>OV702296.1:211945217-221945217 GCA_916181665.1 Avena sativa
AGCCGAAGCAGTGCTACCCGCAGAGGTACGCCATAGGGCCCCACGGGTCGTCACCTACAGCGAAGTTGAATCAACGGCCAAACTCAAAGATGCCGTCGACACACTCGACGAGGCACGTGACATCGCCGTGGCTCGCTCGGCAGTCTACCAACAGAGCCTCCGCAACTATCACAGCTGTCGGCTACGCCCAAGGTCCTTCGTCGAAGGAGACCTCATCCTTCGACTCAAGAAAGAACGTCCGAAGAAGCTCGAGTTACCCTGGGAAGGACCCTACATTATCACCGAAGTCATCTCAGGTGGCGCCTACCGCCTAAAGAACGCCAAGTCAGGAGTCGCATAATCCAACCCATGGAACGTCGCACAACTGCGATGATTCTACCCCTAGCTATCCCTCTTTACTTTCAATAAGGCTACTCAGCCAAGGCTACTCATCTGAACAATGTACCACCCCATTAAGCTATGAATAAAAGCTAAGTCCTCGGCCCGAATAATTTATCCCTTTTCCTTACATTACTGTTAAAACACACTTGGGGGCTTCGCCTCACCTCACGACTTCGTCGATTGAGTAACACGCATGTAAACCTGAGTAGCTGACCACGTCAGGCTAACAAAAAGGGCATGCATACAACAAAGCACCACGTGCTCATATAAATAATCTTTACAACAAAGGGCATAACAAGCCCACTCGAATATATACAAGTTTTACTTACATCTGTTTCTTTACAGGACCTATCTGTTCTAAAGAATGGTACGCGCCCGATGCTCAAAAATATCCACGATCTCTTTGGCTACCATCTAGTTGTGCGGGTGGCCCATGAGCTACAGCCGCAAGATCAACATCAGGACGGTGCAGCCGGACAAGGGAAAGGGCGGCCTTCACCCCCGCAACCAGCTAGTGTCGCACCAACTCCCTAACATGACCCACATCTCCAAACCTCGCCAGCAAACCCCATAGAGTCGAAGGCACCTCATTAAGGGGGAACATGACGTACAAAGTGGACACCAGGGAAGTTTTCGCCTGCTTCAGCATGCGCGAAACTTCGTGCGCATGATCCTGCACTGTTGCGAGGATGGTGGCGCGGTCGCGGTCCATCCAGAAAAAGCCTCCGGCCTCCAAATCCTGTTGGGTCAGGCAGTTGATCTGAACTGCAACGCGCTCCTTCTCCTCCCTCGGAACAAGGTTGGCACCTGCAGAAAATTCAGAAATAAGATGACATGCAAACAAGGCGCATTCGAAGACGAGCAGCAGCCCGAAAAAGCTTACACTGCAGCTGCTCGGCCAACTGCCACAGCTCCCCCATCAGATATTCCTCCCTAATGGTAGCTCGCTCCGCCTTCGACTTCCACACATCCGCATGACCGCGGACACCAAGAATCTCCTTCTCAAGACTGCGGACGCGGTCACGAAGGAAAATAAGCGGCGACGCGTCATCCAAGGACGGTCGCGGCTGAGTGCCAGTCGAAGCATCGACAGGAGCATCACCCGAAGGACCCTAAAGGCAAGCAAGCCCAAATATGAAACACATGTCTTGGGCAACAACTCAAATCATCATTTATACACATCAAAAGCCACTGCGTGGCACAAGGAGAAATAGTTCGTCACCAAAAGTATACATTACAAAAGAAGGTAAACTATCCTAGAGCTACAACGACAAAGCCTAAGCAGCTGCATCCAGAGTGGCCCCAGAGCCAGAGTGCCTGCCCTTGGCTTCTCCCTGCTGCCTCGCCGCATAGTCCGCCAGCAGTTAGATAAGCTTCGGACCATACCGCTTACAACGAGAAGCATAGAGAGCAAAGGCTACCTCAGAACCGTCGGGAGTTGTTGGCATATGGGAGGTGACCTGATGAAGATCCAGTTCCACCCCTGATGCCATGGCCATGTCCAGACCCATGGAAGTGTCGATGCCCTTCTGCTTGCGCTTGTAGGCCGCAGGCGCATCCTCTGTCAGCGCATCCGCCAAAGAATGAACATCCTCAAGGGCAGCGCCCTTGGGAACGATCTCCTTGTAGAAACGCCCAAGGACCTCCTTGGCCTTGGCAAGGGAGCCAGCATCAGTACCGTAGCGGTCTTCGACCGCCGCGGTGGCATCATCTAGAGCACTCCCGTGCTCTAGGGCACCGCGATCAAAGTCAATGCCCGAAGCATCTGGAGCAAAAGAAGACAAAGTAGGAATCGAATAAGGGCATGGAGACAGAACAGTCGAAAAAACCAGACAGGCAAAATCACTTACTGGCCTTGGTAGCATCCATCAGCTTCTCGGCCACCTCCTTCTCGCGCACAGCCGCAATAGTTGTGAGCTGCTCTTCGCGATCCGAAGCTTCCCGCTGAAGGCGCTCCTTGGCCGCAGCTGCGTCAGCCAACTCCTGCTCCAGGCGCTCTTTCACCTCCATGGCATCCTCAGCCTTCTTCTCCGCTCACCCAAGGCTCTTTTTGAGAGCATCAAGCTGGCGAAGGGCAGCGTTATTCTCATCTGCAAAAGCACCAAGAACATACATGGGCAACACAAGCTACAGCCAAGCAAGCAGACGAAGAAGAACAAGATCAACTCAGCACTTACCTCAAAGTTGCCGCATGCTGGCCTCCAACGCCAGATGCTGCTGCACAAGCAGGTTTGCACTATGCACAAAGGGCTGCGGAAGGAAGCAAAAGAAAACAATCAAGAAAAGGCTCGGGGGCTGCGCCCCGCAACAAGCACAACGTCGAGCAACAAACAACTCGACAAATACTCGGGGGCTCCCCCTAGAACAAAAGGGAAAAATAATTTACATGCACAGACGGAGACTCCGAAGGTCCCGGTGCAGTCTACTGGGAGACGATCACTCGAGCCTCCTAGGGAGAGGACTTCGGAGCATCGCCCCCAGAGGTGTCCACCGTCTAAGAAGGAGGGGGTGTTAGTTTCGACTCCCCTACGACCTCCTGAGTGGCTTCATTAAAAGATCCCTCAGAGGAGTGGCTGCAAGGAAAACACCAATCAAAGGCAAGGAGACAAGACAACAAGAAAACAAGAATGAACAACATTTGAAGGTACTCACAAGTCGATGTCGCTCAAGTCAAATACAGGCGGCGCCCTCTTCTCTTTCTTCTCTTCCTTCTTCCTCTTGGCCGGCGGCTGCAGCGCCATAGCCCACACGAGCATGGCCGGGATAGGTGAGGAAGAAGCGCCATCATCTCCGTTTGGTGCAGAAGGAAAGACGGATCCCTAGGCGTCGGAGGAGTCGAGGCATCCGAAGACTCGCTCGAGGTCCGTGCCCGCTTTCGGGTCTACCCCTCGCTCGCCTCGGGAGCTTCTTGAGTTGGCGACTACGCCGGCGGAAGCTCGGACTCGGAGTCCACAACCTCGTTGTCCGGCGCAATCAGAAACTTTTCGGGCAATGGTGGCACCATGTCAGGCACCTTGAGCTCCTGCATAATGAAGAGATCGAAGATCAGTACAAGATATCATAAGGAAGAGCACTCGCAAAAAGGCGTAGCGCGCACGTCGCAAATCTACACCTGCGGAACTGGTTTCGCGGCACTAAAGGGGGCGTCAACGACTTCCCCAGAAGATCCTCCTCGGACTTGTACTTCAGCAACGGCCGAAGAACTCTGTCGAGGCCCCCCTAGAGAGCTCCTCGGCCGAAACTCTCGTCGGGTCATGGCGACCAGAATAAAGGAACATCGGATGCGCCCGCGCCTGGAGTGGTTGCACCCGACGTTTTAGGAAGGTGCGGATTATATCCACACCATTGACCTCCTTGCCAGGGTCCATCTGGAGCGCCTTCACCCGATGGTAGAGCTCCTCTACCTCTGCCACCTCGCCCTCCAGGATATGATTCTTCCAGGATCTCTTCTTCAAGATCTTCTAGGTGGAGTCGAAAGGGGCCAGGCCGAAGACTTGCCCGTCCACTATAGAGTCGCAGATATAAAACCACCTCTTCCGCCAGTATTGGACGAACTTAGGCATAGAGAAAGAGAAGAAAAGAACAGAAGATCAGATAGAGATGACGCAGCTGCCAAGCGGGTAGACCCCGCCGTTGCCAGACTACCTCTTCATAGAATAGAGCTTCTGGAAGAGGCCAAAGTGCGGCTCGATATCGAGACAACACTCGCAAAAATTAATGAAGCAGGCGATGTGGAGAAGAGAATTGGGCAAAAGATGATGGAGTTGGATGCCATAGAAAAACAACAGTCCATGGAGAAAATTGTGGACTGGGAGAGAAAGGCCACGAAGAACGAAGGCGACAAATATCACCCGAAACCCTACGGGTGGACGGGGAATTACCTTATCGCCGTTGAGTTTGATGGCCTCCTTATCCTGTGGGATTAAACCCGCATCACGCAACTTGCGTAGGTCGCCCTCGCGCGTATCCGTGCGCCGCCACCCGCCATCGTTGACGTGAGCGGCGATGGTGCTCTTCTTGCCTCCGGCGGAAGAACTCGTGCCTGCTCCAACGGAAGTTTTCTTTGACTTCACCATCCTGGCGCATCGACGGCGGCGGTGTGCGCGCAAGAAAGAAGAAGGGAAAGATCGCAGAGCGTCCAGTGCGCGCGAAGATGATCTTGTGAAAATGAAGGGAGTGAAAGCAAATGGCAAAGGATGAAAACAAACTACCTTTCCCCACAGTTATAGGGATGAAGACAACGAACAGAAACCGTTCATCCAGAAGCCCTAACGCCAGGGTCAGATCCATCCGTCCACGTGTCAACACAGCAACGAACCGTCGCTCGCACGCCGTCCTCTACGCACGGAAATCGAGGAGACGCGCCACGTCGCCCATGACCAGTCAACTCCAAGTCAGGAAGTGGGACCCACGCTCATCCTATCACGTCATCTCTGGCGCCGCAGACGATTGAGGTCATCGGTCATCATCACTGACGTCATCAAGCAGCCTAGCAACGGCTAGAATTTTTTGACTGAACAAACAAGTACTTCCTCGATTCTACGATTGGAACAAATACTCGGGGGCTACTCCTATCAGGAGTGCTGGTCGTGCACCCGAAAGAGTGATGAAGAAAAATAGTTCTTAAACTTCGAGTCATGCATCGAGTCTACGACTCCACTACGGACTCGGGGGATACTCTGTGGCATCCCGCAAAACCACTACTAGAAAATCGCGTTGAATTTTGCACAATGCATCATCATGACATCATCATACACATTTTTGTTTAAAACTATTTTGCTAAAAACCCTATTTTGTTTTATATATTAATCCCCTTCCTTCTATTTTAAATTAAACCCCGGCCTCCGGAATATTTTGTTTGCCTCAAAAACTATTTACAAAATGTACTGCAAAATAAATAAAGGTTTGAATTATTTTAGTGGGGCAGTCGAACGGGCCGAATGACCCGAACGACCACCCCAGAAAAATAAAACGGTCCGCCCCTAATTCCTACAGTTACCAGTCTACCTACCCAACCCACCCCAGCCACATCACCCGGACCAATCCCGAAAAGCCACCTCACCCCCTCTCCCCCTCTAACCAATCCTAAGCTGCCACTTGGCTCAGCAGCCACCCTCCCTAGCTCTACCTGCCCAGATCCCCACCCCACTCTGTCCTCACCCGCACTCCACCTGGACCCGCGCGCCCCAGCCCCCACCTGACCCGCCCCTGGGTCCCACCAGGCAGCCACCCCGTCCCACTCCCTGCCTTCCCCGGTCACACCTCCCCCAACCGCCCTCCGGCCCCGACGACCCCCGGCTGCGCCGCCGCTCAAGCCGCCTCGCCTCCGGCCGGGCTCCGCCTCCCCCAGCCCGCGTGTCTCTCCCGACCCCCGCAGCACCGCAGCGCCGTCCGCCCCGCCAGCTCCCTCGCCGGACGCCACCGACCACGCGACCTCCTCCGCCTCCCCCTCTCTCGGCTCCGGCGGCCCCCTCCCCATCTCCGCGAGCGCCCCGCCGGAGACGCCCGCAGCACCCTCCGCTCGCCGCTGGACGCCCCCCCTCGCCTCCCAAGCTCACCGCCGCCGCCGGTGGCCTCGACGCCGCCCCCTCTCCGCCGTCTCCCCGCGACGCTCTCGCTGCCCCGAGTACCTCCGCTGCCTTCGTCCCTTCGCGCCTATGCCCGTGCCCGAGCCCGTGCCGCGTCTGCTCCGTCGTCGTTCCCCTGTACCCGGCCACCGATCTGCGCGTCCGCGACCTCAGCCGCGTGCGCCGCCCTCGCCGAGCTCTTCGTCACCCTTTGCGGCTGCCGTGGTGTTTTGGTACAGGTGCAGGTCCTCTAGTACCAGTGGGTTGCCCATGTGCCGTGTTTTGGTGATGTTCAGAAGAAAGTGGGATGTGTAGATGATTGCGATGGCAGCCGTGTGAAGACGGATCAGTGGCGGTTATCTAACTTCCGCGACCCCCCATCGAACAAGCCTGACGAGTACCTCACTAGGACAGCAAGGCCGTCGGTGCGTTCCCAGATCATCACCGACAATCGAAACCGGAACCGACAAGATCGCCTACCCGGAACATCAAGATCGCCTCACGGAATCCGAAGCGCGGACCCAACAAGATCCTCGCAACGACAAGACCTCGCAACGGCAAGACCGATCCCGTGTGACCCGACAAGAGCTTCACAACGACAAGAGCGACATCGACCCGGAAGAATCCGATGCGACCGACATCGACCCAAGTCCTTCGCCCCGAACACGACAAGGTCTACCTCACGGACACCAAGGACTTCCCCCTGAACGCCATGACCGTCGACATGAACCGAAGACCCCGGATGCGCCAAGACCTACCCCTGAGTCCGAGAACGACCTCGCCGAACCCGTCGAACCCTGAGACCAACCCCGAACCCCGGAACCCCAAGATCGTCGAGACCCCTAATGTGTGAACCCCTTCCTGAAACCCTATTTTATAACATAATAACAACTGTTGCATATTAATCATTCACCCTGCATGCATATTATCATGTGGTTTGGGGCCTTATGCCGATTCACCTAATAATTAAATATGGGGCCCATATGCGGGCAAATCTAGCCTTATATTGGTCTCATTTAAAGTTGTGTAGCGCACCGGTGCTATCTTTTGCCATGCTAATACAACATTTAAATTGTGGGGTATCTAAACAACATGAACCATTTAATTAAGTGTCGGAACCCCGGTTCCGCTTAATATGACCTAATTGCATCGCACTTCTGCCATGCCATACATCATACATGCATCATGCCGATCTTCTACCGTCGTATTAAATATTGCATCCGGTGTTTCTTCTAGTGTTTTGCTTCTTCGCGGATAAGGCCGTTGAGTTGATGTGAGCTTCGCCCCGATCTTCGGTTGAACCTTCGACAATGTTTTCAGGCGAGCATCTCCCCCTTTCTACCCATCTTACTTTTATAGTATTTATTCCCTCCTGTTGATCTATTGCTATCCGTGTTGCGATGCTTTAGTTTCCGTACCTGTGATATACCGTGCAGCCCTATATTGCCTTGGACACATCCTATTACCTGTTGTTTGGTAGATAGTTGGACTTGCGCGTCGTAGTCGCTTGCTCAAGTGCTGTTGCGTGTCGTCAAGTGCCACAGTTGTTGATGTATTGCCGCAGGTTGTTGTTGGAGATGATCATAGTTTTACTTATTGTTCACTTTAATTCTGGTTAACAACTAAAATTGAAATAAGCAGAGGCATCGGTGGGTGATAGATAATATTTGGTTTCCGAACGCCCACTTGTGTCCCGTAGGACCCCGAGTACTTGATACCTGTTCCTTGATTTTTGCGCGCTATCCACATACGGGGTGATATGGGCCCCCCTTAGCCAGAGCTTGATTCAGTCTTATTTCTTGGGGCCACAAACTAGTTTGAGGTTTTATTTACGATCCTGTACTTATGCCATGCTTTACTGCTTTATTTACGATTGTGCGAGGTACTGCACACTGTACTGTTTTGGAAGCGGGATGTTTTCGCGGTATCGACAGTCCCCGATTGGGGATCTGCTGTCGTTTACAGCCATCGACGCAAACCTTTGAGTCCGTCTCGGAGCTTGCTTACTCCGTTGCGGGTGTACTCCAAGGGGTGGCCCCCTGAAATATTTCTGAATCCTGTGATTGCTTTGTCGTGAAAGCCTCGTTGAGTTTTGATTTGGTTTTTCCGAGGTTGATCGTGTGTGTGTTGCTATTGGTGCACCCCGGCCGGGTTAAAACTTTCTGAAAGCCGTGTCCGCGGTTATGGACGACTTGGAGCACAGTATCTCGATCATAGACAAGCATAACTAAAGTTTATTGCTATAAAGTTGACTTTATAATGACTAGTAATCAGCTTCACTATAATGGAATGGCTAATAATACTGCCCACAATTGCTTGTTGGAGCGTCGCTTGCGACCATTGTACCTGACTAGTAAGTATTGCAACTACAACGGAATGGCTAAATAAAAGTGCCAACAACTGCTGGGTTTTGGGGTATCTCATGCTACCTGTATCTGACTAGTAAGTGTTGCCACTATAACGGAATGGTTAATTAAAAGTGCCCACTGCTTATTTTATCAGGACGACTATCTTTAACCTGACTAGTAATTGCTGCAACGATAACCGAATAAATAAAACTGCCAACTGTGTGAGTTCCTCGGTTGACTTCCTCGTTTGGTCTCGAGGGGGAATGCCAGGACGGGTTTGTTTGGTGTTAGTATCACGCTGGTTCCGGATAGGTCTTTCTCACCCCATCTCTGATAGTCGCCAGTTGTATCGAGTCTCTATAGGTGGTTTAGTGCATGCTGCCGCTGCCGCTTCAGTCCACCATACCTATGTAGGCGAGGACCGCCGAATTCTAGTCTCGCCGTGTACTGGCCTCAGTACTGACGCTCCTCTTTTTCCTTTGCCCTTTGTCGGCACCCCTTTTTGTGTAAGCAGGTTTTGAGATCGACGTCGTTAGCAGGGTTACCCTTCCGGCTTGGCCTGGGCAGGGTTATGGACGCCATTGGTTATACTTCAGGGCTCTTAGCCCCATTTGCATCTTGTCCGTAGTCGGACGCTCCATCGTTTTCGAGGTGATTTGGATCTTTGTACCGTATATTGTATTCTTGACTCATGGAGTCGCTGTTATATATATCCGTTCTGTGGGTCCCATCGAGGACTGTTGTGTAATGTTATTACTTCGTTTTCCACCCGCACGAAAGTGCCTGGTGGGCACCTTTGAATCGTTTCTATGCGGGTTTGGCGAATTTTGCTCAAACTTGCATAGGTCCGATTCTGAGGGTGTTACAGAGTGGTATCAGAGCTCAGCAGTTACGATACCCCACAAGTCCAGCCTGTAGGATAACCTAGCTGACGGCCGAAGTAGAGTGTCAAAACTATTTTGCAAAATCGGTTGGATAGTTCTGATTAGGTCTGATTTTACTCCTTACCCCTCTGCTGTTCTCCTCTTACCTCTACGCGTTTTGAATCCGCTCTCTTCTCTTTCTTCGAGTCCAGGAATTCTCGTGGTTGGGTTTCCGTCGTACCTTCAGGGTTTCGCTTCCTCCTCTGATAACGGTGACCTACCATCCGGTGTTCAAGCTGCCTGATGAATCCGTCTACGGTGTTACCATTCTTTGTTCCTTGTTTGTGCCTTCCGGTGTTTTCCGACGCGACGACATCATCCACGCCAGATCCGATGCAGAGTCTGCATCACTCCTTTGTTTCCGGACCTCGCTTGTCGAGATCTTCAGTCTGATTCCGAGAATGGTTGCATGCTTTACCACTGATTGTGCGGAGTAATAGTTTGGGTGCGTGATGGATTGGCCCCCATGCCGACTACCCCTTCTATTCGCTTCTGTACATTGAAGTGGATGAGAATGCATCGGTTCCCTCTTTCCATCGAAGTTAGGGGTGGCTTTATTTGTTGATACCTCTACCTTCGACCTTTTTGTCCCCGGAGTGTTCTCTCAGCGATCACGAACAACGACCTCTTGTTAGTGGTGTCGCGAGGATCTACACGAAGCGAGAAGATTCAGATTGTCGACCTTCCTTCCGGTACCATGAGGCGGATCTCGAGGGCGAGATCCATTGTTAGTGGTGTCGAATTGTGGCATCCCGCAAAACCACTACTAGAAAATCGCGTTGAATTTTGCACAATGCATCATCATGACATCATCATACACATTTTTGTTTAAAACTATTTTGCTAAAAACCCTATTTTGTTTTATATATTAATCCCCTTCCTTCTATTTTAAATTAAACCCCGGCCTCCGGAATATTTTGTTTGCCTCAAAAACTATTTACAAAATGTACTGCAAAATAAATAAAGGTTTGAATTATTTTAGTGGGGCAGTCGAACGGGCCGAATGACCCGAACGACCACCCCAGAAAAATAAAACGGTCCGCCCCTAATTCCTACAGCTACCAGTCTACCTACCCAACCCACCCCAGCCACATCACCCGGACCAATCCCGAAAAGCCACCTCACCCCCTCTCCCCCTCTAACCAATCCTAAGCTGCCACTTGGCTCAGCAGCCACCCTCCCTAGCTCTACCTGCCCAGATCCCCACCCCACTCTGTCCTCACCCGCACTCCACCTGGACCCGCGCGCCCCAGCCCCCACCTGACCCGCCCCTGGGTCCCACCAGGCAGCCACCCCGTCCCACTCCCTGCCTTCCCCGGTCACACCTCCCCCAACCGCCCTCCGGCCCCGACGACCCCCGGCTGCGCCGCCGCTCAAGCCGCCTCGCCTCCGGCCGGGCTCCGCCTCCCCCAGCCCGCGTGCCTCTCCCGACCCCCGCAGCACCGCAGCGCCGTCCGCCCCGCCAGCTCCCTCGCCGGACGCCACCGACCACGCGACCTCCTCCGCCTCCCCCTCTCCCGGCTCCGGCGGCCCCCTCCCCATCTCCGCGAGCGCCCCGCCGGAGACGCCCGCAGCACCCTCCGCTCGCCGCTGGACGCCCCCCCTCGCCTCCCAAGCTCACCGCCGCCGCCGGTGGCCTCGACGCCGCCCCCTCTCCGCCGTCTCCCCGCGACGCTCTCGCTGCCCCGAGTACCTCCGCTGCCTTCGTCCCTTCGCGCCTCTGCCCGTGCCCGAGCCCGTGCCGCGTCTGCTCCGTCGTCGTTCCCCTGTACCCGGCCACCGATCTGCGCGTCCGCGACCTCAGCCGCGTGCGCCGCCCTCGCCGAGCTCTTCGTCACCCTTTGCGGCTGCCGTGGTGTTTTGGTACAGGTGCAGGTCCTCTAGTACCAGTGGGTTGCCCATGTGCCGTGTTTTGGTGATGTTCAGAAGAAAGTGGGATGTGTAGATGATTGCGATGGCAGCCGTGTGAAGACGGATCAGTGGCGGTTATCTAACTTCCGCGACCCCCCATCGAACAAGCCTGACGAGTACCTCACTAGGACAGCAAGGCCGTCGGTGCGTTCCCAGATCATCACCGACAATCGAAACCGGAACCGACAAGATCGCCTACCCGGAACATCAAGATCGCCTCACGGAATCCGAAGCGCGGACCCAACAAGATCCTCGCAACGACAAGACCTCGCAACGGCAAGACCGATCCCGTGTGACCCGACAAGAGCTTCACAACGACAAGAGCGACACCGACCCGGAAGAATCCGATGCGACCGACATCGACCCAAGTCCTTCGCCCCGAACACGACAAGGTCTACCTCACGGACACCAAGGACTTCCCCCTGAACGCCATGACCGTCGACATGAACCGAAGACCCCGGATGCGCCAAGACCTACCCCTGAGTCCGAGAACGACCTCGCCGAACCCGTCGAACCCTGAGACCAACCCCGAACCCCGGAACCCCAAGATCGTCGAGACCCCTAATGTGTGAACCCCTTCCTGAAACCCTATTTTATAACATAATAACAACTGTTGCGTATTAATCATTCACCCTGCATGCATATTATCATGTGGTTTGGGGCCTTATGCCGATTCACCTAATAATTAAATATGGGGCCCATATGCGGGCAAATCTAGCCTTATATTGGTCTCATTTAAAGTTGTGTAGCGCACCGGTGCTATCTTTTGCCATGCTAATACAACATTTAAATTGTGGGGTATCTAAACAACATGAACCATTTAATTAAGTGTCGGAACCCCGGTTCCGCTTAATATGACCTAATTGCATCGCACTTCTGCCATGCCATACATCATACATGCATCATGCCGATCTTCTACCGTCGTATTAAATATTGCATCCGGTGTTTCTTCTAGTGTTTTGCTTCTTCGCGGATAAGGCCGTTGAGTTGATGTGAGCTTCGCCCCGATCTTCGGTTGAACCTTCGACAATGTTTTCAGGCGAGCATCTCCCCCTTTCTACCCATCTTACTTTTATAGTATTTATTCCCTCCTGTTGATCTATTGCTATCCGTGTTGCGATGCTTTAGTTTCCGTACCTGTGATATACCGTGCAGCCCTATATTGCCTTGGACACATCCTATTACCTGTTGTTTGGTAGATAGTTGGACTTGCGCGTCGTAGTCGCTTGCTCAAGTGCTGTTGCGTGTCGTCAAGTGCCACAGTTGTTGATGTATTGCCGCAGGTTGTTGTTGGAGATGATCATAGTTTTACTTATTGTTCACTTTAATTCTGGTTAACAACTAAAATTGAAATAAGCAGAGGCATCGGTGGGTGATAGATAATATTTGGTTTCCGAACGCCCACTTGTGTCCCGTAGGACCCCGAGTACTTGATACCTGTTCCTTGATTTTTGCGCGCTATCCACATACGGGGTGATATGGGCCCCCCTTAGCCAGAGCTTGATTCAGTCTTATTTCTTGGGGCCACAAACTAGTTTGAGGTTTTATTTACGATCCTGTACTTATGCCATGCTTTACTGCTTTATTTACGATTGTGCGAGGTACTGCACACTGTACTGTTTTGGAAGCGGGATGTTTTCGCGGTATCGACAGTCCCCGATTGGGGATCTGCTGTCGTTTACAGCCATCGACGCAAACCTTTGAGTCCGTCTCGGAGCTTGCTTACTCCGTTGCGGGTGTACTCCAAGGGGTGGCCCCCTGAAATATTTCTGAATCCTGTGATTGCTTTGTCGTGAAAGCCTCGTTGAGTTTTGATTTGGTTTTTCCGAGGTTGATCGTGTGTGTGTTGCTATTGGTGCACCCCGGCCGGGTTAAAACTTTCTGAAAGCCGTGTCCGCGGTTATGGACGACTTGGAGCACAGTATCTCGATCATAGACAAGCATAACTAAAGTTTATTGCTATAAAGTTGACTTTATAATGACTAGTAATCAGCTTCACTATAATGGAATGGCTAATAATACTGCCCACAATTGCTTGTTGGAGCGTCGCTTGCGACCATTGTACCTGACTAGTAAGTATTGCAACTACAACGGAATGGCTAAATAAAAGTGCCAACAACTGCTGGGTTTTGGGGTATCTCATGCTACCTGTATCTGACTAGTAAGTGTTGCCACTATAACGGAATGGTTAATTAAAAGTGCCCACTGCTTATTTTATCAGGATGACTATCTTTAACCTGACTAGTAATTGCTGCAACGATAACCGAATAAATAAAACTGCCAACTGTGTGAGTTCCTCGGTTGACTTCCTCGTTTGGTCTCGAGGGGGAATGCCAGGACGGGTTTGTTTGGTGTTAGTATCACGCTGGTTCCGGATAGGTCTTTCTCACCCCATCTCTGATAGTCGCCAGTTGTATCGAGTCTCTATAGGTGGTTTAGTGCATGCTGCCGCTGCCGCTTCAGTCCACCATACCTATGTAGGCGAGGACCGCCGAATTCTAGTCTCGCCGTGTACTGGCCTCAGTACTGACGCTCCTCTTTTTCCTTTGCCCTTTGTCGGCACCCCTTTTTGTGTAAGCAGGTTTTGAGATCGACGTCGTTAGCAGGGTTACCCTTCCGGCTTGGCCTGGGCAGGGTTATGGACGCCATTGGTTATACTTCAGGGCTCTTAGCCCCATTTGCATCTTGTCCCTAGTCGGACGCTCCATCGTTTTCGAGGTGATTTGGATCTTTGTACCGTATATTGTATTCTTGACTCATGGAGTCGCTGTTATATATATCCGTTCTGTGGGTCCCATCGAGGACTGTTGTGTAATGTTATTACTTCGTTTTCCACCCGCACGAAAGTGCCTGGTGGGCACCTTTGAATCGTTTCTATGCGGGTTTGGCGAATTTTGCTCAAACTTGCATAGGTCCGATTCTGAGGGTGTTACATACTCCCATAGGAAGGACTGATCAAGCATCCTAAAAAAATCGTGTCCTATGGACCTGAAGCTCAATCAACTGAACTAAAGTCTCTGCTTGAGTATATGACTCGAACAAACACTCGGGGGCTACTCCCATAGGGAGCGCAGGCCGCGCACCCTATGAATCCTTCGACTGCGATCCTTCAGATCAAAATGCAAAAACTTCTCCTGGCAACTTTGCCCAAACCAACGCTAAGTGAGAAACATCCTCCTTGGCCACCCGAAACACCTCTGCGGTGATAAAATTTCAGATGATGTGTCTACGACACAAAGTTAAGACCCATGGATATCATCTGCTAGCCTAGTAACACACCTGACTGCACTCTGCCAGTAGAAAACCGTGCCAACATGCGCGATGAAAATCCTGACAGACGCGTTAGGTACATCACTCAAAAACTACTAGGATTCGACTCCTGTAAGACCTCAGCAACCTGAGTCAAATTACACCAGCATCCATTCCAGATTCGAGTCAGGGGACTCGAATTTAAGGAAGATCGTGCTGTTTTGTCCTATGATAGTTAACTGGCCCTGATCCGTCAGGAGAGTTAGGCACACGCATCAACAATCCCCACGAACTAAAATCATTTTCTTGCACTCATATACAGGATCAAGAGCATCCGAAAGATTGAAGAGTCCTCAGTCGAATCTGCGATTTGACCGTGCACTCGGGGGCTACTGACAAGGTTATACCCAATGGGTGTGCAACATTAGCATATACGGTACAGCCCAAGGAAGGCCCACTACGAGCAAGGCAGCCCATGGAGCTTTCGGGTGGCCCAAGCCCGTGATGACTCCAGATCCTTGGAGAGCAAGATCAAAATAGACAGAATATTCAAAGGGGCAAACCCTAAACTTGTAACCGACTCGATCTCTGCCCAGGACCTGCCTATCTCTATATAAAGGCTAGGAGGGCACGACGAGGAGCCTCTCTCACCTCACCGCATACACACCTCCACGCCAGATTGCATGTGCGCATCCCTATACTTTTTGGTTCCGCCGTAATCAAGAGCAGACAAGCAGGAGTAGGTTTTTCCCTCCGAGGGCCTGAACCTGGGTAAATCTTGTGTCACCTGGTTGCTTGTCTGTTAACCGTTCTGCGATCTCCAGCATCCCCATCTTCTCCAAAACCCAAGCTCATAACAATGGGCATTGACGAGATCGAACCTCGTCAATAGTGGGTTCATGCCTCTATTTAATCTAGGGGAAGTGACAGAAATCTCTAAGGTTGTAGATGTGTTGTTGCCACTAGGGAGAAAACAACTGTATCTTGTTCATGGAACAAGTGGATTGTTTACCTTACACACTTTGCTTAAAGCAGTTATCTGTTGCTTGCAACTTAATACTGGAGGGGGTTTCGGATGATAACCCAAAGGTGGACTTCTAGTCATAGATGCAGTTGAATGACGGTCTATGTATCTTATTGTATTGCCCAATCGAATCTCATAGGGTCCTGATGTCTAGTATTGCATTGTTATGCCTTGCTCAGTCCTGTCAATTGCCCTGCTGTAATTTGTTTATCCAGCATGCCATGTTTGTTTATCTAAGGAGAACACCTCTAGTGAACTATGGACCCCGGTCCAATCTTTACCATTGATACATCTTCCACTGTTACTGTTTACTTGTTGCAAACTACTATTACCTTCCACACCATACAGTTAATTCTTTGTTACAACAAACCGGTAAGATTAACAACCTCACTGTTCGTTGGGGCAAAGTCTTAAGTTTGTGTTGTGCAGGTCTCCAAGTTGCTAGAAACACCTTTGAGTCATTTTCTTTCTCCTACTGGTTCAATAACCTCGGTTTCTTACTGAGGGAAAACTTGCTGCTGTGCTCATCATACCTTCCTATTGGGGTCTCCCAACAAAGTGTTCACGCACTCATCACTGGTGGTTCTTAGATAGCACCTCAAAAGGGTCAAGTGGCGGCAGTGGATCATAAGTGTGTGTACAAGTCATCTTCAAACCAGGAAAGTGTCTACTATGCATCATCCAGAAAAATACCCATTTTCAGTTGAAAGAAATGAAGCCATTAAACTTCATGAAGCTCACAACTGGGTGGAATAATTTCAAACACTTCAACATTCACAAGGACATTTGAGTTTTTGCATTGGAGTCATAGAGAGAACAATGCAACTGTAAAGTGCCGACTCGTAAACCCCTGCTCCCCAGAATAGAATTCTTAACTCAGAATTGACAACAATGGAATCAATTCTTTCCCCCCAAAAGAACAACAATGAACTTAAATTTCACGAAACTTCGAGGAACAAACCGATATCCCTATGGTACCACCATAGCAGCTATACAAAGGAAACATAACTAAATGACACAAGTGATATATATTTAAACTAAGTACATAACACATGGATCAAAAGCTACAAGGAAACTTTGCCATCAGTTAGCTTTGCAAATGATAACCCTTCATTTACAGAAATACTTGCTGCCGATGAGAATGAAAATCAGGGTTTTAAAGTTCAGAGGTGACAATGTCCCGGTTTGGAGATGCATGGTAGACTCATCTTTGAGACCTCTTAAATAAAGTTCCTATCATCATTGGACATCACATTAAACTCCTATTTCAAAACCACATAGTAGTCTATCATATTTGAGACCTCTTGAATGAAGTCTATCATCTTTGACACTTGTTTTCAAACTGTAAAAAATTCGGGAAAATGTCATTCTATGGAATCACAGCATGAAGAAAGCCTCTTGAACGAAGTTCTAGCTTGAGAACCCACAAGTCTTTGGATGGATTTCTGCAAAATGGTAAAGATAAATGAACTAAAACTAGAAGATAAGAAATTATGCAATATGTCTTAATTCTACAATACAAACCACTCTTGGAGCCGGTATGCTGTTTAAGTAATGATGCAGACCTATTCCGCAATAGAAAAGATAACAGGATGTGGCAAATAGAGCATGCGAAAAGATCTTTGGAGTGTGATACACGTGCCAGTCAACCTCTTCTATTCAAGCAACCATATGGGTAGTTTTTCTTACTAAGCAACTGGCAATACAACAACAGAGCAATGTGTGAAGTACCAAGTCTTGTCTTTTTTTGTGTAAACCTAGAATCAAACTCTAGGACAACACAACAAAAACGAATGGCAATGATAGTCACAATACTTTATTTTGGTTTTCTTTTATTCCTCTATTTTTTACTTTGTAAGTATATGTCTAATATGCTCCAGCTTAAGCAGCTCGCGCCAAGACCAGAACTGAAAGTCTAATCATAGTATTCTACTCCATCTTAAGCAGCTCACGCCAAGACAGTGACTCTTAGTCTTGTATACTAAAGGTATATTCAGTTAATAGAAATGAGCAAGATAAAACATACACTGAGGTATTTCTACATTGTTCTACCATTTATGTCTTGCTACTGCCAGTGACTTCATGCTTTGAGCAAGAAATCACAATGCCATGAAGACGATTTCCATCCTAAGAAAGCAATGACAGTAAACAATAACATTGCAACAAGATGCAGGATGAAGATTAGGAATATCAATTGACCTGGAAGTCCATGGCACCAATTTGACTTAGATCAGAGTAATGAAACCATCAGTCATCCAATGTTTTTTTTACTGCATCATGATCATGCACTCTACACTAATGAGAATACATTGTTCTAAACAAATATTGATGCACATAGCAGGCCGTCTAAGGGAAAGATATGAAATCCTATGAAAGCCACTGGCGCAATTGCCCAAATTAAGCCACTGGCGCAACACAGCTGCTACTAATGATGCCTACAATTTTTTGTCATAATAATACCTTAGTTTCGGTTGACACAGAAAATGAATTTAACTGAAAAGGACACATTTCAACAACGAAATCTATTCAGATGTACTACTAAAGAAAGTAACCATAGGAATGATGTAGCATCTAGACAACATAGGCTGTAAATATGGGATACAAATACAACCAAATGCATGACATACTGGACCAGCAAACATGCAGACGGCCATATCAGTTCGCACGGTCATGTACATACTCTAATGTCTCTTACACGATCCTATTGTTGACTGTCGTTACAATACAACTGGATATATGTTAGTTTTTTCCCATACAACTAAATGCAAGGACTTTAGCTGGAACCCTTCAAATTAGGATCAAACCTTATTCCATGCTATTTCCATAAGACTCTTCTTTCTTATTTCTTCCTTCCAATTTTGTTTGCCCAAAAGACAACTTTTTTCTTTCGATTTTGCCGAGTCATTACACCGATTCCATAATGGCTGGTAGTTGAAAGTGGAATAATGGGTGTACTTTTAATGTCGAATCGGGATTCACTAAGACAAAAATCAAGTATTGGGTCGAACTCTTCTTTGGTGTTAAGGTAGTAGCTGTGAATAGCCATCGACTACCTGAAAAGGGTAGAAGAATAGGACTTATTCTGGGACATACAATGCATTACAGACGTATGAAACATGAACATATAAATTAGAAGTAGTGATAGCAGGGTAAGACAGCAAGTACGTACACAGAAAATAAACTATCGCTTATACCTTTTAGTCTGGCCGTGGATACACTGGTTCAACTATTATCCTTCCATGGCAAACATACAACGGTATATAGGTGTATCCGGTATGAAGATAGTTGCAGCCTTGCGAGTGTATCTGTCCAGAAGAAACATTTGAATGTCATGAGATCAACTGAAGCAGTTGTATGAGTATGGAGTATCAGTGACAACACAATAAGGCTGCAGGGTATGATCATCCTCTAAGCTGAACCAAGAGTTGTGTTGTGGCATGCATCTTGTTACCAGCCACTGGTCTAGGCAGCGGGAGCATCTGGACCCTAGAGACAAATTGGATATCCGACATGTTATTGTTTGCAGCATATAAGTGACATATCAAACAATAGTGCTAAAATTGTAGAGGTAGTGCCGAAGCTATAAATTGACCTCATCTTCGAATGATCTTGGATGACGTCGTTGCTTCTCCTCGAAACAGGCATACGCCCAGCTATATAAATATAGCCAACAACATTAAGACCGCTGCTGGGCCAGACAGCACAACGCTCAAAAGAAAAATAAAGAAAGAGAAAAGAAACAGAAAAGAAAAATAAGAGAAAACAAAGCCGACGATAGTGGCTCAACGAAACCGAGAATGACCCGCAACCGCTGCGCCCTCCGGAGAATTTCCACCACGATCCTAGCGCTCCGAAGCGTCGCGTATCAAGCAGCACCTCCAAGAAGGGAAACGGCGACAACGTCGCTGCTGCCCAGACTGGTCCTAGGGTTTCCCCCGATACGCAACGGGAGGTGGGGAAGAGATACACCCGATGCCCTTCAAGAAGGACAGCGACACCCGCAGGCGTCACAGCGTCGATGTCTAGACGACAAGGATTTCTCCCGACCCCTCAAAAAACCACACTCACGGACGCTTCGGATTGCTCCACCAATCTCGACTCCCACCAACATACGCCACCACGGTCTTGAAGTCATCCCCGTCGTTTCACCGAGACCCACGCTGCGAGGCTGGTCCGACCGAAGAGAAGAGGCTTCGGCGAGGGTCGGCGGTACAGTAGCACGCGGAAGGGAACTACCTCCACCGCCGAAGGCGATAGCCGACCGGATGAGGCAGCAGGGCAAACCGGGCCCTCACTGGCCCGGCCGAGCCCAAACAGACTCGTGAAGCCCCACCGCTTCACTGCAGCAGGGGTGCCACTGTCTCCGCCAACCCAAGCGTGAGACCCTTACTCCTCGGCCCACCAGAGGACCCGCCGTACTGCAAATCCCCGCCGCCAGCAGCATCTGTTTTCTTCTTGAAAATCCATTTGTTCTCGACAGCCTTCCGGCCGTCCCGTAAGTCCACCAAAGTCCATACTTGGTTTTCGTACATGGATCCAATTTCAGATTTCATGGCTTCTTGCCATTTATTGGAATCTGGGCTCATCATCGCTTCCTCATATGTCGCAGGGTCATCGGTGTTATCCACCAACATGACACTCATAACGGGATCATACCAATCAGGAGTGGTATGAGTTCTCGTTGACCTGCGAGGTTCTGTAGCAACTACAACCGAAGTTTCATGATCATCATCATTAGCTTCCTCTCTTATTGGTGTAGGCACCACAGGAACTTCTTCCGGTGCTGCGCTACTCGCAAGTTCGAGAGAAGGTTCGACAACCTCGTCGAGTTCTACTTTCCTTCCAGTCACTTCTTTCGAGAGAAATTCCTTCTCTAGAAAAGATCCATTCTTGGCAACGAAGATTTTGCCTTCGGATCTATAATAGAAGGTATACCCAATTGTTTCCTTCGGGTATCCTATGAAGACGCATTTTTCCGCTTTGGGTTCAAGCTTGTCTGGCTGTAACTTCTTTACATAGGCTTCGCAACCCCAAACTTTAAGGAACGACAATTTAGGTTTCTTCCCAAACCATAATTCATATGGTGTCATTTCAACGGATTTAGATGGTGCCCTATTTAAAGTGAATGCGGCTGTTTCTAATGCATAACCCCAAAATGATAGCGGTAAATATGTAAGTGACATCATAGAACGAACCATATCTAAGAGAGTTCGATTACGACGTTCGGACACACCATTACGCTGTGGTGTTCCCGGCGGTGTCAATTGTGAAAGTATTCCACATTTCTTCAAATGCTCGTCAAACTCGTAACTTAGATATTCACCTCCACAATCAAAACGTAGAAATTTAATCTTCTTGTTACGTTGATTCTCCACCTCACTTTGAAATTCCTTAAACTTCTTGAAAGTTTCGGACTTATGTTTCATGAAATAGATACCCATATCTACTCAAGTCATCCGTGAAGGTAAGAACATAACGATAACCACCACGCGATGCTACACTCATTGGACCACACACATCGGTATGTGTGATTTCCAATAAGTCCGTAGCTCGCTCCATCATACCAGAAAATGGAGTCTTAGTCATTTTACCCATCAGATATGCTTCGCATCTTTCAAGTGATTCGAAATCAAGTGATTCAACAAGTCCATCGGAATGGAGTTTCTTCATACGCTTCACTCCAATGTGACCAAGACGATAGTGCCACATATAGGTCGAGTTATCGCTCGATTTCAAACGTTTAGCTTCAATGTTATTAATATGTGTATTTCCACTATCGAGATTCAATAAGAATAGACCATCTATTAAAGGTGCATGTGCATAAAACATATTACTCATATAAATCGAACAACCATTATTCTCAGACTTAAACAAGTAACCGTCTCGCAATAAACAAGATCCCGATATAATGTTCATGCTTAATGCAGGCACCAAATAACAATTATTTAAGTATAAAACTAATCCCGATGGTAGATGAAGACGTGCCGACCGCGATCACATCAACCTTTGATCCATTTCCAACGCGCATCGTCACCTCGTTCTTCGCTAGCTTCCGTTTATTCTGCAGCACCTGTTTCGAGTTACAAATATGAGCAACCGAACCAGTATCAAATACCCAGGCACTACTACGAGTACTAGTGAGATACACATCAATAACATGTACATCGGATATACCTTTCTTCTTGATGTTGCCGTTCTTCAAATCCGCCAAGTACTTTGGGCAATTCCGCTTCTAGTAACCTTCTCCCTTGCAGTAAAAGCACTCAGTATCAGGCTTAGGTCCAGCCTTGGTCTTCTTCGTCGGTGCGGTAACTTTCTTACCACCCTTCTTGAAGTGTCCCTTTTGCTTAGACTTGCCTTTCTTGAATTTGGTGGTCTTATTGACCATCAACACTTGGTGCTCTTTCTTGATCTCCACTTCTGCAGATTTTAACATGGCGAAGAGTTCTGGCAACTGCTTGTTCATGTTTTGCATATTGTAGTTCATCACAAAGTTCTTGTAACTTGGTGGTAGTGATTGGAGGACACGGTAAATCCCCAAAGCATTAGGAATCACTATACCCAAGCTTTGGAGTTTGTTTGCGTGCCCAGACATCTTAAGCACATGCTCACTGACGGAGCTTCCCTCTTCCATCTTGCAGTTAAAGAACTTTTCAGAAGCCTCATAGCTCTCAATTGTCGCGTGAGTCTCAAATATCAGTTTGAGTTCACGGACAATATCATGTGGGTCTGAATTCTCAAACCTTTTCTGAAGCTCCGATTCTAAACCATACAAGATAGCACACTGAACTGTGGAGTATTGATTCTTCCGAGCGAGGTAAACATTCTTTACTTCATCGGTAGCATCAGCTGCAGGCGGGTCACCCAACGGTGCATCCAGCACATAGGTCAAATTACCAGCATTGAGGACAATCCTCAAATTGCGGAACCAATCTGCGAAGATGCTTCCATTGTTTTTCAACTTTTCTTTCTCTAGGAACGCATTAAAATTGATGGTAGGGGCCGCCATTGATCTACAACATATTTGCAATAGTTTAGACTAAATTTATGACAAATTGAGTTCTAATTAATATTTAAATTAATCTAGGTGAACTCCCACTCAAAACAATATCCCTCACATTGTTTTAGTGATCACACGAACCAAATCCACCACATCAAAACCGATCATCACGAGAGTTGATGTTGCTTCAATGGCGAACAATCGACATATTCATCATATCTACTATATGATTCATGCTTTACCTTTCGGTGATCCGTGTTCCGAGACCATGTCTGTACATGCTAGGCTCGTCAAGATCAAACCTTAGCTTCTGCATGAGCAAATCTGGCTTGCTCGCGTTGTATACACTTGCAGAATCTAACACACCCGATCATCACGTGGTGCTTCGAAACAACAAGCTTTAGCAACGGTTCTTACTAAGGATGAACACTTTAGAACTTGAAATTCATGTGCATGAGGGATCATCTTATAATGCTACCGTCGTTAACTAAGCAATACAAGATGCATAAAGGATTAACATCACATGCAATTCATAATATGTGATATGATATGGCCTTTCTTCTTTGTGCTTCCGATCTCCATCTTCAAGCACGAACATGATCTCCATCATCACCGGCATTGCATCAAGGTCAATGACGCTGCTCCATGGTTGTCGTCCACCAGCTTCAACTATTACAACTACTTTGAATAGACACGCGGGTCTTAACATAAATTAAAGACAACCATATGACTCCTGCCGGTTGCCAACTTACAATAAGGAACATTGCATACATCAAATATAATTACAATCATGGCCATATCACATCACAGCACACCCCTGCAAAACAAAGTTAGACGCCTCTATTTTCTTTGCATATTTTACGTGGTTTGGGGCTTTCAATAAGTGTCGATCTAACTTACGAACAAGAACCACAACGTTGATGTTTGAACTATCAAGTGCCTGTTGTAAATTGGATCTATACTATAATGGGAGAGACAGACACCCGCAAAGCCACTTATGCAATACAAGTTGCATGTTGAACGTGGAGCAAGTCTCATGTACGATGTCATGTAAGGTTAGCCCGGGCCGCTTCATCCCATCATACCGCAAGATGCAAAGTACACAAGAAGCAATTGATAATAAAAACACCACCGCCCACAATGACCATTGTGTTCTACTCGTGTAACAGATCTACATATAGACACGGCTCTGATACCACTGTAGGGGTTCGTAGCATGGAAAACAAAAATTTTCTACCGCATACAAACAAACAAGCCAAGATCTATCTACTAGATTGTAGCAACGAGTCGATGGAATAACTCACCCTCGAAGATTACAAAGTGTTTAATGAGAGCGGATTCTCGTGGGTGATGTAGTCGTACTCTTGCCGATCTCAAGATCGCATAGACGATCCTTCCGGCACTGCGTTCCGGCAGAGCTCCCGCAGTCGGTCACACGTTCGGTACTCGACGAAGACCTTCCTCTCCCTTGTTCCAGCAGGCAGCGGAGGTTGTAGCACTCTCCTCGCGATTCCGGCAGCACGACGGCGTGGTACCGGAAGTAGAGGGGAGATCTCGCAGGGCTTCGCCTTAAGCCGGAGCGAGTATGGTGGACTATGAGAGAGGCCTCGGTGATCTAGGGTTTAGATACACCAAGAAGAGAGGGCTAGGGCGACAGCTAGGGCTTGGGTAAGCCCAAGTCGGCGACTAGGGTTTGCCCTAGGCGGCGGCAGCAGCAGGAGGTGGTGGCGCCGACGGCTTAGGGCTAGGGTTTGGAGAGGGCAAGGTGTGTTCTTGGAGGGGCAGCCCTGCCCCTCCTTATATAGGTGGGAGGGCGCGGCCAAGGGGAGGGGAGTCCCTCCCCAACTCGGCTTCCAAGGCCGGCGATGGAGGGAGAGGGACTTCCTCCCCAAGTAGGTTTTCTACTCTCCCTCCACCAAGCAAAATAGCCGTTTGACTTTTCAAATTGGCGTTTGACTTTTCAAACTAGGATTTGATTTATCCCTTTATTTTGCTCAGCGATGCCACCTAGTACATGTTGCAACCATTCCAACTTGTTATGACACATTCATGTACCCTTCCCCTCCGGAGTGCCGGACCTTCCTGAACCTTCTAGAACATTTCCGATGAAAACACCGGAACCATTCTCCAACCCCGAAACAGGACTTTCCTTATATGAATCTTATTCTCCGGACCATTCCGGATATCCTCGTGATATCCTGGATCCCATCCGAGACTCCGAACAACATTCAGTCTCTTACTCATCATTCCATAACTACTCAACAACATCGAATCCTTAAGTGTGTCTCCCTACGGTTCGTGAATTATGTGGACATGATCGAGACACTTCTCCGAACAATAACCAATAGAGGAATCTGGAAATTCATATGGCTCCCACATATTTCTACGATTACTTTGCGATCGAATGAACCACTTACATACGATACCAATTTCCCTTTGTCTCACGATAGTTTACTTATCCGAGGTTTTGATCGTCGGTATCTCTGCATACCTAGTTCAACCTCATTACTGATAAGTACTCTTTTCTCGTTCCCGTGGTATGTGATCCCTTGTGAGCCAGTCACATGCTTGCAAGCCAATTGGATGATATTCCACCGAGAGGGCCCAGAGTATATCTATCCGTCATATGGATGGACAAATCCCACTCTTGATCCATGTGTCTCAACCCATATTTTCCGAACACTCAATGCCACCTTTATAGCCACCCAGTTACGGTGTGGTGTTTGATGTCATCAAAGCATCCTTCCGGTGATGGTGATAAGCATGATCTCATGGTCGAACGAATTAGGTTACTATGTATCAGAAAGCATATAGCAATTGAACTATTAAAATGACTTGATCTTTATGCTACGCTTATCTATAGGAGTATGTACATCATATCATTCTCCTAACGATATGACCTTGTTGTTAATAACATCTCAATGTTCATGATAGGGAAACGACAATCATTTATTAACCAACAAGATAGTATTATAAAGAGGCTTTACTAGGGACTCTAATTTAGTTTAAAAATCACACAAGTATTAATGTTTCCTTGTTAATACTATTATAGAATGAATGCAAACATTTATCATAAACACAAAGATATAATAATAACTACATTTATTATTGCCTCTAGGGCATATCTCCAACAAAGCGAACGCAGCCGACACAGCTCTACAGGACCAGGGAGTCGAGAGCAGCGCGGTATGCGAGCACCTGCAGAACCAGAGGCAACAACTAGCTCCTCCGAGGCTCGCCTGGCCCAGATCGAGGCCCGCCTGGCCCAGATCCGCGCCCGCCAAGCCAAGGAAAGGGCCTGCCTAGCCTAGATCGGGCCCGCCTGGCCCAAACCTGGGTCGCGCCGTCGTCGCCGCACAGGGCCAGCAGCCCCCGCCCTCGCTCACCCCCATCCGAAATTACCGCTGCCACGTCGCCCCTGCACGAGCAGGCCAGGGCCGCCGCGCGCCAGGAAGGCCACCGACGACGCTGCCTCCAGAGTAGGAGGAGGTCGTCACGGGAGCCCCCCGACCACGCCGCCCACCGCCTCCAGCTGCGGGATCCGCCTCGCCCGCGGCGCGCCGGCCACACCGCGCCGAGCACTGCCGGACCCGCCCACCTGCACCGCCGTCGCCCCGCGAGACCCTCCTGGCGTCCGGGGAAAGAAAGGCCGCCGCCGCCAGCACCGCGCGGGCTTTGCCCGGCGGCCCTCGCTGGCGGCGGCGGAGGGGGTGAGTGAGGCGGGGGGACGAGAGGAGAGCTAGGGTTACATCGCCCCGGTCGCCCGCGGGGGACGACGCAGAGCGTTGCGAATCGATCACTTTTCACACATCCAGCCTTAGCACCAACAAAGACAATAGTCACGTCGTTTCTTCTTATCTTTATTTTCTCTCACGTTAATCATACTTCCAGTATCAAGAAGGTATGATGACTTGATGAAGATCGGGGAAAGAAAAGCCTTCTTTTTCTATAAACCAAACAATGAAACAATACATGAATTCTCAAATGTAGCCCATACTTTTGCAAATTAGCAAGCTATGGAAAAAAAGGAAGATCGAACCTTGAAACACGGAGCCGCTTGGATGCCATGTCATGACTGAGAGAGTGCATTGACCAGAATTGATGAGCAAAAGTCCAATCTCCGCAAACCTTTAGATGAGCAATTAATTAGAAAATGAAATGATCTCATCCATAGAAATCACTATGGCCTAAAAACTAGTAGTATTATATAAGGAGACACGATCTTGCTTTGTTGATTTATCACTTGATCTGGTCTTGGTCGCCATCTTTGAATCCTCTCACCCTAAATAGGGAAATCCAATTTGGCTCACGGGTGGAAATGAACTCATTGTTTAAAAGTAAATTTTAAAATGTTAAAATATTTAGGAAAATATTAGCAGGCACAACCTAAAATTTTATGTCTGCACACAAGTTTTCGGGGAAGAAGGATCATTTTCACGACTCATGTAAAAAGACAAAGTTTGATGTCCCAACATTACTATTCACGAGCTTTTTTTAATCTTTTTACACAAACAACATAAAATGTTCTTTTATCTCAAAATTTTGCGTGTAAACATAGTGTCTAAATGTCCGTGCAATTTTGTTTTATTTTTTTATATTTTAAAATTTATTTTTATGAACTTTTTATAATAGGTTCATATATACCCGTGAGTAAAAACACCATCTCGAGTTTGGTTCTACTTCTTCAAGACGCTTCTGCAATCAAAAATTTAAAAGCTAACCCAAGAGGTATTTTTTAAGTAGATTATACAATCTACCAAAGCAGAATATTTTCCATAGCGGGTAGACCTCTGCTTCCATCGCGGTGGATTATGCTTTTGTATGAAAAACACCCACCATACCACGCATAAGTTGTAGCGGTTAGTTTCTTTTTATTTTCTTGTCCATGCGCGACGCCTTCTTCTCCATTACATCAAGCCGCAGGATTTTTAAAGTTCACAGTTCACAGCAGTTTTTTTAGAATCTACCGCTGAACCAAACATAACTAGTATGGTTTATGTAGAAAAAAACACAACCATATTTTTTAAGTATTTTTGACAGGCATTGTTATTGTCGTTGATTGATCAGGACGGAAACTAGAGTGACTAAAATGACCTCTGACTTGTCACGAAATTATCTCAACCTGCCACCACCGCGTGCCATGTGATGTGACCTGACCTTAGTACAAACCCGAGCCCAAATCTCTCCACTGTCTCGGCACTCTCTCCCGTGCGACAAGCGGCTAGGGTTTCACCTTCCGCCGCCGCCGCCGCCGCCGCCTCCTCCCACCCCCGCCGCCGCAGCCGTCTGCCGAGATCCTACACCATCAGATCGAAGCCACCGGACCCATCCACTCCGTCGAGCCGCCGCCCGGCTCGACCTCGCCCCCCTTCTCGCCGCTGTCCAGCTCGCCTCCGCCCAGGTCAGACCTCATCCTCCAGCTCGCCTCCACCAGGTCAGGGCCAGCCCTGCCCGCTGGTCGGCTTATCCTCTGTTCTTGCTCGCGTCACGAGATGCTAGCATCTACCTAGGGCCGTGTATATATTTTGAAGGAATACTCTAGGTCACATGGCTTTATACTGCCGCTCTAGTTAAATTTGTGGTAGATCCAGTTGCTTCTGAATGAAAAGGAGCTTGAGCTGCATTGCTGTTCGTTTGCTTGCTCGCATGATGCTAGTGGTGGCGTAACATTTTCAGCCTTTTGTTGCTGTTGCAGTGCAGGATGCCTCGCTACGATGAGCGCGACCGCTACAGCGGTAGCACGAGGCTCTACGTGGGCCGCCTTTCCTCGCGCACACGGACGCGGGACCTTGAGGACCTCTTCAGCAGATATGGGAGGTGAGCAGCAACTTGGGCGCCTAAATGTTCTGTATTTTGTCAAGCAGAATTCTTGTAGTCAGAGCTGATTTTTTCCTTGGGAGGGAGGGATAAGGCCCTCGACAAATATACCAGTACTGGTTTCTTCTTATACCGTGGTTGGATGGATTTTGATGGCACAGATGTAAATTCAGTGTGATTAGCTCGCAGACAAGTAGGTGTGTCATTTGTTTCTCTTTTCTAACAACAGAGTACAACAGAAATTAAGGCCCAGTGACATTGCCATTCACATGATACAACAGAAACCTGTTCGTTTTCTTGCACCAATTGTCATTGTCATTCACATGGTTAGTTTGAGGCAAGGCCATTCGATACAAGAGTCTAAGCCAGCACCTTGTCATTGTTCTCCGACATAGCTTTTCTTGTCATCAATTATATCCACAAACCCTCCATGTTTTAACTTGGATGATCTTGTTGAAGGTCCTGGGGGCTTACCCAACCTCGGAGTCCATGGTGGATTGGTGGGAGGGGTGTCCTTGGTGGAATTGGTGGCTGTTCTTGCAAAGTTTCTAGCAGACTTTGGCGACTGTTTCGATAAAATCTATCTAATGACTGTTTTAATGGAAAACAAAATCATGCCTGGCGTTTAGTTCGGTCTGAGTGGTGATACATTTCTCTACTTGCATCCTGATGGTGTTGCTGTTTCTGGAAACCTATTTCCACAGAGTGCGACATGTGGATATGAAGCACGAGTTTGCGTTTGTTGTAAGTAACTGCTCTTCACCTTGTTTTTAGCTTTTCAATCCACTTCTATACTGTTTACATTGATGCCCCTCCTTTTCTTCGCTTAATCATATTGCAGGAATTCAGTGATGCCAGGGATGCTGATGATGCAAGGTACAACCTTGATGGACGTGACTTTGATGGAAGCCGCATGATTGTTGAGTTTGCTAAAGGGGTAAGCCTAATATTTCTCACCTCTGGTATATGTTTATTTAATGATTTATGCATTTTGTTATTTGCCCTTTCTGATTACAATCTTTATTTTACTGTTAGGTTCCGCGTGGCCAAGGAGGGTCTGGGTCCCGTGACCGTGGTGGTGACCGTGAATACATGGGTCGGGGACCTCCTCCTGGTTCTGGCCGCTGCTTTAACTGTGGGATTGATGGGCACTGGGCTCGTGACTGCAAAGCTGGTGACTGGAAAAATAGGTGCTACCGTTGTGGAGACGGTGGCCATATAGAAAGGGACTGCCAGAACAGCCCTAAGAACCTAAAGTATGCCCTGCGAGGCGTCTATTCTGTTTTAAATATCTGTTATAAATAGAGCATCTCTGAATTTAATCCCCTTGATGAAAACAGGCGTGGAAAGAGTTACTCCAGATCCCCATCCCCTCGCCGCGGAAGGGTCCGTGATAGGAGCTACAGCAGGAGCCGCAGCAGGAGCTACAGGTGTGTATATGTTTTTAAAATTTGCGTTACTTCCATCTGCTGATTTCTATGCATGATTTGCTTGTCATGATGATATATGGAGTCTGGAGTTCTGTATACAAGATTGGCATGATTTTGTCTCTTCCAACCTAAGTGTGTAATTATCATCTTATTTTTTTCATGCAAGGTTTCTGCATGCATTGCTTTAATGTTATGCATATCCCAGCTGCCTATCAGACCAGCTTTAGTTTCATCTGCTGCTATTCTGTATACATAGTATTTAACTTGGGTACATTTTAGTTACTGGTTGTATGTAGGAGTTTGATTTGGTATAATGACTCACTTGTCTTGATTTGCAACAGCTAGCTAATAAAAGCTTGTGTTGAAAATTGATTTGCTTTATGTGGACCATAGGTTTTTAGTTTTTGTCGATGTTGCTTTTGAACATACAAATACGGTTAAAATTGTGCAATTCTGTTATTTTTCCCTGGGAGTGTTTTTGTGCAATTTGTATAAAACACTGACATTTTATCTCTTGTGTGCGTTACCTAGCCGCTCTGTTTCACCAAGGAGGGACGAGAGGCGGTCAAGGAGCCCCCGTGACAGCCGCAGCCCAAGCCCAAGGAGGAGCCCCCGTGACAGCTGTAGCCCTGTGAAGAAAAGCCCCCGCGACAGCCGTAGCCGCAGTCCTATGAAGAGCCGCAGCCCTTCGCCTGCCAAGGGTCGGGCCCGGAGCCCCACACCTAACCGCAGCAGGAGCCCCGTGCCAAGGGACAACAGCAGGAGCCCCGTGAGGGCCGACCGTGACATGAGCCCCGCTGCGAACGGCCGTAGCCCCAGCCCGAGGGGCGATGAGGACAACAATGGTGGCAACCACCGTGCCGCTTCTCCTGGTGGAAGTGCGTCGCCAGGCGGGGGTTAAGAGGGATATGGTATGCTCGTGATGGTTTTTTTTCCCGAACATGTTGAAGGAAGACTTGTCTGTATGAGTTTCTATTTGAATATGTACAACTCTGTGTTTTGGTATTGGTATGCTGTGCGGGTCGGTAGACTGTAATTTCTGTTTGTTGTACTAAACATGGAACCGTTTTGCATTGTCTGAATTTCATCGAACAAATAATGCTCTGTGCTTTACTATTATTATGTTCCAAGGATTGTCAATGTGGGCTCAACAATGTGGAGAACGATGTGATGTAGATGTTGGTCTTTGCACTACAACTTCAGCAACTTGTATTGTTGTTCTGTTTCCTGAAGGAATGGCTAAACTCATATACCATGCTCTGTTCATAAATCTCACTGCACAGTGAGTGTGACACAGCTAGCTGTGATATATTCTCGACAGCGGTCTGGTTGGCAGCACGGTGTGTGGGCCTTGTGTATTATCGCGAGGAGCAGGGCGGTCTGCTCGTTGAGGAGCCCCTAGTCGGACATTGCGATGAGCAGGGCGCTCTGCTCGTGGACGAGCCCCTCCTGGTCGGACAGAACCTGTCTGGCGGACTGGCCGACGGCGCGGGCCGACAGCTGCGCGCCGGCCTAGCAGGATGATCCATCCGGACTGATCCATTCATACATCAAATTTGCGTCACGTTTGCATCGGTCCAAACAGTGCACTTTCCTGCATTCTCACTTTACCTTGGCGGTCCGTCTCGTCAGTGGCACACAAACCACTCCACTCCTCCTTCTAAAAACCCTCTGCCATTGAAAGTTAAACAAGCGTTGGTCTCTAGAAATTAACGACACAATGCTCTTAGGCTACTCTGCTGGCTGCAATTAAGTTTGCCATGTTAGGTATACTCTATATCGATTTGAGAAAACTTTTTCTTTCGTTTGGAGTGTTTTCGAATTTTTGATCAGTGCCAGCAACTAGAGAAACGAGAGTCAAGTGTATGTTGGCAGCAGCGAGCTTTCGATCCACCTCGGTGAGCTAGCTTCACGCTGCGCGGCGAGGTACGAATGTATTTAGAAAACGACGGTGCTACAGGGCTAGACCGTCGTTGCTACAAGGGAGAGGTGGCGATGCTGCTAGGACAACCCGTCGTTGCTACAAGGGGGATGCGGTGGTGCTGCGAGGCTAGACTATTGTTGCTACAAGGGGAGGCAGAGGTGCTGCGAGGCTAGGTCGTCCGATTTTTCTCTCTTTGATGCAAATCCACGGATGGGTTGTAGCAATTTTGTTCTTCGTATGATGCATTTATTCCTTCATGTGCTGCAAATTCTTGAAAGGTTTGTAGAACAATATTTTTCCCTTTGATGGAAATCCGCATATGGGTTGTAGCAATTTGTTCTTCATATGATGCAATTTTTATTTCACAAGATGCAATCATTAGAAGATTTGCAGCATAATTTTTCTACAAAAGTAGCAAAAAATTCTAAGGCTTTCAAAAAAGGCCACAGAGGTGTCGTCGGAGCTATCAGTAATGGCGTGGGTCGGTTCAAGGGGCACGCCGGGCAACACTCCTGTGCGCGGGGTGTTGGGGTCATGGGAATTTTTGGTCGGAGACAAGATGTGGGGCGGCCTAGGGACCACCCACGTGGGATGATGGTTAGCATTATGGAAAAAAAGGCTTTGATGTGATTCATGACTTTCGACCCAGGGATCAGCGCGGGATCCCTCGGACCCATTATTTTATAGATGCTTCATTTGCTAAATTCTTATTTTGTACTACCTTCGTTCATTAGAATAAGACCTATAAATTTAGTCAAAAGTCAAATAGTGCAAAGTTTGACCAAGTTTATAGAAAAAACTATCACTAACTATGATAATAGATAGTTACAGTACGAAAATATATTTCATAATGTATATAATGAGATTGATTTGACTCTAAAAAGGTTTATAGTTTTTTCTAAAAGATTGGTCAATGTTTGACTTTTGACTAAATTTATATGTCTTATTCTAAGGAACGGAGGGAGTATTGTCTACTAAAAGAAATTCCTTGTTTCACTATAAACAAAGGGCCATGCATTGTTTTGTGACCATATTTTTTACATGTTTCCTAGCTTAATATATTAGTAATTATTGTTTACGTAATTTGACACTGACAAATACATGTATTTTCAAAATTTTAAGCAGTGTACTACGTAGATGGCATGGGGGATTATTTGTATGCCGTGAAAAATATTTATAACGTATTTTTTAGGGATTTTCAGCATTGTTTCTGAGTGTTTATTTTTATATTTTGTTGTAGGGTTTGTGTTCTCTTTCGCGTTGGTAGGCCAACAAAAACAAGGTGGGCAACGAACAGAGCGCACTCGTGAATTCTAATCGCCGAGTGGCCCAACATGTCACGACCTGATCAGAGAGATCTTGATCGAACTGAATTTGAGGGAAACGGAAGGGGATGAGGGAAGCAAGCAGGAGATGGGATACGCAGAAAGAGGGCGAGATTCATTTGTCTTCGGTTCCATTCGATACCGACTATATTGCCTGGTTCAGTATTTAACCACACATTACACAAGACGGCCCACTTAACGGCCCAACACATACCCAAGCCCATCTACCACTCTCATTTGTAACACCGCATCAAGCGATAGGTGAGGCAAGGCAGGTGTTACAATTGCCTCTCCTTGAGATGAAGCTCCCTCCTAGATTGTGGCCAAAGGGTAACGCGCGCGCAAGACGTCGTAGTCTTCCTAGGTAGCCGCATCAGGGGAAAGCGTAGACCACTGAACCTGAAGTTGGACCACTGCCGTGTCTCCTTTCTTGCACATGCGTCTGTCCAGAATGGCGACTGGTGATAAGGCATGTGTTGACAGATCAGGCGGCCGAGGAAGATCACCAAACACATGTGTATAGTCTGGTGTGAAGGGCTTGAGCTGAGATACATGGAACACATGGTGAATCCGAGCATCCGGTGGCAAGGTCAGCTTGTACGCCAGTTCTCCGATCTTCTCCTCCACTGGAAAGGGCCCGAAGTATTTGTACGCCAGCTTCCGACACGGTCGATTCGCCACTATGGATTGAGCATAAGGTTGGAGTTTCTGTAACATTTGCTCACCAACTGCAAAAGTGCGCTCAGAGCGATTGCGGTCTGCCTTCTTCTTAATACGGTCTTGGGCACGTTGAAGCTGAGCTCGTAGACGCGCTGTATGGCCAATTCTGTACATATCCTCCGAACTAATAGCTGCATCATCCCACTATAACATGGCACCCAAATTGGGCTCACGACCATAGAGAACCTTGAACGGAGAACAGTCCAGTGATGCATGGTGTAACACCCTCCGGATCGGCCCTATACAAGTTTTAGCGATTCCCGCCAAACCCGCATAGAAACGATTCAAAGGTGCCCACCAGGCACTTGCATACGGGTGGAAAACGAAGTAATATCATTATACAATAGTCCACGATGGAACCCACAGAACAGATATATACAATAACGACTCCATGAGTCAAGAATACAGATATACAATAGAAAGATCCAAATCACCTTAAAAACGATACAACATCCGACTACGGACAAGATGCAAATTAGGCTAAGAGCCCTGAAGAATAACCAATGGCGTCCATAACCCTGCCTAGGGCAAGCCGGAAGGGTAACCCTGCTAATGATGTCGATCTCAAAACCTTCTTAAACAAAAGGGGTGCCGACAAAGGGCAAAGGAAAAAGAGAGCGGTCAGTATTGAGGCCAGTACACGGCGAGACTAGAATTCGGCGGTCCTCGCCTACTTAGGTATGGTGTACTGAGGCGATATCGCAGCATGCACTAAACAATCTATAGAGACTCAATACAACTGGCTACTATCAGATAGGGATAAGAAAGACCTATTCGGATCCAACCTAAAACTATCACCAAGCATACCCATCCTGATATTTCCCTCTCGAGACCAAACGAGAAAATCAACCGAGAAACTCACACAGTTGGCAGTTTTATTCATTCCGTTATAGTTGCGGCAATTACTAGTCAGATATAGATAGCCTGAGTCATCCTGATATTATAAACAGTGGGCAGTTTTAGTTAACCATTCCGTTGTAGTTGCAATACTTACTAGTCAGATACAATGGTAACAGGTGACAACCCAAATCCAGCAGTTGTTGGCACTTTTATTTAGCCATTCCATTATAGTGAAGCCGATTACTAGTCATTATAAAGTCAAATTTATAGCACTACTTTAGTTATAGTTGTCTATGATCGAGATACTGTGCTCCAAGTCGTCCATAACCGCGAACACGGCTTTCAGAAAGTTTTACCATACAGGGGGCACAAATAGCAACACACGCACGATCAACCTCGGGAAAAACCAAATGAAAATCCAACAAGGCATCACGACAGAACATTTGCAAGATTCATATTTGATTTCAGGGAGCCACCCCACCAAGCTACCCGCGACGAAGTTGGCCGGCTCCGAGACGGACCCAGAGGTTTGTGCCAATGGTTGTAAACGACTGGGAACCCAAAAGTGTGACTGGGCTTATCGATACCGCGAAAACATTCCACATTTGTTCCTAAACAGTATAGGCGCTCCACGCGCAATCATAAATAAAGCAGTAAAGCATGGCATAAGTACAGGATAGTAATAAAGCCCCAAACTACTTGTGGCCCCAAGGAATTAAATATGACTCAAGCTAGGGTTAGGGGGATTCATGGTCCCACATGCGAATATTCAAAGAACAGGTATCAAGTACTCGGGGTCCTATGGGACACAAGTGGACGGTTAAAAACTAAATAACATCTATTGCCCACCTGTGCCTCTGCATTATTTACCTACTTTAATTTTAGTTATTAAACGGTGATTAAAGCCATGATCATCTCCAATATAAAGCATATGGCAGTCTTTCAACAACTGGGGTACTTGACGACCCGCAACAACACTTGAGCAAGCGACTACGACACGCAAGTCCAACTATCTACCAAGCAACAGGTAATAGGATGCGTCCAAGGCAATATAAGGCTGCAAGGGATATCACGGGTACGAAAACTAGAGCATCGCAACACAGATAGCAATAGATCAACAGGAGGAAATAAATACTATAAAAGTAAAATAGGTAGAAAGGGGAAGAATGCTCGCCTAAAAACATTGCCGAAGGTTCATCCGAAGATCGGATCGACACTCGCATCAACTCATCGGCCTAATCCGTGAAGAAGCAAAGCACTAGAAGAAACACCGGATACACTATTTGATACTACGGCAGAAGATCGGGCATGATGCATGTATGATGTATGGCATGGCAAAGACGCGATGCAATTAGTCAATATTAAGCGGAACCGGGGTCTGACAATTAGATATATATGGTTCTAGTTGTTTAGATACCCCGCAATTTAAATGTTGTCTTAACAAGGCAAAACAATGACACCAGTTCACTACACAAATTTAAATAAAGACAATATAAGGCTAGAAACGCCGCATATGGTCTCCATATTTAATTTAGGTGAATCGTCGAAACACCCACAATATGTATGCAAGCATGGTCAATTATGTGAAACAATTCGATATAGCATTTATAAAATAAGGGCTCGGAAAGGGATCACACATGTCGGATCGACGATCTTGAGCCTCGGGGGTTACAGGGGTTCGGGTTTGGTCTCCAGCTTCAGACTATGGGTCTCGGGGGTTCAATCTTCGTTTCCATGAAGCAGATCTTGGCCTTTCGGCTTCGTTTCATGACGCTCCCGTGTCCCTCGGGTAGCCTCGCTCTTGGTGAGGTTCCTTCCATTCGCCCTCGCTTGTCGCTCCGGTTACCTCTTGTCAAGCACCACCACACACCAACACTTCATCCCATGTCTCGTAATCAGTAGAATACCACCAGGGAGCTAAGACAATCATCAAACCATTTGGAGCACCGGGTCAAAAGGAAGGCACAAATGCATCTATGCACAACATATATCCATAGAAGCAAAAGCTTAAATGACACTGTCCGGCTCACCAGGAAATCACAACGAAATCAGATAGGCCGCCGGAAACACGAGCATATGCATGCGTGGCCGGAGGGCGACACTATTGCGATGAGATGAGCAGGAGGTTGCATCGGGCCAGTGGCGTCGAGTGGATGGTGGTGACGCTCACAGGAGCGGCCTTGGTGTGCGGGCAGGAGCCTCCGCTCGGCTTGGAGGCGTAGCCGGGTGCACGTGACGACGATTCGGGAGCAGATGGGAAGGCAAGGTGCAGGGCGGCCGCGGCGGAGGGCTTCGACGCAGGAGCGCAGGGTCGGGCTCCGACGGCCGGAGGGACGATGCAGGGCACGGCGGAGGAGGTCGTGCAGGGGAGCTCGACGAGGGGCACGGACGGCGATGCGAGATGATGGCCGAGGCGACGCTGGGAGGAACGATAGTGGCCGGCGCCTGGCGACCTTACAGGCGCGGCACGTGGAGCACGGCGTCACAGCAGCTGCTGGAAGCGGGTTGGGGAGGAGGACGCAGAGGAGGCGGGGCATCGACGGAGGGCAACGCAGCCGGGGCGAGCTTGGTCGCTGAGGGTAGAAGCAAAGGAAGACGACGGGGAGGGCACCGGTGGTGGTGGGTGCTGCAGCAGTCTGCGGTTCCTGAGGAGGGGAGACGACGAGCTCCTGGCGACGGAGGCCCTTGAGGCAGAGCCAGAGCTGCGTGGCTCTGGGCGGATGGAGCAGAGAGGAGGCGAGGTGAGGCGCGCAGCAGGGAGAGTACTTGGCGGCGGCAGCCTGGGGAAGGAGAGAGGGGGGCTCGAGACGAGGGGCCGCAAGGGAGAGAGATGAGCGGGGTGCGCCGCGTGGTGGGTCCAGGGGCGTGCGGGACGCGTGCGGAAGCAAGATTGGTGGGCGGTGGGGCCAAGGTGAGCAGGAGTGGGCTGGGTCAAAGCGGTGGTTGCGCGGCATGCATGTTCGCGTATGTTTGTGTTGCGTACTGTGTGTGAGTTTGTGTGTATGGTAGCGTGTACGTGCGTGGTGAGCGTTGTGCCTGGCGGCGGCAAGGTGGAGGGAGGGTGGCGACGAGGTAGGGTGTTGGGGTAGCTAGGGTAGGTCAGATTAGGGTTAGGGTTTGGTCTGTCGGCTGGGCCTTTTGGGCCTGGCCGGTTTTAGGTCTAGGGTTTATTATTATTATTATTATTATTATTTATAGAATAGTATTTGTTTTATTTTCCTTATATTTAGGAAATATTTTGTAAATAGCTTCTCACGATTAAAATATCAAGAAGTATAATTTGAATAAAAGAGGAGATATAATGTATAAGACAAAATATGGTTTTCATGAAAATATTTCCAGGACAAGATATGAATGATGATGTCATGATGATGCACATAATGAAAATAACAGCGATTTGAGATCGACGTCGTTAGCAGGGTTACCCTTCCGGCTTGGCCTGGACAGGGTTATGGACGCCATTGGTTATTCTTCAGGACTCTTAGCCTAATTTGCATCTTGTCCATAGTCGGATGTTGTATCGGTTTTAAGGTGATTTGGATATTTCTATTGTATATCTGTATTCTTGACTCATGGAGTCGTTATTGTATATATTTGTTCTGTGGGTTCCATCATGGACTATTGTGTAATGATATTACTTCGTTTTCCACCCGCACGCAAGTGCCTGGTGGGCACCTTTGAATCGTTTCTATGCGGGTTTGGCAGGAATCGCTAAAACTTGCATAGGGCCGATCCGGAGGGTGTTACAGAGTGGTATCAGAGCTCAACAGTTACGATACCCTACTGGTCCAGCATGTAGGATAACCTAGCTAACGGACGTTATAGACTGTCAAAACTATTTTGGAAAAATCGGTTGGATAGATCTGATTAGGTCTACTTTTACTCCTTACCCTCTGCTATTCTCCTCTTACCTCTACGTGCTTTGAATCTGCTCTCTTATCTTTTCTTCGAGTCCAGGAATTCTCGTGGTTGGGTTTCCGTTGTACCTTTAGGGTTTCACTTCCATCCTTTGTTAACGGTGCTTTGACAACTAGTCTTCATGCTATTTGATGGATCTTTCATTTGTTGTACCTTTTAGTGGACCAAAGATTCACTAATTTTTTTCTTTCTATCCTCCGGTGTTTTCCGATACAACGAAGTCATCTACATCAGATCTGATGAGAATCGCCATTCCTCCTTTGTTTCCAAACCTCGCTTGTCGAGATCTTCAGTCTGAATTAAGAGAATTGGTTGCATAATTTTACCATTCATGTGCAGAGTAATACTTTGGGTGCGCGATGGACTCATCACCATCCGACTACTCTTATCATTCGCTCTTGTGCATTGAATCGGTGGATCAAGCAATTTTACTCCTTCCATGGAAGTTAGAGGTCGCCTTATCTTTTGATACCTCTACCTTCGTCCTTTGTTTCTCCGGAGTGTTCTCTCGATGGACGTGAGCACCGACCCTTGTTGGTGGTGTCGCGGATTTCAAGATGGAGAAAGAACCCTTGTTAGTGGTGTCGCGAGGATCCACATGAAGCCAAAAGTTTCAGATCGTCGGCCTTCTTCCCTGTACCATGAGGCGGATCTCGAGGGCGAGATCCACTGTTAGTGGTGTCGAATTGTAGCACCCCGGTGTCAACACCCGGATTTTTAATCCCAGATGCCTGTTATGCCATACATCGCAATCCCAGGATTACCATTTTTGCGAGACATAACAGAATTGGATACCACAGTACATCATACATTACAAACCATACATAAGGTCTTACACAAATAGGGATCTCATTGATCCAGTTCTTAATACAACTTCAAGCAGCGGAATACGTAATAATAACGGTAGCGTAGGCGAAGCTCCATCTTCGGGGTCACAGGCAATGCTGACGATGGGAGATGATCCTAGTTGTCGTAACCTTCCTGGGGTCCATCCTCCAGGTTCTCCTCTTCATAGTATGGCCACGAGAATAGCCAGGGACAAAGCCATGAGTACTCTTTAAGTACTCGCAAACTAATACTAATAAGTGAAAGGGATTTTTGGATAATAGGACACTAGGCTCTAAGGTTGTTTTGCAAAGGCCAGATTTATCTCTACTAAGTTAAGAAGCAAGAAAAACTAGTCACAAATTTATAATTCCTAAATGGGATCTTGTAACTCATGTCACAACTCTGTTTTGGTCAAGTCAAAGTCCCAATTCATTTCACAAGTTCTTTTGAAAACATCTGACGGGGGAACAGTATGGCCACTCCAACTTTCCATAACCACGGACGCGGCTATTCGAATAGTTTGACACTCTGCAGAGATTGTACACTTTCACCACAACATTCGATACATCCGCCAGGAACAAATCCTGAATTCACCATACTCAGTATGCGGATAATCAATCCTGACATTTCAACTACATGCCCTAGTATAAGCACCTCTCCTGTGAGCTTGGCCTCCCAACCATGACCAACTGTCATCTTGGGTACTGCACAGGTGGACAATCTTCACAAGGTAGCCTCAGCTCAGACCTTGGCCGCGAGGGAACTAATACTAAGGTATATAAGTTTCCAGTCAAGCCCTACCCAATCTTCGGGTATTGTGGTTGTACGATAAAATTGGAATGGTATCGCATCCAGACAACCATCAGTTTTATAAAGGGCTAAGGCTCATGCCTCAACATTTTCATCACCATAATCATCTGGTGTTAGGAAACACATGTCAAAACATCTCAGTAGAATGATCCATCATTCTAAGGTTTTCATAACCATTTTCACCAAGTATTCCTATCTAAAGTTGATCAAGTTTTATGCTTAGCACTAGCATCTACAAGTGGGGGTAAGTACTAATGAGGGGTGGTAAAATAGTGGAGTTTCAACTAAGTACAACCTTATATCTTAGGATGATATCAAGGTTTCTAACTTAGGCCAAATTTTATGCTCTTTATGCAACCTTCAGCTATATCTTTCTAGAATATACAAGTCACTTGAGTACTCTCTAAGGAAGTAGCTTTGCTAAAGAAATAAAGTAGAAAGCTTGCAAATAAAACTAGGATTGGGTTATCAAGTGGGTATGATCACATATGCTTAAGGCATATAGTAGTATTAGGCTTGCTTTATGCAGAGCAGTGGTTGAAGTTCTCCTCGGCTTCTTCTTCGTAGTATCCTCCTTCCTCCTCGTATCCTTGGTCGGTACTAGCGTCTATAAATAAATACGATGTACACAATCACCAAACAATACTTAACTACTTGCAATCATCACACAAAAGGGTCCTATAGATGATCTAGCATCATCACTAACATTACAAGATTAAAGCTTGGTTTAATTCCTTTTATTTTTAGAAAAGTAATTTCTACTCATTGAAAAACTACTTAAGATTTAATATTCTCCAAACCAAATATGGGATCATGTTGACACATGTCATCACCACATATTTTAGTCCATGGGAATGTGATTTAAAGTAGTGTCACAATTTAATAAGGTTTTACCCTTTTATTTTAATTAATTAAAGTGGCTAGAAATGCCTATGTGGCATTCTTTTATTACTTGGTCATTATTTCTGTAAGTAAACCTATATATTTTTATATATTCTGAAAGGTATGGTCAAATGTGATTTTTGAGAGTTGGAATCAACTCAAAAGCTATTGTGGTTTAAGTTTGAAAAATGTTTGAATGCAGAAAAGCTTCTGCCTTGTTATTTTTGCCAAGGGTGATCTACAGATCCAAATGACTTGAATCCAACGGGCTTGGATTCAGCATTCCTAGACCTTTCTAACAAAATTGGTTTCATTCAATTTTGTGCGCTGAATCGATCTGGGTTGATTTTTGAAACTGGGTACAGAAGTGTGTTTGAAATAAAATGGAAAAGGTTTAATTCAAATAACTGGGCTGCGCGGGAAGTGATACTGGGCCGGCCTGCTAAGCGCAGCGCTTCCGCGGGCTGTTTAAGTGGCTGTCCCCACGCATCAGTGAGGCAGGGGGTGCGAAACGGTATAGGGCGATGTGGTGCGTTTGATCTGGTTCTAATCCAACGGCTGAGGGTCATCGTCGGTTGGGCAACGCTAGTGAGACAGAAACCTAGCGCGGCCAGTGGGGGTCGTTGGGGGCTCACCGGGGTTCAGGCGAGGGTCGGCGAGGGGGGCGAACGACGAAGTCGACGACGGCGAACCTCCTGGTACCGGCAGCTTCTCCTGGGACGGCTCCAATCGCTGGCTCCATTCTTCTCCAGCAGCGACGGGCTCCGGTGAAATTCTGGCGCTGCGCTGCTCGCCTTGCTCCGGGAACAGGGTGGAATGATCAGTGAGGAGAGGGGAGTGAGATGGTGTGCTCAATTCGGCTGGGGGTGGCCTCTATTTATAGTGGCGAGAGGGGACCGACGGGGCGCACGGTGAGCTCGTCGTGGTCGATGGTACAGATGGCTATCGGCATGGACGACGGTAGGGGGCGGTGCGGTGCTCCCTGGCGATGCTCAACAGCACGATGGTGAGACGTGGGGCGGTGAGGCTTGGTCGGAACGCGACGGTGCTCTGCGCGTGCCCGACGGAGATTTTAATGGCGCACAGCGCGCGTGGTCCGCGCGGCGGCGAACGAGCGTGTCTGCGGGGTTGCTGGGACGGTGGTGATCACGTATGCACGCGGCGAGGGCGGTGCGCGGTCTATGGGCGTCGGTCGAGCGTGGCGCACGGGGCGTGCTCTCGGCATGGTTGCTAGCGAGGTTGGCATGGTTCGTGCGTGTGGTCCAGTGGCTGGCAACGTTTGAGCACTGGACAGGGGGTGGCGGTGGGATGTTGGCTTGCTCCCAGACATGCTGGCTAGGCTTGTTTCTCCTCCTAGCTTGCTGTCGACATGGGGGTGACAAGTGTGCATTCGGCCTGCTCACCATTGATGGCAATGCCAAGCTTACAGTGATGCTAAGGGTGTGAAATTGAGCTAGATGATCTACTAAAACCTAGTTGTAACCAGAGAGGGAACAAGTTAGGCTTCAATCATTGCTCACAATATTGTTTGGATTTTGTTTGATTTGTGTCTGCCAAGTGTTTGATGGAATGGCCGCAAGAACTCAAGTTTTGAATTTTGAAAAGATTTTTGGTGGGTGTGCTAGGTTGGTGCTGGTGAGTCTGCAGATGCTTGGGTTTTGAAAGTTGAGCTTGTTTGAGTGGTTTTTGAAAAAGTGGGATCTTCCCATATGATAAATATTCAATTTTGAATTGTCATTTAAACTATGCATATGAAAGTTTCTGGATGATCACAAAGTGGGCCTTGATACTTTGTTATGAGTACAATCAAGGGGTGCAAAGATCCAAAAAAGTTTATGTTAGGTTCTGAAAGTTTGAGACAACCACAGTAGGCATGGGAGTTAAATTGGTCAAAATGACCATTCCCTTATTTTATTTGTTTTGATTTACTTGTCTTTGGGAAAGTGTGGGAAATGTTTAGATGATGTTTATTTCACCTAAGCATCCATTTACAAGAAAAGTAACACACAAACAAGGTGGTTCAAAAGAATTCAAAATGAAATGCATACTCACATGCATGCTTCCATAATTTTGCCGTCGCCAGGCACAACGCTCACCATGCACGCACACGCTACCATAAACACAAACTCACACACAGTACGCAACACAAACATACACGAACACGCACGCCGCGCAACCACCGCTTTGACCCAGCCCACTCCTGCTCACCTTGGCCCCACCGCCCACCAATCCTGCTTCCGCATGCGTCCCGCACGCCCCTGGCCCCACCACGTGGCGCACCCCGCTCATCTCTCTCCCTTGCGACCCCTCGTCTCGAGCCCTCCTCTCTCCTTCCCCAGGCCGCCGCCAGGTACTCTCCCTGCCGCGCGCCTCACCTTGCCTCCTCTCTGATCCATCCGCCCAGAGTCGTGCAGCTCTGGCTCTGCCTCAAGGGCCTCCGTCGCCAGGAGCTTGCTGTATCCCTTCCTCAGGAACCGCAGACCGCTGTAGCACCCACCACCACAGGTGCCCTCCCCGTCGTCTTCCTCTGCTTCCACCCTTAGCGATCAAGCTCGCCCCGGCCGCGTTGCCCTCCGTCGATGCCCCGCCTCCTCTGCGTCCTCCTCCCCAACCCGCTTCCAGCCGCCGCCGTGACGCCGTGCTCCACGTGCCGCGCCTGCAAGGTCGCCAGGCGCCGGCCGCCGTTGTTCCTCCTAGCGTCGCCTCGACCACTGTCTCCCATCGCCGTCCGTGCCCCTCGTCGAGCTCCCCTGCACGACCTCCTCTGTCGTGCCCTGCCTCGTCCCTCCGGCCGTCAGAGCCCGACCCTGCGCTCCTGCATCGTCGCCCTCCGCCGCGGCCACCCTGCACCTTGCCTTCCCTTCTGCTCCCGAATCGTTGTCCCGTGCACCCGGCTACGCCTCCAAGCCGAGCGGAGGCTCCTGCCCGCACACCAAGGTCGCTCCTGTGAGCGTCACCACCATCCACTCGACGCCACTGGCCCGATGCAACCTCCTGCTCATCTCATCGCAACAGTGTCGCCCTCCGGCCACACATGCATATGCTCGTGTTTCCGGTGGCCTATCTGATTTCGTTGTGATGTCCTGGTGTGCCGGACAGTGTCGTTTAAGCTTTTGCTTATGTGGATATATGTTGTGCATAGATGCATTTGCGCCTTCCTTTTGACCCGGTGCTCCAAATGGTTTGACGATTGTCTTAGCTCCCTGGTGGTATTCTACTGATTACGAGACATGGGATGAAGTGTTGGTGTGTGGTGGTGCTTGACAAGAGGTAACCTGAGCGACAAGCGAGGGCGAATGGAAGGAACCTCACCAAGAGCGAGGCTACCCGAGGGACACAGGAGCGTCATGAAACAAAGCCGAAAGGCCAAGATCTGCTTCATGGATACGAAGATTGAACCCCCGATGCCCATAGTCTGAAGCTGGAGACCAAACCCGAACCCCTGGAACCCCCGAGGCTCAAGATCGTCGATCCGACATGTGTGATCCCTTTCCGGGCCCTTATTTTATAAATGCTATATCTACTTGTTTCACATAATTGACCATGATTGCATACATATTGTGGGTGTTTTGGGTGTTTCGACGATTCACCTAAATTAAATATGGAGACCATATGCGGTGTTTCTAGCCTTATATTGTATTTATTTAAATTTGTGTAGTGAACCGGTGTCATTGTTTTGCCTTGTTAAGACAACATTTAAATTGCGGGGTATCTAAACAACTAGAACCATATATATCTAATTGTCAGACCCTGGTTCTGCTTAATATTGACTAATTGCATCGTATCTTTGCCATGTCATACATCATACATGCATCATGCCCGATCTTCTGTCGTAGTATTAAATAGTGTATCCGGTGTTTCTTCTAGTGCTTTGCTTCTTCACGGATTAGGCCGATGAGTTGATGCGAGTGTCGATCCGATCTTCGGATGAACCTTCGGCAATGTTTTCAGGCGATCATTCTCCCCCTTTCTACCTATTTTACTTTTATAGTCTTTATTCCCTCCTGTTGATCTATTGCTATCTGTGTTGCGATGCTCTAGTTTCCGTACCCGTGATATCCCTTGCAGCCTTATATTGCCTTGGACACATCCTATTACCTGTTGCTTGGTAGATAGTTGGACTTGCGTGTCATAATCGCTTGCTCAAGTGCTGTTGCGGGTCGTCAAGTACCCCAGTTGTTGAAACACTGCCATATGCTTTATATTGTAGATGATCATGGCTTTAATAACCATTTAATAACTAAAATTTAAGTAGGTAAATAATGCAGAGGCACAGGTGGGCAATAGATGTTATTTGGTTTTTAACCGTCCACTTGTGTCCCGTAGGACCCCGAGTACTTGATACCTGTTCTTTGAATATTCGCACTATTCGCGTGTGGGACCATGAATCCCCCTAACCCTAGCTTGAGTCATATTTAATTCCTTTGGGCCACAAGTAGTTTGGGGCTTTATTACTATCCTGTACTTATGCCATGCTTTACTGCTTTATTTATGATTGCGCGTGGAGCGCCTGTACTGTTTAGGAACAAATGTGGAATGTTTTCGCGGTATCGATAAGCCCAGTCACACTTTCGGGTTCCCAGTCGTTTACAACCATTGGCACAAACCTCTGGGTCCGTCTCGGAGCCGGCCAACTTCGTCGCGGGTAGCTTGGTGGGGTGGCCCCCTGAAATCAAATATGAATCTTGCAAATGTTCTGTCGTGATGCCTCGTTGGGTTTTCATTTGTATTTTCCCGAGGTTGATTGTGCGTGTGTTGCTATTTGTGCCCCCCTGCAGGGTAAAACTTTCTGAAAGCCGTGTCCACGATTATGGACGACTTGGAGCACAGTATCTCGATCATAGACAACTATAACTAAAGTAGTGCTATAAATTTGACTTTATAATGACTAGTAATCAACTTCACTATAATGGAATGGCTAAATAAAAGTGCCAACAACTGCTGGATTTGGGTTGTCACCTGTTATCATTGTATCTGACTAGTAAGTATTGCAACTACAACGGAATGGTTAACTAAAAGTGCCCACTGTTTATAATATCAGGATGACTCAGGCTATCTATATCTGACTAGTAATTGCCGCAACTATAACGGAATGAATAAAACTGCCAACTGTGTGAGTTCCTCGGTTGACTTCCTCGTTTGGTCTCGAGGGGGAAATACCAGGATGGGTATGGTTGGTGATAGTTTCAGGTTGGATCCGAATAGGTCTTTATTATCCCTATCTGATAGTCGCCAGTTGTATTGAGTCTCTATAGATTGTTTAGTGCATGCTGCGCTGCCGCCTTAGTCCACCATACCTAAGTAGGCGAGGACCGCCGAATTCTAGTCTCGCCTGTACTGGCCTCAGTACTGACTGCTCTCTTTTTCCTTTTCCCTTTGTCGGCACCCCTTTTGTTTAAGCAGGTTTTGAGATCGACGTTGTTAGCAGGGTGTAACATCCTAGCAATAGAGCTTAGAAATAAGCTGGGTACAGGTGTGTGCATTGCATTCATGCATAGAAAATCTAAATAATTTTCGCGCTTTTAAATAAAAACTTGTAAAAGTGATTGAAGCTTCTCTCAACTTGATGGAATTGGAGTAGATCATCAAGTTGACTGCGATAAGTTTCAATATGACATTTGCCAAAACCTTATTTTGGGTAAACATGATTTGATCTAAGGGTAGATCAAATGCAATAAAGCTAAACCCTAACACATTACTTAGTGGTTTATATTTGATCCTTAGGTGATCATATCATAGTATTCATTATAATCACTCATGAGTACCAAGTTAAGGATATAACACAATAATAAGAATGTAACAAATATATCTTAATCTTATCTACTTATACCTTGTGTATCATGGAAATACCTAACTTTAACTCTCTAGTGAGATTGAGTAGGAAAGAAACCAAGTCAAGACCATTCATTAAATATCTATCTTTCCATATCAATCTTTATCATCTCTACTGAATCTTATCCTTATAATTGTTATTCATCAATATTGAGTAATCACTTATTGATTCACCAATTCTTAACTTATCAATTCCTAAACCTATCAACTCTTGTCCTTATTATAGCATTCACTTTAGGCTTATAAAGAAAGAAGTCAGAAGAGGTAAATAGTGATGCTAGTTCTAGATGTTATCTATAGGATGGGAGTGATTCGAGGAAATCAAGTCAATATGGTAACAAAGAAGATTACAAGAATGAAGTCTAAAGATAGTTACCAGGAGTAGTCCTATTGGATCAAGTAGGTATAATCAATGAATTATATCTCTTAATCCAATAGAGCTAAACTGAAGATAATTATAATGCAATTGTAATGTTGTATGGATGGAAGCCTTGTTTAGTCAACTGGAAACAAGAACCATAAAGAATCAAAGGATCATTATCAACACCCGGATTTTTAATCCCAGATGCCTGTTATACCATACATCGCAATCCCAGGATTACCATTTTTGCGAGACATAACAGAATTGGATACCATAGTACATCATCCATTACAAACCGTCCATAAGTTCTTACACAAATAGGGATCTCATGATCCCGTTCTTAATACAACATCAAGCAGCGGAATACGTAATAATAACGGTAGCATGGGCGAAGCTCCATCTTCGGGGTCACAGGCAATGCTGACGATGGGAGATGATCCTAGTTGTCGTAACCTTCCTGGGGTCCATCCTCCAGGTACTCCTCTTCATAGTCTGGCCATGGGAATAACCAGGGACAAAGCCATGAGTACTCTTTAAGTACTCGCAAACTAATACTAACAAGTGAGAGGGGTTTTTGATAATAGGGCACTAGGCTCTAGGGTTGTTTTGCAAAAGCCAGATTTATCTCTACTAAGTTTAGGAGCAATGAATGTAAGTTGAAGTTTTATAACACCTAAATGGGAACTTGTATTTCATATCACAACCCTGTTGTGGTCAAGTCAAAGTCTCAATTCATTTCACAAGTCATTTTGAAAAGTCTGACGGGGGAATAGTATGGCCACTCCAACTCTCCATAACCGCGGACGCGGCTATTATAATAGTTTGACACTCTGCAGAGATTGTACACTTTCACCACAACATTCGATACATCCGTCAAGAACAAATCCTGAATTCACCATACTCAGTATGCGGATAATCAATCCTGACCTTTCAATTACACGCCCTAGTATAAGCACCTCTCCTGTGAGTTTGGCCTCCCAACCATGACCAACTGTCATCGTGGGTACTGCACAGGTGGACAATCTTCACAAGGTAGCCTCAGCTCAGACCTTGGCCGTGAGGGAACTAATACTAAGGTATATAAGTTTCCAGTCAAGCCCTACCCAATCTTCGGGTATTGTGGTTGTACGATAAAATTGGAATGGTATCGCATCCAGACAACCATCAGTTTTATAAAGGGCTAAGGCTCATGCCTCAACATTTTCATCACCAAAATCATCAGGTGTTCGGAAACACATGTCCAAAACATTTCAATAGAATGATCCATCATTCCAAGGTTTTCATAACCAATTTTCCACCAAGTATTCCCATCTAAAGTTGATCAAGTTTTATGCTTAGCACTAGCATTTACAAGTGGAGGTGAGTACCAATGAGGGGTGGTAAACTAGTGGAGTTTTAACTAAGTTCAATCTCATGCCTTAGGATGACATCAAGATTATCTAGCTTAGGCCAAATTTTATGCTCTTTATGCAACCTTTAATTATCTTTCTAAACTCTACCATTCACTTAGGTAAAATCTATGTAAGAGCTTTGATAAAGAAATAAAGTAAGAAGCTTGCAAGTAAAACTAGGATTGGTTTATCAAGTGGGGATGATCACATATGCTTAAGGCATATAGTGGTCATGGTAACAAGTAGTGGTTTGTTGCACCAGTAGAGTATCTTGCAAGTGTTAGCTTGCACATTCAACTGGCAGTATTAGGCTTGCATTAGTGTCAATATAAGCTTGCCTTGTGCAGAGCAGTGGTTGAAGTTTTCCTCGGCTTCTTCTTCGTAGAATCCTCCTTCCTCCTCGTATCCTTGGTCGGTACTAGCGTCTATAAATAAATACGATGTACACAATCACCAAACAATACTTAACTACTTGCAATCATCACACACAAGGGTCCTATAGATGATCTAACATCACCTCTAACATTACAAGATTAAGGCTTGGTTTAATTCCTTTTATTTTTAGAAAAGTAATTTCTACTCATTGAAAAACTACTTAAGATTTAATATTCTCCAAACCAAACATGGGATCATGTTGACACATGTCATCAACACATATTTTAGTCCATGGGAATATGATTTAAAGTGGTGTCACAATTTGATAAGGTTTTACCCTTTTATTTTAATTAATTAAAGTGGCTAGAAATGCCTATGGGGCATTCTTTTAGTTACTTGAACATTATTTCTGTAAGTAAACCTATATATTTTTATATATTCTGAAAGGTATGGTTAAATGTGATTTTTGAGAGTTGGAAACAACTCAAAATCTATTATGGTTTAAATTTGAAAAATGTTTGAATGCAGAAAAGCTTCTGCTTTGTTATTTTTACCAGGGGTGATCTATAGATCCAAATGACTTGAATCCAATGGGCTTGGATTCAGCATTCCCAGACCTTTCTAACAAAATTGGTTTCATTCAATTTTGTGCACTGAATCGATCTGGGTTGATTTTTGAAACTGGGTACAGAAGTGTGTTTGAAATAAAATGGAAAAGGTTTAATTCAAATAACTGGGCTGCGCGGGAAGTGATACTGGGCCGGCCTGCTAAGCGCAGTGCTTCCGCGGGCTGTTTAAGTGGCTGTCCCCACTTGTCAGTGAGACAGGGGGGTGCGAAGTGGTATGGGGCGATGTGGGTCGTTCGATTTGGTTCTAATCCAATGGCTGAGAGTCATCGTCGATGTTGGGCAACGCCGGCGAGACAGAAACCTAGCGCGGCCAGTGGGGGTTGCTCGGGGCTCATCGGGGTGCAGACAAGGGTCGGCGAGGCAGACGAACGACGAAGTCGACGACGGCGAGTATCTTGGTACCGGTGGCTCCTCCTAGGGTGGCTCCAATCGCTGGCTCCCTTCTTCTCAAGAGGCGGCGGGCTCCGGTGAAATTCCGACGAGGTGTTGCTCGCCTTGCTCCGGGAACGGTGTGGCACGATCAGTGAGGAGAGGGGAGTAGAATGGTGTGCTAAATTCGGCTGGGGGTGGCCTCTATTTATATTCGAGCGAGGGGACCGACGGGGCGCATGGTGAGCTCGTCGGGGGCGATGGTACAGACGGCTATTGGCATGGGCGAAGGTAGTGGACGGTGCGGTGTTGCCTGGCGATGCTCAACGATACGGCGGCGAGACGTGGGGCGGTGCGGGTTGGTCTGGAACACGTGACGCTCTGCGCGGCAGAGGCGGCGTCTTCGACGGCGAGCGGTGGCTGTGCGGCATGGGGTGGCGAACGGGGATGTCTGGCGGTCTCCTGGGTCGGTGGTGATCGTGTATGCACGCGGCGAGGGCGGTGCGCGGTCTGTGGGCTTCGGTCTAGGGTGGCGCTCTAGCGCACGCTCGACACGGTTGTCAGAGGCACGGGCGCGGTGTTCCTGGGTGCTCTGGTCGGTGTCTTCAAGGCAGGGCTGGTTGAGAGGGGGCGGTGAGGCATGGGTGATCTCCCAGACAAGGTTGGCATGGCTAGTTTCTTTCCTAGCTTGCTGTCTACACTAGGGTGGCAAGGATGCACTCGGCTGTTCACCATTGATGATATTGGGAAGCTCACAGTGGTGCTAGTGCTTGGTTAATCTTGCTAGATGATCTACTGAGATGGTTGTGAGCTAGATAGGGAACCAGTTAGGCTCAAAACACCGCACACTATAGTGTTTTGATTTTGTTTGATTTGTGTCTGCCAAGTGTTTGATGAAATGGCCGCATGAATTCAAGTTTTGAATTTTGAAAAGATTTTTGGTGGGTGTGCTGGATTGGTGCTGGTGAGTCTGCAGATGCTTGGGTTTTGAAAGTTGAGCTTGTTTGAGTGGTTTTTGAAAAAGCGGGATCTTCCCATATGATAAAGATTCCATTTTTAATTGTCATTTAAACTATGCATTTGAAAGTTTCTGGATGATCACAAAGTGGGGCTTGATACTTTGTTATGAGTACAATCAAGGGGTGCAAAGATCCAGAAAAGTTTCTGTTAGGTTCTGAAAATCTGAGACAACCAAAGTAGGCATGGGAGTTAAATTGGTCAAAATGACCATTCCTTTATTTTATTTGTTTTGCTTTACTTGTCTTTGGGAAAAGTGTGGGAAAGGTTTAGATGATGTTTATTTCACCTAAGAAAACTTTTACCAGCAAATAAACACACAAATAAGGTGGTTCAAAAGAATTTCAAATTCAATGCATACACATATGCATGCTTTCATAATTTTATTTAGAAAAGTTTTTGTTAACCCTAATTTTGATGATTAGAGTTGAATCATTTAAATTTAGTATTTTTTGGATGTTACAAACCTTCCCCCCTTAAACAAAATCTCGTCCCGAGATTTGAAAAGGGACGAAAAGATTACCTAGGATTTGAAGAGATCGGGAAACTCCGTCCTGATGTGATCTTCGCGCTCCCAGGTAGCTTCCTCTTCTGTGTGGTTGCTCCACTAAATCTTGAGAAACTTGATGCTTCGGGTTCGGGTAGTTCGAAAAGCTTCTTCCAAAATACGGATGGGTACTTCGGGATAGGTCAGGTCATCGTTGATCTCTATGGTCCGATGGTCGATATTTTTGAACACTTCGGTCTTCTCGGGGACTTCGAGACACTTGCGAAGTAATGAGATATGGAACACATTGTGCATGGCTGACATCTCTTCGGGCAGTTCTAATTGATATGACACTTCTCCTCGGCGGTTTAGAATCTTGAAAGGTTCGATATATCTGGGGGCTAACTTTCCCTTGAGTTGGAAACGCTGCATTCCCTTCAACGGCGACACTTTCAGATAAACAAAATCTCCTATGTTGAAGGCGAGGTCTCTACGTCTCTTGTCGGCGTAACTCTTTTTTCTGGATTGGGCTGTCTTGAGGTGCTCACGAATCTTGTGAACCTTCTCTTCTGCTTCTCGTAGGATGTCGGGTCCAAAAATCTGACTCTCTCCTACTTCCGACTAGTTCAAAGGGGTGCGACACTTCCTTCCGTACATGAATTCAAACGGGGCCATTTGCAAACTGGCTTGATAACTAATGTTGTATGAAAATTCTGCAAACGGCAGACAGTCTTCCCACTTGGATCCATATTCTAACACACATGCTCTCAGCATATCTTCGAGTATTTTATTTACTCGCTCCGTTTGTCCATCGGTCTGAGGGTGATACGCGGTGCTGAAATCTAGACAGGTTCCTAAACCTTCTTTGACTTTCTTCCAGAATCTAGAGGTAAACTGAGTTCCTCGATCTGATACGATGTTCTTAGGGACTCCGTGCAAACTGACGATTCTAGCGATGTACAACTCCGCTAGTTTCGAGCTCTGATATGTGGTCTTGACAGAAAAGAAATGGGCGACTTTGGACAATCTGTCCACTATGACCCAGATAGAGTCATTTCCCCTTCTAGAAGTAGGTAGTCCAGTGATAAAGTCCATTCCTACAGAATCCCATTTCCATTCCGGAATCTACAAAGGTTGCAACAATCCAGTGGGTCTTTGATGTCCTGCCTTGACTCGCTGACATATATCACACTTGGCGATATAGCTTCCGATTTCTCGCTTCATCTTATGCCACCAAAATTGCTCCTTTAAATCTTGATACATCTTAGTTCCTCCGGGATGGATAGAATAAAGAGTATCATGAGCCTCCTTCAAGATAACTTCTTTCAACTCAGAATCTGCTGGTACACAAAGGCGTCCTTTGTACCACAAAACTCCTTCTTCGTCTTCGGTGAATCCGGGTACTTTGCCTGTACCGATACGACGCTTGATTCCGTCGATACTGGCATTTTCCTTCTGCGCCTCTTTAATCTGACTGATCAAAGTGGGCTGGAGTTCTATGCTAGCCAAAAATCCTTCGCTCACTAATTCCATTCAAAAATCTTCCATCTCCTTGTGCAAGCTTGGTTGCTCCTTCAAAATCATGGAGTTCAAGCGACACGGCAAGCCGCTAAGGGCATCGGCTACCACGTTGGCTTTACCAAGGTGATAGTGAATGTCCAGATCATAATCCTTGATTAGCTCTATCCATCTTCTCTGCCTCATATTCAGTTCCTTCTAAGTGAATATATACTTTAGGCTCTTGTGATCCGAATAAATCTCACAACGATTTCCCATCAAGTAATGTCTCCATGTCTTCAGGGCTAGAACTACGGCTGCGAGTTCGAGGTCATGGGTTGGGTAGTTTTGCTCATGTTGCTTCAATTGTCGAGATAGATAAGATATAACTTTGCCTTCTTGCATTAGCACACACCCGGGACCAATCTTGGATGCGTCACAATACACATCGAAGGGCTTCGTGATATCCGGCATGATCAAGATTGGGGCTGAAATCAATCTCCTTTTGAGTTCTTGAAAACTCGCTTCACATTTGTCGGTCCATTCAAACTTCTTGTCCTTCTTCAGCAATTGGGTCATGGGTCCGGCAATACTCGAGACTACGAATTTGCGGTAATATCCCGCCAATTCGAGAAAAGCACGAACTTGGGTTTGAGTGGTTGGGGCTTGCCAATCTTCTACGTCTTTCACTTTGGCAGGGTCAACGACAATTCCTCTGGCTGATACAATGTGACCGAGGAATCCTACCTCCTGTAACCAGAATTCACATTTGCTAAACTTTGCATACAAATGATGCTCTCTAAGGGTTCCAAGAATGGTCCTTAGGTGTAGCTCATGTTCTTCTTCTGATTTGGAATAAATCAGAATGTCATCGATAAAAACAACGACAAACTTATCCAGGAAGTCCATGAAAATCTTATTCATGAGGTTCATGAAATAAGCGGGGGCATTGGTTAATCCAAAAGACATGACTATATACTCATACAATCCATATCTGGTGGTAAAGGCAGTCTTTGGAATATCCTCTGCACGAATCTTGAGTTGATGATAACCAGTTCTAAGATCAATCTTAGAAAACACTTTGGCACCGGTCAAATGATCAAACAAATCTTCTATTTTGGGCAAGGGGTACTTGTTCTTGATGGTGACATCATTCAACTTCCGATAATCCGTACACAAACGGTTACCTCCATCCTTCTTATCTACAAACAAGACAGGTGATCTCCAAGGTGACGCACTTGGTTGAATCAATCTGATTTCCAACATTGAATCCAGTTGCCTCTTCAGTTCTGCGAGCTCTGACGGGTTCATACTATATGGTCTCTGGGCTATGGGTCCGGTTCTGGGGATTAGTTCAATGATAAACTCGATATCCCGATCTAGGGGCATACCGAGCAAAACATCTGGAAATACATCAGAATATTCACAGACTATCCGAACTTGGTCAATGGTAGGTTGGGATATACTCTTGTTGCATTTGAATTGGCGAGGTAAGGTTTCAGATATATGTTCGACTGATATTCCGGCGGTACTGGTCATGGTTATGGTTTTCTTAGCACAGTCAATCAATCCTTTATGTTTGGACATCCAATCCATTCCTAGTACTACTTCCAAACCTTTAGTTCTGAGTACTATCAGATTAGCATAAAAATCTATGCCATGGATTCGGATAGGGACGGCTTTGCAAATTTGCCTAGCCTTGGTGGTTGATCTGGGAATTTGAACAATCATAACATGCTTCAGTTTGGTTGGTTGAATTTTACTAGTGCATGCAAATTCTTCAGTGATAAATGAATGCGATGCACCAGAGTCAAACAACACTCGTGCAAGTACTGAATTAACAGAAAACATACCCAGCACGACGTCTGGCGCTTCCTGAGCTTCTTCAGCATGCATGAGAAAAAGACGGCCATTGCGGTTGAGTGAATTCCCTGGGGCAAATCTTCTCCCTGGCTGAACACGACGTTGTTGCTGAGCTGGGGCATTGGCATTGGGGGCTGTAGCATTCTTCTTGTTGGGGCACTCGTTGGAATAGTGGCCTTTATTTCACAGTCATAACAAGTCACTTGCGACTTGTCCTTGGCTGCGACAGGCACAACATTGCTTCTAGTCCTCGGGGCAGTGTTGGGGTTGGAGGTAGCATTGTTGGTGTTGAACTTGGGTGGGGCACGGGTGAAATTGCTAGAGTTGCCGGGGTTGTTGTGATTTCCTCCGGGTCTAGGGTTTCCACGGTTGGGATAGGTCGGACGGTTCATCGGGGGTCTGTTGGTTCTTGGGGAAAATCCTGGAGATGGGTTGGGGCGATACTTTGGGGTCTGATGGGTTCCTGGTTGGTGCATCATGCGACGCTTGCGGTTCTCATTGGCTTGGTTGATCTTTCCTTCCATATGGATGGCAGAGTCGACAAGGGCTTCAATATCAGCAAAGGAGATATTGACTAACACCGTCTGCATCTCATCATGCAGACCATTCAGGAACCTCTCCTTCTTGTTGGCTTCCGTGTCAATGTCGTCCTGGGCATACCTAGCTAATGACAAAAAATTTCACGGTATTCCACTACAGTCATCCTTCCTTGCTTCAGCTCTCTAAACTCGTCTCTCATTCTCTTGATCAAACCCGGTGGCACATGGGTTCTGCTAAACTTGACCTTGAATTCCTCCCAGGTCATCACCTGGCCTCCAGTCATTGCGCGAACACTGTTCCACCATGCCCTGGCATCTCCGGCTAGATAATGGGTGGCAAACAGAACTTTCTCGTTGGCTTCCACTCCAGCGACTTCTAGGTTATTTTCCATGGTTTGCAGCCAATCATTGGCGTCTAGGGGTTCTTCGGACTTAGTGAAAACAGGTGGGTTGGTATTCTGGAAATTCTTGAGCTTAGATCCATGATTGTCCTGATTTCCGTGGCCTTGGTTGTTGTGGGCTAGCTGGGCTATCTGCTGCAGAGTGTCTAGGTTGGCTTGACGTTCTGCTCTTTCAGCTTCGCGGTCAGAAGTCAATATTTGCAGTATCTGCAACATCGGGTCCGGGGCTGAACCACTTCCTCCACGTGGCATCTGAAGATTTAGATAGATCATGAGAAAAGAGGAAAATTTCTAACATTTCGGGGACTTTGAAAAGTTTTAAAGGTTTGACTCAGATTTTTCTAGCAACTTGCTTTTTCATTCATTCATTCATTCCTAGCACACGATACAACACACACCATAACAAAGGAAAGCAGATGGTTTTAAGAACCATTCTGGAAACTACGATACAGTGGGACCGAATACTACTCACTACACTAGTGCTCAAGTGCTACTACTCCTCGGAATCGGTGGCTTCATCGTCCTCATCATCATCGATGAAGGCGAAATCCTCTTCATCGGTGAAGAAGTCCATAGCCTGATCCTCCAAAAAATCATCGTCATCGCTGAGATAGGAGTAGGGGTCTCCATGAAGATCCTCTCTGGCATTCTCCCTTTCCTCCAACTACATGTCTCTCTTGTGGATGGTCTCCTCCAAAGATGAGATGCGGTGGCGAAGACGGGCAATGATGCGCTCCTTCTTGTCGAGCTGACAGCGGCGAGACTTGCGATCTTTTGCTAGCATGGCGATGGTTTGGTCCTTCGTCTTGATGATGGCATATTTGTGGTTGGAGTAGTCACGGCAATTATCCAACTCCTGCTGACGATCGTACATCATGAAGATAAGGTGGTCCAATTGAGTCTTTAGTTCGGGGTGGTATGGTGCTTCCAGTGGTTGTCCATTTGCATCACGCCTTGGGCAAAACTCAAAGCGAGTACCCTTGATCTGATTGATGCTCTGCCCACACAGACGGGAAAGAGCTTCCTGCATTGCTCTGGCAAGTCCATCGAGCTAGTTGTTTTCCCTCAAGGTAAACTGAATTCCCTCCGCAGTGGGAGGTTCATTCTTTCCACGGAGACTTGCAACAATTAGCCACTGCAGATCTTCTCCTCCTTGATCATTGATCTGAGCTCCGAAGAACTCGGGGTGCGGATGCTCCAGAAGTTCCGAAAGTTGGTCCAAATCCCTCTCAAAGATAAGGTCTCCTCCATTCCCCAACTGATAAAACTTGTTGTACTTCACGTCCATCTATAAAAATAGAGGATGGGTAGACTAGCAGAGTGATCAAGTGTGTCAAAATTTTATGTATTTTGCAAGAGTTTTTGAGGGACATGAATTTTTCTAAAAGAATCAAAGAGATAAGAATGAGAATAAGTTTTTGTAAATATTTGTTTTCTTTGGTTTTGAAACCAAGTTTTTGGTTCTAACGTCCAGTCTAACTAGGGTCTCCTATGGTCAGGATGGCTCTGATACCAACTTGTCAACACCCGGATTTTTAGTCCCAGATGCCTGTTATGCCATACATCGCAATCCCAGGATTACCATTTTTGCGAGACATAACAGAATTGGATACCATAGTACATCATCCATTACAAACGATACATAAGTTCTTACACAAATAGAGATCTCATGATCCAGTTCTTAATACAACTTCAAGCAGCGGAATACGTAATAATAATGGTAGCGTAGGCGAAGCTCCATCTTCGGGGTCACAGGCAATGCTTACGATGGGAGATGATCCTAGTTGCCGTAACCTTCCTGGGGTCCATCCTCCAGGTACTCCTCTTCATAGTCTGGCCATGGGAATAGCCAGGGACAAAGCCATGAGTACTCTTTAAGTACTCGCAAACTAGTACTAACAGGTAAAGTGGTTTTTGGATAATAGGACACTAGGCTCTAGGGTTGTTTTGCAAAAGCCAGATTTATCTCTACTAAGTTCCGAAGCTAGTCACAATTTTATAACTCCTAAGTGGGATCTTGAAACTCAGGTCACAACTCTAGGGTTTTTGATAATAGGACACTAGGCTCTAGGGTTGTTTTGCAAAAGCCAGATTTATCTCTACTAAGTTTAGGAGCAACGAATGCTAGTTGAAGTTTTATAACACCTAAATGGGAACTTGTATTTCATATCACAACCCTGTTGTGGTCAAGTCAAAGTCTCAATTCATTTCACAAGTCATTTTGAAAAGTCTGACGGGGGAACAGTATGGCCACTCCAACTCTCCATAACCGCGAACGCGGCTATTCTAATAGTTTGACACTCTGTAGAGATTGTACACTTTCACCACAACATTCGATACATCCGTCAGGAACAAATCCTGAATTCACCATACTCAGTATGCGGATAATCAATCCTAACCTTTCAATTACACGCCCTAGTATAAGCACCTCTCCTGTGAGTTTTGCCTCCCAACCATGACCAACTGTCATCTTGGGTACTGCACAGGTGGACAATCTTCACAAGGTAGCCTCAGCTCACACCTTGGCCGTGAGGGAACTAATACTAAGGTATATAAGTTTCATAAAATTTTTCCAGTCAAGCCCTACCCAATCTTCGGGTATTGTGGTTGTACGATAAAATTGGAATGGTATCGCATCCAGACAACCATCAGTTTTATAAAGGGCTAAGGCTCATGCCTCAACATTTTCATCACCAAAATCATCAGGTGTTCGGAAACACATGTCCAAAACATTTCAATAGAATGATCCATCATTCCAAGGTTTTCATAACCATTTTTCCACCAAGTATTCCCATCTAAAGTTGATCAAGTTTTATGCTTAGCACTAGCATTTACAAGTGGAGGTGAGTACCAATGAGGGGTGGTAAACTAGTGGAATTTTAACTAAGTTCAATCTCATGCCTTAGGATGACATCAAGATTATCTAGCTTAGGCCAAATTTTATGCTCTTTATGCAACCTTCAGATAACTTTCTAGTATATATAATTTACTTAAGTAAACTCTAAGGAATAACTTTGATAAAGAAATAAAGTAAGAAGCTTGCAAATAAAACTAGGATTGGTTTATCAAGTGGGTATGATCATATATGCTTAAGGCATATAGTAGGCATAGTAACAAGTATTGGCTTGCATAGGTATAGTCTCAGCTTGCACAGTCAACTGGTAGTATTAGGCTTGCATCAGTGTCAATATAAGCTTGCTAAATTGCAAGTGTTAACTTGCAAGGTTACTAGCTTTCCTTGTACAGAGCAGTGGTTGAAGTTCTCCTCGGCTTCTTCTTCGTAGTATCCTCCTTCCTCCTCGTATCCTTGGTCGGTACTAGCGTCTATGAATAAATACGAGGTACACAATCACCAAACAGTACTTAACTACTTGCAATCATCACACACAAGGGTCCTATAGATGATCTAGCATCATCTCTAACATTACAAGGTTAAGGCTTGGTTTAATCCCTTTTATTTTTAGAAAAGTAATTTCTACTCATTGAAAAACTACTTAAGATTTAATATTCTCCAAACCAAACATGGGATCATGTTGACACATGTCATCACCACATATTTTAGTCCAAGGGAATGTGATTTAAAGTGGTGTCACAATTTAATAAGGTTTTACCCTTTTATTCTAATTAATTAAAGTGGCTAGAAATGCCTATGTAGCATTCTTTTATTACTTGAACATTATTTCTGCAAGTAAACCTATATCTTTTTATATATTCTGAAAGGTATGGTTAAATGTGATTTTTTAGAGTTGGAATCAACTCAAAAGCTATTATGGTTTAAATTTGAAAAATGTTTGAATGCAGAAAAGCTTCTGCCTTGTTATTTTTACTAAGGATGATCTACAGATCCAAATGACTTGAATCCAACGGGCTTGGATTCAGCATTCACAGACCTTTCCAACAAAATTGGTTTCATTCAAAATGGTGCACAAAATCGATCTGGATTGATTTTTGAAAATGGGTACATAAGTGTGTTTGAATTAAAAAGAAAAAGGTTTAATTTGAATAACTGGGCTGCGCGGGAAAAGTTAACGGGCCGGCCTGCTAAGCGCAATGCTCCCGCGGGCTGCTTAAGTGGGTGTCCCCACTCGTCAGTGACACGGGGCTGGGCGAAGCGGTATGGGGCAACGTGGGTCGTTTGATCTGATTCTAATCCAACGGCTATGAGTCATCATCGACGCGAGACAACGCCGGCGAGAACAAAACCTAGCGCGGCCAGTGAGGGTCGTTGGGGGCTCAGCGGGGTGCTGGCGAGGGTCGGCGAGGCGGGCGAACAACGAAGTCGACAACGGCGAACTCATGGGTGGTCGCGGCAGATCCTGGGGTGGACGAAATCGATGGCGCCCTTCTCCTCCAGAGGCGGCCTGCTCCGGCGCAATTCCGGCGATGCGCTGCTCGCCTTGCTCCGAGACTGAGGTGGGGTGGTTCTGGGTGAGAGAGGAGTGGAATGGTATGAAGAATTCGAGCGGGGGAGTCGTCCTTTTATAGGCTCAATGGTGAGACCGAACGGGATGGGCAGGCGACGGTGGCGACATGGCTACGGGCTGCTAGAGGCATGGCCGGCAGTGGCGATCGCTTGGTGGTCTCCTGGCGATGCTCTACGGCTTTAATGCGCGCGTAGGGGCGGTGCGGTTTGGTCTGGAACGGGCGATGCTCTGCACGGCAGAGGCGGCGTCTTCGACGGCGAGTGGTGGCTGTGCGTCACGGGGCGGCGAACGGGGATGTCTGGCGGTCTCCTGGGTCGGTGGGGATTGTGTATGCACGCGGCGAGGGCGGCGCGCGGTCTGTGGGCTTCGGTCGAGGGTGGTGCTCTGGCGCACGCTCGGCATGGTCTCTAGCGGTCTGGGCGCGGTTCGTGTGCGTGGTCCAGGGCTTGGCAATGCTCGCGGCTGGGACAGTGAGTGGCGGTGGACGGTGGGCTACCTCCCAGACATGCTGGCTAGGCTTGCTGCTGCTCCTAGCTTGCTGTCGACTATGGGGTGGCAAGGGTGTGCTCGGCTGTTCACCATTGATGGCAATGGCAAGCTCACAGTGGTGCTAGTGCTTGGTTAATCTTGCTAGATGATCTACTGAGCTGGTTGTGAGCTAAATGGGGAACAAGTTAGGCCAATTTTACTGCACACTATAGTGTTTGATGTTTGTTTGATTTGTGTCTGCAACCTGTTTGATGAAATGGCCGCATGAAATCAAGTTTTGAATTTTGAAATTAGTTTTGGTGGGTTTGCTAGATTGGTGCTGGCGAGTCTGCAGATGCTTGGGTTTTGAAAGTTGAGCTTGTTTGAGTGGTTTTTGAAAAAGTGGGATCTTCCCATATGATAAAGATTCAATTTTGAATTGTCATTTAAACTATGCATTTGAAAGTTTCTGGATGATCACAAAGTGGGCCTTGATACTTTGTTAGGAGTACATTCAAGGGGTGCAAAGATCCAGAAAAGTTTCTGTTAGGTTTTGAAAGTTTGAGACAACCAAAGTAGGCATGGGAGTTAAATTGGTCAAAATGACCATTCCTTTTATATATTTGTTTTGATTTACTTGTCTTTAGGAAAAGTGTGGGAAATGTTTTAGATGATGTTTATTTCACCTAAGAAACATTTTACAAGCAATGAAACAATCAAACAAGGTGGTTTTAAAGAATTTCAAAATCAATGCATACACATATGCATGCATTCATAATTTTATTTAGAAAAGTTTTTGTTAACCCTAATTTTGAGGATTAGAGTTTGATGATCAAATTTTAGTATTTTTGGGATGTTACAAGTGGAAGCCAACGAGAAAGTTCTGTTCACCACCCACTATCTAGCCGGAGATGCTAGGGCATGGTGGAACAGTGTTCGCGCAATGACCAGAGGCCAGATGATGACCTGGGAGGAATTCAAGGTCAAGTTCAGCAGAACCCATGTGCCACCGGGTTTGATCAAGAGGATGAGAGACGAGTTCAGAGAGCTGAAGCAAGGAAGGATGACTGTAGTGGAATACCGTGACAAATTCTTGTCATTAGCTAGGTATGCCTCGGATGAGATTGACACCGAAGCCAAGAATAAGGAGAGATTCTTGAATGGTCGGCATGATGAGATGCAGACAGTGTTAGTCAATATCCCCTTTGCTGATATTGAAGCCCTTGTAGACTCTGCTATCTAGATGGAAGGAAAGATCAACCAAGCCAATGAGAACCGCAAGCGTCGCATGATGCATCAGCCAGGAACCCATCAGACCCCAAAGTATCGCCCTAACCCATCTCTCGGATTTGCCCCAAGAACAAACAGACCCCCGATGAACCATCCGACCTATCCCAACCGTGGAAACCCTAGACCTGGAGGAAATCACAACAACCCCGGGAACTCTAGCAATTTCAACCGTGCCCCACCCAAGTTCAACAACAACAATGCTACCACCAACACCAACACTGCCTCGAGGACTGGAAGCAATGTTGTGCCTGTCGCAGCAAAGGAAAAGTCGCAAGTGACTTGTTATGATTGTGGAAATAAAGGTCACTACTCCAACGAGTGCCCAAACAATAAGAATGCCGCAGCCCCCAATACAAATGCCCCAGCTCAGCAGCAGCGTCGTGTTCAGCCAGGAAGAAGATTTGCCCCAGGGAATTCACTCAACCGCAATGGCCGTCTTTTTCTCATGCATGCTGAAGAAGCACAGGAAGCGCCAGACGTCGTGTTGGGTATGTTTTCTGTTAATTAAGTACTTGCAAGAGTGTTGTTTGATACTGGTGCATCACATTCATTTGTCATCGAAGAATTTTCATGCACTAGTAAAATTCAACCAATCAAATTGAAGCATGTCATGATTGTTCAAATTCCCGGATCAACCACCTAGGCTAGGCAAATTTGCAAAGCCGTCCCTATCCGAATCCATGGCATAGATTTTTATGCTAATCTGATACTACTCGGAACTAAAGGTTTGGAAGTAGTACTAGGAATGGATTGGATGTCCAAACATAAAGGATTGATTGACTGTGACAAGAAATCCATCACCATGACCAGTACAGCCGGAATATCTGTCGAGCATATATCTGAAACCTTACCTCGCCAATTCAAATGCAACAAGAGTATAGCCCAACCTACCATTAACCAAGTCCGGATAGTCTGTGAATACCCCGATGTATTTCTAGATGTTTTGCCCGGTATGCCCCCAGATCGGGATATCGAGTTTATCATCGAACTAATCCCCGGAACTGGACCCATAGCCCAGAGACCATATAGTATGAACCCGTCGGAGCTAGCAGAACTGAAGAAGAAACTGGATGCCATGCTGGAAATTGGATTGATTCAACCAAGTGCGTCACCATGAAGATCACCTGTCTTGTTTGTGGACAAGAAATATGGAGGTAACCATTTGTGTACGGATTATCGGAAGTTGAATGATGTCACCATCAAGAACAAGTACCCCTTGCCTAAGATAGAAGATTTGTTTGATCAGTTGACCGGTGCCAAAGTGTTTTCTAAGATTGATCTTAGGACTGGCTATCATCAACTCAAGATTCGCGCAGAGGATATTCCAAAGACTGCCTTTACCACCCATTATGGATTATACGAGTATACCGTTATGTCCTTTGGATTAACCAATGCCCCCGCTTATTTCATGAATCTCATGAATAAGATTTTTATGGACTTCCTGGATAAGTTTCTCGTTGTTTTCATCGATGACATTCTGATTTATTCCAAATCAGAAGAAGAACATGAGCTACACCTAAGGACCATTCTTGGAACCCTTAGAGAGCATCAGTTGTATGCCAAGTTTAGCAAATGTGAATTCTGGTTATAGGAGGTGGGATTCCTCGGTCACATTGTATCCGCCGGAGGAATTGCCGTTGATCCTGCCAAAGTGAAAGATGTAGAAGATTGGCAAGCCCCAACCACTCAAACCCAAGTTCGTGCGTTTCTCGGATTGGCGGGATACTACCGCAAATTCGTAGAAGGATTCTTGAGTATCGCCAGACCCATGACCCAATTACTAAAGAAGGACAAGAAGTTTGAATGGACAGACAAATGTGAAGCGAGTTTTCAAGAACTCAAAAGGAGATTGATTTCAGCCCCAATCTTGATCATGCCGGATATCACAAAGCCCTTCGATGTGTATTGCGATGCATCCAAGATCGGTCTCGGATGTGTGCTAATGCAAGAAGGCAAAATTATATCTTATCTATCTCAACAATTGAAGCAACATGAGCAAAATTACCCAACCTATGACCTCGAACTCCCAGCCGTAGTTCTAGCCCTGAAGACATGGAGACATTACCTGATGGGAAATCGTTGTGAGATTTATTCGGATCACAAGAGCCTGAAGTATATATTCACTCAGAAGGAGCTGAATATGAGACAGAGGAGATGGATTGAGCTAGTCAAGGATTACGATCTGGACATTCACTATCACCCTGGTAAAGCCAACGTGGTAGCAGATGCCCTTAGCAGATTGTCGTGCCGCTTGAACTCCATGATTTTGAAGGAGCAACCAAGCCTGCACAAGGAAATGGAAGATTTTCGAATAGAATTAGTGAGTGAAGGATTTTTGGCTAGCATAGAACTCCAGCCCACTTTGATCAGTCAGATCAAAGAGGCGCAGAAAGGAAATGCTAGTATTGACGGAATCAAGCGTCGTATCGGTACAGGCAAAGTACCCGGATTCACCGAAGACAAAGAAGGAGTTCTGTGGTACAAAGGACGCCTTTGTGTACTAGTAGATTCTGAGTTGAAAGAAGTTATTTTGAAGGAGACTCATGATACTCTTTAGTCTATCCATCCCGGAGGAACTAAGATGTATCAAGATTTGAAAGAGCAATTTTGGTGGCATAAGATGAAGCGAGAAATCGGAAGCTATATCGCCAAGTGTGACATATGTTAGCGAGTCAAGGCAGGACATCAAAGACCCGCTGGATTGTTGCAACCCTTACAGATTCCGGAATGGAAATGGGATTCCGTTGGAATGGACTTTACCACTGGACTACCTACTTCTAGTAGGGGAAATGACTCTATCTGGGTCATAGTGGACAGATTGTCCAAAGTCGCCCATTTTTTGCCCGTCAAGACCACATATCAGAGTTCGAAGCTAGCAGAGTTGTACATCGCTAGAATAGTTAGTTTGCATGGAGTCCCCAAGAACATTGTATCTGATCGAGGAACTCAGTTTACCTCGAGATTCTGGAAGAAAGTTCAAGAAGGTTTAGGAACCCGCCTAGATTTCAGTACCGCGTATCACCCTCAGACCGATGGACAAACGGAGCGAGTAAATAAAATACTCGAAGATATGCTGAGAGCATGTGTGTTAGAATATGGATACAAGTGGGAAGACTGTCTGCCGTTTGCAGAATTTTCTTACAACAACAGTTATTAGGCTAGTTTGCAAATGGCCCCATTTGAATTTATGTACGGAAGAAAGTGTCGCACACCTTTGAACTGGTCGGAAGTAGAGAGAGTCAGATTTTCAAACCTGACATCCTACGAGAAGCGGAAGAGAAGGTTCACAAGATTCGTGAGCACCTCAAGACAGCCCAGTCCAGACAGAAGAGTTACGCCGACAAGAGACGTCGAGACCTTGCCTTCAACCTAGGAGATTTTTTTTATCTAAGGGTGTCGCCATTGAAGGGAATGCAGCATTTCCAACTCAAAGGAAAGTTAGCCCCCAGATATATCGGACCCTTCAAGATTTTGAACCGTCGAGGAGAAGTATCGTACCAATTGGAACTACCCGAAGAGATGTCCGCAGTACACAATGTGTTCCATATCTCGTTACTTCGCAAGTGTCTCGAAGTCCCAGAGAAGACCGAAGTGTTCAAGAACATCGACCACCAGACCATAGAGATCAACGATGACCTAACCTATCCCAAAGTACCCATCCGTATTTTGGAAGAAGCTTTCAGAACTACCCGAACCCGAAGCATCAAGTTCTCAAGATTCAGTGGAGCAACCAGACAGAAGAGGAAGCTACCTGGGAGCACGAAGATCACATCAGGACGGAGTTTCCCGATCTCTTCAAATCCTAGGTAATCTTTTTCGTCCTTCTTCAAATCTCGGGACGATATTTTGTTTAAGGGGGGAAGGTTTGTAACATCCCAAAAATACTAAACTTGGATCATCAAACTCTAAGCATCAAAATTAGGGTTAACAAAAACTTTTTTTTAAATAAAATTATGGAAGCATGCATGTGAGTATGCATTTCATTTTGAATTCTTTTGAACCACCTTGTTTGTGTGTTACTTTTCTTGTAAATGGATGCTTAGGTGAAATAAACATCATCTAAACATTTCCCACACTTTTCCCAAAGACAAGTAAATCAAAACAAATAAAATAAGGGAATGGTCATTTTGACCAATTTAACTCCCATGCCTACTTTGGCTGTCTCAAACTTTCAGAACCTAACATAAACTTTTCTGGATCTTTGGACCCCTTGATTGTACTCATAACAAAGTATCAAGGCCCACTTTGTGATCATCCAGAAACTTTCAAATGCATAGTTTAAATGACAATTCAAAATTGAATCTTTATCATATGGGAAGATCCCACTTTTTCAAAAACCACTCAAACAAGCTCAACTATAAAAACCCAAGAATCTGCAGACTCACCAGCACCAACCTAGCACACCCACCAAAAATCTTTTCAAAATTCAAAACTTGAGTTCTTGCGGCCATTCCATCAAACACTTGGCAGACACAAATCAAACAAATCCAAACACTATTGTGAGCATTGATTGAAGCCTAACTTGTTCCCTCTCTGGTTACAACTAGGTTTTAATAGATCATCTATCTCAATTTCACACCCTTAGCATCACTGTAAGCTTGGCATTTCCATCAATGGTGAGCAGGCCGAATGCACACTTGTCACCCCCATGTCGACAGCAAGCTAGGAGGAGAAACAAACCTAGCCAGCATGTCTGGGAGAAAGCCAACATCCCACCGCCACCCCCTGTCTAGCGCTTGAACGTTGCCAGCCACTGGACCACACGCACGAACCATGCCAACCTCGCCAGCAACCATGCCGAGAGCACGCCCCGTGCGCCACGCTCGACCGACGCCCACAGACCGCGCACCGCCCTTGCCGCGTGCATACGTGATCACGACCGTCCCAGCAACCCCGCAGACACGCTCGTTCGCCGCCGCGCGGACCACGCGTGCTGTGCGCCATTAAGATCTCCGTCGGGCACGCGCAGAGCACCGTCGCGTTCCGACCAAGCCTCACCACCTCACGTCTTGCCACCGTGCCGTTGAGCATCGCCAGGGAGCACCGCATCGCCCCCTACCGTCGTCCAAGCCGATAGCCGTCTGTACCATCGACCACGACGAGCTCACCGTGCGCCCCGTCGGTCCCCTCTCGCCACTATAAATAGAGGCCACCCCCAGCCGAATTGAGCACACCATCTCACTCCCCTCTCCTCACTGATCATTCCACCCCGTTCCCGGAGCAAGGCGAGCAGCGCAGCGCCGGAATTTCACCGGAGCCCGCTGCTGCTGGAGAAGAAGGGAGCCAGCGATTGGAGCCGCCCCAGGAGAAGCTGCCGGTACCAGGAGGTTCGCCGTCGTCGACTTTGTCGTTCGCCTGACTCGCCGACCCTCGCCTGAACCCCGGTGAGCCCCCAGCAACCCCCACTGGCCGCGCTAGGTTTCTGTCTCGCCGGCGTTGCCCAACGTCGACGATGACTCTCAGCCGTTGGATTAGAACCAAATCGAACGACCCACATCGCCCCCATACCGCTTCGCACCCCCTGTCTCACTCACGAGTGGGGACAGCCACTTAAACAGCCCGCGGAAGCGCTGCGCTTAGCAGGCCGACCCAGTATCACTTCCCGCGCAGCCCAGTTATTTGAATTAAACCTTTTCCATTTTATTTCAAACGCACTTCTGTATCCAGTTTCAAAAATCAACCCAGATCGATTCAGTGCACCAAATTGAATGAAACCAATTTTGTTAGAAAGGTCTGGGAATGCTGAATCCAAGCCCGTTGGATTCAAGTCATTTGGATCTGTAGATCACCCTTGGCAAAAATAACAAGGCAGAAGCTTTTCTGCATTCAAACATTTTTCAAACTTAAACCACAATAGCTTTTGAGTTGTTTCGAACTCTCAAAAATCACATTTGACCATACCTTTCATAATATATAAAAATATATAGGTTTACTTATAGAAATAATGACCAAGTAATAAAAGAATGCCACATAGGCATTTCTAGCCACTTTAATTAATTAAAATAAAAGGGTAAAACCTTATTAAATTGTGACACCACTTTAAATCACATTCCCATGGACTAAAATATGTGGTGTTGACATGTGTCAACATGATCCCATATTTGGTTTGGAGAATATTAAATCTTAAGTAGTTTTTCAATGAGTAGAAATTACTTTTCTAAAAATAAATGGAATTAAACCAAGCTTTAATCTTGTAATGTTAGTGATGATGCTAGATCATCTATAGGACCCTTTTGTGTGATGATTGCTAGTAGTTAAGTATTGTTTGGTGATTGTGTACATCGTATTTATTTATAGGGTACCGACCAAGGATACGAGGAGGAAGGAGGATACTACGAAGAAGAAGCCGAGGAGAACTTCAACCACTGCTCTGCACAAGGCAAGCCTAATACTACTAGTGAATGTGCAAGATAACCCTTGCAAGATAACCCTTGCAAGATATTCTACTGATACAAGCAAACCCTTACTTGTTACCATGCCTACTATATGCCTTAAGCATATGTGATCATACCCACTTGATAACCCAATCCTAGTTTTATTTGCAAGCTTTCTACTTTATTTCTTTAGCAAAGCTACTTCCTTAGAGAGTACTCAAGTGACTTGTAGATTCTAGAAAGATATAGCTGAAGGTTGCATAAAGAGCATAAAATTTGGCCTAAGTTAGAAACCTTGATATCATTCTAAGATATAAGGTTGTACTTAGTTGAAACTCCACTATTTTACCGCCCCTCATTAGTACTTACCCCCACTTGTAGATGCTAGTGCTAAGCATAAAACTTGATCAACTTTAGATGGGAATACTTGGTGAAAATGGTTATGAAAACCTTAGAATGATGGATCATTCTACTGAGATGTTTTGACATGTGTTTCCTAACACCATATGATAATGGTGATGAAAATGTTGAGGCATGAGCCTTAGCCCTTTATAAAACTGATAGTTGTCTAGATGCGATACCATTCCAATTTTATCGTACAACCACAATACCCAAAGATTGGGTAGGGCTTGACTAGAAACTTATATACCTTAGTATTAGTTCCCTCGCGGCCAAGGTCTGAGCTGAGGCTACCTTGTGAAGATTGTCCACCTGTGCAGTACCCAAGATGACAGTTGGTCATGGTTGGGAGGCCAAACTCACAGGAGAGGTGCTTATACTAGGGCGTGTAGTTGAAAGGTTAGGATTGATTATCCGCATACTGAGTATGGTGAATTCAGGATTTGTTCCTGACGGATGTATCGAATGTTGTGGTGAAAGTGTACAATCTCTGCAGAGTGTCAAACTATTCGAATATCCGCGTCCGTGGTTATGGACAGTTGGAGTGGCCATACTGTTCCCCCGTCCGATGTTTTCAAAAGAACTTGTGAAATGAATTGGGACTTTGACTTGACCACAACAGAGTTGTGACATGAGTTACAAGATCCCATTTAGGAATTAAATAGTGTATCCGGTGTTTCTTCTAGTGCTTTGCTTCTTCACGGATTAGGCCGATGAGTTGATGCGAGTGTCGATCCGATCTTCGGATGAACCTTCGGCAATGTTTTCAGGCGATCATTCTCCCCGTTTCTATCTATTTTACTTTTATAGTCTTTATTCCCTCCTGTTGATCTATTGCTATCTGTGTTGCGATGCTCTAGTTTCCGTACCCGTGATATCCCTTGCAGCCTTATATTGCCTTGGACACATCCTATTACCTGTTGCTTGGTAGATAGTTGGACTTGCGTGTCGTAATCGCTTGCTCAAGTGCTGTTGCGGGTTGTCAAGTACCCCAGTTGTTGAAAGACTGCCATATGCTTTATATTGGAGATGATCATGGCTTTAATTACCGTTTAATAACTAAAATTGAAGTAGGTAAATAATGCAGACGCATAGGTGGGCAATAGATGTTATTTGGTTTTTAACCGTCCACTTGTGTCCCGTAGGACCCCGAGTACTTGATACCTGTTCTTTGAATATTCGCACTATTCGCGTGTGGGACCATGAATCCCCCTAACCCTAGCTTGAGTCATATTTAATTCCTTGGGGACACAAGTAGTTTGGGGCTTTATTACTATCCTGTACTTATGCCATGCTTTACTGCTTTATTTATGATTGCGCGTGGAGCGCCTGTACTGTTTAGGAACAAATGTGGAATGTTTTCGCGGTATCGATAAGCCCAGTCACACTTTCGGGTTCCCAGTCATTTACAACCATTGGCACAAACCTCTGGGTCCGTCTCGAAGCCGGCCAACTTCGTCGCGGGTAGCTTGGTGGGGTGGCCCCCTGAAATCAAATATGAATCTTGCAAATGTTCTGTCGTGATGCCTCGTTGGGTTTTCATTTGTTTTTTCCCGAGGTTGATCGTGCGTGTGTTGCTATTTGTGCCCCCCTGCAGGGTAAAACTTTCTGAAAGCCGTGTCCACGGTTATGGACGACTTGGAGCACAGTATCTCGATCATAGACAACTATAACTAAAGTAGTGCTATAAATTTGACTTGATAATGACTAGTAATCAACTTCACTATAATGGAATGGCTAAATAAAAGTGCCAACAACTGCTGGATTTGGGTTGTCACCTATTATCATTGTATCTGACTAGTAAGTATTGCAACTACAACGGAATGGTTAACTAAAATTACCCACTGTTTATAATATCAGGATGACTCAGGCTATCTATATCTGACTAGTAATTGCCGCAACTATAATGGGATGAATAAAACGGCCAACTGTGTGAGTTCCTCGGTTGACTTCCTCGTTTGGTCTCGAGGGGGAAATACCAGGATGGGTATGGTTGGTGATAGTTTCAGGTTGGATCCGAATAGGTCTTTCTTATCCCTATCTGATAGTCGCCAGTTGTATTGAGTCTCTATAGATTTTTTAGTGCATGCTGCGCTGCCGCCTTAGTCCACCATACCTAAGTAGGCGAGGACCGCCGAATTCTAGTCTCGCCTGTACTGGCCTCAGTACTGACTGCTCTTTTTTTCCTTTGCCCTTTGTCGGCACCCCTTTTGTTTAAGCAGGTTTTGAGATCGACGTCGTTAGCAGGGTGTAACATCCTAGCATTAGAGCTTAGAAATAAGCTGGGTACAGGTGTGTGCATTGCATTCATGCATAGAAAATCTGAATAATTTTCGCGCTTTTAAATAAAAACTTGTCAAAGTGATTGAAGCTTCTCTCAACTTGATGGAATTGAAGTAGATCATCAAGTTGACTGCGATAAGTTTCAATATGACCTTTGCCAAAACCTTATTTTGGGTAAACATGATTTGATCTAAGGGTAGATCAAATGGAATAAAGCTAAACCCTAACACATTACTTAGTGGTTTATATTTGATCCTTAGGTGATCATATCATAGTATTCATTATAATCACTCATGAGTACCAAGTTAAGGATATAACACAAATAATAAGAATGTAACAAATATATCTTAATCTTATCTACTTATACCATGTGTATCATGGAAATACCTAACTTTAACTCTCTAGTGAGATTGAGTAGGAAAGAAACCAAGTCAAGACCATTCATTAAATATCTTTCTTTCCATATCAATCTTTATCATCTCTACTGAATCTTATCCTTATAATTGTTATTCATCAATATTGAGTAATCAATTATTGATTCACCAATTCTTAACTTATAAATTCCTAAACCTATCAACTCTTGTCCTTATTATAGCATTCACTTTAGGCTTATAAAGAAAGAAGTCAGAAGAGGTAAATAGTGATGCTAGTTCTAGATGTTATCTATAGGATGGGAGTGATTCGAGGAAATCAAGTCAATATGGTAACAAAGAAGATTACAAGAATGAAGTCTAAAGATAGTTACCAGGAGTAGTCCTATTGGATCAAGTAGGTATAATCAATGAATTATATCTCTTAATCCAATAGAGCTAAACTTAAGATAATTATAATGCAAATGTAATGTTGTATGGATGGAAGCCTTGTTTAGTCAACTGGAAACCAGAACCATAAAGAATCAAAGGATCATTATCAACACCCGGATTTTTAATCCCAGATGCCTGTTATGCCATACATCGCAATCCCAGGATTAGCATTTTTGCGAGACATAACAGAATTGGATACCATAGTACATCATCCATTACAAACCGTACATAAGTTCTTACACAAATAGGGATCTCATGATCTAGTTCTTAATACAACATCAAGCAGCGGAATACGTAATAATAACGGTAGCATGGGCAAAGCTCCATCTTCGGGGTCACAGGCAATGCTGACGATGGGAGATGATCCTAGTTGTCGTAACCTTCCTGGGGTCCATCCTCCAGGTACTCCTCTTCATAGTCTGGCCATGGGAATAACCAGGGACAAAGCCATGAGTACTCTTTAAGTACTCGCAAACTAATACTAACAAGTGAGAGGGGTTTTTGATAATAGGACACTAGGCTCTAGGGTTGTTTTGCAAAAGCCAGATTTATCTCTACTAAGTTTAGTAGCAATGAATGCTAGTTGAAGTTTTATAACACCTAAATGGGAACTCGTATTTCATATCACAACCCTGTTGTGGTCAAGTCAAAGTCTCAATTCATTTCACAAGTCATTTTGAAAAGTCTGATGGGGGAACAGTATGGCCACTCCAACTGTCCATAACCGCGGACACGGCTATTCGAATAGTTTGACACTCTGCAGATATTATACACTTTCACCACAACATTCGATACATCCGGCAGGAACAAATCCTGAATTCACCATACTCAGTATGCGGATAATCAATCCTAACCTTTCAGTTACACGCCCTAGTATAATCACCTCTCTTATGAGTTTGTCCTCCCAACCATGACCAACTGTCATCTTGGGTACTGCACAGGTGGACAATCTTCACAAGGTAGCCTCAGCTCAGACCTTGGTCATGAGGGAACTAATACTAAAGTATATAAGTTTCTAGTCAAGCCCTACCCAATCTTCGGGTATTGTGGTTGTACGATAAAATTGGAATGGTATCGCATCCAGACAACCATCAGTTTTATAAAGGGCTAAGGCTCATGCCTCAACATTTTCATCACCAAAATCATCAGGTGTTTGGAAACACATGTCCAAAACATTTCAATAGAATGATCCATCATTCCAAGGTTTTCATAACCATTTTTCCACCAAGTATTCCCATCTAAAGTTGATCAAGTTTTATGCTTAGAACTAGCATTTACAAGTGGAGGTGAGTACCAATGAGGGGTGGTAAACTAGTGGAGTTTTAACTAAGTTCAATCTCATGCCTTAGGATGACATCAAGATTATCTAGCTTAGGCCAAATTTTATGCTCTTTATGCAACCTTTAATTATCTTTCTAAAATCTACCATTCACTTAGGTAAAATCTATGTAAGAGCTTTGATAAAGAAATAAAGTAAGAAGCTTGCAAGTAAAACTAGGATTGGTTTATCAAGTGGGGATGATCACATATGCTTAAGGCATATAGTGGTCATGGTAACAAGTAGTGGTTTGTTGCACCAGTAGAGTATCTTGCAAGTGTTAGCTTGCACATTCAACTGGTAGTATTAGGCTTGCATTAGTGTCAATATAAGCTTGCCTTGTGCAGAGCAGTGGTTGAAGTTTTCCTCGGCTTCTTCGTAGAATCCTCCTTCCTCCTCGTATCCTTGGTCGGTACTAGCATCTATAAATAAATACGATGTACACAATCACCAAACAATACTTAACTACTTGCAATCATCACACACAAGGGTCCTATAGATGATCTAACATCATCTCTAACATTACAAGATTAAGGCTAGGTTTAATTCCTTTTATTTTTAGAAAAGTAAGTTCTACTCATTGAAAAAATACTTAAGATTTAATATTCTCCAAACCAAACATGGGATCATGTTGACACATGTCATCACCACATATTTTAGTCCATGGGAATATGATTTAAAGTGGTGTCACAATTTAATAAGGTTTTACCCTTTTATTTTAATTAATTAAAGTGGCTAGAAATGCCTATGGGGCATTCTTTTAGTTACTTGAACATTATTTCTGTAAGTAAACCTATATATTTTTATATATTCTGAAAGGTATGGTTAAATGTGATTTTTGAGAGTTGGAAACAACTCAAAAGCTATTATGGTTTAAATTTGAAAAATGTTTGAATATAGAAAAGCTTCTGCCTTGTTATTTTTACCAGGGGTGATCTATTGATCCAAATGACTTGAATCCAATGGGCTTGGATTCAGCATTCCCAGACCTTTCTAACAAAATTGGTTTCATTCAATTTGGTGCACTGAATCGATCTGGGTTGATTTTTGAAACTGGGTACAGAAGTGTGTTTGAAATAAAATGGAAAAGGTTTAATTCAAATAACTGGGCTGCGCGGGAAGTGATACTGGGCCGGCCTGCTAAGCGCAGCGCTTCCGCGGGCTGTTTAAGTGGCTGTCCCCACTCGTGAGTGAGACAGGGGGTGCGAAGCGGTATGGGGGCGATGTGGGTCGTTCGATTTGGTTCTAATCCAACGGCTGAGAGTCATCGTCGACGTTGGGCAACGCCGGCGAGACAGAAACCTAGCGCGGCCAGTGGGGGTTGCTGGGGGCTCACCGGGGTGCAAACGAGGGTCGGCGAGGCAGGCGAACGACGAAGTCGATGACGGCGAGTCTCCTGGTACCGGTGGCTCCTCCTGGGGCTGCTCCAATCGCTGGCTCCCTTCTTCTCCAGAGGCGGCGGGCTCCAGTGAAATTCCGACGAGGTGTTGCTCGCCTTGCTCCGGGAACGGTGTGGCACGATCAGTGAGGAGAGGGGAGTAGAATGGTGTGCTCAATTCGGCTGGGGGTGGCCTCTATTTATAGTCGAGCGAGGGGATCGACGGGGCGCATGGTGAGCTCGTCGGGGGCGATGGTACAGACGGCTATTGGCATGGGCGAAGGTAGGGGACGGTGCGGTGTTCCCTGGCGATGCTCAACGATACGGTGGCGAGACGTGGGGTGGTGTGGGTTGGTCTGGAACACGCGACGCTCTGCGCGGCAGAGGCGGCGTCTTCGACGGCGAGCGGTGGCTGTGCGGCATGGGGCGGCGAACGGGATGTCTGGCGGTCTCCTGGGTCGGTGGTGATCGTGTATGCACGCAGCGAGGGCGGCGCGCGGTCTGTGGGCTTCTGTCTAGGGTGGCGCTCTGGCGCACGCTCGGCATGGTTGGCAGAGGCATGGGCGCGACATTACTGGGTGCTCTGGTCGGTGTCTTCAAGGCAGGGCTAGTCGAGAGGGGGCGGGGAGGCATGGGTGATCTCCTAGACAAGGTTGGCATGGCTAGTTTCTTTCCTAGCTTGCTGTCTACACTGGGGTGGCAAGGATGCACTCGGCTGTTCACCATTGATGATATTGGGAAGCTCATAGTGGTGCTAGTGCTTGGTTAATCTTGTTAGATGATTTACCTAGATGGTTGTGAGCTAGATAGGGAACCAGTTAGGCTCAAAACACCGCACACTATAGTGTTTTGATTTTGTTTGATTTGTGTCTGCCAAGTGTTTGATGAAATGGCCACATGAATTCAAGTATTGAATTTTGAAAATATTTTTGGTGGGTGTGCTAGATTGGTGCTGGTGAGTCTGCAGATGCTTGGGTTTTGAAAGTTGAGCTTGTTTGAGTGGTTTTTGAAAAAGTGTGATCTTCCCATATGATAAAGATTCCATTTTGAATTGTCATTTAAACTATGCATTTGAAAGTTTCTGGATGATCACAAAGTGGGCCTTGATACTTTGTTATGAGTACAATCAAGGGGTGCAAAGATCCAGAAAAGTTTCTGTTAGGTTCTGAAAATCTGAGACGGCCAAAGTAGGCATGGGAGTTAAATTGGTCAAAATGACCATTCCTTTATTTTATTTGTTTTGCTTTACTTGTCTTTGGGAAAAGTGTGGGAAAGGTTTAGATGATGTTTATTTCACCTAAGAAACCTTTTACCAGCAAGGAAACACACAAACAAGGTGGTTCAAAAGAATTTCAAATTCAATGCATACACATATGTATGCTTTCATAATTTTATTTAGAAAAGTTTTTGTTAACCCTAATTTTGATGATTAGAGTTTAATCATTTAAATTTAGTATTTTTGGGATGTTACAAACCTTCCCCTCTTAAACAAAATCTCGTCCCGAGATTTGAAAAGGGACGAAATGATTACCTAGGATTTGAAGAGATCGGGAAACTCCGTCCTGATGTGATCTTCGCGCTCCCAGGTAGCTTCCTCTTCTGTGTGGTTGCTCCACTGAATCTTGAGAAACTTGATGCTTCGGGTTCGGGTAGTTCGAAAAGCTTCTTCCAAAATACGGATGGGTACTTCAGGATAGGTCAGGTCATCGTTGATCTCTATGGTCCGATGGTCGATATTTTTGAACACTTCGGTCTTCTCGGGGATTTCGAGACACTTGCGAAGTAATGACATATGGAACACATTGTGCACGGCTGACATCTCTTCGGGCAGTTCTAATTGATACGACACTTCTCCTCGGCGGTTTAGAATCTTGAAAGGTCCGATATATCTGGGGGCTCACTTTCCCTTGAGTTGGAAACGCTGCATTCCCTTCAATGGCGACACTTTCAGATAAACAAAATCTCCTATGTTGAAGGCAAGGTCTCTACGTCTCTTGTCGGCGTAACTCTTTTTTCTGGATTGGGCTGTCTTGAGGTGCTCACGAATCTTGTGAACCTTCTCTTCTGCTTCTCGTAGGATGTCGGGTCCAAAAATCTGACTCTCTCCTACTTCCGACCAGTTCAAAGGGGTGCGACACTTCCTTCCGTACATGAATTCAAATGGGGCCATTTGCAAACTGGCTTGATAACTGTTGTTGTATGAAAATTCTGCAAACGGCAGACAGTCTTCCCACTTGGATCCATATTCTAACACACATGCTCTCAGCATATCTTCGAGTATTTGATTTACTCGCTCCGTTTGTCCATCGGTCTGAGGGTGATACGCGGTGCTGAAATCTAGACGGGTTCCTAAACCTTCTTGGATTTTCTTCCAGAATCTAGAGGTAAACTGAGTTCCTCGATCCGATACGATGTTCTTGGGGACTCCATGCAAACTAACGATTCTAGCGATGTACAACTCCGCTAGTTTCGAGCTCTGATATGTGGTCTTGACGGGCAAGAAATGGGCGACTTTGGACAATATGTCCACTATGACCCAGATAGAGTCATTTCCCCTACTAGAAGTAGGCAGTCTAGTGATAAAGTCCATTCCAACGGAATCCCATTTCCATTCTGGAATCTGCAATGGTTGCAACAATCCAGCGGGTCTTTGATGTCCTGCTTTGACTCGCTGACAAATATCACACTTGGCGATATAGCTTCCGATTTCTCTCTTCATCTTATGCCACCAAAATTGCTCTTTTAAATCTTGATACATCTTAGTTCCTCCGGGATGGATAGAATAAAGAGTATCATGAGCCTCCTTCAAGATAACTTCTTTCAACTCAGAATCTGCTGGTACACAAAGGCGTACTTTGTACCACATAACTCCTTCTTCGTCTTCGGTGAATCCGGGTACCTTGCCTGTACCGATACGACGCTTGATTCCATCGATACTAGCATTTCCCTTCTGCACCTCTTTAATCTGACTGATCAAAGTGGGCTGGAGTTCTATGCTAGCCAAAAATCCTTCACTCACTAATTCTATTCGAAAATCTTCCATCTCTTTGTGCAAACTTGGTTGCTCCTTCAAAATCATGGAGTTCAAGCGGCACGGCAATCTGCTAAGGGCATCTGCTACCACGTTGGCTTTACCAGGGTGATAGTGAATGTCCAGGTCGTAATCCTTGATTAGCTCAATCCATCTTCTCTGCCTCATATTCAGCTCCTTCTGAGTGAATATATACTTTAGGCTCTTGTGATCCGAATAAATCTCGCAACGGTTTCCCATCAGGTAATGTCTCCATGTTTTCAAGGCTAGAACTACGGCTGCGAGTTTGAGGTCATGGGTTGGGTAGTTTTGCTCATGTTGCTTTAGTTGTCGAGATAGATAAGATATAACTTTGCCTTCTTGCATTAGCACACATCCGAGACCGATCTTGGATGCGTCACAGTACACATCGAAGGGCTTCGTGATATCCGGCATGATCAAGATTGGGGCTGAAATCAATCTCCTCTTGAGTTCTTGAAAACTGGCTTCACATTTGTCGGTCCATTCAAACTTCTTGTCCTTCTTCAGCAATTGGGTCATGGGTCTGGCGATACTAGAGAATCCTTCTACGAATTTGCGGTAATATCCCGCCAATCCGAGAAATGCACGAACTTGGGTTTGAGTGGTTGGGGCTAGCCAATCTTCTACATCTTTCACTTTGGCAGGGTCAACGGCAATTCCTCTGGCTGATACAATGTGACCAAGGAATCCTACCTCCTGTAACCAGAATTCACATTTTCTAAACTTTGCATACAGCTGATGCTCTCTAAGGGTTCCAAGAATGGTCCTTAGGTGTAGCTCATGTTCTTCTTCCGATTTGGAATAAATCAGAATGTCATCGATGAAAACAACGACAAACTTATCCAGGAAGTCCATAAAAATCTTATTCATGAGATTCATGAAATAAGCGGGGGCATTGGTTAATCCAAAAGACATGACGGTATACTCATACAATCCATATCTGGTGGTAAAGGCAGTCTTTTTAATCCTCTGCACAAATCTTGAGTTGATGATAGCCACTTCTAAGATCAATCTTAGAAAACACTTTGGCACCGGTCAACTGATCAAACAAATCTTCTATCTTGGGCAAGGGGTACTTGTTCTTGATGGTGACATCATTCAATTTCCGATAATCCGTACACAAACGGTTACCTCCATCCTTCTTGTCCACAAACAAGACAGGTGATCTCCAAGGTGACGCACTTGGTTGAATCAATCCAATTTCCAGCATGGAAGCCAGTTGCTTCTTCAGTTCTGCTAGCTCTGACGGGTTCATACTAAAGGGTCTCTGGGCTATGGGTCCGGTTCCGGGGATTAGTTTGATGATAAACTCGATATCCCGATCTGGAGGCATACCGGGCAGAACATCTGGAAATACATCGGGGTATTCACAGACTATCCGGACTTGGTCAATGGTAGGTTGGGCTATACTCTTGTTGCATTTGAATTGGCGAGGTAAGGTTTCAGATATATGCTTGACTGATATTTCGGCAGTACTGGTCATGGTTCTGGCTTTCTTGGCACAGTCAATCAATCCTTTATGTTTGGACATCCAATCCATTCCTAGTACTACTTCCAAACCTTTAGTTCCGAGTACTATCTGTAGGGTTCGCAGCATAGAAAACAAAAGTTTTCCTACGATGGGAACTATGTACCAAGATCTATCTACTAGATACAAACAACGGGCGGATGTATATCCGTAGAGAACATACCCTTGAAGACCGACAAAGCTTAAGGAGTTCAACTCGTGGTTGATGTAGACGATCTCTTGCCGATCTCAAGATCGAGAGGAAGTCCTAGCGCCGCAAATCAGCAGCGCATCCGTGCTCGCACACACGTTCGAGGCACCGAGCAACCTCCGCCTCCTCGCTCCAGTGATGCAGCGATGCAGCGGAAGCACAACTCTTTCTTGCCGAATAGCCACCAGGAACATGTATCTCGCTAGTCCGAGACCATGGGGGATAAATTCTAGAGGGGGAGAGAGATCCTTCACGAGGAGGTGTGTGAGACAAGTGAGGAGGGGGGCTCCTTTTATAGGAGGAGGGGGGAACCCCAAGGGGGTGGCCGGCGCATGGGGCTGCCCCCTTGCCCTCCCCTCTTCATGTGGGTGGACACTCCACTCACAACCCCTTTAAATTCCCTCCACTCAAAAGTCCACTCAAATTCCCATTAAATTTCCACCAAATTTAATGCAAACTCTCATTAAATAAAACTCTTTTATTTTATTCAGAATTTTGTCAATTACTTTAATGACAAACATTCACAAATAACCCCTTGCTAGAATTCCATTTCACATGCATAACCACTTTATGCAATTTCACCCGAAAACCTGTTTCGGTATCTAGTGAAATAAATTCCTGCGCTTGTTCATTCTTTCGGCATGAAACTTTTGCTCCAATTGGATGTCGGTGTCTCTTAAGTGTGTCACCCTATGGTTCGTGAATAATGCCGACATGATCGAGACCCTTCTCGGATCAATAATCAGAAGCGGGATCTGGAGACCCATACCGACTCCCACACATTCAACGATGACTTTCTTGTGATCGTCGGAACCTTTTACGCTAGTATCTTAATCCCTTTGTTTCACGATATATTACATGTCCGAGATTCGATCATCGGTATTTCCATACCTAGTTTGATCTCGTTACCAACATGCACTCTTTTCTCGTTCCCGTGATATAACATTCTAGTGATCAAATCACTTGCTTGCAAGCTAATCAATGTGATATCACCGAGAGGGCCCAGATTATATCTATCCGTCATCGGGATGAACAAATTCCACTCTCGATCCATGAGCCTCAACATAACACTTTATTAGTTCTAAATCCATCTTTATAATCACCCTGTTACGGTGTGAAGTTTGATGTTATCAAGAAACTCTTCCGGTGTTAGTGATTGACATGATCTCATGGTCTAAGGATTAGGATCACTTCGTAAATTGTTATAGCAATATAAACTCAACTGACTTTGATCGTAATGCTATACTTCGGATGAATGTTCATCACACCATTACACTAATGTTGTGATCCCGTTATTAACAACATCCAATGTCCATGATCAGGAAACCTTGATCATCTTGTTATTCAACGAGCTAGTTTATGAGAGAGGCATAACTAGGAACTTTCTGTTTGTTTATTAAACACACATGTATTAATGTTTCCGTATTAATACAATTATAGCATGTAAAATAAACATCTATCATATACTTGGAATACACATAATAAACACTTTATTATTGCCTCTCAGGGCATATTCCCTTCAGTCTCCCACTTGCACTAGAGACAATAATCTAGTTACATAGTGATAAATCTAACACCCATCGAGTTCTGGTGTTGATCATGTTTTGCTCTAGGGAGAGTTTTAGTCAACGGATCTGCTACATTGAGATCCGTATGTGCTTTACAAATGTTTATATCTCCATCCTTGACATGCTCGCGGATGGAGTGAAACCGGCGCTTAATATGCTTGGAATGCTTGTGAGACCTTGGTTCTTTGGCATTGGCAATGGCACCATTTTTGTCACAATAGATCACCATTGGGTCCAACGCGTTTGCAACCACTCCTAGTTCGGATATGAACTCCTTCATCCAAACTGCTTCTTGAGCCGCTTCTGAAGCAGCAACATATTCGGCCTCCGTTGTTGATCCCGCTACCACAGGTTGTTTGGAGCTCCTCCAACTAACCGCTCCGCCATTCATGAGAAATACGTATCCGGATTGAGACTTAGAGTCATCCGGATCGGTGTTAAAGCTAGCGTCAACATAACACTTAGCAACGAGCTCTTCTTCACCTCCGTATACAAGAAACATATCCTTAGTTCTTCGTAAGTACTTAAGGATATTCTTGACCGCTATCCAGTGTTCCGAACCTGGATCCGATTGGTACCTACTAGTCAAACTAATAGCATGTGCCACATCCGGTCTTGTACATAGCATGGCATACATTATAGAGCCTATGGCTGAAGCATAGGGGACTTTGTCCATTATCTCTCTTTCTTCCGCCGAAGCCGGACTTTGAGTCTTACTCAATGTCTTGCCTTGCAACATAGGTAAGAACCCCTTCTTACTTCCGTCCATTTTAAACTTCTTTAAAATCTTATCAAGGTATGTACTTTGCGATAGCCCTATTAGGCGCCTAGATCTATCTCTATATATCTTTATGCCTAATATGTATGACACTTCACCTAGGTCCTTCATTGAAAATTTGCTGTTTAGATAACTTTTAACACTATTTAAAAGATCTATATCATTTCCGATCAATAATATGTCATCCACATATAATATCAGAAATACCACATTGCTCCCACTCACTTTCTTGTAAATACAAGCTTCTCCATAAGTTTGGACAAATCCAAACTCTTTGATCACCTCATCAAAGCGGAGATTCCAACTTCGTGATGCTTGCTTCAATCCATAGATGGATCGCTGAAGCTTGCACACCTTGTTAGCATCCTTAGGATCGACAAAACCCTTTGGTTGTATCATATACAACTCTTCTTCAATATTACCATTGAGAAACGCGGTTTTGACATCCATCTGCCATATCTCATAATCGAAATATGCAGCAATTGCTAACATAATCCTAACTGACTTTAGCATCGCTACGGGAGAGAATGTCTCATCGTAGTCAACTCCTTGAATTTGTCGAAACCCCTTTGCAACAAGTCGAGCTTTATAGACGGTCACATTACCATCAGCATCAGTTTTCCTTTTGAAAATCCATTTGTTCTCCACGGCCTTTCGGTCGTGAGGTAAGTCCACCAAGTTCCAAACTTGATTTTCATACATGGATTCCATCTCGGATTTCATGGCTTCTAACCATTTGTTGGAATCCGGGCTCATCATCGCTTCTTCATACGTCGCAGGGTCATCATTTTCATCAACCATGAAATTCATGACAGGATTTCCGTACAGCTCGGGAGCTGCACGCGTCCTGCTTGACCTGCGAGGTTCGGTAGTACTCTCTTTCGGAGTTTCATGATCATTATCATTAGTTCCCTCTTCAACAGGTGGAGCCAACTCCGGAACAACTTCCGGCGCTGCGCTACTCGCCATACTTTGAAGAGAAGGTTCCATAACCTCTTCGAGTTCTACCTTTCGACTACTCACACCTTTCGCGAGAAACTCCTTCTCTAGAAAGGATCCATTCTTGGCAACAAAAACCTTGCCCTCGGATCTGTGATAGAAGGAATACCCAATAGTTTCCTTAGGGTATCCTATGAAGACGCATTTTTCCGCTCTGGGTTCGAGTTTATCCGGTTGAAGTTTCTTCACATAAACATCGCATCCCCAAACTTTAAGAAAAGACAGCTTAGGTTTGTTTCCAAACCACAATTCATACGGCATCTTTTCAACGGATTTAGATGGTGCCCGATTTAAAGTGAATGCAGCATAGTGCATAACCCCAAAATGACAACGGCAAGTCCGTCAGAGACATCATAGATCGAACCATATCTAATAAAGTACGATTGCGATGTTCCGACACACCATTTCGCTGTGGTGTTCCGGCAGGCGTGAGTTGTGAAACAATTCCACACTCTTTCATGTGAGTGCTAAATTCATAACTTAGATACTCACCTCCACGGTCGGACCGTAGAAATTTGATCTTTCTATTACGATGATTTTCCACTTCATTTTGAAATTCCTTGAACTTTTCAAAGGTTTCAGACTTGTGTTTCATCAAGTAGATATAACCGTATCTACTCAAATAATCCGTGAAAGTAACAAAATAACGATATCCACCTCGTTCCGACACACTCATTGGACCACATACATCAGAATGTATGATTTCCAATAAATCTGTCGCCCATTCCATTGAACCGGAAAACGGCGTTCTAGTCATCTTGCCCATAAGGCATGGCTAACATGTATCAAATGATTCAAAATCAATTGATTCCAAAAGTCCATCCGAATGGAGCTTCTTCATGCGTTTAACGCCAATATGACCTAGACGGCAGTGCCACATATATGCGGATATATCATCATTAAGTTTAATCCTTTTAGCATCAACATTATGAATATGTGTAACATTATCATCGAGATCTAATAGAAATAAACCATTCATCATCGGTGCATGACCATAAAAGATTTCATTCATATAAATGGAACAACCATTGTTCTCGGATTTAAATGAATAACCACTTCGCATCAAACACGATCCAGATATAATGTTCATGCTTAGTGCAGGCACCAGATAACAATTATTCAAGTTTATAACTAATCCCGACGGCAAGTGGAGAGGCAGCGTTCCGACGGCGATCACATCAACGCTTGATCCATTGCTGACACGCATCTTGACCTCACCCCTTGCTAGCGGTCGCTTGTTCCGCAACCCCTGATTCGAGTTACAAATATTAGCAACTGAACCGGTATCAAATACCCAGGTGCTACTGCGAGCACTAGTCAAGTACACATCAATAACATGTATATCATATATACCTTTGTTTGCCTTGCCGGCCTTCTTGTCTGCCAGATACTTGGGGTAGTTGCGCTTCCAGTGGCCAGTCCCCTTACAATAGTAGCACTCGGTATCAGACTTAGGTCCAACTCGGGGTTTCTTTTCAGGCACGGCAACAGGCTTGCCGCCCTTACTTCCCTTCCGTTTTCCCTTCTTGTCTTTCTTGAAACCAGTGTTCCTATTGATCATCAACACTTGATGTTCCTTTTTGATCTCCACTTCTGCAGTTTTAAGCATTGACAGAAGCTCGGGGAGAGACTTCTTCATGCCTTGCATATTATAGTTCATCACGAAGCTCTTATAGCTAGGTGGCAGAGACTGCAGAACACGATGGATGCCTAAGTCAATGGGAATCGTTATTCCCAAGGACACAAGCTTATCGGCGTAACCCGACATCTTGAGTACATGCTCACTAACGGAGCTGTGCTCTTCCATCATGCAGCTAAAGAACTTTTCTGAAGCGTTGTAGCTCTCTACATCAGCATGTCTGTCGAAAATCATTTTCAACTCACCCATTGTATCAAAAGCATTGCCATTTTCGAAACGCTTTCGAAGTTCCGGCTCTAGCCCATACAATATGCCGCAATGAACTAAGTTGTGGTCCTCCTGACGAGTCTGATAGACATTCTTCTCCTCGTCAGGGGCATCATCTAAAGGTGGGGGGCCTAACGGCGCTTCTAGCACATATTGCTTTTGTGCAGCAGAGAGGAGAATCCTCAAATTCATGGCCCATTCGGTAAAGTTGCTACCGTTCGTTGCTAGTTTCTCTTTCTCCATGAACACATTGAAATTAAAAGCAGGGGTGCCATCTACAACAGAATTTGTAAAGTTTAGACTAAGTGTATGATAGATTGAGTTCAACTAATCCAAATTATGAATGAACTCCCACTCAAAAACGACATCCCTCGTGCCTTTTTGGTGATTACATGAACCAAATCCACTATACCAAGTCCGATCATCACGTGAGTCGGTATAGCTTCAAAGGCGAGCATCAAATGGGCATCATATCAACTATATGACTCATGCTTAACCTTTTGGTCCGTGTTCCGAGGCCATGTCTGTACATGCTAGGCTCGCCAAGTTAGAACCTTAGTATTCGCGTGTGTAACTGTTTTACACCCGAAATATGGTCGTGGATCCAAGAACACCCGATCATCACGTGATGTCTTGGAGCGACGAAGACATAATCAGTGCATACTAAAGGAAGAACACATTCTTATCTTGATATTTAAAAGAGGGATCATCTTATTATGCTAACAAAGTGCTAAACAAGCAATATAAGATGCTATCAAACATCACATGTTCATTAGTGAAATGATATGGTTCCCGCAGATGATCTCTATCATGTGCATCGTGGTATGATCACTATCATACCTATATGTGTAAATCCAAGGTCTATGGAGTTTACACGTTATGTATGTTGTAAGAGTATCATCTCATACTTCTACTTACAACATCACCATATCATAACACTAGCCCAGCAACAATCTAAACTAGACGCCTCTAATTTATCCATTGCAAGTTTTACGTGGCTTAGGGCTTTCGAGATAGAACCGTTCTTACCTACGAACATGAACCACAACGAGGATAACCAAATTGTTGACAACTCGCTTGCAAAATAGATATTGACTATAGTAGGAGAGACAGACACCCGCTAGCCACTTATGCAAACTAGTTGCATGTCAAGCGTGGAACAGGTCTCATGTGCGAGGACATGTAAAGTTTGTCCGGGCCGCTTCATCCCACTATGCCACCAATATCCAAAATTACAACAAAGGAGCAACAACATGATCATCATCGCCCACATACTCATATGTGTACTACCCGTGTAAAGTATCTACGCATAGATCCGGCTCTGATACCACTGTAGGGTTCGCAGCATAGAAAACAAAAAATTTCCTACGATGGGAACTATGTACCAAGATCTATCTACTAGATACAAACAACGGGCAGATGTATATCCGTAGAGAACATACCCTTGAAGACCGACAAAGCTTAACGAGTTCAACTCGTGGTTGATGTAGACGATCTCTTGCCGATCTCAAGATCAAGAGGAAGTCCTAGCGCCGCAAATCAGCAGCGGATCCGTGCTCGCACACACGTTCGAGGGACCGAGCAACCTCCGCCTCCTCGCTCCAGCGATGCAGCGGAAGCACAATTCTTTCTTGCCGAATAGCCATCGGGAACATGTATCTCGCTAGTCCGAGACCATGGGGGATAAATTCTAGAGGGGGAGAGAGATCCTTCACGAGGAGGTGTGTGAGACAAGTGAGGAGGGGGGCTCCTTTTATAGGAGGAGGGGGGAACCCCAAGGGGGTGGCCGACGCATGGGGCTGCCCCCTTGCCCTCCCCTCTTCATGTGGGTGGACACTCTACTCACAAATCTCCTTTAAATTCCCTCCACTCAAAAGTCCACTCAAATTCCCATTAAATTTCCACCAAATTTCATGCAAACTCTCATTAAATAAAACTCTTTTATTTTATTCAGAATTTTGTCAATTACTTTAATGAGAAACATTCACAAATAACCCCTTGCTAGAATTCCATTTCACATGCATAACCACTTTATGCAATTTCACCCGAAAACCTGTTTCGGTATCTAGTGAAATAAATTCCTGCGCTTGTTCATTCTTTCGGCATGAAACTTTTGCTCCAATTAGATGTCGGTGTCTCTTAAGTGTGTCACCCTACGGTTCGTGAATAATGCGGACATGATCGAGACCCCTCTCGGATCAATAATCAGAAGCGGGATCTAGAGACCCATACTGACTCCCACACATTCAATGATAACTTTCTTGTGATCGTCAGAACCTTTTACGCTAGTATCTTAATCCCTTTGTTTCACGATATATTAGATGTCCGAGATTCGATCATCGGTAGCTCCATACCTAGTTTGATCTCGTTACCGACATGCACTCTTTTCTCGTTCCCGTGATATAACATTCTAGTGATCAAATCACTTGCTTGCAAGCTAATCAATGTGATATCACCGAGAGGGCCCAGAGTATATCTATCTGTCATCGGGATGAACAAATTCCACTCTCGAGCCATGAGCCTCAACATAACACTTTATTAGTTCTGAATCCATCTTTATAATCACCCTGTTACGGTGTGACGTTTGATGTTATCAAGAAACTCTTCCGGTGTTAGTGATTGACATGATCTCATGGTCTAAGGATTAGGATCACTTCGTAAGTTGTTATAGCAATATAAACTCAATGACTTTGATCGTAATGCTATACTTCGGATGAATATTCATCACACCATTACACTAATGTTGTGATCCCGTTATTAACAACATCCAATGTCCATGATCAGGAAACCTTGATCATCTTGTTAATCAACGAGCTAGTTTATGAGAGAGGCATAACTAGGAACTTTCTATTTGTTTATTAAACACACATGTATTAATGTTTCCGTATTAATAAAATTATAGCATGTAAAATAAACATCTATCATATACTTGGAATACACATAATAAACACTTTATTATTGCCTCTCAGGGCATATTCCCTTCACTATCAGATTTGCATAAAAATCTATGCCATGGATTCGGATAGGGACGGCTTTGCAAATTTGCCTAGCCTTGGTGGTTGATCCGGGAATTTGAACAATCATAACATGCTTCAGTTTGGTTGGTTGAATTTTACTAGTGCATGCAAATTCTTCGGTGACAAATGAATGCGATGCACCAGAATCAAACAACACTCTTGCAAGTACTGAATTAACCAAAAACATACCCAGCACGACGTCTGGCGCTTCCTGAGCTTCTTCAGCATGCATGAGAAAAAGACGGCCATTGCGGTTGAGTGAATTCCCTGGGGCAAATCTTCTTCCTGGCTGAACACGACGCTGCTGCTGAGCTGGGACATTGGCATTGGGGGCTGTAGCATTCTTCTTGTTGGGGCACTCGTTGGAATAGTGGCCTTTATTTCCACAGTCATAACAAGTCACTTGCGACTTATCCTTTGCTGCTACAGGCACAGCATTGCTTCCAGTCCTAGGGGCAGTGTTGGTGTTGGTGGCAGCATTGTTGTTGTTGAACTTGGGTGGGGCACGATTGAAATTGCTAGCGTTGCCGGGGTTGTTGTGATTTCCTCCGGGCCTAGGGTTTCCACGGTTGGGATAGGTCGGACGGTTCATTGGGGGTCTGTTGGTTCTTGGGGCAAATCCTAGAGATGGGTTAGGGCGATACTTTGGGGTCTGATGGGTTCCTGGTTGATGCATCATGCGACGCTTGCGGTTCTCATTGGCTTAGTTGATCTTTCCCTCCATCTGGATAGCGGAGTCGACAAGGGCTTCAATATCAGCAAAGGGGATATTGACTAACACAGTCTGCATCTCATCATGCAGACCATTCAGGAATCTTTCTTTCTTCTTGGCTTCGGTGTCTATCTCATCCGGGGCATACCTAGCTAATGACAAGAATTTGTCACGGTATTCCACTACAGTCATCCTTCCTTGCTTCAGCTCTCTGAACTCGTCTCTCATTCTCTTGATCAAACCTGGTGGTACATGGGTTCTACTAAACTTGACCTTGAATTCCTCCCAGGTCATCATCTGGCCCCCGGTCATTGCGCGAACACTGTTCCACCATGCCCTGGCATCTCCGGCTAGATAGTGGGTGGCGAACAGAACTTTCTCGTTGGCTTCTACTCCGGCGACTTCTAGGTTATTTTCCATGGTTTGCAGCCAATCATCAGCGTCTAGGGGTTCTTCTGACTTAGTGAAAACAGGTGGGTTGGTATTCTGGAAATTCTTGAGCTTAGATCCATGGTTGTCCTGATTTCCGTGGCCTTGGTTGTTATGGGCAAGCTGGGCTATCTGCTGAAGGGTGGCTAGGTTGGCTTGACGTTCCGCTCTTTCAGCTTCGCGGTCAGAAGTCAACATTTGCAGAATCTGCAACATCGGGTCCGGGGATGAACCACTTCCTCCACGTGGCATCTGAAGATTGAGATAGATCATGAGAAAAGAGGGAAATTTCTAAAGTTTTGGGTCTTTGAAAAAAAAATTAAAGTTTGACTCAGATTTCCTACAACTTGCTTTTTCATTCATTCATTCATTCCTAGCACACGATACAACACACACCACAACAAAGGAAAGCAGATGGTTTTAAGAACCATTTGGGAAACTACGATACAGTGGGACCGAATACTACTCACTACGCTAGTGCTCAAGTGCTACTACTCCTCGGAATCGATGGCTTCATCGTCCTCATCATCATCGATGAAGGCGAAATCCTCTTCATCGGTGAAGAAGTCCATAGCCTGATCCTCCAAAAAATCATCGTCATCGCTGAGATAGGAGTAGGGGTCTCCATGAAGATCCTCTCCGGCATTCTCCCTTTCCTCCAACTGCATGTCTCTCTCGTGGATGGTCTCCTCCAAAGATGAGATGCGGTGGCGAAGACGGGCAATGATGCGCTCCTTCTTGTCGAGCTGATAGCGGCGAGACTTGCGATCTTTTGCTAGCATGGCGATGGTTTGGTCCTTCGTCTTGATGATGGAAGACTTGTGGTTGGAGTAGTCACGGCAATTATCCAACTCCTGCTGACGATCGTACATCATGAAGATAAGGTGGTCCAATTGAGTCTTTAGTTCGGGGTGGTATGGTGCTTCCAATGGTTGTCCATTTGCATCACGCCTTGGGCAAAACTCAAAGCGAGTACCCTTGATCTGATTGATGCTCTGCCCACACAGACGGGAAAGAGCTTCCTGCATGGCCCTAGCAAGTCCATCGAGCCAGTTGTTCTCTCTTAAGGTAAACTGAATTCCTTCCACAGTGGGAGGTTTAATCTTTCCTCTGAGACTTGCAACAATTAGCCACTGCAGATCTTCTCCTCCTTGATCATTGAGCTGAGCTCTGAAGAACTCGGGGTGCGGACGCTCCAGAAGTTCCGAAAGCTGGTCCAAATCCCTCTCAAAGATAAGGTCTCCTCCATTCCCCAACTGATAAAACTTGTTGTACTTCACGTCCATCTAAAAGAATATAAGATGAGTAAGTTAGTACAGTGATTAAGTGTGTCAAAATTTTATGTATTTTGCAAGGGTTTTTGAAGAACATGTATTTTCATGAGAGAACCCAAGGGGTAAGAATGAGAATAAGTTTTTGTAAATATTTGTTTTCTTTGGTTTTGAAACTAAGTTTTTGATTCAAACGTCCAGTCTAACTAGGGTCTCCTATGGTCAGGATGGCTCTGATACCAACTTGTCAACACCCGGATTTTTAATCCCAGATGCCTGTTATGCCATACATCGCAATCCCAGGATTACCATTTTTGCGAGACATAACAGAATTGGATACCATAGTACATCATCCATTACAAACCGTACATAAGTTCTTACACAAATAGGGATCTCATGATCCAGTTCTTAATACAACATCAAGCAGCGGAATACGTAATAATAACGGTAGCGTGGGCAAAGCTCCATCTTCGGGGTCACAGGCAATGCTGACGATGGGAGATGATCCTAGTTGTCGTAACCTTCCTGGGGTCCATCCTCCAGGTACTCCTCTTCATAGTCTGGCCATGGGAATAGCCAGGGACAAAGCCATGATGTGGCGCCCCGCAAAAACCACTACTAGAAAATCGCGTTGCTTTTGTGCATTGCATCATCATGACCGCATGCTCATGTCATCATGCCACATTGCATTTGAGCATCGTCATCATCATGCATTTGTTTTTCTGAAACTATTTTCGAAAAACATATTTTTGTTTTCTAAATACCCCGCCTTTATTTCAAATTCAAAACCCGGGTCTCCGGATTATTTTTATTTCGTCTACCAATGGATTTCAAAAGCCCCATTTTTTAAATATTAAAACATTTATTTTATTTTTAGGGGCAGCCGTACCGGGCCGATCCGACCCAGTCAGCCACCCCCAGTACTAAAACCAGCCTAAATCCTAAACCCTTTTCTACCCAACCTATCCTACCCAGCCGCCCTTCCACCTCACCCCGGCCTATCGCAGACCGCCACCTCACCACTTCCCCAAATCCCCACCAATCCCCGCCTGCCACGCACGCACACGCACACGCAACACACGCCACGCGCGCGCGCCAGCCAACTCCCTCCACACCCACCTGGCCGCCTGAGCCCCACCCCGAGACCACCTGCCCACTCCCGTCGCCGGACCCACCACCTGGGGGGAACCCCGAGACCGCCCCACATCCACCGCCCGTTTCCCCATCCTGGCCCCACTCCCCCTGGCCCCACCACTCCCGCAACCTCCCCCGCATCGAGCCTCCCCCACCGCTCCACCGCCTCCTCCCTCCTCTGTCTCGCCCATATCCCCCTCCCGCGGGCGCGCCTCCGGCGCCGCGCCAACCATCCCCTTGGCGCCGGATCCCTCTCTGGCCGCCCTCGCTCGCCCTCGCTCCGGCGCCGCCGCCGCCCTTCTGGTCGTCCTCGCCGCTGCCCCTGCAACCACCGCCCCCGCCTCCCCTCGATGGATCTCAGTGCCGCGTCGCCCTCCTCTCGATCTCGCCGCCCCCTGGCCCTGAGCACCGCCGCTCGACACCGCCACCAAGGACACCGCCGACCTCCTCCATCAGCGAGCCGCAGCCGCGTCGCCCCTTCCTCTGTGCGTGGCGCCGCCGATCATCGCCGCCGTCCTCCTCGGCAAGCACCCACCCGCCACCGCTCACCTTAGCCAGAGCGACCCTGCGACTTGCATGTCACCGGAACCGCATGCTCGACCTCGCCATGTGCAGTCTGCATCGTCGGCCTCTGTGCCTCGTCTTCGCCCGCCGGATCCCGAGCTCCAGCCTCGACCCCACAGAACCGCGTCGGGCCGCCGTCCCCATCCTGCTCTGCTCGCCGCCTCGACCTCCTCCCGACCAACTGCTGCTCTACAGCAGTGCACTCACCAAGATCCGCGCCTCCTAGAGCTACACGCCAGGCCAAGTAGGCCCTACTCGAGTTCATGCGTCCTTGCTGCGCATTTGTCTTCCGTCGATGTAATGCGTTTTGGCTCCGTTTGTTTGCGTGAACCCGGTACAATGCGAGGATGGGAGGTTGATAACAAGATCTCCTATCGGATAAGGTCGACCAAGAGCAACCCAAGGGTTCCGACAAGATCTTCCCCATCGACAAGGACGGCTGAATGCCGATGTTTTCAGAGGTTGTACATGGTGCCCCTCAAAGACCGTCATGACACCGTAACCCGAGTCTCCACCGACCCTCGAGCACTTCGCCCCGGGACACCAAGATCTCCTACATGGGAAACTCAAGACCCCCGTACCCAAAGACCATCGGTCAAGTTCGACACCGACAAAAGGCGGACGACAAGACTCCAACCGGAGAGCGGAGGTGATGGTGTCGGTTTGACAAGATCTTCTTCCTGGAGCCGAAGAACCCCGGACCCGAGAACGCCTTCATGGACCCGAAGACCATACCGATCCCGACGTCCGAAGACCGAACCCCGTCGAATCCCTGAAGCCCGATCCAAAACCCGAACCCTCGGTGAACCCCAAGATCGCCATTCGATGTGTGCCCCCTATCTGAGACCCCTCATATTTTTATAATATATGTTATTGATCTTATTGCATATTAAATGAACATGTTTGCATACATATTGTGGGTGTTTGGGGTATCTAGATGATTCACCTAAATTAAATATGGGATCCATATGCGGGCAAAACTAGTCTTATATTGGTCCCATTTAAATTTGTGTAGCGAACCGGTGCTATCTTTTGCCTTGTTAAAACAACATTTAAATTGCGGGGTATCTAAACAACTTGAACCACTTGAATATTTGTCAGGACCCTGGTTCCGCTTAATATTGCCTAATTGCACCGCATCTGCATCATACATGCATCATGCCCGATCTTTTGCCGTAGTATTAAACAGTGCATCCGGTGTTTATTCTAGTGTTTTGCTTCTTCGCGGATTAGGCCGGTGAGTTGATGCGAGTATCGACCCGATCTTCGGATGAACCTTCGGCCATGTTTTCAGGCGAGCACCTCCCCCTTTCTACCTATCTTACTTTTATAGTCTTTATTTCCTCCTGTTGATCTATTGCTATCTGTGTTGCGATGCTATAGTTTTCGTACTCGTGATATCCCTTGCAGCCTTATATTGCCTTGGACACATCCTATTACCTGTTGTTGGTAGATAGTTGGACTTGCGCGTCGTAGTCGCTTGCTCTAGTGTTGTTGCGTCTCGTCCAGTACCACAGTTGTTGGAGTGTTGCCGCATGTTTAATGTTGGAGTTGATCAAGACTTTAATTACTGTTTAATAACTAAAATTGAAGTAGGAAATGCAGAGGCACCGGTGGGTGATAGACAATATTTGGTTTCCGACCGCTCACTGGTGTCCCGTAGGACCCCGAGTTCTTGACACCTGTTCCGAGATCGAGCGTGCTAACCACATGTGGGATGTGTGGGCACCCCATCGATTAGTACCTGATTTCAAAGTATTGTACCGGGGGCCACAACTAGTTTGAGGTTTTATTTACTATTCTGTACTTATGCCATGCTTTACTGCTTTATTTAAATTGTGCGATGTACTGCACCTGTACTGTTTAGGATCGGGACACATTTTCGCTGTATCGACAAGCCCAGTCATCTTTTCGGGTTCCCAGTCGTTTACAGCCGTCCACCCAAACCCTGAGTCCGTCTCGGAGACCGGCCGACTTCGTTGCGGGTAGACTTAGTGGGGTGGCCCCCATGTACTTGCTTTGGGTCTAGGAAACGTCATGACTTAGGCCCCGCCGACATACCGATGGGTGTATGTTAATTGATCTAGCAAAAAGGGTCGAAGTGCGTGTGGATACTTTGGTGCACCCCTGCAGGGTTAAATCTTTTCGAGAAGCCGTGTCCGCGGTTATGGACGACTTGGAGCACAGTTCTCGATCATAGACAACTATAACTAAAGTTTACTGTTATCAATTGACTTGTTCCCGATATGACTAGTAATCAGCTCCACTACAACGGAATGGCTGAATCAAAGTACCAACAACTGCTGGGTTTCGGGATATCTCTTGCCAATTGTATCTGACTAGTAAGTGTTGCAACTACAACGGAATGGTTAATTAAAAGTGCCCACTGCTTATTATCTCAGGATGACTCGTGCTATCTATACTTGACTAGTAATTGCCGCAACTATAACGGAATGAATAAAACTGCCAACTGTGTGAGTTCCTTGGTCCGACTTCCTCGATTGGTCTCGAGGGGGAAATACCGGGATGGGTTTGTTTGGTGGTAGCATCAGGTTGGTTCCAAATAGGTCTTTCTTATCCCTCTCTGATAGCCGATAGTTATATCGAGTCTCTATAGGTTGTTTAGTGCATGCCGCGCTGCCGCTTCAGCTCACCATACCTATGTAGGCGAGGACCGCCGAATTCTAGTCTCGCCGTGTACTGGCCTCAGTACTGACGCTCCTCTTTTTCCTTTGCCCTTTGTCGGCACCCCTTTTTGTTTAGCAGGTTTGAGATCGCCGTCGTTAGCAGGGTTACCCTTCCGGCTTGGCCTGAGCAGGGTTATGGACGCCATTGGTTATTCTTCAGGGCTCTTAGCCCCATTTGCATCTTGTCCGTAGTCGGACACTCTATTATTTTCAAGGTGATTGGATCTTTGTATATTATATCTGTATTCTTGACTCCTCGAGTCGCTGTTGTATATATATCTGTTCTGTGGGTCCCATCGAGGACTGTTGTGTAATGTTATTACTTCGTTTTCCACCCGCACGAAAGTGCCTGGTGGGCACCTTTGAATCGTTTCTATGCGGGTTTGGCGGGATTCGCTAAAACTTGCATAGGCCCGATTCTGAGGGTGTTACACATGAGTACTCTTTAAGTACTCGCAAACTAATACTAACAAGTGAGAGGGGATTTTGATAATAGGACACTAGGCTCTAGGGTTGTTTTGCAAAAGCCAGATTTATCTCTACTAAGTTTAGGAGCAACGAATGCTAGTTGAAGTTTTATAACACCTAAATGGGAACTTGTATTTCATATCACAACCCTGTTGTGGTCAAGTCAAAGTCTCAATTCATTTCACAAGTCATTTTGAAAAGTCTGACGGGGGAACAGTATGGCCACTCCAACTGTCCATAACCGCGGACGCGGCTATTCGAATAGTTTGACACTCTGCAGATATTGTACACTTTCACCACAACATTCGATACATCCGTCAGGAACAAATCCTGAATTCACCATACTCAGTATGCGGATAATCAATCCTAACCTATCAATTACACGCCCTAGTATAAGCACCTCTCCTGTGAGTTTGGCCTCCCAACCATGACCAACTGTCATCTTGGGTACTGCACAGGTGGACAATCTTCATAAGGTAGCCTCAGCTCAGACCTTGGCCATGAGGGAACTAATACTAAAGTATATAAGTTTCCAGTCAAGCCCTACCCAATCTTCGGGTATTGTGGTTGTACGATAAAATTGGAATGGTATCGCATCCAGACAACCATCAGTTTTATAAAGGGCTAAGGCTCATGCCTCAACATTTTCACCACCAAAATCATCAGGTGTTCGGAAACACATGTCCAAAACATTTCAATAGAATGATCCATCATTCCAAGGTTTTCATAACCATTTTTCCACCAAGTATTCCCATCTAAAGTTGATCAAGTTTTATGCTTAGCACTAGCATTTACAAGTGGAGGTGAGTACCAATGAGGGGTGGTAAACTAGTGGAGTTTTAACTAAGTTCAATCTCATGCCTTAGGATGACATCAAGATTATCTAGCTTAGGCCAAATTTTATGCTCTTTATGCAACCTTTAATTATATTTCTAAAATCTACCATTCACTTAGGTAAAATCTATGTAAGAGCTTTGATAAAGAAATAAAGTAAGAAGCTTGCAAGTAAAACTAGGATTGGTTTATCAAGTGGGGATGATCACATATGCCTAAGGCATATAGTGGTCATGGTAACAAGTAGTGGTTTGTTGCACCAGTAGAGTATCTTGCAAGTGTTAGATTGCACATTCAACTGGTAGTATTAGGCTTGCATTAGTGTTAATATAAGCTTGCCTTGTGCAGAGCAGTGGTTGAAGTTTTCCTCGGCTTCTTCTTCGTAGAATCCTCCTTACTCCTCGTATCCTTGGTCGGTACTAGCGTCTATAAATAAATACGATGTACACAATCACCAAACAATACTTAACTACTTGCAATCATCACACACAAGGGTCCTATAGATGATCTAACATCATCTCTAACATTACAAGATTAAGGCTTGGTTTAATTCCTTTTATTTTTAGAAAAGTAATTTCTACTCATTGAAAAACTATTTAAGATTTAATATTCTCCAAACCAAACATGGGATCATGTTGACACATGTCATCACCACATATTTTAGTCCATGGGAATATGATTTAAAGTGGTGTCACAATTTAATAAGGTTTTACCCTTTTATTTTAATTAATTAAAGTGGCTAGAAATGCCTATGGGGCATTCTTTTAGTTACTTGAACATTATTTCTATAAGTAAACCTATATATTTTTATATATTCTGAAAGGTATGGTTAAATGTGATTTTTGAGAGTTGGAAACAACTCAAAAGCTATTATGGTTTAAATTTGAAAAATGTTTGAATGCAGAAAAGCTTCTGCCTTGTTATTTTTATCAGGGGTGATCTATAGATCCAAATGTCTTGAATCCAACGGGCTTGCATTCAGCATTCCCAGACCTTTCTAACAAAATTAGTTTCATTCAATTTGGTGCACTGAATCGATCTGGGTTGATTTTTGAAACTGGGTACAGAAGTGTGTTTGAAATAAAATGGAAAAGGTTTAATTCAAATAACTGGGCTGCGCGGGAAGTGATACTGGGCCGGCCTGCTAAGCGCAGCGCTTCCGTGGACTGTTTAAGTGGTTGTCCCCACTCGTCAGTGAGACAGGGGGTGCGAAGCGGTATGGGGCGATGTGGGTCGTTCGATTTGGTTCTAATCCAATGGCTGAGAGTCATCGTCGACGTTGGGCAACGCCGGCGAGACAGAAACCTAGCGCGGCCAATGGGGGTTGCTGGGGGCTCACCGGGGTACAGGCGAGGGTCGGCGAGGCGGGCGAACGACAAAGTCGACGATGGTGAGTCTCCTGGTACTGGTGGCCCCTCCTAGGGCGGCTCCAATCGCTGGCTCCCTTCTTCTCCAGAGGCGGCGGGCTCCGGTGAAATTCCGACGAGGTGTTGCTCGCCTTCCTCCGGGAACGGTGTGGCACGATCAGCGAGGAGAGGGGAGTAGAATGGTGTGCTCAATTTGGCTGGGGGTGGCCTCTATTTATAGTCGAGCGAGGGGACCGACGGGGCACACGGTGAGCTCGTCGGGGGAGATGGTACAGACGGCTATTGACATGGGCGAAGGTAGGGGACGGTGCGGTGTTCCTTGGCGATTCTCAATGATACAATGGCGAGACGTGGGGTGGTGCGGGTTGGTCTGGAACACGCGACGCTCTGCGCGGCAGAGGCGGCGTCTTCGACGGCGAGCGGTGGCTGTGCGGCATGGGGCGGCGAACGGGGATGTCTGGCGGTCTCCTGGGTCGGTGGTGATCGTGTATGCACGCGGCAAGGGCGGCGCGCGGTCTGTGGGCTTCGGTCTAGGGTGGCACTCTGGCGCACGCTCGGCACGGTTGGCAGAGGCACGGGCGCGGCATTCCTGGGTGCTCTGGTCGGTGTCTTCAAGGCAGGGCTGGTCGAGAGGGGCGGTGAGGCATGGGTGATCTCCCAAACAAGGTTGGCATGGCTAGTTTCTTTCCTAGCTTGCTGTCTACACTAGGGTGGCAAGGATGCACTCGGCTGTTCACCATTGATGATATTGGCAAAATCATAGTGATGCTAGTGCTTGGTTAATCTTGCTAGATGATCTACTGAGATGGTTGTGAGCTAGATAGGGAACCAGTTAGGCTCAAAACACTGCACACTATAGTGTTTTGATTTTGTTTGATTTGTGTCTGCCAACTGTTCGATGAAATGGCCGCATGAATTCAAGTTTTGAATTTTGAAAATATTTTCGGTGGGTGTGATAGATTGGTGCTGGTGAGTCCGCATATGCTTGGGTTTTGAAAGTTGAGCTTGTTTGAGTGGTTTTTGAAAAAGTGGGATCTTCCCATATGATAAAGATTCCATTTTGAATTATCATTTAAACTATGCATTTGAAAGTTTCTGGATGATCACAAAGTGGGCCTTGATACTTTGTTATGAGTACAATCAAGGAGTGCAAAGATCCAGAAAAGTTTCTGTTAGGTTCTGAAAATTTGAGACAGCCAAAGTAAGCATGGGAGTTAAATTGGTCAAAATGACCATTCCTTTATTTTATTTGTTTTGCTTTACTTGTCTTTGGGAAAAGTGTGGGAAAGGTTTAGATGATGTTTATTTCACCTAAGAAACCTTTTACCAGCAAAGAAACACAAAAACAAGGTGGTTCAAAAGAATTTCAAATTCAATGCATACACATATGCATGCTTTCATAATTTTATTTAGAAAAGTTTTTGTTAACCCTAATTTTGATGATTAGAGTTTAATGATTTAAATTTAGTATTTTTGGGATGTTACAATCATAATGATCATGCCTTACTCACCAATATTGAATGCGTATACTAAGTATAAGTGACATTGGTGGATAAAACATGATTAAACCATAGTATAGATTTATTATCCTAGATTAGTCATTAAAAGTCACATTAATATAATGTGAGATTGGAATGTTAGATATTGGAGTTAAGTAGAGAGAAGAAAGTATGATTAAAATAATGTTAGATCAACATTGAATTAAAGAAGTAGTATTTTCCTCTTGGGGAAATACTAAACACTAGAGGAGAGTAGAACTTGATATAAACCTCTACTAGAGTAATATTTGTGATGGTTGATTTAGGAAGGGTATGAATGGAGTTAGAGGTAACCACTTGTTGGGTTAGAGATTACTAATAGTAGAATAGTTGTTATAGCCAAGTTAAAATATGAGAATATTATGAAAGCTTTAGTGTTAAGCACATTGCATTTATAAATGGATTTGGAATAATAAAGGGTGGATAAGAAGTTTCTATATAGCAAAGCTCATCATGTTAGTACATGATGATGGACATAGAGAAGTAATATATCTAGGAAAGGAATTCCTTAATTAGAAGACCAGAATTATGAAGTATGGAATTTGGAATCCTTGTTAAACACTAAACTCTAATTCTAGAACCAAACATAGTACCCATTTCATCTGATTGATTTATCATCTTAAATTCACAATGGTTCATAGGAATGTTTTCCTATAGCAAATCACCTGAGCATATCTTTATCATTTTCAACCATCATTATACTAGGTGCTTATAGAATTATCTATATTAATGGTTTTTCATAAGTTATCCTAGAAAATAATTCTAGTACTTTACTTTAAATGGTGATATTATTAAATTCACCAACATAAAGACAATCTGTCTTAACCATAAATCTTTATACACATCTATAAAGGAAATATGAGAATAATATTAACCATATTAAAGTTTTCAAAACTTTATATAATAAATAACAATAATGGATCGAGATACCAAAATTTAAGATCCTAAACAAATCCTAAAACCTAAGGCCCTAATTTATACTTATTCTATTTGATATAATAACCTTCATATGATTAGGAATATGAAGTATATAAAAGGGTAAATCAATAAAATATATTATTATCAAAAATAGTATTAATATCAGAATCTTAAGTATATTCCCATAAACTTACAAAGTTCTAAATAAGAGATTCCCAGAAAGTTAAAACAAATGAATAAATACAAAGCTAGCAAATCAAAACAGAAAATGGAAAAGAGATAGAATCAGGAAAAAACAGAAGAAATAACAAATCTGGCCCACGGCCCATATCTCTCTCCACCTACTCACCGCCCACTCGCAGCACCCTTCCTCTTCCGCTCACTTTGCTGCAGCCCAGCAACAGCCCAAGACCAGCCCTGTCCGCCTTCCTCTCTGACTGACTAGTGGACCAACAAAGGACTGCGGGTTGAGTCTAGATTTTTAACATGGGTTTTTCTGTGAAATAACCGTCGTCGTCTTCCTCGTGCGTCATAAGCACCTCGCTAGAGGGGTTCGCTGCCGCCCGATGCCGCCGTCGTCGTCAGCCGAGCGTCGCGATTCCCACCACCGTCCCAGAAGACGATAAGAAGGCCACAGCTACACCTCTGCTTGATCTCATCCTCTCTGACTCGCCACTCTCTTCCTCTTCCCCTCTCACTGAAACCCTAGCCACCGAAGTTGTTCAACGTCGTCGTCAGAGCCCTCCCCGAGACCAACCGATGATGCAGCAAGCTCCGCCGGGGTGGACACTGTCTAGGTGCGGAAGGAATCGAGCTAGAAGGCCGTAATCGCACGCATCCACTTTCTCTGACCGCCGCTTGCTGTCGACCATGGCGACGTTGTCCGAGCTTGCCTCCCTTCGCCATAGCCTCCACGAGATTCCTGGTAAGCTTCTGAGTATGCTGGCATCTTCCAATTTGTCGCTCGCTCGTCGTAGTTACCTACCGCGTGTGGCAGAGTCGCGCCGCCGCGCGAACTCGTCGCCGACCAACCTCCGATGACCAAACTTGAGCGACGCCACCACCATTCGACTCAGCGTGCTCGTCCGCGTCCAGTAACCCACTTCCCGCGTGCCAGCATCCACCAAATCAATCAATCGAACTTCGATCTAAGGTGAGAGTTCATGTGACGTCACGATGACGTCTTGCTGGCGTCATCCTTGACCTAGTCCACTCTGTTGACTGGTCTTTGTCCATGTGGCAGATGACGTGGCCTAGGACCCATGGGTCAGTGTCTGTGGCTAGGTAAAGTTGCGGTATAAAAAGTCTGTGCCTGTTTAGAAAAAAATAAAACAATATGAATTCAAATTTCAAATATTCCAGAAATTCATAAAATGATTAAATCTTGTAAATTTGACATCTTTTATTTTATAAATCAGAAAAATACATATAATATATGAAAATGTTTAGAAAAATAAAATCTACAACTTAAACTATTACTAAATATTATTATGACGATTATTTAAATAAATATTATTTAATAATACTTTATAAAGTTTTAATACTTTGATAATTAATATTTTAATAATGGTAAATGTTAAGAAAATGAATAAAATACCAAAAATCTTAGAAAAATAAGAATTAGAATTTAAAACTATAATCATGCATTATTATTTCTATTAATTAAATATTTATTATTTAATTAAGTATTTATGAAGTAATAAACCTTATTAAAATCATATCTTATTATTTATAAATCACAAAAATAAATGTAATATACCAAAATAATCACAAAAATAATACCTACATGTTAAAAATGTGATATTCCACTTTTGAGTTAAATAAAAAGTTAAACACTTTTATAACTTGAATTTAAACCTATTTCCTTAATTAATAATTCTTATAAAGGTAAATAAAACTTGTTAATACTTCTAAAAATTAACCAATTAAATGTAATAAATAGTATTAAACCTAAATACTAATTTTATGAAGTCAAAATGGTTTAACACATTTTAAATATAATTTTATTAAGTTATCCTTCAACCATAAGTATAAATTATTTTATAAAAGAATTCTTATTTAATATAAAATCTCTAAGAATAATTTATAAAAAGATAAAACCATTATTTTACTTTAACCACAAGTTTATAAACAAATCAAAACACTATAGGTGAGTTCATAAGTAATACATAATATTGTTTACTTATTCATCAACCAAACCACATCCTTATCGGAAAATAAAGCCGTTTATACATTCACAATACAAACAAACCACTACTAAATCAAAACAATACCATTCTTAAGTAACTTTAAAGAGACATTATAAGGTGAACAAGACATAAGTATAGCAAGCCTTACACCTAAATTCCATCTATGTTTTAAAGTTAACTTTAGTCTACCAAACTTTAAATATAACACTAAAGACTTTATTATATGTTTTATGGTTAACTTCGGTCTGCTATAATTAAGTTATAAAGTATCTTAATACCAAACCAAGCAAGTTAAAAACCAAGATAGATAAGTCTCAAATACTACTATTATCATTGTTCCAATAAAGACAATCCTTTCTTACTTAAGAGCTATAACTAGAAAGAGCACCTCCTAAAGTTAACCCAAAAGCTTAAATGCTTCTACTTTGTTGAATAAGACTTTCTTCAAAAGTTATTCATTTTGCCACTTCAATCAACTTATAATAATGAACAGTAAACACCTTACTTTATACTTTACTTGTATCATAAGATTGTTAATACTTAATTTCTTTATAATTGACATTACTTGTAAGGTAAAACTTGAAGATAAACAATTAAGATGTAAGCAACCTTGAATAACATTCCATGTGTGTATATTTTATTGATGTACAAATACATGTTATTCCACACATACTCACAAGCCTTAATAAGAAGCACATGTATGAAACTTAATCTAAAAGGTCAACACATTCCAAAGAAACCTTTCCAGTATCCAAACCCTAGAACAACGTTATTTCTGGGATTCGCGTTTATCAACATGCATTACATTACTTATGCATAAAAGAATCTTGCTTCTTTAAACATTAGTCCTACCAGACCAATGATGCAGATTTCCGCTATTGGATCTTATATTGTCTTGAAGACCGTGAGTGCATAATCTTGCAATCACAAAAGGCAAGTTCACACTTGCTCATGTCCTTTGATTATTTTCTGTAAAGTATTTTACAAATCCAGTGTTGTCATCACCTGCATTTGAAAAAGGACAGAAAACACTATTTTTATAATAATGTGATTATAGGTTATTTACCATGAGGTAATAACCTACTATAAGAGTTCCGGTGGTAAAGGAACATAATATCTAGGACTTAACAACCAATGTCGCCAGTGATTCTTGCGCCGTATATTGCGCGTTGACCATGAGCTTTGGAATGGGACGAAGAAGTCAGCTGTATCTTTTCCCTCTCGCATGGAGCTGGATGTGCGGGTCGTGGCTGTTATCACTCGTAGCGTGCATATTATTTATGGTAATTCGTAGAGGATATGCAGCATATGGGTGGGAGACCTCAACGTCCCACGATAGTTCCGGCATCTGAACGGTCTATACTGCCATTTCCGTAATTCAATAGGTGGGCTGGCGTACACCAAGGAGACATGCGGGGTCGCGGAGAAGGCAGTGATTGGCTTGGGTCTTAGTCTGGGCCTCACACCAAGGAAGTGTGAACGGGTTCGCGGCCCGGATGTGCAACAAAGCTAAGATCTCTCATGGGTAAAGTGACGCACCTCTGCGGAGTGTAAGAACTGTAAATTGTTACTCCCTGTTCTGGGAAGGAGTTGCGAACGCAGCGGGAAAGGAACCCCATGAAGGTTCTAGTAAACCCGTGAAGGCTGACGGACATAGCTTTTCAGAATAAAAACAACCTTTGAAGAAATGTTTATGAAAACTTGCATTGCCTACGACCTACGGTCTGTGGTTGTAGTTATAGTGCATCAAACACTCCTTTTCTAGTGGACTTGCTGAGTACGCTCATACTCAAAGTATCTTCTTAACCCTTGCTAGGTTCTAAAAGCCAGTACAGACAACGTCTACATCGAGTTATGCTCCAGGGATCATCATCAAAAGCTAAAGCTCTTCAAGGAAGTCAAGAAAGTCAACATATACATCAACTCAAGTGAAGACGAAGTTGCTGATTAGATAAGAATATAATTTCTAACCATAGAACCTACTTCTGTAGAGTATTGCAATAGCAGCAATGCAAGCCAGTAGTTCAGCTACTAGTTTTATAAGTAGGGTAGCTATGAGTTATTTATTCTTGATTCTTCTTCGTAAGAAGTTTCTTTCTCTCTCTTTTAACCTAGAGAGTTCTCTGGATCTTGTGTAAAGAGTTGAGTTGTAACCTATAGTCATGTCTTGGACCTGCTATGTTTCTGTTGTACTACTCTGAGGGATGTAATACTAGTGAACGGTGTTTCATTGGTGCTATGTCAACGACTATGGTGTACTACATCATGAAGTGGTATGTTGGGTCACCGCACAGGGTTACCCTTCCGGATTGGCCTGGGCAGGGTTATGGACGCCATTGGTTATTCTTCAGGGCTCTTAGCCTAATTTGCATCTTGTCCGTAGTCGGATGCTGTATCGTTTTTAAGGTGATTTGGATCTTTCTATTATATATATGTATTCTTGACTCATGGAGTCGTTATTGTATATATCTGTTCTGTGGGTTCCATCGTGGACTATTGTGTAATGATATTACTTCGTTTTCCACCCGCACGCAAGTGCCTGGTGGGCACCTTTGAATCGTTTATATGCGGGTTTGGTGGGAATCGCTAAAACTTGCATAGGGCCGATCCGGAGGGTGTTACAAAGGGCAGCTTGGGGAAGGAGAGAGGGGGGCTCGAGACGAGGGGCCGCAAAGGAGAGAGAGGAGCGGGGTGCGCCACGTGGTGGGGCCAGGGGCGTGCGGGACGCGTGCGGAAGCAGGATTGGTGGGCGGTGGGGCCAAGGTGAGCAGGAGTGGGCTGGGTCAAAGCGGTGGTTGCGCGGCGTGCGTGTTCGCGTATGTTTGTGTTGCATACTGTGTGTGAGTTTGTGTGTATGGTAGCGTGTGCGTGCGTGGTGAGCGTTGTGCCTGGCGGCGACAAGGTGGAGGGAGGGTGGCGACGGGGTAGGGTGTTGGGGTAGCTAGGGTAGGTCAGATTAGGGTTAGAGTTTGGTCTGCCGGCTGGGCCTTTTGGGCCTGGCCGATTTTAGGTCTAGGGTTTATTATTATTATTTATATAATAGTATTTGTTTTATTTTCCTTATATTTAGAAAATATTTTGTAAATAGCTTCTCACGATTAAAATATCAAGAAGTATAATTTGAATAAAAGAGGAGATATAATGTATAAGACAAAATATGGTTTTCATGAAAATATTTTTAGGACAAGATATGCATGATGATGTCATGATGATGCACATAATGAAAATAACAGCGATTTCCTAGCAGTAGTTTTACCCGGGGTGCTACACATGGTGACTGGAGTTGTACCAGAATTCAGCTGCCGGAAGCCAGCGATGCCACTGCTTTGGTGAATCATGAACCACAGAGCGCATGTACATCTCCAGACTTTGGTTAACATGCTCGGTCTGTCCATACGTTTGTGAGTGATAAGCTGTAGAGTACAAGAGTTTAGTACCAGCGGTCAAAAGCAATTCCCTCCAGAGGTTGCTGGTGAAGATAGGATCGTGACCGAACACAATTGTAAGGGGAACAACATGGAGTTTGATAACTATGTCCCAGAGAGCGCGCCCCACTTGAACTGCAGTGAATGGATGCTTCAGCGGTGTAAACTGAGCAAATTTTCTGAGCCTGTCCACCACCACCATAATCACCTCATAGCCGTCAGATTTGGGCAACCCAGTAATAAAATCCATGAAAATATATTGCCAAGGTACCAGCAGAATAGGTAAGGGCTGCAATTTCCCTGCCGGTCTGCAATGCTCGTGCTTAGACCGCTGACACACGAGACATTGCTTCACGAAATCCTCCACAGCTGATTTCAATCCAGTCCACGCAAACAGCTTCCGGACTCGCTGATATGTGGCCAGAGCTCCTGAATGACCCCCAACAGCACTCTGATGCAAAGCACTGATTAACTTTGTCTGCAGAGCTGTATTCGCACCAATCCACATGCGCCCACGGTAACGAATCAGGCCCTAGTTCAGCGAATACCCCTCCTCGTTTGGTGACGCAACTGCTAATCTGGCCAATAAATCCTGAGCTTTGTAATCAGTTTCATAGGAGTTGGTGACTTCCTTCGTCCATTGCGGCTGACAAATGGACACGACATTGGCCGTGAGGATATGACCCACCCGAGACAGAGCATTTGCAGCCCCATTATCCACACCTCGCTTGTACTGAAAACGAAATTGCAGTCCCACCAATTTAGACATTGCTTTGTGCTGCAACTCAGTATCCAATTGCTGATCGTCCAAATTGCAGAGGCTTTTGTGACCCATGACAATCATAAATGGTCCTCGTTGCAGGTAGGCGCGCCATTTGTCCACCGCCATCATGACGGCCAAAAATTCCTTCTCATACGTCGAGAGGCGCTAATTCCGCACTCCCAATGCCTTGCTGAAATAGGCAATTGGGTGGCCATCCTGCACCAAGACCGCCCCCACTCCTGTGTGACACGCATCGGTTTTGATCGAGAAGGAACGATCAAAATTGGGTGGTGCCAACACTGGAGTATTCACCATGGCTGTTTTCAATTGATCAAAATCCAGTTGCGCCTGTTCATTCCACTGGAACCCTTTCTTTGTCAACAATTGTGTGAGAGGTTTGGCGATAATGCCATACCTGGGCACGAACTTACGGTAATAACCTGTCAGACCAAGGAAGCCCCGCAATTCCGTGGCAGATACTAGTACAGGCCAATTATGCATGGCCTATATCTTGGCCTTTTACGTAGCTACACCATCTCGCGAGATCACATGCCCTAGATATTCAATTTGCGTTTGAGCAAAAGAGCACTTAGAAGCTTTGGCATACAGCTGATGTTGACGAAGAAGATCCAACACCAAACGCAAATGTTCTTGATGTTCCTGAAGGGTAGCACTATACACTAAAATGTCAACCATAAAAACGATAACAAACTTACGTGTATATTGCGTGAAAATGGTGTTCATCAGGCACTGGAAAGTCGCCGGAGCATTTGTCGGGCCGAATGGCATCACTCTGAAGTGGCTTTGATGTGTTTTGAACGCAGTTTTCTCTTCATCTTCTTCTCTCATGCGAACTTGATGATATCCGGCCCGCAAATCCAGCTTAGAGAAGAAGGCAACACCAGCTAGTTCATCCATAAGCTCGTCCACAATAGGAAGTGGAAATTTATTCTTAATTGTCACTGCATTCAAGCGCCTCTAATCGATATAAAAACGCTAGCCGCCATCCTTTTTATTTACCAATAGAACAGGTGCAACAAAGGGACTCATACTGTGAGCAATCACGCCAGATTTCAGCATCTCTTGTACCTGGCGTTCAATCTCATCCTTTTGAATTGGCGAGTATCAGTATGGCTTAGTGTTAGGTGGTTGTGCCCCAGCTTCCAATTCAATCGCATGGTCGTACTGCCGATGAGGAGGTAAACCTGATGGTTCCTCAAACACATCTGCAAATTCAGAGAGCACTCTGCTGATAGCCACTGGAAGTTCTGAGGAGGTAACTGTTAGAGGAACCACTTCAACCACTGCCATAGACCAGATGGCATTTGTTGCTTGCAGTTATAACAAAGCACTGAAATCCATCTGAGTTGGAGAAGCAAGGGTATCAGTGGTGATGCCTTGTAAGATAACTGTTTTCCCCTTGTGTGCAAATGAAATGCCTTGCCATTCCAATCACAACTCATAGAATCTAGCCAATCCATTCCCAACACACCATCATATGCTCCCAGGTCCAACACCCTCAAATCTGTGTGAAACACACTTCCTTGACAATGCCATTCCAACTGTGGCACTAAGCTTTCACAAGGGATACATTGACCATTAACAACTTTAACTGGCACTGGTGGAATGGCAAGTGTGTGTACTCCAATGCTCTGGGCGAAATTAGCATTAATGAAGCTATGGGAACTGCCAGAATCCAGCAGCAACAACATCACCTTGTCCCCAACTGTGACTGGCAGTCTGATAGTAGCAGATGCTTCAGTACCAGTCAACACATGTGAAGAGATCATGCAGCATTGGGGTGGCGCCTCAGGTTCATCCAATAATTCCAGGGCACGTACAGCTTCATCTGACAGCATCTCACCAAAATCTCCCATCTGAATTGTCAACAACTGCACTGGCTGTTTGCATTGGTGCTCTCTGGTATACTTATCCCCACAATGAAAACAGAGGCCATTCGCCCATCTGTAGTCACGCAACTAGCGCTCACGGCCAAAATCATCCCCAGCCGCGCGAGGTGCTGCCTGTTGTTGAGGCACCACGACCTGTGCTGGTGGTGGAGGATGGCCTGCAGGCACTGGTCTCATGCGAGGACGAGTGGTCTCTAATTCCTCCTCCTGGATACGAGCAAGGACAACTGCTCTGGTAATACTAGAGGGCTCTTGAATGCGGACGACTGCTCGCAACTCTAGCTTCAATCCCAACAGAAATTGTGTGACGAAGAACTAAGTATTTAAGCCAAGATCGAGAGCCAGCAGATGATACATGAACGTCTCAAACTGCAGCCTGTACTCAGTAACTGAACCCGTCTGACGAATTTGCAGCAACTGATGCATCTGAACTTCGAACTCATTTGGTCTGAATTCCTCCCGCAGCGCTCTGGTGAAAAATTCCCAGGTAGCAACACGATGAGTCTGCCGAGCTGCTTGCCACCATAAAGCCGCACGGCCATCCAGATAGAGAGACGCTGTGGTCACCCAAACATGCTGCGATGTACTCCCTCTGTTTCAAATTACTCCGCCGGCACGTTTATGTAGGTGGGCTATTACTCCCTCATTTTTCATTCAAAAAAATCCTGAGATTTTTGAAATAGATAGTATGAAATGTGTACTACGTATACCAAAAATCCAGAATTTTTTTTGGATGAAAAATAAGAGAGTACTAGTCCACCTAGGTAAGCATGCGCGCGGAGTAATTTGAAACAGAGGGAGTACGATAGAGCTCGAAATATGACAAACAACGATCAATCCATAAGCTGGCAAATTACCATCGAAACGAGGAAAATCGTGCTTCGGGGGCTTGACGAAGGACTCGCGTTCCTCGCCATACAAGGGCTGATGATGCGGTCGTGCTGTCGGTGGTGGAGGTTGCTGGAGCTGAACTTCCGGTGGCACTAGAAGCAGCGGCGGCCTGTCGTTGACCAACCTCTCTGGACTAGAAGCCCCTGGTACGCTCGCAAGCAGCACCCCTGGCCCCCCAAAAGCATGTTGCTCTGTCAGATGCGAGCGTGCTGTAACTACCTCGGTGAATTACGCTCCTAGTACAAGCCTGGATGTTCAGAAAACGTTGAAATAGTACGGTGGGGCCCAAATGCCACTCACAAGTAGACCTTTCGGCCGTCCCAACCATTTCCAAACATCGGGACAAGAACGGGCGGCGTAATCGGCAGGCGAAGGGATCAACTACATACACAAATGAGTATGTATGCAAGCCACCATACAACAGTACATCAGAGCCATTCCATCTAAAAAGAAAGGAAATATAGCAACGCCATACGGCAAGATCCAAATATCCTAGATAGATTTAATAGTTTAGGATATCTCCTCATACATCAATCAACAGAGTATCAAGCGGAAGCGGAAGACAAAATCCGAGTACGGATAAGAAGAAAATCGGCATAAGATGCCCCATAAATAAGCACATCCCGCCCACAGATCTCACGGATCCCCGTTCCCGGAATCTCTACACCGAATGATCGTTGCCCACATCGTCCGTCTCTTCCACCCAGTATCCATCTTGCGAGTGTACCTGTTCATCTGAACCAATAATTTATCGTGTGAGACCCTAGGGGTACTCAGCAAGTCTTTATGCCTCTAAAGGGGACACAACCTGGGGTGACGCAATTGCAGCAAAAGATAAACCCTAGCAATTCTATAGATACTCGCTAACCATCCGCCTAACCATAGATAGACGGATGTCCGTGAATTAATAACAACAGTTATAACGGTTATGAAGGTAATCTCCACAGATCCATCCTCCTCCTCGCTTACCGACGAGGAAGTGGACGAACAACCCCCCCATCCGTTGGCAGTTTTATCATCCATTCCGTGAGTGTTGCACTATTTACTAGTCAGGTACCTAGTCTAGTCAAATCAAAAGCGGTACTTTAGTTATGCTTGTCTATGATCGAGAAACTGTGCTCCAAGTCGTCCATAACCGCGGACACGGCTTTCAGAAAGTTTTACCCTGCAGGGGTGCACAAATAGCAACACACACTCGATATGCCTCGGAAAAACCAAATCAAAACCCAACGAGGCAGTCACGACAAAGCAATCACAGGATTCAGAAATATTTCAGGGGGCCACCCCATTGAGCTACCCGCAACGAAGTTAGCCGGCTCCGAGACGGCCTCAAGGTTTGCGTCAGTGGCTGTGAATGACTGGGAACCCGAAAATGTGACTGGGCTTGTCGACACCGCGAAAACACTCCGCTTTCCTAAACAGTACAGTGTGCAGTACCTCGCACAATTTAAATAAAGCAGTAAAGCATGGCATAAGTACAGGATAGTAAATAAAACCTCAAACTAGTTTGTGGCCCCAAGAAATAAGAATGAATCAAGCTCTGGCTTAGGGGGTTCATAAGCCTCCCGGATGTGGATAGCGCGAATATTCAAGGAACAGGAATCAAGTACTCGGGGTCCTACGGGACACAAGTGAGCCTGAAAACCAAATAGCAAATATGGCTCACCGATGCCACTTTCATTAGTTATCCCATTACTACTCAGGTTAAGTTGTTTAGGTACCTCGTTATCCATCAGACACTCACATACCCTACACATGCTGTTCTACGACTCGCATGGCTCAAACAACTCCTGTAGTAATGGCTCATGGGATGGAGGAACAAGCTTCGGTGGGGTTTAAAAGTAAAGGCTATGCAATACTTGGGATTCAATTTAATGCAATCGCGACTCAATGATGCAAGAATAAGATAGAGGCAATAGGTACTATATGTATGCAAGCATGTGGTAGTGCTTGCCTGGCAGCTCAGTTGAAGCACGGGATGGATCTGGGTAGTGCTCCTGGTTCTCTTGATATATCCCCTGCTCAGCGTCTATTCGAAGAAGAACCAAACAAACAAGGGCCAACATAAATAAAGTGCACAAGCATATGAATAAATGCATCAAGCAAACAATCATGCCATGATGAATGATGCACAATTTGCATGGCAATAAAGTAGCATGGCATGGGTGAGTGTGGAATACAAGAATAAACCATTTTATGGGGTTTTATTCACATTTTATACTCATTTAAGTTGCTGTACCCATTATATTTATATGATGCATGCTTCAATTCAAACCATGGAATGCATAAACAGAAAGGTCTCGTCGAGCTAATCATTTTAGACATATCATTTATTAAATTTGGAGTTATAAAACAAAAGTTATTAATTATTTAAGACAAAAGGGCATTTATTGTAATTTAAATAAACTTGGAAAATAAAGTGTTCAAAATATATTTTGGATTGCATATTTGAAATCCTCACATTTTTCTAATTTGAAAACATATATTATTTGCATTAAATGGATTTATATTTCAAAAGTTATTTCAAAACAGATTTAATATTGAATTTGAATTAATTTTAAAAGGATTTGAATTTAAACAGAAAACAGACCGAGACTTTTTATACTCAAAGAGTTATAGCTACCGACAATGACAGGTGGGCCTCTGGCTGACTCAGCAGCACACACGCGCAGAAAACGTTTTACACCGCGGGTCTTCCTAGCCTTAGCAGATGACAGGTGGGGCCACGGCAGCCTCAGGGCCACACGCGGGCACGCCAGCGAGGGCGCGACACGTGGGAGATCCTGGGGAGCGCGGGTTGAGAGCTGCAGAGCTGGGGGGGGTTTCTGCAAGATTGCTTGGGTGGCTGACTGGTGGGACTAGATGGACCGTGGGTTGAGCAGAAAAGAAACGGAGGGGGTATGCGCAAAAAGGGGGCCCGTACTGTGGATCTTCCTCGCGAGCAGAGGACAGATCGGTGCGCGGGCTCGAACCTGGGATCTGGGGCTCGCGCGCGGAGGCGGAGCCACTGCGGTGGGCTCGGGGGTGGTGCTGGGGTACGGCTGCGCGGCTAGGTGAGGGCTAAGCGATGCTAGCGCGAGCAGACAGAAAAGAGCGTCAGCGAGCAGAGGGCGTTCGACGTTTGGTCCGGCGAGAACAGCGAGCTACGGCGAGGACGGAGGTGTCAGGGAGATTCAGGGGCTCACCGAGAGGCTGTCGGAGTGGTTGGATCGAGCAGGCGAGCAGACGATCGGCGACGTGGCTCGCGCCCGGGGAATTAGGGTTTGGGCTCGGTCTCGGCGGTGATCCTCGGCTCCGGTGCTCCTCCTCGGTGACGGCGTGTACAGGGCGATGCAGGGGACCCTCCTCGATCTTCCAGGGCACTCCACCGACGCGCTGCACGACTGGAACAACAGGGCGGAGTCGAGGCCGACGGTGGCCGGCTAGAGGGGGTAGCTAGTGGCGATGGAGAAGAAGGGAGGGGAGGGGCCGGCTTGGGCGGATCTGGCGAAGCAGAGGCGAGGCAGAGAGGTGGTAGATAGGGACGGGAGAGGGAGGTGGTGCCGTGGGGAGCAGGTAGATGGGGAAAGGTTGCTTCGGCCACCTTTATGTCCTCTCCTCACGTGCTCGGTGGGGAGCTGCCAGGGCAGGCACGGGCAGGGCAGGGGCTTCCAGGTGGGGTCGACGTGAGGGCAAGGAGGCAGGGACAGGCTCAGGCTGGGGGGGCCCTAGGGCAGAGAGAGAGAGCTAGGGAGGGAGAGGTGAGGCTCGGGTTGGGGTGGTAGCCTCGGGCTAGGGTTGGTGTTAGGGTTGGGGGTAGCTAGGTGGGGTCAGGGAGAGGGGCCAGGTGGGGCCTGCATGGTAGAGAGAGGGGAGGCCGAGAGAGAGAGGAGGGGACTTAGGGTTTAGGTGAGAGGGGTATGGGGGTTAAGGTTAGATGGGGTATGGTAGATTAGAGGAGATGGAGAGATTTGTAGCTAGGGTTTGCTATGGACAAGGACAAGCCAAGACTAACCAAGCTCAAACAAAAACAAGACAAGAAAAGAGAGAGGGATGTGATGATAGGGTTTAAGCTGGATCAAATTAAGATCAAGCTAAAAGGAGTGAGAGATAGATGAGAGATGGCATGATCCAACCAAAAACAAGTAAAAACCAAATGACAAGCAAAAGGTGGTACTTGCATGGCCCATGCAAATAATTAATGCCATGTTGATTCTTGTGAAAACAATGTTATTACATGGCATTATTATTATGCATTCCCAAAATTGGAGTAAGGCCCAAGCAAAAGAATCTAGAAAGAATTCCAAGTGGAATAGATGGAGATAGCCATGTTTGAAATAGAATGGGACATGCTAGTGTGTAGGTTCCACTAGATGATCAATAGTCCCAAGATATTCCAACATTAGCATAATTCCATGATGAACCATATGGAAGCTAGGAGAAAGGTTCCACTCACAAGGCATGCAAAGGTGGCCATGTGGCTCTCATGAACCAATATTGTGAAAACAACATGATGCTAAGATGAGAGCATGTGGTAAAAGAATTGGATCCATCCCAACCCACATGAGCTAGAGGTGAAACCAATAAGTGCCAAGCTCATATTTAGTTGGATGGTGGAATTATAAGGTGGTGAAAGAAAGGTGGTGGAGTTAACAAAAGATATGCCCCCAACTCAACTTGGGCATCAAACAATATATCAAGATCCAAATACAATATCAAAAGGCAAATACAATTAATAATGCATATGAGGTAAGAACCAAAACAAAAAGGGTTTTATATGATGCTCAAATGCAAGGTGGCATGATGACATGGGCATGATATAATGAGGATGCAACAATTATATATTTGAAGTAGCCATTATATTACTAGACCAAGTAGCATTACAATTGTTAGACAATTGGGATGCTACAACTCTCCCCCACTAAACAGGAATCTCGCCCCGAGATTCTAGGATGAAGAAGAAGACACAAAGAGGGTAGGATACTTGGCACGGAGCTCATCTTCACGTTCCCAAGTGGCTTCATCAACGGAATGGTGCGACCACTGCACCTTGCAGAACTTGATGGACTTGTTGCGAGTCCTTCTTTCTGCGACTTCAAGGATTTTTGTGGGGTGTTCTTGATAAGACAGGTCTTCTTGGAGATTGATAAGCTCATGGTCCACGGTCCTGCCGGGATCCTTGAAGCACTTCTTGAGCTGAGAGATGTGGAAAACATCATGGACCTTGAGTTTTTCCGGGAGCTCAAGAGCATAAGCAACTTCTCCTCTTCTTCCACGAACTTTGAAGGGACCGATGTATCTAGGAGCCAGCTTTCCTTTGATACCAAAACGGTGCGTGCCTCTCATGGGAGTGACACGAAGGTAAACGAGATCACCAGGGACATACTCCATGTCCGTGTGCTTCCTGTCATAATTGCTCTTCTGGCGACTTTGAGCAATTCTCAGATTTTCAAGAATGATGTGAACCTTCTCCTCCGCTTGAGTCACAATGTCAGGGCCAAACAACATTCTTTCTCCTGCACCCGACCAACCAATCGGAGTTCTGCATTTGCGACCATAGAGATCCTCAAATGGTGCCATCTTTAGACTTTTCTGGAAGCTGTTGTTGTAAGAGAACTCAGCATAAGGAAGACATTCTTCCCACTTCATGCCAAAAGAGATGACGCAAGCACGAAGCATATCCTCCAGAATCTGATTGATCCTTTCAACTTGTCCTTGCGACTGAGGGTGGTAAGCTGTGCTGAAGTTCAACTTTGTTCCCAAAGCATTTTGGAAACTCTCCCAGAACTTGGAAGTGAAGATGCTTCCACGGTCTGAACTGATCTCGAGAGGAACCCCATACAGAGAGACAATTCTGTTGATATAGAGCTCCGCCAACTGAATTGCAGAAATGGTTTCCTTGACGGGGAAGAAGTGAGCCACTTTAGAAAGCCTGTCAATGACAACAAAGATTGCATTGTTGCCCTTCTGCGACCTCGGAAAACCAGTGATGAAGTCCATCTCTACTTTCTCCCATTTCCATTCTGGGGGTTTCAATGGCTGTAGAAGGCCGGAAGGTTTCTGATGGACAGCTTTCACTCTGCGGCAGACATCACACTCCGAGACATACTTGGCACAATACCTTTTCAAACCAGGCCACCAATATTGTGTTTTCAAGTCCATGTACATCTTTGTGCTGCCAGGGTGGATAGAAAGAACAGAATCATGCGCCTCCTTGAGAACTTGTTCTCTCAAACCCGGGTAGTTCGGAACAAACATCCGGTGTTCAAATAAAAGCGTGCCTTGATCATCGACGTGGAAGGACTCATACTTCGGAAGCTGAATCCTGGAGATGATCTTTCTTGTGTGCGGATCACCAAGCTGAGAAGAGCGAACCTTTTCTTCCAAGAGAGGTGTTGCTAGAAGGTTCTGGAGATACCCTTGTTCCACAATTTCCAGGTTGAGCTGACGGAATTCCTCGCACAAGAGAGGTTGTTGTTCTTCCATCATGAGGTTGTTGACATAAGCTTTGCGGCTGAGAGCATCTGCCATGACATTAGCTTTGCCCGGAGTGTAGTTGATGGTCAAATCGAAGTCATTGATTGCTTCAATCCATCTCCTTTGCCGAAGGTTGAGATCAGGCTGAGTAAAGATATACTTCAGACTCTTGTGATCAGAAAAGATTTCACAACGGTTGCCAAGCAAGTAGTGCCTCCATACTTTCAAAGCAAAGACAACTGCTGCGAGCTCGAGGTCATGTGTAGGATAGTTGATCTCATGCGTCTTCAACTGGCGAGAGGCATAAGCAACAACTTGTTTTTCTTGCATGAGGACCGCACCCAATCCATGCAAAGAGGCGTCACAGAAGATCTGGAACGGCTTGGATGTATCCGGAGGAACCAAGACTGGTGTGGAAGTGAGCTTCTCTTTGAGTGTCTCAAAGCTTGCTTGACATGCAGGAGTCCAAAGGTATTTCTTGCCTTTCTTGAGGAGATCGGTAAGAGGCTTCGCTATCTTCGAAAAGTTCTGAACGAAGCGATGGCAATAACTAGCCAAACCAAGGAAACTCCGCACTTCTTTGACATTAACAGGAGGAAGCCATTCAACAATTGTCTTCACAGTTTCCTGATTGACTGCAATGCCCTTGGCAGAGATGACGTGACCAAGATAGGTTACTTGAGGCAGCCAAAACTCACACTTGGAGAACTTTGCATACAAGCGGTTCTCACGAAGCTTGCTTAGGACACACCGAAGGTGTTCTTCATGCTCTTCTTGTGACTTAGAATAGACTAAGATGTCATCCAGATAGACCACAACGAACTTATCAAGATACTCCATGAAAACCGAGTTCATGAGCCTCGAGAAGGTGGCAGGTGCGTTGGTGAGACCGAAAGACATAACCGTGTACTCATACAGGCCATAGCGGGTGGTGAAAGCTGTCTTCGGAACATCTTCCTTGCGAATCCTGATTTGGTGATAACCACTTCTCAAGTCAAGCTTAGAGAATATCACAGCTCCAGCTAGCTGATCAAAGAGATCATTAATCCGCGGAAGGGGATATTTATTCTTGATGGTTTTAGCATTGAGAGCCCGATAGTCAACACAAAGTCTATCAGTCTGATCTCGCTTCTTCACAAAGAGTGTTGGGCTACCCCAAGAAGAAGTACTATGCTGAATGAAACCCAACTTCTCTTGTTCATCAAGCTGTCGTTTGAGTTCAGCCAACTCAGCAGGACCCATCTTATAAGGCCGCTTGGAGATAGGAGCGGTACCAGGTTCAAGCTCAATAACAAACTCAACCTCACGATCCGGAGGCATACCTGGCAACTCTTCAGGAAAGACATCTGGGAACTCACAGACCACCGGAACACTCTGAATAGCTTCCATAGCATCAACATTCAGAGCCGCCAAAGAGAAAAGCTGGATAGCAGGAGTCAGACTTGGAGAATAGACTATATGGCCTTCAGGAATCTTCAGAGAAACCGAGCGTTCAGCACAATCAATCACAGCTGCATTTGCTGTCAACCAATCCATGCCCAAGATGACATCAATGTCAGAATTTCCCAGAACAATTAAGGAAGCCGAGAACGAAGAGCCACCAATCTCAATTTGATTGCCATGGCTGACTTTAGAAGCTGCCATCTTTGCTCCAGGAGAAAGGGCCATTAACCGCTTAAGGAGAGGATCCATCACTAACTCATTCTCATGTGCAAACTTGTGAGAAACAAAAGAATGCGATGCACCAGAATCAAACAAAACTCGTGCAGGGACTGAGTTAACGGGAAGCATACCCATCACAACTCCAGGTGCATGCTCAGCTTGAGCGGCGTTGATGCAGTTGGCACGAGCAACAGCAGACCCGGGCTTGGTGTTGATGTTGAGAGCCCGAGGTGGTGGTGCACGAACCAAAGGAGAGCTTGCCGCAGATCTTGGAGGTGGTGGAGGAAGAGCCTTGTTCTTCATCGGACAGTTCCATTGTTGATGCCCAGAGTCTCCACAAGTGTAACAAGCACCAGGTGGACGTGGAGCAACGTAGCCAGGGACTCCGCCAGGCGCTCCAGGGTAGTGGTGGTTGTAGCCCCTGGGAGCAGCAGTGAGGAAGTTTGGAGGCCTTGCCGCGTAGCTTGAAGGTCTTGGTGGAGCCGGGAGCGACGGTGGGGTGTTAGGAACCCAGACACGACGCTTAGAAGGAGCTGACATAGCTGAAGAGCTTGCTGCATCACGGCTGTGTTTCTTTGACTCCTCGAACACTTGCCTACTTGCTTCTTCCTGCAGAGCTGTATGCTGAAGTTCCAGAAAAGACGCCGGCCTTGCATGTGTGATTGCATATTTAATCGATGCATTGAGCCCTTGCCGGAACCTCTTTTGCTTCTTCTTGTCATCAGAGATCTCATCGCCACCATAACGAGAAAGGTTCATGAAGTTCCTGATGTAGGTATTGACATTATCATTGCCCTGCTTGAGGTTGAGAAACACTTCCTTCATCCTCTCCATGACAATTTCTGACAGATACTGCTCTTTGAAAGCTCCAGTGAACTGTCCCCAAGTAGGCTGAAAACCAGTGCAGTTTGCCTTCAGGTAATTCTCCCACCAGAGAGCTGCATCTCTCTTCAGAAGGTGAGTAGCACATTTTACCCATTCTTGCTCAGGAACATCAGCAGTTGCCAGTAACCTTGACATCTCACGCAACCAATCATCAGCATCAAGTGGTTGATCAGAAACATCAAACTGGCATGGGTTGAACTTCAGAAAGCTTTTGATGTCTCCTCGCTTGGGAGGTGGAGGTAACGGAACAAACTCATTCCTCCTGACACTTTCCTCAAAGCGCTGCTGGTTCTGCTGCATTGCTGCCAAGGCATTGGCGATGCTTGACAACGCTGCCCCTAGTTCCGGTTGTATGTCCTCCTCAGAACGGCGTGGTGGTGCCATCCTGTTATTGATATAACACACAAGTCAGTACTATAATGGAGAATAATAATAATCCACAATAGTACCAAGATGGAATTAATCAAGATTAAAGGATACAATTTACTAAGATGATATTAAAATATCAACGAAGTTCAAAGCACCTAGAAGATATTAAGCATATCGCACACGACTGAAAAGGAGTGTGGTACACAAATATATCAAAGAAAAATTTTTCCACAAATTTCGGCATTAAAATACCAATAGATGCGCAAAATCACTTAACGAATCAAGATTAGTGACTCTACCAATTCAATATACAAGAGCGAATGATAACAGTAGTGGTATGGTCGCGACTCCATCCCGCACTCAAATCATTACTCCGCACATGAATAAGTAAAACACATATCCCAACCCCTACTTCACAAGATAAACCTAAAGATTAGCGACTACGGAAACGAACAACCCAAAGAAGATAACGTCGGATAACAAAGAGTAAGACAGATCGCGTCGGTATACAACGAATCAGATAGATCGCGTCGGATTGCAAAAGCCTGTTGGTATGGAATGTACCAACAGTTGATAACCAAAAGGCCGATAAAGATAACAACTTGGATGCAACAGATAGACAAGGGATTACACACACACACACTCACACACACAGATACACAACCTATGGTACTACGGAATCCCAGAACACGTGAATCCTAGTTTGAATTTTAAGAAGAGGATTGAAAACGTTACACTTCCTTACCAGAAAAGGGTGGTGGGTGGGTAAGAAGAAACGTGGAAGCAGTCCTACTCTCGCGTTTTGTTTTTCCCTAGTATACATAACTACCAAAATATTTGCTAGACAGACAACGACCATTTGGCTGAGACCCTGAAGGGCGGGATGGCTCTGATACCAATTGTAACTACCTCGGTGAATTACGCTCCTAGTACAAGCCTGGATGTTCAGAAATCGTTGAAATAGTACGGTGGGGCCCAAATGCCACTCACAGGTAGACCTTTCGGCCGTCCCAACCATTTCCAAACATCGGGACAAGAACGGGCGGCGTAATCGGCAGGCGAAGGGATCAACTACATACACAAATGAGTATGTATGCAAGCCACCATACAACAGTACATCAGAGCCATTCCATCTAAAAAGAAAGGAAATATAGCAACGCCATACGGCAAGATCCAAATATCCTAGATAGATTTAATAGTTTAGGATATCTCCTCATACATCAATCAACAGAGTATCAAGCGGAAGCGGAAGACAAAATCCGAGTACGGATAAGAAGAAAATCGGCATAAGATGCCCCATAAATAAGCACATCCCGCCCACAGATCTCACGGATCCCCGTTCCCGGAATCTCTACACCGAATGATCGTTGCCCATATCGTCCGTCTCTTCCACCCAGTATCCATCTTGCGAGTGTACCTGTTCATCTGAACCAATAATTTATCGTGTGAGACCCTAGGGGTACTCAGCAAGTCTTTATGCCTCTAAAGGGGACACAACCTGGGGTGACGCAATTGCAGCAAAAGATAAACCCTAGCAATTCTATAGATACTCGCTAACCATCCGCCTAACCATAGATAGACGGATGTCCGTGAATTAATAACAACAGTTATAACGGTTATGAAGGTAATCTCCACAGATCCATCCTCCTCCTCGCTTACCGACGAGGAAGTGGACGAACAACCCCCCCATCCGTTGGCAGTTTTATCATCCATTCCGTGAGTGTTGCACTATTTACTAGTCAGGTACCTAGTCTAGTCAAATCAAAAGCGGTACTTTAGTTATGCTTGTCTATGATCGAGAAACTGTGCTCCAAGTCGTCCATAACCGCGGACACGGCTTTCAGAAAGTTTTACCCTGCAGGGGTGCACAAATAGCAACACACACTCGATATGCCTCGGAAAAACCAAATCAAAACCCAACGAGGCAGTCACGACAAAGCAATCACAGGATTCAGAAATATTTCAGGGGGCCACCCCATTGAGCTACCCGCAACGAAGTTAGCCGGCTCCGAGACGGCCTCAAGGTTTGCGTCAGTGGCTGTGAACGACTGGGAACCCGAAAATGTGACTGGGCTTGTCGACACCGCGAAAACACTCCGCTTTCCTAAACAGTACAGTGTGCAGTACCTCGCACAATTTAAATAAAGCAGTAAAGCATGGCATAAGTACAGGATAGTAAATAAAACCTCAAACTAGTTTGTGGCCCCAAGAAATAAGAATGAATCAAGCTCTGGCTTAGGGGGTTCATAAGCCTCCCGGATGTGGATAGCGCGAATATTCAAGGAACAGGAATCAAGTACTCGGGGTCCTACGGGACACAAGTGAGCCTGAAAACCAAATAGCAAATATGGCTCACCGATGCCACTTTCATTAGTTATCCCATTACTACTCAGGTTAAGTTGTTTAGGTACCTCGTTATCCATCAGACACTCACATACCCTACACATGCTGTTCTACGACTCGCATGGCTCAAACAACTCCTGTAGTAATGGCTCATGGGATGGAGGAACAAGCTTCGGTGGGGTTTAAAAGTAAAGGCTATGCAATACTTGGGATTCAATTTAATGCAATCGCGACTCAATGATGCAAGAATAAGATAGAGGCAATAGGTACTATATGTATGCAAGCATGTGGTAGTGCTTGCCTGGCAGCTCAGTTGAAGCACGGGATGGATCTGGGTAGTGCTCCTGGTTCTCTTGATATATCCCCTGCTCAGCGTCTATTCGAAGAAGAACCAAACAAACAAGGGCCAACATAAATAAAGTGCACAAGCATATGAATAAATGCATCAAGCAAACAATCATGCCATGATGAATGATGCACAATTTGCATGGCAATAAAGTAGCATGGCATGGGTGAGTGTGGAATACAAGAATAAACCATTTTATGGGGTTTTATTCACATTTTATACTCATTTAAGTTGCTGTACCCATTATATTTATATGATGCATGCTTCAATTCAAACCATGGAATGCATAAACAGAAAGGTCTCGTCGAGCTAATCATTTTAGACATATCATTTATTAAATTTGGAGTTATAAAACAAAAGTTATTAATTATTTAAGACAAAAGGGCATTTATTGTAATTTAAATAAACTTGGAAAATAAAGTGTTCAAAATATATTTTGGATTGCATATTTGAAATCCTCACATTTTTCTAATTTGAAAACATATATTATTTGCATTAAATGGATTTATATTTCAAAAGTTATTTCAAAACAGATTTAATATTGAATTTGAATTAATTTTAAAAGGATTTGAATTTAAACAGAAAACAGACCGAGACTTTTTATACTCAAAGAGTTCTAGCTACCGACAATGACAGGTGGGCCTCTGGCTGACTCAGCAGCACACACGCGCAGAAAACGTTTTACACCGCGGGTCTTCCTAGCCTTAGCAGATGACAGGTGGGGCCACGGCAGCCTCAGGGCCACACGCGGGCACGCCAGCGAGGGCGCGACACGTGGGAGATCCTGGGGAGCGCGGGTTGAGAGCTGCAGAGCTGGGGGGGGGCTTTCTGCAAGATTGCTTGGGTGGCTGACTGGTGGGACTAGATGGACCGCGGGTTGAGCAGAAAAGAAACGGAGGGGGTATGCGCAAAAAGGGGGCCCGTACTGTGGATCTTCCTCGCGAGCAGAGGACCGATCGGTGCGCGGGCTCGAACCTGGGATCTGGGGCTCGCGCGCGGAGGCGGAGCCACTGCGGTGGGCTCGGGGGTGGTGCTGGGGTACGGCTGCGCGGCTAGGTGAGGGCTAAGCGATGCTAGCGCGAGCAGACAGAAAAGAGCGTCAGCGAGCAGAGGGCGTTCGACGTTTGGTCCGGCGAGAACAGCGAGCTACGGCGAGGACGGAGGTGTCAGGGAGATTCAGGGGCTCACCGAGAGGCTGTCGGAGTGGTTGGATCGAGCAGGCGAGCAGACGATCGGCGACGTGGCTCGCGCCCGGGGAATTAGGGTTTGGGCTCGGTCTCGGCGGTGATCCTCGGCTCCGGTGCTCCTCCTCGGTGACGGCGTGTACAGGGCGATGCAGGGGACCCTCCTCGATCTTCCAGGGCACTCCACCGACGCGCTGCACGACTGGAACAACAGGGCGGAGTCGAGGCCGACGGTGGCCGGCTAGAGGGGGTAGCTAGTGGCGATGGAGAAGAAGGGAGGGGAGGGGCCGGCTTGGGCGGATCTGGCGAAGCAGAGGCGAGGCAGAGAGGTGGTAGATAGGGACGGGAGAGGGAGGTGGTGCCGTGGGGAGCAGGTAGATGGGGAAAGGTTGCTTCGGCCACCTTTATGTCCTCTCCTCACGTGCTCGGTGGGGAGCTGCCAGGGCAGGCACGGGCAGGGCAGGGGCTTCCAGGTGGGGTCGACGTGAGGGCAAGGAGGCAGGGACAGGCTCGGGCTGGGGGGGCCCTAGGGCAGAGAGAGAGAGCTAGGGAGGGAGAGGTGAGGCTCGGGTTGGGGGTGGTAGCCTCGGGCTAGGGTTGGTGTTAGGGTTGGGGGTAGCTAGGTGGGGTCAGGGAGAGGGGCCAGGTGGGGCCTGCATGGTAGAGAGAGGGGAGGCCGAGAGAGAGAGAGGAGGGGACTTAGGGTTTAGGTGAGAGGGGTATGGGGGTTAAGGTTAGATGGGGTATGGTAGATTAGAGGAGATGGAGAGATTTGTAGCTAGGGTTTGCTATGGACAAGGACAAGCCAAGACTAACCAAGCTCAAACAAAAACAAGACAAGAAAAGAGAGAGGGATGTGATGATAGGGTTTAAGCTGGATCAAATTAAGATCAAGCTAAAAGGAGTGAGAGATAGATGAGAGATGGCATGATCCAACCAAAAACAAGTAAAAACCAAATGACAAGCAAAAGGTGGTACTTGCATGGCCCATGCAAATAATTAATGCCATGTTGATTCTTGTGAAAACAATGTTATTACATGGCATTATTATTATGCATTCTCAAAATTGGAGTAAGGCCCAAGCAAAAGAATCTAGAAAGAATTCCAAGTGGAATAGATGGAGATAGCCATGTTTGAAATAGAATGGGACATGCTAGTGTGTAGGTTCCACTAGATGATCAATAGTCCCAAGATATTCCAACATTAGCATAATTCCATGATGAACCATATGGAAGCTAGGAGAAAGGTTCCACTCACAAGGCATGCAAAGGTGGCCATGTGGCTCTCATGAACCAATATTGTGAAAACAACATGATGCTAAGATGAGAGCATGTGGTAAAAGAATTGGATCCATCCCAACCCACATGAGCTAGAGGTGAAACCAATAAGTGCCAAGCTCATATTTAGTTGGATGGTGGAATTATAAGGTGGTGAAAGAAAGGTGGTGGAGTTAACAAAAGATATGCCCCCAACTCAACTTGGGCATCAAACAATATATCAAGATCCAAATACAATATCAAAAGGCAAATACAATTAATAATGCATATGAGGTAAGAACCAAAACAAAAAGGGTTTTATATGATGCTCAAATGCAAGGTGGCATGATGACATGGGCATGATATAATGAGGATGCAACAATTATATATTTGAAGTAGCCATTATATTACTAGACCAAGTAGCATTACAATTGTTAGACAATTGGGATGCTACACGTGCTGTGGCCACCGAGCCGGATGGAGACACAACTTGTCTGGCTTCATCGACATCCGCTTGCGTCACCTCCAATTGCTTCAGCACGCCGCGTAGGTCTTGAGAAACCTGCTCGTTGAATGCTGCTTGAACGGCATGTCACTGCTCACTCGGCATGGTCTGGTCGTCGAGACGCTTGATGATATTCTCCAGCATCCGCTTCGTGTCCCCCGCCGCCTCCTCCATAGCCGAGAGTACGCACTGCGTCTGCGCTGAAACTTTTGACGGTGCCGTTGCGACTCGCTCCAAGTAGATCCAGCCGGCTAGGGATTTTGTGAGAAATCACCGAAGTGAATCTCACCTTTCGCATGGAATCACATATCAATACCGAGAGATTTTGAGCACAACGAGACCGGCGGAAGAAATTTTTGTGGTGGAATTAATGGCTCTAGATACCAAATTGTCACGACCTGATCAGAGAGATCTGGATCGAACTGAATTTGAGAAAAACGGAAGAGGATGAGGGAAGCAAGCAGGAAATGGTATACCCAGAAAGAGGACAAGATTCATTTATCTTCTATTCCATTCGATACCGATTACATTACGTGGTTCAGTATTTAACCATCCGTTACACAAGACGGCACACTTAACGGTTCAACACATACTCAAACCCATCTACTGCTCTCGTTTATAACACCGCATCAAGCGACAGGTGAGGCAGGTGTTACACAACAAGAAACTGCCGTTGCCCGTTAGGTTTCCTCCGGCGGCGCTGTGTTCTCCCCCACCCCGGCGGCGCGGCGCACCAAAACGAAGCCGCAAGCAGAGATCCGGAGACGACGCACCACGATGCAGCAGCCGTCCCGCCGCAACACCGGTACCTCCCCTCTCCGCGCACTTTACTAATTTTATTATCCTCCACTCGATTTCATACGATTCAGTTCCAATACTCGCTGGATTCCTCTTCTTCGCTAATCTACTGGTGGGTTGTCACCATGGACTCACCTCGCGGCCGCTGATTTTTTTTTGTGTGTGTAATGTGCGGTGCAGGGGGAGGCGGGTACGCGACGACGACGGCGGACACGCCCACGCAGAGGGAGCGCGACTTGCTAGGACCACCTTGCTTCGACGATGCACACTATATATCATGGAAGATTCAGATGAAATACCGCTTGGTTTGCTTCAACCCTCCTCTGTGGAGAATCGTGGAGACCGGTTTCTCTCATGTGGACGAAGCAAATCCGACAGATCTTGAACAGACCAACAGCCACCACAATGCCCAAGCCATCAACGCCTTATACTGCGCCTTGAGCGATGATCAGCTGTACCGGGTCTGGGACCTTGACAGCGCCAAGGAGATCTGGGATGCGCTGCGGACTATGCACGAAGACACCCCGGTCGTCCGCGAGCTCAAGGTCAGGTGTCGAGGGAAAAGATGAGGTCGTTCGCCTTGCGGAAGCGCGAGTCCCCCAACGACATGTACTGGAGGCTCCAGGCTTTAGTCGGTACGATGAAGCGCTATGGATGCAAAAGGGAGGTCACAGATTCTTACGTTGTCAGGAAGATCCTCTGCGCCATGGCGCCAAGGTACCCGACCGTGGTGAGCACCGTCTGCGAGAGGCCTGACTTTGAAGAACTCACTCCTCGGGGTGTCATCGACAGTTTCATCTTCTACGACATGCTGCAAGAATCATCCGGCAGAATCACGGGTGGGTCCGCGACGACCAAGGTGGACGACACTGCAAGAGAAACTGCTCCCCCAGCCCTCACGTATGGAGACTCAGAATACTGTTTTGGTAGCTCCGGAGAAACTCCTCACTTCGATGACACACACTATCTGTCATGGCAGCGTAGGATGAAACTCCACTTGCTCAGCATGAACCCTCTTGTGTGGAGGATTGTGGAAACCGGTCATGTAGTAGTAGATAAAGCAAATCCAACAGCTCTCGAAAAGAGGAATGAACAGTACGATGCCAATGCTATGTATGCCTTAATCTCCGCCTTGATTCGTAGTGAATACAGCTGGGTTTGCTATTATGAGAGTGCTAAGGAGATTTGGGATGCTCTTCGGACTTTCCATGAAGCTGTTCGTGAGCCGAAGCTCGACTCATTGAGGAGAGAGATGGACTTGTTCGCCTTGGGAAAACACGAGACGCCTAATGACATGTATACAAGGCTCAACAATTTGGCCAATGAGATGAAGGGCCTTGGATGCAAAGAGATGACAGATTCCTATGTTGTGAGGAAAATGCTTCATGTCATGACACCGAGGAACTCAGCCTTGGTTACCCTGATCCGTGAGATGCCTAGTTTTGAACAACTCACCCCTCAGGATGTGCTTGCAACATTCCTCCTGTATGACATGGTGCAAAAGGAATACAAAACCGTGAGTTATGGTTCGCCAAGCTCAAGCAAAATCTCCTTGAAGGCCAAGCTAGTCCTAGCAGAGGAACCAAGTAATGAGGAACACGACCAAGATCAAGAAATGACTCTCTTGCTGGAGAATTTTGGAAGGATGCTTAGACAGAAAGAGTATGAAGCAAGAAGAAGAATAACCAATTTCCCCGACAAGTCAAAGATGAGGAAATCAAAGAGATATTGCTATCGATGTGGTGAACCTGATCATCTTGTTGCCAATTGTCCTATACAATGGACATGATGACTATTCTTAGTACTGACATGATCTAAGATTAAGCATTCAATGTCTACTATTTAGTCTCGAAGAATTCTATATTTAATTGCTTTTAAGATAATGCTCTTATATGAAAATGCTATGTCCCTATATGTATTCCTCACATGATTCTGAAACTTCATTCCATTATGCAAATTTGCCTCACTAAGAACTAAGAACATTCCTTATCATCCTTCTTCTTTAGCTTCTCTTTTGTTTCTTCTTTTGGTAGTGGTGGGTATGATGGAGGACGGAGGTGTGGGGTTTGGAAAAAATTCTAGTTGATTGGACGGGTACTTTCCCACCTCCTTTCCTTTATTTGTGTTTTTGTGAATCTGTTCATAATTGCGCTAAATTTCGGTGTAGGCGTGAGTTTGTAGGAGTGAATCTTGACTAATCTATTTTGAATACAGTGAACTTCAAACTGCCTCACCTTGTCTCTTTTCCTCCCACATTTTGCTTGACTCGATTTATTATTAAACTGTATTGTGACTGACTGACGGTTTCCCTCATGTTCCCTGCCTGTGGACTTACGGTAGTAGGAGATTTCAGTTTCTATTTCAATTTTATGATGTCAAGTGTGTACCCTTATTGTCTGGTTTTAATGGTCACACTGGGTTAAACTTGAAAGCAATTTTTTCAAAAAAAAAAAATGACGATATTTCGATATACTAATAATATAATAAATAAACATGGTGTAGTACTTGAGGTAGTCTGTTGAAGCTATTCTACATATGCATGCTTCATAAGCTTCGTTGAAACTGGTCTTCAGTGAGCACACCTAGAGGTTTGAAATTATTATCTTCAACAGCAAGCATGCCAGTGCATGTTATTCCCACTGACAGATTGTATTTCAATACTAATGCTGGTTGGCTGCCACTGCTGGTAGACTCTCAGTGCAAAAAACTATGCAATAGTGATGCCAGTTGACAATAATAAACATGAAAGCACATATCTTTATGATTGACAATGTTTAGTCTTTGTGTTTATTTTCTTTAATCAGTAAACATGCATTGCTCCTCCCTGCATGTTGATCTAGTATGTATATCAATTTGTATCCAGAGCACCGTAGGTCTTTTAATTTGGAGGCTAGGCGAGAGACATTGCAGACGAAGGATGGACAGATCAGACTCGGCGAGGGGGGTCTAGTAGAGACTTAATCAGTAGTACAGGTCATTGACAGTCCGGTTCTTTGTCGAATTGAAAGCTTAAAAAAAATTAGATCACCCCCCTCGCTCTGCCGGCGACAAATTACAGTCATCAGGTAGTAATGTTTATTGACTATTGACATGAATTCAAAGTCCCCATACTATGAAGGATGGACTGGTGACTGCCTATCCCTAACAAAAGTTTGCTGTCTTTGTTCTTGCTCTGTTTTTGGGAAGTAGCGGTTCACATCGGTGTGGAGTTTGAACCTGAAAACAAACGCGCATAACATGAAACCTGTATTCTACCAACATCAGTGTAGAAAATTAGAACAATCAGCCCACCATTCAAGCTCACTTTCTTCTTCATGTTTTCCCTCGAAGAATTTCTGTGATATACAACTTCACATCAGTGTGGAGTCCGAATTACCACAGGTGTTACTTTTTTTTTTTTTGGGAAAACCACAGGTGTTACTGAACCTGAAGAACAGAGCACGCGGCAGTTTCAGAACCTGATTGGTTTCTTTCCAAGAGAAAGAAGGAAAAAGCAGCCATTGCACAGTCAGAGCAGCAAGTGAATCTTGAAGCACCGTATGCAGATTGTAAAGAAAACGATGGTTTTTCTTTTCAGCTGGTTTTTTTTAAATAACAGCAGGAGAACTGCTATATTCATTGCGATAGTGGAATAACAGGTTTTACAAGTATAAAAAAGGGAGATGAGTGCCGAAAGGCCCCCATAGCCACAAATACAAGTAAGAAAAGATTCAACCCGGATCAAACGGGATTCCACCATCATGGGGACCTAGGGAAATTGGTGCCCCGGCATATCGCCAAGTATTTGCTTCTTCCTTGATCCAAACAATGTTGCGGATAATTCCGTGCCTTTAAAAATTCTGCGATTTTGTTCCTTTCAGATTTCCCAGCAGATTAGTTTGGCAGCCGTGTGCGCTGATTTCCTTTGTGCACTAGTTTGAGCGGACACCAATGCTTTGTACCAGTCATAGGCAGAGTACTTTCTATCAGGTGCAATATCTCTTGGAGTCTTATCATCAAGCCAATGGTCATTCCAGAAATTAGCCGTTTGGCCATTTCCAACCATGACACAGGTGGCAGCGGAGAAAAGAGCATAATCTTTTTTGCTGCAGGGGGCTTGCATTTGAGTCCAAGGTCTGTTTGGGGTTTTCCATTTTTTCCATAGCCAACGGAGTCTCAGGGCTCGACCGAAGTAGTCGATATTGTGAACCCCCAGACCGCCGAGCCGCTTGGGGCGGCAAACCAGTTGCCAGCTAACGCGGCATTTCGCCCCACTACAGGAGGTCTCCCCCGCCCAAAGCCAAGCTCTCCTTCTCCTATCGAATTCCTTACGCACCTAGGCAGGCATGTCGTTGATAGTCATCATATAGACTGCAAGCGAGGTTAGGATAGAGTTAAGCATTTCCAATCTGCCTGCCTTGCTCATTAATCTTGCTTTCCAAGTGGCCAGGTATCTATCGACCTTATCCAGCAGCATCTGCCAGTCGGCTTTCCGCAATTTCCAAACTGAAAGTGGCATCCCAAGGTAGGTGAGAGGGAAGTCAATCCTAGAAATGCCGACCGGTTGGATTAGGGTCGCGACATCAATATTTTGGCAGCTGATTGGCGTGATCGAGCTTTTGGTGAGGTTTGTGATTAACCCGGTTGCTTGACCGAAGGCTTGAAGGATGTCGCGAAGACCGGTGATGTCGTTGGCGGATGGGTGTAGAAACAGTGCGACGTCGTCCGCATAAAGAGCCGCCCTGAACTTGCAAGCTTTCCCTTTGAGCTTGGAGAGTAGCCCAGCCTCTGTGCCTAGTTCCAAGAGCCGGTGCAAAGGCTCCATGGCCAGGTCAAACAGAAATGGAGAGATAGAGTCTCCCTGCTGCAAGCCTCGACAGTGGAAGATTACCCTGCCAGGCACTCCATTGATAAGAGGCTGCGAACTCGCTGTTCGGAATAGCAGTGCCACCCAATTTTTCCATCTTGGTGGCAGACCTCTGGCCTCCATCATGTCCAAGATATAGGTCCAGGAGACAGTATCGAATGCTTTAGCAATGTCTAACTTCAGCAGAAGTGCCGGAGTTTTGGTTTTGTGGTAGTGCTTAGCTAGGTTTTGGACATACCGGAAAATTTCCTGTATGTTCCGACCGGAGATGAACGCACTCTGACAAGGCGAGACAAGTTCATCAAGCCTAGGTTGTAACCTAATGGCTAGCACCTTGGACATGAGTTTGGCAAAAGCGTGTATTAGGCTTATGGGCCTAAAATGCGTTATTTCTGTGGGTTGTTCCTTCTTTGGCAGTAGCGCGTAGAAGGCTGTGTTGAGACTATCGAAGGACTGGTCAATGAGGAAGTAAAATTAATGCGCAGCGCTGAGGAGGTCATGCTTAATCACATCCCAAGCCGATCTGAAGAAACTGATGGAGAAACCGTCAGGACCCGGGGCTTTGTCAGTAGGCATCTCAAAAATAGCCTTTTTGATCTCGTCACTGGTAAAAGGTGCATCCAGCTCAGAAAGGTCTGGTCGTGGAAGATTTAGTTGGGACCAGTCAAACCACCTTGTGCAATTGACTTCCGAGCCGACAATCGAGCTCAGATGGCTGTGGATAACCTCTTCAATTTTGGCCGGTGTAGTTGCCAGCCCTGAGCTTGATTGAAGGCTTTGGATTCTATTTTGAATCTTGCGGTGGGCAGCCTTAGAATGAAAAAACTTGGTGCTTGCATCTCCAAGTTGCAGCCACTTGACTTTGGCCCTTTGTCTTGCCTTGATTTTATTGATCATGGCTAGGCCAACAACCCTTGCTTTTAGGCTTCGCCGGAGATCGCTCTCGTCCAGACTGAGCAAGCGAGAATCTTGCGCCGTGTCAAGCCGAAGGATAATCTCTTGGCCGAGCAGCATCTGCCTCCTAATGTCGCCGACGTAGTTTTTAGCCCAACTGGAAAGGTGTTTTGCCAGCCTCTTAAGTTTGCAGTCAAGGATTGCGAAAGGGTTTGTTAAAACGCATGGTTCATTCTAGGACTGTTGGACAACCTCGGAGTACCCAAGGAGAAGAGGCCAGAAACTCTCGAATCTCAATCGTCGTGGCGTTCGAACGATCAAATCCTGAACCAAGAGCAAGGGACAATGGTCAGACATAGAGGAGGCCTGAGGTAGTAGTTTGGCTGCCTGGAACAGGTCGTCCCAGAGTGAGTTGCAGAAGGCCCTGTCAAGGCGGACAAGTGTAGGAACATCTTGTTCATTGCTCCAGGTGAATCTTCTTCCCACCAATCTAATTTCCTTTAGGAAGCTAGTGTCAAGAGCGGACTTGAAGCGCCACATCCGGCGCCGATTCACTCGCTGATTATTTTTATCTTCGTCATGCAAGATAAGGTTGTAGTCTCCAACAACAAGCCACGACCCTGTCACTTGGGCATGGATGTTGACTAACTCATCCAGAAAGCCCAACTTACGATCATCATCAACCGACCCATAGACTGTGGTAAGAGTCCAAGACAGGTTTGCGGATAAATCCGCGAAGGTTGCCGTGATGGAGAAATTCCGAGTGACGATGTTGGAGACGTTGAAAAGGTCGTCCCTCCAGAAGATAAGGACCCCGCCCCTTGTGCCGTCAGCAGGTAATTGCGCACAGCCCCTAAGCGCATTCCCCACAATGTCATTTTTCACCGTATCAGACATGGGCGGAAGTTTCGATTCTTGAATGCAAAGGATGGTGCATTGAGTGCTATACACCAGGTCGCGCACCACCGAACGGAGCACAGGGTCGGTTAACCCGTGAACATTCCAGTTTAGGAGTTTAAGTTGTGGTAACATTGGAGGATGCTCGACTAAGGGCAGCAGTGGCGAAAGCAACCATTTCGAAAGGAAAGCAAAGTTCAGTAGCGCGAGAGAAGAAGCATGGACGAGAACGTCCGCGACAGGGACAGGAGAGACAACACAGCGCACGCACAGGGGTCGCTTGGAATCAACTAGCAAGGGGACCTAATATGAGACTAAGCGTTTGCTTGTCGCACCGGCTACAGGTAATGGCGATAGGCAAATCCCTAGGAACCGAGAAGATAAAAGTTGTGCAATACATGGCAACATGAGCGTCGTAGAGAGCGCAGCAAGAATCAGTCCGCGTACAGGGATTCCTTCAGCAGGCCTTCCATCTCCTTCTCCTTCAGAGTGAAGCTAGGCCCGCTCGAAACTTCCATTAGCAGACTGAGGCCGTGCACCTGGTCCTGAGAGAGAGGCCCTTGGAAGAGGGCCACATACCGGGCAAGGACCTCATCGTCGAACTCACTGTCGTGGTTGATCAGGCCCAGCTGCTTGCATGCAGCAATCTGGGACCTCCTAGTGGTCATCATGGTCGAGCTCTTGGTGGCGGGTCGCTCGCTGCGTCTTGACAAAGCTGGCAGGGAGAAGAGCTTCCTTGCTCCAGTCCGCTTCTTCTTTGGAGCAATGTTAGTGGGGAAACCAAGAAGCGAGGGAGAGAACATCCCGACCACCTTGCTAAGGAACGTTGTCTTTGGGTCCACCTGCATATCAGCGACTCTAGAGGTCACGTCCTCCATGAGCTCCTACCCACATAGGTTTGCATCCCTCAAAGCTCGGAGGGCGTTGGACTTCATGGTGACATCAAACAGCCTATCATCATCGATGTCGTCGGAGGATGCCTCCGGGGAAGGAGGCTGTGGCGGTAGCGGTGGTGTGGCGAAAATGTCCTGCAGCTGCCATCCCGCAGAGGGAGCCAACATATTGTTGCCAATGTCGCCAAGCTCATACACTGTTTTCTCGATGACAGGATCGAACTGCTCGGGTACGGGGCCATGCTGAAGCTGATCCTGGAAGCCTTGTCGCAGCAACTGCTCCGCGAAACAGAGCTGCTCCTGATCGTCAGCATCATCTGCTGGCGCATGGAGAATGGGCCTAGGGGTCGGGTCCTCCACCCAGGCGCCGTTCCACGCATGGATTGAGCGGGGCGTGGGGATGTGCTCCCCTGAGCGCTCACCTAGGCAGCCATCCAAGGATGCAGCGCAGAGCTGCGCCGGCAGCGGGTGCAGGAGGAAGGAGGAGCGGGCCGCGCCATCATCGAGAGCGTGGAAGATGTTGGCGGACCAAGCATCAGCCAAGGCGTTTGCCAGGGGGGCTCACACCAGACCGAAAGGCCTCCCAGGGAATCTGCGGCGATGAAGGGGGCAACTGCCCAACGGACGCGTCCCCAAGCTGGTCCCCACCAGGGGAGCACAGGGTGTACTGGACGCCGTCTTGGAGTTCCGCCAGGTGCAGCAACGGAGGTGACATCTGCATTGGGCTGCCCAGGCTACGAAGGAGACTCGGTGAAGGGGAAGGCGTGGCACCCATTGCTGCACTCCCAATAGGGGTGCTCGAGCGACTCCTCCGTCCCCGCGCAGGCAGCACCCGAACCGGCGAGAGAATTCGAGGCTCAGAGCCATCGAGGACGCCCAGCACACTGCAACGAGCCGGTGAGGACGACACATCAGCGGCCAGCGCCACCTACCTAGCAATGTCGACGCCAGAGGGGCTACGGGACCGACGACGAGAGGCGTCGCCCCGACGCCGGTGCTCAGGAGATATTGAAGCACGTCGGTCCTGACGCTCACCCCGAGACTGCCGATCGCTGGAGTAGCGACGCTGCCTGTCCCTGCTACCAGCGTCCTCCTGACGACTGCTGCGCCGCCTATCGCCACGTTGACCCTCCCGGTCACCATGACGCCCCTCCCGGTCATCATCATCATGGCGATGATTCGATGGTCCGAGACGGTCATGAAGGGTTTCGCAGCATAGTAAATCAAAATTTTCTACGGAAGCGAACAGAGGGAAAGCCAAGATCTAATCTAGGAGATGCAAACAACGAGAGAGATTGGATTAGATCTTCATACCCTTGAAGATTCGCACAGCGGAACGTTCGTCGGAACGTGGGTGATGTAGTCGTACTCGCTTCTCCTCCTCGCGATCCGATCCGATCTAGCACCACAAGTGGCGGTGCCTCCGTGAGATGCACACGTGCGGCACCTCGACGTCTCCTCCTTCCTTGGACCAGAAAGTATGGTGGAGAGATGGATTGAATCTACAACACGACGGCGTGGTGTATTTGGTGGAGAATTTTTGCAGCAGGGCTTCGCCTGCAAACAGTCGGGAGGGAGAGAGGAAGGCAGCAGGGCTACTAGGGCTTGGAGGGAGATGTGTAGGTTAGGGGGGAGGGGGCGCACCAGCCCTCTATATATAGAGGGGGGGTGCGGCCAGCCCTTGCCCATCCTCCAAGCCTATCTCTAGTTTAAACAATTTAAACTCTCCCTTATCTAGAAATCCTATCTTATCTCTAGTTTAAACGATTTAAACTTATCTAGGATCGGCTGGGACCTATGGGGCCTTGTGCCCCTGGCCCAATGCGGCCAGGACACTCCCTAATAGGCCCATGCCCCCTCCCGGAAGGTGGGGCCACGTTGGTCCCCTTCCGGAAGGTTCTAGAAGCTTCCGGTACAATACCGATTAATCCGGAACAATTCCGAACTCCAAAAACTGCACTGCCTTATATGAATCTTATTCTCCGGACCATTTCGGAACCTCTCGTGATGTCCCGGATCCCATCCGAGACTCCGAACAAAAATTCATAAACAAATTATCCAATCTATCCTAGCGTCGAGACACATTAAGTGTGTGACCCTGCGGGTTCGAGAATATGCAGACATGATCTTCTATCAATAATCAACAGCGGGGTCTGGGCACCCATATTGACTCCCACACATTCATCGATGATCATATCGGATGAACCACGATGCCAGGATTCAATCAATCCCATATATATATTCCCTTCGTCTCGCGATATTTTACTTGCCCGAGATTCGATCGTCGGTATCGTCATACCTAGTTAAATCTCGTTCACAGCAAGTACTTTACTCGTTCCGTAATCCGATATCACTTTGTGATTAACTCCTTAACCACATGCTTGCAAGCGGTGTTGATATCGATTACCGAGTGGGCCCGAAGTATATCTCTCCGACTTGGGAGGGACAAATTCCATCTCGATACATACAACCCAACAGATACTTTCCGATCACCTGAGAGACACCTTTATGATCACCCTCTCATAGGATGATGTTTGATGACCTCAAAGCTTTCTTACGATACCAGGGAGTTGTATTATCTCATGGTCTAAGGAATACAATATTTGACATAAGAAAAACTTCGCAAAGACGAACACGATGACACGATCTAATTGCTTCGCTTAGTTTGGGTCTATCCACCATATCATTCTCCAATGATATGATCTCATTATCAATTGACAACTCATGTCTATGGTTAGGAAACCTTAACCATCATTGATCAATGAGCTAGTCCATAGAGGCGTACTAGGGACACGGTGTTGTTCACAAACCACACAAGTATTAATGTTTCCGCTTAATACAATTCTAGCATGGAATATAAACTTTATCATGAACAAGAATTATAATAATAACATCTTTATTATTGCCTCTAGGGCATAATTCCAATAGGTCACGAGCAGAGCGCCGGCGTGCCGGAGCGGCACCGTCCTTCTCGCAGAACTCCCAGTCTCGACGAAACTTGTGAGGCCAAGCCTGGCCCCGACGACACGGACTCTCGTCGATGGGAGTGTAGTCCATGATGGTATCGAGGTGAAGCAGAACACGGTACAGAGGGCCGTCGCGGCCCTCTTCGGCCGGCGTACCTTCCGTCAGGCCATCCCTGCGCTCGGCAGGGCGGTTGATGATGGAATGCGGCTTGGACTTGGGGATGAGGTCAGGATCGAGATCCCAAGCCCAAACGAACAGCGCCGCCTTGTTGTCCTTCGAGGCCGACCGACGCTCCACCTTGTCCAGCTCACAGGCACCACCCAGAACAGCCTTGACCGTGTCCATGTCGTCCCACGCGTTCAGTGGCAGGTTCTCGATCGCCAGCCGGCAGTAGAAGCGCCAAGTTTTTGGCCGGCCACTGGCGGTGGGCGACCAGGAGGTGAGGGCCATGGTGCCGTGCCGCAGAGGGGCAGACCCCAGCTCTAGGGCCAAGTCCCGCTGCCAGGGGTGCTTGAAGCTGACGATGAAGTCATCAGGGTAGGCAGCGGAGACGAGGATGTCCTCCCAAGCAAAGTCCAGCTGCTGCTGCAGGACCTTGGCAATTGATCCAGTGCTGATGTTGAGGCGCGGGTCGGAGATGATGATGCTGAGGTGCGTCCGCCTCATCTCGAAGGCTTCGGACTCGATCAGGGGCGTGCTGATGGAGGAGTTGTAGACTTCATCCGGCCGATTGGCCGGATTCCCGGGCAAGCGATAAAAATTGGCCATGGCGGGGACTGGCGGCGCGGTGGTGGCGACGGCGCTTGCCGGAGGAGCCCGAGGGAGCCGCCCAAACTGGGGAGGCGCAGCGCGGGCGGCCTGCCTGGAGGGACAACGGCGGGCAAGGTGGCCAGGCAGACGACAGGTGCGGCAGCGGGAAGGCCCGGTGCAGTGGTGAACGAGGTGGTGCGGGGAGAGGCAACGGAAGCACTCCCTTTTGAAGGGAGGCGGGGCACAGGCACCGGCCGCCCTTGAAGACCTCTAGCGGCGGTCAGCGACCGAGGCGCCCGAAGAGGTAGGATTAACCTTGCACCACCAGAATTTGGGGCCAGCATCAGAGGCATGGTGAGGCAGCCGGCTGGAATCCCATGCCAAGGAAGAAGGGGCAACAATGATGGAGCGTAGCCGAGGAGGCCTAGGTCTGCCCTTAGCGGAAGAGGAACGAGCCGGCGGATCCGGGGCAAAGGATACGGGCTTATCTCTAGGCTTGAGTGGAGAGGGAGGGGGAAGGATCTCGGGCCGCGTGAGCAAAGGCGCCTTGTCGAGGCCAGGCTGGAGCGGGGGAGGCAATAACTCCGGAAGCGCGGCCTGCTCCGCCGCCCGGCGCCCAGCGACACATGAAGTCGCGGCCAGAGCGGATGAGGGTCTTGAATGCGCCGCAGAGGGGCCGCAGCGGCTGGATCCGCGCTTGAGGGAACCCGCCAGATCTTCCGGGGTAAGGGATCCGAAGAGGATGGCCAGGCCAACCGGCGACGCAGCGCTAGGGGAGGAGGCCGGCGGATGGGTGGCCGCCACGACCTGGAGTGGTCGTGACGCGATGGGGGAGGGTGGGTTTCGCTCTCTCTCCCTCATGTCCGCTGTCGAGTGCCTTTTCAGCTGGTTTTCGAGTTGTCTTCCTCCCCAAATCCGTGGAAATATCGCAGCTGGGAGAATCGGAGTCAGTCACAATACAGTTTAATAAACATGGTACCATTCCGACTTCGACTCCTACTCCGATTCCCTCTTCCTCTTCTGGCCTCTACTTAGATCGCATCCATGGGCAGGCATCAATCGCAGCTGGGAGATCCCATCCATGGGCGACGACGACGAATCCCCGACAAAATACCTGGCGACGCAGCCGCCTGCACACCTCCCCGACGGCGACGGTGACCAAGGGTACCCGAGCCTCCTCAACCTGCAGGTCTACATCGCCGACCGGTGCAACGCCACCACCGCCTACTGCCAGACCGAGGGCGGCGCTGGCCGGTGGATCCAGCTCACCGTCTGTGCCGCCTGCCCGCCGCAGATCTCCTACCTCTGCGTCTGCTGCCCTGGCCTGGACCCCGACGTCTTCGCCGCGCCGCCCTACATCGTCTCCAACAAGGCCGACCTCCTCCTCCTTACCGTGGTCTTCGGCCCCTACTCCTCCAGGTGCTCTCCGGCCCCGTTACCGGGATCCTGCGCTACAGCAGCACCGACCACCCCGTGCCCAAACGCCGTACCGGCAGCCGTGGCACTGGTGTAGTGCCCCAATGAATTAGGCTGGATAGTCCGTGGGATTTGGGAATGAATTCTAGGGATAGTTGGTCGGGATCTGATGATCGCCGGCGAGGTCGTTGACGAGATCGAAGCTACAGCTAAGGAAACTATGTTTTAGGTAGTTACTTCTGACTTCTCATTCAAGCCAGAGTCGGCTATAAGACATGTTCTGTTACAGGCTGTAATACAACCGATTTAATAAAAATAATAAATGCGTCCAGAAAACATAACAGTCGTAGATGCGATTCTCCTCGTCTGCTTCACTCTGAGCCATTGGATAACTGAAGGTGTGTCGTGAGTTTTCTTCAGGGTACTGACAATGCCGCCTCCTGGAGACAGACCTTGTCCTCAAGGCTGAAAGGACGGAAACTGAGTCTGAATGAAGCGAAGGTCTTCCCAGGTGGCGTCTTCTGGACCCAGGCTCTCCCAATGAATGAGCAATTGTTTGACAGGCATTTTCTGGCGTTGTATAATGCGCTCGTCCAGAATTGCTAGTGGTGCTGTCTTGATCTTGCCTTCTGCTGTTACGAGGGGCACATTGGGTAGTGGTATGGCATTTGGGCCGACATGTTGTTTGAGTTGACTGATGTGAAACACTGGATGAATGGTTGTTGAGTCAGGAAGGTGCAGACGGTAGGAGACCTCCCCAACTCGCTCTGTAATCTTGAATGGCCCGTAGTACTTGGAACGGAGATTGAGGGAGCCGCGAATGCCGAAAGCGTTCTGTCTGTATGGTTGGATCCTGATGTACACCATATCGCCCACGTTGTACTGCTTATCAGTGCGATGTTGATCAGCATAAACCTTCATTCTATTTTGAGCTGCCAGAAGATTTTCCTTCAGTTTCTGAATCATATGTTCCCTGGCTGTGACTGTCAAGGTAGCTGCAGGGCATGTTTCTTTGGTCAAGTTAAATTCACCCACTGTTGGAGGAGGATAGTGGTATAATGCCTCAAATGGGGTCATTTTCAAAGAAGAGTGGTATGAAGTGTTGTACCACCACTCTGCTGTGGGCAGCCATTTAGTCCACTGTTTGGGCTCCTGGAACACCATGCTGCGCAGGTAAGCTTCCAAACATTGGTTTACTCGTTCAGTCTGGCCATCAGTTTGGGGATGGTAAGCTGTACTGAACTTAAGAGCAACACGAAGAGCTCGGAAGATATGCTGGTATAGTGTGCTGGTAAAAATCCTGTCACGACCAGAGACGATTTCCGGAGGAACTCCATGAAGCCTCACAATATTGTCCATAAATATGTCCACTATTTGTTCCACAGAATAAGGGTGAGATATTGCAATGAAGTGTGCATACTTTGTCAGTCTGTCCACCACCACAAGGATGACTTCTTTCCCATTGGATTTGGCTAAAGCTTCAATAAAATCCATACTGATACAGGACCAGGGAGTACCTGTAATTGGAAGAGGTTGGAGGAGACCAGCTAGAGTTGTATGAGGAACTTTAACCAGTTGGCAAGTTGGGCATTCAGACACAAACTTTTCCACCATTTGTTTCAAATGAGGCCAACAGAAAATTTTCTTGATTCTTTGATATGTAGCTTTTGCTCCTGAATGACCACGTAGAGCAGAACCGTAAAAATATCCAGCAATGTAAGTCTCAGATTTGTAGCTGCTCCTACATAAATTTTGGAACCATATTTGATGATGCCATCTTTGATACTGTATTGTGGTGGATCTGCCACATCTTTAGCCATTTTCTGGAGAAGCTTACCACTATCAGCATCTTGTACATAGCTCAGTTTCACATCTTCCATCCACTCAGGTACACAGACAGTAATGGCATTACAGTGGGAATCTCTTCTAGATAAGGCATCAGCTGCAATGTTTCCCTTGCCTTTTTTGTATTCAATAGTATAATCAAATTCCAGCAGTTTAAGTAGAAGTTTGTGTTGTATACCATCAATAAGCTTTTGTGTGGTCATGAATCTGAGGCTTTCCTGATCAGTTTTAATAATTAGTGGGTTACCCAGAAGATAGTGCCTCCATTTCTTGAGTGCCTCTAAAATGGCCAAGGCTTCTTTCTCATAGACAGATTGTGCTGCAGTTTTCACCCCAGGCATTTGCTAAAATATGCTAGTGGTCTGCCAGCCTGCATCAGCACAGCTCCAATACCTGTCCCACAAACATCTGTCTCTAAGATGAATGGTTTAGAAAAATCAGGGAGGGCCAGTACAGGACAAGTAGTCATAGTGGTCTTTAATTTTTCAAATGCATTTGTATGTTCCTGTGTCCAGACAAAGGCATTCTTTTTGAGAAGATCATGGAGAGGTCTACAGATTTGTCCATATTGCTTGACAAACCTTCTATAATAACCAGTGAGACCAAGGAATCCTCTGAGTTTGCTGACAGATTTTGGAGTAGGCCAGTTGGTAATTGCTTCAATATTCTGTGGTTTTGTAGCAACTCCTTGGGCAGAAATGACATGACCTAAGTATTCTACCTGGGTAGTGGCAAAAGAACACTTGTACAGCTTGACAAAGAGGGTATGTTGGTGAAGGATCTGTAGAGTAATTCTCAGGTGATTCAGATGTTCAGACATGTTCTTGCTGTAAATGAGAATGTCATCAAAGAATACTAAGATAAACTTTCTCAAGTGTGCTTTGAATATATTGTTCATCAGATTCTGGAATGTAGCTGGTGCATTTGTGAGCCCGAAAGGCATAACTGTGTACTCATAATGGCCCATGTGTGTTTTGAATGCTGTTTTGGGAATATTAGCAGTGTTCATGTGTAGGGTTTCGTAGCATGGAAAACAAAAAATTTCTACCGCATACAAACAAACAAGCCAAGATCTATCTACTAGATTGTAGCAACGAGTCGATGGAATAACTCACCCTCGAAGATTCCAAAGTGTTTAACGAGAGCAGATTCTCGTGGGTGATGTAGTCGTACTCTTTCCGATCTCGCGTAGACGATCCTTCCGGCGCCGCGTTCCGGCAGCGCTCCCGCAGTCGGTCACACGTTCGGTACTCGACGAAGACCTTCCTCTCCCTTGTTCCAGCAGGCAGCGGAGGTTGTAGCACTCTCGTCGCGATTCCGGCAGCACAACGGCGTGGTACCGGAAGTAGAGGGGAGATCTCGCAGGGCTTCGCCTTAAGCCGGAGCGAGTATGGTGGAGTATGAGAGAGCTTTGGTGATCTAGGGTTTAGACACACCAATTAGAAGGCTCTAAACCGGAGGCTAGGGCAATTAGAAGCTCTAACTTGACGGCTTGGGAGAAATCCCTAGGCTGTGGCTAGGGTTTAGGTTTAGAGGAGAGGGACTTGTGTACTAGGAGGGGCAGCCCTGCCCCTCCCTTTATAGGTGGGAGGCGCGGCCAAGGGGAGGGGAGTCCCTCCCCAACTCGGCTTGGAGGTGGGCCGGCGGTTGGAGGAGGGAATCCCTCCCCAACTCGGTTTCCCACTCCTCCTCCTCTTTCCAAAACTTGCCGTTTGACTTTCAAACTAGCCGTTTGACTTTTCAAATTAGGATTTGAATAAACCCTTTATTTTGGACAGCAAAGACACCTAGTACATGATGCAATCATTCCAACTTACAATGACACATTCATGTACCCTTCCCCCCCCCCGAAGTGCCGGACATTCCGGAACCTTCTAGAATGTTCCCGATGAAAACACCGGAACCATTCCCCAACTCCGAAACGGGACTTTCCTTATATGAATCTTATTCTCCGGACCATTCCGGATCTCCTCGTGATATCCCGAATCCCATTCGAGACTCCGAACAACATTCGGTCTCTTTCTCATCATTCCATAACTACTCAAACAACGTCGAATCCTTAAGTGTGTCTCCCTACGGTTCGTGAATTATGCGGACATGATCGAGACACTTCTCCGAACAATAACCAATAGAGGAATCTGGAAATTCATATGGCTCCCACATATTTCTACGATTACTTTGCGATCGAATGAACCACTTACATACGATATCAATTTCCCTTTGTCTCACGATAGTTTACTTATCCGAGGTTATGATCGTCGGTATCTCTGCATACCTAGTTCAACCTCGTTACTGATAAGTACTCTTTTCTCGTTCCCGTGATATGTGATCCCTTGTGAGCCAGTCACATGCTTGCAAGCTAATTGGATGACATTTCACCGAGAGGGCCCAGAGTATATCTATCCGTCATATGGATGGACAAATCCCATTCTTGATCCATGTGTTTCAACCAATACTTTCTGAACACTCAATGCCACCTTTATAGCCACCCAGTTACGGTGTGGTGTTTGATGTCATCAAAGCATCCATCCGGCAAAGGTGATATGCATGATCTCATGGTCGAAGGAATCAGATAACTATGTATCAGAAAGCATATAGCAATTGAACTATTAAAATGACTTGATCTTTATGCTACGCTTATCTATAGGAGTATGTCCACCATATCATTCTCCTAACGATATGATCTTGTTGTTAATAACATCTCAATGTTCATGATAGGGAAACCACAATCATCTATTAACCAACAAGCTAGTATTATATAGAGGCTTTACTAGGGACTTCAAATTAAGTTTACAAATCACACAAGTATTAATGTTTCCTTGTTAATACTATTATAGCATGAATATAAACATTCATCATAAACACAAAGATATAATAATAACTACCTTTATTATTGCCTCTAGGGCATATCTCCAACATCATGCGTATCTGATGATAACCAGATCGAAGGTCAAGTTTGCTGAAAATGGTGGCTGCTTGTAGTTCATCCAGAAGGTCCTCTATGACAGGCATAGGGAATTTGTTTTTGATAGTGATGGAGTTAAGCAGTCTGTAATCCACACACAATCTTCAGCTGCCATCTCTTTTTCTGACCATCACAGCTGGTGAGGAATAAGGACTGAGGCTAGCTCTAATTTCTGCATTTTTGAGCATCTTGAGAATAATCTCCTCCATTGCATCTTTTTGCATATGTGGTACTCTATAGGGTCTGATATTTGGAGGTTGTGCCCCATCCACTAAAGGAATACTATGGTCACAATCTCTAGCTGGAGGAAGACCAGTGGGTTCAGCAAGCACTGGATGAAATTCTTGTAGCAGTTTCTCAATTTCAGTTGGCATAGGAGATGTGCCCGACTTACTCTCAGACTCCAGGTTATGGATTTGAATGACATAACCCAAGACTGATTTGGAAAGAAGTTTTTTCATGACAGCTGGCTCCAGTATACACTGCTCAGGAGGAATAGTGTGGTCTATCAACTGAATCTCCTCACCTTTGTTATAGACTATGAGTAGCCTCAGAGCTAAATCCAAGGTCACAGGACTGAAATTATACATCCAGTCAATACCCAGAATGATATCATATGTGTGTAAGGGTAAGACATGAAAAGCAGATTCAAATTGGTTCCCCTAAATAGTGTATATACTTGGTGGAACCATATGGTCAGAGATCAAATGACCACCACCAGCTACAGCTATTTTCTTGGCCAGTATTGGTTGCATAACACAGTTGATCTTGATTGCAAAATTATAATCCATAAAAGTATTGGAGCTTCCACTGTCTACTAGTGCTACAGCTTGATGTCCCCCAATTGTAATCAGCAGGGAAAAGGTTGCCACACTGGATGTGCCTGCTGTAGCATGAGCTGATAGATGCATGAATTCTGCTTTTACAGGGGTGTTGTCAGGAGTGTTTGGTGCTGTATGAAATGCTGGTTCAGATGTAGGAGAATGATCTGATTCAGGATCCTCCCGTTCATCCTCTATTTCCTGCATGATGTGCAAAGTTCTTCCCTGTCTGCATCTATGCTCTCTATTCCAAGGTTCTTTGCAGTACCAGCATTGCCTAGCAGGTCTGTCCTGAGGAATAGGCACAGCAGGTGGTTTATCAACTTGATTTACTGGTGCTTGTTTGGTATGAACCTTGAAGTTTGTACTCTGATAGTGTACCCTGTTTCTAGAGAGGGAGTTCTGGTAATAGGCTTTCCTGGCTGTTGCTGCATTTTCATAAACCTTGGCATACCAATAAGCTTCTAGAATTCCACTAGGTCTCTGCCCACTTACATCATGTTTAATGTCTGCCCTGAGACCTCCAATGAAGCAACTCATAATAAAAGCTTCTTGCAGATATGGGTGATCTCTTCTGACTAATTGCACACATTCCTCAAAGTTATCTATGTATGCTTGGACAGTTGTAGTTTGCTGAATGTTTTTGAGCTTTTCCACTGCCTCATGAGCATTAGCCTGAGTAAACCTATCTGCAATCATCTGACAAAATTGTTGCCAATTCACCATCTGCCATGGAATACAAATGTTTTTGAGTCAAACATTAGCTCTGCCATAGAAATGTCCAGAGGCAATATTGACCCACTGCTCATATGGTGTCCCAGACATGTCAAAGAATTTTTCACACTGCTGTAACCACCCAATTGGATCATCCCTAGCAAACAGAGGGATCTCCAGACGAGGACCTTTGAGCACATCATCAGCATAATAAGAAACAGCTCCTAATTGTTGCATTTTCTCATTCCTGTCTCCTTCAGGTTGTGTCAGTCTCACTCCTGAAGTGCCCTGCATTTCAGGTGTCTGGGTAGGTAGGAATTGGCCAGTAACTGGGTTAAAATTAGGTGGAATCGTCACCTGATATGGGTTGGTAGTGGTGTCAGACCATATGCCTGATATCAGGGGAGGGGGGTATGGTGGTTTGAAATGTTGGCCTGGGTGGGATATGGGAGGGATCTGGAAGTGTTGTGGAACATTCAGTCCGTTTGGTTGACTGGAAGTAGGAATGGAGGTTTGAGTTGGCTGCAAGGTAGTTGCACCAATAACACTATCAGTGGTTATCATCCTATTGCCCACAGCAACTGGACCAGTCTGCTGAATTCCTCCTATTGAACCCACCATTTGTGCTACCACTGAATGAGCCGATGGAATGTAAGCAGCCTGAGTTGATGACTGACCAATTGGTGGCTGTCTAGGAGGAGTCTGTGCGTGAGGTATACCTGAAGAATCATTATGCTCGGTAATTGTTGAAGCAGCTGGAGTTGACAGATATTTCTGCATCAATTTGTCCAAATCGCTCGCAGTCACCATGTTGGCTTTAATGTCCACAATTCCAGTGGAGGCCAGCTTCAAATCGGCTAGTTCACCACGAATCTCCATCATCTCTGCCTCCAAACGCTCAACCGCAACCTGGGCGTCGAAGGTTCCTGCGGCCGTCGCGTGAGCCCTGGTGTTTGCCGGTGGCCCCATCAGTTGTCTACCGCCGCCGCGCGAGACCGCCTTCGAATGGCACACGAATCAAGGTCGTTACCGGAATTTTGCCGCTGGAGGAGATGTTCCCTAGCAACCGTAACGAACCCCTCGATTTGTGCCCGAGCAGTGCCGCCGCCGCCAAGCCGCCACCGTCGACCCGTCAATTTTGATGTCGCCGCCGCCAAGCCGCCGTCGACTATCGCCCCGCCGCCGCGAACAGGGTGAGGAGGGTGGGATTTTACGAGAGAACCCAACCACCCGCTCTACCCGATTCGAATCGCCTCCGTGGATCCAAGGACGAGTTCGTCCTGATTCGCCCTGCGCTGGAAAAATTTTATGAGCCGAGAATCGTAGCGCTCTGATACCACTGTAGTGCCCCGATGAATTAGGCTGGATAGTCCGTGGGATTTGGGAATGAATTCTGGGGATAGTTGGTCGGGATCTGATGATCGCCGGCGAGGTCGTTGACGAGATCGAAGCTACAGCTAAGGAAACTATGTTTTAGGTAGTTACTTCTTACTTCTCATTCTAAGCCAGAGTCGGCTATAAGACATGTTCTGTTACAGACTGTAATACAACCGATTTAATAAAAATAATAAATGCGTCCAAAAAACATAACAGCCGTAGATGCGATTCTCCTCGTCCGCTTCACTCTGAGCCGTTGGATAACTGAAGGTGTGTCGTGAGTTGTCTTCAGGGTACTAGCGCAAAGACTCCAACTTCATCCTGGATGACCACGGCGGTGGTCGTGACTCGTATATAATTGCTGCGATCAATTACCTATGCTTAAGCAAGCAATTTGACCTCCATGTCTACCATTCTAGGACCAAAACCTGGTCGAACAAACCGGTAATCCGGGACCATCACCGCAAACAGCAGCCTTTCCGTCTGTCCCATAAGGTGATCACCATCGGTGGAGACGCCGGCACCTTGGCCTGGGTGGATCTCTGGAACGGCATCCTCTTCTACGACCTGCTCCGCCAAGACGACCCTGTGTTTGGCCGCTATGTCCCCTTGCCCCCAACGCCGCTGCCGAGCGAACAGCTGGAAGGCTGCCCGTTGGACGAGAGGGACATTGCTCTCATCAACGGCCGCATCAGGTACATCGAGCTGCAGACTCACGTTGGGTCATCGAGATCAGCGCGCCAACGCCGCACCTACGTCTCCTATGGCTGGACAGCCTTCATGTGGAGCAGGAGCGCCGCTGATCCTCATCCCTGGGAGGAGGACTCGTGGCGCCTGGAGTGCAAACTCAAGGCCTCTGATGTCTCTGCGGTTGGAGACAGCAAGTTGCCAGATGTCGATTCGCTGCCCAGGCTGGGAGACGACGAAGGTGAACCGCGGACCATATTGGCGAGGCTCCACAGTGGTCATCCCACGCTCAGCTTGCTCGACGACCAAGGTTTTTACCTCATGAACAAGATTGATTTCCGGGACAAGAAGGCGTGGGTGCTTGCTGTCGACACCGTCAACAAGACCTTGCGAGCTGTGGCTGAGTTCACCGCCGACAGAATCGGTGGCTTCTCTTTCACATACAGACACACTAGGCTCTCTGAATACCTCAATTTGGCTCCAGGTAACATTTATATTTATACTATGCCAGTGTGTTCATAATTGTGCGGTTACAATTATTTTTCAAACGCTTCACTTGCGCGTGCTACTTCTCTTTGGAGACATGAGGCTGAGTAGGCACGTAGACCAGAGGGTTGGTTAGAAAAATTAGCTGCAAAAGTAGCGGTGATGTGGTGTTTTTTTTTGGCCTATGTTTTGTTGTTCTGGACAGCTGATATACTACTAGTTGCTACTTGGAGTAACTGTCGTACTACACAGGTTAACAATATTACACAGTATATGATTGATTGCATATGTGTTGCAATTAGAGTACAAATCATATTAGGAATGATAGTAATCTGAATTAGTTAATGCAACATGTGACAATGCTGCCATATAGACTAATTTGTCTTTGTCCAATTGTTTTGAAAATGCTAAATCAGTGTTATTTGCCAAGCTAGCTGAACTTGTATAGATATATCTGAACATGTGTAACTGTCTGAAATTGTTTGAAAATGTAGTGCGAATGGACTATAATTCAGATAAGAAATGAGTGAAATGCATAGGTACTCATTCGAACAACTGGTATTGCCATATAGATTCTGAAAGGTACCAGTAGCAAGATTTTACCCTGGTAGATTGCAAAAATTATCTGGCTCAAGCAGAATGTTGACTGCTGCACTGTAAAGATGCTAAAGTTTATATTGTTAGTAATTTGCAGTTCAAAAAAATTTGACATGCTCAATTTGCTACTGCCATCGAGTGACTACTGCTGCGACGTATATTTCCATGTTAAGATATTAACTACAATGCCTAGTCATGTAAGCATTTGCACTTTCAGTAACTTGGACTAGCGGCGTGCATGGTTCCACGCCCTTAATATGTCGCGACATTTGTGGCACGCGTTGACGAAGATTGATCTCGTTAATGCCCATTGTTATGGACTTGGTTTTTGGAGGAGATGGGGATGCTGGAGATCGCGGAACGGTTACCAAACAAGCAACACGGAGACACGAGGTTTACCCAGGTTCACGCCCCCGGAGGGAAAACCCTACCCCTACTTGTCTGCTCTTGATTACGGCGGAATCGAAGGTTACATGGGTGCGCAGATGCAATCTGGCATGGAGGTGTGTATGCTTTTGATTACGGCAGAACCTGACCGTTCGTTTGCGGGTGCGCCACAGAGGCGTATGTGATGCTGTGCGGCACATCGAACCTGTAAACAACGGATTCGAAGAACTTGACGGCTGTTTTGCCCTTTTGGTTAGTGACGGGCAAGGCCTCGATCCACTTGGTAAATTTGTTAACTGCGACCAGGAGATAGACGTGACATCTTTTCGAGGACCTTGGCAGTTTGCCAATCATATCGAGCCCCCATTGGGCGAAAGGCCAGGCCAGAGGTATAGGCCTAAGCTCCGATCCGGGTGCGTGCGGTTTGTCGGCGAACCTCTGGCACCCATTGCATATTCGGACGATGTCCTTGGCATCGTTCATGGCCGTTGTGTAGGGGTTCGTAGCATGGAAAACAAAAAATTTCTACCGCATACAAACAAACAAGCCAAGATCTATCTACTAGATTGTAGCAACGAGTTGATAGAATAACTCACCCTCGAAGATTCCAAAGTGTTTAACGAGAGCGGATTCTCGTGGGTGATGTAGTAGTACTCTTCCCGATCTCAAGATCGTGTAGACGATCCTTCCGGCGCTGCGTTCCGGCAGCGCTTCCGCAGTCGGTCACACGTTCGGTACTCGATGAAGACCTTCCTCTCCCTTGTTCCAGCAGGCAGCGGAGGTTGTAGCACTCTCCTCGCGATTCCGGCAGCACGACGGCGTGGTACCGGAAGTAGAGGGGAGATCTCTCAGGGCTTCACCTTAAGCCGGAGCGAGTATGGTGGACTATGAGAGAGCCTCGGTGATCTAGGGTTTAGACACACCAAGTAGAAGGGGCTAGGCCGGCGGCTAGGGAAACTATAAGCCCCAACTCGGCGACTTGGGAGAAACCCTAGGGCGGCGGCTATGGTGGGCGGCGGCGGCTAGGGTTAGGGTTTAGAGGGGGCAAGGTGTAGGTCTTGGAGGGGCAGCCCTGCCCCTCCTTATATAGGTGGAGGGGGCGCGCCAAGGGGAGGGAAGTCCCTCCCCAACTCGGCTTCCAAGGCCGGCGGTGGAGGGAGAGGGACTTCCTCCCCAAGTAGGTTTCCTACTCTCCCTCCACCAAACAAAATAGCCGTTTGACTTTTCAAATTGGCGTCTGACTGTGATTTAGAATCATCCGGATCGGTGTTCCAACTAGCATCAGTGTAACCATTAACAACGAGTTGTTCATCACCTCCATAAGAAAGAACCATATCCTTAGTTCTTCTCAAGTACTTAAGGATGTTTTTGACTGTTGTCCAATGATCCACTCCTGGATCACTTTGATATCTGCTAGTCAAACTAACAGCATATGCAATGTCGGGTCTAGTACATAGCATGGCATACATTAGAGATCCTATGGCTGAGGCATAGGGAGTTTTACTCATCCTTTCTCTATCTTCTGCCGTTGTCGGACTTTGAGTTTTACTCAAGGTCGTATTGGGCAACATGGGCAAGAACCCTTTCTTGCTATCTTCCATTCCAAACCTCTTTAGAACTTTGTCCAAATATGTAATTTGTGACAATGATATTAGGCGCCTCGATCTATCTCTATAAATCTTTATGCCTAATATGTAAGCTGCTTCGCCAAGATCTTTCATTGAAAAACTATTATTCAAATATTCCTTGACACTATTAAGAAGGTCTACATCATTCCCAATCAACAATATGTCATCTACATATAGTATTAAGAATGCTACAGAGCTCCCACTCACTTTCTTGTAAATACAAGCTTCTCCATAAGTTTGTATAAAACCAAAACTTTTGATCACCTTATCAAAACGTTGATTCCAACTTTGGGATACTTGCTTCAATCCATATATGGACCGTTGAAGTTTGCATACGTTGTTAGCATCCTTAGGATCGACAAAACCTTTGGGTTGCATCATATACAACTCTTCATCAATGTCTCCATTGAGGAACGCTGTTTTGACATCCATCTGCCATATCTCATAATCGTAATATGCAGCGATTGCTAACATAATCCTCACAGACTTTAGCTTCGCTACTGGTGAGAAAGTCTCATCGTAGTCAACTCCTTGAATTTGTCGAAACCCCTTTGCGACAAGTCAAGCTTTATAGATAGTAACATTACCATCAGCATCCGTTTTCTTCTTGAAAATCCATTTGTTCTCGACAGCCTTCCGGCCATCCGGTAAGTTCACCAAAGTCCATACTTGGTTTTCGTACATGGATCCAATCTCGGATTTCATGGCTTCTTGCCATTTATTGGAATCTGGGCTCATCATAGCTTCCTCATATGTCGCAGGGTCATCGGTGTTATCCACCAACATGACACTCATAACGGGATCATACCAATCAGGAGTAGTACAAGTTCTCGTTGACCTGCGAGGCTCTGTAGCAACTACGACCGAAGTTTCATGATCATCATCATTAGCTTCCTCTCTTATTGGTGCAGGCACCACAGGAACTTCTTCCGGTGCTGTGCTACTCGCAATTTCGAGAGAAGGTTCGACAACCTCGTTGAGTTCTACTTTCCTTCCAGTCACTTCTTTCGAGAGAAATTCCTTCTCTAGAAATGATCCATTCTTGGCAACGAAGATTTTGCCTTCGGATCTATGATAGAAGGTATACCCAATAGTTTCCTTTGGGTATCCTATGAAGATGCATTTTTCCGCTTTGGGTTCAAGCTTGTCCGGCTGTAACTTCTTTACATAGGCTTCGCAACCCCAAACTTTAAGGAACGACAATTTAGGTTTCTTCCCAAACCATAATTCATACGATGTCGTTTCAACGGATTTAGATGGTGCCCTATTTAAAGTGAATGCGGCTGTTTCTAATGCATAACCCCAAAATGATAGCGGTAAATCTGTAAGTGACATCATAGAACGAACCATATCTAAGAGAGTTCGATTAAGACGTTCGGACACACCATTACGCTGTGGTGTTCCCGGCGGTGTCAATTGTGAAAGTATTCCACATTTCTTCAAATGCTCGCCAAACTCGTAACTTAGATATTCACCTCCACGATCAGAATGCAGAAATTTAATCTTCTTGTTACGTTGATTCTCAACCTCACTTTGAAATTCCTTAACTTCTCGAAAGTTTTGGACTTATGTTTCATGAAATAGATATACCCATATCTACTCAAGTCATCTGTGAAGGTAAGAACATAATTTTAACCACCGCGCGATGCTACACTCATTGGACCACACACATCGGTATGTATGATTTCCAATAAGTCCGTAGCTCGCTCCATCATACCAGAAAATAGAGTCTTAGTCATTTTACCCATCAGACATGCTTCGCATCTTTCAAGTGATTCAAAATCAAGTGATTCAAGAAGTCCATCGGAATGGAGTTTCTTCATACGCTTCACTCCAATGTGACTAAGACGACAGTGCCATATATAGCTCAAGTTATCGCTCGATTTCAAACGTTTAGCTTCAATGTTATTAATATGTGTATTTCCACTATCGAGATTCAATAAGAATAGACCATCTATCAAAGGTGCATGTGCATAAAACATATTACTCATATAAATCGAACAACCATTATTCTTGGACTTAAACAAGTAACCGTCTCGCAATAAACAAGATCCCGATATAATGTTCATGCTTAACACAGGCACTAAATAACAATTATTTAAGTATAAAACTAATCCTGATGGTAGATGAAGAGGTAGCATGCCGACCGCGATCACATCAACCTTTGATCCGTTTCCAACGCGCATCGTCACCTTGTTCTTCGCTAGCTTCCGTTTATTCTGCAGCACCTGTTTCGAGTTACAAATATGAGCAACCGAACCAGTATCAAATACCCAGGCACTAATACAAGTACTAGTGAGATACACATCAATAACATGTATATCGGATATACCTTTCTTCTTGATGTTGTATTTCTTCAAATCCGCCAAGTACTTTGGGCAATTCCGCTTCGAGTGACCTTCTCCCTTGCAGTAAAAGCACTCTGTATCAGGCTTGGGTCCAGCCTTGGTCTTCTTCGTCGGTGCGGTAACTTTCTTACCACCCTTCTTGAAGTGTCCCTTTTGCTTAGACTTGCCTTTCTTGAATTTGGTGGTCTTATTGACCATCAACACTTGGTGCTCTTTCTTGATCTCCACTTCTGCAGATTTTAACATGGAGAAGAGTTCTGGCAACTGCTTGTTCATGCTTTGCATATTGTAGTTCATCACAAAGTTCTTGTAACTTGGTGGTAGTGATTGGAGGACACGGTAAATCCCCAAAGTATTAGGAATCACTATACCCAAGCTTTGAAGTTTGTTTGCGTGCCCAGACATCTTAACCACATGCTCACTGACGGAGCTGCCCTCTTCCATCTTGCAGTTAAAGAACTTTTCAGAAGCCTCATAGCTCTCAACTACCGCGTGAGTCTCAAAAATCAATTTGAGTTCACGAACAATATCATGTGGGTCTGAATTCTCAAACCTTTTCTGAAGCTCCGATTCTAAACCATACAAGATAGCACACTGAACTGTGGAGTACTGATTCTTCCGAGCGAGGTAAACGTTCTTTACTTCATCGGCAGCATCAGCTGCAGGCGGGTCACCCAGCGGTGCATCCAGCACATAGGTCAAATTACCAGCATTGAGGACAATCCTCAAATTGCGGAACCAATCCGCGAAGTTGCTTCCATTGTTTTTCAACTTTTCTTTCTCTAGGAACACATTAAAATTGATGGTAGGGGCCGCCATTGATCTACAACATATTTGCAATAGTTTTAGACTAAGTTTATGACAAATTGAGTTCTAATTAATAGTTAAATTAATCTAGGTGAACTCCCACTCAAAACAATATCCCTCACATTGTTTTAGTGATCACATGAACCAAATCCACCACATCAAAACCGATCATCACGAGAGTTGATGTAGCTTCAATGGCGAACAATCGACATGTTAATCATATCTACTATATGATTCATGCTTTACCTTTCGGTGATCCGTGTTCCGAGACCATGTCTGTACATGCTAGGCTCGTCAAGATCAAACCTTAGCTTCGGCATGAGCAAATCTGGCTTGCCCACGTTGTATACACTTGCAAAATCTAACACACCCGATCATCATGTGGTGCTTCGAAACAACAAGCTTTAGCAACAGTGCTTACTAAGGATGAACACTTTAGAACTTGAAATTTATGTGCATGAGGGATCATCTTATAATGCTACCGTCGTTAACTAAGCAATACAAGATGCATAAAGGATTAACATCACATGCAATTCATAATATGTGATATGATATGGCCTTTCTTCTTTGTGCTTCCGATCTCCATCTTCAAGCACGAACACGATCTCCGTCATCACCGGCATTGCATCAAGGTCAATGACGCTGCTCCATGGTTGTCATCCACCAGCTTCAACTATTACAACTACTTTGAATAGACACGCGGGTCTTAACAAAAATTAAAGACAACCATATGGCTCCTGTCGGTTGCCAACTTACAATAAGGAGCATTGCATACATCGCATATAATCACAATCATGGCCATATCACATCACATCACACCCCTGCAAAACAAAGTTAGACGCCTCTAATTTCTTTGCATATTTTACGTGGTTTGGGGCTTTCAATAAGTGTCGATCTAATTTACCAACAAGAACCACAACGTTGATGTTTGAACTATCAAGTGCCCGTTATAAATTGGATCTATACTATAATGGGAGAGACAGACACCCGCAAAGCCACTTATGCAATACAAGTTGCATGTTGAGCGTGGAGCAAGTCTCATGAACGCTGTCATGTAAGGTTAGCCCGGGCCGCTTCATCCCATCATACCGCAAGATGCAAAGTACACAAGAAGCAATTGATAATAAAAGCACCACCGCCCACAATGACCATTGTGTTCTACTCGTGCAACAGATCTACATATAGACACGACTCTGATACCACTGTAGGGGTTCGTAGCATGGAAAACAAAAATTTTCTACCGCATACAAAAAACAAGCCAAGATCTATCTACTAGATTGTAGCAACGAGTCGATAGAATAACTCACCCTCGAAGATTCCAAAGTGTTTAACGAGAGCGGATTCTCGTGGGTGATGTAGTCGTACTCTTCCCGATCTCAAGATCGTGTAGACGATCCTTCCGGCGCTGCGTTCTGGTAGCGCTTCCGCATTCGGTCACACGTTCGGTACTCGACGAAGACCTTCCTCTCCCTTGTTCCAGCAGGCAGCGGAGGTTGTATCACTCTCCTCGCGATTCCGGCAGCACGACGGCGTGGTACCGGAAGTAGAGGGGAGATCTCGCAGGGCTTCGCCTTAAGCCGGAGCGAGTATGGTGGACTATGAGAGATCCTCGATGATCTAGGGTTTAGACACACCAAGTAGAAGGGGCTAGGCCGGTGGCTAGGGCAACTAGAAGCCCCAACTCAGCGGCTTGGGAGAAACCCTAGGGCGGCGGCGGCGAGGGTTAGGGTTTAGAGGGGGCAAGGTGTAGGTCTTGGAGGGGAAGCCCTGCCACTCCTTATATAGGTGGAGGGGGCGTGCCAAGGGGAGGGGAGTCCCTCCCCAACTCGGCTTCCAAGGCCGATGGTGGAGGGAGAGGGACTTCCTCCCCAAGTAGGTTTCCTACTCTCCCTCCACCAAACAAAATAGCCGTTTGACTTTTCAAATTGGCGTTTGACTTTTCAAACTAGGATTTGATTTAACCCTTTATTTTGTTCAGCGATGACACCTAGTACATGATGCAACCATTCCAACTTGTTATGACACATTCATGTACCCTTCCTCCCCGGAGTGCCGGACATTCCGGAACCTTCTAGAACATTCCCGATGAAAACACCGGAACCATTCTCCAACCCCGAAACAGGACTTTCCTTATATGAATCTTATTCTCCGGACCATTCCGGATCTCCTCGTGATATCCCGGATCCCATCCGAGACTCCGAACAACATTCGGTCTCTTACTCATCATTCCATAACTACTCAACAATGTCGAATCCTTAAGTGTGTCTCCCTACGGTTCGTGAATTATGCGGACATGATCGAGACACTTCTCCGAACAATAACCAATAGAGGAATCTAGAAATTCATATGGCTCCCACATATTTCTACGATTACTTTGCGGTCGAATGAACCACTTACATACGATACCAATTTCCCTTTGTCTCACGATAGTTTACTTATCCGAGGTTTTGATCGTCGGTATCTCTGCATACCTAGTTCAACCTTGTTACTGATAAGTAATCTTTTCTCGTTCCCGTGATATGTGATCCCTTGTGAGCCAGTCACATGCTTGCAATCCAATTGGATGACATTCCACCGAGAGGGCCCAGAGTATATCTATCCGTCATATGGATGGACAAATCCCACTCTTGATCCATGTGTCTCAACCAATACTTTCCGAACAATCAATGCCACCTTTATAGCCACCCAGTTACGGTGTGGTGTTTGATGTCATCAAAGCATCCTTCCGGTGATGGTGATAAGCATGATCTCATGGTCGAAGGAATTAGGTTACTATGTATCAGAAAGCATATAGCAATTGAACTATTAAAATGACTTGATCTTTATGCTACGCTTATCTATAGGAGTATGTCCATCATATCATTCTCCTAACGATATGATCTTGTTGTTAATAACATCTCAATGTTCATGATAGGGAAACCACAATCATTTATTAACCAACAAGCTAGTATTATAAAGAGGCTTTACTAGGGACTCTTATTTAGTTTACAAATCACACAAGTATTAATGTTTCCTTGTTAATACTATTATAGCATGAATGTAAACATTTATCATAAACACAAAGATATAATAATAAATACATTTATTATTGCCTCTAGGGCATATCTCCAACACGCTGGCCAGTAAAATCCGGCTCGTAGAGCTTTGGCGACAAGGGCGCGGCTGCCCGCATGATGGGCGCAGATGCCCTCATGGATGTCTTGGAGGATTGTTTTGCCATCACCGATGGTGACGCACCTTTGGAGTACACCCGAAATGATGCGCTTGTACAGCTCGCCATTGATGATGGTGAAGGCCTTGGACCGACGAGATATGCGCGGGGCATCTGTCGGGCTGTCAGGCAGTTCTCCGTCTATCAGGTACCTGAGGTATGACCGTGTCCACGTTTCTTCGACTGCCATGACCTGCATCAGGTTGACGACTGCGACCTCTGTGTCGAGCTTTTAGGGTCCTTCCTGACCGTCGAGTAGCGCGGCCCCCCGAGTGTTCTGCTTCTTCCGGTGATCCCTTGGGGAATTTCCTTTTGATGGATGGCATGCAGATCTGTTCGAGGAACACACCCGGTGGCACCCGTGTGTAGGTGGAGCCGATGTTGGCGAGTCTATCGGCCTCTTCGTTTCTTTCTTTTCCAACATGCCGAAGCTCGCAGCCGTCAAAGTCTCCTTCGAGTGCGTTGCAGAGTGCGTTGTACGCAATCATGTTGGCGGCGTGTGCGTCGCACTCGTTCATCGTCTGCTGGACGACAAGATTGGAGTCACCGTAGATGACCAGGCGCGTCGCGCCGCAGATCTTGGCCATCCTCATGCCGTGGATGAGGGCCTCGTATTCGGCTTCGTTATTGGAAGCTCAAAATTTCATCCGGAGGACGTACTTCATCTTGTCGCCCTGCGGGGAGGTCAGTATGACCCCGGCTCCTGCCCCGGCCTCACGCTTGGAGCCGTCGAAGTGCATTGTCCATGACTGTGTAATGTCCGGGGTGTTTGGCAGATGCAGTTCCATCCAGTGTACAAGGAAGTCCGGGAGGACCTGAGACTTGATCGTGTGACGCTTCTCGTAGACGATGTCTAGAGGTGATAGCTCGATGCCCCACAGGGCCACGCGTCCTGTGGCCTCCGGATTGTTCAGGATGCTGTTCAGGGGTGCTTCGTTGACGACCATCACCTGGTGCTCCTGGAAGTAGTGGCTCAGCCGTCGAGCCGTCATGAACACGCCGTAGGCGAGTTTCTGGTAGTGAGGGTACCTCTGCTTGGTCCGCGTCAATACCTCGCTAAGGTAGTAGATTGCGCGTTGGACCCCATGGGTCTTGCCTTCTTCAGGTTGCTCGACCACTGGTACGATGCTTACCACCTGGTGTGTTGCTTCTATGTATAGCAGTAGAGGCTCGCTTTCCTTTGGCGTGACCAGGACGGGCGAGGTGGAGAGCAACCGCTTTAGATCTTCGAATGCGTCGTCCACCTCAGGCGTCCACTCGAATTTATCTGCCTTGCGTAGCAGCTGATAGAAAGGCAGGGATTTTTCGCCCATACGGCTGATGAACCTGCTCAACGCCGCGATTCGTCCGGCAAGCTATTGGACGCCCTTGAGGTTCTTCGTCTTCTCCATGGACATTATGGCCCGGATTTTTTTCGGGTTCGCTTCGATTCCTCTCTGGGAGATGAAGTAGCCTAGCAGCTGACCAGATGGGACGCTGAAGGCGCACTTTTCTAGGTTTAGCTTGATCTTGTATCGATCAAGGTTGTCGAACGTCTCGCGGAGATCGTCGATGAGTGTCTTGGCCTCCCTTGTTTTGATTACTATGTCATCGACATAGACTTGGATGTTGCAGCCGATCCGGTCCTTCAGGCACGCCTGCATGCATCGCTGGTACGTGGTGCCTGCGTTCTTCAGCCCGAAGGGCATTGTGTTGTAGCAGAACACTCCGAACGGCGTAATGAACGCCGTTTTTTCCTGATCTTTGACCTTCAGTCGAATCTGGTTGTAGCCTGAGTAGGCATCGAGGAAGGAGAGCTTCTCGCATCCTGCAGTCTACTCGATGATATGATTGATCCGAGGGAGAGGGAAGTGGTCCTTCGGGCAGTGCTTGTTCAGCGATGTGAAGTCCACGCACATCCGCAGGATGTCCGTGTCCTTGTTGGGGACCATCACGGTGTTGGCTAGCCACTCGCTTTCCTTGATCTCCCTGATGAAGTTGGTGTCGAGCAGTCTGTTGACTTCGACTCCAATGGCCTTGGCCCGTGGCCCGGACAATCGTCGGATAGATTGTTTGACCGGCTTGGTATTTGGGAACACATTGAGTGCGTGTTCGGCGAATTCCCTGGGAACTCCTGGCATGTCCGTAGGACACCAGGCGAAGATTTCCCAGCGCTTACAGAGGAATTTGACGAGCGCGCTTTCCTATGCGGGGCTGAGGTCGTTGGCGATCAGCGCCGTCTTGGAGGCGTCCGTCGGGTGGACCTGCACCTTCTTTGTGTTGACTGTTGAGTTGAACGACATGTCGGGTGCGTTTTGCCTCGAGACTGGGGGTGCCCCGTTGTTCGTCACTTCCCAGAGCCTTGTGAGCTCCTCCTGCATGCCGAATGACTGGGAGATTCTGTTGAAGTCCCTGTCGCAGTGGTCTGATCGGGTGAAGCTCCCATGGATCGTGATGACGCCTCTAGGTCCTGCCATCTTGAGTAGCAGGTACGCGTAGTGCGGTACTGCCAGGAATCGTGCGAATGCCACACGCTCGAGGATGGCATGGTATTGTGATGGCCAGTCCACCACTTCAAACTCGAGTCGTTCGCACCGAAAGTTATCGGGCTTGCCGAAGATGACGTCGAGCCATATCTTTCCCAGGGGGAATATGCCCTTCCCTAGGACAATGTCGTGGAACGTAGTGTCGGACTGTTCCAGGCTGCACAGCGGGATCCGCATTGCTGCTAAGGTGCTAGCCAACATCAGATTGATGCTGTTGCCGTCGTCCATAAAGACACGGCTCATGTCGAACCCTCCGATCTGCGCCTCGAGCACCAGGGCAGCATGTCCTGGGCGAGGGACCTGGCAAGAGTGATCCGAATGGCTGAACGTGATGCAGGACTCCGATCCGCTGAGGTACTCCGGGATGGCGGGTGGAGCGGTCACAGTCAGATTGATCTGACGGGTGATTTTCTTTGCACCCTATTCGTTGGGCGTCCTTTTTGGATCATCAGTGATCCTTTCGGCGCGGGATACCCATGCCCACCGTTATTTTGCGCGGGTGCGATTGGGTGATTCGAAGGTCCCGCAGGTGGTGGTGGAGGAGCTCCATGTGCGATCTCACCTGGCGTGGGTGTGTTCCCGTATCCAGGGTTCGGGGCTTGCTTCCTCCACTGAGACATGCTTTCGCTGAGTTTCTAGAACTCGCGGCAGTCCTTGAGCATGTGGCTTGCCTTCTTTTTACCATCCTGCTTGTTGATGTAGAAGTGGATGCTGCATGGACCCGACAGTTTGTCGTATGCTGAGGGTCCATCGTCACGGCCATGACGTTGCCATGACTGCGATGGGCGTCGTTCGTCGCGGAAGTTATTTCCGCGGTATCCGCCGCTACTACGGTTGCCGTCGCTGCGGCGGTCGGCGTAGCCGGCCGCGACCACGTCGGGTCCGTCGCGATCGTCGTAGACGCACGATCTTCTCTTGCTACGGCGCTCACGTCGCCGGCCGTAGTCATCTTCCTCCTCTGAGTGCGCTCGGTGGACGGAGTCCTCGCCATCTGCCCACTTGTTGACGATGTCCATGAGGTGGTCGAGGGTCTTGGGCTTGACGCGCCCAAGCTCTTCCTTGAAGTCCTGGCGTTTGACGCCATCCTTGAAGGTGTCGATAGCTCTCTCTCCTCAGAGATGTGCGCCGCGGAGTTCTTGGTGTTGGACCAGTGCAATATGTACGAGCAAATGGATTCTCCCGTTCGTTGGGTGAAGGCCCGCAACTCCTCGATCGAGGCTGGCCTCTTGCTGGTGCCTTTGAAGTTTTGGATGAAACTGTATGCCAGTTCCTCCCAGCTTCGGATGGATCCCGAGGATAGGCTGCTGTGCCAGATTCGGGTTGCGCCTGTCAACTGCAGCTGAAGGCATTGCAGGGCGGTGTTCTTGTTTCCGCCGTGTAGCTTGACGGACGACAGATGGTCGCTGAGCCACACATTGGGGTCCTGTGTAACATCAAATTTCGGAGTATCCGAAGGAAGCTTGAAGTTCCGTGGCATCCGTGTCCATCGGACGGATCTGCTGAAGCATCGGGCTCCGTAGAGTTCTCCTTCGTCATCGTCTTCCTCGGATTCAGATGAGCAGACACGCTTGGCACGCGCTTTGTTGACCTTGCGTTGAGTGAGCGCGCTTCGAGCGTCGTAGTCGTGGCTGCGGTGGCGCGAGCTCTTGTGCCTTCGAGGTAGGTCATGCTCTTCATCCTCGGATGAAGGCGTGGGGCTGCGGTTGAACCTGACCGCAACCTTCTTCTTTGGCTCCGCAGGAGCTTCTCTGTGGTGCGCAGCTCCAATGAGTCCTAGTCCGGTAAGCGCGGACTTGTGCATGGCGCTTTTCGTGTCCCCCACCGGAGGTGGATGGGACGCGAGGTATGTAGTGACTGCCATGATCGCGGCTTGCAGTGTCTTCGGGATAACGTTGCCGTCGGCATCCATCTCCATGAAAGACATGTTGAGGGTCCGGGTCACCTCACGACACTCCTTGGGGTCCATGTTCTCCGTGCGAGAACGGTGCTTGTTGCCATGGTTGCCGTGCGAGCTGGAGCCAATGCCTATGGTGGAGAGCGCAGCTCTCCGCGCACTGGATTCCGAGGCTGCTTGCTTGCGTTTGTCAAGCACCTCTTGCATCTTCACCTGTTTCTTGTGCTCTTCGACTAGGAGCAGGTGGTACGCCATCAGTAAGTCCCGTGAGGCACCCACGGACAGTATCTTGTTGCCTGCCACGGCTTCGCGTGCTTGATCCCATCCTTCCTCGCTGAGGTGGATGATCCGATTGGGATCGGTGTCTTCATCGTTGGGCGGGGGGGAGAGGGGGGGACTGGTTTCTCCTGTTCTCGCCGTTCCTACCCTGCGGGTTAGGTGGCAGGTTAGGTGCGTGCTATTCCGCGTCACTCTGGATGACTACGGCACATTGGTAGCGCTCGTAGATTGGATCGCTGCTGCCGCAGCTTCCGGATCCAGAACCGTAGGTCCCTTCCTCCGATGGTGGATCGCACAGATCTGAGTTGTAGCTGCTGCTATCATAAGACTCATCTGTCGATGGCGATGTGTGTAGCACGGGGTGTGGAGCCCACGAAGCGGGCCTGATCGATGGCAAGGGCACCCGCTCTGGGAGGCAGAGAGTGCCGGTCTGCCCCACCTGGAAGCAGAAGCTCCCGAATAGGATCTCGAGTCCGTCGCCAACGGTCTCGAAGTCCTTCAGGGTGGCTGGTGAGTGGGCGGTGAATTCGAAAGCGCCGAAGAGGAGATGACTCTCCGTCGCCGCGAAGTTGTAGATCGCTTTGGTTGGGACCGTCACGATCGCACAATCAGCGATCCCAGTTCCCACAGACGGCGCCAATTGACGAGGATTGATCTCGTCAATGCCCATTGTTATGGACTTGGGTTTTGGAGAAGATGGGGATAATCGAGATCGCGGAACGGTTAGCAAACAAGCAACATGGGGACACGAGGTTTACCTAGGTTCAGGCCCCTGGAGGGAAAACCCTACTCCTGCTTGTCTGCTCTTGATTACGGCGGAACCGAAGGTTACAGGCATGCGCAGATGCAATCTGGCGTGGAGGTGTGTATGTGGTGGTATGCGAAGTGCCCTCCTCGTCGTGTCCTCCTAGCCTTTATATAGAGATAGGTAGGTCCCGGGCAAAGATCGAGTCGGTTACAGGTTTTAGGGTTTGCCCCTTTGAATATTCTATCTATTCTAGTCTTGCTCTCCAAGGATCCGAAGGCATCATGGGCCCTGGACACCCGAAAGTCTTCATGGGCTGGCGCATATTCGTCGTGGGCCTTCCTTGGGCTGGACCAGATATACTAAGGTCGTGTACCCGCAGGGTATAACCATGTCACGCGTGTTCCTATGCCGCTACTATTTGCACATCATGTACTTGTACAGGCGCCCTGCGATAAAAAATAGCTACAAAAGTATCCGTGATGTGGTGTTTTTTGCCTATGATTTGGTGTTCTGTGTAGCTGATATGATAGGGCAAAGGTGTCCGATCTTTCGATGAGATGATGATAGTCGATTTGGTGGAGTTTGGGCTTAACGATCCGACTACACGTGCGAGCATGAGCGCCAATGCAATCGCTAGGCCAATCTCCTGGAGGTTACCGATCCTGCGGGAACACGATCAGCCTGACCAGCGAGGGTCTTAATTCCTACCTGAAATCGAGAACAAGTAAGAACTAATATTACAATCAAGATATTGCGGATTAAGAGTTAAGCTTTATTGAAAAGGTGGGATCCTGAATATGTGCGAAGTACAAGAGGCCTCTGCGACGCTCGAGCCTTGGCGAAGTTGCTGCGATGGCTAACTTACTGTCTAAACAATATCCGAGTCTAGGGTGACGGCTATGGGGAGTATTTAAGGAGGAAAAGGTGGGGTTTTGGCCAGCCATGGAAGTGGTGGCCGAATCCAACCCTAGAAGTCCTTTTCCCCTCAAAAACGGACTCTAAAAGTGGCTATTTAAAATCCTGCGAAAATTACATGGGCCTGGCCCAAAATAAAGGTGTCGCAGCACCATATTAAGCTATGGACGAATTCGTGAAGTATTAATCTTGAATATTTCGTCCAAGCCTTCTTTCTTCATTATGGTGGCCTCAAAGTTCTGAAATCTCCATCTGTGGCCTTCTCTTGGATCATCACATGCTTGCTGCCATCTCCATGCATGGCCATGCTCCAATGCTTGTACCTCTCATCCATGCTTGGTCCATCATTCCTAAGAGTAAGAAATACATCCGATTTAGGCAGCATCATATTCTCATGTATGTGAGGAATAGTTCCAAGAAACGAAAGTACCTGATAGTTAAGTTGCTTGGCACGAGATCTTGTTATGGGTCCTTGTATGTGTGTAGCTGTAGGTACAACGATTGTATCAATAGAAGGGATGTCCACATCATGATAGGGCAAAGGTGTCCGATCTTTTGATGAGATGATGAAAGTCGATTTGGTGGAGTTTGGGCTTGACGATCCGACTACACGTGCGAGCACAAGCGCCAATGCAATCGCTAGGCCAATCTCCTAGAGGTTACCGATCCTGCGGGAACACGATCAGCCTGACCAGCGAGGGTCTTAATTCCTACCTAAAATCGAGAACAAGTAAGAACTAATATTGCAATCAAGATATTGCGGATTAAGAGGAAAGCTTTATTGAAAAGGTGGGATCCTGAATAGGTGCGAAGTACAAGAGGCCTCTGCGACGCTCGAGCCTTGGCAAAGTTGCTGCGATGGCTAACTTAATGTCTAAACAAAATCCGAGTCTAGGGTGATGGCTATGGGGAGTATTTAAGGAGGAAAAGGTGGGGTTTCGGCTAGCCATGGAAGTGGTGGCTGAATCCAACCCTAGAAGTCCTTTTCCCCTCAAATACGGACTCTAAAAAGTGGCTATTTAAAATCCTGTGAAAATTACATGGGCCTGGCCCAAAATAAAGGTGTCGCAGCATCATATTAAGCTATGGACGAATTCGTGAAGTATTAATCTTGAATATTTCGTCCAAGCCTTCTTTCTTCATTATGGTGGCCTCAAAGTTCTGAAATCTCCATCTGTGGCCTTCTCTTGGATCATCACATGCTTGCTGCCATCTCCATGCATGGCCATGCTCCAATGCTTGTCCCTCTCATCCATGCTTGGTCCATCATTCCTAAGAGTAATAAATACATCTGATTTAGGCAGCATCATATTCTCATGTATGTGAGGAATAGTTCCAAGAAACGAAAGTACCTGATAGTTAAGTTGCTTGGCACGAGATCTTGTGATGGGTCCTTGTATGTGTGTAGCTGTAGGTACAACGGTTGTATTAATAGAAGGGATGTCCACATCATGCTCCCCTTCTTGAATTGAAGTCGTCCTCGATGCAATCTTATCTTCCTCACCAAAGTAAGGCTTCAAATCTGCAATGTTAAACGTAGGACTAACCGTCCCAAAGTCTGCAGGCAACTCAAGTTTATATGCATTATCATTTATTTTCTCTAACACCTTAAAGGGACCAGCAGCACGCGGCATTAACTTAGACTTGCGTAAATCAGGAAAGCGATCCTTACGCAAATGTAACCAAACAAGATCTCCAACATCAAACACAACATGCTTTCTCCCTTTATCCCCAGCAAGTTTATACTTAGCATTCATGTGTTCAATGTTATCTTTAGTAGTCTTATGCAAGTTTAATATCATTTCAGCGTGTTGTGTAGCATCCAAATTATTTTGCACCGAAGTAGGTAAAGGCAATAAATCAATAGGTGCACGAGGAACAAAACCATACATGATCTCAAACGGGCACATCTTTGTGGTAGAATGCAGCGAACGATTATAAGCAAATTCTATATGAGGTAAACACTCTTCCCACAATTTTAAGTTCTTTTTTAAAACAGCCCGCAACATAGTAGACAAAGTTCTATTTACTACTTCAGTTTGTCCATCAGTTTGGGGATGACATGTAGTACTAAACAGCAATTTAGTCCCCAACTTAGCCCATAAACATCTCCAAAAGTGGCTAAGAAATTTAGTATCATGATCAGAAACAATAGTATTTGGCACACCATACAAACGAACAATTTCACAAAAGAACAAATCAGCAATATGCGCAGCATCATCCGTTTTATGACAAGGAATAAAGTGTGCCATCTTAGAAAACCGATCCACAACAACAAAAATACCATCCCTCCCCTTCTGTGTTCGTTGCAATCCCAAAACAAAGTCCATAGAAATATCCTCCCAAGGAACACTAGGAACAGGAAGAGGCATATATAAACCATGTGGATTAAGTCGAGACTTAGCTTTTTGACAAGTAGTGCAGCGTGCCACAAATCTCTCAACATCTCGACGCATACATGTCCAAAAGAAGTGTGCAGCAAGAACATCCTCCGTCTTCTTGACACCAAAGTGTCCCATCAATCCTCCTCCATGCGCCTCCTATAACAACAAAAGACGAACATAACTATCTGGAATGCATAGTTTGTTAGCACGGAACACAAATCCATCATTGAAGACGAACTTGTTCCAAGTTCTACCATCTCTACAATTATGCAACACATCTTTAAATTCAACATCATGCACATATTGTTCCTTAATAGTTTCCAATCCAAATATTTTGAAGTCAAGTTGAGATAACAAGGCATAACGGCGCGACAAGCATCAGCAATAATATTATCTTTACCCTTTTTGTGTTTGATAACATAAGGAAAAGACTCAATAAATTCAACCCACTTTGCATGACGACGATTCAACTTAGCTTGACTACGAATATGCTTCAAAGATTCATGATCAGAATGAATAACAAATTCTTTAGGCCATAGATAATGTTGCCAAGTTTCTAATGTCCGAACCAACGCATATAATTCTTTATCATAAGTAGAATAGTTCAGACTAGCCCCACTCAATTTCTCACTAAAATATGCAACAGGTTTTCCCTCTTGTAATAACACCCCTCCCAAACCAATTCCACTAGCATCACATTCAAGCTCAAAAGTCTTAGTAAAATCAGGAAGTTGGAGTAAGGGAGCATGTGTTAGCTTATCTTTCAATATGACGAAGGCCTGTTGTTGTGCATCGCCCCAAACAAAGGGCACATCCTTCTAGGTAAGCTCATTCAGCGGCGCGGCAATTGATCCAAAGTCTTTGACAAAGCGCCTATAAAAACCAGCGAGGCCAAGAAAATTCCTCACTTGTGTGACCGTCTTGGGCTGCGGCCAATTCTCAATAGCTTCAATCTTGGCTGGATCCACTTCAATACCCTGTGATGTAACAACATAGCCAAGAAACGCAACTCGATTGGTGCAAAAGGTGCACTTCTCAAGGTTACCAAACAAACGTGCATCACGTAAAGCATTGAAAACAGCATGTAAATGGTCCAAATGATCCTCTAAAGATTTGCTATAAATCAGAATATCATAAAAGTAGACTACCACAAAGCGTCCAATGAAAGCACGTAAAACTTCGTTCATTAATCTCATGAAAGTGCTAGGTGCATTAGTTAAACCAAACGGCATTACTAACCACTCATATAAACCGAACTTAGTTTTAAATATTGTTTTCCATTCATCTCCTAATTTTTGTAAGGTTCCCAACCTTTAATAAGGTAGAGATCCCTGTGTTTACAATGCTAGTCCCTAGATCAATAGCTAGCATCCACAGTTAAGATGTAATATCAAGAAACAAAGGTCATAATACAACTTTATAACCAGGAATAAAATAATTCATTACATCTTACATAGCTCATTTGGCTATCACATTACATTTGCAGCAGAATATCTGTAAGCATGGGGTCCTTCACCTTCAAAGTGCCACATGCAAACATGTTGGTTGTAGACTTGTAATCCTATTCAACGCACTTCACTAACATCAAACAAACCTGCAACATAATAAGTTGCAGCCACTAGGGTCAATACATTTGAATTGTATTGGCAAGTTTCACTACTATGTAGAAATGTGTGGATCCTATCATTTACATGCATATTTGGCTAAGTAGGGTTTAGCCTCTTTTGCAGAAAGCAATATAGTTTTATCCTATCTTTTCAATATAGTTTTTTGATCTTTGTCAAATCTTTTTGAACTTCTTGGAAAACTCCAAGTGCTTCAAATCCCTTGTTGTTACCCGCAAGTTTTAACTTTGTGAAATTTGAATGTCGAGATCTTCCATAGCTTCAGGCCTTAGTTGCTCAGTATTGTCCATAACCGGGGACACGGCTAAGTACTTAGAATTTGATCTTCTGCAGAAGTTGTACACTTTACCCACATGACACAATCTCATCTTGATGCCACCAGTGGCCGCTGGATAAGTACTCACCAAGATGGAGTACTGGCAGATTGAGAATGTGACAAAGTCTTTCCATAGGAGTCCTCCCAATACACAATGCTAGCTTGTCATTCAGGCACCAATGTAGGGTTTCAAGTTCCCTTACACAACTCTAGTTAACCTGAAGATGCCAATGCATGGGTCTTCCACTATGTAGTTGACTAAGCCAGAGCCCATTTAGCATGTGGCTATACACGGAAGCCACTGTACGAGAAACATGTTCAATCTCTGAGTCCCTGGGTGGTTTTCTTCTAGTGCACAACAAAAGAGATAGCCATATAAACATGGTTCCTTTTGTTGCCACCTTGTCCAACCTTGAGTATCCTTGTCCACCCAGGTGGTTCATTGAGTACTTGTTTTATTATATAAAACATAAGTCTTTTCAATACTTCATATAATCATAACATGTATCCCATCCCAAATATATAGCTGGGCTAAGCATACTACAACTACATTGTTTTCACTAGGGAATATATAAGGGTATCCTATTAGGATTTAGCATAGCATAAAATATAGTAATCATTGTCATGCATGTTTCAAAAATCCACTAAGTGCAATGAAAATAGTAGGACTTGGATGATAGTGTCACTTGCCTTTTTAGTAGAGAATGTTGGTTCACTTCTTGATCTTGCAAATATCACACTTTTCTAATTTCACTACAAATCAATCAAGCAAACATAGATTCAACTAGCATTCCAACGAATATTCAAACAATTTATCACACATAAAATAATAGAAACAAAGTCATGCATGCAAGCATGCAAAAGATAGTTTTATTTTCAAAGGTGGTTTCTACTAGGCTCTAAACATTATAAGGTTCAAAGTGGTCATTTACTAAAGTGGTAAGTCCATTTGCAAAAGGTTTTATATATAAACTATTTTTAAGCCATTTCATTATTTTATGTGGTTGAAAAATGCTTTTAGCAAAGCAATATTCTTTAAAGAATTCACCAAATATATTTTAATTTACAAAACTTGGTGTTTAGGGTCAGAAGGTTTGAATCAAAACATTTTCCAAAGGTTTTACTCAAAAATCATTTCCATATCAAAATCAATATTTTTATTTGACTAGAAATGAGCTAATTCAATTATTTATTCCCTAACTTCACAAAATTCATTTTTAAATCCATGAGTTGGTTCCTAGGGTCAGTAGGTTCACATCAAACCATTTTGCAAAGATTTCACATTAAAATTATATCTAGAACAATTTTTATATTCTAAATAAGCCTACACATGTGTCTGCAATTTCAACCAATTTTCCAGAAGCAATTTCTTAAACAAAGTGCATGGTTGCAAAGTACATGTTCTGCTGATTCCATTTATATAAAATTTGCAAAATTTGGACGTGTATAATTAAAGTTATGATTTTTACAAGTTTGCATATCAATCAGATTCAAAATTCTGTTTTAAACTAAACTAGTGCCACGCGGCGTGATTCTATTGGCCGGTACCGTTTCGTGCGGATCGGCCTCTGCGAACCGTAGGATTTAAGTTAGATCTAGTGGCTCATATAGGCTCATACCCCTTCGTCTAAGTTCTAATCTTAGCCGCAGGATCAGGATCCAACGGGCTCAGCTACTTCGACCAAGGACTGGCGGCGCTGCACGGCGGCGAGCGGCGGTGCACGCTCAGACGGTGGCGTCGCGGCGATTCCAGGAAGCAAAAGAAGAAGGAAACAGCTCACCGTGTTCGCGTGGTCGAGGTGAAGCTCGAGGTGGTCGCAGCTGTCCAAGGGGCGCACAGGAACGGCGACAATTCCTCGCCGGAGTAGCTCCTGGCGACTGGCGATTCTGGAGGTCGTCGGGGATGGAGCTACAGATCGTGTCGAGGCAAAACAAGGACAGGGTCAGATGCGGAAGAGCGTGGGGAGTACGGGAGTGTCAACAGGAGGGCTTGGGGCGGTCGGAGTTACCTGGGAAAGGTCGTCGGAGCAATGGCAGACGGCGGTGGCGAGTTGAGCTTGTCCTTGCCAACGCTCTGGGGCAAGCGCGGACGAACGGGAGGCACTGGCAGGTGCGCCTGGAGGTGGAGAACAGGCTAGTGTGCAGTGGGAGTCGAGGCGAGGCTGGACGGCACCGGAATTGATCGCGAAGCTCGTCGGAGTACGCGACGGTGCAGGGGAAAATCTGGGCAGCCCTGGGGCAGAGGGAAGGCGATGTCTGGGGGGAAAGAGAGAGCGGAGAGGGGCGAGTAAGTACGCATGGTCACCGGAGGATTTAACACAGGCATTAACTGGTATTCATCACCGGAATTACTGCCAGAAACGGCGAGGCGACGAGGTCGCGAGGTTGATGACGCCTAGCTGGCGGTGGGGTCTGTCTGGCAGTGAGGGAGAGAGAGAGGGAGTGGGGTCCTGCTGTCTATGACTCAGGGGGTTTATATTCGCGTGAGAAAACGTTTCGCCGTGGGTATGCCGGGTGGGCTCTTGCTGGGCTTAGTGGGCTGGCCAGTTGGGTTTGGTCTGATTCATTTTTTTTATGTTGATTGCCTTTTCTTTTTCCATTTGATTTTCTGTTTTGATTTTATTCAAACAATTCAAACACTCAAATGAATTCAAACCTTTGCCAAACTTTGTATCATCTTTAGTTCTGTTTAACAGCACAAATCAAAGTCCAAATCTAAATAAGTTTTATTCTTTTTAGGACCCATTAATAATTAAATAAAATAGACCTTAGTTATTAATTCAAATAGGATTTGATTTATTAAAATCTCCATTTGAAATCTAAATAATACCAAAATCATTTCAGTAGGTTTTATTTGAATAAATAAAACACTTGGAAATCTTATTTAAAATAAATTAATAAGTTTTAGTGTTTATTTAAAATGGAAAAGCCTTTACTTTAATAAAATTGGATATTAATAAATCCTCATTATTTTATTTCATTAGACCTTTACTCTTTTTATCAAATAGAAATATTTTATTTCGAAAGCTTGGCCAAGTTTTAATTTGGCTTTATAAAATAATCCTTAATCATAATTCTACCTTTGTTTTTGGAAATCAAATCTTTTTATTAAAAGATCCAAAAATAGTAATTCCAATTATTAAAACTTTCTTTATTAATTGTTTAACTTTTTAAATCCCTTTAGGATTTATTTGATCAAAATAGGTTTGAAAGTTTCCAATTGGATTCAAAAAAATTCTTCTCACCCTAAATTTCAACAAAGTTTTATTTTGTTTATTTATATTTCACATTTCAAAATTTGGAAAATTTTGGGATGTGACAGGCTACCACCCTTAAAATAAATATCGTCCCGAGATTTGGGAAAGCTAAAGGTTACAAGTTGGCTTCAAGGCAACTAGGGTACTACCACCCTTAAAATAAAGTCTCATAGGGTTACATTGATGGTTCACTTGACTATAGGTTCAACACTTAATATCCAGACAAGGAATCCTTATTTGACTCAACTGAGTTAACTAGTTTCTGACATCCACTTCTTCTATCTCTTCATAGTTTCCATCCATATCAATGTGGTTCACATGTCCTTTCTGGGTCACATTGGAGTCCTTTCCATTGGCTCTTCTAGCATCCTTTTTCTTGTTCTTCTCAGGACAGTCTGATGCATAGTGTCCAAGTTCTTTACAGTTATAGCACTGCAACTGGCTAATGTCTTTCTTCTTGTAAGTGTCATGTTGGTTCTGACCAAGGCCATCTCCATTGTCAGTATCATTACCATTATTCTCACTTTCATTGCTGTTGTGGTGATACTGATGTGGTTCAGAATCTTCATTGCTCTTTTTGAATGAATGCTTCTTCTTTGATGATACTGAGTGATTCTTGAGTTTATGTTTCCTCTTTCTGTTCTCAACTTGATTCATCTTGTTTTCCAAAATGGTGGCTTTGTCACAGAGTGATTGATAAGTTGGGACATAGGCAACAGCTAGCTGCAGGTTCAACTCATCATTAAGTCCTTCAAGAAATTTTTCTTTTCTCTTAGCATCTGTATCAACTTCATCCGGTGCATATCGTGCCAGATTGTTGAATTCTTCAATATACTCAGCCACACTAAGGTGACGCTGTTTCAGATTGTGAAACTCCTTTTTCTTCAAGTACATCACTCCAGGTGAGATGTGAGTTGTTCTGAATCCATCCTCAAAAATAGCCCAAGTTACATCTTCAAGGGGAGTGGTGATCTGAAAGTTGTCCCACCATGTTGCTGCTGGTCCTTCAAGCAGAAATGCCGCAAACCTAACTTTTTCTTCATCGGTGCAGCCAACAGTCACTAGGTCTTTGTTCACTGAACGTAACCAATCATCAGCTTCCATTGGATCAGTTGTTCCAGAGAACCTTGCAGGCCTAAGTTTCAGAAACTTGGTGAGCATGTTAAGTGTGGAGGATTATTCTGATTGTTGTTTTTGTTGTTGTTGTTCTGATTCTGTATGAGTGTGGTCATCTCCTGCATCAACTGTGTCTGAACTGCCAACATCTGCTGTATCTCAGGGGGAATGTTGTTATTGTTATTTTGGTTGGGTTTGGCACGACGGGGAGGCATCTGTTGGTTTGATAGGGATGAGTAATGTTGGATAGGTTTTAAGAAGTCCTAACACACAACTCAAAACAACCAAGTACAATCAAACAATCAACAAGCAACTATTCACTTAACAACTTATGATTTTAACTCATGAGTTGAAGGAAACAACAAGTTTTCTTGAAATAATTAACTTAGTATAGTCATACCTCATAGGTCAATATGACCCATACTCTAACTTGGTATCAATGTCTTTGGTAGGCAATCTAATGTCTCTTGGTTTTTCACTTGTAGTCCTTAGTGATGTCTAAGGTTGGAGTCCTTGGTGAAAATAAGGTTGAAATTTCTTGAAGATGTTGAAGTCATTAGAGTTGATGAAGTCCTTGGTGAAACTAAAGTTAAAGTCATTGGTCATGGTGAAGGCTTTATCCATCAAGTTGAAATAGGAGAGATGTAGAGTCAAAACCAAAAAGGTTGAGGAAAGAGTTTACAAGATTGTTTGTAAATATGTTTTGGAACAAAAACAACTCCTATTTTTCTAATAGATTTTGTCCAATCCTAGGGTTACAATCCTACAGGCAACACAGTGCTCTGATACCATCTGTAAGGTTCCCAACCTTTAATAAGGTAGAGATCCCTGTGTTTACATTGCTAGTCCCTGGATCAATAGCTAGCATCCACAGTTAAGATGTAATATCAAGAAACAAAGGTCATAATACAACTTTATAACCAGGAATAAAATAATTCATTACATCTTACATAGCTCATTTGGCTATCACATTACATTTGCAGCAGAATATCTATAAGCATGTGGTCCTTCATCTTCAAAGTGCCACAGGCAAACATGTTGGTTGTAGACTTGTAATCCTATTCAACACACTTCACTAACATCAAACAAACCTGCAACATAATAAGTTGCAGCCACCAGGGTCAATATATTTGAATTGTATTGGCAAGTTTCACTACTATGTAGAAATATGTGGATCCTATCATTTACATGCATATTTGGCTAAGTAGGGTTTAGGCTCTTTTGCAGAAAGCAATATAGTTTTATCCTATCTTTTCAATATAGTTTTTTGATCTTTGTCAAATCTTTTTGAACTTCTTGGAAAACTCCAAGTGCTTCAAATCCCTTGTTGTTACCCTCAAGTTTTAACTTTGTGAAATTTGAATGTCGAGATCTTCCATAGCTTCAGGCCTTAGTTGCTCAGTATTGTCCATAACCGAGGACACGGCTAAGTACTTAGAATTTGATATTCTGCAGAAGTTGTACACTTTACCCACATGACACAATCTCATCTTGATGCCACCAGTGGTCGCTGGATAAGTACTCACCAAGATGGAGTACTGGCAGATTGAGAATGTGACAAAGTCTTTCCATAGGAGTGTTGGAGATATGCCCTAGAGGCAATAATAAATGTAGTTATTATTATCTCTTTGTGTTGATGATAAATGTTTATATTCATGCTATAATGGTATTAACAAGGAAACATTAATACTTGTGTGATTTGTAAACTTAAATTGAAGTCCCTAGTAAAGCCTCTATACATCACTAGCTTGTTGGTTAATAAATGATTGTGGTTTCCCTATCATGAACATTGAGATGTTATTAACAACAAGATCATATCATTAGGATAATGATATGGTGGACATACTCCTATAGATAAGCATAGCATAAAGATCAAGTCATTTTAATAGTTCAATTGCTATATGCTTTCTGATACATAGTAACCTAATTCCTTCGACCATGAGATCATGCATATCACCTTTACCGGATGGATGCTTTGATGAAATCAAACACCACACCGTAACTGGGTGGCTATAAAGGTGGCATTGAGTGTTCGGAAAGTATTGGTTGAGACACATGGATCAAGAGTGGGATTTGTCCATCCATATGACGGATAGATATACTCTGGGCCCTCTCGGTGAAATGTCATCCAATTAGCTTGCAAGCATGTGACTAGCTCACAAGGGATCACATATCACGGGAACGAGAAAAGAGTACTTATCGGTAACGAGGTTGAACTAGGTATGCATAGATACCGACGATCATAACCTCGGATAAGTAAACTATCGTGAGACAAAGGGAAATTGGTATCGTATGTAAGTGGTTCATTCGATCACAAAGTAATCATAGAAATATGTGGGATCCATATGAATTTCCAGATTCCTCTATTGGTTATTGTTCGGAGAAATGTCTCGATCATGTCCGCATAATTCACGAACCGTAGGGAGACACACTTAAGGATTCGACGTTGTTTGAGTAGTTATGGAATGATGAGAAAGAGACCGAATGTTGTTCGGAGTCTCGGATGGGATCCGGGATATCACGAGGAGATCCGAAATGGTCCGGAGAATAAGATTCATATAAGGAAAGTCCCGTTTCGGAGTTGGGAAATGGTTCCGGTGTTTTCATCGGGAATGTTCTAGAAGGTTCCGGAATGTCCGACACTCCGGAGGGGAAGGGTACATGAATGTGTTATATCAAATTGGTATGATTGCATTATGTACTCGGTGTCATCGCTGAACAAAATAGAAGGTTTATTCAAATCCATGTTTGAAAAGTCAAACGCCAAGTTTGAAAGTCAAACGGCTATTTTTGGGAAGTGGAGAGGGAGGTGGAAACCGACTTGGGGGAGGAGTTCCTCCTCCCACCGCTGGCGCACCACCAAGCCGAGTTGGGGAGGGACTCCCCTCCCCTTGGCCGGCCCCCTCCACCTATATAAGGAGGGGCAGGGCTCCCCTCCTAGACACACAAGTTCCTACACCTCTAAACCCTAGCCCCAAGCCGCCGCCGCCTCCATAGCCGCCGCCGGCCCTAGGGCACTCGCCGCCGCCACCTAGGTGAAACCCTAGCCACCGGCCTAGCCCCCTCCTTGGCGTGTCTAAACCCTAGATCGTCAAGGGCTCTCTCATAGTCCACCATACTCGCTCCGGCTTAAGGCGAAGCCCTGCAAGATCTCCCCTCTACTTCCGATACCACGCCGTTGTGCTGCCGGAATCGCGAGGAGAGTGCTACAACCTCCGCTGCCTGCTGGAACAAGGGAGAGGAAGGTCTTCGTCGAGTACCGAATGTGTGACCGACTGCGGGAGCACTGCCGGAACGCAGCGCCGGAAGGATCGTCTACGCGATCTTGAGATCGGGAAGAGTACGACTACATCACCCACGAGAATCCGCTCTCGTTAAACACTTTGGAATCTTCGAGGGTGAGTTATTCCATCGACTCATTGCTACAATCTAGTAGATAGATCTTGGCTTGTTTGTTTGTATGCGGTAGAAATTTTTTTGTTTCCCATGCTACGAAACCCTACAGTGGTATCAGAGCCGTGTCTATATGTAGATCTGTTGCACGAGTAGAACACAATGGTCATTATGGGCGTTGATGCTTTTATTGTCGATTGCTTCTTGTGTACTTTGCATCTTGCGGGATGTTGGGATGAAGCGGCCCGGGCTAACCTTACATGACATCGTTCATGAGACTTGCTCCACGCTTGACATGCAACTTGTATTGCATAAGTGGCTTTGCGGGTACCTGTTTCTCCTAGCATAGTTAAGATCCAATTTACAATGGGTGATTAACAATACTAGTATCAATGTTGTGATTCATGTTCGTAAGTTAGATCGACACTTATTGAAAGCCCCAAACCACGTAAAACATGCAAAGAAAGTAGAGGCGTCTTACTTTGTTTTGCAGGGGTGTGCTGTGATGTGATATGGCCATGATTGTGATTATATTTGATATATGCAATGTTCCTTATTGTAAGTTGGCAATCGGCAGGAGCCATATGGTTGTCTTTAATTTATGTTAAGACCCGCGTGTCTATTCAAAGTAGTTGTAATAGTTGAAGCCGGTGGACGACAACCATGGAGAAGCGTCATTGACCTTGATGCAATGCCGGTGATGATGGAGATCATGTTCGTGCTTGAAGATGGAGATCGGAAGCACAAAGAAGAAAGGCCATATCATATCACATATTATGAATTGCATGTGATGTTAATCCTTTATGCATCTTGTATTGCTTAGTAGACGACAGTAGCATTATAAGATGATCCCTCATGCACATGAATTTCAAGTCATAAAGTGTTCACCCTTAGTTAGCACCATTGCTAAAGCTTGTTGTTTCGAAGCACCACGTGATGATCGGGTGTGTTAGATTCTGCAAGTGCATACAACGTGAGCAAGCCAGATTTGCTCATGCGGAAACTAAGGTTTGATCTTGACGAGCCTAGCATGTATAGACATGGTCTCGGAACACGGATCACCGAAAGGTAAAGCATGAATCATATAGTAGATATGATGAACATGTCGATTGTTCGCCATTGAAACTATATCAACTCTCGTGATGATCGATGTTGATGTGGTGGATTTGGTTCGTGTGATCACTAAAACAATGTGAGGGATATTGTTTTGAGTGGGAGTTCACCTAGATTAATTTTATTATTAATTTGAACTCAATTTGTCATAAACTTAGTCTAAACTATTGCAAATATATTGTAGATCAATGGCATCCCCTACCATCAATTTTAATGCGTTCCTAGAGAAAGAAAAGTTGAAAAACAATGGAAGCAACTTCGCGGATTGGTTCCGCAATTTGAGGATTGTCCTCACAGATGGTAATTTGACCTATGTGCTGGATGCACCGCTGGGTGACCCACCTGCAGCTGATGCTACCGATGAAGTAAAGATTGTTTACCTCACTCGGAAGACTCAGTACTCCACAGTTCAGTGTGCTATCTTGTATGGTTTAGAATCGGAGCTTCAGAAAAGGTTTGAGAATTCAGACCCATATGATATTGTCGAGGATCTCAAATTGATCTTTGAGACTCATGTGGCAATTGAAAGCTATGAGGCTTCTAAAAAGTTCTTTAACTGCAAGATGGAAGAGGGCAGCTCCGTTAGTGAGCATGTGCTTAAGATGTCTGGGCACGCGAACAAACTTCAAAGCTTGGGTATAGTGATTCCTAATGCTTTGGGGATTTACCGCGTCCTCTAATCACTACCACCAAGTTACAAGAACTTTGTGATGAACAACAACATGCAAAACATGAACAAGACATTGCCAGAACTCTTTGCCATGTTGAAATCTGCAGAAGTGGAGATCAAGAAAGAGCACCAAGTGTTGTTGGTCAATAAGACCACCAAATTCAAGAAAGGCAAGTCTAAGCAGAAGGGACACTTCAAGAAGGGTGGTAAGAAAGTTACCACGCCGACAAAGAAGACCAAGGCTGGACCTAAGTCTGATACTGAGTGCTTTTACTGCAAGGGAGAAGGTCACTGGAAGCGGAATTGCCCAAAGTACTTGGCGGATTTGAAGAACGGCAACATCAAGAAGAAAGGTATATCCGATATACATGTTATTGATGTGTATCTCACTAGTACTCGTAGTAGTGCCTGGGTATTTGATACTGGTTCGGTTGCTCATATTTGTAACTCGAAACAGGTGCTGCAGAATAAACAGAAGCTAGCGAAGAACGAGGTGACGATGCGCGTTGGAAACGGATCAAAGGTTGATGTGATCGCGGCCGGCACGCTACCCCTTCATCTACCATCGGGATTAGTTTTATACTTAAATAATTGTTATTTGGTGCCTGCGTTAAGCATGAACATTATATCGGGATCTTGTTTATTGCGAGACGGTTACTTGTTTAAGTCCGAGAATAATGGTTGTTCGATTTATATGAGTAATATATTTTACGCACATGCACCTTTGATAGATGGTCTATTCTTGTTGAATCTCGATAGTGGAAATACACATATTAATAACATTGAGGCTAAACGTTTGAAATCGAGCGATAACTCGACCTATATGTGGCATTGTCGTCTTGGTGACATTGGAGTGAAGCGCATGAATAAACTCCATTCCGATGGACTTCTTGAATCACTTGATTTTGAATCACTTGAAAGATGCGAAGCATGTCTGATGGGTAAAATGACTAAGACTCCATTTTCTGGTATGATGGAGCGAGCTACGGACTTAATAGAAATCATACATACCGATGTGTGTGGTCCAATGAGTGTAGCATCGCGCGGTGGTTATCGTTATGTTCTTACCTTCACGGATGACTTGAGTAGATATGGGTATATCTATTTCATGAAACATAAGTCTGAAACTTTCGAGAAGTTTAAGGAATTTCAAAGTGAGGTAGAGAATCAACGTAACAAGAAGATTAAATTTCTGCGTTCTGATCGTGGAGGTGAATATCTAAGTTACGAGTTTGGCGAGCATTTGAAGAAATGCGGAATACTTTCACAATTGACACCGCCGGGAACACCAAATCGTAATGGTGTGTCCGAACATCGTAATCGAACTCTCTTAGATATGGTTCGTTCTATGATGTCACTTACAGATTTACCGCTATCATTTTGGGGTTATGCATTAGAAACAACCGCATTCACTTTAAATAGGGCACCATCTAAATCCGTTGAAACGACACCGTATGAATTATGGTTTGGGAAGAAACCTAGATTGTCGTTCCTTAAAGTTTGGGGATGCGAAGCCTATGTAAAGAAGTTACAGCCGGACATCATAGATCCGAAGGCAAAATCTTCGTTGCCAAGAATGGATCCTTTATAGAGAAGGAATTTCTCTCGAAAGAAGTGACTGGAAGGAAAGTAGAACTCGACGAGGTTGTCAAACCTTCTCTCGAAATTGCGAGTAGCGCAGCACCGGAAGAAGTTCCTGTGGTGCCTGCACCAATAAGAGAGGAAGCTAATGATGATGATCATGAAACTTCGGTTGAAGTTGCTACAGAGCCTCGCAGGTCAACGAGAACTCGTACCACTCTAGATTGGTATGATCCCGTTATGAGTGTCATGTTGGTGGACAACACCGATGACCCTGCGACATATGAGGAAGCAATGATGAGCCCAGATTCCAATAAATGGCAAGAAGCCATGAAATCCGAGATTGGATCCATGTACGAAAACCAAGTATGGACTTTGGTGGACTTACCGGATGGCCGGAAGGCTGTTGAGAACAAATGGATTTTCAAGAAGAAAACAGATGCTGATGGTAATGTTACTGTCTATAAAGCTCGACTTGTCGCAAAAGGGTTTCGACAAATTCAAGGAGTTGACTATGATGAGACTTTCTCACCAGTAGCGAAGCTAAAGTCTGTGAGGATTATGTTAGCAATCGCTGCATATTATGATTATGAGATATGGCAGATGGATGTCAAAACAGCATTCCTCAATGGAGACATTGATGAAGAGTTGTATATGATGCAACCCAAAGGTTTTGTCGATCCTAAAGATGCTAACAAGGTATGCAAACTTCAACGGTCCATCTATGGATTGAAGCAAGCATCCCAAAGTTGGAATCAACGTTTTGATAAGGTGATCAAAAGTTTTGGTTTTATATAAACTTATGGAGAAGCTTGTATTTACAAGAAAGTGAGTGGGAGCTCTGTAGCATTATTAATACTATATGTAGATGACATACTGTTGATTGGGAATGATGTAGACCTTCTAAATAGTGTCAAGGAATATTTGAATAATAGTTTTTCAATGAAGGATCTTGGCGAAGCAGCTTACATATTAGGCATAAAGATTTATAGAGATAGATCAAAACGCCAAATATCATTGTCTCAAAGTACATATTTGGACAAAGTTCTAAAGAGGTTTGGAATGGAAGATAGCAAGAAAGGGTTCTTGCCCATGTTGCCCAATACGACCTTGAGTAAAACTCAAAGTCCGACATCGGCAGAAGATAGAGAAAGGATGAGTAAGACTCCCTATGCCTCAGCCATAGGATCTCTAATGTATGCCATGCTATGTACTAGACCCGACATTGCATATGTTGTTAGTTTAACTAGCAGATATCAAAGTGATCCAGGAGTGGATCATTGGACAGCGGTCAAAAACATCCTTAAGTACTTGAGAAGAACTAAGGATATGGTTCTTTCTTATGGAGGTGATGAACAACTCATTGTTAATGGTTACACCGATGCTAGTTGGAACACCGATCCGGATGATTCTAAATCACAATCTGGATACGTATTTACTTTGAATGGTGCAACAATTAGCTGGAGGAGTGCAAAGCAAAGCATTGTGGCGAGATCTTCAACTGAATCGGAATACATGGCTGCTTCGGAGGCTTCACAAGAAGCGATATGGATGAAAGAGTTCATTACAGATCTGGGTGCGGTTCCTAGTGCGTTGGACCCAATGTCTATCTACTGTGATAACATGGGCGCCATAGCCAATGCGCAAGAACCAAGGTCACACAAGAAGTTGAAGCATATCAAGCTACGTTTTCACGCTATTCGAGAACATGTCCAAGATGGGGACATAAAGATTTGCAAAGTACACACAGATCTGAATGTGGCGGATCCGTTGACTAAACCTCTCCCGAGGGCAAAACATGACCAACACCAAACTGCCATGGGTGTTCGGTATATTACCATGTAATCTAGATTAGATGACTCTAGTGCAAGTGGGAGACTGTTGGAGATATGCCCTAGAGGCAATAATAAATGTAGTTATTATTATATCTTTGTGTTTATGATAAATGTTTATATTCATGCTATAATGGTATTAACAAGGAAACATTAATACTTGTGTGATTTGTAAACTTAAATTGAAGTCCCTAGTAAAGCCTCTATACATCACTAGCTTGTTGGTTAATAAATGATTGTGGTTTCCCTATCATGAACATTGAGATGTTATTAACAACAACATCATATCATTAGGAGAATGATATGGTGGACATACTCCTATAGATAAGCATAGCATAAAGATCAAGTCATTTTAATAGTTCAATTGCTATATGCTTTCTGATACATAGTAACCTAATTCCTTCGACCATGAGATCATGCATATCACCTTTACCGGATGGATGCTTTGATGACATCAAACACCACACCGTAACTGGGTGGCTATAAAGGTGGCATTGAGTGTTCGAAAAGTATTGGTTGAGACACATGGATCAAGAGTGGGATTTGTCCATCCATATGACGGATAGATATACTCTGGGCCCTCTCTGTGAAATGTCATCCAATTAGCTTGCAAGCATGTGACTAGCTCACAAGGGATCACATATCACGGGAACGAGAAAAGAGTACTTATCGGTAACGAGGTTGAACTAGGTATGCAGAGATACCGACGATCATAACCTCGGATAAGTAAACTATCGTGAGACAAAGGGAAATGGGTATCGTATGTAAGTGGTTCATTCGATCACAAAGTAATCATAGAAATATGTGGGATCCATATGAATTTCCAGATTCCTCTATTGGTTATTGTTCGGAGAAGTGTCTCGATCAAGTCCGCATAATTCACGAACCGTAGGGAGACACACTTAAGGATTCGACGTTGTTTGAGTAGTTATGGAATGATGAGAAAGAGACAGAATGTTGTTCGGAGTCTCGGATGGGATCCGGGATATCACGAGGAGATCCGGGATGGTACGGAGAATAAGATTCATATAAGGAAAGTCCTGTTTCGGAGTTGGGGAATGGTTCCGGTGTTTTCATCGGGAATGTTCTAGAAGGTTCCAGAATGTCCGGCACTCCGGAGGGGAAGGGTACATGAATGTGTTATATCAAGTTGGTATGATTGCATTATGTACTCGGTGTCATCGCTGAACAAAATAGAGGGTTTATTCAAATCCATGTTTGAAAAGTCAAACGCCAAGTTTGAAAGTCAAACGGCTATATTTGGGAAGTGGAGAGGGAGGTGGAAACCGACTTGGGGGAGGAGTTCCTCCTCCCACCGCCGGCGCACCACCAAGCCGAGTTGGGGAGGGAATCCCCTCCCCTTGGCCGGCCCCCTCCACCTATATAAGGAGGGGCAGGGCTCCCCTCCTAGACACACAAGTTCCTACACCTCTAAACCCTAGCCCCAAGCCGCCGCCGCCTCCATAGCCTCCGCCGGCCCTAGGGCACTCGCCGCCGCCACCTAGGTGAAACCCTAGCCGCCGTCCTAGCCCCCTCCTTAGCGTGTCTAAACCCTAGATCGTCAAGGGCTCTCTCATAGTCCACCATACTCGCTCCGGCTTAAGGCGAAGCCCTGCGAGATCTCCCCTCTACTTCCGGTACCACGCCGTTGTCCTGCCGGAATCGCGAGGAGAGTGCTACAACCTCCGCTGCCTGCTGGAACAAGGGAGAGGAAGGTCTTCGTCGAGTACCGAACGTGTGACCGACTGCGGGAGCGCTGCCGGAACGCAGCGCCGGAAGGATCGTCTACGCGATCTTGAGATCGGGAAGAGTACGACTACATCACCCACGAGAATCCGCTCTCGTTAAACACTTTGGAATCTTTGAGGGTGAGTTATTCCATCGACTCATTGCTACAATCTAGTAGATAGATCTTGGCTTGTTTGTTTGTATGCGGTAAATTTTTTTTTGTTTTCCATGCTACGAAACCCTACAAGGAGTCCTCCCAATACACAATGCTAGCTTGTCATTCAGGCACCAATGTAGGGTTTCAAGGTCCCTTACACAACTCTAGTTAACCTGAAGATGCCAATGCATGGGTCTTCCACTATGTAGTTGACTAAGCCAGAGCCCATTTAGCATGTGGCTGTACACGGAAGCCACTGTACGAGAACCATGTTCAATCTCTAAGTCCCTGGGTGGTTTTCTTCTAGTGCACAACAAAAGAGATAGCCATATAAACATGGTTCCTTTTGTTGCCACCTTGTCCAACCTTGAGTATCCTTGTCCACCCAGGTGGTTCATTGAGTACTTGTTTTATTATATAAAACATAAGTCTTTTCAATACTTCATATAATCATAACATGTATCCCATCCCAAATATATAGTTGGACTAAGCATACTACAACTACATTGTTTTCACTAGGAAATATATAAGGGTATCCTATTAGGATTTAGCATAGCATAAAATATAGTAATCCTTGTCATGCATGTTTCAAAAATCCACTAAGTGCAATGAAAATAGTAGGACTTGGATGATAGTATCACTTGCCTTTTTAGTAGAGAATGTTCGTTCACTTCTTGATCTTTCAAATATCACACTTTTCTAATTTCACTACAAATCAATCAAGCAAACATAGATTCAACTAGCATTCCAACCAATATTCAAACAATTTATCACACATAAAATAATAGAAACAAAGTCATGCATGCAAGCATGCAAAAGATAGTTTTATTTGCAAAGGTGGTTTCTACTAGGCTCTAAACATTATAAGGTTCAAAGTGGTCATTTACTAAAGTGGTAAGTCCATTTGCAAAAGGTTTTATCTATAAACTATTTTTAAGTCATTTCATTATTTTATGTGGTCGAAAAATGCTTTTAGCAAAGCAATATTCTTTAAAGAATTCACCAAATATATTTTAATTCTCAAAACTTGGTGTTTAGGGACAGAAGGTTTGAATCAAAACATTTCCCAAAGGTTTTACTCAAAAATCATTTCCATATCAAAATCAATATTTTTATTTGACTAGAAATGAGCTAATTCAACTATTTATTCTCTAACTTCACAAAATTCATTTTTAAATCCATGAGTTGGTTCCTAGGGTCAGTAGGTTCACATAAAACCATTTTGCAAAGATTTCACATTAAATTATATCTAGAACAATTTTTATATTCTAAATAAGCCTGCACATGTCTCTGCAATTTCAACCAATTTTCCAGAAGCAATTTATTAAACAAAGTGCATGGTTGCAAAGTACATGTTCTGCTGATTCCATTGATATAAAATTTGCAACATTTGGACGTGTAGAATTAAAGTTATGATTTTTACAAGTTTGCATATCAATCAGATTCGAAATTCTGTTTTAAACTAAACTAGTGCCACGCGGCGTGATTCTATTGGACGGTACCATTTCGTACGGATCGGCCTCTGCGAACCGTAGGATTTAAGTTAGATCTAGTGGCTCAGATGGGCTCATACCCCTTTGTCTAAGTTCTAATCTTAGCCGCAGGATCAGGATCCTACGGGCTCAGTTGCTTCGACCAAGGACTGGCGGCGCTGCGTGGCGGCGAGCGGCGGTGCATGCTCAGACGGTGGCATCGTGGCGATTCCAGGAAGCAAAGGAAGAAAGGAAACAGCTCACCGTGTTCGCGTGGTCGAGGTGAAGCTCGAGGTGGTCGCAGCTGTCCAAGGGGCGCACAGGAACGGCGGCAATTCCTCGCCGGAGTAGCTCCTGGCGACTGGCGGTTCTGAAGGTCGTCGGGGATGGAGCTACAGATCGTGCCGAGGCAAAACAAGGACAGGGTCAGATGCGGAAGAGCGTGGGGAGTACGGGAGTGTCAACTGGAGGGCTTGGGGCGGTCGGAGTTACCTGGGAAAGGTCGCCGGAGCAATGGCAGACGGCGGTGGCGAGTTGAGCTTGTCCTTGCCGACGCTCGGGGGCAAGCGCGGACGAACGGGAGGCACTGGCACGTGCGCCTGGAGGTGGAGAACAGGCTAGTGTGCAGTGGGAGTCGAGGCGAGGCTGGACGGCACAGGAATTGGTCGCGAAGCTCGTCGGACTCCACGGTGGTGCGGGGGAAAATCTGGGCAGCCCTGGGGCAGAGGGGAGGCGCTGTCTCGGGGGAAAGAGAGAGCGGAGAGGTGCGAGTAAGTACGCGTGGTCACCGGAGGATTTAACGTAGGCATTAACTGGCAGTCATCGCCGGAATTACTGCCAGACACAGCGAGGCGACGAGGTCGCGAGGTTGATGACGCCTAGCTGGCGGTGGGGTCTGTCTGGCAGTGAGGGAGAGAGAGAGGGAGTGGGGTCCTGTTGTCTGTGACTCAGCGGGTTTATATTCGCGTGAGAAAACGTTTCGTCGTGGGTATGCCGGGTGGGATCTTGCTGGGCTTAGTGGGCTGGCCAGTTGGGTTTGGTCTGATTCATTTTTTTTATGCTGATTGCCTTTTCTTTTTCCATTTGATTTTCTGTTTTGATTTTATTCAAACAATTCAAACACTCAAATGAATTCAAACCTCTGTCAAACTTTGTATCATCTTTAGTTCTGTTTAACGGCACAAATCAAAGTCCAAATCTAAATAAGTTTTATTCTTTTTAGGACCCATTAATAATTAAATAAAATAGACCTTAGTTATTAATTCAAATAGGATTTGATTTATTAAAATCTCCATTTGAAATCTAAATAATACCAAAATCATTTCAGTAGGTTTTATTTGAATAAATAAAACACTTGGAAATCTTATTTAAAATAAATTAATAAGTTTTAGTGTTTATTTAAAATGGAAAAGCCTTTACTTTAATAAAATTGGATATTAATAAATCCTCATTATTTTATTTCATTAGACCTTTACTCTTTTTATCAAATAGAAATATTTTATTTCGAAAGCTTGGCCAAGTTTTAATTTGGCTTTATAATCCTTAATCATAATTCTACCTTTGTTTTTGGAAATCAAATCTTTTTATTAAAAGATCCAAAAATAGTTATTCCAATTATTAAAACTTTCTTTATTAATTGTTTATCTTTTTAAATCCCTTTAGGATTTATTTGATCAAAATAGGTTTGAAAGTTTCCAATTGGATTCAAAAAATTTCTTCTCACCCTAAATTTCAACAAAGTTTTATTTTGTTTATTTATTTTTCACATTTCAAAATTTGGAAAATTTTGGGATATGACAATTTCATACGAATCTGGTGGTAACCACTACGCAAATCAACTTTAAAAAACATGGTAGAGCCACTCAATTCATCAAGCATGTCATCTAAACATGGAATAGGATGACCCGAATAGTAATATTATTGATAGCTCTACAATTAGTACACATGCGCGAAGAACCATCTTTCTTAGGTACCAAAATAATAGGAACAACACAGGGGCTAAGGGACTCACGAAAACTTAGACTTGCGTAAATCAGGAAAGCGATCCTTACGCAAATATAACCAAACAAGATCTCCAACATCAAACACAACATGCTTTCTCCCTTTATCCCCAACAAGTTTATACTTAGCATTCATGTGTTCAATGTTATCTTTAGTAGTCTTATGCAAGTTTAATATCATTTCAGCGTGTTGTGTAGCATCCAAATTATTTTGCACCGAAGTAGGTAAAGGCAATAAATCAATAGGTGCACGAGGAACAAAACCATACACGATCTCAAACGGGCACATCTTTGTGGTAGAATGCAGCGAACGATTATAAGCAAATTCTATATGAGGTGAACACTCTTCCCACAATTTTAAGTTCTTTTTTAAAACAGCCCGCAACATAGTAGACAAAGTTCTATTTACTACTTCAGTTTGTCTATCAGTTTGGGGATGACATGTAGTACTAAACAGCAATTTAGTCCCCAACTTAGCCCATAAACATCTCTAAAAGTGGCTATGAAATTTAGTATCACGATCAGAAACAATAGTATTTGGCACACCATGCAAACGAACAATTTTACAAAAGAACAAATCAGCAATATACGCAGCATCATCCGTTTTATGACAAGGAATAAAGTGTGCCATCTTAGAAAACCGATCCACAACAACAAAAATACTATCCCTCCCCTTCTGTGTTCGTGGCAATCCCAAAACAAAGTCCATAGAAATATTCTCCCAAGGAACACTAGGAACAGGAAGAGGCATATATAAACCATGTGGATTAAGGCGAGACTTAGCTTTTTGACAAGTAGTGCAGCGTGCCACAAATCTCTCAACATCTCGATGCATACGTGGCCAAAAGAAGTATGCAGCAAGAACATCCTCCGTCTTCTTGACACCAAAGTGTCCCATCAATCCTCCTCCATGCGCCTCCTGTAACAACAAAAGACGAACAGAACTATCTGAAATGCATAGTTTGTTAGCACGGAACACAAATCCATCATTGAAGACGAACTTGTTCCAAGTTCTACCATCTCTACAATTCTGCAACACATCTTTAAATTCAGCATCATGCACATATTGTTCCTTAATAGTTTCCAATCCAAATATTTTGAAGTCAAGTTGAGATAACAAAGCATAACGGCGCGACAAAGCATCAGCAATAATATTATCTTTACCCTTTTTGTGTTTGATAACATAAGGAAAAGACTCAATAAATTCAACCCACTTTGCATGACGACGATTCAACTTAGCTTGACTACGAATATGCTTCAAAGATTCATGATCTGAATGAATAACAAATTCTTTAGGCCATAGATAATATTGCCAAGTTTCTAATATCCAAACCAACGCATATAATTCTTTATCATAAGTAGAATAGTTCAGACTAGCCCCACTCAATTTCTCACTAAAATATGCAATAGGTTTTCCCTCTTGTACACCCCTCCCAAACCAATTCCACTAGCATCACATTCAAGATCAAAAGTCTTAGTAAAATCAGGAAGTTGGAGTAAGGGAGCATGTGTTAGCTTATCTTTCAATATGACGAAGGCATGTTGTTGTGCATCGCCCCAAACAAAGGGTACATCCTTCTTGGTAAGCTCATTCAGCGGCGCGGCAATTGATCCAAAGTCTTTGACAAAGCGCCTATAAAAACCAGTGAGGCCAAGAAAACTCCTCACTTGTGTGACCGTCTTGGGCTGCAGCCAATTCTCAATAGCTTCAATCTTGGCTGGATCCACTTCAATACCCTGTGATGTAACAACATAGCCAAGAATCGCAACTTGATTGGTGCAAAAGGTGCACTTCTCAAGGTTACCAAACAAACGTGCATCACATAAAGCATTGAAAATAACACGTAAATGGTCCAAATGATCCTCTAAAGATTTGCTATAAATCAGAATATCATCAAAGTAGACTACCACAAAACGTCCAATGAAAGCACGTAAAACTTCGTTCATTAATCTCATGAAAGTGCTAGGTGCATTAGTTAAATCAAACGGCATTACTAACCACTCATATAAACCGAACTTAGTTTTAAATGCTGTTTTCCATTCATCTCCTAATTTCATACGAATCTGGTGGTAACCACTACGCAAATCAACTTTAGAAAACATGGTAGATCCACTCAATTCATCAAGCATGTCATCTAAACGTGGAATAGGATGATGATATCGAATAGTAATATTATTGTTAGCTCTACAATCAGTACACATGCGCGAAGAACCATCTTTCTTAGGTACCAAAATAATAGGAACAACACAGGGGCTAAGGGACTCACGAATATGATCTCTGTCGAGTAGTTCCTGAATTTGGCGTTGTATCTCCTTTGTCTCCTCTGGATTGGTTATATATGGCGCGCGGTGGGGCAACGTAGCACCAGGAATTATATCAATTTGGTGCTCAATTCCTCTAATAGGAGGTAGTCCTGGTGGCAGCTCAGGGGGAAAGACGTCCTCATATTCCTGCAAAAGGTTAGCAATAGCGGGTGGCAAAGAAGGAGGCATATCCTCAAATGAAAACAAAACTTCTTTGCAGACAATTGCATAACATTGAGTATTGGTTACATCTAGTTCAGCAATATCAATTTTATTTGCAAGCATACATGGACTCTTCAAACGAATTTCAGTAGCATGGGTAGAATCAGATTTAGTGTTCTTTGGTGGTACAAAATCTGCAGCAACAATCTGATTCTCACTTTTCTCAGTTTTAGCTCTACTAGCTCTAGCAAGATCATCTTTTAAAATCTGTTCGGGAGTCATAGTTTTTAGACCAATTTTCTTTCCATCATGCATAAGAGAATAGTGATTAGTTTTGCCATTATGAACAGATTCTCTATCAAATTGCCATGGTCTACCAAGTAACAAAGAACAAGCTTGCATAGGTACAACATCACAATCAACAAAATCAGAATATGTACCAATAGTAAAATGCACGCGTACCGTTCTTGTTACCTTGATCTTGCGAGAACTCTCAAACCATTGGATGTAATATGAATGTTTGCGTTGTCTTGTTGGAAGTGCAAGCTTCTCTACCATGTCAACACTAGCCAGATTGTTACAACTCCCTCCATCAATGATGATCTGTATAGCTCTTTCCTTGACAACACCACATGTTTGGAACAGGTTGTGGCGTTGATCTTGCTCAGATTTGCTCAATTGCACACTCAACACACGTTGTGTAATTAAGCTCTTGTATTCATCAGCAGCTTCAGCTCCCATTACCTCTGTCTCTTCATCAGCATCAGAATTGTCTCCATCTCGAGCAGAAATAAGGGCTAATGTATCTTCATCAAAGTCACTCGCTGAATCGTATTGACCATCATCCCGCACCATCACACGTTGTGTTGTGCACTGTCTCTCAATATGACCAAAACCCCAGCACTTGCGGCATTGTATATCCTTTGTCTTACCCGTGGAAGCCATAAAAGATGCACTACGAGCAGGAGCATTGGATGACGGTGGAGGAGCAGCTGGAAATCTTGTGGTGGCCTTGGATGTGGTAGTAGCTGGTGGCGAATCACGAGAAGGAGGTGCTGATTGTCAGGATGTCCAAGTGGATGTGCGACCTGCAGAATTATTAGTCCTCCTCCATGGTGTTTGGCGATCCTGCACTTCACGTTCAGCTTTGCAAGCAAGATGAAACATACGAGTGATAGAATTATATTCCTTATAATCTAAGATGTGCTGAATGTCCTTGTTTAATCCACCAAAGAAACGTGCAAGCATTTGCTCAGTAGATTCAACAAGACCACACCGAACCATCCCCGTTTGCAATTCCTGATAATACTCTTCTACAGAATTTTTTCCTTGCTCTAAACGTGTCAGATTCTTTAGTAAATCACGTTGATAAGTGGGAGGTACAAAACGAACACGCATAGCAGTTTTTAAAGCAGTCCAAGTAATAGGAATAGTAGTAGGATTTAAACGACAATACTCAGACCACCAAAGGGAAGCAAATTTAGTAAATTCACATGTAGCAGCACTAACACGCATATACTCAGGATATTTTAAGCATGCAAAACGTTGTTCTACTTCCATCTCCTATGTAAGATATGCATCAGGATTATATTTACCCTCAAAAGATGGAATATTTAATTTAAGCTTTGCAACATGATCATCATCACGTACCGGTGGTCGAGCGTTGCGGTAGTAATGTCGGGGATGGCCAGCAGGTACCTGTGGAGGTTGTTCAACCTCCTCGTCAAACAGATCGTCGTCGTCGGGGTCGTAGTAGTACCCGTCGTCTGTCCCCAATGTCGCAGCAGCAGCCGCGGCGGAAGTCTGATGTGCGTCAGCCGCAGCGGTAGCCGCCTGGGGTGCGGCGGCAGCCGAACCAGCAGTCCAACCCGTGATCGGGATGCGCCGTGCGCCATGTGTGGATGCGGGTGCGGGTGCGGGCAATCTGTTCAAAATCTCCTTGAACCGAGCGTCAAGCTTGGCGTTGAAGGATTTCTCGAGTCCATCGATCTTGTCCACGGCGTTGGTGAGCTTAGCGTCAAACTCCCCTAGGCGTGTATCCACGTCCTCAGCGCGACTGACCAAGAGCTCGGAGAAGTGGGCATGTAGTTCTTCGTTCGTCATTGTGGCAGGGTTCCGCGAAGTATCTTTCATGGTTAGTCCTTAAAAAGCACAGGTATATACTACGGAAATATGATGGAAGGCACGCGTAATCCATCAAACAATATACGAAGCTCTTACAAGTTCTTACCAAACAGCAGGAAAAGGCGATGTGCAACCGAGAGGATCAGTGGGTCCAGAGATTGAACCAAGCGATTACCAGGAGTCGAGACACCGTACGTGGAGAATATCTGTGGAGCTCTGGGAAGGCTTAGCAAAGGGGGTTAGCAATTATCAAAACAGCAATGCAAAAGTTGAAAGAATGCTCAACGACGGTACTGTGCTGGTCTAGGCTAGACCGTACTAGAGACGCGAGCCTAGATCACCAACGATGTCACGACGCGACACAACAAGCAATGTATGATGATATGGCACCCTAAAAAGCGAACCGAGATGCGAAAAATCACTATGATGGCGAGTGTCTAAAACTGATCTACGGGGCCTAAAAATAGGTTAGCCCCAAATTTTTTTTCGAAATTTTTGTATTATGCTCCGGAAAGCGCGCAGGCGCCAAAAAAATGTCGCTATAGCGGACGATGGAGAAAAGGGATCCCCGGGGTCGAAAAACACTATAGCCAGAAAAAAAAATTGGAGGCGGTTCCAGATTTTTTTTTTGCTCTCCTTCTGGACTTACGACCGGACTCTGAGCTCGACACGGACTTTAGCTTAACACGGAAACAACAAAGAAGGAAAGTAAAAAGAAATAACTAGGAAACAATAACTCAACTCGGACTCGTGCCGCGGCAGGATAGGTGATCGGATCCGTGTCGCGGTAGGAAGACGGTGGCGGAGTGTTTAGGGTTTATGGTGGCTGGGTATATGGCGGCGGAATATGGTGGCGGTGATCGGCGAGTGTGGCGGTGACTACTATGATCAGAACTCGAAACTCTAAGGGACGAGACACTAAGACCAGCAACTCGACGCGACGATGTAGACACAAATTCAACAATGCAAAAACTGAAAAGATAATGCGAGGCGTAGATTGGTTATGGGATGGATCTAAACTCTAACTGTATTTTTGGCTTTTTCGTGGGTTATAGGTAAAACAGATCTAATCTACGAAAACAGTAAAATCTCACCGAGCAACCTGAAATCTGATACCACTTGATAGGGCAAAGGTGTCCGATCTTTCGATGAGATGATGATAGTCGATTTAGTGGAGTTCGGGCTTGACGATCCGACTACATGTGCGAGCACGAGCGCCAATGCAATCGCTAGGCCAATCTCCTAGAGGTTACCGATCCCGCAGGAACACGATCAGCCTGACCAGCGAGGGTCTTAATTCCTACCTGAAATTGAGAACAAGTAAGAACTAATATTGCAATCAAGATATTGCGGATTAAGAGGAAAGCTTTATTGAAAAGGTGGGATCCTGAATAGGTACGAAGTACAAGAGACCTCTGCGATGCTCGAGCCTTGGCGAAGTTGCTGCAATGACTAACTTAATGTCTAAACAAAATCCGAGTCTAGGGTGACGGCTATGGGGAGTATTTAAGGAGGAAATGGTGGGGTTTCGGCCAGCCATGGAAGTGGTGGCCGAATCCAACCCTAGAAGTCCTTTTCTCCTCAAATACGGACTCTAAAAAGTGGCTATTTAAAATCCTGCGAAAATTACATGGGCCTGGCCCAAAATAAAGGTGTCGCAGCACCATATTAAGCTATGGACGAATTCGTGAAGTATTAATCTTGAATATTTCGTCCAAGCCTTCTTTCTTCATTATGGTGGCCTCAAAGTTCTGAAATCTCCATCCGTGGCCTTCTCTTGGATCATCACATGCTTGCTGCCATCTCCATGCATGACCATGCTCCAATGCTTGTCCCTCTCATCCATGCTTGGTCCATCATTCCTAAGAGTAAGAAATACATCCGATTTAGGCAGCATCATATTCTCATGTATGTGAGGAATCGTTCGAAGAAACGAAAGTACCTGATAGTTAAGTTGCTTGACACGAGATCTTGTGATGGGTCCTTGTATGTGTGTAGCTGTAGGTACAACGGTTGTATCAATAGAAGGGATGTTCACATCATGATATACTACTACTAGCTGCTAGTTAGTTGCACTGTCATACTACACAGCTTCACTTATTCTTTGAAATACATGAATGAACCCTAAACCTGGGTCTGTTTTTTCGGGTCCAAAGGGTGGCCTGAAACGACCGTTGGAGCACATGTTGAATATCTATGCTGCGCCGAGAACGATGCAGATCGCCTTTGGCGGCGGACAATATCAGCCTGGTTCTGCTCAAGTGGAAGGAGATGACGAGATGGAACTGGAATAAGTAGTAGCTTTAGTTAGGTTTTGTTGAGTTGGGGATGCGTCTTTCGCAATTGCTCCGGTATTCATTTAAGTGGCTGGGAAATACAAATATATAATACACTAGTAGATGCCTTCGTGCCTTGCCTGATGTTGGCTTTGGATTCCAAAATGCTGTTCGTGGATCGAGCCTGTCTATTATAAATCTTTCTGAAGTTATACCAAGAGAACGTCATGTACTGCCTGATTAGTTAGACAGACCTCGATATACATGAGGTGTTAGTCTTAAAAAACAGAAATTTCCCCGCTGATGATTTCTCCTGCTCTGTCTGCCAACAAGTCTTGTTGCCAGTTGCTGTTTGTGGTGCTTCCCATGGCGATGTGACCAACCTGTGAGCACCTTTAGTATATGCATCCTGTAGCTGATTTGGGGCATTTGTTACTGTGAGACTAACCTTTGTTCTTCTGGTAAAATCATACTCCCTCTGTCCCAAAATAGATGTTTTAGATTTTTCAAAATTTAGATAAATCTATATAGTAAATAGTGTCTAGATTCATCCAAATTTTGATAAATTTAAGACATCTATTTAGAGACGGAGGGAGTATTAATATTTTCGGATTTTTGTTAATTAATAGATAGAGGCAAAGCTTATATCAATAAAAAAATGAGGCAAATCTTTTGTCTTTATTTTCAAAAAAAAAAAAGTTTCTTGTAGAACATATTTGGACTCCGTGTGCTCTCAACAGCGATTACCAGAAGAACCCAAAGCCCCACAAGCAACAGGTATGTCGATTGGTGAACATGCCTAATGTTGGCAAGACGAATCATGTTCACACATAACATTTGCATAATCATGAATTCATGATATCTGAAAATTCAACCACTGGCACCTTAGGCAGTTATGCGAACAAAAAGGTTCAAGAAGCAGCCCTTGTTCCGCTACAGTCCCGCGCTAACAATATACACATATTTCGCAGTTCACTGAAAATTGTAACAGTTGTGTATACTTATAGACTTCATACAAAAACACGGTCACCGGATGTTCAACAATGTAATCTGAATGTTCAACACAATGCCATACATATGTGTGTAATGTTATGATTGCAACTACAAGTATAAGAAAAAATACCCGAATTGCTTTGTGGGAGTACTAAAATTGATGATCCTGCTGGGTGACATGTTAATAAGATGTGAGGTGGCTAGAAAACCTTCGTCCCAAAATTTCAAGGGTATGCATACGCGTCAAACAAGGGACAAACCAACCTTCACAATGTGTTGGTGTTTTCTCTCGGCTGACCCATTCTGTTGATGGGTGTGGGAACATGACACATGATGTACCACTACAAGAATGCGTTATTCTATGATCTTTTCATAGTGACCGTGGACAAAATCGTCATAGAATTATGACGATTTCGCACCAGATGGTCAAAGCCGTCCGGGAGGTTCAAAATTATGACGATTTTGCTCAGGATCGTCATAGTTTCATTAGCTCAAATCGTCATAACCTGGGGATATAGCCTACGACATTATTTGAACCTCACTAAGTGTCAGCCATGTCAGCAATTGCGCCTATGTGTCGTGTCTATATGTCAGTTTTTTACTACGTGTAATATCTATATGTTAATACCTATTTGTCTATATATGACTACGTGTCATATCCGTGTGTTAATATTTGCTTACATGACGCTGCTTACATGTCATTTTTTTTACATGTTTGAGGGATTAACTTGCTAGCTCGTCCCATAAAAAAAAACCTTGCTAGCTCGTCGAGCTCTCCCTCTCTATTTTTCTAAGGGATGTTAATCTGTGAGAACGAAACACACTACACCAACCAATCCGTATTTCTAATACTCTAACAGGCAATAGCTATTTGCAAAAAAGGGCCGTGGGGGGCTTTAAACCGGAGACCTCCTAACCAATCTGTATTTCTGATTTCTCTACCGCGATGGGCCTTACTAGGAAGGGAGTTCGCTGCGATGGTCCTTTGTGAGGCAGTGGGCCACAATGGGCCTCGATGGGAAGCGGCATATTAGGGCCCGGCCAGCTCGTCATGTTTATTTTTTTATCCTTTTGTAGCTTTTTCATAATAAGTTCAAAATAGTTGTTTTTTGTTTCTAAATTTTTATAAAATTCAGTAGAACATCTTAGGGTATTAATTAGCAATACTTTGGTTATTTAAAAATAGTGGATTTACTAATCCCACATTAGTTCATAATAGGGACAATATCATAATTCAAAATATGAATTTGGAACTAGGGAGTGCCTATTCTCGTCTAGGGGCTGGCTCTTACTAAAACATTTCGGTGGATCTCTGAAGAAACATCATATTGTGAGTCTAAAATGATTTAAAAAATCATAAGCATTAGATCATGTACCAGTATTTCAAACCGGACCCACTTCCGACCGGTTCGGCGGGAATTTGTCTTTTTCACAAGGGGTGGACGGAAAGGTTTGAGATCTCCCGGTTGAGACATTGTCTATGTAAGGTGGTCTAGTATTTTTTTTAAATACGGTGGTAGCATTGTGAATGAGCATTTTGGTGGTTGCTTCACAAAAAACCCCGTTTTTCCCTCGGAAAATAAAAAATGGATTTTTCGTGCGACAAAATAGAAAACTTCCTCCTGCAACATTGTTTGCCATCTTATAATGCACATGCATGCATAATACGGGTACATTATCATAAACTATGTCTTGATTCTAGCCATAACGTTGGTCTTTTGATCCGAAATCCATGAAACCTCGAACATGATAGGTCATTTTGTAAAGGTTTTTTTGAGACATACTCACTTTACCAAGTTTAGTATTTTCTTTGCAACTATGTCACGTAACATGACGCCGCGCGAAGGATTTATATTGTTTGAACCGTTTTTGAATTCCGTATGCCCGTTTCAAACAATGGTCAAAACGGCGGGCATGAAGGTTCTTAGCTAGGGGCGAGCCTCGCTAAACTTTCGATGGATCTCTGAAGAAATATCATATTGTGAGTCTAAAAATAATTTTTAAAAAAAAATCCTAAGCATGAGATCATGTACTTGTAGTTTAAACCGGACCCACTTCCTACCGATTCGGCAGGAATTTGTCTTTTTCGCCAGGGGTGGACAGAAAGGTTTGAGATACCCGGTTGTGATATTTGTCCATATAAGGTGACCTATTATTTTTAGAAAATGCGATGGTAGCATTTGAAAACTTTCATTTGATGGTTGCTTCACAAAACGGCTCGTTTTTTTGCGTTCGAAAAATGGAAAATGATTTTTCCGTGCGACGAAAAGGAAAACTTTCTCCAGCAACATTGTTCGCCATCCCATAATACACATGCGTGCATAATATGGGAACATTATCACAACTGGGCTATGATTCTGGCCATAACATTGGTCGTTTGGCGCTAAAGTCATGAAACCTCGAACATGATAGGTCATTTTATAAAGATATTTTTGAGACATACTCAATTTACCAAGTTTAGTATCTCTTCTCTACTATATAATTTCTCTTAACGTGGTTTTCGTCGTCCTATTTTCGTACGTCTGGTATTGACGCATTTAGCCCTGGCTGTTCGAAGATTTTACAAGATATGCCACCGCCAAGTGATACCTGTCCGGCGAAAAAAAGTCACTGTCCTCCGCCTCCCTCCCCTCTCTCCTGAGCGGGAGCTCTGCCTGGCTTCCCTCCCGATCCCCAAAATTCTCCTCCGCCTCCCTCCCAAGCCCCTGCCCCGTGCAAGTCCAAGAGATGCCGCACATGGCAGCAACCTCACCCGTCCTGGACCGAGCTCCATGCCCCACCCTGTCGGCTGCCACTGCTGCCCCGTGCACAGCCTGGAGCGACAACCCCTACCGTCGAGATCCCGCTGCCATCTGTCTGCACCCACGCGTCGCCCCGGATTTATGCCACGCGTGCCTCAACGGCTAGCCGACCTCGACCGATCTCTGCGCCCTGCCCCTGCCGGCCGACGCTGCTACCCCCACGCACAGCCCAGAGCGGCCACGACGCTGTCGCCATGCCGTCGAGGTCCAGCTGTCGTCTGTCCACTCCAGCGCGACGAGGAAACCACCCATCCGGGGACGGGAATGTGCGTGGTTGCGACAGCACGCACGGCTGCTGTGGCTTGGTGCCTTGGTACGTGTGGAGAAATGGGGTCCTGTGTGTACACGCAGTAGGACGGGAGACTGATGTTGTTGTGCCTTCTCGCCGAGGGAGCAAGTCAAAAAAATTCTTAGGCTAAACAAAAAATTCTTTAGGATCAGGGGGCGGGTCCTAGTTCAAGCTTGGTGGTGTACAGGACCCAGGCTAAACAAAAAATTCTTTATAGATTAGCTATTTTTTACCATATGTGTCAACCCCTAAGATAGTTTTTTTTTTAAGTTGAGGCACCACTATGCACCCGAATTGTCATTTCCCTAGCTCCGCCACTGGTGCCGATGACCTATCCATCTGTCGTGTCAGACTCCAAGCTGTGTGTCGCTGCCAACGCCTCGTCGCCATCCAGCTCTGGCAAAGTCGACATGGTGTTCCTATGCGCGCGGACAACCGGATCTTCGTCATCAAATCGTGCCGGTGTATGAAGGGTTTTGTTGTTTCGATGTTATTGTCCTCTCTGCACACTAGGTGTTTGTGTTAATGCTAACGTGCTCAGAAAAACAAATACAATGGGTGTAGCTTAAGAAGATTCATCCATTGAGGCGGTTGTTCATGCTTTGATAGTTGATGCAACGAAGATGCTGGAGTGGACAAGGCTACGCCTATTGGGATGATGTCTGCGTGATCTTGTTGTGTTCGGAAATTCACAAATTTATGTCAATTGAAAGTGCTGGAAAGAAGTATGTTGGGACGACTTCACAAAATCCTGCAAAATAGGTATTTACTGGCACTAACAAATCGGGTTGTATCAGTTGTCATCTAAATACCAGGATTTTTGTAGCTATGTAAGACATACATGTTATCATTGTAGCGGTTTCTATAGCTTTTTTTAAATGTTCCTTATTATGCCATATATTGCATCTTGACTACAAAATTATGTATGCATATTATTATTTGTAGGCCTGTAGTGAAACTATTTTATCTGATGCCAGCAATGAGCTGCAAATGGAGGGCAGAGCATCAATGACCATGCTCTGGTTTTACGCAACCATGTTACATGTGGCTCAAGATGGATGAGCATCATGCACTTCAGGTGGCTCTTATGATCCAAAACTAGAAATTGGTGTTTGCCAAACTGGATATCACAATCAGTGATTATGTTATTATTATACATTATATTTGAGCAGGTTATGGTTAACACAGCAAGTTTAATCTGGATACCATGTCCATCTCTCCAAAAACTGGATGCGGGACCTTTCTACATTATTTTTCGTTTTAACTTTACATCAACCTTCAATTTCTTTCGATGCACGCCACTATTTCTTTTCCTATAACGGTATGGATTGGATTGTAACAACTAAATGGTGATTGATCTGCTGGTTTTCTCTATTTATTGGTACATCTTTGCACTCCTTAGTTACACTATTTACTTTTTTGTGGATAATTAGTGGGAAAATCCCACTGTAATTTTTATATTAATAAAGGTGGAGTGTACATAATTTGTACATGTGGTGGACAAAAGAAAAAACTTTTAAAAGGCTAAGTTTGTGATTGTAGCCATTCTTTAAATTGAAAAGGCCAAGGAAAAACTATTTACTTACTTCCAGCCTAGAAAACCTAGCAGAAGAACGAACAGAAAAAATGAGAATGCTACCCACCGGTTTACACAATTTTGTTGCTTCTTGGTATCAGGTTTTGTTATCAATGGTGCATTTTTATAAATATGTAGAATGGAGGTAATTCCTATGGAGTTGTGCTGAAATTGTATGGAGTACAGTTTCGCAAAATATGATGATCAATTAATTCATTGTATAATTTTTGGATCTCGTAGCAACGCACGGGCATTCAGCTAGTGTCATATAATAAGACACCACACAAAGAATTTGCATTGATCGGACCGTTTCTGAAATTTTTATGCCCGTTTTAAACTATGGTCAAAACGGCGGGCATGAAGGTTCTTAGCTAGGGGCTGAGCCTCACTAAACTTTCGATGGATGTCTGAATAAACATCATATTGTGAGTCTAAAAATCATTTAAAAAAATAATGGGCATCATATCATGTACCTGTAGTTTAAACCGGACCCACCTCCTGCCGATTCAGCAGGATTTTGTCTTTTTCGCCAAGGGTGGACGAAAAGGTTTGAGATATCCCGGTTGTGACATTTGTCCATGTAAGGTGGTCTATTATTTTTGAAAAATGGGATGGTAGCATTTGAAAACTTTGTTGCTTCACAAAACGACCATTTTTTTGCGTTCGAAAAATGGAAAACGGTTTTTCCGTGCGACGAAAAGAAAAACTTCCTCCAGCAATATTGTTCGTCATCCCATGATGCACATACGTGCACAATCTGAGCATATTATCACAAACTATGGCGTGATTCTGGCCATAACATTGGTTGTTTGGCCCAAAAGCCATGAAACCTCGAACATGATAGGTCATTTTGTGAAGGTTTTTTTGAGACATACTCAATTTACCAAGTTTAGTATTTTTCCTTACAACTATGCCACATAATAAGATACCACACGAAGGATTTGCATTGATCGGACCGTTTTGAAATTTTTATGCCCGTTTCAAACTATGGTCAAAACGGTGGGCATGAAGGTTCTTAGCTAGGGGCCGAGCCTCGCTAAACTTGCATTGGATCTCTGAATAAACATCATATTGTAAGTCTAAAAATCATTTTTTTTCAAAAAAATAGGCATAAGAACATGTACCTGTAGTTCAAACCGGTCCCACCTACCGATTCGGCAGAAATTTGTCTTTTTCGCCAGGGATGAACGGAAAGGTTTGAGATACCCTAGTTGTGACATTTTTCCATGTAATGTGGCCTATTATTTTTGAAAAATGGGATGGTAGAATTTGAAAACTTTCATTTGGTGGTTGCTTCACAAAACGACCCATTTTTTATGTTCAGAAAATGGAAAATAGTTTTTCCGTGCGACGAAAAGGAAAACTTCCTCCAGCAATATTTTTCGCAATCCCATGACGCACATGCGTACATAATATGGGCACATCATCACAAACTAACTATGCCACGATTCTGGCCATAACATTGGTCGTTTGACCACAAAGCCATGAAACCTCGAACATGATAGATCATTTTGTGAAGGTTTTTTGAGACATACTCAATTTACCAAGTTTAGTATTTTTCCTTGCAACTATGTCACATAATAAGACACCACACGACAGATTTGCATTGATCAGACCGTTTTTGAAAATTTTATGCCCGTTTCAAACTATGGTCAAAACGACGGGCATGAAGGTTCTTAGCTAGGGGCCGAGCCTCGCTAAACTTGCATTGGATCTATAAAAGAAACATCATATTATGAGTCTAAAAATGATTTTTTTCAAAAAATAATGGGCATCATATCTTGTACCTGTAGTTCAAATCAGACCCACCTCCTAAGGATTCAGCGGGAATTTGTCTTTTTCATCAGGGGTGGACGGAAAGGTTTGAGATACCCCAATTGGGACATTGTCCATATAAGGTGGTCTAGTATTTTTGAAAAATACGGTGGTAGAATTTTGAATTAATCATTTGGTGGTTGTTTCATAAAACGCTCCATTTTTTGCGCTCGAAAAATGGAAAATGATTTTTCTGTGTGACAAAAAGGAAAACTTCCTCCTCAACATTGTTCGCCATCGCAAGATGTATCATAAGTTATGCCGCGATTTTGGTTTATAAAACACACCCTTAATGCCACAAGAAAACTCATAACCCAATAGAATAGAGCATCCAATCAGAAGGCAGAATCAGAGTAGACACGGATCATCCCACCAAATCAAATCGCAGCCGTTCGTAACCACATCCAACACATAAAATTTCGCTCTCGCGCTGGATTTTCGGTGGGGCGCCAAAGTAATCTGACACTGGGCCTAGGCGCCTACCCACCACTCGGGAGAAAATCTGGTGCCGAGCAGCCCATTGAACAGAACCCTAATACCTGTTGTGCCGTCCACCTCCACATCCGCCTCTGCCTCCTCCCCTTTCCTCCACCTCCGCCGCTGGCCTAGATCCCGACCAAATTCGTTGAGTCCCTGCCACGCCGACCATCTCCCTGGAAACATCTCCTCTCCCTATGTCTATTCCACCTCGTGGAACCACAAACCCAGACCTCCAATTGAAAACCTAGTCCATGGCAATGGCGACGCCCTAGCAGCAGGTGGTGATGAACAGACTCGGCGACTGGCTTCACTGCGTGGTTCGTCGCGTGCGATTAGATTCGCCGGGGAGAGAGGATGGCCTTGCCCTCCAGGGTGATCCACGTCCAGAACGTCGTCCATGAGATCTCTGAGGTTAGCAAATCCCGGTCCCCTTTATGTATTTCTACTGCAAGTTCTCTTGTAGAGTAGTTCGAGAGTTTCAGTTGTTAGGTGGATCTGCTGTTTCGTGATTGTAATGTGGCGTTTGTGTTGCTGGTGCTTCAGGCCCTTGTCTAGATGGAGGATTTGTCTTCTTCCCAATACTACACCCCAGCTCTGGCCATCCCTCCTTCTCGTGTTCGCCATCTCAGGACGACCTCCACCGTCACACTCGCTTCCGACGGCAGTAGACACGACGCCACCAGCAACCGCCGCCCTGCAGACCCCCATCAAGGACGCCTTCCTCCACCCGCCTCCTGTCCGTGACACCCCCGCCAACGAGGAGAGTAGGGCCAGTGGCGCCGATCCCCTGGAGAAGAAGTCCAGTTCAAGCGCGAGCACAAGCAGGTAACCCCACTGCAGTAGCGGACAAGAGATGCTTCCTGGAATGTCCCAGTGCTCGTGCATGCTAGGTGCTTGTGGTAATGCTTGAATGTTGTTATAGCCTCTGATGTGCGGCTACTATTCTTATAGCGTCGGTTCAGACCAGATGTAAGCACTGCTAAATTCACCGTTAGTTTAGTTAGCACAATAGTTTCAGGTTTAAGTCGAAATGTCCATTCTAATGCTTCATATGTTCTGGCATTAGACCATCTGAAGCTTTCTATAGTGATATAACTTTGTCAATTGCCGCAGTGATACAACTTTGGTTAGGGCTATAGTTTGTCTTATGCCAGTGAATTATGTTGTTCTGCTGCTTGCTTAGCCTGAAGAATTATGTGCTATGCCAGAGAATTATATGGTTAGAAGCTGTAGTTTGTGTAGCTATAGTGATACAACTCTGGGTGCTCAAAATCCTGTCTACTATATTTATCTATGTGGCATGCAATTTTTTTTCATTTTTATGATGATTATCTTTTTCTGCAGGTCTTGTTGGTACTATCAGATTTATTGGATGTTGGCAGATGTGCTTGATAGTGTGCCATGTAGTTTATTGGGTGTATGATTACCCATGTCAGTTCTACAAGATGAAGTGTAGTAGTCAGTATATTGGACTGTTGTGAACCTCTTCTTTTTACCCATAGTATATTTAGCATCCACTGCTATGAGATAGCTTGGTTGTGGTATTGATGTTGCTATAAATTGTGAAATACTATTCCTGATATCTTCAATTTCCTGTCTATCATGTATAAGAATTATCATATATATCTAAATAACTACTAAGCTGCCTACTTGTACTTTAAGTTGAGAATTAAACGTGATGAAACAATTAAACTTGTATACCATGACAGTACTGCCGTGTATCTTCTATATCATGATAGAATGCCTTGCTACTAGAATAATCTTGTATATCATTACAGTACTTTTGCATTGGCTTATTTACTTTGGTCCACACCAAAAAAGATATGCATGGCCAATGCTTCTCTTTTGTCTAAATTGTTTGGGAAGTTACTTTCCTAAGTCTAATGAAGATTTTATGCTGCTTTAACTTGCATTCTGATAGAGTTTTGGTGTGTTTTGTGTCTATGCCGGGAGACTAACGGAGAAACACCCCCAACAACAAGATGGTCCCATAGTAAGCGCATCTGTTCCCCACTCTATCTATTTTCTACCTCTCTTAGTACAGATCCATGGAAGAATCCAATGGACTTTGATTAGTCATCCTGTCCTTGACCTGTTTGTTTTGGCTCTTTGTTGTGGAGAGACTCCAGGATCATCAGCGATGTCGTACACTAGTGGTTGCCACTTTCCAAGGCTGACTTTGGCTCCTTCAGGAACTAGCCGCAACTGGCCGTATGCAAGGGCCGTTCTTGCAAGGTCTGCTCTCTATAGATCTCTCCTGATAGAAAAGCTTCCAGTTGTTTGTATTATATTGTATTCTTGTTGGTTCTTTGATGCATTTGGGAAATTAATCTCTCAGGCAGTTAACTTCTGTTTTGAATCATTATGAAAAGAAGAATTATTTGGATGGTAGTGTGCTATTGATTTCCTTAACTCTGTCTTTGTCATTAACGGTGATAGAAACATGTGTAGTGTGGTACTTGCAGATATATATTCTCTTGAATACTTTTTATTCTTTGTCATGTGGCTTGTGAAACTTTCTCTATTGCTTGCTGCTATACTATCTAGTTTACTTTTGACAATGGAGGCAATCTATCTGGCTGGCCTTAACATGTCCGCTAGTTGATTTTGCATCTTAATTGTATTGAAACTAAAACTAATTTTTTGGTGGGTTCTTATAGTTGTGCCCCTGGTACAAATCCAGGACATAACTAACTTCTATAATTTGTGCAGATGCTTGGTGAAATCTTGTACCACTTATCTATCAACTGGAGTATGATCAGTCATCTAAGGTTACTGGAATGCTTCTTGAGATGGACCAGACTATGGTTCACCTGATGCTTTGAAGACCCGACTACAATTTGAGAAGCGTCGGTGGAGATGTTCTAATGGATACATGGCTGGGTTTGGCTGTGGAGCCAAATACTTTACAGTCCTAACGGTGGCAGAGCTATGATTTTTAGATTGGGTATGCAGATTATTATTTTTGTCTAGAAGAGTGTAAATTTATTTATTTTCTTTACAATATTTAATTTTTTAATGAATGTTACGATTGATCATTGAATAAATTAAAATAATTTAAGTGTGACTAGCACCTGGCCGGCCGACTCGTTCTAGCATTGATATCGGCGGTTGCTTTTGAGGAGAGCTGCGTAGGCAGTTTTCATGCGGAAATGCTAATTGCCGCTCAGTATGGCGCGGGAAGCTCGCGCTGCACACTGGTTTCCTTGTTGGGCCACCCATTAGGCACCTTGCTTTTTTCCTTTTTTTTCATTTTTTTCTTTCTTTTCATTTTTCTGTTTTCTATTTTTTTTGTTTGAAAAAATTCTATTTTTTTAAATTGGTTCATGATTTTTTAAAGTTTGGTTAATGGAGTTTGAAACTTGTTAATGATTTTTTTGAAACTTGTTCATGATTTTTTATAAATGTTTATTATTTTTTAAACATATTTATGTTTTTCAAAAACTCTCATGATTTTTTTTGAATTTGGTTCTTTTTTTATTTTTTCACTTTTTATTTTTTTAAAATAAAAAAATTAGCTTAAAATAATTTTTAGATCTGAAATTTATTCATATTTAAAATGTTTAGATTTTAAAAATCTAAAAGAACGAAAAGGAAAAAGAAAAAAGTCACGTACCTATGGGGTCCGTAGCTCGACGGAATAATGGGCCGACCCATCACTGGCTCGCTTGAGGCGGCGTTGCGAGGTCGTTTTGCTTGGATCGGCATTTAGCAGCTCCAGTTCTCATGGCCTAATTCAGTTTTTTAGAGAATTTATGGCCTAATTCAAGTGACTATGGAGAGCCGAACAGTCCTTAAGGCCCATATCGCACAAAACATCCCAAAGTGACACATTGGCCCATTAGGAGAAGACACAAAGTGGAATTACGCTCGAGCGTCTCGATTTTTTCACAGTTCTTATACGTGAATAGACTAACATACATGTTGTATATGTGTATTTGGACATTATACTGAACCATATTTTGCAAAATTTATCGAGTATTTATTGTATACCCTTGGATTAGTCTAGCTCTACCCCTGGCTCCTAAGAGGAGAGGGGCATGGTGGAGCGGTCATGTTTACTTTATGCCGGCTTAGGTAGGGATTCACCGGCATGTAGGCCGATGAAGACACATTAGGGTTAGCTGCTGTAGTATTTTTTAACATTAACATAATCGATCATAACATTGTAGAAATGTTGTTTTGACTTAGTGATGTGTCGTGTGATCACAACTATTTGATAGGAAGTAAAAAATGTTAGCACTTAAATAGGATTCGGATCTCGCTGACTAAGGTGATGGCGCCTTAACAATTCCTTCTTGAGAGTCACCAACGCCTCCAAGTTTTCTGCCCCCTCCTTCCTCTATGGTGTTTTGAACTCGTCTTCTTGCTTCTTCCAAAGCGCGCCGACCTTCTCTTGGCAGTTCACCTTGACCGCTTCATAGGCCTTGAGGTGATCTTGTGAAAGTTCGTCAAAGTCAAAGTCAGACCGTATGATGTTTTCGGGAGTAATGTCTCCATGTTTTGGGTTTGTTGATGTGTGATCTGAGGATGTATCCAACTGTCGTCAAAAAGTGTATTGAGACTCGAATTTTGTGTGTCACATGAACACGTCCTCATGTACCTTTAATGCCGGGGTGATACACCGAAACTCGCCTCAAGAGAGGTTTGCTAGAAGTGTGATACACAAGACAATCTGACCGACACTTTTAGACACAAAGCCCTAGTTTTATTGGATGAATCCGACGACTATGGTTTGAACTAAGACTCTCTAAACGCTTTTAGCTTAGTTATCGGTTCAATGAAGGCAATCTAAGCAAAGTCGCTCAAGAAAAGGAAGTAGGGATAAGACTTTTAGGAGACAGAAAAAGTAGATGCAGTGCTTTTTGGCAATTGTTTACTTAATTTCAATCAACCGTCACCTCTTGCATGTTTATGAGGTGGATGGACTCTCCAAACAAGGCTTGGACAGCTTATTACATGTTTTATGTGTCTAAATCCTAGTCTAACTCTAGCTTCTAATAAACTGTTGGAAATATAAGCAATAATCCATATGAATTAATCCGAATAATAAACTGATAAATCATGATCATACAGACAATAGTAAAACCAATCATGCAGATCAACAAAGTAGATGAACAGATTACATCTATAGGAGATAAACCTATCACATCTACACCAAACGCTAGAACAAAGAACTCTAGCATAATCTGAAAAAGAGAGTTGAACATCACATACAGCGTAGGCTGAATAGCAGCCGTAGCGGTCGCAGCAGCATCGCCCATGTTGAGGTTGTCGAAGAGGTCGCTGACGTCCGGGAAAAAGTCGTCGTTTGGGAACTCGCCGTCGGACGACGTCGTGGTTGCCAGTAGTCGCGCTTGAGCGCTCCCCAAAAACCTGATCGCCCCTCACCCGTACAGGTTCACGAGAGGCGGGGTTCCGGAGGCCTACTGTCCCGATCTGCGGTGCACGCCGCAAGCCGGGATGGAGAAGACGAAAGCGGCGGCGCAAGGTTCTGGAGGTAGGCGCGTGTGTGGATTGATTCCGTACCGATTAGGTTTAGCCCGGACGCTTTATATAGTGCAGGTTAGGAGGATCGTGGGCTCAGCCCACGTCCGAGTCGGTAACAGTCCACGTCCATAAAAACTGGAAACGACTGTAATTAACGCGTCCGTTAATAACTCATAATCAGTTTTCCCAACAAGCAAAATAAAGCTCGGCTCGGCGAGATTTCCGCAACCCGCGGCGCGCGCGCGCGTCGTGACGAGGCGAGGCGGGCGGCGTCGGAGGAGGAGTGCGTGAGGGCTACTCTTCTTGTCACACCTTAGTGAGTGGTGCAACACTCTACCATATAAGGTGGTCCAACTCCCCTTCAACTAGCAATGTGGGACTAAACTTTAGCACCACTAGCACAGTCATATGCTGCCATATACAAGTGGGACAAAGAGAATTTCAGAATTTGTCTAATGGGCCAACAGCCCAAAACTCACCAAATTCCAACAATCCCCCACAAAGTCTCATTGGCACATCACATCACTTTTCTTCCAGAACATTGTTTTATATACCGGTGTGTAGTGGAGACTGTTAAGTTGAACTTCCACGTGAAACTTCATGCTACACTAGCTTGCAACTTGAATAGTGGACTATGCCTTGAACTACAAGTTTTCTGCGCGCTAGTTTCACACAAAATCTAGACCGGTACAGGGCTACCGTCGGCTTCCCCGCGGTTTGGAGCTTATGCGTCATACTCCAGGGCCTTTCATGAGTTTACTAGAGAACACCCAACTCTCACAGACTGCGACGTTTGACAGTCAGACTCATATAGGTGTGTTCCTCAAGAGATGTTCTGCAGGACAACATCTCCGCTTATAAAAGCCACTTGGAACACATTAAGATAAATATCAACCTGCCATGCAGAATAAGAGAGTATTGCATCTTTATGGAGATGTAAATATAATATAGGGATACTCTCCTCTCAGCTGACCAACAGCTTGTCTCCCAGCTCTAATTCACGGGATCTCCGATCACATAGAGTGTGTTGCCACTGGGATCAACTCATAGCGTGGGTCTCAAACCCATCTCCCTCGATGCATTATCTATCACATTACGTGATAGTCCCTTTGTGAAAGGATCTGCCAGGTTTTTAGATGTTTGGATATAATCCAACGCAATAACTCTGGAGTTTCTCAATTTCCTGACAGATTTCAATCTCCTCTTCACATGCCTTGATGACTTCATATTATCCTTAGAACTGTTTACTTTGACGATCACAGTTTGATTATCACAGTTCATCGGGATAGCGGGTATCGGTTTTTCAACCACAGGTAAGTCCATCAAGAGCTCACGAAGCCACTCTGCTTCAACAGTGGCTGTGTCTAATGCTGTGAGTTCTGCTTCCATTGTTGACCTCGTTAAGATGGTCTGCTTGCAAGACTTCCAGGAAACAGCGCCACCACCAAGTGTAAACAAATAACCACTTGTGGCCTTAATCTCATCGGCATCAGATATCCAATTTGAATCACTATAACCCTCAAGTACCCGAGGATACCCAGTATAGTGAATACCATAACTCGCAGTGCCTTTCAAATAGCGCAAAACTCTTTCAAGAGCATGCCAATGATCATCTCCAGGATTTGACACAAATCGACTCAGTTTGCTTACAGCAAAGGAGATGTCAGGTCTAGTAGCGCTGGCTAAATACATGAGCGAGCCAATAATTTGAGAATATCTCAATTGATCTTTAACATTCCTTCGATTCTTTCGAAGTAGCACACTCGGATCATAAGGCGTTGGAGAAGAATTGCAGTCACTATACCCGAAGCGACTCAATATCTTTTCCACATAGTGAGACTGAAGCAATGTAATCCCACCATTGTCATCCTTTAGTAGCTTGATGTTTAAAATTACATCAGCCACTCCCAAATCCTTCATCTCAAAGCAGCGAGATAGGAACTCTTTGACCTCCTCAATAACAGCGAGGTTGGTCCCAAATATCAATATGTCATCAACGTAGAGACACATAATAACTCCCTCGCCCCCACCATGGCGATAGTACACACATTTGTCAGCTTCGTTTACAACAAAGCCTTCAGCAGTTAAAGTTCTTTCAAACTTCTCGTGCCACTGTTTAGGAGCTTGCTTAAGACCATATAAAGACTTCACTAACTTACACACCTTTGCTTCTTGACCATCTACTACAAATCCGTCAGGCTGCTCCATATAAATTTCCTCATCTAGCTCTCCATTTAGAAAAGCTGTCTTAACGTCCATTTGATGAACGAGAAGACCGTGTGAGGCAGCCAAGGATAGCAGTACTTGAATAGTGGTCAATCTGGCTACAGGTGAGTAGGTATCGAAGAAGTCTTCTCCTTCCTTTTGGGTATAACCCTTAGCCACAAGACGTGCCTTGTACTTTTCAATAGTACCATCAGGTCTAAGCTTTTTCTTGAACACCCATTTACATCCTACAGGTTTATACCCATAAGGACAATCAGTGATTTCCCAAGTACCATTAGCTAAGATGGAGTCCATCTCGCTTCGGACAGCTTCCTTCCAGTAGTCAGCATCTTGAGATGCATAGGCTTCTGAAATAGAAGTGGGAGTATCATCCACAAGGTACACAATGAAATCATCACCAAATGACTTTGCAGTCCTTTGTCTCTTGCTCCTTTTGGGAGCTTCATTGTCATCCTCCACAGGATCATCAGAGTGTTCTATCGGCATAGTGGGTTCAGGAATTATAGAAAATTCCTGACTAGATGAACTAGTTATCTCCTGATTTGATGAGCTAGACATACCTTTCACAGGAAATATATCCTCAAAGAAAGTCGCATCATTCGACTCCATAATTGTACCAACATGCATGTCGGATATCTCAGATTTTACTATCAAAAATCTATAGCCAATGCTATGAAAAGCATATCCCAGAAAAACACAATCAACGGTTTTTGGTCCAAGCTTTCGCTTCTTGGGTATTGGAATATTGACTTTCGCCAAACAACCCCAAGTTCGTAAGTAAGAGAGTTTAAGCCTTTTCTTTTCCCATTCCTCAAATGGAGTCATGGTTTTATCCTTTACAGGAACACGGTTTAGGACATGACACACAGTCATTAGCGCCTCCCCCCACCATTCCTTGGAAAGACCAGATGTATCTAACATGGCGTTAACCAAATCAGTTAGAGTGCGGTTCTTTCTTTCGGCCACCCCATTTGACTGAGGTGAGTAGGGAGGCGTCCTCTCATGTATAATACCATGTTCCGCACAGAATAAATCAAATGCATTTGAAAGGTACTCTCCACCACGATCCGACCTTAGCCGCTTGATTTTAAGATCAAGTTGGTTTTCTGCCTCAGCTTTATAGATTTTGAAGTAATTCAAAGCTTCATCTTTAGATTTCAGGAGATAAACGTAGCAGTATCTAGTGGAGTCATCAATCAACGTCATAAAGTATCTTTTTCCACCTTTTGTCAACACACCATTCATCTCACAAAGATCTGAATGTATAAGTTCTAGCGGTGCTGAGTTTCTCGGTTCCGCAGTCGTATGAGACTTGCGGGGTTGCTTTGCTTGCACATAGACTTGGCACTTAGAACCTTTGACAGTGGTAAATTTCGAAATTAAACTCATATTGGCTAGCCGCGTCATGCAACCAAAGTTAATATGACAGAGTCGTGAATGCCAAACATTGGACTCATTATCATTGCAAACATGATTAATAACTTTAGTACATGAGTCTAACAGAGACAAGCGGAACAGACCTCCACACTCATAACCCTTTCCAACAAATTGTACATACTTAGAAATTACAACTTTATTGGACTCAAAAACCAACTTAAAGCCATCTCGACATAAAAGCGATCCGCTGACGAGATTCTTATTGATGGAGGGAAAATGCTGCACGTTCTTCAGCTGTACGGTCTTCCCCGAAGTAAACTTCAGATTTACCGTACCAACGCCATGAACAGAAGCACGTGAGCCGTTTCCCATCAGCACGGAAGATGTCCTTGAGACCTGATAAGAGGAAAACATGGAAATATCAGAACATACATGTGTATTAGCACCCGTGTCTATCCACCAATCAGGAGAATGACATACTGAAAGGATAGTAGGTAAAATACTGTACCCTGCATCCTTCATCTCAGTATCGCTAATAACAACATTAGCGGACTTGCCGCTGTTCCCATGTTGACGCTTGTCAAAGCAATTAGGGCAGCTAGGAGCCCAATGATCAGGATCACCACAGACGTGGCAAGAGCCTTTTCTCTTATCATTTTTCTTCTTGAAGTTGGTAGAGTGCGTGGCCTTGTTCTTGCCATCGAACTTTCCCTTTCCTTCAGTTTTGTTCTTATTCTTAAACTTGTGGGATTGGAAGTTTTTCTTCTGCACTAAATTCGCAGTAGAACCTCCCTCAAGTCCTCGAGCAGTTTTGTCCTTTGCTCTCGCCTTCTCTTCCACATGAAGAGACCCAATGAGATCCGTAACGGAAAACTCTTGTCTCTTATGTTTCAGAGAAGTAGCAAAGTTCCTCCATGAAGGAGGAAGCTTGGCAATAATGCCACCAGCCACAAATTTGTCCGGTAAGGAACACTTGAACTGCTCAAGTTCTTTGGCAAGTGATTGTATCTCATGAGCTTGCTCAACGACGGAGCGCTCATCAACCATCCTGTAGTCATAGAATTGCTCCATGACATACAGCTCAGTGCCAGCGTCCGAGACCCCAAACTTGGCCTTGAGCGCTTCCCACGCGTCCTTGCCATTATCAAATGACATATAAGAGTCAACAATGTTGTCCCCAAGAACACTGAACAAAGCCGCCATAAACATGGTATCGGTTTTCTTAAAGTTCGCTTCCTGCTCAGCAGAAAGATCTCCTTCAGGCTTGCCAAGAGTGACGCTATAGCAGTTTAGGTTTTCAAACCAGAGAACTGCTCTCTTGCGCCATCTCTTATAGTGCATGCCATCAAAAGGAGGCGGCCTAGTAGCCGCGGCTACACCAGTGGAATTCAGTTGCCTATAATCAGGTTTTTGGATTGTTGGAAATATAAGCAATAATCCATATGAATTAATCCGAATAATAAACTGATAAATCATGATCATACAGACAATAGTAAAACCAATCATGCAGATCAACAAAGTAGATGAACATATTACATCTATAGGAGATAAACCTATCACATCTACACCAAACGCTAGAACAAAGAACTCTAGCATAATCTGAAAAAGAGAGTTGAACATCACGTACAGTGTAGGCTGAATAGCAGCCGTAGCGGTCGCAGCAGCGTCGCCCATGTTGAGGTTGTCGAAGAGGTCGCTGACGTCCGGGAAAAAGTCGTCGTTCGGGAACTCGCCGTCGGACGACGTCGTGATTGCCAGTAGTCGCGCTTGAGCGCTCCCCAAAAACCTGATCGCCCCTCACCCGTACAGGTTCACGAGAGGCGGGGTTCCGGAGGCCTACTGTCCCGATCTGCGGTGCACGCCGCAAGCCGGGATGGAGAAGACGAAAGCGGCGACGCAAGGTTCTGGAGGTAGGCGCGTGTGTGGATTGATTCCGTACCGATTAGGTTTAGCCCGGACGCTTTATATAGTGCAGGTTAGGAGGATCGTGGGCTCAGCCCACGTCCGAGTCGGTAACAGTCCACATCCATAAAAACTGAAAACGACTGTAATTAACGCCTCCGTTAATGACTCATTATCAGTTTTCCCGCGTCGTGACGAGACGAGGCGAGGCGGGCGGCGTCGGAGGAGTGCGCGAGGGCTACTCTTCTTGTCACACCTTAGTGAGTGGTGCAACACTCTACCATATAAGGTGGTCCAACTCCCCTTTAACTAGCAATGTGGGACTAAACTTTAGCACCACTAGCACAGCCATATGCTGCCATATACAAGTGGGCCAAAGAGAATTTCAGAATTTGTCTAATGGGCCAACAACCCAAAACTCACCAAATTCCAACATAAACATGGTAAGTTGCAATCTGGTTTCATACTAGACCCGTACCCAAGCGTCCTTGTCGACTGATGCTAGAAGTCGCCGCATCCTTTCATGTTTGAGGTGAACTTGCCCTTTTCTTCGTGATTGAGCCGGCCAGTTCTGATCTTCTAGGTGCAAGCTGACTCCTCATTTGGCCTTCCTTCTTGGTGTAGCTTCTGGATCTTTCTAGTTCTTGCGGATTCCTTTCTTGCCTAAGTCGTCTTGTTGTTCGGCTCTTCCATAATCTGGCTTAGAATCACTCTCCGTCTAACTCCTTAGTATTCGACAGATCATCCTTGCTCAGCAGGTAGGTGTCCCAAAACGGGTGCTAACAGGGAGACGCTGACGATAAACATGAGACCACAATCTAGATGTGGTGGGATATGTGTTGTTATGATACCATGGAAATGATTGTATGATCGTGGGTTTCAGGATTACTCTTTGTCCCGGGCCACCTCCGTGTTTATATAGATAGAGAACCGTGAGGTTCAAGATTACATGTTTGAATTATACATTGGAACATAATGACTTGGTATTCAAGTCTAGAAGTCCTAATCCTCCTCAACTTTATACTTTAGGATTACATGTACTGAACTGTGTTAGGATCTATTCCTAACAGTTGGTGCATGCTTCACGTCAAAATAAAGCAAACAAGAGTACCTGCATGTGAGGCCAGTTTGGCAACAAAGTTTTCTAAAACTGAAATATTACAAAACCATAGTATCTAACTGCGTCGGCAAGCAATACTCCCGTTTCAGAAAAGAGGTCTAGTTTTTCTAATACTTCAAAAATAGCACCTTTGGAGGGATGCTAAAGTATTAATACCACAGTTTTTAGTCACATCCAAACACATCAAAATATTTAAAAATGTAGTTTTTTTTTTTGAGAAACCTTAAGTAGTATTGCTGAAATACTTCAAAAAAAAAATACTTTGCTACCAAACACTTCGATCTTCGAGTACAGAACAAAAAAATTCACTGAGTGCACATTATAATGGCAGCCTCTTCACAATTCTGAGGTCAACGGATCCCAGCACAAATAGATGGAATCCTTACTACAGTATTTATACAATCCGTATGTGTAACATACAAGCCGGTATGTTTATCTCAGACAAGAGCATTTCTGGAAAATGTACATAACATATTACAGAACACATGTATCACAATAGGTTGTAAAATGTACTAATGGATGCACCATCGGTGACAGTGTCCCAGACAACCTGATCTTGCTTCTTATTCATCGGTGACCTTGCTTCTTATTATTAAGAGGTCTTGATCTTGCATCTTATTTGCGGGTGATCTTGCTTCTTATTATTCAATGGTCTTGATCTTGCTCCTTATTTCTCGGAGATCATGCTTCTTATTACTCAGCGGTCTCGATCTTGCTTCTTATCATCGTGATCTTGCTTCTTATTATTCTGAGGTCTCTATCTTGCTTCTCATTCGTTGGTGTTCTAGCTTCTCATTATTCATAGATCTTGATGTTGCTTCTTATTCGTAAGTGATCTTGCTTATTATTATTTAGAGGCCTTTATCTTGCATCTTATTCGTTGGTGATCTTGCTTCTTATTAGTCGGTGGTCGTGATCCGACTTCTTATTCGTGGGTGATCTTGCTTCTTATTATTTAGAAGTCTTGAAGTTTTTTTTCGTCGTTGATCAGATATAGAGGGAGTTTCAACCCTATAGCTGCCAAACAAAACATGGCCTGTTCCAAACCGTGACATCTATCAGTTACAAGGTGCTGAAACACAACCTGGCAAATGACAAGAGAACAATTGATTGAAGCATAATTACATACCTCTTCCCCTTGGAATCAGTTCTGAGATGGCTTCTGTTTGACCATGGATCAGTTTTGTCTGACCTGGACGCTCTATATAGTTCCCAAGCTTCTCTAAAACTGCATTGGATTAAAAAAAGAAGGTGGGTTTCAGAACAAATAGTTGTGAACCCTAAGCAACATTGTTAACACACCCAGCTCCCAATCTCCAACATGTCACTTATACATGTCATTATGTCATTCAATTTCCAAGTCATCCCTCCACTCCCATAGGTATGTACTATGTAGTGGAGTATCTTATAGATAGCATGCATGTATAGATGACAACTTGAAAGGAAGTAATTAAGGAACATATACCCCAGACATCCAAAAGCAGTAAGATTATGGAACTTCAAAGGAAGAGTAAGATCAACTGAGAAGGAGGGGTACTTACTAGTTTTGTGTCAGCCCTTCCTTCAACAGGGTTCGCAACACACTTGGAAGTAATTTGCAAAACGTCTTGGCAGTGAACAGCTCTAAGTCAGCAAGACATTCTTCACATTGCCCTTCCACTTTTTCACCGTGTTGAAAGACATTGCGTATAAACCTCATAAGCTCACCCACAGTCACGCCGTATCTATCGGTATTTTTTTCATTAGGCGGCTCGTAATTATACACCTTGTCAAGAAAAGCATTACCATTTTTTTTTGCATATGTCACCCATTCTTTCCAATTAACAGGGTATGCAGGGTGTATCATTTTCATAATGTCCAAATCAGTAGAGCCTTTTCTCCGATGTTTGTTATATATATTATGGAGCATTGCGTGGAAGCATCGACGCCCAGATGAGTGCATGAGGGCGGGATGATAGCTCAAAGAGTCCATGAACCATTTCTCCCCGATACACTTAGTAGTTGGTGTCTCCAGTTTTTGTTTCAAGTCATCAAAGAAAACTGGGAAAATATTATCCTCCATATAGTGTGGCATGAACAACTTGGCAGCTGTGCGAAGGTCTTTGACCATAGCATCTTTTGAAGCTTCCGGCACTGCCTCTTGTAGTATCTTCATATGCTTAGCACCACGTCCATAATCAATGATCACAATGTCTCTGCTACTATATCTGCCTCCCCAGCTGAATTTGTTTAAATGATTCTCTGCGAGGGCATCTAGCAACATCTCAATCAAAGACCTGCCACTCACTGTTGGAGCAAGAATACGATGTTTGTCCACAGATACACTCACATACTGCACAAGAGGACCATGTGACAAGATGTAGTCTTCAAGCTTTTCCATACTACATGCCAGACAAACAATCTTTGTTACAGTCATGCAAAAAGAAAGTAAGATGTGTGGTAAAATATTTGCTAAAGATAGCTATATATATGATCCATATATAGCAGACCTCGCTGGGAAGCCGCTAAAAGATAACCATGTCCTTTTCTTTCTTTCATCTTCATTTCCAAAACATTTCTCTTTGAGGAACTGCCGTGCAGCGGGTAATAACCAATCATCAAGTCTGAAACCCAAAGAATGTAATTAAGTAGCACATTAATTTAAACATTTCCTAGGTGGAGAAGCTGCACATTTCTATGTAGGAACTGCAGGAAGGATTCAAATCCTAATCCTAAATAATCCTCATACATATATACATACGTCGTGCGTACACACACACACACACACACACACACACACACATACCTGTCCAGGCTGTTACATGTAGCTATTATGAGATTGCAGCTATCGAACTCGCACATTTGGTCGAAAGTGACATAGATAGTGTAAGATGACCTTTGTTTCATCCCATGTAGCTGTGACTCGAAATATGGAGTCTTGTCTTGGTGGTGAACAAATCTGGAACAAAATGCCAGATTATGAATTGAAATATATACACATGTGTAAGATGACCATTCTTTCATCCCAGGTAGCTGTCTATGTATGCATGAATGACTGTATGTATTGTACAGTACTTACTTTGTAAGAAAAGAGAGGAATAGCTGTTGAAGGTCATGCAAAGATTGTTGTGTAAGCATGACAGAACGAGATGAGGAGCGTTGTTTGGTGATGAGAGCTTTCAGTGAGGGGGGCGGCAGTACCCTGCTTGCCACACCTTGAGGCGTGTAGATGGATGGAGGGTGATCACCGGAGGTCCAGCAGTTGATCGGCGGAGGCGGAGCTGCCGCCGCTGCTTCTGCTGCTCTGAGAGTGAGAGAGGGGCGTACAACTTGTCGATGGGGAGGAGTGTAGAGGGGCTTGGGAGCGGCCCCGTAGGGAGGAGGACGGTGTTGAGGAGTAATAGTCGCCGGAGTCGGAGCTGCTGCTGCTCTGAGATGGGGAGGCGTGTAGAGGAGCTTGCGATTGCGAGCGGCCACCACCATGGGATTATTAGTGGCGCTAGAAGTAGATGGTGAGGCACGAGGAGGACGGTAGTTAGTGGCAGTCGCCGGAGCTACCGCTGGCTCAAGCCCGCACCTGGTAGATGAGCTAGCAGCTTGCTTACCACTGCCATACGCCGCCGCCGGGTCAGGGGGCAAGGAGGAGAGGGACGTCGAAGAGGTGGAAGGGCTTGACGTCGCCGCCGCCGCCGCCCGTTCCATCATTTCGGTTCCCGTCAACGGAGTAACCATTTTGCTTCACCAACCACGACGCCGCGCGCAACCCTAGGAGCTACAGGTCGCGCCCAAACTGTAGCTAGCTGCCATCTTACTTTTACACCCTCTACCTTTTGTTTAATGTGGCGGCCCATATGATCAGTTTGGGTCACTCGACTAGATGTTGTTGGGCTTTTCTGATTTGGGCTCAGCTAAGTGTTGGGCTTCTTTCATTTTCATAATTACTATTGGGGTCAGCTTTCTAAAGAAAGGGATGCGATTTTTTTAAATGTCCCAACTTGCAGATATCTAATACTAGCATTCACTCACGCCAACACAATTGATTATAAAGGGAAAAAAAAGTCTCCACATTAAAAAAAACTAGGCGGAACAGCCCACATGATGCTATCGCCCGCTCAAGCCTTCTGCTTTGGTATTCTGCTTTGGTATTCTTACAGGAGTGTTGGTCTTGTTTTCTCTCTTTGTTCTTATGGAATTGTGTGCAAAATTTGAGTCTTTTTGCTTAAATCAAAACTCTTAAAAATAATTTTCCTAAAAAAAAAAGAATATTCAAGCCACGGCGTATATGTATAACCAAAAATTCTCCGGACGAGACATAACAAGTGAGACGAAAGAACGAGAACCATCAGGTCAAAGGCAAGAGGAAAGGAAGAAAGGATATGAGCAGATGTTAAAGGGGTAGAAGCAGTAGTACAACACAAAGCTAACCGAGGCTTACCGGCGACGTTATTCATGGAGTCCGCCCTCGCCCGCATGTACGCATGGCCGGCGTCCTCGCCGTGCCGTTTGCGTCCTCTTGCCTTCACCGAGGAGAGGACCAACATAGTTTTGAACCGTGTTGGTCATTGTTGAGTGAATGATGGTGTTTAGCTCAGAGCATCGAAGTAATAAGTTGTCTTGAAATGTTTGTATGTACGTAAGGCGGCAGGTGAGAAATGGCCAAAACAGTGTCTCTTAAGTATTGCTCGGCCGGTTGAAACGGGGTCCACGCAAAGACCTTATGATGCGCAAACATCTTATTACGTATGTACTTCCTCGGTCCGAAAAAATGAACTCGAACCGAGACTTTCACATGATCCCGCTAGTCCCTAAATTAATTAACTCAACTTTGTTTAGATACGGTACTTAGGCATGTTTCTTGTATCTAGATAAATCCGAGTCAATTAATTTAGAACGCAGTGAATAGTACTCCATCCAAAAAAGGATGTCTCAAGTTTGCCTAAACTTGAATGTATCTAGACACTATTTCGTATATAGATACAAATTCAAACAGACTTGAGACATCCTTTTTAGGATGGAGAAAGTATTTATTTTATAAAAACAACATACTAAAAAAAATATAGAAAAATATGCTACAAAATATCTACAAAGAAGCAGTTAGCCGGTGTGATGGAAATCATCCTTCTTATTAGTACATCACAACGTTACATGTACATAGTTTTTCAAGGATCACCTTCAATTCTATAGGCGGATGCTACACTTCCACCGATGGGTTTGGAACCTGTCCGTGGTTTGGTGTATTTTGGGCAAAAAAAAAAAAAAAAAACTAGCTTCAGAAACATACATGCCCATGGGTACATGACAGTAGCATACATGCCTCAAAAAATATATAATAAAATATAATACGATAAATTACAAAGTTTATGGATATATTTTACATTTATCAACATCTTCAAGTTTAATAACCTATGCTCGTCCTCGGGCATAAAGGTAATAAATAAACTTGCACTTTAGAGTTTGTTGTTAATAGATACAAACATCGAGTATGATCATTGCTACCATCAGTATAATATTAATTTGACAAGTAATTATAACAAGAATTCATCATATAAAGTAAAAGATAGCATCAACTTCAAGTATATGAAGTAATAAAATAGCTTGCACTAAATGACCTTTTCTAAGTACCATGGACAATGATGCAAACTATTGTGCAAGTGAAAGATGGGCAAGTGTGGAACATAAGAAAAGCTTATGCAAAAATGAATCTTTCCTACCATTAGTTTTAGAAACAAATTTTAAGAAACATAAAGTTTGTCGACTTAAAAAGAAGTAGAAAAGTCCATTCGCAGAGGGGATAAGGGATTATACATGCACTAGATTTTTGATGATTAAAACAAAAATAAAACAATTTGAGAATGTGTAGCTCATACCAAAGGTCCATCATATATACGAAGTTCCATTGTACCTATCATTACCATATTTATTTGACACCTATTGCCTTATTGAAAACATGTCCTAAACATTATATATGTTGCATACAAAATAAGCAAGGTTGAGTTTGACATTGTTTGGAATATCTCATACCAACTGGACTGACATGCTAGAACTAGAGTAACATTGATGATCATCTATTTCATGTTATGATAAAATGATATCCTCCTCACATGACATCATGGATATGGATTAATAATCCAAATAATAGCACAATTAACCATGCATATTAATTACACAACCTATAACATAAAGTATATTCAATCATTTATTTATCTGAGTGCATTTGCACTTGAATTTTCATCACTTTTCTAGTCTACCACACCCTTGGGTGGAGGGTTTGTTCCCTCAAGTTTTGTGCATATTCCAGCCTAGAAGCATGGTTATGCTTATCTTTTGCATGATTTCCATGTGAAGTAGATAGAAAAGAGAAGAAAGGATAAAGTTACATGTGGGCGATGGATTTCGTATAATGTTTTTTATAAAATTGATAGAGTATATGTTGTCTAACAAAGGGATAGCTTTCACGATCTCACGGCAGCCTCACTTCTAAGGGTCGAAAGAGAGTTTATTTATTCAGCAATCGTCTTGGGTCAACAGGTTTGGATCTCAAAGACAAAGATGTGTGTATAATGGGGAGGATTCCCTCGGACTTTATTCATAAGGTGATCGATAGATTTTACAATGTGGCTACATGATGATCTCAAATAAAAGGACCAGACAAGAGTAGATGAATCTAGGGTTTATGACTAAATCTAATGGGTACAACTTGGGAGATTCCGGCATGTCCTTTTAAGGTGGATACCTTCTAGTATATATAGCCGCTAGTGGTGTAAGAGTTTCCCCTAGTCATGACAGATCTTGATCTTGCCTTGCACCTTAAGTTGATCTTCAATCTACCTTGGACATACTTCTGGTCTTCGAGAACCTCTAGAGAGCCTTTCTTGCGACCCTGCGGGTCAGATCGGTTGGGAGCTTCTGGTCGCAAGCCTTTGAGTCTTATACGTGGTTTCCGTTGGCAGGAATCTTTGATTAGGCCTATGTGTCGTATAGGCCCAAATCCACCCATCACCGACAAGCCCCTGATCAGAACCTTTAATAAGACAGCCTTCCATTTTGACAAAGTTTCCTTGATCCATGTTCAACCCTCGCGTGCTGAGCTTGATGACTTCTACTTGATCTTGGTGCAGCAGGTCCAGTGCACGTTCAGAGGTCTCAAAGAGAAGGTCTCTGATATGCGCCACTGCTATGTAAGCACCGTTCTTCCAGTACACTCGCCTCTAGAGAAGGTTTGTTGAGCCTTCCCATCTCAAATGTTTTAGGGTATTGGGCTTACGATGAGGTTCTACAAAGATGTCAATAATAAATAAAGAAGGTATTCTCTTTACATGGGCGTTGAATACCACATGCCCCTTTCCTTTTTCAGGGTTCGGCCTAGGGTCGGCCGGCCACTTAGGCCTTTTTGGCCATGGAACCCTAGCCTACTATGGTCGAGGTGCCCCCACATGGGCCCATGTGGCCCCACCTTGTAAGTGGGTCCTACCTTGGACCCTCTGGGAACTTTCTAGAAGGTTCCATCACATAGAAACTTCTAAACTTTCCCCTAAACCCTAAATAGTAAGTCCCATATATCATTCTCCACCTTCGGACCATTCTGAAGCTCCCCGTGATATTAAGAATCTCATCAGAGACTCCGAACAACATTTGATTACAACCATACATATCCTCAACAAAGACTAGCAACACTGTAGGTTAAGTGTCTGACCCATGGGTTCGAGAATATGTAGACATGATCATGATAACTCTCCGATCAATAACCATTAGCAGGACCAGAATGACCATAGTGTCTCCTACACATTCAACGAAGTTCTTTGCGGTTGAACCACAATATCAAAGATTCAAACAATATGGTATATGATTCCTTTTGTATCATGATGTATTACTTGCCCGAGATTCGATCGTCCTTATCACTATACCTAGTTCAATATCCTTACCAGCAAGTTCTATTTACTCACATCATGGTATATGATCCATGTGACCAACTAATTTAGTCACTACGCTCTTGGATGCTACACTACCGAGATGGCCCATATATATCTTACACTCCATCATACGAAGGAACAAATCCCAATCTTGATTCATACAACCCAACATACACCATTAGAGATATCTGAAAGCTACCTTTATAATCATCCAGTTATAGAGTGACATTTGTTGTCCACAAGGTATTCCTCCAATGCCCGAAAGTAACATGATCTCATGATCTGTGGAACCTATACTTTACATATTCAGAAAGCGATAGAAAACAAACTACACACTATGATCATAAGCTATGCTTATTATTTGGGTCATGTCCATCACATCATTCTATAATGATGTGATCCCGTTATCAAGTGACATCCATGTCCATGGTATAGGAAACCTTAACCACCGCTTGACTAACAAACTAGTAGAAGAGGCATACTAGGGACTCTGTGTTATTTATTTATCCACACATGTATTTAATTTCTAATACATATAGTTATAGCATGAACAATAAAAAATATCATGAACAATAAAAAATGCCATGAAAAAGGAACTATGAGTAATAACAACATTATTATTGCCTCTAGGGCAATTTTCCAGTACTAATCTTGTACAAGATCTGCACTTCCTAGGTGGTCCAGCGGGATCACTCTTCTTCACGGGGCCAACATGCATTTAGAATAAAAGCCTCTAGGTATTCCTGCTGGAACACCTTGGAGATGCGGCCCTTGTACATTAATACTCAAATTTTGTACAATATATACACCTCCAAGGTGTCCAAGCAACGTCACTCTTCTTCACAAACAGAAAGAACATGGGGGGGGGAGTATATTGGAGCTAGAGAGAAGAACACTAGAAAAAGCTAGCTAGTGAGTGTGTGAGTTTATTGGCTGAGTAATGGTCTTTATATAGATGCCATGAGACTCAGAGGTGGCAGGAAAAATGGTGGTAAAAATGGACAAAAAATGAGGAGGAAAAATGGGGCACGATCTGTGGACGCATGGGATGGTTGGGTGGGAAAAGGACGGAACTTTGTCAAGTGTCTCTAAGAAAAACCCTTGGCAAATGGCATAAAAATTTCTCCCGTGCTAGAGAAAGTTGGCAGAAAATAATAAAAAGGACACTCAGCAAAGCCTAGTTCCGTCACGACACCTGATGGCTGCAAGTGCACAGATCATTTGTAGCTAGTTTCGAAGTTAAGATGTCGATCCCATAGGGAGCCCAAAGGTAAGTGTTTATTGGTGAAGTCTCTGTCACACCCGAAGTTGTCATAGGTCTTCAAGTGAATTGACTGCAAGTATTGAAAATGAGAATAGAATTTGGATTTAAATGGAAGTACTTAAATAAAACTAAAATATAAACTTCAGAAATAAAAATCATAAAAATAAAGTGTCACATCCCAAAATTTTCCAAATTTTGAAATGTGAAAAATAAATAAACAAAAGAAACAATTGTTGAAATTTAGGGTGAAAAGAAACTTTTTGTTTCTAAATGGAAACATCAAAACCCTACTTGAACAAAATTTGAATGAAAAGGCAACAAACAAATTTTGAAACAAGTCAAATGCATTCATAAATGGATGTACCTTGAAATTAAAGCACTTGGAAAAGTTAAACCAAAAACCTTAAACCCTAATGAAAGAAATCATCTCCAAGATCACTTTAAGACTATGGCTTTGTTCTATATAAAAATTCAGCAAAAAACATTTCTAAATGACTAAAAATGGTAAACAAAAACATTATAAAACCATGGGAATTGGTTTCACTAAATTTAGAGCCATGGATAAAAACCTATGTTTTTAGTAAGATAAAGAAGGTAATTCCCAAGGCTAATAAAGCTCCTAACTAAAATCAACACTAAATTGTGAGCAAATTAATCCTAAAAGTATTTAAAAAGATAAATAATTATTAAATGAAATTATACAAATTGGAATCACCAATTTTGGAACTATAAATAAAAAGATATGGATTTTATAAGACAAAGAAAGAAATAAATAAGAAATTATTACAAAGATAATTTAAACCTTGGACAAATCCATAAGCAAATGGAATAAAAAGTAATTCAAATAAAATAAAAGAATAAAAGATTATTTAAATAAAATTATATGGGTTTATGAACCATATTCAATTCTATTTAAATAAAGACAAAATGCCTAATCTAAATAAATATTAAATCACAAGAAAAATGTTTGGTTTACCGCCAAAGTGGACTTTTAACACATTAATAAATGGTATAAACCTACTGAAAAATATTTGGAAAGATTTGAATTCAAACTGATGTTTAAATCATTTGAATCAAATGAAAACAGAAAATATAAACAGAAAAAGGAAAAAGAAGAAAAAAATAGAAAGCTAACCCTACCCAGCACCCCTAGCCCAACTTGGCCCAACTACAGCCCACCCGGCACTCCCCCACTCTCTCGCCTGCTGGAATTTTCTCACCGCGCACCACACTCGCATCTCTCGCTGACTCCCCAGCCCCACAACCACGTCACCTCGTCATCCTCGTGCGCTGAACCCGACCCCTTTCCTCCTCGCCGTTTTTGGCCAAATTAACTCGATTAAATTCGTTTGATTGCGCTAGTAATTATCGTCTTCGATCACTCGCTCTTAATCCTCTCCCACTCCTCTCTGTTTCCCCTCAGTCGCCGCACCTAGTGAGCCCCCAGGCTACCCCAATTTTAGCTTGCACCGCCGCGGCCACCGTCGAGCTCCGACACCGATTCCGGCGATCTCCGATCACCCCTGCCCCCTAGTTCACACTGGCTTGCTCGCCAACATCGTGCACAATTGATGTCGTACCCCGTGTGCTCGCGCGTGCCCTAGAGGCTCGGCTCCATCCTTGCCCGCACGCCACCGTCGACGGCCACAGCTCCGTCGAGCGATTTCGGTAAACCCAATGCGCCCCTTGCCCAAAAACTCTTGTTATCGCGCTCGCTTGTGTCTTGTGACTCTTCTGGTACTCACCATTCACTCGCGCGTGATCTGTAGGCTCTCCTGCGACGACGCTCGTGCGTGACCGACGACGAACCCGACTCCGGCGAGGAATCCCCGCCGATCCTGTGCGTCCCTTTGCTAACCACTGCCACGTTGAGCATCCCCTAGCCACAGCAACTCTGGTAACACCCCGTACCCCTCCCTTGCCTCTTAGAATCGCCAGACCGCCGTCAACAGAGCACCGCCGCCGCGCGTCGCCAGCTAGCGCCGCCAGTTCTTGGCTAGTTTGCTCAGGACCGTTAGATCTAGATCCAAGGGATATGATAAATCCCCTCGCCACAGCGACCTGGTAAACACTAACTTTTGAATTTAAAATATATATTTTGTTGACACTATGGATTATTCCTTTGAATAAAAGCATTTCTAGTCAAACAAAAATGATTTAAAAGGCCTATTTTAACTAACTTGGTTTAAATGGATTTCCACTTTTATAAAAAGACCAGTAGGTGTTTTGAAATGTTTAGAACCTTGTTAGAAACCACTTTTTCAATAAAACAACCTTTTTGCATGCTTGCATGCATTTCCTTGTTTTATTGTTTTGCTTTGTTAATTGTTTGAGTGCTAGTCTTGAATGTGTGCTTTGCTTGATTGAATTGTAGTGAACTTTGAGGAGTGTGATAATTGAAGATCAAGGAGAGTACCTAGATTCTCTACTAAAAAGGCAAGTGATAGGACTATTTTTATATATTGCATTAGTATTATTTTTGTAGTATGCATGATAGGACTATTTTTATATATTGCCATGCTATAGTAGATCCTATAGAATTGTAACACTACGGTTCTGAAAAGACCGTAGCTTCTATGTGACATGCCAATCCCTGGATCGGTTCATTGGCCCACAATAGAATAAGATGAATAACATAGAAAAATATCCGTGTATCATAAATAACGAAGATCCAGAGTACCATTATTACAATAAAAGCTTAGATCAAGGCTAACTCAAATTATTCAAGTAGCAGCATAAATATAATAAATCCTCCATTCTTCAAATTGCCCACAAGTGAACAAGTGCCGAGTGGAGTACCGTGGCCTAAATCGATTACTCAGAATCGGAATATCCTGCAACATGAAACGTAGCAGCCCCGAAGGGTCAATACATGGAATATATGGCAAGTAGAGCTATTAAAGGAGACAATAGAACTAACATCTACATGCATATTTGGCAAGTGGGGATGTGGCTAGCTTGCATTTGCAAATACCTTTGTCCTACTTTCATAAACAGTTTTTGATTTTCTTTGGAAAGATCCCAATTAAGTTAACCCAACAACATTAAAGCAATTATGAAATTTGAATGAGCGAGAAACATGTCATGGAATCAATATCAAGCGACTCAGGCGTCCATAACCGGGGACACGGCTAATCGATTAGATTATACACCCTGCAGGGGTTAGTACACTTTACCCATGTGACATGGCCAGCCCAGCTCGTACCATCACTCTCATTTTGGATGATGATAGGGAGAAGTCCAAGAAGAGACTGTTCGGGAAGTAGCTCCCCAATCCCGACGCGCACCGGTCCAACCTACCAAAATTCTACATCTTTGGATACGCGGATTCGAGTTACCACAACCTACTGAGTCCAACCAACCGCCCATTCCATTATTGGCACATGGTTGTACACGTAAGCTACAAAATAAAGAAGCCAATCATTCTCTCTTGATACCTGGGTGCCTTTCCGCAATGATACCACCAAAAATTATCAATCCCATCACACCCAGGAGGTTCATTGATTAAGTTGTTTTTGTTTTCGCAAACCAACACATTTAGAAACAACTTTCAATGATGTAACCCAGCCCTCGTTCATCATAGCATGGCTAAGCACATCTACCAATGGTGGTTCATCTACAAGGAAAGCCCTACCACATAATAGGACATAGCATAGCGATAGTAATATCCTACACATGCATCTACAAATTACACGACAATACATTGAAAATAGTAGGACAACATCATGAACAAAGTAGCATCTACTTTCCTTGGCTGTAGCGCTCGGAAGAACAATCCAGACACGAGCAAGCGTTGCACTCGTCACAATCTACACGATACAATTGCAACCATAAACAAACCATACACAATCATATGCAAACAAAAATGATGCAAGATGCATGCATGACAAGTGGAATGATGCTACAGCAGCATCTCATAATCTTATTCAGTATAACTACTGTATGCATGCATGGAAATATTTTTGAGTGCAAAGAAAACAAGGCATGCATTTTATAATGCTCAAATAATAGAGCTAGAAACTAAATAATTATCCACTGCTAACATACTGTTTGTAAAATCTTAGAAAATTTCCACTGCATAGGCAACTCATAATAGAAACAGTACCAATTGGAATTTCTTAAAAAGGATCTATATAATTCCCTGAGTAATTAAAATACTATAGTAAGCCTTTAAATAGATTCTGCAAATTCCAATACTATAAGCCTAACTTTTTAATTCACTATAATATTCCCCTTTTTCTACTGATTCCAGGGACATCTTATTTGCAATTTTTGGAGTTACAGAACTTATTATATGAATTTATTACTCTAAAAAGGGCATTAAGTCATTTAATTATTCTAGACAAAACCTTGCTGTAAAAGTGAAAAACAATGGCACAACAATATTCTACACGAGACACTGATTCTGTACATATTTTATTTGCAATTTTTGGCCCAGTAGATCTAAAGATATGGATTTTACAAGTTTTAGTTAATTTCTGCCATTTAAATCAATTTAAAAACACACAGTCAAAGGTTGACTGGTTGACCGCGCTGACGTGGCGCTCTGACCGGTCAGCGGTCAGAGGGTTGGGTCAACGGTTTTCAGATCGAGCGGCGGAAGCAAGGCGGCGAGGGGGGCTCACTGGTGGCGACGGCGGCTAGGTCGGGCGTCGGCGGCGGCGGCGGGTGGCACGACGACATCGGGGGCGGACCTGCTCGCGGCGGCGGCGTGGGTCGGCGGGTGCGGGGGCGACGACGATCGGCGGCTGTAGGCGAGCGGCGGCGGCGGCGAACGGCAAAGTCGTCGGCGGCGGCGGGCTCGAGGCGGCTAGGGTTCGAGAGGGGGAGGTAGGGCCGAGGCTAGGGGGTTTTAGGGGGGCTCGGGCGGAGTCCCTCGCAGAACGGTCGCGCGAAAACGGCGGCGACGCGCTGTCTGTGTCGGACGGCGGCGGCGGCGCGCTGACAAGTGGGGCCCACCTGTCAGTGGCTGGCGGGCGGCTGGCGAGCGGGCCCGGCAGGCGGCGGTGGCGCGCACTATCTGCCGCGCGCGCTGCTGCGGCTGGCGGGCTGCTGGCGTGGGTCGTTGGGCCGCGGCGGCCGGCTGGCTGCTGCGCTGTTTTTTTTTGTTCTTTTCCTTTTTTCTTTTTCCTGACGATTTTCCTTATCTGAATTTCTTTTCTGAAACTGTCTAGAACTAAGTCCAAAATTCAGATTTGCATATCTTTTGCTACGGGGCTCCGAATCGAGTGAATCAAAGTGCTAGAGGTTCGTGGTGAAACCCTCTATGCACCTGAGCCATCCACACACCCAAAATATATAGTTTTTGACAGAGGCATGGTACGTCCAAGTGTAGGTGTCAAAATGCAAATGCAGGTGGTGTGTTTTGCCAAAATCTTTTCAAACTGAAATTTTGCAAGGATGATCATGATGCAATGCCATGAATGTTATGCAGTACCAAATCTAAAATTTGGGATGTGACAAGACTAACCCCCTTAAGATGAATCTCGTCCTCGAGATTCGGCATGGCTAGCAAATAGGTGTGGGTGGTCCTCTCGGATGTCATCCTCATGCTCCCAAGTGGCCTCCTCTTCGGTGTGGTGGCTCCATTGCACCTTGAAAAACCTGATCGTCTTGGTACGGGTAATCCTCTCCGCTGTCTCTAGTATCTTGACCGGATTCTCCTCATAGGTCAAGTCATTCTCAAGCTGAACCTCCTCTAGTGGTACCGTGTCTCTCAGTGGTGTATCCACCATCTCCGGATGGCACTTCTTCAGCTGGGACACGTGGAACACATTGTGGACAGCGGACAGAGCCTCTGGCAACTCCAACTGATAAGCAACCTCTCCTTTGCATGCTAAGACCCGATATGGTCCAATAAACCGAGGTGCCAGCTTACCCTTGATTCCAAATCTCTTAATTCCACGCAATGGCGACACTCTAAGGTATGCTCTATCACCTACCTCATACACCACTTCCTTGCGCTTGGCGTCAGCGTAGCTCTTCTGTCTTGATTGTGCTACCTTCAGCCTGTCCCTAATCAAGGCAACCTTCTCCTCAGCGTCCTTGATCAAATCAGGTCCAAACAACTGACGTTCTCCTACTCCATCCCATAGCAATGGTGTCCGACACCGTTTCCCGTACAACACATCGAACGGTGACGTCTTGATGCTGGTTTGATAGCTATTGTTGTAGGAAAACTTAGCATACGGAAAATTCTCATCCCAACTAGAGCCATGAGCCAAAGCGCAAGCTCTCAGCATATCTTCCAAAATCTGGTTTACCCTCTCGGTCTGTCCATCAGTCTGGGGGTGAAATGCTGTACTAAACTCCAACCTAGTCCCCAGTGACTCGTGCAGCTGGCGCCAAAAGTGTGAGGTAAATTGGGTGCCTCTATCCGATACAATGCTCTTGGGAACTCCATGTAGGCACACAATTTTGTCCATATAGATCTTGGCCAACTTTGCACTTGTGTAAGTCGTCTTCACCGGTATAAAGTGGGCTACCTTGGTCAAATGGTCGACCACTACCCAAATGGAGTCATATCCTGACCTGGTCCTAGGCAATCCTATGATAAAATCCATTCCCACTCTATCCCATTTCCATTCCGGCACATGCAATGGTTGTAGTAGTCCTGCTGGCTTCTGGTGTTCCGCCTTCACTCGGCTACATACATCACATAGGGCAATATGCTTGGCGATGTCTCCCTTCATGTTATTCCACCAAAATCTTCCCTTCAAATCCATATACATCTTTGTATTGCCCGGATGTATGGAGTACGACGAGTTATGAGCTTCCTGCAGAATCAATTTCCTTATCTCCAGGTCGCTGGGCACACACAAACGATCTCCATACCACAAGGTACCATGCTCATCCTCGCGAATATCCTTTTCTCGATTTTCCTTCATCTTTTCCTTTATCTCTTCTATTTCCTTGTCTCCTACCTGGGCCTTCCTGATCATGTCCTATAGCGTTGGTTGGACTTCCATTGCTGCTAAATATCCTTCTGACACTACCTCCAGTCTAAGGTCTTTGAATTGCTTGCACAAGTCCTCGGGCAATTCTCCAACAGTCAATCCATTGGCATAGACCTTCCGGCTCAGAGCATCTGCTACTACATTGGCTTTTCCTGGGTGGTACTACAGATTCATATCATAATCCTTGATAAGCTCTAACCATCTCCTTTGCCTCATGTTTAGTTCCTTCTGTGTAAATATATATTTCAGGCTCTTGTGATCGGTGTACACATCACAGTGTTTTCCCATTAGGTAGTGCCTCCATACTTTGAGCGCATGAACAACTGACGCTAATTCCAAGTCGTGTGTGGGATAATTCCTCTCATGGTGTTTAAGTTGTCGCGAGGCATATGACACCACTCTCCCATCTTGCATCAGCACACTCCCAAGTCCTTGTCGAGAAGCATCACAGTACACTTGGAAATCCTTCTGAAGATCAGGTAAACACAGAACAAGTGCGGTCACTAGTCGACGCTTCAGTTCCTGAAAGCTAGCTTCACACGCATCCGTCCATTCAAACTTCCTCTCCTTCTTCAGAAGTTCTGTCATCGGCTTAGCAATCTTGGAGAAATTTTCAATGAATCTCCTGTAATATCCAGCAAGTCCCAAAAATCTACGAATATCACCCACATTCTTGGGTGCTTCCCACTCAGTTACTGCAGTCACCTTGCTTGGATCAACCGAGACTCCTTCTCCTGACACCACGTGTCCAAGAAATCCAACAGTGTTCAGCCAGAATTCACACTTGCTGAATTTGGCATATAGCTTGTGCTCCCTCAGCTTCTCCATAATCAGTCGCAGATGTTTCTCATGCTCAGCATCATCCTTGGAATATATCAGTATGTCATCAATAAACACCACCACGAACTTGTCCAAGTACTCCATGAATACCTTGTTCATCATGGTCATGAAATATGCCGGAGCATTCGTTAGTCCAAAAGACATAACTGTATACTCATATAAACCATACCTAGTAGTGAAAGCAGTTTTTGGTATGTCCTCCTCCCGGATCTTCAATTGGAAATAACCCGATCGCAGATCAATTTTGCTAAATACCTTTGCTCCTTCTAGCTGATCAAACAAATCATTTATGTTCGGCAGGGGATATTTGTTCTTGATGGTCACTTCATTCAGCGAGCAATAGTCCACCACTAACCTTTTGCTGCTGTCTTTCTTCTCCACAAACAGAACAGGTGCACCCCATGACGACGAACTAGGCTGAATAAATCCCTTGTCCAACTACTCCTTTAGCTGTTTCTTTAATTCCTTCAGCTCATCCACATCCATTTTATATGGTCTCTTTGCTATAGGTCCTGTTCCCGGCATCAGATCGATGAGAAACTCCACATCCCTGTCAGGTGGCATCCCTGGCAGCTCTTCCGGAAACACGTCGGGGTAATCCTTAATCACAGGCACAATATCCATGCTAACCCCCTTAAGAGAATTCAGCTTACACCTTCCCGGTCGCACAGCCGACTTGAACCTAATCCTCTTACCATCCGGGGTTTTGAGTGAAACTGCTCGCTGTGCATAATCTATGTGTCCCCCATGCATAGACATCCAATCCATACCCAGAATTACATCTAAACCTTGTGATTCCAAAACTACCAGATATGCAATGAAATTGTGTGCTCCAATTCTCATAGTTAAGTCGCGGCATCCCGCGCTAGCTATCATATCCCCTCCAGGTGAACTCACTCTAATAGACCCTTTCAGAGACTCCATAGGTAACTTATACTTATCCACAAATGCCCTTGATATGAATGAATGCGATGCACCAGTATCAAAAAGTATAAGTGCAGGGTGAGTGTTGATTGGAAACTTACCAATCACAAGGTCAGGCTCATCTGGGATCTCCTCCACATTCATGTGGTTCACTGTGGCCTTCTGGTTGTTGCCTGGCTTCAGTCCCTTCTTCTCCGGACAGTTGTCTGCATAATGTCCCTTCTGGCCACACTTGAAGCATGTCACCTCACTCAGATCCTTCTTTACAAAGCTGCGATCACGGTTGCGATCATGTCCACTGTGTCCTCCAGAATGGTGAGTGTGTCCTCCCTTGTGGTTGGGTGGTTGCTCTTATGGCTATCATGGCGATGTCCATCGCCTCCATGGTGGTGGCGGTCATGGCTTCCATGGTGCCCATTGTCACTCCCTCCATGATTGGAGTATCCATCATAAGAAGTGCGAGACTTGTGGTGAGAACCAGAGTGGTGATTGTTGCTCTTCCTCTTGCGGCTTTCCACCTGCTTGTGTTTCCCTTCCAAAATTCTGGCCTTGTCCATAAGCTCCTGAAAAGTGGGACAGTAAACCACCAACAACTGCACTGAAAGCTCATCACTGAGGCCATCCAGAAATCTCTCCCTCCTTTTTGCATCAGTGTCAACATCTTTAGGTGCATAACAAGACAGGTTGTTGAACTCCTCAATATACTCAGCCACAGTGCGGTTGGTTTGGCGCAAATTGCGAAATTCCTTCCTCTTCAGGCTCAGAACTCCTGAAGACACGTGGTTGGTCATGAAACCTTCCTCAAACATTGCCCAAGTCACAGTGTCCAGCGGGTGGGTGATCTGAAAAGTGTCCCACCACGAAGCGGCTGGTCCCTCCAGTAGGTGAGCGGCAAACCTCACCTTCTCAGCATCTGTGCACCCAACAGTTACCAGATCCTTATTGACTGAACGCAACCAGTCGAGAGCAACCATCGGCTCCGTTGCAGTAGAGAACTTCGCTGGCCTTAGCCTCAGAAACCTAGTGAGAGCATCTCCCTGAGGCTGGTTGTTCCCATTGTTGTTGTTGTTGTTGTGAGCTTCCATGAACTGGGTCATAACTTGGGTCAGCTGTGCCTGAGCTGCCATGAGCTGCTCCAACTCAGTGGGTTGACGGCGGGGAGGCATCTGCGGTTCAGCACAGGTAAGTTTAGAAAGAATCGATTACGAAAACAGGATTCTACCCATGCATTATGACCAACAACAACAAAACACTCACAGACAATCTCAAGCAAGCAACACATCAACAAGCAAATGATCCAACAACATACCATGGGTTATCCTAGCAGTATATATCTACTGAAATAGTTTTTAGAAGAGTTGGCAATAGTTATCAACACAACAGGTCAACAAAGCATTAAAAACAGGAATCTGCCAGAACAGTCCAGTAGTGTTCACGATTTTTTCTACCTGGCTTATACTCGTCAGGAATTTTTGATGATTTTTGTGTATACATTACAGAGAGTTTAGAACTAGCCCTAGTTTTTCAAAATTTTCCCAGATACCAATAAAATATTAAAAATCATGCAGTACTGCTGTGTCAGCAGAAAACTGCAGCAGAAAAACTCAGATATCAACCAATCTTGACATAACTCTTCTATAAAATTCGCACAAATAATCCTGGGATATTGGAGTACACATAGGAGCAACTAAACACTCTTAAACTAACAGTAATTAAGTTTTACATCGATCAAGACTAATCCTAACGATTTTACCTAAAGAAGACTAATTGGTGGACTTCTATCTACTTCTTGAAGAGGTTGCGGTAGGTCCTCGCACTCATGCGTTGGCGCTTCTGTCCACGAACCGACCATGGCGGCGGAGTATACACCTCTCCTGTGTCATCACTTAAAATCTCAAATTCCACCTCTTCTGGATCCTCCTCTTCTTCTTCATTCTCTGCTGCAGCTGCAACAACTTCATCTCCTCCACCATCATTGTCTCCATCATCATCATCCTCGTCCTCATCATCATTCCCACTATCATCATCATCATCATTGTTGCCATCATCTCCATTGTCATCATCATAGGGTGGATTCAACTGTGCTTGGAGAGCGGCAATCTGGGCTGCCATATCTTCAATAGTTTGATCCCTTTCCTGGATGGTCCCTTGCAACTGTTGTATGGTCTGGTTGTTTTCCTGCACAGTTCCATTAAGCTGAGCTATAGTTGCATCCCTGCCTATCAGAGCATTATTCAGAACATCCACAGCTTCATGCAAGGTCTCTATCTCTAGTCCTTGGACCACCATACCATTGCTGGCAAAATCTGCTATCTCTTTTACCATCATCACTTTCTCAGCTAGAGCTCCATTCTCCCTTTCCATATCCTCTATGTGCCTCCGACGGGGCGGCATGTTGTTCCTGTCGCCCGGGGTAACCACAATGTTCCCATCCTCATCACGCCTCCCATAGTCACGGTAGGGTGAGTCTGCTGGCAGCAGGTGTCGAACAAGATGGTACTGGCGTGACAGGGATTCATGCAAGGCCAAGTTTATTCCATGTCCCCAGTTGCAGTATGTCTTGGTGTAGATCAGATGCACAGGGTTTGGCAAGGCGGCATCCCTGAAGATGAAGGTGGTGATCTCCCATGCATCCTCACCATATCCATAGGTGTACAACCTTCTTCCTTTGAACATGGGCAGTGGCAATCCCAATGACTGTGAGAGCTGTGCTAACTGTCTTGCAAAGGGCCTTGGTGACTCCATGGTTGCATACTCAGTCCTGAATTCTCCCATCTATCAAATTAAAAGAGGAAAGTGTGAGAATAACATATGGTAAGAATTTATGAGGGTGAAAGGCATAAGATGAAAGACATAGTTAATATAAGCTTTAATAATTCTATGGCTTCCTAATCCAAACCTAGGTCACGATCCTACAGTCGACACACGGGCTCTGATACCATCCTGTAACACTACGGTTCTGAAAAGACCGTAGCTTCTATGTGACATGCCAATCCCTGGATCGGTTCATTGGCCCACAATATAATAAGATGAATAACATAGCAAAATATCTGTGTATCATAAATAACGAAGATCCAGAGTACCATTATTACAATAAAAGCTTAGCTCAAGGCTAGCTCAAATTATTCAAGTAGCAGCATAAATATAATAAATCCTCCATTCTTCAAATTGCCCACAAGTGAACAAGTGCCGAGTGGAGTACCATGGCCTAAATCGATTACTCAAAATCGGAATATCCTGCAACATGAAACGTAGCAGCCCCGAAGGGTCAATACATGGAATGTATGGCAAGTAGAGCTATTAAAGGAGACAATAGAACTAACATCTACATGCATATTTGGCAAGTGGGGTTGTGGCTAGCTTGCATTTGCAAATACCTTTGTCCTACTTTCATAAACAGTTTTTGTTTTTCTTTGGAAATATCCCAATTAAGTTAACCCAACAACATTAAAGCAATTATGAAATTTGAATGAGCGAGAAACATGTCATGGAATCAATATCAAGCAACTCAGGCGTCCATAACCGGGGACACGACTAATCGATTAGATTATACACCCTGCAGGGGTTAGTACACTTTACCCATGTGACATGGCCAGCCCAGCTCGTACCATCACTCTCATTTTGGGTGATGATAGGGAGAAGTCCAAGAAGAGACCGTTCGGGAAGTAGCTCCCCAATCCCAACGCGCACCGGTCCAAGCTACCAAAATTCTACATCTCTGGATACGCGGGTTCGAGTTACCACAACCTACTGAGTCCAACCAACCGCCCATTCCATTATTGGCACATGGTTGTACACGTAAGCTACAAATAAAGAAGCCAATCATTCTCTCTTGATACCTGGGTGCCTTTCCGCAATGATACCACCAAAAATTATCAATCCCATCACACCCAGGAGGTTCATTGATTAAGTTGTTTTTGTTTTTGCAAACCAACACATTTAGAAACAACTTTCAATGATGTAACCCAGCCCTCGTTCATCATAGCATGGCTAAGCACATCTACCAACGGTGGTTCATCTACAAGGAAAGCCCTACCACATAATAGGACATAGCATAGCGATAGTAATATCCTACACATGCATCTACAAATTAGACGACAATGCATTGAAAATAGTAGGACAACATCATGAACAAAGTAGCATCTACTTTCCTTGGCTGTAGCGCTCGGAAGAACAATCCACACACGAGCAAGCGTTGCACTCGTCACAATCTACACGATACAATTGCAACCATAAACAAACCATCCACAATCATATGCAAACAAAAATGATGCAAGATGCATGCATGACAAGTGGAATGATGCTACAGCAGCATCTCATAATCTTATTCAGTATAACTACTGTATGCATGCATGGAAATATTTTTGAGTGCAAAGAAAACAAGGCATGCATTTTATAATGCTCAAATAATAGAGCTAGAAACTAAATAATTAGCCACTGCTAACATACTGTTTGTAAAATCTTGGAAAATTTCCACTGCATAGGCAACTCGTAATAGAAACAGTACCAATTGGAATTTCTCAAAAAGGATCTATATAATTCCCTGAGTAATTAAAATACTATAGTAAGCCTTTAAATAGATTATGCAAATTCCAATACTGTAAGCCTAACTTTTTAATTCACTATAAGATTCCCCTTGTTCTACTGATTCCAGGGACACCTTATTTGCAATTTTTGGAGTTACAGAACTTATTATATGAATTTATTACTCTAAAAAGGGCATTAACTAATTTAATTATTCTGGACAAAACCTTGCTGTAAAAGTGTAAAACAATGGTACAGCAAGATTCTACACGAGACACTGATTCTGCACATATTTTATTTGCAATTTTTGGCCCAGTAGATCTAAAGATATGGATTTTACAAGTTTTAGTTAATTTCTGCTATTTAAATCAATTTAAAACACACAGTCAAAGGTTGACTGGTTGGCCGCGCTGACGTGGCGCTCTGACCGGTCAGCGGTTAGAGGGTTGGATCAACGGTCTGGACCGTTGGTTTCAGATCAAGCGGTAGAGGCAAGGCGGCGAGGGGGGCTCACCGGTGGCGGCGGCGGCGAGGTCGGGCGTCGGCGGCGGCGGTCCTTGGCGGCGGCGGGTGGCACGACGGCGTCGGGGGCGACAGGGCGGACCTCCTCGCTGCAGCGGCGCGGGTCAGCGGGTGTGGGGGCGATGGTGATCGGCGGCTGGAGGCGAGCGACGGCGTCGCGCTCTGGCGAAGGATTCCCGGCGGCGGCGTCTGTAGAGGGGGAGAAGGCGGCGGCAGGGTCAGTGGGCGGCAACGAAGCTCGCGAGAAAGCGAGCGAAGCGAGGGGCGGTGGCGGCGTCGGCTTACCGAGACGGCGGCGGCGCCGGACGGCGAAGTCGGCGGCAGGCTCGAGGCGGCTAGGGTTCGAGAGGGAGAGGTTGGGCCGGGGCTAGGGGTTTTAGGGGGGCTCAGGCGGAGTCCCTCGCGGAACGGCCGCGCGAAAACGGCGGCGGCAGCGCGCTGACAGGTGGGGCCCACCTGTTAGTGGCTGGCGGGCGGCTGGCGAGCGGGCCCGGCAGGCGGCGGCGGCGCGCACTATCTGCCGCGCGCGCTGCTGCGGCTGCTGCCACGCGGCTGGCGGGCTGCTGGCGTGGGCCGTTGGGCCGCGGCGGCCGGCTGGCTGCTGCGCTATTTTTTTTGTTCTTTTCCTTTTTTTTCTTTTTCCTGACGATTTTCCTTATCTGAATTTCGTGGCGGAACCCTCTATGCACCTGAGCCATCCACACACCCAAAATATATAGTTTTTGACAGAGGCATGGTAAAACCAAGCGTCCAAGTGTAGGTGTCAAAATGCAAATGCAGGTGGTGTGTTTTGCCAAAATCTTTTCAAACTGAAATTTTGCAAGGATGATCATGATGCAATGCCATGAATGTTATGCAGTACCAAATCTAAAATTTGGGATGTGACAAGAATATATCTTGGTAGGAATCTTCCTAAGTCAAGAGACAAGTTATGCTAGTATGCTTAGCCTAGCTATTAGATTACAAGGGTGGAATATTCATGCTATGATATTATGCAAAGTCTATGACTATGTTTTTGATTAATAAAACAACTATGTGAATGAAACACCTAGGTGGAATGGTAACTGCATGGATGGATTTTTGTTGAGTGGTTACACAAGGCCCATGTCTATGGTTTACCTTGTGTATCTCACTTGTGGATGGCCACCCAGGAACAAAGAGATTTGAGATGTTTTATGTTGAGAAGATTCCAGTGCAGCCACATGGCATATGGGCTCTGCCTTGACCAACTAGGTTGCAAGAACTCAGACAGACAGAAAGTTGGTGGTAGTGATGATAGGATGGAACGTGTCTATGCTGATATGAGAGATTGTTTCTAAAAAGTACCGTCTCAATGCATGTCGAGTCTTGTGAGAAAAGTGCACCACCTCTCGAGAGGGTAAAACCTAAGTACTTAGCCGTGTCCTCGGTAATGGAAATTTTGAGCATCAAAGACATTGGAATGATCAAGAATATCCTCATCCCAATTTCCCTAAGTTAAAACTTGTTGGGTGAACAAGGGAAGCACCTGGTGTGTATCCAGTGTGCCATTGTGTGATGAAATGTTTTGATAAAAAGAAAGACTATTTTCAAATGATAGGAAAAACTTATTTTATGCAAAGGCCAGCCAAAACTCCACTTAGCCATATATTCATGTAGATGATAGATTCTCCATATCAATATGATATCACTTGCCAATACAATTCAAATGTATTGACCCTTGTGGCTGTAACTTATTATGTTTTGCAGGTTTGTTTGATGTTAGTGAAGTTTTTTGAGTAGGGATTACAAGTCTACAACCGACATGATTGCCTGTGGCATATGATGATGAAGGACTCCATGCTATATAGTTATATCTGTTGCATTGTAATAAGATAACCATATGCGATATGTAAGTTGTAATGAAATTATTTTATTCCTGGTTATAATTTGTAATATGACCTTTGTTTCTTGATATTACATCTTAAACTATGGGTGCTAGGTATTCGATCCAGGGACTAGCACTGTAAACACATGGATCTCCACCTTATTAGGTTGGGACCTCTACAGATGGTATCATATCTAGGTTGCCTATAGGATTTTAACCCTAGGATTGGACAAAACCCCTTAGAAATAGGAGTTGTATTTGTTCTAACTAATTTACAAACAATCTTGTAAACTCTTGCCTCAGCATTTTATTTTGATTCTACATCTCTCCCTTTTCAACTTGATGGACAAAAACTTCAACATGAGCAAAGACTTCAATTTCACCAAGGACTTCAACTTGGACATCACTAAGGACTTAAAGTGAGATAAGAATAATACTCAAGACTTGAAGACTAAGGAAACACAACTTAGGAGGAACCATCATCACCTTTGAACTTGTGACCAAGATGCAAGAATTTCTTCCAAGGATACCATGATCTTGTTCTTGAAGTATCAACTAAGAAGAATGGAATGATCTCAAGTGATACCCATAGTTGGACCACCACACTAGTGTTTAGTTTAAATCAATTTATTGGTCACACCAACTTATGTGGTGTAGCAAAAATATTTTGTTGCCTAAAATATGCTTGAATCTTGATGTTTGAGTGGAATGCATGATTATGATTGCTTGCACATTGCTTTGTGTGATTTGTTGCATGTGAGTAGAATTCTTCCTCTCGAAATCTTTTGCCTAATCTAATCCCAATCCGATGACTTCTCCAAGAGACCACAACATCAAGGATGGTGATAACAACAACCAAGAGATGCACATGACAGAACAACTGCTGGCAACCCAAGCCCAGTTGAATCAAGTGACAACCCAGTTTTTAGCCAACAACATTGAGTTAGACCTAGCCATGCTAAAGTTCTTGGAATCCCAATCTCAATTGTTGCAAAGGATGACCAATCAGATGATCAACATGAGAATCAACCCTTCCCAAAGAGATTGTGACAAAAATGATATCAAGGATGATATTATAGAAGGAACTCAAGCCTGCAAAATCTATGGAGACATAGGGCACACTTATAAAGAGCACATTGACCAATGCCCTAATTGTGAAGAGAAACATCCATCTAGACAATGCCCCACATCTCAAGTTTCTTGTTTCCTATGTGAAGGAAATGATCATGTCCCTGTTCAATGCCACATCTATCCTATAGTTCAACAGATGAAACATCAAGCTAATGATGGAAAACATCAAGTCTTCGGAAACATTCATGAAGGTACAACTTCTACCAAGAAGGATGAAGACAAAGTAAAATCTTAGTATGCACCTCTATACATTGTAACCCACTATGGTGGACAAAAGAGGAAACATGGACGTTATCCTAGGAACCGTTCTAAGAACCGAGGAAGTTTTCCCACATTTGTGGTGAAATATGAAGAACATGAACTAAGGTCCCTCCTAGCTTTGGAGAGACCCAAAAAGTAGAAGAGCCAAGGAAACATACAAGAGGTAGTGATACCAGAGATGAAGAGAGATATTAGCCAGGTGATGTGCCACAAATGCAAAGAGCTAGGCCATTATGCATCAAATTGTCCAGAAAAGGAGAAGACCAAGACAAGAAAACTTGGAAAGGATCTCAACCTTGTCACATGTTTCAAATGTGGTAACAAAGGACACTATGCAAACAACTGTCCACACAAGTCACATCAAGACACCAAGTAAGCCAAGATGTAATCTAGTTAGAAATCTTTTAAGGGTGGTAGTACCCTAGTTGTCTTGAAACCAACTTGTTGCTTCTAGCCTTCCCGAATCTCGAGACGAGATTACTTTTAAGGGTGGTAGTCTGTCGCATCCCAAAATTTTGCAAATTTTGAAATATGAAAATAAATAAACAAAAGAAACAATTGTTGAAATTTAGGGTGAAAATAAACTTTTTGTTTCTAAATGGAAACATCAAAACCCTACTTGAACAAAATTTGAATGAAAAGGCAAGAAACAAATTTTGAAACAAGTCAAATGCATTCATAAATGGATGTACCTTGAACTTAAAGCACTTGGAAAAGTTAAACTAAAAACCCTAAACCCTAATGAAATAAATCATCTCCAAGATCACTTTAAGACTATGGCTTTGTTCTATATAAAAATTCAGCAATAAACATTTCTAAATGACCAAAAATGGTAAACAAAAACATTATAAAACCATGGGAATTGGTTTCACTCAATTTGGAGCCATGGATAAACACCTATGTTTTTAATAAGATAAAAGAAGGTAATTCCCAAGGCTAATAAAGCTCCTAACTAAAATCAACACTAAATTGTGAGCAAATTAATCCTAAAAGGATTTAAAAAGATAAATAATTATTAAATAAAATTATACAGATTGGAATCACCAATTTTGGAACTATAAATAAAAAGATATGGATTTTATAAGACAAAGAAAGAAAGAAATAGATAAATAAGAAATTATTACAAATATAATTTAAACCTTGGCCAAATCCATAAGCAAATGTAATAAAAATTAATTCAAATAAAATAAAAGAATAAAAGATTATTTAAATAAAATTATATGGGTTTATGAACCATATTCAATTCTATTTAAATAAAGACAAAATGCCTAATCTAAATAAATACTAAATCACAAGAAAAATGTTTGGTTTATTGCCAAAGTGGAATTTTAACACATTAATAAATGGTTTAAACCTACCAAAAAATATTTGGAAAGATTTGAGTTCAAACTGATGTTTAAATCATTTGAATTAAATGAAAACAGAAAATATAAAAAGAAAAAGGAAAAAGAATAAGAAGAAAAATAAATAGAAAGCTAACCCTACCCAGCACCCCCAGCCCAACTTGGCCCAACTACATCCCACCCGGCACTCCCCTCTCTCTCCCCCGCTAGACTTTTCTCACCGTGCACCACACCTGCATCCCTCGCTGACTCCCTGGCCCCACAGCCAAGTCGTCCTTGTGAGCTGAACCCGCCCCCTTTCCTGCTCGCCGTTTCTGGCCAAATTAACTCGATTAAATTTGTTTGATTGCCCGAATAATTCCTGTCTTTGATCCCGCCCTCTTAATCCTCTCCCTCTCCTCTCTGTTTCCCCTCAGTCGCCGCACCCAGGGAGACCCCAGGCTGCCCTCATTTTAGCTTGCACCGCCCTGGCCACCATCGAGCTCCAACGCTGATTCCGGCGATCTCTGACCACCCCCTTCACCCTGGTTCACACTGGCTTGCTCGCCAACGTCGTGTGTCAACACCCGGATTTTTAATCCCAGATGCCTGTTATGCCATACATCGCAATCCCAGGATTACCATTTTTGCGAGACATAACAGAATTGGATACCACAGTACATCATCCATTACAAACCATACATAAGGTCTTACACAAATAAGGATCTCATGATCCAGTTCTTAATATAACTCAAGCAATGCTGACGATGGGAGATGATCCTATTTGTCGTAACCTTCCTGGGGTCCATCATCCTGGTACTCCTCTTCATAGTCTGGCCATGGGAATAGCCAGGGACAAAGCCATGAGTACTCTTTAAGTACTCGCAAACTAATACTAACATTTAAGGTTTTTTTTGTAGTAGGACACTAAGCTCTAGGGTTGTTTTGCAAAAATCCAGATTTACCTCTACTAAGTTCAGAAGCAAGAGAAAGCTAGTCAAATTTTATAACACCTAAGTGGGAACTTGTATCTCATGCCACAACTCTGTTGTGGTCAAGTCAAGTTCTCAATTCATTTCACAAGTCCTTTTTAAAACATCTGACAGGGGAACAGTATGGCCACTCCAACTGTCCATAACCGCGGACGCGGCTATTCGAATAGTTTGACACTCTGCAGAGATTGTACACTTTCACCACAACATTCGATACATCCGTCAGGAACAAATCCTGAATTCACCATACTCAGTATGCGAATAATCAATCCTAACCTTTCAATTACACGCCCTAGTATAAGCACCTCTCCTATGAGTTTGGCCTCCCAACCATGACCAACTGTCATCTTGGGTACTGCACAGGTGGACAATCTTCACAAGGTAGCCTCAGCTCAGACCTTGGCCGTGAGGGAACGAATACTAAGGTATATAAGTTTCTAGTCAAGCCCTACCCAATTCTCGGGTATTGTGGTTGTACGGTAAAATTGGAATGGTATCGCATCCAGACAACCATCAGTTTTATAAACGGTTAAGGCTCATGCCTCAACATTTTCATCACCAAAATCATCTGGTGTTCGGAAACACATGTCAAAACATTTCAGTAGAATGACTCATCATTCTAAGGTTTTCATAACCATTTTAACCAAGTATTACCATCTAAAGTTGATCAAGTTTTATGCTTAGCACTAGCATCTACAAGTGGGGTAAGTACTAATGAGGGGTGATAAACTAGTGGAGTATTAACTAAGTTCAATCTCATGCCTTAGGATGACATTAAGATTATCTAGCTTAGGCCAAATTTTATGCTCTTTATGCAACCTTCCATTATCTTCCTAGAATCTACAAGTTACTCAAGTAAACTCTAAGTAAGAGCTTTGATAAAGAAAAAAAAGTATAAAGCTTGCAAGTAAAATTAGGATTGGGTTATCAAGTGGGTATAACCATATATGCTTAAGGCATATAGCTGGCATAGTAAGGCTTGGTAAAGGAGAACATCTTGCAAGTGTTAGCTTGCTCAATCAACTAGTAGTATTAAGCTTGCCTTGTGCAGAGTAGTGGTTGAAGTTCTCCTCGGCTTCTTCTTCGTAGTATCCTCCTTCCTCCTCGTATCCTTGGTCGGTACTAGCGTCTATAAATAAATACGAGGTACACAATCACCAAACAATACTTAACTACTTTCAATCATCACACAAAGGGGTTCTATAGATGATCTAGCATCATCACTAACATTACAAGACTAAAGCATTTGACTTAATGATTTTATTTTTAGAAAAGTAATTTCTACTCATTGAAAAACTACTTAAGATTTAATATTCTCCAAACCAAACATGGGATCATGTTGACACATGTCATCACCACATATTTCAGTACATGGGAATGTGATTTAAAGTGGTGTCACAATTTAATAAGGTTTAACCCTTTTATTTTAAATAAAATAAGTGACTAGAAATGCCTATGTGGCCTTCTTTTATTACTTGGACATTATTTCTGTAAGTAAACCCATATATTTTTATATATTCGGAAAGGTATGGTCAAATGTGATTTTTGAGAGTTGGAATCAACTCAAAAGCTATTGTGGTTTAAATTTGAAAAATATTTGAATGCAGAAAAGCTTCTGCCTTGTTTATTTTTACCAAGGTTGATCTACAGATCCAAATGATTTGAATCCAACGGGCTTGGATTAGGCATTTCAAGACCTTTCTAAAAAAATTAGTTTCATTCAATTTGGTTTACTGAATCGAGCTGGGTTGATTTTTGAAACTAGGTACAGAACTGAGTTTGAATCTAAATAGAAAAATCTAAATTCAAACGACTAGGTCGCGCGGGAGACGATAATGGGCCCGCCCGCTACACACAGCGCTTACGCGGGCTGGTTAAGTGGCTGTCCCCACGCGTCGGTGAGACGGGGATGTGCGAAGTGGTATGGGGCAACGTGGACCGTGGGATCTAGTTCTAATCTAACGGCTCTGGTTCATCGTCCACGTCGAGCAGCACCGGCGAGACAGAACCCTAACACGGCAGGTGGGGGTCGTGGGAGGCTCACCGGGGCTCAGGCGAAGGTCAGCGATGCGGGCGAACAACGAAGTCGACGACGGCGAACTCAGGGGTGGTCGCGGCAGCTCCTGGGGTGGACGAAATCGACGGTGCCCTTCTTCTCCAGAGGCGGCCTGCTCCGGCGCAATTCTGGCGATGCGCTGCTCGTCTTGCTCCGGCTACGAGGTGGAACGATCAGTGAGGTGAGAGGAGTGAAATGGTGTGCTTCAATCGGCTGGGGGTGGCCTCCTTTTATAGGCCCGACGGCGAGACCGAACGGGATGGGCAGGCGACAGTGGTGACACGGCTACGGGCAGCTAGAGGCATGGTCGAGGGTGGCGATCGATCGGTGGTCTCCTGGCGATGCTCTAAGGTTTAAATGAGCTTGTAGGGGCGGTGGAAAACGGTCGGGAACGCTCGATGCTCTGCAAGGCAGATGCAGCGAACTCTGCGGCGAGCGGTGGCTACGGGGTACGAGCGGTGAAATGGGCATGTCTGGCGGTCTCCTGGGACGGTGGGGTGCATGCTGGCGGGCGGCAAGGGCTCGAGGTGGTCGGGTTGAGTGGGAACGGTGCGTGCTCTGCAGCGCGGGTCGGCATGGTCGACAGCGGCACGGGCGCGGCGATCCTGGCGGTTCTGGTTGCTGTCTGCGAGGCAGGGCTGGTCGAGAGGGGGCGGTGAGGCATGGGCTACCTCCCAGTGGGGCTAGAGCTTAGTTAAGGTTTCTATATGATCTACTAAGGGTGTTGTGAGATAGAGAGGGAACCAGTTAGGCCAGAATCACTGCACACTATAGTGTTTTGATTTTGTTTGATTTGTATCTGCAAGGTGTTTGATGAAATAGCCACAAGAATTCAAGTTTTGAATTTTGAAAAGATTTTTGGTGGGTGTGCTAGGCATGTGCTGGTGAGTCTGTGGATGCTTGGGTTTTGAAAATTGAGCTTGTTTGAGTGGTTTTTGAAAAAGTGGGATCTTCCCATATGAAACAGATTCAATTTTAAACTGTCATTTAAACTATGCCTTCAAATGTTTTTGGATGATAACAAGGTGGTCCTTGGTACTTTGTTATGAGTACTATCAAGGGGTGCAAAGATCCAAACAAGTTTCTGTTAAGTTTTGAAAGTTAGAGATAGCCAAAGTAGGCATGGGTGTTAATTTGGCCAAAGTGACCATTCACTCATTTTGTTTGTTTTCATTTGTTTGTCTTTGGGAAAAGTACGAGGATTGTTTAGATGATGTTTATTTCACCTAAGAATCATTTTACAAGCAAAGAAACACACAAGCATGGCAATTCAAAAGAATCCAAATTGTAATGCTTACACATATGCATGCTTTCATATTTTTAATTTGAAAAGTTTTTGTTAACCCTAATTTTGATGATTAGAATTTGATGATCCAAGCTTAGTATTTTTGGGATGTTACAACTTCCCCCTTAAACAAAATCTCGTCCCGAGATTTGAAAAAGGACGAAAAAGATTACCTAGGATTTGAAGAGATCGGGAAACTCCGTCCTGATGTGATCTTCGCGCTCGCAGGTAGCTTCCTCTTCTGTGTGGTTGCTCCACTGAATCTTGAGAAACTTGATGCTTCGGGTTTTGGTAGTTCCGAAAGCTTCTTCCAAAATACGGATGGGTACTTCGGGATAGGTCAGGTCATCGTTGATCCCTATGGTTCGGTAATCAATATTCTTGAACACTTCGGTCTTCTCTGGAACCTCGAGGCACTTGCGAAGTAATGAGATATGGAACACATTGTGCACGGCTGACATCTCTTCAGGCAGTTCCAATTGATATGACACTTCTCCTCGTTGGTTCAGAATCTTGAAGGGTCCGATATATCTGGGGGCTAACTTTCCTTTGAGTTGGAAACACTGCATTCCTTTCAATGGCGACACTTTCAGATACACAAAATCTCCTATGTTGAAGGCGAGGTCTCGACGTCTCTTGTCGGCGTAACTCTTCTGTCTGGACTGGGCTGTCTTGAGGTGCTCACGAATCTTGTGAACCTTCTCTTCTGCTTCTCGTAGGATGTCAGGTCCGAAAATCTAACTCTCTCCTACTTCCGACCAGTTCAAAGGGGTGCGACACTTTCTTCCATACATGAATTCAAATGGGGCCATTTGCAAACTAGCTTGATAACTGTTGTTGTATGAAAATTCTACAAACGGCAGACAGTCTTCCCACTTAGATCCATACTCTAACACACATGCTCTCAGCATATCTTCGAGTATTTGATTTACTCGCTCCGTTTGTCCATCGGTCTGGGGGTGGTAAGCGGTGCTGAAATCTAGGCGGGTTCCTAAACCTTCTTGGACTTTCTATGCTAGCCAAAAATCCTTCACTCACTAATTCCATTCGAAAATCTTCCATCTCTTTGTGCAATCTTGGTTGCTCCTTCAAAATCATGGAGTTCAAGCGGCAAGACAATCTGCTAAGGGCATCTGCTACCACATTGGCTTTACCTGGGTGATAGTGAATGTCCAGGTCGTAATCCTTGATTAACTCAATCCATCTTCTCTGTCTCATATTCAGCTCCTTCTGAGTGAATATATACTTTAGGCTCTTGTGATCCGAATAAATCTCACAACGATTTCCCATCAGGTAATGCCTCCATGTCTTCAGGGCTAGAACTACGGCTGCGAGTTCGAGGTCATGGGTTGGGTAATTTTGCTCATGTTGTTTCAGTTGTCGAGATAGATACAATATGACTTTGCCTTCTTGCATTAGCACACATTCGAGACCGATCTTGGATGCATCACAATACACATCGAAGGGCTTCGTGATATCCGGCATGATTAAGATGGGGGCTGAAATCAATCTCCTTTTGAGTTCTTGAAAACTCGCTTCACATTTGTCTGTCCATTCAAACTTCTTGTCCTTCTTCATCAATTGGGTCATGGGTCGGGCGATACTCGAGAATCCTTCTACGAAATTGCGGTAATATCCCGCCAATCCGAGAAATGCATGAACTTGGGGTTTGAGTGGTTGAAGCTTGCCAATCTTCGACATCTTTCACCATTGCAGGGTCAACGGCAATTCCTCCGGCTGATACAATGTGGCCGAGGAATCCTACCTCCTGTAACCAGAATTCACATTTGTTAAACTTGGCATACAACTGATGCTCTCTAAGGGTTCCAAGAATGGTCCTTAGGTGTAGCTCATGTTCTTCTTCTGATTTGGAATAAATCCGAATGTCATCGATGAAAACAACGACAAACTTATCCAGGAAGTCCATAAAAATCTTATTCATGAGATTCATGAAATAAGCGGGGGCATTGGGTAGTCCGAAAGACATCACGGTATACTCGTATAATCCATAATAGGTGGTAAAGGCAGTCTTTGGAATATCCTCTACACGAATCTTGAGTTGATGATAGCCAGTTCTATGATCAATCTTAGAAAACACTTTGGCACCGGTCAACTGATCAAACAAATCTTCTATCTTGGGCAAGGTGTATTTTTTCTTGATAGTGACATCATTCAACTTCCGATAATCCGTACACAAACGGTTACCTCCATCTTTCTTGTCCATGAACAAGACAGGGGATCTCCATGGTGACGCACTTGGTTGAATCAATCCAATTTCCAACATGGCATCCAGTTGCTTATTCAGTTCTTGTAGTTCCGACGGGTTCATACTATATGGTCTCTGGGCTATGGGTCCTGTTCCGGGGATTAGTTCGATGATAAACTCGATATCCCGATCTGGGGGCATACCGGGCAAAACATCTGGAAATACATCAGGGTATTCACAGACTATCCGGACTTGGTCAATGGTAGGTTGGGCTATACTCTTGTTGCACTTGAATTGGCGAGGTAAGGTTTCAGATATATGCTCGACTGATATTCCGGATGTACTGGTCATGGTTATGGCTTTCTTGGCACAGTCAATCAATCCTTTATGTTTGGACATCCAATCCATTCCTAGTACTACTTCCAAACCTTTAGTTCTGAGTACTATCAGATTAGCATAAAAATCTATGCCATGTATTCGAATAGGGACGGCTTTGCAAATTTGCCTAGCCTTGGTGGTTGATCCGGGGATTTGAACAATCATAACATGCTTCAGTTTGGTTGGTTGAATTTTACTAGTGCATGCAAATTCTTTGGTGACAAATGAATGAGATGCACCAGAATCAAACAACACTCTTTCAAGTACTGAATTAACAGAAAACATACCCATCACGACGTCTGGCGCTTCCTGAGCTTCTTCAGCATGCATGAGAAAAAGATGGCCCTTGCGGTTGAGCGAATTCCCTAGGGCAAACCTTCTTCCGGGCTGAACACGACGCTGCTGCTGAGCTGGGGCATTTGCATTGGGTGCCACGGCATTCTTCTTGTTGGGGCACTCGTTGGAGTAGTGACCCTTATTTCCACAGTCATAACAAGTTACTTGCGACTTGTCCTTTGCTGCTACAGGCACAACATTGCTTCCAGTCCTCGGGGCAGTGTTGGTGTTGGTGGCAGCATTGTTGTGGTTGAACTTGGGTGGGGCACGGTTGAAATTGCTGGAGTTTCCGGGGTTGTTGTGATTTCCTCCAGGCCTAGGGTTTCCATGGTTGGGATAGGTCGGACGGTTCATCGGGGGTCTGTTGGTTCTCGGGGCAAATCCTGGAGATGGGTTAGGGCGATACTTTGGGGTCTGATGGGTTCCAGGCTGATGCATCATACGACGCTTGCGGTTCTCATTGGCTTGGTTGATCTTTCCTTCCATCTGGATGGCAGAGTCGACAAGGGCTTCAATATCAGCAAAGGGGATATTGACTAACACAGTCTGCATCTCATCATGCAGACCATTTAGGAATCGTTCTTTCTTCTTGGCTTCGGTGTCAATCTCATCCGGGGCATACCTAGCTAATGACAAGAATTTGTCACGGTATTCTTCTACAGTCATCCTTCCTTGCTTCAATTCTCTGAACTCATCTCGCATCCTCTTGATTAAACCCGGCGGCACATGGGTTCTGCTAAACTTGACCTTTAATTCCTCCCAGGTCATCATCTGGCCTCCGGTCATTGCGCGAACACTGTTCCACCATGCTCTGTCATCTCCGGCTAGATAGTGGGTGGCAAATAGAACTTTCTTGTTGGCTTCCACTCCGGCGACTTCTAGGTTATTTTCCATGGTCTGCAGCCAATCATCGACATCTAGGGGCTCTTCGGACTTAGTGAAAATAGGTGGGTTGGTATTCTGGAAATCCTTGAGCTTAGATCCATGGTTGTCTTGATTTTCGTGGCCTTGATTGTTGTGGGCTAGCTGAGCTATCTGTTGCAGGGTGGCTAGGTTGGCTTGACGTTCCTCTCTTTCAGCTTCGCGGTCCGAAACCAACATTTGTAGGATCTGCAACATCGGGTCCGGGGATGAACCACTTCCTCCGCGTGGCATCTGAAGATTGAGATAGATCATGAGAAAAGAGGGAAATTTCTAAGGTTCTGGGACTTGGAAAAGTTTTTTAAGTTTGACTCAGATTTTCTAACAACTTGCTTTTCATTCATTCATTCATAGCACACGATACAAACACACACCACAACAAAGGAAAACAAATGGTTTTAAGAACCATTCTGGAAACTACGATACACTGGGACCGAATACTACTCACTACGCTAGTGCTCAAGTGCTACTACTCCTCGGAATCGGTGGCTTCATCATCTTCATCATCATCGATGAAGGCGAAATCATCCTCATCGGTGAAGAAGTCCATAGCCTGATCCTCCAGAAAATCATCATCATCGCTGAGATAGGAGTAGGGGTCTCCACGAAGATCTTCTCCGGCATTCTCCCTTTCTTCCAACTGCATGTCTCTCTCATGGATGGTCTCCTCCAAAGATGAGATGCGGTAGCGAAGACGGGCAATAATGCGCTCCTTCTTGTCTAGCTGACAGCGGCGAGACTTGCGATCCTTTGTTAGCATGGCGATGGTTTGATCCTTCATCTTGATGATGGCAGACTTGTGGTTGGAGTAGTCACGGCAATTGTCCAATTCCTGCTGACGATCCTACATCATAAAACTAAGGTGGTCCAATTGAGTCTTCAGCTCAGGGTGGTATGGGGCTTCCAGTGGTTGTCCATTTGCATCACGCCTTGGGCAAAACTCAAAGCGGGTACCCTTGATCTAGTTGATACTCTGTCCACACAGACGGGAAAGAGCTCCCTGCATTGCCCTGGCAAGTCCATCGAGCTAGTTGTTCTCTCTTAAGGTAAACTGAATTCCCTCAGCAGTGGGAGGTTCAATCTTTCCTCGGAGACTTGCAACAATTAGCCACTGCAGATCTTCTCCTCCTTGATCATTGAGCTGAGCTCCGAAGAACTCGGGGTGAGGATGCTCCAGAAGTTCCGAAAGCTGGTCCAAATCCCTCTCAAAGATAAGGTCTCCTCCATTTCCCAATTGGTAAAACTTGTTGTACTTCACGTCCATCTATAAGAATATAGGATGAGTAAGTTAGTAGAGTGATCAAGTGTGTCAAAATCTTATGTATTTTGCAAAAGTTTTTGAGGACATGAATTTTTATGAAAGAATCAAAGTGCTAAGAATGGGAATAAGTTTTTGTAAATATTTGTTTTCTTTGGTTTTGAAACTAAGTTTTTTGGATTCACACGTCCAGTCTAACTAGGGTCTCCTATGGTCAGGATGGCTCTGATACCAACTTGTCAACACTCGGATTTTGAATCCCAGATGCCTGTTATGCCATACATCGCAATCCCAGGATTACCATTTTTGCGAGACATAACAGAATTGGATACCACAGTACATCATCCATTACAAACCATACATAAGGTATTACACAAATAAGGATCTCATGATCCAGTTCTTAATACAACTCAAGCAGCGAAATACGTAATAATAACGGTAGCATAGGTGTAGCTCCATCTTCGGGGTCACAGGCAATTCTGACGATGGGAGATGATCCTAGTTGTCATAACCTTCCTGGGGTCCATCCTCCAGGTACTCCTCTTCATAGTTTGGCCAAGGGAATAGCCAGGGACAAAGCCATGAGTACTCTTTAAGTACTCGCAAACTAATACTAGCAAGTGAAGGGGGTTTTTGATAATAGGACACTAGGCTCTAGGGTTGTTTTGCAAGAAGCCAGATTTATCTCTACTAAGTTTTGAAGCAACAGAACAAGTGAAGTTTATAACACCTAAGTGGGAACTTGTATCTCATGCCACAACTCTGTTGTGGTCAAGTCAAAGTCTCAATTCATTTCACAAGTCATTTTGAAAACATCTGACAGGGAACTGTATGGCCACCCCAACTGTCCATAACCGCGAACGCGGCTATTCGAATAGTTTGACACTCTGCAGAGATTGTACACTTTTACCACAACATTCGATACATCCGTCAGGAACAAATCCTGAATTCACCATATTCAGTATGCGGATAATCAATCCTAACCTTTCAATTACACGCCCTAGTATAAGCACCTCTCCTGTGAGTTTAGCCTCCCAACCATGACCAACTGTCATCTTGGGTACTGCACATGTGGACAATCTTCACAAGTTAGCCTCAGCTCAGACCTTGGCCGTGAGGGAACTAATACTAAGGTATATAAGTTTCCAGTCAAGCCCTACCCAATCTTCGGGTATTGTGGTTGTACGGTAAAATTGGAATGGTATCACAATCTGAAAACCATCAGTTTTATAAACGGGCTAAGGCTCATGCCTCAACATTTTCATCACCAAAATCATCTGGTGTTTTGGAAACACATGTCAAAACATCTCAGTAGAATGATCCATCATTCTAAGGTTTTCATAACCATTTTCACCAAGTATTCCCATCTAAAGTTGATCAAGTTTTATGCTTAGCACTAGCATCTACAAGTGGGGGTAAGTACTAATGAGGGGTAGTAAACCAGGGGTGTTCTGACTAAGTTCAATCTCATGCCTCAGGGTGACATCAAGATTATCTAGCTTTGGCCAAATTTTATGCTCTTTATGCAACCTTCGGAAATATCTTTCTAGCATCTATACATCACTTAAGTATTTTCTAAGGAAGTAGATTTGATAAAGAAATAAAGTAGAAAGCTTGCAAATAAAACTAGGATTGGGTTATCAAGTGGATATGATCACATATGCTTAAGGCATATAGTTGGCATGGTAACAAGCAAGTATTGGCTTGCATAGGTAAAGTATCTTGCAAGTGTTAGCTTGCACATTAAACTAGTAGTATTAGGCTTGCAAGTGTTGGCTTGCACAATATCAGTATAAGCTTGCCTTATGCAGAGCAGTGGTTGAAGTTCTCCTCGGCTTCTTCTTCGTAGTATCCTCCTTCCTCCTCGTATCCTTGGTCGGTACTAGCGTCTATAAATAAATACGATGTACACAATCACCAAACAATACTTAACTACTTGCAATCATCAGACAAAAGGGTCCTATAGATGATCTAGCATCATCACTAACATTACAAGATTAAGGCTTGGTTTAATTCCTTTTATTTTTAGAAAAGTAATTTCTACTCATTGAAAAACTACTTAAGATTTAATATTCTCCAAACCAAACATGGGATCATGTTGACACATGTCATCACCACATATTTTAGTCCATGGGAATGTGATTTAAAGTGGTTTCACAATTTAATAAGGTTTTACCCTTTTATTTTAATTAAATAATGTGTCTAGAAATGCCTATGTGGCATTCTTTTATTACTTGGTCAATATTTCTGTAAGTAAACCTATATATTTTTATATATTCTGAAAGTTATGGTTAAATGTGATTTTTTAGAGTTGGAATCAACTCAAAAGCTATTATGGTTTAAATTTTAAAAATGTTTGAATGCAGAAAATCTTCTGCCTTGTTATTTTTACCAAGGATGATCTACAGATCCAAATGACTTGAATCCAACGGGCTTGGATTCAGCATTTCCAGAGCTTTCTAACAAAATTAGTTTCATTCAATTTGGTGCACTGAATCGGTCTGGGTTGATTTTTGAATCTAGGTGCAGAACTGTGTTTGAAATAAAATGGAAAACGTTAAATTCAAATAGTTGGGCTGCGCGGGAAGTGATACTGGGCCGGCCTGCTAAGCACAGCGCTTACGCGGGCTGGTTAAGTTGTTGTCCCCTCGCGTCAGTGAGACGAGAGGGTGCGAAGCGGTATGGGGCGATGTGGGGCGTTCGATCTGGTTCTAATCCAATGGCTGAGACGCCGGCGAGATAGAAACCTAGAGCGGCCAGTGGGGGTCGTTGGGGGCTCACCGGGGCTCAGGCGAGGGTCGGCGAGGCGGGCGAATGACGAAGTCGACGACGGCGAACCTCCTGGTACCGACAACTTCTCCTGGGGCGGCTCCAATCGCTGGCCCCCTTCTTCTCTAGCAGCGGCAGGCTCCGATGAAATTCCGGCGAAGGGCCGCTCGCCTTGCTCCGGGAACGGGGTGGCACGATCAGTGAGGAGAGGGGAGTGAGATTGTGTGCTCAATTCGGCTGGGGGTGGCCTCTATTTATAGTCGCGACGACGAGACCGAACGGGATGGGTAGGCGACGGTGGAGACATGGCTACGGGCGGCTAGAGGCATGGCCGACGGTGGCGATCGCTTGGTGGTCTCCTGGCGATGCTCTAAGGCTTTAATGCACGAGTAGGGATGGTGGCAATTGGTCTGGAACGCGCGATGCTCTACGCGGCAGAGGCGGCGTCTTCGACGGCGAGCGGTGGCTGTGCGGCATGGGGCGGCGAACGGGGATGTCTGACAGTCTCCTAGGTCGGTGGTGATCGCGTATGCACGCGGCGAGGGCGGCGCGCGGTCTGTGGGCGTCGGTTGAGCGTGGCACTCTGGCGCATGCTCGACATGGTTGCTGGCGAGCTGGGCACGGTCCGTGCGTGTGGTCCAGGGTTTGGCAAGGTTCGAGCGTTGGACAGGGAGTGGCGGTGGGGTGTTGGCTTGCTCCTAGACATGTTGGCTAGGCTGGTTTCTTCTCCTAGCTCGCTGTCTCCACTAGGGTGGCAAGGGTGCACTCGACTGTTCACCATTGATGTCATTGCCCAACTTACAGTGATGCTAGTGCTTGGTTTAGCTTGCTAGATGATCTACTGAGATGGTTGTGAGCTAGAGAGGGAACAAGTTAGGCTTCAATCACTGCTCACAATAGTGTTTAAGATTTTGATGATTTGTGTCTGCAAGGTGTTTGATGAAATGGACGCAAGAGTTCAAGTTTTGAATTTTAAAAAGATTTTTGGTGGGTGTGCTAGGTTGGTGCTGGTGAGTCTGCAAATGCTTGGGTTTTGAAAGTTGAGCTTGTTTGAGTGGTTTTTGAAAAAGTGGGATCTTCCCATATGATAAAGGTTCAATTTTGATATGTCCTTTAAACCATGCATTTGAATGTTTCTGGATGATCACAAAGTGGGCTTGATACTTTGTTATGAGTACAATCAAGGGGTTCAAAGATCCAGAAAAGTTTCTATTAAGTTCTGAAAGTTTGAGACAGCCAAAGTAGGCATGGGAGTTAAATTGGTCAAAATGACTATTCCCTTATTTTATTTGTTTTGATTTACTTGTCTTTGGGAAAAGTGTGGGAAATGTTTAGATGATGTTTATTTCACCTAAGCATCCATTTACAAGCAAAGGAACACACAAACAAGTTGGTTCAAAAGAATTCAAAGTGAAATGCATACTCACATGCATGCTTTCATAATTTTATTTTAGAAAAGTTTTTGTTAACCCTAAATTTGATGATTAGAGTTTGATGATCCAAGCTTAGTATTTTTGGGATGTTATAGGTTAGGGCGATACTTTGGGGTCTGATGGGTTTCTGGCTGATGCATCATGCGACGCTTGCGGTTCTCATTGGCTTGGTTGATCTTTCCTTCCATCTGAATGGCAGAGTCGACAAGGGCTTCAATATCTGCAAAGGGGATATTAACCAACATCGTCTGCATCTCATCGTGCAAACCATTCAAGAATCTTTCTTTCTTCTTGGCTTCAGTGTCGATCTCATCCGGGGCATACCTAGCTAATGACAAGAATTTGTCACGGTATTCTAGTACGGTCATCCGTCCTTGCTTCAGTTCTCTGAACTCATCTCTCATTCTCTTGATCAAACCTGGTGGCACATGGGTTCTGCTGAACTTGACTTTGAATTCCTCCCAGGTCATCATCTGTCCTCCGGTCATTGCACGAACGCTGTTCCACCATGCTCTTGCATCTCCGGCTAGATAGTGGGTGGCGAACAAAACTTTCTCGTTGGCTTCCACTCCGGCGACTTCTAGGTTTTTTTCCATGGTTTGCAGCCAATCGTCGGCATCTAGGGGCTCTTCCGATTTAGTGAAAACAGGTGAGTTGGTGTTCTGGAAATTCTTGAGCTTAGATCCATGGTTGTCCTGATTTCCTTGGCCTTGGTTGTTGTGGGCTAGCTGACCTATCTGCTGAAGGGTAGCTAGGTTGGCTTGACGTTTGGCTCTTTCAGCTTCGCGGTTAGAAACCAACATTTGCAGGATCTGCAACATCGGGTCCGGGGGTGAACCACTTCCTCCGCGTGGCATCTGAAGATTGAGATAGATCATGAGAAAAGAGGGAAATTTCTAAGGTTTCGGGACTTTGAAAAGTTTTTAAAGTTTGACTCAGGTTTTCTAGCAACTTTCTTTTCATTCATTCATTCATAGCACACGATACAAACACACACCACAACAAAGGTAAACAGATGGTTTTAAGAACCATTCTGGAATCTACGATATAGTGGGACCGAATACAACTCACTACGCTAGTGCTCAAGTGCTACTACTCCTTGGAGTCGGTGTAGTCGTCATCCTCATCATCCTCATCCTCATCGATGAAGGCGAAATCATCCTCATCGGTGAAGAAGTCCATAGCCTGATCCTCCAGAAAATCATCATCATCGCTGAGATAGGAGTAGGGGTATCCACGAAGATCCTCTCCGGCATTCTCTCTTTCCTCCAACTGCATGTCTCTCTCGTGGATGGTCTCCTCCAAATCCGAGATACGGTGGCAAAGACGGGCAATAATGCGCTCCTTCTGGTCGAGCTGACGGCGGCGAGACTTGCGATCCTTTGCTAGCATGGCGATGGTCTGATCCTTCATCTTGATGATGGAGGACTTGTGGTTGGAGTAGTCACGGCAATTGTCCAATTCCTGCTGACGATCGTACATCATGAAGCTAAGGTGGTCCAATTGAGTCTTCTGCTCGGGGTGATATGGGGCTTCCAGTGGCTGTCCATTAGCATCACGCCTTGGGAAAAACTCAAAGCGGGTACCCTTGATATGTTTGATACTCTTCCCACACAGACGGGCAAGTGCTTCTTGCATGGCCCTGGCAAGTTCATCGAGCCAGTTGTTCTTTCTTAAGGTGAACTGAATTCCCTCGGCAGTGGGAGGTTCAATTTTTCCTCGGAGACTTGCAACAATTAGCCGCTACAGATATTCTCCTCCTTGATCATTGAGCTGAGCTCCGAAGACCTCGGGGTGCAGACGCTCCAGAAGTTCCGAAAGCTGGTCCAAATCCCGCTCAAAGATGAGGTCTCCTCCATTCCCCAACTGATAAAACTTGCTGTACTTCACGTCCATCTATAAGAATATAGGATGAGTAAGTTAGTAGAGTGATCAAGTGTGTCAAATTTTAGGTATTTTGCAAGAGTTTTTGACGAACATGAATTTTTATGAAAGAATCAAGGTGGTAAGAATGGGAATAAGTTTTTTTAAATATTTGCTTTCTTTGGTTTCGAAACTAAGTTTTTGATTCAAACGTCCAGTCTAACTAGGATCTCCTATGGTCAGGATGGCTCTGATACCAACTTGTCAACACCCGGATTTTTAATCCCAGATGCCTGTTATGCCATACATCGCAATCCTAGGATTACCATTTTTGCGAGACATAACAGAATTGGATACCACAGTACATCATCCATTACAAACCATACATAAGGTCTTACACAAATAAGGATCTCATGATCCAGTTCTTAATACAACTCAGGCAGCGGAAACATGTAATAATAAAGGTAGCGTAGGCGAAGCTCCATCTTCGGGGTCACAGGCAATGCTGACGATGGGAGATGATCCTAGTTGTCGTAACCTTCCTGGGGTCCATCATCCTGGTACTCCTCTTCATAGTCTGGCCACCGGAATAGCCAGGGACAAAGCCATGAGTACTCTTTAAGTACTCGCAAACTAATATTAACAGTTAAGGGGGTTTTTGTAGTAGGACACTAGGCTCTAGGGTTGTTTTGCAAAAAGCCAAATTTACCTCTACTAAGTTCAGAAGCAAGAGAAAGCTAGTCAAATTTTAGAACACCTAAGTGGGAACTTGTATCTCATGCCACAACTCTGTTGTGGTCAAGTCAAGTTCTCAATTCATTTCACAAGTCCTTTTTAAAACATCTGACAGGGGAACAGTATGGCCACTCCAACTGTCCATAACCGCGGACCGGCTATTCGAATAGTTTGACACTCTGCAGAGATTGTACACTTTCACCACAACATTTGATACATCCGTCAGGAACAAATCCTGAATTCACCATACTCAGTATGCGGATAATCAATCCTAACCTTTCAATTACACGCCCTAGTATAAGCACCTATCCTGTGAGTTTGGCCTCCCAACCATGACCAACTGTCATCTTGGGTACTGCACAGGTGGACAATCTTCACAAGGTAGCCTCAGCTCGGACCTTTGCCGTGAGGGAACCAATACTAAGGTATATAAGTTTCCAGACAAGCCCTACCCAATTCTCGGGTATTATGGTTGTACGGTAAAATTGGAATGGTATCGCATCCAGACAACCATCAGTTTTATAAAGGGTTAAGGCTCATGCCTCAACATTTTCATCACCAAAATCATCTAGTGTTTGGAAACACATCTCAAAACATTTCAGTAGAATGACTCATCATTCCAAGGTTTTCATAACCATTTTCACCAAGTATTCCCATCTAAAGTTGATCAAGTTTTACGCTTAGCACTAGCATCTACAAGTGGGGTAAGTACTAATGAGGGGTGATAAACTAGTGGAGTTTTAACTAAGTTCAATCTCATGCCTTAGGATGACATCAAGATTATCTAGCTTAGGCCAAATTTTATGCTCTTTATGCAACCTTCAATTATCTTCGTAGAATCTACAAGTTAATCAAGTAAACTCTAAGTAAGAGCTTTGATAAATAAAAAAATAAAAGCTTGCAAGTAAAATTAGGATTGGGTTATCAAGTGGGTATAACCACATATGCTTAAGGCATATAGTTGGCATAGTAAGGCTTGATAAAGGAGAACATCTTGCAAGTGTTAGCTTGCTCAATCAACTAGTCGTATTAGGCTTTCCTTGTGCAGAGTAGTGGTTGAAGTTCTCCTTGGCTTCTTCTTCATAGTATCCTCCTTCCTCCTCGTATCCTTGGTCGGTACTAGCGTCTATAAATAAATACGAGGTACACAATCACCAAACAATACTTAAATACTTTCAATCATCACACAAAGGGGTTCTATAGATGATCTAGCATCATCACTAAGATTACAAGACTAAAGCACTTGACTTAATGATTTTATTTTTAGAAAAGTAATTTCTACTCATTGAAAAACTACTTAAGATTCAATATTCTCCAAACCAAACATGGGATCATGTTGACACATGTCATCACCACATATTTCAGTACATGGGAATGTGATTTAAAGTGGTGTCACAATTTAATAAGGTTTAACCCTTTTATTTTAAATAAAATAAGTGACTAGAAATGCCTATGTGGCCTTCTTTTATTACTTGGACATTATTTCTGTTATTAAACCCATATATTTTTATATATTCTGAAAGGTATGGTCAAATGTGATTTTTGAGAGATGGAATCAACTCAAAAGCTATTGTGGTTTAAATTTGAAAAATGTTTGAATGCAGAAAAGCTCCTGCTTTGTTATTTTTTTCCAAGGTTGATCTACAGATCCAAATGATTTGAATCCAACGGGCTCGGATTAAGCATTTCAAGACCTTTATAACAAAATTGGTTTCATTGAATTTGGTTTATTGAATCGAGCTGGGTTAATTTTTGAAACTAGGTACAGAACTGAGTTGGAATCTAAATAGAAAATTCTAAATTCAAACGACTGGGCGCAGGGGAGACGATAATGGGCCGGCCCGCTACGCATAGCGCTTACGCGGGCTGGTTAAGTGGATGTACCCACGCGTCAGTGAGATGGGGAGGTGCGAAGCGGTACGGGGCAACGTGCACCGTGGGATCTAGTTCTAATCTAACAGCTCTGGTTCATCGTCCATGTCGAGCAGCGCCAGCGAGACAGAACCCTAACGCGGCAGGTGGGGGTCGTGGGAGGCTCACCAGGGCTCAGGCGAAGGTCGGCGATGCGGGCGAACGACGAAGTCGACGACAGCGAACTTAGGGGTGGTCACGGCAGCTCCTGGGGTGGACTAAATCGACGGCGCCCCTCATCTCTAGAGGCGGCCTGCTCCGGCGCAATTCTGGCGATTTGCTGCTCGTCTTGCTCCGGCTACGAGGTGGAACGATCAGTGAGGTGAGGGGAGTGAAATGGTGTGCTTCAATCGGCTGACGGCCTCCTTTTATAGGCCCGACGGCGAGACCGGACGGGATGGGCAGGCGACACTGGTGACATGGCTACGGGCAGCTAGAGGCATGGCCGAGGGTGGCGATCGATCGGTGGTCTCCTGGCGATGCTCTAAGGTTTAAATGCGCTTGTAGGGGCGGTGGCAAACGGTCGGGAACGCTCGATGCTCTGTGAGGCAGAGGCGGCAAACTCTGCGGCGAGTGGTGGCTACGGGGTACGGGCGGTGAAATGGGCATGTCTGGCGGTCTCCTGGGACGGTGGGGTGCATGCTGGCGGGCGGCAAGGGCTCGAGGTGGTCAGGTTGAGTGGGAACGGCACGTGCTCTGCGGCGCGGGTCGGCATGGTCGACAGCGGCACGGGCGTGGCATTCCTGGCGGTTCTGTTTGCTGTCTGCGAGGCAGGGCTGGTCGAGAGGGGGCGGTGAGGCATGGGCTACCTCCCAGACAAGGTTGGCACGACTATTCTTCTCCTAGCCTCCTGTCCACACTGGGGTGACATGGGTGCTCTCGGCCTGTTCACCATTGATGATATTGGCAAGCTTACAGTGGGGCTAGAGCTTAGTTAAGGTTGCTAGATGATCTACTAAGGGTGTTTTGAGCTAGAGAGGGAACCAGTTAGGCCAAATTCACTGCACACTATAGTGTTTTGATTTTGTTTGATTTGTATCTGCAAGGTGTTTGATGAAATGGCCGCAAGAATTCAAGTTTTGAATTTTGAAAAGATTTTTGGTGGGTGTGCTAGGCATGTGCTGGTGAGTCTGTGGATGCTTGGGTTTTGAAAATTGAGCTTGTTTGAGTGGTTTTTGAAAAAGTGGGATCTTCCCATATGAAACAGATTCAATTTTAAACTGTCATTTAAACTATGCCTTCAAATGTTTTTGGATGATCACAAGGTGGGCCTTGTGAAGGGTTTCGCGGCATAGTAAATCAAAATTTTCTACGGATGCGAACAGAGGGAAAGCCAAGATCTAATCTAGGAGATGCAAACAACGAGAGAGATTGGATTAGATCTTCATACCCTTGAAGATTCGCACAGTGGAACGTTCGTCGGAACGTGGGTGATGTAGTCGTACTCGCTTCGCCTCCTCGCGATCCGATCCGATCTAGCACCACAAGTGGCGGTGCCTCCGTGAGATGCACACGTGCAGCACCTCGACGTCTCCTCCTTCCTCGGACCAGCAAGTATGGTGGAGATTCGGATTGGATATACAACACGACGGCGTGGTGTATATGGTGGAGAATTTCTGCAGCAGGGCTTCGCCTACAAACAGTCGGGAGGGAGAGAGGAGGGCAGCAGGGCGGCTAGGGTTGGAGGGGAAGGTGTAAGGGGGTGGTGCGCCCCCAGCCCTCTATATATAGAGGGGTGGGCGCAGCCCTAGCCCCTCCCCCAAGCCAAGGCCGGCGGCCCCAAAGGAGGAAGAGTGGGGGGCAAGGAAACCCCCCCTTCTAGAAGGTCTATATAGGGTTTAAACCCTCTTTGGCCGGCTGGGCCCTATGGGGCCTTGTTCCCCTGGCCCAAAGCGGCCAGGACACTCCCTCATAGGCCCATGCCCCCTCCCGGAAGGTGGGGCCACGTTGGTCCCCTGCCGGAAGGTTCTAGAAGCTTCCGGTACAATACCGATTAACCCGGAACAATTCCGAACTCCAAAAACTGCACTGCCTTATATGAATCTTATTCTCCGGACCATTCCGGAACCTCTCGTGATGTCCCGGATCCCATCTGAGACTCCGAACAAAAACTCATAAACCAATTATCCAATCTGTCCTAGCGTCGAGACACGTTAAGTGTGTGACCCTGCGGGTTCGAGAATATGCAGACATGATCTTCTATCAATAATCAACAGCGGGGTCTGGAAACCCATATTGACTCCCACACATTCATCGATGATCATATCGGATGAACCAAGATGCCAGGATTCAATCAATCCCATATATATATTCCCTTCGTCTCGCGATATTTTACTTGCCCGAGATTCGATCGTCGGTATCGTCATACCTAGTTCAATCTCGTTCACAGCAAGTACTTTACTCGTTCCGTAATCCAATATCACTTTGTGATTAACTCCTTAACCACATGCTTGAAAGCGGTGTTGATATCGATTACCGAGTGGGCCCGAAGTATATCTCTCCGACTTGGGAGGGACAAATTCCATCTCGATACATACAACCCAACAGATACTTTCCGATCACCTGAGAGACACCTTTATGATCACCCTTTCATAGGATGACGTTTGATGACCTCAAAGCTTTCTTCCGATACCAGGGAGTTGCATTATCTCATGGTCTAAGGAATACAATATTTGACATAAGAAAAGCTTCGCAAAGACGAACACGATGACACGATCTAATTGCTTCGCTTAGTTTGGGTCTGTCCATCATATCATTCTCCCAATGATATGATCTCATTATCAATTGACAACTCATGTCTATGGTTAGGAAACCTTAACCATCATTGATCAATGAGCTAGTCCATAGAGGCGTACTAGGGACACGGTGTTGTTCACAAACCACACAAGTATTAAAGTTTCCGCTTAATACAATTCTAGCATGGAATATAAACATTATCATGAACAAGAATTATAATAATAACATCTTTATTATTGCCTCTAGGGCATAATTCCAACACCTTGGTACTTTGTTATGAGTACTATCAAGGGGTGCAAAGATCCAAACAAGTTTCTATTAAGTTTTGAAAGTTAGAGATAGCCAAAGTAGGCATGGGAGTTAATTTGGCCAAAGTGACCATTCACTCATTTTGTTTGTTTTGATTTGTTTGTCTTTGGGAAAGTGTGGGGATTGTTTAGATGATGTTTATTTCACCTAAGAATCATTTTACAAGCAAAGAAACACACAAGCATGGCAATTCAAAAGAATCCAAATTGTAATGCTTACACATATGCATGCTTTCATATTTTTAATTTGAAAAGTTTTTGTTAACCCTAATTTTGATGATTAGAGTTTGATGATCCAAGCTTAGTATTTTTGGGATGTTACATCGTGCGCACCTGCTGTCGTACCCCGTGTGCTCGGGCGCCCCAGAGGCTCGGCTCCGTCCTTGCCTGCACGCCCCTGTCGACGGTCGCAACTCCGTCGAGCGATTTTGGTAAACTCAATGTGCCCCTTGCCCTAAAACTCTTGGTATCGCGCTCTCTTGTGTCTTGTGACTCTTCTGGTACTCGCCATTCACTCGTGCGTGATTTGTAGGCTCACCTCTGATGACGCCCGTGCGTGCCCGACGACGAACCTGACTCCGGCGAGGAATCCCCGTCGATCTCGTGCGCCCCTTCGCCAACCACTGCCACGTTGAGCATCCGCTCACCACAACAAATTTTGTAACACCTCGTACCCCCTCCCTTGCCTCCTAGAATCTCCAGACCACCGTCGACAGAGCGCCGCCACCGCGCGTCGCCAGCTAGCGCCGCCAGTTCTTGGCTAGTTTGCTTAGGACCGTTAGATTTAGATCCAAGGGATATGATAGATCACTTAGACGAAGTGGTATTGTTTGATCTGCGCCGTGCGATGCAAATTATATCCAACGGTGTGCGTAGAATGATCCACCCGAAGCGGTATGGACCAGTAGGAACACGCCACGTGGCCAAGCTTTTGTTTTAAAAACCAGATTTTGTTCTATTAGGTGTTTAAACTTGCAAAAATCATAACTTTTGATATGGATGACCAAAAATTACAAATTTTATATCAATGGATTCAGAAAAATGTGTAATTTGTAAATATAGCCTTAGTTTGGTCATTTTCTTCTGAAAATTGAGATTTTTGTGCAGAAACATTTGTAGGACTATTTTGAGTATAAAAATTGTTCTAAAAATGATTTTTGAGTGAAACCTTTGGAAAATGGTTTGTTTTGAACCCTCTGACCATAAACACTAACTTTTGCATTTAAAAAATATATTTTGTTAACACTAGGGATTATTCCTTTGAATAAAAGCCTTTCTAGTCAAACAAAAATGATTTAAAAGGCCTATTTCCACTAACTTGGTTTAAATGGATTTGCACTTTTATAAAAAGACCAGTAGGTGTTTTGAAATGTTTAGAACCTTGTTAGAAACCAATTTTTCAATAAAACAACCTTTTTGCATTCTTGCATGCATTTCCTTGTTTTATTGTTTTGTTTTGTTAATTGTTTGAGTTCTAGTCTTGAATGTGTGCTTTGCTTGATTGAATTGTAGTGAACTTTGAGGAGTGTGACAATTGCAAGATCAAGGAGAGTACCTAGATTGTCTACTAAAAAGGCAAGTGATATTTTGGTCATCAAAAGTCCTATCTTCTCAATATTTCATTAGTATTATTTTTGTAGTATGCATGATATGACTATTTTTATATATTGCCATGCTATAGTAGATCCTATAGAATATATCTTGGTAGGAATCTTCGTAAGTCAAGAGAAAAGTTATGCTAGTATTCTTAGCCTAGCAATTAGATTACAAGGGTGGAATATTCATGCTATGATATTATGCAAAGTCTATGACTATGTTTTTGATTAATAAAACAACTATGTGAATGAAACACCTGGGTGGAATGGTAACTGCATGGATGGATTTTTGTTGAGTGGTTACACAAGGCTCATGTCTATGGTTTACCTTGTGTATCTCACTTGTGGATGGCCACACAAGAACAAAGAGATTTGAGATGTTTTATGTTGAGAAGCTTTCAGTGCATCCACATAGCATATGGGCTCTGCCTTGACCAACTAGGTTGCAAGAACTCAGACAAGCAGAAAGTTGGTGGTAGTGATGATAGGATGGAACGCGTCTGTGCTGATCTAAGGGATTGTTTCTGAAAAGTCTCGTCTCGATGCATGTCGAGTCTTGTGGGAAAAGTGCACCACCTCTCGAGAGGGTAAAACCTAAGTACTTAGCCGTGTCCCCGGTAATGGACATTTTGAGCATCAAAGACATTGGAATGATCAAGAATCTCCTCATCCCAATTTCTCCAAGTTAAAACTTATTGGGTGAATAAGGGAATCACCTAGTGTGTATCTAGTGTGCCATTGTGTGATGAAATGTTTTGATAAAAAGAAATACTATTTTCAAAGGATAGGAAAAACTTATTTTATGCAAAGGCCAGCCAAAACTCCACTTAGCCATATATTCATGTAGATGATAGATTCTCCATATCAATATGATATCACTTGCCAATACAATTCAAATGTATTGACCCTTGTGGCTGTAACTTATTATGTTGCAGGTTTGTTTGATGTTAGTGAAGTTTGTTGAGTAGAGATTACAAGTCTACAACCGACATGATTGCCTGTGCCATATGAAGAAGAAGGACTCCATGCTATATAGTTATATCTGCTGCATTGTAATAAGATAGCCATATGAGCTATGTAAGTTGTAATGAAATTATTTTATTCCTAGTTATAAGTTGTAATATGACCTCTGTTTCTTGATATTACATCTTAAACTGTGGGTGCTAGCTATTCGATCTAGGGACTTGCACTGTAAACACAGGGATCTCCACCTTATTAGGTTGGGACCTCTACATAAAAATGATTTGTTTGTTGTTTTCTACAGAGGACAAAGTAGGCGCGGGGAGTTTCAGTTCATTGTGATAGGGAATGTGCCGGGTGGATGAGTGATAAGTATAACAATTATAATCTTATAAGTATGTGTGTAGGCGAGCAACCCATAATTAGCCGAAACTCCACTTGGTAGATTTCATCCCAACTTCAGTAATCCTACTAGCCTGTCTACCACAACCATGGTCAGTCACTAGACAATTAAGATCCTTCAGGTTTCTTAGCAACTAAGCTCCTTGGATCGGAGTAATGCAATAAGCTCAGTGGTTCCTTGTTATCCTCGAGTCAAACAAGTTTCCCATTGATATCCCCGTGTCACTCGGGGGTCACCGGTCTACTAGCAAACAAGATTCTATCTATGAAGAACAGAGCATCATGTTGTCTGGGCCCTTAATTGGACATCAGGCATTAAGCATCCCATAGATAGTCAAGCACACATAATATAGTAATTAAAATCAACCACAAACTTGACGAAATATATATAGGCACATCACATATCACCAATCCCCTACATCTCCCATGCCCAAGGGAACTTACTCACACATGAGAGAAGAAAGCATCGTCGATATAATTAAATAAAGGGAGTTCTCCTTGATATTACCATGGAGATCCACAATAATAAATAGAAATTAATCCAACACAATTCAAGATGGGAAGAACAATCTCAAACCCTAGTCTTGGAAAGTGGATATCTCTCTCTCTCAAGTACAAGTTATGGCTATGGAGGTGTGGCGGCTGGGAGATCGAAGATCATGGAGCGAGATGAAGAACGTCTTCTCCTTCTTCTCCGGATCTCTTATTTCTCTCTTCTGGATGGGACGGCGGATCGTGTGTTCTATTTTCGACCTCGGCCTCTTCAAAAAAGTTGTCCCTTTTAATAAGACGAAGGAGATGGCAACAATACGGCATGAACTATACAGCGGTGGCCCGTATAGTTGGTCATTAAGCTTGCAGTAAATTCCCCTTGATTGCTTCCAAAAAGGGACTTCTTGTTTTCGCCTGAATATTGTGTTTTTGCTGTTAAATCCCTCTGGTGATGTTCAAAACCTGAAACACACATTAAAAACCAAGTTTTCTTCGCTACCGAAGTATTAGCGTTAGGTAAAGCTAGAAAACCATTAAATCCAAATGAAAACCATCGATAAAAACCATCAAAAATGTGTAGAATCTCACAGCTATCAACTCCCCCAATCTTAGATGTTGCTCGCCCTCGATTGACAAGGAAATAAGAAAGGATAGCGGTGATTCAAAAATAAAATAAAAGAACTTACAAGCTTGAATTGGTGTCAAATTCTTTTCTTCATATATCCTACAATCTTAAACATGATCATACAAATATTCACAAGATTGCACTTAGTTCACTTCCTAACCATGTATATCTTGCTGGAAAATAAATCGTATTCACGAGCGAGTGTCGAAAGTTTAGCTAGGAAAGTGAAACAAATCTTTTTGGCTTCTCTCTTGTTGAGAGATGAAAACTTTTTGCTCTTGTTTCTTTAATCTATTAAGAGTACTCAAGTTTGCACCAAGAAAATTTAATTTAAGAACAACTCATCTACTCCCACTTCAAAATTTCAAGACTCTCAAAGAACCTTTTTTCCTTTCCTTGTTTTTCAAAAACTTCAACTCTTTTCATAGAGAAATCATGCCACTGTTTTTAACATGTTAATTGGGGCTGTGTTGCGCACTCGTGACCATGCCAATAGATAGTTTTTGAGCAATAGTAGGTTAGAGGAGTACTACAACTTAACTTGGAACTAAAACCACGAGGAGACTAAATTTTTTACACATCATAGCATTACAGCTACAGACGTTTACATAACTCAATAGCCAAAATCAAGTGGTTTCCCACATTTAGATTGTTCGTTGGCCAGCGGAGTTAATAGTTCCCCATGGAGTATGATAGTATTTGTAGTGACACGTGTAAAGCAATATCCTACTGTAATTATTAGAAAAAGCAGTGGCATAATCTCTACTACTTCAAAGTATCCATTTTATCAGACAATTTCATTCAAGGGTGCTATGAGTCTATTTACATTAAGCTCAATGGGGTTGAGTAGTTTCTAAAATCAAATCTTTTGGGATAAACATGGACTCAAGTCATCTCTTGGATGCTTTTTCTTGTTGTAAAAATATCGGAAATATTTTAACCAAGTTCATTGCTTAATGTTTCAAAGCTAAATACTAGCAAGGGAATATAATGTATAGGATAACAAGCTAGGTGGGGAGTGACTCAAGTGCAAGCGAGTAAATAATTGTAGGATCAATTTAAAGTTGCAAGAGAGGTGATGAAAGGAATGTGATACCTCCTCTTGCTTGCTTCTTTCTCGTACTTGAGTCGAATCCTCTCTATATTTTCCTATTGCCAAGTCACCTGAAATTGAGAAATCTCCGAGAAAGACAAAGAAACAAATTTGCAAATAAAGGTTACGACTAATTTTTTGTGTGTTTTTGGTTTTAAGAATGCAAACTGAAAGTAAACATGCCATTCTTGGAAAATAAAACAAATCAAATGAAGAAATAAAAAATATGAATGCAAATTTGGAGGTTTTCAAAACCTCCCTCAAGCTTAGGCTGTTGCCATGCTTAGTTGTTGTCGTCATTGAGAGGCGGTTGGTGGTGCTGCTGGTAGTAGTCGGGGAAGTAGGTCATGAAGTTACCAAAGGTGTGAGTTAAAGCACTCACATCTTAACTGACTCCATGCGGAGTCTGGTCGATCTCCCCAACGCGTTGGTTGAGCTGCAGAAACTCTTGATAGGGGACATTATTGAACCCATGTTGCTGCTGTGGCTGATTGGGCCATTGGTCCAAAGGCTGCTCCTCCTGTTGTTGCTGCTGTCCCTCCCAAGCAGGGTTGTACTCCTGCTCATCCTGCTTCCCTCCTTCTTCCTCTTCATCGGAGTCAGGATAAAGCTCCACCATGATTTCAGTCACTTGATCCTTGGTGAGGATCAAGTGGTCCTCTGCGGCGCATTAGGGAAGAGCGCCTTGGTGATCATGGCCATGTCTTCATTGGCCATCCAACCAGTATCTCCTCTTCCTAACAAAGTGTTAGCAAGAAACACGGCAAATTAACATACTGAATGGTGGACATCTTCTTCTGGTAGAAGTCCCTACCACCATTAACAGAAACAACCTCCCAAGTATTTCACTCGAGACGCTATATAGGTTTGTAATAGTTGGTTCCCCTTCTTGAGGGAATCCATAAGCATTGCAAAATTGTTGATAGGTAATGTGATATGGCCATTGGTTAACGGTAAAATTGATCATGCATGCATTACCTTTCTCCCTATAGTCGTCGTAGAAGGAGGCGAGGAACTCATGGGTGAGCCCTTCGAAGGTGTAGTGGTTGGCGTTGGCGAGGCCGGCGAGCCCTGCATTTGCACATAGGTAGTCAAAGTCCCCCTTCAACTCTGCTGAGTCGGGGAAGCCTTTATCGACCCATCGTGTGGGCAGCACCTTCCTCGCCAAAACCATGGCATACTTGTTATCGATCTCAGCCCGGAGCCCCGAGCCCTCACCATGTTGGCGCTTGCTCTTACGAAAAATACTACCGAAAAATACCCCGGAGCCCCGAGCCCTCAAGATCATCTATTTGTAATCATACATGTTGTGTTTGCGGGGATCTGATGGATATTGAGATACTATGTCATATTGATTATTGATTCTATCATGTCTTATTGATTATTGATTCTATCATGTCTGTGTTGTTTGTGATCTTGCATTCTCTCCGTTGCTAGTAGCTATCTTGGCCAAGTAGATGCTAGTGACTCCAAGAGGGAGTATTTACGCTCGATAGTAGGTTCATGCCTCTAGTAACAGGAATCTCTAAGGTTGTAGATGTGTTGTTGCTACTAGGGAGAAAACAACAATCGTTTGTTCATGGAACAATTGTATTGTTTGCTTTACACACATTGCTTAATTGTAACATCCCAGCATTTAGGAACTAACGAAGGGTAGATTTAGGAATATGGAATGTTGCATGCATTCATTTGTGAAAATGTGGGTAAAATTTTCGCCAAATAAAAACCTTAAGTGATCAATGTTTCTTTTATACTTTGAGATTAGGTTTATTCTTAAAGGGTGATTGCTATAGACTTTGATATGATATTTAAGGAATTATGTGTTTTAAAATGAATTTGAATTTTAAACTTGAGTGTTTGAATTATAATTAAAATAAATTAAGGATAAGTTTTGAATCTTAATTTAATTAAGAAATAAATATTACAACTTAAATTCTATCCAAAGAAAAACAATAATGAATATGAAACTTATTTCATATCATCAATATATAATCAAGTTACAAAATTATAACTTATTGAAATCATCCACACAATTCACAAAGGTAAATATATAAAGAATAAGAATATTCTTTATTAATAATAATGTAATCTTTATTGCAGAAGAATAAAATGAAGATTACAAAATAACAAAAGAAAATTACAAAAATATGAAGAAGATTACATTGGACTATTTACTAACTATTCTGTAAAAGAAAACCTAATCTAAAATCTTCATCTTTATATCTGTACCTGCAAAACAAACAGAATATATATAGAGAAATAAAAGGTTAGAGTTAGTATTATTTTCTCTCAGAAATGTCAGTGAAGTGCACTAGACAAATTCATCATTGATAAATTTATGAAAAGGGGCAAGTTTCACGAATATGAAAGAATCCATCTTTCATAAATTTAAATCCAGAAGTCAAATGACAGCCAAGAGGGGCAAATCCACCAACCAGGTGAAAGTGACCAGATAATAGTAAGTTTCAAAATTCTGAACATATCCACAAGTGCACAGCAAGCACACAGGCAGGACACACAGCAACATGCATGTGGTGCGTTATCAACCTCATAGCACAACCCCAAACTCACAAAACCACAAGCACAGACGTGGAGAGGCACTAGTGCATCTCTCCACTGTTTGCACACAAGAACAACCAGCTTAGACAACAGCTTACCAAGCACATCAGCCAAACCAAACCACCAAAGATCAACCAAACATCACCAGGTTGGTGACATAAGGAGGGGGAAGGATCAGGTGGATAGCAAGGCCAAGTCCAGGAGCTAGGAGGAGCAGGCTAGCTGAAGGTCAAGCACAGGAGTCCAGCAAAACCAGATCAAGATCATCACCAACTTACTCCACAGTCATCAGATTTTGTGGTGAGCATCATAAAACCCTCACATGATCTAATCATCTTATCTAGACAGAAGCATGTGTTGTTTTATGAACAAACCCTCAGAAAGCACCCAAGTGGGGTGAATCCATCATAGGGATTTTTACTCTAAAAGAAAACAACAAAGTACCTGGATCCAGCCAGAGCTCAGAGCAACATCATTACTCTGGATTAGGCTATATATTACAATTCAAGCATAAATATATCTATGCTCTATTTCTAGGCACATTCCTAAAGAAAGGGTAGCTCCTTAGAAAGTAATCCTTTGGATCCAGATCATGATCAAGCTCACTATCATTTTTCCAAGCTTTGATTCAAAAACAATAGCTGGTACCACTACCAGGACTATCTATATGAACCAATTAGATAAGGTCTGAATCCCTAAGCCTCAGACCAACATCATTGGTCTTAGGGAATTCAGAAAAGAATATTCCCATTTATCTTTCAAAGCCAAGTTTGTCTTAAGCCTAAAACAACCCAATCAATGGGTTAGAATCAAACTTGTGTGCCATACCATGATGGTGTCACAAGAACAATCCATTATGAATCAGGATAGACATTAAATCATCATAAATTCGGACAATCAACTTACTAATCATTTTCCTGTTAACACAGGAATCATAACTAGGATATTCCTATGTTAAACTTCACTGTTTCAGATCATGATGATCTCAAACCACATGTTAATTCCCAAGCCAACATCACTAACATAGTGGTTTCATCCTATCATAATCATGACCATAAATCAAATAACAATGGAAAGTTATCAAGTCATTGGCTTTACCAAGCATGTTTCCCAAGCAACTATATCATCTGAATCAGATGCAATCCAAGCATAAAATCATCTAATAAGCCACCAGAGACATTATAGATCATCTTAAGCAACAAGCCTCAGGCCAATAACCACTTAGCATGTTTACAATTCATCCAAACATGATCCAATTCATCCAGTATATGATCAACCCCAGCATAAGAACCCTAAATGGATATGTCATCCTAATCAGAATCAGACAGTAGCCAGAGAGGACACTGCCAGCATCTATCATCGGATCAGCAAGCACAGAGAGCACCAGGGGAGAGGAATCGAACTCACCGTAGGTCCTCGCTGAAGACTAGAAGAGAAAGCATAGGGGCTGACGACCATGGCGGCATGAGGAGCACCCTAGAGGGGGCGCTGCAACCCGCACGGCGCCACGGCAGTGACCCTGATCATGCCTAGAGGTGGAGAGCATCACCTCGACACACGACGACCACGGCAGCACCTGGATCCATGCCAACCCCCAAACTCTAGGGTTTGGGACGGCATCGATCAATTGCAGGAGAGCCCTAGGCTCGAATCCAATTGGATAGAACGAATGGGCGTCGTCGACAACCCCCTGTTGCACCACGGCGGCGACCAGAACGGCCTACAGCGGCGGGAATCGCCAGTGGAAGAATCGCCGGCCACAGGGTCGGGGCCAAAGGAGGAGAGGATGAACTCGAGGGAGAGAGAGAGGCAGTAAGGAGTGGGCCGAGTTGGGCCAGACCCTTCGGGGTGGTTCTTTTGTCCATGACTAATGGGCTACTAGGGCCCAATAAGTATAACTAGGCCATAAATCGTTTCAGGCCTATTTTAATAAAAAGGAAAAGACCAAAATACCCCTAGACTTAATTAAATCTTAGAAAATAAAATAAAAGTCCAAAAATTATAAGTAAAATATTTTTGGATTCACAATAATCCACTCTATCCAAATAAAATAAGATATAAAATTTTGGACATTTAAATTTTTATAAGAATTTTGTAATTTATATATTCCTTATGGAATTTTACAAAATTATTGAAAGATGATAAAAATAAATAAAAATCACTATCATTATATATTAATATTATAATATTTTGAAAAATACTAAATAAGTATTTAATAACAATTTTTAATGTTTAATTGATAATTCCTAAAAGAATTATTAAATCAATAAAAGTCAAATAAAAAGGAAATAAAATAAAATAATTCAATATATGCTATAAATATTAAAAAGTAATATTTATAAATGCTTTATTATTATTAAAAGGCACCTTATATAGGAAAAATACATATAGAATTAAATAATGCATTACATTACTTGCATAATCATTTTACTTCTTTAAATATTGTCCTTACCGGGCAATAATGATGTTTTTGTAAACATAGAGGCTCAAGGTCCAGTGCAAGCATCAGACTTCACTACCTTGCCATCACAAGGCAAGTTCATCACTTGCTCATGTCCTTTGAAGAGTCTTTATCAAAGTATTTGCAAATTGTGTGTTATCATATATGCTACTCCCTCTGTTCCTTGATATAAGGTGTATAGTTTTCTTGCACGAATATTAACGCATAGGCTAAAAGGAAAAAAATTCGATACTTTTAGATGTTAATACATGTAGATGACGGATGTGAGAATAGAGAAAAATAGGGAAATCTCAGTATCTCACCTCTCCAAATCAGCTTGACTCTTAAATTATGTAAAAAAATCCCATGATCCCTCCATGTACCTTATATTTTGGATTTTTTTACAAAAAACTATACACCTTATATCAAGGAATGGAGGGAGTATAAAAGAAAGAAAATATTATTTTCACAAATAAAGAAATTATAGATATCATCCTAAGTGGTGATATAATGGAGCAATAGAACTTAGAGTTCTAATTGCAACAATAATGATCAAGTAGGGACTTAATAACCCCTGACATTAGTGATTCTAGCGCCGTATATTACGAGTTAGCCATGAGATTTGGAATGGGACAAAGAAGTCAGCTGTATCTTCTTCCTCTCGCATGAAGCCGGATGTGCAGGTCGTGGCTGTTATCCTCGAAGCGTGCATATTAATTGGTAATTTGTAGAGGATATGCAACATATGGGTGGGAACCCTCATCGTCCCACGATAGTTCTGGCATCTAACGGTTTGTACAAACCATTGCCGTAATTCATTATGTGGGCATGGTGTACACCAAGGAGGCATGCGGGGTCGCCAAGGGGGCAGTGATTGGCTTGGACCAACTACTTGGCCCCACATCATGGAAATGTGGACGGGAAAGTACGCCCGGTTGTGCAACAAGGAGTTGATCTCTCATGGGTAAAGTAACGCACCTCTACAGAGTGTAAGAATTGTAACTTGTTACTCCCTGTTCCGGGAAGGAGCTACGAACGCGGCAGGAAAGGAACTCCATGAAAGTTTTGGTCAACCTGTGAAGGCTGATGGTCATAGATTTTCATAATAAAATCAATCTTTGAAGAAAGATTTACAAAAATTGCATAGTGCCAAGGATTTATAATCCGAGGTGGTAGTTAGAGCATCAAACTTCCCACCTTGCATATAATGAACTTGTTGGGTAACGCTGTTACTCATTCTTTCCTTTGATCCCTTGCTTAGACTCTGAGGATCCCGAAGACGTGCCAACATATGCAGCCGAATGCCAAGAAGATGTGTTCTACGAGGAACCTGATCTATCCGGAGGTGTTGAAGGAGTGGATTACGAAATCCGCTATGGTGTCGATGATAACGAGTCCAACTAAGTATTTCTAGTTAATAGTAACCAACGGAGCTGAGCAACATGAACTCTATAGAATAAGCTGTTGAGCTCAACTCCTAGACGGAGTTGTTACTTTTAAATTCCGCTGAAATACTTTATATTTTGGTTTGTAAGTTGAATCTTTTGGAAGTCTTGAACTTCCGGTATTGTAATAATAATAATGTGTGTACTTTTGTAATATGGACCCGCAATGTTTCTGTTGTACCACTCTGAGGGATGTGATATTTACGGAACGGTGTTCTATGGATGTCATGTCAACGACTATAGTGTACTACACATGCAGTGGTATGCTGGGTCACCGCAGTTGGTATCAGGGCAAATTGCTTTGACCTTAGGTTGGAAACCTAGTAAAGGGTATTACCTGTAGGAAAATTTAGCAATGATAAAGAATTCTCTAAAAGTAATATAATGGGTATTCAAATGAGAATATTCCGTTATATATTCTAGTGCGATAATTCTTTGTTATGATGCAGTATGTCATTGGATACTAATCAAAAATTATTTTTCTAATATACAGAGATATGGAACCAAAGTTTCCAAAACAGACTTTGGTAAGGAAAGAGGAGACTCTTGATGATTATCAAGGATCATTCACAGACCAACTTCGTCAACTTTTAAAGCTCTTTAGTTGTCCAACTAGAATTCCAGTGAACACTATCACTTACCTTGATGGTCGGATGTTATCCAACTATCGTGTGAGTATCCAACTTCCAGAGAAGCTTGGATTATATCATGATCTACCTATAGGAGAAGGTAGGAGTCATTTAGCAGCATATCATGTTGCAGTTGTGGAGGCGATAGCTAATATCCGGGAGCAGAAAATCAAGGAGCTAGAAGGTAGCACATTCTCTGTGATACCTCATGATTCTATAGACTCGGAGCCTATACCGGATCATCTTACTTTGGTTAAGAAGCATCCTAAGTTAGCTTCCAAGTTTATGGATAGATACCGAACACTCATTGCATCTTTTTATAAGACCCATCAAGTGATTATTGAAGACAAAAATGACATGTTAGAGGATCTAACTGATCCGGAAAGGAGGAAGCAGTTCGCATTTCAGCTAGACAAAGAAGCAAGTAGTAGTGCAACACCTATATTTAAGGATATACCTATAGATCCTGAATCTTTTATACCATATCCTTGTTCACCAAGACCTAAACCTATACATGATCCTACTATGGATATGCGGTATGTAGTACCACAGGGCTCAGAGGATGGTTCTGACTCGGAACTTCCTATTGAGAATTCGGATGGCTGGAGAATGGGATCATATAATGGATCTCATGAACACCAGATGTCCACAGATGGTTCCGACAGGAATGTTGGACAATCTAGTTGGATGGGTGCAAGAATGAACCCTAATAATAGTAGTAGAAATACCATGTCAATAGATAATCAGGATGAAGAAGAAGATCCTGAGGAGAGTGTTTGAATCATCAACATCTTATCAAAACCCAGGGAATATACATTATCCAGTGTCTAATTATCTTGCCCACGAGAGCACCTGGGAAGCAGCAGGATCTGCGTATCTTCTTGACAATTCAAGAAATGAAGCTCAGGAGATGCAGGCTAGAGATAATGTGGAATATGTTTCTGAAGACTTTTCAACTGAGCTGGAGGGAGTCAATGTGCTCAGGTTGAGTAATGACTCAAGTCCTGACACTTCAGATACAGAGTATATTCCTTCTAGAAGGCCAAATGTTCCACAAACTGTGCGACGAACAACATGTCATCACGGTTGGACATCAGGCATGTACGATGAGCATAGTTACTACTAGAAGGAGACAATTAGTTAGTAGTATCAAGTACCGTGTATTGTACCCCAAGTAATAAGGTAGTTTTGTGATTATACCTATATGGTATATGTTGTAATGACTTTGTATCATTATGATATTATGTAAAATATGTGAAATACATATTTGGATTTTCTTTGGATCTTCATTGTATGACTAGTTCTGTGCGTAAAGTCGAGCTTAGAACACATGTGCATGATGTAATTATGAGTATTCTCTTTATGTTGCAGGACTAGAGGGTCATGGATACGGGTGTAGGAATGGAAACTGAGCAGCCGCGAATGGAGCGAGAGGCCAAGGAAAAGGCCGATGCAGATGTAGCAAACCAAGAAGCATTACCACCACCACCACCAATGAGGTTGTTAATGGAGAAGAATTTTATGCAATGCATGCAAATGATGCAAGAGACCCAGAACAAGTTCATGGAAGAGCTGCTAGGATGAGCAAATCAGAGGGCACCTGAAGGTGGAGGAGTGAGTCTATCTGATTTCCAGAATGCAAGACCGTTACCTTTTGCATCAGCTCCTAAACCAATGGATGCAGAAGACTGGCTAGCAGATACTGAAAGGAAGCTGAAAACTGTATGTTGCAATGATGAGGAGAAATTGAGGTATGCAACTCATCTTCTGACTGGACCTGCAGCATCATGGTGGGAAAATCAGTTGGCCATGCAACAACCATGAAGAGAGTTTACCTAGGAAGAGTTCAAGCAGAGATTCCGTGAATATCATGTTCCGGAAAGTGTTATGGAGTTGAAGCGGAGAGAATTTGAGGAGCTTCAGCAAGGATATACGAGTGTCATGAAGTACATCCGGGAGTTTAGTCAACCGTCTCGTTATGCTGAAGAGGATGTCAACACAGAAGACAAGCGGAAGAAGCGTTTCCTGCGTGGATTAAATCCATTTGTGAAGATGCAGCTAAGGTTAGCCAATAAGCAAACTTATCAGCGGTTGCTGGATGCAGCCATTACTTTTGAAGATGACTACAAGAATGTCCAAGAGGATAAGAGGAAGAGAGCCAAGAAGGAAACCAAGAGAATTCAGGCAAGCAAACCTAAACCTAATCTGGAGTTCAAACCTAGGAATAGGAGTTATGGCAACAACAACAATAACAATAACAAGGGAAGTGGTGGAAATCAATCCAATCCGAGAAGGAATGTTATTTGTAACAATTGTGGAATTCCAGGGCATTTCTAGAGGGAATGCAAAAAGCCTGTAGTGATCTGTTACGGTTGTGGTCATAAGGGGCATATCAAGCCAGATTGTCCGAGCAAACCACCTGGAGGATGGCCTACCAAGGGAGGAGGACAAGCCAGTGGAGGAAATGGACAACCCAATAAAGGAGGAAATAATGGCAAGAAAAATGGCAAGAGGAACCGACCTACTGGGAAACTGAATTGTGCAACCCTCGAGGAGGTGGATAATTCGGAGCATGCAGTGATAGGTACGCTCAATATCCTTACCAATCCCGGCAAAGTTCTATTTGATACTGGTGCAACTACTTCATTCATTTCTGAAGAATTTTGTGATAAGTTCGGGATTAGAAGGGCAACGTTAGAAAGTCCTATGACCGTAGTTACGGCAGGAGGGAACGTGATTGTACGCCACATAAAACAAGATCAGGTTATCTCGATCTGTGGCTGTACATATTTCGCAGACCTTTATGTGATTCCTTTGAAGGAATTGTAATAGTGTTGGGGATGGATTGGATGATGGAACACGAAGCTCAGATAAATTGTGAGGATAAAACTGTCTCAATCAAAACTCCAAGTGGAGCAAGGATAGTTTACCAAGCAGATAAGCACAGTCATATCATGGTGCATCTGCAACAAAAGGCTAAGTATATAAGCACAGTCAAAACTCCAAGTGGATTTGGATGAGTTCCAAAGTTAAGACATTGTGACAGATACTACAACAAAAGGCTAAGTATATAATTGCTTTTATAGCAGCAAAAGAGGGCATTTGTGTCAAGTAGTTTGTTATCAAACTAGGTGTAGTTCACAACAGGGATAATACTATGAAGATATATTGTACGACAATATTATCAACATGTTTTAACCCCAAAGAACTAAAGGTCACACCAAAGGACCAAATTTGTACAAATCCATCTCATTAGAGAATGAGTGATGCGTAGAGACGCAAAGACATGCAATTACACACGGACCTGAAAGTGTCAGATCCGGAGATCAGTTGACCACTAGCAATCATGTACATACAACACCAGAAAGCCATGGGTGTTGAATACACAAAGGTTTGAAACTAGATTATTGACTCTAGTGCAAGTGGGAGACTATTGGAGATATGCCCAAGAGGCAATAATAAAGTGGTTATTATCATATCTTCATACTTATGATAAATGTTTACATACCATGCTATAATTGTATTAACCGGAAACATTAATACTTGTGTGATTTGTAAACATAAAAGAGTCCCTAGTAAAGCCTCTTGTTAAACTAGCTTGTTGGTTAATATATGATCATGGTTTCCTGATTATGAACATAGAGATGTTATTAACAACAGGGTCATATCATTAGGAGAATGGTATGATGGACATACTCCTATAGATAAGCGTAGCATAAAGATCAAGTCATTTTAATAGTTCAATTGCTATAAGCTTTCTGATACATAGTAACCTAATTCCTTCGACCATGAGATCATGCTTATCACCATCACCGGAAGGATGCTTTGATGACATCAAACACCACAACGTAACTGGGTGGCTATAAAGATGGCATTGAGTGTTCGGAAAGTATGGGTTGAGACACATGGATCAAGAGTGGGATTTGTCCATCCATATGACAGATAGATATACTCTGGGCCCTCTCGGTGGAATGTCATCCAATTAGCTTGCAAGCATGTGACTGGCTCACAAGGGATCACATACCACGGGAACGAGAAAAGAGTACTTATCGGTAACGAGGTTGAACTAGGTATGCAGAGATACCGACGATCAAAACCTCGGATAAGTAAACTATTGTGAGACAAAGGGAAATTGGTATCGTATGTAAGTGGTTCATTCGATCGCAAAGTAATCGTAGAAATATGTGGGAGCCATATGAATTTCTAGATTCCTCTATTGGTTATTGATCGAAGAAGTGTCTCGATCATGTCCGCATAATTCACGAACCGTAGGGAGACACACTTAAGGATTCGATGTTGTTGTGTAGTTATGGAATGATGAGTAAGAGACCGAATGTTGTTTGGAGTCTCGGATGGGATCCGGGATATCACGAGGAGATCCGGAATGGTCCGGAGAATTATATTCATATAAGGAAAGTCCTGTTTCGGAGTTGGGGAATGATTCCGATGTTTTCACCGGGAATGTTCTAGAAGGGTCTGGAAGGTCCGGCACTCCGGTGGGGAAGGGTACATGAATGTGTCATGACAATATGGAATGGTTGCATCATGTACTAGGTCACTTGGCTGGGCAAAATAAAGGGAGAAATCAAATCCTAGTTTGAAAGTCAAACGCCAATTTGAAAAAGTCAAACGGCAAGTTTGCTTGGTAGAGGGAGAGTAGGAAACCTACTTGGGGAGGAAGTCTCCTCCCTCCACCCACCGGCCAAGGAGGAGGAGTTGGAGAGGACTCCCTCCTCCCAAGCCGCACCCTCCCACCTATATAAGGAGGGGTGGGGCTACCCCTCTCCCTCACACCCAAAACCCTAGCCCTCTCCTCCAAGTCGTCGGCGCCACCACCACCTTGTGCTGCCGCCGCCTAGGGCACCTCTAACTCGGCGAGTTGGGGTGATCCCCAAACCCTAGCCACCGGCTGCACTCTCCCCTTGGTTCCCTCTAAACCCTAGATCACCAAGGCCTCTCTCATACTCCACCATACTCGCTCCGGCTTAAGGTGAAGCCCTACGAGATCTCCCCTCTACTTCGGGTACCACGCCGTCATGCTGTCGGAATCGCGAGGAGAGTGCTACAACCTCCGCTACCTGCTAGAACAAGGGAGAGGAAGGTCTTCATCAAGTACCGAACGTGTGACCGACTGCGGAAGCGCTGCCGGAACGCAGCGCCAGAAGGATCGTGTACGCGATCTTGAGATCGGCAAGAGTACGACTACATCACCCACGAGAATCTGCTCTCGTTAACCACTTTGGAATCTTCGAGGGTGAGTTCCTCTATCGACTCGTTGCTACAATCTAGTAGATAGATCTTGTCTTGTTTGTTTGCATGCGGTAGAAATTTTTTGTTTTCCATGCTACGAACCCCTACAAGAATAAGTATCCGTTACCAAGAATTCAAGATTTATTTGATCAAGTGAAAGGAGCTGGAGTATTTTCAAAGATTGATTTAAGATCTGGATACCATCAAATAAAAATCAAACTGGAAGATGTTCCAAAAACAGCATTTGTCTCAAGATATGGACACCATGAGTATCTGGTAGTACCATTTGGTTTGACCAATGCACCGGAAATATTCATGAATCTGATGAACAAGATCTTCATGCCATATTTGGACAAGTTTGTCATAGTCATTATTGATGATATTCTGATATATTCCAAGGATAAGGAAGAGCATGCTGATCATTTAAGGATAGCATTGCGGACTTTAAGAGAACACAAACTCTATGCTAAGTTCAGTAAATGTGAATTTTGGCTTGATGAGGTAGAATTCCTCGGTCATGTGATCATTAAGGATGGAATTGATGTGAATCCATCTAAAGTTCAGTCAGTACTAGAGTGGACTGTACCGACCAATGTGAAGCAAATTCGAGGTTTCTTAGGAATGGCTGGTTATTATCAGAGATTCATTGAAGGTTTCTCCAAAATAGCCGGACCAATGACCAAATTATTAAGGAAGAATACACCATTCAAGTGGGATGAGAAATGTGCAGAAAGTTTCCAAGAGTTGAAGACTAGATTAACCACAACTCCAATCTTAGCCGTTCCTGAAACAGGGAAGGACTTCACCGTATTCTGTGATGCGTCAAAGAAGGTTTGGTTTGTGTATTAATGCAAGATCGGAAAGTGATTGCTTATAGTTCAAGACAACTAAAACCACATGAAGTCAACTATCCAACTCATGATTTAGAGTTAGCAGTAGTAGTTTTTGCACTGAAAGGATGGAGGCATTTTCTTTATGGAGCCAGATGTGAGTTATACACTGACCATAAAAGTCTTAAATATTTCTTCTCTCAAAAGGAATTGAATATGAGACAGAAGCGTTGGTTTGAACTAATTAAGGATTATGATTTGACAATCAACTACACACTAGGAAAAGCAAATGTTGTAGCAGATGCTTTAAGCAGAAAGAGTGCAGATATTTAGCCGAGCAACAGGGAGCTACCAAAAGAGTTACAAATGGAATTGGAAAGATTAGAGCTTTAGTTTATCAGAACAGAGGTTCTTGGAGGATTAGCTACTATGTAGGTAGTTGCAGAGCAGGACAGTGATCTTAAGCAAGAAATTTTTAGACATCAAGAAGAAGATCCTTTTATTGCTGCGGAAATTCGGAGGACATCTCAAGGGCAAAAATCAGTTTTTTGCCTTGGAGATTATGCGTATTTATGGTTTCAAGACCGTCTTTGTGTTCCAGATGTGACCGATATTAGAAATGTCATACTCAAAGAAGCACATGATACACCATATTCTATACATCTAGGGAGTACTAAGATGTATATGGATTTGAAAGAACTATTCTGGTGGAATAACATGAAAAGAGGTATTGCTAAATATGTATTTGAATGCCATACTTGTCAAAGGGTGAAAGATGAACATCAAAGTCCAGCAGGACCATTACAACCCTTAGAAATTCCTGAATGGAAATGGGAGGAAATAGGTATGGACTTCATTACAGGATTGTCTATGACACCAAAAAGGAAGGATATGATATGGGTAATTGTGGACAGACTCACTAAGAGTGCACATTTTATTCCGGTGAATCAAAAGGATAATGCCGAGAAGTTAGTTGAAGTATATGTCAAAGAGATAGTAAGTAAGCATGGAGTACCCAAAAAGATCATAACTGATAGGTGATTAGTGTTTACTTCAGCATTTTGGAAGCAACTGCATGAAGCACTTGGTTCAAAGTTAGATTTCAGCATGGCATATCATCCTGAGATAGGAGGTCAAACTGAAAGAACAAACCAAATACTAGAAGACATGTTAAGGGCTTGTGCACTATATTTTGGAGGAACATGGGAAGATCACCTACCATTGGCAGAATTTTCTTATAATAATAGTTATCAGAGTAGTCTGAAGGCAGCTCCATACCAAGTTTTGTATGGAAGAAAATGTAGATCACCAATATGTTGGTATGACCCTGGAAGCAGCAAAGAATTTGCGCCAGATTATATCAAGGAAAGACAATACATCATTGATAAGATCAGGGATAGACTGAAAATAGCCCAGAGTAGGCAGAAAAGTTATGCGGATCAAAGTCGAAGATCATGGCATCCAGAAGTGGGAGATATGGTCTATTTGAACGTAAGTCCAATGAAAGGGGTGAAAAGATTCGGAGTTAAAGGGAAATTGAGTCCAAGATATATCGGACCATTTAAGATACTGAGTCAAAATAGAACTATAGTTTATGCTTTAGAGTTACCTTCAAGATTGGCTCAAGTGCATAATGTTTTCCATGTGTCACAACTTCGTAAATGTTTAAAAGTTCCAGATGATGCAATCACACATCAAGAGATAGAACTACAAGCAGACCTGACTTATATTGAAAAGCCTTGTAAGATTCTGGAAGAAAACTGGAAAAGATTAACGAACAGAGCAATCAAATATTGCAAGGTACAGTGGGAACATCACCCTGGAAGGGAAGCCACATGGGAGAAAGAAGAGGATTTAAGAAAAGCCTATCCAGAACTATTCAAGTACATCTCCACAAACTTCGGGACGAAGTTTAATTTAAGGGGGGAAGTCTGTAACATCCCAGCATTTAGGAACTAACGGAGGGTAGATTTAGGAATATGGAATGTTGCATGCATTCATTTGTGAAAATGTGGGTAAAATTTTCGCCAAATAAAAACCTTAAGTGATCAATGTTTATTTCATACTTTGAGATTAGGTTTAGTCTTAAAGGGTGATTGCTATAGACTTTGATATGATCTTTAAGGAATTATGTGTTTTAAAATGAATTTGAATTTTAAACTTGAGCGTTTGAATTATAATTCAAATAAGTTTGGGATAAGTTTTGAATCTTAATTTAATTAAGAAATAAATATTACAACTTAAATTCTATCCAAAGAAAAACAATAATGAATATGAAACTTATTTCATATCATCAATATATAATCAAGTTACAAAATTATAACTTATTGAAATCATCGACACAATTCACAAAAGTAAATATATAAAGAATAAGAATATTCTTTATTAATAATAATGTAATCTTTATTACAGAAGAATAAAATTAAGATTACAAAATAATAAAAATAAAAATACAAAAATATGAAGAAGATTACATTGGACTATTTACTAACTATTCTATAAAAGAAAACCTAATCTAAAATCTTCATCTTTATATCTGTACCTGCAAAACAAACAGAATATATATAGAGAAATAAAAGGTTAGAGTTAGTATTATTTTCTCTTAGACATGTCAGTGAAGTGCACTGGACAAATTCATCATTGAGAAATTTATAAAAAGGGGCAAGTTTCACCAATATGAAAGAGTCCATCTTTCATAAATTTAAAGCCAGAAGTCAAATGACAGCCAAGAGGGGCAAATCCACCAACCAGGTGAAAGTAACCAGATAATAGTAAGTTTCAAAATTCTGAACATATCCACAAGTGCACAGCAAGCACACAGGCAGGACACACACCAACATGCATGTGGTGTGTTGTCAACCTCACAGCACAGCCCCAAACTCACAAAACCACAAGCACAACCGTGGAGAGGCACTAGTGCATCTGTCCACTGTTTGCACACAAGAACAACCAGCTTAGACAACAGCTTACCAAGCACATCAGCCAAACCACACCACCAAAGATCAACCAAACATCACCAGGATGGTGACATAAGGAGGGGGAAGGATCAGGTGGACAGCAAGGCCAAGTCCAGGAGCTAGGAGGAGAAGGCTAGCTCAAGGTCAAGCACAGGAGTCCATCAAAATTAGATCAAGATCATCACCAACTTACTCCACAGTCATCAGATTTTGTGGTGAGCATCATAAAACCCTCACATGATCTAATCATCTTATCTAGATAGAAGCATGTGTTGTTTTATGAACAAACCCTCAGAAAGCACCCAAGTGGGGTGAATCCATCATAGGGATTTTTAAACTCTAAAAGCAAACAAAAAAGTACCTGGATCCAGCCAGAGCTCAGAGCAACATCATTGCTCTGGATTAGGCTATATATTACAATTCAAGCATAAATATATCTATGATCTATTTCTATGCACATCCCTAAAGAAAGGGTAGCACCTTAGAAATTAAACCTTTGGATCCAGATCATGATCAAGCTCACTATCATTTTTCCAAGCTTTGATTCAAAAAAATAGCTGGTACCACTACCAGGACTATCTATATGAACCAATTAGATAAGGTCTGAATCCCTAAGCCTCAGACCAACATCATTGATCTTAGGGAATTCAGAAAAGAACATCCCCATTTATCTTTCAAATCCAAGTTTGTCTTAAGCCTAAAACAACCCAATCAATGGGTTAGAATCAAACTTGTGTTCCATACCATGATGGTGTCACAAGAACAATCCATTATGAATCAGGATAGACATTAAATCATCATAAATTCAAACAATCAACTTACTAATCATTTTCCTGTTAACACAGGAATCATAACTAGGATATTCCTATGTTAAACTTCACTGTTTGAGATCATGATGATCTCAAACCACATGTTAATTCCCAAGCCAACAACACTAAGACAGTGGTTTCATCCTATCATAATCATGACCATAAATCAAATAACAGTGGAAAGTTATCAAGTCATTGGCTTTACCAAGCATGTTTCCCAAGCAACTATATCATCTGAATCAGATGAAATCCAAGCATAAAATCATCTAATAAGCCACCAGAAACATTATAGATCATCTTTAGCAACAAGCCTTAGGACAATAACCACTTAGCATGTTTAAAATTCATCCAAACATGATCCAATTCATCCAGTATATGATCAACCCCAGGATAAGAACCCTAAATGGATATGTCATCCTAATCAGAATTAGACAGTAGCCAGAGAGGACACTGCCAGCATCTAGCATCGGATCAACAAGCACAGAGAGCACCAGCGGAGAGGAATCGAACTCACCGTAGGTCCTCGCTGAAGACTAGAAGAGGAAGCAGAGGGGCCGACGACCATGGCGGCATGGGGAGCACCCCAGAGTGGGCGCTGCAACCCGCATGGTGCCACGGCAGCGACCCTGATCACGCATGGAGGTGTAGAGCTGTAGGGTTTCGTAGCATGGAAAACAAAAAATTTCTACCGCATACAAACAAACAAGCCAAGATCTATCTACTAGATTGTAGCAATAAGTCGATGGAATAACTCACCCTCGAAGATTCCAAAGTGTTTAACGAGAGCGGATTCTCGTGGGTGATGTAGTCGTACTCTTCCCGATCTCAAGATCGCGTAGACGATCCTTCCGGCGCTGCGTTCCGGCAGCGCTCCCGTAGTCGGTCACACGTTCGGTACTCGACGAAGACCTTCCTCTCCCTTGTTCCAGCAGGCAGTGGAGGTTGTAGCACTCTCCTCACGATTCCGGCAGCACAACGGCGTGGTACCGAAAGTAGAGGGGAGATCTCGCAGGGCTTCGCCTTAAGCCAGAGCGAGTATGGTGGAGTATGAGAGAGTCCCTCGGTGTTCTAGGGTTTAGACACACCAAGGAGGGGGCAAGCCGGCGGCTAGGGTTTAGCTAGGCGGCGGCGGCGGTTTGCCCTAGGGCCGGCGGCGGCTATGGAGGCGGCGGCGGCTTGGGGCTAGGGTTTGGAGGAGAGGATCTTGTGTGTCTCTAGGAGGGAGCCCTGCCCCTCCTTATATAGGTGGAGGGGCCGGCCGGCCAAGGGGAGGGAGAGGAGTCCCTCCCCAACTCAGCTTGGAGGTGGGCCGGCGGTTGGAGGAGGGAACTCCTCCCCAACTCGGTTTCCCACTCCTCCTCCTCTTTCCAAAAACTGCCGTTTGACTTTCAAACTAGCCGTTTGACTTTTCAAACTAGGATTTGAATTAATCCTTTATTTGGTTCAGCGATGACACTTAGTACATGATGCAATCATACCAACTTGATATAACACATTCAAGTACCCTTCCCCTCCGGAGTGCCGGACATTCCGGAACCTTCTAGAACATTCCTGATGAAAACACCGGAACCATTCTCCAACTCCGAAACGGGACTTTCCTTATATGAATCTTATTCTCCGGACCATTCCGGATCTCCTCGTGATATCCCGGATCCCATCCGAGACTCCGAACAACATTCGGTCTCTTTCTCATCATTCCATAACTACTCAAACAACGTCGAATCCTTAAGTGTGTCTCCCTACGGTTCGTGAATTATGCAGACATGATCGAGACACTTCTCCGATCAATAACCAATAGAGGAATCTGGAAATTCATATGGCTCCCACATATTTCAACGATTACTTTGCGATCGAATGAACCACTTACATACGATACCAATTTCCCTTTGTCTCACGATAGTTTACTTATCCGAGGTTATGATCGTCGGTATCTCTGCATACCTAGTTCAACCTCGTTACCGATAAGTACTCTTTTCTCGTTCCCGTGATATGTGATCCCTTGTGAGCCAGTCACATGCTTGCAAGCTAATTGGATGACATTTCACCGAGAGGGCCCAGAGTATATCTATCCGTGATATGGATGGACAAATCCCACTCTTGATCCATGTGTCTCAACCAATACTTTCCGAACACTCAATGCCACCTTTATAGCCACCCAGTTACGATGTGGTGTTTGATGTCATCAAAGCATCCATCCGGTAAACGTGATATGCATGATCTCATGGTCGAAGGAATTAGGTTACTATGTATCAGAAAGCATATAGCAATTGAACTATTAAAATGACTTGATCTTTATGCTACGCTTATCTATAGGAGTATGTCCACCATATCATTCTCCTAACGATATGATCTTGTTGTTAATAACATCTCAATGTTCATGATAGGGAAACCACAATCATCTATTAACCAACAAGCTAGTATTATATAGAGGCTTTACTAGGGACTTCAAATTAAGTTTACAAATCACACAAGTATTAATGTTTCCTTGTTAATACTATTATAGCATGAATGTAAACATTTATCATAAACACAAAGATATAATAATAACTACATTTATTATTGCCTCTTGGGCATATCTCCAACAGTCTCCCACTTGCACTAGAGTCATCTAATCTAGATTACATGGTAATATACCGAACACCCATGGCAGTTTGGTGCTGGTCATGTTTTGCCCTCGGGAGAGGTTTAGTCAACGGATCCGCCACATTCAGATCTGTGTGTACTTTGCAAATCTTTATATCCCCATCTTGGATATGTTCTCGAATAGCGTGAAAACGTAGCTTGATGTGCTTCAGCTTCTTGTGTGACCTTGGTTCTTGCGCATTGGCTATGGCGCCCATGTTATCACAGTAGATAGACATTGGGTCCAGCGCACTAGGAACCACACCCAGCTCTGTAATGAACTCTTTCATCCATATCGCTTCTTGTGAAGCCTCCGAAGCAGCCATGTATTCCGATTCAGTTGAAGATCTCGCCACAACGCTTTGCTTTGCACTCCTCCAGCTAACTGCTGCACCAATCAAAATAAATACGTATCCAGATTGTGATTTAGAATTATCCGGATCGGTGTTCCAACTAGCATCGGTGTAACCATTAACAACGAGCTGTTCATCACCTCCATAAGAAAGAACCATATCCTAAGTTCTTCTTAAGTACTTAAGGATGTTTTTGACCGCTGTCCAATGATTCACTCCTGGATCACTTTGATATCTGCTAGTTAAACTAACAGCATATGCAATGTCGGGTCTAGTACATAGCATGGCATACATTAGAGATCCTATGGCTGAGGCATAGGGAGTCTTACTCATCCTTTCTCTATCTTCTGCTGATGTCGGACTTTGAGTTTTACTCAAGGTCGTATTGGGCAACATGGGCAAGAACCCTTTCTTGCTATCTTCCATTCCAAACCTCTTTAGAACTTTGTCCAAATATGTACTTTGTGACAATGATATTTGGCGTTTCGATCTATCTCTATAAATCTTTATGCCTAATATGTAAGCTACTTCTCCAAGATCTTTCATTGAAAAACTATTATTCAAATATTCCTTGACACTATTAAGAAGGTCTACATCATTCCCAATCAACAATATGTCATCTACATATAGTATTAAGAATGGTACAGAGCTCCCACTCACTTTATTGTAAATACAAGCTTCTCCATAAGTTTGTATAAAACCAAAACTTTTGATTACCTTATCAAAACGTTGATTCCAACTTCGGGATGCTTGCTTCAATCCATAAATGGACCGTTGAAGTTTGCATACCTTGTTAGCATCTTTAGGATCGACAAAACCTTTGGGTTGCATCATATACAACTCTTCATCAATATCTCCATTGAGGAATGCTGTTTTGACATCCATCTGCCATATCTCATAATCATAATATGCAGCGATTGCTAACATAATCCTCACAGACTTTAGCTTCGCTACAGGTGAGAAAGTCTCATCGTAGTCAACTCCTTGAATTTGTCGAAACCCTTTTGCGACAAGTCGAGCTTTATAGACAGTAACATTACCATCAGCATATGTTTTCTTCTTGAAAATCCATTTGTTCTCGACGGCCTTCCGGCCATCTGGTAAGTCCACCAAAGTCCATACTTGGTTTTCGTACATGGATCCAATCTCGGATTTCATGGCTTCTTGCCATTTATTGGAATCTGGGCTCATCATCGCTTCCTCATATGTCTCAGGGTCATCGGTGTTATCCACCAACATGACATTCATAATGGGATCATACCAATCAGGAGTGGTACGAGTTCTCGTTGACCTACGAGGCTCTGTAGCAACTACAACCGAAGTTTCATGATCATCATCATTAGCTTCCTCTCTTACTGGTGCAGGCGTCACAGGAACTACTTCCGGTGCTGCGCTACTCGCAAGTTCGAGAGAAGGTTCAACAACCTCGTCGAGTTCTACTTTCCTTCTAGTCACTTCTTTCGAGAGAAATTCCTTCTCTAGAAAGGATCCATTCTTGGCAACAAAGATTTTGCCTTCGGATCTATGATAGAAGGTATACCCAATAGTTTCCTTCGGGTATCCTATGAAGACGCATTTTTCCGCTTTGGGTTCAAGCTTGTCCGGCTGTAACTTCTTTACATAGGCTTCGCATCCCCAAACTTTAAGGAACGACAATCTAGGTTTCTTCCCAAACCATAATTCATACGGTGTCGTTTCAACGGATTTAGACGGTGCCCTATTTAAAGTGAATGCGGCTGTTTCTAATGCATAACCCCAAAACGATAGCGGTAAATCTGTAAGTGACATCATAGAATGAACCATATCTAAGAGAGTTCGATTACGATGTTCGGACACACCATTACGCTGTGGTGTTCCCGGCGGTGTCAATTGTGAAAGTATTCCGCATTTCTTCAAATGCTCACCAAACTCGTAACTTAGATATTCACCTCCACAATCAGAACATAGAAATTTAATCTTCTTGTTACATTGATTCTCTACCTCACTTTGAAATTCCTTAAACTTCTCGAAAGTTTCGGACTTATGTTTCATGAAATAGATATACCCATGTCTACTCAAGTTATCCGTGAAGGTAAGAACATAACGATAACCACCGCGCGATGCCACACTCATCGGACCACACACATCGGTATGTATGATTTCCAATAAGTCCGTAGCTCGCTCCATCATACCAGAAAATGGAGTCTTAGTCATTTTACCCATCAGACATGCTTCGCATCTTTCAAGTGATTCGAAATCAAGTGATTCAAGAAGTCCATCGGAATGGAGTTTCTTCATACGCTTCACTCCAATGTGACCAAGACGACAGTGCCACATATAGGTTGAGTTATCGCTCGATTTCAAACGTTTAGCCTCAATGTTGTTAATATGCGTATTTCCACTATCGAGATTCAACAAGAATAGACCATCTATAAAAGGTGCATGTGCGTAAAACATATTACTCATATAAATCGAACAACCATTATTCTCGGACTTAAACAAGTAACCGTATCGCAATAAACAAGATCCTGATATAATGTTCATGCTTAACGCATGCACCAAATAACAATTATTTAAGTATAAAACTAATCCCGATGGTAGATGAAGGGGTAGCGTGCCGACCGCGATCACATCAACCTTTGATCCGTTTCCAACGCGCATCGTCACCTCGTTCTTCGCTAGCTTCCGTTTATTCTGCAGCACCTGTTTCGAGTTACAAATATGAGCAACCGAACCAGTATCAAATACCCAGGCACTACTACGAGTACTAGTGAGATACACATCAATAACATGTATATCAGATATACCTTTCTTCTTGATGTTGCCGTTCTTCAAATCCGCCAAGTACTTTGGGCAATTCCGCTTCCAGTGACCTTCTCCCTTGCAGTAAAAGCACTCAGTATCAGGCTTAGGTCCAGCCTTGGTCTTCTTCGTCGGCGTGGCAACTTTCTTACCACCCTTCTTGAAGTGTCCCTTCTGCTTAGACTTGCCTTTCTTGAATTTGGTGGTCTTATTGACCAACAACACTTGGTGCTCTTTCTTGATCTCCACTTCTGCAGATTTCAACATGGCAAAGAGTTCTGGCAACGTCTTGTTCATGTTTTGCATGTTGTAGTTCATCACAAAGTTTTTGTAACTTGGTGGTAGTGATTGGAGGACGCGTTAAATCCCCAAAGCATTAGGAATCACTATACCCAAGCTTTGAAGTTTGTTTGCGTGCCCAGACATCTTAAGCACATGCTCACTGACGGAGCTGCCCTCTTCCATCTTGCAGTTAAAGAACTTTTCAGAAGCCTCATAGCTTTCAATTGCCGCATGAGTCTCAAAGATCAATTTGAGATCCTCGACAATATCATATGGGTCTGAATTCGCAAACCTTTTCTGAAGCTCCGATTCTAAACCATACAAGATAGCACACTGAACTGTGGAGTACTGAGTCTTCCGAGTGAGGTAAACATTCTTTACTTCATCGGTAGCATCAGCTGCAGGTGGGTCACCCAGCGGTGCATCCAGCACATAGGTCAAATTACCAGCTATGAGGACAATCCTCAAATTGCGGAACCAATCCGCGAAGTTGCTTCCATTGTTTTTCAACTTTTATTTCTCTAGGAACGCATTAAAATTGATGGTAGGGGCTGCCATTGATCTACAACATATTTGCAATAGTTTAGACTAAGTTTATGACAAATTGAGTTCAAATTAATAAAATTAATCTAGGTGAACTCCCACTCAAAACAATATCCCTCACATTGTTTTAGTGATCACACGAACCAAATCCACCACATCAACACCGATCATCACGAGAGTTGATATAGTTTCAATGGCGAACAATCGACATGTTCATCATATCTACTATATGATTCATGCTTTACCTTTCGGTGATCCGTGTTCCGAGACCATATCTGTACATGCTAGGCTCGTCAAGATCAAACCTTAGTTTCCGCATGAGCAAATCTGGCTTGCTCACGTTGTATACACTTGCGGAATCTAACACACCCGATCATCACGTGGTGCTTCGAAACAACAAGCTTTAGCAACGGTGCTAACTAAGGGTGAACACTTTATGACTTGAAATTCATGTGCATGAGGGATCATCTTATAATGATACCGTCGTCTACTAAGCAATACAAGATGCATAAAGGATTAACATCACATGCAATTCATAATATGTGATATGATATGGCCTTTCTTCTTTGTGCTTCCGATCTCCATCTTCTAGCACGAACATGATCTCCATCATCACCGGTATTGCATCAAGGTCAATGACGCTTCTCCATGGTTGTCGTCCACCGGCTTCAACTATTACAACTACTTTGAATAGACACGCGGGTCTTAACATAAATTAAAAACAACCATATGGCTCCTGCCGGTTGCCAACTTACAATAAGGAACATTGCATACATCAAATATAATCACAATCATGGCCATATCACATCACAGCACACCCCTGCAAAACAAAGTTAGACGCCTCTACTTACTTTGCATATTTTACGTGGTTTGGGGCTTTCAATAAGTGTCGTTCTAACTTACGAACATGAACCACAACATTGATACTAGTATTGTTAATCACCCGTTGTAAATTGGATCTTAACTATGCTAGGAGAAACAGGCACCCGCAAAGCCACTTATGCAATACAAGTTGCATGTCAAGCGTGGAGCAAGTCTCATGAACGATGTCATGTAAGGTTAGCCCGGGCCGCTTCATCCCAACATACCGCAAGATGCAAAGTACACAAGAAGAAATCGACAATAAAAGCATCAATGCCCACAATGAACCATTGTGTTCTACTCGTGCAACAGATCTATATATAGACACGGCTCTGATACCACTGTAGGGTTTCGTAGCATGGAAAAAAAATTCTACCGCATACAAACAAACAAGCCAAGATCTATCTACTAGATTGTAGCAACAAGTCAATGGAATAACTCACCCTTGAAGATTCCAAAGTGTTTAACGAGAGCGGATTCTCGTGGGTGATGTAGTCGTACTCTTCCCGATCTCAAGATCGTGTAGACGATCCTTCCGGTACTCTTCCCGTAGTCGGTCACATGTTCGGTACTCGACGAAGACCTTCCTCTCCCTTGTTCCAGCAGGCAGCGGAGGTTGTAGCACTCTCCTCGCGATTCCAGCAGCACAATGGCGTGGTACCGGAAGTAGAGGGGAGATCTCGCAGGGCTTCGCCTTAAGCCGGAGCGAGTATGGTGGAGTATGAGAGAGTCCCTCGGTGTTCTAGGGTTTAGACACACCAAGGAGGGGGCAAGCCGGCGGCTAGGGTTTAGCTAGGCGGCGGCGGTTTGCCCTAGGGCCGGCGGCGGCTATGGAGGCGGCGGCGGCTTGGGGCTAGGGTTTGGAGGAGAGGATCTTGTGTGTCTCTAGGAGGGAGCCCTGCCCCTCCTTATATAGGTGGAGGGGACGGCCGGCCAAGGGGATGGAGAGGAGTCCCTCCCCAACTCGGCTTGGAGGTGGGCCGGCGGTTGGAGGAGGGAACTCCTCCCCAACTCGGTTTCCCACTCCTCCTCCTCTTTCCAAAAACTGCCGTTTGACTTTCAAACTAGCCGTTTGACTTTTCAAACTAGGATTTGAATTAATCCTTTATTTGGTTCAGCGATGACACTTAGTACATGATGCAATCATACCAACTTGATATAACACATTCAAGTACCCTTCCCCTCCGGAGTGCCGGACATTCCGAAACCTTCTAGAATATTCCTGATGAAAACACCGGAACCATTCTCCAACTCCGAAACGGGACTTTCCTTATATGAATCTTATTCTCCAGACCATTCCGGATCTCCTCGTGATATCCTGGATCCCATCTGAGACTCCGAACAACATTCGGTCTCTTTCTCATCATTCCATAACTACTCAAACAACGTCGAATCCTTAAGTGTGTCTTCCTACGGTTCGTGAATTATGCGGACATGATCGAGACACTTCTCCGATCAATAACCAATAGAGGAATCTGGAAATTCATATGGCTCCCACATATTTCTACGATTACTTTGCGATCGAATGAACCACTTACATACGATACCAATTTCCCTTTGTCTCACGATAGTTTACTTATCCGAGGTTATGATCGTCGGTATCTCTGCATACCTAGTTCAACCTCGTTACCGATAAGTACTCATTTCTCGTTCCCGTGATATGTGATCCCTTGTGAGCCAGTCACATGCTTGCAAGCTAATTGGATGACATTTCACCGAGAGGGCCTAGAGTATATCTATCCGTCATATGGATGGACAAATCCCACTCTTGATCCATGTGTCTCAACCAATACTTTCCGAACACTCAATGCCACCTTTATAGCCACCCAGTTACAGTGTGGTGTTTGATGTCATCAAAGCATCCATCCGGTAAAGGTGATATGCATGATCTCATGGTCGAAGGAATTAGGTTACTATGTATCAGAAAGCATATAGCAATTGAACTATTAAAATGAGTTGATCTTTATGCTACGCTTATCTATAGGAGTATGTCCACCATATCATTCTCCTAACAATATGATCTTGTTGTTAATAACATCTCAATGTTCATGATAGGGAAACCACAATCATCTATTAACCAACAAGCTAGTATTATATAGAGGCTTTACTAGGGACTTCAAATTAAGTTTACAAATCACAAAAGTATTAATGTTTCCTTGTTAATACTATTATAGCATGAATGTAAACATTTATCATAAACACAAAGATATAATAATAACTACATTTATTATTGCCTCTAGGGCATATCTCCAACAAGAGCATCACCTCGACACAAGACGACCACGGCAGCACCTGGATCCATGCCAACCCCCAAACCCTAGGGTTCGGGACGACATCGATCCATTGCAAGAGAGCCCCAGGCTCGAATCCAATTGGATAGACCGAACGGGCGTTGTCGACAATCCCCTGTTGCACCACGGCGGCGACCAGAATGGCCTACGGCGGCGGGAATCGCCGGTGGCGGCATCGCCGGCCACAGGGTCGGGGCCAGAGGAGGAGAGGATGAACTCGAGGGAGAGAGAGGCAGTAAGGAGTAGGACGAGTTGGGACAGACCCTTTGGCGTGGTTCTTTTGTCCATGACTAATGGGCTACTAGGGCCCAATAAGTATAACTAGCCCAGAAATCTTTTCAGGCCTATTTTAATAAAAAGGAAAAGACCAAAATACCACTGGACTTCATTAAATCTTAGAAAATAAAATAAAATCCAAAAATTATAAGTAAAATATTTTTGGATTCACAATAATCCACTCTATCCAAATAAAATAAGATATAAAATTTTGGACATTTAAATTTTTATAAGAATTTTGTAATTTATATATTCCTTATGGAATTTTACAAAATTATTGAAAGATGATAAAAATAAATAAAAATCACTTTCATTATATATTAATATTATAGTATTTTTGAAAAATACTAAATAAATATTTAATAACAATTTTTAATGTATAATTGATAATTCCTAAAAGAATTATTAAATCAATAAAAGTCAAATAAAAAGGAAATAAAATAAAGTAATTCAATATATGCTATAAATATTAAACAGTAATATTTATAAATGCTTTATTATTACTAAAAGTCACCTTATATAGGAAAAATGCATATAGAATTAAATAATGCATTACATTACTTGCATAATCATTTTGCTTCTTTAAATATTGTCCTTACCGGGCAATAGTGATGTTTTTGTAGACATAGAAGCTCAAGGTCCAGTGCAAGCATCAGACTTCACTACCTTTCCATCACAAGGCAAGTTCATCACTTGCGCATGTCCTTTGAAGAGTCTTTATCAAAGTATTTGCAAATTGTGTGTTATCATATATGCTATAAAAGAAAGAAAATATTATTTTCACAAATAAAGAAATTATAGATATCATCCTAAGTGGTGATATAATGGAGCAATAGAACTTAGAGTTGCTAGCAACACCTTGGAGTTGTTTCCTTGCTCCTACTGGTTCCTTGATCCTACTGGTTCGATAACCTTGGAATTCCAACTTGCTAGCAACACCTTGGAGTTGTTTCCTTGCTCCTACTGGTTCGATAACCTTGGTTTCATAACTAAGGGAAGACTTGCTGATGTGCTCATCAGACCTTGCTCTTGGGGTCTCCCAACAAAGCTCTGCAATTGACGGAGCCACGTCAAGATTTTCTAGCGCCGTTGCCAGGGAGTTAAGGACAACTTTACAAGGGGAGTCTTTCACAACCATTTTCTTTACTTTGTTTTTGTTTTGCTTAGTTTATTTTGTTGTGTATTGCTTGTTTTTATTTTTCAAAAATACAAAAAAATTAGTTTTGTTTGGCTTGCGTTTTCTTACCAAAAACACAAAAAAATTATTTCCTACTATAGTTGTTGGTGTGTTATTGCCTTGCTTTGTCATGCTTTCTATCAATGGCTGGCTTCTTTGAAACTAGTTCTTATTGGCAAGGTGGGTTCACGGAAGAACAAAAATATTATTATAAGGAACACCACATGTCACAAAAAGGGAAACACTTATGGGAACAAATTGATAAATTGAATACCATTGCTAGAAATGTGTGCTCTACTTATAATGTTACTTATTGCGTTGATAAATCTTGTTGCTGTAGGAGGTATAAACACCTCCCTTTTCAATGTGAGTATAATGATAATGTTACGATATCTTCTTGTGTTAAAGGAAATTATGACTTTTATGAGGTGGAACAAATTAAAGAATTTATTTCTTGGAAGGGTGCATTTGAACTTGCTAGTTTGCTTGAAAATACTGATGATTCACCTTATAAATATGAGGTTTATGATATACTTAAATTTTGCATGGTACTATTGTTGAATATATTGTTAAATTACAAGGAAGAAAATGGCTATATTGTTGAATATATTAATAGATACTTTCCACAAATGGAAGATACTAATGCCTTGCAGGAGCTTTGGAAGAAGAAATTACTGAACCTGAAAGCTCATTAGATGAAAAATAGGAGGAGACTGATGATCAGGAGGAGGAAGAATGGATTATCTACCCATGCCTACCTTCTAATGGGAGTAACTCTTTATCCCTTACATTATTTGATTGTCCCCCTTGCTTACCAAAGGAGGATGAATGTTATGTTCCTGTGGATCCTTTTGAAATATCTACTTTGGGTAAAACCTGTGATAATAATTGTGCTCCTGTTATCTATGATAATCCTTTATTTGCGTCTAATTTCGAAATGCATGGTACTAAAGAGTTTTGCTTAGAAAATGTTTATGATAAAGCTCTAGATGATGGCCCTATATTGGTTGATAATATTAATAGTACTACCATTGAAAATGAGATTGGAGAGGTCTTGAGTTTATCTTGGAACCCCATACCTCTTGAGAATGATCAGTCATCTTGTTATAAAATTGTTAAAATTGGGTTTGAAGGTTTTAATCCCACTATTTTTGAGCTTGATAAAAATTATGTGTTTGTAGATCATGAAAAGCATACTTTATGTGATAGTTATATTGTTGAGTTTATTCATGAGGCTACTAAAAATTATTATGAGAGAGGAAAATATGGTTGTAGAAGTTTTCATGGTACTGAAACACCTCTCTATGTGCTGAAAGTTTTGAAGTTGCTCTTGTTTTATCTACCCATTCTTTTTACTATGTGCTTCTCTGATTTATTTTCTTACAATATTCCTATGCACATGAAGTGGGTTAGACTTAAATGTGTTTTGAATTTGCTTCTTGATGCTCTCTTTTACTTCAATTCATATTTCTTATGTGAGCATCTTTCTATGCCTAACTTAAAGGCGTTAAAGAAAAGAACTTATTGGGAGATAACACAATAGTTTTATTGAGTCTTGGAAGTTATTACTTCTGTAATAACCTATCCTTATCCTTTTTGTGTGATTTTTGTGCAAATAATAACCTCTAATGAGAGAGAAGTAAGATTTGGGGAAGTTGATGTCCCGAAACAGATTTTTGTGCTTCACTGTAAACATTCGTGAAATATCTCTGTATGTCGGATTGAGCTGTAATTTTCTGAGTAAATGCCACAGGTTGTTATCTAACTTTTGTTAGTTCAACACTTCTCGATTTTAGCAATATAATGTCTTCGAAAAATCGGTTTTTACCTGCTGGTTCGTTTTGATAGATTTCTGCCATTATTTGCATTTGCCTCTTTATCAGTTTCTTTTTGAGTTCTTCTTGATCACTTGATAGTTCTAAAGAAATTGCTACAGTATCTTGTGTTTAATTGAAATTTTTTCTTTGTTGAAACTAAACCCAAAAGTTTATTATCTTGAATGCACTAATGTTGCTAATGAAGATTGTGTGAAGTTTTGTATGAAGGAAATTTCAAAGTGTAGGGGAAGAATGATATGATGAGATCAAGAATGGACAAAAGCTCAAGATTGGGGATGCCACCCCATGTCACCCCAAGAAATATTCAAGAGGTACAAGCGTCAAAGCTTGGGGATGCCCAAGGAATCCCCTTCTTCATCAATAAAATCTTAGGTCTCTTTCTAGACACTTCATTTTTATTGTTTCATGCACTGTTGTGTTCTTCTTGGAGCGTCTTAGTTTTCGTTTTTGGTTTTTGTTTGCTTAGTTTGCTTGAATAAATTATTTGGACCCCTGCTTCACTGTGTTGTTTCAAATAAATTGATTCGTGTTGGAAAAGAGTAGAAAGTTTCATGCTTATAGTGGTACAAAAGGGAGCTTGTTTTGACTATGGCCTAGACTTTATCGTGTCATGCTAGATGTTGTTTTGACCTTATGCTTAGTGATTATCATTGTAGCATGAATTTCTCTAAACAATTGAGATTGCTTAATGTGCCTTGAAAGAATCATGGGTTGTTTTATCATACAAAAGCATAATATTGTGGTATTCTCCTTTGATGGTTTGTTTGGGTTGACTTGGCACATGATCACACCATTGTCAGACTATGAACCAGTCACCTTAGCCTCTATGATCATTTAGTTTTTGACTAGTGGTACCACTTTATGCTTTGATTGATAATGTTTTGTCGCTCTGCATGATTATGGCCATTATTGCTCTCTTAGTTGGTCGCTCACAGTCTTTTGGTAGCCTCCGCTTGTATTGAGTAAGCTCTACTCATGCATCCAACTCCCAAGAAACCAAGTTATTCCAAAGAGTCCACTATAAATTCCTATGAATGGTGTGTTACACCATTCCAAGTATATTCTTGTTTTATCTATCTTCCAAATTAAAATTGTTATGTGAAAATTAGTGATTAAAGCTCTCACAAACTTGATGGCACACTTTATTTTTCTTGCCCCTAGTAAACTTGAACCATTGTGTCATCTATGTTGTATATGCTTGCACTTATAAATTAGGAATTAGCAGAACCGTGATGTCACGAGGAACGCTTTCAACACCTGTAAATATCTACCCAGATGATATCATGCTCTTTTGTTTATGGATGTTAGCGGTGTGAAATAGAAGGGGAGCCTGTAAGTTCATGGAGTTATTAGAGAAACGCCTGGGCCGCTAGCCTAAGCCATGCCTAATCATGGTGGAAACTTGCAGCATCACCATAGTGAGCAATCCATGAAGCATCCTCAGAAAAAAATATAAAAAGAGAGAGAGAAAAAGAAAATAAAAAAATATGCACCATGCTCATGGTAAATAAAAGGATTGGTAAGATGCTCACTGTCTGTTGCCTAGTCATTTTGATATGGGATAGCTCCTGTGTCATTGGGCAAGGGGCACCCCGTTGGCGGTTCTCTATGATATACATATACTTACAATGACAAGAACCTGCTTGTGACTTAAGTTGAGTAGCATGAGGAACGGCCCTCGTACTCAAGGGGAATGAGATTGCCAACTTATAATTTTTCAAGCATATACTTCATACTTTGTTCACTTTAACCTTAATCACTTCAAGATGCTTATGATAGGGGCAATGAGAGTTGAAAGCTAACAAGTACCATAATTTTTGGAAGCTCTTTATGAAACTTGAAATCCCTGCTTCCCTGTGAAGGGCCTTTCTTCCTACCTTTATATTGAGTCTCCACCTTCTATCTTTATGCACCAATTAAGAGAGCATAGTTGTCATTCTTAGTCTTATGTGCATTGTCCCAAAACTTATTGATTGATTCATAATGTTGATATTGCTTGTTCTTGAACTATTTGTATATAGTCACCCTTATGAACTTTGAAGGTGTCCTATGCATTTATGTTTTGCTATTCCATGAGGGACAAGCTGAATACCACTATGCTATGTTTTTATATGTGAAACGAACAAACGTCTTTCAATGCATTGTTATTCATGATCTTTGATTGTATCCTTTCATGTTGCAACATATTTGCTATTTCTTATTGTTAGAACTTCATCTTTCATGCTCATGTTTAGAGGACTTTGATCCCAGCTTTCAATGCTTGCAAATGGTTTGATCAAAATTTTAATGGTGCATGTCACCTCAAAAATTATTCTTTTAATCACTTACCTACTCGAGGACGAGCAGGAGTTAAGCTTGGGGATGATTGATACGTCGTAAACGTATCTATAATTTTTAATGTTCCATGCTTGTTTAGTATCAACTTTGCTATGCTTTGTCTACAATTTGAGGTATTTTTATACATTTTCTGGGACTAGCCTATTAACAAGATGTCACAGTGCCAGTTGCCTGTTTTCTGCTGTTTTTGGTTTCAGAAAAGCTAGTAAGGAAATATTCTCAGAATTGGACGGGACAAAAGCCAAAGTCAATATTTTACCGGAACAAACACATAGACCGAAGGGCAGCCAAAGGGGGCCCACACCCAAGGGTCGCACAGGTCCACCCTAGGGTGTGCCGCCCTATGGTGTGCCCCCCATGGTCGGCCTCCTGCCTCGCCTCTTCGCCTATAAAAGCCCCAGATGCAAAAACCCTAAGCACCCGATCAGATCTCCACGAAACAGTCTGTAGCCACCGCCACCCTCGTCCCTAGATCAGGGGGGATCTGAATCTCTTCCCGGCACCCAGCCGGAGGGTAGAGATCACCCCAGAGGCCTTCTTCATCACCATGCCAGCCTCCGGTATGATGCGTGAGTAGTTCACCCTTGGACTATGGGTCCATACAGTTGCTAGATGGTTGTTTCTCCTCCTTTGTGCTATCATGTTTAGATCTTGTAAGCTCCATTCATGATCAATATCATCTATTTGTAATCATACATGTTGTGTTTGTAGGGATCCGATGGATATTGAGAGACTGTGTCAGATTGATTATTGACTCTATTATGTCTTATTGATTATTGGTTCTATCATGTCTATGTTGTTTGTGATCTTGCATGCTCTCCATTGCTAGTAGCAATCTTTTCCAAGTAGATGCTAGTGACTCCAAGAGGGAGTATTTATGCTCGATAGTAGGTTCATGCCTCTAGTAATCTGGGGAAGTGCCAGGAATCTCTAAGGTTGTAGATGTGTTGTTGCTACTAGGGAGAAAACAATAATCTTTTGTTCATGGAACAATTGTATTGTTTACTTTACACACATTTCTTAATGCAGTTATCCGTTGCTTGCAACTTAATACTAGAGGGGGTTCGGATGATAACCTGAAGTTGGATTATTAGTCATAGATGGAGTTAGATGACGGTCTATGTATATTGTTGTAATGCCCAATCAAATCTCATAGGAATCATGATGTCTAGTATTTGCATTGTTATGCTTGCTCAGTCCTGTCAATTGCCCCGCTGTAATTTGTTCACCCAGCATGTTATCTATCTTAAGGAGAACACATCTAGTGAACTGTGGACCCCATTCCAATCTTTACCATTGTTACATCATCTACTATTACCGTTTAGTTTCTACCAGCAACCACTACCTTCCACACTATATGTTTAATCCTTTGTTCTCAGCAAACCAATGAGATTGACAACCTCACTGTAAGTTGGGGCAAAGTCTTGAGTTTGTGTTGTGCAGGAACTCAAGTTGCTAGCAACACCTTGGAGTTGTTTCCTTGCTCCTACTAGTTCGATAACCTTGGTTTCATAACTGAGGGAAGACTTGTTGCTATACTCACCACACCTTGCTTTTGGGGTCTCCCAACGAAGATCTACAATTGACTGAGCCACGTCACCCGTGAGCATGTAATGCTTCATGCTATACATGTTTACTCTACCACGTAGTGGTTAATTTATGTAAATATAAGTGTCTCTTTCGACTGCTGTCATTTTCCTTGGTTTTTATGTTCTGTCTTGTACCCTTAGGGTCCTTCGAGCGTTGAACTGGTGGTCACACCTCCTCCTTTATTTGGTGCTCGTCCGCCGCCGAGTGAGGCGTCGCAGTTGCCTCTGCTAAGCGGCCGCATTCGAAGCTTGGATAAGGACGTTCTCATGATCCATGGTCATGCGGACGTTTGGAAATCCAAGATTGAACGGGTTGTTGCGAGAGAAGAATTTTTCCTTGAGGAATTGCGACAGATCGTCGAGCAACTCTAGGGTAAGTCACCATGATCTTCTTGTTCTTTTTTGAGTGTGTTGGTCCCTCATGTATTTTAAACTGCTTCTTTTGTGTGCAGTTGTGAATCTTCTTCTGAAGGAAGAGAAAGAGCACGTTGCGATTCGAATGAATTGCTTAATGCAACAAGAGTTGGAGGCCGGCGGCTTCTTCTGTATGGACTGCGACTGAGCGATTGTTCTCGCAACAGTGCAAGACCGTGTCCATCAGGTGCTTCGAGTGCTAAAGCGGGCAAGGTCGTCCCTCATGGCGATCTAGACCATCATGTTTCCATTAGATGCTGCTCCCTCCAGCTTTTTGTTCTTGCTAGGCAAATTCCACGACACGAGCGACGTGAAGGAGCTGGTGCTTCATCAGCTGGTGGAGGGTGTGAAAGCGGCCCTATCACTTGTTCGGTTGCATCATCGTGATGTTGATCAAGCGGAGATAGCGGCTAAGCCACCTCCTCCTCCGGATGGTATGGCGTAGGATATGCATCCACATTATGCAACAGTGGTGCAACACGCTGAAGAAATTGTGGATGTTTTCGAGGAGCGGATGAACGTCCTTCGCCAACACGGATGAGTCCTTTGAATAGCAAATAGAACAATGTAAAGTATGTGTATTAATGAGTGGGCTTTGGTGCCCTTGTAAAGTTGTATGTATTGGCACATAGTGCATTGTTGACTGTTATGTGTGCATGTCCTTTTCATTAGCCTGACGTTGTCATCTACTCAGGGTGTATGCATTGCTTTTGTCAATCAACGAAGTCGTAAGGTGAGGCATAGCCCCCGAGTGTATTTAGCAATGTAAATGTAAAAGAGAAATTTTGGGCCAAGAGACTTAGCTTTTATTCATCGTAATGTAGATGGTACAGTGTTTGGCTGAGTAGCCTGGATAAATAGCCTTATTGAAAGTAAAAGACGACTAAGGGTAGAAGCGTCGCAGTTTTGTGACGTTCCAGGGGTTGGAGTATTTGACTCCGGACTCGATCACCTTTAGGCGGTAAGCTCCACCTAGGATTACTTCAGTGACTGCGTAGGGTACTTCCTAGGGTGATTCGAGCTTTAGGTGCCCTTCCTGCTTAAGTCGCAGAACAAGGTCTCCTTTGACGAAGGACCTTGGACGTAGCTGACGGCTGTGATAGTTACGGAGACTTTGTTGATACACTGCCGAATGAGCCGCGGGGATGTCGCGAGCTTCGTACAGTGTGTCGACGGTGTCTTCGAATGCGGCCGATGATTCGTCCTTGCTGTAGGCGACGACCCTTGGGGCCTTGTAGCTTACCTCAGCAGGCAACATGGATTTAGCTCCGTGCACCATGAAGAAGGGCGTGTAGCTAGTTGAGCTGTTTGGCGTTGTGCGCAAGCTCCAGAGAATGGAGGGTAGCTCGTCTGCCCAGGCTCCCGCAAGCCTTTTAAGTGGGCATAGCAGTCGCTTTTTGATGTCGTTGCCGATGAGACCGTTGGCCTTTTCGACCTACCCATTGTTTGTAGATGCGGCATAGAGGTGTATGTGAGGTTGATCCCGAGGTTTTCGCAGTAGCCTCGGAACTCCTTTGATGTGAAGTTCGAGCCGTTGTCAGTGATGATGTTGTGGGGCACTTTGAACCTATAGACAATGGATTCAAAGAATTTGACGGCGATGGCGCCAGACTAGTTAGTGACGGGCATGGCCTCGATCCACTTTGAGAATTTGTCGATTGCCATGAGGAGAAAGACGTGCCATCCTGGTGAGGACTTTGGCAGCTTGCCTATCATGTCAAGTCCCCAATGGGCGAAGGGCCATGCCAATGGTATGGGCCGCAACTCTGAGCCTAGCGCATGCGGATTGTTTGCATACCTTTGGCAGGCATTGCATCTCTGTACGATGTCCTTGGCGTCGCACATCGTTGTTGGCCAGTAAAAGCCAGCTCGCAGAGCTTTGGCGACGAGGGCGCGACTGCCTGCGTGGTGGCTGCAGATACCTTCATGGATGCCAAGGAGGATGCTCTTCCCGTCACTGTTATTGACGCATCGCTGGAGCACACCCAAAATTCTGCGCTTGTACACTTCACCATTAATGATGGTGAAGACCTTTGACCGGCGGGCGACCTTTCGGGATTCCGTTGGGTCCTCAGGCAGCTGGTTGTCCACCAGGTACCTGACGTACGGCTGAGTCCATGTTTGTTCGACTACCATGACCTGCATGAGGCTCACCAGTTTGACCTCCGTATCCGGCTTTTTGGGTTCCTCAGCTTTATTGAGTGGTGCAACCCCCGAGTGTCCCGCGGCTTCGGTTGTGTCCTTCGGGAATTTTCGCTTGATTGAGGGCACACAGATCTGTTCGAGGAACACACCTGGTGGTACTGGGGCGCAGGTGGAGCCGATGTTGGCGAGCTTGTCTGCCTCTTCATTGCTTTCCCTGCCAACGTGCCGAAACTCACAGTCGTCAAAGTCTCCTTTGAGTGTGTTGTAGAGAGCACAGTATGCGATCATATTGGTGCTATGGGCGTCGCACTCATTCATCGTCTGCTAGATGATGAGGTTGGAGTCATCGTAAATGACAAGGCATGTGGCGCCGCACACCTTGGCCATCCTCATGCCATGTAGGAGTGCCTCGTATTCGGCCTCGTTGTTGGATGCGCGCAACTTCATCCAAAGGACATATTTCATCTTGTCTCCTTGAGGGGACGTCGGGATCACTCCGGCTCCTGCTCTAGCCTCACGTTTGGATCCGACGAAGTGCATCATCCAAGACTGGGACATGTCCGGAGTGTCCGGTAACTGGAGTTCCATCCAGTGGATGAAGAAGTCAGGAAGCACCTGGGATTTGATGGCGGTGTGCCGCTCGTAGATGATGTCTCGAGGAGACAGCTCGATGTCCCACAAGGCTACTCGCCCTATAGCTTCGGGGTTGTTCAGGATGTTCGACAGTGGTGCATCGTTGACGACCACGATCTGGTGCTCCTGGGAGTAGTGGCACAGTTGACGTGCCATCATGAATACTCCATAGGCGAGCTTTTGGCAGTGTGGATACCTTTGCTTTGTTGGCGTCAATACTTCGCTGAGGTAGTAGACTGGGTGTTGCACCCCGTGAGTCTTTCCATCTTCGGGTCGTTCGACCACGAGGGCGGTGCTTACCACCTGGTGTGTGGCTGCGATGTACAGCATCATGGGCTCCCTCTCCTTTGGCATGACCAGGACTGGAGATGTGGAGAAGAGGCGCTTAAGATCTTCGAATGTCTCGTCGTCCTCGGCCGTCCACTCGAACTTTTCAGCCTTGCGTAGTAGCTGATAGAACGGGAGAGCCTTTTCGCCCATGTGGCCAATGAATCTACTAAGCGTCGCGATTCTCCCAGCTAGCTGCTGGACCCCTTTGATATTCTTGGGCTTCTCCATGGCTAGTATAGCTCTGATTTTCTTCGGGTTGGCCTCGATGCCTCGCTGAGAGATGAAGTACCCGAGTAGTTGTCCGGATGGGACGCCGAAGGCGCACTTGTTCGGGTTCATCTTTATCTTGTAGCGATCAAGGTTGTCGAATGTTTCACGGAGATCATCGATAAGTGTTCCGGCCTCCTTGGTCTTGATTACTATGTCGTCGAGATAGACTTGCGGGTTGTGACCGATCTGGCTCTTCAGGCATGCCTGCATGCATCTCTGGTCAGTAGCGCCTGCGTTCTTCAGCCCTAAGGGCATTGTGTTGTAGCAGAACACCTAGAACGGCGTGATGAACACTGTTTTCTCCTGATCTTCGGCCTTTAGCCGAATTTGATTGTAGCCTGAGTAGGCGTCGAGGAAGGAAAGTCTCTCGCATCGTGCAGTGGAGTCAATGATTTGATCGATCCATGGTAGAGGGAAGTGATCCTTAGGACAGTACTTGTTGAGCGATGTGAAGTCCACACACATCTGTATGATGTATGTATCCTTCTTAGGGACTAGCACGGGGTTGGCTAGCCAGACGCTTTCTTTTATCTCCCTGATGAAGTTGGCATCGAGGAGTCTGTTGACTTTGATGCCGAAGGCTTCGTCCCTTTTCTTGGACAGTCAACATAGCAACTGCTTGTCGGTTTAGCATCCGAAAACACATTGAGTGTGTTCTCAGCAAATTCCCTGGGAACTCCTGGCATGTCCGCAGGACACCAGGCGAAGATTTCCCAGCGCTCACGGAGGAATTCGATGAGCGTGCTTTCCTATGCGGGACTCAGGTTGTTGGCGATCAACGCCATCTTGGAGGCGTCCGTCAGGTGAACCTGCACCTTTTTAGTGTTGACTGTGGAGTCGAATGACATATCAAGTGTGCTTTTCCTGGTGACTGGGGGTAGACCGTTGTCTGTGACCTCCTTCAGCCTTGTGAGCTCCTCCTGCATGCCAAACGATTAGGAGATTCTGTTGAAGTCCTTGTCGCAACTATCCGACCTGGTGAAGCTTCCTGGGACGATGATGACGCCCCTGGGTCCTAGCATCTTCAGTAGAAGGTAGACGTAGTGTGGTACTGCCAGGAATCTTGCGAATGCCACGCACCTGGGGATGGAATGGTACTGTGAGGGCCAGTCCACCACTTTGAACTCAATCCACTCATTCCTAAAGTTGTCGGGCTTGCCGAAGATGACGTCGAGCCATATTTTGCCCAGGGGTATATGCCCTTGCCTGGGACGATGTCATGGAACATCGTCCGACGCCTCTAGGCTGCATAGCGGGATCCACATAGCGAACATCAGGTTGATGCCACTGACGTTGTCCATGAAGACGCGCTCCACTCGAATCCTCCAATCTCGGCCTCGAGCACCAGGGCAGAGTGACCTGGGCGAGGTATCTGGCGCAGGTGATCCGAGCGGTCGAATGTGATGCATGAATCTGATCCGCTGAGGTACTCAGGTATGGCTAGCGCAAAGGTGATGGCCAAGTTGACTTGGCGGGTGATATTCTTATGCACCCTGTTGGTTGGGAGCCCCTTCTTTATCATCATAGACCCTAGCGGTGGTGGGTATGCGTCTGCTCCGTTATTCTGCGCTGGCGCAGCCGTAGGCAGCGCGGGTGCTCCAGGTGGTGGAGGTGGAGTGCCATGTGCGATTGCTCCTAGAGCGGGGGCGAATCCTGGGTTCACCGCTTGGCGACGCATCTGGGCGAAGCCCTCATGGAGTTTATGGAACTCTCTGCAATCCTTGAGCATGTGGCTGGCCTTCCTCTTACCATCTTGCTTGTTGATGTAGAAGTGGATGGTGCAGGGTCCCGACAGCTTTTTGAATGCGGACGGCCCATCGTCATGGTTACAGCACTGCCATGTTTGCGTGGGTCTCCCACCATCGCGGTAGTTTCCACCATGATACCCGCTGTTGCGGTTGCCATCGTCGCGGCGATCGGTGTAGCTAGCCGCAACCATGTCGACCTCTTCGCGGTCGTCGTAGACGCGCAGTCTCTTTTTTCACGGCGATCACGCCTGCAGCCGAAGTCATCTTCTTCATCCGAATATGCTCGGTTAACGACATCTTCGCCATCGGCCCAGCGATTGGCAATGTCCATTAGGTGATCGATAGTCTTAGGCTTGACATGCCCGAGCACTTCCTTGAATTCACGGCGCATGACGCCGTCGTTGAAGGCGTCGATTGCCCTCTCCTCCGAGATGTTTGCGGTGGAATTTTTGATGATGGATCAGCGCAGTATGTACGAGCGAATAGACTCGTTGGACCGTTGGCAGTAGGCGCGTAGCTCCTCGATTGAAGTTGGTCTCTTGCTGGTGCCTTTGAAGTTGCAGATGAAGCTGTATGCCAGCTCTTCCCAGCTGCAGATGGATCCGAAAGGTCTTTTGAGCTAGGCTATGGCCGCACCCATCAGCTGCAGCTGAAGGCACTGCATGGCTGTGTTTTTGCTCCTACCATGGAGCTTGACTAACGACAGGTGGTCTTGGAGCCAGATCTTCGGCTCATACGCACCGTTGAATTTCAGGTTTTCCAAAGGGAGCTTGAAGTTCTTGGGCATCCGTGATTGCCGTATGGCCCTACTGAAGCACCTGGCGCCGGAAAACTCCCCGTCCTCGTCTCCAAACTCAGTTGAGCACGCGCGCTTTGCACGTGATTTGTCGATCTTGCGCTGTGCGAGCTTGCTACGAGCGTCGTAGTTGTTGCTCCTGCGCCGTGTGCTGCGCCGGTGTCGTGGTAGGTCATGTTCTTCCTCCTCATATGAGGGCGTGCGGCTTCGAGTGAACTTTACCGTGGCATTTTTCTTCGGCTCCGCGGGTGTTTCGTCATGGAGCGCAGCTCCGATGAGTCCGAGTCCCGCAAGCACATATTTATGGATTGCGTTCCTTGGATCTGCTGCCGATGGCGGGTTGGATGCGAGGTAGGTGGTGGCCTCCATGACCGTGGCCTGCGGCGTTTTGGGCATGATGTTGCCCTGCGAGTCCATCGTCATGAAGGACATGTCGAGTGCCTTGGTGGCCTCGCGTCGTGCCACAGGATCCATGCACTCCAGGCGAGAGAGAGAGAGAGAGAGAGAGAGAGAGAGAGAGAGAGATACTTGCGACCGTCGTGGCCCTTTGAGGTAGAGCCGCCAGCGGAGAGTGCAACTCGTCAGCTGCTCGCCTACCGATCGAGCTCGCTTTACTGCTTGATCTGCCGATTGTGCTCCTCGATGAGGAGCTAGTGATAGCCCATCAGCATGTCATGAGCGGCGTCGACAGGTAGAGGGTGAGTGCCTCGCACGGCGTCGCGCACCGTCTCCCAATCCTCGTTGGAGAGGTGGATCTCGTTGTGAACACGGTTTATACCCTCAGTGCCTTGAGGTACCCTATTCCTGTTGAGATCTGGTGGGGGTGCCCCGTTTCCTCCGTTCTCGGCCTAGGGGTTAGGAGGGGGATTTGGTGGCGGATCGGTTCCGTCGTCGATGTTGCCCTTATGGATGGCCGCACACATGTAGCGCGGGAGGAGGTCGTTACTCCCACAGCTTTCAGATCTGGAACCATAGGTTCCTTCCTCCATAGGAGGGTCGCAGAGGTCGGAGTTGCAGCTGCCGCTGTCATCCAAATCGCCCGTCAGCTATGACATGCACAGTGCGCCGATTGGTGGTACCCATGAGGCAGGCCTGATTGATGGAGGTGGCACCCGCTCTGGGAGGCGTAGGGTACCAGTCTTGCCCACCTGTAAGCAGAAGCTCCCGAATAGGATCTCGACTCCGTCTCCTATGGAGTCAAAATCTTTGCAAGTGGCCGGCGAGTGGGCGGTGAAGTCGAAGGCGCCGAAGAGGAGGTGATTCTCCGTTGCCGAGGAATCATAGATCACGGTGGATGGGACCGTCACGACAACACGATTAGCGCCCACAGTTCCCACAGACGGCGCCAATTGATGAGGGTTCGACTCGTCAATGCCCATTGTTATGGACTTGGATTATGGAGAAGATGGGGATGCTAGAGATCGCGAAACGGTTAACAGACACGCAGCAATTGGACAGGAGGTTTACCCAGGTTCAGGCCCCCGGAGGGAACCCTACTCCTACTTGTCTGTTCTTGATTACGACGGAACCAAAAGTTACAGGTGTGCGTAGATGCAATCTGGCATGAGGTGTGTATGAGTTGGGAAGATCCTCCTTACCGTGCTCTCCTGACCTTTATATAGATAGGCCAGGTCCCGGGGGTAGGTCGAGTTGGTTACAAGTTAGGATTTCACCCTTGAATATTCTATCTACAACTTGGGCGTGTTCTCCAAGGAGTCAAACTTCTACTGGGCTTGGGCCACCCGAAGTCTCCTCAGGCAGCAAGTCTTCATGTGAGCCTTCTCTAGGCTGGACCGAGTATACCAATGTGAGGCACCCGTAGGGTATATCCATGTCAGGAGGAAAATGAGAGAAGAGTTTATCGCAGGAAACAACCAATTCAATTACCCATAGAAAAAACTAATTCAATTCATAGAGGAAAATGTGATCCAACTAATGGTTCTAGGTGCGTAGGTAGCTGCATGGGTAACTAGCAATTTTTATTTTTTATATTTATTGTATTATATAGATTTAACATTGTAAATAAATAAGTAAATCAATATTTAATAAATATTTATATATTACTTAATTCTCGTAGCTATGGAACTCCTTTCATCCCACTCCGGACCTTTCCGAAATCCTTTCGGTTTCTCCCTCTCTTTTCTTCGATGATTCCGATGATACCAAAACGATCTCCTAGCTTCGTCAAACCCTTAAGGGTGCTACCCAATGGTCCGGGAACACTCCAGACATGGTCGAGACCCCTCTGGGACCAATGATCATCAGCGGTACCTAGATGACCATAATGACCCTATGTATTCCATGAAACTTTGTCGTTGAACCATCAACGATGTGTCCTATTCCTTTTATCTCTTCGTATTTGCATTGTCCGAGATTTAATCAAAGACATCACCATGTCGGGTTCAACCTCGTTACCGACAATTGCTACTTTACTCGTTTCAATAAGTGATATCCCTGTGACCCAGTCACATGATACACAGCTTATGGATATACCTTATCTGAGTGAGTCCAGAGTATATTTGGACACGCAGATGGACAAATCCCGCTCTTGACGCATACGCCTCAACCTGCCCCTTTGAAGTACTCAATCACACCTTTATGACCACTGTTCTAACGAGTGATGTTTGACGCTCTCAAGGCGCTCTTGGCTGACAGTGATTAAATATGGTCTTGCGGTCTAAGGAGCAAGTCACTACGTTTCCTAATTATCACAACTTGAACTTTGTGATATGACCGTGTTAATGATACTTAGATAGTGTATGTTCACCATCTTATTCTCCAATGAGGTGACTCTATTGTCAACTGGCGTGAAATACCACATAATCAGAAAACCTTAATCATCTATTGACCAATGAACCATTGAATAGAGATTCACTAGGAACTCCTGATTGTTTACATATCACACGTATATTGATGTTTCCTAGCAATACAGTTATAGCATTGATATAAAACCTATTGTAAACTTCATAAAATATGATAATAATCCATATTATTATTTGTCTCTAGAGCATATTTCCAACAACTTTTGGGCTAGGCTTGAAGCTAGGAGATCGATGTGAGTCCCCAAGGGCACTGTCGGCAAAACTCGATGTCGGAGCTCCTCCGACCTACCGAGAGGTGCGCGAGGAAGGAGGAGGGGCGGGGGTTGATGCCAGGCAACACGATGCCCCGTCGATAGGAGGGCGATGGTATCGCTGGGTCGAGTGGAGAGGAAAAAGGTGGGAGGAGAGTTTAGTGCATGTAACAACTAATTCAATTACCCGCAAAAAAACAACTAATTTAATTAATAGAGGAAAATGTCATCAAAACTAATGGTTCTAGGTGCGTAGCTAGCTGCGTGGGTATCTAGCAATTTTGCTTTTTTATATTTATTGTACTATATCGATTTAACATTGTAAATATTGATATCAATTTTTATACTAGCTTTGATCAAACTTACCGAAGTAAACCATTTGTTTCGGAGGGAAGGAAGCAGTCTCGTGCGAGTGAGAATTTTATGTAGGCACCGATTATTTTAGAAAGGACGTTGTGTCCGGATTTGGTTTCGTCGTTGCTTTGCCTCGCAATCCACGTGGTGAGTGCTGACGTTTTGTTTTGGGTGAGTGCTGACGTTGAATAGGACAAATCCACTGCGACAAGAATAAGGAAATGGTTGCTGTCTCGACACGCGACACGACAGGGCAGCCGGCGACTTAGTCCTCCTGATTAATTTGTTTTTTTGAAGTTCGCTGTCAGAGTTTTTTATTTCGTCAGATCCATATTAATTAACTCTAATTTATCTATATTTATATGAATCTAGACACATTTAGTATTTGCTCCGATTCATATTACTTGTTACTAAAATGAATATATCTAGACATGTTTAGTGTAGATACATCCATTTCAGACAAGTAATATTGATTAGAGGTGGTATAAGATACATCCAAGTCAAGATAAATCCAAGTTAAATAATTTAGATCGGAGGGAGTAGATAAAATTCATAGTGTGTCCGACTTTAAATTAATAAAGCCTAAAGTTCACCACAGGAGTTTTACATGTTGTGTCATACTCCCTCCGTCTGTAAATAAATGTATTTTTAAATTTGTTCTAAGTCAAATTTAATAAATTTTGACTAACTTTATAGAAAAACGTAGCAATATTTATAACACTAAATTGGTTTTACTAGATTTGTTTTTAAATTTAGTTTCATAATATGATAAATTTATGTAATATATGCTAATATATTTATTTACCCCCTCTACTCCATATTACTTGTTGTTAAAATGTATGTATCTAATACTAAAACATGTCTAGATATATTCATTTTAGTAACAAGTAATATGAATCAGACAAAACCTAAAAATACACTTATTTGCAAACGGGGAAGTAGAGCTTTAGCCAAGAGAAAGACAACACCGGCAAACGCCAACACAAGGGGTGCAGCACATAACAAGAAGAAAAAGGTTCGGTGCTAGAGTAGGAGAAGAGAAGATGGCGCGCATCTGATTAATGGAGTGGCAGCATCCCCGGAGCCTCCTCCTCAACCTGCAGGTGGACGCGTCCTCAGCCCGCAACGGCACCACCGCCTCCTGCAAGGCGAGCGGCGGCGACGATGTCGAGGTCACACTATTCGCCGACAGCCCGCCCCAAGTCTCCCGCCTTCAGGTCTGCTGCGCAACCGGCTCCGCGCCGTACATCGTGGCCACGGAGGACGACCTCGTCCTCGTCGGCGTCGCTTTCGGCCCAAACAGCTGTTCCTGGTCCGGGTACGATTACTTCATATACAGGTTGGGGGCAGGCGAAGGTGCGTCGTCGCTGGAGCTGCTCCCGGACCCCGGCCTCTCCCTCGACGACTCCCACGTCGGCATCCTGCGCCGCCGCGGCGACGGCGACTACTTCGTGGCCGCCCTGTGCTACCCGTCCTCGCCTGGGAAGTACGACCTTGCGCTGTACAGCTCCAGTACCAGAGAGTGGACTACGAAGCAGGCCTCGCTCGACCTCGACCAGCAGCAGCAGCAACATGTGGATCTCTGCCATGTCAACCGCAAGGTGATCACCGTCGGAGGGGAAGCCGGCACCATGGGCTGGGTTGACCTATGGCACGGAATCCTGCTCTGCGACGTGCTCCACGAGGAGCCACGCCTTCGGTACATCCCGTTGCCGCCGCCGCTACTGCCGACCAGGGAGCTGGAAGGCTGCCCGAGAAACGCCCGGGACATCGCGGTCATCGGAGATGATCAGATCATCAGCTACGTCGAGCTGCAGATCCGCGTCCTGCCAGGTCCATCCAGCACAGGCAGCTACGTCTCCGGCGGATGGACCCTTGCCGTGTGGACAACCGGCGCCGGCGCCGCTTCTTGGCACCAGGACTACAAATTCGATGCTTCTGAGGTCACCACCCTTGTCGCACCAGCTGCCCAATTTGAAGCGCTTCCTCCGGAGCTGCAACAGGATGATGAAGAAGGCGCCTTGCTGGTGAGACTCCACACAGGTCATCCCACGCTCTGCCTGCACGACCGGCGACTTGTTTACCTCATGACCAAAGTGGACTACCAGGATGAGAGGGCGTGGGTGCTTGCTCTTGACATGGGGAGCAAGAAGCTCAAGGGAGTTGCTGAGTTCACCGCCGATAGAGTACCCGGCTTCTGTTTCACCTATACACACTCTACGGTCTCTCAATACATGAATAATGTGCAGGTACACTCACTAGTACTATATATATTGTATACTTTTGTCTGCGTTTTTCTCTCTTTTGCAAATCATCATATACGGCGTGCATTAATTATGGTTTTACTATTCTTACATACTATATTCTATACTAAAAAAACATAACAACATACGGATAGATTATTGTTAGTTTCATTTTCTTAAGCTATAGATTAGCTTGTTGGTCATATGGTTATTGTTCAAATTTATTACATCTATCTCTTATTAACCAGAGATGAATTCTTAGGGGATGTAAGCCCCTATAGAAGACCAGCTTTACCCGAAAAAAATAGAAGACGAGCCTTATGCTAGCATTTAAATATTCTGCAACATAAAATAATAGTTTTTTAATGTAAGAGCTGATCGAGCTAACTCAGTTGATAATATGAAGGTTTTTTTGTTTGAAATATGAGGTTTGTTCACACACGTGGCAAAACTGATTACAAGTACTTTGTTAAGCTCCTAAACATATACTCCCTCCGTCCTAGTTCATCCAAATTTTGATAAATCTAAGACATCTATTTTAGGATAGAGAGAGTAATTGTTAGGGAGGTAAAAAATTTAGACCAGCCAGGTTGTTCCACCTCATCCCGTAAAAAGTTCCCGTAGGAAAAATCCCGTAAGTCTAGCATTTTCGATTGTTAAATGTAATAGCAGTTTTTTTAGGAGAAATATGTATAGCAGTTGGAGCCCGGATATAGACTAGGAGATCAGTACCTGTAAAGCAAAACACATGCTTTTGACTTATGCTTTGACAAAAAGAGTGCCGGCTACTTTCACAAAAAGAGCCGATAGCTTGGATCGACATTCTATCTGTTGCATTGAAAACATGATTCTTTATTAGTGATATTATATAAAATAATTAGTTATTTGTGTGAACCAGAGCTTATTTGTACTATTAACCTGACCTACTTTGCTGGGCCCAGATATGAAGGGTGACCTGAAACGATGAAGGAAGCTGCCAGGAACGTCAAGGGTGATGTGAAAATGCAAGCCCAAACGAAAGACTATGGATTATTTTGTATCCGCATGCGTGTCACCAAGACTTGTTATGGTCTTTGAATTGAAACCGAAAGAAAAAGGACTTGCTATTTTGGTCTTTTAAAGAAAAAGGAAGCGCTGGTAGGCATGGTATAGCTTAGTTTGTTCAGTAGCCAGCAGGGTGAGTGACTATATTTGTTTGTTCACTGCTTGTATTCTTGTATGTACGTATGTGTCTGGATGTATGTATGTCATGCACATCATAGTTCAGTGTAAATAGAGACACAGTTAGTAGCTTTTAGATTTAGTCAAGTGACCTTCTCATGCCTTTGTCAAGAATAAAAGACAATATATTGTACTTTTTTTATTCTTGGCCGTGCTTGTATGTTGAGTTTCAACATTTATCCCATGTCGTATCTAATTTTCGCAAGGACACAAATCATGTTGTCAACTATTACAATGAGAACACCATGGACACGTACCCGCAAAAAAAAACACCGTGGACACATCATAATCAACCGGCGGAGAAGAGAACATCCCATGTTGCTTCACATATCAACTCTGAAGGAACCGTCGAGAACAGCTTCAGAAAACCACTTTGATTACGGCGACAAGGTCACCGGTACACACGTGGCTTACGAGTAAAGCTTGCTACTCAACTCTACTCTGTACACTATGTAATACTATTCTAATATCCATATCTATAATTAAAGATGGTAAAATAAGTCGTGGTATACATGAGTACATGTTGGTGCAACATTAGCTTATACCTTACCATAGTTCTTGAGACACCTTAGCATTTGCATGCAGTTCCTGCAGAACCAAAAGGAACAAACACAACGGAGATGCCTTGTTTGAAGAAAGTGCTGAAACAAATTCCATGCAAAAATAATATACTACAAACAAGACATCCAGCCCGAGATTTTGTTTATGATAACTGGCATCAGTGTCGTAATAGTGGAAGGCTGGAAGCTACAACAGCAGATTGTAAGCATACAGAAGAACCACATGATAGGGAGCAAAAAGAAAGAAAAAAAGGAAGCCGAAGAAGGGAGGAACTGATAGCACAACCAGAGCAAATGCATAGTATCCCAGTAGATGCTTAATTTTGACGGATGCTTCATCTCGGAAAGAAGAATCCTGTCACAGAGACCATCTTCCAAATGATAAAGTCCAGCAAATGCAGTGATGATCTGCATCACATCAGGCAGAGTTAAAAGGGTTGAGCCCAGACCGTGTTTTCTACTGTCATAGTTAAAGCAACTATATGTTTGTCTCACGGCTCGACTACTTCATGCAGAAGCTAAAAAGAGCACCAGTTTCTAGCAGGATAAATTATGCATTCCTAACATAACTCAAAATATTGACAACACAATAGGGATGCACGCGATATTATGAATACTAGCAAAAGTGTCCGTGCGTTGCACCAGAAGAAAAAAATTGTTATAGACGTCATCTTTAATTTTTTACTCCATTTGCTCCTACAACATGGCATGAGAGCAAAAACATGTCTCTTTTTATCTCCACTTATATAGTTCATAAATAAATCCTCTTCTTTTTTGTTCTAATATGATGGACTCTAGAATTGTCACTATATATTTCCCAGATATATTTATTCATTTATAGCTACAAAATTTATGTAACACAATAATCTACACATTAAAATTTCATATAATTTATTGACCCTAATATGAATCTCATTTTTCTATTTGATACACATGTACATTTATATATTCAATTTCACTATAATTCTTATTTAATCTACTATCTTATACTTTTAAATTTTACATTTAAGATAATCCAATCTAATTGTCACTATATATTTCCCAGATATATTTATTTATTTATAGCTACAAAATTTATGTAACACAATAATCTACACATTAAAACTTCATATAATTTATTGACCCTAATATGAATCTCATTTTTCTATTTGATACACATGTACACTTATATACTCAATTTCACTATATTTCTTATTTAATCTACTATATATCTTATACTTTTAAAGTTTACATTCAAGCTAATCCAATCTAATGTAATCTAATATATCCCTCTATATCTTTCTTTTCTGAAAATGAGAGAGGGACATCCGGTATTTCAGGGCACAAACCGTCTGTAGTAAAATTGTTACCGGTTATAATATGTCAAGAGACATGCCCCAATTTTGTAACATTGCTCGTGTACACAAATATATGTATCTGAGATCTAAGATGAGTAATTAGGTAGGTATCCAGTATTAATTAGATCTAACATGCTATCGTGACTTCCATGTTCCTGTCCAGCCAGTCCGTGCACTGTTGATTCTCACCAGTCACCATGTTTGAATTCAACTTAATTTTAGTTCACAAAAAAAAAAAAAAAACTTAATTTTCTCACAGCAGGTCCAGTATTGAAGAAGTCCATATATGCTGTAGCTAGTTTTAATACGATGTGTGCTATCATGAATGTGCTGCCATCTTTGGCTAAAATAAGCTGACATGGATATGTCCTACGGTACCCGATGTTAACCTACCTGGTCCAGCCTGATGGAAGACCCACTCGACGACCTGTCAGGGTGCATGACGTCTATGACGTTTCGGTTGCTATGAAGCCCATATGGACACGGACTTCCAGGCGCACAAGACAAGGAAAGCTTAAGACTAGAGTTTGAATACAACTTGTAACCTACTCGTATCGGTACCTGAGACCTAGCATCCCCATATATAAAGGCTAGGAGGGTCCAACGAGGAGGACACGCTATGATACAATAGACTAGACCACAACAGATCTACAGATCTAGATCTAAACTCATCTCATACACGCCTCACGCCAGATTGCATCTGCGCACCCCTGTAATCTTCGGTTCCGCCGTATTCAAGAGCAGACAAGAAGGAGTAGGGTTTTCCTTCCGGGAGCCTGAACCTGGGTAAACTTCGTGTCCCCGTATTGCTTGTTTGCTAACCGTTTAGCGATCTCCAGCATCCTCATCTTCTCCAAAACCCAAGTCCATAACAATGGGCATTGAGGCGTCATAAGCGCACAATGTGCATGACTCGAAAGTCGGGTTTACTACTCGAACATATGAAGCTTTTGATGTTGATGTCAAAAGCAACTTGCTGATATTCCAGTCAAGGCAAGGCGGCATTCTCCAAAAGGCGTGACGTCCGACGTTCTCCTTGGGTTAGCAAACTAGAAGGTGTTGTGGTTCTTCTCCATGATGGAGGTGTGTAATTGCACGGGTTGATTCGTTCAACGACAATGGTTTCACCTTGGGTGTGCCACCTTGAAGGTCTGCAAAGTTGTATATCAGCGATGGAGCCGCTTGGAGCTCGGGTGAGGAGGTGAACCGTTATTTCCTTTGGTGGCTGCTGTTGTGGTGCCAGAGTGTAACATCCCAAAAATATAAAACAAGGATCATCAAACTCAAATCACTAAAATTAGGGTTAACAAAAACTTTGATTAATTAAAATCATATGAATGCATGTGTGAATGAAATGATTTGATAAATGCATGAATGAACTTGTGTGGTTAACCTAAATAGCAAGAAATGCTTTAAAGAGCAAAATAACATCATATAAAACATTTCGAATAAAGCAAATGATCATTTTTGCCAATCTTGCTCACTAGGTCAGTTTGAGTTATTTTTAGTCCAAGATTTCAAACAGAAACTTTTCCAAATATTTGCACCCCTTGCTAGACCAAGTAAAAGTGAATCAAAGCCCACTTTGCAAATCTACAGAAACATTTGGCAACCTCATTTAAATCACAAATCAAAATTGAATCTTTATCATACGTGAAGATCACCCATTTTCAAAACCCCACCAAACCAGTGCCCCTTGACTAATCCAACTAACCAGAAACTCCCTAGTATGTGCCTAGCAAACCCACCAAGTTTGAATCCAAAATTCAAATTCAAAGTTCTTGTGGCCATTTCATCAAACACCTTACAGATATAAATCAAACCAACATCAAACACTATAGTGTGCAGTAAAATTGGCCTAACTTGTTCCCTATCTAGCTCACTCTACACCCTCAGTAGATCATCTAACTAGTTTAACCCCTCTAGCTCACTGTAAACCAGACCATGCCATCAATGGCAAGGAGCCAAGCCTCACCTTGCCACCCCCTTGTCGACAGCAAGCTAGGAGCAGCACCAAGCCTAGCAAGAATGTCTAGCAGGCATGCCACCATCCACCGCCACTCCCTGTCCCATGCCCAAGCACTACCAGCCCCTGGACCACATGGCACGACCATGCCAAACTTCTCTGCGTGCGAGCAGAGAGCGCGCCAGTGCGCCACCCTCGACCAGCACCCACAGACCGCGTGCGTGCATGATCACCACCGTCCTAGCAACCCCGCAGACATGCTCGTTCACCGCCGCGCGGACCACACGCGTTGTACGCCATTAAAATCGCCGTCGGACCCGCCCAGAGCATCGAAGCATACCGACCGATCAGCACCGCCCCACGCCTCGCCACCACGCCGTTGAGCTTTGCCAGGGAGCACAGCACCGCCCCCTAACGTCGCCCATGTCAGTAGCCCTATGTGCCGTCGACCACGAAGAGCTCATCCCGCGCCCGTCGGTCCCCTTCAGCCACTATAAATTGAGGCCTCCACCGCTCGTTTTCTTCACACCAGTTCACTCCCCTCTCACTCAGAACCACCCCACCTCACTCCCAGAGCAAGGCGAGCAACGCATCATTGGAATTTGGTCGGAGCCCGCCGCTGCTGGAGGAGAAGGGAGCTGTCGATTGGAGCCGCCCCAGGAGAAGCTGCCGGTATCAGGAGAACCGCCATCATCGACTTCGTCATTCGTCCCCGTCGCCGACCCTCGCCTGAGCCCCGATGAGCCTCCCACGACCCCGACCTGTCGCGCTAGGGTTTTGTCTCGCCGGCGCTGCCCGACGTGGACGATGAACCAGAGCCGTTTGATTAGAACTAGATCCCACGATCCACGTTGCCCCGTACCGCTTCGCCCCTCCCGGCTCACTGACGCGTGGGGACAGCCACTCAATGAGCCCGCGTACGCGCTGTGTGTAGTGGGTCGGCCCAGTAAAACATCCCGCGCGACCCAACAATTCAAATTAAGCTTTATTCATTTAATTTCAAACATAGTTTTGTACCTAGATTCAAAAATCAATCCAGCTCGATTCACTGAACCAAAATGCATGAACCCAATTTTGTTAGAAAGGTACTAAAATGCTTAATCCAAGCCCGTTGGATTCAAATCATTTGGAGTTATAGATCAACCATGGTAAAAATAACAAGGCAGAAGCTGTTTTGCATTCAAACATTTTTCTAAAATTCAACCACAAAAGCTTTTGAGTTGATTCCAACTCTCAAAAATCACATATGATCATACCTTTCAGAATATATAAAAACATATGAGTTTACTTACAGAGATAATGTTCAAGTAATAAAAGAATGCCACATAGGCATTTTTAGTCACTTTATTTAATTAAAATAAAAAGGTTAAACCTTATTAAATTGTGACACCACTTTAAATCACATTCCCATGTACTGAATATATGGTGATGACATGTGTCAACATGATCCCATGTTTGAGTTGGAGAATATTAAATCTTAAGTAGTTTTCCAATGAGTAGAAATTACTTTTCTAAAAATAAAATAAATAAATAAAGTACTTTAATCCTTGTAATGTTAGTGATGATGCTAGATCACCTAGTGTGCACCTTTGTGTAATGATTAAAAATAGTTAAGTATTGTTTGGTGATTGTGTACCTCGTATTTATAGACGTTAGTACCGACCAAGGATACGAGGAGGAAGGAGGATACTACGAGGAAGAAGCCGAGGAGAACTTCAACCACTGCTCTGCACAAGGCAAGCTATTAACTTAGCAAGCTAACTCTTGCAACTTATGCAAGCTAATACTTGCTTGTTACTATGCCAACTATATGCCTTAAACATATGTGGTTACACCCACTTGATAACCCAATCCTAGTTTTTCTTGCAAGTTTAATATTTTATTTTCTTTATTAAAGCTTTCTCTTAGAGTTTACATAGTGACTTGTGGATTCTAGAAAGACAACTAAAGGTAGCATAAAGAGCATAAAATTTGGCCTAAGTTAGATAATCTTGATGTCATCCTAAGGCATGAGACTGAACTTAGCAAATCCCCACTTGTTTACCACCCCTCATGAGTATTTACCACCACTTGTAGATGCTAGTGCTAAGTATAAAACTTGATCAACTTTAGATGGGAATACTTGGTGAAAATGGTTATGAAAACCTTAGAATGATGAGTCATTCTACTGAAATGTTTTGACATGTGTTCTTGAAAACCAGATGATTTTGATGATGAAAATGTTGAGGCATGAGCCTTAGCCCTTTATAAAACTGATGGTTGTCTGGATGCGATAGCATTCTAATTTTACCGTACAACCACAATACTCGAAATTTGGATAGGGCTTGACTGGAAATTTATATACCTTAGTATGGGTTCCCTCGCGGCCAAGGTCTGAGCTGAGGCTACCTTGTGAAGATTGTCCACCTGTGCAGTACCCAAGATGACAGTTGGTCATGGTTGGGAGGCCAAACTCACAGGAGAGGTGCCTACATTAGGGCGTGTAATTGAAAGGTTAGGATTGATTATCCGCATACTGAGTATGGTGAATTCAGGATTGTTCCTGACGGATGTATCGAATGTTGTGGTGAAAGTGTACAATCTCTGTAGAGTGTCAAACTATTCGAAGAGCCGCGTCCGCGGTTATGGACAGTTGGAGTGGCCATACTGTTCCCCCGTCAGATGTTTTCAAAATGACTTATGAAATGAATTGTGACTTTGACTTGACCACAACGGAGTTGTGATATGAAATTCAAATTCCCATCTAGGTGTTATAAAACTTTCAACTAGTTTCCTTTGCTTCTGAACTTAGTAGCGGTAAATCTAGTTTTTTGCAAAATATCCTACTACAAAAACCCCCCTTAACTTGTTAGTATTAGTTTGCGAGTACTTAAAGAGTACTCATGGCTTTGTCCCTGGCTATTCCCGTGGCCAGACTATGAAGAGGAGTACCAGGATGATGGACCGCAGGAAGGTTATGACAACTAGGATTATCTCCCATCGTCAGCATTGCATGTGACCCTGAAGATGGAGCTTCGCCTACGCTATCGTTACTATTACGTTATTCCGATGTTTGAGTTGTATTAAGAACTGGATCATGAGATCCTTATTTGTGTAAGACCTTATGTATGGTTTGTAATGGATGATGTACTATGATATCCAAATCTGTTATGTCTCGCAAAAATGGTAATCCTGGGATTGTGATGTATGGCATAACAGGCATCTGGGATTAAAAATACGGATGTTGACACAGAGATAGGTGACGGGCGTTGACGTCAAGCTCAGAGGATTTTTCGGTCTGGATTGTAATTTTCTTTTAGATCAACAGGGACCCCGTCCCCGGTTCCATTGATAACATCAACGAAACCTGGAGTGAAACTCAGGTTCAGTACAGAATAAACCTTACAGAAATGAGGTCCAAAAACAAACTAGAAACTAAAGACAGATAGTAAAGCAGGGGAGTCACACAGAGACATCCTAGCAACAAAGAGAACGCCAGCCAAGAAAGAAGTTACAGAGGGGGAGAGGGAAACACTGCTATTGACAGTGTAGAGGTTGGTGTAGCCCAGGACCCAAGCCGCGCAACTCTTTTGCTCGCCGGCGACGAAGGTTCAGAAGGATCCTCCCCTTCAGCTTCAGTACCCCTGCTCAGCCACTCATCAGAGCGAACGGCGAGGCCAGAATCTTGGAGAGGTGGGTACAGAACTCCTCCACCTTTTCCAACATCTCCTCCTTGAAAATCAACCTACAGTGCCTTACTGAGGTCAAGATCTTCCCCGGGACCTGATGTAAGTTAATCCAAGGAAGACCATTAAATGTTAGATCATTCCTGAATTTTCAGAGACACCAAAGAACAGCTGAACACACTGAATTTAGAACAGCATGTTTTTTGTTCAAGATCCAGTTCTTAGCTATAGACAGGTAATCATTTCCAATAGAAAAGCCAAAGAATTGGGAGATGATGTTCCAAACCTGTTTTGCAACCAAGCACTGGAAGAAGAGATGGTCAATAGACTCATCTTTAGAACAGAAAACACAATCTTCAGGTTTATTCAGATGTATTTTTTTAAGATTGTCCCTAGTCATTAACTTGTTATGAGCTAACAGCCAAAGGAAGATGTGGACCCTAGGTGGGACATGAAGCTTCCAAACAGCAGGTATAAAAATGGGAATAACACCCCCAAAATTGATGATAGCATAAAGGCATGTAGTGGAGTAAACTCCTTTTTTTCATACTGCCAAATCAAAGCATCAGTATTGGAGTTAAGGGAAATACTAGAAGCAATTGCCTCCAGCTCAAACCACTGATTTAGCAGATTACTATTAAAATTTCTCCTAAAAGTAAGCCTAAGGGAAGAGCCATCACAAATCTGCTGAACAGTTTTGTTGTGCTCATTACAAATAACATAAATTTCAAAAAATTGCACAGACAAAGGGGAAGTTCCAAACCAGGTGTCTTCCCAGAACCTGACTTGAGACCCATCCCCAATTTGCCATCTATAACCAAATTTAACACTATTAATGGCCCAAAGGACCCCTTTCTAGAATTGAGACACCCCAACCTGCCTACTACAAAAAATGTTGGGGTTGCAAGTATCATATTTGGAGTCAACTATATACCTCCATATCTTACCCTCATCCTTGGTATATCTTTTTATCCAAGACCCAAGGAGAGCCAAATTGACATTTGCTAAGTCAGGGATCCCTAGGCCTCCAAACTCCTTTTTTCTACAAAATAGTTTCCAACTAGCTAAGTGCAGTTTCCTATGCCCCTCAAAGTCATTCCAAAGACAGTTAGCCATCTGGGAGTTGATGAGGTCTAAGGCCCATTTGGGAAATTTAAAAAAGGAGAGCAAATAAACAGGGATACTAGCTAAGCAGGTTTTAATGAGAATCACTCTAGCTGCATAAGAGAGTAACTTCCCTCTCCAACCAGCTATCCTTTTGAGGATTTTGTCAATAAGAGGTTGGATATCCTCCCTCCTAAGCTTTTCATAATGCAAAGGAATACCTAAATATTTAATGGGGAAATGGCCAACAGCACACCCCAAAATATTAGAATACAAAGCAATATCAGAGTCCTCCAGGCCTATTGGAATGAATTCACTTTTGGAGTAATTAATCTTCATCCCAGAGACTTGCTAAAAACAGGTTAGCGCCCATTTTAAGTTGGTAGCAAAGTAAGGGCTATTATCAGAAAAAAGGATGGTGTCATCGGCATACTGCAAGCAAATGACCCCCCAGGGTGTAAGTCAGAGCAGAGGCCTTTGATCAAATTAGCACTATAGGCTTTAATAAGCATCATGGTTAGGACATCCACCCCCAAATTAAATAAAAGGGGGGAAATGGGGTATCCTTGTCTAAGTCCTTTGCGAGTGACAAAGAAATCACTAATGGAATCATTAAGTTTGACCCCAATAGACCCTCCATGAGTAATGGCTTTAATCCAAGAAATAATAGTGGGACTAAAGCCTCTTTTAGCCAGGAGGTCAAGGAGGAAGTCCAAATCAACCTTATCAAAGGCTTTTTCATAGTCTAATTTAATTACAAGCCCTTGGTTCTTATCATGAGAGATAGAATGAATAACTTCATGTGCAGTAACAACACTTTCTAAGATAAATCTACCTTTGATAAAGGCAGATTGATTGCAGGAAGTTATAGAATTCATTAGTAAAGCTAAACGGTTAGTCAAAACTTTAGTAAAAATCTTGAAGACACAATTAAGTAAGCTAATAGGTCTAAATTTTTTCATACTGCTAGCTTCAGGCTCTTTGGTAATAAGAGTCAGAATAGCAAAATTCAGCCTAAAAATGTCTAATTTGCCTTGATGAAAGTCATTAAACATGGCCATAAGGTCAGTTTTAACAGTCTCTCAAAATTGCTGATAGAAAATAAAAGGAAGGCCATCAGGACCTGGAGCCCCATCAGAGTAAGATCCAAACACAGCTTGTTTGACCTCCTCCTCAGTGAAAGGGGCTTCCAGTGCCTGGTTTTGCGAATCAGAAATTCTTTCATTGGGGGAGAAGAAATCCTCAGAAAGAGTGCAACCAGAAGGCTCCTCCTTTTTGAAGAGATCCTTATAAAAGGAGGTAGCAATTTGCATCATAGAATTCTCATCTTGAACAGGCCCATCAGGTCCATCTAGAGAATGTACAAGCATTTTCCTTCTCCTCTGGTTAGAAACAGCATGAAAATAGGCAGTATTTCTATCCCCCTCTTTAATATCCCTATCTCTAGATCTTTGTTTTGATTTGATTTCCTCTTTTAACCAAAGCAAATTCATTTTAGAATATATTTGCTTAAGTCTTGCATGTTCTTCAGTAGAGAGCTCTGAAGACTCAGCCTTAATGTCAAGCAAATCATATTCCTCGATGAGGTCTTTCTTAAGGTTTCTAAGTTCAGATTCAATATTCTTGCTCCAACCTTTAGACCAAAACCTAAATCTCCTAACTTTCATTTGACAGATATCAACTGCATTTTTGCCCCTAATGGGCAAGGACCAGTTGGCAATGGCAAGAGTTTTTAAGTCACTTCTCATGAGCCACCACTTTTCAAATTTATAAGTGGTAGTTTTGGGCTTGACATCACACCCAGATTCCCACAGAATAGGGGTGTGGTCACTACCCAACCTAGGCAAGGCCCTAGTGGCAGCAAGGGGAAACATTTGATCTATCTCAACACTGCAGAAAACTTTGTCAATGTTTGACATAATCAGGTTTTCTCTATTATTTCCCCAAGTAAATTTCCTATTACCGTGCTTAACTTCAAGCAGGCTCCAAATATCAACCCAGGAATTGAACTTATCACTCCACTTATGATCAATATTGCCATTACTCTTGTCACACTGAAATCTAACCAAATTAAAGTCCCCACCAATGATTGTGTGACCAGAGTAATCGACAAAAAGACCATGCAATTCAGAAATAAAATCTTCCTTCTTGTATTCATAGGAAGAACCATAGACAGTAACAATCCTGATTATAGTGTCTTTGGCCTTCAGCCTGACAACTACAAAGACAGAAAAACTAAGAACTTGCCAACTAATTACTTCAGAGAAATCCAAATCTACTCCTACCACAATGCCTCCAGTAGAACCAACAGCAGGAAAATCTTTCCAATCAAACATCCTATTTCCTACTAGAGAATTCAAATAATTGCAGGAAATGGTTTCTTTCTTAGTTTCTTGGAAACCAACATAATGAGCATGTGTCTTTGAAAAAAGGTCTATAAGTGCAGTTTTTTACCAGGGGCTTGAATTCCCCTAGGATTCCAAAAGACACAATTCATTTTAAACTGTTTTTCTTGGGGTGCTTGCCCCGCCTATGTTTACCAACTACAGACCAATCCAAAGCATCAGGGAAGTCATCCTCATAACTTTCCTCTCCTAGTGGACTACTAGGAGAAGGTGAAACAGAGGAAGAAGGCGGAACATTATTACTGTGTACAGAAATAACTGAGGAGCATTCCTCAAGACTAGGAATGGCAACACCAATAGTGTTAGCCATCATAACAAGATTACTAGTAGCAATGGTGTTGAAGGGATTTTGTTGAGCAATACCTTTCAGCTTGGAAGAAGCAGTAGTAGTCTTCTCCAGATTCCTCTTCATGGTAATCTCTTGGGATTTCTGTAGCATAGTCTTCCCTTCTTTATCAGAAAACCTAGCACTCTGTCTTGCACCAAAAACAGGCCCCCATTTGCTTTTTTTCTCCTGCTCTTTGTTTTTCTCTCCTTCAGGTTCATGATTCAGCAATTCCTCGTGGCTTAGCTCCTTATCTGGATCCTCATAGAAAAGGGAGTTTTCATTGGCTAACTCCATTTCCTGGATGAGGTTGACACAGGCATCCTCAGTATGCATGCCCTGCATGCAATCCAACACCTTGGTTTTTGCCATGGAATCTTCATCAACAATAGGAATAAGTTTGCTAGAGCAAACAGGCACAGGGTTATTGAGACCATAACAACTAGTAACCTCCTGAATTTTGTCAGCCAAAGCAGCCAGGGACCTTTGTTTTGAACTCCCTGGGTCTTTGTTTTTCTGCTGGGTAGGAGTAGTGGAGGATTTATCCCCGCCCAAGCTGGCATCAGTGTCCATCTTATCAGAGCTTTTCTTGGCCTCTGGAGGTTGATCCTCAAGCTGATCCTCATGTTCATCAGGGTTTGGATGATGAATGTTGTTAGGGTCATCATCCTCAACATTAACTACACTGGCAGGCCCTTCCACAGCAAAGTGAATTTGGAAAAGGACTCCATTGACTTCAAAGATTCCGGAGGCAGGAATCCTAGTGTGGTCCCTACACTTGATCTTAACTCTAACTGTCTCATAGAAGGATCTGAACATGCCACACCAGTCAACATCTTGCATAATGCCAAAAGCAGTGACAAACTGCATGAGAGTTGGCCATTTGCACCAAGCCTGATTCAAACCCTTAATTTGGAGCCAAACATCCTGCAATTCAGCATAGTAGTCCAATTCCCCATTCCAAACATGCACCTTAACAAATACACCTTCCTTAGGCAGCCCAAAGCTAGGATAACCAGCAATCTCCTCCACCTTGAGATGGGGTGGAAATTTCACCAGGAAGGACCATTCATCAAGGCATCTGATCTGCCAGGGCCAATTGGTTCTATAAACAGCAGCAAGGTTCTGATAAAGTTCCTCCTTAGAGATACTCCCCTGATCAACATACACAAGGCCAATGTTTTTTGGAGGGACAGCTTCAGATGTCATGAAAGGAAGCTCAATATGATAAAAACCCAGACCTGAAGCTGCACTTCCAACAAACTTAGCAATCTGATGAGGCTGTTTCTTAACTGGACAAGCTCCAACCTCATGGTCTAAAGAGCTACAGATGAAGCAAATCCTAGGGTAGGTACAAGCAGCTTTGTGATGTCCTGGCTCCCCACAATTGTAGCAAATAACTTCAGCATAGATATCCAATTTATCCTGAACACCAGTCCCAGAATCAGAGAGAACAGACTGTTGGGCACCCTCCATAGACTTAGCATCTTCACCCCTACTGACTTCTTTAGCTTTCTGCTTTTGGTTCTTCCCAGATTGAGAAGACCTACTCCCCTGAGGCTTTTGAGTGGGAGGTTGCACAGCCTGCTGGGGAGGCATCCACTGGCCAGCAAAACCAGGGGGAGGTTGTTGCCAAGGCACAGTGAATTGCCCCTGAAAGGCAGGATTGGGATGCTGACCAAATTGCCATGGAGGAAAACTAAAAGGAGGATAAGATCCATATTGGGGCGGCATCATCTGAGCTTGTTGTGGCATGGGAGGATGCTGGTAGCCAAAACCAAAAGGGGGAGGTTGTTGAGGTGGCTGCTGCTACTGCCATTGCTCCCCTTTGTTGTTGCCACCACGACCTCTTCCCCTGCCTCTACCCTTCTCAGCCATACTGCAAACCTCCAGAATCTTCTTGAACGAAGGCTTTGGGTGAATATTCCAAGTCTCAGCACTAAGAGAGAGCTTAGTGCTTAGATCTGGCTCATCATCTGGAGAGAGAGGGAAATAGTCCGCCGCCACAAAGGAACGGGACTGAACGAGCTCTTTCAGGATCCAGACATGAAGGGAGGGTGGTGTAGTAGTAGCCGAACAAACCCTAGGAGGGGTATCTTCGTCTTCCCACAATTGACCGAAGAAAAATCTCTAGGCCTTGTCAGCTTTGTCCTCCATGCCAGCGCACGTGAGTGCCATAGCGAGACCAGGTGGCTCCGGGTCGAGCGTCGAGGTGTTCATCACCTGTCTTGTCCCTCTTCTAGGTGGGCGCACATCACAGCCCCCACGTTGACCGAGTCTCGCCTGAGCGCCACCAAGGTTGCTACTTCCAGAGCATCCCGAAACGAGAACCTCCCCTGCTCTGGGTGCAGGGGAATGGAGAAGATGGTCCTGTCTCCCGGCGCCAATGACGATGGACCCAACAGTGAAGCCAAACTCCTGCTCGTAGGTCCACGAGGGCGACCACGCTTCCTCCTCCCCGCCACCGCAGGGGCACTTGTCTTTCCTCGACGGGCTTGAACAGGACTGTAGACGTCGACAGCGAGCTTGCGGGGGCGTCCCACCGCTCGCTTGCCAGCACGCCGACTCCTCCCCAATCCCCTTGTCGAGGCCGGTGAAGTCGAAGAAGGAGTCGATGAACCAGAGACCGGCATCAGGGGCGCGAGATTTTCTCTTGCATGACGATCTTGTCGAAGTCCTCCCCCCCCCCCCCAATCGATGGCCTGATGAAGGACGGCCCCCGTAATCAGGGGAGGAGCATCCTGGCGCTTCAACCTCTTTGAGGAGCCCTCCAATCTCCGCTTCGCAAGGAGCCGAGCCGCCACGCGGCTCATTCTCCCATCCATATACAGGAATCGCCAAGGTCAGGCGCCGTGCCGCGAGATTCCTCACCAGAGGGAGGCAGGGAAGCCGCATCAGGGACGGAGGCGAGGGTGGAATCGAGAACGGAGAAGGCGAGGGTGGAGTCGAGAGCGGCGAAGGCGAGGGTGGAGTCAAGAGCGGCGAAATCGAGGTGGTCGGCAGGGTGGAACAGTGAGTCGGAGAAGGAACGGCGGCAGTGAATGATGGTAACGTACCCCGTACGCCGCCCTCCCCGAGGGGAAGTGGGCCCTGTCCGAACCCCCGACGCGTGCCCGATGAACAGGGGAGGGGGTCGGAACAGTAGCTGACGTCTTTTGCGCAAAGGCTTGCGTTCTACTGTTTGTTTAGTTTTGTTAGGTCGGTGTCTACGTGGTTTGTACTATGACATTTATGATACTAGTAAGTAGCACGTGCTTTGCATGTTGCCACATATATCATTTTAAATAAAAAATTTATATTTGATTTATTTAGTATACCTGATGTCGACACTTTTCTTTTTGCGAGAATTAGTTCCAAAGAGAGTAAGTTTGGTGTTTGAAAAACTAATATCAGAAGGAGTAATGACATGAGATCATTATAATTAATTTATTAATACATATGAAATACAACTTATATATTTTCATACATATAACCTGTATTTTTTCTCCTTATCTGTTCAGTACATGGTCATGTTCCACCTGGTTTTGTCAGTGGTCGGATAATTGTTAGAGTAAATCACGCATAAAAAGAAGTAAGAGTGAGTCACCGACCAGCCACACACGTCTCTACATCTCTCTTGTGAAAAGCAAGCAAGAAAAATCCCCGCTCTACCGTCTAGCAGTGAGTCGACTCTACCCAATCTCCCAATCCATTTGCTCTCCGCGCATTTGGAAAGCTCGTGGGATGCCGGCTAGAGCAGCGGATATGTCGTTGCCCACCAGGCAGGCTGCAAGTCACCGTCGTTGATTTGGAATGGTAGCAGAGGCTCGCCGGCTCTATCTGAAGACTGCGCGCAGCGTCGCCAGCTGTTCCCGCTTGAGCAATCGGGGCTGGGGTTCGCAGATAGCATCCCCCTCGCTCTGTGGCGACAACTACAGCCTGCAGTCGACAGGCAAGGCGGCACAGGCCTCGTTGCTCCACTCTCACCCTGCACGGTTGTTTGCACCTTCCTATCTGATAAATTTCTGATTTTCCCAATTTTGGTTACAAGATGATCCATTGATACTGCACCGCTTAATCGAACCATATGATGGATTCGATCTGCAATGTTGACATTTGAGACACACAAGAAGAATTGAAATAGCATTATTGCTTATGTGTAGTAAAAAACATATATAACCAGATTGACATATCTACTATATTTTCCTTTTGATGAGAACCAAAAAATCTATTATAAAAATGCCACAAAGATGAATAATAATGATACATCCCTTTATATAAATAAATAATTCAACTTAAGAATACTTAAAAATCATTCAAGAGAAGAATTAAATCGCTGTCATGACACACATATCCCCATACTTAGTGGATTTTAATAGTTCACTTCAAGGATCTATAACAAAAAAAAATTTAAATGGAAAGGATCTGGCACTGGACTGGACAAAGAGCCAAATACATAGTGTGCAGCAAAAGTAAAGAAGATAACACACAACGGATAACCAACTAATTTTACTGTCAGGACTAATAAGAAGCATCATATGTGTAACATTTTGACACAGATGAATATGCAAAGTCGTCACCATCATAAAAAAAACAACAAGAGAGAGAGACTCACATGTGATTTCCTCCTTCGGTGTTGGCTTTCCACACCAGTTGTGTACGGATCGTATACGTATGTATACGACGGCGCCGCCGGAGAGAGAGCTAAGAGACGCCAATCTGATTGTGCAATGCCGCGGACGGGAGATGTAGCCTAACGGGCGACACTTCAGTTCAACCAAAGCCTATGATTTGGGTGCAAATAAATGGAAGTAGAGCTGTATAGCTACAGAGAGCTGTGGTCGTTGTGCTATGTGGGATGGAAGCAAGATGATGTGCTATGCGTGGAATGAACTGATCGGACTCCACCGTACGTTAGCGCGGGCAGTCAACTTCAAATAAAATACGCGCGGGAGGGAGCGTGGGTTGTGGAGCCATCGAGAAGGGCCAAGTGGCTTCCAAAACACGCGCGCGGCGAGGAGCGACGAATCCAACAAACTACAGCCTCGATCTGACACAGCATGTGTCGTGGGAATGACCACGGCAGACGTTGCGATCGGCAGCGAGTAGTAGAACATGGGGCAAGAGCGGCCAGCCATCTGCGGTGCGAGATGAGGACGGAGACACAAGGTTTTATCCAGGTTCGGCCCCCCGGAGGGTAAAGAACTACTCCTGCTAGATCGTATTATGGTGAGAGTATAAAGGGGAAACCTCGACGACTAGGCGGCGAGTCGCTTGAGTGTATGATGGAACGTATCCTCTATGCGTACCCTAGGAAGGTTTATATAGGCTCACCTCGCTAGGGTTTACAGATTACAACTGATTTAGTTAAGGATTCGGAGGTTCTTTGACCTAGTCCGACTGGGCCTAGCTACGCTTCTGGGCCTCCAGCTTCCAGTCGCCTGAATCCTCGCCAAGTCTTGATCCAGTCGCCGTTCTGTAGGCCCACTCGCTGACGGTTTGGGCCAATAGGAAACGTCCTGATGGGCATACCCCGGTAGGCATATCCCCATCAGCATGGGGTGATGTAGGGTGGATAGCTACCCATGCCTTCAAATCAATGGGCAAAAGTGGTTCTTCGTTGGCCGGCGGAAACCGAGAATGGATTAAAAATTCGAATTCAAAACTGGAGCATTATAGTACTAGACTAGACTAGAGATAGAGACTAGCGATAAATGAGACACGTATTACAATGCAAAAAAAAGTCAGATCTTAGGTTTTCACTCTGCAAGGTAAGACTGTGAACTTCTCCTATACTGCTGCCCCCACTTTTCGATGCCGCTGCTACAAGTCACGGATCACCTAGCCAATTCCTTGTCGTCACTAGGACTCGACCGACCTTTGCTAGTCCACAAATCTTGGCTTCCATGACATTCTCTGCACACTGACTTCACCATGAAACTAAATACATGTTCCATGATGAGAACAGACTGCAAAAAGCTTCGCCTCACTCCCTTTGAAACCAAACGGTCAGAAAAACGATTGCGAGCGACTGAATCCCATCCGTTCTAGTAATGTATGTTGGCAACAAGTGCCCATGTGCAGAGTGCACCACGCTCCAACCAATAAACTTGTGTTGAATGTTTTCCTAAATAGGCCCAGCTGAAAGAACATGTGGGCCCCAATGTGTGGTTTTGGTAAATAATGACAATCTATATGGACTAATGCTTGTATCAAGTTGTACTCGTAGGAATTGTCCATAGGCAATGCTTGAACCATATGTTGGATTCAAGGTTTGGAGAAGAAGAAAGTGAAGAGGATCAAGTGGTGACCAAGGTGTTCAAAGAGTGATCCATAAATTGGTCATGTGAGAGTTAAACCTATGGCAAGTATGTCTTGAAGAATAAGATGGAGTAATATCTCTGGTGCACCTTCAAGGCATCAACATAATGAAGAAAAGAAGAAATGATGTGCAAGCTAAGGATGTGCAATATCTAGAAGATCTCATGGTTGAAGCTTGCAATCTTTACCATTGATACATCTTTCACTGTTACTATTTACTTTCTGCAAACCACCATCATCTTCCACACCATACAGTTAATCCTTTGTTACAGCAACCGGTGAGATTGACAACCTTACTGTTCGTTGGGGCAAAGTCTTGAGTTTGTGTTGTGCAGGTTTCCATGTTGCTTGCAACACCTTTGAGATGTTTCCTTCCTCCTACTGGTTCGATAACCTCGGTTTCTTACTAAGGGAAGACTTACTGTTGTGCTCTTCACACCTTGCTCTTGGGGTTTCCCAATGAAGCGCTCCCACCTCTTGTTGTCCTCTTTCCAACAAAATTTGTTTCGGGTCAATCGGAGTTTCCAAACTCTAGATATTGCCATTTGAAGTTTGCCTCTTATTTGGTCCAGACCGGAGTCTCCGGTCTGCGTGGACCGGAGTCTCCGGTGTGGTCCGGAGTTTTCGGAACTGTCTCCGGTGGTGACTTCAGAATCAGGGCTGGGACATACTGTATGGGGGTCCGGAGCCAGGTCCGGAGGCTACCCCGAAGTCTCCGGTGTTGGCTTAGTCCGGAGTCTCCGGTGTTGGAAGACCGGAGTCTCCGGTCTTGTTGGGTCATGGATGGCCCAGGTCATTTAGATGGGCGGTCCGGAGGCTGGTCCAGAGATAGGCCGGAATCTCCGGTATAGACCAGAGTCTCCGGTCTGACTTTTCCCCAACGGGCAGAAAACGGTCAGAAATCTGTGGGCCTATAAAAAGGGGCCCTTCTTCCACAATGTTCTTGCTCGAGTTTTACAGGCTTTCTCCTCTATTCTTGACCCTCTTGAGCTTGCTCCCCCTTCAATCCCTCCCTTGATTCTTGCATATACTTTAGGGATTTGAAAGAGGAGATCTAGATCTACAATCCCACCAATCCATCTCTCCTCTAAGTGAGGGGAACATCTTGGGATCTAGATCTTGGAGTCTTTTGTGGATTCCCTCCATTGTGCTTCCTCTCTTATTCCCCCACAAGCTTTTGTAGCTTTGGTGGAATTTGGGAGAGAAGTATTTGAGCACTACTTGTGTTCTTGCCATTGCATTTGGTGCATCGGTTTGAGTTCTCCCCGGAGGATTTGGTGAGTGAAAGTTGAGAAGCTTTTTACTCTTGGGTTCTTGGAACCCTAGACGGTTTGTTGGTGTTGCAGGTTGTGGCCTTGGTGGCGTTTGTTGGGAGCCTCCAATTAAGTTGTGGAGAAGTGCCCCAACCTTGTTAGAGGTTCCGGTTTGCCACCGACAAGTGCACCGATAGTGGAAGCGTGGATCGATCCCATTGGGGTGAGATTCACCGGAGAATAAGGGAGGCCTTTTGTGGGGTTGGTGGTTTGATACCACCCCCTCTCCAAACGAGACGTACTCCATGTTGGGAGGAACTCGGTAAAATATCGTCGTCCCCGCGTGCCTCGGTTATCTCTATATCTGAGCTCTTACTTATGCACTTTACTTTGTGATAGCCTTCGTGCTTGAACTATATATCTTGCTATCACATAGTTGTTTGTCTTGCTTAGCATAAGTTGTTGGTGCACATAGGTGAACCCTAGATTGTTCTAGGTTTGTGCTTAACAAAGTAAACGCTAGTTTATTCTGCCGTTGTTGAGCCACACTCGAAAAAGTTTTAATCGCCTATTCACCCCCCCTCTAGGCGACATCTGTATCCTTTCACCAGCCCATTTATTACATGCCAATAAATTTTTAAAATCCTAAAGACCCACTTGGCCCATTCATACAAGGCAAGAGATGGGACAAAAGTTTGAAATCACACATTGCTAGTTGACTGGAAGTTGGACCAATTTATAAGAAAAGCTCTTCCACCACTTCTACGAGCTTGAGAAGAGAAGACATATACATTGCGGGTTGCGGGAATCTCGCCGAGCCGATCTTTATTTTGCCACACATGAATTGTATGTGAACAGTTGTACACAAGCTGAAACGTTTTGCTCGAGTGGATTTTTCGTATGAGCTAAGTGGAAATGAATGCAAACTGAGTGGAGGCTGTCCGGTTTTTGGCTGCCGCATGTTTGCTTCATCTTTCGCCTCTTTGTTTCATCTCCTGTGCAGCCCGTTTGCCTTCCCTTTATGCCTATACAAGAGAGAGATCGCGCCTCCTTTTAGACACAACATCGCACACCCCTCTGCGCCTCTAGTTCCAAAGCACTGCGCTACCTAGATCTTCCCCATCCCGTCTTGCTGCATTTATCGTGAGCCGGGACAGTAGGCCTCCGAGACCCCTCCGCTTCGAGTCTTGTACGGGAGAAGGGAGATAAGGTTTTTGGGGAGCACTATTGGCGCGACTACTGGCTTCATCACGGACTCCTTCACGGATAGCGTCAGCGCTGGCATCTTTCCCAACGACGACTTCTTCCCTGACATTAGCAACCTCTTCCTTGACGACATGGCTCATGACGATGCCAACGCCAACACTGGCGGTTCCTCTCTTGTTGTTGTGATGTACATCCTCTTTATCAACCTTGTTCTGATCTTATCTCAAGTTCTATGCCTTGCAATCCGTTTGTTTATTTTTCTTAATCTATATTCGCTAATTCACATGGTTAGTTTAATTTCTATTATTCTATTCATGTTTTATCTAGCATTTATCATGGTTAATTCTCTTGGTAAATTGCTCTTTTATTCAACAATCCAAAAACCTTATTTTAGGCAATTTGCCCCAAGTGGCTTTGTTGCTTCCATGAAGCCACCTGTGTTTGAAGGTGTCAATTATAAAAGATGGCATGCAAGAGAAGTGCACTGGTTTCATACCATGAGGTGCTATAACGTCATCTATGGCGCATCCGAGGGAGATCTTAATCCTGCTCAGGAAGAGGCTTTCCAAAAACTTGATACCACTTTTAAGGCTGTCTTGAGACAATATTGTCGATTCATACTTGTCATTTAGCAATGGCAAGGATATGTGGGATGCACTCGAGAGAAAATTTGGAGTCTCTGATGCTGGCAGTGAACTGTATGTCGTGGAACAATTCTATGACTATAAGATGGTTGATGACCGCCCCATTGTGGAGCAGGCTCATGAAATACAGTCACTTTCCAGGGAGCTCGAGCACTTTGCTTGTGTGTTACTGGACAAATTTGTTGTCGGAGGCATTATTTCCAAGCTTCCCCCGTCATGGAGGAATTTTGCTACTTCTCTGAAGCACAAGAGACAAGAGTTTTCCGTGACGGACCTCATTGGGGCTTTTTATGTGGAAGAGAAAGCAAGACAATAAACACATGCTTGAGGTACCAAGGGAGGTTCTAATGCCAATATGATACAGAAAAGGAACTTCCAGCCTCACAAGTTCAAGAACAAGGGAAACTTTGATGGTAAAGGAAAGTTTGATAGAAAGAACAAGGTTTCATAGTCTACCAGTTTCAAGAAGAAGACTAATAAGAAGAAAGGTGCTTGTCATGTGTGCGGTGATCCTGATCATTGGGCTCCTGCTTGTCCCAACTGCTTTGACAAGCGCTAGCATGGGAAAGGCAGCAAGAATGCTAATGTTGTCATGAGCGATGTTGAAATGAAAGATGTTGGGTATGGTATATTACCTATTATTCTTTCATTATGTCATTATCCTGATTGGTGGGTTGACACGGGCGCTAATGTACATGTCTGTTTTGATATTTCCATGTTTTCTTCATATCACGTTAGAGGGAACCGTGCTAATGGGAAACGACTCACATGCTTTTGTTCATGGTGTTGGTATGGTCGACCTAAAGTTCACTTCGGGAAAGACCATGTGCCTGAAGAACGTGCATCATGTTTCCTTAATAAATAAAAATCTTGTTAGCGGATCTCTTTTGTGTCGAGACGGCTACAAGATTGTATTCGAGTCCAATAAATTTGTAATTTCTAAGTATGGAACCTTTGTTGGTAAAGATTATGAGTGCGGAGGCTTGTTCCACTTATCTCTATCAGACATTTGTAATAAAGTTGTTAATCATATTTACACAAATTTTGAATCAAATGTCTGGTATTCTCGTCTTTCCCATATAATTGTGGTTGTATGACACGGCTATCTAAAATGAATTTAATCCCCGATTTCACTACTATTAAGGGATCTAAGTGCCAAGTCTGTGTGCAATCTAAACAACCTCACAAGTCACATACGACTGTAGAGGTGAGAAATTTAACACCATAGCTCATACATTCTGATCTTTGTGAGATGAATGGTGTGTTGACAAAAGGTGGACAAAATTATTTCATGACTTTGATCAATGACTCTACGAGATATTGTCATGTGTATCTTCTGAAATCAGAATATGAGGCTTTGAGTTTCTTCAAAATCTATAAAGCTAAAGCATAAAATCAACTTGATCAAAAGATTAAGAGACTAAGGTCTGATCGTGGTGGAGAGTATTTTTCCAACGAGTTTGATTCCTTTTGTGCGGAACATGGCATAATTCATGAGAGGGCGCCTCCCTACTCACCCCAGTCAAATGGAGTAGCCGAAAGAAAGAAATGTACTCTAACAAATTTAGTTAATGCCATGTTAGACACATCGGGTCTCTCCAAGGAATGTTGGGAGGAGGCACTATTGATTGCATGTCATGTCCTAAATCGAGTTTCTACAAAGACAAAGAAATTACTCCATTCGAAGAATGGGAGAAGAAAAGGTCAAAACTCTCTTACTTGTGAACTTGGCGTTGTTTGGAAAAAGTTAATATACCAATCCCCAAGAAGCGCAAGCTTGGACCAATAACCATTGATTGTGTTATTCTGGGGTATGATTTTCATTGCGTTGGTTTTGATAGTAAAATCTGAAGTACCTGACATACATGTTGGTACAATCATGGAGTCGATTGATGTGACTTTCTTTGAGGATATCTTTCCTATGAAAGATAAACCCAACTCATCAAATATGGAGATATCTAGTTCATCTAATCAGGAATTTTCTACAATTTCTGAACCTACCATTCCAATTGAACACTCTGAAAGTCCTAAGAAGGAGGATAATGAAATTCCTAAAAGGAGCAAGAGACCGAGGACTACAAAATCCTTTGGTGATGATTTCATTGTGTACCTTGTGGATGACGCTCCCACTTCCATTTCAGAAGCCTATGCATCGCCTGATGCTGACTACTGGAAGGGAGCCGTCCGTAGTGAGATGGATTCCATCTTAGGTAATGGAACATGGGAGATCACTGGTCGTCCTTATGGGTGCAAACTTGTAGGATCCAAGTGGGTGTTTAAGAAAAAGCTTAGGCCTGATGGTACTATTGAGAAGTACAAGCCACGGCTTGTGGCCAAAGGTTATACGCAAAAATAAGGTGGAGACTTCTTTGACAGTTACTGATACGTCGTAAACGTATCTATATTTTTTGATGTTTCATGCTTGTTTAGTATCTACTTTGCTTTGCTTTTTCTACACTTTGAGGTGTTTTTATATGTTTTATGGTACTAACCTATTAATAAGATGCCACAGTGTTAGTTGCCTGTTTTCTTCTGTTTTTTGGTTCCAGAAAGGCAGAAAATCAATATTCTCGAAATTGGACGGGACAAAAGTCAAAGTCAATATTTTACAATGGGGAACATGGAGCCAGAAGACGAGACAGAGGAGGGCCTCGAGGGGGCCACACCCCCTGGCCACGCGGGTGGGCCCACCCCATGCCTGGGGAGGTGCAGCCGCCTCGGGCACCCCCTCGGCATCCCTCTTCGCCTATAAGAAGCCCCCGATGCCTAAACTCTAAGTACCCGATCAATATTCCACAAAACCGTCTGTAGACGCCGCCACCATCGTCCCTAGATCGGGGGGATCTGAAGCTCTTCCCGGCACCCTGCCAGAGGGGAAATCATCCCGGAGTCCTTCTTCTTCATCATGCCAGCCTCCGGCATGAAGCGTGAGTAGTTCCACCTTGGACTACTGGTCCATGTAGTAGCTAGATGGTTGTATCTCCTCCTTTGTGGTTTCATGTCTAGATCTTGTGAGCTCCGTTCATGATCAAGATCTCATCTATTTGTAATCATGCATGTTGTGTTTGCGGGGATCCGATGGATATTGAGATTACTATGTCAGATTAATTAATGGTTTTGTCTTATTGATTCTATCATGTCTGTGTTGTTTATGATCTTGCATGCTCTTCGTTGTTAGTAGCTATCTTGGCCAAGTAGTTGCTAGTGACTCCAAGAGGGGGTATTTATTCTCGATAGTGGGTTCATGCCTCTATTTAATCTAAGGAAAGTGACAGAAATCTCTAAGGTTGTAGATGTGATGTTGCCACTAGGGAGAAAACAACGGTCTCTTGTTCATGGAACAAGTGGATTGTTTACCTTACACACTTTGCTTAAAGCAGTTGTCTGTTGCTTGCAATTTAATACTAGAGGGGGTTCGGATGATAACCCAAAGGTGGACTTCTAGTCATAGATGAAGTTGGATGGCGGTATATGTATCTTGTTGTATTGCCCAATCAAATCTGATAGGATCATGATGTCTAGTATTGCATTGTTATGCCTTGCTCAGTCCTGTCAATTGCTAAGCTGTAATTTGTTTACCCACCATGCCATGTTTGTTTATCTAAGGAGAACACCTCTAGTGAACTATGGACCCCTGTCCAATCTTTACCATTGATACATCTTTCATTGTTACTATTTACTTTCTGCAAACCACCATCATCTTCCACACCACACAGTTAATCCTTTGTTCCAGCAACCGGTGAGATTCACAACCTCACTGTTCGTTGGGGAAAGTCTTGAGTTTGTGTTGTGCTGGTTTCCATGTTGCTTGCAACACCTTTGAGATGTTTCCTTCCTCCTACTGGTTCGATAACCTCGATTTCTTACGGAGGGCAGACTTACTGTTGTGCTCTTCACACCTTGCTCTTGGGGTTTCCCAATGAAGCGCTCCCACCTCTTGTTGTCCTCTTTCCAACAAAATTGGTTTCGGGTCAATCGGACTTTCCAAACTCTAGATATCGCCATTTGAAGTTTGCCTCTTATTTGGTCCAGACCGGAGTCTCCGGTATGCATGGACCGGAGTCTCCGGTGTGGTCCGGAATTTCCGGAACTGTCTCCGGTGGTGACTTCAGAATCAGGGATGGTACATACTGTATGGGGGTCCGGAGCCAGGTTCGGAGGCTACCCCGAAGTCTCCGGTGTTGGCTCTGCCCGGAGACTCCGGTGTTGGAATACCGGAGTCTCCGGTCTTGTTGGGTCATGGATGGCCCAGGTCATTCAGATGGGCGGTCTGGAGGCTGGTCCAGAGGTTGGCTGGAATCTGCGGTATAGACCAGAGTCTCCAGTGTAGACTGGAGTCTCCGGTCTGACTTTGCCCCAACGGGCTGAAAACGGTCAGAACTCTGTGGGCCTATAAAAAGGGGCCCTTCTTCCCCAATGTTCTTGCTCGAGTTTTACAAGCTTTCTCCTCTATTCTTGACCCTCTTGAGCTTGTCCCCCCTTCAATCCCTCCCTTGATTCTTGCATATACTTTAGAGATTTGAAAGAGGATATCTAGATCTACAATCCCACCAATCCATCTCTCCTCTAAGTGAGGGGAACATCTTGGTATCTAGATCTTGGAGTCTTTTGTCGATTCCCTCCATTGTTCTTCCTCTCTTATTCCCCCACAAGCTTTTGTAGCTTTGGTGGAATTTGGGAGAGAAGGATTTGAGCACTACTTGTGTTCTTGCCATTGCATTTGGTGCATCGGTTTGAGTTCTCCCTGGAGGATTTGGTGAGTGAAAGTTGAGAAGCTTTTTACTCTTGGGTTCTTGGAACCCTAGACGGTTTGTTAGTGTTGCAGGTTGTGGCCTTGGTGGCGTTTGTTGGGAGCATCCAATTAAGTTATGGAGAAGTGCCCCAACCTTGTGAGAGGTTCCGGTTTTCCACCGACAAGTGCACCGATAGTGGAAGCGTGGATCGATCCCATTGGGGTGAGATTCACCGGAGAATATGGGAGGCCTTTTGTGGGGTTGGTGGTTTGATACCACCCCCTCTCCAAACGAGACGAACTCCATGTTGGGAGGAACTCGGTAAAATATCATCGTCCCCGCGTGCCTCGGTTATCTCTATACCCGAGCTCTTACTTATGCACTTTACTTTGTGATAGCCTTCGTGCTTGAAGTATATATCTTGCTATCACATGGTTGTTTGCCTTGCTTAGCATAAGTTGTTGGTGCACATAGGTGAACCCTAGCTTGTTCTAGCTTTGTTCTTAACAAAGTAAACGCTAGTTTAATTCCGCCTTTGTTGAGCCACACTCGGAAAAGTTTTAATCGCCTATTCACCCCCCGCTCTAGGCGACATCTGTATCCTTTCACCAGCCCATTTATTACATGCCAATAAATTTTTAAAATCCTAAAGACCCACTTGGCCCATTCATACAAGGCAAGAGATGGGACAAAATTTTAGTCACACATTGCTAGTTGACTGGAAGTTGGACCAGTTTATAAGAAAAGCTCTTCCACCACTTCTACGAGCTTGAGAAGAGAAGACATATACACGTGCACTCCTCCTCATCCCCCTCGCTCGTCTCGCCACGTCTCGCCTTGCCTTGTCACGACACGCGCGCATCGCGGGTTGCGGGAATCTCGCCGAGCCGAGCTTTATTTTGCCACACATGAATTGTATGTGAACAGTTGTAGACAAGCTGAAACGTTTTGCTCGAGTGGATTTTTAATACGAGCTAAGTGGAAATGAATGCAAACTGAGTGGAGGCTGTCCGGTTTATGGCTGCCGCATGTTCGCTTCATCTTTCGCCTCTTCATTTCATCTCCTGTGCAGCCCGTTTGCCTTCCCTCTGTTCCTATCCAAGAGAGAGATCGCGCCTCCTTTCAGACACAACATCGCACACCCCTCTGCGCCTCTAGTTCCAAAGCACTGCGCTACCTAGATCTTCTCCATCTCGTCTTGCAGCGTGCATCGTGAGCCGGGACAGTAGGCCTCCGAGACCCCTCCGCTTCGAGTCTTGTACGGGAGAAGGGAGATAAGGTTTTTGGGGAGCACTATTGGCGCGACTACTGGCTTCATCACGGACTCCTTCACGGATAGCTTCAGCACTGGCGTCTTTCCCAACGACGACTTCTTCCCTGACATTAGCAACCTCTTCCTTGACGACATGGCTCATGACGATGCCAACGCCAACACGGGTGGTTCCTCTGTTACTGTTGTGATGTACATCCTCTTTCTCAACCTTGTTCTGATCTTATCTCAAGTTCTATGCCTTGCAATCCGTTTGTTTATTTTTCTTAATCTATATTCGCTAATTCACATGGTTAGTTTAATTTCTATTATTCTATTCATGTTTTATCTAGCATTTATCATGGTTAATTATCTTGGTAAATTGCTCTTTTATTCAACAATCCAAAAACCTTATTTCAGGCAATTTTCCCCAAGTGGCTTTGTTGCTTCCATGAAGCCACCTGTGTTTGAAGGTGTCAATTATAAAAGATGGCGTGCAAGAGAAGTGCACTGGTTTCATACCATGAGGTGCTATAACGTCATCTATGGCGCATCCGAGGGAGATCTTAATCCTGCTCAGGAAGAGGATTTCCAAAAACTTGATACTACTTTTAAGGCTGTCTTGAGACAATATTGTTGATTCATACTTGTCATTTAGCAATGGCAAGGATATGCGGGATGCACTCGAGAGAAAATTTGGAGTCTCTGATGCTGGCAGTGAACTGTATGTCGTGGAACAATTCTATGACTATAAGATGGTTGATGACCGCCCCATTCTAAAGCAGGCTCATGAAATACAATCACTTTCCAGGGAGCTCGAGCACTTCGCTTGTGTGTTACTGGACAAGTTTGTTGTCGGAGGCATTATTGCCAAGCTTCCCCCGTCATGGAGGAATTTTGCTACTTCTCTGAAGCACAAGAGACAAGAGTTTTCCATGACGGACCTCATTGGGGCTCTTGATGTGGAAGAGAAAGCAAGACAAAAAAACACATGCTTGAGGTACCAAGGGAGGTTCTAATGCCAATATGATACAGAAAAGGAACTTCCAGCCTCACAAGTTCAAGAACAAGGGAAACTTTGATGGCAAAGGAAAGTTTGATGGAAAGAACAAGGTTTCACAGTCTACCAGTTTCAAGAAGAAGACTAATAAGAAGAAAGGTGCTTGTCATGTGTGCGGTGATCCTGTTCATTGGGCTCCTTCTTGTCCCAACCGCTTTGACAAGCGCTAGCATGGGAAAGGCAGCAAGACTGCTAATGTTGTCATGAGCGATGTTGAGATGAAAGATGTTGGTGTAGGGTTTCGTAGCATGGAAAACAAAAAAATTCTACCGCATACAAACAAACAATCCAAGATCTATCTACTAGATTGTAGCAACGAGTCGATGGAATAACTCACCCTCGAAGATTCCAAAGTGTTTAACGAGAGCAGATTCTCGTGGGTGATGTAGTCGTACTCTTGCCGATCTCAAGATCGCGTAGACGATCCTTCTGGTGCTGCGTTCCGGCAGCGCTTCCGCAGTCGGTCACACGTTCGGTACTCGATGAAGACCTTCCTCTCCCTTGTTCCAGCAGGCAGCAGAGGTTGTAGCACTCTCCTCGCGATTCCGGCAGCACAACGGCGTGGTACCGAAAGTAGAGGGGAGATCTCGCAGGGCTTCGCCTTAAGCCGGAGCGAGTATGGTGGACTATGAGAGAGATCCTCGGCGATCTAGGGTTTAGACGCACCAAGGAGGAGGGTCTAGGGCCGGCGGCTAGGGCTTGGAGCATCCCAAGTCGGTGGCTAGGGGAGAAAACCTAGGCGGCGGCTATGGTGGGTGGCGGCGGCTAGGGTTTAGGTTTAGAGGGGCGTGGTGTTGTGTCCTTGGAGGGGCAGCCCTGCCCCTCCTTATATAGGTGGAGGGGCGCGCCAAGGGGAGGGGAGTCCCTCCCCAACTCGGTCTCCAAGTGGGCCGGCGGTGGAGGGAGGGAACTCCTCCCCAAGTAGGTTTCCTACTTCCCCTCCACCTCCCAAAATAGCCGTTTGACTTTTCAAATTGGCGTTTGACTTTTCAAACTAGGATTTGATTAAACCCTTTATTTTGTTCAACGATGACACTTAGTACATGATGCAATCATTCCAACTTGATATGACACATTCATGTACCCTTCCCCTCCGGAGTGCCGGACATTCCGGAACCTTCTAGAACATTCCTGATGAAAACACAGGAACCATTCTCCAACCCCGAAATGGGACTTTCCTTATATGAATCTTATTCTCCGAACCATTCCGGATCTCCTCGTGATATCCCGGATCCCATCCGAGACTCCTACAACATTCGGTCTCTCACTCATCATTCCATAACTACTCAAACAACGTCGAATCCTTAATTGTGTCTCCCTACGGTTCGTGAATTATGCGGACATGATCGAAACACTTCTCCGAACAATAACCAATAGAGGAATTTGGAAATTCATATGGCTCCCACATATTTCTACGATTACTTTGCGATCGAATGAACCACTAACATACGATACCAATTTCCCTTTGTCTCATGATAGTTTACTTATCCGAGGTTATGATCGTTGGTATCTCTGCATACCTAGTTCAACCTTGTTACCAATAAGTACTCTTTTCTCGTTCCTGTGATATGTGATCCCTTGTGGCCAGTCACCTGCTTGCAAGCTAATTGGATGACATTCCACCCAGAGGGCCCAGAGTATATCTATCCGTCATATGGATGGACAAATCCCACTCTTGATCCATGTGCCTCAACCCATACTTTCCGAACACTCAATGCCACCTTTATAGCCACCCAGTTACGGTGTGGTGTTTGATGTCATCAAAGCATCCTTCCGGTGATGGTGATTAACATGATCTCATGGTCGAAGGAATTAGGTTACTATGTATCAGAAAGCTTATAGCAAATGAACTATATTAAATGACTTGATCTTTATGCTACGCTTAACTATAGGAGTATGTCCATCACATCATTCTCCTAATGATATGACCCTGTTGTTAATAACATCTCTATGTTCATGATTAGGAAACCATGATCATATATTAACCAACAAGCTAGTTTAACAAGAGGCTTTACTAGGGACTCTTTTATGTTTACAAATCACACAAGTATTAATGTTTCATGTTAATACAATTATAGCATGGTATGTAAACATTTATCATAAGTATGAAGATATGATAATAACCACTTTATTATTGCCTCTTGGGCATATCTCCAACAGTCTCCCACTTGCACTCGAGTCAATAATCTAGTTTCAAACCTTTGTGTATTCAACACCTATGGCTTTCTGGTGTCGTATGTACACGATTGCTAGTGGTTAACTGATCTCCGGATCTGACACTTCTAGGTCCGTGTGTAATTGCATGTCTTTGTGTCTCTACGCATCACTCATTCTCTAATGAGATGGCTTCGTACAAACTTGGTCCTTAGGTGTGACCTTTAGTTCTTTGGGGTTAAAACATGTTGATAATATTGTCGTACAATATATCTTCATAGTACTATCCCACTGTGAACTACACCTAGTTTGATAACAAACTACTTGACACAAATGCCCTCTTTTGCTGCTATATTAGCAGTCATATACTTAGCCTTTTGTTGTAGTATCTGTCACAATGTCTTAACTCTGGAATTCATCCAAATTCATTATGGAACTTACTTTCCATCATATTGTGCCACCGTTAGTTTAAATTGAGATAACTTAATTTGTACTTTGTGACAAAACTAGTATCAATGTAATTCATTTACAATGAACTAACCATCTATTTGTCATTTCTACAAAATAATATATTCTTAATTCTTTTACAAGATCATAAGAATATCTTTACTATCGTCCAATGACTATCTTATGAATCATTATGATATATGCTCATAACATTTAGAGCATAGGACATATCTGGATTTGTACATATCACAGTATGATTGATATAAATACTCTTTGTGATTTCATACATCAAGTATCAATCTATACTTGAATATTTGTTTCACTTACCAAGTGTCAATACACTTGAACTCATTCAATCCTTTCTGTGCGACAAGAACCTCTCTTGTAGTTTCTATATTGAACTCATTCAATATCTCATCTATGTACTTCCTGCACAACCATATTGGCGTCTATTGATGCCAAATATTTGGGTTTTGCCTAAGTCTTTCATCGGGATGAAATTCTTAATATGTGTTAATAAAAGAAACATCATTTTCAATCAACAATATGTCTTCTACATAATGTATTAGAAATATGTCTTAGTGCTCCCACTTAATTTCTTGCAAATGCAAGCATCTTCATCGTCTCTGATGAAATTAAACTCTTTTAACAGTTTCATCATAGTGAAGATTCCAACTCCGCGATGCTCACTTCAACCATTGAAGTTTGCACATGCTTTTAGCATCCTTTGAATTAACAAAACCCTATGGACCGTGTTATGCACATGTCGTAGGTAATAATTCTATTAGAAGAACTTGTTTTGTTTATTCAATTACCACATAACAAAATTATATGTAGTGGTTGCTACATTAATCCGTCTAGACTAAAAATCGCTATGAAAGATCAAATCTTGTCATAGTAAACCTTTGAACATTGTTGTGAACTCTTTCCCAACATGTCGACTATTTCATAGATTTGCAACATCCATGTCTATTTCTTTATAGATCCAAACACAACTGTAAGGTCTTACACCTTTCTCGAGAGTCCTTCAAGTTCAAAACTTGATTTCTCGTGTATGGAACTATCACGGATTTTATGGCTTCAAGCCATTTTATGGAGTCAGGGCCCATCATCGCTTCTTTGTATGTAGTACGTTCATTATTCTCAAATAATGATTCAACCCTCAAATCTGGGTATTTGATTGTTTACTCGACCTACCTGGTTCAATAGGAACTTAGATCTCCATGACCACACCTTTGAGGCACATGAGCCATGAGCATTGTTGCTGCCTCCGGAACACTTTTCGGCGCTGCGCAACTTTGCACATATAGCTAAGGTTCTTTTAACCTTATCAAAGTTCTATTGTCCTCCCACTTATCTTTTCACGAAAAATTCCTTCTCAAAGAAACTTGACGTTCTAAGTGACAAACACTTTTGTCTCCGATGTTAGGAGGATTACTTAATAGTTATTCGAAATAAAATACAAAGACAGGTTCATCCGACTTTGGTTGCAAACATCTTTCTTATGCATAGCATACCAATGTTTAAGAAAGGACAACTTGGGTTTTATCCCAAACCATAACTTTATATGGTGTCATTTCAACGGATTATGATGGAGCTCTTTTCAGTGGAAAAACGGTAGTCTCTAAAGCTTTTAATCTTTAAAATATAATGTCAGTTTTATGAATTACACCTTCGATCTTACCATGCCAAACAAGGTTTAATTACATATCTCAAACGCTCCATACTCTTATGGTGTTTCGGGACATGCAAATCTACGGAACGATTCCTTAAATCTTAGGTATTATGCTAAACTTGTAACTCAAATATCTTCCTTTATGATCTTATCATAAACTATTTATATTCTTGTTACAACGATTTTTCACTTCATCTTGAAAGTCTTTGAACTTTTCAAATGTTTCATACTTCATCCTAATTAAGTAAATATTCATATATTCACTCAAATTTTCGGAGAAAGCATATAAAGTTGAAATCCATCGCTCTTGACTACACATAATGGACTTCATACAATAATATGTACAAGTTCCAATAAGCTAGTCATTCGTTCCCTTTTGGCCTATGAACGAAGTTTTAATTATCTCTAGGAAAGTTTCACAAGCGTCATTTGATCAAAAATCAAAAGACTCCAAAATTCCATACACATGGAGTTTCTTCATGTTTTCTTTCCAATATAATTTAAACGGCGATGTCACTTCCTAAGTGATCTTTCAATCAATTTGTCTTTTGACATTTTTAGCACTAGTTTTATGGATGTGATTTCTCCAACGAGATTTGTGAATCGGGCAATTATTTGAACAACCCTTTTGTTCTCATAATACTTGATAAAACAAATCTTGAAGGCAAGCTTTAATGTTTAACGAGCAACACAATAACCCTTTATTTGTTCTCGATGAATATCATCACATATTGTTTTGCTAGTTACTTAGGCCATTGTAGTCCATGAATTCTGTTGTTTCGTATGACGATTCATACCAACAAATTCAATATCAAATACTTAAGAACCACTTTGTTTAATAAGCAAAGAATATATCCATAACACGTATATCCTTTATATACCTAAACTGAACAATTCTAGTCTTTTCTTTTCTGTCATATATTTATGAGATTCTCTTTCAGTATTTCTTTTTCTGTTTGAAAGAATCTATCAACATCAATAGTGGAGTCATACATATGACACATAGTCCAAAGCGTGTATAATTAAATACCAATGTCTTTGGACTTGTACTTTGAAGTAGATCACCATCATCAAATGTTTGGTGTGCTTTCAAATTCCATTCTTTAGTAATCTCTTGGTGTGGTAAATATTTTACCTACATCAAATATTCACCCTTATCATGGAATTATTCATGATCAAGCTACTTTAGCTTATAACGGTGAATCGCGAGTATAATGTTGCTTTCCAAAACCTTTTGAAGGATTAGAACAACTAGTGTCTCCAACCTTTTGCAAATTCTCATCAAATATGAGAACATGACTTTTGCCATATTATACTCTATCATGTTGTAACCAAAACTTCGTTTCAGATATCACAATATCTTCCACACATCATGGTTTCTGAAACAACTCTTTCAGATCCTAGATTACCTTGATATTAAGACAATCCTTTGAATATCAAGAATCATGGAGACAAACATGATACTCATATACTAACTCTTGGAATTGTCACTCTTGTTTTAATACCAATTATTAAACTTCATGGAGTAACCGGAACTTACTGAAAGTTTGCAATAGGGCTTTTAAACTTTAGATTAACACTTCAAAACAATACGATACCAGTTCGTAAAGTAACTAACCAGAATTCTATAGTTCTATCATCTCAATTATAACTAAGCGCAAGGTGGTAAACGGATGCCAATGACTACAACAATTATGCAAATTCACTTTGATTTAATTTATGATAAATAGTGTTCAACTTTTAATCACATTGTCGTTGAACTCCCACTCAAAACAATATCCCTCACATTGTTTTAGTGATCACACGAACCAAATCCACCACATCAAAACCGATCATCACGAGAGTTGATGTAGCTTCAATGGCGAACAATCAACATGTTCATCATATCTACTATATGACTCATGCTTTACCTTTCGGTGATCCGTGTTCCGAGACCATGTCTGTACATGCTAGGCTCGTCAAGATCAAACCTTAGCTTCCGCATGAGCAAATCTGGCTTGCTCACGTTGTATACACTCGCAGAATCTAACACACCCGATCATCACGTGGTGCTTCAAAACAACGGGGTTTAGCAACGGTGCTTACTAAGGATGAACACTTTAAAACTTGAAATTGTGTGCTTGAGGGATCATCTTATAATGCTACCGTCGTAAACTAAGCAATACAAGATGCATAAAAGGATTAACATCACATGCAATTCATAATATGTGATATGATATGGCCTTTCTTCTTTGTGCTTCCGATCTCCATCTTCAAGCACGAACATGATCTCCATCATCACCGGCATTGCATCAAGGTCAATGACGCTGCTCCATGGTTGTCGTCCACCAGCTTCAACTATTACAACTACTTTGAATAGACACGCGGGTCTTAACAGAATTTAAAGACAACCATATGGCTCCTGCCGGTTGCCAACTTACAATAAGGAACATTGCATACATCAAATATAATCACAATCATGGCCATATCACATCACAGCACACCCCTGCAAAACAAAGTTAGACGCCTCTAATTTTCTTTGCATGTTTTACGTGGTTTGGAGCTTTCAATAAGTGTCGTTCTAACTTACGAACAAGAACTACAACATTGATACTAGTATTGTCAATCACCCGTTGTAAATTGAATCTTAACTATGTTGGGAGAAACAGGCACCCGCAAAGCCACTTATGCAATACAAGTTGCATGTCAAGCGTGGAGCAAGTCTCATGAACGATGTCATGTAAGGTTAGCCCGGGCCGCTTCATACCATCATCCCGCAAGATCCAAAGTACACAAGAAGCAATTGACAACAAAAGCATCAACGCCCACAATGACCATTGTGTTCTACTCGTGCAACAGATCTACATATAGACACGGCTCTGATACCACTGTAGGGTTTCGTAGCATGGAAAACAAAAAATTTCTACCGCATACAAACAAACAAGCCAAGATCTATCTACTAGATTGTAGCAATGAGTCGATGGAATAACTCACCCTCGAAGATTCCAAAGTGTTTAATGAGAGCAGATTCTCGTGGGTGATGTAGTCGTACTCTTGCCGATCTCAAGATCGCGTAGACGATCCTTCCGGCGCTGCGTTCCGGCAGCGCTTCCGCAGTCGGTCACACGTTCGGTACTTAATGAAGACCTTCCTCTCCCTTGTTCCAGCAGGCAGCGGAGGTTGTAGCACTCTCCTCGCGATTCCGGCAGCACAACGGCGTGGTACCGGAAGTAGAGGGGAGATCTCGCAGGGCTTCGCCTTAAGCCGGAGCGAGTATGGTGGACTATGAGAGAGATCCTCGGCGATCTAGGTTTAGACGCACCAAGGAGGAGGGTCTAGGGCCGGCGGCTAGGGCTTGGAGCAGCCCAAGTCGGTGGCTAGGGGAGAAAACCTAGGCGGCGGCTAGGGTTTAGGTTTAGTGGGGCGTGGTGTTGTGTCCTTGGAGGGGCAGCCCTGCCCCTCCTTATATAGGTGGAGGGGCGCGCCAAGGGGAGGGGAGTCCCTCCCCAACTCGGTCTCCAAGTGGGCCGGCGGTGGAGGGAGGGAACTCCTCCCCAAGTAGGTTTCCTACTTCCCCTCCACCTCCCAAAATAGTTGTTTGACTTTTCAAATTGGCGTTTGACTTTTCAAACTAGGATGTGATTAAACCCTTTATTTTGTTCAACGATGACACTTAGTACATGATGTAATCATTCCAACTTGATATGACACATTCATGTACCCTTCCCCTCCGGAGTGCCGGACATTCCGGAACCTTCTAGAACATTCCCGATGAAAACACCGGAACCATTCTCCAACCCCGAAACAGGACTTTCCTTATATGAATCTTATTCTCCAGACCATTCCGGATCTCCTCGTGATATCCCGGATCCCATCCGAGACTCCTAACAACATTAGGTCTCTCACTCATCATTCCATAACTACTCAAACAACGTCGAATCCTTAAGTGTGTCTCCCTACGGTTCGTGAATTATGCGGACATGATCGAGACACTTCTCCGAACAATAACCAATAGAGGAATCTGAAAATTCATATGGCTCCCACATATTTCTATGATTACTTTGTGATCGAATGAACCACTAACATACGATACCAATTTCCCTTTGTCTCACGATAGTTTACTTATCCGAGGTTATGATCGTTGGTATCTCTGCATACCTAGTTCAACCTCGTTACCGATAAGTACTCTTTTCTCGTTCCTGTGATATGTGATCCCTTGTGAGCCAGTCACATGCTTGCAAGCTAATTGGATGACATTCCACCGAGAGGGCCCAGAGTATATCTATACGTCATATGTATGGACAAATCCCACTCTTGATCCATGTGCCTCAACTCATACTTTCCGAACACTCAATGCCACCTTTATAGCCACCCAGTTATGGTGTGGTGTTTGATGTCATCAAAGCATCCTTCTGGTGATGGTGATTAACATGATCTCATGGTCGAAGGAATTAGGTTACTATGTATCAGAAAGCTTATAGCAAATGAACTATATTAAATGACTTGATCTTTATGCTACGCTTAACTATAGGAGTATGTCCATCACATCATTCTCCTAATGATATGACCCTGTTGTTAATAACATCTCTATGTTCATGATTAGGAAACCATGATCATATATTAACCAACAAGCTAGTTTAACAAGAGGCTTTACTAGGGACTCTTTTATGTTTACAAATCACACAAGTATTAATGTTTCCTGTTAATACAATTATAGCATGGTATGTAAACATTTATCATAAGTATGAAGATATGATAATAACCAATTTATTATTGCCTCTTGGGAATATCTCCAACAGTTGGATATGGTATATTACTTATTATTCTTTCATTATGCCATTATCCTGATTGGTGGGTTGACATGGGCGCTAATGTACATGTCTGTTTTGATATTTCCATGTTTTTTCATATCACGTCAGAGGGAACCGTGCTGATGGGAAACGACTCACATGCTTCTGTTCATGGTGTTGGTATGGTCGACCTGAAGTTCACTTCGGGAAAGACCGTGCGCCTGAAGAACGTGCATCATGTTTCCTTATTAAATAAAAATCTTGTTAGCGGATCTCTTTTGTGTCGAGACGGCTACAAGATTGTATTCGAGTCCAATAAATTTGTAATTTATAAGTATGGAACCTTTGTTGGTAAAGGTTATGAGTGCGGAGGCTTGTTCCGCTTATCTCTGTCAGACATTTGTAATAAAGTTGTTAATCATATTTACACAAATTTTGAATCAAATGTCTGGTATTCTCGTCTTTGCCATATTAATTGTGGTTGTATGACACGGCTAGCTAAAATGAATATAATCCCCGATTTCACTACTATTAAGGGATCTAAGTGTCAAGTCTATGTGCAATCTAAACAACCTCACAAGTCACATACGACTGCAGAGGTGAGAAATTTAACACTACAGCTCATACATTCTGATCTTTTTAGATGAATGGTGTGTTGACAAAAGGTGGAAAAAAATATTTCATGACTTTGATCAATGACTCTACGAGATACTGTCATGTGTATCTTCTGAAATCAAAAGATGAGGCTTTGAGTTTCTTCAGAATCTATAAAGCTAAAGCAGAAAATCAACTTGATCGATTAAGAGACTAAGGTCTGATCGTGGTGGAGAGTATTTTTCCAACGAGTTTGATTCCTTTTGTGCGTAACATGGAATAGTAGTGATCATTATTGGGAAAAGCACACTACTTCTGATATTGAAAATCTCTTTAGTACAAATTCTGAAAATTCTATTGCCTATGATGATACTTTACCTACACTTTATGATGATTACAATGATGGTTATGATATTTTTAGTCCACCTACTATTGAGGAGAAAATTAATTGTGATTATAATATGCTTCCTATATTTGATGATTATGGTGATGAGAATAATAATGATATCTATTTTGTTGAATTTGCTCCCACTACAATTAATAAGAATGCCTTTGCTTATGTGGAGAGTAATAATCATTGTATGCATGTGGCTCATGATAAGAATGTTTTATGTGATAGTTATATTGTTAATTTTGTTCATGCTATTATGAGAGAGGGAAACATGGTTTTATGCATCTCAACAATATTAAGTTTCCCCTCTTTATGTTGAAAGTCTTGAATTTGCACTTGTTTTGCTTTCCTATGGTTGTTGCTTTGTGCTTTCATGACTTGTTTCTTTACAAGATTCCTATGCATAGGAAGTGGGTTAGACTTAAATGTGTTTTAAATTTGCTTCTTGATGCTCTATTTTATTTCAACTCATATTTCTTATGAGAGCATCTTCTCAAGCTATCAAGCCTAACTTAAAGGCATTAAAAAGTACTTGTTGGGAGATAACCCAAAAGTTTTCTTGAGTCTTGGAAGTTATTACTTTATTAATGACCTCTCCTTATCCTTTTTGTTTGCTTTTTGTGCCAATAATGACCTCTAATGAGAGGGAAGTAAGATTTGGGGAGTTGTTGTCCTGAAACAGATTTTTGTGCTCCACCATAAAATTTCGTGAGGAATTTCTAAGTAGAATTGAGCTGATATTTTATGAATGAATCCTCCAGTATGTTAGCTAACTTTTGTTAGTTCAACACTTTTTAATTTGAGCAACAGAAGGTCTTCAAAAAAATCGGTTTCTACCTGCTGGTCTGTTTTGACGGATTTCTGTTATTATTTGCATTTGATTCTTATTGATTCCTTTTTGGGTTCTTTTTGGGAAATTAAGATTTTGAGGGAATTGCCACACTAGATTTTTTTCAGTGAAAGTTTTGTTGTTCTAAAGCTAAACCCAAAGGTCTATTATCTTTTGAATACACTAATGTTGCTAATGAAGATTGTGTGAAGTTTTGTACGAAGGAAAATTTTCAGGTGTAGAGAAAGAATGATGTAATGAGATGAAGAATGGACAAAAGCTCAAGCTTGGGGATGTCACCCTGTGTCACCCCAAGAAATATTCAAGAGGTACAAGCGTCAAAGCTTGGGGATGCCCACGGCATCCCCTTCTTTATCAATAAAAATCTCAGGTCTTTCTAGACACTTCGTTTTTATTGTTTCATTCATTGTTGTGTTGTTCTTGGAGCATCTTAGTTTTTGTTTAGTTTGCTTAGTTTGCTTGAATAAAGTAGTTTGGACCCCCATTCTCGCTATATTGTTTCAAATAAGTTGATTGGTGTTGGAAAGGAGTGGAAAGTTCTTGCTTGAATAGTATAAGAGGAGCTTGCTTTGACTCTGACTTAGACTTTATCATGTCATGCTAGATGTTGTTTTGACCTTATGCTTAGTGATTAATGCTGTAGCATGGATTGTTCCAAACAATTGGGATTGATTAGTTTCTACCTGCTAGATGTTGTTCTTGGGGATGCTTGATACGTCAGAAACGTATCTATAATTTTTGATATTCCATGCTTGTTGAGTATCTACTTTGCTTTGCTTTGTCTACACTTTGATGTCTTTTTATATATTTTCTGGTACTAACCTATTAACAAGATGCCACGGTGCCAGTTGCCTGTTTTCTTCTGTTTTTGGTTTCAGAAAGGCAGAAAATCAATATTCTCGGAATTGGATGGGACAAAAGCCAAATTCAATATTTTACCGTGCGGAACGCAGAGCCAGAAGACGAGACGGAGGAGGGCCTCGAGGAGGCCACACCCCCTGGCCGTGCGGGTGGGACCATCCCGCGCCTCGGGGGTGCATCCGCCTCGGGCACCCCCTCGGCCTCCCTCTTCGCCTATAAGAAGCCCCCGATGCCTAAACCCTAAGTACCCGATCAATATTCCACGAAACCGTATGTAGCCGCCGCCACCATCATCCCTAGATTGGGGGATCTGAAGATCTTCCCGGCACCCTGCCGGAGGGGAGATCATCCCGGAGGCCTTCTTCTTCATCATGCCAGCCTCCGGTATGAAGCGTGAGTAGTTCCACCTTGGACTACGGGTCCATGTAGTAGCTAGATGGTTGTATCTCCTCCTTTGTGCTTTCATGTCTAGATTTTGTGAGCTCCGTTCATGATCAAGATCTCATCTATTTGTAATCATGCATGTTGCGTTTGCAGGGATCCGATGGATATTGAGATTACTATGTGAGATTGATTATTGGTTTTGTCTTATTGATTCTATCATGTCTGTGTTGTTTGTGATCTTGCATGTTCTCTGTTGTTAGTAGCTATCTTGACCAAGTAGTTGCTAGTGACTCCAAGAGGGGGTATTTATGCTCGATAGTGGGTTCATGCCTCTATTTAATCTAAGGGAAGTGACAAAAATCTCTAAGATTGTAGATGTGATGTTGCCACTAGGGAGAAAACAACAGTCTCTTGTTCATGGAACAAGTAGATTGTTTACCTTACACACTTTGCTTAAAGAAGTTGTCTGTTGCTTGCAACTTAATACTGGAGGGGGTTCGGATGATAACCCAAAGGTGGACTTCTAGTCATAGATGCAGTTGGATGGCGGTCTATGTATCTTGTTGTATTCCCCAATCGAATCTCATAGGATCATGATGTCTAGTATTGCATTGGTATGCCTTGCTCAGTCCTGTCAATTGACTTGTTGTAATTTGTTTACCCAGCATGTCATGTTTGTTTATCTAAGGAGAACACCTCTAGTGAACTATGGATCCCGGTCCAATCTTTACCATTGATACATCATCCACTGTTACTGTTTACTTTCTATAAACCACCATCATCTTCCACACCATATAGTTAATCCTTTGTTACAGCAACCGGTGAGATTGACAACCTCACTGTTCGTTGGGGCAAAGTCTTGAGTTTGTGTTGTGCAGGTTTCCAAGTTGCTTGCAACACCTTTGAGACGTTTCCTTCCTCCTACTGGTTCTATAACCTCGGTTCTTACTGAGGGAAGACTTGCTGTTGTGCTCTTCACACCTTGCTCTTGGAGTTTCCCAACGAAGTGCTCCCACGTCGACAAAGCGCCAACAGTTACTCACTTGTTGCCAGATTGACCACCATTTGAGTACTACTTTCATTGGCTACCTCTCATGGTCTTCTCGTTCATCAAATGGATGTTAAGAAAACTTTCCTAAATGGATAGTTGGATGAGGAAATTTACATGGATCAGCCGGATGGTTTTGTAGTAAGTGGTCAAGAAGGAAAGATGTGCAAGTTGTTGAATTCTTTATATGACCTAAAACAAGCCCTTAAGCAGTGGCATTAGAAGTTCGAAAGAACTTTAAGTGCTATAGGATTTGTTGTAAATGAAGCTGACAAATGTGTGTACCATCACCATGGTGGGGATGAGGGAGTCATCCTTTGTTTGTATGTTGATGACATACTAATTTTCGGAACCAACCTTAATGCAATTAATGAAGTCAAGGATTTCTTATCTTTTTTGTTTGAGATGAAGGATCTGGGAGTAGCTGATGTTATCCTGAACATCACGCTATTGAGAGATGATGATGGTGGTATTACGTTGTTTCAGTCTCACTATGTGGAAAAGGTCTTGAGTCGTTTCGGGTATAGCGACTGCAAGTCTTCTACAACGGTATGATCCTAGTGTCTTGGTTCGAAAGAATCAGGAAATGGTAGAAACCAACTTAGATACTCTCAAATTATTAGCTAGCGCCACGAGGCCTGACGTCGCCTTTGATGTGAGCAAACTCAGTCGATTTGTTTCGAATCCAACAGATGATCACTGGCATGCTCTTGAGAAAGTTATGCGCTATCTAAAAGGTACTGCGAGCTATGGGATTCACTATATCGGGTATCCGAGGGTACTGTAGGGTTATAGTGATTCAAATTGGATATCTGATGTTGAAGAGATAAAGCCCACAAGTGCATATGTATTCACACTTGGTGGTAGCGTTGTTTCTTGGAAGTATTGCAAGCATACTATCTTAATGAGGTCAACTATGGAAGTAGAACTCACAACATTAGACATAACCACTATTGAAGCAGAGTGGCTTCATGAACTCTTGATAAACTTACTTGTGGTTGAAAAAACAATACCCGCAATCCTTATGAACTGCGATAATCAAACTGTGATTTTCAAAGTAAATAGTTCTAAGGATAATATGAAGTCATCAAGACATGTGAAGAGGAGACTGAAATCTGTCAGGAAAATGAGAAACTCCAGAGTTATTGCATTGGATTATATCCAAATATCTAAACACTTGGCAGATCCATTCACAAAGGGTCTATCAAGCAACATGGTAGAAAATGCATCAAAGGAGATGGGTATGAGACTCACAATATGAGTTTTCCATAGTGGTAAACCAATCTATGTGATCGGAGATCCCGTGAATTAGAATTGGAAGACAAACTGTTGGTTAACTGAGAGGAAAATATCTCTACTTTAATAAACACCACTCCATGAAGATGCGATAATTTCCTATTCTATATGGAAGATTGATTTATTATCTTAATATGTTCTAAGTGGCTTATCTTAAGTAGAGATGTTGTCCTGCAGAACATCTTTTAAAGAACACACCTATATGAGTCTGACTGTTAAACATCGCAGTATATGAGAGTAGGATGCTCTTTAATAAACTCATGAAAGGCCATGGAGTATGACGCATAAGCTTCACCCATGAGGAAGTCCCACGGCAGCCTAGTATAGGTCAAGACTTTGTGTGAAGCTAGGTTTGCAGCAAACTTGCGATTCAGACATAGTCCACTGTAAAAGTTGCAGCCTAATATAACATAAAGCTCTAGGTAGAAGTTCAACTTCACAGTCTTCACTGCAGTACCGATATATAAACAATATTTTGGAATCAAACACAAACTTCATGTGCCTCTAGGATTTTGTGGGGAATTGTTGGAATTTTTTCCTAAATAGGCCCAGCCTATTTATTACATGCCAATAAATTCTTGAAATTCTAGAGGCCCACTTGGCCCATTCATGCAAGGCAAGAGGTGGGACAAAAGTTTAGTCTCACATTGCTAGTTGAGTGGAAGTTGGACCAGCTTATAAAGAGAGCTCTTTCACCACTTGTGCGAGTTTGAGAAGAGAAGCCATATACACACGTGCTCCTCCTCCTCCTTGCTCGCCTCATCACGACGCGCACGCCGCGGGTTGCGGAAATCTCGCCGAGCCAAGCTTTATTTTACCACGCATGCATGGTGTGTGAACAGTTATACAAAAGATGAAATGTTTTGCTCGAGTGAATTTTTAATACGATCTAAGTGTAAATGAATGCGAACTGAGTGGAGGCTGTCCAATTTATGGCTGCCACCTGTTCTCTTCAGCTTCCACCTCTTCATTGCATCTCCTACACATCTTGTTTGCCTTTCCTCTGTGCCTATAAGGGAGAGATAGAGGTCACACCTCCTCTCAGACACACCATCGCACACCCCTTTACGCCTCTAGTTCTAGAGCACTGCGCTACCTAGATCTTTCCCATCCCGTCTTGCGGCGTGCACCACGATCCGGGACAGTAGGCCTCCGAGACCCTGTTGCTTCGAGTCTTGTACGGGAGAAGGGCGATCAGGTTTTTGGAAGCTCTATTGACGCAACTATTGGCTTCATCACAGACTCTTTCACGGATAGCGACAGCGCCAATGTCTTTTCCCAACGACGACTTCTTCCCCGACATCAACAACCTCTTCCTTGACGGCATGGCTGATGATGGTGCCAACGACAACGTTGGCGGTTCCTCTGCTACTGCTGTGATGTACATCATCTTTCTCAACCTATCTCAAGTTCTATGCCTTGCAATCCGTTTGGTTATCTGCATTAATCTGTATTCGCTAATTCACATGATTAGTTTAATTTCTATTATTCTATTCATGTTTTATCTAGCGGTTATCATGGTTAATTCTCTTGGTAAATTGATCTTTTATTCAACAACTTGGACCTCATGCATGTATCAAGCATAAATGAAATTACCAACTCCCCACATGGTTGTACTGATTCACGGAAGGTCTGAAACGAGCAGCCATACTTGCTATCAAGAGGGAGCACAACGGGACGATTTTAGGTGTACATTTCTTTTGGAGGATTAAAGCGTGCAAAGAGATCTTTTTTGTAAGGAATTGGGGAGGAGTTGTCAAGGCCGAATGCGGAGTGGTCTCGTCGGCTGAAATGCAAAACCTTTGTACCAAAAGTGTTGAGATCAAAACATGGCCGTCTCAGATAAGGAATGGATACTTGGCGCAACAAAGTGAAAACAATTTGTTTTCTGAGTTTGTGCTCAGAGGCATTTTTGACGGAAAATTCATCTACATCTACAGGAACATTGTTGTTTTGAAGTTCAAGATGAAGAAAAATAAGAATGGAAGAAAAGAATCTTAAATGAGCATGCAAACGATACGAAAAAGACGTAAACCGCATATATCCCTGCCTTGCTCCGGTCCGTCCGTGCTTTGCTTTCGACGAGGTGTCGACGGCGACTCGCCACTAACAACAGCACACAACATAGAGACAATTAATGTATATAAAGCCACCATGGGCGACATGTTCACTATATTTCTCTGTAAGGAAGGAAAGGGGACAATCTTGAGTCATGACAAGAAGGCACAACATATGCAATTCCTCCACTAACTTTGATGACCAAGGAACATTGGACATGAGCGTGACAAGTGCTGGGCAAAGGCCAATAAGAGGCAGACATAGACCATACATCCAGTAGTTAACCAACAGCACAGCATGAGCACTAGCCAAACCAGACAATCGAACAATAATTGATCATTGCTAGTAGTAGCAGACAAGTGTTCTCTGAAAACGATCCTGGCCGTCCATTTCGGATCGGACGGAGCGCAGCATACATAGGTAGCATCGGAGCATTCGGTCCATGCCGGTCGGTCTTTCTTGCTTGTTCACACAAACACACATAGTAGGTCTTTGGAACCATTTTTTCGTCAGGATCATGATAATTATGGGTTTTCATTAGTAGCAGTATACGTCCATCGTTCGTTCTCTCATTTCGTTTCAGTTGATCAGGTCAAAAAGCAAATCCTCATGCAGCGATCGGCGCGGACCAGCGCCCGCTAGCTAGGCCATCAACGGGGAAGGTGTCCGCACGGCGACGGCACCGCGGACGCGTAGAGCTGCATGAGCGCGAGCGCCCGGCGCGCGGCGGCGAGGCGTCGTCCCAGGGCGGCGCCCTCGGCGCGGAGCCTGGCGTTGGCGAGCTCGACGAGCGTGGACCGCGCCCTGGCGTCCCGGAGCCGCTCGGCGAGGTCCCGGTTCGAGGCACGGAGCATGGCCACCGCGGCGCTCTGCTCATCCAGGTGCCTCTGCTTGCGCGCCCGGGACCGGCGCGCTGACTCCCGGTTCGAGATCTTGCGCCGCAGCCGCCGGTCGTCGTCTCCGGATCCGCGGTTCCTGTCGCCTCCTCCGTCGTCTCCGGCGCATCGCTTCCTACCGCCCCCGCCTCTGCCGTCGTCTTCCCCGGCGCCGGAGGCCGACGCGACGGTACCACCGGAGCCAGACGAGGTGCCTTCCTCCGGAGACGTGACCACCGGGTCCTGTGACAGAGCTGCCGACGGCGGCGTCTGCTCGTCGTAGCCGAAGCCGATTTCAGCGAGGAAGGCTTCCTCCAGGTCGAGGAGGCCGTGGTGGTAGTAGGGCTGCTGCAGAGCCATGGCCGCCATGTACTACGTCCACGTAGGCTAACCTCACGAGTAATTACCAAGGAAGGGAGGGGTAGAACCGTAAAAGGGAACCTGCTGTGTGTGTTCAAGTGGCCGGAGAGGGAAAAGGGAGGGAGACAAGTGAAGGAGGCCCCTATTTATAGCCCAGTTTCAGCCCGCCATCGTGGGCTCTGTGGGGCCCAACCCTTCTTTTTCAAACGTTTTGTGGGGCCCAGTTTTCTAGTGCTCACTGACGATGAGCTTTATTCCTTTTTTCTCTTTAGAAGAAAAGTTGACAGGTGCGCTGTCGATGGAGGTAACACCTCGATGGTCACTAGGTTAAGTATTCAACAACAAAGTAATTGGCAGGTAATTGCATCCAACAGCGAATAAACTTGCGATTTGACCGGTCTTTGTCAGCGGGTTATTCTCACGGGTAACCCGATTAGTCGATCACCGGTAAGTTACGGATGCAATTTCATGCCCACATGAGTCTTCTAGATGATGTCAACAGTCATCCAATTATTTTCATTTTACATGACTAATATATTTTGCTAGCTGCTCGCTATGAGCCATGCATCTCGATCTCATGTCTCGCGATGTTGTGTTGGTGATATCGGTTTTTTTCTTTGAAATGTTCTGTTGGTGATATTGGTGATATCGGTATAGCAATATATCATCGACGCAACGAAACCCGACCCGATTGCCACCTTCGCCGGTCAGAACCTGCATTGAAATTTCTCTGTGTGGGAAAGAAGGATCTTAACATGAAAGGGAGAGGTATCTAGATGCTAGCCCTGGTGCACCATTGTTTTTCTCAGCCAAAAACATAATACAAAGCATAGCTTTGGAATCGTCGACCAGGGCAAGGTGGTCATTGAGAGCGACGTGCATGACTTCCCAAGGAATTACAAGGGCTGCACCACCTAAACCTACCACAAGGCTGGCTAAGACCTAGCTAGATCTAATGATCCTTAGTCGCTAAGGCTTGAGCAGTGCCCAAATCTAACGCCCCTTGACCAATCTATTTTGCCAGGAGATTGGTTTATTTTCCTTCTGCTGGAGCCGTGAGCTCCTAGGAAATTTTACATGCGTCTTTAACCAGATTAAAACGATACTATTTATGATTGTTTTGTTAGTAAATATGGGTGGAGACACCGATGGCAGCAAATTACCCTTTTCTCCATTCTCTTTCATGCATGGAAGTATACGTATGTGCATACGTATGGGGCAAAAGAGATTGATTGGTGAACTCTTTAATTTTCAGGTACGTACGTAAGTATTGATAAAAATTAATGCCCAGTTGTCCACTGAAAGCTACGCATCGACCGATCATCAGAAAGACGTACGTATGTGGTATATATTCCGGCTTAGTTTACGCAGTGTAAAAAGAGCAATGTTCTCATCCAAATGGAATGAGCTCAGCTAGCCACTGGAACAGCATATCTCAGGTCATTATCAATTTTATTGGGAGGGAATCAATTCATAACTAATCCATATCATCTGGATAGAAAAAATTCCAACGTTGCATACCATGGCAAGCAAGTAATCTTTCTTCATATCAGACCTATATATTTATTTATTAAACTGAGATAAAACTAATTTATAATACGAACTTATATATATATATATATATATATATATATATATATATATATATATATATGCAAATAATTCAGCTAGCCAAGCTTGCTAGTGTTTTTTCGAGTAGTGGGTTCAATTAAATTTAGAAACTTCTTGAATGTATGAATGTAGCAGAGAGGGCAGATCCTTCGGCAACAAGGAATCAGGTGCCTGTACTATTGTATACTGGAAGCAATGCAAGTCTTAGTCTACTATTTATGGCCTGGGAAAGCAACAATGCTGCCACTACGTTCGATCTATCTAACTAATTTGAGCACTAAAGCTGCATGCATGCTTTGGCTAAAGCAGAGGCCCAAAACACTTCTGTTTCAACAAGTGGGTGGCACGACAACGTCCATCCGATCGACCAAGGACATAAAATCTCCATCATTATTTTTCCTTGGCAAATTAATGCAGATTGAGTAGCAAACTACTCCCTTCGTTTGGAAATATAAGATGTTTTAGGTTTGTGAAACTAATATATTTAGACATCTTTTAGTATGTAAATTTTTTCTCCGTTTAGAAATATAAGATGTTTTAGATTTGTGAAGTAAATGTATCTAGACACCTTTTAGTCTATAGGTTCAAATGAATTCAGATATACTAAAAGATATCTAGATACATTAGCTTCACAAACCTAAAACATCTTATATTTCCAAACAGAGGGAATAGTTAGTTAGATGATGCATAATTAAGGGGCTAGCTAGGGAGTTATGTTAGTTAATGGACAGATGGCATGCATGTGCAGCTAGCTCTCTCCAAAGCCTAGCCAGATACTCTTGGATCTGCTGCCGTTGTAACTCATGGATCATGGTGAGCATTTTGGCAGCCACATGGGGTGTGCCCGCCTCAAGATTTGGGGAAAAGGAAGGCTAGATATATGTGTGCACACTACTTTTGGTGATAGCTTTTATAAATTCGAGAAATCTGTAGAATCTAAGCTTCTTGTTAGGTTAGACAGGAAGTACGCACCGGCGCCAGGTGTCTAGCAGACAACAGTTTAGTTTCCAGCTCCAGCGGGATCTTTAGATTTATCGACTATGCATTGATCTTTTCATCCATCCTTTATTGCCTTGCATAGCTTGGTGGACTTGACTGTTGCATTGGTGTGCTTTTGTGTGGCAGACCCATGCTGCTCTCCAAAAACAGTCAAATGAAACAAGTTTTTTTGCCGGGGATCAAATGAAACGACTTGACATATCAATTGTATGAAAATTGCAGAAATTTCTAGGGTAAAATGTCTAGCTATTGGATCTTTGTCCGATATCGCATAATCATTCATTTCATCTCACCCCTTTAAACCCGGTCTCTCACCCTCCCTCTTGTTGGAAGAAATTCCAAAATTATAATTAAGCCAAAATTGTTCGCCCTCAGCATTATATACATTGCATAATGGACGTACACAACGCTCCAAACTTGTATGAAATAAGAGTTTAATCCGTCTCATAAGTATAAGCTTAGTCAACAATCTAGTGTAAAAAATTAGATTGCTCACAGAACACCACACATAACCATTAGAAAGTAAACCAAAGGGTATCAAAGAAAACTTTGATTAACATGCAAACTATACAAGGTTATGCTATCAATGTAGAATACAATATTTCCTTGATAATAAATATATTAATTAGAGTTATTTATCCAAGGCATGATAAATAATTAAATCTAACCATAACACTTAGAAAAAGCTAATTTCTGTTTTTCTACGGATCTAGCCAAACAAATAGAAAAAAATAAAGAGCATTTCACTGGAAATCATAAAACTGTCGTGAATCCATTCATTGGTACATCCATCGATCACAACATAAATCCAAACCACAACGCAAGAACAAGGGATCTGTAGAAGTAACTTGCATCGGTATCAGGAGGTGATGGTCGACACAACGTTCCTGGTAAGGGTGACTCACATGAACACTTTGGTCGACACGACACTGTGGATGTTCCATTCCTTGGAAAGGGTTGCTTTTGTTTTCACTATAAATAACATTGCATATTTCTTTGTCCAAATTAATTACCAAGATTTGGATTAGTGGGCATGGAAAAATTCAATTGTAACCTTAGGAATATTCTATTATTTTGATCACTATGTGTTGGAGATATGCCCTAGAGGCAATAATAAATATAGTTATTATTATATCTTTGTGTTTATGATAAATGTTTACATTCATGCTATAATAGTATTAACAAGGAAACATTAATACTTGTGTGATTTGTAAACTTAATTTGAAGTTCCTAGTAAAGCCTTTATATAATACTAGCTTGTTGGTTAATAGATGATTGTGGTTTCCCTATCATGAACATTGAGATATTATTAACAGCAAGATCATATCATTAGGAGAATGATATGATGGACATACTCCTATAGATAAGCGTAGCATAAAGATCAAGTCATATTAATAGTTCAATTGCTATATGCTTTCTGATACATAGTAATCTGATTCCTTCGACCATGAGATCATGCATATCACCTCTACCGGATGGATGCTTTGATGACATCAAACACCACACCGTAACTGGGTGGCTATAAAGGTGGCATTGAGTGTTCGAAAAGTATTGGTTGAAACACATGGATCAAGAGTGGGATTTGTCCATCCATATGACGGATAGATATACTCTGGGTCCTCTCGGTGAAATGTCATCCAATTAGCTTGCAAGCATGTGACTGGCTCACAAGGGATCACATATCACGGGAACGAGAAAAGAGTACTTATCGGTAACGAGGTTGAACTAGGTATGCAGAGATACCGACGATCATAACCTCGGATAAGTAAACTATCGTGAGACAAAGGGAAATTGATATCGTATGTAAGTGGTTCATTCGATCGCAAAGTAATCGTAGAAATATGTGGGAGCCATATGAATTTCCAGATTCCTCTATTGGTTATTGTTCGGAGAAGTGTCTCGATCATGTCCGCATAATTCACGAACCGTAGGGAGACACACTTAAGGATTCGACGTTGTTTTGAGTAGTTATGGAATGATGAGAAAGAGACCGAATGTTGTTCGGAGTCCCGGATGGGATCCGGGATATCACGAGGAGATCCGGAATGGTCCGGAGAATAAGATTCATATAAGGAAAGTCCCGTTTCGGAGTTGGGGAATGGTTCCGGTGTTTTCATCGGGAATGTTCTAGAATGTTCCGGAATGTCCGACACTCCGGAGGGGAAGGGTACATGAATGTGTTGTATCAAGTTGGTATGATTGCATCATGTACTAAGTGTCATCGCTGAACCAAATAAAGGATTAATTCAAATCCTAGTTTGAAAAGTCAAATAGCTAGTTTGAAAAGTCAAACGGCTAAATTTGGAAAGAGGAAAAGAGGAGGAAGGGGGAAACCGAGTTGGGGAGGAGTTCCCTCCTCCAACCGGCGACCCACCTCCAAGCCGAGTTGGGGAGGGACTCCTCTCCCTCCCCTTGGCCGGCCGGCCCCTCCACCTATATAAGGAGGGGCAGGGCTCCCTCCTAGAGACACACAAGCTCCTCTCCTCCAAACCCTAGTAGCAAGCCGCCGCCGCCGCCTCCAAGCCGCCGCCGGCCCTAGGGCACTCGCCGCTGCCGCCTAGGTGAAACCCTAGCCGCCGACACTAGCCCCTCCTCGGCGTGTCTAAACCCTAGATCGTCGAGGGACTCTCTCATACTCCACCATACTCGCTCCGGCTTAAGGCGAAGCCCTGCGAGATCTCCCCTCTACTTCCGGTACCACGCTGTTGTGCTGCCGGAATCGCGAGGAGAGTACTACAACCTCCGCTGCCTGCTGGAACAAGGGAGAGGAAGGTCTTCGTCGAGTACCGAACGTGTGACCGACTGCGGGAGCGCTGCCGGAACGCAGCGCCGGAAGGATCTTCTACGCGATCTTGAGATCGGGAAGAGTACGACTACATCACCCACGAGAATCCGCTCTCGTTAAACACTTTGGAATCTTCGAGGGTGAGTTATTCCATCGACTCGTTGCTACAATCTAGTAGATAGATCTTGGCTTGTTTGTTTGTATGCGGTAGAAATTTTTTGTTTTCCATGCTACGAAACCCTACAGTGGTATCAGAGCCGTGTCTATATGTAGATCTGTTGCACGAGTAGAACACAATGGTCATTGTGGGCGTTGATGCTTTTATTGTCGATTGCTTCTTGTGTACTTTGCATCTTGCGGTATGTTGGGATGAAGCGGCCCGGGCTAACCTTACATGACATCGTTCATGAGACTTGCTCCACGCTTGACATGCAACTTGTATTGCATAAGTGGCTTTGCGGGTGCCTGTTTCTCCTAGCATAGTTAAGATCCAATTTACAACAGGTGATTAATAATACTAGTATCAATATTGTGGTTCATGTTCATAAGTTAGAACGACACTTATTGAAAGCCCCAAACCACGTAAAACATGCAAAGAAAGTAGAGGCGTCTAACTTTGTTTTGCAGGGGTGTGCTGTGATGTGATATGGCCACGATTGTGATTATATTTGATGTATGCAATGTTCCTTATTGTAAGTTGGCAACCGGCAGGAGCCATATGGTTGTCTTTAATTTATGTTAAGACCCGTGTGTCTATTCAAAGTAGTTGTAATAGTTGAAGCCGGTGGACGACAACCATGAAGAAGCGTCATTGACCTTGATGCAATGCCGGTGATGATGGAGATCATGTTCGTGCTAGAAGATGGAGATCGGAAGCACATAGAAGAAAGGCCATATCATATCACATATTATGAATTGCATGTGATGTTAATCCTTTATGCATCTTGTATTGCTTAGTAAACAACGGTAGCATTATAAGATGATCCCTCATGCACATGAATTTCAAGTCATAAAGTGCTCACCTTAGTTAGCACCGTTGCTAAAGCTTGTTGTTTCGAAGCACCACGTGATGATCGGGTGTGTTAGATTCCACAAGTGTATACAACGTGAGCAAGCCAGATTTGCTCATGTGGAAACTAAGGTTTGATCTTGACGAGCCTAGCATGTACAGACATGGTCTCGGAACACGGATAACCGAAAGGTAAAGCATGAATCATATAGTAGATATGATGAACATGTCGATTGTTCGCCATTGAAACTATATCAACTCTCGTGATGATCGGTGTTGATGTGGTGGATTTGGTTCGTGTGATCACTAAAACAATGTGAGGGATATTGTTTTGAGTGGGAGTTCACCTAGATTAATTTTAATATTAATTTGAACTCAATTTGTCATAAACTTAGTCTAAACTATTGCAAATATGTTGTAGATCAATGGCAGCCCCTACCATCAATTTTAATGCGTTCCTAGAGAAAGAAAAGTTGAAAAACAATGGAAGCAACTTCACGGATTGGTTCCACAATTTGAGGATTGTCCTCACAGCTGGTAATTTGACCTATGTGCTGGATGCACCGCTGGGTGACCCACCTGCAGCTACTGCTTCCGATGAAGTAAAGAATGTTTACCTCACTCGAAAGACTCAGTACTCCATAGTTCAGTGTGCTATCTTGTATGGTTTAGAATCAGAGCTTCAGAAAAGGTTTGAGAATTCAGACCCATATGATATTGTCGAGGATCTCAAATTGATCTTTGAGACTCATGCGGCAATTGAAAGCTATGAGGCTTCTGAAAAGTTCTTTAACTGCAAGATGGAAGAGGGCAGCTCCGTCAGCGAGCATGTGCTTAAGATGTCTGGGCACGCAAACAAACTTCAAAGCTTGGGTATTGTGATTCCTAATGCTTTGGGGATTTACCGTGTCCTCCAATCACTGCCACCAAGTTACAAGAACTTTGTGATGAACTACAATATGCAAAACATGAACAAGACGTTGCCAGAACTCTTTGCCATGTTGAAATCTGCAGAAGTGGAGATCAAGAAAGAGCACCAAGTGTTGTTGGTCAATAAGACCACCAAAATCAAGAAAGGCAAGTCTAAGCAGAAGGGACACTTCAAGAAGGGTGGTAAGAAAGTTACCACGCCGACGAAGAAGACCAAGGCTGGACCTAAGCCTGATACTGAGTGCTTTTACTGCAAGGGAGAAGGTCACTGGAAGCGGAATTGCCCAAAGTACTTGGCGGATTTGAAGAACGGCAACATCAAGAAGAAAGGTATATCTGATATACATGTTATTGATGTGTATCTCACTAGTACTCGTAGTAGTGCCTGGGTATTTGATACTGGTTTGGTTGCTCATATTTGTAACTCGAAACAGGTGCTGCAGAATAAACGGAAGCTAGCGAAGAATGAGGTGACGATGCGCGTTGGAAACGGATCAAAGGTTGATGTGATCACGGTCGGCACGCTACCCCTTCATCTACCATCGGGATTAGTTTTATAATTAAATAATTGTTATTTGGTGCCTACGTTAAGCATGAACATTATATCGGGATCTTGTTTATTGCGAGACGGTTACTTGTTTAAATCCGAGAATAATGGTTGTTCGATTTATATGAGTAATATGTTTTATGCACATGCACCTTTGATAGATGGTCTATTCTTATTGAATCTCGATAGTGGAAATACACATATTAATAACATTGAGGCTAAACGTTTGAAATCGAGCGATAACTCGACCTATATGTGGCACTGTTGTCTTGGTCACATTGGAGTGAAGCGTATGAAGAAACTCCATTCCGATGGACTTCTTGAATCACTTGATTTCGAATCACTTGATAGATGCGAAGCATGTCTGATGGGTAAAATGACTAAGCCTCCATTTTCTGGTATGATGGAGCGAGCTACGGACTTGTTGGAAATCATACATACCGATGTGTGTGGTCCAATGAGTGTAGCATCGCGTGGTGGTTATCGTTATGTTCTTACCTTCACGGATGACTTGAGTAGATATGGGTATATCTATTTCATGAAACATAAGTCCGAAACTTTCGAGAAGTTTAAGGAATTTCAAAGTGAGGTAGAGAATCAACATAACAAGAAGATTAAATTTCTACATTCTGATCGTGGAGGTGAATATCTAAGTTACGAGTTTGGCGAGCATTTGAAGAAATGCGGAATACTTTCGCAGTTGACACCGCCGGGAACACCACAGCGTAATGGTGTGTCTGAACGTCGTAATCGAACTCTCTTAGATATGGTTCGTTCTATGATGTCACTTACAGATTTACCGCTATCATTTTGGGGTTATGCATTAGAAACAGCCGCATTCACTTTAAATAGGGCACCGTCTAAATCCGTTGAAATGACACCGTATGAATTATGGTTTGGGAAGAAACCTAGATTGTCGTTCCTTAAAGTTTGGGGGTGCGAAGCCTATGTAAAGAAGTTACAGCCGGACAAGCTTGAACCCAAAGCGGAAAAATGTGTCTTCATAGGATACCCGAAGGAAACTATTGGGTATACCTTCTATCATAGATCCGAAGGCAAAATCTTCGTTGCCAAGAATGGATCCTTTCTAGAGAAGGAATTTCTCTCGAAAGAAGTGACTGGAAGGAAAGTAGAACTTGACGAGGTTGTTGAACCTTCTCTCGAAATTGCGAGTAGCGCAGCACCGGAAGAAGTTCCTGTGGTGCCTGCACCAATAAGAGAGGAAGCTAATGATGATGATCATGAAACTTCGGTCGAAGTTGCTACAGAGCCTCGCAGGTCAACGAGAACTCGTACCACTCCAGATTGGTATGATCCCGTTATGAGTGTCATGTTGGTGGACAACACCGATGACCCTGAGACATATGAGGAAGCGATGATGAGCCTAGATTCCAATAAATGGCAAGAAGCCATGAAATCCGAGATTGGATCCATGTACGAAAACCAAGTATGGACTTTGGTGGACTTACCGGATGACCGGAAGGCTGTCGAGAACAAATGGATCTTCAAGAAGAAAACAGATGCTGATGGTAATGTTACTGTCTATAAAGCTCGACTTGTCGCAAAAGGGTTTCGACAAATTCAAGGAGTTGACTACGATGAGACTTTCTCACCAGTAGCGAAGCTAAAGTCTGTGAGGATTATGTTAGCAATCGCTGCATATTACGATTATGAGATATGGCAGATGGATGTCAAAACAGCATTCCTCAATGGAGACATTGATGAAGAGTTGTATATGATGCAACCCAAAGGTTTTGTTGATCCTAAAGATGCTAACAAGGTATGCAAACTTCAACGGTCCATCTATGGATTGAAGCAAGCATCCCGAAGTTAGAATCAACGTTTTGATAAGGTGATCAAAAGTTTTGGTTTTATACAAAGTTATGGAGAAGCTTGTATTTACAAGAAAGTGAGTGGGAGCTCTATAGCATTCTTAATACTATATGTAGATGACATATTGTTGATTGGGAATGATGTAGACCTTCTTAATAGTGTCAAGGAATATTTGAATAATAGTTTTTCAATGAAGGATCTTGGCGAAGCAGCTTACATATTAGGCATAAAGATTTATAGAGATAGATCGAAACGCCAAATATCATTGTCACAAAGTACATATTTGGACAAAGTTCTAAAGAGGTTTGGAATGGAAGATAGCAAGAAAGGGTTCTTGCCCATGTTGCCCAATACGACCTTGAGTAAGACTCAAAGTCCGACAACGGCAGAAGATAGAGAAAGGATGAGTAGGACTCCCTATGCCTCAGCCATAGGATCTCTAATGTATGCCATGCTATGTACCAGACCCGACATTGCATATGCTGTTAGTTTAACTAGCAGATATCAAAGTGATCCAGGAGTGAATCATTGGACAGCGGTCAAAAACATCCTTAAGTACTTGAGAAGAACTAAGGATATGGTTCTTTCTTATGGAGGTGATGAACAGCTCGTTGTTAATGGTTACACTGATGCTAGTTGGAACACCGATCCAGATGATTCTAAATCACAATCTGGATACGTATTTATTTTGAATGGTACATCAGTTAGCTGGAGGAGTGCAAAGCAAAGCGTTGTGGCGAGATCTTCAACTGAATCGGAATACATGGCTGCTTCGGAGGCTTCACAAGAAGCGATATGGATGAAAGAGTTCATTACAGAGCTGGGTGTGGTTCCTAGTGCGCTGGACCCAATGTCTATCTACTGTGATAACATGGGCGCCATAGCCAATGCGCAAGAACCAAGGTCACACAAGAAGCTGAAGCATATCAAGCTACGTTTTCACGCTATTCGAGAACATATCCAAGATGGGGATATAAAGATTTGCAAAGTACACACAGATCTGAATGTGGCGGATCCATTGACTAAACCTCTCCCGAGGGTAAAACATGACCAGCACCAAACTGCCATGGGTGTTCGGTATATTACCATGTAATCTAGATTAGATGACTCTAGTCCAAGTGGGAGACTGTTGGAGATATGCCCTAGAGGCAATAATAAATATAGTTATTATTATATCTTTGTGTTTATGATAAATGTTTACATTCATGCTATAATAGTATTAACAAGGAAACATTAATACTTGTGTGATTTGTAAACTTAATTTGAAGTCCCTAATAAAGCCTCTATATAATACTAGCTTGTTGGTTAATAGATGATTGTGGTTTCCCTATCATGAACATTGAGATGTTATTAACAGCAAGATCATATCATTAGGAGAATGATATGATGGACATACTCCTATAGATAAGCGTAGCATAAAGATCAAGTCATATTAATAGTTCAATTGCTATATGCTTTCTGATACATAGTAATCTGGTTCCTTCGACCATGAGATCATGCATATCACCTCTACCGGATGGATGCTTTGATGACATCAAACACCACACCGTAACTGGGTGGCTATAAAGGTGGCATTGAGTGTTCGGAAAGTATTGGTTGAAACACATGGATCAAGAGTGGGATTTGTCCATCCATATGACGGATAGATATACTCTGGGCCCTCTCGGTGAAATGTCATCCAATTAGCTTGCAAGCATGTGACTGGCTCACAAGGGATCACATATCACGGGAACGAGAAAAGAGTACTTATCGGTAACGAGGTTGAACTAGGTATGCAGAGATACCGACGATCATAACCTCGGATAAGTAAACTATCGTGAGACAAAGGGAAATTGATATCGTATGTAAGTGGTTCATTCGATCGCAAAGTAATCGTAGAAATATGTGGGAGCCATATGAATTTCCAGATTCCTCTATTGGTTATTGTTCGGAGAAGTGTCTCGATCATGTCCGCATAATTCACGAACCGTAGGGAGACACACTTAAGGATTCGACGCTGTTTTGAGTAGTTATGGAATGATGAGAAAGAGACTGAATGTTGTTCGGAGTCCCGGATGGGATCCGGGATATCACGAGGAGATCCGGAATGGTCCGGAGAATAAGATTCATATAAGGAAAGTCCCGTTTCAGAGTTGGGGAATGGTTCCGGCGTTTTCATCGGGAATGTTCTAGAATGTTCCGGAATGTCCGGCACTCCGGAGGGGAAGGGTACATGAATGTGTTGTATCAAGTTGGTATGATTGCATCATGTACTAAGTGTCATCGCTGAACCAAATAAAGGATTAATTCAAATCCTAGTTTGAAAAGTCAAATAGCTAGTTTGAAAAGTCAAACGGCTAAATTTGGAAAGAGGAAAAGAGGAGGAAGGGGGAAACCGAGTTGGGGAGGAGTTCCCTCCTCCAACCGGCGGCCCACCTCCAAGCCGAGTTGGGGAAGGACTCCTCTCCCTCCCCTTGGCCGGCCGGCCCCTCCACCTATATAAGGAGGGGCAGGGCTCCCTCCTAGAGACACACAAGCTCCTCTCCTCCAAACCCTAGTACCAAGCCGCCGCCGCCTCCAAGCCGCCGCCGGCCCTAGGGCACTCGCCGCTGCCGCCTAGGTGAAACCCTAGCCGCCGGCACTAGCCCCTCCTCGGCGTGTCTAAACCCTAGATCGTCGAGGGACTCTCTCATACTCCACCATACTCGCTCCAGCTTAAGGCGAAGCCCTGCGAGATCTCCCCTCTACTTCCGGTACCACGCCGTTGTGCTGCCGGAATCGCGAGGAGAGTACTACAACCTCCGCTGCCTGCTGGAACAAGGGAGAGGAAGGTCTTCGTCGAGTACCGAACGTGTGACCGACTGCGGGAGCGCTGCCGGAACGCAGCGCCGGAAGGATCGTCTACGCGATCTTGAGATCGGGAAGAGTACGACTACATCACCCACGAGAATCCGCTCTTGTTAAACACTTTGGAATCTTCGAGGGTGAGTTATTCCATCGACTCGTTGCTACAATCTAGTAGATAGATCTTGGCTTGTTTGTTTGTATGCGGTAGAAATTTTTTGTTTTCCATGCTACGAAACCCTACACTATGCTAGATCATTGTGGTTATGTATACCTATTATATGCTATATCAATGTTTTCATGTATACCTCTAGAACATAACCACGCTGATTTAGCACAGTATCCTTAGCGAGAGCTAGACATAGAGGACCGTTTTTGCCAGAGCAATGCTAAGAACAAATAGGAAATAACACAAGCCGATCAAAACTAAAGTTTCTTCAACTTAGAGATAGAAAAAATAAACTTAGAATAGTACACAGATGTAGCTCCACATGCCAGAACCAATCCATAGAAAGCACAGTCCCACTAGTATAAAAAGGGTCTTTGTTCGGTCCAAAGTCTAAACACTAGTCCCGATTTTGTTACGGGACGGGACTAGTATGAGCACTAGTCCGGTTCGTACCATTTTTGGTGGCTAGGAGCCCGAGAAAACTCTAGTCCGAAGTCGTTTTGGACCTTTAGTGGGCACGAGCAATACCCTTTAGTCCCAGGTCGTGATACGGCCCGGGACTAAAGGGGTGCGGGCCGCGGCAGAAAAACTTAAAATGGCTATAACTTTTGCGTACGATGTTAAAAAAATGTATAACCTATCAAAATGTGCGAAAAAAATTGTGAGTTCGATTTCAACAGTCTTAGGCCATTTTGGATTATTTTAGATTTTTAAATTCGAAAAGGAAAAAAGTTATTTTAAAAAATAAATTTTTTGCAATTTTATTTATTTCATATTTGGATTCCTCACATTTTTCTGATAAGTATGGATATATTATTTGTCAAATTTTGATCTACAAATTTAAAGATATTATTTATGCCATATTAAATGAATAAATGGCAAAAAATGAATAAAATACTATTTTATTTAGTTTTTTACTTTCATTGGATTAAAATATTATTATTACTTATTTATTGTTGTTTACTAAAATAGTTATTTGTAATTTCAAAAAATAAAGATGTATGACATATTGATATAGGCTAATAGGATTGATATGGTAGTGTTGACAACAAGGTATAAATGGGCTTTGCGCAAGGACATCCCGATGAAACAAAGAAGTTAAGCGTACTGAGGGTGGAGTAGTGCTAGGATGGATGACCGACCTGGAAGTTTGACCACAAGTGTAATTTGACCTAAGATTAAATATACTTAGTGCTAAAAATATTCCAAGTGAGAGGATTACGAGTCAAACAATTCAAAAGTTCAAGAAAAAATAGAAAACAAAATAAAAAAATAAAAAAAATTGAAAAAAAAAATCTTTAGTCCAGGGCCGTATTACGACCCGGGACAAAAGGTCCTTCGTGCCCCACTACAAAAAAGTTATGCAAAAACGTGCATGCGATGACCTTTATTCCCGAGTTGTAACAAACCGAAACTAGAGATAAGGGCCTTTAGTCCCGATTTCGCATTCCCGGATGCAAAACCGGGACTAAAGGCCCTTACAAATCGGGACTATATGCCTTTTTTCCACTAGTGTACCATACTATCTCTCACAAATGATAATCATCAAAGCATAAGGTTTTATCATAGTTCACCAGTAGCAAAGTCATCACATGAAACATGTTGGCGCAACGTTGTCCCAAAGAGATAATACACCTAAATATTGCCTCACGTCTCCGTGTGCCTTCCTCGGGATACGAAAACACTTAACATGGCAAGATGAGCAATGGATCGATTTTTTAGATGTAGTAGTAGAACAACTCTAAGAGTTTGGTCGTTCAGCACCTTGTCGGCACAAACCTACATTCTTGCTTGAAAAATGGGACATTAGTTGAAAGATGCATTGGAGTATGTCACTTTTCTGTGTCCCAAGAAGATACGGAGAAGAATTTTGTGTGGCAACCCAATGACGCTCTGCAAAATTATAAAATGAAAAGATTTGACATGTACAAAATAAAAGAGTTGTTTGTTAATCACTTACGAGGAAATTGCAGATATATGCGGGCTAAATTTCTTGGCCATTGGATCTCCATTTGATGTCCTAGAGCTATTCGTTTATGTAAACCCCAAATTTGACTCTCACCTCTCCCTTTGCCATGGTGTTGTGATGTTGTTATCTTGTGCGACGCTAGTGCCCACCCTCACTTTTGTAAACCATCCACCATGAAACCAAAACCCCATCCTGCAACCTTGCCTATGTCAGCGTCGATCCTCTTGGTCGGTGCCTCCTCTGTCTCATCTATTTGAAATATAGAGCACAAATCACGAATAGAATCTAATGATCAGAAATTCAAATAAGATTACAAAATTCTCAATTTTCCTTGGATTTACAAACATGGTTAAAATTGGTTTGTCATTTTTGAAAACGGATATTCTTTTCATTTCCTAGAAAAATTTAGACTTTTAAATACTCTATATTTGTAACCAGAATGCACATCATTTCTGATAGGCTTAGAGATTGAAGCTAGACATATTGCCCTTTGCATATTGAACGTTTGTTGCAGACATGCGTGAGGAGATGAGGTCATGAGATCATTTTTGTATTTGGACTACCATTGTCTCTTCACAAAGCTAATCAAATCATAGAGGAGGGAGAACCAAGCATAAAGGGGAACATGTATTGCAAAAATGATCAAGTGATGGGCTAAAGGGACTAAAGATACTTCAATGTTGGATCTTAAGTACTATCTTTATATAGCTCAATTGTCGTATATTATGCATATATTCATACGGTTCCTTCACCACTCCAGTGCCTAGATATTTAATAAAGTTATATAGTGTTAGCTCACTTAATCAAATTGATTAGGAACTCTGAATTTTATTGACAGTATGAACTCTGAAAATTGATGCAGTCGATTCACTGGAGGCGTCATATCTCTCGTGGGCCCTTTTAATGTTGAATCAATCTCCAGGTTGTTCGTGGGCATGGGCCATCTGGGCTCATGTCAAGATGGCATCTAGTCCAAATCCACCACATACTACACTTTTTAATGAGTAGCATCTCTTTAATATAGCCGCGGTAAAGAAAACTTTTCAATTTTGTTAAGACAATTTATAATTATTTTTTTAGAACCGATTTCAACATAGACCCGGACTCTCTGCACACATCACTACCACATGCACACAGCCTAACTCAAATCGGCGAAGACCAAAGTCAAGGAGTTTCAACACCGATTTATATCACAAACTTCTCATTATAAATGTAAAAAAAATATTTTTAAATATGCTGGGATGAGAACCAAACCGTGCATGTATATAGCAAAATGAAAGAAGAAAGCTTCGAGCATATAATTGGCATATCCGTGGAAGCGCAACATGGTCACGGTTATTAGATACTCTAAACACAGATTAGAATCACACATGTACACTGAACTCGAAAATTGAATGTAGAAAACGCCATGATCATGCATGGTCTCCAATTGTGCTCCATTATGCCATACAGTAGAAATCAGCGGGAAATTCATTAACCAGATCATGGGCATAGATATTAATTGATGTTCTCGCAGCATCCAAAGCCGCCGCCTTTCCTGCCCTTCCCCGGGGCCCTCCTGTTCTTCCTGCCGGTGGCACGGTTACCGGCAGCGCCGGCGCCGTCGTGCTGCAGCAGAGGCGCAGCCGCCTCGGGAAGGTCGTCGGTCGTGCGGACCTCGACGCAGGCGCACCGCTCCAGGGACGCAAAGAAGGCCGCGGCTATGCCGCCGCCGACGAGCCCCGCCGCGCGACCCAGCGGCCGGCCGCACTCCTGGCCGGAAGCTGACGCCTGGGCCTGCTGCAGGGCCGGCGCCCGCTGCTCGGCGCCGCGGTGGCAGGCGAAGGGGCCGCACCGTGGGGACGCGGATGATGCGGCGGTGGCCAGTGGCGGCATCGAGTTCCTGCCTTTGCCTTGGTAGCCAGCTAACTCGTGTCGTTGGACTGGTGGAGTGAGGAGTGAGCCAGCTCCTAATTCGATTCTTGGCACGACTTTGTATACACTTATTGGTGTTAGGATTTAATTAATAGATTAGATTAATTAAAGGAATAATCCTCTCATGTAATATTCCTATGTCGGTTGTAATATGGAACCGACTATCTCGCACCCCCTCGTACAGACGATCGCTCGCGTCCCTTCCCCTTGTATATATACTAAGATCATCAATGGAATAAAGAACGGTTGCATCATTTTGCTATCTGTCTCTACTTCTCTCTCGATTTCTTCTAACACGTTATCAGCACTGTCTCTATCGAGAGCAACATCATAGAGAGGTTGAGAAAAGAAACAGAAGAACAGAAAGGACGACCGACGATGGGGACGCGGTATGCATCCTCACGGCACAGCGCCGCCCGCGACCGGCCAAGCGAGGCAGCGCTCCTCCGAGCGCGGCTGCCGACACCGTCGCGCCGTGGACTGCGTCCCGACGCCCGCCGCTCCTCCGCCTTCACCGCACTTTCCGCCGACGAGCGGCAGCGGACGCCGCGTCGCCGACACTTGGAGCCCGGCCGCGCTGGGGCTCGCGGACAGCGCCACACCTCCCTCACCGCGTCCTCGCACCCGCCGCCGCCTCACCGCCCTTGGACTTCCGCTGAGCCCGCCGTCGAGTCGCCGTGCCGGCCTGCCCGGTACTTGGAGCCCGGTTGCGCTCGGGTTCGCGACCGCCAACGGCGTCGGCCCAGGGACCCGGCTCCTTGGAGGATCCTCTCCGACGAGGAAGAGGGCCGCGGGAGTACCGCTCGCCGTTGGTGAACTCCGTCGCAGCAGGAGCTCGTGCGGTGGAGAACTATGGAGTTGACTGCACGGGCACGATTTGGGGATTTGGTTGCTGATGGCGGTTACCTTATCCCCTCGTACTTGATGGACTGGTCCAAATGGGCTAAACTACATCGAGCCCCATGTGCACGTGATGGGCCACCGGTCCTCCTGACTAGGATACGTTTAAGGATTTTAGTTTTTAGATTAACATGAATCTAGCAGTAATTTTATCTCTGTTGTAGATTCTGTTAAACTCAGTACGTCTAAAATAGTACTGTTTATCTGTCGAGTACTATATGTATTTCAGAAAATATGTGATATAATATATTTCCGTGTGTGCACATGTTGAGATTTATTACATTCACCGTTTGCGATTGAGATTTTCAATTTCTTGCAAATAGATCAATTCATCGTCTTAATTGAGTCATTTTGACTCGATACGAGCACGAATTGGTATGCAAAATTCAAAGTGATTTCTTCAAATTGATGTTTCGGAAACACAAGGTAGTGGCTAGATCTACTGCACTGCAGATTATCACCACTACTGTTTAAAGCCTACATTTTGTCATATTTGACACTATGATTGCTTAACAATGTGCTCTCCCAAACATTTTATTAAGTCATGACATAAGGCTTTAGAAGTATGAGTATCTACTGATTTCATCAGATTATACTCTCTAGTGCTGCGAGACGGACTCCAAATATTCTTTTGGAGATTATCTACAATGTGTCATACTTAACAATTTGAAGTTCACACTAATGATTTTCAAGCCCACTTCTTGAACTTATCATTAATTTTTGCATAATTCATTACAACATAACCATGATGGTTTATGGTTTACCAAAGCGTAAATTCAATAACCTCTGGTTTACCCATGTAGGTAACCGATGGCTGGAAGAGAGTTCGATGCACTTGCTCTCGATGGCCACAACTACCCTACCTGGGCCATGGACATCAAGATCGCCCTTGTGTCCCGTGGGATAGCGTGTGCCATCCAGAACCCGGAGGAGTATTGGATAGCGTGTGCCCTTACTAGAGTTGCACCGCTGAGAGAAGAGCAGAAATATGCTGCCTTGTACATTATAAGGCACCATATCCATCCGGATCTTAAGTTCGAGTATTGGAGGAGGAATCCCCAATTACTTTGTTTCAGATCCTCAATACGAGGTATGAAAAGCAGAAGGCAGTTGTCCTGCCTGAAGCACTTCATGATTGGACTCATCTTCGATTCCAGGACTTCAAGTCCGTCGGGGATTACAATCACGAGGTTCATAAGATAAGTTCTAAGTTGCGCTTTTGCGAGAAGGAACCTACAGATGTGGAAAAGATAGAAAAACTCTATCCACTATGATTCCATCTGAAAGGCTCCTCTAGCAGCAATACCACGCTCGTGACTACCAGGTCTATTCAGGCCTTATTCATATTCTACTTCAGACTGAAAAGCATGATGAGCTTCTTGCTAAGAATGACTCTCAGCGCCCGGTTGGTTCCCAACCTTTGCCGGAAGTTCATATGAATGTCATGAACGAAAGAAAGTTTGGTGGTGCCTTCAACGACAACCAATCAAACTTTAAGGGTAAGCGTAAGCGCAACCAGAACAAAAAGCCTCGAAACTCGGACCGTGGGTAAGGCACCACAAAGCCTAAGTATGACAAAACTAGGCTTTGTGACAAGTGTGGATGATACACGCATCCTACTAACAAGTGCAAGACCCCAAAGCATCTGGAAATTCTCTACCAACAATCCCAAGGACGCAAAGCACCTCAAGGGAAAAGGTTTGAAGACAACTTCAACCTTCATTCAGATGGCACCAATGGAGATGGTTGTTCGCAAGATGTTCCTCTTGTACCTAGCAACACCATTACTCTCCAGCTATCAGAGGATCCTATGAGCACGGAGAACATGATTGTTGAGTATGCCTCAAATGACATGTTTGGAGACTTTGACTAGTCCCATTATCTCCTTTGTGATCAATTTAATCATGTCCTTTTGTGATGTTGTAACAAAACATAAGTATTGTATATCACAATACATTGTATCAGCACTCTGACATGAAAAAAAAAGAATTGTGTGTATTCTATATATTTGAGAGAAGATTTCCATAGCGAACTCTAGCTCGATATATAGATTTCTACGGGACTCAATCCGATGGATGAGGAACAAGTATTTGAAAAAGTACCCTCTCTATTGTTTGGATTGCACTACTAGTACATCCAACCGTAGCACATGTTGCATAATGCAATTCCATTGGTCACAGTTTGCTTGAGTCCAAAATTTCCTCGGTCATCAGACTTTGTGTGCACATTGTGCAACACAGGGAAGCAAATTTTGAGGCATTCACACTTCAAAATATAAGTTGGACCGCTTCAATCCCTTGAACACATCCAGGGAGGCATTTGTTATTCCCCAACCATTGTATGGATATTTTAAGGTATTCTGCATGGTTCTCAATTATGCATCTATACGATGCTCATACATGTGTTTTATGTCCACATGAAACCATGCATTTACCATGATAATGATGGAAGTAATCAAGTTACATTCCCATTATCGAGAAATTCGAATTTGACAAATTCGCAAAGAAAATGTTGTAGAATTCTTCTCATGTGCCTTCAATGAATATTGTATGGTCATGCGGATTGAAGTTCAGCACTCTATCCCATACATCCACATTCATAATGGTTTGGTTGAATCCCTGAATAAGAGGATCAAACTCATTGCATGACCTTTGTCGATGAAATGCACTACCAACTTGACGTTGGAGTCATGCAGATTTACACACTGCTCAATGACTAACTGCATATCGCAGTACTCCTCCTCAGTAATTGATACATGGAAATCCTTCGAGCATTTCCCATCTGCGTAAGTTTGGAAGCGTTTCACGCATACCGATCTCACCACCACAACATACATCATTGGACCCACATACTTGGGATCTATGTGGGGTATAGATCTCCGTCGAGCAACATGTACCTTGAACCCCTCATTAGGGATACATTCATAGCCCAGTATGTTGATTGCTTATATTAAATGATGGATTATTTCCAGGCATTAGGGGGAGACTTCATGTACCACATAGAATGCCAGGAAATCAATTAGGACTCCACGTTCCACCTTATATCCACGTATTCAAGAATTTGGACTACGTCCGAAATTCACATATTTGCAACATATTGCAAATAACCTGTCAGATTCATTTACTGATCTCAAAGGTGTTACAAAATCCTTTAGTCCGGCTAGAAATGCGCCCGAAAGAGTGGAGGTACCAATAAAAACCACTCAACTCTCCGTACCCGAGAAGAGGGGGAGTAGTACGGCCTCTAACCAGGATCTAGCTTCCTGCAAGCAACAAAGGAAATCGAGGAGATATCCTCTAAATCAGTAAATGCAAGTCAACCTAGCGTTGACAAACACCTTATGGGTAGTATACACCCAATAGAAAGGAAACCTCCACAACCCAGCTTCAGCTTGCACACACTGGCTGGGACATCGGAACACCTGGACTCACGCGTATTGGGAAATCACGAAGAGTCATTATAGGTGGATGCGATTTCCTCTAACTATATTGATTCTGGAGAATCATACAACAAAAGCCTACAACTGTCGACAAACATATCTCTTGTATGATTGCCAAAACCTTCACAATGATTCAGATCCATAGACCATGGCCATGGCAGAGTGTAAACCACTCACTCGGACTGAAACAATCAAAGGGTGCAATCCAAGCAGAAAATAGCCTCGCTCTTCCAACTAAATTCCCTACATGGGATTCAATATGTTTCCTTCTAGAAATAGAATGAGAACAAGGTGGTGAGAAAGCAAGGCTTGTAGCACAAGGTCGGGTTTTCGCAGAGATCCGAGACCTACTCTCCAGACATGAGTGGAATCCTCATTTTCCGATACCTATATAATTGGCAGTGCAAAATCATCTATCTATGCAGTTGATAGATGTAGTGACGACATTTCATGTGGATCACTAGATTTGGACATGTATGGTTCCCAATGGAATCTCTATCCGAATCGAAATGTAAATGCAACATGCATTTTGTAAAATCAATAAGTCATTACATGGCTTATTGTTGTCGGTATATTCTGGTACAACCGACATAGTGAGTTCCTTATACACAAGGATTACTCCTACAATGATGATTACCCATGCGTGTTTATCATGCTCAAGGATTACTCCTACAATGACAAAGCACGTGATCATCTAAAAGACGGAATTTGAGATGAAGAATTTGGATAAAACCAAATAGTTCTAGAGACCACAACTCGAACTCCTTCACTCAAGTATTATGGTACACCAAGTTTCCTATATTATAAATATTGGAGAAACCTAAAAATAGACATGTCATATCCATCTCCCATGACCGGTTGTTCGATCTCTAGACGTAGAGAAAGATTCACTCAAACTAAGGGATGATGTAGAAGGGATGTTGGGACTTGAAGTTCCATATCCCAGTACCATTGGACCCACCAAGACAATTGGTTGGGAATCAAGAATATCTTTCGATATCTCCAAGACACCACACATTATTTGATATGTTCATGTAATTTCAGAGAAATATAAACTCCAATATCATCAGAATACACTGATGTTGGCTACTTGAATGATCCCCATATTGTGTACCTACATGGTAGAAGTGTCACTCCATTGATGTCTTCGAAATATACTTCGGTGACTACACCTACCAATCATTCTGAAATACAAAGCCACATTGCCATGTGTAGCTTTACAGAATGATAAACCACATACATGAGTCATGTGGTATTGGTTCTCTTGAATCATCGACCATTATCTATACAGATAATGTTGCTTGTGTTGCATAGATGCAAATAGGATACATCGAGAGCAATATCACTAAGCATATTGCCTCTAAATTGGTTTATCTTCATGAACTCCAGAAGAGTCAGGAAATAAACGTCTTGCGAGTCAAATCATGTGATAACCTCGCTGATCTATTCATGAAGTCTCTACCAACTTTCATATTCCATAAATATTTTTATGAAATTGGTATTTGACGGCTTCAGGATTTGCAAGAATCAGGGGGAGTATCATCCTAGACTACTCCTATTCAAAGTATCATATTACACTCTTTTTTCCTTTATGAGTTTACTATCCAGATTCTCATCAAGGTTTTTAATGAGGTAATATCAACACAAGATCATATGTCATACTTTCTTTTTTCCCCACTCGGGTTTTTAGGAAAGTATACACGACATATATATTATCCTCTAAACTCTATGGGTTTTTCCCTTTTACAAGGTTTTTCTCATATGGAGTTAACATGGAGGTAATAATCATTATATGCTGTATCATTTTCTCCTTATTTTCCCACAGGGTTTGAAGGAGTTTTAACAGCATATCTAACCATTATATGTTGCATCATTTTCTCCTTATTTTTCCACTTGGTTTGAAGGAGTTTTAGCAACATATCATACACTACTCTCCTCATATTTTTCCCACAGGGTTTTTGGAGGAGATAATTCTAAAGATGATCGATCGCAAGGACATGGAAGGATTAAGGGGAGTGTTAGGATTTAATTAATAGATTAGATTAATTAAAGGGATAATCCTCCCATGTAATATTCCTATGTCGGTTGCAATATGGAACCGACTATCTCGCACCCCCTCATACAGACGCGTCTCTTCGCTCGCGTCCCTTCCCCTTGTATATATACTGAGATCATCAATGGAATAAAGAACGGTTGAATCATTTTGCTATCTATCTCTACTTCTCTCTCGATTTCTTCTAACAATTGGCACTGTGACAGTGAGTGCGAGAGGAAGGGGATGCTATTCTTGGCGCCAACAATGAACTTCTTTTTCTTCTTTCCGATTTTGCCCTTCCTACCCTGAGCGAACTAATAATAAAAAAAGCTATACTGTTACGAGGTGTTAAAAATAGAGCATCGAATCGACCAGAGATGCAATGATGCATGCATCCTTTATGCTAAAGAAGGGATGCAGCGTTTTCCGTTCCAACAAATGGGTGGCACGTACGACGCTGATCGATCAATCCATCCACCGAATAGAGCACACAACACAAACATCATACATTTTGCTTAGCAAATTATTAGTGCAGGTAGAGAAGAGTAATCAAATTAAACGGCAAGCAAAGTACTAGGGAGCTAGCTAGGCAGTTGTATTTGTAAAAGGACAGATGGCATGCATGTGCATCTAGCTCCAGTCCAAAAAGCCTAGCCTGACACTCCTGCATCTCCCGTTGCATGCTTGGAGGACAATATTCATGGATCATGGCGAGCATTTGGGCAGCCACATGGGGTTTGCAGGCCTCAAGATTTGGGGAAAAGGAAGGGCAGGAATGCACGCTACTTTTGGTGATATCTTTCAAGAAAATCTAGATTTTTTTATAATCTAAGAGCATCTCCACTCGTACCCCACTCCCCCCCAAACCCCCTACGGTGTCCCGCATTTGGCCTTATGGGGGGCGCTGGTGCAACTACTTCCTATCGTGGCACCGGCTCCCAGCAGCCCCCCTCAAACATCGCCCCCCAAATAGATTTTGAAAATTCAAACATAAATATCACCGGATCAAATAGGGTTTGCCGCCATCAAGCACATCATAGCCTTGACGATCAAGAAAGATTACTGAATTATGACCAAGATGGCACGCCGCTCCTACGACACAAATTTAGAACCTCTAGCCCTTTAATACAAACGGTCAAAATAATAATGACTTTTGAAGTGCATCTAGTAATAGTATTGACATTAAATAACTTATACATATTGTTTAAAAAATTTCTTAACATCAGATCAAACTCCTAATGATGGATCATCAGTATCACTCTTATTGATTACCATTTGAATTGTGCGAAGATTTGTGTTGTCGGCTGGCCGATGGATGCACTAACGATCTCCTCTCGACCTCTCGCCTCCAAGCATGGCCCCTTGAGAGCCCACGATGAGTTGTCTTCAACTCTTGTCCAGAGCGAACGGGTTATAGCCCTAGGGATGATTGTTTCATCTCCAATTTATCTATGAGCTCCGTATTTTAAAAACTGGAAACAATACTCCAAAATTTCAAAAAATCCCAAATTTTTCTTTGGAAAATGATACAATCCCCCGAGGATGCGTCATCGGACTGAACTTGGGTGACTTGGTGCTTCCAAGTCTAACCGTGACTTGGTGCCACTATTCACCATCCATTTTCCATCCAACGTATCAGATTGATTCGGATTTCGACCTAAAAAATAAAACTTCTCGGATTTTTTTTAAAAAATTAGTAAACTATGTATGTTCTGATTTGTATTTTGGTGAAGTTTCATTTTATTTGGATCAAAAGTTTGTGGTTAAATGGGTATTTAGTATAAAGTAGTGCTTGTAAACGTAAAAAGCTATTTAATCACGAGATAGTTATTCAAATGGAATGAAATATGTAGGGGTTCGTAGCATGGCAAACAAAATTTTCTACCGCATGCACACAAACAAGCCAAGATCTATCTACTAGATTGTAGCAACGAGTCGATTAGAGTACTCACCCTCGAAGATTCTAAAGCGGTTAACGAGAGCAGATTCTCGTGGGTGATGTAGTCGTACACTTGCCGATCTCAAGATCGCGTAGACGATCCTTCCGGCGCTGCGTTCCGGCAGCACTTCCGTAGTCGGTCACACGTTCGGTACTCGATGAAGACCTTCATCTCCCTTGTTCCAGCAGGCAGCGGAGGTTGTAGTTCTCCCCTCGCGATTTTGGCAACACGACGGCGTGGTGTCGGAAGTAGAGGGAAGATCCCGCAGGGCTTCGCCTAAGCCGGTGCGAGTTATGGTGGATCTAGGGTTTCCCAACGATCTAGGTTTAGAAGGCCAGGAGGAGGAGGTGTCAGCGGCGGCTAGGGCGACGACGACGAGGCGGCGACAGCGCGGCGGCGGCTAGGCGGCGACGCACGGGTGGGAGGGCCGGCTCTTGTGTTGTTTGGGGCATCCCTCCCCCTCTATTTATGAGAGGGGGCGGCCTTGGGAGGGTAGAGTTTGAATCCAAACCCAAACCCAAGTTGGATTGAAGGAAAGACTCTTTCCTTCTTCCACTAGGAAACCATTGTTCCAGTTTGACTTTTCAAACCTCCCTTTTGACTTTCAATTTAGAGCTTTAATTCTCTCTCGCAAATGCCCAAACCAAGTGACCTAGGATATGATCCAATCATTCCACTTACCCATGACATATTCATGGACCATTCCCCTTTCGGTCCGGTGAACCTTCTAGACCCTTCTAGAACCTTTCCGATGAAAACATCGAAATCATTCCCGAACTCCAGAATCGGACTTTCATTATATGAATCTTATTCTCCGGACCATTCCGGATCTCCTCGTGATATCCCGGATCCCATCCGAGAATCCGCACAACATTCGGTATCCCTACTTACATTTCATATCTACTAAACAACATCGAATCCTTAAGTGTGCCTCCCTACGGTTCGTGAATTATGCGGACATGACCGAGACACTTCTCCGATCAATAACCAATAGAGGAATCTGGAAATTCATATGGCTCCCACATATTTCTACGATTACTTTGCGATCGAATGAACCACTAACATATGATACCAATTTCCCTTTGTCTCGTGATAGTTTACTTATCCGAGGTTTGATCATCGGTATCTCTGCATACCTAGTTCAACCTCGTTACCGATAAGTATTCTTTTCTTGTTCTCGTGATATGTGATCCCTTGTGAGCCAGTCACATGCTTGGAAGCCAATTGGATGACATTTCACCGAGAGGGCCCAGAGTATATCTATCCGTCATATGGATGGACAAATCCCACTCTTGATCCATGTGCCTCAACACATACTTTCCGAACACTCAATGCCACCTTTATAGCCACCCAGTTACAGTGTGGTGTTTGATGTTATCAAATCATCCTTCCGGTGATGGTGATTATCATGATCTCATGGTCGAAGGAATTAGGTTACCATGTATCAGAAAGCTTATAGCAAATGAACTATTGAAATGACTTGATCTTAATGCTACGCTTATCTATAGGAGTATGTCCATCATACCATTCTCCTAATGATATGATCTTGTTGTCAATAACATCTCAATGTTCATGATCGGGAAACCATGATCATCTATCAACCAACAAGGTAGTATTACAAAGAGGCTTTACTAGGGACTCTAATTTAGTTTACAAATCACACAAGTATTAATGTTTCCGTTTAATACTATTATAGCATGAATGTAAACATTTATCATAAACACAAAGATATAATAATAACTACTTTTATTATTGCCTCTAGGGCATATCTCCAACAGTCTCCCACTTGCACTAGAGTCAACTAATCTAGATTACATGGTAATATACCGAAGACCCATGTCAGTTTGGTGCTGGTCATGTTTTGCCCTCGGGAGAGGCTTAGTCAACGGATACGCCACATTCAGATCTGTGTGTACTTTGCAAATCTTTATGTCACCATCTTGGACATGCTCTCGAACAGCGTGAAAATGTAGCTTGATGTGCTTCAGCTTCTTGTGTGACCTTGGTTCTTGCGCATTGGCTATGGCGCCCATGTTATCATAGTAGATAGACATTGGGTCCAACGCACTTGGAACCACACCGAGCTCTGTAATGAACTCCTTCATCCATATCGCCTCTTGTGAAGCCTCCGAAGAAGCTATGTATTCTGATTCAGTTGAAGATCTCGCCACAACGCTTTGCTTTGCACTCCTCTAGCTAACTGCTGCACCATTCAAAGTAAATACGTATCCAGATTGAGATTTAGAATTATCCGGATCGGTGTTCCAACTAGCATCGGTATAACCATTAACAACGAGCTGTTCATCACCTCCATAAGAAAGAACCATATCCTTAGTTCTTCTCAAGTACTTAAGGATGTTTTTGACCGCTGTCCAATGATCCACTCCTGGATCACTTTGATATCTGCTAGTCAAACTAACAACATATGCAATGTCGGGTCTAGTACATAGCATGGCATACATAAGAGATCCTATGGCTGAGACATAGGGAGTCTTACTCATCCTTTCTCTATCTTATGCCGTTGCAGGACTTTGAGTTTTACTCAAGGTCGTATTGGGAAACATGGGAAAGAACCCTTTATTGCTATCTTCCATTCCAAACCTCTTTAGAACTTTGTCCAAATATGTACTCTGTGACAATGATATTAGGCGTCTCGATCTATCTCTATAAATCTTTATGCCTAATATGTAAGCTGCTTTGCCAAGATCTTTCATTGAAAAACTATTATTCAAATAATCCTTGACACTATTAAGAAGGTCTACGTCATTTGCAATCAACAATATGTCATCTACATATAGTATTAAGAATGCTATAGAGCTCCCACTCACTTTCTTGTAAATACAGCTTCTCCATAAGTTTGTATAAAACCAAAACTTTTGATCACCTTATCAAAACGTTGATTCCAACTTCGTGATGCTTGCTTCAATCCATAAATGGACCGTTGAAGTTTGCATACCTTGTTAGCATCTTTAGGATCGACAAAATCTTTGGGTTGCATCATATACAACTCTTCATCAATGTCTCCATTGAGGAATACTGTTTTGACATCCATCTGCCATATCTCATAATCATAATATGCAGCGATTGCTAACAAAATCCTCACAGACTTTAGCTTCGCTACCGGTGAGAAAGTCTCATCGTAGTCAGCTCCTTTAATTTGTCGAAACCCTTTTGCGACAAGTCGAGATTTATAGACAGTAACATTACCATCAACATATGTTTTCTTCTTTAAAATCCATTTGTTCTCGACAGCCTTCCGGCCATCCGGTAAGTCCACCAAATTCCATACTTGGTTTTTGTACATGGATCCAATCTCGGATTTCATGGCTTCTTGCCATTTATTGGAATCTGGGCTCATCATTGCTTCCTCATATGTCGGAGGGTCATCGGTGTTGTCCACCAACATGACACTCATAATGGGATCATACCAATCAGGAGTGGTACGAGTTCTCGTTGACCTGCGAGGTTCCGTAGTAACTTCAACCGAAGTTTCATGATCAACATCATTAGCTTCATCTCTTATTGGTGTAGGCGCCACAGGAACTACTTCCAGTGCTGCGCTACTCTCAAGTTCGAGAGAAGGTTCAAAAACCTCGTCGAGTTCTACTTTCCTTCTAGTCACTTCTTTCGAGAGAAACTCCTTCTCTAGAAAGGATCCATTCTTGGCAACGAAGATTTTGCCCTCGGATCTATGATAGAAGGTATACCCAAAAGTTTCCTTCGGGTATCCTATGAAGACGCATTTTTCTTCTTTGGGTTCAAGCTTGTCGGGCTATAACTTCTTTACATAAGCTTCCCAACCCCAAACTTTAAGGAACGACAATTTAGGTTTCTTCCCAAACCATAATTCATACGGTGTCGTTTCAACGGATTTAGATGGTGCCCTATTTAAAGTGAATGCGGTTGTTTCTAATGCATAACTCCAAAACGATAGCGGTAAATCTGTAAGTGACATCATAGAATGAACCATATCTAAGAGAGTTCGATTACGATGTTCGGACACACCATTACGTTGTGGTGTTCCCGGCGGTGTCAATTGTGAAAGTATTCTGCATTTCTTCAAATGCTCACCAAACTCGTAACTTAGATATTCACCTCCATGATCAGATTGTAGAAATATAATCTTCTTGTTACGTTGATTCTCTACCTCACTTTGAAATTCCTTAAACTTCTCGAAAGTATCGGACTTATGTTTCATGAAATAGATATACCCATATCTACTCAAGTCATCCATGAAGATAAGAACATAACGATAACCACCGCGCGATGCTACGCTCATTGGGCCACACACATCGGTATGTATGATTTCCAATAAGTCCGTAGCTCGCTCCATCATACCATAAAATGGAGTCTTAGTCATTTTACCCATCAGACATGCTTCGCATCTTTCAAGTGATTCGAAATCAAGTGATTCAAGAAGTCCATCAGAATGCAGTTTCTTCATATGCTTCACTCCAATGTGACCAAGACGACAGTGCCACATATAGGTCGAGTTATCGTTCAATTTCAAACGTTTAGCTTCAATGTTATTAATATGTGTATTACTACAATCGAGATTCAATAAGAATAGACCATCTATCGAAGGTGCATGTGCATAAAACATATTACTCATATAAATTGAACAACCATTATTCTCGGACTTAAACAAGTAATCATTTCACAATAAACAAGATCCTGATATAATGTTCATGCTCAATGCAGGCACCAACTAACAATTATGTAAGTATAAAAATAATTCCGATGGTAGATGAAGAGGGAGCGTGCCCACCGCGACCACATCAACCTTTGATCCATTTCCAATGTGCATCGTCACCTCATTCTTCGCTAGTTTTTGTCTATTCTACAACACATGTTTCAAGTTACAAATGCGAGCAATCGAACCAGTATCAAATACCCAGGCACTACTACGAGTACTAGTGAGATACACATCAATAACATGTATATCGGATATACCTTTTTTCTTGATGTTGTCATTCTTCAAATCTGCCAAGTACTTAGGGCAATTCCGCTTCTAGTGACCTTCTTCCTTGCAGTAAAAGCACTCAGTATCAGCCTTAGGCCCAGCCTTGGTCTTCTTCGCCGGCGTGGTAACTTTCTTACCGTGCTTCTTGAAGTTTCCCTTTTTCTTAGACTTGCCTTGCTTCTTAAATTTGGTGGTCTTATTGACCAACAACACTTGGTGCTCTTTCTTGATCTCCACTTCCGCATATTTTAACATGGAGAAGAGTTCGGGCAACGACTTGTCCATGTTTTGCATATTGTAGTTCATCACAAAGTTCTTGTAACTTGGTGGTAGTGATTGGACGACACGGTGAATCCCCAAAGCATTAGGAATCACAATACCCAAGCTTTGAAGCTTGATTGCGTGCCTAGACATCTTAAGCACGTGCTCACTGACGGAGTTGCCCTCTTCCATCTTGCAGTTAAAGAACTTTTCAGAAGCCTCATAACTCTCAACTTCCGCGTGATCTCAAATATCATTTTGAGTTCACGGACAATATCATGTGGGTCATGGTTCTCAAACCTTTTTTGAAGCTCCGATTCCAAACCATACAAGATAGCACACTGAACTGTGGAGTACTGATTCTTCCGAGCGAGGAAAACATTCTTTACCTCATCGGTAGCATCAGCTGCAGGTGGGTCACCCAGCGGTGCATCCAGCACATAGGTCAAATTACCAGCATTGAGGACGATCCTCAAATTGTGGAACCAATCCGCGAAGTTGCTTCCATTGTTTTTCAACTTTTCTTTCTCTAGGAACGCATTAAAATTGATGGTAGGGACCGCCATTGATCTACAACATATTTGCAATAGTTTAGACTAAGTTTATGACAAATTGAGTTCTAATTAATAGTTAAATTAATCTAGGTGAAATCCCACTCAAAACAATATCCCTCACATTGTTTTAGTGATCACACGAACCAAATCCACCACATCAAAACCGATCATCACGAGAGTTGATGTAGCTTCAATAGCGAACAATCAACATGTTCATCATATCTACTATATGACTCATGCTTTAACTTTCGGTGATCCGTGTTCCGAGACCATGTCTGTACATCCTAGGCTCATCAAGATCAAACCTTAGCTTCCGCATGAGCAAATCTGGCTTGCTCACGTTGTATACACTCGCAGAATCTAACACACCCGATCATCACGTGGTGCTTCGAAACAACGAGCTTTAGCAACGGTTCTTACTAAGGATGAACACTTTATAACTTGAAATTTTATGAGAGGGATCATCTTATAATTCTACCGTCGCAAACTAAGCAATACAAGATGCATAAAAGGATCAACATCACATGCAATTCATAATATGTGATATGATATGGCCTTTCTTCGTGTGCTTCCGATCTCCATCTTCAAGCACGAACATGATCTCCATCATCACCGGCATAGCGTCAAGGTCAATGGCGCCTCTTCATGGTTGTCGTCCACCCGCATCAACTATTACAACTACTTTGAATAATAGACACGCAGGTCTTAACGGAATTAAAAGACAACCATATGGCTCCTGCCGGTTGCCGACTTACAATAAGGAACATTGCATACATCATATATAATCACAATCATGTCCATATCACATCACAGCAAACCCCTGCAAAACAAAGTTAGACGCCTCTAATTTTGTTTGCATGTTTTACATGGTTTGAGGCTTTCAATAAGTGTCGTTCTAACTTACGAACAAGAACCACAACGTTGACACTAGTATTGTCAATCACCCGTTGTAAATTGAACCTTAACTATGTTGGGAGAAACAGGCACCTGCAAAGCCACTTATGCAATACAAGTTGCATGTCAAGCGTGCAGCGAGTCTCATGAATGATGTCATGTAAGGTTAGCCCAGGCCGCTTCATCTCACCATCCCGCAAGATGCAAAGTACACAATAAGCAATCGACAACAAAAGCATCAACGCCCACAATGACCATTGTGTTCTACTCGTGCAACAGATTTACATATAGACACGGCTCTGATACCACTGTAGGGGTTCGTAACATGGAAAACAAAAAATTTCTACCGCATGCACACAAACAAGTCAAGATCTATCTACTAGATTGTAGCAACGAGTCAATTAGAGTACTCACCCTCGAAGATTCCAAAGCGGTTAACGAGAGCAGATTCTCGTGGGTGATGTAGTCGTACACTTGCCGATCTCAAGATCGCATAGACGATCCTTCCGGCGCTGCGTTCCGGCAGCGCTTCCACAGTCGGTCACACGTTCGGTACGCGATGAAGACCTTCCTCTTCCTTGTTCCAGCAGGCAGCGGAGTTTGTAGTTCTCCCTCATGATTCCGGCAGCACGATGGCGTGGTGTCGGAAGTAGAGGGTAGATCCCGCAGGGCTTCGCCTAAGCCGGTGCGAGTTATGGTGGATCTAGGGTTTCCCGGCGATCTAGGTTTAGAAGGCCAGGAGGAGGAGGAGGAGGTGTCGGCGGCGGCTAGGGCGACGACGATGAGGTGGCGGCGGCGCGGCGGTGGCGGCGGCTAGGTGGTGGCGGCGCACGGATGGGCAGCCCTCCCCCTCTATTTATGAGAGGGGGCAGCCTTGGGAGGGGAGAGTTGAATCCAAACCTAAACCCAAGTTGGATTGAAGGAAGGACTCTTTCCTTCTTCCACTAGGAAACCATTGTTCTAGTTTGACTTTTCAAACCTCTCTTTTGACTTTCAATTTAGAGCTTTAATTCTCTCTCGCAAATGCCCAAACCAAGTGACCTAGGATATGATCCAATCATTCCAATTACCCATGACATATTCATGGACCATTCCCCTTCCGGTCCGGTGAACCTTCTAGACCGTTCTAGAACCTTTCCGATGAAAACATCGAAATCATTCCCGAACTCCGGAATCGGACTTTCCTTATATGAATCTTATTCTCCGGACCATTCCAGATCTCCCCGTGATATCCTGGATCCCATCCGAGACTCCGAACAATATCCGGTATTCCTACTTACAATCCATATCTACTAAACAACATCGAATCCTTAAGTGTGTCTCCCTACGGTTCGTGAATTATGCGGACATGACCGAGACACTTCTCCGATAAATAACCAATAGATAAATCTAGAAATTCATATGGCTCCCACATATTTCTACGATTACTTTGCGATCGAATGAACCACTAACATACGATACCAATTTACCTTTGTCTCGTGATAGTTTACTTATCCGAGGTTTGATCGTCGGTATCTCTGCATACCTAGTTCAATCTCGTTACCGATAAGTACTCTTTTCTCGTTCCCGTGATATGTGATCCCTTGTGAGCCAGTCACATGCTTGCAAGCCAATTTGATGACATTCCACCGAGAGGGCCCAAAGTATATCTATCTGTCATATGGATGAACAAATCCCACTCTTGATCCATGTGCCTCAACACATACTTTTCGAACACTCAATGCCACCTTTATAGCCACCCAGTTACGGTGTGGTGTTTGATGTCATCAAATAATCCTTCCGATGATGGTGATTAGCATGATCTCATGGTCGAAGGAATTAGGTTACCATGTATTAGAAAGCTTATAGCAAATGAACTACTGAAATGACTTGATCTTAATGCTACGCTTATCTATAGGAGTATGTCCACCATACCATTCTCCTAATGATATGATATTGTTGTCAATAACATATCAATGTTCATGATCGGGAAACCACGATCATCTATCTACCAACAAGCTAGTATTACAAAGAGGCTTTACTAGGGACTCTTATTTAGTTTACAAATCACACAAATATTAATGTTTCCGTTTAATACTATTATAGCATGAATGTAAACATTTATCATAAACACAAAAATATAATAATAACTACTTTTATTATTGCCTCTAGGGCATATCTCCAACAAAACATTCCCAGGTTTCAAAACAAGACATTTATACTTCACTAGTTTTTTTTCCAAAATTTCTGAGTAGTTTTATTTTTTTAATTCAAAATCCGAGTCAATCTAATACGTTGGATGAGAGATGGATGGTGCATGGTACACCAAGTCGCGGTGAGACTTGGAAACACCAAGTCACTAAAGCTCGGCGAAAAATTATATGGGACCTGGTCCACAACCCGATCAACGTGGACCAACTCCAGAATCTAACACGTGGCCATCCGGATCTCAAAGCAACACGGCGCCAGTTACTGTAACATCCCAAAAATACCAAACTTAGATCATCAAACACTAATCATCAAGATTAGGGTTAACAAAAACTTTTCTAAATAAACTCATAAATGCATGTATATGTGTACGCATGGATTTTGAATTTCTTTTAAAAACCACCTTGTTTGTGTGATCCATTGCTTGTAAAATGTTTCTTAGGTGAAAGGAACCTCATCTAAAACACTTTCCACATTTTCCTTAAAGGCAAGTAAATCAAAACAAATATATTAAGTGAATGGTCATTTTGGCCAATTTAACTCCCATGCATACTTTGGCTGTCTCAAACTTTCAGAACCTAACAGAAACTTTTCTGGATCTTTGCACCCCTTGAATGTACTCATAACAGAGTATCAAGGCCCACTTTGTGATCATCCAGAAACTTTCAAATGCATAGTTTTAATGACAATTCAAAATTGAATCTTCTTCATATGGGAAGATCCCACTTTTTCAAAACCCACTCAAACAAGCTCAACTTTCAAAACCCAAGCATCTACAGACTCACCAGCACCAATCTAGCAAACCCACCAAAAATCATTTTAAAATTCAAAACTTGATTTCATGTGGCCATTTTATCAAACAGGTTGCAGACACAAATCAGACAAAACATCAAACACTATAGTGTGTAGTGATTCTTGCCTAACTTGTTCCCTAGTTACCTCACACACAGCTCAGTAGATCATCTAGAAAGATTAGCCCAACACTAGCACCCCTGTGAGCTTGCCATTGCCATTAATGGTGAACAGCCGAGCACCCCAATGTCACCCCATTGTGGACAGCAAGCTAGAGGAAGAACTAGCCGTGCCAACTCTGTCTAGGAGGCAGCCCACCGTCCACCGCCACTCACTGTCCCAGCCGCAAGCGTTGCCAAGCCCTGGACCACGCGCACAAGCCACGCCCAGACCATGCCGAGCGTGCGCCAGAGCGCCATCCTCGACCATCACCCACAAACCGCATGCCGCCCTCGCCGCGTGCATACACGATCACCATCAACCCAGGATACCGCCAGACATCCCCATTTTGCCGCCCCGTGCCGCACAGCCACCGCCCGCCGTCGAAGACGCCGCCTCTGCCGCGCAGAGAACCGGCCGTTCCAGACCAAACCACACCGCCAATGCCTCGTGACTATGTCGTTGAGCATTGCCAGGAGACACAGCACCGTCCCCTACCCGTGCCCATGCCATTAGCCGCATGTAACGTCGCCCCCGACGAGCTCACCGTGCGCCCTGACGGTCCTCTCGCTCGACTATAAATAGAGGCCACCCCCGCTCGATTTCTTCACACCATCTCACTCCCCTCTCCTCACTGATCGTGCCACACCATTCCCAGAGCAAGGCGAGCACCACCTCACCGGAATTTCACTGGAGCCTGCCGCTGCCGGAGAAGAAAGGAGCCAGCGATTGGAGCCGCCCCAAGAGCTACCGCGACCACCCCTGAGTTCGCCGTCGTCGACTTTGTCGTTCGCCCGCCTCGCCGACCCTCGCCAGTACCCCGGTGAGCCCCCAGCGACCCTCACTGGCCGCGCTAGGTTTCGTTCTCGCCGGAGTTGTCTCGCGTCGACGATGACTCCCAGTCGTTAGATTAGAACTAGATCGAACGATCCACGTTGCCCCATACCACTTCGCCCAGCCCCGTGTCACTGACGAGTGGGGACACCCACTTAAGCAGCCCGCGGGAGCACTGCGCTTAGCGGGCCGGCCCAGTAACTTTTCCCGCGCAGCCCAGTTATTCAAATTAAACCTTTTTCTATTTCAATTCAAACACACTTCTGTACCCAACTTCAAAAATCAACCCAGATCGATTCAGTGCACCAATTTGAATGAAACCAATTTTGTTGGAAAGGTCTGTGAATGTTGAATCCATGGCCGTTGGATTCAAGTCATTTGGATCTATAGATCACCCATGGTAAAAATAACAAGACAGAAGCTTTTCTGCATTCAAACATTTTTAAAATTTAAACCATAATAGCTTTTGACTTGATTCCAACTCTCAAAAATCACATTTAACCATACCTTTCAGAATATATAAAAATATATAGGTTTACTTGCAGAAATATTGTTCAAGTAATAAAAAAATGCTCCATAAGCATTTCTAGCCACTTTAATTAATTAAAATAAAAGGGTAAAACCTTATTAAATTGTGACACCACTTTAAATCACATTCCCATGGACTACAATATGTGGTGATGACATGTGTCAACATGATCCCATGTTTAGTTTGGAGAATATTAAATCTTAAGTAGTTTTCCAATGAGTAGAAATTACTTTTCTAAAAATAAAAAGATTTAAACCAAGCCTTAACCTTGTAATGTTAGAGATGATGCTAGATCATCTATAGGACCCTTGTGTGTGATGATTGCAAGTAGTTAAGTATTGTTTGGTGATTGTGTACCTCGTATTTATTCATAGACGCTAGTACTGACCAAGGATACGAGGAGGAAGGAGGATACTACGAAGAGGAAGCCGAGGAGAACTTCAACCACTGCTCTGCACAAGGCAAGCTTATATTGACACTGATGCAAGCTAGTAACTATGCAAGCTTATACTGATATTGATGTAAGCTAACCCTTGCAAGATACCCTACCGATGCCACAAACCCATACTTGTGATATGACTACTATATGCCTTAAGCATATGTGATCATACCCACTTGATAAACCAAATCCTAGTTTTATGTACCAGCTTCTTACTTTATTTCTTTATCAAAGCTTACTTAGAGTCTACCTAAGAGTTTGGTAGATACTAGACAGTTGTGCTGAAGGTTGCATAAAGAGCATAAAATTTGGCCTAAGCTAGATAACCTTGATGTCATCCTAAGGCATGAGTTTGAACTTAGTTAAAACCCCACTAGTTTACCACCCCTCATCAGTGCTTACCCCCACCTGTAGATGCTAGTGCTAAGCATAAAGCTTGATCAACTTTAGATGGGAATACTTGGTGGAAAAATGGTTATGAAAACCTTGGAATGATGGATCATTCTATTGAAATGTTTTGGACATGTGTTTCCACACACTTGATGTTTTCGGTGATAAAAATGTTGAGGCATGAGCCTTAGCCCTTTATAAAACTGATGGTTGTCTGGATGCGATACCATTCCAATTTTATCGTACAATCACAATACCCGAAGATTGGGTAGGGCTTGACTGGAAACTTATATACCTTAGTATTAGTTCCCTCATGACCAAGGTCTGAGCTGAGGCTACCTTGTGAAGATTTTCCACCTGTGCAGTACCCAAGATGACAGTGGTCATGGTTGGGAGGCCAAACTCACAGGAGAGGTGCTTATACTAGGGCGTATAATTGAAAGGTTAGGATTGATTATCCGCATACTGAGTATGGTGAATTCAGGATTTGTTCCTGACGGATGTATCGAATGTTGTGGTGAAAGTGTACAATCTCTGCAGAGTGTCAAACTATTCCAATAGCCGCGTCCGCGGTTATGGACAGTTGGAGTGGCCATACTGTTCCCCCGTCAGACTTTTCAAAATGATTTGTGAAGCGAATGGAGACTTTGACTTGACCACAACAGAGTTGTGACCTAAATTATAAGATCCCACTTAGGAGTTATAAAATTGTGACTAGCTTTGGAACTTAGTAGAGATAAACCTGGCTTTTTGCAAAACAACCCTAGAGCCTAGTGTCCTATTATCCAAAAAACCCTTACCTGTTAGTATTAGTTTGCGAGTACTTAAAGAGTACTCATGGCTTTGTCCCTGGCTATTCCCATGGCCAGACTATGATGAGGAGTACCTGGAAGATGGACCCCAGGAAGGTTACGACAACTAGGATCATCTCCCATCGTCAGCATTGCCTGTGACCCTAAAGATGGAGCTTCGCCTACACTACCGTTATTATTACGTATTCCGCTGCTTGAAGTTGTATTAAGAACTGGATCATGAGATCCCTATTTGTGTAAGAACTTATGTATCGTTGTAACGGATGATGTACTATGGTATCCAATTCTGTTATGTCTCGCAAAAATGGTAATCCTGGGATTGCGATGTATGGCATAACAGGCATCTAGGATTGAAAAATCCGGGTGTTGACAAGTTGGTATCAGAGCCATCCTGACCATAGGAGACCCTAGTTAGACTGGACGTGAACCAAAAACTTAGTTTCAAAACCAAAGAAAAACAAATATTTACAAAAACCTATTCTCATTCTTATCTCTTTGATTCTTTCATAAAAATTCATGTTCCTCAAAAACTCTTGCAAAATACATAAAATTTTGACACACTTGATCACTCTGCTAATCTACTCATCCTCTATTTTTATAGATGGACGTGAAGTACAGCAAGTTTTATCAGTTGGGGAATGGAGGAGACCTTATCTTTGAGAGGGATCTGGATCAGCTTTCGGAACTTCTGGAGCGTCCACACCCCGAGTTTTTCGGAGCTCAGCTCAATGATCAAGGAGGAGAAGATCTGTAGTGGTTAATTGTTGCAAGTCTCCGAGGAAAGATTGAACCTCCCACTGCGGAAGGAATTCAGTTTACCTTAAGAGAGAACAACTGGCTCGATGGACTTTCCAGAGCAATGCAGGAATCTCTCTCCCGTCTGTGTGGGCAGAGCATCAATCAGATCAAGGGAACCCGCTTTGAGTTTTTCCCAAGGCGTGATGCAAATGGACAACCACTGGAAGCCCCATACCACCCCGAGCTGAAGACTCAATTGGACCACCTTAGCTTCATGATGTATGATCGTCAGCAGGAGTTGGACAACTGCCGTGACTATTGCAACCACAAGTCTTCCTTCATCAAGACGAAGGATCAGACCATAGCCATGCTAGCAAAGGATCGCAAGTCTCGTCGCCGTCAACTCGACAAGAAGGAGCGCATTATTTCCCGTCTTCGCCACCGCATCTCATCTCTGGAGGAGACCATCCACGAGAGGGACATGCAGTTGGAGGAAAGGGAGAATGCCGGAGAGGATCTTCGTGGAGACCCTTACTCTTATCTCAGTGATGACGATGATTTTCTGGAGGATCAGGCCATGGACTTCTTCACCGATGAGGATGATTTCGCCTTCATCGATGATAATGAAGATGATGAAGCCACAGACTCCGAGGAGTAGTAGCACTGAGCACTAGCGTAGTGAGTAGTAGTCGGTCCCACTGTATCGTAGATTTCAGAATGGTTCTTAAAACCATCTGTTTTTCCTTGTTGTGGTGTGTGTTGTACTGTGTGCTATGAATGAATGAATGAAAAAGCAAGTTGCTAGAAAAATCTGAGTCAAACCTTTAAAACTTTTCAAAGACCCCAAACCTTAGAAAATTTCCCTCTTTTCTCATGATCTATATCAATCTTCAGATGCCACGTGGAGGAAGTGGTTCAGCCCCGGATCCGATGTTGCAGATTCTGCAAATGTTGACCTCTGACCGCGAAGCTGAAAGAGCGGAACATCAAGCCGACCTAGCCACTCTGCAACAGATAGCCCAGCTAGCCCACAACAACCAAGGCCATGGAAATCAGGACAACCGTGGATCTAAGCTCAAGAATTTTCAGAATACCAACCCACCTATTTTCACCAAGTCAGAAGAACCCCTTGACTCCGATGATTGGCTGCAAACCATGGAAAATAACTTAGAAGTAGCAGGAGTCGAAGCCAACGAGAAAGTTCTATTTGCCACCCACTATCTAGCCGGAGATGCTAGGGCATGGTGGAACAGTGTTCGTGCCATGATCGGAGGCCAGATGATGACCTGGGAGGAATTCAAGGTCAAGTTTAGCAGAACCCATGTGCCACCAGGTTTGATCAAGAGAATGAGAGACGAGTTCAGAGAGCTGAAGCAAGGAAGGATGACTGTAGTGGAATACCGTGACAAATTTTTGTCATTAGCTAGGTATGCCCCGGACGAGATAGACACCGAAGCCAAGAAGAAAGAAAGATTCCTGAATGGTCTGCATGACGAGATGCAGACGGTGTTAGTCAATATCCCCTTTGCTGATATTGAAGCCCTTGTCGATTCAGCCATCCAGATGGAAGGAAAGATCAACCAAGCCAATGAAAACCGCAAGCGTCGTATGATGCATCAACCAGGAACCCATCAGACCCCAAGGTATCGCCCCAACCCATCTCCAGGATTTTCCCCAAGAACCAATAGACCCCCTATGACCCGTCCAACCTACCCCAACCGTGGAAACCCTAGACCCGGAGGAAATCACAACAACCCCGGCAACTCTAGCAATTTCACCCGTGTCCCACCCAAGTTCAACACCAACAATGCCAATCCCAACACTGCCCCGAGGACTAGAAGCAATGATGTGCCTGTCGCAGCCAAGGACAAGTCACAAGTGACCTGTTATGACTGTGGAAATAAAGGCCACTATTCCAACGAGTGCCCCAACAAGAAGAATGCTATAGCCCCTAATGCCAATACCCCAGCTCAGCAACAGCGTCGTGTTCAGCCAGGAAGGAGATTTGCCCCAGGAAATTCACTCAACCGCAATGGCCGTCTTTTTCTCATGCATGCTGAAGAAGCTCAGGAAGCGCCAGATGTCGTGCTGGGTATGTTTTCTGTTAATTCGGTACTTGCAAGAGTGTTGTTTGATTCTGGTGCATCGCATTCATTTGTCACCGAAGAATTTGCCTGCACTAGTAAAATTCAACCAACCAAACTGAAGCATGTTATGATTGTGCAAATCCCCGGATCAACCACCAAGGCTAGGCAAATTTGCAAAGCCGTCCCTATCCGAATCCATGGCATAGATTTCTATGCTAATCTAATTGTACAAGGAACTATAGGTTTGGAAGTAGTACTAGGAATGGATTGGATGTCCAAACATAAGGGATTGATTGACTGTGCCAAGAAAGCCATCACCATGACCAGTACCGCCGGAATATCAGTCGAGCATATATCTGAAACCTTACCTCGCCAATTCAAGTGTAATAAGAGTCTAGCCCAACCTACCATTGACCAAGTCCGGATAGTCTGTGAATACCCTGATGTATTTCCAGATGTTTTGCCCGGTATGCCCCCAGATCGGGATATCGAGTTTATCATTGAACTAATCCCCGGAACAGGACCCATAGCCCAGAGACCCTATAGTATGAACCCATCGGAGTTAGAAGAACTGAAGAAGCAACTGGATTCCATGCTAGAAATTGGACTAATTCAACCAAGTGCGTCACCATGGAGATCACCTGTCTTATTTGTGGACAAGAAAGATGGAGGTAACCGTTTATGTACGGATTATCGAAAGTTGAATGATGTCACCATCAAGAACAAGTACCCCTTGCCCAAGATAGAGGATTTGTTTGATCAGTTGACTGGTGCCCAGGTGTTTTCTAAGATTGATCTTAGAACTGGCTATCATCAACTCAAGATTCGTGCAGAGGATATTCCAAAGACTGCCTTTACCACCAGATATGGATTGTACGAGTATACAGTCATGTCTTTTGGATTAACCAATGCCCCCGCTTATTTCATGAATCTCATGAATAAGATTTTTATGGACTTCCTGGATAAGTTTGTCGTTGTTTTCATTGATGACATTCTGATTTATTCCAAATCAGAAGAAGAACATGAACTACACCTAAGGACCATTCTTGGAACCCTTAGAGAGCATCAGTTGTATGCAAAATTTAGCAAATGTGAATTCTGGTTACAGGAGGTAGGATTCCTTGGTCACATTATATCAGCAGGAGGAATTGCCGTTGACCCTGCCAAAGTGAAAGATGTAGAAGATTGGCAAGCCCCAACCACTCAAACCCAAGTTCGTGCTTTTCTCGGATTGGCGGGATAATACCGCAAATTCGTAGAAGGATTCTCGAGTATCGCCCGACCCATGACCCAATTGCTGAAGAAGGACAAGCAGTTTGAATGGACAGACAAGTGTGAAGCGAGTTTTCAAGAACTCAAGAGGAGATTGATCTCAGCCCCAATCTTGATCATGCCGGATATCACGAAGCCCTTCGATGTGTATTGTGACGCATCCAAATTTGGTCTCGGATGTGTGCTAATGCAAGAAGGCAAAGTTATATCTTATCTATCTCGACAATTGAAGCAATATGAGCAAAACTACCCAACCCATGACCTCGAACTCGCAGCCGTAGTTCTAGCCCTGAAGACATGGAGACATTACCTGATGGGAAATCGTTGTGAGATTTATTCGGATCACAAGAGCCTAAAGTATATATTCACTCAGAAGGAGTTGAATATGAGGCAGAGAAGATGGATTGAGCTAATCAAGGATTACGACCTGGACATTCACTATCACCCTGGTAAAGCCAATGTGGTAGCCGATGCCCTTAGCAGATTGCCGTACCGCTTGAACTCCATGATTTTAGAGGAGCAACCAAGTCTGCACAAGGAGATGGAAGATTTTCAAAGAGAATTAGTAAGTGAAGGATTTTTGGCTAGCATAGAACTTCAGCCCACTTTGATCAGTCAGATTAAAGAGGCGCAGAAGGGAAATGCTAGTATCGACGGAATCAAGCGTCGTATCAGTACAGGCAAAGTACCCGGATTCACCAAGGACGAAGAAGGAGTTCTGTGGTACAAAGGACGCCTTTGTGTACCAGCAGATTCGGAGTTGAAAGAAGTTATCTTGAAGGAGGCTCATGATACTCCTTATTCTATCCATCCCGGAGGAACGAAGATGTATCAAGATTTGAAAGAGCAATTTTGGTGGCATAAGATGAAGAGAGAAATCAGAAGCTATATCGCTAAATGAGATATATGCCAGCGAGTCAAGGCAGGACATCAAAGACCCGCTGGATTGTTGCAACCTTTGCAAATTCCGGAATGGAAATGGGATTCTGTAGGAATGGACTTTATCACTGGACTACCTACTTCTAGTAGGGGAAATGACTCTATCTAGGTCATAGTGGACAGATTGTCCAAAGTCGCCCATTTCTTGCCCGTCAAAACCACCTATCAGAGTTCGAAGCTAGCGGAGTTGTACATCGCTAGAATAGTTAGTTTGCACGGAGTCCCCAAGAACATAGTATCGGATCGAGGAACTCAGTTTACCTCGAGATTCTGGAAGAAAGTCCAAGAAGGTTTAGGAACCCGCCTAGATTTCAGTACCGCGTATCACCCTCAGACCAATGGACAAACGGAGCGAGTAAACCAAATACTCGAAGATATGCTTAGAGCATGTGTGCTAGAATATGGATCCAAGTGGGAAGACTGTCTGCCGTTTGCAGAATTTTCTTACAACAATAGTTACCAAGCCAGTTTGCAAATGGCCCCATTTGAATTCATGTACGGAAGAAAGTGTCGCACCCCTTTGAATTGGTCGGAAGTAGGAGAGAGTCAGATCTTCGGACCCGACATCCTACGAGAAGCAGAAGAGAAGGTTCACAAGATTTGTGAGCATCTCAAGACCGCCCAATCCCGACAGAAGAGTTATGCCGACAAGAGATGTCGAGACCTCGCCTTCAACATCGGAGATTTTGTTTATCTGAAAGTGTCGCCATTGAAGGGAATGCAGCGTTTCCAACTCAAAGGAAAGTTAGCCCCCAGATATATCGGACCTTTCAAAATTTTGAACCGTCGAGGAGAAGTATCTTATCAACTGGAACTACCTGAAGAGATGTCAGCTTTGCACAATGTGTTCCATATCTCATTACTTCGCAAATGTCTCGAAGTCCCCGAGAAGACCGAAGTGTTCAAGAATATCGATCATCGGACCATAGAGATCAACGATGACCTGACCTATCCCGAAGTGCCCATCCGCATTTTGGAAGAAGATTTTCGAATTACCCAAACACGAAGCATCAAGTTTTTCAAGATTCAGTGGAGCAACCACACAGAAGAGGAAGCTACATGGGAGCGCGAAGATCACATCAGGACGGAGTTTCCTGATCTCTTCAAATCCTAGGTAACCTTTTCGTCCTTTTTCAAATCTCGGAACGAGATTTTGTTTAAGGGGGAAGGTTTGTAACATCCCAAAAATACCAAACTTAGATCATCAAACACTAATCATCAAGATTAGGGTTAACAAAAACTTTTCTAAATAAACTCATAAATGCATGTATATGTGTATGCATGGATTTTGAATTTCTTTAAAAACCACCTTGTTTGTGTGATCCATTGCTTGTAAAATGTTTCTTAGGTGAAAGGAACATCATCTAAAACATTTTCCACACTTTCCTTAAAGACAAGTAAATCAAAACAAATATATTAAGTGAATGGTCATTTTGGCCAATTTAACTCCCATGCCTACTTTGGCTGTCTCAAACTTTCAGAACCTAACAGAAACTTTTCTGGATCTTTGCACCCCTTGAATGTACTCATAACAGAGTATCAAGGCCCACTTTGTGATCATCCAGAAACTTTCAAATGCATAGTTTAAATGACAATTCAAAATTGAATCTTCTTCATATGGGAAGATCCCACTTTTTCAAAACCCACTCAAACAAGCTCAACTTTCAAAACCCAAGCATCTACAGACTCACCAGCACCAATCTAGCAAACCCACCAAAAATCATTTCAAAATTCAAAACTTTATTTCATGCGGCCATTTCATCAAACAGGTTGCAGACACAAATCAGACAAAACATCAAACACTATAGTGTGCAGTGATTCTTGCCTAACTTGTTCCCTAGTTACCTCACACACAGCTCAGTAGATCATCTAGAAAGATTAGCCCAACACTAGCACCCCTGTGAGCTTGCCATTGCCATTAATGGTGAACAGCCGAGCACCCCAATGTCACCCCATTGTGGACAGCAAGCTAGAGGAAGAACTAGCCGTGCCAACCCTGTCTAGGAGGCAGCCCACCGTCCACCGCCACTCACTGTCCCAGCCGCAAGCGTTGCCAAGCCCTGGACCACGCGCAGAAGCCGCGCCCAGACCATGCCGAGCGTGCGCCAGAGCGCCATCCCCGACCATCACCCACAGACCGCGCGCCGCCCACGCTGCGTGCATACACGATCGCCATCAACCCAGGATACCGCCAGACATCCCCATTTTGCCGCCCCGTGCCGCACAGCCACCGCCCGCCGTCGAAGACGCCGCCTCTGCCGCGCAGAGAACCGGCCGTTCCAGACCAAACCACACCGCCCCATGCCTCGCGACCATGTCGTTGAGCATCGCCAGGAGACACAGCACCGTCCCCTACCCGTGCCCATGCCATTAGCCGCCTCTAACGTCGCCCCCGACGAGCTCACCGTGCGCCCCGACGGTCCCCTCGCTCGACTATAAATAGAGGCCACCCCCGCTCGATTTCTTCACACCATCTCACTCCCCTCTCCTCACTGATCGTGCCACACCATTCCTAGAGCAAGGCGAGCACCACCTCGCCGGAATTTCACTGGAGCCTGCCGCTGCCGGAGAAGAAAGGAGCCAGCGATTGGAGCCGCCCCAGGAGCTGCCGCGACCACCCCTGAGTTCGCCGTCGTCGAATTCGTCGTTCGCCCGCCTCGCCGACCCTCGCCAGTACCCCGGTGAGCCCCCAGCGACCCTCACTGGCCGCGCTAGGTTTCGTTCTCGCCGGAGTTGTCTCGCGTCGACGATGACTCCCAGCCGTTAGATTAGAACTAGATCGAACGATCCACGTTGCCCCATACCGCTTCGCCCAGCCCCGTGTCACTGACGAGTGGGGACACCCACTTAAGCAGCCCGCGGGAGCACTGCGCTTAGCAGGCCGGCCCAGTAACTTTTACCGCGCAGCCCAGTTATTCAAATTAAACCTTTTTCTATTTCAATTCAAACACACTTCTGTACCCAACTTCAAAAAATCAACCCAAATCGATTCAGTGCACCAATTTGAATGAAACCAATTTTGTTGGAAAGGTCTGTGAATGCTGAATCCATGCCCGTTGGATTCAAGTCATTTGGATCTATAGATCACCCATGGTAAAAATAACAAGACATAAGCTTTTCTGCATTCAAACATTTTTAAAATTTAAACCATAATAGCTTTTGACTTGATTCCAACTCTCAAAAATCACATTTAACCATACCTTTCAGAATATATAAAAATATATAGGTTTACTTGCAGAAATATTGTTCAAGTAATAAAAAATGCTCCATAAGCATTTCTAGCCACTTTAATTAATTAAAATAAAAGGGTAAAACCTTATTAAATTGTGACACCACTTTAAATCACATTCCCATGGACTACAATATGTGGTGATGACATGTGTCAACATGATCCCATGTTTAGTTTGGAGAATATTAAATCTTAAGTAGTTTTCCAATGAGTAGAAATTACTTTTCTAAAAATAAAAAGATTTAAACCAAGCCTTAACCTTGTAATGTTAGAGATGATGCTAGATCATCTATAGGACCCTTGTGTGTGATGATTGCAAGTAGTTAAGTATTGTTTGGTGATTGTGTACCTCGTATTTATTCATAGACGCTAGTACTGACCAAGGATACGAGGAGGAAGGAGGATACTACGAAGAGGAAGCCGAGGAGAACTTCAACCACTGCTCTGCACAAGGCAAGCTTATATTGACACTGATGCAAGCTAGTAACTATGCAAGCTTATACTGATATTGATGCAAGCTAACCCTTGCAAGATACCCTACCGATGCCACAAACCCATACTTGTGATATGACTACTATATGCCTTAAGCATATGTGATCATACCCACTTGATAAACCAAATCCTAGTTTTATGTGCCAGCTTCTTACTTTATTTCTTTATCAAAGCTTACTTAGAGTCTACCTAAGAGTTTGGTAGATACTAGACAGTTGTGCTGAAGGTTGCATAAAGAGCATAAAATTTGGCCTAAGCTAGATAACCTTGATGTCATCCTAAGGCATGAGTTTGAACTTAGTTAAAACCCCACTAGTTTACCACCCCTCATCAGTGCTTACCCCCACCTGTAGATGCTAGTGCTAAGCATAAAACTTGATCAACTTTAGATGGGAATACTTGGTGGAAAAATGGTTATGAAAACCTTGGAATGATGGATCATTCTATTGAAATGTTTTGGACATGTGTTTCCAAACACTTGATGTTTTCGGTGATAAAAATGTTGAGGCATGAGCCTTAGCCCTTTATAAAACTGATGGTTGTCTGGATGCGATACCATTCCAATTTTATCGTACAACCACAATACCCGAAGATTGGGTAGGGCTTGACTGGAAACTTATATACCTTAGTATTAGTTCCCTCATGACCAAGGTCTGAGCTGAGGCTACCTTGTGAAGATTTTCCACCTGTGCAGTACCCAAGATGACAGTGGTCATGGTTGGGAGGCCAAACTCACAGGAGAGGTGCTTATACTAGGGCGTATAATTGAAAGGTTAGGATTGATTATCCGCATACTGAGTATGGTGAATTCAGGATTTGTTCCTGACGGATGTATCGAATGTTGTGGTGAAAGTGTACAATCTCTGCAGAGTGTCAAACTATTCCAATAGCCGCATCCGCGGTTATGGACAGTTGGAGTGGCCATATTGTTCCCCCGTCAGACTTTTCAAAATGATTTGTGAAGCGAATGGAGACTTTGACTTGACCACAACAGAGTTGTGACCTAAATTATAAGATCCCACTTAGGAGTTATAAAATTGTGACTAGCTTTGGAACTTAGTAGAGATAAACCTGGCTTTTTGCAAAACAACCCTAGAGCCTAGTGTCCTATTATCCAAAAACCCCTTACCTGTTAGTATTAGTTTGCGAGTATTTAAAGAGTACTCATGGCTTTGTCTCTGGCTATTCCCATGGCCAGACTATGAAGAGGAGTACCTGGAAGATGGACCCCAGGAAGGTTACGACAACTAGGATCATCTCCTATCGTCAGTATTGACTATGACCCTGAAGATGGAGCTTCGCCTACACTACCGTTATTATTACGTATTCCGCTGCTTGAAGTTGTATTAAGAACTGGATCATGAGATCCCTATTTGTGTAAGAACTTATATATCGTTGTAACGGATGATGTACTATGGTATCCAATTCTGTTATGTCTCGCAAAAATGGTAATTCTGGGATTGCGATGTATGGCATAACAGGCATCTAGGATTGAAAAATCCGGGTGTTGACAGTTACCTCGTAGACTCATAATCCTATATGTATACTTCTCCCGGTCCAGCACCTTGACTCGCGTAGGACGACCGTACCCTTGACGGTTTCCTCTCGATCCTAAAAACTCTCGCGGCACGATTAGACCATCTCCGGCAGCGCGATCAGGTGATCTCCGGCGGCGCGGCGCGGCGGCGTCACAGTAAGTCAGCTGCTGCCCGCTTCCTCGATTAGGCCGTACAAGGAGGATCGGCAACGTACGACTTCCACGACGAGGCAATGGAGGGATTTTCCTCTTAGTCGATGGACCATCCTCTCCCGGTGAATGAGAACACACATCTTCGTAATGATTTTTGACTGATTCATTCATAGTTTGCTCACTAGTTGAGTCCTGGCAGATTGGCGACGACTCCAAACGGATAGAAGGGGTCACCGATATCGTGGTATTGGAATCGCCATCCAGGCAAAAGTTGGAGGACATGCCCTTGACCAGTGAAACAATAGGAGAGACTAACGGCTTGCCGACGACGCCGATGAAGGTCACAGATGGAAGCAGCAAACCAATGAATGATACCAATATGGAGTCGCTTCATGGTGATCTGGTAAATTTTACTCGCTCATATCCTTTGTGTTTGTTAGGCAATATCAGCCCGACAGGCGTATGTAATGTTCAGATAGAAAAACAGAATCATGCGACATGGGCATGAACACCGTCCACTTGAATATATGCTGTCACGAGTATGCCAGCTGATACAGTAGTTTGTATATCATTTTAAATACTCCACCTGCTGAAAATACAAATGCTTGACCAACAATTAATCTTACTCTTGCAGGCTGATAATGAGAATACATCATCTCAGCAGACTGTTCCAAGAGTCGGGATGACTTTCCAATCTGAAGAAGAGGCATATAAATTTTATAATTTGTACGCTAGAACTAAAGGATTTAGTATAAGAAAATTCCACAAAAACATAGAGCTGATGGAACTATGTTCTAGATATTTAGTTTGCAGCAACGAAGGAATAAAGGCTACTCATGGAACATATGTATCAAAAAAGAACGAGCTACTACAAGGACTTGTTGATCCGCTCGTGTTCAGTTCACCATCAGTCGGGAGGGTATATGAAACATTTAGTAAGTTGTTCTTGATCATAATCATGGTCTTGTAACTCCGGATAAGTCGCACATGCTTAGAGCGCGGCGTAAATTGGATGACGTTGATTATCACATGATTAACCAAATGCGGACATCTAGAATAACGCAATCTGAAATATATAATTTCTATGAGAAATGGTATGGTGGAGCTGACAGTGTGCCGTTTTTAGAAATGGATTGCAACAATTACATAGGCACTGAGCGCAAGAAGTATTTGGAATCCAAAGATGCGCTGACACTATTGGATTATTTGAAGAGCAATCAGGTCGAGGACCCATCATTTTTTATGATACGCAGCTAGATCAAGAGACTGGTAGGATAATGAATTTCTTATGGATAGATGGACAAGCTATCATGGATTATTCTGTATTTGGAGATGTTGTTTCGATCGATACCACTTTTTCAACAAACAAGTTTGAGATGCCATTTGCTCCACCGTTTGGTGTTAACCATCACAAACAAACAATCTTTTTTGATGCAGCATTGTTGTTTGATGAAAGCACGGAATCATTAAAATGGCTTTTCAGAACCTTCTTACAAGCTATGTCTGGTAAGCGGCCTGAAACGATATTCATTGATAAGTGTGCTGCTATTATCAATGCAATTGGATAAGTTTTTCCAAACGCCAAACATCGTCTTTGTTTGTGGCATTTGTACCAAAATGCTGTTAAACATCTTAGTCATGTTATAAGTGATCATCTGGAGTTTTTTTTCCAATTCAAGAAGTGTGTATATGAAGATAGGTCAATAGCATAGTTTGATAATAGATGAAATGAGCTGTTGGTTACATATAAAATTGAGACAAATAAATGGATAAACAATCTATACAAGTTGCGTGAGAAGTGGGATACTGTTTACTGTCAAGATAATTTTAGTGCAGATATGACATCTACTCAAAGGAGTGAAGGGATGAACAATGTACTCAAGCAAACATTTCGCAAAAAACTCTGTCTTTCAGAATTACTAGAAGCATGTGAAAAGTGTGTCACTCGTCTCCGACGCAAAGAGAAGTATAAGGACTTCATGTCACGCCATACCAACCCAGTACTCTACCTACCCCACCTACCGATGTTGAAGACCGCAGCTAAATCATACACAAGGACCCTCTTTTCTGAATTTGAAGAAGAATTCAAGAGGCAATTTAATTTGACGTGCAACATGTTGTCAAGTGATGGCACAACTAGCACTTATAAGGTGACATCCTTTTATTACAAGGATGATGAAGCCATTGTGACGCTCGACCCCAAAACTTTGGACATATATTGCTCTTGCAGGTTGTATGGTTGTGTAGGTAAGGAAACCTATAAATGTTCCATCGCTTTAATAATATTGGTGCCATGGAGTTACTTTAATTTTTTTCTGTTGTAGGTATCTTGTGCAAGCATGCTCACAAAGTTTTCACATGCTGCAATATCATGAATAGATGGACAAAATATGCAAAGAAACATATTTTTACTTCTAAACCTACTGACAATGATAGTTTAGAATCCATCTTCGCTCATACTTCTCGAAAGATGATCTCCCTTACATTGAAGTGTAAACCTTCAAAGGAAGTTCTTGCACATGTAATTGATGGTATTGACATATTAGCTTCTGAAGTGGATGAATTACTTAGCACGCTAAGCTTGGAAGAAGCTAAGGAGCCTGAAAGTTTCCTTGAATTGCCTGAAGATATTGCCAACACAAGGGTATCATTTAAAGCTCCTACACGAATAAAAGGCCCCATGCAGGAAAGATTAAAAGGAGTACTTGAGGAAGCAAAGAAAGGCAAAAAAAAATATTGCATCAAGTAAAGGCAATAAAAATAGTACATCAAAGACAGGTAGTTCTTATTTTTCTAGCATGAATAAGCAGAAATAATTTATCTTAGTTTACATATCTTATATACACAATATGTTCAGGGAAGGGAAAAAAGGATCCAAAGAAGCTAGAACTAAAGGAATACACCGTGGATGATTTTGTACCTTTTGAACATCCTATAAGATCAATGGATTTCACAACCTCTTTCATTTGTTTATTTAACCTGGGCAAGCAATCTAATTTCATTCTGTTTTTTTTACATATGGATCTCTGCATCTGACTGATTCTACTACTACATTTGGTGGGTACACGTTGGCCTTTGTTCCGCCTGTCTTAGATGAATATACAAGATTAATGCTTCAAGCTCAGGGGAATGGCACCACATCGACCATTGCTCGTCAATTAAATTTTACCGAAGGAGCTAGTACAACCGGTTCAGTGCTCATGATCATCGTAGCAGTAGCATGTTATTTGATCATGACCGGTAGCAGCGGCATGTTATTCTTTTACCAACATAAGTGTGTTAGTGCTTTGTAAGGATCCTACATGATGTATCTTTGATATGTAAACTATCGAGTACTTTATATGAGAGCATTCTTCTGAATTTCTTACAAGGAAATAGTAGTACCTCAGATGCATCTTCTACAGCTACAGCCTAAGAATGTGAAAAACAAAAAAAGGGTGTCTCGATGCATTGTTGAGCAAGCAATGCAGCATGCATCTCAATGTAATAAACCATTGTTGTGTTTCTAGTAGCTAGCTAAATACTCATTTAGACTACAGTAATAAACATGTCACAGTCCAAAAAAAACCTGAATATTTCTCCTTTGTCTGCACAAAATTATGAAATGTGATAGAAACAGAACAAGAGATTATGAAATGAACTTGATACGTTTCATTGATTGATTCAGAGTTACAGCACAAGAATATGAGCCAGTAAAATGTCTCCCGATGAGCCAGTGCTCAGTATCAGCAAAAGGAAAAAAAGTTGAGGTATCTTCCAAACTTATGAACTACAATAGACATAACAGAGCCATACAACAGCACAAACCATCTTCAATCAAGCCTAATAAACTAGCATCCTTGATTTGATTTCTGCTGGCAAATCATCCGGGCTCCTTGTGACACCTCGTTCATGCTCCTGAATCGAGCGGTCGCGGACAGAGTAGGGCGGCAGCATCTCGGACGGCAACCGATCAGGTGCGGCAAGGTTGCCAGCATTGTTGTTGATCTTGAAGACCTCGAGGCCACTGAGGATGGCATCGTAGAACTAGGGCCCGAGCACCATGGACGGGAGCAGGAAATCCAGAGGACCTCGTCCCCGCGCCTCCGCGCGGCCTGGAGGATAAGATTGAGAGGAAACCGTCGAGGACGCGAGTCAAGGCGCCAGACCGGGAGACGTCTCCATGTATACGTATAGGATTCTGAGTCTATGAGGTAACTCGGGCCGTGTTGCTTTGAGATCCGGATGGCCACGTGTTAGATTCTGGAGTTGGTCCACACTGATCAGATTGTGGACTAGGTCCCATATAATTTTTCTCCACGAAGCTCAGTCCTGCGTCATCCTTATCCCCTTGCTTGTGCGTACGGATGGCACCCGCCGGGTACGGAGGCGGGTACGGCACCTCTATACCCTCCTCCACCACTTCTCCCCGCCACCACCACCCGCCTCCATACCCACCGTCGGGTCCAGGTCTCCACTAGACCCACCACCTAGTGGGTTCCCGTGAAATTTACAATCGCCGCCGTCTGAGGGCGCAGCAGATGATGTGCGTCCCCGCTTCTGGTCGCCTTCTTGCCCCACCGCTCCCTTGTTGGTTTCTCCCTGCTGGCCGCCGCGTCCTCTCCTGCCGTTCGACGTCGAGGTTGGCACACCGAGAAGGAATCCAAGCCGAGCCCCACTCCCATGTGGCGGGATCTCCGGCAAATCCCGGTCGTCTCCTTGCTGGCGCAGTGGCATGGGGTGTGTGGGCGGCACGCCTCGCTGGAGTGATTCGTCCCCGGAGTCACCACCATCCTCTATGTTAACTGGCTCGACCTCCATGGCCCTCCTTGACCTCGACGTCGACTGTGGGGAGGATTGTAGCGCGGGAGAGGAGAGGAAGGCAGCAGGGTGCGGGGTGTGGGTCGTGCGCCGTGCGGGGGGGAGGGGATTATGGTGTGGGGTGGGAATAACTGATCTGAGTATGGGAGGGGTCGAGGACTCAGGGTCGGGCTCGACCAGAGTTAGGGTTAGCCTAGCCAGGTACACTTACATGTGGGGCCTATGTAGAGTTGACGGGTCTGCGGGTTAATGGGTATAGGTATAGGACCTCCAGACCCGCACCCGCTAGACCCGATGGGTCTGAATATTTACCACTGAGTAGACCTATGGGTTTTATTTTCAACCAAACCCTCCTCCATTTGATGCGAGTACCCACCGGGTTAACGGGTGACGGGTACCCATTGCCATCCATACTTGCGCGTGCGCCACACGCGTCCCCACGAGGCTCACTTGAAGCACCCCGGATAAAACCACTACTAGAAAATCGCATCTTGTTTCTACTTTGTGCATCGTCATCACATCATCATGCATGCATCTTGTTTACTTAAAAACTATTTTTGCTATAAGCCCTATTTTTTTTCTACATTAGGCCTCTCCTTATTATTCAAAGTGCAACCCCATGTCTTCCTGAATATTTTGTATGTCTTAAAATAGTTTACCAAAGTATTCTAAAATAATAACAAAACTTCTATATTATTTTTGGGAGGCAGCCAGCCAGGCCCAAAAGCCCAACCGACCACCTCCAAACCCTAATTCCTAAACCTAACCCTAATTCCCCACTCCCTCAGCAGCCGCCGCATCCCACCCTTCCGCCGCCACCCACCAAACTCGGTCAACCCGACCACCCACACCGCACTACACCAGTACTGCTGGACCCAACCCGACCTAACTCAACACAACGCACACAACAAACACACGCCGAGGCACCCCATCCCGCACACTACCTCACGTCCCTGGCCCCACCCGCGACCTCGTCTCCTCCCCGGAAATCCCTCCCTGGTCGCGATTCCCCACCCCGCTCTCTGCATCCCCGCTGCCATACCTTCGATTGCCACCAGCCATGTCCTCCCCTCCCCTGCTTGTTTTCCCTGTGAAGCCTTGCCTCCGCGGCATCTCTGGCCGCCTGCGTGAGCCCCTGCTCCGCCTCGAGCTCGCCCGGCCTCGTCCACCACGTGGTGCCCCGTTGCCGGCCGTTTTCCCATCATCTACCTTCCCCGCCTCTCTCTGTCTCGCCCGCACGTAGCTGCTCCTCCTCGGATCTGCACCACCGTCGTCTACCCTCTGGCCTCTCTCCTCGAGCGCATCCTCACTCTGGCCGCTCGAGCACAACCGCCGACCCTTCTGCATCCTTGTCGTGCTACGCGTGCGTGCCTCTCTGTTGTGCCCATGACCGACCATGGATGCCGTGTTCACCAACTTCTTGTCCTCAGTGACATTCAGTTGATGCCTCGTTTTGGTGTGACGATGTGGTATGTGTGTAGACAGATGAAGTGTGTTGATGGATGGGTCTAGTGGTGTTGATATGCCCGCAGCTGTGGTTTAAGAGATGCCTGTCAAGTTCTATCTAGCATTGTTACCAGTCTGATGCCGATGCTACGAAAGAGGAGCCACTCGATAAGATCGACATCGAGTCGGACAAACCCGATGAACCAACGACAAGGCCGCCAACAGGAAACTAAAGAACCCGAATCCGAAGGTCATCTACACGGAACTCCAAGGTCTCCTCCTCGAAACCTCCATTACCTTCGTCACGGATTCGATGACCGAGACCCCGGAGCCTAGACCCGAACCCTTGGAGACCAAGATCGCAGAGCCCCCAAGTGTGACCCCTATCTGAGAACCCTATTTTATAAATGCCATCTATATAAATTGTTGCATATTAAATTTTCATGCTTGCACTCATATCATGTGGTTTGGGGGCTTTATGGCGATTCACCTCATAATTAAATATGAAGACCATATGTCGGTTTTTCTAGCCTTATATTGACTCTATTTCAATTTGTGTACCGAACCGATGCCATGTTTTCGTCTTGTTAATACAACATTTAAATTGCGGGTTAGCTAAATAACATGAACCATCTAATTAATTTACGGGACCCCGGTTTCGCTTAATATTGCTTAGTTGCATCGCACCTTTGCCATGTCATACATCATGCATGCATCATGCTGTTGGGTTTCGTAGCATGGAAAACAAAAAATTTCTACCGCATACAAACAAACAAGCCAAGATCTATCTACTAGATTGTAGCAACGAGTCGATGGAATAACTCACCCTCGAAGATTCCAAAGTGTTTAACGAGAGCAGATTCTCGTGGGTGATGTAGTCGTACTCTTTCCGATCTCAAGATCGCGTAGACGATCCTTCCGGCGCCGCGTTCCAGCAGCGCTCCCGCAGTCGGTCACACGTTCGGTACTCGACGAAAGACCTTCCTCTCCCTTGTTCTAGCAGGCAGCGAAGGTTGTAGCACTCTCCTCGCGATTCCGGCAGCACAACGGCGTGGTACCGGAAGTAGAGGGGAGATCTCGCAGGGCTTCGCCTTAAGCCGGAGCGAGTATGGTGGAGTATGAGAGAGCTCTTGGTGATCTAGGGATTAGACACACCAATTAGAAGGCTCTAAACCGGAGGCTAGGGCAATTAGAAACTCTAACTTGACGGCTTGGGAGAAATCCCTAGGCTGTGGCTAGGGTTTAGGTTTAGAGGAGAGGGACTTTCCTTATATGAATCTTATTCTCCGGACTATTCCGGATCTCCTCGTGATATCCCGAATCCCATTCGAGACTCCGAACAACATTCGGACTCTTTCTCATCATTCCATAACTACTCAAACAACGTCGAATCCTTAAGTGTGTCTCCCTACGGTTCGTGAATTATGCGGACATGATCGAGACACTTCTCCGAACAATAACCAATAGAGGAATCTGGAAATTCATATGGCTCCCACATATTTCTACGATTACTTTGCGATCGAACCACTTACATACGATATCAATTTCCCTTTGTCTCACGATAGTTTACTTATCCGAGGTTATGATTGTCGGTATCTCTGCATACCTAGTTCAACCTCGTTACTGATAAGTACTCTTTTCTCGTTCCCGTGATATGTGATCCCTTGTGAGCCAGTCACATGCTTGCAAGCTAATTGGATGACATTTCACCGAGAGGGCCCAGAGTATATCTATCCGTCATATGGATGGACAAATCCCACTCTTGATCCATGTGTTTCAACCAATACTTTCTGAACACTCAATGACACCTTTATAGCCACCCAGTTATGGTGTGGTGTTTGATGTCATCAAAGCATCCATCCGGCAAAGGTGATATGCATGATCTCATGGTCGAAGGAATCAGATTACTATGTATCAGAAAGCATATAGCAATTGAACTATTAAAATGACTTGATATTTATGCTACGCTTATCTATAGGAGTATGTCCACCATATCATTCTCCTAACGATATGATCTTGTTGTTAATAACATCTCAATGTTCATGATAGGGAAACCACAATCATCTATTAACCAACAAGCTAGTATTATACAGAGGCTTTACTAGGGACTTCAAATTAAGTTTACAAATCACACAAGTATTAATGTTTCCTTATTAATACTATTATAGCATGAATGTAAACATTTATCATAAACACAAAGATATAATAATAACTACATTTATTATTGCCTCTAGGGCATATCTCCAATAGTCTCCTACTTGCACTAGAGTCATCTAATCTAGATTACATGGTAATATACCGAACACCCATGGTAGTTTGGTGCTGGTCATGTTTTGCCCTCGGGAGAGGTTTAGTCAACGGATCCGCCACATTCAGATCTGTGTGTACTTTGCAAATCTTTATATCCCCATCTTGGATATGTTCTCGAATAGCGTGAAAACGTAGCTTCATGTGCTTCAGCTTCTTGTGTGACCTTGGTTCTTGTGCATTGGCTATGGCGCCCATGTTATCATAGTAGATAGACATTGGGTCCAGCGCACTAGGAACCACACCCAGCTCTGTAATGAACTCTTTCATCCATATCGCTTCTTGTGAAGCCTCCGAAGCAGCCATGTATTCCGATTCAGTTGAAGATCTCGCCACAACGCTTTGCTTTGCACTCCTCCAGCTAACTGCTGCACCATTCAAAATAAATACGTATCCAGATTGTGATTTAGAATCATCCGGATCGGTGTTCCAACTAGCGTCGGTGTAACCATTAACAACGAGCTGTTCATCACCTCCATAAGAAAGAACCATATCCTTAGTTCTTCTCAAGTACTTAAGGATGTTTTTGACCGCTGTCCAATGATCCACTCCTGGATCACTTTGATATCTGCTAGTCAAACTAACAGCATATGCAATGTCGGGTCTAGTACATAGCATGGCATACATTAGAGATCCTATGGCTGAGGCATAGGGAGTCTTACTCATCCTTTCTCTATCTTATGCCGATGTCGAACTTTGAGTTTTACTCAAGGTCGTATTGGGCAACATGGGCAAGAACCCTTTCTTGCTATCTTCCATTCCAAACCTCTTTAGAACTTTGTCCAAATATGTATTTTGTGACAATGATATTTGGCGTTTTGATCTATCTCTATAAATCTTTAAGCCTAATATGTAAGCTGCTTCACCAAGATCCTTCATTGAAAAACTATTATTCAAATATTCTTTGACACTATTAAGAAGGTCTACATCATTCCCAATCAACAATATGTCATCCACATATAGTATTAAGAATGCTACAGAGCTCCCACTCACTTGTAAATACAAGCTTCTCCATAAGTTTGTACAAAACCAAAACTTTTGATTACCTTATCAAAACGTTGATTCCAACTTCGGGATGCTTGCTTCAATCCATAGATGGACCGTTGAAGTTTGCATACCTTGTTAGCATCTTTAGGATCGACAAAACCTTTGGGTTGCATCATATACAACTCTTCATCAATATCACCATTGAGGAATGCTGTTTTGACATCCATCTGCCATATCTCACAATCGTAATATGCAGCGATTGCTAACATAATCCTCACAGACTTTAGCTTCGCTACTGGTGAGAAAGTCTCATCGTAGTCAACTCCTTGAATTTGTCGAAACCCTTTTGCGACAAGTCGAGCTTTATAGACAGTAACATTACCATCAGCATCTGTTTTCTTCTTGAAGATCCATTTGTTCTCGACAGCCTTCCGGCCATCCGGTAAGTCCACCAAAGTCCATACTTGGTTTTCGTACATGGATCCAATCTCGGATTTCATGGCTTCCTGCCATTTATTGGAATCTGGGCTCATCATTGCTTCCTCATATGTCTCAGGGTCATCGGTGTTGTCCACCAACATGACACTCATAACGGGATCATACCAATCTGGAGTGGTACGAGTTCTCGTTGACCTGCGAGGCTCTGTAGCAACTTCGACTGAAGTTTCATGATCATCATCATTAGCTTCCTCTCTAATTGATGCAGGCACCACAGGAACTTCTTCCGGTGCTGCGCTACTCGCAATTTCGAGAGAAGGTTCGACAACCTCGTCGAGTTCTACTTTCCTTCCAGTCACTTCTTTCGAGAGAAATTCCTTCTCTAGAAAGGATCCATTCTTGGCAACGAAGATTTTGCCTTCGGATCTATGATAGAAAGTATACCCAATAGTTTCCTTCGGGTATCCTATGAAGATGCATTTTTCCGCTTTGGGTTCAAGCTTGTCCGGCTGTAACTTCTTTACATAGGCTTCGCATCCCCAAACTTTAAGGAACGACAATTTAGGTTTCTTCCCAAACCATAATTCATACGGTGTCATTTTAACGGATTTAGATGGTGCCCTATTTAAAGTGAATGCGGCTGTTTCTAATGCATAACCCCAAAATGATAGCGGTAAATCTGTAAGTGACATCATAGAACGAACCATATCTAAGAGAGTTCGATTACAACGTTCAGACACACCATTACGCTGTGGTGTTCCCGGCGGTGTCAATTGTGAAAGTATTCCGCATTTCTTCAAATGCTCGCCAAACTCGTAGCTTAGATATTCACCTCCACGATCAGAACGTAGAAATTTAATCTTCTTGTTACGTTGATTCTCTACCTCACTTTGAAATTCCTTAAACTTCTCGAAAGTTTCGGATTTATGTTTCATGAAATAGATATACCCATATCTACTCAAGTCATCCGTGAAGGTAAGAACATAACGATAACCACCGCGCGATGCTACACTCATTGGACCACACACATCGGTATGTATGATTTCCAATAAGTCCGTAGCTCACTCCATCATACCAGAAAATGGAGTCTTAATCATTTTTCCCATTAGACATGCTTCGCATCTTTCAAGTGATTCAAAATCAAGTGATTCAAGAAGTCCATCGGAATGGAGTTTCTTCATACGCTTCACTCCAATGTGACCAAGACGACAGTGCCACATATAGGTCGAGTTATCGCTTAATTTCAAACTTTTAGCTTCAATGTTATTAATATGTGTATTTCCACCATCGAGATTCAACAAGAATAGACCATCTATCAAAGGTGCATGTGCATAAAACATATTACTCATATAAATCGAACAACCATTATTCTCGGATTTAAACAAGTAACCGTCTCGCAATAAACAAGATCCCGATATAATGTTCATGCTCAACGCAGGCACCAAATAACAATTATTTAAGTATAGAACTAATCCCGATGGTAGATGAAGGGGTAGCGTGCCGACCGCGATCACATCAACCTTTGATCCGTTTCCCACGCGCATCGTCACCTCGTTCTTCACTAGCTTTCGTTTATTCTGCAGCTCCTGTTTCGAGTTACGAATAAGAGCAACCGAACCAGTATCAAATACCCAGGCACTACTACGAATACTAGTGAGATACACATCAATAACATGTATATCAGATATACCTTTCTTCTTGATGTTGCCGTTCTTCAAATCCGCCAAGTACTTTGGGCAATTCCTCTTCCAGTGACCCTCTCCTTTGCAGTAAAAGCACTCAGTGTCAGGCTTGGGTCCAGCCTTGGTCCTCTTCGTCGGTGTGGCAACTTTCTTGCCACCCTTCTGCTTAGACTTGCCTTTCTTGAATTTGGTGGTCTTATTGACCAACAACACTTGGTGCTCTTTCTTGATCTCCACTTCTGCAGACTTTAACATAGCAAACAGTTCTGGCAACTGCTTGTTCATGTTCTGCATGTTGTAGTTCATCACAAAGTTCTTGTAACTTGGTGGTAGTGATTGGAGGACACGGTAAATCCCCAAAGCATTAGGAATCACTAACCCAAGCTTTGAAGTTTGTTTGCATGCCCAGACATCTTAAGCACATGCTCACTGACGGAGCTGCCCTCTTCCATCTTGCAGTTAAAGAACTTTTCAGAAGCCTCATAACTCTCAATCGCCGCGTGAGTCTCAAAGATCAATTTGAGATCACGGACAATATCATGTGGGTCTGAATTCTCAAACCTTTTCTGAAGCTCCGATTCTAAACCATACAAGATAGCACACTGAACTATGGAGTACTGATTCTTCCGAGCAAGGTAAACATTCTTTACTTCATCGGTAGCATCAGCTGCAGGTGGGTCACCCAGCGGTGCATCCAGCACATAGGTCAAATTACCAGCTGTGAGGACAATCCTCAAATTGCGGAACCAATCCGCGAAGTTGCTTCCATTGTTTTTCAACTTTTATTTCTCTAGGAACGCATTAAAATTGATGGTAGGGGCTGCCATTGATCTACAACATATTTGCAATAGTTTAGACTAAGTTTATGACAAATTGAGTTCAAATTAATAATAAAGTTTAATCTAGGTGAACTCCCACTCAAAACAACATCCCTCACATTGTTTTAGCGATCACACGAACCAAATCCACCATATCAAAACCGATCATCACGAGAGTTGATATAGTTTCAATGGCGAACAATCGACATGTTCATCATATCTACTATATGATTCCTGCTTTACCTTTCGGTGATTCGTGTTCCTGAGACCATGTCTGTACATGCTAGGCTCGTCAAGATCAAACCTTAGTTACCGCATAAGCAAATCTGGCTTGCTTACGTTGTATTCACTCACGGAATCTAACACACCCGATCATCACGTGGTGCTTCGAAACAACAAGCTTTAGCAACGGTGCATACTAAGGGTGAACACTTTAGAACTTGAAATTTATGTGCATGAGGGATCATCTTATAATGCTACCGTCGTCTACTAAGCAATACAAGATGCATAAAGGATTAACATCACATGCAATTCATAATATGTGATATGATATGGCCTTTCTTCTTTGTGCTTCCGATCTCCATCTTCAAGCACGAATATGATCTCCATCATCACCGGCATTGCATCAAGGTCAATGATGCTTCTCCATGGTTGTCGTCCACCGGCTTCAACTATTACAACTACTTTGAATAGACACGCGGGTCTTAACAGAAATTAAAGACAACCATATGGCTCCTGCCGGTTGCCAACTTATAATAAGGAACATTGCATACATCAAATATAATCACAATCATGGCCATATCACATCACAGCACACCCTTGCAAAACAAAGTTAGACGCCTCTACTTTCTTTGCATATTTTACGTGGTTTGGGGCTTTCAATAAGTGTCGTTCTAACTTACGAACAAGAACCACAACATTGATACTAGTATTGTTAATCACCCGTTGTAAATTGGATCTCCACTATGCTGGGAGAAACAGGCACCCGCAAAGCCACTTATGCAATACGAGTTGCATGTCAAGCGTGGAGCAAGTCTCATGAACGATGTCATGTAAGGTTAGCCCGGGCCGCTTCATCCCAACATCCCGCAAGATGCAAAGTACACAAGAAGCAGTCGACAATAAAAGCATCAATGCCCACAATGACCATTGTGTTCTACTCGTGCAATAGATCTACATATAGACACGGATCGGAAAACAAAAAATTTCTACCGCATACAAACAAACAAGCCAAGATCTATCTACTAGATTGTAGCAACGAGTCGATGGAATAACTCACCCTCGAAGATTCCAAAGTGTTTAACGAGAGCAGATTCTCGTGGGTGATGTAGTCGTACTCTTTCCGATCTCAAGATCGCGTAGACGATCCTTTCGGCGCCGCGTTCCAGCAGCGCTCCCGCAGTCGGTCACACGTTCGGTACTAAACGAAGACCTTCCTCTCCCTTGTTCCAGCAGGCAGCGGAGGTTGTAGCACTCTCCTCGCGATTCCGGCAGCACAACGGCGTGGTACCGGAAGTAGAGGGGAGATCTCGCAGGGCTTCGCCTTAAGCCGGAGTGAGTATGGTGGAGTATGAGAGAGCTCTTGGTGATCTAGGGATTAGACACACCAATTAGAAGGCTCTAAACCGGAGGCTAGGGCAATTAGAAGCTCTAACTTGACGGCTTGGGAGAAATCCCTAGGCTGTGGCTAGGGTTTAGGTTTAGAGGAGAGGGACTTTCCTTATATGAATCTTATTCTCCGGACTATTCCGGATCTCCTCTTGATATCCCGAATCCCATTCGAGACTCCGAACAACATTCGGACTCTTTCTCATCATTCCATAACTACTCAAACAACGTCGAATCCTTAAGTGTGTCTCCCTACGGTTCGTGAATTATGCGGACATGATCGAGACACTTCTCCGAACAATAACCAATAGAGGAATCTGGAAATTCATATGGCTCCCACATATTTCTACGATTACTTTGCGATCGAATGAACCACTTACATACGATATCAATTTCCCTTTGTCTCACGATAGTTTACTTATCCGAGGTTATGATCGTCGGTATCTCTGCATACCTAGTTCAACCTCGTTACTGATAAGTACTCTTTTCTCGTTCCCGTGATATGTGATCCCTTGTGAGCCAGTCACATGCTTGCAAGCTAATTGGATGACATTTCACCGAGAGGGCCCAGAGTATATCTATCCGTCATATGGATGGACAAATCCCACTCTTGATCCATGTGTTTCAACCAATACTTTCTGAACACTCAATGACACCTTTATAGCCACCCAGTTACGGTGTGGTGTTTGATGTCATCAAAGCATCCATCCGGCAAAGGTTATATGCATGATCTCATGGTCGAAGGAATCAGATTACTATGTATCAGAAAGCATATAGCAATTGAACTATTAAAATGACTTGATCTTTATGCTACGCTTATCTATAGGAGTATGTCCACCATATCATTCTCCTAACGATATGATCTTGTTGTTAATAACATCTCAATGTTCATGATAGGGAAACCACAATCATCTATTAACCAACAAGCTAGTATTATACAGAGGCTTTACTAGGGACTTCAAATTAAGTTTACAAATCACACAAGTATTAATGTTTCCTTGTTAATACTATTATAGCATGAATGTAAACATTTATCATAAACACAAAGATATAATAATAACTACATTTATTATTGCCTCTAGGGCATATCTCCAACACATGCCTGATCTGCTGCCGTAGTATCAAATAGTGCATCCGGTGTTTCTTCTAGTGCTTTGCTTCTTCACGGATTAGGTCGATGATTTGATGCGAGTGTCGACCCAATCTTTGGATGAACCTTCGGCAATGTTTTCAGGCGAGCATTCTCCCTCTTTCTACCTATCTTACTTTTTTAGTTTTTACTTTTTCCTATTGATTTATTGCTATCTGTGTTGTGATGCTTTACATTTCGTACCCCTCTATATATATCCCTGCAGCCTTTATATTGCCTTGGACACCGCCTATTGCCTGTTGTTTGGGTAGACAGTTGGCCTTGCGAGTCGTAGTCGCTTGCTTAGGTGCTGCTTCGTGTCGTCGATGTTCCACTGATGTTGGGGGTTGGCATATTCGTAATGATGGAGATGATCATGACTTTAATTACAGTTTAATAAACAATATTGAAAGTAGGTATGATAAATGCAGAGGCACAGAGGGGTAATAGTTGAGATCTGGTTGTTATCCCTCCCCTGTGTCCATCTAGGACTCGAGTTCCTGACACCTGTTCCGAGACGAGCGCGCTAACCACATGTAGGGTGTCTAGGCACCCGTATCGGCTTAGTACCTGATTTCAAAGTACTGTACTAGGGGCCACAAAGTAGTTTGAAGTTTTCATGCCACGTTATGCCATGTATGCCATGTTATGCCATGTTTATTACATGTTGCTCGATGAGCGTTTATTACTGTTGCATAGGTGCGACACTATCACAGGAATATATTGTCTATGGCCTCTTCTCCCGTGCAAGTGTACGCAACCCTAGGGTCTGTACGAGGAGGATTATCTATACCTTGTACGGGTAGCTCTTTCGGGTGGCCTCCATGTACTTGCTTTGGGTTTGGGAAAGCGTCGTGTCCTAGGCCCCGCCAACATACCTATGGAAGTATGTTAATTGATCTGGCAACAAGGGTCGAAGTGTGTGTGGAAACTTTGGTGCACCCCTACAGGGTTAAATCTTTTCAAAAAGCCGTGTCCGCGGTTATGGACGACTTGGAGCATAGTATCTCGATCATAGACAACTATAACTAATGTTTACTATTATAAATTTGACTTGTATCTGATATGACTAGTAAGTTGGATAATCACCATGGAAAGAATGAATAAAACAGCCAACTGTGTGAGTTTCATCGGCTTGACTTCCTCGTTTGGTTTCGAGGGGGAAATACCAGGATGGGTATGTTTGGTGGTAGTATCAGGTTGGTTTCGAATAGGTCTATCTCATCTCTCTCTGATCGCCGACAGTTGTATTGAGTCTCTATAGGTTGTTTAGTGCATGTCGCGCTGTCGCTTCAGTCCACCATACCTATGTAGGCGAGGACCGCCGAATTCTAGTCTTGTCGTGTACTGGCCTCAGTACTGACCGCTCTCTTTTTCCTTTGCCCTTTGTCGGCACCCCTTTTGTTTTAGCAGGTTTTGAGATCAACGTCGTTAGTAGGGTCACTCTTCCGGCTTGGCCTAGGCAGGGTTATGGATGCCATTGGTTATTCTTCAGGGCTCTTAGCCCCATTTGCTTATTGTCCGTACTCGGACGTTGCATCGTTTCGAAGGTGATTTGGATCTTTGTATTGTATATCTGTATTCTTGACTCTTGGAGTCGTTGTTGTATATATTGTTCCATGGGTTCCATCATGGACTATTGTGTAATGATAGTACTTCGTTTTCCACCCGCACGAAAGTGTCTGGTGGGTGCCTTTGAATCGTTTCTATGCGGGTTTGGCGGGAATCGCTAATACTTGCATAGGGCCGATCTAAGGATGTTACAGAGTGGTATCAGAGCTCAGCAGTTGCGATACCCCACTGGTCCAGCCTGTAGGATAACCTAGCTAACGACCGTTGTAGGTTGTCAAAACTATTTTGGAAATCGGTTGGATAGATCTGATTAGATCTGCTTTTACTCCTTACCCCTCTGCTATTCTCTTCTTACCTTCACTTGTTTTGAATCTTCTCTCTTATCTTTTCTATGAGTCCAGGATTTCTCGTGGTTGGGTTTCCGTTGTACCTTCAGGGTTTCACTTCCTTCCTCTTGTAACGGTGCTTCAACATTCGGTCTTCATGCTATCCAATGAAGTTTTCATCTGTTGTACCTTTCAGTGGACCAAAAATTCACTACTTTTTTTTTGTGTTTTCTCCAGTGTTTTACGACGCGACGACATCATCTATGCCAGATCCGATAAAGAGTTTGCATCATTCATTTGATTTTGAACATCGTTTGTGAAGATCTTCAGTCTAATTCCAGGAATGGGTGCACGATTTTCTACTGGATGTGTGGAGTAGTAGTTTGGGTGCGTGATGGATTGGCCCCCAGGCCGACTACTCATTCTATTCACTCTTGTACATTGAAGTGGATTAGCGTGCACTTTTCTCTTCTCTCATGGAAGTTAGAGGTGGCCTTACCTTTTGAGACCTCTAACTTTGTCCTTGTTTCGCCGGAGTGTTCTGTCGACAAACGTGAGCAACAACCCTTGTTGGTGGTGTTGCCTATTTCAAGACAAAGGAGGAATCTTGTTAGTGGTGTCGTGAAGATCTACACGAAGTGAGAAGATTCAGACTGTCAGCCTTCTTCCTCATACCATGAGGCAGATCTCGAGGGCGAGATCCGTTGTTAGTGGTGTCAAATTGTAGCACCCCGGATAAAACCACTACTAGAAAATCGCATCTTGTTTCTACTTTGTGCATCGTCATCACATCATCATGCATGCATATTGTTTACTTAAAAACTATTTTTGCTATAAGCCCTATTTTGTTTTCTACATTAGGACTCTCCTTATTATTCAAAGTGCAACCCCATGTCTTACTGAATATTTTGTATGTCTTAAAACAGTTTACCAAAGTATTATAAAATAATAACAAAACTTCTATATTATTTTTGGGAGGCAGCCAGCCAGGACCAAAAGCCCAACCGACCACCTCCAAATCCTAATTCCTAAATCTAACCCTAATTCCTCACTCCCTCAGCAGCCGCCGTATCCAACCCTTCTGCCGCCACCCACCAAACTCAGTCAACCCGAGCACCCCACACCGCACTGCACCAGGGCCGATGGACCCAACCCGACCTAACTCAACACAATGCACACACCAAACACACGCCGAGGCACCCCATCCCGCACACTACCTCGCGTCCATGGCCCTACCCGCGACCTCGTCTCCTCCCTGAAAATCCCTCCCTGGTCGCGATTCCCCACCCCGCTCTCTGCATCCCCGCCGCCATACCTTCGATCGCCACCAGTCGTGGCCTCCCCTCCCCTGCTCGTTTTCCCCGTGAAGCCCCACCGCCGCGGCAGCTCTGGCCGCCTGCGCGAGCCCCTGCTCCGCCTCAAGCTCGCCCGGCCTCGTTCACCGCGTGGTGCCCTGCTGCCGGCTGTTTTCCCATCATCTACCTTCCCCGCCTCTCTCCGCGTCGCTCGCACGTAGCTGCTCCTCCTCGGCTCTGCACCACCGTCGTCTACCCTCTGGCCTCTCTCCTCGGGCGCATCCTCGCTCTGGCCGCTCGAGCACGACCACCGACCCTGCTGCATCCTTGTCGTGCTATGCGTGCGTGCCTCTCTGTTGTGCCTGCGACCGACCATGGACGCCGCGTTCACCAACTTTTTGTCCTTAGTGACATTCGGTTGATGCCTCGTTTTGGTGTGACGATGTGGTATGTGTGTACACAGATGAAGTGTGTTGATGGATGGGTGTAGTGGTGTTGATATGCCCACAGCTGTGGTTTAAGAGATGCCCTTCAAGTTCTATCTAACATTGTTACCGGTCTGATGCCGATGCTACGAAATAGGAGACACTCGATAAGATCGACATCGAGCCGGACAAACCCGATGAGCCATCGACAAGACCGCCGATAGGAAACTGAAGACCCGGAATCCGAAGGTCATCTACACGGAACGCCAAGGTCTCCTCCCTGAAACCGCCATGACCTTCGTCACGGATTCGACGACCGAGACCCCGGAGCCTAGACCCGAACCCTTGGAGACCAAGATCGACGAGCCCCCAAGTGTGACCCCTATCCGAGAACCCTATTTTATAAATGCCATCTATATAAATTGTTGCATATTGAATTGTCATGCTTGAACTCATATCATGTGGTTTGGGGGCTTTATTCCGATTCACCTCATAATTAAATATGAAGACCATATGCCGTTTTTTCTAGCCTTATATTGACTCCATTTAAATTTGTGTAGCTAATCGATGCCATGTTTTTGTCTTGTTAATACAACATTTAAATTGCGGGTTAGCTAAATAACATGAACCATCTAAATAATTATCGGGACCTCGGTTTCGGTTAATATTGCTTAGTTGCATCGCACCTTTGCCATGTCATACATCATGCATGCATCATGCCCAATCTTCTGCCGTAGTATTAAATAGTGCATCCGGTGTTTCTTCTAGTGCTTTGCTTCTTCACGGATTAGGCCGATGAGTTGATGCGAGTGTCGACCTGACCTTTGGATGAATATTCGGCAATGTTTTCAGGCGATCATCCTCCCTCTTTCTACCTATCTTACTTTTATAGTTTTTACTTTCCCCTATTGATCTATTGCTATTTGTGTTGCGATGCTTTAGATTCCGTACCCCTTTATATATCCCTATAGCCTTTATATTGCCTTGGGCACCGCCTATTGCATGTTGTTTGGGTAGACAGTTGGCCTTGCGAGTCGTAGTTGCTTGCTTAGGTGCTACTTCGTGCCGTCGTTGTTCCACTAATGTTGGGGGTTGGCATATTCGTAATGGTGGAGATGATCATGACTTTAATTATAGTTTAATAACTAATATTGAAAGTAGGTATGATAAATGCAGAGGCACGGAGGGGTAATAGTTGAGATCTGGTTGTTATCCCGCCCCTGTGTCCATCTAGGACCCGAGTTCCTGACACCTGTTCCGAGACGAGCGCGCTAACCACATGTGGGGTGTCTAGGCACCCCGATCGGCTTAGTACCTGATTTCAAAATACTGTACTGGGGACCACAAACTAGTTTGAAGTTTTCATGCCACGTTATGCCATGTATGCCATGTTATGCCATGTTTATTACCTGTTGCTCGATGAGCGTTTATTACTGTTGCGTAGGTGCGACACTCTGTCACGGGAATATATTGTCTATGTCCTCTGCTCCCGTGCAAGTGTACGCAACCCTAGAGTCTGTACGAGGAGGAATAGCTATACCACGTACGGGTAGCTCTTTCGGATGGCCCCCATGTACTTGCTTTGGGTTTGGGAAAGCGTCGTGTCCTAGGCCCCGCCGACATACCTATGGAAGTATGTTAATTGATCTGGCAACAAGGGTCGAAGTGTGTGTGAAAACTTTGGTGCACCCCTGCAGGGTTAAATCTTTTCGAAAAGCCATGTTCGCGGTTATGGACGACTTAGAGCATAGTATCTTGATCATAGACAATTATAACTAAAGTTTACTGTTATAAATTTAACTTGTATCTGATATGACTAGTAAGTTGGATAATCACCATGCAAAGAATGAATAAAACTGCCAACTGTGTGAGTTTCCTCGGCTTGACTTCCTCGTTTGGTTTCGAGGGGAAAATACCAGGATGGTTATGTTTGGTGGTAGTATCAGGTCGGTTTCGAATAGGTCTACCTCATCTCTCTCTGATAGCCGACAGTTGTATTGAATCTCTATAGGTTATTTAGTGCATATCGTGCTGCCGATTCAGTCCACCATACCTATGTAGACGAGCACCGCCGAATTCTAGTCTCGCCGTGTACTGGCCTCAGTACTGATCGCTCTCTTTTTCCTTTGCCCTTTGCCGGCACCCATTTTGTTTTAGCAGATTTTGAGATCGACGTCGTTAGCAGGGTTACCCTTCCGGCTTGGCCTGGGCAGGGTTATGGACGCCATTGGTTATTCTTTAGGGCTCTTAGCCCCATTTGCTTCTTGTCCGTACTCTGATGTTGTATCGTTTCGAAGGTGATTTGGATATTTGTATTGTATATCTGTATTCTTGAATCTTGGAGTCGTTGTTGTATATATTTGTTCCATGGGTTCCATCATGGACTATTGTGTAATGATAGTACTTTGTTTTCCACCCGCACGAAAGTGCCTGGTGGGCGCCTTTGAATCGTTTTATGCGGGTTTGGTAGGAATCGCTAAGACTTGCATAGGGCCGATCTGAGGGTGTTACACCACTCCTACCAGACGTTGTGTTCTTCTTCCCCATCTCAAACAACTCCGTTTCTAATTTTCCCAGATCGACATATGCAAGCACGCCTCCCGCACTTTGCCCCACACCTCCAGCAACCTAACTCGCCGATGCTGGAAGGGCACCGCCCTGATCCTCTCTCTCAGCACAGCCTGCTCTACCTCTATCCATGGCAACCTCGGGTCAGGGAAGGGCTCGATCACAGCGGCCCACCGGAGAGCGGCGGCGACACGGTCCAGACTACGACTAGCGAGCGTGAGGGTGTGGATCTTCGTGTCCACTGGCTCCGCCATGCTACGACCGATGAGTGCTAGGGTTCCTTCTTACTCGACGAAGAGGCGCTACCACGTTGTCATCTTTGCTACAAGGGGCAGCCGGGAGAATCTCACCGGTGCATGAGCATGTTCCCGAGGGCCAGGGACACTAGCATTTTGTGATTTTGCATCATGGAATTTATTTTGCTACCATGGTTCTATAAATTTGCGACATAGTAAAAAACATTTTGCTACATATATTTTGTGATTTTGCCAGACTAGCGGCGTTGTTACAACCTCGAGTTTTGCTATACCAGTCGGCGGCGATGCTATTCGTCGGTTTTTGCTACATACGGGCGTCGTTGGCGCTACAATCGGACTTTGATTTCGCTACGTGACCTTATGTGATGTTACCCGCGGTCTCGGATTTTTTCTATTATTTTTTGCTACAAAAGTTCTATTATTTTGCTTTTTTTTCAAAATGGGGATATCACCCCGGCCTCTGTATCGACTGATGCATATGGCCTTTATTGCTTTATTAAAAGAATTTATTACAAAGTTTCTAACTCATGGGTCACATAAAGTCGAAACATGCACCAGCCATCTAAAGAAACCGAGGATCAAAAAAAGTCTCTCGCATCAACATATGATTGTGTTGTCAAAACGCCAGCCCCACTGGGTGAATAAGTGCCGTGCAACCATTTCCAAATGGCTGCACCCAATAGCCATGTCCGGTCTTCGCTCCTCTGGCTAGAGGAAAGACCACATATGGATACAGTGGGTAGTTATAGAAATAACCTGCATGAAAGAAGAGTTTGATGTTCTGTTAAAAATCAGGTCATTCCTAATATTCCAAATAGCCCATAGCAAAGCACAAACACCCACTCGTATTTAAACTTTCTCTAACTTATCAACACCATGTAGCCAATTTCCAAATAGATTATTAATAATTTTGGGGGGAGCTAAATTAAAAGCCATATGGACTATACACCAAACTACTTTAGCAAATGTACAATCAATGAACAAGTGTTGTATCGTCTCGTTTTGATCACAGAAACAACATTTCTGGCTTCCTTGCCAATTTCTTTTTGCTAAGTTATCTTTTGTTAGCAAAACCTTGCAATTTAAAAACAACATAAAAAATCTTAATTTTTAGTGGCACCTTCATTTTTCATAAATACTTACGTAGGAACCTTGTGTTCCCATTTAGTAAGTCAAGGTACATGGATTTGACTGAGAAAACCCCCGATGAAGTTAGATTCCATTTCAATTTATCGTCCCCCTCTTCAAGGTGTATATCCATTAATAGATTCACTAAATGTAGCCAATTTGACCATCTAGAACCGGTTAAAGTTCTTCGGAATGCAATATTTAGAGGGTCATTTGATATAACGTGTGCGATCGAAACTTCTTTTCTTTACACAATGGCATAAAGCGACGGGTACTGAACAGCTAGACGAGTCTCACCTAACCAAACATCATCCAAAAAATGTGCACTACAACCACTCTTAATTGTGAATGACCCTCTAGAAAAAACTCTTCCTTTACCCTCATAAGCCCTTTCCAAAATGGAGAGTCTGATGACTTGACTTTTACCTGTGATAGTGTTTTGGAATGCAAATACTTATTTTTCAATAAATCCTTCCAAACCCCTTCGTCATTCAAAAGTTTAAACAACCACTTGGTGAGTAGACTTTTGTTCTTTAATTCCCCTCCACTCCTAAACCCCCCTGATCTCTCGGTCTACAAATAATGTTCCATTTGGTAAAGCGGTATTTTCTTTTATGTGTGTCACTTTGCCAAAAAAATCGAGATCGAAAGAAATCTAGTCTCTTTAGAACCCCTTTCGGAATCTCCATGAGTGACAACATAAACATTGGTAAACTTGTCAGAACAGAATTAATTAAAACCAAACAATCTCCGTATGATAATAATTTTCCTAACCAACAAGCTAATTTTTTCTCAAAGCGATCCTCCACGGGTTTCCACTCTCCATTCTTCAGCTTTCTGAAGTGGATCGGAATACCGAGATATGTAAATGGGAAAGATCCCATTTCGCACCCAAAGAGATTCATATATTGATCTTGTAAATCGTTAGCTTTCCCGAAGAAAAATAGTTCACTCTTATGAAAGTTTATTTTCAATCTAGAAAGTTGCTCAAAAATGCAGAGGATTAGTTTCATGTTAAGTGCTTTCTGTAGGTCATGTTCCATGAAAATGATAGTATCATCTGCATATTGTAGAATAGATACTCCACCCTCTACAAGATGAGGAATGAGACCTTCCACCTGACCTTCCTCCTTGGCTCTAGCAATTAGGATGGCCAACATATCCGCGGTAAGGTTAAAAAGGATTGGAGATAAAGGATCCCCTATCTCAAACCTTTTTTTGTTTGGAAATTGTGTCCGATTTCATCATTAACCCGAATGCCCACTCTATCTTTTCTGACAAAATCATTGATCCATTGACACCATAAAGGGTCAAACCCTTTCATTCTTAGTGTTTGTTCCAGAAAGGACCAATTAACTTTATCATAAGCCTTCTCAAAATCTATTTTAAGAAGAACCCCGTCTAAGTTCTTTCTGTGGATCTCATGAATAGTTTCATGGAGAATCACAACTCCTTGGAGAATGTGTCTCTCGACATAAAAGCAGTTTGTGTTGGTCTTATTATTTTATGAGCGATGTCAGTTATTCGATTTGTTCCCACCTTAGTAAATATTTTAAAGCTCACATTTAATAGACAAATGGGACGATATTGTTGTATTTGAATAGCATTTTCTTTCTTTGGAAGAAGAATAATAGTACCAAAATTCAGCTGGAATAATGGTAGTTATCCTTTATGGAATTGCGCAAACACGGCCATCATATCTTCCTTGATAACTCCCCAGAAAGTTTGATAAAATTCAGCAGGTAGGCCGTCTGGACGATGCTTTATTCTTTTTCATTTGCATAATTGCATCACAAAACTCCTTCTCTGTGAATTCGGATGTGAGAATAGTGTTTTCTTCCGCAGAAATTTGAGGTATGTCCTCAATCTCGTTTTCTAGCATAGAACATAATTTAAATTTGGTTCTCCAAATAGGTTCTTATAGAATTCAAATATGTAAACCTTCATGTTTACTTGTATAATTATAGTCCCTTCATCTTGCTCTAGCTGGAAGATCTTCTTCCTTTGATGTTTACCATTAGCAATAAGATGAAAATATTTCGTGTTATTTCCCCCTTCTTGGATATGTTTAACTTTAGCTCTCTGAGCCCATTTAGATTCTTCATTGCGCCTAAGCTTAGCCAAATCATCATTAGCCTTATTCAAACTAGCTCTCTCTGAAAATCTTAGAAGGGTGGTTTCGGCTTTTCGATCTAGAGAATCGATTAAGTTTAAAAGGTGAAGTTTTTACTTCTTATAAACGCTGCTAAGATTTTTAGCCCATCCTTGCAAAAAATTCTATAGATGGCAAATTTTATTCTGCCATTTCTCCATTAGAGAGTCTCCAAAAGAAATGGTCGCCCACTCTTGTGCAACCATTTCATAGAAACCATCTTGTCTTAGCCACGAAAGCTCAAAAGAGAAATTTGCCTTGTTTCCCAAGTGAGCTTTTTCACCCGAGTCAAGGAGTAGCGGTGTATGGTCTGAGCTTGACCTTGTCAAAGCCCTCACGCTTACCAAAGGGAACTTCAGCTCCCACTCCACATTTGTTAAAATTCTGTCAAGTTTCTCATAAGTTGGTATATCCCTTCTGTTGGCCCACGTGAATTGTATACCCGAGAGCGCTATCTCTCTGAGGTTAAGACTTAGGCCATCTAGCATTGAAATTTTCATTATTCTTCTCTTCCTTACGTCTAATAATGGTAAAATCACCGCCAACAATCATGGGAAGAGTCTCATGCTCACATATGCGGACAAGCTCCGCCAAAAACTCATGTTTTTTGGCATCTTGAGCTGCCCCATAAATAGGAATTAAAAGCCATTCAAAACCATCTGATTTGGAAACCATATGCATCTTCACGCATATGTCTCCGTTCACCTTATTTTTCACTTGTAATGTGGTCCTATTAATACCAATTAACATACCCCCAGACCTCCCTAGAGGTGGTAAGCAATATCAAGCAATGTCTAGTCCTCTAGAAATATGGTCTAAAAAATGGCTTGTGAAGTTTGATTGGCCAGTCTCCGAAATCGCAAAAAAATCAAGTTTATGTTCCCCGAAAGTCTCACTCACCAAAAGGTGCTTTGTCGTGTCTCCAAACCCCCTACTATTCCAAATGCAAACTTTCATTTAGAACTAGTTTTATTTTTTTGTTTATCCGTGCACTACGCCGAACTGCCAATATTTCATTCGACTTTTTTCTAAGTGGTTTTTTCACAATTAAGTCATGGAGGAGAAGATCCTTATGATCTTCAGAGCCTTGTTGCTCTTCCTCCTGCAAGTCCCCACTAAGATTAATCGCTTTATTCAAAACTAAATTGTGTTCAGAGATCTCCTCTTTTCTCGCTTTCTCTTCATTCCTCTTTAGTGTAATTAAAGTATGCTCTAAATCTGTATCCTTTAACAAGTGAACTGAATTTAAAACCTGAGAAGATGTACGTCCCAAAGAAACCCCCTTAGCAATGATTTCCTCGTTCGAAAAAGTAGTTAAAGTAAAGTTGGGACATGAACTTGTACCTGCACAAGAAGATGAATCGCGAAAAATAGCGCGTTGTTGTGCCCTCTCCAACTGCGTCGCGTCCGCATTCGGTTGAGCATGAATTCGGTCACTTGACCGAATGTTCTTGCTCACCGCTGGTATGCCCCTAAAAGCCACCACCTCTTCCTGGGTGTAACGGCCTCCGAGAAACACAACGTCCTAGGCTGGTATTGTTTCCGCACGGATGAGCGACGTACAAGAGACTTGGGCGATGTGATTACACCCTCGGCCTCCTGCCTGGGCGTGGATGTCATCAAGGACGCGGTTGGTGAGGCCTCCTGCCCCACCTCCGCAATGATAAGCGACGAGACCTCCTTCTCTGCCACCTCTATCGGAGCAGATAATGGACTCGCGGCAGCTTGCTGCGGGATGGTTTCCGTTTGCCCCAGCCCCAGGGCAGCCTGACTCGAGTCATAACTCTGCTGTAGGCAGGAGTCCTTGTGTGGGGTTGTCATTGTAACCGTCTTTGAAATTGCAGCTGGCAACTTTGTTGGTGCAACAACGATCGGCGCGGGAGCACCACCATTTTTGTCCATACCAGAAAAGGCATCACCAATACGTACGCCCACAGGTGCAGATTTTGAGATTGGTGAAAGCAAAACATCCTCCTTATCCTCAACTTGGTCACCCCAGAACTTTGAGCTAGATGTTTTTGGTTTAACCGCTGAGAGACTAGTGACCTTATCAATGGTCTCGAACTGAATATAAGCTGACTCGGTGGATACTTGATTGCCTATATTTGAAGGAGCGGGAGTTGGAGTTGGACGTGAATTCAGTTTTGGCATCGGATCAGCTCCCTTCTTTTCAAGCACATCATTCTTATTAGAGTCCTCTTGATGTTTCTCTCCCCCATCTCTTTTATCATCTCCATCTACCATTGTGACACCATTTAATGTTTCCTCCACTCCTTCAACATGGAATGTAATACCATAACCCTCTCCATCATAAGTGTGATCGGTCCCATGGGGTATATGTTTAATTGCCATGACAAGGACTCGCAATCCCACCACACCATGCTCTCTAGTGAAGTCCATGCCCACCTCCAGAGTTTTGTCAATCAAGGAACCAACACCAAATAGTGCTAGATAATCACAACGTAATTTGTAGGGACATTATTTAATTCTCACCCTCCAAGCAATATCGGTCCAAATCAGAAGATGACCACTCTTTGAAATGCAGCATGAAAGGAGTGTTCTCAATGGGAATATTAGGCACTTTAATAACACGTGTGAGATCAGCTTTAGTAGGAAAAACAGCCTTAAAAACACCTGAACGATCAGCAGGTCTAAGGTCCCATTGGTGATTACCGGGTATTAACCATTCTAACTCCATAATGATATCCTTGTCAGACACCGGCACTTCCACAACCTTGAACTCGTTTAGACTATGCAGAACCTAAATTCATCCAACCTTGCCACTATCGTGCTTAAACCTGATATCAGGAGACGATGGGTCCTCGTGAAACATCAACTCTACCCGGCAAAGGCCGTATGTAACTGCAACAGGCTTAGGTAGAGTCAGCAAGGGGCAATCTTTAGCATCGTGAGTAGCTTTCTCACAAATAATGCAAAGGACCGCAGTACAATCACCAGCAAAATGACCAGCATCATCACATCTAAAACAAACAACTTTATCCTTCTTAGATCCCTTTGCAGAAGCCAACATACCATCATGCTGTTGTGGTACATGCGCTATAGCTTGAGTATTTGCAGTACAAACCGGAACATTAGCCCCAATGGTGCCCGCCTCTATGTTATGGGTGTTAGTGGGCTGATGATCGGAACCGTTCCCTATTGAATGCCGATAAATGTTTGAGTTGCACTAGAATTCTGCCTATAGAAATTTTGCTGCCTAAAAGGACAATGGTACTGATAGTTACCCCTATTGTTGCTATTGTTCCTCCGATTATTTCTCTGATTTCCTTCGTAGTAGCCTTGATCAAATTCCCCAAAATCACCATCAAAACCCTACTCTTGTCGGTTTGAAACCCCCAACACCATGAGAGCTAGAGACATATTCAAAACGTGGATTAATATCATTGTGGAGTTGATGAGATGGAACGCCTCGTGGTCCACGATTCTCAAAACTCCCAGCACCTCCCCTGCCTAAAACCTCACCATGACCTCCATTGTTTCCTTCCCGGGCAGTGCCATCATTATGAAGGACGTGGGCAGGAAGCCCTTGGAAACCATGAGGAATGGAGCCTCCATGGCTGCCTCGAACAAAAGCATCATTGTTCCCTCCATTAGTCGTCCTCGTTGGCTCTTGGTTGCGGAAAGCCTGCGGCGGAAAATTGCTCCCATTCCCGCCATGAAAAAAGCGTGGGGGTTGCAGATGGTTGTTGCTCCCATCACCACCTTGCTGATTATGCTAGGGTTGTTGCTATAGTTTCCCCCATCCCCGCCAGCACGATGAGCAGGAAATCTCCCCGCCATGGTAGAGAGATCACGATCGCCCTCTGACCTGTATGGCGGCTTTGGGAAAAGGGTAGAAGCGCGACTCTGGCACTGATACGTCCAAAACGTATCTACTTTCCCGAATACTTTTGCTATTGTTTTTCCTCTAAACTTGTGTGATTTGGATACAACTAACACGGACTGACGCTGTTTTCAGCAGAATTACCTTGGTGTCTAGTTTTTCTGCAGAAAATCAACTATCAGAAAAATCCTGGAAAATATGCCAAAAATTCTATTTCACCAGAAGACTCACGGAGCCAGAACACGAGACGGAGTAGGGGCCTGAGGGGCTCACACCCCCTTCCCGCGTGGGCCAGGCCTAGCCGCGCCTGGAGGGGGTGTGGCCGCCTCAGGCACCCCCTTGGCCTCCCTCTTCGCCTATAAGTTGCCTTCTGACCTGAAAACTCAGAGGGTTTGACGTTTTTCCAGAAAGAGTTCCGTTGCGCCGCCACCACAAGAAACTGCGATTCGGAACCAAAAACTCCGTTCTGGCACCTTGTCGGGACGGGGAATTTGGAGAGGATCATCGCCATCATCATCACCAACGTCTCTCCATCAACCATCCATGTTTCCCCCATCCATGAGTGAGTAATCCCCGCTGTAGGCTATGGGGATGGTAGGGATTGGATGAGTTCTATCATGTAATCGAATAAGATTGTTAGGGCATGATGACTAGCATCTCTATTAGTGCTATTTGAATTTGTTACAACTTGTTTTGCTTAATGATTGTCACTAGGGCCCGAGTGCCATGATCTCAGATATGAACTTATTATTCATTCATGATGATAGTATTGTTTGTGATCTTATTTGCAAGTTGTGTACACATATCATTGTCCGAATCCAAAGGCCCCGAAGTGACAAAAATTAGGACAGCCGGAGGGGATGGCTGTGATGTGAGGATCACATGTGTTCACGGAGTGTTAATGCTTTGCTCTGGTGCTCTATTAAAAGGAACACCTTAATTGCCAGTAGATTCCCTTGAGGCCCCGCTGCAACGGGTTGGCAGGACAAAAGATGTTGTACAAGTTCTTATTGCGAGCACGTATGACTATATATGGAGTACATGCCTATGATTGTTTAGTACTTGAATGCTTTGTCTTATTTATCTGCAATTGCCCTAGATCTTGAAGTTACATGTTTAGACTTGTCCATGCAATTCCCTTCCATCCATCCCTATGCCTACCGCACTCATATCCTATTGTTTGCTATTGTTGTTACTACTGCCTTTGTTTTGCTGCTACTGTTACTTTGCTATTGCTACTATAAAACTGTTGCTACTGATAAACTACTGTGAGCAAGACTATTTACAGGTGCAGCTGAATTGACAACTTAGTTGTTACGGCTTATAAGTATTCTTTGTATCCCCTTGTGTCGAATCAATAAATTGGGTAATACTACCCTCGAAGACTGTTGTGATTCCCTATACTTGTGGGTCATCAAGACTATTTTCTGGCGCCGTTGCCGAGGAGCATAGCTTTATTTGTAAGTTCACTTGGATATATTATTGTTCACTTCTATTCCTTTCATCATGGGGAAGTCTCGTGATGGAAAGTTTCCTATTTTACCATACACTACAAGAAGAGGTACAGTCCTAAACACCTCTGCTGCTCTTGATTCACCGACTGTTATAAGTAAGCTTGTTACACCACCACCACATACTCATGCTACACACTAATACTAGTGTTGAATCTGAAATTGCTTCCGATACTCATGATGTTACTTCTACTATGCTTGATGCAAGTGGTTCATTAGGTCCTTTCCTAGATGCTACTATTGCTAGAATATTTTGGGAAACACTGAAACTCCTAGTGAAGATAGTATTACACCTGTTAGCTCACCTGAGTCTAGAGAGAGATATGATATTAGTGATAGTTACATTGAAATAACTGACAAATTTATCGAAGAGTACCAAAACACACATGGTGCTAGTGCTATTAGGAGTCTCCTCGAGAGACGTACCATTATTCCTAAACTGTCTTCTGATGCTAAGTTTGCTACTTCTCCCATATATATTAAAGATAAAGATTATGATTTCTCTCTTGATTTATCCTATATAGACATTGTTGAGAAAGAACCTTTTTGTGGGACTGAGAGTGAGCGTGTTGTGGCACATATGAATGAGCTTTCCACTATGAGTGCCTTATTCTCTGATGATTTTTAGATGCGCAGGTACTTTGTTACAAAAATCTTCCCTTTTTTCACTAAAAGGAGAAGCTAAAGCTTGGTTTAATAGATTACCTCCTGGATCCATTGATAGCCCTGATTGCTTGATTGCTTATTTCTTCCAGAAATATTTTCCTCCTAGTGCTAGACATGCTGCTTTGCAGAAACTTTTTGATTTTAAACAGGGAGAAGAAGAGAAATTTCCTGAGTCATGGACAAGGTTCTGTGCCTTGATTCATGCACATCCTGGATGTCCATTACCTAAAAATGAGCTTCTTGATATTTATTATAATGGACTAACTGATGATTCTAGGACATACCTAGATAGTTTTGCTGATTATATTTTCATGAGAAGAACTCCTACAGATGCTGAAGAATTAATGGCTAAAATAAGCAAGAATTATGATGATTGGACTTCAACTGAGCTAAATACACCTGGGCCCATTAGTCCTGAACCAATTGTTCCTGAACTAGTTCCAACACCAACAACAAAGAAGAGGGAAATGATTGCATTAAATGATGAAGTAATGAAAGAAGCTAAGAAATTTCTTAATGAGAAAGGTATTAGAGCTAAAAATGTGAAGAATTTACCTCCTATAGAAGAATTATGTATGCTAATTCCCCACTCATCCACTATTGAGGTACACTCTCTCCAACACTTTGATGAAGGTGATATTTTCTATGGTAAACCTCCTGATCAATGCTTAGAGGAACTTAACACTTTTATTGTTAAACAAGGTAATTTTAATAAACAAGTTCAGAATCATTTATTGGAAAACTCTAGAGCTATTAATGAGTTGAAAGATATTGTGGAAAGAACTGCCAATGATGTTAAAATGCTTTGTAAACACTTTCAAATGGTTCAAACTCAAATTGATCAACTTGCTAAGGTACAAAAAGATATGCTAGTTAATGCCTCAGGAGATAAATATGCTTATGGAATTAGAACTAGGAGTGGTATAGCTACTCAAGATCCTTTATATCCTAAAGTACACCCTAAAATAATTGAGCAGGATTCTCAACAAGCTAAAAATAGTGGTAGTCCTCATAAGAGAAAGAAAAAGAAAAAGAAACATAAAATAGTTGAGGAACCACTTGAACCTGCTATAGATCCTAATAGTATATCTGTCTCTGATGCTGAAACTGAGAGTGGTAATGATAAAAATGATGCTCCCGATAAGGAAGAAGTTGAAGAAGAACCTGAGAAGCACACTAAGAACACTAGTTACACTAAGGAAGATTTTATTGCTAATAAACATGGTAGTGAAAGAGAGCCTTGGGTGCAGAAACCTATGTCTTTTCCCAATAAGAAACACAAGTCAAAGGAGGAAGAACACTATAACAAGTTTTGTGAGTGGATGGAACCTTTATTTTTGCAAATTCCTTTGACTGATTCTATTAAGTTGCCTCCTTATTCAAATTATATGAAGGATATTTTCTCTAATAAAAGGAAGATTCCTAATGAGGAAATTTCTACTTTGCTTGCTAATTATTCCTTCAATGGTAAGGTTCCAAAGAAACTTGGTGATCTAGGTATTCCAATTATTCCTTGCTCTATTAAAAATAATTATGTTAGAACTTCTTTGTGTGATTTGGGAGCTGGAGTTAGTGTTATGCCTTTTTTCTCTTTACAAGAGACTCCAGCTAGAAAAGTTGATACCAACTGATATATCTTTGCAAATGGCTGATAAGTCTACTACTATTCATGTTGGTATATGTGAGGATGTTCCTGTTCAAGTGGCTCATAATTTTTTGGTTTTAACTGATTTTGTTGTGCTTGAGATGCCTGGAGATGATAATATGTCTATTATTCTTGGGAGACCTTTTCTTAATACTGCAGGTGCTGTCATCAATTGTAATCAAGGAAAAGTAACTTTTAATATTAATGACAAAGAGCATACTGTCTATTTCCCCAAGAAGATTGATAAGAGCTATTGCCTGAATTCCATTGAAAATATTGAGAGCATCAAAGTTGGAGAAATATATTGTCCCACTCCACAAGAAAGTTTTGAAACTATTATGATTGGGACTATTGTTATCAAGTTTGAGGTAACATAATCATTTTGTGAAATGCAAAGTTTTGTTTCATATAAGATTGTTTTGGTAACAAGACTTGATCAACCTTGTTAACAAATGGATTTTAATGAACAAAACAATCTATGAAGCTTGCAGCATAACCATAATGAGCAATCTATGAAGCTTTCTTCCTATATAAAAAAAGAGAGACATATTGAAAAGAGGAAAGAGAGAAAAAAGCACCATTTTCCCATGGTAAATAAGAAGATTGCTGAGATGCTCATTGTCTGCTTGCCTTGTCATTTTGATTATAGGATAGCTCATGTATCATGTGCAAGGGGTACCTCGTTGGCGGTTATCTATGATACACATGTATTTACTATGACAAGAACTTGCCGGTAACTAAAGTTGAGTAGCATGAGGAGCGTCCCTCGTATTCAAGGGACATGACATTTTCAGTTTATGGTCTATCAAGCATATAACTCATATTGGACCTCACTTTCACCATTAACCATCTAAATATGCCTATGATAGGGGCAATGAGAGATCAAAGCTAATGAGTATCTTACTTTCAGCATTTGGAAGACTTTCAAACTTTTCAAAACCTTTTCACTTCCTTGTTGAGTCACCACTTATTATATGAGCACCTTCTTGAGAGCATAGTTGTCATTCTTAGTGTAATGTGTTTGTCTCAAAACTTGGTTAATTATGTCATGAATTTGATGCTTGTATCTCTGATATCTTTACTTCTAGTCTTCACTTGAACTTCAGAGGTGCCTTGGCATTCATGTTTTGCTCCACCATCAAAGGCAAGCGAGATGCCACTATGTCATACCTTCTTATGAGCATTGCAATGTTGTTTATGTTTATGTTTCATGCTACTTATTATTATTGAGTTGGAATATCTTCATAGCTTGCAATGACTATTAAGTAGACTTAGTTGCATACTCCTTATTATGAATTGTCTAAGTATCTATTCATGTGCTGAGAATATATACATCATATGAAGCAAATATGTTCGTGAAAATTCTTTTATCGCACTCAGTTTTCAACTGAATTGCTTGAGTACAAGCAATAAGCTAAGCTTGGGGGAGTTGATACGTCCAAACCGTATCTACTTTCCCGAACACTTTTGCTATTGTTTCTTCTCTAAACTTGTGTGATTTGGATACAACTAACATAGACTGACGCTGTTTTTAGGAGAATTACCTTGGTGTCTAGTTTTTGTGCAGAAAATCAACTATCAGGAAAAATCCTAGAAAATATGCCAAAAATCCTATTTCACCAGAAGACTTGTGAGCCAGAACACGAGATGGAGTAAGGGCCTGAGGGGCCCACACCCCCTGTCGCGCGGGCTAGGCCTGGCCACGCCTAGAGGTGGTGTGGCCGCCTCAGGCACCCCCTCAGCCTCCCTCTTCGCCTTAAGTTGCCTTCTAACCTAAAAACTCAAGAGGGTTCGACGTTTTTTCAGAAAGAGTTTCATTGCGCCGCCACCACAAGAAACCGCGATTCGGAACCAGAAACTCCGTTCTGGCACCCTGTTGGGACGAGGAATTTGGAGAGGATCATCGCCATCATCATCACCGATGCCTCTCCATCAACCATCCATGTTTCCCCCATCCATGAGTGAGTAATCCCCCGCTATAGGCTATGGGGATGATAGGGATTGGATGAGTTCTATCATTCGAATAAGATTGTTAGGGCATGATGCCTAGTATCTCTATTAGTGGTATTTGACTTTGTTGCAACTTGTTATGCTTAATGCTTGTCACTAGGGCCCGAGTGCCATGATCTCAGATCTGAACTTATTATTGATTCATGATGATAGTATTGTTTGTGATCTTATCTGCAAGTTGTGTACACATATCATTATCCGGATCCAAAGGCCCTGAAGTGATAGAAATTGGGACAACCGGTGGAGATGGCTATGATGTGAGGATCACATGTGTTCACGGAGTGTTAATTCTTTGCTCCGATGCTCTATTAAAAGGATCACCTTAATTTCTAGTAGATTCTCTTGAGGCACCTCTACAACGGGCTGGCAGGACAAAAGATGTTGTGCAAGTTCTCATTGCGAGCACATATGACTATATATGGAGCACATGCCTATGATTGTTTAGTATTTGGATGCTTTATCTTATTTATCTGCAATTGCCCTAGATCTTGAAGTTACATATTTAGACTTATCCATGCAATGCCCGTCCATCCATCTCTATGCCTACCGCACTCATATCCTACTGTTTGCTACTGTTGTTACTACTGCCTTTGTTTTGCTCGTACTGTTACTTTGCTATTGCTACTACAAAACTGTTGCTACTGATAAACTACTGTGAGCAAGACTATTTCCAGGTGCAGCTGAATTAACAACTTAGTTGTTAAGGCTTATAAGTATTCTTTGTCTCCCCTTGTGTCGAATCAATAAATTGGATAATACTACCCTCGAAGACTGTTGCGATCCCCTATACTGGTGGGTCATCAGGCGCTCCGAAGCCCTAGATGAGTGCGCATGAGCCGAACCGCAAAACATGAACTCGATCGAACGGTGCCTGCTGAACCTATTTGGCCTTTTGCCTGGGTCAGTCGAGAAGCAGTGCCATGGGCCTTATGCCCTTTAGGCCCGGAAATTTGAAATTGAGGCTGATTAGATCTGGATCTCATACGACAGTGTGTCGCTTGATCCGAAGAAACCAGGGCAGCTCGCCGGCGTTCTCTGCGAACAACCATGAACCTGTTCGTACCATGTGTCCGGCGGTAATTGCATTTGTTATCTTTCCTTAGGACGCTGATCCACTCAGCGGCATCAAAATGCTCAAGACAGAAAGTCGATGGCGCAAGAACGGGGATTTTTAGACTTACCCTCGCCGGAGGAGAAAAACTTGCCCTCGTCGGAGCAGAAAACCGCTGCACTGGACTAGTTTCTGTCAGCTCCATAGCAGCCATCCTCTGATTCTTCTTTTTCTCCAATTTCTTGAGCCAACTAGGTGAATCCCGAAGAGAAGTTCCATCTGGCGATGATGAGTGACTCCAGGACAAAACAAAGATACCGATAGCATTATGCCGGGGAGAACATACTTTCGTCTTCACTCTCCGGCGAGGAGATTGCCCAGAACGTACCTCCCGAAATCCCACACGCGACGGTGGCTTGTTCGCCACCAGGGCCACCTGACATCTTTGTTGTTTTTGCTACGAGATTTTCGACGAGGTCTCCCGCCAGGTATGCTACAATAGGATATTTTGTTTGCTATATATGTTTTTTGATTTTTCTATAAGAGTATAAAGTTTATGTTACACGGTCTCTGACAAGGTCTACCGGCGAAAGTCTCTGACAAGATCGGATCTGCTATATTAGCACATTTTTTTTTGCTACAAAGTCTCTGGCGAGGTCTCGGGTGAAGTCACCGACAAGACAGTCTTTTTTGTTTTATTTTTCAGAGCAAACCGTTTTTCTCTCGAAACAGGCTTGCGCTCAGCTTTATAAATAAAGCATACAGGTGAGACCGCTGCTGGGCCAGACAGCACAACGCCCAAGGGATAAACCGGTACAACCACGACAATTGCTGGGGCAAACAGCACAACACGAACATGCCCAAAGAAAAAATGAAGACAAAGGCGAAGCAACTAGGCTAAGATGATCCGCAATCGCTGCGCCCTCCTACTTTGTCCTACCACGCTCCAAGCGGTCCGAAGCGCTGAGTACCAAGCAGCCCCTTCCCAAGGGAAGCACCGTCGGCACGATATTGCTACCCGGACAAGGTCCTAGGGTTTCCCCCGGTACTCTGAGTAAAGTGGAGGCAGAGGAATCCCGCGACGCCCTTCAGGAAGGAGTGGCGCCACCCGTAGCCGGCACCGCGTCGGGGTCGAACATGCCGACAGGGATTTCTCCCGACCACTGCCCACATAGAACCCAACACCTCGGAACACCACCATCCAGCTATGCCACCAACTAGCATGCGCCACCACGATCTTGCAATCATCTTCACCCGCCTCTTCGTGGACACTGACACGTGGCCCGATCAGCAAGGGCACACGACAATGCCGGAGTGAGGGACAGCAGCCCCACAGCGCGCGGGAGAAACTCACCTCCACCGTCGAGAGGCGGTCATCGACCGGACAGGGCAGCCGGGGCACACCAGACCCGAGAGGGTCCGGCCGGGCCTAGACAGACCCGTAAATCCCTAGCCGTCGCTGCTGCAATGGGAGGCTACAGCGCCGCATCCTCCACTCTAGCTTGCCGCTGCCGCCACCTACGGAGAACGTCATCGAGGCAGCACACCGGCCCGCCCAAGCCCATCTAGGCCTGAGGTGCCCAGATTTGAGCCGGGGACGGACTCCAGCAGAGCTCCCCGCCATGGCGGCTGCCGCCCGAGGTCGGCGCCACCGCCTGGGCCACCCGGCCGCGTCGGACCAGGGCCTCCCGAAGAGCACTGTCGCCGGGGAGAAGAGGGGCCCTGACCCCCTCTCTGGGACGCGGGGGAAGGCAGTCCGCCGCCGCCGGTGTCGGCAGGGCTTCACCCTGCGACCCAAGCCGACAGCGACGAAGGATGGAGGGAGGTGGAGGGGACGAGGGTGGACGGAGGGAGAGATGGCGTCTCGTCGCCCTCGGGGGAGCGAGAGACGCGAGAGGGTACGGGGAGCAAACCGTTTTTTGCTATTATATAGCAAAAACGAGATCTTTTTTACAAAAGAGGATCAGTTATAGCAAAAGTGGGATTAATGGGTATTTCTGGTGTCGCCTAGGGGCACCGTAGATAACTAGGAATTATTCCGAGAGACGCGTAGCACTACCCTATTTTTTATATGAATACTTATTTTTGTAATTTTTCAGGACTTAAGAATGTGGTTTTTGAATTTTTAAAGTACCTCTAGAACCAGGGACCTGGCTACGAGGAGCTAGACTTGTAGGAAACTTGGACCGCAAGAGGAAGGCGGATCATTCGCAGGGAGTCGCTGAAGGCGGCGATGCCAAGAGCAGCTGCTCGATCAGCGGACCGGTTCAAATCCTCGACCTCGAGGAGTACAAAAAGACTTGGGAGATGCAGTATGGCGGCGGTGGCCAAATCCCGTTCGACCAGGAGAGTACGTCTTAACTTGGCGCTACATCTATTATATTCAAGCACCATGGCTTCTACGTCTTGTTAATCTCACATTTTTCTTTGTATTTTTCCTTTTCTCGTTTATACTACTCCCTTGGTCTAAAAAATAATATATTGTCTAGATGCATGTAAATCTAGACAAATTTGAGACAACCTTTATATAATACAGTATATATTATTGAATTGCATGCACTAGCCAACGTAACCAAAAATCCAAACTGATAAAAAGGGCTAGGCAATATATTTCAACGTATATGTTCAACCGATGCATGTCAAAAGTTATTGATCGAATTAATCTCGTACCCAGCATCATGAATTTGATTGATTTTTGCAGCGAATCTTCCAAAGATGCCCTATACCTACGGACCTTTCATTCCGAAACATGCTCGGACCATGCCAGCCATGCAGATCTACGCCATCAAGCTCGCCCAGATCTCTCATCCCCTACAGTGGCCTCTCCATGTCTATGGCGTAGTTGTAGTGCGTGACTTCAGGGATCACAAACACAACATCATCTTTCGACGTGACCGAGACAATGTCCAGACCTTCGACTCGCTGCAGGTTAATTTGATTCCATTTCATCGATGTGAATATATAGCCATTGTTGTCAATATGTTCATTGTGGACCTATACTTATTTTGTGTTCTTGTCTACTTGTGAGCTACCGTTACAACACTTTGTTGGTATCTTCTTTTTTTTGCAATATGATACCACCATCTCTGCTAGCAATTACATTAGTAGGAAATATCTTTGCTGGTTTGGGGTTGAAATCTTCCTCTTACAGATGAAGCTGTTAAGTCACGTATGTAACAACATATACCTGGCATCGTTTGTATCGTGTAGAGAGAGGATATGTAGAGTTTGTTATAGGGAAGTTTCCTAAACTTATGTAAACGATCTAATCCAGACTATAAGGATTAGATCGATCTCCTTCCCTCTCGGAACCGATGTAACCCCTTGATGTATATCTCTGCCGATCGATGGCTATATTAACATGAAACCAAGCGCGAGACAAAGCGACTTGTTAACCCCAAAACCTCACATGGTATCAGAGCCACTCTTCCAAAGAAATCGCATCTAAACTAAGAGTCTTCCATCCTCTTCCTCCTCCGCTCCCCTAGCCATGAATCTCCCAAACCAAGGCACCGCCGAGAAGCTCACGCGGGAAAATTTCCTGCTATGGGAGACGCAGGTTCTGCCTGCAGTCCGTGGCGCTCGCGTCATGGGTTTCCTTGATGGAACCAACAAGGCGCCACCGAAGAAAATCACCGTCGAGAAGGCCGACGGGAAGGGCACTGCCGAGGAGGAGAACCCAGCCTATGAAGCTTGGGTCCAAACCGATCAGCAGGTATTGTCATATCTGTTGAATTATCTCTCTAAAGAGATTATCGTTTCTTGCATCGGGATGAGGTCGTCTGCCGCCGTTTGGACGGCAATCACAACAATGTTTGCTGCCCAATCCCGCACCCGCATCGCCAACCTTCGGGTCAAGCTCGCCAACACCAGGAAGGAAGGCAAGACCACACCGCAGTACTTCGCTGCGGTCAAGGCCATCGCGGACGAGCTCGCATCAGCGGGCCGCACGATCGAGGAGGACGAACTGGTGGAGTACCTCCTCGCGGGACTCGACGACCCCTACAATCCCCTCTTCGCCGCCATCGGAGTCAACCCCAACAACAAACTCACCATGGGCGAACTATACGCTCAGGTGATGGCGTATGACCAGCATATGGAGCTGCTCGGCATCAACACCAACGTCGGCAGCAACTCCTCCGCCAACGCAGCTGCTCGTGGACGTGGCGGACGCCGCGGTGGCTATGGTCGCGGTGGAGGCGGCCGTGGCTATGGCCGCGGTGGAGGCGGTCGCGGCGGCTATGGCCGTGGCCAAGGACGGCCACACCAAGGCGGTGGCAATGGTCGCCACGGAGGAGGCAATGGCAAGGGCAAAGATGAACGCATCACTTGCCAAATTTGCGGCAAACCAGGCCATCCCGCCTGGAAGTGTTGGCATCGCTACTCCGACGACGAAGAAGAGGAGGAGGAGAAGAACGCCAACACTGCCTCATACGGAGTCGACACCAACTGGTATGGTGACTCTGGCTCCACTGATCACCTCACCGGTGAGCTCGAGAAGCTCACCATGAAGGAAAAATATAACGGTCGCGAGAAGATCCATGCGGCAAATGGGGAAGGTATGAGTATTAGTCATGTTGGTCATGCTTTTGTTGATTCCCCATCCAAACAATTACATCTTCACAATGTCCTTCATGTTCCTCACACCACAAAGAATCTTATTTCTATTCATCGCTTTACTAGAGACAATGATGTCTTTGTTGAATTTCATGCTTGGCATTTTTATGTGAAGGACACGGCCACGAAGAAAATTCTGCTTAAAGGCAGATGCTGGAAAGGCCTCTATCCATTAGTGTCATCCTCATCAAGTTTGAATAAACAAGCTCTTAGCGCCATCAAGCCTTCAGCTTCACGGTGGCATGATCGTTTAGGCCATCCCTCTTTTAAGATTGTTCAATGTATTCTTAGACATTATGAACTTCCATGTTCCAATAGTTCTAGTGTTGAGTCCATTTGTGATCCATGTCAAAAAGCAAAGAGTCATCAACTTCCTTATATTCGATCCACTAGTATCTCAACGACACCCTTGCAACTTGTCTTCTCCGATGTGTGGGGAAAGGCTCCCACCTCTGTTGGTCGTTTTGAGTACTATGTAAGCTTTATAGATGATTTTAGCAAATTTTCATGGATCTACCTTATCAAAAAGAAATCAGATGTCTTTCAAGTCTTTCAGAATTTTCAAAATCTTGTTGAACAAAAGTTTGATAGGAAAATCATTGCGATGCAAACAGATTGGGGTGGTGAATATGAAAAACTAAACCCTTTCTTTCAAAAGATGGGTATTTCTCATCATGTATCCTGTCCTCATGCCCACCAACAAAATGGTTCGGCAGAACGAAAACATAGGCACATAGTAGAAGTTGGTCTAGCCCTTCTTGCTAATGCATGTATGCCACTAAAATTTTGGGATGAAGCATTCTTAACTGCCACACATCTCATAAACATGCTTCCTTCACCAGTCATCAATAATGAAACACCCATGGAACGCCTTCTCCATGAACCACCGGATTACTCCTCTCTTCGGGTTTTTGGCTGTGCTTGCTGGCCTAACCTTCGCCCGTACAACACTCGCACACTTGCTTTTCGCTCCCAACAATGTGTGTTCATTGGTTACAGTAACATGCACAAGGGTGTCAAGTGTTTAGATGTTGCTACAGGGCGAGTCTACATATCCAGAGATGTAGTATTTGATGAGTCTGTGTTTCCTTTTGCTAAACTTGATCCCAACGTCGGTGCTCTTCTTCGTCGAGAAATCCTTCTTCTACCCGAGTCTCTCCAAAACACCTCGGCCTTAGATCAAGGGAGGCAACAAAGCAATGATCTAACACCTAATACTCCTACCAGTTATGTGCCTTTGCATGTTTTCCAGGTGCCATACCCAGGTGCAGAAGAAAATTTGGAGCAAAATGACATTCAAACAAGTGAAAACAATCTCCAGAATGATCAAATACAAGGTACAAGCAGCAGCACGGAAACCGGAGCTGATTCCCTTGGGATCGCGAGCGAATCTGTCTCGGGATCGCCCTCCGCGTCAGGCTCTGGAAGCGCGCGGTCCCCGCACCAATCGCCTGATGCCACGTCACCTGCCTCCTCCGCCTCTCCTGCATCCGAAAGGGAAAGCGACGTCGCGCGTGACTCGGTCGTCACGTCTCGCCAAGGACACGGGCCGACCGCGCAGGACCCAGCTGTCGCGTCAAGCCGAGCACGTGGACCAGGCGGCGCCATCCCCACTCGCGCGCGCTCCATCGCCCCGCGGAACACGACACTGAGCTGGCCAGGTGGGCCAATCAGCACGGCTCCCGCCCGCGACCGTCTGGTGTCCCGCCCGACAACGCGTTCGGGGCGCGAGGATCAAGGAGGATCAGGTGCAGCACCTGGGCTGATCACCGGATCTTCTGTGGCAACGGATCAGGAACCTTTTCTGCATCGCACAAGATCTGCAACGGGTAAAAGAAAAGAAAAGGTATACACAGATGGTACGGTACGGTATGGTTTGTCCTGTTCATCTAATGAACCTGAAAACTTGCAAGTAGCATTAAAAAATAAAGATTGGAAAGATGCTATGGACGATGAGTACAAGGCTTTAGTTGACAATAAAACTTGGCACTTAGTACCTCACAAGCAAGGCATAAATCTTATAGATTGTAAATGGGTTTATAGAATTAAGAGAAAAGCAGACGGAACCATTGATAGATATAAAGCTAGGCTAGTAGCAAAAGGTTTTAAACAACGATATGGCATAGATTATGAGGATACTTTTAGTCCTGTTATTAAATCTGCTACTATTAGACTTGTCCTAGCTGTTTCAGTATCCAGAGGATGGAGCCTAAGACAACTAGATGTAAAGAACGCGTTTCTCCATGGCGTTCTGGAATAGGAAGTCTATATGAAGCAGCCACCTGGCTATGAAGATCCCCATGCACCCTTCCATGTGTGCAAACTTGATAAATCATTATATGGTCTCAAGCAAGCACCAAGAGCATGGTTTGCAAGGTTAAGTTCAAAGCTTCAAGATCTTGGATTTGTGGCGTTCAAGGCTGATACATCATTATTTATTTACAACAAGTCAGGTATCACCATGTTTGTACTAGTATATGTGGATGATATTATTGTCACTAGTTCTTCAAACAAGGTTATCACTGCTCTTCTCAAAGATTTGGGTGAAGCCTTTGCCCTAAAAGATCTAGGTGACCTGCATTATTTCTTGGGTATTGAAGTTAAAAAAATGTAATGATGGTATTGTACTAACCCAAGGGAAATATGCTTTGGACTTGTTGACTAGAGTTGGTATGAAGAGTTGTTCATCATGCCCAACGCCACTTTCAGCTTTAGAAAAATTGTCAGCCACAGAAGGAGACACCCTTGGACCAGAAGATAGTACAAGGTACAGAAGCATTGTTGGGGCACTTCAGTACTTAACTCTCACAAGACCAGATATTGCCTTTTCAGTCAACAAGGTATATCAATTTCTACATGCACCAACCACTGTTCATTGGACAGCTGTAAAAAGGATACTAAGGTATATCCAAGGAACTAGTAATATTGGATTGACTTTCAAGAAATCCTCCTCCACACTTGTAAGTGCCTTTTTAGATGCTGATTAGGCAGGCTGTGTAGATGATAGAAGATCTACAGGAGGTTTTGTAGTTTATTTTGGCCCTAATCTGATTTCTTGGAGTGCTAGAAAACAGGCAACTGTCTCAAGGTCAAGTACAGAAGCTGAGTACAAAGCTTTAGCGAATGCTACTGCTGAAATTATTTGGATTGAGTCTTTACTAGGAGAACTTGGTGTCCAAAGGAAACAAACATCATGTTTATGGTGTGACAATATGGGAGCCACATATCTCTCAGCCAATCCAATTTTTCATGCAAGAACAAAACATATTGAGATAGATTTCCATTTCGTAAGAGAAAGAGTTGCAAACAAATTACTTGAGATCAGGTTTATCCCATCTAAGGATCAGGTGGGAGATGGTTTCACAAAAGCCTTACCAGTTCGGCAACTTGAAGAGTTCAAGCACAATCTCAACCTCAAGACGACTGTGATTGAGGAGGGGTGTTAAGTCACGTATGTAACAACATATACCTGGCATCGTTTGTATCGTGTAGAGAGAGGATATGTAGAGTTTGTTATAGGGAAGTTTCCTAAACTTATGTAAACGATCTAATCCAGACTATAAGGATTAGATCGATCTCCTTCCCTCTCGGAACCGATGTAACCCCTCGATGTATATCTCTGCCGATTGATGGCTATATTAACATGAAACCAAGCGCGAGACAAAGCAACTTGTTAACCCCAAAACCTCACAGAAGCCCTATCATATTCATCTGTTGTTTAGGTCTGCATGTTGAGAGAATAGCCATAATACCACTAGTTTGTGAAACTACCATTACAATCTGAATACCACTATGCACTAACTGCTCCCGCAGAAAAAACTTACATACCCTTACCTCTTTACATGTCACAACTCTCTCATTTTCAGTCATTTAAACAGTTTTTTAACAAGATTTTGGCAACGATTTGTCAATTTATCATAATATGAATGAATTTTAAGTTTGAGTAATTTTCTTTGGGGTACGTGGCTAGGTAGCGTCATGCCCCAATCGTGGCAATATGCACGGGTGCCTCCCAAACCCACCTGGCACTGATTCCAGACTGCGTTTGTGGGGCACAACTGAAGATGCTCTTAGGCATAAAAACCAAAATTGTAATGTTTAAATTTGATTTTTACGAATGCTATATTTTAACTCTCGGTTTCAACTAATGGCATCATGGTTGTTCTTTCCATTATTTTGTGAACAAATATTTTGAATAAGTGCCTTAAGTGCTTCACTGTTCCTGAAGAAATTTTAGATCAAACTATCTTTATCTGTTAAACTATATATTTTGCTCACTGTTTGTAATTTCCTGTTGCTATTCTGGTTAGTAAGTCCATTGGAACGAGATCCATCGATGTCTACTAGCTGCTCCCTTTGTACTAACATTTTGTTTTACTCAACATATATACTTAGTGAAGCGCTGCTGACTCGCTTCTGTATGTTTGTCCCATTTCGTGCAGGATCCTCTCTTGGAACTTACAGGTCCTAGCCGAGCAGTTCTGCTGAGGGATCCTGAGTTGGATAATCCCCTTGGGAATGCTTGTATCTTGGAGCTGGACCTCAAAGTCAAGGGCAATGGGTCACCAACCGAAGACAAGACTTTATGCAGCAAGGCCGTCATATATAACCATGATGCTTCGTGGGTATTTTCTTACTACGCTTGAAAAGACCAAGTGAGTAACGAGTACGGCGCTATGGAGGTCACATGGGATCATCGCCCGGACACCGTCGTGGCGACCATCACCGTCAAGCGCGTCGGTGGAGTGCATGATTTCAGCGCGGTTTTCACAGCTTACACCTCGCCAGCGCTATTAATTCCATGCAACTTATGGACTCGAGAGGGGAGAAGGTGTCGTTCGTCGCCGCCGATGAAGAGGTCGCGTTGAAGCGGTGTGTCCTCAGCATGGAGAAGACCGGCAGTATCGTTCTTGTTGTGGCCGTGCACGGCATGGAGCGTGTAGACAAGGAGATAACGCTCAGGAGTCGGTCTGCGTTGACGAGCGCAGGCTCTTTCGATCTTGGGTTTAGCGAGCTGGAGGTTGTCGTCGAATGGTCATTGCTTCCGAACACAGGATGCTGAAAGAGGGGCCGAGATGCTCCAGGATTATGACTTTAAGGGCTTGCACTTGTTACATTGTGTTAAACCCGTGATGCTTCCTTCTAGAGTTCATTAAGAAGGTTGCGACGTTCTTCACGATTATTTGAAAAATGCACTTAATATTAAAATTTGAATGTTTGTTCTAAATGTTGAATATTATTTTCTTCTTTGATATTAAATTAGAACAAAAGTATTTGAATGTGGTAAGTAGTTTATGTCTAATTTTGGTCTAGACAGTAAATGTTAAGCTTCAAAGAAGGCGATCTGTGGAAGTAGTGACGTTTTTATCTAATATAAAAGTGGTGACGAATAGTGGAGTATTTTGTTCCTCGAAGTTACCGTGGTACAACCTTGAAACTATTGAGAAGAATGCAATTACTGATGGAGAGGTACGGTCGAAGTATGAAGAATTATTGTTCGTGCACACGACTGGAAAATATTGTTGAGTACAGTAATATCGACAGGGAATTAGGCGCAATTGGAGAAGTACCATAGCAGAACCCTGGAGCTACTCTTGAAGTACATAACAATTCATTTACTGAATTGTTACGCCAAGAATTACTCTTGAATTGTAAGCTTGAAGAATGTTGAAAATATAAGCAATAATCCATATGATTTAATCTGAATAATAAACTGATAAAGCATGATCATACAGACAGTAATAAAACCAATCATACAGATCAACAAAGTAGATGAACAGATTACATCTATACAAGATAAACCTATCACATCTACACTAAACGCTAGAACAAAGAACTCTAGCATAATCCGAAAAAGACAGTTGAAGATCACATACAGTGTAGGCTGAATAGCAGCCGCAGCGATTGCAACAGCGTCGCCTATGTTGAGGTTGTCGAATAGGTCGCTGACGTCCGGGAAAAAGTCGTCGTTCGGGAACTCGCCGTCGGACGACGTCGTGGTTGCCAGTAGTCGCGCTTGAGCGCTCCCCAAAAACCTGATCGTCCCTCACCCGTACAGGTTCACGAGAGGCGGGGTTCCGGAGGCCTACTGTCCCGATCTGCGGTGCACGCTGCAAGCCGGGATGTGGAAGACGAAACGACGGCGCAAGGTTCTGGAGGTAGGAGTGTGTGTGGATTGATCCACCGATAAGATTTAGCGCAGACGCTTATATAGTGCAGGTTAGGGAGATTGTGGCGCTCAGCTCACGTCAGAGTCGGTAATAGCCCACGTCCATAAAAACTGGCAACGGCTGTAATTAACGCGTCCGTTAATGACTCATAATCAGTTTTCCCAACCAGCAAAATAAAGCTCGGCTCGGCGAGATTCCCGCAACCCGCAACCCGCAACCCACGGCGCGCACGCGTCGTGACGAGGCGAGGCGAGGAGAGGCGGGCGGCGTCGGAGGAGGAGTGCGCGCATGCTTCTCTCCTTGTCACACCTTAGTGAGTGGTGCAACACTCTACTGTATAAGATGGTCCAACTCCCCTTCAACTAGCAATGTAGGACTAAACTTTAGCACCACTAGCACAGCCATATGCTGCCACATACAAGTGGGCCAAAGAGAATTTCAGAATTTGTCTAATGGGCCAGCAGCCCAAAACTCATCAAATTCCAATAATCCCCCACAAAGTCTCATTGGCACATCACATCACTTTTATTTCAGAACATTGTTTTATATATCGGTGTGTAGTGGAGACTGTTAAGTTGAACTTCCATGTTAAACTTCATGCTACAGTAGCTAGCAACTTGAATAGTGGACTATGCCTTGAACTATAAGTTTTCTGCGCGCTAGTTTCACACAAAATCTAGACCGGTACAGGGCTGCCGTCGGCTTCCCTGCGGTTTGGAGCTTATGCGTCATACTCCAGGGCCTTTCATGAGTTTATTAGAGAGCACCCAACTCTCATGGACTACGATGTTTGACAGTCAGACTCATATAGGTGTGTTCCTCAAGAGATGTTCTGCAGGACAACATCTCCGCTTATAAAAAGCCAGTTGGAACACATTAAGATAAATATCAACCTGCCATGCAGATTAAGAGCGTATTGCATCTTTATGGAGATGTAAATATAATATGGAGATACTCTCCTCTCAGCTGACCAACAGCTTGTCTCCCAGCTCTAATTCACGGGATCTCCGATCACATAGAGTGGGTTGCCACTGGGATCAACTCATAGCGTGGGTCTCAAACCCATCTCCCTAGATGCATTATCTATCACGTTGCGTGATAAACCCTTTGTGAAGGGATCTGCCAGATCCTTAGATGTTTGGATATAATCCAACGCAATAACTCCGGAGTTTCTTAGTTTCCTGACAGATTTCAATCTCCTCTTCACATGCCTTGATGACTTCATATTATCCTTAGAACTGTTTACTTTGACGATCACAGTTTGATTATCACAGTTCATCGGGATGGCGGGTATTGGTTTTTTAACCATAGGTAAGTCCATCAAGAGCTCACGAAGCCACTCTGCTTCAACAGTGGCCGTGTCTAATGTTGTGAGTTCTGCTTCCATTGTTGACCTTGTTAAGATGGTCTGCTTGCAAGACTTTCAGGAAACAGTGCCACCACCAAGTGTAAACAAATAACCACTTGTGGCATTAATCTCATCAGCATCAGATATCCAGTTTGAATCACTATAACCCTCAAGTACCCGTGGATACCCAATATAGTGAATACCGTAACTCGCAGTGCCTTTCAAATAACGCAGAACTCTTTCAAGAGCATGCCAATGATAATCTCCAGGATTTGACACAAATCGACTCAGTTTGCTTATAGCAAAGGAGATGTCAGGTCTAGTAGCGCTGGCTAAATAAATGAGCGAGCCAATAATTTGAGAATATCTCAATTGATCTTTAGCAGTACTTCGATTCTTTCGAAGTAGCACACTCGGATCATAAGGCATTGGAGAAGAATTGCAGTCGCCGTACCCGAAGCGACTCAATATATTTTCCACATAGTGAGATTGAAGCAATGTAATCCCACCATTGTCATCCTTTAGTAACTTGATGTTTAAAATTATATCAGCCACTCCCAAGTCCTTCATCTCAAAGCAACGAGATAGGAACTCTTTGACCTCCTCGATAACAGCGAGGTTGGTCCTGAATATCAATATGTCATCAACATAGAGACACATAATAACTCTCTCGCCCCCACCATGGCGATAGTACACACATTTGTCAGCTTCATTTACAACAAAGTCTTCATCAGTTAAAGTTCTTTCAAACTTCTCGTGCCACTGCTTAGGAGCTTGCTTAAGACCATATAAAGACTTCAGTAACTTACACACCTTTCCTTCTTGACCATCTACTACAAATCCGTCAGGCTGCTCCATATAAATTTCCTCATCTAGCTCTCCATTTAGAAAAGTTGTCTTAACGTCCATTTGATCAACGAGAAGACCATGTGAGGCAGCCAAGGAAAGTAGTACTCGAATAGTGATCAATCTAGCTGCAGGTGAGTAGGTATCGAAGAAGTCTTCACCTTCCTTTTGGGTATAACCCTTAGCCACAAGATGTGCCTTGTACTTTTCAATAGTACCATCAGGTCTAAGCTTTTTCTTAAACACCCACTTACATCCTATAGGTTTGCACCCATAAGGACGATCAGTAACTTCCCAAGTACCATTAGCTAAGATGGAGTCCATCTCGCTTCGGACAGCTTCTTTCCAGCAGTCAGCATCTTGAGATGCATAGGCTTATGAAATAGAAGTAGGAGTATCATCCACAAGGTACACAATGAAATCATCACCAAATGACTTTGCAGTCCTTTGTCTCTTTCTCCTTTTAGGAGCTTCATTGTCATCCTCCATAGGATCATCAGAGTGTTCTATCGGCATAGTGGGTTCAGAAATTATAGAAAATTCCTGACTAGATGAACTAGTCATCTCCTGATTTGATGAGCTAGACATGCCTTCAATAGGAAAGATGTCCTTAAAGAAAGTCGCATCATTCGACTCCATAATTGTACCAACATGCATGTTGGATACCTCAAATTTTACTATCAAAAATCTATAGCCAATGCTATAAAAAGCATATCCCAGAAAAACACAATCAACGATTTTTGGTCCAAGCTTTCGCTTCTTGGGTATTGCAATATTGACTTTTGCCAAATAACCCCAAGTTCGTAAGTAAGAGTGTTTAAGACTTTTCTTTTCCCATTCCTCAAATGGAGTCATGGTTTTATCCTTTACAGGAACACGGTTTAGGACATGACACACAGTCATTAGCGCCTCGCCCCACCATTCCTTGGAAAGACCCAATGTATCTAACATGGCGTTAACCAAATCAGTTAGAGTGCGGTTCTTTCTTTCGGCCATCCCATTTGACTGAGGTGAGTAGGGAGGCGTCCTCTCATGTATAATATCATGTTCCGCACAGAATAAATCAAATTCATTTGAAAAGTACTCTCCACCATTTTAAGTTGGTTTTCTGCCTCGGCTTTATAGATTTTGAAGTAGTTCAAAGCTTCATCTTTAGATTTCAGAAGATAAACATAGCAGTATCTAGTGGAGTCATCAATCAACGTCATAAAATATCTTTTTCTACCTTTTGTCAACACACCATTCATCTTACAAAGATCTGAATGTATAAGTTCTAGCGGTTGCTTTGCTTGCACACAAACTTGGCACTTAGAACCTTTGACAGTGGTAAATTTCGGAATTAAACTCATATTGGCTAGCCGCGTCATACAACCAAAGTTAATATGACAGAGTCGTGAATGACAAACATTAGACTCATTATCATTGCAAACATGATTAATAACTTTAGTATATGAGTCTGACAAAGACAAGCGGAACAGACCTCCGCACTCATAACCCTTTCCAACAAATTGTACATACTTAGAAATTACAACTTTATTGGACTCAAAAACCAACTTAAAGCCGTCTCGACATAAAAGCGATCCGCTGACGAGATTCTTATTGATGGAGGGAACGTGCTGCACATTCTTCAGTTATACGATCTTCTCCGAAGTAAACTTTAGATTTACCGTACCAACACCATGAACAGAAGCACGTGAGCCGTTTTTCATCAGCACGGAAGAAGTCCTTGAGACCCAGCATCCTTCATCTTAGTATCGCTAATGACAACATTAGCGGCCCTGCCGTTGTTCCCATGTTGACGTTTGTCAAAGCGATTAGGACAGCCATGAGCCCAATGATCAGGATCACCACAGACGTGGCAAGAGTCTTTCCTCTTATCATTTTTCTTCTTGAAGTTGGTTAAGTGTGTGGCCTTGTTCTTGCCATCAAACTTCCCCTTTCCTTCAGTTTTGTTCTTATTCTTGAACTTATGGGATTGAAACACTGAACAAAGCCACCATAAACATGGTATCGGCTTTCTTAAAGGTCGCTTCCTGCTCAGCAGAAAGATCTCCTTCAGGCTTGCCAAGAGTGGCGCTATAGTAGTTTAGGTTTTCAAACCAGAGAACTGCTCTCTTGCGCCATCTCTTATAGTGCATGCCATCAAAAGGAGGCGGCCGAGTAGCCGCGGCTACACCAGTGGAATTCAGTTGCCTATAATCAGGTTTTTGGATTGTTGAAAATATAAGCAGTAATCCATATGATTTAATCCAAATAATAAACTGATAAAGCATGATCATACAGACAATAGTAAAACCAATCATGCAGATCAACAAAGTAGATGAACAGATTACATCTATACAAGATAAGCCTATCACATCTGTACTAAACGCTAGAACAAAGAACTCTAGCATAATGCAAAAAAGACAGTTAAAGATCACATACAGTGTAAGCTGAATAGCAGCCGCAGCGGTTGCAGCAGCGTCGCCCATGTTGAGGTTGTGGAAGAGGTCGCTGACGTCCGGAAAGAAGTCGTCGTTCGGGAACTCGCCATCGGACGACGTCGTGGTTGCCAGTAGTCGCGCTTGAGCGCTCCCCAAAAACCTGATCACCCCTCACCCGTACAGGTTCACGAGAGACGGGGTTCTAGAGGCCTACTATCCCGATCTGCGGTGCACGCTGCAAGCCGGGATAGGGAAGACGAAAGCGGCGGCGCAAGGTTCTAGAGGTAGGCGCGTGTGTGGATTGATCCACCCATTAGGTTTAGCGCAGACGCTTATATAGTGCAGGTTAGGGAGATCGTACGGCTCGGCGAGATTCCCGCAACCCGCAACTCCCGCGCGCGTGTCGTGTCGTGTCGTGGCGAGACGAGGCGAGGCGAGGCGAGGCGGGCGGCGTCGGAGGAGGAGTGCGCGAGGGCTTCTCTCTTTGTTACACCTTAGTGAGCGGTGCAACACTCTACTATATAAGATGGTTCAACTCCCCTTCAACTAGCAATGTGAGACTAAACTTTAGCACCACTAGCACAGCCATATGCTGCCATATATATGTGGGCCAAAAAGAATTTCAGAATTTGTCTAATAAGCTAGAAGTCCAAAACTCATCAAATTCCAAAAAAGAATTCTTCATTCTTCAAGCTACTCTTGAAGTACATAACAATTCTTCAAGAGGTACGATTGAAGAATTATTCTTGAAGATTACTGTCCGTGCACCACTAAAATATACGACAGAGAAGTTACGGCCGAAGAATTATGGGCTCTGCTGGAGAAGCACTTTTGGCTAATTACCGTCGGTGAGTTACTGTTGGCATTGAAGGTTCGTGTTGAAGAATTACAGTCGGAGTATTACCGTTGCGAAGCAGAATTGCGCATCATTAAAAATGTTTGATGACGGAGTTACTGCTTGAGCCGACGATCTGTGTACCGGGAAACTACAGCTAGAAAAACACTGGTAAGAATACCGTACCACGCACTGTCCATGTTGTAACCGGAAACAACTGCGAAGTATTTTGTACTGAGAAATTGCTGCAAAAAAAAAACTGGTAGGAAATATTTTAAAAAAAACTATTGCTAATTTACTACTCCCTCCAGTCCGAATTACTGTTCGCGGTGTCAATTTTGCAGAAAACCCCTTGCGAAATGTCCGACCAAATCTGAACTCCTCGTCGTCATCCTCGCTCACCTCGCTCGCTCACCTTGTAAAATTCAATTTGAACTAAGCCACGAACATTAATTCGGGCCGGAGGGAGTATCAGGGAGCTGCGCATCATCTTCGAAGAATGGTTGTTGAGTAACTACCGCCGGAAAATGACTGCATAAGCAGAAGATTTGTGCTAGAAAATTACTGCTAGAAAATCTTCGGTAAAAAGGCTGTAGCGCGCACTGGTAATACTATACTGGAGAACTATATCCGGGAATTACTTTTCATGTTGTACTAAGAAACTACCATAAAAAAATCAACAACAACTGCATAAACGGAAGGTTTGTGCCGGAGAATTACTACTAGAAAAACTCTCATAAAAAAGTCCATGTTGCCCACGAATTATTGTTCATGTTGTACTAGGGAACTACGGTAAAAAAATCAACAACAAAAATTACTGCAGTAGCAGTGTTCTTGTACCAGGGAACTGCCGTGAAAAATCAGCAACGAAAATGATTGCAGTAGGGGTCTGTTCCTCGGTGCTGTTTTGGCCGCTGGATCAAAATCTAACAGTCAAACCACTGTGTGGCACTATTTATGATTCCTCACATGAACAGTCTCACGGATCGTAGGGCGCTCATGCTATGAAGATTTGGCATGCGGTGGGGTTATAATATTTTGAAACATTGGTTGTTAAACTGTATTGTTTGGCGAAAGCCAATTGACATGCTTATAGCATGTCTACCAAATACCGCATATTGTTCTGTATAGCAAAATAATTATCATTTTGCGGTATGAGGCGGAAAATTTTGGCAATTTCAGATATCCTAAACCATACCGTATTCTCGATTTTTTTTACGTTCCCCGCAAATCGTCGCGTGATACGTCGTAAACGTATCTTTAATTTTTTGTGCTTGATGCGTGTTTTATATCATTTGTCTTATGTTTGTCTACACTTTGAGGTATTTTTATACACTTTCTGAAACTAACCTATTGACAAGATGTCACACTGCCAGATGCATGTTTCTGCTGTTTTTGGTTTCAGAAAAGCTAAAAAATGAATATTCTCTGAATTGGACAGGACAAAAGCCAAAGTTACTATTTTTTCCGAAGCAATACGGAAACGTGAAGCAGAAATAGAGTATCGCACCAGGGTGACCATACCCTAGGGTGGCGCAGGCCCACCCTAGGCACGCCACCAGGGGGTGTGGGCCCCCTGGGCCTCCACTGATCTCGCCTCCTTCACCTATAAGAAGCTCCCGACTCATAAACCCTAAGGAGCCCATCATACATCCACAAAAAGTTTTGCAGCGCCGCCACCACCGAAGGGAGATCCGGGGAATAGAAGTCTCTATTCCGGCACCCTGCCGGGACGGTGAAGTGCCCTCGAAGCCATCTCCATCAATCTCCACCACCATCTCCATAGTCGTTGCTGATTTTCATGATGAGGAGGGAGTAATTCTGCCTCGAGGCTAAGGGCTCTATCGGTAGCTATGCGTCCATCTCTCTCTCTCTATGCATGATCATATTGTGATCATGAGCTTTGTAATCAAGTAGATCTACTCTGTTACTCAAGAGCTTTAATAAATCTCCGCCTCTCCCCACGTGTATGAAAATGACAGCGTGCATACCGTGGTGACACTTAGGCTAGATTCTACATAAATACTCAACTGCTTCAATAGATCTCTACTCTCTAATACGTTGGAAACGTATCTATAATTTTTTATACTCCATGTTTGTTTAGTATCTACTTTGCTTTACTTGTCCACACTTTGAGGTGTTTTTTACATGTTTTCTGGTACTAACCTATTAACAAGTTGCAACAGTGCCAGATGCCTGTTTTCTACTATTTTTGGTTTCAGAAAAGTTATTAAAGAAATATTCTCGGAATTGGGTGGGACAAAGGACAAAGTCAATAAATTTCCGTGGGAAACAAGAAATTAAGAGGAGAGCCGGAGGGGCCAGCCAGGGGGGCCAGAACCATCCCAGGCACGGGCGGGCCCAGCCCCGCGCCTGGCTAGGATTTGCCAACCCTGGCCGCCTCTTGGGTCTCCCCCTTCGCCTATAAGAAGCCCCCGATGCAGAAACCCTGGGTACCCGATCAAATATCCACGAAACCGTCTGTAGCCGTCGCCACCATCGTCCCTAGATCGGGGGGATCTGAAGTTCTTCCTGGCACCCTGCCGGAGGGGAGATCATCCCGGAGGCCTTCTCTCCGGTATGATGCGTGAGTAGTTCCACCTTAGACTATGGGTCCATGTAGTAGCTAGATGGTTGTATATCCTCCTTTGTGCTTTCATGTATAGATCTTGTGAGCTCCGTTCATGATCAAGATCTAATCTATTTGTAATCATGCATGCTGTGTTTGCCGGGATCCGATGGATATTGAGATTATTATGTTGGTTTGATTAATGGTTTTGTCTTTATGATTCTATCATGTCTGTGTTGTTTTTGATCTTGCATGCTCTCCGTTGTTAGTAGCTATCTTGGCCAAGTAGTTGCTAGTGACTCCAAGAGGGGGTATTTATGCTCGATAGTGGGTTCATGCCTCTAGTTTCCAAGGGAAGTGACAATAATCTCTTCGGTTGTAGATTTGTTGTTGCTACTAGGGAGAAAACAACGGTCTCTTGTTCATGGAACATGTGGACTGTTTACCTTACACACTTTGCTTAAAGCAGTTGTCTGTTGCTTGCAACTTAATACTAGAGGGGGTTCGGATGATAACCTGAAGGTGGACTTCTAGTCATAGATGCAGTTGGATGGCAGTCTATGTATCTTGTTTTATTGACCAATCAACCTCATAGGATCTTTCTGACTAGTAATTGCATTATTATGCCTTGCTCAGTTCCTGTCAATTGCCCTGCTGTAATTTGTTTACCCTCCATGCCATGTTGTTTATCTAAGGAGAGCACCTCTAGTGAACTATGGACCCCGGTCCAATCTTTACCATTGATACATCTTCCACTGTTACTTGTTTACTTGCTGCAAACCACCATTACCTTCCACAGCATACGTTTAATCCTTTGTTACAGCAAACCGGTGAGCTTGACAAACTCATTGATTCGTTGGAACAAAGTCTTGAGTTTGTGTTGTGCAGGTCTCCACGTTGTTTGCAACACCTGTGTGACGTTTCCTTCCTCCTTCTAGTTCGATAACCTCGGTCTCAACTAAGGGAAAACTTGTTGCTTGCTCTTCACACCCTGCGCTTGGGGTTACCAATGGAGTGCCACGTCAAGCACCATCAAGTCTTGCTGGCGCCGTTGCCGGGGACATATATAGAACAACTTTAGCCTTTTCCTCCCCGTCAAGCACCAGCCACCAACAAGTTTTCTGGCACCGTTGTCGGGGAGGCTAAGGACGTCTTCACTAGGGGAGTCCTTCACTTCCTTTCTCTTTTTTTGTTTTTAGTTTGCTTTGTTTCTGTTGTTTGGTTTTGTTTGCCTCTTTCCAAAAAAAACCAAAAAAAAATAGTTCCTGCTCTAGCTGCTGCTGCTGTTTTTGGCTTGCCCACCTTTGCCAAAATGAACTCCGCTGAGAACACCAAGTTGTGTGACTTCACTAGCACCAACAACAATGATTTCCTTAGCACTCCTATTGCTCCATCTTCTCCCGATGCTAGCTTTTATGAAATTAAGCCTGCTTTGTTGAATCTTGTGATGAGAGAGCAATTTTCTGGTGCTGGTTCTGATGATCCTGCTGCCCATCTTAATAGCTTTGTTGAACTTTGTGAGATGCAAAAGTATAAGGATGTAGATGGAGATATTGTTAAGCTCAAGCTTTTTCCTTTCTCCTTGAGGGGAAAAGCTAAAGAATGGTTGCTTTATTTGCCTAAAAATAGTATTGATTCTTGGACTAAGTGCAAAGATGCTTTTATTGGAAAGTATTATCCTCCTGCTAAGATTATATCTATGAGAAGTGACATTATAAAATTTAAACAACTTGATAGTGAACATATTTCTCCAGCTTGGGAAAGAATGAAATCTTTGGTTAAGAATTGCCCTACTCATGGACTCACTGCTTGGATGATTATCCAGACTTTTTATGCAAGTTTGAACTTCTCCTCAAGAAATCTGTTGGATTCAGCTGCTGGAGGTACTTTTATGGGCCTCACCTTGGGTGCTGCAACAAGGCTCCTTGATAATATGATGATTAACTACTCTGAATGGCATGTTGAGAGAACTCCACATGGTAAGAAGGTAAATTCTGTTGAGGAAACTTCCTCTTTGAGTGAAAAGATTGATGTTATTATGGCTATGCTTGTTAATGGGAAAGCTCCTCTAGATCCTAATAGTGTTCCCTTAGCCTCTTTGGTTGCTCAAGAAGAGCAAGTTGATGTGAACTTCATTAGAAACAACAATTTCAACAACAATGCCTATAGGAATAATTTTGGTAGCAACAACAATTATAGGCCTTATCCTCCTAATAATGGCAATTCCTATGAAAGCTCTTACAATAATGCTAGAAGTGCCCCCTCTGAACTTGAAGTCATGCTCAAGGATTTTATTAGTAAACAAACCACTTTCAATAAGACTATAGAGGAAAATCTTTTAACTGTTGAGAAAATTTTATCCTCTTTGTCTGAAGCTCAGTCTTCCTTGATTAATAAAATGGCTGCTAAACCTGAAGCTATGGAAAACACTTTTGCTACTGCTCATGCCATACAAGTTACTATTGATGAAAATGTTAGGCTGTTAGCTCAATTTCATGCTAAGTGGGAAAGGGAAGCTGAAATTGATAGAAACAATAGTGTGTGCACTATCACCACTAAACCACAAATAGTCCCTATTCCTACTCCTACTATGCCTAAGCCTATTGAGCCTACTACTAGTGATGCTAAGTTTGACTTTGATATTGATGGTTGCAATATTTCTAAAGTGATTATGTTCTTGCAAAAGCTTGCTAGAAGTCCTGATGCTAGTGATATGCATGTTGCCTTTACCAAACACATTACAGATGCTCTTGTTAAGATTAAGGAAGAGAAGCTAAAACACAAAGCTTCTATTCCTAATAAAGTAGAAGATAGTTGGGAACCCATTATTAATATGCAAGTGAATGACTTTGACCTCAAAGCTTCATGTGATCTTGGTTCTAGTGTCTCTATTATGCCTAGGAAGATTTATGAAATGCTTGATTTGCCACCTTTGGAAGATTGTTATCTGGATATCCCACTCAATGATAATGCTAAAAAGAAACTCATGGGGAGTATTAATGATGTTCTAATCATGGTTAACAATGCTTATGTCCCTGTGTATTTCTATGTTTTGGATGTTGAATACAATGCTTCTTGTCCTATTATTTTGGGAAGACCTTTTCTTAGAACAGTTGGTGCCATCATTGATATGAAAGAAGGCACCATTAAATATCATTTTCCATTCAATAAAGGTAGTGAACACTTCCCTATGAGGAGAGAGAAGTTGCTTTTTTCTCCTCCTTTGAAAGCAAGATTTGATGTTAATGCTTCTTCATTTGAAAATACTTGATTCTTCTTGCTTCTTGTGCCTAACTTAAAGGCGTTAAAGAAAAGTACTTGTTGGGAGATAACCCAAGAGTTTCCTTGAGTCTTGGAAGTTATTACTTCAGTAATGACCTATCCTTATCCTTTTTGTTTGCTTTTTGTGCCAACAATGACCTCTAATAAGAGGGAAGTAAGATTTGGGGAGTTGCTATCCAGAAACAGATTTCTATCCTCCACCAAACAAATTCGTGAGGAAGCTATGTAACTCGTATTGAGCTCAAAATTTACGAATAAATCCCCTAGTATGTTAGATAACTTTCATTAGATCAACACTTTTTGATTTGAGCAACAGAAGATGTTCGAAAAAATTGGTTTCTACCTGCTGGTCTGTTTTAACAGATTTCTACCATATTTGCATTTGCTTCTTATTGATTCCTTTTTGAGTTCTCTTCAGGTAAATTGAGCTTTTTGAAGGAGTTACTACAGTAGATTGTGTTTTTAGTGAAAATCCATGTTGTTCCAAAGCTTTGCCAGTGGTCTAATATCTTTTGAATACACTAATGTTGCTAATGAAGATTGTGTGAAGTTTTGTATGAAGGAAAATTTCAGGTGTAAAGAGAGAATGATGCAATGAGATGAAGAATGGACAAAAGCTCAAACTTGGGGATGCCACCATGATGTAAACCCAAGAAATATCCAAGAGGTACAAGCATCAAAGCTTGGGGATGCCCAAGGCATCCCCTTCTTCATCAACAAAAAGCTCAGGTCTGTCTAGACACTTTGTTTTTATTGTTTCATGCATAGTTGTGTTATTCTTGGAGCGTCTTAGTTTTTGTTTGCTTTCCTTAGTTTTTTTAGTTTTCTTAAGTAGTTTGGACCCTCGTTCTCGTTGTGTTGTTTGCAAATAAGTTTGCTTGGTGTTTGGAAAGGAGTAGTAAGTTCTTGCTTGAAGTGCAAGAGGAGCTTGCATTGACTGTGACTTAGACTTTAGCATGACATGCTAGGTGTTGTTTTAGCATTATGCTTAGTGATTATTGCTATAGCATGTCTTGTTCCAAACAATTGGGATTGCTTAGTGTTCCTTAAAGAAATTATGCGTTGTTTTAGCATGCAAAAGCATAGTATTGTGGTATTCTCCTTTGATGCTTTGCTTGGGTTGACTTGGCACATGCTTACACCATGTTATGACTCTCACAAGTCACCATTAGCCTCTATGATCATTTAGTCCTTAACTTGTAGTACCACTATTTGCTTTGATTAGTATGCTTTGTTGCACTGCATGATTATGGCCATTATTGCTCTCTTAGTTGGTTGCTCCGAGTCCTTTGCTAGCCTCCACTTGTATGAGTAAGTTCTACTCATGCCTTCAACTCCCAAGAAACCAAGTTATTCCAAAGTGTCCACTATAAACTCCTATGCATGGTGTGTTACACCATTCCAAGTATATTCTTGTTTTCAACTATCTTCCAATTAAAAACTATTTTGGTATGAGAAAACTTAGTGATGAAAGCCCTCACGAACTTGATGGCACATTTATTCTTTGCCCCTAATAAACTTGAACCATTGTGACAACTTTGTTGTATATGCTTGCACTTATAAGTTGGAATTAGCAGAACCGTGTTGTCATGGGGAACGTTTTCAATATTGCACTTGTACCTTGTTGTACTCAGTTGATATCATGTTCTTTTGTTTATGGATGTCACCGGTGTGAAATAAAGAGGGGACTTGTAAGTCCATGGAGTTTGTATTCTGTGTTAGAGAAACGTCTGGGCCGCTAGCCTAAGCCATGCCTAATCATGGTGGAAACTTGCAGCATCACCATAATGAGCTATCTATGAAGCATCCTCAATAAAAAAGCTATGCATATGGTAAATAAAAAGATTGCTGAGATGCTCATTGTCTTCTTGCCTTGTCATTTTGGTTGTGGGAAAGCTGGTGTACCATGTGCAAGGGGTACCCCGTTGGCGGTTCTCAATGATATGCAAATACTTACACTGACAAGAACTTACCTGGACCCAAAGTTTAGTATGCATGAGGTGTGGCCCTCGTATTCAAGGGACTTGAGATTGCCAACTTATACTTCGTCAAGCATATACTCCAGCTTTGACACTTTAACCTTAACCACTTCAAGATGCTTATGATAGGGGCAATGAGGGTTGAAAGCTAACAAGTACCATAATTTTTAGAAGCTCTTTTTGAAACTTGTAATCCCTGCTTCCTTTACAAAAAGGGCTTTATTCCACCACTATTGAGTCTCCACCTTCTACCTTTAGGCACCATTAAGAGAGCATAGTTGTCATTCTGTGTGTAGTGTTCCAAAGCTTATTAATTGATGCATATTGTATTATTACTTGTTCTTGTGCTACTTGTTTCTAGTCACCCTTGTGAACTTTGCAGGTGTCCTATGCATCTATTTGCTACTCTATGAGGGACAAGCTGATTACCACTATGCTATGTTTTCTGCATGTGAAACAAACATTTTTCAATGCATGTTATTCATGATCTTTGTTTGTAGCTTGCCATGTTGCATGCATAGTTACTATGTCATAGTGTTAGAACTCCATCTTTCATGCACATTTTAGAGTTCTTTGATCCCAGCTTTCAATGCTTGCAAATGGTTGGATCTTTATTGTGAGGGTGCATGCCACCTCAAAAATTATTCTGTTTATCACTTACCTACTCGAGGACGAGCAGGAGTTAAGCCTGGGGATGTTGATATGTTGAAAATGTATCTATAATTTTTGATGCTCCATGCTTGTTTAGTATCTACTTTGCTTTACTTGTCCACACTTTGAGGTGCTTTTTACATGTTTTCTGGTACTAACCTATTAACAAGTTGCAATAGTGCCAGATGCATGTTTTCTGCTGTTTTTGGTTTCAGAAAAGTTAGTAAAGAAATATTATCGGAATTGGAAGGGACAAAGGACAAAGTCAATAACTTTCCGTGGGGAACAAGAAGTCCAGAGGAGAGCCGGAGGGGCCAGCCAGGGGGGCCAGACCCACCCCAGGCCCGAGTGGGCCCAGCCCCGCGCCTGGCTAGGATTTGCCAACCCTGGACGCCTCCTGGGTCTCCCCCTTCACCTATAAGAAGCATCCGATGCAGAAACCCTGGGTACCCAATCAAATATCCACGGAACCGTCTGAGCCACCGCCACGATTGTCCTAGATCGGGGGATCTGAAGTTCTTCCTGGAACCCTGCCAGAGGGGAGATCATCCCGGAGGCCTTCTCTCTGGTATGATGCGTGAGTAGTTCCACCTTGGACTATGGGTCCATGTAGTAGCTAGATGGTTGTATCTCCTCCTTTGTGCTTTCATGTATAGATCTTGTGAGCTCCGTTCATGATCAAGATCTAATCTATTTGTAATCATGCATGTTGTGTTTGCAGGGATCCGATGGATATTGAGATTATTATGTTGGTTTGATTAATGGTTTTGTCTTTATGATTCTATCATGTTTGTGTTGTTTGTGATCTTGCGTGCTCTCCGTTGTTAGTAGCTATCTTGGCCAAGTAGTTGCTAGTTACTCCAAGAGGGGGTATTTATGCTCGATAGTGGGTTCATGCCTCTAGTTTCCAAGGGAAGTGACAATAATCTCTTTGGTTGTAGATGTGTTGTTGCTACTAGGGAGAAAACAACGGTCTCTTGTTCATGGAACATGTGGACTGTTTACCTTACACACTTTGCTTAAAGCAGTTGTCTGTTGCTTGCAACTTAATACTAGAGGGGGTTCAGATGATAACCTGAAGGTGGACTTCTAGTCATAGATGCAGTTGGATGGCGGTCTATGTATCTTGTTGTATTGCCCAATCAACCTTATAGGATCTTTCTGACTGGTAATTCCATTATTATGCCTTGCTCAGTTCCTGTCAATTGCCCTGCTGTAATTTGTTTACCCTGCATGCCATGTTGTTTATCTAAGGAGAGCACCTCTAGTGAACTATGGACCCCGGTCCAATCTTTACCATTGATACATCTTCCACTGTTACTTGTTTACTTGCTGCAAACCACCATTACCTTCCACACCATACGTTTAATCCTTTGTTACAGCAAACCGGTGAGCTTGACAAACTCACTGATTCGTTGGGACAAAGTCTTGAGTTTGTGTTGTGGAGGTCTCCACGTTGTTTGCAACATCTGTGTGACGTTTTGTAACTACCTCGGTGAATTACGCTCCTAGTTACAAGCCTGGATGAACGGAAATGGTTAAAATAGTACGGTGGGGCCCAAATGCCACTCACAGGTAGACCTTTCGGCCGTCCTAACCATTTCCAAACATCGGGACAAGAACGGGCGGCGTAATCGGCAGGCGAAGGGATCAACTACATACACAAATGAGTATGTATGCAAGCCACCATACAACAGTCCTCAGAGCCATTCCATCTAAAAGAAATAGAAATATTGCAACGCCATACGGCAAGATCCAAATATCCTAGATAGATTTAATAGTTTAGGATATCTCCTCATACATCAAACATCAGAGTATCAGGCGGAAGCGGAAAACAAGATCCGAGTACGGATAAGAAGCAAATCGGCATAAGATGCCCCATAAATAAACACATCCCGCCCACAGATCTCACGGATCCCCGTTCCCGGAATCTCTACACCAAGTGATCGTTGCCAACATCGTCCGTCTCCTCCACCCAGTATCCATCTTGCGAGTTTACCTGTTCATCTGAATCAAACAATTTATCGTGTGAGACCCTAGGGGTACTCAGCAAGTCTTTATGCCTCTAAAGGGGACACAACCTGGGGTGACGCAATTGCAGCAAAAGATAAACCCTAACAATTCTATAGATACTCGCTAACCATCCGCCTAACCATAGATAGACGGATGTCCGTGAATTAATAACAACAGTTATCACGGTAATATCAACAGATCCATCCTCCCCCTCGCTTACCAACGAGGAAGCGGACGAACAACCCCCCATCCGTTGGCAGTTTTATTATCCATTCCATGAGTGTTACACTAGTTACTAGTCAGATACTTAGTCAAGTTAAAAGCGGTACTTTAGTTATACTTGTCTATGATCGAGAAACTGTGCTCCAAGTCGTCCATAACCGCGGACACGGCTTTCAGAAAGTTTTACCCTGCAGGGGTGCACAAATAGCAACACACACTCGATCAACCTCGAAAAAACCAAATCAAAACCCAACGAGGCAGTCACGACAAAGCGATCACAGGATTCAGAAATATTTCAGGGGGCCACCCCATTAAGCTACCCGCGACGAAGTTGGCCGACTCCGAGACGGACTCAAGGTTTGTGTGGACGGCTGTAAACGACTGGGAACCCGAAAGTGTGACTGGGCTTGTCGATACAGCGAAAACGTGTCACGGACCTAAACAGTACAGGTGCATCCTCGCACAATCTTAAATTAAGCAGTAAAGCATGGCATAAGTACAGGATAGTAATAAAGCCCCAAACTAATTGTGGCCCCAAGAAATAAGAATGAATCAAGCTCTGGCTCAGGGGGGTTCATAAGCCTCCCGGATGTGGATAGCGCGAATATTCAAGGAACAGGAATCAAGTACTCGGGGTCCTACGGGACACAAGTGAGCAGGAAAAACCAAATAGCAGATATTGCTCACCAGTGCCACTTTCATTAGTTATCCCATTACTACTCACGTTAAGTTGTTTAGGTACCTCGTTATCCATCAGACACTCACATACCCTACACATGCTGTTCTACGACTCGCATGGCTCAAACAACTCCTGTAGTAATGGCTCATAAGGATGGAGGAACAATCTTCGGTGGGGTTTAAAAGTAAAGGCTATGCAATACTTGGGATTCAGTTTAATGCAATCGCGACTCAATGATGCAAGAATAAGATAGAGGCAATATGTACTATATGTATGCAAGCATGTGGTAGTGCTTGCCTGGCAGCTCAGTTGAAGCGAGAGAAGGATCTGGGTATTGCTCCTGGGTCTCTTGATATATCCCCTGCTCAGCGTCTATTCGAAAAAGAACCAAACAAACAAGGGCCAACATAAATAAAGTGCACAAGCATATGAATTAAATGCGACAAGCAAACAATCATGCCATGATGAATGATGCACAATTTGCATGGCAATAAAGTAGCATGGCATGGGTGAGGTGTGGAATACAAGAATAAAGCCTTTTATTGAGTTTTAGTCACATTTTAACCTCAAATAAGTTGCTGTATACTTTATATTTATATGATGCATGCTGCAATTCAGAACATGGAATGCATAAACAGAAAGGTCTCGTCGAGCTAATCATTTTAGACATATTATTTGTCAAATTTGGAGTTATAAAACAAAAGTTATTAATTAATTAAGGAAAAGGGCATTTTATTGTAATTTTAATCAACTTGAAAATTAAAGTGTCCAAAATATATTTTGAATGGCATATTTGAATTCCTCGTATTTTTCTGATTTCAAAACATGTATTAATTGTATTATTTGGAATTATATTTTAAAAGTTATTTGAAAACAGATTTAAATTTGAATTTGAATTAATTTGAAAAAGTTTGAATTAAAACAGAAATACAAAAATATTTTTCTCACTCACTCAGATCCAGCCACAGTCAGTGACAAGTGGGCCATCTGCTGACTGGGTGACACAGTGGCAGAACAGGGTTTTCTCACCGCGAGCTAAGCTAGCCTCAGCGAATGACAGGTGGGGCCAGCGGCCACGGGGTCCACGTGACAGCGGCGAGAGGGACATGAACTGACAGGTGGGGCTGGGGCTGGAGCGCGGGTTAAGGTTTACAAAAGCCAGGTCTCTTTTTGTAAAACTCCACAGGCACAGACAGGTGGGGCTAGCGAGTACCGCGGGTTGAGCGAGAGAAAAACGGAGGGGCTATCTGCAAAAAGGCGACGCGTACTGTTGTTCTTCTCCGCGTGCAGAGGACCGATCGGTGCGCGGCGCGAGGCGGGGGATCGATCCCTGGACCTAGGCGTGCGCGCGCGGAGGCGGCAGCCACTGCGGTGGCCTGGCGTTGTTGCTGGGGAACGGCTGCGGGGCCAGAAAACACTACCGCGGCACTACGGCGAGGACGCGACCGCGAGCTCGCCAGCGCAGAGAGCGCTCGTCAAAAAGACTGGCGCGTACAGGGGTGGATCGTCCAGAGGGGGGTGTCTAGGAGATGGGTTAGCTCACCGTGAGTTCAACGGAGAGGTTGGATTGACTCGGGGAGCAGCGGATCGACGATGAAGCAGAGGCCGGCGGAGCTAGGGTTTGGCGTCGGTGGCGGCGGTGTTCTTTGGCTCTGGTGCTTCTCCTCCGCGACAGCGTGTACAGGGTGATGCAGGAGTGCCGCGTGATCTTCCTCGACACCCTTGATCACCACGCCACCGGCTGGTATGAGGAGGGGCGGTGGAGGCCGACGGTGGCCGACGATGGGCAGATGGTGGTAGGGGTAGACGGAGAGGAAGGGGGCAGCCTGGGGGATCTGGGAGAGGTCGAGGAGATGGGAGGTGGTGGTAGATAGCAGAGGGAGAGGGGAGGAGCGTGTGGGCGCGGGGTAGATGGAAAAGGTGGTATCGGGTGCCACCTTTCCCTCCTCCTCCTCACGTGGTCGGGCAGGCTCGGCCTGGGGATGGTCCAGGGTAGGGCATGTGGGCCAGGAAGAGGAGAGGTAGGTCCGGGGTGGGGCTAGCTGGTAGGTAGAGAGAAGAGAGAGGGTAGGGGGAGAGGAGGCTCGGGTGTAGCTCGGTTAGGAGCTAGGGTTGGCTAGGGGGAGGCTCGGGTTAGGGCTGGTGCTAGGGTTGGGGTAGATGGGTGTGGGACCAGGGAGAGGAACCAGGTGGGGCCAGCTAGGTGAGAGAGGAGAGTGGCCGAGAGAGAGGGTGGGACTAGGGAGGCTCGGTTTAGGGTTTTGGAGAGAGGGGGGGTATGGTGATAGATGGTGGAAGAGGTGTAGGTGATTAGGGTTAGGATCTTAGATAGAGGGTTTAGAGAGAGGACAAGGAGAGAGGGTGAGATGAGAGAGATGAGGCATAGGATTAGAGTTTAGAATTTTAGATGCTTGCATGCACCAAACTAGATCAAACAAGAATATGTGGAATAGGTGTAGGGTTTAGCAAACTCAAACAAGATCAACAAAAGGAGTGGAAGAGAGGGATAGAGGTATGGTGGTGGATTTTAGCAAGACCAAACGAGATCAAGCCAAAAGAGAGGGAGAGAGAGAGAGATGGGAGACGATCCACTCAAGAATTCAAATAAAATCCAAAAGTCTAGGATGTGGTGGTACTTGCATGGGCCATGCATAAATAGTAATTTCCCCTCTAGAAGTGAAAACCACTAGATTATCTCATGGCATTTGTATAAGCAAGCTTCCCAAATTTTGGAATAAGGCCCAACAAAGAAAGAGAGCTTGTTTACCACATGGATTAAATAAAAGATCATGCATGAATATAAGGTGGCCAAGCTTGTGTGTATGTGCCACTAGCCAACATGAACCACGATGGTATTCCTACATGAGCTTATATTCATATTTAAACCATATGAAAGCTTGACAAGGGGTTCCACTCACATAGCATGCAAAGGTGGCCATGTGGCTCTCATATACCAATAATGTGAAAACAACATGGTGCTTATATGGGAGCATGTGGAATTGTAAGTGGAGCCTTCCCAACCCACATGAGCTAGAGGTAAACCCAAATAAATGCAAAGCTCACATATAGGGGAATGGTGGAATTATAAGGTGGTGACAGAGAAAGGTGATGGAGTTGAATAAAAGATATGCCCCCAACTCAACTTGGGCATTAACAATATATCAATAACCAAATACAATATCAAGAGGCAAATACAATTTACAATGCATATGAGAGAAGATCCAAAACAAAAAGGGTTTTATATGATGCTCAAATTCAAGGTGGCATGATGACATGAGCATGATATAATTATGATGCAACAATTATATGTAGGAAGTAGCCATTATATTACTAGACCAAGTAGCATTACAATTGTTAGACAATTGGGATGCTACAACTCTCCCCCACTAAACAGGAATCTCGCCCCGAGATTCTAGGAAGAAGAAGAAGACTCAAAGAGGGTAGGATACTTGGCACGGAGCTCATCTTCATGTTCCCAAGTGGCTTCATCAACGGAATGGTGCGACCACTGCACCTTGCAGAACTTGATGGACTTGTTGCGAGTCCTTCTTTCTGCGGTCTCAAGGATTTTTGTGGGGTGTTCTTGATAAGACAGGTCTTCTTGGAGATTGATAAGCTCATGGTCCACGGTCCTGCCGGGATCCTTGAAGCACTTCTTGAGTTGAGAGATGTGGAAAACATCATGGACTTTGAGTTTTTTGGGAGCTCAAGAGCATAAGCAACTTCTCCTCTTCTTCCACGAATTTTGAAAGGACCGATGTATCTAGGCGCCAGCTTTCCTTTGATACCAAAACGGTGCGTGCCTCTCATGGGAGTGACACGAAGGTAAACGAGATCACCAGGGACATACTCCATGTCCGTGTGCTTTCGGTCATAATTGCTCTTCTGGCGACTTTGAGCAATCTTCATATTTTTAAGAATGACGTGAACCTTCTCCTCCGCTTGAGTTACAATGTCAGGGCCAAACAACATTCTTTCTCCTGCACCCGACCAACCAATCGGAGTTCTGCGTTTGCGACCATAGAGAGCCTCAAATGGTGCCATCTTTAGACTTTTCTGGAAGCTATTGTTGTAAGAGAATTCAGCATAAGGAAGGCATTCTTCCCACTTCATGCCAAAAGAGATGACGCAAGCACGGAGCATATCCTCCAGAATCTGATTGATCCTTTCAACTTGTCCTTGCGACTGAGGGTGGTAAGCTGTGCTGAAGTTCAACTTTGTTCCCAAAGCATTTTGGAAACTCTCCCAGAACTTGGAAGTGAAGATGCTTCCACGGTCTGAACTAATCTCAAGCGGAACCCCATACAGAGAGACAATTCTGTTGATATAGAGCTCAGCCAGCTGAATTGCAGAAATTGTTTCCTTGACGGGAAAGAAGTGTGCCACTTTAGAAAGCCTGTCAATGACAACAAAGATTGCATTGTTGCCCTTCTGTGACCTTGGAAAACCAGTGATGAAGTCCATCTCTACTTTCTCCCATTTCCATTCCGGGGGTTTCAATGGCTGTAGAAGACCAGAAGGTTTTTGATGGACAGCTTTCACTCTGCGGCAGACAACACACTCTGAGACATACTTGGCACAATATCGTTTCAATCCCGGCCACCAATATTGTGTTTTCAAGTCCATGTACATCTTTGTGCTGCCAGGGTGGATAGAAAGAACAGAATCATGCGCCTCCTTGAGAACTTGCTCTCTCAAACCCGGGTAGTTCGGAACAAACATCCGGTGTTCAAAGAAAAGCGTGCCTTGATCATCGACGTGGAAGGACTCATACTTCGGAAGCTGACGTTTGGAGATGATCTTTCTGGTGTACGGATCACCAAGCTGAAAGGAGCGAACCTTTTCTTTCAAGAGAGGGGTTGCCAGAAGGTTCAGAAGATACCCTTGATCCACAATTTCAAGGTTGAGCTGACGGAATTCCTCGCACAAGAGAGGCTGTTGTTCTTCCATCATGAGGTTGTTGACATAAGCTTTGCGGCTGAGAGCATCGGCCATGATATTAGCTTTGCCCGGAGTGTAGTTGATGGTCAAATCGAAGTCATTGATTGCTTCAATCCATCTCCTCTGCCGAAGGTTGAGATCAGGCTGAGTGAAGATATACTTCAAACTCTTGTGATCAGAAAAGATTTCACAACGGTTGCCCAGCAAGTAATGCCTCCATACTTTCAAAGCAAAGACAACTGCTGCGAGTTCGAGGTCATGTGTAGGATAGTTGATCTCATGCGTCTTCAACTGTCGAGAGGCATACGCAACAACTTGTTTTTCTTGCATAAGGACCGCACCCAATCCTTGCAAAGAGGCGTCACAGAATATCTGGAAAGGCTTGGATGTATCCGGAGGAACCAAGACTGGTGTGGAAGTGAGCTTATCTTTGAGTGTCTCAAAGCTTGCTTGACATGCAGGAGTCCAAAGGTATTTCTTGCCTTTCTTGAGGAGATCGGTAAGAGGCTTCGCTATCTTCGAAAAGTTCTGAACGAAGTGACGGCAATAACTAGCCAAACCAAGGAAACTCCGCACTTCTTTGACATTTACCGGAGGAAGCCATTCAACAATTGTCTTTACAGTTTCCGGATTGACTGCAATGCCCTTGGCAGAGATGACGTGACCCAGATAGGTTACTTGAGGCAGCCAAAACTCACACTTGGAGAACTTTGCATACAGGCGGTTCTCACGAAGCTTGTTTAGGACACACCGAAGGTGTTCTTCATGTTCTTCCTTTGACTTAGAATAGACTAGGATGTCATCCAGATAGACCACAACAAACTTATCAAGATACTCCATGAAAACCGAGTTCATAAGCCTCGAGAAGGTGGCAGGTGCGTTGGTGAGACCGAAAGACATGACCGTGTACTCATACAGGCCATAACGGGTGGTGAAAGTTGTTTTAGGAACATCTTCCTTGCGAATCTTGATTTGATGATAACCACTTCTCAAGTCAAGCTTAGAGAATACCACAGCTCCAGCCAGCTGATCGAAGAGATCATTAATCCGCGGAAGGGGATATTTATTCTTGATGGTTTTAGCATTGAGAGCCCGATAGTCAACACAAAGTCTATCAGTCTTGTCTCGCTTCTTCACAAAGATTGTTGGGCTACCCCAAGAAGAAGTACTATGTTGAATGAAACCCAACTTCTCTTGTTCATCAAGTTGACGTTTGAGTTCAGCCAACTCAGCAGGACCCATTTTATAAGGCCGCTTGGAGATAGGAGCCGTTCCAGGTTCAAGCTCAATTACAAACTCAACCTCACGATCCGGAGGCATACCTGGCAACTCTTCAGGAAAGACATCTGGGAACTCACAGACCACCGGAACACTCTGAATAGCTTCCATAGCATCATCATTCAGAGCCGCCAAAGAGAAAAGCTGGATAGCAGGAGTCAGACTTGGAGAATAGACTATATGGCCTTCAGGAATCTTCAGAGAAACCGAGCGTTCAGCACAATCAATCATAGCTGCATTTGCTGTCAACCAATCCATGCCCAAGATGACATCAATGTCAGAATTGCCCAGAACAATTAAGGACGTCGAGAACGAAGAGCCACCAATCTCAATTTGATTGCCATGGCTGATATGAGCAGCCCTCATGTTTGAACCAGGAGATTGTACCACCAGACGATGTGATAAGGGAACCATATCTAGATCATGCTCATGCGCAAACTTATGCGAAACAAAAGAATGCGAAGCACCAGAATCAAACAAAACTCGTGCAGGGACTGAGTTAACGGGAAGCATACCCATCACAACTCCAGGTGCATGCTCAGCTTGAGCGGCGTTGACACAGTTGGCACGAGCAACAGTAGACCCGGGCTTGGTGTTGATGTTGAGAGCCCGAGGTGGTGGTGCACGAACCAAAGGAGAGCTTGCCGCAGGTCTTGGGGGTGGTGGAGGAAGAGCTTTGTTTTTCATCGGACAGTTCCAGTATTGATGCCCAGTGTTTCCACAAGTGTAACAAGCACCAGGTGGACGTGGAGCAACGTAGCCAAGGACTCCGCCAGGCGCTCCAGGGTAGTGGTGGTTATAGCCCCTGGGAGCGGCAGTGAGGAAGTTTGGTGGCCTTGTCGCGTAGCTTGAAGGTCTTGGTGGAGCCGGGAGCGACGGTGGGGTGTTAGGAACCCAGACACGACGCTTAGAAGGAGTTGACATAGCTGAAGAGCTTGCTGCATCACGGTTGTGTTTCTTTGACTCCTCAAACACTTGCCTACTTGCTTCTTCCTGCAGAGCTGTATGCTGAAGTTCCAGAAAAGACGCCGGCCTTGCATGTGTGATTGCATATTTAATCGATGCATTGAGCCCTTGCCAGAACCTCTTTTGCTTCTTCTTGTCATCAGAGATCTCATCGCCACCATAACGAGAAAGGTTCATGAAGTTTCTGATGTAGGTGTTGACATTGTCATTGCCCTGCTTGAGGTTGAGAAACACTTACTTCATCCTCTCCATGACAATTTCTGACAGATACTGCTCTTTGAAAGCTCCAGTGAACTGTCCCCAAGTAGGTTGAAAACCAGTGCAGTTTGCCTTCAGGTAATTCTCCCACCAGAGAGCTGCATCTCCCTTCAGAAGGTGAGTAGCACATTTTACCCATTCTTGCTCAGGAACATCAGCAGTTGCCAGTAACCTTGACATCTCACGCAACCAATCATCAGCATCAAGTGGTTGATCAGAAACATCGAATTGGCGTGGGTTGAACTTCAGGAAGCTTTTGATGTCTCCTCGCTTGGGAGGTGGAGGTAGTGGAACAAACTCATTCCTCCTGACACTTTCTTCAAAACGCTGCTGGTTCTGCATTGCTGCCAAGGCATTGGCGATGCTTGACAACGCGGCCCCCAGTTCAGGTTGTATGTCCTCATCAGAACGGCGTGGTGGTGCCATCCTGTGATTGATATAAAACACAAGTCAGTACTATAATGGAGAATAATAATAATCCAAAATAGTACCAAGATGGAATTAATCAAGATTAAAGGATACAATTTACTAAGATGATATTAAAATATCAACAAAGTTCAAAGCACCTAGAAGATATTAAGCATATCGCACACGACTGAAAAGGAGTGTGGTACACAGATATATCAAAGAAAAAATTTCCGCAAATTTCGGCATTAAAATACCAATAGATGCGCAAAATCACTTAACGAATCAAGATTAGTGACTCTACCAATTCAATATACAAGAGCGAATGATAAAAGTAGTGGTATGGTCGCGACTCCATCCCGCACTCAAATCATTACTCCGCACATGAATAAGTAGAACACGTATCCCAACACCTTCTTCTCAAGATGAACCTAAAGATTAGTAACTACGGAAACGAACACCCCAAACAAGATAACGTCGGATCACAAAGAGTAAGACAGATCGCGGCGGTATACAACAAATCAGATAGATCGCGCCGGTTTTCAAAGGCCTGTCGGTATGGAATGTACCAACAGTTGATAACCAAAAGGCAGATTGTGATAACATGTTGGATGCAACAGATAGACAAGGAATTCACACACACACACACAACCTATGGTACTACGGAACCCAGAACACGTGAATCCTAGTTTGAATGTTAAGAAGAGGATTGAAAACGTTACACTTCCTTACCAGAAAAGGGTGGGTGGGTAAGAAGAAAAGTGGAAGCAGTCCTACTCTCGCGTTTTGTTTTTCCCTAGTATACATAACTACCAAAAATATTTACTAGACTGACAACGACCATTTGGCTGAGACCCTGAAGGGCGGGATGGCTCTGATACCAATTGTAACTACCTCGGTGAATTACGCTCCTAGTTACAAGCCTGGATGAACGGAAATGGTTAAAATAGTACGGTGGGGCCCAAATGCCACTCACAGGTAGACCTTTCGGCCGTCCTAACCATTTCCAAACATCGGGACAAGAACGGGCGGCGTAATCGGCAGGCGAAGGGATCAACTACATACACAAATGAGTATGTATGCAAGCCACCATACAACAGTCCTCAGAGCCATTCCATCTAAAAGAAATAGAAATATTGCAACGCCATACGGCAAGATCCAAATATCCTAGATAGATTTAATAGTTTAGGATATCTCCTCATACATCAAACATCAGAGTATCAGGCGGAAGCGGAAAACAAGATCCGAGTACGGATAAGAAGCAAATCGGCATAAGATGCCCCATAAATAAACACATCCCGCCCACAGATCTCATGGATCCTCGTTCCCGGAATCTCTACACCAAGTGATCGTTGCCAACATCGTCCGTATCCTCCACCCAGTATCCATCTTGCGAGTTTACCTGTTCATCTGAATCAAACAATTTATCGTGTGAGACCCTAGGGGTACTCAGCAAGTCTTTATGCCTCTAAAGGGGACACAACCTGGGGTGACGCAATTGCAGCAAAAGATAAACCCTAACAATTCTATAGATACTCGCTAACCATCCGCCTAACCATAGATAGACGGATGTCCGTGAATTAATAACAACAGTTATCACGGTAATATCAACAGATCCATCCTCCCCCTCGCTTACCAACGAGGAAGCGGACGAACAACCCCCCATCCGTTGGCAGTTTTATTATCCATTCCATGAGTGTTGCACTATTTACTAGTCAGATACTTAGTCAAGTTAAAAGCGGTACTTTAGTTATACTTGTCTATGATCGAGAAACTGTGCTCCAAGTCGTCCATAACCGCGGACACGGCTTTCAGAAAGTTTTACCCTGCAGGGGTGCACAAATAGCAACACACACTCGATCAACCTCGGAAAAACCAAATCAAAACCCAACGAGGCAGTCACGACAAAGCGATCACAGGATTCAGAAATATTTCAGGGGGCCACCCCATTAAGCTACCCGCGACGAAGTTGGCCGACTCCGAGACGGACTCAAGGTTTGTGTGGACGGCTGTAAACGACTGGGAACCCGAAAGTGTGACTGGGCTTGTCGATACAGCGAAAACGTGTCACGGACCTAAACAGTACAGGTGCATCCTCGCACAATCTTAAATTAAGCAGTAAAGCATGGCATAAGTACAGGATAGTAATAAAGCCCCAAACTAATTGTGGCCCCAAGAAATAAGAATGAATCAAGCTCTGGCTCAGGGGGGGTTCATAAGCCTCCCGGATGTGGATAGCGCGAATATTCAAGGAACAGGAATCAAGTACTCGGGGTCCTACGGGACACAAGTGAGCAGGAAAAAACAAATAGCAGATATTGCTCACCGGTGCCACTTTCATTAGTTATCCCATTACTACTCACGTTAAGTTGTTTAGGTACCTCGTTATCCATCAGACACTCACATACCCTACACATGCTGTTCTACGACTCGCATGGCTCAAACAACTCCTGTAGTAATGGCTCATAAGGATGGAGGAACAAGCTTCGGTGGGGTTTAAAAGTAAAGGCTATGCAATACTTGGGATTCAGTTTAATGCAATCGCGACTCAATGATGCAAGAATAAGATAGAGGCAATATGTACTATATGTATGCAAGCATGTGGTAGTGCTTGCCTGGCAGCTCAGTTGAAGCGAGAGAAGGATCTGGGTATTGCTCCTGGGTCTCTTGATATATCCCCTGCTCAGCGTCTATTCGAAGAAGAACCAAACAAACAAGGGCCAACATAAATAAAATGCACAAGCATATGAATTAATGCGACAAGCAAACAATCATGCCATGATGAATGATGCACAATTTGCATGGCAATAAAGTAGCATGGCATGGGTGAGGTGTGGAATACAAGAATAAAGCCTTTTATTGAGTTTTAGTCACATTTTAACCTCAAATAAGTTGCTGTATACTTTATATTTATATGATGCATGCTGCAATTCAGAACATGGAATGCATAAACAGAAAGGTCTCGTCGAGCTAATCATTTTAGACATATTATTTGTCAAATTTGGAGTTATAAAACAAAAGTTATTAATTAATTAAGGAAAGGGCATTTTATTGTAATTTTAATCAACTTGAAAATTAAAGTATCCAAAATATATTTTGAATGGCATATTTGAATTCCTCATATTTTTCTGATTTCAAAACATGTATTAATTGTATTATTTGGAATTATATTTTAAAAGTTATTTGAAAACAGATTTAAATTTGAATTTGAATTAATTTGAAAAAGTTTGAATTAAAACAGAAATACAGAAATATTTTTCTCACTCACTCAGATCCAGCCACAGTCAGTGACAAGTGGGCCATCTGCTGACTGGGTGACACAGTGGCAGAACAGGGTTTTCTCACCGCGAGCTAAGCTAGCCTCAGCGAATGACAGGTGGGGCCAGCGGCCACGGGGTCCACGTGACAGCGGCGAGAGGGACAGGAACTGACAGGTGGGGCTGGGGCTGGAGCGAGGGTTAAGGTTTACAAAAGCCAGGTCTCTTTTTGTAAAACTCCACAGGCACAGACAGGTGGGGCTAGCGAGTACCGCGGGTTGAGCGAGAGAACAACGGAGGGGCTATCTGCAAAAAGGCGACGCGTACTGTTGTTCTTCTCCGCGTGCATAGGACCGATCGGTGCGCGGCGCGAGGCAAGGAATCGATCCCTGGACCTGGGCGTGCGCGCGCGGAGGCGGCAGCCACTGCGGTGGCCTGGCGTTGTTGCTGGGGAACGGCTGCGGGCCAGAAAACACTACCGCGGCACTACGGCGAGGACGCGACCGCGAGCTCGCCAGCGCAGAGAGCGCTCGTCAAAAAGACTAGCGCGTACAGGGGTGGATCGGCCAGAGGGGGGTGTCTAGGAGATGGGTTAGCTCACCGTGAGTTCAACGGAGAGGTTGGATCGACTCGGGGAGCAGCGGATTGACGATGAAGCAGAGGCCGGCAGAGCTAGGGTTTGGCGTCGGTGGCGGCGGTGTTCTTTGGCTCTGGTGCTTCTCCTCCGCGACGGCATGTACAGGGTGATGCAGGAGTGCCGCGTGATCTTCCTCGACACCCTTGATCGCCACACCACCGGCTGGTATGAGGAGGGGCGGTGGAGGCCGACGGTGGCCGGCGATGGGCAGATGGTGGTAGGGGTAGACGGAGAGGAAGGGGGCGGCCTGGGGGGATCTGGGAGAGGTCGAGGAGATGGGAGGTGGTGGTAGATAGCAGAGGGAGAGGGGAGGAGCGTGTGGGCGCGGGGTAGATGGAAAAGATGGTATCAGGTGCCACCTTTCCCTCCTCCTCCTCACGTGGTCGGGCAGGCTCGGCCTGGGGATGGTCCAGGGTAGGGCAGGTGGGCCAGGAAGAGGAGAGGTAGGTCCGGGGTGGGGCTAGCTGGCAGGTAGAGAGAAGAGAGAGGGTAGGGGGAGAGGAGGCTCGGGTGTAGCTCGGTTAGGAGCTAGGGTTGGATAGGGGGAGGCTCGGGTTAGGGCTGGTGCTAGGGTTGGGGTAGATGGGTGTGGGACCAGGGAGAGGAACCAGGTGGGGCCAGCTAGGTGAGAGAGGAGAGTGGCCGAGAGAGAGGGTGGGACTAGGGAGGCTCGGTTTAGGGTTTTGGAGAGAGGGGGGTATGGTGATAGATGGTGGTAGAGGTGTAGGTGATTAGGGTTAGGATCTTAGATAGAGGGTTTAGAGAGAGGACAAGGAGAGAGGGTGAGATGAGAGAGAGATGAGGCCTAGGATTAGAGTTTAGAATTTTAGATGCTTGCATGCACCAAACTAGATCAAACAAGAATATGTGGAATAGGTGTAGGGTTTAGCAAACTCAAACAAGATCAACAAAAGGAGTGGAAGAGAGGGATAGGGGTGTGGTGGTGGATTTTAGCAAGACCAAACTAGATCAAGCCAAAAGAGAGGGAGAGAGAGAGAGATGGGAGACGATCCACTCAAGAATTCAAATAAAATCCAAAAGTCTAGGATGTGGTGGTACTTGCATGGGCCATGCATAAATAGTAATTTCCCCTCTAGAAGTGAAAACCACTAGATTATCTCATGGCATTTGTATAAGCAAGCTTCCCAAATTTTGGAATAAGGCCCAACAAAGAAAGAGAGCTTGTTTACCACATGGATTAAATAAAAGATCATGCATGAATATAAGGTGGCCAAGCTTGTGTGTATGTGCCACTAGCCAACATGAACCACAATGGTATTCCTACATGAGCTTATATTCATATTTAAACCATATGAAAGCTTGACAAGGGGTTCCACTCACATAGCATGCAAAGGTGGCCATGTGGCTCTCATATACCAATAATGTGAAAACAACATGGTGCTTATATGGGAGCATGTGGAATTGTAAGTGGAGCCTTCCCAACCCACATGAGCTAGAGGTAAACCCAAATAAATGCAAAGCTCACATATAGGGGAATGGTGGAATTATAAGGTGGTGACAGAGAAAGGTGATGGAGTTGAATAAAAGATATGCCCCCAACTCAACTTGGGCATTAACAATATATCAATAACCAAATACAATATCAAGAGGCAAATACAATTTACAATGCATATGAGAGAAGATCCAAAACAAAAAGGGTTTTATATGATGCTCAAATGCAAGGTGGCATGATGACATGAGCATGATATAATTATGATGCAACAATTATATGTAGGAAGTAGCCATTATATTACTAGACCAAGTAGCATTACAATTGTTAGACAATTGGGATGCTACACGTTTCCTTCCTCCTTCTGGTTCGATAACCTCGGTCTCAACTAAGGGAAAACTTGTTGCTTGCTCTTCACACCCTGCGCTTGGGGTTACCAACGGAGTGCGACGCCGAGCACCATCACTCTCCCCACGTGTGTGAAAGTGACAGCGTGCACGCCGTGGTGGCACTTAGGCTAGAGTTCATAAATTCTTATTACGAGTTATATTTGGAGTTGGATGTCTTTATGAAATTGTGGTGTTTGTTGGAACCATCTAGCGTTCAAGGTGACAGTGTGGGGTTATCTAGATGGGAAAGGCGGACTTTCAGGTGTGCTTTTGTAGCCCTACCATGGATTAGAGTGTCCAACCGAAGAGTAGTTCAGGGTAGTATCATGAAGAGAATATATTTGTATGGGAGTGTTTACTAGTGAATGTATGATCCCTAGGCCTCGTTTCTAAACATTGAAACACCGTTTGTAACTAGATCTGTTACATGTTTGCTTGCTTCCATGTTTTTTCCTTTGGTCTTTTCCTCCCCGTCAGAAGCTTTTTTCTGACACTGTTACCACTTATAATCATCCATATCACTTGTATTTCACTACGCCGAACTAGTGCACCTATACACCTGACAAGTGTATTGGATGTGTTGGGGACATAAGAGACTTCTTGTATCTTGATTGCAGGGTTGCTTGAGAGGGATACCTTTGACCATTTCCTCCCTGAGTTCGATAAACCTTGGGTAATACACTTAAGGGACACTTGCTGCTGTTCTACAAACCTCTGCACTTGGAGGCCCAACAACTGTCTACAAGAATAGAAGTGCATAGACATCAAGATATTTTTTGGCGCCGTTGCCGGGGAGGTAAGGTAAAAGGTACTCACCTCCTGGCGTGTGAGTGCTTGAAGTTATTTCCTTTAGATTCTGCAATTTTATCATTTTGTTTCTTGTTTTCATTAGTTAGGCTTAATGGAAAACAACAAAAAATTAGAGAGCTTTATAATATTTATCTTGAGTTAAGACATGAAGTGTTTGAAGAGAAAATTAAAAAACCTATGAAACTTTATTTGTATGCTAATAGCAATGTTATTAGTATGAATTCTTTGGACACCATTATTGCTAATGCTATGGAAACGTCTAAGCTAGGGGAAGCTAGTTTTTATGAAAATGATCTTTTTAGTTCCCCAGCTTTGGAAGATAGCTATTCTATTGCTTATGATGATACCAAACCTCCAATATATGATGATTACAATGATGTATATGATATTTTCAGTCCACCTACTATTGAGGAGAAAATTAATTATGATTACAATATGCCTCCTATATTTGATGATTATGGTGATGAGAATAATAATGATAGCTATTTTGTTGAATTTACTCTCACTACAATTAATAACAATGACTATGTTTATGTGGAGAGTAATCATTATTATATGCATGTGGCTCATGATAAAAATGTTTTATGTGATAGTTATATTGTTAATTTTATTCATGATGCTACTTAAAGTTATTATGAGAGAGGGAAACATGGTTTTATGCATCTCAAAAATATTAAGTTCCCCTCTTTATGTTGAAATTTTTGAAGTTTCACTTGTTTTGCTTTCCTATGCTTGTTGCTTTGTGCTTTCATGACTTGTTTCCTTACAATATTCCTATGCATATGAAGTGGGTTAGACTTAAATGTGTTTTGAATTTGCTTCTTTATGCTCTCTTTTACTTCAATTCATATTTCTTATGTGAGCATCTTCTCAAACTATCGAGCCTAACTTAAAGTCATTAAAGAAAAGTACTTCTTGGGAGATAACCTAGTAGTTTTCTTGAGTCTTGGAAGTTATTTATTCTGTAATAACCTCTCCTTATCCTTTTTGTTTGATTTTTGTGCCAAGAATAACCTCTAATGAGAGGGAAGTAAGATTTGGGGAAGTTGTTGTCCCGAAACAGATTTTTGTAATTCACTATAAAAATTCTAGAAAAATCTCTGTATGTAGGATTGAGCTGTAATTTTCTGAATAAATCCCCCAGGTTGTTAGATAACTTTCGTCAGTTCAACACTTTTTTATTTGAGTAACAGAATGTCTTCGAAAAAATCGGTTTTCACCTGCTGATCTGTTTTGATAGATTTCTGCCATTATTTGCATTTGCTTCTTATCGATTTCTTTTTGGGTTCTCTTTGGGAAATTGAGATTTTTGAGGGAATTACTACAATAACTTGTGTCTTTAATGAACTTTTTGCTGTTTTGAAACTAAAACCCAAAGGTCTATTATATTTTAAATGCACTAATGTTGCTAATGAAGATTGTGTGAAGTTTTGTATGAAGGAAAATTTTCAGGTGTAAGGAAAGAATAACGTGATGAGATAAAGTATGGACAAAAGCTCAAGCTTGGGGATGCCACCCGTGTCACACCAAAAAATATTCAAGAGGTACAAGCGTCAAAGCTTGGGGATGCCCAAGGCATCCCCTTCTTCATCAATAAAAATCTCAGGTTTTCTTTCTAGACACTTTATTTTTATTGCTTCATGCACTATTGTGTTGTTCTTGGAGTGTATTAGTTTTTGTTTTTAGTTTTATTTTTCTTGGTTTTCTGCAATAAGTTGGTTGGATCCCAACACACTTCTTTTGGAGAGAGACACACTCCGTTTTCATTGCCCAGAACACTCTAGTTTTCACTCTAATTGTTCTGTGATGTTCGCTTTTGCTAGCACTATGTTTAGCCTTAGTTTTCTTGTGATTTCAGCTTAGAACTTTTTAGTTCTTCTTTGTGGATTTGTGAGACAAGATCACTTGTCTTTATTGATTATTATCTTTGTGAGTTATTTTACAAAAGTTGATTGGTGTTGGAAAAGAGTAGAAAGTTTCATGCTTATAGTGATACAAAAGGAAGCTTGCTTTGACTGTGAATTAGACTTTATCATGTCATACTAGATGTTGCTTTGACATTATGCTTAGTTATTATTGTTGTAGCATGACTTGTTCCAAACAATTGAGATTGCTTAATCTGCCTTGAAAGAATCATGTGTTGTTTATCATATAAAAGCATAGTATTGTGGTATTCTCCTTTGATGCTTTGTTTGGGTTGACTTGGCATAGCTCACACCATGTTATGACTATGAACTAGTCATCTTAACCTCTATGATTATTTAGTTTTTGACTTGTGGTACCACTTTATGCTTTGATTACTAATGTTTTGTCGCTCTGCATGTGCTCTCTTAGTTGGTCGCTCCCAGTATTTTGCTAGTCTCCACTTGTATTGAGTAATCTCTACTCATGCATCCAACTCCCAAGAAATAAAGTTATTCCAAGGAGTCCACTATAAATTCCTATGCATGGTGTGTTACACCATTCCAAGTATATTCTTGTTTTATCTATCTTCCAAATTAAACTTGTTATGTGAAAATTAGTGATTAAATCTCTCACAAACTTGATGGCACACTTTATTTTTATTGCCCCTAATAAACTTGAACCATTGTGTCATCTATATTGTATATGCTTGCACTTATAAGTTGGGAATTAGCAGAACCGTGTTGTCACGGGAACACTTTCCACACTTGTAAATATCTACCTAGTTGATATCATGCTCTTTTGTTTATGGATATCGTCGGTGTGAAATGAAGGGGGAGCTTGTAAGTCCATGGAGTTATGTATGTGTGTTAGAGAAACTCCTGGGCCGCTAGCCTAAACCATTCCTAATCATGGTGGAAACTTGCAGCATCACCATAGTGAGCAATCTATGAAGCATTCTTCTTATAAAAAAGAGAAAAGGACAAAAAAAGAGGAAAGAGAGAAAAAAAGCACAATTTTCCAATGGTAAATAAGAAGATTGTTTAGATGCTCATTGTCTGCTTGCCTTGTCATTTTGATATGGGATAGCTCTTGTATCATGTGCAAGGGGTACCCCGTTGGCGGTTCTCTATGATATACATGTACTTACTATGACAAGAACTTACCGGTAACTAAAGTTAAGTAGCATGAGGAGCGGCCCTCGTACTCAAGGGACATGAGATTGCCAACTTATACTTTGTCAAACATATACTCCATATTTTGTTCACTTTAACCTTGGTAACTTCAAGATGCTTATGATAGGGGCAATGAGAGATGAAATCTAACAAGTACCATGATTTTTGGAAGCTCTTTATGAAACTTGAAATCCCTGCTTCCCTTTGAAAGGCCCTTCTTCAACATTTATATTGAGTCTCCACCTTCTATCCTTAGGCACCAATTAAGAGAGCATAGTTGCCATTCTTAGTTCTATGTGCATTGTCCCAAAACTTATTGATTGATTCATAATGTTGATATTGCTTGTTCTTGAACTATTTGTATCTAGTCACCCTTATGAACTTTGAAGGTGTCCTATGCATTTATGTTTTGCTACTCCATGAGGGACAAGCTGAATGCCACTATGCTATGTTTTCTATATATGAAACAAACAAACGTCTTTCAATGCATTGTTATTCATGATCTTCATTTGTATCCTTACATGTTGCAGCATAGTTACTATGTATTATTGTTAGAACTTCATCTTTCATGCTCATGTTTAGAGTACTTTGATCCCCGATTACAATTCTTTACAAATTGTTTGATCAAGATTGTGATGGTGCATGTCACCTAAAAAATTATTCTTTTTATCACTTACCTAATCGAGGATGAGCAGGAGTTAAGCTTGGAGATGCTTGATACGTCGTAAACGTATCTCTAATTTTTGATGCTCCATGCATATTTTATATCATTTGTCTTATGTTTATACACTTTCTGGAACTAACCTATTGACAAGATGCCACAATGCCAGTTGCATGTTTTCTTTTGTTTTTGGTTTCAGAAAAGCAAAAAAAATTAATATTCTCGGAATTGGACGGGACAAAAGCCAAAGTTACTATTTTTCCTGGAGCAATACGGAAACGCGAAGCAGAGACAGAGTAGGGCACCAGGGTGGCCACACCCTAGAGTGGCACGGGCCCACCCTGGGTGCGCCACCAGGGGGTGTGGGCCCCCTGGGACTCCATCGACCTTGACTCATTCGCCTATAAGAAGCCCTCGACTCAGAAAACCTAAGGAGCCCATCATACATCCACAAAAAGTTCCGCAGTGCCGCCGCCACCAAAGGGGAGATCCGGGGGACAGAAGTTTATGTTCTGGCACCTTGCCGGGATGGGGAAGTGCCCCCGGAGCCATCTCCATCAATCTCCACCACAATCTCTATAGCCGTTGCTGATTCCCATGATGAGGAGGGAGTAGTTCTTCCTCGAGGCTAAGGGCTCTACTGGTAGCTATGTGTTCATCTCTCTCTATGCATGATCATATTGTGATCATGAGCTTTGTAATCAAGTAGAACTACTCTGTTACTCAAGTGCTTTAATAGATCTTCGCCTCTCCCCACGTGTATGAAAGTGACAGCGTGCATACCGTGGTGGCACTTAGGCTAGATTCTACATAAATACTCAAGTGCTTCAATAGATCTCTGCTCTCCCCACGTGTGTGAAAGTGACAGCGTGCACGCTGTGGTGGCACTTGGTCTAGAGTTCATAAATTCTTATTATGAGTTATATTTGGAGTTGGATGTCTTTATGAAATTGTAGTGTTTATTGGAACCATCTAGCGCTCAAGGTGATAGTGTGGGGTTATCTAGATGGGGAAGGGGGACTTTGAGGTGTGCTTTTGTAGCCCTACCATGGATTAGAGTGTCCAACCGGAGAGTAGTTCAGGGTAGTATCATGAAGAGAATATATTTGTATGAGAGTGTTCACTAGTGAAAGTATGATCCCTAGGCCTTGTTTCTAAACATTGAAACACCGTTTGCAACTAGATCTGTTACATGTTTGCTTGCTTCCATCTTTTTTCCTTTAGTCTTTTCCTCCCCGCCAGAAGCTCTTTTCTGACACCGTTACCACTTATAATCATCCATATCACTTGTATTTCACTATCTCTTCGCCAAAATAGTGCACCTATACACCTAACAAGTGTATTGGGTGTGTCGGGGACACAAGAGACTTCTTGTATCTTGATTGCAGGGTTGCTTGAGAGGGATACCTTTGACCACTTCCTCCCTGAGTTCGATAAACCTTGGGTAATCCACTTAAGGGAAACTTGCTGCTGTTCTACAAACCTCTGCACTTGGAGGTCCAACAACTGTCTAGAAGAATAGAAGTGCGTAGACATCATCGCGTCCGTGCCGCATATATACCGTTTAGAGGGGTAGGTTTGTGGTTCACTGTAAAATGCGTCTTCCGTTGGCGGGAGGGAAATTTCCCCTCCCCATCTTCCCGCTCAGCCGCCTCCATCGTGGATCTGCCGCTGCCGGCTATTTCCCCTGCCAGTATCTGTTTCCTCCCTACCCCTCTCTCTCTGACCCACTGACATGGCGAGACCCAGTCTAAACGAGTACAAGGTCATGAGGTTCGCACAGTACAACATCCTCGCGCTGCCTCGCGCGACGCTTCCGGCTCGCTGGGAACCGAGCTATGCCGGGGTGCCAGTGAGGCCGGTTCCGCACGGCTCTTGGTTGGGTCGTCGGATCGAGGAGCGCCGCCGCCAACTGCCTAATGGAAGAGGGCAATACCTCGATACGCACCGGTGAGCTCCTACTAGCGCAAGCGTTTCGAGAAGGAGCGGAGGGCGGAGCTTGGCCTCTGCACCGTTCATGGGCGGGAGGTCCACCCCAATCTTCGCAACGCCGAAGGGAGGGCATGCTTCTAGGCAGTTCATGGCTGCATAGTCGACTCCGTCATCGCGAAGGCGTGTCGAGAAGAATTCTAGAGACAGGTGAATCTCGCCGAAATCGTCAGATTCATGACAGCGGAAGCGACACGTGGTACGGTAGCACGACGGCAGAAGCGACGCGGAAGATGGTGGGGAGGAGGCGGATGGTGGATCAGAGGTGGATAGCAAAAGCGACATCGTCAATTAGGTTTTCATATTTAGTCGTTTGTTGTTACTAATATCTACGATTAAACAGTTCGTCGTTGAATTGTATGACCTAATTACTAATATCTATGTCGAATTTCTGTTCTATTTCAACTAATCTGTGATTCGAGGTGAAAGTTGTATTATTTGAGGTGAAATGTGTACCTGACCCGTAAAAATGAATATTTGGTTTTACAGTACACTATGCGGCATCTGTTCCGCCCATGGTTTTCCATACCGCAAACACGTTTTGCAATTCACCGCATTCGCGTTTTGCGGTACCGCGGGATGTGGTATATGCTAGAGATGCTCTTATGCTACCATTTTAGAGTATGTCATGGTAAAGATACATTGTCTAGTGCGAGGTAACTGGACAAACAACGTCTAGTGCGAGGTAACTTAATAAACAACATAATTCAAGCAATATTATTTTCAAAGGGTTTTAGAAATCATCCCTTCGAGAGCTCAAGTACTAAACATATGACAGTGGCAAGACAGTCCAACAAAATGGGCAAGTAGGTTGCAAATGATGATATGGTAGTAATACAATATTGTATACTATACCGAGATACCGAATTTAGTGTTTTGGTGAACCTATTGTAAAAAAATATCAATTTTTTTCAGAATATCACTTTTTAGAATATCAAAATAATTTAAAAATCCAGACATTCTATGTCCACACACAAGTTTTCGAGAGAAAAAGAACTTTTTTTGGCTTGTGTAAAAAATATTAAAAAAATGTCTATGAATAGTCATGTTAGAGCAACAAAGTTGTGTTTCTTATACAAGACAAAAAAATCATTCCTTTTCCCTGAAAACATGTCTACGAGCATAGGATATCTGAACGTACATACGAATATTTTTTCTGATTTTTTTCACATTTTAAAATCTGTTTTCAAAAAATAGATTTATTTGCATTCAATAAGTACAAGCATTCAAATCACATTAGGCAACATAGTCATGTAAATATTGCAAGGAACTTATAGTTTTGCTTACTTTCTTGTTGTAGGGCTGTTGTTATCAATAGAAGTCCTAACAAAATGATCTATGCAACCTTTCAAAGGTAATTTGATCTGTCTACTACTATGTGTCATTCATGCTTATTTCAACCTCCTATCATCATGATGGTATATATTATGTTTTTTACTGATTGATATCTTTCAAATCATGAAAAATAATAATTCAACACAAAGTTACTAAAAAGAACTAATAATAGATAATATTGTAAGATTGTTTCAGCAATCATATAAAGGGATAATAGCAAGCACACTTTCTAAAAGTGCAATGGACGTCGTCTAGAGGGGGTGAATAGGCTTTTAAAAATATTACGATTGAGGCTCTAATAAATGCGGAATAAGAATTAACGTTTAATTTATTGAGCACAAAACCTAACCACTAGGTTCACCTAAGTGCACCAACAACCTATACTAAGCAAAACAAGCAACAAGGTGATAGCAAGATGAAATACTTCAAGCATGATGGCTATCACAATGTAAAATGCATAAGTAAAGGGCTCGGTTGAGAGATAACCGATAGACGTGGAGACGAAGTTTTTATCCCGAAGTTCACTTTCAAAGAAGCTATGTCTCCGTTGGAGAGGTGCGATGGCGCAATACTCTTTGAACACCACAAGTGGCTCACATCAAGGTGTGGTGGCTCGATGTTCACCCAACGCCACACAAGTCACCCCAGATACGAAGGCACGCAACTCACCGACGCCACAACAGGCTCACCATATTCTCTCGAGTGCGTACCACAAAAGGCGGGCACTCGCTCCACTATGGGACACTTGAGGGAGGTTATCGAACCCGTACAAGCTTGGGGCTAACTCCATAACTCAATTGGAGGCTCCCAAGAACAAAGCCAAAAAAAAGGATACAAATCCACAAAAGGCCACAAGCTTGAGGCACCTCCACAACTCAATTGGAGGCCTCAAGAAGTCAACACACCAACCACACAACCGTCTAGGGTTCCAAGAACCCAAGAGTAACACGCCCACAAGCTTGTACTCGCCTAATCTCCGAGGAGAACTCAAACCTATAAACCAAATGCAAGAGGCAAGTCCTTCACTCTCAAATTCCACCAAAGCTACAAAAGCTATTGGGGGAATAAGGGAGGAAGAACACAAGAGGAGAACACAAAACTCTCCAAAATCTAGATCCCAAGGATTACTTTACAAAGAAGGGTCTTGGTTTGGGGGGATTGTGGATCTAGATCTTCTCACTCAAATCCCTCAAAAAGATGCAAGAATCATAGGAAGGGGAACGGGAGAGGGCAAGCTCTTCAAGGTCAGCAATGGAGAAGAGAGATAAAGCCAAGAACCAAGAAAAGATTTAGTGCCACCGAAGGGGAAGAGGAGCCCCTTTTAAAGGGCTCCCAGATCTGACCGTTTGGGAATTTACGACCCTAGCCGGAACTTCCAATGGCACCCAGCCAACGGTCAGAAAAACAACGATGCGAGAGACAGAAAAGCGAGCCTGGCCGGAACTTCCGCCGGCCTACCAGAACCTCCGATGAGAACCATACTATCGCCAAAAATTCCGACCAAAGTTCCGACATAATAGAGCAGACCTAAACAGAGAAGTTACTAAGGCTGAGCGGAAGTAGAGCCGAAATTTCACCTGGTACTACCAGTGGCAATTATGCCCGAGCGATATTTCGGTGCCTGGCCGGAACTTCCGGCGAGGGTGGTACTACCGCCTTAACTTCCGAGCAAAACTCCGCCAAATAGAACACCCCAAACAGAGAGGTTACTGAACCTGAGAGGAAATAGCCCGGGAACTTCACCCAGTACTACCAACGACAAAATGCCATAGCGGTACTACCAGTTACGGGCCAGAACTTGCGCCCAGGAAAGTTTCAAAAACCAAAACTGCAATAACTTTCAAAATAATGGGTATCACCAACGGAGAAAATACAATGAATATATATGTGAGATATCTCCCAAGGTGCGGAGCTGGAAAACTCGCAAGATCAAAAACAGCAATAAGATATACAAGGGAAATCCTTATTTGATGAACTAGAGCTTGTTATGATGATAACCATAAGATCTACATCCTCTCATGGACAAGATCCAAATAACAACCAAGAAAGATGATGCTATGTGTTCAAAGGTTTGAGCTCTCACGAAAGATGCAATCGAGTCACTCACTCGAGAGCCCCTCTTGATAGTACGACTATCTATCCTAAACCCATCTCCCAACACTACAAGAGACCAGTAAATAGAAAACCTATCAAGATCGTACCTTTTCCTTGAGTATTCCACTTGAGCTTGATGTAGACGATCTTGTCTCCTTCAAGATGGAACACGTTTCTTGATTGCACTTTGATGTTTGCAAGTGCACAAATCGGTTGTAGCTAGTTTTGAAGTTAAGATATCGATCCCACAAGGAGCCCAAAGAAAAGTGTTTATGAATGAAGTCTCTGTCTTGTCACAGGTCTTCGAGTGAATTGACTGCAAGTGTTGTAATAAGAACAAAATTTCGATTAAACTGAATATATTTAAATAAAAGTAAAATGTAAACTTCAGAAATAAAAAGCATAAAAGTAAAGAACGATTCGATTGTTTGTTGTTTTCCGATTTGAATGAAGAACTTTGAAGATGACAAAGTCAGGCGCGGGTAGATACAGTTCATGGTGATAGTGACTGTGCCAGGTGGATGAGTGATAAATGTAACAATTATAATTTTATAAGTATGTGTGTAAGCGAGCAACCCATAATTACCCAGAACTCCTCTTGGTAGATTTCATCCCAACTTCAATAATCCTACTAGTCTGTTACCAAAACCATGGTCACTCACTAGACGATTAAGATCCTTTAGGTTGTTTAGCAATTAAGCTCCTTGGATCATACTAATATAATAAGAACAGTGGTTCCTCGTGATCCTCGAGTCAAACTAGTTTCCCATTGATATCCCCGTGTCACTCGGGGGGTCGCCGGTCTGCTAGCAAACAAGATCTTATCTATGTAGAACAAAGTATCATCTTGTCTGGGCCCTAAATTGGACAACAAGCATTAGACATCCCAAAGATAGTCAAGCACACATAATATAGTAACTAAAATCAATCACAAAATAATGGAAAGTATATAGGCACATCACATCTCACCAATCCCTTACATCTCCCATGCCCAAAGGGACTTACTCACACATGAGAGAAGAAAGCATCATTGATATAATTAAATAAAAGGAGTTCGTCTCAATATTACCGTGAAGATCCACAATAAGAATACAAAATCAATCCAACACAATTCAAGATAGGAAGAAACAATCTCAAACCCTAATCTTGCAAGGTGAAGATCTCTCTCTCTCCCAAGTACAAGTAATGGCTATGAGGGTGTGGTGGCTAGGAGGTCGAAGATCGTTAAGCGAGATGAAGAACGTCTTCTCTTTCTCTGGATCTCTTTTTTCTCTCTTCTTGACGGAACGACGACTGTTGTTTTGTGTTTTCGTGTATGCCTTCTTCACGAAAGTTGTTCCTTTTGATAGGAAGAAGGTGGCGGCAACTTTACGGCCAGAAAAATTATTCCCGCTGTATAGTTGGTCGTTAAACCTTTTGGTTGCCTTCCTTGATTGCTTCCAAAAAGAGACTTGCTTGTTTTTGCCTGAATATTGTATTTTTACTGTTGAAACCTTATGTTGATGTTCAGAACCTGAAACACGCATTGAAAACCAAGTTTTCTTTGCTACCGATGTATTAGTGTTAGGTAAAGCTAGAAAACCATGAAATCAAGACTAAAACCATTAAGAAAAACCATTAAAAATGTATCGAATCTCATAGCTATCACACTTGCACGCGCTTTGCTTGATGAAGACTCGACTTGCTCCCCCATACTCCATGGGAAAACCTCTTCTTTGAACTTGTCTTCATCACTACATGATCACCGAGGATGGCAAGCTTCAAACATGAGATCTTTTAGAGATGGCGCATCTTGAGCTTGCACTTCATTTCTTCTATCCCCATAATGATGATGTCTTGAAGTTGCACATGAGGAACTCCATCTTCTTCTTCAAGACACACTTGATCTTCTTCTTCTTTTAACCTTGAGACCAACACATGGCCCGAGCGGTGCCAATGGACAAACTTATAAGTGAAACTTAATTTTCACATTAGCCCATAGGGATTATCATTAATTACCAAAACCACACATGGGGGCATGCATGCCCTTTCTCTTTATGTACATGATGCGAATTGCGGTGGAGAAAATCAAAAAGATTAGTGGATACCACAAACACTAATGATTATCTAACTGCAAAGGAGCCATACATTTGGAACATTCATGAAGTTGAACAATAGCTAATATTGTATAACATGTTTTGTGTCCCTGCCTGCCACAATTTGTCTTTGAGCAAATTTTTGAAGAAAAATACTATTGTACAATTTACTTCTTTAATCATATTGTGGAGATTTATGATTGAAACAAGAATTTAACTAAGATAACTAACTTATACATTGAAAATTTGTCTCATGCTGGTTCATAATTTCAACACGGCTATGGTTGCTTCTTACGGTTAGATATAATAGTCATGATAAAGAAACAAGATTTTTATCTTTACTTCTTCTGAACAACAAGGTGCTTGTGAAAATATGTTTAGCTTGTGCCACTTTCTAAATTCAGTACACAAAAGCACAAGAAAACGATTCCAAAAGTGCAATTTCCAAGGATTACAAAAAGGAAAGTGATACAATAGCAAACCAGAAACCATGAAGGGCCCGGGAAAGCAGGAGGCCGCAACAACCAAGTATGACAAGGCCAGCAGCCGAACACGTCGATCCAGTTCCCAAATCCCCGAGACACGATTCGGTCCAAGAAGGAGCATGCTCCGCCCAACCACCTCGCCTCTCATCCACCAAGTCTCGCCTCAACACCACACCACCTACACTCTCCATCGTGGCATGCCACCTCGACCCACCGTAGAGCAGGCCAGAACGAACCCAAAAGGATTCCCTCCGCCGGACAATCTTGGTTGTGCAATCCGGGATGCCATGGTGAAGAGAGCAACATAAACAATTGCAAAATCGTTGATACATTACATTGAATATGTGATGAGCAGCAATCACAAGATCATATGCAAACATGTCACCACATTACATACTTGGCATATGTGTTGCATCATGCTAGGAAGATTGGACAACCATACTTGCAGGATTGCAATGCTAAAAGTCAATAAAAGAAGAAGATGATAAAATGAGAGGCCGATCCATACCAAGGAAACCAAGCCGGTAGGAAATCTGAGCCCCCGCCCTAGCCACCGGTAGGCTCCCCTACGTGCCGGCGCCTGCCGTTTTCCACCTGCATGCCCCATTGCGGATTTGGCCTAGAGATGGACGGAGCCGGGGCGAGCAGAGGCGGCACCGCATCATGGTCGCGTAAAAAAGATGTATGTATATGTGTGCGTCACTACGTGTGTTGGTTCTGACTAAACACAATGTACCTGTGTGACTGTGCGGGCGTCGTGTGACTTGGGCTAGGTAAAAATTGTGTGCCAAAGTTTAGTACTTCATCTTTGTCAAAATGGAGTGCATATCAGATTTATTAAAATCAAACAATGTAAAATTTGACAAGGTACGTACAAAATATCAAGACCTAGCATACCAAATTAATACCATTAGATTCATAATGATGTACATTTCATATGGTATATATTTGTTATCGTAGATATAGATAATTTGTTCAATAAACTTGATCATAATAGACTGAGTTTGACTTTGGTCAGATGGTGTGACAGAATTATAGAAAGAGGTACTCCCTCCGATCCATATTTATTGTCGCTGAATTGAATGTATGTAGCACTAAAACATGTCTAGATACATCTATTTTAGCGACAGTTAATATGGATCCGAGGGAGTAAATAAATTGTTTGGTTCTTGCAATCACAAGATGGTTAGAGATGAGCAACTACTTTGGATTCGATACACATGGGCAGAAGTGCTCCCTTCGCTTCAAATTTTTGAAAATTTTAAAACCCCACACTTCTATGTCTTCAAAAATTATGGCGTTAAATATATAGATGGATATATACATAGGGAGTGTATGAAAAAAGTCCCCTTAAAAATACTTTTATTTGGGAAATACAACAAACAAAACTCTGACAAAAAGATATATTGTTTTATTAATATTTACTGTTAGAAATTTGCATTTTTATATTTCCTAAAATACAACGTATTTTTTAAATGAAACTTTTTTGTGTACACTCCTCCTATATATATCTGTCTATATATTCAATGCCGGAATTTTTTAAGACAGAAGTATGAGATTTTGAAATTTTCAAAAATCTGAACAAGGGAGCACCGGTGCTCATGCGCCAAAGACACTTTCACGTGTGGCTTAGTTTGTGCGTAGTTTTGTTACTCAATGCAAATAGGGTAAACTTCAACTGTGGAACATATTTTGTTGGTCGAATTCACTATACTTCTTCTCAATGTGTTGTCGCATTTGCAATTTAGTATTAACATTGTTATTCCAGTAAACATTTTTCTTTGACATAGTAAACCTGCTTTCAAAAGGAAAAGGAGAAGAATAATGTAGCCATACAACGCTAATGCATCCTAATCAGAACATCTTCTTCCCACACCGCGGTCCTCTCCCTTCTTTTGTAGTCACTGCCACACTTTTTCCTCTCCCTCATTAATTGTCTAACACCTAGTCGCATCCTTTTCCATCAATTTTTATTTACCAATGTCACAATATGGAACCTTCATGTCAAGGTGTCGTGGCTCCACGATTCTATATCCCTCTAAAGCCGTCAGAGTGGAGTTACCCAACTCCAAACTAGCAAGAAGCATGAAATTTGAAGTAGTGTATCTAAGCAGACTCAAATCCTACAGCGGCTAATATGAAGACATGAACATGACAATTTGATTCCTACTTTAGTATTTCATATTCACAAAGTTAACAATACAATATGTAGATCTATTTCACGATTCTTGTTCCGGTGATTTTTTTAGACATGTATAAAATTGTCTTCGTCTTGCTTCTTTGCTCTTCAACAACTACCCCGTACCTAGAACAGTTACTCCACCATGTGGGTCACGGTGTCACATGTCTTACTTAACTAATCAGATATAAATCATACAGCTTGCAATATTCAAAACTCTAAGAGATTTTCTGTTGGTATAGTTGTTGTTCTACAACATCAGCTGTTACATTCACACTTGCTTTGCCTCTAGCCAGTTTTTGCTCCAAACAGATCTAAGTAAACCTTATCATGTTGAAAATTACCATGCAACATATGTGACTGCAAGAACTTTCTTGAAACAACACGCGTAAACTATTTCCAAATTTCTCCGTCTAAGCACCTTTTGATGAAATAATATCACATACCTGAAGTGGAACACCTTTTTGATGCCCTGCCTAGATAGACAATAGTGTAAAAGCGCAAAAATAGTAGGATGGTAGTGTGTTATGAACCAAAGGCACCAATCAGGTCCAAGGATCCACTATCCTCATCATTCTTCTGCAACCTCACCAAAATAATTTGTCTCATTACAACAGTGTAAATTAGGAAGTTACTGGAGCACCACCCTTTACAGTTGCTTGAAATAGCGCTACAATCTCAACCTATAACATCAATGAAATGCAGTATGTGTTACATCCGAAGGATCTTAGTAATCACACTAATTCTCATGGCTAAGCAATTGGATTAAGTAGGCAATTTATGTGAATGACACCAGCTAGTTCAAACTTCAGAAAGCAAATCGGCCCATTCAACTCCTAGCTTGTCATCTTTCTAGTTAATTGATTTGAAACATTGTCTTGTGTCCTAAATAATGGTCTCTGAGGTTAACAAAAGAAAAAAATGGAATTTATTCATGTAGTGCAAAGTAGCATGAAGTTAAGATCATATTGTGTGGTGAAAATTTAGCATATTTGATATATTATTTCAGAGAATAGCACCAAAGTGCAAATGGAACAACAGAATAGTTGTTGTTGCAACCATATGGTATTATAGAAGTGTGGGACTGCGGCCTATTATGGGTGATATGCTCCTTGGTCCTTGCTGACAGTACGTCGCTGGAAGTTTAACCATGTATAGGGATCCGGTGATTTGAAGAGGCAAGAATAAAAGAAACAAGAGATATAGTAAGAAAATGGGCACAGCCTTGTGACCTGCAACGTACTTTTTATACCATGCATGTACAAATGCTTTATAATTCAGAGAGCTAAAATGCACCAAATAACTCCAATAGCTCTGATCTAATTCTCGCTGCTTAAGAAATGTATTTCTTCAAAAAAATCGCTGCTAATAATCTTAAATACATGTCACAGTTTATAAATTTTCATATGAGGTCTACCATGATATACTTCTTTAGAAAAACGCATTGCTAATAATCTAAAATTAAATCTCATGATATTCTATTTTGGATGGCATATCCTACAAAAAATTATAAGTTCATGGGAAAGCTATAAATAATTCGTGACACAAGGAACACTACTACATGATATTGACAATGATACCTTGCGAGTTAAATGGCATGTTGGAGATGATCCCATCAAACTTGTGCCAAGAAGGAGGCTTTACCTGATGGGATGTGTACGAAGTTTCCGATATCGGTGCCGGATACACGACCCCTATGACTGCATGGAAGAGGTTCTGAAGCTGCTTCAGGCGGGGAGTGTCTGCATGTCTTCCGCTTTCGTCGTCCCCATCGGGCACCACTACCACAGAGGGGAAGTTGGAGGATATCCTGCAGCGATGACTTGCCAGATGGCGATTACCAGCGCGGAGGCAACGGAAGATGGAGAGAGAGAGAGAGAGAGAGAGAGAGAGAGAGAGAGAGAGAGAGAGAGAGCTCAGGCGGCGAGGCTGTCGACTGCTTGTCGTGACGGTGGTGAAGATGATGATGATTTGGTGCATTTGATAGCGAGATTGTCACGAGATTTTGTTGGACTAACGATTTGGTAAGAGATTAGCATTCGACATAATACCTTTCCAAGTTATTATAGTTATTATTTGTGATTGCTTTTCAAATTATGTTCTGACACGAATATTTTTCTGTTTGATGGTATTTCGGTGATTGAGCTTTAGCAAAATCAAATATTTCATGGTTGATCTGGTCTGGATGCTTCTAATGTTTAATGGACAAAGTAAATCACCAACTCTTATTTAATAGTGATTGCTTTTTAAATTATGTTCTGACAAAAATATTTTTCTGTTTGATGGTATTCCGGTGATTGAGCTTTAGCAAAATTAAATATTTCATGGTTGATCCGTAGCAAAATCCTGTCTTGCGCGATGCCTGCCATGTACTCCCTCCGTTTCAAAATATAAGATGTTTTAGCTTTGTGAAGGGAGTGTATCTAGACCTCTTCTAGTGTCTAGGTTCATTTAGATTTGAAGTGACCCTAGACACTAAAAGGGGTCTAGATACACCGTCTTCACAAAACTAAAACATCTTATATTTTGGAACGGAGGGAGTATGTGCGACGCGTGGATCGGCGCATACGCACGCAATGTCAGGCAAGCCTCGTCCATTTTAAGTACTCCCTAGATGTCTTAAATTTGTCTAAATTTGGATTAATCTAAACACTATTTAGTACTTCCTCCGATCTATATTAGTTGACTTGGGTTTGTCAAAAATTGGATGAACCTATATACTAAATAGTGTCTAGATTCATTCAAATCTAGAAAAATTTGAGTCAACTAATATGGGTCGAAAGGAGTATATAGATTCATCCAAATATGAAAACCTAAGACATCTATTCTAGGACGGAGGGAGTAGAAGAGATTTTTTTAATTCCACTGATTACGACGACCCATTGATTGACATAATAAAATCTCCTAATTGTTGGTTACCTAAATTTAGACACACATGGATGGTACGATGGAGGGATGTGGAACATCTAAGGGCTAATATTCTCACAATATTTGATGGTTGTGTTTGACTGTCCGAATGCTTCTAATGTTTGATGGATAAAGTAAACCATCAGCTCAGCTTTAATAGTAAAGATTATTACATCAACAATTTTCTCGCAATTTTCGGCCCTTATCCCCGGCTTCTCCCCCGTCCGGTGACGTCATCGATCGGAGTCGGTTCCCCGTCTCCGCGCAGATCCCCTCCCACCCGTCCGCCCGCCGGCCACCGCCTCCCCGATAACCGCCGTCCACCTCCTCTTCCTCCTCCGCCCCTCCCTGCTGCTACTCTACTGGCGTTAACCGGTCTCGACCCCTATCGCTGGTGAGAAATCCTAAGTTGATTCGATCGCGTTGGAGTCGATTCCGCTGTGCTCTCTGCTTTGCTCTGATCCAAATCGCAAATCCTCTGTTCCTCCCTCCAGTCCATCCTAGTTTTCTGCCTGCCTGGTGGAGAGCCACCATGCTGCAGCTGAGCTCCGCCCCAGGGAAGGGGTTCTGGGCGCGGCACCGGTGGAAGATGCTGCTCTCGCTCGGCGTCGCCGGCGCCGGCTACGCGGCGTACCGCTTCTACGACGCGCACCAGAAGCAGCTCGTCCGCGTGGAGCAGCGCCAGCTCGAGGAGCAAGCCGCCGACGAGCTCGTCAAGAACCAGTGAGCACACAACAAACCACCGAATTTTGTTTTTCATGACTGCTTTAGTTAGGTTTCTTGGTCTGTGGTCGTCTTCATCTAGTTCTAGCGTTAGCTGGTCTATGCATTCTTCCTTTGTGGTATGTTGTTGGCTAGAACACAAACAATTGATCCATTGGTTTCTTATCTAAGTGCCTTAGTCTTAGTGGTGATAATATGAGTAGCATGTGATTCATTGAACTAGTGTAACCTAATCAGTAAAACGGACCCCTTTTGGGTAGCTCGGCGCTACTTTCTGCCAGGTTACAAGCCCACTTTGAGAACATGCAGAGGATCTCTGACATGACCGAGTTGCCTTTCTGCCAGATTGTTTTTTCATCAGTGCCCTACTAGTTGAATTAGTTAGTCTGCGGTCTTATTCATCTAGTTCTAGCATTAGCTGAGCTACGGATTTTGTCTTGTTGGTACGGTTTGCGGGAAAACAACAGTTAATGTTGTGGTTTCGTGTCTCAGAGGTGATATCGGTTAATCTGCAAGGTACCATAGGTTTAGTAAAATCCTTATATTACTTGGCTCATGTAGTAAGATAAACTTCTTCATGATCGTTTCATGCTATTTTCTGTTAGGTTACAAGCCCACTTCGAGAACGTGCAGAGGATCTCGGACACGACCACATTGCCTTTCGCCATGCATTACCTCCGTTCGCGGATAATGGAGGAGCTGGATATCTCGCACTTGACCGAGAGGCTGCTGCAAGGGAAGGCGGGGGAGCCCAGTGCGCTGACGCCGGCCGAGAAGTACGAGACCTGGGAGAAGATTAAAGTTCTGAGTACGATTGATACCTGGCTTATCTCATCCTGTTTCATGTCTTGTTGATTTTCCTTCTGTACCTCGTCGGCAAGCAATAAAGCATGGTTTGGTATCCGTGTTATTAACTGTCTTTTATGTGTTTTTTGTGCTACCCTAGGTTTCACAAGGACAGTGTCTTCGATGTGGGCGATGACGTTGCTGAGCTTATATGTTAGAGTCCAGGTCACCATATTAGGCAGACATCTCTATTTGGACTTTGCTCGCGGTACAGATGGTGCACAGTTACAGGTAAATTTGTGCTTGAGTGATTCCCCTATCCCCGTTACGGCTGCTTTCTTTACTCTTTCTCTGGTACTGATCATTGCACATGAGGCACTGAAACAATTGAATCATTGCTACAACGACGACTTCACTTGTAACTAAGCTGCTGCCTGACATCGAAATATATCACTTGTGTGTAGGCTGAATCTGACACTTTCAGCAGAAACGGGCATAAGGACTTCCTTGCAACTGCTGACTACCTCGCAACATATGGTATCACTGCATTGATCATGCAAATGCAACATGCTGCAACAGAAATCTTGAAAGAGTAAATATTTCTTTCCCTGTCCATATGATTGTTGCGGACATGTCAGTCAATTATCATATTGCCAACATGTCCACCACCCAGTTAATAGAGAAACAAATTTAAGTAGTCCCTAGGGAAATTATTTGTTGCACTTTTACATGACGAAATCCTTCTATAGCAAAGCTCTGATTCGTCAAGACTCGAGAGCATACTGGCATTCTCATATAGCTTAAATTACATTGCATTTCATAACATTGGTGTGTTTCCAATAGTGACATACTCCCATGGAAAAAATATGCAGGAAGCAACTGAAAGACCCCATGAGCATGGAGCAAGTATTGCAAACGATGTTACAGATATCGGACCAGTTCATGAGTCTCTGTGACGACAACTCATGGATAAATTACCTTGTACCTGAGAATGCCAATCGTTATGCACAGTTGATGGCTGTGTCCAGTAGCGGCTTTGATGACTCATCTCTTGTAATGGATGTTAGAAAGCTTGACCAGCTAATGACTGAGACACGCATAGTGTTAGCAAGGTAATATAACTTTATATATTGTATATTTGTAGCTATACCGTATTGCATCACAATGCTGCTGTTTTCTCATATCTGTATATCGCCGCCCATTCATATTTTTCTTTCATCAGTTATCTTTGTCCTTTGAATAACTCAAATACTTCTTCGTAATACATGTCATATGCCATTTGATACATCAGCAACTAGTTTGTTCATTTGAGGTTTAAACAATTTATGATGGAGTGGGTTGATGAAATTAAAATGAGAGATAAGTGATAACTAAAGAAATTAGTAAGGTGATGCTGAAGTAAATTTCCCCTTTATCAGTAATATACATGACACCCCATTGTACGGGGTTACTACTTTCTACTGGATCAATGAAAAGTACTCTGTCTATATGGGTTGTGGTTTGATTTATATCATTGTATATGGAGCAGGACATGAAACTCAATATTAATAGACAGTTACTGGATTTAGCTTGCCATGTTATTGTGTTGGACTGTTGGTACTTGTAGCATTTTAGCTCCAGTATCGATATGTTTGTTTTGACCTACTCCTTCTGTTCCAAAATAATCGTTGTTCTAGTTTTGTCCTATGTCAAACTAATTTAAGTTTGACCAAGTTTGTGGAAAAATACGTTAACATCTGAAACAAATTTTTTAGTTTTATTGCATTAGTCATACAATAAATTTTTGTACTATATAGATTTGAGTTGTGGAAATTGACACATTTTCCGGTAACTTTGGACAAACTTGGAGAAGTTTGACTTACGACAAATCTAGAACATTGATTACTTTGGAACAGGGGGGGTATTTTTTATTGATTTAGCCATCACCCATCTACATATCTTGTTTGGTCTTAGAAATTTAAGATAATCAAAGAAAAATTAATGAAATCTTAGAGATTTTAATCTTGAAACACCTTTAATTGATTAATGCTAATTTGTAGCCTTAACTGGTAGGAAATTGACCATATTCAGATTTAATATTGAACCTTCTGGTACGAAGCTGGTTACCAGCTGACCAGGGTCTGTTTTTCTTCCCGTATCTAGCTTTTTGAACCCTTGACATGGAGACGAATAATCTCATTTCTTCTACTATTAACAGTTCACATGATTTATACGCCATTTGCCCTATTGAAAAACAAGAGAGACATGTCCGATTGTTATATTCGAGATCACGCTTGCTGTTTTGTGTAGAGGGTAGTTAATCATTGAGAATGTCTTGTACTATGACTCCCGACAGCTGCATATTTCTTTTGAAAGAGGTTTCCTAACAATTATACTGGAACCTTTTGTTTGCAGCGATGATTTCAGAAGTATCATGGACATGTCATTGAGGAAGGTAGCTGATGTGGTGATAGAGGACTTGGGTGCACAGGTTGGAGCCGCAATTCCCCCATCCGGACTGCCCTTGGCGAAGCTCTTGGCCAGAATAGCTCAGCTGAGTTCGACGTTGCTTGAGGAACCAAGTAAAAACAAGCACATCCAGACTATTCGAAGATTGCCGGAGGTGGACCTCTTCTACACGTTCCTCTACGCCAACATGCCGCCGCAAACATGATTGTACATCCATGTGCAAAGGATTATATGTTTCTTCTGAATTTTTTGTCCCTCCTATGGATCTGTGGTAGTTTATGTGTGGAAAGTTGAGCAGTCTGGATTTCTTGAAACCGAACCGGGTGGTGAGGAGGCTGGCTTTATGCTATGTATATGCAACTAACAGGGTTTGAACTGGATGCGGTTCTTGCCCTCCTTTTTTTTCCTTTACTTCATACTTTGCATTTTGTAGTTCTAGTTAGAATTTGGCGGTTGTTCCTGCCGTCTCTTTCATATATTTTGGTACCATGCGCAATGGAAATTTTACCTGGTAAATCTCCAACTCTGCAAATTTTGTTTATGCGAGGTGTGATCTGGGTATGCTGTTTTGTCAACTCATTTTTGTTTAGCTTTAAATTAACAGCCTTTGTGTTGTTACCATCTGAAGTTATGAATGATGATTTGTTACCTTTTTTCTCTACACTTGAGACTTGCCTTTTGTGGTCTCTATTTATAATTTGACTGGCTGTTTCTGCCGTCTCTTTCATCTTTGGTACTAGCATGCGCAATGGAAATTGTACCTGGTCAATATTTAACTATACACATTGGTGTTTAGCTAGGTTTCCTTTTTTTGTTATCTCTACCAATTTGTAAGAGTTTGTTTGTTGCAATAATTTTTGAAATTCTGAATGGTGCGAGTCTTGAAGGGCAATGGGAATTTTTTTTAGTGCATTAACTCATCGAGATGAAAACTTCCACAAAGTCGATGTGTAGCTTGTAAAAACTGAATCATCTTACAATCAAGTGTCAATTGTTAGCCTTTTTTTTTCCTAAACTTGAGACTTTGCCTTTGTGGTTTTACGTCTCTTCATATTTGGTACTACCATGTGCAATGGAAATTATACCTGGTCAATATTTAACTCTACAGTTTGGTGTTCATTTGTTATCTCTACCAGTTTGAAAGAGTTTGCTTGTCTCATAGCATCTGAAATTCTGAATGAGGAATTTGATCGCAAAAACAATGAATATACACAGAGGTAATTGAATGTGAGTCGACGACAAAAAATTTAACGCATTAACTCACCGAGATGAACCAAACTTCCACAAAGTCGTCGATAGCCCGTAAAACAAAATCATCTTAGCTACTACTTCTGGCATATATGATTACAGTACGCAAAAGATTACGGTAACAGTGTCAACTGTTGAGGATCATGACACAGTAATAAAGGCATGGAAGTTGAAATGCCATGTATCTTTTTTCACTCTCATCGTCTTTACATGTCATCAACTTCAGATTCTTCCTCGTCAGTCTCCTTCTCCTCAGTTTCCATAGCATCATCATCAACTTCAGACTCTTCCTCATCAGAATCCTTGTCCTCATAAATAATAAGCGGGGCTCCCTCTTCCTCGTCAGATTCATCATCGCCGATCTGGAATATACATGCATGAATTACACACGTGGTTGCGATGCTGGGAACAGTCAACTTTTCTGCAGGAAGGAAGCTTACCTCGCTAAAATGGTAATCTAGGCAGGTAGACATTTTGAGCGACGATGCGAAGGTCGATGTTCTTGCATCAATCAGCTGAAAAGAGCAACACATCAGGTAACGGCAGTGTCTAAAAATAAACATTACTGATGTTGTTCTTTCTCTTCCCAGATATGACTATATGAGCTAGGAGTAGTTTAATTCACACAACAAAAAGATATGAGCTACTTTATATCAGCACATCACTGCAGTTAAACTTTGATATAGATACTTACTTGGTACAGCGAGTTGAGCAGCAGCAGAGAAGACTCCTGAGACACTATGCTACTCATGTGTCTACCAAGCAAAGTCTGTAGCCATGGGAGCAAGCAGGCTAGCACCGAACCCCTTTCGAGGTGAAAAAAAGAAGATATGAGACCTCTGCGCCAAAACACGACGGTACACAAGCAGAATGTTTTTTCTGGACTGAGTAGCCCATCATAAATCCAGTCAAACATGTAAATAAACAAAGTGAATCGAATCGAAGCTTTCTGTTTGTCAAACATGTAAATAAACAAAGTGAATCGAATCGAAGCTTTCTGTTTGTCAAACATGTAAATAAACAAAGTGAATAGAATCGAAGCTTTCTGTTTGTCAAACATGTAAATAAACAGAATAATATCGCTAGAGTATCATCGTACCTAGATTGCATAAGCAGTATCAAGGACTTGAGAAGCTTTACGGCATCTGCTGGCGTCAGAAGCGATATTGACTTCACAATAACCTGCGTGTAAGCCAACACAGAATTTGAAAACTGTGAGATTTGACGACCTGGCCGCGTTACGAACAAACTTGTACATATATAACAGCTGTCAAACTGTGAATAGATTCCACCTAGCAGGTTAGTTTCAACTGGTCATAACCTGAGTTTCAAATTTCCAATTTATTAGTTTGGAGGATCATTGTTTGCTAACCAGGAGATAATAAAACTCTCCAGGACTAAGCAACAGAGTCCACCAAATTTGTGCAAATGTAGTCGAGATGAAACTAGCATGCCTAACCAACCAATGCATTGACAGCAGTTATTCTGACCTTATTACATACAGTACATACACAGATAAGAAAGCGAGCCAGAAAAAGGACGCAGCTGCTCGAACCTTGTCATCTCTGTTATAGAGGCAGGCCAGCAGCGCCGCGCGGTCGTCGGCCCTTAGAGCCTGCTTCAGCAACACATGGACCGAGTCCGCGCTGGGCGGCACCACGGCTGTCGACTGTTCCTCCTCCTCGGCGGCGGCGGCGCCGCCTGACACCGTCTGGCCGTCCTCGGCGGGCAGGTTCAGAGCCGCGAGCTTCTCCGCCATGGTCGGCTCGTCGAGGTCGTACTCCGGATTCTCATTGGCTGTGCCTGGAAGAGGGAAGCGGACGAGTCGGCCGTTGGTTGATCATCGGAGAGGGAGGGGAGGGAGGGAGCAGGAGGATGTGACTGTTACCTGGTGGGGGGGAGGCGGACTTGGCGGGTCTACGGCGGCGGCGCGAGCGCACGACGTCCGTGCTAACATCCATCCGGTTGGTGCGGCAGGGGGTGACAGGCGGTGGAGCGAGGAGAGGAGGCGGAGGCGGCGGCGGCGGCGGCGGCGGCGTGGAAGAAGAGGGGAGTGGGAGGGAAAAGGAAGGGGTCGGTCGCGATGGTGGGCGGGGTTAGGATAGCCCAGCTCGGCCCAGCAGCCCATATATTTTTAGGAAAACGATACGGTTTCCTTAGGGGATTCGATCCCCGGGTCATCGCTTGCCCACCCTGGTATCACGCGGGTAAAGAGGCCCATCACGATGGATTTTTTTTCCCCTTATCTCTTCTTCCTTGCGGTTATCTTTCAACTGCACGCACGCATCGGCCGGCTCGTGCCTCTCGCCCCCACGACTCGTCGTCGCCACTGCTGCCGCGCGCCGCCGCCGCCCTGGTCTCGCGTGCTGCCTCTCCCAGCACCCCCAACTCACCCACGGCTGTACCGCTGCCCACAGCCATGGTGCGCCGCCATGGTCTCCTCATCGACGCTCCCTATCTCGCCCCTTCCCCCCACCCCGCGCCCCGCATCGTCTTCTGGTACTCCCGCAGGCGAGCCCTCCCCATCCGCCAACTCCTCTAGGGACAGGAGCCCTGCTACACGCTCTCCGCCGGCAGCTGCTGTCTCCCCACGGCGGCACTCTGCCATGGTACCGATGGTCGAGGCCGTGGATGGCCGCGGGCCTGCCTCCACCCCGCGCTCTCCTTCACCTTGCCCGCCTCCACGCGCCACGAGGCGGTGCTGCTGCTGCCAAGGGGGAGAGAGGTCAAGGTGGCCTGCCATGGCGGTCGAGGCCTGCTCGCCTCTTCCTAGGATGCATATCTATATTTTTTTTGCTACATTCGTATATTTATTTAGCTATACACTTGTATTTGTTTTGCTACTTTGGTATTCTGTGAGTGCTACACCGTTTTATGTATTTTTCACCGTGAAAAAAATACTTCAATGATGCTACAATGTCATAGTGTTTTTGCTACAACTATTTTATGATCTTGCTATAATAGCGCAAAGATGTTGCTACGTGATCTCCGATGAGGTATCCGGCGAGATCTCCCGACGAAAGTCTCCGGCGAGTCTCAGACGAGGTCGGGTTTTTGCTACATTAGGACAATTTTTCTGCTACCGTCGTTCTCTGGTTTTGCTATAATAGTGTAAAAGTTTTGGTACACAGCCTTCGTTGAGGTCTACCAGCGAAAGCTTCCGACGAGTCTCCGGCGAGGTCGGACATGCTACATTAACACAACGTTTTTGCTACACGGTCGCCGGCAAGATCTCCGGAGAAATCTCCGGCGAGGTCCAGTCTGTTTTTTCTATTTTTTAGAACGAACCGTTTTTTTGCTACAATGTAGCAAAAGCGGGGCAAATATAGCAAAAACGGGGCAAATGTAGCAAAAGAAGGATTTTGATTCAAAAGAAGAATATGTGGTTGGCTGGGGACCGGGGATAAAAAGCATAAATCCCCCGGGATACGCGTAGGGCTGCCCATATTTTTATCCTTCTCTTTAAACGAGCTGCCACAGAAAATCGCTAGCGTTTAGACCTGGCCATCGAGCCGGGCTTTCCGCGTGCCGGTCAGAAGCACGACAAGCCAGCCCGCTTAAAGCCCGGCATGACACGTGCTAAACGGCCTGTGCTTGCCCCTGGCAACTAGGTCACTTCATAGTCAACTAGGTGTCTTACAATTATCGATGTTTGAAGTTGTTAGTTATTTCATATCTTATTGTCCACATTTTCGTGTGTTTCTTTTGGTGTACATGTAAAAGTAGTATGCCATGATTGTGCTCGGACAAATATCTGTTTTCTATCATATCTATCATGTATCCACTATGTATTCTCTTCGGTGATTTTTAATTTTGTATTAGTTTTTGAAGTTTTTAGCTTTGTTTCCAATTCCGGGAGACAAACGGAATCAAAAAGAGATAAAGCAAGTCTTAGTTCCGGTTTCAACCTTAAAATCGCTTCACGATGGCAACAAATTCATGTTTATTATAGCAAAATGTTCAGAAAGTGTGTCACTCTTTTGCAACACTCTGAACACACTCATGTAGCAAAAAACAACGTATGCAACAAATCTAAAAAAAATAGCTGACAAATCCCCAATTTTGGTTGCAACACATTTGCAATAAAAAGAATCAATGCATTCAACAACTTTATCCAACATTGCTGACAAACATTTGTAACATCTGGAAGAAACTCTTTATAGCAGAAACCAACAACATACACAACAAATCTAAATTTGGTTGGAGTAAAATGTGAAAAGGCATGTCATCGTTTACTACATTTTAAACACACTCATGTAGCAAAAATCATATCTATTTGTAGCATGTTGAGACATGGTATGCAACATCTGCAAATCATAATTTTGACCAAGCAACCATCAACAATGGAGGTTGGAGGCACCCACCCTTTGTGACCGGCCTCCATATAATAATAATAATAATAATAATAATAATAATAAATGTGCAAGTCGACTCCTAATCGGTTTGAAGGAAAACATATTTTGGCAAAAGAGCACCCAGGCTGCAAGTCTTCATCGATTGTAGAGTGGGCCTTTAGAAATTACGTCTGCTTCTAGAGGCTCAGACAAGCACGCCGGTATTCTCTAGAAAATTCAGCTAGCTCCTAGGAGGTTCATACGCGCTCACTCCAGGTGGACTGAGTGGGTGCGCCTGGAGGAGAGCGAATCCAGCGAAGTGTGATCGTTGGATTATTCTTGATGAACGGCATATGTGAGTTTAGTGTTGCACATCAACAACTGCAATCGCTTCAGAGATGTTTCGGCGGGAAACTAGGAAGCGGCTGATAAATACAAGTTTAAAACTGCTATATTATAGTAGTAGAGAAGAGATAGAGATGATGTGCAAGCTACGTGTGATCTCATATTTTGTTGAACTACGAGGAAAAAATATGACAAAAATGATACTACCTCGGATTTTAGACAACATTTTGCCCAAATCTACAACAGTTAATTTGGGTTGGAGGGAATGCTACAGTTCAAAATGAGGATATGTAGTTTATAATTTGGGTTGGAGGGAATGCTACAGTTCAAAATGAGGATATGTAGTTTATAATTTGGGTTGGAGGGAATGCTACAGTTCAAAATGAGGATATGTAGTTTAGACGTTACAACACCATGGACACATCGACAAACATTTTCAGCTCAGTATCGGCTGATTTTTGCACAAGTTGGGGTATATATATGCATATTCTTGCATCGTCATCATGCTGCATGAGATTCTTTTTTCCGTGTTTGACATGTTATACTTATCTACATGCATTTATTTCAAATGATGGGCAATTGGGCATGCTGCATGGGATTTCATGTTTTTCTTGAACTACGAGGAGAAAAAGGCAAAAACAATGATACGTTTCAAAGTGAGGATATGTAGTTCAAAAACTATTAGCACCAGGGGCACATCGACACACTTCAGCTCATTACCAGACAGATGAATCTCTCACAAGTTCGAGTCTAATGGGTATTTCGTCGCAAGGCACAAACCAGTTGGCCCTTCCAACACTCAAACAACTCTCACATTCGAGTCATCACTGTTCTCCAAATAAAAGGGGAGACAGCATTCTAGAGTCTGGATACGCGATCTAACCGAGTACAATTGCACCTCAGAATGAACTTTCAGCATCTCACAAAAAAGCCAGTACGATATTCTGATACCATAACAGTTCTATTAATGTTTCCAAGTCAGACCAAGGGTCTAGCCAAAGCCACCTGCGAAATAAGAGATGGGAGCCAAATGAGTGCCAGGCGTGTACATGCATTTCCATTTAGACAGGAAGAAGAAACTCAGAAAAAAAAACAAGGGATCATTTACAAGTAGAAAGAAATGGTACCACTATATCGCCATCTCCATCTCTATCTTCTTGTGCGGGTCATAGCCGGCCAGCTTGAAGTCCGATGCCTCAAAAGAATCAATATCCTTCTTCAAAGGGTTTATCTTCAGAATCTGCACGCAAGGACCATATAAGGTTTACTATATGAGCACCAAAAGCCATGCAAAATCTTGTTGTCGTGAGCGAAATAGATTGTTGAAATCTGCTTACTGGGAACGGTTTGGGCAGCTTCTGGATCTGCTCCTCTAAAGCTCGAACGTGCGTTCTGTAGACGTGGGCGTCCCCTATGACATGAACGAAATCTCCAGGGGAGAGACCTCCACACAGACATAAACATACAATAAGTGAATACAGGATAATAGAACAAGAAAACATTAGAGACAGGGTACAGCTCACAGAATGGGTGGATATTTTCTTAATTACAACTGCCTATCAAATGCAAGAAATAGGTGGAAAGAAACAAAAAAAAAACATAAAGGAGGACATACTATGTTATTTCATCAATTAAACGCTTTCTCAAAATTCGTTGCAACAACATCCATAATACAGAAGCAAACCATTGTTTACGGTGTAGCAGAAGGGAGATTAATGAAATGCCACTCACAGGAGTAGGAGCCACGTAATAAATGACATTCTGGTCATTTGTTACTCATATTTCCTGGTAAGCTATCACCCAAGAGGAGAAAGGGACAATTAAAGGGGTAGAAAATACCTACATGACCTGGTTAGATATCAACCAAGAATGCAGGGATCAAAGGGGCCAAAATGGTATTCTATGGGTTATACACTGGAATGAGTGGCATCTTACCAATCGCAACAAAATTAATGGCATGTCTTGAGACCCATTCATATGAATGAGTATATTTCCTTGATACCCACTTGTATAAGTGGCATTTGATCATTTTTTTTCCTTATAAAAACAGTCTAACACTGATTCATGAATAATTGCAACGGACTGTAAAAAAAGGGTATTTGAGTTTGATAAGTCCTCAAAATGTTTCCCTGACACTTACTCCCAACATCAATCGAAATTAGCATAGCCAGGCACTTAGTTATTAACATTGAACATTGTTTAACCTGAACATTAAGTTCTAGCTTTTGTGGTCAACCAGAGTAAGAACATACCACAAACTTGAGCAATCATGCATGTCAGAAGAGAATATGATGCAATGTTGAATGGAACACCAAGTCCCATGTCTGCAGAACGTTGGTACATCTGGCACGATAGCTCCCCATTCTCAACATAAAACTGCAAGACATGATTTAAATAAGCAACATGATTGATATCTCCAAAATTACCAGAAGAAATGTCTATCGTCCTACCATATTTAATTATAAGCCAGAAGACATCTAGATTCTAGAGGATCTATCGGTTGCATACAAGAATCACAAACAATAGCATTCACATTTGAAGCATATCAACAGCATTGCAATTAACTTGTGATTCGTGAAAAGGATAAGACTCGGAAGGGAGAACAACTCACTAGGCTTAACATCATAACGACCAGACATTAAGTAAAAAATATCTTAATGGTCACTCATGCCAAATAAACTAGACTCAGATTTTACCAAAGCAAAATCAAAGTATACTAACTTGTGCAAACATGTGGCAGGGAGGAAGGGCCATCTTTTTTAGATCTGAAGGATTCCATGCAGACAGGATGATTCGCCGATCGTCAGGATTATTCTTGATCTTGTCAATCACATCCATTAGCTGATCAAAACCTTTTCCAGTATAGTCAGCATGCATGTCTGTGTATCTGTATATATCGGCATTGCTTAGAAACAAGGGATATCAGCTCAAAAAAAGAAACGAGGGATAGATGTAGTAGAAAGGGAGGATGGGAGGGAGTGCATGATGGAGGGGGAGCAATGCGAACTTACTCAGCACCAAAGTGTCGCCATTGAAATCCATAAACCGGGCCTAAATCACCTTCCTCCCTATTTGCTAAGCCAACACTACAAAATATTGCCAGGTAGATTAGACCACAGAAATAAGTAATGTCCATTGTTTTGGGGTAGCTAATATCCAAAAGATATACCTGTCAAGATATTCTCTTGACGCATTGCCATCCCATATATGAATACCCTTTTCCTGCAAAACCTACAAATAGAAAATAATACATCATCATACCAAAATCAGAAGTTTGAAGCACAGTAAGTTCATGTGAAGATATTAAGAACTACTAACATATATTTCTGCCTGAGGTGCTGGCAATGTTAACAAATACACCTAGCGGAACTAGTACCATTAACTTTCATTCAGGATACGCGGAATAAGGCTTGTCTCGGTAAAGATAGGAGAGACACTGGACCCTAGGTGTGGGGGGATAGCAACTTTTTGCGCCACTGGCCATCACTACGCCCCAGTGTCTCAAAGGATATGGAAACTAGATTTGCAGATATGACTTATTAACTACTCCCTCTGTTCCATAATGTAGTATGTAGTATGTTGGACATACTACATTATGGAACAGAGGATGTAGCATACAACACATTCACAAACGAGCAACACAAAGATACCTATTACTTCAGTTACAAAGCAGAGAAAATTCAAAATTTTCAATTAGGTGTAGCATACAACACAAAGATACCTATTACTGTAGCATACAACACAAAGAACAACAGCATGCATATCCGGGGAACACATAACATTTCCTTGGGCTTTTCAAAAGCTTGGAAGCTTTGTGCTATTTGTGTGAATGGGCAAGTAAAATTAATGCAATTCTCTTAAGAGCTTAACTGAGCAAACCCTCTTCAAGACTTGCAGACACAACATGAGAATTCACACTAAAAAAATCATAGAATGTAAAAGGTACTCCCTAACATCTCAATGCAGCAATTTGAAGTTCCCAATTAGTCATGGAAAGCAACTAATGAAACAAAGACTCATATAAAGTCATTCAAGGCAAGAGATCATCCACCCAGGCTTGCAGGTGTACAGTTTATATAAAGTTGACAGACACAATGATCCTATTCTTGCAAATAATGTAAAGCCATGGGAATTGTTAGTCATGGACAGTTGTAAACTGGGTGAGCACAAGTTTTTTACGGTGCGTTTTAGTCTGTGGATACAGCCTGGGGCATAAACATGATACATGACCAAAGTGTTGCGTATAAGATAATGAGAAATTATAGGAACAGATCCAAGAGAACATTTAAGAAGAAGTACCTTTGCATTAGTCGAGCCACTGATGAACCACAGCAGTTCTTCAAGAACACCACGCCAAAACACCCTCTGGTAAAGAGCAGGTGCCATTATATTATTCATTAAAACAACAAAGCTCTTAATTCACAGTTCAAGGCATGACAAGATAGTTTAATGATGTTAACACTGTTATGCAGCAGTGCCCATGTATTACGGTATAAGCAGACACCATCATCACTACTTAAATAATGAAAGGATAAGCATACTCCTATAGTGAAGGGTCAGAAGTGGCAACTTAATACATCACGCACAACTTATTTTTCCTTAGTGAGAGATATAGCTATTTATAGACGATAACTATACAAATCAGATAATGCAATAAATTTCTACTTTATTACTAAGTACAAACGCTGCAGAAGTTCTCTCGATTGAGCCTATGCAATTATATTTAGATTGAAAGTACAGCAGTATCATATTTGACTGGATATACAAGTAAACATCGCAAAATAGAGAAAGCAGCAGCAACCTAGGTGTCATGCATCGACACTAGGTCTAAATCACTAGGAATATTGGAAAACTGGGGAAACAGGTGCAATTTTATAATCACTGTTTTGCCTTGTTTTTTTTTGTTATGCCCATTTCTTTAGTAAAAGTTAGCCCATTCTCAAAATGACTCGGTGTTGTTAAATAGTAATTAAACTTGGGTGCAGTTCAGTGCAATAGATGCATACCTTTGTTGTCAGCAAGGGGAAGCTCTTCCTTAGGTTGAACCGCATCTAATAGGAAAAAGGAAGACAAAGTTCATTCTATGTTTTTACCAAACTTAATATTAAGGAAAATATAGAGAAATACCTGACAACCAAACTTAGACAATGTCCCTGTTCCAGTCCTGTCACCTTTCTGTGCACCACACCTTATAATATCATCAACAAGGTTGAGGTAGTAATACTCTTCATGGCGATCGAATATCATCTTAGGGAGAAAAGAGAAGTTCTCGATTTCAAACTTGTTACTCTTGGTATCATGCTCAGTTGACTCCTTGCCATTCGATTCAGGAACTGATTTTCTCACACGAACGAAGGTCACAAAAGAATGCCTAATGTTGCTCTCAGTTACTGGCAAAGATGAACACCATGGCAGGAACACCGAGAAGTCAACTGGAGGAATGAAAGTGTCGCACTCAATGTTTGACTGAATGTCAGTTAGATGGATGGCCTCACATGCAGGTCCATTCAGTGATTCCCTGCAGAACGATTTTGCATATAGGGTCAATAGCACTGCAATGCAGTTGAAAACATTAGACATGGCGCAGGTACAGTAGGTTCCTGGAAAAGGAGATAACTCACCTCAGTATCTGGCCACCCCCTATCACAAAAACCTTCTCGATCGACAAGCAATATGGAGTGGATGCTAGAAGTTCTAGGGCAGAGTTCATGCTTCCACAGATAACAACATTCTCAGCCGTGGCAAAATCAAAACTACCAGATCGAGTCAATATGACATTCAAACGACCAGGTAATGGCCTTGCTTTAAGTGGTATGCTCTCCCAGGTTTTCCGTCCCATTATAACCGCATTCTTCTTCGCAGGGTCAGACGTAGTCAGTGTAAGCTTCTTGAAGAATTTAAGGTCGCCAGGAAGCTTCAATTTAAGGTCGCCAGGAAGCTTCCACGGCAAGACCCCATCCTTCCCAATGCCCATGCCACGCGTAGCAGCAACGACAACCTGGTAGTTCCTCTGAAGGCTGTTGTGCGAATCGCCATTGGCGAGAGCAGTTGCCATGGCTATCCACCGACACCGATTGAAGTGGCCAGATCTTAGGCTGTTGATGTCGTCCACAGATTGGCGCTTTCCAAACCGAGGAACGGGAGTAGAAGTAATGCTGAAAAACCTTGCAGCCTGAATCTGAAGAAGCAAGATGTTGTAACTTATAAGCTCGCAGTTTAGTCAACTGTACGAAAATATATGGCAAAGGATGGTACAAAAGGATAAATAAATAAAAAATGAAGGTCCTGGGCCATCACAGGACAAATGGAAGTGCCCACACAACAGCTAATCAAGTACTTCCTCCAATCCAAAATAAGTGTTGCTCACTTAGTACAAAGTTTGTACTAGCTTAGTACAAAATGAGTGACACTTGTTATGGATCGGAGGGAGTAGTAACTATCTATACAAAACCTATCGAGCAAAAAAAATCATCTTAAAGGAAACGCATTTCACAAGTAAAGTGCTAGCGGTACACATGATTTTTGCTAGTAGTATAGTATATATACTTGGGATTTGTGCCGAGAAACCCTAGCGAAGTATGCTCCTGCTCTGAACACCTCTGCCAGTAGCATCTGGATCCTGAACTAACAAAAACAAAAATCACCGTGGATGTGCTTCAGCAACTGAAACAATTAAAAGCAACGAAGTGGCTGAAGCACGAGAGACAGAATCACAGAACAGATGCAGTCGAAATGCTACTGCTATGTAATGTTGTTCAGTCAGCTCAACCTGACAATACTTGGTGACCACTTTATCCTGCAAATTCCATATATAAAGCTGAAAGTATGAATCAGAAGATCGAAAGCCTAATCGGTTGTCTTGTTGAGAGTTTAACAGCGTGATAGATTGATAGCACTTTCACAAACAACTTCATACCCCACCTATCACAAGCAATTTTTGACAAGTCCATTCTCACAGACAATTTCATATCACTCTCACAAGCAAGCAACACCACGCCGCATTTATTTTCACGAATACAATCACATGGCAAAATAAGCCTACCAAAGTACATCAATCAACACAGCAAAACCAGTCCAAAGCACATTGCCAATAGTTTTTTACCTAGTTTCAGCAGGGAATGGATAGATCGGGGTGGAGGTCGCCGGTTGTCTTGTTAATCTTGCCCGCGCGTGCTGCACACAGGAAATAGAGGTGAGATCGAGCCGAATATACATGGGGGAGAGAGGAGAGGACAGGGGAGTGGGGAGGTCTGGGGAGAGGGAGGTGCAGCGGGCTGCAGCAACGCACCTGCGCCGGACGCCGGAGGCCGGAGGTAGGGGTCGAGGTGCGCCAGCCGCCGGAGCTCGTTAGAGTTGTGTCCAGTACCTGCAGACAGAGGGCACAGATGAGAGGGAGTGCTGGAGTGCTGGTGGCGGAGGGGGAGGACGCGATGGTCGGCGGTGGTACTGGTACCTGCCCCAGAGATGAAATCGAAATGGCTAGCGGATTGATACGTACCGGGAGTCGTCGGCCGTGCTGGACGGCGGCCGCTGGCCGTCGCTCGCTGTCGCTGGGAGGAACAAGACGGGAACTTCCTGCGGCGGTGGCGCAGTCCCCGCTGCTGTCTCCTCTTGCTACTGCGAGCGTGGTGGGCCGGAGGGATGGAGAGATGGGCCTTGAGATGGTTTCGGCTTCTAGATTTTCCTTTCGCGGGAAGTTTCCCGCGCGAATCGAACCTTTCGTTCCTTTCTCCTTTTTTTGAGATCAATCGAACCTTTCGCTGTGGTGGTTAATTGTGGATTTGTAGTTGCATTTTTGGTAGATGACTAGGGTTTTTAAGGACAGATTTTCCTTTTTTTTTGCAAAATTCACTGATTTATTAATAAGGATTTGTTTACGTCTTAGTTGATTGAAATTTTCTTAAGTCTCGATCAGTTGAGAAAAGTGCAACCGTAATTAAAACAAATATGCAACTCGTTTCAATTGTACTTTTATTACAGTTTTTTGCCAGAAAAGTGCAACTATAACCAGTTGTAATTTTTTCTAAACGAACGGTTGCCCTTTTTTTAGGTGACCGAGACTTAAAGAAAATCTCAGTTGATTGAGAAATAGCAAAATTGTATTAATAATCATCAACAACATTCAAAGAGTCTCAAGATAATAATATTACAAATAGTTCATTTTACTACCTAGCAACGACCGTAAACAATAGCACAAGCCGAAGCCAAAGGCACACCGCCGTTCTCGCCCCTCCACCACCAGATTCAGACAAAGCTTTTCGTAGTAAAACTTGTTGTACCAGACATATAGAAAGTCGTCATGCTAAGCCCTTAAAGGATGAGTGTACCAGAGCAACAACCGCCGTCGAAGATGGCAATCGTAGATCTCAAAAGGCTAACCTCAAACCACACGAAGAAATACGAAAAAGACCGAATTTCAAGAGATTCGCCGGACACACGACTCCACTGCATCCTCCGTCGGTGCTAGACGTACCACCAGATCAAGAATAGGGGCGAGAAGGACTTTATTCTGACTTCAGTACATAGCCGCTGGCAAGGGGACACCTTCAAATGCACGAAATCCTAAGTGAGTTTTGGAATCTCCTAGATGGCCTCTCTCCTGTAGCTGCCCATGTTTCGTTATGAGATTTTGCAATTTTCGTTGAAACTTAAACATGAATTTATTTATATTGTTTTGCCACAGCCCAATCAGGATCCGTGACACGGTCAACAAATATTCAAACTCGGTAAATACTGAGGATGGTAAGAATAATTGTGTTAACAGGCATCAAAAGGTTCAGTCACTGCACATCATCACGATTGGGTGTACATTCAACAACATTTGGTTTGAATTTCGAAGTTCAGACCACTTTCCTCCCGGGCAGCAGCCTCTCTTTCTTCCGGTCACTACAGGACCATGAAACACTGAAAGAAACTCCAGGGCTTCACACTAGTCATCAACAAGATCCAACTGTTGAAAATGAAGCCGACCGTGAACAAAAAAAAAACAGATAACTGTAACTTACAAACTTCCAGTTTAAAATTTAAGTATTCGTTTCCCTCAGCATCTCAAATTCAATCCATTATCATCCATCCACGTCTGCATGCATCAAAACCTTCCAGTAACATACTGCTGCTTCCACTAGTTTCAGCGTCTACTAGACTGTCACCAAAAAACGAGCGAGCCATTGTTTCAAGCTCAGCAGCAACATGCTGCTGCTACTACTACTGAGAGAGAGAGCGTCTGCAACCATCTCTGAAAACGCAAAAAAAAAAAGGAAAAGGGCTTCTTCGATCTCACGACATCACTTCTTCTTCTTCAGCTCCATCGCCTCCCTGAAAGCGCCGCGAGTCGGTCAGAACAGGCCAGTCAGTCGCTCAGCTCAGTTTTACAAGGTAAGGACTAATCAAATTTTTTCACTTGGAGAAAAGTAAGTTGTGGTAGAAGAAACGTTGGACCTCGTGTCTTACCAGAACAACTTGTCCATCTCGTCGTTCTCTGGGTCCAACTCCAGTCCACGCGTGAGCACCTCGCAAGCCTTCTCATAGTCCTGAGGAAACACGGTTTTGAGCGCATGGACAGCCAAATGCGATTTCTAGTGAAATGCAGGAAAACAAAAATGTGGTTTCTTGTGCACCTTCAGCATCATCAGAGCTTCTCCATGGCGATGGTGCGCCTCTGCCCAGTCCTCATTGTTGTTCTTGCATCTGACCGCGTCTTTCAGAGCCTTCTCTCCATCGCCTAGACGCAGCCAGCAGCGGCTACGGTTGGCGAGCATTCTACTATCCGTAGGATCAGCCCTGAGTGCCTGTAAAAGATTGAATCAAACAATTTTGTCAATAGGATATTGTTGCAGCCTGCCACATCAAAATAAAAATGGTGCTTGCTAGCTAAAAGACTTTTGTCGGGTTTTATCATTAGCTATAATTGGGGTTGAAAATACAACTCAAGATTGCTTCAAAGGAAAAAAAATTGGAGGATACATCATCCCAGATTAGTTGAAGTCACTCAATTCCGTGCCGAATCATCAAATGGCTGCTCAACAGAGGTGATGTGATGTTACATGCCTACACCTATCTGAGGCCTATGCAAGACATCGAGCTATATCTATGGAGATCATGATACTACCAAACCATTCCACAGATAAACTTTAAAAATGTTAGACAATAATGCACCTTTGTGTAGAGCACTGATGCATTTGTGTAATCCTGCTTCTCAAATGCTTCATTCCCTTGCTTTTTCAGCTCAGACTTTCTCTTGTTAACCACATCATCATCCTGGGCAACATATAGGAACTTGGTCATACATTAAAAAGCCAAATAGGTGAAAACAATAATAAATAATTGATTTAGCATTTGAGATAAGGTCAAAGACAATGGCGGACAATTATTTTCTATTAACAGAGCTGATATAAAATTGCATGAGGGAGTGAGCAATTTATATTTTCCTCAGCAACATACCATTAGCTGCATGCTCTCCATTTTAGCATGATTGATTATCCCATCAACGCTCCAGTCTGCCACATTTGGGATTGGGGAGGTGAAAGGAAATAGAAGCTCAACGTCTTCCCTTGTACCATACACAGCAGCTAACTCTATTGGCATTCTACCACACTGTCAAGCAAAAGAAGAAGGTTTACTAAGAAATTCTGAAGATAAAAAGAAAGAGAATGGTTCCTTGTTAATCAAGAATTACTATGCTCCCCAAATGGATATCACAAAATGATGCAACACCACCAAAACAAATGACTAACAGAGCAAGTGGTCCAGAATGCAGTTTGTACTATTAATTTGGTATCATTGATTAAGATAGGCGTAGATAGAGTCCTGTAATTTTCTACACATACCTGATCATGAAAATAAAATAGATGACAGAAAAAATAGAAGAGAAACATCGAAATGCTGTGTAAAAACTACAGAGGAAACTGATAGTGATCAAGCTACTCATAACATAAAGCAGGGTGGGTTTTTCGCAAAAAAGAAGAAGAAGCATAAAGCAGTGTCAAACATATTTATCTTAATGTCAAAATAAGGCCATTCAACTGATGCCCAAATGATTTAAGACTCGAGCACTACTTTGGACAAAACCAGGTTTGTTGGCGTTCACCTATGTAGATTTCCTAGACACTACATGGCATTATGTTATATAAATATATACCTGCTTGTGCAACACAAGTGTGGTACATATGTAGATTTTGCTGGGGCGAGAAGTCTAGAACTTGTGACGCTACAAAGTGAAGCATCTCACTATGACATGGTGAGAAAAGAGAGAATGTGACCTCATCAGGACGATTTGGGTCTGCACCAGCCTCCAACAAGCACTTGGCAACTTCAGTTAAGCCTTCGCTTGCAGCTCTTGCCAAGGGATTGTTATTAACATCATTGACATTAGCTCCAGCCTACACAATATGCATGTACAAGACAAGACAATTAGAGAGAGCCTCTGTTGCAAGGGAAATCATATTAATTAGTAGTGGATAATGGCTACATATATACCTGAATCAATAGCTTGACACAAGGTGCGGAAGCAGCATGTACTGCAACCTCTAGAGGTGTTTCTAGACAAGAAGGCACAAGCTTGTTGACCTGTAAGAGACACAAAAAAAGAGACTATCATGAACTTTTTCGTGCCATAACAATGGTGGCAGGTCCTTGAGAGGACGTGGAAATTTGAAAAGAAGGTTTAAGCATAGTACATCTGCATGGTGCTCCAACAAAACCTCCACGGTACTCTCATGTCCTCGAAGAGCAGCGAGATGCAATGGTGTCCCTTGTTCTGATTTGCCATTGACGTCGGCTCCTCTAGAAAGCAGCAGTTTTACTATCTCACACTTCCCTGAAGAAGTAGATGGAAAGCTGAAGATGAGAGTAACTAGACAAGCAAGCCAAGTTTGAGCAACAAAGCTTTGAGCGGCTAGAGTGAAGCAATGAATCATTTTAGGAATTTAATTATAGGGGCAACAAAAAAATAGCACAATGTAACATTTTCGGATGAAGATATTAGTTTCAATTGCTAGAGAGTGATACTAGCACACAAGGTAACATGTGTTGGAAGAGCAAGTTCCAAATGCTAGAGAGTAATACTAGCGCACAAGGTAACATATGTGTTGGAAGAGCAAATAAGTTCCAAATGCTAGAGTATGAATAGACAAATAAGTTGCAGTGGCTAGATTAAAATTGCATAAGGTTAACAATAACAGTGTGATGGCAGGAAGTTTCACATCACATTCCAGGCACCCAATTCCTAGAACATCAATAGGCAAATAAGTTGCAGTGGCTATATTAAAATTGCGCACAATGTGATGACAGTTGCCCGCAAGATTCAAAAACATCCAAGTACTACCTAATATGGACATGTAAGTAAAGAGCAGCCTGCGTACTAGTAGCAAATTATGAGCATGAACAGGAAAATCCTAAGGACACATCACATTCCTGCAGGCAAAATTAATGGAACCATGTCTCCAAAAAAAGACAAGAAATAAATGTTTTTAGCTTGCCGTAGTACGTAGTAGCATAGTACCTTTCATTGCAGCCCGATGCAGAACAGTGGAGGCCTGTTGTGTTTCCTGATGGAGATCGGCGCCGTGGTCAAGAAGGAACCTGACGGCGGGGAGGTTGCCGCCGGACACGGCGTGCTCCAGGGGCGTTATCTTGCCTATACATACATACATACAGGGTGGTACGCGCGTACACCACAGAAGCAGATGAATCGACTGATTAGCTAATGCTGTATTAATTGTTGGACGCGAAGAAGAATGCCGGCTGGGGGTGGAAGGAAGGATTGATGATGACTTACTCGGGGATGTGTCCCACATGTTGACGTCCATCCCGACGGTTTCGACGAGGTAGCGGCAGATGGCGAGCTTGCCGGTCCCCCTGACAGCGGCGTGGAGCGCGTTCATGCCGCGGTAGGTGGTGGTGGCGACGGTGGCGTCCACGCTCTTCCTCCCGTTCCTGTCCAGGCTCCGCGCGATCTCTGCGCTCCTCAAGAACCCAAATCGGTCGGCGGCGTGGAGCCGAAGAAGGAAGACAAAAAAGGCAACTTTTTGAGGGAGGGAATCGGTGGGATTAGCTAGTTAGTTACCCTTGAGGCGGCGGACGTTGCCGTGGTGGGCGGCGACGAGGAAGCGCGCCTCCGGGGGCCACTCGTCCTGGTCTGCCAGTGAATCGCGCAGCGCAGCAGGCGAAGGAACCAACACGGAAAGAAGAAAGAAAGCATCAGGGGACGGATTATGGGGGGAAGCAAGGGATTAAGAGAGGTTTTAGCTGTCGCCGAGGGTGGGAGGGAGGACCTTTGCCGAGGATCTCCTCGTAGATGTTGGGCAGCGGCAAGTCGATGATGTCCATCCTGTCTCCGGCGGCGGCGGCGGCCTAGGGTTTTCTCCTCGCTCGCTCGCTGGCTCTCTGGAAGGGGAATGGGGAGAAGGTGGGAGAAGGGTGTGGAAGGGAGGCGGAGAGCTCGAAATGGAACGGAGAGAGAGTGAGTCGGTGGTATAGGTGGGAGACGCAATGGTGGGTCGACACGTACCCCCCCTTCCGCTCTGACATTGCCAGCCAGCCAGCCAGCCCTGCTGCTTTTCCCCCTTGGACTCGCTGACCACTCCCTCCCACGCAGACTGAATGTTTTTGAATCCATTCGTGGTTCGATTTTCGCAAACAGAACCTGAATCTTTCCGTTTGCTTGTTTTTTCTTTTGAGTAAAATGATATACTAGTGAAACAGATGCCTGTAATCAAATCATGAATAAAACCGTGATAATTAAAAGTGATTAGCAAAAACAAACGTAAAAGGGGATGTAGCTCAAATGGTAGAGCGCTCGCTTTGCATGCGAGAGGCACGGGGTTCGATCCCCCGCATCTCCATCTTGCCGTTTTTTTTCCTTCTTGCTGCTCACATACAAAATGCTAGCGCACACCGTGTGTCATACATAGACTCATACTGTTATGAACGAAAACTATGGTCACAGATAAGATGTAACAAGATCTTTCTTTTTTGCGAATCAACAAGATCTTTCTTTTCAAAGCAATCGGCTATCTTGGGTGGACAAGGAATGAATAAAGGACGCACGTAAAAAACATACATCATTATCACCGATGCCTTTGTTTAGGTTATAGCTGGGCATGGGGAAACATGCCCGATCCGAACAAAAAAAAAGCACGTGAGATCGGGCTTCTTTTGGCTCATGGGCTACTCATCTATATGAAGCGAAAACACTTGACAGAATTCCCATGTATCCTCGAGAACGTTTGGTCTTTATAAGTATTTTTACCGGTTTGTCCTTTGCTAAGAAAGAATTGGGCCACTTTCTGCAATTGTTCGTTGTCTTTTTTACTTGCATTTCGTTTCCTTGTTTATTCAGAAAACCCCTAAAATCCGTTTGCTAAGTATTTATAGAGATTTTCTGATCCATACCACTAGTCAACACCTTCTGCTCCTCGTTGGGATCGACACTCCTATTTATCGAAAGTACTACGATACACCCTCTATATTTGTGGATCATCATCGCTACCCTCATATTTCTGTTTTCTGACATTCTTCGCATCTGACTTCACCATGGCTCTAAGAATGACATTTGGTGGAAACAAACAACAGAGCTTCGCCACGCTCCCGCTGAAACCAAACGGCCAAAAACACAAGGTGCACATGACCGAATACCTTCCGATCCAGCAATCTCTATGCATGATACGCCCATGTAAGTTCAATGACCATAGGTGCATTTTACTCTACATGTAAAAAGTACGACATAAATTTTGTTTAAAAATATGTTGTATTCTGGCTACCCTCGTAAATCAGAATTTATTTATTTATTTAGTTTGCCAAAACATATACGTTGGGGAAAAAGTAATATAATATCTGTACATGTGTGTCTTCCAAATGCCTGAAAAGTTCGTGAAGAAAAGACACATTACATATGTTGTAGACGCCAACACACACCCCGGTTCAGTTACACTAGGTTTTTCTTGATTTATCATGGGGCGGTGGCCAGGTCTCGATTTATCATGCGACGGTGCCACGGACGACGATCACCATGCGCCATTGCAGCCGGGAAATTTCCGGCGACCGACTGACGGGCGGCTATATAGAAATGCTTTTTTTGTAGTATACGACAAATCAACAAGGTGGTGTGCTACAAAGAAACGGCCCGGCATCGTTGACTGATCCGCGCCAGTTGGTCAACATGGTCGACCGGAACACAACAGAATAGAATGCCGCCCAGGCAGCTCGTGTGCACTGGACTAGCTGGCTAGACCGTTAATCCCATGAATTGGTCTCCTACTCTGGTTAGATTTCCAAAGACAGAGAGGGGTGCTTCCGGTGATCGGTCTACCGCAGATCTCTAATGGATGATTGTATATTTGCTAGCTGCAAAAAAAAACTGATTTATAGGGCATAAAAGAGAGGAAAAAAGGAGAACGCTACGCGGTCCTCTAGGGATAACTAATCCCCGGGCCCTCTGCCCGCCATGTGTCTCAAAAAACACATGCAATCCCGATTCTGCTACAAATCACTCAGTTTTGCTACACGGTTCGTTCAGGAGGCAAAATAATAAAAAAATCTCGTCGAAGACCTCGCCAGAGTTTCGTCGGAGACTCGCCGATACCGAAGATCTTGTAGTAAAAACTTTACGCTATTGTAGAAAAACTACGAAATGGTGATAGAAAAAAAATGCTAATATAGCAAAAAAAGACCTTGCTGAAGACATCGTCGGTGGCTTGGTAGCAAAATAAAGCTGGGCTGTCGTAGCAAAACCTAAGCCCATATGTAGCAACACCGCCGACGGCATGTAGCAAAACTTGACGCCGCTTGTAGCACCGCCGCTAGCCACGGGTAGCACCGCCACCGGCTGCACGTAGCACATAGCAACGCCGTATGTAGCAGCCTCGGTGGCCTCCAGTAGCATCACTGGTGGCCAGATGTAGCAAAAATCTCGTGGGGGAGCGGCCGCGAAGCAAGGCGAGGCGCCGTAGGGAGCAACGCCTGCTGCCATCGGTAGCAACAGCGGTAGGAGCAACGCAGGTGGAGATGGGCGAAGGTCGCCGACACGGATCTGGGCGGAGGTCGCCGGGCACAAAGGTGGCGGGAGGTCGTCGGGACGGACGTGCGCGGGAGTGAAGAGGAACAGAGGCGGCTAGATTGCCGTGCATACAGCATGGGGCGTCGGCCGTCGTCCTTGCGATGTCCGGGCAGCAGCACTGGCCGCACTCGAGACTACAACAAATCCCCAAACATGGGGAAGGCCGCTTGGGCCGGAGGTGGCTGCCGGGGCGGGAGATGGGCGCAGGTCGTGGGAGGTAGGCGAAGGACTCGGCACAGGAGAGGAATCCACACGAGAAAGAAGAAAGAAGGCCAGGAAAGAGGAACTCACGTGGGTGGGCCCTCCCTTGTGTCGCTCGCAACTGACCCGGGGGATCGTTTAGTTTGATCCCCGAGGAAGTAATTTCCTTTTCCAAAAAAACGTCTTCAGCAGATGATGTGTACAGCAAATACCCTAATTTTTTTACATCAAGCCCAGAAAAGCCCCTCTACTGATGTATATTCGGGGCAGCCGCGTGGCTACCAAAAACATTTGCACGTGTGCATACTGCCCAACGGCCACGCTGAAATAGCCAGTCTCCTCCTGGTGTCCTCCTACATCCCCCTCCTCCTGGTGTCCTCCTGCATCCCCTTCCATGCCGTCTTCTGCAACTCCCCACCATCATCCCACCGTCAAATACGCCTCTCCTAGCCATTTCTTGACCAGATATGCCGCTCCTTCACCGTTCCCCATCGATTTCGCTGCCGAACCCGTCGAGCCGACAAGATCGACCACATGACTATGGAGAGGCTCCACTGCAACCACCCGAGCTGGAATTCTACGTGGCGAAGAAGAAGGCCGCTCAGCAGTCTGAAGCTGGCCCCTCCACCGTCACTGTCTCGCCGGGTTCCTCGGAGTTCGATTCTAATTTCTGGAACGGCTCCGACAACGATCACTCAGATTGGGGCGATGAGTAGCTTCTCCATTGACATATGTGTCCATCGTTGTAGTGTTCGTCGATCTATCTATGAAGTGTTCGTCAATCTATCTAGCAAGTGTTAGTAGTTGAACTATGTAGCCAATATATCTATTTAGTCAAAATCTGTATAGTGTCAAAGTTGAACTATGTAGTGTCGAAGTTGAACTCTTGAATGGAAGTTTGTAGTGTCGAATCGAAGTTTGAAGTGTTAAATCAAAGTTGATAGGGTCGAATCGAAGTTTGAAGTGTTGAATCAATGTTTGAAGTGGTGGACATGTCCCTCCAGCACCCTATTTTGCATCATCCATTAGAGTTGTGGTGCCTTATTTTCAATCATCTAGAATAGAGAAAACCAATTTGGTGCCCTAAAAGTAAAAAAAAAAGGTGCTCTATAATAGTTTTGGCCTGCCGTATTTTACATGATGTATTAGAGATGCTCTAATAAACAATCTCGCCAAGACACCGAGATGTGCTTCAATACTATGATATCGATTGTGTGTTCTCATTTTTTTTGGATTATTCAGTACGGAAAATAACCATTCTTCATTCGTGGGTGCAAGTAACTCAATTCTAAGTTTAGTCACTTAAACTTTGTAAGATTTGATGGAATAGTTAAAAAATAATAAGCTCTGAACCACATATCAACGACTATAAACACTAGCGAGAAAGTGCGCTGTTGTCCTCGTGCCTCTATTATTACTTATAGTATCCGACTCATAAACTATATTTTTTATATAATACTTTTTTTTCTTCAGAAATATAAGATATTTTAGTTTTATAAAATTTAGTTTTATAAAATGAATGTATCTAGATATCTTTTAGTGTATAGTTTTATAAAGGTTTAGAAAAAACCTATACACTAAAATAAGTCTAGATACATTTATTTCATAAAACTAAAATATTTTATATTTCTGAACAAGGGAGTATTTATATTTCTCAACAAGGGAATACAAACTATGAAGGTTGTTGTTTTTCCTATATTCTTTGTGAACCTCGACAAAGTTTAACTTCGGCTGTACCTAGAACGAATAAAATGCGGGGTGGGGGGGGGGGGGGGGGGGTGTGGTGGTGGTGACGGAGCATCTCCACTATCGTCACCAAGATTACTTCTTACTCATGTAAAGATGTCACTCATGCGAAAAATCCAAATGGAAAGCTTTCTTTCAATTAGAAAATGAAAAACATTTTGAAAGAAATTCTAGATGTAGCCAATGGTTATTTGCATATTCATTCGCAAAAAAAAAATGGTTATTTGCACATTGAAATTTCTAGGTGCCGTTATAGAATTCATTTTTCCGCAATTAGGCTCCATGTAGCCAATATGTGTAATTCGTACTCCATGTTGATGCTTAAAAGTACCCATGCAAAATGAAGCGCTCTACATTATCCCAATAAACCAAATCTGCCCTTGTATCGGGGTAGAGTTGGTTTTGATTAACAAACTTTGTCTCCATCTCTTAATTGCATCTCAGCTGCTAAATTATTACTAGTACAAAAGAGAAGAACGTGCATGGTTACAGTTGAAGTAGTATCGTCTTTTGGAAAAGGAGGGATTACACTTGAGGTAATTATGAAAAGATGGCTTTGTTTCTACTGGGCTCCTCCGTCCCTTGAGATTTACGCGCTAGCTACATCTCGTCCTAGTATGTTGGAAGGAAATGAAAAAAGGATGTACAGGAGCACCAGCTGCAGCGGCGTGGGAGTCATCTATTTATCGGTGGTCAGAGGAAGTGTTGGCCGTCGAGGCCTGGGTGCATACCCTGCGCCGGCGCCATGAGCGGGAACGAGCACCATGGCGCCGCGGCGGACGACGCGTACATCTCCCCACCGCCCGGGCGCACGGGCACGGGCTGCGCCACCGCCACGTGCTGGTGGTGCTGCCTGGCCTGGGCCGGGGCCGGAACCGCGGCTGGCGCGCCGGTGAGCCTCTGCACGAGGTCCCTGAACTCCCTGGGCTCGACGCGGTAGACCTTGGGCGGCGTGGGCGCGGGGGCCCCGAGACCGGGCGGGCCGCGCCAGGGCTTGGACGGCGGCTTCTGGACTGCCCGGAGCGCCGCCTCGTGGGCGGACATCCTCGTCATGTTGTGCAGCTGATCCATCGGTCTCGGATCACGAACTCCAACAGCAAGAGCTAGCGTGGCTGATGAAATCACGGAAACCGAATTATGGCTCTCTCTCTCTTCTTGCGCGAGCTCCAACAGCTAGCGGGGAGTAAGAAGAAGCAGAGGAGGAGGGAAAACAGAGCATGGGGATGAGGGCGGCGAAAGGGAGAGGTATATATAGAGGTTGGGCGCGCGTGTGCGACGGTGCGACCCTTCTGGAAGGGAGCGGAACGGAAGGAGGGAGGGGTGGCGGCTGGGGCGACGTTACACGTGGACGTGGGCGGTCAATCGCGGCGCCTTCCCTTCCGTGGCTGCTAAGCTAGCGGAGAGCGGCTGCCAACCATGGGCGTGCGGCAAGTATGTGTGTGTGAGCGTCAGCTGGGCGTTGGACGCATCGACGGGGGGTCGCAACACCTGGACGGGACGGACTGGACACCTCGGATTGATCGATCGCGATCGCTGCCGACCAATTACATGCCCGCCCAGGGTTGTTGTTGCCATCGATCGACGGCTGGCGGCATGGCTTATCCAGCCATCATCGTCTCGATCGATCTCTGCTAGCTTGTCCTTTCCGCGACTCGGATAAACAACACCCGCTTATTACAGTTCACCTACGTACGCGAGTACGTGTGGGTGAGCTCAGGACGACAGCGAGATATTCACGTGGCGGCGGTAAAACTAGCACCGTAGCACGGCACAGGGGTGGCCACCAGCTCAAGCCTGAACGTACTGCGGTTTCGCGCGGAATTTACCAGCTATCCAGTGCGCGTGCGTGCGCGCGCGATCCAGGAGACCACGACCACGACTTGGTCCAACAAAGCACGCACGCGGAAGTGCCGGACGGACGGACGGACGGCCGGTCAGGGCAGTACGTACGCACGCCGGCCGGTCAAAATTATACGCCGCACATATACATGTACACTAGTATATTCTCTCCAGTCGTCGGTCCTCAGGAAAACGTACACCGTTCCACTGAAAAATCAGACTGATGCTAGCTACGCAGTTGAGTATGACAGAGAGGTTGGAATTAATGGATATTCAAGTTATGAGGATTCACTAAAGGAAATCAAGAACGAAAAAATTATGAGGATTCAGCCGTACGTGCAATATCCCTTCGACATCCCTACATACAGTCTAAAGATAGCAACGGCGATAGCACATCACTCGTCTCGTTTCCATGGTAAGTACACATAATCAAGCATGATTTTCTTTTCAAAGTCAACCAATTTGTTCCCAAGACTTTCCAAGTCAAGCAATTAAGCAAACAAATCATCTTCTTTTGGGCCGACTGAAGAAGCCGGTCAAGTCGTTGGTGCCTAATTCACCTTCCTCGATGCAAACAATGCTGCAACTCAGCCACCACACATAGCTAGCACACGTAGTACGGAGTACAGTTTTGACTCAAACTCAAAGGATCAACGCGCACTACAGGAATGGCCAGATACGCCGACGGCCGTTTGCCAAGCGGCGTAGCAACGGACCAGGCCAGCCTAACTGGACAGTCCTCGGCGTAGCCAAGCCGTCGGCGTAGTATACTCTATGCCGACGGTCACCCTCGGCGTAGTGGCGGCCCTCGGCGTAGCAAGCGGACGTGTGGCACGTACCGGCCAGCACGGACGGCGCGCTAACGGTGCCGTCCGTTAGGCCGACGGCGACCCTCGGCATACTATACGCCGACGGCGATCCTCGGCGTACCTGCCACGTACGCCGACGGTCACCCTCGGCGTATCCTTCTGCATTTTTTACTTATTTTATATTTGTATCAATTATTTATGTTTTTTTTATTAATTGGATGATTTCGTACCCTCTGAATATCAGTCTACACGTCCACATGAAATGTCGTTGCGAATCTTCTCACACCCCGAGAAATTTCTATATGTTTGTAAGTGTTATTATCGCATGTGGTTCTGAATAGCACTCATCACGCCCACATGAAGTGTGTGTGAATTTTATGTATCACACATTTTGGAGAAGCTGTTCAAAGATTGAATGCTTTTATCGCAAGTGGTTCTGTCAACCCTAATGAGGAGCGGACGATAGTTTCTCTTGTAGATATAGCATGTTCCGTACCCGTATAAGGGGGGAATCTCCCCGTTTAGGTGAAACCGGATAGGATAGTGCCCCAACTTGTGAACCAACATGGTTTTACATCACCCTATGATCCAAACAAACACAAAACAAGAGAGAGCTACGTCGGGCTACCCCTGTCAGAGGAACGTCTAGGGGGGTAGACGATCCGAGTGTGCAGAGAGATCAGGGTTTCGCCGGAGGAAGACCACGAGAACATCGGAATCAGATGAAAACTTGCATGTGTCCCTAGCTACAACCGGTGTATGTTATTCCGCTCAATCTCCCTCCCGGAGTATTAATGCAACGGAAGACCATGTTTTTGTCGCTGATAATTTCAGGACCTGAGTATCCGGGAAAGAACTTGAGTGTCTACATGCAGCCGATTGTGGATGATTTGAACCACTCTTGGATACACGGGACGTTGACATACGACCGAGCATCAAAGAGAAACTTTTTGATGAAAGTTTGGTTACAGTATACTATGCATGACATGCCCGGGTACGCCCTAACGTGCGGATGGTGTACAGCTAGTAAGTGGCCATGCCTAGTGTGCAGGCACCGACTTGAATTCCTTTGGCTAAAGTCGGGTCGCAAATATGTTGCGTTTGACACGAGTCGACAGTACCTCAAAAGAAATCATTCGTTCAGAGAAGATAGAAAGAACTTCAAGAAGGGCAAAGTTGTGCATGAAGTAAAAGAGGTACCAAAGTTCGAGGGTGCAGCTGTTGATGCCGAGATACGTGCTCTCGTGCCCGCGGCACCGGGAACTGGCCATCAATTTGCGGGATATGGTGTAACGCATAATTGGACTCACGTGGCAGCCTTAACGAATCTCGTGTATTACAAGGACCTCAAACTTCCCCATAACATCGATGTGATGCACACCGAAAAGAATGTCGGGGAGTCCCTTTTTCACACAGTCCTGAACATTCCTGGGAAGTCAAAGGATAATGTCAAGGCTAGAGTCGATGTTGAGAAGCTTTGTGATAGGAAGAGATTACACATGCAGCCTCCTACTGTCCGTCGAAAGAATTGGTTCAAGCCGCATGCCTACTACTGCCTTGATAATATCCAAAAGAATGAGTCATTTAGGTGGCTCAAATACGTCGTGATGTTCCCTGACGGTTATTGTTCGAATATAAGTAAGGGAGTCAATCTTTTGACGGGACAAGTCAACGGGCTCAAGAGTCACGACTATCATATATGGATTGAGCGGCTGATGCCGGTGATGGTTCGAGGGTATCTCCCCGAGAAAGTATGGCGAGTGCTTGCGGAGTTGAGCCATTTCTTCCGAACCCTCTGTGCTAAGCAGATATGTCCTCTGGTGATTGAGAAGCTGCAAGTTCAGGTGTCGGAGTTGCTATGCAATTTGGAGATGATCTTTCCGCCAGGCTTCTTTACTCCGATGGCACATCTCATTGTGCACCTCGCGAACGAGGCACTCTTAGGGGGGAGGGCGGTGCAATTTCGTTGGCAATTTTGTATTGAGAGAGAGTTTAAGTATATTCGAAAGATAACTGGAAACAAAGCCAAGATTGAAGCATGCATAGCTGAAGCAACATGCCTTCGAGAGATGGCAGACGCCGCGACAACCTACTGGCCCGATGATGTTCCCACTATGCATAACCCGGTCTCTCGTTACAATGTCGACCTGCACAAGAATGACCCCAATCTCGAACTATTCAAATTTCCCGGTGGCAAGGCTGGTAAAGGACTAAAATATAGGTTGCTGAAGGAAGAGAATGATTGCATAATGCTCTATGTGCTTATGAACATGAAGGAAGTGGTCGATTTCATTAGGTAAAATGGTGAACACCCTATTTCTCTATGCAGCTAGTAACCCGGTCTCCGTCTAATGCTTATTTTCTCCTTCTTAGCGATTTCACGGATGAACAGTGGTCGGGACCGACGGATCCCTCTCCCATGGAGTTGGACACTCTACTGAAAGAGGGTGCTCCCGGAAATAAAAAAAACTTTGTGTCCTGGTTTATGGAAAAAGTAATTTCTAACCTGTCCCTCTTACCTTGCAATATGTGACTTGTCGCTCTTATTCCACGTAACTACTAAACGCAACAAATTCTGTGAGTGCTGCTGTGAGTGCTGCTGCTGTTGTGAAAAATTCAAAAAAAAACTGTGCATGTGATACGCCGACGGCAATGCCCTCGGCGTAGCCCTCTGCCATGTGCCATATGGTCAGGGTTACGCCGAGGGCACTGCCGTTGGCGTAGCACCTGCGCCTACGCCGAGGGCAGCCCGTCGGCCTAGCGCCAGCCTCGCGCCAGCCTGGGAGGCCCAGACGGTGGACACGCGTCCACATACGCCGAGGGCGAGGCCGTCGGTGTAGCCCCCTCCTGGGGAGGCCCAGCGGGTGCCACGTGGCGACCGTACGCCGAGGGTAGGGCCGTCGGCGTATATGGTGCGCCGTTAGCGGCCGTCTAACGGCAGCGCCGCCGTTCGCCGACGGCCGTTACGCCGACGGGCACGCTACGGCCGTCGGCGTAGGCCTACGCCGACGGCCAGAACGTACGCCAACAGCCATTTTTGCTCCGCCGAGGGGGCTACGCCGACGGCAGCCCTCGGCGTAGCGTATGCCGACGGCAAAGCTGGCTACGCCGAGGGCTTTCTGTCATCGGCGTAGCCGTCGCGTGCTGTAGTGCATCGACCGCGACAAGGGGAGTAATGGATGCAACGGGGTAACGTCACAAGTTCTCTACAGTACATCACTACTGGAAAACACCCCCTCCGTTAAAAGTCATTCCTGCCATTAGTCCCGGGCCGTAACGTCTCTAATGGCTAATAATCGAGATAGACTCTAGTCCCGGACCGGACTGGACATCTAGTCCTGGCCCGTAATACGACCCGAGACTAGAAACCTATAGCGGGTCAGCTGCTCTTTTCGGGGACCTCTAGTCCCGGCCCGTAACACGGCCCGGGACTAGTTGTTCCTCCATATATATGCAGCTTCGTGTCTACACGGCCTAAGCCATGGTGGCCATTTTACTCAAAGAAGCAAGCCGAGTTCATGCCATTTTTTTCTCAAGATTTAGTTCGCAACCTATGAATCCAAAGTTTTAAAAGGTTAGAACTTCATCATTTCATCTCTTATTGCTACTTTAGCTCAATGCTCTAGAAGTAGAGATATGGATTTGCATGCATGCTCTAGAAGTAGAGGATTTTGAAATGTGTAATAAATTTTGATTAGACACAGAGTTACTAAAAATTGAAATGTGTAATTTTAGAGTTTCAGAGCTTAGAATGGAGTGAGGTTTTCACTGATAGAACAATAATCAAAAAAATCCACATTTATCATGTTAATTGTATTCTCCAATTCACAAATTGGTGCATGTAAATTTTTCAAAATTCAAAATTAATGCTCTAGAAGCTCTCATTATAACTTGTATTAAATTGGTCACTGATCTTTTTTTTTGATGTTGTGTTATGGTTTTTGATATACTTTTACTATAATGCAGATGGTCCGGAAATAGATGTACGGTACCGACCGACGCTCTTGCGAGTTCATTAATGGCGTGCATGAATTCATCTGTGTTGCTGATGCAAACAAGCGCAATGGTTTTGTATTCTGTCCATGTAGTGGATGTAGCAATCAGAAGGATTACTCTGACTCAAAAACCCTTCACAACCACCTGTTGAAGTCTGGCTTCATGCCCAGTTATAATTGTTGGACCAAACACGGAGATAGAGGGGTTATAATAGAAGACAATAAAGAAGAGAAAAATGATGACAACTATCATGATTTCCCTGAGTATGGAGATACTTCCATGGGGGAAGATGAAGGGGAGGCTGAAGAAGAGACACATGATGAGTCCGATGATGATCTTGGTCTGACCATTGCCAATGCACGAAGAGACTGTGAAAATGAAAAGGAGAGGAAGAAGTTCAATCACATGTTAGACGATCACAAAAATTTGTTGTACCCAAATTGCAAAAATAGTGTGAAAAAGCTAGGCAGCACACTAGAATTGCTGCGATGGAAGGCAGAGTGTGTTATACCTGACTCCTCATTTAAAAAGTTACTGAATATGATGAAGAATATGATTAGATAACGTATTACCCGCCAGTACGTATGAAACAAAGAAGTTTGTCTGCCCTCTAGGTTAAGAGGTTCAGAAGATACATGCATTCCCTAATGACTGCATCCTCTACCGTGGTGAGGAGTAAGAGAATTTGGATGCATGCCCGGTATGCACTGCACTTCGATATAAGATCAGACGAGATGACCCTAGTGACGTTGAGGGCGAGCCTCCTGGAAGAGGGTTCCTGCCAAGGTGATGTGGTATGCTCCTATAATATCACGGTTAAAACGTTTAGTCAGAAACAAAGAGCACGTCAAGTTGTTGCGATGGCATAAAGAGGAACGTAAGTCAAACGGGATGTTGAGACACCCCTCTGATAGGTCCTAATGGATAAAAGTCGATAGAAAGTAACCGGACTTTGCAGATGACACAAGGAGTTTAAGGTTTGGTCTAAGTACAGATGGCATGAATCCTTTTGGAAAGCAGAGCTCCAGTCACAGCACCTGGACCATAACTATATGCATATATAACCTTCCTCCTTGGTTGTGCATGAAGCAGAAGTTCATTATAATGCTAGTGCTGATCCAAGGTCCGAAGCAACCCGGCAACGATATTGATGTGTATCTAAGGCCATTAGTTGAAGAACTTTTACAGTTGTGCACAAACCCGGCATACGCGTGTGGGATGAGCACAAGCAGGAAGAATTTGACCTCCGAGCGTTTCTTTTCGTAATAATCAATGATTGACTTGCTCTTAGTAACCTTTCAGGATAGTCAAACAAGGGATACAATACATGCATGCACTATTTAGATGAGACTGAAAGTATATCTATCTCTATCTACTAATTTTCCTTGAGGTAGGTTAGTCAAATACATTTCTGTCCATCAAAAATACGTTTTCAACCTCTATCTTGTCAACCAAGTTTTTTTCTAGACGATTTTGCTCTCCCACCAAAGTACATAATACATATGCTGCCCACGGAGCTGCCAAGCCCATCCCAGTTAATCAGGTAAGTAGACACCCACGGGCAGGGGCAAATTCTTCACGGACAGCCGCGGTGTGACCGCTACCACTGCCGGCGCCCCGTATCGAGAGTTCGAGACTCTATGGCGCTGGCGGCGGCGCCATGCCTGGCGGAAATCCCCGCCGTCGTGGCCCCATCGCTCCGCTCCCCCAACCCCTTGCCTACCCTGCCCAATTGATTTCAGTGATGGTTGTCGCCAGGAGCATGGTGATGGTCAACCTTGGTCTTGGCGGCGGAAAGAGGGGCGGGGCGGAGTTCCTGGCGCTGGCAGCGGTAGGGAAACGGCGACAGGGTGCAGCTGCGCGATGGAACGACCTTCCAGGATGCAACGAGGCAGCACCGCCCCGGCATGCTTGAACATGACATGCATGATCAGAGCTTAAAGAGGCGAGCTCTAATGGAGGACGGCGACATGTGTGGTAGAGGCAGCATACACACTTGTAGGAGAACCTGAAGGTGGCCACATGGTCTCTCGAGCAGGAGTGCGTTGGCTGGTAGCGGAGTTGCTTGGCGGCTCGAGAACAGACGCGGAGCTTGGGGTAGCATGGACACGACGCGAGGGGCGGGGTTGACACAGAGAGGAGGTGGGGATTTTCTAGCGGCTCGCTAGTAAGCCTCGGCGGTAGGGCTCCCGTGCTGGCGGCGACGGACGCTGCCAGGCACGGCCGAAGGATCCAACGCAGAGGTGGGGAATCGGTGGGCGGAATTATTCCGGAGGCGAGAAGATAGGGATAGGTACGAGGGAAAGTGGGGTCCATGGGACATGCGTCCCGCTAATTGGTATACGATGCGGAAAATCATGCCTCTGGCTGTTTGGTATACGATTCATTTGGATTTTGAAGGACGCCGCGACACTAAGATGGTATTAGGCGGACAAAATCACAGTCCCACTGAATTAATCTGGCGCAAACGTCACGCCACGGGCAGCCGTGGACGTGCCCAGTTAATACAGCAGATGCCACCAAACCGTTTTATTCTTTTCTTCCACCTCTGTCTCTGACTGAACACACAGTCATCCTGAACAAAAAACAGAGCCTATTAACCGCCGCCGCCCCTCGCCCGTTATGCCCTCTCACCAACATGGTAATAACCCCCACTGCCACCAATAAGTGATACCGGTTCCTTATTTCTGTCTTCTCTTCTCCCACAAATCATCTGGAGCAAGGTGACGAGGAGCTTGCCATGGTCGGCACCGTGAGCTGAGGGTGACCATGGGGTGCTGCAAGAGGGAGTCGAGGTTGTAGGCGAGCTCAAACGCCGGGAGGATCGGGGGCGAGCAGAGGCAAGGTCTGCGGCCGAGCGAGATCGGGGGCGAGCAGAGGCGGCGATCCAAGGCGGACCTGGAGAAGAGGAAGACGGGTTGCAGGCGCGCCGACCGTCGAGGTAGAGTCGCGATGGCACCAAGGAACCGAGCTGCGGTTCCTCCACTTCAAACTCCACGGCTGAAGCCATCACACACACACACGTGTAGAGGAGGGGAACTCCACGGCTGAAGCCATCACACACACACACGTTGAAGGGCGTCGTTGACGAAGGAGCTCCGGAGAGGCGGTGGCGTGCTCTGCTGGCAGTTGCCGGAGCTGAGGGCCCGATGGAGCATCGAGCGGGGGATCGAGGACGTGAGTGAGTGGCTTCTGGCGGCGCTGAGGGTATAACGTGCGGTAGTCGTGCGCTGTGTGGCTGTGGTCTAGGGCCATTGGGCCAGTACGTTTTTTGCTGGGGAGCGTGGCCTCCGGGTTGGCCCCCTGGGTCATGGCCGGGCTGCTACATCTACGCCCAGGTTCCTACACAAAAAATTTTACGGACGGGTGTGGCACGTGTAGATTTCATGCCGGGGCTTTTTTTTAAGCAACCACCACCCTTATTTCATCTAATGACACGATTCCATGTCAGTCCGTATAGTGCATCCGTAAGAACACATTTGTAACTGTAGTATTATTGCCGGTTGGCTGCCTACCCTTTTTTACAATAATAGTTTTCCAAATGATTTTTAGAAAATAAAAAATATAGAAGCTCACAATTTAGTAAAATTTGCTACTCCCTTTGATCCATATTACTTATCGCTGAAACAGATACATCTACCACTAAAACATGTCTAGATATATTTATTTCTACAACAAGTAATATGGATTGAAGGGAGTACTTCTCTTGATGTGGAGCACCATGTGTGGATGTTTGATTCCCCATATCTCATATATATTTCCACAAACGCTATTAATTAATAAAGAGTCCAGTCGTTTCCTAAAAGGAAAAAAACCTATTTTCTAAATTATTTTTAGAAAAAGAAAAATATTACATTTTTTCCTATTCGGCTCCTATCTATCAGGACGCAATTTTTCTAGGTAAGCTTGCTTCCTCTACCTATTTATTTTTCCATTCTACTTTTTCCACGACGGCGTGGCTCGAGTCCACTATAGATTTAAAGAAGCCGCAACCGGTCCATAACTGACATGTCTGAATTTTTTTTTGATATGGACACCGATTGCATGCATGGAGGAACCACCCGGACGATAGCGGTGGCGAGAGATAAGGATGGCACTAGGATATGTGAGTGACAATGAATTTATACGGTGCAGTTGAATGATGTAGTTGAATTGTAAAAGTCAACCTGTAGGAACACACGGGCATTATGCTAGTATTTGGAACATTGTAAGAAGAATGTGTACAATGGGAATCGTCGATTTCTTTTGGCCAAGCATCCCTTAAGAAAGAAATACAAGCATTTCAACGGTCAGACATGTCACCAGACGAAGCCTAAGGAAAGTAATGGTGTTGATATATTTGATATGGTCAAAGATCTGGATCAAATAGTAACATTTGGAAACAACACTCTTGGAAATCATCTATACTTGTTGTCTAGGTCACCATCTTCGACTATATCGAATTTCCAAGGGTACGAGATAAATGGGTATACATTTTACACAATCGCCCAAGATAAAAAGAGCACCAACCAAAATAGTGGTGTCCGCTTTGATGCAAAAAACAATAATGGGTCAAAGACCACATATTATGGTTACATAGAGGAGATATGGAAACTTTACTATGGACCTACTTTTAAGGTCCCCTTGTTTCGGTGCAAATGGGTCAAGCTGATAGGAGGATGGGTTGAGGTAGACAAGAAGAACGGAATGACATTAGTGGATCTCAACAATCTTGGGTACTTAGAAGAACCATTCGTCCTAGCCAATGATGTGGCTCAGGTTTTCTATGTGAAGGACATGTCTACCAATCCTTAAAAAAAGAAAAAATAAGCAAAAGAATACATCAGACGATGAGCCAAAGCACCACATAGTTCATTCAGGGAAAAGAAACATCGTGGGAGTGGAGGACAAGACAGACATGTCAGAAGATTGTGATAAGTTCCATGAAATTCCGCCCTTCGCAGCGAAGGATGACCCAAGCATCATGTTAATGAATAAAGATGCTCCATGGTTACGGTGCAATCAGAAAGAGACACACGCGAATAAATGATGTGTAATAATGTAACATTTTATAAATGAAGATGCTCCATGTGCCCATTTTATGTATTAAACATTTTATGCAATCAGATAGGGGACGAGCCTCATTAGAACTTGCATTGGATCTCTGAAGAAACATCATATTGTGAGTCTAAAAATTACTTTTACAAAAAATCACGGGCGTTAGATCATGTACCTGTAGTTCAAACTGGACCGACTTCCTACCGCTTCGGTAGACATTTGTGTTTTTCACCGGGAAGGACGAAAAGGTTTGAGATCGTACATGTAAGGTGGTCTAGTATTTTAGAAAAATGGGATGGTAGCATTCTGTAACTGCATTTTGGTGGCTGCTTCACAAAATGACCCATTTTTTGCGCTCGGAAAATGGAAAATGGCTTTTCCATGCGACGAAAAGGAAAACTTTCACCTGCAATATTGTTCGCCATCCCAAGATCCAGATGTATAAACAATATGGGCACATTATCACAAACTATGTCGCGATTCTGCACATAACATCGGTCACTTGGACCGAAAGCCATGAAACCTCAAACATAATAGGTCATTTTGTGAAGGTTTTTTCGAGACATAATCAATATACTAAGTTTGTTATTTTTTCCTTGGAACTATGTCACATAATATGACACCACGCGAAGTATTTACATTGTTCGGACTTTTTTTGATTTTTTATGCCTATTTCAAAAAAAATCTGTTTCGAACTAAGGTCAAAACGGCGTGCAATCAGATAGGGGACAAGCATCGTTAGAACTTGCATTGGATCTCTGAAGAAACAACATATTGTGAGTCCAAAAATGATTTTTTTTCAAAAAATCACGGGCGTTAGATCATGTATCTGTAGTTCAAACCGGACCCACTTCCTACCGATTCGGCAGACATTTATCTTTTTCACCCGGAAATGACGGAAAGGTGTGAGATCTCCCGGTTGGGAGAACTTTCATGTAAGGTGGTCTAGTATTTTATAAAAATGGGATGGTAGCATTCTGTAACTGCGTTTTGGTGGCTGCTTTACAAAATGGCTCGTTTTTACGCTCGGAAAATGGAAAATGGCTTTTCCGTGCGACGAAAAGGAAAAATTTCTCCTGCAACATTTTTCGTCATTCCAAGATCCACATGGATGCACAATATGGGCATAGTATCACAAATTATGCAGCAATTTTGCACATAACATCAGTCACTTGGACCGAAAGCCATGAAACCTCGAACATGATAGGTCATTTTGTGAAGGTTTTTTTGAGACATAATCAATATACCAAGTTTATTATTTTTCCTTGCAACTATGTCACATAATATGACACCACGTGAGGATTTACATTGTTCAGGCCTTTTTTATTTTCTATGCCCGTTTCGAATTTTTTCCTTTTCGAACTAAGGTCAAAATAGTGTGCAATCAGATAGGGGACGAGCCTCGTTAGAAATTTCATTCGATCTCTAAAGAAACAACATATTGTGAGCCTAAAAATGATTTTTTTCAAAAAATCACGGCGTTAGATCATGTACTTGTAGTTCAAACCGGACCCACTTCCTGTCGATTCGGCAGATATTTGTCTTTTTCACCCAGAAAGGACAGAAAGGTTTGAGATCTCCCGGTTGGGAGATCATTCACGTAAGGTGGTCTAGTATTTTAGGAAAATTGGATGGTAGAATTCTGTAACTGCATTTTGGTGGCTGTTTCACAAAATGACCAGTTTTTTTGCGCTCGAAAAATGGAAAATGGCTTTTCCGTGTGACGAAAAGGAAAACTTTTTCTTGCAACATTGTTCACCATCCCAAGATCCACATGAATGCACAATATAGGCACAGTATCACAAACTATGCCGCGATTCTGCACATAACATCGGTCACTTGGACCGAAAGCCATGAAACCTCGAACATGATAGGTCATTTTGTGAAGGTTTATCTTTAGTCCCGGTTGGAGTTGAAGGGATTGCGGCAGGCTAGGGCAGGCAGCACTAATGATAGGGGTGAGTGTCGACATTATGTCGTGCTGCTTGTACATTGTCCCGGATGGTGTCACCAACCGGGACTAAAGATGAACCTTTAGTCCCGGTTGGAGACACCAACCGCGACAAAACATGAGTCGGCACTAATGATAGGGGTGAGTGTCGGCATTATGTTGTGAATGTCGACACTATGTCCTGATGCTTGTACTATAAATAGGCATCTTTGTGAGTCCTCAGGCATCTCCAAGATGGTTTGCGAGAGCAGGGACACCACTACGGACAGTTTCAAGGAGATGCCGCCGGAGCCCAATCCTCCGACATCTCCAAGAAACTGGTCATAGAGGCACTCCCTAATATGTGAAATTAGTTAGCTCCCAAGCGTATTGATCTAGTTAGAGAAGTTACAAGCTGCAAGATGGTGTGCAAGATCAGGGACACCACTACGGCCAGCTTTAGGGATATGCCGCCGGAGCCCAATCCTCCAGCATGTCCTTAAAGTTGGTCATAGAGGCACTCCCTAATATGTGACCATGCGTATTTGGAGATCAGATCTTCATGGTAAGTACGAATCGAGACAACATCTTCATAGTTCGGGAAAGTCGTTCTACGAATCGGGACTAAAGGCCCCCTTTAGTCTTGGTCCAGCCACAAACTGGGACTAACACTCAAGACATTTATTAATATTAAAACCGAGACTACGGAATCGGGACTAAAGGCCCCCTTTAGTCCCGGTCCAGCCACAAATCGGGACTAACACTCAAGACATTTATTAATATTAAAAAACTGAGACTACGGAATCGGGACTAAAGGCCCCCCTTTAGTCATGCTCATATCTAGCCCTATAGTACACAGCTTCAGGGTCGTATTCATCTTCATTTTCATCTTTGTCATCGTCGTCGTTGCTAGGCGCACGAGGCTAGATCCTCAGCCCAGCCATGGCATATTATGGGGGCACCTGCCACTCCGGCCTCGGATTCATGATGCGTGGGGGAGGGGGCTCCCGGATGACAACGCCACTACACCCGCGACCTTCACCTCCGCCACCCTTCTTATGGATATGTGGCGGCTGTGGGTACCCCAAGCGAGGATGGTCTTCCCAGCGATGTAGTGCATCACGCTGATGATAGTCTGGTTCACCCACCACAGGCGGCGGCCAGCTTCATTGTGGTTCACCGGGGAGGGTCGTCACCCTCGTACCTGGAGAGCTTCCTTTCCCATCGGTTAGCAAAGAAGGAATTCCAGGTGTCATAGTTGTCGGGATCCCACTGGGGATCTATCCGCTGCTCCGGCATGAGCTCGTGGTAGAAGTGGTTCGGTGATGGCCGCCTGGCATGCGGAACCTTGAGGGACAGGAGGGACATGAACCCCTCCAGTGCTCAGCATCGAGCCGCGCGGGTGGCCGGTAGCCTGACGGGCAAGGGTAGCTAGAGGCGTACAGCGCCTCGGTCTCCTCTAGGGTCAGAATGTCCTAGTAGGAGTTGTCCATTGTTGTGAGAGAGGAAGGTGTGGATGTGTGGATAACCATGACGCGGTCGGCCTAGATATAGAGGGAAAGGGCGGGAAAACTTGGCGGAAAGTGATGGGAAATAACGAGAAATATCTTTAGTCCCGGTTAGTGATTACAACCGGGCCTAAAAGCTCTGGTCAGAGGAAAGGGCGGGAAATGTTGGCGAGAAGCGGTGGGAAATTGCGAGAAATATCTTTAGTCCCAGTTAGTGAATACAACCAGCACTAAAAGCTCTGTTTAGAGGGAAAGAGCAAGAAAACAGATGTATGGATATTATATTAAGATTCTTTATAATTTTCTAATAATAATAGACATATTATTTGTTTTATTTGGATTTTTACAATAGGGGATATGATTTTCCAAAGTTTTATATTTGATTTGAATAAAAAATGAAAATTTACAAATGACACAATTTATAAATGATGCAAACAGATGTATGGATATTATATTAAGATTCGTTATATTTTTATGATAATAATATACATATTATTTGTTTTATTTGGAATTTTACAATAGGAGATATCATTTTCCAAAGTTTTATATTTGATTTGAATAAAAAAATGAAAATTTACAAATGACACAATTTATAAAATGATGCAAACAGATGTATGGATATTATATTAAGATTCTTTATATTTTTCTGATAATAATAGACATATTATTTATTTTATTTGGATTTTTACAATAGGAGATATCATTTTCCAAAGTTTTATATTTGATTTGAATAAAAAATAAAAATTTACAAATGACACAATTTATAAATGATGCAAACAGATGTATGGATATTATATTAAGAATCTTTATATTTTTTCGATAATAATAGACATATTATTTGTTTTATTTGGAGTTTTACAATATGAGATATGATTTTCTAAAGTTTAATATTTGATTTGAATAAAAAATGAAAAATTTAAGATGACACGATTTATAAATGATGCAAACAGATGTATTGATATTATATTAAGATTCTTTATATTTTTCTAATAGGAGATATCATTTTCTAAAGTTTTATATTTGATTTGAATAAAAAATGAAAATTTACAAATGAAAAAATTTATAAATGATGCAAAGAGATGTATGGATATTATATTAAGATTCTTTATATTTTTCTCATAATAATAGACATGTTATTTGTATTATTTGAATTTTTACAATAGTAGATATGATTTTCCAAAGTTTTATATTTGATTTGAATAAAAAATGAAAAATTTACAAAAAACCCAGTAGTCCCGGGCCGTGGCACAGCCCAGGACTAGAGGGGTGGGCTCACATGCGAAAACTGAAGCGATTGAAATATCTCCAGTCCCGGGTTGTGGCACCGCCCGGGACTAGAGGGGGGTCTTTAGCCCCGGGACGTGGCACCGCCCGGGACTAAAGGGGGGCTATATAAGACGCGCGCCCACCCCCTACCACACCCACTCGCTAGACGAAGAAGACGACGGAGCCACGCAGACGAAGAACTATGGGGAGGTGCTGCCCGATTTCTTCTCGTCGCCGCCCTCGTCGTCGGCCCCTCCTCGCCGGCCACGCCTCACCACGAGGCCGCCTCTCGACGTGCCGTCGCCTCTCGCCGTGCCGCCACTGCAGTTCCTCGCTCGGGGCGTTGCCGCCGACCTCACCGTCCCCGCATGGCCGCGCTCGCCGCCGATCGCACCGCTCCTGCCGTGCTCGCCGTCGACCGCACCGCCGCCCCCGATCGACCTATACCTATACTAGTTAGTTTTTTATAGTAGTATATATATAGTTTATATATTTTGTATAATTTGCTTAATTAGTTAGTGTAGTTAGTATATATAGTTAGTGTAGTAATAATTATATATTTTGATTAATTAGTAGTATATTTAGGATTTTGTAGTAATATTTATTATTATTAGTATTATTTAGTAATAATATTTAGGGTTAGTTATTTAATTTGTAGTAGTATATTATTTATATTATTAGTATATATTATTATAATTATTATATTATTAGGAAATGTTTATATAATATGCATTATTATTATTAGTAATATTTATGGTTTTGTATAAATGCTATTATTATATTTACAATTTAGTATATTATTAGTATATTATTAGAAAATTTTAGTAGTATATTATTAATATTATTAGTGTATGTTATAATAATTATTATATTATTAGGAAATGTTTATATAATATGCATTATTATTATACTTAGTAATATTTAGGGTTTTGTATAAATGTTATTATTAGTATTATAATAATTATTATTTAGTATATTATTAGGAAATGTTTATATAATATTTTTTCTAACTTGTTTAACTTTCTTTCTGTAATAGTTAAGTCATGGATCATGATCGCAGCGGTGAAGATCTTCTTCAGGGCATGATAATAGGTTAAATTCCTCTTATTACTACCGGTGAAGATATCAAGCTCGAGCAAGAGATTTCCTTATATCTGAATCCATCCGGTGATGGACTAGAGGAAGACCTGATGTACGAATGGAAAACAAATAACAGCAATGATGGCCCCTCGACAGGATCCGGCGAGGTATATATATATTAAGCCTCGTGTTACCTCTATGCATTAATTGATCTGGATATGTCTATATCTATATATTAATCACTCTCTCTTCTTCTTTTAGCCCACCGGATCGAAGCAACCGATAGCTCGAACAAAACGAGGGCCGAACAGAAAGTTGGATGGTAACCAGAGGTTCACCATCGAAGAAATAGATGATAATGGACAACTGATTGCTCCAGATAAGCACCGGAGGATGTTTACAAATCAATACGGGGTGATTGTTAGGGACAACCTGCCGATCACCATTCAAGAATGGAATAAGTCAAAGAAACCCGGTGAAGAATCCAACAGTTATGTCACTGATGATGCCAAAGATGACCTTTGGCAGAAGCTCATAGCGCATTTCATACTACCTCGAGAGTATAAAGAATTTGAGGCAGATGGTATTACCCCAAGGCTGGGTGGGCTTGAAATAAGAGCGAAAGTCAAGGAGTGGGCTCTAATGAAGATGGCCGAACTGTACCGGAACCACAAGAAAATTTTATACACGAAGTATGTCGCAAAAAAGAAAACTTCATACTTCAAAGGAGCAAACGAGAAGTTGAGAGAATAGTGGCTCGATTTTGTAACGTACAAGCAATTTTCTATAGCAAAGGCAAAGTCGGCAAAGAATGCGTTAAATGCTACCAAAAAGAAATACCATCACAAAATGGGGACATGTGGCTAAAAGAGTGCGTCCCTAAGTGGGAAACTATGGATTGGGACATGAGGGCTAGAGGCATCACTCCTGGTATAGATGGATGGCCCGAGAGGTCAAAACACTGGTGGTACAGGAACGAGGGATCGTTGGACCCAAAAACAGGGAAGACATTATTTCATGAAAAAATTCTAGAACCCTCCAAAGAACTTATTAAAGTAATGAACGAAGCTCAATTGGGATTGTTCCGGTCCGAGAGAGAAAACGACAAGCTGACACGCGCCCTCGGGAATCCTCAAAAGGGTGGACGAACATGAGGCAAAGGCGCCGGTGTTACATGGAAGAAAGGGTTTCCCAGTACGATGACAGTTATAGAAGCTGTCAGAGAAAGAAGGACCGGGAGGAAGACCAGATCTTGAAGGTAGAGAAGGACCTAGCTGAGATGAAGAAGCTCATGCAAGAAATTAGCCAAAGATCGTCAACTCACCCGCAGGCTGATGATCCTGCATTGGATCTTAGCCAGCGGAGAAGCAGCGTGGCTTCCACGGAGGTCCGGGCTGATGATCAAGCACTGCTGGATGATGCACCGGCTCCTCGCTACCCCATGGATGATGTCATAGAGATGGCACAATGTGAGCTACATCAGCCAATGAACAACTTGTCTTTGAAGGTGGCGATCAACACTGCTTTACCTTGTCTACCTGGATCACTCCACCATTCACTTCCAATTCCACCTGGCTATGCTCGTGTCATGGTGGATGACATAGTGGAGGATTTTGCAGACCTAGAGATTGACATCGCTACGCCTGAAGGCCTTACAAAACTAGGAGATGTCAAGCGCAACATCATTCTATGGAAAAAGAAGTACATCAAGTTTCCAGGCTCTACGTCAAGGAAACCGACTCCAAGGAATCCAAGTCCACCCTGCACGATGATCTTCAACCTCCAAGTCCACCCGCCCCGATTATCGTTAACCCGCAAGTCCACCCCGCCCTGCTTATCGTCAACCTCCAAGTCCACACCACCCCGATGTCGATTGCCGCAACAGGATGATACGTTGGAAATGTATCTATAATTTTTCATGCTCATGCTTGTTTAGTATCTACTTTGTTTTACTTGTCTACACTTTGAGGTGATTTTTACATGTTTTATGGTACTAACCTATTAACAAGTTGCAACAGTGCCAGATGCCTGTTTTCTGCTGTTTTTGGTTTCAGAAAAGTTAGTAAAGAAATATTCTTAGAATTGGACGGGACAAAAGTCAATTACTTTCCGTCGGGAACAAGAAGTCCAGAGGAGATCCAGAGGGGCCAGCCAGGGGGGCCAGACCCACCCCAGGCGCGGGGACAGGTGGGCCCGCGCCTGGCTAGGGTTTGGTGTCTCTGGTCACCTCCCGGTCTCGCCCCTTCGCCTATAAGAAGCCCCCGATGTACAAACCGTGAGTACCCGATCAGAAATCCATGAAACCGTCTGTAGCCGCCGCCACCATCGTCCCTAGATCGGGGGGATATGAAGTTCTTCCCGGCACCCTGCCAGAGGGGAGATCATCCCGGAGGCCTTCTCTCCGCTATGATGCGTGAGTAGTTCCACCTTCGACTATGAGTCCATGTAGTAGCTAGATGGTTGTTGTCAACACCCGGATTTTTAATCCCAGATGCCTATTATGCCATACATCGCAATCCCAGGATTACCATTTTACGAGACATAACAGATTTGGAAACCACAGTACATCATCCATTACAAACCATACATAAGGTGTTACACAAATAAGGATCTCATGATCCAGTTCTTAATACAACTCAAGCAGCGGAATACGTAATAATAACGGTAGCGTAGGCGAAGCTCCATCTTCGGGGTCACAGGCAATGCTGACGATGTGAGATGATCCTAATTGTTGTAACGTTCCTGGGGTCCATCTTCCAGGTACTCCTCTTCATAGTCTGGCCACGGGAATAGCCAGGGACAAAGCCATGAGTACTCTTTAAGTACTCGGAAACTAATACTAACAAGTGAAGGGGTTTTTTGTAATAGGACACTAAGCTCTAGGGTTGTTTTGCAAAATCCAGATTTATTTCTACTAGGTTCATAAGCAAGAGAGCTAGTTGAAGTTATAACACCTAAGTGGGAATTTGTATTTCATATCACAACCCTGTTGTAGTCAAGTCAAATTCTCAATTCATTTCACAAGTCATTTTGAAAACATCTGATGGGGGAACAGTATGGCCACTCCAACTGTCCATAACCGCGGACGCGGCTATTCGAATAGTTTTACACTCTGCAGAGATTGTACACTTTCACCACAACATTCGATACATCCGTCAGGAACAAATCCTGAATTCACCATACCCAGTATGTGGATAATCAATCCTATCCTTTCAATTACATGCCCTAATATAAGCACCTCTCCTGTGAGTTTGGCCTCCCAACCATGACCAACTGTCATCTTGGTTACTGCACAGGTGGACAATCTTCACAAGGTAGCCTCAGCTCAGACCTTGGTCGTGAGGGAACTAATACTAAGGTATATAAGTTTCCAGTCAATCCCTACCCAATCTTCAGGTATTGTGGTTGTACGATAAAATTGGAATGGTATCGCATCCACACAACCATCAGTTTTATAAAGGGCTAAGGCTCATGCCTCAACATTTTCATCACCAAAATCATCTGGTGTTTGGAAACACATGTCAAAACATCTCAGTAGAATGATCCATCATTCTAAGGTTTTCATAACCATTTTTCCACCAAGTATTCCCATCTAAAGTTGATCAAGTTTTATGCTTAGCACTAGCATCTACAAGTGGGGGAGAGTACTAATGAGGGGTGGTAAACAAGTGGAGTTTTACTAAGTTCGATCTCATGCCTTAGGATGACATCAAGATTTTCTAGCTTAGGCCAAATTTTATGCTCTTTATTCAACCTTCGAATATCTTTCTATAATCTACAAGTTACTTAAGCACATTCTAAGGAAGTAGCTTTGATAAAGAAATAAAGTAGAAAGCTTGCTAATAAAACTAGGAGAGGGTATCAAGTGGGTATAATCACATATGCTTAGGGCATATAGTTGGCATGGTAACAAGCAAGTATTAGCTTGCACAATTGCAAGTATAAGCTTGCATAGATCAACTTGATTAGTAAGGCTTGCTAAAGTAGAGTATCTTGCAAGTGTTAGCTTGCCTTGTGCAGAGCAGTGGTTGAAGTTTTCCTCGGCTTCTTCTTCGTAGTATCCTCCTTCCTCCTCGTATCCTTGGTCGGTACTAGCGTCTATACATAAATACGAGGTACACTATCACCAAACAATACTTAACTACTTGCAATCATCACACAAAAGGTCCTATAGATGACCTAGCATCATCACTAACATTACAAGATTAAGGCTTGGTTTAATTCCTTTAATTTTTAGAAAAGTAATTTCTACTCATTAAAAAACTACTTGAGATTTAATATTATCCAAACCAAACATGGGATCATGTTGACACATGTCATCACCACATATTTTAGTCCATGGGAAAGTGATTTAAAGTGGTGTCACAATTTAATAAGGTTTTACCCTTTTATTTAATTAAATAAATTGACTAGAAATGCCTATGTGGCATTCTTTTATTAATTGGTCATTATTTCTGTAAGTAAACCTATATATTTTTATATATTCTGAAAGGTATGGTTAAATGTGATTTTTGAGAGTTGGAATCAACTCAAAATCTATTATGGTTGTAAATTTTAAAAATGTTTGAATGCATAAAAGCTTCTGCCTTGTTATTTTTACCAAGGATGATCTACAGATCCAAATGACTTGTATCCAATGGGCTTGGATTTAGCATTCCCAGACCTTTCTAACAAAATTGGTTTCATTCAATTTGGTTCACTGAATCGATCTGGGTTGATTTTTGAATCTAGATGCAGAAGTGTGTTTGAAATAAAATGGAAAAGGTTAAATTCAAACGACTGGGCTGCGCGGGAAGCGATACTGGGTCGGCCTGCTAAGCACAGCGCTTACGCGGGCTGGTTAAGTTGCTGTCCCCATGCGTCAGTGAGATGAGGGGTGCGAAGCGGTATCGGGCGATGTGAGCCGTGGGATGTTGTTCTAATCTAACGACTGAGGGTCGTCGTCCACGTCGGGCAACTCCGGCGAGACTAAAACCTAACACGGCAGGTGGGGGTCATTGGGGGCTCACCGGGGCTTAGGCGAGGGTCGACGAGGCGGGAGAACGACGAAGTCGACGATGGTGAACCTCCTGGTACCGGCAGCTTCTCCTGGGGTGGCTCCAATCGCTGCCCCCTTCTTCTCCAGCAGTGGCAGGCTCCAGTGAAATTCCAGCGAAGCGCTGCTCGCCTTGCTCCGGGACTGAGGCGGGGTGGTTCTGGGTGAGAGGGGAGTGAGGTGGTGTGCTCAATTCGGCTGGGGGTGGCCTCTATTTATAGTGGCGAGAGGGAACCGACGGGCGCAAGCTAAGCTCGTCGTGGTCGACGGCACAGAAGGCTAGCGGCGTGGGCGACGGTAGGGGGCGTTGCGGTGCTCCCTGGCGATGCTCAACGACATGGTGGCGAGGCGTGGGGCGGTGCGGTTTGGTCGGAACGCGGTGGTGCTCTGCGCGTGCCCGACAGAAGTTTTTAATGCGCACAGCGTGCGTGGTCCACACGGCGGCAAACGAGCATGTCTGCGGGGTTGCTGGGACGATGGTGATCATCTATGCACGCGGCGAGGGCGGCGCGCTGTCTGTGGGCGTCGGTCGAGCGTGGCGCACGGGGCGCGCTCTCGGCATGGTTGCTGGCGAGCTTGGCATGGTCCGTGCGTGTGGTCCAGGGGTTGGCAAGGTTCGAGCACTGGACAGGGAGTGGCGGTGGGGTGTTGGCTTGCTCCCAGACATGTTGGCTAGGCTTGGTTCTTCTCCTAGCTCGCTGTCGACATGTGGATGGCAAGGGTGCACTCGGCCTGCTCACCATTGATGGCATTACCAAGCTTACAGTGATGCTAGAGGTTTGCAATTGAGCTAGATGATCTACTAAAGCCTAGTTGCAACCAGAGAGGGAACAAGTTAGGCTCCAATCACTACTCACAATAGTGTTTGGATTTTGTTTGATTTGAATCTACAAGGTGTTTGTTGAAATGGCCGCAAGAATTCAAGTTTTGAATTTTGAAAAGATTTTTGGTGGGTGTGCTAGGTTGGTGCTGGTGAGTCTGCAGATGCTTGGGTTTTGAAAGTTGAGCTTGTTTGAGTGGTTTTTAAAAAAGTGGGATCTTCCCATATGATAAAGATTCAATTTTGAACTGTCCTTTGAACCATGCATTTGAAAGTTTCTGGATGATCACAAAGTGGGCCTTGATACTTTGTTATGAGTACAATGAAGGGGTCTAAAGATCCAAACAAGTTTCTGTTAAGTTCTGAAAGTTTGGGACAACCAAAGTAGGCATGGGAGTTAAATTGGTCAAAATGACCATTCACTCATTTGGCTTTGTTTTGATTTATTTGTCTTTGGGAAAAGTGTGGGGATTGTTTAGATGATGTTTAATTCACCTAAGAATCCATTTACAAGCAAAGAAACACACAAACAAGGTGGTTCAAAAGAATTCAAATTGGAATGCATACACACATGCATGCTTTCATATTTTTATTTAGAAAAGTTTTTGTTAACCCTAATTTTGATGATTAGAGTTTGATGATCCAAGTTTAGTATTTTTGGGATGTTACAAACCTTCCCCCCTTAAACAAAATCTCGTCCCAAGATTTGAAAAAGGACGAAAAAGATTACCTAGGATTTGAAGAGATCGGGAAACTTCGTCCTGATGTGATCTTCGCGCTCGCAGGTAGCTTCCTCTTCGGTGTGGTTGCTCTAATGAATCTTGAGAAACTTGATGCTTCGGGTTTGGGTAGTTCTAAAGGCTTCTTCCAAAATACGGATGGGTACTTCAGGATAGGTCAGATCATCGTTGATCTCTATGGTCTGATGATCGATATTCTTGAACACTTCGGTCTTCTTAGGGACTTCGAGACACTTGCGAAGTAATGAGGTATGGAACACATTGTGCACGGGTGACATCTCTTCGGGTAGTTCCAATTGATACGACACTTCTCCTTGACGGTTCAGAATCTTTAAAGGTCTGATATATATAGGGGCTAACTTTCCTTTGAGTTGGAAACGCTGCATTCCCTTCAATGGCGACACCTTCAGATAAACAAAATCTCCTATGTTGAAGGCGAGGTCTCGACGTCTCTTGTCGGTGTAACTCTTCTGTCTGGACTGGGCGGTCTTGAGGTTATCACGAATCTTGTGAACCTTCTCTTCTACTTCTCGTAGGATGTCGGGTCCGAAAATCTGACTCTCTCCTACTTCCGACCAGTTCAAAGGGGTGCGACACTTCCTTCCATAAATGAATTCAAATGGGGCCATTTGCAAACTGGCTTGGTAACTGTTGTTGTATGAAAAATTTGCAAACGACAGACAGTCTTCCCACTTAGATCCATATTCTAACACACATGCTCTCAGCATATCTTGGAGTATTTGATTTACTCGCTTCGTTGTCCATCGGTCTGAGGGTGATATGCAGTGCTGAAATCTAGGCGGGTTCCTAAACCTTCTTGGACTTTCTTCCAGAATCTCGAGGTAAATTGAGTTCCTCGATCTGATACAATGTTCTTGGGGACTCCATGCAAACTAACTATCCTAGTGATGTACAACTCCGCTAGCTTCGAACTATGATATGTGGTCTTGACGGGTAAGAAATGGGCGACTTTGGACAATCGGTCCACTATGACCCAGATAGAGTCATTTCCCCTACTAGAAGTAGGCAATCCGGTGATAAAGTCCATTCCAACGGAATCCCATTTCCATTCCGGAATCTGTAAGGGTTGCAACAATCCAGCGGGTCTTTGATGTCTTGCCTTGACTCGCTGACATATATCACACTTGGCGATATAGCTTCGATTTCTCTCTTCATCTTATGCCACCAAAATTGCTCTTTCAAATCTTGATACATCTTAGTTCCTCCGGGATGGATAGAATAAAGAGTATCATGGGCTTCCTTCAAAATAACTTCTTTCAACTCAGAATCTGCTGGTACACAAAGGCGTCATTTGTACCACAGAACTCCTTCTTCGTCTTCGGTGAATCCGGGTACTTTGCCTGTACCAATACGACGCTTGATTCCGTCGATACTAGCATTTCCTTTCTGCGCCTCTTTGATATGGCTGATCAAAGTGGGTTGAAGTTCTATGCTAGCCAAAAATCCTTCACTCACTAATTCCATTCGAAAATCTTCCATCTCTTTGTGCAAGCTTGGTTGCTCCTTCAAAATCATGGAGTTCAAGCGGCACGGCAATCTGCTAAGGGCATCTGCTACCACATTGGCTTTACCAGGGTGATAGTGAATGTCCACATCGTAATCCTTGATTACCTCAATCCATCTTCTCTGTCACATATTCAGCTCCTTCTGAGTGAATATATACTTCAGACTCTTGTGATCCGAATAAATCTCACAATGATTTCCCATGAGGTAATGCCTCCATGTCTTCAGGGCTAGAACTACGGCTGCAAGTTCAAGGTCATGGGTTGGGTAATTTTGCTCATGTTTCTTCAATTGTCGAGATAGATAGGATATAACTTTGCCTTCTTGCATTAGCACACATCCGAGATCGATCTTGGATGCATCGCAATACACATCGAAAGGCTTCGTGATATCCGGCATGATTAAGATTGGGGCTGAAATCAATATCCTTTTGAGTTCTTGAAAACTCGCTTCACATTTGTCGGTCCATTAAAACTTCTTGTCCTTCTTCAGCAATTGGGTCATGGGTCTGGCGATACTCGAGAATCCTTCTACGAACTTGCGGTAGTATCCCGCCAATCTGAGAAAAGCACGGACTTGGGTTTGAGTGGTTGGGGCTTGCCAATCTTCTACATCTTTCCCCTTTGCGGGGTCAATGGCAATTCCTCCGGCTGATACAATGTGACCGAGGAATCCTACCTCCTGTAACCAGAATTCACATTTGCTAAACTTGGCATACAACTGATGCTCTCTAAGGGTTCCAAGAATGGTCCTTAGGTGTAGCTCATGTTCTTCTTCTGATTTGGAATAGATCAGAATGTCATCGATGAAAACAACGACAAACTTATCCAGGAAGTCCATAAAAATCTTATTCATGAGATTCATGAAATAAGCGGGGGCATTGGTTAATCCAAAAGACATGACAATATACTCATATAATCCATATCTGGTGGTAAAGGCAGTCTTTGGAATATCCTCTGCACGAATTTTGAGTTGATGATAACCAGTTCTAAGATCAATCTTAGAAAACACTTTGGCACCGGTCAACTGATCAAATAAATCTTCTATCTTGGGCAAGGGGTATTTGTTCTTGATGGTGACATCATTCAATTTCCGATAATCCGTACACAAACGGTTACCTCCATCTTTCTTGTCCACAAACAAGACAGGTGATCTCCATGGTGATGCACTTGGTTGAATCAATCCAATTTCCAGCATGGCATCCAGTTGTTTCTTCAGTTCTTCCAGTTCTGACGGGTTCATACTATATGGTCTCTGGGCTATGGGTCCAGTTCCAGGAATTAGTTCGATGATAAACTCGATATCCCGATCTAGGGGCATACCGGGCAAAACATCTGGAAATACATCGGGGTATTCGCAGACTATCCGGACTTTGTCAATGGTAGGTTGGGCTATACTCTTGTTGCACTTGAATTGACGAGGTAAGGTTTCAGATATATGCTCGACTGATATTCCGGCTGTACTGGTCATGGTTATGGCTTTCTTGGCACAGTCAATCAATCCTTTATGTTTGGACATCCAATCCATGCCTAGTACTACTTCCAAACCTTTAGTTCCAAGTACTATCAGATTTTCATAAAAATCTATGCCATGGATTCAGATAGGGACGGCTTTGCAAATTTGCCTAGCCTTGGTGGTTGATCCGGGAATTTGAACAATCATAACATGCTTCAGTTTGGTTGGTTGAATTTTACTAGTGCATGCAAATTCTTCGGTGACAAATGAGTGCGATGCACCAGAATCAAACAACACTCTTGTCAGTACTGAATTAATAGAAAACATACCCAACACGACGTCTGGCGCTTCCTGAGCTTCTTCAGCATGCATGAGAAAAAGACGACCATTGCGGTTGAGCGAATTCCCTGGGGCAAACCTCCTTCCGGGTTGAACCCGACGCTGCTGCTGAGCTGGGGCATTGGTATTGGGTGCTGCGGCATTCTTCTTGTTGGGGCACTCGTTGGAGTAGTGACCCTTATTTCCACAGTCATAACAAGTCACTTGCGACTTGTCCTTTGCTGCTACAGGCACAACATTGCTTCCAGTCCTCGGGGCAGTGTTGGTGTTGGTGGCAGCATTGTTGTTGTTGAACTTGGGTAGGGCACGGTTGAAATTGCTAGGGTTGCCGGGGTTGTTGTGATTTCCTCCAAGCCTAGGGTTTCCACGGTTGGGATAGGTGGGACGGTTCATCGGGGGTCTGTTTGTTCTTGGGGCAAATCCTGGAGATGGGTTAGGGCGGTACTTTGGGGTCTGATGGGTTCCTGGCTGATGCATCATGCGACACTTGCGGTTCTCATTGGCTTGGTTGATCTTTCCTTCCATCTGAATAGTAGAGTCGACAAGGGCTTCAGTATCAGCAAAGGGGATATTGACTAACACAGTCTGCATCTCATCATGCAGACCATTCAGGAATCTTTCTTTCTTCTTGGCTTCGGTGTCGATCTCATCCGGGGCATACCTAGCTAATGACAAAAAATTGTCACGGTATTCCACTACAGTCATCCTTCCTTGCTTCAGTTCTCTGAACTCATCTCTCATTCTCTTGATCAAACCCGGTGGCACATGGGTTCTGCTGAACTTGACCTTGAATTCCTCCCAGGTCATCATCTGGCCTCTGGTCATTGCGCGAACACTGTTCCACCATGCCCTGGCATCTCTATCTAGATAGTGGGTGGCGAACAGAACTTTCTCGTTGGCTTCCACTCCGGCGACTTCCAGGTTATTTTCCATGGTTTGCAACCAATCGTCGGCGTCTAGGGGTTCTTCTGACTTAGTGAAAACAGGTGGGTTGGTATTCTGGAAATTCTTGAGCTTAGAGCCATGGTTGTCTTGATTTCCGTGACCTTGATTGTTGTGGGCCAGCTGAGCTATTTGTTGCAGGGTGGCTAGGTTGGCTTGACGTTCCGCTCTTTCAGCTTCCCGGTCAAAAACCAACATTTGCAGGATTTGCAATATCGGGTCCGGGGATGAACCACTTCCCCCGTGTGGCATCTGATGATTGAGATAGATCATGAGAAAAGAGGGAAATTTCTAAGGTTCTAGGACTTTGAAAAGTTTTTAAAGTTTGACTCATATTTTCTAGCAACTTGCTTTTCATTCATTCATTCACACGATACAAACACACACCACAAAACAAGAAAAACGGATGGTTTTAAGAACCATTATGGAAACACACACCACAACTCACTACGCTAGTGCTCAAGTGCTACTACTCCTTGGAATCGGTGGCTTCATCATCTTCATCATCATCGATGAAGGCGAAATCATCCTCATCGGTGAAGAAATCCATAGCCTGATCCTCCAGAAAATCATCATCATCGTTGAGATAGGAGTAGGGGTCTCCACGAATATCCTCTCTGGCATTCTCCCTTTCTTCCAACTGCATGTCCCTCTCGCGGATGGTCTCCTCCAAAGATGAGATACGGTGGCGAAGACGGGCAATGATGCGCTCTTTCTTGTCGAGCTGACGGCGGCGAGACTTGCGATCCTTTGCTAGCATGGCGATGGTTTGATCCTTCGTCTTGATGATAGCGGACTTGTGGTTGGAGTAGTCACGGCAATTGTCCAACTCCTGCTGACGATCGTACATCATGAAGCTAAGGTGGTCCAATTGAGTCTTCAGCTCAGGGTGGTATGGGGCTTCCAGTGGTTGTTCATTAGCATAACGCCTTGGGCAAAACTCAAGGCGGGTTCCCTTGATCTGGTTGATACGCTGCCCACACAGACGGGCAAGAGCTTCCTGCATGGCCCTGGCAAGTCCATCGAGCCAGTTGTTCTCTCTTAAGGTAAACTGAATTCCCTCGGCAGTGGGAGGTTCAATCTTCCCTCAGAGACTTGCAACAATTAGCCACTGCAGATCTTCTCCTCCTTGATCATTGAGCTGAGCTCCGAAGAACTCGGGGTGCGGACGCTCCAGAATTTCCGAAAGCTGGTCCAAATCCCTCTCAAAGATAAGGTCTCTTCCATTTCCCAACTGATAAAACTTGCTGTACTTCACGTCCATCTATAAGAATATAGGATGAGTAAGTTAGTAGAGTGATCAAGTGTGTCAAAGTTTTATGTATTTTGCAAAAAATTTTGAGGAACATGAATTTTTCTGAAAGAATCAAAGTGATAAGAATGGGAATACGTTTTTGTAAATATTTGTTTCTTTTGGTTTTGAAACTAAGTTTTTGATTCAAATGTCCAGTCTAACTAGGGTCTCCTATGGTCAGGATGGCTCTGATACCAACTTGTCAACACCCGGATTTTTAATCCCAGATGCCTGTTATGCCATGCATCGCAATCGTAGGATTACCATTTTGCGAGACATAACAGATTTGGATACCACAGTACATCATCCATTACAAACCATACATAAGGTCTTACACAAATAAGGATCTCATGATCCAGTTCTTAATACAACTCAAGCAGCGGAATACGTAATAATAACGGTAGCGTAGGCGAAGCTCCATCTCCGGGGTCACAGGCAATGCTAACGATGGGAGATGATCCTAGTTGTCGTAACCTTCCTGGGGTCCATCTTCCAGGTACTCCTCTTCATAGTCTGGCCATGGGAATAGCCAGGGACAAAGCCATGAGTACTCTTTAAGTACTCGAAAACTAATACTAACAAGTGAAGGGGTTTTTTGTAATAGGACACTAAGCTCTAGGGTTGTTTTGCAAAAGCCATATTTATTTCTACTAGGTTCAGAAGCAAGAGACCTAGTTGAAGTTATAACACCTAAGTGGGAATTTGTATTTCATATCACAACCCTTTTGTAGTCAAGTCAAATTCTCAATTCATTTCACAAGTCATTTTGAAAACATCTGACGGGGGAACAGTATGGTCACTCCAACCGTCCATAACCGCGGACGCGGCTATTCGAATAGTTTGACACTCTGCAGAGATTATACACTTTCACCACAACATTCGATACATCCGTCAGGAACAAATACTGAATTCACCATACTCAGTATGCGGATAATCAATCCTAACCTTTCAATTACACGCCCTAGTATAAGCACCTCTCCTGTGAGTTTGTCCTCCCAACCATGACCAACTGTCATCTTGGGTACTGCATAGGTGGACAATCTTCACAAGGTAGCCTCAGCTCAGACCTTGGCCATGAGGGAACTAATACTAAGGTATATAAGTTTCTAGTCAAGCCCTACCCAATCTTCGGGTATTGTGGTTGTACGATAAAATTTTAATGGTATCGCATCCAGACAACCATCAGTTTTATAAAGGGCTAAGGCTCATGCCTCAACATTTTCATCACCAAAATCATCTGCTGTTTGGAAACACATGTCAAAACATCTCAGTAGAATGATCCATCATTCTAAGGTTTTCATAACCATTTTTCCACCAAGTATTCCCATCTAAAGTTGATCAAGTTTTATGCTTAGCACTAGCATCTACAAGTGGGGATGAGTACTAATGAGGGGTGGTAAACAAGTGGAGTTTTACTAAGTTCAATCTCATGCCTTAGGATGACATCAAGATTTTCTAGCTTAGGCCAAATTTTATGCTCTTTATTCAACCTTCGAATATCTTTCTATAATCTACAAGTTACTTAAGCACATTCTAAGGAAGTAGCTTTGATAAAGAAATAAAGTAGAAAGCTTGCCAATAAAACTAGGAGAGGGTATCAAGTGGGTATAATCACATATGCTTAGGGCATATAGTTGGCATGGTAACAAGCAAGTATTAGCTTGCACAATTGCAAGTATAAGCTTGCATAGGTCAACTTGATTAGTAAGGCTTTCTAAAGTAGAGTATCTTGCAAGTGTTAGCTTGCCTTGTGCAGAGCAGTGGTTGAAGTTTTCCTCGGCTTCTTCTTCGTAGTATCCTCCTTCCTCCTCGTATCCTTGGTCGATACTAGCGTCTATATATAAATACGAGATACACAATCACCAAACAATACTTAACTACTTTCAATCATCACACAAAAGGTCCTATATATGACCTAGCATCATCACTAACATTACAAGATTAAGGCTTGGTTTAATTCCTTTTATTTTGAGAAAAGTAATTTCTACTCATTGAAAAACTACTTGAGATTTAATATTCTCCAAACCAAACATGGGATCATGTTAACACATGTTATCACCACATATTTTAGTCCATGGGAAAGTGATTTAAAGTGGTGTCACAATTTAATAAGGTTTTACCCTTTTATTTAATTAAATAAAGTGACTAGAAATGCCTATGTGGCATTCTTTTATTACTTGGTTATTATTTCTGTAAGTAAACCTATATATTTTTATATATTCTGAAAGGTATGGTTAAATGTGATTTTTGAGAGTTGGAATCAACTGAAAATCTATTATGGTTTAAATTTGAAAAATGTTTGAATGCAGAAAAGCTTCTGCCTTGTTATTTTTACCAAGGATGATCTACAGATCCAAATGACTTGAGTCCAACGGTCTTGGATTAAGCATTCCAAGACCTTTCTAACAAAATTGGTTTCATTCAATTTGGTTCACTAAATCGATCTGGGTTGATTTTTGAATCTAGGTGCAGCAGTGTGTTTGAAATAAAATGGAAAAGGTTAAATTCAAACGACTGGGCTGCGCGGGAAGCGATACTGGGCCGGCCTGCTAAGCACAACGCTTACGCAGGCTGGTTAAGTTGCTGTCCCCACGCGTCAGTGAGAGGAGGGGGTGCGGAGCGGTATGGGGCGATGTGAGCCGTGGGATCTTGTTCTAATCTAACGGCTAAGGGTCGTCGTCCACGTCGGGAAACGCAGGCGAGACTAAAACCTAACGCGACAGGTGGGGATCGTTGGGGGCTCACCGGGGCTCATGCGAGGGTCGGCGAGGCAGGCGAATGACGAAGTCGACGACGGCAAACCTCCTGGTACCGGCAGCTTCTCCTAGGGCGGCTCCAATCGCTGGCCCCCTTCGTCTCCAACAGCGGCAGGCTCTGGTGAAATTCCGGCGAAGCGCTGCTCGCCTTGCTCCGGGACTGAGGCGGGGTGGTTTTGGGTGAGAGGGGAGTAGGGTGGTGTGCTCAATTCGGCTGGGGGCGGCCTCTATTTATAGTGGCGAGAGGGAACCGACGGGCGCAAGCTGAGCTCGTCGTGGTCGACGGCACAGAAGGCTAGCAGCGTGGGCGATGGTAGGGGGCGGTGCGGTGCTCCCTGGCGATGCTCAATGACATGGTGGTGAGGCGTGGGGCGGTGCGGTTTGGTCGGAACACGGCGGTGCTCTACGCGTGCCCGACGGAAGTTTTTAATGCGCACAGCGTGCGTGGTCCGCGCGGCGGCGAACGAGCGTGTCTGCGGGGTTGCTGGGACGGTGGTGATCATGTATGCACGCGGCGAGGGCGGCGCGCGGTCTGTGCGCATCGGTCGAGCGTGGCGCATGGGGCACACTCTCGGCATGGTTGCTGGCGTGCTTGGCATGGTCCGTGCGTGTGGTCCATGGGTTGGCAAGGTTCGAGCAATGGACAGGGAGTGGCGGTGGGGTGTTGGCTTGCTCCCAGACATGTTGGCTAGGATTGGTTTTTCTCCTAGCTCGTTGTCGACATGTGGGTGGCAAGGGTGCACTCGGCCTGCTCACCATTGATGGCATTGACAAGCTTACAGTGATGCTAGAGGTTTGCAATTGAGCTAGATGATCTACTAAAGCCTGGTTGCAACCAGAGAGGGAACAAGTTAGGCTCCAATCACTGCTCACAATAGTGTTTGGATTTTGTTTGATTTGAATCTGCAAGGTGTTTGTTGAAATGGCCGCAAGAATTCAAGTTTTGAATTTTGAAAACATTTTTGGTGGGTGTGCTAGGTTGGTGCTGGTGAGTCTACAGATGCTTGGGTTTTGAAAGTTGAGCTTGTTTGAGTGGTTTTTGAAAAAGTGGGATCTTCCCATATGATAAAGATTCAATTTTGAACTGTCCTTTGAACCATGCATTTGAAAGTTTCTAGATGATCACAAAGTGGGCCTTGATACTTTGTTATGAGTACAATGAAGGGGTGCAAAGATCCAAACAAGTTTCTGTTAAGTTCTGAAAGTTTGGGACAGCCAAAGTAGGCATGGGAGTTAAATTGGTCAAAATAACCATTCACTCATTTGGCTTCGTTTTGATTTATTTGTCTTTGGGAAAAGTGTGGGGATTGTTTAGATGATGTTTCATTCACCTAAGAATCCATTTACAAGCAAAGAAGCACACAAACAAGGTGGTTCAAAAGAATTCAAATTGGAATGCATACACACATGCATGCTTTCATATTTTCATTTAGAAAAGTTTTTGTTAACCCTAATTTTGATGATTAGAGTTTGATGATCCAAGTTTAGTATTTTTGGGATGTTACAGTTGTATCTCCTCCTTTGTGCTTTCATGTATAGATCTTGTGAGCTCCATTCATGATAAAGATATAATCTATCTGTAATCATGCATGTTGTGTTTGCGGGGATCCGATGGATATTGAGATTATTATGTTGATTTGATTAATGGTTTTGTCTTTATGATTCTATCATGTCTGTGTTGTTTGTGATCTTGCATGCTCTCCGTTGTTAGTAGTTATCTTGGCCAAGTAGTTGCTAGTGACTCCAAGAGGGGGTATTTATGCTCGATAGTGGGTTCATGCCTCTAGTTTCCAAGGAAAGTGACAGAAATCTCTTCGATTCTAGATGTGCTATTGCTACTAGGGAGAAAACAACGGTCTCTTGTTCATGGAACTTGTGGACTGTTTACCTTACACACTTTGCTTAAAGCAGTTGTCTGTTGCTTGCAACTTAATACTGGAGGGGGTTCGGATGATAATCTGAAGGTGGACTTCTAGTCATAGATGCATTTGGATGGCGGTCTATGTATATTGTTGTATTGCCCAATCAACCTCATAGGATATTTTGGACTTGTAATTGCATTGTTATGCTTTGCTCAGTTCCTGTCAATTGCCCCGCTATAATTTGTTTACCCTTCATGCCATGTTGTTTATCTAAGGAGAGCACCTCTTGTGAACTATGGACCCTGGTCCAATCTTTACCATTGATACATCTTCCACTGTTACCTGTTTACTTGCTGCAAACCACCGTTATCTTCCACACCATACATTTAATCCTTTGTTACAGCAAACCGGTGAGCTTGACAACCTCACTGATTCATTGGGGCAAAGTCTTGAGTTTGTGTTGTGCAGATCTCCGTGTTGCTTGCAACACCTGTGTGACATTTCCTTCCTTCTATTGGTTTGATAACCTCGGTTTCTTACTGAGGGAAACTTGCTGTTGTGCTGCGTCATACCTTGCTCTTGGGGTTTCCAACGAAGCGTCCCACGACAAGTACTAGGCGCCATCACAGGAGAACATCAACTCGATCTCCTCCTCCGCGCAATACTCGATCTCTGCCTCCACCTCCGTGCAATACTACCTCATTGAAGAAACGGAAGGTCGCCGCTCCCCCGCGCCCTACATCAAAGAAAGGTAAAACGACGAAGATAGTCGACATCGCGCCGACTCTTCCAAAGAGATCTTATGACAAGATCGATGAGGAAAATGCTGCGTATGTGGATGCCCAAGTTAAGGCGCATTTTGCACCCCCAAATCCTGAGCCAAAGCCTTTATTTGATGAAAAAACCAAAACGTGGGCTAGGTCCTTTCTTGAGCAACCATCCTAGATATCGATGAATCTGGAATCAGACTATGACCGGGAAATTATTAAAAAAGCAAATAAAAATTAACAAGTGCAAAATGCGAGAAACAAGTTGCCCAGCTCGGACAACAGAAATTCAATCGGTGCCCCCGCTCAAAGTAATTTCAGATATTGACAAGGCCTTCAGAGCCGAAATAGCTAAGGACATGCAAATAATGGACCAAAGAGCCCGTACTAATGCTGCACTAATGGGCATCACTGTATCAGAGGCCAAAGCATTGCTACCAAAGCAAATATGTTTCTTGGTCAATATTTAGGCTATGAAGATATGCAGTGGGCCAGATAGTATGGAAGTATTTCCAAGGGGAGCCTCTAGTCAGTCATGAGGATCTCACGTGTCTATCCACACATATGTGAAATCTACACACATGGTACCTGTTGCAATTAGAAAAAAAAAAGCACCACAAAGATTGGTTTGCGGTGGATGTTAGAAAGGAGCATCACTTCAAACCATACTCGATACAGGTTCAAATGACCGAACTGTTTCAGTTATATAATCAGCACGCCCTCGATAAATCTATGATTGGTTGCTACTGTCTGTAAGTGGCTTATTTCTGTAATTAAGTCTGTAGCTCAGCTCGTTCATTGTATTTAATATATTATCCTGACTATATATCCTTTTGTACGATATTATATTCTGCAGAATGAAGATGCTTGAATGAAAAAGAGCTAGAAGATATGACGTTGGGTTTATTGACCCATATATTGTTAATGAATATACGTTAAAGAATCACCCCAATGACGTGGAGAAAGACTTATGCATGTTCTTAACCGAGAATAATTTTGTTAAGAAAATACTATTTCCTTACAACTTCAAGTGAGCGTTTCTATCTTGTACACATTTTATTTTTGCTTACTTGATGTTACGTGTAATTGATGAGCTATGCATATATGCTTATGTAAACGTCTATAGATTCCACTAGATCTTGCTAAACATTCAAGTTGACAAGTCCCTAATTAAAGTCCACGACTTATTAATTTGGAACCAAGAGAAGTGGAGCGATATGAAAGTAATGCTCCATAAGTAATTTCAATCATTATCGCATTATATCGGCCTCTTTCGTTCATTTCCTTATATCAAGTAACTAATAACTCCTTTGTTCATTTTCTTTGCCGAGCAGATGTTGGACACGGTTCAGATAGAAAATACCAGGTCCATTCAAAGAGGAGCTAACTTATAAAACGGTGAAGAGTTTACAGCAGCTACCGGGAACTCATTTATATGGATACTTCGTCTGCGAGTATATTCGTGAGTTGACTAGTGAGCGGAAAGTTGATTCACATTATATTTACGATTTGCGGAAGAATCTAGAGCCAGAACAGCGCGTACGAGTAATTCAAGAGGAGCTGGCGGGATTTCTAATGAAGGAGGTCCTTAATGTACATGGAGAACATTATGTGAATAACGCGGAACTCTATATGCCTTAGTGATCTCCATGTAGTTGATATGATATATCATCAATGACCATGTAATTTCAAAACATTTCTTCCTTTTGATATGATTGAATATATGTATACTTGCAAGGGATCGAATATTAATTATATAGATGCATTAATGTATACTGTGTATGTAGTAGTGTAGAATAAGTGTACTAAAATATATGTTTGAAATTATAGTGAAACAAAAAACAAAAAAGGAATGAAATGGCAAAAAAAAGGAAACACACAATCTCTGCCGCGACAGAGAAACACATGAATTCTCTACAGCGGCAGGAAGCATTATAGTCCCGGGTGGTGTTACGACCCAGGACTAAATGGTTTATGCCCCCGCCTCGCAGAAACAACAATGTGGTCATCTTCTGTCGCGGGCCATAGCGACCCGGGACTAGAGAGGGGGGGCTCTAGTCCCGATTTGGCAGTCCCGGGACCAAAATCGGGACTAGAGCCTATTACGGCCCGAGACTAAAAGCCCGTTTTCCACCAGTTCATACGAGACAATGGACTATCCACAGAATCCTCCTACCCATACAAGGCTGAGAGGAGTACCTCGGGATGCAAGCGGAAAAGGAGCTGCAACGAGGATATCTGGCTTTCAATTTGTGCAACCAACCGAGGAGGATCTGGAGAGAGCGGTAGACAAGCAGCCCGCGGTTGTCTCATTGCAGTAGACAGATATTATGCATAGATACAAATGAGGCGTTCAAGGCACCTAGTTCGTTGTGGCCATCCACCTCGTCATGCCGCTTGAGAGGCTGCTCCTGCACAGCGGGTTCATGACACTGATCGGCCTTCCCTGAGTCCAGCGTGGGCACTTTCCGGTCTTCTCCCCATGTTCCTCTGCCGCCTGCGCCTCAGCAGCCCTTTCACTTAATCTTTTCCTTTCCTCCTCACGGGCCTTCTTGCGCACATGTTGCTCTGCATAGCTGCGCTCTTCCTCTTCTGCCATCCTCTTCATATTTATCTCACGGTTACGAGCTTTATCCTCTCTTATTTTTCCAGTTCTCTCTCTCTCGCTCCTTCTTCTCCTGTTCGGCCATCCTTTCGGCACGTTCCTCTTCGTGAAAGGCAGCCCACGTAGCTCGGTTCCTATCATGAAGCTCTTGCGCGGCCCAAGCTGGCTGCTCCATGCCAATCCAATGCACCACTTGCAAAGAGGAGGAGAAGACTGCAAGCACATTAATGGAATAAATAAAAGAACACATAATAACATCATTCATTCATATTCATCATGCTTTGGGAACAACCGGAGGCCTCTCGTACAACAAAATTGCTTGCGGGGCGGCTTGCATCATAGTTGGCACACATGAAAAACTTCATGCCCATGCAAGTGGAGATATCGATTGACTCCTTCACCTTGGCGAGATGGCCGCACCAACAGCGCTCTTGTTTCACCCCCTCTGGCAACCTGACATCTTTCATCTTCCTAGGCCTATACTCTAGGTCTGAACAAGGCACACTTATGATGGAATCTCGGAAGGATAGGCGAGAGAAAGAGGAGAAGGAATGCGATAGAAAGAGGAGGAACAGATGAATTGGTTGAAGAGAAAACATATCAGTGTCTGGATTTATAGAGGCACAGGGCAAAATAGGCGGAAGAAAATGGTGGGAGAAAAGTGTTAGGAAACGGTGATGGGAGAAAAATGGAGGGAACCGGGTGGTGGGACAAAATGGCGGAAATCGATAGCGAGCGAAATAGGTGAGTAAATTGATCACGTTTGATTAGCGAGTAAGAGGCAACGTTGCATGGTCAGCGCAGGCTTCTGGGGCCTCTAAGCTAATCGGTGGTTGAGGTGATTAGACCTATTGGCGAGCCGGCCTCCCAATGTCCCTGCCACGCCTGTCAGTGCCCCCGACAGGCCCGTCGGGGCCCGGAAGCCCGATTAGTACTTGTCGGGTTACGGGCCTCTGAGGCCACCCTAGATTTCGAAATTTCTAATTTCTGCTTCGGAGCAGCATTCTGACATTTAAACATGTTGATCGATGATGTTGAAGATTAACCAATCCGCCTTGTCCAGACCTGTCAGCGTACAATACAACAAGATGGTCCATTCTACTTGTGGATGATGATGACGATAGATAAGGAGGTGTGGCAAAGATCCGTGTTTCAGTCTTTCCAGCTAGGCTCATGTTGTCTGAACCTACCGACCGTTCCATGGCCGACGACTCAGCTCCCTCTTCCTATGTTTTTTCAAGGATACGTCCTGGGAGACGTATCGTTTTCATAGAAGGGGGGCAAGTGGCTAGAAAAATTACAACGCCCTGAGGCATGCGCCCTGAGCGTGACTCCACGTTGTTGCTACGACAACCCATACACCCTATCCAACTACTCGTGGCATCTCCACTTGTCCACATGCCCTAAGAAATCACGCAAGAGCCCCGTGGTCCTCCACCGGCTTGCCTCGTTCTGGATCCTTCGAGTAACTATCTGCGCAGAAGGGGTGGTGCCTTCAAAAACAACATCATTCCGGTGGCGCCAAAGGGTCCAGCATACCAGGGAGATGTCGGTCCATGGATAGTGCTCGTGGCCCTTGCCTCCTCGCCTTTCCTGAAGCCAGGCTACTAGCTTCGTGTCCTGCTCCGGCATCTAGTGACTCTTACCCCACCAGCTTAGGCATGTTGCCCACACCTCACGGGCTAGGATGCAGCCCATCAGGAGGTGATCTATTGTCTCTCCACACTGGTCACAGAGTGGGCAAGCCATCAGATGCTGTAGCCCATGTCTGCTCAGCCTATCCGCTGTCCAACATCTGTTTCTCACCGCTAGCCAGAGCGAGACCTTAGAGCTGGTGGGGGCACGGGAGCGCCAGATTTACAGGGCTCCTGCCATCGAGGTCCGACCAGCAAAAAGGGCCTGGTAGCAGGAATTGGCCGAGTAGCAGTTGCTCGGATCCTAATTCCAGTTGAATACATCTTGGGTGCATTCCGTGAGAGTGACCCCCTCAAGCCGGTCCGCCACCTCGAGGAGTTCCCTAATGGCCGTCGTGCCCAATTCTGGGGAGATATCATGAATCCATCCACCAGCCAAGCCCTCCCTAACCATGCGATTGCAAGCTGCACCTGCCGGGACAGCCGCGAAAAGGTGCAGGGCAAATTTGCAGATACGTCCACATCGAAGCCACTTGTCCGTCCATAAAAGGGTGGTGGCTCCATCTCCCACCACCGCCACAGTCGCAGCGTCAAAGAGTTTCCTAGACAGGTCGGGCACCCGGATGTCAAGCTCGCGCCATGGCTTGTCCGGCTCCTCTCGCCGTAGCCACAACCACCGCGTTCTTAAGGCAATGTTCATGAACCACAGGTTCGGGATGCCTAAACCACCCAGCTCCTTGGGCGTACAAACCCTGTCCCACGCCGCCAGGCAGTGTCCACCGTGCACGTCTTTCCTCCCTTTCCATAGGAATCCACAAATAATCTTCTCGATGCCGATGATGGTCTCTATGGGGATGTTAAGGGACACCATTGCGAAGATTGGGATGGACGATAGAGTTGTCTTTACGAGCTCCAAACACCCACCCCTGTTAAGCGTAGATGCTTTCCACGATGGCAGCTTGGCGGCTACCAAGTCGACCAGAGATTGCAATTGTGCAGCCGATGGTTTCCATAGCGAAAGCGGTAGTCCCAGGTAGCTCAGCGGGAACTGCGTGATCGGACACTGCAACTCTTGGGTTACCAAAGCCCGGTCCACCTCAGTACATCTTATCAGGTTGGCTGAACACTTGGCGAAGTTAGTGCGGAGGCCGGATGTAGAGCCGAAATCCTCGATGCTCCTGGTGATCACCTGAAAGTCCACCCCCGTCGGCCTCAGGAAGGTGACCACATCATCAGCGTATATAGAGGTGCGCTGCCATAGGCCAGATGCTGCAAGGTGGGTGAGTAGCCCAGGTCTTTAGCCTTGATGATCATCAGCTGGAAAACCTCCATGAGCAGAATGAAAAGCTGCGGTGAGAGGGGGCCCCCCTGCCGGAGCCCCCGTCTGTTGGACACTTTTACCCTGGGGCAACCATTCAGGAGGATGCGGATGGAGGCTGTAGAAAGAAGAGCGCAGATGCACGGGCTTCTCATATACCAAAGTTATGAATTGCAATGAGATAACCACGGGCGTTGAGGGAGAGCATGGTGGCGCGGTGATTTGGCTGTGTCCTCCGTGCCTCCCTCAGCGTCCATGGCTGCCACACCCTCCCCTCGATCCAGCAACATCGGCCATGGCTAGCTACAGGTGGTGGAGAACGAAAAGGAGAAGGAAGAGAGGACGGTGTTCTATGTGGGTGAAGATGGCCGCGGGTAGCCAGTTAAAAAGGACCGACATCGAATGCCGGCACGAAGGCCGAAGAGAGGGGCATTGAAGTGTCCAGTAAGGAGGGCAGGCGTTGAGCGGCTCCTGCAACGGCGGTGGAGAGTGTGTCCTCCAGTCAGTCAGCGTGTCGTCTCGTCGCCATTGATGGCCCAGGCTGTCGCCGGTCAGCCTTCCGCCAGCGTATCTGAATAGCTGCCGCGGTTGCGTCTGAATCGGTGCCGCTGCGCGCGTCTGAATCAACGCCACGGTTTCTATTTCACTTATTGGTTCTTCGGACATTCATTTTTTATTTTGTGCGACACCTATGGTCTCTGAATAAAAGCTCACGACCGTTTACGAATATCATCTATTATCATGCTCTTTTTCTTCTAGGTTTGACGATGGTGAGTACCCGAAAATCTTAAACATGTCTTAAAGAAGGTTTGTAACCTACTAGCAAACTAATGCTATTTGTTGCACTTATTATGTTAAAAGTGCATATAATAATACATGTTTTATTTCTGATATGCAGTATACTTTTAAACTATTTTATTAGTGCCCTGTGAAAATAAGGGCAAAACATATGGATCTACCTGTAAGATAAATTTTACAAAATACGTATTTTAAGTGTTCGAATTAGTTCATAGTTAATAATTTAATAGTTTATCATTACAAAAATATCATAGTTCAATACTTTGACAATTCAAACATTACCTTGAACCATCGTGCATGAATACATAAACAATAAACATGCACATGATGTGCTTATGCAACTCTACCATATATTCTTACGACTACAGTTATGAAATCTAAAATCACATTTTGGTTAACTATAAGAGCTTTCAAACAAGTTAGTTGGTAACAAATTTAATAAACCAGAATGGTTAGTTTTTTCATTTAAAATTAAATAAGTACAAAGGATAAAATTGATCCCACAAGTGATTTAATATTTTCCTTCTTAATTATATATTTATTGTGTCATCTTATGCATCTTTTGGAAAATTTATAGAACATTCTACTGTATGATTAATAATGTCGTCTCAGCTATGTGGATTATTCCAAGATTATATATCCTTGCGATTGTGACCTAAACATCAACCATGAAGTGCCGTATTAGATGGTCTTGAATATATTTTATAGAGATTTGCTCGTCTAGTATATTTAATCAATTATAAAGGTACTTTCACGGGATTCAAAAATAAATTCTGGACAATTCAATAACATGTTCATGAGTCGTTTTTTCAAACCGTTTATCTGAATTTTATAAATAAAATAATCTTGGTTTTTCTTAAGATTTCACAAAACAAAAATGAAAAGATAAAGACAGTATCTTTTTATTGGGCCGTATTTTGATGCTGCCCATGAAGCCACCGTTTAGCCGACGTGGGCGAGAGGCGTCGCTGCGGGCCATATATAGGAGCGCACCCATATCGAGAACCGACCGGCTCTCCTTCCTCTGGCTGACTGCGTCACGCCGTCGCGCACGCACGGCGGCGAAGCGCTCATCGGCCTACCGTTTACTAGCCTACCCGATTCTGATCGATCCGAGAGACCTGTCGGCCGGGGGGGGTCGATTCCTCGTTGCGCCGTCGCGGTCTGGGAGTGTCCTTCCTGCCTTAGTGCCATCGTCTTCGTCCCGATTTCGGGCCGGCCGATTCTAGCCGAGGTGAGTTTCTGTCCTTCCCCTGAGGTGACGGTGGCGGTTTTAGTAGTGGTATACCTGATGCTTCGTTGGAGTAGCTGATCTGTTCTTGTTTCAGCTTCTGATCTCGTAGGTCGTGCCTCTTTCTGAGCCTGAGTGAGGTGGCGGAAAGAGAGGGCTGGGGATTTTCTTTTTGTTAATGTGGTGTCTAGTAGATTTTTGAGTTATTGTTCCTCCTGCTAGTTAATGGCACTCATCCAAGCTTCCATATGTAAAAGGCTGATTGCTACACAAATTTACAACTAATCGAGAGATCCTGACACATCGCTTCTATGTAGATTTACTTAGGTATTTGATCAAGAGTTAGTATTCTTCCCTGCATATCCATAGGCTATAGTTGCACAGCATCATGTTAATAATCATGGTGAAATACAATCCTGATTATCTCTGCTATTAGTGTACATCAGCCCGACAAGATACACTGCAATGTACTATAAGCTACTACGAGTACTTATTTTCAGTGAATGTACCTACTCTCTGTTACTCATGATTGTTACCACTTTTCGATCATTGCAGCTCGTTGTGGTTCTGAACAGCGCCCAACATGGCGGCCAATGTTAGTGAGTCCACAAGCGGCAACAGCAGCGTCGCGGGTGACAGAGGGACCTGCTTCCAGTGCAACATATGCTTCGAGCTGCCGCTGGAGCCCATCGTGACGCTCTGTGGGCACCTCTTCTGCTGGCCGTGCCTCTACAAGTGGCTGCACATCCACTCGCACTCCCCCGAGTGTCCAGTCTGCAAGGCCGTCGTCGAGGAGGACAAGCTTGTTCCGCTCTATGGAAGCGGCAAGGTCCGCGTCGATCCTAGGTCCAAGAACAATGTCACCAGCGGTGCGGCTGACATCACCCACCGGCCGACCGAGCAGAGGCTCGCCATGGCCCCGCAGGCTGACCCCAACAGGCGGCGGCCGACTAGGATGAAGAGGAAGAGGAAGAGGCGGAGGCCGGAAGACGGTGACACCAGCAATGGCAACACAAGAAGCGACCATCCACCACCTTTGGAGGTCGGAAATCAGCAGATCGCGGTCAAGGGCGTTGCCCGGTCAATCTACATCGTGGTATCTATCTGGGACACTCGCCCGGTGTACTCCCTCTACAAGGTGGATTATCTCTACCACTCGTGCTCCCAAACCCCGACCCTGAAGAAGCAGCGGCGGCTGCTCCCGGTCGCCACGCTGGAGATCGAGGGCGGCAAGGCCTTCGTGTCCATGCAGACACGGCGCCGCAAGTGGATTCTTGCCGTTGGCGGTCGCCAATCCACTGTCGTCTTCGACGCCGAGACCAAGGAGGTCATCCAAGGGCCCAGTCTCCTCAATGACAAAGAACGTCCCGTGGTCGTAGCCGTGGAGGACAAGATCTACGCCCTCTCAAGTTCTCCCAAGGTGAGGGGAAACCGAGATTTCGAGCCCTGGTTCGAGGTCCTTGACCTGTCTGGAGCAAGAGTCGTCGATGGCTGCCTCGTGGATTGCTCCTGGAAGGAGCTGCCCAGCCCGCCTTGCTTCCCGTGTTACCTGGCCGCCCATGAGTTCTTCCGGCCGCCTGTGGTGATCGTGCATTCCTATGCGGTGGTCGGCTCATACTTACTCGTGTCACTCAGGTCAAATCAACAGGCCACTTACGCGTTCAACACAGTCTCTGCAAAGTGGCACAAGGTTCATGATAGCAAGAGTCTGCCTTTCATTGGCCGACCCATCCTGCAGCAGCAGCAGCATGGTCTCTACCTTGGTGAGCCTGCTCAGGGCAATGACCGCTGGTCATCTGTTGCTCGTCAGCGCGACCCTGCCGTCATATCTGCTTACGCAATTAAGCTGAGTTCTTGCAAGAAGGAGGACGACATCAAGTTATCCATCACGGAGTTCCCAGTAAGATCTTCCGAGACATGTAATGTTGTTACAGGGATCCATTACTCTTCATTGGATAAGGGGATCTTCTGTTCATTAGACTGGAAATCTCGCAAACACATAACACACTCTTGGGATGATGACATCCTTGCTGATGATGAGGTTCGTAGAGTTGCATTTTCGTTCATTACCCAAAGAAGGCTACCATAACGTTGAAAACATATCAAATAGAGGACAACTCTCTTCTACAGGAGGAGACGACACTGGCAGCTAAGAAAATTGCAATCTCTGAGCAACCAGAGCAGGCCTTCAAGATTCACACTACATCTGGAGGCTTGGTTTCCCCAGCCTTTCTCAGTGCTTTTAATACATAATTTGAGTAAGTCCCTTTGAAACCTTCAAGTTCTAATACGACACTTGTCACCCTTCTTGCATTGCTTATAGCTAGGGTGCAAAAGTTTTTATCCTCCACCATATTGGTATGTCCAGTCTAACAATGTTCTCTTCTTCTCTCCTGCATCCATATATGAATCTGTTAAGCAGTTTTTTTATCTTGTCATCAAATCAAATGGACAACTGTTCTGCACTCTAGAGACTAGAAAACCTGACTTACAAGGCTCCACCATATTAGTCTGTTTTACTTCTTTGTTGATATGCAAATTTCTATCTGTTATAATATAGTACTAGGGTATCAGAATGTAGATCAGTTAGCAGATTGTGTTGACAAAATTATAACCATGGTATGAGAACACAAGGACTAAAGATTTACTGGAAGTAAAGGTTTGAATAGCATATTATCAAGAACCCTGTAAAAATATCTCTGTCAACGTTTTATTGAAAATATTCGAAATTCGTACAGAGAGAATAATAAATCGTGAATGGCACATGCCCTTGCTCATTTGCTCATTGTGCTATGTGAAGAAATTTCTTGGAGAAAGGGTAGGATAGAACACGGTACTAATAATATGCTTAGATATAAAAAATGCACAGTTGATGTACAATAGAACACGATAAGATTTGGAAGTAAAAGAAAAGAAAGAACCCCAAGATTATTTCCTCCATGGAGGTATTAGTGCATAAGATAACTTGATTCGACCAAGCGACCCCTAGACGATAGATCACAAGATTCAGATTCCATAGAGAAGATTAGTTTTTCTTGGCTCTTTTTTTCCACAGCTTGCCATTCATTGAATAAACTGTATGTGCTCTCACTTGACCCTTTTACCTTCTGTTTTAAATCAACAACATGCAATCTCTTGTTTTTATTTGGGGAGTTTGTATAGTAGGAAAGGAAAAGAGACGTACTCTTGCACATTTATATATTTTTTTTGTCTCAGGCCTGCTGCTGCTGGATTTGCATCTCCAAGGGTTTAATTTTTGAAGAACATAAGTCATATATTCTAGTGGTTAAATCTGTGGCCAAAGCTGGAGTCAATATACCGATGGGGGCCTTGTATACCGGTCCTGCTTGAGTGTATTGGCAGGCACTGTATATTTGTATGCTGGAACACTAGTAGCCTAATTATTGTCTATGCTTAAATTGCTTGCTATTTGACAGACAAGCAAGGTTGAATTATATCCAGTATTTTTAGGACTTGCATTGCTCAATCTTCATTTTATATTATTGTTATTATGTCGAGAAATCCTATATTTGGCAGCCATGATGTTTCTTGGTAAATCCAGGGCTGACTCTGTTCTTGCTGTTCATCCAAATGTTGTTTCATGACACATCGTATTGCTTGTGTCTTTAATCTGAGCTGAAATGATGTGGAACCACGTCTGTCTGTTGTTGACGCCCATAACTGAACAATTGGTGCACCTGATCATGTAGTATGAATGATCATGCAGAGACTTGCGCATGCACACCCAGGTTGTGTTAAGCAAGAAGACAAAGGGGCGTGATTGGTAGCTTGTGGTGGTTTTGGAGCTCCCGGGACAGGCGCTGGGGTCCCAATGTTGTGGACTTTGTTTGTTACCTTCGGATTGCATTGTTGCAACGCAGGTGCCACTCCACTTTGATTGGTCTAGGCCAAAAGAACCTCTCAGCCATATCGTGCCACGTAACCTCTTGGCCTCCCGGCCTAAAGAGGGGTGGGGAACCCGATTTATGGATAGAGTTTTCAGTAAAATTAGTGTTTTAAGAGATTAGATTAGAGTTTTAATAGTCATCTCTTTTGACCTCTATATCAATAAAAATGATATCGTCTACAATAAGTGATCTTCGGTCTTTTATTCGACGGCGAGATCTTCCTGGCGTCAATGGCAGTGTTGTAAGATTACAGTTCTATAGGTACGGTCTTTTAGATCTTACTTTTCACCAAGTCGATTTGGAGTTTTTTTATGGTTGTCACGAGGATTACCCTCATAATATTGTCTCGGCTGCTACGTCCTCGACAATGGTGATTCGTACCATCGATTCACCAGTGACATCGATCAGGCCGTTTCGATTACCTTTGATTGGAATACTGTTGTTGGTACTCTTGCCGATGTTGATTGATTACTCTAGTGGCTGTGCACGTATTATGGGAGAACCCTCGTTAATAATATGCGCGTGTCAGGCTGTTCGGTTACTTTTGACTGGAATACTGGTGTTGGTACCCTTGGCACTACGCCTCAAATTAAAATTATTGGAGAACCCTCGTTAGTATTTACAGGTTGTGGTTTTGGTATCTGTCAGTTCTTGGCCGCCTTCAGAAAACTTCAAGATGGTGTCTTGGAAGAAGAAAGAGTTTGAAGACCTCGATGTTTTACTAGTTTATTTTAGATTTTATTTTGTAATTATTGAAGACGGCCTATATATCTCTACCATATACTATATGCTATTATGAATATATTATGGTATTGATTGTCAAAGAAAGGCTAAATACATTTATTTCACATCACCACAGCTAGCGGTTATGGGCGATGGCTCAGTGGAGGCGGCGTAAGTAGAACACCGGTGGGGAGAGGGGCTATTTGTGGGCTCCGCTGCGGGAGTACGCCGCAGCATGCAACGACAATGCTTTAGTTACTAGATGCAGTTCAAAAAATCTTCAACTTTTACCATGATTTTGAGATGATGCAGTTTATTAAATCAGATGCCGATGGGTCGGAACGGAACCCCACTATCGAAGTGCATCTTTTTCATGTAGAGCTTCATGTGAAACAAAACATATGATGTTGATTACATGAGGCTAGATAAGTGTCCATTTGAGAGAGTAGGGAGAATAGGTTCATGTTCAACCTCACGTGGCTACAAATGAATTTCTCAACTTGCAACATCAAAGTGGTGCAAAACGGCAAGATCAAGCTACTCTTTAATTAAAGAAAACTTCGAATGGTTGATTGTGTGCGACAAATCTATAAAAATTGCCCAAAAAAGCTTCAACTTTGACCTTGAATTTGAGAAGATCCGGTTCATGAATCTCAGTGCCGATGGTCAGAATAAAACCCCATCGTCGATGTTCGGCAATATACTGTCCACAAGTATCTGTGTTTGGCCAAGCCACCAGCCACGCCGACCTACCGCATACCACTCTCTCCACCCGGCGCCCCAACCTCCCCAACCACTTCGACGGTCGGCCGCCACCGCCATTCCATCGCCGTCTCCGTCCAGCAAGACTCCAGAAACCCGTTTCATCTACAAGCTCGGGCGCCGTAGTATATTGCCGAAGCCTCGCAGTCTCGCTGTCTACCTCATCCTCGCCGCTTCTATGAAGGACATTTTGTAGGGTTCATAGCAGAGAAAACAAAAAAAATCTACCGCAAGAACGCATAAAACTAAGATCCAATCTATGGAAAAGCCAAGATCTAATCTACGAGATCGGTGCAACGAGATTGTAGAGAACTAACCCTCGTAGATCCAAAGCGTTAACGAGATCTAATCTCGTGGTTGATGTAGTCGATCACTTTCCGATCTCAAGATCGCGATGACCATCCTTCCGGCACCGCGTTCTGGCAGCGCTTCCGCACTCGGTCACACGTACGGAGTCGATGAAGACTTTCCTCTCCTTGTTCCAACGGACAACGGAGGTAGTAGAACCCCTTTGTATCCCAGCAGCACGACGACGTGGTGGTGGTGGAGGAGAAGACCTGTAGGGCGTCGCCTAAGCCAGAGTAGGACGATTGAGGAGGGAGGGAGGTGGCGGCTAGGGTTTAGGGTGGAAGGGGCAAGGGGGAGGCACCCACCCCCTCCCCTCTATATATAGAAAGGAGGGGTGCGTCCTAGGGTTTCCCCCTTGGCCCACTTCCCCTTAGGGACGGCACAAGGGAGGTGGGGGAGGAAAACTTCCCCACAAGTCTTGTGCCCTATTTTCTTGGGATGCAATATTATCGACCTTGAACCTTCCGAAACCGTCCGAAATATTCTAGAAGCTCCGATCAAAAACTCCGGAACTTTTTTGAACCCCAAAAAATGACTTCCATTATATGAATCTTATTCTCCAGACAATTCCGGACCTCCTCGTGATGTCCTGGATCCAATCCAAGACTTCAAACAACATTCGGTCTCCAACTCATATTCCATATCTACTTAAACAACATCGAACCTTAAGTGTGTCACCCTACGGTTCGTGAACTATGTGATAGGTCGGAAAGGTATCTATAATTTTTGATGCTCCATGCTTGTTTAGTATCTACTTTGCTTTGCTTTGTATACACTTTGAGGTTCTTTTTACATGTTTTCTGGTACTAACCTATTAACAAGTTGCCACAGTGCCAGTTGCCTGTTTTCTGCTGTTTTTGGTTTCAGAAAAGCTAGTAAGGAAATATTCTCAGAATTGGACGGGACAAAAGCCAAAGTCAATAACTTTCCGTGGGGAACAACAAGTCCAGAGGGGAGACGGAGAGGCGTGCCAGGGCAGCCACACCCCCCAGGCGCGGGTGGGCCCTGCCCCGCGCCTAGGCAGGGTGTGGGGCCCCTGGACACCGCCTCGGCCTCCCCCTTCGCCTATAAGAAGCCCCCGATGCAGAAACCCTAAGCACCCGATCAAACTCCACGAAACCGTCTGTAGCCACGGCCACCATCGTCCCTAGACCGGGGGGTCTGAAGTTCTTCCCGGCACCCTTCCGGAGGGGAGATCATCCCGGAGGCCTTCTCTTCGATATGATGCGTGAGTAGTTCCACCTTGGACTATGGGTCCATGTAGTAGCTAGATGGTTGTATCTCCTCCTTTGTGCTTTCATGTATAGATCTTATGAGCTCCATTCATGATTAAGATCTAATCTATTTGTAATCATGCATGTTGTGTTTGCGGGGATTAGATGGATATTGAGATTATTATGTTGGTTTGATTAATGGTTTTGTCTTTATGATTCTATCATGTCTGTGTTGTTTGTGATCTTGCATGCTCTCCGTTGTTAGTAGCTATCTTGGCCAAGTAGTTGCTAGTGACTCCAAGAGGGGATATTTATGCTCGATAGTGGGTTCATGCCTTTAGTTTCCCAGGGAAGTGACAAAAATCTTTTAGGTTGTAGATGTGTTGTTGCCACTAGGGAGAAAACAACGGTCTCTTGTTCATGGAACATGTGGACTGTTTACCTTACACACTTTGCTTAAGTCAGTTGTCTGTTGCTTGCAACTTAGTACTGGAGGGGGTTCAGATGATAACCTGAAGGTGGACTTCTAGTCATAGATGCAGTTGGATGGCGGTCTATATATCTTGTTGTATTTCCCAATCGAATCTCATAGGATCTTTCTGACTAGTAATTGCATTGTTATGCCTTGCTTAGTTCCTGTTAATTTCCCTGCTGTAATTTGTTTACCCTTCATGCCATGTTGTTTATCTAAGGAGAGAACCTCTAGTGAACTATGGACCCCGGTCCAATCTTTACCATTGATACATCTTCCACTATTACTTGTTTACTTGCTGCAAACCATTACCTTCCACACCATACGTTTAATCCTCTGTGACAGCAAACCGGTGAGCTTGACAACCTCACTCATTTGTTGGGGCAAAGTCTTGAGTTTGTGTTGTGCAGGTCTCCGCGTTTCTTGCAACACCTGTGTGACATTTCCTTCCTCCTTCTGGTTCGTTAACCTCGGTCTCTACTGAGGGAAGACTTGCTGCTGTGCTCATCACACCTTGCTCTTGGGGTTTCCAACGAAGTGCTCCAGGTCAAGCGCTGCATCAAGTTTTCTAGCACCGTTGCCGGGGAGGCTAAGGACGTCTTCACAAGGGGAGTCCTTCACTTCCTTTCTCTTTACTTTGTTTTTAGCTTGCTTTGTTTCTTTTGTTTGGTTTTGGTTGCCTCTTTTCAAAAAACCCAAAAAAAATAGTTTAGTTTGGTTTGCTTTATCTATTCAAAAACACACACAAAATTAGTTCCTACTCTAGTTGTTGGGATGTTATTGCCTTGCCTTGTCATGCTTTCTATCAATGGATGGTTTTTTTGAAACTAGTTCTTATTGGCAAGGTGGGTTCACGGAAGAACAAAAGTATTATTATTATAAGGAACACTGTTTGTCACAAAAAGGGAAACACTTATGGGAACAAATTCATAAGTTGAATACTATTGTTAGAGAGGTGTGCTGTACTTATAATGTTACTTATTGCTTTGATAAATCTTGTTGCTGTAGGAGGTATAAACACCTGCCTTTTCAATGTGAGTATAATGATAATGTCACCATATCTTCTTATGTTAAAGGAAATTATGACTTTTATGATATGGAGCAAATTGAAGAATTTATTGCTTTCAAGGGTGCATTTGAACTTGCCAGTTTGCTTGAAAATACTGATGATGCACCTTATGAATAGGAGGTTTATGAGTTACTTAAATTTTACTTTGATAATTACAAGGAAGAAAATGGCTATATTCTTGAATATTTTAATAGGTGCTTTCCACAAATGGAAGAGACTAATGCCTTGTAGGAGCCTATGGAAGAAGAAATTGCTGAAACTGAAAGCTCATTAGATGAAAAAGAGGAGAGTGGTGAACAAAATGAGGAAGAATGGATTATCTACCCATGCCTACCTTCTAATGAGAGTAACCCTTTATCCTTTTCATTATTTGACTGTCCCCCATGCTTACCAAAGGAGGATGAATGTTATGTTCCTGTGGATTCTTCTGAAATATCTACTTTGGGTAAAACATGTGAAGGTTTTAATCCCACTATTTTTGAGCTTGATAGAAATTATGTGTTTGTAGATCATGAAAAGCATGCTTTATGTGATAGTTATATTGTTGAGTTTATTCATGATGCTACTAAAAGTTATTATGAGAGAGGAAACATGGTCTTATGTATCTCAACAATATTAAGTTTCCCCTCTTTATGTTGAAAATCTTGAAGTTGCACTTGTTTTGCTTTCCTATGCTTGTTGCTTTGTGCTTTCATGACTTGTTTATTTATAAGATTCATATGCATAGGAAGTTGGTTAGACTTAAATGTATTTTGAATTTGCTTCTTGATGCTCTCTTTGACTTCAATTCATATTTCTTATGAGAGCATCTTCTCAAATTATCATGCCTAACTTAAAGGCGTTAAAGAAAAGTAATTGTTGGGAGATAACCCAAGAGTTTTCTTGAGTCTTGGAAGTTACTACTTCATTAATGACCTCTCATTATCCTTTTTGTTTGCTTTTTGTTCCAAGAATGACCTCTAATGAGAGGGAAGTAAGATTTGGGGAGTTGCTGTCCCGAAACTGATTTCTGTCCTCCACCATACAAATTCGTGAGGTAACTCGGATTGAGATCAAAATTTACGAATAAATCCCCAGTATGTTAGCTAACTTTCGTTAGTTCAACACTTTTTTATTTGAGAAACATAAGATGTTCTAAAAAATCAATTTCTATCTGCTGGTCTGTTTTGACAAATTTCTGCCATTATTTGCATTTGCTTCTTATTGATTCCTTTTTGAGTTCTCTTTTGGGGAATTGAGCTTTTTGAAGGAGTTACTACAGTAGCTTGTGTTTTTAGTGACAATCCTTGATATTCCAAAGCTTTGCCAGAGGTCTAATATCTTTTGAATAAACTAATGTTGCTAATGAAGATTGTGTGAAGTTTTGTATAAAGGAAAATTTTCAGGTGTAGAGAGAGAATTGTCGTGGTATTGCCAACGAGTACGCTATGGAGGGGTCCTGACAGTGCGTGTTTAGTGACGTGGGTGAAGGCGGACGGTTGACGGGTACGAGGTAACACAGCTTATCCAGGTTTAGATCCCACAATGATGGCGGAATCCTACTCTTGCTATAAATCACTATAAGGGCAATACGCCGAGTTAGAGAGATTGGTTCGCTGTGCGAGGTTGTATGAATCGATGCCCTAAAGGCTCCCATAGGCCTGACTTATATAGTCGCCAGGTCCTAGGGTTACAGGGAAAAGTCATAGCCAGACAGGTTACAGAGTCCTACACAGTCTATTACTAGTCTTGCGTGTCTTGTACTCCAAGGCTCCGGGTACGTTGGTGACTCCAACCGTAGCCTTCCTTTATCCGGCATGGGCCTCCCTTCTGTATCCATCTAACTGGGCCGCCCAGCAGGCCAAAGGCCATGCTACCAACTGTGGGCCACCCGGGTTATCCGGATAGGAGACATGCTATGAGGATACCCATATAGCATAACCCCAACAGTAGCCCCCGGAGAACTCCGAGATCTTGCGCCGTCTTGCCTCTTCATGATGAATGCTCCGTCTAGATGGATGTTGGCAAATCGTCAAGCAATATCTTGTAGTCCTCCCAAAGAACCCTGCAATGTTTTCTCCGTCTTAAATTTGTAAGTAGGAGAAATGCTAAATCTTCCATCATACTCCTCCATAGCCGGACTGGATCCGTCCATGCCGGAATCTTCCTATGTGACGGCTCATCTGCCTATGTCAGCTAGGGCGACATAGGCGTAGGTCAGCGACGCCTCGTAACTCACACATGCAGAGAACGCAATCATGTCCGATTTTCCTGCGCGAGCGATACGAACCGTTGGCGGCGACGGCTGGGACGTGGCGAAATTTCCATGCATGTTCGTGCACACGTCGTCTATGCGGCAACCGTCCGATCAAGCTGCACGAATCTTGATGCTGGAGATCATAAATAGTAACTGTAGTGGAATTTTTACTTTTCACCTCATTCTCGACTCGCATCGTCTTCTTCCTCCAGCGCGTGCCTCCTCGAGCTCTCCGCGCAATTTTTATGAAAAACCCTAGCTCGAATCCTCGCCAGTCACCTCCAAACTCACCCAATGGCCAGCAGCAGCACTACTCCTTCCATGTCGGTGTCGGGCGAAGCCGCGGCGAAGCCGGCGAGCTCTGTCGTCGTGCCTCCAGAAGGTTTGGTCATCCCCGTCTCGGCGGTGGTGGAATCCACCGGCGGCGACCATAATCCAGCGGCGCTGGAGCCGCTGGAGGAGGAGCTCGACTCCCACAAGGGCGATTGGCGTGGTTCGGACATAACAGACCGCGACATCAGGAGCTGATCGCCAAGGGCTACCTCCCTGCGACGGAGGGGCTTGCCTGGCGGGCGGCGCCGGCCGGCGAGGTGACACCTTCTACCCAAGCCAGAGAAAAGGTGTACCTCAAATCCCAATTGGTACGCGGCGTCTCCCTGCCCATCTCTAACTTCTTCCTTTCCGTCTTGAATCACTATAGAGTCCAGCCCTAGAACCTCTCTCCCAACAGCATCCTAGCGCTTAGCAATTACGCGGCGCTCTGCGAGGGTTACCTAGGGATTAAGCCTAGGCTAGACCTTTTCGTGTATTTCTTCACCGTCAAGCGTGAAGCCGGAGCCAGTAAGGAGGAACTTAGAAATTGCGGCACCATAAGCTTCAAGATCCGTCCTGGCCGGCGGTTCCCCGACATCGTCGGTCACGAGTCCTGCAAAAACTGGCAGCGTACTTACTTCTACAGCCCAGATATCCCTCTGGTCGGCCGAGAAGTAACGTACCCGGACTTCATTGACGGAGCCGCCGCTGAAGCCTCGTCATGGAGATCCCAGGCCTCCCTTCCCTCCAACCTCGATGCTTCCCGCGCCATAAGGCGGATAGAATGGTTTGTAGAGACGGGTTTGACCGGCTTGGACCTAGCCATGTGCTGGTTCATCAGGCAAATCCAACCTATGCAGCACCGCGCGAAGCTCATGCACGAGTATACCAGCGATAGAAGGGATAGCCTCTGCATCTCCGTGGACAATTTCTCGAGTGACTCCGTCAAGCTCTGCCTCAAGGACATCGTCAAGGTGAAGGACAAGAACCGTGGCTTCAGCATCACCTAAGACATGTTCATAGACGACAAGTGCCCAAAGGTAGTTATTTATTTTCCGTGTATGACATATACTCCAGTTCTTCCGTCCAGCAAATGTCATCTTGTCTAACATGGTGGTTCTTCACCTTACAGCTTAGCGACATAGATGAGGACAGCATGGCTCCTCATATCTATGATCCAAAGATGAAGGAAGTCACCGTCGTGTCCGACGACGATGCTCCATTGGAGCGAAAGCGGAAGAGCTTCACCTCTGACGCTGCCGACAGAGGCAAGAAGAAGAAGACAGAGGGTGGAGCCTCCAAGAAGACTACCGCCGCCCTGGAGGCAGAGAAGAGAAAAGTTACTGGGATCCCCTTTGCCAAAGCACCCCCACTTGTGTAAGCTTCTTTCTCTCCGACATTGTCTATTTGTCTGTCTTGCTCCGGTACTTATGCATTTTGCACGTTTTAGGAAGAAAGCCACGACCAGCTTGAAGAAGACCTCCAAATCATTGGGGGCTTCTAGAACCATCAAGGATATGCTGCATCGCGACGCATCTCCCGCCATCGCCCCTGCCACTCCCTCCGTCAAGCCCTTGTCTGCCCTGACAAGCTCACAAGCTAAGGAGGCATCTGGCCCTTCCGCCATGGAAGTGGACTCAAGTGCCTCTACCGAGTTCGTTGTTGTCGGCGAGCAGGCGACGCAGGAGAGTGCCGCCCACCAAATGTCTGAAGCTCCGACTAAGGATGCCATCGGTGGCGGTAAGGCGGTGGTGGAAGCTGGTACTTCTGCCGTAGGCGGCGCCCCCGCACCCATGAAAACCATAGAGTATCCAAAGATAGTCTATCCGGCGCTTGCACCGGGTAGCACTGCTCTGATTCCAGGTGCGGCGCCGACATCTCCGACGTGCGGTCTAGAGGAGCTCCTCCGACAAGCAGAAATCTTGCAAGAAAACAACGTATCCTTTGGCAAGCTGCTGGCCAAGAGTGCTACAAACCTCAAGATCATTGCACTTGTAAGTTTTTATTTTCCTTTTACATTTCATATGAGTATCCCACTGTAGCCCCCGAGGATGTAGACGAAAAACCATAGGTCTTTGCATCTATATGCTCTAAGAGTGACTAAGTTAGAAAACCTCTCACTGTAGCCCCAAGCATATAGGTGGAATGAATTATTCCGACTAGATGCTTTAAGAGTAGCATACGCAGTGTTTATAAATTTCAATACTGTAGCCCCCAAGCCTCTAGTTGTAACTGAATTAGTTCCGACTAGATGCTTAAAGAAAAGCTAAGCATATATCCTAGTTAAAAACTTTATACTATAACCCCCAAGCCTCTAATCGAGAACTGAATTAGTTCCGACTAGATGCTTAAAGAAAAGCTAAGCATATTGCCAAGTTAAAAACTCTCGCTGTAGCCCCCGAGCGTCTAGGTGGAAAATTTCCGGCTAGATGCTCCAAGCAGACCAAACAACGTTTAACTTTTTCCTTTTTCCCACAGAACGAGAAAGCTCGGAGGGGCATGGCCAACGACAAGTATCAGAAGATGCGCGCAGATTTGGAAGCTGAAAAGGGTAAAACTACCTTCTTGAAGGAATAGATCACCAAGAGCAAGCGTCTGTTTTCTTTTTCGCATTCCGACTTGGTTTTGTGCCTACATTCTCCGAGTACTCATTGTGTACTTTGTGTTCTTCGACTTGCAGAAACCATTGCCAAGGCCAAGAATATTTTCGAGCAATCCAAGCACATTCAAGAGCTAGATAGCAAGAACAAAATTCTTAAGCAGGAGAAGGACATGCTGAAAATGCATGAGGAGTCAATGAAGGTCCTGCAGGAGTCCGCCACCGAGGAGATCAATCGCTTGAAGGAGGAGATCTCGATCTTAAGAGATCAGAAGAAAGCTGCCGATGAGCAGAATCAACACCATCATGAGGCCTATAAGCTCCTCCAACAAGAGAAAGAATCCTCGGCGGACACCCTCTGGCAAGCTGAGGCCAACATCTTCAGTAAGTTTTCTTCGTCTTGGATTTCTGTAGTCTAGATACTCTGAATTTTTGAACTCATGTGCTCCTTGTCAGAATTTGCAGCTCCTATGGGTTTAATCCGGTCACCTCCTCCAGCCAAGGAATGCATGGTTCTTGCCGGCAACTTCATCAACACCGCCATCACGCAAGCCAAAGAGATCGCCAAGCCCCTCCAAATTAATATCAAGGCGTCGGACTCTATGGCGAAGTACTCGGAGATTCTGCGCCGAGCCACCGAGCGTATCACAAGCTGGAAAGCTTCATGCGCACGGGCTGGCGCAAGGATGGCGTTGTCCATGGTCAAGGCACACTATGAAGATGCCGACATCGACACAGTAACCTTTGGCATACCCGACGTGGATGATGATGGCAAAGAGATTAACCATGAATCTATCCTGTCGTCACTCGCGGGTTATGACACTAGAGTTGCCGACTTGGTCGGCATCAACGTCTTCGTGCCGATGAACACCATCGATGGCGGTAACCAAAGCTCCTCCGAGTCTCTTCACACCGCCGACTTCGAGGGTGGTTCTCCTGCTGCTGATGACGCTGCTGCCAAGTCGCCTGCGCCAAAATAATGAAAAAACAACTTGTAATATTTTTTTATCCTTTGATGCGTATGCGGAAAAAACTATGTATTTAATCTTAAGGCGGAAAACAATGTTGTATGTCCTGCTACTTAAGAATCAGTTTCCAGCATGTATATATTTTTTAAGCAAGTGCTGGCTTATCCATTACTTTGGTTCTTATGCTTGACTTTTCATGAGTCGGAAGACTCGTTGTCGGAACCATGCGCTCAGGTGATGATGCCCAATGGCACCGTCAATAACCTAAGCACAAAATCGCCGACAATAAGTGCCAAAAATCACTACTCCAGAATCCACATAAAAACGACAAAGAATGTGTAGACCAGAAAACTTAAGCTAACGCCCGTAGGCGGAATTTTCACAAGTGCAATCGCAAAACTTGTGCATAAAGGTTTTACATGATCCAAAAATGAACACTAAAGGAGGTAAAGGACTCAGAAATATGAGTGAACCAGAGAGCTTTATTTCATTGATCATATAAGAGGTACACAATTAGATAAAAAATGCTAAGTGTTAAAAGGACATAGTTGTGCTATGTTCCATGGCCAATCAAGCTCCGGGTAGTCATCATCCGGGTCACGTCGCTTACGCTTATGATCCTCGTTGGGTCTATCCTTCAGTTCATGATTGTCAACGAGGTAGTAAGACCCATTGAGTAGCGCCTTGCTTATGAAGAACGGTCCTTCCCATGGCGGGGATAATTTGTGTGAATTCTTCTGCTTAAGTCAGAGCACCAAATCCCCCTCTTTAAACGAGCGATGCCGAACGCGACGACTATGGTAGCTGCATAGCTTCTGCTAGTAGATGCTGGATCTTTGGCATGCCAAAACTCGCTCCTCCTCGAGAAGGTCCACATCTAGGCGTCTGGATTCTTCAGCGTCATCTTCGTCATAGGCGGCAACTCTTGGTGCATCGTGAAGTATGTCGGAAGGCAGGATGGCTTCTGCTCCATATACCATGAAGTAAGGGGTGTAGCCGGTGGATCTGTTGGGTGTAGTTCGTAAACTCCACAGCACAGATGGAAATTCTTCCGCCCAGGCTCTAGCTTCTCTATGTAGCGGTGCCTCAAGACGTGACTTGATTCCCTGCAGAATTAATCCATTGGCTCGCTCAACCTGGCCGTTGGATTGTGGATGTGCCACAGATGCAAGGTCAAGTAGGATGCCCTTCTCCCAACAATAAGCTTCCACTTCTCTGAGTGACAAGTTGCTTACGTTGTCGGTGATAATGCTATGTGGGAGACCAAATCTCACCACTAGATCCCGGACAAACCTGAGGGCAGTTGCCCCATCAAGCTTTCTAATGGGTTTAGCTTCTATCCATTTAGTGAATTTATCAACTGCTACTAGCAGATGCGTAAACCCACATGGTGTCGTATGTAACGGTCCCACCATGTTTAGCCCCCAGACTGCAAACGGCCAAGTTATTGGTATTGTTCGCAATTATTCAGCAGGAACATGTGGTTGTCGGGCATAATACTGACATCCCATTCATGTCTCAACCAGCTTGTCAGCGTCCGCCTTCGCGGTCAGCCAGTAGAATCCTTGCCAGAAGGCTTTCGCGACCAATGATCGAGGAGCGGCATGATGCCCGCAATCTCCGAGATGGATTTGGCATAGGATTTCCATACCTTCTAGCTAGGAAACACACTTTAGGTATACACCAGTAGTGCTCCTTTTGTAGAGTTGCCCATTGATTAGGGTATAACCCTTTGCTCGTCATACTATTTGCCGTCTTTCGACCTCGTCGTCGGGCAAAGTTCCGTGTTCGAGATATTCCATGAACGGTTCTGTCCAAGCCAGAGGAACCTTTGTCACCATGTTGACGAAAGAATTAGCTCTATCCGGGTTGTCGATGTCGGCTCCCTTCACAGATGGTGTGCGCAAATGCTCTAGGAAAACTCCTGGCGGAATTCATTTGCACCCTGATCCAAGCTTAGATAGCAGATCAGCCGCCTCGTTTTGCTCCCTAGGTACATACTTGACTTCGTAGCCCAAGAAGCTCTTGGCTATCTCGTCAACTTCGTCTCGATATGCCGCCATCATAGGATTCCGTGCATTCCAGGTGCCAGCCACCTGCTGGGCAACCAAGTCGGAATCTCCACAACAAACTATGCGCTTGATGCCAATATCCTTGGCTACACGAAGTCCGTGAAGGAGTGCTTCATACTCCGCCATGTTGTTTGTAGCCTCGAAGTGGATCTGCAGAACATAGTGTAGCTTGTCTCCTGTTGGTGACTGTAGAAATACTCCAGCCCCCGAGCCATTAGGCAGCTTTGATCCGTCAAAGTGCATCACCCAGTACCCTGGTTTCGGCAACGGAATAGCATCTGACATCTCCGTCCAATCTTCAACAAAATCCGCCAAGGCTTGTGACTTGATAGCGTCGCGTCTTTTGTAAGTGATCTCGAAGGCGGCAAGTTCAATGCCCCACTTCGCGACCCTTCCCGTAGCATCGCTGTTGTTGATAATGTCGGACAGTCGGGTCTTGCTCACCACTGTGATTGGGTGCTCCTAAAAGTAGTGCCTCAGCTTTCGAGAAGCAAGGAATACTCCATAAGCTATCTTCTGGTAGTGCGGGTAACGCTGCTTGGACTCCATCAAGACCTCGCTCACATAGTAAACTGGTCGTTGAACTTCGTGCTCATAGCCTGGTTCCTTCCGCTCTACCACGAAGACGATGCTGATTACCCGGTTGGTTGCCACCATGTAGATTAATAGGGGCTCGCTAGGCTCGGGCGCTGAGGAAAGAATCTCCTTGAGCTGCTTCAATGCTGCATCTGCTTCATTTGTCCACGTGAATTTGTCCACCTTCTTCAGCAACTTGTACAGTGGCAAAGCCTTCTCTCCAAGTCGGCTGACGAACCGACTAACTGCTGCAACACAACCTGTTAGTCGTTGAATGTCCTTTAGGCATGTCAGATGGTTTATGTTTAAGATGGCCTTGATTTTCTCCGGGTTGACCTCGATTCCGCGTTGGGAAATGATGAAACCTAACAATTTGCCGGCTGGAACCCCAAAGACGCACTTCTTAGGGTTAAGCATCATGTTGTATTTCTAGAGATTATCAAAGGTTTCTTTTAAGTCGGAGATTAAGTCATTTGACTTTTTAGACATCACCGTGATATCGTCCACGTAGGCGTGAACATTCTGACCAATTTGGTCGTGCAGGCAACGTTGCATTGTCTGCTGGTACGTAGCACCTGCGTTTTTTAGCCCAAAGGGCATCGTAACATAGCAAACATGCCGTATGGGGTAGTGAACGAAGTGGCCAATTGGTTCGACTTCCTCATCTTGATCTAGTGGTATCCTGAGTATGCATCGAGAAAACACAAAAGTTCCGAGCCAGCCGTCGAGTCAATGACTTGGTCAATGCGAGGAAAAGCAAACGGATCTTTGGGACATGCTTTGTTCAAGCAGGTGTAATCAACGCACATTCTTAATTCATTGGTTCCCTTTTTGGGGACAAGTACAGGATTGGCCACCCACTGGGTGTGAAGGACTTCTCGGATAAATCTAGCCTTAAGTAACCTAGCTATCTCTTTGCCAATGGCGCGTCTCTTCTCATCTCCAAAGCGTTGTAGAGGTTGTTTCACTGGTTTGGATTTTGGATCAATGTTTAAGCTGTGCTCGGCAAGTTCCCTAGGTACACCTTTCATGTCGGCAGGTTGCCAGGCAAAGATGTCCCTATTCTCACGGAGGAACTCGACGAGCGCGCTTTCCTATTTGGGATCCAGGTTTGTCCCAATGGGGGTGACCTTGGAGGCATCGCCTACCACAAGTTCCACCGGCTTGGTCTCGATGGCGGCCTTGAACGCAGGAGCGGAGTCGGAGATCTGCTTCTTCGACGCGGGCATCTCTGAGTCATCAACCTTGCTCTGGATCTCTTTGAATTCTTAGTTATAGAGGACAACTTCTGCGAAGGCTGCTTCATTAATCTCGCAGTCCCTTGCCTTGGTAAAGCTTCCGGATACGGTGATGACACAGTTAGGTCCGGGTATCTTGAGTTTGTTGTAGACGAAGCGTGGCTTGGCCATGAACGTGTGGAATATGTAGCGGCCGAATATGACGTGGTACACGCTCTTGAAGGGGACCACCTCAAAGGTCATGCGCTCTTGGCGGTAATTATTAACATCGCCAAAGGCAACCTAAAGTGTAATGCACCCAAGGGACCGAGCCTCCCGACCAGGAACTACGCCGTGGAAGATGGTGTTGGTCCGCCTCCGTCAAGTTCATCTTCTGCAGTGTATCCATGTACATGATGTTGATGTTGCTTCAACTATCCACCATACACTTGGTGAACTCCACGCCGTCAATCAAGGGGTTGATGACCATGGCGTACTGGTTCTCCGTAGGGATAAGGTCTGGGTGGTCCATCCTGTCCCAAGTAATTGGAACCTCCGACCAGCGCAGGTACTGGGGAACTAGTGAAAGGGATGCCATCAGGATCCTCAGGGAGGTCTTCTGTTGTCGGACGATGGGGGTGCCAAGGAAAGTGTGGTAGACTGGTGCCTTCTTCACGAAGGGGTTCTTGCCCTTGTCTTCGCTCTTGCCGGCGTGCTTGGGGTCAACGTCCTCGTCCATGTCACTTGAATCCTTGGACTCCTCCTCCTTCTTCTTCCCCTTGACCTTGCCTCGAGGTCTGTTCTTTCGACTTTGCTTGTAGCCGGACTCCGTGTCTTCCTTGAGGTCGTTGATGAACTTGCAGTGTCGATTGGTATGGGTGGCCTTGCCATTGACATCGAGGTGTACGAGGCACGACATATCGCGGTACTCCTTGTAGGTTTGGGGCACGCGAAGCGGCGCCGAGGTAGTTTCGCTTCCTCGTTGCTGCCCACGACCAGCTCCCCTTCCTCGGCCACATTGTCCGCCATCACCTCGTCCTGCAAAAGTCATAGCGACCATGTCGGTAGATTGCTTTTCTTCTGGAGCGGTTTTCTGCTTTGTACTGTTGTTCCTCCGAGCCTGAGTTGGAACGGCCGTTGCCGGCAGGGAGCAGCGAGCATCGTCGTCGGCAGCTGCGAATTCACTAGCCAACTGAATCATCTGGTTCAAGTCAAGCTGGTGATTGTCCTGCAAGCGCTTCAGCTTATGTCAGAGCAACGTGCCCCTTTCCAACCCATCGATGAAGGCGGCCATGGCGGTCTGAGCGTGCACTCTGGCGTAGGAATTCTTCATGTCCAGCCAGCAGGAGAGGTAGGCGCGAGATGTCTCGTCTTTCTCTTGCACGCACCGCTGTAGATCGCCAACAGTGCAGGGACGCTTGTATGTACCCTCAAAGTTCTTGGTGAACGCTTCTTGCATGTCCAACCAATTGCAGATGGATTTCTCCGGAAAGTCGTCGATCCATTGACGGGCCATGCCCGCCAACATTAACGGGAGGTACTTTACGGCGACGTTGGGGTTACCTCCGGCAATCTCCATCGCATTGCCGTAGTCCTGCAACCATGTGGCTGGCTTGGCGGTGCCATCGTAGGGCTTGATGGTCTTGCCAATCCGGAAACTTTGGGGTAAGTTGCAGACCGTATTGCAGGCCCAAAGCAACGTGGTCCCAGTTATGGTCCTTCCCGGGCCTCGTGGATCTTATCGATCCGCGAACGTGCATCGTATGGCTCCGGGTTCTTCTTCTTCTTGTCAACAGGGGACGGGCTGCGTGAACGACGCGGGCCTCCTCTGCCATGGTGACTGCTAGGTGGTGACGGAGGTGGAGGTGGCGGTGGGTTAGCCTTATTGCTGTTACCATCCTGCAACGCCTCACGCCTGTCACGCTTGTTTGTCGGACGCGGAGGGTCATGGCGTGACCTGCTCTTGTGTCCTTGGTTGCGCTCTCCGTCATGACGGATCTGCTCCGCGTTGTCGCGGATGACGATGCCGCACTGCTTTGGCGGGGGCATATCCATACGATGGTGAGCCTTGGGATCTTCGCGATGTCGAGGGGATCGGGGCGGTGGCGATGGGCGACGAGGTCGGGCCTTTTCTCCATGGTCGGAGGATATGGGGATAGCATCCTTCCTGTTGCACGCATCCCTCCATCTTTGTTCTAATGAACCCGTCTGGGACCCGACATCAGGAGGAGATATGTCCCTTGGCGGCTTATACTGAATAGACTGGCAAAGAGCTGGGTCAGACTCAGGCCTCTAAGAGGTGGCCTTTTCATGCTGCTTCACTGCCTTGGCCACTAGGTCATAGACCTGTTCCACCGCCTCAGGCGATCTATCCTGCTCCAGAAGGGTCTTGGCGACGGCGAGGTTAAGGAGTGGGGTGGGCATCACCTGTTTGCCCTCCCTGACAATGTATGGCTTGGCCTGTGCCAGCTTCGAGGGATCCCATCCTAGGTTTCGCCATACACCAGGATCGTTGATGACGCGAGCCGGGGCTTTCTTGGCCTTCTGCTGCTGTAGAAGAGTCTTGTACTCGGCCGCCATTGCTCTAGCTTTCTCTATGGACTTCCGCGCGTTGACCAGATCTCGATCTAGCTTAGCGCCTTGCTCTGTGATGGCCTGCGCTTCCTCCAGCAGCTGCTGGCGCTTCTCGTCAAGCTGAGTCACGTTCCGGATATGAGCTACGGTTAGTGGCTCAACGAGGAGATTGCCGTACATCACTCTATCAGCCAGAGTAACTTGGGCAGCAACATACGTAGATGCTGGAGGTGGGAAGTTTGCAGTGTTGTTGTTGCTCGGGCCGGTGCCGAGTTCCTACGGCTGTTGCACTGGGTTAGGCGGAGGAGGCATGACCTTTGCGCGACAATCGTCAGCAGCAATAAGTGGCCCCTTCCCCTTTTCCAGCGCTGTAGGCGGAGCTCGTCAAGGTTGATCTTCATCCATCGCCGTCCCAATGGTGATGAACACCTCTCGAGACATGACGGCATTGTTGGCTTGCTTGTCGCGCGTGTACTCCTCCTCCATTTCCTGCATGGCGGAGTCTAGTTCCTCCAGACTGAAATCTATCTCCTCTGAATCTGCACTGAAGTCAGCATAAAGCGCGTCAATAACAGAGTCGGAGGGTGCCAGGACTTCCTCGATGATGGGCGATGGAGGTGCAATAGCAGCGACGATGACTGGAGGTGGCGGCGTAGCTGCGATGATGGCGGCCGGAGGCGGTGGTGGCGGAGCCTGAATCGGAGGGGCTCCGTAAATGAGCGCAAGCGCTATCTGAGCTGCTGCTTCAGCCTCCGTGTAGTTTTTGACGGTGTTCACCATGCCTTCGAAGGTAAGGCGTCCTGACGCCTGCTGCCATCTTAGAGAATGTCGGAGAAGCGTGCCATGGTCCAGTCCTTCCACAAAGTGATACATAGCATCATCATTGGGGTAGTGGGCCAGATCGGCTCGTATGCGGAGCCACCTGGCCAGGTAATCGCGGGGGTTTTCGCCCTCTCTCTGAACGCAACGCGCCAGATCAAAGATGGTAACCACGCCGATGAACTTGGATCTCTGCTGTCCAGACGCACGGGCGAAGCCGGCGGACTTGCAGCGATCTTCCACCTTTATATCCTGCACAGGGGCGGTTTGGGTGGGCCTTGAATTTTTTTGATCTTTGCCGGCAAACTCTGAAGAGAATTCGACATCGATCCTTCCGTGAACGTATCCTGCCTGTAGGCGGTCCGTGCGGGCCTTGATGCTCCTCCGACTCCCAGAGAACTAGTGCCCGAGTCGGTTTCGCCAATGAAGAGGTGGATGTCTCTGATAGGGATGATCGAACACCGCGTAGGGTTCGTCTTCGCCGGGATCCAGAACTCGTCGGGAGGGACTATCGGAATGTTGCCAGAGAAGAGAACGTGACCGATGGCAACAGTTTCGCCGATTCCCACGAAGATCTTGGTCCTCGTCCGCTGAAGAGCCTGAAGCGCCTCTTGCCCCACGGTGGGCGCCAACTGTCGTGGTATTGCCGACGAGTATGCCATGGAGGGGTCCTCACAGTGCGTGTTTAGAGAAGTGGGGGAAGGCAGACGATTTACGGGTACGTGGTAACACAACTTACCCAGGTTCAGATCCCACAATGATGGCGGAATCCTACTCCTTCTATAAATCACTATAAGGGAAATACGCCGAGTTACAGAGATTGGTTCGCTGTGCGAGTTTGTATGAATCGATGCCCTAAAGTCTCCCATAGGCCCGACTTATATAGCCGCCAGGTCCTAGAGTTACAGGGAAAAGTCCTAGCCGGACAGGTTACAGAGTCCTACACAGTCTATTACTAGTCTTGCGTGTCTTGTACTCCAAGGCTTCGGGTACGTCAGTGACTCCAACCGTAGCCTTCCTTTATCCGGCATGGGCCTCCCTTCTGGATCCATCTAACTGGGCCACCCAGCAGGCCAAAGGCCATGCTACCAACAGTGGGCCACCCAGGTTATCCGGATAGGAGACATGCTATGAGGATACCCATATAGCATATCCCCAACAAGAATGATGCAATGAGATGAAGAATGGACAAAATCTCAAGCTTGGGGATGCCACCATGGTGTCACCCCAACAAATATCCAAGAGGTACAAGCATCAAAGCTTGGGGATGCCTTGGGCATCCCCTTCTTCATCAATAAAAAGCTCAGGTCTGTCTAGACACTTCATTTTTATTGTTTCATGTACTGTTCTTGGAGTGTCTTAGTTTTCGTTTGCTTTGCTTAGGTTGTTTAGTTTGTTTGAATAAAGTAGTTTGGACCCCCGTTCTCACTGTGTTGTTTTGCAAATAAGTTTGCTTGTTGTTGGAAAGGAGTAGTAAGTTCTTGCTTGTAAGTGCAAGAGGAGCTTGCATTGACTGTGACTTAGACTTTAGCATGACATGCTAGGTGTTGTTTTAACCTTATGCTTAGTAATTATTTCCGTAGCATGTCTTGTTCCAAACAATTGGGATTGCTTAGTGTGCCTTGAATAAATTATGCGTTGTTTTAGCATACAAAAGCATAGTATTGTGGTATGCTCCTTTGATGCTTTGTCTGGGTTGACTTGGCACATGCTCACACCATGTTATCAATATGACAAGTCACCATAGCCTCTATGATCATTTAGTCCTTGACTTGTAGTACCACTCTATTCTTTGATTAGTAATGCTTTGTTGCTCTGCATAATTATGGCCATTATGCTCTCTTAGTTGGTTGCTGTAGCACCCCGGGTAAAACCACTACTAGAAAATTGTTGTTGTTTTATTATGTGCATCATCATGTCATCAGCATGCATCTATTTGCCTAAAAACTATTTTACAAAGCATATCTTTGTTTTCTAAATACTCCCCTCTCAACTTCAAACATAAACCTCGGTCTGCCCAGAACCTTTATTTGTCTAAAACTATTTATAAAAGAATATTTAAAAAACTAAATAAAAATCTAAATTATTTTAGTGGGGGAGGCCGCCACCGGCCAGGCCTAAAAGGCCCAACCGGCAGCCACCTACTACCCCAAACCCTAAAATCTACCTAAACCTAAAAATCTAACACCCCACTAACCAAACCCTCCAACCCCCTCTAGCCGCCATCACCCTCCCTGTTCACACGCACGCCACACCCCTAGTGCCCCTTCCCTGGCCCCACCCGCAGCGAACGGGCCCAACCCACCCCGTCACGTCTCCCTGCTGAGCCACTCGACCCCGCTCCCCTGTCCTGTTCTCAGGCCCACCCGTATCTCCCTCTCGATCTCTCCCCACTCCCTCACGCGACCCCGCTCGGTTCTCCGCAACCGCCGCCGCCACCAGGTTTCCCTCTGCCCGCACACCCCCTCTCCCCATCGCCCGACGCTCCTCCTTGCTCCCATCCGCCGTCAGGCCGCGAGCAGCGATGGCCGCAGCCTCCACCCCATCCACCACGGTCTTCCTCCGCCTGGACCTCTCTGCGACCTCCTCCCCGCCTCTGCAGGCGCCACCGCCAAGGTCTGCCCCGCCTGCAGTCGAGCTCTTCCCGGCTGCAGCGTTCCCGTCGCCGCTGCCTCTCGTCGCCCCACCTGCAAGCGTTGGCCCTCCCAAAGCCTCCTTCCACACCCCGCAACAACGGCAGGCCCGAGCGCCCTCCTCCCTGCTGCTGCCTCGCTCGAGTCGCCATCGCCATCCCTGCCCTCCTGCGCCCCTGGCTTCCCTACCGCGGCCCGCAGTGACGTCGCGCCCTCTGCCCTCTCCGATGTCTGCTCCTTCCGTCCTCGACCGCTATTCGCTGCCGCGGGCTCACGCGCGCCCTGGCCCTGTTTTTGCGATGCCTCCTCGACCTCCAAACCTGTCTCTGCTCAAGCTCGCTGATTGGTTGAGTCCTGTGTAGCGCTGCTGCTATTTCCATATAGTGCCGCTGCTTGGTAACCAAACCATCTGCTCGTATGTTTAAGTTAATGTGGGATGTTGTACGCCCACATCGACTTCTTCCGATCTCCTGTACCGACAAGACCGACCTCGACAAAACAATTGGCGATGGTCCGCGAAGTTCAACACCGACAAAAGGCGGATAACAAGATCCAAGATCGTCGTCATGGAACGCCAAGCCTTCTTCCCGGAATCGCCATGATCGTCGACATGGAACCATCTACCAAGATCCCCGAAGACCGATCCCGGCGCCCGAACCCAAACCCCTCGAAACCCAAGATTGTCGAGCCCCCCAACGTGTGATCCCTTTTTCCTGAGCCTTATCTTATAAATGTAATATATACTTGTTGCATAATAAATTGGTCATGCATGCCTACATGTTTGTGGGAGTTTAGGGCTATTTGGAAGATTCACCTCATAATTAAATATGGAGACCATATGCGGGCAAATCTAGTCTAATATTGGTCTCATTTAAATTTGTGTAGCGAATCGATGCCATGTTTTTGCCTTGTTAAGACAACATTTAAATTGCGGGTATCTAAACAACATGAACCATATAAATAAATGTCGGGACCCCGGTTCCATTTAATATTTGCCTAATCGCATCGTATCTTTGCCATGTCATACATCATACATGTATCATGCCCGATCTTCTGCCGTAGTATTAAATAGTGCATCCGGTGTTTCTTCTAGTGCTTTGCTTCTTCACGGATTAGGACGATGAGTTGATGCAAGTGACGCCCGTTCTTCGGATGAACCGTCGGCAATGTTTTCAGGCGAGCATTCTCCCCCTTTCTACCTATTTTACTTTTATAGTCTTTATTTCCTCCTGTTGATCTATTGCTATCTATGTTGCGATGCTCTAGTTTTCGTACCCGGGATATCCCTTGCAGCCTTATATTGCCTTGGACACATCCTATTACCTGTTGTTTGGTAGATAGTTGGACTTGCGTGTCGTAGTCGCTTGCTCAAATGCTGTTGCGTGTCGTCAAGTACCATAGTTGTTGGAGTATTGCCGTATGTTTAATGTTGGAGATGATCATGGCTTTAATTATCGTTTAATAACTAAAATTGAAGTAGGTAAATGCAGAGGCACCGGTGGGTAATAGACAATATTTGGTTTTTAATCGCTCACTGGTGTCTCGTAGGACCCCGAGTTCTTGACACCTTTTCCGAGATCGAGCGCGCTAACCACAGGTGGGGTGTGTGGGCACCCCCATCGATTAGTACCTGATTTCAAAGTACTGTACCGGGGGCCACAAAGTAGTTTGGGGATTTATTACTATCCTGTACTTATGCCATGCTTTACTGCTTTATTTACGATTGCGCGTGGAGCGCCTGTACTATTTTGGATCGCGGCACGATTTCGCGGTATCGACAAGCCCAGTCACACTTTCGGGTTCCCAGTCGTTTACAGCCGTTCTCGCAAACCCTGGGTCCGTCTCGGAGACCGGCCGACTTCGTTACGGGTAGCTTAGTGGGGTGGCCCCCCATGTGCTTTCTTTGGGTCTGGGAAACGTCGTGTCCGAAACCCCGTCGACATACCGTTGGGTGTATGTTATGTGATCTTGTACCTACCTGATCTGACAACAAGGGTGTAGGTGCGTGTGGAAACTTTGGTGCACCCCTGCAGGGTTAAATCTTTTCGAGAAGCCGTGTCCGCGGTTATGGACGACTTGGAGCACAGTTCTCGATCATAGACAACTATAACTAAAGTTTACTGTTATAACTTGAATTGTATCCAATATGACTAGTAATCAGCTTCACTACAACGGAATGGCTAAATAAAAGTACCAACAACTGCTGGGTTTGGGATATCTCATGCTAATTATATCTGACTAGTAAGTGTCGCAACTACAACGAAATGGTTAAGTAAAAGTGTCCAATGCTTATTATATCAGGATGAGTGTCTATACCTGACTAGTAATTGCTGCAACGATAACTAAATAAATAAAACTGCCAACTCTGTGAGTTCCTCGGTCGACATCCTCGTTTGGTCTCGAGGGGGAAATACCATGATGGGTATGTTTGGTGGTAGTATCAGGTTGGTTTCGAATAGGTATTTCTTATCCCTCTCTGGTAGCCGACAGTTATATCGAGTCTCTATAGATTGTTTAGTGCATGCTGCGCTGCCGCTTCAGTCCACCATACCTATGTAGGCGAGGACCGCCGAATTCTAGTCTCGCCGTGTACTGGCCTCAGTACTGACCGCTCTCTTTTTCCTTTGCCCTTTGTTGGCACCCCTTTTGTTTAAGAAGGTTTTGAGATCGACGTCGCTAGTAGGGTTACCCTTCCGGCTTGGCCTGGGCAGGGTTATGGACGACATTTTTTATTCTTCAGGGCTCTTAGCCCCATTTGCATCTTGTCCGTAGCCAGACGCTGTATCGTTTTCAAGGTGATTTGGATCTTTGTACTGTATATCTGTATTCTTGACTCATGGAGTCGTTGTTGTATATATCTGTTTTGTGGGTTCCATCGAGGACTATTGTGTAATGATATTACTTCGTTTTTCACCCGCACGCCAGTGCCTGGTGGGCACCTTTGAATCGTTTTTATGCGGGTTTGGCGGGAAACGCTGAAACTTGCATAGGGCCGCTTCTAAGGGTGTTACAGAGTGGTATCAGAGCTCAGCAGTTACGATACCCCACTGGTCCAGACTGTAGGATAACCTAGCTAACGGACGTTGTAGAGTGTCAAAACTATTTTGGAAAATCGGTTGGATAGATCTGATTAGGTCTGCTTTTACTCCTTACCCCCTGCTATTCTCTTCTTACCTCTGCGTGTTTTGAATCTGTTTTCTTACCTTTTCTTTGAGTCCAGGAATCCTCATGGTTGGGTTTCTGTCGTACCTTCAGGGTTTTGCTTCCTTCCTCTTGTAACGGTGCCTCGACAATTGGACTTCATGCTATATGATGAATCTATCATCCGTTGTACCTTCCAGTGGACCAAAAAGTCACTAATTTTTTTCTTTGTATCTTCCGATGTTCCCAACACGACGACGTCATCATCTGCACCAGATCCGATGAATAGTCTGCATCAATCCTTTGTTTCCAAATGTTGTCTGTCAATATCTTCAGTCTAAATTCTGAGGGTTGGTTGCATAATCCGTCTGTTTGTGTACAGAGTAATTCTTTGAGTGCGGGATGGAGTGGCGACCATACCACTACTCTTATCATTTGATTTTGTATATTGAATGATGGATCGATGCAATTCTTACTCCTTCCATGGAAGTTAGAGGTGGCCTTACCTTTCACTTCGTCCGTCGTTTATCCGGAGTGCTCTCTCGACGAACGTGAGCAACGACCCTGTGTTGGTGGTGTCGCCGATTTCAAGATGGATAATGAACCATTGTTAGTGGTGTTGCGACGATCTACACGAAGCGAGAAGATTCGGATCACCGGCCTTCTTCCCTGTACCATGAGGCCGATCTTGAGGGCAAGATTCATTGTTAGTGGTGTCGAATTGTAGCACCCCGGGTAAAACCATTACTAGAAAATTGCTGTTGTTTTATTATGTGCATCATCATGTCATCAGCATGCATCTATTTGCCTAAAAACTATTTTATAAAGCATATCTTTGTTTTCTAAATACTCCCCTCTCAACTTCAAACATAAACCTCGGTCCGCCCGAAACCTTTATTTGTCTAAAACTATTTATAAAAGAATATTTAAAAAACTAAATAAAAATCTAAATTATTTTAGTGGGGGAGGCCGCCACCGGCCAGGCCTAAAAGGCCCAACCGGCAGCCACCTACTACCCCAAACCCTAAAATCTACCTAACCCTAAAAATCTAACACCCCACTAACCAAACCCTCCAACCACCTCCAGCCGCCGCCACCCTCCCTGTTCACACGCACGCCACACCCCTGGTGCCCCTTCCCTGGCCCCACCCGCAGCGAACGGGCCCAACCCACCCCGTCACGTCTCCTTGCCGAGCCACTCGACCCCGCTCCCCTGTCCTGTTCTCAGGCCCACCCGTCTCTCCCTCTTGATCTCTCCCCACTCCCTCACGCGACCCCGCTCGGTTCTCCGCAAGCGTCGCCGCCACCAGGTTTCCCTCTGCCTGCACACCCCCTCTCCCCATCGCCCGACGCTCCTCCTTGCTCCCATCCGCCGTCAGGCCGCGAGTAGCGATGGCTGCAGCCTCCACCCCGTCCACCATGGTCTTCCTCTGCCTGGACGTCTCTGCGACCTCCTCCCCGCCTCTGCAGGCACCACCGCCAAGGTCTGCCCCGCCTGCAGTCGAGCTCTTCCCGGCTGCAGCGTTCCCGTCGCCGCTGCCTCTCGTCGCCCTACCTGCAAGCGTTGGCCCTTCCCGAAGCCTCCTTCCACACCCCGCAACAACGGCAGGCCCGAGCGCCCTCCTCCCTGCGGCCGCCTCGCTCGAGTCGCCATCGCCATCCCTGCCCTCCTGCGCCCCTGGCTTCCCTACCGCGGCCCTCAGCGACGTTGCGCCCTCTGCCCTCTCCGATGTCTGCTCCTTCCGTCCTCGACCGCTATTCGCTGCCGCGGGCTCACGCGTGCCCTGGCCCTGTTTTTGCGATGCCTCCTCGACCTCCAAACCCGTCTCTGCTCGAGCTCGCTGATTGGTTGAGTCCCGTGTAGCGCTGCTGCTATTTCCATATAGTGCTGCTGCCTGGTAACCAAACCATCTGCTCGTATGTTTAAGTTAATGTGGGATGTTGTACGCCCACATCGACTTCTTCCGATCTCCTGTACCGACAAGACCGACCTCGACAAAACAATTGGCGATGGTCCGCGAAGTTCAACACCGACAAAAGGCGGATAACAAGATCCAAGATCGTCGTCATGGAACGCCAAGCCTTCTTCCCAGAATCTCCATGACCGTCGACATGGAACCATCTACCAAGATCCCCGAAGACCGATCCCGGCGCCCGAACCCAAACCCCTCGAAACCCAAGATTGTCGAGCCCCCCAACGTGTGATCCCTTTTTCCCGAGCCTTATCTTATAAATGTAATATATACTTGTTGCATATTAAATTGGTAATGCATGCCTACATGTTTGTGGGAGTTTAGGGCTATTTGGAAGATTCACCTCATAATTAAATATGGAGACCATATGCGGGCAAATCTAGTGTAATATTGGTCTCATTTAAATTTGTGTAGCGAATCGATGCCATGTTTTTGCCTTGTTAAGACAACATTTAAATTGCGGGTATCTAAACAACATGAACCATCTAAATAAATGTCGGGACCCCGGTTCCATTTAATATTTGCCTAATCGCATCGTATCTTTGCCATGTCATACATCATACATGTATCATGCCCGATCTTCTGCCGTAGTATTAAATAGTGCATCCAGTGTTTCTTCTAGTGCTTTGCTTCTTCACGGATTAGAACGATGAGTTGATGCGAGTGATGCCCGTTCTTCGGATGAACCGTCGGCAATGTTTTCAGGCGAGCATTCTCCCCCTTTCTACCTATTTTACTTTTATAGTCTTTATTTCCTCCTGTTGATCTATTGCTATCTATGTTGCGATGCTCTAGTTTTCGTACCCGGGATATCCCTTGCAGCCTTATATTGCCTTGGACACATCCTATTACCTGTTGTTTGGTAGATAGTTGGACTTGCGTGTCGTAGTCGCTTGCTCAAGTGCTGTTGCGTGTCGTCAAGTACCATAGTTGTTGGAGTATTGCCGTATGTTTAATGTTGGAGATGATCATGGCTTTAATTATCGTTTAATAACTAAAATTGAAGTAGGTAAATGCAGAGGCACCAGTGGGTAATAGACAATATTTGGTTTTTAACCGCTCACTGGTGTCCCGTAGGACCCCGAGTTCTTGACACCTGTTCCGAGATCGAGCGCGCTAACCACAGGTGGGGTGTGTGGGCACCCCCATCGATTAGTACCTGATTTCAAAGTACTGTACCGGGGGCCACAAAGTAGTTTGGGGCTTTATTACTATCCTGTACTTATGCCATGCTTTACTGCTTTATTTACGATTGCGCGTGGAGCGCCTGTACTGTTTTGGATCGCGGCACGATTTCGCGGTATCGACAAGCCCAGTCACACTTTCGGGTTCCCAGTCGTTTACAGCCGTTCTCGCAAACCCTGGGTCCGTCTCGGAGACCGGCCGACTTCATTATGGGTAGCTTAGTGGGGTGGCCCCCCATGTGCTTGCTTTGGGTCTGGGAAACGTCGTGTCCGAAACCCCGTCGACATACCGTTGGGTGTATGTTATGTGATCTTGTACCTACCTGATCTGACAACAAGGGTGTAGGTGCGTGTGGAAACTTTGGTGCACCCCTGCAGGGTTAAATCTTTTCGAGAAGCCGTGTTCCTTGGTTATGGACGACTTGGAGCATAGTTCTCGATCATAGACAACTATAACTAAAGTTTACTATTATAACTTGACTTGTATCCAATATGACTAGTAATCAGCTTCACTACAACGGAATGGCTAAATAAAAGTACCAACAACTGCTGGGTTTGGGATATCTCATGCTAATTATATCTGACTAGTAAGTGTCGCAACTACAACGAAATGGTTAAGTAAAAGTGCCCAATGCTTATTATATCAGGATGACTGTCTATACCTGACTAGTAATTGCTGCAACGATAACTGAATAAATAAAACTGCCAACTGTGTGAGTTCCTCGGCCGACTTCCTCGTTTGGTCTCGAGGGGGAAATACCAGGATGGGTATGTTTGGTGGTAGTATCAGGTTGGTTTCGAATAGGTCTTTCTTATCCCTCTCTGATAGCCGACAGTTATATCGAGTCTCTATAGATTGTTTAGTGCATGCTGCGCTGCCACTTCAGTCCACCATACCTATGTGGGCGAGGACCACCGAATTCTAGTCTCACCGTGTACTGGCCTCAGTACTGACCGCTCTCTTTTTCCTTTGCCCTTTGTCGGCACCCCTTTTGTTTAAGCAGGTTTTGAGATCGACGTCGTTAGCAGGGTTACCCTTCCGGCTTGGCCTGGGCAGGGTTATGGACGCCATTGGTTATTCTTCAGGGCTCTTAGCCCCATTTGCATCTTGTCCGTAGCCAGACGCTGTATCGTTTTCAAGGTGATTTGGATCTTTGTACTGTATATCTGTATTCTTGACTCATGGAGTCGTTGTTGTATATATCTGTTTTGTGGGTTCCATCGAGGACTATTGTGTAATGATATTACTTTGTTTTCCACCCGCACGCCAGTGCCTGGTGGGAACCTTTGAATCGTTTCTATGCGGGTTTGGCGGGAAGCGCTGAAACTTGCATAGGGCCGATTCTGAGGGTGTTATAGTTGCTCCCAGTCTTTTGCTAGCCTCCACTTGTATGAGTAAGCTCTACTCATGCTTCCAACTCCCAAGAAACCAAGTTTTTCCAAAGAGTCCACTAAAAATCCTATGCATGGTGTGTTACACCATTCCATGTATATTCTTGTTTTCAGCTATCTTCCAATTAAAAACTATTTTGTTATGTGAAAACTTAGTGATTAAAGCCCTCACAAACTTGATGCCACACTTTATATTCTTTGCCCCTAATAAACTTGAACCATTGTGACGTATATGTTGTATATGCTTGCACTTATACGTTGGAATTAGCAGAACCGTGTTATCACGGGGAACGTTTTCAACATTGCACTTGTACTTTGTACTCAGTTGATATCATGCTCTTTTGTCTATGGATGTCACCGGTGTGAAATAAAGAGGAAGATTGTAAGTCCATGGAGTTTGTATTCTGTGTTAGAGAAACGCATGGGCCGCTAGCCTAAGCCATGCCTAATCATGGTGGAAACTTGCAGCATCACCATAGTGAGCTATCTATGAAGCATCCTCAATAAAAAGCTATGCATATAGTAAAAAAAGATCGCTGGGATGCTCATTGTCTACTTGCCTTGTCATTTTGGTTATGGGAAAGCTCCTGTACCATTTGCAAGGGGTACCCCGTTGGCGGTTCTCGATAATATGCAAATACTTACAATGACAAGAACTTACCTATGACTGAAGTTGAGTAGCATGAGGAGTGGCCCTCGTATTCAAGGGACTTGAGATTGCCAGCGTATACTTTGTCAAGCATATACTCCATCTTTGTTCACTTTAACCTTAATCACTTCAAGATTCTTATGATAGGGGCAATGAGGGTTGAAAGCTAATAATTACCATAATTTTTGGAAGCTCTTTTTGAAACTTGAAATCCCTTCTTCCTTTACAAAAAGGCCTTTCTTCCACCACTATTGAGTCTCCACCTTCTACCTTTAGGCACCATTAAGAGAGCATAGTTTTCATTCTGTGTGCAGTGTTCCAAAGCTTATTGATTGATGCGTATTGTGATATTACTTGTTCTTGTGCTATTTGTTTCTAGTCACCCTTGTGAACTTTGAAGGTGTCATATGCATCTATATTGCTACTCTATGAGGGACAAGCTGGTTGCCACTATGTTATGTTTTCTGTATGTGAAACAAACAAATATTTTTCAATGCATGTTATTCATGATCTTTGTTTGTAGCCTTTCATGTTGCATGCATAGTTACTATGTCCTATTGTTAGAACTCCATCTTTCATGCATATGTTTAGAGTTCTTTGATCCTAGCTTTCAATTCTTGCAAATGGTTGGATCTTTATTGTGAGGGTGCATGTCACCTCAAAAATTATTCTTTTATCACTTACCTACTCGAGGACGAGCAGGAGTTAAGCTTGGGGATGCTTGATACGTCAGAAACGTATCTATAATTTTTGATGCTCCATGCTTGTTTAGTATCTACTTTGCTTTGCTTTGTCTACACTTTGTGGTGCTTTTTACATGTTTTCTGGTACTAACCTATTAACAAGTTGCCACAGTGCCAGTTGCCTGTTTTCTGCTGTTTTTGGTTTCAGAAAAGCTAGTAAGGAAATATTCTCGGAATTGGACGGGACAAAAGCCAAAGTCAATAACTTTCCGTGGGGAATAAGAAGTCCAGAGGGGAGACGGAGAGGCGTGACAGGGCAGCCACACCCCCTAGGCGCGGGTGGGCCCTGCCCCGCGCCTAGGCAGGGTGTGGGGCCCCTGGCCACCGCCTCGGCCTCCCCCTTCGCCTATAAGAAGCCCCCGATGCAGAACCCCTAAGCACCCAATGAAATCTCCACGAAACCGTCTATAGCCGCCGCCACCATCGTCCCTAGATCGGGGGATCTGAAGTTCTTCCCAGCACCCTGCCGGAGGGGAGATCATCCCGGAGGTCTTCTCTCCGGTCTGATGCGTGAGTAGTTCCACCTTGGACTATGTGTCCATGTAGTAGCTAGATGGTTGTATCTCCTCCTTTGTGCTTTCATGTATATATCTTGTGAGCTCCGTTCATGATCAAGATCTAATCTATTTGTAATCATGCATGTTGTGTTTGCGGGGATCCGATGGATATTGAGATTATTATGTTGGTTTGATTAATGGTTTTGTCTTTATGATTCTATCATGTCTGTGTTGTTTGTGATGTTGCATGCTCTCCGTTGTTAGTAGCTATCTTGGCCAAGTAGTTGCTAGTGACTCCAAGAGGGAGTATTTATGGTCGATAGTGGGTTCATGCCTCTAGTTTCCAAGGGAAGTGACAGAAATCTCTTCAGTTGTAGATGTGTTGTTGCCACTAGGGAGAAAACAACAGTCTCTTGTTCATGGAACATGTGGACTGTTTACCTTACACACTTTGCTTAAAGTAGTTATTTGTTGCTTGCAACTTAATACTGGACGGGGTTTGGATGATAACCTGAAGGTGGACTTCTAGTCATAGATGCAGTTGGATGTCGGTCTATGTATCTTGTTGTATTGCCCAATTGAATCTCATAGGATCTTTCTGACTAGTAATTGCATTGTTATGCCTTGCTCAGTTCCTATCAATTGCCCTGCTGTAATTTGTTTACCCTTCATGCCATGTTGTTTATCTAAGGAGAGCACCTCTAGTGAACTATGGACCCCGATCCGATCTTTACCATTGATACATCTTCCACTATTACTTGTTTACTTGCTGCAAACCATTACCTTCCACACCATACGTTTAATCCTTTGTTACAGCAAACCGGCGAGCTTGACAACCTCACTGATTTGTTGGGGCAAAGTCTTGAGTTTGTGTTGGTGCAGGTCTCCGCGTTTCTTGCAACACCTGTGTGACGTTTCCTTCCTCCTTATGGTTCGATAACCTCAGTCTCTATTGAGGGAAGACTTGCTGCTGTGCTCATCACACCTTGCTCTTGGGGTTTCCAACGAAGTGCTCCACGTCAAGTGCTGCATCACTATGCAGATATGATCGAGACACCTCTCCAATCAATAACAAATAGCGGGACCTGGAGATCCATAGTGGCTCCCACATATTCAACGATGACTTCATGATCAAATGAACCATTAACATACGATACTGATTCCCTTTGTCGCGCGATTCTTTACTTATCCGAGGTTCGATCGTCGGTATCTCCATACCTAGTTCAACCTTATTACTGATAAGTACTCTTTACTCGTACTGTGATAAAGAACAATTTGTTTGTTGTTTTCTGCATATGACACAGTAGGCGCGGGGAGATTCAGTTCATGGTGATAGTGAATGTGCTAGGTGGATGAGTGATAAGTATAACAATTATAATCTTATAAGTATGTGTATAGGAGAGCAACCCATAATTAGCCGTAACTCCTCTTGGTAGATTTAATCCCAACTTCAATAATCCTACTAGCCTGTTTACCACAACCATGGTCAGTCACTAGACGATTAAGATCCTTTAGGTTGCTTAGCAATTAAGCTCCTTGGATCGGACTAATGCAATAAGCTCGGTGGTTCCTTGTTATCCTCGAGTCAAACTAGTTTCCCATTGATATCCCCGTGTCACTCGAGGGTCACCGGTCTGCTAGCAAACAAGATTCTATCTATGTAGAACAAAGCATCATGTTGTCTAGGCCCTTAATTGGACAACAGACATTAAAATCAACCATAGACTTGATGGAAATTATATAGGCACATCACATCTCACCGATCACTTACATCTCCCACGCCCAAAGGAACTTACTCACACATGAGATACAAAGGCATCATCGATATAATTGAATAAAGAGAGTTCTTCTTGATATTACCGTGGAGATCCACAATAAGAAATATAAATAAATCTAACACAATTCAAGATAGGAAGAACAATCTCAAACCCTAATCTTGCAAGGTGGAGATCTCTCTCTCTCTCTCTCAAGTACAAGTAATGGCTATGGAGGTGTGGTGGCTGGGAGATCGAAGATCGTGCAGCGAGATGAAGAACGTCTTCCCCTTCTTCTCCGGTTCTCTTCTTCTCTCTTCTGGATGGGATGGCGGATCATGTGTTCTGTTTTCGTCCTTGGCCTCTTCACGAAAGTTGTCACTTTTAATAAGACGAAGGAGATGGCAGCTATACGGCGGGAACTATACAGCCGGAGAAATATTCCCGCCATATAGTTGCTCGTTAAAGCTTTAGTAAACTCCTCTAGATTGCTTCCAAAATGAGACTTGCTTGTTTTTGTCTGAATACTGTGTTTCTGCTGTTAAAACCTTCTGTTGATATTCATAACCCGAAACACACATTAAAAACCAATTTTTCTTCGCTACCGAAGTATTAGCGTTAGGTAAAGCTAGAAAACCATCAAATCCAAACAAAAACCATCGATAGAAACAGATGTCTACGCACTTCTATTCTTGTGGACAGTTGTTGGGCCTCCAAGTGCAGATGTTTGTAGAACAGCAGCAAGTTTTCCTTAAGTGGATTACCCAAGGTTTATCGAACTTAGGGAGGAAGTGGTCAAAGGTATCCCTCTCAAGCAACCCTGCAATTAAGATACAAGAAGTCTCCTGTGTCCCCAACACACCTAATACACTTGTCAGGTGTATAGGTGCACTAGTTCGGCGAAGAGATAGTGAAATACAAGTGGTAACAGTGCCAGAAAATAGCTTCTGACTTGTTGTTGACGTGGGGTAACGGTGCTAGAAAATAGCTGATGGTGTGGAGGAACAGACTAAAGGCAAACTGAAGGAAGCAAGCAAACATGCAACAGATCTGGTAGCAAACGGTGTTTCAATGCTTAGAAACAATGCCTAGGGATCATACTTTCACTAGTGAACACTCTCTCATATAAATATCCTCCCTTCATGATACTACTCTTATCTACTCTCCGGTTGGACACTCTAATCCATGGTAGGGCTATAACAACACTCCTCAAAGTCTGCCTTCCCCAATCTAGATAACCCCACACTATCACCTTGAGCACTAGATGGTTCCAACAAACACCACAATTTCATAGAGACATCCAACTCCAAATATAACTCATAACAAATATTCAATCTAGCCAAAGTGCCACACATGGTATGCCCGCTGTCATTTTCACACACGTAGGGAAAAGCATAGATCTATTAAAGCACAAAGAGTATTTATGTAGACTCAAGCCTAAGTGCCACCATGGCGTGCATGCTGTCACTTTCATACACATGGGGAGAGCAGAGATCTAATGAAGCACTTGAGTAGCAAGGTAGATCTACTTGATTACAAAGCTCATGTCCACAATATCATGCATAGAGAGAGATGAACACATAGCTACCGGTAGATCCCTTAGCCCCGAGGAAGAACTACTCCCTCATCATCATGGGAATCAGCAACGGTGATGAATATGGTGATGGAGATCGATGGAGATGGATCTGAGGGCACTTCCCCATCTCAGCAGGGTGCCGGAACAGAGACTTTCTGTTCCCCGAATCTCCCCTTTGGTGGCGGCGGCGTAGCGGAGGTTTTCGTGGATTTCTTTTGGATTATTTAGGGTTTTTGGGTCGGAGGCTTATTATTGGCGAAGGAGGCAAGGTTGGTGGAGGGCTAGGGGCCCACACCCCCTCTGGGCACCTCCAGGGCTTGCCCGCGCCTAGGGGTACGGCCACCCTGTGGCCCCCCTCCGGCTCTGCTTCATGGTTTCGTGTTGCTCCCGGAAAAATAATGACTTTGGCTTTTGTCCTGTCCAATTCCGAGAATATTGATTTTCTGCCTTTCTGGAACCAAAAACAGAAGAAAACAGGCAACTGGCACTATGATAACTTGTTAATAGGTTAGTTCCAGAAAAGATATAAAAACACCTCAAAGTGTAGACAAAACATAAGACAAATGATATAAAACAAGCATGAAGCATCAAAAATATAGATACGTTTCCGACGTATCAAGCATCCCGAAGCTTAACTCCTGCTCGTCCTCGAGTAGGTAAGTGATAAAATAATAATTTTTGAGGTGACACCCTCACTAAAGATCCAACCATTTGCAAGCATTGAAAGCTGAGATCAAAGAACTCTAAACATGTGCATGAAAGATGGAGTTCTAACAATAGGACATAGTAACTATGCATGCAAAATGAAAGGCTACAAACAAATATCATGAATAACATGCATTGAAAAACGTTTGTTTGCTTCGCATACAGAAAACATAGCATAGTGGCAATCAGCTTGTCCCTCATAGAGTAGCAAATAAATGCATAGGACACCTTCAAAGTTCACAAGGGTGACTAGAAACAAATAGAACAAGAACAAGTAATATCACAATATGCATCAATCAATAAGCTTTGGAACACTGCACACAGAATGACAACTATGCTCTCTTAATGGTGCCTAAAGGTAGAAGGTGGAGACTCAAGTAATGGTGGAAGAAAGGCCTTTTTGTAAAGTAAGCAGGGATTTCAAGTTTCAAAAAGATCTTCCAAAAATTATGGTACTTGTTAGCTTTCAGCCCTCATTGCCCCTATCATAAGGATCTTGAAGTGATTAAGGTTAAAGTGAACAAACTATGAAGTATATGCTTGACAAAGTATAAGTTGGCAATCTCAAGTCCCTTGAATACGAGGGCAACACCTCATGCTACTCAACTTCAGTCACCTATAAGTTCTTGTCATTGTAAGTACATGCGTATCATAGAGAACCGCCAACGGGGTACCCCTTGCACATGGTACAGGAGCTATTCCATAACCAAAATGACAAGGCAAGCAGACAATGAGCATCTCAGCGATCTTTTTATTTACTATGTGCATAGCTTTTTATTGAGGATGCTTCACAGAATGCTCATTATGGTGATGCTACAAGTTTCCACCATGATTAGGCATGGCTTAGGCTAGCGGCCCAGGCGTTTCTCTAACACAAAATACAAACTCCATGGACTTACAAGTTCCCTATTTATTTCACACCTGTAACATCCATAGACAAAAGAGTATGATATCAACTGAGTACAAAGTACAAGTGCAATGTTGAAAACGTTCCCCATGACAGCATGGTTCTGCCAATTCCAACGTATAAGTGCAAGCATATACAACATAGACGACACAATGTTTCAAGTTTATTAGGGGAAATGAATAAAGTGTGCCATCAAGTTTGTGAGGGCTTTAATCACTAAGTTTTCACATAACAAAATACTTTTTAATTGGAAGATAGGTGAAAACAAGAATATACTTGAAATGGTGTAACACACCATGCATAGGAATTTATAGTGGACACTTTGGAATAACTTGGTTTCTTGGGAGTTGGAAGCATGAGTAGAGCTTACTCATACAAGTGGAGGCTAGCAAAAGACAGAGAGCAACCAACTAAGAGAGCAATAATGGCCATAATCATGCAGAGCGACAAAACATTACTAATCAAAGCATAAAGTGGTACCACAAGTCAAGGACTAAATGATCATAGAGGCTATGGTGACTTGTTCATAGTCATAACATGGTGTGATCATGTGCCAAGTCAACCCAAGCAAAGCATCAAAGGAGAATACCACAATACTATGCTTTTGTATACTAAAACAACACAAAATTTATTCAAGGCACACTAAGCAATCCCAATTTTTTGCAGCAAGTCATGCTACAGAAATTATCACTAATCATAAGGTCAAAACAACACCTAGCATGTCATGCTAAAGTCTAAGTCACAGTCAATGCAAGCTCCCTTTTGTACCACTTAAGCATGAAGCTTCCTACTCTTTTCCAACACCAAACAACTTATTTGAAACAACTCACAGAGATAATAATCACTAAAGATCAGTGAGCTTGTCTCACAAATCCACAAAGAAGAACTAAAAGTTCTAAGCTGAAAGCACATAAAAACTAAAGCTAAATGCAGTGCTAGCAAAAGTGAACACTCACAAAACAATAAGAGTGAAAACTAGAGTGTTCTGGGCAATGGAAACAGAGTGTGTCTCTCTCCAAAAGAAGTGTGCTGATCTCCAACCAACTTATTCAAGAAAACTAAGCAAACGAAAACCAAAAATGAAAACTAAGACGCTCTAAGAACAACACAACAGTGCATGAAACAATAAAAACGAAGTGTGTAGAAAGACCTGAGCTTTTTATTGATGAAGAAGGGGATGCGTTGGGCATCCCCAAGATTTGACGCTTATACCTCTTGAATATTTCTTGGGGTGACACGGGGTGGCATCCCCAAGCTTGAGCTGTTGTACATTCTTCATCTCATTACATCATTCTCTCTCTACACCTGAAATTTTTCCTTCATACAAAACTTCACACAGTCTTCATTAGCAACATTAGTGTATTCGAAAGATATTAGACCCTTAGGCAAAGCTTTGGAACAACAAAAATTTTCACTAAAAACATAATATACTGTAGAAACTCCTTTAAAAAGCTCAATTCCCCAAAAGAGAACTCAAAAAGGAATCAATAAGAAGCAAATGCAAATAATGGCAGAAATCTGTCAAAACAGACCAGGAGGTAGAAACCGATTTTTTCGAAGACCTTCTGTTGCTCAAATCAAAACGTGTTGAACTAACGAAAGTTATCTAACATACTAGGGGATTTATTAGTAAATTATCAGCTCAATATGAGTTACATAGACTCCTCACGAATTTTTATGGTGGAGGACAGAAATCTGTTTTGGGACAATAACTCCCCAAAATCTTACTTCCCTCTCATTAGAGGTCATTTTTGGCACAAAAAGCAAACAAAAAGGATAAGAAGAGGTCATTACTGAAGCAATAAATTCTAAGGCTCAAGAAAATTCTTGGGTTATCTCCCAACAAGTACTTTTCTTTAATGCCTTTAAGTTAGGCTTGATAGTTTGAGAAGATGCTCTTATAAGAAATATGAATTGAAGTAAAAGAGATCATCAAGAAGCAAATTCAAAACACATTTAAGTCTAACCCACTTCCTATGCATAGGAATCTTGTAAATAAACAAGTCATGAAAGCAAAAAACAACAAGCTTAGGAAAGCAAAACAAATGCAACTTCAAAAATTTCAACATAAAGAGGGGAAACTTAATATTTTTGAGATGCATAAAACCATGTTTCCCTCTCTCATAATAACTTTTAGTAGCATCATGAATAAAATTAACAATATAACTATCACATAAAACATTCTTATCATGAGCCACATGCATAAATAATTATTACTCTCCACATAAGAATAGTCATTCTTATTAATTGTAGTGGGAGCAAATTCAACAAAATAGCTATCATTACTATTCTCATCACCATAATCATAAAATATAGGAGGCATATTGTAATCATAATTAACTTTCTCCTCAATAATAGGTGGACTGAAAATATCATACTCATCATTGTAATCATCATATATTGGAGGTTTGGTATCATCATAAGCAATAGAATAGCTATCTTCCAAAGCTAGGGAACTAAAAATATCATTTTCATAAAAACTAGCTTCCCCAAGCTTAGAATTTTCCATAGAATTAGCAATAATGGTGTCCAAAGAATTCATACTAATAACATTGCTATTAGCATGCAAACAAACCTCCATAGGTTTTTTAATTTTCTCTTCAAACACTTCATGTCCTAACTCAAGATAGATGCTATAGATCTCTTTTTGTTTTCCGTTAAGCCTAACTAGTGAAAACAAGAAACAAAAAAGGCAAAATTGCAGAATCTAAAGGAAATAACTTCGAGCACTCACACCGGAGGATGTGAGTACCTTTTACCTTACCTCACCGGCGACGGCGCCAGAAAAGAGCTTTCTGGGTTGCTTTTGCCGTGGGGTAACGTGTGTGAGTGCCTTTTACCTTTCCTCCCCGGCAACGGCGCCAGAAAAGAGCTTGATGTCTACGCACTTCTTTTCTTGTAGTCAGTTGTTGGGCCTCCAAGTGCAGATGTTTGTAGAACAACAGCAAGTTTCCCTTAAGTGGATTACCCAAGGTTTATCGAACTCAGGGAGGAAGTGGTCAAAGGTATCCCTCTCAAGCAACCCTGCAATTAAGATACAAGAAGTCTTTTGTGTCCCTAGCACACCTAATACACTTGTCAGGTGTATAGGTGCACTAGTTCGGCAAAGAGATAGTGAAATACAAGTGGTAACGGTGCCATAAAATAGCTTCTGACTTGTTGTTGACGTGGGGTAACAGTGCCAGAAAATAGCTGATGGCGTGGAGGAACAGACTAAAGGCAAACTGAAGGAAGCAAGCAAACATGCAACAGATCTAGTAGCAACCGGTGTTTCAATGCTTAGAAACAAGGCCTAGGGATCATACTTTCACTAGTGAACTCTCTCTCATATAAATATCCTCTCTTCATGATACTACTCTTAACTACTCTCCGGTTGGACACTCTAATCCATGATAGGGCTATAACGACACTCCTCAAAGTCTGCCTTCCCCAATCTAGATAACCCCACACTGTCACCTTGAGCACTAGATGGTTCCAACAAACACCACAATTTCATAGAGACATCCAACTCCAAATATAACTCATAACAAATATTCAGTCTAGCCAAAGTGCCACACACGGTATGCCCGCTGTCACTTTCACACATGTGGGGAAAAGCATAGATCTATTAAAGCACAAAGAGTATTTATGTAGACTCAAGCCTAAGTGCCACCATGGCGTGCACACTATCACTTTCACACACATGGGGAGAGCAGAGATCTAATGAAGCACTTGAGTAGCAAGGTAGATCTATTTGATTAAAAAGCTCATGTCCACAAGATCATGGATAGAGAGAGAGATGAACACATAGCTACCGGTAGATCCCTTAGCCTCGAGGAAGAACTACTCCCTCCTCATCATGGGAATCAACAACGGTGATGAAGATGGTGATGGAGATCGATGGAGATGGCTCCGGGGGCACTTCCTCGTCTCGGCAGGGTGCCGGAACAAAGACTTTCTGTCCCCTGAATCTCCCCTTTGGTGGCGGCAGCGCAGCGGAGGTTTTCATGGATTTCTTCTGGATTATTTAGGGTTTTTGGGCCGGAGGCTTCTTATAGGCGAAGGAGGCAAGGTCGGTGGAGGGCCAGGGGGCCCACACCCCATGTGGGTGCCTCCAGGGCTTTCCCGCGCCTAGGGGGGTGCGACCACCCTGTGGCCCCCCCTGCGGCTCTGGTTCGTGGTTCCGTGTTGCTCCGGGAAAATAATGACTTTGGCTTTTGTCCCATCCAATTCCGAGAGTATTGATTTTCTGCCTTTCTGGAACCAAAAACATAAGAAAACAGGCAACTAGCACTATGGCAACTTGTTAATATGTTAGTTCTAGAAAAGATATAAAAATACCACAAAGTGTAGTCAAAACATAAGACAAATGATATAAAACAAGCATGGAGCATCAAAAATTATAGATACGTTTCCGACGTATCAGAAGCCATAAAAAATGTGTCGAATCTCACAGCTATCAATATGCCATGGGTAGATTTTGACCATTACTATGTTCACCTGTGTCCGTCGTCCTACCGTTTCCCGCCCTTGTTTCCCACCACCATGCCAGTTCCCACCGCTTCTGGATGTTTCCCGCCCTTGTTTCCTACCGCCAGGTTAGTTCCCACGCTTCTGGACATTTCCCACTGTGTCCAGCTATAGGAAATAAAAGGAGAGACCAGCGGCGGTGGATTCCCCACATCCCTCCCAAGACCGCCATGTATGGCCTACATCTTCCGGCCACTAGCGCTCGCAACCGAGACCAGCGAGCATCGGGGGAGTTGCGGCTTCGGACCAGCGGGCTACCCAAACGGCACGAGGGCGGGCACGACCGTTTGAGGTGGCATGCAGTGACCTAGTGCCCCACTGGATGTTGTAGAGCACGAGTCGTTGGTATAACACTTACAAAAGTCCTCTTCCATAAATATTACCCACACAGGAGGCAGCTTTGCGAGCCCATCCAGGGTTCTCCACGGCTGCCCCCGCCAGGACGCGGAGCTGTGGCTATGCCCGGCCGGCTTCGACCAGCACCTAGTCATGGCGAAACTCCGACGAAATGCCAAGGATGGATATGGGCACGAAATCCCCCTCCTCACCGAAGAAGAATCCGATGCCGCCAAGGGTATCCTCCGGCGAAAGGACGAGGAGGCAGTAGAAGTGCGAGAACAGTGCCACGGAGGGTGCCACGCCTATGAAGGCCTCACACCAGTATGCCAAGGCGGCAAGGAGTGTCACGCCCATCGACGGATGAAGGTGAAGCAGCTCGATGCGGTAGTGCTCCAGGATGGCGAGGAGAAAGGGCGAGAAAGGGGAGACGAGCCCAGCGGCGATGGCGTGCGTGAAAACCGCGGCGGCAGTGGGAAGCCATCCGTCTTCCCCAATGCCCAGGCACCAGGCCCGTGAAGTGCCCCACTCGTTTGAGCGAGTGGACATGAGATTCTCAACCTTCTCCAACCCTTCGGCGTTGAGAATGGTGGCCCGAGGCAGGGCCCCTGCGTTCAGCGCGGGGAAGCTTGACGCGGCGGCAGCGGCATGGGCTCTCTTGGGGCCATCTCGGAGACTGCTTGAGAAAGCAACGAGAAGTTTGGCAACGAGAAGAATGATGGCGGAGGAGATGGAGCGTCCCGACTCTTCCAAGGTTCAGGGTTTTATGTGCGATGCGGACCCAAACACCTTTGACTGGAAGGGACAGTTCCCGCATCGAGTGGGTGCCACGTGCTGCGTGGCCACGTGGAAGGTGCATATGACATCTACGGCAAGCCACACACGGACATGACCGATCATGGGCCTAATGTCAGAAGGTCCCTTGATTTCCACACCCCTTCGTCAGACGCGTGCAAGCCAAGCGACCAGGGGCTACTTTTGGACTATTGGCACCAGGGGTACCTCGTCCCGCAAGGCATTCCCTAATGGGGTTCGCGAGGAGCATGACCCTCGCGAGGGCACATGAGGAGCACGGAGCATCCAACGCATCCAAGGTCGACCGCCTCATGAGGGATGGCTCCATTATCCAGAGTGCAGCGCGCTAGGCAACGCGCTAACGGGCGGTCCATGCAAGGAATGGTCCGCCTCGGGAAAGCAAGATGATGCCCCTTTCCTTTAATTCAAAAGAAGGAGGGTATGATGCGATAAGGTGGGCGGTGGCAGCGCCTGATGTGCTGCTTTGGTGCAAAGAGGCTAGGACAGAGCGGCGGTATAGCAAGGCAGCCGTCCACTGCTTCGTCCACATAGCTGGCAGGCGGCCACAAGAAGACAATAGGAGGCCTTCGCCTCGAGCGCGGGAATGTGGTAACCCTTCCCGCACAATGTGGGGGAAGAGGCTCGTCACCGCCCTACTTAAGGAGCCCTTCTCCTACCTTAGAAGGGATAGATCCCCTGCGATCTAAACCCTAGACATCTAGTCTCCATTGTATCCCCGCGAAGCAAAGCGATCAATACAACAAAGCAGGAGTAAGGGCTTTACCTCCTCACGAGGGTCCCAAACTTGGATAAAAAACCCATGTCACCTCTCTGTCTTGGTTTTTGCTCCGCCGCTGCCGCCGCTGCCGAGGCTCCTTGGGAACGCGTGTTCAACCCCCTCTCAAACCAAGGGATCGTTTGACCCTAGTTCCTTCACGCGACAAATATCCGATAGTTACGTGCTTTACTTTACTTATTTTATTTAGTTTTCTGCATTCAACCAAAACATTTCAAACACCCTTTACTCGAAATCATAGGCATCTTACAAGTATCCTTTGGTAGACAGTGACGAGGGGCATAAATACCTTAACCAAATAGCTCTCTATGGGTTTGATACTCTTATTTCTAAACTAGTTACAATCGATTTGTGCACTTGCCGTCGTCATCTCTTCCCTAGTCTCTTTATTAACAATGTGGACAGACTTCAGCATAGCCCTCATCCCTAGATGTTTACCCCATGTCATGACCAAGGCCTCGTCGGTGCTAATTTCGTAGAAATTCTAAGAATTTATATCGTACTACCTAGGTATGAATTTCCCATTCTAGCTAATCAGGAACTTGCCAAGTTCTGTGTACAAGTCACATAGAGTTAGGTCTGTCGCGTCTACTGTCAGTCGTTAATCAAAACCAGTGCTAACTACAATTCTACCATCGGGCAAGGTTTTAGTCCAACATCCGTGCCAAAACTTCAGTAGGAATTCAGATGCGGCAAACATCCTACGGTTATCAACACACATCCTCGCTATTACCACAAGATTAATAATCTAATTTGAAAAGCTACAGACATAATTACAGTTCCTACCCTTCATGAAAGACGAACGACACATTCAGCGGGATCTAGAGCTATAGAGCTTTCTTCTTGAGTCCTCTTCTCTCATGCCACCCTCGTCCATGCTCTCTGGCCTTGCAAGATCCATTTCCATGCTCTCCTGCCGTGCAGGATTGTAACACCCTCAGATCGGCCCTATGCAAGTTTTAGCGATTTTCGCCAAACACGCATAAAAACGATTCAAAGGTGCCCACCAGGCACTTTCGTGCGGGTGGAAAACAAAGTAATATCATTACACATTAGTCCACGATGGAACCCATAGAACAAATATATACAAAAATGACTCCACGAGTCAAGAATACAGATATATAGTACAAAGATCCAAATCACCTTGAAAATGGTACAACGTCTGAGTACGAACAAGATGCAAATGGGGCTAAGAGCCCTAAAGAATAACCAATGGCGTCCATAACCCTACCCAGGCCAAGCCGGAAGGGTAATCCTACTAACGACGCCGATCTCAAACCTGCTAAAACAAAAGGGGTGCAGACAAAGGGCAAAGTAAAACGAGAGCGCTCAGTACTGAGGTCAGTACACGGCGAGACTTAGAATTCGGCGGTCCTCGACTACATAGGTATGGTGGACTGAGCGGCAGCGCAACATGCACTAAACAACCTATAGAGACTCGATACAACTGTGGGCTATCAGAGAGAGATGAGGAATACCTATTCAGATCCAACCTGATACTACCACCAAACATACTCATCCTGGTATTTCCCCATCGAGACCAAACAAGGAAGTCATGCCGAGGAAACTCACACGATTGGCAATTTTATTCATTCCATTTTAGTTGCAACACTTACTAGTCACATTTATATAGAATGAGTCATCCTGATATAATAAGAAGTGGGCACTTTTAGTTAACCATTTTGTTGTAGTTGCAATACTTACTAGTCAAATACATATAGCATGAGGCATCCCAATTCCAGCATTTGTTGGCACTTTTATTTACTCATTCCATTGTAGTGAAGATGATTACTAGTCATTTTAAAGTCAAATTTATAGCACTACATTAGTTATAGTTGTCTATGATCGAGATAATGTGCTCCAAGTCGTCCATAACCGCGGACGCGACTTTCAGAAAGATTTACCCTGCAGGGGGACACAAATAGCAACACATGCACGATCAACCTCGGAAAAACCAAATGAAAACTCAATGAGGCATCACAACAAAGAAATCACAAGATTCATATAATATTTTAGAGGGCCATCCCACTAAGCTACCCGCTATGAAGTTGGCCGGCTCCGAGACAGACCCAAAGGTTTGTGACGACGGTTGTAAACGACTGGGAACCTAAAAGTGTGACTGGGCTTATCGATACCGCAAAAACGTGGCACGGGGTTTCAAAACAGTACAGTAGTAAACGCTCCTCGAGCAATAGTAGTAAATAAAGCAGTAGCATGGCATAATTTCAAGATAGTAATAAAGCCCCAAACTACTTTGTGGCCCCAAGAAATAAGATATGATTCAAGCTCTGTCTAAGGGTATTCATGGTCCCACATGCGGATAGTGCGATAATCAAGGAACAAGTATCAAGTACTCGGGGTCCTACGGGACACCAATGAGCGGTTAAAAACCTATTGCCCACCGGTGCCTCTGCATTAGTTTTATCTATCCCAGCATTTTAATATCAAGTTGTAATTAAAGTCATGATCATCTCCAACATAAAGCATATGACAACCTTCCAACAACTATGGAACATCGACGACACAAAGCAACACCTATGCAAGCGACTATGACTCGCAAGGCCGACTATCTACCAAACAACAGGTAATAGGAGGTTTCCATGGCAATATAGGGGCTGCATGAAAGTATAAAGGGATACAAAATCTATAGCATCGAAACACAGGTACCAATAGATCAACAGGAGGAAGTAAAGACTAGAAATGTAGAATAGGTAGGAAGGGGGGAGAATTCTCGCCCGAGAAGGATTGCCGAAGGTTCATCCGAAGATTGGTCGACACTCGCATCAACTCATCGGCCTAATCCGTGAAGACGCATAACACTATAAGAAACACCGGATGCACTATTTAATACTACAGCAGAAGATCGGGCATGATGCATGATATGGTAGAGATGCAATTAAGCAATATTAAGCGGAATCGGGGCCCTAACAATTAATTAGAGGGTTTGGGTTGTTTATATACCCCACATTTTAAATGTTGTATTAACTATAAAAAATATATCATCGGTTAGCTACACAAATTGAAATGGGGCCAACATACGACTAGATTTGCCCGCATATGGTCTTCATATTAATTATGAGGTGAGCCGACATAATACTCCCAAACCACATGAGATGCGTGCAAGCATGAGTAATTTAAATGCAACAACATATATGTCATATTATAAAAAATAGCGGTCGGAAAAAGGGTCACACATTGGGGGTTCGGATCTAGGGTTTTCGGGGTTCGATGGAATCAATCTTCGCCTCTGAGAACTAGGTCTTGGAGTCCATGAAGAAGAGCATGAAGACTTTTCTAGGGTTTGGGCTTGGTCTCGCCGAGATTGGGTCTTCGGGGTTGGTCTCCGTGGTCCGTGTAGGAGAACTTAGGTGGCATGACAAAGTGCTTCGGTTCCAACACCATCGTCTTTGGGCTCGGACTTTGAGTGTCGGTGTAGGACCTGGATCTTCATGCCGATGCGCTATAGCGTGTCGATGAAGAAGCGATGTTAGTATAGCGAAGGCCATGCACATTCGTAGATCTTGGCAACAAACAGGGTCACACCGCGACTGCATGGACATGGTCAGTGGCCGACTTGGCATCAGGAGATGAGGCAGAACAGATAAACATCCTCCACATCGGTGTACATCAACATCAGAAGTAGGTTTCCCATGTCACATTACCAACAACAAGACATGAGCGCACTCCATCGCGGTGTACTCACATGAAGAGTGCCGGCGATGCGAGGAAACAGGAATGTTAGGAGGAGGAAGGAACACACGGCGAGCGGAGGGGCGAGGGAGGTAGGGCTCGGTGGCGGTGGCCGGAGAACCGGAGGCGGCGGCACTCGGGAGAGGGAGACCGGAGAAGGCGATGGGGCGGCAGACGGCAAGCCGGAGGGGAGACGCTGACATAGGCAGAGCTTGTTAGGGAAGCAGCCGGCACGCAGGTGGAAGCCGACGACGCGGGCGAGGAAGACCGTGCGGGGCGGTGCCGCGAACGGCACCGGATGAGGTTGTGCTCGCGGGAGAAGCTTCAGGTGGTGGCGGCGTATGGCACCGGAGGAGGAAGGGGCGAGCTCTAGCGGCGGACAAGGCAAAGGGGAAGGGGAGCACTGGCGGTGTCATAAGAGAGGATGAGGCAGGGTTGGTGGCGTTGAGGGGAAAGATACGATGTGGGTGGGGATCGCGGGGGGCGAGCAATGCGGGAGCGGGGGCGGAACCGGGGCAGGAGTGGGGTGGTTGACCAGGCAGCGAGATTGTGATGTGTGTGTGGCGGGCATTGCACGCAGTGTGTGATGCTTGCTTGTGTGGCGGGGTGCGTGCATGTTGTGGTGTGCGTGTGTGGGCAAATCTGGCCAACGGGCCGGCACGCGGCACGGCCCGCCGTGGCCCGCCAAGCCACGTGCCGGGCCGGGCCGGCACACGTGCCTCGTCTGGCGACCCGAGCCCGACACGAAAACTTCACGGGCCGGCCCGTGGCCCGTCAAGCACGCTGGCCCGTCATTGATTTTCTCTAGCCCGTCTAACTTAACCTTTAATATCGATCAAAATCATAGTTTATCAGCTAATATTTGGTGGCGTAGTGGTTAGCTACTCGCGCGGGGTGCTGGAGTTCCTGGGTTTGAGTCCCGCTGGGACTCTTTTTGCCTCTAATATTTCCAAAACGCTGCACATACCTGCTGACGGGTCGTGCCGACTGGCATGCGTGCCTCAGGCCGCGGCCCAGGCACGGCCCCGCTCCTTCACGGGCTGGCACAGTCCCGACACGCCACGCCACGGGCCGGGCCGGGCCGGGCCGGGCCGTTGCCGGGCTTTTTTCGCGGGCTCGTGTGCCAGCCCGTTAAGGAGTGGCCTGTTGGACAGGTTTGTGTGTGGGTACCGCGCGCACATCTGGGTGTGGCGGCGGGGTTGGGGGGTTGGGTAGTTAGGTGTCTAGGTTTAGGGTTAGCAAGAGAGGGTAGGGTTAGGGTTTAGGCAGATGGGTTAGGTTTATTTTTAGTTGGGCCTACCGGGGTGGTAGGTGGCCTGGTCTGCGGGCTGGGATGCCTCCCCCGGTACAAAATATTTAGATATTTTTATTTAGTTAGTTTTCAATATTTATTTTATAAATAGTTTTTTAGACAAAACAGAATATCCGAAAGTACCGGGGTTTTGATTTGAAATGAAGGCGGGGATATTTAGAACACAAAGATAAGATTTTAGAAAAATAGTTTTAGCCAAAGTGCATGATGTCATGATGATGAACACAATATAGTTAACAAGCGATTTTCTAGTAATAGTTTTACCTGGGGTGCTACAAGGATCCATCTTCGTGTTGGATCCACTTCACGTCATTGTCGTAGGTTTGTAGTCAACAGTCTTCTCATGTTTTGATCTTCCGTCCTCTTGACCATGCTAGGACAGGTCACAATAGGAAGGAGAGATGGTAGGGAGGGGACGGTGGCGAGGGTGACGAACAGAGGCCAAAGGGAAGGGGGGTTGAGGTGTGGAGCGGTGCATGACAGAACGATGTGGTGGCTTGTGGGGGACTAGAGAAGTGGAGCAGAGAGGGGTGGTGGAGTGACACAATTTGGAAAATTACACAATAATACTGGCTCGGATCCTCGAACTTGGGATGCGCGTCGTCGATAGCTCAGGTGGCAAGGCCCGCTCGTCAGAATAATGGTCGGAACAATGGCCAGGTGTGATGGGACCCACGTGTAAGAAATCGAGTCAACCAGTTGACAAGTCAGATAGGGAAAACGGTGGCTGGCGTCAAACGGAACCAGGGGCATAAATGTAATGAAATCGTGTCGGCTGGTGGTATTTATCCAATTGGTCGATTCGTAGTGGAACACAGTCCCAATTTCCGGATGAACTGGGAACATAGTTATAACAAACCCAAAAAATATGTCCACGCGTCATCCTAGCGACACACATTTTTCTTAGAAAAAGCAAAACTATCTATCGATTGTAGTCGTCTCGTCCGCGAGCGAGGCCTTGCCTTGTCCCAACGTTGTGCGTTGTATCCTCTTCCTCATGCGTCACTCGCGGCCCCTCATTCTTCCACACAGCTTCTTCTCTACTTGTCCCTTCCGTCCCCTCCTCTCTATGCCAACAGCTTCGGCTGAGCGTCGTTGCCCTGCTTCCCCATGGCTCTTGAGACCAAAAAAGCATTGGCAGCCAAATACAAAGAGGAGAAGGCCACAAGGTGGAATGAGCTCACAGTGTTAGAGAAAGAGAAGTGGCGATCCATGTTGGTGGTGGAGGAACGAATGATTGCATTAGAAGAGGAAAGATTTGCAAAGGAGAAGAAGATCGAAGAGCAAAGACTTGTACTTGTGGTGTAGAAGTTGGCAAAGGAGTAGAAGTATGTTGAGAGCTCTAACATGTTCATGGACCCATGCACCTTGGATGATACGACTTGGGCGTATTGGTAGCTCGCTCGAGCCAAGATCTTGGCCCAACTTGGTGGTGACCGAGACGGTGTTTGAGGTGGGCGTGATGTCAACAACATAAACATGCCATGTTGTGTTTTTGGATTAAACTTGGTCTATGTGGTTCCTTCTTGGATAATCTACATGCATGTTTGATTTTGACATGTTCAAGTATTTTTTACTTGTTGGAATTAAGCTTTAAAAGATCTGAATAGTTAAATATAGGGGCTCGGATTTGGGCAGCCACCTTTTAGATGATCAAAGTATTTATCATCTAACATAGGGAGACTTTTGATCATTTAAGTTTTAGGGGTTCGGCTAAAGATTGTTCTAGTTTTATAGTTATTATGTTGACGACCAAAAATTATCCACCAATTAACACAAGGCAAAAAAACCGTGCGCACCATCACTAGCTCAACGCCAAACAAAATTGGCAGAAACAATTGCAGACGGTTTGGAAAGACGAGCCGAGGGACGGCCCGTGTCTGTGTCGGACTAGAGACGTGTGGTCGTAGGCGAAGATAAAAGGATTGGCCTAATGCGCGGCGCCACACAAATATCAACCCGTGCGGCAGCAACAACGCTCCCGAAAGTTTTTCCTTTTCTTTACACTCTCAACCTGCTGGCCACCAACAGTGACCCGATATCACCCCACATAACCACATGAAGCGATGTAAAAAAGTACAGTATATTGCTAGGTGTCTCACGTCCCACATGGTCTGAGAAAAGGCTGCATGCTCCATCGGCTTGCATCGAGCATCCCATTCAATTCCAAAACTAAAATCCATGACCTCTCCTAGAGTAACTAATCAAGGAAACACACTAGTACTTGAAGCCATTACATCAACTATAAGATACACTTGATTGCCAAGTTAGTTTAGTACCGGCTAATTGCCAAGTTAGTTTTAACTAGCTATCAGATTAGTAATGATTGCCATGTTGATTTATCTCCCTGCCAAATTAGTACCGACTGGTTGCCAGGTTATTTTACCTAGCTATAAGAATTAATACCGATTGATTGGATGACTAGTTTTACCTAGCTGTCAGATTAGTATTATCAAATTGCCATGTTAATTTTACCTAGCTACCAGATCCAGATTAGTATTGAATATTGCCAGGTTAATTCTACTTAACTGCCAGATTAATACTGAATATTGCCATGTTAGTTCTGCTTAGCTACCAGAATAATACGTAGCCTATTTTACCTAGCTACCAGACTAGTACTATCTAATTGCCATGTTAATTTTACCTAGCTTCCAGATTAGTACTGAATATTGCTACGTTAATTTTACCTAGCTGCCATATTAGTACTGAATATTGCCAGGTTTATTCTGCTTAGCTGCCAAAATAATACATAGCCTAATTACAAAATCCCTCCTCCAAGAATCAGATCGAGATGGAGATACAATTCTCCTCCAAAATCCAGATCGAGATGGAGATACCAGATTAACAATACGTAGTGACTAATCTCAACAAAAAAATCAACAAAAAACTAGATATAAAGGACCGAGAAAAAACTTATACAAGCATTACAGGGGCACCGAACTCGTATGCCTCCATCTGGTTGTCAGCGGCGTTCCTGTGTTCAATGCTGACAGCCTGCTTGCCGTATGCTCGGCGATACACGACGACCTCCCTCCCTCGATGTGCAGCATCAGCCTCCATGATGGGTTCTCAGGTCTCCGATGTGTGCTCGTCGTCGGAGGCGCACCGGCAGAGCCCTCCTCATGCTAGTCGACGGCCTGGCGGCGCCCTCCCCGTGCTAGCAGGTACGTGCCTCCTTGTCGCGCTCGTCAGCGCCGTCCACCTCTCGCACCTCTTTAGCGGCGCGCTCCTCAGCCCGCCCGCTCTGCTTCCATGGAAATCGTGCAACCTTCCTTGACGCATGCTCGGCGGCCTCCTGGATGCATGCTCTCCGGTGGCGGTGGCGGAAGCCGCCTCCTCGCGCTTGTTGGCTAGCGTGGCGGCGGTCTCCTCCTCGCGCGCTTCTCCGGCGCGGCGCGGTGTTGCTCCTCCCGTGGAGGCTTGTGAGAGAGATATAGGAGGGGATTGTGTGGTTGGGACCAGTCGTGAGTGGATAATACGGATACGTGAGTAGATAAAGGGTGAGAGGGATCGGTTGTTCCGATCGAGTTTTCACCGATCGCGGCGCGTCGCACGAGCGAACGATGCATGCGGCGGCTCTTCTTAGATTTTTCCAAGATAAAATATAACATGCAGCATCAACGACAGGCCGGTTTGCTGGTTTGAGTTGGATTAATTCCGGTTCACATAAGTGCTTGATCCGACTCCAGTTCCGGTGGCCCGATCCTCCTCCTCCTCCTCTATCAGTTAGAGCCATGGTCGAGCGAGCGATGGCAGCAGATACCAGGTCCTCTACCTATAGGCTGGCATGTTTCGCCCGGCATTTGGTGCCGCGGGGAGGATCCTATTTCGTCGGTTCTGCAGCCAGGCCGCGGCGGCGGGAGATCGGCTGATACACCCACACGTACGCCTCTTAAATTCGCTCTGTCGATCTCTACGTTCATTGTGTCTCCTGGTGTATGATATGAACCGATTTTTGTTGGTGATGAAATTGCAGTCTGGGGGATATGCTGCCTCTACTGCTGAACACCACCTCGGTGGCGTCTTTCCTTGGTATTAGGGTTGTGACTGTTGAATCGATTGCTGTTTGTACGTTGTCCAAAATTCAGGGTCAATATGCATATTCATGAAACGGTTTTCTCGTTGCATGACTGACTAGGTTACCTGATACTCCTTCCGATCTATATTATTTGTCGCTGAAATGGATGTATCTAGCACTAAAATATGTCTAGATACATCTATTTTCACGACAAGTAATATGGATCGGAGGATAACAAGATTCTGAGATTGCTCACGATGTTCAATCCTTTTTGCAGGTGCTACGGACCACGGGCTTTGGCCATAACTGCATGCTGTAATGTCGGCGTTGGACTTTGGTATATGAGCAGCCCGTGCGGGTCACAGATTGACTGGGTTGAAGCTGGTGTTGTCTCCCCGGTTGTTAGGAAACAAAATGGTTGCGGTAACTGTCTTTCAACTTCACCTCGGCATTTGTTTTAATTTTTTCTGTTACCATAGAGTATTGTTTATTTCCCTCCGTGCTGCGGCTTAACTATGCAAGGCACGCTGTATAACGCTTCGTTTTTCTCTTCCTGAGGCCGTATTACTTTAGAACATTTTTGGAACTTTTTTTTTATGTTTATGGGGCCCCAAATTCTAATTACGCCCGGACAATCCTGAAAACTCAGCACCGGCCCAGTTTGTAAATAAATGTGCGCATCTAGAAAAATCCGACCGTTAATTAATTTGGAATAGAGGGAGTACAATTCACCACCACCTTAACTCATGTACTACTACTTATTTGTTACAGGCTGCTGTTGGGCAGTAGCTATTGCAGCCTCGGTTGAAGCCGTACATTCCCTCGAGACGTTGGAGTCCATCTCTTTGTCGGTTCAAGAGCTCATCGACTGCGACACAAAGAGTGATGGCTGCGATGGTGGTTACTTCACGAGTTCTCTATGGTACATAGGAGACAATGGACTATCCTCGGACTCCTCCTACCCATACATGGCTCAGAGGAGTACCTCGGGCTGCAAGCGGGAAAAAACAGCGGCAGCAGCAAGGATATCTGGCTTTCAGTTTGTGCAACCAACCGAGGAGGATCTGGAGAGAGCGGTAGACAAGCAGCCCGTGGTTGTCTCATTGCAGTGGCCGGATATTATGCGTATATACAAAGGAGGCATCATTGATTATAAAGCTGTCAACAACACTAATGATGACAGGCATTCTGTCCTGATCGTCGGTTATGGAAGTAATTACCGTGGCGTCAAATACTGGCGCTTCAAGAATTCACATGGAAAGAACTGGGGTGAGGGGGGGTTTGGAAGGATCCGCAGGCACGTCGCCGACAAGCGAGGTGTGTTGGGTATGTTCATGGAATCAGGAGTATGTCCAGTGCTTAAGACGTGATTGTTCCTTGTCTGGTTTGCAATTGGTTTGTGGTCGATATCCTTTTTATGGGAGTATACCTGCACATTGATACCTTACTTTGTTGTACATCTTCTTGTGAAGGTTTGATCTTTTGTTTTACGGAAGTATATCCCCTGCACCCTCGCTGACTTTAGAGAAAGTTGTGATTGATCACCATGACACCTACACACCCACTAAGTTTTGGCTTTTCTTTTGATACTAAATCACAACAGCAAAGAATCTACGAAAAAGGATGAGTGATGCTGCTTCTTTATCTAATCCATGTTGCACCTCTTGCCAGTGATTTGTAGCACTGCCTGATATCTATTGGAAGATTTGATCTCGGTCCCCTCCTTATCCCTGGCGCCGCCAGGGAGCTGCCAGGAGGGGAACCATAATCCCCCGCTGCCGCCTACCACCCCCTACCCCTGACCTCCTCCCACCTCGCCGCCGCCGTGGGGCGCGGCTAGGCAAAGCCTGGTCGTCGCGGGGTTTCCTCCTCCCTCGGGCGCATCAGAGGGATCCCCCTCTTCCAGCATGTGAGCACAGTGCTGGCCAAGCACCATGGCGGGGCAGTCTACTCGCGCGGGGCGGTGCGTGGGCTTGCTTCTGTGTGGAGGACGGCAGTCCTCCGCCGTTTTCTGCGACGGAGGTTGGTTTCCAGGGCGGCGGACCTGGATTCGGTGGTGGCGGCGTGCCTCCCTAGCGGGGTTGTCATCTCCCTCGGTCCCGTCATCTCTGCCTTCGCTGGTGGTGGAGGTCATAGCGACGCTAGGCTTTGCGGGGCGGGTGTTGGCTTTGCGCGAAGTAGTCTCCATGGGAAACCCTAGATACTTGGATCAGTCGATGGTGGTGCTATCAGCGTCATACCCTCATTGGAGGCATCTTCTAGGAGCATCTTTGTTGTGGTTGATTCTCGTCTCCTAGTCCGGGCAGCAGCGATTGGGGAAATCCTAGATCTGGGTCTCCTGGATCGGACGATGGCGGCGTGTGGCGTCGTTATCCCCCATGGGGGCATCGTTTTTGGAGCCGATGTTGGTTGGAGGGGCTCTGAGGCGGAGCAGTTTCCATCTATCTCGACGATGATGATGAGTCTCGGTGGCGTGGTGCTGCGGAGTCTCGGTGTCAGGCATGCCACGATGGACTCATGTAGGGCAGGGGCGCTGTCTGGCATCATGGTGGCGTCGATAGCAGGACCAACAAAGTTTATGTGAATCTGAACTGTGAAAGCTTCTAGGAGGTTTGACGACGGTGATGGCTCCTGTGACGGGTACACAAGGTGTTCGCTAAGAGCCTGCTAATCCGGATGTACGCTCTCATTTCGCCTAGAGGGCGTCTCGGAGTATGCGATTGTTACCGGTTTTTAGCTAATGGAGTGTCTTCGTTGTCTTTCCGGGAACATAGCGGTTCAACTGACATATTTTTTGTCCATTGTCAAGTTTGTAGGTGTTGTGTGGTGGCTTGGCGTTTTGCAATGTATGTTCTTTGTATGTTCTTTGTGAAACATCTTTTAATAAAGCAAATAAAGGCCGTATGCATCTATTTGATGCAGAGGTCGGGGGTCGCACCCTCCATTTCAAAAAAAAATCTATTGAAAGATTCTAGTTAAAATGATTGTTCATGCTCTCTGTAATTGAAGAGCCTCGTTGCTAACTTAGCAGCACACAAGTTAAAACATATATTTGCCAAACGCCACATCAACTTCATGTAACATCCCAATTCTTACAATTGGTCATATGCATTGCATTCATCATTCATGGAATCATGCAAAAAATTCAAATTCAAATACTAATCAAAAAACCCTATTTTAATGTGCTATTTTATTCCTATAAGGAATTAAGTGGGATTTTTATAAATCCATTATTTTAACTAGGAAAAATATTGCCAATCATCAGCCTATGTTGATCTCCTAAATTTTTGAAACGTCTAATCTTTAAATAAGATAAACCTTTAGTAAAAACTATGTTTAAGTCAAATTGTACAGTCTAGGAAACAACATATAAAGAGGTTTATGCCCTAACCAACTATCCTTCCAAAACCTAGTTTTACGACCATCTCCAAGAATTCTTTGACAACAACTATAGAAGATATCTTTCTCAGAAATAATCCCTGACCAAAAATGAGAATGGGCAGGATATGGTCTACATTGACTGTCTAATCATCTCCTACCATAACACATCCTCATTTTCAAATTTCCAAATTTCCAAATCATCTACTTACTACTCCTCCCATTTTAAAATATAAGATGTTTTAACTTTATAGTATCTAGACCCCTTTTAGTATGTAGGTTTACTCCGAACCTACGTGCTAAAAAGGGTATAGATACATTAGTTTTATAAAGTCAAAACATCTTATATCTTAAAACAAAGAGAGTAGATACTTGCACAAATGATTTGGCAAGTAGACCCAAGTAATGATCAGACAGTCCCGAAAGAAAGAAAAAAAAAACCTACTTGCAGAAACACCGCATGGCTTGTTGTTGTTTTCAAGTGGGTACAAAGCTGAAAGTTCAGTAACCAAGAGTTACTTAACCGCTTCCTGTCTATGTGAGCGGCAGAGCACGATGGAGTGAGCTTTAGTTTCATGGCAGGATGGAGAAGCAAAACTTGGTTTTGAAGAATGGAAATGATAATAAAAGAGAGAAGAAAATAAACAGGCTCATAATTAATAGACAGACAGAGAGACAAAGAGACTCAGGCATGCATGTGGGTCTGAGCAGGAGCAGTATCACCGGCGGCCGGCGGGGCCATTTACCGTTTAGGGAGGGAGGCACTTCATTAAACAGTACACAACTCAGATCAGATCAAATGCGGGGCACGGATTCATTCCTTCACGCCGGCGGTTTGCGATTTGCCACTACTTCCCACATCTCCATCTTCCCGCCGACCTTGTTTGCTTCTGCAATAAGCTTCCAGTACTCCACAACAAGAACAACAACATCAGGCCTCCCCACACTTATTTCTTTGTTCTCTTCTGCTGATATATATATGATGTGCTCCTGGACGCGCGCGGGATCAGACGTTAACATGGACAGACATATCCCAGCCTAAAATTTCAGACTGCTCATCACACCAGTAAGACAGAGAGTCATGCATGTGAGTGAGTGTCCTAGCTTGGACGCTGTAGCTTTGCTTTGTTGGACCCGATGCAGATGCAGGGCACAGTGATCTTCTACCGCATGCTTCCCCATCTGCTCTCATCTGCCGCACATATAGGGTGTGTTCCGTTCTAGAACGAGAGGGAATGGAACGGAGTAAGTCCATTCCGAGGGCATGGGACGGTTTCGACCCTGTGTTCGGTTCGGAAAAGAACGAGAAATGGAATGGTTCCATATTGTGTTCGGTTGGAAGAATTGGGATCAGAACGAAATAGCTATAATGATACTTAAAATTCTAATAATCTATTATATACTAAAAGTAATATACGGATGTCTAATAGAGCCACCAGGTTGAGCCACATCATCTAAATTATTTTAATAGTTAGATCTAAAATTTGTGGCTAAGATTTTATGTTACAACGGTAATATTAGCGTAACAAGTATTTGACACATGTCCGGATTTGTACCGTATAAGTCAGGCTCAACACATAGTCCGACATGTCGATTTAATAGATGGGTTAAACATGGAAAGCAGCCTACATCCATAGAGTCCGTACACCTTACAACGTACACTTATCTCTATCTTTGTTGGTTCAAATAAAAAAATACTACACGCACGCTACCTTACCTAGATATAGAAGCTGTGTTCGTTAAAAAATATATACACGTGAGTTCAGTATACGGTTCATACGCATGTTTTTCTGTTTATATACTACTACAAGCAATAGACTATTTTTATGAGACACCAGGTTGGTCCACATATATAAATTGTTAGAACCGTGGCATCTTGAATCTATGGCTTGTATGGAGCATAATGCCCAATACAGACACAGGAAGCTAGCTCCAAAGCTCCTATTGATCCGTCTGCATGAAACAAACTCCAAAGCTGATCAACAAATCAATTTTTATTTTAATGCAAAAGCTGATGGATTAACCTACAATTGGTCTACGCACGTGATGTAAGCAAGCTTCAAAACTAATCGGTCCATATGTGTTAGTTTGCACGTACATGCTTGTCAAGACATACAACGCTACATATAAAAAAAGATTTACCACACTAGGCTTGGTGGCAGCAAAAAATACATGCAAGGCACTAAAGAATAAATTGATTTGTATGTTCCATGTATACATAGAAGTTTCCTTCTGAAGGAGAAAACATTTAGAGCTAAACTTACTATGCAGGTTTTATAAATTCACATGAGATCCACTGACTTCGAATACTAAGATCCTAAGATCATCAAATTTATTACCACACCACTCATAAGACAGACAGTAAAACCATTGCTTTATCTTATAACCATTGACGCACGAGAGCCACACACTCCATGGGGATAGAGCCAATACTTTTTAGCCTATGTGGCATCAACCCAACCATGAGTACATTATCATGAAGAACACATAAATTTAACATACCTAACTAAACCGATGAATACCATCCTCACCGCTTATCGATTGTTCGATTTGACGAGAACCGTTAGAGATTGAATGCTCGACAACCATTTGACAAAACGATCTTACTTTTACAAGTGAAAAAACATAAATTCGCAATGGCATAACAAAAATAAAATCCTTATGAATTCTAATGATAATGAAAAATGAAAGACCTAAAACGATAATTGACTCACATCAACCCTTTGGCCTACATGGTCACATACATAAAATAGTTGTATCAACTTCAAAGAGTACGAGCCTATTATCCTTGAAAACATTTGTCACGGATATAACCACGTGTGACAAACATTCAAGCCCTCTCTTTATCTTCATACCGTCAGGAAAAAAGGCACGAATAGCCAAGCCATGAGCACCAACGACTCTATGGAGTAGAGCGTGACATCCCTCAAGAACTTGGATGGACATAATGGTTTCTTTTATTGCATGCGACATCAACTCAACCATGAATACATTTTCACGAAAAAGGCACAAGACTAAGCATACTTCAACTACACATGAGATTGATTAGTACCTCGCGCACTGCCTTATTAGTTGTTTAAGGTGAAGGAAATAACAATGTTTCAAACAGTGGACAATCTTTTGGCCATACATCTTATTAGTATAACCAAAAATCATGAACGTTCTGCAATGGCATAAGAAAATAAAACCCTTATAAATTACATGGAAAAAACAAAATCAAACTCCGAAAATAATATTCTCACATATAAACTTGGTGGTCCACACTACGGGAAAACGAAATTTTGCTGTGTATTTACACAGCACAAGCCAAAAAACACTCGGCAAAAGTTTACCGTGTATTTACACTCGGTAAAGGCCACACAGCATACACCGCGCCGGTAAAGAAACTGTGCCGAGTGTTGAAACACAGATACTCGGCAAAAGACATTTGCTGTGTGTCTGTAGGTGGAACTCGGCAAAAAAAAGCATGACGACGTCGGGAACGGTTAACGGCAGCAAATGTTTACCGAGTGTTCTACACTCCACACAGCAAAGTATTTTCCCTAGTTAAAACAAATAACAAAAGAATACAGCAGCTGGAAAGGCCAGTTGCCGAGCGTTTGACTGGGCACTAGGCAAAATTTCTGAACGACAACAAAAAAAAAAGGCGCCGGCGCCGGAACGAGCCCCAGCAGAACGTCCTCAACCACGACGGTTTCGTTGCCATGTACGCATCCCTCCTGAGCATGTTGGTGCGCGGCGCCAGCGTGCCCGCGGTCGTCGCCTCGGAACCCTCATTTCCGGGGGCGGTGGTGCGCGGCAGCGTCGACCTCGCCGGCGTGCCCGCGGTCATCATCTTGGAACCCTCTCTCCTGGGCGCGGTGGTCCGCAGCAGCACTGCCATGGCCGCCAGCCTGCCGGGCGTCGACCACGACGGCGCGCAGTCCTTGCCGGACACCTCCTATTGAGCGCGGATCGCCGGAGATGTGGCCGGAGCTAGGGCACGGATGACGAGTGCGACAGGCGACGCGGTGGTCCGGCTACCCTCCTTGCGACTAAGAGGCGGAGGTCGGCTTCAGTGAGGCTCTGCGGGCGGCGGTGGTCGGATGCAGTGACGCTCTGAGGGCGGCAGTGGTCGTCTTCTGGCCCGGCGAGAGGCCTGGCGGCGGCAGCCTTCTGGCCCGGCGAGAGGCCTGGCGGCGGCAACGGCGAAAGCTCTGGCGGTGGAGGCGGTTTTGCATGGGGAGGCCCTGGTGGGGCGGAGGAGAAAGGGTGCGAACGGCGGCGGACTCCGCTTGGGGTGAAATCGATCTAGATGGATGGATATGGTTTGAGCGTTGCTTTATTTTTTGACCTATCGTTGCCAGCTTTTGGAGGATCCAGAATTCACGTGGGTGGTTGGAGATAGGTAGGAGGGAGAGGAAAATAGGATATGGACCGTCAGATCTTGGAGGATCCAACGGCGGGGAGACACAATCCGCAAGAATCATGTCCCAACCAATCAGAACGCAACAAAGATATGAGGCTTTGCCTAGTGCATTAGAAAAAAGGACAACTATTTTCACCCGATTTTGAAATGCTTATACCAGACTAAAAAACATAAGAATGTAAAACTTCCGTATAATTTATGTGTAATAGCTGCATAAAAATAAACATCTATTTTAACATATTTTGTAAAAATACTTTCGCAAAACAAATATGATGATTTTTTTTATTTTTCTATTTAATATGGAACAAATAATATCTTTAAATTCGTAAATCGTAATTCGACAAATAATATGTCTAAATTTATCAGAAAAATGAGAGGAATCCAAATATGCTATCAACATAAGCTTATCACAAACTATGCGGTGATTCTAGCCATAGTTTTATTTGTTATTTGGTGGTTGCTTTGAAAAACCGTTCGTTTTTTGCACTCGGAAAATGGAAAATGGCTTTTTAATACGTCAAAAAGGAGAACTTCCTCCTGCAACGTTATTCGCAATCCCATGATACACATGTATGCATAATACGGGCATGAAGATTCTTAGCTCGGGGCTGATCCTCGATAAACTTGAAGTGGATCTCCGATGAAATAGCATATTGTGAACCTAAAATGATTTAAAAAAAATTATGAGCATCAAATCATGTACCTATAGTTCATATCTGACCCACTTTCTATCGATTTTGCAGGAATTTGTCTTTTTCACCAGGGATAGACGAAAAAGTTTGAGATCCCCGTGTTAGTACATTGTCCATGTAAGGTGGTATAGTATTTTGGAAAAATGTTGTGGTAGCATTTTGAATTAGCCATTTGGTGGTTGATTCACAAAACCGTCCGTTTTTTGCACTCGGAAAATAGAAAATGGCTTTTTGGTGCGACAAAAAGGAAAACTTTCTCCTTCAACATTGTTCGCCTTGTCATGATGCACATATATGAACAATATGGATATATTATCACAAACTATCCCTTGATTCTAGCCATAACATTGGTCATTTGACCCGAAAGCCAAGAAACCTCGAATGAGATAGGTCATTTTATGAAGGTTATTTTTAGACATAATCAATATACCAAGTTTGATATTTTTCATTGTAATTATGTCACATAATATGACATCATGCGAAGGTTTCGCATTGTTTGGATCGTTTTTGAATTTCTTATGCCCATTTTAAACTATCGTCAAACTTTGCGGAATAGCGGGCATGAAGATTCTTAGCTCGGGGTTGATCCCCGATAAACTTGAAGTGGATCTCCGATGAAATAGCATATTGTGAACCTAAAAATTATTTTTGAAAAAAATCATGAGCATTAAATCATGTACCTATAGTTCATATCTGACCCACTTCCTACCGATTCGGCAGGAATTTGTCTTTTTCACCAGGGATAGACGAAAAGGTTTGAGATCCTCCTGTTAGTACATTGTCCATGTAAGGTGGTATAGTATTTTGGAAAAATATGGTGGTAGCATTTTGAATTATCCATTTGGTGGTTGCTTCACAGAACCGTCCGTTTTTTGCACTCGGAAAATTGAAGATGGATTTTTGGTGCGACAAAAAGGAAAACTTTCTCCTTCAACATTGTTCGCCATCTCATGATGCACATGTATGAACAATATGGATATACTATCACAAACTATGCCTTGATTCTAGCCATAACATTGGTCATTTGACCCGAAAGCCAAGAAACCTCGAATGAGATAAGTCATTTTATGAAGGTTATTTTTAGACATAATCAATATACCAAGTTTGATATTTTTCATTGTAATTATGTCACATAATATGACACCACGTGAAGGTTTCGCATTGTTTGGATCGTTTTTGAATTTCTTATGCCTATTTTAAACTATCGTCAAACTTTGCCTAATAGCGGGCATGAAGATTCTTAGCTCGGGGTTGATCCTCAATAAACTTGAAGTGAATCTCCGATGAAATATTATATTGTGAACCTAAAAATGATTTTTGAAAAAAATCATGAGCATCAAATCATGTACCTATAGTTCATATCTAACCCACTTTCTACCGATTCGGCAGGAATTTGTCTTTTTCACCAGGGATAGACGAAAAGGTTTGAGATCCTCCTGTTAGGACATTTTCCATGTAAGGTGGTATAGTATTTTGGAAAAATGCGGTGGTATATATTTGAATTAGCCATTTGGTGGTTGCTTCATAAAACCGTCCATTTTTTGCACTCGGAAAATAGAAAATGGCTTTTTGGTGCGACAAAAAGGAAAAATTTCTCCTTCAACATTGTTCGCCATCTTATGATGCACATGTATGACCAATATGGACATATTATCACAAACTATGCCTTGATTCTAGCCATAACATTGGTCATTTGACCCGAAAACCAAGAAACCTCGAATGAGATAGGTCATTTTGTGAAGGTTATTTTTAGACATAATCAATATACCAAGTTTGATAATTTTTCATTGTAATTATGTCACATAATATGACACCAAGCAAAGGTTTCGCATTGTTTGGATCGTTTTTGAATATCTTATGCCCATTCTAAACTATCGTCAAACTTTGTCGAATAGCGGGCATGAAGATTCTTAGCTCGGGGCTGATCCTCGATAAACTTGAAGTGGATCTCCGATGAAATAGCATATTGTGAACCTAAAAATGATTTTTAAAAAAAATCATGAGCATCAAATCATGTACCTATAGTTTATATCTGACCCACTTCCTGCCGATTCAACAGGAATTTATCTTTTTCACCAGGGATAGACGAAAAGGTTTGAGATCCCCCTGTTAGGACATTGTCCATGTAAGGTGGTATAGTATTTTAGAAAAATGTGGTGGTAGATATTTGAATTAGCCATTTGGTGGTTGCTTCATAAAACCATCCGTTTTTTGCACTCGGAAAATGGAAAATAGCTTTTTGGTGCGACAAAAAGGAAAACTTTCTCCTTCAACATTATTCGCCATCTCATGATGCACATGTATGCAAAATATGGACATATTATCACAAACTATGTCTTGATTGTAACCATAACATTGGTCATTTGACCCGAAAGCCAAGAAACCTCGAATGAGATAGGTCATTTCGTGAAAGTTATTTTTAGACATAATCAATATACCAAGTTTGATATTTTTCATTGTAACTATGTCACATAATATGACACCACGCGACCGTTTTTGAATTTCTTTCTTATGCCCATTTTAAACTATCGTCAAACTTTGCCGAACGACGGGCATGAAGATTCTTAACTTGGGGCTGATCCTCGATAAACTTGAAGTGGATCTCCGATGAAATAGCATATTGTGAACCTAAAAATGAATTTTGTACTCTTTTAGAAGAAAATGCACTTTTCATTTTCCGAGTGGAGGAAGTGGTTTTATTAGTGAAGCGGCTGCGGGAACTCTAGTTGGTAACCTCACCAAAGCACCATGAAAAAATAGAAGACATGTTACAATGTACGATTCACCATGTACCACACTTTAAAAGTTTTTTGTAAATATCTGAGATTTTACAGGTTTCCCGTCGATTCGTCTGGAAGCGGGTGTCGAACTACATGTGCCCTAAAAGTTGGTCCTAATTTAAAAGTCATTTTCGTATTCACAACATATCACTTCAACACAGATACAACGACGGTTCCGCAAGAGGGAGCCCTACAATGAGTGGGCTAAAAAAGTGCATTTCCTCCTAATTTTACCGTGTATCTAACAAAACACTCGGTAAAAATTTAGATACACGGCAAAGAACCTCTTTGTCGAGTGTTTTCTGATTAACACACAACAAAACTTTCACATACACGGCAAAGGCCTGATAAAAATCCTAGTTTTTTGGCACGCGCGAAGGCAAACACTTTGGCGCCAAAATTTTACCGTGTATATGTTTGTAGACACTCGGCAAACCATACGCCGTCAGTTGCGCCGGCGGTTGCGGGCAGGAAAGGACATGCGACACATTGCTTTGCCGTGTATCCCATTTTACCGAGTGTTTTTTTTATTTTACCGTGTATGACTGTGTTTGCCGAGTGTTTTTCTGTAGGACACTTGGCAAAGGAGCAACTTTGCCGTGAATTGTCTGTTTGCCGGGTGTCGACCTTGTGATACACAGCAAAGAGCTGTTTGCCGTGTATCCGAATTATAAACACTCGGTAAAAACAAAAACACCCAACAGAATCTCGTTTTCCCGTAGTGCCATATGTACGCATACACAATACACTGACATTTTTTATAGAACCAGTCAAAACATAAAATGTTACTATACCAAACCATGATATTATCATATTTATTAGTTATATAATAAAAGCAAGACATTACAAAAAGCAAAATGTATGAGAAACCGTCATAGAAAACAAAATAGTCGACCATTAAAGTAATATAGTAGTTTTTATTAGTAAACAAAGCTTTCACCACAGTGATTCTAATTGCAAACAATAGTTAGAAATCATCACCCTAATCTACTCCATATAAAAGGGTCAACTTTATCAATTATGCAAACTCTTTGCTAGGAGAAGCCATTCTTAATATTTGTTCTTGAATCCACAACGAGACACAACCTTTTTTATTCAAAATAAATTTATAGTCATTGTAAAATCTTAAATGATAGGAACTTTTAATGTAGATTATTAAAATTTGAGGATTATATGACGTTGAAACTGTTTCTATGTATCACACTTGGAAAGAATTTGTGTATAACCTTTTCAAAAAAAAATTATGGATGGTGAGTTCCTATTATTTTGATATTGATGTGTTTAAACAGACTTTATGTGAATCTCCATGAATTCATCAATTTTCTATTTCACGCAAGAATCAGAAAATACATTTCTTAATCATTATTGTACATACATTAAAGAAGAATTCCTCTCTCTTAAATAAGAAAATAAGGATGATGTCCTCGCATTTGCGAGGGCCACCCTACTAGTTTGAGCTTAAATTTAACAATTGTAATTAACGGTAGAAAATATTTTTTTGTCTTAAAATCTTTGCTAAAAGAACCAAATCATAGAAATCTTTTTGTTTCAAAATCTTTGCAAAATATACTCAAATTAGAGGGCCGCGTGTTTTTGCAAGATTTTATCGCTAATCATCTCAGCTAATCATCGCCATAGCTAACAATCCCCGTTGATTGGGTAATTAATCATCTTAGCTGGGTTAGTTCGCGAATTAGCGAGTCGTTCTGCGCGGTCCGACCGATTCGGTTCGCATATTAAAGGAATATTTCGTTCTGGGGAACTAACTGGTTTCGTTCCTTTCTTCCAACCGAACACACGAACGGACGCTAGGCGCAGAACGAACCAACCAGTTCCGTTCCACCGAATTCCAGAACCGAACACACCCATAGCTTCATCGCAGGAACAAAACAACAGAAACGGTACTACGCCAACACAACGGCTGGGGATCACTGCAGCTTCAGCAGTGTCCGAAATTGCATGCCAGTTCTCATCTCAACTATCAGTACATCTTCACATGTGTGCGTGTGTATGTGCGCTTGCACGTCAAAGTGGTCAGCCGCTGGTGTCACTCCTAATTCGCTCATCAATCACGTCCACCACACACGAAAGTTGGAGTAACTCACAGATATAGACAATGACGTACGATCGCGTGTGAGTAGTGTGCGGTGCCCATAGTTGAATGTTAACCCCTCTGTTCTACAATATAAGCATTTAAAAATAAAAGCCATTTTAGCTTGCTAAAAAGATTTACATTGTGAAACGGAAACGGAGTGGTACTTCAGAGTAGCATGCGTTAAACATAAATGAAGATGAGGTTTTCTCTTCTGAACGAGCCGCCAACGGTTTCAGCTCTGGTACTGAAACTAGATGGGCCAAGAAAGGAAATTCGCAGCTGAAGCCAATTAATGGATAAATAAATGGACCCCGTGTCCCTGGACGTTTTAGTGCCAAGCGAAAACGTACGTACTACAACCCGCTAAGCAATATATTTCAACACTATCTAAACATGAGGCCGGGCTGGTCCAAAGAGTAACGTGAGCCAATACTTAGTGGTCAAGATAACTCACAACCGACACAAAATGCTGAACCAAAACCAGTTTACATCAGAACCTTCCAAGAAAACGGAAAAGCGTCTCAATACGGACCACATAACCGTCTCTTACCGAGGACCAAGCGTTGGTCTGGTACCTGATACTCCGGGTATAGAGGCTATCTTGTCCGGGTTAGAGTCCCAACTATGACAGATTTTCGAGATTTTCGAGTTGTCGCTGAGACATGCTCGAACAAACCAGGTGTCTGAGCTATCTACCTAAGGGAGAGATCATTCCTCCACCGACACCGATAGTTGTCGATGCAGCTTGGGCTGCGGGCCACCCAGTAGTGAAAGTCTTTTTTGCCATGGACGTTTATATTTAACAGCGGGCCGTCTGACCCGTCTCGCTACCGTTGCCGATAAGAGTAAGGATGGCAATTTTATCCATGGATCCGGATATCCACGGATATCCAACCCGGTGGGTAAGGATATGGAGGGCTACTTACGCCCATGGATTTCATAGGGCGGATATCCACCCAAGGGATATCCGTCTGACACGTGGGACCTTCGAGTGCGAGATATTGTTTTCTAACCAATAACTATTACATATGCCATACTCATTAAAAGGCCCAAGCTCCCACTTCCAAGACGGAACCACCCAAAGGCCGCTAATTTTTTTTTAAATAATACATTTTTTTAATTGAATTTCACAAATAATATACAAAACAGGCAAATTGCAAATCTGTTGGCGTGTCGTCCGTTGAACGGACGAAGGCAGTGTGTCGTCCGTTCAACGGACGAAACAGTGTCTTCGTCCGTTCAACGGACGACACACTGCCTTCGTCCGTTCAACGGCACACTGTTTCGTCCGTTGAACGGACGACACGCCCTACCACTATTGCAGCTTGACATTGATTTGGTGGCGCAGGTATCGTCTGCTCAAAGGACGAACCCATCTGTCGTCCGCGCAACCAACGAAGGAGCTCTGTCGTCCGTTGAACGGACGACGGACGGACAGAAATGTGCTTAGCTGCTACGCACACACTAAACAGGCAGCCGCCATGTGCCATTAACGTCTCATTCCTCGAATACTTGTAGGCAGAAACCCATCAACATCACCGGTGTGGCACCGCTGCTATCCCTACCTCTCCTCTTCCTCCTCGAGTCCTCCTGCCATGTGGCGACCCAATGGTGGCCATCCATTTAATAATTGCTGAAGCAATGTCAAACTATTGCCAAAATAGTGCTGAAATATTGTTGTAGTATCGTTGTTATGTTGGTTGTTGTTATGTTTATGTATATAGCATACAACCAATGAATATTCATGGATACCCGGATATCCGATGGGTTTGGATTTGGGGCGACATTCATGCCCATGAATATCTTTATGGACGGGCTAGAGTGAAGTTTATGGATTTGGATCTGAATTTGGTTTTGGTATATCCGTCTAAACCCGCTCCATCGCCATCCTTAAATAAGAGTATCGTTAGTGTAAGCTAGTAGCGTACTTACAATTCGTTGTTCCGTTCTCAGTTTCTAGCCTTGCACTTGGAGCACGACGTCATGATACCGATCGGTGAAGATGATGGGTGGAGTAGTCTATGTTGGACCTATCAACAAAAAAAATTCTCGCAAGAGCACGCACGTTTTGTTGATCCGTGTCAAGCTGATTTTTTAGGGGCTTCTCGTTGTTTTCTAGTGGCTAGAAAGCTGAAGTGCACTAACCAGACAGATACGCACGCACATGTGCTTAATTTACAAGATGCTTCATTAGCATCCCATGATAACCCCGAAACTATTGTGGTGTTGAGAAACGGTTCCTGGACAAAACCCATCGAGCTCCTCTTGCCCCCCTCCCCCCCCCCCCCCCCCCGAGGCGAGGGAGCGCCGCCACCCACTCCCCCGGCCAGACCACCCCCTCCCTCCTTCTCCCCTCGTCGCCGCCGTCGGCAAGGGCCGCCGGGCTTTGCTCTGGAGGCACCGCCGGCGGCGGCCAGCCTCTTCCCGTGCGCTCGGAGGCAGATTCGGGGCTCTCCCATCCCGGCGGCGGTGCTCATAGGGCGGCAGCCGTTCAGCTCCGGCTGGGTGGCGACGGCACGACGACGAGTTCATGATGCTGCGGAACGGCGGGATGCTGCAGGGCAGCGCTGGCCGGGCCATACAGCCCAGATCTGGGCCCTTTGGGTCCTAGCTGGGTCGGGTCGGGCGGGCCTGCTCGATGCGTAGCGCGTCCTGCGGATGGTGGCGGGGTGGAGGTGAGCAGGGTGCTGTAGCAACAGCGGCCAGCCCCTGTTGCAGCGTGGCGGCAGACTTCATAGGCCCAAATCCGGGCTTGGCTAGATCCGATTGGGACTGGTTTGCCTCCTCGGGGGCTTTACGGGCCTGCTAGGTTCGGCCGGACCCAATGGAACTGGTGTGTCAAGTGGCCACGTCCGGTTGACTACCATTCTTGGTGGTGGAGGCAGTTCCCTCCCGTGCGGCTGTCGTGCTTCTGACCCTGTTACAAACTATTCTTCGTCACCGTCGTGTAGGCATCGTGTCGTAGCTTCGGTGAGACGAAGATGGCGGTTTCGTGACTATATTGGCGCATGTTGGTGGGCGGTGTGCTTGGTGGTGTCGAGGCCTCGACCTTGAAGGTTTTCTGTGCAACGGATCGTCCAAGGGTTGTGGATATGGTTTTTTGGGAGAAATCCTTGTCGGCTGGCCCGACACCGACGCGGTGCCGCCCTTGGGTGGCGCCATTCCTTGCTGGAGGACGTCGGGGCTACCATATGTCCACTTTCCTCAGTGTGTCGAGGGAAACCCTAGGACCAGTGCTTTGGTCCGGGCAGCAGCGTACTCGCTCTCCTTCTTGAAGGTGCTTCTTGATACTTGATGATTCGATGCCAAGAGCGTGGTGGAAATTGTCCGGCGCAGCGGTTTCGGGTCTCCGTCATTTAGTCGATCCACCTTTGTCTGTGTTTTGTTTCTGTTTTTCTTTTGGGCGTGTGTTTGCTGCTGCCCAGCATTTTCATTCGTATCGGGACTCGTTGGTTGTATCTTGTGATTGCTATATTAATATAGCAGGGCGAAAGGCTATTTCGAGGATGATAACAAAACCTCATGCTTTAATTGGATTAGTTTTCCTTGTTTGTGTTAATCTGATCGACACCCACTGACTGGCTGTGCTTTATCAATCAACGAACTAATCAGTATTTGTTCTTAGTCCGCGCTTTTCAGGTGCACAATCAAGTCCTTTCTCAAAAAACAAACCAATAAAGCTATAATTATACTGCTCTCTTTGATTCATAATAAGTGTCGCAGTTTTGAACTGAGGTCAGTTTGGAGGTAGTTTGTTTTTTCTCTTAGATCTGTACTATGTTGCTAGAGAATCATGCGCCCACTTAATTAGTTGGCCATCTTCTTCCAGGTGTTGGCCTGAGTTAAGCAGGTTGAATAATTGCAGGGAAGTAAACAATCGATCAGTCTGGGCCTGAGGACCTGAGGAGGAGACGTACATCCTGGGCCGGTTTCCCACTTTAAATTTGGATTTTGGTGTGTCTTTGAACACAAGAAACCGATCGAGGTGGGGCACAGATTCATTCCTACTTGCCCCATATGCCGAGTCCGACCTGTTTGCTTCTGCAATGCCTATCCACTACGTACACAGGAGCATTTATCTTCATTTGTTCTCTTCTTCTGCTATGATCTGCTCCTGGACGCCTACTTATACTTGACAAAAGACGCGTTGATTAACATGGATAGACATGTCGGGTGTCCCAGCCTAAAATTCAGACTGCTCACACACACTAGTCAGATAGAGACAGCGAAACAGATTGTTGAGATAGCATGGACGGCACACCTGTTTTGGTGGTTATGTTTTGAGACTGATCACAATGATAGTATCTTAGCCGGTATCGTGCACAACGGGCCCACAAAAACGCTGAAGGAAGGGAGAGGGGATTATAGCAACATAGGTGGATACAGTATCACGCAAACCAATAACAATGTTTAATTACTATTTTCTTCGTCTCAAAATAGATGTCTTAATTTTTTTAAAATTTGGATGTATATAGTACTAAATGATGGCTAGGTACATTCAAATTTAGACAAATTTTCGATATACATTTTAAGACGAAGGAAGTACTTGTTGAAATAATTAGCAGTTTTCGCATTAATTTAATCCAAGTGTAAATTATGACAAAACAATTTCCAAGACTAACTAGCATACGCATAGTAGACATGCATCATACAGGCAAGTGAAAACCTAGCACATCTACGCATACTGCAATACTAGTAATCATCATAGAAAATAACAGGAGGGCAAAGAACACGTATGAGTTCGTCGATGGTATGACCAACGGCGCAACAGAAGTGGATCCGCCACCGGCGGTAGCAGTAGCAGCCTGCTTGGAAGCGTCGTCAGACATGGTGATGGAGTCGAGGAAGCCGGACGAAGAAGAGCTTGAGCAGTTGCGCCTAGACGCTCCTCAAAAACCTTATCGCCTCTCTCTCGGTGCAGGATCAGAGAGACGGGGTTCCGGAGGCCTGCTCTTCCGGACGGCCGTGCACTCAGCCGGCGGGATGGAGTAGCAGAGGGCGGCACAGAGAGGTGGAACGGCGATGTGCAGGTAGGCAGATGCAATCTAATTGCCGGTGACGGCTAGGGTTCGCGTCTGCCTGCTTATATAGTGCGGGTCGGGTAGGACGTGGGCAACACCCACGACCGAGTCAGCACCAGCCCACGATGTAGAAATGGCCGGTTGATTAACGCGTCTGTAATGATGCATTAATGACTCATAATTAATACATAATTAATTTTCCCAAACAGCAAAATAAAGCTTGGCTCGGCGAGATTCCCGTAACACGTAACCCGCAACCTGCGGCCCATGCGCGACTTTTGTGTAAATGAGTTTCACCTAATGTCATATTGATACTAGGCTGTTGAAGGCTACCCCTCGGATGGAGCATATAAGTCACACTCCTGGCCTTTTTCATGAGCTTCCTAGAGATTACCTTATCTCATAGACTGTGACCAGCAGTCGGGCTCACATAGGTGTGTTCTTTCAAGACTGCTATGTAGGATAGCATCTTGGCTTATACAAGCCTATGAACACATTAAGACTAAGTCAACCTTCCATACAGATCGTGAGAGTAATGCATTTTCAGCGGAGTGGATTAATAAAAGTTACTCTCCTCCAGTTAGCCACTGGCTTGTTTCCCTAGGACCTAATTCACGGGATCTTGGATCACATAGGTTGGGTTACTACCACGGTAACTCATGTGGGTCTCAAACCCATCTACTTTGATGCAATATCTATCACATTTCTTGATAGACCTTTTGTGAAAGGATCTGCTAGATTCTTAGCTGTTTGGATATAATCCAATGCTATTACTCCAGAGTTTCTCATTTTCCTAACAGATGCCAATCTTCTCTTTTATATGTCTTGATGACTTCATATTATCCTTTGAACTACTCACTTTGACGATCACAGTTTGATTGTCGCAGTTCTTAAGAATAGCCGGCACAGGTTTATCAACCACTAGCAAGTCAATCAAGAGTTCACGGAGCCAATCTGCTTCGACAGTAGCTGTATCTAGTGCTATGAGTTCTGCTTTCATTGTTGACCTCCTTAAGATGGTCTGCTTGCAAGACTTCCATGAAACTGCGCCACCACTATGAGTGAATACATATCCACTTGTGGCTTTCAACTCACCAGCATCAGAAATCCAATTTTAGCCACTATACCCTTCAAGTACCGCAGGGTCTCCGGTATAGTGAATACCATAACTCGATGTACCCTTTAGATAGAGCATTACTCTCTCAAGAGCATGCCAATGATCATCTCCCGGATTGGAAACAAACCGGCTAAGTTTGCTCATAGCAAACGTGATGTCAGGCCTTGTTGCGCTAGCTAAATACATTAACGAACCAATTATCTGAGAGTATCTCAGCTGATCTCTAGTTGTTCTTTTGTTCTTTCGAAGCACCTTACTAGGATCATATGGTGTCGGCGAAGGAGTACAATCTGAGTAGCCAAAGCGACTCAACACCTTCTCCACGTAGTGAGATTGCAGAAGTGTAATTCCGCCATTCTCATCTCTCAGCAGCTTAATGTTTAGAATAACATCAGCTTCTCCAAGGTCTTTCATGTCGAAACTTTGAGACCAGAAACTCTTGACCTGTTCGATGACAATCATATTTGTCCCAAAAATCGGTATGTCATCAACATACAAACAAAGTATAACTCCTTCGCCCCCACCATGGAGATAGTATACACATTTGTCGGCTTCATTTACAACAAATCTAGCAGATGTTAAAGTTTGATCAAACTTCTCATGCCATTGCTTAGGTGCTTGTTTCAGTCCATACAAAGACTTCAATAGCTTGCACACCTTGCCTTCTTGACCATCTACTACAAAACCATCTGGCTGATCCATATAAATTTCCTCATCCAACTCTCCATTAAGGAAAGTTGTCTTGACGTCCATTTGATGAACGATAAGACCATGTGAGGCAGCCACTGAGAGTAGAACTCGAATAGTGGTCAATCTAGTCATAGGCGAATAAGTATCAAAGAATTCTTCGCCTTATTTTTGGGTATAACCCTTGGCAACAAGCCGAGCCTTGTACTTTTCAATCGTATCATCAGGCCTAAGCTTCTTTTTGAACGCCCACTTACATCCTACAGGTTTGCACCCATAAGGACGATCAGTGATCTCCCAAGTTTCGTTTGACATGATGGAATCCATCTCGCTACGAATAGCCTCTTTCCAGTAGTCTGCATCAGGGGATGCATAAGCCTCTGAAATAGAGGTGGGAGTATCATCCACGAGATAGACAATGAAATCATCACCATAGGACTTTGCAATCCTCTGTCTCTTGTTCCTTACAAGAACTTCATTGTCTACCTCCTCAGGAATTTCATCATGTGCTCGTTCATAATATTCCATGGGAATAGCAGGTTCAGGAGTTTCAACAGATTCCTGTCTAGATGTACTAGGCATATCTTTCATCGGAAAAATATCCTCAAAGAATATAGCATCATTAGACTCCATAATTGTACCGACCTTCATGTCAGGTACCTCATATTTCACCACTAGAAATTTGTATCCAACGCTATGATGAGCATAGCCAAGAAAGACACTGTCTACGGTCTTTGGTCCAAGTTTATGCTTTTTGGGAATTGGCAAATTCACCTTTGCCAAACAGCCCCAAGTACGTAAGTACGAGAGTGTTAGTTTTCTCTTCTCCCATAATTCATAGGGAGTAGTTTCATTGTATTTTGTGGGAACTTTATTCAGGACATGACATGATGTCAATATCGCCTCCCCCCACCATGCCTTGGATAAACCCGAAGTACCTAACATGGCGTTAACCAAGTCTGTTAGAGTACGGTTTTTCCTTTCGGCAACCCCGTTAGATTGGGGAGAATGGGAGGCGTCCTCTCATGAATAATGTCATGTTCCGCGCAAAAAAAATCAAACTCATTAGAGAAATACTCTCCACCACGATATGACCGGACTCTCTTAATCTTTCTCTCAAGTTGATTTTCAACTACTGACTTATAGTTTTTAAAATGGTGTAGAGCCCCATCTTTAGTTTTCAAAAGATATACATAGCAAAATCTAGTAGAATCATCAATCAATGTCATGAAGTATTTCTTTCCACCTTTAGTCAACACACCATTCATCTCACATAGACCTAAATGTATAAGCCTGATTCGAAAAAAAAGTACTATAGGTCCCACAAAACAATAATTATATCCCTCCATGCTACCAAGCACCAAGCTTAAGATACTAAAACTATTGAGATTTATGATACTCTCCACTATGGGGTTCACATGCAGACATGCAGCAGTGGACGTGCACTAGTAGAAAACGGACCTTTGGTCAAACCGGGACTAATGCCCAGGTCCCAATGGCTAGAAACGGCCGCATGGACCAGAAGACATTAGCCCCGGTTTGTATGGGAACTTTAGCCCCGGTTCTTTTAACAAACCGGGTCTAAAGGGTCTGGCGCTGGAAAAGAGCAGATGCGTGGACCTTTAGCCCCGGTTTGTTTCTCAAACCGGGACTAAAGTCCCCGACTATATCTTCTTCTCCTTCCCAGCCCGATCCATTTCAAGCTCACACAATCATCCCTCTCAAATTTCTCCCCTCAAGCTCGAGTTCTTCCCCATTTTTCTCAAGATTTGTGAAGATTTTTTGGCTCCACATCTATCAAGGGTCCTAAGAGGTTAGCAACTTCATGATTTCAGCTCTCATTGCTTGTTTTAGCTTATTTCATGCTCTAGAAATGGATAGATTTTGTGTGGGTTCTATATCTATATATCTGGTTAATTTGGGACATATAGTTCTCGAAATTCATTTGATTCATCGAAGCACATAGATACATGAGTTCATCCTATATACATATCTTGGTTTGACACGTTGTCTTGAAATCCGGTCGGTTCACAGTGCATCATGTCACCATCGAGCAACAAAATATCCTTCTTTCTTCTACATGTCGTCACAAAATCCATTGAAACAAAAATAAGTACCAAAACTATGAAGTTACACATATATATAGTGGTGCCCTAGCATTTTAGTTAATCATCGGCCAGTTAAGCAAGAAATTAAGAACAAAAACATGAACACGCCAAGGAGCTACCAAATTAAATTAGGGAGTTCCTCTGTGGCGAGCTCCTCGAAGATGTCTGAGGACGAGGCATCCTTAGACATCTTCGAGAAGCTCTGCCATAGTGGTGTCCCTGCTCTCGCACACCATCTTTCAGTTCATATCTTTTCTAGCTAAATTAGTATGCTGGTGGAGCTAACTAATTTCACATATTAGGGAGTGCCTCTACGGCGAGCTCCTCGAAGATGTCTGAGGACGAGGTCCTAAGACATCTTCGAGAAGCTCCGCCGTAGTGGTGTCCCTGGTCTCGCACACGATCTTCCTTGCAGTTGATAGTTCACAAGGAAGCCTATTTACAGATTAAGCAGCATAACATAGTGTCGACACTCATGACATAATGTCGACACTCACCCCTGTCATAGTGTCGCCACCCACTGAAACAGTGTCGCCACTCACGACATATAGTGTCGTCACGCACTTTTAGTCCCGATTGGAGACACCATTCGGGACTAAACGGGCTCATGTTGGCCCCAGCCTGCCGCAACCCCTTTAGTCCCGGTTGGTGTGTCCAACCGGGACTAAAGATGTAGTAGAAAGTTTTTAAATCAGTGCTTGTTTGATGTATACGATGTGTTCTTTTATTTTTAGACTAGTACTACTCTTAGCATCGTGATTTTGTTTGATGAACTTATAAAATGCAGATGAGACGGCACTGGATGTACGCTGACCGAATCTCTGACGAGTTCATTAAAGGCGTGTGTTCTTTTCTCGTTGTGGCATAGGCAAACAAGCAGAATGGTTTTATGTGTTGTCCATGTGGTGACTGTCGGAATCAGAAGGAATACTCTTCCTCAAGAGTCCTTCATGGCCATTTGTTTCGGTTCGGTTTCATGTCTGGCTATAATTGTTGGACCAAGCATGAAGAAAGACAGGTTATGATGGAAGACAATGAAGATGAAGAGAATGATGACAGCTATCCTATGTCCCCTGAATACGGTGGTACTACAATGGAAGACAATGATGAAGAAGAAGCAGAAGAACGTGCATCATATGAGCCAGATGATGATCTTGGTCAGGCAATTGCTGATGCAAAGGGAGAATGTGATAGCGAAAGGGAGAGGTTGAAATTTGAGCAGATGTTAGATGATCACAACAAATTGTTGTACCTGAATTGCGAAGATGGCCATAAAAAGCTAAGCAACACACTGGAATTGCTGCAATGGAAGGCGGAGGTTGGTGTGCCTGACAAGGGATTTGAAAAGTTGTTGAAGATAATGAAGAAGCTGCTTCCAAAGGATAACGAACTGCCCGCCAGTACTTACGAAGCAAAGAAGGTTGTCTGCCCTCTAGGATTAGAGGTACAGAAGATACATGCATGCATTAATGACTGCATCCTCTATCGCGGTGAGTAGTACGAGAATTTGGATGCATGCCCGGTATGCACTGCATTGCGGTATAAGATCCGACGAGATGACCCTGGTGATGTTGAGGGGGAGCGCACGAGGAAGAGGGTTCCCGCCAAGGTGATGTGGTATGCTCCTATAATACCACGGCTGAAACATTTGTTCAGAAACGAAGAGCATGCCAAATTGTTGCGATGGCACAAAGAAGACCGTAAGAAAGATGAGATGTTGAGACACCCCGCTGAAGGGTCGCAGTGGAGAAAAATTGAGAGAAAGTACCCGGACTTTGCAGGTAACGCGAGAAACTTATGGTTTGGTCTAAGTACGGTTGGCATGAATCCCTTTGGGGAGCAGAGCTGCAGTCATAGTACATGGCCTGTGACTTTGTGTATGTATAACCTTGCTCCTTGGTTGTGCATGAAGCGGAAGTTCATTATGATGCCAGTGCTCATCCAAGGCCCGAAGCAACCCGGCAACGACATTGATGTATACCTAAGGCCATTAGTTGAAGAAATTTTACAGCTGTGGCACAGACAAGGTGTACGTGTGTGTGGTATGAGCACAAATGTGAGGAATTTAACCTACGAGCATTGTTGTTCGTAACCATCAATGATTGGCCTGCTCTTAGTAACATTTCAGGATAGACAAACAAGGGATACAATGCATGCACACACTATTTAGATAACACTGAAAGTATTTATTTGGATAAGTGCAAGAAGAATGTGTACCTAGGGAATAGTCGTTTTCTTCCGCCCACGCATTCCCTAAGAAGGAAAGGCAAGCATTTCAATGGTGAAGCAGATCACCATAGTAAGCATATCCGTCGTACTGGTGATGTTGTATTTGATATGGTGAAGTATTTAAAAGTAATCTTTGGAAAGGGTCCTGGCGGACAGTCCGTTCCAAAGGACGCTGGCGGACACACACCCATGTGGAAGAAGAAATCTATATTTTGGGAGCTACCCTATTGGAAAGTCTTAGAGGTCCGCTCTGCAATCGACGTGATGCACCTGACGAAGAATGTTTGTGTGATACTGCTAGGCTTCTTGGGCGTGTATGGAAAGAATAAAGATACACCAGAAGCACGACGGGACCAACAACGTATGAAAGACCGAGAAGGCAGGCATCCAGAGTTGTTTCAAGGTACTGCCAGCTACGCTCTTACCAAGGAAGAGAAGGAAATCTTTTTTGAATGCCTGAGTAGTATCAAGGTTCCTTCTGGCTTCTTGTCCAATATAAAGGGAATAATAAATATGGCAGAGAAAAAAAATTCCAGAACCTGAAGTCTCATGACTGCCACATGCTTATGACGCAGTTGCTTCCGGTTGCTTTGAGCGGGCTTCTGCCGGAAAATGTTAGAGTACCTATTGTGAAGCTATGTTCGTTCCTCAATGCAATTTCTCAGAAGGTAATCGATCCAGAAAGTCTACCAGGGTTACAGAAAGATGTGGTCTAGTGTCTTGTCAGTTTTGAGTTGGTGTTCCCACCATCCTTCTTCAACATAATGACGCACCTTCTAGTTCACCTAGTCGAAGAGATTACCATTCTCGGTCATGTATTTCTACACAATATGTTCCCCTTTGAGAAGAAAGCATCTCCAAGGGATATGGAACAGAGGAGGTCATTGAGTTTTGTGTTGACTTTATTCCTGACCTTAAGCCGATCGGTGTACCTGAATCACGACATGAAGGGAGACTTAGTGGAAAAGGCACGCTAGGAAAGAAAGCAAAGATATGTATGGACGGACATTATTTCACTAAAGCACATTATACAATTCTGCAAAGTTCTACCTTGGTGGCTCCGTATATCGAGGTACACAAGAATATTATACGCTCGAACTACCTGGGACAGTCTGACAGCTTGATTAGAGATGAACACATGAAGACTTTCGGCGATTGGTTGCAGACACATCTCATGAATGACACCACTATTGGAGATCAGTTGTACTTGTTGGCCAGGTCTCCATCTTCAACTATATTGAATTTCCAAGGGTACGAGATCAATAGGAATATATTTTACACGCATGCCCAAGATAAAAAGAGCACCAACCAAAACAGTGGTGTCCGATTTGATGCAACGGACGAGAATGGGAAAATGACACATATTATGGTTACATAGAGGACATATGGGAACTTGACTATGGTCCTAATTTCAAGGTCCCATTGTTTCGATGCAAATGGGTCAATATGACAGGAGGTGGGGTAACGGTAGACCAGCTGTACGGAATGACAACAGTGGATCTCAATAATCTTGCGTACGGAGACGAACCATTTGTCCTTGCCAATGATGTGGCTCAAGTTTTCTATGTGAAGGACATGTCTACTAGACCAAGAAAAAGGAAAGGTAATCAAAAGAATATAATATCATACGATGAGCCAAAGCGCCACATAGTTCTTTCAGGAAAAAGAAACATGGTGGGAGTTGAGGACAGGACAGACATGTCATAAGACTATGACAAATTTCGTGAAATTCCGCCATTCAAAGTGAAAACTGACCCAAGCATATCGCTAAATAAGGAAGATGCTCCATGGTTACGGACAAGAAGAGAACCAGAACACTAGATGTGGATGTTGGTGATGTAATGTATTAAACCTTTTGTGAATTAATCCTATTTTTCATCGTCATTTATTAATATAAAAAACCGGGACAAAAAGGAATTTCTGAGATTGTTGTAGGCAGGTACCAAAACACTAGACTAGGTAACACTTAGACATTTATTAATATTAAAAACCGGGACAAACCAACACTGAGGACTAAAGCCACCCCCTTTAGTCATAATCATGCCTAGACCTATAGTATACAACTTCAGGGTCTTCTTCGTCATTGTCATCATCATCATCGTCACCTGCGACTCTAGAGATCCTCAACCTAGCCATGACATATACCGGGGGCACCAGCCACTCCGGCCTCAGATTCACGGCGGGCGGGGGAGGAGTCTCCTGGAAGACGATGCCGCTACCATAGTTGTGAGAGAGGAAGGTGTGGATGTATGGATAGCCATGGCGTGGTCGGCCTATATATAGATGGAAAGTGCTGGAAAACATGGCGGGAAACGGTGGGATATGGCGGGAAATATCTTTAGTCCCGGTTAGTGGCTACAACCGGGACTAAAATCACCATTCAGAGGGAAAGAGCGGGAAAACATGGCGGGAAGCGGTGGGATATGGTGGTAAATATCTTTAGTCCCGGTTAGTGGCTACAACCGGTACTAAAAGTACCGTTCAGAGGAAAAGGGCGGAAAAACATGGCGGGAAGCGGTGGGATATGGCGGGAAAACGGGCATGTTTATGTGTTGAATCACGGCATGGTTTGTGATACGGTGCCCATATTGTGCATGCATGTGTATATTGGGATGAAGAACAATGTTGCGGGAGGAAGTTTTCCTTTTCGTCGCTCAAAAAAGCCATTTTCCATTTTCCGAGCGCAAAAAGACGGGTTGTTTTGTGAACTAGCCACCAAAATGCAGTTACAGAATGCTAACATCCCATTTTTCTAAAATAGTAGACCACCTTACGTGAACTATATCCCAACCGGGGGATCTCAAACCTTTCTGTCCTTTCCGGGTGAAAAAGACAAATGCCTGCGGAATCGGTAGGAAGTGGGTCCGGTTTGAACTACAGGTACATGATCTAACGTCCGTGATTTTTTGAAAAAATCATTTTTAGAATCACAATATGTCGTTTTTTTAGATATCCAATGCAAGTTCTAACATTCTCATCCCCTATCTTCACGCACGCCGTTTTGACCTAAGTTCGAAACGGCAAAAAATTCAAAACGGGCATAAAAAATTCAAAAAAGGTTTGAACAATGTAAATCCTTCGCATGGTGTGATATTATATAAAATAGTTGCAAGGAAAAATATCAAACTTGGTATACTGATTATGTCTCCAAAAAACCTTCACAAAATGATCTATCATGTTCGAGGTTTCATGGCTTTCGGTCTAAGAGACGGATGTTATGTGTTGAATTGCGGCATAGTTTGTGATATGGTGCCCATATTGTGCATGCATGTGTATATTGGGATGTAGATCAATGTTGCAGGAGGAAGTTTTCCTTTTTGTCGCTCGGAAAAGCTATTTTCCATTTTTCGAGCACAAAAACACGGGGCGTTTTGTGAAGCAGCCACCAAAATGCAGTTACAGAATGCTACCATCCCATTTTTCTAAAATAGTATACCACCTTACGTAAACTATATACCAACCGGGGGATCTCAAACCTTTTTGTCCTTACCGGGTGCAAAAGACAAATGTCTGCCGAATCGGTAGGAAGTGGGTCCGGTTTGAACTACAAGTACATGATCTAACGTCCGTGATTTTTTGAAAAAATCATTTTTAGACTCCCAATATGTTGTTTTTTCAGAGATCCGATGCAAATTCTAACATTCTCATCCCCTATCTTCACGCACGCCGTTTTGACCTAAGTTCGAAACGGCAAAAAATTCAAAACAGGCATAAAAAATTCAAAAAAGGTCCGGACAATGTAAATCCTCCGCGTGGTGTGATATTATGTGATATAGTTACAAGGAAAAATATCAAACTTGGTATACTGATTCTGTCTCCAAAAAACCTTCACAAAATGACCTATCATGTTCGAGGTTTCATGGCTTTCGGTCCAAGAGACGGATGTTATGTGTTGAATTGCGGCATAGTTTGTGATACGGTGTCCATATTATGCATGCATGTGTATATTGGGATGGAGAACAATGTTGCAGGAGGAAGTTTTCCTTTTTGTCGCTCGGAAAAGCCATTTTCTATTTTTCGAGAGCAAAAAGACGGGTCGTTTTGTGAAGCAGCCACCAAAATGCAGTTACAGAATGCTACCATACCATTTTTATAAAATAGTAGACCACCTTACATTAACTATATCCCAACGGGGGGATCTAAAACCTTTCTGTCCCTCCCGGGTGCAAAAGATAAATGTCTGCCGAATCGGTAGGAAGTGGGTCCGGTTTGAACTACAGGTACATGATCTAACGTCCGTGATTTTTTGAAAAAATCATTTTGAGACTCATAATATGTCGTTTTTCAGAGATCCAATGCAAGTTCTAACATTCTCATCCTCTATCTTCACGCACGCCGTTTTGACCTAAGTTCGAAACGGCAAAAAATTCAAAACAGGCATAAAAATTCAAAAAAGGTCCGAACAATGTAAATACTTCACGTGGTGTGATATTATGTGACATAGTTGCAAGGAAAAATATCAAACTTGGTATACTGATTATATCTCCAAAAAATCTTCACAAAATAACCTTTCATGTTCGAGGTTTCATGGCTTTAGGTCCAAGAGACGGATGTTATGTGTTGAATCACGACATAGTTTGTGATACGGTGCCCATATTGTGCATACATGTGTATATTTGGATGGAGAACAATGTTGCAGGAGGAAGTTTTCCTTTTCGTCGCTCGGAAAAGCCATTTTCCATTTTCCGAACGCAAAAAGACGGGTCGTTTTGTGAAGCAGCCACCAAAATGCAGTTACTGAATGCTACCATCCCATTTTTATAAAATAGTAGACCAACTTACGTGAACTATATCCCAACCGGGGGATGTTAAACCTTTCTGTCCTTCCCGGGTGCAAAAGACAAATGTCTGCCGAATCGGTAGGAAGTGGGTCCGGTTTGAACTACAGGTACATGATCTAACGTCCGTGATTTTTTGAAAAAATCATGTTTAGACTCACAATATGTTGTTTTTTCAGAGATCCAATGCAATTTCTAACATTCTCATCCCCTATCTTCACGCACGCCGTTTTGACCTAAGTTCGAAACAGCAAAAAATTCAAAACGGGCATAAAAATTCAAAAAAGGTTTTTGAATTTTTTTTATTGTTTTTAAAAAGGTTTTAAACAGGCATATAATAATTAATTTTAAAAAAGGTTTTAAAAAAAGGTTTTCAAAAAGCTTTTTTGTTTTTAAAAAGGTTTTAAAAAAGGACATTTAGTCCCGGTTTGTAGTACAAACCGGGGCTAAAGGGTGCGGGGCTGTGTGCGAAACGCGGAGCACCGAAAACCCTTTAGCCCCGGTTTGTGCTACCAGTCGGGGCTAAAGGTACCCCTTTAGCCCCGGTTTGTGTTACCAACCGGGGCTAAAGGGGGTGGGGGTGGGTATAAGTACCCACCCCGTGCGCCCCGGTTCGTGCACCGAACCGGAGCACACATAGCCCCCTCGCCGCCGTGTCGTACGTCTTCCTCCTCTCGCATCCGTCGCCGCGCCTCCGCGCCGTCCGTCCCCGCGTTGCGCCGTCCGAGCCCTCCCCGCGCCGTCCGAGCCCGTGCCGTGCCCGCTCCGTCCACCACCACCGGAGCCGGCATCGCCCCTCCCTGTGGTGAGTTAGTTAATTTTAGTGTTAATTTTGTTATTTTGTTGTTAAAATATTTAGTGTTAATTAGTTAGTGTAATTTTAGTGTATTTTAGGATTAATTAGTTAGGGTTTTTTAGGGTTAATTAGTTAGGGTTATTTTAGGGTTAATTAGTTAGGGGTAATTTTAGTGTAATTTTTCTTAGTTAGTGAATTTAGGATTTTTCTTAGTTAGTGAATTTTAGGAATTTAGTTAGTGAATTTTAGTGTAATTTTTCTTAGTTAGTGAATTTTAGGATTTTATTTAGTGAATTTTAGTGTAATTTTTCTTAGTTAGTGAATTTTAGGATTTTAGTTAGTGAATTTTAGTGTAATTTTTCTTAGTTAGTGAATTTTAGGATTTTAGTTAGTGAATTTTAGCGTAATTTTTCTTAGTTAGTGAATTTTAGGATTTTAGTTAGTGTTTAATATAGTTTATTTTAGTTAGTGAATTTAGTTAGTGTTTAATACAGTTTATTTTAGTTGATACTATTTATTTTCATCATGTTTAAAGTATATAGGTTTAATTTAGTGTTTAGGAATATGCTGATTCCTCATCCTCGTTCACTCGGTGTGACCCCCGAAGCGCTACTAGACAGTGTCGCCGGGCATCCACGAGGCTGGGCTCCGCCGGGCTGGCATTGGGAGGTGCTACCAGCCGGGGACGTCATCTCGTGAGGAATCCGGGTGTCGTCGTCGATCCGGATCTTCTGTGGTGGCGGCCGAGTGGTCCAGGTGCAATGCAAAGGGAGCTGGCCCAAGACGAGGTGGTACAGCGTCGTGTCAGGGAGGAGGACGAGCACGTCCGGCGCTACATGCACATTTTAGGAGTCCAGGACGCCAATACTTGGCAGCTTCTTCAGGCACCTTACTCGAGATATTCTCCGGTGATGGTCCTACACTTTGGGTGCACACCTCCCGCGGCCTAGTAGCCGGGGCTCGACGTCTTCGCTGAGCTAGCTAGATGTGTCATAGGGTTGTATTATTGTTTAACTGGTACTTTATTGTTGTACTAGCTGGATTATTCAAGATGTATTGTTGTTTAATTGGTACTTTATCTTTCTTTATCGCATTGTTTAAGCTGGATTACTTTATCTTCCTTTATTTTATCGCATTAAGCAAAATGGTTTTATCTTTCGTCTGTATTAGTTAAGTTATGGACGGTAGAGACAACGAAGAGCACATCATGTACAACATGATAGATGAGGGTACAGGAGGTTACCATTACGATGGAGCAGACGATGATGGAGATGATGATGGATCCCAATACCTCAACTTGGATGAAGCCGATGGAAGAGACGACTATGACAAATTCTTTGGTGGAGACGATAGTGGAACTGGCGGTGGAGACACCATAGCAAAGACCGGCGAGGTATATAAAGCCTCTGTTGATCACGATCTAGTAGATGCATTAGTTGATTCATATATATATATGTACTAACGACTGTTTCTTCTCTTAGACCTCCGCATCGGGCGAATCTTCTACAAGGAAACGAGGCCCGACCAAAAAGTTGGCCGATGGTATGCGTTTCACTATTGATCTAGTGTCTCAGTTCAGCGAACCTTTGGAGCCGAAAGAGGCCGCAAGTGTATTTTGTATACCAATGCGGAGCGATAGTCAGGGACGCCATCCCGATCACTACTCAGAAGTGGAATAAGCCAGGAAAGAAAAGTGATCGAGTTGGAGAAACTTTTGTCGATGACAGAGCCAAAGACGGTCTTTGGAATTCACTCATGGCACACTTCTCTCTGCCTGAATTGGACACTTCTGAACTCACTGAGGCATTGAGGTTGCAAGTCATAAAGTGGTCCCTTAAGAAGATGGGCGGACAGCTCAAGGACTGGAAGAAAAGATTGTACAACTATGCCAAGAAGGGGCTGACTCCGCCATTCACTGGCCCGCTGGAGAAGCAGTGGGATAACTGGACCCCATTTGTGAAATACAAGGAATCAGAAGCAGCTACAGCCAAGTCAGAAAAGAATAAGATAAATGCGGCCAAAAAGAAATATCACCATACTATGGGGACAGGTGTCTACAAGACATCCGCGCCGAAGTGGGAAAAAACCGAGGAAGAAATGCGTAAAAAAGGGGTCACGCCAGCTACAAATCAGTGGCCCATGAGGTCAAAAAATTGGCTCCTTGGGCATGGGGGGTCGTATGACACTGAAACCGGGGAGATTATTGTTACAAAGAAGGCCATTACTAAACCCAAAGATGAACTTGTTAAAGTGATACAACTGAGAAAAGATGGAAAGTTCATTCCTGACAGAGAGAACGATGAGCTGACATATGCCCTCGGGAATCCTGAAAAAGTCGGACGAACACGAGGCTTTGGCCCATCTATTTCATGGAAGACAGGGTTTTCCGCTGACATCGACACTTATAGAAGTCGATCCAGAAAAACGAACCGGCAGAAGGTGGAGGAGGCAGCGTGGTTGGAGGCGGTTGAAAAAAGGAACGAGGAATTTCAAGCCATGTTCAAGCTGCAGCAGGAGCAGATTAATGAACTTAGAGTACTGGCCCGACAGCAAGATCCTGCGTTAGACAGTCCGATGGGCCCATCTCAGGGGAAAAGCAGCGTGGCTTCCACGGAGGTACAAACTAATAATCCAATGCCGATGGAAAATAATGCACCGGTGATAGATGATACGGCCGGTGCAACGATGGTTCGCTACCCCGTGGATGAAGTCGAGGCAAGGACAGCTTGTGAGCTACATGTCACAGTGAAGAACATTTCTATGAAGGTGGCGCTCGGCTTTACTTTACCTTGTCCACCGGAAGCGACCTACCATGGAAGTCAGATTCCAGCTGGCTATGCTCGTGTCGGTGTGAATGAATTTGAACCGACATGTCGATCACTTGAGCTTGACAACCCTACAGGCGAAGGGGAGAAAACACTTGGAGAAGTGGAGGGTGGGATCATTCTTTGGAAAAAACAACACATCGTGTTTCCAGGCTGGGCGCCAAGGCAATCTTCTCCTCCTAGAAGCAATCCATCACCTCCAAGGCCACCATCACCTCCGAGTCCATCGTCTCCACCAAGAAACAAACCCCTTCCTGAGAGGGATCGCAGCGCGACTACATCTCCATCTCCGGCGCCTCCGCCTCCGCCCACTGAATCAAAGGGAAGAAAGCGGAAGAATAACACCGCTACGTCGAGGGAGACCCGACGCCGAAAACGACAAGATCCCCTCCCAAGAGTACCGCCGTCTCCTCCCAAGTTAGCTTATCACCGGACTGATGAGGAAAGCGCGGTGATCTCCCGGGCCGAAGTGAAGGCCCATTTTGCACCAAAACAACCCGAGCCACATGTGCTAGTTGATCCAAAAGTCAAGAAGCACTTCAAGCATTCCTTAAGCAACCACCCCAACATGTGTTAAATAGGAAATATTACACGCTGTCTTACGAAGACACTAAAAGAGAAGTCATCAAGCAGTACTGCAAGTGGGAGAAAATCAAAAAAAGTTGTCTAGCTCGGCAAACAGGCAAAACAATCCATCGCCCCGCTCAAGGTGTTACCCCAGCCCACACAAGGTGGAATAGATATGGAATTAGCTATTAAATTAGCCAAGGAGTGTAACGTGCCGGTCGAAGCACTTCTAGCCAGCGGAGATAATGTCGCCAAGGGACCAATAGCACGGAAAATTGTCTACGGGGAGCCTCTGGTCAGCGATGAGATATTCGATGATCTGCCAACACATATGCGACTGTTGGATATCTGGTACTTGAAAGTCACAAAGGAAGGGAGACAATTTCTCGTATGTAAAGTTGGAGAGAAGTACTTCCGTTCAGACGAGATCTCCATTGAACTTTGTGAACTATTTCAGTTATTCAACCTAGACGCCCTCGACAAGTCCCTCCTCGGCTGCTATTGTCTGTAAGTAATTAAGTCACTAACTCAGCTCGTTCAATTTATTTCCTGTCGTTATGCTCACTATAGCTCCTTCTGTATGCTATTATATATGCAGAATGAAGATTCGAGAATGTAGAAGAAAGTCAATCTACAGCATTGGGTTCGTTGATCCAAACAGAGTTAATGGACATACGGTAATAAATAATCTCGAGTAAACGGAGGATAACTTGCTAATGTTTTTAATGGAGCAACATTACAAGACACAAATACTATTTCCTTACAACTATGGGTAAGAGTCTTACTGTCTTGTATACATTCAATTTTTGTTTACTCGATGTTAAGTGTATATAAACGTGCGCAGCTTCCACTGGATTCTTCTAAACATTGACGTTGACCGTGCAAAAGTTGAAATCTCGGACTCGTTAAAGAAGCCGATGGAAGACTACCGCAGCATAATTGATTGCCTCCAAAAGTAATTTCAATCACTAAATCTGTCTCTTTCGTTCATTCTCTAAGATGTAAACTAATTAATAACTCATTCATTTCCTTTTTGCCGGACAGAGTTTGGAAAAGGTTCACGAAAGAGGTTCAGGGTGTATGGCGTGAGGAGCTCACTTTTCGTACGGTCCCAGTAAGTAGTACGAGAGCTAGGGGACTAATTTATGTGGATATTACAATTATCATTCTTACAATTATCATGCTTGATTATTATCTGATTAAATTATATTCTCAATCGAAAAGTGTGCGACGCAGCCACAGGGGACTAATTTATGTGGATATTACGTACGCGAGTTCATTCGTGGGTGTATGTAGCACGACACAGACTTTCTTCAAGTACGTAAACAATATATTCACAATTTATTCTATACCATAGTTTTTGTTGAGTTGCATTTAAATGATCTACTTCTTTATATATAGTTGGATGCGATGCGGGATAAGCTCCTACCACATGAACGCCTACTAGCAATTCAAGAGGAGTTGTCGGGATTTTTGCTCAGGGACATCATAAACACAAAAGGAGAGTACAACGTGGATAGACCTTCGTGTAATCGTGGATAGACACAAAAGGACAGTATCTGTTGTAATGATCTTGGTGTAAATGAATTAGACGAGCTCTAGTCTCGGTTGTGTATATATTTATATGTACTAGTACAGTGCCCGTGCGTTGCAACGGGTCTAAATTTAGAAGTTGGCAATGATATTTCAAATTGACAGAGTCGAAATAGATCGGCTGTACCCATTATTTCATCCTCTTACATGTTTCACTGTAAAAGAGAAATAAAAGATCGGTTGTTATTTTGCAATCTTGGTGTTTAGAGATCATGAATATCCAAAGTACTGAAATTATCAGACTTATTGAATAACAAAATCACTATGGAAAATAGGTCAAATTATATGGAAGATCACTAACAAAACAATTTTTGTTGAGTCGCCAAAGGATTTGTTTGGAAAAAAAATCTAGTGATTCCATTTAAGAAGCAAAACACCGAAGGGGGTATACGATGCATGATTATTACATTTTGTAGTGTTATAGGTAGTCTTCCGAGAAGGCAAAACAAAATTGTAGTATATCCAATACATGCATCTACTCCACTGTACCCGCTTCTCCCATTGCAACATCAAGTAAAATCCACCCTTGTTTTGCCTACCATTATTGTTACCTCACTGGCCATCTTATCCAATTTGAGTATTCAAGCGGCAAGAAACTGTACATCAGCAATAACTTTTCATGCCGGTTTTCTCAAAGCTGGTTTGCTTCCCTAATCATTTTTTGAGAAAACGCAAAAGACCTTTGCGTTCCATTATATTGAACAGGTAGAGTTTTGCATAGATTCTCCTAAGAGGTCTGGTCCATTACAAGGTAAATTGAAAGATAATGCACATATCAGGTGGATGGTACCACTACTCCGCATGCATACCCTTTGCCCATAGATCGGCTTTGTCTTTGATCTTGGTGATCAAGGTTGGGGCAGATTGCTGCGCCCCTTCAAAGATGCAATCGTCTCTTTGCTTCCAAATCATCCAAGGGATGAGCAGTGCAGCAGAGGCCAAGCCCTTGCGCATATGTTTTGGCGTGCTCCTTTTTGCCTGTTGCCACCAGTTCATGATCGACGCCTCTTGATCTGGAGGTCTTGCTATTCACCCTCAGCCACGCCAAGATCTCGTACCAAGCTTGCCTGGCGACAGGGCACTCTAGCATTAGGTGTTGTATCGTCTCAGGGCTCTGGTCACAGAGGGTGCACCGAGGGTGATGTTGTAGGCCATGACGTGCTAGGCGCTAATCTCAAACTTGCAAGTTGCAACAACATAATCATCAAGAATAAGTCTAACCTCCTTGATCTGTCAAAAAAAATCAACTGATGGGTGCATGTAAGCAAAATAAGATGGTTAACTAAAAGGGATTGCAGAACTAGATCAAGAAAGTGAGTTGCCTGATAGGATATATGGCCATTTTTTTCTCTTTAGTTAAAACAATACACAAGTCAATTCATTACGGTCACAGTGTCTGATCGTCAATACTAACAACAACGGATTATGTTGATCATATACTTAAACACACGCCAAGTCAAATTAATCTCTCCTCACCCCACAGTACGTTGAAGTCTTCATTGAATATTACACGCATGATGACGAGATTAAGTGACAGGACGACAACGACATCTAAATCAAAAAAGAACAGTAGACGGGCAAATAAACTGCTACAACCAAAATAGTAGGGGGAGATTGATATTTCACACATATCACCACGAATCTAACAAGCAAGAGATAATTCAAGATAAGGGGTAATGCGGTATTGAAATAAGGGATTTGCATGTACATGCTGGGTGGTATGGGGTATCCATGGTCGCTTATGCAACTCCTCGGCGAACAAAGCAGTGGAGGGGTATCCCACGTTGTACTGCAATGAAGAAGCCGTCGGTGCAGATGACATTGTACCTTCCAAGGCTACATGACAACATATGATCAAATATCATTCTATTTCATGTACTCTAGTAGATGCACAGGTCTGGATCGAATGCCAACTTCATGATACTTTCATTAAGATATATATCCTTTTTTCTGCATGCTTTTGAAGGTCTGTTCCATAAACAAGTTTAGATTTCTGATATGGTTATGATATTAATTAGAAATCTTTTGAAGATATAATAAAGAGACATTATATGTGTAGGAAAAAAGTATAGTCAGTGATGTAGTAACTTCCATTCTTGAAAGAACATCTGAATTAGCTATTTTCCAATTACAAACTTTAAATATAGTCAGTGATGTAGTAACTTCCGTTCTTGAAAGAACATCTGAATTAGCTATTTTCCAATTACAAACTTTAAATATAGTCAGTGATGTAATAACTTCCATTTTTTGAATAACATCTGACTTAGCTCTTTCCAAAAAAAGGAAAAGGCTTACCCCCCAGCCCCCGCGTCGCTCCCAAAGGGCGACTCGGGTGGCAAAACCCTAGCCGCCGACCCAAGCTCCCCCTCTCCCCCTCTTCCCCCTGGCCGTCGCCGGAGGATGCTGGCAGGAAAAACCCTCGCCGGCGGACGGCGGCGACTCGGTCTTCATTCGTGCGCCGACGCGTTGAGTTTCGGCATGGTGGCGCGGCGGAAGCGCCCGGTGGTGCGGCAGGTGGTGATAGACTGTGCAGGGGAGGTCGAGATGCAGGTGTGGTGCTCGCGGCGGCGCTGCTGAGGCGGTGGCCGGCCGCTGGATGTGCGTGAGGCGGACATGGTCGCCCAGATCTGGGCCGCATGGGCTTGCCCCGACCCGCGACTGCCCCTCCACCCCCACCGAGCCTTCTCCCTCCTCCCACCCCTCCTGGCCGCATCCGGTGGATGCTGCTGGAGGACATGCACGGGAGGGGCGACCCTACGGTGGCTGCTCTGCTGTGCCCCGGCGATTTCTGTCGGCGGATGCTGCGGGTCAGCGTAGCGGCGGCCATGGTCGGCGACGGCGTGGGGTAGGTGGCTGGCCCTAGCCGCCAGTCCTGCTTGACGCGTTCCCTGGTGGTGGCATGCCTGGTGGCGTGTGCTGGCCGGTGTCCTCCTTCAACTGCAAGGTTCCTAGGCTTCCCCCTGAGCTAACTGCCTTGCAAAGGGCCTTGGTGACTCCATGGTGACATACTCAGTGTATCCCTGGATCGGTTCATTGGCCCACAATAGAGTAAGATAGATAACATAGCAAAATATCCGTGTATCATGAATAACGAAGATCCAGAGTACCATTATTACAATAAAAGCTTAGCCCAAAGCTAGCTCAAATTATTCAGGTAGCAACGTAAATAAAGCAAATCCTCCATTCTTCAAATTGCCCACAAGTGAACAAGTGCCGAGTGGAGTACCGTGGCCTATATCGATTACTCAGAATCGGAATAACCTGCAACATGAAACGTAGCAGCCCCGAAGGGTTAATACATGGAATGTATGGCAAGTAGAGCTAGTAATGGAGACAATAGTACTAACATCTACATGCATATTTGGCAAGTGGAGCTGTGTCTGGCTTGCATTTGCAAATACCTTTGTCCTACTTTCATAAACAGTTTTTGATTTTCTTTGAAAAGATCCCAATTAAGTTAACCCAACAATAATTATGAAATTAGAATGAGCGAGAAACATGTCATGGGATCAATATCAAGCAACTCAGTTGTCCATAACCGGGGACATGGCTAATCGATTAGATTATACACCCTGCAGAGGTTAGTACAGTTTACCCATGTGACTTGGCCAGCCCAGCTCGTACCATCACTCTCATTTTGAGTGGTGATAGGGAGAAGTCCAAGTTGAGACTGTTCGGGAAGTAGCTCCTCAATCCCGACGCGCACCGGTCCAACCTACCAAAATTCTACATCTCTGGATACGCGGGTTCGAGTTACCACAACCTACTAAGTCCAACCAACCGCCCATTCCATTATTGGCACATGGTTGTACATGTAAGCTACACAATAAAGAAGCCAATCATTCTCTCTTGATACCTGGGTGCCTTTCCGCAATGAAACCACCAAAAATTATCAATACCATCACACCCAGGAGATTCATTGATTAAGTTGTTTTAGTTTTCACAAACCAATACTTTTAGAAACAAGTCTCAGTGATGTAACCCAGCCCTCGTTCAACATGGCATGGCTAAGCACATCTACCAACGGTGGTTCATCTACAAGAAAAGCCCTACCACATAATAGGACATAGCATAGCGATAGTATCAGCCTACACATGCATCTACAAAATACACGACAATGCATTGAAAATAGTAGGACGATATCATGAACAAAGTAGCATCTACTTGCCTTGGTTGTAGCGGTCGGAAGAACAATCCACACACGAGCAAGCGTTGCACTCGTCACAATCTACACGATACAATTGCATTCATAAACAAACAATCCACAAGCATATGCAACAAATATGATGCATGAATGCAAGAACGACAGGTGAATTGGTGCTACAGCTGCACCACAACATCCTATTCCATAATACTACCGATTGCATGCATGGAAAATAGTTTTAGCGCTAGGAAAACTATTAAGTAAAAGTAGTGCTCAAAACTAGAGCGAGAACTCAAATAATTCACTACCGGTAGTATACTGTTTGTAAAATCTTGGAGAAATTCTACCGCATAGGCATCGCTGATTAGAAACAGTACCAACTGGAATTACTCGAAAAGGAATTATAAAACTCCCCGAGTAATTAAAACACTGCAGAAAGCCACTAGACAGTTATGCAGAAGTTTTTACTGTAAGCATATCTTTTTAACTCACGATGAGATTCCCCTCGTTCCACTGAATCCAGGGACATATCATACGCGATTTTTGGAGCTACGGATCTTTTTCTACGAATTTATTACTCCGAAAAGGCCACTAACTAGTTTGATTAAACTGTACTAAACCTTGCTGCAAAAGCCTAAACCAAAGGTACAGCGAGATTCTACACGACTCACTGAATCTACACATATTTTATTTGCAATTTTCGGCCAAGCGGTTTAATTTCTACGCAATTTACAAGTTTCTACCGAAATCTGTCAACTAAAAGGATTAACGAAATTAACCAGTCAACTGTGTCTGTTGACTGGTCAACGCGTCTGCTGACTGGGCGTCTGACTAGTCAACGCCTGAGTCTGTCCGGTCAACGAACGATCTAAGCCGCTGATCTGAGATCTGACGGTGGCTGCAGTCTTACCGGAAACAAATGGCGAAACGGACGGCGGCGAGTTCCGGACGGCGGCGGCGATCGGTTCCGGCGTCGGGGTTTTTCCTGCATGGAGGAGACGGTCAACGAGCGGTTCAAGATCGTCAACGAGGCGCGCAAGACGGCGCGCGTGCGACGCGGTACGGACGAAACGGCGCGACGCAAAACGGCGCGCTAGCGTGCACGTGCGTGCGTGCGCGTGCGCGCGCGCGAAGCGAGGCAGCGGCAGCGGCTGCAGCAAGCGGCGCAGCGCGCTGCAGCGAGGCGGCGGCGAGGCGGCTCGGTGGCGAGGCACGCTGGCGGCGGCGCAGCGGCTCGGCGGCGGCGGCGGATAGCGCGACGCTGCGGAGCGGGCGAGGCGGCGGCTGCGGGGGCGAGCAGGCGCAGGCGGCGGCGATGGCGGGATGCGGCGCGACAGGGAGGGCGAGGCGCGGGCGAGGGCGGCGGCTGGCCGCGGTGGCGTGCGATGGCGGCGGGGATGGCGAGGCGCGGCGGCGCGTGTGGAGGGGGTACCTGGCGGCGGCAGAGGAGGGCGTCGGCGGCGGCCTCAGGAGGCGGGTCGGGCGACGGGTGCAGCGATCGAGGAGATCGCGCGGGGCAGGCGGGCACGGTTATCGAGGCCGAGGTGGGGTCCTTTTGTGGCCCCTCGCGCGGAAACCTAAACTGAAACGACGCGGAGTTAGACGCGGATTCGGAAATCGGTCCGGAATTTCGGACCGTTTTCCGGCGATTCACTAAAACGGCCGCAACTTCTCCGTACGAGCTCCGATTCGAGCGATTCTTGCGCCTACGGTTTCGTACAGTCGAGGGGAACAATCTAGGGTCAAAGTTCGGGCGAAACCACTAGTCTACAAGGGTGGACAATGCTAGTCCTACTAAGGCCTCCCGCAGGAACCTCGTAGCAAAATAAAATAGGGTTTTGCAAATAGCGTTTCGCCGAACCTTTTCAATCGATGGTTTTGCATGGAAAGGCATGATGCAATGACATGAATGATATGCAAGACCAAATCTAAAATTTGGGATGTGACAAGACTAACCCCCTTAAGATGAATCTCGTCCTCGAGATTCGGCGCGGCTAGCAAATAGGTGTGGGTAGTCCTCTCGGATGTCATCCTCACGCTCCCAAGTGGCTTCCTCTTCGGTGTGGTGGCTCCACTGCACCTTGCAAAACCTGATTGTCTTGGTACGGGTAGTTCTCTCCGCTGTCTCCAGAATCTTGACCGGTTTCTCTTCATAGGTCAAATCGTTCTCAAGCCGAACCTCTTCTAGCGGTACAGTGTCTCTCAATGGTGTATCTACCATCTCCGGATGGCACTTCTTCAGCTGGGACACGTGGAACACGTTGTGAACAGCGGACAGAGCCTCTGGCAACTCCAACTGATAAGCAACTTCTCCTTTGCGTGCTAAGACCCGATACGGTCCAATAAATCGAGGTGCCAGCTTACCCTTAATTTCAAATCTCTTGATTCCACGAAGTGGCGACACTCTGAGGTATGCTCTATCACCTACCTCATACACCACTTCCTTGCGCTTGGCGTCAGCGTAACTCTTCTGCCTTGATTGCGCTACCTTCAGCATGTCCATAATCAAGGCGACCTTCTCCTCAGCGTCCTTGATCAAATCAGGTCCAAACAACTGACGTTCTCCTACTCCATCCCATAGCAATGGTGTTCGACATCGTTTCCCATACAGCACATCGAACGGTGATGTCTTGATGCTGGTTTGATAGCTGTTGTTGTAGGAAAACTCAGCATACGGTAAATTCTCATCCCAACTAGAACCATGAGCCAAAGCGCAAGCTCTCAGCATGTCCTCCAAAATCTGATTCACCCTCTCGGTCTGTCCATCAGTCTGTGGGTGAAACGTTGTGCTAAACTCCAATCTAGTGCCAAGTGACTCGTGCAGCTGGCGCCAGAAGTGTGAGGTAAATTGGGTGCCTCTGTCAGATACAATACTCTTGGGAACTTCGTGTAGGCACACAATCCTGTCCATGTAAATCTTGGCCAACTTTGCACTTGTATAGGTCGTCTTCACCGGTATAAAGTGGGCTACCTTGGTCAAATGGTCGACCACTACCCAAATAGAGTCATATCCTGACCTGGTCCTAGGCAATCCTGTGATAAAGTCCATTCCCACTCTATCCTACTTCCAATCCGGCACGGGCAATGGCTGTAGCAGTCCTGCTGTCTTCTGGTGTTCTGCCTTCACTCGGCTACATACATCGCACAGGGCAATATGCTTGGCGATATCTCCCTTCATGTTGTTCCACCAAAATCTGCTTTTCAAATCCATATACATCTTTGTGTTGCCCGGATGTATGGAGTATGGCGAGTTATGAGCCTCCTGCAGAATCAACTCCCTTATCTCCGGGTCGCTGGGCACACACAACGATCTCCGTACCACAAGGTACCATGCTCATCCTCGCGAATATTCTTTTCCCGATTCTCCTTCATATTTTCCTTTATCTCCTCTATTTCCTTGTCTCCTATCTGAGCCTTTATGATCCTGTAGCGTCGGTTGGACTTCCATTGTAGCTAGGTATCCTTCAGATACTACCTCCAGTCTAAGGTCCTTGAATTGCTTGCACAAATCCTCAGGCAATTCACAAATTATCAATCCATTGGCATAAACCTTCCGACTCAGAGCATCTGCTACTACATTGGCCTTTCCTGGGTGGTATTGCAGATTCATATCATAATCCTTGATAAGCTCCAACCATCTCCTTTGCCTCATGTTCAGTTCCTTCTGTGTGAATATATACTTCAGGCTCTTGTGGTCGGTGTACACATCACAGTGTTTTCCCATTAAGTAATGCTTCCATACCTTGAGCGCATGAACCACTGACGCTAACTCCAAGTCGTGTGTGGGGTAATTCCGCTCATGGTGCTTGAGTTGTCGCGAGGCATATGACACTACTCTCCCATCTTGCATCAGCACACTCCCAAGTCCCTGTCGAGAGGCATCACAGTACACTTGGAAATCCTTCTGAAGATCTGGTAGACATAGAACTGGGGCGGTCACTAGTCGGCGCTTCAGTTCCTGAAAGCTGGCTTCGCATACGTCTGACCATTCAAACTTTCTCTCCTTCAGAAGTTCAGTCATCGGCTTTGCAATCTTGGAAAAGTTTTCAATGAACCTCCTATAATATCCAGCAAGTCCCAAAAAGCTTCGAATCTCTCCCGCATTCTTGGGTGCTTCCCACTCAGTCACTGCAGTCACTTTGCTTGGATCAACAGCGACTCCTTCTCCTGACACTACGTGTCCAAGAAACCCAACGGTGTTAAGCCAGAATTCACACTTACTGAATTTGGCATACAGCTGGTGTTCCCTCAGTTTCTCCATAATCAGTCGCAGATGTTTCTCATGCTCAGCATCATCCTTGGAATATATCAGTATGTCATCAATAAACACCACCACGAACTTGTCCAAGTACTCCATAAATACCTTGTTCATCATGGTCATGAAATATGCCGGGGCATTCGTCAGTCCAAATGACATAACTGTATACTCACATAAACCATACCTAGTGGTGAAGGCGGTTTTTGGTACATCCTCCTTCCGGATCTTCAATTGGAAGTAGCCTGATCGCAGATCAATCTTGCTGAACACCTTCGCTCCTTCCAGTTGATCAAACAAATCATTTATGTTCGGCAGAGGGTACTTGTTCTTGATGGTTACCTCATTTAGCGAGCGGTAGTCCACCACTAATCTCTTGGTGCTGTCCTTCTTCTCCACAATCAGAACTGGTGCACCCCATGACGGCGAACTAGGCTGGATGAATCCCTTGTCCAACTGCTCTCTCAGCTGCTTCTTCAATTCCTTCAGCTCATCCACATCCATCTTATATGGTTTCTTTGCTATTGGTCCTGTTCCCGGCATCAGGTCGATAAGAAACTCTACTTCTCTGTCAGGTGGCATCCCTGGCAGCTCTTCCGGAAACACGTCGAGGTAATCCCTAATCACTAGCACAGTATCCATGCTAACCCCCTTAAGAGAATTCAACTTACACCTTCCTGGTCGTGCAGCTGACTTGAATCTAATCCTCTTACCATCTTGGGTTTTGAGTGAAACAGCTCGTTGTGCACAATCTATGTGTCCCTCATGCATAGACATCCAATCCATACCCAGAATGACACCTAATCCCTGTGAATCCAACACTACCAAATGTGCAATGAAGTTGTGTGTTCCAATCCTCACAGTTAAATCGCGGCATCCCGCGCTAGCTATCATATCTCCTCCTGGTGAACTCACTCTAAAAGACCTCTTCATAGACTCAGTAGGTAACTTATACTTATCCACAAATGCCCTTGATATGAATGAATGCGATGCACCAGTATCGAAAAGTATAAGTGCAGGGTAAGTGTTGATTGGGAACTTACCAATCACAAGGTCAGGCTCGTCTGGAATCTCCTCCACATTCATGTGGTTCACTGTGGCCTTCTCATTGTTGGTTGGCTTCAGTCCTTTCCTCTCCGGACAGTTGTCAGCATAGTGTCCCTTTTGCTTACATTTGAAGCATGTCACCTCACTCAGATCCTTCTTCACAAAGCTGCGATCACGGTTGCGGTCATGTCCACCGTGTCCTCCAGAGTGGTGAGAGTGTCCTCCCTTGTGGCTGTGGTGATTGCTCCTATGGTTGTCATGACGATGTCCATCGCCTCCATGGTGGTGGCAGTCATGGCTCCCATGGTCACTTCCTCCATGCTTAGAGTATCCATCATATGAAGTGTGAGACTTGTGATGTGAACCAGAGTGATGATTGTTGCTCTTTCTCTTGCGGCTTTCCACCTGCTTCTGCTTCCCTTCCAAGATTCTGGCCTTATCCATAAGCTCCTGAAAAGTGGGGCAATAGACCACCAGTAGCTGCACGGAAAGCTCATCACTGAGGCCATCCAGGAATCTCTCCCTCCTTTTTGCATCAGTGTCAACATCCTCAGGTGCATAACGGGACAAGTTGTTGAACTCCTCAATGTACTCGGCCACGGAGCGATTGGTTTGGCGCAAGTTGCGGAACTCCTTCCTCTTCAGGCTCAGAACTCCTGAAGACACGTGGTTGGTCCTGAAACCTTTCTCAAACATTGCTCATGTCACAGTATCCAGCGGGTGGGTGATCTGAAAAGTGTCCCACCAAGAAGCGGCTGGTCCCTCCAGTAAGTGAGCGGCAAACCTCACCTTCTCAGCATCAGTGCATCCAACAGTTACCAGATCCTTGTTGACTAAATGCAACCAGTCGAGAGCAACGATTGGTTCCGTTGCAGTAGAGAACTTAGCTGGCCTTAACCTCAGAAATATGATGAGAGCATCTCCCTGAGGCTGATTGTTTCCATTGTTGTTGTTCTGATTCGCCATGAACAGAGTCATCACTTGGGTCAGCTATGCCTGAGCTGCCATGAGCTGCTCCAACTCAGTGGGTTGACGGCGGGGAGACATCTGCGGTTCAGCACAGGTAAGTTTAGAAAGATTCAACTACGACAATTGGATTCTACCCATGCATATGATCAATCAACAACAAACAATAGCAGACAATCACAAGCAAGCAACACACCAACAGACAAGTGATCCAGCAACATCCCAGGTGTTATCCTAGCAGTATATACCTACTGAAATAGTTTTGCAAGAGTTGGCAATGGTTAACTAAACAGTAGATCAACTAAACAACAAAAACAACAATCTGCCAGAACAGTCCAGCAGCGTTCGCGAATTTTTCCGCCTGACTTAAACTCGTCAGAAAATTTAGCTGATTTTTGCACATATAGTACAGAGAGTTTCGCATCAGCCCAATTTTTTTCAGATTTTTCCGAGTTACCAGAAAAATATGAAAAATCGCGCAGTACTGCTGTATCAGCAGAAAAACTGCAGCGAAAATAACACAGATAGTAACCAAATTGCCATAACTCTTTCATAAAATTCGCACAAATAATTCCTGGGATATTGGAGTACACAAATAAGCAACTAATCACTCTTAAACTAACACGAACTAAGCTTCACATCGATCGAGACTAATCCTAACGAATTTACCTAACGAGGACTAATTGGTGGACTTCTATCTACTTCTTGAAGAGGTTGCAGTAGGTCCTTGCTGTCATGCGTTGACGCTTCGGCTCGCGATACAACCGTGGCGGCGGAGTGTACACCTCTCCTGAATCATCACTTGAGATCTCAAACTCCACCTCTTCTGGATCCTCCTCTTCTTCTTCACTCTCAGCTGCAACTGCAACAGCTTCATCTCCTCCACCATCATCGTCTCCATCATCATCATCCTCGTCCTCATCATCATCTCCACTGTCATCATCATCCCCATTGTTGCCATCATCTCCATTGTCATCATTAGAGGGTGGATTCAGTTGTGCTTGGAGAGCGGCAATCTGGGCTGTCATAGCTTCAATAGTTTGATCCCTTTCCTGGACGGTCCCTTGCAATTGCTGTATGTTCCGGGTGTTCTCCTGCACAGTACCATGAAGATGTGCTATGGTTGCATCTCTGGCTATCAGGGCATTCTCCAGAACTCCCACAGCTTCATGCAAAGTGTCAATCTCCTGTCCTTGGACCACCATACCATTGCTAGTAAAATCTGCAATCTCCTTTATCATCCTCACCTTCTCTGCTAGAGCTCCATTCTCCCTTTCCATGTACTCTATGTGCCTCCGACGGGGCGGCATGTTGTTCCTGTCGCCCGGGGTAACCACAATGTTACCATCTTCATCACGCCTTCCATAGTCACGGTAGGGTGAATCTGCTGGTAGTAGGTGTCGGACATAATGGCACTGGCGAGACAGGGCTTCATGTATGGCCAAGTTGATTCCAAGTCCCCAGTTGCAGTATGTCTTGGTGTAGATCAAGTGCACGGGGTTTGGCAAGGCGGCATCTCTGAATATGAAAGTGGTGATCTCCCATGCATCCTCTCCATATCCATAGGTGTACAACCTTCTTCCCTTGAACATGGGTAGTGGCAATCCCAATGACTGCGAGAGCTAAGCTAATTGCCTTGCAAAGGGCCTTGGTGACTCCATGGTGACATACTCAGTCCTGACGTCTCCCATCTATCAAGTAAAAGAGGAAAGTGTGAGAATAGCATATGGTAAGAATTTACGAGGGTGAAAGGCATAAGGTGTAAGACAGAGTTAATATAGGCTTTAATAAATCTATGGCTTCCTAATCCAATTCTAGGTCACGATCCTACAGTCGACACACGGGCTCTGATACCATCCTGTAACACCCCGGTTCTGAAAAGACCGTGGCCTCTATGTGACATGCCAATCCCTGGATCAGTTCATTGGCCCACAATAGAGTAAGATAGATAACATAGCAAAATATCCGTGTATCATGAATAACGAAGATCCAGAGTACCATTATTACAATAAAAGCTTAGCCCAAAGCTAGCTCAAATTATTCAGGTAGCAACATAAATAAAGCAAATCCTCCATTCTTCAAATTGCCCACAAGTGAACAAGTGCCGAGTGGAGTACCGTGGCCTATATCGATTACTCAGAATCGGAATAACCTGCAACATGAAACGTAGCAGCCCCGAAGGGTCAATACATGGAATGTATGGCAAGTAGAGCTAGTAATGGAGACAATAGTACTAACATCTACATGCATATTTGGCAAGTGGAGCTGTGTCTGGCTTGCATTTGCAAATACCTTTGTCCTACTTTCATAAACAGTTTTTGATTTTCTTTGAAAAGATCCCAATTAAGTTAACCCAACAATATTAAAACAATTATGAAATTAGAATGAGCGAGAAACATGTCATGGGATCAATATCAAGCAACTCAGTTGTCCATAACCGGGGACACGGCTAATCGATTAGATTATACACCCTGCAGAGGTTAGTACACTTTACCCATGTGACTTGACCAGCCCAGCTCGTACCATCACTCTCATTTTGAGTGGTGATAGGGAGAAGTCCAAGTTGAGACTGTTCGGGAAGTAGCTCCTCAATCCCGACGCGCACCGGTCCAACCTACCAAAATTCTACATCTCTGGATACGCGGGTTCGAGTTACCACAACCTACTAAGTCCAACCAACCGCCCATTCCATTATTGGCACATGGCTGTACATGTAAGCTACACAATAAAGAAGCCAATCATTCTCTCTTGATACCTGGGTGCCTTTCCGCAATTAAACCACCAAAAATTATCAATACCATCACACCCAGGAGATTCATTGATTAAGTTGTTTTAGTTTTCACAAACCAATACTTTTAGAAACAAGTCTCAATGATGTAACTCAGCCCTCGTTCAACATGCATCGCTAAGCACATCTACCAACGGTGGTTCGTCTACAAGGAAAGCCCTACCACATAATAGGACATAGCATAGCGATAGTATCAGCCTACACATGCATCTACAAAATACACGACAATGCATTGAAAATAGTAGGACGATATCATGAACAAAGTAGCATCTACTTGCCTTGGTTGTAGCGGTCGGAAGAACAATCCACACATGAGCAAGCGTTGCACTCGTCACAATCTACACGATACAATTGCATTCATAAACAAACAATCCACAAGCATATGCAACAAATATGATGGGTGAATGCAAGAACGACAAGTAAATTGGTGCTACAGCTGCACCACAACATCCTATTCCATAATACTACCGATTGCATGCATGGAAAATAGTTTTAGCGCTAGGAAAACTATTAAGTAAAAGTAGTGCTCAAAACTAGAGCGAGAACTCAAATAATTCACTACCGGTAGTATACTGTTTGTAAAATCTTGGAGAAATTCTACCGCATAGGCATCGCTGATTAGAAACAGTACCAACTGGAATTACTCGAAAAGAAATTATAAAACTCCCCGAGTAATTAAAACACTGCAGAAAGCCACTAGACAGTTTCTGCAGAAGTTTTTACTGTAAGCCTATCTTTTTAATTCACGATGAGATTCCCCTCGTTCCACTGAATCCAGGGACATATCGTACGCGATTTTTGGAGCTACGGATCTTTTTCTACGAATTTATTACTCCGAAAAGGCCACTAACTAGTTTGATTAAACTGTACTAAACCTTGCTGCAAAAGCCTGAACCAAAGGTACAGCGAGATTCTACACGACTCACTGAATCTACACATATTTTATTTGCAATTTTTGGCTAAGCGGTTTAATTTCTATGCAATTTACAAGTTTCTACCGAAATCTGTCAACTAAAAGGATTAACGAAATTAACCAGTCAACTGTGTCTGTTGACTGGTCAACGCGTCTGCTGACTGGACGCTGACTAGGCGTCTCACTAGTCAATGCCTGAGTCTGTCCGGTCAACGAACGATCTAAGCCGCTGATCTGAGATCTGACGGTGGCTGCAGTCTTACCGGAAACAAACGGCGAAACGGACGGCGGCGAGTTCCGGACGGCGGCGGCGATCGGTTCCGGCGTCGGGGTTTTTCCTGCACGGAGGGAGACGGTCAACGAGCGGTTCAAGATCGTCAACGAGGCGCGCAAGACGGCGCGTGCGACGCCGTACGGACGAAACGGCGCGACGCAAAACGGCGCGCGAGCGTGCACGTGCGTGCGCGTGCGCGCGCGCGAAGCGAGGCAGCGGCAGTGGCGGCAGCGGCTGCAGCAAGCGGCGCAGCGCGCTGCAGCGAGGCGGCGGCGAGGCGGCTAGGTGGCGAGGCGCGCTGGCGGCGGGGGCAGCGGCTCGGCGGCGGCGGCGGGTAGCGCGGCGCTGCGGAGCGGGCGAGGCGGCGGCTGCGGGGGCGAGCAGGCGCAGGCGGCGGTGGCGAGATTAGGGGCGGCAGGGAGGGCGAGGTGCGGGCGATGGCGGCGGCTGGCCGCGGTGGCGTGCGATGGTTTTGCAAATAGCGTTTCGCCCTCCTCTGCCGCTATTGAAAAGGTTAGGCGAAACGCTATTTGCAAAACCCTATTTTATTTTGCTACGAGGCTCCTGCGGGAGGCCTTCGTAGGACTAGCATTGTCCACCCTTGTAGACTAGTGGTTTCGCCCGAACTTTGACCCTAGATTGTTCCCCTCGACTGTACGAAACCGTAGGCGCAAGAATCGCTCGAATCGGAGCTCGTACGGAGAAGTTGCGGCCGTTTTAGTGAATTGCCGGAAAACGGTCCGAAATTCTGGACCGATTTCCGAATCCGCGTCTAACTCCGCGTCGTTTCAGTTTAGGTTTCCGCGCGAGGGGCCACAAAAGGACCCCACCTCGGCCTCGATAACCGTGCCCGCCTGCCCCGCGCGATCTCCTCGATCGCTGCACCCGTCGCCCGCCCCGCCGCCATCGCCTCCTGGCGCCGCCGCCGACCCGCCTCCCGAGGCCGCCGCCGACGCCCTCCTCTGCCGCCGCCAGGTACCCCCTTCACACGCGCCGCCGCGCCTCGCCATCCCCGCAGCCATCGCACGCCACCGCGGCCAGCCGCCGCCATCGCCCGCGCCTCGCCCTCCCTGCCGCGCCGCATCCCACCACCGCCGCCGCCGCCTGCGTCCGCTCGCCCCCGCAGCCGCCGCCTCGCCCGCTCCGCAGCGCCGCGCTACCCGCCGCCGCCGCCGAGCCGCTGCTCCGCCGCCAGCGCGCCTCGCCACCGAGCCGCCTCGCCGCCGTCTCGCTGCAGCGCGCTGCGCCGCTTGCTGCAGCCGCTGCCGCTGCGCACGCACGCGCACGCACGTGCACGCTCGCGCGCCGTTTTGCGTCGCGCCGTTTCGTCTGTACCGCGTCGCACGCGCGCCGTCTTGCGCGCCTCTTTGACGATCTTGAATCGCTCGTTGACCGTCTCCCTCCGTGAAGGAAAAACCCCGACACCGGAACCGATCGCCGCCGCCGTCCGGAACTCGTCGCCGTCCGTTTCGCTGTTTGTTTCCGGTAAGACTGCAGCCACCGTCAGATCTCAGATCAGCGGCTTAGATCGTTCGTTGACCGGACAGACTCAGACGTTGACTAGTCAGACGCCCAGTCAGCAGACGCGTTGACCAGTCAACAGACACAGTTGACTGGTTAATTTCGTTAATCCTTTTAGTTGACAGATTTCGGTAGAAACTTGTAAATTGCGTAGAAATTAAACCGCTTGGCCAAAAATTGCAAATAAAATATGTGTAGATTCAGTGAGTCGTGTAGAATCTCGCTGTACCTTTGGTTCAGGCTTTTGCAGCAAGGTTTAGTACAGTTTAATCAAACTAGTTAGTGGACTTTTCGGAGTAATAAATTCGTAGAAAAAGATCCGTAGCTCCAAAAATCGCGTATGATATGTCCCTAGATTCAGTGGAACGAGTGGAATCTCATCGTGAATTAAAAAGATAGGCTTACAGTAAAACCTTCTGCAGAAACTGTCTATTGGCTTTCTGCAGTGTTTTAATTACTCGGGGAGTTTTATAATTCCTTTTCGAGTAATTCCAGTTGGTACTGTTTCTAATCAGCGATGCCTATGCGGTAGAATTTCTCCAAGATTTTACAAACAGTATACTACCGGTAGTGAATTATTTGTGTTCTCGCTCTAGTTTTGAGCACTACTTTTACTTAATAGTTTTCCTAGCGCTAAAACTATTTTCCATGCATGCAATCGGTAGTATTATGAAATAGGATGTTGTGGTGCAGCTGTAGCACCAATTCACTTGTCGTTCTTGCATTCACGCATCATATTTGTTGCATATGCTTGTGGATTGTTTGTTTATGAATGCAATTGTATCGTGTAGATTGTGACGAGTGCAACGCTTGCTCGTGTGTGGATTGTTCTTCCGACCGCTACAACCAAGGCAAGTAGATGCTACTTTGTTCATGATATCGTCCTACTATTTTCAATGCATTGTCGTGTATTTTGTAGATGCATGTGTAGGATGATACTATCGCTATGCTATGTCCTATTATGTGGTAGGGCTTTCCTTGTAGATGAACCACCGTTGGTAGATGTGCTTAGCCATGCCATGTTGAACGAGGGCTGGGTTACATCATTGAGACTTGTTTCTAAAAGTATTGGTTTGTGAAAACTAAAACAACTTAATCAATGAATCTCCTGGGTGTGATGGTACTGATAATTTTTGGTGGTTTCATTGCGGAAAGGCACCCAGGTATCAAGAGAGAATGATTGGCTTCTTTATTGTGTAGCTTACGTGTACAACCATGTGCCAATAATGGAATGGGCGGTTGGTTGGACTTAGTAGGTTGTGGTAACTCGAACCCGCGTATCCAGAGATGTAGAATTTTGGTAGGTTGGACCGGTGCGCGTCGGAATTGAGGAGCTACTTCCCGAACAGTCTCAACTTGGACTTCTCCCTATCACCACTCAAAATGAGAGTGATGGTACGAGCTGGGCTGGCCAAGTCACATGGGTAAAGTGTACTAACCTCTGCAGGGTGTATAATCTAATCGATTAGCCGTGTCCCCGATTATGGACAACTGAGTTGCTTGATATTGATCCCATGACATGTTTCTCGCTCATTCTAATTTCATAATTGTTTTAATATTGTTGGGTTAACTTAATTGGGATCTTTTCAAAGAAAATCAAAAACTGTTTATGAAAGTAGGACAAAGGTATTTGCAAATGCAAGCCAGACACAGCTCCACTTGCCAAATATGCATGTAGATGTTAGTACTATTGTCTCCATTACTAGCTCTACTTGCCATACATTCCATGTATTGACCCTTCGGGGCTGCTACGTTTCATGTTGCAGGTTATTCCGATTCTAAGTAATCGATATAGGCCACGGTACTCCACTCGGCACTTGTTCACTTGTGGGCAATTTGAAGAATGGAGGATTTGCTTTATTTATGTTAATACCTGAATAATTTGAGCTAGCTTTGGGCTAAGCTTTTACTGTAATAATGGTACTCTCGATCTTCGTTATTCATGATACACGGATATTTTGCTATGTTATCTATCTTACTCTATTGTGAGCCAATGAACCGATCCAGGGATTGGCATGTCACATAGAGGCCACGGTCTTTTCAGAACCGGGGTGTTACAGGATGGTATCAGAGCCCGTGTGTCGACTGTAGGATCGTGACCTAGAATTGGATTAGGAAGCCATAGATTTATTAAAGCCTATATTAACTCTGTCTTACACCTTATGCCTTTCACCCTCGTAAATTCTTACCATATGCTATTCTCACACTTTCCTCTTTTACTTGATAGATGGGAGACGTCAGGACTGAGTATGTCACCATGAAGGCACCAAGGCCCTTTGCAAGGCAGTTAGCTCAGCTCTCGCAGTCATTGGGATTGCCACTGCCCATGTTCAAGGGAAGAAGGCTGTACACCTATGGATATGGAGAGGATGCATGGGAGATCACCACTTTCATATTCAGAGATGCCGCCTTGCCAAACCCCGTGCACTTGATCTACACCAAGACATACTGCAACTGGGGACTTGGAATCAACTTGGCCATACATGAAGCCCTGTATCGCCAGTGCCATTATGTCCGACACCTACTACCAGCAGATTCACCCTACCGTGACTATGGAAGGCGTGATGAAGATGGGAACATTGTGGTTACCCCGGGCGATAGGAACAACATGCCGCCCCATCGGAGGCACATAGAGGACATGGAAAGGGAGAATGGAGCTCTAGCAGAGAAGGTGAGGATGATAAAGGAGATTGCAGATTTTACTAGCAATGGTATGGTGGTCCAAGGACAGGAGATTGACACATTGCATGAAGCTGTGGGAGTTCTGGAGAATGCCCTGATAGCCAGAGATGCAACCATAGCACATCTTCATGGTACTGTGCAGGAGAACACCCAGAACATACAGCAATTGCAAGGGACCGTCCAGGAAAGGGATCAAACTATTGAAGCTATGACAGCCCAGATTGCCGCTCTCCAAGCAAAACTGAATCCACCCTCTGATGATGACAATGGAGATGATGGCAACAATGGGGATGATGATAACAGTGGAGATGATGATGATGAGGAGGACGAGGATGATGATGATGGAGACGATGATGGTGGAGGAGATGAAGCTGTTGCAGTTGCAGCTGAGAGTGAAGAAGAAGAGGAGGATCCAGAAGAGGTGGAGTTTGAGATCTCAAGTGATGATTCAGGAGAGGTGTACACTCTGCCGCCATGGTTGTACCGCGAGCCGAAGCGTCAACGCATGACAGCAAGGACCTACTACAACCTCTTCAAGAAGTAGATAGAAGTCCACCAATTAGTCCTCGTTAGGTAAATTCGTTAGGATTAGTCTCGATCGATGTGAAGCTTAGTTCGTGTTAGTTTAAGAGTGATTAGTTGCTTATTTGTGTACTCCAATATCCCAAGAATTATTTGTACGAATTTTATGAAAGAGTTATGGCAATTTGGTTACTATCTGTGTTATTTTCGCTGCAGTTTTTCTGCTGATACAGCAGTACTGCGCGATTTTTCATATTTTTCTGGTAACTCGGGAAAATCTGAAAAAAATTGGGCTGATGCGAAACTATCTGTACTATATGTGCAAAAATCAGCTAAGTTTTCTGACGAGTTTCAGTCAGGCAGAAAAATTCGCGAACGCTGCTGGACTGTTCTGGCAGATTGCTGTTTTTGTTGTTTAGTTGATCTACTGTTTAGTTAACCATTGCCAACTCTTGCAAAACTATTTCAGTAGGTATATACTGCTAGGATAACACCTGGGATGTTGCTGGATCACTTGTTTGTTGGTGTGTTGCTTGCTTGTGATTGTCTGCTATTGTTTGTTGTTGATTGATCATATGCATGGGTAGAATCCAATTGGCGTAGTTGATTCTTTCTAAACTTACCTTTGCTGAACCGCAGATGCCTCCCCGTCGTCAACCCACTGAGTTGGAGCAGCTCATGGCAGCTCAGGCACAGCTGACCCAAGTGATGACTCAGTTCATGGCGAATCAGAACAACAACAATGGAAACAATCAGCCTCAGGGAGATGCTCTCACCAGATTTCTGAGGTTAAGGCCAGCTAAGTTCTCTACTGCAACGGAACCAATGGTTGCTCTCGACTGGTTGCGTTCAGTCAACAAGGATCTGGTAACTGTTGGATGCACTGATGCTGAGAAGGTGAGGTTTGCCGCCCACTTACTGGAGGGACCAGCCGCTTCTTGGTGGGACACTTTTCAGATCACCTACCCGCTGGATACTGTGACATGGGCAATGTTTGAGGAAGGTTTCAGGACCAACCACGTGTCTTCAGAAGTTCTGAGCCTGAAGAGGAAGGAGTTCCGCAACTTGCGTCAAACCAATCGCTCCGTGGCCGAGTACATTGAGGAGTTCAACAACTTGTCCCGTTATGCACCTGAGGATGTTGACACTGATGCAAAAAGGAGGGAGAGATTCCTGGATGGCCTCAGTGATGAGCTTTCCGTGCAGCTACTGGTGGTCTATTGCCCCACTTTCTAGGAGCTTATGGATAAGGCCAGAGTCTTGGAAGGGAAGCACAAGCAGGTGGAAAGCCGCAAGAGAAAGAGCAACAATCATCACTCTGGTTCACATCACAAGTCTCGCACTTCATATGATGGATACTCCAAGCATGGAGGAAGTGACCATGGGAGCCATGACCGCCACCACCATGGAGGCGATGGACATCGTCATGACAACCATAGGAGCAATCACCACAGCCACAAGGGAGGACACTCTCACCACTCTGGAGGACACGGTGGACATGACCGCAACCGTGATCATAGCTTTGTGAAGAAGGATCTGAGTGAGGTGACATGCTTCAAGTGTAAGCAAAAGGGACACTATGCTGACAACTGTCCGGAGAGGAAAGGACTGAAGCCAACCAACAATGAGAAGGCCACAGTGAACCACATGAATGTGGAGGAGATTCCAGACGAGCCTGACCTTGTGATTGGTAAGTTCCCAATCAACACTTACCCTGCACTTATACTTTTCGATACTGGTGCATCGCATTCATTCATATCAAGGGCATTTGTGGATAAGTATAAGTTACCTACTGAGTCTATGAAGAGGTCTTTTAGAGTGAGTTCACCAGGAGGAGATATGATAGCTAGCGCGGGATGCCGCGATTTAACTGTGAGGATTGGAACACACAACTTCATTGCACATTTGGTAGTGTTGGATTCACAGGGATTAGATGTCATTCTGGGTATGGATTGGATGTCTATGCATGAGGGACACATAGATTGTGCACAACGAGCTGTTTCACTCAAAACCCCGGATGGTAAGAGGATTAGATTCAAGTCAGCTGCACGACCAGGAAGGTGTAAGTTGAATTCTCTTAAGGGGGTTAGCATGGATACTGTGCCAGTGATTAGGGATTACCTCGACGTGTTTCCGGAAGAGCTGCCAGGGATGCCACCTGACAGAGAAGTAGAGTTTCTTATCGACCTGATGCCGGGAACAGGACCAATAGCAAAGAAACCATATAAGATGGATGTGGATGAGCTGAAGGAATTGAAGAAGCAGCTGAGAGAGCAGTTGGACAAGGGATTCATCCAGCCTAGTTCGTCGTCATGGGGTGCACCTGTTCTGTTTGTGGAGAAGAAGGACATCACCAAGAGATTAGTGGTGGACTACCGCTCGCTAAATGAGGTAACCATCAAGAACAAGTACCCTCTGCCGAACATAAATGATTTGTTTGATCAACTGGAAGGAGCAAGGTGTTCAGCAAGATTGATCTGCGATCAGGCTACTTCCAATTGAAGATCCGGAAGGAGGATGTACCAAAAACCGCCTTCACCACTAGGTATGGTTTATATGAGTATACAGTTATGTCATTTGGACTGACGAATGCCCCGGCATATTTCATGACCATGATGAACAAGGTATTTATGGAGTACTTGGACAAGTTCGTGGTGGTGTTTATTGATGACATACTGATATATTCCAAGGATGATGCTGAGCATGAGAAACATCTGCGACTGATTATGGAGAAACTGAGGGAACACCAGCTGTATGCCAAATTCAGTAAGTGTGAATTCTGGCTTAACACCGTTGGGTTTCTTGGACACGTAGTGTCAAGAGAAGGAGTCGCTGTTGATCCAAGCAAAGTGACTGCAGTGACTGAGTGGGAAGCACCCAAGAATGCGGGAGAGATTCGAAGCTTTTTGGGACTTGCTGGATATTATAGGAGGTTCATTGAAAACTTTTCCAAGATTGCAAAGCCGATGACTGAACTTCTGAAGGAGAGAAAGTTTGAATGGTCAGACGTATGCGAAGCCAGCTTTCAGGAACTGAAGCGCCGACTAGTGACCGCCCCAGTTCTATGTCTACCAGATCTTCAGAAGGATTTCCAAGTGTACTGTGATGCCTCTCGACAAGGACTTGGGAGTGTGCTGATGCAAGATGGGAGAGTAGTGTCATATGCCTCGCGACAACTCAAGCACCATGAGCGGAATTACCCCACACACGACTTGGAGTTAGCGTCAGTGGTTCATGCGCTCAAGGTATGGAGGCATTACTTAATGGGAAAACACTGTGATGTGTACACCGACCACAAGAGCCTGAAGTATATATTCACATAGAAGGAACTGAACATGAGGCAAAGGAGATGGTTGGAGCTTATCAAGGATTATGATATGAATCTGCAATACCACCCAGGAAAGGCCAATGTAGTAGCAGATGCTCTGAGTCGGAAGGTTTATGTCAATGGATTGATAATTGGTGAATTGCCTGAGGATTTGTGCAAGCAATTCAAGGACCTTAGACTGGAGGTAGTATCTGAAGGATACCTAGCTACAATGGAAGTCCAACCGACGCTACAGGACAGGATCATAAAGGCTCAGATAGGAGACAAGGAAATAGAGGAGATAAAGGAAAAGATGAAGGAGAATCGGGAAAAGAATATTCGCGAGGATGAGCATGGTACCTTGTGGTACGGAGATCGTTGTGTGTGCCCAGCGACCCGGAGATAAGGGAGTTGATTCTGCAGGAGGCTCATAACTCGCCATACTCCATACATCCGGGCAACACAAAGATGTATATGGATTTGAAAAGCAGATTTTGGTGGAACAACATGAAGGGAGATATCGCCAAGCATATTGCCCTGTGCGATGTATGTAGCCGAGTGAAGGCAGAACACCAGAAGACAGCAGGACTGCTACAGCCATTGCCCGTGCCGGATTGGAAGTAGGATAGAGTGGGAATGGACTTTATCACAGGATTGCCTAGGACCAGGTCAGGATATGACTCTATTTGGGTAGTGGTCGACCATTTGACCAAGGTAGCCCACTTTATACCGGTGAAGACGACCTATACAAGTGCAAAGTTGGCCAAGATTTACATGGACAGGATTGTGTGCCTACACGAAGTTCCCAAGAGTATTGTATCTGACAGAGGCACCCAATTTACCTCACACTTCTGGCGCCAGCTGCACGAGTCACTTGGCACTAGATTGGAGTTTAGCACAGCGTTTCACCCACAGACTGATGGACAGACCGAGAGGGTGAATCAGATTTTGGAGGACATGCTGAGAGCTTGCGCTTTGGCTCATGGTTCTAGTTGGGATGAGAATTTACCGTATGCTGAGTTTTCCGACAACAACAGCTATCAAACCAGCATCAAGACGTCACCGTTCGATGTGCTGTATGGGAAACGATGTCGAACACCATTGCTATGGGATGGAGTAGGAGAACGTCAGTTGTTTGGACCTGATTTGATCAAGGACGCTGAGGAGAAGGTCGCCTTGATTATGGACAGGCTGAAGGTAGCGCAATCAAGGCAGAAGAGTTACGCTGACGCCAAGCGCAAGGAAGTGGTGTATGAGGTAGGTGATAGAGCATACCTCAGAGTGTCGCCACTTCGTGGAATCAAGAGATTTGAAATTAAGGGTAAGCTGGCACCTCGATTTATTGGACCGTATCGGGTCTTAGCACGCAAAGGAGAAGTTGCTTATCAGTTGGAGTTGCCAGAGGCTCTGTCCGCTGTTCACAACGTGTTCCACGTGTCCCAGCTGAAGAAGTGCCATCCGGAGATGGTAGATACACCATTGAGAGACACTGTACCGCTAGAAGAGGTTCGGCTTGAGAACGATTTGACCTATGAAGAGAAACCGGTCAAGATTCTGGAGACAGCGGAGAGAACTACCCGTACCAAGACAATCAGGTTTTGCAAGGTGCAGTGGAGCCACCACACCGAAGAGGAAGCCACTTGGGAGCGTGAGGATGACATCCGAGAGGACTACCCACACCTATTTGCTAGCCGCGCCGAATCTCGAGGACGAGATTCATCTTAAGGGGGTTAGTCTTGTCACATCCCAAATTTTAGATTTGGTCTTGCATATCATTCATGTCATTGCATCATGCCTTTCCATGCAAAACCATCGATTGAAAAGGTTCGGCGAAACGCTATTTGCAAAACCCTATTTTATTTTGCTACGAGGCTCCTGCAGGAGGCCTTAGTAGGACTAGCATTTTCCACCCTTGTAGACTAGTGGTTTCGCCCGAACATTGACCCTAGATTGTTCCTCTCGACTGTACGAAACCGTAGGCGCAAGAATCGCTCGAATCGGAGCTCGTACGGAGAAGTTGCGGCCGTTTTAGTGAATCGCCGGAAAACGGTCCGAAATTCCGGACCGATTTCCGAATCCGCGTCTAACTCCGCGCCGTTTCAGTTTAGGTTTCCGCGCGAGGGGCCACAAAAGGACCCCACCTCGGCCTCGATAACCGTGCCCGCCTGCCCCGCGCGATCTCCTCGATCGCTGCACCCGTCGCCCGCCCCGCCGCCATCGCCTCCTGGCGCCGCCGACGCCCTCCTCAGCCGCCGCCAGGTACCACCTCCACACGCGCCGCCGCGCCTCGCCATCCCCGCCGCCATTGCACTCCACCGCGGCCAGCCGCCGCCATCGCCCGCGCCTCGCCCTCCCTGCCGCGCCGCATCCCGCCCCCGCCACCGCCGCCGCCGCCTGCGCCTGCTCGCCCCCGCAGCCGCCGCCTCGCCCGCTCCGCAGCGCCGCGCTACCCGCCGAGCCGCTGCTCCGCCGCCAGCGCGCCTCGCCACCGAGCCGCCTCGCCGCCGCCTCGCTGCAGCGCGTTGCGCCGCTTGCTGCAGCCGCTGCTGCCGCTGCCTCGCTTCGCGCGCGCACGCACACGCACGTGCACGCTCGCGCGCCGTTTTGCGTCGCGCCGTTTCGTCCGTACCGCGTCGCACGCGCGCCGTCTTGCGCGCCTCGTTGACGATCTTCAATCGCTCGTTGACCGTCTCCCTCCGTGCAGGAAAAACCCTGACGCCGGAACCGATCGCCGCCGCCGTCCGAAACTCGCCGCCGTCCGTTTCGCCGTTTGTTTCCGGTAAGACTGCAGCCACCGTCAGATCTCAGATCAGCGGCTTAGATCGTTCGTTGACCGGACAGACTCAAGCGTTGACTAGTCAGACGCCCAGTCAGCGCCCAGTCAGCAGACGCGTTGACCAGTCAACAGACACAGTTGACTGGTTAATTTCGTTAATCCTTTTAGTTGACAGATTTCGGTAGAAACTTGTAAATTGCGTAGAAATTAAACTGCTTGGCCAAAAATTGCAAATAAAATATGTGTAGATTCAGTGAGTCGTGTAGAATCTCTCTGTACCTTTGGTTCAGGCTTTTGCAGCAAGGTTTAGTACAGTTTAATCAAACTAGTTAGTGGCCTTTTCGGAGTAATAAATTCGTAGAAAAAGATCCGTAGCTCCAAAAATCGCGTATGATATGTCCCTGGATTCAGTGGAACGAGGGGAATCTCATCGTGAATTAAAAAGATAGGCTTACAGTAAAAACTTCTGCAGAAACTGTCTATTGGCTTTCTGCAGTGTTTTAATTACTCGGGGAGTTTTATAATTCCTTTTCGAGTAATTCTAGTTGGTACTGTTTCTAATCAGCGATGCCTATGCGGTAGAATTTCTCCAAGATTTTACAAACAGTATACTACCGGTAGTGAATTATTTGAGTTCTCGCTCTAGTTTTGAGCACTACTTTTACTTAATAGTTTTCCTAGCGCTAAAACTATTTTCCATGCATGCAATCGGTAGTATTATGGAATAGGATGTTGTGGTGCAGCTGTAGCACCAATTCACTTGTCGTTCTTGCATTCACGCATCATATTTGTTGCATATGCTTGTGGATTGTTTGTTTATGAATGCAATTGTATCGTGTAGATTGTGACGAGTGCAACGCTTGCTCGTGTGTGGATTGTTCTTCCGACCGCTACAACCAAGGCAAGTAGATGCTACTTTGTTCATGATATCGTCCTACTATTTTCAATGCATTGTCGTGTATTTTGTAGATGCATGTGTAGGATGATACTATCGCTATGCTATGTCCTATTATGTGGTAGGGCTTTCCTTGTAGATGAACCACCGTTGGTAGATGTGCTTAGCCATGCCATGTTGAACGAGGGTTGGGTTACATCATTGAGACTTGTTTCTAAAAGTATTGGTTTGTGAAAACTAAAACAACTTAATCAATGAATCTCCTGGGTGTGATGGTACTGATAATTTTTGGTGGTTTCATTGCGGAAAGACACCCAGGTATCAAGAGAGAATGATTGGCTTCTTTATTGTGTAGCTTACGTGTACAACCATGTGCCAATAATGGAATGGGCGGTTGGTTGGACTTAGTAGGTTGTGGTAACTCGAACCCGCGTATCCAGAGATGTAGAATTTTGGTAGGTTGGACCGGTGCGCGTCGGGATTGAAGAGCTACTTGCCGAACAGTCTCAACTTGGACTTCTCCCTATCACCACTCAAAATGAGAGTGATGGTACGAGCTAGGCTGGCCAAGTCACATGGGTAAAGTGTACTAATCTCTGCAGGGTGTATAATCTAATCGATTAGCCGTGTCCCCGGTTATGGACAACTGAGTTGCTTGATATTGATCACATGACATGTTTCTCGCTCATTCTAATTTCATAATTGTTTTAATATTGTTGGGTTAACTTAATTAGGATCTTTTCAAAGAAAATCAAGAACTGTTTATGAAAGTAGGACAAAGGTATTTGCAAATGCAAGCCAGACACAGCTCCACTTGCCAAATATGCATGTAGATGTTAGTACTATTGTCTCCATTACTAGCTCTACTTGCCATACATTCCATGTATTGACCCTTCGGGGCTGCTACGTTTCATGTTGCAGGTTATTCTGATTCTGAGTAATCGATATAGGTCACGGTACTCCACTCGGCACTTGTTCACTTGTGGGCAATTTGAAGAATGGAGGATTTGCTTTATTTATGTTGCTACCTGAATAATTTGAGCTAGCTTTGGGCTAAGCTTTTATTGTAATAATGGTACTCTGGATCTTCGTTATTCATGATACACGGATATTTTGCTATGTTATCTATCTTACTCTATTGTGGGCCAATGAACCGATCCAGGGATTGGCATGTCACATAGAGGCCACGGTCTTTTCAGAACCGGGGTGTTACATCTTCCACTGCATCAATGGTCTTCGGAGGTCATCGTTCTTGGGTCGGGTCGAGATTCCCGCGCGGCGTTAGCCTGCGCTGTCAACGGCGATGCCTGAGGGCTCCGTTACCTTCTTGAAGGCGCTGGCATGACTCTAACTGGACTTCCTCCTCGAGCACCGGGGGAAACCCCAGGTCTAGCCTACTGGACCGGGCAGCGGCTGCGTCTCGGCACCGTTCCCTTCTTGAAGGCGTTGGCTTGGCTACAAGTGGAGTACCTGATGCTGCAACTGGAGATGTTGGCGATGCGTTGTTCCGATGTAGGCTGCTACACAGGGCTTAGGCCTCCGAGACGCAGCGTTCGCCGGTGCCGGCACACTTCCTTGATGAAGCTACTCAGTTCCAGCCGGGCACTGCCTTTCACCTGCCAACTCTCTAGGCACATGGGGTGCAAGGTACGTTGTCCTGGGCAGTCTTGGATTGTGATCATCTCTGGAGGCGTCTGGCAAGGGCTGTGATGCTGCCTGCTCCGAGTCTCGACTCGCCATTCTTGGCTGGAGGCAAAGCTGAGGCCTAATGTCATTGTTTTCTGAAGTTGAGGACACCTCCTCACCTTGTCGTAGTCGCTTGGTGAGGACGGTCGTGCGTGTGTGTGTGTGTCCCTCCCCTGCAGGTTGTACCCGTTGTTGTCTTCTACCTGTTCAATGACTTTTGCGTTTTATCAAAAAAAAGGAAAAGGCTTACTGCTAGAGAACTGTATAGTACTGTTGGTTCCCTGAATAAATATCAAGTCAAAGTAAAAAAAATCCAAGAAAAAAATTGAGAAGCAGGTGTTCTTTTATCATGCATAAAAACCGCTACTATGCAAATAAAACCATGTACTCCCTCTAGATTCAGATGTATCTAGCCATGTTTTAGTGCAAGATACAGCCGAATCTAGACAAATTCAAGTCAATTAATTTGGATCAGAGGAAGTAAGAAATTGAGAACCAAAGAAGCAAGAATATAACATAGTTGATTTGAACTTGAGCACCTATTTCATGAATAAAGAGAACTGACATGGTTCTACAAAAACACATGGATATAAATAGCTAACTATATATCATGGCTATAAATAAACATGGTAGTGTAGAGCTACCAATACATAGCTTTTATTGCAAGGAATTTCCACTACCATGTAGTTAAGATAGCATAGAGCATATAACCAAAGCAGAGAAACAAGACTTCGCTGACCTGGATGCAGCAGCGAAGGATTCCCCAACAAATTGACTTACTGAATCTCTTGTTACAACAAAGACTACTGGTATTGAATCGACCTACAACTTAAAGATGTCAATCCCATGCTCGAGTTGACAAAATGGATAGGTAATCATCGGAAAGGAAATACAAAGAACTTAAAGAAAAAGCAATATAACTTATCTCAACCGCTGCAAGAGTTAAGAAGTAATAATGGTGTGGCCTGCAAACATGAAACATAAATGACATAGTCGGGAACATATATCTTTCTTACATACTATTTCGTTCAAGGATCCCATATTATACATAGTGCAGCCATGAACTGTTTGTAGACAGTTCCAACAAATACATACCATTGCATCACACATACCTCACTATCCTACATCCATCCCTAGTACTGCCCAGGTGTGTCTCCCATTTCAAATAGGAAAAACACATGTTCAGGTTTTAGAATGCAACTCAAAGGCTTGCTCTATTGCACGTCATCGTAAAGAGGAGAAACCACTGGAAGCAGGTGGTCCTCGGAGGCCACCAAGTAGACCTCCAAGGCTTTCGCTGTAGTGCGTGGAGCGCCCGACGCTCGCCAAGTTATGCTCCACGGCTCTCTCAGTGCTATGAAGGATCTCCATCAGGAGTGAATCTCGGTAAAGATCTAGCACTAAGGAAACTGCATCCACAAAAGAAACAATACCAAGGCAATAGATAAATCTTACCTTCTATGCATCTTGCACGGATTGGTTCATCAGCCTGCATGCTGAGTGAACCATTTTGTGTGACAGATCTTGTTGCAGCTTCCTGCGCAGTTAGGAGATCCAACAAAGTAAGAGGATAAGAAGTATATTCATGTGTTCATATTGTACATACTTGACCTTTTCATGCTTCATTCTTACAACATCAGGAGAAAGAATCAAAGAACACATAACTGGTGATAGCTTTCACTTTGATAACAACAAAATCAGAGACCAGTCAAAACATCAAGCAGTAAACTGATTCCTAGTAAGGATAAGAACAACGAGAGCATTAAGCCAGACTTAGGACTAAAAGAAACATTGCAAGCAACTTTTAATTCTACTCCCTCCGTTCGGAAACATAAGACGTTTTAGCTTTGTGAAATAAATGTATCTAGACTTTTTTAGTGTATAGGTTTACTCTGAACCTCTACGAACCTATACACTAAAAGACGTCTAGATACATTCGATTTACAAAGTTAAAACGTCTTACATTTTTGAACGGAGGGAGTACTTAGAAAGTAGGAGCATTCCTGGATCTAACCTTCAGTCATGTATTTAGGAGTTCATCAAATAAACGACAAATGCATGATACATATTTATCTTATTGGGCTTTATTTATGTGCATGTGCTATGCTAATCTGGTACGGACAGCCATCAACGACCAGAAACTATTTTAACAAGCACCATGCAGTTCACAAGAAGTAAAAACAGAAAACTTTTTTTTATCACGAACAGTAGGTAACTGTAAGAGCTAATCATTCCTAATCACCCATGAACTTCCATGCTATATTTCTGAAACTTAAGGTTCTTTAAACTATTAACCAGTTTGTGAAGTGATAAAAACAGGGCATGCAAAATCCAGCCAAACGCTCGGACACGAATGCTACTCCAAATAGGAACTTGATATGCAAAGACCAGTACGAATCTAAACTTGTGGAGCTATTATAAAGCATGATAAACCTTGTTATGGCATTCACTATAAAATATCAGTACTACTCTGAACTTGTGGAAGTCTTGTAAAGCATGATATGCCTTGTTATGGTATACACTATATACCTAGAAGTTTCAGTGCCAGATCAATGATCTGAAACCCTTTTAAGACCTGTATTTTTACATGGAAACAATAGCGAGAATGTGATATATTGTGATGAACTGAAAATGATCATGCAATGCCAACTAAAGAGCATCTTGGGGCTATGCTAAGGCTGAAGAGAATCATGTAGAGCAGCAATATTACAATTCGCCAGACCTTACAGTCAAGAGAAGCTTGTGCAATATCTCATCTTCGAAGAAATCAAATATCTCATCAACGCACTTGCAGAAATGTCTCTCCACAACACCTCTAACAATTGGCGTGGATGGAGCCTTATCGCCAAAGTAACAAGCCTTCACCTAGGCCATCGGTGCCAGGCTTGCTCAGACATCGAGCTACCTGCTAAAGAAAAGGTGAAAGAGTGTGAGTAAGATGTAGTACCGTGGCATATGTGAGTAAGCTACCTGCTCAGACATCAAGCCTTACTCTCCTTCTCAACAAAACTAAGCAGGCCGACTAATCAGAGGGAGAAGACAGAAAGAAGCAAGCAGCTTAATGAAGAGACCGCCGAGCTCGGATACATCTTCTGTGCGCCGATCTCATGCTATTGCTCTCACATGACCTCACGCTCCTCCTAAATCTTGAAGAACCTAGCGTGCAGATCGCACACCTGGACCGAGCAAACAAGGGATCACCGTGAGCGTAGAGGCATATCACCAAACACCTTGCGCACGCGCCCAACCGCCGATGAAACAGATGAGGCTTACCTTGTAGACTTGTAGCAGGTTTTTGTTGCCGGAGATGTAGACGACGTACGCGGATCTCGAACTACACAAAACAGATCCACCGGTGGAAGAGGTCGGAAAGTCTGCACCGCGGATCCTGCGCCTGCGCGGCTGCACCAACGGCATTGTCGAGCGTGCGCTCACCCGAGAGGTAGTCTGCTACCTTAATAAGACGATCTGTGGATCCCGGTGGCCGCGTGGGCGGCGAAGCCAAGCCTCCCCGTCCTGCATGCAAAGGTCCCAGGTCGCGAGAGCTGGATCATTCATGTCTAGTCCAGAACTACCGGTAAAGAGGTGCTCGAGCATGATAGCATATCTAGCGAATCCCTGGTTCCGGCTAGGATGATTACCGCTTGCCGGTCGTGTGGGTGCAGGCGTGAGGGCAAGGGCGGGCGCGCAGGCGTGCACGCGTTGTCCGTCGGGTAGCAGGGGTGGTTCAGGGTGGCTTGCAGGCGGCGATGTGTACATGAATCACACGAACATATGCTGGGCGTGGGTGGCAGGGGTGGATTGATTGAGAGGAATCGTGGCGAAAGGATGCTTGGCATGGGCGGCGACGCGGCGTGGGTGGATTGACTGAGGGGAAAATTTTGACGATTGCGCTTTCTCCGCTAGGAGTGGTTAGCGGGAGGGTTGACGAAGCGACGGGTGAGGAAGTCAGAATGTTGGACGAAACAGACGACGGAGTGGCAGAAAACGGAACGTCAATATTTTTTTTAATAGTATAGAGATTTATGTTATCGTGAGTGAAATTATATTATGTATGTATCAATGTATACAGCATATAGTAGTGTAGAATAATATGTATATGAAAACCCAAAATGAAAAATAATCAAACACAAAAAAAACCCTAAAACCCCACCTCCTGCCGCGGCAGCAGTTTGGTGCAAAACGCTGCCGTGACAGACGAACTTTAGTCCCGGTTCGTAACCTCCTCTAGCCCAGCGCGCACAGCAGGACCACGCGGAGACAATCTAGTCCCGGTTTGTAACAGAACCGGGACTAAAGGCCTAACCTTTAGTCCGGATACGTTATCCGGATTGCAATCCGAGACTAAAATCTCTTACAAACCGGGACTAGTGTCCTGTTTTCTACTAGTGGTGCTGGCCGTCTCTCTTCCTGTCATCTTCCTACGTGGCCGGCGGTGCATGCATGTGAGTGTCCTTGAACACTCGAGATCTTGTGTTCAAGCAGAAGAAACCGAGGCAGAGCACAAATTCTCTATCACTTCTCATCCCCATGCTGTCTTGTTCATTTTGCAACGCCTTCCTACCACACAGCAACCGAGGACCGAGAGTGTTGGAGAGGTGAGGGTTTATCCACAAGATATTTAAAATGAGGCCAGAGTTAGCCGTTGGTCGGATATTTGTTTTCTCGGTGTACGTGGTGATGCATGAAGCAAGATATGCATGCTTGTTTTGTTTTTTTATTATAGAGGTGTGTTTCGGTCCCCCTTAAACTTAAGTTGTATAGACTATTTTATTTTTTGACCCGTCGAAATCCTATAGAGGTCACGTATATTTTCGTATATGTGTACTCGTTTCAACTGGGTATAATTCATATTCCGGTCGGCTGATCCACCTTCCATTATCGCGATCTACGTCTTTGCATGTCATTTTTTTTTCCGATTTTCGCCTTCCGCAAGCACATGAGTATACGTATACGGTGAGTATATTCTAAGGACCATACGGACTTCGGGTGGGTCCATACGGTCCTCTAAACAATCGGTATCGAGTTTTTGTTTGTCAAAGTTAGAAAGAAGGAGGGAGAGGACCGAAGCAAAAATGTTGTTTATAGGGTTGTTCCATTCTTTGTTTTTGGATTGGACATTGGTTTAGGGCTGGTTTCAGATAATATACGACTTTGTGTGCGTCTTTGTTTCAGATAACAAGCATTGCATATCTTTTCTTTTACAACAAAGGATGAATTGGCACAAGCTAAATGGTACGATAATGCAGCAAATTCCTTGATGATGGAAGCCCTAGCACTTCGCGATGGGATTAGACTTGCTACGGAAAGAGGCTTTGAAGCCGTTATTTTGGAGTGATTCTAAGGTCGCAATTGACCTATGCAACGATGAGAAAAACAACAGATCAGAACTAGCACCAATATGCCAGGAAATTAGGGAGTTGAGCAGAGCTTTTACTAGCTTTAGCATGAATTATGTTGGGCGTGACGCCAACCAGACGGCTCATTTATGTGCTAAACAAGCTAGCATAGATAGGAAGAGGTGCCTGTGGCTAAACTATATCCCAGGTTTCCTTGCCAATACTCTTAAGAGTGACTGCAATCCTATCTAAAATCAATAAAGCTTTGAATTCGCAAAAAAAAAGGATGAATTACAACGGAAACGGAACAGATTGTGCACGTTTTTAACCCGGGCGCACGGCCGTTATCACGACTGAAGAAAAGTTTGATGTGATCAATGCGACCGATGTGAGGTCTGCTACTAAAATTTTCTCCTCCACGGCTGATTTATTTGAACTATTTTTACACTATTTATTTATGCCGTGCTTAATCGATGTCCTCCGCTCTTGGACGTCGACGGCGACATCGACTTCTTTGATGTTTGATTGGCACCGGCCGCGAAGGCGACGACTACTGATATATTTTTCTAACCATGAACGTAGTAGTTGACACCGCCAATCATGCATATGTCTCTCGAGGAGCATGCACGTTTCATCGGTCTGCATGACGATTCACATATGCTCTTCTACATGCTTCCTAGCCATCCCATATGATAACGAAATTCCGTGCTTGGCATACTACTTTATGCTAAAAGCGTTAATAACCAGCAACCTAATATTCCCCTAAACGGTGATTTCGATCTGCGCTTTGCACTACTACCTACCTAGTCGGTTCCCTTCTGAAACGACCTTTTCATGGCCTGGACGGAAAAGCAACCCAACTCGTTCTCAACAGAAAGAGAAAATAAAATAAAAATATTTGAAGCATTGCAGTGAACAATCAACCCACAACCATGACGGCGGATCAAAACTATCTTATCTATCTATTGGTCGAACGAGTTCAGTTTTGTCTCTCCGAAAGGATGGTGATGACAGACGAGTAAACAATCATGGTTGAATCATAGTCGAACATAGAACTGTAGGCAGGGACGGGCCCACCTTGTGTCAAGGGTATTCAGAAAATATTGTGAAATTCTTGAGCCCGCCACTGACGATAGGTAGATTCAGAAAACATGAGCCTGGCTAGATCAACTGGAACACAAATCTTGTTGTTAGAGTATGTCACGGTTTGCAATATTAGGTAGTTTAAGTTTATAAGCCAATTCTATCTCTAGTAGTCTTCTTGCCCCTCAAGTCTTCTAGTAGTATATAATCAGCCTAAGGGCTCACGATGTAAACACAACAATCAATATCAATACAATCTATACTTCCGCAATCTTTCACTTGTCACGCCTCCTTTCATCATCATCATCAACACTCAGCACTGACCGTCGTGTTGTACGCGGAGAGGTCCAGACAAGGCGGGTTGGTTCAGCTCACAGCATCATCAACATGTTTAGATTTCAGACCAGTGCTGCTCCCAGACGGAGAAAGAAACCAACCGTTTGAGTACTCTTCTGATTTTGGTGTTCTCGTCTTTTCCTGTTCCGAAATAAATGTCGCAGATTTGTCGGAACAAAAATAACCATTTTTGCCTGCTATGTTGTCCCCTCATGTTTGCACACAGGACAGAACAACAAAAACGATACTACGCCACAAAACCAGCTGATTTAAATGGCATGGGATCGCTGCAGTTTCAGAAGGGTCCAGAAGTGCATGACATTCTGAACCCGTCTTCACATCGTATCTTCTCATGGACATGTCAACAATAAAAAACATTCTCGCAAGAACACGCAGGTTTCGTCAATCCGGTGACCCGTGTTGAGCTGGTTTTTTTAGGGGCTTGTTTTTGTTTTCTAGTGGCTGCAAAGCTCAAGTGCACTCCCCGCAAAAAGAAAACAAAATCAAGTGCACTAACCAGACAGATATGCACATGTGCTTAATTTACAAGATGCTTCCCTAGCATCCCATGATAAGAAAACTCCATGCTTTAATTGGATTAGGTTTCCTAGCATCCCATGATAAGTGACGGAGTACTTCAGTTAAACAGGTTGTATAATGCAGGGAAGTAAACAATCATGGTCCATACATACATAATACACAGACCAGAGACAGGGCATCTTGGGCCGGTTTCCCACTTTAAATTTGGATTTAGTGTGTCTGAACACAAGAAACCGATCGAGGTTGCGATTCTCTGCTGCTACTTCCCCCATATGCCGAGTCCGACCTGTTTGCTTCTGCAATAAGTTTCCACTACACAACAATATCAGGTCCATTTATTGTTTTGTTCTCTTCTGCTATGATGAGCTCCTGGACACCACTACCTAAACATGACTAAACACAGGTTCAGACAAAACGCGTTGATTAACATGGACAAACATGCCGGGTGTGCAAGCCTAAATTCAGACTGCTCACACTAGTCAGACAGAGACAGCGAAGGAGATTGTTGGCACACCTGTTTTGGTGGTTTTATTTTTAGAGACCATAGTGCTAGTAGTAGTATCTTAGCCGGTTTCATGCACAGCAGGCCCACAAAACGCTGACGTGTCGGGTAATTAACGAAGGAAAAGTGGATACAGTATCATGACCCAAATTACGAGAAATTTTTATGACAAATCAATCACAAATGTTGAAGTACTACTACTATAGATCCCACAAAACAATAAATAAAACTCTTCATATTACCAAGCTTATGATATTATCCACTATGGAGATAGAAGATAGTATTATAAATGAGTATCATATGCTTGACTAGTCTATCATATTCTTCACTATGGCTAGACTTAAGTCTCCCTGTCGCTCGAAGAAAATGCTCCCGTCCCGAGTCGTCCCCCGCGCAGGCGACCGGAAGGAACCCTAGCCCCCCGCACCCCCGGTCGCCGCCGCGTTTCCCAACCCCTCTCCCCTCCCCTGCCGCAGGGCAAAGCCCATGCGGTGCCGGCGACGGCGGGCCCTTCTTTCCCCGGTGACGCCCTGATCTGGCGGGAGATCTGGGCGGCGGCGGTGCCCCTGGGTGGAACGGCAAGCTCGACCGGTGGTGGCAGAGCGACGGCGGCAGCCTCGGCAATGACGTCTGCGCTCACCATCCTGGCGTCCTCCCTCGAGTGGGGGTGTGAGACGGCGGCGGCGCGACATGAACTTGTGGCGGCGGCGTACGGCTTGGGTGGGTCGCGATGGTGGAGGAAGCGGGGTCGGCACCTGCCTGTGCTAGGACGGTTGGAAGCGCCCGGGATGCCGCAGTGTGGCGACAGGGTTGTGCAGGGCCCGATCTAGACTGGATCTGGGCCTGCGAGGCGTGCGGGCTAATCCGGACCGGATCTAGGCTAATCAGCCCGACTGCTACATCTGGAAAGCGACCACCTCGGGGTGGACGGGGGCAGTTCCCCCAAATGGGTTGCTGCGCGGCCTGGCGGCTACTGCATGGTTGCCTACCCCCCCTCGACCATTCTGACGGTCCTCCCGTGCGTGTTTGATCGGGGCTTGTGCTTGAGTTCGGGGACATCGAGGCGGCGGCCTCGGGTGGTGGACCGCACGGATGGCTTTGGCAAGCGACGGGGCGGTGGTACTGGTCTTGCTCCTTGGTCACTTGGGTGGCAAGAAGCGGACAGCGGGAGACCTTGGTGGTGATGGCGCTTCGGCTTTGGCATCCCCTGGGTCGTGCTCTGAAGATCGGACTCGGAGGTGGTGGGTGAACCGGTTGCGGGCGTGTGTGTAGAGGTTTTCCCGGGCAAAATCCCTGCGTTTTACGCTGACGGCGATGATGCCTGCAGGTATCGTAAACCTCTTGAGGGCGATGTTGTGGGTACCTCTCGCACGTAGGCTCCGTGTGAAAACTCTAGATCGTTTAGGTCTTGCCGACGATGGCGCGTTGCGTCGTTACCCTCTTAGGGGCGTAGGCGTGGAGTTCCTTTCCCCTGGTCTTGTTGCTGCGGTCCTTGTTGCTGCCTCCGGTGGCGAGTCCTGTTTTTCTCATACTTTGTTGTTTATCTGTGATTTGCTTTATAAGAGGGTTTTTTCAGTACCTTATATCGGTTTGGCCATGTGTCTTTATTTATAAAACGGGGTGAAAAGCTATTTTAAGGATCACTATGGCTAGACTTAGTGTGCTCGTTTACTAGGCTTTCACATGCAGGCATGCAGCAGTGGCCGTCTTCAAGCAAAAGAAACCGAGGAAGAGCACAGATTCGCTATCACTTCCCATCCCCATTCTGTCTTGTTCACTTCTGCACGACCGAGTCTGTTGGAGAGACGAGGGTTTATCCACAAGATATTTATAGCATTTTTTTTTACAAGGAAGGATGTATTATAACAGAAACGGAACATATTGTGCACGTTTAACCCAGACACACATCCGTTTTCGTGACTCAAGAAAAGGTCGATGTGATGCGACTGATGTGACGTCTGCTACCAAAATTTTCTCCTCCACGGCTGCTTTTTTGAACTATTTTTACACTATTTGTGCGGTGCTTAATCGATGTCCTCCGTCACTTAATTTTACCTGTCGCTCTTGGACGACAACGACCACTCGAAAAAGGGTCTCCAGTCCCGGACAACTGGCTCTAATCCCGATTTTGGGCCTGGGACTGTGAAAACGGGACTAGAGACCCCCCCTCTAGTCTTGGCTCGCTACGGCCCGCGACTGATAACAGCCACATGACTGTTTTAGCGCCGCGGGAGGCGAAAACCCTCTAGTTCCGGGCCGTAACACCACCCGGGACTATAAGGTTTCCTGCCGCGGCAGAGATTGTGTATTTCCTTTTTTTGCCATTTCGTTCCTTTTTCGTTTTGTGTTTCACTATAATTCAAACATATATTTCAGTATACATATTATACGCTAGTACATACACACTACACGTCGATGTATTTATATAATTAATCGATCTCTTGCAAGCATACATATAATCAATCATATCAAAAGGAAGAAGAAATGTTTTAAAATTACATGGTCATTGATGAATAAATATATCATATGAGCTACATAGAGATGACTAAGGCAAATCGAGTTCCACGTCATCCGCATAATGCTCTCCATGTACATCAAGGACTTCCTTCATCATAAATCCCGCAAGCTCCTTTTAAATTGCTCTTATGCGTTGGTCTGGCTCTAGTTTCTTCCGCAAATCATAAATATAATGTGAGTCAACTTTCCGCTCACTGGTCAACTCGCGGATGTACTCGCAGACGTAGTATTCATATAAATGAGTTCCCGGTGGCTGCTGTAAACTCTTCGTCATTTTATAAGTTAGCTCCTCTTTGAATGGACCTGGTATTTTCTGTCTGAACCGTGTCCAACACCTGCTCAGCAAAGAAAATGAACAAAGGAGTTATTAGTTACTTGATATCAGGAAATGAATGAAAGAGGGCGATATAATGCGATAATGATTGAAATTACTTATGGAGCATTGTTTTCAGGTCGCTTCACTGCTCTTGGTCCCAACTTAATGAGTCGTGGACTTCAACTAGGGACTTGTCAACTTGAATGTTTAGCAAGATCCAGTGGAATCTGCGGACATTTACATAAGCATATATGTATAGTTCATCCAGTAAGCAAAAATAAAATGTGTACAAGATATAAACACTCACTTGAAGTTGTAAGGAAATAGTATTTCCTTAACAAAATTATTCTCGGTTAAGAACCTGCACAGGTCTTCCTCCACGTCCTTGGGGTGATTCTTTAATGTATATTCATTAATGATATATGGGTCAATGAACCCAACGTCGTATCTTCTAGCTCTTTTGCATTCAAGCATCTTCATTCTGCAGAATATAATATCATCATACAAAAGGATATATAGTTAGGATAATATATTAAATGCAATGAACGAGCTAAAGCTACAAACTTAATTATACAAATAAATAACTTACAAACAGTACCAACCAATGATAGATTTGTCGAGGGCGCGCTGGTTGTATAACTGAAACAGTTCGGTCATTTGAATATGTATCGACTATGGTTTGAAGTGATGCTCCATTCTAACGTCCACCGGAAACCAATCTTTCTGATGCTTTTTTTTTCTGCTTGCGACATGTACCATTCGTGCAGATTTCGCATATGTGTGGATAGATGCGCGATCTCCTCATTACTGACTAGAGGCTCCCCTTAGACATACTGCCATACTATCTGACCCACTGGCGTATCTTCATAGCGTAAATATTGACCAAGAGACATATTTGCTTCGTTAGCAAGTGCTTTGGCCTGCGATACAGTGATTCCCATAAGTGCAGCATTATTTCGGGCTCTAGGGTCCATTATTTGCATGTCCATGTCCATTTCAGCTCTGAAGGCCTTGTCGAGGTCTGAAATGACTTTGAGCGGGGCGACCGATTGATTCTTCTGTGCTCCGAGCTGGGCAACTTGCTTCCCGCTTTTTGCACTTGTGATTTTTTTCTTCTGTGCTTGCTTAATAATCTCCCGGTCATAGTCTGATTCCAGATTCATCGATATCTGGGATGGTTGCTCAAGAAAGGACTTAGCCCACTTTTTGGTTTTTTCATTATATACCGGCTTTGGCTCAGGCTTTTTGGGTGCAAAATGCGCCTTAACTTGGGCAGCCACATCCGCGTTAGTTTCCTCATTGGTCTTGTCATAAGGTCTCTTTGGAACAGCCGGCGGGATATCGACTATCTTCGGTGTTTGACCTTTCTTCGATGTGGGGCGCGAGGGACCGTCGAACTTCCGTTTCTTCGACGAGGTAGTAGTAGTGCACGGAGGCGGAGGCGGAGATCGAGTTGATGTACTCCTGCTGCGGCGATCATCATTGGGGCGGGGTGGACTTGGAGGTTGGCGATAATCGGGTTGGGGTGGACTTGGAGGTTGGCGATAATCGGGTTGCGGTGGACTTGGAGGTTGGCGATAATCGGGTTGGGGTGGACTTGGAGGTTGGCGATAATCGGGTTGCGGTGGACTTGGAGGTTGGCGATAATCGGGTTGGGGTGGACTTGGAGGTTGACGATATTCGATGCGGGGTGGACTTGGATTCCTTGGAGTCGGTGGCCTTGGCGCCGAGCCTGGAAACTTGATGTACTTCTTATTCCATAGAATGATGTTGCGCTTGACATCTCCTAGTTTCGTAAGGCCTTCAGGCGTAGCGATTTCAATCTCTAGGTCCGCAAAATCCTCCACTATGTCATCCATCGTGACACGAGCATAGCCTGGTGGAATCGGAAGTGAATGGTGGAGTGCTCCAGGTAGACAAGGTAAAGCAGTGCCGATCGCCACCTTGAAGGACAGGTTGTTCATTGGTTGATGTAGCTCACATTGTGCCATCTCTCTGACATCATCCACGGGGTAGTGAGGAGCCGATGCATCATCCAGCAGTGCTTGATCATCAGAACGGACCTCCGTGGAAGCCACGTTGCTTCTCCGTTGGCTAAGATCCAATGCAGGATCATCAGACCGCGGGTGAGTTGACGACGGCGGCCTTTGGATAATTTCATGCATGAGGTTCTTCAGATCAGCTAGGTCCTGCTCTACCCTGGAGATCCGGTCTGCCTCCCGGTCCTTCTTTCTCTGACGGCTTCTGTAACTGGCATCGTACTGAGGAAACCCTTTCTTCCACGAGACACTAGCGCCTTTGCCTCGTGTCCGTCCTCCCTTTTCAGGATTCCCTAGGGCGCGTGTTAGCTCGTCGTTCTCTCTCTCGAGACGGAACAATCCCAATTGAGCATCGTTCATTGCTTTAATAAGGTCTTGGGAGGGTTTTAGATTTTTCTCATGAAATAATGTCTTCCCTGTTTCTGGGTCCAAGGATCCCCCGTGCCTGTACCACCAGTGCTTTGACCTCTCGGGCCATCCATCTATACCAGGAGTGACGCCTCTAGCCCTCATTTCCTTCTCCATAGTTTCCCACTTAGGGACGGCACTCTTGTAGCCACCTGTCCCTATTTTATGATGGTATTTCTTGTTGGCAGCATTTAACGCGTTCTTTGGCAACTTTGCCTTTGCTTTATCAGATTGCTTGTACTGTACAAAATCGGGCCACTGTTCTATCAACTTCTCGTTTACTCCTTTGAAGTCTGGAGTTTTCTTTTTCGTGACATATTTCGCGTATAAACTTTTCTTGTGGTCCCGGTACAGTTCAGCCATCTTGCTCAGTGCCCACTCCTTGACTTTCGCTCTATTTTCAAGCCCACCCGGCCTTGGGGTAATACCATCTACCTCAAATTCCTCATACTCTAGAGGTAGTATGAAATGCGCTATGAGCTTCTGCCAAAGGTCATCTTTGGCATCATCGGTGACATAGCTATTGGATTCTTCACCGGGTTTCTTTGACTTATTCCATTCTTGGATGGTGATCGGCAGGTTGTCCCTAACAAGCACCCCGCATTGATTTATAAACATCCCCCGGTGCTTCTCTGGAGCAATCGGTTCACCATCATCATCTATTTCTTCGACGGTAAACCTCTGATTACCATCCAACTTTTTGTTCGGCCCTCGTTTCGTTCGAGCTGTCGATTGCTTCGATCTGGTGGGCTAAAAGAAGAAGAGAGAGTGATTAATATATATCTATATCAGTTAATGAATAGAGGTAACATGAGACTTTATATATATATGTACCTCGCCGGATCCTGTCGAGGGGCCATCATTATTGTTGTTATTTGTTTGCCCTTCGTCCATCTGGTCTTCCCCTGGGTACATTAGGTTTTCCACTAGTCCATCACCAGATGGATTCAGATATGAGGATATCTCTTCCTCGAGCAAAATATCTTCGGCGCCGGTAGTAATATTAAGAGGAATTTCACCTCTTATCATGCCCTGAAGAAAACCTTCACCGATGCGACCAGGATCTTCGGATGGATCCATGACTTAATTACCTATAACAAAAAGAGAGTTAAACAGGTTAGAAAAAACAATAATCCTAATAACTAAAATAATATAATCCTAATATTATTTGTGCTAAAACAATAATCATAATAACTAAAACAAAAAAATAACCCTAATCCTAATCCTAATTCTAATCTTAATAAATAAAACAAAAAAATCACTAAAACAATAATCCTCTGAAGGGTTTCGCGGCATAGTAAATCAAAATTTTCTACGGATGCGAACAAAGGGAAAGCCAAGATCTAATCTAGGAGATGCAAACAATGAGAGAGATTGGATTAGATCTTCATACCCTTGAAGATTCGCACGTGGAACGTTCGTCGGAACGTGGGTGATGTAGTCGTACTCGCTTCTCCTCCTCGCGATCCGATCCGATCTAGCACCACAAGTGGCGGTGCCTCCGTGAGATGCACACGTGCAGCACCTCGACGTCTCCTCCTTCCTTGGTCCAGCAAGTATGGTGGAGAGATGGGTTGGATCTACAACGCGACGGCGCGGTGTAATTGGTGGAGAATTTTTGCAGCAGGGCTTCGCCTAGAAGCAGTCGGGAGGGAGAGAGGAGGGCAGCAGGGCGGCTAGGGTTGGAGGGGAAGGTGTAGGGGGTTGGTGCACCCCCAGCCCTCTATATATAGAGGGGTGGGCGCAGCCCTAGCCCCTCCCCCAAGCCAAGTCCGGCGGCCCCAAGGAGGAAGAGTGTGGGGCAAGGAAACCCCCCTTCTAGAAGCTCTATCTAGAGTTTAAACCTCTCTTGGCCGGCTGGTCCCTATGGGGCCTTGTGCCCCTGGACCAATGCGGCCAGGGCACTACCTCATAGGCCCATGCCCCCTCCCGGAAGGTGGGGCCACGTTGGTCCCCTTCCGGAAGGTTCTAGAAGCTTCCGGTACAATACCGATTAACCCGGAACAATTCCGAACTCCAAAAACTGCACTGCCTTATATGAATCTTATTCTCCGGACCACTCCGGAACCTCTCGTGATGTCCCGGATCCCATCCGAGACTCCAAACAAAAACTCATAAACCAATTATCCAATCTATCCTAGCGTCAAGACACGTTAAGTGTGTGACCCTGCGGGTTCGAGAATATGCAGACATGATCTTTTATCAATAATCAACAGCGGGGTCTGGAAACCCATATTGACTCCCACACATTCATCGATGATCATATCGGATGAACCACGATGCCAGGATTCAATCAATCCCATATATATATTCCCTTCGTCTCGCGATATTTTACTTGCCCGAGATTTGATCGTCGGTACCGTCATACCTAGTTCAATCTCGTTCACAGCAAGTACTTTACTCGTTCCGTAATCCGATATCACTTTGTGATTAACTCCTTAACCACATGCTTGCAAGCGGTGTTGATATCGATTACCGAGTGGGCCCGAAGTATATCTCTCCAACTTGGGAGGGACAAATCCCATCTCGATACATATAACCCAACAGATACTTTCCGATCACCTGAGAGACACCTTTATGATCACCCTCTCATAGGATGACGTTTGATGACCTCAAAGCTTTCTTCCGATACCAGGGAGTTGTATTATCTCATGGTCTAAGGAATACAATATTTGACATAAGAAAAGCTTCGCAAAGACGAACACGTTGACACGATCTAATTGCTTTGCTTAGTTTGGGTCTGTCCATCATATCATTCTCCCAATGATATGATCTCATTATCAATTGACAACTCATGTCTATGGTTAGGAAACCTTAACCATCATTGATCAATGAGCTAGTCCATAGAGGCGTATTAGGGACACGGTGTTGTTCACAAACCACACAAGTATTAAAGTTTCCGCTTAATACAATTCTAGCATGGAATATAAACATTATCATGAACAAGAATTATAATAATAACATCTTTATTATTGCCTCTAGGGCATAATTCCAACATCCTCATCCTAATTCTAATATTTTAATTAAAACAATAATCCTAATACTAAAACAAAAAACCCTAATATAAAAAATATAACATTTCCTAACATTTCATAATATTAATTGTGGTAAAACCTAATATTATTTGTGGTAAAACAATAATCCTAATATTAATTGTGGTAAAACAATATAATCCTAGCTAATAACTAAAACAAAAAAATAACCATAGCTAATTATAATTAAAACAATAATTAAAAAATAACCCTAGCTAATTATAATTAAAAATAACCCTAGCTAATTATAATTAAAATAACCCTAGCTAAATATAATTAAAAAATAACCCTAGCTAGTTATAATTAAAATAACCCTAGCTAACAATATAATCCTAATCCTAGCTAATTATAATTAAAACAATAATTAAAAAAATAACCCTAGCTAATTAGAATTAAAAAATAACCCTAGCTAATTATAATTAAAATAACCCTAGCTAACAATATAACCCTAATCCTAGCTAATTACAATTACAATGATTAATAACCATAACTAACTAATAATTACAAAAAAACCACACCCGCCCGTACTCCCTTCGAGCTCTCACCGATCGAGGCACGGCGGGGCGACGTACAGCGGGGCGGCGCGCGGCGGCACATCGAGGCAGCTCCCGGCGAGGCGGCGAGGCGCGCGACGCGAGGCGGCACGAGACAAGGCGGAGATTCAGCACGGCGCCGGAGCGGCTAGGCAGCGAGGCGACGCGCGGTAGCACGGCGGAGCGGCGGCATGACGGAGCACGTACGCACGACGGAGCGACGGCGGAATCGGACAGCACCTCCCTTGCTTCGTCTTCGTCTGTGTGTGCTTCGTATTCGTCAAGAAATTCGAAGTGTTGAGGCAGGACCTCCCCTGGCGCCAGAATATAAAGGGACAGACCTTTAGTCCCGGGCTAAGCCACGGGACGGGACTAAAGAGTCTCTAGTCCCGGGCCGTGGCTTAAGCCGCGACTAAAGACCCCCCTTTAGCGCGGGTTAAGCCACGGCCCAGGACTAAAGGGTTTTTTTGGCCGCTTCGTTTTCGCGCGCGCAGTCACTCTTTAGTCCCGAGTCCAGCCACGACCCGCGACTAATTGTTTTTTTGTAAATTTTCTTTTTTTAATTCAAAACTAATATAAAAACTTTGGAAAATCATATCTTTTATTGTAATAATCCAAATAAAACAAATAATATGTCTATTATTATCAAAAAATATAAAGAATCTTAATATAATATCCATTTATCTGTTTGCATCATTTATACATTATTTCATTTGTAAATTTTCTTTTTTAATTCAAAACTAATATAAAACTTTAGAAAATCATATCTTTTATTGTAATAATCCAAATAAAACAAATAATATGTCTATTATTTTTAGAAAAATATAAATAATCTTAATATAATATCCATTTATCTGTTTGCATCATTTATAAATTATTTCATTTGTAAATTTTCTTTTTTTAATTCAAAACTAATATAAAAACTTTGGAAAATCATATCTTTTATTGTAATAATCCAAATAAAACAAATAATATGTCTATTATTATCAGAAAAATATAAAGAATCTTAATATAATATCCATTTATCTGTTTGCATCATTTATAAATTATTTCATTTGTAAATTTTCTTTTTTTAATTCAAAACTAATATAAAAACTTTGGAAAATCATATCTTTTATTGTAATAATCCAAATAAAACAAATAATATGTCTATTATTTTCAGAAAAATATAAAGAATTTTAATATAATAACCATTTATCTGTTTGCATCATTTATAAATTATTTCATTTGTAAATTTTCTTTTTTAATTCAAATCAAATATAAAAACTTTGAAAAATCATATCTTTTATTGTAATAATCCAAATAAAACAAATAATATGTCTATTATTATCAGAAAAATATAAAGAATTTTAATATAATATCCATTTATCTGTTTGCATCATTTATAAATTATTTCATTTGTAAATTTTCTTTTTTAATTCAAATCAAATATAAAAACTTTGGAAAATCATATCTTTTATTGTAATAATCCAAATAAAACAAATAATATGTCTATTATTATCAAAAAATATAAAGAATCTTAATATAATATCCATTTATCTGTTTGCATCATTTATAAATTATTTCATTTGTAAATTTTCTTTTTTTAATTCAAATCAAATATAAAAACTTTGGAAAATCATATCTTTTATTGTAATAATCCAAATAAAACAAATAATATGTCTATTATTATCAGAAAAATATAAAGTATCTTAATATAATATCCATTTAGTCCCGATTGTAGTCACAAACCGGGACTAAAGATATTTCCCACCGCTTCCCGCCAAGTTTTCCCGCCCTTTCCTTTCTACGAGAGCATTTAGTCCCGGATGTAGTCACTAACCGGGACTAAAGATATTTCCCGCCATTTCCCAAAGCTTCACGCCAAGTTTTCCCGCCCTTTCCCTCTATATTTAGGGCGATCGCACCATGGCTATCCACACATCCACACCTTCCTCTCTTAGAACAATGGACAATGCCTACTGGGCCATTCTGACCCTCGAGGAGACCGAGGCGCTGTGCGCCTCCAACTACCCTTGTCCGCCGGGCTACCGGCCGCCCGCTGGCTGGATGCTGAGCGCTGGAGGGGTTCATGTCCCTCCTGTCCCTCAAAGTTCCGCACGCCAGGCGGCCATCACAAACCACTTCTACCACGAGCTCATGCCGGAGCAGCGGATGGATCCCTAGTGGGATCCTGACAACTACGACACCTGGAATGCCTTCTTCGCTAATAGGCGGGAAAGGGAGCTCGCCAGGTACGAGGGTGATGGCCCGCCCCCGGTGAACCACAACGAACCCGGCCGTCGTCTGTGGTGGGTGAACCGTACTATCATCGGAGTGATGCGCTACATCGCCTGGGGAGACCATCCTCGCCTGCGGTGCCCACGAGTCCACCCGCCATAGAGCCACAAAAAGGCCCCACACCGGCCCAGCGGTAGCAGCATCATCTTCCAGGAGACCCCTCCCCCGCCCGCCGTGAATCCGAGGCTAGAATGGCCCCTGGTATATGCCAAGGATGGGCTGAGGATCCCCGGAGTGGCAGGTGACGATGACGATGATGATGACAATGACGAAGAAGACCCTGAAGTTGCGTACTATAGGACTAGGCATGATTATGACAAAAGGAGGCGGATTTAGTCCTGAGTGTTAGCTAGTCCCGGTTTGTCCCGGTTTTTAATATTAATAAATGTCTTGAGTGTTACCTAATAAATAGAGGGAAATGCCTATAAAGAGAGGGTTCATCTTTAGTCCCGGTTGGAGAAACCAACCGCGACTGAAGGGATTGCGGCAGACTGGGCCAGGCAACACTAATAATAGGGGTGAGTGTCGACATTATGTCGTGCGGCTTGTACCTTGTCCCGGATGGTGTCACCAACCGGGACTAAAGATGAAACTTTAGTCCCGGTTGGAGACACCAACCGGGACAAAACATGAGTCAGCACTAATAATAGGGGTGAGTGTCGACATTATGTCGTGAGTGTCGACATTATGTCGAGCTGCTTGTACTATAAATAGGAATCCTTGTGAGTCCAGTCCTCCAGCCAGTTTGAGGCATCTCCAAGATGGTTTTCGAGAGCAGGGACACCACTACGGCCAGTTTCATGGAGATGCCACCGGAGCCCAGTCCTCCGGCATCTCCGAGAAACTGGTCATAGAGGCACTCCCTAATATGTGAAATTAGTTAGCTCCCAGGCGTATTGATATAGTTAGAGAAGTTACAAGATGCAAGATGGTTTTCGAGAGCAGGGACACCACTACGGCCAGTTTCAGGGAGATGCCGCCGGATCCCAGTCCTCCGGCATCTCCGAGAAACTGGTCATAGAGGCACTCTCTAATATGTGACCTCACGCGTTTGGAGATCAGATCTTAATGGTAAGTATGAATCGGGACTAAAGGCCCTCCTTTAGTCCCGGTCCAGCCACAAAACGGGACTAACACACTCAAGATTGTTTGCAGACAACACTATAAAAATGGACACATGGAGCATCTTCACTCATAAAATGTTACAATTATTACATATCATTTCTTCGCGTGTGTTCCTTTCTGATCCCGTCGTATCCATGGAGCATCTTCATTCATTAACATGATGCTTGGGTCATCCTTCACCGTGAAGGGCGGAATTTCATGAAACTTATCACAATCTTCTAACATGTCTGTCTTGTCCTCCACTCCCACGATGTTTCTTTTTCCTGAAAGAACTATGTGGCGCTTTGGCTCATCGTCTGATGTATTCTTTTTCTTATTTTTTCTTTTTATAGGTTTGGTAGACATGTCCTTCACATAGAAAACCTGAGCCACATCATTGGCTAGGACGAATGGTTCGTCTAAGTACCCAAGATTGTTGAGATCCAACGATGTCATTCCGTATTTCTTGTCTACCTCAACCCCTCCTCCTGTCGGCTTGACCCATTTGCACCGAAACAAGGGACCTTAAAAGTAGGTCCATAGTCAAGTTCCCATATCTCCTCTATGTAACCATAATATGTGGTCTTTGACCCATTGTTGTCTGTTGCATCAAAGCGGACACCACTGTTTTGGTTGGTGCTCTTTTTATCTTGGGCTATCATGTAAAATGTATACCCATTTATCTCGTACCCTTGGAAAGTCGATATAGTCGAAGATGGTGACCTAGACAACAAGTATAACTGATCTCCAAGAGTGTTGTTTTTGATGAGATGTTGCAACCAACCGCCGAAACTCTTCATGTGTTCATCTCTAATCCAAGAGTCATGCTTTCCAGGGTTGTTGGAGCGTAAGATTTTCTTGTGTTCCTCGATATATGGGGCTGCCAAGATAGAATTCTGTAGAACGGTGTAATGTTCTTCGGTGTAAGAATGTCCGTCCCTACATATTATTGATTTCCTTCCTAGAGTACCCTTTCCACTCAGTCTCCCCTCATACCGTGATTGAGGAAGACCAATCGGCTTAAGGTCAGGAACGAAGTCAACACAAAATTCAATGACCTCCTCTGTTCCATAGCCCTTGGAGATGCTTCCTTCTGTCCTAGCACAGTTACAAACATATTTCTTTAAGATTCTCATGAACCTCTCAAAGGGAAACATATTGTGTAGAAATACAGGACTGAGAATGGAATTCTCTTCGACTAGGTGAACCAGCAGGTGCGTCATAATATTGAAGAAGGATGGTGGGAACACCAACTCAAAACTGACAAGACATTGGACCACATCATTCTGTAACCGTGGTAGATCTTCAGGATTGATTATCTTCTGAGAGATTGCATTGAGAAATGCACATAGCTTCACAATGGGTACTCGAACATTATCTGGTAGAAGCCCCCTCAATGCAATCGAAAGCATTTGCGTCATAATCACGTAGCAGTCATGAGACTTTAGGTTTTGGAACTTTTTTCTGCCATATTTATTATTCCCTTTATATTCGACGAGAAGCCAGACGGGACCTTAATACTGCTTAGGCATTCAAAAAATATTTCCTTCTCTTGTTTGGTAAGAGCGTAGCTGGCATGACCTTGAAACCATTCTGGATATAGGCCATCTGGGTCTTTCATACGTTGATGGTCCTTTCGTGCTTCCGGTGTATCTTTTGTCTTCCCATACACGCCCAAGAAGCCTAGCAGGTTCACGCAAAGATTCTTCGTCACATGCATCACATCGATTGCAGAGCGGACCTCTAAGAATTTCCAATATGGTAGCTCCTAAAATATAGATTTCTTCTTCCACATGGGTGCGTGTCCTTCAGCGTCCTTCGGAACAGATTTTCCTCCAGGACCCTTTCCAAAGGTTACTAGTGTAGGGTTTCGTAGCATGGAAAACAAAAAATTTCTACCGCATACAAACAAACAAGCCAAGATCTATCTACTAGATTGTAGCAACGAGTCGATGGAATAACTCACCCTCGAAGATTCCAAAGTGTTTAACAAGAGCAGATTCTCGTGGGTGATGTAGTCGTACTCTTCCCGATCTCAAGATCGCGTAGACGATCCTTTCGGCGCTGCGTTCCGGCAGCGCTCCCGTAGTCGGTCACACGTTCGGTACTCGACGAAGACCTTCCTCTCCCTTGTTCCAGCAGGCAGCGGAGGTTATAGCACTCTACTCGCGATTCCGGCAGCACAACGGCGTGGTACCGGAAGTAGAGGGGAGATCTCGCAGGGCTTCGCCTTAAGCCGGAGCGAGTATGGTGGAGTATGAGAGAGTCCCTCGACGATCTAGGGTTTAGACACGCCGAGGAGGGGCTAGTGCTGGCGGCTAGGGTTTCACCTAGGCGGCAGCGACGAGTGCCCTAGGGCCGGCGGCGGCAGCTTGGTACTAGGGTTTGGAGGAGAGGATCTTGTGTGTCTCTAGGAGGGAGCCCTGCCCCTCCTTATATAGGTGGAGGGGCCGGCCGGCCAAGGGGAGGAAGAGGAGTCCCTCCCCAACTCGGCTTGGGTGGGCGCCGCCGGTTGGAGGAGGGAACTCCTCCCCAACTCGGTTTCCCCCTCCTCCTCTTTTCCTCTTTCCAAATTTAGCCGTTTGACTTTTCAAACTAGCTATTTGACTTTTCAAACTAGGATTTGAATTAATCATTTATTTGGTTCAGCGATGACACTTTAGTACATGATGCAATCATACCAACTTGATACAACACATCCATGTACCCTTCCCCTCCGGAGTGCCGGACATTCCGGAACATTCTAGAACATTCCCGATGAAAACACCGGAACCATTCCCCAACTCCGAAACGGGACTTTCCTTATATGAATCTTATTCTCCGGACCATTCCGGATCTCCTCGTGATATCCCGGATCCCATCCGGGACTCCGAACAACATTCGGTCTCTTTCTCATCATTTCCATAAATACTCAAAACAACGTCGAATCCTTAAGTGTGTCTCCCTACGGTTCATGAATTATGCGGACATGATCGAGACACTTCTCCGAACAATAACCAATAGAGGAATCTGGAAATTCATATGGCTCCCACATATTTCTACGATTACTTTGCGATCGAATGAACCATTTACATACGATATCAATTTCCCTTTGTCTCACGATAGTTTACTTATCCGAGGTTATGATCGTCGGTATCTCTGCATACCTAGTTCAACCTCGTTACCGATAAGTACTCTTTTCTCGTTCCTGTGATATGTGATCCCTTGTGAGCCAGTCACATGCTTGCAAGCTAATTGGATGACATTTCACCGAGAGGGCCCAGAGTATATCTATCCGTCATATGGATGGACAAATCCCACTCTTGATCCATGTGTTTCAACCAATACTTTCCGAACACTCAATGCCACCTTTATAGCCACCCAGTTACGGTGTGGTGTTTGATGTCATCAAAGCATCCATCCGGTAAAGGTGATATGCATGATCTCATGGTCGAAGGAATTAGATTACTATGTATCAGAAAGCATATAGCAATTGAACTATTAAAATGACTTGATCTTTATGCTACGCTTATCTATAGGAATATGTCCATCATATCATTCTCCTAACGATATGATCTTGTTGTTAATAACATCTCAATGTTCATGATAGGGAAACCACAATCATCTATTAACCAACAAGCTAGTATTATATAGAGGCTTTACTAGGGAATTCAAATTAAGTTTACAAATCACACAAGTATTAATGTTTCCTTGTTAATACTATTATAGCATGAATGTAAACATTTATCATAAACACAAAGATATAATAATAACTACTTTTATTATTGCCTCTAGGGCATATCTCGAACAGTCTCCCACTTGCACTAGAGTCATCTAATCTAGATTACATGGTAATATACCGAACACCCATGGCAGTTTGGTGCTGGTCATGTTTTGCCCTCGGGAGAGGTTTAGTCAACGGATCCGCCACATTCAGATCTGTGTGTACTTTGGAAATCTTTATATCCCCATCTTGGATATGTTCTCGAATAGCGTGAAAACGTAGCTTGATATGCTTCAGCTTCTTGTGTGACCTTGGTTCTTGCGCATTGGCTATGGCGCCCATGTTATCACAGTAGATAGACATTGGGTCCAGCGCACTAGGAACCACACCTAGCTCTGTAATGAACTCTTTCATCCATATTGCTTCTTGTGAAGCCTCCGAAGCAGCCATGTATTCCGATTCAGTTGAAGATCTCGCCACAACGCTTTGCTTTGCACTCCTCCAGCTAACTGCTGCACCATTCAAAATAAATACGTATCCAGATTGTGATTTAGAATCATCCGGATCGGTGTTCCAACTAGCATTGGTGTAACCATTAACAACGAGTTGTTCATCACCTCCATAAGAAAGAACCATATCCTTAGTTCTTCTCAAGTACTTAAGGATATTTTTGACCGCTGTCCAATGATCCACTCCTGGATCACTTTGATATCTGCTAGTTAAACTAACAGCATATGCAATGTCGGGTCTAGTACATAGCATGGCATACATTAGAGATCCTATGGCTGAGGCATAGGGAGTCTTACTCATCCTTTCTCTATCTTCTGTCGATGTCGGACTTTGAGTTTTACTCAAGGTCGTATTGGGCAACATGGGCAAGAACCCTTTCTTGCTATCTTCCATTCCAAACCTCTTTAGAACTTTGTCCAAATATGTACTTTGTGACAATGATATTTGGCGTTTCGATCTATCTCTATAAATCTTTATGCCTAATATGTAAGCTGCTTCGCCAAGATCCTTCATTGAAAAACTATTATTCAAATATTCCTTGACACTATTAAGAAGGTCTACATCATTCCCAATCAATAATATGTCATCCACATATAGTATTCAGAATGTTACAGAGCTCCCACTCACTTTCTTGTAAATACAAGCTTCTCCATAAGTTTGTATAAAACCAAAACTTTTGATCACCTTATCAAAACGTTGATTCCAACTTCGGGATGCTTGCTTCAATCCATAGATGGACCGTTGAAGTTTGCATACCTTGTTAGCATCTTTAGGATTAACAAAACCTTTGGGTTGCATCATATACAACTCTTCATCAATGTCTCCATTGAGGAATGCTGTTTTGACATCCATCTGCCATATCTCATAATCATAATATGCAGCGATTGCTAACATAATCCTCACAGACTTTAGCTTTGCTACTGGTGAGAAAGTCTCATCGTAGTCAACTCCTTGAATTTGTCGAAACCCTTTTGCGACAAGTCGAGATTTATAGACAGTAACATTACCATCAGCATCTGTTTTCTTCTTGAAGATCCATTTGTTCTCGACAGCCTTCCGGCCATCCGGTAAGTCCACCAAAGTCCATACTTGGTTTTCGTACATGGATCCAATCTCGGATTTCATGGCTTCTTGCCATTTATTGGAATCTAGGCTCATCATCGCTTCCTCATATGTCTCAGGGTCATCGGTGTTGTCCACCAACATGACACTCATAACGGGATCATACCAATATGGAGTGGTACGAGTTCTCGTACTCCTGCGAGGTTCTGTAGCAACTTCAACCGAAGTTTCATGATCATCATCATTAGCTTCCTCTCTTATTGGTGCAGGCACCACAGGAACTTCTTCCGGCGCTGCGCTACTCGCAATTTCGAGAGAAGGTTCGACAACCTCGTCGAGTTCTACTTTCCTTCCAGTCACTTCTTTCGAGAGATATTCCTTCTCTAGAAAGGATCCATTCTTGGCAACGAAGATTTTTCCTTGGGATCTATGATAGAAGGTATACCCAATAGTTTGCTTCGGGTATCCTATGAAGACGCATTTTTCTGCTTTGGGTTCAAGCTTGTCCGGCTGTAACTTCTTTACATAGGCTTCGCACCCCCAAACTTTAAGGAACGACAATCTAGGTTTCTTCCCAAACCATAATTCATACGGTGTCGTTTCAACGGATTTAGATGGTGCCCTATTTAAAGTGAATGCGGCTGTTTCTAATGCATAACCCCAAAATGATAGCGGTAAATCTGTAAGTGACATCATAGAACGAACCATATCTAAGAGAGTTCGATTACGATGTTCGGACACACCATTACGCTGCGGTGTTCCCGGCGGTGTCAACTGCGAAAGTATTCCGCATTTCTTCAAATGCTCACCAAACTCGTAACTTAGATATTCACCTCCACGATCAGAACGTAGAAATTTAATCTTCTTGTTACGTTGATTCTCTACCTCACTTTGAAATTCCTTAAACTTCTCGAAAGTTTCGGACTTATGTTTCATGAAATAGATATACCCATATCTACTAAAGTCATCCGTGAAGGTAAGAACATAACGATAATCACCGCGCGATGCTACACTCATTGGACCACATACATCGGTATGTATGATTTCCAACAAGTCCGTAGCTCGCTCCATCATACCAGAAAATGGAGTCTTAGTCATTTTACCCATCAGACATGCTTCGCATCTTTCAAGTGATTCGAAATCAAGTGATTCAAGAAGTCCATCGGAATGGAGTTTCTTCATACGCTTCACTCCAATGTGACCAAGACGACAGTGCCACATATAGGTCGAGTTATCGCTCGATTTCAAACGTTTAGCCTCAATGTTATTAATATGTGTATTTCCACTATCGAGATTCAATAAGAATAGACCATCTATCAAAGGTGCATGTGCATAAAACATATTACTCATATAAATCGAACAACCATTATTCTCAGACTTAAATAAGTAACCGTCTCGCAATAAACAAGATCCCGATATAATGTTCATGCTTAACGTAGGCACCAAATAACAATTATTTAAGTATAAAACTAATCCTGATGGTAGATGAAGGGGTAGCGTGCCGACCGCGATCACATCAACCTTTGATCCGTTTCCAACGCGCATCGTCACCTCGTTCTTCGCTAGCTTCCGTTTATTCTGCAGCACCTATTTCGAGTTACAAATATGAGCAACCGAACCAGTATCAAATACCCAGGCACTACTACGAGTACTAGTGAGATACACATCAATAACATGTATATCAGATATACCTTTCTTCTTGATGTTGCCGTTCTTCAAATCCGCCAAGTACTTTGGGCAATTCCGCTTCCAGTGACCTTCTCCCTTGCAGTAAAAGCACTCAGTATCAGGCTTAGGTCCAGCCTTGGTCTTCTTCGTCGGCGTGGCAACTTTCTTACCACCCTTCTGCTTAGACTTGCCTTTCTTGAATTTGGTGGTCTTATTGACCAACAACACTTGATGCTCTTACTTGATCTCCACTTCTGCAGATTTCAACATGGAAAAGAGTTCTGGCAACGTCTTGTTCATGTTTTGCATGTTGTAGTTCATCACAAAGTTCTTGTAACTTGGTGGTAGTGATTGGAGGACACGGTAAATCCCCAAAGCATTGGGAATCACAATACACAAGCTTTGAAGTTTGTTTGCGTGCCCAGACATCTTAAGCACATGCTCGCTGACGGAGCTGCCCTCTTCCATCTTGCAGTTAAAGAACTTTTCAGAAGCCTCATAGCTTTCAATTGCCGCATGAGTCTCAAAGATCAATTTGAGATCCTCGACAATATCATATGGGTCTGAATTCTCAAACCTTTTTTGAAGCTCCGATTCTAAACCATACAAGATGGCACACTGAACTGTGGAGTACTGAGTCTTCCTAGTGAGGTAAACATTCTTTACTTCATCGGAAGCAGTAGCTACAGGTGGGTCACCCAGCGGTGCATCCAGCACATAGGTCAAATTACCAGCTGTGAGGACAATCCTCAAATTGCGGAACCAATCCGCGAAGTTGCTTCCATTGTTTTTCAACTTTTCTTTCTCTAGGAACGCATTAAAATTGATGGTAGGGGCTGCCATTGATCTACAACATATTTGCAATAGTTTTAGACTAAGTTTATGACAAATTGAGTTCAAATTAATAATAAAATTAATCTAGGTGAACTCCCACTCAAAACAATATCCCTCACATTGTTTTAGTGATCACACGAACCAAATCCACCACATCAACACCGATCATCACGAGAGTTGATATAGTTTCAATGGCGAACAATCGACATGTTCATCATATCTACTATATGATTCATGCTTTACCTTTCGGTGATCCGTGTTCCGAGACCATGTCTGTACATGCTAGGCTCGTCAAGATCAAACCTTAGTTTCCGCATGAGCAAATCTGGCTTACTCACGTTGTATACACTTGCAGAATCTAACACACCCGATCATCACGTGGTGCTTCGAAACAACAAGCTTTAGCAACGGTGCTAACTAAGGGTGAACACTTTATGACTTGAAATTCATGTGCATGAGGGATCATCTTATAATGCTACCGTTGTCTACTAAGCAATACAAGATGCATAAAGGATTAACATCACATGCAATTCATAATATGTGATATGATATGGCCTTTCTTCTTTGTGCTTCCGATCTCCATCTTCTAGCACGAACATGATCTCCATCATCACCGCCATTGCATCAAGGTCAATGACGCTTCTCCATGGTTGTCGTCCACCGGCTTCAACTATTACAACAACTTTGAATAGACACGCGGGTCTTAACATAAATTAAAGACAACCATATGGCTCCTGCCGGTTGCCAACTTACAATAAGGAACATTGCATACATCAGATATAATCACAATCACGGCCATATCACATCACAGCACACCCCTGCAAAACAAAGTTAGACGCCTCTACTTTCTTTGCATGTTTGACGTGGTTTGGGGCTTTCAATAAGTGTCGTTCTAACTTACGAACATGAACCACAACATTGATACTAGTATTGTTAATCACCCGTTGTAAATTGGATCTTAACTATGCTAGGAGAAACAGGCACCCGCAAAGCCACTTATGCAATACAAGTTGCATGTCAAGCGTGGAGCAAGTCTCATGAACGATGTCATGTAAGGTTAGCCCGGGCCGCTTCATCCCAACATCCCGCAAGATGCAAAGTACACAAGAATCAATCAACAATAAAAGCATCAACGCCCACAATGACCATTGTGTTCTACTCGTGCAACAGATCTACATATAGACACGGCTCTGATACCACTGTAGGGTTTCGTAGCATGGAAAACAAAAAATTTCTACCGCATACAAACAAACAAGCCAAGATCTATCTACTAGATTGTAGCAATGAGTCGATGGAGTAACTCACCCTCGAAGATTCCAAAGTGTTTAACGAGAGCGGATTCTCATGGGTGATGTAGTCGTACTCTTCCCGATCTCAAGATCGCGTAGACGATCCTTCCGGCGCTGCGTTCCGGCAGCGCTCCCGCAGTCGGTCACACGTTTGGTACTCGACGAAGACCTTCCTCTCCCTTGTTCCAGCAGGCAGCGGAGGTTGTAGCACTCTCCTCGCGATTCCGGCAGCACAACGGCGTGGTACCGGAAGTAGAGGGGAGATCTCGCAGGGCTTCGCCTTAAGCCGGAGCGAGTATGGTGGAGTATGAGAGAGTCCCTCGACGATCTAGGGTTTAGACACGCCGAGGAGGGGCTAGTGCCGGCGGCTAGGGTTTCACCTAGGCGGCGGCGAGTGCCCTAGGGCCGGCGGCGGCTTGGAGGCGGCGGCGGCTTGGTACTAGGGTTTGGAGGAGAGGATCTTGTGTGTCTCTAGGAGGGAGCCCTGCCCCTCCTTATATAGGTGTAGGGGCCGGCCGGCCAAGGGGAGGGAGAGGAGTCCCTCCCCAACTCGGCTTGGGTGGGCGCCGCCGGTTGGAGGAGGGAACTCCTCCCCAACTCGGTTTCCCCCTCCTCCTCTTTTCCTCTTTCCAAATTTAGCCGTTTGACTTTTCAAACTAGCTATTTGACTTTTCAAACTAGGATTTGAATTAATCCTTTATTTGGTTCAGCGATGACACTTTAGTACATGATGCAATCATACCAACTTGATACAACACATCCATGTACCCTTCCCCTCCGGAGTGCCGGACATTCCGGAACATTCTAGAACATTCCCGATGAAAACACCGGAACCATTCCCCAACTCCGAAACGGGACTTTCCTTATATGAATCTTATTCTCTGGACCATTCCGGATCTCCTCGTGATATCCCGGATCCCATCCGGGACTCCGAACAACATTTGGTCTCTTTCTCATCATTCCATAACTACTCAAAACAACGTCGAATCCTTAAGTGTGTCTCCCTACGGTTCGTGAATTACGCGGACATGATCGAGACACTTCTCCGAACAATAACCAATAGAGGAATCTGGAAATTCATATGGCTCCCACATATTTCTACGATTACTTTGCGATCGAATGAACCATTTACATACGATATCAATTTCCCTTTGTCTCACGATAGTTTACTTATCCGAGGTTATGATCATCGGTATCTCTGCATACCTAGTTCAACCTCGTTACCGATAAGTACTCTTTTCTCGTTCACGTGATATGTGATCCCTTGTGAGCCAGTCACATGCTTGCAAGCTAATTGGATGACATTTCACCGAGAGGGCCCAGAGTATATCTATCCGTCATATGGATGGACAAATCCCACTCTTGATCCATGTGTTTCAACCAATACTTTCCGAACACTCAATGCCACCTTTATAGCCACCCAGTTACGGTGTGGTGTTTGATGTCATCAAAGCATCCATCCGGTAAAGGTGATATGCATGATCTCATGGTCGAAGGAATTATATTACTATGTATCAGAAAGCATATAGCAATTGAACTATTAAAATGACTTGATCTTTATGCTACACTTATCTATAGGAATATGTCCATCATATCATTCTCCTAACGATATGATCTTGTTGTTAATAACATCTCAATGTTCATGATAGGGAAACCACAATCATCTATTAACCAACAAGCTAGTATTATATAGAGGCTTTACTAGGGACTTCAAATTAAGTTTACAAATCACACAAGTATTAATGTTTCCTTGTTAATACTATTATAGCATGAATGTAAACATTTATCATAAACACAAAGATATAATAATAATACTTTTATTATTGCCTCTAGGGCATATCTCCAACAACTAGTTGATCCAAATCTTTGACCATATCAAATATATCAGCACCAGTACGCTCCTTAGGCTTCGTCTGGTGACATGCCAGACCGTTGAAATGCTTGCCTTTCTTTCTTAAGGGATGCTTGGCCAAAAGAAAATCGACGATGCTCATTGTATATATTCTTCTTACAATGTTCCAAATATATACTTTTAGTCTCATCTAAACAGTGTGTGCATGCATTGTATCCCTTGTTTGACTGTCCTGAAAGGTTACTAATAGCAGGCCAATCATTGATTGTTACGAAAAGCAATGCTCGGAGATTTAATTATTCCTGCTTGTGCTCATCCCACACGCGTATCCCGGGTTCGTGCCACAACTGTAAAAGTTCTTCCACTAATGGCCTTAGGTACACATCAATGTCGTTGTCGGGTTGCTTCCGACCTTGGATCAACACTGGCATCATAATGAACTTCCGCTTCATGCACAACCAAGGAGGAAGGTTATAGATGCATAGAGTCACGGGACAGGTGCTGTGACTGGAGCTCTGCTCTCCAAAGGGATTCATTCCATCTGTACTTAGACCAAACCTTAAACTCCTTGCGTCATCTACAAAGTCCGGGTACTTTCTATCGATTTTTCTCCATTGCGACCCATCAGCGGGGTGTCTCAACATCCCGTCTGACTTACGTTCCTATTTATGCCATCGCAACAACTTGGCGTGCTCTTTGTTTCTGAATAAGCGTTTCAACCGTGGTATTATAGGAGCATACCACATCACCTTCGCATGAACCCTCTTCCGGGGGGGGGGGGGGGGGGGGGGGCTCGCCCTCAACGTCACCAGGGTCATCTCGTCTAATCTTATACCGAAGTGAAGTGCATACCGGGCATGCATCCAAATTCTCATACTCCTCACCGCGGTAGAGGATGCAGTCATTAGGGCATGCATGTATCTTCTGAACTTCTAAACCTAGAGGGCAGACAACCTTCTTTTCTTCGTACGTACTGGCGTGCAATTCGTTATCTTTTGGAAGCATATTCTTCATCATTTTCAGGAACTTTTCAAATAAGAAGTCAGGTATAGCACACTCAGCCTTCCATCGCAGCAATTCCAGTGTGTTGCCCAGCTTTTTCAGACCATTTTCGCAATTTGGGTACAATAACTTTTTGTGATCCTCTAACATGTGATTAAACTTCTCCCTATCCTTTTCAGTTTCACAATCTCTTCGTGCATCGGCAATGGTCCGACCAAGATCATCAGCGGGTTCATCATGTGTCTCTTCTTCATCCTCCCCTTTAGCACCCCTCCATGGAAGTATCTCCGTACTCAGGGAAACCATGATAGTTGTCATCCTCCTCCTCTTCTTCATTGTCTTCCATTATAACCCCTCTCTCTCCGTGCTTGGTCCAACAATTATAACTGGGCATGAAGCCGGACTTCAATAGGTGGCTGTGAAGGGTTTTTGAGTCAGAGTAATCCTTCTGATTCTTATATCCATTACATGGACAGAATACTAAACCATTGCGCTTGTTTGCATCAGCAACACGGATGAATTCATGCACGCCATTAATGAACTCGCCAGAGTGTCGGTTAGTACCGTACATCCATTCTCGGACCATATGCATTATAGTAAAAGTATATCAAAAACCATTACACAACATGATAAAATTATTACAAGTTATATTGAGAGCTTCTAGAGCATTAATTTTGAATTTTGAAAAATTTACATTCACCAATTTGTGAATTGGAGAAAACAATCAACATAATAAATTTGGAGTTTTTTATTATTGTTCTATCAGTGAAAACATCATTCTATTCTAAGCTCTGAAACTCTAAAATTACACATTTCAATTTTCAGTAACTATGTGCCTAATCAAAATTTGTTACACATATATATCAAAATCCTTCTAGCTACTTCTAGAGCATGCATGCATTTGATCCATATCTCTATACTTCTAGAGCATTATAGAGTTAAAGTAGCAATAAGAGATGAAAGAATGAAGTTCTAACCTTTTAAAGCTTTGGATTTAGGTGTTGCAAACTAAATCTTGACAAATCTTAAGAAAAAAATGGCATGAACTCTCTTTCTTTTTTTTAAAAATGGCCACCATATGCTTTAGGGCAGCAGGACAGGAGGCAGGATATATAGTCGTGGACAACTAGTCCCGGGCCGTGATATGACCCGGGACTAATAGTCCACGATAGGACCAGCTGGCCTGCTGCAGGTTATTAGTCCCGGGCCGTATTACGGACCGGGACTAATGACCTGGTTCGGCCCGGGACTAGTCACTACGGCCGTTTCTAGCCATTAAAGGCATCACGGCCCGGGACTAGTGCTCTCACTAATCGCGGGCTGTGCCAGGTCGGGACTGCTGGCCTTGTTCACATCAAACCGAAGATGGTTTTTTTAGTAGTGGACGACGGTGACATCTTTGATATCTATTGGCACAGGCGGTGAAGACAACGCCTACGGATGGATTTTTCTTACCGTGAACGTAGTAGCAGTAGTAGTACCGCCAATCATGCATATGTTATCGCGGCCGGAGCATGCGCACGTTTCATGGATCGGTCTGTATGACGATGCACATGCCACATCTGCTCTAGATGCTTCCTTGGCCATCCCATGATAACGAAATTCCGTGCTTGACATGCTGCTGCTTTATGCTAAAAGCGTTCATAACCAGCAACCACGCTCCTAATATTCCCCTGAACCGTGATTTCGATCTGCGCTTTTCCAAGTGCACTAGTGCCTACCTAGCTAGTCGTTTACCTTCTGAAAATACATTTTCATGGCCTGGACGTAAACACGTTCTCAACAGAAACAAGAAAAAAAGATAATAAAAATAGCTAAAGCACCATGTACATTCATCCAGATTTTCTTTTCCTCAGAAACAACCAACCCAGAACCATGACGGCAGATCAAAAGTAATCTACCTATTGGTCGAACGAATTCAGTTTTGACTTTCTGAAAGGATGATGATGACAGACGAGTAAACAATCATGGTTGACATCACATAGGATGTAGTGGCGAGAAGAGAAGAGGGAGCCGAGTCGTCGGCCAATAGAACGGTAGGTAGGTTCACACAACATGAGCCTAGCTGGAACAACTGAAACACGGCCCTGCTTTGTCACGCCTCCTTAGTCCTTATCATCGTCATCATCCACACACAGCATGGACCATCGTGTTGTACGAAGACAGGTCCAGACAAGGCGGATTGGTTCACCTTGCAACATCATCGATCGACATGTTTAGATTTCAGAGTGACCGCTGGAAAGAATTCAACATTTCTCGTTCTGGTTCTGGTGTTCTCATCTTCACATGCAGCAATTGGCCGTTTCTCCCCACCCCTCCTCTCTTTGCCTACCTACCAACTCTAGTCGAACTTATGTTTACAGTTTTGTGGGTTTATTTATAGAAGGAGAGGTACACTGAAACAACTGCCACAGTAGTATCTTGCAGCATGCATGTGAGTGTCCTTGCTTCCTTGGACGTAGAAGCTCTTGTGTTTTAAGGGCAACCCCATGGCGGCCTGCAAACGGACGCGGGCGGTCCGACTGGATCGAGGTCACAACCCAAAATCCACCGGCAAGTGGAGCCACAGCCGCATACTGGTCAGTTTCGGCAAATTCGTGGTCTAAATTGGGTCGGGTATGTGGGGGACGGACAACCAACCAGCGTGTCTAAGTCTGTCCTCCCATAGGTCCGCACGTCATACTCAATGGTATCATAGGCTAGAGGATTTACATTTTTTTAGATGAATAGGGGATTTACATTGATAGTTCATAAAAAAGATCACATGATAATAAGACCTAATTAGCCTAAACTACTTGGCAACTAATCCTCGCCGCCGTTCTTTTTGGCCCATCTGGCCACGGTGGCCTCCTTGTTCCTCCTCCACATCTGGGCGAGGGACAACCTTTCCCTATCCCTCACCATCGTCGCTGCCTGCGCGTCCCATTCAACCGACGCCGCTATTGCCGCGTGGTACGCCATGGCTTTGGCATGCCGGTCGACGAAGGTATTGGGGCCTCCCTTCCTGCCGCGGGGTCGGCTGGCCAGGAATCAGTCGATGGCGTCTGCCTCCGCCATGGCCGGCGCCGTGGCCGATGCCCGGGAGGAGGCCAGAGTAGCCTCCTCCGCCGCCGGCTTCCTCGCCAAGGCCACAACAGTCTGCTAACACTGGGAGACCTCCGCCGCAGCCCACGCCCGGGACAACTCCATCATGTGTGCCACGACGGCCTGGTTGCTAGAGTAGATGGCGCTGCGAACAACATCCTGCCACGCTGTCAACACCCGGATTTTTAATCCCAGATGCCTGTTATGCCATACATCGCAATCCCAGGATTACCATTTTTGCGAGACATAACAGAATTGGATACCACAGTACATCATCCATTACAAACCATACATAAGGTTTTACACAAATAAGGATCTCATGATCCAGTTCTTAATATAACATCAAGCAGCGGAATACGTAATAATAACGGTAGCGTAGGCGAAGCTTCATCTTCGGGGTCACAGGCAATGCTGACGATGGGAGATGATCCTAGTTGTCGTAACCTTCCTGGGGTCCATGTAGGGGTTCGTAGCATGGAAAACAAAAAAATTCTACCGCATACAAACAAACAAGCCAGGATCTATCTACTAGATTGTAGCAACGAGTCGATGGAATAACGCGCCCTCGTAGATTCCAAAGTGTTTAACGAGAGCGGATTCTCGTGGGTGATGTAGTCGTACTCTTGCCGATCTCAAGATCGTGTAGACGATCCTTCCGGCGCTGCGTTCCGGCAGCGCTCCCGCATTCGGTCACACGTTCGGTACTCGATGAAGACATTCCTCTCCCTTGTTCCAGCAGGCAGCGGAGGTTGTAGCACTCTCCTCGTGATTCCGGCAGCACTACGACGTGGTACCAGAAGTAGAGGGGAGATCTCGCAGGGCTTCGCCTTAAGCCAGAGCGAGTATGGCGGACTATGAGAGAGGCCTTGGCGATCTAGGGTTTAGAGGCACCAAGGGAGGAGCCTAGCCGGCGGCTAGGGTTAGGGTTTCACCCCAACTCGGCGAGTTGGTGGTGCCCTAGGAAGCGGCGGCAGCAGGAGGTGGTGGCGCCGATGGCTTGGGGCTAGGGTTTGGAGGGTGCAAGGTGTAGGTCTAGAGGGGCACCCTTGCCCCTCCTTATATAGGTGGGAGGGCGCGAACAAGGGGAGGAGAGTCCTCCCCCAAGTCGGCCTCCAAATCCGGCGGGTGGAGGGAGAGGAACTCCTCCCCAAGTAGGTTTCCTACTCTCCCTCCACCAAGCAAACTTGTCGTTTGACTTTTCAAATTGGCGTTTGACTTTTCAAACTAGGATTTGATTTATCCCTTTATTTTGCTCAGCGATGACACCTAGTACATGATGCAACCATTCCAACTTGTTATGACATATTCATGTCCCTTCCCCTCCGGAGTGCCGGACCTTCCGGAACCTTCTAGAACATTCCCGATGAAAACACCGGAACCATTCTCCAACCCCGAAACAGGACTTTCCTTATATGAATCTTATTCTCCGGACCATTCCGGATCTCCTCGTGATATCCCGGATCCCATCCGAGACTCCGAACAACATTCGGTCTCTTACTCATCATTCCATAACTACTCAACAACATCGAATCCTTAAGTGTGTCTCCCTACGGTTCGTGAATTATGCGGACATGATCGAGACACTTCTCCGAACAATAACCAATAGAGGAATCTGGAAATTCATATGGTTCCCACATATTTCTACGATTACTTTGCGATCGAATGAACCACTTACATACGATACCAATTTCCCTTTGTCTCACGATAGTTTACTTATCCGAGGTTTTGATCGTCGGTATCTCTGCATACCTAGTTCAACCTCGGTACTGATAAGTACTCTTTTCTCGTTCCCGTGATATGTGATCCCTTGTGAGCCAGTCACATGCTTTCAAGCCAATTGGATGACATTCCACCGAGAGGGCCCATAGTATATCTATCCGTCATATGGATGGACAAATCCCACTCTTGATCCATGTGTCTCAACCAATACTTTCCGAACACTCAATGCCACCTTTATAACCACCCAGTTACGGTGTGGTGTTTGATGTCATCAAAGCATCCTTCCGGTGATGGTGATATGCATGATCTCATGGTCGAAGGAATTAGGTTACTATGTATCAGAAAGCATATAGCAATTGAACTATTAAAATGACTTGATCTTTATGCTACGCTTATCTATAGGAGTATGTCCATCATATCATTCTCCTAACGATATGATCTTGTTGTTAATAACATCTCAATGTTCATGATATGGAAACCACAATCATTTGTTAACCAACAAGCTAGTATTATAAAGAGGCTTTACTAGGGACTCTAATTTAGTTTACAAATCACACAAGTATTAATGTTTCCTTGTTAATACTGTTATAGCATGAATGTAAACATTTATCATAAACACAAAGATATAATAATAACTACATTTATTATTGCCTCTAGGGCATATCTCCAACAGTCTCCCACTTGCACTAGAGTCAACTAATCTAGATTACATGGTAATATACCGAACACCCATGGCAGTTTGGTGTTGGTCATGTTTTGCCCTCGGGAGAGGTTTAGTCAACGGATCCGCCACATTCAGATCTGTGTGTACTTTGCAAATCTTTATGTCACCATCTTGGACATGTTCTCGAATAGCGTGAAAACGTAGCTTGATGTGCTTCAGCTTTTTATGTGACCTTGGTTCTTGCGCATTGGCTATGGCGCCCATGTTATCACAGTAGATAGACATTGGGTCCAGCGCACTTGGAACCACACCGAGCTCTGTAATGAACTCGTTCATCCATATCGCTTCTTGTGAAACCTCCGAAGCAGCTATGTATTCCGATTCAGTTGAAGATCTCGCCACAACGCTTTGCTTTGCCCTCCTCCAGCTAACTGTTGCACCATTCAAAGTAAATACGTATCTAGATTATGATTTAGAATCATCCAGATCGGTGTTCCAACTAGCATCGGTGTAACCATTTAACAACGAGCTGTTCATCACCTCCATAAGAAAGAACCATATCCTTAGTTCTTCTCAAGTACTTAAGAATGTTTTTGACCGCTGTCCAATGATCCACTCCTGGATCACTTTGATATCTGCTAGTCAAACTAACAGCATATGCAATGTCGGGTCTAGTACATAGCATGGCATACATCAGAGATCCTATGGCTGAGGCATAGGGAGTGTTACTCATCCTTTCTCTATCTTCTGTCGTTGCTGGACTTTGAGTTTTACTCAAGGTCGTATTGGGCAACATGTGCAAGAACTCTTTCTTGCTATCTTCCATTCCAAACCTCTTTAGAACTTTGTCCAAATATGTACTTTGTGACAATGATATTAGGCGTCTCGATCTATCTCTATAAATCTTTATGGCTAATATGTAAGCTGCTTCGCCAAGATCTTTCATTGAAAAACTATTATTCAAATATTCCTTGACACTATTAAGAAGGTCTACATCATTCCCAATCAACAATATGTCATCTACATATAGTATTAAGAATGCTACAGAGCTCCCACTCACTTTCTTGTAAATACAAGCTTCTCCATAAGTTTGTATAAAACCAAAACTTTTGATTACCTTATCAAAACGTTGATTCCAACTTCGGGATGCTTGCTTCAATCCATATATGGACCGTTGAAGTTTGCATACCTTTTTAGCATCTTTAGGATTGACAAAACCTTTGGGTTGCATCATATACAACTCTTCATCAATGTCTCCTGTGAGGAACGCTGTTTTGACATCCATCTGACATATCTCATAATCATAATATGCAGCGATTGCTAACAAAATCCTCACAGACTTTAGCTTCGCTACTGGTGAGAAAGTCTCATCGTAGTCAACTCCTTGAATTTGTCAAAACCCTTTTTCGACAAGTCGAGCTTTATAGACAGTAACATTACCATCAGCGTCTGTTTTCTTCTTGAAAATCCATTTGTTCTCGACAGCCTTCCGGCCATCCGGTAAGTCCACCAAAGTCCATACTTGGTTTTCGTACATGGATCCAATCTCGGATTTCATGGCTTCTTGCCATTTATTGGAATCTGGGCTCATCATCGCTTCCTCATATGTCGCAGGGTCATCGGTGTTGTCCACCAACATGACACTAATAACGGGATCATACCAATCAGGAGTGGTACGAGTTCTCGTCGACCTGCGAGGTTCTGTAGCAACTACAACCGAAGTTTCATGATCATCATCATTAGCTTCCTCTCTTACTGGTGCAGGCACCACAGGAACTTCTTCCGGTGCTGCGCTACTCGCAAGTTCGAGAGAAGGTTCGACAACCTCGTCGAGTTCTACTTTCCTTCCAGTCACTTCTTTCGAGAGAAATTCCTTCTCGAGAAAGGATCCATTCTTGGCAACGAAGATTTTGCCTTCGGATCTATGATAGAAGGTATACCCAATAGTTTCCTTTGGGTATCCTATGAAGACGCATTTTTCCGCTTTGGGTTCAAGCTTGTCCGGCTGTAACTTCTTTACATAGGCTTCGCAACCCCAAACTTTAAGGAACGACAATTTAGGTTTCTTCCTAAACCATAATTCATACGGTGTCGTTTCAACGGATTTAGATGGTGCCCTATTTAAAGTGAATGCGGCTGTTTCTAATGCATAACCCCAAAATGATAGCGGTAAATCTGTAAGTGACATCATAGAACGAACCATATCTAAGAGAGTTCGATTACGACGTTCAGACACACCATTACGCTGTGGTGTTCCCGACGGTGTCAATTGTGAAAGTATTCCACATTTCTTCAAATGCTCGCCAAACTCGTAACTTAGATATTCACCTCCACGATCAGAACATAGAAATTTAATCTTCTTGTTACGTTGATTCTCCACCTCAGTTTGAAATTCCTTAAACTTCTCGAAAGTTTCGGACTTATGTTTCATGAAATAGATATACCCATATCTACTCAAGCCATCTGTGAAGGTAAGAACATAACGATAACCACCGCGCGATGCTACACTTATTAGACCACACACATCGGTATGTATGATTTCCAATAAGTCCGTAGCTCGCTCCATCATACCAGAAAATGGAGTCTTAGTCATTTTACCCATCAGACATGCTTCGCATCTTTCAAGTGATTCGAAATCAAGTGATTCAAGAAGTCCATCGGAATGGAGTTTCTTCATACGCTTCACTCCAATGTGACCAAGACGACAGTGCCACATATAGGTCGAGTTATCGCTCGATTTCAAACGTTTAGCTTCAATGTTATTAATATGTGTATTTCCACTATCGAGATTCAATAATAATAGACCATCTATCAAAGGTGCATGTGCATAAAACATATTACTCATATAAATCGAACAACCATTATTCTCAGATTTAAACAAGTAACCGTCTCGCAATAAACAAGATCCCGATATAATGTTCATGCTTAACGCAGGCACCAAATAACAATTATTTAAGTATAAAACTAATCCCGGTGGTAGATGAAGAGGTAGCGTGCCGACCGCGATCACATCAACCTTTGATCCATTTCCTACGCGCATCGTCACCTCGTTCTTCGCTAGCTTCCGTTTATTCTGCAGCACCTGTTTCGAGTTACAAATATGAGCAACCGAACCAGTATCAAATACCCAGGCACTACTACGAGTACTAGTGAGATACACATCAATAACATGTATATCGGATATACCTTTCTTCTTGATGTTGTCGTTCTTCAAATCCGCCAAGTACTTTGGGCAATTCCGCTTCCAGTGACCTTCTCCCTTGTAGTAAAAGAACTCAGTATCAGGCTTAGGTCCAGCCTTGGTCTTATTCGTCGGTGCGGTAACTTTCTTACCACCCTTCTTGAAGTGTCCCTTTTGCTTAGACTTGCCTTTCTTGAATTTGGCGGTCTTATTGACCATCAACACTTGGTGCTCTTTCTTGATCTCCACTTCTGCAGATTTTAACATGGAGAAGAGTTCTGGCAACTTCTTGTTCATGCTTTGCATATTGTAGTTCATCACAAAGTTCTTGTAACTTGGTGGTAGTGATTGGAGGACACGGTAAATCCCCAAAGCATTAGGAATCACTATACCCAAGCTTTGGAGTTTGTTTGCGTGCCCAGACATCTTAAGCACATGCTCACTGACGGAGCTGCCCTTTTCCATCTTGCGGTTAAAGAACTTTTCAGAAGCCTCATAGCTCTCAACTGCCGCGTGAGTCTCAAAAATCAATTTGAGTTCACGGACAATATCATGTGGGTCTGAATTCTCAAACCTTTTCTGAAGCTCCGATTCCAAACCATACAAGATAGCACACTAAACTGTGGAGTACTGATTCTTCCGAGCGAGGTAAATATTCTTTACTTCATCGGTAGCATCAGCTGCAGGCGGGTCACCCAGCGGTGCATCCAGCACATAGGTCAAATTACCAGCATTGAGGACAATCCTCAAATTGCGGAACCAATCTGTGAAGTTGCTTCCATTGTTTTTCAACTTTTCTTTCTCTAGGAACGCATTAAAATTGATGGTAGGGGCCGCCATTGATCTACAACTTATTTGCAATAGTTTAGACTAAGTTTATGACAAACTGAGTTCTAATTAATAGTTAAATTAATCTAGGTGAACTCCCACTCAAAACAATATCCCTCACATTGTTTTAGTGATCACACGAATCAAATCCACCACATCAAAAACGATCATCACGAGAGTTGATGTAGCTTCAATGGCGAACAATCGACATGTTCATCATATCTACTATACGATTCATGCTTTACCTTTCGGTGATCCGTGTTCTGAGACCATGTCTGTACATGCTAGGCTCGTCAAGATCAAACCTTAGCTTCCGCATGAGCAAATATGGCTTGCTCACGTTGTATACACTTGCAGAATCTAGCACACCTGATCATCACGTGGTGCTTCGAAACAACAAGCTTTAGCAACGGTGCTTACTAAGGATGAACACTTTAGAACTTGAAATTCATGTGCATGAGGGATCATCTTATAATGCTACCGTCGTTAACTAAGCAATACAAGATGCATAAAGGATTAACATCACATGCAATTCATAATATGTGATATGATTGGCCTTTCTTCTTTGCGCTTCCGATCTCCATCTTCAAGCACACACATGATCTCCATCATCACCGGCATTGCATCAAGGTCAATAACGCTGCTCCATGGTTGTCGTCCACCAGCTTCAACTATTACAACTACTTTGAATAGACACACGGGTCTTAAAAGAAATTAAAGACAACCATATGGCTCCTGCCGGTTGCCAACTTACAATAAGGAACATTGCATACATCAAATATAATCACAATCATGGCCATATCACATCACAACACACCCCTGCAAAACAAAGTTAGACGCCTCTAATTTCTTTGCATATTTTACGTGGTTTGGGGCTTTCAATAAGTGTCGATCTAACTTACGAACAAGAACCACAACGTTGATGTTTGAACTATCAAGTGCCCGTTGTAAATTGGATCTATACTATAATGGGAGAGACAGACACCCGCAAAGCCACTTATGCAATACAAGTTGCATGTTGAGCGTGGAGCAAGTCTCATGAACGATGTCATATAAGGTTAGCCCGGGCCGCTTCATCCGATCATACCGCAAGATGCAAAGTACACAAGAAGCAATTGATAATAAAAGCACCACCGCCCACAATGACCATTGTGTTCTACTCGTGCAACAGATCTACATATAGACACGGCTCTGATACCACTGTAGGGGTTCGTAGCATGGAAACAAAAAAATTCTACCGCATACAAACAAACAAGCCAAGATCTATCTACTAGATTGTAGCAACGAGTCGATGGAATAACTCACCCTCGTAGATTCCAAAGTGTTTAACGAGAGCGGATTCTTTTGGGTGATGTAGTCGTACTCTTGCCGATCTCAAGATCGTGTAGACGATCCTTCCGGCGCTGCGTTCCGGCAGCGCTCCCGCAGTCGGTCACACGTTCGGTACTCGATGAAGACCTTCCTCTCCCTTGTTCCAGCAGGCAGCGGAGGTTGTAGCACTCTCCTCGTGATTCCGGCAGCACGACGGCGTGGTACCGGAAGTAGAGGGGAGATCTCGTAGTGCTACGCCTTAAGTCGGAGCGAGTATGGTGGACTATGAGAGAGGCCTTGGCGATCTAGGGTTTAGAGGCACCGTGGGAGGAGCCTAGCCGGCAGCGAGGGTTAGGGTTTCACCCCGACTCGGCGAGTTGGTGGTTCCCTAGGCGGCGACGGCAGCAGGACGTGGTGGCGCCGGCGGCTTGGGGCTAGGGTTTGGAGGGTGCAAGGTGTAGGTCTAGAGGGGCACCCTTGCCCCTCCTTATATAGGTGGGAGGGCGCGGCCAAGGGGAGGAGAGTCCTCCCCCAAGTCGGCCTCCAAGGCCGGCGGGTGGAGGGAGAGGAACTCCTCCCCAAGTAGGTTTCCTACTCTCCCTCCACCAAGCAAACTTGCCGTTTGGCTTTTCAAATTGGCGTTTGACTTCTCAAACTAGGATTTGATTTATCCCTTTATTTTTCTCAGCGATGACACCTAGTACATGATGCAACCATTCCAACTTGTTATGACACATTCATGTACCCTTCCCCTCCAGAGTGCCGGACCTTCCGGAACCTTCTAGAACATTCCTGATGAAAACACCGGAACCATTCTCCAACCCCGAAACAGGACTTTCCTTATATGAATCTTATTCTCCGGACCATTACGGATCTCCTCATGATATCCTGGATCCCATCCGAGACTCCGAACAACATTCGGTCTCTTACTCATCATTCCATAACTACTCAACAACATTGAATCCTTAAGTGTGTCTCCCTACGGTTCATGAATTATGCGGACATGATCGAGACACTTCTTCGAACAATAACCAATAGAGGAATCTGGAAATACATATGGTTCCCACATATTTCTACGATTACTTTGCGATCGAATGAACCACTTACATACGATACCAATTTCCCTTTGTCTTACGATAGTTTACTTATCCGAGGTTTTGATCGTCGGTATCTCTGCATACCTAGTTCAACCTCGTTACTGATAAGTACTCTTTTCTCGTTCCCGTGATATGTGATCCCTTGTGAGCCAGTCACATGCTTTCAAGCCAATTGGACGACATTCCACCGAGAGGGCCTAGAGTATATCTATCCGTCATATGGATGGACAAATCCCACTCTTGATCCATGTGTCTCAACCAATACTTTCTGAACACTCAATGCCACCTTTATAACCACCCAGTTATGGTGTGGTGTTTGATGTCATCAAAGCATCCTTCCGGTGATGGTGATATGCATGATCTCATGGTCGAAGGAATTAGGTTACTATGTATCAGAAAGCATATAGCAATTGAAGTATTAAAATGACTTGATCTTTATGCTACGCTTATCTATAGGAGTATGTCCATCATATCATTCTCCTAACGATATGATCTTGTTGTTAATAACATCTCAATGTTCATGATAGGGAAACCACAATAATTTATTAACCAACAAGATAATATTATAAAGAGGCTTTACTAGGGACTCTAATTTAGTTTACAAATCACACAAGTATTAATGTTTCCTTGTTAATACTGTTATAGCATGAATGTAAAAATTTATCATAAACACAAAGATATAATAATAACTACATTTATTATTGCCTCTAGGGCATATCTCCAACAGTCCATCCTACAGGTACTCCTCTTCATAGTCTGGCCATGGGAATAGCCAAGGACAAAGCCATGAGTACTCTTTAAGTACTCGCAAACTACTACTAACAAATGAAAGGGGTTTTTGATAATAGGACACTAGGCTCTAGGGTTGTTTTGCAAAAGCCAGATTTATCTCTACTAAGTTTAGGGGCAACGAATGCTAGTTGAAGTTTATAACATCTAAGTGGGAACTTGTATTTCATATCACAACCCTGTTGTGGTCAAGTAAAAGTCTCACTTCATTTCACAAGTCATTGTGAAAAGTCTGACGGGGGAACAGTATGGCCACTCCAACTGTCCATAACCGCGGACGCGGCTATTCGAATAGTTTGACACTCTGCAGAGATTGTACACTTTCACCACAACATTCGATACATCTGTCAGGATCAAATCCTGAATTCACCATACTCAGTATACGGATAATCAATCCTAGCCTTTCAATTACACGCCCTAGTATAAGCACCTCTCCTGTGAGTTTGGCCTCCCAACCATGACCAACTGTCATCTTGGGTACTGCACAGGTGGACAATCTTCACAAGGTAGCCTCAGCTCCGACCTTGGCCGGGAGGGAACTAATACTAAGGTATATAAGTTTCCAGCCAAGCCCTACCCAATCTTCGGGTATTGTGGTTGTACGATAAAATTGGAATGGTATCGCATCCAGACAACCATCAGTTTTATAAAGGGCTAAGGCTCATGCCTCAACATTTTCATCACCAAAATCATCAGGTGTTTCGGAAACACATGTCCAAAACATTTCAATAGAATGATCCATCATTCCAAGGTTTTCATAACCATTTCCCCCCAAGTATTCCTATCTAAAGTTGATCAAGTTTTATGCTTAGCACTAGCATCTACAGGTGGGGGTAAGAACTGATGAGGGGTGATAAACTAGTGGAGTCTTAACTAAGTTCAATCTCATGCCTTAGGATGACATCAAGATTATCTAGCTTAGGCCAAATTTTATGCTCTTTATGCAACCTTCACATATCTTTCTAGTACCTACCATTCACTTAGGTAAAAATCTAGGTAAGAGTTTTGATAAAGAAATAAAGTAAGAAGCTTGCAAGTAAAACTAGGATTGGGTTATCAAGTGGAGATGATCGTATATGCTTAAGGCATATAGTGGTCATAGTATCAAGTAGGGGTTTGTTTGCATCAGTAGAGTATCTTGCAAGTGTTAGCTTGCACATTCAACTGGTAGTATTAGGCTTGCATTAGTGTCAATATAAGCTTGCCTTGTGCAAAGCAGTGGTTGAAGTTCTCCTCGGCTTCTTCTTCGTAGAATCCTCCTTCCTCCTCGTATCCTTGGTCGGTACTAGCGTCTATAAATAAATACGAGGTACACAATCACCAAATAATACTTAACTACTTGCAATCATCACACACAAGGGTCCTATAGATGATCTAACATCATCTCTAACATTACAAGATTAAGGCTTGGTTTAATTCCTTTTATTTTTAGAAAAGTAATTTCTACTCATTGAAAAACTACTTAAGATTTAATATTCTCCAAACCAAAATGGGATCATGTTGACACATGTCATCACCATATATTTTAGTCCATGGGAATATGATTTAAAGTGGTGTCACAATTTAATAAGGTTTTACCCTTTTATTTTAATTAAATAAAGTGACTAGAAATGCCTATGTATCATTCTTTTATTACTTGAACATTATTTCTGCAAGTAAACCTATATATTTTTATATATTCTGAAAGGTATGGTTAAATGTGATTTTTGAGAGTTGGAATCAACTCAAAAGCTATTATGGTTTAAATTTGAAAAATGTTTGAATGCAGAAAAGCTTCTGCCTTGTTATTTTTACCATGGGTGATCTATAGATCCAAATGACTTGAATCCAACGGGCTTGGATTCAGCATTCCTAGACCTTTCTAACAAAATTAGTTTCATTCAATTTGGTGCACTGAATCGACCTGGGTTGATTTTTGAAACTGGGTACAAAAGTGTGTTTGAAATAAAATGGAAAAGGTTTAATTCAAATAACTTGGCTGTGCGGGAAAGGTTAACGGACCGGCCTGCTAAGCGTAGCGCTTCCGCGGGCTGTTTAAGTGGTTGTCCTCACTCGTCAGTGAGACAGGGGTGCGAAGCGGTATGGGGCGATGTGGGACGTTCGATCTAGTTCTAATCCAACGGCTGGGAGTCATCGTCGACGTTGGGCAACGCCGGCGAGACAGAAACCTAGCGCGACCAGTGGGGGTTGCTGGGGGCTCACCGGGGTGCAGGCGAGGGTCGGCGAGGCGGGCGAACGACGAAGTCGACAACGGCGAATCTCCTGGTACCGGTGGCTCCTCCTGGGGCGGCTCCAATCGCTGGCTCCCTTCTTCTCCAGAGGCGGCGGGCTCCGGTGAAATTCCGACGAGGTGTTGCTCGCCTTGATCCGGGAGCGGTGTGGCACGATCAGTGAGGAGAGGGGAGTAGAATGGTGTGCTGAATTCGGCTGGGGGTGGCCTCTATTTATAGTCGAGCGAGGGGACCGACGGGGCACACGGTGAGCTCGTCGGGGGTGATGGTACAGACGGCTATTGGCATGGCAGAAGGTAGGGGACGATGCGGTGTTCCCTGGCGATTCTCAACGATACGGTGGCGAGACGTGGGGCGGTGCGGGTTGGTCTGGAATACGCGACGCTCTGCGCGGCAGAGGCGGCGTCTTCAATGGCGAGCGGTGGCTGTGCGGCATGGGGCGGCTAACGGGGATGTCTGGCGGTCTCCTGGGTCGGTGGTGATCGTGTATGCACGCGGCGAGGGCGGCGAGCGGTCTGTGGGCTTCGGTCGAGGGTGGCGCTCTGGCGCATGCTCGGCACGGTTGGCAGAGGCACGGGCGCGGCGTTCCTGGGTGCTCTGGTCGGTGTCTTCGAGGCAGGGCTGGTCGAGAGGGGGCGGTGAGGCATGGGTGATCTCCCAGACAAGGTTGGCACGGCTAGTTTCCTCTCTAGCTTGCTGTCGACATGTGGGTGGCAAGGGTGGCTTCGGCTGTTCACCATTGATGGTTTTGGCAAGCTCACAGTGGTGCTAGTGCTTGGTTAATCTTGCTAGATGATCTACTAAGATGGTTGTGAGCTAGATAGGGAACCAATTAGGCTCAAAACACTGCACACTATAGTGTTTTGGTTTTGTTTGATTTGTGTCTGCCAAGTGTTTGATGAAATGGCGCATGAATTCAAGTTTTGAATTTTGAAAAGATTTTTGGTGGCGGTGCTAGATTGGTGCTGGTGAGTCTGCAGATGCGGGTTTTGAAAGTTGAGCTTGTTTGAGTGGTTTTTGAAAAAGTGGGATCTTTTCATATGATAAAGATTCAATTTTGAATTGTCATTTAAACTATGCATTTGAAAGTTTCTGGATGATCACAAAGTGGGCCTTGATACTTTGTTATGAGTACAGTCAAGGGGTGCAAAGATCCAGAAAAGTTTCTGTTAGGTTCTGAAAGTTTGAGACAGCCAAAGTAGGCATGGGAGTTAAATTGGTCAAAATGACCATTCCTTTATTTTATTTGTCCTGCTTTATTTGTCTTTGGAAAAGTGTGGGAAATGTTTTAGATGATGTTTATTTCACCTAAGAAACATTTTACAAGCAAGGAAACACACAAACAAGGTGGTTCAAAAGAATTTCAAATTCAATGCATACTCATATGCATGCTTTCATAATTTTATTTAGAAATTTTTTTGTTAACCCTAATTTTGATGATTAGAGTTTGATGATCCAAGTTCAATATTTTTGGGATGTTACACACGCCGTGTCGATGATGGCGAGGATGGTCTTCTGCCGGGCAGGGCCTCCCTCACTGCTGTCCTCCCACTCCTATGTTTCCTCTTCCCTCGTCCGCCTCCCACTCCTCCCTGGCCTCCACCACCTCCTCCTCCCCCACAAACGGTCTTGCTCGCTGTGGGGAGGGCAGGTACACGGCGAGGGCGTACTTGTTGAGGTTGCACCAGGTGACTGGGAGGCGTCTAGGCGGCATGGTGACGATGGTCCTCCCCATTCCCGGTGGCCTTCCTTTTTATAGACCGGGGCAGTCCCTCGACGAGAAACAGAGGTAGGAAGGGAGCAGCTGGGTGGGAAACGACGCCAAAATTGGCGCGAGCAGCAGAAACGCGCAAGGGGTGGTGGGATGTGTGCTTACCGCCATTAACACTAAGCAGCTGTCCACTAAGCTGCTCCCCGGATAGCAGGGCCCACAAATGGGGCGACCTGCTGGCTGTACAGCCACCGAAAACAAACAGAAACGGTCCGATTTGTGGATGGCCGTTGGTATACCCTAAGCACAAGAAACCGATGGAGTAGGGCACACATTCTCTACTACTCCCTCAGTACTGAAATACCCTGCATTCTGGGTTTAGTCAAAGTCAAACTTTATAAAGTTTGGTAAAATATATAAAAAAATCTATAAACATCTATAGCATTGAATGTATATATTATGAAAATATATTTTATGACGATTCTAATAGTACTTAGGTTGTATTATAGGTGTACATAAATTTTTCAATATGTTTGGTCAAACTTTCTAAGTTTGATCTTGACTTAACCAAGAATACAGGGTATTTTAAGACAGAGGGAGTAGTACAGTACTTCCCAAGAACCAACATGGTCGTTTTTTTTCTATTCTCTTATGCTCTCTTCTGTTTGCACACAGACTTGAACACATGACAAAACATCAAACACGATACGCCGCAAAACAAGCTGATATAATGGCATGGGACATGGGAGACCCCTGCAGCTTCAGAATCGTCCAGAAGTGCATGACAATTCTGATCTCAAACTACCAGTGCATCTTCACATTCATGCATTAGGTGCACCCCAGGAGGTGGTCAGCTGTTGGTATGTCCACTCACTAGTACTGACGGTTGGTGTCAAATTCAGATCATCGCGAACCGTTGCCGGCAGATAGACAACACCGATCGCGTGTCGTCGATCAATCTTACTTCAGAGTCGAGTATGGAACCCATAAATTCAGATCAAGGAAACACAAGCCAACTAAAAGAGAGGCCAGAATTTCAGCTCAGCTGGAAATTGCATAGAGATGGCACCAAAATGGAGCCCCCAAAATCTCAGCTCGGCTGACGGACACGGAACCAGCAACGAACGAGACTGGGGTGAACAAGAAGAGCAGATTAAAGTTAAGCACCAGCACTCTTTTGAAAAATTTACAGTTCATTTTGCCGTTTCTGATCTGCCAATGCAAGTCCGAGACCACAAAAGTTGTTTGCGGAAACCGCAAAATACTTTGCGATTTCAGATTATGCGGCATATTGCTAGAGATTTGCTCTAATTGTCTCATTTCTCTACATATACCGGAAATATTTCTCTACACTGCCGTTACAATTGCAATTCGTAGTTCTGTGCTCAGTTTCTAACTTTGCGCTTGGAGGAGGACGTCGTTGATACCGATCGGCATCGGTGAAGATGATGGATGGGGTAGCCTACTTCCAATCGTATCTTCTCATGGACGTGTCAACAAAACAAAATTCTGGCATGAACACGCACGTTTCGTGAATCCGGTGACCCGTGTTGAACTGGGTTTTTTAGGGGCTTGTTGTTGTTGTTGTTTTCTAGTGGCTATAAAGCTAAAGTGCACTCCGGGCAAAAGAAAAAATCTATATATATATATATATATAATATATATATATATAATATAATATATAATAATATAAAGCATGAAGTGTTTCTTCCGGTCCAACACTTTTTTAGACAAGTTTGTCCTTCCACTGAACATCAAATTGCCTACAAATGCCACCCGTAAGGAAATCGATCGTCCCTTTTTCTTATGGGCCGCAGGCGAACCGGTAACTTTATTTTCCACGTCAAAATACTCCGCTGCAACACTGCTTCCGACATGAACTGTGCTCGACCATGGCCATGGGTTGCTCATATAAAAACGACTCGAGACCCTCGACTGAAACCCCAACTCGACAATTGTCGTGCCTGAATTCTGCCCCAGCTCGACTTGTCGCCATACGTAGCGCTGGCATCCTTAAATAGCGCACTCTCGGTGCGTGTTGACGAACGCAATCCGCAGGTATACGGGTCTCCGCACCTGCCTGTGCCCGCGCAGCAATCCCTGATCGGTAGTAGCTAGGCTGAGCGCCGATCAAGCGCGCTGCATGCCGAGACTGCAAAGTTCGTCTCTCTGAAAATTGGCCCCAGCATCTTTGCCCAGTTTACGCGAGACGGCGAGAGCAGAATAAACATTCACGGCTTCACGAATAAAACTTATCGTCCAGGGCTTCAACAAATTCTTCTTGTCACACATGCGAAAAGGACATGTATGATCTAATAGCAGTCCTATCTATGAACCAATTTTTTCCTATCGTCCACGCCATGAAAGACGGAGTAACAGTACCCTGCAAAATATATTTTTCTATAATTATTATATTTGAAATTTGCAAAACATAAAATAACATTTTTTCAAATGATGGATGTTCCTAGCTACGAGTCATCTCCTTGCGTTTCAGGACACAACAAGGTCTACTCCAGATTGGATTCCAAATAAGCCATTCAATTGCTTGATTAATAAAGCCTAAAAAGTCTCAAGGAGTACTCAACGAGGCTCTCACCATATTTTTTCTCCCGCTCACTTGTTTTTTCAACCTAATGACAGCACGAAGCTGAAGGAGACGCTGACCGTCGGACTTTCGTATGTCTAAAATAGACTCTTACTAGCTTTTAATTCCGTTGCAGCGCACGGGTTTTGTGCTAGTAATGGAAAAAACTGAAGTGCACTAACCAGCGTGCACATGGTGCTTTATGAGATGCTTCCCTTTGCATCCCATGATGAAAAAATTACATGCTTAAGCTAGATTAGTTTCCCTTGCCTTTTTAATCTGATCCGACATGATTGTCTGTGCTTTATCAATCAACTACCTAATCTGCAGTTGTTCTTCATTAGTCATAGTCCGCACTTTTCAGGTGCACAATCAAGTCCTTTTTCAAAAAAAAAACCCAATAAAACTAGTATATATATGTGTGTGTTTGCTTAGATCTGTATGTTGCTAGAGCATCATGCGTCCACTTAATTAGTTGGTCATCTTCTTCCAGGTGTGGGCCTGAATTCTTCTTGTACTTGAGTTACACAGGTTGAGTAATTGCATGGAAGTAAACAATCATGGTCCATACATAATACACAGACATGTGGGTCTGAGGAGGAGCCGTACATCTTGGGCCGGTTTCCCAGTTTAAATTTGGATTTTGGTGTGTCTCTGAACACAAGAAACCGATCGAGGTGGGGGCACAGATTCATTCCTTCACGCGGTTGCGATTCTCTGCTGCTGCAATGCCTATCCACTACACGCCGACCTGTTTGCTGCTGCAATGCCTATCCACTACTATACAGGTCCATTTATCTTCATTTGTTCTCTTCTGTTGCTATGATATGCTCCTGGACACCTACTTAATCATGACAAAACACGGGTTCAGATAAGGCGCGTTGATTAACATGGACAGACATGTCGGTTGTCCCAGCCTAAAATTCAAACTGCTCACACTAGTCAGATAGAGACAGTGAGACAGATTGTTGATGCAGCATGGATACGGCACACCTGTTCTGGTGGTTTCGTTTTTAGAATGGCCATAGTGCTATTATCTTAGCCGGTAGTATCAACGTACACAGGCCCACAAAAATGCTGACACAAATTACGAGATTTTTTTATGGCAAACTAATCACAAATATTGAATACTAGTATGGATCCCATAAAACAATAAAGAAAACTTCCCATGTTACCAAGCTAGCTTATGATATCATATACCTGATACCATATACCTGATACTCTAGTCTATGATACTCTTCGCTATAACTAGTCTTAGAGCACCATCACTCGTTCGGCGTTCACAGACCGTAGCGCCAGATGGATGTAACCACTAGTGGAAACGAGGCTTTTTGTTGATCCTGAAAAGGGGTTTTAGGGGGGGGGGGGGGGGGGCGTACCAGCGTGGCCCGTGCGGCAAAAAAGAAACCCTCCCTTTAACACCGGTTCGTCCTGCGACAGTGCCCCGCGTAGCCCCCCCCTTTAACACCGGTTCGTGGCTTGAACCGGTGTTAAAGGGGGGCTATATAAGACACCGTAGCCCACACCCCACTCTTCCATTTTTTCACTATCTCATTTTGGAGCCTAGCAAGAGGGTGTGAATAGTGCTAGTTTGTGTTTTTTTTATATGCACAAGAGGTGTTCGGTGAAATGCCCGAGAGCTCAAAATAAGTTTTCTCGTTGCTCTTTCCTTCTCGGTCGAGGTCGGCAACTATCCTTTCATGTGTCATTGATGTACTATATATATAAATGGTCATCTCCCTATTAATTTTTGATATATACTACATATTAATGCAGATGAACCGGCAATGGATGTACGGTGACCACCGCACTTCCGAGTACATTACGGGCCTCCAAAATTTCATCGTTGTGGCTAATGCAAACCGTGGTCACAATGGTTTTATGTGCTGTCCGTGTGTTCACTGTCAGAACAAGAAAGACTACTCAAATACCAGAACCATTCACGCCCACCTGCTTCGATCCGGTTTCATGCCCAGCTATAATTGTTAGACCAAGCACGGAGAAAAAGGGGTTGTGATGGAAGACAACGAAGAAGAAGAGGATGATGACAACTATCATAATATGTATCCTGAATATGATGATACTGCAACGGGGGTAGATAATGAAGATCAAGAGGCAGCAGATGGGCCCGCTGATGACGATCTTGGTCGGGCCATTACTGATGCAAAGGAAGAATGTGAAACTGAAAAGGATAAGGAGAAGCTGGAGCAGATGTTAAAGGATCACAAAACATTGTTGTATCCAACTTGTGAAGATGGCCACAAAAAGCTAGGTACCACACTGGATTTACTGCAATGGAAGGCAGAGAACGGTGTGACTGACAGCGCATTTTCAAAGTTGTTGGTAAAAATAAAGAATCTTCTTCCAAAAAATAATGAGTTGCCCGACAGTACATACCAAGCAAAGAAGGTTGTCTGCCCTCTAGGATTAGACGTGCAAAAGATACATGCATGCATCCTCTACCGCGGTGAGAAGTACGAGAATTTGGATGCATGCCCGGTATGCACTGCACTGCGGTATAAGATCAGACGAGACGATCCTGGCGATGTTGAGGACGAGGCCCCTAGGAAGAAGGTTCCTGCCAAGGTTATGTGGTATGCTCCTATAATACCACGGTTAAAACGTCTCTTCAGAAATAAAGAGCATGCCAAGTTGTTACGATGGCACATGAAAGACCGTAAGAAAGACGCGATGTTGAGACACCCCGCTGATGGGTCACAGTGGAGAAAAGTCGAGCGAGAGTACCCGGACTTCGCACGTGACGCAAGGAACTTAAGGTTTGGTCTAAGTACAGACGGCATGAATCCTTTTGGTGAGCAGAGTTGCAGTCATAGCACCTGGCCTATGACTCTATGTATCTATAACCTTCCTCCTTGGTTGTGTATGAAGAGGAAGTTCATTATGATGCCAGTGCTCATCCAAGGCTCGAGGCAACCCGGCAACGACATTGATGTGTACCTAAGGCCATTAGTTGAAGAACTTTTACAGCTGTGGGCCAAACCAGGTGTACATATGTGGGATGAGCACAAAGGGGAGCCATTTGACCTACGAGCATTGCCTTTCGTAACCATCAATGATTGGCCTGCTCTTAGTAACATTTCAGGGCAGACAAACAAGGGATACAATGCATGCACACACTGTTTAGATGAGACTGAAAGTGTATATTTGGATAAATGTAAGAAGGTAGTGTACCTAGGGTATCGCCGATTTCTTCCGAACCTGCATCCAGTAAGAAAGAAAGGCAAGCATTTCAAACGTCTGGCAGAACCCCGGAGGAAGCCTATCCTCCGTACCAGTGAGGAGGTATTTGGTATGGTCAAGGACCTAGAAGTAATCTTTGGAAAAGGTCCTGGCAGTCTATCTGTTCCAAATGACGATGTCGGACACGCGCCCATGTGGAAGAAGCAATCTATATTTTGGGACCTACCCTATTGGAAAGTCTTAGAGGTCTGCTCTTCAATCGACGTGATGCACGTGACGAAGAATGTTTGCGTGAACCTGCTAGGCTTTCTAGGAGTGTATGGGAAGACAAAAGATACACCGGAAGCACGGCAGGACCAGCAACGTCTGAAAGCCCCTGAAGAGCCTATGCATCCTGAGAACGAGAAGGCTAAACGATGCCACTTAACTCCTGCCAGCTACTCTCTTACCAAAGAAGAGAAGGAAATCTTTTTTGAATGTCTGAGCAGTATCAAGGTCCCGTCTGGCTTCTCGTCTAATATAAAGGGAATAATAAATATGGCAGAGAAAAAATTCCAAAACCTGAAGTCTCATGACTGCCACGTGATTATGACACAATTGCTTCCGATTGCATTGAGGGGGCTTCTACTTGAAAATGTTCGAGTACCCATTGTGAAGCTATGTGCATTCCCCAATGCAATATCTCAGAAGGTAATCGATCCAGAAAGCCTACTAGGGTTACAAACATATGTGGCACAATATCTTGTCAGCTTTGAGTTGGTGTTCCCACCATCCTTCTTCAATATTATGACGCATCTCCTGGTTCACCTAGTAGAAGAGATTGCCATTCTCGGTCCTGTATTTCTACACAATATGTTCCCCTTTGAGAGGTACATGGGAGTCTTAAAGAAATATGTTCATAACCGTGCTAGGCCAGAAGGAAGCATCTCCAAGGGCTATGTAACAGAGGAGGTCATTGAGTTCTGTGTTGATTTTATTCCTGACCTTAAGGCGATTGGTGTTCCAGAATCACGACATAAGGGGAGACTGCGTGGAAAAGGCACCCTAGGATGTAAAGCAATGATATGTAGGGACGGGCATTCTCTCAATCAAGCACACTACACGGTTTTACAAAGATCTATCTTGGTTGCCCCGTATATCAATGAACACAAGAATTTAATATGCCTCAAACACCCGGGGTAGTCTGATGAATGGATTATAAGTGAACACATGGCGAGTTTTGGCGGCTGGCTGCAAAGACTTCTCACGAATAACACCACTGTTGGGGATCAGTTGTACTTGTTGGCCAGGACACCATCTTCGACTGTATGTACTTTCCAAGGGTACGAGATAAATGGGAATACATTTTACACGATAGGCCAAGATAAAAAGAGCACCAACCAAAATAGTGGTGTCCGCTTCGATGCAGCAGAAGACAATGGGCAGAAGACCACGCATTATGGGTTCATAGAGGAGATATGGGAACTTGACTATGGACCTAATTTTAAGGTCCCCTTGTTTCGATGCAAATGGGTCAAGCTAACAGGAGGAGGGGTTGAGGTAGACAAGAAGTACGGAATGACAACGGTGGATCTCAACAATCTTATTAAGGTAGACAAGAACTTAGACGAACCATTCGTCCTAGCCAATGATGTGGCTCAGGTTTCCTATGTGAAGGACATGTCCTCCAGACCAAAAAAAAGAAAAAATATGCAAACGAATACATCATATGATGAGCCAAAGCGTCACATAGTTCTTTCAGGGAAAAGAAACATCGTGGGAATCGAGGACAAGACAGACATGTCAGAAGATTATAATAAGTTTGATGAAATTCCGCCCTTCACAGTGAAAACTGACCCAAGCATTCCGTTAAGTAAAGAAGATGCTCCATGGTTACGTCTGAAGTGATCATAAGGAAGGACATATGCCAAGAAGTTCATGCTCATATTATGCAACTCTAGTTCATGTCTTTCGCGGTTTGTGGCTTGACCGAAGGATATCTTTCGCGGTTTGTGGATTGACCGGGACTATATATAGGGGGGACCGGTTTTGTAGTCTCAGTTTTTAATATTAATAAATGTCTTGAGTGTTAGTCTTGTTTTGTGGATGGACCGGGACTATGAGAAGAAGTTGTCCCGATTCGTACTTACCATTAAGATCTGATCTCCAAACGCGCGCGGTCACATATTAGGGAGTGCCTCTATGATCAGTTTCTTGGAGATGCCGGAGGACTGGGCTCCGTCGGCATCTCCCTGAAACTGGCCGTAGTGGTGTCCCTGCTCTCGAAAACCATCTTGTAGCTTGTAACTTCTCTAACTAGATTAATACACCTGGGAGCTAACTAATTTCACATATTAGGGAGTGCCTCTATGACCAGTTTCTCGGAGATGCCGGAGGACTGGGCTCCGTCGGCATCTCCCTGAAATTGGCCGTAGTGGTGTCCCTGCTCTCGAAAACCATCTTGGAGATGCCTAAAACTGGCTGGAGGACTGGACTCACAAGGATGCCTATTTATAGTACAAGCAGCTCAGCATAGTGTCGACACTTATGAAATAATGTCGACACTCACCCCTATTATTAGTGTTGACTCGTGTTTTGTCCCGGTTGGTGTCTCCAACCGGTACTAAAGGTTCATCTTTAGACCCGGTTGGTGTCTCCAACCGGGACTAAAGGTTCATCTTTAGTCCCGGTTGGTGACACCATCCGGGACAAGGTACACGCCGCACGACATAATGTCGACACTCACCCCTATCATTAGTGCTGCCTGGCCCAGCCTGAAATCCCTCCAACCGTCCCATTTTTAAAACAATGTAATATTTCTTCTGTTAACAGTATATGTATTAAATGAGCCATTTTTATTCCTTCTATTTCTTCCCTCCATTTTTCTTCCCGCCATTTTTTCCCGCCATTTTTCTTCCCGCCATTTTTCCCCGCCAGTTCTTCCCTCCAGTTCTTCCCGCCAGTTCACTATATATATATGTAGGGTTGGCCTCCATTGTCATTGCACATCTCTAGACATATCTGCAACCTCATCACTCTTTCCCATGGATTCCACTGTAGCACTAACCCCCAGGGAGGCGGAGGCGCTTTGCGCCTCGAACTACCCCTGCCCGCCGGGCTACTGTGTCCCCGTCGGCTGGATGCTGAGCGCCGGAGGCGTGCCGGTTCCTCCTGTCCCTCTAGGTGTGGCGCGCCGGATGGCCATCACGAACCACTACTACTTAGAGCTCACGCCGGAGCAGCGGAGGAATCCCAGATGGCATCCCGACTATTTCCCTACTTCGGAAGCCTTCTTCGTGGATCGGCGTGAGAGGGCGCTCGCCAGGCACGAGGAGGACGGCCCACCTCCTCCTAACTTCAATGAGGCCGGCCATCGGCTATGGTCGCGCGGTCGGACTCTCCAGAGCGTCATGACCTATGACACTTCCGCCGACTCTAACCCCCGTCTACGCTACCCTCAAGTCCAGCCCACACATACTCAGCCTTCAAGGTTCAATTACGGCGACCCCGACGACGACAGCGATGACGGCGGCGGCGAGTACGACGACTACAGTGGCGAGTATTACAGGTGTAGGCAGGAGTATGACTGAATCACTCCAACATTCTGAAACAAGTTCGGCCGATTGTTACTTAATCTGGCCATGTATCTTAATTTTCAGTTCTTTTATGTATCTTAATTTTCAGTCGTGCTTTATGTAACTTACTATTAGTTGCATTCTGTATTTTAATTCCAGTTCTATCTCCTTCGCAAAATGACCTATCTCATTCGAGTTTCATGGCTTTCAGGTCAAATGACCAATGTTATGGCTAGAATAAAGGCATAGTTTGTGATAATATGGCCATATTGTGCATACATGTGCATCATGGCATGGCAAACAATGTTGCAAGAGAAAGTTTTCCTTTTTATCGCACCAAAAAGGCATTTTCTATTTTTCGAGCATAAAAAACGGACGGTTTTGTGAAGCAACCACCAAATGGCTAATTCAAAAAACCACCAACACATTTTACAAAAATACTAGACCATCTTATATGGACAATGTACCAACAGGGGGATCTGAAACCTTTCCGTCCACCTCTGGTGAAAAAGACAAATTCATGCCGAATCGGCAGGAAGTGGGTCAGATATCAACTACAGGTACATGATACGATGCTCATGATTTTTTACATAAATCATTTTTAGGTTGACAATAAGCTATTTTATCAAAAATCCAATGCAAGTTGAGCGAGGCTTGGCCCGGAGCTAAGAATCTTCATGCCCGTTGTTCGACAAAGTTTGACGATAGTTTAAAACGGGGATAAAAAAATAAAAAAAGATCGAAACAGTGCGAAACCTTCGCGTGGTGTTATATTATGTGACATAGTTAGAAGGAAAAATCTCAAACTTGGTATATTGATTATGTCTCAAAAACAACTTCACAAAATGACCTATCTCATTCGAGGTTTCTTGGCTTTCGGGTCAAATGACCAATGTTATGGCTAGAATCAAGACATATTTTGTGATAATATGGCCATATTGTGCATACATGTGCATCATGTCATGGCAAACAATGTTGCAAGAGGAAGTTTTACTTTTTATCGCACCAAAAAGGCATTTTCCATTTTCCGAGCATAAAAAACGGACGGTTTTGTGAAGCAACCACCAAATGGTTAATTCAAAAAACCACCAACACATTTTACAAAAATACTAGACCACCTTATATGGACAATGTGCCAACAGGGGGATCTGAAACTTTTCCGTCCACCTCTGGTGAAAAAGACAAATTCCTGCCGAATCGGTAGGAAGTGGGTCAGATATGAACTACAGGTACATGATAGGATGCTCATGATTTTTTACAAAAATCATTTTTAGGTTCACAATATGCTATTTTATCAAAAATACAATGCAATTTGAGCGAGGCTTGGCCCCGAGCTAAGAATCTTCGTGCCCGTTGTTCGACAAAGTTTGACGATAGTTTAAAACGGGGATAAAAAATAAAAAAAGATCGAAACAGGGCGAAACCTTCATGTGGTGTTATATTATGTGACATAGTTAGAAGGAAAAATCTCAAACTTGGTATATTGATTATGTCTCAAAAAACCTTCACAAAATGACATATCTCATTCGAGGTTTCTTGGCTTTCGGGTCAAATGACCAATGTTATGGATAGAATCAAGGCATAGTTTGTGATAATATGGCCATATTGTGCATACATGTGCATCATGGCATGGCAAACAATGTTGCAAGAGGAAGTTTTCCTTTTTATCGCACCAAAAAGGCATTTTCCATTTTCCGAGCATAAAAAACGGACGGTTTTGTGAAGCAACCACCAAATGGTTAATTCAAAAAACCACCAACACAGTTTACAAAAATACTAGACCACCTTATATGGACAATGTACCAACAGGGGGATCTGAAACCTTTCCGTCCACCTCTGGTGAAAAAGACAAATTCCTGCCGAATCGACGGGAAGTGGGTCAGATATGAACTACAGGTACATGATACGATGCTCATGATTTTTTACAAAAATCATTTTTAGGTTCACAATATGGTATTTCATCAAAAATCCAATGTAAGTTGAGCGAGGCTTGGCCCCGAGCTAAGAATCTTCATGCCCGTAGTTCGACAAAGTTTGACGATAGTTTAAAACGGGGATAAAAAAAAGAATATCAAAACAGTGCGAAACCTTCGCGTGGTGTTATATTATGTGACATAGTTAGAAGGAAAAATCTCAAACTTGGTATATTGATTATGTCTCAAAAACACCTTCACAAAATGACCTATCTCATTCGAGGTTTCTTGGCTTTCGGGTCAAATGACCAATGTTATGGCTAGAATCAAGGCATATTTTGTGATAATATGGCCATATTGTGCATACATGTGCATCATGGTATGGCAAACAACGTTGCAAGAGGAAGTTTTACTTTTTATCGCACCAAAAAGGCATTTTCCATTTTCCGAGCATAAAAACGGACGGTTTTGTGAAGCAACCATCAAATGGTTAATTCAAAAAACCACCAACACATTTTACAAAAATACTAGACCACCTTATATGGACAATGTACCAACAGGGGCATCTGAAACTTTTCCGTCCACCTCTGGTGAAAAAGACAAATTCATGCCGAATCGGTAGGAAGTGGGTCAGATATGAACTACAGGTACATGATAGGATGCTCATGATTTTTTACAAAAATCATTTTTAGATTCACAATATGCTATTTTATCAAAAATCCAATGCAAGTTGAGCGAGTCTTGGCCTCGAGCTAAGAATCTTCGTGCCCATTGTTCGACAAAGTTTGACGATAGTTTAAAACGGGGATAAAAAATAAAAAAAGATCGAAACAGTGCGAAACCTTCACGTGGTGTTATATTATGTGACATAGTTAGAAAGAAAAATCTCAAACTTGGTATATTGATTATGTCATAAAAAACGTTCACAAAATGACATATCTCATTCGAGGTTTCTTGGCTTTCGGGTCAAATGACCAATGTTATGGATAGAATCAAGGCATAGTTTGTGATAATATGGCCATATTGTGCATACATGTGCATCATGGCATGGCAAACAATGTTGCAAGAGGAAGTTTTCCTTTTTATCGCACCAAAAAGGCATTTTCCATTTTCCGAGCATAAAAAATGGACGGTTTTGTAAAGCAACCACCAAATGGTTAATTCAAAAAACCACCAACACAGTTTACAAAAATAGTAGACCACCTTATATGGACAATGTACCAACAGGGGGATCTGAAACCTTTCCGTCCACCTCTGGTGAAAAAGACAAATTCCTGCCGAATCGATAGAAGTGGGTCAGATATGAACTACAGGTACATGATACGATGCTCATGATTTTTTACAAAAATCATTTTTAGGTTCACAATATGCTATTTCATCAAAAATCCAATGCAAGTTGAGCGAGGCTTGGCCCCGAGCTAAGAATCTTCATGCCCGTAGTTCGACAAAGTTTGACGATAGTTTAAAACGGGGATAAAAAAATAAAAAAAGATCAAAACAGTGCGAAACCTTCGCGTGGTGTTATATTATGTGACATAGTTAGAAGGAAAAATCTCAAACTTGGTATATTGATTATGTCTCAAAAAACTTTCACAAAATGACATATCTCATTCGAGGTTTCTTGGCTTTCGGGTCAAATGACCAATGTTATGGATAGAATCAAGCCATAGTTTGTGATAATATGGCCATATTGTGCATACATGTGCATCATGGCATGGCAAACAATGTTGCAAGAGGAAGTTTTCCTTTTTATCGCACCAAAAAGGCATTTTCTATTTTCCGATCATAAAAAACGGACGGTTTTGTAAAGCAACCACCAAATGGTTAATTCAAAAAACCACCAACACAGTTTACAAAAATAGTAGACCACCTTATATGGACAATGTACCAACAGGGGGATCTGAAACCTTTCCGTCCACCTCTGGTGAAAAAGACAAATTCCTGCCGAATCGATAGGAAGTGGGTCAGATATGAACTACAGGTACATGATACGATGCTCATGATTTTTTACAAAAATCATTTTTAGGTTCACAATATGCTATTTCATCAAAAATCCAATGCAAGTTGAGCGAGGCTTGGCCCCGAGCTAAGAATCTTCATGCCCGTAGTTCGACAAAGTTTGACGATAGTTTAAAAACGGGGATAAAAAAATAAAAAAAGATCAAAACAGTGCGAAACCTTCGCGTGGTGTTATATTATGTGACATAGTTAGAAGGAAAAATCTCAAACTTGGTATATTGATTATGTCTCAAAAAAAACCTTCACAAAATGACCTATCTCATTCGAGGTTTCTTGGCTTTCGGATCAAATGACCAATGTTATGGCTAGAACCAAGGCATAGTTTATGATAATATGTCCATATTGTGCATACATGTGCATCATGGCATGGCAAACAATGTTGTAAGAGGAAGTTTTCCTTTTTATCGCACCAAAAAGGCATTTTCCATTTTCCGAGCATAAAAACGGACGGTTTTGTGAAGCAACCACCAAATGGTTAATTCAAAAAACCACCAACACATTTACAAAAATGCTAGACCACCTTATATGGACAATGTACCAACAGGGGGATCTGAAACCTTTCCGTCCACCTCTGGTGAAAAAGACAAATTCCTGCCGAATCGATAGGAAGTGGGTCAGATATGAACTACAGGTACATGATACGATGCTCATGATTTTTTACAAAAATCATTTTTAGGTTTACAATATGATATTTTATCAAAAATCCAATGCAAGTTGAGCGAGGCTTGGCCCCGAGCTAAGAATCTTCATGCCCGTTGTTCGACAAAGTTTGACAATAGTTTAAAACGGGGATAAAAAATAAAAAAAGATCGAAACAGTGCGAAACCTTCGCGTGGTGTTATATTATGTGACATAGTTAGAAGAAAAAATCTCAAACTTGGTATATTGATTATGTCTTAAAAAACCCTTCACAAAATGACCTATCTCATTCGAGGTTTCTTGGCTTTCGGGTCAAATGACCAATGTTATGGCTAGAATCAAGGCATAGTTTGTGATAATATGGCCATATTATGCATACATGTGGATCATGGCATGGCAAACAATGTTGCAAGACGAAGTTTTCCTTTTTATCGCACCAAAAAGGCATTTTCCATTTTCCGAGCATAAAAAACGGACGGTTTTGTGAAGCAACCACCAAATGGTTAATTCAAAAAATCACCAACACATTTTATAAAAATACTAGACCACCTTATATGGACAATGTACCAACAGGGGGATCTGAAACCTTTCCGTCCACCTCTGGTGAAAAAGACAAATTCATGCCGAATCGGTAGGAAGTGGGTCAGATATCAACTACAGGTACATGATACGATGCTCATGATTTTTTACATAAATCATTTTTAGGTTGACAATAAGCTATTTTATCAAAAATCCAATGCAAGTTGAGCGAGGCTTGGCCCGGAGCTAAGAATCTTCATGCCCGTTGTTCGACAAAGTTTGACGATAGTTTAAAACGGGGATAAAAAAATAAAAAAAGATCGAAACAGTGCGAAACCTTCGCGTGGTGTTATATTATGTGACATAGTTAGAAGGAAAAATCTCAATCTTGGTATATTGATTATGTCTCAAAAAAACCTTCACAAAATGACCTATCTCATTCGAGGTTTCTTGGCTTTCAGGTCAAATGACCAATGTTATGGCTAGAATGAAGGCATAATTTGTGATAATATGGCCATATTGTGCATACATGTGCATCATGGCATGGCAAACAATGTTACAAGAGGAAGTTTTACTTTTTATCGCACCAAAAAGGCGTTTTCTATTTTCCGAGCATAAAAAACGGACGGTTTTGTGAAGCAACCACCAAATGGTTAATTCAAAAAACCACCAACACATTTTACAAAAATACTAGACCACCTTATATGGACAATGTACCAACAGGGGGATCTGAAACCTTTCCGTCCACCTCTGGTGAAAAAGACAAATTCCTACCGAATCGGTAGGAAGTGAGTCAGATATGAAATACAGGTACATGATACGATGCTCATGATTTTTTACAAAAATTATTTTAAGGTTCACAATATGCTATTTTATCAAAAATCCAATGCAAGTTGAGCGAGGCTTGCCCCCGAGTTAAGAATCTTCATGACCGTAGTTCGACAAAGTTTGACGATAGTTTAAAACAGGGATAAAAAAATAAAAAAAGATCAAAACAGTGCGAAACCTTCGCGTGGTGTTATATTATGTGACATTGTTAGAAGGAAAAATCTCAAACTTGGTATATTGATTATGTCTCAAAAAAAACCTTCACAAAATGACCTATCTCATTCGAGGTTTCTTGGCTTTCGGGTCAAATGACCAATGTTATGGCTAGAATCAAGGCATAGTTTGTGATAATATGGCCATATTGTGCATACATGTGCATCATGGCATGGAAAATAATGTTGCAAGAGGAAGTTTTCCTTTTTATCGCACCAAAAAGGTATTTTCCATTTTCCGAGCATAAAAAACGGACGGTTTTGTGAAGCAACCACCAAATGGTTAGTTCAAAAAACCACCAACTCATTTTACAAAAATAGTAGACCACCTTATATGGACAATGTACCAACAGGAGGATCTGAAATCTTTCCGCCCACCTCTGGTGAAAAAGACAAATTCCTGCCGAATCGGTAGGAAGTGGGTCAGATATGAACTATAGGTACATGATACGGTGCTCATGATTTTTTACAAAAATCATTTTTAGGTTCACAATATGATATTTTATAAAAAATCCAATGCAAGTTGAGCGAGGCTTCGCCCCGAGCTAAGAATCTTCATGCCCGTTGTTCGACAAAGTTAGACGATAGTTTAAAACGGGGATAAAAAAATAAAAAAAGATCGATACAGTGCGAAACCTTTGCGTGGTGTTATATTATGTGACATAGTTAGAAGGAAAAATCTCAAACTTGGTATATTGATTGTCTCAAAAAAACCTTCACAAAATGACATATCTCATTCGAGGTTTCTTGGCTTTCGGGTCAAATGACCAATTTTATGGCTAGAATCAAGGCATCGTTTGTGATAATATGGCCATATTATGCATACATGTGAATCATGGCATGGCAAACAATGTTGCAAGAGGAAGTTTTCCTTTTTATCGTACCAAAAAGGCATTTTCCATTTTCCGAGCATAAAAAACGGATGGTTTTGTGAAGCAACCACCAAATGGTTAATTTAAAAAACCACCAACACATTTTACAAAAATACTAGACCACCTTATATGTACAATGTACCAACAGGGTATCTGAAACCTTTCCGTACACCTCTGGTGAAAAAGACAAATTCCTGCCGAATCGGTAGGAAGTGAGTCCGATATGAACTACAGGTACATGATACGATGCTCATGATTTTTTACAAAAATCATTTTTAGGTTCACAGTATGCTATTTTATCAAAAATTCAATGCAAGTTAAGCGAGGCTTGGGCCCGAGCTAAGAATATTCATGCCCGTTGTTCGACAAAGTTTGACGATAGTTTAAAACGGGGACAAAAAAATAAAAAAAGATCGAAACAGTGCACAACCTTCGCGTGGTGTTATATTATGTGACATAGTTAGAAGGAAAAATCTCAAACTTGGTATATTGATTATGTCTCAAAAAAACCTTCACAAAATGACCTATCTCATTCGAGGTTTCTTGGCTTTCAGGTCAAATGACGAATGTTATGGCTAGAATCAAGGCATAGTTTGTGATAATATGGCCATATTGTGCATACATGTGCATCATGGCATGGCAAACAATGTTGCAAGAGGAAGTTTTCCTTTTTATCGTACCAAAAAGGCATTTTTTATTTTCCGAGCATAAAAAACGGACGGTTTTGTGAAGCAACCACCAAATAGTTAATTTAAAAAACCACCAACACATTTTACAAAAATACTAGACCACCTTATATGGACAGTGTACCAACAGGAGGATCTGAAACCTTTCCGTCCACCTCTGGTAAAAAGACAAATTCCTGCCGAATCGGTAGGAAGTGGGTCAGATATGAACTATAGGTACATGATACGATGCTCATGATTTTTTACAAAAATCATTTTTAGGTTCACAATATGATATTTTATAAAAAAATCCAATGCAAGTTGAGCGAGGCTTGGCCCCGAGCTAAGAATCTTCATGCCCGTTGTTCGACAAAGTTTGACGATAGTTTAAAACGGGGATAAAAAATAAAAAAAGATCGAAACAGTGCAAAACCTTCGTGTGGTGTTATATTATGTGACATAGTTAGAAGGAAAAATCTCAAACTTGGTATATTGATTATGTCTCAAAAAAACTTTCACAATATGACCTATCTCATTCGAGGTTTCTTGGCTTTCGGGTCAAATGACGAATGTTATGGCTAGAATCAAGGCATAGTTTGTGATAATATGGCCATATTGTGCATATATGTGCATCATGGCATGGCAAACAATGTTGCAAGAGGAAGTTTTCCTTTTTATCGCACCAAAAAGGCATTTTCCATTTTCGGAGCATAAAAAACGGAGGGTTTTGTGAAGCAACCACCAAATGGTTAATTCAAAAAACCACCAACACAATTTACAAAAATACTAGACCACCTTATATGGAAAATGTACCAACAGGGGGATCTGAAACCTTTTCGTCCACCTCTGGTGAAAGACAAATTCCTGCCGAATCGGTAGGAAGTGGGTCAGATATGAACTACAGGTACATGATACGATGCTCATGATTTTTTACAAAAATCATTTTTAGGTTCACAATATGATATTTTATCAAAAATCCAATGCAAGTTGAGCGAGGCTTGGCCCCGAGCTAAGAATCTTCATGCCCGTTGTTCGACAAAGTTTGACGATAGTTTAAAACGGGGATAAAAAAATAAAAAAAGATCGAAACAGTGCGAAACCTTCGCGTGGTGTTATATTATGTGATATAGTTAGACGGAAAAATCTCAAACTTGGTATATTGATTATGTCTCAAAAAAACCTTCACAAAATGACCTATCTCATTCGAGGTTTCTTGGCTTTCGGGTCAAATGACCAATGTTATGTCTAGAATCAAGGCATAGTTTGTGATAATATGGTCATATTTTGTATACATGTGCATCATGGCATGGAAAATAATGTTGCAAGAGGAAATTTTCCTTTTTATCGCACCAAAAAGGCATTTTCCATTTTCCGAGCATAAAAACGGACGGTTTTGTGAAGCAACCACCAAATGGTTAATTCAAAAAATCACCAACACATTTTATAAAAATACTAGACCACCTTATATGGACAATGTACCAACAGGGGGATCTGAAACCTTTCCGTCCACCTCTGGTGAAAAAGACAAATTCCTGCTGAATCGGTAGGAGGTGGGTCAGATATGAACTACAGGTACATGATACGATGCTCATGATTTTTTACAAAAATCATTTTTAGGTTCACAATATGCTATTTTATTAAAAATCCAATGCAAGTTGAGCGAGGCTTGGTCAGATTCAAGTGTATACAAAAGATGCGGCATTTAAATATCCAATCAAGTCAAAAATGTTAATACAAAAGATGCGGCATTAAAATATGATTTGCTGTAATAAAATAGGGTTAGATTCCTTTTTAGATGCTTAATATTTCTTATGTTCAAAGTTTTAGGATTTGACAATTTATTTTTGTTTGAATTGAATAATTAAAATTTATATGTAAGTGTTTTAATCATTTTGAAAATTTTCATCTAAAGTATATATAAAATGTTTTTACATGAATGGATAGATATTATTTTTCTAAAAATTATGATATATTATTCATATTTTTCTGAGTTGAAATGAAAAAGATATGAATTTTCTAAATTCATATCCTATGTTTTGAATTAAAAATGCCCCTTTAATGCATGAAATAAATGCCCCCTTTAACACCGGTTCTAGCCACGAACCGGTGTTAAAGGGGGGGCATTTATTTCGTTTCGCGCGCGCACCACCCCTTTAACACCGGTTCCTGGCTGGAACCGGTGTTAAAGGAAACGAAGCCCCCCTTTAACACCGGTTCCAGCCCCGAACCGGTGTTAAAGGGGGGTATTAAATGCGTGCCTTCCCCTTCCTCTCTTCCCCCAGCCAGATCGGTTGAACAGGAACGAAAGCAGAGGAGCTCGCCGTCGCCGTCCACGCCTGTCGCCATCGCCGCCCTGATGTCCGTCGCCGCGTCCTCCATCGCCTCTGTCCTGTCGTCCGTCGCCGCCTTCCACGCCTGTCGCCACCATCGCCGTCCGTTGTCCTCGCGCCGCCCCGACGTCGCTCATCGCCGCCACCGCCCGCGCCAGCCGCCGCCCGTTTGCCGCACGTCGCCGTCCCCCGCACCCGTTCTACGCGCCGCCCGCGCCCCGCGCCTCCCCAGCCGCGCCTCCACCGTACCGGCACCCCTCCACCCGCGCGCGCTGCCAGCCGGCCGGTTAGTATTAGTTTAGTATTTTATTTAGTTAGTTTTTGGGTTAGTTTAGTGTTAATTAGTTAGTATTAGTTAATTATTAGCAGTTTAGTGTATTAGTTAGTATCTTTTTTAGTAGTTAATTATTAGTAGTTAATTAGTTAGTATTAGTTTAGTATCTTTTTTTTGGGTTAGTTTAGTGTTAATTATTAGTAGTTAGTTAGTATTTTATTTAGTTTATTAGTTAGTATTAGTTTAGGGTTATTTAGTGTAGTTTAGTGTACGGGGACGGCCTCCCCTCTCGGCTGCAGGGGCGGCCTAGGTGGTGCGAGCTCCGGTGGTGGCCATGGCGGTATAGTATGCCAGCGATGTCGGGGTATGCATGGTCCTTCTCGGGTTGCAGGTGTGTCCACTGGCAACGACAGCACGACGTCCCTCTCTTCGGCGATGCGATGTGTCGTTGGTCATCGGAGTGGTGGCTAGAGTTCGCGAATGTCGGTGGCGGCCTTAGAAGAAGGTGGACTGCGTGGGCAGCTCTTTGGCGAGCGTCGTGGCTTCTCCCCTCGGTCCGGGGCCTATCTTGGGGACAACGGGCGGGGCAGAAGACGGGGAAAACCCTTACCATAGGTCTCTGGGGCCGCCGATGCTGCTACCTTCTTCGTCACAGGGCTCCGGGTGAAAACCCTTAACCATAGGTCTCGTTGGTCGTTACCCTCTTGGGGGCGTCGTTGTGGAGCTCTGACTCATCCTGATCTTGGCTCATTGACTTCGGTGGCAAGTTTAGGTTCTCCGCGGTTTTTCTTGCTTATTTTGATCTGCTTTATAAAAGGGATATCCCCTCCACATTGTATCTGTTCTGCCAAGTTGTTTGCCGTCGCTGCCGTCGCTCCGGTGACCATACTGAGGCGGCGCCGACACTATAATGCTTGCCTCGGCCTCCTCTTTCGAACAACGCCCGTTTTAGGTAGGCCGTATCACGCTACCTCGCGCGCCCTCGGCCTCGCCGCCAGCCTCCGGTCAGCCACTGTAGCTAGCCCCTCTCATACGCATCCAGGATTTCTCCGAATTAGGGTTTGGACCCCTCGGAACTCGTTTAAAATGATCAAGCATCCTTAGGCTTTTAATTTCATTTGTGTATTTATTTGTGTATTTTTGTATGAATAATATGTATATTTGTGTATGAATCCAAGTCCACTTGAATGTTTACTCCCTTACTCTAGATAATATTATTGTTTTAGAAACTATGGATCCACTTAATAGAAACCTTGAAGAAGAAGAAATAATGGAGAACATTATTGATGAGGACACCTCACAATATCTGAACTTGGAGGGACATGATGACAGCTCAAGTAGTCATGGAGAAGATGAAGACTTCGGTGAACGCAATTTAGTGATTACAAAGTCCGGCGAGGTATATGCATTGATTAAGCTTCTGCTGACTTCCACCAACAATCTTCTTCTACATGTATTAATTAACGCTTCTTTCTTCTTTTAGCCCTCTGGATCGACCAGCCAACAGCCATCTTCTTCTACGAAAAAGAGCAAGCGAGGCGCGAGCCATCGGTTGAAAGATTGTGCAAAGTTCATGATCGAAACAGTCCGTGTTGATGGCAGGCCGATGGAGCCCAAGAAGGCCGCAGACAAATTTGTACGTCAGGCTGGAGTTCTTGTTAGGGACCAAATCCCAATCATAATTGAATATTGGAATAAGCCAAAGAAGGGCGACGTACCTTTGTCGATAAAAGATCCAAAGAAACGCTTTGGAATTCGTTGTTGATAAATTTCACCCTTCCGCCAGAGGAGGATGAAAACAACCCGGTTATAAAGGAAAAGGTCAAAGAGTGGACTCTAAATAAGATGGCTGACGCTTTCCGCAACTGGAAGACAAAATTGAACAAATTTGTCAAAGCTCGCGAGACTCCAAATTTCGAAGACGCATATTATGCGAAGATAAGACCTCACTGGCCTGAATTTGTGGCATATAAGGAAGGTGCTATAGCTAAAAAGAGGTCAGAAACCAATACGCTAAATGCCCAGAAGAAGGAATATTACCAGAGGATGGGGTCAGGTGGCTACATATCTCAGAGGCCTAAGTGGGAGGAAGTTGAGAAGGCCCTGCGCGCTAGAGGGATCACACCCCAGACAGATGGGTGGGACCTACGTGCAAAGACTTGGTTCTACGGAATCGGGGCAAGGTTGTACCCAGAAACAGGATTGTGTATCTTTCCAACCCTCCTTGCCAAACCCGTCACTGAACTTATCACGGTATATGAGGAAACAGCCGCCAGGACCTTCCATCCTGACAGAGAGAATGACCAGCTCACACGCGCCATCGGTAAAAAAGAACACCCTGGACATGCACGAGGCACAGGGGGTATGACGTGGAAGGATGGGTTTGCCGAGTGGAGTGACTCTTACAGATGGCGCGGCAGTAAAGAAAAAGAGCGTACAGAGCAGATGACACAGATAGAACATGCACTTGTGGCGCTGCAGGCGCAAGTGAATGCACAATAGAGCCATCAAGCTACCGGCCCATCTCAGCGGCACGAAGAGCCTGCATTGGAAGCTGCCGGTGGCCCAGACTCTGCGCGGAAAAGCAGTGTGGCTTCCACGAAGAACGTGCAGCCCACGCTTGAAATGACGGGTCCTCGATACCCCGTGGATGAGATCACGGAGAGCGAACACGCTGAGCTGCATGTGAGATTAATGGGCTTATCCATTAAGGTGGCTGTCGGCTATGCCTTACCTCCTGTAGCTGGTGGAACTTACCACTGCCGACCGATTCCAGATGGCTATGCTATCGTCGGGGTGGATGAGGTTGTGAAGGAATATGAGGAAGCACAGCTTGACCATGCTACAGGTGAAGGGGAAACTCAACTCAAATTTGCAGTGAAAACAACCATTTTTTGGAAGAAGGAACACGTCGTGCTTCCAAATTGGAGGCCACTGGCACCCCCGCCGTCTCCGCAGCGTCAGCAGTCTGAGCCGCTTTAGCTATCTCCTGCGCGGCAGCCATCTCCGGCCCTTCAGCCATCTCCTGCGCGCCAGCCATCTCCTGCCCGTCAGCCATCTCCGGTGCTTCAGCCATCTTCTCAGCGTAAGCGGAAGAGCACTGCCACGAAGAGCATCACTAGCACTGCCACAAAGAAATCCGCAGGAAACCGTACGCCAAAGAGTTCAAAAAACTACGTCCCGCAGCCTTCCGCCAAGCCATTTCCGGTTTTACCGTGGAATCGCAGCGACGAGGAGACCAATAGGATCTTGGAAGAAGAGGTCAAGAAATTCTTTGTACCTAGACGGGCCGAGCCAAAGGAGAAAATAGATCCGGCGGTGGTGGAGAAGTTTTACAATAATCTTTTGAAACCTGGAACCCCACTTGTGCCGGACTACGAGCGCCAGATTCTGAAGGGGGATGCAAGGCGCCGTAGGGAGACTGAAAGTAGCAGTCGTGCGGCACCCCAGAAAACAGTTCCCATGCTCGGAGAGCAGGAAAACCAATCATGCGCCCCGCTCCAAGTGTTCGACACACGGGACGCTCCTCCCGTAAATGATTACGAGGCAGAGCTACAAAGAAAGGCCAATGAGATGGGGATGACTTATATTGCATACTTGAACATCATGGGAGACAACTTGCCCAAATGCGATGCCAACCCCATACAGCCATGGAATTATGGGAAGAATCTCGTCAAGAAAGAGGAGCTCAAGAATCTACCAAAAAAGATGTGAAGATTGCACAAGTGGTACCTTGATTTCTGCAAGACGAGAAAGGAAGAATGGATCACGACGCATATAAGAGATCAGATTTTCTTGTGCGGAGACGACGAGATCGACTTCAACATTCAAGACTTGCATTTTCTATTCAATCAGAAGGAACTCGATAAAGCTGCCATCAGCCTTTATTGTGTGTAAGTACTATTTCTGTAATTTATATCTCATCTCATTCACTTCATTAATTGCATGTATATATATATGCTCACCATATATGTATATACTATTATGCAGGAAAAAGGTTATGGAATGCATGAAAGGAGGCCCTTTTGACATTGGGTTCGTTGACCCAAATAGAGTTCATGAAGAAGTGGTAAGAACCAAACCCTGTCAAACAGAAGATTACTTGCTAAGGTCTTTACTGAGACAACAAACCAAAAGGGAAATACTATTGCCTTACAACTTCTCGTAAGTACTGTTACCCTCTCTTGTACACATTCTGTTTAGGCTTATTCGATGTTAAGTGTAACTGATGATGAGTTATGCGTGCGTAGGTTCCACTTTATTCTGCTAGTCATTCAACCCGACTCAGGAAAAGTCCTTGTCATGGACTCGTTACGAAAATAAAAAAAGCTATGGGCAGACTTTAGAGAGATGCTCCAGAGGTAATTTCAATCATATTATCGCACTAGATCGGCAACTTTCGTGACAACAAGTAATTAATTACTCCTTTATCCATTTTCTTTGACGGACAGGGTTTGGAAAATGTTCACGGGCAGGGCCGTGGTTGAATGGTCAGAAGAACTAAAATTTGTAGACCAAAATGTAAGTAATACTAGCTAGCTAGGTCTGCGTATCTCTTTGATTCTGCTTCCAAATCCATTATATCATGCTTTATTGATTATTATTTTGATTGAACTTTCTATTCTCGTAAAGTGCGCGCATCAGGGACCCGGCAATAACTTATGTGGATACTATGTTTGCGAGTTCATTCGCAACACTATATGTGCGACGGGCCAAGCCGCACTAGAACAACTTAGAGTAAGTAAACAAAGTCCACAACATTATTTTATTACCATCAATTGTGTTGAGTTTTATTCTTATATATATTGACCCCATTCTTCATATATATTCAGATCGAACGGATGCGGGACCAACTCCTACCATTTGACCGCATACGAGCCATTCAAGAGGAATTGGCGGGGTTCATACTTGATGAGGTCGTCACGCCTGGCGGAGAACTCTTTAGATATCCACCAAAATGAATGTTGTATATATGCTTGAACATGTTTGTCTTGTACTTGATGCTTCAACGTTTACGGAGAATACCACACAGTGACGATGTTTGTGTATAATAATAGTTGCTTAATTATTCATGTACTCATATGTACCGATGACGATGTATGTGTATACCGTTCCCGATCGATTCCCCCCCTCCCGCAGAAATACGCCCAGAACGGGACAGAGGCAGAAATCTGTCGCGGCAGAGATTTAGGCCGTTTTCCTGCCGCGGCAGAGATTTATCTCTTTTTCCTGCCGCGGCAGAGAACCCGGTGTTAAAGGGGGGGGGGGCTGAGCCCTGCGGCAGCCCCACGTGTGCCACCCTTTAACACCAGTTCGTATAAGAACCGGTGTTAAAGGGGGCCCCCCTCTAACACCGAACCCTCAACAGCGGTTCTACAACCGCTGTTAGAGGGCCCTCCAAACCGGTGTTAGAGGGGGGGGTCTGCACTAGTGAACTTTTGGCATGTGAACGATCATTTTTCCACTTGCGTTTTAGGAACGGCCGCCTAAACACATCCTCTTCTGCAGTGGCTCATTGGCGAAGTAGTCGGCATACAAGATGCAGTAGCCCTCCATCCGTTGTCTTGCTTTGCACTTTCGGTGATCCTTCGCCGAGCCTCCACGCTTTGTCGTTGCAGTCTGGGTGTATAGCCTGGCCAGGAAGCCAAGGATCTGCATGTGCTCTTCATATTCGGCGGCTGTGGCGGTCTCTTCCTCCAGCAACAGAGCGAACATCTCCTCGTCACCGGAGTCCATGGCCGAACGGAAAAACGCCAAACACTTCGTGGGCGAGGTGGGTGGGAGTTCGGAACAAAGCCGAGCTGCGTCGAGGGCTGGAGAAGGCAAAATGAGGCCTACGCCGAGGGGAAAGGATGCGGCGGCGGCGACGAACCTTTCTATATGCGTGGATTCAGCTGGGCGGGATGGGGCTTCACCGGAGAGGACATGGCGGCGAGGGGGCAACTGGGGGAAAGCTCTCTGCCGCGGGAGAGCCGAATCACGGTGGGGAATGGGTGTGTCGCTGACAAGGTTGGCCCACCCGTTTTTCACTTTATTCGGTGTTCCCAGGCGGTTTCCAGTGCCCGGGTTTGGTTGGGAACCCTAGATATAAAATGTGTCAAATCTAGCGAAAAATAAACGTCGTAAAATATGACTACACGGATTTTCGCCGTCCGGGTAAAAAAACCCGCCCTATAGACCCTTCTTGCGCAGATGCTCTTAGTAAGTTGATCCGCTGGGTCTCACATGTGCACCCAGTCTTCACCGACAAAGGATGTTTTACAGTAGAAATGGAGCAGATTGTGAACATTTAACCCGGACGCACGGCCGTTTTCGCGATTGAAGGAAAGGTTGATGTGATGCCACTGCTGTGAGGGCTCATGTTCACTACCGTTTGTCTGCTACCAAAATTTTCTCCTCCGCTGTCTGTATTTTTACACTATTCGTGTCGTGTGTCTCGTGCCGTGCTTAATCGGTCACTTGATTTTACCTCTCGCTCTTGGACGACGACGGCGATGGTGACGTCTTTGATTTTCATCGGCACTACCGGCCGTGAAGGCGACGGCTACGGATAGATTTTGCTTACTACCGTGAACGTAGTAGTACGTACGTGTGCTGCCAATCATGCATATGTGCTCGCGGAGCATGCACGTTTCATCGCTCTAGATGCTTCCTAGCCATGCATCCCATGATAACGAGATTCCGTGCTTGACATGCTGCTGCTTTATTATGCTAAAAAGCGTTTATAACCAGCAACCTCGCTCCTAATATTCCCCTGAACCGTGATTTCGATCTGCGCTTTTCCAAGTGCACTAGACTAGACTTTTTTACAAATATACCCACCTACAATTTTACATCGTCAAAAATACACCCTGTAAACAACTTTTGTCAAAAATGCCCTGGCGGGAGACTGAAAAGGTGCCACGTGGTACCTCCCGCCAGAGACTTTGGCGGAGCAATCATTTCGCCATGCAGACAGGCGGGAAGGCCGTCCCGCCCTTGGCAGTGGCGGGAGGAGCTGGGGGCCCACATTGAAGCACAATGTCAGTTTTTTGTTAGGTCATTTAGCAATAAATTCCTCTTTAATTGTTCCGATTAATTAGCATCTCGGGCCTCTCCTTCTGGACTGCTTGGTTTCACCTTAATTGCTACTCCTATGTAAGATTTAGCTAATGCATGCGAAGCGAGCAACAGATTGATTGGGCTATTAATTCTCATGCATTAATCGTATGAATTAGCAGCACGTTGATACTATGGAATGTGGACCCAGCTCCTCCCGCCACTGCCATAGGCGGGACGGCCTTCCCGCCTGCCCCCTGGCGGAAATGGTTGCGCCGCCACAGTCCCTGGCGGGAGGTACCACGTGGCGTCTTTTTAGCCTCCCGCCAGGGCATTTTCGACAAAAGTTGTTCATAGGGTGTATTTTTGGCCATGCAAAATTGCAGGTGGGCATATTTATAAAAAAATCACTAGACTAGTACCTGCTACCTATATAGTCGATTCCCTTCTGAAAAGACAATTTAGTGACCTGGTTGGATCGACCGTACCTTTTCATGCGGCCTGGATGGAAATTGGAAAAGCAACTCAGTTCCTTCTCACTCTCAACGGAAGAAAACAAAGAAAATACTGTATAAATAGTTGAAGCACGGTGGTGAAGTTGCACACGTATCATGTACATTCATCCAGATTTTCTTCTCCTACTGGTCGAACCAATTCAGTCTTGACCTTCTGAAAGGATGATGATGATGATAGACCGAGTACACAATAATGAATGACATAATCCTTGTTTCAAAAATAATGATTGACATCACATAGGAATGGAGCGGCTGAGTCGTCGACCAATAGAACGGTACGTAGGTTCGGACAACATGAGTCTAGCTGGAACAACTGAAACACGGCCCTTTGTCACGCCTCCTTCCTTATCATCGTCATCATTCACACCCAGCATTGGCCGTCGTGTTCCGGTAGGTCCGGACAAGGAGGATTGGTTCAGCTCGCCACACCGGGCAACTCCAGTGGGCCGAAGCAAAACCGCAACTTAAACATCCCCTTTCCGTCCGGTGGATCGGTTCACGAGTAGAGTTTAGGTCGCGGTCCAGCAAGACCGAGTTGTGCGTCTCATGGCCCTACACATTTTGAACCCCCACGCCCGCTGTCACCGCTTGACGACCTCACTCTAATGGCAACGAGACGTTAATGGCGAGAGATGTCGCCAATCACCGCCTTCCTGCCTAGCCGGTGTTTCCCTCTCTTGCTGGCTCGTGTTTTCAACGCAGGCCTTCTCGCCCTCTGTCGGAAACATCTCGCGCCCAGCCAACCATTTGCAACCATGGCCGTGGTCTATAAAAGATGGCAGCCAACGAGACGATAAACACCAGACTTTGCACCACCAAGCTCCACCAAAGCCCTCATCAGATAGTAGACATGCCTCACCGCAACAAAGAGCAGGAGGAGAGCGATGCCCACAAAGCTGCGGTAAGACAGATGCGCCTCGTCGCCGATAAGGCACCGGTGGAGGTCGTGGCCCACGAAGCCGCCGCTGGGGCGACGGCCGCAATGCGCAACGCCACGGCCATGGCGGCCGCTGAGGAGACAATGTGCGATGCCGCCACTACGGCAGTAACCAGGATGAGGTACGCTCAGCGAGCAACGTGTGACGCAGCGGAGGAGCAACGCATCGCACATGCGGCTGCCGCGACCATGGTGGTGGTGATGGACACGAAGGAGGAAGAGGGCGAGGAGGACGATGACGGCTTCCTTGCCGACTTCGACGACGAGCCCACGTAAGCCATGCAAGAGAGCAGTGACGAGAAGCGGACCATCGTCGTGTCCTACGACACCACACACCGCCTAGCCGGTTCTCGCACTGTCACGACAGCGGAGCGAGCGGACAGGAAAGAAGAGATCATTGGGTAGCAGAGATGGAGGTGATATACGCCCGCCATGCCGTCGATGAGGGGACGGATATGGGGGAGCTGCACGAACGGGCCGACAAGAACATGAGGCAGTGCACCCGCGCCGCTGCCAGGGACCACCGTCAGAACCGTCGGGGCGGACGCGCCGGCGAAGCTTGGCCCCTCAGGCCACGGCTCTGGCCAGGACTAGGCGTGGCAAGAAGACGACGAGAAGGAAAAATCATCGTAGTTTAGTTAAATTATGCTTAAATCTACATGTAAACCTACTATCAATCTAATCAAAAAGTTTGATCAAATTAATTTCCTACGCATTTTGACGACGCAACCCTAGCCGATGCAACCTCTCGTGTCAAAGGGTCATTAGGTTGGTTCCATGTATTCTCATTTCCCTAGGGTGGAAGCGAAGTTCCAGTTGTTTGGTTCCATGGGTTCTTAGTTTTCAGCAAATTGATACTTGTTTGGCTAGTTGAATTGTTCATGATAGCCTTACCTCCTCTCTGCTGAGGTGATCTTACCCAACATCAGCAAGAGAGAATAGTTTAGACAATTGCGATTCAGAGAACAACTAGATTATATTAAGACTGAATCGACATAATCAGTCATGGCGGGTGTGCTGCAGCACGAGTTCACGAACAACTGCCCGTGATGTAGCAAGTTCATCCCATACGGAGGGGTTACAACTGAATACTGTCTCCCAAAATATACATACCAAACTTTAGAGGTCACCGCAACCATAGTTCATCAGTCTAGCTACTCAAAAATATACATCACAACCATCATCATCAACACCTCTACTAGCACCTCGTTGAATAGCTCAATCCGCTGCTTAGAGGTAGTGCTTGTTCAGAAAGGCCGTCAACTAGCTCAACCTGCGCTCAGGGGTCATGGCAAGATACCTGGTCACCTATCCATTGTGCTCCATCAGGTGGCTTAGAGCACGGTGTATCACGGTCACAGAGACAGACGCAATGGGAATGCGAGGACCGTAGATGATCTTCATCTAAGCATAGTTCTCTATGGGCTTATTGATCAACTCGGTGTCCGATGGCCGAGCCTACGTGAGAATCACATTTAGTTCAAGACATGTAGTTTATATGTGAGCTTCGCAACTACTGATGCAAGTGCAAATATATCAAACATTGATGTGCACATAGTAATCATCATCGTCCATCATGTAGCAGAGGTCTCCTCAACCCAGCGCACGTTCTCAAGCCTCTTGATCCTCAGCACCCGAACCCAGCACACTCTCTAGTGCCTCATGTGGTTGTACACCTAGTTCGGAGTGATTGTACGGCCATAGAACTTGAAGACATCCTCTGCAATCAAGCGCATGTCCACCTGTCAACACTCGGATTTTTAATCCCAGATGCCTGTTATGCCATACATCGCAATCCCAAGATTACCATTTTTGCGAGACATAACATAATTGGATACCACAGTACATCATCCATTACAAACCATCCATAAGGTCTTACACAAATAGGGATCTCATGATCCAGTTCTTAATACAACTTCAAGCAGCGGAATACGTAATAATAACGGTGGCATAGGCGAAGCTCCATCTTCGGGGTCACAGGCAATGCTGATGATGGGAGATGATCCTAGTTGTCGTAACCTTCCTGGGGTCCATCCTCCAGGTACTCCTCTTCATAGTCTGGCCACGGGAATAGCCAGGGAAAAATCCTTCACTTACTAATTCCACTCGAAAATCTTCCATCTCCTTGTGCAGACTTGGTTGCTCCTTCAAAATCATGGAGTTCAAGCGGCACGGCAATCTGCTAAGGGCATCGGCTACCATGTTGGCTTTACCAGGGTGATAGTGAATGTCCAGGTCATAATACTTGATTAGCTCAATCCATCTTCTCTGCCTCATATTTAGCTCCTTCTGAGTGAATATGTACTTTAGGCTCTTGTGATCCGAATAAATCTCACAATGATTTCCCATCAGGTAGTGTCTCCATGTCTTCAGGGCTAGAACTACGACTGCGAGTTCGAGGTCATGGGTTGGGTAGTTTTGCTCATGTTGCTTCAATTGTCGAGATAGATAAGATATAACTTTGCCTTCTTGCATTAGCACACATCCGAGACCAATCTTGGATGCGTCACAATACACATCGAAGGGCTTCGTGATATCCGGCATGATCAAGATTGGGGCTGAGATTAATCTCCTCTTGAGTTCTTGAAAACTCGCTTCACATTTGTCGGTCCATTCAAACTTCTTGTCCTTCTTCAGCAATTGGGTCATGGGTCGGGCGATACTCGAGAATCCTTCTACGAATTTGCGGTAATATCCCGCCAATCCGAGAAAAGCACGAACTTGGGTTTGAGTGGTTGGGACTTGCCAATCTTCTACATCTTTTACTTTGGCAGGGTCAACGGCAATTCCTCCGGCTGATACAATGTGACCGAGGAATCCTACCTCCTGTAACCAGAATTCACATTTGCTAAACTTTGCATACAACTGATGCTCTCTAAGGGTTCCAAGAATGGTCCTTAGGTGTAGCTCATGTTCTTCTTCTGATTTGGAATAAATCAGAATGTCATCGATGAAAACAACGACAAACTTATCCAGGAAATCCATAAAAAATCTTATTCATGAGATTCATGAAATAAGCGGGGGCATTGGTTAATCCAAAAGACATGACTGTATACTCGTACAATCCATATCGGGTGGTAAAGGCAGTCTTTGGGATATCCTCTGCACGAATCTTGAGTTGATGATAGCCAGTTCTAAGATCAATCTTAGAAAACACCTGGGCACCGGTCAACTGATCAAACAAATCCTCTATCTTGGGCAAGGGGTACTTGTTCTTGATGGTGACATCATTCAACTTCCGATAATCCGTACACAGACGGTTACCTCCATCTTTCTTGTCCACAAACAAGATAGGTGATCTCCATGGTGACGCACTTGGTTGAATTAGTCCAATTTCTAGCATGGAATCCAGTTGCTTCTTCAGTTCTTCTAACTCCGATGGGTTCATACTATAGGGTCTCTGGGCTATGGGTCCTATTCCGGGGATTAGTTCAATGATAAACTCGATATCCCGATCTGGGGGCATACCGGGCAAAACATCTGGAAATACATCGGGGTATTCACAGACTATCCGGACTTGGTCAATGGTAGGTTGGGCTAGACTCTTGTTACACTTGAATTGGCGAGGTAAGGTTTCAGATATATGCTCGACTGATATTCCGGTGGTACTGGTCATGGTGATGGCTTTCTTGGCACAGTCAATCAATCCCTTATGTTTGGACATCCAATCCATTCCTAGTACTACTTCCAAACCTTTAGTTCCGAGTACTATTAGATTAGCATAAAAATCTATGCCATGGATTCGGATAGGGACGGCTTTGCAAAGTTGCCTAGCCTTGGTGGTTGATCCGGGAATTTGTACAATCATCACATGCTTCAATTTGGTTGGTTGAATTTTACTAGTGTAGGCAAATTCTTCGGTGACAAATGAATGCGATGCACCAGAATCAAACAACACTCTTGCAAGTACTGAATTAACAGAAAACATACCCAGCACGACGTCTGGCGCTTGCTGAGCTTCTTCAACGTGCATGAGAAAAAGACGGCCATTGCGGTTGAGTGAATTTCCTGGGGCAAATCTTCTCCCTGGCTGGACACGACGCTGCTGCTGAGCTGGGACGTTGGTATTGGGTGTTGTAGCATTCTTCTTGTTGGGACACTCGTTGGAATAGTGGCCTTTATTTCCACAGTCATAACAGGTCACTTGTGACTTGTCCTTGCCTGCGACAGACACAACATTGCTTCCAGTCCTCGGGGCAGTGTTGGGATTGGCGGTAGCATTGTTGGTGTTGAACTTGGGTGGGGCACGGGTGAAATTGCTAGAGTTGCCGGGGTTGTTGGGATTTCCTCCGGTTCTAGGGTTTCCACGGTTGGGATAGGTTGGACGGGTCATAGGGGGTCTGTTGGTTCTTGGGGCAAATCCGGAAGATGGGTTGGGGCGATACTTTGGGGTCTGATGGGTTCCTGGTTGATGCATCATACGACGCTTGCGGTTTTCATTGGCTTGGTTGATCTTTCGTTCCCTCTGGATGGCTGAATCGACAAGGGCTTCAATATCAGCAAAGGGGATATTGACTAACACCATCTGCATCTCGTCATGCAGACCATTCAGGAATCTTTCTTTCTTCTTGGCTTTGGTGTCTATCTCGTCCGGGGCATACCTAGCTAATGACAAAAATTTGTCACGGTATTCCACTACAGTCATCCTCCCTTGCTTCAACTCTCTGAACTCGTCTCTCATTCTCTTAATCAAACCAGGTGGCACATGGGTTCTGCTAAACTTGACCTTGAATTCCTCCCAGGTCATCATCTGGCCTCCGGTCATGGCACGAACACTGTTCCACCATGCCCTGGCATCTCCGGCTAGATAATGGGTGGCAAATAGAACTTTCTCATTGGCTTCGACTCCTGCTACTTCTAGGTTGTTTTCCATGGTTTGCAGCCAATCATCAGCGTCTAGGGGTTCTTCTTACTTGGTGAAAACAGATGGGTTGGTATTCTGGAAATTTTTGAGCTTAGATCCATGGTTGTCCTGATTTCCGTGGCCTTGGTTGTTATGGGCTAGCTGGGCTATCTGTTGCAGAGTGGCTAGGTTGGCTTGATGTTCCGCTCTTTCAGCATCACGGTCAGAGGTCAACATTTGCAGAATCTGCAACATCGGGTCCGGGGCTGAACCACTTCCTCCACGTGGCATCTGAAGATTTAGATAAATCGTGAGAAAAGAGGGAATTTTTCTAAGGTTTGGGTTCTTCGAAAAGTTTTTAGAGTTTGACTCAGGTTTTTCTAACAACTTGCTTTTTCATTCACTCATTCATAGCACAGTACAACACACACCACAACAAGGAAAAACAGATGGTTTTAAGAACCATTCTGAAATCTACGATACAGTGGGACCGACTACTACTCACTACGCTAGTGCTCAGTGCTACTACTCCTCGGAGTCTGTGGCTTCATCATCTTCATTGTCATCGATGAAGGCGAAATCATCCTCATCGGTGAAGAAGTCCATGGCCTGATCCTCCAGAAAATCATCGTCATCACTGAGATAAGAGTAAGGGTCTCCACGAAGATCCTCTCCGGCATTCTCCCTTTCCTCCAACTGCATGTCCCTCTCGTGGATGGTCTCCTCCAGAGATGAGATGCGGTGGCGAATATGGGAAATAATGCGCTCCTTCTTGTCGAATTGACGGCGACGAGACTTGCGATCCTTTGCTAGCATGGCTATGGTCTGATCCTTCGTCTTGATGATGGAAGACTTGTGGTTGCAATAGTCACGGCAGTTGTCCAACTCCCGCTGACGATCATACATCATGAAGCTAAGGTGGTCCAATTGAGTCTTCAGCTCGGGGTGGTACGGGGCTTCCAGTGGTTGTCCATTTGCATCACGCCTTGGGAAAAACTCAAAGCGGGTTCCCTTGATCTGATTGATGCTCTGCCCACATAGACGGGAGAGAGATTCCTGCATTGCTCTGGCAAGTCCATCGAGCCAGTTGTTCTCTCTTAAGGTAAACTGAATTCCTTCCGCAGTGGGAGGTTCAATCTTTCCTCGGAGACTTGCAACAATTAGCCACTGCATATCTTCTCCTCCTTGATCATTGAGCTGAGCTCCGAAGAACTCGGGGTGTGGACGCTCCAGAAGTTCCGAAAGCTGATCCAGATCCCTCTCAAAGATAAGGTCTCCTCCATTCCCCAACTGATAAAACTTGCTGTACTTCACGTCCATCTATAAAAATAGAGGATGAGTAGATTAGCAGAGTGATCAAGTGTGTCAAAATTTTATGTATTTTGCAAGAGTTTTTGAGGAACATGAATTTTTATGAAAGAATCAAAGATATAAGAATGAGAATGGGTTTTTGTAAATATTTGTTTTCTTTGGTTTTGAAACTAAGTTTTTGGTTCGACGTCCAGTCTAACTAGGGTCTCCTATGGTCAGGATTGCTCTGATACCAACTTGTCAACACCCGGATTTTTCAATCCTAGATGCCTGTTATGCCATACATTGCAATCCCAGGATTACCATTTTTGCGAGACATAACAGAATTGGATACCATAGTGCTTCATCCATTACCAACGATACATAAGTTCTTACACAAATAGGGATCTCAGGATCCAGTTCTTAATAAAACTTCAAGTAGCGGAATACGTAATAATAACGGTAGCGTAGGCGAAGCTCCATCTTCGGGGTCACAGGCAATGCTGACGATGGGAGATGATCCTAGTTGTCGTAACCTTTCTGGGGTCCATCTTCCAGGTACTCCTCTTCATAGTCTGGCCATGGGAATAGCCAGGGACAAAGCCATGAGTACTCTTTAAGTACTCACAAACTAATACTAACAGGTAAGGGGTTTTTAGATAATAGGACACTAGGCTCTAGGGTTGTTTTGCAAAAAGCCAGGTTTATCTCTACTAAGTTCCAAGCTAGTCACAATTTTATAACTCCTAAAGGGGATCTTGTAATTCAGGTCACAACTCTGTTGTGGTCAAGTCAAAGTCTCCATTCATTTCACAAGTCATTTAGGAAAGTTTGACGGGGGAACAGTATGGCCACTCCAACTGTCCATAATCGCGGACGCAGCTATTCGAATAGTTTGACACTCTGCAGAGATTGTACACTTTCACCACAACATTCGATACATCCGTCAGGAACAAATCCTGAATTCACCATACTCAGTATGCGGATAATCAATCCTAACCTTTCAATTACACGCCCTAGCATAAGCACCTCTCCTGTGAGTTTGGCCTCCCAACCATGACTCACTGTCATCTTGGGTACTGCACAGGTGGACAATCGTCACAAGGTAGCCTCAGCTCAGACCTTGGTCGGGAGGGAACTAATACTAAGGAATATAAGTTTCCAGTCAAGCCCTACCCAATATTCGGGTATTGTGGTTGTACGATAAAATTGGAATGGTATTGCATCCAGACAACCATCAGTTTTATAAAGGGCTAAGGCTCGTGCCTCAACATTTTCATCACCAAAATCATCAAGGGTTTGGAAACACATGTCCAAAACATTTCAATAGAATGATCCATCATTCCAAGGTTTTCATAACCATTTTTCCACCAAGTATTCCCACCTAAAGTTGATCAAGTTTTATGCTTAGCACTAGCATCTACAAGTGGGGGTAAGCACTGATGAGGGGTGGTAACTAGTGGAGTTTTACTAAGTCCAATCTCATGCCTTAGGATGACGTCAAGATTTTCTAGCTTAGGCCAAATTTTATGCTCTTTATGCAACCTTCAGCACAACTGTCTAGTATTTATCAAACTCTTAGATAGACTCTAAGTAAGCTTTGATAACGAAAATAAAGTAAGAGCTGACACATAAAACTAGGATTTGGTTCATCAAGGGGGTATGATCACATATGCTTAAGGCATATAGTAGTCATATCACAAGTATGGGTTTGTGGTATCAGTAGGGTATCTTGCAAGGGTTAGCTTGCATCAGTGTAAGCTTGCATAGGTCAACTTGTTTAGTAAGGCTTGCCTTCTGCAGAGCAGTGGTTGAAGTTCTCCTCGGCTTCCTCTTCGTAGTATCCTCCTTCCTCCTCGTATCCTTGGTCGGTACTAGCGTCTATGAATAAATATGAGGTACACAATAACCAAACAATACTTAACTACTTGCAATCATCACACACAAGGATCCTATAGATGATCTAGCATCATCTCTAATATTACAAGGTTAAGGCTTGGTTTAATTCCTTTTTATTTTTAGAAAAGTAATTTCTACTCATTGAAAAAACTACTTAAGATTTAATATTCTCCAAACCAAATATGGGATCATGTTGACACATGTCATCACCACATATTGTAGTCCATGGGAATGTGATTTAAAGTGGTGTCACAATTTAATAAGGTTTTACCCTTTTATTTTAATTAATTAAAGTGACTAGAAATGCTTATGTAGCATTCTTTTATTATTTGAACAATATTTCTGCAAGTAAACTTATATATTTTTTATATATTCTGAAAGGTATGGTTAAATGTGATTTTTGAGAGTTGGAATCAACTCAAAAGCTATTATGGTTTAAATTTGAAAAATGTTTGAATGCAGAAAAGCTTCTGCCTTGTTATTTTTACTATGGATGATCTACAGATCCAAATGACTTGAATCCAACGGGCTTGGATTCAGCATTCACAGACCTTTCCAACAAAATTGGTTTCATCCAATTTGATGCAATGAATCGATCTGGGTTGATTTTTGAAGTTGGGTGATGAAGTGTGTTTGAAAAGAAATAGAAAAAGGTTTAATTTGAATAACTGGGCTGCGCGGGAAAATCTAACGGGCTGGCCTGCTAAGCGCAGTGCTCCCGCGGGCTGCGTAAGTGGGTGTCCCCACTCGTCAGTGACACGGGGCTGGGCGAAGCGGTATGGGGCAACGTAGATCGTTTGATCTAGTTCTAATCCAACGGCTGGGAGTTATCGTCGACGCGAGACAACTCCAGCGGGAACGAAACCTAGCGCGGCCAGTGAGGGTCGCTGGGGGCTCACCGGGGTACTGGCGAGGGTCGGCGAGGCGGGCGAACGATGAAGTCGACGACAGCGAACTCAGGGGTGGTCGCGGCAGCTCCTGGGGTGGCTCCAATCGCTGGCTCCTTTCTTCTCCGGCAGCGGCAGGCTCCAGTGAAATTCTGGTGAGGTGGTGCTCTCCTTGCTCTGGGAATGGTGTGGCACGCTCAGTGAGGAGAGGGGAGTGAGGTGGTGTGAAGAAATCATGCGGGGGTGGTCTCTATTTATAGTCGAGCGAGGGGACCGTCGGGGCGCACGGTGAGCTCGTTGGGGGCGACGTTACAGGCGACTAAAGGCATGGACAAGGGTAGGGGACGGTGCTGTGTCTCCTGGCGATGCTCAACGACATGGTCGCGAGGCATGGGCGGTGTGGTTTGGTCTGGAACGGCCGGTGCTCTACGCGGCAGAGGCGGCGACTTCGACGGTGGGCGGTGGCTGTATGGCACGGGGTGGCAAACGGGGATGTCTGGCAGTCTCCTGGGTCGGTGGCGATCGTGTATGCACGCGGCGAGGGCGGCGCGCGGTCTGTGGGTGATGGTCGAGGGTGGCGCTCTGGCGCACGCTCGGCATGGTATGGGCGCGGCTTGTGCGCGTGGTCCATGGCTTGGCAATGCCTGCGGCTGGGATAGTGAGTGGCGGTGGACGGTGGGCTGCCTCCCAGACATGCTGGCTAGGCTTGCTGCTGCTCCTAGCTTGCTGTCCACAATGGGGTGACATGGGTGTGCTCGGCTGTTCACCATTAATGGCAATGGCAAGCTCACAGGGGTGCTAGTGTTGGGCTAATCTTTCTAGATGATCTACTGAGCTGTGTGTGAGCTAACTAGGGAACAAGTTAGGCCAAATTTACTGCACACTATAGTGTTTGAGGTTTTGTTTGATTTGTGTCTGCAACCTGTTTGAAGAAATGGCCGCATGAACTCAAGTTTTGAATTTTGAAATGATTTTTGGTGGGTTTGCTAGATTGGTGCTGGTGAGTCTGCAGATGCTTGGGTTTTGAAAGTTGAGCTTGTTTGAGTGGGTTTTGAAAAAGTGGGATCTTCCCATATGAAGAAGATTCAATTTTGAAATGTCATTTAAACTATGCATTTGAAAGTTTCTGGATGATCACAAGGTGGGCCTTGATACTCTGTTATGAGTACATTCAAGGGGTGCAAAGATCCAGAAAAGTTTCTGTTAGGTTCTGAAAGTTTGAGACAGCCAAAGTAGGCATGAGAGTTAAATTGGCCAAAATGACCATTCTCTTAATATATTTGTTTTGATTTACTTGTCTTTAGGAAAAGTGTGGGAAATGTTTTAGATGATGTTTATTTCATCTAAGAAACATTTTACAAGCAATGGATCACACAAACAAAGTGGTTTTTAAAGAAATTCAAAAACTAGGCATACACATATGCATGCATTCATGGGTTTAGTTAGAAAAGTTTTTGTTAACCCTAATCTTGATGATTAGAATTTGATGATCTAAGTTTGGTATTTTTGGGATGTTACACAAGTATTGGCTTGCTAAAGTAGAGTATCTTGCAAGTGTTAGCTTGCCTTGTGCAGAGCAGTGGTTGAAGTTCTCCTCGGCTTCTTCTTCGTAGAATCCTCCTTCCTCCTCGTATCCTTGGTCGGTACTAGCGTCTATAAATAAATACGATGTACACAATCACCAAACAGTACTTAACTACTTGCAATCATCACACAAAGAGGTCCTATAAATGATCTAGCATCATCACTAACATTACAAGATTAAAGCTTGGTTTAATTCCTTTTATTTTTAGAAAAGTAATTTCTACTCATTGAAAAACTATTTAAGATTTACTATTCTCCAAACCAAACATGGGATCATGTTGACACATGTCATCACCACATATTTTAGTCCATGGGAATGTGATTTTAAAGTGGTGTCACAATTTAATAAGGTTTTTACCCTTTTATTTTAATTAATTAAAGTGGCTAGAAATGTCTATGTGGCATTCTTTTATTACTTGGTCATTATTTCTGTAAGTAAACCTATATATTTTTATATATTCTGAAAGGTATGGTTAAATGTGATTTTTGAGAGTTGGAATCAACTCAAAAGCTATTATGGTTTTAATTTGAAAAATGTTTGAATGCAGAAAAGCTTCTGCCTTGTTATTTTTACTATGGATGATCTACAGATCCAAATGACTTGAATCCAACGGGCTTGGATTCAGCATTCCCAGAACTTTCTAACAAAATTGGTTTCATTCAATTTGGTTCACTGAATCGACCTGGGTTGATTTTTTAAACTGAGTACAGAAGTGTGTTTGAAATAAAATGGAAAAGGTTAAATTCAAATAACTGGGCTGCGCGGGAAGCGATACTGGGTCGGCCTGCTAAGCATAGCGCTTCCGAGGCTGTTTTAAGTGGCTGTCCCCACGCGTCAGTGAGACAGGGGTGCGAAACGGTATGTGGCGATGTGGTGCGTTCGATCTGATTCTAATCCAACGGCTGAGGGTCATCGTCGATGTTGGGCAACGCCGACGAGACAGAAACCTAGCGCGGCCAGTAGGGGTCGTTGGGGGCTCACCGGGGTTCAGGTGAGGGTCGGCGAGGCGGGCGAACGACGATGTCAACGACGGCAAACCTCCTGGTACCGGCAGCTTCTCCTAGGGCGGCTCCAATCGCTGGCTCCCTTCTTCTCCAGCAGCAGCGGGCTCCGGTGAAATTCCGGCACTGCGCTGCTCGCCCTGCTCCGGGAACAGGGTGGAATGATCAGTGAGGAGAGGGGAGTGAGATGGTGTGCTCAATTCGGCTGGGGGTAGCCTCTATTTATAGTGGCGAGAGGGGACCGACAGGGCGCACGGTGAGCTCGTCGTGGTCGACGGTACAGAGGGCTATCAGCGTGGGCGACGGTAGGGGCGGTGCGGTGCTCCCTAGCGATGCTCAACGACACGGTGGCGAGACGTGGGGCGGTGCGGTTTGGTCAGAACGCGACGGTGCTCTGCGCGTGCCCGACGGAGAGTTTAATGGCGCACAGCGCGCGTGGTCCGCGTGGCGGCGAACGAGCGTGTCTGCGGGGTTGCTGGGACGGTGGTGATCACGTATGCACGCAGCGAGGGCGGCGCGCGGTCTGTGGGCGTCGGTCGAGCGTGGCGCACATGGCGTGCTCTCGGCATGGTTGCTGGCGAGCTAGGCGCGGTCCGTGCGTGTGGTACAGTGGCTGGCAACGTTCGAGCGCTGGACAGGGAGTTCGGTGGGGTGTTGGCTTGCTCCCAGACATGCTGGCTAGGCTTGTTTCTTCTCCTAGCTCGTTGTCGACATGTGGGTGACATGGTGAGCTTCGGCTGTTCACCATTGATGGTAATGCCAAGCTTACAGTGATGCTAGAGGTTTGCAATTGAGCTAGATGATCTACTGAAACCTAGTTGTAACCAGAGAAGGAACAAGTTAGGATTCAATCACTGCTCACAATAGTGTTTGGATTTTGTTTGATTTGTGTCTGCCAAGTGTTTGATGAAATGGCCCCAAGAACTCAAGTTTTGAATTTTGAAAAGATTTTTGATGGGTGTGCTAGGTTGGTGCTGGTGAGTCTGCAGATGCTTGGGTTTTGAAAGTTGAGCTTGTTTGAGTGGTTTTTGAAAAAGTGGGATCTTCCCATATGATAAAGATTCAATTTTGAATTGTCATTTAAACTATGCATTTGAAAGTTTCTGGATGATCACAAGGTGGGCCTTGATACTTTGTTATGAGTACAGTCAAGGGGTGCAAAGATCCAGAAAAGTTTCTGTTAGGTTCTGCAAGTTCGAGACAGCCAAAGTAGGCATGAGAGTTAAATTGGTCAAAATGACCATTCCCTTATTTTATTTGTTTTGATTTACTTGTCTTTGGGAAAAGTGTGGGAAATGTTTAGATGATGTTTATTTCACCTAAGCATCCATTTACAAGCAATGGAACACACAAACAAGGTGGTTCAAAAGAATTCAAAATGAAATGCATACTCACATGCATGCTTTCATAATTTTATTTAGAAAAGTTTTTGTTAACCCTAATTTTGATGATTAGAGTTTTATGATCCAAGTTTTGTATTTTTTGGGGTGTTACACCACCCTTCTCAATCCATGAACTACTGAACCCCCCTTATCGATCAACTAGACGACCCAATTAAGGACGAAGGTGGACAGAGATGCTGACCATGACATGGCCAACTTCTTCCTAGGCACCGCATCAGGCATCGGCACATAACGCAGAGGCAACACAGAGGTTGTAGACAGATCAGGGGATGCAACCTTCTCCTACGACACAAGAGATAATGTGTTCAACTCTAGGGGAGAACTATAATTGTAACACTAATCCTACCATGAAAGGTCCCAATCTAGAACACCAAAGCTTACATCTTAGAATTGTGAGATAGAACATGACAACAGATCTAAGCTGCGAGAGCTAGGGTTAGGTGTTTCTTACCACGATCTCAATCTCGACTAACGAGGACGACATGTCGGACAGGAAGAAGACTTGTCAGAGTGAGCTAGACCCACCGGAGTAGGAGGCGTCGCTTACCTGCTCGTAGACGAGGAAGAGGATTTGGAGGGAGATCTCGAAATTGGGGGAAATGGTGGCTGGGATTTTGGAGCCGGTGGAGGGGCGCTGTAAATAGACGTCGTGAATCGGTGGGCGGTAACCCCAATTTCTCCCGCCGGTATTTGTGACCTCCCGCCATCCCTCCCTTGCACACGCGCGCGCATCTTCTTCCCCCGCAAGCGCGAGAACAACTTGGCTCCATGGAAACACTCGATTTGGACGTTCCTCCAGGGCCAGGCTAAGGGGCGCTTTAAAACTCGTGCGATGCAAAGATTCTTCCGTCCATGCGGAACCAAACACCCTTATTTCATCCCACCCATGCAAAAAACAGGGAAACAAGCAACCAATCATGCCCTTGGTGAACCGTGCTGGTGGAGCATGCACGTCTCTGTTCAGACGCGGCATGACCCTTTGCGTCGGCCGGTGGACATGCTCTGTGGACATGCCCTTAGGGCATCTCCGCTGGGCCGACACAACCGGCCGACCCAATTGGTTCGTTTATGTCCGTTTGGGTTGGGTCGAGGTCGCTTTTGTGTCGTGGTCTGGCCTGTCTGGCCGACCGAATCTAACGGTGCGACCCATATGTCCGCCCTAGCCACCATGCCTGGCCGTCCGCGTTGACGCACTGACCTCCGTGGCAACCCCGACACCGGCAGAGAAGATCAGCCCGAGCGCCCGCTGCCGTCATGGTGGTCAAACCCGTTGCGGCGCACTTACTACAACTACAACATGACCACCGGTGAGCGTTTCTCGTTGGAGGTGCAGGACAATCCCGTAGGACTTGAATAAAACTTTTCATTGCAAATGGCAGATGCCCACATTGCTACATCATATATGGCGAGTGCATAGCCTAGCCTACTCGTCGAAGTTGGAGTTGGAGTCAGACTCCGAGTGTTAGCACGACAAGCCTTCAGTCGCCGTCGTACTTGAATATGAAGATGTTGCCTGCTTCGATCTGGTGCGCGGGCGAAGCACTCCCAGCCGTCCGCGAGGTACCTCTGGCCGTGGTGGTCGAACTGCACCTCCATCGGGTACCTGGTGGTTTTGACACCGTTCGCCCACAGAATGACAACCGAGGGCAATGGGTTGACGACCAGCGACACCAATTTTCGGGGGAGAAGCAGTCTGTCACGTGCCATGACGGAGTGGATGGCCATGGCGAAGTGGATGCCTGGGTCGACCAACTCGGGCGACGACGGTGTTGAGGGAGAATATGGTGGCGCGCTGCTTTCGCCGCGTCCTCCGCGCCTCCCTCGACGTCCACGGCCGGGACCCGTGGTCGTCCTGCACGCCCTCCCCTCGATCCAATGCCGCCGGTCATGGCTACCTACCAGTAGTCGTGGACAAGAAGGAAAAAGAGGAGTGTGTGGTGTGGGAGAAGATGGTTGCGAGCGGCCAGTTAAAAAAGGCTGGCATCGGATGCCGACGCGAAGGCCAAAGCGACGCTATTGAAATGTCCAGTCAGAAGGGCAGACGGCGCCTGCAACGACGGTGTGAGGGAGAGCGTGGCGACCAATCAGTCAGGGTCTCGTCCCGCCGCCATTGATAGCGCAGGCTGCCGCCGGTCAGCCTTTCGCCCGTGTCCTAAATCACTGACGTGGTTGTGTCTGAATCGATGCCGCAGTGCGCGTCTGAATCAATGTAGGCTAAACACAGGACGCGTCAAGTCGAACGCGTCCGTTCAGATGGGTGTGTCGATGGGACGTCGGCGGACGTGGTCGGGTCGTGTGGTGGAGATGCCCTTAGATTTCAAACTGCTGCTGCTTCGAGACAGAGAAAGAAACCAACTGATGCCCGGTATGAACGGCACCCTTTCTGGTTCTGTTCTCATCTTCGTCTGCAGCAAATGGGCCTTGGTCTAATCGTCGTCTGTCGCCTTCCTCTCCTCACCCCTTCCCTCTCTTTGCCCATGCCACAGATTCTCTACTTCCCAAGAACCAAACATGGCCATTTTTTTCTGTTTGCACACATACTTGAGCACAGGACAAAACAACAAAAACGATAGTACTACGCCACAAGACCAGCTGATATAAATGGCATGGGGTACCTGCAGTTTCAGAAGCGTCCAGTAGTGCATGACATTCTGAACCCAACTATCAGTACGTACATCTTCACATGAGTGTGACTCTGTATCATCAAATCATGCATTAGGTGCACCCCAGGAGGTGGTCAGCTGTTGGTATGTCCACTCACTAGTACTGGCGGTTGGTGTCAAATTCAGATCATCGCGAACTGTTACTGGCAGATGGGCAACACCGATCGCGTGTCATCGATCAATCTTACTTCGGAATCGAGTATGGTATCAGTAAAATTTCAGATCAAAGAAACCAGAATTTCAGCTCAGCTCGAAATTGCACACAGATGGCAACAAAATGAGGTCGAAAATGTCAGCTCAGCTGACGGATACGGAACAGGCAAGCAAGAATTGGAACTGGGATGAACGAGAAGAACAGAGTAAAGTTGAGCAGCAGCAGCAAGGGGATTCGACTGAAATTGCTCGAATCCCGTACACGCCGATCGATCTCTATAATTAAATTTCTTTCTTATATTCATCAACACCTCATCGGGATGCCAAAGTAATTTCAGCCTATATGTACATCAAAGATGGGCGGTATATTACATGGATTTTTTGTTACTTTTTTTCGGGGGTAGTGGGATCGACCTCGACGGAAGAATCACCTCGCACCTCAATCCTTCTTCACGGAGGCGCCTCCGTCATCGTCGCAGACTGCCCGCTTGCCGTAGCAATGCAAAAAGACCCAGAGGAGGGCGGCGTTGAGGAGGGTGTTGACCACCCAGGCCCCGATGCCGCTGCACCCGCCGGCGACGGCGCCTCCGAAGTGCATCCAGACGACCCCCGCGTGGCAGACCAGGTTGCAGCCCAGCAGCCCAAGCTGGCACACCAACGCGACCGGGGCGCCCCGGGCGGCGGGGAGACCGGCGCCGACCCAGAACCGGAACCCGAAGGCGACGGTGTGGGCGAGCGTGGAGGCGAGGATGGCGAGCACTTGGAAGGACTGTGAGAACTCGAGCCAGAGGAAGGCCATGGCCACCGACGCGGCGTGCGCGAACACCCGGGCCGCGTTGGAGCCGCCGCGGCGGCGCTGGAGCACGGCCAGGAGGCCGCGCACCGCGTGGAGGTAGCGGGAGAGGTAGTACGCGTAGGACCAGAAGAAGACGCGGCCGGAGGAGCGGGTGCCGGGCGGGAAGCAGAGGAGCCAGCGGAAGGGCGTGGTGCGGGAGCGGCCCCGCCACGACCACCGGGTGTCGCGTATCTCGGCGACGGCCGAGAGGAGCGTGCCGGTGAATATGACGGCCGAGACGGCCGCCATGAGAAGCGCGTGCGTGGGCGGGATGGGGCCTAGCGGGAGGGGTTTCCGGCGGCGGAGCAAGGAGAGGAAGGTGTCGAGGAGGAGGCAGAGGGAGATGTAGGCGGCAAGGAAGCCCAGGAGGAAGGCCCAGGTGGAGAACCACAGGCCGTTCGAGGGGCTCCACCGGAAGGTGACGATCGCCGGGTGCTCCGCCAGCCAGTACCTAGCGAGGTCGCCGGCGGCGAGGACGGCGGCCATTGAAAGGAGGAGGTTGTTGCGGTCGTGTGGTGCCGAGGATGAAAAGGGATTTGGGAATGGACTCCAAATATATATATGCGAGCCTGGTCTTCGTTTTGTTCCCCGGTCAGACTTTTGTGGGCCCGGTCATGGGCCAGGGCCGGACAGGGCCAGAAGCGCGTTCATAAAAGGAATTTTGATATTTTTGGTCTGGATGAAGAAATAGGGTCACCGTCCATGTGCCACTAACCTCTAGAAAAAGGAATCCAGTTCACATTGTCGTGGAGGTTGTAAAGCCATACACCATCAGGAACACAAATGCTGCAAATATAATATATTGTTCTGAAAATCTTGAGTCTCCAAGAAACTTGTAGTCTTGCATCAAATTTGATATAAATCGCGTGTCTGTTCTTCGCAGTATTTGCTTCACCGATCATACTTTGCGGATCCAGTGATGGACAGCTTGCTCGGTCTAACAAATGAACCAAACTTGTGCATCATGCTCAGGTGCAACACCATCAAACTATGAAACCACATTTTCCGTCATCCCTTTGATCGACTCTGTCCCTAAAGCAAAGAGCCACTGTATTGCTCGGTACCCTGGGGTTCGGGTTCCTTCTACTCCAAGCCACAATTTTTATAAAGGCCACCATGAATTGGTACCATCTGAAATTGTAAAACCCGCATATACATTGTGCATGAAAAGATGATTAATTTAGGGATCGTCTAAGGCTATGTCAACGGCGATTTTTATCTCTTAAATAGATCAGCAATTTGTGTTTTTCCACAACTGAGACTACACTTGTTTTAGTAATGGATTTAGACATGTGAAAATAGATTTTGGAAGATTTGGAACTAGAAAACCCGTTATTTAATCTTGTTTGGATGGGCTTGGGCCCGACCTCTTAGATTTGGGCTTCTTAAAACCCGTCAAATATTCCCACATGTTTCCTTCTGGGTGAAAAGCCTCCCTTGGATAACTAATGCATTCTTTAAGTAAAACGAGAATATACTTAAAAGTGTGCTTGTCCAAAATTAGCGTGGGTTGGCCATTGTTTTAGGGGTGTGTTCATACATGAAGCACGGTATGCATGCTTGTTTTGTTTTACTTTTGGGATCCGTCCACATTAACCTAAATGGTTTGTTGTCATATGAGTTCACCTTCATCATGCATGTCTTGCCATGGAAAACTTCTGTGTGTATAATAATGTCCAGTTCAAATGGAACACTATACACATGTAACATGGTAGGTCATGCAATTGTTGGCACTAGCCAGCAAGATTGGGGGAAGAAGTGGTTCGCTAGGGTTTTCCTCTGCCTCCCAAGTCGCCAGGAGAGTGACCCAGGTGGCCCGCTCTAATCTCATGCCAATTAAGGCTTAAAACGTAAATATACTTAGAATGTGCTTGTCTAATGTAAGCGTGGGTTGGCTACTCTTGTTTTAGGGGTGTGGCCATGCATTAAGCACGATGTGCATGCTTGTTTTGGTTTGCTTTTGGGATCTGTCCACACCAACCTAAATCGTTTGTTGCCATAGGTGTTCACCATCAACCATGGAATTTAATATTATCGCAATCTTAGGCGCGTATGATAGTGTCCACTTGGAATTTGTTAACACTATAAAAATACATAATATATACATGTAGCTTTTGAAACGGTCAGCTGCTGCACCACGTGATTTTGTAAGTTGTAACACGTTCGGTGTCGGTTGCAACCGATAAAAATACAGTAGAATATATGTATAGGTTTGTCATTGGATGCACTGATTGACCAGTGATTGCGATTAGATTAAGCAGCTACTAGCCAAGTGTGTGGTGCTAGCTCCGATTAGTTAGACCTTTCACAATGGGAGGTTCTTGGCATGGTATCATAGACAAATTGCTTATGTGGCACTATATTTAATGAGAAAAGATGGTAATGTTGTATCTTAGCTAAGATACAAGCTTGCACGAGACCATAGGCAAAAAAGAATAGCTAGCCCAATATCATGCCCACAAATCACCAAAATCATTAAATGTAGAAACAACACCTAAGATACAATCCATTGGAAGGATGGTCTCTTAAGTATTTATTTTGCCTATAATAACGTGTTAAGAAACACTCCATTATGAAAGGCCTTATTATACTGGAGACAGATTAGGACAGAGATGTCGCATTGGACAAACTTGTCAAAGCTTGTATGGACATGAAAATCAGAGCGGTCGGTTTCATGCAACGGCTAAGGAAAAATACTCTAAAAGATTTCTACTAGTAGTTGGCACTTGGCATCATATGCAACTGATATAATTGGGGCTGTCCATGGATGCATGTAAGGATTTTTTTTTTTAAGTGTATTATTGGTCTGAACTTAGGGCTGCCCTGGGGTTGACCATTGTATCGGGGGTTGCTTAATCGCTAAGGTTTTACTTGCTTTGGGATATGGTTTTGGAACTTTTCTTGTTTATTATATACCTCTCCTCTAGGCGGCGACTTTGCAATTCAAAAATCATGTTCATGACCAGAGACACCAGCAGTAAACAAACAATGGTCGGCACCGTTGTGTATGCGTGTGTGCCTGTGGAGATTTCTTCCAAACTCCAAATCCTCGTCGTCACCAGACTTGTCGATATCTGCTTATCTGTGTGATGAGTGGCTACAGATTAAACAGCTCACTCAGTGTGAGTAGTTAGAGTACTATACTAGGATCAGATGACACCACTTAATGTGGCAACAGGGACACTAACCACGGGTTATTGCTTGACCATAACCATCCCCGTGCAAAACAAATCTACCTATCCCCGTCATGATTAATTAACTACCACAGGGACAATTTTTCTACCATCTCAGTCACCATTGGATAAGCAAATAACAAACAGGTCCTGATTAACTACCACGGGGACAATTTTTCTACTATCTCCATCGTCATTGTATAAGCAAATAACAAACATTTACCCATCCCCGTCTTAGCTAGCAACTACTCCCTTCGTTTGGAAAAGATGTTTTAGATTAATAAAGCTAATGTGTCTTCTAGACAACTTTTAATGTGTGCGTTTAAATAAATCTACATACTAAAAGTTTTCTAGATATATTTATTTCGCAAATCTAAAAGACTTAATATTTCTAAATGGAGGAAGTATTAGCCAAAAAATACAACCGCTTCTCTAGTACAGGGTCAACATCAACTAATTAGGGTTTCCAGACGTATATACATACCTTGACCCCACATGTCATTGCTAGCAGTGGAGATTTCATCGGGTAGGGAGTGGTCAGCTGCACCTGGCCCTAGTTTACCCGATGGGGACAGTTTTTTCGCCCATAGCACCCTAGGGCATGAAATCATTACCAAAAAATTCCGCGTGTAATGGTTTTGATACATCTGAACCCTTTGGGTTTTAAGATTACGAATATAGTTTCATAATCCCAAAGAAGCTATCGAACAAGTACATGCTGCATGTACATACACCGGTGAAAACGGGGCTATAGGTCCCGGTTGCCCAACCGAGACGGGGCAATCGGGGCTAAAGCCCTAACCTTTAGTCCTGGTTGCCCCATCAACCGGGACAAAAGGGTGCACACGTGGCAGCGGCAGAGGGCGAGGGGGGTGGGGCATTAGTCCCGGTTCGTAACACGAACCGGGACTAATAACCTTCTGTCGCGGCAGAGATTTGGCCCATTTCTCTGTCGCGGCAGAGAATTCATTTTGACACACTTTGTTGCCGCGGCAGCATTTTCGCCACTTTTGTGCCACGGCAGAGATAGGTTGTTTTATTGTTTATTTAGTGATTTGCACTTATCAATGAAGGAACCTTATATTACATCATGAATATCATGGCAATATTACATTGAATACACGGATCGAGTTCATGCACTACATACAAAAGTTGCTATTCGATGCTATCGGCCAATTCCTTCAAAGTTGCTATTTTTACAATCCCTATTGTCTATACACAGCCGAATAGTATTTTTCTTTTGGGTCTAGGACTTCTGCATCCAAGAATCCCGCCAATTCCTCCTGAATTGCTCGTACGCGATCCTTTGGCAGAAGACCGTCCCGTAGACGTTCGATCTGATTTAAAAAAGGAGTCAGCCTATATGAATGAAACTAAACACAATTTGATTGTAATTAAAAACTATAGAAATTGTTTACGTACGTGGAGTTGCTCTAAATTTCTGCCCTTCTCATCGCACGTCTGCCGGATGAACTCGCAAACATAGTATCCACATAGATTGTTACCTGGTCCCTGCGTCAGGTACTTTACGAGAACAGAGTTCAATCAAAATAATAATCAAGCATGATAATAACTGTATCAAAACTAAAATCAAAGAGATGCGCGGATATAGCTAGTGGTGCTTACATTTAGTGGTTGAAATGTAAGCTCCTCTTTCCAAACACCCCTAGCCTTGTTGGTGAACCGTTTCCAAGCGCTGCCCGACGTAGAAAACGAATAAAATAAGTTATTAAGTACTTGATATATATCATAAAATTCACGAACGTTGCCGATATAGTGTCGTAATGATTAGAATTACCGTTGGAGAAGTATCTGCATGTCCTTCCACGTCTCAAGGGGTTTATGTTTCGAGTCCATAACTAGTACACGCCCTTTGTCAAGTTGAATGATTAACAGAATATAGTGGTAGCTACGAATGCATAACTAATAAATTATATATTTAACATCGAGTAAGCGAAATAGAAAGTGTATAGAAGACAATAACACTCACTCGAAGTTGTAAGGAAATAGTATTTCCCTTTTGGTTTCTTGAAACCTTAAGGCGTGTACTATATTATCCTCAGTATCCTGGGGGTTTGTTTTGAGATTAGCTTGATGAACCCAATATGGATCAATGAAGCCAATGTCATAGATTTTTCCTCTGCTGCATTCGAGAATCTTCATTCTGCATATTACAGTATGATTATATACATACAATAAATAAGGTGAGATAGTTGGAGACTAAATTAATTACAGAATTAGTACTTACAGACAATAGGCACTGATGATCGATTTGTCCAAGGCGTCTTGATTGAATAATTGAAATAGTTCATCAAATTCAATGGATATCATGTCATCCATATCTTTCTCATAATGCTTTTTTTGTAACCTTCAGCACTATCCAGTTAGCCCCGGCCTTTGTGGCATGCATGTACCAGTTATGCAATCTTCGTATTTTTGTTGAAAGATTGTTTACCTCCTCAGGTTTGACGAGAGGTTTGCCGTACTGGTATTTGTATGCTACTTCACTCACGGGGAAGAACTCTAACTGGGATAAGTACTGGGCAATACTCATACCTTGAGCAGCGGCAGCTTCTCCGTATTGTGCAACTACCTCTGGATCATACTGCTCTTCGGCCCCATATTTGCTCGACCCCACATTGGTTTGGGAAATCACCTTGAGAGGGGCGCAAGTCTGTTTTGCTTGTTCTCCGAGCTGGGCAACAGATTTCTCGCTTGCATCAGTACTGCTCTTCGAGGCTTTTTGTGCCGCATGTGACTTGAGAATAGAACGCTCATAGTCTGATGACAGCTTTGGCTCGGGTTGATGAAGAGTCTTTAGCATTTTCAACACTTTGGCTTTTTCTTCTTTGGTGCTGGGGAACTCTGGCTCTTTCGGCCGCCTCAGCTTATCGAAAAACGCTGTCGTTTCCGCATCAACGATCGTCGCAGTCTCCTCTTCAGTACAGTCATAAGCTCTCCTGGGAGGAACCTTTGGTACTTTTGGAAGAGGCTCTTGTTTACGTTTCGGCGATCGCTTACCACGACGCACGGTAGCGGTACGCTTACTCTTTTTATCCTGAGGCGCCGGCGATGGCTCCCGCGGCGATGGCTGCGCCGGAGATTGGTGAGGCGACGTAGCCGGGTGAGGCGACGAAGACGGCTGCCGCGGCGGCGACGACCTCGCTGGAGACGGGTGAGGCGGCGGCGAAGATGGCCTTGGCGTGTGATTTCGAAGCACGATACATTCCTTCGGCCATAGAATGGTGACGTTTTTGCGTCTCCCAGTACAGTCACATCCCCTTCACCTGTAGGGTAGTGAAGATCCAAAACCTCAAAGGTGGGCATGATTTCATCCACGCCGACAACAGCGTAGCCCTCTGGAACCGGACGACAGTGGTAAGTTGGTGTGGGTCCAATTGGTAAGGCATAGCTGACCGCCACCTTCATTGATATGTTCACAACTTTGACATGTAGCTCGCAGTGTGTCATCTCTGTGATATCATCCACTGGGTAGCCAACAGGATCCATCGTCGGTGCATCATCGTCATCGCCATTGTCATCACCTGGGACCTCGGTGGAAGCCACACTGCTTTTTCGATTATTCGATAGGCCGGTAGCATCGAATGCAGTGTGCTGCTGAGATGGGCCGGTAGTACTTTGCTCTTTAAGTGCGTTAATTTCATCTTGTTGTTGCTTTAATCGTTCTTCAATTAAACGTATTCGCTCTTTTTGACTATTTGCTTCAACTTCCACCGTGTCCTTTCTCCTCTGACGGCTTCTATCAGGATATTTCTTCCTCTCTTCGGGAAACCCAGTCCTCCATGGTTGGGAGCCTCTTGTGCCTCGTGTTCGTCCATCATGTTCCTTATTTCCAAGGGCGAGTGTGAGCTCATCATTCTCTCTATCGGGAATGAAGTCCCCATCTTTAACAACCTTTACTGCTTTTCTCATCCTCTCGATTGGCAAGGGGTCTTCTTTATGTCGTATGTTATATATACACCTCCCTTCCGAGTCCAACGTACCCCCATGCCCGTAAAACCAATTCCTTGCACGTTCTACCCAATCGTCTGTCTCTGAGGTGATCTTTTTAGCACGCAGTTCATTCTCAAGTTTCTGCCACTTAGGAATGCCAGCCCTGTAGCCACCTTGCCCCATAGTATGGTGATACTTCTTGTTAGCAGCATTCAGCTTATTCGTTTCAGACATTTTCTTAGCTTTTTCTGATTTCTTGTATTCCACAAACTCGGCCCAGAATGGTTTTATCTTCTCAAACTGGATATTCTTGAAATTGGGAGTCTTCTCTTTCACGACATAGTCAAGGTGCAATCTTTTCTTCCAGTTGGTGAAACACTGGGCCATCTTCTTCAAAGCCCACTCCCTGACCTTAGCCTCCATGGCTCTCCCATGTTGTAAGGCGTCCTCAACTGGATCCTCCGCATTTGGATCCAGCTCTATCTTCGGTAGTTTGAAATTAACCATGAGCCTCTTCCACAGTAAATCTTTGGCCTGGTTAGGGACAAATAAACATGTTCCCTCTTCATCCGCATTAGCAGGCCTATTCCAATTTCTAATAGTGATCGGGATTAAGTCCCTAACGATTACTCCGGATTGTGCCACAAATTTGGTTGCGACAACTTCGGGAGCCGTCGGTTTCCGTCTTCAGCGACATCTTCGATCCTGAACCTCTCATGGTCTTGCAACTTTTTGGTTGGGCCTCGTCTGCTCTTTTCAGTAGATTCCTTCGATCCGGAGGGCTAAAAGAAGAAAGATCTTCGTTACTATTTCTATATAGATAGCAGATGATTAATTAATGAATTGATCATATTACATGCACCTCGCCGGAGCGGTCGTCTTCTCGATTACACAAGGCATCGCCTTCTCCCTCGCGGAAGGCAACACCTTCAACCTCAAACAAGTCGTCTATTCCGGTAAAAAGAGGATCACCCTCACCGGAGTTGTTCAGAAACGTTGATACGTCTAAATTATCTTCCCCACGGATCACACCTTGGATCAACTCTTCCTTTTCTTCGTCTCTGACGTGTAGGTCCATATTTTCTGCATAGGTGGAAAAACGAATAAGTCAAAGCGGCTAAAGGAGAAAGTTAGGTACGGTGTTGAGAGATATAAACCCTAATTCAGAGAAACCCTAATATATTCATACACAATAATAAAAATGAAGAGAAACCCTAAACCCTAAACCTAGCTACAAAAAGGAAACCGTGTAGTAGATAGGTAACTCTAGCTAAATCAACTAAAATCAATATTCCGGAGTTCCGAGGGGTGTAAAACCTAGTTCGGAGAAACCTCAGATGCATATGAGAGGGGAACATGAGTATAAGGCTACAAAAGGGAAACTATCCAGTAGATAGGTAACACTAGATACTAACAAAATACCATATTGGAATCGATTTAAGAGGGTTCGGAATTCCCTGGCGAAGGCACATCGTCGAACCCACATGCACCTAAGGGGCATGCAACAGACCGAGCTTTCCTACGTCGAACACAATGGTTTTGACCGCGCGACCCCTTCGCCCATGTCTCGCCCACGCGTGAGTGAACAGGGGAACTCCCATCGACGCCGCCTCCTCCCCCCTCTCCTCACCTTCCCCGAGCAAACAGAGCTTCTGCCTCTCTCTTGCCACAATACATCCTCCCCACGCGTCCCTGCACGGCTCCCATGTCCTGCGGAACCGGCCACCGACATCCCCTTTTCCCGAGCCTTACAAACCCGACATGAGGGAGTGTAAATCTATCATTGAGTAAATGTGATACTCCTATAGCAAACGAGGATAGTCCGATGATAAGGATGCGATTAGGGATGGCAATGGGGCCCCGAAACCCACAAACCCGATGGATACCCGCCTTAAATGGGGAGGGTTTGGTAAAAAGTTAGACCCTCCAAGTTTAATGGGGCGGGTATGGGGGTGGCAAACCGATACCCGCAGACCCGCAGACCCGCTCTAAGCCTTAATCCTATCCCTAAGAGCACGTTTAACGCAGATGTTTAAAGCAAACGCTAGCTAGGCTGATTTTACTTGCGGTTAGACCTCCATCCCGTCCGATCCGGGGATTTTCTCTAGCGTCGACGTACGAGGAAGCGTCGGTCGCTAGGACTACTTTTTTTAACGCCAAGGAGTTTGATTAGCGCTCCTAGCTGTTGCTAGCTACCCAAATTAGCGTTCCGTGTTGTGAGACGAGGCGTTTAGTCCATAATCCAATTTTCTGGCATTATTTTTTTAAACATAAACGTATGTACAAGAGCTTGCCATAGTACATGCCCTAATAATCATATGATCACTAACCACACGTCCACGCGGGCCATGCACACAGACAACTCACATCGATCACCCGAAGCCGCCGCCCACCACCCGATCGAAGCCCACCAGCAGCGCAGCCGCCGGCCGCCCACCACACCCGAAGCCCCCATGCAGCAGCACCTATAGCAGCAGCCGCCGCCGCCCACCAGCAGCAGCAGAGGGAGGGGAAGGACAGAGGCAGGGAGCTAGGGGCGTACCTGACGCGCGGCGGTGGGGGAAGGGCGCGGCGGCGCGGTCGTCGGTGGGAAGAGACGCGGGCGGCGGTCGTCGGGGAGCGCGCGGCGGTCGTCGGGGAGCGTGCGGGCGGCGTTCATCGGGGAGCGCGCGGCGGTGGCGGCCGGAGGCGGAGGCGTTGACGACGACGGAGGGCGCGGGCAGCCTGGCGGCGTCGTCGATGAAAGAAGCAGAGAAGAGAAGCAGAGAAGAAGAAGAGAAGTTATATAGAGGGAGGGAGTATACGTCCCGGTTGGTGGCTCCAACCGGGACTAAAAGGGCATACGTCCCGGTTGGAGCCACCAACCGGGACGTATACTCCAATTTTCAGCAGCTGAAGGGGCGCGCGCGCAGGGGGTCTTTAGTCCCGGTTGGTGGCTCCAATCGGGACGTATTCCCCTGTTTTCAAATTTTTTCAGGTATTTTCTCTCTGTTTCCGCCTTATTTTTTATTTTGGAGTTTAAATTTGTAATGTTTTTTAAATGATAATTACTTTGCAATTTAGAAAAACTTTAAACATAAAAAGTGTTTGAATTTGAATAACTAATTCGAAACCATTTTCTGTTTTGAAAAATAATTAATGTAACCATTTAAACTATGAACCATTTAAAATTAATAATGAATTAAATTATATTTTTTAAATATTAATTTGGAATTTAGAAAAACTTTAAACATAAAAAGTGTATGGATTTGAATAAATAATCCAAAACCATTTTCCATTTTTAAAAAAAATATAATGTAACCATTTAAAATTAAAAATAAATTAACTTATATTTTTTAAATATTAATTTGGAATTTAGAAAAACTTTAAACATAAAAAGTGTTTGGATTTGAATAAATAATTCAAAACCATTTTCTGTTTTAAAAAATAATTAATGTAACCATTTAAAATATGAACCATTTACAATTAAAAATGAATTAACTTATAAGTAATTCAAAACCATTTTCTGTTTTTAATGGGCGGAAAAAAGAGGACGGAAAATAATGGGCGGAAAGAAAATTTGATTAGGATAGAACTGGAATTAAAGTACATAACACAACTAACACAAAGTTACATAGAAGAACTGAAAATTAAGATACATGGCCAGATTAAGCCACAATCGGCCGAACTTGTGTTGCAATGTTGGAATAATTCAGTCATGCTCCTGCCTACACCTGTAATACTCGCCACGACCGTCGTCGTACTCGCCACGACCGTCGTTGCTATCGTCGTCGGGGTCGCCATAGTTGAACCTTGAAGGTTGAGTACGAGTGGGCTGGACTTGAGGGTAGCTCAGGCGGGGGCTAGAGTCGGCGACCGTGTCGTAGGCTATGATGCTCTGGAGAGTCCGGTCGCGCCACCACAGCCGACGGCCGGCCTCGTTGAAGTTCGGAGGAGGTGGGCCCTCCTCCTCGTGCCTGGCGAGTGCACTCTCATGCCGATCCACGAAGAAGGCTTCCCAAGTCGGGAAATAGTCGGGATGCCATCTTGGATTCCTCCGCTGCTCCGGCGTGATCTCGGAGTAGTAGTGGTTCGTGATGGCCATCCGACGCGCCACACCTAGAGGGACATGAGGAACCGGCACGCCTTCGGCGTTCAGCATCCAGCCGACGGGGACACAGTAGCCCGGCGGGCAGGGGTAGTTCGAGGCGCAAAGCGCCTCCGCCTCCCTGGGAGTTAGTGCTACGGTGGAAGCCATGGGAAAGAGTGATGAGGTTGCAGATATGAGTCTAGAGATGTGCAATGACAATGGAGGCCAACCCTACATATATATATATATAGTGAAGAACTGGCGGAAAGAACTGTCGGGAAGAACTGGCGGGAAAAAATAGCGGGAAGAAAAATGGCGGGAAAAATGGCGGGAAAAATGGCGTGTCGACATTATGTCGTGCGGAGTGTACCTTGTCCCGGATGGTGTCACCAACCGGGACTAAAGATGAAAAATAGGGGACGAGCATCGTTAGACCTTGCATTGGATCTCTGAAGAAACCACATATTGCGAGTCTAAAAATGATTTTTTCAAAAAATTACGGGCGATAGATCATGTACCTGTAGTACAAACCGGACCCACTTCCTACCGATTCGGCAGACATTTGTCCTTTTTACCCGGGATGGACGAAAAGGTTTAAGATGTACCGGTTGGGAGATAGTCCATGTAAGGTGGTCTACTATTTTAGGAAAATGGGACGGTAGCATTCTGAAACGGCATTTTGGTGGTTACTTCACAAAACGACCCGTTTTTTGCGCTCGGAAAATGGAAAAGGGCTTTTTCGTGCGACAAAAAGGAAAACTTCCTCCTGCAACATTGTTCTCCATAACAATTTCCACACACATGCATAATATGGATACAACATCACAAACTATGCCGTGATTCAGCACATAACATCGGTCATTTGGACCGAAAGCCATGAAACCTCGAACATGATAGGTCATTTTGTGAAGGTTTTTTCGAAACATGGTCAATATACCAAGTATGGTATTTTTTCTTTCAACTATGTAACATAATATGACACCACGCGAACGATTTTCATTGTTCGGATTTTTTTTGAATTTATTATGCCCGTTTTGAATTATCTGAATTTCTAACTATGGTCGAACCGGTGTGCATGAAGATAGGGGACGAGCATCGTTAGAACTTGCATTGGATCTCTGAAGAAACCACATATTGCGAGTCTAAAAATTATTTTTTCAAAAATCACGGGCGATAGATCATGTACCTGTAGTACAAACTGGACCCACTTCCTGCCGATTCGGCAAACATTTGTCCTTTTTACCCGGGATGGACGAAAAGGTTTTAAGATGTACCGGTTGGGAGATAGTCCATGTAAGGTGGTCTAGTATTTTAGGAAAATGGGACGGTAGCATTCTGAAACAGCATTTTGGTGGTTACTTCACAAAACGACCCGTTTTTTGCGCTCGGAAAATGGAAAAGGGCTTTTCCGTGCGACAAAAAGGAAAACTTCCTCCTGCAACATTGTTCTCCATACCAATGTCCACACATATGCATAATATGGGAACAACATCACAAACTATGCCGTAATTCAGCACATAACATCGGTCATTTGGACCGAAAGCCATGAAACCTCGAACATGATAGGTCATTTTGTGAAGGTTTTTTCGAAACATGGTCAATATACCAAGTCTGGTATTTTTCCTTTCAACTATGTAACATAATATGACACCACGCGAAGGATTTTCATTGTTCGGATTTTTTTGAATTTATTATGCCCGTTTTGAATTATCTGAATTTCTAACTATGGTCGAACCGGTGTGCATGAAGATAGGGGACGAGCATCGTTAGAACTTGCATTGGATCTCTGAAGAAACCACATATTGCGAGTCTAAAAATGATTTTTTTTAAAAATCATGGGCGATAGATCATGTACCTGTAGTACAAACCGGACCCACTTCCTACCGATTCGGCAGACATTTGTCCTTTTTACCCGGGATGGACGAAAAGTTTTGAGATGTACCGGTTGGGAGATAGTCTATGTAAGGTGGTCTAGTATTTTAGGAAAATAGGATGGTAGCATTCTGAAACGGCATTTTGGTGGTTACTTCACAAAACGACCCGTTTTTTGCGCTCGGAAAATGGAAAAGGGCTTTTCCATGCGACAAAAAGGAAAACTTCCTCCTGCAACATTGTTCTCCATACCAATGTCCACACACATGCATAATATGAGCACAACATCACAAACTATGCCGTGATTCAGCACATAACATCGGTCATTTGGACCGAAAGCCATGAAACCTCGAACATGATAGGTCATTTTGTGAAGGTTTTTTCGAAACATGGTCAATATACCAAGTATGGTATTTTTCCTTTCAACTATGTAACATAATATGACACCACGCAAAGGATTTTCATTGTTCGGATTTTTTTTGAATTTATTATGCCCGTTTTGAATTATCTGAATTTCTAACTATGGTCGAACCGGTGTGCATGAAGATAGGGGACGAGCATCGTTAGAACTTGCATTGGATCTCTGAAGAAACCACATATTGCGAGTCTAAAAATGATTTTTTCAAAAAATCACGGGCGATAGATCATGTACCTGTAGTACAAATTGGACCCACTTCCTGCCGATTCGGCAGACATTTGTCCTTTTTACCCGGGATGGACGAAAAGGTTTGAGATGTACCGGTTGGGAGATAGTCCATGTAAGGTGGTCTAGTATTTTAGGAAAATGGGACGGTAGCATTCTGAAACAGCATTTTGGTGGTTACTTCACAAAACGACCCGTTTTTTGCGCTCGGAAAATGGAAAAGGGCTTTTCCGTGCGATAAAAAGGAAAACTTCCTCCTGCAACATTGTTCTCCATACCAATATCCACACATATGCATAATATGGGAACAACATCACAAACTATGCCGTGATTCAGCACATAACATCGGTCATTTGGACCGAAAGCCATGAAACCTCGAACATGATAGGTCATTTTGTGAAGGTTTTTTCGAAACATGGTCAATATACCAAGTCTGGTATTTTTCCTTTCAACTATGTAACATAATATGACACCACGCGAACGATTTTCATTGTTCGGATTTTTTTTGAATTTATTATGCCCGTTTTGAATTATCTGAATTTCTAACTATGGTCGAACCGGTGTGCATGAAGATAGGGGACGAGCATCATTAGAACTTGCATTGGATCTCTGAAGAAACCACATATTGCGAGTCTAAAAATTATTTTTTCAAAAATCACGGGCGATAGATCATGTACCTGTAGTACAAACTGGACCCACTTCCTGCCGATTCGGCAAACATTTGTCCTTTTTATCCGGGATGGACGAAAAGGTTTAAGATGTACCGGTTGGGAGATAGTCCATGTAAGGTGGTCTAGTATTTTAGGAAAATGGGACGGTAGCATTCTGAAACAGCATTTTGGTGGTTACTTCACAAAACGACCCGTTTTTTGCGCTCGGAAAATGGAAAAGGGCTTTTCCGTGCGACAAAAAGGAAAACTTCCTCCTGCAACATTGTTCTCCATACCAATGTCCACACATATGCATAATATGGGAACAACATCACAAACTATGCCGTGATTCAGCACATAACATCGGTCATTTGGACCGAAAGCCATGAAACCTCGAACATGATAGGTCATTTTGTGAAGGTTTTTTCGAAACATGGTCAATATACCAAGTCTGGTATTTTTCCTTTCAACTATGTAACATAATATGACACCACGCGAAGGATTTTCATTGTTCGGATTTTTTTTGAATTTATTATGCCCGTTTTGAATTATCTGAATTTCTAACTATGGTCGAACCGGTGTGCATGAAGATAGGGGACGAGCATCGTTAGAACTTGCATTGGATCTCTGAAGAAACCACATATTGCGAGTCTAAAAATGATTTTTTTTAAAATCATGGGCGATAGATCATGTACCTGTAGTACAAACCGGACCCACTTCCTACCGATTCGGCAGACATTTGTCCTTTTTACCCGGGATGGACGAAAAGGTTTGAGATGTACCGGTTGGGAGATAGTCCATGTAAGATGGTCTAGTATTTTAGGAAAATAGGATGGTAGCATTCTGAAACGGCATTTTGGTGGTTACTTCACAAAACGACCCGTTTTTTGCGCTCGGAAAATGGAAAAGGGCTTTTCCGTGCGACAAAAAGGAAAACTTCCTCCTGCAACATTGTTCTCCATACCAATGTCCACACACATGCATAATATGGGCACAACATCACAAACTATGCCGTGATTCAGCACATAACATCGGTCATTTGGACCGAAAGCCATGAAACCTCGAACATGATAGGTCATTTTGTGAAGGTTTTTTCGAAACATGGTCAATATACCAAGTATGGTATTTTTCCTTTCAACTATGTAACATAATATGACACCACGCAAAGGATTTTCATTGTTCGGATTTTTTTTGAATTTATTATGCCCGTTTTGAATTATCTGAATTTCTAACTATGGTCGAACCGGTGTGCATGAAGATAGGGGACGAGCATCGTTAGAACTTGCATTGGATCTCTGAAGAAACCACATATTGCGAGTCTAAAAATGATTTTTTCAAAAAATCACGGGCGATAGATCATGTACCTGTAGTACAAATTGGACCCACTTCCTGCCGATTCGGCAGACATTTGTCCTTTTTACCCGGGATGGACGAAAAGGTTTGAGATGTACCGGTTGGGAGATAGTCCATGTAAGGTGGTCTAGTATTTTAGAAAAATGGGACGGTAGCATTCTGAAACGGCATTTTGGTGGTTACTTCACAAAACGACCCGTTTTTTTGCGCTCGGAAAATGGAAAAGGGCTTTTCCGTGCGACAAAAAGGAAAACTTCCTCCTGCAACACTGTTCTCCATACCAATGTCCACACACATGCATAATATGGGCACAACATCACAAACTATGCCGTGATTCAGCAGATAACCTCCTGCCGATTCGGCAGACATTTGTCCTTTTTACCCTGGATGGACGATTTCGGCAGGCTGGGCCAGGCATCACTAATGATAGGGGTGAGTGTCGACATTATGTTGTGCGGCGTGTACCTTGTCCCGGATGGTGTCTCCAACCGGGACTAAAGATCAATCTGTAGTCCCGGTTGGAGACACCAACCGGGACAAAACACGAGTCAGCACTAATGATAGGGGTGAGTGTCGACATTATTTCGTAAGTGTCGACACTATGCCGAGCTGCTTGTACTATAAATAGGCATCCTTGCGAGTCCAGTCCTCCAGCCAGTTTTCGAGAGCAGGGACACCACATCGGCCAGTTTCAGGGAGATGCCGACGGAGCCCAGTCCTCCGGCATCTCCGAGAAACTGGTCATAGAGGCACTCCCTATTATGTGAAATTAGTTAGCTCCGAGGCGTATTGATCTAGTTAGAGAAGTTACAAGCTGCAAGATGGTTTTCGAGAGCAGGGACACCACTGCGGCCAGTTTCAGGGAGATGCCGACGGAGCCCAGTCCTCCGGCATCTCCGAGAAACTTGTCATAGAGGCACTCCCTAATATGTGAAATTAGTTAGCTCCGAGGCGTATTGATCTAGTTAGAGAAGTTACAAGCTGCAAGATGGTTTTCGAGAGAAGGGACACCACTACGACCAGTTTCAGGGAGATGCCGCCGGATCCTAGTCCTCCGGCATCTCCAAGAAACTGGTCCTAGAGGCACTCCCGGTCCAGCCACAAAACATGACTAACACTCAAGACATTTATTAATATTAAAAACTGAGACTACAAAACCGGGACTAAAGGCCACAAACCGCGAAAGATATCCTTCGGTCAAGCCACAAACCGCGAAAGACATGAACTAGAGTTACATAATATGAGCATGAACTTCTTGGCATATGTCATTCCTTATGATCGCTTCAGACGTAACCATGGAGCATCTTCTTTACTTAACGGAATGCTTGGGTCCGTTTTCACTGTGAAGGGCGGAATTTCATCAAACTTATTATAATCTTCTGACATGTCTGTCTTGTCCTCGATTCTCACGATGTTTCTTTTCCCTGAAAGAACTATGTGACGCTTTGGCTCATCATATGATGTATTCGTTTGCATATTTTTTCTTTTTTTCGGTCTAGAGGACATGTCCTTCACATAGAAAACCTGAGACACATCATTGGCTAGGACGAATGGTTCATCTCTATAACCAAGATTGTTGAGATCCACTGTTGTCATTCCGTACAACTAGTCTATCTTTACCCCTTCCCCATTCAGGTTGACCCATTTGCAGCGAAACAAAGGGACCTTAAAAGAGACTCCATAGTCTAGTTCCCATATCTCCTCTATGTAACCATAATATGTGTCCTTTTGTCCATTCTCGTCTATTGCATCAAAGCGGACACCACTATTTTGGTTGGTGCTCTTTTTATCTTGAGCGATCGTGTAGAATGTATTCCCATTTATTTCGTACCCTTGGAAATTCAATACAGTAGAAGATGGTGACGCGGCCAACAAGTTTAGCTGATCTCCAACAGTGGTGTCATTCAAGAGATGTGTCCGCATCCAACCACCGAAAGACTTCATGTGTTCATCTGTAATCCATGATTCAGGCTTCCCCGGGTTTTTGGAGCGTACAATATTCTTGTGTTCCTCGATATACGGAGCTGCCAAGGTGGAATTATGTAGAACTGTGTAGTGTGCTTTAGTGAAAGAATCCCCGTCCCTACATATCATTGCTTTCTTTCCCAGCGTGCCTTTTCCACTTAGTCTTCCCTCATGCCGCGAGTCAGAAACACCAATCGGCTTAAGGTTAGGAATAAAGTCAACACAAAACTCAGTGACCTCCTCTGTTCCATATCCCTTGGAGATGCTTCCTTCTGGTCTAGCACGGTTATGAACATATTTCTTTAAGACTCCCATGAACCTCTCTAAGGGGAACATATTGTGTAGAAATACCGGACCGAGAATGGCAATCTCTTCCACTAGATGAACCAGGAGATGCGTCATAATATTGAAGAAGGATGGTGGGAACACCAATTCAAAACTAACAAGACATTGTACCACATCCTTCTGTAACCTTGGCAGAATATCTGGATTGATTACCTTCTGAGATATTGCATTGAGGAATGAACACAGCTTCACAATGGGTACTCGAACATTTTCCGGTAGAAGCCCCCTCAATGCAATCGGAAGCAACTGCGTCATAATCACGTGACAGTCATGAGACTTCAGGTTTTGGAACTTTTTCTCTGCCATATTTATTATACCCTTTATATTAGATGAGAAGCCCGACGGCACCTTGATACTGTAAAGGACTTCAAAAAAGATTTCCTTCTCTGCTTTGGTAAGAGCATAGCTGGCACGACTTAAGTGACGCCCTTTATCCGTCTTGTTATGTGTATGCATGTCCTTTGGGTCTTTCATAATTTATTGGTCCTCCCGTGCTTCAGGTGTATCTTTTGTCTTCCCATACACGCCTAGGAATCCTAGCAGGTTCACGCAGAGATTCTTCGTCACGTGCATCACGTCGATTGAAGAGTGGACACGCAGGACTTTCCAATATGGCAGCTCCCAAAATATAGATTTCTTCTTCCACATGGGTGCGTGTCCTGTAGCGACGTCGTTCGGAACTGATTGACCGTCGGGACCCTTTCTAAAGATTACTTCTATGTCCTTGACCATACCAAATACATCATCACCAGCAGGGAGTTCAGGCTTCTTCCGGTGATCTGCCTCACCTTTGAAATGCTTGCCTTTCTTTCTTACGGGATGATTGGTCGGAAGAAATCGTCGATTCGCCAGGTACACAACCTTCTTGCATTTATGCAAATATGTACCTTCGGTCTTATCTAAACAGTGGGTGCATGCCTTATATCCCTTGTTTGTCTGTCCTGAAAGGTTACTAAGAGCAGGCCAATCATTGATGGTTACGAATAACAACCCTCGTAGATCAAATGGCTCCTGTTTGTTCTCATCCCACGCACATACACCTGGTTTGCCCCACAACTGTAAGAGTTCTTCAACTAATGTCCTAAGGTACACATCAATGTCGTTGCTCGGTTGCTTCGGGCCTTGGATGAGCACTGGCATCATAATGAACTTACGCTTTATGCACAACCAAGGAGGCAGGTTGTAGATACATAGAGTCACGGGCCAGGTGCTATGACTGCAGCTCTGCTCCCCAAAAGGATTCATGCCATCCGTACTTATACCAAACCATAAGTTCCTTGCGTCACCTGCAAAGTCTGGAAAGTCTCTCTCGATTTTTCTCCACTGTGACCCATCAGCAGGGTGTCTCAACTTCCCGTCTTTCTTACGGTCTTCTTTGTGCCATCGCAACAACCTGGCATGCTCTTTGTTTCTGAACATGTGTTTCAACCTTGGTATTATAGGAGCATACCACATAACCTTAGCAGGAACCCTCTTCCGGAGGGGCTCTCCCTCAACATCGCCAGGGTCATCTCGTCTGATCTTATACCGCAACGTATTGCATACCGGGCATTTATCTAAATTCTCATACTCCTTACCGCGGTAGAGGATGCAGTCATTAATGCATGCATGTATCTTTTGCACATCTAATCCCAGAGGACAGAGAGTCTTCTTTGCTTTGTAGGTACTCTCGGGAAGTTCGTTATGTTTTGGAAACTTTGGCTTCATTATTTTCAGCATCTTTTCAAATGAGGAGTCAGTTAGACCACACTCTGCCTTCCATCGCAACAATTCTAGTGTGGTACCGAGCTTTGTGCTGCCATCTTCACAATTTGGGTACAACAATTTCTTGTGATCTTCTAACATGCCCTCTAACTTCAACTTCTCATTTTCTGTTTCACAGTCTCGCTTTGCATCAGAAATGACCCTACCAAGTTCATCAGCCGGCTCATATGATGCCCGTTCTTCACCTCTTTCCTCTCCATTGTCTTCCATTGCTGTATCACTGTATTCAGGAAACATATGATGATAGTTGTTATCATCATCTTCTTTTTCACCATCTTCCATCATAACCCCTCTTTCCCCGTGCTTGGTCCAGCAATTATAGTTGGGCATGAAACCTTTCATAATCAGGTGACCGCGAATGATTTTCGAGGAAGAGTACTCCTTGTTGTTCCGACATTGAACACATGGACAACGTATAAATCCATTCTCTTTGTTTGCCGTAGCCACATCGATAAATTTATCCACGCCTTTGATATACCCGGCTACGCGCCGGTCACCGTACATCCATTCTCGACCGTTCATCTGCATCATATAAGTAAGTTTATCAAAAAACAGGATATCATAAATAGTGAAATAACCAATTCACACCGACACATGAATTGTATCAATGACCTAGAAAAGATAAGATTGCTAACCTCGATCGAGGGAAATAAAGAGGAGAAATCTCAAGTGCGTCTCGGACACCTTCTATATTTTTGTTCTATGAGAAATTCAACGGGATTATTCACTCAAACATTTCATCAAACACCTTCAATGCATGCATAGAAGAGAAAAAACTAGCACACCCCTCACACCTTCCACCATTCGAAAAAACAGAGTGGAGGCAGAGGGGGCTGGGGCGTTGCATTTATAGAGGGCAGGAGAATACGTCCCGGTTGGAGCCAGCAACCGGGACTAAAGGTGCGTGCCACGCCACGTAGCTGTGGCCAAACCTTTAGTCCCGGTTGGTGGCTCTAACCGGGACGTATTCCCCCTTACCAACCGGGACGCATGCCCCCTAGCCCCGTGCCCGCTCCAACCGGGACGCGTGCCAGCATTAGTCTCGGTTGGTGGCCCAACCGGGACTAATGCTCTGAGGGGTCTCGAACGGATGGCCCTTTTTCCTCTAGTGATACTTCCTTCGTCCAAATAAGTGTATTTCTAGGCTTGTTCAAAGTCAAAGGTAATAAAGTTTGCTAACTTTATAAAAAAACGTAGCAATAATTATAACTCTAAATTGGTACTAGTAGATATGTTTTCAAATTTACTTTCATAATATATCAATTTGATCTAATATATGTTGCCATATTTATCTATAAACTTAGTCAAATTTGGTAAAGTTTGACTCAAACTAATGCTAAATACACTTATTTGCGAACGGAGGGAGTAGATACATTTATTATAGGAACTATCCCTGTGAGAGAAATACAATAATGTACCAGGAAAACTCATTGATAGCTTCTTGCCATTCTATAAGTATATTCCTAATTTTAAAACCCAAAAGTTTCAAATGTATCGAAACCGCAGAAAGATTAATATTAAATATGAATCAGACAAGTCAAGATATCTTAGTACAGTTTCTCTAACATGTTTAAGACGTGGAACTAGAAATTTGTTTAAAATGTATGTATAGTGTGTTTTTTACATGCAGAACAACTTCGTGATAGTTTGACTAAGTTTTAACAATACGAATCAAATGCATAATAATTTTTTTGTATAAGAGGCACCAATCAGAATAGCAAAAATAGAAAAGGTAGAATAATGGAGGCGCTGCCCGCAAAAAACGAACTTGTAACCTCACTTGAGACTCAGCGCTAATTGAGCCTGAATTGGTTTTTTTATCGGGAAATCTACTTGCAAAATCTGGTAGTCTATTTGTCCGATTTAAGATCCGTTTTTATCGTTGGACTAGTCACGACGAGATCTTTAAAACTAGATCTTATGTTGATATGTTTCAATAAAACTTTTTTTGGACCAAAAAGTTGTCCATCCAAACACGTGAGTTATCTGTTCCATAATATGTAAGTTATCTATCCAATAACATATAAATTACCCACCATATAAACGTGTTGGATAGAGATGTTCTCGCATACGTGTTGAGTAAGTTTAATTGGAACATAGTAGACTAGTTGTTAGGATATTGAGGTTTCATTCTTATCAATGTGTTAGCGTCGACGAGCGATGAAGCCTCACTACCCTAAAACTCTTCGAGGCTTCGTCACCCATACGTCATAGTAGCGACGATGGACAACGAAGTCGAGCCACTAGAATACTGGTTCCGCGCCACGTTGTTCACTACGATTTTGTGTGGTGGGTGGTTAGGCATAAGACCTTATTTATTTATATCATATGCAAAAGAAGCTTAAATTTAGTTCTTTCAAATAAATTATATTTGATGTTTGATGCGTAGCCTTTCGAGGTTGAGTAGTCCGTACGCTGCGACAGCGGCAACATGCGATTAGAATAACTTTTTATATTTTATCCGTGGTTAATTTTTATAGTAATGAATAACTTAAATGTTATTGGGTTGGTAACTTACATGATGAAGTATAGATAACTCTCGTATTACTGATGGATAACTTGTGGGTAAACAAAAAAATTATATATCCCTAACGCGTGATCTGTGAATAATTTTATAATGATGGATAACTTACATATTATTGGATGGGTAACTTACATGCTGAAATCATGGTAACTCGCATGTTACAAGTGGATAACTTTTGGTCCAACAAAAAGTTGTCAGAACATACCAACATTGGATCTAGTTTCGAAGATGTCGTCACGACTAGCCTAACGATAAAAACGGATCTTAATTCGGACAAACAGTTTGACCTAAAAAAACATTTTAAATTTTCGTATTTAAATTAAGCTGGCTAAAAAATCTTGTCGTTTATAAATTCCTGTCCAAACACCTGCTAGGTTTCTATATTTTTAGACTGGTCGTTAAGTAGCAACGTCCTTTTTATTAGCATCCCAAGTATACCTGTGGAAAGAAGATGATTGAGTATGCATGCGTAGCTAGGTAGTGCACCTCCAGTTCAAAAAAAAAGCTAGGTAGTGCACCTGAAAAGCCCAGACTGATTGACGCAGAAGAAGGAAAATGTACTTAATTAGGTTTGCTGAGTAAAGCAGGGGCGGCGTGTCGATCAGATTAAAGCGGAGTTAGGAACTAGTCTTGCAACGGAATGCACTGAGAGCATCTTTACTTAGATAGATCAAATGTACGCGCATCTTTCCGGTTAGTGCTCTTCAGCTTGCGGAGCTAACTAGAAGTGGACATGAACAATTCGGCTCATCCAGAACTCCGTATCACTGTCGACGAAACCATGGGTGTTCTGCAAGAAGACGATGGTTCGCAGAATTTCCATCCATATCGTGTTCGCCACTGCCGATCAACGTCGTCAATAGGTCGCCTTCCATCGAGAGACGGGAAAAATCAAGCGCCACACGAATATATAGTGGCCGATCGACGTCTAGGAACGGTACGATTAATTAGCATCGGTGACGGTGGACGATCTAGTGCTACATTGTAGGCTAGGCCACGAGTTACCGGGAGAGAACCGGACATGAACACGAGCTCTCACATCAGCCATGTCTCACATTCACCCCTTTTCAATTACGAAAACGGGGGCCTGGTTAAACGTGCACCATCCGTTCGGTGCTACTACTCTCTGAGTCCTTGTTGAAGCGATTTTTTATATGACTAGTTGTTTTTAGGAAGTTTCTATGTCGTGATAACTTTTGGATGCTTGTGGTTTCAAGAGAAAAATAAGCACCATTCAAGTCTCGCTATCGCCTCACAAAAATATCCATGTGTCGCTAGCACGACGGTTGTAAAGCCACACATCGGTGATATGTTTAGTGTGAAATATAAATATTCTCATATTTGTGCCCCTACCTAGTTTGTAAAGTTATCTTTCTATCAAAAGTTCATATAGGCTTCTTACTAGTTATTTAACTGCTTCAATCGCCTCCCACCATCGTTGCATTGGCTTAATTCTTATGTGTGATGGAGATGCTTCGATTGTTTGTGGGCCATTGTAATATTGTGATCCATTACGGTTCCAAAAGTTGAAGCCACAACGCGGTTTGATTAAAACGAGGTGTCGGGGATTATTGTGTCTTGGGGGTTGCATGGGTTGACCGTTGTATTGGGTTGACGCAGAAGAAGGAAAATGTACTTAATTAGGTTTGCTGAGTAAAGCAGGGGCGGCGTGTCGATCAGATTAAAGCGGAGTTAGGAACTAGTCTTGCAACGGAATGCACTGGGAGCATCTTTACTTAGATAGATCAAATGTACGCGCATCTTTCCGGTTAGTGATCTTCAGCTTGCGGAGCTAACTAGAAGTGGACATGAACAATTCGGCTCATCCAGAACTCCGTATCACTGTCGACGAAACCGTGCGTGTTCTGCAAGAAGACGATGATTCGCAGAATTTCCATCCATCGTCTTCGTCACTGCCTATCAACGTCGTCAACAGGTCGCCGTCCATCGAGAGACGGGAAAAATCAAGCGCCACACGAATATATAGTGGCCGGTCGACGTCTACAAACGGCACATTTACTTAGCGGCGTCGGTGACTGTGGACGATCTAGTGCTACATTGTAGGCTAGGCCACGAGTGTTACCGGGAGAGACCGGGACATGAACACGAGCTCTCACATCAGCCATGTCTTACATTCACCCCTTTTCAATTACGAAAAGCGGGGGCTGGTTAAACGTGCACCGTCCGTTCGGTGCTACTGCTCTCGAGTCCTCGTCTTTTTATCTGACTAGTTGTTTTTAGGAAGTTTCTATGTCGTGATAACTTTTGGATGCTTGTGGTTTGAAGAGAAAAATAAGCACCATCCAAGTCTCGCTATCGCCTCACAAAAATATCCATGTGTCGCTAGCACAACGGTTGTAGAGCCACGCATCAGTGATACTATATTTAGTGTGAAATATAAATATCCTCATATTTGTGCCCCCACCTAGTTTGTAAAGTTATCTTTCTATCAAAAGTTCATATATATAGGCTTCTTATTACTAGTTATTTAGCTGCTTCAGTCGCCTCCCACCATCGTTGCATTGGACTAGTTCTTCTGTGTGAAGTGTGATGGAGATGCTTCGATTGCCGCGTGCCATATATTGTAATATTGTTATATCCATTACGGTTCTAAAAGTTGAAGCCACAACGCAGTTTGATAAAAACGAGGTGTCGGGGATTATTGTGTCTTGCAATGTAAAATCACATATGTTACGCACCAAACGGATATGGAAAACGATACCGTTCCTCCGGGGAATCGTGCGTTCCGATCCCTCCGGTCTCTCGTGTACGCGGCTTTTCCAGAAAAAAAACTGCATAGCATTATCTTCTCCCGTCCCTTTAGCTCGCGTCACGCGTATTCTCTCCTTCAGGGCGCTGCCGCCGCCTTCCTCCTGCAGCGCGCTGCCACCGCCCTCCTGCAGCTCGCGCCGCCGCCTCCCACCTGCAGCTCGCTGCCGCCGTCTCCCTCCTCAGATCCGTGCCCCAGACCGTCCTTTGCAGAGGTACACCATGGACGCCTTCTCCTCCATGCCTTCTGCAGGGAGGGAATGGGTCCGAGGTGCGGTCTGGCGAGCTCCTCCGCGACGCGCTCCTTCGACGTGCCCTTCTCCGCCAGTTCCTCCACGACGTCCTTCTCCGACGTGACCTCCTCTGCTGCGCTCGCATGGTGCTCCTAGGCAGGGTGTCGCCGTGGGCCTTCCTCCACCCCACGCCCTCCTTCATCCTGCTCGCCTTCACGCGCCACGAGGCTATGCTGCTGCTGGCAAGGGGAAGAGAGGTCAAGGTGGCCTGCTGCCATGGCGGTGGAGGCTTCCGCCAGATCTGTATTCTCTTTTTTGCTACATTTGTATATTTATTTAGCTACACACTCGTATTTGTTTTGCTACTTCGGTATTCTGTGAAGCTACACCGTTTTATGTTTTTTCACCACAGAAAAATGCTTCAATGATGCTATAATGTCAGAGTGTTTTTGCTACAACTATTTTATGATCTTGCTACAATAGCGCAAAGATGTTGCTATGTGATCTCCGACGAGGTATCCGGCAAGCTCTCTCGGCGAAAGTTTCCGACGAGGTTGGATTTCTGCTACATTAGCACATTTTTTTTCTGTTACCACTGTTCTTCGATTTTGCTACAATAGCGTAAAACTTTTGCTACGAGGTCTCCGGCGAGGTTTTTTCCGACGAGAGCCTCCGGCGATATCTCCAACAAAGTTGGTTTGCTACACTAGGATGTTTTTTTTTGCTACACGGTCACCGGCAAGGTCTCCAGCGAGGTCCAGTCTGTTTTTGTATTTGTTAGGCCGAACCTTTTTTGCTACATGTAGCAAAAGCGGGACTATATGTAGCAAAAACGGGACCGTTTGTAGCAAAAACGGGATGAAAGAGCAGAAAACAGATCTGACCGTTGATCTGAGTAGGTCGGACGGCCTGGGACCCGGGGATGGAAAGTTTCCATCCCCGGGGGACGCCTAGCGCTGCCCTTGTAATATCGTGGACCTCGTGGTCTAAAATGCAAAGCATTTTTTTTAAATGTATTATTGGTCTAAAATTAGGGTTGCCTGGGTTGACCATTGTATTGGGGGTTGCTTGCAGCCGGGAAAGTCACAAAGGTTTCACTTGCTTCAGATTTGGTTTTTCAAACTTTGCTTATCTATTACAGTATATAAGTTTATAAATCTATTTAGTTGATTGAGCATACCTTAGCGGTGACTTTAAGATTAAAAAAATTATTTTAACGACGAGAGACAGCTCCTCCTGCAAACTCGCAGCCGGCACCATTATGTGTGCGTGTTTAGATCTCTTCCAAACCCCCAATCCTCGTCGTCACCAGATTTGCAGCTATCTGCTTCTCTGTGCGATGAGTGGCTAGAGATTGAACGACTCCATCCCACCGTGAGTAGTTAGACTACACTAGGATCAGATAAATGTACGCCACAATGGACAAATCCAGTTTACCATCTTTAGAAAACTATAATTTGTATCTCTTGTGTCCAAACCACTTTAGAACTATACTAAGACTTGTCAGTATCATCTACTAGTATCACACATATGATATTATCTCTATAATGCATGATATTATGTAATAGTATCAGTCTCATGATATTTATTTATTTGTAGAACATGAATGCAAAATTATATACAAGATTTGTTTAATATTAAAATTTTCAGTTATACGTGTTAAGATACAATGTCTATCTATGATACAGCTGTCATCTCTCTCTTCATTAGTTGTAGTCACAGGTTAGCTTTTTACATAAATGTTACGCGGGATATCACCTATGATACTCACACTCTGGGTAGTCTAACCTAACTATTTACCCTCGATGGAATAAGCACTAAGCTGAATTAACCGTTTTCCAAGAAAAGGACAAGAACCAAGACAAATGGGGCTACTCGAGTTCTAGATGGATGCATCCATGGGTTGGTCGGTTCTTCCGATAACTCTTTTTCTCGGAAGGAGATGATGAGTGTGGTTCCATATGTTGGAGAAAAGTTTGTCACATGCACGAGTTGTTTCTTTAGAACCAAGGACGTGGTTGGTAGACCACATCATCTCCAGCCTCTTTCCGCATTGTGGCCCACACACTGCTTAAAGCAGTCTCCAGCCAGGCCCGCTGGAAACTGCTGAATCAACAGTTTTCATAGAGCCAGGCTAGAGAAAGCGTAAAAATCCCATGTGGGTGGCTCCAGCAATGCAACCTTGATAGTTGATTGTTTTTCTCTCTGTTCTCTTAAACGTCTTCATCTCAACCACTTGCAATTAGTATATATAAGTTTCGAATCAAATCAAGCTCTACATAAAAAAGATGCCTATCAACAATGGGGTTTCTTCTGACCATATCCATCGTCAAGTTTCATAAATTGTATCTTCTCAGAATCAAGGTCAAATTTGGAGCTTTTTCACACGATTTTCTTTAGATTTGTCGCACAAAATTAACCGATTTGTCATACTCAGTTAACCGTTCTAAATCCTTTCAAGAGTAGCTTTACCTCGCCGTTTAGCACAACTCTCGTGTTGCAAGTTTTTCGTTTTGGTAGGTAGAGAAATTCATCTGTAGCTCTCAACTGTATGTGAGGTTGAAGATGAACTCATTCTCTCTCTCCTATCTTAAACAAACTCTTTTAATCAACACAATCATGCTTTGTTTTACAAGAATCTCTACATGAAAAAGATGCATGTCAATGATGGGGTTCTGTTTCGACCATCGATACCAAGTTTCATGAATTGTATCTTGGTGGTCAAAGTCGGATCTTTTGTAAACAATTTTCGCGAGGTTCACATACAGTGCATGTAGGTTGAACGACGGTAGTAGTCCCACCTCCACTCAATTTTCGACCATGGAAAACGAGAGTGAGCACGGCACCGATGACCAGAAAGCTGAGGACAACCGATCTCTGCTCGGCGCCAAGGTCAATCTCGAGTTAGTACTGTGAAGAACTATTGGGGAGTCTACGCTGGTGCCCACTGCAGGAACCGGAGCGCCACCAGTGTGCGCCGTGCTCGCACAATGACACCCTCATATGCCCCCTCTTCCCACCGACGTTCTACTTCATCACCGCGCTATCGCCCATGGTTGCTAGCCGTGGTGGTGTGAGGTAATTGTGTTTAGCCTTAGATTACTATGGTTATTGATGGGTCCCCGAAGTAGATGCATCCAACGAGTTAATAGCATAGAACTACCAGTTTCTGGGCAAAATTTCGGAAATCTACCAGTTTACGTTTTCGCAGCAAAAATCTGCCACATTTGGCGTCCGTTTTCTCAAATAACACTAAACGCCCGCTGAACGCGAATTGACACCAGATCTGACAGGGATGGCCCACCATAATTGATGACGTGGCAAGTCTGGACGGCGAGCGGCACGGCCGTTAACGCCCGTTCACGGCAGGAGTGGGGCCTACTACTTGGCGATGTCCTAACGCGCTAGGTCTTCCTCCCGACTGTTTTCTTCCCCGATCGCCCATGCTCCTGCGACAGAGCGCCACCGCCGACCGCCCCGCCATTGTCGCCGCCGTCCCATTCGAGCGCAGCCCTCGCCATGCCTAGCTGGCACGACGGTTCTGAGTCGGGAAACTCCTACCTAGGGGTAAGCTCCAGTCCATCTCCCTCCCCCCATTTTCAAATTAGGGTTCGTCCGAAATTGGGATTTGTTGATTTGTCGTCAAATTAGGTCGATTAAAGTTGATTTCTTCTTTGATTAGGACCTCTCGTGTCTGGACTATGCTCCTAATGTGATTGATGACCCGACATTTTGCGGGATAGCCGTGGGCGCCGAGCGGTGTGACATGCACAAGCTGGAGCCGCGCAGATGCGTAGCCTTTGATGGGACAGACACAGGAAGGAGATTCTGCATGTGCCAGATTGAAAATGTAAGTTATTTACTCCATCCTTGTTGAGCATTCTCAATCTGTTACTGCCAAACTTAGTTTTTGATTACTGCCTCTGTTACTGGCAAGCTTAGTTTTTGATTACTGCCTCTGTTATTGACATAGTTTACTCAAGCTTAAACCACTGACATAGTTTAGTTACTGCATATTTTTTTAACTTATGTAGCTTTAGTTTAGTTACTCAAGCTTAAACCACTGACATAGTTTAGTTACTGCCACTGACATAGTTTAGTTTACTCAAGCTTAAGCATGCTTTAGTTTAGTTTACTTATGTAGCTTAAACCACTCACATAGTTTAGTTTATTCATGTCAGTAGCTTAAACCATTGAAAACTAAAGCAATAAACTGTGGTTTCCAGGGTTATACCCATGCTATGTTTAGATCACATTTGAATGAAATGCTTATACCCATGCTATGTTTAATTTGCAGCAAGCAATCAACTGTGGTTTCCAGTCTTGGATAGATAAAGAGTGGACTGACACTCTCAATAATGGACTAAGCAAGTTGTGGTCAATGTATGATGACTGCAGTAGCACTATGATGTTTGAGAGATATGAGAGAAGGAGCAGTGAGCTTCAGGAGCAGAAGCGCATACAAGCTTTGAAGAATGAGGTTGAGGTGCTAAAAAATGCAAAAGAAGAACTGAAGAATGTGTTAAAATCCTAGGCTGATGTGTTTAGAGTCAAACAAAACAAGGTAGAGGCTGAAAGAGATGCCCTGCTGGAAGAGAAGAAGAAGTGGGAGGCAGAAAGAGTTGTCCTGAAGGAAGAGAAGAAGAAGTGGGAGGAAGAAAGAGTTGCCCAGAAGGAAGAAAAGAAGAAGCTGGAGTATACCATCTATGAAATGTTCCAGGCAAGTCATGAGAACAAAGTAAATCTAAAGAAAATCAAAGCTATCTGTGATGAGTGATGAATCTATTACTGTAATGTTTGTTGTGGAACTATCTATGTAATCTTTTTATTATGGAACTATCTATGTAATCTTAGCTATGTAATGGAACTATCTATGTGATCCTTTTATTATCTGTTATGGAACTATCTATGTAATCTTAGCTATGTAATGGCACCTTGAATCTCTTGGTTAAACATTTGTGTAATTGCATCTTGAAATGCTTTGGTTCAGCTGTTTGTGTACCTGTTTGTGTCTTGGATTTGAAATAAAGTCCATTTTTTTTCTTTTTGTTCAGCTGCATGTGCCTTGGATTTCAAATAAAGTGCACCATTTTCAAAGGGTGCAAGCTAAGATGAAAAATACCAGTACATGATGCAAACTACATATGAAATAAAGTACACAATGATCAACAAAAGCTCCATAGTTTACCACAAATAGTTTTGCATATCAACTGGATATGTCTTACATAGTTTTGCAACATAGGTAGATAGGTTCAGCACAAATACATAGGTCCAGCACAAATAGATAGGTCCAACACACATTTAGTAGCACAAATACATAGGTCCATCAAATTAACTAAGAAACATGAATTATTTTCCAGCATTTGAACTGTCAGCAACAGGCTTCTGACCCTTCTTCCTGTAGCTGTCATATTTACCAGCAGTAAGGTAACCTTGCATCTTATGTGTAGGCTTGAATGCCCTGGAAGATACCCTGGTGCTGGTAGCATTTGTTGTTGCAAAAACTGGTCTTGGTGCTATGAAAGCCCTGGTACTTGGTGCACTATTAGCAGAAACTGGCCTTGGTACACTTCTTGCTGGAGCACTTGGAACTGGAGTAGATGAAGCAGTAGGTGCTGGAGCACTATGAGCTGGAATTGGATGTCTTCTTGATGAAGCACTAGGAGCACTAGGGCCTGCTCTTGGAGGCCTTCTTGCTGAACCATATGATTCAGTATAGTCCTGCCTGCTAGCCTGATACAATTGCACTAACAATTAATATATAATTACTAGTTACCAAATAAACAAGAACAAGTACTAGCTACTAACAATTGCACTAACAATTAATATATAATTACTAGTTACCAAATAAACAAGAACAAGTACTAGCTACTAACCTGGTGATCATTTTTTTCTTACTTGCAAGCTTGGCCTCAAAGCTACCTGACAGCTAGTATACCTATGACCTACTAGCTTGCAGTTACTGCAAGTGATAGATCCCATTCTAGATGTATCCCTAGGGGCAGGTAGCTCAAATTTTCCTTTCCTTCTCTTGTACTCTTTCCTACCAGGTTTCTCCCTGAATACAGGTGGATCTATGTCTGGTGTGTTGGTCCTAGTCCAATCTTCAGGGCCAGGAACAGGGTAGATTGTATGCCTGAATGTCTCAATGTACATGGGCTTTTTGAAGAAATCATTGACATAATCCTCTGGATGTTGTTGTACTTTCATGATAGCTGCAACTGCATGATTGCAAGGAATCCCTGTAAGATCCCATTTCCTACAGCCACATGTCTTGTTAATCAAATTTATAGCAACAACTCTACCACTTGAACTTGTAACTTTCCATAGACCAATCTCATAGTTTTGAGCATTGCAATCCCTAGACCACCTCTTGGCCTCTGCAAGTTTCTCTGTGTAGAATGGAGTTATATCCCACCTTAATGCTGCTACTTTCACCCTAGTGCCACTGTACTTCACCATGAGTTTGTTTCTTATCCCTTCAAGCATTGTCCTAATTGGTTTATTTCTCACATTCAGGATCATCCTATTGAATACTTCACTGATATTGTTCACAACTAGGTCTGTCTTACAGTTAGTGTCAAACAAGTGTCTTGCCCATGTCTCAGCTGGAATTTTCACTAGCCACTCATATGCCTCTACACAGTCCCTCTTCATTGATTCCATTGCCAAATCAAACCCATTCTTTGTGTAAGAGTAGCCAGCTGCATCCATATATTTTTTTAGTTCTGGGCCCCTAAAACCTACTGCCTGGAAGTTGGCATAAATATGCCTGAGACAAAATCTCTGTGGAGAATTTGGAAAAACTAGTGAAATTGCTTTTAACAGTCCCTTCTGCCTGTCAGAGATAATGGTGTAGTTACCAAATTTGCTAGATTCTCCAATACAGTACCTAAGTTTAGTTAGGAACCAAAGCCAGCTAGCTTGATCTTCCTTGTCAACTACACCAAAAGAAATTGGAAAGATGTTGTTGTTTCCATCTCTCCCAGTTGTAGCTAAAATTTGTTGCCTAGTGTTCAATTTGATGAAACACCCATCTACTCCTATGAATGGTCTGCATCCATTGAGAAAACCTTGGAGTGAAGCATTGAGCATATGAATAACCCATGGAATCTTGGGTTAGGGCTAGGATGTTCCACAAGCTCCTTGGTTGTCACTACACACCTGCTTCCTGGGTTGGTCTCTAGTATAGCATTCAAATAATCCATCAGCCTAGTATATTGTTTCTTCTGATCTCCAATGATAGAAGCAAATGCCTTCATTCTTGCTCTATAGGCTTTGCTCTTTGGCACTTCAACTCCATACTTCAACTTAGCATTGTCTATCGAAGTGTCAACAGAAGTATTTGGGTCTTTCCTTATTGCCTGCACAGATTGAGATGCTAGCCAATCAATGGTGACTCTTGTGTTCTCACCATGAGCTATGCAAGTGTGCTCAGACTTGAATTTCCTAATGCAAAAAGTTTGCTCATTTGCAATCTTGGAGGCTGTCAAGTAGAACTCACACCCCTATTTCTTGCCTTCATTAGTGCACCACACAATGATCCTGGAAGGAGTGTTCCTGTGAAAGTGGAAGTTCCTGAGCTAGGCTATGTGGTAGTTTCTAAGAGCTACTCTAAACTGGTAAACATCTTGGAAGCAAAGCTTGATGCAGAATTGCAAGTGTGGGTCTACTCTATTGGGATCATACCACATCCTCTTCTTCATCTTCTTTAAATTTCTCTTCTTGACACTTGCTAGTGTGTACTTCTGAACTGCCCCATCATCATCACTATCCCCTATATCTTCTAGACTGAGGTCCTCATCACTGGAAGGAATGAAAGAAGGGAATGGTGCTTCCTCTGCCTCATGGTGACAGTTGCTAGTTGGGCCTGGCCTAGCTACCTTTTTCTTGGCAAAATAGTCATCCGCAATAGCCTCCTCATTTGTTTCTATGTCATTTTCAGTTTCTACATCATCAAAGAACTCCTCCACATCTGTGTCCCCTTCAAAATGCAAACAAGGGTCCTCTCTCTGCTTCTTCATTTGTTCCATCTTCTCCATTATTGCAACAGCTTCATGGTCCATGGCTTTCTCCCTCTTCTCACTCCTTAATTTCTTAATTAGTTCTAACTCAGCAGCAACCTGTCTGTTGTGCTCTCTCTTGTGCTCTTCAAAGTTAACCTGACCAGGATACATCCACTCCTCATTATCTGAATTAGCATTCTCTAAATTAGCATTCTCTGAATCACCATTATCTAAGTGAGCATTCTCTAAATCATCTTCATGGATAACTTGTACAACAACACTCTGTTTTTCATTATGTATCATCTCTGGTTCAGAAAAATTACAGCTTTCTTGAGTGCCCATGAACAAAACATAAGAAAAATCAATTGCCACTGGCACAATTTCTTGCTCATCATCATCATCATCATCATCTTATAGTAAGTTGTAGCTCACACCATCTGAATCAACTGATAGTTTCACTGGTTCGTGTATCATCTCTGGTTCTTCTTCTCCAATGTTAAGGTTAGCTGGCCATTCTATATTTTTCATGAGAACAGTGATATTCAAAACACTATCATCTTCATAAATGGCCAGCATCTCCCTTACATTGGCCATGCTTTCAATTGCCATCATACCATCCTGTCCTTTCCCCTTTTCCCTCACAAAATACATGCTGTCCCTCTGTCCATACCCATGACACTCTACTGAAGCTGCCAGATTCAACACTGTTATGTCAGATCTACTAAGTGTCCTCTCCAGATTGTCTTCCCCATGAAAATGAAACCTGATCTCCCAAATGTCATCATCTAGGCTACAAAAAATTACAAACAAAACCAGATGGCATATTCAGTAACAGATGGTGACAGCCACATTGAACAGATCAGTACTAATTGATATTCATGCAAATTAACAGATCAGATGATGACAGCCACATTGAACAAAATTGGATAGGGTTGACAGCCACATTCATAACTAGACAGAGGGGGAAAATGGGGAGAGAATAAGTGAAAAAATGACTTACTCGACTCCATCGAGTGGGGAAGCCCATCGATGGCTGCTTTTCAATGGAGACGAGATCACGGCCCGTGCCAGTGCAGCCGCTGACCTTGCCTCCTGGTTCAGCACCGGCGGCGACGGTGAATCAGTTGAGCCCACGCCACCACGGACAGAGCCCACGCCACCGCGGATAGAGCCGGCGCCACCCGCGAACGAATCAGCACTTCTGACGAGGTTTAATCTCGCCAATGCCCATGCCTTTCTTCTTGCGCTTGTACGCTGCAGGCGCTTCGGCTGACAACGCGTCGGCCAAGGCATCGATATCCTCGAGGGCCACGCCCTTAGGGACGAGCTCCTTGTAGAAGCGCCCGAGGACCTCCTTGGCCTTGGCAAGCGAGTTTACGACGGTACTGACCGCTGCAGCGACATCATCCAAAGCACTCCCGTGCTCCAGAGCACCGCGATCAAACTCGATGCCTGCGGCATCTAAAGAAACAAAAGGAAGCAACACGAATAAAAGCACTGCAAAAGAAAGACAAGGAAGTCGAAAATAGGAAGGCGGAGACACTCACCCGAAACAGACTTGGCAGCTTCCATAAGCTTGCCGGCCACCTCTCTCTCGCCCGAAGCCGTGGCGGTGGCGAGCTGCTCCTCGCGGTCCGTAGCTGCTGCATGCGCTCCTTAGCCTCGGCCGCGTTGGCTAGCTCCAGCTCGAGGCGCTCCCTTGTGCCAACGACGACCTCGGCTTTCTTCTCCGCTTGACCAAGGCTCTTTTTGAGAGCATCAATCTCACGAAGAGAGGCATTGTGGTCCTCTACAGTCATCAACACACCTATCGGATCGAAGGACAAAAATACAAGAAGAAGCGAAAACCAAGTCGTAAACATACCTTGAAGTTGTTTGAGGCTGGCCTCCAATGCTAGGTGCTGCTGCACCAGCTGATTGGCGCCTTGCACAAAAAGCTGCAAAAGAAATCACTCATCAAAAGGATGGCTCGGGGGCTCCCCCGAGACAAGAAGCAAACAACAAGGATCAGCAGATCACCCGAAAAACGCTCGGGAGCTCCCCCCGAGACAAGAAGAAAAAAACAAGGTTCAGCAGATCATTTGAAAAGGCTCGGGGGCTCCCCCTGCGGCAGAAAGAAAAAATTACTTACGTGGTTAGACGGCGACTCCAAAGGTCCGCTCGCAGTCTTCTGAGGGACAACCACCCGATCCTCCTGCGGAGAAGGGTTTGGGGCAGCGCCCTCAGAGGTGGCCACCGTCTGAGGAGGAGGAGGTACAACCTTCGACTCCCCCATCATCTCCCGAGCACCATAACTGGAGGAGCCGTCGAAGGAACTGCTACAAAAGAAATATTAGCAAATCTCAAAACAAACAGACAAAAGAAAGCAAAAATGGGCTGAAGAAACTTACGAGTCGAGATCGCTCAAGTCGAAGACAGGAGGGATTTTCCTGCCCTTCTTCTCCTCTTTCTTCTCTTCCTTCTTCTCTTCCTTCTTCCGCTTCGCCAAAGGGTGCGGTGCCACAGCTCGCACGGGGATGGCAGGAATGGGAGAAGAAGAACCCCCATGATCTCCACTGTAACGTTCAAGGCACAGCGGATTCCTCGGCGTCGGCGGAGTCGAAGCATCTGACGACTCGCTGGAGCTCCGTGTCCGCTTGCCAGTGTGATCCTCGCTCGACTCGTTGGCCTCTTCAGCCGGAGATCGTGCCGATGGCAGCTCGGACATGGAGTCCACCACCTCATTATCCGGAGCATCCAGGAATACTTTGGGCAATGGAGGCGACATGCCCGGCACCTTGAACTCCTGCACAAAAGAAGCAAATTTGTCAGCAGACAAATAAATACAAGCAAAATGCTGTCGAAAATAGCGCCACGCACACGTCCCAGATCTACACCTGCGGAACCGGACGAGAAGCAGAGAACGGAGAAGTCAGCGACTTCCCCGGGATATCCTCTCCAGCCTTGAACTTCAGCAGCGGACGAAGGACCCTGTCGAGATCTCCCTTGGAGAATTCCTCAGCCGAAACCCTAGTCGGATCACGACGACCAGCATAAAGGAACATCGGGTGTGCCCTAGCCATCCAAGATCCTCCACTCGACGATAGAGCGTCTCTATCTCCGCTACCTCGCCATCCAAGATATGGTTCTTCCAGGACCTCTTCGGCTCGATCTTTTGGGAGGGGTCGAAAGGAGCAAGACCAAAATCCTGCCCAGCCACCGCGGAGTCGCGGATGTAAAACCATCGCCTCCGCCAGTACTGGACAGATTCAGACATGGAAAAGGAGAAGAAAAGAAGATTGGATCGAAGGGAAATGATGCAACCCCCAATGGGATAGACACCATCAGAACCAGATTGCCTCTTCACGGAATAGAGTTTCCGGAAGAGGCCAAAGTGCGGCTCGATACAGAGCCAGCACTCGCAAAAAGTGATAAAACAAGCAATGTGAAGAAGAGAGTTGGGAGAAAGATGATGCAGCTGGATGCCGTACAGGAAAAGCAGTCCACGAAGGAAATTGTGGACTGGGAAGGAAAAGCCCTGAAGAACAAATGCGAGGAACATAACCCGAAACCCAGCGGGTGTAGGGTTTCGTAGCATGGAAAACAAAAAAATTCTATCGCATACAAACAAACAAGCCAAGATCTATCTACTAGATTGTAGCAACGAGTCGATGGAATAACTCACCCTCGAAGATTCCAAAGTGTTTAACGAGAGCGGATTCTCGTGGGTGATGTAGTCGTACTCTTCTCGATCTCAAGATCGCGTAGACGATCCTTCCGGCGCTGCGTTCCGGCAGCGCTCCCGCAGTCGGTCACACATTCGGTACTCGACGAAGACCTTCCTCTCCCTTGTTCCAGCAGGCAGCGGAGGTTGTAGCACTCTCCTCGCGATTCCGGCAGCACAACGGCGTGGTACCAAAAGTAGAGGGGAGATCTCGCAGGGCTTCGCCTTAAGCCGGAACGAGTATGGTGGAGTATGAGAGAGACCCTCGACGATCTAGGGTTTAGACACATCGAGGAGGGGGCTAGGCCGGCGGCTAGGGTTTGACCTAGGCGGCGGCGGCGAGTGCCCTAGGGCCGGCGGCGGCTTGGGGCTAGGGTTTAGAGGTAGGGAACTTGTGTGTCTAGGAGGGGAGCCCTGCCCCTCCTTATATAGGTGGAGGGGGCGCGCCAGGGGAGGGGAGTCCCTCCCCAACTCGGCCAAGGAGGGCCAGCGGTGGAGGGGAGGAACTCCTCCCCAACTCGGATTCCACCTCCCCTCCACTTCCCAAAATAGCCGTTTGACTTTCAAATTGGCGTTTGACTTTTTCAAACTAGGATTTGAATAAACCCTTTATTTTGTTCAGCGATGACACCTTGTACATGATGCAATCATACCAACTTGATATAACACATTCATGTACCCTTCCTCTCCGGAGTGCCAGACATTCCGGAACCATTCTCCAACCCCGGAACAGGACTTTCCTTATATGAATCTTATTCTCCGGACCATTCCGGATCTCCTCGTGATATCCCGGATCCCATCCGAGACTCCGAACAACATTCGGTCTCTTACTCATCATTCCATAACTACTCAAACAACGTCGAATCCTTAAGTGTGTCTCCCTACGGTTCGTGAATTATGCGGACATGATCGAGACACTTCTCCGAACAATAACCAATAGAGGAATCTGGAAATTCATATGGCTCCCACATATTTCTACGATTACTTTGCGATCGAATGAACCACTTACATACGATACCAATTTCCCTTTGTCTCACGATAGTTTACTTATCCGAGGTTATGATCGTCGGTATCTCTGCATACCTAGTTCAACCTCGTTACTGATAAGTACTCTTTTCTCGTTCCCGTGATATGTGATCCCTTGTGAGCCAGTCACATGCTTGCAAGCTAATTGGATGACATTTCACCGAGAGGGCCAGAGTATATCTATCCGTCATATGGATGGACAAATCCCACTCTTGATCCATGTGTCTCAACCAATACTTTCCGAACACTCAATGCCACCTTTATAGCCACCCAGTTATGGTGTGGTGTTTGATGTCATCAAAGCATCCTTCCGGTGAAGGTGATATGCATGATCTCATGGTCGAAGGAATTAGGTTACTATGTATCAGAACGCATATAGCAATTGAACTATTAAAATGACTTGTTCTTTATGCTACGCTTATCTATAGGAGTATGTCCACCATATCATTCTCCTAACGATATGATCTTGTTGTTAATAACATCTCAATGTTCATGACAGGGAAACCACAGTCATTTATTAACCAACAAGCTAGTATTATAAAGAGGCTCTACTAGGGACTCTATTTTAGTTTACAATTCACACAAGTATCAATGTTTCCTTGTTAATACTATTATAGCATGAATGTAAACATTTATCATAAACATAAAGATATAATAATAACTACATTTATTATTGCCTCTAGGGCATATCTCCAACAACGGGGGGACGGGGAATTACCTTATTGCCAGAGAGTTTGACGGTCTCCCTATCCTGCGGGATCAAGCCCCGCCCACGAAGCTTGCGGAGATCACTCTTCCGCGTCTCCGATCGCCGCCAGCCACAGTCGGTGACACGGGCAGCGGTAGAACCCTTCTTGCCACCAGCAGTGCTGGTGCCAACCGCAGAAGATGACTTCTTAGGCTTCCCCATTGCGGTGCGGCGGCGCCGGCGGTGAGAATGTAAGATCAAAGAAGGAAATGTTCGAGGATATTCTAGCGCGCAGTAAGAAAGCTCAGAGAAGATTGGAACAGTGAAATAAGAATGGCTGTGGTGAAAACAGATTAATTTTTCACCAATGATTATAAGGACGAAGACGATGCACGGCGACCGTCTATCGAGAAGACCTAGCGCCAACTGCAAATATCTGACCGTCCACGTGTCAGCATAGCAGCGAACCGTCGCTCACACGCCGTCCACTACGCGTGGAAATCGAGGCGACGCCGTAATTATCTCCATGCCGCGCGTGACCGACCAATTCAAGGTCAGAAGGTGGGACCCATGTTCGTCCAGTCATGTCATCTGTGGCACCGCGGACGCTTGAGGTCACCGATCGTCAGCACTGACGTCACTAAATCTATGCTAGCAACGGTTAAAAATTTTCGGCTATAAAATAAGAGTACTCACTCGAATCTACGATTCGACTAACTACTCGGGGGCTACTCCTATCAGGAGCGCTGGCCGCGCACCCAAAAAATGAACAAAACATTATATCATCGAATTATTTCTTCGACTCTTCGAGTCTGCGACTCCACTACGGACTCGGGGGCTACTCCCATAGGGGGAATGAATTCAAGCATCCGAAAAATTTGTGTCCTACGAACCTGAAGCTGAACAACGGCTGAGTTAAAGTCTCTGCTCGAGTCTACGACTCGAACAGACACTCAGGGGCTACTCCCATAGGGAGCGCTGGTCGCGCACCCTATGCATTCTTCGACTACAATTCTACGGATCAACATGCAAAACTTTTTTGGCAACTCTGCCCCAATTAATGCTAAGTGAGCAACAATCTCCTTGGTCACCCGAAACACCTCTGCGATGATAAATATTCGGATGTTGTGTCTGCGACGCAAAGATAAGACCTATAGATATCATCTGATGGCCTGGCAACGCACACGACTGCGCTCTGCTAGTATGAATCCGTGCCAACAGGCGCGATGAAAAATCCCGACGGACACGTTGGGTACATCATTTAAATTCACTAAAATTCCGCCCCTGTAAGTCCTCCGTGGCCTGAGTCGAATTAGCCAGCATAAGTTCCGGGTTTGAGTCGAGGGACTCGAACCTGAAGAAGATCGTGTTGTTTTGTCCTAAGACAGTTAACTGACCCTGATCCGTCGGGAGAGTCAGGCACACGCATCAACAATCCCTACACATTCTCTTGAAAGACAGAATTGCACCCGAAGGATTAAAGAGTCATCAGCCGAATCTGCGATTCGACTGAACACTCGGGGGCTACTGACATGGTTATATCCCGCGGGTACAAGATCTCAGCATACCTGGTCCAGCCCAAGGAAGGCCCACGGCAAGTATACGCCGGCCCATGAAGACTTTTAGGTGGCCAAGGCCCATGACGCCTTCGGATCCTTGGAGAGAAAGACTAGAGTAGATAGAAAATTCAAAGGGATAAACCTAAAACCTGTAACCGACTCGATCTGTGCCTGGGACCTGCCTATCTCTATATAAAGGCCAGGAGGGCACGACGAGGAGGCTCCCTTACAATCTCTCGCACACCACCGCATACACACCTTCACGCCAGATTGCATCTGCGTACCCCTGTAACCTTCGGTTCCGCCGTAATCAAGAGCAGACAAGCAGAAGTAGGGTTTTTCCTCCGGGGGCCTGAACCTGGATAAACCTCGTGTCCCCGTGTTGCTTGTTTGCTAACCGTTTCGCGATCTCCAGCATCCCCATCATCTCCAAAATCCAAGTTCATAACAATGGGCATTGATGAGATTAAACCTCGTCAACTTCCACCGCCGTAGCATGTTCTGCCGGCGCCGCCACCATTGCCGCCGCCGCCGACGCCGCCGGGAGTCGTCGCCATCGCCCAAGGTACAGACGCACGCTTCGGACACGAATGAGTAACTGAAACCTACCGCCTTAGGACAACGCCAAGTAACAGGCGTTAACGGCCGTGCCGCTCGCCGTCCAGACCTGCCACGTCATCGATTATGGTGGGCCATCTTTGTCAGATCTGGTGTCAATTTGCGTTCAGCGGACGTTTAGTGTTATTTGAGAAAACGGACGCCAAATATGGTAAATTTTTGCTGCGAAAACGTAAACTGGTAGATTTCCAAAATTTTGTCTAGAAACTGGTAGTTCTATGCTATTAACTCACAGCCAACCGATCAAGGATGCTTCTGTGTTGCCAATGATGCGTCCAAGGCAACCAAATAAAGTGGATAACACCCTTCGCTCTTTTCTCATCTGTTAGTGGCGATGTTTCCTCATGTCGTGTGTCCGGTGTCCCATGGAGACAAGAAAAGCCTGCAGGCTACCGACCATCCCCAAGTTGATTTTCCATCCAGGCCAGGGAAAAGGCAAATCCATCCACGGTTATAGTACTCTGTTATGCCGGTAGAATATACGATGGTACGGTACATAATTTTTTTTAAGAAAATGAAATTCCGGCTGACACCTAGAAGAAGTTGATTAACTAAACTAGATAGTGCACCTGAAAAGCTTAGACTGCGACTGATGAAAGAATATTAATTAGGTTGCCGACTAAAGCAGAGGCAAAGTGTCGATCAGATTAAAGCGGAGTTGGAATGCACGGGGAGCATCTTTACTTGGAGCATATATATATACGCGCATCTTTCTGGTTAGTGCTCTTCATGCTGGCAGAGCTAACTAGAACAAGTCTCGCCATACATGCATAATTCATCATCCGAGGGACTCCGGGACTCCGGGTCGTTGACGGATCTTGTGTGTTCTGCAATCGAGAAGATTATGATTGGCAGAATTCCATCCATCGTCTTCCCACTGCGCTGATCAACGTCAACGGGTCGTCGTCGATCTAGAGACCGGAGAAAATCAAGCACGCCATGAGATACAGAGACAGGAATAATGGAATTGAAAGGCTAGTAGCAAGTCCTCAACTTTTCACTCTGACGAAACTGAAGAACACACACCGACGAACAGAGGGACAGAGTATTCTGCGACGCGTTCAACCGCAGCGTACTCTTCGTTTTCCCCTTTTATTCAGAAGGATCAACAACTCGTCCGAGTCACTCGTCCATTAGCAAAGCAAATAACTTGGAGACTAATTCTCCCTAAGTCTAGACATCTTCTGCAACGTGGACTCAGCATGTCTCTAGCACTAACTTATTACAAAGATTCAGAAAACTATAACAAGACAGGTTCAGATAACCCGAGATTAATCTCAATATAGGCTAGGCTGCGAGAGCGACTCGGACACTCTCGCATCAGCCACGTCTCACATTTCTACCATTTTCTCAGTTCTGAAACCGGTGGCTGCGTGCTACTGCTCTCAGAGTCCTTGTCGAACCGAGTTTTTATTTGACCCGTGGTTTTCAGATTGTGCTTAAAATTTTCAAATTAACTCATTTGTATCACCTTAAAGTTCATTTCATGGCTTTTCCAGTTTTCGAGACTTTGATTTTATTTGGTCTTCCAACAGGTTAAGGCCCTCTCGGGCTCATAAACTTTTGGATGTTTATGGTTCGGACAGAAAAATTGTTATCATCCAAATCTCACTATCGCCTCAAAAAAAATCCACGGTGTGAATATAAATATTCTAAGCCACACTATTGATTTAATTGGTTCAACGCCTCTCACCATCATTGTGTTGGCTTAGTTCTTCGGTTTTGAGGTCAGGCCACAACGCAGTTTTGATAAAGACGAGGCATCAGGGATTATTTGGTCTTGCAATGTAAGAGCAAGTACAATAAATTCTAGTCAGCTAGCTATAAGGATTAAAATAATATTCTTTTATTTAGTTGGATGAGTGTGAAGATAAGAGAAAAGAAAATCGGGCTCTTAACTAATAGCCGGCTGCTGCACGTGCTCCTAGACACCTTGTGAGTATGTGAAGTGGGCCACATATTAATAAAGAAATACTATATTAAATCTAGTATTGTATGTGTTGGTTATTAGGTTAACTCTAAGTGACATGGCAACTTCATATATCCAGCAGCGAGTTTTACTATTGAACTTGCTCTAAAACTTATATTATACACCGAGAAGATATGGTTTATCTAATATAGTTGACTGAAACTTTATTGTGTCTATCTAAATCACCTACAACTTGTAATATTTACTACAACCGAGGATGCATTTTTCAGTAATCCAATCCATGACAACTTAGGATTAATTAAACAGTTTTTATCTTATCTAGGCGGGCTTGGGCATGTCCTTTCGGATCCGGACTTCTTAGAACCTTGAAAAATATTGCCGTGTGTTATTTATTTTCTCCAGAACACATCCATCACTCAATAGATAATTTAAAAATCCTTTAAAATAGAGAATATATTTAAATTGTGCTCGTCTAAAGTTAAAGTGGTCTGGCCATTGTGGCCATTGTTTTAGTGGAGCGGATGCATAAAGCACGACATTTTTATTGTTTTATTCTGTGAGACGTGTTCACATACCATCATCTTAAATTGTTTGTTGTCTCAAGACTTTATCATGCTCATGTGCCAAAAAATGATTTTAGGTGTGTACAATATAATAACGTCCTCTTGGAATCAAACACTATATATTTTGGTTATTGACGTACATACATTTTTATTGTGAGAAATGTAGTTTATAGTATAATATATATACTCTATCATTAAGTTGAAAACCCAATGTTTTGGACACAAATAATATAATTCATGATGTACATTTTTATACTTCCCTTAATTGAAATAGAAATGTTTTATTAACAAAATTTGACGCATGGCAAATTCACTTTAATATAACTAGTCGGCAACCCGTTCGCTTGCACGAGCTAGATAAATTATGGCATCATCTAACAGTAAATATTGAACCGAAATACTTTCAGAAAATTGCGGGAAAATATACTTTCTATTAAAACCTTTTGAGACGATTCTGTAAATTTTGTTGTATGTTAAAATTATATATTTTCTTTGTTGGTGCTTTAGCATGGTGAAAAATTTGACGACAGTCTCATTCTTTTTAATTCCGAGTGAACTTTTATTTTGTACATAGTTGCCAATCTATAAATGTTCTAATTTGTATAGCTTAGGTTATGGGGTATATTAATCAGTAGATTTAGTGAATATACTTAGATCACAAAAAATAAAAGGAAAAACATAATTGAAACCATCCATTTATGTCGTCTTATTCTTTTTTATAACCAACAAATGTTCTAGATGAGATTAGACGGGCCTATGCATTGAAAATGTTTAGTTGTTTTATGTTCCCCAGTGTCAAGTGAGCTTTACAGTGCAAAGGGACCATTCAAGCTGTATAACCCTCCTTTTTAGAAGCTGTCATTTTGGTCATCGTGGCAATTGTAATATAGACTTTCAAAACTAATTCTTTTACATGATCTAAACAATTATATATCATGAAAAAAGTGTTCAGGGCATATTTACATATATATTCTTCTAAACATCTTATCAAAATATTAAAAAGATTGTACTAAGCATAGTGTTGAATGTTTGAATTTATTAATATCTAGAATTACTTTTTTTCAGAACCGGTGGAGTAATCAAATAATCCTTTTATTAATAACATGGGAGGAGTTAGTATTTTCTCTATTGGATATAGACCTATAACAGTCTGAAAGTGTGAGTGCGTGTATTTGACTACTTTTTACTCTCTTTTTTGGAGAACTCTCAGGTTACCTGTGGTCCTACATATTAAGAAAGAAAGATTAATTTTTAACATTTTATCAATAAAACTTTGGCACCAAAACTGAAACATTCAGTTCCATATAATTTTGTGGTATTCAAAATTTATTGACTTGACTCATTTTAGTTAACGTTTTGGCCACACTCTTATGCGAAAATGTGACACCACCACTTTAAGGAATTTTGTGGTGTTCAAAAAATTAAAAACAGATGTATCCTTTCTGTATTATGCACCATTCGCGTATGACAGTTTAGAAAAAGGAATATACAAATCATAAAACCTATTAGCAATTTTAATGTAGACACCTAGACGATATGCGATGAGTGCCCCACATCAATTTCCATAGGGATATAATATGCGATCAGGTCTGACGTGTTGGCATTCGCAAAAAAAATGTCTAACGTCTTGGCATTCTTTGCTGCGGTATTTGGACAAAGAGTAGCAATTCGCCTTGGATATATACATGTCCAATACATTGAGCGGATAATATGAATATTAAAGCATTTTTAAATAAAACTAAAGCATTGTGTTTAGACTAAAGAAACTGCAATCTATTCAATTCGGCAAGTCATGATGAACAATGTCTAAACTATGGCTCCCGATCGTAACCAACTCCTTGGTTCGTTCTTCTAGATGTGCACATGGAATTTTGTTTAAATAGATATAATAACTTTCTGCTATCCTTACCTGTAAAAATATTTTCTCTGATACTGATAGTAATATCTAGTTATTTAAATAGCACAATAATTCAAGAGTCCTCATAGTAACCATGTCAAAAAGAACTTATTTAAATAGCACTATAATTCAAGAGTCCTCATTGTAATCGTGTCATTGCTCTTTTTTTTCAAACATGTATGATTCAGTTAATGCTAGTCTATCATTTTCGGTTTTCATCATGGCCTACATGAGTTTATTTTGGACGGTCCATCCCAGCCCAAAAACAAGATTTAACAGCTTAATTAATTCTAATAATGTGGATTAATGTGGATCCTCCTATAGTTCCTCCAATAAGTAAATATAAGATTTGTACTAAAATTTTATACTTATGTTTAGCCTTTTACAGCCTTAACCACTATGTATATTTCTTATTTGGAATTGTTAACTACATGTAAAATTAATATATATTATCTGGAGCATTTTTTATAATATAGTCGTAATGCATATAGTTGAAAAATATATTTACATTATGTTGTATTTAAAATGTTTTATAGCATAGTTCTTCTTCATCAACTGATTTCCAGTAATTGTGTAATCTATATAGTGTACACACATTTATGGTAGTTATATCTAAAGATTATGGACTAACAAATATCTTTATAGGAAATGTTAGAGTGTAATGAGAGAGACATATTTATCGAAACTTCTAAAGTATAAATTGAACATTGCCTTGATTCTTTAACCTTAATTCTGTCGCAAAAGTTACAATGGGAAAAGTAAAGTTGTACTTCATATTCAAATAGCATCACTAATAGTAATCAATGACGTACAAATAATTAAAATATATTTTACTGCTTTCGGGTGAATACAATTTGATTGTTTGATTTGCTCGTCCACAATCCACAAGAAGTATCATCTGCTCTACACAAGTGTGAGTGCAAGTTGCTGAGATAAAGATTGATGCAAAAAATTAAACATGGAAATTTGGTGCCGAAGAAGGCAAGAACCTAGCCAAAGTGATTGATAAAGTAGATAATTTTTAGGCGTATCAACCCCTGGGGCATTTCAAACTCACACCTACTCTTGCCAAAACTAGAAGAAAGGACCTTTGATGACCCACAAGTATAGGGGATATATCGTAGTACTTTCGATAAATAGGAGTGTCGATCCCAACGAGGAGCAGAAGGTATTGACTAGTGGTATGGAGCAGGAAATCTCTATAAATACTTAGCAAGCGGATTTTTAGGGTTTCTGATAAAGCAAAGAAATAAAGTGCAAGTAATAAAGACAGCAAATAATTGCAGCAAGTGACCCAATCCTTTCTTAGCAAAGGACAAGCCGGTGGAAATACTAATGGGGACAACATTCTCGAGGACACATGGTAATACTGCCAAGTGCTTTCGTTTCATATAGTTGAGTAATCTTCTTTGGTTTTATAAGTGTTATGTGGGTGAATCTTTGCTAATGTACCGACCTTACTTGAACTAATACATACTTGTGATTAAACCCCTTGCAAGCATCCGCAACTACAAGAATGCAATTAAGATATAAACCTAACCACACCCTTAAACTCTGAGATCCTACACTCTCTTGTGCAATGGTTTCCTAACAGGGGTTCAGGTTTCTGTCACTCCGGAAACCCCACAATTAGTAGCCAAATACACAATGCATTCCCCTAGACCCATAAATGGTGAAGTATCATGTAGTCGATGTTCACATGACACCACTAGAATAATAGCACCACAACTTAAATATTAAACCATTGAATAATACCTCAACACAAATCCACTACTAACAACATGACTTCTCCCATGTCGTCAAGAACTAAACGAACTACTCACAAGACATCATATGGATCAAGTTCGGAGATCATATGATGATGAATAACAATCTGAACATAAACAATAATTCAATGGTTGCACTCACAAGCATCAACTACAATAGTAATCAACACCGGGAAAGTTTCCCCTAAGAACTATGCAAGATTCAACACAATTTTTACAGCGGGATGGAGTGGTGATGATGGTGCTGGTAGAGATGATGGTGTGGATGATGATGATGATGATCCCGATGAAGTCTAGCTTGATGATGGTGTTGATGGCGATGATCTCCCCTCTCGAGGGAGGAATTTCCTCGGCAGAAATCTATTTGCCGGAGAGCTCTTTCTCTCTCGGTGTTTTCCACCCCGCAGAGGCGGCGGAATCTTTTTGTGGTCGCTCCACGTGTATTAGGGTTTCGAGGAGAAGATATAGGCAAGAGGGCGGAGCCAGAGGTGGACCGGGATGGCCACACCCCTGTAGGCATGGCCTAGGGTGGCCCGCGCCTGGGGTGTGTGGGCCCCCTGTGGCCCAACTCCGCCTCCCCTTCTGGCTTCCTTCGTATTCTGGGAAAATATAATTTTCTGTAGTTTCTCTGGTATTTTTCTGATCTTCGTGAAATTGCATCAAAACACCGCTTTTTCCATCAGAATCCTGACTCCTGTAGTTCATCCTCCAAGAATTATCCAACATACAAAAACAGATGAAAAGACATAAGTAACACCTCTTAATATGAAATATATCAATGAATAGAGGCAAATTATGATATTGAATGGTGATGCAAATTGGACGTATCAACTCCCCCCAAGCTTAAACCTCGCTTGTCCCCAAGCGAAAACTGAGATCAGTAAACATGTCCACAGGTTTATGGAGTGAAGTGTCGATAAAATAATATGGACAAGAAGCATCACACTTACCAATACACAACGCATAGAAGAAAGCAACTCACCATTATATAACTTAGCTTGCAACAAGTATGGGAGTCACAATAAATATGCATAAAGATAAATCATAATTGAGATTGGCAAACTTTGTTCTTGGTCAGAGAACAGCTGGCAAACAGTTTTCAAGCAAAGATTCTATAAAGAAGTTTATAACAGGAGTACTCTTTACTCAAACATAAAAGGTTTTTCACAAAGATGGCTTTCAAAGTAATACTCATTTAGATAAGAGTCTTGTGCAAACAAGAAAGATAAAGAACATGACTGAATAAATCATCATATGAATGCTTGAAACACAACAACTCAAATGCTTGCTAGAGGTAGAGAGGAATAGGTTTACTGACTCAACTTAGAAATAGGATAAAGACCCTTCATAAAGGGAAGCAGAGATTTCAAGTTCATAAAGATCTTTCAAAAGATTATGGTACCTACTAGCTTTTAGCTCTCATTTCCCCTATCATAAGCATCTTGAGGTGATTAAGGTTAAAGTGAACAAAGATGGAGTATATGCTTGATGAAATATAAGTTGGCAATCTCATGTCCCTTAAGTACGAGGGCCGCTCCTCATGCTACTGAACTTTAGTTACCGGTAAAGTACATGCCTATCATAGAAAACCGCCAACAGGGTATCCCTTGCACATGATACAGGAGCTATCCCATAATCAAAATGACAAGGCAAGCAGACAATGAGCATCTCAGCAATCTCTTATTTACCATGGGAAAATGGTGCTTTTTTCTCTCTTTCCTCTTTTCAATATGTCTCTTTTTTATATAAGAAGAAAGCTTCATAGATTGCTCATTATGGTAATGCTGCAAGTTTTCACCATGATTAGGCATGACTTAGGCTAGCGGCCCAGGCGTTTCTCTAACACATATACATAACTCCATGGACTTTAAAGCTCCCCTTTTATTTCACACCGATGACATCCGCAAACAAAAGAGCATGATATCAACTGGGTAGATATTTATAGGTGTTGAAAGTGTTCCCCGTGACAACACGGTTCTGCTAATCCCAATGTATAGATGCAAGCATATACAACTTAGATGATACAATGGTTCAAGTTTATTAGCGGCAAGAAAATAAGGTGTGCCATCAAGTTCGTGAGAGCTTTACTAACTAGTTTTCACATAAAAAATAATTTTTAATTTGAAAGATAGATGAAGCTTGAGAATTTACTTGGAATAGCAATAATGCTAATAGGTAGATATGGTGGACACAAATGGCAAAAGTTTTGGTTTAAAGGATTGGATGCATGAGAAGTAATCCCTCTCAGCACAGGTTTTTGGCTAGCAAGGCTGGGTAGCAAGCAAAAGAGTTGAAGGAAACAAGCAAAAATACAAGTGATAAAGCCAAACATGCAATATTCCTTAAAGACACAAAAGATCTTAAATAAAGAATACTAAGCTTATGAGCCAATCAAGAAAGAAAATAAATGATACAAAATATTTGTAAGCTTTTTCTCTTTTTCCTTTCAAACCACAAAAAGTGTTGCTACTGACTAGAGATCGGTTTGCCAAAACCAATTTAGATCTACTTGATGCTCCCAAAGTGATGCAAATGCAACAAGATCAATCATATAATAGAGATTGCAAACTAAAATAAGAAGTGTAAAAAGTAAAAGATGAAACTTCTCATTAATATTCCATAAAGGAACTCACACCAAGGGATACATGGATAACCAACTAAAAGGAGAGATACTTCCACAATGCAAACCAACCTATAAGATAACTTCTCTACCCAAGATATGAATCTACTAGAAAGGTAAAAAGATAGAAGATAATGATGTGATACCACGACACTCCCCCAAGCTTGGAACAAGCCAAGGGGATGCCAAACCTGATGACGAATTACTCCTTTAGAGGTGGTGTTCCCTTGTCATCATCAGAATTCCAATGTAAAGGCTCCCCATCCACAAAGGATGTCTTGGTTTCCACAATCCTGAAACTAACAGCAGAGGTTATGCGTTTAAATCTAGCCTCATACTCACAGTTTTGATTTTGTATGTCGTAGAGCTGTGCTTGTAATTGGTTGGTGGTCTGATGGAGTGAGAGGATTTCGTCTCGAAGCTCAGCAACCTCCTCCTTGTGCTTGGCTATGAGTTCTGAACTTATCTTATGGATGACATCCACTTCGCGTTCCGCCATCTTCTTGTACCTGAAAACTTCCTGCTCCAATGCTTCCATCCTGTCTTCCAGACTGCCTTCTCCTTTAGGGCCTTGAACTTCTTTCATATGCACCTTCCCATCCTTGAGAATCAACTCCTTGGGATGAATCTTCAACTCATACATGTACGGGTTGATGACATCCACGGAGGAGTCCTCCATGGGTGATCTAGAGGAAGACATTGTGGCTCCAAAACTGAGAATCTGCCTGACAGAAAAAGATCAAAACAAAAACACGACGAGAACATGATATACGAACCTCGGAGGATCCGGGGGGTTATATATTACAAAGTTTCATGACATAAGGAAGGTATTGTGCGAAAACGAGGCGGAGACGGACTCCAGGGGGCTCACACCCCCTGGTGGCGCGGCCAGCAAGGGCCCGCGCCACTGGTGGGTGTGGCCCACCTGGCCTCTGTTTCCTCCTCTGTTTCGTCTCGTAACCTTCCGTATGTAATAAAAACATCAAAAATATAAAAAATAAGGTTTTCATGAACCTTCGGTTTGCAGCACTTTTTACCTATTCAGAGACAGACTCTGTAGAATCTGGTGTTTGGTTTCTAATAAATACTTCCGGAGTCACCATTTGAATAATATCAACATATTCATTATAAGAATCTCCAGAAATATAATGTTTGAGCCTTTGACCATTCACCACCTGTGTAGTGTTGTCCTTCAAAGAAGATATTTTGATAGCCCCTGAACGATACACTTCCTCAATAACAAAAGGTCCTTCCCATTTTGAGAGTAGTTTCCCTACAAAGAATCTGAGACGAGACCTATACAAAAGAACGTTCTCACCAACATGGAACTCCCTTTTGAGAATTCTCCTATCATGCCATCTTTTACTTTTTCCTTAAAGAGTCTAGCATTTTCATAAGCTTCACTTCTCCACTCATCTAAGGTACTCAAGTCAAGCAATCTTTTCTCACCAGCAAGTTTAAAATCTCTATTCAGTTCTTTCACTGCCGAATAAGCTTTGTGTTCTAATTCTAGAGGCAAGTGACAAGCTTTCCCATAAACCATTTTGTAAGGAGACATTCACATAGGATTTTTATAAGCAGTTCTATAAGCCCATAAAGAATCATTCAACTTTTTAGCCCAATTTTGCCTAGATCTATTAACAGTCTTTTGCAAGATAGATTTGATTTCTCTATTAGAAAGTTCTACTTGCCCACTGGTTTGGGGGTGATAAGCTAAAGCAATTTTATGGTTAACATCATATTTAGCAAGAGTCTTCCTAAAACCACCATGAATAAAATGAGAACCTCCATCAGTCATGAGATATCTAGGCACACCAAACCTAGGAAAAATAACATCTTTAAGCATTTTTAAAAAGGTCTTACCATCAGCGTTGTTTGTAGGTATGGCCACTACCCACTTTGTATCATAATCAACATCAACAAGAATATGACTATACCCTTTTGAAGGAGGAAAAGGACCCATAAAGTCAAATCCCCAACAATCAAAAGGTTCAATAACAAGAGAATAATTCATAGGCATTTCATTGCGTCTAGAAATGTTACCAACTCTTTGACATTCATCACATGATAAAATAAACTTCCTTGCATCCTTGAAAAGAGTAGGCCAATAAAATCCAGATTGTAATACTTTTTGTGCAGTTCTATCCCCAGCATGGTGTCCTCCATAAGCATTGTCATGACATTTTCTCAATATCTCTTGTTGTTCATATTCTGGGACACATCTTCGCATAATACCATCTACTCCTTCTTTATATAAATGTGGGTCATCCCAAAAGTAATGCTTTAGATCATAAAAGAATTTCCTTCTTTGCTGAGCTGTAAAGGTTGGAGGAAAATACTTGGAAATAATAAAGTTAGCATAATCAGCATACCAAGGACTCTGATGTGGGCTTACCCTTATTGCGGCCAACTGTTCATTTGGAAAACTATCATTAAGAGGCATAGGGTCAAAAGAAATGTTTTCCAAACGAGATAAATTATCAGCAACAGGATTTTCAGCACATTTCCTATCTACAATATGCAGATCAAACTCTTGTAAAAGCAACACCCATCTAATAAGCCTAGGCTTAGCGCCTTTCTTTGTCATAAGGTACTTAATTGCAACATGATTAGTATGAATAGTAACCTTTGAATCAACAATATATGGTCTAAACGTATCACATGCAAAGATTACAGCTAAGAACTCCTTTTCAGTAGTAGCATAATTATTTTGAGCAGCATCTAGAGTCTTGCTAGCATAATGAATAACATTCAATTTTTTATCAACACGTTGCCCAAGAAAAGCACCCACAGCAAAATCACTAGCATCACACATAATTTCAAAAGGTAAATTCCAATTAGGTGGTTGAACAATAGGAGCAGTAGTCAAAGCTTTCTTCAAAGTTTCAAAAGCTTCCTTACAATCATCATAAAAAACAAAAGGTACATATTTTTGAAGAAGATTGGTAAGGGGCTTTGAAATTTTGGAGAAATCTTTAGTAAACCTCCTATAGAAACCAGCATGACCAAGGATACTACGAATACCTTTTATATCCTTAGGGCAAGGCATCTTCTCAACTTCTTCAATTTTGGCTCTTTCTACTTTAATACCTCATTCAGAAATTTTGTGTCCAAGAACAATCTCTTCATTAACCATCAAGTGGCATTTCTCCCAATTAAGAACAAGGTTAGTTTCTTCACATATCTGCAAAATTTTATCAAGGTTGTGCAAACAATTATCAAAATAAGTTCCATAGACGGAGAAATCGTCCATGAAAACTTCCACAATTTCTTCATAAAAACTATGAAAGATAGCAGACATACATCTCTGAAAGGTAGCAGGAGCATTACATAAACCAAAAGGCATACGCCTATAAGCATAAGTTCCATAAGGACAATTGAAGGTGATTTTCTCTTGGTCTTGTGCTCTCACAGCAAATTGAGAGAAACCAGAATAACCATCAAGAAAACAAAAGTGGATATTTTTAGACAACCTTTCTAGCATTTGATCAATAAAGGGCAGAGCATACTGATCTTTCTTAGTAACTTTATTAACCTTTATAAAATCAATGCACATCCTATAACCAACCACTACTTTTGAGGTATAAGCTCATTATTTTCATTAGGCACAAAAGTGATTCCCCCTTTCTTTGGGACACCATGAACAGGGCTAACCCATTGAATATCACCAATAGGGTAAATAATACCAGCATCAAGGAGTTTTAATACCTCATTTCTTACCACATCCTTCATCTTAGGATTTAAACGGTGTGATGTTCAACAACTGGTTTTGCATCAGGTTCTACATAAATAGCATGCTGACATATAGTAGGAGAAATCCCCTTTAAATCATCAAGAGTATACCCCATAGCTCCTCGGTGTTTATTCAATATTTCCAATAATATTTCCTCTTCCTTCCCTGAAAGTTTAGAACTAATAATAATAGGATATATTTTATTATCATCTAGATAAGCATATTTAAGATCATCAGGCAGAGGTTTTAATTCAAAAACAGGGTCCCCTTTAGGTGGTAGTGTGGTACCCAAATCTTCCACATGTAGGTTATGCTTAAGTAATTCAGGTTGACGAAGGAAAACCTCATCAATCTCATTTCTTTCCTTCATGACGACTTCACTTTCATGATTTTCCATAAACTGCTGCAAAGCATTGTTAGGAGCAAGAGAAATAGCAGAAAGTTGTTCAACCCTGAAATCCTCATTAGGCAATTCATTTTCATAAGGAGTTTTAGCAAATTTGGAAAAATTAAACTCATAAGACTCTCTATCAAACTTAGTCAAAACTTTTTCCTTCTTACAATCTATGATAGCCCCACAAGTATTCAAGAAGGGTCTACCAAAGATAATAGGACAGGTTTTACTAGCTTCAAAACCAAGTACTTGAAAATCAGCAGGATATTTAATCTTACCACAAAGAACCTCCACATCTCTTACAATGCCAATTATACAGTCTGTCTCTCTATTAGCAAGGTGAACAACCACATCTATGTCCTCAAGTTCAGAAGGACCAATTTCATGCATAATTTCCCTGTAAATTTTGTAAGGAATAGCACTGGAACTAGCACCAATATCACATAAACCATAGTAGCAATGATCACCAATCCTAACAGAAATCACAGGGACACTAGTTTTCCTAACTTTTCTAGGATGAGAGACAATATTAGGAGCGTCTTCACATAAGACAATGTGCTCATCCTCTATATTTTTAGTGACAAGATCTTTCACAAGGGCTAACACAGGTTCAATGTTTATTTGCTCATTAGGTTCCATAGTTTTTTTGCACTTTTGCTAACCACATTAGCTATGATAGAATGTTTCTTTACCTTAGAAGGAAAAGGGATTTTCTCAACATAAGGCTCATGCAAAATAGGATAAACAGTACAAACTTCAATGCTAGCAGGAATATGGGTAACAATATCTTTATAAGGTGCATGTTACTTGTCCCACTCCTTTTTGGGAATTTCAATATAAGAGGCAAAGGCCTTAAAACATTTTGCAAGAACTTGGGAATCAAGACCATACTCAGTACTAATATCACGGAAGTCATCAGTTCCCATAAAATATTTAATGCATTCATAATCATAGTTTATACCTGACTTTCTTCCTTTGTCATTCTCCCATGCTTCAGTGTTCTCTTGAATATGGTCTAGGAGATCCCATTTAGTTTTTTCCTTCATACGTGTGAATGATCCAGCACAAGAAGCATCTAATAAATCTTTATCATGAAGAGAAAGCCTAGCATAAAAGTTATTGATAATAATGTTGCTAGGGAGTTCATGAATAGGACATTTAAGCATTAGTAACTTCAATCTCCCCCAAGCTTGAGTTGTACTCTCTCCATCACGAGGCCAGAAGTTATCTATTTGATTCCTATCCTTATGAATCTCACTAGGAGGATATAATTTAGAATAAAAGAGAGGTACTATTTCCTTCCATTCTATGGATTGTCCATTCTTTAGCAGCTTATACCATTCTTCAGCTCTTTCTTTGAATGATATAGAGAGTAACATCTTCTTCACTTGTTCAGGTGTGATACCTGCACACTTAAACAACCCGCATAATTCATGGATAAAAAGAAAATAATCACCAGGATGGACAGTTCCATCCCCTAAATAATAATTATCCATAACATGATCAACAATACTTGTAGGTATCTTAAAAGGATCTATCTCAACAGGTGGTGGTTCATCTACTATCCTAATAGTGATAGTAGTTTTCCCAAATAGAAAATAAAGTGGGTTATCCATATTAGAAACAAAGTCACAAACAAAAATAAAAAAGCAATACTCACAGTAGAAGTTTCCTTTACCAGTTCCATTCTTCAATAGTGCTTCACTCCCCAGCAACGGCGCCAGAGAATAGTCTTGATGACCCACAAGTATAGGGGGTGCATTGTAGTACTTTCGATAAATAGGAGTGTCGATCCCAATGAGGAGCAGAAGGTGTTGACTAGTGGTATGAAGCAGGAAATCTCTGTAAATACTTAGCAAACGGATTTTTAGGGTTTTCTTGATAAAGCAAAGAAATAAAGTGCAAGTAATAAAGATAGCAAATAATTGCAGCAAGTGGCCCAATCCTTTCTTAGCAAAGGACAAGCCGGTGGAAATACTAATGAGGACCAAACGTTCTCGAGGACACATGAGAATACTGTCAAATGCTTTCATTTCATATAGCTGATTAATCTTCTTTGATTTTATAAGTGTTGTGTGGGTGAACCTGTGCTAATGTACCGAACTTACTTGGACTAATACATACTTGTGATTAAACCCCTTGCAAGCATCTACAACTACAAGAAAGCAATTAAGATATAAACCTAACCACAGCCTTAAACTCTGAGATCCTACACTCCCTTGTGCAATGGTTTCCTAACAGGGGTTTAGGTTTCTGTCACTCCGGCAACCCCACAATTAGTAGCCAAATACACAATGTATTCCCCTAGGCCCATAAATGGTTAAGTATCATGTAGTCGACGTTCACATGACACCACTAGAAGAATAGAACCATAACTTAAATATTAAACCATTGAATAATACCTCAACACAAATCCACTACTAACAACAAGACTTCTCCCATGTCCTCAAGAACTAAACGAACTACTCACGAGACATCATATGGATCAAGTTTGGAGATGATATGATGATGAATAACAATCTGAACATAAACAATAATTCAATGGTTGCACTCACAAGCATCAACTACAATAGTAATCAACACCGGGAAAGTTTCCCCTAAGAACTATGCAAGATTCAACACAATTGTTATAGCGGGATGGAGTGCTGATGATGGTGCTTGTGGAGATGATGGTGTGGATGATGATGATCCCGATGAAGTCTAGCTTGATGATGGTGTTCATGGTGACGATCTCCCCTCTCCGGGAGAAATTTCCCCGGCAGAAATCTGTTTGCCGAAGAGCTCTTTCTCTCTCGGTGTTTTCCATCCCACAGAGGCGGCGGAATCTTTGTGTGGTCGCTCCCCATGTATTAGGGTTTCGAGGAGAAGATAAAGCGAGAGGGTGGAGCCAGAGGTGGGCCCAGGGTGGCCACACCCCCTGTAGGCGCGACCTAGGGTGGCCCGCACCTGGGGGGTGTGGGCCCCATGTAGCCCAACTCCGCCTCCCCTTTTGGCTTCCTTCGTCTTCTGGGAAAATATAATTTTCTGGTATTTTTATGATCTTCGCGAAATTGCATCAAAACACCACTTTTTTCATCAGAATCCTGACTCCGGCAGTTCATTCTCCAAGAATCATCCAACATGCAAAAACAGATGAAAAGACATAAGTAACACCTCTTATTATGAAATATATCAATGAATAGAGGAAAATTATGATATAGAATGGTGATGCAAATTGGACGTATCAACCTTCTGAGAGGTCACTTTTGGCTTTGGCTCTCAGGGTACTTCCTCCTCTCGCCCTCATGGCAAAGGGCTCGCGACTCCAGGTGGTGATGATGATTATGAGGAGGGAGATGATGAGGATGAGTATGAAGACGACAACAACGATGACTACGAGTGATCCTTTGGGGCGATAGCTTGGTCTTTTCCCATTTCGGTGTTTCGATGCCAAAGGGGGAGAAGATTTCGATTAGGATCATCCAGGATTTGCATGGGTTGGGCATTTGGTTGTTTCGAATTTGCTTATTCCTTTATCTTAAATTTCAAACATTTGATTTTCCTTGGTTCTTGTGAAACTATCTTCTATGTGTGTGGACATGCTATTCCTGAGTTATTATTGTAATGGTAAAGTCTCAGCTGGTAATCTCTCTCCTTTATGTGAGCCTTTACCTTTTATTACCTGACATGCTTGGTATGACATGTATATCTTGCTGCACATCATCAGGGGGAGCATAGTTATGTTTCATATTAAGAATTCCATGCAAAATCACTTGTTGTCATCAAACACCAAAAAGGGGAGATTGAAAGGACATTTATTGTCTTAATAAGTTTTGGTGTTCCTTAACAACTTGAGGATCATTTTACAGTGTGCTAATATTGACAGGTTAATCTACTAAAAAGAGAAAAGTCCAAGACATATTGAAAATATCCCTGGTTGAAACAAAATTTTGATGTAAAGTCCAGACCGGAATCTCCGGTGTGCAAACACCGGAGTTTCTGGTGTGAACCGGAGTTTTGTCCCAAACCTCCGGAGTGGATCATAGATGAAGCCCAAGGATATAATGTACATAGATCCGGAGACAGGCCAGATATTGGCCAGAATCTCCGGTGTGCAAAGTCCGAAGTCTCTAGTGCTCTTAGGTCTGGAGTTTCAGCCAAGTCTACGGAGTGACTATCAAGACCAGATCCATGACATTCTGTATAGGGGTCCGGAGATTAATCGGAGATAGACCGGAATCTCCGGTGTGAGGTGAATGCAGACCGGAGTCTCTGGTCTTCAGACCGAAGTTTCCAGTGTGGAATCCCCCCAACGGGCAGAAAACAGTCAGAACATTGTGGGGCTATAAATAGGGGACTTCATCGCCTACCTCCAGCTACTCATTTCTAGAAAAGAAGAACCCCAAGTTAGAGCCACCAAATCAACAAGATATCCCCCTCCAACCATCCAAAGTCCCTGATCTTTGGAGAATCGAAGAAGGCCTTGATCTACAGCTTTACCAAAAGAGATCTTCATTTCCCCCTCATTCACTTGAGGGCCCCTTGCTCTAGTGTTTCATTGGAAACCCTAGTTCTTGATTTGGTTCTTACAAGCTTGTCTTTGATTGTTGTGACAACTTGCTTGCATTCGAGAGCCTCCAATTCAGTTATGGATGTGTGCCTCGAACTTGTTATAAAGGTGTTGGTTTCCACCTCGATGGTTGCCGATATAGTGGAAGAGTGAATCGATCCCGTTGGGGTGAGATTCACCGGAGAACAAGGGAGGCCACTTGTGGTGTTGGTGGTTTGAAACCACCCCCTATCCATACGCAGACGTACTTCCCCTCAAAAGGAAGAAACTGCAGGGAATCATCCTTGTGTCTCCGCGTGCTCCATTTCGGCTACCTCTATCCTTTACCACACTTACTTATATCTTGCTCTTGCTTAGTTAGTTGTGCTAGTGTGACGTATAGGTAAATTCACCTTAGTTGTATATCTAGAGAATTTACCTTTTGTTTCAAACCCTAAATTGAAAAAGAGTAAATTTTGAATTAGCACATATTCACCCCCTCTCTAGGTTCCTCTACGATCCTTTAAACGTGCTATAATAAGGTGTCTACCTATAATACAATAGTTATATCTCGTCATTAATTGTAGTGACACCTTAGCTTTTTATATGCATGGAATGTAGGATACTACCACTTATAATACTCCCATTATGGATGGTCTAACCTGTTTCCCCTCGGTGGAATCGTGCATGCACTAAGCTGGATTAACTGTTTTCCAAGAAAAATACAAGAACAAGACTAATGGGGCTATTTGAGTTCTACACGGATACATCCACGCGATGGTCGCATATTCCAACAACTCTTGTTCTTAGATGGAGATGATGAGTGTGGTTTTAGATGTTGGAGGAAAGTTTGAAATACACGAAACTTTATGTCAACACCCGGATTTTTAATCCCAGATGCCTATTATGCCATACATCGCAATCCCAGGATTACCATTTTTGCGAGACATAAAAGAATTGGATAACACAGTACATCATCCATTACAAACCATATATAAGGTCTTACACAAATAGGGATCTCATGATCCAGTTCTTAATACAACTTCAAGCAGCGGAATTCGTAATAATAACGGTAGCGTAGGCGGAGCTCCATCTTCGAGGTCACAGGCAATGCTGACGATGGGAGATGATCCTAGTTGTCGTAACCGTCCTAGGGTCCATCCTCCAGGTACTTCTCTTCATAGTCTGGCCACGGGAATAGCCAGGGACAAAGCCATGAGTACTCTTTAAGTACTCGCAAACTAATACTAACAAGTGAAGGGGGGTTTTGATAATAGGACACTAGGCTCTAGGGTTGTTTTGCAAAAAGCCAGATTTATCTCTATTAGGTTCAGAAAGAAACTAGTCACAATTTTATAACTCCTAAAGGGGGAACTTGTAACTTATGTCACAACTCTGTTGTGGTCAAGTCAAAATCTCAATTCATTTCACAAGTCATTTTGAAAACATCTGACGGGAAACAGTATGGCCACTCCAACTGTCCATAACCGCGGACGCGGCTATTCGAATAGTTTGACACTCTACAGAGATTGTACACTTTCACCACAACATTCGATACATCCGTCAGGAATAACTCCTGAATTCACCATACTCAGTATGCGGATAATCAATCCTAACCTTTCAATTACACGCCCTAGTATAAGCACCTCTCCTGTGAGTTTGGCCTCCCAACCATGACCAACTGTCATCTTGGGTACTGCACAGGTGGACAATCTTCACAAGGTAGCCTCAGCTCAGACCTTGGCCGTGAGGGAACTAATACTAAGGTATATAAGCTTCCAGTCAAGCCCTACCCAATCTTCGGGTATTGTGGTTGTACGATAAAATTGGAATGGTATCGCATCCAGACAACCATCAGTTTTATAAAGGGCTAAGGCTCATGCCTCAACATTTTCGTCACCAAAATCATCTGGTGTTCGGAAACACATGTCAAAACATCTCAGTAGAATGATCCATCATTCTAAGGTTTTCATAACCATTTTCACCAAGTATTCCCATCTAAAGTTGATCAAGTTTTATGCTTAGCACTAGCATCTACAAGTGGGGGTAACACTAATGAGGGGTGGTAAACTAGTGGAATTTCAACTAAGTACAACCTTATATCTTAGGATGATATCAAGGTTTCTAACTTAGGTCAAATTTTATGTTCTTTATGCAACCTTCAAATATAACTTTCTAGGATCTATAAGTCACTTAAGTCAACTCTAAGTTAAAGCTTTTATAAAGAAAAAAAAGTAGAAGCTTGCAAATAAAACTAGGATTGGGTTAACAAGTAGGTATGATCACATATGCTTAAGCCATATGGTTGGCATGGTAACAAGCAAGTAGTAACTTGCACATTCACTAGTAGTATTAGGCTTTCTAAAGTAGAGTATCTTGCAAGTGTTAGCTTGCACATTATCAGTATAAGCTTGCTAAATTGCAAGTGTTAGCTTGCAAGTATTGGCTTGCCTTGTGCAGAGCAGTGGTTAAAGTTCTCATCGGCTTCTTCTTCGTAGAATCCTCCTTCCTCCTCGTATCCTTGGTCGATACTAGCATCTATAAATCAATACGATGTACACAATCACCAAGCAATACTTAACTACTTGCAATCATCACAAAAATGGGTCCTATAGGTGATCTAGCATCATCACTAACATTACAAGATTTGGGTTTGGTTTAAAATCCCTTTTTATTTTTAGAAAAGTAATTTCTACTCATTGAAAAACTACTTAAGATTTAATATTCTCCAAACCAAACATGGGATCATGTTGACACATGTCATCACCACATATTTTAGTCCATGGGAATGTGATTTAAAGTGGTGTCACAATTTAATAAGGTTTTACCCTTTTATTTTAATTAAATAATGTGTCTAGAAATGCCTATGTGGCATTCTTTTATTACTTGAACATTATTTCTGTAAGTAAACCTATATATTTTTATATATTCTGAAAGTTATAGTTAAATGTGATTTTTGAGAGTTGGAATCAACTCAAAAGCTATTGTGGTTTAACTTTGAAAAATGTTTGAATGCAGAAAAGCTTCTGCCTTGTTATTTTTACCAAGGATGATCTACAGATCCAAATGAATTGAATCCAACGGGCTTGGATTCAGCATTCCCAGACCATTCTAACCAAATTGGTTTCATTCAAATTGGTGCACCGAGTCGATCTGGGTTGATTTTTGAAAATGGGTACAGAAGTGTGTTTGAAATAAAATGAAAAATGTTTAATTCAAATAACTGGGCTGCGCGGGAAGCGATACTGAGCCGGCCTGCTAAGCGCAGCGCTTCCACGGGCTGTTTAAGTGGCTGTCCCCACGCGTTAGTGAGACGAGGGGGTGCGAAGCGGTATGGGACGTTGTGGTGCGTTCGATCCGGTTCTAATCCAACGGCTAAGAGTCATCGTCGACGTTGGGCAACGCCGGCGAGACAGAACCCTAGCGCGGCCAGTGGGGGTCGTTGGGAGCTCACCGGGGTGCGGGCGAGGGTCGGCGAGGCAGGCGAACGACGAAGTCGACGACGGCGAACTCAGGGGTGGTCGCGGCAGCTCCTGGGGTGGACGAAATCGATGGCGCCCTTCTCCTCCAGAGGTGGCCTGCTCCGGCGTAATTCCGGCGATGCGCTGCTCGCCTTGCTCCGGGACTGAGGTGGGGTGGTTCTGGGTGAGAGAGGAGTGGAATGGTGTGAAGAAATCGAGCGGGGGAGTCCTCCTTTTATAGGCTCGACGGCGAGACCGAACGGGATGGGCAGGCGACGGTGGCGACATGGCTACGGGCTGCTAGAGGCACGGCCAACGGTGGCGATCGCTTGGTGGTCTCCTGGCGATGCGCTACGGCTTTAATGCGCGAGTAGGGGCGGTGTGGTTTGGTCTGGAACGGGCGATGCTCTGCGCGGCAGAGGCTGCGTCTTCGATGACGAGCGGTGGCTGTGCGGCACGGGGCGGCGAACGGGGATGTCTGGCGGTCTCCTGGGTCGGTGGTGATCGAGTATGCACGCGGCAAGGGCGGCGCGCGGTCTGTGGGCTTCGGTTGAGGGTGGCGCTCTGGCGCATGCTCGGCATGATTGCTGGCGAGCTGGGCGCGGTCCGTGCGTGTGGTCCAGTGGCTGGCAGGGTTCGAGCGCTGGACAGGGGGTGGCGGTGGACGGTGGGATGTGTCCTAGCATGCTGTTTCGGCTTGGTGCTTGCTCTGGCTAGCTAGCCATGGTCAGCTGGCAAGGGGGTGCTCGGGTTGGCATGGCATGGGGCAAAGGGTAGGGGCTAGAGTTGGTCCAAGCACTGGTTGGCACTGAGGGAGACAAGGGTGATCAATGGTGAACATTGCTTAGTCAAATTACTGCTCAAAACAGTAAAGTTAGGCCAGTTTGATTTGAATCTGCCAAGTGTTTGATGAAATGGCCGCAAGAAGTCAAGTTTTGAATTTCGAAAATATTTTTGGTGGGTGTGCTAGGTTGGTGCTGGTGAGTCTGCAGATGCTTGGGTTTTGAAAGTTGAGCTTGTTTGAGTGGTTTTTGAAAAAGTAAGATCTTCCCATGTGATATAGATTCAATTTTTAACTGCCAATTAAACTATGCATTTGAAAGTTTCTGGATGATCACAAAATGGGCCTTGATACTTTGTTATGAGTACAATCAAGGGGTGCAAAGATCTATAAAAGTTTCTGTTAGGTTCTAAAAGTTTGAGACAGCCAAAGTAGTCATCGGAGTTAAATTGGTCAAAATGACCATTCCCTTATTTTATTTGTTTTGATTTACTTGTCTTTAGGAAAAGTGTGGGAAATGTTTAGATGATGTTTATTTCACCTAAGCATCCATTTATAAGCAAAGGAACACACAAATAAGGTGGTTTAAAAGAATTCAAAATGAAATGCATACTCACATGCATGCTTCCATAATTTTGTTTAGAAAAGTTTTTGTTAACCCTAACTTTGAGGATTAGTGTTTGATGATCCAAGTTTAGTATTTTTGGGATGTTACACTTTACTGCACAACCTTTGAACGAGGTTACCAAGGGTGCGTTTGGTAGGCCACATCATCTTCGGCTAGGCCCTAAGAAGAAGAAATCAGCCTGGTTGGTTGCCCGGCCACCATCCGCATTGTGGCCCGCGCACTGCTCAAAGCAGTCCCCAGCCAGGGCCGCTAGGAACTGCCGAATCAATAGTTTCTATAGATCCAGGAGAACGGAAAAAGGCCACGTGAATGGCTCCAGCGTGTTAAACTTGTTCATTTCAACCACTTGCAATTAGCACATATAAGTTTCGAATCAAATCAAGCTTTACATGAAAAAGGTGCCCATCAACGATGGGTTTATATTCCTAGCATTGACACCAAGTTTCGTGAACTGTATCTTCTTAGAATCATGTCAAACTTGGAGCTTTCTCACATGATTTTTCATTAGATTTGTCGCACACAATTAACCGATTTGTTGCACACAATTAATCGTTTGAAATTTCTTTTTAATAGTAGCTTTACCTTGCAGTTTCGCACAACTCTCGTGTTACAAGTTTTTAATTTTAGTGGAGGTGGAGGAATTCATATGTAACTCTCTCAACTGTACGTGAGGTTGAAGATGAACTTATTCTCTCTCCTCTCTTAAAAATACTATTTATTAACCTCTAGTAATCAACACAACTATGATTTGTTTCATAAGAATCTCTATATAAAATAGATGCATGTCGATGATGGGTTCCCTTCCAATCATCGATGCCGAGTTACGTGAATAATATCTTCTCAGAATCGTGATTAAAGTTGGCGCCTTTTTGGAAAAAAATTGCGAGGTTCAACTTACATTCACCTACATTGCGTGTAAGTTGAACCTCAGTAGTAGTCTCAACTCCACTCAATTTTTCACCATGGTAAGTGAGAGTAAGCATTGCATCAATGACCAGAAAGTTGAGGACGATCGACCTCAGCTCGGTGCCGAGGTCGTCCTCGAGTTAGTAATGTGAAGAACTATCGGGGTGACTACGCCGATGTCCACTCCAGGAACTGGAGCGACACCGGGCGTCGTGCTCTCAGAGAGGCATCCTCAAATGGCCCCTCTTCCCACCAACGCTCTACATTCCCGGACGATACGCAGCACTATCGCCCATGGCCGCTAGCACGCCCTAGTGGTGCAGTGTGTTTAGCTTTGCGGTTAGTGTGATTATTGATTGGCCCCTGAAATAGATACAGTCGACCAATCAATGATGCTTCTGCATTGCCATTACATACAAGACAACCAAATAAGGTCTTGTTTACTTCTCCGGTAATTTTATCCCTAAGGCTGCGTTTGGATGTATGCATTTAGCCTAGGCATTGGGTATTGGGGCATTCAAGAGCTGAATATCTAAAACTTGAGCGTTTGGATGTACTAGGTATTCGGGCTAGATATTCGGGCTCGATATTGAGATGGCCCAAATCAACTAGCAAGACCTCCTCCCGAAAGACGAGCCTCACCCCTCGACATTGCGTGATATTCAGCCGAAGCGTTTTTCCTCTCGTTCCTGAGCGTCACCCCTCGACACCGCCGCCTCCCTCCTTCTCCGCCACCGACGAGGATGGGCACCGCCGCCTCCCTTCCCGACCCTGCCGCCTCTCTCCCCGATCTCGCCGCCTCGACCCCGCCGCCTCCCTCCTCGACCTCGCCGCCTCGACCCTGCCGCCTCCCTCCCTGACCCCGCCGCCTCCCTCCCCGACCTTGCCGCCTCCCTCCTTCTCCGCCTCCGGCTAGGCTAGACACCGCCGCCTCCCTCCTTCTCCGCCTCTGGCGAGGCTAGGCACCACCGCTTCCCTTCCCGACCCTGCTGCCTCCCTTCCTGACCCTGCCGCCTCCATCCTCCTCTCCGGACCTCAGATCGAGCGAGGGCATAGGTAAATCAAGCAACCACCGGCGGCCTCCATCCTCGGGCCTCCATCCTCCGGCAGCCACCGGCGCCATTGCCCTCCACCTCGGCCTCCATCCCCTCCGCCTGTTCCTGCCCCCCCCCCTCAAATTCTCTCTCTGCAATATTTGACCATCCAAATGCAATACACCGCTTTGACCATCCAAACAAGATTTGTCATTCAAATAGGATATCAATTCTAGCTACCAAATATCTAAACATCCAAACAAAAATATTGACATTGATCTCAATGCAAATGTCCCATGATTTTGATATCTCAACGAATGCAATGCCTAGCCTCACAATGCATACATCCAAACGGAGCCTAAGAGATGTGGGGATATGCGGGGATTTGGTGTTCATCCAATACTCTCAAATACTCTTTCCCAAAAATACTCTACCATGAGGCCTTGTTTACTTCTAGGATATTTAAGGGGATGGGAGGGGATTATTTCGTATCCCGGAATTTCCCCGATAGGTCGTTTACTAGGCCGGCTTTGGAGGGGATAATTTCAAAATATCTCCACAAATCCCCTCCACACTAGTGTATTTTTGGCTAGATTAAAAATTATCCATCATGGTAGATTATTTTTGGAGAAGAGCATTTGAGGGGATTTAAGAGTATTGGCTGAACACCAAATCCCCGTATATCTCCACATCTTTTGGAGATAAAAATATAGGAGAAGTAAGCGAGCCCTGATGGAAAGTTTTTAATCTAGCCAAAAATATATTAGTGTGGAGGGGATTTGTGAAGATATTCTGGAATTATCCCCTCAAACCCGGCCCAATAAACGACCTATCGAGGAATTTCTAGAATACGAAATAATACCTTCTCTTCCCCTCGAATATCCTAGAAATAAACAAGGCCTAAAATGAATAACACCTCTCTTTTCTCGTCTCTTCATGGCCATGCTCTCCCACGTCCAAGTCCCTACCTCAGGCTTTAGGGACATGAGGAAAGACCGCGGATTACCAAATACCCACATGTTGATTTTCCATCCAGGCCATGGAAAAGGCAAATCCATCCACTGTGTTGCCGATAGAAAGTGCCAAAGTACTACTCTTTATAGTATTACTCTGTTATATGTCGGTAGAATATATATACGCTGGTACGGTACGTATAATTTTTTGAGCAAATGAAATTCCGGCCGATACCTGGAAGAAGTTGATTAAGTATGTATGTATAACTACGGTAGCAAACCGAACCAGTACGGGATGTTGAATATAAGAGCAATTTACCAAACGAATTATCCATAATAAACGCTAGATAAAACATGATTAGAATAATAGGTAATATATTAATCATGTGAAATAGCGAATACATATTAAGGCATATAACCAAACAAACTGCAAGACGTAACACTTTAGATATAATCAGAACAAGATTGAGAAAGAAGATATACACGGCAGTAGCAGAAGAAGAACCGCCGGCGTTGGAACCGTCGTTGGCCATGTCGTCGATGAAGAGGGTGTTGATGTTGGGGAAGAAGTCCTCGTCAGGGAAGACGTCGCCGCAGTCGCTCTCCGTGATGGAGTCTGTGACGAATCCAGTAGTCGTGCCGATAGCGCTCTCCAAAAATCTTATCGCCCTTCTTCCGTACAGGACTCAAAGCAGCGGGGTTCCGGAGGCCTACTATCCCGGCTCGCGGTGCACGTCACAAGACTGGATGGGGAAGAACTGTTGGTAGCTTAGTGCTCTGGAACTTAGAGGCGATGGTTCTGATAGATGTCTGAGGAAAGGAGCGACCTTTCTCTCTTATAGGCACGGATAGACAGGCGAACATGCGACGTGGAAGAGGAAACGAACAGGCAGCGATCGAAGCCAAACAGCCTCCACTTAGTTCGAATTAAACCTCCACTGAGTCGTATTTAAAACCCATTAGTAGACTATTCAAATTCTACACACCCGTTTATATTGTAGGGTTCGCAGCATAGAAAACAAAAATTTTCCTACGATGGAAACAACTATGTACCAAGATCTATCTACTAGATACAAACAACGGGCGGATGTATATCCGTAGATAACATATCCTTGAAGACCGACAAAGCTTAACGAGTCCAAACTCGTGGTTGATGTAGACGATCTCTTGCCGATCTCAAGATCGAGAGGAAGTCCTAGCGCCGCAAAACAGCAGCGCATCCGTGCTCGCACACACGTTCGAGGCACCGAGCAACCTCCGCCTCCTCGCTCCAGCGATGCAGCGGAAGCACAACTCTTTCTTGCCGAAAAGCCACCGGAAACATGTATCTCGCTAGTCCGAGACCATGGGAGATAAATACTAGAGGGTGAGAGAGATCCTTCACGAGGAGGTGTGCTTTGAGAGGAGGAGAGGGGGGCCTTTTATAGGGGAGAGGGGGGCACCCAAGGGGCATGGCGCCCAGCCATGGGGCTGCCCCCACCTCTTCCACATTCATGTGGGTGGAGCTCCCACTCAAAATGAAAAGCCTCCACTCCCATTAAAAAGCCTCCACTCAAAAATCCACTCACATGCATTAAATTTCCACCAAATTTAATGCAAGCTCTCATTTAAATAAAACTCTTTTATTTATTTATCCAGAATTTTGTTAATTACTTTAATTAACAAACATTCACATAAAACCCCTTTCTAGTATTCTATTTCACATGCAGAACCAGTTTCAGCAATTTTAACCGAAACAGTTTCGGTGTCTAGTGAAATAAATTCCTGCGCTTTCCTTTTCTTTTCGGCATGAAACTTTTGCTCCAAATGGATGTCGGTGTCTCTTAAGTGTGTCACCCTACGGTTCGCGAATAATGCGGACATGATCGAGACCCCTCTCAGATCAATAATCAGAAGCGGGATCTGGAGACCCACACTGACTCCCACACATTCAACGATGACTTTCTTGTGATCGTCGGAACCTTTTACGCTAATATCTTAATCCCTTTGTTTCACGATATATTACATGTCCGAGATTCAATCATCGGTATCTCCATACCTAGTTTGATCTCGTTACTGACATGCACTCTTTTCTCGTTCCCGTGATATAACATTCTAGTGATCAAATCACTTGCTTGCAAGCTAATCAATGTGATATCACCGAGAGGGCCCAGAGCATATCTATCCGTCATCGGGATGAAAAAATTCCACTCTCGATCCATGGGCCTCAACATAACACTTTATTAGTTCTGAATCCATCTTTATAATCACCCTGTTACGGTGTGACGTTTGATGTTATCAAGAAACTCTTCCGGTGTTAGTGATTGACATGATCTCATGGTATAAGGATTAGGATCACTTCGTAAGTTGTTATAGCAATATAAACTCAATGACTTTGATCGTAATGCTATACTTCGGATCAATGTTCATCACACCATTACACTAATGTTGTGATCCCGTTATTAACAACATCCAATGTCCATGATCAGGAAACCTTGATCATCTTGTTAATCAACGAGCTAGTTTATAAGAGAGGCATAACTAGGAACTTTCTGTTTGTTTATTAAACACACATGTATTAACGTTTCCGTATTAATACAATTATAGCATGCAAAATAAACATTTATCATAAACAAGGAATACGATAATAACCACTTTATTATTGCCTCTCGGGCATATTCCCTTCAGTCTCCCACTTGCACTAGAGACAATAATCTAGTTTGAGAACTTTGCGTATTGAACACTTATGGCTTTCCGGTGTTCCATATACGCAATTGCAAGTGGTTAACATAACCTACGGATCTGACGCTTCAGGTCCGTGTGTATTTGCATGTATTTGCGTCTTCACGCATCACTCATTCTCCAATGAGATGGCATTGTATAAATTTGGTCTTTTGGTGAGACATTTAGTTCCTTGGGGTTAAAACACGTCGATACTATTGTCATACAATATATCTTTAGTGTTAGCCCATTGCGAACCACACCTTAGTTTGATAACAAACTACTTGACACAAATTCCCTCCTTTGCTGCTACTATAGCAGTCATATACTTAGCTTTTTGTTGTAGTATCCGTCACAATGTCTTAACTTTGGAATTCATCCAAATCCATCATGGAAACTTTCTTTCCATTTCATTGTTCCACCCATAGATTAAATTGAGAAAAACTTAATTTGTATCTTGTGACAAACCTAGTATCAATGTAATGCTTTACAATGAACTATTTGTAATTGTTTGTCACCTCTACACAAATATATTCTTAGTTCTTTCAAAAAGATCATAAGAATATCCTCACTATCGTCCAATGATCATTTTATGATTCATTCTGGTATATGCTCATAACACTTAGAGCATAGGACATATCTGGATGTGTACATATCATGGTATAATTGATCAAAACATCCTTGTGATTTCACTCATCAAGTGTCAACGCACTTGAATCTTGTTTCACTTATCAAGTGTCAATACACTTGAATCTTGATTCAATTCCTTTCCATGCGACAAGAACCGTTTCTTGTTGTTTCTATACTGAACTCCTTCAATATCTCATATATGTACGTTTGGCACAACCATATTGGCGTCACAGTCTATCCACTATAGACATTCATGCTAAATATTCGGGTTTTGCCTAAGTTTTTCATCGAAATGAAATTCTTAACCTTTGTCAATAAAAGATACATCATTTCTAATTAACAAGATGTCATCCACATAATGTATTAGAAATATGTCTCAGTGCTCCCACTTAATTTCTTGCAAATGCAAGCATCATCATCGTCTCCTGATGAAAAACTCCTTTTCATCACGGTGAAGATTCCAACTCCGCGATGCTTACTTCAACCATTGAAGTTTGCATGCCCTTTTTAGCATCCTTTGAATTTTAACAAAACCCTTTGGACCGTGTCATGTACACGTCCTAGGCAACCATTCTATTAGAAGAACTTTGTTTTGTTTATTCATCTACCATATACCAAATTATATGTAGTGGTTGCTACTTTAATCCGTCCAGACTAAATATCGCTATGAAAGATCAAATCTTGTCATAGTCAACTCCTTGAACATTGTCATAAAATACTTTACGACATGTCGACTATTTCATAGATGTGAAACATCCATGTCTGTTTCTTTATAGATCCAAATACGACCGATAGGTTTTTACACCTTTCCGGAGGGTCTTCCAAGTTCAAAACTTGATTTCTCGTGTATGGAACTATCACGGATTTTATGGCTTCAAGCCATTTGACGGAGTCAGGGCCCATCATTGCTTCTTTGCATATAGTCGGTTCATCATTGTCAAACAATAATGATTTACTCTCAAATCTTAGTATTTGATTGTTTATCCAACCGACTTGGTTCAATAAGAACATAGATCTCCGTGACCACAACCTTTGAGGCACATAAGCTATGAGCATTATGGCAGCCTCCGGAACCATTTCCGGCGCTGCGCAACTCAGCACATTTAGCTAAGGTTCGTTAACCTTATCAAAGTTCTATTGTCCTCCCACTTAACATTTATGAAAAATTCCTTCTTCAAGAAACTTCACGTTTCAAGCGACAAACCCTTTTGTCCTTGGCGTTATAGAGGAATAACCAATTGTTATTCGAAATAACCTACAAAGACATGATCATCCGACTTTGGTTGTAAACATCTTACTTATGTTTAGCATACCAAAATTTAAGAAATGACAACTTGGGTTTTACCCCAAACCATAACTTCCATGGTGTCATTTCAACGGATCAAGATGGAGCTCTTTTCAGTATAAAATCGGTAGTCTCTAAAGCTTTAATCTTTTTAAAACATAATGGCAGTTTTATAAATAACACCTTTGATCCAACCATGTCAAACAAGGTTTCATTACAAATCTCAAACACTCCATACTCCTATGGTGTTTTGGGAGATGTAAATCTAGGTGTTTTGCTAAACTTGCAACTCAAATAAATCCCTTTATGATAAAATCATAATTCATTTATTTTCTTGTTACACTTGTAACTCAAATAAATCCCTTATGATAAAATCATAAACCATTTATTTTCTTGTTATAATGATTTTTCACTTCATCTTGAAAGTCTTTGAAACGTTTTTCAAATATTCCATACTTCTTTCTCATTAAGTGAATATTCACTCAAATTTCCGGAGAAAGCATATGAAGTTGAAACCCATCGCTTATGACTACACATAATGGACTACATACATCGATATGTATAAATTCCAATAATTTAGTCGTTCATTCTTCTTTGGCCTTTGAACGAAGTTTTAATTATCACGTGGAAAGTCTCACAAGCGTCACTTGATCAAATCAAAGACTCCAAAAATCCATGAATATGGAGATTCTTCATGTTTTATTTCTAATATAATTTAAACAGCGATGTCACTTCGTAAGTGATCTTTCAATCATTTGTCTTGCGACATTTTAGCATTAGGTTTTATGGATGTGATTTCTCCAACTAGATTTGTAAATCATCCATCTTATATGGAATACGGTAATTATTTGAACAACCTTTGTTCTCATAATACCTTATTCAAATAACAATTATTAAAACAAATCTTGAAGTCAAGCTTTGATGTCAACGAGAAATACAAACAACGGTTTGTTTGTTTTCGATGAACATCACATATTCTCTTGCTAGTTACTTAGGCCATTGTGGTTCATGAATTGTGTTGTTCCGTATGAAATTTCATACCAACCAATTCGGTACCCATACCCAATAACCACATTGTTTAACAAGCAAAGAATACAACCATAACATGTATATCATCCATATACCTAAATTGGATATTTCCAATCTTTTCTTTTCTGCCAAATATATTTTATAGATTCTCTTTTAGCATTTCCTTTTTCTTTTAAAAGAATCTATCAACATCAAAAGTGGCGCCATATACATGACACATAGTCCAAAGCGTGTATATTCAAATAATAATACCTTTGGACTTGCACTTTGAAGTAGATCACCATCATCAAAATGATCGGTATTCTTTCAAAATCCATTCTTTAGTAATCTTTTAGTGTAGTAAACACTTTACATACATCTTCTATTCATCCTTATCATGACAACTTTCATGATCAAGCTACTGTAGCTTATAAAGGCGAATCGTGAGTATAACATTACTTTCCAAAACCCTTTTGGATGATTAGGATGTCTAGCATCTCCAACCTTTGCAAATTCTCATCCAATATGAGAACATATATTATACTCTATCATATTGCAACCAAAACATTGTTTCAGATATCGTTATATCTGCCACACATGATGGTTTCTGAAACAATTCTTTCAGCTCCTCGATAAACTTGATATTAAAACAATCAAGAATCATGGAGGCAAACATGATACTTAAGATACTAACACTGGAATTGTTACTCTCGATTTAATACCAATTATTAAATTTCACGGAGTAAAAAGAGTTTGCTAAAAGTTTGCAATAGGACTTTAAACTTTAGATTGACACTCAACACAATACGATACCAGTTCGTAAAGTATATATCTAGAATTCTATAGTTCTATTATCCCAACTACAACTATGCATAAGGTGGTGAACGAATGCCAATGACTACAACAAATTATGCAAATTCACTTTGATTTAATTTATGATAAATTGAGTTCTACTAATCCAAATTAGAAATGAACTCCCACTCAAAAACGACATCCCTCATGTCTTTTTGGTGATTACATGAACCAAATCCACTACACCAAGTCCGATCATCACGTGAGTCGGTGTAGCTTCAAAGGCGAGCATCCATATGGTCATCATATCAAAACATATGACTCATGCTTAACCTTTCGGTCCGTGTTCCGAGGCCATGTCTGTACATGCTAGGCTCGCCAAGTAAGAACCTTAGTATTCGCGTGTGTAACTGTCTTACACCCGAGATATGCTCATGGATTCAAGTACACCCGATCATCACGTGATGTCTTGAAGCGACGAAACATTGTCGGTGCATACTTAAGGAAGAACACATTTTTATCTTGATATCTAAATGAGGGATCATCTTATTATGCTAATAAAACGCCAAACAAGCAATATAAGATGCAATCAAACATCACATGTTTGTAAGTGAAGTGATATGGCTCCCGCATATGATCTCCATCATGTGCACCGTGGTATGATCTCTATCATACCTCTATGTGTAAGGCCAAGGTCTATGGAACTTACACGCTATGTGTGTTGTAAGAGTATCATCTCATACTTCTACCTACAACATCACCATATTATAACACTAGCCCAGCAACAATCTAAACTAGACGCCTCTAATTTATCCATTGCAAGTTTTACGTGGCTTAGGGCTTTCGAAGATAGAACCGTTCTTACCTACGAACATGAACCACAACGAGGATAACCAAATTGTTGACAACTCGTTGCAAATTAGATATTGACTATAGTAGGAGAGACAGACACCCGCTAGCCACTTATGCAAAACTAGTTGCATGTCAAGCGTGGAACAGGTCTCATGTGCGAGGACATGTAAAGTTTGTTCGGGCCGCTTCATCCCACTATGCCACCAATATCCAAAGTACAACTAAGAAGCAATAAAATGATCATCATCGCCCACATACTCATATGTGTACTACCCGTGCAAAGTATCTACGCATAGATCCGGCTCTGATACCACTGTAGGGTTCGCAGCATAGAAAACAAAAAAATTCCTACGATGGGAACAACTATGTACCAAGATCTATCTACTAATTACAAACAACGGGCGGATGTATATCCGTAGAGAACATACCCTTGAAGACCGACAAAGCTTAACGAGTCCAAACTCGTGGTTGATGTAGACGATCTCTTGTCGATCTCAAGATCGAGAGGAAGTCCTAGCGCCGCAAAACAGCAGCGCATCCGTGCTCGCACACACGTTCGAGGCACCGAGCAACCTCCGCCTCGTCGCTCCAGCGATGCAGCGGAAGCACAACTCTTTCTTGCCGAAAAGCCACCGGGAACATGTATCTCGCTAGTCCGAGACCATGGGGGATAAATACTAGAGGGGGAGAGAGATCCTTCACGAGGAGGTGTGCTTTGAGAGGAGGAGAGGGGGGCCTTTTATAGGGGAGAGGGGGGCACCCAAGGGGCATGGCGCCCAGCCATGGGGCTGCCCCCACCTCTTCCACATTCATGTGGGTGGATCTCCCACTCAAAATGAAAAGCCTCCACTCCCATTAAAAAGCCTCCACTCAAAAATCCACTCACATGCATTAAATTTCCACCAAATTTAATGCAAGCTCTCATTTAAATAAAACTCTTTTATTTATTTATCCAGAATTTTGTTAATTACTTTAATTAACAAGCATTCACATAAAACCCCTTGCTAGTATTCCATTTCACATGCAGAACCAGTTTCAGCAATTTCAACCGAAACAGTTTCGGTGTCTAGTGAAATAAATTCCTGCGCTTTCCTTTTCTTTTCGGCATGAAACTTTTGCTCCAAATGGATGTCGGTGTCTCTTAAGTGTGTCACCCTACAGTTCACGAATAATGCGGACATGATCGAGACCCCTCTCAGATCAATAATCAGAAGCGGGATCTGGAGACCCATACTGACTCCCACACATTCAACGATGACTTTCTTGTGATCGTCGGAACCTTTTACGCTAGTATATTAATCCCTTTGTTTCATGATATATTACATGTCCGAGATTCGATCATCGGTATCTCCATACCTAGTTTGATCTCGTTACTGACATGCACTCTTTTCTTGTTCCCGTCATATAACATTCTAGTGATCAAATCACTTGCTTGCAAGCTAATCAATGTGATATCACCGAGAGGGCCCAGAGCATATCTATCCGTCATCGGGATGAACAAATTCCACTCTCGATCCATGGGCCTCAACATAACACTTTATTAGTTCTGAATCCATCTTTATAATCACCCTGTTACGGTGTGACGTTTGATGTTATCAAGAAACTCTTCCGGTGTTAGTGATTGACATGATCTCATGGTCTAAGGATTAGGATCACTTCGTAAGTTGTTATAGCAATATAAACTCAATGACTTTGATGTTATCAAGAAACTCTTCCGGTGTTAGTGATTGTCATGCGTGGTAAAAAAGAACTCGGCTCGGCAAGATTCCCGCAACCCCCACGTCGTGGCGTGGCGGGCGGCGGAGGAGGAGGAGCGCGCGTGTGGGACTCTCTCCTCCTTCTCATCCTTTTACCAAGTGGTAGGAGAGCCTCCCTTATAAGCTAGTGAAAACCTCCTTCAACTAGCAATGTGGGACTAAACTTTTGTCCCACCTCTTGCCATGCATGAATGGGCCGCATGGCCTCTAGGATTTTCAGGAATTATTGGAATGGAAAATGGGCTAAGCTATTTGGGCCAAAATTCCAACAATCCCCCACAAGATCCCAGAGGCACATGTAATTTGCCTTTGGTTCCAAAACACTGTTTATATACCGGTACTGTAGTGGATACTGTTAAGTAGAACTTCCACCTATAATTCTATGCTACACTAGGCTGCGACTTGTACAGTGGACTATGCCTTGAACTGCAAGTTTGCTGCAACCTAGCTTCACACGAAGCCTTGACCGATACTGGGCTACCGTGGGACTTCCCCGCGGGTGGAGCTTATGCGTCATACTCCATGGACTTTCATGAGTTTATTAGAGAGCACCCAACTCTCATAGACTGCGACGTTTGACAGTCAGACTCATATAGGTGTGTTCTTCAACAGATGTTCTGCAGGAAAACATCTCTGCCTAAGATTAAGCCATTTAGAACACATTAAGATAAAATCAACCTGCCGTGCAGAATAGGAAAGTATTGCATCTTCACGGAGTTGTGTTCATTAAAGTGGGGATACTTTCCTCTCAGTCTACCAACAGCTTGTCTCCCAATTCTAATTCACGGGATCTCCGATCATATAGATTGGTTTGCGACTGTGGAAAACTCATAGTGTGGGTCTCATACCCATCTCCTTTGATGCATTTTCTATCACATTGCGTGATAGTCCCTTTGTGAAGGGATCTGCCAGGTTATTAGATATTTGGATATAATCCAATGCAATAACTCCAGAGTTTCTCATTTTCCTGACAGATTTTAGTCTCCTCTTCACATGTCTTGAGGACTTCATATTATCCTTAGAACTGTTCATCTTAATAATCACAGTTTGATTATCACAGTTCATTGGAATTACGAGTATAGGTTTTTCAACCACAGGTAAGTCCATCAAGAGTTCATGAAGCCACTCTGCTTCAACAGTGGTCGTGTCTAGTGCTGTGAGTTATGCTTCCATAGTTGACCTCGTTAAGATAGTCTGCTTGCAAGACTTCCAAGAAACAGTGCCACCACCAAGTGTAAACACATATCCACTCGTGGCATTTATCTTATCAGCATCAGATATCCAATTTGAATCACTATAACCCTCCATTACCCTAGGATACCCGGTATAGTGAATGCCATAGCTTGCAGTGCCTTTTAGATAGCGCATGACTCTTTCAAGAGCTTGCCAATGATCATCTCCAAGATTTGAAACAAATCGACTGATTTTGCTAACAGCAAACGCGATGTCAGGCCTTGTCGCGCTAGCCAAGTACATAAGAGAGCCAATTATTTGAGAGTATGTCAATTGATCTCTAACGGTGCCTCGATTCTTTCGAAGTAGTACACTAGGATCATACGGTGTTGGAGAAGACTTGAAGTCGCTATACCCAAAGCGACTTAAAATCTTGTCCACATAGTGACACTGAAGCAGTGTGATCCCACTATCATCATCTCTCAATAGTTTGATGTTCAAGATAACATCAGCTACTCCTAGATACTTCATCTCAAAAGACTAAGATAAGAAATCCGTGACCTCCTCAATTACAGTAAAGTTGGTCCCAAAGATCAGTATGTCGTCAACATACAAACATAGAATAACTCCTTCGCCCCCACCATGGCGATAGTATACACACTTGTCAGCTTCGTTTACAACAAAATCTGCAGCGGTTAAGGTTTTATCAAATTTTTCATGCCACTGCTTAGGTGCTTGTTTAATACCATATAAAGACTTCAGTAGCTTGCACACTTTTCTTTCTTGACCATTTACTACAAAACCATCTGGTTGATCCATATAAATTTCCTCATCCAACTCTCCATTTAGGAAAGCCATCTTAACGTCCATTTGATGAACGAGAAGACCGTGTGAGGCAGCCAGATAAAGTAGTACTCGAATGGTGGTCAACCTTGCTACAGGTGAGTAAGTTGTTGGAGATATGCCCAAGAGGCAATAATAAAGTGGTTATTATCATATATTCATAATTATGATAAATGTTTACATACCATGCTATAATTATATTAACCGGAAACATTAATACTTGTGTAATTTGTAAACGTAAAAGAGTCCCTAGTAAAGCCTCTTGTTAAACTAGCTTGTTGGTTAATATATGATCATGGTTTCCTGATCATGAACATAGAGATGTTATTAACAACAGGGTCATATCATTAGGAGAATGATGTGATGGACATACTCCTATAGTTAAGCATAGCATAAAGATCAGGTCATTTAATATAGTTCATTTGCTGTAAGCTTTCTGATACATAGTAACCTAATTCCTTCGACCATGAGATCATGTTAATCACCATCACCAGAAGGATGCTTTGATGACATCAAACACCACACCGTAACTGGGTGGCTATAAAGGTGGCATTGAGTGTTCGGAAAGTATGGGTTGAGGCACATTGATCAAGAGTGGGATTTGTCCATCCATATGACGGATATATATACTCTGGGCCCTCTCGGTGGAATGTCATCCAATTATCTTGCAAGCATGTGACTGGCTCACAAGGGATCACATAGCACGGGAACGAGAAAAGAGTACTTATCGGTAATGAGGTTGAACTAGGTATGCAGAGATACCGACGATCAAAACCTCGGATAAATAAACTATCGTGAGACAAAGGGAAATTGGTATCGTATGTAAGTGGTTCATTCGATCGCAAAGTAATCGTAGAAATATGTGGGAGCCATATGAATTTCTAGATTCCTCTATTGGTTATTAATCGGAGAAGTGTCTCGGTCATGTCCGCATAATTCACAAACCGTAGGGAGACACACTTAAGGATTCAATGTTGTTGAGTAGTTATGGAATGATGAGTAAGAGACCGAATGTTGTTCGGAGTCTCGGATGGGATCCGGGATATCACGAGGAGATCCGGAATGGTCCGGAGAATAAGATTCATATAAGGAAAGTCCTGTTTCGGAGTTGGAGAATGATTCCGGTGTTTTCATCGGGAATGTTCTAGAAGGGCCCGGAAGGTCCGACACTCCGGAGGGGAAGGGTGCATGAATGTGTCATAACAAGTTGGAATGGTTGCATCATGTACTAGGTGTCATCTCTGAGCAAAATAAAGGGATAAATCAAATCCTAGTTTGAAAAGTCAAACGCCAATTTGAAAAGTCAAACGACAAGTTTGCTTGGTGGAGGGAGAGTAGGAAACCTACTTGGGGAGGAAGTCCCACTCCCTCCACCCACCGGCCAAGGGGGAGGAGTTGGAGGAGGACTCCCTCCTCCTAGGCGCCTCCCTCCCACCTATAAAAGAAGGGGCAGGGGTGCCCCCTCTACCCTACACCTATCTCCTCTAAACCCTAGCCCTAGCCGCCAGCCTCCACCAAGTCGTCGCCGCCCCTAGGGTTTGCCTAGCCACCGAGTTTGGGCCCTCCCCTTGCCCTAGCCGCCGGCCTAGCTCTCTCTCCTTGGTTCCTCTAAACCCTAGATAGCCAAGGCCTCTCTCATAGTCCACCATACGCGCTCCCGCTAAAGGCGAAGCCATGCGAGATCTCCCCTCTACTTCCGGTACCACGCCGTCGTGCTACCGGAATCGCGAGGAGAGTGCTACAACCTCCGCTGCCTGCTGGAACAAGGGAGAGGAAGGTCTTCATTGAGTACCGAACGTGTGACCGACTGCGGAAGCGCTGCCGGAACGCAGCGCCGGAAGGATCGTCTACGCGATCTTGAGATCAGAAGTGTACGAATACATCATCCACGAGAATCTGCTCTCATTAACCACTTTGGATCTTCGAGGGTTAGTACTCTATTGACTCGTTGCTACAATCTAGTAGATAGATCTTGGCTTGATCATAGATTAGATCTTGATTGTGTGTTCATGCGGTAGAAATTTTTTGTTTTCCATGCTACGAAACCCTACATTGGTATCAGAGCCGTGTCTATATGTAGATATGTTGCACGAGTAGAACACAATGGTCATTGTGGGCGTTGATGCTTTTGTTGTCGATTGCTTCTTGTGTACTTTGCATCTTGCGGGATGGTGGGATGAAGCGGCCCGGGCTAACCTTACATGACATCGTTCGTGAGACTTGCTCCACGCTTGACATGCAACTTGTATTGCATAAGTGGCTTTGCGGGTGCCTGTTTCTCCCAACATAGTTAAGATTCAATTTACAACGGGTGATTGACAATACTAGTATCAATGTTGTGGTTCTTGTTCGTAAGTTAGAACGACACTTATTGAAAGCCCCAAACCACGTAAAACATGCAAAGAAAATTAGAGGCGTCTAACTTTGTTTTGCAGGTGTGTGCTGTGATGTGATATGGCCATGATTGTGATTATATATGATGTATGCAATGTTCCTTATTGTAAGTTGGCAACCGGCAGGAGCCATATGGTTGTTTCCATTAAGTCCTTCGTGTCTATTATTCAAAGTAGTTGTAATAGTTGATGCTGGTGGAAGACAACCATGAAGCGGCGCCATTGACCTTGACGCCACACCGGTGATGATGGAGATCATGTTCGTGCTTGAAGATGGAGATCGGAAGCACAAGAAGAAAGGCCATATCATATCACATATTATGAATTGCATGTGATATTAATCCTTTTATGCATCTTGTATTGCTTAGTTCACGACGGTAGCATTATAAGATGATCCCTCAAGCACACAAATTTCAAGTTTTAAAGTGTTCATCCTTAGTAAGCACCGTTGCTAAAGCTCGTTGTTTCGAAGCACCACGTGATGATCGGGTGTGTTAGATTCTGCGAGTGTATACAACGTGAGCAAGCCAGATTTGCTCATGCAGAAGCTAAGGTTTGATCTTGACGAGCCTAGCATGTACAGACATGGTCTCGGAACACGGATCACCGAAAGGTAAAGAATGAGTCATATAGTAGATATGATGAACATGATGATTGTTCGCCATTGAAGCTACATCAACTCTCGTGATGATCCGTTTTGATGTGGTGGATTTGGTTCGTGTGATCACTAAAACAATGTGAGGGATATTGTTTTGAGTGGGAGTTCAACGGTAATATAATTAAAAGTTGAACACTATTTATCATAAATTAAATCAAGTGAATTTGCATAATTATTGTAGTCATTGGCATCCGTTTACCACCTTGTGCTTAGTTATAATTGAGATGATAGAACTATAGAATTCTGGTTAGTTACTTTACGAATTGGTATCGTATTGTTTTGAAGTGTTAATCTGAAGTTTAAAAGTCCTATTGCAAACTTTCAGTAAGTTCTGGTTACTCCATGAAGTTTAATAATTGGTATTAAATCAAGAGTGACAATTCCAAGTGTTAGTGTATGAGTATCGTGTTTGTCTCCATGATTCTTGATATTCAAAGGATTGTCTTAATATCAAGGTTATCTAGGATCTGAAAGAGTTGTTTCAGAAACCATGATGTGTGGAAGATATTATGATATCTGAAACGAAGTTTTGGTTGCAACATGATAGAGTATAATATGGCAAAAGTCATGTTTTCATATTTGATGAGAATTTGCAAAAGGTTGGAGACACTAGTTGTCCTAATCCTCCAAAAGGTTTTGGAAAGCAACATTATACTCACGATTCATCGTTATAAGATAAAAGTAGCTTGATCATGGATAATTCCATGATAAGGGTGAATATTTGATGTAGGTAAAATGTTTACTACACCAAGAGATTACTAAAGAAAGGAATTTGAAAGAACACCAAACATTTGATGATGGTGATCTACTTCAAAGTGCAAGTCCAAAGACATTGGTATTTTACTATACATGCTTTGGACTATGTGTCATGTATATGGCTCCACTATTGATGTTGATAGATTCTTTCATACAGAAAAGGAAATACTGAAAGAGAATCTCATAAATATATGGCAGAAAAGAAAAGACTAGAATTGTTCAGCTAAAGTATATAGATGATATACATGTTATGGCTATATTCTTTGCTTATTAAACAATGTGGTTCTTAAGTATTTGATACTGAATTTGTTGGTGTGAATCGTCATACGTAACAACATAATTCATGAACTACAATGGCCTAAGTAACTATCAAAAGAATATGTGATGATGTTCATCGAGAACAAATAAAGGGTTATTGTGCTGCTTGTTAAACATCAAAGCTTGCCTTCAAGATTTGTATTATCAGGTATTATGAGAACAAAAGGGTTGTTCAAATAATTGCCGTAATCCATAAAATATGGATGATTCACAAATCTCGTTGGAGAAATCACATCCATAAAACAAGTGCTAAAAATGTCGAAAGACAAATTGATTGAAAGATCACTTAGAAAGTGACATCGCCGTTTAAATTATATTGGAAACAAAACATGAAGAAACTCCATGTGGATGGAATTTTGGAGTCCTTTTGATTTTTGATCAAATGACGCTTGTGAAACTTTCCTAGAGATAATTAAACCTTAGTTCATAGGCCAAAAAGGGAACGAATGACTATCTTATTGGAACTTGAACATATTGTTGTACGAAGTCCATTATGTGTAGTCAAGAGCGATGGATTTCAACTTCATATGCTTTCTCCGAAAATTTGAGTGAATATATGAATATTTACTTAATAAGGATGAAGTATGAAACATTTGAAAAGTTCAAAGACTTTCAAGATGAAGTGCAAAATCATTGTAACAAGAATATAAATAGTTTATGATAAGATCATAAAGGAAGATATTTGAGTTACAAGTTTAGCATAATACCTAAGATTTAAGGAATCGTTCCGTGGATTTGCATTTCCCGAAACACCATAAGAGTATGGAGCGTTCGAGATATGTAATTAAACCTTGTTTGACATGGTAAGATCAAAGGTGTAATTCATAAAACTGCCATTATATTTTAAAGATTAAAAGCTTGAGATACTACCATTTTTCCACTGAAAAGAGCTTCATCATAATCCGTTGAAATGACACCATATAAAGTTATGGTTTGGGATAAAACCCAGTAGTCCTTTCTTAAAAATTGGTATGCTATGCATAAGAAAGATGTTTGCAACCAAAGTCGGATGAACCTGTCTTTGTATGTTATTTCGAATAACTGTTCCTCCATAACACCGGAGACAAAAGTGTTTGTCGCTTAGAACGTCAACTTTCTTTGAGAAGAAATTTTCCGTGAAAAGTTAAGTGGGAGGACAATAGAACTTTGATGAGGTTAAAAGAACCTTATCTATATATGCAAGGTTGCGCAGCGCCGAAAAGTGTTCCGAAAGCAGCAACAATGCTCATGGCTCACGTGCCTCAAAGGTTGCAGTCACAGAGGTCTAAGTTACTATTGAAACAAGTAGGTCGGGTAAACAATCAAATACCAAGATTTGAGAGTTAAATCATTATTTGATAATAATGATCCGACTACATGCAAAGAAGCGATGATGAGCCCTGACTCCGTCAAATGGCTTGAAGCCATAAAATCCGTGATAGTTCCATACACGAGAAATCAAGTTTTGAACTTGAAGGACCCTCGAGAAAGGTGTAAGACCTTACAATTGTGTTTGGATCTGTAAAATAGACATGGATGTTTCACATCTATGAAATAGTCGACATGTTGGGAAAGAGTTCACAACAATGTTCAAAGGTTGACTATGACAAGATTTGATCTTTCATAGCGATATTTAGTCTAGACGGATTAATGTAGCAACCACTACATATAAATTTGTTATGTGGTAGTTGAATAAACAAAACAAGTTCTTCTAATAGAATTGTTACCTAGGACATGTGCATAACACGGTCCATAGGGTTTTGTTAATTCAAAGGATGCTAAAAGCATATGCAAACTTCAATGGTTGAAGTGAGCATCGCGGAGTTGGAATCTTCACTATGATGAAACTGTTAAAAGAGTTTAATTTTATCAGAGACAATGAAGATGCTTGCATTTGCAAGAAATTAAGTGGGAGCGCTAAGACATGTTTCTAATACATTATGTAGAAGACATATTGTTGATTAGAAATGATGTATCTTTTATTAACACATATTAAGAATTTCATCCCGATGAAAGACTTAGGCAAAACCCAAATATTTGGCATCAATAGACGCTAATATGGTTGTGCCGAAAGTGCATAGATGATGTATTGAATGAGTTCAATATAGAAACTACAAGAAAGATTCTTGTCGCACAGAAAGGATTGAATGAGTTCAATATTGATGATATATTCAAGTGTATTGACACTTGGTAAGTGAAACAAAGATTCAAGTATAGATTGATACTTGATGTATGAAATCACAAAGAGTATTTATATCAATCATACTGTGATATGTACAAATCCAGATATGTCCTATGCTCTAAATGTTATGAGCATATACCAGAATGATTCATAAGATGATCATTGGACGATAGTAAGGATATTCTTATGATCTTTTGGAAGAACTAAGAGTATATTATTTTGTAGAAGTGGCAAATAGATGGTTAGTTCATTGTAAAAGTATTACATTGATACTAGTTTTGTCACAAAGTACAAATTAAGTTTATCTCAATCTAAACTAAGGGTGGCACAATATAATGGAAAGTAAGTTCCATAATGGATTTGGATGGGTTCCAAAGTTAAGACATTGTGACAGATACTACAACAAAAGGCTAAGTATATGACTGCTATAATAGCAGCTAAAGAGGGCATTTGTGTCAAGTAGTTTGTTATCAAACTAGGTGTAGTTCACAGCGGGATAATACTATGAAGATATATTATACGATAATATTATCAAACATGTTTTAACCCCAAAGAACTAAAGGTCTCACCAAAGGACCAAAATTATACAAAGCCATCTCATTAGAGAATGAGTGATGCATAGAAACGCAAAGACATGCAATTACACACGGACCTAGAAGTGTCAGATCCGGAGATCAGTTGACCACTAGCAATCGTGTACATACGACACCAGAAAGCCATAGGTGTTGAATACACAAAGGTTTGAAACTAGATTATTGACTCTAGTGCAAGTGGGAGACTGTTGGAGATATGCCCAAGAGGCAATAATAAAGTGGTTATTATCATATCTTCATAATTATGATAAATGTTTACATACCATGCTATAATTGTATTAACCGGAAACATTAATACTTGTGTAATTTGTAAACGTAAAAGAGTCCCTAGTAAAGCCTCTTGTTAAACTAGCTTGTTGGTTAATATATGATCATGGTTTCCTGATCATGAACATAGAGATGTTATTAACAACAGGGTCATATCATTAGGAGAATGATGTGATGGACATACTCCTATAGTTAAGCATAGCATAAAGATCAGGTCATTTAATATAGTTCATTTGCTATAAGCTTTCTGATACATAGTAACCTAATTCCTTTGACCATGATATCATGTTAATCACCATCACCAGAAGGATGCTTTGATGACATCAAACACCACACCGTAACTGGGTGGCTATAAAGGTGACATTGAGTGTTCGGAAAGTATGGGTTGAGGCACATGGATCAAGAGTGGGATTTGTCCATCCATATGACGGATAGATATACTCTGGGCCCTCTCGGTGGAATGTCATCCAATTAGCTTGCAAGCATGTGACTAGCTCACAAGGGATCACATATCACGGGAACGATAAAAGAGTACTTATCGGTAATGAGGTTGAACTAGGTATGCAGAGATACCGACGATCAAAACCTCGGATAAGTAAACTATCGTGAGACAAAGGGAAATTGGTATCATATGTAAGTGGTTCATTCGATCGCAAAGTAATCATAGAAATATGTGGGAGCCATATGAATTTCCAGATTCCTCTATTGGTTATTGATCGGAGAAGTGTCTCGGTCATGTCCGCATAATTCACGAACCATAGGGAGACACACTTAAGGATTCGATGTTGTTGAGTAGTTATGGAATGATGAGTAAGAGACCAAATGTTGTTCGGAGTCTCGGATGGGATCCGGGATATCACGAGGAGATCCAGAATGGTCCGGATAATAAGATTCATATAAGGAAAGTCTTGTTTCGGAGTTGGAGAATGATTCCGGTGTTTTCATCGGGAATGTTCTAGAAGGGTCCGGAAGGTCCGGCACTCCGGAGGGGAAGGGTGCATGAATGTGTCATAACAAGTTGGAATGGTTGCATCATGTACTAGGTGTCATCGCTGAGCAAAATAAAGGGATAAATCAAATCCTAGTTTGAAAAGTCAAACGCCAATTTGAAATGTCAAACGACAAGTTTGATTGGTGGAGGGAGAGTAGGAAACCTACTTGGGGAGGAAGTCCCACTCCCTCCACCCGCCGGCCAAGGGGGAGGAGTTGGAGGAGGACTCCCTCCTCCTAGGAGCCTCCCTCCCACCTATAAAAGAAGGGGCAGGGGTGCCCCCTCTACCCTACACCTCTCTCCTCTAAACCCTAGCCCTAGCCGCCGGCCTCCACCAAGTCGCCGCCGCCCCTAGGGTTTGCCTAGCCGCCGAGTTGGGGACCTCCCCTTGCCCTAGCCGCCGGCCTAGCTCTCTCTCCTTGGTGCCTCTAAACCCTAGATCGCCAAGGCCTCTCTCATAGTCCACCATACTCGCTCCGGCTTAAGGCGAAGCCATGCGAGATCTCCCCTCTACTTCCGGTACCACGCCGTCGTGCTGCCGGAATCGCGAGGAGAGTGCTACAACCTCCGCTGCCTGCTGGAACAAGGGAGAGGAAGGTCTTCATCGAGTACCGAACGTGTGACCGACTGCGAAAGCGCTGCCGGAACGCAGGGCCGGAAGGATCGTCTACGTGATCTTGAGATCAGAAGTGTACGACTACATCATCCACGAGAATCTGCTCTCGTTAACCACTTTGGATCTTCGAGGGTTAGTACTCTATTGACTCGTTGCTACAATCTAGTAGATAGATCTTGGCTTGATCATAGATTAGATCTTGATTGTGTGTTCATGCGGTAGAAATTTTTTGTTTTCCATGCTACGAAACCCTACATAAGTGTCAAAGAAGTCTTCACCTTCCTTTTGGGTATAACCCTTGGCCACAAGCCTTGCCTTGTACTTCTCAATAGTACCATCAGGCCTTAATTTCTTCTTAAACACCCATTTACATCCTACAGGTTTGCACCCATAAGGACGATCAGTGATCTCCCATGTTTCATTAGCTAAGATGGAATTCATCTCACTATGAACAGCTTCCTTTCAGTAGTCAGCATCAGGAGATGCATAAGTCTCTGAAATGGAAGTGGGAGTGTCATCGACAAGGTACACAACGAAATCGTCACCAAAATACTTTGCAGTCCTTTGTCTCTTGCGCCTTTTAGGAATTTCATTATCATCCTCCTTAGGACTTTCAGAGTGTTCAATTGGAATGGTAGGTTCAGAGAATGTAGCAAATTCCTGATTAGATGAACTAGGTATCTCCGGATTTGATGAGTTAGGTTTATCCTTCATTGGAAAGATATCCTCAAAGAAAGTCGCATCAGTCGACTCCATGATTGTACCGACATGAATGTCAGGCACTTCAGATTTTACTATCAAGAATCTATAACCAATGCTATGAAAAGCATAGCCCAGAAAAACACAATCAATGGTTTTTGGTCCAAGCTTGCGCTTCTTGGGGATTGGTACATTAACCTTTCCCAAACAACCCCAAGTACGTAAGTAAGAGAGTTTTAATCTTTTCTTCTCCCATTCTTCGAATGGAGTAATTTCTTTGTTCTTTGTGGGAACTCAGTTTAGGACATGACACGCGGTCAATAGTGCCTCCCCCACCATTCCTTAGAAAGACCCGATGTGTCTAACATGGCGTTAACCAAATCTGTTAGAGTACTGTTCTTTCTTTTGGCTACTCCATTTGACTGGGGTGAGTAGGGTGGCGTCCTCTCATGAATTATGCCATGTTTCGCACAAAAGAAATCAAACTCGTTGGAAAAATACTCTCCACCACGATCAGACCTAAGCCTCTTAATCTTTCGATCAAGTTGATTTTCTGCCTCAACTTTATAGATTTTGAAAAAACTCAAAGCCTCATCTTTTGATTTCAGAAGATACACATGACAATATCCCGTAGAGTCATCGATCAAAGTCATGAAATATTTCTTTCCACCTTTTGTCAGCACACCATTCATCTCACAAAGATCAGAATATATGAGCTCTAGTGGTGTTAAATTTCGCATTTCTGCAGTCGTATGTGACTTGCGAGGTTGTTTAGCTTGCACGCAGACTTGGCACTTAGATCCCTTAACAGTTGTGAAATCAGGGATTAAATTTATTTTGGCTAGCCGCGTCATATAACCAAAATTAATATTACAAAGACGAGAGTGCCAGACATTTGATTCAAAATTCGTGTAAATATGATTAACAACTTTATTACAAATGTCTGACAGAGATAAGCGGAACAAGCCTCCGCACTCATAGCCTTTACCAACAAAGGTTCCATACTTAGAAATTATAAATTTATTGGACTCGAATACAATCTTGTAGCCATCTCGACACAGAAGAGATCCGCTAACAAGATTTTTATTTATTGAGGGAACATGATGCATGTTCTTCAGGCGCACGGTCTTTCCTGAAGTGAACTTCAGATCAACCGTACCACCACCATGAACAGAAGCATGCGAGTCGTTCCCCATTAGCACGGTTTGAGTCCCTCTGACCTGATATGAAGAAAACATGGAAATATCAGAACAGACATGTACATTAGCGTCCGTGTCAATCCACCAATTAGAAGAATGACATAATGAAAGAACGGTAGGTAATATACCATACCCAACATCTTTCATCTCAACGTCGCTCATGACAACATTAGTAGTCTTGATGCCCTTCCCATGTCGGCGCTTGTCAAAGCGGTTGGGACAAGCAGGAGCCCAATGATTAGGATCACCGCACACATGACAAGCACCTTTCCTCTTATCAGTCTTCTTCTTGAAGCTGGTGGACTGTGAGGCCTTGTTCTTTCCATCGAACTTTCCTTTGTCGTCAAACTTGTCTTTGTTCTTAAACTTGTGAGGCTGGAAGTTCCTTTTCTGTACCAGGTTGGCATTAGAACCTCCCTCGGTACCTCGAGCACGTGTGTCTTTTGCTCTCGCCTTCTCTTCCACATCAAGAGTCCCTATGAGATCCGTCACGAAGAACTCTTGTCTCTTGTGCTTCAGAGAAGTAGCAAAATTCCTCCATGACTGGGGAAGTTTGGCAATAATGCCTCCGGCAACAAACTTGTCCGGTAACACACAAGTGAAGTGCTCAAGCTCCCTGGCAAGTGACTGTATCTCATGAGCCTGCTCCACAATGGGGCGGTCATCAACCATCTTATAGTCATAGAAATCTTCCATGACATACAGTTCACTGCCAGCATCGGAGACTCCAAATTTTCTCTCGAGCGCATCCCACATATACTTGCCATTGCGAAACGACAGATATGAGTCGACAATATTGTCGCCAAGAATGCTGATCAAGGCAGCCTTGAAAGTGGTATCAAGTTTTTGAAACGCCTCTTCCTAAGCGGGATTAAGTTCTCCCTCAGATGCGCCATAGATGGCATTATAGCAGCTCATGGTCTGAAACCAGAGCACTACTCTCGCACGCCATCGTTTGTTATTCACACCTTCGAACACAGGTGGCTTCATAGAAGCAACAAAGCCACTTAGGGCAAATTGCCTAAAATAAGGTTTTTGGATTGTTGAATATAAGAGCAATTTACCAAGCAAATTATCCATAATAAACGCTAGCTAAAACATGATTAGAATAATAGGCAATATACTAATCATGTGAAATAGCGAATACATATTAAGGCATATAACCAAACAAACTGCAAGGCGTAACACTTTTGATATGATCAAAACAAGATTGAGAAAGAAGATATACACGGCAGTAGCAGAAGAAGAACCGATGGCGTTGAAACCGTCGTTGGCCATGTCATCGATGAAGAGGGTGCTGATGTCGGGGAAGAAGTCCTCGTCAGGGAAGACGTCGCCGCAGTCGCTCTTCGTGATGGAGTCTGTGACGAAGCCAGTAGTCGCGCCGATAGCGCTCCCCAAAAACCTTATCGCCCTTCTCCCGTACAGGACTCGAAGCAGCGGGGTTACGGAGGCCTACTGTCCCGGCTCGTGGTGCACGCCACAAGACGGGATGGGGAAGAACTGTTGGCAGCTCAGTGCTCTGGAACTTGGAGGCGATGGTTCTGATAGATTCCTGAGGAAAAGAGCGACCTTTCGCTCTTATAGGCACAGGTAGACAGGTGAACAGGCGACGTCGGAAGAGAAAACGAACATGCAGCGATCGAAGCCAAACAGCCTCCACTTAGTTCGAATTAAACCTCCACTGAGTCGTATTTAAAACCCATTAGCGGACTGTTCAAATTCTGCACACCCGTTTATATAACAGTCATGCGTGGCAAAAAAGAACTCGGCTCGGGCGAGATTCTCGCAACCCGCGGCGCGAACATGCGCGTGTTGTGGCGGGCGACGGATGAGGAGGAGCGCACGTGTGGGACTCTCTCCTTCTCCTTCTCATCCTTTTACCAAGTGGTAGGAGAGCCTCCCTTATAAGCTGGCGAAAACCTCCTTCAACTAGCAATGTGGGACTAAACTTTTGTCCCACCTCTTGCCATGCATGAATGGGCCACATGGGCCTCTAGGATTTTCAGGAATTATTGGAATGGAAAATGGGCTAGGCTATTTGGGCCAAAATTCCAACACGGGACCTAGAGAGGCTCTCCCAAGAGGCGGCAGCAAAACTCATCTAGGGTTCCTTTCCATCGCCGATGACGTTATCGGTCCGTCTCGTCTTCGACGGCCTTAGGGCCTTGGAGGCATGGCGGACCACGACCCCTCGCCGGCGGGAGGTCTCAGTGTTTTGTTTAGACTATTTTTAGTGCCTTTTTTCTAGGATGTTGAGGCGACAGCTATATCCTAAAGTCAAAATAAGATACTTTCCGTTCTATCCTCACTCTAGTGGTGCGTCTAGCATCGACGGAGGACGTGTGGATTCATGTGTCCGCCAGATCCATTGGGATCTGGTCGTTTTTCGTAGGTGTGTTTTGAGGTCAGTTTCTTCCGATCTATTTTGGTTATCTTGAGCAATGGTTGCTGCTCTAGTGCGCTGGTCTTTTGTGGCCTTAGCACTATAACTTCCCGTCTGTCTACTATAACAAGCTCTACTACGACAAGCTTGTCCGACTCAGGTGATGAAGGAGCGAGGACGGCGACGGGGTTTCGGCTCATGCCATTGTTTGTAGTCGTCGCTAGGTGGTCCATTGACCTATTTGTATTTTTCTTTTACTTTTAAATTTTTTTTACTGCTATTGATGATTATTAATAGATCGGTGGAATTCTGAAAAAAAAATATGTATGTATAACTAGGTAGTGCACCTGAAAAGCTTAGGCTGCGACTGATGAAAGAATATTAATTAGGTCGCTCACTAAAGCAGAGGCAAAGCGTCGGTCAGATTAAAGCGGAGTTGGAATACGCGCATCTTTCTGGTTAGTGCTCTTCAGCTTGCAGAGCTAACTAGAACAAGTCTCGCCATACATTCATTCATCATCCATCGTCTGGTCATCGACGGATCTTGTGTGTTCTGCGATCGAGAAGATTATGATTAGCAGAATTCCATCCATCGTCTTCCCACTGCGCTGATCAACGTCAACGGGTCGTCGTCGATCTAGAGACCGGAGAAAATCAAGCACGCCGTGAGATGCACGAAAGGAATAACGGAGGAGAAAGGCTAGTAGCAAGTCCTGAACTTTTCACTCTGACGAAACTGAAAAACACACACTGACGAACAGAGGGACAGAGTATTTTGCGACGCGTTCAACCGCAGCGTACTCTTCGTTTTCCCCTTTTATTCAGAAGGATCAACAGCTCGTCCGATTGCATCGCACATTAGCATGTCTCTAGCACTAACTTATTACAAAGATTCAAAAAACTATAACAAGACAGGTTAGACAACCCGAGATTAATCTCAATATAGGCTAGGCTGCGAGAGCGACTCGGACATGAACAAATAAGCTCTCGCATCAGCCACGTCTCACATTTCTACCATTTTCTCAGTTCTGAAACCGGTGGCTGCGTGCTACTGCTCTCGAGTCCTTGTCGAGCCGAGTTTTTATTTGACCCGTGGTTTTCAGATTGTGCTTGAAATTTTCAAATTCAACTGTATGTATCATCTTAAAGTTCATTTCATGATTTTTTCAGTTTTCCGAGACTTTGATTTTATTTGCTCTTTCAACTGGTTAGCTTGGGCAAACTACTCTTCACGAACAATATCCAGCTCTATATTTGATTGTTAGACACAAAGGAGACACTATTTCCACAGTGTCGGAGAACAGCTCTCCTAATATGTCTTTCAGAAGAAGCCTCATTGGTCCAAGACTGTTATCTTGGAACAATCTACTTTTATGATTATCCACGATACAAGTGTCGGACGGTGTGAACGTATTCAAATTAAAATTACTAGAAAGTGATAAATTTTCCGTTGGTTCACTTTATAGAGCTTTGGTCCAACCTGATATCCCGGTCGATGATAATAGTAAGATTTGGAAAATAAAAATACCTCTTAAGATGAAAAAAAATTCGCATGGTATTTACGTAAATGTGTAATTCTAACAAAAGATAAACTTGCAAAGAGGAATTGGCATGAAAGTACAGAGTGCGTTTTTTGTCATCACGATGAGACAATTCGCTATTTATTCTTTCAGTGTAAATTCGTTTGCTCTATATGGTCATTCATCCAAATAGCTTCTGGTTTATCTCCTCCAAGTTCAGTAACCCATGTTTTTGGTAATTTGTTGCATGAAATTGTTGATAAGTACAGAATTTTATTTAGGATGGGAGCGCTTGCCATTATATGGTCTCTATGGCTTGGTATAAATGACAAGATTTTTTATAACATTGTCTCTTCACCTCTGCAGGTTATTTATCGAGCTACGGCTTTTCTCCGAGCATGGACTATTCTCTAACCTATGGAGTTCCGCGACTTATTTGTGGAGGGATGTACGTGATTGGAGGATACGGCAAGGGATATTTTCTCCTGACATGGATGGCCGCGTGACTTGAGAATTGATCTGCCTTAGATTCAAGATTCTTTTTGATATATTTTTTGTGTAATGCTTGTCTACTTTTTATTCTCTAGCTATGTCGTTTGTGTGGCTGTGTGCATCCTAATTATGCAGAGACCGGGTATAAACATTAAACGTTTTCGTTAATATGCGCTCATTTCCAAAAACAAAAAGACCCTCTCTCCTTCATAAACTTTTAGATGTTTGTGGTTCGGACAGAAAAACAGTCATCATCCAAATCTCACTATCGCCTAAAAAAATTCATGTGTCACTAGCATGACGGTTGAAAATATTGAATTGCATGCACTAGCCAACGCAACCAATAGTTCTAACTGATGAAAAGGGTTAGGCAACTTATTTCAATACCCACACTACGTCTTTGGGCCTTTGGCCTATTGTGACGTATGTTTGGGGAGCTACAATATTTTTTTAATTCTTGCGTTGGTAGAGATTTGATCATAGAACCTCTTGCTCTGATATCATATTGAATTGCATGCACTAGCCAACGCCCCTTCCTTTAGGCAATCCACTCTACTTTGTTGTTTAGCAAAGATTGCCTCTATAAGGAGGAGTAACCAACAGTTCAAACTGATGGAAAGAGTTAGACAATTTATTTCAACACTTACCTTAAATCTTTGTCCTTTGGCCTATTATGACGTATGTTTGCGAAGCCACAATATTTATTTTTAATTCTTGCGTTGGCCGGGATTTGATTCTAAAACCTCTTGCTCTGATACCATATTAAATTGCATACACTATCCAACGCAACCAACAGTCCAAACTAATGAAAAAGCATTTGCAATTTATTTCAACAGAAAAGCCAAGATGTGAATATAAATATTCTAAGACACACTATTGATTTAATTGGTTCAACGCCTCTCACCATCATTATGTTGGCTTAGTTCTTCGTGCTGTATATTGAGGTCAGGCCACAACGCAGTTTTGATAAAGGCGACAGGGATTTTTTTGGTCTTTCCATGTAAAGCACTTATATTATACACTGACAAGATATGGTTTACTCCCTCCGCTCCAGTTTAATAGATACGTACATAGTTTAATAATATCTTTGACCATCAATTTTAACCAATAAAATATACAACATATGTCCTAAAAAATATATAATTAAAAACTATATTTAAAAATAAATTCAATGGTATAATTTCTATAATATATTATATAAAATTTGTTAACCAAAATTAATGATCCGTTGTTTAAGTTATATGCGTGCTTAATAAATCGAACCGGAGGGAGTATCTAATATAGTTGACCGAAACTTTATTGTGTCTATCTAAGTCACCTACAACTTGTAATATTTGCTACTCTCTCTGGTCCAGTTTATTAGGCATGTATGTAGTTTAAAAAAATCTTTGACCATCAATTTTAACCAATAAAATATGTAATATATGTCTCCAAAAATATATCATTGAAAATTACTTTTGAAGATAAATCCAATGGTATAATTTTTATGATATATTATGTAATTTTTTTTATCAAAATTAGTAGTCAAAGTTGTTCTTAAACTACGTGCGTGTCTAATAAACCAGACCAGAGGGAGTACAACCCATGACAACTTACGATTAATTAAACAGTTTTTATTTTATTTGGGCCGAAAATTGCAATTTTTTTGCGGTATCCTACATCAAGGCCCATCCGCTCGAATATATTTGGTGCGGGGAGGAGGGTTGAACACGGGATACCGCATCCATTTTCTCCTTCCTCCTCCGCGTAGAAACCCTCTCCACCGCCTGCCATCGTCTTTGATTCCGGCCACCTCCCTCGCTGAAAATCATATTGTCGACGCCCACCTCCGTGTCGACCCCCATCTACCCATGGCCGGCCAATCGTGTCGCGGCTTGGTTCCTCGTCGTTGACATCCCGACGACAACACCACCAACTCTGACGACGAGTAAGCGCGCGCCGTCGCCGTAGATGCTCTAGTGAGTAGGTACCGTTGATGGAGCTCCGTAGATGCTAGGTCTAGTCTGGATGCAGAGCGCGGCATCAATTTTGATGTACATATATCGACCTCGATGATCAAAACCTTCCATATATATGAATATGTGATGTTTTATAAATACGCAGTTCGGATCTAATGTATTTATTCTGCCCGAGCGTTTTTCATACTATCAAGTGGTTTGCGGTACACCGTATCTGTTTTGCAATATCGCAGGATAAGATATCTTCTAGAGATGCTTTTGTGTCGCAGGATGTATGCATGTATAACTAGGTAGTGCACCCGAAAAGCTTAGACTGCGACTGATAAAAGAATATTAATTAGGTTGCTGACTAAAGCAGAGGCTAAGTGTTGATCAGATTAAAGCGGAGTTGGAATGCACGGGGAGCATCATTACTTGGAGCATATATACGCGCATCTTTCTGAATTCTGATTAGTGCTCTTCAGCTTGCAGAGCTAGCTAGAAGAAGTCTCGCCGTACATGCATTCATCATCCGGGACTCCGGGTCATTGACGGATCTTGTGTGTTCTGCGAGAAGATTATGATTTGGCAGAATTCAATACATCGTCTTCCTACTGTGCTGATCAACGTCAACAGTTTGCTGATAGGATCTCTAAATTTACTCTTATTGAGGATGACACTAAGAGTTGGGACAATTTTCTGATCATTTCTCACATAAACTAACACAAATGTCATACAACCATAGGATTTAGGGATACATATTTATATGCCGCTAACCAGTCAAGCATATGCTAGATGCTAGTCTAAGATGTTGTCTAAAATCCTGCCCTAAAGCAATAGTTAAGAATGCTATCCTAACAGCCAGTCCTTGATGCTCTATCTTAACTGCTAGTCCTTGTATAAGGACCATGTGTGTGCTGCAACCCCACAAAGACCAACAGTACAGAGACTTATTCATCATTCTCTCCATAAGTCTTGTGTGTTGTCTTGTGGGAAGGCTGAACCATCCCAATCCTAGACCAGAGTCCAAGGAACATGATTCGCCCAAGAGACTTGGTGAGCAGGTCCGCAAGCTGATCCTTGGTGTTGATGTAGCTCGATGTGATGCTCCCTTCATCCAAACAGCGCCGGATGAAGTGGTACCTCACCCGGATGTGCTTGCTTCGTTCGTGGAACACGGGTTCTTCGCCAGGGCCAGAGCGGACTTGCTGTTCACCATAAGCTGCACTGCACCAGTGGAGATGTCCACCATAAGCTGCACTGCATGGGTGTCTCCACCGAGGAGATCACCAAGCAATCGAGCAAGCCAGAGAGCCTGAGTGCAGGCAGTGGAGGCCTCTATGTACTCGGCCTCGCAGCTGGACATGGCCACCACTTGCTGTTTGACCGACTACCAGCTCACGAGGCACTTGCCGAGGAAGAAGAGGATCCCGCTTGTGTTCTTGCTGGTGTCGATGTTGCCGGCATAGTCGTTGTCGCTGTACCCGACGAAGTGTGCCGCCCCAGGGCACCTAGGGTAGTAGAGGCCATGGTCAAGAGTCCCCGCAATGTAGCGGACGATCCTCTTCACAGCCTGCTGGTGCTCCGTTATCGGTCGCTGCATGAACCGACTAACGTAGCCGACGGAGAATGCCAAGTCCGGCCATGTGTGGACGAGGTAGCGGAGGCTCCACACAAGACGTTGGTACAGTGTAGCGTCCACCTCCTTCCACCATGCTATTGCATCTCAGCTCCAGCCTCTCCTCCATCAGAGTGAGAGTTGGGTTGTAGTTGGTGAGCCCGGCTAGCTCAACGACGCGCTTGACGTAGGCGGTCTGTCGAAGCGTGATCCTGGTGCACCTCGATCCCCAGGTAGAAGGAGATGAGCCCAGATCACTCATCTGGAAGGCGGCCTTCATCTCTTCCTTGAACGCCACCACCTCTGCATCATTGGTGCCGGTGATGACCAAGTCGTCGATGTAGACACCAACCAACAGGGCATTTCCTCCATTGTCCCATCGGTAGACGGCCGCCTCGTGCAGTCTTTTCCCCCCATCGTCTTGAGCATGGAATCCAGCTTGGCGTTCCATGCCCTTGGGGCCTGCCGCAAGCCATAAAGAGCCTTGCGTAGATGAAGTACCTTGCCCTCCTGGCCAGGAATCGCAAATCCTGGCGGCTGTTGCACGTAGACCTCCTCCTTCAAGTCGCCGTTGAGAAAGGCAGATTTGACATCCATGTGATGGACGTGCCAGCCCTCCTGGGCGGCTAGCGCAAGGAGGAGTCGCACAGACTCCATCCGTGCCACGGGAGCGAAGGCGTCATTGAAGTCAACCCCCTCCTGCTGCAAGAAACCTTGGGCCACCAAGCGAGCCTTGTGCTTGACGATGACGCTGGCTTCATCCCTCTTCATCTTGAACACCCACTTAAGGGTGATCGCCCAGTGACTACGAGGGAGGTCAACGAGTTCCCACGTGTGGTTCTTCTCGACCGCATCCATCTCCAACTGCATTGCGGTGCGCCATGTCGCGTCTCGCTCGGCTTCTGCCAAGGACCGAGGCTCGCCGTCGTCACATGCAAGTTGGAGCTGCGCCTCCAGGTCACGTGCCACCAATCCCCGCACCTGCTGGTCGCCAAGTAGGTTCTCCATCGTGCGGTACCGCAACGTATCTCCATCATAATACGCATTGATGCGCTCCTCGTGTAAGGCAGCAGGGAAGTGAACTCCATCGGACTGTGCTCGACGTGAGATGGTGCTGGTGTAGATGTGTCCGGAGGTGTGACTGCTGGTGCTGGAGCACGTGGTGTCGACGGCTGTGATAACATCGGTGTGGCAGCCACCAGGATCGATCACTACAAGAAATGTTTCCTTCCGCAATGACTGGGTCTGTCGGTCGTCGTAGAAGGCTCGTCTTCTGCGACGAAAATCTCGGCTCGACCGTGGCCGATGCAAAACTTTTTTTTCTGGTTTCGCGCCCCTCTACTATGACGAAACCGCTAAAAACGTGGAGGAAGCTCGACGGGCGCGTGGCAGAATTAAGATTTCTACTTCCTCGCGAGATGTTGACTCGCCGAAGTATTTTTTTTTGCGTGTGGGTATAATACGTCGCAAACGTATCTATAATGTTTGATGCTCCATGCTTGTTTTGGACCAATTATATTATGTTTTGTCCATACTTTGTGGCATTTTTATAAATTTTCTGGAACTAACATATCAACAAGTGCCACAGAGCCAGTTTCTTATTTTCTGTTATTTTTGGTTTCATAAATCTAGTAAAGAAATATTCTCGGAATTGGACGAAACAAAAGCCGAAGTTCCTATTTTTTCTGACATGACACGGAGTCCAAAGGAGAGGGGGAGGCGCACCCCAGGGCAGCCACACCTGGTCCAGGAGCGGCCAGGGGGCGCGCCACCCTAGGGTGTGGTCCCCCTGGTGCTCCACCGACCTCGCCCCTTCGCCTATATAGACCCCCCGAGGCGAAAACCCTAAATACCAGATCAGAATTCCACAAAAAGTTCCATAGCGCCGCCACCACCGAAGACGAGATTCGGGGGACAGAAGTCTCTGTTCCGGCACCCTGCCGGGATGGAGAATTGCCCCCGGATCCATCTCCATCAACTCCACCTCCATCTCCATCACCCTTGTTGATTCCCATAATGAGGAGGGAGTAGTTCTCTCCCGAGGCTAAGGGCTCTACCGGTAGCTATGTGTTCATCTCTCTCTCTCCATGGTGTGATCTTATTGTGATCATGAGCTTTGTATCTAGTTGAATAAGTAGATGATACTCTTCATCTATTATGATACTCAAGTGCTTTTATTAATGTGATCTCTGGAGACACCTTGTCCCATGATGTGAAGGTGACAGTGTGCGCATCGTGTGTGGCTCTTAGGCTAAAGATTATAGAAATACTTATCATGAGTTATAATTTAAGTTGGTTGTCTCTATGAAATTGTGATGTTTGTCTGGAACCATCTAGCTCTCAAGGTGACAGTGTGGGGTTACCTAGATGGGGAATGCGAACTTTAAGGTATGCTCTTATAGCCCTACACGGTGAATTGTTGTTCGTTATCCAACCAGAGTATAGTTCGGGTAGCATAGTGAAGAGAAGATATTTATGTGTTCAATTATGTTATCATTATTGAGAGTGTCCACTAGTGAAAGTATGATCTCTGGGGCTTGTTTCTAAGCATTAAAACACCGTTTACAACCGGTTCTGCTACATGTTTGCTTGTAGACACTTTTATTTCAGATTGCAATTACCACTTATAATCATCCATATTACTTGTATTTCACTATCTCTTCGCTAAACTAGTGCACCTATACACCTGACAAGTGTATTGGGTGTGTTGGGGACACAAGAGACTTCTTGTATCTTAATTGCATGGTTGCTTAAGAGGGATATCTTTGACCTCTTACTCCCTGAGTTTGATAAACCTTGGGTGATCCATTTAAGGGAAACTTGATGCTGTTCTACAAAGCTCTGTACTTGGAGGCCCAACACCGTCTACAAGAATAGAAGCGTGCGTAGACATCAAGCTCTTTTCTGGCATCGTTGCCGGGGAGGTAAGGTAAAGGTACTCACATCCTCTGGCTACTAAGCTATCTTCTAGTACTGTTGCCGGTGTGTGAGTGCTCGAAGTTATTTCCTTTAGATTCTGCAATTATATCTTTTTGTTTCTTTTTTATTTTCACTAGTTTGGCTTAATGGAAAACAACAACAAAATTAGAAAGCTTTATAGTATTTATCTTCAGTTAGGATATGAAGTGTTTGAAGAGAAAATTTAAAAACCTATGGAACTTTATTTGCATGCTAATAGCAATGATATTAGTATGAATTCTTTGAACACCATTATTGCTAATGCTATGGAAAAGTCTAAGCTTGGGGAAACTAGTTTTTATGATCTTTTTAGTTCCTCAGCTTTAGAGGAGAAAATTTTCTATGATGATACTCTACCTCCAATATATGATGATTACAATGATGAATATGATATTTTCAGTCCACCTACTATTGAGGAGAAAATTAATTATGATTACAATATGCCTCCTATATTTGATGATTATGGTGATGATAATAATAATAATAAATATTTTGTTGAATTTGCTCCCACTACAATTAGTAAGAATGACTATGCTTATGTGGAGAGTAATAATTATTATATGCATGTGGCTCATGATAAGAATGTTTTATGTGATAGTTATATTGTTAATTTTATTGATGATGCTACTGAAAGTTATTATGAGAGAGGGAAACATAGTTTTATGTATCTCAACAATATTAAGTTTCCCCTCTTTATGTTGAAAATTTTGAAGTTGCACTTGTTTTGCTTTCCTATGCTTGTTGCTTTGTGATTTCATGACTTGTTTCTTTACAAGATTATTTTTCATAGGAAGTGGGTTAGACTTAAATTTGTTTTATATTTGTTTCTTGATGCTCTCTTTTACTTCAATTCATATTTCTTATGTGAGCATCATCGAAATTATCATGCCTATCTTAATGGCTATAAAGAAAGAACTTTTGGGAGATAACCCAATTTTTATTTCAGTAAGTTTTTCTTTTGTTGAGTCTTGGAAGTTATTGTCTCTATAATAACCTCTCCTTATCCTTTTTTTGGTTTTTGTGCCAAGAATAGCCTCTAATGAGAGGGAGGTAAGATTTGGGGAAGTTGTTGTCCCGAAACAGATTTCTGTGCTTCGCTGTAAAATATCGTGAAAAATCCCAGAAAGTCGTATTGATATGAAATTGTTTGTGCGCATGCCTCAGGTTATTATATAACTTTCGTTAGTTTTGTACTTTTCAATTTGAGCAACAGAAGATTTTCGAAAAAAACAATCTTTACCTGTTGTTCTGTTTTGACAAATCTCTGCCACTATTTGCATTTGCCTCTTGATCTCTTTCTTTTTGAGTTCTTTTGATCGGAAGAGCTTTTAAAAAGTTGCAACATTAGCTAATGTTTTAATGGATGTTGTACTTGAGTTGAAACTGAACCAAAAGTGGATTTATTATCTTGCGTACACTAATAATGCTAATGAAGATTGTGTGAAGTTTTGTATGAAGGAAGTTTTCAAGTGTAGGGAGAGAATGATGTGATGAGATAAAGTATGGACAAAATCTCAAGCTTGAGGATGCCACCCGTGTCACCCCAAGAAATATTCAAGAGGTACAAGTGTCAAAGCTTGGGGATTCCCAAGGCATCCCCTTCTTCATCAACAAAAATCTCAGGTCTTCTTTCAAGACACTATATTTTTGATTCATGCACTATGTGTTGTTCTTGGAGAGTCTTTGTTTTTGTCTTTAGTTTTCTTTTCTTTTGTTTGCTATGATAAGTTGGTTGGATCCCAGCACACTTCTTTTGGAGAAGTCACACCCCGTTCTTCATTGCCTAGAACACTCTAGTTTTCACTCTTATTGTTCTGTGAGTGCTCTCTTTTGCTAGCACTGCATTTAGCTTTAGTTTTCTTCTTCTTTTTGCTTAGAACTTTTTAGTTCTTTTTTGTAGTTAGATGAGACAAGATCTCTAGTCTTTATTGATTATTATCTTTGTGAGTTGTTTCAAATAAGTCGATTGGTGTTGGAAAAGAGTAGAATGTTTTATGCTTATGGTGGTACAAAAAGAAGCTTGTTTTAACTGTGACTTAGACTTTATCATGTCATGTTAGGTGAAGGGTTTCTCAGCATAGTAAATCAAAAAAATTCTACGGATGCGAACGGGAAAGCCAAGATCTAATCTAGGAGATGCAATCAACGAGAGGGATAGATGAGATCTTCAACAGAACGTGGGTGATGTAGTCGAACTAGCCTTCTCCTCCTCGCGATCCGATCCGATCCAACGCCGCAAGTGGCGACGCCTCCAAGAGATGCACACGTACGGCACCTCGATGTCTCCTCCTTCCCCGGTCCAGCAAGTGGGGTGGAGAGATAGATTGGATCTACAGCACGACGGCGTGGTGCAATGGTGGAGAGTTTCTGCGGCAGGGCTTCGCCTACGCGCAGTCGGGAGAGAGAGAGAGAGAGAGAGAGAGAGAGAGAGAGAGGTAGGGAAGCAGCTGGCGGCTAGGGTTTTGGGGTAATGGGAGGGTCAGCCCCCTGCCCACCTTATATAGGTGGCTGGCCGGCCCCCTTGCCCCCTCCTCCAAGCCCTAGGGCGGCGGCCCCAAGGGTGGAGTGGGGGGCAAGTCTTCCCCCTACCTTCTAGAAGGCCTCCTAGGGTTTCCCCTAGGGTTTTGGCCGGCTGGGCCTATGGGGCCTTGTGCCCCTGGCCCAATGCGTCCAGGACACTCCCTCGTAGGCCCACGCACTCCTCCGACAAGTGGGGCCACGTTGGTCCCACTCCGGAAGCTTCTAGAACCTTCCGGTACAATACCGAATACTCCGAAACGATTCCGAAATCCAAAAACTGCTTTCCTTTATATGAATCTTATTCTCCGGACCATTCCGGAACCTCTCGTGATGTCCTGGATCTCATCCGAGACTCTGAACAAAAACTCATAAACCAATTATCCATTCTATCCTAGCGTCGAGACACGTTAAGTGTGTGACCCTACGGGTTCGAGAATATGCAGACATGATCTTTTATCAATAATCAACAGCGGGATCTGGAAACCCATATTGACTCCCACATATTCAATGATGATCATATCGGATGAACCACTATGCCAGGATTCAATTAATCCCATATATGTATTCCCTTCGTCACGTGATATTTTACTTGCCCGGGATTCGATCAATGGTATCTGCATACCTAGTTCAATCTCATTCACATCAAGTACTTTACTCGTTCCGTAATCCGATATCACTTTGTGATTAACTCCTTAACCACGTGCTTTCAAGCGGTGTTGATATCGATTACCGAGTGGGCCCGAAGTATATCTCTCCGACTCGGGAGGGACAAATCCCATCTCGATACATACAACCCAACAAGTACTTTCCGATCACCTGAGAGACACCTTTATGATCACCCTTTCATAGGATGACGTTTGATGACCTCAAAGCTTTCTTCCGATACCAGGGAGTTGCATTATCTCATGGTCTAAGGAATACAATATTTGACATAAGAAAAAGCTTCGCAAAGATGAACATGATGACACGATATAATTGCTCTGCTTGATTTGGGTCTGTCCATCATATCATTCTCCCAATGACATGATCTCATTATTAATCGACAACTCATGTCTATAGTTAGGAAACCTTAACCATCATTAATCAATGAGCTAGTCCATAGAGGTGTACTAGGGACACGGTGTTGTTCATAAACCACACAAGTATCAAAGTTTCCGCTTAATACAATTCTAGCATGGAATATAAACTTTATCATGAACAAGAATTATAATAATAACATCTTTATTATTGCCTCTAGGGCATAATTCCAACAGTCTCCCACTTGCACTAGAGTCAATAATCTAGTTTACATCTGGCAACAATCTAACACCCATGGCACTAAGGTGCTGATCATGTTTTGCTCGTGGAAGAGGTTTAGTCAACGGATCTGCGACATTCAGATCCGTATGTACTTTGCTAATCTTCAGATCTCCATCTGATATATAATCTCGAATTATATGAAACTTGCGGTTGATGTGCTTGGTATTTGGATGATATCTTGGTTCCTTAGCCAGTGCTATGGCACCAGTGTTGTCACACAATATCTCCAGTGGGTCCAAGGCACTTGGAACCACACCAAGCTCAGTGATGAAGTTCCTGATCCAAACTCCTTCACTTGACACTTCTGCAGTAGCCATGTATTCCGCTTCTACTGTAGATCCTACGATCATGCTTTGCTTGCAACTTCTCCAGCTCACAGCTCCTCCATTCAAAATATAAACGTATCCTGTCTGAGATTTAGAATCATCCTTGTCGGTGTCGAAACTAGCATCGACGTAACCTTTTACGACGAGCTGTTCATCACCTCCATAGACCAAGAACATTTCTTTAGTCCTATTTAAATACTTTAGGATGTTCTTTACGGCTGTCCAGTGTTCCAGTCCTGGATCACTTTGGTATCTGCTCGTCAAACTAAGAGCATTGGACACATCCGGTCTAGTACACAGCATGGCATACATGATAGAACCTATGGCCGAGGCATATGGCACTTTGCTCATAGTTTCTCTATCATTTACCGTAGCTGGACACTGAGCCTTGCTCAATATCTTACCTAACAACATGGGCACTGAACCTTTCTTTGCCTTATCCATTCTGAACCTTTTCAGAACTTTGTCTAGGTATGTACTTTGGCTTAAAGCTATTAGGCGTATTTGTCTATCTCTATAGATTTTGATGCCTAATATATAAGCATTTTCTCCTAGGTATTTCATTGAAAAACATGTATTCAAATAACTCTTCAGATCGTTAAGCATACCAATGTCATTTCCAATAATCAATATGTCATCCACATATAGTACTAAAAATGTCACTGTGCTCCCACTCACTTTCTTGTAGATACAAGCTTCGTAGCAATTTCGAACAAATCCAAAGCTCTTGATCACTTGATCAAAACGAAGGTTCCAACTCCGAGATGCTTGCTTCAGTCCATAAATGGAACGCTGAAGTTTGCATACCTTATTAGCATCCTTAGGATCGACAAAACCTTCGGGCTGCATCATATACAACTCTTCATCAATGTTGCCATTGAGGAACGCAGTCTTAACATCCATCTGCCATATTTCATAATCAGGAAACGCAGCAATTGCTAATAAAATACGAATGGACTTAAACATTGCTACGGGAGAGAAAGTCTCATCGTAGTCAACACCTTGAACTTGTCAAAAACCTTCCGCGACAAGCCGTGCTTTATAGACAGTAACATTACCATCTGCGTCCGTTTTCTTCTTGAAAATCCATTTGCACTCAACGGACTTTCGGTCGCTAGGAGGGTCCACCAAAGTCCATAATTTGTTTTCGCTCATGGATCCCAATTCGGATTTCATGGCCTCTAGCCATTTCTCAGAGTCTGGGCTCATCATTGCTTCCTCATAGTTCGCAGGTTCATTGTTGTCTACCAACAAGATAGTTAAGACAGGGTTGCCGTACCACTCAGGAGGGGCACGTGACCTTGTCGACCTGCGACGTTTAGTAGTAGCATCGTTCGAAGCTTCATGATCCTCGTCATTAGCTTCCTCTATTGTTGGTGCAGACGGCACTGGAACAATTTCAGGTGTTGCGCTACTCTCCAACTCAAGAGAAGGTTCAATAACCTCGTCTAGCTCTACTTTCCTCCCACTAACTTCTTTCGAGAGAAACTCCTTCTCAAGAAAGGATCCGTTCTTTGCAACAAACACTTTGCCTTCGGATCTGTGATAGAAGGTATACCTAATGGTTTCCTTAGGGTATCCTATGAAGACGCATTTCTCCGCTTTGGGTTCGAGCTTGTCCAGCATCAACTTCTTGACGTAAGCTTCGCATCACCAAACTTTAAGAAACGACAACTTAGGTTTAGCACCAAACCACAGTTCATACGGTGTCGTCTCAACGGATTTAGATGGTGCCCTGTTTAAAGTGAATGCAGCGGTTTCTAATGCATAACCCCAAAATGATAACGACAAATCTGTAAGAGACATCATTGATCGCATCATATCTAATAGAGTCCGATTCCGGCGTTCAGACACACCATTGCGCTATGGTGTTCCGGGTGGCATGAGGTGCGAAACTATTCCGCTTGCTTTAAGATGCGTGAGAAAATCATAACTCAAATATTCACCTCCACGATCGGATCGTAAAAATTTAATTTTCCTGTTATGATGGTTTTCCACTTTGTTCTGAAATTCTTTGAAATTTTCAAACGTTTTAGATTTATGTTTCATTAAATAGATATACCCATATCTACTTAAGTCATCAGTAAAAGTGAGAAAATAGCGATATTCACCGCGCGTCGAAACACTCATTGGTCCGCATGTAGGGTTTCGTAGCATGGAAAACAAAAAATTTCTATCGCATACAAACAAACAATCCAAGATCTATCTACTAGATTGTAGCAACGAGTCGATGGAATAACTCACCCTCGAAGATTCCAAAGCGTTTAACGAGAGCGGATTCTCGTGGGTGATGTAGTCGTACTCTTCCCGATCTCAAGATCGTGTAGACGATCCTTCCGGCGCTGCGTTCCGGCAGCGCTCCCGCAGTCGGTCACACGTTCGGTACTCGACGAAGACCTTCCTATCCCTTGTTCCAGCAGGCAGCGGAGGTTGTAGCACTCTCCTCGCGATTCCGGCAGCACAATGGCGTGGTACCGGAAGTAGAGGGGAGATCTTGCAGGGCTTCGCCTTAAGCCGGAGCGAGTATGGTGGAGTATGAGAGAGTCCTCGGTGTTCTAGGGTTTAGACACACCAAGGAGGGGGCAAGGCCGGCGGCTAGGGTTTCACCTAGGCGGCGGCGAGTGCCCTAGGGCCGGCGGCGGCTATGGAGGCAGCGGCGGCTTGGTACTAGGGTTTGGAGGAGAGGATCTTGTGTGTCTCTAGGAGGGAGCCCTGCCCCACCTTGTATAGGTGGAGGGGCCGGCCGGCCAAGGGGAGGGAGAGGAGTCCCTCCCCAACTCGGCTTGGGTGGTGCGCCGGCGGTGGGGAGGAGGGACTCCTCCCCAACTCGGTTTCCTCCTCCTTTTCCTCTTTCCAAAATTAGACGTTTGACTTTCAAACTAGCCGTTTGACTTTTCAAACTAGGATTTGAATAAACCCTCTATTTTGTTCAGCGATGACACTTAGTACATGATGCAATCATACCAGCTTGATATAACACATTCATGTACCCTTCCCCTTCGGAGTGCCGGACATTCCGGAACCTTCTAGAACATTCCCGATGAAAACACCGGAACCATTCCCCAACTCCGAAACGGGACTTTCCTTATATGAATCTTATTCTCCGGACCATTCCGGATCTCCTTGTGATATCCCGGATCCCATCCGAGACTCCTCCAGCTAACTGTTGCACCATTCAAAATAAATATGTATCCAGATTGTGATTTAGAATCATCCGGATCGGTGTTCCAACTAGCATCGGTGTAACCATTAACAACGAGCTGTTCATCACCTCCATAAGAAAGAACCATATCCTTAGTTCTTCTCAAGTACTTAAGGATGTTTTTTACCACTGTCCAGTGATCCACTCCTGGATCACTTTGATATCTGCTAGTTAAACTAACAGCATATGCAATGTCGGGTCTAGTACATAGCATGGCATACATTAGAGATCCTATGGCTGATGCATAGGGAGTCTTACTCATCCTTTCTCTATCTTCTGCCGTTGTCGGACTTTGAGTTTTACTCAAGGTCGTATTGGGCAACATGGGCAAGAACCCTTTCTTGCTATCTTCCATTCCAAACCTCTTTAGAACTTTGTCCAAATATGTACTTTGTGACAATGATATTAGGCGTCTCGATCTATCTCTATAAATCTTTATGCCTAATATGTAAGCTGCTTCGCCAAGATCCTTCATTGAAAAACTATTATTCAAATATTCCTTGACACTATTAAGAAGGTCTACATCATTCCCAATCAACAATATGTCATCTACATATAGTATTAAGAATGCTACAGAGCTCCCACTCACTTTCTTGTAAATACAAGCTTCTCCATAAGTTTGTATAAAACCAAAACTTTTGATTACCTTATCAAAACGTTGATTCCAACTTCGGGATGCTTGCTTCAATCCATAGATGGACCGTTGAAGTTTGCATACCTTGTTAGCATCTTTAGGATCGACAAAACCTTTGGGTTGCATCATATACAACTCTTCATCAATGTCTCCATTGAGGAACGCTGTTTTGACATCCATCTGCCATATCTCATAATCATAATATGCGGCGATTGCTAACATAATCCTCATAGACTTTAGCTTCGCTACTGGTGAGAAAGTCTCATCATAGTCAACTCCTTGAATTTGTCAAAACCCTTTTGCGACAAGTCGAGCTTTATAGACAGTAACATTACCATCAGCATCTATTTTCTTCTTGAAAATCCATTTATTCTCGACGGCCTTCCGGCCATCCGGTAAGTCCACCAAAGTCCATACTTGGTTTTCGTACATGGATCCAATCTCGGATTTCATGGCTTCTTGCCATTTATTGGAATCTGGGCTCATCATCGCTTCCTCATATGTCTCAGGGTCATCGGTGTTATCCACCAACATGACGTTCATAACGGGATCATACCAATCTGGAGTGGTACGAGTTCTCGTTGACCTGCGAGGCTCTGTAGCAACTACAACCGAAGTTTCATGATCATCATCATTAGCTTCCTCTCTTACTGGCGCAGGCGTCACAGGAACTACTTCCGGTGCTGCGCTACTCACAAGTTCGAGAGAAGGTTCGACAACCTCGTCGAGTTCTACCTTCCTTCCAGTCACTTCTTTCGAGAGAAATTCCTTCTCTAGAAAGGATCCATTCTTGGCAACGAAGATTTTGCCTTCGGATCTATGATAGAAGGTATACCCAATAGTTTCCTTCGGGTATCCTATGAAGACGCATTTTTCCGCTTTGGGTTCTAGCTTGTCCGGCTGTAATTTCTTTACATAGGCTTCGCATCCCCAAACTTTAAGGAACGACAATTTAGGTTTCTTCCCAAACCATAATTCATACGGTGTCGTTTCAAAGGATTTAGATGGTTCCCTATTTAAAGTGAATGCGGCTGTTTCTAATGCATAACCCCAAAATGATAGCGGTAAATCTGTAAGTGACATCATAGAACGAACCATATCTAAGAGAGTTCGATTACGACGTTCGGACACACCATTACGCTGTGGTGTTCCCGGCGGTGTCAATTGTGAAAGTATTCCGCATTTCTTCAAATGCTCGCCAAACTCGTAACTTAGATATTCACCTCCACGATCAGAATGTAGAAATTTAATCTTTTTGTTACGTTGATTCTCTACCTCACTTTGAAATTCCTTAAACTTCTCGAAAGTTTCAGACTTATGTTTCATGAAATAGATATATCCATATCTACTCAAGTCATCCGTGAAGGTAAGAACATAACGATAACCACCGCGCGATGCCACACTCATTGGACCACACACATCGGTATGTATGATTTCCAATAAGTCTGTAGCTCACTCCATCATACCAGAAAATGGAGTCTTAGTCATTTTACCCATCAGACATGCTTCGCATCTATCAAGTGATTCGAAATCAAGTGATTCAAGAAGTCCATCGGAATGGAGTTTCTTCATATGCTTCACTCCAATGTGACCAAGACGACAGTGCCACATATAGGTCGAGTTATCGCTCGATTTCAAACGTTTAGCCTCAATGTTATTAATATGTGTATTTCCACTATCGAGATTGAACAAGAATAGACCATCTATCAAAGGTGCATGTGCATAAAACATATTACTCATATAAATCGAACAACCATTATTCTCGGATTTAAACAAGTAACTGTCTCGCAATAAACAAGATCCCGATATAATGTTCATGCTTAACGCAGGCACCAAATAACAATTATTTAAGTATAAAACTAATCCCGATGGTAGATGAAGGGGTAGCGTGCCGACCGCGATCACATCAACCTTTGATCCGTTTCCAACGCGCATCGTCACCTCGTTCTTCGCTAGCTTCCGTTTATTCTGCAGCACCTGTTTCGAGTTACAAATATGAGCAACCGAACCAGTATCAAATACCCAGGGACTACTACGAGTACTAGTGAGATACACATCAATAACATGTATATCAGATATACCTTTCTTCTTGATGTTGCCGTTCTTCAAATCCGCCAAGTACTTTGGGCAATTCCGCTTCCAGTGACCTTCTCCCTTGTAGTAAAAACACTCAGTATCAGGCTTAGGTCCAGCCTTTGTCTTCTTCGTCAGCGTGGTAACTTTCTTACCACCCTTCTTGAAGTGTCCCTTTTGCTTAGACTTGCCTTTCTTGAATTTGGTGGTCTTATTGACCAACAACACTTGGTGCTCTTTCTTGATCTCCACTTCTGCAAATTTTAACATGGCAAAGAGTTCTGGCAACATCTTGTTCATGTTCTGCATGTTGTAGTTCATCACAAAGTTCTTGTAACTTGGTGGTAGTGATTGGAGGACACGGTAAATCCCCAAAGCATTAGGAATCACTATTCCCAAGCTTTGAAGTTTGTTTGCGTGCCCAGACATCTTAAGCACATGCTCACTGACGGAGCTGCCCTCTTCCATCTTGCAGTTAAAGAACTTTTCAGAAGCCTCATAGCTCTCAATTGCCGCATGAGTCTCAAAGATCAATTTGAGATCACGGACAATATCATGTGGGTCTGAATTCTCAAACCTTTTCTGAAGCTCCGATTCTAAACCATACAAGATAGCACACTGAACTGTGGAGTACTGAGTCTTCCGAGTGAGGTAAACATTCTTTACTTCATCGGTAGCAGTAGCTGCAGGTGGGTCACCCAGCGGTGCATCCAGCACATAGGTCAAATTACCAGCTGTGAGGACAATCCTCAAATTGCGGAACCAATCCGCGAAGTTGCTTCCATTGTTTTTCAACTTTTCTTTCTCTAGGAACGCATTAAAATTGATGGTAGGGGCTGCCATTGATCTACAACATATTTGCAATAGTTTAGACTAAGTTTATGACAAATTGAGTTCAAATTAATAATAAAATTAACCTAGGTGAACTCCCACTCAAAACAACATCCCTCACATTGTTTTAGTGATCACACAAACGAAATCCACCACATCAACACCGATCATCATGAGAGTTGATATAGTTTCAATGGCGAACAATCGACATGTTCATCATATCTACTATATGATTCATGCTTTATCTTTCGGTGATCCGTGTTCCGAGACCATGTCTGTACATGCTAGGCTCGTCAAGATCAAACCTTAGTTTCCGCATGAGCAAATCTGGCTTGCTCACGTTGTATACACTTGCGGAATCTAACACACCCGATCATCACGTGGTGCTTCGAAACAACAAGCTTTAGCAACGGTGCTAACTAAGGGTGAACACTTTATGATTTGAAATTCATGTGCATGAGGGATCATCTTATAATGCTACCGTCGTCTACTAAGCAATACAAGACGCATAAAGGATTAACATCACATGCAATTCATAATATGTGATATGATATGGCCTTTCTTCTTTGTGCTTCCGATCTCCATCTTCAAGCACGAACATGATCTCCATCATCACCGGCATTGCATCAAGGTCAATGACGCTTCTCCATGGTTGTCGTCCACCGGCTTCAACTATTACAACTACTTTGAATAGACACGCGGGTCTTAACATAAATTAAAGACAACCATATGGCTCCTGCCGGTTGCCAACTTACAATAAGGATCATTGCATACATCAAATATAATCACAATCATGGCCATATCACATCACTGCACACCCCTGCAAAACAAAGTTAGACGCCTCTACTTTCTTTGCATGTTTTACGTGGTTTGGGGCTTTCAATAAGTGTCGTTCTAACTTACGAACATGAACCACAACATTGATACTAGTATTGTTAATCACCCGTTGTAAATTGGATCTTAACTATGCTAGGAGAAACAGGCACCCGCAAAGCCACTTATGCAATACAAGTTGCATGTCAAGCGTGGAGCAAGTCTCATGAACGATGTCATGTAAGGTTAGCCCGGGCCGCTTCATCCCAACACCCTGCAAGATGCAAAGTACACAAGAAGCAATCGACAATAAAAGCATCAACGCCCACAATGACCATTGTGTTCTACTCGTGCAACATATCTACATATAGACACGGCTCTGATACCACTGTAGGGTTTCGTAGCATGGAAAACAAAAAAATTCTATCGCATACAAACAAACAAGCCAAGATCTATCTACGAGATTGTAGCAACGAGTCGATGGAATAACTCACCCTCAAAGATTCCAAAGCGTTTAACGAGAGCGGATTCTCGTGGGTGATGTAGTCGTACTCTTCCCGATCTCAAGATCGTGTAGATGATCCTTCCGGCGCTGCGTTCCGGCAGCGCTCCCGCAGTCGGTCACACGTTTGGTACTCGACGAAGACCTTCCTCTCCCTTGTTCCAGCAGGCAGCGGAGGTTGTAGCACTCTCCTCGCGATTCCGGCAGCACAACGGCGTGGTACCGGAAGTAGAGGGGAGATCTCGCAGGGCTTCGCCTTAAGCCGGAGCGAGTATGGTGGAGTATGAGAGAGTCCTCGGTGTTCTAGGGTTTAGACACACCAAGGAGGGGGCAAGGCCGGCGGCTAGGGTTTCACCTAGGCGGCGGCGGCGAGTGCCCTAGGGCCGGCGGCGGCTATGGAGGCGACGGCGGCTTGGTACTAGGGTTTGGAGGAGAGGATCTTGTGTGTCTCTAGGAGGGAGCCCTGCCCCTCCTTATATAGGTGGAGGGGCCGGCCGGCCAAGGGGAGGGAGAGGAGTCCCTCCCCAACTCGGCTTGGGTGGTGCGCTGGCGGTGGGGAGGAGGGACTCCTCCCCAACTCGGTTTCCTCCTCCTTTTCCTCTTTCCAAAATTAGCCGTTTGACTTTCAAACTAGCCGTTTAACTTTTCAAACTAGGATTTGAATAAACCCTCTATTTTGTTCAGCGATGACACTTAGTACATGATGCAATCATACCAACTTGATATAACACATTCATGTACCCTTCCCCTCCGGAGTGCCGGACATTCCGGAACCTTCTAGAACATTCCTGATGAAAACACCGGAACCATTCCCCAACTCCGAAACGGGACTTTCCTTATATGAATCTTATTCTCCGGACCATTCCGGATCTCCTTGTGATATCCCGGATCCCATCCGAGACTCCGAACAACATTCGGTCTCTTTCTGATCATTCCATAACTACTCAAACAACGTCGAATCCTTAAGTGTGTCTCCCTACGGTTCGTGAATTATGCGGACATGATCGTGACACTTCTCCGATCAATAACTAATAGAGGAATCTGGAAATTCATATGGCTCCCACATATTTCTACGATTACTTTGCGATCGAATGAACCACTTACATACGATACCAATTTCCCTTTGTCTCACGATAGTTTACTTATCCGAGGTTATGATCGTCGGTATCTCTGCATACCTAGTTCAACCTCGTTACTGATAAGTACTCTTTTCTCGTTCCCGTGATATGTGATCCCTTGTGAGCCAGTCACATGCTTGCAAGCTAATTGGATGACATTTCACCGAGAGGGCCCAGAGTATATCTATCCGTCATATGGATGGACAAATCCCACTCTTGATCCATGTGTCTCAACCAATACTTTCCGAACACTCAATGCCACCTTTATAGCCACCCAGTTACGGTGTGGTGTTTGATGTCATCAAAGCATCCATCCGGTAAAGGTGATATGCATGATCTCATGGTCGAAGGAATTAGGTTACTATGTATCAGAAAGCATATAGCAATTGAACTATTAAAATGACTTGATCTTTATGCTACGCTTATCTATAGGAGTATATCCACCATATCATTCTCCTAATGACATGATCTTGTTGTTAATAACATCTCAATGTTCATGATAGGGAAACCACAATCATTTATTAACCAACAAGCTAGTGATGTATAGAGGCTATACTAGGGACTTCAATTTAAGTTTACAAATCACACAAGTATTAATGTTTCCTTGTTAATACTATTATAGCATGAATGTAAACATTTATCATAAACACGAAGATATAATAATAACTACATTTATTATTGCCTCTAGGGCATATCTCCAACACCGCATACATCGGTATGTATGATTTCCAACAAGTCTGTTGTTTGCTCCATTATTTTGGAGAATGGGGTTTTGATCATCTTGCCCATGAGCCACGGCTCGCACGTGTCAAATGATTCAAAATCAAGAGACTCCAAAAGTCCATCAGAATGTAGTTTCTTCATGCGTTTTACACCAATATGACCTAGACGGCAGTGCCACAAATAAGTTGAATTATCACTATCTACTTTGCATCTCTTAGCCTCAATGTTATTGATGTGTGTTTCATTGCTTTCGAGATTCAGAAGAAATAAACCATTCATAGCAGGTGAAACCATAAAAGATGTTACTCATATAAATAGAACAACCATTATTCTCCGATTTAAATGAATAACCATCTTGCAATAAACACGGTCCAGATATGATGTTCATGCTCAACGCAGGCACATAATAACATTTATTAAGGTTTAAAACTAATCCCGAAGGTAAAACTAAGGAGAGCGTGCCGACGGCCATCACATCAACTTTTGATCCGTTGCCAACGCGCATCGTCACCTCATCCCTTGCTAACCGCTGTCTATTCCGTAGCTCCTGTTTCGAGTTACAAATATTAGCAACTGAACCAATATCAAATACCCAGGCACTACAACGAGCGCTAGTAAGGTAAACATCAATAACATGTATATCAAATATACCTTTAATGGTGCCAGCCTTCTTGTCCGTTAAGTACTTCGGACAGTTGCGCTTCCAGTGACCCTTGTCCTTGCAATAGAAGCACTCAGTGTCCGGCTTAGGTCCAGACTTGAGCTTCTTCTCAGCAGGGGCAACGCGCTTGCCGCTGCCTTTCTTGAAGGATTTCTTTGCACCCTTACCTTTCTTAAAGCTAGGGGTCTTGTTGACCATCAACACATGATTATCTTTCTTGATGTCCACCTCCGCAGCTTTCAACTTAGCGAAGAGCTCAGTGATCGTATAAGTGGAACCAATTTGATTGTGAGTAACTACAAAACCTTTGTAGCTAGGAGGGAGTGATTGCAGAACTCTGTCAATCTTGAGCTCTTCTGGAATCTTGCAGTCCAGTTGCTCAAGACGTTGAGTGTAGCCCAACATCTTAATGGCGTGCTCACTAACGGAACTCCCTTCCTCCATCTTACAGTTAAAGAACTTCTCAGAGATCTCATATCTGTCAGAACGGGCCTAAGTCTGAAACATGGTTTTCAGTTCCTCAAGTATCTCAAAGGGCCCGGCGAAGTCCTCAAAACGATTTTGATGGTCCGATTCCATAGCAAACAACATGGTACTCTTAATCACTCCATAATCATCTTTGCGCGACTGATAAACAACTTTTTCATCAGCCGGCGCATCAATGGTAGGGGCGTCACCTAGCGCTTTCTCTAGTACATAGTCCTTTTGTCCGCCAGCGAGAATGATTCTCAGATTGCGGAACCAGTTGGTGAAGTTAGACCCATTGTTCTTAAGCTTTTCTTTCTCAGCAAAAACGTTGAAGTTGAAGTTGGACTTAGCCATTTGATCTACAAAATTTGCAAGAACAATTTAGACTATGTTCATGATAACTAGTTCAACTTAATCAAATTACTAGATTAACTCCCACTAAATTCAACATCCCTCAAGTTGTTTAGTGAACACGATCCAAATTCACCACACCTAATCCGATCTTCACGAGAAGAGATGTGGTTTCAATGGTGGACAACAAAGTGTCGATCATATCATTCATATGACTCATGCTTAACCTTTCGGTTCGTGTGTTCCGAGGCCATGTATGTACATGCTAGGATCGTCAAGTCAAACCCAAGTATTTCCGCGTGTGCAAAACTGGCTTGCACCCATTGTATGTGAACGTAGAGTTTATAGCACCCAATCATCACGAGATTCTTGAACACGACGAACTTTCGCAACGGTGCATACACGGGGAGAACACAATTTTATCTTGAACTTTAAGTGAGGAATCATCTTATAATGCTACCGTCGCGATCTAAGCATAATAAGATATATAAAAGGATAAACATCACATGCATATAATCTTATGTGACATGGTATAGGCAATCTCCGTGCAATGATCTCCATCTTGTGCATGCCAGCATGATCTCCATCATTCCACCATGATTGCCTCCACCACGAATAGCAACTACAACTATTGCTAACTACTTAGCGATAAAGTAAAGCTATTACATGGCGTATAAGAAGTTGACACGCAGGTCATACACAATTATAAAGACAACCATATGGCTCATGCCGGTTGTGAACTCATCGACATGCAAGTCATGAAATATTACAAAACATGATCATTGCATACATAAACATCATGTCTTGGGCCATACCATATCACAAAACACTCCCTGCAAAAACAAGTTAGACGCCTCTACTTTGTTGTTGCATGTTTTACGTGGCTTATGGGAGTAACAAGCTAAGAACGATTCTTACCTACGAAAAGCCACAACGGTGATATTATGGTTGCTAACATCCGGTGTAAATCCCATGACTACTATAGTGAGAGAAACTGGCATCCACCAGCCGCATGTGTGGAACAAGCCACACGTCAATTGCAGAGCCGGTCTCGCGAACGAGGTCGTGTAAAGTTGGCCTGGACCGCTTCGATCTCACTATCCCGCGTCATAAGAAGTACACAACAAGAGGCTTGCAACAGAAAACATCAACGCCCGCAACAAGCATGTTGCGTTCTACTTGTGAAACACATCTACGCATAGATCTAGCTCTGATACCACTGAAGGGTTTCGCAGCATAGTAAATCAAAAAAATTCTACGGATGCGAACGGGAAAGCCAAGATCTAATCTAGGAGATGCAATCAACGAGAGGGATAGATGAGATCTTCATACCCTTGAAGAAATCGCACAGCAGAAACATTCAACAGAACGTGGGTGATATAGTCGAACTAGCCTTCCCCTCCTCGTGATCCGATCCGATCCGATCCAACGCCGCAAGTGGCGACGCCTCCGAGAGATGCACACGTAAGGCACCTCGACGTCTCCTCCTTCCTCGGTCCAGCAAGTGGGGTGGAGATATAGATTGGATCTACAGCACGACGGCGTGGTGCAATGGTGGAGAGTTTTTGCGGCAGGGCTTCGCCTATGCGCAGTCAGGAGAGAGAGAGAGAGAGAGAGAGAGAGAGAGAGAGAGAGAGAGAGAGAGAGAGAGAGAGAGAGAGAGAGAGAGAGAGAGGGAAGCAGCTGGCGGCTAGGGTTTTGGGGTAATGGGAGGGTGCGCCCCTGCCCACCTTATATAGGTGGCTGGCCGGCCCCCTTTTCCCCTCCTCCAAGCCCTAGGGCAGCGGCCCCAAGGGTGGAGTGGGGGGCAAGTCTTCCCCCTCCCTTCTAGAAGGCCTCCTAGGGTTTCCCCTAGGGTTTTGGCCGGATGGGCCTATGGGGCCTTGTGCCCCTGGCCCAATGCGTCCAGGGCACTCCCTCGTAGGCCCACGCACTCCTCCGACAAGTGGGGCCACGTTGGTCCCACTCCGGAAGCTTCTAGAACCTTCCGGTATAATACCGAATACTCCGAAACGATTCCGAAATCCAAAAACTACTTTCCTTTATATGAATCTTATTCTCCGGACCATTCCGGAACCTCTCGTGATGTCCTAGATCTCATCCGAGACTCCGAACAAAAACTCATAAACCAATTATCCATTCTATCCTAGCGTCAAGACACGTTAAGTGTGTGACCCTACGGGTTCGAGAATATGCAGACATGATCTTCTATCAATAATCAACAGCGGGATTTGGAAACCCATATTGACTCCCATATATTCATCGATGATCATATAGGATGAACCACGATGCCGGGATTCAATTAATCCCATATATGTATTCCCTTCGTCACGCGATATTTTACTTGCCCGAGATTCGATCGTTGGTATCTGCATACCTAGTTCAATCTCGTTCATAGCAAGTACTTTACTCATTCCGTAATCCGATATCACTTTGTGATTAACTCCTTAACCACGTGCTTGCAAGCGGTGTTGATATCGATTAACGAGTGGGCCCGAAGTATATCTCTCCGACTCGGGAGGGACAAATCCCAGCTCGATACATACAACCCAACAAGTACTTTCCGATCACCTGAGAGACACCTTTATGATCACCCTTTCATAGGATGACGTTTGATGACCTCAAAGCTTTCTTCCGATACCAGGGAGTTGCATTATCTCATGGTCTAAGGAGTACAATATTTGACATAATAAAAAGCTTCGCAAAGATGAACACGATGACACGATCTAATTGCTCTGCTTGATTTGGGTCTGTCCATCATATCATTCTCCCAATGACATGATCTCATTATTAATCGATAACTCATGTCTATGGTTAGGAAACCTTAACCATAATTAATCAATGAGCTAGTCCATAGAGGCGTACTGGGGACACGGTGTTGTTCATAAACCACACAAGTATCAAAGTTTCCGCTTAATACAATTCTAGCATGGAATATAAACTTTATCATAAACAAGAATTATAATAATAACATCTTTATTATTGCCTCTAGGGCATAATTCCAACAGTTAGATGTTGATTTGACCATATGCTTAGTGATTATTGTTGTAGTATGACTTGTTTTAAACAATTGAGATTGCTTAATGTGTCATGAAAGAATCACGTGTTGTTTTAGCATACAAAAGCATAATATTGTGGTATTCTTCTTTGATGCTTTATTTGGGTTGACTTGGCACATGCTTACACCATGTTATGACTGAACCAGTCACCTTAGCCTCTATGATCATTTAGTTTTTGACTTGTGATATCACTTTATGCTTTGATTAATAATGTTTTGTCGCTCTGCATGATTATGACCATTATTGCTCTCTTAGTTGGTCGCTCCCAGTCTTTTGCTAGCCTCCACATGTACTGAGTATGAGCTCTATTCGTGCATCTAACTTTTAAGAAACCAAGTTATTCCATAGATTCTACTATAAACTCCTATGCATGGTGTGTTACACCATTCCAAGTATATTCATGTTTTTATATATCTTCCAAACTAAAATTTTGTTATGTGAAAATTAGTGATTAAAGCTCTCACGAACTTGAAGGCACATTTTATTTCTTGTACTTAATAAACCTGAACCATTGTGACTATCTTATGATGCTTATATACTTGCAAATTATAAGTTGAGAGTTAGCAAAAACATGATGTCATGAGGCACGCTACATTGCACTTATTCTATTTAGTTGATATCATGTTCTTTTGTTTATGGATGACGTCGATGTGAAATAAGATGGGAGATTGTAAGTCCATGGAGTATGTATATGTGTTAGAGAAACGCCTGGACGGCTATCCTAAGCCATGCCTAATCATGGTGGAAACTTGCAGCAAAACCATAGTGGCATTCTATGAAGCATCCTCAATAAAAAAACTATGCAAATAGCAAATAAAAAGATCGCTGAGATGCTCATTATATGTTGTCTTATCATTTTGATATGGGATAGCTCCTATGTCATGGGGCAAGGGGTACCCCGTTGGCGGTTCTCTATGATACACATATACTTACAATGACAAGAACTTGCCTATGACCAAAGTTGAGTAGCATGAAGTCTCGGTACTCGTACTCAAGGGGCATGATATTTTCAGTTTGTGATTTGTCAAGCATATAACTCATATTTGCCCTCACTTTAAACTTAATCACTTCAAGATGCTTATGATAGGGGCAATGAGAGCTCAAAACTAATAAGTACCATAATTTTTGGAAGCTTTATAGAACCATTTAATCCCTACTTCCCTCTGCCAAGGGCCTTTCTTTTTTACTTTTTGTTGAGTCTCCATATTCTATCTTTATGCACCAGTTAAGAGAGCATAGTTGTCATTCTGAGTTCAATGTGCATTGTCCCAAAACTTGTTGATTGATTCATAATTATGGTATTGTTTGTTCTTAAATTATTTGTATCTATTCACCCTTATGAACTTTGAAGGTGTCCTATGCATTTATGTTTTGATATTCCATGAAGGACAAGATGAATACCACTCTTTCTATGTTTTCTATTCGTGAAACAAACAAATTTCTTTCAAAGCATTATTCATGATCTTTTGTTTGTGTAGCCTTTCATGTTGCAACATAGCTGCTATGTCTTATTGTAAGAAATATATCTTTCATACTTATGTTTAAAGTACTTTGATCCTAGCTATTAATGCTTTGCAATACCTTGATCAAGATTGTGATGGTGCATGTCACCTTAAAAATTATTCTTTTTATCACTTAGCTACTCGAGGACGAGCATGAGTTAAGCTTGGGGATGCTGATACGTTGCAAACGTATCTATAATTTTTGATGCTCCATGCTTGTTTTGCACCAATTATATTATGTTTTGTCCATACTTTGTGGCATTTTTATGAATTTTCTGGAACTAACATATTAACAAGTGCCACAGAGCCAATTTCCTGTTTTTTGCTGTTTTTCATTTCAGAAAAACTAGTAAATAAATATTCTCGGAATTAGACGAAACAAAAGCCAAAGTTCCTATTTTTTTTGAAACGACACAAAGTCCGAAGGAAAGGGGGAGGCGCACCCTAGGACGGCCACACCTAGTCTAGGCGCAGCTAGGAAGGGGCGCCACCCTAGGGTGTGGGCCCCCTGGCGCTCCACCGACCTCGCCCCTTCGCCTATATAAACCACCCGAGGCGAAAACCCTAAATACCATATCAGAATTCCATGAAAAGTTCCGCAGAGCCGCCGCCACCGAAGACGAGATTCGGGGGGACAAAAGTCTCTATTCCGGCACCCTGCCGGGACGGGGAATTGCCCCCGGAGCCATCCCCGTCGACTCCACCGCCATCTCCATTGTCGTTGCTGACTCCCATAATTAGGAGGGGGTAGTTCTCCCCCGAGGCTAAGGGCTCTACCGATAGCTATATGTTCATCTCTCTCTCCATGGAGTGATCTTATTGTGATCATGAGCTTTGTAATCTAGTTGAACAAGTAGATGATACTCTTCATCTATTATGCTACTCAAGTGCTTTTATTAATGTGATCTCCAGAGACACCTTGTCCCACGATGTGAAGGTGACATTGTGCGCATCGTGTGTGGCTCTTAGGCTAAAGATTACAGAAATACTTATCATGAGTTATAATTTGAATTGGATGTCTCTATGAAATTGTGGTGTTTGTCTGGAACCATCTAGCGCTTAAGGTGACAGTGTGGGGTTACCTAGATGGGGAATGCGAACTTTAAGGCGTGCTTTTAGAGCCCTACGCGGTGAATTGGTGTTCGTTATCCAACCAGAGTATAGTTCGGGGTAGCATAGTAAAGAGAAGATATTTATGTGTTCAATTACGTTATCATTGTTGAGACTGTTCACTAGTGAAAGTATGATCCCTAGGCCTTGTTTTTAAGCATTAAAACACCGTTTACAACCGGTTCTGCTACATGTTTGCTTGTAGACCCTTTTATTTCAGATTGCAATTACCACTTATAATCATCCATATTACTTGTATTTCACTATCTCTTCGCAAAACTGGTGCACCTATACACCTGACAAGTGTATTGGGTTGGTTGGGGATACAAGAGACTTCTTGTATCTTAATTGCAGGGTTGCTTGAGAGGGATATCTTTGACCTCTTCCTCCCTGAGTTCGATAACCTTGGGTGATCCACTTAAGGAAAACTTGCTGCTGTTCTACAAAATCTGCACTTGGAGGCCCAACACTGTCTACAATAATAGAAGTGTGTGTAGACATCAGGGTCTAGGACGTCAGTGACTCTAGCGGATCAAACTTTTCGGTCGCGCCTCCCTGATTTGAACTTGATAACGTTGTTCGATACCTCTTCTATTTAGTCAGGCTGCTGGGTTCCGCATGTCTTCCTCTTCTATTTAATCAGGCTGTTGGATCCCACGTGTCATCCTTACACTAGAAGAAACGTGTGCATGATGAATTTTTTCTCTTGACTCGTGCCTCCCTGATAGGAACTCGATAACATTACTCGATCTATCTTCCGTAAATCATGAATCTGAGTCCCACATGTTAGCCTCTCAAGGCATGTTTTCTATCAGTGAGAACAGATAAGCCAAAAAATTGCACCATACAAATCAGATGACATAGGACTCGAACAAACTAGCCAAAATATTTTCTATTAAAATGGTGTCAGAATTAATCCTAATTACGTAAATAATGCCACCGCTATGTCTATCTCTCCTCGCGCATGCACTTCACTAACAACCACCGTGATTATCTCAACAAGTAAAACAAATCTAACTCAATACTAGGGTGACATCTCAACAACTAAAAAAACTCTACCTCTATACTCAGGCGAGGATAAAAACTACCCGCAGTTGTAACCCACCCAACCCACACACACGCACAACTCGATACTCTATTTACTGCCTCAGATTCACATCGAACTCCGTATATGTATGAATTTATCCTCTACATCCGCCAGGACCTTGGCTGAAGACGCAAGGCGGCTAGGCCTTCTGCTGGCAATCTTAACGGAAGACGATAGTCGGGCGTTGAAAGAGCCTTCTATTCTATGTTAGCAATGTATCCACAAAGTTTGCTTCACCGCCGCTTCGCAAAACCTCATCCATCACGGTCAGGGGATTGGTGGAGGCCCGCAGCTCCTCCATAGACTATCGTTGGCTTAGTGGCCTTTTCCGTGGACCACCGTCTATGTTTTTGCAGATCGTGGATACAAACTTGTTGTCAGCCGTATCCACGCGCATAGCGGCTTATGACTTGTGATGCGCAACTATGTCGATGAAATTTCCTTAACACCTCAAATGGGTTACAGTGCAAGTCTCCGAGTCTCGAAACAGGTAGCAGTTTCCTCCATGCTTGTGATGGATAGGTAGGCTTGATCCTTTTTTGTAATGTATCACTCCTTTCAGGGTCTCATGGAGAATTGGAGATGAATCACTCTCCATTTCAAAATGCATTCAAATCTATGATCATCAATGGTAAGAAGTAAAATTTTATAATGCATTCACTCAATCCAGGATCTCATGGACATGAAATTGGCCACTTTAACTTGCATACCATGATACCATGTCATCTATGTAAGCATGTTTCCAGCAGTGACACGAGCATATATTGAAAGGTGCAAAACTACATATAAGACCAAAAGCAAAGCAGGTACAATCTTATGCATACCATTTTAGTATTGATGCAAGGTATGAACCTATTGATGTTTTAACTGTTCACATGGACATGGTAATAGTGAAGCGTACATGTGACTGGGCAAGGATGAATAGAGGTGCACATAGCAAGCTGCTGACAACAATGAGGTGAATCGCCATGATGGTGGACATGCACAGCTCGCTGAGCCAATTGGCAGGATCTGGCAATTGGTAATCTTTTTATTCTATACTTATCTAAACTAGAAATTGATTTACCGACACTTCCTCTAGAGCTTAGTATCATGTGTATTATGCACACGCCATGTGTTTGATAAAATGGATGCCATACATAGCTAGCATGTAACCTGGATGGCCCCAGGTGGTTTATAAGTTTCATGTTAATTAGTGATGCAAGATATGTGGTATATTCAATAGTTAGAAAGTGATGGGCCATCATAGGCATGGGCAATAGTCCTATAAATCTATAATGCATACAGATATGAACTCTTGGCAAACCATTATTTTTTGGCTGCATCATTTTAGACCATGTAATATATAGATACCATGAATATTCAGGCCATGTTGTTGTATACCAACTTCACCCATTTGTCGTTTTTGGTACTTACCATGCATCGTTTTTTCTAGAGTTCTGCTGAGGCACAATCAGTAAAGATTTGTAATGTTCAGTAAATTTGAGTGAGACTTTTTGTGATATTAAGCATCATTTAGGGATTACAATGACTCTATAGTTTGCATTTACAGAGCCTCTTTGAGTTGGAGAACAATATAATTCATTCACTTGCAGCTATGACAATGACCCATATATAACTTGCGTATTATGATCATAACATGTTCTTGTTAGTAGTAATGTAGCTTATTTTCTGCTATAAAATACATAGAATTTTTGGTATAATCAGACTTCCCACATTAAGTTTTTCACTTCAGCATCATTCAATTATAACCTGGTGAGGCTGTTTTAGAGCAATGGATGCAAGATTATATTCACTATTTTTTCATAAAAAATGTTGTTTATTAGGTGCTAGTTAATGTTGGCTGCAGATTAGAGACATGTTGTCTCTGACTCACTCTTAGTTACCATTTGGAAACTTGCACAATTCAAAAGTGCATTTTCTTTTTTTTCTTTGTGGTGTGTTGAAATATGATTTTATGATTTTCTTGGTAAATTGCGGCCTCTTACTTGTACCCTTCTGTACATCCATACATATAGTTCAAAAGATCTTGCAGCTTTTTAGCATACCATGTGATGGCAGGGTCAAGTGGCATGCGAACAAAGTGAATCAGTGAATTGTATAACTATGGTTACTAGTTAAATGCCCGTGCGTTGCTATGGTCGACTTTTATTGATAACGTTACCGACCTCAAATAACATGATCGACAAGGAACAATTCATGATTAGTATGTGTGCAATGCATCAAGAACCTAATCTTTGACAAAAATATTGGATTTAAGTTCAAATAGAAATTAGCCATTGGATGTTTATGATAACTCAAATCTTTCATCAATTACTACATTACTACATATATGAAAGTGGAGAGTTTAAGCTATCCTATCGTACGCCCACGTCAGCCCATTGCACTGTAGAACCACAAATTTGTGACTTCTACAGTACCGCGTGTTGGTTCCCTAATTTTTTTGCCCGTCAAGTTTTCTTCTTCTTGGTTTCTTTACATACATGCTGCCACGTTTCCTTTTTTCTGCCCCCTACGTGTCCTCTCCTCTTCCTTTCTTCCCTGAATTTCGGCGCCTCCGACACAGACGGTTCCTGGCGATTTCTTCTTGATCTAATCGATCTCATGGACTTCGCCGGCTCCTCCTCTCCTCCGGTTTTTCTTTCTTCGGATTGTGGTCCTCCTTCCGGTGGCCTGCCGCTGATTTAACGGTAGGTGTAGATTAGGTTGTTGTTTGCCTCCGCTGTTGCCGATGTTCTAGTTCTTGACTAATCTGATTTGGTCAAAGCGGCGCACCGCTTCTAGACAGCTCCGAAGGGATAAAATCTTTCCCGTCTCTCTCCCACGCCTTGGATTAACTTTGCCGGTCGGGCATCGGTCGTCACGGCCACTGACCGATGCATCCCAGTGTTGTACCAGGAGGAGCACCGCCGCGGGCGTTGTCTCGCGTTGGAGGGAGCCAAGCCAAGGGGCGACGCCGTCACCGGGAGGAGGCCGCGAAGCGCCGTCGATGACATCACCTTATGCGGCCATCCCGCGTTGACCATGGTCCTCCAAGTGTGACAAGGTGCGTCCCTGACCACTCGCTCCTCTACCTCTGCTCTCTCTCCTGCCTCACTTTCTCTTTCTTCCTGTCTCTTTGAGCTATGGACAGACGAACGCAGTGTTTGGCGCACACAAGGATCTAGACCTCGACTCCACAGCTACCGGCACCGGCATCATCCACCTGCTGGCACTTTTCTGCCCCTGCTGCCAAATTCGGGCGGCACAAGGAGCGACGGATCCGGCACGATCACCACGGTGGGGCGCTACGTCCTTGAGGGCAGGACGAGCAGTAGCCAGCCGTGGCGAGGACGAATGTCAGGTCTCTCCCGACCCATATGCTCATCCTTTGCGACCCCTGTCGCAGTTGTTCCGTCCTCTTTCCCTGCATCCATAAAACTTTGGAAAGGTGAGATATTCAATCTAATCGAGCCAACTTTAGAAAGGTGAGATATTCAACCGAATCACCACAGCTTCACATAACATGCAGTCCTTTTTAGAACAATCAGTGAATCAGTTGTATAGTCCGATGATGGTTGACGTATCAGATAAAGATTGGGTAGGGCAGGTGAAGCATATTCAGCAGACGCAAACATCGGCGAGGTTGTGGAGCGGATGAACTATATTTCTGCCCTTACTAGACAGGCAAGTAACGCTCACCAACAAATTTTCCTGCTCTGACATAGAAAAAGTCGGTTTGGTAGCTCTGTCAGTTTTGAGCCGAATGAAAGGACGGATATTTGGTTTACAATGCCACAAGAGGCACCACACAATCTTAGATGTTTCTCCATGCTACCTTTGATAACATCTACTAACTGGTGTGTTATTGGATGATGTTTCCCATGGAGAAGTTTTGCATGTTGCATATTTTTTTTCAATACATACTAAATCTCCGATTATCTTCATGGTATATCTAGACCTCCTCCTCTCTCATCATTAACAGAATGTATAATGCCTAATAAGTTCTGAAATCTAACATCCTTCCCTTCATCATTAACTGAAGGAATTGATGCTTAAGTCTGAATAATGTATACATTTGTCATTTTGGCATATACCAGCTAGCTATACTTCTTGAGCCAACGCCAATAGAGTGTAGAATCGTTTCTTTGTACATATGGTGTCTGGATTTAAAACCTCTCCTAGATAAATAAATAAGCTACCTGCATGTTTAGATGTAAAGAAGACTTCATGATTTTTTTCTTGCGAGACACCGGGATTCTCAACACCGATGTATTGTTCTCAACTTGGATCCTTTCGATGAGCCCCACCCAATCCCCAATTAATACCGGTACAATCTGATTTTATTTTTTCCATGCCTGAACCTTCTCCTCGACCAATATTACTCTTTCCATAATATGCAAGGGTGGTACGCATTGACAATGCCAGCAGGAAATCATGCCATAGTTGTGTTGGAATTTTTGCCTAAATAGGCCCAGCCTATTTATTATATGCCAATAAATTCCTGAAATCCTAGAGGCCATTTGGTCCATTCATGCAAGGCAAGAGCTGGGACAAATGTTTAGTCCCACATTGCTAGTTGAGTGAAAGTTGGACCAGCTTATAAGGTGAGCTCTCCTACCACTTGGTAAAAGGATGAGAAGGAGAAGGAGAGAGGTCCACACGCGCGCTCCCCCTCCTCGCTCGCCTCGCCACGCCTCGCCTCGTCACGTCACGACGAGCCGAGCCGAGCTGGTTGCGGGAATCTCGCCGAGCCGAGCTTTATTTTTCCACGCATGAATGGTATATGAACAGATGTACAGAAGCTGAAACGTTTGCTTGCTTTGAATGGACTTTTAATATGAGTTAAATGAATACGAATTGAGTGGAGGCTGTCCGGTGGGCTGCCGCCTGTTCGCTTCATCTTCCGTCCATTCGTTTCATCTTCTGCTCCCCTCTGTGCCTATAAGAGAGAGAGGTCGCGCATCCTCTCAGATAGTCTGTCGCACATTCTTTGCGCCTCCAGTTTCAGAGCACTGCGTTATCTAGATCTTCCCCATCCCGTCTTGCGGCGTGCACCGCTAGCCGGGACAGTAGGCCTCCGAGACCCCGGTGCTTCGAGTCCTGTACGGGAGAAGGGCGATAAGGTTTTTGGGGAGCGCTATCGGCGCGACTACTGGCTTCATCACGGACTCCCTCTCGGATACCGATTGCGCCGACATCTTCCCCAACGAGGACTTCTTCCCCGACATCAACACCCTCTTCCTCGATGACATGGCTAACGACGGTGCCAACACGAACACCGGCGGTTCCTCTTCTGTTGTCGCTGCCGTGTATGTTTTCTTTATAAATCTTGTTCTGATCGCATCTCTTGCAGTCTGTTTGGTTACCTGTCTTCATATGTTTTTGCTATTTCACATGATTAGTATTTTGTATTTTATTCTAATCATGTTTTATCTAGCGTATTTTATGGGTAATTCGCTTGATAAATTGCTCTATTATTCAACAATCCAAAAACCTTATTTCAGGCAATTTGCCCCAAGTGGCTTTGTTGCTTCTATGAAGCCACCTGTGTTTGAAGGTGTGAATTACAAACGATTGCGTGCGAGAGCAGTCCTCTGGTTTCAGTCCATGAGCTGCTATAACGCCATCTATGGCGCATCTGAGGGGGAACTTAATCCCGCTCAGGAAGAGGCGTTCCAAAAACTTGATACCACTTTCAAGGCTGTCTTGATCAGCATCCTTGGCGACAATATTGTTGATTCATATCTGTCATTTAGCAATGGCAAGGATATGTGGGATGCGCTCGAGAGAAAATTTGGAGTCTCTGATGCTGGCAGTGAACTGTATGTCATGGAACAATTCTATGACTATAAGATGGTTGATGACCGCTCCATTGTGGAGCAGGCTCATGAGATACAGTCACTTGCCAGGGAGCTTGAGAACTTCACTTGTGTGTTACCGGACAAGTTTGTTGTCGGAGGCATCATTGCCAAACTTCCCCAGTCATGGAGGAATTTTGCTACTTCTCTGAAGCACAAGAGACAAGAGTTTTCCGTGATGGATCTCATTGGGACTCTTGATGTGGAAGAGAAGGCGAGAGAAAAAGACACACGTGCTCGAGGTACCGAGGGAGGTTCTAATGCCAACCTGGTACAGAAAAGGAACTTCCAGCCTCACAAGTTTAAGAACAAAGGCAAGTTTGATGACAAAGGAAAGTTCGATGGAAAGAACAAGGCCTCACGGTCCACTAGCTTCAAGAAGAAGACTGATAAGAGGAAAGGTGCTTGTCATGTGTGTGGTGATCCTAATCATTGGGCTCCTGCTTGTCCCAACCGCTTTGACAAGCGTCAACATGGGAAGGGCAGCAAGACTGCTAATGTTGTCATGGACGACGTTGAGATGAAAGATGTTGGATATGGTATATTACCTACTGTTCTTTTATTATGTCATTCTCCTGATTGGTGGATTGACACGGGCGCTAATGTATATGTGTGTTCTGATATTTCCATGTTTTCTTCATATTAGGTCAGAGGGACTCAAACCGTGCTGATGGGGAATGGCTCGCATGCTTCTGTTCATGGTGTTGGTACGGTCGATCTGAAGTTCACTTCGGGAAAGACCGTGCGCCTGAAGAACGTGCATCATGTTCCCTCAATAAATAAAAATCTTGTTAGCGGATCTCTTCTGTGTCGAGATGGCTACAAGATTGTAGTCGAGTCCAATAAATTTGTAATTTCGAAGTATGGAACCTTTGTTGGTAAAGGCTATGAATGCGGAGGCTTGTTCCGCTTATCTCTGTCAGGCATTTGTAATAAACTTGTTAATCATATTTACACGAATTTTGAATCAAATGTCTGGCACTCTCGTCTTTGTCATATTAATTTTGGTTGTATGACGCGGCTAGCCAAAATGAATTTAATCCCTAATTTCTCAACTATTAAGGGATCTAAGTGCTAAGTCTGCGTGCAAGCTAAACAACCTCGCAAGTCACATACGACTGCAGAAATGAGAAATTTAACACCACTAGAGCTCATACATTCTGATCTTTGTGAGATGAATGGTGTGTTGACAAAAGGTGGAAAGAAATATTTCATGACTTTGATCGATGACTCTACGAGATATTGTCATATGTATCTTCTGAAATCAAAAGATGAGGCTTTGAGTTTCTTCAAAATCTATAAAGCTGAGGCAGAAAATCAACTTGATCGAAAGATTAAGAGGCTTAGGTCTGATCGTGGTGGAGAGTATTTTTCCAACGAGTTTGATTCCTTTTGTGCGGAACATGGCATAATTCATGAGAGGACGCCTCCCTACTCACCCCAGTCAAATGGAGTAGCCGAAAGAAAGAACCGTACTCTAACAGATTTGGTTAATGCCATGTTAGACACATCGGGTCTTTCTAAGGAATGGTGGGGGAGGCACTATTGACCGCGTGTCATGTCCTAAACCGAGTTCCCACAAAGAACAAAGAAATTACTCCATTCGAAGAATGGGAGAAGAAAAGATTAAAACTCTCTTACTTACTTACTTACTTGGGGTTGTTTGACAAAGGTTAATGTACCAATCCCCAAGAAGCGCAAGCTTGGACCAAAAACCATTGATTGTGTTTTTCTAGGCTATGTTTTTCATAACATTGGTTATAGATTCTTGATAGTAAAATCTGAAGTGCCTGACATTCATGTCGGTACAATCATGGAGTTGACTGATGCGACTTTCTTTGAGGATATCTTTCCAATGAAGGATAAACCTAACTCATCAAATCCGGAGATACCTAGTTCATCTAATCAGGAATTTGCTATATTCTCTGAACCTACCATTCCAATTGAACACTCTGAAAGTACTAAGGAGGATGATAATGAAATTCCTAAAAGGAGCAAGAGACAAAGGACCACAAAGTCTTTTGGTGATGATTTCATTGTGTACCTTGTCGATGACACTCCCACTTCCATTTCAGAAGCTTATGCATCTCCTGATGCTGACTACTGGAAGGAAGCTATTCATAGTGAGATGAATTCCATCTTAGCTAATGAAACATGGGAGATCAATGATCGTCCTTATGGGTGCAAACCTGTAGGACGTAAATGGGTGTTTAAGAAGAAACTAAGGCCTGATGGTACTATTGAGAAGTACAAGGCAAGGCTTGTGGCCAAGGGTTATACCCAAAAGGAAGGTGAAGACTTCTTTGACACTTACTCACCTGTAGCAAGGTTGACCACCATTCGAGTACTACTATCTCTGGCTGTCTCACACGGTCTTCTCGTTCATCAAATGGACGTTAAGACGGCTTTCTTAAATGGAGAGTTGGATGAGGAAATTTATATGGATCAACCAGATGGTTTTGTAGTAAATGGTCAAGAAAGAAAAGTGTGCAAGCTACTGAAGTCTTTATATGGTCTTAAACAAGCACCTAAGCAGTGGCACAAAAAATTTGATAAAACCTTAACCACTGCAGGCTTTGTTGTAAACGAAGCTGACAAGTGTGTATACTATCGCCATGGTGGGGGTGAGGGAGTCATCCTTTGTTTGTATGTTGATGACATACTGATTTTCGGAACCAACCTTAATGCAATTAAGGAGGTCAAAGATTTCTTATCTCGTTCCTTTGAGATGAAGGATCTGGGAGTAGCTGATGTCATCCTGAACATCAAGCTATTGAGAGATGATGATGGTGGGATTACACTGCTTCAGTCCCACTATGTGGAAAAGATCTTGAGTCGTTTCGGGTATAGCGACGTCAATTTTTCTCCTACACCGTATGATCCTAGTGTGTTGCTTCGAAAGAATGGAGGAAATGCTAGAGACCAACTAAGATACTCTCAAATCATTGGCTCGCTTATGTATTTAGCTAGTGCCACGAGGCCTGACATCGCCTTTGCTGTAAGCAAACTCAGTCGATTTGTTTCAAATCCAGGAGCTGATCACTGGCATGCTCTTGAGAGAGTTATGCGATATCTAAAAGGCACTGCGAGCTATGGAATACACTATACCGGGTATCCGAGGGTACTAGAGGGTTATAGTGATTCAAATTGGATATCTGATGTTGACGAGATAAAGGCCACGAGTGGATATGTTTTCACACTTGGTGGTGGCGCAGTTTCTTAGAAGTCTTGCAAGCAGACCATCTTAACGAGGTCAACTATGGAAGCAGAACTCACAGCACTAGACACGGCCACTGTTGAAGCAGAGTGGCTTCGTGAACTCTTGATGGACTTACCTGTGGTTGAAAAACCTATACACGCAATTCCAATAAACTGTGATAATCAAACTGTGATTATTAAGGTTAACAGTTCTAAGGATAATATGAAGTCCTCAAGATATGTGAAGAGGAGACTAAAATCTGTTAGGAAAATGAGAAACTCCGGAGTTATTGCATTGGATTATATCCAAACATCTAAGAACCTGGCAGATCCCTTCACAAAGGGTCTATCACGCAACGTGATAGAAAATGCATCGAAGGAGATGGGTATGAGACCCACAATTTGAGCTTTCCACAGTGGTAAACCACTCTATGTGATCGGAGATCCCGTAAATTAGAATTGGGAGACAAGCTATTGGTTAGCTGAGAGGAAAGTATCCCTACTTTAATAAACACCACTCCATAAAGATGCAATAATTTCCTATTCTGCACGGCAGGTTGATTTATTATCTTAATGTGTTCTAAGTGGCTTATCCTAAGCAAAGATATTGTCCTGCAGAACATCTTTTGAAGAACACACCTATATGAGTCTGACTGTTAAAACGTCGCAGTCTATAAGAGTAGGGTGCTCTCTAATAAACTCATGAAAGGTCATGGAGTATGACGTATAAGCTCCACCCGCGGGGAAGTCTCACGGTAGCCTAGTATCGGTCAAGACTTTTTGTGAAGCTAGGTTCACAGAAAACTTGCAGTTCAAGGCATAGTCCACTGTACAAGTTGCGGCCTAGTATAACATAAAGCTCTAGGTGGAAGTTCAACTTAACAGTCTCCACTACAGTACCGGTATATAAACAATGTTTTGGAATCAAATGCAAACTTCATGTGCCTCTGGGATCTGGTGGGGGATTGTTGGAATTTTTGCCTAAATAGGCCCAGCCCATTTATTATATGCCAATAAATTCCTGAAATCCTAGAGGCCCATTTGGCCCATTCATACAAGGCAAGAGCTGGGACAAATGTTTAGTCCCACATTGCTAGTTGAGTGAAAGTTGGACCAGCTTATAAGGTGAACTCTCCTACCACTTGGTAAAAGGATGAGAAGGAGAAGGAGAGAGTTCCACACGCGCGCTCCTCCTCCTCGCTCGCCTCGACACGTCACGACGCGCGCGCGCGCCGCGGGTTGCGGGAATCTCGCCGAGCTGAGCTTTATTTTGCCACGCATGAATGGTATATGAACATATGTACAGAAGCTGAAACGGACTTTTAATACGAGTTAAATGAATATGAATTGAGTGGAGGCTGTCCGGTGGGCTGCCGCCTGTTCGCTTCATCTTCCGTCCATTCGTTTCATCTTCTGCTCCCCTCTGTGCCTATAAGAGAGAGAGGTCGCGCCTCCTCTCAGATAGTTTGTCGCACATTCTTTGCGCCTCCAGTTCCAGAGCACTGCGCTACCTAGATCTTCCCCATCCCGTCTTGCGGCGTGCACCGCTATCCGAGACAGTAGGCCTCCGAGACCCCGCTGCTTCGAGTCCTGTACGGGAGAAGGGCGATAAGGTTTTTGGGGAGCGCTATCGGCGCGACTACTGGCTTCATCACGGACTCCCTCTCGGATACCGATTGCGCCGACATCTTCCCCAACGAGGACTTCTTCCCCGACATCAGCACCCTCTTCCTCGACGACATGGCTAACGACGGTGCCAACACGAACACCGGCGGTTCCTCTTCTGCTGCCGCTGCCGTGTATATTTTCTTTATAAATCTTGTTCTGATCGCATCTCTTGCAGTCTGTTTGGTTACCTGTCTTCATATGTTTTCGCTATTTCACATGATTAGTATTTTGTCTTTTATTCTAATCATGCTTTATCTAGCGTATTTTATGGGTAATTCGCTTGGTAAATTGCTCTATTATTCAACAAGTTGCTGTGCTTGCCAGTCATTTCCAGTTCAGAGTAAGAGTCTTCAAGTGGAGCGTCACTCATGTCCACGTTCGGTGTTGGAAGCAGCAAGCAACCTGATACAGGGTAAGTTAAGAAGGTTTATCTAATAAGATTCATCTCATTTTTCATTAGGGAGTCCTGCACTTCTAGGAAGTTAAGCACACCAACTAAACTTGATCTTCTGTTCGAAGGCAGTTTGACGAGTTTAAAACGATGGCTTCCCAAGATGTGTCCAATTTTTGTTATATTTCTTTCTCCTTCCAATTGCACAATCCTTCTATGTTATTATTAATTTTAACAAAACAGAAATATTTTACTCACTACCATTTTCAGAACCCATTGTCTATGTTCTCTGTTATGCTAAACCTCAATGCTGAAAGTAACAATATTTTCCAACTGCAATTCTTCCTTAACTATATCTTGATAATTAGTTTTTGAAACAATATAAGTATTTCAATCTCTTGCTCCCACACATTAAGCAAAATGAGTTTTACGTATTTTCCAAACCTTGATGTGACAATGTTTACAGAAGAACCCGAACGAGTATTGGTTTATCCACAAATATGACGATTCCTGATGCAATACCTCCTGGGCCACTGAGACTGTTCAGGCCATATAGCTCGCTGAAAAGGAAAAATGGTACCTAGCTTTTTTTACATCTATCTTCACTTATACATGTCTAAATTTTTTCATCAAATTGGCCGGTTAAAAAATTAGATAGACAATATTCTAAAGAATTTGTGAAGACCCCTTGATGAGTGTGTGTGTAATAAAGACATATCTTACTCTGAGAAATACTTAAATCAATATAAGTTTTGTTCTTGCTGGTTCATTTAAATTGTTAGCTTTTCCAACAATGGAAATGATAGTACTTCTCAGTTCTTTGTCCTAATTATCAAAAATTCGAAATGCATCGACTACTTGGTCACAGATGAAGTCTAAAGTAATAATAATCTGTCTTTTGATGATCAATAGAGTAGTTTCTTAGATTTAAGTGCACCAAATCGACTTATTCTTAGTAATAAGTGGTTCACATTTTTTGCAGTTCATTTCTCCAACTCATTATGCACATACAGTCTAAGTGGTAAGGTGCTAGCCCGTTGGTTCATTTGGATTTTATAGTAATATTGCTTCATATTTATTGTTTGAGTTATGCCTTTCCCAGTAGAGTCATTAGAAAAGATTTGTATCTTTTAGTTTCTGCATTGATACTACATAAGTATATAGTGACGGGCAACATAAGCATGTTCTGCCTTTATGCTACATAAGCATACTGATGAACAATAGATGCCTATGAAAAAAATATCACGACATATTTCTATATTTTAGTTAGTATTGCTTTTGGCTTGCTATGAATCACAAGGTCTGCTCACAAATTATCTGGTTTTCACAATCATCTGTAGTGATATATACATTTAAATGGAGAGAATAATTATTGACGTCTATTGTTGCTCTCACCTCTGCTACCGCTTGGGCTATTGGCTTCAGGAAAGTTTGTGCTATTGACTTCAGAAAACAGATATTACGGAATACGCCAGTTTAGCTATTAGCAAGTGTTCTCTTTTTTATGTTATATTATAGAACTTAAAGTCGTATTCCAACATCTGAACTGTTTTGGCGCTGCTGTTTTTGGCTGTACTCGCACCCATCTGGCCTTGCAGTGTTCGCTAAGGTCATAGCGATGCCAGCTGGAGGTCTTCTCGGTCTTCTGGCTAACATTGCTACCAGAATTGATGCAACTAGCATTCCGCGTGCCATGACATTGGCGAGCGGGCCTAGCGGCAACAACCATTTACAATCTTGGTTTGCCGACCTTCAATTGGGAGACAAAGATTAACTAGTGGTATTCATGAATACAGGACACTGACAGCATGCTCAGGCTAATGAGCACATCCTGCTCTGTTTATTAACCAGTAAGGAAGATCAGAGTCCGAAACGCCCCTCTTTTGTAAAGCAATGTAGTCTACATCTTACTCCGTATGTTACAAGTTAGGTTGGAATCAGAAACTCCCCTCTTTTGTAAGGCAAAGGCAAATGCAGTCTATGTGCCCAGCGCCGTCTGGATAAGATCAGTGCTGTCATATATTCTATCATATTTTTTTTTCTAGGATACACCCTGGGAGGTGTATCAGACATATAGAAGAAGCTGTCGATGGCAGTTACAACGCCGCTAGGCGGCACCCATTGCTACCAACAGAGGAGGGTGGTAGCTCCCTCACACCCTGAGCCTACTCTCCTAGCAACACCGAGGTCACCGGCTCCGGAAAGCCAAATCTATCTCCACGAAATAGCCTAGCTAGCCGCCACTTCCTGAAATCGTCTCGTATCCTGGTCTTGATGGTCTCCGCCCTCGGCAGTGCCCCGTTGAAGACGACATCGTTTCGGTGCCTCCACAAGCACCAAAAGACCAGGATGATCGCAGTCCAACGGTCACGCTGGTAGGCCTTCCGGCAAGGCCTCGACGTCCACCAGAGAAGGAGGTCGGTGTCGGCTGTGGGTAGCCAGTGGGCCTTATCCCACAGGTGCAACACCCAAGCCCAGACCTCTCCGGCCACCACACACCCCAACAAGACGTGCTGGATGCTCTCCTGTGCTTGGTCGCACATCGGGCACCTGGGCGGCCGAGGTAGTCCCCGACGTTCCAGCCGGTCAGCGGTCCAGCATCTATCTCTAGACGCCAACCAGGCGAAGAACTTACAACCCTGCGGGGCCTGGGACCGCCAGATCCGGGTGGCTGCCGGCGCACGCGCCATGCCTGCGAAGAATGCCATGCAGGCCGACTTGGCCGAGTACTGCCCATCGCTGGACCAACGCCAGGTCAGCACATCCTCGCGCTCGGGAACCAACTGGATCCCGGCCAGCGCATGCCACAGGAGGAAGAACTCCGGCACCGCCTCCACACTGAGGTCAGGCCCGCAGTCTCTAAGCCAGTCACCCGCCAGCCCCTCCTTGACCGAACGGGCGCGCCGCTTGGCCGGGGAAATCGCCGCCAGCATGTTAGGGGCAATCTCCTCAACCCTACGACCGCCGATCCACCGATCGAGCCAGAATCTGGCCCCCATACCATTGCCCAGTGTGTAGCAGGTTGCGGCGTAAAACAACTCCAAAGACCGGCGCGGCAAGCCCAGGTCAAACTCAGCCCAGGGCTTGGAGGGGTCCATCCTCTGCAGCCTAATTTAAGTAAATCTGCTACTTCTGTTTATCATACACAATGGCTAGATTCAAATTCATGTCAATGTCTGAACTGACGGTATACATAAATAAATTAATACCACGGACGCGACGTGTCGTCGCGCCAACTTCCCTAGTAAATGGTCAAAAGGGAACCGTGCATGCATGTCACGTTTTTTTACATATGCCATAGTCTCATAGACAAGTTAATTTCTAGTAATTCCTAACTCGGATGCACATACAAACAAAGAAGAGGCCAAGCCGGTAAATTGATTGATTTAACAATTGACACTTGCCATTATTATCTGTGTCTTTGAGCATTTAGTAGAAGGCCGGACATGCAGTTTCTTCTACTCCAGCACAACTCTAGGTCAGGTTTAGGCCCCCATATTTATTCTCCAATCAATCCACGGGCACATGGCATCGAACTCCAGCAGAAAAAAAACTGACATCACACAAATCGACTACAAATAGTAGAATAAATACATAAATTACACGTCAGCACAGATGATATTCCGTCCACTTTAATCGAGAGGATGAGTAGGAGTGAGAGAGGAGCAAGGTCCTTCGTTTTGAGGTGGTGGGCATGCACGGAGCTTCTGAGCCTTGGTGCCTTGATGGTGACTGCGCAGAAGGCCACCATGTAGGTCTATGATGCTACCCTCTCAACGCTTAGCATGATCCCGTCTATCTTTCGCACCATGCATGGGGATCAGAAAAGAAACGTACCTTTTTGCTAAAGATATAGCTTCCATGTTTGCTTGGCATTTTCATGAACTTACTGAAAACTGGTCTATAACACAAATATTTTGAATTCCAATATATTCCCATACAAAACCTTCACATAGTGCATCCAACAGAAATGTGTAGTGAGACTGAAGAACACCTTCACCAGAACTCCATGCGCCTTCTCACCAACATTATTTTCTTGAATCTTGAAGCACCAATACCACATCATTGAGGAGAAAAAAGCACTAATTAAAGGGGAACACACAAATTGGGAAAGGAACGCATGAATAAAAGTGGAAAGTCAAGAAATGAAGATCAATCGAGCAACCTTTGCTGCCTTCAAGATTCTTCGCTAGAACTGACTGCCAGATCGGCACAAGCTGACCATCTAGTTCTCACTAACATCACGCCATCCCGTCATTGTGGTGATGCAGGCTCTAATCTCAGAGGAGTAAAGCGTCGATAAGAGTCTTGAAGAAAACAAAGGACATGGATGGCATTTAGGCAAAAACCTCAAGTCTGGCTCCACGGCGACCTGTGCTTCGCCCTCATGCATTTTTCTTAATTACATGAGAAGATCAGTAAACAGAATAATATTTTAAAATCATAATAAGAATTAGGCTGACATGAAATTTTCCTAGGTTCCATGTTAATACATCAAACTGGAAGGAGAGTTTATAGTGCAGTATTATTACAATTTATCTTTTAGCGATATCACTATGAATTCACTCATCTACTGAAACTTGGACTTAGACTTGCGATCATACAGCTTTTCTTGTCTTGTTGATCTTCTGGGCATTATGAACAAAGCCTAAACCAACAGTTCATTCTAGTAATCAAGCACGTTTCATCTAATATAAAAATATACGAAGTATAAACTGATATGCTAGAACATACCTTCTGATTAGATAAATTAAATGAAAAAAAAAGGTCTTACTCACTCTACCGTTTAATCCTTTTTTTAATAAAGAGTAGCGTGTATCAGGTTATGGAGTGCAATCCTGACAGACAGGTCACACTAAGTATATTTGTACATTAAAAGTGCAAATCATATAAACTTGTTACAATTTGGATAACTTGTAAGTACCACAAAAAACACTACTTTTCACACTTTACCGAAAAATCAATTTGGTAATAATAATGAGCAGAAAAGTGTACAAGAGAAGATAAACTAAAGAGATTGCATCACTATTTTTTCATGTATTATACAGTGAGATAACATTTCAATTCACACTGAAGTAAGAAAGAAAATTTTCAGACTACATTATACATTCATGTGTGCCTCTAGGTGTCTTTTCTCACAAAAATAAAAGCTCCATGCCATTAAACAAAATCGTTCTCGGTCTGAACAACTAATCTACGTTGATTCATGCGTGTTAGGAAAAAAACAATGGAGGTTATGGATATTTGCAAAATATGTCAAGTGACGTTATGCTCGGTAGGCAACAAGCAAACAACATGCAAGGAGACAAATATGAGATCATTAACTTACCTCAAATATAGAGTTGCACGTACCCCGGCCCATACAGGTATAGAAAACCATCTCAAGAGGATGTGTTGCAGAACACAAAATCCAAATTATTATACCATAGTTTTAGTGAAGTTACCTCTAGCATATCAGTTCATACATTTACTGGTGCAAGCCGCCTTCCCATGGTTCCCTCACCTTTTCATGCAAAGCCACCACCATTCAAGCGAGAAATCCAATAGGCCCTTCACAAAATCCAACATAGAAGCTTGATGATCTGCAGAAAGAACATATCTTCTCAGAGATGCTTTGCCTAATGTGACATCTCAATTCCCATGGTTTTTCTCTTCCTGTATTTTTTCTATCCTGTGTTTCAAACAGGCCCATAAATTGCCGCAAAAAAGTCTCGTTACTCTAATAAAGAGTGCAATTGTAGCCTGAGAGGGCAGAGCAGATGCTACTGTAAACCAATATTACAGATAGAGATACTCAAAGAAATGGACTTAAGAATGAATAGCCGGCTTGGCTAGTCCCTATATCTATATGTTCGCAACAAATTATCAACAAAGAAAAATTAAATTAAATCTAGAAAATAAAATTCGTTGTAGTTACCTTTACAGTTTCAGTTTTCATGATCTTTAATGGACAGTTTTACGGTGGCCTTCTGAGCTCCCTCCCACATCAGTACATCACCTTGCCATGCTTCTACTCATTCTTTCTAAGCCTTGCTGTGCTCCTACTCATTCTTTCTCTAGTTCCAGTCCAACGACCAGCATCATCTCTCTAGCTGCAAATAATTGGGACAACAAATCATCACTTGTCATGCAGGTACAAGAAAATCCATACCAAATATACAGTCCCTATGCTTTTAGCCAATCAACATAATTCAAAGAAAAATTGACAAATGTGGTTTCGAACCGTGCATAAAGAAGGCATTTACTGTACTAACCTAAATTTGCATGCATACATATCCTTGACCACATGTGCAAAATATTCTCTGACCAAAACTGAATAATATATCAAGGTGTCTCAAACTACGGCTGTTTTCTTCTTAAAATTGCATGATTATTGATTTTGTTCAAATGCAGGACATTTACTCCAGCCAAAGTAAGATTCCTGATTCCTTAAGGCCCATTGTCATGCACTCCCCTAATATAGAGCAATGTTGCAACAGGACAGAGGAAGAAGTGGAGGGAAGAACTGCAGCATAGCAAAATTCGAATCTCAAGAAAGTGTGGTAAACAGTGGTCGAATTATAGCTGCATGCAGCGGTCGGGTTCAGGGGACGCGCAGGGCGGTCGTGGGTGCCGGCGGCAGGGCGTCCGTGCCTGCTCCTGCACTGCCTCTGTAACCATCAGTTTCCGCATATGATCTAGAGAAAGGGCGGGTGGTGCCCGACGGGTACCCGCGTCGTCTGGGCGCTGGCCGTCGGCGGAGGGAGCAAGGCGGCGCCAGAGAGCGGTGGCGGCGTGCATCATATGGGCACTGGCTGTCGGCAAGCTCGCGAGGCGGCAGGTGGCAGCGGCGCAACCAGCTCGCGCAGCGCCGGGAGGCGGCGACGCAGTAAGATCGCGAGGCGAGGGAGGCGGAGGCACAAGATCGCGAGGCGAGGGAGACGACGGCGCAGCAAAATCGCGAGGCGAGAGAGGCGAGGGTCCGTGTCCGTGGCGTTGTGGGCGATGGGGACTGGGGAGGGGTGGGTGGGTCATGGGTGAATGTCGTGGGCGGGGAGCGAGGGCGTGAGATGGGAGGGCCGGCGGCGGCGGAACCTGTGCTAGGGAGAAGGTCGGGACCTGATTTTTTTAGCTACTCCGTACTTGATTATTTTTCTTTGGCGTTTCGAACTTGCGATTTGCACTTAGCGGTGGCAGAGTAGGGCAGAGTATTGTAATTAAATAAACAAGTATTCAGACGACTCCCTATGTCATCGAATGTACTACCTCCGTTTGGGATTACTAGCAAAAATGCACGTGCGTTGCAACGGAGAAAAAAACCTAATAACGATAATACTTTTGACATATGAACCAAACATTAAATTCATATATCTCAAAAACTGAAATCGCTCTTCGGTATGTAATGTTGCACAAGGCAGGGGTTGTGGTTTAAAACGGTGTCGTGGCGAGCGACGCGAGCACTAAAATCTAATCCTTTCTCATGTTCTTTCTCAGGATTTTTGGATCTTTTTATTTTGACCAGGTGAACCAACATATTTTGTTAAGATGACAATGTTTCTCTCAAATTCATTTTTTACAAATTCAACAATTTTCTTCTACAGGCAACAAAACATTTTTCTTCTATAGAAATATTTCTTCAATTTTATTCAAATCAACAATAAACTTATAATTCATTTGTTTGCGTTAGCTAAAAACTTGGACTTTTCAATACCGTCACTATGTGACTTGTGGATATGCCAATCAATAGAAATTCTAGCTCGGAATTAACAGATCGCACACAATAAAAAAAATAAAGCTTTAAATAGCTCGCATATCTGAATCGAATAATAACCCTCTGTAACCTCTATAACGGGAATAGCCAGACCATGTCCACGCACACGGCCCGCCACCTCATCTCGTTCCCCTCCCGAGCGACACCAACCCCATCTCCTTCCCGCATCCAGCGCCACCATCCACGCCGCCAGCCACGCCTTCCTAGCCCCCTTTGCCCGCCACCTCGCCTCAACCTCGAGCTCCTGCGCCAACATGGCACCGCCCCTCGCATCCGCCTTCTCCCATGCCTCTCAATAAGCCAAAGCAGCAAAGCTGCGCACTGCTATAGTTCAGCGCTCCCCGAGCGTTTCTCGTCGTGTCTCGAGCTGGTCCGTTGTTCCATCTTTATCTCACCATGCTCTGATTAGCTCGCTGATTCCAGTCAACCTACAAAAATATATAAACAGGTGAAAATCGTTGTAAAGTAGCAAGGTGGGATTATTCAAACTGACTACGGACGACGGACATATGGAATTTACGGGGCAGGCGGACGCAGATGCTAATTGGGTTGTATATACTTCTCCATGTTGGTACTGGGCCGGCCCATACCCACCGATTGATCCAGAGCAGCGATCGATTAATCTGTGTCGCGCAAGCGCAAAGAAAATAGGATGAGTGGGTAGTTTATTCCGACGTCTAATATGTGGTTTGGTGGGAGGGTAAAATTGTCTAAAAAAGTGTTGGACCCGGAGAAACACTTCGTGCTTTATTATTAGGTATAGATAAGTCCCGCGCGGATAACTAGGTTGCCAATTTAAACAAAATAATATAAATATTATAACATAAAAATAATATCATTAGATACTTTAGAGGTTATATTTTTTAATGGTATAATTTTTGTGAAGTATAAATTATATTTTATTAGTCAAATTAACAACCTAGGTATGCGCGTAGGACCTATAATCCCGAACAGAGGGAGTATATTAGAGGGTGTCGATTATCCCAATGTTTGATGTCAAAGTGGGTGTTTAAAGTCAAAGTGAACGTACCAATACCAACTTCTTTTTAATAGTAAAGAGATGGCTATGTTTATGATAGTGTAGAACGACTTGGGGTGATGAATAAGAGCAGGACATATCAGAGATGGAGCTAGAGCTAAAATCAATGGACAAAGAGTGTCGAATGGGGGTGTAAGACTACACCTTGTCCTCTCATGGTGTGGGGATAGATAAATTAGAGACCTACTCGAGAGGAAGATAGTGGCTAGAGTAAACAATGGTCAACCGAATGATAGGAGATGAGTGGGACCAAGATAAGATAGATAAGAGAAAGCACAAATACACCGGTCTGTTGACACACCAACACACAAAATAGCACATTTTAACAAAAACTATATGTATCTTTGATTTTTTAGTGGAACGCATGGGTCACTTGAGATTGGAGGAATCGATGTTACACATGGTAGAAACTAAGTTGTGCACGATGCTTGATATTCATGGTATTTGGTATTTGTGTAGTCTCTCTCTATATCATTGTATTATTTATCTTTTGTTTGCTTGGAGTAAAACAAAGTCTCAACATAGAAGTCATATCACTAGCCATTCATTTACAAAATTAGGGTGGGTGTGATACCGAGAACTAGAATGACCTATAGTGTTACAATGAGTAACCTAAACTACATGCTCATCCCCTATAGGCTAGATGGTGCAAGTCCACATGTCCTCGACAACACTTAAATTTTCATATATACTATATATTCACCGAAAGAGAAAAATCAAATGACCGTGGCAAGCATGGATATTAAACTAGTTTAATTTAATTTCTTCCATGCTTTTGTTTATCACTATAACTTTTTTTACTAATAATTCCTTACTGGTCAAAAATACTATTCGCTCACTATTTGAGGTATATACACAACAAGAAACTCCTGTAAATTTTTTCAAGGTTCAACAACTCCTCGTCAATGTGCTGGAATGCTTGTTAGAAAACCATTGTATATCAAGTAGTTCACAAAGCACCGACAAAGTCAATTGTTCATCACAAGATAAAAACAAATCAAGAGGTTCAAATAGTGTATCTGACAACACTTTAAAATTGTCGTCAACCTAGAAAGAAATTGTTGTATGTTAATTTCTTATTTTTAATAAAACCCAATGCTATATTTTTGTAGGAGATATCACTCTCTGTTTCTCATATTTTCTTTTATAATTTAGTCGATTATCTTTTTGTCTCTTTTATTGAATTCATTCTTTAGGAAATCCAGATAGCTGTTGTGGCAACCAACATTCTAATAAGTTAGTCCCCAGGCTAAGAAACAAGAAGAACAATTACAAATCTTGGACTAGTATCAATTGATTTTAATATAATTTATAATAAACTTTTATATTTGTTAGCATTCTACACCTTAACTGTATATTTATATATTTCTTATTTGGAACTATTAACCACAATTTCAAAATAAAATCTTAAGTTGTAACATTTTTTATATTTTTTTTAATGCATATAGTTGAAAATACATTTGCATATGTTAGATTTCAAATATTTTCTACTTCCTCCATCCCGGTTTAAAGGACACAATTTGCAAACCATGCAATCCCAAAATACTTAGACACAAAAGCATTTAATCTCTATAATTACTCCCGTGTGAAAACAATAAAATGCTTGCATGCATATGTGTGAACAAATGTGAACGCTTTGCTAACTCTTCTTCTCCTCATACATGTTCTTTTTCACACTATTAAATGGACCAATTAGAGGACACCTAGAGCCCCAGAGAATTATAAATTGTGTCCTTTAAACCGGGATGGAGGAAGTACCATAGTTTTCTTCATTAATTTATTTTCCATATATAACTCTATAAATTGTTTATACATATTTATCATAGAGATATCTAAAGTATATGGTCACAATCGAGGATTTTAGTGTATGAGTAGGTAAATATATCCCTAGAAACTTTTAGATTATGGATTGAACATTGGGATGATTATTTAGGTGCTCCTATTGATCGCCTTAAACGATGTGGAAGACTCTAGTCGTGTGTACCCACGGCTAAATGGGTTGTGAGGTTACAGCCAATTTACACATGTGAGTATTTTTATTTCCCCATTTTTCTTTTTTCTTTTTTGTTTTTATTTCTTTTTTACTTCATGTTTCCTATTTTCTTTATCCAAAAAATTTCTAAAACCTTTTTTCAAATGTGAACAAATTTGAAATTTGTACATTTTTGAAAATTTAAACGTTTTCATAAATATAAATCTTTTTAAAATGCGAACCATTTTAAAATATGAACATTTTAAAATTTTAAATTTTGAACTTTTTAATATATGAAGATTTTCAAAGTATGAACATTTTTTAAACCAAACACTTTTGAAAATGCGAATATATTCAAAAATCAGAACATTTTTTAAATCTAAATATTTTTGAAAAATACTCAAAAACATAAAGGAAATAGAAATAAAAGGAAAAGATAGCAGCAGCAGCAGAAAAGAAAAAAAAAAAAAAGCGTAACCGTAAAATGCCCAACCCGTCAGACAAAATCCCTTCAGGCCAAGTCCCAGGTAGAGCTCGCGATGAGCGATGCATAAAATTTCCGTGCTTCTTTATGGGACCTCCTATGCGTCGCTTGGAGCTAGTCGTATGTTCGACTCGCCCGCGCGCGTAGACCACCCAGCGGTGCAATAGTGCACGAAAAAGTCCATTTGGGAGTGCCTGTTTCACCTGCGGCCAGCTCACGTCCCCGAGAGATAATTCCTCCGTATCTTCTGGTTACACGTGTCTCATGTTAGATATATATATCTGTATATTGTATTTTTCTCATATGTTAAGGGGCTTCCTGCATATTTGCCCTATCCTGTACTATATATTGTGGCCTTTGGCCCCCAGAGGAATATAACTTGTCTTTTCTTAACATGGTATCATAGCCCTAGGTTTCGCTCCTCTCCTCTCGTTGCCGCCGACGCGTCCGGCCGCTGTCGCCGCCTCTTCCTCGAGCTCCTGCTCCTGCTCCGATCCTGCTTCGTCGCCCCGTCCGGAATCGATCCTGCTCCGGCTGTCGTCCTGCTCCGTTCGGATCGGATCCGACCCGTCCCGCTCCTGCTTTGTCGCACCGTCCCGAATCGGGCCCCACTTCTGCTTGTTTACTGCTCTACCACGTGCAGTGACCTGGCCGTCCTCCGTCCTCACACGCGGTCACCTACCCTGACACACATACACTCCTGCCGTCCTTGATCTGGCATACATACACTCCCTGCCGCCGCCCGTTCTCACTGGTAACTTGACCCGCCATCGCCCGCTGGTCACTGACGCGTGGGACCAGGCCGACCAGGCTGACATCGCCCACGCGCGGGACCTCCCTGCCTCCCGTCTGCTCCCTGCCACGCGCGGCACTCCGCCCCACCTCCTGCTCCCACGCCGCGGGCCCCTGCTCCTGAGCCTGCTAGTGCTGAAGCTGACCCTGACCCTGACCTGGAGGAGTGGGTAGTATCGGCGACGGCGGCTGAGTCGAGGGAGCAGACGGCAAAGGAGCACCACGAGTAGCTAGCGCAGATGGAACCGCAAGAAGACCAGCACCACGGAGACGGGTCTCCTCAGCCCGAAGCTCAGACAACACCTCAGAGAGCGGAACACGACCACGAGCATTCAGCTGAGCACGCCGGGGCTCAAACTCCTGGCGAAGCCGAGACAGAAACTCATAGATGCGGTGAAACTTCAAGTCCGAGCGCACAATCTGGCAGCACGAGCATGTGCCACAAACAGCAGTACGGAGAGAATCAAGCTGACGCCAGATAGCAGCACTCTGAGTATAGATAGCAGCACGAGCATGGCCGTGGAGATTACTGCGCTTGAGCGCACTAGCACCTGAGATCTTGTTTCTCCTCCTCCCGGTGTTCGTCCTATCACGTGTAAGTGGGTCTATAAGATTAAGACTCGCTCTGATGGATCTCTTGAGCGCTATAAAGCGCGTCTTGTGGCTCGTGGTTTTCAGCAGGAGCATGGTCGTGACTATGATGAGACCTTTGCTCCTGTCGCTCATATGACCACTGTGCGTACTCTTCTTGCTGTTGCTTCTGTTCGTCACTGGTCTGTGTCCCAGCTTGATGTTCAGAATGCCTTTCTCAATGGTGAGTTGAGTGAGGAGATTTATATGCAGCCTCCTCCTGGGTACTCTGTTCCTGAGGGGATGGTTTGTCGTCTTCGACGTTTTCTTTATGGCCTCAAACAGGCCCCTCGTGCCTGGTTTGAGCGCTTTGCTTCTGTAGTGACAGCTGCTGGTTTCTCCCCTAGTGCTCATGATCCAGCGTTGTTTGTTCACACTTCTTCTCGTGGACGCACTCTTCTTCTTCTCTATGTTGATGATATGATCATTACCGGTGATGATCCTGAGTATATAGCCTTTGTTAAGGCTCATCTTCATGATCAGTTTCTTATGACTGATCTTGGTCCTCTTCGATACTTTCTTGGGATTGAGGTTTCCTCCCCTTCTGATGGCTTTTACATCTCTCAGGAAAAGTATATTCAGGATCTTCTTGCTCGTGCTGCTCTTGGGGATGAGCGCACTGTTGAGACCCCTATGGAGCTTAATGTTAAGCTTCAACTTACTGATGGTGATCCTCTTTCTGATCCGACGCGTTATCGTCATCTTATTGGGAGCCTTGTTTATCTTGTTGTCACTCGTCCTGATATCTCTTATCCTGTTCATATTCTGAGTTAGTTTGTTTCTGCTCCTACCACTGTTCACTATAGTCATCTTCTCCGTGTTCTTCGTTATCTTCGTGGTACAATCACTCGTCGCCTTTTCTTTCCTCGTTCCAGCTCCCTCCAGCTCCAATGCTATTCGAACGCTACGTGGGCGAGTGATCCTTCGGATCGCCCTTCACTTTCTGCTTACTGTGTGTTTTTTGGTGGTTCGCTCATTGCTTGGAAGACGAAGAAACAGACGGCAGTTTCCCGTTCGAGTGTTGAGGCTGAGTTGCGTGCTATGGCCTTTGTTGACTGCTGAGGTGACCTGGTTACGGTGGTTACTTGCGGATTTTGGGGTCTCTATTACCACACCCAGTCTGGTTTTGTCTGACAGTACAGGTGCTATTAGTGTTGCACGTGATCCGGTCAAGCATGAGCTTACCAAGCATATTGGTGTTGATGTTTTCTATACACGTGCTCAGGTGCAGGCTCAGGTTGTTGCCTTCAGTATGTGCCTTCAGATTTACAGTTGGCGGATTTCTTCACGAAGGCACAGACCAGAGCGCAACATGATTTCTTACTCTCCAAACTCAGTGTTGTGGATCCACCATAAGTTTGAGGGGGGGTGTTAGATGTATATATATGTATATTGTATTTCCCCCAATGTTAGGGGGCTTCCTGCATATTTGCCATGTACCTGTACTATATATTGTGGCCTTTGGCCCCAGAGGAATATAACTTGTCTATTCCTAACATCTCAAAAATGCCTTATAATTCCCGCTTTTGCTGTAAAAGTCTTGTTTTTGTTACATCTATTCTATTCTATTATATACTAAAAATAATATAAAAGTGTTTTTCAAGACACTAGATTGATCCACATAAACAGAAAATACCCTAACCATTGATTATAGATTTTGATGGTTGAGATTTAGAGTTGAACGTGTAAAACATGTCTGGCCTAACACGTACAAAATATGTCCTCGGTAGACGCGGAATGACACGATGGAGTCATGCGTGCAGCTTAGCAGGCGTGTGCTGTTTGGATTCCATGGATTCACGAAAGTTGTTGACTGAAGGTATACTTAAGATCAGATAGACACGCGCTGCACCGCCATAGCCGACTGCCATCCATCCATATGCATGACCCGGGAGGTAAATAGACATGTATGCAAGGCTAAAAATGTATAAATCCTCCTCTCATCATATGCATAAATAGACCCGGGAGGCTAAAAATGTATAAATAGACCCGGGAGGTCAATGTGTAAATCCTCCTCTCATCATATGCATGTATGCAAGGCTAAAAATGGGGAAAGGAGGTTGGAAAAGCTTGCTAAGCTGTCCGTAACTTGTGAATTCTGTTATTCTAATATAACATGTTTTCTAAAGGATAGAGTACTAGCCAATTCATAACTAGCTTCAGCTATTGCAAGAAATTATTTAGTTAATTCTTGTATTATAGTTTGATATAGTTTGATTAGACATGTGAAACTTCAAGTCGGCTCTAAATCTCTCCAAGTCACTTGCCATCTTTAATATGAAGCCGTCGCCTACCCTAACCATCGTTCCTGTTCTACAAGATCCTTTTGATTTGTACAGCCGTGAGTAACACATTTATTGATGATCTACACCCCCAGAATGGTGTTGTTTTGTGGAATTAGTAGATTTATCTATTTAGAACTTTATATACCTATTTTTTCAAATTTTCTTTATCTATGTTCCGTATTTTCTCTTATCCAACTTTCGGTGAGGATCATCCCTCGTGTGTATTTTTTTTGTATGATATCTAATCATTTCTTTAAGTAGTCCATATTTTACGCAACTCTTTTAGACAATAGGTAATATAGGGAATACATAATTATGCGGTTACTAAGAAATTCCATTGTTGGATTGTAGTATGTAAGACAAGTTCATTCATATTTACTGCTTCCAACTGAACTAATATGAAAAATAGTGCAATTTTCAGCATTTAGTTGTTCGTAGGACAGATATATTCTCTATTAAACAACTCACATAGATGGAAATATTTGGCTTCACTCTATGAGTTAACCTTCTTTTTTCGGGTGCAATCTTTGGTGAGCATGGTCTATCATGTAGCATACTTTCTGCCGACAACCATTCATTTAAGAAATATATGTATTATACCTTTTTTGCACAATAGTTAATAGAGGATACAAATTTAGTAAGTTTGTGGCCAACCGAACTTTATATCCACTTTCCATTTTTTGCTTCATTCTTTCTACACAAATATGCAAAAAGTTACAATCTAAAATATTTTGGATCCTCTTTTTTGAAACAAACATATAGTTTAACCTTAGAGAAATAAACATTTTTTTTCTAGAAGCCAACACAATGTTGGAATTTAAAGCCATGAAGACACTGGTTCAAACACATATAACACCTTCTAAAGAAAGACATACGACATAATTATACCTTTTCAAAAACTTATGAGATGTATGTAAATTGTGTCCATCATTGTACTTCTAAGGAATCTTATATTTATGATCAGGTTCCCAACATGGATAAAGTATGTTAAGGAGAATAATATCAAAAGATTTTCTATTGCTAGACAGTGATTTGATCTCCTCTTGCAGAAACAAAACATTGCTTTAGAAATATGAAATGAATGATGTTCAAAAAATTATTAGACATGGTAAAGATGTTTTTGAGATATTTTTAGATGTTGTCCTTGCATTTGCGAGGGCCCCTATGCTAGTGAGTCCAAACAATGCATGAGTCACATGACCGCCCGTGCTAGCTGGCTGGTTGGTTATTCAGATACGAGTCCACAACTTTTCTGATAGTGTTATAAGATGAATGAGATAGATTTCCGTATGGATTCATATTGTGGTTGAGTCGTTATAAGTGATAAGTTAAATAGAAACATCTTTGCTTCTGCCCTGATGAATCAAACATTCTGAAGTTGTTTCTGTTGGTGTCGTCTAGTGGTTCACGCCGTGCATATGAAGTTTATAAATCAAAGAGTGTTTTGTTTGAATGAGGTCATGAGAGGGGCTTAAATTTGAACTCGGCCTCAACAAAGGACAAGTACACAACTAATCAAATTTATAAATCGAAGTTGGTACAGTAGTTTTCTAGGGTCGAGTTGATGGAACTAAAAGTACATTCCAAAGGACCAGAGATGCTACCACCAGAGACATCAGAGCCCAGTTGGGCGCGCAGAGCCCGCGTAGACGAACCGCCTGAGGATTCGCATCAGCTTGTTGGCCGCCTCGCCGAACGGCTGGAGGCCCGAGAAGCCATGCCGCTCTCCTGGGAACTCGGCGACCTCGACAGCCTTCCCCATCTCTCTCAGCCTCGCAGCGTACCCCAGCACGTGGTCCAGGAGCACGTCGCTCTCCGGCGCCACCACGAGCACCGGCGGGAGGTCCATGGGCGTGAGGCTGGGGCTCTCGGGGCCGAACGGGTTGGCCACCGGGTGGTCCCTGCTCGCCCCCACCGGCAGCGACAAGCGCCATAGCATGTCCGATCCGTCGACAGTCAGGGTCACGTCCAAAGGCGGGTTGACCTCCGCCGCCGTGCGATCTGCGCCGCCGAAGAACGCGGATATGAGGACGTACCCGGCAACGCGCAACGGGTGGGCCGCGAGCTGGGTCTGCGTCGAGGCGGCATGGACGGTGACGTGGTGGGCGAGGTTAGCGCCCGCCGAGGAGCCGGACATGAACGTCCGTGCGAAGTCGGCCGATTCGGCGAGCCACCGGTCGGCGGTGCCGCCAGCGCCCAGCTCGGCCTGGCCACGCAGCCATAATAGGAAAGCTTTCCCGTCCTCGATGGCCGCGGGGAGGCGGTGCTCGGGGGCCAGGCGGTACTGGACGGACAGCACGACAGCCGGGAGCTCGGCGGCGACGCGGAGGCAGTACGTGTGGGAGTGTGGCTGCGTGTAGGAACCGATGCAGTAGCCACCGCCGTGGAAGAACACGAGCACCGGGAGCTTGCTGCTGCCGGTCACCGACGACGACGACTCCGGCCTGTACACGCGGACGCTGAGGGCGTGCGCCGCGTGGTACAGGACGTCCTTCCACTTCACGCCGGGGACGTCCGGCAACGGGTCCTTTGGCCAGAGCACGGATTCGTCGCCGCGGACGACGGAGCCGTCGCTGAGCAGCTGGAGGACGCCCGGCACGTCCTCGACGACGTGCGGTGGCGTGTCGCCTGCCATCCTGTGTGATGGATCGATCGATGGTTTGTGCTATCGACGCAAATCGTTGGGTTGCGACCTCTGAATCTGATTCGCGGATGCGTCAGATTAGATTTATGCTAGCAGCCAGCAGGTTATCCGTGGGTGAGAACGATCCTGGTTGGTTCATGCTATGCCACGCAATCAGGTGTCAGTCTCACACACTGGTCGAAGTCAAGCATGGCGTTCTTGCTTTTTTTTTACAATGGCGTTCTTGCTTTTCTTGGTTGTTGACAAAACTAAGAAAAGTGTGTGACCTTCAAGCATGTGACCTTCAAACATTTACACGTGTACTCCTGGACCTGGAGCTCGGGCTAGGTCCAGACCAAAAACACAACATCTTTCCTGCATTGGGATAAGCACGCCAATAACAGCTATGGTCAGTCGTCATCCTAGCAAATCCCCCCAAGGTGCTAGAGAATACGTCAGCTACCATAGCAAAACCGTGTAAATGCAGTTAAGCCGACGTTACGAGAAGTTGATGGCATTGATGGATTAAGAGTGTGTAGAAATACACTGTCAGTCTCTCATTTAATTTTTTTCTCATGATTATCTTATTCTCACGAAAGCGGATATGAACAATGCAACTTCCTTGCCTCAAGTATTAGATACCTATTGTGCAAACTCAGGCAACCGGGTGAGTCTAGTAAAGTCGAGCGTCTATTTTTTCCTAAATACTAATATTTTTCTGAGAGAAAAAATTTGTGAAACTCTCCATATTAATAATGAGGCTCTTTCTAATAAATATCTGGGTCTCCCAGCTATTGTGAGAGTGGATAGAAATGGTTGATTTGTTCATTTTGTGGAGCTATTATTTAGAGAATTAATAGATGGAAGGAAATACATCTATCCATAGGTGGTAAGGAAATCCTCCTGAATGTGGTGGCTCAAGCAATTCCACTATATGCCATGTCGGTATTCCAATTACCGATAGAGGTATACAGATGACAGATGCAATTTCGCAATTCTGGTGGGATGATGACGAGAATAGCAAAAAAAATCATTGGCTAGCTTGGTGGAAAATTTGTTACCCAAAGGAAGAAGGCGGCATGGGATTTAGAGACTATCACTCTTTTTAATTTAGCAATGTTAGCTAAACATGCCTGGAGACTTATTTCTAATCCAAAGTATTTATGTGTTCAAGTTTTACGTACTAAATATGATCTGCAAGGTGATATTTGAGAGCAGGGCCAAAGGCCGATTCCTCGTTCACTTGGCAGAGTATTATGGCAGGCTTGACAACATTCAAGCGAGGTCACATCTGGAGGGTTGTAAGTGGAGATAAGATTAATATTTATTCTAATCCTTGGATTTTGTCGAGCGCTGAAAGAAAGGTTATATCTCAAAGGAGTAATTCAATCTATACTAAAGTTTCTCAGTTGATCAGCCAGTAACTTCTACATAGTTTTTTTTTTGCACATTGATGTGAACCAAATCCTTCAAATAACTATTAAAACTCAATGCTTTGAGGACTTTATTGCATGGCATCATGCAAAACATGGCAGATTCATAATGATGTCCGCATATCATATGTAGTGGAGGCATAGATTCGGTCCAACAGTAGGACAGATGGTGTTGCCTGGTGATGAGTCTAAAATTGAAGCATATTTATCTCTTATTTTTCATAAGTATAGTAGGATTTTTGGTATTTACTTTGGCTTTTGTTCCGTCCAATTTCGAGAATATTTTCTTACTAGCTTTTCTGAAACCAAAAACAACAGAAAACATGCAACTGACACTACATCATCTTGTTAATAGGTTAGTCCCAGAAAATGTATAAAAATACCTTAAAGTGTAGACAAAGCATAGCAAAGTCGATACTAAACAAACAAGAAACATAAAAAATTATAGATACATTTACGACGTATCAAGCATCCCCAAGCTTAACTCCTGCTCGTCCTCGAGTAGGTAAGTGATAAAAAGAATAATTTTTGAGGTGACATGCACCATCACAATCTTGATCAAACCATTTGCAAGCATTGGAAGCTGGGATCAAAGTACTCTAAACATGAGCATGAAATACGAAGTTCTAACAATAAGACAAAGTAACTATGTTGGAGCATGAAAGGATACAAACAAAGATCATGAATAACAATGCATTAAAAGACGTTTGTTTGTTTCACATATAGAAAACATAGTATAGTGGCATTCATCTTGTCCCTCATGGAGATGAGTAGCAAAACATAAATGCATATGACACCTTTAAAGTTCATAAGGGTGACTAGATATAAATAGTTCAAGAACAAGCAATATCAACATTATGGATCAATCAATAAGTTTTGGGACAATGCATATAAAACTAAGAATGACAACTGTGCTCTCCTAGTTGGTGCATAAATATAGAAGGTGGAGACTCAATATAAAAGTGGAAAGAAAGACCCTTCAAAGGGAAGCAGGAATTTCAAATATCATAAAGAGCTTCCAAAAATTATGGTACTTGTTAGCTTTTAGCTCTCATTGCCCCTATCATAAGCATATTGAAGTGATTAAGGTTAAAGTGAACAAAGTATGGAGTATATGCTTGACAAAGTATAAGTTGGCAATCTCATGTTCCTTGAGTACGAGGGTCGTTCCTCATGCTACTCAACTTTAGTTACCGGTAAGTTTTTGTCATAGTAAGTATATGTGTATCATAGAGAACCGCCAACGGGGTACCCCTTGCCCCATGACACAGGAGCTATCCCATATCAAAATGACAAGGCAACAGACAATGAGCATCTCAACAATCTTCTTATTTACCATGGGAAAATGGTGCTTTTTTCTCTTCTTTCCTCTTTTTTTCCTTTTCTCTTCTCCTTTTTATATCTCTCTTTTTTTTATAAGAAGAATGCTTTATAGATTGCTCACTATGATGATGTTGCAAGTTTCCACCATGATTAGGCATGGCTTAGGCTAGTGGCCCAGGCGTTTCTCTAACACATATACATAACTCCATGGACTTACAAGGTCCCCTTTTATTTCACACAGCCGACATCCATAAACAAAAGAGCATGATATCAACTGGGTAGATATTTACAGGTGTTGAAAGCGTTCCCCGTGACAGCACGGTTCTGCTAATTCCCAACTTATAAGTGCAAGCATATACACCATAGTGACACGATGGTTCAACTTTATTAGGGGCAAGAAAAATAAAGTGTGCCATCAAGTTTATGAGAGCTTTAATCACTAATTTTCACATAACAAGTTTAATTTGGAAGATAAATAAAACAAGAATATACTTGGAATGGTGGAACAGACCATGCATAGGAATTTATAGTGGACACTTTGGAATAACTTGGTTTCTTGGGAGTTGGATGCATGAGTATAGCTTACTCAATACAAGTGGAGGCTAGCAAAAGACTGGGAGCGACCAACTAAGAGAGCAATAATGGCCATAATCATGCAGAGCGACAAAACATTATCAATCAAAGCATAAAGTGGCATCACAAGTCAAAAACTAAATGATCATAGAGGCTAAGGTGACTGGTTCATAGTCATAAGATGGTGTGAGTATGTGCCAAGTCAACCCAAACAAAGCATCAAAGGAGAATACCATAATATTATGCTTTTGTATGCTAAAACAACGCATGATTCTTTCAAGGCACATTAAGCAATCTCAATTGTTTGGAACAAGTCATGCTACAGCAATAATCACTAAGCATAAGGTCAAAACAACATCTAACATGACATGATAAAGTCTAAGTCACAGTCAAAACAAGCTCCCTTTTATATCGCTATAAGCATGAAACTTTCTACTATTTTCCAACACCAATCAACTTATTTCAAACAACGCAGCGAAAGCGGGGGTCCAACTACTTTATTCAAGAAAACGAAAATCAAAAACGGAAACTAAGACGCTCCAAGAACAACACAACATTGCATGAAATAATAAAAACGAAGTGTCTAGAAAGAGACCTGAGATTTTTATTGATGAAAAAGGAGATGCCTTGGGCATCCCTAAGCTTTGATGCTTGTACCTTTTGAATATTTCTTGGGGTGACACGGGGTGGCATCCCCAAGCTTCAGCTTTTGTCCATTCTTCATCTCATTACATCATTCTTCCCCTACACTTGAAAATTTCCTTTCTACAAAACTTCACACAATCTTCATTAGCAACATTAGTGCATTCAAAAGTAATAAACCTTTGGGGTTTAGTTTCAAAATAGCAACACTCTCATTAAAAACACAAGCTACTATAGCAATTCCTTCAAAAAGCTCAATTCATCAAAAAGAACTCAAAAATAAATCGATAGGAGGCAAATGCAAATAATGGGAGAAATCTGTCAAAACAGACCAGAAGGTAACAAACGATATTTTCGAAGACCTTGTGTTGCTCAAATCAAAAAGTGTTGAACCAACGAAAGTTAGATAACAACCTGGGAGATTTACTCTGAAAATTACAGCTCAATTCAACATACATGTATTTTCAAGAATTTTTACAGTCAAGCATAAAAATCTGTTTCGGGACAACAACTTCCCCAAATCTTACTTCTCTCTCATTAGAGGTTATTCTTGGTACAAAAATCAAACAAAAATGATAAGGAGAGGTTATTACAGAAGTAATAACTTCCCATGACGAGGTTTAATCTCATCAATGCCCATTGTTATGGACTTGGGTTTTGGAGAAGATGGGGATGCTGGAGATCGTGGAACGGTTAACAGACAAGCAACCAGGGGACACGAGATTTACCCAGATTCAGGCCCCCGGAGGGAAAACCCTACTCCTGCTTGTCTGCTCTTGATTACGGCGGAACCGAAGGTTACAAGGTGCGCAGATTCGATCTGGCGTGGGGGTGCGTGTGCGAAAGTATGAGTCGAGAGATTTAGGACGTGTCCTCCTGGCCTTTATATAGACTTAGGAAGGTCCTGGGCATAGTCCTAGTCGGTTACAGGTTCTAGGGTTTTACCCCTTTGAATTTTCTATCTATGCTAGTCTTGCACTCCAAGGATCCAAAGACGTCATGGGCCTTGGTCACCCGAAAAGCTTCATGGGCCAGCGTATGTCTGCTGTGGGCCTTCCTTGGGCTGGACCAGGTATACTGAAGTCACGTACCCATAGGGTATAACCTTGTCAGTAGCCCCCGAGTGATCAGTCGAATCGTAGATTCGACTGAGGACTCTTCAATCCTTCGGATGCAACTATGTATAAACAGTATATGTGTATAGGGATTGTTGATACGTGTGCCTGACTCACCCGACGGATCAGTGCCAGTTAACTGTCTTAGGACGAAACAACACGATCTTTATCAGGTCCGAGTCCCTTAACTTGAACCCAGAACATATGCTGGCGTAATTCGACTCAGGCTGCGGAGGACTTACAAGAGCGGAATTCCAGTGGTTTTAATTGATGTACCCAACGCGTCCGTCCGGATTTTTCATCACGCCTGTTGGCACGGATTTATACTAGCAGAGCGCAGTCGTGTGCGTTTCCAGGCCATCAGATGATATTTGCAGGTCTTATCTTTGCGTCGCAGACGCAGCATCCGAACATTTGTCACCACGGAGGTGCTTCGGGTGGCCAAGGAGATCGTTGCTCACTCAGCGTTTTGTTGGGGCAGAGTTGCCAAAAAGTTTTTTTTTCTACTTGCTGATCCGAAGGATCGCAGTCAAAGATTTCATAGGGTGCGCGACCAGCGCTCCCTATGGGAGTAACCCCCAAGTGTCTGTTCGAGTCGTAGACTCGAGCGGAGACTTTATTCAGGTCATTTGTTCAATGTTAAGTCCGCAGGACCCAAAAAAATTTGGATGCTTAAATCCATCCTCCGTATGGGAGTAGCCCCCGAGTCCGTAGTGGAGTCGTAGATTCGACGTAGGACTCGAAGAAATACTTTGTCTTTATTCATCTTTCGGGTGTGCGGCCAGCGCTCCTGATAGGAGTAGCCCCTAAGTATTTAGTCGAATTGAAGATTCGAGTGAGTACTCTTGGCTGTGAAGCTGAAGAATTGTAGTTGGTGCTAGTATAGCTTTTGATGACATCAGTGCTGACGATCAATGACCTCAAGCGTATGCTACGCCAGAGATGACTTGACTGGACAAACGTGGGTCCCACTTGCTGACTTTGAATTGACCGGTCACGCGCGTCGTGGAGATAATTACGGCGTCTCCTCGATTTTCGCGCGTAGTGGACGGCGTGGTAACGACGGTTCGTTGTGATGCTGACACGTGTATGGTCAGATCTCCCGTTGGCGTTAGGTCTTCTGGATGGACGGCTGCCGTGCGTTGTCTTTGTTGTTATAATCATTGGGGAAATCTGCGGTTTGTTTTCACCGCATCAGTTCTTGTTTTCACTGCCTCCTTGTGCTCTAGCGATTCTTGCTGCGCGCTCGGATTTCCTTCCACATTTCCATCGTCGTTTCTGCGTTTCCACTGTCGGCGCCGTCGTAGCGCAATGGGGAAACCGAAGAAATCCTCGTCTGCCGTTGGTACTAGCGCCGCCGGAGGAAAGAAAAGCGCCGCCGCTACCCGTGTCACCGACGGTGGCTGACGGCGATCTGAGACGCGGGAGAGCGATCTCCGCAAGCTTCGCGAGCTGGGTCTGATCCCACAAGATAGGGAGGCCGTCAGACTCCCCGGCAACGAGGTAATCCCCCGTCCCCCATCTGGGTATCGGGTTATGTTTCTCGCCTTCGTTATGCGTGGGTTTTCTTTTCCAGTCCACAACTTCCTCCGTGGATTACTCTTTTTCTATGGCATTCAGCTTCACCATCTGTCGCCCAACTCTCTTCTCCACATTGCTTGCTTCATCACTTTTTGCGAGTGCTGGCTCGGCATTGAGCCGCACTTTGGCCTCTTCCGGAAACTTTATTCCGTGAAGAGGCAGTCTGGTTTGGATGGTGTATATCCCATTGGGGGTTGCATCATCTCCCTTAGTCCCAATCTTCTTTTCTTTTCTTTTTCCATGTCCGAATCTGTCCAGTACTGGTGGAGGCGATGGTTTTACATCCGCGACTCCGTAGTGCCTGGGCAAGATTTTGGTCTTGTTCCTTTTGACCCTTCCCAGATAATCGAGCCAAAAAGATCTTGCAAAAACAAAATCTTGGACGGCAAGGTGGCGGAGATAGAGGCCCTTTACCATCGGGTGGAGGATCTCCAGCTGATTCCGGAGAAGGAGGTGAACGGCATGGACATCATCCGGGCGTTTCTTGAGCGTCGGGTGCAGCCTCTCCAAGCGAGGGCACACCCAATGTTTCTTTATTCTGGGCGCCGTGATCCGACGAGGGTTTCGGCTGAGAAAATCTCCGAGGGGGATCTTGACAGGGCCCTTCGCGCGCTGCTGAAGTTCAAGGCCGGAGAAAAAATCCCGGGGAAGTCGCTAACTCCTCCATTTTCTTCGACGTTGGCCGTACCGCAGGTGTAGATTCGTGCGCGTAACGTTTTTCTGTTGACTGCATGTTTGTTTCCTTTGTTTGCTAACAAAGTCCCTTCTGGATTTGCAGAGCTTCAAAGTGCCAGGCATGGTGCCGCCAGTGCCCGAAAAGTATCCGAATGCTCCGGATAATGAAGTGGTGGAGTCCGTGTCCGAACTGTCGTCGGCGCGATCTCCGGCGGAGGATGCCGATGAGTCGAGTGAGGACCATACGCGCAAACGATCTCGGAGCTCCAGCGAATCTTCGGATGCCTCGACTCCTCCGACTCCCAGAAACCCTCTGGGCCTTGAGCGTCATAGTGATGGTCATGGAGGCTCTTCCTCTCCCATTCCTGCCATTCCTGTGCGAGCTGTAGCGCCGCACCCGCCACCGAAGCAGAAGAAGGAAGAGAAGAAGGAAGAGAAAAAGGAGGAGAAGAAAGAGGAGAAGAGAGCCCGAAGGACTCCTCCTGTCTTCGACCTGAGCTCGTTGGGCTCGTAAGTTTCTTGTTATATTTGCTATCCTTTTTTCTTGATTTTGCACTTGTGCAGATTGCTTCGTATGCAGGCATTCCTCCCACGACTCCTCCAGCGATGGTGCGCGGGAGATGATGGGGGAGTCGAAGATTGCGTCTGCTCCTCCTCAGACGGTGGCGACTTCGGTAGGCGCTTCTCCGGATCCTCCTGTGCAGGAGGTGCAGGTGGTTGCGCCTCAGAATTTCGCAGGCGGGCCTTCGGAGTCGCCATCAGAGCATGTAAGTTCCTCTGCTGCATGTCATGGGGGGGAGCCCCCAGGTGTCTGAAAATTTCTTGTCTTCTTCTTCTTCTTTCGCATCTTCAGGGGGGAAGCCCCCGAGTGTCTTCGTGTGCGAGTTTTACCTTTATTCTTCTGTGTTGGGCGCAACCCCCAAGTCCTTTTTCCTTACTTGTGTTTCTTTTTCTGCAGCCTTTTGTTCAGGAGGCCAAGCGACTGGGGCAGGAGCGCCTAGCGCTGGAGGCTAGCCTTCGGCAGCTTCAAGGTACCTATTTTCCATTTTGTGCTTTTTTCGTTTATTCTGGTCCTGCTTTCTGACGTTTTCTTGTTTTGAATGCAGAGGAGCATAATACTTCTCTTCGTGAGGTCGACGCTCTCAAGAAGAGTCTTGGTCAATCGGAGCAGAAGGCCGAAGCCGCCGTTGGCGCGAAGGAACGCCTCGAGCTAGAGCTGACTAAAGCAGCTGAAGCAAAAGAGCGTCTACAGCAGGAGGCCGCGGATCGTGAGGAGCAGCTGGCCACTGTTGCGGCTGCTCGTGAAAGAGAGGTAGCGGCAAAGCTCATGGCTGCTGCCAAGGCTATTTCGGGTGAGTGCTGGATTTGTGCTTGTTTCTTCATGCCTCGTGTCTTCTTCTGTGCTGCCTTTCTTCATGTCTTCTTTCTTATTTTTTGTCTCAGATGCCGCAGGCATCGAGTTTGACCGCGGTGCTCTAGAGCACGTGAGTGCTCTAGATGATGCTACTGTGGCGGTCGAAGACCGCTGCAGCACCGTCGTCAGCTCCCTTGCCAAGGCGAAGGAGGTCCTTGGACGCTTCTACAAGGAGCTCGTTCCTAAGGGCGTGGCCCTTGATGATGTGGATGCCCTGGCGGAGGCGTTATCAGCCGAAGCTCCTGCGGCGTATAAGCGCAAGTAGAAGGGCATCGGCGCGTCCGTCGGGCTGGCGATGGCCTTGGCGGCTGGAGCGGAGCTGGATCTGCCCCAGATCACCTCCCGGATGCCGACGACTGCAGATGGCTCCGAGGTAGCCTTTGCTACCTACTCTGCTCGCTGCAAGCGATATGGGCCCAAGCTCATTGATTTGCTGTCTGAGTATGCACTGCGGCAGCAGGGCAGGGCCAAAGCTAGGCAGTCTGGCTCCGAGGCGACTCAGGGTGCCGCGTCTTAGGTGTTGTAGACGTAGAATAGTTTGTAGGCTGTTTTTGTTGTAAATATTTTGTAGAACACAGTCCTTGTGCCACGTTGTGGGCTTATATCTTTGATGAATTCTTCTGAGTTGTGCTCTACCATTGTCTGAAATGTTTGTGTCCCTTCTTTTTCTGCTGCTCTAGGTTCCTTCGGGTGCCGACCCTGTTGACACCTCGCCTGCAGCGCAGGTGCGGCCATCTTTGGATGATCATTCTCAACTCGCTTTTCTTCGGGACCGTGTGCGTAGTCTGGAGAGGGAGTTGCTCGGGTTGCGAGGTCATGCCGATGTGTGGAAGTCCAAGGCGGATCGTGGTGCAGCCAGAGAGGAGTACTTGATGGCAGAACTGCTTCGGCTGTCTGAGCAGTTTCAGTGTAAGTTGTTCTTTGTTTCGAGCTGCAGCTCAATTCTTCGAGTGATCCTGTTGGATTTGCCTCTTATTTTGTGCAAATGTCGCAGGTGCTAACCTTGCTCCTAGGGAAGAGAAAGAGCGTGTCGCTGTTCGGGTCAATTGCTTGACTCAGCAGGACATGGAGGCTGGCGGCTTCTTCTGGATGGATCGTGATCGTGCCATGGCTCTGGCGACGGTGCAGGATCGTGTGCATCAAGTTTTGCGGGTGCTTCGCCAAGTGCAGACATCGCTTTCCTCGGTGTTGCACGTCATGTTTCCTTTGGATGTCGTACCAACGAGCCTTGCGGGTCTTCTGTCAAAGTTTCGAAGCGTGAGCAATGTCAAGGAGTTAGTGCGGCAACAGCTCGTCGCTGGAGTCAAGGCTGCGTTGTCTCTTGTGAGGCTGCACCGGCCTGATGTAGATTTGTCTATTGTGGCAGCTGGGCCACCTCTTCGGCCGGATGGTGGTGAGTGGGACATGCGGCCACATTACGCGGCTGTAAGGCAGTATACCGAACAGGTCGTAGATTTGTTTGAGCAGCGTGCTCAGGTTATTCTTCAACATAGGTAGTACCTGTAAAAAGAGATAAATGTAAAATATGTATATTTCGACCGGGCATGTTGTGCCCTTTGTAAAGGTTTGTTTGTTGTAAGCACGCAGTGCTTTGTTTGAGTACATGTCCTTTTCATTTGCCTGACGTTGTCAGCTACTCAGGTGTGCACGTCTGATCCTCAGTCGACGAAATTGTGAGGTGGGGGGAGCCCCCGAGTGCGTTTGCAGCGTAAAGTATGAGTTGCAAATAATGAACTGGAGTTTTCGGGCGAGACACTTAGCTTTATTTATATCGTAATGGAGGTAGTACATTGTTCGGCTGAATAGCCTTGGCTGAAAGCCTTATTGAAAGTAAAGGGGGTAGGTAGGTAGGGGTAGAATCGTCGCAAGTGCGATATGTTCCATGGGTTGGAGTATGCGACTCCAGACTCCATGTGCTTGAGGCGGTAGGCGCCACCTGGGATGACTTCGGTGATGACGTAGGGTCCTTCCCATGGTGACTCGAATTTCGTCGGTCGTTCTTGCTTGAGTTGCAAGACGAGGTCTCCTTCGACGAAGGACCTTGGGCGCAGCCGGCGGTTGTGGTAGTTGCGGAGACTCTACTGGTACACCGCTGATCGAGCTGCTGCTATGTCTCTTGCTTCGTCGAGTGTGTCGACGGCATCTTCGAGTGCAGCCGTGGATTCGGCTTTGCTGTAAGCGACGACCCGGGGGGCTTGGTGACGTACTTCGGCTGGTAGCACGGCTTCAGCTCCGTGCACCATGAAGAACGGTGTGTAGCCTGTGGAGCTGTTTTGCGTGGTCCGTAAGCTCCATAGGACAGATGGTAACTCTTTCGTCCAAGCTCCTGCTTTCCGTTCGAGTGGACTCATGAGGCGCTTCTTGATGCCAGCGCCGATTAGGCCGTTGGCCTTTTCCACTTGCCCGTTCGTTTGCGGGTGTGCCACTGAGGCGTACGTGATGTTGATCCCGAGGCCTTCGCAGAAGTCCTGGAATTCCTTGGAGATAAAGTTCGATCCATTGTCGGTGATGATGCTATGCGGTACGCCGAACCTGTAGACAATGGACTCGAAGAACTTGACGACCGTTTTGCCTTTCTGGTTGGTAACCGGCATGACCTCGATCCACTTGGTGAACTTGTCGACTGCGACCAGGAGATAAACATGTCCCCCTTTCGAGGACTTTGGCAGTTTGCCGATCATGTCGAGGCCCCATTGAGCAAAAGGCCAAGCTATGGGTATGGGTCTGAGCTCGGACCCAGGTGCGTGCGGTTTGTCGGCGAACCGTTGGCATCCGTTGCATCTTCGGACGATGTCCTTTGCGTCGCTCATGGCCGTTGGCCAGTAGAATCCTGCTCGTAGAGCTTTGGCGACAAGGGAGCGGCTGCCTGCGTGATGGCCGCAGATGCCCTCGTGGATGTCTTGGAGGATGGCTTTCCCGTCACCGATGGTGACGCACCTTTGTAGTACACCGGTAATATTGCGCTTGTACAGCTCGCCGTTGATGATGGTGAAGGCTTTTGACCGACGAGATATGCGCCGGGCATCTGTCGGGCTGTCAGGCAGTTCTCCGTTTATTAAGAACTGGAGGTATGGGCGCGTCCAGGTTTCTTCGACTGCCATGACCTACATTAGGTTGACCATGGCTACCTCTGTGTCTAGTTTTTCGGGTCCTTCGTGTCCTTCGGGCAGCGTAGCCCCCGAGTGTTCTGCTTCTTCGGGTGATCCCTTGGAGAATTTCCGCTTGATGGATGGCACGCAGATCTGTTCGAGGAACACACCTGGTGGCACCTTTCTGCAAGTGGAGCCGATGTTGGCGAGTCTGTCGGCTTCCTCGTTGCTTTCTCTTCCAACGTGTCGAAGATCGCAGCCGTCGAATTCTCCTTCGAGTGCGTTGTAGAGCACGCGGTACGCGATCATGTTTTCAGCGTGTGCGTCGCACTCATTCATCGTCTGCTGGACGACGAGGTTGGAGTCACCGTAGATGACCAGGCGCGTTGCGCCGCATATCTTTGCCATCCTCATGCCATGGATGAGGGCTTCGTATTCGGCCTCGTTGTTGGAGGCTCGGAATTTCATCCGAAGGACGTACTTCATCTTGTCGCCTTGCGGGGAGGTCAGTATGACCCCTGCTCCTGCTCCAGCTTCTCTCTTGGAGCCGTCGAAGTGCATCGTCCATGACTGCGACATATCTGGGGTGTCTGGCAGCTGTAGCTCCATCCAATGTACCAGGAAGTCCGGAAGGACTTGAGATTTGATTGCGAGTCGCTTCTCATAGATGATGTCCAAGGGTGACAGCTCGATGCCCCACAGGGCCACCCGTCCTGTGGCCTCTGGATTATTCAGGATGCTGTTCAGGGGTGCTTTGTTGACGACCATCACTTGGTGCTCCTGGAAGTAATAGCTCAGCCGCCGAGCCGTCATGAACACGCCGTAGGCGAGCTTCTGGTAGTGGGGGTACCTCTGCTTTGTTGGTGTCAGTACCTCGTTGAGGTAGTAAATTGGGCGCTGGACCCCGTGGGTCTTGCCTTCTTCGGGTCGTTCGACCACGAGTACGGTGCTGACCACCTGGTGTGTGGCTGCTATGTACAGCAGCAGGGGCTCGCGCTCCTTTGGCGTGACCAAGACGGGCGAGGTGGAGAGGAGCCGCTTGAGGCTTTCGAATGCATCGTTGGCTTCTGGTGTCCACTCGAACTTGTCTGCCTTGCGCAGCAGTTGGTAGAATGGCAGGGCCTTGTCGCCCATGCGGCTGATGAATCTGCTTAGCGCCGCTATTCGCCCTGCGAGCTGCTGGACGCCTTTGAGGTTTTTTGGCTTCTCCATTGCCATGATGGCTCTGATTTTCTTCGGGTTCGCCTTGATCCCTCGCTGAGAGATGAAGTACCCAAGCAGCTGACCCGATGGGACGCCGAAGGCGCACTTTTCCGGGTTGAGCTTGATCCTGTAGCGATCAAGGTTGTCGAACGTCTCGCGGAGATCGTCGATAAGTGTTCTTCCCTCTTTGGTTTTTATCACTATGTCGTCAACATAGACTTGGACGTTGCGACCGATCTGGTCCTTGAGGCAGGCCTGCATGCATCGCTGGTACGTAGCACCTGCGTTCTTTAGCCCGAAGGGCATTGTGTTGTAGCAGAATACTCCGAACGGTGTGATAAACGCCGTTTTCTCCTGATCTTCGACCTTGAGTCGAATCTAGTTATAGCCTGAGTAGGCGTCGAGGAAGGAGAGTTTCTCACAACCTGCAGTCGAATCGATGATCTGATCGATCCGAGGAAGAGGGAAGTGGTCCTTTGGGAAATGCTTGTTTAGTGACGTGAAATCCACGCACATCCGCAGGATGTCCGTGTCCTTCTTTGGGACCATGACTGTGTTTGCCAGCCACTCGCTTTCCTTGATTTCCCTGATGAAGTCTGCAGCGAGTAATCTGTTGTTTTCCTTGCCGATGGCTTCGGCTCGTGGTTCGGACAGTCTTCGAATGGACTGTTTGACTGGCTTGGTGTCTGGAAAGACGTTGAGTGCGTGCTCGGCGAATTCCCTGGGAACTCCTGGCATGTCCGCAGGACACCAGGCGAAGATTTCCCAGCGCTCACGGAGGAATTCGACGAGCGCGCCTTCCTATACGGGAATGAGGTCGTTGGCGATCAGCGCTGTCTTGGAGGCGTCAGTCGGATGGACCTGCACCTTCTTTGTGTTGATGGTGGAGTCGAAAGACATGTCAGGTGCGTTTCTCCTTATGACCGGGGGTGCCCCGTTGTACGTCACCTCGCGGAGCCTTACGAGTTCGTCTTGCATGCCGAAAGACTAGGAGATTTTGTTGAAATCCCTGTCGCATTGGTCCGATCGGGTGAAGCTCCCGTGGACTGTAATGACGCCCCTTGGTCCTGGCATCTTGAGTAGTAGGTATGCATAGTGTGGGACAGCCAGGAATCTTGCAAATGCTACACGCCCCAGGATGGCGTGGTATTGCGACGACCAGTCCACCACTTCAAATTCGAGTCGCTCCTGCCGGAAGTTGTCCGGCTTCCCGAAGATGACGTCGAGCCCTATTTTTCCCAGGGGGAATATCCCCTTCCCTGGAACGATGTCGTGGAACGTTGTGTCTGACTGTTCCAGGCTGCATTGCGGGATTCACATTGCCGCTAGAGTGCTTGCGAACATTAGGTTGACGCCGCTTCCGCCGTCCATAAAGACGCGACTCATCTCGAAGCCTCCGATCTGCGCCTCCAGCACCAGGGCAGCATGACCTGGGCGAGGGATCTGGCATGGGTGATCCGCGCGAGTGAATGTGATGCAGGACTCCGATCCACTGAGGTACTTAGGGATTGCAGGCGGAGTTGCTACGGCCAAGTTGATTTGTCGGGTGATTTTCTTCTGCACCCTATTCGTGGGGCATCCCTTCTGGATCATGTTTAGTGCTCCTTTCGGTGGGGGGGTACCCGTTCCCAGCGTTGTTCTGTGCTGGTGCGACTGGTTGGTTTGGGCCTCCAATAGGCGGCGGTGGGGGAGCTCCGAGCGCTATTTCGCCTGGTGCAGGTGGGTTTCCGAACACAGGTATTGGGGTCTGTTGCCTCATCTGCACCATGCTTTCGCTGAGTTTCTGGAACTCGCGGCAGTCCTTGAGCATATGGCTGGCTTTCTTTTTGCCATCCTGCTTGTCGATGTAGAAGTGGATGGTGCATGGACCCGAAAGTTTGTCGTGTGCTGAGGGTCCGTTGTCGCGGTCGCGGCGTTGCCATGACTGTGTCGGGCGTCCGTTGTCGCGGAAGTTTCCGCCGCGGTATCCTCCGCTGTTGCGGCTGTTGTCGTTGCGGCGGTCGGCGTAGCCGACCGCGACCATGTCGGGTCCGTCGCGGTCCTCGTAGACGCGCGATCTCCTCTTGCTGCGGCGTTCCCGTCTTCGGCCGTAGTCGTCCTCTTCATCCGATTGTGGTCGGTGAATGCAATCTTCGCCGTCCGCCCACCTGTTTGCGATGTCCATGAGGTGGTCGAGTGTCTTGGGCTTGACGCGCCCAAGTTCCTCCTTGAAATCTTGGTGTTTGACGCCGTCCCTAAAGGCGTCGATGGCCCTCTCTTCGGAGATGTGTGCTGTGGAGTTCTTGGTGGTAGACCAGCGTAGAATGTACGAGCGAATAGATTCACCCGTTCTCTGAGTGCAGGCTCGCAACTCTTCGATTGAGGCGGGCCTCTTGCTGGTGCCCTTGAAATTTCGGATGAAGCTGTAAGCTAGCTCCTCCCAGCTTCGGATGGATCCTGATGATAGGCTGCTGAGCCAGACCCGCGTCGCGCCTGTCAGCTGCAGCTGGAGGCATTGCATGGCGGTTTCTTTGTTGCCGCCGTGAAGCTTGACGGATGACAGATGGTCACTGAGCCAGGATTTTGGATCTTGCGTGCCGTTGAACTTCGGAGTATCCGAAGGAAGCTTGAAATTGCGTGGCATCTACGTGCGCCGAACAGATCTGCTGAAGCATCGAGCTCCGCAAAGTTCTCCTTCGTCTTCGTCCATCTCGGATTCAGACGAGCATGCACGTTTGGCTCGTGCTTTGTCGATTTTGCGCTGTGTAAGCGCGTCTCTGGCGTCGTAGTCGCGTTTATGGCGATGCGAGCTCTTCTTCCTTCGAGGAAGGTCGTGTTCCTCTTCTTCTTCGGATGAAGGGGTGGGGCTCCGGTCGCGCCTGACCGGAGCTTTCTTCTTCGGCTCCGCAGGAGCGTCTTCGTGGAGCGCAACTTCAACGAGTCCGAGTCCGGTGAGTGCGGACTTATGCATGGCTCTTTTCGGGTCCCCCTCCGGAGGTGGGTGGGCTGCGAGATACGCAGTGGCTGCCATGATCGCGGCTTGCGGTGTCTTTGGGATGGTGTTGCCGTCGGCATCCATATCCATGAACGATGTGTGGAGAGTTCAGGTCACATCACAGCATTCCCTGGGATCCATGTTCTCCACCCGAGAGCGGTGCTTGTTTCCCTGGTTTCCTTTTGTGCTAGAGCCGGGTGCCATGGCGGAGAGCGCAGCTTGTCGCGCGCTGGACTCAGAGGCTGCTTGCTTATGTTTGTCGAGCGTCTCCTGCATCTTGACTTGCTTCTTGTGCTCCTCGATGAGGAGGTAGTGGTATGCCATCAGTAGGTCACGTGGGGAGTCCATAGGCAGGACTATGTCGCCTGCTACGGCACGGCGTGCCTGGACCCATCCTTCTTTGCTAAGTTGGATGAGGTGGCCGTTGTTTTCCCCATTGGGTGGGGGGACTGGCTTCTTCTGTTCCCGCCGTTTTCACCATTTCTGTCCTGCGGGTTGGGGTTCGTGTTGGGCGGCGGTTTAGGCGTTTGCTATTCCTGGATGACTGCGGCGCATTGGTAGCACTCGCAGATTGGTCCGCTGCTGCCGCAGCTTTCGGATCCGGAGCCGTAGGTCCCTTCATCCGAAGGTGGATCGCACAGATCGGAGTTGCAGCTGTTGCTATCGTAGGACTCATCTGTCGATGGTGATGTGCATAGCACAGGGTGTGGAGCCCATGAGGCGGGCCTGATTGATGGTAGGGGCACCCGCTCAGGAAGGCAGAGGGTGCCAGTTTGCCCCACCTAGAAGCAGAAGCTTCCGAACAAGATTTCGAGTCCGTCGCCTACGGGCTCGAAGTCCTTCATGGTGGCCGGCGAGTGGGCGGTGAAGTCGAAAGCACCGAAGGGAGGTGATTCTCCGTCGCTGCAGAGTTGTAGATCGATCGGGTCGGGACCGTCACGATCGCACAATCAGCAACCCCGATTCCCACAAACGGCGCCAATTGACGAGGTTTAATCTCATCAATGCCCATTGTTATGGACTTGGGTTTTGGAGAAGATGGGGATGCTGGAGATCGTGGAACGGTTAATAGACAAGCAACCAGGGTACACGAGATTTACCCAGGTTCAGGCCCCCGGAGGGAAAACCCTACTCCTGCTTGTCTGCTCTTGATTACGGCGGAACCGAAGGTTACAAGGTGCGCATATTTGATCTGGCGTGGGGGTGCTTGTGCGAAAGTATGAGTCGAGAGATCTAGGATCTGCCCTCCTGGCCTTTATATAGACTTAGGCAGGTCCTGCGCATAGTCCTAGTCGGTTCCAGGTTCTAGGGTTTTACCCCTTTGAATTTCCTATCTATGCTAGTCATGCACTCCAAGGATCCGAAGACGTCATGGGCCTTGGTCACCCGAAAAGCTTCATGGGCCAGCGTATGTCTGCTGTGGGCCTTCCTTGGGCTGGACCAGGTATACTGAAGTCACGTACCCATAGGGTATAACCTTGTCATCCGAGACTCAAGAAAACTATTGGGTTATGTCCGAAGAAGTACTTTTATTTAACGCCTTTAAGTTAGGCACAAGAAGCAAGAATCAAGTATTTTCAAATGAAGAAGCATTAACATCCAAATTTCTTTAAAAGGAGGAGCAAAAGGTAACTTCTCTCTCCTCATAGGGAAGTGTTCAATACCTTTCTTGAATGGAAATTTATATTTAATGGTGCCTTCTTTCATATCAATGATGGAACCAACAGTTCTAAGAAAAGGTCTTCCCAAAGTAATAGGACAAGAAGCATTGTATTCAACATCCAAAACATAGAAATCAACAAGGACATAAGCATTGTTAACCATAATAAGAACATCATTAATACTCCCCATGAGTTTCTTTTTAGCATTATCATCAAGTGGGACATCTAAATAGCAATCTTCCAAAGGTGGCAAATCAAGCATTTCATAAATCTTTCTAGGCATAATAGAGACACTAGAACCAAGGTCACATGAAGCTTTGAGATCAAAGTCATTCACTTGCATATTAATGATGGGTTCCCAACTATCTTCTACTTTCCTAGGAATAGAAGCTTTGTGTTTCAATTTTTCTTCCTTAATTCTAATGAGAGCATATGTAATGTGTTTTGTAAAAGCCATATTCATAGCATTAGCATTAGGACTTCTAGCAAGCTTTTGTAGGAACATAATCACTTCAGAAATATTGCAACCATCAAGATCAAAATCAAAGTTAGCATCATAGGTAGTATACTTATTGGGTTTAGGCATTGTTGTAGGAGGAATGGGGACTTGTGGTTTGGTAGCATCAACATTGGAGGTGGTAGTAGGACAAATACTATTTTTATAGCAATTTCATCTTCTCTTTCCCACTTAGCATGCAATTTAGCTAACAATATAGCATTTTCATCAATAGTAACTTGTATGGCATGATTAGTAGGAAAGGTACTTTCCAAGGTTTCAGGTTTAGAAGCCATTTTATTAATCAAAGAGGATTGTGCTTCAGACAAAGATGAAATATTTTTATCAACATTCAAAAGCTTTTCCTCCATAGTCTTGTTGAAAGTGTTTTGTTTACTAATAAAGTCTTTAAGCATAAGTTCAAGTTCAGAGGGAGCACTTCTATTGTTGTTGTGGAAATTTCCATAAGTATTACCATTATTGGGAGGATAAGGCCTATAATTATTATTAACAAAATTATTCGTATAAGCATTGTTGTTGAAATTGTTATTTCTAATGAAGTTCACATCAACTTGCTCTTCTTGAGCAACCAAAGAGGCTAAAGGAACATTATTTGGATCAATATGAGCTTTTCCATTAACAAGCATAGCCATGATAACATCAATTTTATCACTCAAAGAGGAGGTTTCTTCAACAGAATTTATCTTCTTACCATGTGGAGCTCTCTCAGTGTGCCATTCAGAATAATTAACCATCATATTATCAAGGAGCTTTGTTGCAGCACCCAAAGTAATGGTCATAAAGGTACCTCCGGCACCAGAATCCAATAGATTTCTTGAAGAGAAGTTTAACCCTGCATAAAAAGTTTGGATAATCATCCAAGAAGTCAGTCCATGAGTGGGACAATTCTTTACCAAAGATTTCATTCTTTCCCAAGCTTGAGCAACATGTTCATTATCAAGTTGTTTAAATTTCATTATTCCATTTCTCATAGATATAATCTTAGCAGGAGGATAGTATTTTCCAATAAAAGCATCTTTGCACTTAATCCAAGAACCAATACTATTTCTAGGCAAGGATAGTTCGGTGACCCAACATACCACTGCATGATGTAGTACACTATAGTCGTTGACATAACACCAATGAAACACATGTTCACTAGTATTACATCCCTCAAGTGGTACAACAGAAACACATCGGGTCCAATACATGGCTAAAGGTTACAATTTACTCTATACACAAGATCTAGAGAACACTCTAGGTTAAAGAGAGAGAAAGAACTTCTTACAAGGAAGAATTAAAGATAAACATTGAAAAAACTATTATACTAATAATACTAGTATTTTAACTAAGGGGTTGACATTGCCGCTATTGCAATGCACTACAGAAATATGTTCCTTGGTTAGAGAGTATATTCCTATCTAATCAGTAGCTTCGTCTTCACTTGAGTTGATGTATATGCTGACTTCCTTGTCTTCATTGAAAAGCTTCAGCTTTGGATGATGATTCCTAGAGCATAACTTGATGTAGACATCGTCTTAATGGCTTCAAAGTCTAGCAAGGGTTAAGAAGATACGTTGAGTACGAGCGTACTCAGCAAGTTCACCAGAAAAGGAGTGTTTGATGCACTATATCTACAGCCACAGACCGTAGGTCGTAGACAATGCAAGTTTTTATAAACATTTCTTCAAGGGTTGCTTTTATTCTGAAAAGCTATGTCCGTCAGCCTTCATGGCTTCACCAGAACTTTCATGGAGTTCCTTTCCCGCAGCATTCGCATATCCTTCCCGGAACAGGGAGTAACAAGTTACAGTTCTTACACTTTGCAGAGGTGCATTACTTTTCCCATGAGAGATCAACTCCTTGTTGCATAACCTGGCAGCTTACCCGTCCACAATTCCATGTCGTGGGGCCCAGTAGATGATCCAAGCCAATCATTGTCCTCTCTGCGACCTCATATGTCTGCACGATCCTTCGGGGCTGGCTCACCTCCGTTAAGCCCCCTTTCGGGCAGGCTAAAACCCTGATGAGTTCCCTAAGACTCTATGACCTAGTGATGTCCGGACGAGTACCATTTAAATGGACTATATCCCTAAACACCATTCATAGATAATCTAGACACCAAAAGTGTGGGGCGTAAGGGTGCCCACCCATATGTTGGATCCGCACAAGGAATCACAACGTCATGTTAAGGTCGTCTTGCCTCCATACAAGAGGAAAAGGATACATCTGACTTCTCTGTCCTATTCCAAATCTCATGGTTAACGTGTAATATACGACGCAAGAATCACTGGCGACATTGGTTGTTATGTCCTAGATAATAGGTTCCTTTACCACCAGAACTTTCATAGTCGGTTATTACCTCATGGTAAATAACCCATAATCACATTATTATGAAAATAGTGTTCTCGGACCTTTTTCAAGTGCAGGTGATGACAACACTGGATTTGTAAAATACTTTACAGAAAATAATCAAAGGACATGAGCAAGTATGAACTTGCCTTTTGTGATTGCAATATTATGCACTCACGGTCTTCAAGACAATATAAGATCCAATATCTAAAATCAGCATCATTGGTCCGGTAAGGACTAATGTTTAAAGAAGCAATAGCCTTTTATGCATAAGTAATGTGATGCTATTTATAAACGCGAATCCCAGGGATAACATTGTTCTAGGGTTTGGATACTGGAAAGATTTCCTTGGAATGTGTTGTACTTTAAGTTAAGTTTCACACTTGTGCTTCTTGTTAAGGTTTGTGAGTGTGTGAAACAACATGTAATTATAATAACGTAAAACAATGCGATGCACACCAACGTGAAATGTGACTCAAGATTGTTTACACTATAATTGTTTATCCTTAAGTTTTACTTTACAAGTAATGGTCTTGTTAAAGGATTTTAAGTGTTTATAATCCTAAGTATATAGGTGAAGTTTGAAAGAATGTGATTGTGGTTACTTGTCATTTGTTGATTATGATGAAATTCCTTGAAGTTTAATTTATTAAGAGCTGGAAGCATTATTATAAGTTTTGTTGATTGAAGTGGCAAAACGAATAACTTTTGAAGAAAAGATTCTTTTACTAAGGTCTAAACAATCTTTGTGGTTAATCAAATGTGGTCGAGATTGTTTGTGCTTGCTTGAATAGCTTAGACTTGAGATGCTTTATAACTTAATTATAACAGACCAAAGTTAACTATCAAACACATAATCAAGACTTTAGTCTTATAGTAAAAGTCTGGTAGGCTAAAGTTAACTTTAAAATATAGATGGGTTTAAGGTGTAATGCTTATGATTTTTGTACCTTGTGTACTTATAATGTTTCCTTAAGGTTACTTAAGAATGGTTATACTTTTACTTGGTGTGGTGGTTTTTATTTATTTTATAATGGAATAGTATCATTCATTTCCTTATAAAGGTGTGATGGATAAGTAAATAGTACTAGTGACTACTCATGAATTATCTTTGGATTCATTTCATTATAAGGTTGTGAGTGGAACAATGGTAAAAGGTTGTATTTGATTAAAATATCATTCTTGAAGATTTTATAATTGTTAAAGATCTTTTTAGAAAATAAACTACACATATGGTTGAAGGATAATTCAATAAAATTGCATTTAAAATGTGTTGAACCATTTTCACTTCATATTATCAATATTGAAGACTAATACTATTTATTAGACTCAATTGGCTAATTTTAGGAATATTAGCAAATTTTATTTGCCTTTATAGGAATTATTTGTTCAGGAAATAGGTTTAAATTTTTATTTACTTCAGAAGTGGAATATTATATTTTAAACATGTAGTTATTATTTTTGTGATCATTTTGGTATTTTACATTTATTTTTGTGATTTATAAATAATAAGATATGATTTTTATAAGATTTATTACTTTATAAATAATAAATGTTTAGTTAAGTGAAATAATAATGCATGATTATTGTTTTAAATTATAGTTCTTATTTTTATAAGATTTTTGGTATTTTATTTATATTTTTACCATTTACCAATATTAAATATGAATTTTCAAGTATTAACACTTCTAAAATATTAATTAAATAATAAGTATTTAAATTTTTTTGTCATAAAAATGTTTGATAATGGTTTAATGTTATAGATTTTATTTTTCTGAAATTTTTCATATATTAAACATATTTTTCTGAATTATAAAACAAAAGTTATTGATTTAATAAGATTTAATCATTTTATTTCATTTCTGGAATATTGATAATTGAATCTGTATTATCTTAGCAATTAACTCAGTAGGGAATACTTTTTGCATTGAATCTATTCTACCCAAGGTCACTGGCCAGTGGGCCTATGGCCACATCATCAGCCACGCAAGAGAAAACTGAGTCAAGGTGATGTGAGCATGACGTCACAGTGACGTCACCTCGCCGGTGACGCACAGATGGCGAACGACGGCGAAGATCCAGTGACTTCTAGCGAAGATGAAGACTATGGTTCGAATCAGTGCACTTCGGGAAGGCGAACAGCGGTGGCGCCGCTCACTTTTGGTCACCGGAGCTACTCCGGCGACCACCTACGGTGGCGGCCGATGGTGAACTACGGCGCTACGACAATACACGGCGTGAGAACGAGAGTGAAGGGAATGGGGAGATGCGTATGCTCACCCTGGTTGTAGTAGCAGTGTCGGCGAGGGCAGGCTTGGTCGGGGACGAGCTCTCCGACAAGATTTCTGACGAACACCGGCGGAACAAAATGGTGAAATTCGCCCCAACTCGTACTCCCCCAGTCACTGCGTTCTTCTCATATGGTCTACAAACGAGGGCGCTTCTCCTCGTCCACTTCACGGCCTCCTGGACGAACTCTACCGACAGCGAGGCGTGGCTCCGATGAGCTAGGGTTTCATCCCCATTCGAAACAAAGAGGATAAGGAGGGAATGTGGATAGGGATTGAGGCAAGGTATCGCGGTGGCCTTCTTATCCCCCTCTGGAATGGCGACGGGTATCTCGACGCACGGCTGACGACGACGACGACATCGGGCGACAGCGGACTCCTCCAGCGAGCTACCTATGTGCGTGAGGATGACGACAACGACAGTTTTGCAGAAAACCCCCTGGAAATTCTTTCCTCTCAACCCACGATCCTTCTTTGGTCCCACCTGTCAGCCAGAGAAAAGAAGTAACTGGGCTGGCTGCTGGACTTTTGTGGGCTGCACGTGGGCGACAGACAAGAAGAGGGAAGTTGGGCCACGGCCAGGAAATGTTTTTTATTTGCTTTACTTTTTCTATTTTCTGTTTTGCTTTGCAGATTTGTATTTAATCTATAATTTGAACTTTTCTATCAAAGTTTATTTGTTGAACATTTGCAACAACAATTAATATTGATTGATATTTATTTTGTAAAGCTTAATGATAAATATTTTCCTTTTATATATTTCTTTATTTACTTTATATAAATACCGTTTTCATATTTTGTAGAAGACTTTGTTATTAATCAACTTTATAATAATAAACCATGGTTTTATGACATTTCCTTATTTGTTTATAAAATTTAATTCTATTTAGCTATTACTTTGGAGGAAAATTCTTATATTATGATCCTATATAATTATTTGTTGTATAAAATACAAAAGAATTAATATGGTTAATATTACTCTTCATAAATTTAGGAAATATCAATGTGTATTTTCTATTATAACTAACATAGAAGTTAAGATTTGAATTGTAAGTGCTTACCCTAGGTTTTAGGGTTTTTAATATACTTATTTTCTTTTGTTGAAATGAGTAAAGATTGAATAGCTAAAACACATTGTCTTTATGTTTGTGATCTTTAATGATATCACCTTTTAAAATAGAAAGTTATTAATTAAAATGTCTTATGGAAAAGAATTGACAAAGATAACTCCTAAATACACATGGTTATGATAATTGGAAATGTCAGAGATGTGCTTAAGTGATTTGCTATAGGAAATATTCCTTATAAAGTATTGTGAAAACAATATGATTTATCCAATGGATGAGATGGATATTAAGCTTGATCACAAATTTAGGATTTAATGTTTACCATGAATTACTATCTTCCATAATTCATAATTCTGGACTTCTGATTAAGGAATTCCTTTCCTAGATATTCTACTCCTTCATATCCATCATCATGTGTTATCATGATGATCCTTACTTCATAAAAATATTCTTATCCACCTTTTTTTCTTCCATAATTATACATTAATATTACTTTAGTAGATGTATGTATAATTGGATATACATCAAATCCTACTCCACCTCAAGTATTTACTCCTTTCGAGAGGAAGATACTAACTCTATAATTCAATGCTGCTCTAACATCTTCTTAATCATACAATTTTATCTTTACTTGGATCCAATAAATCATATTGGAGTTCAATCAAGTTTTACCCACCAATGTTACTTATACAGGATATAAGCTTTCAATCTTGGTGACTAAAGCATGATCATTATAATCCTTTGATCCTTTATGGTTTAGGTTTCCAATTGGCTAAACAAGGCTTCATCAAAGCAATATTATAGTTGTATTAGAATTATCTTTTGTTTATCTCTATGGAACTAAGAGATATATTCATTGACTATACCTACTTGTTCCAAGAGGATTACTCCTTGATAACTATCTTCAATGTTTATCCCTATAATCTAATTTATCACCATATAATTATATAATCTAAATAACTCTTCTCTTAATTCAGGAGTGATTTAACTCCACCAATAATCCTATTGATCTTATTTACTTCCAACACTTCCATCCTATAGATGATATTTGAATCTAGCATTACCATATACCTTTCCTTACCTCCTTCTTTACAGGATTTAAGTGAATGCTATAATAAGAATAAGAGGTAATAGATCAAGTATTGATAGTTTAAGAATTGGTGAATCAATAGTTGATTACTCAACATTGATGAACAGTAGATATTAGAATAAGGTTCAATATAGATGACAAAGATTGATATAGAAAGAAAGATATGTGGTGAATGATCTTGACTTAGTTTCCTTCCTAATTAGGGTTGTCTGAAAGATTGTACGATGTATCCACATAATTGTGGATCTCCGAAGCCAATATTTTAGCATGTTAGTCTTACTTACTATTTGTATATTTTCGCTTAGATAGGACTGACTTCGCGAAACGCTTCGAATGACGATCGCTCTAAACTTTGTACTTCTCTAAGTCTTACTTAACTTAGGCCAAATTTTATGCTCTTTATGCAACTTTTAAAATGATCTGATTAACTACTTTAACCGATACCTGCTGCGGGAAATTACCGACCGTGGACCATCCTAGGGTGTATGTATTACCCTACGATTTCCAACATATTTCTAGTACTTACTCTGAATTATTCGAGTTTGGATACCACCCACTTCTGGTGAACTTATTTTCACTACTACTTGTTTTATTCTATGTGTAAACCTCCTGGGTACACGGAATTCGTCACTCCCTTACACGGATTCCCATTCCTATCTAGGTCTATAACATCAAGTAATAACTGGGTGTTACATCATGCATTTCCACATCTAATTAAACTTCATGTATAGATCTAGCCAATCAAGAAAATGCAAGAAAATCCAAAAGTCAATGAACACAAAACATATACCATGTATTATACATAGGTTTGAAATAATTTACAAATATACTAGATGTTCCAACGGTTTGCCCCTCACATACTTTACACAACTATCTTACAAGAACTTCCTGATCTTGTGAGTATATCCTCACTTATTTCAGCAAACCTTTCAAACTACAATATGCATTACCCTCTATGTACATTATTCAAGCACTCATCCCTTGGAATGTCGTTCCTTACTTACTTTCATCTTCCTCTAGTGCTTCCTGGAGTTTCGTCCATGACGACGTGAATTCCTACGACAGCCTTCTGGAGGGTAAGAGCATCCAGGAGGTGCGTATTCTTGATTAGAAGTACCGAGACTGATATTGGTCATTGAAAAATGACTAGAGTTGGCATAGTCTTCTATAGGATATTCCTAATTTTCCGGCAATGCTTCCTCAAAGTAAGATGGCTCCTTAGCCTTTTCTTGGATCCACTCGTACATATTGGTATAGTAGCTATCGTAATACTCTTCTAAGTTGATTGGATTGGTATTTCATCCATATGGTCCATACGGTTCTCTATGGTTATAGTTGGCCTCTTCTCCGATACCTGTATCACAAGGTATAGGATTTCCTATGGTTCCACCTTGAGATTCTACTCCCCATTCATACTGGTTTTTCTCAGGGTTATTTGGAATAACTCCAGCCCATTCCCGTTGTTCGGAGTTATACTTGGTCCATAAATCTTCAGGTGACTGGGGTTTAATTTGGTAGTAGGCATAGTTTTCTGAGCGTGGATCATCAAACTCAGTTTCCTCATACACTTCTTCTGAAGGTATGTATTTGGGATGCCTAGCTTCTTTATCTAACTTCTTCCTACGTGCCATTGCCTTATCAGGATCAGTAAAATCCTCAATGACCGTATCCAGTTCCTGAACTAAAACTTGGTGAGTGTTATGATAATTGGTTAGCAAAGACCGATAACGATCCATATACTCTATAGCTGGAGTAGGTTCAGTTTGGACTAGAGTAGAGTGATCAAACTCATGCTCTTTGTTTGAGGTTTCATGGGGTATAATGGTGTGAGTACTACCTTCTAGAGCTTGGGATTACTGTTTTCGGATCATGGTTATGGCTGCTGCTACGGCAATCTGATATGCAGATGCCATGAACCTTGCCTCTCCTGATGGCATTTCTCCCTTAAGTCCTAACTTCTTGGGTAACATGATCATGACATGGTATTTAGCTAATACCTGCCCATCATAGTAACTGTAAATCTTGACCAAAAGTCTCGATTCACATTCCAAACTCCATAGAAGTTGTCGGAGATTATCTGTCCAATCCCCTCCGTAGTCATTCAATGTCCTGTTCATCACTTGAACATTCCGGGGTGGATACCGAGGTGCCATGTAGAACTGTAGATAAGAAATTATCATCAGTCACATAGAGTTAAAACTCCTGGTAGTGTTCAGGTTTGCAATTATACTAAAGCATTATCGCACTAACAACATGAGAGGATTATTCTCAATTGAATATCCCTCATATCTCTAGAGAACTCTTTATTATTGCAGGTATGTGTCCTACAGGTTCTACCCATTTACTAGATTTCCAACCTAAGGTCAAAGCATATGCTCTGATACCAACTGCGGTGACCCAGCATACCACTGCATGATGTAGTACACTATAGTCGTTGACATAACACCAATGAAACACCTGTTCACTAGTATTACATCCCTCAGACTGGTACAACAGAAACACAGCGGGTCCAATACATGGATAAAGGTTACAATTTACTCTATACACAAGATCCAGAGAACACTCTAGGTTAAAGATAGAGAAAGAACTTATTACAAGGAAGAATTAAAGATAAACATTGCAAAAACTATTATTCTAATAAGACTAGTATTTTAACTAAGGGTTTGACATTGCCGCTATTGCAATGCATTACAGAAATAGGTTCCTTGGTTAGAGAGTATATTCCTATCTAATCAGTAGCTTCGTATTCACTTGAGTTGATGTATATGTTGACTTCCTTGTCTTCATTGAAAAGCTTCAGCTTTGGATGATGATTCCTAGAGCATAACTTGATGTAGAAGTCGTCTTAATGGCTTCAAAGTCTAGCAAGGGTTAAGAAGATACGTTGAGTACGAGCGTACTCAACAAGTTCACTAGAAAAGGAGTGTTTGATGCACTATATCTATAGCCACAGACCGTAGGTCATAGGCAATGCAAGTTTTTATAAACATTTCTTCAAAGGTTGCTTTTATTCTGAAAAGCTATGTTCGTCAGCCTTCACGGGTTTACCAGAACTTTCATGGAGTTTCTTTCCCGCAGCGTTCGCAGCTCCTTCCCGGAACAGGGAGTAACAAGTTACAGTTCTTACACTCTACAGAGGTGCGTTACTTTTCCCATGAGAGATCAACTCCTTGTTGCACAACCGGGCAGCTTACCCGTCCATAATTCCATGTCGTGGGGACCAGTAGATAATCCAAGCCAATCACTGCCCTCTCCACGACCTCATATGTCTGCATGATCCTTCGGGGCTGGCTCACCTTCGTTAAGCCCCCTTTCGGGCAAGCTAAAACCCTGATGAGTTCCCGAAGACTATATGACCTGGTGATGTCCGGACGAGTATCATTTAAATGGACTATATCCCTAAACACCATTCATAGATAATCTAGACACCAAAAGTGTGGGGCATAAGGGTGCCCACCCATATGTTGGATCCGCACAAGGAATCACAACGTCACGTTAAGGTCGTCTTGCCTCCATACAAGAGGAAAAGGATACAGCTGACTTCTCCGTCCCATTCCAAATCTCATGGTTAACGCGTAATATACGGTGCAAGAATCACTGGCGACATTGGTTGTTAAGTCCTAGATAATAGGTTCCTTTACCACCGAAACTTTCATAGTCGGTTATTACCTCATGGTAAATAACCCACAATCACATTATTATGAAAATAGTGTTTTCAGACCTTTTTCAAATGAAGGTGATGACAACACTGGATTTGTAAAATACTTTACAGAAAATAATCAAAGGACATGAGCAAGTGTGAACTTTCCTTTTGTGATTGCAAGATTATGCACTCACGATCTTCAAGACAATATAAGATCCAATATCTGAAATCAACATTATTGATCTGGTAAGGACTAATGTTTAAAGAAGCAATATTATTTTATGCATAAGTAATGTGATGCTCTTCATAAACGTGAATCCCGGGGATAACATTGTTCTAGGGTTTGGCTACTAGAAAGGTTTCCTTGGAATGTTTTGTACTTTAAGTTAAGTTTCACACTTATGCTTCTTGTTAAGGTTTGTGAGTGTGTGAAACCACATGTAATTATAATAACATAAAACAATGAGATACACACGAACGTTAAATGTGACTCAAGATTGTTTACACTATAATTGTTTATCTTTAAGTGTTTATAATCCTAAGTATATAGGTGAAGTTTGAAACGATGTGATTGTGGTTACTTGTCATTTGTTGATTATGATGAAATTCCTTGAAGTTTAATTTATTAAGAGAAGGAAGCATTATTATAAGTTTTGTTGATTGAAGTGGCAAAACGAATAACTATTGAAGAAAAGATTCTTTTAATAAGGTCTAAACAATCTTTGTGGTTAATCAAATGTGGTCGAGATTGTTTGTGCTTGCTTGAATAGCTTAGACTTGATATGCTTTATAACTTAATTATAACAGACCAAAGTTAACTATAAACCACATAATCAAGACTTTAGTCTTATAGTAAAAGTCTGGTAGGCTAAAGTTAACTTTAAAATATAGATGGGTTTAAGGTGTAATGCTTATGATTTTTGTACCTTGTGTACTTTGTAATGTTTCCTTAAGGTTACTTAAAGAATGGTTATACTTTTACTTGGTGTGGTGGTTTTTTTATTTTATAATGGAATAGTATCATTCATTTCCTTATAAAGGTGTGATGGATAAGTAAATAGTACTAGTGACTAATCATTAATTATCTTTGGATTCAGTTCATTATAAGGTTATGAGTGGAACAATGGTAAAAGGTTGTATTTGATTAAAATATCATTCTTGAAGATTTTATAATTGTTAAAGATCTTTTTAGAAAATAAACTACACATATGGTTGAACGATAATTCAATAAAATTGCATTTAAAATGTGTTGAACCATTTTCACTTCATATTATCAATATTGAATACTAATACTATTCATTAGACTCAATTGGATAATTTTAGGAATATTAGCAAATTTTTATTTACCTTTATAGGAATTATTTGTTCAGGAAATAGGTTTAAATTTTTATTTACTTCAGAAGTGGAATATTATATTTTAAACATGTAGTTATTATTTTTGCGATCATTTTGGTATATTACATTTATTTTTGTGATTTATAAATAATAAGATATGATTTTTATAAGATTTATTACTTTATAAATACTTAATAAATAATAAATGTTTAGTTAAGTGAAATAATAATGCATGATTATTGTTTTAAATTATATTTCTTATTTTTCTAAGATTTTTTGTATTTTATTTATATTTTTACCATTTCTCAATATTAAATATGAATTTTCAATTATTAACACTACTAAAATCTTAATTAAATAATAAGTATTTAATTTTTTTGTTATAACAATGTTTGATAATGGTTTAATGTTATAGATTTTATTTTTCTGAAAATTTTCATATATTAAACATATTTTTCTAAATTATAAAACAAAAGTTATTGATTTAATAAGATTTAATCATTTTATTTCATTTCTGGAATATTGATAATTGAATCTATATTATCTTATCAATTTACTCAACAGGGAATACTTTTTGTATCGAAGCTATTCTACCCAAGGTCACTGACCAGTGGGCCTATGGCCACATCATCAGCCACGCAAGCGAAAACTAAGTCAAACTGGTGGACTGAGTCAAGGTGATGTGAGCATGACGTCACGATGACGTCACCTCGCCGGTGACGCACAGACGGCGAACGACGGCGAAGATCCAGTGACTTCTAGCGAAGATGAAGACTATGGTTCAAATCAGTGCACTTCGGGAAGGCGAACAGCGGTGGTGCCGCTCACTTTTGGTCACCGGAGCTACTCCAGCGACCACCTACTGCGGCGGCCGATGGTGAACTACGGCACTACGACGATACACGGCGTGAGAACGAGAGTGAAGGGAATGGGGAGATGCGTATGCTCACCCTGGTTGCAGTAGCAGTGTCGGCGAGGGCAGACGTGGTCGGGGACGAGCTCTCCGACAAGATTTCTGACGAACACCGACGAAACAAAATGGTGAAATTCGCCCCAACTCGTACTCCCCCAGTCACTGCGTTCTTCTCAGATGGTCTACAAACGACAGCGCTTCTCCTCGTCCACTTCATGGCCTCCTGGACGAACTCTACCGACGGCGAGGCGTGGCTCCGGTGAGCTAGGGATTCGGCCCCATTCGAAACAGAGAGGTTAAGGAGGGAATGTGGATAGGGATTGAGGCAGGGTGTCGCGGCGGCCTTCTTATCCCCCTCTGGAACGGCGACGGGTATCTCGACGCACGGCTGATGACAACGACGGCATCGGGCGGCGGCGGACTCCTCCAGTGAGCTACCTGTGTGCGTGAGGATGACGACGATGACAGTTTTGCAGAAAACCCCCTGGCAATTCTTTCCTCTCAACCCGCGATCCTTCTTTGGAGCCAGAGAAAAGAACTAATTGGGCTGGCTGCTGGACTTTTGTGGGCTGCACGTGGGCGACAGAAAAGAAGAGGGAAGTTGGGCCACGACCAGGAAATGTTTTTTATTTGCTTTACTTTTTCTATTTTCTATTTTTCTTTTCAGATTTGTATTTAATCTATAATTTGAACTTTTCTATTAAAGTTTATTTGTTGAACATTTGTAGCAACAATTAATATTGATTGAGATTTATTTTGTAAAGCTTAATGATAAGTATTTTCTTTTTATATATTTCTTTATTTACTTTATATAAATCCCCTTTTAATATTTTGTAGAAGACTTTGTTATTAATGAACTTTCTAATAATAAACCATGGTTTTATGACATTTCCTTATTTGTTTATAAAATTTAATTCTAGTTAGCTATTAGTTTGGAGGAAAATTCTTATATTATGATCCTATATAATTATTTGTTGTATAAAATACAAAATAATTAATATGGTTAATGTTACTCTTCATAAATTTAGGAAATAGCAATGTGTATTTTCTATTATAACTAACATAGAAGTTAAGATTTGAATTGTAAGTGCTTACCCTAGGTTTTAGGGTTTTTAATATACTTATTTTCTTTTGTTGAAATGAGTAAAGATTGAATAGCTAAAACACATTGTCTTTATGTTTGTGATCTTTAATGATATCACCTTTTAAAATAGAAAGTTATTAATTAAAATGTCTTATGGAAAAGAATTGACAAAGATAACTCCTAAATACACATGGTTATGATAATTGGAAATGTCAGAGATGTGCTTAAGTGATTTGCTATAGGAAATATTCCTTATAAAGTATTGTGAAAACAATATGATTTATCCAATGGATGAGATGGATATTAAGCTTGATCACAAATTTAGGATTTAATGTTTACCATGAATTACTATCTTCCATAATTCATAATTCTGGACTTCTGATTAAGGAATTCCTTTCCTAGATATTCTACTCCTTCATATCCATCATCATGTGTTATCATGATGATCCTTACTTCATAAAAATATTCTTATCCACCTTTTTTTCTTCCATAATTATACACTAATATTACTTTAGTAGATGTATGTATAATTGGATATACATCAAATCCTACTCCACCTCAAGTATTTACTCCTTTCGAGAGGAAGATACTAACTCTATAATTCAATGCTGCTCTAACATCTTCTTAATCATACAATTTTATCTTTACTTGGCTCCAATATTTCATATTGGAGTTCAATCAAGTTTTACCCACCAATGTTACTTATACAGGATATAAGCATTCAATCTTGGTGACTAAAGCATGATCATTATAATCCTTTGATCCTTTATGGTTTAGGTTTCCAATTGGCTAAACAAGGCTTCATCAAAGCAATATTATAGTTGTATTAGAATTATCTTTTGTTTATCTCTATGGAACTAAGAGATATATTCATTGACTATACCTACTTGTTCCAAGAGGATTACTCCTTGATAACTATCTTCAATGTTTATCGCTATAATCTACTTTATCACCATATAATTATATAATCTAAATAACTCTTATATTCATTCAGGAGTGATTTAACTCCACCAATAATCCTATTGATCTTATTTACTTCCAACACTTCCATCCTATAGATGATATTTGAATCTAGCATTACCATATACCTTTCCTTACCTCCTTCTTTAAAGGATTTAAGTGAATACTATAATAAGAATAAGAGGTAATAGATCAAGTATTGATAGTTTAAGAATTGGTGAATCAATAGTTGATTACTCAACATTGATGAATAGTAGATATTAGAATAAGGTTCAATATAGATGACAAAGATTGATATAGAAAGAAAGATATGTGGTGAATGATCTTGACTTAGTTTTCTTGTTAACTAAAGAGTTTGGGTGAAGTGTTACCATGTTTCTCATGGTAGTAATAGAATAGGGATAGAATAGGTCAATAGTTAGTTATTACATTCTTGTTATTTGGTATTCATGAGTTATTGTGATGAATATTATGATAGGATCCTTTGAGGATCAGATATTAATCATTTAAGCAATACATTATGATTTAATTTTTATTTTATTTGATCTACCCTTAGATCAAATTATGTTTACCCAAAATAAGGTTTTTAGCAAAGGTCATATTGACACTTATCGCAGTCCACTTGATGATCTACTTCAATTCCATCAGGTTGAGAGAAGCTTCAATCACTTTAACAAGTTTTATTCAAAAGCGCAAAAATTATTCGGATTTTCTATGCATGAATGCAATGCACACATCTGGGTTCAGCTTATTTCTAAGCTCTAATGCTGGGATGTTACAAATAGCAACCATTCTTTAGATTTTCCTCTCAAGGAGAAAGGAAACAATTTGATCTTAATAATATCTCCATCTACATCCTTATATTTTTGCATCTCACAAAGTTCAACAAAGTTATTGAGGTGGGAAGCAGCATCATCAGAACTAGCACCAGAAAATTGCTCTTTCATCACAAGATTCAACAAGGCTGGCTTAATTTCATAAAAGGTAGCATCAGGAGCAGGTGAAGCAATAGGTGTACTCAGGAAATTATTGTTGTTTGTGCTAGTGAAGTCACACAACTTGGTGTTCTCAGCAGAATTCATTTTTGCGTGGGTGGAGCAAGCCAACAGCAGCAGCAACTAGAGTAGGAACTAATTTTTTGTGTTTTTGATAAGAAAAACCAAACCAAACGAAACTATTTTTTGTAATTTTTGGTAAAAAGAAGCAAGCAAAACAAAGAAAAAGGAACTAAGCAAAATAAAAACAAAGTAAAGAGAATGGTTGTGAAATACTCCCCTTGTGAACTTGTCCTTAACTCCCCGACAACGGCACCAGAAAATACCTTGACGTGGCTTAGTTGTAGAGCTTCGTTGGGAGACCCCAGAGGAAGGTATGATGAGCACAGCGGAAAATTTTCCGTCGGTTATGAAACCAAGTTTATCGAACTAGTAGGAGCAAGGAAACAACTCCAAGGTGTTGTTAGCAACTTGGAATCCTGCACAACATGAACTCAAGACTTTGCCCCAACTTACAGTGAGGTTGTCAATCTTACTGGTTTGCTGAAAACAAATGATTAAATGTATAGTTTGGAAGGTAATGGTTGCTTGCAAAAAGTAAACAGTCACAGTAGATGATGTATCAATGTTAAAGATTGGACCAGGATCCACAGTTCACTAGAGGTGTTCTCCTTAAGATAAATAACATAGCATGTTGGGTAAACAAATTAGAACGGGGTAATTGACATGACTGAGCAAAGCATAACAATGCAAATACTAGACATTCATGATTCCTATGATATTTGATCGGGCACTACAAAAATATACATAGACCGCCATCCAACTACATCTATGACTAGTAATCCACCTTCAGGTTATCATCTGAACCCCCTCCAGTATTAAATTGCAAGCAACGGATAACTACATTAAGCAATGTGTGTAAAGTAAAGAATACAATTGTTCCACGAACAAAAGATTGTTGTTTTGTCCCAAGTAGCAACATCACATCTATAACCTCAGAGATTCCTGTCACTTCCCCAGATTCAATAGAGGAATGAACCCACTATCGAGCATAAATACTCCCTCTTGGAGTCACTATCATCTACGTGGCCAAGATAGCTACTAGAAACGGAGAGCATGCAGGATCACAAACAACATAGACATGATAGAATCAATAATTAATAAGACATGATAGAATCAATAATCAATCTAACATAGTATCTCAATATCCATCGAATCCTCGCAAACACAACATGTATGATTACAAATAGATGATCTTGATCATGAACGGGGCTCACAAGATCTAAACATGATAGCACAAAGGAGGAGAAACAACCATCGAGCTATTGTATGGACCCATAGTCTAATAGTGAACTACTCACGCATCATATCGGAGGCTGGCATGGTGATGAAGAAGCCCTCCGGGATGATCACTCCCCTCCGGCAAGGTGCCGGGAAGAGCTACAGACTGTGGTGGCGGCGGCTACGAATTGTTTCGTGGATACCTAATCAGGTCTTTAGGGTTTTGGCATCGGGGTTTTTTATAGGCGAAGAGGCGAGGTAGGAGGACGGCCAGGGGCGCACACCATAGGGCGTCACGCCCTATGGACCCCCTTCGTCTCTCCTATGGACTCTGTGTTCTCCTCGGTGAAATATTGATTTTGGCTTTTGTCCTGTCTAATTCCGAGAATATTTCCTTACTAGCTTTTATGAAACCAAAAATAGCAAAAAACAGGCAACTGGCACTACAGCATCTTGTTAATAGGTTAGTGCCAGAAAATGTATAAAAATACCTCCAAGTGTAGACAAAGCATAGCAAAGTAGATACTAAAAAATCATGGAACATCAAAAATTATAGATACGTTTACGACGTATTATATTGCCATCGGCATAGGATTGTTGTGCCAACGACAATGCCCTTGGAATAGCTATTTTCCATTTTACCATATTAATCTTATAAAAATAATAACTAAATCATTCTAATTCACGAAAATACAAACAATATATCAAAATTTGCAGAAAATAAAATCAATATATCTACACTCAAATATTACACACTTGTAAATAAAAATTAAGTAAAACATAAAAACATTGCATATAGTTTGAAATGGGCATAAGAAATTCAAAAACAATCCAAACAATATAAAACATTCGTGTGGTGTCATATTATGTGATATAGTTGTAAGGAAAATATCAAACTTAGAATATTGTAAATATCACAAAAAACCATCTTAAAATGAGCTATCATGTTCGAGGTTTCATGGCTTTCAGGCCAAACAACCAATGTTATGGCTAGAATTGTGGCATAGTTTATGATAATCTGCCCATATTGTGCACACATGTGCATATTGGGAGGGCTTACAATCTTGCAGGAGAAAGTTTTCCTTTTCATTACACAAAAAGCCATTTTCTATTTTCCGAGTGCAAAAAATGGTGTGTTTTGTGAAGCAGCCACCAAATAAAAGTTTTACATTGGTACTATCCATTTTTTTAAAAATACTAGACCACCTTACATGGACAATTTTCAAACCGGGATATCTTAAACCTCTCCGTCCACCCCTTATAAAAAGACAAATTCCTGCCAAATCGGTAGAAGTCGGTCAGATTTGAACTACATGTACATGATCATGCTCGTGATTTTTTGGAAAAATCATTTTAGGTTCACAATATGCTATTTCATGAGAGATCCACTTTGAGTTTAGCGAGGCTTAGCCCGGAGTTAGGAATCTTCATGCCCATCATTTTGATTATAGTTTGAAACAGACATAAGAAATTCAAAAACGATCCAAATAATATAAAACCTTCGCATGGTGTCATATTATGTGATATATTTGCAAGAAAAAATATAAAACTTGGAATAGAGTAAATATCACAAAAAACCCTTCTTAAAATGAGCTATCATGTTCGAGGTTTCATGACTTTCAGGTCAAATGGCCAATGTTATGGCTAGAATTGCAGAATAATTTGTGATAATGTGCCCATATTATGCACACATGTGCATCTCGAGATGACTTACAATTTTACAGGAGAAAGTTTTACTTTTTATCGCATCAAAAAGGCAATTTCCATTTTCCGAGTGCAAAAAGGGTGTTTTATAAAGCAACCACCAAATGAATGTTTCACATTGGTACTACCCCATTTTCAAAAATACTACCCCATTTTCACAACCGGGGTATTTTAAACCTTTCTGTCCACCCCTCATGAAAAATACAATTCCTGCCAAATCGGTAGGAAGTCAGTCATATTTGAACCAATGCAATTTTGTTGGATTTTTGCAAAATTAGTGTAACCCGGTGATATTTTGAATTTGTCATGCAATTATGGTGGTTTTTTTGCAATTAACTCTATATTAAGAAACTGACGAGGGTTGATTTCATCAATGTCCATTGTTATGGACTTGGGTTTTGGAGAAGATGAGGAAGCTGGAAGTCGCGAAACGGTTAACAGACAAGCAACACAGGACACGAGATTTACCCAGGTTCAGGACTTGATTACGATGGAACCGAAAGTTACAGGGGTGCGCAGATACAATATGGCGTGAGGTGTGTATGTGATGGTGGAAGAGGATCCCACTCGTCGTACCCTCTTAGCCTTTATATAGATAGGCAGGTCCCGGGCTTTTGGTTGAGTCGGTTACAAATTAGGGTTAGTACCCTTTGAAATTCTATCTAATCTAAACTTGTTCTCCAAGGAGTCGAAAACGTCATGGGCTTGGGCCACCCGAAATCTTCATGGACCCCATGTCTTGACGTGGGCGTTCCTTGGGCTAGACCAGGTATACCAATATCGTGTGCCCGTGGGGTATATCCATGTCAGTAGCCCCCGAGTGTTCAGTCGAATCGTAGATTCTGTTGGAGACTCTTCAATCTTTCGGGTGCTATGTAGTTGAACCTGTTTTGCAAGGAGAAATGTTTAGTTCATAGGGATTATCGATGCGTGTGCCTGGCTCACCTGACGGATCAGGGTCAGTTAACTCTCATAGGACAAAACAACACGATCTTCGTCAAACTCGAGTCCCCGGACTCAAATTCGGAACGATTGTTAGTGTGATTCGACTCAGGCCGTTGTGGACTTACAAGAGCCGAATCCCAGTGATTTTTAAGTGATGTAACCAACGCATCTGTCGGAATTTTTTATCGTTCATGTTGACATGGAAATTTACTGGCAGCGCGCAGTCAGGTGCGTTACCAGGCCATCAGATGATATTTGTAGGGCTTATCTTTGCGTCGTAGACACATCATCTGAAATTTTATTACCGCGGAGGTGTTTCAGGTGGCCAAGGAGACTGCTTCTCACTTAGCATTGGTTTGGGAAAAGTTGCCAAAAAGATTTTTGTCGTATTTGATCCGAAGGATCGCAGTCAAAGAATTCATAGGGTGCGCTGCCAGCGCTCCCTATGGGAGTATCCCCCGAGTGTCTATTCGAGTCGTAGACTCAAGCAGAGACTTTAGTTCGATTGTAATTCAGAATAGGTCCGAGGAACATAATTTTTTTGGATGCTTCAACCGATCCTCCCCATGGGAGTAGCCCCCGAGTCTGTAGTGGAGTCGCAGACTCGACGTAGGACTCGAAGATAATTGCGAGGTGTAGTTACCTTAGTCATTTCTCAGATGCGGGGCCATCGCTCCTGATGGGAATAGCCCCCGAGTAGTTTCTCAAATCGTAGATTCGAGTAAGTACTTGATTGATCAGCCGAAAACTTCGAGCCGTTACTGGTTGTGCCTTGATGACGTCAATGCTGACGATTGGTGATCTTAATCGTCTGCGGCAGCAGAGATGATGTGACGAGACGATCGTGGGTCCCACCGCCTAACTTGAAGTTGACTAGTCACGCGTAGACATGGCGAAAATTATGGCGTCTCCTTGGTTTTCGTGCATAGTGGACAGCGTGCTGGTGACGGTTCGGTATAGTGGTGACACGTGTAGAGTCAGATTTTGATGGCACGCTAGGGCTTCTCGATCGACGGCTCCTGTCCATTGTCTTCGTCCTTTTATACCGCAGGGGAACAGTGATTTATTTTCACCCTTTGCCATTTTCTCATCTCCTTTGCCTCCATTTTCACGAGCTTCGCTGCCCTCCGCTGTGTTCTGGATGTTCTTCACACTTTTCCCTCTTCATTCTTGTGCTCGCCCCGCCATCGTCGTCGCTACAAAATGGGAAATCCAAGGAAAACTGCTACCAGAGCTGGTTCGAGCACCGCTAGCGGCGGCAAGAAGGTCGCCGCTACCGCCCGTGCCATGGATGGTGGGTGGAAGTGCACGGATATGCGCGATGGTGATCTGCGCAAGCTGCGCGATGCTGGGTTGATCCCCCAGAACAAGGAGGACGCCCTTCTTCCTGGCAACGAGGTAATCCCATGCCCACCCGAAGGGTTTCGGGTGATGTTTTATGCCTTTGTCGTTCACAGTCTCTCTCTTCCTGTTCACGATTTCCTTCATGGACTCCTCTTTTTTACGGGATTTAGCTACATCATCTGTCTTCCAATTCCCTTCTCCACATCGCCTGCTTCATCACTCTTTGCGAGTGTTGGCTCGGTATCGAGCCGCACTTTGGCCTCTTTCGGAAGCTCTATTCCATGAAGAGACAGTCTAGCACCGGCGGAGTCTATCCGCTCGGAGGATGCATCATCTCCATTCGTTCTTCTATTATTTTCTTATCCTTTTCCATGTGCGAGTCCGTCTAGTACTGGTGAAATAAGTGGTTTTACATCCGCGACGCCAAGTTGGACGGACAAGAATATGGTCTCGCCCCATTTGACTCGGCTCAGAAAATCATCCCGAAGAGGTCATGGAAGAACCACATCTTAGAGGGTGAAACTATGGAGGTGTAAGAGCTCTACCGTCACGTGGAGGCGCTCCAGATGGTGGTCGAGAAGGAGGTCAATGATACGTTGGAAACGTATCTATAATTTTTGATGCTCCATGCTTGTTTAGTATCTACTTTGCTTTACTTGTCCACACTTTGAGGTGCTTTTTACATGTTTTCTGGTACTAACCTATTAACAAGTTGCAACAGTGCCAGATGCCTGTTTTCTGTTGTTTTTGGTTTCAGAAAAGTTAGTGAAGAAATATTCTCGGAATTGGACGGGATGAACGTCAAAGTCAATAACTTTCCGTGGGGAACAAGGAGTCCAGAGGGGAGACGGATAAGCGGTCCAGGGAGGCCACCCCCCAGGCGTGGGGTCAGGTGGACCCGCGTCTGGGTAGGGTTTGCCTACCCTGGTCGCCTCTCAGACTCCCCCCTTCGCCTATAAGAAGCCCCCGATACAGAAACTCTCGGCACCTGATCAGAAATCCACGAAATCGTCTGTAGCCACCGCCACCATCGTCCCTAGATCAGGGGGATCTGAAGTTCTTCCCGGCACCCTGCTGGAGGGGGTGATCATCCCGGAGGCCTTCTCTCCGGTATGATTCGTGAGTAGTTCCACCTTGGACTATGGGTCCATGTAGTAGCTAGATGGTTGTATCTCCTCCTTGGTGCTTTCATGTATAGATCTTGTGAGCTCCATTAATGATCAAGATCTAATCTATTTGTAATCATGCATGTTATGTTTGCGGGGATCTCATGGATATTGAGATTATTATGTTGGTTTGATTAATGGTTCTATCTTTATGATTCTATCATGTCTGTGTTGTTTGTGATCTTGCATGCTCTTTGCTGCTAGTGGTTATCTTGGCCAAGTAGTTGCTAGTGACTCCAAGAGGGAGTATTTATGCTCGATAGTGGGTTCATGCCTCTAGTTTCCAAGGGAAGTGACAGAAATCTCTTCGGTTGTAGATGTGCTGTTGCTACTAGGGAGAAAACAACGGGCCCTTATTCATGGAACATGTGGATTGTTTACCTTACACACTTTTCTTAAAGCAGTTTTCTGTTGCTTGCAACTTAATACTGGAGGGGGGTCGGATGATAACCTGAAGGTGGACTTCTAGTCATAGATGCAGTTGGATTATGGTCTATGTATAATGTTGTATTTCCCAATCAACTTCATAGGATCTTGCTAGCTATTAATTGCATTGTTATGCCTTGCTCAGTTCCTATCAATTGCCCCGCTGTAATTTGTTTACCCTTCATGTCATGTTGTTTATCTAAGGAGAGCACCTCTAGTGAACTATGGACCCCGGTCCAATCTTTACCATTGATACATCTTCCATTGTTACTTGTTTACTTGCTGCAAACCATTACCTTCCACACCATACGTTTAATCCTTTGTTACAGCAAACCGGTGAGCTTGACAACCTCACTGATTCATTGGGGTAAAGTCTTGAGTTTGTGTTGTGCAGGTATCCACGTTGCCAGCAACACCTGTGTGAAGTTTCCTTCCTCCTTCTGGTTCGATAACCTCGGTCTCTACTGAGGGAAACTTGCTGCTGTGCTCCATCACACCTTGCTCTTCGGGTTCCAATGAAGTGCTCCATATCAACACTTGGTGCACGCATCAGTCAACGGTGTCGACAATATTCGCACCTTCCTCAAGCGTCGGGTGCAGCCACTCCAAGCGAGGGCGCACCCAATGTTTCTTTATGCTGGCCACAGCGACCCGACGAGGGTCTCATCCGAAGAGCTGTCCAAGGGTGACCTGGATAGATCCCTTCAGCCTCTTTTGAAGTTCAAGGCTAAGGAGGACCTCCCGGGGAAATCGTTGACCTCCCCTTTTAGTGCCAAGAATGCAGTTCCACAAGTGGAAAATTGTAGTTTGCGCGTTGCGCTTTTCGAGTGTTTTTTGCAGCTTGTAGTGTTACTAATCTTCTGTCTTTGGTTTTCAGGGCCTCAAGGTAGTTGGGATGATGCCCCCGCTACTTGAGAAATATCTGGTTGCGCCGAACAACGAAGTTGTGGATTCTGAGTCCGAGCTTCCTCCGGCGCAGTCTCCTACTTTGGACGCCCCCGAGGCAAGCAAAGGGCGGACTCGAAAGCGCACCCGAAGCGAGTCTTCCGATGCGTCTACCCCTCCAACTCCAAGGGGTCCGCTGTTCCTCGATAAGCACGATGTGGAAGAAGGTGCGTCATCTGCACCTTTCCCTGTTGTGCCCCTTCGGGCGGTGGCTCCGCAGCCGCCAGCCAAGAAGAAGAAGGAGAAGCCAGCTCATGTCTTCCATTTATCAGACATGGAGTCGTAAGTCATTGCGCTTGAGTCTTGTTTTCCTTTTCATCTTTGCAATTTTAGCTTGTTGCTGATTTGTTTGGTTGTTTGCAGCAATCCTTCGGAGGAGTCCCTCGATGGGGACACTCAAGAATTGATGGTGGAGTCAAAACCGACGGCTTCTGTCCCCCGGGTGGTGGCCGAATCTGAGGACGATGGCCCGAACTCCTCCAGGAGAGAAGCTCGGGCAGTCGCAACTCAGAAGGCAGCATGTAGACCTTCGGAGTCCACACTTAAACACGTAAGTGTTGTCTTTACTTCATGGGGGAGCACCCGAGTCCTTTTGCGTGATCTATTGATCTTCTGCTTTTCGGGGGAGCCCCCGAGCCCTTTGTTCATCAATTTGTGTTTCTATTTCTTCTGTAGCCTTTTGTACACAGCGCCAACCTTCTCATTCGGCAACATCTAGCACTGCAGGGTCAGCTGCAGCAGCTCCAAGTTGTGTAGTCGTATCTTTGTTTGTTCGTGAAAGGGCATTTATTGTCATAATCACTTTTGGTGTTTGTTAACAACAAGTACATCATTTTATAGTTTTTCACTGTCCACAGGTTGGTATTATGATAAGTGAAAAGCACCCTCACACTTGGGAAAAGTCCATATACTCGTGTGACATATTTCTGGAAACTCCAGACCGGAGTCGAGTCTCTGGTGTGGTCCGGAGTTTCCGGATCTGTCTTCGGTGGTGACTTCAGGATCTGGGCTGGGACATTCTGACTAGGGTTCCAGAGCCTGCACTGGAGGATACTCCGGAGTCTCTGGTGCTATCTTAGTCCGGTGTCTCTGGTGTTGGAAGACCGGAGTCTCCGGTCATGCTAGGTCATGGATGGCCTGGGTCATTCAGATGGGCGGTCTGGAGGCTGGTCCGGAGATTGAACAGAGTCTCCGGTGCTGTCTCAGTCCGGAGTCTCCGGTGTTGGAAGACCGGAGTCTTCGGTCATATTGGGTCGTGGATGGCCTGGGTCTTTCAGATGGGTGGTCTGGAGGCTGGTCCGGAGATTGGCCGGAATCTCCTGTGTAGACCGAAGTCTCCGGTCTACAGACCGTAGTCTCCGGTCTGACTTTTCTTCAATGGTCAGAAAATGGTTCGTGGAGGAAGCTGCCTATAAAAGGGGACCCTTATCTTCTTCTTCCAGCTGCTCGAGTTGCTCAAGAACACCAACTCCATTAGAGCCACCAAATCTACAAGATCTCTTCATCCAACCATCCAAAGTCATTGATCTTTGGAGAATCGAAGGAGGAGGCCTTGATCTACATCTTCACCAAGAGAGATCTTCATTTCCCCCTCATTCACTTGAGGGCCCCCAAGCTCTAGTGTTTCATTGGAAACCCTAACTTTGATTTGGTTCTTACAAGCTTGTCTTTGATTTGTCTTGACAACTTGCTTGTATTTGGGAGCCTCCAATTAAGTTGTGGATGTGTGCCCCGAACTTATTGTAAAGGCGCCGGCTTCCACCTCGAAGGTTTTTTTTGAGGAATTACAGCAGGAGAGTCTCCTATTGCTCTTAAATTAAAGAAAAACGGGATATGTCACAACATATTTACAAAGGGCAAGAGAATATGCCCCTAGAAAAGTTAAACTCTCACCTCCTTTACAAAGGATAAAAGCTGGTCTCTAAGAGCTGGTTTCAGCCTAGCCCCTAGAAGATGAATATCATAGGAGAATTGTGCTAACCAACACTGGATATCTGGATCTACATTATCAAAATATTTTTTGTTTCTTTGCTTCTAGATATTCCAAGCACAAAGAATTACACACTCAAGAAACATAGGCTGCTTCCACAATCTTTCAGCAGTAGACAATCTGTCAGCAAGATTCAAACTCATGTTCCATGAAATTCCCAACGCAGACCAACACAATAAGCTAAAATTGCAAGAGAAGAAGAGATGTTCATTGGTCTCCCTTTCCTGCTGACAGGTTACACATTTAGCATCAGGTATTGGACATTGCCTCCTCACCAGCATATCCCGAGTATTCAAGCGATCCACCTCGAAGGTTGCTGATATAGTGGAAGGTGGATCGATCCCGTTGGGTGAGATTCATCGGAGAACAAGGGAGGCCTCTCGTGGCATTGGTGGTTTGAAACCACCCCCTTTCCAAACGTAGACGTACTTCCCCTCAAAAGGAAGGAACTACGGGAAACAAATCCTTGTGTCTCCGCGTCCACTCCTTTGGTTACTTCTATCCTTTACCGCACTTTACTTACTTGTTCTTGCTTAGTGTTGTGATAGTTATTGCATGGTTGACATATAGGTAAATTCACCATAGTTCCATAATCTAGAGAATTTACCTTTCTTGTCAAACCCTAATTTGAAAAATAAGAAAATTTTAAGTAGCACCTATTCACCCCCCCTCTAGGTGCCCATACGATCCTTTCAATTGGTATCAGAGCCTCGGCTCTTTATTTGGGCTTTACCGCCTAAGAGAATATGGGTAGCCATGATGGGGATGGTGAGCCTACCGCGGTGACCATGGAAGATCTCAAAAACTTGGAAACAAGATTGAGCTCTTCCTTGGTAAACGAAGTCAAGAAGATGCTTGAGCAACTTATTAAAGACAAAGATGGCTCATCATCCCCCTCTCCTCAAGAGGATCCTCCATCCGTTTTACCTAAAGGGAATACTCTGGTATCCCCCGAGGATATAATGGTTAGGGGTAAACAAGACAACACTAATTCCTCCACACAAAATGATGGTGGGAAGGGTGATCACTGTGAGTCATGGTACTCTCCCGACCCTCCAATCCCTCACCCTCATGTATACAATAGAGGTGACCCACCAAAGCTTGAAGAATTTGCTACTTTTGCTCAATGGAAATCACTAATGAGAACTCATATGCGCAGCTCTTGCATTGAACTATGGAACATCATCGAGCATGTACTCTTTATTGGGGATCCAAACAACTTGACAAGAAGAGAGGTTGTCAATAGTCAACTCAATGCCACTGCTTTGCATATGATTCAACAAGGATTGGGTACAAAGGATTATCCACACATTGAGCACTTTAGCATTGCCAAGGAAGCTTGGGATGCCCTCACTGTATTGTTTGTTGGAAATGAGAGTATGAGGAGGAATCGGTATGATGCTCTAAGCAATGAAGCCAAAGGTACCAAAGGTGAAGATCATGAGGACATGTACCGAAGGCTCAAGACGACCGCCACCGCTTTTAGAAACGTGGGTGCCTCACATGTGGATGATGCCTGGATAAAAAGGAAATATGTGAGTGCACTCATGCCCTTAGCCCACCGACTTGAAGAGCCTTCAAGGAAGACACAAATACCATCTCATGACCTCCAATGAAGTTATGCAAGAGATGGCCGCTTTCAAAGTTGCCGCCAAGAATGCCTAAGATGCCCGTGCTCGTGCCCTTGGTATGAGCAACGTTGTCAATTTTTCTTTGAAGGCCAAAGTTGTGGACCATGGGGATGAACATGATAGTGATGAAGGACTCTCCATGGACCACCCCGATGAAGTCAAGATTGTTCATAGTCAATATATGGCCTTCTATGCAAAGAACTTTTGGAAGAATCCCGCCAAGGCCAAGATGGAAATGCAACGAAGAAGCAACCCAAATGGGAAAAGAGAAAACACTACTAGATTGAGAACTTGCTTCAATTGTGGCGACCGCTATCACTTTGTGGCAAGTTGTCCCTATGAGAAGAGGGAGGATCATGGGGGTAAGCTTATGTTGAAGAAGACTCTCAAAGCACCTTACAAGAAACCCTTCATCAAGAAGAATCCCATCAACAAGAAGTCGGGAGAAATCGTCCTGATCACTCATGAAGAATACTCCTCCGACAATGAAGATGAGGAAGAGGAAACTCCCAATGGTGTGGCGGCTCTAGCCACTACCTCTACTTCGACATTCTCACTCTTCGATTCTCCAAATGAGAATTCTCCCGTCAAGAACGTCACTTGCCTTATGGCAAGAGGAATAGAGGTATCCTCATCATCTCACTCCACCCCTTTAGCTAATGATGAAATTGATGATGAGATGTCTCTTGATGTTAAAAGGGAACTAATTGCTTTCGATGAGTTTATGACTAACCTGCAAGGGGATGCTAAGATACATTTTGGTAACATCTTAGATCAACTTTCTCACACACAAGAGCTCCTAGATGTAAGATGTAAACTTGGGCATGAACACATGATTGAGCTAGAGTCTTTAAACAATGCTCTAGAAGAAGAACAAGAAACTAGGATGTCACTTGAATTAAAACTTGAAGGGCTTGATGAGGCCAATGACATCATTGTGAATAAACTCATCAAAGAGCGTGATCATGCTATTGATAAATACAAAAGGGCTAAAAAGGGCAATATTGAGTTTGGTGTGGTTCATGAAAAACTTGCCGAGGACTTTAGTTTGCTTAACAAGGCTCACAAGGCTTTGGAAAGTGAACTCTTGTCACTCACAAAGTCCCATGAAATGCTTCAAACTCAATTGGCCAACATTCCTTCACCTAGTAACTTCATTCCATCTAATAGTACAACTATTCTTGAAGAGAATGCTAGGTTGAAGGAGGAGCTAGCCAAGGCCACATTTCCACAAGGCAACAAGTCCATTGATGATCTTTTGAGTAAGCAAAGGCCTAGTGGTGATAAAGGGGGCATTGGTTTTGTCTCCAAAACTAAGAAGAAGAAGAAGAAGAAGAAGAAGAAGAAGAAGAACAACAAGAAGAAGAAGGCCAAGCCCACACAAGAGACCAACAGGGCCATTGTGGATAGTAAGACCACAAGTGGTAAAATATGTCTCATGATGACTTTGCAGGAAGTGCTAACCCTCACTATGTTCTAATGCATGATTACTATGGTGATGTGTATGCACAATATGTTGGCCCATATGATGGCTATATTGCTTGGTCTATTTGGGTTCCCAAGACCCTTGTTGCTAACAAAAGAGGACCCATTGAAAAATGGGCACCTAAAAATTAGCTTGATCTTTTGTAGACATATGCTTCCGGAAGGTCAAAGTGGATGCTTGATAGTGGTTGCACGAGTCATATGACCGGAAGCTCGTCTATTGTCAAGGACTTAAAGCCAAATGATGATCAAATCACCGTGACATATGCCGACAAGTCAAAGTCTAAGGTAATGGGTTTCGGCAAGGTAGTGGTTGCTCACGACATTACACTCATGAACGTCATGCTTGTTGAGACCCTTGGATACAATTTACTTTCAGTCCGTGCTCTTGGAAAGATGGGTTTTGCCGTCTTTTTTAATGATTATATTGTGGTCCTCATGTGGAGCAAGTCTCTCAAGGTCGCTTTCGTTGGGTACGTCGAACATGACTTGTATGTGGTGGACTTTTCGGGGCAAGCCACTACAAGTGCGATGTGCTTATTCGGAAAGGCTGATGTGGGTTGGTTATGGCATCGCCGACTAGCCCATGTCAATATGAGAACTTTGCAAAGTCTCCACAAGGAGGGCCATATTGTTGGACTAAAAGAAAATGTTTCCTTTGCCAAAGATCGTGTTTGCAGGGCATGTGTTATAGGGAAGATGCATGATGCTCCTCACAAGCCTAAGAACCGCATCAAGTCCACCAAGATCTTGGAGCTCCTCCATGTGGACCTCTTTGGTCCTCCATCTCATGCAAGTCTGGGTGGGAAGAAATATTGCTTGGTGATTGTTGATGACTTTTCAAGATACTCTTGGGTTTATTTCTTCAATTTGAAGAGTGAGACTCAAAAGACCTTCATCGACTTCATCAATTTGGTTCAACGGCAATACAATGTTCCCGTGTTGATTATAAGAAGCGACAACGGCACCGAGTTCAAGAACTATACCTTGAATGACTTCCTTAGTGATGAGGGGATTAAACATCAAAATTCCGCTGCATACACCCCTCAACAAAATGGTGTGGCCGAAAGGAAGAACCGGACTCTTATTGAGATGGCTAGGACCATGTTGGCGGAGTTTAAATCTCCATACAACTTTTGGGCCGAAGCCATCTCTACCGCTTGCCATGCTTCAAACCGGCTCTACCTCCGCAAAGAAATCAACAAGACTCCATATGAAATACTTACCGGAAACAAGCCCAACATATCTTACTTCCGGGTGTTCGGTTGTAAGTGTTTCTATCTCATAAAAGGTGTTCGCTTGTCCAAATTCGAGTCTAAAGATTTAGAGGGTATTTTTGTTGGCTATGGTCTTGAATCTCACACTTATAGAATCTATGATAAGCTCTCCGGAGCCGTGATAGAATCTTGTAGTGTGACCTTCGAAGAATATGATGGTCCCCAAGGGGGGCGTGTTGATGCTTGTGATGCACATGATGAAATGCCTCAGGAAGCCATAGGAAGAATGGGTGTGGGATATATCCACCCCATTGAGGAACCCCTTATGGCGGATCAAGAAGAACTATGCTCCACTCAAGTGGAGCCCTCATCTTCACAACATCAACAAGCTCCATCCACCGAGGAGGACAATGATTCAAGCCAAAGACAAGATGTGGACCCTCAACATGATGATCATAGTGACAACTCTAGTAAAGGGGAGCTTGATTCATTCGCCAGAGTGTCAAGTGGTGCCAAGGCAATTGCCCAAGGAAGATTCGTACAAACTGTTTTGAGACAAGCTCAAATTGATGCTAGAAGGGTACTTGATCAAGACCAAGGTCAATCTTTGCCTCTAAATGAAGAGAATGATTCCAATGATGATCAAGGTCAAGTTGATGGTCAAGACAAGGATCAAAATGATGAAGAGGGTCCCCCAAGAAACAACATGGAGATCCACGCTCGTCGTGAAGCTAGAAAGGAAAGAATGTTGGAATAAAAGATCACTCTCTACAAAATGTAGTTGGTGACCTAAGGAAAGGTATTTCCACAAGAGCACAATTGAAGAGGTTCAGTGAACACCAAGCACACATCTCCATGATTGAACCAAAGAAAGTGTGGGAAGCTCTTGAAGATTCGGATTGGTTAGAAGCTATGCACAAAGAGCTCAACAACTTTGAGAGAAACAAATTGCCGGAACTTTATTGGAACAAAGTGGATATTCAAGAACAAGCAAGATGAGCATGGAATTATAGTAAGGAACAAGGCTAGATTGGTTGCACAAGGGTTATCTCAAATTGAAGGCATTGACTATGGAGAGACTTATGCACCCGTGGCTCGCCTTGAGTCCATCCGTATCCTTGCTTATGCGGCACATCATAACTTCAAGTTGCAACAAATGGATGTAGAAAGTGCATTTCTTTATGGCCCACTAAATGAATTGGTATATGTTAAGCAACCCCCGGGATTTGAGGACCCCAACTTACCAAACCATGTATACAAACTTGATAAGGCGCTCTATGGGCTCAAGCAAGCCCCACGCACGTGATATGAGCACCTTAGAGAGTTATTGTTTGACCGTGGATTTGAGGTTGAGAAAATCGATCCCACTCTTTTTACTAATAAAGTCAATGGGGAGATTTTTGTATGCCAAATATATGTTGATGATATTATCTTTGGCTCATCTAACAAAGATTTTAATGATGAATTCTCAAAGCTTATGACTAGTAGGTTCCGGATGTATTTGATGGGGGAGTTGAGAGTATTTATTGGTTTTGAGATCAAACAAGTTAGAGGAGGGACATTGTTCAATCAAGCCAAGTATACTCAAGATATGCTCAAGAGATTCAATATGCAAGATTTAAATGGAGCTCCTACTCCCATGGCTACAAAGACTCATCTAGAACAAAATACAAATGGTAAAGATGTGGATCAAAAGGTATACTGGTCTATGATTGGTTCTTTGCTTTACCTTTGTGCATCTAGACCCGATATTGTGTTGAGTGTAGGTGTGTGTGCAAGATATCAAGCGGCTCCTAAAGAAAGCCATTTAATGGCGGTCAAGAGAATCTTTTGATATTTAGTTCATACCCCATTTTATGGTCTTTGGTATCGTCGAGGCTCTACATTTTCTCTTTGTGGATACACGGATTCGGATTGGGCGGGTGACAAGGATGATAGAAAATGAACATCCGGGGCTTGCCAATTCCTTGGTAGGTCCTTGGTGTGTTGGTCTTCCAAGAAGCAAAATTGTATATCTCTCTCCACCGCCGAAGCCGAGTATGTGGCAGCTGCTAGCGCTTGCACTCAATTGCTATGGATGATGCAAACTTTAAAGGAATACAGTGTCCATTGTGACAAAGTGCCTCTTCTATGTGACAATGAAAGTGCCATCAAGATTGCATACAACCCGGTGGATCACACAAGGACAAAGCATATTGAGATTTGCCATCACTTCATTAGAGATCATGTTGCTCGAGGTGATATTGATCTATCATATGTGTCAATCAAAGATCAACTTGCCGATATCTTCACGAAGCCACTTGATGAAGCAAGTTTTTGCTATTTGAGGAATGAACTAAATGTCGTAGATTCAAGGAGCTTGACTTGATTTTCTTGCATTCTCACCTATGTTTCAAACCATATTTGGTTTAGGTGTAGGCATGGATATAGGGGGAGTGCGGTCCTAAATAATTGGACTATCCCTCCCCCATTATGCCCAAAGCAATCAAATTCATTCCTCTTAATATCATGTTGTGATATGTGAGCTTAATGATGAGTTTCGGTAATGGAACCAAGATATATCTTCGTGGTGCCAAGCTGAGTATACTCAAATATGGTGGCCTAGGCCACCGCCCTCTCACATTAGAGAGGATGGCACTTACTCATGTTTGTCATTCGCTTGATCTTAGTCTCTTGGAGCTTTTCTGAATACTTTTATGAATTCCTATGGCTCTTGTTGGCTCTTCACAGTTTGATGTCTCAAACCAAGCCCTTTCCCTATCTTAAACCTGTCTATATCTCATATGTGTCCCCAAACACCCATCCTGGAGCTTTTGGTCAAGGAGGACCGGAGTCTCCGGTGTACATACATCGGAGTCTCCGGTGTAGACCGGAGTCTCCGGTCGAGACGGTTTCTGCCACTTAAAGTAGGGGGGCGGGGTGAACTGGTACAACAGTTCCTCATTCTTCACCCCGTCCCCTACCTCCAAACCCGTCGCCTCCTCTTCCAAAACTCCTCCCCGGAGGTCAAGAAGCCCCCAGGATCCGCCGTGCCGCCGGCCAACCTTCCCCTCTCCTCCGTTGGGTCATTCCCACCGGAGGAATTGATCCCATGGACATATCTGGTACCTCTCCTCTACTTTTTCTCCTAGGGTTCATCTCTAGATGTGTTTTTGAGGATTGATGCTGATTTTCCCATTGGAATAACTTGTCTGCGGGCACTCTAGTACTTTAGCCTTGTTGCATTGCCCGATCGACTAGATTAACCCTCACCAGCATCTCCCCATCTCATGCCTGAGCCTCCTGACCGGAGATTCCGGACTTAGGTCCGGAGACTCCGATCCAGGCCGGAGACTCCGGTCCTTAGGACCGGAGACTCCGGTCTGAGACGGAGACTCCGGTATAAGGTGCGGAGACTCCGGTTTTGGGTGAATCAAAACAGACCATAAATGCATCAAAGCTCTTGTACTGCATTATTGGGACATATATACTCATCTCCATGTTATCTTCCTCACTGCTGTTCACAGGTGATGGTTCTAGTCGTCCTCGTCGTACCAAGGCCAAGTCCCAAAGGGGAAATCCTCGCTATGATGAAGCTCGGGGTCAATTTATCGTGCCTCCGTCCAACCAGAAATAGCAGGCACGTGATGCAGCTTACTTGAAGAGGGATCAGGAGAGGGCTGAACGAGAGGACCGTGCCAAGAAGGCCAAATATGACAACCTTCAGTCCTTAGCCAAAATGTCAAAAGAGGAGTACTGTGAGCTGAGAAAGATAGATTTCTATGCGTTGCCTCGTACCAGTGATGACCCTCATTTCTGGAGGAAAGAACAGGCTGTGTTCATGAAGGATGTGTATGGTGTGCTCACCAAATCACCTGTCTATCCTCAAAAGTTCATGAGTGTTGAGCAAATGCGCCTCAGCCCCTAATTCAATGATGCTCTGTGGATCTGTGAGAAGCTGGGACTGTATAACTTGATGGAGATGCGTGAAGACTACAATGTCCACCTTGTACAATAGTTCTATGCCACCGTTGTGTTTGGGTCTGACCTAGACAGGACCATGGTGTGGATGTCTGGTACCACTCGCTGCACAGCTACATTTCATGACTTTGCCAACGTCATCTTTGAGATCTTTCACGGAGTATCCACTCCCGTTGGGCTGCGTATGCACTCTGCGGCTTTGGGTGAGAACAAGTTGAAGTTGGCACCTCTGTATGACGATGGTGTTGTGGGGGGGGGGGTCCAAGGGACTCAAGACCCTCTGTAACATTATGTTGAGGATTTTCCGTCATACCATTGCACCAAGTGCTGGGAATGATGATGCAATTAGGGGTGGGCTTGTCAACCTTCTGTACCACACTCACTGGACCTACAATGCTGGACCAGAGGCAGATGCTGCACCTATTGATGTGATGGACTTTATTTTCGAGGAGATGTTCCATGCCATTCTTTACAAGAAATCTCCTCCATATGCACCCTTGGTTATGAGGCTCATCAACCCCCAGGAGCATGATTCTCCATATGGCATACGACCACACCTCACTGAGCACACTCTGGTCACACTGCAGCAGAAGGGGCGTATGGGGCCTGCTCCGAGGCGTCGCTATGGGGATGATGATGAGGAGATTGAGACTGAGAGGGCTCCCTCCCCACCTAGAGTTTGGAGGAAGAATGACTCGAATGCCCCTATGCCTACTATGACTCGAGACTATGTGCATGAGCGGGTCAAGAAGGCCAGCTTTTGGGAGAGGACCCTTTGTTGCATGAACTCGACATCCGTAAGCAACAACATGCATCCTACCAAAGCAACCGTCGCATTGAGAAGCTGCTCAACGAGATCAAGGAACAGGGTGCTAAGGATAATGAGGAAGGTGAGGATGAATACAATGATGAGCATGGGGCTTAGCAGTCCACAGAGTCTGATCACACACTCTCATTTGGGGCATGGAATTCCCAACAGGATAGTCTGGTGGATTGGAAAACCTTTGCTGATGTCACCTCCGGTTTTGGGTACCAGGGTACCTCCTCTTCTCGCCCTCACGGCAAAGGGCCTGCTGTCTCTGAAGACGATGATGATTACTATGATGAGGGTGGTGATGACCAGGATGAGGATGAGGATGCCGAGGATGACGAGGATGACGATGACTACTGAGTTGTTGGGGCGCTAGTTTAGGTCTTTTCCCTTTTTCGGCGTTTCGATGCCAAAGGGGGAGAAGACATTCTCATCGTTTTGCATGGGTTTGGGACTTTGGATTTGCTACTATCTGCTTTTATTTGCCATATTCGAACTTGAACTGCTATCTGCTTTTATTTGCCATATTCGAACTTGAACTGCTATCTGCTTTTATTTGCCATATTCGAACTTGAACTTCATGTGTGTTATTTGTTGTTCATGTGTGTGACTATGACCTTGTGTGCACTATCTATTGTAACTCATGTGAGATTTATGTGTGTTACCGTTGATACTATCTACCTTGCATGATTTACTTAATTATCTTGTTGCACATAGTCAGGGGGGCCATATATATTTTTATTCCATGAAAATCACTTGTTGTCATCGAACACCAAAAATGGGGAGATTGAAAGGGCATTTATTGTCATAATCACTTTTGGTGTTCGTTAACAACAAGTAGATCATTTTACAGTTTGTCACTGTCCACAGGTTAGTACTATGATAAGTGAAAAGCACCCTCACACTTGGGAAAAGTCCATACTCGTGTGACACATTTCTGGAAACTCCAGACCGGAGTCTCCGGTCTGCCAAGACCGGAGTCTCTGGTGTGGTCCGGAGTTTCTGGATCTGTCTCCGGTGGTGACTTCAGGATCTGGGCTGGGACATTCTGACTAGGGGTCCGGAGCCTGCATCGGAGGATACTCTGGAGTCTCCGGTGTTGTCTCAGTCTGGAGTCTCCGGTGTTGGAAGACCGGAGTCTCCGGTCATGCTGGGTCGTGGATGGCCTGGGTCATTCAGATGGGCAGTCCGGAGGCTGGTCCAGAGATTGGCCGGAGTCTCAGGTGCTGTCTCAGTCCGGAGTCTCCGGTGTTGGAAGACCGGAGTCTCCGGTCATGTTGGGTCGTGGATGGCCTGGGTCATTCAGATGGGCGGTCCGGAGGCTGGTCCGGAGATTGACCAGAATCTCTGGTGTAGACCGGAGTCTCCGGTCTGACTTTTCTACAATGGTCAGAAAACGGTTTGTGGAGGAAGCTTCCTATAAAAGGGGACCCTTATCTTTTTCCTCCAGCTGCTCGAGCTGCTCAAGAACACCAACTCCATTAGAGCCACCAAATCTACAAGATCTCTTCATCCAACCATCCAAAGTCATTGATCTTTGGATAATCGAAGGAGGAGGACTTGATCTACATCTTCACCAAGATAGATCTTCATTTCCCCCTCATTCACTTGAGGGCCCCCAAGCTCTAGTGTTTCATTGAAAACCCTAACTTTGATTTGGTTCTTACAAGCTTGTCTTTGATTTGTCTTGACAGCTTGCTTGTATTTGGGAGCCTCCAATTAAGTTGTGGATGTGTGCCCCGAACTTGTTGTAAAGGTGCCGGCTTCCACCTCGAAGGTTGCCGATATAGTGGAAGGTGGATCGATCCCGTTGGGGTGAGATTCATCGGAGAACAAGGGGGGCCTCTCGTGGCATTGGTGGTTTGAAACCACCCCCTCTCCAAACATAGACGTACTTCCCCTCAAAAGGAAGGAACTACGGGAAACAAATCCTTGTGTCTCCGCGTCCACTCCTTTGGTTACTTCTATCCTTTACCGCACTTTACTTACTTGTTCTTGCTTAGTGTTGTGATAGTTATTACATGGTTAACATATAGGTAAATTCACCATAGTTGCATAATCTAGAGAATTTACCTTTCTTGTCAAACCCTAATTTGAAAAATAAGAAAATTTTAAGTAGCACCTATTCACCCCCCTCTAGTAAGTTATGCTTGTATCCTTTGGGTCTTCTGGTTTTCGAGTGCGCTTTATCCTTCCTCAATCCAGTGTGTTTCCTTCTTATTTTCAGATGCTTCAGGCATCACGTTTGATCGTGGTGTGCTAGAGCATGAAGATGCTTTGGATGATGTTGCTGCTGCGATCAAGGATCGCTGCGCCACTACCATTGGCTCCTTGGAGAAAGCCAAGAAGGTGCTCGCGCGCTTCTACAAGTAGATCATCCCTAAGGGCGTTGCCCTTGACGACGTCGATGCCCTTGCGGATGCCCTGTCAGAGGATGCTCCGGTGGAGTATAAGCGCAAGCAGAAGGGCATTAGCGCTTCCATGGGGCTAGCGATGGTGATGGCGTCTAGAGTTGAGATGGACCTGCCTTAGGTTACATCCAGGATGCCAACAGCGGCGGATGGCTCTGAGGTAGCTTTCGCCCTCTTTGCTTATCGTTGTAAGAATTATGGGCCTAAGCTCATTGACCTCATGGCTGACTATGCGGCGAAGCAGAAGCATGAGGCTAAGAGCGGGTCGTCTGGCTCCGAGACTGCTCCGGATGCGGGTGCGTAGTCCTTTGTAATGTACCTTAGTGTAGCATCTCCTTTTGATGCTTTGTAAGAACTTGTGGATGAACAAGTTTCACTTTGCCACGAGGTGGCCTTAATTATGTATATAAGTCTGTCTTTGGGCTGCTGCCGAAAGTACTTGTGATGTTTATGCTTGTTTATTTTCTTCTAGGGTCCTTTGGGTCGGGTTCTAGTGGATTCTCCGACTGTGCCTGAGTCGTGACCATCCTTGGAGGATGCCTCGCAGTTGGCTTTTCTGCATGATTGCGTCCGCAGCCTGGAGAAGGATGTCCTTAGCATCCGAGGCCACGCGGATGTATGGAAGTCAAAGGCTGAGCAAGCCACTGCCAGGGAGGGGTTATTGATAGGGGAATTGCGGCAGATGGGTGAGCAACTTTAATGTGAGTCTTCGCGAATTGATGCTCTTTCGGGTGCAGCTTTGTATGCTAGCTCATTTCGTGTGTTGTGTAGATGTGAATCTCATTCCAAGGGAAGAGAAGGAGCGCGTCGCCATTCGGATGAACTGTTTGACATAGCAAGACCTAGAGGCTGGTGGCTTCTTCTGGATGGACCGTGATCGAGCCATCGTTCTTTGCGATGGTGCAAGATCGCGTGAACCAGGTTCTTCGGGTGCTGAGGCAGGCGAGGTCATCGTTGGCGGCCATCTGGTCTGTCATGTTCCCTTTGGACGTCACGCCTTCTACCTTCCTGGGTCTTCTTGGAAAATTTCGGAATGCGGGCCACGTCAAGGAGTTCGTGCGGCATCAGCTGATTGCCGGGGTGAAGGCTGCCTTATCTCTTGTTCGGTTGCATTGCCGTGATGTCAATCTTGCAGAGGTGGCGACTGGGCCGCCCCTTCGACCGGATGGTAGCTTGTGGGACACGAGCCCTCATTATGCGGTTGTGGCACAGCATGCGGAGGAAATTGTGGGTTTATTCGAGCAGTGGGCAAATATAATGCTCCAGAACAATTAGATCCTGTAAAGAAAAATAGATGATGTAAAATTTGTATGTATTCAAGTGGGCTTAGTGACACCCTTTGTAAAGTTTATGTTTTTGGCACGTGGTGCTTTGTTATGTGCATGTCCTTTTCGTTAGCCTGACGTGGTCAGCTAATCAGGTTGTATGCATTGTTCTCAGTCGACGAAGTCATGAGTTGAGGCGTAGCCCTCGAGCGTATTTAGCGAGAAATAATGTAAGAAGAAAAAGATATTTGGGCTAAGGAACTTAGCTTTTATTCATAGTGAAACAAGGAGGTACATTGTTCGGCTGGGTAGCCTTCGTTGAGTAGCCTTATTGAAAGTAAAGGGTAACTAGGGGTAGAAGCGTCGCAGTTGTCCGACGTTCCAGGGGTTGGAGTATTCGACTCCTGATGCGACGTCCATGAGGCGGTAGGCGCCACCTGGGATGACTTCGGTGACGATGTAGGGTACTTCCCAGGGTGACTCGAGCTTCTTGGGTCGTTCTTGCTTGAGCCACAGGACGAGGTCTCCTTCGGCGAAGGACCTTGGGCGCAGTCGACGGTTGTGGTAGTTGCGTAGGCTCTGCTGATAGACCGCTGAGAGAACCGTGGCAATGTTGCGTGCCTCGTCGAGTGTGTCGACGACATCTTCGAGTGCTGTCGATGATTCGGCTTCGTTGTAAGTGACGACCCGTGGGGCTTTGTGGCGTTCCTCGGCGGGTAGCACGGCTTCTGCTCCATGCACCATGAAGAAGGGCGTGTAGCCAGTTGAGCTGTTTGGAGTTGTGCGCAGGCTCCAAAGGACCGAAGGTAGCTCGTCTTTCCAGGCTCCCGCGAGCCTTTCGAGTGGACATAGCAGGCACTTCTTGATGTCGTTGGCCTTTTCGACCCATCCGTTGTTCTGCGGGTGCGCCATGGAGGCGTAGGATATGTTGATGCCGAGTTTTCCGCAAAAGGCTCGAAATTCCTTTGAGATGAAGTTCGAGCCGTTGTCCGTTATGATGTTGTGAGGCACGCCGAACATGTAGACAATGGACTCGAAAAACTTCATGGAAGTTTTGCCACTTTGGTTGGTGACGGGCATAGCCTCGATCCACTTGGTGAACTTTTCAACTGCGACCAGGAGGAAGACGTGACCTCCTGGCGAGGACTTTGGCAGTTTTCCTATCATGTCGAGGCCCAATTGGGTGAAGGGCCAGGCCAGTGTTATGGGCCTCATCTCGGATCCTGGCGCGTACGGCTTGTCTGTGTATCGCTGACAGGCGTTGCATCTCTGGACGATGTCCTTGGCGTCATTCATGGCGGTTGGCTAGTAGAACCCAACTCGTAGAGCTTTGGCGACTAGGGCGCGGCTGCCTGCATGATGGCCGCAGATACCCTCATGGATGTCTTGGAGGATGCTTTTGCCGTCACCTATGGTGACGCACCTTTGGAGCACACCCGAAATGCTGCGCTTGTAAATCTCGCCATTGATTATGGTGAAGACTTTTGACCGGCGAGATATGTGCCGGGCATCCGTCGGATCATCAGGCAGTTCACTGTTTATCACGTATCGACGGTACGACTGCGTCCATGTCTCTTCAACCGCCATGACCTGCATTAGGCTGACCACCTCAGCCTCGGTGTCGAGCTTTTCGGGTCCTTCCTGTCCTTCGGGTAGCGCAGCCCCCGAGTGCTCTGCTTCTTCGGCTAAGTCTTTTGGGAATTTTCTCTTGATAGAGGGTACACAGATTTGTTCGAGGAACACATCTGGTGGCACCCATGCGCAAGTGGAGCCGATGTTGGTGAGCCTGTCAGCTTCTTCGTTGCTTTCTCTTTCGACGTGCCAAAGCTCGCAGCTATCAAAGTCTCCTTCGAGTGAGTTGTAGAGCGCGCGGTACGCGATCATGTTAGCGATGTGAGTGTCGCACTCATTCATTGTCTGTTGGACGACAAGATTCAAGTCACCGTAGATGATGATGCGTGTTATGCCATAGATCTTGGCCATCCTCATGCTGTGGATGAGGGCCTTGTATTCGGCCTCATTGTTGGAGGCACGAAATTTCATCTGAAGGACGTACTTCATCTTGTCGCCTTGAGGGGACGTCTGTATGACGCCGGCCCCTGCTCCAGCCTCACGCTTGGAGCTGTCAAAGTGCATCGTCCACGATTGTGACATGTCCGGAGTGTCCGACAGCTAGAGTTCCATCCAGTGGACGAGAAAGTCAGGGAGGACCTGAGACTTAATGGCGGTGCGTCGCTCATAGATTATATCTAGAGGAGACAGTTCGATGCCCCACAAGGCTATGCATCCTGTGGCTTTGGGGTTGTTCAGGATGTTTGACAGCGGGGAGTCGTTGACGTCCATGATCTAATGCTCCTAGAAGTAGTGGCTCAGCCGATGAGCCGTCATGAATACGCCATAGGCGAGCTTCTGGTAGTGAGGGTACCTCTGCTTCATTGGGGTCAGTACCTCGCTGAGGTAGTAGATTGGGCATTGGACCCCGTGGGTCTTGCCATCTTCGGGTCATTCGACCACGAGTATGGTGTTTACCACCTGATGTGTAGCTGCAATGTATAGTAGCGGAGGCTCCCGTTCCTTTGGCGTGACCAGGACAAGCGAGGTGGAGAGCAGCCGCTTGAGGTCCTCGAATGCGTCGTCTGCGTCGGGTGTCCACTCGAACTTGTTCGCCTTGTGCAGTAGCTGGTAAAAGGGTAGGGCCTTCTCGCCCATCCGGCTGATGAATCTGCTCAGCGCCGTGATCCGCCCAGCCAGCTGCTAGACACCTTTGAGGTTCTTCAGCTTCTTCATGGCCACTATGGCCCTGATTTTCTTTGGATTCGCCTCAATCCCCCGCTGGGAGATGAAGTAGCCGAGCAATTGGCCAGATGGGACGCTGAAGGCGCACTTTTCTGGGTTTAGCTTGATCTTGTAGTGATCAAGGTTATCAAACTTCTCGCGAAGATCGTCGATCGGCGTTTTGGCCTTCCTGGTCTTGATTACTATGTCGTCGACATAGACTTGGATGTTATGACCGATCTGGATTTTTAGGCACACCTACATGCACCTCTAGTATGTGGCACCTCTAGTCGAATCGATGATTTGATCGATTCGTGGTAAGGGGAAGTGGTCCTTGGGATAGTAATTGTTGAGCGATGTGAAGTCCACGCACATCCGCAGGATGTCCGTGTCCTTTTTGGGTACCAACACTATGTTGGCCAGCCACTCGCTCTCCTTGATTTCCCTAATGAAGTTGGCATCGAGTAGTCTGTTGACTTTGATTCCAACGGCTTTGGCTCTTGGTTCGGACAGTCGTCGGATAGACCGCTTGACTGGCTTCGCGTCCGGAAACACATTGATGAGGATACAATCATGGATCATGCTGATTCTAGTTGTCTCAGCTGGAATGAAATATTGAACCTTATTGAAAAATATCACAAGGTGACTTCATTCCTAGTTGGACAAGATACGTTGATTTATAAGAACTTTATACTACCTAAATCATGGTGTTATTGTTTGACTAGATTTAATATCCATTGGACTAACGCCAGCGGGAAGGAGAGGGAGGAAGGCAAGGAGTCCGACATGATGATCGCCATGGATGCATGAGGGAGGAGCGGGAGGAAGGCGCAAGAGAAGATCATCAAGAAGGAAGGTTCAGTTCGGACAGACAGAAGCCCTGAAATTGAAACGGATGTGGATTCTTCATACGAAGTCCAAATCAAGCAAATAAGTACTTGTTGGAAAGATAATTCTGAGAGCTTTTCAACGAGTACTTACACATCTCTAGGGGCAGATAATCCAGCCCCCACACCGCCGGATAATCCGGCCCTGCTTCGGAATTTCTGCTAAGGACTTCGGGCGCGTCGTTCAATATGGGGCGGATAATCCGCCCCAGGGGAGGATAATCCGGGGGGCGGATAGTCCGCCCCTACTTCGGGCGGAAATTCCGGCCCTAAAAGTTACCATTAGATCTGGACGGATCTGATTGTATCAGACACGTTTTGTTTCGCGATTTTGGTCGCCCCAGCCGTCCTATAAGCCCTGGGACGTCCCCATAGTTAGGGTTAGACCACGTTAAAACTATTTTGGAGTTGTTTCTTATCAAGAACCTCTGGAATTACCCTATGATCGAATTATCTACTACAATTGAGTGTGATCTATTGTTCCATTGGGAATTAGTAGATTGCAAACTATCGTTTGTGGTCGACGGCTATGTGCGCAAGAGCGTGGTGTTGTGAATATCCCACAGGGTTTGAGAGCAGTTGCATTGGCATCAGGGTTCGAACGGGAGAGTTCATAGCTACATGCTAGTTATCTTACATCCACCATCATCATCGACAAGTGCTTGTTGAGAAGATCGGGCCACCCCATATCATCATCGACAAGTGCTTGCTGAGATTCCAGGGTAATACATTCATGTCTTACTGCAGTGGAGAGTTCCACCACCAGATTTTGTTTTGTGCACTAACATACTAATCATGTCTTCTAGTAGTGTGGATGTAATGCAGAAAAAGGATGTAGATAATTATCCCTTTTCATTATGATACCACTGTAGTAATACATTCTGGGAGGAGTCAGGAGTAGTGCCTAATCCGGGTTTGTTCCACTTCACGACGGAAATTTGTGGTAGACATGCTGCTACTACCATTAATACTTGTTCTTTCATAAATTTGGTTAGTGTTGAGGTTGTTGAAAAGCTACAATTATACACACGTGCATTAACAACCCTATTTATGTTAGCAACTTCTGGTCATGCACTACCAGTTACTCAGATCGCCTGTGTTCCACTCACCATTTATGACCCTAGTAGATATGTTTCTTGTTTTGTCGTTCCTAGAGCGTTTAACTCCTGCCGTATCATGTTGGGAACAAACTGGTGTAATAAATTCAGGTTGTGTTTGTTAATGAGTATTCTTATCCTTCCATCTTTTGAAATGATAAACACACTTGGTTATCACGTACATGTATTAAGCAATTTCAGGAGATTAGGCATCACAACCTTTGTCCACTTGTAACCACCAACATAAAACCACATGTTGATCCTATTGTAGAAGAACCGAGAGTGCAAGTTGATGAGACAAATGAGGTGTCTAATAATGTAATTATCTCTACTCCTAGTGTTGTTTCTTGTGATGTGCATGTTGCTTTTGAAGAAAGGGAGCCATCTATTTTACAACCTGCATCGCTGGACTGTGCATTATCACTTGAGGAGGATGTTCCGGTGACTACTACATGTGAGGAGCATACTAAAGATATCAGTACTGATTTGGAGCTACAACCAACAAGCACAACATTTTGTGAGTCTATTCCTTTGTTGCTATCTCCTTTTGACTTGTCTTGCAATAATGTTACAGCACCATGTGATAGTTTACAAATTCGCATTTTGATCATGTGGTACTGATTACACATAAGGAAATACTTGCTCGAATACCACCTACTGATATTGTATATTCCATCATGCTAAATGAACCTACGAATATGAGTTGTCTGTGGATAAGATTTCTGAAATTTCATGTCTGAATTCAAGCACATATTCTCCATATTTCATCTTTAATCTAATTGGTGAATATAGCATGGATGAAAATTTTCTTGTGGGTCACATATGCATTACATGTGATAGAATTGCTGAATTGAAACTTGCTGTGTTTAGCCATATATGTTATCTGTCGAGATATCTTTGTGGTGGGATAGATACTACAATTTTTGATAATATGAAAGTACATTCTCATATAGTTGATATAGTCCACCCAACAAAAGCAAATTTACCTATGTTGGATTGTTCCAATCTTTCTAGATTTGAATCAGATTTTTCATACCCCTTGTGTTTGTCCCACAATGTATTGCATAAGTGTGCTAGTGATGTATAATTCACTAATATTTGCAAATTGAGTTGTATGTTACATACTAAACAAAATGATTATGTTCGTAATAATCAGAGTAGTGCAGTTGAAGCATGGCATGAATCAATTCGGTTTTCACATATTTTGAATTGGTTTGATCTTGTTCATCACAAATTTGATCATAGATCTTCTTTGAGAAAAATGAATTTAATAATGAACAACGAGACTATATATCTATTTGTTTTTCAACATGATCATGATTCTTTTTACTTCACTTATACCTGCAATTTAAGTTGCTTGATGTATAGTAGACATATTATTCACGTGAACACAAATGATCCAACATGTTATGTATATATATACTCTGCGTACACATTGTTCTTTTTGTTCATTCCACTTTCAGCTTACCCAAAGCCGAGGACGGATTTTCTTGAAGAAAGGGAGGATGATGAGGATACATTCATAGATCATGCTGATTCTAGTTGTCTCAGCTGGAATGAAATATTGAAACTTATTGAAAAATATCACAAGGTGACTTCATTCCTAGTTGGACAAGATACGTTGATTTATAAGAACTTTATACTACCTAAATCATGGTGTTATTGTTTGACTAGATTTAATATCCATCAGACTAACGCCAGCAGGAAGGAGAGGGAGGAAGGCAAGGAGTCTGATGTGATGATCGCCGAGGATGCGCGAGGGAGGAGCGGTAGGAAGGCGCAAGAGAAGATCATCAAGAAGGAAGGTTCAATTCGGAAAGACAGAAGCCCTGAAATTGAAACGGACATGGATTCTTCATACGAACTCCAAATCAAGCAAATAAGTACTTGTTGGAAAGATAATTCCGAGAGCTTTCCAACGAGTACTTACACGTCTCTAGGGGGCGGATAATCCGGCCCCCACACCGCCGGATAATCCGGCCCTGCTTTAGAATTTCTGCTAAGGACTTCGAGCGCGTCGTTCAGTATGGGGCGGATAATCCGCCCCAGGGGAGGATAATCCGGGGGGGAGGGGATAATCCGCCCCTACTTAGGGCGAAAAGTCTGGCCCTAAAAGTTACCATCAGATCTGGACGGATCAGACTATATTAGACACGTCTTATTTCACGATTTTGGCCTCCCCAGCCGCCCTTATAAGCCCTGGGACATCCCCATAGTTAGGGTTAGACCACGTTACAACTATTTTGGAGTTGTTTCTTATCAAAAACCTCTGGAATTACCCTATGATCGAATTATCTACTACAATTGAGTGTGATATGTTGTTCCATTGGGAATTAGTAGATTGCAAACTACCGTTCGTGGTCGATGGCTACGTGTGCAAGAGCGTGGTGTTGTGAATATCCCACAGGGTTCCAGAGCTGTTGCATTGGCATCAGGGTTCGAGCGAGAGAGTTCATAGCTACAGACTAGTTATCTTACATCCACCATCATCATCGACAAGTGCTTGCTGAGAAGATCGGGCCACCCCATATCACACATTGAGTGCATGCTCGGAAAATTCCATGGGAACTCCTGGCATGTCCGCAGGACACCAGACAAAAAATTTCTAGCTCTCATGAAGGAATTCGACGAGCACTCTTTCCTATGCAGGACTAAGGTCGTTGGCGATCAGCGTCGTCTTGGAGGTGTCCATCAGGTGAACTTGCACCTTTTTCGTGTTGACCGTGGAGTCGAACGACATATCGGGTGCGTTTTGTCTGGTGACTAGGGGTGCCCCGTTGTCTATCACCTCTCTGAGCCTCGTGAGCTCCTCCTGCACATCGAACGACTAGGAGATTTTGTTGAAGTCTCTATCGCAGTGGTCGGATCGGGTGAAGCTTCCTTGGATGGTGATGACACCCCTAGGTCCTGGCATCTTCAGTAGAAGGTACGCATAGTGAGGTACTGCCAAGAATCTTGCGAATGCCACGCGCCCGAGGATGGCGTGATACTGTGATGGCCTGTCCACCACTTTGAACTCTAGCCGCTCGCGCCTGAAGTTTTCGGGCTGGCCGAAGATGACATCGAGCCATATCTTGCCCAGAGGGTATATGCCCTTCCCTGGGACTATGTCGTGGAACGTCGTGTTTGATTGCTCCAGGATGCACAGCAGGATTCGCATCGCTACGAGTGTGTTGACGAACATCAGATTGATGCCGCTGCCGCCGTCGATGAATACGTGGCTCATCTCAAACCCCCTGATCTGCGCCTCGAGCACCAGGACAACACGAGGGATCTGGCGTGGGTGATCCAAACGATCGAACATAATGCAGGACTCCGAGCCACTGAGGTACTCAGGGATGGCTGGTGGAGAGGTCACGGCCAGGCTGACTTGGCGGGTGATCTTCTTTTGCACCCTATTGGTTGGGCGCCCCTTCTGGATCATCGGGGACCCTTTTGGCGGCGGGTACCCTCCTGCATCGTTATTTGGTGCTGGTGCAATCGTCGGCTGCGACGGTCCAACGGGTCGTGGTGGAGGAGCTCCATGAGCGATGTCACATGGTACGGGTGCGGGCCCAAATCCAGGGTTCACGATCTAGCGCCGCATTTGGGTGAAACCCTTGCTGAGCTTCTGGAACTCGTGGTAGTCCTTGAGCATGTGGCTGGCCTTCTTCTTGCCATCCTGTTTGTCGATGTAGAAGTGGATGGTGCAGGGACCAGACAGTTTGTCGTATGCCGAAGGCTTGTCGTCGCGGCTGCGACGTTGCCACCTTTACGTGGGTCGCGCACCGTCACAGTAGTTTCCTCCGCGGTATCCGCTGCTGCGATTGTCGTCGTTGCATCGATCGGCGTATCCAGCCGCGACCATGTCGACTCCGTCGCGGTCATCATAGACGCACGATCTTCTTTTGCTGCGGCGCTCGCGTCTGCGGCCATAGTCATATTTGTCATCCGAATATGCTCGGGTGATGGAATCCTCACCATCTGCCTACCGGTTGGCGATGCCCATGAGGTGGTCGAGTGTCTTGGGCTTGACGCGCCCAAGTTCCTCCTTGAAATCTGGGCGCCTGGCAGCATCCTTGAAGGCATCGATTGCCCGTCCTTCGGAGATATGCGCATCGGAGTTCTTGATGTGGGACCAGCAAAGTATGTACGAGCGGATGGACTCGTTGGACCATTGGGTGCAGGCCCGTAGCTCTTCGATCGAAGTTGGCCTCTTGCTGGTGCCCTTGAAGTTGCGGATGAAGCTGTATGCTAGCTCTTCCCAACTTCGGATGGAGCCAGAGGATAGGCTGCTGAGCCAGACCCTGGCTGCGCCTATTAGCTGCAGCTGAAGGCTTTGTAAGGTGGTGTTCTTGTTTCCGTTGTGGAGCTTGACAAATGACAGGTGATCGTCGAACCAGGCCTTTGGTTCCTGCGTGTCGTCGAACTTCGGGTTGTCCGAAGGGAGCTTGAAATTTTTCGGCATCCGCGTTCGCTAAACGGATCCGCTGAAGCATCTGGTGCCGCACAGCTCTCCATCGTCTTCCTCGTCAGACTCAGTTGAGCACGCGCGTTTGGCACATGCTTTTTCGATCTTGCGCTGGGTGAGCTCGTTGCGAGCGTCGTAGTTGCTACTACGGCGCCGTGGGCTCTTGCGGCGTCGGGGCATGTCGTGCTCATCGTCTTCGGATGAGGGCGTAAGGCTGTGGTTGAATTTGACCGCAGCTTTTTTCTTCGGCTCCGTAGGAGCCTCGTCGTGGAGGGCGGCTCCGATGAGTCCGAGGCTTGCTAGCGCGGACTTGTGCATGGATCTCTTTGGATCGCCCACCGGAGGTGGATGGGACGCGAGATATGTAGTGGCCGCCATGATTGCAGTCTGCGGTGTTTTCGACATGATGTTGTCGTGCAAGTCCATCGTCACGAAGGACGTGTTGAGGGCCCGGGTGACCTCTCATCGTGCGGCGGGGTCCATGTGCTTCATGCGGGAGCGGTATTTGTTGGCATTGTTTCCATGCGAACTGGAGCCGCTAGCGGCAAAGAGCGCAGCTCGCCGCGCACTGGATTCCACAGCTGCCTTCTTACGCTTGTCAAGCTCCTCCATCAGCTTCACCTGTCAGTTATGCTCGTTGATGAGGAGGAGGTGGTAGGCCATCAGTAGATCCCGTGAAGCATTCACAGGTAGGATGATGTTGCCTGCCATGGCTTCGCGTGCTTGGCGCCAGCCTTCCTTGTTGAGGTTGATCTTGTTGTAGGTGTGAGCGTCGCCTTCGTTGGGCCTGTTAGGCGGATCTTCCCCATTTCCTCCGTTCTCAGCTTGCGGGTTGAGAGGGGGGTTGGGTGTTTTCTGCGCACTCGAACCCGGCGAGAGGTCCATTACGTTGTTGATGATGACGGCGCATAGGTAGCGTCGGCGGATTGGATCGCTACTGCCACAACTTTCGGATCCGGAACCGTAGGTTCCTTCATCTGAGGGAGGGTCACACAGATCTGAGTTGCAGCTGCCGCTGTCCTCTGACTCGTCTGTCAGCGTCGACGCGTGTAACGCGCCGATAGGTGGGACCCACAAAGCGGGCCTGATGGATGGTGGTGGCACCCGCTCTGGGAGGCGGAGGGTGTCGGTCTGCCCCACCTGGAAGCAGAAGCTCCCGAATAGCATCTCGAGCCCATCGCCGATGGACAAGAAATCCCTCAGGGTGGCCGAAGAGTGGGCGGTGAAGTTGAAGGCGCCGAAGAGGAGGTGACTCTCCGTTGCCGATGAGTTGTAGATCGCTCAGGATGGAACCGTCATGACCGCACGATCAGCGTCCCCGTTTTCCACAGACAGCGCCAATTGATGAGGGTTGATTTCATCAATGCCCATTGTTATGGACTTGGGTTTTGGAGAAGATGGGGATGCTGAAAGTCGCGGAACGGTTAACAGACAAGCAACACGGGACACGAGATTTACCCTGGTTCAGGCCCTCAGAGGAAAAACCCTACTCCTGCTTGTCTGCTCTTGATTACGGCTGAACCGGAAGTTACAGGGGTGCGCAGATGCAATCTGGCGTGAGGTGCGTATGCGATGGTGGAAGTGGATCTTTCTCGTCGTACCCTCCTGTCCTTTATATAGATAGGCAGGTCCCGGGCTTTTGGTCGAGTCGGTTACAAATTAGGGTTGGTACCCTTTGAAATTCTATCTAATCTAAACTTATCCTCCAAGGAGTCGAAAACGTCATGGGCTTGGACCACCCAAAATCTTCATGGACCCCATGTCTTGACGTGGGCCTTCCTTGGGCTGGACCAGGTATCGTGTACCCATGGGGTATATCCATGTCAGCAACCCACACTACTTTTCATGTATTCAGTACACATAAAAATCATGGAAGTCGACATCTCTATCTAAGTATATATTATAGTAGCACTGGAAATAAGTTTCTAAGAACTTTCACGGGTCCATGGGTGTCTGGATAGTCGCTGCCGGCGTCCGTCACCAGCTAGGAGGGAGAAGTCAAGGGAGAGGCACCCATCCTGCATACATCCACAAATGAGACCTGTCGCCGCGATGGCTCCATGCTCACCGATGAGCCACGATCACCGCCTCCAAGCAGATCTCCACCATCAGCGTTACACAAGAGGAGAAGGGACTTGGATCTTGGAGGCCTCAATACCGATCTACATCATCGTCATCATCAACAACTTCTCCATCACTAATCCCCTTGTTTACTTTGCTATAATCCCAAATCCTATTATGGATCTGCACTTGTATTCATTCATACCTTTATATTATTGAGATGCTATTGATTTTATTCATATGTGAGTAGTTCCCTTTATTCTTCGAAAGAGATGAAGAAATCCTAGAATTATTATGAATTAAAATAAAGATGATCTATAACTTTGGTTTATGAATACGTATTTTTTCACTCTCTTGATGTTATGCGAATGTCAACTACATAACAATAGTCTTTGGGACAAGAGAGAGAACTAACGTTGGACATGTGTTGGTGACGGGAGCTTCACGGGTTCGTCTGGGTTCGGTCGGGCCTCTAGCGCCGAACAGGAGGGTAGCGGTGGTGTGGCCTATGTGCAACAGCATGGTGGAGGGGATTTTACGTGCCCGCTCAGGGCACGACTGACCCTTCTCGGCCTGGTGTATTCTTGCTACCGCGTCCGATCGGCAGCCGCCGTTGGCGGTGGAGGGCAACCTTTGGGGTGGTTGTGCCGCTGTCGCCCTCTGGATCCAATTTGTCCTGGTGTGCTCTTGTCGTTGTGTCTGGTCGTCTACCACCTATGGCAGTGGAGCTTGTTCCCTCTCGTGCGTCTAAGGAATTAGCTTCACATATCATGACTGTATCGCGGTCTGGGCGGTCTCTCAATGTTTTCCATGGTGAGATGACGATGGTGAATTTAAGACCTTGGTGGCGCATGTTGTTGTATGGCAAGTTTCATGAAGTGCAAGGATTGGACGGGGTTGTGGTTCTTTGAGGGTCGAGAGAAATCCTTGCCGGCTAGGCTGGCTCCGACACAGTGACACCTGCGGGTTCCACCTTCCTTCTTGAAGGGCTTCGGGTGTACCCTCTCCCCACTCCCCTATGTGTACCGGGAGAAATCCTAAGAGAAATACGGGCAACAGTGCCGCTATCGCTGCACTCCTTCTTGAAGGTGTTGCTTGGTACACGGCAATTCAGAGGCATAGGAGCATGGTGGGACGACTCTGGAGGGCGCAACGGTTGCGAGTCATTGTCATTTGTCGATTCGGCGTTGTTGTGCATTAGTTTATCTATCGTTCTGTGGGGTTTATTTTGTGTTGTCAGCCCTAGCAATGAACTCAAATCTTGTATCATGTGGTTGTTATATTAATATAGCGGGGCCAAAGCCTATTTAGAAAGTGAAGGTGTAAGTGACATGTCACACCAGATCATCATTCATGTTATCAAGGGAGATAGTAGGGAACTCACAAAGCTGCATCAATGACTATGGGGTAAACCTTAATTGCGGGGGATCAAGGTGGTTAGGCTTTGATCACCACTGTGGTTATGAGGGATGAAATATCAGATGGCTGGTCTGTGATCATCTTATTTGGATATCTTCCCGTACACACAAATAAAAATGATATATCCTAATCATGAATAATTAATTGCTAGTGGTGTATCCAACACTTCGTGTGAACTTCTTAGTCATATTGCAACTCCCACAACAACACTCGCATGCTCTCTATTTACTTTAGTTATTTACTTTGTTCTTGTTTACTTTTTTTCTAAAAAACAATCACTCTCAACACACCTTCACTTGGAATCAAAGACAATTTACAAGTACTCTTTAGTGAATAGTGATGAGGGGCATAAAGACCTCTACCAATAGTGACGAGGGGCATAAAAATCTCTACCAATAGAGAAGATGGTTTGGTGAAAGATAGTGAAGGCAGCGACATCTGGAGCATGCGTGTGGGTGCCGCTCCATGGATACGCTAGGCGGATCTAGGGCTCCTTCTGCATGAGTTCGAGCCGCCGGGCTCAGGTACTTTACCTTCTCTTGGTTAGTCGCTACGAGTGACCATGGGGTGGGGTCAAAAGAGGTAGCTAGGTGTTCGCTAGATTTTGTCGGGGAGCTAGCGATGTGGCTATTGTTTTTGCTCGGTGTTTTTTTTTGACGGATCTAGTTTGTATGATCTTTGCTTTTTTCAGGCATTGTATATCTAATAATAAATAAAGGCTGTGTGCAGCGCTGGATGCAAAGGCTGGGGCTTCGCTCCCCATTTCGAAAAAATACAATTCTATATGGTTAGATAATCTTATTTCAAAACTACTTATATACGAATTGTGCACTTGTAGTCATCAAAATGCTTATCTGATCATATATGGGTGGATCTCACGCTGGCTACCAGGAGATGGACGGATCTCTCTCTATCTCTCCAAGTTTTGCACTAGCTAGCTCTAACTTGCCTAAAATCTCTCAACTCTTCATAGGGGTCCAACACTTCAGTAGCCATGGATATCCTTTTATGCACACAAGGGGTTACCATAGTGGAATTTACGTGCCACTTGCCCTTACGTGTGTCAAAAGCAGCTCATGGTGTGGCGCATGCCGACGGGCGGGCGAAGGTCTTCTGCTCGACATCTTGCATGGACGGTACAGCCTGTCCAATCACATCCTGCATGCGCCGTCCATGGAGAATGTGTTGGCTAGGCAGGAGAGGCACGCTAGGTGGCGCATGGCTTATGACTCCACCTTCCTATGGTCGGGAGCCGATGGCATGGCTGACGTTTTTTGCCCATGACCTTCACATTGGCGGGGCAGTGTTGGCTCCTGGCCAAGGGCTTGGCTTATTCGTTGACGGAAAATGGCCGATATTGTTCTGGGTAGCTTCTAGTAAATGTCGTTGATGAAGGAGATTCATGATGGATCTTGACCTTGATATTATCGTTGCCGGGGTTCTCCTGCTTGAGCACCTTGAAGATGATGTGATTTTGTTGGTTTTCATGCTCTGTTTGTTGAGAAATGCGTCATTGCGGCCGGCGCGACCCACGCTAGCAGGTTCGCAGGGACACTGGTTTCCATCGGCCCGGCATCTTGCATAATGGAGAAAAATATCTCATCTTTTTCTTAATAAGATATGATCATCGTACTCCCTATGTTCTAGTTAAATATAAGATGTTTTACTTTTTTTTTAAACACATGTATATGACATCTTTTAGTGTGCAGGATCACTCATTTTGTTCCAAAATTACATACTAAAAATCATTTAAATACATGTGTTTAAGATAAATTTAAACATTTTAGAACGGAGGGAGTTCGCGCAGACTTGGAATGTTAAATAGCTTTCCTTTTCTCAACAGTGCACACGACAACAGCTGTCCAGCCCACGTAGAAAATCATCCATCACTCAGCATTCCAAGCCACTGGAGTTCAGTTGTGTCTGCAATGCAAACAGCTAAACACTAGACAAAAACTCCACCCATAGGATAGGCCAGAAGGCATAGCCAGCTCGGGTTCCATGGCGCTCCTTGTACGAGCGGCCACGGTAGCCGTGGCCGTGGCCGTGATGGCCATGCTGGCAAGCCTGGCTGCCGCGCAGGGCGCCCCGTCCGCGTCGCCGGCTCCGGCCTACAAGAACCACACGGTTGGGGGCGCCGACGGATGGTTCTTCAACGCGACCAGCAACACCACGTCAGGCAACTACTCCTCCTGGGCTGCCACCGAGACCTTCTACCTCGGCGACTACCTCAGTACGTTCTAGCTGATTAAACCAATTCAATTTAGTTTTGCTTGCTTTCCGTGCAATGTGCTTTGGGGAAAGAAAATTGTAGTAGTAGTGGAGCTGGTGTTCTGATGCCATGAATTGGTAGAGCTGTATATGATAAAAAGTACTAGTACTCCATCTACATGTACAACTTTACTTGAGAAAAGTGGAGACAAACAAATTCGAGCAAAGGTAAAATTCTTTCAGAAAATGGAGCAGAGGCCATCAACTCCGAGAATTCTGAACTTAGATCCAGATCTAGCTATGCAGTAAACTTCCGGCTTCATGCGCCACGCACCAAGCCAAATTAGAATCTTTCTATACCACAAGTCAACACTCTGGATAAACTAAATACCCTGCATCTGGCTCTTTTTTTTCTTTTTCTGAGCGTCGATCTACATCTCTGTTTACATCCTAACAACCAGTTCACTTTAGTCTAATGGTATGATTTTGTAGTAGTAGTAGTAGTAAGAGCAATCATTTTCAAAAAAAAAAAAACGCGTTCCAGAGTCCACACTTCCAGGTCTGTAATTTTGGTCCATTGATGGAGCTCCCAAAATGTTTATAATTTTGGTCCATAGATGTGCCTCCTATAATATAAGACACTAGTACTGTTTATTTTCAGCAAAGGAGTAGTTGTTTTTACTACTGAACTTGTACTAATGTTAAAGCAATTAAGTGATCATCCACTTCAAGTATCGTGTAGTTTAATCACTACTAATGATTTGCATCAAACAGCTCAGCCGCGAGTAAGCTGTGCCGAAAACACAAATTCAAGCTGACCATCTCCATATTTCTTCCTACCTACCAGTATTCAACACGAACGACAACTCGTCGGTGGTGGCCACCTCCAACTCCACCACCTACTCCCTGTGCGACCCCAGCGAGGACGACGGGCTGGAGACCTACATCTACGGCGGCGGCGGAGGCGGCGAGGGCGGGCCCGAGGAGGCTGAAGTCATGGCCGTCCCGCTCATCTACGAAGGCACCTACTACCTCTTCTCCGAAGCCAACGGCGGCGCGCAGTGCCAGCAGGGCATGCGCTTCGAGATCAAGGTCGCCTACGGCCGCGGCTTGCCGCCCGACCTCGCGCACCCGCCGCCGCCGGCCAAGGAACGCGTCCTCGCGCCGCCTCCCGCGGGCTCGGCATTCTCGAAGGGGTCGGACGGCGCCGGTGCCGGTGCCGGCGCTGGTGACGGCACGGATGCCGAGAATGCTGGCTGTAGAGCGGTTGGTGCGGGTGGTCGCTTCTTGGCGGCTGCTGCTACGGTTATTTCAGCATTATTTTTTGTTGCTCTGTGAGTGAATACGGTCACGCTGTCAGTGAAACAGGACATTTTTTTTTCCGGCAAAGTGAAACAGGAGTTATAGCAACGTTTATGCTGAATTCTGAAAAATAACTGGCGGTATTCGAATTTTTGTCTAGCTGTATTTCTGTCACGGCCTTTTATTTTGGGAAATGATACTATCCCCGGGGATCGCTCGTTAGGATCCCCGCCTCCTCCTACCGTCCTACGCGTGCAGCGAAGCAAGCAACACCGCGTCTATCTTTAGGATCCACCATAATCACTGTCTAAAATAACTGCGCGATGTACCGGCCCAATCTTATCACCTCGTACTCTTCGTCTCTCCATCTCTATCTTGGAGAACAAAGTGCGCCTACCTCCGCCGCCGTAGGTTCACAGGCTCCGCAACCCCCAACCCCGCCGCCTCGCGTAGCTGCACAGGCTCCTCCGGCCGAAGCCTCCAACCCCACCGCCTCGCGCAGCTGCACAGGCTCCTCCGGCCGCTGTACCCAGTGAGCTGCCACCGCGGCCCAAACCCTCCGCGCCTCCCGTCGCTGCTACAGGTGGTGCCCCGCGCACGAGCTCGCCCGCCTCTGCCTCCTGCTTATTTCCGAACACAGCCCCCGACGCCTGCCTCGTCTCAAGCTCAAGGCCCTTGCGCTTTCCTGGCTCGGCCCCGGCGCTACAAGCTATGGCGGTTGTCTGCAACAGAGACGCAACGCTCTGCTACATCGGCGACGAAGGTCTACTACAAGCGGCGGCCGCGCTCTGGTACAAGCGTCAAGCGGCTGCGACGCTTGCTACATCAGTGACGGTGCTCACGGCGGCTGCACCCTGCTACATCGGCGGTCGTGCTCTGCTACAAGCGGCCGTGGTGCTTGCTACATCGGTGATTGGGGTCTGCTACAGCGGCGACGGCCGCGCTCTGCTACAAGCGGCTGAGGCGCTTGCTACATCAGTGGCGGGTGTCTACTACATCGGCGGCCGCGCCCTGCTACAGCGGCGGCGGAGGTCTTGTTACACCGGCGACCATGCTCTGCTACCAGCGTCAAGCGGCTACACATTGGCGGCGGTGCTTGCGGCGGCGACGCCCTGCTACAGTGGTGGTCGTGCTCTGCTACAAGTGGCGGCGGCGCTTGCTACATCGGCGGTGATGCTTGTTACAGCGGCAGCGGGGTCGGGGTCAGCTGTGCTCCGGTGGTGGTGGTGCAAAGGAAGATATCGGGCTATAGAGTTGCGTTGGTACTCGCCGGGGAAACAGGAAAGGATAAGAGGACAAACGGGGTGAAATCTAACCGCGCCCTTGTCTGTTTGCTTTTTCACTAAACAGGACACATGTCGGCACCTGGACCCGGGGGATCGAGAGATTTTATCCAAAGGGGGACGCGTAGTACCGTCTTTTTTTCGTTTTTCTCTAGAAAATATTTTTTTTACCGTAATATGAATTTCTTTTCATGATCTTTACTCCTTTCGACCGAAAACATGGGCATCGATCAATCACAATAGTTTATGGGTACCGCAAATACACCTCCTAACCCCGCATATAATTCATGGGTGTTGAACATTTAGAACGGGAGCAACATGAATCCTCTAGCCTCACTTGTTGTGTGCCGCCCTACCTCCTAGGTTTTCTGCGACCATCGTCATTGTGATGATCCCAACCCCGTCGTCGCTCCATTTCCACCTCATCGTCGCCTTCCCGTCCTTCCAGGCCTTCGCATGGCTGTCGGAGCGTGGTTTCCACCGTCACCCGCGATTTGGCCCGCCGTAGATCCGATCGATTCATTTGGACCACAGTCGATTCAGCGACCTCCGATTTGAAGTCGCCGCGGGCCTTTTCCGCCCCTCCGGTCACCGCTGGCACCGTCCAGAGTATTGTTCCTATTCTCCACTACCTTCTGATTCGAATGTTTGATGTGTGTCGGTACAGTTCTTCTTCGATGATTCTTCCTCCTCAGATAATTCCGATTGGGATGATATCATTGACGATGACGAAGTTGAAGACATCCTATTGATGGTGGTCATGCAGAACATTAAGGATGAAGAGAATAACAGGAAAAGGTGTCGGGGATTCACCGTCGGGCGTTCGTGCATCCCCCGGAACTGGGTTCGTGGCCACAACATGGTGATGGAGGACTACTTTGCTGAGATATGTGTGGATGTGTGTGAGGCGAATTAACAGTTCTTCACTCGCCGTAGGAATGCCACTAGTCTCCTAGGGTTTAGTTCTGATTAGAAAATCTTGGCTGCCATGAGGGTGATCCCTTACGGCATTCCGGTTGATTACACTAACGAGTGCCTTCGTAGCACACTAAAAAGCATGTGGTTGTTTGCGAATCCGGACCATTCATTTATTTGTATTATGCATTGTTGTTATAATATGGATTTGTTGTTGTATTGTTTCATGTTGTTGTTGTAAAGCACTTATAAATTTAATATGCATTGCTACTACTATATATATATCTATCGTCTGAAATCATGAATCTTAAATAAAACATAACCCATTCTTTTGGGAAGAAAAGTGGTCGCACAAAACAAATCCCACAAAATCATAGCTGAAAGAGCATGTGGACCCCCACGTGTGGTTTCAGTAATTAATGACAATCTACATGGACTAATATTTGCATTAAGTTGCACTTGTAGGAATTGTCCATTGGCATCACTTGGAGCATGTGTTGGCTTCAAGGTTGAAGAAATGAAGAAGAAGAAGAAGCATTGTCCAAGGGCTTTGGGACTATTGAAATCATGTAGAAGAAGAAGAATAAAGAAAAATAAGATCAAGAGTGTCTTGAAGAATAAGATGGAGTTCCTCATGTGTATCTTCAAGACATCATCCAAATGAAGTTAGAAGAACTGAAGTGAAAGCTCAAGATGCGCAATCTATAGAAGATCTCATGCTTGAAGCTTTATGTCCTAAGTGTTCATGTATCGATGAAGACAAGATCAAAGAAGAGGTTTCCCCATGGTGTATGGGGGAGCAATTTGTAAGTCTTCATCAAGCAAGCATGGAAAGTGTAATCAAGAAAAGTGTTCCACCTTGAGGAGGACAACATCATCTACCTCAAGCTCAAGTGGATTTCTCAAGGAAAAGGTATAATCTTCATAGGTTTTCCCTTTTTCGAGTCTCATGTTGGTAGTTGGAAGACCAGGTTTAGAATAGATAACCGTACTATAAAGAGGGCTCTTGAGTAGTAACTTGATCATATCTTTCAGAGAGAGCTCAAACCTTTGCATACTTGGCATCATATTTCTTGATTCTTATTTAGTTATTATCCATGAGAGGATTTTGAGCTTGTATTAATCTCCATGTCAAGATCAAGTTCATCGAAAACGGATTTCATATGTTTCTCTATTGTGTTTTCGATGTTGCAGGTTTTATCGGTTTATCTTTCATAGATAGGTTAAACCTTTCATAATTTGGTTCTATCCTCCCTTGGTGTACTATGATGGTTCTCTGTATGATCCTGTATATCTCGTTACTATCTTCGAAACGAGCCCAAGATCACCAAAATCGGAGTCGGGATGCAAAAGTTATTGCAATTTTCGTATTGGTTTTTTATCAGTTTTGGGGGGGTACTGGGAGTATCTGGAGCTCGCCCGGACTCCGGACCCCGGATACTCCGGTACTGGGGACCGGAGACTCCGGTCCTGAAGGCTGGAAACTCCGGGATAAGTGGTCTACAATGTCTAGTTGCCGGGGGCGCTATAAAAAGCCCCCATCTTCCCCAAGGGTCTGGTTGCTTGCATCCTTGATGGCGCCCGGTGTTGACGTGGGAGCGCTTCATTGGAAACCCCAAGAGCAAGGTGTGAAGAGCACAACAGCAAGCCTTCCCTCAGTAAGAAATCGAGCTTATCGAACCAATAGGAGGAAGGAAACGTCTCAAAGGTGTTGCAAGCAACGTGGAAACCTACACAACACAAAGTCAAGACTTTGCCCCAACGAATAGTGAGGTTGTCAAGCTCACCGGTTTGATGTAACAAAGGATTAAAGGTATGGTGTGAAAGGTGATGATGGTTTGCAGCAAGTAACAGTAACAGTGGAAGATGTGTAACATCCCAAAAATACTAAGCTTGGATCAACCAATTCTAATCCTCAAAATTTAGGGTTAACAAAAACTTTGCTAAATAACATTATGAATGCATGCATATGTGTATGCATGTATTTTGAAATTCTTTTAAACCACCTTGTTTGTGTGTTCCTTTGCTTGTAAAATGTTTCTTAGGTGAAATAAACATCATCTAAAACATTTGCCACACTTTTCCTAAAGACAAGTAAATCAAAACAAATATATAAAAGGAATGGTCACTTTGACCAATTTAACTCCCATGCCTACTTTGGCTGTCTCAAACTTTCAAAACCTCACAGAAACTTTTCTGGATCTTTACACCCCTTGAATGTACTCCTAACTAAGTATCAAGGCCCACTTTGTGATCATCCAGAAACTTTCAAATGCATAGTTTAAATGCCAATTCAAAATTGAATCTTTCTCATATGGGAAGATCCCACTTGTTCAAAAACCACTCAAACAAGCTCAACTTTCAAAACCCAAGCATCTGCAGACTCACCAACACTAATCTAGCAAACCCACCAAAAATCTTTTCAAAATTCAAAACTTGATTTCATGCGGCCATTTCATCAAATAGGTTGCAGACACAAATCAAACAAACATCAAACACTATTGTGAGCAGTGATTCTTGCCTAACTGGTTCCCCATTTAGCTCACAAACAACTCAGTAGATCATCTAGCAGGACTAACCAAGCACTAGCACCACTGTGAGCTTGCCATTGCCATCAATGGTGAATAACCGAGCACACCCTTGCCACCCCATAGTCGACAGCAAGCTAGGAGCAGCAGCAAGCCTAGCCAGCATGTCTGGGAGGCAGCCCACCGTCCACCGCCACTCACTGTCCATCGCTCGAGCCTTGCCAAGCCCTGGACCACGCGCACGAACCGCGCCCAGACCATGCCGAGCGTGCGCCAGAGCACCACCCTCGACCGAAGCCCACAGACCGCGCGCCGCCCTCACCGCGTGCATACACAATCCCCACCGACCCAGGAGACCGCCAGACATCCCCGTTTGCCGCCCCGTGACGCACAGCCACCGCTCGCCGTCGAAGACGCCGCCTCTGTCGCGCAGAGCATCGCCCGTTCCAGACCAAGCCGCACCGCCCCATGCCTCAAAACCATGTCGTTGAGCATCGTCAGGAGTCACCGCACCGTCCCCTACCTTCGCCCATGCCAATAGCCGCCTGTACCATCGCCCCCGACGAGCTCACCGTGCGCCCCGATGGTCCCCTCGCTCGACTATAAATAGAGACCACCCCCACTCGATTTCTTCACACCATCTCACTCCCCTCTCCTCACTGATCGTGCCACACTGTTTCCGGAGCAAGGCGAGCACCACCTCGCCGGAATTTCACCGGAGCCCGCCGCCTCGGGAGAAGAAGGGAGCCAGCTATTGGAGCCGCCCCAGGAGAAGCCACCGGTACCAGGAGATTCGCCGTCGTCGACTTCGTCGTTCGCCCGCCACGCCGACCCTCGCCAGCACCCCGGTGAGCCCGTTTGTAACATCCCAAAAATACTAAGCTTGGATCATAAAATCCTAATCATCAAGATTAGGGTTAACAAAAACTTTTCTAAATAAAATTATGAATGCATGCATATGTGTATGCATGGATTCTTAATTCCTTTAAAAACCACCTTGTTTGTTTGCTCCATTGCTTGTAAAATGTTTTTTAGGTGAAATAAACATCATCTAAAACATTTCCCACACTTTTCCTAAAGACAAGTAAATCAAAACAAATATATTAAGGGAATGGTCACTTTGACCAATTTAACTCCCATGCCTACTTTGGCTGTCTCAAACTTTCAAAACCTAACAGAAACTTTGCTGGATCTTTGCACCCCTTGAATGTACTCCTAACAAAGTATCAAGGCCCACTTTGTGATCATCCAGAAACTTTCAAATGCATAGTTTAAATGCCAATTCAAAATTGAATCTTCTTCATATGGGAAGATCCCACTTTTTCAAAAACCACTCAAACAAGCTCAACTTTCAAAACCCAAGCATCTGCAGACTCACCAACACCAATCTAGCAAACCCACCAAAAATCATTTCAAAATTCAAAACTTGATTTCATGCGGCCATTTCATCAAACAGGTTACAGACACAAATCAAACAAAACATCAAACACTATAGTGTGCAGTGATTCTTGTCTAACTTGTTCCCTAGTTAGCTCATACACAGCTCAGTAGATCATCTAGAAAGATTAGCCCAACACTAGCACCCCTGTGAGCTTGACATTGCCATTAATGGTGAACAGCCGAGCACTCCCATGTCACCCCATTGTGGACAGCAGGCTAGAGGAGGAACTAGCCGTGCCAACCTTGTCTAGGAGGCAGCCCACCGTCCACCGCCACTCACTATCCCAGCCGCAAGCGTTGCCAAGCCCTGGACCACGCGCACAAGCCGCGCCCAGACCATGCCGAGCGTGCGCCAGAGCGCCACCCTCGACCAGCGCCCACAGACCGCGCGCCGCCCTCACCGCGTGCACACACGATCGCCATCAACCCAGGAGACCACCAGACATCCCCGTTTGCCGCCCCATGCCGCACAGCCACCGCCCGCCGTCGAAGACGCCGCCTCTGCCGCGCAGAGCACCGCCCGTTCCAGACCAAACCACACCGCCCCATGCCTCAAAACCATATCGTTGAGCATCGCCAGGAGACACAGCACCGTCCCCTACCCTTGCCCATGCCAATAGCCGCCTGTAACATCGCCCCCGACGAGCTCACCATGCGCCCCGACGGTCCCCTCGCTCGACTATAAATAGAGGCCACCCCCGCACGATTTCTTCACACCATCTCACTCCCCTCTCCTCACTGATCGTGCCACACCATTCTCAGAGCAAGGCGAGCACCACCTCGCCGGAATTTCACTGGAGCCTGCCGCTGCCGGAGAAGAAGGGAGCCAGCGATTGGAGCCACCCTAGGAGCTGCCGCGACCACCCCTGAGTTCGCCGTCGTCGACTTCGTCGTTCGCCCGCCTCGCCGACCCTCGCCAGTACCCCGGTGAGCCCCTAGCAACCCTCACTGGCCGCGCTAGGTTTTGTTCTCGCCGGAGTTGTCTCGCATCGACGATGACTCCGAGCCGTTAGATTAGAACTAGATCGTACGACCCACGTTGCCCCATACCGCTTCGCCCAGCCCCGTGTCACTGACGAGTGGGGACACCCACTTAAGCAGCCCGCGGGAGCACTGCGCTTAGCAGGCCGGCCCAGTAACTTTTCCCGCACAACCCAGTTATTCAAATTAAATCTTTCTCTTTTTAGTTCAAACACACTTCTGAACCCATTTTCAAATATCAACCCAGATCGATTCAGTGCACCAAATTGAATGAAACCAATTTTGTTGGAAAGGCCTGTGAATGCTGAATCCAAGCCCGTTATATTCAAGTCATTTGGATCTATAGATCACCCATTGTAAAAATAACAAGGCAGAAGCTTTTCTGCATTCAAACATTTTTCAAATTTAAACCATAATAGCTTTTGAGTTGATTCCAACTCTCAAAACTCACATTTAACCATACCTTTCAGAATATATAAAAACATATAGGTTTACTTGCAGAAATATTGTTCAAGTAATAAAAGAATGCTACATAAGCATTTCTAGCCACTTTAATTAATTAAAATTAAAGGGTAAAACCTTATTAAATTGTGACACCACTTTAAATCACATTCCCATGGACTACAATATGTGGTGATGACATGTGTCAACATAATCCCATGTTTAGTTTGGAGAATATTAAATCTTAAGTAGTTTTTCAGTGAGTAGAAATTACTTTTCTAAAAATAAAAAGGAATTAAACCAAGCCTTAACCTTGTAATGTTAGAGATGATGCTAGATCATCTGTAGGACCCTTGTGTGTGATGATTGCAAGTAGTTAAGTATTGTTTGGTGATTGTGTACCTCGTATTTATTCATAGACGCTAGTACCGACCAAGGATACGAGGAGGAAGGAGGATACTACGAAGAAGAAGCCGAGGAGAACTTCAACCACTGCTCTGCACAAGGCAAGCTTAAATTGACACTGATGCAAGCCAATACTTGCAAGCCTAATACTACTAGTGAATGTGCAAGCTAACCCTTGCAAACTACCCTACTGATGCCACAAACCCATACTTGTGCTATGACTACTATATGCCTTAGGCATATGTGATCATATACACTTGATAAACCAATCCTAGTTTTATGTGCAAGCTTCTTACTTTATTTATTTATCAAAGCTTACTTAGAGTTTGGTAGATACTAGACAGTTGCTGAAGGTTGCGTAAAGAGCATAAAATTTGGCCTAAGTTAGAAACCTTGATCTCCACCTGAGACTTAAGGTTATACTTAGTTGAAATTCCACTAGTTACCACCCCTCATTAGTACTACCCCCACCTATAGATGCTAGTGCTAAGCCTAAAACTTGATCAACCTTAGATGGGAATACTTGGTGGAAAAATGGTTATGAAAACCTTGGAATGATGGATCATTCTATTGAAATGTTTTGGACATGTGTTTCCAAAAACACTTGATGATTTTGGTGATAAAAATGAAGAGGCATGAGCCTTAGCCCTTTATAAAACTGATGGTTGTCTGGATGCGATACCATTCCAATTTTATCGTACAACCACAATACCCGAATACTGGGTAGGGCTTGACTGGAAACTTATATCCCTTAGTATTAGTTCCCTCACGGCCAAGGTTTGAGCTGACGCTACCTTGTGAAGATTGTCCACCTGTGCAGTACCCAAGATGACAGTTGGTAATGGTTGGGAGGCCAAACTCACAGGAGAGGTGCTTATACTAGGGTGTGTAATCGAAAGGTTAGGATTGATTATCCGCATACTGAGTATGGTGAATTCAGGATTTGTTCCTGACGGATCTTTCGAATGTTATGGTGAAAGTGTACAATCTCTGCAGAGTGTCAAACTATTCGAATAGCCGCTCCGCGGTTATGGACAGTTGGAGTGGCCATACTGTTCCCCCGTCAGACTTTTCAAAATGACCTGTGAAAAGGATTGAGACTTTGACTTGACCACAACAGAGTTGTGATGTGAATTACAAGTTCCCTCTTAGGAATTATAAAATTGTGACTGGCTTTGGAACTTAGTAGAGATATATCTGGCTTTTGCAAAACAACCCTAGAGCCTAGTGTCCTATTATCCAAAAACCCCTTACCTATTAGTATTAGTTTGCGAGTACTTAAAGAGTACTCATGGCTTTGTCCCTGGCTATTCCCATGGCCAGACTATGAAGAGGAGTATCTGGAAGATGGACTCCAGGAAGGTTACGACAACTAGGATCATCTCCCATCGTCAGCATTGCCTATGACCCCGAAGATGGAGCTTCGCCTACGCTACCATTATTATTACGTATTCCGCTGCTTGATGTTGTCTTAAGAACTGGATCATGAGATCCCTATTCGTGTAAGAACTTATGTATCGTTTGTAATGGATGATGTACTATGGTATCCAATTCTATTATGTCTCGCAAAAATGGTAATCCTAGGATTGCGATGTATGGCATAACAGGCATCCAGGATTGAAAAATCCGGGTGTTGACAAGTTGGTATCAGAGCCATCCTGACCATAGGAGACCCTAGTTAGACTAGACGTTTGAACCAAAAACTTAATTTCAAAACCAAAGAAAACAAATATTTTCAAAATTTTATTCTCATTCTTATCTCTTTGATTCTTTCATAAAAATTCAGGTTCCTCAAAAACTCTTGCAAAATATATAAAATTTTGACACACTTGATCACTCTGCTAATCTACTCATCCTCTATTTTTATAGATGGACGTGAAGTACAGCAAGTTTTATCAGTTGGGGAATGGAGGAGACCTTATCTTTGAGAGGGATCTGGATCAGCTTTTGGAACTTCTGGAGCATCCGCACCCCGAGTTCTTCGGAGCTTAGCTCAATGATCAAGGAGGAGAAGATCTGCAGTGGCTAATTGTTGCAAGTCTCAGAGGAAAGATTGAACCTCCCACTGCGGAAGGAATTCAGTTTACCTTAAGAGAGAACAACTGGCTCGATGGACTTGCCAGAGCAATGCAGGAAGCTCTTTCCCGTCTGTGTGGGCAGAGCATCAATCAGATCAAGGGAACCCGCTTTGATTTTTTCCCAAGGCGTGATGCAAATGGACAACCACTGGAAGCCCCATACCACCCCGAGCTGAAGACTCAGTTGGACCACCTTAGCTTCATGATGTATGATCGTCAGCAGGAGTTGGACAACTGCCGTGATTATTGCAACCAGAAGTCTGCCATCATCAAGACGAAGGATCAGACCATAGCCATGCTAGCAAAGGATCGCAAGTCTCGTCGCCGTCAGCTCGACAAGAAGGAGCGCATTATTGCCCACCTTCGTCACCGCATCTCATCTCTGGAGGAGACCATCCACAAGAGAGACATGCAGTTGGAGGAAAGGGAGAATGCCGGAGAGGATCTTCGTGGAGACCCTTACTCCTATCTTAGCGATGACGATGATTTTCTGGAGGATCAGACCATGGACTTCTTCACCGATGAGGATGATTTCGCCTTCATCGATGATGATGAAGATGATGCAGCCACAGACTCCGAGGAATAGTAGCACTTGAGCACTAGCGTAGTGAGTAGTATTCGGTCCCACTGTATCATAGTTTCCAGAATGGTTCTTACAACCATCTGTTTTTCTTTGTTGTGGTGTGTGTTGTATGTGTGCTATGAATGAATGAATGAAAAAGCAAGTTGCTAGAAAAATCTGAGTCAAACCTTTAAAACTTTTCAAAGACCCCAAAACCTTAGAAATTTCCCTGTTTTCTCATGATCTATATAAATCTTCAGATGCCACGTGGAGGAACTGGTTCAGCCCCGGACCCGATGTTGTAGATTTTGCAAATGTTGACTTCTGACCGTGAAGCTGAAAGAGCGGAACGTCAAGCCAACCTAGCCACTCTGCAACAGATAGCCCAGCTAGCCCACAACAACCAAGGCCATGGAAATCAGGACAACCATGGATCTAAACTCTAGAATTTCCAGAATACCAACCCACCTGTTTTCACCAAGTCAGAAGAACCCCTAGACGTCGATGACTGGCTGCAAACCATGGAAAATAACTTGGAAGTAGCAGGAGTGGAAGCCAACAAGAAAGTTCTTTTTGCCACCCATTATTTAGCCGGAGATGCCAGGGCATGGTGGAACAGTGTTCGTGCAATGACCGGAGGCCAGATGATGACGTGGGATGAATTCAAGGTCAAGTTTAGCAGAACCCATGTGCCACCAGGTTTGATCAAGAGAATGAGAGACGAGTTCAGAGAGCTGAAGCAAGGAAGGATGACTGTAGTGGAATACCGTGACAAATTTTTGTCATTAGCTAGGTATGCCCCGGATGAGATAGACACCAAAGCCAAGAAGAAAGAAAGATTCCTGAATGGTCTGCATGACGAGATGCAGACGGTGTTAGTCAATATCCCCTTTGCGGATATTGAAGCCCTTGTCGACTCTGCTATCCAGATGGAAGGAAAGATCAACCAAGCCAATGAGAACCGCAAGCGTCGCATGATGCATCAACCCGGAACCCATTAGACCCCAAAGTATCGCCCGAACCCATCTCCAGGATTTGCCCCAAGAACCAATAGACCCCCTATGACCCGTTCGACCTACCCCAACCGTGGAAACCCTAGACCCGGAGGAAATCACAACAACCCCGATAACTCTAGCAATTTCACCCATGCCCCACCCAAGTTCAACACCAACGATGCTACCGCTAACACCAACACTGCCCCGAGGACTGGAAGCAATGTTGTGCCTGTCACAGCCAAGGACAAGTCACAAGTGACCTGTTATGACTGTGGAAATAAAGGCCACTATTCCAACGAGTGCCCCAACAAGAAGAATGCTACAACCCCTAATGCTAATGCCCCAGCTCAGCAACAGCGTCGTGTCCAGCCAGGAAGAAGATTTGCCCCAGGGAATTCACTCAACCGCAACGGTCGTCTTTTTCTCATGCATGCTGAAGAAGCTCAGGAAGCGCCAGACGTCGTGCTGGGTATGTTTTCTGTTAATTCAGTACTTGCAAGAGTGTTGTTTGACTCTGGTGCATCGCATTCATTTGTCACCGAAGAATTTGCATGCACTAGTAAAATTCAACCAACCAAATTGAAGCACGTGATGATTGTTCAAATCCCCGGATCAACCACCAAGGCTAGGCAAATTTGCAAAGCCGTCCCTATCCGAATCCATGGCATAGATTTTTATGCTAATCTAATAGTACTCGGAACTAAAGGTTTGGAAGTAGTACTAGGAATGGATTGGATGTCCAAACATAAGGGATTGATTAACTGTGCCAAGAAAGCCATCACCATGACCAGTACAGCTGGAATGTCAGTCGAGCATATATCTGAAACCTTACCTCGCCAATTCAAATGCAATAAGAGTATAGCCCAACCTACCATTGACCAAGTCCGGATAGTCTGTGAATACCCCGATGTATTCCCAGATGTTTTGCCCGGTATGCCCCCAGATCGGGATATCGAGTTTATCATTGAACTAGTCCCCGGAACAGGACCCATAGCCCAGAGACCCTATAGTATGAACCCATCGGAGTTAGAAGAACTGAAGAAGCAACTGGATTCCATGTTGGAAATCGGATTGATTCAACCAAGTGCATCACCATGGAGATCACCTGTCTTGTTTGTAGACAAGAAAGATGGAAGTAACCGTTTGTGTACGGATTATCAGAAATTGAATGATGTCACCATCAAGAACAATACCCCTTGCCCAAGATAGAAGATTTGTTTGATAAGTTGACCGGTGCCCAGGTGTTTTCTAAGATTGATCTTAGAACTGGTTATCATCAACTCAAGATTCGTGTAGAGGATATTCCAAAAACTGCCTTTACCACCAGATATGGATTGTACGAGTATACAGTCATGTCTTTTGGATTAACCATTGCCCCCGCTTATTTCATGAATCTCATGAATAAGATTTTTATGGACTTCCTGGATAAGTTTGTCGTTGTTTTCATTGATGACATTCTGATTTATTCCAAATCAGAAGAAGAACATGAGCTACACCTAAGGACCATTCTTGGAACCCTTAGAGAGCATCAGTTGTATGCCAAGTTTAGCAAATGTGAATTCTGGTTACAGGAGGTAGGATTCCTCGGTCACATTGTATCAGCCGGAGGAATTGCCGTTGACCCTGCCAAAGTGAAAGATGTAGAAGATTGGCAAGCCCCAACCACTCAAACCCAAGTTCGTGCTTTTCTCGGATTGGCGGGATATTACCGCAAATTCGTAGAAGGATTCTCGAGTATCGCCAGACCCATGACCCAATTGCTGAAGAAGGACAAGAAGTTTGAATGGACCGACAAGTGTGAAGCGAGTTTTCAAGAACTCAAGAGGAGATTGATTTCAGCCCCAATCTTGATCATGCCGGATATCACGAAGCCCTTCGATGTGTATTGTGACGCATCCAAGATCGGTCTCGGATGTGTGCTAATGCAAGAAGGCAAAGTTATATCTTATCTATCTCGACAATTGAAGCAACATGAGCAGAACTACCCAACCCATGACCTCGAACTCGCAGCCGTAGTTCTAGCCCTGAAAACATGGAGACATTACCTGATGGGAAATCGTTGTGAGATTTATTCGGATCACAAGAGCCTAAAGTATATATTCACTCAGAAGGAGCTGAATATGAGGCAGAGAAGATGGATTGAGCTAATCAAGGATTATGACCTGGACATTCACTATCACCCTGGTAAAGCCAACGTGGTAGCCGATGCTCTTAGCAGATTGCCGTGCCGCTTGAACTCCATGATTTTGAAGGAGCAACCAAGCTTGCACAAGGAGATGGAAGATTTTCGAATGGAATTAGTAAGTGAAGGATTTTTGGCTAGCATAGAACTCCAGCCCACTTTGATCAGTCAGATTAAAGAGGCGCACAAGGGAAATGCCAGTATCGACGGAATCAAGCGTCGTATCGGTACAAGCAAGGTACCTGGATTCACCGAAGACAAAGAAGGAGTTTTGTGGTACAAAGGACGCCTTTGTGTACCATCAGATTCTGAGTTGAAGGAAATTATCTTGAAGGAGGCTCATGATACTCTTTATTCTATCCATCCCGGAGGAACTAAGATGTATCAAGATTTAAAGGAGCAATTTTGGTGGCATAAGATGAAGAGAGAAATCGGAAGCTATATCGCCAAGTGTGATAAATGTCAGCGAGTCAAGGCAGGACATCAACGACCCGCTAGATTATTGCAAACTTTGCAGATTCCGAAATGGAAATGGGATTCAGTAGGAATGGAATTTATCACTGGACTGCCTACTTCTCGTAGGGGAAATGACTCCATCTGGGTCATAGTAGACAGATTGTCCAAAGTCGCCCATTTCTTGCGCGTCAAAACCACCTATCAGAGTTCGAAACTAGCGGAGTTGTACATCGCTAGAATAGTTAGTTTACACGGAGTCCCTAAGAACATTGTATCGGATCGAGGAACTCAGTTTACCTCGAGATTCTGGAAGAAAGTTCAAGAATGTTTAGGAACCCGCCTAGATTTCAGTACCGCGTATCACCCTCAGACCGATGGACAAACGGAACGAGTAAATCAAATACTCGAAGATATGCTGAGAGCCTGTGTGTTAGAATATGGATCCAAGTGGGAAGACTATCTGCCGTTTGCAGAATTTTCCTACAATAACAGTTATCAAGCCAGTTTGCAAATGGCCCCATTTGAATTCATGTACGGAAGAAAGTGTCGCACCCCTTTGAACTGGTCAGAAGTAGGAGAGAGTCAGATTTTCGGACCCAGCATCCTATGAGAAGCAGAAGAGAAGGTTCACAAGATTCGTGAGCACCTCAAGACCGCCCAGTCCAGACAGAAGAGTTACGCCGACAAGAGACGTCGAGACCTCGCCTTCAACATAGGAGATTTTGTTTATCTGAAAGTGTCGCCATTGAAGGGAATGCAGCGTTTCCAACTCAAAGGAAAGTTAACCCCCAGATATATCGGACCTTTCAAAATTCTGAACCATCGAGGAGAAGTATCGTACCAATTGGAGCTACCCGAAGAGATGTCAGCCGTGCACAGTGTGTTCCATATCTCATTACTTCGAAAGTGTCTCGAAGTCCCCGAGAAAACCGAAGTGTTCAAGAATATCGACCATCAGACCATTGAGATCAACGATGACCTGACCTATCCCGAAGTACCCATCTGTATTTTGGAAGAAGCTTTTCGAACTACCCGAACCCGAAGCATCAATTTTCTCAAGATTCAGTGGAGCAACCACACAGAAGAGGAAGCTACCTGGGAGCGCGAAGATCACATCAGGACGGAGTTTCCCGATCTCTTCAAATCATAGGTAATCTTTTCGTCCTTTTTCAAATCTCGGGACGAGATTTTGTTTAAGGGGGGAAGGTTTGTAACATCCCAAAAATACTAAGCTTGGATCATCCAATTCTAATCCTCAAAATTCAGGGTTAACAAAATTTTTGCTAAATAACATTATGAATGCATGCATATGTGTATGCATGGATTTTGAAATTCTTTTAAACCACCTTGTTTGTGTGTTCCTTTGCTTGTAAAATGTTTCTTAGGTGAAATAAACATCATCTAAAACATTTCCCACACTTTTCCTAAAGACAAGTAAATCAAAACAAATATATAAAAGGAATGGTCACTTTGACCAATTTAACTCCCATGCCTACTTTGGTTGTCTCAAACTTTCAAAACCTCACAAAAACTTTTCTGGATCTTTGCACCCCTTGAATGTACTCCTAACAAAGTATCAAGGCCCACTTTGTGATCATCCAGAAACTTTCAAATGCATAGTTTAAATGCCAATTCAAAATTGAATCTTTCTCATATGGGAAGATCCCACTTGTTCAAAAACCACTCAAACAAGCTCAACTTTCAAAACCCAAGCATCTGCAGACTCACCAGCACCAATCTAGCAAACCCACCAAAAATCTTTTCAAAATTCAAAACTTGATTTCATGCGGCCATTTCATCAAACAGGTTGCAGACACAAATCAAACAAACATCAAACACTATTGTGAGTAGTGATTCTTGCCTAACTGGTTCCCCATTTAGCTCACAAACAACTCAGTAGATCATCTAGCAGGACTAACCAAGCACTAGCACCACTGTGAGCTTGCCATTGCCATCAATGGTGAATAACCGAGCACACCCTTGCCACCCCATAGTCGACAGCAAGCTAGGAGCAGCAGCAAGCCTAGCCAGCATGTCTGGGAGGCAGCCCACCGTCCACCGCCACTCACTGTCCACCGCTCGAGCCTTGCCAAGCCCTGGACCACGCGCACGAACCGCGCCCAGACCATGCCGAGTGTGCGCCAGAGCACCACCCTCGACCGAAGCCCACAGACCGCGCGCCGCCCTCACCGCGTGCATACACAATCCCCACCGACCCAGGAGACCGCCAGACATCCCCGTTTGCCGCCCCGTGACGCACAGCCACCGCTCGCAGTCGAAGACGCCGCCTCTGCCGCGCAGAGCATCGCCCGTTCCAGACCAAGCTGCACCGCCCCATGCCTCGAAACCATATCGTTGAGCATCGCCAGGAGACACCGCACCATCCCCTACCTTCGCCCATGCCAATAGCCGCCTGTCCATTGCCCCCGATGAGCTCACCGTGCGCCCCGACGGTCCCCTTGCTCGACTATAAAGAGAGGCCACCCCCGCTCGATTTATTCACACCATCTCACTCCCCTCTCCTCACTGATTGTGCCACACCGTTCCCGGAGCAAGGCGAGCGCCACCTCGCCGGAATTTCACCGGAGCCCGCCGCCTCGGGAGAAGAAGGGAGCCAGCTATTGGAGCCGCCCCAGGAGAAGCCACCGGTACCAGGAGATTCGCCGTCGTCGACTTCGTCGTTCGCCCGCCTCGCCGACCCTCTCCAGCACCCCGGTGAGCCCCCAGCAACCCTCACTGGCCGCGCTAAGTTTCGTTCTCGTCGGCGTTGTCTCACATCGACAATTACTCCCAGCCGTTGGATTAGAATCAGATCAAACGACCCACATTGCCCCATAACGCTTCACCCAGCCCCGTGTCACTGACGAGTGGGGACACCCACTTAAGCAGCCTGCGGGAGCACTGCGCTTAGCAGGCCGGCCCATTATCGTTTCCCGTGCAACCTAGTGTTTTGAATTAGATTTTTTTCTTTTTAATTCAAACACACTTCTGTACCCATTTTCAAAAATCAACCCAGGTCGATTCAGTGCACCAATTTGAATGAAACCAATTTTGTTGGAAAGGTCTGTGAATGCTGAATGCAAGCCCGTTTGATTCAAGTAATTTGGATCTATAGATCATCCTTAGTAAAAATAACAAGGCAGAAGCTTTTCTGTATTCAAACATTTTTCAAATTTAAACCATAATAGCTTTTGAGTTGATTCCAACTCTCAAAAATCACCATTAACCATACCTTTCAGAATATTTAAAAATATATAGGTTTACTTGCAGAAATAATGTTCAAGTAATAAAAGAATGCTACATAGGCATTTCTAAGCCACTTTAATTAATTAGAATAAAAGGGTAAAACCTTATTAAATTGTGACACCACTTTAAATCACATTCCCATGGACTACAATATGTGGTGATGACATGTGTCCACATGATCCCATGTTTAGTTTGGAGAATATTAAATCTTAAGTAGTTTTTCAATGAGTAGAAATTACTTTTATAAAAATAAAAGGAATTAAACCAAGCCTTAACCTTGTAATGTTAGAGATGATGCTAGATCATCTATAGGACCCTTGTGTGTGATGATTGCAAGTAGTTAAGTATTGTTTGGTGATTGTGTACCTCGTATTTATTCATAGACGCTAGTACCGACCAAGGATACGAGGAGGAAGGACGATACTACGAAGAAGAAGCCGAGGAGAACTTCAACCACTGCTCTACACAAGGCAAGCTATTAACCTTGCAAGTTAACCCTTGCAATTTAGCAAGCTGAGACTATACCTATGCAAGCCAATACTTGTTACTATGCCTACTATATGCCTTAAGCATATGTGATCATACCCACTTGATAGACCAATCCTATTTTTATTTGCAAGCTTCTTACTTTATTTCTTTATCAAAGCTTACTTAGAGTTTACTTAAGAGTTTGGTAGATACCAGAAAGTTAGATGAAGGTTGCATAAAGAGCATAAAATTTGGCCTAAGTTAGAAACCTTGATATCATCCTATGATATAAGGTTGTACTTCATTGAGACTCCACTAGTTTACCACCCCTCCTTAGTACTACCCCCACCTGTAGATGCTAGTGCTAAGCATAAAACTTGATCAACTTTTAGATGGGAATACTTGGTGGAAAACTGGTTATGAAAACCTTGGAATGATGGATCATTCTATTGAAATGTTTTGGACATGTGTTTCCAAACACTTGATGATTTTGGTGATGAAAAAGTTGAGGCATGAGCCTTAGCCCTTTATAAAACTAATGGTTGTCTGGATGCGATACCATTCCAATTTTATCGTACAACCACAATACCCGAAGATTGGGTAGGGCTTGACTGGAAACTTATATACCTTAGTATTAGTTCCCTCACGGCCAAGGTCTAAGCCGAGGCTACCTTGTGAAGATTGTCCACCTGTGCAGTACCCAAGATGACAGTTGGTCATGGTTGGGAGGCCAAACTCACAGGAGAGGTGCTTATACTAGGGCGTGTAATTGAAAGGTTAGGATTGATTATCCGAATACTAAGTATGATGACTTCAGGATTTGTTCCTGACAGATGTATTGAATGTTGTGGTGAAAGTGTACAATCTCTACAGAGTGTCAAACTATTCGAATAGCCGCGTCCGCGGTTATGGACAGTTGGAGTGGCCATACTGTTCCCCGTCAGACTTTTCAAAATGACTTGTGAAATGAATTGAGACTTTGACTTGACCACAACAGAGTTGTGACATGAGTTACGAGATCCCACTTAGGAGTTATAAAATTGTGACTAGCTTTGGAACTTAGTAGAGATAAATTTGGCTTTTGCAAAACAACCTTAGAGCCTAGTGTCCCATTATCCAATAACCCCTTTACCTGTTAGTATTAGTTTGCGAGTACTTAAAGAGTACTCATGGCTTTATCCCTGGCTATTCCCATGGCCAGACTATGAAGAGGAGTACCTGGAAGATGGACCCCAGGGAGGTTACGACAACTAGGATCATCTCCCATCGTCAGCATTGCCTGTGACCCCGAAGATGGAGCTTCGCCTACGCTACCGTTATTATTACATATTCCGCTGCTTGAAGTTGTATTAAGAACTGGATCATGAAATCCCTATTTGTGTAAGAACTTATGTACCATTTGTAATGGATGATGTACTATGGTATCCAATTCTATTATGTCTCGCAAAAATGGTAATCCTGGGATTGCGATGTACGGCATAACAGGCATCTAGGATTGAAAAATCCGGGTGTTGACAAGATGTATCAATGGTAAAGATTGGACCGGGGTCCATAGTTCACTAGAGGTTCTCTCGTTAGATAAACAAACATGGCATGCAGGGTAAACAAATTACACTAGGGCAATTGACAGGACTGAGCAAGGCATAACAATGCAATACTAGATGTAGCACCCCGGTAAAACGACTACTAGAAAATGGCTGTGTTTTTGTTTTGTGCATCATCATGATCGCATGCTCATGTCATCATGCCACATTGCATTTGAGCATCGTCATATTTGCATGCATATAATTTGCCAAAACCTATTTTTCTAAAGCCTATTTTGTTCTCTGGATATGTTCCTCTTTATTTCAACCCAAACCCTAGATCTGTCCAGATCTTCTATTTATCTAAAAAAACTTTTTGCAAAAGGTTTTATAAACAAAACAAATTGTAAAATAGTTTTTGACCGGGGAGGCAGTCCAACCAATTAGGCCAGAGATCCAACTGGGCCAGACTACCTACCACCCGGCCCATCTAAACTAAACCCTAATTCCAATCTACCCCAAACCCTAGTATCCTCAAACCCAAACCCACACAACACACCCAACACAACACGCACGCAGACGCACCCGCGATACCGCCCGCTCCACACGCACGCGGCCCACCCCGACCCAGTCACGATCGTGTTCCCCTCCCTCGACCCGCTCGCTCATCCTCGAACCCCGCCGCCGAACCGCTCGGCACCCGCGAGCCATCGCATCGGGACCTCCATCCCCACTCGCATCTTCTCCCGCAAGTGTGCCGCCGACCCTCTCCTCTCTGGGCAAGGCCGCCTCCCGGCCGCGACCTCCGTCGCCATGACGCAGCCACGTGGGCCGCCTCCCCACGCCTCTCTCTTCGTCCACCCTCCCCGCGGCAGAGCTCCACGACCCCGCGCCTCTGTCCGTCGAGCCTATCTCGCCATCAAGCCCGCGCTGACCGGCCTCCTCGCCGCCTCGTGGTGGCGCCGCCCAGCGTCGTCCATCCCGTCCTCCCCGAGCAGCTCGTCCGCAAGCCACGTCGCGGGCCTCCTCTACCCCGCCCTCCCCCGGCCGTCGCTGCATCTCCGCCCAGCAGGCCGCCGCCAGCCTCGCCCCCTTGTCGTGGAGCCCCCCGTTGGCCGTGTCCCTGCTCACCCCGTGCGTCGTCCTCCCAGGCCACGTCTCTGTTTCGTGTGCAGGCACACCTCGGTCGCCATGTTTACCTATGTGTGCCTCGAGGCCCTCTGCTCCGACCCGGACTTCTTTCGCCTTTTCTCTTGTTTAGCATACCAGCTCTACGCCTTGTGTACCTGACGTCTAGAGGCCGCTCGAAAGAGTTTTCCATCCCTGTTGTTTCTTGACCACAAGGTGTTCGTGCTACTGTTCAAATGAGACAAGATCGTCTGATGACGAGGGCATCATGATCGACGAGTGAGATAATCCTGGACACACGCGGCTTCGACCCGGAACATCAAGTTCTTCATCAAGGAATACCATGTTCTCCTTCCTGGAACCCCAAAAGGCCATACTCGAGTATCGCCTTCATGGATGCAACAAGATCTTCCTCACGGAGACGAAGACCCCGGTCTCGAGGATCCGATGCCCGGAACACCAAGACCGCCCACGTGGAAACCGAAGACCAACCCCGACGTCGAGGCTGAACCCCGGAGTCCAAGATCGCCGAATCCATGTGTGACCCCTTTTCCGAGCCCCATATTTTATAATATATAATATATCCCTATAGCATATAAATTGTTCATTTCGCATACATTGGGTGTTTGGGGGTATTTTGTCGATTCACCTCATAATTAAATATGGAGGCCATATGCGGGTGAATCTAGTCTAATATTGGCTCCATTTAAAATTGTGTAGCGAACGGGTGACATGTTTTGCCTTGTTAAGACAACATTTAAATTGCGGGGTATCTAAGCAACATGAATCACCTAATTAATTGTCGGGACCCCGGTTTCGCTTAATCAGACCTAATTGCATTGCACCTTTGCCATGTCATGCATCATACAAGCATCATGCTCGATCTTTTGCCGTAGTATTAAATAGTGCATCTGGTGTTTCTTCTAGTGCTTTGCTTCTTCACGGATTAGGCCGATGAGTCGATGCGAGTGTCGACCCGATATTCAGATGAACCTTTAGCAATGTTTTTCAGGCGAGCATTCTCCCCCTTTCTACCTATTTTACATTTCTAGTCTTTACTTCCTCCATTTGGTCTATTGCTACCTGTGTTGCGATGCTATAGATTCTGTGTCCCTTATAATTCCCTGCAGCCCTGATATTGCCATGGACACCTCCTATTACCTGTTGTTTGGTAGATAGTCGGCCTGCGAGTCGTAGTCGCTTGCTCAGGTGCTGCTTCGCGTCGTCGATGTTCCATCGTTGTTGGGTGCTTGACTCATGCTTAATGGTGGAGAGGATCAAGACTTTAATTATTGTTTAATAACTAAAATTGAAAGTAGGTAAATAATGTAGAGGCACCAGCGGGTAATAGACAATATTTGGTTTTTAACCGCTCACTGGTGTCCCGTAGGACCCCGAGTTCTTGACACCTGTTCCGAGATCGAGCGCGCTAACCACAGGTGGGGTGTGTGGGCACCCCCATCGATTAGTACCTGATTTCAAAGTACTGTACCGGGGGCCACAAAGTAGTTTGGGGCTTTATTACTATTCTGTACTTATAACATGATTATGCCATGCTTTACTGCTTTATTTACTATTGCGCGTGGAGCGCCTGTACTGTTTTGGAACCCCGTGCCACGTTTTCGCGGTATCGACAAGCCCAGTCACACTTTCGGGTTCCCAGTCGTTTACAACCGTCGTCACAAACCTATGGGTCCGTCTCGGAGACCGGACGACTTTGTTACGGGTAGCTTAGTGGGGTGGCCCCCATGTGCTTGCTTTGGGTCTGGGAAACGTCGTGTCCGAAACCCCGTCGACATACCGTTGGGTGTATGTTTTGTGATCTTGTACCTACCTGATCTGACAACAAGGGTGTAGGTGCGTGTGGAAAATTTGGTGCACCCCTGCAGGGTTAAATCTTTTCGAGAAGCCGTGTCCATGGTTATGAACGACTTAGAGCACAATTCTCGATCATAGACAACTATAACTAAAGTTTACAGTTATAATATGACTTGTATCTAATATGTCTAGTAAGTTGGATAACCACCATTGAATGAATGAATAAAACTGCCAATTGTGTGAGTTTCCTCGGATTGACTTCCTCGTTTGGTCTCGAGGGGGAATACCAGGATGGGTTTGTTTGGTGGTAGTATTAGGTTGGTTCTGAATAGGTCTTTCCTATCCCTCTTTGGTAGCCGACAGTTGTATCGAGTTTCTATAGGTTGTTTAGTGCATGCTGCGCTGCCGCTTCAGTCCACCATACCTATGTAGGCGAGGACCGCCGAATTCTAGTCTCGCCGTTTACTGGCCTCATTACTGACCGCTCTCTTTTTCCTTTGCCCTTTGTCGGCATCGCTTTTGTTTAAGCAGGTTTTGAGATCGACGTCGTTAGCGGGGTTACCCTTCCGGCTTGGTCTGGGCAGGGTTATGGACGCCATTGGTTATTCTTCAGGGCTCTTAGCCCCATTTGGATCTTGTCCGTAGTCGGACGTTGTATCGTTTTCCAGGTGATTTGGATCTTTGTATTGTATATCTGTATTCTTGACTCTTTGAATCGCTGTTGTATATATCTGTTCGGTGGGTTCCATCGGGGACTATTGTGTAATGGTATTACTTTGTTTTCCACCCGCACGAAAGTTCCTGGTGGGCACCTTTGAATCTTTTCTATGCGGGTTTGGCGGGAATAGCTAAGACTTTCATAGGGCCGATTCCGAGGGTGTTACACTAGAGAAAAAGATCCTATGAGATTCGATTTGGAAATACAACAATATACATAGACCGCCATCCAACTGCATCTATGAATAGAAGTCCACCTTCAGGTTATCATCCAAACCCCCTCCAGTATTAAGTTGCAAGCAATAGACAACTGCTTTAAGCAAAGTGTGTAAGGTAAACAATCCACTTGTTCCATGAACAAGAGACCGTTGTTTTCTCCCTAGTGGCAATAGCACATCTACCACCGAAGAGATTTCTGTCACTTCCCTTGGAAAATAGAGGCATGAACCCACTATCGAGCATAAATACCCCCTCGTGGAGTCACTAGCAACTACTTGGCCAAGATATCTACTAACAATAGAGAGCATGCAAGATCACAAACAACACAGACATGATAGAATCAATAAGACAAAACCATTAATCAATCTGACATAGTAATTTCAATAGCCATCAGATCCCCGCAAACACAACATGCATGATTACAAATAGATTAGATCTTGATCATGAACGGAGCTCACAAGATCTATACATGAAAGCACAAGGAGGAGATATAACCATCTAGCTACTACATGGACCCATAGTCCAAGGTGGAACTACTCACGCTTCATACCGGAGGCTGGTATGATGAAGAAGAAGGCCTCCGGGATGATCTCCCCTGCGACAGGGTGCCGGGAAGAGCTTCATATCCCCCCGATCTAGGGATGATGGTGGCGGCGGCTACAGACGGTTTCATGGAATTTTGATCGGGTGCCTAGGGTTTTGGAATCAGGGGGACTTTATAGGCGAAGAGGCGAGGCAGGGGGGCCACCAGGGCGGCTGCACCCCCCAGGCACGGGGTGGGCCCACCCGTGCGGCCAGGGTGTGTGGCCCCCTGGTGAGTCTCCTCCATCTCGTATTCTGGCTTCGTGTTGCCCACGGTAAAATATTGAATTTGGCTTTTGTCCCATCCAATTCCAAGAATATTGATTTTCTGCCTTTCTGGAACCAAAAACAGAAGAAAACAAGCAACTGGCACTGTGGCATCTTGTTAATATGTTAGTACCAAAAAACATATAAAACACCTCAAAGTGTAGACAAAGCAAAACAAAGTTGATGCTAAACAAGCATGGAACATCAAAAATTATAGATACGTTTCCGACGTATGAAGCATCCCCAAGCTTAACTCCTGCTCGTCCTCGAGTAGGTAAGTGATAAAAGAATAATTTTTGAGGTGACATGCACCATCAAAACCAAGATCAAACCATTTGCAAGCATTGAAAGCTGGGATCAAAGAACTCTAAACTTGTGCATGAAAGACTGAGTTCTAACAATAAGACAAAGTAACTATGCATGCAACATGAAAGTCTACAAACAAAGATCATGAATAACATGCATTGAAAAACTTTTGTTTGTTTCACATACAGAAAACATGGCATAGGGGCATTCAACTTGTCCCTCATAGAGTAGCAAATAGATGCATAGGACACCTTCAAAGTTCATAAGAGTGACTAGATACAAATAGCACAAGAACAAGTAATATCAACAATATGCATCAGTCAATAAGTTTTGGGACACTGCACATAGAACTAAGAATGACAACTATGCTCTCTTAATGGTGCCTAACAGTAGAAGGTGGAGATTCAATATGATAGTGGAAGAAAGGCCCTTCATAAAGGGAAGCAGGGATTTCAAGTTTCAAAAATTATGGTACTTGTTAGCTTTCATCCCTCATTGCCCGTATCATAAGCATCTTGAAGCGATTAAGGTTAAAGTGAACAAACTATGGAGTATATGCTTGACAAAGTATAATTTGGCAATCTCATGTCCCTTGAATACGAGGGTCGCACCTCATGCTACTCAACTTCAGTCACCTATAAGTTCTTGTCATAGTAAGTACATGTGTATCATAGAGAACCGCCAACGGGGTATCCCTTGCACATGATACAGGAGCTATCCCATAACCAAAATGACAAGGCAAGCAGACAATGAGCATCTTAGTGACCTTTTTATTTACTATGAGCATAGCTTTTAATTGAGGATGCTTCACAGATTGCTTATTATGGTGATGCTGCAAGTTTCCACCATTATTAGGCATGGCTCAGGCTAGCGGCTCAGGTGTTTCTCTAACACAAAATACATAACTCCATGGACTTACAAGCTCCCTCTTTATTTCACACCGACGACATCCATAGACAAAAGAGCATGATATCAACTGTGTACAAAGTATAAGTGCAATATTGAAAATGTTCCCCATGACAACATGGTCCTGCTAATTCCAACATATAAGTGCAAGCATATACAACATAGATGACACAATGGTTCGAGTTTATTAGGGGCAAGGAATAAAAATTGTGCCATCAAGTTTGTGAGAGCTTTAATCACTAAGTTTTCACATAACAAAATACTTTTTAATTGGAAGATAGCTGAAAACAAGAATATACTTGGAATGGTGTGACACACCATGCATAGGAGTTTATATTGGACACTTTGGAATAAATTGGTTTCTTGGAAGTTGGAAGCATGAGTATAGATTACTCATACAAGTGGAGGCTAGCAAAAGACTGGGAGCAACCAACTAAGAGAGCAATAATGGCCATAATCATGCAGTGCGACAAAACATTACTAATCAAATCATAGAGTGGTACTACAAGTCAAGGACTAAATTATCATAGAGGCTATGATGACTTGTTAATAGTCATAACATGGTGTGAGCATGTGCCAAGTCAACCCAAACAAAGCATCAAAGGAGAATACCATAATACTATGCTTTTGTGTGCTAAAACAACACATGATTCTTTCAAGGCACACTAAGCAATCCAAATTATTTGGAACAAGACATGCTACAACAATAATCACTAAGCATAAGGTCAAAACAACACCTAGCATGTCATGCAAAAGTCTAAGTCACAGTCAATGCAAGCTCCTCTTGCACTTTCAAGCAAGAACTTTCTACTCCTTTCCAACACCAATCAGCTTATTTGAAACAACACAGCGAGAATGGGGGTCCAAACTACTTTATTCAAGCAAACTAAACAACTAAGAAAAGAAAACAAAAACTAAGACGCTCCAAGAACAACACAACAATATATGAAACAATAAAAACAAAGTGTCTAGAAAGACCTAAGCTTTTTATTGATGAAAAAGGGGATGCCTTGGGCATCCCCGAGCTTTGACGCTTGTACATCTTGGATATTTCTTGCGGTGACACCGGGGTGGCATCCCCAAGCTTGATCTTTTGTCCATTCTTCATCTCATTACATCATTCTCTCTCCACACCTGAAATTTTCCTTCATACAAAACTTCACACAATCTTCATTAGCAACATTAGTGTATCCAAAAGATAATAGACCCTTGGGTTTAGCTTTGGAACAACAAAACTTTTCAGTAAAAACACAAGCTACTGTAGCAACTCCTTCAAAAATCTCAATTCCCCAAACGAGAACTCAAAAAGGAATCAATAAGAAGCGAATGCAAATAATGACAGAAATCTGTCAAAACAGACCAACAGGTAGAAACCGACTTTTTCGAAGAACTTATGTTGCTCAAATCAAAAAGTGTTGAACTAACGAAAGTTATCTAACATACTGGGGGATTTATTCATAAATTTTAAGCTTAATCTGACTTACAGAGACTCCTCGCGAATTTTTATGGTGGAGGACAGAAATCTGTTTCGAACAACAACTTCCCAAATCTTACTTCCCTCTCATTAGAGGTCATTCTTGGCACAAAAATCAAACAAAAAGGATAAGGAGAGGTCATTACTGAAGTAATAACTTCCAAGACTCAAGTAAACTCTTGGGTTATCTCCCAACAAGTACTTTTCTTTAACACCTTTAAGTTAGGCACAAGAAGCAAGAAATCAAGTATTTTCAAATAAGGAAGCATTAACTCTCTTTCTCCTACCTCCCTTACCCTTCTTCTTCTCTTTAGGGAAAATATGATTGCTTACTTGAGGAACAAAATGCATAATGCCTTTTCCCACATCTATTATTGCTCCAAGGTGCTTCAGTAGGGCTCTTCCAAGTGTAATCTGTCCTTTGCCTACACATTCAATAACAAGATAATCAGTAGACACCATTTTTCCTGAGATTTTTGTAAACACACCTTCAGCTATTCCAATGGGCAATAAAGTTGTATTATTAGTAAGAGATATTTCTTCTCCTCCTTTAGAGAGTCCCCAAAGACTCAAAGACTCATAAATATCTTTAGGCATCAGGCAAAATTCAAACATGATATCACAACGAGCATCAAAAGTTGCACTATTTATAGTGACTTTGATTGTGGGAAGCCACTTTGAAGGCTCAGAATTCATTGGAACATAATTATGGTACTCCCTAAGTGTGTGATAGCAACTGTTCAAAGCAGCAGTACTAGACTCAAGAGTGTTCAACCTAGCAAAAATATCTATGAAAGAGGAATCAGACTTGCCAGGCGTATTATAAATTATAATCAACTTTTTTATGGCATCAAAAGCTTCATCCTCAGTACATTGAAAAATATCTTTCTTAGCCACAGCATCCAAAGCATATCTATAACAAAGAGCAATACCACGGTAGAAACTATTAATAACCAAGCTAAGACTCATCTTAGGCTCAGTTTCCCTTTGTAAAGAAGAGATTCTAGACCAAGATTCTTTGAAACTCTCTTCACTTTTTTGGTTAAAAGTGAAGATATCTTCCATAGGTGTCACAGAGATTGGACCAAAACCAGACATGGTAGCAACTAGGGCAGGAACTATTTTGTGTGTGTTTTTGATAAGAAAAGCAAACCAAACTAGACTATTTTTTTTTGGAGTTTTTAATAAAAGAGGCAAACAAAACCAAGCAAAAGAAACTAAGCAAACTAAAAACAAAGTAAAGAGAAAGGTTGAGGAGGACTCCACTTATGTAGCCTCCCCGGCAATGGCGCCAGAAAGCTTGATGGCGCTCGGTGTTGACGTGGGAGCGCTTCGTTGGAAACCCCAAGAGCAAGGTGTGAAGAGCACAGCGGCAAGCCTTCCCTCAGTAAAAAACCAAGGTTATCGAACCAGTAGGAGGAAGGAAACGTCTCAAAGGTGTTGCAAGCAACGTGGAAACCTGAACAACACAAACTCAAGACTTTGCCCCCAACGAACAGTGAGGTTATCATGCTCACCGGTTTGCTGTAACAAAGGATTTAATGTATGGTGTGGAAGGTGATGATGGTTTGCAGCAACTAAACAGTAATAGTGGAAGATGTATCAATGGTAAAGATTAGACCGGGGTCCATAGTTCACTAGAGGTGCTCTCCTTAGATAAACAAACATGGCATGTAGGGTAAAGAAATTACAGCAAGGCAATTGTCACATCCCAAAATTTTCCAAATTTTGAAATGTGAAAAATAAATAATTGTTGAAATTTAGGGTGAAAAGAAACTTTTTGCTTCTAAATGGAAACATCAAAACCCTTCTTGAAATTTGAATGAAAAGGGCATCCAACAAAATTTCAATCAAGTGAAATGCATTCATCAATGAATGTATCTTGAAATTTAAACACTTGGAAAAGTTAAACCAAAACCCTAAAACCCTAATGGAAGAAAATCATTTCCAAGATCTCTCTAAGACTATGGATTTGATCCATATAAAAATTCAGCAACAAACATTTTAAATGATAAAAAATGATAAACAAAAATATTATAAAACCATAGAAATTGGTTTCATTTAATTTGGAACCATGGTTAAAAACTTATGAATTTAATAAGATAAAAGGAAATAATTTCCAAGGCTAATAAAGCTCCTAGCTAAAATCCATACCAAAATTGTGAGCAAAGTAATCCTAAAAGGATTTAAAAAGATAAACAAATATTAAATAAGATTATACAAATTGGAATCAACATATTTGGATCTATAAATAAAAAGATATGGATTTTGTAAGACAAAGAAAGAAAGAAAGAAATAAGGAATATTCAAAAGTCAAATAAAATCTTGGCCAAATCCATAAACAAATGGAATGAAAAGTTACTGAATAATAAAAAGGAATAAAAGGTTATTTTAATAAAATTATATGATTTTGAAACATATTCAACTTTATTTAAATAAAGAGAAATTGCCTAAACTAAATAAATAATAAATCCCAAGAAATTATTTATAAGACAATTTAAAACTTGAATTAAATCCATAAGCAAATGGAATAAAGATAATCCAAATAAAATAAAGGAATAAATATTATTTGTATAAAAACTTATATGGACTTGAACCATATTTGAATTGAATGAGGACAAAATACCTATTGTAAATGATCAGTTAAATCATGAGAAACTAAATAATTGAAATAGCCAAAGTGGAATAAAAGTTATCTAATTAACTTAAAAAGAATAAAAGGATAATTAAATAGAATTATATGGTTTGGAACCATAATCAAATTTGTTTAAATAAAGACAAAAGCCTCATTTAAATAAATATTAAATCAATTAAAATATTTGAAATAATTCAAAGTGAATTATTTAAACACACTAATAAATAAATAAAACCTAGTGAAAAGGTTTGATGAAAATTTGAAATCAAATGGAGGCTTGAATCAATGGTTTGAATAAAAACAAGTGCCTCATTTAAATAAATATTTAACCATAAGAGAATAAAAGAAATTATTCTAAAATGGACTTTAAAATACATTATTAAACAATATAAAAACCTACTAGAAGTTTGGAAAAGTTTTGAATTAAAATGAGGGTTTGAATCATTTGAATAAAATCAAAATATAAAATAGAAACGGAAAATAGAAACAGAAAAAGAAAAAGAAAACAGAGAGAAAGAAAAAGAAAACAAACCAGCCCAGAAACCCAACCCAACAACTTGGCCCAGCAAGCCCACCCGGGTAAACCTCTCTCTCCCTCAGATCCTTTCTCACCCGCGAGTAGAATCATTACCTCACTGAACTAGCGACCCCATGCGTAGCCCCTCACCTCGCTGACTAACCGGCCCCACCTGACCAGCTCATCGTCATCAACCTCGCGGTGACCACGCCCCTCATTCCTCCTGCCGTTTCTGACCGTTGAAAGCTCGAGTCAATTCACGTAAACGCACTAGTTAATCAGCCCCGCGACCATGCCATCTTAAGCGCCTCGCCATCCTCTCTCTTTCCCCTCACTCGCCATCTCCTCTCCTTCCCAAGACTGCTCCAATTTCGCCTTGATCCGCCAATGCTCCGACGTGCTCCGGCCATGATTCCGGCCAGCCTCGACCTCCCCACTGCTCCTAGATTACACAAGCTTGATCCCCATCATCTCACGCACCTACCGGTGGTATCTGTTTGCCCGCGCATGCCCCATAGCCTCGCCTCGGTCTAACCTCTAAGTGTCGCTGTCCACTTCCTCGACTCCGGCGAGTTTCTCCGGTAATTCCTGACCTCCCCTACCTCTCCGGATGATACTATTGCACTCTCCGTTTCTTCGCGCGTCTAACGCAACCTCTACCTTGCATTAGCATGCCCCGTAGCGTCGCCTCCGTCAACGACAGTGCGTGCCCGTCGCCAGTAACTACTCCGGCAAGCAATCTCCAGCCACTCTGTGTGCCCCTTCGTCGACGACGACCACCTCGAGCATCCCCACGCCACGGCGAACCCGATGAGCACCTCTGTTACCTCCCTCGCTTCCTGTAGTCCTCGGAACGTCGCCACCAGAGCGCCACCGCCGCGCGTCGTCGAGCTAGCGCCGCCAGATCGTGGTCACCTGCTGCCGTCTGTTAGATCTTGATCGCATGGTTTAGTTGGTTTGTGCCTTGTGATGCCCATTAGATCCAATGGCTGTTGCTGCATGATCCGTGCGAACCGGTATGCGCAAGTAAGAATCTGACACGTGGCCTAACTCTATTTTTAAAAATAGATTTGATCTATTAGATGTTGGATTTTGTAAAATTCATAACTTTTATTCTACACATCCAAAATTTACAAATTTCATATAATTGGAATCAGGAAAATGCAAACTTTGCAACCAAGCCCTTATTTTAGTATTTTGCTTCTGAAAAACTAGGTGTTTTTGTAGAAACATTTGTAGGACTATTTTGAGTATAAAATTTATTCTAAAAATGATTTTTGGGTAAAATCTTTTGCAAATGATTTTTTTTGAACCTACTAACCAGAAACACAAACTTTTGGGTTTAGAAATATATTTGATTAACCCTACAAAATTATTACTTTGATTAAAAGCATTTTTAGTAAAACAAAAATGTTGCTATGATTTAAATATGATTTTTGAGTGAAACCTTTTGCAAATGGATTTGTTTTAAACACTTTGACCATAAACACTAACATTTGTGTTTAAAAACATATTTTTCTAACACTAGAAATTATTTCTTTCAATAAAATCATTTCTAGCAAAACAAAAATGATTTAAATGGCCCATTTTCACTAACTTGATTTTAAATGGTTTTGCCACTTTTATAAATGACCAATAGGTGTTTTAAAATGTTTAAAGCCTTATTAGAAACCACTTTTTCAATAAAACAATGTTTTGCATGCTTGCATGCATTGCTTTGTTTTTATTATTTTATGTGGTGAATTGTTTAAATGCTAGTTTGAATTTGTGCCTTGATTTAATTGTAGTGAACTTTGAGGAGTGTGACCATTGCAAGATAAAGGAGTGGATCTAGTTTATCTACCAAAAAGGCAAGTGCTGCTTCATGTATTTTGTCCCATTATTTTGACTATGCACTAGTGATATTTTATATAGGGCTTGCATGGAATTTTGCTAAGTATCTATATGCTATGCTATAGGAAATCCTAGTAGTTGTAGTCTCACTACTAGGAAAACGGCCGTCTGTGGCGCACCTGTAAACATCATCTGTGGCGCACTAGGGGTGCGCCACGGGCCTTGCTCTACGGCTATCTCCTAGCAGTGGCACACTGCCTGGTGCGCCACGGTTATGTCGAGATAGGCGTAGCGCACCTGCTAGTGCGTCACGGATATGTTGGCAGGTGCGCTACGCTTTGGATCTTCTATGGTGCACGTTGCAGTGCGCCACTAAGCTGCGCAGGTGCGCTTTAGTTGCAGTGCGCCACAGAAGCTGTGCCATGTGCGGCACGGGTGTCTTTTTTAAAAAAAAAAATTCAGGGCCACATGATATACAATACAGATTATATAGGCAGATATACACATAGATATACACACAGATATAAGATATACAGTTATATATATAAATACACAATTCGCAAAACAAGATTGAAACAAATACATATAGATAAGTCTCATACATGAATACATAAGTTATACACTGTTTCGATCAAGTTACAAAGTAGTTGGTGACATGCGAATACATGTGTCAATCGAACAAGTTAGAGCTCGATCGGAAGCTCGCCTAGACATCTAAACTAGCTAGACACAAACGCGGGATAAACAACCAAAGAAGATAAGCATGATCACCGCCGCGACGAAGGTGTAGGTCTTCATCCGGTTCCTCGTCCTAACTCCCGCTAGATAGCGCGTGTATCTAGCTTCCGCCTCCGCCATAGTGTTGTACCCTTTGTAGCTATTGCCGCTGAAACGGTGCACCTGTCTCCGGCAGTCTTCCCAATCATCATAGACTCCGGGAACCCGTCCCTTGTACACGACGTACCACATCATCTATAAGTTGACAATAATAATTAACCGATGATTGAAAAAAACATATATAATTAAAGTCGCATATGAAGATACACTTATAGAAAGTACTCCTAAGTCAAAAAGACCAAACTTAAAAAGCATGCCTCATATATAACTAGGTTGTTCGACACAGGAATATGCTATGATGGAACTGTTCGCCAAGTAGGATGCACAACACCTGGACCTGTGCATAGCACAAGGCGGACAATCCCATCGCAGCACATTCACATATAGTGTGCCACGACATTTCAATCATCGGCATCATTCTCGAAAAAGACCAAAGTAACTCGAAAAGAATGCCTCATATATATATATACATAGGTCGTTGGACACAGGAATATGCTATGATGGAACTGTGAGCCAAGTATGATGCACAAGACCTGGAATTGTGCATATCACAAGGCTCACAATCCCGTCGTAGCACATTCACGTATATAGTGTGCCACGACATTTCAATCATCGGCATTATTCTCGAAAAAGACCAAAGTAACTCGAAAAAATGCCTCATATATATATATATATATATATACATAGGTCGTTGGACACAGGAATATGCTACGATGGAACCGTAAGCCAAATAGGATGCACAACATCTAGACTTGTGCATAACACAAGGCTTACAGTCCCGTCGTAGCACATTCACATATATATTGTGCCACGACATTTCAATCATCGGCATTATTCTCGAAAAAGACCAAAGTAGCTTGAAAAGAATGCCTCATATATAACTAGCTAGGTCGTTGGACACAGGAATATGCTACGACGGAACAGTTATCCAAGTAGGATGCACAATTCCTGGACTTGTGCATATCACAAGGCTAACTATCCCGTCGTAGCACATTCACATATATATTGTGCCATGACATTTCAATCATCGGCATTATTCTCGAAAAAGACAAAAATAACTCGAAAAGAATGCCTCATATATATACATAGGTCGTTGGACACAGGAATATGCTATGATGGAACCGTGAGCCAAGTAGGATGCACAAGACCTGGACTTGTGCATATCACAAGGCTCACAATCCCATCGTAGCACATTCACATATATAGTGTGCCACGACATTTCAATCATCGGCATTATTCTCGAAAAAAGAGTAAGGAAAAAAAGAAGGACCAAAGTGAGCAAAGGACCAAAGAGTAAGCAAAAAAACCAAGCATTGATTGATATATAATAATAAGCAAAAGAAGTAAGCGATGATTCATAAACCTAATAAGATAAGTATAGTAGCATGTACACTTGTCCACACACACACAAAGGTCATCTATAGTTTGTAACTACAACTAGGCCAACATCAAGCCTTCTGGCTCGGCTTAGGGAACGGGAGGACGCCTTGTCTCGTCATGAACCTCCTATAGTCACCTTGCATCTCTAGGTGATCTTCTATGTCACGGTTATTCGGGATATTTCCTCGGTAGAAGATCCCCCCCCCCCCCCCCCGAAGTCATGACATCACGAAAGATGATTGCCCCAAACAGCTGCTGGATGCGATACATCTCTTGTCTAATATCTGAATCAGTGATCCTGGCCTTTGCTTCGGCCCACTGTTTGAGATGATCTGGCAGCGTAGAATTCTGCTGGTCAAGTAGGAACGCCCTCATGTGATGGAGTGGGTAGTAGGCTTCCTTCTTACTGTTTTCCGGCTGCTTCATGCAGGGGAACTCTATTACGTGGTTGAAGATGTGCCTACCGAACTTGACCTTTGTACGCACGAAGGTGGTGCCTTCCTTCGAGGCAAAGCCAGTGAGAGCATCATCCATAACCTCCTTGATCTTGTCATAGTTTTTCTTCTTTTCTAGACTCCCCGAGTCGAAATACGTGGCGTGGGAATGCTTCGGCGATAAGGAGATGAGTGTGCAGTGTTCATCTGTGCGCAAAAAATTCAAATGGAATGTGTTGGAAAAAGAATGATGATAATATAATAAAGCCAATCGACGGTGGCGAGTGAATAACGACTTACTCGGGAAAGTAAGGCACGAGAATGTATTCCTTTGTCTTGTTTGCCACGAGGATTCTTTTTAGGTACGAGGCCACGATACGTCGTTCGGCGGGGGAACCCAAGCAGCCGTCACGCATGTAGTAGGTGTCCACTATAGCGATGCCCGGTGTGTTCTCTCTAATGATCTGCATGGTCAGGCTGAGAGAAAACAGACGGACCATGGTATAGTGCAGCGGGTATAGGTGGAACATATTGAAGATGTCGTCGAACCGCAGGAAGAACAGATCCGCAGGGGCATTGTCGACGAAGCCCAAGCCTGGTGGCACCTTAACCACGAATACCAGGTGCGAGGCATCTTTCTTCGATAGAAGGCGTCTCTCTATTGTCAGCACGCCGTCATGCACACTCTGCAGTTCCGAACTGGCGAGCTTCCGCAAATTCTTAGGTAGCATGGGCTCACCCGCCACATGAATCCTCCACATAATACCCTCGGGTCTTGGTGGCCCGTCCCGAAACCTGATCGGATTCGCAGTTGTTGACGCCACCGGCTGGCTCGAGCTGCTAGATTTTCTTTTCCTGCCCTTTTTTCCTTTTGGAGAGTGGGCAGGCACCGCAATCTGAGCACCGGCCACCCTATGTAGTGTGTCAGAGCTTAGAATAAAGGGTCGGTTGGTTGTATCAGCTGGCTCTGTAAAGGCGCAAGATGGAGGCGTCTCCTGAGAACCAAACAGACGCTTGGTGATAGTGGCTTGCTCTGTGAGGCCACCAGCTAGGTCTTTGTTGCTAAACTGAGTGTTGAAGAAATGATCATTCCAGTCTTCGTCGTCCTTGGCCGGATCCTGCGCCATGTGCATATCATCAACATGATCATCCGACCCACCGCGTGGAGGTGACGGCGAGGGCGGTAAGGGGGCCTTGCCACTGCTTGTCACTGGCACGACAGGCGGTGCTGTTGTCTGTGGCATGATGGCCCCCGCCGTCCCCAAACAGATCATGCTCTTTGGCCATTGCAAGAATAAGCCGAAGCAAGTTCTGAGGACAGTCGGCTCTTCTTCATCCGCTCCTGGGGGTTGAATGGGAGGTTCCAGGTCGTCGCATCCCCTTAGCACCCGACTAATTTTAACCCTATGCACGCTATCTGGCATCAGCCTTGAGTGGAATGTGCGCTGCAAGGGTTGAACGATGGTACCCTTGGCAACATCCCTCAGCTCATTGTTCACGTAGAATAAGAGAGTGCAAGGAACAACTGTCTGCGGAAAACATGTACGGCGTCGTCAGAGATGCCATAAGAGTAATAGATGGCGTGAAAGGCGGTAAAGAAATTTGTTTACCGTGATGGCGTCGAGATCGGCTAATGTCGATGCATCGCATACGGCGACGAGCGTGCAGGAGACGGAAGGGCTGCTTGATGGCGCGGTGCTGGCCGCTGGTGTATTCTCCCTACCGACGGGTGCTTGGAGCTCTGGTGCCGCCGCGACGATGGCAGGGGGCACCAACATGTACTCCGGCGCCGTGGTGATGGCAGGGGGAGTCACCAACACTTGCGGCGCCGCGGTGCTAGCGGGCGGAGTCACGAACACGTAGTTCGCCTGATTCATCAGCTCCGCGTTGTTCGAGTGGCTGCTGACCATGCTTGGAATCGGGCATGGCCCTACTCGACCACCCGCACTCCAGTTCGCTATTGAGTCCACCAAGGTAGGCAGGAAGGACGTGAGGGTGATTGCCAGGTTGTCTTGGACGATCTGCGGGATCCGTGCCACTTGTTCCTTAAGTTCTTGAACCTCGCGGTTTTCCTCCTCGCTCCTTCCCGACGGCGCCACATGCGTCCTCGGCGGTGGACCAAAATGATCCACCCAATTCTTACCCCCGAGGCCGGCCAGACGGCCAGCCGACGACGGATTCTTCGTAACCGGCTCTATTTTCTTGGCCCGGTTCATCGCCTTGTTAAAAGGGTTATCCCACCGGGTGGCCGCCGTCGACCCCTGGGATCAGGAACCCTGGGATCAGGAACCCTGGGATCCATGACTAGCAACAATTTCCTCCTCTTGCAGAAGAAGTAACAGTGAATCGTTTAGATCATCGATTAGATTGCAATCGAGTTGTTTGGTTTTTGGGTCCACATGGTAACGGGCCCTGATGAAGTTTCGAACCTGCCCGGGTTCGAATTTCGCAAAGGGGTTTTCTATCCCCTTGGATCTATACTCTTCGTCCTCCTTATTCCATTTGTCCTCCACGGTTCTGTATCCACCAGATCCGAGATGGTGATCACCTATATTCATCGCCTGCAGCACCTTTCCCCGATTACTATTGGCCAGGGCTCTTTCGGATTCAAACCTCTCCTTGAACTCCCGGAACTGATCTTTGGTGATCTGCGGGTCAATCTTCTGGATCTCCTCGAGACTTTTGCCTTCTTTATAGATCTTCTTCTTTATCCGGGTTCTCCAGCTGGCCAGGGCAGTGCTCATCTTTGTGAGAGCGGATTTGTTTACTTCGTTCCCATGATAATTTGTGTTCTGATACTTAGCGGGGAACTTGTATCTTGCGTGCAGCTTCTCGAAGAGGAGTGTGCGCAAGTGGCCATTATCTTTATGCCGGAGATTCTCGGTGTTGATCAAGATGGTTGTCCGGGTGATCGTCGCCACTTGCCCACCGTACCCTTTGACGACAAGGGCAGGCTCCAAAGGAACCCCTGATGGGCTCACTTCGGTAATTTCCTCCCTGACGGTGCCGACCGTGTTTGGGCGCCGGTCCTTCGGCTTCTTCTTCTTCTTAGGAGGATTGTTACCACTCCATATGCCCTCGCCGCCATCAGTTGTTTCATCACCCGCCGTTCCTTCGGCTTCTTCCTCCGCGTCTTCCATCTCATCATCCTCGCTCTCCGAAGGATGGTATTCTTCATCGTCTTCTAGCCGCTGGGCCGCCTCCTAGAATGTCAATTGTTTATTTGGAGGTCTGAGGTCTCCTTCAGCGCTGATGCGCTTAGAACATCTAGCCTCGTCGTTGTCACACATCTTTGCACTAATAAAAAACAAATAATTGGTTAAATGCACGGAAAAATCCGGCATGACCTTTGCTAATTTTCTTAAACTAGGAGTGCCCGATTTCTGCCGAAATGGAAGTTAATCAACATTCCGGCAAAAATCGGGACTCATTTCATACAAGAACCTGCATACACGACATAATAAAGTGCTTCATATACAAGCACAAGCACAATTTCAAGTGCTACAATTATATCACCATAGATCAGTACTAGTAGACCATCACCAGCAAGCAAACCAGTACTAAAACCATCACCAGGATCAGTACTGACACCATACAACATAACTAGGATTTCAGCATGAGCATTTCATCAGTATATACACATTGTTTCATCAGTATATACATCATAACTAGGATTTCAGCAGGAGCATTTCATCATTATATACACATTGTTTCATCATAACTAGCATTGCAGTAACAATATAAGATGCACTGCATCCTAGTGGCAGTGCTTGACAATGTCTCTGTTTGGTAGAGTCTTGACACTCTGTCTGTAGTACTGTTCAGGTGTTTTCTACTTTGTTTGCACTCTGTTTTAGTGTTACTTAGAGTGCAGTAGTAATAATATAGTAAGATGCATTGCATCCCAATGCTTGACATTATCTCTGTTTGGTAGAGTTTTGACACTCTGTTAGGTGGAGGAGTAGTAGTACTGGTACTCTGGTAGGGTTACTAGGGTCTGTAGTATATATTGTTCAGGTGTTTGTTTAGGAGATGTTAGCTGGCTGGAACAGGACACTTGAACAAAATAAGGGGCTTGCAAAAGCAAGTACCTGCTTCGAAATAAAATTAGTAAAGGCTATTGTATGTAGACCAAAAAGTGTACAAGAAAAGGCCAGCATGACCAGCTCAACATCAACACCATAACATGTCTCTATCAGCTGTTCAGAAGCAGCTTGCAGTTTTAGATTGCACAATTGGCAGCCTAACATGACCCCACTGGAGAGCATCATGGCTGCAAAGGACATGCTACTAATAATGTTCCCCAGGAGAGGACAAATGGAGCCATCAGCATCAGATTAACAACTCATTTGACAGCAAAGTTTATTTATACAAGGGAGACCTCTGGCTCTGCATACATGGCCAGGATGCCATATTCCAAGATGACATGTGATGCTGTTTATTGGATTGATTGATGCTCACATGGAGACAGAATATTGCAGTTCTTAATATGAAAGTGCCAACATGCTCAACTCATTTATCCAGTGCATATGAAAATGTATATGGGCATGCATGCCAGCATGCTTTTCTATGATGATTACTTCCAAATCAAATGGTCAGACTCAATGTGACGCAGATACAATGTTTGTACGCGTAGCAACCTCGAAATGGTTGTTTTGTGAAAAGATAAATAACATGGTTTTGCTTCAGGCTGTCGGACAGAGAACATTCAGTAATGAGGTCTCTGTTCTTCAACAAAGAATGCATATCACCATTCATGAAGTACACCCTCTATTTGATACATTAAAAGTAGTATATGTTTGATACACAATGGATTCGTTTCTTATCTGTTATCAATAACTTGCAGCTCTAAACCCTAATTCCCAAATACAACAAGAGGCTATAGCCCCAAGATTGTTCCTCCCACAGGAGCACCCTAAAATCCTACAGGGTCTAAAATCATAACACCTGAACAACTTGTATTTCAGTCAACTACACCATTCTAACTACTTTAAATTGAAATACACAAACCTCACTGGACAAAATATAAGTGATTTCTCATAGCATAAGCTGTTATTATAATTATTAGACCAGATCAGACCAAGAACCAGTGCTGGTTCTAGTACAGTACGGATGAAAACATCAAATACCAATCTCGGCCAATGGCATGCACCTTTTACTAATTCTAGTACACAATATACACTTGAACATCTCTGGTTCTAATAATTATTACTCGAGATTCAATCAATGCAGAAATGGTTAGTGACAAACTACTAAAATTGATCAGTAGTGTGCAATTTGAGGCATACGAGATCAACAGCAACTTGGAGGCATCGAGAATAACTTCAAAGTTGAGCAGGATCTAAGGATGGGCAATTTTGCATAGTTTAATTGTTTACACTAGAGATTCTCTAGGGCAAAGCAAATAGGCGCTTTCATCTGTTCATTGCAGGATCTAAGGAACCGTGTGGGCAGGGAGAGAGGGAGAGAGGGGAGGCTCACCTCCTCTGAGACGAGGACGACGACGAGCGCGTGGGAGAGGCGGCGGCCTCCTCCTCCTCACCCTCGAGCGGCGGCAGCCTCCTCCTCCTCGAGCGACGACGACCTTCTCCTCCACGGATCGGCAGCGACGCAGACCTCCTCCTCCTCGAGCGGCGCGATCCTCCTCCTCCACAAGCGGTGCGGGCCTCCTCCTCCTCCACGGATCGCCAGCGGCGCGGTCCTCCTCCTCCTCCACGGATCGGCAGCGGCGCGGGCCTCCTCCTCCTCGAGAGCACAACGTGGCGGTGGCGGATCGAGAAAGCAGCGGCGGTGGCGGATGGAGAAAGCAGTGGCGGTGGCGGTGTGGTGTCTGTGAGATGGGGATGAGAGAGGCGGACGTGGCGCGCGCGGTTGACTAGTCCAACCCACATAGGCGTAGCGCACCCTGGCCAAGTGCGCTACGGGTCCGTAGCGCACTTGGCCAGGGTGCGCTACGCCTATGTGGGTTGGACTATCAGATAAGAGGGCGGCCACCCCACTAGTTAACACTAGCACTGTCTTATCCCACTGGTTCTGCCCACTGCTCTATTCTAAACTTGTGAGCACCCATGTTCGAATCCTGGTGCCCCACTTTTTTATTTTTATTATAAAAATACTTTTGAATGTTCCAAAAAATTCCCAAAAGTGGTGATATATGCCATAGAAGTTTTGTTTTGTTTTTAAAATACTTTTAAATATTCCAAAAATGCCCAAAAGTGATAATATATGTCATAAAAGTGGTACAAATATGATTCAAAGTATAACTAAATTTCAAAATAATTTGTCCGTGAATATTACAATCTTTTTCGACCACACGTTTTACAATATTTTTTGAGCTAGCGTTTTACAATCTTTTTCCCTTCTTTGTCGCAGTTGAATAATTTAGCCCCGGCACTTTAATGTTTCTTCTTTCGAACGGGCTACCTTTTTTAGGTAGGGTTGTCCTTTTTCTTCTTGTGATGTATGTTGCTTCATCGTAGTCATCGTCATCTTCAATCTTTGGATCGCCGTACTGGTCGAAGTCTTGCTCGTTAGCGACTCCATCCATTTCGATGATGTTTCTTTTTCCTCTCCTCACGACAACACGACTAGGCTTTGTCGGGTCGGTAATGAAAAAACATTGGTCCACTTTGGTAGCCAGTACCCACGGTTCATTTTTTGCAGCCACGTTCGCACCAGTGGCCTTGGATTTGGCTGCTTCGGGTATAACCATGGTTGTGAAATACTGGTCTTCTCTTTCGACGCTCTTTGCCCATCTGACACGAAACATCGACACCTTTTCTCCATAGTAGTCGAGCTCCTAGATCTCCTCAATTCTTTCATAGAATCTTTCCTTCACGTTGTCATCGGTGTAGAATTCCGACGTTACGCTTGAGTTCTGATAATCACACTTGTTGTCCTTTTCCTCCGTGTAGAATGTGTAGCCGTTGATATCATATGCCTGATAGGTCACCAGGTTTTGCATCGGTCCCTGCGACAAGGTGAATATGATCTTTTCCGTGTCAGAAGAATGCGATCGCGGGGGATTATCAAGGAGAGCCTGCCTAAACCAACGCGTGAAATCTAAGTTGTGCTCTTTGATTATTTCTCCCTACATCCTCTGTATGCCCCGGTCACTGTACTTCTTCTCGATTAACCTTTTGTGCTTCTGTACCCAAGGATTGACCAGTTCTAAATGCTGTAGCGCGACGAGGTTTGCTCGATCAAAGTCTGCGCATCAAAAATCGAAGTCTGCATGCAGTATGCGACGACCCTCTCGGTGACCAGATCCGTCGAGCTTGCCAAGGTGCCTGTTGACGGGAAGACCGACAGGGTTCTCGATATCTAGATAATTCGTGCAGAAAGAGATGCACTCTTCGGCCAGAAAACCCTTGGCTATGCTTCCATCTGGACGGGACCTGTTGCGAACGTATCCTTTGATGTGTCCGTTCATCCTTTCGAACGCCATCATGCTGCGGAGGAACATCGGCCCGAGTTGTACGATGTCCTCCACGACATGGACCAGCAGATGAACCATAATGTCGAAGAATGCGAGTGGGAATTAGACCTCAAGCTCACATAGTATCACCACGATCTCCTCATGTAGCCTCCCGAGTTGATTCACGCCAATCGACTTCCTAGAGATGACGTCGAAAAACTTGCAAAGGTCAAATAACGTTTCACGGACGTGCTCGTCCATTATCCCTCTTAGTGCGACCGGAAGTACCTGTGTCATTAGCACGACACAGTCGTGAGACTTCATGCCACTGAACCTCTGCTTCGCCTCGTCTAGGTATCTGCTTATCTTGCCCGCGTAGCCGTAAGGAAATTTGACTCCTAGAAGGCACTTGAAAAGCTGTTTGATCTCATCCTGGCTTAGAGTGAAGCAAGAAGGAGGGTAGTAATATTCGTTCTTCTTGAACTTTTTACCCTTTCGACAACCTTGTGTCGTCTCCGACTCATGATCATCGTCATCTTTCTGATCATCAGGAGTAGTGCGTCCTCCGTGAAGCTCCTTCCGGATACCAAGCATATCAGGTCGTGCCTTGCTTTCGGACCATCTTTCGTCCTATCTGGCATGTTGATTATGGTGGCGACCAGACTCTCGCACACGTTTTTCGTGATATGCATGATGTCGAGGCTATGAGGCGTGCGGAGAAACTTCCAGTATGGCAACTCCCAGAAAACAGACCTTGTTTTCCATACCTTCATCAGCGGCTTGTCTTGTTGCTGCCTCTTTCGCTTCTTTCCAGGCTTAGGACAATCTTTCCAGTTTTTTAGCAACTCTTCCACTTCTTCGCTGCTCCTATGCTCTGGGATTCCTCAGGTCTCGGATTTTCCATCGAATAGGTCTCCACGTTTTCTCCCTGGATCATTCTTGCCGAGCCACCTCCGGTGCGCCATGAACACGGTTTTCGATGACCCTGGATCTTTCTCTAGTTGGAGATAGCTTGTGTTATCCATGCACCTAACACATGCGCAGAATCCTTGGATAACCTGCCCCGAGATATACCCGCAACCTGGATAGTCTTGCACCGTAGTGACCAACGCGGCTCTCATAGTGAAATAATCTTGTGCGACGGCGTCGTAAGTATTGGCTCCAGATTCCCATAACATGGCTAGCTCCTCTTTCAACAGCCCGAGATACAGATTGATGTTGGTACCAGGTTGTTTCGGCCCTTGAATTAGCATACTCATTTGTATGTACTTCTTCTTCATGCACAACCATGGAGGGAGGTTGTACATCCATACAAACATGGGCCAAGTGCTGTGCGTGATGCTCTGGCTACCAAACGGATTGAGTCCATCGGTGCTCGCACCAAGCCTGATGTTCCTTGAATCTCCATCGAATTCTGGGAATTCGAGGTCCAATGCTTTCCACTGGCTAGCATCTGAAGGGTGCGTCAGCAGCTCATCCTTTTCGGGGTCATCATCATCATCTCCTGGCTTCTTCCTTTCCGCATGCCATCGCATGAGCTTCGCTTCCTTAGGGTCCGCGAAATAGCGCTGCAGACGAGGAGTGATAGGAAAGTACCATACCACTTTTCGAGGTGCTTTCTTCCCTTTTTTGTATCGACTCATGCTGCACACCGGACATGTGGTTTTCTCCGCGTCCTCGCCCCGATAAATGATGCAATCGTTGATGCATACGTGATATCTAACGTGCGGTAGATCGAGAGAACAGACGATTTTCTTGGCGTCCTCGATACTAGTTGGACATGTGTTCCCCTCCGGGAGACGATCGTGCCAGAATGCCATCATATCGTCGAAGCTTGCGTCGCTCAATTTGTGTTTTGCCTTCATCTCCATAGCCTTGAGCGTTACATTCAACCGGGTATCATCGACCGCGTCTTTCTCAAGTTGCGCAAGCTTGGCTTTCTCTCTAGCGGCAGCCCTGGTGTTACTCGTCTGCTTGAGAAGCAGCTCTTGCACATAAGGGTCCCGCACCCAGCCTGACATTGTTCCATCGTCGTCTGCTCCTTCGGCATCTAGATCATCATCATCCCGGTCTACTTTCGCACCTTCACCATCTCTAGGAGACTCTTCATCATCTCGCCCGTTCTCGCCGTGATGATGATCATCGTCATGTTGGCCACCTTCACCGTCTCCATCGTCTTCGTCATCGCTTATCCAACGAGTGTATCCATCCATGAAACCATGGCGGAGCAGGTGCGCCTGCAGATTCCCGGAATCTGGGTCGATCACCTAGTTGAGTTTGCATCTTCTGCACAGACATCTTATATCCATCTTGTTATTTTGTATCATGTCGGCTGTCGCACATTTCAAAAATCTAGCCACAATGCCTTCGCTCATTATGCGGACCATTTTTGCCTGCACGGTGTACACGGTACAATTAGAAGTCTATTAGAACCACATAATGAATGCATGCATGCAATGGTCGATAGAAAATTTTGGCATGACCTATCCTAAAATTAGGACCTTTGCAAAATGCCAAAGTCTTGACAAAATGGAAATGAATCAACATTTTGGCAAAACAAATGGCAACTTGTTCACATACAAACACAAGAGAGAGAGAGACCGAGATCCATACACACATGAACATATCATTATCCTCTCCATACACACATGCATGAGCATCATTGATACTCTCCATATATACACACATATGACCATATCGATCCTCTCCATACACACATCATGAGCATCGATCGTCTACATACATATGACCATATCATCCATATACACATGAACACATCCTTACATGGACAACTTACCGAGATGAGAGACCAATCGCGAGAAGATGGAAAGGAGAGGTGCGCGCGAGACCGGAGAAGGAGATGAGAGAGGAGAGCTTCCTCTATTACTTAAGTAACATCCAAGGCAAGTTCTACATGCTAAAAATGGTGAATGGGTGGAGAAATTGAGGTGGGAAGGAGAAGGATCCCGACTAGATCTAAGGAGGAAGAAGAAGGGGAAAGTGAAGTGTGGGGTGGTGGAGATGATCACATGATCACATATGTTTGTGCAGGTCGACACATCCGTGGCGCACATGGCCCCAGTGCGCCACAGGGAAAAAGCACATCCATGGCGCATATGCCAGAGTGCGCCACGGATGTTTATGCCCGTTTAAGTAGCAGAGGGGGCTTCACATAGGCATAGCGCACTTGCCACATGTGCGCTACGGCTATCCCCAACAACCGTAGCGCACCACCCCTATGTGCGCTACGGGTATGCGGCATGCGGCCAACAGGGCCTTGTGGCGCACTATGGTCATGTGCGTCGCGGTAGTTCTAGTTACTAGTAGGGCACTGCCCATAGGTGAGCCACGCCTGTTTTAGCCGTGGGGCACTCCAACCATGTGAGCCACGGATGTGCTGATTACCTATAGCTGTTTTCCTAGTAGTTTCTTGGTAGAAATATTCTCTAAGTTAAGATACTTGTTGATATCATGCTTAGCCTAGCTAGTAGTAAACAAGGGTGGATTATATACACATGCTATGGAAATTTTACTAAGTCTTTTGACTTATGTTTTTTCTTAATAAAACAACTATGTGAATGAATCACCTGGGTGGAATGGAAAGAATGGATTGTGTTGAGTGGTTACCCCAGGGGCAATACTTGGTGTATCTCACTTGTGGAAAGCCACCCAGGAACAAAGGGATTTGAGATACTTAGTGTTTAGAAGCTTCTAGTGCATCCACATGGCATATGGGCTCTGCCTGGATCATATAGGTTGTAATAACTTAGCCAGATGGACAGAAGGTGGTAGGGGGTGATAGGTTGGAATGCGTCCATTTGGTCTAAGGGAAGGCTTTTGAAAGATCGTGTCTCGATGCTTGTCGAGTCTTGTGGGGAAAGTGCACCACCTCTCGAGAGAGTAAAATCTAAGTACTTAGCCGTGTCCCCGGAAATGGACAATTTGAGCATCAAGACACTGAAGCTATCAAGGATCTCCTCATCCCAATTTCCAAGTTAAAAAATTGTGGTTGAACAAGGGTTAAAGGATTCCAATTCTCAATTGGTAGATTCCTTGGGTGCTTTTGACAAACAAAAACTTAGTGTTTTCAACTGATAGGAAAAAAACCTATTTTGAGCAAAGCAAGCCTAAGCTACACTTAGCCAAATTCATACAGAATTTAGAAATTACTATTCTACTATAGTATCACTTGCCAATACTATTCCAATGTATTGACCCATTGTGGATGTAACTTATGATGTTGCAGGATACTCTGATCAGGATTAGGGTTATGAGTCTACACTCAACATGCTTGCCTGTGGCACATGAAGATGAAGACTTTACTTTATCTACTTATGTTATGAACTCTTGTACTAGCCTATGGCTTTGGAGTTGTAAAAGACTATGTTTATCTCTGAAATGACGATGTAATAAAGACCTTTGTATCTGTGTACTTCATCTTAAACTATGGATGCTAGCATTTGATCCAGGGACTAGCATTGCAATCACAGGGACCTTTACCTTATAAAGGTGGGGTCTTACAGATGGTATCAGAGCACTGTGTTGCCTGTAGGATTGTAACCCTAGGATTGGACAAAACCCCTTAGAAAAATAGGAGTTGTATTTGTTCAAACTTATTTACAAACAATCTTGTAAATTCTTTCCTAAACCTTATTGGTTTTGATTCTACATCTTCCCTCTTTTCAACTTGATGGACAAAACTTCACCATGAGCAAAGACTTCAACATCACCAATGACTTCAACTTCGGTTTCACCAAGGACTTCAACTTGGACATCACTAAGGAGTACAAGTGAGACAAGAATATTACTCAAGACTTGGAGACTAGGGAAACCCAACTTAGAAGTTTTGTGACCGAGATGCAAGAATTTTTCCAAGGAAACCATGATCTTATTCATGAAGAAACAACTAAGAAGGATGGGATGATCTTAAGTGAACACCATAGTTGGACCACCATACTAGTGTTTTGTTTAGATCGATTTAGTGATCACACCAACTTATGTGGTGCAGCAAAAATATTTTGTTGCCTAAAACTGTGCTTGAACCTTGTTGTTTGAGTGGAATGTTTTATTGTGATTGCTTGCACATTCTTTGTGTGAATTGTTGTGTGTGAGTAGAATTCTTCCTGTAGAAATCTTTTGCCTATTCTAATCCCAATCCAACTCAAATAGATGACTTCTTGTAAGGTTCCCAACCTTTAATAAGGTAGAGATCCCTGTGTTTACAATGCTAGTCCCTGGATCAATAGATAGCATCCACAGTTAAGATGTAATATCAAGAAACAAAGGTCATAATGCAACTTTATAACCAGGAATAAAATAATTCAGTACATCTTACATAGCTCATTTGGCTATCACATTACAATGGAGCAAAATATCTATAAAGCATGGAGTCCTTCTTCTTCAAAGTGCCATAGGAAATCATGTTGGTTGTAGACTTGTAATCCTATTCAACACACTTCACTAACATTAAACAAACCTGCAACATAATAAGTTGCATCCACAAGGGTCAATACATTTGAATTGTATTGGCAAGTTTCACTACTATGTAGAAATAAGTGGATCCTATCATTACATGCATATTTGGCCAAGTAGGGTTTAGGCTCATTTGCAGAAAGCAATGTAGTTTTATCCTATCTTTTCAAAATAGTTTTGACCTTTTGTCAAATCTTTCTGAACTCATTGGCCAACGAGACGTACTTCCTTGTAGGAAGAAACTCAGTAAAACATCATCGTCTCTACGTGTCTCGGTTATCTCTTTATCCGAGCCTTTTACTTATGCACTTTACATTATGATAGCCTTTGTGCTTGAAGTAATGTATCTTGCTATCACATTGCTGCTTGTTTTGCTTAGCATAAGTTGTTGGTGTACATAGGTGAACCATAGTATATATAAGCTTTGTGCTTGACAAAACAAAATGCTATCTTTCTGGTGGCGTAGTATTATGAGCTTGCATGAGGAGTATCTCTTAAATTCTAAATGTTCAGTGGGTTCTGGGGACACTGCCCTATTATGGGTGGATAACTGGAATAGAAATCCTCTCAACTCAACTTATCCACATTTATTCTCACATGTACTTGATAAAGATTGCTCTGTTAAGCAATCAATATCAATTACTCAAATGGCTGAAGCTTTTTACCTGCCATTATCTGCTGAAGCTAGTACTGAATTACAACATTTACAGTTTCAACTGGCTCAAGTCACTCTTCAGCAAACAAAACATGATGAATGGAACAGTTTGAATTCAAAAACAGGGGATTATTCTGTCAGTGATATGTACAAGAGATACTTCAATCATATACCAAATCATTTTTCATCACAGTGGGTCTGGAGTAGTAAATGCACCTCCAAACATAAGTTTTTGCCTGGCTGATAATCCATGACCGCATCAATACTAAAGATATGCTGCTTAGAAGACATTGGAATATTTCTAACAATCATAATTGTGTTCTTTTCCCTTGTCACATCCTGGAAGACTGGTCACATTTATTTTTTGAATGCAATTTTAGTATGAGAATCTGGACCTACCTTCAGATTGACTGGGGTACAGGATCTGGACCAGAGATTTTGAAACATGCAAAACAGAAATTCAAAGGTCCATGTTTTATTGAGATTGCTATTCTGGCATGTTGGAATATATGGAAGCAAAGAAATGACAGGATTTTCAAAGGAGTCGGACCATCTTTCAACTTTTGGAAATCAGGATTTATCTGTGATGTTTCACTACTAAAATACAGAGTCAGAAAGAAGACCATCACAGATCTTAATTCCTGGATTGCTGCCTTATTGTAAATTTTGTATTTTTTTTCTTACTCTTTTTGTATATACTTTTTGTCTTAGTTTGGTAGCTTGTACATAAGACTTCTTGCTTTTTTATTTTAATAAAAGGCCGTGTAGGGCTCCCCTACAGTAAATATTAAAAAAACAAAATGCTAGTTTTATTTTGCCTTTGTTAAGTCCATCTCGTAAAAAAGAATTAACCGCCTATTCACCCCTAACCCCTCTCTAGGCAGCATCTGTGATCTTTCGATAGCATATAACCAAATTTTCTAACCAAAACGCTTTACAATTTTACACATACGAGATTAGCGGGCCAGCAATATACATGATCCACTAGAGATGCTCTAACGAGAGCTCTAAATTAAATACAGAAACCACGATTGGATCACCCAAGAATACAACAAAAGATGACTAGAGAATGCGTTAAGGTACGAAACTGGCTCCTCTAACGTAGAGAAGGCTAGTCATGGCTCTATAGTATATTTTAATGTAGAAATCTGAAGGAAGGTCAGTGTACTATATCACATGTCTTGTAGTATTAGATGTATATCATAGATTTGTACTGTACAAATTAATTTAAATCATATTAGCATTAGATCATACATCCTTCATTTCATAATAAAAAATATTTTAGGTTCTATGAAATCGAATGTATCTAGATATCTTTTAATGTGTAAGTTCACTTCAAACCTACTCCCTCCGTCCGCAAATAAGTGTACTTTTAGGTTTTGCCTAAATCAAACTTTGTCAAATTTGACCAACCTTTTAGATAAATATATTAACATATATTACATAAATTTGTTATCTTATGAAACTAAGTTTGAAAACTAATCTAATGGTACCAATTTAGTATCATAAATATTGCTACGTTTTTCTATAAAGTTAGTCAAAGTTTATTAAGTTTGACTTAAGACAAACCTAGATGTACACTTATTTGTGGACAGAGGGAGTATACACTAAAAAATATTTAGATATATTTGTTATCATATATTTTGGAACTGAGAAATTATATATTTAAAAAATAAAAATTAGAGCACTATACCTGAACAAAGATTTGGTAAACATTCGCACCAATGATTCTAGCTTTTTAAAAATCATGAATCATATTTTCAAGTTTCAGAAAAATTTAAAAACAATCTAGATTCTATAAATGTGCAAAATATCAATTTAAATTACTTTGTATTCTGAGCTACACATGAATAACAAAAGTGTGAATCTGAGTATGCATAGTTTTATCCCCAAATTTTATAAGATTTTTATTAGAGAGTGCTACGCGTTCCCTGGGGGGAAATTCCCCAAAATCTCCCGGGTCTCTATGCCACCACGTGTTCCTAAAAAGAGGCTAAATCCTGCTTTTGCTACATTAAACCTCATTTTTTCTATAAATTGTCCTGCTTTTGCTACATGTAATAAAAAAAGATTCATCCATAATACTAAGATAAAAAGACAAATCTCGCCAGAGTTCTGCCGAAGAATATGTAGCAAAATTTTTGTAGTAATGTAGCGAACTCGACGTCGACGATGACATCGTCTGAGACTTTCGCCGGAAAGCCATGCCGAAGACCTCGTAGCAAAAAATTTGCGATGTTGTAGCAAAATCATAAAACTAATGTAGCACAAATACAATTATAGCAAAAATGCTTCGTCGGCGGATAACACGATGTCGCCAGAGAAGACATCGCCGTGCCTATGTAGCAAGGCCGTTATTCCACTTTAGCAGGGCTTCGCACCCATTTTGCCAAAAAGCCTTCGGCGAGAGGATGATCCCATACCTCTATAGCAAGGTTGCCGTCGGCGCTGGAGAAGACGATGCAGTACCTCTGTAGCAAGGTTGCCATGCCTTTGTAGCAAGGCTGTTGTGCCTTTTGTAGCAGAGCCTCACATCGCTTGTAGCAAAAAGGTGCCTCCGCCATGCCCTTCCCCCGCCTTGCCTCTATAGCGAGGACGACATGCCTCTGTAGCAAGTCCGATAGCCGCTTGTAAGTCCGACATGGGAGGGGTGATACGTCGTAAACATATCTATAATTTTTTATGCTCCATGCTTGGTTCATATCATTTGTCTTATGTTTTGTCTACACTTTGAGACATTTTTATACATTTTCTGAAACTAACCTATTAACAAGATGCCACAGTGCCAGTTGCTTGTTTTCTGCTGTTTTTGGTTTCAGAAAAGCTAGTAAGAAAATATTCTCGGAATTGGACGGGACAAAAGCCAAAGTCAATATTTTACCAGAAGTAACACGGAGTCCGGAGGGCATCCGAAGGGGGGCCACGAGGTGGCCACACCATAGGATGGAGTGGGCCCACCCTAGGTGGCACCACCTCATGACCCACAAGTATAGGGGGTGTATCGTAGTACTTTCGATAAATAGGAGTGTCGATACCAACGAGGAGCAGAAGGTGTTGAACAGTGGTATGGAGCAGGAAATCCCTGTGAATACTTAGCAAACGGAATTTTTAGTGGTTTTCTGACAAAGCAACAAAGCAAGGAGCAAGTAACAAAAGTAACAAATAAATGGAGCAAGTGGCCCAATCCTTTCTTAGCAAAGGACAAGCCGGTGGAAATACTTATAAGGACCAAACGTTCTCGAGGACACATGGGAATTCTGTCAAGTGCTTTCGCTTCAAATAGCTGAGTACTCTTCTCTAGTGTTGTAAGTGTTGTGTGGGTGAACCTGTGCTAACATACTGCCCTTCCTAGGACTAATACATACTTGTGATTAAACGCCCTGCAAACATCCATAACTACAGGAAAGTAATTAAGATATAAATCTAACCAGAGCCTTAAACTCTGAGATCCTACGCTCCCTTGTGCAAAGGTGTCCTAACGGGGGTTCAGGTTTCTGTCACTCCGGCAACCCCACAATTAGTAGCCAAATACACAATGCATCCACCTAGGGCCATAAATGTTGAAGTGTCATGTAGTCGACGTTCACATGACACCACTAGAAGAATAGCACCACAACTTAAATACTAAACCATTGAATAATAACTCATCACAAATTCACTACTAATAACATGACTTCTCCCATGTCCTCAAGAACTAAACGAACTACTCACAAGACATCATATGGATCAAGATCAAAGATGATATGGTAATGGATAACAATCTGAACATAAACAATAATCCAATGGTTCCACTCACAAGCATCAACTACAATAGTAATCAACACCGAGAAAGTTTCCCCTAATGAACTAAGCAATATCCAACACAATTGTTCCAGCGGGACGGAGTGGTGATGATGGTGCTGGTGGAGATGATGGTGTGGATGATGATGATGATCCCGATGAATCCTAGCTTGATGACGGTTTTGATGGCAACGGTCTCCTCTCTCTGGGAAGGAATTCCCCCGACAAAAATCTGTCTGCCGGAGAGATCTTTCTCTCTCGGTGTTTTCCGCCCCCCAGAGACGGCGGAAATCTATCTGTGGTCGCCCCCGAGTCTTAGGGTTTTGTAGGGAAGATATAGGCGAAGGGACGGAGTCGGAGGCCGAGCAGGTGGGCCACACCTTCCCTAGGCTCGGGGTCAGGTGGGCCCGTGCCTAGGGGGTGGCCCCCCTGAGGCCCTTCTTCGTCCCTCCTTCTGGCTTCCTTCGTCCTCTCGTAAAATAATATGTTTCCATATTTTTCTAGTATTTTTCTGATCTTTGTGAAATTGCACTAAAACGCCTTCTTTTCCATCAGAATCCAGACTTCGTCAGCCCATCCTCCAAGAATCATCCAAGATGCATAAACAGATGAAAATCCATAAGTAATACCTCATAATAAAACAAATATCAATGAATATAGGTAAATTATGATATAGAATGGTGATGCAAATTGGGCATATCAACTCCCCCAAGCTTAGACTTCTCTTGTCCCCAAGCGAATACTGAGCTCAGTAAACATGTCCACAAGTTTATGGAGTGAAGTGTTGATAAAAGAATACAAACAACAAGCATCACACTTACCATTGCATAACTCATAGAAGAAAGCAACTCACCATTATATAACTTAGCTTGCAACCAAGTATAACAGTCACAATATAGATGCATAAAGATAAATCATAATTGGAATTAGCAAACTTGTTCTTGGTCAGAGAACACCTGGCAAACAGTTTCACAAAAGCTTTTTGTAGAAGTTTCAAAACAGGAGCACTCTTTGCTCAAAAAGGTTTTCACAAGTGAAGGCTTTCAAAGTAATACTCAATAGATAAGAGTTTTTGTGCAAACAAGGAAGGTAAAGAACATGATTGAATAAATCACCATATGAATGCTTGAAACACAACAACTCAAATGCTTGCTAGACATGGAGAGGAAGTAGGTTTACTGACTCAACTTGGAAGTGGGAGAAAGGTCCCTTCTTAGAGGGTAGCAGGGATTACAAGTCATAAAGAGCTTCCAAAAGATTATGGTACTTACTAGCTTTGAGCCCTCATTGCCCCTATCATAAGCATCTTGAGATGATTAAGGTTAAAGTGAACAAAGATGGAGTATATGCTTGATGAAATATAAGTTGGCAATCTCATGTCCCTTGAATATGAGGGTCACTCATCATGCTACTCAACTTTGGTCACAGGTAAGTTCTTGTCATTGTAAGTATTTGCATATCATGAGAACCGCCAACGGGGTACCCCTTGCACATGGTACATGAGCTTTCCCATAAACAAAATGATAAGGCAAGCAGACAATGAGCATCTCAGCGATCTTTTTATTTACTATGTGCATAGCTTTTTATTGAGGATGCTTCCTAGATGACTCACTATGGTGATGCTGCAAGTTTCCACCATGATTAAGCATGGCTTAGGCTAGCGGCCCAGACGTTTCTCTAACACAGGATACAAACTCCATGGACTTACAAGTTCCCTCTTTATTTCACACTGTTGACATCCATAGACAAAAGAGCACGATATCAACTGTGTACGGAGTACAAGTGCAATGTTGAAAACGTTCCCCGTGACAGCATGATTCTGCTAATTCCGAAGTATAGATGCAAGCATATACAACTTCGATGTTCACAATGGATCAAGTCTTTTAGGGGCAGGTAAATAAGGTCTACCATCAAGTTCGTGAGAGCTTTACTAACTAGTTTTCACATAACAAAATACTTTTTAATTCGAAAGGTAGATGAAGCTTGAGAATTTGCTTGGAATAGAAAAAGCTACTAGGTAGATATGGTGGACACAAGTGGCAAAAGTTTTGGTTCAAAGGGGTTTGGAAACATGAGAAGTATGCCTTCTCAAAACAGGTTTTTGGCTAGCAAGGCTGGGTAGAAAGCAAGAGAGTTGAAAGAAACAAGCAAACATACAAGTAATAAAGCCAAACATGCAATCTTCCTTGAAGACATAAAAGAATCTTAAATAAATAATACTAAGATTATGAGCCAACAAGAAAGAAAACAAATGATACAAAATATCTGTAAGATTTTTTCTTTCTTTTTCTCTTTCATAGTAATGCTACTGACCAGAACTCGGTTTGCCAAAACCAATTTAGATCCACTTGATGATCCCAAAGTGGTGCCAGTACTGATCAACAAGATCCATCATATAATAGAGATTGCAAACTAAAAATAAGAAGTGCAAAAAGTAAAAGATGAGACTTCTCATTAATATTCAATAAAGACACTCACACCAAGGGATACATAGATAATCAACTAAAGGAGAGATACTTCCAAATACAAACCAAACTATAATATAACCTCTCTACCGCAGATATGAATCCACTAAAAGGTAAAAGATAAAATATAATGGTAGTATACCGCGACACTCCCCCAAGCTTGGAACAAGCCAAGGGGATGCCAAACCTGATGACGAATTACTCCTTCGGTGGTGGTGGTGTTCTCTTGTCATGGGTTAGCAAATCTTCCAGCATCTTACGAGGCCTGTTATTTTCCTCTTGAAGCATATCCACCTTCATCCTCAAAGCACGGTACTTATCACAAAACTCGTTGGTGGTTCAAAGGGCTTCCGCTGCCTCAGGGCAGTATATGAGTTCTGGAACGAAGGCTATGATTCCCTGCATGTAACGAGAAAAAGCATCCGCTGTGTTAATTGCTCGTACAAAAGTAGGTTTCCTTCCCCTTGTTCATGCGGCGGTTTGTTCTTCCAACTCTATCTCCACGGGCTTCTTGCCTTTATCATTGGCGGAATACATGGTGCTCTAAACTTGAGAAGATTTCCTGACAGAAACAGATTGAAACAAAAACACGACGAGAACACAATGCACGAACCACGAGGGATCCGGGGGGTTATATATTACGAAGTTTCAATGCATAAGGAAGGTTTTGACACGGAAACAAGGCGGAGACGGAGTTCGAGGGGGGAACACCCCCCTCAGGCGCGACCAGGCTGGGCCCGTGCCTGGGGTGGGTTTGTCCACCTCGGACTCTATTTCCTCTTCAGTTTTGTCTCGTAGCTTCCCTTATGTATTAAAAACATAAAAATATAAAAAGATTGGGGTTTCACGAACCTTCTGTTTTCACCACTTTTACCTATTCAAAGACGAACTCTGTAGATTCCTTTTCTCTTTCTCATGAGAATTTCCTTCATACAAAACCCTTGCACAAACTCAATGACAACATTAGTGTAAGAAAAAACAATAAACCTTTGGTACACACTTCAACTGAAAACCCATCAAAACAAAAGCTTCTGTAAGAGGCAAATGCAAATGATGGCAGAAATCTGTCAAAACGGACCACCAGGTAAAGATTGATTTTTCCAAAGACCTTCTGTTGCTCAAATAAAAAATTGCAGAACTGATGAAAGTTGGGTAACAACTTGGAGAACAAACTCAGAAAAATGCAGCTCCATTCGAAGTACTGAGCTTCCTCATGAATTTTTACAATACAAAACAAAAATCCGTCCCAGGACATCCACTTTTCACAACTCCTCTACTTCACAAAAGTAGTTGAACTTGACACAAAAACCAAAACAAAAAGGATAAGGAGCGGTTATTATAGAGGTAATAACTTCCAAGACTCGACAAAACTCTTCGGTTATCTCCCAACAAGTACTTTTCTTTAATGCCTTTAAGTTAGGCTCAAAACTTCCAAAGATGCTCACAAAGGAGATATAAATTTGAAGTTAAAGAGAGCATCAAGAAGCAAATAACCAACACACTTGAGTCTAACCCACTTACTATGCATGGGGGTATCATGAGAAAAAAGAATTATTGAAACAAAAAGCTACCAGCATAGGAAGACAAAACAGATGCAACTTCAAAGCTTTCAACATAAAACGGGGAAACTTAACATTATTGAGATGCATAAAACCGTGTTTCCCTATATCATAATAACTTTCAGTGGCACTTTGAATAAAGTTTACAAAATAACTTTCACTGGAAACAACTTTATCATCAGAATAAGCATACTTACAGTCATCAAAAAGAGGTCCAAGGTCATAAACCGAATCAATAGAAGCAAGTTGTTCCATCCAGAAATCTTTATTAGGCAAGCTATTTTCACAAGGAGCTTTAGCAAATTTGGAAAAGTTAAACTCATAAGAATCTCCATCAAACTTAGTTAAAACTTTTTCCTTCTTACAATCAATAATAGATCCACAAGTGTTCAAGAAAGGTCTACCAAAGATGATAGGACAAGTTTTGCTAGCTGCTGAATTAAGCACTAGAAAATCAGCAGGATACTTAATCTTACCACAAAGAACCTCCACATCTCTTACAATGCCAATGGGGAAAATGGTTTCCTTATTAGCAAGGTGGATAACAACATCAATGTCCTCAAGCTCACAAGGACCAATCTCATGCATAATTTCCCTGTAAAGCTCATAAGGAATAGCACTAGAAATAGCACCAATATCACATAAACTATAGTAGCAATGATCACCAATTTTAACAGAAATCATAGGAACACTAGCTTTTCTAGCCTTACCAGGATGAGAAATAATATTAGAAGCGTCTTCACGGAAGACAACATGCTCATCCTCTATATTTCTAGTGACAGTGTCTTTCACAATAGCTACCACAGGTTCATCACTCAAATGCTTACCAGGCTCCACAGTTTTCATTGTACCTTTGCTATTTGCACTAATAATCATAGAATACTCATTTACCTTAGCTGGGAAAGGCATTTTCTCAACATGGGGTTCAAGCACAATATGATTAGTAGTACAAACTTGAGTACTTATAACTGGAGTATGATTAACAACATCTTTATACATATCATGGTACTTATTCCACTTCTTCTTGGGAATTTGTATGTAAGAGGCAAAGGCCTTAAAACAGTTGGCAATACTTTGGGAATCAAGACCAAACTCATTGCTAATATCACGAAAGTCATCAGTTCCCATAAAAGATTTAATGCATTCATAATCATTGTTTATACCTGACTTTCTTCCTTTGTCATTCTCCCAAGCTTCAGTGTTTCTTGAATACGGTCTAGTAGATCCCATTTAGCTTCTTCCTTCATACGTGTGAATGATCCATCACAAGAAGCATCTAGTAAATCTTTATCATGAAGAGAAAGCCTAGCATAAAAGTTATTGAGAATAATATTGTTAGGGAGTTCATGAATAGGACATTTGAGCATTAGTAACTTCAACCTCCCCCAGGCTTGAGTTGTACTCTCTTCATCAAGAGGCCAAAAGTTATATATAAGATTTCTATCCTTATGAATTTCACTTGAAGGATAAAATTTAGAGTAAAAGAGAGATGCCATCTCCTCCCATTCCATGGATTGTCCATTCTTCAGCAGCTTATACCATTCTTCAGCTCTCCCTTTCAAGGATACGGAGAGTAACTGTCACATCCCAAGATTTTCCAAATCTTGTAATGTGAAAAATAAATAAACAAAATAAATAATTGTTGAAAATTAGGGTGAAAAGAAACTTTTTGTTTCTAAATGGAAACTTAAAATCCCATCTTGAACAAACTTTGATTAAAGTTTGAATCCAACAAAATCCAAATCAAGTGTAATGCATTCCTCAATGAATGTATCTTGAAATTTAAACACTTAGAAAAGTTAAACCAAAACCCTAAACCCTAATGGAATAAAATCATTTCCAAGATATCTCTAAGCCTATGGATTTGATCCATATAAAAATTGGTCAAACAAACATTTCAAAATGATCAAGAATGGAAAATAGAAATATTATAAAACCATATGAATTGGTTTCACTTAAATTGGAGCCATAGATAAAATCTTATGAATTTAATAAGATAAGGAAATTTAAATTCCAAAGCTAATAAAGCACCTATCTAGAAATCCATACCAAATGGTGAGCAAATAATCCTAAAAGATATTTAAAAGGATAAATAAATATTAAATAAGTTTTTACAAATTGGAACCACCAACTTTGGATCTATAAATAAAAAGATATGGATTTTATATGATAAAGAAAGAAATATTAAATAAGGAATATTTAAGGACCAAATTAAATCTTGGCCAAATCCATAAGCAAATGAAATGAAAGTAATCCAAATCCAAATAAAATAATGGATAAAGAATTTTCAATTTATTTAAAATGACATTAACCAAATTCTATCCCTATTTAAATAAAGACAAATCCCTAATAAGAATGATTAAATAAATCATGGGAAAATAGAATTTGGAATTTACCCAAATGGAATAAAAGTGGTTTAATTAACTTAAATGGGATCAAAGAAATCAACTAAATAAATTTATGGAATTAAACCCATAATTATTTTCATTAGAATAAAGACAAGTACCCAAATTAAAATGATTAATAAATCATATTAAAAAATATTCCAAATAATTAAAGGTGAATTGTTTGACACCCTAATAAATAAATAAAACCTACTGAACAGGTTTTTGTAAAAATTGAAATTAAATAAGGGTTAAAAATATATTTAATATTAATTGAATTTAAAGCAAGGGCTTTGTTTTAAATAATTAAAAGACCCTAAAAAGAATAAAAGATTTATTCCAAAATTGACTTCAGAATGTATTATTAATCAGTATTTGATTACACACAAAGTTTGGTTGAAGTTTGAAATCAAATTGTTGTTTGAAAAGTTTAAACAAAACCAAAACAGAATAAAAGAATTGGAAAAAGAAAAATAAACAGGAGGAGAAAAAAATAAAACAGAGCAGCCCAAGCAGACCTGGCCCACTAAGCCCAACATTATCCCACTCCCTCTCTCCCCGCGGAAAATGTTTCACCTAGTGTATCCTGTCTGAGTTTTAGAATTATCCGGGTCGGTGTCGAAACTAGCGGCGACGTAACCTTTTACGACGAGCTGCTCATCACCTCCATAGACCAAGAACATTTCTTTAGTACTATTGAAATACTTTAGGATATTCTTTACGGCTGTCCAGTGTTCCACTCCTGGATCACTTTGGTATCTGCTTGTCAAACTAAGAGCATTGGACACATCCGGTCTAGTACACAGCATGGCATACATGATAGAACCTATGGCCGAGGCATATGGCACTTTGCTCATAGTTTCTCTATCGTTTACCGTAGCTGGACACTGAGCCTTTCTCAATATCTTACCTGACAACATGGGCAATGAACCTTTCTTTGCTTTATCCATTCTGAACCTTTTCAGAACTTTGTCTAGGTATGTACTTTGGCTTAAAGCTATTACGCGTCTTTGTCTATCTCTGTAGATTTTGATGCCTAATATATAAGTAGCTTCTCCTAGGTCTTTCATTGAAAACATTTATTCAAATAACTCTTCACATCGTTAAGCATACCAATGTCATTTCCAATAATCAATATGTCATCCACATATAGTACTAAAAATGTCACTGAGCTCCCACTCACTTTCTTGTAGATACAAGCTTCGTAGCAATTTGGAACAAATCCAAAGCTCTTGATCACTTGATCAAAACGAAGGTTCCAACTCCGAGATGCTTACTTCAGTCCATAAATGGAACGCTTAAGTTTGCACACCTTATTAGCATCCTTAGGATCGACAAAACCTTCGGGATGCATCATATACAACTCTTCATCAATGTTGCCATTGAGGAACGCAGTCTTGACATCCATCTGCCATATTTCATAATCATGAAACGCAGCAATTGCTAATAAAATCCGAATGGACTTAAACATCGCTACGGGAGAGAAAGTCTCATCGTAGTCAACACCTTGAACTTGCCGAAACCCTTTTGCAACAAGCCGAGCTTTATAGACAGTAACATTACCATTCGTGTTCGTTTTCTTCTTGAAAATCCATTTGCACTCAACGGCCTTACGGTCGCTAGGAGGGTCCACCAAAGTCCATACTTGGTTTTCACTCATGGATCCCAATTCGGATTTCATGGCCTCTAGCCATTTCTCAGAGTCTGGGCTCATCATTGCTTCCTCATAGTTCGCAGGTTCACTGTTGTCTACCAACAAGACGGTTAAGACAGGGTTGCCGTACCATTCAGGAGTGGCACGCGACCTTGTCGACCTGCGAAGTTCAGTAGTAGCATCGTTCGAAGTTTCATGATCCTCTTCATTAGCTTCCTCTCTTATTGGTGCAGACGACACTGGAACAATTTCAGGTGCTGCGCTACTCTCCAACTCGAGAGAAGGTTCAATAACCTCGTCTAGCTCTACCTTCCTCCCACTCACTTCTTTCGAGAGAAACTCCTTCTCAAGAAAGGATCCGTTCTTTGCAACAAACACTTTGCCTTCGGATCTGTGGTAGAAGGTATACCCAATCGTTTCCTTAGGGTATCCTATGAAGACGCATTTCTCCGCTTTGGGTTTGAGCTTGTCCGGCATCAACTTCTTGACGTAAGCTTCGCATCCCCAAACTTTAAGAAACGACAACTTAGGTTTAGCACCAAACCATAGCTCATACGGTGTCGTCTCAACGGATTTAGATGGTGCCCTATTTAAAGTGAATGCATAACCCCAAAATGATAACGGCAAATTTGTAAGAGACATCATTGATCGCACCATATCTAATAGAGTTCGATTCCGGCGTTCAGACACACCATTGCGCTGTGGTGTCCCGGGTGGCGTGAGTTGCGAAATGATTCCGCTTGCTTTAAGATGTGTGAAAAAATCATAACTCAAATATTCACCTCCACGATCGGATCGTAGAAATTTAATTTTCCTGTTACGATGGTTTTCCACTTTGTTCTGAAATTCTTTGAACTTTTCAAACGTTTTAGATTTATGTTTCATTAAATAGATATACCCATATGTACTTAAGTCATCAGTAAAAGTGAGAAAATAGCGATATCCACCGCGTGTCGAAACACTCATTGTTCTGCATACATCGGTATGTATGATTTCCAACAAGTCTGTTGCTCGCTCCATTATTTCGGAGAACGGGGTTTTGATCATCTTGCCCATGAGGCACGGCTCGCACGTGTCAAATGATTCAAAATCAAGAGAATCCAAAAGTCCATCAGAATGGAGTTTCTTCATGCGTTTTACACCAATATGACCTAGACGGCAGTGCCACAAATAAGTCGAATTATCACTATCTACTTTGCATCTCTTAGCCTCAATATTATGGATGTGTGTTTCATTGCTTTCGAGATTCAGAAGAAATAAACCATTCATAGCAGGTGCATGACCATAAAAGATGCTACTCATATAAATAGAACAACCATTATTCTCCGATTTAAATGAATAACCGTCTTGCAATAAACACGATCCAGATATAATGTTCATGCTCAACGCAGGCACATAATAACACTTATTAAGGTTTAAAACTAATCCCGAAGGTAAAACTAAGGAGAGCGTGCCGACGGCCATCACATCAACTCTTGATCCATTGCCAATGCGCATCGTCACCTCATCCCTTGCTAGTCGCCGTCTATTCCGTAGCTCCTGTTTCGAGTTACAAATATTAGCAACTGAACCAGTATCAAATACCCAGGCACTACAACAAGCGCTAGTAAGGTAAACATCAATACACATGTATATCAAATATACCTTTAATGGTGCCAGCCTTCTTGTCCGCTAAGTACTTCAGACAGTTGCGCTTCTAGTGACCCTTGTCCTTGCAATAGAAGCACTCAGTGTCCGGCTTAGGTCCAGACTTGAGCTTCTTCTCAGTAGGGGCAACGCGCTTGCCGCTGCCTTTCTTGAAGGATTTCTTTGCACCCTTCACTTTCTTAAAGCTAGGGGGCTTGTTGACCATCAACACATGATTATCTTTCTTGATGTCCACCTCCGCAGCTTTCAGCTTAGCGAAGAGCTCAGTGATCGTATCAGTGGAACCAATCCGATTGTGAGTAACTACAAAACCTTTGTAGCTAGGAGGGAGTGATTGTAGAATTCTGTCAATCTTGAGCTCTTCTGGAATCTTGCAGTCCAGTTGCTCAAGACGTTGAGTGTAGCCCGACATCTTAATGGCGTGCTCACTAACGGAACTCCCTTCCTCCATCTTGCAGTTAAAGAACTTCTCAGAGATCTCATATCTCTCAGAACGGGCCTGAGTCTGAAACATGGTTTTCAGTTCCTCAAGTATCTCAAAGGGCCCGGCGAACTCCTCAAAATGATTTTGAAGGTCCGATTCCATAGCAAACAACATGGTACTCTTAATCACTCCATAATCATCTTTGCGCGACTGATAAACAACTTTTTCATCAGCCGGCACATCAATAGCAGGGGCGTCACCTAGCGCTTTCTCAAGGACATAGTCCTTTTGTCCGCCAGCGAGAATGATTCTCAGATTGCGACACCAGTTGGTGAAGTTAGACCCATTATTCTTAAGCTTTTCTTTCTCAGCAAAAACGTTGAAGTTGAAGTTGGACTTAGCCATTTGTTCTACAAAATTTGCAAATACAATTTAGACTATGTTCATGATAACTAGTTCAACTTAATCAAATTACTATATGAACTCCCACTAAATTCAACATCCCTCAAGTTGTTTAGTGAACACGATCCAAATTCACCACACCTAATCCGATCTTCACGAGAAGAGATGTGGTTTCAATGGTGGACAACAAAGTGTCGATCATATCATTCATATGACTCATGCTTAACCTTTTGGTTCGTGTGTTCCGAGGCCATGTCTGTACATGCTAGGCTCGTCAAGTCAAACCCAAGTATTTCCGCGTGTGCAAAACTGGCTTGCACCCGTTGTATGTGAACGTAGAGTTTATAGCACCCGATCATCACGAGGTTCTTGAACACGACGAACTTTCTCAACGGTGCATACATGGGTAGAACACAATTTTATCTTGATCTTTAAGTGAGGAATCATCTTATAATGCTACCATCGCGATCTAAGCATAATAAGATACATAAAAGGATAAACATCACATGCATATAATTTTATGTGACATGGTATAGCCAATCTCCGCGCAATGATCTCCATCTTGTGCGCGTCAGCATGATCTCCATCACTCCACCATGATTGCCTCCACCACGAATAGCAACTACAACTATTGCTAACTACTTAGTGATAAAGTAAAGCTATTACATGGCGTATAAGAAGTTGACACACAGGTCATACACAATTATAAAGACAACCATATGGCTCCTTCCGGTTGTGTACTCATCGACATGCAAGTCGTGAAATATTACAAAACATGATCATTGCATACAACATACACATTATATCTTGGGCCATACCATATCACAAAACACTCCCTGCAAAAACAAGTTAGACACCACTACTTTGTTGTTGCATGTTTTACGTGGCTTATGGGAGTAACAAGCTAAAAACTATTCTTACCTACGGAAAGCCATAACGGTGATATTATGGTTGCCAACATCCGGTGTAAATCCCATGACTACTATAGTGAGAGAAACTGGCATCCACCAGCCGCATGTGTGGAACAAGCCACACGTCAAGTGCGGAGCCGGTCTCGCGAACGAGGTCGCGTAAAGTTGGCCTGGACCGCTTCGATCTCACTATCCCATGTCATAATAAGTACACAACAAGAGGCTTGCAACAGATAACATCAACGCCCGCAACAAGCATGTTGCGTTCTACTCGTGAAACACATCTACGCGTAGATCTAGCTCTGATACCACTGAAGGGTTTCGCAGCATAGTAAATCAAAATTTTCTACGGATGCGAACGGGAAAGCCAAGACCTAATCTAGGAGATGCAATCAATGAGAGGGATAGATGAGATCTTCATACCCTTGAAGAAATCGCACAGCGGAAACGTTCAACAGAACGTGGTTGATGTAGTCGTACTAGCCGTCTCCTCCTCGCGATCCGATCCGATCCTACGCCGCAAGTGGCGACGCCTCCGAGAGATGCACATGTACGGCGGCGCGACGTCTCCTCCTTCCTTGGTCCAGCAAGTGCGATGGAGAGATAGATTGGATCTACAGCACGACGGCGTGGTGCAATGGTGGAGAGTTTCTGCGGCAGGGCTTCGCCTACGCGCAGTCGGGAGAGAGAGAGAGGTGGAGGGCAGCAGGTCGGCGGCTAGGGTTAAAGGAGTGGGGGGAATAGGTGTGCCCCTGCCCACCTTATATAGGGGGTTGGCCGGCCCCCTTGGCCCCTCCTCCAAGCCCTAGGGCGGTGGCCCCAAGGGTTGGAGTGGGGGCAAGTTTCCCCCCTCCTTCTAGAAGGGTTCCCTAGGGTTTCCCCTAGGGTTTGGCCGGCTGGGCCTATGGGGCCTTGTGCCCCTGTCCCAAAGCGGACAGGGCACTCCCTCTTAGGCCCACACAGCCCTCGGACAAGTGGGGCCACGTTGGTCCCACTCCGAAAGCTTCTAGAACCTTCCAGTACAATATCAAATACTTCGAAATGATTCCGAAATCCAAAAACTGCTTTCCTTTATATGAATCTTATTCTCCGGACCATTCCGGAACCTCTCATGATGTCCAGGATCTCATCCGAGACTCCGAACAAAACTCATAAACCAATTATCCATTCTATCCTAGCGTCGAGGCACGTTAAGTGTGTGACCCTACGGGTTCGAGAATATGCAGACATGATATTTTATCAATAATCAACAGCGGGATCTGGAAAACCATATTGACTCCCACATATTCATCGATGATCATATCGGATGAACCACGATGCCAGGATTCAATTAATCCCATATTTATATTCCCTTCGTCACGTGATATTTTACTTGCCCGAGATTCGATCGTTGGTATCTGCATACCTAGTTCAATCTCGTTCATAGCAAGTACTTTACTCGTTCCGTAATCCGATATCACTTTGTGATTAACTCCTTTACCACGTGCTTGCAAGCGGTGTTGATATCGATTACCGAGTGGGCTCGAAGTATATCTCTCCGACTCGGGAGGGACAAATCCCATCTCGATACATACAACCCAACAAGTACTTTCCGATCACCTGAGAGACACCTTTATGATCACCCTCTCATAGGATGACGTTTTATGACCTCAAAGCTTTCTTTCGATACCAGGGAGTTGCATTATCTCATGGTCTAAGGAATACAATATTTGACATAGAAAAAGCTTCGCAAAGATGAACACGATGACACGATCTAATTGCTCTGCTTGATTTGGGTTTGTCCATCATATCATTCTCCTAATGACATGATCTCATTATTAATCGACAACTCATGTATATGGTTAGGAAACCTTAACCATCTTAATCAATGAGCTAGTCCATAGAGGCGTACTAGGGACACGGTGTTGTTCATAAACCACACAAGTATCAAAGTTTCCGCTTAATACAATTCTAGCATGGAATATAAACTTTATCATGAACAAGAATTATAACATTAACATCTTTATTATTGCCTCTAGGGCATAATTCCAACAGTCGCCCCCTGAGGCTTAGGGTTTCGTAGGGAAGATATAGGTGAAGAGGCGGAGTCTAAGGCTGGGCAGATGGGCCACACCTGTCCTAGGCGCGGGGTTAGGTGGGCCCGCGCCTAGGGGGTGCTCCTTCTGGCTTCCTTCGTCCTCTGGTAAAATAATATATTTCCATATTTTTCTGGTATTTTTCTGATCTTTGTGAAATTGCACTGAAACGCCTTCTTTTCCATCAGAATCCGGACTCCGGCAATCCATCCTCCAAGAATCATCCAACATGCATAAACAAATGAAAAGCCATAAGTAATACCTCATAATAAGACAAATATCAATAAGCAGAGGTAAATTATGATATAGAATGGTGATGCAAATTGGGCGTATCACCACCAAGTGGTGTGGGCCCCTCGGGCGCCCATTGTCCTTGCCCTTCCGCCTATATATTCTCTCTGATGCAGAAACCCTAGATGAATCGGCATCAATCCACGAAAAGGTCCGCAATGCCGCCGCCACCGAAGAGGAGATTCGGGGGACAAAAGTCTCTGTTCCGGCACCCTGTCGGGACTGGGAATTGCCCATGGAGCCATCTCCATCGATTTCCACCACCATCTCCACCGTTGTTGCTGACTCCCATGATAAGGAGGGAGTAGTTCTTCCTCGAGGCTAAGGGCTATACCGGTAGCTATGTGTTCATCTATCTCCCTCTCTATGTGTGATCTTACTGTGATCATGATCTTTGTAATCAAGTAGATCTACTATGATACTCAAGTGCTTTATTGTAATCTCCGGCTATCCCCACGTGTGTGAAGTTGACAATGTGCACACTTAGGCTAAAGATTACATAAATACTTATCATGAGTTATATTTTGAGTTGGATGTCTCTATGAAATTGTGGTGTTTGTTGGAACCATCTAGCGCTCAAAGTGACAGGGTTGGGGTTACCTAGATGGGGAATGTGAACTTTAAGGAGAGCTTTTGTAGACCTACCGTGGATTGGAGTTATCCAACCGGAGAGTAGTTCGGAGTAGCATAATGAAGAAAAGATATTTATATGAGAGTGTCCACTAGTGAAAGTATGATCCCTAGGACTTGTTTCTGAGCATTGAAATACCGTTTACAATCAGTCCTGTTACATGTTTGCTTGCTGTCATCTTTATTTTAGATTGCAATTACCACTTATAATCATCCATATTACTTGTATTTCACTATCTCTTCGCCGAACTAGTGCACCTATACACCTGACAAATGTACTGGGTGTGTTGGGGACGAAAGAGACTTCTTGTATCTTGATTGCAAGGTTGCTTGAGAGGGATACCTTTGACCACTTCATCCCTAAGTTCGATAAACCTTGGGTGATCCACTTAAGGGAAACTTGCTGCTGTTCTACAAACGTCTGCACTTGGAGGCCCAACACTGTCTACAAGAATAGAAGCGTGCGTAGACATCAAGCTCTTTTCTGGCGCCGTTGCCGGGGAATATAAGGCCTCAAAACTTCTTCCTACCTGTCAAGCTCTTTTTTGGCATCGTTGCCGGGGAGGTAAGGTAAAAGTTACTCACATCCTCTGGCTACTAAGTTATCTTCTCGTACTATTGCTGGTGTGTGGGTGCACGAAGTTATTTACCTTAGATTCTGCAATTATATCTTTTTGTTTCTTGTTTTTATTTTCATTAGTTAGGCTTAATGGAAAACAACCAAAAAATTAGAGATCTTTTTAGTATTTTTCCTAAGTTAGAACATGAATGTTTTGAAAACAAAATTAAAAAACCTATGCAACTTTCCTTGCAGGCTAATAGCAATGTTATTAGTATGAATCTTTTGAACACCTTTGTTACTAATTCTATGGAAACGTCTAAGCTTGGGGAAGCTAGTTTTTATGAAAAAGATCTTTTTATTTCCCCAGCTTTAGAAAAGAATATTTGCTCTGATGATACTTTATCTCCCATATGTGGTAATTCTAATGATGCTTGTGATATTTTAAAGCCACATACTGAAAGTGTCCCTATTAAAATACCTATGGAAATTGTTGAACATGCTATGAATAACTGCTATTTTGGAGATGGAACTATCCATCCTGGTGATCATTTACTATTTATACATGAATTATGCGAGTTGTTCAAGTGTGCAGGTATTTCAATGGACCAAGTTAAGAGAAAGCTATTCTCTTTATCACTTAGGTACAAATCAAGGTAGTGGTATGAGCTACTAGAGGATCCTCATCATTTGGAGTGGAAGGAACTTGAATCTCTCTTTTACTCTAAATTTTATCCTCCTCATGAAATTCATAAAGATAGGAATTATATTTATAATTTTCATCCTCATGCTGGAGAAAGTATTGCCCAAGCATGGGGGAGATTGAAGTCACTAATGCTCAAATTTCGAATTCATGAGCTCCCTAGTAATATTATTAATAATAATTTTTATGCAAGGATTTCAGGATATTACAAGGACTATCTAGATACCTGTTTAGAGGGATCCTTCACAAGTAAGGAGGTCAAAGCTAAGTGGGATATTCTTTAAACAATTCAAAGCAATACCGAAGATTGGGATAACGACAAAGGTAAAGAACCAGGTAAGAACTATGAGTATGATTGCATTAAGTCTTTCGCTGAAACTGCTGATTTTCAAGAGCTTAGTGCTAAATATGGTATTGATCCTCAAATTCTTGTTGATTGTTGTAGAGCCTTTGCTTCTCATATTAATGCTCCTAAAGAAAAATGGGACATGTATCATGAACCTTTTAATGACACTTGCATGAAAAATGAAAATGTTATTAATGATTGCAATAAACATGCTCAAACTTCTAAAAGTACTATTTCTTACAAGCATGTTAATTTTTGTGGAATACATAGACCTTGTGAAAAGAATAAAATTGAAGAAGAATATTGTATCACCCACAGGAATGAAAAAACTAGAACGTCGTATAAGGCTCTCAATGATTTTGGTAAAAAGGTTTGTGCCCTCTATACTTTTATTTGTGAACTTTGCTTGGAAGTGGGTCATTTTAATTTTCAGTGCTTAGGACATAATAATGACCTTTCCAATCCAATGAGTACTGCAAGTTTGTATTATGATAACATGATCACTTTTAATCAACATGATGAACTTACATTATTTTTGGGGTGTGAAGATTATCAAGAAAAACTTCTTTGGTAGATATGATTGCTTTTGATATGAATAGCGTCCAGCATGGTTGTCATCTTTGCTGTTTTGATAATTGCCATGCAAATACTTACATACAAAATCTTATAAAAGATGATATTTTACCAAAATATGACTGGACTGATATGTGCCTTGTTCTTATTAATGAAAAGGAGGAATCCTCCAAAGTTTCTTATATTGTCTCTAACAATAAACCAGGGTATGTGGAGAAGCTTCTGTTCAAGCCTCTCACTCCTAAAGAGTGGAAGAAGAATAAGAAGAGGAGGAGTAAAAGGAGAGAGGAAACAATATTATCCCCTAAGCTTGTTGCTCCTATTATAGTTTTTGCTGATGAGTCTGAACTAGATGATGTTCCTATGCCTGTTACCTATAGTAGTGATCATGATTGGAAAAAGCACACTACTTTTGATATTGAAAATCTCTTTGGTACCAATTCTGAAAATGATGATATTAATAATTGTTGTACTATTAGTACTATCCCTGTTCCTTCCAATGATGATATGTTTACAAATGAACACACTTTGGAAGATAGCTATTCTATTGCTTATGATGATACTATACCTCCAATGTATGATTACAATGATGAATATGATATTTTCGGTCCACCTACTATTGAGGAGAAAACTAATTGTGATTACAATATGCCTCCTATATTTAATGATTATGGTGATGAGAATAATAATGATAGCTATTTTGTTGAATTTGCTCCCACTATAATTAATAAGAATGACTATGCTTATGTGGAGAGTAATAATTATTTTATGCATGTGGCTCATGATAAGAATGTTTTATGTGATAGTTATATTGTTAATTTTATTCATGATTCTATTGAAAGTTATTATGAGAGAGGGAAACATGGTTTTATGCATCTCAATGATATTAAGTTTCCCCTCTTTATGTTGAAAATTTTGAAGTTGCACTTATTTTGCTTTCTTATGCTTGTTGCTTTGTGCTTTCATGACTTGTTTATTTACAAGATTATTTTTCATAGGAAGTGGGTTAGACTTAAATTTGTCTTATATTTGCTTCTTGATGCTCTCTTTCACTTCAATTCATATTTCTTATGTGAGCATCATCGAAATTATCATGTCTATCTTAATGGCTATAAAGAAAGAGCTCTTGGAAGACAACTCATTATATTTTTTATTCAATGAGTTTTTCTTTTGTTGAGTCTTGGAAGTTATTACTTCTGTAATAACCTCTCCTTATACTTTTTGTGTGGTTTTTGTGCCAAGAATAACCTCTAATGAGAGAGAAGTAAGATTTGGAGAAGTTGCTATCCCAAAACAGATTTTGTGCTTCACTGTAAAAAATTGTAAGAAATCCCTATACGTCGGAATGAGCTGTAATTTGAGCTTATGCCCTAGGTTATTATCTAACTTTCGTTAGTTCAACACTTTTCTATTTGAGCAACATAAGGTCTTCAAAAAAATCGGTTTTTACCTGTTGGTCTGCTTTGACAGATTTCTGCCATTATTTGCATTTGCCTCTTAATCGGTTTCTTTTTGAGTTATTTTTTTATCACTTGAGCTTTTAAAGGGAATTGCTACAGTAGCTTGTGTTTTAATGGAAGTTTTACTTGTGTTAAAACTAAACCCAAAGGCTTATTATCTTGAATACACAAATGTTGCTAATGAAGATTGTGTGAAGTTTTGTATTAAGAAAATTTTAAGTGTAGGGCAAGAGTGATGTGATGAGATGAAGAATGGACAAAAGATCAAGCTTGGGGATTCCACCTCGTGTCACCCCAATAAATATTCAAGAGGTACAAGCGTCAAAGCTTGGGGATGCCCAAGGCATCCCCTTCTTCATCAATAAAAATCTCAGGTCTCTTTTTAGACACTTCATTTTTATTGTTTCATGCACTGTTGTGTTGTTCTTGGAGCGTATTTTTTATATTTTTTTGTTTTTGTTAGTTTGGTTTGCTGCAATAAATTAGTTGGACCCCCGCATTCGCTCTTATGTTTCAAATAAGTTGATTGGTGTTGGAAAAGAGTAGAAAGCTTCATGCTTAAGTGGTACAAAAGGGAGCTTGTTTTGACTGTGGCTTAGCCTTTATCATATCATGCTAGATGTTGCTTTGACCTTATGCTTTGTGATTATTGTTGTAGCATGACTTGTCCTAAACAATTGAGATTGCTTAATGTGCCTTGAAAGAATCATGCGTTGTTTTAGCATACAAAAAGCATAATATTGTGGTATTCGCCTTTGATGCTTTATTTGGGTTGACTTGGCACATGCTTACACCATGTTATGACTATGATCCAGTCACCCTAGCCTCTATGATCATTTAGTTTTTGACTTGTGATACCACTTTATGCTTTGATTAATAATGTTTTGTCGCTCTGCACGATTATGACCATTATTGCTCTCTTAGTTGGTCGCTCCCTGTCTTTTGCTAGCCTCCACTTGTACTGAGTAAGCTCTACTCATGCATCCAACTCCCAAGAAACCAAGTTATTCTAGAGTCCACTATAAATTCCTATGCATGGTGTGTTACACCATTCCAAGTAAATTCATGTTTTTATCTATCTTCCAAATTAAACTTGTTATGTGAAAATTAGTGATTAAAGCTCTCACAAACTTGATGGCACACTTTACTTCTTGCACCTAATAAACTTGAACCATTATGCCATCTATGATGTTTATATGATTTCACTTATAAGTAGGGAATTAGCAAAACCATGCTGTCATGGGGAACGCTTTCAACACTTGTACATATTATTCAGTTGATATCATGATCTTTTGTGTATGGATGGCGGCGGTGTGAAATAAAAGGGGAGCTTGTAAGTTCAAGGAGTATTATATATGTATTAGAGAAACGCCTGGGCGGCTAGCCTAAGCCATTCCTAATCATGGTGGAAACTTGCAGCATAACCATATTGAGCAATCTGTGAAGCATCCTCAATAAAAACCTATGCAAATGGCAAATAAAATGATCACTAAGATGCTCATTGTCTGTTGCCTTGTCATTTTTATATGGGATAACTCATGTGTCATGGGTCCAGGGGTACCTCGTTGGCGGTTCTCTATGATACACATATACTTACAATGACAATAACTTGCTTGTGACTAAAGTTGAGTAGCATGAGGAACGACCCTCATACTCAAGGGACATGAGATTCCCAACTTATGATTTGTCAAGCATATACTTCGTATTTGTTTCACTTTAACCTTAATCACTTCAAGATTCTTATGATAGGGGCAATGAGAGCTAAAAGCTAATAAGTACCATAATTTTTGGAAGCTCTTTATGAAACTTGAAATCCCTGCTTCCCTCTATGAATGGCCTTTCTTTTTTTACTTTATGTTGAGTCTCCACCTTCTACCTTTAGGCACCAATTAAGAGAGCATAGTTGTCATTCTTAGTTTTATGTGCATTGTCCCAAAACTTATTGATTGATTCATAATGTTGATATTGCTTGTTCTTGATCTCTTTGTATCTAGTCACCCTTATGAACTTTGAAGGTGTCCTATGCATTTATGTTTTGATACTCCATGAAGGACAAACTAAATACCACTCTTGCTATGTTTTTTATATGTGAAACAAACAAACGACTTTCAATGCATTGTTATTCATGATCTTTGTTTGTACCTTTTTCATGTTACAACATAGTTGCTTTGTCTTATTGTTAGAACTACATCTTTCATGCTCATGTTTAGAGTACTTTGATCCCAGCTATCAATGCTTTACAAATAGTTTGATCAAGATTGTGATGGTGCATGTAACCTCAAAAATTATTCTTTTTATCACTTACCTACTCGAGGACGAGCAGGAGTTAAGCTTGGGGATGCTTGATACATCGTAAACGTATCTATAATTTTTGATGCTCCATACTTGTTTTATATTATTTGTCTTATATTTTGTCTACACTTTAAGGCATTTTTATACATTTTCTGGAACTAACATATTAACAAGATGTCGTAGTGCCAGTTGCCTGTTTTCTGCTGTTTTTGGTTTCAGAAAAGCTAGTAAGGAAATATTCTCGGAATTGGATGGGAGAAAAGCCAAAGTCAATATTTTACCAGAAGGAACACAGAGTCCGGAGGGCAGTCGAAGGGGGGCCACGAGGTGTCCACACCATAGGGTGGCGCGGCCCCACCCTAGGTGGCGCTACCAGGTGGTGTGGGCCCCTCGGGCGCCCACCGACCTTGCCCTTCCGCCTATATATTCTCTCTGATGCAGAAACCCTAGATGAATTGGCATCAATCCATGAAAAGGTCCGCAACGCCGCCGCCACTGAAGAGGAGATTCGGGGGACAGAAGTCTCTATTTCAGCACCCTTCCGGGATAGGGAATTTCCCTCGAAGCCATCTCCATCGTTGTTGTTGACTCCCATGATGAGGAGGGGGTAGTTCTCCCTCGAGGCTAAGGGCTCTAGCGGTAGCTATGTGTTCATTTCTCTCTCTATGCGTGATCTTATTGTGACCATGAGCTTTGTAATCAAGTAGATCTACTCTGCTACTCAAGTGCTTTATTGTAATCTCCGACTATCCCCACGTGTGTGAAGTTGACAGTGTGCACACCGTGTGGCACTTAGGCTAAAGATTACAAAAATACTTATCATGAGTTATATTTTAAATTGGATGTCTATGAAATTGTGGTGTTTTTTGGAACCATCTAGCTCAAAGTGACAGGGTTGGGGTTACCTAGATGGGTAATACGAACTTTAAGGAGAGCTTTTGTATTCCTACCGTGGATTGGAGTTATCCAATCGGAGAGTAGTTCAGAGTAGCATAATGAAGAGAAGATATTTACATGAGAGTGTCCACTAGTGAAAGTATGACCCCTAGTCCTTGTTTCTAAGCATTGAAACACCATTTACAATCAGTCATGTTACATGTTTGCTTGCTTTCATCTTTATTTTAGATTGCAATTACCACTTATAATCATCTATATTACTTGTATTTCACGATCTCTTCGCTGAACTAGTGCGTCTATACACATGACAAGTGTATTGGATGTGTTGGGGACACACGAGACTTCTTGTATCTTGATTGCAGGGTTGCTTGAGAGGGATACCTTTGACCACTTCCTCCCTAAGTTCGATAAACCTTGGATGATCCATATACGAAAAACTTGCTGCTGTTCTACAAACCTCTGCACTTGAAAGCCTAATATTATCTACAAGAATAGAAGTGTGCGTAGATATTAAGGGGCACGGAGTAGGCAGGCGCCATGGGGGAGACAACAGCTGCCCACCAGGCACGACACCGGGAGCACGGAGCGGTGCGGGAGACCAGGACTCCTTGCACCTTGCAGCCGCTCCCTTTCCGGCTAACAAGGTCTCTAGCATTGAGAGAGAGCGGAGGGCGACGACTTCATGTAGTTAGGGCGACGCGAGAGGCAATAGTGGCCACCGGAGTAAGGCAGCGACACAGTGGCAGAGACGTCAGGTGGTGAAAGGTAGCAGTAACATCGGGCAGCGGAACAAAACAACGACTAGAACGGCTCAACTTTTTATGGCTGCGGCGTCTTCAAGGAGCTGGACAGCGGCGGCTTTCAAGGAGCGATCACGGCGACATTTTCATGAGAGAAGATAAGACTAGAAATGGTAACTGGGCCCACCTATATCAGCGCCCCTCGGTTGAGTGTGCTACATTTAGCGTATCCTTTCCTTCGATAGATAGGTATCCTTTTCCATTTTCGTTTTAAATTGAGCTGCATTTAGGTACCAGCCAGCCAGAGATTTGTTTTTTATAGAACTAGCCAGAGAGTTTCCGATTGGATTCAAGAAAGCCCCACAAAGCCCAGAGAGACGAGAAGAGAGTGGGCCGAAAGCGGCTGGGCCCATCCGCATGCGAGTCGCCTTGACCAATCAATCAAGAGAGTTAAATACTCCAACTCGGAGCGAGCGACCAGTAGACTTTTACTCTGCTTCCTCTTCCTGGAAGCTTCTCGTCGAGAGCGCACGGGAGGGGGGCGCCGCGTCGTCTCCTCGGTCCAGCCGCCGGTAAGCCTCCCCGATCCGCTCGCTGGATTCCTCTCCCTCGACGCGATTCGTAGCTCGGCAGTCGTCGCGATTCGTAGTACAGGCCAGATCGCGAGGGCGCGCCTCCCGATTCGGATCGAGCCGGGCGATCTGTCGGCGTGGGCGGTGGAGGGTAGATTCCACGGCCTGCGTTCACGGTTTATGGCCATTCCTGGGGGTTCCTTGGGGAAGACATAGTGCTGTCGGTTTCTCGGATTTTGGCCGGGGGAGTTTCTGGCTGTCTGCCTGTCTCTGTACTAGACGGTGTCGCCTGTCGCCTCCCCTGAGCTGCCGGTGCCGGTTGTAGTAGTGGTGTAGCTTATGCTTCGTCCAAGTAGCTGCTCTGTCCTTGTTTCAGCTTCAGATCTCGTTGGTCGCGCCCTCTCTCCCTCAGTGAGGTGGCCGGAAGATAGGGTTGGGGATTTTTTTTAATGTAGCGTGTAGATTCTGGCAAAAATTATTTCTCATATTAATGTCTCTCATTTGAGCTTTCCTTGTAGTATAATACTGGTTTGCCAATTGGTGCTGCAAACTAACCCAGGATTCTTGGCTCATCAAATTTGTGTAGATTTTTTTTTTAGAAAAACAGGGGGGCCGACCCCCCCCCCCCCCCCCCCCCCCCCCAGCCCCATTTTTATTTTTGTGTAGATTTATTACTTACTAGGGATTTCATTTGACCCTGGTTGAGCACATAGACTTAGTATCCTTTCCTGCATACCCGTAGTTGGTGCTCATGGGGAACTATCTCTACTGTTAGTGTACATTTGGCCGGTTGTTGCTTTTGTTTCCATCCCAGCTTACCCACTCTTTGTCACTCATGGTTGCAACAGTTTTAAACCATTGCAGCTCATCTTGGTTCCGAAACAGCGCCCAAAATGGCAGCCAATGTTGGGGAATCCACGAGCGGCAGCAGCGTGGCGGGTGACGGTGGGGGCAGCTTCGAGTGCAACATATGCTTTGAGCTGCCGCAGGAGCCCATCGTGACGCTCTGCGGGCACCTATTCTGCTGGCCATGCCTCTACAAGTGGCTGCACATCCACTCGCACTCCCCCGAGTGCCCCGTCTGCAAGGCCGTCGTCGAGGAGGACAAGCTCGTCCCGCTCTATGGCCGTGGCAAGGACCGCGTTGACCCGAGGTCCAAGAACGCGCCCGGGGCGGCTGACATCCCCCATCGGCCTACCGGGCAGAGGCCTGCCACGGCACCGCAGGCCGATCCCAACAACCACTTCCCCAATGCGAACCCGAACCCATGGTTCATGGGTGGAGGGGGAGGCGTCCCGCTGGCCAACGCGCGGTGGGGGAACTACACTTTCTCGGCTGCGTTCGGCGGTCTGTTCCCGCTGCTCAGCTTCCAGGTGCATGGATTTCCGGACGCAACCGCGTATGGACAGCCTGCGGGCTTCCCCTACGGATACGGCCATGGCCACGGGCATGGGCACGCTTTCCACGGCGGGCACGCCCATGCCGCCCCAAGGCATGGGCCGCATGGGCAACAGCAGCAGCAGGCGGACGTGTATCTCAAGGCGCTGCTCATCCTGGTCGGCTTCCTCGTCATTGCCAGCCTCATCACCTTCTAGGTCCGTCGATTTTCATTGTTGTCACGGCCATAATAAGAGAAACGATTGTCGCGATACTCCTTGATGTTGTGTGCATTATATTATATTTATGCCCCTTCTTAATAGGAGCCCTGATCTGAATCGAGTGGTGCGTTTGAGCGAATTGTTGACAGAACTCCTCCTGTATATATTATTTAGATGGGGCCTTACGGGTTGTCTCTGTACTCTACTGTAGTTTCGTGCCGATTCATGAAAATGATTTGGAAGCTCTGTTTTATGTATCAAAACAACTGTATCATGTATGATTTTGATTTGACTGTCACATTGAGTTGTGGGATGTGTAACTACTTAGGAGTCCATGCTTCCTTTTCTGTACTTTATTTATAAGATGCTTGCGGTGATGCCAGAGACTGCATCTTCGTCATGCGTATGGATGATATGGTCTTACATTTTCTCTTGTTGGATGAAGAAGTTGTGTCTTCTTTACATCATGCATGAAGTTGGTGTTGATGTTAGTCTGTCATTCGGTTAGCATGGTCCGAGGAAATATCTAGTGATACCACCCCATATATGATACCATGATACATTGTTTATAATTCAAATTTGCATGTTCAAAAAATTTCAAAATAAATTTGTGAGTGTTGACAAGAAGTATGTTTACAATACCTAGCATTTGCAGAACCTAATTCAAAATAGACGCAGAGAACCAAAAAAGACAAATCAAACATGAATAGGTCACAAAACACAAAATGACACTATTCACATAGCAATTTGTCTTTTTATTTCTCTATACATATTCTGAATTTGGTTCTGAAAATTGTAGGAAATGTAAACACACATATTGTGAACACCTAGAAATTTATTTCAAAATTTTTGACACATGTAAATTTGATTTTTTGATAAATGGTATCATGGTATCATGTGAGGTGTGGTATCACTAGATATTTCCTCGCATGGTCCTGGGGAACCTGATACTGATACGCCACTTGTATGATGCAAACATGGCACACTGCAGGTATATGATGCTTTGGCATTGGAAATAATCGGTCTGTTTGAGAGGTCTGATGTTTTTCTTTTGGTTTTCATCAAACCACACTTTCTGGACCACCTGGAGTTGGAGATGGTAAATGAGTAAATCCTCTGCCTTTAACCTTAGATGTGAAGTTGCCAAATCTTGGACATTGAAGAACCTGTTCCTGAATTATTGTCCTGGAATGATCATCACTTATTTCACATTCTTTTTGTTAAATGTATTGATCTCGCTCTGCGGCACTATGTATTCAGCGGTAAAGGTACCTTGTTTCTAATCACAATGAAATAAATACCAATTCTCAGTTACAATACAAGCATGCACACTGTGCTACCAACAATTATGCCGAACAACAGTTCAATCTGTCCCTTACTGGATATCCTTAGGGTTTACGGTGGTATCAAAATAGTAAAAATTGATCGTTTGAGTAATGTCGCAGCACATTTCCTAGCTCAATTAGGCAAGTCGGGTGTTAGTGATTCCCTTTGTAATGCAACACCGTCATGCATGGCAGCGATCATTGCAAACGATATAACTAAACTTTGCTTGAGAAAGCAAGTTTCAGACGCACTTTTTTTCTTATCAGGATATCTAAGGGGACTAAAATATTTTGAATGAGATGGCTTGCTTGTCTAATATATACTGTGTTTACTTAAAAAAAACAGCGGCATGCCAGCATCATCGACCAGTTATTCAATGGTCAGTTCGTTAATGGTCACAAAACAGAAACATGATCAGAACACCATGAAAAAACACAACCTCAGATTCTCAAGGGAACTAGATCATGACAGCACGAACACTCGATCACTCCCTCACTTTCCCTCAATACCGCTCGCGTTCTAGCAGAGATAGAGTAATTCTGGTGCATCCTACTAGATTGTCTCTTTCTTGTTTCCCTTTTATTCCCGATGAAACAAACAAGCCGACGCATGCGCCACACTCCCAATGGACCGTGCCATCCCATGACCGAGTAATGTGCCCACGACGATCCTAAAAACATGGTCAGCCGCATAGATCGTGTTGTACTAGAAGAAAGAGTCCAACTAAAATAATAACGGCTAACTCCAACTAAAACTTAAACCCTGACATCTAACACTACTGACAGCTAGATTTATTCAACACGCTCCCCCTAAAGCTAGCTGACCCGAATCTATTTGATGTCGATCATGCCGATGTGGGTCCTGAAACCTGATATGTCTGAGAATGCCCGCGAGCTGATCCTCGGTGCAGATATTTCCGATGAAGATCTTACCTTACTCGATGCTCTCGCGGATGAAACGATATTGCAGCTCAATATGCTTGCTCCGATCGTGAAAGACCAGGTTTTTACTGAGTTGTTTCGTTGACTTGTTGTCCACGGACACTGTGGTTGGCTCGCTATCATCTGCCTCCATGAGCTCGGCCAGAAACCTATCTAGGCACATTCCCTGGCACGCGGCCGTGTAGTGGCAGCGATATATTCAACTTCACAGCAAGAGAGAGCGGCCACCCTTTGTTTCTGTGATTATCAAGTGATCGGGCATCCGCCAACTGTGAACAAAACGCCAGTGGTGCCTTTTCTATCGTCGACATCACCGGCAAGATCCCTGGTGCACCCTAGAAGAGAAGTCGGGGGCTAGCTCGCTGGCTGCTTAGGGAGCTAGCTAGAAGGCGCGGCCAACCAATCCATGTGGAAAAGAAATGCAACTATAACCCCACATATTTTTGCATCATGAACGGAAAATGGATAACCTTGAGTATCCCTCGAGGGCTGTCTCCTTGTAATTTTTGAGTACTTTACTAATCATGTCTCGATCCGGCAAGCCCAAGCATTTTCTCCTATAGCCGGCTTAGTAGTGTGTACGGTACCAAAGGCCCACTCTTTGTCTCTAGCTACAATCACAATCTGGCTAGAAACGTCGAAGGAGAAAGCAGTTTGGATGAGCCGGTTGCATCCTCCCCACTCAGCCGTCTAAGTGTTTGTTCTCTTGAACCTACTCTCCGAAGTCCAAGTACCGTTCACTCCACTTTGTGGCCTACTATTTGTTGGGTGACCTAGCGCTCCACTTCATGTTGTAGAGCGCGAATCATCGGCATAATACTTACAGAACTACGTTTCACGAATATTACACCTACCAGAGTAGTAGAAAAAAAACATCGCAGGTCTAATGTATAACTATACTTTCATGTCACAGATCCTCATAGAAGTTCCTCGGAACTTCCGTGTCACACTGAGCTCACTAGATAAGATTTGATACCTTTAGTCCGAGTTCACGGATGCAATATAATGTAGCTTTTTTCCTAGTAGACCTAGGTTTATTATACCTTGGGAAACAATTGTTGTATGAAAAATATGAGGAAAGTCTATAAGATTTGGTTATTCGTTTTACCTTATATTTACCAGAGCTTTCTAGTTTACTTTGAATCACTGGTTGTTGCAATAGATGAATAGGCTAAGGTTGAAGATTCACCTACAGCCAGCTACACATACATAGAGCTTACTGTTATGTGGCAACCATTCACTGAATACAAGATCTAAGTTGCTGAATAAATCCATCGATACACCTCTCGTGGTACTCCCTGTCCGCCACGATCATCTGTAGCTTCTTGGCGTTGGCCGTGAAGATCCCATCCTGATCCACCATCACGGCACAAATCGCGGCGGCTAAGGCTTCCCTGTCGAAGGATCCATCGTCTCCGTGCCTGGCCACCTGTACCCCGACCTGTTTCCCCTCCATCAGCGCCGCGTTGGGCCACTGGTCGGCGATGATCGGCAGCATGATGAGAGGACGCCCGTACATAAGCCCCTCGATGGTGGAGCCCCACCCGCAGTGGGTGAGGAACGCGGCGACGGCGTCATGCGCAAGCACGCTGAGCTGAGAGACCCAGCCCGTGGCGACGAGGCCCCGGCCACGGGTGCGCTCCTCGAACCCCGGAGGGAGGACGTCGGCGTCCTCCACCTCATCGTCGACGGGCTTCCTGAGAGCCCAGAGGAAGCGTGTCCCGGCAAGCTCCAGGCCGAGGGCCATCTCGTGAACTTGCTCTGCGGGCAGCTGGACCTCGCTTCCTAACGCGATGTACACCACCGACTTGGGCGGCTGCGCGTCGAGCCAACGCCGCACGACGCCGTCACCGTCGTCCTCGCCGCGGAGTGACGGGGGAAGAAGGCCCAGCGTGACGAACGGCTTGCCAGCGACTCCATTGGTCAAAGACGCCGATACGGACTCGGGCTCCAGCTCGAGACAGCTCCGAGAGGCCACGAGCTGGCACCCCTGGAGCGTCATCGCCACCCGTTCTGCGAGGGACAGTCCCGACGCGCCGCGTGTAAACATCATGTTCTTTCCCCGGCTGTCCTCGTTTCCGTGGACCCGGGGGCCGGGAGCGGCGCCCATGCTCGCGGAGCACAGGAGAAGCCCCGCGCATGGGACCTTGTGCTCGGCGGCGGCCGTGACGGCCCAGTAGGGGAAGGTGTCGACGATGACCCAGTCGGGCTTGTTCGGGCCGGCGCACGCGGCATCCAGGAACTCCGAGAACGGCACGGCCAGGCCGTCGGAGGCCATCCAGTGGAGCTCCAGCATGTCCCGGGAGGAGGAGATGTCGTTGGTGGACTCTGCGCCTTCCGGAAGCCCCTCGACGCGCGGGAGCGGCAGCGCCACGAACTCGACGAGCGGCGCCACGGCCGGGCGAAGCGGCGGGAGGCGGGAGATGTTGCGCGGCGTGGAGACGAAGGAGACACGGTGGCCGCGCGAGGCCAGGCGGTCGGCGAGGTCCAGGCATGGGAGCAGGTGGCCCATGGCCAGCCACGGACAGATGACGATACGCAGCTGCTGCTGCTGATGGGCGTCCATGGCGATCGATCGACGGAGGAGCTAGCTAGCTAGCTATATTACTCGATCGGACTGCCTTGGTGGTGATCTATTGATTTGCTCTATATGTCTGGTACACCTTCCAGGTGTATCCTAAAAAAAAATTGATTTGCTCCCAACGGTCCTTGAGCATATTACATATATACTAGTACTGTATCAGTACTGTATTATATGCCTCCTGCTGGCTTCAGTACTGTGAATAACCGTGACGTATCACCTACCAGTACTGTACTAGATTACATTTTTCCAAATAAATATGCTTCCGTTCTTGAAATTAAAGCAGACTAGACAGCTTCAGGAGGCATCTGCTGCTGTTCCGCCGACGAAAGGAAAAAAAAGAGGCATCTTGATTTGTTGATCATGTTTTGTAACGACACGAGACAGCGTCATGGCCATATGATTTGATCTGACACGCTGCCTACATATGTACTTCCTCTGTGCAATCTAGCTTTTGACTAAGTCAAACTTTATCAAATTTGATCAACTTTATAGATAAATATAACAATATATATTACATCAAATTTACATATTATAAAACTAAATTTAAAAACATATCTAATGATACCAATTTGGTGTCATAAGTATTGCTACATTTTTCTATAAAGCGAGTCAAACTTTATTAGCTTTAACTTATGACAAAATTAGAAGTATACTTATTCACGGACGGAGCGAGTAGTTGGCTCTAATCAGCAACGAAATCATATTCTAGTCACAGTGCGCATCCTCTTGTTGATCGGGTGCGCAGAACACAGGTGTTAATGGAATAATGGATAGAATGTTTTTTTTATCGGATTCCACTGCGTATCGATCTGTTTTAAAGAAACCAATACGATTTTAATGGATCCCATGAATAAGGTTTGTGGCCTACCAGTGGAGTTTTTGTCTAGTGTTTAGCTGCTTGCAGACAAAACTGAACTTCAGTGGCTCGGACTGCCGAGTGAAGATAATTTCCATCCTTTTTAAAAAAAAATCCGTTATCTGACGGACGTTCTATAAAACCAACCAGAGTGCCACGTGATCTCGCTAGAATCTGTAGACTCATCTATGTCACTTCTCTCTGTTTCGAGGCGGCGGAGCATCCAGGTAGGAAAGATGGGGAACAGAAAGTAAAATAAGTCCGGTCGTTTTACTTTTTTCACGTGTACAGGACCCCACGGGCTGGTTAGCTGGCCAAGATTAAGTGTGTGTTTGGTAGATCGAGGCAACCAAGAAAATCTTATTTTATCCCATTTTTTCTTACTGTTTGTTGTTTGGTAGGTCGGGTTGGCTCCCTCAGCTATGCTGAGTTGATACGAAAACAACCTGTTAGTCTTGCCCGGTTGTAAAGCTCAGAGCGAGCTTCGCAACTCGGCAGTGCCCAGTGCATCGCGCAGTTCGCTCAAGAGCGATAGGGATCAAAGCTCTGTAGGTTCTTCCCCCCCCGCACGCAACTACTTTGATAGGCCTCTCGCGACCGAGCTCCTCTCCTCCGGCGAGACGCCCATCTTCTTCCCCGTCCCCGACCTGCACGAGCACGACCCCCTGGCAGCGCGAGCTCCTGTCGGCCGTCCTCCTCCCGCCCGAGCTCCCGACGGTGCGACCTCTCGGCGTCACGAGCACCCGACAGCGCGGCCTCCTGGAAGCAGTCGCGAGCTCCTGGAAGCACCGCGAGCTCCCGCTAGGCGCCCACCTCCTCCTCTCTAGCAGGCCACCCTCCTCCCGCGCGAGCTCCTGGACGCGCGACCTCCTGGCAGAGCACAACGACGCGACGCCATGACTGCAAAGCAAGGATCCGATTGCTTTTTGTTTTTTTTACAAGGACCCGATTGATTTTTTTCTTTTCTGTACAATGGCCTCTGTGTAATTTTTTTGGCAGTTCTATGTTTGAACTCACACAAGCAACCAAACAACGTCTGAGTCCAGCTCGTTCCAGTTTACCCGGGCTACCAAACATAGGAGTAAATCTGAGCTGAGCTTGTCTAGGAACAACATGTATGAGTAGAGATAGAGATTCTGGATTGTCCCAGGCTACCAAACACATCCTAAATAGGACCATTCATAGACATGCAAGAACTGAAAGCAAGAGTGAAAAAAGAACCAATCCACCAGCCAAATTGTGTGGCACATATTGACTTCAGCTGAGATTCCAAAACGTGTACGTGGGTAGTAGCCTCAGCAGGTTGGGTCAATACCATGCTTAAGCTATAGAATAATTTCGATCCTGGTGGATTCGACAGTTCTTTCATATGCCCGTGATATGCATGTGGTTGGCCTAGGATTTACTTAGTTCTTAAACACAAAGTGACAAAAGGTGCTCACGAATTGCACTTAAATTTAAAAATCTAAAATTTAAAATATTTTATAGGCCAAACCGTTATCATATTTGTGATATGATTTTAGAGTTGAACTACTCGTGATGAGATCTTCGAAATTAGATGACATGTTAGTATGTTCTAACAAAAAAATTCAAACCCAAAAAATATCAACCTACAAGACTTGAGTTATTGAACAGGAGGTGTATAGACTTTTTTGCATATATGCAAAAAATACAAAACTACCGGTGTCATCCGCATTAAATGCAAAATCTAAAACTTTAAAAGGCCTTACATCATTTATTCGATTTAAGATTTGTTTTCACCATTTGATTAGTCGTGACGAGATGTTCGAAACTAGATACCATATTGATGTTACAACAAAAAAAATCAACCCGAAAATGACCCACCTATAACACGTGAGTCAGTGAATTATCCCGACTGTATTATGTAAGTCACCTGATCTATTAATGATTTGTTTCGGCTTGAAACTAGACCTTAGTTTTGGTTGTTCGTTTTTCTTTGTGACTTTATCACAAACAAGGGATAATGATATACTAAAGCACATGCACAACTTCACAAATACTAGGGCGATCAACATATCGATTTTATGGTGACAACCAAGACCCCAACACATGCGGGTAACTCCATAGGTACTAGGTCAGTAACTATTAAGGGAGGGATAACTATATCAATTTTTTGGTGATAACTATATAATTTGAAAGCTGGGTTACGTAAAATTAATATGTGGATACCTATTATCTAGAGGGAGAGATAACTATTAGCTAGGAAAGGGTACATATATCTAATTGGTGATGATAGGTATGACGTAAACACATGTATAACTATACACTAACCACTTAGGTAATCTATAAGTATTGTGTTGATAACTATACCTTAAACACCTGGATAATGTCATTGGCTTGATAACTATTAGCTAGAGAGCATGGTAACTATATTGATTTCGTGGTGATAACTATAGTCTAAACACCGTGATAAATCCATAAGTAATGGATGGATAACTATAGCTGAATGCCTAGGTAACTAAGCACTAAAACGTCTCGGCAAATCCAGAAGTATCAGGGTGATAATTATATTGATTTCGTGGTGAAAACTACACACTAAAACACATGGGTAATTATATCAATAATGGATTGTTAACCACATAATTTCACTCTCACAATCCTAGTGAAAGTTAAATTTTTTCGGACCTGAAAGTGACCCACCTGGAACACGTGAGTTATCCAGACAATATTTATGTAAGTCACGCAACCTATTAATGATTTGTTTTGGCTTAAAATTAGACCCTAGTTTTGGTTGTTCATTTTTCTTTGTGACTTTATCACAGACAAGGGGTAACTATATACTAAAACACATGCACAACTTCACAAATTGGTGATCAACATATCAATTTAATGGTGACAACCAGACCCCAACACCTATGGGTAACTCCATAGCTACTAGGTCGATAACTATTAAGGGTGGGGTAACTATGTTGATTTCTTGGTGATAACTATAAAATTTGAAAAGCTAGGCAACACCATAAATAAGGGGTGGATACCTATTATGTAGAGGGCAGAGTAACTATTAGATAGAGGACAGGGTAGGTATATCGATTTGGCGATGATAGGTATGGGGTAAACACCTGGGTAACTATAAGCCAAAGACCATGGTAACTCTATAAGTATTGAGTTAGTAACTATGCCTTCAACACCTTGATAACCCCATTGGCTTGATAACTATTAGCTAAAGGGCAAGGTAACTACATTGATTTTATGGTGATAACTATAGTGTGAACACCTTGATAACTTCATAAGTAATGGATGAATAACTATAGTCTGAAGCCTGGATAACTACACACTAAAATATCTCGGTAACTCCATAAGTACTAGGGTGATAATTATGTTGATTTCGTGGTGAAAACTACACACTAAAAACACATGGGTAACTCTATCAATAATGGATTGGTAACTCTAGGCAGGGTAACTACATTCATAACTTTGCGGCAATAAATATGCCATGAACAACTTGGTAACTCCATAAGTAATGGGTGAATAACTATAAGTCAAATGGTAGGGTAACTAAATTGATACCATAATGATAACTATATCCTAAACACATGTGTAACTCCATTGGTATCGGGTTGGTAACTTTTAGTAAGAGGGTTGTGTAACTATATGGATTTTGTGGTGATAACTATATATTTTAACCACGTGGGTAACTCCATCAAAGATGTGTTGATAACTATTAGCAAAAGGAAATGGTAACTATATCGATCCCTCGATGATAACAATTTTAGCCTAAAACATATGGGTAACTCTATAGGTATTAGGTTAATAACATTACCTTGAGATCATGATAACTGTATCGATTTTGTAGTGATAACTACACCCTATAACACATGAACAACTTCGTAAAATACCGGAATGGTATACCATTTACCTAGGGAGAAGGATAACTATATTGATTTGGTGATGATAATTATAGATTAAACACACGGGTAATTTTATAAGTAATTGGTTGGTAACTATTGCTTAAAGGGCGGGGTAAATTCATTAGTGTCGTGTCGCTAACTATACACTGAACATATGGGTTAACTCCATTATGAAATGTGTGGGTAACTAATACAAGATAGCATACTAAATGCATCTATATTGTGCCATCAACAGCACTGAACAAGGGCCTCTCGCCAGGGAGATGGACTTGGCGCAATTGAAAGAGATTCCATACTAGATCATGTTGATGTTGTTAGTTGCTGAGGAAGTAGAACCGGTGTTGGTGAGTATGGGATGGAAATCAGCGAGGATATTCTTCGGGAGGGCAACACTAGGGGTGACATAAAAGCTTGATATTTGGCCCAGGGATAAAAAAGTCTTGGCTTGACTCGAAGGCCAGACAAGACAAGCTAAGCCTTTCAACTAAGTTGAAAGTTGGCGAGCTGGCTAGATGAAGCCGCAAGCCAGCTCAAACGCTCGGTACAAAAAAAACCAATACAAAGGAAACTCCAACTACTGGCACTAAATCGCTCCCCCATTATTTATTGATGGTTGGGGCATCAACCTTTACCATTAGACGTCCCTCGCTAATTTTTGACACCAATTATTGAATTGTTTTGCCAAATATTCACTAAAAATAAAAAATGATTCATGCACGATAACTTTTACTCCCTCCATCCCGAGGAATAAGGCGTCCTCGTTTTACGTGTTTTTCTTTAACTAAAATTACTCTAAATATGTAAACAATATTGGTACAAATTTAGCATTGTTGGAAAGTGTTTTTAATACGAATCCAATGATACTAATTATGCACAATATAATCAAAGATATTGTTGCTCAATTGTTTTGGTCAAACTTAGTCTTGAAATGCGTGTGCGGTTTATTCGTTAAAATGGAGATAGTATAAGGGCATCTCCACTAGGCCGACCCATCCTGTACGAGCGCCTATGAACTCGTCCGCACGGTGTCCGCGAGGCGTGCGTGGCGCCTCAGCGGCACGACCCCACGCTCGATCCATCCGTGCACCAAATCTACACAACGGTTGCATCGACCCGGACGTGCGTGGACAACGCAGATGTCCTGCCCTCGCGTGCTGCTGGCCCACCCGTCAGCCACCGCTCACCGCGTCATTGATTCAGACGCATGCAACGGCACTGATTCAGACGCAACAGCGGCAATGATTCAGACACGCTGCATGGAAGGCTGACCGGTGACCACCTGCGCTATCAATGGCGATGAGATGACACGCTGATTGACTAGACGCCGCCTTGTGTCCCCACGCCGATATTGATGGTGAAGGAGCGGGAAGCTGCGCGCGTTCACGGGCGAAGGGGCTATTTAACCCTGCGCCCGTCATGTTGGAGATATGCCCTAGAGGCAATAATAAATGTAGTTATTATTATATCTTTGTGTTTATGATAAATGTTTACATTCATGCTATAATAGTATTAACAAGGAAACATTAATACTTGTGTGATTTGTAAACTAAAATAAGAGTCCCTAGTAAAGCCTCTTTATAATACTAGCTTGTTGGTTAATAAATGATTGTGGTTTCCCTGTCATGAACATTGAGATGGTATTAACAACAAGATCATATCGTTAGGAGAATGATATGGTGGACATACTCCTATTGATAAGCGTAGCATAAAGATCAAGTCATTTTAATAGTTTAATTGCTATATGCTTTCTGATACATAATAACCTAATTCCTTCGACCATGAGATCATGCATATCGCCTTCACCGGAAGGATGCTTTGATGACATCAAATACCACACCGTAACTGGGTGGCTATAAAGGTGGCATTGAGTGTTTGGAAAGTATTGGTTGAGACACATGGATCAAGAGTGGGATTTGTCCATCCATATGACGGATAGATATACTCTGGGCCCTCTCGGTGGAATGTCATCCAATTAGCTTGCAAGCATGAGACTGACTCACAAGGGATCACATATCACGGGAACGAGAAAAGACTACTTATCAGTAACGAGGTTGAACTAGGTATGCAGAGATACCGACGATCATAACCTCAGATAAGTAAACTATCGTGAGACAAAGGGAAATTGGTATCGTATGTAAGTGGTTCATTCGATCGCAAAGTAATCGTAGAAATATGTGGGAGCCATATGAATTTCTAGATTCCTCTATTGGTTATTGTTCGGAGAAGTGTCTCGATCATGTCCGCATAATTCACGAACCGTAGGGAGACCCACTTAAGGATTCGACGTTGTTTGAGTAGTTATGGAATGATGAGTAAGAGACCGAATGATTTTCAGAGTCTCAGATGGGATCCGGGATATCACGAGGAGATCCGGAATGGTCCGGAGAATAAGATTCATATAAGGAAAGTCCTGTTTCGGGGTTGGAGAATGGTTCCGGTGTTTTCATCGGGAATGTTCTAGAAGGTTCCGGAATGTCCGGCACTCTGGAGGGGAAGGGTACATGAATGTGTCATACCAAGTTGGAATGATTGCATCATGTACTAGGTGTCATCGCTGAACAAAATAAAGGGTTTGATCAAATCCTAGTTTGAAAAGTCAAACGCCAATTTGAAAAGTCAAACGGCTATTTTGGGAAGTGGAGGGGAAGGTGGAAACCGAGTTGGGGAGGAGTTCCTCCCCTCCACCGCCGGCCCCCTTGGGAAACCGAGTTGGGAGGGACTCCCCTCCCCTGGCACGCCCCTCCACCTATATAAGGAGGGGCAGGGATGCCCCTCCTAGCACCCAACACCTCCACCCGCAAAACCTAGCCCTAATCCACCGGCCCTCCTACAGCCGCCGCCGCCCTAGGGCAAACCGCCGCCGCCTAGCTAACCCTAGCCGCCGGCCAAGCCTCCTCCTTGGTGTGTCTAAACCCTAGTTCGCTGAGGATCTCTCTCATAGTCCACCATACTCGCTCCGGCTTAAGGCGAAGCCCTGCGAGATCTCCCCTCTACTTCCGGTACCACGCCGTTGTGCTGCCGGAATCGCGAGGAGAGTGCTACAACCTCCGCTGCCTGCTGGAACAAGGGAGAGGAAGGTCTTTGTCGAGTACCGAACGTGTGACCGACTGCGGGAGCGCTGCCGGTACACAGCGCCGGAAGGATCGTCTACGCGATCTTGAGATCGGGAAGAGTACGACTACATCACCCACGAGAATCCGCTCTCGTTAAACACTTTGGAATCTTCGAGGGTGAGTTATTCCATCGACTCGTTGCTACAATCTAGTAGATAGATCTTGGCTTGTTTGTTTGTATGCGATAGAATTTTTTTTCCATGCTACGAAACCCTACACATCAGTGTCGCACTCCTCACCTCTCTCCATCGCAACCCTAGTAGCCGCTGCCGCCACCACCACCAAAGATGAAGATGCCATCCTGGCTAAAGAGGAGCAAGAACGAGCATGAGGCATCTGGCTCTAGCAGCTAGCGCTCCCGGCTGTCGGCCTTCATCTGCGACACATCCTTGCCGCCTCCGTCGCGACTAGAGGAGTTTCGGGGCCGCCCCATGGGGGACTACCCACCACTGTGGGACTTCCACACCCGGCGGTACTTCCGTGTCATGGAGTGAGAGCTCCGATGGAGGAAGGGACATGGCATCAAGCAAACAGATGTCTCCTCCCCACCGGCTGGCACCTAAACCGGGACCGTGTTCCGGTGCCGCCCGTTCCCAAGCCGGGCAAAGGGCTGGAGGAGGAGATCCGCCCCAGATCTCCAACCTCTCGCGGTCCCAACGGTGGGAGAAGGGCTACCACAGCGAGGACTACTGGGTGAAGTTCCTTGAGTGGGAGCACAAGGCGCGGCGCGCCACCACCATCCACTGCGACATGCAGTCGATGGAGGTCTACCCCGTCCATGACATCGACTCGAACGACGAGGCCGCCTTCAACCACTATAACACCAACCTCGACAGCGAGGACAACAATGATGAGGTGGACGACACCATCATCGTCAAGTAGGAGGCGGTGGACAACATCACTACGAACGTGCCCCGGGAGTATTGCGCGGTGCTGGCGCGGGGCTATGACGAGGACGCCTTCACTGAGCAGGCCATCACAGCCAGCACGCGGGACGAGGACGCCCAGTGGGCCGGCTACGAGGAGGCCATCCATCTCATCAGCCTGGTGGCGTAGGCGAACGCCCAGCTGCCTCCACTGCATCCGTTGCCGTGATGGGCACTAACGATCGCTCTGGAGGTGGGGATGGAGCTGGCGCAGCATGGTTGGGCGCCATACCCTGGGCAGTTGATCAATCCACCCGCACATGCGAGGTTTTTAATGTGTGGCCCGGAAGTTCAGACGCCAAGGCATCGCGGGGTCCGAGTTGCGCGTAATCCCGCGGAGGGACTGTAATAGCTTCGGCAATTGTCGAGAGGGGCCAAGTGTGGGTAAATACAAATCTAACAGCCAAACGATCGTTTGAACCAGTCAAAAAAACAGTTGAAGTCAAATCCCACCATTAGGTAAACTCTTCTTACCCCGCATGTCAGTACTCAACATTATCCTTTGCGGTCGTGGACTGGTTTACCCCTGTGAGGACTAGATCTTCTTCTCTGCTCTGCTCTTCTCCCCTATGATTCCCCTCTCCATTAACTTGCTTAGCTCCGGCTACTGGTCTCCAGACCAGAGCTCTCCATTGATCTCCTTGAGTCCCCACCATGGCCGTTCAACCTCCCACGCCCTTAATTGAAGCTTGCCGCCATCGCCATCGCCTCGTTTTTCCAAGTCGGCGTGTCGGAGCTTCGTGTCCCTAGCCTAGCATATCACCACTACCTAGACCTTGTCGCACGGCGGAGCGCGTCTCACCGGGCAATCTGGACCGGCTACCGGCCTCGGGAAGTTGCGTGATGTCGCGCACCACATGCAAGGTAGCCCAGGCAGAGGAGTTCAACGACAATGCTCTCATGGCCACCATGCTGGGCACGCGTCCTGCCATGTCACCGGCATACTTGTTGTCAGCTTTCAGTCTCATTTTGGATCAGACAAAAAGTGGTCAATATTGAGGTATGCGCGCCACCATTTGGTTTTTTGTCTGGTTCGCCCACAGCTCAGACAGCGAGCGTGTTCTGCATTCTTCCCATTCTTTCGAGTGATGTGGGGATAAAATGAGCTTCATGTGTTGGCATCGCACCTGTGGGTGGGACGATCGCTTGGGGCAGCTTCGTTTCTTCTCTAAACTCGGCTTTGGTGGCCTCCCTTTGGATTCTTGGGAACCAGAGGCCCTCAAGAAGGTCATCAGTAGCCTTGGCGGCGAGCTGGTGGACATTGTGCCACCGAGCGAAAGATGGATCATCGAGGTAAAGATGTGGCTGAAAGATCTAGACACCGTTCTTAAGATGTACAAGGTGGAGATTCCAAGCAGGGTAAAACAACAACTTTGCTGGAAGCACCCGGTGATCATCCACCTGTAGGAGGTTCTGGAATCGGTACATGGCATTCAGGACCCCGAAGAGGCGGCCAGAAAGCATCCTCGTTGCCTGCAGTGTTGGCCTGGAAGGATCGATGGTACAGGACCACCACCGTTCCGCGACGGAGCGCATAGTTTATGTGGGGGGACCGGTCGTGGACAAGATGGTGGTTCTGATTTCCCTCCAGTGAAGACAGAGGTTTAGTGAATATGAAAGATTGCTGACTTGAACGTCGATCATGTAATATGCCTTATATAATAGTTTGAACTGCTATAATATGTGTGGCTACTGAATTTGTAATGTGTGTCTACTGAATTCTTACTATGTGTGGCTAATGATTTGTAGTTTGTGTGGCTAATGAATTTGTAGTATATGTGGCTAATGAATTTGTGTGAACAACCAAGGTTAGCCTCCTGAAAAGAGGGTGGGATGGCAATGATAATTGTCACCATTGCCGGGAAAATGCTGCTGGTGAGCGTCCCGAAAGACAAGAAATGCCACTGGTTTGTATGCCTCGAACAATTTTTACCTAGATTTGTTCGAGCTGGTGCATGATTCTGTATAGAAATTTCATGAATAAACCACCCAAGATTAGTTCATAAAATGGTGTCTGAATCTTTTCTGCCTCAAATAAGTATGACAGTAAACTGAATTCAACCACCGGTAGTAATTCAATAAATAGATACATCTTGATAGTATTTGGTTACTTATGAACTAATTCCATACTACAGTATGAGATAGATGCACAAAAGGGGGCTATTGCCTCTACAAAAGGCATTCTACAGAGTTAGTCTGAACTTAACTGTTCTAGACTGAATAAATTGTAGATCCCCACCATAAAAGTTGGCTAGCTAATTGCCTAGAGAGGACATAAGTTCAGGGATCGTTCAACCGCAACTGATCTTTTTCCTTCCCGCCAAACTTTAAGAGATCTGCAATGTTCATGCACTAGTTGATGCGCTTGAACCAGTCCCAGTTTAGTATGAACAGCCATGCCCCCACAATGATTTCTTCGAACATGAACTCTGGCTTCTCGTGGCAGGAATTGTAGGTCCCTATGAACCTGAACCTGCATTCTGACGCTGAGCTATTGCTCATCATCGGCTCCAGCTGTCGAACACTCCAACAAGCTTGGTGTAGATGGATGCATGCTGCCGCGGTATGGCCGCTGACGGTGCGTAGGATGGATCGCCTTTGCCGCTAATGGCATGCGTCTAGATTGCCACACTGCGGTAAGGTCGCCCGCACCGAGGCATGGAGGCGGGAGTTTGTTGACCTTGGCACCGCCATGTTCAGGGGTTTATTTCCTCAGCGGTAAGCTCACAGGAATGCTTTGAAACGTACCTTATTTCTCGTGCACAGAGCACACGAAAATGCCACCGTGCGCTTTCTCCAAGACGCTCGCTTGGACCTACTCGACGTCGCCGCTGCCTTTGAAGGGAATATGCCCGAGAGGCAATAATAAAGTGGTTATTATCGTATTCCTTATTTATGATAAATGTTTATTTTACATGCTATAATTGTATTAATATGGAAACGTTAATACATGTGTGTTTAATAAACAAAAAGGAAGTTCCTAGTTATGCCTCTCTTATAAACTAGCTCGTTCATTAACATGATGATCAAAGTTTCCTGATCATGGACATTGGATGTTGTTAATAACGAGGTCACAACATTAGTGTAATGACGTGATGAACATTCATCCGAAGTATAGCATTACGATCAAAGTCATTGAGTTTATATTGCTATAACAACTTATGAAGTGATCCTAATCCTTAGACCATGAGATCATGTCAATCACTAACACCGGAAGAGTTTCTCGATGACATCAAACGTCACACCGTAACTGGGTGATTATAAAGATGGCTTCAGAACTACTAAAGTGTTATGTTTAGACCCATGGATCGAGAGTGGAATTTGTTCATCCCGATGACGGATAGATATGCTCTGGGCCCTCTCGGTGATATCACATTGATTAGCTTGCAAGCAAGTGATTTGATCACTAGAATGTTATATCACGGGAACGAGAAAAGAGTGCATGTCGGTAACGAGATCAAACTAGGTATGGAGATACCGATGATCGAATCTCGGACATGTAATATATCGTGAAACAAAGGGATTAAGATACTAGCGTAAACGGTTCACACGATCACAAAAGTCATCGTTGAATGTGTGGGAGTCAGTATGGATCTCCAGGTCCCGCTACTGATTATTGATCGGAGAAGGGTCTCGATCATATCCGCATTATTCGCGAACCGTAGGGTGACACACTTAAGGGATGCCGACACCATTCGGAGCAAATGATATGCCAGAAAAAGAAAAGGAAAACGCAGGAATTTATTTCACTAGACACCAAAACTGTTTTGGTTGAAATTGCTGAAACTGGTTCTGCATGTGAAATTGAAATGTTATAAGGGGTTTTATGTGAATGTTTGTTAATTAAATTAATTAAAAAAAATCTGAATAAATAAATAAAAGAGTTTTATTTAAATGAGAGCTTGCATTAAATTTGGTGGAAATTTAATGCATGTGAGTGGATTTTTGAGTGGAGGCTTTTTAATGGGAGTGGAGGCTTTTCATTTTGAGTGGGAGCTCCACCCACATGAATGTGGAAGAGGTGGGGGAAGCCCCCATGGCTGGGCGCCATGCCCCTTGGGTGCCCCCTCTCCCCTATAAAAGGCCCCCCTCTCCTCCTCTCAAAGCACACCTCCTCGCGAAGGATCTCTCTCCCCCCTTTAGAATTCCCCCATGGTCTCGGATCAGCGAGATACATGTTCCCGGTGGCTTTTTCTAGAAGGATTTGTTGCTTCCGCTGCTTCGCTGGAGCGAGGGCACGGAGGTTGTCGGGGTACCCGTACGTGTGTGCGATCACGGATGCACCACTGCTTTGAGGTGCTGGACTTTACGAACCGGTATCGTATTGTGTTGAGTGTCAATCTAAAGTTTAAAGTTCTATTGCAAACTTTCAGCAAACTTTATTTACTCCATGAGATTTAATAATTGGTATTAAATCAAGAGTAACAATTCCAGTGTTAGTATCTTAAGTATCATGTTTGCCTCCATGATTCTTGATTTAAATATCGAGATTATCTAGGAGCTAAAAATAATTGTTTCAGGAACCATCATGTGTGGCAGATATAACGATATCTGAAATAATGTTTTGGTTGCAAAATGATAGAGTATAATATATGTTCTCATATTGGATGAGAATTTACAAAGGTTGGAGATGCTAGACATCCTAATCATCCAAAAAGGGTTTTGGAAAGTAATGTTATACTCACGATTCGCCTTTATAAGCTACAGTAGCTTGATCATGAAAGTCGTCATGATAAGAGTGAATAGAAGATGTATGTAAAGTGTTTACTACACTAAAAGATTACTAAAGAATGGATTTTGTAAGAATACCGATCATTTTGATGATGGTGATCTACTTCAAAGTGCAAGTCCAAAGGTATTATTATTTGAATATACACACTTTGGACTATGTGTCATGTATATGGCGCCACTTTTTGATGTTGATAGATTATTTTAAAAAGGAAAAGGAAATGCTGAAAGAGAATCTATAAAATATATTTGGCAGAAAAGAAAAGATTGGAAATGTCCAATTTAGGTATATATATGATATACATGTCATGGTTGTATTCTTTGCTTGTTAAACAATGTGGTTCTTGGGTATTGGATACCTAATTGGTTGGTATGAAATTTCATAAGGAACAACGCAATTCATGAACCACAATGGCCTAAGTAACTAGCAAGAGAATATGTGATGATGTTCATCGAAAACAAACAAACCGTTGTTTGTATTTCTCGTTAACATCAAAGCTTGACTTCAAGATTTGTTTTAATAATTGTTATTTGAATCAGGTATTATGAGAACAAAGGTTGTTCAAATAATTACCGTATTCCATATAAGTTTACGAGAAGAATAGACAAGTGTAGAAGTAGTTGAATTTTTTTTCCTTAGTGGTTTCCAATTCTAGGGTCATAATCCTACAGGCAACACAGTGCTCTGATACCATCTATTAGACCCCTCCTTTGTAAAGGAGAAAGATCCCTGTGATTGCAATGCTAGTCCCTGGATCAATGCTAGCATCCACAGTTTAAGATGAAGTACACAGATACAAAGGTCATTTATTACATCCATTCCAGAGATTAAACATAGTCTTTTACAACTCAGGGCCATAGGCCTAATACAAGAGTTTTGGAATAAATAAATAACACAAGTCTTCATCTTCATGTGCCACAGGCAAGCATGTTGAGTGTAGACTCATGACACCTAATCATCATCTGAGTAACCTGCAACATCACAAGTTACAGCCACAGTGGGTCAATACTTTGGAATAGTATTGGCAAGTGATACCTTAGTAAATTTTAAGTGGACTACATTACTATATGCAATTTGGCTAAGTGTAGCTTGGCTTGCTTTGCTTCAAAATAGGTTTTTCCTATTAGTTGAAATCACTAAGTTTTTCTTTGTCAAAACTTTCCCAAGAAACCTCCAATAGACATTGGGGTCTTTTACCCTTTGTTCACCCACAAGTTTTACTTAGAAGTTGGAGTGATGAGATTCTTGTAGCTTCCATGTCTTGATGCTCAAGTTGTCCATTGCCATGGACTTGGCTAAGTACTTAGGTTTTTCCATTTGCAGAGGTTGTGCACTTTCCCCACCAGACTTGGTTTCCCAAGACAGGACCTTTCAGAAGCCTTTCCTTAGTCAAATGGACGCGCTCCAACCTATCATTCCTACTACCACCAACTGTCCAAGTGACTAAGTTCTAGCAACCTATATGATCATGGCAGAGCCCATATTGCCAAGTGGTTGCACTGTAAGCTTTCTCAACACTTGGCCTCCAAATCCCTTTGTGCCTGGGTGGCATACCACAAGTGAGATACACAAGCCAAATCCATGGCCTTGTGTAACCACTCAACACAAACCAATCCTTCCATTCCACCCAGGAGGTTCATTTGACTTAGTTGTTTTATTAGGAAAGCATAAGTCTCATGACTTAGAAATATTTTCATCATAGCAAGTATAGATTTTACCAACCCTTGTTTTCTACTAGCTAGGCTAAGCATGGTATAGTAACTTTAACTTAGGAATATTCCTAGCAATTCTAATAACCTATAACTACTTAGGATTTTCCAACTTAGCATTTAGCAAAAAGTAGCATGCAAGATTTAGCAAAATATCTAATGCTAGTACAAAATTATAGGAATGAAATGTTCATGAAATACCACTTGCCTTGGTAATGGGGAGAGTAGCACTCTTCACAATCACAGTCACTAGCAAAATCTACACATAAAATTTTGAGCACTCAATTACACACAAATTATATACAAACAAAATTATGTATGCATGCATGCAAGAAGGTGCTAAATGATGTTTTGTGAAAACCCATCCAGCAAGTACAAGATACATAAACATAACTAAGTCAAAAAGTTTGCCAACTAAATTTATTTAGCCCTAAAACAATTTGCTAAACAAAACTATACTCAAATTGGACCTAAACATGTTTTTGCATATGAAGTCATTTTAACAGATACTATTTGTTAAACACATTGTAGATTCAGAAAGGCCTTGATTCACTGATTCCAACGGTATGAAATTTGCAAAAATCTAACGTGGGAATCTCAAGTTACAGCCATTTGAAATTTGGATCAAAATCTGGTTTGAATTCTGTTTTTAAATCTAACCCTAGCCACGCGTCGCGATATTACTGGCGCGTACCGGTTCGCACCGGATCACCCTTCTGTGCCGTTGGATCTAACTAACGCTGCGCGACTCAGATCTGTCCATACCCCTTCGTTAAGTGAACTGTTTCTACGCGTAGGATCCAGATCTGACGGCTAAAATCTCCTAACCAGAAACGAGCGGCGCTAGCGGCGGCGACAGGTGGCGGCGCGTCTGACTGCGGCGGTGCTAGTGTTCTAGGTCGCCCGGGGAAGCAAGAAGGCGCTTACCAGGACCGCAGTGGCGTGCTGAAGCTCGAGGTGGCTTTGGTTCGTCGAGGGGCGCGCGGATACGGCGATGATTTCTCGTCGGAGTAGAGGCAGACGTCGGCACGGTCAGTCGTCGTCGTCGTTGGCGAGGTTCCTCATCGCGCTAAGCCAAGATAAGGGTACCGTTAGATGCGCACATCGATGTAGATTCTAGGTGTACAAGTCAGAGGGCAAGGGGCGGTGGCTACTTACGGAGGGAAGTCACCGGAGTTCGTGCAGAGAACGGTGGCGGCCGGTTGTCAACGTTGCTGGAGCTATGGGTCATGCGAGGTCAAAAGGAAAGTGTCAGCAGGTGTGCAAGGACTCGCTGATCTTGATAGCATGAACGAGAGACAGAGGGGAGCTCGGAACTCACCGGAATTTGCCGGCGCAGTCGTCGGAACAGCGGCGGCGTCGTGCGAGTCGTGGGCAGCCTGGTGGCGTGAAGGCAAAATTTTTTGGGGGGAAATGGTCGCGAGGAGGGGGGATCTTATAGCCTGAGGCTCGACAAGAAACACTCGCTGTATCAATGCCAATTAAGCTCGCGAAATCAGTGCCGCAACGGGCAGCGGCGGAGGTCGTGCGCGGAATCAGGGGAAGACGAAGCTGACGTGGACGGGGCCCGCTTGGCAGTGAAATAAGCAGAGGGGGTGTGGGGTCTGGCTGTCAGCGACTGAGTGGGTGTGCTCGCGCATGCAGAAGGAAAAGAAATGACCCGGGTGGGCTAACTGGGCCTGCTCCGATGCTGGGCTAGATTCCTGGCGCTCGGCCCTTTTCTTTTGTTTACCCTTTTTCTTTTTCTATTTCGATTTTCAGGAATGGTTTTGAAATGAATTCAAACTCTTTTTGAAATCAAATCTTTCTGGTTTTTTTTGCAGGGTACAGTAGTCTCTAATATAGGCATAACAGCAAGTGGTTGCTTTGCAAAGGCTTGGTCAACCTTGGAGACCAAAATAACAGAGACTTGGTACTTGGTTTGCAAAATTTGAAATATGGTTTTTGAGCCCATTTCAAATTTGAAAAACTTGGTTTAAATTCCACACTCAACCTATCTTCATGGAAGGCAATAAACTTGGTTCATAAACAATCAAACTTTCAAATGGGGACAACCATTTGATTTGAATCTGCTCACATAAAATCATAGCACCATGTGCTTCTGTTTTTCTGAAATGAGTTTGAAATTTGATCTCAAATCTATATGCATGCATGAATGATATGCAAACTTTGAAATTATGATTTTTGGGATGTTACAAATCTAACCCCCTTAAGGTGAATCTTGCCCTCGAGATTCGGATTGGCTAGCAAATAGGTGAGGGTGGTCTTTCCGAAGATCATCTTCTCTTTCCCATGTTGCATCTTCTTCGGAATGATGATTCCATTGAACTTTACAGAATTTGATAGTCTTAGTCCGAGTAACTCTTTCCGCAGTCTCAAGAATCTTGACAGGCTTTTCTTCATAGGTGAGGTCACTTTATAGTTGAACTTCTTCCAAAGGTATGGTATCCTTCAAAGAAGATTCTTCCATTTCTGGGTGACATTTCTTTAGCTGACTCACATGAAACACGTTATGGACAGCTGACAGAGATTCTGGCAATTCAACTTCATATGCAACTTCTCCCTTGCGACTTAGAATTTTGAATGGCCCAACATATCTTGGTGCCAACTTTCCTTTGACTCCAAATCTTTTCACTCCACGAAGTGGTGATACTCTAAGATAAGCTCTATCCCCAACTTCGTAGGTGACTTCTCTACGCTTAGAATCCGCGTAGCTTTTCTGTCTAGACTGTGCTATCTTCAACCTGTCCTTAACCAATTTGACTTTGTCCTCGGCGTCTTTGATAAGATCAGGTCCAAATAAACTTCTTTCTCCCACACCATTCCATAGCAATGGGGTGGTACACTTCCTTCCGTAGAGAAACTCAAATGGTGCCATCCCAATACTAGATTGATAACTGTTATTGTAAGAGAACTCTGCGTAAGGTAGACTTTCATCCCAACTTGCTCCATAGTCTAGGGCACATGCCCTCAACATGTCTTCAAGAATTTGATTAGTCCTTTCCGTTTTCCCATCGGTTTGGGGATGAAAGGCGGTACTGAATTCCAACCTCGTTCCCAAAGATTCATGAAGTTGTCTCCAAAAGTGAGAAGTGAACTGAGTTCCTCTATCTGACACAATACTCTTAGGCACATCGTGAAGGCATATAATTCTGCTCATGTAGATTTTGGCTAACTTGGCACTTGTATAAGTTGTCTTCACAGGTATAAAATGAGCCACTTTAGTTAGGCGATCCACTACTACCCATATGGAATCATACCCTGACCTGGTCCGTGGTAGTCCGGTAATGAAATCCATACCGATATTTTCCCACTTCCATTCAGGAATAGGTAGTGGTTGAAGCAAACCGGCTGGTTTCTGATGCTCCGCTTTTACTCTACTACACACATCACACAAAGCAATATGTTCGGCGATGTCCCTTTTGAGATTGTTCCACCAAAATCTTTCTTTCATATCCATGTACATCTTGGTATTTCCCGGGTGAATAGAATACGGAGAGTTGTGGGCTTCTTGTAGAATCAGTTTCCGTAACCCCGGATCTTGTGGTACACAAATACGTTTCCCGTGCCATAAAGTACCTTGTTCGTCTATATGGAAACTTTTAGCTTTCCCTTGACTAATCCTTTCCTTAATCTCTTCGATTTCTTTATCCGTCTTCTGGGCTTCTTTGATTTTATCCAACAGAGTGGGTTGAACATCCAAAGACATGAGATGTCCTTCTGGCACAATCTCCAATCTGAGTTCTTTGAATTGCTTACACAAGTCATCTGGCAATTCACCTTTGGTAAGGCCATTTACAAACACCTTACGACTTAGAGCATCTGCTACAACATTTGCTTTACCGGGGTGGTATTGCAAACTTAAGTCGTAATCCTTGATAAGTTCTAGCCATCTCCTTTGTCTCATATTGATTTCCTTCTGGGTGAAGATGTACTTCAAACTCTTGTGATCTGTGAATACTTCACAACGCTTTCCCAAAAGGTAGTGTCTCCATGTTTTGAGTGCATGGACAACAGCAGCTAACTCTAAATCATGAGTAGGATAGTTTACTTCATGAGTCTTGAGTTGTCTCGAGGCATAAGCCACAACTTTCCCGCCTTGCATAAGTACGGCACCTAATCCTTGATGAGACGCATCACAATATACTTGGAAATCTTTTTCCAAATCTGGCAGACACAAAACTAGTGCTGACACAAGTCTCTTCTTCAATTCTTGAAAGCTGAGTTCACATCCTTCAGACCAAGCGAATTTCTTGTCTTTCTTTAACAATTCTGTCATTGGCTTAGCAACCTTTGAGAAATTTTCAATGAATCTTCTGTAGTAACCTACTAAGCCGAGGAAACTACGAATCTCTTTCACGTTCTTGGGAGATTCCCATTCAGTTACAGCTGAAACTTTGGCAGGATCAACTGCTACGCCATCCTTTGTCATAACATGACCAAGAAAACCAACTTCTTCTAACCAGAACTCACACTTGCTGAATTTGGCATATAGTTTATGTTCCCTCAGTCTCTCAAGTATCAAGCGTAAGTGTCCTTCATGATCTTCCTTGCTCTTGGAGTAGACTAAGATGTCATCGATGAAAACGACAACAAACTTGTCGAGAAATTCCATGAACACCTTGTTCATCATATTCATGAAGTATGCTGGAGCGTTGGTTAAACCAAAAGGCATCATAGTGTATTCATACAATCCATACCTTGTGGTGAATGTTGTTTTAGGTATGTCTTGCTCTCTTATCTTGAGTTGAAAATAACCGGATCAGAGATCAATTTTTGAGAACACACATGCTCCTTCTAGCTGATCAAACAAGTCGTTGATTCTAGGCAAAGGGTATTTGTTCTTGATAGTTACCTCATTGAGAGAACGATAATCTATGCATAGCCTTTGACTTCTATCCTTCTTTTCCACAAATAAAACTGGGGCTCCCCAAGATGAAGAACTTGGCTGAATGAATCCTTTCTGTAATTGTTCTCCGAGTTGTTTCTTGAGTTCCTTTAGTTCGTCAACCGACATTTTATAAGGTCTCTTTGCTCTTGGTCCAGAACCTGGTACCAAATCTATTATAAACTCCACGTCTCTATCTGGTGGCATTCCTGGCAATTCTTCCGGAAATACGTCCGGATACTCGCACACAATTGGCACAGTGTCCATGCTAACCCCCTTAAGAGAATTCAGCTTACTTCCTTTAGATTCAAAGTTGGACTTGAATTTTATCCGCTTTCCTTCAGGGGTTGTGAGTGTAACTGTACGATTTGCACAATCTAGTACTCCTTCATACTTAGCCATCCAATCCATTCCCAAAATCACATCCAATCCTTGGGAGTTTAGGATTATTAGGTTCACTGGAAACTTATGTTTTCCAAACTCTATGACTAGATCCCGGCATCCAAGACTTACTATCATATCTCCTCCCGGAGAACTAACTCTTATCGTACACCCAATGTTTTCAGATGCAAACCCATTTCTATCAACAAATGCTTTTGATATGAATGAATGAGATGCACCGGTATCAAAGAGTACAAATGCTGGAATTGAATTGAGTCTGAACTTACCATCAACAGCATCAGGCTCCTCATAGACTTCCTCCACATTGATGTGGTTAACCTGTCCTTTCTGAAAAGGATTGGGCTTGTTAGGTCCTTCAACTTTCTTTTCAGGGCACTCATTAGCATAATGCCCCAGCTTCTTGCATTTGAAGCATTCAACCTGACTGATGTCTTTTTTAGCAGGCTGACTTCCACTTCCACTGTGGTGGCTCTTATGTCCACTCTTGTGGTTCTTGTACTTATCATTGTCATGACTGCGATGATGCTTGTTGTCATGACGGTTGTGGTTGTGGTGCTTGTTGAATTTCCCATGCTTGTGGGATCCTGAGCTTCCACTGTCATCAATATGAGATCGTTTGTGAGACGATCCCGAGCTGAGCTTGTCGGAGTGCTTTCTCTTCCTACTCTCCACTTGTTTCATTTTGTTCTCCAAAATAGCAGCCTTGTCACACAGAGACTGATAAGTTGGAACATATGCCATAGACAACTGTAAGTTTAGCTCATCATTCAATCCCTCAAGAAATTTTTCCTTCCTCTTGGCATCTGTGTCAACCTCATCCGGTGCATAACGCGCCAGATTGTTGAACTCTTCTATGTATTCAGCCACGCTACGGTGGCGCTGCCTCAGATTGTGGAACTCTTTCTTTTTCAGGCTCATCATCCCTGATGAGATATGAGCAGTGCGAAAACCATCTTCAAAGATAGCCCAAGTCACCTCATCAATAGGAGTGGTGATTTGGAAGTTGTCCCACCAAGTGGCGGCTGGCCCTTCCAACAGATGCGCTGCAAATCTGACTTTTTCAGCGTCCGTGCAACCCACAGTCACTAAGTCCTTGTTTACTGAACGTAGCCAATCATTGGCCACCATGGGATCAGTCGTCCCTGAGAACTTAGCTGGCCTCAAACGCAGAAATCTGGTGAGCATATCAAAGCCCGGAGGGTTGTTGTTGTTGTTATTGTTGTTGTTGGGGTTGTTGTTGTTGTTGTTCTGGTTTTGGATGAATGTTGTCATCATTTGCATAAGCTGTGTTTGTGCATTCATCATTTGCTGCATTTCCGGGGTGATGTTGTTGGGGTTGGGGTTTGCGCGACGGGGAGGCATCTGTGGTTTGTTCAATTAGAGATAAGAATGAGATACCCATAGATGTTTTATGCACAATACATCACATAAGCAAACACTTAGCATGCAACTCAAGGATAAAGCTCATCAACAAAATAACGAAGTCTCAAAGTAAAACACACAAGTGGCAAGCCATCCACATGTCGGATGGTCCAATAACAAGTTCACAAATAACAAGTATGATAATAAAAGATAACCGAGTAGTCAAGTCTACTCCTCAGCATCAATCTCCTCCTTGACAAAAGTAAGACCCGCGTTCTCCATCGCGTTCTTGTTCTCCTCAATAGTAGTGGTCAAGGACTCAATCTTGGTCTTGAGAGCCCTCTTCTGGGAGCGAAGCCTCTCAATCACCATCTGCTGCTGCTCTAGTTCAAAGTCCTTGGACTTCAGTTCCTCGGTCATATCCCGGATCTTCTTGTTCCTGTCCTAGACACGTTTCTCTTGACTCTTGAACTTACGGTCCTGGGTCTCGAACTTTGCCTCCATTTCCTTGACTATCTCGTCCTGTTGTGCGAAAAGCTTGTCCTTCTCACGAAGCTGCACCTGGAGCTCGTCATTACTGAGCATGACATTGGTCCTGTCAGTATCCACGTGCCTAATAAGAGACTCTAAGTCCTGGAGATACAGGCGTATCGGCTCTGCTGCGTCCCTCGAGTCGTCCTCGAAGTCAATGGACTCTCCGTCATCATCACGCCTTCCGAAGACGTGGAAGTGAGTGCCTCTAACCTGTCGGGAGTGACGGCCTAACAGACGTCCTATTAGGTCCTGCATGACTACCTCCATGCCTCTCTCCCTGTCATCATGCATAAGCTTGAAGACGATGGCCTCCATAGTAGGCTCTGTCTGGCGTCCGGGCTGGTTCACCTTGAAGCCCCAGAGGTCCTTCCTCTCTAACTTGGTGAGTGGATGCACCATGATGGTGGGAAGGGGAAGATCGAGCAAAGTGGTAAGCTCTACGATACGAGGACCAAAACGGGTAACCTGGAACTCCTCAACAGTGCTGATGGTAATAGGCATCTATTTATAAGATTGAAATGTTAGGACAACACAATTTATGATATAACAAGACAACTTTTCATACATATCATCGGGGCACAAAATCACACAAGTCATACATACATGAATCCATTACATCAATCAAGGTCCAAACTTATTTAAGGTATCATTTTGGAAACTAAGGTGATAGGTGGTGGTCCAACTAACGAAGTGCGTTCATAATCCTATCTCACTGGATCTGTTGGCCAACACAATGTTCCTAGAGGCAATCCACCTATCGTGTTCACATGAATCCATCACTAAGTCTATAATATCTGCCCTTAAGGTTTGGTTGGTGGCTTCCAACTCTTGGGTAAGTTCCTTCTCTTTCTCTAAGTCTTTTTGGAGGTTGAGCATTCTGCACTTGACTCTTGCACTTAGTTCTTTGATGGTCCTCCAAGCTGCTTCTCTTGCTGACTCAAAGAATGTGGTGTGCATCACAGTGTTGGTGTACATGCAGAATCCTCTTTCTTTGTGGTTGTCTTCCTTGTTTTTGTACAAGTGAAGTTGCACCCACCAGTACTCCACTCCTTTATCCATCACTGGAAAGCCTTTGTATATATCTGCACCATGTGCTTCCATTGCCACCATGAGGTCCTTGAGAATTCTGGGAAACTCAGTTTCACACTCCAAGGTCATGGTCATGAGTGGTCCTTTCTTCACGGCTTCGTTGATGGAGTTCATCTACAAATAGAGAGGAGAATGAGAAGATTAGAAAAGTTTACGAGAAGAATAGACAAGTGTATAAGTAGTTGAATTTTTTTTCCTTAGTGGTTTCCAATTCTAGGGTCATAATCCTACAGGCAACACAGTGCTCTGATACCATCTATTAGACCCCTCCTTTGTAAAGGAGAAAGATCCCTGTGATTGCAATGCTAGTCCCTGGATCAATGCTAGCATCCACAGTTTAAGATGAAGTACACAGATACAAAGGTCATTTATTACATCCATTCCAGAGATTAAACATAGTCTTTTACAACTCAGGGCCATAGGCCTAATACAAGAGTTTTGGAATAAATAAATAACACAAGTCTTCATCTTCATGTGCCACAGGCAAGCATGTTGAGTGTAGACTCATGACACCTAATCATCATCTGAGTAACCTGCAACATCACAAGTTACAGCCACAGTGGGTCAATACTTTGGAATAGTATTGGCAAGTGATACCTTAGTAAATTTTAAGTGGACTACATTACTATATGCAATTTGGCTAAGTGTAGCTTGGCTTGCTTTGCTTCAAAATAGGTTTTTCCTATTAGTTGAAATCACTAAGTTTTTCTTTGTCAAAACTTTCCCAAGAAACCTCCAATAGACATTGGGGTCTTTTACCCTTTGTTCACCCACAAGTTTTACTTAGAAGTTGGAGTGATGAGATTCTTGTAGCTTCCATGTCTTGATGCTCAAGTTGTCCATTGCCATGGACTTGGCTAAGTACTTAGGTTTTTCCATCTGCAGAGGTTGTGCACTTTCCCCACCAGACTTGGTTTCCCAAGACAGGACCTTTCAGAAGCCTTTCCTTAGTCAAATGGACGCGCTCCAACCTATCATTCCCAGTACCACCAACTGTCCAAGTGACTAAGTTCTAGCAACCTATATGATCATGGCAAATCCCATATTGCCAAGTGGTTGCACTGTAAGCTTTCTCAACACTTGGCCTCCAAATCCCTTTGTGCCTGGGTGGCATACCACAAGTGAGATACACAAGCCAAATCCATGGCCTTGTGTAACCACTCAACACAAACCAATCCTTCCATTCCACCCAGGAGGTTCATTTGACTTAGTTGTTTTATTAGGAAAGCATAAGTCTCATGACTTAGAAATATTTTCATCATAGCAAGTATAGATTTTACCAACCCTTGTTTTCTACTAGCTAGGCTAAGCATGGTATAGTAACTTTAACTTAGGAATATTCCTAGCAATTCTAATAACCTATAACTACTTAGGATTTTCCAACTTAGCATTTGGCAAAAAGTAGCATGCAAGATTTAGCAAAATATCTAATGCTAGTACAAAATTATAGGAATGAAATGTTCATGAAATACCACTTGCCTTGGTAATGGGGAGAGTAGCACTCTTCACAATCACAGTCACTAGCAAAATCTACACATAAAATTTTGAGCACTCAATTACACACAAATTATATACAAACAAAATTATGTATGCATGCATGCAAGAAGGTGCTAAATGATGTTTTGTGAAAACCCATCCAGCAAGTACAAGATACATAAACATAACTAAGTCAAAAAGTTTGCCAACTAAATTTATTTAGCCCTAAAACAATTTGCTAAACAAAACTATACTCAAATTGGACCTAAACATGTTTTTGCATACGAAGTCATTTTAACAGATACTATTTGTTAAACACATTGTAGATTCAGAAAGGCCTTGATTCACTGATTCCAACGGTATGAAATTTGCAAAAATCTAACATGGGAATCTCAAGTTACAGCCATTTGAAATTTGGATCAAAATCTGGTTTGAATTCTGTTTTTAAATCTAACCCTAGCCACGCGTCGCAATATTACTGGCGCGTACCGGTTCGCACCGGATCACCCTTCTGTGCCGTTGGATCTAACTAACGCTGCACGGCTCAGATCTGTCCATACCCCTTCGTTAAGTGAACTGTTTCTACACGTAGGATCCAGATCTGACGGCTAAAATCTCCTAACCAGAAACGAGCGGCGCTAGCGGCGGCGACAGGCGGCGGCGCGTCTGACTGCGGCGGTGCTAGTGTTCTAGGTCGCCCGGGGAAGCAAGAAGGCGCTTACCAGGACCGCAGTGGCGTGCTGAAGCTCGAGGTGGCTTTGGTTGGTCGAGGGGCGCGCGGATACGGCGATGATTTCTCGTCGGAGTAGAGGCAGACGTCGGCACGGTCAGTCGTCGTCGTTGGCGAGGTTCCTCGTCGCGCTAAGCCAAGATAAGGGTACCGTTAGATGCGCACATCGACGTAGATTCTAGGTGTACAAGTCAGAGGGCAAGGGGCGGTGGCTACTTACGGAGGGAAGTCACCGGAGTTCGTGCAGAGAACGGTGGCGGCCGGTCGTCAACGTTGCTGGAGCTATGGGTCATGCGAGGTCAAAAGGAAAGTGTCAGCAGGTGTGCAAGGACTCGCTGATCTTGATAGCATGAACGAGAGACAGAGGGGAGCTCGAAACTCACCGGAATTTGCCGGCGCAGTCGTCGGAACAGCGGCGGCGTCGTGCGAGTCGTGGGCAGCCTGGTGGCGTGAAGGCGAAATTGTTTGGGGGGAAATGGTCGCGAGGAGGGGGGGTCTTATAGCCTGAGGCTCGACAAGAAACGCTCGCTGTATCAATGCCAATTAAGCTCGCGAAATCAGTGCCGCAACGGGCAGCGGCGGGGGTCGTGCGCGGAATCAGGGGAAGACGAAGCTGACGTGGACGGGGCCCGCTTGGCAGTGAAATAAGCAGAGGGGGTGTGGGGTCTGGCTGTCAGCGACTAAGTGGGTGTGCTCACGCGTGCAGAAGGAAAAGAAATGACCCGGGTGGGCTAACTGGGCCTGCTCCGATGCTGGGCTAGATTCCTGGCGCTCGGCCCTTTTCTTTTGTTTACCCTTTTTCTTTTTCTATTTCGATTTTCAGGAATGGTTTTGAAATGAATTCAAACTCTTTTTGAATTCAAATCTTTCTGGGGTTTTTTGCAGGGTACAGTAGTCTCTAATATAGGCATAACAACAAGTGGTTGCTTTGCAAAGGCTTGGTCAACCTTGGAGACCAAAATAACAGAGACTTGGTACTTGGTTTGCAAAATTTGAAATATGGTTTTTGAGCCCATTTCAAATTTGAAAAACTTGGTTTAAATTCCACACTCAACCTATCTTCATGGAAGGCAATAAACTTGGTTCATAAACAATCAAATTTTCAAATGGGGACAGCCATTTGATTTGAATCTGCTCACATAAAATCATAGCACCATGTGCTTCTGTTTTTCTGAAATGAGTTTGAAATTTGATCTCAAATCTATATGCATGCATGAATAATATGCAAACTTTGAAATTATGATTTTTGGGATGTTACATTTTCATAAAAGTTAAGTGGGAGGAGAATAGAACTTTGATAAGGTTAACGAACCTTAGCTAAATGTGCTGAGTTGCGCAGCACCGGAAATTGTTCCGGAGACTGCCATAATGCTCATAGCTTATGTGCCTCAAATGTTGTGGTCACGGAGATCTAAGTTCTTATTGAACCAAGTCGGTCGGATAAACAAATCAAATGCTGAGATTTGAGAGTAAATCATTATTGTTTGACAATGATGAACCGACTATATACAAAGAAGCGATGATGGGCCCTGACTCCGTCAAATGGCTTGAAGCCATAAAATCCGTGATAAGTCCATACACGATAAATCAAGTTTTGAACTTGGAAGACCCTCCGGAAAGGTGTAAAAACCTATCAGTCATATTTGGATCTATAAAGAAACAGACATGGATATTTCACATCTATGAAATAGTCGACATGTCGTAAAGTATTTTATGACAATGTTCAAGGAATTGACTATGACAAGATTTGATCTTTCATAGCGATATTTAGTCTGGAAGGATTAAAGTAGCAACCACTACATATAATTTGTTATATGATAGATGAATAAACAAAACAAAGTTCTTCTAATAGAATGGTTACCTAGGACGTGTACAAGACACGGTCCAAAGGGTTTTGTTAAATTCAAAGGATGTTAAAAGGGCATGCAAACTTCAATGGTTGAAGTAAGCATCGCGGAGTTGGAATCTTCACCGTGATGAAAAGGAGTTTTCATCAGGAGACGATGACGATGCTTGCATTTGCAAGAAATTAAGTGGGAGCGCTGAGACATATTTCTAATACATTATGTGGATGACATCTTGTTAATTAGAAATGATGTATATTTTATTGACAAAGGTTAGGAATTTCATTTCGATGAAATACTTAGGCAAAACCCGATATTTAGCATGAATGTCTATAGTGGATAGACTGTGACGCTAATATGGTTGTGCCAAACGTACATATATGAGATATTGAAGGAGTTCAATATAGAAACGACAAGAAAAGGTTCTTGTCGCATGGAAAAGGAATTGAATCAAGATTCAAGTGTATCGACACTTGATAAGTGAAACAAGATTCAAGTGCTTTGACACTTGATGAGTGAAATCACGAGAATGTTTTGATCAACCATACCACGATATGTACACATCCAGATATGTCCTATGCTCTAAGTGTTATGAGCATATACCAGAATGAATCATAAAATGATCATTGGACTATAGTAAGGATATTCTTATGATCTTTTGGAAGAACTAAGAATATATTTGTGTAGAGGTGACAAACAATTACAAATAGTTCATTGTAAAGCGTTACATTGATACTAGTTTTGTCGCAAGATACAAATTAAGTTTATCTCAATTTATACTATGAGTGGCACAATGAAATGGAAAGGAGTTTTCATGATGGATTTGGATGTATTCCAAAGTTAAGACATTGTGACGAATACTACAACAAAAGGCTAAGTATATGACTGCTATAGTAGCAGCAAAGGAGGGAATTTGTGTCAAGTAGTTTGTTATCAAACTAAGGTGTGGTTCACAACGGGCTAACACTAAAGATATATTGTATGACAATAGTATCGACATGTTTTAACCCCAAGGAACTAAAGGTCTCACCAAAAGACCAAATTTATACAATGCCATCTCATTGGAGAATGAGTGATGCGTGAAGACGCAAAGACATGCAAATACACACGGATCTGAAAGCATCAGATCCGGAGATTATGTTAACCACTTGCAGTTGTGTATATGGAACACCAGAAAGCCATAGGTGTTCAATACGCAAAGTTTTCAAACTAGATTATTGTCTCTAGTGCAAGTGGGAGACTGAAGGGAATATGCCCGAGAGGCAATAATAAAGTGGTTATTATCGTATTCCTTATTTATGATAAATGTTTATTTTACATGCTATAATTGTATTAATACGGAAACGTTAATACATGTGTGTTTAATAAACAAAAAGGAAGTTCCTAGTTATGCCTCTCTTATAAACTAGCTCGTTGATTAACATGATGATCAAAGTTTCCTGATCATGGACATTGCATGTTGTTAATAACGAGGTCACAACATTAGTGTAATGATGTGATGAACATTCATCCGAAGTATAGCATTATGATCAAAGTCATTGAGTTTATATTGCTATAACAACTTACGAAGTGATCCTAATCCTTAAACCATGAGATCATGTCAATCACTAACACCGGAAGAATTTCTCGATGACATCAAACGTCACACCGTAACTAGGTGATTATAAAGATGGCTTCAGAACTACTAAAGTGTTATGTTGAGACCCATGGATCGAGAGTGGAATTTTTTCATCCCGATGACGGATAGATATGCCCTGGGCCCTCTCGGTGATATCACATTGATTAGCTTGCAAGCAAGTGATTTGATCACTAGAATGTTATATCACGGGAACGAGAAAAGAGTGCATGTCGGTAATGAGATCAAACTAGGTATGGAGATACCGATGATCGAATCTCGGACATGTAATATATCGTGAAACAAAGGGATTAAGATACTAGCGTAAAAGGTTCACACGATCACAAGAGTCATCGTTGAATGTGTGGGAGTCAGTATGGATCTCCAGGTCCCGCTACTGATTATTGATCGGAGAAGGGTCTCGATCATGTCCGCATTATTCACGAACCGTAGGGTGACACACTTAAGGGATGCCGACACCATTCGGAGCAAATGATATGCGAGAAAAAGAAAAGGAAAACGCAGGAATTTATTTCACTAGACACCAAAACTGTTTTGGTTGAAATTGCTGAAACTGGTTCTGCATGTGAAATTGAAATGTTGTAAGGGGTTTTATGTGAATGTTTGTTAATTAAAGTAATTAACAAAATTCTGAATAAATAAATAAAAGAGTTTTATTTAAATGAGAGCTTGCATTAATATTGGTGGAAATTTAATGCATGTGAGTGGATTTTTGAGTGGAGGCTTTTTAATGGGAGTGGAGGCTTTTCATTTTGAGTGGGAGCTCCACCCAGATGAATGTAGAAGAGTTGGGGGCAGCCCCCATGGCTGGGCGCCATGCCCCTTGGGTTCCCCCCTCTCCCCTATAAAAGGCCCCCCTCTCCTCCTCTCAAAGCACACCTCCTCGCGAAGGATCTCTCTCCCCCCTTTAGAATTCCCCCATGGTCTCGGATCAGCGAGATACATGTTCCCGGTGGCTTTTTCTGGAAGGATTTGTTGCTTCCGCTGCTTCGCTGGAGCGAGGGCGCGGAGGTTGTCGAGGTACCCGTACGTGTGTGCGATCACGGATGCACCACTGCTTTGAGGTGCTGGACTTGATCGTGCTGGACCGGCTGGACCAGATGGACTTCATCACGATATTGAGATCGGCAAGCGTTCATCTACATCATCCACGAGTACAACCTCGTTAACGCTATTCGGTCTTCGAGGGTATGTATTCTATGGATGTATATCCACCCGTTGCTTGTATCTAGTAGATAGATCTTGGTACATAGATGTTCCCATCATAGGAATTTTTTTGTTTTCTATGCTGCGAACCCTTCAGCCTTCGTCGTCGCCGTTGCCGCTGCCCTTGCAGATGCAGCACATTCTGCAAAATCAACCGTCTCAGATGGCAATGGCAGACCGGCCTTGTAGTGCAGCCGCATGGACTGCCTTAGAGGGGACAAATAGCCAAGCTTCGGCGGTGGCCGAGGCGGCTACGGCCACCGGGGCGGCAGCTTCTGTTGGAATTATGCCCTAGAGGCAATAATAAAGATGTTATTATTATAATTCTTGTTCATGATAAAGTTTATATTCCATGCTAGAATTGTATTAAGCGGAAACATTAATACTTGTGTGGTTTGTGAACAAACACCGTGTCCCTAGTATGCCTCTATGGACTAGCTCATTGATTAATGATGGTTAAGGTTTCCTAACCATAGACATGAGTTGTCGATTAATAATGAGATCATATCATTGGGAGAATGATATGATGGACAGACCCAAACTAAGCGAAGCAATTAGATCGTGTCATCGTGTTCATCTTTGCGAAGCTTTTCTTATGTAAAATATTGTATTCCTTAGACCATGAGATAATACAACTCCCTGGTATCGGAAGAAAGCTTTGAGGTCATCAAATGTCATCCTATGAGAGGGTGATCATAAAGGTGTCTCTCAGGTGATCGGAAAGTACCTGTTGGGTTGTATGTATCGAGATGGGATTTGTCCCTCCCAAGTCGGAGAGATATACTTTGGGCCCACTCGGTAATCGATATCAACACTGCTTGCAAGCATGTGGTTAAGAAGTTAGTCACAAAGTGATATCGGATTATGGAACAAGTAAAGTACTTGCTGTGAACGAGATTGAACTAGGTATGACGGTACCGACGATCGAATCTCAGGCAAGTAAAATATCGCGAGACGAAGGGAATATAAATATGGGATTGATTGAATCCTGGCATCGTGGTTCATCCGATATGATCATCGATGAATGTGTGGGAGTCAATATGGGTTTCCAGACCCCGCTGTTGATTATTGATATAAGATCATGTCTGCATGTTCTCGAACCCGAAGGGTCACACACTTAACGTGTCTTGACGCTAGGATAGATTGGATAATTGGTTTATGAGTTTTTGTTCGGAGTCTCGGATGGGATCTGGGACATCACGAGAGGTTCCAGAATGGTCCGGAGAATAAGATTCATATAAGGCAATGCGGTTTTTGGAGTTCGGAATTGTTTCGGGTTAATCGGTATTGTACCGGAAGCTTCTAGAACCTTCCAGAGGGGTACCAACGTGGCCCAACCTGTCGGGAGGGGGCATGGGCCTATGAGGGAGTGCCCTGGCCGCATTGGGCCAGGGGCACAAGGCCCCATAGGGCCCAACCAGCCAAACCTAGGGGAAACCCTAGGGGAGCTTCTAGAAGGAGGGGGGGAAACTTGCCCCCCACTCTTCCCTCCTTGGCCGCCGGCCTAGGCTTGGGGGAGGGGCTAGGGTTGGCGCCTACCCCTCTATATAAAGAGGGCTGGGGGAGCACCACCCCCCACACCTTCTCCTCAAGCCCTAGCCGCCCTGCTGCCCTCCTCTCTCTCCCTCCCGACTGCACGTAGGCGAAGCCCTGCTGCAGAAACTCTCCACCACTTGCACCGCGCCGTCGCATTGTAGATCCAATCCGTCTCTCCACCATACTTACTGGACCGAGGAAGGAGGAGACGTCGAGGTGCCGCACGTGTGCATCTCTCGGAGGCATCGCCACTTGCGGTGTTAGATCGGAGCGGATCGCGAGGAGGAGAAGCGAGTACAACTACATCACCCATGTTCCGACGAACATTCCGCTGTGCGAATCTTCAATGATATGAAGATCTCATCTAATCCCTCTCGTTGTTTGCATCTCCTAGATTAGATCTTGGCTTTCCCGTTCGCATCCATAGATTTTTTTTTGATTTACTATGCTGCGAAACCCTTCAGTGGTATCAGAGCTAGATCTATGCGTAGATGTGTTTCACGAGTAGAACGCAACATGGTTGTTGCGGGCGTTGATGTTTTCTGTTGCAAGCCTCTTGTTTGTGTTCTTCTTATGACGCGGGATAGTGAGATTGAAGCGGTCCAGGCCAACTTTACGCGACGTCGGTCGCGAGACCGGCTCCGCACTTGACGTGTGGCTTGTTCCACACATGCGGCTGGTGGATGCATGTTTCTCTCACTATAGTTGTCATGGGATTAACACCGGAGTTTGGCAACCATAATATCACCGTTGTGGCTTTCCGTAGGTAAGAATCGTTCTTAGCTTGCTACTCCCATAAGCCACGTAAAACATGCAACAACAAAGTAGAGGCGTCTAACTTGTTTTTGCAGGGAGTGTTTTCTGTGATATGGTATGGCCCAAGATGTGATATGTGTATTGTATGCGATGATCATGTTTTGTAATGTTTCACGACTTGCATGTCGATGAGTACACAACCGGCAGGAGCCATATGGTTGTCTTTATAATTGTGTATGACCTGTGTGTCAACTTCTTATACGCCATGTAATAGTTTCACTTTATCGCTAAGTAGTTAGCAATAGTTGTAGTTGCTATTCGTGGTGGAGGCAATCATGGTGGAGTGATGGAGATCATGCCGGCACGCACAATATGGAGATCATTGCGCAAAGATTGGCTATACCATGTCACATAAAGTTATATGCATGTGATGTTTATCCTTTTATGTATCTTATTATGCTTAGATCGCGACGGTAGCATTATAAGATGATTCCACACTTAAAGATCAAGATAAAACTGTGTTCTACCCATGTATGCACCGTTGCGAAAGTTCGTCGTGTCCAAGCATCACGTGATGATCGGGTGCTATAGACTCTACGTTCACATACAACGGGTGCAAGCCAGTTTTGCACACGCGGAAATACTTGGGTCTAACTTGACGAGCCTAGCATGTACAGACATGGCCTCGGAACACATGAAACGAAAGGTTAAGCATGAGTCATATGAATGATATGATCGACACTTTGTTGTCCACCATTGGAACCACATATCTTCTCGTGAAGATCGGATTAGGTGTGGTGAATTTGGATCATGTTCACTAAACAACTTGAGGGATGTTGAATTTAGTGGGAGTTCATCTAGTAATTTGATTAAAAGTTGAACTAGTTATCATGAACATAGTCTAATTTGTACTTGCAAACATTGTAGATCAAATGGCTAAGTCCAACTTCAACTTCAATGTTTTTGCTGAGAAGGAAAAGCTTAGAAACAATGGGTCTAACTTCACCAACTGGTTCCGCAATCTGAGAATCATTCTCTCTGGCGGTCAAAAGGACTATGTCCTTGAGAAAGCGTTAGGTAACCCCCCTGCTGCAACTGCGCCGGCTGATGAGAAAGCTGTCTATCAGTCGCGCAAAGATGATTATGGTGTGATTAAGAGCACCATGTTGTTTGCTATGGATTCGGACCTTCAAAATCGTTTTGAAGACTATCCCGGGCCCCTTTGAGATTCTTGAGGAACTGAAAACTATGTTTTAGACTCAGGCCCGTTCTGAGAGATATGAGATCTCTGAGAAATTCTTTAACTGCAAGATGGAGGAAGAGAGTTCCGTTAGTGAGCACGCCATTAAGATGTCGGGCTAAACTGGACTGCAAGATTCCAGAGGATCTCAAGATTGTCAGGGTTCTGCAATCACTCCCTCCCAGCTACAAAAGTTTTGTAGTGACTCATAATCAGATTGGTTCCACTGATACGATCACCGAGCTCTTCGCAAAGCTGAAGGCTGCGGAGGTGGACATCAAAAAGGATAATCATGTGTTGATGGTCAACAAGCCCCCCACCTTCAAGAAAGGTAAGGGTGGAAAGAAGCCCTTCAAGAAAGGCGGCGGCAAGTGCGTTGCCCCTGCTGAGAAGAAGCTCAAGTCTGGACCCAAGCCGGACACTGAGTGCTTCTATTGCAAGGACAAGGGCCACTGGAAGCGCAACTGTCCGAAGTACTTAGCGGACAAGAAGGCTGGCACCATCAAAGGTATATTTGATATACATGTTATTGATGTTTTCCTTACTAGCCCTCGTTGTAGTGCCTGGGTATTTGATACTGGTTCAATTGCTAATATTTGTAACTCGAAATAGGAGCTACGAAATAGACGGCGGCTTGCGAGGGATGAGGTGACGATGCGCGTTGGCAACGTATCAAGAGTTGATGTGATGGCCGTTGGCACGCTCTCCTTAGTTTTACCTTCGGGATTAGTTTTAAACCTTAATAAGTGTTATTATGTGCCTGCGTTGAGCATGAACATTATTTCTGGATCGTGTTTATTGCAAGACGGTTATTCATTTAAATCGGAGAATAATGGTTGTTCTATTTATATGAGTAACATCTTTTATGGTCATGCACCTGCTGTAAATGGTTTATTTCTTCTGAATCTCAAAAGGGATGAAACACACATCCATAACATTGAGGCTAAGAGATGCAAAGTAGATAGTGATAATACTACTTATTTGTGGCACTGTCGTCTAGGTCATATTGGTGTAAAGCGCATGAAGAAACTTCATTCTGATGGAATTTTGGAGTCTCTTGATTTTGAATCATTTGACACATGCGAACCATGCCTCATGGGCAAGATGATCAAAACCCCATTCTCCGGAATGATGGAGCAAGCAACAGACTTGTTGGAAATCATACATACCGATGTATGCGGACCGATGAGTGTTTCGACGCACGGTGGATATCGCTACTTTCTCACTTTTACCGATGATTTAAGTAGATATGGGTATATCTATTTAATGAAACATAAATCTGAAACATTTGAAAAGTTCAAAGAATTTCAGAATGAAGTGGAGAACCATCGTAACAGAAAAATTAAGTTTCTACGATCCGATCGTGGAGGTGAATATTTGAGTTATGATTTTCTCACGCATCTTAAAGCAAGCGGAATCGTTTCGCAACTCACGCCACCCGGAATACCACATCGCAATGGTGTGTCTGAACGCCGGAATCGAACCCTATTAGATATGGTCCGATCGATGATGTCTCTTACTGATTTGCCGTTATCATTTTGGGGTTATGCATTAGAAACCGCTGCATTCAGTTTAAATAGGGCACCATCTAAATCCGTTGAGACGACACTATATGAACTGTGGTTTGGTGCTAAACCTAAGTTGTCATTTCCTAAAGTTTGGGGATGCGAAGCTTATGTCAAGAAGTTGATGCCGGACAAGCTCGAACCCAAAGCGGAGAAATGCGTATTCATAGGATACCCTAAGGAAACTATTGGGTATACCTTCTATCATAGAACCGAAGGCAAAGTGTTTGTCGCAAAGAACGGTTCCTTTCTTGAGAAGGATTTTCTCTCGAAAGAAGTGAGTGGGAGGAAAGTAGAGCTAGACGAGGTTGTTGAACCTTCTCTTGAGTTTGAGAGTAGCGCAGCACCTAAAATGGTTTCAGTGCCGCCTGCACCAACAATAGAGGAAGCTAATGACAAGGATGATGAAGCTTCGAACGATGCTACTACTGAACGTCGCAGGTCGACAAGGTCGCGTGCCCCTCCTGGGTGGTACGACAACCCTGTCTTGACTGTCTTGTTGGTAGAAGACAGTGAACCTACGAACTATGAGGAAACGATGATGAGCCCAGACTCTGAGAAATGGCTAGAGGCCATGAAATCCGAATTGGGATCCATGAGCGAAAACCAAATGGACTTTGGTGGACCCTCCTAGCGACCGAAAGGCCGTTGAATGCAAAAGGATTTTCAAGAAGAAAACGGACGCGGATGGTAATGTTACCGTCTATAAAGCACGACTTGTCGCGAAAGGTTTTCGACAAGTTCAAGGTGTTGACTACGATGAGACCTTCTCTTCTGTAGCGATGTTTAAGTCCATTCGGATTTTATTAGCAATTGCTGCATTTCATGATTATGAAATATGGCAGATGGATGTCAAGACTGCGTTCCTCAATGGCAACATTGATGAAGAGTTGTATATGATGCAACCCGAAGGTTTTGTCGATCCCAAGGATGCTGATAAAGTATGCAAACTTCAGCGTTCCATTTATGGACTAAAGCAAGCATCTCGGAGTTGGAACCTTCGTTTTGATCAAGTGATCAAGAGCTTTGGATTTGTTCCAAATAGCTACGAAGCTTGTATCTACAAGAAAGTGAGTGGGAGCTCAGTGACATTTCTGGTACTATATGTGGATGACATATTGATTATTGGAAATGACATTAACATGCTTAACGATGTGAAGAGTTATTTGAACAAATGTTTTTCAATGAAAGACCTAGGTGAAGCTGCTTATATATTGGGCATCAAAATCTATAGATATAGACAAAGACGCCTGATAGCTTTAAGCCAGAGTACATACCTAGACAAAGTTCTAAAAAGGTTCAGAATGGATAAGGCAAAGAAAGGTTCAGTGCGTATGTTGTCAGGTAAGATATTGAGCAAGGCTCAGTGTCCAGCTACGGTAAATGATAGAGAAGCTATGAGCAAAGTGCCATACGCCTCGGCCATAGGTTCTATCATGTATGCCATGCTGTGTACTAGACCGGATGTGTCCAATGCTCTTAGTTTGACGAGCAAATACCAAAGTGATCCAGGAGTGGTACACTGGACATCCGTGAAGAACATCCTAAAGTACCTAAATAGGACTAAAGAAATGTTCTTAGTCTATGGAGGTGATGAACAACTCGTCGTAAAGGGTTACATCGATGCTAGTTTCGACACCGACAAGGATGATTCTAAATCTCAGACAGGATACGTTTATATTTTGAATGGAGGAGCTGTGAGCTGGAGAAGCTGCAAGCAAAGCGTGATCGCGGGATCTACAGTGGAAGTGGAATACATGGCTGCTGCAGAAGCATCAAGTGAAGGAGTTTGGATCAGGAACTTCATCACTGAGCTTGGCGTGGTTCCAAGTGCATTGGACCCACTGGAGATATTCTGTGACAACACTGGCGCTATAGAACTCGCTAAGGAACCAAGATATCATCCAAAGACCAAGCATATCAACCGCAGGTTTCATATAATCCGAGATTATATAGCAGATGGAGATCTGAAGATTAGCAAAGTACATACAGATCTAAATGTCGCAGATCCATTGACTAAACCTCTTCCACGTGTAAAACATGATCAGCACCTTAGTGCCATGGGTGTGAGATTGTTGCCAAATGTAAACTAGATTATTGACACTAGTGCAAGTGGGAGACTGTTGGAATTATGCCCTAGAGGCAATAATAAAGATGTTATTATTATAATTCTTGTTCATGATAAAGTTTATATTCCATGCTAGAATTGTATTAAGCGGAAACATTAATACTTGTGTGGTTTGGGAACAAACACCGTGTCCCTAGTATGCCTCTATGGACTAGTTCATTGATTAATGATGTTAAGGTTTCCTAACCATAGACATGAGTTGTCGATTAATAATGAGATCATATCATTGGGAGAATGATATGATGGACAGACCCAAACTAAGCGAAGCAATTAGATCGTGCCATCGTGTTCATCTTTGCGAAGATTTTCTTATGTCAAATATTGTATTCCTTAGACCATGAGATAATACAACTCCCTGGTATCGGAAGAAAGCTTTGAGGTCATCAAATGTCATCCTATGGGAGGGTGATCATAAAGGTGTCTCTCAGGTGATCAGAAAGTACCTGTTGGGTTGTATGTATCGAGATGGAATTGTCCCTCCCAAGTCAGAGAGATATACTTCGGGCCCACTCGGTAATCGATATCAACACTGCTTGCAAGCATGTGGTCAAGGAGTTAGTCATAAAGTGATATTGGATTATGGAACAAGTAAAGTACTTGCTGTGAACGAGATTGAACTAGGTATGACGGTACCGACGATCGAATCTCGGGCAAGTAAAATATCGCGAGATGAAGGGAATATAAATATGGGATTGATTGAATCCTGGCATCGTGGTTCATCCGATATGATCATCGATGAATGTGTGGGAGTCAATATGGGTTTCCAGACCCCGCTGTTGATTATTGATATAAGATCATGTCTGCATGTTCTCGAACCCAAAGGGTCACACACTTAACGTGTCTCGACGCTAGGATAGATTGGATAATTGGTTTATGAGTTTTTGTTCGGAGTCTCGGATGGGATCCGGGACATCACGAGAGGTTCTAGAATGGTCCGGAGAATAAGATTCATATAAGGCAATGCAGTTTTTGGAGTTCGGAATTGTTTCGGGTTAATCGGTATTGTACCGGAAGCTTCTAGAACCTTCCGGAGGGGGACCAACGTGGCCCCACCTGTCGGGAGGGGGCATGGGCCTATGAGGGAGTGCCCTGGCCGCATTGGGCCAGGGGCACAAGGCCCCATAGGGCCCAGCCGGCCAAACCTAGGGGAAACCCTAGGGGAGCTTCTAGAAGGAGGGGGGGGGGAACTTGCCCCCCACTCTCCCCTCCTTGGCCGCCGGCCTAGGCTTGGGGGAGGGGATAGGGTTGGCGCCCACCCCTCTATATAAAGAGGGCTGGGGGTGCACCACCCCCCCACACCTCCTCCTCAAGCCCTAGCCGCCCTGCTGCCCTCCTCTCTCTCCCTCCCGACTGCACGTAGGCGAAGCCCTGCTGTAGAAACTCTCCACCACTTGCACCGCGCCGTCGCATTGTAGATCCAATCCGTCTCTCCACCATACTTGCTGGACCGAGGAAGGAGGAGACGTCGAGGTGCCGCACGTGTGCATCTCTCGGAGGCATCGCCACTTGTGGTGTTAGATCAGAGCGGATCGCGAGGAGGAGAAGCGAGTACGACTACATCACCCACGTTCCGACGAACGTTCCGCTGTGCGAATCTTCAAGGGTATGAAGATCTCATCTAATCCCTCTCGTTGTTTGCATCTCCTAGATTAGATCTTGGCTTTCCCGTTCGCATCCGTAGAATTGTTTTTGATTTACTATGCTGCGAAACCCTTCAGCTTCTGCTTAGGCAAGGCCATATCTAAGCTTCCTAAGAGTATATCTTATTTATTTGAAACTAGTTCGACTAAGTTCTGAATCTTTATTTACAGGTGGTGGCTAGCAACCGGATCGGGCAATGTACCGGTTCAGGGTTCCATTTTAAGTATATTTACGACTGTGTCCTTAGTTGTGTCCACAAATTATGCCTATGCCACTACGATCGTAGAATTGTAGCAACACCATCAGAAACAGGGGAAGAGGATGTGGCATTTTATTGACTGGTGGGCCTCGCCACCTCAAATCTCGACGGCACGCATCCCAGGTTCGAGGATTAGTGCTCCCCATTATTGTGTGATTTTCCATATTCTATCGCTCACAGCTCCGCTCCGCTGCTTTGGACTTGCATGCCGCCGCTCCATCCCGTCGTGCAACACTCTCATATTCCCCCTAGAGTATCGTCCTCCCGTCATCCCCTACCAGCCCTACCCACCCTGCCTTGCCCCCTTGCCCTGTATCCTTGCCTCTGTCCCCGCCCAGGCGCATCTGGGAACGAACATCGTGAGGTGGGCGCTAGGTTCCCGTGCAACGATGGTGTCTTTGATCTGGATCCCGCATGGAAATGGATCCTGCGTGACCAGAGAACACATAGATGGGTCCTGCCTGGCCAGAGAGCGAGGAGATGGACCCTTCAAGGCTGGAGAACATGGAGGAGCACGAAACAGGGGAAGAGGACATGAGGTGCAAAGCTTTGGTGCTTTGGAGCCCATTGAACGTGTCATACATCCTCCCTGAAGGGTAAGAACTACAATTCCATCACCACACCTCCCAATTAGCATTTCTAGTCCCATGGTGATTGAGAGGATCTGTGTTGGTGACCGTGGGCCGTTTGTTGTATCCAGATTTTTTTTGAAGATTCGGCATGGGTGTTAGACTGAAAACTTGTCCGACGATAGAATGACAGTTACTAGTGGATTTGATTATCGGCTGACAGTAGACGCAGAGGACGTAACTCTAAGTGACTTGCACATGCAATTTGGCAAGTTTTCGATTGTCTAGCATGATGAATTCATAAGCAGGTACTATAACACAAATTCACAGACTTTCTGCAATGTTAGAACTGAGGAGGATCTGGCCATGATGTGGGGTAAACACCTCGGCATGAGGACTGTGCTGATGTTTGTGCACATCGTTAACAAAGATACTGGGGAAGAGACTGTCCTGAATGATACCGGCCTATGTGGAACGCGAACAGAGCAGTCTCTATTTTCAATACCAAGCGCGGCCACCCAGCCTGTCGTTGAGCATGATGCCTTCTCAAGCGAACATGAAGACATCAAAATGTGTGGCGGTCAGGATGATTTTGTGCTCAGAGATGATGATGATGATGAGAAAGCATATCCAGATGTGGCTGCTGACCCTAATAGGATGGAGAGTATGGAATATTTGGTTGATTCGAACTATGAGCCTGACTATGGGACTAATGAGGAAGAGGAATGTGAGGATGGGGAAATGGGATGCAACTACGATGATGAAGATGAGGATAGTACAGTGATACACTTTGATAGGGACAACCCTACAATTGATGAGGGGACTGTGTTTGATACTGTGGAGGAATGCAAATATGTTGTTGCTACCTATGCAATAAGAGTTGGGTTCAAATTTATCATTGAAAAGGGCGACCAAGAGATATTTAGGGTGCATTGTAGGGAAATTAAGGTGTGTAAATGGATATTGCATGCATCTCCAATGCGAGGTGGACACCCATTTCAGGTTGCAATAGCTACATTTAGTTTTGGTCTTTCTCATATTTGTTCTTCTGATGAGTCCTCTGATTTATTTTTATTCCCATCAAATGCAGATCAAGGTAAACACGAAGAAACACAACTTCCCTAATACTTCTTTAAGTTATAAAATTAGTGTAGGTTTGTTGCATGTAAAACAAAAATTTCTATCGCAAGAACACACAAAACCAAGATCTAATCTATGGACAAGCCAAGATCTAATCTATGAGATCGGTGCAACGAGATTGTAGAGAACTAACCCTCATAGATCCAACGCGTTTAATGAGATTGGATTCTCGTGGTTGATTTAGTTTATCACTTGCCGATATCAAGATCGTGTATATTATCCTTCTGGCACCGCGTTCCGGTAGCGCTTCCACAGTCGGTCACACATACGATAGTCGATGAAGACCTTCCTCTCCCTTGTTCCAGCAGGGCAGTGGAGGTGTAGATCTCCTCGTAATCCCAACAGCATGACGGTGTGGTGGTGGTGGAGGAGGAGAGATTTCTGCAGGGTTTCGCCTAAGCCAGAGTAGGACAATGGACGAGAGAGAAGAGAGGTGCGGCGACTGGGGTTTAGGCGCTAAGGGACAAGGGGTGCGGGGGAGGGGGGTGCACCCACACCCCTCATTATATAGGCAGGGGGCGGCCGACCAAGGGTTCCCAGCCTAGGCCATGTTCCCCCAACTCGGCCACAAGGGGAGAGTTGGAACCTTTCCCACCAAGTCTTCCCTCTTACCAAAAACTAGAGTTTGACTTTTCAAACTAGATTTGACTATTCAAACTAGGGTTTGACACTTTTACTAGTGTTGGCCGAATTGTCCCTTTAGGATTTGGTGCGTCTAGCCTCTAGGGCATGCCACTGTCCAAGTAACCCCCTCCCGGGGCGGTGGAACCACTGGTGGTCCCTCTAGAACATTCTAGAAGTATCCGGTCAAAAGACCAAAACTTTTCTGAACCCCGGAAAACCACTTTACTTATATGAATCTTATTCTCCGGACCATTCCGGATCTCCTCGCGATGTCCTGGATCCAATCTGAGACTCTGAACAACATGTGGTCTCCAACTCATATTCCATATCTACTTAAACAACATTGAATCCTTAAGTGTGTCTCCCTACGGTTCGTGAACTATGCAGATGTGATTGAGACACCTCTCCGATTAATAACCAATAGAGGGATCTGGAAATCCATATGGCTCCCACATATTTATATGATGACTTCATGATCGAATGAACCATTTACATATGATACTGATTCCCTTTGTCACGCGATACTTTACTTATTCGAGGTTTGATCGTCGGTATCTCTATACCTAGTTCAACCTTGTTACCAATAAGTAATCTTTACTCGTACTGTGATGTGACATCCCTTATGACCTTGTCACATGCTTGCAAGCCAATTGGATGACACTCCACCGACATGGCCTAGAGTATATCTACCTGTCATATGGATGGAAAAATCCCACTCTTGATCCATGCGCTTCAACCCATACTTTCAAAATACCCAATGCCATCTTTATAACCACCCAGTTATGGAAGTGGCATTTGATGTCATCAAAGCACTCATCCGGTGATGGTGATTAACATGATCTCATGGTCAAAGGATTAGGTTACTATTTATTTAAAATCTTGTAGCAAATGAACTCTAAGTGACATGATCTTATGCTATGCTAACTATAGGAGTGTGTCCATCACATCATTCTCCTAATGACATGATCTTGTTATTAATAACATCTAATGTCCATGATCATGAAACCATGATCATCTATTAATCAACAAGCTAGTTTAACAAGAGGCTTACTAGGGACTCTTATGTTTACAAAACACACAAGTATTAATGTTTCTAGTTAATACAATTATAGCATGGGATGTAAACATTTAACATAAACACAAAGATATAATAATAACCACTTTATTATTGCCTCTTGGGTATATCTCCAACAGTCTCCCACTTGCACTAGAGTCAATAATCTAGTGTGGAAAAACTTGTGCATTCAACACCTATGGCTTTCTGGTGTTGTATATACACGATTTCTAGTGGTAAACTTAATCTTTGGATCTGACACTTTTAGGTCCGTGTGTATTTGCATGTCTTTGCGTCTCTACGCATCACTCATTCTCCAATGAGATGGCATTGTATAAATTTGGTCCTTTGGTGAGACCTTTAGTTCCTTGGGGTTAAAACATGTCGATACAATTGTCATACAATATACCTTCATAGCACTAGCCCGCTGTGAACCACACCTAGTTTGATAACAAACTACTTGACACAAATGCCCTCTTTTGCTGCTACAATAGCAGTCATATATTTAGCCTTTTGTTGTAGTATCTGTCATAGTGTCTTAACTTTGGAACTCATCCAAATCCGTTATGGAACTTCCTTTCCATCACATTGTGCCACCCATAGTTTAAATTGAGATAAACTTAATTTGTATCTTGTGACAAAACTAGTATCAATGTAACACTTTACAATGAACTATCTATCTATTTTTCACCTCTACATAAATAACATATTCTTAGTTCTTCCAAAGATCATAAGAATATCCTTACTATCATCCAATGATCATCTTATGAGTCATTCTGGTATATGATCATAACATTTAGAGCATAGGACATATCTGGATGTGTACATATCACAGTATGATTGATCAAAATATTCTTGTGATTTCACTTACCAAGTGTCAAAACACTTGAATCTTGATTCAATCCTTCCTGTGCGACAAGTACCTTTCTTGTCATTTCCATATTGAACTTATTCAATATCTTATCTATGTATATTTGGCACAATCATATTAGCGTCTCAATCTATCCATATAGACATTGATACCTAATATTCGGGTTTTGCCTAAGTCTTTCATCGAAATGAAATTATTAACCCATGTCAATAAAAGATACATCGTTTCCAATCAACAATGTCTTTCACATAATACATTAGAAATATGTCTTAGCGCTCCCACTTAATTTCTTGCAAATGCAATCATCTTCATCATCTCCGATGGAATTAAACTCTTTTAACAGTTTCATCATGGTGAAAATTCCAACTCCGTGATGCTTACCTCAACCATTAAAGTTTGCATGCCTTGTTAGCATCCTTTGAATTAACAAAACTCTTTGGATCGTGTTATGTACACGTCCTAGGTAACCATTTTATTAGAAGAACTTGTTTTGTTTGTTCAACTACCATATACCAAAATTATATGTAGTGGTTGCTATATTAATCCTGTCTAGACTAAATATCGCTATGAAAGATCAAATCTTGTCATATTCAATGATACGTCGGAAACGTATATATAATTTTTTATGCTCCATTCTTGTTTAGTATCTACTTTGCTTTACTTGTCTACACTTCGAGGTGCTTTTTACATGTTTTCTGGTACTAACCTATTAACAAGTTGCAACAGTGCCAAATGCCTGTTTTCTGTAGTTTTTGGTTTCAGAAAAGTTAGTAAAGAAATATTCTAAGAATTGGACGGGGCAAACTTCAAAGTCAATTACTTTCCGTGGGGAAGAAGAAGTCTAGAGAGGAAACGAGGAAGCGGGCTAGGGCAGCCAGACCCCCCCAGGCGCGACCAGGGGTGGGCCCATGCCTGGCTACGGTTTGGCCCCCTGGTCGCATCCTGTAAGGTTCCCAATCCTTTATAAAGGTAAGGATCCCTGTGTTTACAATGCTAGTCCCTGGATCAATAGCTAGCATCCATAGTTAAGATGTAATATCAAGATACAAAGGTCATAATACAACTTTATAACCAGGAATAAAATAATTTATTACATCTTACATAGCTCATTTGGCTATCTCATTACAATGCAGCAGAATATAACAATAGCATGGGGTCCTTCATCTTCAAAGTTCCACAGGCAAGCATGTTGGTTGTAGACTTGTAATCCTAATCAACACATCTTACTAACATCGAACAAACCTGCAATAGAACAAGTTACAACCACAAGGGTCAATACATTTGAATTGTATTGGCAAGTGATACTATGGTAGTATAGTGGAGTCTATCATCTATATGCATTTGGCTAAGTGGAGCTTAGGCTTGCATTGCTCAAAATAGATTTTTCTTATCATTTGAAAACACTAAGTTTTTGCTTGACAAAATCACCCAAGGCATCCCCCAATAGAAATTGGTGATCCTTCAACCCTTGTTCAACCACAAGTTTTCAACTTAGAAATTTGGATGAGGAGATTCTTGATAGCTTCCATGTCTTGATGCTCAAATTGTCCTTTACCAGGGACATGGCTAAGTACTTATATTTTTACACTCTGTAGAGGTGGTGCACTTTCCCCACAAGACTTGGTTTCACCAAGACAAGATCTTTCAGAAGCCTTCCCTTAGACCAGAATGGACATGCTCCAACCTATCAAACCCCTACTACCAACTGTCCATTTGGCTAAGTTATTGCAACCTATATGATCTAGGCAGAGCCCATAATGCCAAGTGGCTGCACTTGAAGCTTCTCAACATTTGACATCTCAAATCTCTTTGTTCCTGGGTGGCCATCCACAAGTGAGACACCAAGTTTTCCCCAGCATACTGGACTTGGTGATGCCCAAGTTTTCCCCAGCATACTAGACTTGCATGACCACTCAACACAAACCATTCTTTCCATTCCACCTAGGTAATTCATTCACTTAGTTGTTTTATTAAACAAAACACAAGTCCTTGACTTAGAAATATTCCATAGCATGAAATGTAATCCACCCTTGTTTTCTACTAGCTAAGCTAAGCATGATAATAGTAGGAATCTTAACTTAGGAAATTTCTACTAAAGTTTCATCTACTAGGATTTCCCATGGCATAGTTTACATTTAGCAAAATTCCATGCAAGTCCTACTTAGAAATATCACTAATGCATAGTGAAAATAATAGGACAAAAGTATGAAGCATCACTTGCCTTTTTGGTAGAGAATATAAGTTCACTCCTTGTCCTTTCAATATTCACACTCTTCAAATCACTACAATTCAATCAAGCAAGGCACAAATTTAATCTACCATTCAAGCAACATCACATAAAATAATAGAAACAAAACAATGCATGCAAACATGCAAAAGATTGTTTTATTTGTAAAAGTGGTTTCTAATGGGCCATAAACATTTGAAAACACTTAATGGTCATTTTATAAAGTGGCAAAACCATTTGCAAAAGATTTTACTTCATAAACCATTTTTAAACCAAGTCATTATTTTATGTGGTTGAAATGTCTTTAGTAATGTAATAATTTTTATAGGGTTCACCAAATACATTTTCAAATCATAAAACTTGGTGTTTAGGGTCATAGAGTTTAAATCAAAACATTTCCCAAAAGGTTTCTTCCAAAAGCATTTTAAACATATAAACAATATTTTTATTTGACTAGAAATGGTTTAAATCCAAGATTTATTCTTTTGTTTCACCAAATACATTTTCAAATCCATGAGTTGGTTTCTAAAGTCAGTAGGTTCAAAACAATCCATTTGCCAAAGGTTTTATCTCAAAAATCATTTTAGAACAAATTTTATATTCTAAACGTGCATACACAAGTTTCTGCAAAAACAATCAATTTAACAGAAGCAATTCACAAAACAAAGGGCATGGTCAGAAAGTACTTGTCTTGCTGATTCCATTGATATAAAATTTGCAAAATTTGGACATGTGGTTTGAAAGTTATGAATTTTTCAAATTGGAACAACACATAGATCATTTCTGGTTTTATTCAAATAGACAGGGCCACGTGTCTTGTTTCTATTCGTCTGTACCGCTTCGTGCGGATCGACAGATGCGAGCCGTTGGATCTAAGTGCCATCGCACAGCTCAGAGGCACTACTTACCCCTTCAGGTTAGATTCTATCCTAGCTGCTAGATTGAAATCGAACGGCGCTCAACATGCTTGCCAACGAGTGGCGGTGCTGGCGGCGGCAGGTGGCGACGGAGCGGTCAGACGGTGGCGGTGTCGACGTTACAGGAAGCGAGAGAGCGAAGAGAGAAGCTCACCGAGTTCGTCGCGGCGTGGATATGCTCGAGGTGGTCCTTGCTGGCGAAGGGGCGCTCGGGGTCGACGGGAATTCTTCACCGGAGTTCGTGGAACCATCGGGTGCGGTCAGTCATCGCCGAAGGCGACTCTAGGGTGCACGATAGAGAAAGCAAGGGGCATGGTTAGACGCATAGACGAGTGGAGTGTATTGGAGCATCAAAGAGGAGTGGAGGCACGGTCAGAGACTACCTGTAGGGCTCGTCGGAGAAAAAGGCAGACGGCGGCGTTGCTGGTCGTCGTCGTTGCCGACGCTGGGGGGCATGCGCGAGCAAGACGAGGGTGCAGAGAGAAGCGCCAGGGACTGGGGGTCACGCTCGTGTGCTCGAGGAGGCGAGGGGCGACGTCGACTGGCCGGAATTGTCGCCGGAGGGCGTCGGAGGCAGTGGAGCTTCGGAGATGATTCCGAGCAGCCTGGTAGCAGGGAGGGTGTGGAGACGGAGGGGAAAGAGAGGGAGTCGAGGCGCTTAAGATGGCATGGTCGCGGGGTGGTTTTACTGCGGCGTTAACGCGAATTTACTCGGGCCTTAATCTTCTTGTAAGATCCCTCCTTTGTAAAGGAAAAGGATCCCTGTGATTGCAATGCTAGTCCCTGGATCATTGCTAGCATCCACAGTTTAAGATGAAGTACACAGATACAAAGGTAATTATTACATCCATTCCAGAGATAAACATAGTCTTTACAACTCAGAGGCCACTGGACTATTACAAGAGTTTGGAATAAGTAAATAAATCTAAGTCTTCATCTTCATGTGCCACAGGCAAACATGTTGAGTGTAGACCCATGACACCTAATCCTCATCAAAGTAACCTGCAACATCACAAGTTACAGCCACAGTGGGTCAATACTTTGGAATAGTATTGGCAAGTGATACCTTAGTATATTTTAAGTGGACTAGATACTATATGCAAATTTGGATAAGTGTAGTTTGGCTTGCTTTGCTCAAAATAGGTTTTGCCTATTAGTTGAAATCACTAAGTTTTTCTTTATCAAAACTTTTCCCAAGGAACCATCAATAGACATTGAGGTCCTTCACCCTTGTTCACCCACAAGTTTTTACTTAGAAGTTTGAATGATGAGATTCTTGATAGCTTCCATGTCTTGATGCTCAAGTTGTCCAATGCCATGGACTTGGCTAAGTACTTAGATTTTCCATCTGCAGAGGTTGTGCACTTTTCCCACCAGACTTGGTTTCACCAAGACAGGATCTTTCAGAAGCCTTCCCTTAGACCAAATGGACGCATTCCAACCTATCATCCCACTACCACCAACTGTCCAAATGGCTAAGTTCTAGCAACCTATGTGATCCAGGCAGAGCCCATATTGCCAAGTGGCTGCACTAGAAGCTTCTCAACACTTGGCCTCTAAAATCCCTTTGTTCCTGGGTGGCTTTCCACAAGTGAGATACACAAGGTAAACCATAGCCATGGGCCTTGTGTAACCACTCAACCAAAACCACCAATCAAGTCCCATTCCACCCAGGTGATTCATTGACTTAGTTGTTTTATTAAGCAAAACAAAAGTCCAAAGACTTAGAAATATTTTTATCATAGCATGTATATTTCACCAATCCTTGTTTGCTACTAGCTAGGCTAAGCATGGCATAGATAGTAACTTAACTTAGAAATTTCCTAGCAATTCTACAACTACTTAGGATTTCCCAACATAGCATATAGGCAAAATAGTAGCATGCAAGACTTAGCAAAATATTTCTAATGCTCGGTACAAAATATAGGGATAGAAATATTCATGAAGTACCACTTGCCTTGGTAGTTGGGAGAGTAGCACTCTTCACAATCACAATCACTAGCACCAAAGTCTACACAAAGAATGGTAGCAACAAATTACACACAACATATACAAACAACAAAAATATATGCATGCATGCAAGATGCTAATTGATGATTTTTTAAAAACTCAACCAAGCAAGTGCATAGTACTGAATCCTAAACAAGTCAAAAGCTTGCCAACACAAATTTATTTAACACTAAAAACAATCCCTAAGCAATTCATATACTCAAATAAGCCCTACACATGTTTCTGCAAATAAAACCATTTTAACAGAAGCAAAACTTTAAACACATTGCATGAATATAAAGGGCTTGCTCTCCTGATTCCAACGGTATAAAATTTGTCAAATTCTAACGTGGGGATCAAAATTTATAGCTAATTCAAAATTGGATATAAATCAGATTCAAATTCTATTTTAAAACCAAACCCTAGCCACGCGTCTGATTCCTATTGGCCGATACCGTTTCACTCAGGATCACCCTTCCGCGCCGTCAGATCAAGTCAGATCCAACGCGCCAGATTCAAAAAAAAACGCTTCGCTCAGATCTAATTTAAACCGCAAGATCTACATCCAATGGTTGCTGTCGCTTTGACCATAGACTAGCGGTGGCGACTGGCGGCGGCGTGTTTGTCAGTGGCGGTGCCGGCGTTCTAGGTCGCCCGGGGAGGGGAGAGGATGCTTACCAGAACCGCCGTGACGAGGTGAAGCTCAACGTGCCTCTGGTTGGCGAAGGGGCGCTAGGAGTCGTCGCGGATTGCTCGTCGGAGTTTGCGAACGCGTCAGGTACGGTTGTTGGTCGATGTTGGCGAGGTTCTGAGCCGCGCTAAGACAAGAGGAGGGAACCGTTAGATGCGCAAGACGTTGGGGATCCTAGGTGTATCAGACAGAGGGCAAGGGGCGGTTGGTACTTACGGGGAGAGGTCGCCGGAGTTCGAGCAAAGAGTGGTGGCGCTCAGTCGTTGTCGTTGCCGAGGCTACAGACCATGCGCGAGCAAAAGGAAGGTGTCAGTAGATGCGCACGGAGCTGCAGAGCATGCTAGTATGAACCATGGACAGAGGGGGACACAATGCTCACCGGAATTCGTCGGCGAGGTCGTCGGAACAGCGGCAGTGTCTGGCGAGTTGCGAGCAGCCTGGTGGCATGGAGAGGGAATTGGTTGAGGGGAAATGGCCGCGAGAGCGAGGGGCTTAAGTAGGCAGGAGCTCGATCAGAAACGCCTGGAGAATCAATGCCAATTACGCCGCGGAATCAACGCAGCAACGGCCAGCGGCGACGTGCTCCTCGCGAAATTTGGGGGAAGACGACGATGACGTGGACCGGGCCCGCTTGTCAGCGAATAGAACAGAGAGGGAGTGGGGTCCGAGCGTCAGTGACTCCGTGGGTGTGTCTGCGCGTGAGAGAGAGAGAGGGAGAACCCGGGTGGGCTAGTTGGGCTGGATCTGCTGATGGGCTCAAAGTCTGGCGCCGGCCCTTTTTCTCTTCTTTATTCCTTTTCCATTTCTAATTCGATTTTCTGGAAAGGTTTTCAAATGAATTCAAACTCTATTTGAATTCAAATCTCTTCAGGATTTTTGCAGTGTGCAACTTTCACATTTCTGGGCATAAAATCTTGTGGTCCTTCTGTTTAGGCTTGGTTCTTTTGAATGAGCAAAATAAACAGGGCCATGGTATTTGATTTGCAAATGCTTTGAAAATGGTTTTGAAACCATACTTATTTTGTATATTTTTGTCCAAGCTCCACACTCAGTCCAATCAACAAGGAAGCAAACAAACTTGGTTTAAAACACTTAAGCTCTCAAATGAGGATGATCATTTGATTTAAGTTTGCTCACATAAAATGATAGCACTATGTGCTTCTGTTTTCTTGAAAATGGTTTGAGAATGATCTCAAAACTTTATGCATGCATGAATGATATGCAACCTTTGAAATCATGATTTTAGGGATGTTACAAATCTAACCCCCTTAAGGTGAATCTCGCCCTCGAGATTCGGATTGGCTAGCAAATAGGTGAGGGTGGTCTTTCCGAAGATCATCTTCTCTTTCCCATGTTGCTTCCTCTTCGGAATGATGATTCCACTGTACTTTGCAGAACTTGATAGTCTTGGTCCGTGTAACTCTTTCTGCAGTCTCAAGAATCCTGATAGGCTTCTCTTCATAAGTGAGATCACTTTCTAATTGAACCTCCTCCAAAGGTATAGTATCCTTCAAAGAAGTTTCCTCCATTTCTGGATGACATTTCTTAAGTTGACTCACATGAAACACATTATGAACTGCTGACAAAGACTCTGGTAGCTCAATTTCATAGGCAACTTCTCCTTTACGACTCAGAATCTTGAATGGTCCAACATATCTTGGGGCCAACTTTCCTTTGACTCCGAATCTCTTCACTCCACGAAGTGGTGACACTCTAAGATAAGCTCTATCACCGACTTCGTAGGTGACTTCTCTACGCTTGGGATCTGCGTAGCTTTTCTGTCGGGACTGTGCTATCTTCAATCTGTCCCTTACCAACTAGACTTTCTCTTCGGCTTCTTTGATAAGATCTGGTCCGAATAAACTCCTTTCTCCCACACCATTCCATAAGAATGGGGTGGTACACTTTCTCCCGTAGAGAAACTCAAATGGTGACATTTCAATGCTGGCTTGATAGCTATTGTTATAAGAAAATTCTGCGTAAGGTAGACTTTCATCCCAACTGGCTCCGTAATCTAGGGCACATGCCCTCAGCATGTCTTCAAGAATCTGATTAGTTCTTTCTGTCTGTCCATCAGTTTGAGGATGAAAAGAAGTACTGAATTCCAACCTCATTCCCAATGATTCATGTAGTTGTCTCCAAAAATGAGAAGTGAATTGAGTTCCCCTATCAGACACAATACTCTTAGGCACTCCATGTAGACACACAATTCTACTCATATAGATCTTGGCCAACTTAGCACTTGTGTAAGTTGTCTTCACGGGTATGAAATGAGCCACTTTAGTTAGGCGATCCACTACTACCCAAATAGAATCGTATCCTGACCGGGTCCTTGGTAATCCGGTGATGACATCCATACCAATCTTGTCCCATTTCCAATCAGGAATAGGTAGTGGTTGAAGTAAACCTGCTGGTTTCTGATGTTCCGCCTTCACTCTACTACATACATCACATAAAGCAATATGTTCGGCGATATCCTTCTTGAGATTATTCCACCAAAACCTTTCCTTCATGTCCATGTACATTTTGGTGTTACCCGAATGAATGGAATACGGTGAGTTGTGTGCTTCTTGCAAAATCAGTTTCCGAAGTTCCGGATCTTGTGGAACACAGATACGTTTCCCATGCCATAAAGTACCCTGTTCGTCTTCATGGAATCCTTTGGCTTTTCCTTTGCCAATCTTTTCTTTAATCTCTTCAATTTCCTTATCAATCTTCTGGGCTTCTTTGATCTTGTCCAACAAAGTGGGTTGAACATCCAAAGACATAAGATGTCCTTCAGGCACAATCTCCAATCTGAGATCTCTAAATTGGGCACACAAATCGTCGGGTAATTCTCCCTTAGTGAGACCATTCACAAAAACCTTACGACTTAGAGCATCTGCTACAACATTTGCTTTACCGGGATGGTATTGCAAACTTAAGTCATAATCCTTGATGAGTTCTAGCCATCTTCTTTGTCTCATATTAATCTCCTTCTGGGTGAAGATATATTTCAAACTCTTGTGATCTGTGAACACTTCACAACGCTTTCCCAAAAGATAGTGCATCCATGTTTTGAGTGCATGGACAACAGAGGCTAACTCTAAATCATGAGTAGGGTAGTTCACTTCATGAGTTTTGAGTTGTCTCGAGGCATAAGCCACTACTTTACCGTCTTGCATGAGTACTGCACCCAAACCTTGATGGGATGCATCACAATATACTTGGAAATCTTTTTCCAAATCTGGCAGACACAAGACTGGTGCTGTCACAAGTCTCTTCTTCAATTCCTGAAAGCTGAGTTCACAACCTTCAGACCAAGCAAACTTCTTGTCTTTCTTTAGTAATTCTGTCATAGGCTTAGCTACCTTTGAGAAATTTTCAATGAACCTTCTGTAGTAGCCTGCTAAGCCAAGGAAACTACGAACTTCTTTTACTGACTTGGGAGATTCCCATTCAGTCACATCTGAAACTTTAGCAGGATCAACTGCTACACCATCCTTTGTCATAACATGACCAAGAAATCCTACTTCATTCAACCAGAATTCACACTTGCTGAATTTAGCATAAAGTTTATGCTCTCTGAACTTCTCAAGTATCAAACGCAAATGTCCTTCATGCTCTTCCTTGCTCTTGGAATAGATCAAAATGTCGTCGATGAAAACGACAACAAACTTGTCTAGAAATTCCATGAACACCTTGTTCATCATGTTCATGAAGTATGCTGGAGCATTGGTCAAACCAAATGGCATCACGGTATATTCATACAGTCCATACCTTGTAGTGAAGGCTGTCTTAGGTATGTCTTGTTCTCTTATCTTGAGTTGAAAGTAGCCTGACCTTAGATCAATCTTTGAGAACACACAAGCTCCTTCAAGCTGATCAAACAAGTCATTGATTCTTGGCAAAGGATATTTGTTCTTGATAGTCACCTCGTTGAGTGATCGGTAATCTATGCATAACCTTTGACTTCTATCTTTCTTCTCCACAAACAAGACTGGGGCTCCCCAAGATGAAGAACTTGGTTGAATAAATCCTTTCTGCAACTGTTCCCCAAGTTGTTTCTTGAGCTCTTTCAATTCATCCACGGACATCTTATAGGGTCTCTTTGCTATTGGTCCAGACCCTGGTACCAAATCTATCAAAAACTCCACATCTCTATCTGGTGGCATTCCCGGCAATTCTTCCGGAAACACATCCGGATATTCACTCACAATTGGTACACTGTTGATGCTAACCCCCTTAAGAGAATTAAGCATACTCCTTTTTGCTTCAAAGTTGGTCTTGAATCTGATCCTCTTATTTTCTGGAGTTGTGAGTGAGACAGTATGGTTGGCACAATCTATTACTCCTTTGTACTTAGTCATCCAGTCCATTCCCAGAATGACATCCAATCCTTGGGAGTTTAGAATTATCAAGTTAACGGGAAACTTATACTTCCCAAACTCTATGACTAGATCATGACATCCTGAGTTCACTATCATTTCTCCGCCAGGAGAACTTACTTTTATAGGACACCCAATAGTTTCTACCGGTAGTTCATTTCTTTCAACAAATGCTCTTGATATGAATGAATGAGATGCACCAGTATCAAAGAGAACAAATGCTGGAACAGAATTGAGTTTGAACTTACCAGCAACGGCATCAGGCTCCTCGTAGACCTCCTCCACATTGATGTGGTTTACTTGTCCCTTCTGAAAAGGGTTGGGCTTGTTGGGTCCTTCGACTTTCTTTTCTGGGCAGTCATTTGCATAATGCCCCATCTTCTTGCACTTGAAGCATTCAACCTGACTGATGTCTCTCTTAACAGGCTGACTTCCACTTCCACTCCCATTTTCACCATGGTGGCTCTTATGTCCACTCTTGTGGTTCTTGTACTTGTTATTGTCATGACTACGGTGATGCTTGTTGTCATGACGGTTGTGGTTGTGGTGCTTGTTGAATTTCCCATGCTTGTGGGATCCTGAGCTTCCGCTGTCATCATAGTGAGATCGTTTATGAGACGATCCCGAGCTGTGCTTGTCGGAGTGCTTTCTCTTCCTACTCTCAACTTGCTTCATTTTGTTCTCCAAAATAGCAGCCTTGTCACAGAGCGACTGATAAGTGGGAACATATGCTACAGCCAACTGCAGATTCAGCTCATCATTCAGGCGTTCAAGGAATTTCTCCTTTCTCTTAGCATCAGTGTCAACTTCATCCGGTGCATAACGCGCCAGATTGTTGAACTCTTCAATATACTCTGCCATGCTGCGGTGGCGCTGCTTTAGATTATGGAACTCCTTCTTTTTCAGACTCATCACTCCGGATGAGATGTGAGCAGTACGAAAGCCATCCTCAAAAATTGCCCATGTCACATCTTCTATGGGAGTGGTGATCTGGAAGTTGTCCCACCAAGTGGCGGCTGGTCCTTCCAGCAAATGTGCTGCAAATCTGACCTTCTTAGCATCAGTACAGCCCACGGTTACCAAGTCCTTGTTCACAGAACATAGCCAATCATTGGCCACCATGGGATCAGTCGTCCCCGAGAATTTTGCTGGCCTCAATCTCAAGAACCTGGTGAGCATATCAAAACCCGGCGGGTTGTTGTTGTTGTTGTTGTTGTTATTGTTATTGTTGTTGTTTTGGTTCTGGATGAACGTCGTCATCATCTGCATCAGCTGAGTCTGAGCGGTCATCATTTGTTGCATTTCTGGAGTGATGTTGTTGTTGGGGTTGGGGTTTGTACGACGGGGAGGCATCTGTGGTTTGTTCAATAGAGATAAGAATGAGATACCCATAGATGTTTTCATGCACATTACGTCACATAATCAATCACAAAGTATGCAACAAAAGGATAAAGGTTCGACAACAAGATAACAAGTTCGTAAAATAAAACACACACAAATAACAAGCCATCCACATGTCGGATGGTCAATAACAAGTTCTCAAATAACAAGTATGGTAACATAAGATAAACGAGTAGTCAAATCTACTCCTCGGCATCAACCTCCTCCTCGACAAAGGTAAGACCTACATTCTCCATTGCGGTCTTGTATTCCTCGACATTGGTGGTCAAGGTTTCTATCTTGGCTTTGAGAGTCCTCTTCTGGGAACAAAGCCTCTCAATCACCGTCTGCTGATGCTCGAGCTCGAAGTCCTTGGCCTGCAGTTCTTCAGTCATGTCCCGGATCTTCTTGTTTCTATCCTGGACTTGTTTCTCCTGACTCTTGAACTTTCTGTCCTGGCTCTCGAACTTCGTCTCCATCTCCTTGACTATCTCATCTTGCTCTGCGAAGAGCTTATCCTTCTCGCGAAGGTGCACCTGGAGTTCGTCATTGCTAAGCATGACGTTGGTCCTATCAGTGTCCACGTGCCTAATGAGAGACTCTAAGTCCTGGAGGTATAAACGAATAGGCTCTGCTGTGTCCCTCTAATCGTCCTCGAAGTCAATGGACTCTCCATCCTCATCACGCCTACCGAAGACGTGGAAGTGAGTACCTCTAACCTGTCGGGAGTGTCTCCCTAGTAGACGTCCTATCAGATCCTGCATCACTACCTCAAGGCCTCTCTCCCTGTCATCATGCATGAGCTTGAAGACGATGGCCTCCGTGGTAGGCTCTGTCTGGCGTCCGGGCTGGTTGACCTTGAAGCCCCAGAGGTCTTTCCTCTCGAACTTGGTGAGGGGAAGTACCATGATGGTGGGAAGAGGAAGATTGAGCAAAGTGGTAAGCTCAACAATACGAGGACCAAAGCGAGTAACCTGGAACTCCTCAACAGTGTTGATGGTAACAGTAGGCATCTATTTATAAGATAGAAAAGTTAGATCAACACAATTTAAGTTACAACATACGGCAAAACATCCCATACATATCCTTGGAAATCAAAAACACACAAGTCATGCATACATGAAACCATTACATCAATCAAGGTTCAACTTATTTTTAAAGCAACATTTGGAAAATAAGGTGATAAGTGGTGGTCCAACTAACGAAGTACGTTTACAATCCTATCTCACTGGATCTGTTGGCTAACACAATGTTTCTAGAAGCAATCAGCCTATCTTGCTCACATGACTCCATCACTAAGTCTATAATGTCTCCTCTTAAGGTTTGGTTGGTAGCCTGCAACTCTTGGGTATGTTCCTTCTCTTTCTTTAAGTCTTTCTGGAGGTTGAGCATTCTGCACTTGACTCTAGCACTAAGTTCTTTGATAGTCCTCCAAGCTGCATCTCTTGCTGACTCAAAGAATGTGGTGTGCACCACAGTGTTGGTGTACATGCAGAATCCTGTTCCTTTGTGGTTGTCTTCCTTGTTTTTGTACAAGTGAAGTTGCAACCACCAGTACTCAACTCCTTCATCCATCACAGGAAAGCCTTTGTACACAGCTGCACCATGTATTTCCATTGCCACCATGAGGTCCTTGAGAGCTTTGGGGAATTCTGTCTCACACTACAAAGTCGTGGTCATGAGTGGCCCTTTCCTTACGGCTTCGTTGATGGAATTCATCTACAAATAGAGATGAGAAAGAAGATTAGAAAATTTTACGAGAAGAATAGACAAGTGTAGAAGTTGAATTTTTTTTCCTTAGTGGTTTCCAATCCTAGGGTCATAATCTACAGGTAACACAGTGCTCTGATACCATCTGTAAGATCCCTCCTTTGTAAAGGAAAAGGATCCCTGTGATTGCAATGCTAGTCCCTGGATCATTGCTAGCATCCACAATTTAAGATGAAGTACACAGATACAAAGGTCATTATTACATCCATTCCAGAGATAAACATAGTCTTTACAACTCAGAGGCCACTGGACTATTACAAGAGTTTGGAATAAGTAAATAAATCTAAGTCTTCATCTTCATGTGCCACAGGCAAACATGTTGAGTGTAGACTCATGACACCTAATCCTCATCAGAGTAACCTGCAACATCACAAGTTACAGCCACAGTGGGTCAATACTTTGGAATAGTATTGGCAAGTGATACCTTAGTATATTTTAAGTGGACTAGATACTATATGCAAATTTGGCTAAGTGTAGTTTGGCTTGCTTTGCTCAAAATAGGTTTTGCCTATTAGTTGAAATCACTAAGTTTTTCTTTGTCAAAACTTTTCCCAAGGAACCATCAATAGACATTGAGGTCCTTCACCCTTGTTCACCCACAAGTTTTTACTTAGAAGGTTGAATGATGAGATTCTTGATAGCTTCCATGTCTTGATGTCCAATGCCATGGACTTGGCTAAGTACTTAGATTTTCCATCTGCAGAGGTTGTGCACTTTTCCCACCAGACTTGGTTTCACCAAGACAGGATCTTTCAGAAGCCTTCCCTTAGACCAAATGGACGCGTTCCAACCTATCATCCCACTACCACCAACTGTCCAAATGGCTAAGTTCTAGCAACCTATGTGATCCAGACAGAGCCCATATTGCCAAGTGGCTGCACTAGAAGCTTCTCAACACTTGGCCTCTAAAATCCCTTTGTTCCTGGGTGGCTTTCCACAAGTGAGATACACAAGGTAAACCATAGCCATGGGCCTTGTGTAACCACTCAACCAAAACCACCAATCAAGTCCCATTCCACCCAGGTGATTCATTGACTTAGTTGTTTTATTAAGCAAAACAAAAGTCCAAAGACTTAGAAATATTTTTATCATACCATGTATATTTCACCAATCCTTGTTTGCTACTAGCTAGGCTAAGCATGGCATAGATAGTAACTTAACTTAGAAATTTCCTAGCAATTCTACAACTACTTAGGATTTCCCAACATAGCATATAGGCAAAATAGTAGCATGCAAGACTTAGCAAAATATTTCTAATGCTCGGTACAAAATATAGGGATAGAAATATTCATGAAGTACCACTTGCCTTGGTAGTTGGGAGAGTAGCACTCTTCACAATCACAATCACTAGCACCAAAGTCTACACAAAGAATGGCAGCAACAAATTACACACAACATATACAAACAACAAAAATATATGCATGCATGCAAGATGCTAATTGATGATTTTTTAAAAACTCAACCAAGCAAGTGCATAGTACTGAATCCTAAACAAGTCAAAAGCTTGCCAACACAAATTTATTTAACACTAACAACAATCCCTAAGCAATTCATATACTCAAATAAGCCCTACACATGTTTCTGAAAATAAAACCATTTTAACAGAAGCAAAACTTTAAACACATTGCATGAATATAAAGGGCTTGCTCTCCTGATTCCAACGGTATAAAATTTGTCAAATTCTAACGTGGGGATCAAAATTTATAGCTAATTCAAAATTAGATATAAATCAGATTCAAATTCTATTTTAAAACCAAACCCTAGCCACGCGTCTGATTCCTATTGGCCGATATCGTTTCACTCAGGATCACCCTTCCGCGCCGTCAGATCAAGTCAGATCCAACGCGCCAGATTCAAAGAAAACGCTTCGCTCGGATCTAATTTAAACCGCAAGATCTACATCCAACGGTTGCTGTCGCTTTGACCATAGACTAGCGGCGGCGACTGGCGGCGGCGTATCTGTCAGTGGCGGTGCCGGCGTTCTATGTCACCCAGGGAGGGGAGAGGATGCTTACCAGAACCGCCGTGACGAGGTGAAGCTCAACGTGCCTCTGGTTGGCGAAGGGGCGCTCGGAGTCGTCGCGGATTGCTCGTCGGAGTTTGCGAACGCGTCAGGTACGGTTGCTGGTCGACGTTGGTGAGATTCTGAGCCGCGCTAAGACAAGAGGAGGGAACCGTTAGATGCCCAAGACGTTGGGGATCCTAGGTGTATCAGACAGAGGGCAAGGGGCAGTTGGTACTTACGAGGAGAGGTCGCCGGAGTTCGAGCAGAGAGTGGCGGTGCTCAGTCGTTGTCGTTGCCGAGGCTACAGACCATGCGCGAGCAAAAGGAAGGTGTCAGTAGATGCGCACAGAGCTGCAGAGCATGCTAGTATGAACCATGGACAGAGGAGGACACGGTGCTCACCGGAATTCGTCGGCGAGGTCGTCGGAACAGCGGCAGTGTCTGGCGAGTTGCGAGCAGCCTGGTGGCATGGAGAGGGAATTGGTTGAGGGGAAATGGCCGCGAGAGGGAGGGGCTTAAGTAGGCAGGAGCTCGATCAGAAACGCCTGGAGAATCAATGCCAATTACGCCGCGGAATCAACGCAGCAACGACCAGCGGCGACGTGCTCCTCGCGAAATTTGGGGGAAGACGACGATGACGTGGACCGGGCCCGCTTGTCAGCGAATAGAACAGAGAGGGAGTGGGGTCCGAGCGTCAGTGACTCCGTGGGTGTGTCTGCGCGTGAGAGAGAGAGAGGGAGAACCCGGGTGGGCTAGTTGGGCTGGATCTGCTGATGGGCTCAAAGTCTGGCGCCGGCCCTTTTTCTCTTCTTTATTCCTTTTCCATTTCTAATTCGATTTTCTGGAAAGGTTTTCAAATGAATTCAAACTCTATTTGAATTCAAATCTCTTCAGGATTTTTGCAGTGTGCAACTTTCACATTTCTGGGCATAAAATCTTGTGGTCCTTCTGTTTAGGCTTGGTTCTTTTGAATGAGCAAAATAAACAGGGCCATGGTATTTGATTTGCAAATGCTTTGAAAATGGTTTTGAAACCATACTTATTTTGTATATATTTGTCCAAGCTCCACACTCAGTCCAATCAACAAGGAAGCAAACAAACTTGGTTTAAAACACTTAAGCTCTCAAATGAGGATGATCATTTGATTTAAGTTTGCTCACATAAAATGATAGCACTATGTGCTTCTGTTTTCTTGAAAATGGTTTGAGAATGATCTCAAAACTTTATGCATGCATGAATGATATGCAACCTTTGAAATCATGATTTTAGGGATGTTACACTTCTGCAACGGCCGACGAGGTGAGGGGCGGGGTCAGCGCGGCGAGGAAGATGATGACGCGACCGAGTGGGGGGCGTTTGGCAGCGAGTGAGAGAGAGGAGGAGTGGGGCCTGGTTGTCAGTGACCGAGTGGGTAAGTTCGCGAGTGAAAAACGATTCACTGAGGGAGAGGGAGATGGGCTAGACTGGGCTTAATGGGCTGGGCTGGCTGGGCTGAGTCCTTTTCATATTTTTTTTGTTCAGATTGTTTTTCCTTTTTCCATTTCTATTAATCTGTTTTGGTTTTGTTTAATTAATTCAAACATCAATTTGATTTCAAACTTCAACCAAAACTTTGTGTATGTTTTAATATTGATACATTTTAAAGTCAAATTAGAATATTTCTTTTATTCTTTTTAGGGTCTTTTAATTATTTAATTAGGCCCTTGTTTTAAATCAAATAAGATTTAATAACATTTTCAAACACTATTTAAATTTCTAAGTCCTTCCAAATCCTTTTTCAGTAGGTTTTTATTTGTTTGTTTGGGTTCAAATAATTCATCTTGAATTATTTGGAAAAGTTTTTAATATGATTTATTAATCTTTTAAAATTGGATTTGTCTTTATTCAAATGGAATTTGGTTTAAGCCATTTTATTTTATTTTGGAAAATTCTTTATCCTTATATTTTTATTTGTATTTGGATTATAATCATTCCATTTGCTTATGGAATAGATCAAGATTTGATTTGGACTTTAAATATTCTTTATTTAATATTCCTTTCTTCATTTTATAAAATCCATATCTTTTTATTTAGAGATCCAAACTTGGTGATTCCAATTGGAAAAATCTTATTTAATATTTTTTTATCCTTTTAAATCTCCTTAGGATTATTTTCTCACCATTTGGTATGGATTTCAAGATAAGTGCTTTATTAGCTTTGGGAATTCAATTCCCTTATCTTACTAAATTCATAAGGTTTTATCCATGGCTCCAAATTAAGTGAAACCAATTTATATGGTCTTATACTATTTCTATTTGTATTTCTTGATCTTTTGTAAATGTTTGTTGACAAAGTTTTATATGGACCAAAACCATAGGCTTGGAGATAACTTGGAAATGATTTTATCCCATTAGGGTTTTAGGGTTTTGGTTTATTTTCCAAGTGTTTAAATTTCCAGATGCATTTTATGAGGAAAGCATTTCTCTTTATTTGGATTTTGTTGAATTCAAACTTTAATTAAAGTTTGTTCAAGATGGAATTTTAAGTTTCCATTTAGAAACAAAGTTTCTTTTCACCCTGATTTTCAACAATAATTTATTTTGTTTATTTATCTTTCACATTACAAGATTTGGAAAATCTTGGGATGTGACACATCCTCGGCCTCCCCCTTCGCCTATAAGAAGCCCCTGATGCAGAAACCCTAAGAACCTGATCAAATCTCCCCTAAACCATCTGTAGCCGCCGCCACCATCGTCCCTAGATCGGGGGATCTGTAGTTCTTCCTGGCACCCTGCCGGAGGGGAGATCATCCCGGAGGCCTTCTCTCCGGTATGATGCATGAGTAGTTCCACCTTGGACTATGGGTCCATGTAGTATCTAGATGGTTGTATCTCCTCCTTTGTGCTTTCATGTATAGATCTTATGAGCTCCGTTCATGATCAAGATCTAATCTATTTGTAATCATGCATGTTGTGTTTGCGGGGATCCGATGGATATTGAGATTATTATGTTGGTTTGATTAATGGTTTTGTCTTTATAATTCTATCGTGTCTGTGTTGTTTGTGATCTTGCATGCTCTCCGTTGTTAGTATCTATCTTGGCCAAGTAGTTGCTAGTGACTCCAAGAGGGGGTATTTATGCTCGATAGTGGGTTCACTACTCTAGTTTCCAAGGGAAGTGATAGAAATCTCTTCGGTTGTAGATATGATATTGCTACTAGGTAGAAAACAATGGTCTCTTGTTCATGGAACATGTGGACTGTTTACCTTACACACTTTGCTTAAAGCAGTTGTCTGTTGCTTGAACCTTAATACTGGTGGGGGTTCGGATGATAACCTTAAGGTGGACTTCTAGTCATAGATGTAGTTGGATGGCGGTCTATGTATCTTGTTATATTTCCCAATCGAATCTCATAGGATCTTTCTGACTAGTAATTGCATTGTTATGCCTTGCTCAGTTCCTGTCAATTGCCCTGGTATAATTTGTTTACCCTTCATGCAATGTTGATTATCTAAGGAGAGCACCTCTAGTGAACTATGGACCCCGGTCCAATCTTTACCATTGATACATCTTCCACTGTTACTTGTTTACTTGCTGCAAACCATTACCTTCCACACCATATGTTTAATCCTTTGTTAAGCAAACCGGTGAGCCTGACAACCTCACTGATTCGTTGGGGAAAAGTCTTGAGTTTGTGTTGTGCAGGTCTCCACGTTGTTTGCAACACCTGTGTGACATTTCCTTCCTCCTTTTGGTTCAATAACCTCGGTCTCTACTGAGGGAAGACTTGTTGCTGTGCTCATCACACCTTGCTCTTGGGGTTTCCAACAAAGTGCTAACCAGCACCATCAGTCAACCTTTTGAACATTGTGGTAAACTCTTTCCTGTCATGTTGACTATTTCATATATGTGAAACATCCATGTCTATTTATAGATCCAAATACGACCGATAGGTCTTAGACCTTTCTAGAGGGTCTTCCAAGTTCAAAAACATGATTTTTCGTGTATGGAAATATCATGGATTTTATTGCTTTAAGCCATTTAATGGAGTTAGGGACCATGATCACTTCTTTGCATGTAGTAGGTTCATCATTATCAAACAATAATTATTTACTCTCAAATCCTAGTATTTGATTGTTTTAACCAACCTACTTGGTTCAATAGGAACTTAGACCTCCGTGACCACAACCTTTGAGGCACGTGAGCTATGAGCATTGGTGCTGCCTCCGAGACACTTTATGATGCTGCGCAACTCAGCACATATTAGCTAAGGTTCAATAACCTTATCAAAGTTCTATTGTCCTCCCACTTAACTTTTCATGAAAAATTCCTTCTAAAGAAACTTGACGTTCTAAGCGACAAGCACTTTTGTCTTCGGTGTTATGGAGGAATACTCAACAATTATTCAAAATAAAATACAAAGACATGCTCATCCGATTTTGGTTGTAAACATTTTACTTATGCCTAGCATACCAATGTTTAATAAAGGACAACTTGGGTTTTATCCCAAACCATAACTTTATATGGTGTCATTTCAACGAATCATGATGGTACTCTTTTCAGTGTAAAAGCGGTAGTAACTAAAGATTTTAATATTTAAAATACAATGACAGTTTTATAACTGACACCTTTGATCTCACCATGTCAAACAAGGTTTCATTACATATCTCAAAAAAATCCTACTCCTATGGTGTTTCGAGAAATGCAAATCCATGGAACGATTCCTCAAATCTTAGGTGTTATGCTAAACTTGTAACTCAAATATCTTCCTTTATGATCCAATCATATACTCTTTATTTTCTTGTTACAAAGATTTTTCCACTTCATCTTGAAAGTCTTTGAACACTTTTCAAATATTTAAGCTTAATTTCATTTAAATTTAACAACTTACTTTTTTGTTCCAATGTTACACAGTTGGTGGGAGTAAATTTTATATCAAACACCTAAAAATGGAAATTACATCGAGGTCCATACTTTTAGCACGAAGCACCCTAAAATTAAGCAAAAATAAAACAGTCGGGTTTGACACATTCTCGAGAGAGCAGCTGATTGAGCCATACCCTTCATACTACTTCCACTTTGATAGTTTTCAAAATATGGCAAAATTTCTCAGCATGCAAATTCTAGGATATGGGATCATCAACATAAACTTTGATATAGATAACGCCATAACCTTGGTCATTCGGCTTGAAATCCAAGAATGTTCACACTCATTGTGATACTAAGCTTAAATTCTTTTAAAATTTACCGCTTACTTTTAGGTTAGAATTTTACACGAATGATGAGAGTACGTTTTACATCAAGGACCTAAAAAAGGGAAAATCACATCGAGGTTCGTACATTTATCATGAAGCACCCTAAAAATAAGCAGGGCAAACAGTCAGGTTTAGCTCCTTCTCGAGAGAGTACGCAACTGATCGAGCCATACTCTTCATACTACTTCCTCTTTGATTATTTTCACCATATGGCAAAATTTGGCGGCATGCAAATTCTTGGATATGAGATCATCAACATAAAGTATATGATATAGAGATGACTTTCTTTAATTTAAATAAAACATTAATTATTTTCATTTCTAAAATCCAAAATGTTTTTTTGTTCATAAAACTTGGAAACTCCCATTATTTAGCAGCATTTTTGTTCACCATGCCAAGATGCACCCACCTACATAGTATGGGATCGAACATTACCACAGAGTATGGCCATTTATCCTTGTCATTCGGCCTGAAGCCTGATAATGTTCATAATGGCAGGACATATTTTTAAGATGAATATATCGCATTTACTTGTACTCCTATAGTTAAAATTTTACACTAATGGTGGGAGTACATTTTACATCAAGGACATAAACAAGGAAAAATCACATCGAGGTCCATACATTTAGCACAAAGGACCCTCCAATTAAGCAAGGAAAACAGTCGGGTTCGGCTCCTTCTCGAGAGAGGAGTTGATCAACCCATGATCTTAATACTACTTCCTCTTCAATTGTTTTCAAAATATGGCCAAATTTGGTGGCATACAAAATTGTAACATCCCAAATTTCATCAAATGCAAAGTCATGTCATTGCATTCATATCATCATGGCATTTTGATCTTGCACAAAATTTTTCAAAACAAAACCCTAAATAAAACCATATTTATACCCCTTTTATTATATACATTGGGGATTGGTTTTTATTTTATTTTATAACCTCAAAATGTTTTTGAGTGGTTAGATGTGTTTGGCACACTTTTTGGCACTAGGATCACAGTAAAAAACTCGGTGAAGGTTTGAATTCAAACAGATTTTCTAGAAAATCAAAACAGAAAAGAAAAATAGAAAAAGGAAAAAAATAACAGGCACCACCTATCTAGCCCAACCCACCCCGCGGCCCAACTAACATCCCACCTAGACCACCTGGGAAAAAACCCCTCTGCCCTCTTTTCTCAAGCGCCTGCACCGCACCCCTCTCGCCGCCAGCTCGGGCGCGCGCCATGTCGTCACCGTCGTCTTCAATCCCGTGCCGCAGACCATGCCGTCGCCAAGCGTTTCTTCCCCGAATCAATTCGAATCAATCCGATTCATTTTGGCAGTAAACCTCACCCCCGATGCTCGCTACTTAATCCCCTCCCTCTCCCACATCTTTCCCCTCAAACCACATCGCCCGAGCGCCCCCAGGCTGCCAGTTCTCGAGCTCACACCACCGCGGCACCGCACGTCACCGGCGAGCATTCCCAGTGAGCTTCGTCCACCCCTCCTTCTCTGGTTGCTACTGTATTTATTGCCATCCTTGCGCGCATCTAATGATGCCTTCCATTTGCTCTACTTTGCCTCGTAGTGCCGTCGCCGTCGACCACCATACGCACCGGACGATGACCACGACTCCGACGAGGAATTCTCGAAGACCCCATGTGCCCTTGTCTCCACTTCTTCGAACAACATCTTCACCGCGACTTTGCACTTAGTTAATCACACGCACCTCCCCCTCTTACCCCCTAGCGCTGCCAGTGCGTCGCCGGCAGAGCCGTCGCCACCGGGCTCACCATCAGCGCCGCCCAACTATGGTCGCTTCACCCTGGACCATTAGATCTAGATCTAGGGGTTAGAATTAGATATTAGCGCGAAGAGGTATGACGCGATCTAGACCACACGATCTAACTTAGATCTAACGGCCCACGAACGCGATCCGGCCGAAGCGGTACCAGAAAATCAGACGCTGCCATGCGTCTGTGATTTCGATTTAAAATCTGTTTTTAGATCTATTAGATATTCAAACTTGTAAATTTAATAACTTTTGATCCGTTTGTCCAAAAATTACAAATAATATATCTGTAAAATTAGGATTTTATGCAGAACCATTTGTTTGCTTATTTTGGCTAGAAAATTGTTTTAGAGTAAATTTTGGTATATTTAGATCTTAGAAAGTTTAATTTTTGTTCAGTACTATTAGTTTGAATTGTTTAGTGTGGAAAAATCATTCCATTGCATTTGCATGCATTCATATGTATTTTTGTTTGAATATTGAATGTGAATTTTGTGTTATTATTTTATGTGTAGATTTTGGTGATTGTGATTGTGAGGATTGTTTCTACTCCCCCAACTACCAAGGCAAGTGATGCTTCATATTTTGTTCTACTATTTTATCTATGGACTAGTAATATTTTGAGTAGGATTTGCATGGAGATTTTTCTAAGTATATGCTATGCCATGGGAAATCCTATGTATGTTATCTTAGTAGTTTTCCCTAAGATAAGAAACTTGCTACACTAGTATGCTTAGCCTAGCTAGTAGAAAACAAGGGTGGAATATTCATACTATGTTGTTATGCAAAATCTATGACTTTGTTTTTGTTTGAATAATAAAACAACATGTGAATGAATCACCTGGGTAGAATGGAAAGATTGGTTTGTGTTGATTGGTTACACAAGGCCCATGTATATGGTTTACCTTGTGTATCACACTTGTGGATGGTCACCCAGGAACAAAGGGATTTGAGACATTTAGTGTTGAGAAGCTTCTAGTGCAACCACATGGCATATGGGCTCTGCCTTGACCAATTAGGTTGCAAGAACTTAGCCAGATGGACAGTTGGTGGTAGGGTTGATAGGATGGAACGCGTCCATGGTGGTCTAGGGGAATGCTTTTGAAAAGTCTTGTCTCGATGCATGTCGAGTCTTGTGCCGAAAGTGCACCACCTCTCGGGAGGGTAAAACCTAAGTACTTAGTCGTGTCCCCGACAACAGACAATTTGAGCATCAAAGACATTGAAGTGATCAAGAATCTCCTCATCCCAATTTCTCTAAGTTAAAACTTGTTATTGAATAAGGGTAAAGGTTCACCAATGTCTATTGGTGGTTCCTTGGGAGTTTTTGTCAAACAAAAACTTAGTGTTTTCAACTAATAAGAAAAACCCTATTTTGAGCAAAGCCAGCCTGAACTACACTTAGCCAAATTCATATAGATGTTAGACGCTACTATTCTACTATGGTATCACTTTCCAATACAATTCCAAATGTATTGACCCTCTGTGGCTGTAACTTATGATGTTGTAGGTTACTCCGATGGAGAATAGGGTTATGAGTCTACACTCAACATGTTTGCCTGTAGCACATGAAGATGAAGACTTCTATTTATTTTCTTTATGTTATGAACTCTATGTATTAGCCTTGGGCTAATGAGTTGTAAATACTATGTTATATCTGGAATGACGATGTAATAATGACCTTTGTATCTGTGTACTTCATCTTAAACTGTGGATGCTAGCATTTTGATCCAGGGACTAGCATTGCAATCATAGGGGCCTTTACCTTAAAAGGTGGGGTATTACAAAAATCGAGGATATGGGATCATCAACATAAACTATGATGTAGATATGGCCATAGCCTTGTTGGTTGTTGGTCAGGAAATCCAAGAATATTCATACTCATTGATAACTATGCTTAAATTCATTTATATTTTACCACATACTTAGACGGTGGGAGTAAATTTTACATCAAGTTCCTAAAAAAGGAAAATTATATCAAGCTCCATACATTTCGCATGAAGCACCCTAAAATTAAGGAAAAAGAAAATAGTCGGGTTCGGTACATTCTCGAGAGAGCAGCTGACCGAGCCATACTCTTCATACTACTTCCTCTTTGATAGTTTTCAAAATATGGCCAAATTTGGCAGGATGCAAATTCTTGGATATGGGATCATGAACATAAAGTATGATGTAGATAACTCCATGACCTTGGTTGTTCGGCTTAAAATCCAAGAATGATCACACTCATTGTGACAACTAAGCTTAAATCGTTTAAAATTTACCACGTACTTTTAGGTTCAAAATTTACACGAACGATGAGAGTATGTTTTACATCGAACACCCAAAAAGGGAAAATCACATTGAGTTTCGTAAATTTAGCATGAAGCACCCTAAAAATAAGTAGGGCAAATAGTCGAGTTCGGCTCCTTCTCGAGAGAGTAGCAGCTGATCGAGCCATACTCTTCATACTACTTCCTCTTTGATAGTTTTCAAAATATGGCCAAATATGGCAGCATGCAAATTCTTGGATATGGGATCATCAACATAAAGTATGATGCAGATAACGCCATGACCTTGGTTGTTCGGCTTGAAATCCAAGAATGTTCATACTAATTGTGACAACTAAGCTTAAATTCATTTAAAATTTACCACTTACTTTTAGGTTCGAATTTTACACGGACAATGCGAGTATGTTTTACATCAGGGACCTAAAAAGGGGAATAATCACATCGAGGTCCACACATTTAGCATGCAGCACCCTCAAATTAAGCAGGACAAATAGTCGGGTTCGGCTCCTTCTCGAGAGAGCATGCTACAAATCAAGCCATACTCTTCATACTACTTCCTCTTTGATTGTTTCCAACATATGGCAAAAATTGGCGATAAGAAATTCTTGGATATGAGATCATCGACATAAAGTATAGGATGTAGATATGAATTTATTTAATTTAAAAGGAAAACATTAATTATTTTCATTTGTAAAATCCAAAATGGATTTTTTGTTCATAAAACTCGGGAACTCCCATTATTTAGCAGCATTTTTGTTCACAATGCCAATATGCACCCACCTACAAAGTATGGGATCGAACAATACCACAAAGTATGGCCATTTACGCTTGTCATTTGGCTTCAAGCCCAAGAATTTTCACAAATGGCTGGATATATATTGAAGGAGTTTATTTTTTTGAAAGTTGTGAATTCTCATGGTTATCTTCAAGGCAAGAAGTACAAGTTAGAGGACGTCGTGCGATATTTTTTTCATTTATTTTTATAGTTTTCGAATCAAGGTAAAATTTTCTATATGCAAATCGAATTTTTTTCAACATGCAAATTTTTCGAAGCCTGAGTTTTTCACTTAGAAAAATGAATTTTTCCCTGTTCCTATAAATTGAAAAACATTTTTGTCACTAAGAAAATTGGTAATCTTAATAAATAGAGTAATTTATGTGGGTGGGTTTTCACTAATAATAAGAAGCTTTAAAACTCAAGGAACTTGGGAATCACGAGTAAGAGCATGGTCATCCACTCTGTATGAAACTAGAGTGTAGCATTTCGAGTCATAGACTTCGTACATTCTTTATAGACAGAACACTCATGTCACACGAAAATTATCATAAAGTTTTTCCCAATATTTGGGAACTCCTATTAGAAAAACAGATTAGTACAACAAGATGCACCCAATATAGCAGAAGTTGGAACTCTATCCTAAATAATAATATGATATCGATAAGGTCATGACCTTCATCGTTTAATAAGAGAAAGCCACACAAAAAATATTGTAATTTTTATTTTGAATGTTAACAAAACCATGTCAACTTTGTCAGGATGCGGATGCACAGCAAGAACTTGAATTTTCCAGAACTTTCGGTGGTTTTCGATGTACTGAATTCCTGGTTAGCTTCAAAAGTTTTTTGGAAAATTTTAAAAGCAATCAACTCAGCTTACTTGTAGTAAAAATTTGGCATGGTCGGTGGACTACAGTTTACATCGAAGACCTCAAATAATATAAAATTACATAGTGGTCCAAATATTTAGCACAAAGGCCCCTATAATTAAGAAAAGAAAAGCAGTTTTGTCCACTCCTTCTCCAGCGAGCAGCTGAACCATACCGTACTACTGTACTTACTTGCTTGACACAAAAAATGCTCTTCACTTTTGAACCAGTGTGCTACAGGTCATGCATGGTGTGAAATGGAAGGAAAAAGCAAGTTGACGCATGTGTGCGCAGCGCCACAGATTGGACGAGGGAGAGATCAGCCGTCCAGGGTGTGGTGATGTTGATGAGGAAGTGAAGGATAGAAAAACACAATTTTTTTACTTATTACTCATCACCGTACGTATGTATCCTATACCTCGTGTCAGGAACTCATCACAGCTTTGCTCTGACATCGCACAACCTTCAAATCCTACTCTTTGCTGCTCTTGGGCTGCCTCCTGCATGCTCTGCGTGTCTTCTAACTCCCAGATTTTTTTCAATAGGGCGAAACTCCTAGTGTTAGTATTTGTTTTAAGGAAAATAGTACTAGCAATATTGTTCACCATGCCAAGAGTCACCCATGTACTTCTGCCAAGTATGGTAACTCCACCATGCCAAATTCTTTCATAACTAAGAACTATAATTTTTCAAAAACTCTTGGTAGTTTTGATGTAGTGAATTCCTAGTTAGCTTAGAAAGGTTTTTGGAAAATTTAAAATCAATCTATCGCATTTACTTGTACTCCGTAAAATAATCCCTTGTGCACCACTATCTTTTGAATAACCATCCCTTCAGATGTTTGAGAAGGAAGTGAAAATTTAGAAACCGAGAAACTTTGAACCGCTAAGAAGTATTAGGAGTACCACTTTTTGCTGCCAAGCCCCTGAATGGTTCCTTATTATGCACACCAATGCAGGACGTAGCTGAGCGAGATACTCATATGGAGCCGCTAACACAAGGCAGGTCCACACACGTGCGCAGCGCCACGTTTTGGATGAGGAAGAGATGAGCCGGCTGGGGTATGGGGATATGATTGTGAGGAAGTAAAGGAGAGAGAAAACATAATTTGTTTTGCATACATATATAATAATACTACTAGTCCGTACTAGTATTACTAGTAGTTCACTGTACCATGTACCCCGTGTTAGGAAGCCATCACAACTTTACTTTAATACTTATTGCACCGCCTTCAAAACCTCCTCTTGTCGTTAAAAAAACTAATCCTCTTCACCGCTCTCTCGAGCTGCCTCCTCTTTGCTCATAGTATCTCTTCTCACTCTTTCTTTTTTATACAGATACATATTCTTCCTACTTGCTTTATAGAAAATACACTCATTTCCCCTAAAAAATGATTTTTTTCTGTTCCTAATGGTTGGAAACTCCAAGTGGCAACACTGTTTACCATGCCAAGATTCATCCATCTACTTCCAAATATGGGAACATCATGAACCGGGTGAGTACATTTTACATGAAGGACCTAAAAAAGGGAAAATTACACCAAGGTCCATACATCTCGCACGAAGCACCATAAAATTAATCAAGGAAAATAGTCGGGTTGGATCCTTCTCGAGAGAGTAGCTCATCGAGCCATACTCTTCATACTACTTCCCTTTCGATTGTTTTCAAAATATGGAAAAATTTGGCCGCATGCAAATTCTTGGATATGGTATCATCATCGAAATAAAGTATGATGTACATATGGCCATGACCTTGGTCATTCGACTCGAAATTAAAAAATGTTCATACTCGTTTACAACTAAGATTAAATTCGTTTAGATTTTACCACTTACTTTTATGTTAAAATTTTACACGGGCGGTGTGAGTACATTTTACATCAAAGGCATAAAAAAGGGAAAATTACATCGAGGTCCTTCCATTTACCATGAAGGGACCTAAAAAGGGGAAAATGACACCAAGGTCCATAATACTATAGCATGAAGCACCATATAATTTAACAAGAAACACAGTCGGGTCGGTTCTTCTTGAGAAAGAACCTCATTGAGCCATAATCTTCATACTACTTTGCCTTTGATTGTTTTCAAAATATGGATAAGTTAATTTAGCGGCATGAAAATTCTTGTATATGGGATCGTCATCGACATAAAGTATTAAGCACATATGGCCATGACCTTGGTCGTTCGACTCAAAATCCAAAAATGTTCATACTCATTGACAACTAAGCTTAAATTCGTTTAGATTTTACCACTGACTTTTAGGTTAAAGTTTTTTACATGGGCGATGGAAGTACATTTTACATCAAGGGCCTAAAAAGGAAAATTACATCGAGGTCCATACATTTACCACAAAGGGACCTAAAAAGGGGGAAAATTACATCGAGGTTCATACATCTAGCACGAACAACCATAAAATTAAGAAAGGGAAATCGTTGGGTCGACTCCTTCTCGAAAGAGAGTAGCTCATCGAGCCATACTCTTCATACTACTTCCATTTCGATTGTTTTCAAAATATGGACAAATTTGGCGGCATGCAAATTCTTAGATATGAGATCATCATCAACATAAAGTATGATGTACATATGACCATGACCTTGGTCGTTCGGCTAGAAATCCAAAAAAATTCATACTTGTTGACAACTAAGCTTAAATTCGTTTAGATTTATCACTTACTTTTAGGTTAAAATTTTACACGGGTGGTGTGAGTACATTTTACATGAAGGGCCTAAAAAGGGAAAATTACATTGAGGTCCATACATTTACCACAAAGGGACCTAAAAAGGGGAAAATTACACCGAGGTCCATAATACTATAGCACGAAACACCATAAAATTAAGCAAGGAAAACAGTCGGGTTAGCTCCTTCTCAAGAAAGCACCTCATCGAGCCATACTCTTCATACTCATTCCTCTTTGATTATTTTCAAAAGATGGACAAATTAACTTGGCGGCATGCAAATTCTTGGATGTGGGATCAACATCGACATAAAGTATGATGTACATATGGCCATGACCTTGGTTGTTTGGCTTGAAATCCAAAAATGTCCATACACATGGACAATTAAGCTTATTTTCTTTTAGATTTTACAACTTACTTTTAAGTTAAAATTTTACATGGGAGCTGGGCATACATTTTGCACCAAGGACCTAAAAAGGGAAAATTACGTCGAGGACCATACATTTGCCACAAAGGGACCTATAAAGGGGAAAATTACATCGAGGTCCATACATCTAGCACGAGGCACCATAAAATTAAGCAAGGAAAACAGTCAGGTTGGCTCCTTCTCGAGAAAGCACCTCATCAAGTCATAGTCTTCATACTACTTCCTCTTTGATTGTTTTCAAAATATGGAAAAATTTGGGGGCACACATATTTTTGGAAATGGGATCATCATCGACAAAAAGTATGATGTATATATGGTCACGACTTTGGTCGTTCTGCTCGAAATTCAAAAATGTTCATCCTCGTTGACAACTAAGGTTAAATTCGTTTATATTTTGCCACTTTTAGGTTAAAATTTTACACGGGCGGTGGGAGTACATTTTACATCAAGGGCCTAAAAAAGGGAAAATTGAATCTTTCAAAAATCTCTTTGGTTTTTGGTACATTGATTGCCTAGTGGCTACCATCAAAATATAGTTTTAAAACTTTGAGAGCAGTCTACCACTTAATCTTAGTTCAAATTTTACATAATAATGACAAATTGGATTAAATTCTTTGGGAAGGAGGGAGTACTACTTGCTCCGAAAAAAAGCACTCCTCACTTTCGAACCAGCTTGCTCCGGGTGTGCTTTGTGCTTCCTCTTCGTGTGGAAGGGAACGAATGGAGGTGGAGAAGTTGGGACTAGGAAGGCTGGCTAGAACTGCCCCCCACAAAAAACGGAACAAAAATGGTGTGCATCCAATGTGATGGGCATAGAAGGATCAACCCATCCCTTGTCCACCACTTATTAAAAGTAGGAGTAGTACTAGTACCGCGAATGGTGATCTTTTGAATATCCTCCCCCCTAAAATTTACTACTACTCATTGTACCCCGTAACTTGTGTCAAGAACTCATCGCAGCTTTGCTCTAACATCGCACCGCCTTAAAATCATCCTCTTCGCCGCCTCCTCTATGCTCTCAGTCCCTTCTCCCTCCTAGTTTTTTTCAACAAAGGAAACTCCTAGTGGCAATATTGTTTACCATGAAAAGATTTTACCACCACTTATTTTAAGATTAAAATATTACACAGGTGGTGGGAGTACATTTTACACCAAGGACCTAAAAATAGAAAATTATATCAAGGTCCATATAAATCTAGAATGAGGCACCATAAAATTAATCAAGGGAAATAGTCGTGTCGGATCCTCGAGAAAGCACCTCATCCAAAGCCATACTCTTCATACTACTTCCTCTTTGATTGTTTTCAAAATATGACCAAATTTTATACGGGCGGTGGGAGTAAATTTTACACCGAGGAAATAAAAAAGGGAAAATTAAATCGAGGTCCATACATTTACACATAATGCCCTAAAAGGGGAAAATTAAATCAAGGTCCATATATATCTAGCACGAAGCACCATAAAATAAACTAAGGAAAATAGTCGGGTCGGATCCTTCTCAAGAAAGCACCTCATCGATCCATACTCTTCATACTACTATCTCTTTGATTGTTTTCAAAATATGGCCAAATTTGGCGGCATGCAAATTCTTGGATATGGGATCATCATCGACAAAAAATATGATTTACATATGGCCATGACCTTGGTCGTTCGTCTTGAAATCCAAAAATGTTCATACTTGTTGGCAACTAAGATTAAATTTGTTTAGATTTACCGTTCACTTTTAGGTTAAAATTTTACTCGGATCGGGTGAGTACATTTTACATCAAGTACCTAAAAAAGGGAAAATTGTATCGAGGTCCATACATCTGGCACAAAGCACCACAAAATTAAGCAAGGAAAACAGACGGGTCGACTCCTTCTCGAAAAAGCACCTCATCGAGCCATACTCGTCATAATACTTCCTCTTCGATTGTTTAAAAAATATGGCCAAATTTGGCGTCATGCAAATTCTTGGATATGGGATTATCATTGACATAAAGTATGATGTACATATGACAATGACCTTGGTCGTTCCGCTTGAAATCCAAAAATGTCCATACTTGTTGACAATTAAGCTTAAATTCGTTTAGATTTTACCACTTACTTTTAGGTTAAAATCTTACACGGGCGGTGGAAGTACATTTTACACCAAGGACCTAAAAAGGGTAAAATTATATCGAGGTCCATACATCTACCAAATAGGGCCCTAAAAAGGAAAAATTACATTGAGGTCCATATACATCTAGCATGAGGCACCATAAAATTAAGCAAGGAGAAAACAATCGGGTCGGCTCCTTCTCGAGAAAGCACCTCATCTCAAGCCACACTCTTCATACTACTTCCTCTTCGAATGTTTTCAAAATATGACCAAATTTTATACGGGCGGTGGGAGTACATTTTACACTGAGGACCTAAAAAAGGGAAAATTAAATAAAGGTCCATACATTTACAAATAGGGCCCTAAAAAGGGGAAAATTACATCGAGGTCCATATACATCTAGCACGAAGCACCATAAAATTAACAAAGGAAAATATTCAGGTCGGCTCCTTCTCGACAAAGCACCTCATCGAGCCACACTCTTCATACTACTTCCTCTTTGACTGTTTTCAAAATATGGCCAAATTCGGTGGTATGCAAATTCTTGCATATGGGATCATCATCGACAGAAAATATGATTTACATATGGCCATGACCTTGGTCATTCATCTTAAAATCCTAAAATGTTCATACTCGTTGACAACTAAGATTAAATTCGTTTAGATTTTACCACTCACTTTTAGGTCAAAATTTTACACAGACCGGGTGAGTACATTTTACATGAAGGACCTAAAAAAGGGAAAATTGCATCGAGATCCATACATCTATCACGAATCACCATAAAATCAAGCAAGGAAAACACACATGTCAACTCCTTGAAAAAGCACCTCATCAAGCTATACTCGTCATACTACTTCCCCTTCAATTATTTTCAAAATATGGCTCAATTTGGCGTTATGCAATTCTTGGATATGCGATCATCATCAACATAAATTATGATGTATATATGGCCATGACCTCGGTCGTTCGGCTCGAAATCCAAAAATGTTCATTCTCGTTGACAACTAAGGTTAAATTCGTTTAGATTTTACCACTTACCTTTAGGTTAAAATCTTACACGGGCGATGGGAGTATATTTTACACCAAGGACCTAAAAAGGTAAAATTACATCGAGATCCATTGATCTACCAAATAGGGCCCTAAAAAGGGAAAATTACATCGAGGTCCATTTACATCTAGAACGGGGCACCATAAAATTAAGCAACGGAAATAGTCGTGTCAGCTCCTTCTCGAGAACGCACATCATCTCAAGCCATACTCTTCATACTACTTCCTCTTTGATTGTTTTAAAAATATGACCAAATTTTACGTGGGCGGTGAGAGTATATTTTACACCGAGGACCTAAAAAAGGGAAAATTCAATCAAGGTCCATACATTTACACATAATGCACCAAAAAGGGGAAAATTACATCAAGGTCCATTTATATATAGCACGAAGCACCATAAAATAAACCAAGGAAAACAGTTGGGTCGGCTCCTTCTCGAGAAAGCACGTCATCGAGCCATAGTATTCATACTACTTCCTCTTCAATTGTTTTCAAAATATGGCCAAATTCGGCGACATGCAAATTCTTCGATATGGGATCATCATCGACAAAAAATATGATTTAAATATGGCCATGACCTTGGTCGTTCGGCTTGAAATCCAAAAATGTTCATACTTGTTGACAACTAAGATTAAATTCATTTAGATTTACCATTCACTTTTAGGTTAAAATTTTACTCGGATCGGGTGAGTACATTTTACATCAAGTACCTAAAAAGGGGAAAATTGCATCGAGGTCCATACATCTAGCACAAAGAACCATAAAATTAAGCAAGGAATACAAACGGGCCGCTCCTTCTTGAAAAAGCACCTCATCAAGCCATACTCGTCATACTACTTCCTCTTTGATTGTTTTCAAAATATGGCCAAATTTGGCGTCATGCAAATTCTTGGATATGGGATTATCATTGACATAAAGTATGATGTACATGTGTGATACGTCAGAAACGTATCTATAATTTTTGATGCTCCATGCTTGTTTAGTATCTACTTTGCTTTGCTTTGTCTACACTTTCAGGTGTTTTTATATCTTTTCTGCAACTAACCTATTAACAAGTTGCCACAGTGCCTGTTTTCTTCTGTTTTTGGTTCCAGAAAGGCAGAAAATCAATATTCTCGGAATTGAATGTGAAAAAAGCCAAAGTCAATATTTTACCATGGGCGTCACGAAGCCAGAAGGGGAGACAGAGAGGTGCCAGAGGGCCATCACACCCCCCAGGCGCGGGATAGGGTGGACTCGCGCCTGGGCAGGGTGTGGCCCCCCTGGTCGCCTCCCGGCCTCGCCTCTTCGCCTATAAGAATCCCCCGATGCAGAAACCCTAGGCACCCAATCAAAACTCCACGAAACCGTCTGTAGCCGGAGCCACCATCGTCCCTAGATCGGGGGGATCTGAAGTTCTTCCTAGCACCATGCTGGAGGGGAGATCATCCCGAAGGCCTTCTCTCCGGTATGATGTGTGAGTAGTTCCACCTTGGGCTATGGGTCCATGTAGTATCTAGATGGTTGTATATCCTCCTTGTGCTTTCATGTATAGATCTTGTGAGCTCCGTTCATGATCAAGATCTAATCTATTTGTAATCATGCATGTTGTGATTGAGGGGATCCGATGGATATTGAGATTATTATGTCAGATGGATTAATGGTTTTGTCTTTATGATTCTATCATGTCTGTGTTGTTTGTGATCTTGCATGCTCTCTGTTGTTAGTAGCTATCTTGGCCGAGTAGTTGCTAGTGACTCCAAGAGGGGGTATTTATGCTCGATAGTGGGTTCATGCCTCTAGTTTCCAAGGTAAGTGACAGAAATATCTTCAGTTGTAGATGTGTTGTTGCTACTAGGGAGAAAACAACGGTCTCTTGTTCATGGAACAAGTGGATTATTTACCTTACACACTTTGCTTAAAGGAGTTGTCTATTGCTTGCAACTTAATACTGGAGGGGGTTTAGATGATAACCTGAATGTGGACTTCTAGTCATAGATGTAGTTGGATGGCGGTCTATGTATATTGTTGTATTGCCTAATCGAATATCATAGGATCTTTCTGACTAGTATTGCATTGTAATGCCTTGCTTAGTTCCTGTCAATTGCCCTGCTGTAATTTGTTTATCCTTCATGCCATGTTATTTATCTAAGGAGAGCATCTCTAGTGAACTATGGACCCCGGTCCAATATTTACCATTGATACATCTTCCACTGTTACTGTTTACTTGCTGCAAACCACCATTACCTTCCACACCATACAGTTAATTCTTTGTTACAGCAAACCGCTGAGCTTGACAACCTCACTGTTTTGTTGGGACAAAGTCTTGAGTTTGTGTTGTGCAGGTCTCCACGTTGTTTGCAACACCTATGTGACGTTTCCTTCCTCCTTCTGGTTCGATAACCTCGGTCTCTACTGAGGTAAACTTGCTGATGTGCTCATCACACCTTGCTCTTGGGGTTCCAACGAAGTGTCCCACGACAACATTGGGTGCACGCATCAATGTGACAATGACCTTGTTCATTCGTCTTGAAATCCAAAAATATTCATACTCGTTGACAACTAAGGTTAAATTCATTTAGATTTTACCAACTACTTTTCGGTTAAAATCTTACAAGGGCGATGGAAGTACAATTCACACCAAGGACCTAAAAAGGGTAAAATTACATCGAGGTCTATACATCTACCAAATAGGTCCTAAAATGGGAAAATTACATCGAGGTCCATGTACATCTAGCACGAGGCACCATAAAATTAAGCAAGGAGAAAACATTCGGGTTGGCTCCTTCTCAAGAAAGCACCTCATATCAAGCCATACTCTTCATACTACATCCTCTTCGATTTTTTTCAAAATATGACCAAATTTTACATGGGCGGTGGGAGTACATTTTACACCGAGGACCTAAAAAAGGGAAAATTAAATCGAGGTCCATACATTTACAAATAGGGCCCTAAAAAGGAAAAATTACATCGAGGTCCATATACATCTAGCATGAAGCACCATAAAATTAACCAAGGAAAACACTCGGGTCGGCTCCTTCACAGGAAAGCACCTCATGGAACCATACTCTTCATACTACTTCCTCTTCGATTGTTTTCAAAATATGGCCAAAATTTGGTGGCGTGAAAATTCTTGGATATGGGATCATCATCGACAAAAAATATTATTTACATATGGCCATGACCTTGGTAATTCATCTTAAAATCCTAAAATGTTCATACTCGTTGACAACTAAGATTAAATTCGTTTAGATTTTACCACTCACTTTTAGGTTAAAATTTTACACGGACCGGGTGAGTACATTTTACATCAAGGACCTAAAAAAGGAAAATTGCATCGGTGTCCATACATCTAGCTGGAAGCACCATAAAATTAAGCAAATAAAATTGACGGATCGGTCCTTCTCGAAAAAGCACCTCATCGAGCCATAGTCGTCATACTACTTCCTCTTTGATTATTTTGATCATATGGCTCAATTTGGCGTCTTGCAATTCTTGGATATGGCATCATCAGCGACATAAAGTATAATGTACATATGGCCATGACCTCGGTTGTTCGTCTCGAAATCCAAAAATGTGCATACTTGTTGACAACTAAGATTAAATTCATTTAGATTTTACACTTACTTTTAGGTTAAAATTTTACACGGGAAGTGGGAGTAAATTTTATATCAAGGACCTAAAATTGCATTGAGGTCCATACATTTAGCACAAAGGGCACTAAAAATTTCGTCAAACTTTTCATAGCTTGACTTTTCAAAAAAAAGGACTTAAGCCTTGGGACCAAGGGAGTACTAATAAAGGGGATAGAGGGTTACCCTCTCCTCCCACTATCCCCTCTCTCTATCATACTCCCACACTCACCTCTCAACTCTGAGTCGTTAACCCAAGTTGCTACGATGAAATCAATGTCGAAATCTTTGTCTGTGGTGGAGCTAGGGTCCTCATCAAGCTCTGCTTCAGAGCTGCAGGTGGCTTGTTCGATTCCTCTAGCCGCAACGCCTTTTCTGAAGCGTCCTTCGCCTTTCGCGTGTCTGCGGGTTGCACGCAAGGTGAGGTGTCCATCGCCCTTAGGGTTTCGGTCAGCCGCGCCGGAACCCTCACTGCCCGCCGAGCGGTCGTCCAAGCTTATGGTGTCGGCTTCGTCGGGCCCGAATGCTCGTGCAATGATGGATGCGTTCTTGTCATGTGCAGGTTGGACTCTCATTCCCAATGTGCCAAATTTCATAGTGTATGCGGCGAAACCCCTATCGGTGGCTCCCCCTTCATCCGCGATTGTCCGTGCTTCTTCGGTGTATGTGGCTGGTTCTTCATCAGTGGCGCCTTGTTCGTCTGCTCAACCCATCGACCCTTGTGCAGCAAGTTCGCGCCCCCTCCCCCCACTGCAACGAGGTTATATTTGGAGGATTGGGGCTTTAACCCAAATCTGACGTTCATGTAGTCAGATTTTAGCAACGTCTACTGCAGGTCCCTTGTTGAACTGCTTAGTTACTAGCTGAATACCCGTGCGTTGCCACGATTATTGAAGTTTTTTTCTTACACATAATATAACACACGTAAAAAGTCACGTGTATAAAATACAGTCGCATATTACATACTAAAACATTTCACTCGCTTGACAACCTAAATCGAGGACACATCCATGATTGTACTTTTTTAAACCAAAACATGGACGCACTTCATAGTTCTTTGTCTTGTACACACCCTCCTTCAGCGCCGCTGTGTGGTTTGCATTCACAAATTAACGCGTCAACCACAAATTAGTATTAATGAAATCTTTCGTGCATATTACTAACAAAAATATCTTCAAGGCCTATATTAGTAAACATAAAAAATATGCAATAATTGGCATATTGGTTTTTAGCACACTCCAGATTAATGAACTATGGCATCAATCAATGCTCCCCAAAAGACAATCAGTCTGTATAATTTAGAAGTGGTGATAGAAAATTCAGATTTAGATGTAAATTAACACACACTATGCAATTTGCAATGCAAAAAATCGGTGCAGATTAGAAGAAAAATTTTCAGTACAGGAGTTCACTATTGCTGAGATCAGCAAGAAGTGGTAATTTGTAACCGAAGAATAAAATATCGAAGATAAGTTGGAGTTCAGAAACACATCCATTACTTAACAAGGTAGAAATTGTAGATCGGGAGAAAGATAAAAAAGAAAGCAATTTCTCCGGTACAATAGTAAGTCCATGAGTTCAAGTTTTTGCTGCCAAATCTGGACGGGGAAAGACTCCGGCTCCGATTGCTGGCCAGCTGGTGATGCACGCTGGCCTCTACTCATCTAACTCTGGCCAGGGCATTTGGTTTGGTGATGTGCTGTTACATGAGAATGAAACTGAATCTCGGGCCTAGTGTTGAACCGGAAATTGGCAAGGTTTAGGGAGACGTTGCCGCATCATCAGCCCAGGTCGCGTGTGTCTGCGGGAAGTCCCGTCGTCTCCGCGCGTAAGAGTAACGGGGCGGGTGTCTGCAGCGCCGGCGTGTTGCTTGTCACCGCCGTCAGCGAGCAGATTCTGGAGCGGAGCTCGCGAAGGCAGTCTAGGTGCAGCGCCACGTATATTTGGTACACATGAAGTCCCGCAGCCTCTGTGCGGAGAAGCACCGGCCGGAGTTGGTGGCCTGCAGCGGAGTCGCTGTAGGACGGTGCCGGGTGAACTCGAGGGAGACCGGAGAGACGACGAGGGACGGGAGAAGATGCGTGACCCCGCCGCAGGACGGTGCCGGGTGAACTCAGAGGATATTTTTCTTACAACCGCCGCCAATATCCCTCGCCTCCGCCGCCCTCGCCCCCTGGTTGGCCTCCACAGCCGCTGGCCGCGCGTCTCCGTACAAGGGGAGCGGGGGAGGGCCTCCTCCCGTCGTTGGGAGGCCGAGGAGGGGCTGCCTGTATCGCGGGGAGGAAGCGGTGGCAATTGTCGTAATTTCAATTGAAAGACAGGGGCAAAAAAGTCTTTTTATGGCAGACGGGAGCAAGCGTTCATCGACTTCTTCACTTTGCGGTGGCAGAGTCTGTCATTTCTTCGAACCGCCAGGGGCAAAAAGGTCAATCCACGGCAGATGGATTTTGAGGGTGACGAACGGTCCCAATCTTTTTAATAGTATAGATATGTCATATTCTTGATAATTTTCTTTTGTGTTGTTCTTTATATGTCATATTCTTGATAATCATCTTTTGTGCTATTCTGCTTAGTTAAGATATATTATTGATGATGATGATGATGCAGGGTTCTGTTTTGGTACTTAGATGATGCTTTGTGCTGTTTAGGAATTTTCCATGACGCGTTGTGATGTTTTTGTAATTTTTTTATGATGCATTGTGTCATGTCTCCTCATTGTGTCATTTCGTCCAGTTTGATCCGTGTTCTGCTATTTAAGATTAAATGATATGCCTTCTAGTTGTTCACATTATTTCAATAACCCGTCAGTTTAGGTAATTTTGATTATGCAAACACTATTTATTAAATTTAATTATAGGATGCCTTGTATTGTTTTGGTATTTTTGATGATGCATTTCATATATGTTGTTTTGTCTATCCAGATAATTCATTGTGTTGTTTTACCGATACAAATTATTCATCGTGTTGCTTAATCAATCTAATTAAATGGTATGCCTTCTAGATGTTTAATCGATCTAATTTTGGTATTTTTGATGATGCATTGCATATATGCTGTTTTGTCTATCTAGACAATTCATTGTGATGTTTTATCCATACAGATTATTCATTATGCTGCTTAATCAATCTAATTAAATGGAATGCCTTCTAGCTGTTTAATCAATCTAATTTTGAAGCCCCACCGGGTTAGGTGATTCTGATGATACATCGTGTTGTTTGAGAAATTTAATTTACCTGATACCTTGCGTTGTTTAGGTAATTTTGATGGTGCAATGTGCATTGTAATATTTAGTCAATTTCTACGATGCATTGTGGTGTTTTGGTAATTAAAAAGGTCCGACGCAATGGTAATTTTCATGTAGGATGACCCAGCTATAATGCCAAAATTAGACTACATTCTTGATGGGACTGCTCCTACTCCAGGTGACTATGAAGATGCTCTCTCCATCATACCAAGGGAGTTGAATCTGTCGGGCAGGAGAGCGGAGGCCTTGTCTAGGGCGAGTGTTGCAAGGTCGGTCGCTAGTTCTGCCAAACCAAGAGGACGCCCTAGGTCGGTCGGACACCATGCCACCGCGCATCGTCCTAGGTGCTTATACATCCAGTTAGTCTAGCATAACTTGTATATGCTTATCATCCCAACTTACTTCAAGCCTTACGTGAAGGGACGCCCCTGATGAGTGCGTGAACACTATATTGGGAGACCCATAGAGGAAGGTATGATGAGTACAACAACAAGTTTTCCCTCAGTAAGAAACCAAGGTTATCGAACCAGTAGGAGAAAGGAAACGACTCAAAGGTGTTGCTAGCAACTTGGAGACCTGCACAACACAAACTCAAGACTTTGCTCCAATGAACAGTGAGGTTATCAATCTCACTGGTTTGCTGTAACAAAGGATTAACTATATGGTGTGGAAGGTAAAAGTGGTTTGTAACAAGTAAACGGTAAACAATGGAAGATGTATCAATGGTAAAGATTGGAACGAGGTCCATAGTTCACTAGAGGTTTTCTCCTTAGATAAACGAACATGGCATGCTGGATAAACAAATTATAGCAGGGCAATTGACAAGACTGAGCAAGGCATAACAATTCAATACTAGACATCATGATCCTATGAGATTCGATTGGGAAATACAACAAGATGCATAGACCGCCATCCAACTGCATCTATGACTAGAAGTCCACCTTTGGATTATCATCTGAACCCCCTCCAGTATTAAGTTGCAAGCAACAGACAACTGCTTTAAGCAAAGTGTGTAAGGTAAACAATCCACTTGTTCCATGAACAAGAGACCGTTGTTTTATCCCTTGTGGAAACAACATTTCTATAACCTTAGATATTTCTGTCACTTCCCTTAGATTAAATAGAGGCATGAACCCACTATCGAGCATAAATACCCCCTCTTAGAGTCACTAGCAACTACTTGGCCAAGATAGCTACTAAAAACAGAGACCATGCAAGATCACAAACAACACATACATGATATAATCAATAAGACAAAACCATTAATCAATCTGTCATAGTAATCTCAATATCCATCGGATCCCCGCAAACACAACATGCATGATTACAAATAGATGAGATCTTGGTCATGAACGGAGCTCACAAGATCTAGACATGAAAGCACAAAGGAGGAGATACAACCATCTAGATACTACATGGACCCGTAGTCCAAGGTGGAACTACTCACGCTTCATACCGGAGGCTGGCATGATGAAGAAGAAGGCCTCCGAGATGATCTCCCCTCTGGCAGGATGCCGGGAAGAGCTTCAGATCCCCCCGATCTAGGGACGATGGTGGTGGCGGCTACAGACGGTTTCATGGAATATTGATCTGGTGCTTAGGGTTTAGGCATCGAGGGCTTCTTAAAGGCGAAGAGGGAGGCCGAGGGGGTGCCCGAGGCAGATGCACTCCCCCAGGTGCGGGGTGGGCCCACCCGCACGGCCAGGGGGTTTGGCCCCCTCGAGGCCCTCCTCCGTCTTGTCTTCTGGCTCCGTGTTCCCCACGGTAAAGTATTTACTTTGGCTTTTGTCCCGTCCAATTCTGAGAATATTGATTTTCTGCCTTTCTGGAACCAAAAACAGAAGAACACAGGCAACTGGCACTGTGGCATCTTGTTAATAGGTTAGTACCAGAAAACATATAAACACCTCAAAGTGTAGACAAAGCAAAGCAAAGTAGATACTAAACAAGCATGAAACATCAAAAATTATATATACATTACGACGTATCAAGTATCCCCAAGCTTAACTCATGCTCGTCCTTGAGTAGGTAAGTGATAAAATTAATAATTTTTTAGGTGACATGCACCATCAAAATCCAGATCAAACTATTTGCAAGCATTGAAAGCTGGGATCAAAGAACTCTAAACATGTGCATGAAAGATGGAGTTCTAACAATAATACAAAGTAACTATGCATGCAACATGAAAGGCTACAAACAAATATCATGAATAACATGCATTGAAAAACATTTGTTTGTTTCACATACAAAAAACATGGCATAATGGCAATTAGCTTGTCCCTCATAGAGTAGCAAATATATGCATAGGACACCTTCAAAGTTCATAAGAGTGACTAGATACAAATAGCACAAGAACAAGTAATATCAACAATATGCATCAATCAATAAGTTTTGGGACAATGCACATAGAACTAAGAATGGCAACTATGCTCTCTTAACTGGTGCCTAAAGGATAGAAGGTGGAGACTCAATATAAAAGTGTAAGAAAGGCCCTTCATATAGGGAAGCAGGTATTTCAAGAATCAAAAAGAGCTTCCAAAAATTATGGTACTTGTTAGCTTTCAGCTCTCATTGCCCCTATCATAAGCATCTTGAAGTGATTAAGGTTAAAGTGAACAAACTATGGAGTATATGCTTGACAAAGTATAAGTTGGCAATCTCATGTCCCTTGAATACAAGGGCCACTCCTCATTCTACTCAACTTTAGTCACCTGTAAGTTCTTGTCATAGTAAGTACATGTGTATCATAGAGAACGCCAATGGGGTACCCCTTACACATGGTACAGGAGATATCCCATAACCAAAATGACAAGGCAAGCAGACAATGAGCATCTCAACAGTCTTCTTATTTACCATTGGAATATGGTGCTTTTTTCTCTCTTTCCTCTTTTCTCAATATGTATCTCTTTTATTATAAGAAGTAAGCATCATAGATGTCATTATTGGTGATGCTGGAAGTTTCCACCATGATTAGGCATGGCTTAAGCTAGCGGCCGAGGCGTTTCTGTAGCACACATACACAACTCCATGGACTTACAAGCTCCCCTTTTATTTCACACCGACGAAATCCATAGACAAAAGAGCGTGATATCAACTGTGTACAATGTACAAGTGCAATGTTGAAAGCGTTCCTCGTGACAACACGGTTCTGCTAATTCCAACATATAAGTGCAAGCATATACAACATAGATGACACAATGGTTCAAGTTTATTAGGGGCAAGAAATATAAAGTGTGCCATCAAGTTTGTGAGAGCTTTAATCACTAAGTTTTCACATAACAGAATACTTTTTAATTGGAAGATAGATGAAAACAAGAATATACTTGGAATAGTGTAATACACCATGCATAGGAATTTATAGTGGACACTTTGGAATAACTTGGTTTCTTGGGAGTTGGAAGCATGAGTAGAGCTTAATCATACAAGTGGAGGCTAGCAAAAGACTGGGAGCAACCAACTAAGAGATCAATAATGGCCATAATCATGCATAGCAACAAAACATTATTAATCAAAGCATAGAGTGGCACTACAAGTCAAGGACTAAATGATCATAGAGGCTATGGTGACTTGTTCATAGTCATAACATGGTGTGAGCATGTGCCAAGTCAACCCAAACAAAGAATCAAAGGAGAATACCACAATACTATGCTTTTGCATGCTAAAACAACGCATCATTCTTTCAAGGCACACTAAGCAATCCCAATTGTTTGGAACAAGTCATGCTATAACAATAATCACTAAGAATAAGGTCAAAACAACACCTAGCATAACATGCTAAAGTCTAAGTCACAGTCAAAGCAAGCTCCTCTTGTACTACTCAAGCAAGAACTTTCTACTCCTTTCCAACACCAATCAACTTATTTGAAACAACACAGCGAGAATGGGGGTCCAAACTACTTTATTCAAGCAAACTAAACAAATCAAACAAAAACTAAGACGCTCCAAGAACAACACAACAGTGCATGAAACAATAAAAACGAAGTGTCTAGAAAGACCTGAGATTTTTATTGATGAAGAATGGGATGCCTTGGGCATCCCCAAGCTTTGACGCTTGTACCTCTTGAATATTTCTTGGGGTGACATGGGGTGTAATACACAATATTTAGCTTTTGTCCATTCTTCATCTCATTACATCATTCTCTCTCTACACCTGAAAATTTTCCTTCATACAAAACTTCACACAATCTTCATTAGCAACATTAGTGTATTCAAAAGATAGTAGACCCTTGGGTTTAGCTTTAGAACAGAAAAAATACTAAAAACACTAGCTACTGTAGCAATTCCCTCAAAAATCTCAATTTCCCAAAATAACCCAAAAAGGAATCAACAAGAAGCAAATGCAAATAATGGCAGAAATCTGTCAAAACAGACCAGCAGGTAGAAACCGATTTTTTTGAAGACCTTCTGTTACTCAAATAAAAAAGTGTTAAACTAACGAAAGTTATCTAACATACTAGGAGATTTATTCCTAAAATATCAGCTAAATCCGACTTACAGAGATTCCTCACGAATTTTTACGGTGGAGCACAAAAATCTGTTTTGGGACAACAACTTCCCAAATCTTACTTCCCTCTCATTAGAGGTCATTCTTGGCACAAACGCAAACAAAAAGGATAAGGAGAGTTCATTACTGAAGTAATAACTTCCAAAACTCAAGAAAACTCTTGGGTTATCTCCCAACAAGTAATTTTCTTTAACGCCTTTAAGTTAGGCACAAGAAGGAAGAATCAAGTATTTTCAAATGAAGAAGCATTAACATCAAACCTTGCTTTCAAAGGTGGAGCAAAAAGCAACTTCTCTCTCCTCATAGGGAAGTGTTCAATACCTTTCTTGGATGGAAATTGATATTTAATGGTGTATTATTTCATATCAATGATGGTACCAACAGTTCTAAGAAAAGGTCTTCCCAAATTAATAGGACAAGAAGCATTGTATTCAACATCCAACACATAGAAATCAACAGGGACATACGCATTGTTAACCATAATAATAACATCATTAATGCTCCCCATGAGTTTCTTCTTAGAATTATCATTAAGTGGGACATCCAAATAACAATCTCCCAAAGGTGGCAAATCAAGCATTTCATAAACCTTCCTAGGCATAATAGAGACACTAGAACCAAGATCACATGAAGCTTTGAGATCAAAGTCATTCACTTGCATATTAATAATGGGTTCCCAACTATCTTCTACTTTCCTAGGAATATAAGCTTTGTGTTTCAACTTCTCTTCCTTAATTTTAATAAGAGCATCTGTAATGTGTTTGGTGAAAGCTACATGCATATCAATAGCATCAGGACTTCTAGCAAATGTTAGACTGTTAGCCCAACTTTCCATGGTTTCAGGTTTAGTAGCCATTTTATTAATCAAAGAGGACTATGATTCAGACAAAGAGGAAATATTTTTCTCAACATTCAAAAGCTTTTCCTCCATAGTCTTGTTGAAAGTGGTTTGTTTACTAATAAAGTCTTTGAGCATGACTTCTAGTTCAGAGGGGGCACTTCTAGTATTGTTGTAGGATCTTCCATAGGTATTTCCATTATTAGGAGGATAAGGCCTATAATTGTTGTTGCTACCAAAATTATTCCTATAGGCATTGTTGTTGAAATTGTTGTTTCTAATGAAGTTCACATCAACTTGCTCTTCTTGAGCAACCAAAGAGTCTAAGGGAACATTATTTGGATCTAAAGGATCTTTCCTATTAACAAGCATAGCCATGATAACATCAATCTTATCACTCAAAGAGGAGGTTTCTTCAACAGAATTTACCTTCTTACCATGTGGAGCTCTCTTAGTGTGCTATTCAGAAAAATTAACCATAATATTATCAAGGAGTTTTGTTGCAGCACCCAAGGTGATGGTCATAAAGGTACCTCCAGCAGCTGAATCCAACAGGTTTCTTGAAGAGAAGTTCAAACCTGCATAAAAAGTCTAGATAATCATCCAAGCAGTAAGTCCATGAGTGGGACAATTCTTAACCAAAGATTTCATTCTTTCCCAAGCTTGAGCAACATGTTCATTATCAAGTTGTTTAAATTTCATAATATCACTTCTCATAAATATAATCTTAGCAGGAGGGTAGTACTTTCCAATAAAAGCATCTTTGCACTTAATCCAAGAATCAATACTATTTCTAGGCAAGGATAGCAACCAGTCTTTAGCTTTTCCTCTCAAGGAGAAAGGAAACAACTTGAGGTTAATAATATCTCCATCTACATCCTTATACTTTTGCATCTCAAAAAGTTCAACAAAGTTATTGAGATGGGCATCAGCATCATTAGAACTAGTACTAGAAAATTGCTCTCTTGTCACAAGATTCAACAAAGCTGGCTCAATTTCTTAAAAGGTAGCATCAGGAGCAGGTGGAGCAATAGGAGTGCTTAGGAAATCATTGTTGTTTGTGCTAGTCAAGTCACACAACTTGGTATTCTCAGCAGAGTTCATTTTGGAAAAAAGTGGAGCAAGCCAAAACAACAGCATCAACTAGAGCAGGAACTATTTTTTTTGTTTTTTATAAGAGAAAGCAAACCAAACTAAACTATTTTTTTAGTTTTTGATAAAAAGAGGGAAACAAAACCAAGCAAAAGAAAATAAGCAAAACAAAAACAAAAACAAAGTAAAGAGAAAGGTTGAGAAGGACTCCTCTTGTGAAGACGTCCTTAGCCTCCCTAGCAACGGCGCCAGAAAAAGGCTTACTGAGTGCGTGAACACTTCGTTGGGAGACCCCAAGGGGAAGGTATGATGATCATAGCAGCAAGTTTTCCCTTAGTAAGAAACCAAGGTTATCGAACCAGTAGGAGGAAGGAAATGACTCAAAGGTGTTCTAGCAACTTAGAGACCTGCACAACACAAACTCAAGACTTTGCCCCAGCGAATAGTGAGGTTGTCAATCTCACTGGTTTGCTGTAACAAAGGATTAACTGTATGGTGTGGAAGGTAAAAGTGGTTTGCAACAAGTAAACGGTAAACAATGGAAGATGTATCAATGGTAAAGATTGGACCGGGGTCCATAGTTCACTAGAGGTGTTCTCCTTAGATAAACGAACATGACATGCTGGGTAAAGAAATTATAGCAGGACAATTGACAGGACTAAGCAAGGCATAACAATGCAATACTAGACATCATGATCCTATGAGATTCGATTGTGCAATACACCAAGATACATAGACCGCCGTCCAACTGCATCTATGACTAGAAGTCCACCTTTGGGTTATCATCCGAACCCCCTCCAGTATTAAGTTGCAAGCAACAGACAACTGCTTTAAGCAAAGTGTGTAAGGTAAACAATCCATTTGTTGCATGAACAAGAGACCGTTGTTTTCTCCCTTGTGGCAACAGCACATCTACAACCTTAGAGATTTCTGTCACTTCCCTTAGATTAAATATAGGCATGAACCCACTATCGAGCATAAATACCCCCTCTTGGAGTCACTAGCAACTACTTGGCCAAGATAGCTACTAACAGTGGAGAGAATGCAAGATCACAAACAACACAGACATGATAGAATCAATAAGACAAAACCATTAATCAATCTGACATAGTAATCTCAATATCCATCGGATCCTCGCAAACACAACATGCATGATTACAAATAGATGAGATCTTGATCATGAATGGAGCTCACAAGATCTATACATGAAAGCACAAAGGAGGAGATACAACCATCTAGCTACTACATGGACCCGTAGTCCAAGGTGGAACTACTCACGCTTCTTACTGGAGGCTGACATGATGAAGAAGAAGGCCTCCAAGATGATCTCCCCTCCGGCAGGGTGCCGGGAAGAGCTTCAAATCCCCCAATCTAGGGACGATGGTGGCGGCAGCTATAGACGGTTTCGTGGAATATTGATCGGGTGCTTAGGGTTTAGGCATCGGGGATTCTTATAGGCGAAGAGGGAGGCCGAGGGGGTGCCCGAGGCGGCTGCACCCCCCAGGCGCAGGGTTGGCCCACCTGCGCGGCCAGGGGGCATGGCCCCCTCGAGCCCTCCTCCGTCTCGTCTTCTGGCTCCGTGTTCCCCACGGTAAAATATTGACTTTGTGTTTTGTCCCGTCCAATTCCGAGAATATTGATTTTTTGCCTTTCTGGAACAAAAGATAGAAGAAAATAGGCAACTGGCACTGTGGCATCTTGTTAATAGGTTAGTACCACAAAACATATAAAACACCTCAAAGTATAGACAAAGCAAAGGAAAGCAAAGTAGATACTAAACAAGCATGGAACATCAAAAATTATAGATACGTTTCCGACGTATCAGCCCCTACCCGCAGCTAGTAGTGGTCCAAGCGTGCAAGGAATGCGAGTGGGTTGTCCATGCCAACCGCAACAAACACCAGATCGTACTGGACAAAGGGTGGGCTACCTTTACTGCTTTCCATGAGTTAAAGGAGGGTGACTGCCTTATGTTCAAGGTCACTACATACGGGTTCAAGATGAAAATCTACGACCACATCACCTCCTTCCGGAAGGTCTTCGTCTGTCATGAGCACGCTCAGCTTAATTAAGGGTCTCTTTTGATTGAATGATTTTTGAATGAATTTTAGAGGAATTCAACCCATAGGATTTTTATATAAGGAAGCCATTTGGATGAAATAAATTATACCTCCAAAATTTGTATGGGTTGCATTCCTACACCCCAATCCCATAGGAATCTCAACATCTAGTTTTTACATTGATTTGTGTAGGATTGAGGCAGTTTTCCTGTAGATTTGCTTTGTTTCGCAATACTCTGTTTTGTACACGTGTCCCTATTAAATTCATGTGTTTTGAAATCCTGTGATCTAAAGAAGCCCTAAGTTTACTTTAAATTTGCCATTCGATCTTTTGGTGAGTGTTTGTGATGATTAGGCATACAGAATGTGGCTACTACTACTACTGCTACTACTAGTACTGTACTACTATTACTACTCTACTTTGGATAGTTCTATGAAGTACTAGTACTAGTATTAGTATATTTTGCATGTGTGGCGGTACGAGAGATTGTAGAAGCCTGAATGCAAAAAAAAATTGTATAAGCCTCCGGGTTACGTAATTGCACTCTAGTTTTTCGTTGCTCGGATGGAATCTTGTCCACTGATTTGACAAGACATTACTACAGACCTTTGGTGGGTCGTAAAAATATTTACAGCTACTTGCTCGATCACAAGCATGGTGGCCTATCCATAGTATAATCCGAGAGACCTATGTTTTCCTTCCTACTGCGGCAGGGCATTCATCCTGCCTGGTGGGTCTTTGGATGGATCGACAAGATTGCTCAAAGGGCAGCAACAAGACCCAGACCTTGACATATTGCTTCCATTATTCACTCTCTTCCTACTACTACTACCTCTCTCCTCCTTCGCAGAAACCACTTCCTTCCCCACTGCTTCTCCCTTGATTCTTTACTTCTTCATCCACCGATGTCACAAAATAACTTGTCTTGTCAGAAGAACAACAAGATGGTGGTGGAGAAACCCCGCCGGTAGGGGGACCAGCAGGCTGGGACCGAGAAACATGACCAGCAATGGGGCAAGGGATCCTCCTCGCGCATGTATCCGAAGAGCGGCTATCACCAGGACAAGGAGTCCGGGTAGGTGTTTATACTTCCATTGATTCCTGGGTTGTCTGCTCCTAGTATTGAACCATATTTCTACATCTTCCAGGCCAGGCGGCTTGAGCATCGAATTTTCCACCTCACAGTTCGATAGCACGGCGGATATATCTGACTTGTACGATGACATCATGCCCGCTCTCCGTCGAAAAAAGAGGTAGGCACTATACACGTAGTGGCATTTTTATGTTCTCCTCTGCATGCACTCCATGCATGCTCTGTTACTGATGATGGATTTTCCATGCAGTAGGTCACGGAGATAATCTCTGCCAAAGTAGATGAAATCAACAGCCATAACATCAAAATTCTACAGAAAAACTTCAAGATCAACCTGGAGTGTGATCGCATTCGAGCCGATCTAGCTTTTCAAAAGAGGCTCGCACGATCTTATGAGCGTGACTCGGCAAACCTTCACGCTGAGTGCAGTAATTTTAAGAAGGAAGTCACCAAGCTCCGTAGCCATCTTCAACCATTGCGGAGGCCGTCGAGGTCACGCCCCGCTAAGTAAGGAAGGGATATGCCTTCTCATGTTGGCCGTCGAGCTCACGACCATTGTGGAGGTTGTGCCTCCGAAGGGCGGCCACAGTGTTGCAATCGCTGAATCCGAGACCGTGAAATTTTTAGCTTTGGAGTAGGAATTGGAGGAAGGGAGAAGCCTTCCACTGGCCCTTTTTTGGTTTCTTATCCTTCTTCGCATAATTATATTCCACTCTTATTAGCAATAGAATGCGCTCTATGGAGCTTTTTGTTAATGATAGTACTAGTTACTAGATAATTGTTTGTATATTAGCCCACAAAATTATTACTTCCATTCTTGTTGTATTCATGGGAGGATGAGATGGTTGGCTGATAATTGTTGCATGCTATATTTAATGGGTCCCATGTGTTGAGTCTAACCAGTGCATCCATTTGGTTTCGACTCGACTCCACTTTTTCCTATACGGTGCACATATCTTATCATCATATTGGTTCATGCAAGATAGGGGATAGAGGAAAAATCATTTTTCTATTCCTCACGGGCAAATTTTCTTTGTTGATTAGCGAGAGTCATCAGCGGACGGTGCAAAAAAAAGGGTTTGTCACTCAATCAACAAAAGGAATGGAGCTTGTGCGCACATGCATGCAACTCAGTAACTAGACTATGATGAGATCAACGAATATACGGAGAGTACGAGTAATATGATCAACCCAATAGAATTCACTTAATACATGATGCATGCAACTCAGTAACCAACTACAATCATGCATGTAATCACGATGCATGCTAGTTACATAGTATATTTTTTTGAGCTCCATACATTCACTCCTGAAAATGGAGTAACAACCTACTATCATGCACGTAATCACGACATAATAGCAATAACATGTGTTAGTATGTTTTTTTGAGCTGCATGCATTCACTCCTAAAAATATAGTACACGAAAACTTTGAACTCGTGGAGCACCGAAATAACATGGCCCCCAGCTAGCCCGATTAATGGTGTGCTACTACTATATTGTGGCCTATATATCTACAATTATAGTCTACTCTGGGACACCCAGCGATTGCTTGCATAGAAGTCTGTGCCAGAGCCCTCGCAGGGAAGGTATCGGCTCTGGCCCGTTGATTTTGGATGGACGGACATATTGCTGGACGGCCAAAATCATGTGGTCCCCACTCCCTCGCGCCCCTCTATTTCAAACACTGCGGAATTTATCGCGCCCCTCCATTTCAAACACTGCGAAATTTCTCGCGCCCCTCCGTTTCAAACAAACAATACTAATTAATAGTATTTCCCTCCCGGGGCGGTACTACAGTAATACCAATATATTTCAAAAAATGATTCTTTCCCACATGATGGGGATATGCCTACCGGGGTATGCCCAGCAGGACGTTTCCTAATGGCCCAAGCGCCAGCGAGTGGGCCTGCAGGACGGCGACTGGATCAAGATTTGGCGTGGACTCAAGCGACTGGAAGCTGAAGGCCCAGAAGCGTAGATAGGCTCAGTCGGACTAGGTCGTAGAGTCACCGAATCCTTAACTGATTCGGTTGAGATATGTAAACCCTAGGGAGGTGAGTCTATATAAACCTCCCTAGAGGACGCATAGAGGATATGTTCCATCATACACCCAAGCGACTCACCGCCTAGCCGTCGAGCTCGCCCCATTGTACTCTCACCATAATACAATCTAGAAGGAGTAGGTATTTACCCTCCGGGGGGGCGAACCTGGGTAAACCCTTGTGTCTCAGCCCTCATCTCGCATCGCAGATGGCTGGCCGCCCTTGCCCCATGTTCTACTACTCGCTGCCGATTGCAGCATCTGCCATGGTCATTCCCACGATAGTGGCGCCCACCGTGGGGCCTGGCCGGTCAGGCCGGTGTTCTGCGGCGAGATCTAATCTGCCTATCAACGAGTCGATCGCCATCGGCCGCATGATCGCGATCAGCGAGATGCTCCAGATCTTGCCGAGCAGCTACGTCCCGGCGGCATGACCCGTCACGCACAGCATGATCCTGCCGGTTGGCACGATCAGCCTCTTCGTCGGCCTCACCGACGTCATCGTCTCGGAGGACTCGGCTCGCATTCGCGAGTCGCGCCACGCGACCGGCTCTCAGAGAGCTAGGTCCGCACGATCCAACGCCTTGCCTCCGAGTACAACTCGGCCCACAGCAACGTGGCCGAAACCACCGCAGCCGCGGAAGACGCGGCCCTCAACGACGACGCCGATTCGGCGACCCTGGCGTCACTCGTCGGATCCATCGTCGCCGCGTCACCCACGGGCTCCATCACCCAGGTCTCCAACGTTGCAGACTTCGAGGATCCCTCTATCCTCGGGATCTTCAACTTCGACTCCGGATCGGAGAACTCCGTCGACCTCCACGACGGAACCGGCCGTCACGCCGCGACCTACATGGCGACTGGCGCCGACCCGCCGGAAGACCCATTCTCCATGCCGATCCCACCAAACGTGACGGTGACGGAGGTCGAGGAACTCCGCCTGAAGCTGGCGGAAGCAGTCCGCAAGGAACAAGCCGAGCGCGATTTTTTTGCCTCGAACAGGTGACAACGCAGGAGTTGTCGCGCTACCACCAGCTCCGAATCAGGTCGCGCCTGAACCCCACCGTCCAGGGGCGCGCCCTGAATTTCGACGACGAGAATGACCCGGCCCGCGCGACCGAGCACGCGATCTGCGAGAACGCGCCACCAGGAGGAAGCGCTCGGCCCCTACCAGGGGCAACGGCCAATGGCGCCCCGCCACCACCCAACCGCGCACCCCCATGGATCAGCCAAGGATTGTGGTCTCCTCACGAGAGCGAGACGCGAACGGCCTCCCGCTGTTCTCCACCCCAATGGACAACCTCGTCGCGGGCCAAGCAGCAGTCGACAACATTGAAGCCACTGGGGAAGGCGCCCTGCAGATCCAGTACGCCAGGGCTCTGCTCGCCAAAGCGGTCGAGCAACAAAACGCGGGCGTCGACTCACAGGGTCGGATGTACTCGCGTTCATCAGGCAGCAGGGAGGCCTCGAGCGGCTGCCCCATGGCGACGAACACTCTCAACTACCCGCCACCCGAACCACTACAACTCCAACCCCGACCCGCGAACGCGGCACTCTCCACCAACGACCCCCGGCCGGTGACCAACTTTGTCGCTGCCAACGGGCAACCCGTCAACGCCCGCACCCACATCATCAACAACCAGAGCTGGCGCGCACGCTAGCCCGACGACCTGCGGCATACCCTCACCAACCGCCACGACGATGAGCCGAGGGGATCGCTGAGACGAATCGGGCCCCAGTGCTTCGGATCGATGATCCGAGGCGAAAGATACCCGGCAAACTTCAAAGCGCCAAAGGAAATAGAGAAGTACGACCCTTCGTACGATCCGTCCGTGTGGCTGGATACCTACCTCATGGCAATGGGGATCACCGGCCACACTGATCTACTAGCCGCCCGCTACCTTCCCCTGATGATAGAGGGGGCGTGCAGGCAGTGGATTAACACTCTTACCGCGGATAGCATCGACTCCTGGGAAGAGATGCGCGAGGCCTTCGTCAGGCACTTCGAGGGTTCATACACCCGCGCCACCACCATCGAGGACCTGGAACGGTGCGTCCAGGGACCCCGCGAGTCGATCCACAGCTGGGTCCAATGGTGGCAAGATCTGTGTTACAACGCGGTCGGCATCCACCCAGACACCACGATCCACTGCTTCAAGACCTTGTGCCGCTACGAGCCCCTGGTCGCCAAGCTAAAACGAGCGTACCGCACACTCGACAACATACCGGATCTCCTGGAGATCGCCAAAAGGTACGCAGAGGAGGACCCAAACCAAGAAACCGACGACGAGTCGGGAGGACACCGCCGCACGAGCGGCCACGACAACGGGAGGCGACCCGACTTACGCTACAGCAACACTCGCCTCACCTGCAAGCGCCGCAGTGACGAGCGAGTCGACTTCGTCGCTAACGCTGGATACGCGCAACACGAGCCCAAGAGCTTCCGCCGTGACGGGGGACAGCGCCGCGATGTCGGCAACTACAAGGCGAAGCCGAGGTTCGATCCTGCGGCCCTTCTTAACCAACCTTGTGTATTTCACACCAGGGAAGGGAAGCCCGCCACGCACACGACCGCCGACTGCCACTCTCTCCAGGAGATCGAGAAGGCACGGCGCGCGTGGGAGGACCCCGACAACAACCCGCCAAACGGCAGAAAATTCGGCAGCGTCGCCGGTTCGCTCCACACCTTCACATGCTTCAACACGAAGCGCGAGAAGAAGGTCATCGCCCGCGCCGTCGCCGTCAACGCGGTGGCCCAGGTGGATATCCCCCAGTTCCTCAACTAGTCTAAGCAACCAATCACTTGGATCCGCCAGGACCACTCGCCACGGATTGAGTACCCAGGCCGAGTCGCCCTGGTGGTCAAGCCCAAGGTGGGAGACTACTGGCTCCCCAAAACATTGATGGACGGCGGCAGCTCCATCAACATCCTGTACTTGGACACCTTCAGGCGATTGCGGCTCCCACAGTCAATGATTGAGACGACCTACACCACGTTCCACGGCATCGTCCCTGGTCGGAAGGCGTACCCGATCGGCAAGGTGACGCTGCCAGTCACCTTCGGCACACCGGCAAACTTCCGCACCGAGCGGATTGTCTTCGAGCTAGTGCCCTTCGATAGCCCCTACCACTGCGTCCTGGGGCGCCAGGCGTTCGCTAAGTTCATGGCAGCGCCCCACTACGCATACAACGCAATGAAGCTACCCGGGCCGTGCGGCGTCATCACCATCCACGGCGACCCCGACATGGCCGCCGAGTGCGAGGCCAAAGGAGCCGAACTCGCCGACGCCGTCATCGCGGCAGAGGCCAACCACACCGAGGAGCTCGCCAAGTACGCGAGCGGGGTCAACAATGACGACCCCACCATACTCAAGAAGCCCAACTCGGAGGGCGGCAACTCCACTGCCTTCGAGGCAACGACGCATACCCGCACGTCGAACTGGTCCTAGGCGACTCCAGCCAAACGGTGACGATCGGGACGGGCATGAGCCCAGCATAGGAAGGCGCGCTCATAGAGTTCTTTCGTGAGAACAGGGACATCTTCGCATGGAAGCCATCTAACATGCCTGGTGTCCCGAGGGAACTCGCTGAGCACAAACTCAACACCGACCCCAAAGTGCGACCCGTCAAGCAGTCGCTGCGGCCCTTCAATGAAGAGCGCCGCCGAGCCATAGCCGAAGAAGTGCAGCGTCTACTCGCTGGAGGCTTCATCCGGCCAATCAAGTACTCCAAGTGTCTGGCAAACCCAGTCCTGGTCGAGAAGAAGAACGGGACCTGGAGGATGTGTATCGATTACACAAACTTAAACAGAGCCTGCCCGAAGGAACAATTCGTCCTCCCGCGGATCGACCAAATCATCGATTCCACCGCGGGCTAGGAGTCGCTATGCTTCCTCGACGCCTACTCTGGGTACAACCAGATCAAAAATGCCGTCGAGGACGAAGAAAAGACGGCGTTCATCATGCCATTCGGAGCCTTCTGCTACACTGCCATGACCTTCGGCCTCAAGAACGCCGGGGCGACCTACCAGCGGTGCATGCAGGAGTGCCTTGCAAGCCAAATTGGCCGAAATATCCACGTCTACATCCACGACGTGGTGGTGAAGTCCGCTCGCCAGAACGACCTACTCGCTGACCTAGCGGAAACATTCGCCAACCTGCGGAAATACAAGATAAAGCTAAACCCAGGCAAGTGCACCTTCGGCGTGCCAACTGGACAAATACTGGGGTACGCTGTCTCCAAGCACGGGATCAAAGCGAACCCCGCCAAGATCAACACGATCGCTCGACTCGGCAAACCTGAGTGCCTGCGCGACGTCCAGAAGCTAGCCGGGCGAGTCGCGGCCCTCAGTCGCTTCATTCCCCGGCTGGGTGAAAAGGCGATGCCCCTCTACCGCCTAATGCGCAAGAACCCCACCTTCCAGTGGGACAAGGAGGAAGATGACGCGCTCCACGACCTCAAGGAAGTGCTACTTGCAGCACCTCTACTCGCCGCCCCCGTCGACAAGGAACCCATGCTGGTCTATGTCGCGGCTTCCGAGCGCGTCGTCAACGCCGTCATGGTCGTCGAACGGCCAGAAGAAGGAAAGGAGCACCCGGTGCAGCGACCAGTGTACTACATCTGCGAAGTCCTCACCGAGTCGCGCCAACGCTACCCGCAATACCAGAAATTGGTATACGCGATCTTCAAAGCACAGCGGCGACTGCCGCACTACTTCCAGGAGCACCCAATAACGGTCGTCTCCTCAGCACCGTTGCAAGACATCATCTGCAACCGCGAGGCAACCGGGCGAGTCGCCAAGTGGGCCGTCGAGATCGGCGTCCACAACATCAAGTACGAGCCGTGCAAGGCGATCAAATCGCAGGCTCTCGCAGACTTCCTCGCCGACTGGGAGGAGGCCCAGCAGCCAGAGAAGCTGCCATACCTCCACTATTGGAACATACACTTTGACGGTTCCAAGAACGCGGATGGCGCTGGAGCAGGGATCGTGTTAACATCTCCGAAGGGCGAAAAGCTCCGTTACGTCCTCTACCTCGACTTCACCCCCTGCACCAACAACATGGCCGAGTACGAGGCGGTACTCCACGGCATGGGAGCTGCCAAACAGATGAATGTCAATCGACTGCGCTGCTACGGATACTCCGACCTCGTCGCTGGCACCTGCGACGCCGTCTCCCCCACCATGGCGGCATACCGCCAAGAAGTGGACAAGCTGGGTGGACACTTCGCAGGCTACTCCGTCGAGTGGATCGACAGACGGAAGAACGAGGAGGCCGACACACTCTCTCGCATCGGCTCGGCTCGACTCGCATCACCCGCCGGCGTCTTCCTCGACACCATCACCAAGCCTTCCATCTCTCCCCCAGGGAGATCGACATCAGAATCCCGCTACAACCAGAAGCAGCTCTGGTCGCACTAATCGCCGAGCCAGACGACTGGACCGCGCCATACGTCGCCTACTTGGAGGGAGGCAGCCTGCCAGCGGATGAAACGGACGCCCGGATGATAGCACGCTGCTGCAAATCCTTCATCATCATCAACGGCGAGCTCCACAAGCGCAGCGTGACCGGCGTGTTCCAACGCTGTGTTCAGCCCGCTGAAGGACGCAAAATCCTCCAAGATATTCACTCCAGCGACTGCGGCCACCACGGCGGCGCCCGCTCTCTGGTCGCAAAGGCTATGTGGCATGGCTTCTACTGGCTCACCGCACACGCAGACGCTGTCGACATTGTCCAGCGGTGCGTCGGGTGCCAGAAATACGCCAACCAGACACACGTGCCAAGCTCGGCGCTCAAGACAATCCCCATCACCTGGCCGTTCGCCGTATGGGGCATGGACATGGTAGGCCCCTTTAAGAAGGCCCCCTCCGGCTTCACCCACCTCTTAGTCGTAGTCGACAAATTCACAAAATGGGTGGAGGCCAAGCCAGTCCGCAAATGCGACGGGAAGACTGCCACCAAGTTCCTACGCGAGCTCATCTATCGCTACGGGTTCCCAAACAGCATCATCACGGACAACGGCACCAACTTCGCCAAAGGAGCCATGGACGAGTTCTGCAAGGAACACCACATTCGACTCGACCTCGCCTCAGTCGCCCACCCGGAGTCCAACGGCCAGGCGGAACACGCCAATCAAAGCATCCTCCATGGCCTGAAGCCACGGCTCCAAGTACCACTCGAGCGCACCGCCGGATGCTGGGTCGAGGAGCTACCCTCCGTCATCTGGGGCATCCACACCTCCGTCAACAGGTCGACAGGGTTTACCCCCTTCTTCATGGTGTACGGCGCTGAGGCAGTCATGCCCACCGACCTAGAGCACGACTCGTCAAGGGTGGTCAACTACATGGAGGCTGCAAACAAACTCGCACGCCAAGACAGAGTCGACCAGCTCGATGAGGCACGCGACCTAGCTTGCTCCCGCACTGCCATCTACCAGCAGGGGCTCCGCCGCTACCACAGCCGCCGAGTAAGGACTCACACTTTCTAGGAAGGCGACCTGGTACTGCGTCTAATCCAGGACAAGAAGGGCATGCACAAGCTTTCCCCCCCATGGGAGGGACCATTCGCCATCGGACGAGTCCTAGGCAACGATGCCTACTACCTCACCGACGTCCGAGGAGATGGAAAACTCGATGTCAAACGGCCATGGAATGTAAACCTCCTATAGAAGTTCTACTCCTAGAAATCCATACATGTACTCCCCACCCGCTATGAAATAAAACAGATCGGTTACTGAAAATTGTGTCTACTCTCCGTGTCTTGTGCCACTCGCACTCGTAATAATAGGGTTATTCTATTCGCAGAAGTCAACCTCTGGTAAAGCGACCGACACGGCTAAGTAGTGCGGTACAAGGGCACTGGGAGACTCCAGGCCTCGTATCGTCCACGAAAAATGCCAACTCGGAGCCCCATTGGAGTCGCCTAGCTCGACTGGTTCACCGAGTCAAGACAACTGCACTCGCTCCTCACAGCGACCAAGTCCTCCGCATCCTTGGCGCAGTGACTCGAACGGCCAAGTACCACGCTCGGGGACTGACGCCCAGCCAAATACGAGCGACTAGGGAAAAACGCCAAGTATGAGAGCGTGCCCACGACTCGCCACGCGACTGATCCTTCGGGTCAGGCAGGAGTGACACGCTTACTTTAACGCGCTTAGTCCTCACCTACCTTGGAGCTGTGACTAGAACCACCAAGTACCACGCTCGGGGACTCGGCTACCCGACCTCATTCGCGCACGGGAAAACGGTCAAGTATAGAGCACCCATGGGAGTCGCCCTGCGACTGGCTCTCCGAGCCCTAGCGAGTCGAACTTAATCCATTAAAAAATCGCAAACACATAACAAACGAGGTAAACCCCATAAAAAGGGCGGACGCGCTCGGGGACTCGTTCAATCAAAATCCAAAATAGCAAAGCAAATGACAAAACAACACGAATTTCCTTTATAGCATCACAAAGTTATTTCAAAATACAAGGAAAGTTCAATAGCTATTTTTACTAACGCCCCAGGGCACAACGCTTCTACTCCGCAGGTTTTGACGCCGACTCGCCGCCACCCCTGTGGTTACGAATGAAGGGCACGTACGGGTTTGACGGGCACGTCATCAACTCGCCCGCCATCGCCACACAGAACGGCTGCATGACCTTGAAGTCCAGATGCTTCGGTTCGGGATCATTGGGGGCGACAACCGTCTCCTTATAGGGGAGGAGGTCGCCCATCACCCAAACGCGATCGGAATACACCACGGCCCGGTCCGTCAGCTTCAGCACCTCGGCAATCTCCACAGAGCCCGTGGACGAGGGGTAGCCGCTCGTCACATCGTCAAGGTCGAAGTCCTCCAGGAAATGAGCAAGCCCAAGGCTGAGCGTCGTCGCCGCCCCGCGCCGGAAGGCCGACCGCGTGATGAATTCGACGACTGACGGAGCCTTCTCTAGGTAGCGCCATACCCCGACGAGGTCGCTGGGAATCACCTCCGTGGGCGATATGTCCTGAAGATATGCTCGAATGCAAGTCGCGGACAACGCGGCCGAGTCGACCAGGGTAGTCACACACTGCCGCGCGTCGTATGACTGCGCCTCCTCCAAGCTATCAATAATCCGGCATGTGGAACAGAAGCAGGCAGTGAGCACACCAACGACGTCATAACGCAGTTGTGCAGGCAGAGGAAAGAGGAAGAAAGGTTTACCAATTAGCGGACGGCAGAGGCCCATGATGAAGCTTTGAAGAGAGGAGAAGTCGTTCTGCAGCCCAGCAACGAGTGCGTCAGACACTTTCCGCTCTTCAGCGGCAGACGTAACAACAGCTTTCGCTCGCCCATCCGCCGAACTCGCTTCTTCCTTCGCCTCCTTGAGCTCACGCTCCAGATCAGCGATTCGCTTCTCGGCCGTACTCAAAGAAGATTGAGCCGCCGTCAGGTCACCCACCGGGACAAGGCCTCGGCGGACCTCCTCCGCCTTGGCTGCAATGGCTTGAAGTACCTTGTTCGTCTCCTGGACGGCAACGAGTTCCTTCTCCATGCGACACTTTGCTGCAAGCCGATCGGCCGATTCGCACTGCAGGCCCTGCGCACAAACTGCAACGTCAACAACAACGAAATTCCTAAGTGCCCACTCGCTGAAATTCAGCGATTAGGCACTCGGGGACTGGACATTGAAAATCCTAAGTGCCCACCCGCTGAAATTCAGCGACCAGGCACTCGGGGATTGGACGATATAAAAACATTAAGAATCCGACCACTAAAATTCAGTGGCCCGACCCTCGGGGACTGGACATACCTGGATGGCAGCGCCTAGCATGTCGTGAAGCTCCAGCGCATCCACAGATGCAAGTACGACCGGAGTGTGACCGCGACGCTGTTCAACCTCCACCTCGGCGACCCCAGGCACCCGGCTTATTGGCGCCGAGCCACTCGCTGCGCCCGCTTTCGCCATGAAGCGAGGGAAGGTCGCCGCAGATGCCGCTGCGCCACTCGGAGCCGGCTCGGCCACATCGGGTGAAGCAACAGCCTCCTTGGTCTTCGAGGCCACTTCTGCCTCGGTCGGAGGTTCGCTCACAGCAACAGCCGGGTCATCAGAGACCGTGACAACTTCGTCGCCTTTCGCCCTCTTGACACCTTCGGCGGGAGCAGCGACTTCGTCGGGTTTCCTCTTCCGCGAGGAGTGCGCCTCGGTGACGACTGGCGGAACCTTGGCCACAGAAGGATGGCCGATATTTTTCACACCAGTCCTGCGAAGCAGCGCAATGAATAAGATTGTCTGACTAAAACAAAAAACAAGCTGATGAACAGCACTTACTTGGCGACTGGTATGAACCGCAGACCGGTGCTCAACTTCCGAGTGAGGCCTGTCTCGAACACATCGTGTGCTGCAGAGTGAGGACGGGCAACTGCCGGGTCATCAGAGACCGTGACAACTTCCGAGTGAGGCCTCACTGAGGGATTCTTCGAATAAGAAGCCGCGACAGGAGCTTCCGTGATAACTGCTGCCGAAGCTTCCCTTGGAGGCGAGGCTGCTGCGGCTGGAGCAGCCCCCGAACCAAAGACCAGGGCAAGTGGAGGTGGTGACGATGCCAGAGGCACCTCGTCCATGGGGGCGGCAGCGCCTGGCGCCACGGTCGCGCGCGCCGCTGCGTCCTTAGCCGAGCTGGTGGCGTCGGAACTGGTCACAGATCGGGGCGGAGACATCTATTTCGCCTTCTTCTTCGGCGTAGCCTTTGTCTCCTTCTTATTCTTCTTCTTCGACGGCGTGGCCTCACGATGTGAGGTGTGCTCGGGAAGCTCGTTGTCGTCATCATCGTGAGGATCGAGGCTTTTACTCGCTTCAAGCTCGCGCTGGTGTTGCTCGTGGGTCTTGTGAACTGTTGGGGAAGCGACTTCCACGGGCTCGTATTCGTCGTCGTCGTCATCACCTTCGTCGCTCTCGGCGTCGCCTTTGGCGGGCAATGACTCGCTCCCGTCCTGGACGAACAAGCTCGAGTTCTCATCGTATGCGGGTGGAAGCCACCCTTCCACCACTTGGAACAACTACAATAAGAACAAGACAACGTCAGCACAACCGCGAATTCACCATCTGCGACTGCGAGTGGTGACGAAATGACGGATTACCATTGGAGCTGGGCGCCTTGCAGTATAGGGGGCGACCCCGGCCTTCGCGTCAAGATACACCGCCTGGGTAATCTTCTTCAAGGACAGGGTGTAGTCTTGGAGATGCCATTCAGCGAGGGAGGACTTCGTCGGATCGTCCTTACCCGTATACTCATACATGTAGTGGTCGCGGCGGGCCAAGGGCACGAGCCGCCACCCGAACCACCAGTTGTAGAGATTGATGGTCTGGAGGCCCTTCTTCTTCAGGCCGCGAATGGTCTACAGCATTTCATCGACAACCATCCGTTGATCCAGCGGGAGCTTGACGACCTGGAGTCGACGCGGTTCGGGCCGGTCGGCGGAGTACCTTGGAGGCGCCACTTCGCCCTCTGGAGTCGACTCGGTGACGTAGAACCAGGACTTCTTCCATTCGTTTGCCGCCTTGGCGGGCAGCATCAGGTCGAAGAACAAGGCCTTCGACTTCAGCTGGAATGTCAGGCCACCCGCGGCTAGCATTGGGCCGCCTGACTCATTGTGGTTGATTCTCCTATGGAACAGATCTTGCCACATGGGGAAGTAGGGCCTACAGCCCAGATAGCACTCACAGAACGCCACGAAGATGGCGAGCTGCTCGATACTATGCGGACCTAGATCCGATGGCTGGATCCCGTAGTAGGCGCAGAAACGCCGGAATAAGAGAGAAGTAGGAAATCCCAGCCCCCGCTCCAGGTGGCTGGTGAAGCAGATGAATTCCCCCTCGCGCGGGTCCGGAGTCACTTCTCTGGCCGCGGGGATGCGCCATCTACCGGCGCGGAGGATCCCAGCCTCCTTGAAAGATGCTAGTAGCGCCCTAGTACACTTGGATCTGTCCCATGGTTCGGTGGAGGGGGCCATCGGTTGGAAGTTCGCGGAGGTCGAGGCTCCCTAGATTGTTTAGATCGCTATGCGGAGCGGGAAACGGAGACGAGCGAGATCGGAGGAAGAACGAAGAAGTGTTACCCCGTTCTCCTATCATTCTACTTATATAGCGGTTGCTACCCGCCAATTTCGGGAGACGTTACTACACGGTAATTACGCCGAAGTTACCGTTGGATTACCCAACGGCTAGTTTGACCCCAATTGACGGTACAACTTCATCCATTCGACTCGTCGCTCCACGCGACTCGACGATTCGCCGACCCGATCACTATAACAATGACTGAGTATTTGCCGACCCGTTCGCCGAGCTGCGACACGATTGGTCGCCGTTATTACGACTAAAATGACTAGTTTTTCCTTTGTTCAGGAGTCCGCCGCCGATTCGACTGGACGTCCGCATTGGACCCGCATACTCCGACTGCCAGCGAACGCCTACGACAAATCAACGACGGCCTCGGGGACTACTGATGGGGATATGCCTACCAGGGTATGCCTAGTAGGACATTTCCTAATGGCCCAAGCGTCAGCGAGTGGGCCTGCAAGACGACGACTGGATCAAGATTTGGCGTGGACTCAAGCGACTGGAAGCTGAAGTCCCAGAAGCGTAGATAGGCCCAGTCGGACTAGGTCGTAGAGTCACCGAATCCTTAACTGATTCGGTTGAGATCTGTAAACCCTAGGAAGGTGAGTCTATATAAACCTCCCTAGAGGACGCATAGAGGATACGTTCCATCATACACCCAAGCGACTCGCCGCCTAGCCGTCGAGCTCGCCCCATTGTATTCTCACCATAATACAATCTAGAAGGAGTAGGTCTTTACCCTCCGAGGGGCCGAACCTGGGTAAACCTTTGTGTCTCAGCCCTCATCTCGCACCACAGATGGCTGGCCGCCCTTGCCCCATGTTCTACTACTCGCTGCCGATCGCAGCATCTGCTGTGGTCATTCCCACGACACCACAGACACAAAGAATAATCCTCAAAAAAATTGAAGGAAATATGCCCTAGAGGCAATCATAGAGATGATTATATTTCTTATGTATCCATGAGTTATTGTAATGTTCCTTGAATATCCATACCAGGCAACTTGTATTGATTGGCAATTATATGATTTTTTGTGAAACTCTTTACTTATATGGTTATTTAATAGTTGTTCCTAGTTGGAGTTCATGTGAGGACACACGTGAATATTATACTAGCACATCGATTGGTTGATGACTATGTTTCACAAGTCATAGACATGGAGATGTCAAACCAATAATGTGGACACATGTTATGAACATGGGGTTGGACTGATCCAACTTGAGACTGACAATTAGACTTGTAGCTCTCTCTCTACACATCGTGTACGTTTTGTCCTTAGACCTGAGATTGCCGCATGTACTTAAGATGTGGATCGACCTACTTTGGGGCTATCAGACGCTACTCCGTAACTGGGTAGTTATAAAGGTAGCTTTCGGGTTTGTCCTGAAGCATGCTGCAAGGCATGGTCAATCAAGATGAGATTTGCCCCTCTCTACTTGAGAGAGATATCTCTGGGCCCCTCGAGTGATCGGATCTAGAAATGCATATCCGTGCTACATTAGGTTAAGAGTTAACCTAGTAAAGGGATTCTGAATCACAGTATCGAGAAAGGGAGGTCAGCTAGGAGCTAGACCAAATATCGTGAGGCAAAGGGAAAGACATGTACTAAACCTTGTGATGGTTCGTCCGCTATGATCTTTGTATGCGTTTAGGAGTTGGCACGTCTTGCTAGAGGCTGCTACCAACTATTAACAGAATAAGTCTATTCGTGTCATGTCTATGCGTATATGAACCTATAGGGTCACACACTTAAGGGGATGGAAGCTTAATGAGGATTGGATCCGAATTAGACCAGGCTTAGGCTACTAATGGGCTGCTAATGTAGAAGCCTATTAGGGACGCGAATATAAGAGAGGATGGGCTAGCTGACCAGGGTTAGACCATTCCACCCAGCCGCCACTCCTCACGCCCGTGTTGCACGCGCGGACCTAGCAGTCCGGCGTCTGACGCTTCCACCCCATACGTGTGGATACCTCGGAGGTGCTGCATCTGTGGCACTTGGACGAGTGGTGCAAGGGGGGATGCTCGTGGGACGAGGACGAGAAGGAGACGTAGAACATCTACACTGCCTTGACGCGCTTCATCAAGTTCCACAACTGCGTGTCTAGTGGTAATCCCGTGATCTATGACAACAGTAATCCTAGTTTACGCGGTAGAAAATTTTGATTTGCGCTAGTATAGCCTACCCATATCCCATCAGTGGTATCAGAGCCGATGATGTTCAGTTATAGGTTCGGGATGTTTGCATATTGTGATATGCAGATTGATATGAATGATGTGATCATTTGTATTGTGGTGGTTCAGGACTGATCTATGATCTTGCTTTCCGTGATCGTGATTTTGAGGTTGTCGAACTACTTACCCCTACCGGCCGGTTTCCTCCATCGGGGTAGACAGTAACACATAAATCCTGTTGAATCACGCGAAGATCAATATGATTGATCGAATCGGAACCTAGATCTAAAATCAATGTATCGTGATTAAAGGAGTTTGGTCGAATCGGAACAATAGTCGGTTAATGGTAAATTTGATTTGCCGATCAAAATCCTTAAAGAAAATTGTGTAGATTCGATCCTATTGAATCGGTGGAGATCAATACCACGAGGGGCGCTGCCCCTTTGAACCCCGCAGGGGGAGATCCCCTTAGTAGTAGCCCCTTTTGTATCTCGTTAAGGTAACTAGGTGCTGCGATTTCACATGATTCGGTAGAATGCGATTCTATGCATAACTTCTTTTTGCAGGATGTATGTGATCAGTATGGCCCATGTATGTATGTGATGCATGTATAAAATTTATCATGACCTGCGTGTCGTGAGTAGGGCAACACGACTGGAGCCATATGTGTTGTCAATTATTGTAATGGCCTATGTGCCAACTCGTGATGATCCCAATACTATATAATTTTGATTACTAGCTGTTTGGAGTAATATCTTGTATTAGTTCTTGGAGGACTCATCACTTGGAGGATGGCTCACATGGAACATGAAGATGGAGATCATCATGGTGGACAGGTTCTATGGCGATGGAGATCACCATGAGAAAATGGGCCATACCGTGTCACATTTATGTGAATGCTATTCTTATGCGTTTTACTACTATGCATGCTTAGATGATAGAAGTAGAACGATCCCTCACAAAGTTTAAGTTAAACCATGCCCTCCCAACCAAACCTTGCATGATCCTATGTCCTGTACAATCGTTGGTGGGCCTATGAAATTAGGGTGTCGCGGTTTTCCTTGGCTGGATGAGTTTGTATCGGATACCTCCACGCATAAGGGTTAGTGAGCTTGGCAAGATCATCTTAACAGTTAAGGACCTTGGGGCATAAAGGTTGGGCGCCTTGTTTTGACATAGAGATGTCACCCAACAACAAGAGTCATATGTGATATGATTAGCAAGTGTTGCTTACCGATTTACCTTGTCTTCTAGCAGTGATGCTAAAGCTCATTAGTTGACTTGTTAATTGTGGATATTGAATCACTTAGTATCAATAGAGGGATATTGATTTAAGTGGGAGTATATGCTAGTAAATTGTTTAATATGTTTTACTCTTTCATGGTTACATGGCTGATGACCCACAAGTATAGGGGATCACAATAGTCTTTGCGGGTAGTATTACCCAATTTATTGATTCGACACAAGGGGAGCCAAAGAATACTTGCAAGCCTTAACAACTAAGTTGTCAGTTCAGCTGCACCTGGAAATAGTTCTTGCTCACAGAGGTTTATCAGTAGTAACAGTTTGTAGTAGCAACAACAAAGCAACAGCAGCAGCAACAGCAACAATGAGACAGTAGCAATAGTAACAGTAACAGTAACAGTAGGATTCGAGTGCGGCAGGCATAGGGATGGATGGACGGGCGTTGCATGGACGAGTCTAAACATTTAACTAGGGCATTGCAGATAAATAATAATAAGCATCCAAGTACTAAACAATCCTAGGCATGTGCTCAAAATATAGTCATACGTGCTCACAATGAGAACTTGCACAACATCTTTTGTCCATCCAGCCCGTGGCAGCGGGGCCTCTAGGGAACTACTGGCAATTAAGGTGCTCCTTTTAATAGAGCACCGGAGCAAAGCATTAACACTCCATGAACACATGTGATCCTCACACCACAGCCATCCCCTCCGGTTGTCCCAATTATTGTCACTTTGGGGCCTTTGGCTCCGGACAATGATATGTGTACACAACTTGCAGATAATATCACAAACAATATTATCATAATGATTCAATAATAAGTTCCGATATGAGATCATGGCACTCGGGCCCTAGTGACAAGCATTAAGCACAACAAGTTGCAACAAAGTCAAATAGCACTAATAGAGATACTAGGCACTATGCCCCTAACAGATATTATTCGATTACATGATAGAACTCATCCAATCCCTACCATCCACAAGCCTACAACGGGGGATTACTCACTCATGGATGAGGGAAACATCGGTGGTTGATGGAGATGCGTTGGTGATGACGATGGCGATGATCCTCTCCAAATTCCCCATCCTGGCAGGGTGCCAGAACGGAGTTTCTGGATCCGAATCTTGGTTTCTGCTGGCGGCGGCGGAGCGGAACTCTTTCTGGAAAACTATTGAACCCCCTCTATTTTTAGGTTAGAAGGCAACTTATAGGCGCGGAGGGAGGCCGAGGAGCTGCCTAGGGGTGGCCAAACCTCCCCCGGGCACGGGGTTAGTGGGACCGCGCATGGGGTGGGTCTGGGCCCCCCAGGCCTCCCCTCTGTCTCCCCTTCTAGCTTCGTGGATCTTCTGGTGAAATATAATTTTTGGCATATTTTCCGAGATTTTTCTTGATAGTTCATTTTCTGCACAAAAACAAGACACCAAGGTAATTCTGCTGAAAACAGCGTCAGTCCGTGTTAGTTGTATCCAAATCACACAAGTTTAGAGAAGAAACAATAGCAAAGTGTTCGAGAAAGTAGATACGTTTTGGACGTATCAACTCCCCCATGCTTAGCTTATTGCTTGTCCTCAAGCAATTCAGTTGAAAACTGAGTGCGATAAAAGAACTTTCACGAACACTTTGCTTCATATGATGTAAATATTCTCAGCACAAGAGTAGATGCTTAGACAATTCATAATAAAGAGTATGCAACTAAGTCTACTCAATAGTCATTGCAAGCTATGAAGAGAAACCAACTCAATAATAATAAGTAGCATGAAACATAAACATAAGCAACATTGCAATGCTTATAATAAGGTATGATAGAGTGGTATCTCGCTTGCCTTTGTTTGAAAAGCACAATATACATGCCAATGCACCTCTGAAGTTCACATGAAGACTAGAGATAAAGATATCAGAGATGGAAGCATCAAAGTCATGATATAATTAACCAAGTTTTGGAACAAACATAAGAATGACAACTATGCTCTCAAGAAGGTGCTCATAGAATAAGTGGTGACTCAACAAGGTTGTGAAAATGGTTTTTTGAAGGTTTGAAAGGCTTCCCAATGCTAGAAGGAAGGTACTCATTAGCTTTGATCTCTCATTGCCCCTATCATAGGCATCTTCATGTGGTTAAGGTGAAAGTGAGGTCTACTCTGAATCATATGCTTGACAGACCATAGACTAGAAATCCCAAGTCCCTTGAGTACGAGGGTCGCTCCGCATGCTACTCAACTTTGGTCACCTGAAAGTACTTGTCATTGTAAATACATGCATATCATCGAGAACCGCCAACAGGGTACCCCTTGCACATGGTACATGAGCTTTCCCATAACCAAAATGACAAGGCAAGCAGAAAATTAGCATCTCAGGAATCTTTTTATTTACCATATGCATAGCTTTTTATTGAGGATGCTTCATAGATGCTCATTATAGTGTTGCTGCAAGTTTCCACCATGATTAAGCATGGCTTAGGCTAGCGGCCCAGGCGTTTCTCTAACACAATGTATAAACTCCATGAACTAACAACTTCCCCTTTTATTTCACATCTTCGACATCCATAAACAAAAGAGCAAGGAATCAACTGGATGAGATATCCAAAAAGTGTTGAAAGCGTTCCCCGTGACAGCACGGTTCTGCTGACTCCCAGTATATAATAAGCAAGCATATAAATTTCATGGACTAGTCACAATGGTTCAGGATTATTAAGCGTAAGGAATAAAGTGTGCCATCAAGTTCGTGAGAGCTTTACTAACTAACTTTCTCAAAACAGACAAACATTTTATTTTGGAAGAAAACACGACATATATAATATGCACCGAAGTAGCAAATGATGCTAATAGGTAGGTATGGTGGACACAGCTGGCAATATTGGTTTTGAGGAGTTGGAAGCACAGGTAGAGCACATACTTAGTGCAAGTGAAGGCTAGCAATTGAGAGGGAGCAACAAACGAGGGAGCAACAAACGAGGGAGCAATAGCTGTCATAATCATGCTTGCAACAAAACGTGACTAATTATGGCATGAAAGTGATACAAGAACTCTGAGGCAAAATAAATCATCGAGGTTTATTGACTATTGATTAGTCATATGCATGCATGAGCATGTGCCAAGTCAATTCACATGAACAGTCAGAGGAGGATACCACAATTTCATACCAAAGTATGAATAAAACAATGCAAGCAAACATTCATATGACATGCTACAAACTATTAGCAAGCTGGAGCTAATCATAGACAAGCAAGAACTACTAAGCATCCATAATGACATACACCTTACACAAACAAGCTAAGCATTCTCACAATAATGAGTATATGTACAAAAATGAAACAAATAGAGTTTGTTACCAGCCTCTTACCATACCTCGAGTTGTCTTAATCTTCATTATTGCCCTTCACTTGTGTGACTTGAATAATTAACATGAAACCAAAATCCACTAAGGACGGCCGAACCCTGCAAAGAACTCACAAAACCAAAGAAGAACAACAAATATTTTTGGTGTTTTCGATTTTTTAGAAACAAGCAAACAAAGAAAAACCAAACAAAAACAAAGCAAACCAAACAAAGCAAAATCTTTTTGGATTTTTCTTTTAAGGAAAACCAAAGCAAAGAAGCAAAGAAACAAAAACAATGAAAATATTTTTGGTATTTTTGGGTTTTTGAGAAAGAAGCAACAAGAACCAAAAAGAAAGCAAAACAATGGATATACAAAGAACCGACCGAACATGATATATATATGAGTGTGATGTCGGTGTACCTCCCCCCAAGCTTAGGCTTTTGGCCTAAGTGGGGCTCAATCCCATGGCGCCCAAGTAGATGCACCTCCATAGTATGTCGAGGAAGCCCCATCGTCCTGGTATGAGCTTGAGGCCTCCCCTGTGTAGTGTAAAGTGGGGTCATATGCGGGCGCTCCCCCCTGATAGTGCCCGTGGAAGATGAGAAAACGCAGCTTGTCATCCATGTCTGCCTTCGTGCGTGACCAAGGTCCCTGAGAAATACTGAACAAAGTGGTTTGGGGTAGAGGGATCTCTCTCTCTCTCTCTTGTCAGTAACAACATTCTATAAACCAAGTTCTCAAGAGTAGAGCTAGAGGTGACAAAGTGGTGCGCCTTCATGGCAGCAAGATCAAGTCTCTGAGGAGCCAAAACTGTATCATAGGGATCAATAGCAATGTCCAAGGCAGCAGCAATACAAGTAGAAATAATTCCCCGATAAGTGGGTCCCTTAGCACCTAAACAACGAGCAATGAGGGAACCAAGATTATAATTATCCTCACCGTATAGCATAGCATCTAAGAAGGCCAATTGATAGTTAGATATATTACTAGTGTTCTCCCTACCAAGAACACTGGTGGTAAGATAGTAGGTAAAGTACCTGATGGCTGGAAGTTGAATATTCTTTATCTTCCCTCGTTGAGCTCTACGGTCATCATCATTGGTTATTCCTTGGTAAAGCTCTAACAGATCAGCTGGAAGAGCTGTAATATTCTTTGATGACCCATTTGTACCAAGTCCCAGGGCCTTGCAAAATTTCTTCAAAGACATAGAATGAGCCCTGCCATAAAGTCTAAAAGACACAGAAGGATTGAACAAACTATTGGTGAAGGAGAAACTCTCCACAAATGTTTTAGTAAGCAAAGCATATTGTGCACTCTCATCCTGCATGAAACTTGTTAGTCTAGCCCTCTCAATCAAAGCCATGAAATCATTAAGAATCCCAATAGCTTACAAGAAAGTTTGACAAGGAAAGGTGGAGGGGTGCGCATCCCCTTCATATCCCTCGTCACCAAACCGTGGAGTGATGCGATCCTCATTGTATGAGGGTCTGGAGATGGTAGATGATCTTGGAAGCCTTGCCCTTCTAGGTGCATCACTCTCAAAAATGTCACCAAAGGTGTGGTGGTCCATGACTTCCCTTTGCTGAAATTTTAAACAACCATCAAACCAATTGATTTCTAAGTTGATAAATGATGAGAAAATACTATAGGAATTTGCTAGACGACAACACATGCATCAAAACAAAGTTTCTAATCATAGAACAAGCATGCAAGCTCAAACAACCTGTCACCTACAGTAGCAAAATACTCAAGATACAATCTACCAATCACAAATCTAATTGGACAAGTGGAGGAGGTACATACCAAGGAACAATACCTCCAAAAATCAGCACTTGAGATGGGCTGAACAAGGAGATCGAAAATCGTGAGCAAGAATAGCAATAACTTGAGCTTGAACAAGTTTTCCGTTTTTTTTCGAGAGAGAAAGAAGGTGGCTTTGAGGAGGCAGCCTGGAGGGGCCTAGGTGGGCCAGACCCCCCCTAGGCGCCTCCACTAGGTAGGCCATGCCTACCATGGGTGTGGGGCCTAGGGGTGCCCCTGGGTCATCTCAGGTGCCACTCTACCCCTTTTTTCAAGGAAAAAATTATTTTGAATTTTCTGGGATTTTTCGGAAAACTTTATTTTTGGCCAATTTTCAAGGTATGAAAATTGATTTTCTCGCAGAAAAAGTTTTTTCAGAAGAAGCAAAAGCAAACCAAAAGCCAAACTACATGAGCTCTAATAAACTCAAACAAGCAAAAAACTAAAAAAACTAAAGCTAAAGCAAAGACTAGGAAGGAGAAAGGAAAAAGAAAGCAAGTAAAACTATAGTGGAAACATTATTTTGTTAACAAGGTTGATCAAGTCTTGTTACCAAAACAATCTTATATGAAGCAAAACTTTACATTCCACAAGGTGATTATTTTACCTCATACTTGATATCAATGGTCCCAATCATAATACTTTCAAAATTTTCTTGTGGAATGGGACAATATATTTCTCCAACCTTGATGCCCTCAATATTTTCAATAGAATTCAGGCAATAGCTCTTAACAACCTTCTTGGGGAAATAGACAGTGTGCTATTTGTCATTAATATTGAATGTTACTTTTCCTTGATTACAATTGATGACAGCACCTGCAGTATTAAGGAAAGGTCTCCCAAGAATAATAGACATATTATCATCTTCATGCATTTCAAGCACAACAAAATCAGTTAAGACCATGCAATTATGAGCAACTTGAACAAGAACATCCTAACATATACCAACAGGGATAGTAGTTGAATTATCAGCCATTTGCAAAGATTATATCAGTTGGTATCAAATTTTCTAGCTGGAGCCTCTTGTAGAGAGAAAAAGGCATAACACTAACTCCAGCTCCCAAATCACATAAAGCAGTTCTAACATAATTGTTCTTAATAGAGCAAGGAATAGTTGGTATACCTGGATCACCAAGTTTCTTTGGAACCTTACCATTGAAGGAGTAATTAGAAAGCAAAGTAGAAATCTCCTCATTAGGAATCTTCCTTTTATTAGAGACAATATCCTTCATGTACTTTGAATAAGGAGGCAATTTAATAGCATCAGTCAAAGGAATTTGCAGAAATAAAGGCTCCATCCACTCACAAAACTTGTTGTAGTGTTCTTCCTCCTTTGACTTGTGTTTCTTACCTGGAAAAGGCATAGGTTTCTGCACCCAAGGTTCTCTCTCTTTACCATGGTTATTAGCAATAAAATCTTCCTTTGTGTACCTAGTGTTCTTAGTGTGTTTCTCAGGTTCTTCCTCACCTTCCTCCTTATCAGGAGACTCATTATTATTACCACTTTTAGTTTCAGCATCAGAGACAGATATACTATTAGGATCTACAGCAGGTTCAAGTGGTTCCTCAACTATCTTATGTTTCTTTTTCTTCCTCTTATGAGGACTACCACTATCCTCAACTTGTTGGGAATCCTGCTCTATTCTTTTAGGGTGTACTTCAGGATATAAGGGATCTTGAGTATCTCCACCACTCCTAGTTCTAATTCCATAAGCATGTTTATTTCCTGAAACATTAACTAGCATATCCTTTTGTGCCTTAGCAAGTTGATCAAGTTGGGTTTGAACCATTTGAAAGTGTTTACAAAGCATTTTAATATCATTATAAGTTCTTTCTACAATATCTTTCAACTCATGGATAGCTCAAGAGTTTTCTAATAAATGATCCTGAACTTGTTTATTAAAATGACCTTGTTTAACAATAAAAATGTCAAGTTCCTCTAAGCATTGATCAGGAGGCTTACCATAAGTAATATCACCTTCATCAAAGTGTTGGAGAGAGTGTACCTCAACAGTAGATGAGTGGGGAATTGGCTTCCATAATTCTTCTATAGGAGGTAGGTTCTTCACATCTTCAGCTCTAATACCTTTCTCCTTTAGACACTTCTTGGCTTAATTCATCACTTCATCATTTAATGCAATAACTCCCCTCTTCTTTGTTGTTGGTGTTGGAATTGGTTCAGGAACAACTGGTTCAGGAGTAATAGGCTCAGGTGTATTCAGCTCAGTTGAAGTCCAATCATCATAATTCTTGCTTATATTGGTCATTAATTCTTTAGCATCTGTAGGAGTTCTTTTCCTGAAAACACAATCAGCAAAACTATCTAGGTAGGTCCTAGAATCATCAGTTAGTCCATTATAATAAATATCAAGAAGCTCATTTTTAGGTAATGTACATCCAGGATGTGCATGAATCAAGGAATAGAATCTTTTCCATGACTCAGGAAATTTCTCTTCTTCTTCCTGTTTAAAATCAAAAAGTCTCTGCAAAGCAGCATGTCTAGCACTGGGAGGAAAATATTTATGGAAGAAAGAAGCAATCAAGCAATTAGGGCTATCAATGGAACCAGGAGGTAATCTATTAAACCAAGCCCTAGCTTCTCCTTTTAGTGAAAAAGGGAAGATCTTAGCAACAAAGTATTTGCGCATCTTAAAATCATCAGAGAACAAAGCACTCATAGTAGAAAGTTCATTCATATGAGCCACAACACTCTCATTTTCAGTCCCACAAAAAGGTTCTTTCTCAACAATATCTAAACAATACAAATCAAGAGAGAAATCATAGTCTTCATCTTTAATATCTATGGGATAAGTGGCAAACTTAGGATCATAGGACAACTTAGGCATAATAGTACGTCTAGCAAGGATACTCTTCATAGCACTAGTACCACGTGTGTTTCGGCACTCTTCAACAAATTCATCAGTGAGCTCAATGTAACCATCATTAATATCATAACTCTCACTAACAGGTGAGCTAACAGGTGTAACAATGTCTTTACTAGGAGTTTCGGTATTTCCTAGTCTAGCCATAGTAGCGTCTAGAAAAGGACCTAATGAACCACTCGCATCAAGCACAGCAGAAGTAACATCATGAGTATCAAAAGCAGTTTCAGATTCAACAGTAGTAGCACTGTGTGTAGCATGTGTATGTGGTGGTGGTGTAACCAGCTTACTTATAACAGACGGTAAATCAAGAGTAGGAGAGGTGTTTAGGACTGTACCTCTTCTTGTAGTGGATGATAAAATAGGGAACTTTCCATCACGAGACTTCCCCATGATGAAAGGAGTAGCAGTGAACAATAGTAGATCCAAGTGAACTTACAAATAAAGCTATGCTCCCCGGCAACAGTGCCAGAAAATAGTCTTGATGACCCACAAGTATAGGGGATTGCAACAGTCTTCATGGGTAGTATTACCCAATTTATTGATTCGACAGAAGTGGAGCCAAAGAATACTTGCAAGCCTTAAAAACTGAGTTGTCAGTTCAGATGCACCTGGAAATAGTTCTTGCTCACAGAGGTTTATCAGTAGTAACAGTTTGTAGTAGCGACAGCAAAGCAACAGCAGCAGCAAACAACAACAGTGAGACAGTAGCAATAGTAACAGTAACGGTAATAGTAGGATTCAAATGCGGTAGGCATAGGGATGGACGGGCGTTGCATGGACGAGTCTAAGCATGTAACTTCAAGAACTAGGGCATTGCAGATAAATAATAATAAGCATCCAAGTACTAAACAATCCTAGGCATGTGCTCCAAATATAGTCATACGTGCTCACAATGAGAACTTGCACAACATCTTTTGTCCAGCTAGCCCGTGGCAGCGGGACCTCTAGGAAACTACTAGCAATTAAGGTGCTCCTTTTAATAGAGCACCGGATCAAAGCATTAACACTACGTGAACACATGTGATCCTCACACCACAGCCATCACCTCCGGTTGTCCTAATTATTATCACTTTGGGGCCTTTGGATTCGGACAATGATATGTGTACACAACTTGCAGATAAGATCACAAACAATACTATTATAATGATTCAATAATAAGTTCCGATATGAGATCATGGCACTCGGGCCCTAGTGACAAGCATTAAGCACAACAAGTTGCAACAAAGTCAAATAGCACTAATAGAGATACTAGGCACTATGCCCCTAACAGATCTTATTCGATTACATGATAGAACTCATCCAATCTCTACCATCCCCAAGCCTACAGTGGGGGATTACTCACTCATGGATGAGGGAAACATCGGTGGTTGATGGAGATGCGTTCGTGATGACGATGGTGATGATCCTCTCCAACTTCCCCGTCCCGACAGGGTGCTAGAACGGAGTTTCTGGATCCGAATCTTGGTTTCTAGTGGCGGCGGCGGAGCGGAAATCTTTCTGGAAAACTATCGAACCCCCTCTGTTTTTAGGTCAGAAGGAAACTTATAGGTGCGGAGGGAGGCCAAGGAGCTTCCTGGGGTGGCCAAACCTCCCCCGGGCATGGGGTCAGTGATCCCGCGACTGGGGTGGGTCTGGCCCCCCCAGGCCTCCCCTCTGTCTCCCCTTCTAGCTCCGTGGATCTTCTGGTGAAATATAATTTTTGGCATATTATCTAGGATTTTTCCTGATAGTTCATTTTCTGCACAAAGACACCAAGGTAATTTTGCTGAAAACAGCGTCAGTCCATGTTAGTTGTATCCAAATCACACAAGTTTAGAGAATAAACAATAGCAAAGTGTTCGAGAAAGTAGATATGTTTTGGACGTATCAATGGCTTAGTATTTTGCATGTTTTCTGTTGTAGATCAATGGCATCGAACACTACATCACCTTTTTCTTTGCGTTTGATTCTTGACAAAGATAAACTAAATGGAACAAACTATTCAGACTGGGTCCATAACCTGAGAATTGTTCTCAGGTCTGATAAAAAGGAAATGGTTCTGGATACCCCAATCCCCGATGAACCTGCTGATAATGCATCTACTACCCTTAAGAATGCCTACAAGAGATCATGTGATGATTCTCTTGAGGTTAGGTGTCTTATGCTTGCATGCATGGAACCTGAACTCCAAAAGAAGTTTGAGGATCATGAAGCGTATGATATGATCATCACGCTTAGGGACATGTTCTAGATTCAGGCCAGGATTGAGAGGTACAATGTCGCTAAGTCCTTTGTGGAATGCAAGCTGGCAGAGGGAGCAGGTGTAGGCCCCCATGTGATCAAAATGGTTGGTTACAGTCAGACTTTGGAAAAGCATGGTTTTCCACTAGGCCAAGAGTTGGCTACTGATTTCATTTTGGCGTCTCTTCCATCTAGCTATGGGAAGTTCATTTCGAACTACCATATGCATGGGGTGGAGAAGGGCCTTAATGAGTTGTGCGGGATGCTAAAAACAGCAGAAAGTGACATGAAGAAGTGTGCAGGGCATAGCCATGTGACGGATGTGCATAACAAGCCTAGCTTCAAGAAAAAAGGTACTTCTTGGAAGAAGAAGGGCAAGGCTAATGATACGATCCCTAAGCCTGCACCCAAGCAAAAGGCTGGACCTGTAGAAGACACTGAGTGCTTCTTTTGTCATGAACATGGCCACTAGAAGAGAAACTGCAGCAAGTACCAGGCTTCTTTGAAGAAGAGTGGAAGTAAGAGTACTTCCCACTCAGGTACGCTTGTTGTAAATGTTGTGGACATTCTTCTCTCTGATTCCTATGTTAAATCTTGGGTATTTGATACCGGATTGGTTGCTCATATTTGCAATTCGATGCAGGGGCTAATAAGGACTAGAGAAGTGCAGAAAGGCGAAGTGGATTTTCGCGTCAGAAATAAAGCAAGAGTTGTTGCATTGTTTGTCGGCGTCATGCAGCTTCACCTTCCATCAGGATTTATTATGGAGTTGAATAATTGTTATTACATTCCAAGTATGGGTCGAAACATTTGATTAACTTCATGTTTGATGAGGGATGGATATGCATTTGCGAGTATGAATAATGGTTGTGTAATCTCTAAGAATGATACGTTTATGGCTAATGATCCCATTGTGAATGGGTTATTTATTTTAAATCTTGATGATGCATCTGTTTACAATGTTAGTGCTAAAAGGCTTTGGCCTAATGATTTGAGTCCTACCTATTTATGGCATTGTCGTTTGGGACATATAAGTGAAAAGCGCATCAAGAATCTCCATGGTGATGGTCTTCTAACTTCGTTTGATTTTGAATCATACGAGACATGCCAGGCTTGTTTACTTGGAAAGATGACCAAGTCACCTTTTTTGGGTTTACCCGAGAGAGCGACATACTTGTTGGAACTCATACATACTGATGTATGTGGACCAATGAGTACGACAGCCAGAGGAGGATATCACTACTTCATTACTTTCACTAATGATTTTAGTAGATATGGTTATGTCTACTTAATGAAGCATAAGTCTGAAACTTTTGAAAAGTTCAAGGAGTTTCAGAGTGAAGTAGAGAATCAACGTGGCAATCAAATAAAGGCCTTGCGATCTGATCGTGGAGGTGAATATTTGAGTCACGAATTTAGCGATCATCTTAAGAGTTGCGGAATTGTTCCACAGCTCACGCCGCCTAGAACGCCTCAAAGAAACGGGGTCTCCGAACAGCACAATCGAACTTTGTTGGACATGGTTCAATCGATGATGAGCCAGTCGGATTTACCATTATCATTTTGGGGTTACGCTCTAGAAACGACAGCTTTCACACTTAATAGGGTGCCATCTAAATCCTTAGTTAAGACACCATATGAGATGTGGACTGGAAAGAATCCCAGTTTGTATTTTCTAAATATTTGGGGTTGTGATGCATTTGTCAAGCGACTTCAGTCGGACAAGCTAACACCCAAATCGGATAAGTGCATTTTTGTGGGATATCCGAGGGAAACCTTAGGGTATTACTTCTACAACCGAGAAGAGGGCAAAGTGTTTGTCGCTCGTAGCGGTGTTTTTCTAGAGAAAGAGTTTCTCACAAAGGGAACGAGTGGAAGGTCGGTGTGACTTGAAGAAGTTCAAGATGAGCCAGTCGGGGATGCTTCTGCGAGTGATGCTATTGTAGCAGAACAAGTTGAGGAACCTGTGACAATAGATGCACCACAACCACGAAGGTCGGCGATTATTATTGTTGTTAGACAGTGATTATTATTGTTGTTGTTAGACAATAGTTGAGGAACCCGTGGGAATTATTATTGTTAGACAGTGATGAGCCTGCGACCTATGCCGAAGCGATCATGGACCCAGACTCTGAGAAATGGCTGATCGCCATGAGATCCGAGATAGAGTCCATGGGAGACAATCAAGTTTGGAACTTGGTTGACCTACCTGATGGTTTTAAAGCCATCGAGTGCAAATGGATCTATAAGAAGAAGATTGATATATTCACATCCATAAATCTCAACTTGTTGCAAAAGGTTTTTGACAAGTTCAAGGAGTTGACTACGACGAGACTTTCTCGCCCGTAGCGATGCTTAAGTCTATACGGATTATTCTAGACATTGCGGCATATTTCGACTATGAAATATGCCAGATGGATGTCAAGATGGCTTTCCTAAATGGAATCCTAACTGGGACGTGTATATGATGCAGCCCGAAGGATTTGTCGATCCAAACAATGCTGGAAACGTATGCAAACTTCTAAAGTCTATTTATGGGCTGAAGCAAGCATCTCGGAGTTGGAACATTCGATTTGATGAGGTTGTAAAGGAGTTTGACTTCATAAAAAACAAACAAGAACCTTGTGTTTACAAGAAGGAAAGTGGGAGAGCGCTGGTATTTCTAATCTTATATGTAGATGACATATTGCTGATTGGAAATGACATTCCTATGCTCGAGTCTGTTAAGACCTCATTGAAAAATAGTTTTTCGATGAAGGATTTAGGAGAAGCGGCATATATTCTGGGCATCAAGATCTATAGATATAGATCAAGGAGGCTAATTGGATTAATCCAGAGTATATACATTGACAAAGTGTTGAAACGGTTCAGCATGGAAGAGGCTAAGAAGGGGTTCTTGCCCATGTCCCACGACATAAAACTCAGCAAGACTCAGTGTCCTTCGACTACTGATGAGCGTGAGCGCATGAGAAGGGTTCCATACGCTTCGGCTATTGGATCCATCATGTATGCCATGATATGTACTCACCCAGATGTTTCCTATGCTCTAAGTGTTACGAGCAGATACCAGGCTGATCCAGTTGAAGGTCACTGGACAACGGTAAAGAATATCCTTAAGTACTTGAGAAGGACTAAGGATGTGTTCCTATTTTATGTAGGTGAGGATGAACTCGGTGTAAGGGGTTACACATATGCGAGTTACCTTAACGACTTAGATGACTCCAGATCGCAATCTAGTTATGTGTTTTTCATGAATGGTGGTGCTACGTGTTGGAAAAGTTCCAAGCAATTTACGGTGGCCTCCTCTTCAACAAAAGTTGAATATATTGTCGCCTCGGAGGCTGCAAAGGAAGCCGTTTGGATTAGGAATTTCCTGATTGCTCTTGGTATGGTTCAGGGCGCGTCCAATCCCATGGACGTTTATTGTGACAACATGGTGCTATTACACAAGCCAAGGAGCCTAGACAGCACCAGAAGAACAAACATATTCGCATGCGTTACCATCAGATTCGTGAGTTCATTGAGGATGGTAGTGTCATGATATGCAAAATACATACGGACTCAAATGTTGCTAATCCTTTTATAAATCCACTCCCGCAGACTGCGCATGAGGCGCACACAAGAGCAATAGGTATTAGATACAATCTAGATTGACTGTAGTGCAAGTAGGATACTGAAGGAAATATGCCCTAGAGGCAATCATAGAGATGATTATATTTCTTATGTATCCATGAGTTATTGTAATGTTCCTTGAATATCCATATCAGGTAACTTGTATTGATTGGCAATTATGTGAATTGTTTGTGAAACCCTTGTATGGTTTTTTAATATTTGTCCCTAGTCGGAGTTCATGTGAGGACACACGTGAATATTAGACTAGCACATCGATTGGTTGATGACTATGTTTCGCAAGTCATAGACATGGATATGTCAAACTAATGATGTGGACACATGTTATGAACACGGGGTTGGACTGACCCAACTTGAGACTGACAATTAGACTTGCAGCTCTCTCTCTCTATATATATATATACACATCGTGTATGTTTTGTCCTTTGACCTGAGATTGTCGCATGTACTCTAGATGTGGATCAACCTACTTTGGGGCTATCAGACGCTACTCCGTAACTAGGTAGTTATAAAGGTAGATTTCGGGTTTGTCCTGAAGCATGCTGCAAGGCATGGTCAATCAACATGGGATTTTCCCCTCTCTACTTGAGAGAGATATCTATGAGCCCCTTGAGTGATCGGATCCAGAAATGCATGGTCGTGCTACATTAGGTTAAGAGTTAACCTAGTAAAGGGATTCTGAATCACAGTATCGAGAAAGGGAGGTCAGCTAGGAGCTAGACCAAATATCGTGAGGCAAAGGGAAAGACATGTACTAAACCTTGTGATGGTTCGTCCGATATGATATTTGTATGCGTTTAGGAGTTGGCACGTCTTGCTAGAGGCCGCTACCAACTATTGACAGAATAAGTGTATTCGTGTCATGTCTATGCGTATATGAACCTATAGGGTCACACACTTAAGGGGATGGAAGCTTAATGAGGATTGGATCCGAATTAGATCAGGCTTAGGCTACTAATGGGCTGCTACTGTAGAAGCCCACTAGGGACACCTATATAAGAGAGGATGGGCGAGCTGACAGGGTTAGACCATTCCACCCAGCCACCACTCCTCACGCCCGTATTGCACGCGCGGACCTAGCAGTCTGGCTTCTGGCGCTTCCACCCCGTACGTGTGGATACCTCGGAGGTGCTGCATCTGTGGCACTTGGACGAGCCGTGCAAGGGGAGCAGCTCGTGGGACGAGGACGAGGAGGAGTCGTAGAACATCTACACTGTCTCGATGCACTTCATTAAGTTCCGCAACTGCGTCTCTAGTGGTAATCCTGTGATCTATGACAATAATAATCCTGGTTTACGTGGTAGAAAATTTTGATTTGCGCTAGTGTAGCCTACCCGTATCCCATCAAAAACCCCTAGCCCCACTCACACTCCCTTGCCTCTTTGACCACCAGCTCCGACAACAGAACCTCCCGCAACATTTCTCATGCTGGCTTTGCCCGCTGGAACTCGACACCATGCACTCCTCACCCACCAGTATGTCGGAACCGCATCAGCTGCGGTCTCATCTAACACACCATTGCCGCTTCACCGATGTCCAGCGCACCCAATCCAGGTCACCGCACATGGCTTCCTTTCCCCACTTTCCCGTGCACAGCACCGAATCCGTCAATGACTTCCCAAGATCTGCTTCCGCATCTCCGGCATCCACCCCAACCGTACTATACCAGAGCCGCTGTGCAGTGCACTGATTCTGCCTCAGCAACGCTCTCGTCCACCGTGCTCAAGCCGGCATCAACCTCCCAAGATCTGCTTCCCCGAAGCAAACAACCACCACAACTGCAACACCCTCGGTGACCTAGAGGTCACCTGCGTGGGTACGGATGATGGTTATAAGCCCCTCCGACCATGGTAACCAAATCTCCCAACTCTTTTTTTGTCAGCAGCATAGCAGGTTCAAGCCTGTCGCAGTGAACTGTATTTTTCTAATCGTGCTACACACCAAGTCAGTGCGCACGCCTGTTCTTTCTGCTACATAAAGGTCACTAGACATGTTGGCTTGCATTTGCTTCTCTACAAATTTTAAAGTTATGCACATGTTCTTAGCTACTCCGTACAACAATAATTGCCTGCTATTCTTTAGTTCTTGCAAAATGTAAACTCAGTGGAAAATATTAGTGTGGATTTCCTACTCCACTGTTACTAAGTTTATCTGGTTAGTCCTGAGTTATGTTCCTGCTATTATTTTCTCCCTGGCATTGTTTTGCTAACATGTAGTACGCGTTCAAACTATTTGTATTAATTCGATTATAATTTTGTTTTTGCCATCTGGTTCTTCAAAAGCTGCAACACTGACTATTTTCTTTGTCCTTTCTTAGAGCTCCAAAAGGGAGATCTGAACATGTTGGTTTGCACAGCATCTTCTACGGGTTCACAAGTGATGCCATTGTTTACTTATCTGGTTCTATGCAATGATATAAGTACCCTCTACCGTATATATAGTTCACTCTACAAGTTCTTGTATGATGCCATTATAATTTCTATCTAGTTCATTCTTAGCTACGATAGTAACTGCATGCCATTGTGTAGCTCACCTTAAATTCCGAGTCACCCAACATCTCTAGCATTCTAGGATACACAACTACTTCCATTTTTTTTGAAATGACCTGGCTATTTTATATTTGCGGAAATTCTAAGAAACACTATTTGATTGCTCAATTCATTTGTTGGCACACTTCTGTAATGCTTGCTTGTACTGATCTGCAGGTTCACAATTGATGTCATTATATTTCGTATCTAATGGTTCGTCCTAAGAAATGACATAACTATCCTCTACTGTATATATAGTTCATTCGTGGTTTCCATTCCTGCTCTACAAATTCTGGTATCATCCTGTTATAATTTCTATATGTTTCATTCTTATAGCTACGACAATAACTACAAGCCATTGTGTAGCTCACCGCAAATTCCGAGTTACCCAACGTCTCTTGCATTCCAGGATAAAGAACTGTTTCCATATTTATTTGTTGAAATGACTTGCCTACTTTATATTTTCTGAAATTTTAAGAAACACTTTGATTGATTGCTCATTTCATTGTAGGCACACTTGTCTAATGTTTGCTTGTCCCGTTCTACAGGTTCACAAGCGACACCATTATATTTCCTATCTTGTTCTGGTTCGTCCTAAGCAACGACGTAACTATCCTCTACCGTATAGTTTATTACTGATTTACATTCCCGCTCTACAAGTTCTCGCATGATGCTATTATAATTTCTGTCTGGCTCATTCTTAGCTATGACAGTAACTACGTGCCATTGTGTAGCTCATCGTAAATTCAAAGTCACCCAATGTCTCTTGCATTCCAGGATATACAACTACTTTTATATATATTTGTTGAAATGATCTGGCTAGTTTATATTTGCTAAAATTCTAAGCCACACACATTGTTATATTTCCGGTTTCACGGTAGGCACACCTGTTTAATGCTTGATTGTCCTATTTGTTTGATGTGCTGGTCAAAATATTTGAACCATTGACCAGTAGTAAACTCCGGTTCATAGCTCCTGTCTTATCAGCTAAATGAGTAGTTTGCCTTGTTTGATGTATTAACTTGTTATTACTTAGTTTCAGACTGCAAAAATTGCTATCGCCACCAAAGAGGGGGCTGCAAGATCATGTCTCAAGTTTTTTTTCCAATGTAGATGTCACACTCAAAAGGGAGATGCAGGTGAGGGAGAAAGCAAATTAAGGACTGCTATCAACTCGATTGTCAACTGAAATGCCGAATTTTCTTTCCCTTGAGTTGATAATATGTAATAATTTGAAGTAGTTTGCATTTCATGTAATATCTAGACTAATTGCATAGGCCGTGTAGGCATTTAGTTAATGCCATCCACACATAGCGGTAGGCGGTACCGTACCTGCTCTAGCTAGGTTGATTAGGATACAATATCATGCTCTATATTGTCCCGTCTTGTATTAGGCCGACAATGAACAGTAAAAGACCGTAAAAGTAACAGGGCTGACCCACATGCGAGATTAATAACAGTAACGGGCCGTAATAGTGGTAGGACAAAACAGTAATAGACCGAAACTATAACAGGCCGAAACAGTTACAGCTCTAAACAATAACATGCCTGAACAGTAATAGGCCGAAATAGTAACACTCGAAACAGTAAGGGACTAGAAAATTAAAGGGCCAGAACCTTAAATGGCCAACATAGTAATGGGCCAAAATAGTAGCAGGCCAGGCTAGACAAAGGCTAGGATCGTAGCAGGCCAAAACAGTAACAGGACGAATATGCACCAGGCCATAATAGTAACATGCCGAGGAATTTACCAGGTTAGAACATTAACGAGCAAGAACATGGGCCAAACATTTGCGGTCCTAAATAGTAACGGGCCCAAAGTATATGTGCCCATTTCAAATAGTGCATAGCTCTATAGTAACGGGCCAGAAAGGTTACGGGCCAAAGCGGGATGGCCAAACGGACCCATCTCGAATAGTGCAGGGAGGAACACTAATGGGCCTGTAAATTTACGGGTCGTGGAAACGGGCCAATTTCAAACAGTGTATGTGGAAACAATAATAGGCCAAAAAGTTCATAGGCCGCCTATGGTATCACCTGTGGGCCCATTTGTAACAGTGGAAGACGAAACAGTAATGGGCCATGATACTATTGTGCTATCTTAATGGGCCGGCCCATTTAATAATTATCAGGCCTTGGCTGGGCCTAGCTTCTACCACAATTTCATTGACAGTTAACGGTGCTAACTGGATGCTAATGGCGTTCGCCACGTGGCAGTTTGCATGACGTCAGCAGTCAACGTGGATGACGAACATATCTACGACGGAACAACTTTTCGTGGCTAAAGGGTGCGATCTGCTACAGTCGAAAAAAACCATGGTAGAATCATTTGTGATGGGGCTTCTACCATGATGGTCATCCGTCATAGAAGGCTTTTCAACCACGAAAAATGGACCTTCAACCACGAAAATCGTCCGTTGTAAAAGGACATTTTTCTTGTAGTGTAAGATGCATGTGAAAATGAAGTTGTTCTCGCATAGGCTACAAGAAGGTGGATTGGTAATGAACCACTTATCTGTTTTTAAAGAGATTGTTTTATACTTGCAGTCTATGGAAGTAAAATATGATGATGAGGATTTAGGTATTTTACTCTTATGCTCGTTTCCTAGTTCCTATACAAATTTGTGTGAGACAATATTATTGAGCCGTGATGAACTAACCCTTGACAAAGTGATGGGGATATGCCAATCGGGGTATCCACGAAGGCAGGAAGCGACTGGCCCAAGACAATGTCGCATGGGCCAGTGGTGACGGCGGCTGGAAAGAAGGCATTAAAGAAGGCTGGCGACTAGATGCGAAGTCCCAAGACCATATCCAGGCCCAGTCGGATTAGGTCAAACTCCCGAAACCATTACTGATTTGGTTGAGATCTTGTAAAACCCTAGCGGGGCACCCCTATATAAGACTCCTTAGGGTTCCCTCTGTAATTCCGACCCATTAGCTACCCCATATAAGTAACTCGCTGCCCGACGTCGAGTGCACTCCCCTTGTAATCTCATTCACCATCAATACAAACAAGCATGCAGTAGGTCAATACCCTCCGAGGGCTGAACCTGGGTAAACCGTGTGTCTTGCCCAATCTTGATCCGCGGATGGCGACTCACTCTTTCCCTTCTTCAACTCAATCGCTACCCCTGGTAGCGACTGCCATGGACATTCCCATGATAGTGGCGCCCACCGTGGGGCTTGGTGAGTCAAGACTTAGATCTGTGCTGAGACCCTTCACTCCAACATGCCGATCCTCTGTTGTTCTCTGCATAATCGCCACCAGCAGAGGACGCTTGGCCATGTGTGCCGGCCCCACCGACTTTTTCGTCGGCTTCACTAACACTGTCGACCCTGCGGATCCCGCCGGATCTGACACTGGTGTCGAACCGCCTCCGAGCGATCTGCTCTCAAAAGAGCAGACCCAACCAACCACCCTCCTTGCATCCAAGTGCGATTCGGAGGATGGTGGCTTGACCCAAAGCAACTCCACCCTCGGCGATGACACCGACTCAGCAATGCCAACACCAGCCATAGAATCCGCCACCCTCGTAGCGAAGGAATGTTCCATCACGAAGGTCTCCATCGCTAGAGTACAAGGACGACTCGATACTCCAGTTCCTTGCCTATGACTTGGGTTGGAATCCCTAGATGATACCTACCGTGCTGCCCATCATGCCAACTACATGGCCAATGACAATGAACCGCCAGTGGACCCCTTCACCACCCCCTCCCTCCAACTATGACTGTCGACGAGATCAAACGGCACCACGTGGCCCAGAAGAAGACTAGGGAAAAGGAGAAAACTGAGCGCGGGAAATTCCATGTCGAACAAGAGACCGCGCATCAACTATCTGAATACCACCAGCAACGAGTGGCACATCGACTCCAACTATCCACCCTCGGTGAACAAGATAACATGACTCCCGGAGAAGGAGATCTCCCATTGGCTGGGTCGACCACGCATGGAGCTCCACCACCACCCCGCCATGCGCCCCCTTTGAACCATCCGCGTATAGAAGTATCGCCACGAGAATACGATGCCAATGGCCTCCCCCACTACTCGACTCCGATGGACAACGTCATCATGAATTAGCCGACAGTCTAGATCCCCACGGGTGAAGGCACTATCCTGATCACGTATGTGCAAGCTCTACTGCCCAAAGCCATCGAGCAGCAAAACATAGGGGTGCGACTCGGTCAGACAAGTCTACTCCAAATCCACCAACAGCAGAGCGGCATCGTCCAACCGCCCAAGTGAACGGATAGATGCCAACACAAAAAACCGCCCGCCTACTATGGCGATGCAACCAGCAGCCGCCAACCCCCTCTCCATGTTCGCCAATCGCGGAAGCCTCGACCGAGTAGGGATGACATGCTTCGGACCTAAGGTTCGAGGCAAAAATTACCCCTCGAATTTTCAGCAGCCAAGAGTCATTGAAAAATATGACCCCACACTTGATCCCAAAGTATGGATCCACACTTACCTCATGGTGATGTGGCTCGGTGTCGTAGAGCCTGTTGGGAGACCCCAAGAGCAAGGTGTGATGAGCACAGCAGCAAGTTTTCCCTTAGTTATGAAACCAAGGTTATCGAATCAGTAGGAGTAAGGAAACAACTCCAAGGTGTTGCTAACAACTTGGAACCTGCACAACACAAACTCAAAACTTTTCCCCAACTTATAGTGAGGTTGTCAATCTCACTGGTTTGCTGAAAACAAAGGATTAAACGTATAGTGTGGAAGATAGTAATTGCTTGTAGTAAGTAAACCGTAATAGTAGATGATGTATCATTGATAAAGGAATGGATCGGGGTCCACGGTTCACTAGAGGTGATCTCCTTAAGATAGATAGCATGTTGGGTGAATAAATTACAACAGGATAATTGACAGATTGAGAAAGCATAACAATGCATATACTAGACATCTTGACTCCTACGAGATTTGATTGGGCATTACAACATAATACATAGACCGTAATCTAACTGCATCTATGACTAATAATCCACCTTCAGGTTATCATCCGAACACCTTCCACTATTAAGTTTCAAGCAACAAATAATTGCATTAAGCAATGTGTTTAAAGTAAACAATACAATTTCCCCATGGACAAAGGATTGTTGTTTTCTCCCTAGTAGCAATAGCACATCTACAACCTTAGAGATTTCTGTCACTTCCCCAGAGTACTAGAGGCATGAACCTACTATCGAGCATAAATACTCCCTCTTGGAGTTGCAAGCATCTACTTGTCCAAAGCATCTACGAACAACGGAGAGCATGCAAGATCACAAATAACATGACATGATAGAATAAATAATCAATTTGACATAGTATCTCAATATCCATCGGATCCCCGCAAACACAACATGTATGATTACAAATAGATGATCTTGATCATGAACGGAGCTCACAAGATCTAAACATGATAGCACAAAGGAGGAGAAACAACCATCTAGCTATTGTATGGACCCATAGTCCAAGGGTGAACTACTCACGCATCACTCCGGAGGCTAGCATGGTGATGAAGAAGGCCTCTGGAATGATCTCTCCCCTCTGGCAGGGTGCCGGGAAGAGCTTCAGATCCCCCGATCTAGGGACGATGGTGGAGGCATCTACGGACTGTTTCGTGGAGATTTGATCGGGTACTTAGGGTTTCTGCATCGGGGTGCTTTTATAGGCGAAGGGGCAAGGTTGGTGGGTGCCCGAGGGGCCCACACCTAGGGCTAGCACGCCGCCCTAGGGTGTGGCCACCTCGTGGCCCCCCTTCGTCTGCCCTTCGGATTCCGTGTTCCTTCTAGTAAAATATTGACTTTGGCTTTTGTCCCATCCAATTCCGAGAATATTTCCTTTACTAGCTTTTCTGAAACCAAAAACAGTAGAAAACAGGCAACTGGCACTACGGCATCTTGTCAATAGGTTAGTTCTGAAAAATTTATAAAAATACCTCAAAGAGTAGACAAAATATAAGAAAGTCAATACAAAACAAGCATGGAGCATCAAAAATTATAGATACATTTACGACATATCACATGGTCATGGGGATCGCTAGTCACAACGAGTTGCTGGACACGCACTACCTTTCCTTGATGATGGAGGGCACAACTCGCTAGTGGATAAATACCCTCCCAGAGAACAACATTGACTCCTGGGAAGAGATGCGCGCGGCCTTTGTTAAGCATTTCGAGGGCTCTTATTCACGTGCCACCACAATAGAAGACTTGGAGCGATGCATCCAGGGACCCAGTGAGTCGACCCGCCACTGGGTTCAATGCTGGCAAGAGTTGTGGATAAACGCCGCAGGCATCCACCTAGACACGGCCACCCATTTCTTCAAAAATGCATGTCGATATGAGCCCCTAGTCGCAATGATCAAGCGATCCTACCAAACGCTAAACAACATAGGGAACACCTCGAGGTTGCTAAGCGCTACCCAGAGGAAGATCCGATACAAGACCATGATGGCGAGTCGGGTGGCAGGCGCAACACAAGTAGCCAAAGCGGCGGGCAATCCTGCGACCTCCGCTACGGCAGCGCACACTCCTCTATCAAGTGATGCCTCGAAGGCATGTGAGAATAGTCAACGCGATAGTCCTGTGGTTCGGCCAAAATTCGACCCCGTAACTCTGCTTAACCGGACATGCATTTATCACAGTCAGGAAGGCAGACCATCCACGCACAAAACCACCGACTGCTACACACTGAAGGAAATTGAGAAGGCACAAAAATCCAAAGAGGGACAGAACCCCAAAGAACCACGAGAGAATGGCAACACTGGGGCAATCAGAAATTCCGTCGGCTCGCTCCATACCTTCACCGGAATGGGGACCAAGCGTGACAAAAAGGTACTCACACACGATGTCGCCATCAAGACGATATAAAAAATAGACGCCCCACACTAGCTAACGTGGTCAGAGCAAAGCGTCACATGGAGCCGCGAAGACCATGCGCCCATGATCAAGTACCCAGGGCTACTCGCCCTGGTCATCAGACCCAAGGTGTCCGACTACTGGCTACCAAAATCCCTCATGGACGGGAGAAGCTTCATCAACATCCTCTACTCGGACATGTTCAAACGACTGCAACTATTGCAGTCTGATGGCTCTAAAATTTGCCATCTTTCTCTGTGTTGAAACATTGTTTTTAGTCAAGCAGTTGACAAGAAACTCTCAATCCTTGACACTAATGACTAAAAATTGCAAAGATATGCAAAACCTTGCTTTGAATTATGTTGTGCAGGAAATCACAGGTTTTAATATGAAATAAGGAGTCATAATGAAGGAATTAGAGGAAATCCACACGTACAAATAATTTGGGAGAAAACTCTAGTCAAAAAAGCTTGTAACGACCAATGGTATGGACGGGGCGCTACCCGTACGGCCCTCCCGTACTGGGTGGTGCCAGCTTCGTCTCGTCAAACCCTAGAACTTTTGTGAAAACGCCTATATATTTTGAGGCTCCAGCCATCGTCCAGAGAGCCGTCATTCTCATATTTCATCACAACACTACCAAAGGAGATCCACGCCATTGTTAATCCACTCCACCATCCATCCATCCACTAGCCATGGCCATTACTTTGTACTTTAGATCTCCTTGTGATTTGGCGACCATTGTAAGAATATTCGATTTCAATCTAAGTATTTTGCACAATGTTTTCTATCCTTGATCTATTTGTTATGAGTGAGTAGTCCTCACGGGCTGCGGGTGGGGGAGAAACCTCGCAGGAATTATGTGCATCTAATCATGGGAGTATTGTACTTTGTTTGCAATTGAGATTTGTATCTTTTGTTTCTTTGTCTCTTGTCTCGATCTTTGGACTTGTAGGTACCCAAGATCCCATAGATTGATAAAGGCTTGAGGTGAGATACTTGGCTAGCGGCGATCTCATAGGAACCCAGTGTTAGAAAGGGTAGTATGGTCTTCAATTAGCGACCCATTTAGGATCACAATAACATCACCACTTAATGCTTTAATCTGTGTTCTTCACTTAATAATCGTTTGTAGCATGTGGCTTCGGTGTGCACTCGGTTGGATTAAAAGGCTATTGCTATGCCTGTTGCATCGCGGGGGCTTTAGTATACTAGGATGTATTGCCCACAAGAGATTATATCCGTTCAAACATTACACATGACTATGCTTATTATTATCGTTTATCCCATATGATGTGCAGCTGTAGGCAGATCTTCAACCCTGGCCTATCTCCAACCATTGATTAAACCCACTATAAAAGTAAACTAGATTGGTCTGATAAACTAAGGTAAAACAAAGAAACAAAGTCTTGTAGAAGTGTCCTTATTTATTTCTTTTTAGCATTGCTTTCCAAGGTTCGGTTAAACCTAGGTCTTCTAGAGAAAAAGGTATTATACTACATTCGTGAATCCGGATCGAAGGTATCATAGTCCATGGTGGAGCCCACCCTATGCACCTTCCACGGCATAGTCCTCGCTCGGAAGGCTTACCCGATCGGGAAGGTAACACTGCCAGTCACCTTCAGCACACCAGCCAACTTCCGCATGGAGCGGATCACCTTCGAGCTTTTGAACTTCAGAAGCCCATACCACTGTGTACTCGAGGGGCAGGCGTTCGCCAAATTCATGGCGACCCTGCACTATGCCTACAACACGATGAAACTACCGGGACCCCACGGCATAATCACCATACGCGGCGACCCGGACATGGCCGATGAATGCAAAGACAACGGCGCCAAGCTCGCCGACGCCATCATCGCCAAAGAAACAAACCACGTAGAAGAGCTCGGCAAATACCCACGCGGGATCGACAACGACTACCTGTCGATCCTCAAAAAGCCAACAACGGCAAATTCCGCACCCGCCGCGTTCGAAGCCTCCGCACATACTCGCCAGGTCGAGCTCGTCCCCGGCATGTCGAGCAAACGAGTCACCATGCGATCAAACCTCACTCTTGCATAGGAAGGCACGCTCATCGATTTCCTCCGTGATAATCGCGACATCTTCGCATGGAAACCATCTGACATGCCAGGTGTCTCGAGGGAAATCGCTGAGCACAAACTAAACACCGACCCTAAAATACGGCAGGTCAAGTAGTCGCTGCTGATACGTCCATTTTGCATCATATTTTATACCATTATTTACTATTATTCATTGATATATTTCATATTTAGAGAAGATACTTATATTATTTCATCTATTTTGCATGTTTTATGATTTTTGGAGAATTAACTGCCGAAGTCAGAATTCAGCTGGAAAAAGCGCTGTCCAGGTGTAATATTTATGAAGATCAGAAAATATATGGAAATTCCAATTTTTCAGAAGACGAAGATAGCCAGAAGAGGGAGTGGAGATGGGCCACAGGGGGCCCACACCACTCCTATGCACAGGCCCCCCTTGACCGCGCGTCTAGGTGGTGTGGCCACCCTAGCCTACCTCTGGCATTTCCCCTTCACATATATCTTCCTCCCAAAAACCTAAGACGGGGGGAGCCGTCACAGAAATATTCCGACGCCTCTGCGGGGCGGAAATACAGAGAGAGAAAGATCTCTCCGGTAGGCAGAAATCTGCCGGGGAAATTCCTTCCTAGAGAGGGGAGATCGTCGCCATCGACACCGCATTCGAGTTGGGCTTCATAGGGATCATCATCATCCTCATCATCATCACCACCAGCACCATCACCACCATGCCATACCGCTGTAACAATCGGATTGAATCTTGTGTAGTTCATAGGGAAAATTTCTCGGTGTTGATTACTTGTTGTAGTTGATGCTATTCAGTGGAACCATTGGATTATTGTTCATGTTCACATTGTTACTTATCATTATTTCATCTCTTATCTTGATCCATATGATGTCTTGTGAGTAGTTCCTTTAGTTCTTGAGGACATGGGAGAAGTCATGTTGTTAGTAGTGGAATTATGTTGAGTAATATTTAATGGTTTGATATTTATGTTGTGGTGCTATTCTTCTAGTGGTGTCATGTGAACGTCGACTACATGATACTTCACCTTTATGGGCCTAGGAGAATGCATTGTGTATTTGGCTACTAATTGTGGGGTTGCCAGAGTGACGGAAACCTAAACCCCTGTTAGGAAACCATTGCATAAGGGAGTGTAGGATATCAGAGTTTAATGTTGTGGTTAGATTTTTATCTTAATTACTTTCTTATAGTTGTGGATGCTTGCAAAGGGGTATAATCACAAGTATGTATTAGTCTAAGTTGGGGTAGTACATTAGCATAGGTTCACCCCCATAACACTTATCAAACCAATGAAGATTAATCGACTATATGAAGCGAAAGCACTTGAGAATATTCCCATGTGTCCTCGAGAATGTTTGGTTAACATAAGTAATACAATCGGCTTGTCCTTTGCTGAAGAAAGGATTGGGCCACTCGCTGGAATTATTATTATTGTCTTTTATTTAATCGCACTTTATTTATCTGCATTACCAAAACCCCTAAAAATCTGTTTGCTAGTATTTACGGTGAATATTTGATCCAAACCGCTTGTCAACACCTTCTACTCCTTGTTGGGTTCGACACTCTTATTTATCAGAAGTACTACGATTCATCCCCTATACTTGTGGGTCATCAAGACTATTTTCTGGTGCCGTTGCCGGGGAGTGAAGCGCTATTGAAGAGTGGAATTGGTAAAGGAAATTTCTACTATGAGTATTGTTTTTATTTCTGTATGTTATTTTATTTCATTATGGATAACACACTTGGTTTCCTATTTGGGAAAACTGCTATCACTCCTAAGGTAGTAGATGAACCACCGCCCGCTGAATTGGATCCTTATAAAATACCTACAAAAATTGTTGAACCTGTTATGAATAACTGGCCCGCGCGCAGTTAGAAGGATTGGCCGCTATCTGAGCGGTACCACCCACCCTACCCTACTACCTATAGGGGGTCGTCCATCCTACAGCCGCCCGAAAAGGAACTGCATCCATTACTGCCTAAGGTGCTGGAAAGAGGTAGAAAGTAGGCCTAGGGTGGGCCTAGCGGATTTTCTCATCCTATGCTCGTAGCGTAGGGATCCGGGGCACCGACCAGAAGCTAGACAGAAGAATGACCTTATTTTCCTTTACTCTCTATTCTGACACGACCTTGAAAACCGAAATGTATTATTATGGAAGGACCCACCCCTATAAATAAACTATTCCAATGACTTTGTTCGCACTGTGCTCTTTTCTAAATTGACTTCAACATCAACTGAAAAATACAACCAAGACCCAATTCAATACCAAATATCCCATTTTCCCAACTAATACTTTTGCCCTATGCTGGCTTCGTGAACCACCGGTACATTTCGTTGCACTTAAATCACCCTCGTTAAGAGGCGCACTCCGATACCATTGATGTCCAATAGCTTTGATAGTAATGGCAGGAGTCTAAAGTATCTCGGTAAGGGGAAGTAAGAGAGTTGTTAGATCGAGATAAAAGAGTCGTAGTTTAAGAAGACATATCCAACAGAAATCGCATCAACCGCCGTCTGGAATCTCTTTTTTCTTCCCCCCTTCTCTTCTCCGCTTTGCTCTGTTACTCCTTTTGCAGTAGACGCTCAAGCAAAACATTCCACTTATCAAAGAAGGGATACAGGTATTTCAAGTTCAAGAAGTAGGCATTTATCCCAAAGAATGTAGTGAAAATCTAGGCTAGGAGGAATACTTCGACCCGCCGAGGGATTGTTTCTCAGGAAAAACAAGGCGGAAAAACCTATTTGCAAAATCCAATCTTTCCAATAGAATCAGCCCGAACTGAGACTTAGGTAATAAGCAAAACACGAAGAAGAGTGTTGGAGCCAGAACAAAAACTTGGCAGAAGCACCAGCCAGAAGCCCCTTAGGGTGAGCCACAACCCACTTTATCAGCATTTGTAAAGCCTTGCCCCTCCTTCTTTTGGGAGGAAATCAAATGAGTAAAGGTTTCTGCCGACTCCCCTCAAGGAACCACTCACTACTCAACTTCACCCACCTGTGGGGCTTTTTACATTGACTTGGAAGTCAAATAGATAGCAATGGCAACTGGAACGAGTGCCTTGATTGGATAGGGTCGGTCAAAATCTCTTTTTGGTTCTAGGGCGTCCCCGGTAAATGCAGATTGAAAAGTGCGGCTTTTTCCACAGCCTGGGTGTCACGGATAGAAAAGAAAAGCACTGGTATAATAGGCGGATCGAACTCAAACAAGGCATTCAAGTCCAAGAAATTGAGAGCCCGGGTCACGACCTGACTAGACCCACACATCCTAGCAACATGGACTATCCTACTGAGCTAATGAAAGAAAAATGCATCAACATGGGAGGGAGGGAATTGAAAAAGGCGACTCCTCCTTAGTAGGAATAGTAGTTGAGGCTGCTGAAACTCATAAGGAAGCTATTCCAGTCTGGGATGATCTTAGGTCGCTGGTCTCACATGTTCCAGATACTCGATTTCGGATTTTTCAAATAGAAACAGATCCAAGAAAAAGGCACTACTACTGTAGACTTCATCAACATATGTTTCCCGCTTTCGTACTGCTCCAGGTGACTCGAATCAAATCAAAGGAAACACGCGCCATATACTTTGTGGTGTCCAAAGCTAGAGAAATCAATAATTCACAGGAGTGCACCTCAACCTTCTACCTTCTATCTTTATCCAAAGTCGAGGAGATTCGTTCATATCTATAGATAAGGCAAGAGAGAATTATGACCTCGCGGATGGAGACGGATTCGAACCCCCGGTATTCCTATCAATACTTTGGTTTTCAAGACCGACTCAATTTTGGAGATGGAACTGTCCATCCTAGTGATCATTTGCTCTTTATACATGAATTATGCGAGTTGTTCAAGTGTGCAGGTATTACAATGGATCAAGTTAAGAGAAAGCTATTATCTATATCATTGAAAGTCAGAGCTGTGGAATGGTATAAGCTACTGAAAAATGGCCGATCTATTGAATGGGAGGAAATTGTACCTCTCTTTTATTCTAAATTCTATCCTTCTAGTGAGATTCATAAAGATCGAAATCAAATATATAATTTTTGGCCTCATGATGGAGAGAGTATTGCCCAAGATTAGGGGAGACTGAAGTCACTAATGCTCAAATGTCCCATTCATGAGCTCGCCAGTAACATTATTACTAATAACTTCTATGCAAGGCTTCCTCTTCATGATAAGGATTTATTGGATGCTTCTTGTGCTAGATCATTTACACGTATGAAAGAAGAAGCTATATGGGATCTTCTCGGCTGTATTCAAGAAAATACTAAAGCATGGGAGAATGACAAAGGAAGAAAGTCAGGTATAAATTATGATTATGAATGCATTAAATCTTAGTGTTGTTTATGGTCTTGATTCTCAAATACTTGCAAATTTTTTAAGGCCTTTGCCTCTTAGCTTGATATTCCAAAAAAGGAATGGAACAAGTACCATGCGCCTTATAAAGATATTGTTAATTGTGTTCCTCTTAGAAATATTGAAGTTTGTACTATTGATCGTATTTTGCCTGAACGTTATATTAATAAAATAACTTTTCGTGCTAAGGTAATGTGGAACCTGATAAACAAATAAATATTGATCCTATGGTACCAATTGTGAAAGACCTTGTCACTAAAAATGTAGAAGATGGACACATTATCTTTTCTGAAGATGCTTCTAATATTGTTTCACATCCTAGTAGAACTAGGAAAGCTAGTGTTCTTGTGCTCTCTGTTAGAATAGGTGATCATTGCTATTATGGTTTATGTGATATTGGTGCAAGTTCAAGTGCTATTCCTTATGAGATTTACAAAGAAATTATGCATGAAATTGGTCCTTGTGAACTTGAAGAAATTGATGTGGTTATTCAGCTTGCTAATAGAGATACCATCTCTCTAATTGGTATTGTAAGAGATGTGGAAGTTCTTTGCGGTAAGACTAAATATCCTGCTAATTTTCTAGTACTTGGTTCAGCTGCTAGTAAAACTTATCCTATCATCTTTGGTAGACCTTTCTTGAACACTTGTGGAGCTATTATAGATTGTAAGAAGAAGAAAATTTTAACTAAATTTGATGGAGAATCTTATGAGTTTAATTTTTCTAAATTTGCTAAAGTTCCTTATGAGAATGAATTGCCTAATGAAGATTTTAGAGTTGAACAACTTGCTTCTATTGCTCTTGCTCCTAACAATGCTTTGCAGCAATATATGGAAGATCATGACAATGAGATCTTCATGGAAGAAAGAAATGAGATTGACGAGATTCTTCTTCCTCAACCTAAGATTCTTAAGCATAATCTACCTATGGAAGATTTCGGTACCACTTTACCACCTAAAGACGATCTTGTCTTCGATCTAAAACCTCTACCTGATGATCTTAAATATGCTTATCTTGATGATAAGAAAATATATCCTGTTATTATTAGTTCTAAACTTTTAGGAAAGGAAGAGGAAAGATTATTGGAAGTATTGAAGAAACACCGCGGAGCTATGGGTTATACTCTTGATGATTTAAAAGATATTTCTCCTACTATATGTCAGCATGCTATTAATATGGAACCTGATGCAAAACCAGTTATTGAACATCAATGCCATTTAATTCTTAAGATGAAGGAAGTGGTAAGAAATGAGGTATTGAAACTTCTTGATGCTAGTATTATTTATCCTATTGCTGATAGTAGATGGGTTAGTCTTGTTCATTGTGTCCCTAAGAAAGGAGGAATTATTGTTGTGCCAAATGAAAATTATGAGCTTATTCCTCAAAGAGTAGTAGTTGGTTATAGGATGTGCATTGATTTTAGAAGGGTTCACAAAGTTACTAAGAAATATCATTATCCTTTACCTTTTATCGATCAAATGTTAAAAAGGTTGTCTAAGAAGACTCATTTTTGTTTTCTTGATGGTTATTCTGGGTTCTCTCAAATTGCTGTTAGAAAGCAAGATCAAGAGAAAACCACTTTTACGTGTCCCTATGGAACTTATGCTTATAGGCGTATGCCTTTTGGTTAATGCTCCTGCTACTTTTCAAAGATGTATGTCTGCTATCTTTCATGGTTTTTGTGAAGAAATTGTGGAAGTGTTCATGGACGATTTCTCTGTTTATGGAACTTCTTTTGATAATTGTTTGCACAATCTTGATAAAGTTTTGCAGAGATGTGAAGAAAATAATCTTGTTCTTAATTGGGAGAAATGCCACTTTATGGTTAATGAAGGAACTGTCCTTGGACATAAAAATTCTGAAAGTGGTATTGAATTTGATAGAGCCAAAGTTGAAGCAATTGAGAAAATGCCCTGTCCTAGGGATGTTAAAGGTATTCGTAGTATCCTTGGTCATGCTGGTTTCTATAGGAGGTTTATTAAAGATTTCTCAAAGGTATCAAAGCCTCTTACTAATATCCTCCAAAAAGATGTACCTTTTGTTTTTGTGATGATTGTAAGGAAGCTTTTGAAACTCTAAAGAAAGATTTAACTACTTCTCCTATTGTTCAACCACCTGGTTGGAATTTACCATTTGAAATTATGTGTGATGCTAGTGACTTTGATGTAGGTGATGTTCTTGGACAGTGAATAGACAATAAGTTGAATGTTATTCATTATGCTAGTAAGACTCTTGATGGTGCTCAAAGGAATTATGCTACTACTGAAAAAGAGTTCTTAGCTGTATTCTTTGTTTGTGATAAGTTTAGACCTTATATTATTGATTTTAAATTACTATTCATACTGATCATGCTGCTATTGGATATTTTATGACAAAGAAAGATGCCAAGCCTAGGATTATTAGATGGGTGTTGCTTTTACAAGAGTTCGATTTAGATATTGTAGATAGGAAAGGTGCTGAAAATCCTGTTGCTGATAATTTGTCTCGATTGGAAAACATTTCTTTTGATCCTATGTCTGTTAATGATAGTTTTCCAAATGAATAGTTGGCTGCAATAAAGGTAATCTCGCGGGAGAGTCCTTGGTATACTGATTATGCTAACTTTATTTTTTCCAAGTATTTTCCTCCAACTTTTACAAATCAGCAAAGAATAAAATTCTTTTATGATTTGAGGCATTATTTTTGGGATGACCCACACTTATATAAAGAAGGAGTGGATGGTATTATGCGAAGATGTGTTCCAGAATATGAACAACAAGAGATATTGAGAAAATGTCACGGTAGTGCTTATGGAGGACATCATGCTGGAGAAGAACCGCACAAAAGGTTCTACAATCAGGCTTTTATTGGCCTACTCTTTTTAAAGATGCAAGAAAGTTTATTTTATCATGTGATGAATGTCAAAGAGTTGGTAATATTTCTAGACGCAATGAAATGCCTATGAATTATTCTCTTGTTATTGAACCATTTGACTGTTGGGGATTTGAATTTATGGGTCCTTTTCCTCATTCAAAAGGTTATACTAATATTCTTATTGCTGTTGATTATGTTACTAAGTGGGTAGAAGCCATACCTACAAAAACTGTTGATGGTGAGACCTCTTTAAAAATTCTTAAGGATGTTATTTTTCCTAGGTTTGGTATGCCTAGATATCTTATGATCGATGGAGGTTCTCATTTTATTCATGGTGGTTTTAGGAAGACCCTTGCTAGATATGATTCAATCATAGAATTACTTCAGCTTATCATCCCCAAACAAGTGGGCAGGTAGAATTATCAAATAGAGAAATTAAATCTATCTTGCAAAAGACTGTTAATAAATCTAGAAAAAATTGGGCTAGAAAGTTGAATGATGCTTTATGGGCTTATAGAACTGCTTATAAAAATACTATGGGAATGTCTCCTTACAAAATGGTTTATGGAAAAGCTTGTCACTTGCCTTTAGAATTAGAACACAAATCTTATTGGGCAGTGAAAGAACTTAATAAAGATTTTAAACTTGCTGGTAAGAAAAGATTGCTTGACTTGAGTTCTTTAGATGAGTGGAGAAGTGAAACTTATCAAAATGCTAGACTCTTTAAATAAAAATTTAAAAAATGGCATGATAGGAGAATTCTTAAGAGAGAGTTCCATGTTGGTGAGAAAGTTCTATTGTATAGGTCTCGTCTCAGATTTTTTGCAGGAAAATTACTCTCAAAATGGGAAGGACCTTTTATTATTGAAGAGGTGTATCGTTCAGGTGCAATAAAAATTTCTTCATTGAGATACAACACTATGCAAGTGGTGAATGATCAAAGGCTCAAACATTATATTTCTGGAGATTCTTATAATGAAGATATTGATATTATTCAAGTGGTGACTCCGAAAGAATTTATTAAAGACCAAATTCAGGAATTTGCAGAGTCTGTTTTCGAATAGGTAACAGTTTTGGTAAGAAACATTTCGCGAAAAACTTTCCAACTTATATTTTTGTATTTTTTATTTAATATGGAAGATCATGAGTCGAAAGAGGGACAGAGACAAAGTCCGAGGGGCTCACACCACCCCTGGGCGTGGGCCCACCTGGCCGCGCCACCAGGTGGTGTAGCCTCCTTGGAGTTCGTCTCTGACCCGTTTTCTCCCAGTACCTTCCTTTTGTCGTAAAACTTTGTGATATATAATCCCCCGTATCCCCGAGGTCCGTATATCGTTTTCTCGTCGTGTTTTCGCTTTGATCTATTTCTGTCAAGAGCTATTCTCAAGATTAGAAGCACCATGGTCTCCGCCAATGACGACAAGGGCAAGAAGTCTGTGTAATATGATCTCCAAGACCCCAAGCAGGAGGAGGAGATCGAGGAAGACTAGCGTCTGCACACACGCGCCACCATTGCAAGCATTGGTGTGGTGGCAAACCCTGTCAAGCTCAAGAGGACTGCACGGATGAGCACTGGAGGGAGAGTTCTGCGTCATTGCTTAGCTCCATGATCACTTCCTCCACGCATCAAGAACCCCTTCCATACTCTTATACATGATCATCAATCCCAAAAGATGCCTAAGGAAAATTTACCCTCCAATTGGGATATGCCTCGTTCTAACCATGACAGGAAAGAATACTTTAAGGAGGAAGAGTGGGGAAAGAATTACAAGAGCTGGAACTCACAGCCCAACATGTTCATGAACCGTATTGAGAACAATTTGGAGATGATTCGTAATCTCACCTTCGAGATTGAGGATTTGAAGAAATTGGTTGAATAGCTTATCAAGAAATCACCACCACCACCAAAGGAGTAATTCATCATCGGCTTTGGCATCCCCTTGGTTTGTTCCAAGCTTGGGGAGTGCCGCGGTATCACATCATTATCTTTTATCTTGTTACCTTTTTAGTAGAGTCATATCATGAGTAGAGAAGTTATCATATAGGATGGTTTGCAGTGTGGAAGTATCTCTCCTCTAGTTGGTTATCTATGTATCCCTTGGTGTGAGTTGCCGTTATGGAATATTAATGAGAAGTTTTATTATTTACTTTTTGCACATCTTATTTTAGTTTGCAATTTCTTTTATATGATTGATCTTGTTATTAGTATTGGTATCACTTTGGGAGCATCAAGTAAATTTAGTTGGTTTTCGCAAACTTAGCATTGGTCAGTAGCAACATTACTTTGAGCTTTGAGTAGAAAAGAGAAAAGTACTTGTAGATTTGTTACTTCATTGTCCTTCTTTCTTATTTATCTCAAGTTAAGATCGTTTGTGCTTCCAACGAAGATTGCATTATTCTCAAGTTAAGATCGTTTGTGCTTTCAAGGAAGATTGCATTATTATTTCTATCACATGTATGTTTGCTTGTTTCACTCAACTCTTATGCTTGCTACCCAGCCTAGCTAGCCAAAAACCTGTGCTGAGAGGGTGTAGCATCCCGGGGAAAACCACTGCTAGAAAATCGCTGTTGTTTTTATTATGTGCATCATCATAACATCAACATGCATCTGTTTGCCCAAGAGTATTTTCTAAAAGCCCGTTCTTGTTTTCTAAAATACCCCCTCTCTATTTCAAATGTAAAACCCTTGGTCCGTTCGGATCTTTTGTTGGCCTAAACTATTTTACCAAAAATATATCTAAAACTAAATAAAATAAATAAAACATTTTTGTCCGGGGAGGCAGTCCGACCGATCAGGCCAGAGGCCCAACCGGCCAGACTACCTACAACTCGGCCCACCTAAATCAAACCCTAACCCTAATCTACCACCAAGTCCTACCCAATCCCACCATTTCCCCCCTGTGCCGCCGCCACCCCCACACAACGGACACGCCACACACCTCGCACGCGCTGGTCGCACACCACACACGCACACACCTGATCCCCAGGACCCGCCCGACCCCACCTGCCTCGCAACCCCCGCTTCTCTCTCCCTCGACCCTGACTGAATCCCTCCGCCCCGAGCTCCACCCTCCGCGCTCGAGGCTGGCAGAGATACCCCACCCCTTCCTCGCGAGCAGGCCCTGCCGTCGACCCTCCTCCTCCCCAAGCCTCGACCCTCTCCACCAGTGGCGCCCCCGCGCCTCCGTCGTCGTCGCCTAGGGGTGTAAGAGGCCTCTACCTTATAATAGGGTAGATTCCTCCTGTGATTACAATGCTAGTCCCTGGATCAATAGCTAGCATCCACAGTTAAGATGTAATATCAAGAAACAAGGGTCATAATACAACTTTATAACCAGGAATAAAATATTTTATTACATCATATATAGCTCATTTGGCTATTACATTACATTGCAGCGGAATAACTATAAGTATGGGTCCTTCATCTTCAAAATGCCACAGGCAGACATGCTGGTTGTAGACTTTGTAATCCTAATCAATCAATCTTCACTAAAAGCAATCAAACCTGCAACAGTACAAGTTACAGCCACAAGGGTCAATACATTTGAATGTATTGGCAAGTCTCACTACTATGTAGAATGTGAGTGGATCCTATCAATACATGCAGATTTGGTTAAGTGGGGTTTTTAGGCTCCTTTGCATAAAGCAATGATTTATCCTATCTTTTCAAAATGGTTTGATCAAATCTTGGAAAACTCCTTGGTAAAGACCAAGTTTTTAAGTTATTATCAAACTTCCTTGAACCCCTTGGTAACCCCAAGTGTTCAAGTTTCCTTCAATTTCTCTTGAGTTCCTTGGTAACCCCAAGTACATCAAGTGTTTAACAAAGTCTCTTGAGCACCTTGGTAACCCCAAGTGCACCAAGTGTTAAACAAAATCTCATGAGCATCTTGGTAACCCCAAGTGCATCAAGTTTTTATTTTAGAAGTTGGAATGTCGAGATCTCCCATAGTTCAAACTTTAGTTGCTCAGTATTGTCCATAACCGGGGACACGGCTAAGTACTTAGATTTTATTATCTTCTGCAGAAGTAGTACACTTTACCCACATGTCACAATCCCATCCTTTTGCCACCAGTGGCCTACTGGATTAGTGCTCACCAAGATGGAGTACTGGCAGACTGAGAATGCGACGAAGTCTTTCCAAAAGGTCCTCCCATACACCATTGCTAGCTTGTCTTCAGCACCCATGAAGCATTCCAGATCCCCATGTCCAGTAACTAAAGACAATGTATGGGTCTTCCTAATGTAGTTGACTAAGCCAGAGCCATAATAGCATGTGGTTGCACCCGAAAGCCACAATTGGAGAAGCATGTTTAATCTCTAAGTTTCCTAGGTGGGTTTTTCTTTTGGAGCACAACACAAAGAGATTACCATAGACACGGTTCCTTTTGTTGCCACCTTCTCCAAAACTTAAAGTATCCTCCACCTAGGTGGTTCATTGAGTCCTTGTTTTATTATATAAAACACAAGTCCTTTTCTCAACTTTGTAAAATCTCAACATGTATCTCTTTTCATAATAAAGCATGACTAAGCATGTACAACTACAATGTTTTCACTAAGGAATGTAAGGGCATCCTATTAGGATTTAGCATAGCATAAGTATAAGAATATTTTCATGCATGTTTCAAAATCCACTAAGTATAATGAAAATAGTAGGACTTTTGTATGATAGTGTAACTTGCCTTTTGGTAGGGAATGATGGTTTACTCCTTGATCTTGCTAGTCTCACACTTCTCTAACTTCACTACAAGTAAATCAACCAAACACAAAATCAACTAACATTCCAAACCAAAGTCAAACAAACAATTTCACACACACAAAGTAATGGAATCTAAGTCATGCATAAGTATGCAAAGGATGGTTCTATTGCAAGGATGGTCTCCACTAGGTTTCTAAACTTTGTAAGGTCCAAATTGGTCGTTTACCAAAATGGCAAAGTCATTTGCAAATGGGTTTTATCCATAAACCATTTTCAAATCCTTTCCTCATTTTATGTGGTGAAAAACATTTTTCTCAATACCACAACCTTAAGTGGTTTCACTAAATAAGTTGTTGTTTCTCAAAACTTGATGTTTATGGTCAGTAGGTTTGGTCCAAAACATTTTATCCAAAGTTTTTACTCAAAACCATTTTCATAAACAAAACAATAGTTTTATTTAGCTAGAAATGAACTACACCAATTAATCCATTCTAAATTTTTCCAAAACCATTTTCCAAACCATGGATTGGTTCCTAGGGTCAGTAAGGTCACAACAAACCATTTTGCAAAAGTTTTAACCCTAAAAACATTTTTAAACAATTTTTCTAATCTAAACAAGCACACAAAAGAATCTGCAAAAACAAGCAAACTAACAGATACTAGTTGCTAAACCAAGGGAATGGTTGGCTAGGTCTTGCTCTCCTGAATCCAACGAAATAAAATTTGTATTTTTTGGACGTGTGGATCCAAAGTTACAAGGGTTTGAAATTCTCAACCTAATCAAATTTCAAACTTCTGTTTTTAAACAGACCTGGCCACGCGTCGTGTTTTAACTGGACGGTACCGGTTCGGCCGGATCGGCTCTGCGGAGCGTTAGATCTAAACTAATCGTGCGGCTCAGGAGGCGTACCCTTTCGCGGTTAAGTAAGTCTATCGTGAGCGTCAGATTTCGATCCTACGGTGCTAGCATGTTTGACCATATGCGAGCGGCGCCGGCGGCGGCTAGCGGTGGCAACGGTCAGACGGTGGCGGTGCCAGCGATACAGGATGCGAGAGAGGAGGAGGAGGGGATCACCGTGTTCGCAGGGATGTGGGGATGCTCAACGTATGGTCGGCTCGGCAAGGGGCACTCAGGGCTCGTCTTAATTCCTCACCAGAGTCGAGAACGGCGTCAGGTGGTCCTGTTCGTGGTCGGGGACGGTGCTGTGGTTCACGAGAAGACAAACGGAGGACTTGGTTAGTTGCGCAAGGCCAAGGCAAGGATGTTTGCATGATCGAGAAGACGCGGGGCGGTCAGTGCTTACCGGGGGAGGTCGTCGGAGAGGTTGCAGACGCGACGGCGTTCGGAAGCTTGTCGTAGCCGACGCTCTGGGGCGCCCGCGGTCGAACGAAGAGTAATGGGAGATGTGTCTGGGAGTGGGGAATCTGCTAGCGTGCTCATGGAGGCAAGGGGCGGCGAAGCTCGGCTGGAATTTGACGAGGAAGGTCGTCGGAATTTGCTTGAGACCTCGTCGGAACAGGGAGTGTGTCAAGCCAAATTGAGGCAGCCTCGGGGCGTGCTTGGGGGAGGAGTCAGAGGGGAAATGGAGGAGAGACGCTGGCGTTTAAACGGGCGTGGTCACGGCGAGTAATGGTGGCCGCATTAAGGCGTATTGAATCCGCGGAATCACTGGCAGAAACGGCGACGAGGTTTGGGGGGAGAAGGAGTCGCGCGGGTGAGGAAGAAGGCTAGGGCGTGGGGCCGGCTGGTCAGTGAGAAAGGGAGTGAGGGAAAGGTCCACTAGTCATTCATTGCATGGGTCAGTTGCCAGGTATGAAACGTTTTCTTCCGGAAGAGGGGAACTGGGCTGTTTGCTGGGCCTTAGTGGGCTGCTGGGTTGGGTCGACCTAACCTCATTTTTTTTCCTTTTCTGAATCCTTTTCTTTTTCTGAATCTAATTTCTATTTTGAATTTCAAACATATAATTCAACAATCAAATCAAGACAAACAATCACCATACTTTGAAAGTTTGAACTTGGTTCTGTTCAGTAGTATAAACCAAATCCAAAAACCAAAACAATAATTTTACTAGTAGGGTCCATTATTAATTAGATAAATAGACCAATGTTATTAAATCAAAATAGGATTGGATTTATTTCAAATCTCCATTTGAAAACTATAAAATTTTAAAACCAATCAGTAGGTTTTATTTGAGAATATAAAATACTTGGAAAACTTATTTTTAAACAAATAAACAAGTTTTTGATGGTTTATTAATAATAAAACTTTTATTAATAAAACTTGGATATTAAATCCTTTATTGTTTTATTTTTGAATAAACCTTTATTTATTTTAATCAAACAAAACTTTTTGTTTCCAAGTTTGGCTAAGGTTTAACTTGGCTTTATAAAATAATCTTTATTTAAAAACCTTCCTTTTCAATTTGAAAACTAAAACTTTTTTTTAAAAGATTTCAAAGTAGTAATAAAATATTTTTATTTTTCCTTTAATAAATATTTATCTTTTTAATCCCTTTGGGATTTATTTAATCCAAATTGGTTTGAAGGTTTCCAATTGGATTTCAAAGTTTCTTCTGGCCCTGAAAATCAACAAGTTTTATTTTATTCATTTATTTTTCACATTACAAGATTTGAAAAAATCTTGGGATGTGACAAGGGGCCCCGCTCGCCCCTGCCTTTTACCGCTGCCAGCGGACCACCGCCAGGGGACGCACCTCCTCCGCGAGCCTCCTTCCTTCGCCTTGCCGCCGCCCTGATCCACCACGCGTGCTTCCCGAGCTCCCTGACTGCGCCGCTTGCTGCTCCTCTTTGTCCACCACCCTCCGCCGCTAGCGCCGGCCACGCCATGCGCGCTCGTTGTCGGGCCGCCTCCCTATTCCCTGTCATCCGCGTCGGGTCCCTGCCGTCTCCTCCTGGCCGCGTCATGCGGCCGCCGTTCTGGATCGCTACGGCCGCCCAACATCGCCAGTCGCCACCTCTGGCCCCGGTCCGCCTCGCCGACCTCATCGCCAGCAACAAGCCATCTCCTCTCTGCGGTTTACACCGTCTCGAGCTGCTCGTGGGCCAGCTGCCTTTCACAGGACCACATCGAAAGCTTCTGTTGGTACCATGTTCTATGAGATCAAGGTGTCATGTTGGTGATAAAGAGCTCTTCAAGATCTACTCGATGTTGTACCGATGGGGTGGGAAATACATCGACTATGCGACGCATGGCAAGATCTTCGGAACAACCCAAACCTAGACCACCGGAGTGCGACAACAAGATCGACACCGACCCGAATGGATCCTATGTCCCGAAGACCGAACCCTTCGGCACGACATGATCTTCCTCATGGACGTCGAGACCCCGGACCTGGATTCGAAGATCGATACTGCCGAGCCCGAACCCCGTTGCACCTCGGAACCCCAAGATCTCCGGAACCAAAGTGTGACCCTTTTTCGATGCCCTATTTTCATAAATATTATATATATAACTTGTTACACTGTATCATACATGCTTGCATACATATTATCTTGTGGGTGTTTGGGGTACTTTATCGATTCACCTCATAACTAAATATGGGGCCCATATGCGGGCGAATCTAGTCTAATATTGGCTCCATTTAAATTTGTGTAGCGAACCGCTGATATAATTTTGCCTTATTAAGACAATATTTAAATTGCGGGGTATCTAAACAACATCAACCACCTAATTAATTGTCGGGACCCCGGTTCCGCTTAATATGGCCTAATTGCATCGCACCTTTGACATGTTGTACATCATACCTGCATCATGGCCGATCTTTTGCCGTAGTATTAAATAGTGCATCCGGTGTTTTTCTAGTGCTTTGCTTCTTGACGGATTAGGCCGATGAGTTGATGCAAGTGTCGATCCGATCTTCGGATGAATCTCCGGCAATGTTTTTCAGGCGCACATTCTCCTCTTTCTACCTATCTTACTTTTATAGTCTTTATTTCGTCATGTTGATCTATTGCTATCTGTGATGCGATGCTCTAGTTTTCGTACCCGTGATATCCCTTGGAGCCATTAAATTGCCTTGGACACATCCTATTACCTGTTGTTTGGCAGATAGTCAGCCTTGCGAGTCGTAGTTGCTTGCGCAGGTGTTGCGATGCGCCGTCGATGTTCCACAGTTGTTGGAGTAATGCCTTATGTTTAATGTTGGAGATGATTATAACTTTAATTACCGTTTAATAACTAAAATTGAAGTAGGTAAATAATGAAGAGGCACAGGTGGGCAATAGATGTTATTTTGTTTTTAACCGTCCACTTGTGTCCCGTAGGACCCCGAGTACTTGATACCTGTTCTTTGAATATTCGCACTATCCGCATGTGGGACCATGAATCCCCCTAGCCAGAGCTTGAGTCATATTTATTTCTTGGGGCCACAAAGTAGTTTGGGGCTTTATTACTATCCTGTACTTATGCCATGCTTTACTGCTTTATTTACGATTGCGCGTGGAGCGCCTGTACTGTTTAGGTAAGCGGAGTGTTTTCGCGGTATCGACAAGCCCAGTCACACTTTCGGGTTCCCAGTCGTTTACAACCATTGACGCAAACCTCTGGGTCCGTTCCGGAGCCGGCCAACTTCGTCGCGGGTAGCTTGGTGGGGTGGCCCCCTGAAATTTATTTGAATCTTGCAATTGCTCTGTCGTGATTCCTCGTTGGGTTTCTTTTGGTTTTTCTCGAGGTTGATCGTGCGTGTGTTGCTATTTGTGCCCCCCTGCAGGGTAAAACTTTCTGAAAGCCGTGTCCGCGGTTATGGACGACTTGGAGCACAGTATCTCGATCATAGACAACTATAACTAAAGTAGTGCTATAAATTTGACTTTATAATGACTAGTAATCAGCTTCACTATAATGGAATGGCTAAATAAAAGTGCCAACAATTGCTTGTTTGGGTTGTCACCTGTTACCATTGTATCTGACTAGTAAGTATTGCAACTACAACGGAATGGCTAAATAAAAGTACCAACAACTGCTGGGTTTTGGGATACCTCATGCTATATATATCTGACTAGTAAGTACTACAACCACAACGGAATGGTTAATTAAAACTGCCCACTGCTTATTATATCAGGATGACTCATGCTATCTATATCTGACTAGTAATTGCCGCAACTATAACGAAATGAATAAAATTGCCAACTGTGTGAGTTCCTCGGTTGACTTCCTCGTTTGGTCTCGAGCGGGAAATACCAGGATGGGTATGCTTGGTGATAGTTTCAGGTTGGATCTGAATAGGTCTTTCTTATCCCTATCTGATAGCCGCCAGTTGTATTGAGTCTCTATAGGTTGTTTAGTGCATGCTGCGCTGCCGCTTCAGTCCACCATACCTATGTAGGCGAGGACCGCCGAATTCTAGTCTCGCCGTGTACTGGCCTTAGTACTGACCGCTCTCTTTTTCCTTTGCCCTTTGTCGGCACCCCTTTTGTTTTAACAGGTTTTGAGATCGACGTCGTTAGCAGGGTTACCCTTCCGGCTTGGCCTGGGCAGGGTTATGGACGTCATTGGTTATTCTTCAGGTCTCTTAGCTCCATTTGCATCTTGTCCATAGTCGGACGTTGTATCATTTTCAAGGTGATTTGGATCTTTGTATGTTATATCTGTATTCTTGACTCTTTGAGTCATTGTTGTACATATCTGTTCTGTGGGTTCCATCGTGGACTATTGTGTAATGGTATTACTTCGTTTTCCACCCACACGAAAGTGCCTGGTGGGCACCTTTGAATCGTTTCTATGTGGGTTTGGCGGGAATCGCTGAAACTTGCATAGGGTCGATTCCGAGGGTGTTATAGAGGGAATGCTTCTCGTGCATCCAAACCTTGAACCAAAACCTATGCCATTTGTGTCCACCATATCCACCTATTAGCATCGCTGCTATTCCAAGTAAATTCTCGAGTTTTATCTATCTTCCAAATTATTATTTTTTTGTTATGAGAAAATTAGTTAGTAAAGCTCTCACGAACTTGATGGCACACTTTATTTTCTTGCACTTAATAAATTTGAACCATTGTGACCATCTATGATGATTATATGCTTGCAAATTATAAGTTGGGAGTTTGCAATACCATGCTTTCATGGGGCACGCTTTCAACATTGCACTTATTCCTATTTAGTTGATATAATGTTCTTTTGTTATGGATGCCGTGAGTGTGAAATAAGATGGGAGCTTGTAAGTCCATGGAGTTTGTATATGTGTTAGAGAAATGCCTGAGCGTCCAGCCTAAGCCATGCCTAATCATGGTGGAAACTTGCAGCAAAACCATAGTGGGCATTCTATGAAGCATCCTCAATAAAAATGATGCAAATAGAAAATAAAAAGATCGCTGAGATGCCCACTGTCTGTTTCCTTCTCATTTTGGTATGGGATAGCTCTTGTTTCATGGGGCAAGGGGTACCCCGTTGGCGGTTCTCTATGATACACATATACTTACAATGCCAAGAACTTACTTGGGACCAAACTTGAGTAGCATGAGGTCTCGGTACTCGTATTCAAGGGGCATGAGATTTTAAACTTGTGATTTCTCAAGCATATAACTCATATTTTCCCTCACATTAACCTTAATCACTTCAGGATGCTTATAATAGGGGTAATGAGAGATCAAAGCTAATGAGTACCATAATTTTTGGAAGCTTTATAAAAATTGTTAATCCCTGCTTCTCTCTGCGAAAAGCCTATCTTTTAATTTTATGTTGAGTCAGTAAGCCTATTCCTCTCTACCTGAAGCAAGCATTTGAGTTGTTGTGATTCAATCATCTATATGTTGATTTATTCAATCTTGTTTCTTATGTTCCTTGTTTTGCACAATGCTCTTGTCTGAATGAATATAACTTTGAAAGTTATCATTGTTGGTGAAGAGACCGTTATGTTTGAACAAGAGACTCCTGCAATATAAGCTTCGTTATAAAATCTTAGCTCAAAAATAAGTATGATTTGTTAATTATTCTCTGAACAAGAACAAAGTTTGCCATCACCAATTATGATTTTATTTGTGCACCTTTATTGTGACTCCCATACTTATTGCAACTCAAGTTATATAAGAGTGAGTTACTTTCTATTATGATTTGTGTATTGATAAATGTGATGCTTCTTGTCCGTATTCTTTTTATCGACACTTTACTCCATAAACCTATGGTCATCTTTATCGAGTTTAGTTTTCGCTTGAGGACAAGCGAGGTCTAAGCTTGGGGGGGAGTTGATATTCCATTTTGCATCACTATTTTATATCATAATTTACTGTTATTCATTTATATATTTCATATTTAGAGATGATACTTACGTTATTTCATCTATTTTGCATGTTTGATGATTTTTGGAGAATTAACTGCCGGAGTCAGAATTCTACTGGAAAAAGCGTTGTCCAGATGAAATATTTCTGAAGATCAGAAAATTTCAGAAAATATACGAAAATTCCTATTTTTCCAGAAGACAAAGATAGCCAGAAGAGGGAGTGGAGATGGGCCACAGGGGGCCCACACCACCCCTAGGCGCGCCACCCTGGGCCGCACATCCAGGTGGTGTGGCCACCCTGGCCCACCTCTGGCATCGCCCCTTCGCATATATCTTCCTCCCTAAAACCTAAGACGGGGATCCATCACAGAAATATTTCACCGCCTCTACGGGGCGGAAACTATAGAGAGAGAAGAGCTCTCCGGCAGGCAGAAATCTGCCAGGTAAATTCCTTCCCGGAGAGGGGAGATCGTCGCCATCGACACAGTCATCGAGCTGGGATTCATCAAGATCATCCTCATCATCCTCATCATCATCCTCATCATTATCACCACCATCACCACCACGCCATACCGCTATAACAATTGGATTGAATCTTGTGTAGTTCATAGGGGAAACTTTCCCGGCGTTGATTACTTTTTGTAGTTGATGCTATTGAGTGGAACCATTGGATTATTGTTCACGTTCAGATTGTTACTTAACATTATTTAATATCTTATGTTGATCCATATGATGTCTTGTGAGTAGTTCGTTTAGTTCTTGAGGACATGGGAGAAATCATGTTGTTAGTAGTGAAATTATGTTGAGTAATATTTAATGGTTTGATATTTATGTTGTGGTGCTATTCTTATAGTGGTTTCATGTGAACGTCGACTACATGATACTTCACCTTTATGGGCCTAGAAGAATGAATTGTGTATTTGGCTATTAATTGTGGGGTTGCCGGAGTGACAGAAACCTAAACCCCCATTAGGAAACCATTGCATAAGGGAGTGTAGGTTCTAAGAGTTTAATGTTGTGGTTAGATTTTTATCTTAATTACTTTCTTGTAGTTGCGGATGCTTTCAAAGGGGTATAATCACAAGTATGTATTAGTCCAAGTTTGGGTAGTACATTAGCATAGGTTCACCCGCATAACACTTATCCAACCAATGAAGATTAATCGACTATATGAAGTGAAAGCACTTGACAATATTCCCATGTGTCCTTGAGAACATTTGGCCATCATAAGTAATACAACCGGCTTGTCCTTTGCTAAAGAAAGGATTGGACCACTCGCTGCAATTATTACTATTGTATTTTATTTACTCGCACTTTATTTATCTGCATTACCAAAAACCCCTAAAAATCCGTTTGCTAGTATTTGCAGTGAATATTTGATCCAAACTGCTTGTCAACACCTTCTGCTCCTCGTTGGTTTCGACACTCTTATTTATCGAAAGTACTACGATACACCCCCTATACTTGTGGGTCATCAGCTGCGACCCTTCAGTGAAGAGAGCCACTGTGCAATCACCGAGGAGGTGCAGCGGCTACTCGCCGCAGGTTTCATACGGCCCATCAAGTACTCCAAATGGCTGGCAAACCCAGTCCTCGTGGTGAAAAAGAACAACACCTGGAGAATGTGTATCAATTACACCAACCTCAACAGCACATGCCCCAAAGAAGAGTTTGTGTTGCCTCGCATGGACCAAATCATAGACTCAACCGCAGGCTCTGAGTTGCTCTTCTTTCTGGACGCCTATTTCGGGTACAATCAGATCAAGATGGCAGTCGAGGACAAAGACAAAACGGCATTCATCACGCCATTCAGAGCATTCTACTACACCGCCATGACCTTCGGCCTCAAGAAATCCAAAGCGACCTATCAAAGATGCATGCAGGAATGCCTGGCGAGCCAAATTGGCCGCAACATACACGTCTACATTGACTACGCCGTCGTCAAGTCGACTTGGCAGTACAACCGACTCGCCGACCTCGTGGAGACCTTAGCAAACTTGTGAAGGTACAAGATAAAGCTCAACCTAGAGAAGTGAACATTCAGCATCCCCACCGGACAACTACTGGGATATGTCTTCTCAAAATGGGGATCGAGCCAAATCCAAGTAAAATAAACACCATCGCGTGGCTCCGCAAACCTAAGTGCCTGCACGATGTACAGAAGCTAGCAGGGAGAGTGGCAACACTCAATCTCTTCATCCCTAGGCTAGGGGAGAAAGAAATGCCCCTTTACCGCCTCATGTGCAAGAACCCCACATTAGAGTGGGACAGTGAGGCCAACAAAGAACTCGCCGCACTCAAAGAGGTGCTACTTGCCGAACCATTGCTCGCCGCCTCGGCGCAAAAGGAGCCCATGCTCATGTACTTGGCGGCTTCCAGCCGAGTCATCAGTGTTGTAATGGTCATCGATCCACCCGAGGAAGGCAAAGAACGCCCATTGTATTACCTCGGCGAGGTCCTCACTGATTCGAAGCAGCGCTACCCACAGTACCAAAAATTGGTATATGCTGTCTTTCGATCCCAGCGACGGCTCCCTCACTACTTCCAGGAGCACCCCATTACGAATGTTTCCTCCGCCCTGCTCCAATACATCATTCGCAATCGCGACAAAACAGGGTGAGTGGCCAAGTGGGTGTCAACTCCCGGATTTTTAATCCTAGATGCCTGTTATTCCATACATCACAATCCCAGGATTACCATTTTTGCGAGACATAACACATTGGATATCATAGTACATCATCCATTACAAATCATACATAAGGTTTTACACAAATAAAAGATCTCATGATCCAGTCTTAATACAAATCAAGCAGCGGAAATAACATAATAATAACGATAGCGTAGGCGAGGCTCCATCTTCATGATCACAGGCAATGCCGACGATGGGATATGATCCTAGTTGTCGTAACCTTCCTGCTGTTCGTCCTCCTGATACTCCTCTTCATAGTCTGACCACGGGAATAGCTAGGGACAAATCCATGAGTACTCTTTAAGTACTCGCAAACTAATACTAACAAGTGAAGTGGTTTTTGAAATAGGAAATACTAAGCTCTAGGTTGTTTTGCAAAAATCCAGATTGATCTCTACTGAGTTCAGAAGCAAAGAAAGATAGATGAAAGTTTTATAACACCTAAGTGTGAACTTGAATTTCATATCACAACCCTGTTGTGGTCAAGTCAAAATCACGAATCATTTCACAAGTCATTTTGAAAACATCTGACAACGGAACAATATGGCCACTACAACTGTCCATAACCGTGGACGCGGCTATTCGAATAGTTTGACACTCTGCAGAGGTGGTACACTTTCACCACAACATTCGATACATCCGTCAGGAACAATCCTGAATTCACCATACTCAGTATGCGGATAATCAATCCTAACCTTTCAATTACACGCCCTAGTATAGGCACCTCTCCTGTGAGTTTGGCCTCCCAACCATGACCAACTGTCATTTTGGGAACTGCACAGGTGGACAATCTTCACAAGGTATCCTCAGCTCAAACCTTGGCCGCAAGGGAACCCATACTATGGTATATAAATTTCCATTCAAGCCCTACCAAAATTTCGGGTATTGTGGTTGTACGGTAAAATTGGAATGGTATCGCATCCAGACAACCATCAGTTTTATAAAGGGCTAAGGCTCATGCCTTAACATTTTCGTCATCAAAATCATCTGATGTTCAAGAACACATGTCAAAACATTTCAGTAGAATGACTCATCATTCTAAGGTTTTCATAACCATTTTCACCAAGTATTCCCATCTAAAGTTGATCAAATTTTATACTTAGCACTAGAATCTATAGGTGGGGGTAAATACAAATGAGGGGTGGCAAAAAGTGTATCTTATCTAAGTTCAATCTCATGTCTCAGGATGACATCAAGATTATCTAACTTAGGCCAAATTTTATGCTCTTTATGCTACCTTTGAATATCTTTCTAGGCTCTATAAATTACCAAGTAAACTGTACTAGAAAGCTTTGATAAAGAAATAAATTAATTAAGCTTGCAAGTAAAACTGGGATTTGGTGTCATCAAGTGGGTATAATCACATATAATTAAGGCATCTAGGTAGCATAGTTGTCACACAAGGGTTAACTTGCAAAGTCAATAGCTTGCCTTGTGCAGAGCAGTTTCTTGAAGTTCTCCTTGGCTTCCTCCTCGTAGTATCCTCCTTCCTCCTCGTATCCTTGGTCGGTACTAGTGTCTATAAATACGAGGTACACAATCACCAAACAATACTTAACTACTTCTATTTATCACATCAAGGTTTTCACTAGATGATCTAGCATCATCACAAACATCACAAAGATTAAGGCAAATAGTTTCATTTCCTTTATTTTAGAAAAGTAATTTCTACTCATTGAAAAACTACTTAAGATTTAATATTCTCCAACTAAAACATGGGATCATGTTGACACATGTCATCACCACATATTTTAGTTCTTGGGAATGTGATTTAAAGTGGTGTCACAATTTAATAAGGTTTAACCTTTTTATTTTAATTAAATAAAGTGACTAGAGTTGCCTAATAGGCATTCTTTTATTGCTTGACCATTATTTCTGCAAGTAAACCTATATATTTTTATATATTCAGAAAGGTCTAGTTAAAAGTGATTTTTGAGAGTTGGAATCAACTCAAAAGCTTTTGTGGTTGAATTTTGAAAAATGTTTGAGTGCAGAAAAGCTTCTACCTTGTTATTTTTACTATAGGTGATCTACAAATCCAAATGATTTGAATCAAACAGTCTTGGATTAAGGATTCATGTACCTTTCTAACAAAATTGGTTTCCTGTATTTTGGTTCAGTTAATCGAGCTGGGTTGATTTCTAAATCTAGGTATAGAACTAGGTTTGAAACTAAAGAATAAATCTAAATTTGAATTACTGGGTCGCTCGGGATGCTAACTGGTCCAGCCCACTATGAAAAGCGCGTGCGGGTGAGTTTAAGTGGCTGTCCCCACTCGTCAGTGATACAGAGATTGGTGAAGCGGTACGGGGCGATTAGGGCCGTAGGATTAGAAGCTAGATCTATGGATGAGGTTCATCATCCATGCCTGAATAGGACACGACGAGGTCGAACCCTAACGCGGCCAGTGGGGGTCTACGGGGGCTCACCGGGGCTCCGGTGATGGTCGGCGATGGGGGCGAACGACGAAGTCAACAACGGTGATCCTCCTGGTACCGGTGGCTCCTCCTGGGGCGGCTCCAATCAACGGCGCCCTTATCCTCCAGCAGCGGCAAGCTCTGGCGAAATTCCGGCCACCTGGTGCTCTCCTTGCTCCAAGGATGAGTGGGTACGATCAGTGAGAGGTGGGGAGTGAGATGGTATGGAGAATTTGTGCTGGGAAGGCCTCTATTTATAGTGCAGCGAGGGGACCAAATGGCGCGGGCAGAGCTCGTCGGTGTCATCGTCACAGCGAGCTACGGGCATGGGAAAAGGTAGGGGATGGTGTTGTGCTCCCTGGAGAAGCTCAACGGCATGGTCACGCGGCGTGGGACGGTACGAGACGGTCGAAATATCGTGGCGCTCTGAGCGGGTCCGACGGTTGTTTTAATGGCACACAGGTGATACGGGTCGCATGGCAGCGAACGGGCGTGTCTGGGGTATTCCTGGTGTGGTAGCGGTCCTTCTTGCACGCAGCGAGGGCGGCACCCGGTCTGTGGGCGTGTCTCGCGGGTGGCGCTCTGGCGCGCTCTCGGCATGCTCGCAGAGAAGCTGGGCGCGCTTTGGCTGTGTGGTCCAGGGGCTGGCTGCGCTCGAGTCTTGGACAGGGGGTGGCGGTGGACGGTGGAGAGTGTCCCAGACATGGTTGCTAGGCTTGGTGCTTCTGCTAGCTTGTTGTCGACTGAGGGTGGCAAGTTGAGCTCGGCATGCTCACCATTGATGGCTATGGCAAGCTCACAGTGGTTCTAAAGCTTGTTAAATGGGCTATATGATCTACTACTAGCTTGATTTGAACTAGAGAGGGAACATGTTAGGCCAAAATCACTGCCCCTAATAGTGTTTGATGTTTGTTGATTTGGTGTTTGCAAGGTGTTTGATGAAATGTCCGAAAGAGATTCAAATTTGAATTTTTGATTCAAACTTGGTGGGTGTGTTGGTTACATACTAGGGAGTCTCTGGTTAGTTGGAAAGGTCAAGGGGTACTAGTTTGGTTGGGTTTTGAAAAATAGGTGATCTTCACATATGATAAAAATTCAGTTTTGAATTGTCATTTGAATCAAGTTGCCAAATGTTTCTGTAAGTTTGAAAGGTGGGATTTGATTCACTTTTACTTGGTCTAGAAAGGGGTGAAAAGAAATGGAATTGTTTCTGTTTGAAATCTTGGACTAGAAACACTCAAAGTAGCATAATGAGCAAGATTGGCAAAATGACCATTTGCTTATTTGATTTGTTTTTGATTTTCTCTTGATTTGTTTCTGCTTGGAAATGTTTTAGATGATGTTGTTTTCATCTTTAAACCATTCCTTTCTATTTATATCAATCACACAAGTCCATTCATGCATTCATACAATCATCACATACACACATGCATTCATATTGATTTGATTAACAAAAGTTTTTGTTAACTATAATTTTGGTGATTGGAATTTGATAATCATTGTTGAACATTTTTGGGATGTTACAAACCTTCCCTTCTTAAAAAAAAATCTCGTCCCGAGATTTGAGAAAGAAGAAAACTAGGATTTAAAAAGATCGGGAAACTCCGCCTTGATGTGATCTTCTCGCTCCTAGGTAGCTTCTTCTTTAGTGTGGATACTCCGTTTGAATCTTGAGAAACTTGATGCTTCGGGTCCTGGTTGTTTTGAAAGCTTCCTCCAAAATACGGATGGGTACTTTGGGATACGTCAGGTCATCGTTGATCTCTATGGTTTAGTGATCAATGTTCTTGAAAACTTCAGTCTTCTCTGGGACTTCTAGGCATTTGCAAAGTAATGATATATGGAACACATTATGCATGGCTCACATATCCTCTGGCAGTTCCAGTTGATATGGTACTTCTCCTCGATGATTCAGAATCTTGAAAGGCCTGATATATCTGGGGGCTAACTTTCCTTTGAGTTGGAAACGCTGCATTCCTTTCAAAGGCGATACTTTGGGATACACAAAATATCCGATATTGAAAGCAAGGTCTCGACGTCTCTTGTCGGCATAACTCTTCTGTCTTGACTAGGCGGTCTTGAGGTGCTCTCGGATCTTGTGAACTTTCTCTTCTGCTTCTCGTGGGATGTCGGGTCTGAAAATCTGACTCTCTCCTACTTCCGACCAATTCAAAGGGGTGCATTTGCAGACTGGCTTGATAACTGTTGTTGTAAGAAAATTCTGCGGAAGGCAGACTGGCTTGATACATGAATTCAAATGGGGCCATTTGCAGACTGGCTTGATAACTGTTGTTGTAAGAAAATTCTGCGGAAGGCAGACAGTCTTCCCATTTAGATCCATACTCTAGCACACATGCTCTCAACATATCTTCAAGTATTTGATTTACTCGCTCCGTTTGTCCATCGGTCTGAGGGTGATACGCTGTGCTGAAATCTAGTCGGGTTCCCAATCCTTCTTGGACTTTCTTCCAAAATCTTGAGGTAAACTGAGTTCCTCGATCCGACATGATGTTCTTGGGGACTCCATGCAAACTGACGATTCTAGCGATGTACAACTCCGCTAGCTTCGAACTTTGGTAAGTGGTCTTGACTAGTAAGAAATGGGCGAATTTGGACAATCTGTCAACTATGACCCAAATAGAGTCATTTCCCCTACTAGAAGTAGGCAAACCGGTGATAAAGTCCATTCCAACTGAATCCCATTTCCATTCCGGAATCTGCAGTGGTTGCAATAGTCCTGCGGGTCTCTGATGTCCCGCCTTAACTCTGTGACAAATATCACACTTGGCGATATAGCTTCCGATTTCTCTCTTCATCTTATGCCACCAAAATTGCTCCTTTAAATCCTGATACATCTTTGTCCCTCCGGGGTGGTTAGAATAAAGAGTATCATGGGCTTCTTTCAAAATATCCTGCTTCAATTCTGAGTTTGCTGGTACACAGAGACGTCCTTTCTACCACAGAACTCCTTCTTCATCCTCGGTGAATCCGGGTACTTTGCCTGTACCGATATGACGTTTGATTCCGTCGATACTAGCATTTCCTTTCTACGCCTCCTTGATCTGACTTAGCAAAGTGGGTTGAAGTTCTATGCTAGCCAAAAATCCTTCACTTACTAATTCCATTCTAAAATCTTCCATCTCTTTGTGCAAACTTGGTTGCTCCTTCAGAATCATGGAGTTCAAGCGACACGACAATCTGCTAAGGGCATCTTCTACCATATTGGCTTTACCGGGGTGATAGTGAATGTCCAGATCATAGTCCTTGATTAGTTCAATCCATCTCCTCTGCCTCATATTTAGCTCCTTCTGCGTGAATATGTACTTCAGGATCTTGTGATCCAAATAAATCTCACAACGGTTTCCCATCAGGTAATGCCTCCATGTCTTCAGGGCTAGAACTACGGCTGCTAGTTCAAGGTCATGGGTTGGATAATTCTGTTCATGTTGCTTCAGTTGTCGGGACAGATAAGATATAACTTTGCCTTCTTGCATCAACACACATCCGAGACCGATCTTGGATGTGTCACAATACACATCAAAAGGCTTCGTAATATCCGGCATTATCAGTATTGGTGCTGAAATCAATCTCCTCTTGAGTTCTTGAAAACTTGCTTCACATTTGTCTGTCCATTCGAACTTCTTATCCTTCTTCAACAATTGGGTCATGGGTCTGGCAATACTCGAGAATCCTTCTACGAACTTGCGGTAATATCCTGCTAATCCGAGAAATGCACGAACTTGGGTTTGAGTGGTTGGGGCTTTCCAATCTTCCACATCTTTCACCTTTGCGGGATCAACGGCAATTCCTCTGGCTGATACAATATGTCCGAGGAATCCTACCTCCTGCAACCAGAATTCACATTTGCCAAACTTGGCATACAACGGATGCTCTCTAAGGGTTCCAAGGATGGTCCTTAGGTGTAGCTCATGTTCTTCTTCTGATTTGGAATAGATCAGAATGTCATTGATGAAAACAACGACAAACTTATCTAGGAAGACAATAAAAATCTTATTCATGAGGTTCATGAAATAAGCGAGGGCATTGGTTAATCCAAAAGACATGACAGTATACTTGTATAATCCATATCTGGTGGAAAAGGCGGTCTTTGGAATATCCTCTACGCGAATCTTGAGTTGATGATAACCAGTTCTAAGATCAATCTTAGAAAACACTTTGGCACCAGTCAACTGGTCAAACAGGTCTTCTATCTTTGGCAGTGGGTACTTGTTCTTAATGGTGACATCATTCAACTTCTGATAATCCGTACACAAACGGTTACCTCCATCCTTCTTGTCCACAAACAAGACAGGTGATCTCCATGGCGACGCACTTGGTTGGATCAATCCTATCTCCAGCATGGCATCCAATTGCTTCTTTAGCTCCTCTAATTCAGATGGGGTCATACTATATGGTCTCTGGGCTATGGGTCCAGTTCCAGGGATTAGTTCAATGACAAACTTGATATCCCGATCTAGGGGCATACCGGGCAAAACATCAGAAAATACATCGGGGTATTCACAGACTATTCTGACTTGGTCAATGGTTGGCTGGGCTATACTCTTATTGCACTTGAATTGACGGGGCAAGGTTTCAGATACACGCTCTACTGATATACCGGTTGTACTGGTCATGGTTATTGCTTTTCTGGCACAGTCGATTAATCCTTTATGTTTCGACATCCAATCCATTCCTGGTACTACTTTCAAGCCTTTAGTTCTGAGTACTATTAGATTAGCATAAAAATCTATGCCATGGATTCGGATAGGCACGACCTTGTAAATTTGTCTAGATTTGGTGGTTGAACCAGGTATTTGAACTATCATAACATGCTTCAATTTGGTGGGTTGAATCTTACTAGTGTAGGGAAATTCTTCAGTAACAAACGAGTGCGATGCTTCAGAATCAAACAACACTCTGGCAAGTACTGAGTTAACAGAAAACATACCCAGCACGACATCTGGCGCTTCTTGGGCTTCTTCAGCATGCATGAGAAAGTGACGGCCGTTGCGGTTGAGCAAGTTCCCTGGGGCAAACATTCTTCCGGGCTGAACACGACGCTGTTGCTGAGCTAGGGAATTTGCATTGGGGGCTTCGGCAATCTTCTTGGGGCACTCATTGGAATAGTGACCCTTGGTTCCACATTCATAACAAGTCACCTGAGACTTGTCCTTTGCTGCAACAAGCACAGCATTGCTTCTAGTCCTTGGGACAGTGTTGGTGTTGGTGGCGACATTGTTGTTGTTGAACTTAGGCGGTGCACGATTGAAATTGCTGGGTGTAATGCCCGGAAATATTAAAAAAATTAGAAATTGATTGTTATTTTATTTTGTGCATCATCATGACATATCATGCATATTTTATCCGTAAAATTATTTTTATCAAACCATATTTTGTTTTACTAAATATCCATGTGGTTTTATTAAACCCGTCTCTCATTCTTATTTTAAAATTAAAGCAAATAATATTTCTCGCAGCAAAAGATTTTCTTGTTTTATAAATAAAATTAGGCTAAAAGCCCGTCTAATATTTTGGCCCAAAATTAGCCTCATCTAGTCTACTTTAGACTATATAAATACCCCAATCCATTCCCCTTCTTTCTCCCTAAACCCTAGCCTTCAAATCTGAACCAAATTCCCCAACTCTTTTCTTTTCTTCCGTCGCCGCAGCTCTTCTGTTTTCTTGTCAGACAAAGGTAGCCGCGTGCCAAAATTCTCCAAGAGCTAGCTAGCTAAGAGGATCCCTTTCGATCCCCACATACCACACTCCATCAAATCCTTGCCTATTTGATTGATCTAGTATTCAGTAGCAAGCAGAAAATATCTCAATTTGTTCAATCGCTTGTGAGCCCTGCCGCCTTGCTCTCTGGCGCGCGTGCGTGCACAGGCCGACTACTCCGGCTTCCATGCGTCAAATACTCCAGAAGCCCTGCCTCCAGATGCCACCTCGTCTTGTGTTCTGTGCAACACCACACCACCACGTCCTTGCCCTTGCTCCACCCCGTGCTCCATGTCACAGGAACCCAGCATGTCGCCGCTATGCATCCTCACGCGCGTGAGAGAGCCAGCCGAGCTCAGCGCTTCCGCCTATGCTCCCGACCTCGACCCTATAGCAGGCGCGCTGTCGAAAGTCAGGAGGGCTGCAATCTGCTGCCCTGGACAACCTGCCTCCCTAGACTACTTGTCTTCTGTCCCCTTTGGGCCTGTTCTGATTCGCGTCGTGAGAGACGCCCGTGTTTCTAATCGCCCCAATGTCTGCACTGGTACCAGTCAGCTTAATGCACTAGCTCTCTCATGTGGTGCTAGCCAACTTGTCAGATCGCCTCCATTAGTTATGCGGGTCTTCTGCTTGTTGTGTGTTGCTACTCCTCTGCTTTGTCCGATGTTGTTGTCTTGGCCCATCGCAGATCCACTCTGCTGTTCACCTGTCCATCACCTGTTCGACAAAATTCCTACAAGAGATTTCAAGCGCTTTTCCACTTACTTCCTCTACCGTTTCGAAGATGATGGATTGGACAAAAAACCCCGACTTTGGCTACTTACACGACATCAAATAAGTTCGGTGGTTTATCTATAATCTAAAGTTTGTCTCTCCGCCTCTCTGATCCAAACCGTGAGTCCCGGCCTAACCTTTATTTTTATATAAATATCATATACCTTATAAGCATAATACTATTCATGCTTGCATACGTATTATCTTGTGGTTTTGGGGGCAATATGCCGATTCACCTTATAATTAAATATGGAGATAATATGCGGCTATTCTAGTCTTATATTGATCCCATTTAAATTGGTGTAGCGAACCGATGCCATGTTTTATCTTGTTAAGTCAACATTTAAATTGCGGGGTAGTTAAATAACTTGAACCTAATAATAAATGTCGGGATCCTGATCCCGCTTAACATTGCTAAGTGGGACCGCATTTTGCCATGTCATTCATCATAACATAAACATGCCGGATCTTCCGCTCTAGTATTAAATATTGCATCTGTTGCCTCTTCTAGTGTTTTGCTTCTTCATCAGATAGAATGACGAGTGGATGCGAGTTGCGACAAGCCTTTGGTTTCCTGACTTTGTCTCACAGGCGAGCATTCTCCCCCTTCTACCTATTTTGCATTTATAGTCTTTACTTCCTCCAATTGATCTAATGTTATCCTTATTGTCGATGATTTAGTACTGTTCCTTTATTTACCTACTCCACTATATTGTCTTGGTTATCCTATTGCCTTGTTTGACTAGCTAGCCTTGTCCTTGCGTGTCGTAGGCATGCTTAGTTGCTCTCATATAGGTGGGACATGATACTTGGATATTGATGGTGATAAGATAATTAAATTGGTGATGTTGGTTATGGTTATGGTTTCACCTAATGATAAGGCTCCGGCAGGGACCACCTTTGGGAACTGCTTGAGCCGACCTAGGACCCGTTTGTTCTACGATACCAGTTCTGAGTTGATCACGCTAACCAAACGTGGAGGCCTCTGGGATCCTCCCCCCCGCCCCTCAACTACCGGCGCTATTCGTATATCCAGAGGGTTACAAAATTGGTTTTCTATTTGGTGCATACGCATAATATGTCCTCGGACATGGGTTGAGTTGTGATATGATTTTGGTGGATTGCCATGGCTTGCATTGCATAAAATCGGGATATCGTGTCGGAGGTGGGTTGGAGCTCTATAAGTTATCTTCCGATCATCGCCCGATCGTAGACTCAAACGCTGCGCCACCTGGAGAATCAGCTGTATCTCTTGTGTGGATAAAACATAGTAGGTGATGCCTCTGGATATGCGCATAGTTAAGGGACAGTTCTTGTTGTCAGATTCGGATGGCACGCGTAATATGTTGCCTGAAGGGTTGAGCATGCGTTTGGGTACAGTAGTGCACCCCTGCAGGGTAAATCTTTTCGAGAAGCCGTGTGTCCACGGTTATGGACGCCTCATGAGTACAGTATCATGATCATAGACAACGCCACTAATATTTTGCCTTTAATAATATGATTAGTAATTAGCCTAATCAACTAAACACATGTTTAACTAAAATTGCCACCGTGTGTGTTTTGTAAGAGGACTTCCTCAACTGGTCTTCGAGGGGGAAATCTTCGGATGGGTTATGTTTGGTGTTATATTATTGTTACCGTATAGCGATCTCTTATCTCGCTCTAATAGCCGAAGTTGTAGCGTGTCTCTATAAGTTAGATAGTGCAAGCTTTGCTGCTGCTGAGCCCACCATACCTATGTAGGCGAGGACCGCCGAATTCTAGTCTCGTCGTGTACTGGCCTCAGTACTGACCGCTCTTTTTCTATTTTCCTTTACCCTTTGTCGGCACGCTTTTGGCTTGACAGGTATGTGATTGACGATGTTAGCAAGGTTACCCTTCCAGCTTGGCCTAGGCAGGGTTGGACACCGCTTGGTTATTCTTCAGGACTCTTAGTCCCATTTGGATCTTGTCCGTACTTAGATACTATCTTGCTTTCTTCTTGAGTTGTATCTTCGTGTTGTACCTTTTTGTATTCTTGACTCGTTGAGTCGTTGTTGTATATATAAGTTCTTGTGGACTCTGTTGTAAACTACTGTGATGTAACTACTTGTATTCAAATCCCACCCACACGAAAGTGTCTGGTGGGCGTCTTTGAATCGCTTCTATGTGGATTTTGGCGGGAAATGCTAAGATCTGCATAGACCCGATTCGGGGGCGTTACACTGGGGTTGTCGAGGTTGTTGTTGTGATTTCCTCCGGGCCTTAGGTTTCCACGGTTGGGATAGGTCGGACGGTTCATCAGTGGTCTGTTGGTTCTTGGGGCAAATCCTGGAGATGGATTGGGGAGATACTTTGGTGTATGGTGGGTTCCTGGTTGATGCATCATGTGACGCTTGCGGTTCTCATTGGCTTGGTTGATCTTGCCTTCCATCTGAATGGCGGAATCCACTAAGGCTTCAATATCAGCAAAGGGATATTGACTAACTCTGTCTGCATCTCATCATGCAGACCATTCAGGAATCTCTCCTTCTTCTTGGCTTCAGTATCTATCTCATCAGGTGCATACCTAGACAATGACAAAAATTTGTCACGGTATTCCACTACGGTCATCCTGCCTTGCTTCAGTTCCCTGAATTCATCTCTCATCCTCTTGATCAAACCCGGTGGCACATGGGTTCTGCTGAACTTGATTTTGAACTCTTCCCAAGCCATCATTTGACGTTCGGTCCTTTCAGCTTCGCGGTCTGAAACCAACATTTGCAAGATTTGAAACATCGGGTCCGAGGATGAAGTGCTTCCTCCACGAGGCATCTAAAGATTGAGATAGATCATGAGAAAAGAGGGAAATTCTAAGGTCCAGGGTTTTTGTTTTTTGAAAAGTTTTCAAAGTTTGACTCAGATTTTTCTAGCATCTTGCTTTTCATTCATAGCACACGATAGAACACACACCACAACAAAGGAAAACAGATGGTTTTAAGAACCATTCTGGAAAACTATGATACAGTGGGATCGGATACAACTTCACTAACGCTACTGCTCAAGTGCTACTACTCCTCAGAGTCGGTGTCCTCATCATCATCATCATCATCAATGAAGGAGAAGTCATCCTCATCGGTGAAGAAGTCCATGTCCTGATCGTCCAGAAAGTCATCATCATCACTGAGATAGGAGTAGGGGTCTCCACGAAGGTCTTCCTCGGCATTCTCCCTCTCCTCCAGCTGCATATCCCTCTCGTGGCCAGTCTCCTCCAACTCTGTGATCCTGTGGTGGAGACGGGCAATGATGCACTCCTTCTTGTCGAGCTGACGGCAATGAGACTGGCAATCCTTCACTAGCATGGCAATGGTCTGATCCTTCGTAGTGGTGATGGCGTACTTGTGGTTGGCGTAGGAGCAGGCATTGTCTAACTCCTTCTGACGATCGTACATCATGAAGCTGAGGTGGTCCAGTTGAGTCTTCAGCTCATGGTGATATGGGGCCTCCAGTGGTTGTCCCATAACATCACGCCTGGGATAGAACTCAAAGCGGATACCCTTGATCTGATTGATACTCTACCCACACAGACGGGCAAGAGCTTCCTGTATGGCCCTCGCAAGTCCACCGAGCCAGTTATTCTCTCTCAAGGTGAACTGAATTCCCTCTGAGGTGGGGGCTTAAATCTTTCGCCGGAGACTTGCAACAACTATACATTGCAACTCCTCTCCTTCTTGATCATTGAGCTGAGCTCCAAAGAACTCGGATGCGGATGCTATAGCATCTCCGACAGCTGGTCCAAGTCACCCTCAAAGACTCCTCCATTCCCCAACTGATAAAAATTGCTGTACTTCACGTCCATCTATAAGAATGCAGGATGAGTAAGTTAGTAGAGTGATCAAGTGTGTCAAATTTTATGTAAGTTTGCAAGAATTTTTGAGGATCACGTATTTTCAAGAAATAGTCTAAGTGATAAGAATGGGAATAAGTTTTCATAAATACTCATTTCCTTGGTTTTGAAACTAAGTTTTTGATTCAAACGTCCCTTCTAAACTAGGGTCTCCTATGGTCAGGATGGCTCTGATACCAACTTGTCAACACCCGGATTTTTAATCCCAGATGCATGTTATGCCATACATCACAATCCCAGGATTACCATTTTTGCGAGACATAACAGATTGTATATCATAGTACATCATCCATTACAAACCATACATAAGGTTTTACACAAATAAAGGATCGCATGATCCAGTCTTAATACAAATCAAGCAGCGGAAATAACGTAATAATAACGATAGCGTAGGCGAGGCTCCATCTTCATGGTCACAGGCAATGCTAACGATGGGAGATGATCCTAGTTGTCGTAGCCTTCCTGCTGTTCGTCCTCCTGATACTCTTCTTCATATTCTGGCCACGGGAATAGCCATGGACAAAGCCATGAGTACTCTTTAAGTACTCGCAAACTAATACTAACAAGTGAAGTGTTTTTTTTGGAATAGGAAATACTAAGCTCTAGGTTGTTTTGCAAAAATCTAGATTTATCTCTACTGAGTTCAGAAGCAGAGAAAGATAGTTGAAAGTTTTATAACAACTAAGTGAAAACTTGAATTTCATATCACAACCCTGTTGTGGTCAAGTCAAAATCACGAATCATTTCACAAGTCATTTTGAAAACATCTGACGACGGAACAGTATGGCCACTCCAACTGTCCATAACCGCGGACGCGGCTATTTGAATAGTTTCACACTCTACAGAGGTGGTACACTTTCACCACAACATTGATACATCCGTCAGGAACAATCCTGAATTCACCATACTCAGTATGCGGATAATCAATCCTAACCTTTCAATTACACGCCCTAGTATAGGCACCTCTCTTGTGAGTTTGGCCTCCCAACCATGACCAATTGTCATCTTGGGAACTGCACAGGTGGACAATCTTCACAAGGTAGCCTCATCTCAAACCTTGGCCGCAAGGGAACCCATACTAAGGTATATAAATTTCCATTCAAGCCCTACCCAAATTTCGGGAATTGTGGTTGTACGGTAAAATTGGAATGGTATCGCATCCAGACAACCATCAGTTTTATAAAGGGCTAAGGCTCATGCCTTAACATTTTCATCATCAAAATCATCTGGTGTTCAAGAACACATGTCAAAACATTTCAGTAGAATGACTCATCATTCTAAGGTTTTTTCATAACCATTTTCACCAAGTATTCCCATCTAAAGTTGATCAAATTTTATACTTAGCACTAGCATATACAAGTGGGGGTAAATACTAATGAGGGGTGGTAAACAAGTGAATCTTATCTAAGTTCAATCTCATGCCTCAGGATGACATCAAGATTATCTAACTTAGGCCAAATTTTATGCTCTTTATGCTACATTTGAATATCTTTCTAGGCTTTATAAATTACCAAGTAAACTTTACTAGAAAGCTTTGATAAAGAAATAAATTAATTAAGCTTGCAAGTAAAACTGGGATTTGGTGTCATCAAGTGGGTATAATCACATATACTTAAGGCATCTAGGTTGCATACTTGTCATCCAAGGGTTAACTTGCAAAGTCAATAGCTTCCCTTGTGTAGAGCAGTGGTTGAAGTTCTCCTCGGCTTCCTCCTCGTAGTATCCTCCTTCCTCCTCGTATCCTTGGTCGGTACTAGCGTCTATAAATACGAGGTACATAATCACCATATAATACTTAACTACTTCTATTTATCACACCAAGGTTTTCACTAGATGATCTAGCATCATCACAAACATCACAAAGATTAAGGCAAATAGTTTTATTTCCTTTATTTTAGAAAAGTAATTTCTACTCATTGAAAAACTACTTAAGATTTAATATTCTCCAACTAAAACATCGGATCATGTTGACACATGTCATCCCCACATATTTCAGTACTTAGGAATGTGATTTAAAGTGGTGTCACAATTTAATAAGGTTTAACCTTTTTATTTTAAATAAATAAAGTGACTAGAATTGCTGTAACATCCCAAAAATACCAAACTTAGATCATCAAACACTAATCATCAAGATTAGGGTTAACAAAAACTTTTCTAACTAAACTCATGAATGCATGCATATGTGTATGCATGGATTTTGAATTTCTTTAATACCACCTTGTTTGTGTGATCCATTGCTTGTAAAATGTTTTTTAGGTGAAATGAACATCATCTAAAACATTTCCCACACTTTACCTAAAGACAAGTAAATCAAAACAAATATATTAAGGGAATGGTCATTTTGGCCAATTTAACTCCCATGCCTACTTTGGCTGTCTCAAACTTTCAGAACCTAACAGAAACTTTTCTGGATCTTTGCACCCCTTGAATGTACTCATAACAGAGTATCAAGGACCACTTTGTGATCATCCAGAAACTTTCAAATGCATAGTTTAAATGACAATTCAAAATTGAATCTTCTTCATATGGGAAGATCCCACTTTTTCAAAACCCACTCAAACAAGCTCAACTTTCAAAACCCAAGCATCTATAGACTCACCAGCACCAACCTAGCAAACCCACCAAAAATCTTTTCAAAATTCAAAACTTGATTTCATGCGGCCATTTCATCAAACAGGTTGCAGACACAAATCAGACAAAACATCAAACACTATAGTGTGCAGTGATTCTTGCCTAACTTGTTCCCTAGTTAGCTCACACATAGCTCAGTAGATCATCTAGAAAGATTAGCCCAACACTAGCACCCCTGTGATCTTGCCATTGCCATTAATGTTGAACAACCGAGCACCCCAATGTCACCCCATTGTGGACAGCAAGCTAGAGGAAGAACTAGCCGTGCCAACCTTGTCTAAGAGGTAGCCCACCGTCCACCGCCACTCACTGTCCCAGCCGCAAGCGTTGCCAAGCACTGGACCACGCGCACAAGCCACGCCCAGACCATGCCGAGCGTGCGCTAGAGCGCCACCCTCGACCATCACCCACAGACCGCGCGCCGCCCTCGCCGCGTGCATACACGATCGCCATCAACCCAGGAGACCGCCAGACATCCCCGTTTGCCGCACAGCCACCGCCCGCCGTCGAAGACGCCGCCTCTGCCGTGCAGAGCACCGGCCGTTCCAGACCAAACCACACCGCCCCATGCCTCGCGACCATGTCGTTGAGCATCTCCAGGAGACACAGCACCGTCCCCTACCCGTGCCCATGCCATTAGCCGCCTGTAACATCGCCCCCAACGAGCTCACCGTGCGCCCCGACGGTCCCCTCGCTCGACTATAAATAGAGGCCACCCCCGCTCGAATTCTTCACACCATCTCACTCCCCTCTCCTCACTGATCGTGCCACACCATTCCCAGAGCAAGGCGAGCACCACCTCGCTGGAATTTCACTGGAGCCTGCCGCTGCCGGAGAAGAAAGGAGCCGGCGATTGGAGCCGCCCCAGGAGCTGCCGCGACCACCCCTGAGTTCGCCGTCGTCGACTTTGTCGTTCGCCCGCCTCGCCGACCCTCGCCAGTACCCCGGTGAGCCCCTAGCGACTCTCACTGGCCGTGCTAGGTTTCGTTCTCGCCGGAGTTGTCTCGCGTCGACGATGACTCCCAGCCGTTAGATTAGAACTAGATCGAACGATCCACGTTGCCCCATACCGCTTCGCCCAGCCCCGTGTCACTGACGAGTGGGGACACCCACTTAAGCAGCACGCGGGAGCACTACGCTTAGCAGGCCGGCCCGTTAGATTTTCCCGCGCAGCCCAGTTATTCAAATTAAACCTTTTTCTATTTTAGTTCAAACACACTTCTGTACCCAACTTCAAAAATCAACCCAGATCGATTCAGTGCACCAATTTGAATTAAACCAATTTTGTTGGAAAGGTTTGTGAATGCTGAATCCAAGCCCGTTGGATTCAAGTCATTTGGATCTATAGATCACCCTTGGTAAAAATAACAAGGCAGAAGCTTTTCTGCATTCAAACATTTTTCAAATTTAAACCATAATAGCTTTTGAGTTGATTCCAACTCTCAAAAATCACATTTAACCATACCTTTCAGAATATATAAAAATATATAGGTTTACTTGCAGAAATATTGCTCAAGTAATAAAAGAATGCCCCATAAGCATTTCTAGCCACTTTAATTAATTAAAATAAAAGGGTAAAACCTTATTAAAATTGTGACACCACTTTAAATCACATTCCCATGGACTACAATATGAGGTGATGACATGTGTCAACATGATCCCATGTTTAGTTTGGGGAATATTAAATCTTAAGTAGTTTTTCAATGAGTAGAAATTACTTTTCTAAAAATAAAAAGATTTAAACCAAGCCTTAACCTTGTAATGTTAGAGATGATGCTAGATCATCTATAGGACCCTTGTGTGTGATGATTGCAAGTAGTTAAGTATTTTTTGGTGATTGTGTACCTCGTATTTATTCATAGACGCTAGTACCGACCAAGGATACGAGGAGGAAGGAGGATACAACGAAGAGGAAGCCGAGGAGAACTTCAACCACTGCTCTGCACAAGGCAAGCTAACACTTGCACTTATGCAAGCTTATATTGACATTGATGCAAGCTAGTAACTATGCAAGCTTATACTGATATTGATGCAAGCTAACCCTTGCAAGATACCCTACTGATGCCACAAACCCATACTTGTGATATGACTACTATATGCCTTAAGCATATGTGATCATACCCACTTGATAAACCAAATCCTAGTTTTATGTGCCAGCTTCTTACTTTATTTCTTTATCAAAGCTTACTTAGAGTCTACCTAAGAGTTTGGTAGATACTAGACAGTTGTGCTGAAGGTTGCATAAGGAGCATAAAATTTGGCCTAAGCTAGATAACCTTGATGTCATCCTAAGGCATGAGTTTGAACTTAGTTAAAACCTCACTAATTTACCACCCCTCATCAGTGCTTACCCCCACCTGTAGAGGCTAGTGCTAAGCATAAAACTTGATCAACTTTAGATGGGAATACTTGGTGGAAAAATGGTTATGAAAACCTTGGAATGATGGATCATTCTATTGAAATGTTTTGGACATGTGTTTCCAAACACTTGATGATTTTGGTGATGAAAATGTTGAGGCATGAGCCTTAGCCCTTTATAAAATTGATGGTTGTCTGGATGCGATACCATTCCAATTTTATCGACCCGAAGATTGGGTAGGGCTTGACTGGAAACTTATATTCCTTAGTATTAGTTCCCTCACGGCCAAGGTTTGAGCTGAGGCTACCTTCTGAAGATTGTCCACCTGTGCAGTACCCAAGATGACAGTGAGTCATGGTTGGGAGGCCAAACTCACAGGAGAGGTGCTTATACTAGGGCGTGTAATTGAAAGGTTAGGATTGATTATCCGCATACTGAGTATGGTGAATTCAGGATTTGTTCCTGACAGATGTATCGAATGTTGTGGTGAAAGTGTACAATCTCTGCAGAGTGTCAAACTATTCGAATAGCCACGTCCGCGGTTATGGACAGTTGGAGTGGCCATACTGTTCCCCCGTCAGACTTTTCAAAATGACTTGTGAAGCGAATTGAGACTTTGACTTGACCACAACAGAGTTGTGACCTGAATTACAAGATCCCACTTAGGAGTTATAAAATTGTGACTAGCTTTGGAACTTAGTAGAGATAAACCTGGCTTTTTGCAAAACAACCCTAGAGCCTAGTGTCCTATTATCCAAAAACCCTTACCTGTTAGTATTACTTTGCGAGTACTTAAAGAGTACTCATGGCTTTGTCCCTGGCTATTCCCATGGCCAGACTATGAAGAGGAGTACCTGGAGGATGGACCCCAGGAAGGTTACGACAACTAGGATCATCTCCCATCGTCAGCATTGCCTGTGACCCTGAAGATGGAGCTTCGCCTACGCTACCGTTATTATTACGTATTCCGCTGCTTGAAGTTGTATTAAGAACTGGATCATGAGATCCCTATTTGTGTAAGAATTTATGTATCGTTGTAATGGATGATGTACTATGGTATCCAATTCTGTTATGTCTCGCAAAAATGGAAATCCTGGGATTGCGATGTATGGCATAACAGGCATCTAGGATTGAAAAATCCGGGTGTTGACAAGTTGGTATCAGAGCCATCCTGACCATAGGAGATCCTAGTTAGACTGGACGTCGAACCAAAAACTTAGTTTCAAAACCAAAGAAAAACAAATATTTACAAAAACTTATTCTCATTCTTATCCCCTTGATTCTTTCATAAAAATTCATGTTCCTCAAAAACTCTTGCAAAATACATAAAACTTTGACACACTTGATCACTCTGCTAATCTACTCATCCTCTATTTTTATAGATGGACGTGAAGTACAGCAAGTTTTATCAGTTGGGGAATGGAGGAGACCTTATCTTTGAGAGGGATCTGGATCAGCTTTCGGAACTTCTGGAGCGTCCACACCCTGAGTTCTTCGGAGCTCAGCTCAATGATCAAGGAGGAGAAGATCTGCAGTGGCTAATTGTTGCAAGTCTCCGAGGAAAGATTGAACCTCCCACTGCGGAAGGAATTCAGTTTACCTTAAGAGAGAACAACTGGCTCGATGGACTTGCCAGAGCAATGCAGGAATCTCTCTCCCGTCTGTGTGGGCAGAGCATCAATCAGATCAAGGGAACCCGCTTTGAGTTTTTCCCAAGGCGTGATGCAAATGGACAACCACTGGAAGCCCCATACCACCCCGAGCTGAAGACTCAATTGGACCACCTTAGCTTCATGATGTATGATCGTCAGCAGGAGTTGGACAACTGCCATGACTATTGCAACCACAAGTCTGCCATCATCAAGACGAAGGATCAGACCATAGCCATGCTCGCAAAGGATCGCAAGTCTCGTCACCGTCAACTCGACAAGAAGGAGCGCATTATTGCCCGTCTGCGTCACCGCATCTCATCTCTGGAGGAGACCATCCACGAGAGGGACATGCAGTTGGAGGAAAGGGAGAATGCCGGAGAGGATCTTCGTGGAGACCCTTACTCTTATCTCAACGATGACGATGATTTTCTGGAGGATCAGGCCATGGACTTCTTCACCGATGAGGATGATTTCGCCTTCACCGATGATAATGAAGATGATGAAGCCACAGACTCCGAGGAGTAGTAGCACTAAGCACTAGCGTAGTGAGTAGTAGTCGGTCCCACTGTATCGTAGATTTCAGAATGGTTCTTAAAACCATCTGTTTTTCCTTGTTGTGGTGTGTGTTGTACTGTGTGCTATGAATGAATGAATGAAAAAGCAAGTTGCTAGAAAAATCTGAGTCAAACCTTTAAAACTTTTCAAAGACCCCAAACCTTAGAAAAATTCCCTCTTTTCTCACGATTTATCTAAATCTTCAGATGCCACGTGGAGGAAGTGGTTCAGCCCCGGATCCGATGTTGCAGATTCTGCAGATGTTGACCACTGACCGCGAAGCTGAAAGAGCGGAACGTCAAGCCAACCTAGCCACTCTGCAACAGATAGCCCAACTAGCCCACAACAACCAAGGCCACGGAAATCAGGACAACCATGGATCTAAGCTCAAGAATTTTCAGAATACCAACCCACCCGTTTTCACCAAGTCAGAAGAACCCCTAGATGCCGATGATTGGCTGCAAACCATGGAAAACAACCTAGAAGTCGCCGGAGTGGAAGGCAATGAGAAAGTCATGTTCGCCACCCATTATCTAGCCGAAGATGCCAGGGCATGGTGGAACAGTGTTCGTGCAATGACCTGAGGCCAGATGATGACCTGGGAGGAATTCAAGGTCAAGTTTAGCAGAACCCATGTGCCACCAGGTTTGATCAAGAGAATGAGAGACGAGTTCAGAGAGCTGAAGCAAGGGAGGATGACTGTAGTGGAATACCGTGACAAATTTTTGTCATTAGCTAGGTATGCCCCGGACGAGATAGACGCCGAAGCCAAGAAGAAAGAAAGATTCCTGAATGGTCTGCATGACGAGATGCAGACGGTGTTAGTCAATATCCCCTTTGCTGATATTGAAGCCCTTATCGATTCAGCCATCCAGATGGAAGGAAAGATCAACCAAGCCAATGAAAACCGCAAGCGTCGCATGATGCATCAACCAGGAACCCATCAGACCCCAAAGTATCGCCCCAACCCATCTCCAGGATTTGCCCCAAGAACCAATAGACCCCCTATGACCCGTTCGACCTACCCAACCGTGGAAACCCTAGACCCGGAGGAAATCATAACAACCCCGGAAACTCTAGCAATTTCACCCGTGCCCCACCCAAGTTCAACACCAACAATGCTATCGCCAATCCCAACACTGCCCCGAGGACTGGAAGCAATGTTGTGCCTGTCGCAGCCAAGGACAAGTCACAAGTGACCTCTTATGACTGTGGAAATAAAGGCCACTATTCCAACGAGTGCCCCAACAAGAAGAATGCTACAGCCCCTAATGCCAATACACCAGCGTAGCAACAGCGTCGTGTTTAGCCAGGAAGGAGATTTGCCCCAGGAAATTCACTCAACCGCAATGGCTGTCTTTTTCTCATGCATGCTTAAGAAGCTCAGGAAGCGCCAGACGTCGTGCTGGGTATGTTTTCTGTTAATTCAGTACTTGCAAGAGTGTTGTTTGATTCTGGTGCATCGCATTCATTTGTCACCGAAGAATTTTCCTGCACTAGTAAAATTCAACCAACCAAACTGAAGCATGTTATGATTGTGCAAATCCCCGGATAACCACCAAGGCTAGGCAAATTTGCAAAGCCGTCCCTATCCGAATCCATGGCATAGATTTTTATGCTAATCTAATAGTACTCGGAACTAAAGGTTTGGAAGTAGTACTAGGAATGGATTGGATGTCCAAGGGATTGATTGACTGTGCCAAGAAAGCCATCACCATGACCAGTACCGCCGGAATATCAGTCGAGCATATATCTGAAACCCTACCTCGCCAATTCAAGTGTAACAAGAGTCTAGCCCAACCTACCATTGACCAAGTCCGGATAGTCTGTGAATACCCCGATGTATTTCCAGATGTTTTGCCCGGTATGCCCCCAGATCGGGATATCGAGTTTATCATTGAACTAATCTGCAGAACAGGACCCATAGCCCAGAGACCCTATAATATGAACCCATCGGAGTTAGAAGAACTGAAGAAGCAACTGGATTCCATGCTAGAAATTGGACTAATTCAACCAAGTGCGTCACCATGGAGATCACCTGTCTTAATTGTGGACAAGAAAGATGGAGGTAACCGTTTGTGTACAGATTATCGAAAGTTGAATGATGTCACCATCAAGAACAAGTACCCCTTGCCCAAGATAGAGGATTTGATTGATCAGTTGATCGGTGCCCAGGTGTTTTCTAAGATTGATCTTAGAACTGGCTATCATCAACTCAAGATTCGTGCAGAGGATATTCCAAAGACTGCCTTTACCACCAGATATGGATTGTACGAGTATACAGTCATGTCTTTTGGATTAACCAATGCCCCCGCTTATTTCATGAATCTCATGAATAAGATTTTTATGGACTTCCTAGATAAGTTTGTCGTTATTTTCATCGATGACATTCTGATTTATTCCAAATCAGAAGAAGAACATGAGCTATACCTAAGGACCATTCTTGGAACCCTTAGAGAGCATCAGTTGTATGCAAAATTTAGCAAATGTGAATTTTGGTTACAGGAGGTAGGATTCCTCGGTCACATTGTATCAGCCGGAGGAATTGCCGTTGACCCTGCCAAAGTGAAGGATGTAGAAGATTGGCAAGCCCCAACCACTCAAACCCAAGTTCGTGCTTTTCTCGGATTGGCGGGATATTACCGCAAATTCGTAGAAGGATTCTCGAGTATCGCCCGACCCATGACCCAATTACTGAAGAAGGACAAGAAGTTTGAATGGACAAACAAGTGTGAAGCGAGTTTTCAAGAACTCAAGAGGAGATTGATCTCAGCCCCAATCTTGATCATGCCGGATATCACGAAGCCCTTCGATGTGTATTGTGACGCATCCAAGATTGGTCTCGGATGTGTGCTAATGCAAGAAGGCAAAGTTATATCTTATCTATCTCGACAATTGAAGCAACATGAGCAAAACTACCCAACCCATGACCTCGAACTCGCAGCCGTAGTTCTAGCCCTGAAGACATGGAGACATTACCTGATGGGAAATCATTATGAGATTTATTCGAATCACAAGAGCCTAAAGTACATATTCACTCAGAAGGAGCTAAATATGAGGCAGAGAAGATGGATTGAGCTAATCAAGGATTACGACCTGGACATTCACTATCACCCTGGTAAAGCCAACGTGGTAGCCGATGCCCTTAGCATATTGCCGTGCCGCTTGAACTCCATGATTTTAGAGGAGCAACCAAGTCTGCACAAGGAGATGGAAGATTTTCGAATAGAATTAGTAAGTGAAGGATTTTTGGCTAGCATAGAACTTCAACCCACTTTGATCAGCCAGATCAAAGCGGCGCACAAAGGAAATGCTAGTATCGACGGAATCAAGCATCGTATCGGTACAGGCAAAGTACCCGGATTCACCGAAGACGAAGAAGGAGTTCTGTGGTATAAAGGACGCCTTTGTGTACCAGCAGATTCAGAATTGAAAGAAGTTATTCTGAAGGAATCTCATGATACTCTTTATTCTATCCACCCCGGAGGAACAAAGATGTATCAGGATTTGAAGGAGAAATTTTGGTGTCATAAGATGAAGAGAGAAATCGGAAGCTATATCGCCAAGTGTGATATATGTCAACGAATCAAGGCAGGACATCAAAGACCAGCTGGATTGTTGCAACCATTGCAGATTCTGGAATGGAAATGGGATTCCGGTGGAATGGACTTTATCACCGGATTGCCAACTTCTAGTAGGGGAAATGACTCTATCTGGGTCATAGTGGACAGATTGTCCAAAGTCGCCCATTTCTTACCCGTCAAGACCACATATCATAGTTCGAAGCTAGCGGAGTTATACATCGCTAGAATCGTCAGTTTGCATGGAGTCCCCAAGAACATAGTATTGGATCGAGGAACTCAGTTTACCTCGAGATTCTAAAAGAAAGTCCAAGAAGGTTTAGGAACCACTGCAGATTCCGGAATGGAAATGGGATTCAGTTGGAATGGACTTTATCACCGGTTTGCCTACTTCTAGTAGGGGAAATGACTCTATTTGGGTCATAGTTGACAGATTGTCCAAATTCGCCCATTTCTTACTAGTCAAGACCACTTACCAAAGTTCGAAGCTAGCGGAGTTGTACATCGCTAGAATCGTCAGTTTGCATGGAGTCCCCAAGAACATCATGTCGGATCGAGGAACTCAGTTTACCTCAAGATTTTGGAAGAAAGTCCAAGAAGGATTGGGAACCCGACTAGATTTCAGCACAGCGTATCACCCTCAGACCGATGGACAAACGGAGCGAGTAAATCAAATACTCGAAGATATGCTTAGAGCATGTGTGCTAGAATATGGATCCAAGTGGGAAGATTGTCTGCCGTTTGCAGAATTTTCTTACAACAATAGTTACCAAGCCAGTTTGCAAATGGCCCCATTTGAATTCATGTACGGAATAAAGTGTCGCACCCCTTTGAACTGGTCGGAAGTAGGAGAGAGTCAGATCTTCGGACCCGACATCCTACGAGAAGCAGAAGTGAAGGTTCACAAGATTCGTGAGCATCTCAAGACCGCCCAATCCCGACAGAAGAGTTATGCCGACAAGAGACGTCGAGACCTCGCCTTCAACATCGGAGATTTTGTTTATCTGAAAGTGTCGCCATTGAAGGGAATGCAGCGTTTCCAACTCAAAGGAAAGTTAGCCCCTAGATATATCGAACCTTTCAAAATTTTGAACCGTCGAGGAGAAGTATCTTATCAACTGGAACTACCTGAAGAGATGTCAGCTGTGCACAATGTGTTCCATATCTCATTACTTCGCAAATGTCTCGAAGTCCCCGAGAAGACCGAAGAGTTCAAGAATATCGATCATCAGACCATAGAGATCAACGATGACCTGACCTATCCTAAAGTGCCCATCCGCATTTTGGAAGAAGCTTTTCGAACTACCCGAACCCGAAGCATCAAGTTTCTCCAGATTTAGTGGAGCAACCACACAGAAGAGGAAGCTACATGGGAGCGCGAAGATCACATCAGGACGGAGTTTCCCGATCTCTTCAAATCCTAGGTAATCTTTTCGTCCTTTTTCAAATCTCGGGACGAGATTTTGTTTAAGGGGGGAAGGTTTGTAACATCCCAAAAATACCAAACTTAGATCATCAAACACTAATCATCAAGATTAGGGTTAACAAAAACTTTTCTAACTAAACTCATGAATGCATGCATATGTGTATGCATGGATTTTGAATTTCTTTAATACCACCTTGTTTGTGTGATCCATTGCTTGTAAAATGTTTCTTAGGTGAAATGAACATCATCTAAAACATTTCCCACACTTTTCCTAAAGACAAGTAAATCAAAACAAATATATTAAGGGAATGGTCATTTTGGCCAATTTAACTCCCATGCCTACTTTGGCTGTCTCAAACTTTCAGAACCTAACAGAAACTTTTCTGGATCTTTGCACCCCTTGAATGTACTCATAACAGAGTATCAAGGACCACTTTGTGATCATCCAGAAACATTCAAATGCATAGTTTAAATGAAAATTCAAAATTGAATCTTCTTCATATGGGAAGATCCCACTTTTTCAAAACCCACTCAAACAAGCTCAACTGTCAAAACCCAAGCATCTACAGACTCACCAGCACCAACCTAGCAAACCCACCAAAAATCTTTTCAAAATTCAAAACTTGATTTCATGCGGCCATTTCATCAAACAGGTTGCAGACACAAATCAGACAAAACATCAAACACTATAGTGTGCAGTAATTCTTGCCTAACTTGTTCCCTAGTTAGCTCACACACAGCTCAGTAGATCATCTAGAAAGATTAGCCCAACACTAGCACCCCTGTGAGCTTGCCATTGCCATTAATGGTGAACAGCCGAGCACCCCAATGTCACCCCATTGTGGACAGCAAGCTAGAGGAAGAACTAGCCGTGCCAACCTTGTCTAAGAGGCAGCCCACCGTCCACCGCCACTCACTGTCCCAGCCGCAAGCGTTGCCAAGCACTGGACCACGCGCACAAGCTGCGCCCAGACCATGCCGAGCGTGCGCCAGAGCGCCACCCTCGACCATCACCCACAGACCGCGCGCCGCCCTCGCCGCGTGCATACACGATCGCCATCAACCCAGGAGACCGCCAGACATCCCCGTTTGCCGCCCCGTGCCGCACAGCCACCGCCCGCCGTCGAAGACGCCGCCTCTGCCGCGCAGAGCACCGGACGTTCCAGACCAAACCACACCGCCCCATGCCTCGCGACCATGTCGTTGAGCATCTCCAGGAGACACAGCACCATCCCCTACCCGTGCCCATGCCATTAGCCGCTTGTAACGTCGCCCCCGACGAGCTCACCGTGCGCCCCGACGGTCCCGTCGCTCGACTATAAATAGAGGCCACCCCCGCTCGAATTCTTCACACCATCTCACTCCCCTCTCCTCACTGATCGTGCCACACCATTCCCAGAGCAAGGCGAGCACCACCTCGCTGGAATTTCACTGGAGCCTGCCGCTGCCGGAGAAGAAAGGAGCCAGCGATTGGAGCCGCCCCAGGAGCTGCCGCGACCACCCCTGAGTTCGCCGTCGTCGACTTCGTCGTTCGCCCGCCTCGTCGACCCTCGCCAGTACCCCGGTGAGCCCCTAGCGACTCTCACTGGCCGCGCTAGGTTTCGTTCTCGCCGGAGTTGTCTCGTGTCGACGATGATTCCCAGCCGTTAGATTAGAACTAGATCGAACGATCCACGTTGCCCCATACCGCTTCGCCCAGCCCCGTGTCACTGATGCGTGGGGACACCCACTTAAGCAGCTCGCGGGAGCACTACGCTTAGCAGGCCGGCCCGTTAGATTTTCCCGCGCAGCCCAGTTATTCAAATTAAACCTTTTTCTATTTTAGTTCAAACACACTTCTGTACACAACTTCAAAAATCAACCTAGATCGATTCAGTGCACCAATTTGAGTTAAACCAATTTTGTTGGAAAGGTCTGTGAATGCTGAATCCAAGCCCGTTGGATTCAAGTCATTTGGATCTATAGATCACCCTTGGTAAAAATAACAAGGCAGAAGCTTTTCTGCATTCAAACATTTTTCAAATTTAAACCATAATAGCTTTTGAGTTGATTCCAACTCTCAAAAATCACATTTAAACATACCTTTCAGAATATATAAAAATATATAGGTTTACTGCAGAAATATTGCTCAAGTAATAAAAGAATGCCCCATAAGCATTTCTAGCCACTTTAATTAATTAAAATAAAAGGGTAAAACCTTATTAAAATTGTGACACCACTTTAAATCACATTCCCATGGACTACAATATGAGGTGATGACATGTGTCAACATGATCCCATGTTTAGTTTGGGGAATATTAAATCTTAAGTAGTTTTTCAATGAGTAGAAATTACTTTTCTAAAAATAAAAAGACTTAAACCAAGCCTTAACCTTGTAATGTTAGAGATGATGCTAGATCATCTATAGGACCCTTGTGTGTGATGATTGCAAGTAGTTAAGTATTGTTTGGTGATTGTGTACCTCGTATTTATTCATAGACGCTAGTACCGACCAAGGATACGAGGAGGAAGGAGGATACTACGAAGAGGAAGCCGAGGATAACTTCAACCACTGCTCTGCACAAGGCAAGCTAACACTTGCACTTATGCAAGCTTATATTGACACTGATGCAAGCTAGTAACTATGCAAGCTTATACTGATATTGATGCAAGCTAACCCTTGCAAGATACCCTAATGATGCCACAAACCCATACTTGTGATATGACTACTATATGCCTTAAAGCATATGTGATCATACCCACTTGATAAACCAAATCATAGTTTTATGTGCCAGCTTCTTACTTTATTTTTTTATCAAAGCTTACTGAGAGTCTACCTAAGAGTTTGGTAGATACTAGACAGTTGTGCTGAAGGTTGCATAAGGAGCATAAAATTTGGCCTAAGCTAGATAACCTTGATGTCATCCTAAGGCATGAGTTTGAACTTAGTTAAAACCCCACTAGTTTACCACCCCTCATCAGTGCTTACCCCCACCTGTAGAGGCTAGTGCTAAGCATAACTTGATCAACTTTAGATGGGAATACTTGGTGGAAAAATGGTTATGAAAACCTTGGAATGATGGATCATTCTATTGAAATGTTTTGGACATGTGTTTCCAAACACTTGATGATTTTGGTGATGAAAATGTTGAGGCATGAGCCTTAGCCCTTTATAAAACTGATGGTTGTCTGGATGCGATACCATTCCAATTTTATCGTACAACCACAATACCCGAAGATTGGGTAGGGCTTGACTGGAAACTTATATTCCTTAGTATTAGTTCCCTCACGATCAAGGTTTGAGCTGAGGCTACCTTGTGAAGATTGTCCACCTGTGCAGTACCCAAGATGACAGTGAGTCATGGTTGGGAGGCCAAACTCACAGGAGAGGTGCTTATACTAGGGCGTGTAATTGAAAGGTTAGGATTGATTATCCGCATACTGAGTATGGTGAATTCAGGATTTGTTCCTGACAGATGTATCGAATGTTGTGGTGAAAGTGTACAATCTCTGCAGAGTGTCAAACTATTCGAATAGCCACGTCCGCGGTTATGGACAGTTGGAGTGGCCATACTGTTCCCCCGTCAGACTTTTCAAAATGACTTGTGAAGCGAATTGAGACTTTGACTTGACCACAACAGAGTTGTGACCTGAATTACAAGATCCCACTTAGGAGTTATAAAATTGTGACTAGCTTTGGAACTTAGTAGAGATAAACCTGGCTTTTTGCAAAACAACCCTAGAGCCTAGTGTCCTATTATCCAAAAACCCTTACCTGTTAGTATTAGTTTGCGAGTACTTAAAGAGTACTCATGGCTTTGTCCCTGGCTATTCCCATGGCCAGACTATGAAGAGGAGTACCTGGAGGATGGACCCCAGGAAGGTTACGACAACTAGGATCATCTCCCATCGTCAGCATTGCCTGTGACCCTGAAGATGGAGCTTCGCCTACGCTACCGTTATTATTACGTATTCCGCTGCTTGAAGTTGTATTAAGAACTGGATCATGAGATCCCTATTTGTGTAAGAACTTATGTATCGTTGTAATGGATGATGTACTATGGTATCCAATTCTGTTATGTCTCGCAAAAATGGTAATCCTGGGATTGCGATGTATGGCATAACAGGCATCTAGGATTGAAAAATCCGGGTGTTGACAATTGCCTAATAGACATTCTTTTATTGCTTGACCATTATTTCTGCAAGTAAACCTATATATTTTTATATATTTAGAAAGGTCTAGTTAAAAGTGATTTTTAAGAGTTGGAATCAACTCAAAAGCTTTTGTGGTTGAATTTTGAAAAAAAATTGAGTGTAGAAAAGTTTCTACCTTGTTATTTTCACTATAGGTGATCTACAAATCCAAATGATTTGAATCAAATGGGCTTGGATTAAGGATTCTAGTACCTTTCTAACAAAATTGGTTTCCTGCATTTTGGTTTAGTGAATCGAGCTGGGTTGATTTTTGAATCTAGGTAGAGAACTAGGTTTGACAGTAAAGAATAAATCTAAATTTGAATTACTGGGTCGCGCGGGATGCTAACCGTGCCGGCCCACTACGCACAGTGCGTGCGGGTGAGTTTAAGTGGTTGTCCCCACTCGTCAGTGAGACAGAGAGTGACAAAGCGGTACGCGGCGATTAGGGCCGTAGGATTAGAAGCTAGATCTACGCCTGAGGTTCATCGTCCACGCCTGAACAGGACGCGGCGAGTTCGAACCCTAACGCGGCTAGTGGGGGTCTACGGGGGCTCACCGGGGCTCCGGTGATGGTCGGTGATGGGGCAAATGACGAAGTCGACGAAAGCGATCCTCCTGGTACTGGTGGCTCCTCCTGGGGCGGCTCCAATCAACGTCGCCCTTCTCCTCCAGCAGCGGCAAGCTCCGGCGAAATTCTAACCACCTGGTGCTCGCCTTGCTCCGGGGATGAGTGGGCACGATAAGTGAGAGGTGGGGAGTGAGATGGTGTGGAGAATTTGTGCTTGGAAGGCCTCTATTTATAGTGTAGCGAGGCGACCGAATGGCGCGGGCGGAGCTCGTCTGTGTCGTCGTCATAGCGAGCTACAGGCATGGGCATAGGGAGGGGACGGTGCTATGCTCCCTGGCGAAGCTCAACGACATGGTCACGTGGCGTGGGGTGGTGCGAGACAGTCGGAACATCGTGGCACTCTGGGTGGGTCCTACGGTTGTTTTAATGGCGCACAGGTGATACAGGTCGCATGGCGGCGAACGGGCGTGTCTGGGGTGTTCCTGGGGTGGTGGCAGTCCTGCTTGCACGCGGCGCGGGCGGCGAGGGCGGCACGCTCTCTATGGGCGTGTGTCGCGGGTGGCGCTCTGGCGCGCTCTCGGCATGATCGCAGAGAAGTTGGGCGCGCTCGGGCTGTGTGGTCCAGGGGCTGGCTGCGCTCGAGGCTTGGACAGGGGGTGGCGGTGGATAGTGGAGAGTGTCCCAGACATGGTTGCTAGGCTTGGTGCTTCTCCTAACTTGCTGTTGACTGAGGGGTGGCAAGTTGAGCTCGGCATGCTCACCATTGATGGCTATGGAAACCTCACAGTGGTGCTAAAGCTTGTTAAATGGGATAGATGATCTACTACTAGCTTGTTGTGAACCAAAGAGGGAACAAGTTAGGCCAAAATCACTGCTCCTAATAGTGTTTGATGTTTGTTGGTTTGGTGTTTGCAAGGTGTTTGATGAAATGGCCGAAAGAGATTCCAATTTGAATTTTTGATTCAAACTTGGTGTGTGTGTTGGTTACATACTAGGGAGTCTCTGGTTAGTTGGAAAGGTCAAGGGGTACTGGTTTGGTTGGGTTTTGAAAAATAGGTGATCTTCACATATGATAAAGATTCAATTTTGAATTGTCATTTGAATTAAGTTTCCAAATGTTTCTGTAAGTTTGAAAGGTGGGCTTTGATTCACTTTTACTTGGTCTAGCAAGGGTGAAAAGAAATAGAAATGTTTCTGTTTGAAATCTTGGATTAGAAACACTCAAAGTGGCCTAGTGAGCAAGATTGGCAAAAAATGAGCATTTGCTTATTTGATTTGGTTTTGATTTTCTCTTGATTTGTTTCTTCTTGGAAATGTTTTAGATGATGTTGTTTTCATATTTAAACCATTCCTTTCTATTTAGATCAATCACACAAGTCCATTCATGCATTCATACAATTATCACATACACACATGCATTCGTATTGATTTGATTAACAAAAGTTTTTGTTAACCCTAATTTTGGTGATTGGAATTTGATAATCATTGTTCAATATTTTTGGGATGTTATAGTGGTCCATCGAAATAGGCGTCCACAACATCAAATACGAGCCACGCAGGGCGATCAAGTCATAGGCACTAGCCGACTTTCTCGCCGATTGGGAGGAAGCCCAGCATCCCAAGTTACTCCCCTACCTCAATTACTGGTCTCTCCACTTCAATGGATCCAAGAACTCCGACGGGGCAGGAGACGGAATCATCCTCACCTCGCCTAGAGGTGACAAGCTATACTATGTACTCCTGCTAGACTTCACGCCATGCACATATAACATGGATGAGTATGAAGCGCTCCTCCACGACATGCGGGCTGCCAAGGAGATGAACATAAACCGCCTCAAGCGCTATGGCGACTCCAATCTCGTCGCCAACCAGGTCATCGGCACGTGTGACACCACATCCCCCACCATGCTCGCATACCGCCATGCGGTTACTTTGATGTCTACTCCATCAAATGGATTGATCGAAGGTAGAACGAGGAAGTCGACGCCGTCTGTCGGATCGTCATGCCAAACACAACTACCTAGCGTCTTCCTCAACATCATCAAGAACCGTCGGTCCAGCCACCAAAGGAGATCGACACCGGCATCCCGCCGCAACCATACTTGGCACTAGTTGCCACAACCGTGGTACTACAGGACTGGACCGAACCATACATCGCCTACCTTGAACTCAAAATTCTGCCAAAGGATGAGGTCGAGGCACGGATGATAGTTCGTCGCTGCAAGTCCTTCATCATCAACAGAGAGCTCCACAAACGGAGCATCACAGGAGTATTCTAGCACAGTGTCAAGCTAGAGGAAGGTCATCGGATCTTGCAAGAAATACATGCCGGCGACTGCGGCCACCACGCCGGTGCCAGATCACTAGTCGCCAAAGCCATGCGACATGGGTTCTACTGGCTTACCACCCACGCCGACGCAACCGACATCATGCAGTGTTGCATTGGATGCCAAAAATATGCCAACCAGACGCACATCCCTGGGTCGGAGCTCAAAACAATCCCCATCACTTGGCCTTTCGTCTTGTGGGGAATCTATATGGTGGGTCGCTTCAAAACTGCGACCTCTGGGTTTACACACCTCCTGGTTGCAGTCAACAAGTTCACAAAATGGGTCGAGGCGAAGCCCATCAAAAAATGTGATGGAAAAACCGCCACCAAGTTCCTCCGTGAGCCCATCTACCGGTACGGCTACGCACACAACGTCATCACCGACAATGGCACCAACTTCTCCAAAGGAGCCATGGCAGAATTTTGCCAAGAACATGGGATCCGACTCGACCTCGCCTCAGTCGCACACCCCGAATCCAATAGCCAGACGGAGCGTGCAAACCAAAGTGTCCTTCATAGCCTAAAACCATGCTTACAAGTACCACTTGACCACACACCAGGGTGCTGGGTGGAGGAACTCCCGTCCGTCCTCTGGGGCATTTGCACATCAGTCAATTGCTCGACGGGGTTTACACCCTTCTTCATGGTATACAGGGCTGAGGCGGTCATGCCAACCAACTTCGAGCATGACTCGCTGCGAGTCGTCCATTATACGGAGGAGGACAACAAAGTCTCCTGACAAAACGGGATAGACTTACTCGACGAGGACCGCGACCTCGCTCAATCCCGCACCGACATCTACCAGCAAGGCCTCCGCCCCTACCACAACCGACGAATCAGGACGCGAACCTTCCAAGAAGGTGACCTCGTCTTACGACTCATCCAGGACAAGGAGGGCATACATAAGCTATCTCCCCCATGGGAGGGACCATTCGCCATCGGACGAGTACTAGGCAATGATGCCTATTACTTAATAGATGTACACTATGATGGCAAACTAAATGTCGAGCGACCATGGAACGTCAACCTTCTGCGCAAGTTCTACACTTAGTGCCTCAAATATGTATGACCCATGCTGTCAATAAATAAAGTGGACAAAAACCATAATTTGCGTCTCATCGCCCTTTGTTGTGCCAATCGCACTCGTACCGTAATCTCAATATCCCACCGGTCGTCTACCCTTGGAAGAGCGACTCCGTAGAGAAAAGTAGTGCAGCCACAGGACACCAAAATAACTTGGGCCCTGAACTGTCCACGAAAAACGCTAAGCCGAGATCCACCATCGGGGTTGCCTCGCTCGACTAGCTTTCCGATCCATGATGATTGGACGTGCTTTTCACAGCACCACATCCCCCTCATCCTCGGCCACGACGCCTTGAACGGTTAAGTACCACGCTCGGGGACTCGGCCTACACAAGCCCTGTGCCCCCTGGGAAAACACCAAGTATGAGGAACCGACTTGGAATCGCCACGCGACTGGTTCCCTGAGCCAGGAGGCGGTGCGCGCTATCATACAACACAACTCATCTCTACCTACCTTGAGAGTTACACCTCGAACGGTTAAGTACCATGCTTAAGGACTCGCCGTACACGCACCCCGTGTGTCTCAGTAAAACACCAAGTACAGGACGCTCGTTGGGGTCGCCTTGCGACTGGCTTCACAAGACACGGAAAGCGTACTAAGGCCAAATAACAATGGCCAGAAGATGCTAAACAAATTGGGCATTACTCTTAACTCAATAAAGCGCTCGGGGACTAGCTATCCTCGACGCGCCCAAATACATCGATTCACGACAAACAACATACAACCCACAGTCGGACGCAACTGTCATAACAAAAAAACAAGTTATCTTACGATTATATTAGAAGTTATTACCCTTAGCCATTCGGCCTTAACACTCTATATAGAGACTACATCTATTTAGCAGACCCTGAAAAAGATGCTCCGGCCGACCCCTTTACTCGCACAAAAGGCTTCAATGGATTGGCCGGGTAAGTCATCAGAAATTTCGCAATCACCAAATAGGATGGTCGTTCCGATGGAAGATCGCGATATACCGGGTCGGTGTCACCAGGCGCCACCTGCTTCTCCTGGTACGGCAAGAGAACACCAATCACCGGAACAGGAGCGGCCTTCTCATTTAGCGCCAAGACATCTGCGGTCTCCACCTTACCGATAGAAGAGGGATACCCGCTGGTGACATCATCAAGCTCGAAGTCTTCAGGGAAATGGGCGAGCCCAAGCCCAGGATTGTGGTCGATCCACGACAAAATGCAGAGGCGCCATCCACTCCACAACTACGGGAGCCTCTTCGAGATACCTCCAAACCTCCGCAAACCCCGCAGGCACCACCTCGGTGGGGGAGATACCCTACAGAATGGCGCGCACACATAGCGCTTAGGCGGTGGCCGCGCTGAGTACGGAAATCACACACTCCCTGGCATCAAGGTCCTGAATCGCCGGGTCGTGGCACCCAATGATACCTGCACCATAAGAATACAAATGTTTGGTTAATAGGTGCTTGGGGACTCGTGACCAGCAGTCTTCGCCCCAAGGAAATTAACCTCACCTAAGAGCTTGTGACATTCGCTGACAACGAGAGTCGGGACTTCCAGTCGGCAATCTCAAATGCAGAAGCCTTTTTCCGCTTCTTCTACAACAGCAACGCTCTTCTCCCTCTCTTCTTACTGAGCAAGAGCGACCTTTTTCGCTTTTATCTCGGTGGCCAGCTCCTTGAGTTTCCCCTCCGCCGTAGTTGCCAACGATGTCGCAGATTCCAGGTCGACAGTAGGAACAAAACCTTCGCGTGCCTTGGAAATCGCTGAGGTATGGTTGGCTGCAAAAAGACGCTCAACTGTTAGAATCAGAATCAGACTCTAACCTAATTCTAACCTAATTCACAGACAACAAACTCACCAGCAGTATCCTGCAGTTGGTAGACCGCCTAGCGAGAGATATTCAAATCTCGCTCCACTCTCTCCAACTCTACTCGCCGGTCAATCAACTTGTGTTACGGCAATAATGAATCAATTAATAATGCCTCTAATCGCTACACACTAGCAATTAGATTCTCGGGGACTGGACGCCAAAGTTTCCATTCGCTAGTCACTCAGCTCCTAGGCTCTTGGGGACAGAAAACTGAAGTATAAAAGATTATAGTCGCTAAAATTTAGAAACTAAACTCTCAGGGACTGGACATACCTGGAGGGCTAGTAGCCGATGTAGCTCGGTTGATCCCATCAACATTGCAGGCAGTGGCATGTCGCCAACTCTATGCGCCACCATGCCGGTGTTCCTGTCAATTACTTTGTCTATCACCGGTGAATGCATCGCTGCACCCGACGACGACCTGGCAGCTCCCCCTGACGGTGCTCCTTCCGCCACCGCTCGACCTCCAGCTGAAACCTCCTTCATTGGGCCGTCTCCCTCCTCTAACACAACTTTATCAGTAGAAGCATCGACAGCTCGCGCCTCCATGGCGATTTGCGTGACTTCTGCGACAAAGTCACCCTTCTTATGTTTCTTCGTCTCGAGGACAGGGTCGTCGGGCCTCGCCTCCTCCAGCTCCCTGACGTCCTCGCCCTTGCCTTCCCCACGATTTTCGGGACCCTTTCCTGCGGCCGCCCTCCTGGCTTTCTTCATGCCGCCCCTAGAAGAAGCACCCATGAGAAATTGAAAATACAACTCAACTACGTGTAATTATGTAGAATTACACGCTCAATAAGGAAATCACCTAGCGACTAGGATAGTCCGTAGACTGACGCCGGCATGAACTGTCTCAACAGGCCCTGACGCAAGCGATTCGGACGCTTCGGCGGGACTAGGTTGAGGACGAACCATGACCGGAGTCGGGACCCTCCGTGAACTTTCGTCCCTGGTGACGTCCAAATCATCGTCGGACCATTCCAAACTCCGGCTGGCCTCCGCTTCACGACAAAGTTGGCCACGTGTCTTTCGACTCACCGATGCCGGCTCAGGCTCCTCTTCAGCTTCATTGGCTTCCCCTTCTCCTTCGGAAGGCTCGTCTTCCCATCGCTCAGAAGTTCTTTTGGAATTTCATCCTCAAGTGGGGGCAGCCAGTCTTCCAGCGATTGAAATGCCTGCCAAAACAAAGTCAGTATTTAAGCTCTGCTATGGCGAATCGGAAGTGAAGCAAGTACAAGGGTAACAAATTACCTTGGGGTGCAGTATCTTGTTCGGCCTAAATGGGGTGAGCCCTTCGTGAAGGTCAGTGAAGGGTGCATCCGTAATCTTCTTCAGAGCCACGACATAATCCGCTGGGGTCCATTGATCCTGGCTCGTACGAGTAGAATCAGATGGGCCAGTATACTCGTACATCCAGTGGGCTCGAGCTGCCTGCAGCACCAGTCGTCGCCCGAGCCAACAGTTGAACAGGTTGATCGTCTTCAAACATGCTTCTTCTAGCTTTGTCATCCGGGCGCACATACTCTCCATGGTTTCCCTTTGCGCCTGTGGAAGCTTCTTCACCGACAGACGACATGGAACACTCCGCTCCGAGGAATACTCGGGAATCGTCACTTCTCTAGCAGGGGTAACTTCCTTGGCGTAGAACCAAAAACGTTCAATTCGCTCGCCGCTTTCTTTGGCAGCATCAATTTGAAGAATTTGGCGCCGGACTTCACCTAGAAGGTGAGACCGCCTGCTGCAAGAAGAGGACCTACCTTGCCTTTGCGACAGGCCCGAACATGGAAGAGTTCGAGCCATAGCGGGAAGTATGGATGATACCCGAGGTAGCATTCGCAGAAGGCAATGAAGATTGCTAGTTGCTCGACGCTGTGTGGCCCTAGGTCAAAGAGTTTGATCCGATAAAAGTGAAGAAATCGCCTAAAGAAGATAGAAGTGGGAAATCCTAAGCCGCATTCTAAGTGGCTAATGAAGGTGATGAATTCTCTAGGTCGGGGCCACGGCTCGTTATCGCTAGCCGATGGAACGTGCCAGCATCCCTTGATCAGGATGCCTACATCCTGAAAGGACTGCAGTAGCGTGGTATTGCACTTGGATTTGGCCCACGCGGATGCCATAGATGCAAGCTCGCGAGAAGTGGAGATCTAGGTTGAGAGTATGTGCAGGCATAGAAGGCAAAGTAATGGGTGAAATTTTCCCGGCTCCACGCATCTTGCTTTATACGAACACATCACCACCAATGACGGAGCTAGTCCTTGCTTCACGATAATCTCGCGAAGATTACCATTAAGGGTTAACTTCGGTTAAATTGACCACTCGCCTACGCCGCTTGTTTAATCCACTTGATTAAATGGTAAACTTGAAGGAAAAATGATTCACCGAAGCTGCGATTGAAGAATGAGAGCTTTTCCCTTCATTGGAGGAGTTCATCACCAATTCGACTGGGCGTCCACCCGGACTCGCCTACTCCGACTGCCAAGTTGACTCCTATGTCAAAACTCTGATGCACTCGGGGGGCTACTGATGGGGATATGCCAATAGGGGTATCCATGAAGGCCGTAAGCGACTGGCCTAGGATGATGTCTCCTGGGCCAGTGGTGACGGCGACTAGAAAGAATACTTCGAAGGAGGCTGGCGACTGGATGCGAAGTCCCAAGACCGTAGCTAGGCCCAGTCGGATTAGGTCAAACTCCCGAAACCATTACTGATTGGGATTTCTATTTTCGTGCCCCTAGAGTTGTACTCACTTTTCCCTAGCCGCTTAACTTTTCCTTACTTTTGCCTAGATCCATGTCCGAAACTCTCGCATCGTTCTAAACCTCACTCTCCATCGGGTCCCGTTAGTGGACCCTCATCGTTACGTGCTAACAAGTGGGACCGCATTCAGGTGTGTCCCGTAGTGGACCCTCATCATTACATGATGACAAGTAGGACCCCCCTTTATGTGCTAACAAGTGGGGACAAGTTCAGTCGGGTCCCGTAGTAGGACCCCCCCCATGTTGGACTACGTGGGGTCAGCTTGTTGGAAACGCATTTTGGGGAATGTGGTGTGGGACCATGTGGGATGCGTTTGGTAGTTACGTGCGCCCTGTCGCTTAAATTAGAAGGTTTCTTTTTTGTTATTTTTATGATTGGCCTTTTTAAGAGCGCCTTTTCCCCTTTATGTCGCTAATAGTTGTGTTAATTTTGCCCAAAAAGGCTGCGAATCTAGAGAAGCTTCTCTCTTCCTTCATGGTTCCTTTTGGCCCTCGTATTTTCCCAATCTGGTAGCAAATCTAGAGCAGCAAATCTAACCAGCACCATAAATATGTAGATAAACAGAGCAGATGTAGATAAAGCAGCTAATATAGGATTATATAGTACGGTACTTAAATGATGTTCGACAATTAGGCTGCTCAGCAGCAGCAGCAGACAAGTTCAACACAGACAACAAAACAAAAGAAGCTGCTTTACAGCAGAAGCATCAGCACAAGATCAGTGGCCCCTCATGGCCTTCGCTAGGAGGGCCTCCGCCTCCTCCCTATGGCGCTTCCTCCACTTCTTGTTGCCCAGTCCCTTGACCTTGGGCGCCTTGGGCTTGATCGAGGGCATGCGACCGTCCTCGATGGCCACCTTCTAGAGATTGAGGAGGTGAAAACCGAGTGCCTGGTGCTTGGATCTGAAGGCGTGGATGTTCTTTGATAGGCCGCAGGTCTTCACGTCCTTGGCATGCCTCACGAGGGAGTTGAAGTCGGTGGCGAGGCCCCTGGTGTAGAAGGGGCACCTATAGACGTCACCGGCGAGGAAGTCGTTGAACTGGCCGAACTTCAGCTTCCTCAGCACCTGACGAGTCTTGGTGTTCGTGGACTCGTCGGCACTGCAAATGTCGCTGCTATCCACCTATTACAAAAAACAGTAGCATGCAATAAGGACAATATTGAGATACCGTGACTATTGGGATTGATTGCTTGCATAAATTAATCGATTGAGATCCCCTGATTAATGCAAGTAATCAATCAGGGGATCTCAATCGGTTAGTTTATGCAAGTAATCAATCCTGATAATCAAGGTATCTCAATCGTGTCCTTATTGCACGCTACTATTTTTTGTAATAGGTGGATAGCAGCGACATCTGCAGTGACGACGAGTCCACGAACACCAAGACTCGTCAGGTGCTGAGGAAGCTGAAGTCCGGCTAGTTCAACGACTTCTTCGCCGGCGACGTCTACAGGTGGCCCTTCTTGACATTGTTATACCCTGCTTGTTTCTTTTTATCAAAAATACAAAAAAATAATTTTACTAGTTTGTTTCTTTTTATCAAAAACACAAAAAATTAGTTCCTACTTTAGTTACTATTTCTATTGGCTTGCTTTACTCTTGCAAAAATTAATACTCCTGAAAATACCAAGTTGTGTGACTTCACTAGAACAAACAACAATGATTTTATGTGTACACCTATTGCTCCACCTATTCCTGAAGCTACTTTCTTTGAAATTAAACCTGCTTTGCTGAATCTTGTTATGAAAAAGAAATTTTCTCGTGCTAGTTCTAATGATGCTGCTGCCCACCTTAATAATTTGGTTGAACTTTGTGAGATGCAAAAATATAAGGATGTAGATGGAGATATTATTAAGCTTAAATTGTTTCCTTTCTCTTTGAGAGGAAGAGCTAAAGAATGGTTGCTATCTTTGCCTAGAAATAGTATTGATTCTTGGATTAAATGCAAAGATGCTTTTATTGGAAAATATTATCCTCCTGCTAAGATTATATCTATGACGAGTGAAATAATGAAATTTAAACAATTTGATAATGAACATGTTGCTCAAGCTTGGGAAAGAATGAAATCTTTGGTAAGGAATTGCCCCACTCATGGACTGACTGCTTGGATGATTATCCAAACTTTTTATGCAGGACTGAATTTTTCTTCAATAAATATGTTGGATTCTGCTACTGGAGGTACCTTTATGACCATTACTTTGGGTGCTGCAACAAAGCTCCTTGATAATATGATGGTTAACTATTCTGAATGGCACACTGAGAGAGCTCCACAAGGTAAGAAGGTAAATTCTGTTGAAGAAACCTCCTTCTTGAGTGATAAAATTGATATTATTATGTCTATGCTTGTTAATGGAAAAGCTCATATTGATCCAAATAATGTTCCTTTAGCCTATTTGGTTGCTCAAGAAGAGCAAGTTGATGTGAGAAATAACAATTTTAGCAACAATGCCTATAGGAATAATTTTGGTAATAATAATTATAGGCCATATCCTCCCAATAATGGTAATGCTTATGGAAATTCCTACAACAACAATAGAAGTGCACCCTTTGAACTTGAGGTCATGCTAAAGGATTTTATTAGTAAACAAACTGCCTTCAATAAAACTATTGAGGAAAAGCTTTCGAACGCTAAAAAAATATTTCATCTTTGTCTAAAGCACAATCTTATTTGATTAATAAAATGGTGTCAAACCTAAAACTATGGAAAATCCCTTTCCTGCTACTAATGCCATACAAGTTAGAATTGAAGAAAATGTTAGAATGTTCGCTGAATTGCATGCTAGGTGGGAAAGAGAAGATGAAATTGCTAGAAATGGTAGTATTTGTACTATTACCACCACCAATGTTGATGCTAGCAAACCACCTAAAGTCCCCATTCCTTTTTCCAATAAAAATGCTGAAATTCTTCGAAATATGGGAAACAGTAATTCTACTACCTTGGATGCTAATTTTGATTTTTATCTTGATGGTTGCAATATTTCTAAAGTAATTATGTTCTTACAAAAGCTTGCTAGAAGTCCTAATGCTAGTGCTATGAATATGGCATTTACAAAACATATTACAAATGCTCTCATGAAAATTAAAGAAGAAAAATTGAAACATAAAGCTTCTATTCCCAGGAAATTAGAAGATGGTTAGGAACCCATCATTAATATGATACTGAATGATTTTGATCTCAAAGCTTTATGTGATCTCTGTGCTAGTGTCTCTATTATGCCTAGAAAAATTTATGAAATGTTTGATTTTCCACCATTGTAAGATTGTTATTTGGATGTCCATCTTGATGATAATGCTAAAAAGAAACTTATGGGGAGCATTAATGATGTTCTTATAATGGTTAACAATGTCTTTGTCCCTGTTGATTTCTGTGTTTTGGATGTTGAATGCAATGCTTCTTGTCTTATTATTTTGGGAAGACCTTTTCTTAGAATTATTGGTGCCATTATTGATATGAAGGAAGGCACCAGTAAATATCAATTCCCACTCAAGAAAGGTATAAAACACTTCCCTGGAAAGAGAGATAAGATACCTTTTGTTTCTCCTATTAAAACAAAAGTTGATCTTAATGCTTCTTTATTCAAAAATACTTGATTCTTGCTTCCTATGCCTAGCTGAAAGGCGTTTAAGAATAGCACTATTCGGAGTAACCCAAATTATTTTTATTTCAGTAAGTTCTTCTTTTGTTGAGTCTTGGAAGTTATTGCCTCTCTAATAACCTCTTCTTATCCTTTTTGTGTGGTTTTTGTGCCAAGAATAACCTCTAATGAGAGAGAACTAAAATTTTGGGAGCTTCACTGTAAAAAATCGTGAAAAATCCCAGTACGTCAGATTGAGCTGTCATTTTCTGTTCATATGCCCCAGGTTATTAACTGACTTTCGTTAGTTTAGAATTTTTCTATTTGAGCAACAGAAGGTCTTCGTAAAAATCTGTCTTTACCTACTGGTCTGTTTTGACAAATTTCTGCCATTATTTGCATTTGCCTCTTAATCGGTATCTTTTGAGTTCTCTTTGATCACTTGAGATTTTAAAAGCAATTGCTACAGTAGCTTGTGTTTTAATGGAAGTTTTACTTGTGTTGAAACTAAACCCAAAGGCTTATTATCTTGAATACACTAATGTTGCTAATGAAGAATTGTGTGAAGTTTTGTATGAAGGAAATTTTCAAGTGTAGGGAAGAATAATGTGATGACATGAAGAATGGAAAAATATCAAGCTTGGAGATTCCACCAGTGTCACCCCAAGAAATATTCAAGAGGTACAAGCGTCAAAGCTTGGGGATGCCCAAGGCACCCCTTCTTCATCAATAAAAATCTCAGGTCTTCTTTCTAGACAACTTATTTTTATTGCTTCATGCACTATTGTGTTGTTCTTGGAGCGTCTTTGTTTTTGTTTTTAGTTTTCTTTTGTTTGGTTTTCTGCAATAAATTATTTGGACCCTCGCATTCTCATTTTGTTTCAAATAAGTTGATTGGTGTTGTAAAAGAGTAGAAAGTTCCATCCTTATAGTGGTACAAAAGGAAGCTTGTTTTGACTGTGGCTTAGAATTTATCATGTCATGTTGGATGTTGCTTTGACAATATGCTTAGTGATTATTGTTGTAGCATGAATTGTTCCAAACAATTGATATTGCTTAATGTGCCTTGAAAGAATCATGCATTGTTTTAGCATACAAAAGCATAATATTGTGGTATTCTCCTTTGATGCTTTATTTGGGTTGACTTGGCAGATGCTTACACCATGTTAAGACTATGAACCAGTCATCTTAGCCTCTATGATCATTTAGTTTTTGACTTATGATATCACTTTATGATTTAATTAATAATGTTTTGTCGCTTTGCATGATTATGGCCATTATTGCTCTCTTAGTTGGTCGCTCCCAGTCTATTGCTAGCCTCCACTTGTACTGAGTATGAGCTCTACTCGTGCATACAACTCCCAAGAAACCAAGTTATTCCAAAGAGTCCACTATAAATTCCTATGCATGGTGTGTGACACCATTCCAGGTATATTCATGTGTTTATTATCTCCAAATTAAAATTGTTATGTCAAAATTAGTGATTAAAGCTCTCACAAACTTGATGGAACACTTTACTTTCTTTCACTTAATAAACTTGAACCATTGTGCCCATCTATGTTGCTTATATGTTGGCAAATTATAAGTTGTGAATTAGCAGAACCATGTTCTCATGGGGAATGCTTTCAACATTGCACTTATTCTATTTAGTTGATATCATGTTCTTTTGTTTATGGATCTCGGTGGTGTGAAATAAAAGGGGAGCTTGTAAGCTCATGGAGTTTGTATATGTGTTATAGAAACACCTAGGTGGCTAGCCTAAGTCATGCCTAATCATGGTGGAAACTTGCAGCATAACCATAATGAGCATTTTGTGAAGCATCCTTAATAAAAACCTACGCAAATAGCAAATAAAAAGATTGCTGAAATGCTCATTGTCTGTTGCCTTGTCATTTTGATATGGGATAGCTCATGTGTCATGGGGCAAGGGGTACCCTGTTGGCGGTTCTCTATGATACACATATACTTACAATGACAAGAACTTGCTTATGACCAAAGTTGAGTAGCATGAGTTTCGGTACTTGTACGCAAGGGGCATGAGATTTTCAACTTATAACTTGTCAAGCATATACTCATATTTGTGTCACTTTAACCTTAATCACTTCAAGATGCTTATGATAGGGGCAATGAGATCTCAAAGCTAATAAGTACCATAATTTTTGGAAGCTCTTTATGAAACTTGAAATCCCTGCTTCTCTCTGTGAAGGGCCTTTCTTTTTACTTTTATGTTGAGTCCCCATCTTCTATCTTTATGCACCAATTAATAGAGCATAGTTGCCATTCTTAGTTTAATATGCATTGTCCCAAAACTTATTGATTGATTCATAATCATGGGATTGCTTGTTCTTAAATTATTTGTATCTAGTCACCCTTATGAACTTTGAAGGTGTCCTATGCATTTATGTTTTGCTATTCCATGAAGGACAAGCTAAATACCACTCTTGCTATGTTTTCTATATGTGAAACAAACAAATGTCTTTCAATGCATTGTTATTCATGATATTTTGTTTGTACCTTTTCATGTTACAACTTAGTTGCATTGTCTTATTGTTAGAACTACATCTTTCATGCTCATGTTTAGAGTACTATGATCCCAGCTATCAATGCTTTACAATATTTTGATGAAGATTGTGATGGTGCATGTCACCTCAAAAATTATTCTTTTTATCACTTACCTACTCGAGGACGAGCAGGAGTTAAGCTTGGGAATGCTTGATACATCGTAAACATATCTATAATTTTTTATGCTCCATGCTTGTTTTATATCAACTATCTTATGTTTTGTCTATACTTTGAGGTATTTTTATACATTTTCTAGAACTAACCTATTGCCAAGATGCTGCAGTGCCAATTGCCTATTTTCTGCTGTTTTTTGGTTTCAGAAAAGTTAGTAAAGAAATATTCTCGAAATTGGACGAAACAAAAGCCAAAGTCAATATTTTACCGGAGCGAAGACGGAGTCCAGAGGGGGAACGAAGAGGCGCCACAGGGCGGCCTCACCACCCCCTAGCGTGGGCCCACCCTAGGCCACACCAAGGCATGGTGTGGGCCCCTGGCCCTCAACCGACCTCGCCCCTTCGCCTATATAAACACCCCGAGGCAAAAACCCTAAGCACCCGATCAGAAATCCACAAAACAGTTCGTAGCTGCCACCACCATCGTCCCTAGATCAGGGGAATCTGAAGCTCTTCCCAGCACCCCGCCGGAGGGGAGATATCATCCCGGAGGCCTTCTTCATCACCATGCCAGCCTCCGGAGTGATGCGTGAGTAGTTCACCCATGGACTATGGGTCCATACAGTAGCTAGATGGTTGTTTCTCCTCCTTTGTGCTATCATGTTTAGATCTTGTGAGCTCCGTTCATGATCAAGATCATCTATTTGCAATCCTACATGTTATGTTTGCAGGGATCCAATGGATATTGAGATACTATGTCAAATTGATTATTGATTCTATCATGTCTATGTTATTTGTGATCTTGCATGCTCTCTGTTGCTAGTAGATACTTTGGCCAAGTAGTTGCTTGTAACTCCAAGAGGGAGTATTTATGCTCGATAGTAGGTTCATGCCTCTAGTAATCTGGGAGAGTGATAGAAACTTCTAAGGTTGTAGATGTGTTGTTGCTACTAGGGAGAAAACAATAATCCTTTGTCCAATGGAAATTGTATTGTTTACTTTACACACTTCGTTTAATGCAATTATATGTTGCTTGCAACTTAATACTTGAAGGGGTTCGGATGATAACGTGAAGGTGGATTATTAGTCATAGATGCAGTTGGATTATGGTCTCTGTATTATGTTGTAATGCCCAATCAAATCTCGTAGAGATCAAGATGTCTAGTATATGCATTGTTATGCATTCTCAATCTGTCAATTGCCCCGCTGTAATTTGTTCACCCAGCATGTTATTTATCTTATGGAGAACACCTCTAGTGAACTGTGGACCTCGGTCCATTCCTTACCATTGATATCCCATCTACTCTTTATCGTTTACTGTTTACTTACTACAAGCAATTACTATCTTCCACACTATATGTTTAATCCTTTGTTTTCAGAAAACCGATGAGATTGACAACCTCACTGTAAGTTGGCGCAAAGTATTGTGGTTGTGTTGTGAAGGTTCCAAGTTGCTATTAACACCTTGGAGTTGTTTCCTTACTCCTACTGGTTCGATAACCTTGGTTTCATAACTGAGGGAAACTTGCTGCTGTGCTTATTATACCTTCCTCTTGGGGTTCCCAAGAAGCTCTACATATTTGAGCCATCGGTGAAGAACATACTGATAGCTCCAAATTTCAACACTTTTTCACTACTAGGAAATAGGCCACATGTGGCGCACCAAAAAAGCCCATCTGTAGTGCACTACAGGTGTGCTACTAGGCTGGCGCTACGGGTAATGTTTTATCCATGGCGCACTAGGTGGTGCGCCACAGATAGTCGGGTAGGGGTTCACGGTGAGCCACGGGTATGATTTCAAATTTCAAAAAAAAGCCAGACCTGATCGAGATCTAGATTGAGTTGTCGGTCGTCATCGTCGTTGGTGCTATTGCCTCTCGTTGGAGGTGGTCGCAGGCTGGTGGAGGAGGTCGTGTCTGGAGGTGGTCGGAGGATGGTGGAGGAGGGAGCGGTCGGAGCTTGCGTCTGGAGGTGGTTAGAGGAGGGCACCGTCGGAAGATGGTGGATGAGGTTGCGTCTAGAGGTGTTTGGAGGAGGGTGCCATCGAAGGTGGGCGTAGTAGGAGAGAGGAGAAGGAGAAGTGAGGAGAAGGTGAAGGTAGGTAGGATAAGTGCAGGATAAGGAGAAGAAGGAGAAGGGAGAAGAGTGGAGAAGGGGAAGTGGAGGAGAAGGAGAAGGAGGAGAAGAGAGAAGTAGATAAGGAGAAGCGGAAGTGGAGGGAAGGAGAAGAGGAAGATAAGGGGTGGGTGGGGAAGATAAGGATGGGTAGGTGGCCGGGTGGGGATTCAAATTTGAATCCCGCTGGTGGTGCACCATGGGTAAGTGGCCTCACTTTTTTTCTGCAGGAAAATTCTTCTTTTTTGCCATAACTTTTTATCCTTTTTGAATTTTGAGAATCTAAAAATCGCTAAATGACCAAAGGGTATACAATGGGTTGGACTTACCCATGTACTATCGGAGATAGGATAAATAATATTATTGTATAACATGTGTATGATCTCCTTCCTCACTACTTATTTCATTTGAGGATTCAATCCTTTTTAACTGTCAACAAAGGTTTAACATCATCGCCCATAGGTATTTTATGTGTAACTATGGAAGGATCTATCCCTTTGATGTAACTAAGAGTGTATCCAAATGCTTCACACTGTTCGACAAGTACTCCTAATAGTTTCTTATTTTCTTCGTGAGAGAGGTTATCATCTAGAATTACTAGGCATTTACCTTCCTTGTCAAAAAAATTATACATGATCCCTAGAGGGAGAGGCCTCAAAACGAGAGGTGGATCATCATCTCCTATTCTTTCTAGCTCTTCAAACGCATTTATAAGGAGGTTCTCAGCTTCTGGTGCTGCATTGAGGATTTTATCCAATTCTTCTTTTTCAAAGTCATTCAGAAGTGAATCATTATTTGTTAAGATCCTCTCCAACTCAGGTTGTGGAGTGCTGAAATATATTGCTGCCAATTATTCAATAGTCTTTTCTTCTTGAACATAAATCTTCTTTTCATATGGCAATTTGTAAATTGGCTACAATTAACTTCTAGGACTTCTCCAATCTGTAAGGACAAGACTTGTTTCTTGTTATCAACATTAGCATTCATAGAGCTATAAAAATGATTACCAAACATTACATGGCATGAGAAATTCAAAGGAATATCAATAATATAGAAATCAACCGGGTACACAAATGCTCCTATAGAGATGCAGGTGTCACGAAGAATACCATGAGTCCGCTGCAGGTTTCTGTCAGAAAGCATAAAAGTAACTTTGGATGACTCAAGGTATAGTTCATTAAGATGACACCGTAATTCTTCATAGATAAAGTAAGGCATTATGTTACAGAAGAGTTTAAATCACAAAACCCAACATCGGTAACTTCTCCTAAACAAAAGGGAATTTTCTGTTGGCTTTTATTCTTACCTTCAAACTTACCTCTAATTCTATCAGAGGATCTCTACTCACCATTATTACCTCTTCTTTAGATATCTCGGGGGTTCTAGAAGTTATTTTACTATGCCAATGTTCTTCTTGATGGTACCCATATTCCTAGTTAACTTACCTACCATTTGCTTTCCTTTACTCTTGTCTTCTATTTTTTGGTGAGAATAGTTTTATCCTCAACTTTTAGCTTCTTTTGCATCTGCAAGTATTTGTTTTCGAGGCTAGCTATAGGGGTTTTACTTTAACAGGTGGTGTGTAGCATTCCCACTCATTTGAAACCTGCATATGTGCAGCATAGGTTTTAACCATTTGGACAATCATACAAGGGTCATGGTTAAAATTTCCAAGGATATTTTCTACTTTTCCTGAAGCTAGAAAGTTTTTAAGGAAATTGTACTCTATAGGATTTTCTTCATTTTCCTATGCACTATATCTAGAAAATACCAGACTCTTTCAACACTAAATTCGATAAACGACCCATTAGTAAAGCAGTCTAGTTCATTTCTATTATTGGTACTCAAACCTGTGTAGAAAGTATGTATTACCAACCAAGGCGGGAAGTTATGGTGGGGAAAACGGTCAAGAACTCCCCTAAACCTTGTGTATCCTTTATGCAAGCTTTCTTTAGGTCTCCCTTTAATTAGTGATCATATGTCTAGCTCCAAGAGTTTTTGTCCTAGGAAAGAAATCAACTAAGAATGAAGAGGCTAACCTCTCCCAGGAGTTAATGATCTTGTTAGGACTTTGAATATACTAAGAACGAGCTTCGTCAATAAGGGTTTGAATAAAGAGAGAAGATTTAACCACATCCTAAGTAAATATATTTAGACAAAAAGTCCCACATGTTTCCTCAAAGAATCCTACATGCTCATATGTATCTTCCATACCGTCTCCTGCAATTTTTTTGCATGCAAAAGATCCAAAAGCATGGGGTTAATATCATACCCTTTCGGGTTATTGGATTTTAAATAAGCGTCCATGGGTGGACTAAAATTCTTTACAGCTAAATGATATGTCGGTATTTTCCCATGGTGTTTACCTGAAACTAGTAAACAACTTTAGTAAAACAATTAACAGAATTAGCAACTAAGAACAAATACCAAAAATTCTTAGCTCCCCCACAACGGTGCTAGAAAATAGCTTGATGACTGCAAGTGCACAGATCAATTGTAGCTAGTTTTGACATAAGAGTATCGAACCCATAGAGAGCTAGTTGGTTAGGGCCTTTATGCCCCTCATCACTATCTACCAAAGGATACTTGTAAGCTGCCTTTGATTTCAAGTAAGAGCTCGTTTGGCTCCCATCATTTCATTTTATTTGATAGAAATGAAATAACATTGATGATATCATTTCATTTGGCAGTTCCACGGAAATGACAGGGTACTGTAGCACCACGGGTAAAACCGCTACTAGAAATCGCTGTTGTATGTACTTGTGCATCATCATGATATCATCATGCATGTTTGTTCATAAAAGTATTTTGTGAAAACCTATTTTGTTTGACATTACCCCCTCCTTTATTTCAAATCAAAACCGCAGGTTTTTCTGTAATATTTTGTTTGTCAAAATATGTTTGCCAAAATCTATTAAAAGTAATCTAAATAAAAATAAAACTTTTTTTGTGGGAGAGGCCGCCACCGGCCAGGCCCAACCGGCAGCTACCTAGTCCCTACCCTCTACGCCGCTGCCACTCATCCTAGTCCCTGCCGTCGCCGGACACACACCCACGCACACCACAACTCACACTCCAGACCTACTCGACCCACCCAGCTGCACCACACCGTACAAAACGCACGCACGGATGCACGACTCTGCCTGGCCCCACCCCTGCCGCGAGCGAGCGCGCACACCCAGCCCGAGCCGCTCGCTTGCCCGCCCCGTATATCACCCCCACATGGCCACGTCGCCCACCCCACATCCCCGCTGAAGGAAATATGCCCTAGAGGCAATCATAGAGATGATTATATTTCTTATGTATCCATGAGTTATTGTAATGTTCCTTAAATATCCATATCAGGCAACTTGTATTGATTGACAATTATGTGAATTGTTTGTGAAACTCTTTACTTGTATGGTTATTTAATAGTTGTCCCTAGTCGGAGTTCATGTGAGGACACATGTGAATATTAGACTAGCACATCGATTGGTTGATGACTATGTTTCGCAAGTCATAGACATGGAGATGTCAAACCAATGATGTGGACACATGTTATGAACATGGGGTTGGACTGACCCAACTTAAGACTGGAAATTAGTTTTAGCTCTCTCTCTACACATCGTGTACGTTTTGTCCTTAGACCTAAGATTGTCGCATGTACTTGAGATGTGAATCGACATACTTTGGGGCTATCAGACGCTACTCCGTAACTGGGTAGTTATAAAGGTAGATTTTGGGTTTGTCTTGAAACATGTTGCAAGGAATGTTCAATCAAGATGGGATTTGCCCCTCTCTACTTGAGAGAGATATCTTTGGGACCCTCGAGTGATCGGATCCAGAAATGCATGGTCGTGCTACATATGGTTAAGAGTTAACCTAGTAAAGGGATTCGAATCACAGTATCGAGAAAGGGAGGTTAGCTTGGAGCTAGACCAAATATCGTGAGGCAAAGGGAAAGACATGTACTAAACCTTGTGATGGTTCGTCCGATATGATCTTTGTATGCGTTTAGGAGTTGGCACGTCTTGCTAGAGGCCGCTACCAACTATTGACAGAATAAGTGTATTTGTGCCATGTCTATACGTATATGAACCTATAGGGTCACACACTTAAGGGGCTGGAAGCCTAATGAGGATTGGATCCGAATTAGATCAGGCTTAGGATACTAATGGGCTGCTAATGTAGAAGCCCACTAGGGACGCCTATATAAGAGAGGGTGGGGCGTGTTGACCATGGTTAGACCATTCCACCCAGCCGCCACTCCTCACGCATGTGTTGCACGTGCGGACCTAGCAGTCCGGTGTCTGAGGCTTCCACCATGTACGTGTGGATACCTCGGAGGTGCTGCATCTGTGGCACTTGGACGAGTGGTGCAAGGGGAGATGCTCGTGGGACGAGGACGAGGAGGAGACATAGAACATATACACTGCCTCGAAGCGCGTCATCAAGTTCCGCAACTGCGCGTCTAGTGGTAATCTCGTGATCTATGACAACAGTAATCCTGGTTTACGCCGTAGAAAATTTTGATTTGCGCTAGTGTAGCCTACCCGTAACCCTTCAGTGGTATCAGAGCCGATGCTGTTCAGTTATAGGTTCGGGATGTTTGCATATGGTGATATGAAGATTGATATGAATGATGTGATCATTTGTATTGCGGTGGTTCATGATTGATCTATGATCTTGCTTTCCGTGATCATGATTCTGCGGTTATCGAACGACTTACCCCTATCGGTCGGTTTCCGCCATCGGGATAGATAGGGACACATAAATCCTGTTGAATCATGCGAAGATCAATATGATTGATCGAATCGGAACCTATATCTAAAATCGATATACCGTGATCAAAGGATTTTGATCAGATCGGAACAACAGAGGATTTATGGTAAATTTGATTTGCCAATCAAAATCCTTAAAGAAAATTGTGTAGATTCGATCTCTCATTTTTCAAAGTTTTATGGTAAATCGGAACAACAGAGGGTTTATGGTAAATCGGAATCGCGAGGGGCGCTGCCCCTTCGAACCCCGCAAGCGGAGACCCCCTAGACCCCCCTTAATCATAGCCCCTTTTGTATCTCGTTAAGGTAACTAGGTACTGCGAGTTCACATGATCCGGTAGAATGATATTCTATGCATAACTTGTTTTTGCAGGATGTATGTGATCAGTATGGCCCATATATGTATCTGATGCATGTATGAAATTTATCATGACCTGCGTGTCGTGAGTAGGGCAACACGGCTGGATCCATGTGTGTTGTCATTTATTGTAATAGCCTGGGTGCCAACTTGTGATGATCCCAATTCTATGTAATTTTGATTACTAGCTGTTAGGAGTAATAGCTTGTATTAGTTCTTGGAGGACTCATCACTTGGAGGATGGCTCGCATGGAACATGAAGATGGAGATCATCATGGTGGACAGGTTCTATGGCGATAGAGATCACCATGAGAAAATGGGCCATACTGTGTCACAACTATGTGAATGTTATTCTTATGCGTTTTACTCTATGCATGCTTAGATGATAGAAGTAGAACGATCCCTCAGAAAGTTTAAGTTAAACCATGCCCTACCAACCAAACCTTGCACCATCCTATGCCCTGTACAATCGATGGTGGGCCTATGAAATTAGGGTGTCGCGTTTTTCCTTGGCTAGATGGGTTTGTATCGGATAGCTACACGCATAAGGTTTGGTGAGCTTACAAGGTCATCTTAACAGTTAAGGACCTTGGGGCATAAAGGTTGGGTGCCTAGTTTTGACATAGAGATGTCACCCAACAACAAGAGTCATATGTGATATGATTAGCAAGTGTTGCTTACTGATTTACCTTGTCTTCTAAAAGTGAGCTCACTAGTCGACTTGTTAATTGTGGATCTTGAATCACTTAGTATCAATAGAGGGATATTGATTTAAGTGGGAGTAGAGGCTATTAAATTGTTTAATATGTTTTACTCTTTCATGGTTACATGGCTTAGTATTTTGCATGTTTTCTGTTGTAGATCAATGGCACCGAACACTGCATCACCTTTTCTTTGCGTTCGATTCTTGACAAAGATAAACTAAATGGAACAAACTATTCGTACTGGGTCCATAACCTGAGAATTGTTCTCAGGTATGATAAAAAGGAAACAGTTATGGATACCCCAATCCCCGATGAACCTGTTGATAATGCATCTGCTGCCCTCAAGAATGCCTACAAGAGAGCATGTGATGATTCTCTTGAGGTTAGCTGTCTTATGCTTGCATGCATGGAACCTGAACTTCAAAACAAGTTTGAGGATCAGGATGCGTACGATATGATCGTTGCGCTTAAGGACATGTTCCAAGATCAAGCAAGGACTGAGAGGTACAATGTTGCCAAGTCCTTTGTCGAATGCAAGCTAGCAGAGGGAGCATCTGTAGTCCCCCATGTGATCAAAATGGTTGGTTACAGTCAGACTTTGGAAAAGCTTGGTTTTCCACTAGGCCAAGAGTTGGCTACTGACTTCATTTTGGCGTCTATTCCGTCTAGCTATGGGCAGTTCATTTCGAACTACCATATGCATGGGGTGGAGAAGGGCCTTAATAAGTTATGTGGGATGCTAAAAACATCAGAAAGTGACATGAAGAAGTGTGCAGGGCATAGCCATGTGATGGCTATGTAGAACAACCCTAGCTTCAAGAAAAAGGGTACTTCTTGGAAGAAGAAGGGCAAGGCTAAGGATACGATCCCTAATCCTGCACCCAAGCAAAAGGTTGGACCTGTAGAAGACACTGAGTGCTTCTTTTGTCATGAACATGGCCACTGGAAGAGAAACTGCAGCAAGTACCAGGCTTCTTTGAAGAAGAGTGGAAGTAAGAGTACTTCCCACTCAGGTACGCTTGTTGTAAATGTTGTGGACATTCTTCTCGCTGATTCCTATATTAACTCTTGGGTATTTGATACCGGATCGGTTACTCATATTTGCAATTCGATGCAGGGGCTAATAAGGACTAGAGAAGTGCAGAAAGGCAAAGTGGATCGGAAATAAAGCAAGGGTTGCTGCATTGTTCATCAGCGTCATGCAACTTCACCTTCTGTCAGGATTTATTATGGAGTTGAATAATTGTTATTACATTCCTAGTATGGGTCGAAACATTTTATCACCTTCATGTTTGATGAGGGATGGTTATTCATTCGCGAGTGCAAACAATGGTTGTGTAATCTCTAAGAATGATATGTTTATGGCCAATGCTCCCATTGTGAATGGGTTATTTATTTTAAATCTTGATGATGCATCTGTTTACAATGTTAGTGCTAAAAGGCTTTGGCCTAATGCTTTGAGTCCTACCTATTTATGGCATTGTCGTTTGGGGCATATAAGTGAAAAGCGCATGAAGAAGCTCCATGGTGATGGTCTTCTAACTTCGTTTGATTTTGAATCATACGAGACATGTCAGGCTTGTTTACTTGGAAAGATGACCAAGTCGCCTTTTTCGGGTTTACCTGAGAGAGCGACGGACTTGTTGGAACTCATACATACTGATGTATGTGGACCAATGAGCATGAGCTAGAGGAGGATATCACTACTTCATTACATTCACTGATGATTTCAGTAGATATGGTTATGTCTACTTAATGTGGCATAAGTCTGAAACTTTTGAAAGGTTCAAGGAGTTTCAAAGTGAGGTAGAGAATCAACATGGAAAGAAAATAAAGGCCTTGCGATCTGATCGCGAAGGTGAATATTTGAGTCACGAATTTAGCAATCATCTTAAGAGTTGCGGAATTGTTCCACATCTCACGCTGCCTGGAATGCCTCAAAGAAACGGGGTCTCCGAATGGCGCAATCGAACTTTGTTAGACATGGTTCGATCGATGATGAGCCAGTCGGATTTACCATTATCATTTTGGGGATACGCTCTAGAAACGGCAGCTTTCACACTTAACAGGGTACCATCTAAATATGTAGTTAAGACACCATATGAGATGTGGACTGGAAAGAATCCTAGTTTGTCCTTTCTAAAGATTTGGGGTTGTGATGCATTTGTCAAGCGACTTCAGTCGGACAAGCTAACACCCAAATCGGATAAGTGCATTTTTGTGGGATATCCGAGGGAAACCTTAGGGTATTACTTCTACAACCGAGAAGAGGAGAAAGTGTTTGTCGCTCGTAGCGGTGTTTTCCTAGAGAAAGAGTTTCTCACAAAAGGAACAAGTGGAATGTCGGTGCGACTTGAAGAAGTTCAAGATGATCCAGTTGGGGATGCTTCTACAAGTGATGCTATTGTAGCAGACCAAGTTGAGGAACCCGTGGCAATAGAAGCACCACAACCACGAAGATCGGCGAGGCTCCGCGTGTAGGGGTTCGTAGCATGGCAAACAAAAAATTTCTAGCGCATGCAAACAAACAAGCCAAGATCTATCTAGATTGTAGCAACGAGTTGATTAGAGTACTCACCCTTGAAGATCGGCGATACTAGATTGTAGCAACAAGGGGTGATGTAGTCGTACACTTGCCGATCTCAAGATCGCGTAGACGATCCTTCCGGCGCTGCGTTCCGGCAGCGCTTCTGCAGTTGATCACACATTCGGTACTCGATGAAGACCTTCCTCTCCCTTGTTCCAGCAGGCAGTGGAGGTTGTAGTTCTCCCCTCGTGATTCTGGCAGCACGACGGTGTGATGTCGGAAGTAGAGGGAAGATCCCGCAGGACTTCGCCTAAGCCGGTGCGAGTTATGGTGGATCTATGGTTTTCCAGCGATCTAGGTTTAGAAGGCCAGAGTGGAGGAGGAGTCGACGGTGGCTAGGGCAACGGCGATAGGCCAGCAACGGAGCAAGGCGGCGGCGCGGTGGCGCAGGGCGGCGGCGTGGCAGCAGCGGCGGCGGCTAGGCGGTGGCGCACGGGGTTGGGAAGGGCTGGCTTGGCATTGTTTGGGGCAGCCCTCCCCCTCTATTTATGAGAGGGGACAGCCTTGGGAGGGAAGAGTTTGAATCCAAACCCAAACCCAAGTTGGATTGAAGGAAGGACTCTTTCCTTCTTCCACTAGGAAACCATTGTTCCAATTTGACTTTTCAAACCTCCCTTTTGACTTTCAATTTAGAGCTTTAATTCTCTCTCGCAAATGCCCAAACCAAGTGACCTAGGATATGATCCAATCATTCCACTTACCATGAGACATTCATGGACCATTCCCCTTCCGGTTCGGTGAACCTTCTAGACCCTTCTAGAACCTCTCCGATGAAAACATCGAAATCATTCCCGAACTCTGGAATCGGACTTTCCTTATATGAATCTTATTATCCCAACCATTTCGGATATCCTCGTGATATCCCGGATCCCATCCGAGACTCCGAACAACATTCAGTATCCCTACTTACATTCCATATCTACTAAACAACATCGAATCCTTAAGTGTGTCTCCCTACGGTTCGTGAATTATGCGGACATGACCGAGACACTTCTCCGATCAATAACCAATAGAGGAATCTGGAAATTCATATGGATCCCACATATTTCAACGATTACTTTGCGATCGAATGAACCACTTACATATGATACCATTTTCCCTTTGTCTCGCGATAGTTTACTTATCCGAGGTTTGATCGTTGGTATCTCTGCATACCTAGTTCAACCTCATTACCGATAAGTACTATTTTCTCATTCCCGTGATATGTGATCCCTTCTGAGCCAGTCACGTGCTTGCAAGCTAATTGGATGACATTCCACCGAGAGGGCCCAGAGTATATCTATCCGTCATATGGATGGACAAATCCCACTCTTGATCCATGTGCCTCAACACATACTTTCCGAACACTCAATGCCACCTTTATAGCCACCCAGTTACGGTGTGGTGTTTGATGTCATCAAAGCATCCTTTTGGTGATGGTGATTAGCATGATCTCATGGTCGAAGGAATTAGGTTACTATGTATCAGAAAGCTTATAGCAAATGAACTATTGAAATGACTTGATCTTAATGCTACGCTTATCTATAGGAGTATGTCCATCATACCATTCTCCTAATGATATGATCTTGTTGTCAATAACATCTCAATGTTCATGATCGGTAAACCACGATCATCTATTAACCAACAGGCTAGTATTATAAAGAGGCTTTACTAGGCACTCTAATTTAGTTTACAAATCAACAAGTATTAATGTTTTCGGTCAATACTATTATAGTATGAATGTAAACATTATCATAAACACAAAGATATAATAATAACCACTTTTATTGTTGCCTCTAGGGCATATCTCCAACACCGCGAAACGCTGGAATTATTATTGTTAGACAATGATGAGCCTGCGACCTATGAAAAAGTGATGGTGGACCCAGACTCCAAGAAATGGCTGATCGCCATGAGATCTGAGATAGAGTCCATGGGAGACAATCAAGTTTGGAACTTGGTTGACCTGCCTGATGGTTTTAAAGCCATCGAGTGCAAATGGATCTATAAGAAGAAGATTGATATGGATGGAAATGTTCACATCCATAAAGCTCGACTTGTTGCAAAAGGTTTTCAACAAGTTCAAGGAGTTGACTACGACGAGACTTTCTCGCCTGTAACGATGCTTAAATCTATATGGATCATTCTAGCCATTGCTGCACATTTCGACTATGAAATATGGCAGATGGATGTCAAGACGGCTTTCCTAAAAGGAATCCTAACTGAGGACGTGTATATGATGCAGCCCGAAGGTTTTGTCGATCCAAACAATGCTGGAAAGGTATGCAAACTTCTAAAGTCCATTTATGGGATGAAGCAAGCATCTCGGAGTTGGAACATTCGATTTGATGAAGTTGTAAAGGAGTTTGGCTTCATCAAAAACAAACAAAAACCTTGTGTTTACAAGAAGGAAAGTGGGAGAGCGCTGGTATTTCTAATCTTATATGTAGATGACATATTGCTGATTGGAAATGACATTCCTATGCTCGAGTCTGTTAAGACCTCACTGAAAAATAGTTTTTCGATGAAGGACTTAGGAGAAGCGGCATATATTCTGGGCATCAAGATCTATAAAGATAGATCAAGGAGGCTAATTGGATTAAGCCAGAGTACATACATTGACAAAGTGTTGAAACGGTTCAGCATGGAAGAGGCTAAGAAGGGGTTCTTGCCCATGTCTCACGGCATAAAACTCAGCAAGACTCAGTTTCCTTCGACTACTGATGAGCGTGAGCGCATGAGCAGGATTCCATATGCTTCGTCTATTGGATCCATCATGTATGCAATGATATGTACTCGCCCAGATGTTTCCTATGCTCTAAGTGTTACGAGCAGATATCAGGCTGATCCAGGTGAAGGTCACTGGACAGCGGTAAAGAATATCCTTAAGTACTTGAGAAGGACTAAGGATGTGTTCCTAGTTTATGGAGGTGAGGATGAACTCAGTTTAAGGGGTTACACAGATGTGGGTTACCTTAATGACTCAGATGACTCCAGATCGCAATCTGGTTATGTGTTTGTCATGAATGGTGGTGCTGTGAGTTGAAAAAGTTCCAAGAAAGATATGGTGGCCTCCTATTCAACAGAAGCTGAATATATTGCTACCTCGGAGGCTGCAAAGGAAGCTGTTTGGATTAGGAATTTCCTGATCGCTCTTGGTGTGGTTCAGGGTGCGTCCAATCCCATGGACATTTATTGTGACAACAATGGTGCTATTGCACAAGCCAAGGAACCTAGACAGCACCATAAGAACAAACATATTCTCATGCGTTACCATCAGATTCGAGAGTTCGTTGAGGATGGTAGTGTCATACATACGGACTCAAATGTTGTTGATCCCTTTACAAAGCCACTCCCGCAGCCTAGGCATGAGGCGCACGCAAGAGCAATAGGTATTAGATTCAATCTAGATTGACTCTAGTGCAAGTGGGAGACTGAAGGAAATATGCCCTAGAGGCAATCATAGAGATGATTATATTTCTTATGTATCCATGAGTTATTGTAATGTTCCTTAAATATCCATATCAGGCAACTTGTATTGTTGGGGAGGTGACCCCGGATAGGGTCAAGACAGGGGAAAGACGAAAGGAATCTCCCTTGTCGTAAGCCGAATTACTGATTGTGTCGGCTGAATCGTGTAGGAGTCGGCCGAGATAAGCAGGGCCATGACAAATGTAGAATGAGTAACGCCATATCCGGCCAACATATGAGTTAAGTTGGCCGAATGACTCTGACTAATTCGAATACAGGTGAAGGCCAAGCCGAGTTATGCGAGACAAGGCCGAATAACGCGAAGCTTGCAGGAGAAGGAGGTGCCTAGGCGCGCATGTGAAGGTTTCTGGAACATTGCCGCTGATAGAAGGGGGACACGGAAAGGAGGCCGCCAAGTTACCATATTGGGACAAGCATATTCCAAGGATTTGCTTGCCACATCAGCCCTAGAAGGTACCAAGGCACCCCTTTATAAGGGGAGACACGGGCTCCTGAGGGGGGATCGATTCACTCTACGTCGGAAGGCTCGTGTATTAGTGTTCTTCCTCTCTATGAGACAGCTCTAGGAGCACTTGTATTCATTGAGAAGAGGAATAGAGATTTACTTGTAGAACTGTTGAGTGTAGAAATCACTACATCTTCCCTCCCTGGATCCCTCTAGCATCCATTGGCCCCATACTTTAGCCTACCCATGACATCTGCCGTGCCACCACCACGACAGTTGGCGCCCACCATGGGGCCAGCAGCGGTGCTAGCTGGAGTCAAGATCCGGACGGGAAACTTCATCCACACCGGTGAGCGGGTTGTCTCTGGCTTAGTCCAGAGATTTCATCTCTAGGACTATGTCAGTGATAACGCAGGTAGCTTCAGGAGGAAAGCGCCTCCGCGCAACAGCGTCTTCATCAACCTGGGCACGCACAGGGTCTACGTCGGTGTCGACACGTCCTGCGTCTATCCTCGCCGAGTCATTGTAGTAGGAGAACCTCCCCTCAGCGCTGCTAACGGTCCGCGTGGCGCACGCCCTGTCAGTAGCATCGAGGTGATGGTGACAGCCGCAGCACCGGCGGCAGGGGCAGGCGCCGGGCCAAGCAAGGACCCAGCGGTAGGAGGACAGATGGCCGCAAAGTAGACAGCTCCGCAGCCCACCGAGGTAGATCCGCCAGCAGCCAAGTCAGCCGAGGTGCAGGAGATGACCCCAAAGGCGGCAAGGGTAAGATGGCCGCCTCTGGAGAGACCAGAGAATATTCTCCAGGCAACTATAGATAATCTAACCATGCCTGTGGCACCGATACTTGATCCGGCTAACGCCCAGGCGGAGTTAGAAGAAACTAGACAAAAAGTACTGGTAGAGGCAAAAAAGGTGTCGGCCTTGCGGGAGTCCTTGAACAGGACCCTACGAGAGTATGCTAAGGCAAACAAACTCGATGTGGCCCCCGAGCGGGTAGATGAATTGAGATTGAGAGGAAAGAACCTCATGAATGATATCAATAAAGAGCATGAAGCTCGTGAAGGTGATTCAGTCGATCTAGGCTTGCCGAGGTATAGTACCCCGGCAAAGAACCTAAGGGCAGCAAATGCCGCTGCTTTGGAGCTCGAAGGATTAAGCGGCGAAGCCCAGCAGAAACAGCAAGAAAGAGTGAATGAGCTGGTGCGCATTGCGAACCAGCAGAATGAGGAAATGCTTAGGGTTGACCCGGCAAGACCGGGAGCTTCGCGTATGGTTCATTCGGCCGGAGCAGCACCCGCACTATCTGCGGCAGCAGCATCCTCACCCGGAAACAACGCGTGAAAAGATAGAGCGGTGACTTCAGGAAAAAGAAATAAGCAAATTGTTCCGTATGATCCGGCAGTAGCCGGAAAGATCAATGATAACAGAGGCAATGGCAGCCGAGGTAACAGTGGAGATAGAAACCCCGGACGTGCGAACAAAGGGCACGGGGACCTCGGAAGGGGAAATCATGAGAACAATAACTCGGCGAAGGGAAGAAGAAACCCTCCACCAGATCCTCAGCCGAGGTATGATCATCGGCAAGAGCGAGAAGTGAGACCAGCTCACCATAATCAGGCAAATGAGAGGTATAATGTTGGTACTCGGATATGGACCATGCAGAACATGGTGGGAATAACCATTATGGAATACAAGAGAGGATCATATACAGAAACTTGTCGTCAAATGATCCAAGACTAAAACTGGACAGGTTATATCGGTCCGAGTTATTGGAGGAACAGGGTCCGCCTGGTCCGGCGTGCTTCGGACCTCGGATCATGGGCGAACCACCGGTGCCAAACTTTCAATTGGAAAGGGGCACGAAAACATAAAATGGGAGCACAAAACCACAAGATTGGTTAATTTACTATGCCATTGCGGTGAAGATAGCTAGTGGAAACCTACGATGGGCGGTGAGATACGTCCCACAGATGCTGGAAGGACCAGCCAGAGTATGGCTAAACAATCTGCCAGCAGGCAGTATCAACTATTGGTTAGATTTTGAAGAGATGTTAGCAACTTCACCAGTACCTATAAAAGACCAAACAGGCCACAGCAGCTCGCTATGTGCAAGCAGAAGCCGAATGAAATAGATAGAGAATTCTTGACTCGGTGGTGTAATCTCAGAAACTCATGCGAAGGAGTCATAGAGTCTCAAGCGATAGCTTGGTTTGCTCAAGGCTGCCGATATGGAAGTGTATTATGGCATAGGCTGCAAAGAGATATGCCGACCACGTTGGCAGAGACCATCAGGATAGCAGATTTGTATGCTTTAGGGGATCCGATGCAACCAGAATTAATGTCGACAGAGCATCGGGAGCATCAAGATCAATATGCAAGAGATGAAGCCGGATCATCGAGGCACAACGAATTCCAAGGTAGAAGAAGGGAGGAGAGGCCAGATTACAGATATGCTTCCAATCAGGTGGCAGCGGTGGTACAAGATCAGCCGAGTCATGGAAACAGTCAGCGACAGAAGAATGGTCCTCAGCAGTGGACGCCGAGGAATGAAGGGAAAAGATAGTGGACACCAGAACAAAAGAAGCAGTGGCAGGAAAGGCCAAAGTACACATTTGAATCCATGTTGGATCAACCGTGTAAGTTCCACACTCCAAATCTGGCCAAGCCGTCTAATCATACAACTCGTCAATGTGCTTGGATGAAAAATGCAATGGGGAACCCGGCGGGCATACAAGCGCCTCCTCATCAAGCGCATCAGCAGCAGCAGCCACAGCTAATCGGAGCAAATGCGCAGCAATTAATGTTACCACCACCTCCTCTGAGGTATGATAACTCGGATCGGAGGGATGCAGTGCATCAAGTGATAAATCAAGGTCAAGATGGAAGGACAAACCCCGTAAACAACGGACGTAATGATTACAGAGAGCATCATAAATCATATTGTGTGTTCACAACAGAACAACAAGACAGGCAGAGCGTACAACGCCGGCATATGGAAGTGAATGTTGTTATGCCGGCAGTACCAAGATACGTTTCTTGGTCTGATCAGGAAATAACCTGGAGCATAAAAGATCACCCGAAGATAATGCCGAATCCAGGGTCGTATGCACTGGTACTAGATCCGACATTTGTTGGACCCAGCATTAATGTGAAATTCCCAAAAGTACTCATTGATAATGGGAGTAGTATCAACATTATGTACAAGGACACAATGCACAAACTTGGAATAACACAGAATATGTTACAATCCACAAGAACCACGTTCCATGGAATAGTGCCGGGTCTCTCATGTGAACCCATTGGGAAAGTCCGAGTAGATGTGTTATTCGGCACAAGGGAGAATTGCAGAGCAGAGAATTTGGAGTTTGAAGTGGTGGACCTAGAAATTTGCTATCATGCTTTACTCGGATGGCCAGCACTGGCTAAATTCATGAGCAGCTGCCACATTACTTATCTGAAAATGAAGTTACCCGGCCCACAAGGGGTGATAACAGTAGCCGGAGATTACAGAAAATCAATGGAGTGTGCTTCGGTCGGATCAAACCTGGCTGAGTCGTTGGTGATTGCAAGAGAAAAAAGGAGGATTCAGGAAGTAGCGGCTCTGGCTCAGTCGGCACAGCTGAATATGTCGGCATTAGCCAACCCCCATGGAAGTGTTTCTTTCCAGCCGACTAAAGAGAGGAAAAAGATCCAGATAGATGAGCAGTTCCCAGAGCGCACTATCACGATTGGTGCCGGCCTAGATGCCAAATAGGAAGGCGAGCTCACCAACTTCCTCCGTGAGAATCGGGATACCTTTGCATGGTCGACTCAAGACCTGCAAGGTGTGCCGAGGGAGTTGGCTGAGCACTCTTTGCATGTAAGTCCAGGAGCAAGGCCGGTGAAGAAACCTCTCCGCCGCTTCGCCGAAGACAGGAGAAAAATAATAGGGGATGAGATAGCTTGGCTCCTTGCGGCCGGGTTCATCATGGAAGTGCTTCATCCGGATTGGCTATCAAATCTGGTGTTAGTAGAAAATAAAAAGGATGACCCGAATGTAGCCGTCGTATGGCAAATGTGTATCGATTACACGAACCTAAACAAGGCGTGTCCCAAAGATCCTTTTCCTTTACCTAGGATAGACCAAGTCATTGATTCGACCGCTGGTTGTGAGCTGTTTTCATTTGTAGACGCGTATTCTGGTTTCCACCAGATACCGTTAAATCCGGCTGATCAAATAAATATTGTGTTTATTACCCCGTACGGGGCTTATTGCTATCGCACCATGCCATTCAGCCTGCGTAATGCAGGAGCAACATACCAAAGATGCATGCAAAAGTATCTACATGACCAGATAGGAAAAAATGTACAAGTATATGTAGACGATGTGGTTATAAAAACCAAAGAGAGCAAAACGCTCCTTGATGATATTCGGCAGACATTCGCAAACTTGAGAAGATTTCGGATGAAGCTTAACCCGGAAAAATGTACCTTCGGTGTGCCGGCTGGAAAATTACTCGGCTTCCTCGTGTCCAGCCCAGGTATAGAGGCAAATCCAACTAAAATCCGAGCAGTTCAAAGAATGGAACTGCCGAGGTGTCTGAACGATGTACAAAAGTTCACGGGATGCCTGGCTTCGCTGAGTAGATTCGTATATCGGCTAGGGAAAAGGCATTACCTCTATATCAACTGATGAAAAAATCTAATAAATTCATCTGGACACCACAGGCTGATAATGCATTTCATGAGTTAAAAAAGATGTTGGTCACAACACTGATCTTGGCTTCTCCATTGTCAAAAGAACCTATGTTACTTTATGTGGCCGCCACTAATAGAGTGGTAAGTGCGATGGTTGTCATGGAGCGGAATGAAGGGGATAAGTCAATACAAAGGCTGGTATATTACCTAAGCGAGGTATTATCGGCCTCAAAGCAGAACTACCCGCACTACCAGAAGATGGCTTATGGAGTATACATGTCGGTGAAAAAACTCAAACACTACTTCGAAGAACATCCGATAAAAGTGATTTGTGAAGCTCCCATAGCCGAGATATTGAGCAACAAAGATGCAAGTGGCCAAATAGCAAAATGGGTAATCGATTTGTCACCTTATGCTCCGCAATTTAATAGGCGAGATGCAATCAAATCTCAGGCAGTGGCTGACTTCTTTGTGGATTGGGCCGAGGTACAATATGAACCACCATTACCAGATCCGAATTATTGGACAATGCATTTTGACGGATCCAGGCTGAGAAATGGTTTGGGGGCAGGATAGTATTAACTTCACCGAAAAAAGATCAGCTTAAGTATGTGCTGCAGATACATTTCGCCACGTCAAACAATGTAGCCGAGTATGAAGCACTCGTCCATGGGTTAAAAATGGCAAAAGAGATTGGTATATGTTGGATCCTATGCTATGGGTATTCATATCTGGTAGTACAGCAAGTATCAGGCAATTGGGACGCACTAGATGTGAATATGGCCCTATATAGATTTCATGTGCAAAAAATCAGTGGTTATTTCGATGGATGCGAATTTCACCATATACCTCGGGCGGAAAATGACGCTGCAGATACACTGTCAAAGCTCGGATCAACTAGGCAATCAATTCCCCCGGGCATTGCCCTAGAACACCTGAGAAAACCATCGATTACACCATCACTAGAATCCGAATCAATTCGTATCTCGGCAGAACTGATAGAAGGAAGTGTGCCAATGGAAATCGACAAAGAATGTGACCCGGGTTTTCTAAAGGTAAACCCGGCCGTCGCACGAGCAAACACAGAAAGATCTGAAGCTGTTATGTCGGTGGAAAATATGGAAATCGACAGTGAAACTATCCCAGAGAAAATCACGCCGATATGGGCGCAACCCATATTCTCATTCCTGAAGGAGGCAATCTTGCCGAGTAATGATGTACTGGCTAGACAGATAGTAAGAAGAGCAAAAGCTTACACGATCATAAACAATGAGATGTATAATAGAAGCGTCACAAGCATACTGCAAAGATGTGTTGACTCAGCAGAAGGGCAGGAAATACTCCTGGATATACATCAGGGAGAATGCGGGCATCACGCCTCGTCTAGAGCTTTAGTGGCTAAAGCATTTAGGCATGGATTTTATTGGCCGACGACATTGAAGGAGGCAAAAGAATTAGTAGAAAAATGTAATGGTTGCCAGAGATACGCCAGCAAGATACATCTGCCCTCGTTCGAGTTAAAGACGATACTAATCACTTGGCCTTTTTCTGTATGGTGCTTGGATATGGTAGGTCCGTTCAAGCCAGCCCGAGGCAGAATGACTCACATTCTAGTCATGGTGGATAAATTCACAAAGTGGATCGAGGTGAAACCAATAAGAAAATGTGATGGACCAACAGCGGTAAAATTCCTCAAAGATATTATCTTGAGATATGGATATCCACACAGTGTTATCACGGACAGTGGCACAAATTTTGCTGAAGGAGCCTTTGCTAGATTCTGCCAAGAAAAACACATAAGACTAGATGCTGCCTCGGTGGCTCACCCAGCATCAAACGGGCAAGTAGAAAGATCAAATGGACTGGTATTGTCGGGAATAAAACCCCGGCTTATCGAACCACTGCAAAGGTCGGCAGGATGCTGGATCGAGGAGCTTCCAGCAGTACTGTGGAGCCTCAGAACTACCCCAAACAGGTCGACAGGGTATACCCCATTCTTTCTAGTATACGGGGCAGAAGCTATGCTTCCAGCCAACATAATGCATGACTCGCCAAGAGTAATCCAATACACAATGGCCGAAGTAAACGAAGTATCACGGCAAGATGATGTGGATCTGCTAGAAGAAGCAAGGGAACTGGCATTATCAAGATCAGCTGTTTATCAGCAAAATCTCAGACGATATCATAGCAAAAAGGTCAATCCAAGAGTTTTTAAAGAAGGAGACTTGGTTCTTCGGCTAGTGCAACGCACGGTCGGCATGCACAAACTCTCACCCCCATGGGAAGGACAATTCATCGTGAGTAAAGCATTGCACAATGATGCATATTACCTGATCGACGCTCAGCCACTAGAGAAGAACAAGGCAAATAAAGCCGGAGACGAATCAAAAAGACCATGGAACATAGCCTTACTTCGCTTGTTCTACACTTAGAAGCCATATGTTGTACGTCGCGATGCGACGCATCAATTCGGAATATCAAGCATGTATTAAACCTCGGCACCTCGAGCAGCGACTCGGGGACTGCACCATGTTGTTTCTATTTTTTAAGACCATGTATTTAACCTCGGCACCTCGAGCAGCGACTCGGGGACTGCGCCATGTTGTTTCTACTTTTTAAGACTATGTATTAAACCTCGGCACCTCGAGCAATTACTCGGGGACTGCATCATGTTATTTCTTGCTTCGGATTATGCATTAAACCTCGGCACCTCGAGCAGTGACTCGGGGACTGCCCCTTAGTGTTCTCTGCATTGAGTTATGAACTATATTTCGGCAACCCAGTTTATAACTTGGGGACTGCTTCATATCATTCGAAGTTTTTTGAATGGATATGAAACTTCAGCAACCCAAGCGTAACTCGGAAGTGACCTACGCCACCCATTAAATTTTTACATACACACAAGAGCTCGATAACTTCAGCAGAAACTCGGGGACTACCCAATTTGCTGATCATAACTCATAGGATGCAATGTAAGCTCGCCTCGATTGACAAAGGAATAACAAGGAGGAAACAACTAACAACTTCTAGATGTAACAACCTCAGCAAGTCGGAGTATAATAAGGGATACAAGCCAATCTATGAGGTTAGAGCATTGTACTTCAAGAAGAAAACGCGAAAACAACAGCTACACAACCAAGTTTACAAAGGGCAAGCAAGATAAATGCCGAACGAAGGTCAGCAACATGGGAGAATACGATCCGGCTTTACGAAATTAAAGTTCGGCAAAGCAAAGATATGAAGCAATTAGATTTACTTAAATGAAATGATAATAGTTACCATCACCAATGCCTCAGCGGTGCAAGGCAAAAAGGTTCACACCACACCAAAAGATGGACAATTGTTCCACAGACATCATACGCCCGGCATACCGGGGACTTAAAACAACTTAGAGTTTTTTGAACCTAAATAACGAAAAAGGCCAAATCACCCTTAAGGGGCAGTAGCATGGTCAGGAGCATCGGGCATGGGTATCTCGGACGATGGCGGAGCAACCTCGGTCTCTTGCGCAAGGGTATTTTTAGGAACAGGGCGCTCCGAGGTAGCTGGCGCCTCCGCCGAAGTTACCTCGGCTTCAATAGAAGCCATAGTAACCTTGGGGACAAGCCCCGGCTGCTAAGAGACATCAGCTTGAGCTCGAGAGTTCTCGGTCCCTTTAGAGGACGATCGCACGTCGCCATCCTCATCTGAGCTTTCATTTGAATCGCGGGAATTATCCGAATCACCCTCCGGTTCATCCTGATCGGCCGAATCATCACCTGATGCATCTTCAGCTTCGACATCTTCCGCTGGATTGGGAAGAAAACTCGGCCCTTCGATCCAATTATGCAAGTCAGCATACTCGATAAGCTGGAAGGCACGAGCTTGATGGCGAGCAATAAACTCCGGATTTTCAACCCAAGGAGAGCTAGTGCGCAGATGCATCAGAGTATCGAGGGATATATCTTCATACCAAGACAACACGGCGGTAAGGGCCATGTTAGCACCAGTCCTCCCAGCAGATTCCCTCCAGAGGTTAAGTTGGGTTGGAGATGCCATCAGCCTTGACACAAGGACTTCAACTTCATCAATCTCAGGCGTTCCAGAGGTGTTCGGCCAAAGAACATGGTAGGCCCGGATAGCTGCTTGCACCAGATCTCTTCCCATAATCTTCATTGGTCCAATAGCAGCGCCGACAGCAATTAGGAAGTCTTCCATCGAATATTCTTTACTCGGAGCAACAGGGATACCTCGGCGCTCACGAGAAGCAATCACAGCCTTAGTGCTCACTGGCTTCGCTTCGGGAAAATGATCTACACAAAAGGAAATCACATCAGTTAAAAATAAGAAAGAGAATAAGATAACTCGGCCACAGGTAGAGACTTACGATGGATGTAACTCAACATTTTCTGGAGATCCAGGGACCAATCGGCCCTACTCTTCTCGAAATGAGTGATTTCCGTGCTCATCGCCCGGTTCTTTAGCTTGGCAGCATCAAGAAGTTCCTTATCTTTCTGCAACTACAGGCTCAGTCGATTCTTTTCTTCAGAAAATTCCTGATCAACTTTTTCCAATTCATACTTCTGGGAAAGCTTGAGAGACTCAACCTCGGCGCATAACCGAGTTATCTCATCATCCTTTTCTTTGAGTTGCGCCGAATGAGTGGCAGCTTGCTCTAAAAAATGCAGCATCATATCAGGCATAGGTATGCATTCTTGATGCGATGCTACAAGTGTTTGTAACTTGGCTATACCAAATCCGGAAGGTTATAAGAAACCCAATATTTATCTCGGACAGGAATTAACAAATTAAAAAACAAAAACGAGGAACCAACCTTCAAGAGCGTCAACCTTCTTGGTAAGGCGGGTATTCATATTGTTGATACTAGCTGCACACCAGCGAAGAGTGAATTAGCACGACCAGCCAAAAATGTTACGAACTTAAGGAACAGTACACAGATTTATTAAATTACCAGCTTTCTTCACTACAGGAACAACCTTCTCATATTTTTCTTGCAGTTTCTTGTGGGCAAAGAGCAACCTTTGAAATTCGGCAGTCCGCCGATCATGGGCAACCTAGATATAATAGAAGGTTACAAAACTGGATATTCAAAGTTCAAGCAGATCCGAATCAAGTAAAGCTTGACTCGGATCTAGGTGGCTGGATATTCAAAATTAAAGCAGATCCAAATCAAGTAAAACTTGACTCGGATCTAGGCGGCTAGATATTCAAAGTTAAAGCGGATCCGAATCAAGTAAAAACTTGACTCGGATCTAGGTGGCTGGATATTCAAAGTTAAAGCAGATCCGAATCAAGTAAAACTTGACTCGGATCTAGGTGGCTGGATATTCAAAGTTAAAGCAGATCTGAATCAAGTAAAACTTGACTCGGATCTAGGTGGCTGGATATTCAAACTTAAAGCAGATCCAACCCAAGTGTAACTTGACTTATATCAAAGTGGCTAGATATTCAAAGCTAAAGCAAATCCGAACTAAGTAAAACTTGATTTGGATATCACGGCTAATCCGAATCACGAAGGGGGTTGACTTAGCAAGAAATGCATTTGAAGCCTGACAAAGCTTCCAAACGAACAACAAGTTATCCGGTTGCAAGCTTCGGGGACTAGTGTATATATAATACCATTTGAATGATAGACAAAGTATCAACGAAAGCACTTACCTCATTCATCTTGTCACTATCAAGGACAATCTTAGCAGCCATGTGCAAGCGACTGCTGATGTCGGAAAGCTGAAATGGTTGACTACTCGGATTGCCTTCAAGTTGATCGGCGGCATTCCAGTTATTGGCATACTCCACCAAAGAGCCGAGGTTGTTTCCGCTCTCAGTGCGAGTCAACACTGTACCTCGGGCCCGTTGTGTGACCACCGCCGTCGCCGGACTCTTGTGAAGAGTAAGTTGAGTGTCGGTAGCAGGGTGACACCAGGCTTAGCAGAGGAAGCTCCCTTGCGAAGTGCGTCAGCTATATTGGGCTGAGAAGAGTTAGCTGGCCCTTTCTGAGATGCCGAAGGTTTAGTAACAACAATCTTCCTACTTTTAGTAGAGGCTTCGGCAGGGGCAGCAACCTCAGCACTAGGAATCACGCCCTGGGGGCAGGAGGAACTAAAATTTCCAAGGGGACCGAGGTGGTGATATCCTCAGTTGGAGTTGGAGTAGCAGCTGGGATCGTGGTGATCAAAGGATCATCGGGGAAACCTCGGTGGTCATGACAGGGCAACAGGCTCAACCGGGTGATCCGGTGCGGGAGTTATGTCGGCAATAACGGTGGGGGCAATAGGCACATCTCGTCCAGGCGACATATGGGTCGGCGCAGGAGGAGAATCAACACGAGAGGGACTGGGAACCCGAGTATCTTCTGGAGGAGGAGGAGGAGAAGGCGGCCGAGTAGTATGGGTCGTCATACTCGGACCGCTAGGCTTTACGGAGAGAGGAGCTCTGCGAAAGATAAAAAAGTTGAGTCAGGAGACAGAAAGAGAGAAACAAGAAATACAAATGAAAGTAAACTCACCCAGTAACCGCAGGCATGGTCTTACGCCTCGGGATATGCTGTGAAGACTTCTTCACTCGCTTCTTGGTGGCAGCACCGAAGGGATCTGCCAAAGCAGTATGCTTCTTCGAAGTAGCAGGAGCTTGAGAAGCAAGAGGCTCGGCGTCATGCACCTGACCAGCTGGATTACCTGAGAAAGAAGGAGCCAGAAATGCGTAAGAGATAGGCACCGCGGCAACTACCTCAAGAATTTGGACGTTGTCCGAGTCACCTTCATCCGCGTGGGCCGAGGTTTTGCCACGGGCATGAACCGGAGCAACATCCGACTTAGGGACAAACTCCTCCGAGTCAGGCTCCCTGTTGTCCGGGGTATTATGATTTGCGGTCCACGGAAGAGCCAAAACCTCGGAATCTTCTGTCTTTTGCTCCGTAAACCTCTGCGAGAGAAACAACAGAGTAGGATTAGCAAAAGAACAATCAAAAAGGCGACTCGGAAGCAAACACCAATGCGTAAATGTACCTGAGGAGGGGGATTCCCGTGAGTGAATGGCTTTAGTCCCCATCCCCATTCCTCCGGCATATCAGTCATGAAGATAGCTCGGACACGCTTATAAATGTGATAATCGTTGAGTTCAACCGTAGAAACTCGGTTGGGATCGAGAGGAACACTCATGTAACAAAGCTTGTGAGAGCGAAGCTGAAAAGGGCAGATTCGGCTGCTGATGAACGCGGTCATCAGATCTTCACCACGGAGCCCGGCACGGATCAACTCCTTGAGCCGAATCTCAAATGCCTCGGCCAAAGCATGGCTCTTCCTTGGGTTGTAGTTCCATTTCTTCTTGGAAGGAGGGCTGATAGAAAAAGCGGGGAGCCGAATCTTATCTTCTTTCCCAGTATTTTTGACATAGAAAAATGATCTATGCCATTTCTTACAAGACTCAAGGCCGGCGACACGCGGGAACTCAGAGTTTCTCTGAGGTGTAATGGACGCAGCCCCGCATTGGGTAAGAGATTTCTCAGAAGGATGAAGAGATTTGTCCGGCACAACATTAGATCGGATTTGGAAGAATTTGGACCAAACATTTACGGAGGGCCAAAGGCCGAAGAACCCTTCGAAGCCGAGATAAAAGCTGACAAAGAGGCGATAGCATTGGCTAGCAGGTGATGCGGCTGGAGGCCGAAGTAATCGAGGAACCCCCTAGCAAAATCGCTCAGGGGGAGGCCGAACCCACGAGCAAAGTGGGACATGAAGACTACATCGCCTTCGTTGAGTACGGGAGAGGATTCCTTGCCGGGCAAGCGACAGCTTACCTCGGTGGGAATTTGGCGCGTCTTAATCAACCACTCTACTTCGTGACGAGTAACGGTGGAACCCTGCCAAGAACCCCGTTCTGGACCAGACGCAAAGTCATCGTCCTCAACAAGGGCTCCGCTGGCAGAACTAGACATAGGTTCGTCGAAGGAGTCGACGGAGGATAGACTAGCGGTGGGGAGAGGCCTAGAGACGCAGGGCCCCGTTGTGGTCCTAACAAGCAAGGCGGCGGAACAGAAGAAGAACCGCCATGGGGAATCTAGAAAACAGGAATTCCTAGCACGACGACCTAGCGGCAGTACTGTTGGAAAACTCACCGGTGAGAGCACCGGAACAAGGGCACAGCGGTGAGGTCGCCGGAGCCGGAGAACGGCAGCGTGACCGTCGAGGAGGACAACAAAGGCGAAAGCACCAGAACACGCAGAAGAGCGGTGGCGCGAGGAAGAAGATGAGGAAGAGCGGAAGGGGAAAAGTGAACTGCCTAAACCCCTCTCCCCTCTTTATAACCGTGCCACAGTAACCGTAGTGGGATTGTGGCTATGCCACGATATCCACATAATCGCATGTATCGCGAAACCGTGCATAGCTAGTGGAGCCACACCACAGGCCACACGGCACAGGAGAGGATCGGGCCTACTGACTGATGCGGTACTCGAGGTGTCACTGCGCCAGGGCGGCGGACGCAGTAATCACTGTAGCTTGTCAGTGTACACTGTAGCGGAACAAAAAACTAGAAGAGCAATGATGAGTAGTACACATAGGAAGAGGCGCACTGAGGAAGTTGTGCGGATACCTCGAACAGAAAGAAGTAACTCGGAAAGAAAGAGAGAAGTGTGTCGGGAAACTGATGTGGCCCGGCCGAGGTTTCCGACAGGACCACACCAGCTTCGGGGACTAATGTTGGGGAGGTGACCCCGGATAGGGTCAAGACAGGGGAAAGACGAAAGGAATCTCCCTTGTCGTAAGCCGAATTACTGATTGTGTCGGCCGAATCGTGTAGGAGTCGGCCGAGATAAGAAGGGCCATAACAAATGTAGAATGAGTAACGCCATATCCGGCCGACATATGAGTTAAGTCGGCCGAATGACTCTAACTAATTCGAATACAGGTGAAGGGCAAGCCGAGTTATGCGAGACAAGTCCGAATAACGCAAAGCTTGCAGGAGAAGGAGGTGCCTATAGACAAACCCTAGTCACTGGGAGGAATCTAGACAGAGACAAGCGCAAAGGACAAGAAGCAGAGCAGCAGGAGGGCAGACGGACGTCACGGAGGTGACAGTGAGGAAGCCCAAGGCGCGCATGTGAAGGTTTCTGGAACATTGCCGCTGATAGAAGGGGGACACGGAAAGGAGGCCGCCGAGTTACCATATTGGTACAAGCATATTCCAAAGATATGCTTGCCATGTCAGCCCTGGAAGGAACCAAGGCACCCCTTTATAAGGGGAGACGCGGGCTCCTGAGGGGGGATCGATTCACTCTACGCCGGAAGGCTCGTGTATTAGTGTTCTTCCTCTCTATGAGACAGCTCTAGGAGCACTTGTATTCATTGAGAAGAGGAATAGAGATTTACTTGTAGAACTATTGAGTGTAGAAATCACTACATCTTCCCTCCCCGGATCCCTCTAGCATCCATTGGCCCCATACTTTAGCCTACCCATGGCATCTGTCGTGCCACCACTACGACATGTATTGATTGGCAATTATGTGATTTTTTTGTGAAACTCTTTACTTGTACGGTTATTTAATAGTTGTCCCTAGTCGGAGTTCATGTGAGCACACATGTGAATATTAGACTAGCACATCGATTGATTGATGACTATGTTTCGCAAGTCATAGACATGGAGATGTCAAACTAATGATGTGGGTTATGAACATGGGGTTGGACTGACCCAACTTGAGACTGGCAATTAGTTGCAGCTCTCTCTCTCTCTACACATCGTGTACGTTTTGTCCTTAGACCTGAGATTGTCGCATGTACTTGAGATGTGGATCGACATACTTTGGGGCTATCAGACGTTACTCCATAACTGGGTAGTTATAAAGGTAGATTTCAGGTTTGTCCTGAAACATGTTGCAAGACATGGTCAATCAAGATGGGATTTGCCCCTCTCTACTTGAGAGAAATATCTCTGGGCCCCTCAAGTGATCGGATCCAGAAATACATGGCCGTGCTACATATGGTTAAGCGTAAACCTAGTAAAGGGATTCCGAATCACAGTATCGAGAAAGGGAGGTTAGCTTGGAGCTAGACCAAATATCGTGAGGCAAAGGGAAAGACATGTACTAAACCTTGTGATGGTTCATCCGATATGATGTTTGTATGCGTTTAGGAGTTGGCACGTCTTGCTAGAGGTCGCTACCAACTATTGACAGAATAAGTGTATTCGTGTCATGTCTATACGTATATGAACCTATAGGGTCACACACTTAAGGAGCTGGAAGCCTAATGAGGATTGGATCCGAATTAGACCAGGCTTAGGCTACTAATGGTCTGCTAATGTAGAAGCCCACTAGGGACGCCTATATAAGAGAGGGTGGGGCGTGCTGATCAGGGTTAGACCATTCCACCCAGCCGTCACTCTTCACGCCTGTGTTGCACGCGCGGACCTAGCAATCCGGCGTCTGACGCTTCCACCCTGTACGTGTGGATACCTCGGAGGCGCTGCATCTGTAGCGCTTGGACGAGTCACGCAAGGGAAGCTGCTCGTGGGACGAGGACGAGGAGGAGACGTAGAACATCTACACTGCCTCGACACGCTTTATCAAGTTCTGCAACTGCGCATCTAGTGGTAATCCCGTGATCTATGACAACAGTAATCCTGGTTTACGCAGTAGAAAATTTTGATTTGCGCTAGTGTAGCCTACCCGTAACCCTTCACCCACGTACTCTCACCGTCCATCGGCCCCACCTAGCGGCCCCATTCCCTCACCTCCCAACATGACCACTCATGTTTGGCCCCTCTCCCCCTCTTCGATCCCCTCTCCCCTCATTCCTCGCTTCAACACGCACGCCTGACCCTGTCCCTGTCACCAACCCCCATAGACCGTCTCTCTCCTCCTCCTCCCCACCGCCGTCGCGGTGCCCCGTCCGCCCCCTCTCTGGCCGTCCTCTGCAAGCCATCGCTGCCTCCTGTGCTTCCCCTCATCGTCTCCCTCGAGTGCCCCAGCCACCGCGTGCCTTCCTCCTCGGTCCGGAGCCCCACGCCGCCTTCTACTTCATGAGCTCCGGCGCCACCAGCCTTCCCCGGAGCGCCCTGCAAGCCGCACACCTGCCCGGAGCGCGCCGCCCCTGCCTCTTCATGCGCAGCTCGCGCGCCCTTGTGCGTATCCAAACCGTGCTGGCCGGCGGCTCGCCCTTGTCTGGTTCACGCTGCCGCGATCCGGTTCCCCTCCGTTGCTAGTGCCTCGCAAGCATCCCGTCCTGTAGCGTCGCGTGCTAGGAGCTCCACCGGCATGCGCCTATTCTGATGTCCGCCTCCCTGGTGCCGTTGACGCCCCAGGCTCTCCCTGCTTGTGCTGCACTTCATTGGTTTGTCCCCTTTTTGTTTGTTTTCACTCCAGCGTATGTGTTCCAGATGAACATTCCCTGCGCGTTTTGGCATCTATCCTTGGGTTGTGACTCGATGCTCCTACAGTTCTGGGGTTATGGTGTTACTCTCAGCCAAGACCACTTGGCTCTGAAGAATGCAAGATGCAGGTGGTGTGATGCCAAGAATCATGTTTTCTTGTGGTGACAATAACGTCTAGTCGGACAAGAACTCTGCGGCTGACTCTATGGGAGAAGATCCATAGCCAACAACAACCCTGATGGACAATTGGCGTCGATCCTTGATGTTCTCTACCAACAAAGCGATGAACGAGAAGAACTTCTTCATGGATCTGAAGACCCCTATACCTGAGCCCAAAGATCGATCTCGGCGCGCCCGAACCAGTCAAACTCTCGGCGAACCCCAAGACCTTCGAGGCCCCATATGTGGTCCCTTTTCGAGCCCTTATTTTATAAATTCTATGTACCTTGATGCATATTAAATCTATTCATGCTTGCATACATCGCATCATGTGGTTTGGGGGCCTTATGTCGATTCACCTCATAATTAAATATGAAGACCATATATGGGATTTGCTAGTCTTATATTGGCCCCATTTAAATTTGTGTAGCAAATTGATAACATATCTTGCCTTGTTAAGACAACAGTTAAATTGTGGGGTATCTAAACAACACAAACCATCCAATTAAATGTCGGGACCCCGGTTCTACTTAATATTTCCTAATTGCATCGCACCTTTGCCATGCCATGCATCATGCCCGATCTTCTGTTGTAGTATTAAATAGTGCATCCAATGTTTCTTCTAGTGTTTCGCTTCTTCATGGATTAGGCCGATGAGTTAATGTGAGTGTCGACCCGATCTCTGGATGAATCTTCGGCAATGTTTTTAGGCGAGCATTCTCCCTCTTTCTACCTATTTTGCATTTATATTTTTTATTTATTCCTGTTGACCTATTGCTATCCGTGTTGCGATGTTATAAATTTTGTTCCCCTTTATTTTTCCCTGCAACCCCTATATTGCCATGGACACCACATATTACCTGTTGTTTGGTAGATAGTCGGCCTTGCACAGGAGTTGCTTCGCGCTGTCGATGTTCCACAGTTGTTGGAAAAATGCCTCATTCTTAATGGTGGAGATGATCATGTCTTTAATTACTTTTTAATAACTAATATTTAAAGTAGGTAAATAATGCAGAGGCACCGGTGGATAATAGATAATATTTGGTTTTTAACCGCCCACTTGTGTCCACCTAGGACCCGAGTTCTTGACACATGTTCTGAGATCGAGCGCGCTAACCACATGTGGGGTGTGTGGGCACCCCCATCGATTTAGTACCTGATTTCAAAGTACTGTACTGAAGGCCACAAACTAGTTTGGGGATTTATTACTATCTTGTACTTATACCATGCTTTACTACTTTATTTAATATTGCGCATGGAGTGCATGTACTGTTTAGGAACCCCGTGCCACGTTTCCGTTGTATCGACAAGCCTAGTCACACTTTCGGGTTCCCAGTCGTTTACAGCTGTCACCACACACCCTGGGTCTGTCGCGGATCCGGCTGACTTTGTTGCGGGTAGCTTAGTGGGGTGGCCCCCATGTGATTGCTTTGGGTCTAGGAAACGTCGTGTCTGAAACCCCGTCGACATACCGTTGGGTGTATGTTTTGTGATCTTGTACCTATCTTATCCGACAACAAGGATGTAGGTGCGTGTGAAAACTTTGGTGCGCCCCTAGAGGGTTAAATCTTTTCGAAAATCCGTATCCGCGGTGTTGGATGACTTGGAGCACAGTTCTCGATCATAGACAACTATAACTAAAGTTTACTGTTATAATATGACTTGTATCCGATATGACTAGTAAGTTGGATAACCACCATGGAATGAATGGATAAAACTGCCAACCATGTGAGTTTCCTCGGCATGACTTCCTCGTTTGGTCTCGAGGAGGAAATACCGGGATGGGTATAATTGGTGGTAGTATTAGGTTGGATCTGAATAGTTCTTTCTTATCCCTCTCTGATAGCTAAAAGTTGTATCGAGTCTCTATAGGTTGTTTAGTGCATGTTACGTTGCCGCTTCAGTCCACCATACCTATGTAGGCGAGGACCACCAAATTCTAAGACTCGCTGTGTAGTAGCATCAGTACTGACCGCTCTCTTTTTCCTTTGCCCCTTTGTCGGCACCCCTTTTGTTTAAGAAGGTTTGAGATCAATGTCATTAGCAGGGTTACCCTTCCGTCTTGGCCTGGGCAGGGTTATGGACGCCATTGGTTATTCTTTAGGGCTCTTAGCCCCATTTGCATCTTGTCCGTACTCGGACGCTGTATCGTTTACAAGGTGATTTGAATCTTTGTACTGTATATATGTATTCTTGACTCATGGAGTCGTGTTGTATATATCTGTTTCTGTGGGTTCTATCGTGGACTATCATGTAATGATATTACTTCGTTTTCCACCCGCACGCAAGTGCCTGGTGGGCACCTTTGAATTGTTTCAATGCATGTTTGGCGGGAATCGCTAAAACTTGCATAGGGACGATCCGAGGGTGTTACAGGTACCAAAAGGAATTAAGGTTAGGCATAAAAATAAAACCATGGAATTTGCAAATGAATTTCATAATCAATTCCATGGCAGCAAAACAGGCTGATTATTGGAATTACAAATGAATTCCTTGATTCCAGCCCCAAATGATGGGAGCCAAACGATCTCTAAAGGGTGTTTGGAAGGTTTTTGGGTTAAATGCGAGAAAGTAAATAAAACAAGTAAAAAGAAATCAAGTAACAAGTGTGTATGGAATGGTGGTTGAACTCAATAGGGCTAAGACGTTCTCGGGAATGTAGGATACACAACTGGCATGCTGTAATTAATCATAATTAGAATAACCTATTTCTTATGCCATGATATGCGTGGAGAGAGTTCTGTAATAAGATGTTCACTACAAGGCTCGTAGGAAGCCACTTTATTGAGACAAGAATGAGGTCATCTCTAAATAACCACCACGATGTCTAGGAGCAGTCACCATGCAGACCACCGCAATTAAGGGTCTCCTCATGGATATTGTAATTATCTTAGTGAATCTCTCTTTGTCCCCTCCTTCGACCATGCAGGTCGTTAGCGGCGCTTCTAGTCATAATAGCTTTCGGCATGCTTCCAAACACATCCAAAGGGTTTCACCCTCTTTAGACCCAAAGGCAAATGATATATGGCCGACTACACATATCATCTAAAGGGAGATATCAAACACACACCATAGATCAATAGATCATAGACATAAGTAATAGATCATCTTTATTTCATTTCATAATAATGCTAGGGTTTGTCCATCTCCCCAAGAACGAAGGGAACTACTCACACATGGAAGAAATCAATAACATCATCATAATCAAATGGATGGATAAAGGTAATAGAATGAATTAGTGCAAACCACAATTGAATCTGGAATTACAACAAGATCTAATGAATGGAAGATGGGGGTAGAGATGTGGTGCAGCGCTGAGTTGATGTAGGAGCGCTTCATTGGGAACCCCAAGAGCAAGGTGTGAAGCAGCATAGCAGCAAGTTTTCCCTCAGTAAGAAACGGAGGTTATCGAACCAGTAGGAGGAAGGAAACGTCACACAGGTGTTGCAAGCAACGCGGAGACCTGCACAACACAAACTCAAGACTTTGCCCCAACTAACACTGAGGTTGTCAATCTCATCGGTTGTTGTAACAAAGGATTAAAAGTATTGTGTGGAAGGTAATGGTTTGCAGCAAGTAAACAAATAACAGTGGAAGATGTATCAATGGTAAAGATTGGACCGGGGTCCATAGTTCACTAGAGATGCACTCCTTAGATAAACAACATGGCATGAATGGTAAACAAATTACAGCAGGGCAATTGACAGGAACTGAGCAAGGCATAACAATGCAATTACTAGTCAGAAAGATCCTATGAGATTCGATTGGGCAATACAACAAGATACATAGACCGCCATCCAACTATATCTATGACTAGAAGTCCACCTTCAGGTTATCATTCGAATCCCCTCTAGTATTAAGTTGCAAGCAACAGACAACTGCTTTAAGCAAAGTGTGTAAGGTAAACATCCCACATGTTCTATGAACAAGAGACCATTGTTTTCTCCCTAGTAGCAACATCACATCTACAACCGAAGAGATTTCTGTCACTTCCCTTGGAAACTAGAGGCATGAACCCACTATCGAGCATAAATACCCCCTCTTGGAGTCACTAGCAACTACTTGGCCAAGATAGCTACTAACAACGGAGAGCATGCAAGATCACAAACAACACAGACATGATATAATCATAAATACAAAACCATTAATCAAACCAACATAATAATCTCAATATCCATCGGATCCCGGCAAACACAACATGCATGATTACAAATAGAATAGATCTTGATCATGAACGGAGCTCACAAGATCTATACATGAAAGCACAAGGAGGAGATATAACCATCTAGCTACTACATGGACCCATAGTCCAAGGTGGAACTACTCATGCATCATACCGGAGAGAAGGCCTCCAGGATGATCTCCCCTTCGGCAGGGTGCCGGGAAGAACTTCAGATCCCCTCCCCCCCCGATCTAGGGACGACGGTGGTGGCGGCTACAGAAGGTTTCGTGGAATATTGATCGGGTACTTAGGGTTTCAGCATCGGGGGATTCTTATAGGCGAAGGGGGAGGCCGAGGCGGTGGTCATGGGCCCCACACCCTGCCTAGGTGCGGGGCAGGGCCCACCCGCGCCTAGGGGGTGTGGCTGCCCTGGCATGCCTCTCCGTCTCCCCTCTGGACTTCTTGTTCCCCACGGAAAGTTATTGACTTTGACGTTTGTCCTGTCCAATTCCGAGAATATTTCCTTACTAGCTTTTCTGGAACCAAAAATAGCAGAAAACAGGCAACTGGCACTATGGCAACTTGTTAATAGGTTAGTACCAGAAAACATGTAAAAAGCACCTCAAAGTGTAGACAAAGTAAAGCAAAGTAGATACTAAACAAGCATGGAACATCAAAAATTATAGATACGTTTCCGACGTATCAAGCATCCCCAAGCTTAACTCCTGCTCGTCCTCGAGTAGGTAAGTGATAAAAAAATAATTTTTTAGGTGGCATGCACCTTGACAATAAAGATCTAACCATTTGCAAGCACTGAAAGCTGGGATCAAAGAACTCTAAACATGTGCATGAAAGATGGAGTTCTAACAATAGGACATAGTGACTATGCATGCAACATGAAAGGCTACAAACAAAGATCATGAATAATATGCATTGAAAAACATTTGTTTGTTTCACATATAGAAAACATAGCATAGTGGCAATCAGCTTGTCCCTCATAGAGTAGCAAATAAATGCATAGGACACCTTCAAAGTTCACAAGGGTGACTAGAAACAAGTAGCACAAGAACAAGTAATATCACAATATGCATCAATCAATAAGTTTTGGGACACTGCACACAGAATGACAACTATGCTCTCTTAATGGTGCCTAAAGGTAGAAGGTGGAGACTCAAATAATGGTGGAAGAAAGGCCTTTTATAAAGGAAGCAGGGATTTCAAGTTTTAAAAAGAGCTTCCAAAAATTATGGTACTTGTTAGCTTTCAGCCCTCATTGCCCCTATCATAAGCATCTTGAAGTGATTAAGGTTAAAGTGAACAAAGATGGAGTATATGCTTGACGAAGTATAAGTTGGCAATCGCAAGTCCCTTGAATACGAGGGCCGCACCTCATGCTACTCAACTTTAGTCACCTGTAAGTTCTTGTCATTATAAGTATTTGCATATCATAGAGAACCGCCAACGGGGTACCCCTTGCACATGGTACAGGAGCTTTCCCATAACCAAAATGACAAGGCAAGCAGAAAATGAGCATCTGAGCAATCTTTTTATTTACCATATGCATAGATTTTTATTGAGGATGCTTCATAGATACCTCACTATGGTGATGCTGCAAGTTTCCACCATGATTAGGCATGGCTTAGGCTAGCGGCCCAGGCATTTCTCTAGCACAGAATACAAACTCCATGGACTTACAAGTTCCCTCTTTATTTCACACAGGTGACATCCATAGACAAAAGAGCATGATATCAACTAAGTACAAAGTACAAGTGCAATGTTGAAAACGTTCACCGTGACAGCATGGTTCTGCTAATTCCAACGTATAAGTGCAAGCATATACAACATAGATGACACAATGGTTCAAGTTTATTAGGGTCAAAGAATATAAAGTGTTCCATCAAGTTCGTGAGGGCTTTAATCACTAAGTTTTCACATAACAAAATAGTTTTTAATTAGAAGATAGCTGGAAATAAGAATATACTTGGAATGGTGTAACACACCATGCATAGGAGTTTATAGTGGACACTTTGGAATAACTTGGTTTCTTGGGAGTTGGAAGCATGAGTAGAACTTACTCATACAAGTGGAGGCTAGCAAAAGACTGGGAGCAACCAAATAAGAGAGCAATAATGGCCATAATCATGCAGTGAAACAAAGCATTACTAATCAAAGCATAGAGTGGTACTACAAGTCAAGGACTAAACGATCATAGAGGCTATGGTGACTTGTTCATAGTCATAACATGGTGTGATCATGTGCCAAATCAACCCAAGCAAAGCATCAAAGGAGAATACCATAATACTATGCTTTTGCATGCTAAAACAACGCATAATTTATTCAAGGCACACTAAGCAATACCAATTGTTTGGAACAAGACATGCTACAACAATAATCACTAAGCATAAGATCAAAACAACACCTAGCATGTCATGCTAAAGTCTAAGTCACAGTCAATGCAAGCTCCTCTTGCACTTTCAAGCAAGAACTTACTACTCCTTTCCAATACCAAGCAACTTATTTGCAAAACAACACAACGAGAATGGGGGTCCAAACTACTTTATTCAAGCAAACTAAACAAACTAAGCAAACCAAACGAAAACTAAGATGCTCCAAGAACAACACAACTGTGAATAAAACAATAAAAACGAAGTGTCTAGACAGACCTGAGCTTTTTATTGATGAAGAAGGGGATGCCTTGGGCATCCCCAAGCTTTGACGCGTGTACCTCTTGGATATTTCTTGGGGTGACACAGGGGTGGCATCCCCAAGTTTGATCTTTTGTCCATTCTTCATCTCATTGCATCATTCTCTCTCTACACCTGAATTTTTTCCTTCATACAAAACTTCACACAATCTTCATTAGCAACATTAGCTTATTCAAAAGATATTAGACCTCTGGCAAAGCTTTGGAACAGCAAGTCTTTTCACTAAAAACACAAGCTACTGTAGAAACCCCTTTAAAAAGCTCAGTTCACCTAAAGAGAACTAAAAAAGGAATCAATAAGAAGCAAATGCAAATAATGGCATAAATCTGTTAAAACAGACCAGTAGGTAGAAACTGATTTTTTCGAACATCTTCTGTTGCTCAAATCAAAAAGTGTTGAACTAACGAACGTTAGCTAACATACTAGGGGATTTATTCATAAATTTTCTGCTCAATCCGAGTTACAGAGACTCCTCACGAATTTTTATGATGGAGGACAGAAATCTGTTTCGGGATAGCAACTCCCCAAATCTTACTTCCCTCTCATTAGAGGTCATTCTTGGAACAAAAAGCAAACAAAAAGGATAAGGAGAGGTCATTACTGAAGTAATAACTTCCAAGACTCAAGGAAACTCTTGAGTTATCTTCCAACAAGTACTTTTCTTTAACGCCTTTAAGTTAGGCTTGATAGCTTGATAAGATGCTCACATAAGAATTATGAATTGAAGTCAAAGAGAGCATCAAGAAGCAAATTCAAAACACATTTAAGTCTAACCCACTGTAGGGTTCGCAACATAAAAAACAAAAAATTTCCTACGATGGGAACATCTAAGTACCAAGATCTATCTACTAGATACAAGCAACGGGTGGATATACATCCATAGAATACATACCCTCGAAGACCGAATAGCGTTAACGAGGTTGTACTCGTGGATGATATAGACGAATGCTTGCCGATCTCAAGATCGTGATGAAGTCCGTCTGGTCCATCCGGTCCAGCACGATCAAGTCCAGCACCTCAAAGCAGTGGTGCATCCGTGATCGCACACACGTACGGGTACCCCGACAACCTCCGCGCCCTCGCTCCAGCGAAGCAACGGAAGCAGCAAATCCTTCCAGAAAAAGCCACCGGGAACATGTATCTCGCTGATCTGAGACCATGGGGAAATTCTAAAGGGGGGAGAGAGATCCTTCGCGAGGAGGTGTGCTTTGAGAGGAGGAGAGGGGGGCCTTTTATAGGAGAGAGGGGGGCACCCAAGGGGCATGGTGCCCAGCCATGGGGATGCCCCCACCTCTTCCACATTCATGTGGGTGGAGCTCCCACTCAAAATGAAAAGCCTCCACTCCCATTAAAAAACCTTCACTCAAAAATCCACTCACATGCATTAAATTTCCACCAAATTTAATGCAAGCTCTCATTTAAATAAAACTCTTTTATTTATTTATTCAGAATTTTGTTAATTACTTTAATTAACAAACATTCACATAAAACCCCTTACAACATTTCAATTTCACATGCAGAACCAGTTTCAGCAATTTCAACCGAAACAGTTTCGGGTGTCTAGTGAAATAAATTCTCGCGCTTTCCTTTTTCTTTCTCTGGCATATCATTTGCTCCGAATGGTGTCGGTATCCCTTAAGTGTGTCACCCTATGGTTCGCGAATAATGCGGACATGATCGAGACCCTTCTCCGATCAATAATCAGTAGCGGGACCTGGAGATCCATACTAACTCCCACACATTCAACGATGACTTCTGTGATCGTGTGAACCTTTTACGCTAGTATCTTAATCCCTTTGTTTCACGATATATTACATGTCCGAGATTCGATCATCGGTATCTCCATACCTAGTTTGATCTCGTTACCGACATGCACTCTTTTCTCGTTCCCGTGATATAACATTCTAGTGATCAAATCACTTTCTTGCAATCTAATCAATGTGATATCACCGAGAGGGCCCAGAGCATATCTATCCGTCATCGGGATGAACAAATTCCACTCTCGATCCATGGGTCTCAACATAACACTTTAGTAGTTCTAAAGCCATCTTTATAATCACCCAGTTACGGTGTGACGTTTGATGTCATCGAGAAACTCTTCCGGTGTTAGTGATTGACATGATCTCATGGTCTAAGGATTAGGATCACTTCATAAGTTGTTATAGCAATATAAACTCAATGACTTTGATCATAATGCTATACTTCGGATGAATGTTCATCACGTCATTACACTAATGTTGTGACCTCGTTATTAACAACATCCAATGTCCATGATCAGGAAACTTTGATCATCATGTTAATCAACGAGCTAGTTTATAAGAGAGGCATAACTAGGAACTTCCTTTTTGTTTATTAAACACACATGTATTAACGTTTCCATATTAATACAATTATAGCATGTAAAATAAACATTTATCATCAATAAGGAATACGATAATAACCACTTTATTATTGCCTCTCGGGCATATTCCCTTCAGTCTCCCACTTGCACTAGAGACAATAATATAGTTTGAAAACTTTTGCGTATTGAACACCTATGGCTTTCTGGTGTTCCATATACGCAACTGCAAGTGGTTAACATAATCTACGGATCTGATGCTTTCAGGTCCGTGTGTATTTGCATGCCTTTGCGTCTTCACGCATCACTCATTCTCCAATGAGATGGCATTGTATAAATTTGGTCTTTTGGTGAGACCTTTAGTTCCTTGGGGTTAAACCATATCGATACTATTGTCATACAATATATCTTTAGTGTTAGCCCGTTGCGAACAACACCTTAGTTTGATAACAAACTACTTGACACAAATTCCCTCCTTTGCTGCTACTATAGCAGTCATATACTTAGCCTTTTGTTGTAGTATTCGTCACAATGTCTTAACTTTTGAATACATCCAAATCCATCATGAAAACTCCTTTCCATTTCATTGTGTCACTCATAGTTTAAATTGAGATAAACTTAATTTGTATCTTGTGACAAAACTAGTATCAATGTAACGCTTTACAATGAACTATTTGTAATTGTTTGTCATCTCTACACAAATATATTCTTAGTTCTTCCAAAAGATCATAAGAATATCCTTACTATAGTCCAATGATCATTTTATGATTCATTCTGGTATATGCTCATAACACTTAGAGCATAGGACATATCTGGATGTGTACATATCATGGTATGATTGATCAAAACATTCTCGTGATTTCACTCATCAAGTGTCAAAGCACTTGAATCTTGTTTCACTTATCAAGTGTCGATACACTTGAATCTTGATTCAGTTCCTTTTCCATGCAACAAGAACCTTTTCTTATCGTTTCAATATTGAACTCCTTCAATATCTCATATATGTACGTTTGGCACAACCATATTAGCGTCACAGTCTATCCACTATAGACATTCATGCTAAATATTCGGGTTTTGCCTAAGTATTTCATCGAAATGAAATTCTTAACCTTTGTCAATAAAAGATACATCATTTCTAATCAACAAGATGTCCTCCACATAGTGTATTAGAAATATGTCTTAGCGCTCCCACTTAATTTCTTGCAAATGCAAGCTTCTTCATCGTCTCCTGATGAAAACTCCTTTTCATCACGGTGAAGATTCCAACTCCGCGATGCTTACTTCAACCATTGAAGTTTGCATTCACTTTTAGCATCCTTTGAATTTAACAAAACCCTTTGGACCGTGTCATGTACACGTCCTAGGTAACCATTCTATTAGAAGAACTTTGTTTTGTTTATTCATCTACCATATACCAAATTATATGTAGTGGTTGCTACTTTAATCCGTCCAGACTAAATATCGCTATGAAAGATCAAATCTTGTCATAGTCAACTCCTTGAACATTGTCATAAAATACTTTACGACATGTCGACAATTTCATAGATGTTAAACATCCATGTCTGTTTCTTTATAGATCCAAATACGACCGATAGGTTTTTACACCTTTCCGGAGGGTCTTCCAAGTTCAAAACTTGATTTCTCGTGTATGGAACTATCACGGATTTTATGGCTTCAAGCCATTTGATGGAGTCAGGGCCCATCATCGCTTCTTTGCATGTAGTCGGTTCATCATTGTCAGACAATAATGATTTACTCTCAAATCTTAGCATTTGATTGTTTAACCGACCGACTTGGTTCAATAAGAACTTAGAACTCCGTGACCACAACCTTTGAGGCACATAAGATATGAGCATTATGGCAGCCTTTAGAATGATTTCCGGAGCTGCGCAACTCAGCACATTTAGCTAAGGTTCGTTAACCTTATCAAAGTTCTATTGTCCTCCCACTTAACATTTATGAAAAATTCCTTCTTCAAGAAACTTCACATTTCAAGCGACAAACCCTTTTGTCCTCGGTGTTATGGAGGAATAACCAATTGTTATTCGAAATAACCTACAAAGACATGCTCATCCGACTTCGGTTGTAAACATCTTAATTATGTTTAGCATACCAAAATTTAAGATATGACAACTTGGGTTTTACCCCAAACCATAACTTCCATGGTGTCATTTCAACGAATCAAGATGGAGCTCTTTTCAGTGTAAAAGCGGTAGTCTCTAAAGCTTTAATCTTTTAAAACATAATGGCAGTTTTATAAATAACACCTTTGATCCAACCATGTCAAACAAGGTTTCATTACAACTCTCAAACACTCCATACTCCTATGGTGTTTTGGGAGATGTAAATCTAGGTGTTTTGCTAAACTTGCAACTCTAATAAATCCCTTTATGATAAAATCATAATTCATTTATTTTCTTGTTACACTTGTAACTCAAATAAATCCCTTATGATAAAATCATAAACCATTTATTTTCTTGTTACAATGATTTTGCACTTCATCTTGAAAGTCTTTAAAACATTTTCAAATATTTCATACTTCTTTCTCATTAAGTGAACATTCACTCAAATTTCCGGAGAAAGCATATGAAGTTGAAATCCATCGCTTACGACTATACATAATGGACTACATACATCGATATGTATAAATTCCAATAATTTAGTTCTTCGTTCTTCTTTGGCCTTTGAACAAAGTTTTAATTATCCCGAGGAAAGTCTCACAAGCGTCACTTGATCAAATCAAAGACTCCAAAAATCCATAAAAATGGAGTTTCTTCATGTTTTATTTCCAATATAATTAAACAGCGATGTCACTTCGTAAGTGATCTTCCAATCATTTGTCTTGCGACATTTTAGCATTAGCTTTATGGATGTGATTTCTCCAACTAGATTTGTAAATCATCCATCTAATATGGAATATGGTAATTATTTGAACAACCTTTGTTCTTATAATACCTGATTTAAATAACAATTATTAAAACAAATCTTGAAGTCAAGCTTTGATGTCAACGATAAATACAAACAACGGTTTGTTTGTTTTCGATGAACATCATCACATATTCTCTTGCTAGTTACTTCGGCCATTGTGGTTCATGAATTGCGTTCTTCCGTATGAAATTTCATACCAACCAATTCGGTATCCAATACCTAAGAACCACATTGTTTAACAAGCAAAGAATACAACCATAACATGTATATCATCCATATACCTAAATTGGATATTTCCAATCTTTTCTTTTCTGCCAAATATATTTTATAGATTCTCTTTCAGCATTTCCTTTTCCTTTTTAAAAGAATCTATCAACATCAAAAGTGGCGCCATATACATGGCACATAGTCCAAAGCGTGTATATTCAAATAATAATACCTTTGGACTTGCACTTTGAAGTAGATCACCATCATCAAAATGATCGATATTCTTTCAAAATCTATTCTTTAGTAATCTTTTAGTGTAGTAAACACTTTACATACATCTTCTATTCATCTTTATCATGACGACTTTCATGATCAAGCTACTGTAGCTTATAAAGGCGAATCGTGAGTATAACATTACTTTCCAAAATCCTTTTGGATGATTAGGATGTCTAGCATCTCCAACCTTCGTAAATTCTCATCCAATATGAGAACATATATTATACTCTATCATATTGCAACCAAAACATTGTTTCAGATATCGTTATATCTGTCACACATGATGGTTTCTGAAACAATTCTTTCAGCTCCTAGATAAACTTGATATTAAAACAATCAAGAATCATGGAGGCAAACATGATACTTAAGATACTAACACTAGAAATGTTACTCTTGATTTAATACCAATTATTAAATTTCACGGAGTAAATAGAATTTTGCTGAAAGTTTGCAATAGGACTTTAAACTTTAGATTGACACTCAACACAATACGATACCAGTTCGTAAAGTATATATCCAGAATTCTATAGTTCTATTATCTCAATTACAACTATGCATAGGGTGGTGAACGAATGCCAATGACTACAACAAATTATGCAAATTTACTTTGATTTAATTTATGATAAATTGAGTTCTACTAATCCAAATTAGAAATGAACTCCCACTCAAAAAGACATCCCTCGTGTCTTTTTGGTGATTACATGAACCAAATCCACTACACCAAGTCCGATCATCACGTGAGTCGGTGTAGCTTCAAAGGCGAGCATCCATATGGTCATCATATCAAAACATATGACTCATGCTTAACCTTTCGGTCCGTGTTCCGAGGCCATGTCTGTACATGCTAGGCTCGCCAAGTAAGAACCTTAGTATTCGCGTGTGTAACTGTCTTACACCCGAGATGTGCTCGTGGATTCAAGTACACCCGATCATCACGTGATGCCTTGAAGCGACGATACATTGTCGGTGCATACTTAAGGAAGAACACATTTTTATCTTGATATCTAAATGAGGGATCATCTTATTATGCTAATAAAACGCCAACCAAGCAATATAAGATGCAATCAAACATCTCATGTTAATAAGTGAAATGATATGGTTCCCGCATATGATCTCCATCATGTGCACCGTGGTATGATCTCTATCATATCTTTATGTGTAAGTCCAAGGTCTATGGAACTTAGACGCTATGTGTGTTGTAAAAGTATCATCTCATACTTCTACTTACAACATCACCATATCATAACACTAGCCCAGCAACAATCTAAACTAGACGCCTCTAATTTATCCATTGCAAGTTTTACGTGGTTTAGGGCTTTCGAAGATAGAACCGTTCTTACCTACGAACATGAACCACAACGAGGATAACCAAATTGTTGACAACTCGTTGCAAATTAGATATTGACTATAGTAGGAGAGACAGACACCCGCTAGCCACTTATGCAAAACTAGTTGCATGTCAAGCGTGGAACAGGTCTCATGTGCGAGGACATGTAAAGTTTGTCCGGGCCGCTTCATCCCACTATGCCACCAATATCCAAAGTACAACTAAGAAGCAATAAAATGATCATCATCGCCCACATACTTATATGTGTACTACCCGTGCAAAGCATCTACGCATAAACCTGGCTCTGATACCACTGTAGGGTTCGCAACATAGAAAACAAAAAATTTCCTACGATGGGAACATCTAAGTACCAAAATCTATCTACTAGATACAAGCAACGGGTGGATATACATCCATAGAATACATACCCTCGAAGACCGAATAGCGTTAACGAGGTTGTACTCGTGGATGATGTAGACGAACGCTTGCCGATCTCAAGATCGTGATGAAGTCCGTCTGGTCCAGCCGGTCCAGCACGATCAAGTCCAGCACCTCAAAACAGTGGTGCATCCGTGATCGCACACACGTACGGGTACCCCGACAACCTCCGCGCCCTCGCTCCAGCGAAGCAACGGAAGCAGCAAATCCTTCCAGAAAAAGCCACCGGGAACATGTATCTCGCTGATCCGAGACCATGGGGAAATTCTAAAGGGGGGAGAGAGATCCTTCGCGAGGAGGTGTGCTTTGAGAGGAGGAGAGGGGGGCCTTTTATAGGGGAGAGGGGGGCACCCAAGGGGCATGGCGCCTAGCCATGGGGCTTCCCCCACCTCTTCCACATTCATGTGGGTGGAGCTCCCACTCAAAATGAAAAGCCTCCACTCCCATTAAAAAACCTCCACTCAAAAATCCACTCACATGCATTAAATTTCCACCAAATTTAATGCAAGCTCTCATTTAAATAAAACTCTTTTATTTATTTATTCAGAATTTTGTTAATTACTTTAATTAACAAACATTCACATAAAACCCCTTACAACATTTCAATTTCACATGCAGAACCAGTTTCAGCAATTTCAACCGAAACAGTTTCGGTGTCTAGTGAAATAAATTCCTGCGCTTTCCTTTTTCTTTCTCTGGCATATCAATTGCTCCGAATGGTGTCGGTATCCCTTAAGTGTGTCACCCTATGGTTCGCGAATAATGCGGACATGATCGAGACCCTTCTCCGATCAATAATCAGTAGCGGGACCTGGAGATCCATACTGACTCCCACACATTCAACGATGACTTCTGTGATCGTGTGAACCTTTTACGCTAGTATCTTAATCCCTTTGTTTCACGATATATTACATGTCCAAGATTCGATCATCGGTATCTCCATACCTAGTTTGATCTTGTTACCGACATGCACTCTTTCCTCGTTCCCGTGATATAACATTCTAGTGATCAAATCACTTGCTTGCAAGCTAATCAATGTGATATCACCGAGAGGGCCCAGAGCATATCTATCCGTCATCGGGATGAACAAATTCCACTCTCGATCCATGGGTCTCAACATAACACTTTAGTAGTTCTGAAGCCATCTTTATAATCACCCAGTTACGGTGTGACGTTTGATGTCATCGAGAAACTCTTCCGGTGTTAGTGATTGACATGATCTCATGGTCTAAGGATTAGGATCACTTCGTAAGTTGTTATAGCAATATAAAATCAATGACTTTGATCGTAATGCTATACTTCGAATGAATGTTCATCACATCATTACACTAATGTTGTGACCTCGTTATTAACAACATCCAATGTCCATGATCAAGAAACTTTGATCATCATGTTAATCAACGAGCTAGTTTATAAGATAGGCATAACTAGGAACTTCCTTTTTGATTATTAAACACACATGTATTAACATTTCCATATTAATACAATTATAGCATGTAAAATAAACATTTATCATAAATAAGGAATACGATAATAACCACTTTATTATTGCCTCTCGGGCATATTCCCTTCACCCACTTCCTATGCATAGGAATCTTGTATGCAAATAAATTCACAAAGAACAAAGTGACAGGCATAGGAAGATGAAACAAGAGCAACTTCAAAACTTTCAGCACATAGAGAGGTGTTTCAGTACCATGAAAACTTCGACAACCATATTTTCCTCTCTCATAATAATTTTCAGTAGCCTCATGAATAAACTCAACAATATAGCTATCACATAAAGCATGCTTTTCATGATATACAAACTCATAATTTCTATCAAGCTCAAAAATAGTGGGATTAAAACCTCCACAGGTTTTATCCAAAGTAGATATTTCAAAAGGATCCACAGGAACATAACATTCATCCTCCTTTGGTAAGCATGGGGGACAATCAAATCATGTAAGGGATAAAAAGTTACTCTCATTAGAAGGTAGGCATGGGTAGATAATCCATTCTTCCTCCTTTTGTTCATCACTCTCCCCCTCTTTTTCATCTAATGAGCTTCCAATTTCAACAATTTCTTCTTCCATAGGCTCCTACAAGGCATTAGTCTCTTCCATTTGTGGAAAATGCCTATTAAAATATTCAAGAATATATCCATTTTCTTCCCTGTAATTATCAAAGCAAAATTTAAGTATCTCATAAACCTCAGATTCATAAGGTGCATCATCAGTATTTTCAAGCAAACTGGCAAGTTCAAATGCACCCTTGAAGGCAATAAATTCTTCAATTTATTCCACATCATCAAAGTCATAAATTCCTTTAACATAAGAGGATATGGTAACATTATCATTATACTCACATTGAAAAGGGAGTTTTTTATACCTCCTACAGCAACAAGCTTTACCAAAGCAATAAGTAACATTATAAGTACAACACACGTCTCTAGCAATAGTATTTAACTTGTCAATTTTTTTCCATAAGTATTTCCCTTTTTGTGACAAACGGTGTTCCTTATAATAATACTTTTGTTCTTCCGTGAACCCACCTTGCCAATAAGAGTTAGTTTCAAAGAAACCATCCATTGATAGAAAGCATGACCAAGCAAGGCAACAACAGACCAGCAACTAGAGTAGGAACTATTTTTTTTGTGTTTTTGAATAAAGAAAGCAAACCAAACTAAACTAGATTTTTGGGTTTTTTGAAAAGAGGAAAGCAAAACCAAGCAAAAGAAACAAAGTAAAGAGAGAGGAAGTGGAGGAATCCCCTAGTGAAGACGTCCTTAGCCTCCCCGGCAACAGCGCCAGAAAGCTTGGTGCAGCGCTGAGTTGATGTAGGAGCGCTTCGTTGGGAACCCCAAGAACAAGGTGTGAAGCAGCACAGCAGCAAGTTTTCCCTCAGTAAGAAACCAAGGTTATCAAACCAGGAGGAAGGAAACGTCACATAGGTATTGCAAGCAACGCGAAGACCTGCACAACACAAACTCAAGACTTTCCCCAACTAACAGTGAGGTTGTCAATCTCACCAGTTGCGGAAACAAAGGATTAAACATATTGTGTAGAAGGTAATGGTTTGTAGCAAGTAAACAAGTAACAGTGGAAGATGTATCAATGGTAAAGATTGGATCGAGGGTCCATAGTTCACTAGAGGTGCTTTCCTTAGATAAACAACATGGCATGAAGGGTAAAAAAATTATAGCAAGGCAATTGACAGGAACTAAGCAAGGCATAACAATGCAATTACTAGTCAAAAAGATCCTATGAGATTCGATTAGGCAATACAACAAGATACATAGACCGCCATCCAACGGCATCTATGACTAGAAGTCCAGCTTCAGGTTATCATCCGAACCCCCTTCAGTATTAAGTTGCAAGCAACAGACAACTGCTTTAAGCAAAGTGTGTAAGGTAAACAGTCCACATGTTCTATGAACAAGAGACCGTTGTTTTCTCCCTAGTAGCAACAGCACATCTACAACCAAAGAGATTTCTATCACTTCCCTTGGAAACTAGAGGCATGAACCCACTATCGAGCATAAATACCCCCTCTTGGAGTCACTAGCAACTACTTGGCCAAGATAGCTACTAACAATGGAGAGCATGCAAGATCACAAACAACACAGACATGATAGAATCATAAAGATAAAACCATTAATCAAACCAACATAATAATCTCAATATCCATCGGATCCCCGCAAACACAACATGCATGATTACAAATATATTAGATATTGATCATGAACGGAGCTCACAAGATCTATACATGAAAACACAAGGGAGGAGATACAACCATCTAGCTACTACATGGACCCATAGTCCAAGATGGAACTACTCATGCATCATATCGGGGAGAAGGCCTTCGGGATGATCTCCCCTCCGGTAGGGTGCTGGGAAGAACTTCAGATCCCCCCCCCCCCCCCGATCTAGGGACGATGGTGGCGGCGGCTACAGATGATTTCGTGGAGATTTGATCGGGTGCTTAGGGTTTCTGTATCGGGGGCTTCTTATAGGCGAAGGGGGAGACCGAGGAGGCGACCAGGGGGCCCACACCCTGCCTAGGGGGTGTGGCTGCCTTGGCACGCCTCTCCGTCTCCTCTCTGTACTTCTTGTTTCCCACGAAAAGTTATTGACTTTGACATTTGTCCCGTCCAATTCCGAGAATATTTCCTTACTAGCTTTTCTGGAACCAAAAACAGCAGAAAATAGGCAACTAGCACTATGGTAACTTGTTAATAGGTTAGTACCAGAAAACATGTAAAAACACCTCAAAGTGTAGACAAAGCAAAGCAAAATAGATACTAAACAAGCATGGAGCATCAAAAATTATAGATACGTTTCCGACGTATCAATATGGTGATGGAGATGTTGCGGTTGATGATGTAGGGGATGATGCGTTGTCCTCCAATGATCCGTGTAGCAGCAAGAATTTTCCCTTCTCCAAATTCCTCCTTCGGATCCCTTTCTGGTGTGGTTTTTTGTGGCTAGATGTTTCTGTGAATGTCGGATCTGTGAGAAGTGAAGGAGAGGAGAAGGGGAAGATAAGGGGTGGGTGGGGAAGATAAGGAGGGGTGGGTGTCCGGGTGGGGATTCAAATTTGAATCTAGCCCACACTTACTCGTGGCAAACTACATGGTGGTGCGCCATGGGTAAGCGGCCTCACTTTTTTTCTGAATGAAAAATTCTTCTTTTTGTCGGAACTTTTTATTCTTTTCGAATTTTTAGAATCTAAAAAAATATCTAAACGACCTAATATAGTTTCCAATGGATGCGCAATTTCGTGCTCGTCATTTTGATATATTAAACATTTTTTTCCGACATCGTATGCAAAAGTTATGGCCGTTTTACAGTAGCATAATTTTTTTTGCAGAAAAAATCGAAATTAAGGTTTGTTACTTTTCCTACAAACTAGACCATATTACCTACCTACATGTGAAAGGATTTTATTTTTTGAAGTGTTTTCATTTTCTTTTATTTTTTTACAAAACTTAAAAGGCGATCCACGGGAGGCGATGGAGTTGGTGCTGGCCACTTACCCGTGGCACACCACTATGTGGTGCCCTACAGGTAAGTGGGCACCCATGCCCTGGCCTATACATAGCCATGGCACACCTATGGCATGTGTGCCATGGGTATGCGACTTAGCCGTAGGGAACTTCGAAGTCGTGTGCCACGGCTATTTACCCGTGGGGCACTACCAACCATGTGCGTCGCGGATCTCTGGATTACCTATAGTTGTTTTCCTAGTAGTGTTTACGGATGATTTTCCTTTGGTTTTTGCCGAGTTTCTTTGGATTTCACCTTTCAACTAATGTTAACATTGCGAATTAGCGAAACCTTGGTTTCTGGTGATGATTTTTAGGTAAGAAACACTTTTGGAAGATCTTAGAGCATTCATGGAATATTTACAATTAAAGAAATAAATCCCCAATTAAAGCCCCCTTCATAAGAGGCATCCATGATGTATAACGACCATTGGTACGGTCGAGACGCGCCCGTACCAGCCGCCCATATGACCCGGCCAAGCCTTTGTTATATCAAAACAATCAACTTCTGTATTGGGAGCGAGACCAAAAACACAACATAGACGCCACAAACCATTCTAGAAGGGGGAGATCGGATCTGAAGGAGGAGAAGAACATCGCCTCATTCCTCGACGATCTCTAGCATCTAACCCATTCACTCCACCATCATCTCCACTTGTATTGATAGAGAGATTGGCACTTGTAAGATTAGGGTTTGATACTTTGATCTTTCTTAATTTGTATTTGATTTGATCCTCAAATGGTATTGTGGCATGTACGGTAAATTTGAGATGATTTTCATTTACAATATTATTGTGTCATTGATCTATCTTCCTCTCATGTCTGAGTAAATCCCCATAGCGTGGGAGATGTAGGGGATTGGTGAGATGTGATGTGCCTCTTTTATTTTCATCTATTTATGATTGTTGTCATGATTATTATATTGTGAGAATAAATATCTATGTTTGCCTAATGCTTGTTGTCTAATTGAAGGTCCCAAATAACAATATTATTGTTGTTGTTGTTATTCTAATGATTTTGATGATTGTGGTAAAACTAATTTGTGGCATATACGTCTTGGACATATGAGTGAACATGGCATGGCAGAATTGGTAAAGAGAGAGTTGATTGATGGTTGCAACTTGAGTAAGTTTAAGTTCTGTGAGCACTGCATTTTTGGTAAGCATAAAAGAGTTAAATTCAATGCTTCAGTTCATACCACCAAAGGCATATTAGATTGTGTGCATGCTGATGTATAGGGACCTTCCTGTAAGATTTCTATTGGTGGTGCTAATTACATGCTTATTATTATTGACTACTCAAAAAAAGTGTGGCCATATTTTATGAAACATAACTCTGATGTTTCTATGCTTTTAAGAAGTGAAAAGTAATGGTGGAAAATCAAACTGAGAGGAAAGTAAAAGTACTACATATTAATAATGGTATGGAATTTTGTTCTAATAAGTTTGTAGAGTTTTGCAATAACCATGGTATGATCAGGCACCACACAATCCCTTACACTCATGAGTAGAACGGCATGGCTGAGCGCATGAACATAACCATAATCTCGAGGGCTCGTTGTATGTTGTCCAATGCAGGTACGGGCAGACGTTTCTGGGCTGAAGCAGCCCAGCGTGCTACCTCATCAACAGGTCACCTTCTATTCCACTTGAGAAGAAAAATCCCATTTAAGTATGGTCAGGTTCTCCTTCTGATTATTCACAGTTGAGATTTTTGGGTTGCACTGCATGTGATCACGTTGATAATGGAAAGTTAGAGGCTAGAGGTGTTAAGTGCATATTTCTTGGTTATAGTTTGGGAGTTAAAGCATATAAATTATGGAATCCTAAAACTAAAAAGGTTCTGTTGAATAGGAACATTGTTTTCAATGAATCCATTATGTATCATGATAGCTTGCCATCAGATCCCTCTCATGTTATTGTTGGAGAGGAGAAAGTTAGTGTGCAGGTGAAGAACCTACAGAAAACTGTTGAAACTGTTGATAATGATGTTTTGTTGAAGATATACATGAGGAAAACATTGATGATTTTTTGTTCAGCACTTACTGTTTTCCAGCAACCACATGAGTCCATTGTTGCTGATAGACCGAGGCATAACAAAGGTCCTCGTCCTCGTTGAATTTAAGAGTGTAATCTTGTTCATTATGGTTTGAGTTGTGCTGGACAGGTGGATAACAATTCTGAACCTGCTACATATAATGAAGCCATTGCATCCGTTGACCGCGAGAAGCGGGTTTCTGCTATGCAAGAAGACATGTGATTGCTTGAGAAATATGGCACATGGGATGTTGTGCGCTTGACTAAACAAAAAAAGGTAGTTCGCTGCAAGTGGATCTTCAAGAAAAAGGAAGGTTTGTCTTAAAGAGCCTTCAAGTATAAGGAAATCGTGCGAACAAAAGGTATAAGGCAAGGTTAAAAGGGTTCAGCCAGATTCCATGTATTAATTATAATGATGTGTTCTCCGTAGTTGTAAAGCATAGTTTCATTCGCACTTTCTTTAGTATTGTGTCTATGTGTGATCTTAAGCTTGAGCAGTTAGATGTTAAGACTATTTTTTGCATGGAGAGCTTGAGGAGGAAATATACATGGACCAACCAAAAGGGTTCATAGTGCTTGGTAAAGAGGATTTTGTGTGCAAGTTAAATAAGTCTTTTTATGGCTTAAAGCAATCTCCAGGACAGTGGTATAAAAGGTTTGATTCGTTTATGATCTCACATGGCTTTGAGAGGTCTCAATATGATAGTTATGTTTACATTTAGTTTGTTGATGGATCACCTATATACTTGTTCTTATATGTTGATGATATGTTAATTGTTGCCAAGAGCATGAAAGAAATCACTAATTTGAAGACACACCTAAGTAGTGAGTTTAAGATGAAGGATCTTGGTGCTGCTAAAAAAATCTTAGATATGGAGATTACCCGAGATAGTGGTTTGTTATTTCTGAGTCAGCAAAGTTTCCTACTACTGATAAAGAGTTTGAGTACATGTCAAAGGTGCCATATTCTAGTACTATTGGTTTTTTGATATATGTTATGGTTTGTTCTCATCCTGATTTACCGTATGTTATGACTTTGATAAGTAGATACATGGATAATCCTGATAAAGAACATTGGAAGGATGTTCAGTGGGTTTTCAGGTACCTTCCTGACACTTTCAATACTTGTTTGAAGTTTGACAGGACCAGTGAGAGACTCGTTGGCTATGTGGGTTTAGATTTTGCTACCGATTTGAATAAGAGAAGATCCCTCATAGGTTATGTGTTTAATGTTGGTGGTTATGATGTTAGCTGAAAGGCAACGTTGTAGGTTGTTGTTGTTCAATCTACTACTTTTTTAGGGTAACACAATCTACTACTAAAGCTGAATACATGGATATTGCTGAAGTTTGCAAAGGATCTATTTGGTTAAAATGTTGTTTGTTGAGATTTGTGAAGATAATTCTTGCATTACTTTGTTTTATGACAGTCAAAGTCTCATATACCTTATAAGAGATCAGATGTTCCATGAGAGAACTAAACACATGAGAGAACCAAGCACATTGGTGTCAAGTACCATTTTATTAGAGATATTGTTGCTTAAGGTAAATTAAAGGTATGCAAAATCAGCACTGATATTCCTGCTAATATGATGACTAAACCTATCACCGTTGCTAAGTTTGATATTTGCTCAAACTTAGTTGATTTACTACAAGACTGAATTTGTCCCAAAGTGGAGTTTGTTGATGTATGATCCAAATCTATTAAGGAGACTAACTTCTGACGAGCGGAGCGAACCCATCATCGGAGGCTTAGGCTGAAGCGTATCTATCGCTGGAGGTACAGATAGTGGAAGACCTAGCTTTTCACATAAAATCATTTTGGAGCATAGGCTCAATGGTGGACTTTTAAAAAAAATCAAAAAGCATCAATTTTTTTGAGAAAAATATATTCATGTAGCCCACAATGTAAAATACATGTATGCAAAATTTAGAAGTAAAATACATTGTATTTTTAGTAAAAAACATAAATATGACAAATTCTGGAAAAAAAGGAGGACCATTTAAAAATTGCATTGTTCACACTCGGATCCGAATCGTTCTCTTTTTTACCAAGGCAATAATACAAAGTATTTTTAAATAATCTTTTGCAAACGCGTATTATAAATCATTATATATCTCCCTATTTTTTGAAATATTTTAATATTTAAATTTTAAACTTTTCCATAAAATGAATAGAGTCCTACCTAGAATTCGTCTTCCAAATCGATCGTACTCTAGGTTTCCACCACTATATATAGCTCTTGTAAGCCACCGGCTGGGAGTGTTGCATATGTGAAATCCTCTCGCTAGTTGGTACCCATGGTTTTCTTCTTTCTTTGTTAAAGAGGTTTTTTCACGTTAAATCTATGTCCTCTTTTTGCCCGTGAAATTATCGAGCCGAAATACTGTGTTTCATTTTGCTAAATGATATCAATTAAATGGTATATCAATTCCATAAATTGGATATAGCAATAAAAAACCAGCAAAATTCTTTCTAATATTTTAGATAGAGGAAACATCTAAAATATTAGAAAGAATGTACTCTTCTATCCAAATCCAATTTGCATTGATAAAATCAATCCAAATTCCAGTAGTAGATGAATAATTGCAAATTTTTGTATATATGAGATTAGAATAACTTCAAAATAACTGACATAATTTTTGATTTTTCCTGATCAGAACAATATATGAAAAAGAAAGAAGGTAGAAAATTTTTGGGACTTATGGTTAAAGAAGTTTCTTTTTGTTCTTCGTTAATTGTTTGTCGCAATTATAACAGTATTTATAGCACATATACTCAAATCTAGTACACTAATTTGGATCGGACAAAGTATCTGAATCAAATAAAAACCTAGCAAATTTATACGCCACACGGTTTGCTCCCCTCTTAGAGCATGTGACGTAAATAGCCTAAAACCATAAAATAACCGTTGTTTATCTGTGCCCGAAAAATAAATATCGCGCTGATCAGTGCTCGTAAACACTCCGGTCCGAAAAAAGTTTTATGGGGCGCACCAAATATCGTCCGCGGAACCGAGCATATCTGGTTTTTGTGGCCGAACCGAGCGCCAACCCACACTCCTCTCCTTTTTTGGCGCGACGGAAGTTTCCTCCACCTACCACCCTCTTCCGCTTCGCCTCCACTCCCCGACCAGCCTCCGCGCGGAATTGATGCCATGGAACCTGCACAGCTCCCGGCGGTAGTTGCTGAGGCTCCACGCCAGCAACAGTCATCCTCCGTCGCTCCGGCAGTCCATGCGGGCCCGCCGGCCGCCACCGCGTCGGCCCTCAAGAAGAGGAAGTGCGTGGCCGGGAGGCCGTCCCGCTGACCACCGCTCTCGTGACGGGCGGTGCTCACGCCACGCCTTTCTTGGCCCTGGCACCCGTCGCTCAGCGCAAGAAGGTGGCCGCGTCGCGGAAGAAGCCCAGCGTTCCAAAGAAAGCGATGGCGGGCGCCCTGCCCTGTTCCTCCGCAGCATACCCCGCCGTTGGCCGGAATCGCGTCACCGGAAGCCCACGCGGTTGCCGCACACAACATGTTCTGCGAAATGCCACCGAGGTACGAATCTGCCTTGGACTCATTCGTGCAATTACTCAACGATAGCGAGGTGTGCATCACCGAGCCACCACTCGGTGCATATGATTTGGATGGAGATGATGATGAGACAGAAGACGACAAAGAGGATGGTAAAGAGGATGCATTGGAAGAGGTTGACAAGCCGCCTATGATGAGGCCAAAGAAAAGAAGAGGAGGGCCGTGAACTACACTGAGATCGAGGACACTTGCTTGTGTCGGGCATGGTCGAAAGTGTCACTCGATGCTGTCAACGGCAATTACCAAACTGGGAAGCGTTATTGGACTAGAATTGAAGATAGATTTTTGAGACTCATGCCTCGTGTAGCAAATCCGGTGACCCGCACCTATCGTTCACTACAAGGCCGGTGGGATGTGATCAACGCTACTTATAGCCGATGAAGTGGAGCACTCAGAGCAAATCCGGGCAAATCCTCCAAGTGGTGTGAGCATTGACCAATATGTGAGTGCATCTACCTTGCATTTCTAGTTGTGATCAAGGCTATATAGACATGATCTAACATACATTCTATTAACTTGTAGGAAAGCCTAGCAATGGAAAAGTACAAGATGATGGCGGCCTCCAAAGGAAATCCATTTATGGTCCAACATTGTTGGAAGTTGCTTGAACATATAGAGAAGTGGAAGTTGAGGGATCAATAAACAAAAAAAAAAGCTTTGCTTCAATTGAATGATAGTGATGATGAGGGAGGAAGAAATGAAGGGAGGCCGAGAGGAGCCAAGGCAAAAGAGTGGATCAAGATTAAGAGAGAAGCTATGGACATGGCATCGAAGATTGATGAAATGGTGAATCCCAAGGAAACAATGACGATGAAGACAATAGAAGTAAAGATGATCATGAAGGAGGAGAAGAAGAATGAGATAAAACAAGCAAGGTGGCAATCGGTTCATGACTTAGAAGAGAGAAATATAGCACTTGAGGAGAGAAAAGCAAATGCTGAGATCCTAGCCGAGAAAAATAAAACCATGATGATAGATCCGAGCTTGATGGATGCAATCACAAAAGAGTGGTGGGACATTCGTACGGCCGAGATCCTAGCAAGGAGGAAGCAGCCATTTTGATGCATGGTTCTTCCTCGGCTACGGCAAGGGCTGCTGCTACCAAAGAGCCCATCGACGACGACGCTAGGGCATGAGCTTGACCATGTTGTTTGCCATGTCTTTTTAGTTTAGATTTTATGCGATGATCGCCCTAAAAACTGTTGGAATTGCTATCTTTTGCTAAAAACTGTTGGAATTGCTATCTTTTGCTGTCAAAACTATCGAAACAATGTTTACGGTTTTATTTGCAGTTCACCTCGCCAAGCAGTCTCCGCAAAACAGAATATGTCCCTCGAAGCGAGGAATCACGGATTCAGCGTCCCATACTCCGACGTTTACAGTTTGCTATTTATAGCTAGATGCTCTTACTCGGCTAGAATTACAGTTCTACACTGCTAAAGGGCACCAAATCTCTATTATCCCATTGAAGAACTGGTCCGACATGGCTTGCAAACATATGCGACTCATCCGACATGGCTTGCCTTGCTAGCAGCCCCAGCATGACCCCTGGTTGCCGGGGACGGCAAGCGGGTGCCAGACAGTTTAGTGGCGGCCCAAACTGCCGGTGGATAGAGCCATCTATATAGAACTATCGCAGTTCACCAAGCATGTCCAACGAGAACCATCTAATGTTATACTCCATACTGACACACCAAGTACGGAGAAAATGGAATATATATACTGACATACCAGGACTCTGTTGTCTGGTCAAATGAATGACATTTGTAACAGAATCTGACCACCCAGCGAGTCACTTCCATTCGCTTCATCCACCCTTGTGCTCCGATGAAAAACAAAGTGCAAATTGGAGCCTCCGGGAACTCAAACACGGGCCCTAATCATGAGATGGTCCTTGCAGCTGAATAAGATTATATCACCGGCGATCAGACGGTCCTTTTATTACCAAGAACTTTTAAGAGGGTTACTGATCACGGGGCCAGCCTCTCGATCTGCCATGCAGTGCTAGCACCGACTTCTCGCTGTGAATACTGTAGCCTGCTTATATCAAAGTATCATGTGCTCAGAACTACACTGCCTTGTTCACGGATATTCAAACAAGGGTTTTGAAAAATTCAGAATGGATTGACAAATCGAAATAGCTAATAAAACAAATAAAAGAGGTGCAAAACCTACCGGTCATGCAGACGAGACTGTTGGCCTTGCCAGAACTCAAAAAGATTTGGTGTCAATCTGTAGCCACCCCAGTAATCAGGTTTTGGGATGAAGCTACTGCAGAACCAGAAAACAGCAAATCAGGTTAAAAGAACATACTCGGATTCAGGATTTTGTAGCTAACGTGAAGCAGCTAGCTAAAGATTGTTAAAGTTCAGCAGCTCAGAGTGCTGTGCCATCTGTGTTAGAACATCTAATGCATAGGCCATAGGTAAATACATGGCGACTATGTCCGACAAATAGCGACATACTGCCTCTGGAACATAAAGAATCTGCTGAAACAGTACAATATCCATCTCCCTCTCAGAGGCAGGACAGAGAGTAGATAAATCCATTTCCCGCACTCGAGATAGAGATAGAGAGTAACCACAATGTGCTGAAGCTTCCAATGGAGGATGATCATTACAGTGCATACTTTTCATAATACTGTATGGACAAGATAAATGATGTGCATATTATGGTTATGATGCTTGTTCAGTTCATGTTCTTCGACTACTATTCATGAAACTGGGTTTATGTGGCTACTGAGTTGCTCAGTCTTCCAATCTTTTAAAAGTGGTACTATGTTACAATCACTAGCAAGATGCCTATGCTATGCCACAGAACCACAAGAAATGGGGTGGAACAAGATTTGCTCAAGTTATGTTCGACTAATACACTTATGTTGTTCATTCATCAATTGTGAACGGGCGAGCGCTCTGGTAAGGGGTGCGCCCTCCAAGTGATTCCGGAGACAGTAAGGTCGCTGGCAAGGGTGTAACTTCCTCTAGTTCTGTCGACGACGAGTTTGCTGGCAGGGGGTGCCGCCTCCACGTGGTTCCCGCGACGACAAGGGAGCAGCAACGTGAAGAGAGGTGGATGGAAAAGATACAGCAAGGCAGAATGACGGAAGTAGATATATCGGGCAGCAATGCAAGACTTAGATGGGATCCCAATTTGGAACACATGGATACAAACACACAGGAATAGGAAAACATTAAAACTCGTACCAAATAATTAACAAAATCACAGGAATCCCATCCCAATTGCCATTTTCTGCAGGCAATTGATAAGCTGGAGTCATCTCATGGCAAATCTCCGTGCCATCTCCAAAAACGTACATAATTTACTAACAGCGACAGGTAAGAACTTCTATAGGTGGGAGTCACAGTCCTTATCCTCTTGGGACAACTCATATACAGGCGCCCTTCTTGATGAGGGACAGTAGTGGGAATAAAACAGTAATAAAATCCAGTACTAGTTTCTACACGCTTCTACTATATTCTAGGTAATTTGGTCTTTTAGTCATATGTGTTGTAGTAGTTTCTGGAGTGTTCTAGTGTGAGTTGTAACCATGTTGTTTGTGTTTATTTCCTAGTTTTAAGTAGTATTATCTAGAGCCTTCTAGCTATAAGTAGAACTAAGAAGTGGAGGCTCATGAGGCCTATAAATAGAGGTCCTCACCACTATCTATGGAACTTGGACTATGTACCCACTACCTATCAAATAAATAGAACCTTGTGTTCTTGTTTTAGATCTTGGATTAGATCTAGTATGTTGAGAGTTTTGGATTAAACTCTTGACAGCCCCCGCCCCTAGAGCGATATCTAGCCCACGCCTCTAGAGCGATATCTAGCCCAGCACGTTGGAGTGGTTCCTTCAACATTTGTGCTATCTTTATTATAGCAGCAAGGTGGAGTTGTTCCTCCACAACCCTTATGCTGCATCAGGTGGTATCAGAGCCTTGCTGATCCATTCCAGTTCTTGGTGTTCTATTGGAGACGAAGCTGCAGCCAACAATGAAAGGATTGGAAAAGAGAATGGATGCTGCAGAACAACAGAGCTGAGCGCTGCGTGAAGATTCAACACATTCAATGTGGCAGACTTAGCTCTTCATCATCCATAACAAGCACTCTATGAAGATAACTCGAGGTCGAGTTCCAAACAACCAGGGGAGAATGATGAGGGACAGTAGTGGGAATAAAACAGTAATAAAATCCAGTACTAGTTTCTACACGCTTCTACTATATTCTAGGTAATTTGGTCTTTTAGTCATATGTGTTGTAGTAGTTTCTGGAGTGTTCTAGTGTGAGTTGTAACCATGTTGTTTGTGTTTATTTCCTAGTTTTAAGTAGTATTATCTAGAGCCTTCTAGCTATAAGTAGAACTAAGAAGTGGAGGCTCATGAGGCCTATAAATAGAGGTCCTCACCACTATCTATGGAACTTGGACTATGTACCCACTACCTATCAAATAAATAGAACCTTGTGTTCTTGTTTTAGATCTTGGATTAGATCTAGTATGTTGAGAGTTTTGGATTAAACTCTTGACAGCCCCCGCCCCTAGAGCGATATCTAGCCCACGCCTCTAGAGCGATATCTAGCCCAGCACGTTGGAGTGGTTCCTTCAACATTTGTGCTATCTTTATTATAGCAGCAAGGTGGAGTTGTTCCTCCACAACCCTTATGCTGCATCAGGTGGTATCAGAGCCTTGCTGATCCATTCCAGTTCTTGGTGTTCTATTGGAGACGAAGCTGCAGCCAACAATGAAAGGATTGGAAAAGAGAATGGATGCTGCAGAACAACAGAGCTGAGCGCTGCGTGAAGATTCAACACATTCAATGTGGCAGACTTAGCTCTTCATCATCCATAACAAGCACTCTATGAAGATAACTCGAGGTCGAGTTCCAAACAACCAGGGGAGAATGATGAGGGACAGTAGTGGGAATAAAACAGTAATAAAATCCAGTACTAGTTTCTACACGCTTCTACTATATTCTAGGTAATTTGGTCTTTTAGTCATATGTGTTGTAGTAGTTTCTGGAGTGTTCTAGTGTGAGTTGTAACCATGTTGTTTGTGTTTATTTCCTAGTTTTAAGTAGTATTATCTAGAGCCTTCTAGCTATAAGTAGAACTAAGAAGTGGAGGCTCATGAGGCCTATAAATAGAGGTCCTCACCACTATCTATGGAACTTGGACTATGTACCCACTACCTATCAAATAAATAGAACCTTGTGTTCTTGTTTTAGATCTTGGATTAGATCTAGTATGTTGAGAGTTTTGGATTAAACTCTTGACAGCCCCCGCCCCTAGAGCGATATCTAGCCCACGCCTCTAGAGCGATATCTAGCCCAGCACGTTGGAGTGGTTCCTTCAACATTTGTGCTATCTTTATTATAGCAGCAAGGTGGAGTTGTTCCTCCACAACCCTTGTGCTGCATCACTTCTCTTGAGTTTGCTCCCTGACCAAATCGATCCGATGCCAACAAAATTTCAACGGAAATCTTCGGTCTAAACTTGATGAACCAGACATCGCTGAGACCAGGAGGAGCTTGCCTGCAACGTCATCGAGGTGATACACTCTTCTTCCTGTTAGCCTTGGCCGCTCAGCGATCGTGGAAGGACCCTCTGCTCTCTCTCCACTGTGTTCATCTTGAATCTTTTCCTCTCTCCGTGTGCAGTGCACAATGAGTTCACATGAAAAATATCCAGGGGGTTGGAATGGATTTTTGTATTACCATAAGTCGCGTGCTAGGAGCAGTATTACAGAGGAACAGGGGGGTGGGTTTTCTTCCATTCTAAACGGGCCAATCGAATAGAGTTTCCTTTCAAAGTCCCGTAAAATTCCTCCGTTCCAAACATGCCTAGAAAGATTGGTGACGGAGGCAGCATGAAGAGAGGGGATTCGGGGTGGAAAGGGGCAGGAGGGAAATGACTGGGAGGGGGCGTAGGAATCAAGGGATCGTGGAGGGATGGGAGTAGATCACTTCCTGCCTTCATGGTTACCAGTTTGCTGCCTCAGACGGATTTTCCCAGCCCAATTGTCCAAGGCAGAGGTGCAAGTTGTTAGAGCTATATTCTACTTCCATGTATACCATTATATTTTCCCCATTATATGAGGGGCTTTCTGCATATTTATCACCTGTACATGTACTATATATTGTGACCTTTGGCCCCCGGGAATACAAGTTAATTATTCCTAACAAAAGTGAACAGACAACTATCAACTGAGAACTTTAATATGTAGTACTCCCTCTGATCCATAATAAGTGTCGGGGGTTTAGTTCAATTTAGTACAAATTTGAACTAAAACAAACCCCGACACTTATTATGGATCGGAGGGAGTAGTACGAATGTGTTAAAATAGAGATAAACTGCCTGGGAACAAAGCAGCTTATGGTGAATTACTCGAAACAATAAAAGTATAAAGAAACATGCAATGGGGACCAAATATGGGTGCAGCAGGCATGTTTACTCACCCATCCGAATATTTTTCTTCCAATTCCTTGTACACATGTTGAAGAACATCCCTTCCAGAAATGACAGTGCTCTAGAAATAGCATAGTTAATATCTAAGTTTGTTCTGAAGCATGCTGAGGTATCCCTTTCATATTTCTAGTAATAGAGACATGATATGTGACCAAAACTAGATCAACACAAACCTGCTTGCTAACTATGGCACCAAGCTGACTTCCACGTGGGCGGCTGTGGAAATACTTTTCAGACTCTTCTTCTGAAACCTTCTGAACCAACCCTTCTACTCTCACCTGCGCAAAAACAAAGGTCATCATCAGCCAACAGGAGCTCTCAGTATATGCTACCTCTTTGTCAGTTTGAAACACATGTGTTGCACCAGAGCGTTGAAAATAATAATGAACTGATCATCTGACTGGATTTACAGAAATGTGTGGTAAATAGATAATTTGACTATGCTTGTGGTATTTAGTTTCAGCAACGAAGAACATGTGGTATACAAATGCTAAACTGAAACTACCCAACAAAAATCTATCCTTTATTTGCCTTGAAGACATGTTTCAACTTTTCAGTTATTTTTCAACTTATAGACCATTTCCAGTTTATCTAGTGCTCTTGACTAAAAATTTGTTTCCAAGTGATTACCTAACATTTATAAGTACATTATAAGGTTGTATCACTTTATTTTATAATACCAAACGGAAGTTTTATTTGGTAAATCTGATGCATAGTTTCAAAACCTATCACAAAAAATACCAAAAATAGATATATAAATATAACGAAGTACTCCCTCCATCCCCAGATACATGGCGTATAAATTTAGTCAAGAGGTCAATACTTTCTAAGTTTGACCATGTATATACACAAAATATGAAGATCTACAATACCAACTCAAAATCAATAGTCCAACGTAAGATATATTTTCATATTGTATTTATTCAATATTATTATTGTTGATATTCCCTTATATATACTTGGTCAAACTTAGAAAGCTTTGACCTTTTTACTAAGTTTATAAGTCATGTATTCAGGGACGGAGGGAGTAACTGCGATGATAGTACAACAACTTGGCATGTAGGTTTATTTGTCCACCAAGTTGCAAAATGCAATGGATTAGTCCACGAACTTGGCCAGTCCAAAATGTACCACCTCAGGCTAATCGCACCCATATAGTATGCTAGCGTGGTTAGTGACACAGTGTAGTGCAGAGGGATTTCCCACGCGTCAGCCAACCCTGCAATTCTGCATCCATCAAAAGTCCCCTCTCCTCTATTCCCCTCTTCATAAAATTCATTTTATTTCCACACATTAGGGTGTGTACAATGTGGGGTACTTAGGGAGGTGCCTGTAAAAATAGACCAGTTTATTCTAAGCACCCATACTTATATCTATACCAGAGTCCAGAGGTGCCTAATTAAGCACCTGTCCTATAGAAACACTCGTGAGTAAGCGAAAAAAAATTGTAAGCATAGCTAATCATCCTATAAATCTCCCCCTAAACCATCCTCTGACCTACATGATTTCTCCAACAGTCATACAAACCATAAATTTAGCATGCAGAACTGTTATGCGATCTTGTGAGTCCTAAAGAGCCATCATTCTCGTCCAAAAATGGCTACCAATCATGGAACATCTGTCAGATCATCCCCCCCCCCAAAAAAACCATCAAAACTTCTAAGGGTCTGGGAGATTAAGGCGACAGCTGACAATATTGTGCCGCAAGATTGCCATACCTTCGACAACGCGGTTCCATATCAATCAAGGGGTACAGTTACCGGCATCAAGGATCCTCCATGACATGGGTACGAACAACTCGAGTGAAGAGACAAAGAAGGACTGGAAATATGGATTGAAGAAACTGGGAGTCCTTATTGCAAAAGGTACACGGCACCAGGATGTTTCGTTTACTTCACATGCTTCACTTCCACGCTAGCATGCCATGTAAGCGGCATTATCCCAAGCGGCTCGGTTTGGACCAAAATGAACCCGCGCATAGCCAAGTTCGTGGACTACCTCATTGAATTTTACAGCTTTGATGCCAAGTTCTTGGACTAGTCCATTGCATTTTACAGCTTTTTAAAATATGCTAGCACACCATGTTGTTGTACCTCCGGAGCAATTACCTAAAATATACCACATGAGTTCATTTCATATTCCGTACTCTTTTTTAAAGATATACCCTGATCTCTGCATCAATCGATGCACACAGCCATGTACATTTTATTAAATGAATACAGCCGATGCATCAATGTTTACTATTCACTCACTCATAACTGTAGCGCAAAAATGAGACCTAGTCAATAATAAATTACTCCCTCTGTTCCATATTAGTTGTCGCTGATTTAGCACAAGAGATCTTAATGGACTATTATATGAATAAGCACATGAAAACCAGATTGTGCTGAAGAGGTGAGACCTTATTTCACATATCCGACAGCAAACACAGTGGCAGTTTTGAAAATAGACTAACATTGTGTTAGAACCAAATCGTGAGAGAATTTGCATTATGTTATTTATTGAGAAGGTCTTTCACCCTCTTGCTACTGCAGGAAATAAATATTATTTGTTCACCCTCCTGCCACTGAAGGCAACAGAAATTATCCTATATTACTAGTGAACTCGCTTGGTAAGATCACCTGTCGGTTCATCTCATTCCAGTAGAAAAGGAGCGCAGCATTTGAATTTTCCGACAAATCATGTGCCTTTTGGCTACCATAATTTGTGTACCTGCAAAGACCCCATTAAAGCATGCAGGAAAAATTTAGGGAGCCTCACTGGAATGGCTAACTGATTAAACAGTGACTTTTAACTTACCAAACGAAGCCATGCCTATCAACACCTTTAAGAAGAACCATTCTTGAAGAACTGCCCAGAAATTAACAACAGAGATGAGTGTCTAACATTACAAAAGGCAAACAGTTCTCAAAGCTGAAAAGAACATCAAGACAAAAAGAATTTGTACGGTTTTCCTGCTTTATTGACAGTTGTTAAAGCCATGGCATTTGGCTCTCGCAAGCCAGCAGTAACTGCTTCATCAAACCATCTACGGAACTGCAGCAAAGAGATAGTCATCCGTAGAAAGTATTATTGAAAAATAGGCTCCCATTCCAGAGAATTGCTTCAAGTTGACTGTACCTGGTCAAATGGATCAGACATCACTTGATTCTCAAGAAGTTCCGGGGAAATATAATTTTCCCTCAGTGATGAAATGTCAACTGATGGTGCTTTTCCAATTCTCACACACATTGAGGTGCCAGGATATGGAGGAAGTTCAAGCCCATATTTGGTCGAAATAGGAGGTGGAACAAACCTGCCCCCGAGAAAATGGTGTGGACCAGTAAATTTTTTTGCACAGAGCTTTGGTGCAGTCAATGATACCTGACATTCCGCAATAACTTAAGAACTGAAATTTTCAATGGTTAAACAGCTATCTCTAATGTTGATACACAAATCCATCCAAAAATCTTCTAATAGATGCTAACCAGCATATCAGGCTTAATTCCTCCTCCATTAACATCTCCCTCTTCAACATGCCACCCAGAAGGGATATCAACAGAAACAATTGGTGGCCTTTTCGCTGAATCATCAGTAACACTCAACGAAACAAGCATTTGGATAAGATCATCGAAGGGTGGTCGGGGCGTTCCTAAAAAGTAGTTTCCCCAAACAAAATCTTAAGGATAGTGAAAAATATAATTGGTACTAGACAGGAAAACAATAACGCATCATGTTACTTCTCTTCAATTCAGTTCACTCCGAATGGTAAATGTACTTTCTTAATTAGCAGATTACAGATCATTGATAATTTCAAGTTTTTAAGGCTGTAAAGCATCCTAAGGCGTTCAGCCCCAGCCTTAATGCCTAAGCCGTCACCTAAGCGTCTAAGCCGGGCGCTAAAGCAGGCAGAATTTCAAGATGCTGCCAGGGCGCCTTACCGCCTAAGTGATGCCTTAAAACCCATGGATGATTTATAAGGTTCTGCATTAAACTAAGCCACTTGCTCCCAGCACCATTCTATATACCTATACTCCAAAATACCACTTGATACATGGAGAGTAACCTCATGTATTGACTTAATAATCCTATTGTGATTGAGTTTGATCAAACCCAATTTATTCAAAAAAACTATCATTTATCATCTTAAAAATCCTTATTTGTTTAGCTGGGAGCTCAGCTGTTGTCTCAACAAGATTATGAAGAAACTAATTCTGATTTGTACAAGCTATGTGTTATGTATACACTTTTCAACAAACTCTGCCTTTTCAATGAAAAGCAACTCCTCCTAATAGAGAGATAAGAACAACACTGTTTCAATGAGAACATATGAACTACTCCCTCTGTTTCTAAATATAAGACGTTTTGATAGCTCAAACTGAACTGAAAAAACATCTTATATTTAGGAACAGAGGTAGTACTTAACAAATCATATGGCACAGAATATTCGGATTGAACAGAGCAAGGGGGGCAGGTAAGAGACAGAATATCTCACACAAGCTTTACAATCAATGGGTGAACATACATCAGAACAGAATGAAAGGTTAATAAGTTATAAAAAACCACATACCATGAAATGAGAAGCCAAACATGGCATCAATAACAATGTCGAACTGGCCTGCTAAGTCGTGAAATAGGTCTTCAACAGGCACGAACGGGATATCGAGTGATTCGAGCTAGAAGACCAAGATTGGTTAAATAATAATGTTGGAACAATAGATACAATATGGCACACCGAGAAAACTGCGGAGTCCATCAGAGACTACCTACCTGAGTAACAAGGCCAGAATACAGAGGTCTGGATGTACGTTTTGGATAACACACAAAGGGCTTATATCCAAAATGATAAAGATGACGAGCAGCAACGAGACCATCACCACCATTGTTTCCTGGACCACAGATGATAAGAACCCTTGTATGTTCACTCAACTTATAAACCTGTATTGACCACGGAATTTTTCAGAAAACAGAAAGTATTACTAACTAAGAATTGGTGTACAAAAGGGAACCGAAAAGACAAACATGTTCATCGACATGGATGCCAGCTCATAGAGAACATTGGTACGACCTTCTATGTCTGATGATCAGATCCCCATTTCTTCAACTAGTTAGTGAGCGTTCACAAGTATCAAGATATCTTAGTAGCAAGCAATCTCGTTGCTAGTCCTTTAATTGGATATTTTTCTATCATACCACAACAACAGCAAGCTACTGCTACATAGTTTAAACGGTCTGGTGCTAGAAGAAAATTCTGTTCAGACAACTAGCCTGCTTAATTCGAATTAGCACGCCAACAAGTTCCATGGCAGCTCCAGGTCCTCATTAATCAAACTTTCTTTCGAAGCATTTGACATTTTAAAAGAAAATAGCAAGTGAGTATTAGCTGCAATTGCCAAGGCTATGAATTCGTAGTTTTGCAGGCGGGGGCAGAACAACTTGTATATATTACTCCAATGACAAAACATTAAAGAGCAGCACAACGATTCCAATGCCTTGTACCTCTGCAACTGCCGCCGCGACGCTCAGTCCCGCGAGCTCCTGCGCGCACGCACGCACGCCCAAATCAAATCAAGCAATTAGTGCCCACGTAAGGAGCGAGGGGATGGTTCCCGTTCACTTACCATGAGCTGATCGACGCTAAAGCCGAGGGGCCCCATGAGCTGCTCGTCGATCTCCGCAGCGTCGCGCTGCGAGAGGTGCGTCACCTCCGCAGCGGCCGCGGCCGCCGTCGACGTTGCCAGCGACGCCATGGACCGCCTAAGCGAGGGTGACAGGACACCCAACGGCGCAGCGGCGGCGAAGAAGGCAAGGGGGCGGCGGGGGTGTGTGCTAGGGTTTTGGCGCGTAGGACAGAGCGAAGGGACGGAGAGAGCAGCGGTGGTGGGTGCAGAGAAGGTGGAGAGAAAGAATGGCATAGCACGGCTGGTGGTGCTGGCGACACCGGATATGGTCCGGATTTTGGACGCGGCGGCCAGCATCCCCCGCTGGCGGTGGCGGTGGCAGCTGCCTGGGTTGCGGCTGAAGACCAACCAACGTTGTAATAGCCCAAGTGCGGCCCACGAAGCCGAAATCGCACGAAGCGGAGGGTCGAGAAGATGCCACTCCGACTCCGAGCTCTCTATCCCCACCACCGCATCCACCTCCGCTGCGCCGCCGCGCCTTGTCCTCCGCCTTCGGCCACCTCATCTTCCTCAGCCTAGGAGCCCTCTCCACCCGCCGCGTCCCCTTCCTCTGGTAATTCAGCTCAAATCTGGGAGTATATTTCACTAAAAGGCTGCCGCTGATTGATTGGGATGGATCAGCACGTATTTTCCAGCCCGTCACGTCTTTATCCTCTTTTTGATTGACTATTGTCGATGAACTAGGAAATAATCAATCACTTGCACTACAATTTACAATCATCCATGGATTTTTGTTAAGTCTGAAACTTGTGTTAAGGTGTGCTGCTTGGCTTGCCTGAAAGTCTGAGGTACTGACACGTTAGTATTTAGAACCCTGTGAATTCTATGTGAGTCGGTGGTTACTTTGTTTTTCCTAATGTAGAATAGTTGGTAATCAGTTATAAACTTTACAGGGCAAGAAGTTTAGTTCTGCTTGGATGGAATGTACTTCCATGACTGTGCCTTCCATTGTTGTGTATGTGACAGTTCCAAATCGGGAAGCAGGTACTTTACCTATATCGTTGCTCTTATTATCGAATTGTTACACTAGTTAAATACAATACACTGCTAGGAAAAAAAACTATATCAGCATGTTGCTTCCGAAAAAGGATATGTGTAGAGACATTTATAGACGTTCTACTTGCAAATGCACGCTGTGATCATGTTGCGCACGGGATCTTCATGACAAATTTGGTTCATCCTAAAAAAGGAAAAGTTGTAAATATGATATTATAGCGCTTAGGAAGCATTCCCTCGCATTCGCCAGAGCAACTCCCTCATCCTAGACATTTATAGACGTTTTACTTGCAAATGCACGATGTGATCATGTTGCGCATGGGATCTCCATGACAAATTTGATTCATCCTAAAAAAGGAATAGTTGTAAATATGATATTATAGCGCTTAGGAAGCACTCCCTCACATTCGCCAGAACAACTCCCTTATCCTAGATAATATGGCTGTCATAGACTCTGCAATGGTCATCGCCATCGCTGTCATCTCCAAAACCGCGTCCTCCATCAACTCCGTGTCTGACTCGGACTCCGTTCCTCGTCGATGATGGAAGGACCCACTAACACGCATACTGATCCACACCACCCATGTTCCCCATGTCGAACAATGCATGATCGATCAAAACTAAGCAAGCAATTAAAAGTAAGTCGTCGCCGCGATTAAGCAATGTTCAGTGAACAAGTTATACATATCTATTGGCCGACGAATGTCTTAGTAGCTTCACTTGACGCCACATGCACCGATGCATATATGTATGTAGCTAACCTGCCTAGAGAATTGATCGACCACTATGCATACGGTAAATGATTCTTATCCGCGGGTCGAGCACATGTGTGCGTCCACTGTGCTGCTAGCCGTCAGATTTTGGCTAATCTAAGTGTAAACCAGGCAAAAAAAACTGAGCACTTGTATTCATCCTCATGGAGTGCTTCAATAGAGAGAGTACATCCGAGAGAGAGGAGAATACACTGTAACACTGGCCTATTTCACATCTGATAGTTCATTTCAGTTACATTCCTATTTAAAATCTCTCCACTGTTATGTTGTTCTATGGCCCATTTTTTAGATGGTTCTATGGTATTGTTTTGACAAGTCTGATATCTTTCTTAACCAGCACTAAGAAAATTAAATTATTTATAGTCATCTCGTTATTTATTTTCTTTTGCTGCATGCAAAAAGCTATCAGAAAGCATAAACAGTGAGAAGCTTGCTGCGTGTGTGAACATAATGGCTGGTAGGAACTGTATCCTATCTCTTTGTTTATTCTATGCAGCTACAGACATCCAAATTTAGCAGACTCTTGTCAATTGACCATCATCTACAGCAGTTTCCAGCTCTCAAGCATCATCATCTCTTCCAATTTCATGATGCCCATTAAACATTTCAGTTCTCCAAAATGTGACACGGGTAATCATGTAGTTGTTTATGTAAGCATCATTTGGCCTGTCAGGGGCAGCATCATTACCACTGTTGAACTAAATTTGATGAAAGGGATTCAGTTGACGACATTGTGTGGTATCAAATGAAAATAAAAGGCCACGGCTGGCCTCCATCTCTGTCTCCGGTGTGGACAACTGAGTCGGCCAGCCTTCATTTCTGGAGTTACTTAAGGCGACAACGCTACATACGCCTGAAAGAGTTGCTACTTAAGACGACCTGACTTGCTACTAACGGTGCCCGGAGGTGTTACCCGACGACATGGATTGCAACCGGGAGATCCGTCGGCGGGCCAGTTTGCAATTTGCTTGTAATTGAGCACCCGTCGGGGGGCATTTTGTAACTTGCTTGTAATTGAGCCCCCGTCGAGGGCTAGTTGCAACTTGATTGCAACCGGAGGGACCCCCGTCGACGGGCTAGTTGCAATTTGCTTATAACTGAGCTCCGCCAGGGGCTAGTTGCAACTTGCTTGTATATGAGATCCTCTAGGGGCTAGCTTGCAACTTGATTGCAACCCGGGGGGGCATCGTTACAAATTGCTTGTAACTGAGCTCCGCCAGGTCCCAGTTGCTCCACCGGGTCCCAGATGCAACTTGCTTGTAGCCGAGGTTTGTTAGGGGCCAGTTGCAACTTAATTGCAACTAGGGATGACCCACGGCAGAGCACTGCACGCAGAGCTTTCTTGTAATTGACCCATCGGTTGCAACTTTCTTGTAACTGAGCTCCACCGGGGATCAGTTGCAACTTGCTTGTAACTGAGCTTTGCTGGAATTGTAACTGAGCTCTGTCGGGTTTGTAACTTGCTTGTAACTGAGCTCCTGTTGGTGGAGGGCATTTTTTGCAACTTTCTTGTAATTGAGCCCCCGCCGAGGGCCAGTTGCAACTTGAGTGCAACTGAGCACCCGTCGGGAGGGGGCCCCGCCGAGAGCCAGTTTCAACCTTATTGCAACCAGGGGGACCCCATCGAGTTTGCAACTTGATTGTAATTGAGCTCCGCTAGGGGCCAGTTGCAACTTGCTTGTAACTAAGCCCCGCTGGGGGCCAGTTGCAACTTGATTGTAACTGGGGCCCCGCCGAGATCTAGTTTCAACTTGATTACAATCGGGGGGAGGGACCCCATCGATTTTGCAACTTGATTGTAATTGAGCACCGCTGGGGCCAGTTGCAACTTGCTTGTAACTGGGGACCTGCCGAGAGCCAGTTTTAACTTGATTGCAACCGTGGGGACCCCATCGATTTCGCAACTTGATTGTAACTGAGCTCTGCTTGGGGCCAGTTGCAACTTGCTTGTAACTGAGCCCCTCCGGGGGCCAGTGGCAACTTGATAGTAACTGGGGGCCGCCGAGAGCCAGTTTCAGCTTGATCGCAACTAGGGGGACCCCACCGTTTTTTGCAACTTGATTGTAATTGAGCTCCGCTGAGGCAGTTCCAACTTTCTTGTAACTGGGGTCCCGTCGAGAGCCAGTTTCAACACGATTGTAACTAGGGCGCCTTCGAGAGTCAGTTTTGACTTGATTGCAACTCGGGGGGGTCCCATTGATTTTTTCACTTGATTGTAACTGAGCTCTGTTGGGGCCATTTGCAACTTGCTTGTAACTAAGACCCGTCGGGGGAGCCAGTTTCAACTTGATTGCAACCGGAGCCCCGCCGAGAGCCAGTTTTAACTTGATTGCAATGATGTGTTGACGGTGCCTCTCTCTTTGAGGGTGCTGCTTCGTACGGGGCGCTTCAGGGTCCTCGGAGCGTGGCAGGAAATAGTTGGAGGACGCAACGGTTGCGGATCGTCATTGTTTAGTCACTTGGCCACTATTTTCGTTTATTTTCATTTCGGCATGTTGTTTGCTATTGCCCAACACTTCTTTGGTTCCTATCTCTTGTACTGAAGGCACTGGAAATTCATTCGACATTCTGATGTTTTGTAAACATTTTTATCAAATATGTCTTTTTTAAAATTTATGAAAAATGTATAAGGAAAAAAAGAGAAATGGCAGTTTTTACAAAAACATCAAATAATATTTCCAGAGGTTTTTATTGACAAATTTAGTGAGTCACTAGATTAAATTCATATTATTTTTGAATTTGCTTAATGCATTTTGATTTATTTTAAATTTTCAAGTAGTATGACACAATTAAATTATCTTTGCTGATTTTTATTCTTAATTGAATTTCTGTCAAATATTATTACAAGGAAGACAATTATATGTGTGGGACCACGATAGCAGTTAAGTGGGTAGCCGTAGCGCTAACACTCCCTGTACGCGTGTAAGAGAGATAAGAGAGAGGAGAGATGGAGATAGAGACAATACAGAGAGGAGGGAGCGCAAGGGAGAGGGCGAGGAAGAGAACGGGATGGGCACAGTAGCACCGACCGCGACGGTGGAAACCTCGACGAACGCGACCACGGCAGAGCACTGCACGCAGGACCACCACGCGCCGCTGAGCTGCCCCCGCTCTCTAGGTAAGCACCTTGTCGAAATCCCCCACCCATCTCAATTCCCGCAACGTAGCGCTGTTTCAACCTTCTCCAGTCTTAGATTTTCTAGGATTTTGGTATGCATCATGCTGACGGATTGGATTCGTTGTTGTTTGGCGAAGCATAGTGTTTCGAAATTCCAAATCGAGCGGGTCAAACTACCTTCTGAGCGCACCAAATTTCAAGTCAATAGGGACATATAAATTGGATGTTGTGGTTAAACACGAATCATTCATTCTATTATTTGGATTTCCATGAGACATGGACTTACTACTTGCATATCTGGTATATTCTCTGTCCTGTTGTTTTTTGTATAGCAAAAATTGATACGAAATTTACTGATTCCGTATGTACAATAAAGTTTTAACACAAAAATCCAAAAAGAACAAGAAAATCGCAACAAAAGATAAGGCACACAGACAAGAACAAGGTTTCTACCGGCTGCAGCGATGGAATTGGCTGAAATTCTCACTAAATAGTACTCCCTCCGTCTTAAAATAGATGTCTTAAATTTTTCAAAACTTCGATGAATTTATATACTTTCTCCGATCCATATTAATTGACTTTGATTTATCAAATTTTGGATGAACCTATATATGTCTAGATTCATTCAGATCTAGACAAATTTGAGTCAGTTAATATGGGCCCTAGATTCATTCAGATCTAGACAAATTTGAGTCAGTTAATATGGGCCAGAGGAAGTACTAAATAATTTTCCATATTCCAGTTTTATGGAAGAAAAATGATCTCTTGAAAAGATGTCTGCGAGTGAAATGATGCGTAAGATGAAGCAAACCGAATAAGATAACTATCTAGATGAAAACAAAAGGTAAATGTGTACGTGAAGCATCAAGGAGTTTCACATTCAAGGAATGTACTAGCTAGCAGCATGCTTACCAACATTTTTTTTCTTGCAAATCATAGACCAGTTTGCCTGTGGTTAAGAAAAAATCGTGATCGAAACAATGGAAAAATAAATAAAAAGATTTTTAGAGGAACTGAAAGACCATCACCCATCGAGCTTCTACGTGTTCCGAAAGCCCTGAATTAACCAAGGACATCCGGCTGCAATCACGCCGTCGAATTGGTGCCAGGCATGAATTGTGCCACATGGGAACACCGACCATGCCGCATCAAACTAGTCAGTGCCAAACACGCCAGATGATGACTCGACGAAGACGCTGCTGTTGACCTTAGTCCCACTTTATCTACAAGAGGAGGCTATATCAAACTTTTAAGAAAAAGATTAGGTGAAACTCCATGTATGTGTGTTTCTTGTGGTTGAGCCTTTCTTGATTATATTTTATATCTTATTTGGCTCTTGTGAGAAATTAATGGATTATCCCATTTTGGGGGAGTGTTATGCTTGGGCATTCCACAATCCTAAAATTGTGTGTACATGAGGAATACCACCTAGTATTTATATTGGATTATTGTCTAGCCTCTATGTGATATAACTCTCATGAGAAATTTAATTTTATAATGTCCATTAATTATCTCTATTTGTATCATTTTGCCTCGTGTTGGTTTTGTGGTAGTATCACATTATGGGGGAGTCATATGCTTAGTGCATATTACAATCCTAGAAAATGTAAATATTCGAGGTTGTGTCACTTAGAATTGATATTGATAATTATCTAGCACCTATGTGACATATTTGCTCATACAAGTTCCAATTTGCTTGAATGTTGTTGTTGATCATATTTTGGATCTTGTATATGAGAGTGTTTCTTGGTATGTGTTTCCTCATATTTAGATCTCTATATCATCATGAAAACCATTTGCTTTAAGTTACTCTAATCACTAGTGATTGAGTGACTATTGGAAGCTACCAAGAATCTTGTTTGAGGTATCATGCTCAATTCTTATATTTAGTTATATGCTTCTTGTTGTGTGAATATGATCTTGGATATCCATGCAAGCTACCTTGGGAAAATTATTCCCAATATTTCTTGTCCTTGGACAATGAGTACTAAATTTATGGTAGAATTTATTGATCATATTCACTTTGGCATTTGCTTAATCTTGTCCTATCTTTGGCCAAGTAAATGTTTTATGTGATCCCATGTATTCCTTGCTATTTTTGGATCTTCTTATTTTATTGGTATCCTCTTGTGTTTTATTTAATGTAGGTAGTAGTGATGATCCCATTTGTGTGCATTTTTTGCATTCAAAAGAAATTTCTATATAATGTACTACTTATGGGTGAACTCTCCTATATTATCTAGAACAATCCTTTTATGCTTTCTTGTTTGATCCATATCGGGTTTTATGTGCTTGGAACCTCAATCTTTTCGTTTTGGTATTTTGTGCCATCATGAGAAGTTTAGGGAGTTTGGTTTCTTGTTGGAACATTTCTCCTTTTGGGAGTTGGTTTTGTTTCATTCCTTGCTTCTTGATTTGACCATTTTAGAATGAGATAAATCCTTGAGCATTTTTATTTCTATCTATTTTTGCTCTTTTGGCCTTAGCCTAGTTCATTTGTTGAACTTGTGATCGTTCATGTGTTGAATTGGTTCTTTGATACAATTTGGACATCGCTTGTCTTGTCACACTCTTGTGTGTGCCATCTCGGTTTACTTGGTTTTTTTGTTCAAATTGTATCTCTTTTTTGGTTCTTGAAAGCTTTATGCATGCATATTTACTATATGTTTATATTAAGGCATGTTTGATTTCTTTGATCCAATATATAAGGGAAACTCCACCAATTCCCATCGGCTAAGTTGTGCATGAAATTCAATTTCATATTAATGTGCATATAATTATGTGGAGTCTCCCCTATGTATTGTAGTTTCTCTAACTACTTTGGACCCAATAAGTTTGGGGACCATTTTGTACTTAAATGTGTTTTAGGTACATTGGAGATATATTGGACGCTTGTCTCTCAATTTTGAAGAAGTGATGCTTAGAAGAAAATTTGAGGCAAGCTATAGGATAATCAACGAATTCATATCCTCTACATCCTACCTCGGTAACAAGTATCTCTTTCTCATGCTCACATATCTTGATTCCAACCGTTTGTCGGTTGCCTTCTAGCATGAATTAATGTATTTGTAATTGTTGTAGTTCTAGCCATGGTTTTAAGAGGACTCTCTAGTGTATATGTGTTTAAGTTGAGATGAGTACATGTAGTTGGGACTATACAAAATCATGCACATGATCCTCCAATCCCAAATATGTCAATCTAGCAATTTTATTGCCTATCATTTCCTCAACTTCTCTCATATGCAATAGTGAGATTTTGCTAGTCTATTTTCTATTATGATACTTGTTGCCTTTCTTCATATATTTCAACTTTCTCCTTTTTCCTTGGTGATAATTGTAATATATGTAGTGTGTTTATGTTTAAAGTCCATTATGTACAATAAGATATATGTGAGCCTTTGGCCATGCTTTGAAGCAAAAATCTTATTGATATATGTTATGACTTCATTTTTGCCTTTCATGTGCTTTCTTGTATAATCTTCTTTATGTGTGCATTTTTCTCCTTTGGAATATGTCTTTGTGATATTTTCCACTTAGAGACATATACACATATGAGAAGATAATTTTAGTTGATTTTTAATCCTTGGAGACCACCTTTCTATTCCTTTTGATTCTTCGGTGGCTTCCAAATTTATTTTCCTATGAGTGCTTGTTCCTCTTGTTTGCATCTTCGGACACTCATATTTGTTCTTTCATGTCTTGTATTGTTAAATGAATTTAGATGAGTGAGGAGTCCATGACTATGCACCTCGTTCCCAAATGCAATTATCATAATTGGTGCATTCTCTTTGGGGAGCTCATCTAATTCATTTAATGATACTCATTTGCATTCTTTCACATTTGTTGTGTTTTAAATGCTTATGGGGGAGCAAGGATTCTATATTTGTGCATTATGTATTCCAATACATTTATTTTGAATTGTGCACAAACCTTGGGGAGCTTCTCTATTTGTTATTTAAAACACTCTTTTGCTCATATCATAATATCTTGTTGTTTCCATTTGGACTCATTTGTTGTTTTCAAATTGGTTTGTCGGACCTTGTAGTTGCTTGCATCATTTGACTTTATTTTTGCAATCTTCGGGTCCTCGATATAGTTCTACTCCCTCCCAAGTATTCATCATTGGATATGTGCGAAGGCACACCTTTGGAGGAATTATTACTATATTTGCCTTCTAGAACTTGTCACCCATTTCGGCAATCGATGCCAATGGGGGAGAAGTTTTAGAGGGTTTAAGGGAAGTTGGTTTATGCATTGAGTTTGTTCTTGTGCATTTGTATGCATTGAGTTTGTTCTTGTGCATTTGCTTCTCATGCATTTGCATCTTTGTTGTTGCTTAGCATGTTGTATATATAGAAGAAACTCCACCAATGATAATGATTGGCAATATATGCAATCAAATTCAAGTTCATCACACATGCATAGATTGTGGGGGAGTTTGCTCTATATATGGTGGTGGTACCAATTTCACATACTTTTGTAGTGTTTGATATTGGTATTACCATTTTATTCATTAATATTCCTTATATAAACCCTCTTAAAGGGATTGTCATCAATTACCAAAATGGGGGAGATTGAAAGAACATGTTGGGCCCCCATGTGTGGTTTTGGTAATTAATGACAATATTTATGGACTAATGTGTGTATTAAGTTATACTTGTAGGATTTGTCCATTGGCATCGCTTGGAGCATGTGTTGGCTTCAAGGTCGATGAAATGCAAAGAAGATATGTTGGGCTCTCAATATGCGAGGTCGATGATGAGGAATTAAGAAAGGCGTTCCATCTTGAGAAGAGCAAGATCGTCTACATCGAGCTCAAGTGGAATGCTCAAGGCAAAGGTATAATCTTGATAGGTTTTCCCTTTTGCCGGTCTCTTGTTGTGTGTAGGAGACCGGGTTTAGGATAGATAACCGTACTATCAAGAGGGGCTCTCGTATGAGTAATTCGGTCACATCATTCGGAGAGAGCTCAAACCTTTGCATACTTGCATCATCGTATTTGGTTGTTATTTGGTATTATCCATGTGAGGATATAGATCTTGTGGTAATCTCCATAACAAGCTCTTGTTCATCAAAATCGGATCTCTCATATATATCTTGTTGCGATTTTGATTTATGCGGCTTTTCGGTTTCTCACCAAGTGAGGTATTTCACATTATTCTACTTGATACTTTCTCACTTGGTGATAATCAATATTTCCACTTTTTATTGGGAAGCCCTTGTCGTCCTCTATCCAACGCAATTTGAATCGGGTCAATCGGAGCTTCCAGTCAAAAGTTATTGCCGTTTGAATATTTGCCTGTCGGTCTGTTTTCTTGCCCAAGCTTTGCCCCCATTTGCTCTACTCTTTAAGCTTGATTTCTACACACCCCTTCATTGATTCTTGCAAATATTTGAGGGGTTGTTGGAGGAGATCTAGATCTACGTTTTGACCAAACCAAAACATCTCTTTGTGAGTGTATCTTTGGGGATCTAGATTTTAGGGGATTTTGTGTCTCTCTTTGATTCCTCCTCTCTTGTTCCCCCAATAGCTTTAGTAGCTTTGTTGGAACTTGAGAGTGAGGGATTTGGGCATCTTTGTGGTGTTCTTGCCATTTGCATTTGTTGCATCGGTTTGAGTTCTCCTCGGAGGATTTGGTTTGAGTTGCTCATTGGAGCTTGTCCCTCTTGGGTTCTTGGAACCCTAGACGGTTTCTGTCCTTGGTGGCATTGAGGCCTTTTGTGGCATTTGTTGGGAGCCTCCAATTAAGTTGTGGAGTTGTGCCCCAACCTTGTGAGAGGTTCCGGTTGCCACCGACAAGTGCACCGATAGTGGAAGTGTGGATCGATCCCGTTGAGGTGAGATTCACCGGAGAATAAGGGAGGCCTTTTGTGGCGTTGGTGGTTTGATACCACCCCCTCTCCAAACGAGACGTACTCCATGTTGGGAGGAACTCGGTAAAATATCAGTGTCCCCGCGTGCCTCGGTTATCTCTATACCCGAGCTCTTTACTTATGCACTTTACATTGTGATAGCCTTCGTGCTTGAAGTAATATATATCTTGCTATCACTTTGTTGCTTGTATTGCTTAGCATAAGTTGTTGGTGCACATAGGTGAACCTTAGTTGTTCTAGGTTGTCCTTAACAAAGTAAACACTAGTTTTATTCCGCCTTTGTTGAGCCACTCTAGGAAAAAATTTAATCGCCTATTCACCCCCCCTCTAGGCGACATCCGTATCCTTTCAACAGTTGGTCATGGTTGGGAGGCCAAACTCACAGGAGAGGTGCCTATAATAGTGCACGTAATTGAAAGGTTAGGATTGATTATCCGTATACTGAGTATGGTGAATTCAGGATTGTTCCTGGCGAATGTATCAAATATTGTGGTGAAAGTGTACCACCTCTGTAGAGTGTCAAACTATTCAAATAGCCGTGTCTGCAGTTATGGACAGTTGGAGTGGCCATACTGTTCCGTCGTCATATGTTTTCAAAATAACTTGTGAATTGAATCATGACTTTGACTTGACCACAACAGGGTTGTGATATGAAACTCAAGTTCCCACTTAGGTGTTATAAAACTTTCAACTAGCTTTCTTTGCTTCTAAATTCAGTTAAGGTAAATCTGGCTTTTTGCAAAACAACCTAGAGCTTAGTATTTCCTACTCAAAAACCACTTCACTTGTTAGTATTAGTTTGCGAGTACTTAAAGAGTACTCATGGCTTTGTCCCTGGCTATTCCCGTGGCCAGACTATGAAGAGGACTATCAGGAGGATGGACCGCAGGAAGGTTACGACAACTAGGATCATCTCCCATCGCCAGCATTGCCTGTGACCATGAAGATGGAGCTTCGCCCATGCTACCGTTATCATTACGTTATTCCGCTGCTATGATTGTATTAAGACTGGATCATGAGATCCCTTATTTGTTGTAAGACCTTATGTATGATTTGTAATTGATGATGTACTGTGATATCCAATCTGTTATGTCTCGCAAAAATGGTAATCCTGAGATTATGATGTATGGCATAACAGACATCTGGGATTAAAAATCCGGGCGTTGACAAGTTGGTATCAAAGCCATCCTAACCACAAGAGACCCTAGTTTAGAATGGACGTTTGAATCAAAAACTTAGTTTCAAAACAAAGGAAGTGAGTATTTATGAAAACTTATTCTCATTCTTATCGCTTAGATTCTTTCATGAAAATTGATGTTCCTCAAAAATTCTTTCAAACTTACATAAAATTTGATACACTTGATCACTCTACTAACTTACTCATCCTACATTCTTATGGATGGACGTGAATTATAGCAAGTTCTATTAGTTGGGGAATGGAGGAGATCTCATCTTTGAGCGTAACTTGGACCAGCTTTTGGAACTTCTGGAGCGCCCGCACCCCGAGTTCTTTGGAGCTCAACTCAACAATCAGGAAGGAGCAGAATTGCAATGGCTGATTGTTGCAAGTCTTCGAGGAAAGATTGAAGCCCCCACCTCAGAGGAAATTCAGTTCACCATTAGAGAGAACAACTGGCTAGATGGACTTGCCAGGGCCATGCAGGATGCTCTTGCCCGTCTGTGTGGGCAGAGTATCAATCAGATCAAGGGTACCCACTTTGAGTTCTGCCCAAGGCGTGATGTTATGGGACAGCCACTGGAGGCACCATATCACCCTGAGATGAAGAACCAAGTGGACCACCTCAGCTTCATGATGTATGACCGGCAGAAGGAGTTGGACAATGCTCGCTCCTATGACCGGCAGAAGGAGTTTTCTCATGATGTATGCTGGTGAAGGATCTCCAGTCTCGTCGCCGTTAGCTTGACAAGAAGGAGCGTATCATTGCCCGTCTTTGCCACATGATCACAAAGTTGGAGGAGACCATCCATGATAGGGACATGCAGCTTGAGGAGAGGGAGAATGCAGGGGAGGACATCCGTGGAGACCTCTATTCTTACCTCAGTGATGATGATGACTTTCTGGAGGATCAAGCCATGGACTTCTTCATCGATGAGGATGACTTCGCCTTCATTGATGATGATGATGATGACGATGAGGAGGAGGAGGATGATGAGGACACCGATTCCGAGGAGTAGTAGCACTTGAGCACTAGCGTTAGTGGGTTGCATCTGGTCCCACTGTATCGTAGTTTCACAGAATGGTTCTTAAAACCATCTGTTTTTCCTTGTTGTGGTGTGTGTTGTACTGTGTGCTATGATTGAATGAAAAGCAAGTTGCTAGAAAAATCTGAGTCAAACTTCAAAAACTTTTCCAAATCAAAACCCCTGAACCTTAGAAATTTCCCTCTTTTCTCATGATCTATCTCAATCTTCAGATGCCTCGCGAAGAAAGCACTTCATCCCCGGACCCAATATTGCAAATCTTGCAAATGTTGGTTTCTGATCGCGAAGCTGAAAAAGCCGAGCGTCAAGCCAACTTAGCCACTGACGAGGGTTCATCTCGTCAATGCCCATTATTATGGACTTGGGTTTTGGAGAAGATGGGGATGCTGGAGATCACGGAACGGTTAGCAAACAAGCAATACGGGACACGAGGTTTACCCAGGTTCAGGCCCCCGGAGGGAAAACCCTACTCCTGCTTGTCTGCTCTTGATTACGGCGGAATCGGTGATTACAGGGGTGCGCATATGCAATCTGGCGTGGAGGTGCGTATGCGAAAGTATGAGAGAGAGATCTAGGTCGTGCCCTCCTGGCCTTTATATAGACTTAGGCAGGTCTCAGGCACAGATCTAGTCGGTTACAGGTTCTAGGGTTTACCCCTTTGAATTTCCTATCTACTCTAGTCTTGCTCTCCAAGGATCCGAAGGCGTCATGGGCCTTGGCCACCCGAAAATCTTCATGGGCTGGCGTATATTTGCCGGGCCTTCCTTGGGCTGGACCAGGTATGCTGAGATCATGTACCCGCGGGTTATAACCATGTCAGTATCCCCCGAGTGTTCAGTCAAATCGTAGATTCGGCTGAGGACTCTTCAATCCTTCGGGTGCAACTCTGTCTTTCAAGAGAAATGTGTAGGGATTGTTGATGCGTGTGCCTGACTCTCTCGACGGACCAGGGATAGTTAACTGTCTTAGGACAAAACAACATGATCTTCTTCAGGTTCGAGTCCCTCGACTCGAACCCGAAACATATGCTGGCGTAATTCGACTCAGGCCGCGGAGGACTTACAGGAGTGGAATTCCAGTGAATTTAATTGATGTACCCAATGCGTCCTTCGGGATTTTTCATCGCGCCTGTTGGCACGGGTTTATACTAGCAGAGCGCAGTCATGTGCGTCACTAGGCCATCAGATGATATCTGTAGGTCTTATCTTTGCGTCATAGACACAGCATCCGAATTTTATCACCGCGGAGGTGTTTTGGGTAGCCAAGGAGAATGCTACTCACTTAGCGTTTAGTTGGGGCAGAGTTGCCGAAAAGTTTTTGCGTACTGATCCGAAAGATCACAGTCGAAATTTTATAGGGTGCGCGACCAGCGCTCCCTATGGGAGTAGCCCCCGAGTGTCTGTTCGAGTCGTAGACTCGAGCAGAGACTTTAATTCAGCCGTTATTCAATGTCAGGTCCGTAGGACACAAATTTTTTCGGATGCTTAAATCCATCCTCCCTATGGGAGTAGCCCCCGAGTCCGTAGTGGAGTCGTAGACTCAACGTGGGACTCGAAGAAACAGTTCAGTGTTGTATCGTGTTGTTCATTTTTCGGGTGCACGGCCAGCGCTCCTGATAGGAGTAGCCCCCGAGTAATTAGTCGAATCGTAGATTCGAGTGAGTACTCTTAGCTTTAAAGCTGAAGAATTTGTGACTGTTGCTAGTATAGCTTTTGATGACATTAGTGCTGACGATCGATGACCTCAAGCGTCTGCTGCGCCAGAGATGACTTGACTGGACGAACATGGGTCCCAGTTTCTGACCTTGAATTGACCGGTCACGCACGACGTGGAGATAATTACGGCGTCGCCTCGATTTCCACGCGTAGTGGACGGCGTGTTAGCGACGGTTCGTTGTGATGCTGACATGTGTATGGCCAGATCCTGCTGTTGGCGTTAGGTCTTCTCGATGGACGGTTGTCGTGCATCGTCTTCGTCTTTATAATCATTGGGGGAAAACATTAGTCTGATTTCACCGCAGCCATTCTTGTTTCACTGCTCCCTTGCTCTTTGAGAGTTCTTGCTGCATGCTGGAATATCCTCGGACATTTCCCTCTTCCATCCTACGTCCTCACCGCCGGCACCGTCGTAGCGCAATGGGAAAACCAAGGAAGTCCTCCTCTACAGTTGGTACCAGCGCTGCTGGGGGGAAGAAGAGTGTTGCCGCCACCCGTGTCACCGACGGTGGCTGGCGGCGATCGGAGACGCGGGAGAGTGATCTCCGCAAGCTTCGGGAGCGGGGCTTGATCCCGCAGGATAGGGAGGCCGTAAAACTCCCAGGCAACGAGGTAATCCCCCGTCCCCCCGCTGGGTTTCAGGTTATGTTCCTTGCCTTCGTTATTCACGGCTTTTCCTTCCCAGTCCACGACTTCCTTCGTGGACTGCTTTTTCTTTACGGTGTCCAATTGCATCATCTTTCCCCCAAATCTCTTCTTCACATTGCTTGTTTTATCACTTTCTACGAGTGCTGGCTCGGTATCGAGCCGCACTTTGGCCTCTTCCGGAAACTCTATTCCGTGAAGAGGCAATCTGGTTCGGATGGTGTTTATCCCATTGGGGGTTGCATCATCTCCCTCAAACCCAATCTGCTTTTCTTTTCTTTTTCCATGTCTGAATCTATCTAGTACTAGTAGAGGCGATGGTTTTATATCCGCAACTCCACAGTGCCTGGGCAGGATTTTGGTCTTACTCCTTTCGACCCCTCCCAAAAGATCGAGCCGAAAAGGTCCTGGAAAAACCAGATCTTGGATGGCGAGGTAGCTGAGATAGAGGCTCTCTATCGTCGAGTGGAGGATCTCCAGTTGATTCCGGAGAAGGAACTGAACGGTGTGGATATCATCCGCACTTTTCTTGAGCATCAGGTGCAACCACTCCAGGCTAGGGCGCACCCGATGTTCCTTTATGCTGGCCGCCGTGATCCAACTAGGGTTTCGGCTGAGAAATTCTCCCAGGGAGATCTCGACAGGCCCTTCGTTCGCTGCTGAAGTTCAAGGCTGGAGAGGATATCCTGGGGAAGTCGCTGACTTCTCCGTTTTCTGCTTCGCTTCCTGTTCCACAGGTGTAGATCCGTGCGCGTAGCGCTATTTTCGACTGCATTGTATTTGCACTTGTTTGCTAACAAATTTTCTTCTCGTGTGCAGGGCTTCAAAGTGCCGGGCATGTCGCCTCCATTACCCGAAGTATTTCCGGATGCTCCAGATAATGAGTTGGTGGATTCCGTGTCCGAACTTCCATCCGCGCGATCTCCGGCTAAAGAGGCCAACGATTCGAGCGAGGACCACACTCGCAAGCGGACACGGATCTCCAGTGAGTCTTTGGATGCCTCGACTCCTCCGACTGCTAGGAATCCGCTGTGTCTTGAACGTCACAGTGATGGTCATGGAGGCTCTTCCTCTCCGATTCATGTCGTTCCCGTGCGGGCTGTGGCACCGCACCCGCCAGCAAAGCGGAAGAAGGAAGAAAAGAAGGAAGAGAAGAAAGAGGAGAAGAAAGTCCGGAGGACCCCTCCTGTCTTCAACCTGAGTGAGCTTGACTCGTAAATATCTTTAGTCCTACACTGCTTTTCCTTGCATGTTTACTTTGTACTTGTGCTAATTTGTCCTTGTGCAGCCACTCCTCCAACGACTCCTCCAGTGATGGTACTCGGGAGATGATGGGGAAGTCAAAAATCGCGTTTCCTTCTCCTCAAACGGTGGCTACCTCTAAAGGCGCTGCTCCAGACCCTTCTCCGCAGGAGGTTCAGGTGGTTGCGCCTCAGAAGGCTGCAAGCGGACCTTCGGAGTCGCCATCGAATCATGTGAGTAGTTCTGCTTCCTGCCACGGGGGAAGCCCCCGAGCATCTGTAAATGAGTTTTGTTGTTTGTTCTTCCTTCGGGTTTCGGCGGGAGCCCCCGAGCATTTTCGTGTTTTTTTTGCTTCTGCTCTTTCTTTTGGGCGTAGCCCCCGAGTCCTTCTCTTGACTAGTAGGTCTTTTTCCTGCAGCCTTTTGTGCAGGATGTCAAACGACTCGTGCAGCAGCACCTGGTGCTGGAGGCCAGCCTCAAACAGCTTCAAGGTACTTTTATGCCTTGATGTTTACTTCTTCTTGTATTCTTGTCCTGTTATCCGATGTTTGTATTATTTAAATGCAGAGGAGCACAACACCTCCCTTCGTGAGATTGATGCTCTAAAAAAGAACCTCGGTCAAGCGGAGAAGAAGGCCGAGGTCGCCGTTGGTGCGAAGGAGCGCCTCGAGCTGGAGCTGGCCACTGCGGCCGAGGCTAAGGAGCGCCTGCAGCGGGAGGCCACGGACCGCGAGGAGCAGCTTGCCACCGCCACGGCTTTGCGTGAGAGAGAGAGGTGGCCGGCAAGCTTATGGCGGCTGCCAAGGCTGTTTCGGGTGAGTATCTTCGCCGTCCTATTTTGATTTCCTTGTCTTTCTTTTGCGGTGCTGTCGTTCATTCTTCTTCCTTGTTGTTTTAGATGCCGCAGGCATCGAGTTTGATCGCGGTGCCCTGGAGCACGGGAGTGCTCTGGATGATGCTGCTGCGGCGGTTGAAGATCGCTGCAGCACCGTCGTCAACTCGCTTGCCAAGGCCAAGGAGGTTCTTGGGCGCTTCTACAAGGAGCTTGTCCCCAAGGGCGCGACCCTTGATGATGTTGATGCTCTGGCGGAGGCGCTGTCAGCCGAAGCACCTGCGGCGTACAAGCACAAGCAGAAGGGAATCGGTGCATCCGTCGGGCTGGCAATGGCCTTGGCGGCTGGGGCGGAGCTGGACCTTCCCCAGGTCACTTACCGGATGCCGACGACTGCTGATGGATCCGAGGTAGCCTTCGCTACCTATTATGCTCGCTGTAAGCGTTATGGGCCGAAGCTGATTGATCTGCTGGCCGAGTACGCGCTACGGTAGCAGGGGGAAGCCAAGGCGAGGCAATCCGGCTCTGAGGCTACTCAGGGTGCCGCGTCTTAGGCGCTGTAGCTGTAGGATAGTTGTAGTCTCTTTTGTTGTAATTATTTTGATGAACAAATCCTTGTGCCACATAGTGGCTTTTGATGCACTTAATGAATTTGTTGAGTTATGTGCTCCTTCGCCTGTGTGTTCATACCTTTGTCTTTCTGTTGATCTAGGGTCCTTCGGGTGCTGATCCCGTTGACACCTCGCCTGCAGCACGGCTGCGGCCATCCTTGGATGATTCATCGCAGCTTGCGTTTCTTCGAGACCATGTTCATAGTCTCGAGAAAGAGTTGCTTGGGGTGCGTGGCCATGCCGATAGGAAGTCTAAGGTGGATCGCGGTGCTGCCAGAGAGGAGTACTTGATGGCGGAATTGCTTCGATTATCCGAGCAGCTTCAGTGTAAGTTTTTCGAGCTGTTGCCCATTTCTTCAGATGCGCCTGTTGGCATTGCATCTTACTTTTGTGCAAGTATTGCAGGTGCTAACCTTGCTCCAAGGGAGGAGAAGGAGCGTGTTGCTGTTCAGGTCAATTGCTTGACTCAACAGGACATGGAAGCCGGTGGGTTCTTCTGGATGGATCGTGACCGTGCCATGGTCCTTGTGACGTTGTAGGATCGCGTTCACCAAGTATCGCGGGTGCTTCGTCAGGTGCAGACTTCACTCGCGTCGGTTCTGCATGTGATGTTTCCGCTGGATGCTGCACCTTCAACCCTCTCTGGTCTTCTGTCGAAGTTTCGGAACGTGCATCATGTCAAGGAATTGGTGAGGCAGCAGCTCGTCGCGGGGGTGAAGGCTGCGCTGTCCCTTGTTAGGCTGCATCATCCTGATGTGGATCTGTCCGCTGTGGCGGCTGGGCCGCCACTTCGGCTGGATGGTGGTGTGTGGGATATGCGTCCGCATTATGTTGCTGTAAGGCAGTATGCCAAAGAGATCGTAGATTTATTTGAGCAGCGTGCTCAGGTTATTCTTCAGAGTAGGTAGTACCTGTAAAAGAGATAGATGTAAAATTTGTATATATTTGACTAGGCGTGTTTTACCCTTTGTTATAAAGGATTGGTTGTTGTTTGAGCACGTAGTTCTTTGCTCGCATACGTGTCCTTTTCGTTAGCCTGACGTGGTCAGCTACTCAGGTGTACACGTGTTATCCTCAGTCGATGAAATCGTTAGGTGGGGGGAGCCCCCGAGTGCGTTTGTAGCATGGAGTAGAAGTGCGAATAGAAAACAAAAATTTTGGGACGAGACACTTAGCTTTATTTATATCGTAATGGAGGAGGTACATTGTTCGGCTGAGTAGCCTTGGCTGAATAGCCTTATTAAAAGTAAAGGGGTAGGTAGCTAGGGGTAGAATCGTCGCAGCAGTGCGACGTTCCATGGGTTGGAGTATGCGACTCCAGACTCCATGTGCTTGAGGCGATAGGTGCCACCTGGGATGACTTCGGTGACGATGTAGGTTCCTTCCTATGGTGACTCGAATTTCTTCGGTCGCTCTTGATTGAGTCGCAAGACGAGGTCTCCTTCGACGAAGGACCTTGGGCGTAGCCGTCGGCTGTGGTAGTTGCAGAGACTCTGCTGGTACACCGCTGATCGAGCTGCTGCTATGTCTCGTGCTTCGTCGAGTGTGTCGACGGCGTCTTCGAGTGCAGCCGTAGATTCGGCTTCGCTATCAGCGACAACTCGGGGGGCCTGGTGGCGTACTTCGGCTGGTAGCACGGCTTCGGCTCCGTGCACCATGAAGAACGGCGTGTAGCCGGTGGAACTGTTTGGCATGGTACGTAGGCTCCATAGGACGGAGGGTAGCTCTTTCGTCCAGGCTCTGGCGAGTCGCTCGAGTGGGCTCATGAGGCGCTTCTTGATGCCAGCGCCGATTAGGCCGTTGGCCTTTTCCACCTGCCCGTTCGTTTGCGGGTGCGCCACAGAGGCGTATGTGATGTTGATTCCGAGGCCTTCGCAGAAGTCTTGGAATTCTTTGGAGATAAAGTTCGATCCATTGTCGGTGATGATGCTATGCGGTACGCCGAACCTGTAGACAATGGATTCAAAGAACTTGACGGCAGTCTTGCCCTTTTGGTTAGTGACCGGCATGGCTTCGATCCACTTGGTGAATTTGTCGACTACGACCAGGAGGTAGACGTGCCCTCCTTTCGAGGACCTTGGCAGTTTTCCGATCATGTCGAGGCCCCATTGGGAGAAGGGCCAGGCCAAGGGTATGGGCCTAAGCTCTGACCCGGGTGCATGTGGTTTGTCGGCGAACCTTTGGCACCCTTTGCATCTTCGGACGATGTCTTTTGCGTCGTTCATGGCCGTTGGCCAGTAGAATCCAGCTCGTAGAGCTTTGGCGACAAGGGAGCGACTGCCTGCGTGATGGCCGCAGATGCCCTCGTGGATGTATTGAAGTATGGTTTTCCCGTCACCGATGGTGACGCACCTTTATAGTACACCCGAAATGTTGCGCTTGTACAACTCGCCATTGATGATGGTGAAGGCTTTTGACCAGCGAGATATGCGCCGGGCATCTGTCGGGCTATCAGGTAGTTCTCCGTCTATCAAGTACTGGAGGTACAGTCGTGTCAAAGTTTCTTCGACTGCCATGACCTGCATCAGGTTGACCGTGGCGACCTCTGTGTCCAGTTTTTTTTGGGTAGCGTAGCCCCCGAGTATTCTGCTTCTTCGGGTGATCCCTTGTGGAATTTCCGCTTGATGGATGGCACGCAGATCTGTTTGAGGAACACACCTGGTGGCACCCTTGCACAGGTGGAACCGATGTTGGCGAGTCTGTCGGCCTCCTCGTTGCTTTCTCTTCCAACGTGTCGAAGCTCGCAGCCGTCGAATTCTCCTTCGAGTGAGTTGTAGAGTGCGCGGTACGCGATCATGTTTTCGGCGTATGCGTCGCACTCATTCATCGTCTGTTGGACAACGAGGTTGGAGTCACCGTAGATGACCAGGCGCGTTGCGCCGCAGATTTTTGCCATCCTCATGCCGTGGATGAGGGCTTCGTATTCGGCCTCGTTTCATCCCAAGGACGTACTTCATCTTGTCTCCCTGCGGGGAGGTCAGTATGACCCCGGCTCCTGCTCCAGCTTCGCGCTTGGAGCCGTCGAAATGCATCGTCCATGACTGCGAAATGTCTGGGGTGTCTGGCAGATGCAGCTCCATCCAGTGTATAAGGAAGTTCGGGAGGACCTGAGACTTGATTGCGAGTCGCTTCTCGTAGACGATGTCTAGGGGTGACAGCTCGATGCCCCATAGGGCCACGCGCCCTATGGCCTCCGGGTTGTTTAGGATGCTGTTCAGGGGTGCTTCATTGACGACCATCACCTGGTGCTCCTGGAAGTAATGGATCAACCGACGAGCCGTCATGAACACGCCGTAGGCGAGTTTCTGGTAGTGAGGGTACCTCTGCTTTGTTGGCTTCAATACCTCGCTGAGGTAGTAGATTGGGCGTTGGACCCCATGGGTCTTTCCTTCTTCGGGTCGCTCGACCACCAGCACGGTGCTTACCACCTGGTGTGTGGCTGCTATGTACAGCAGTAGGGGCTCGCGCTCCTTTGGCGTAACCAAGACAGGCAAGGTGGAGAGCAGCCGCTTCAGATCTTCGAATGCGTCGTCCGCTTCGGGTGTCCACTCGAATTTGTCTGCCTTGCATAGCAGCTGGTAGAATGGCAGGGCTTTCTCGCTCATACGGCTGATGAACCTGCTCAATGCCGCTATTCGCCCTGCGAGCTGTTGGACACCCTTGAGATTCTTCGGTTTCTCCATGGCCATTATGGCCCGTATTTTCTTCGGGTTCGCCTCGATCCCCCGCTGGGAGATGAAGTAGCCAAGCAGCTGACCCGATGGGACGCCGAAGGCGCACTTTTCGGGGTTGAGCTTGATCCTGTAGCGGTCGAGATTATCGAACGTCTCGCGGAGATCGTCGATGAGTGTTCTCGCCTCCCAGGTTTTGATGACTATGTCATCGACATAGACTTGGACGTTGCGACCGATCTGGTCCTTCAAGCATGCATGCATGCATCGCTGGTACGTGGAACCCGCGTTCTTTAGCCCGAAAGGCATTGTGTTGTAGCAGAACACTCCGAACGGCGTGATGAACGTTGTTTTCTCTTGGTCTTCGACCTTGAGTCGAATCTGGTTGTAGCCTGAGTAGGCGTCGAGGAAGGAGAGTTTCTCGCATCCTGCGGTCGAATCGATGATCTGGTCGATCCGAGGAAGAGGGAAGTGATCCTTTCGGCAGTGCTTGTTCAGCGACGTGAAGTCCACGCACATCCGCAGGATGTCCGTGTCCTTTTTGGGGACCATCACTGTATTGGCGAGCCACTCGCTTTCTTTAATCTCTCGGATGAAGTCTACAATGAGTAGTCAGTTGATTTCCATCCCGATGGCTTCGGCCCACGGCTCGGACAGTCTCCGGATGGACTGCTTGACGGGCTTGGTGTCAGGAAAGACGTTTAGTGCATGCTCGGCAAATTCCCTGGGAACTCCTGGCATGTCCGCAGGACACCAGGCGAAGATTTCCCGACGCTCACGGAGGAATTCGACGAGCGCGCTTTCCTATGCGGGGATGAGATCGTTAGCGATCAGCACCGTCTTGGAGGCATCCGTCGGGTGGACCTGCACCTTCTTTGTGTTGACGGTGGAGTCAAAAGACATATGAGGTGCGTTTTGTCGTGCGACTGGGGGTGCCCCGTTGTCCGTCACCTCGCGGAGCCTTACGAGCTCCTCCTGCATGCCGAATGACTGGGAGATTCTGTTGAAGTCCATGTCGCAGTGGTCCGATCGGGTGAAGCTTTCGTGGACCGTGATGACGCCCCTGGGTCCTAGCATCTTGAGTAGCAGGTACGCGTAGTGTGGTACAGCCAAGAACCTTGCGAATGCTACATCCCCGAGGATGGCGTGGTACTGTGATGGCCAGTCCACCACTTCGAATTCGAGTCGCTCGCATCGGAAGTTGTCCGGCTTGCTGAAGATGACGTCTAGCCATATTTTTCCTAGGGGGAATATGCCTTTTCCTGGGATGATGCCGTGGAACATTGTGTCTGATTGTTCCAGGCTGCATAGCGGGATCCGCATTGCTGCTAGAGTGCTTGCGAACATCAGGTTGATGCCGCTGCCGCCGTCCATGAAGACGCGGCTCATCTCGAAACCTCCGATCTGCGCCTCCAACACCAGGGCAGCATGACCTGGGCGAGGGATCTGGCAAGGGTGATCCGAACGGCTGAACGTGATGCAGGACTCCAATCCGCTGAGGTACTCAGGGACGGCAGGTGGAGTTGTCACGGCCAGGTTGATCTGACGGGTGATTTTCTTCTACACCCTATTCGTCGAGCGCCCCTTCTGGATCATCAGTGCTCCTTTCGGCGGGGGATACCCGTGCCCAACGTTGTTCTGTGCTGGTGCGACTGGTTGGTTCGGGCCTCCTACAGGTGGTGGTGGAGGAGCTCCATGCGCTATCTCTCCTGGTGTGGGTGCGTTCCCAAATCCAGGGGGTGGAGCTTGCTGCCTCATCTGAACCATGCTTTCGCTGAGCTTTTGGAACTCGCGGCAATCCTTGAGCATGTGGCTTGCCTTCTTCTTACCATCCTGCTTGTCGATGTAGAAGTGGATGGTGCATGGACCCGACAGTTTTTCGTATGTCGAGGGTCCATCGTCGCGGCCGCGGCGCTGCCACGACTGCGTTGGGCGTCCTCCATCTCGAAAGTTTCCTCCACGGTATCCGTCGTTGTTGCGGTTGGCGTCGTTGCGGCGATCGGCGTAGCCGGACGCGACCATCTCGAGTCCATCGTGATCGTCGTAGACGCGCGGTCTCCTTTTGTTACGGCGCTCCCGTCGTTGGCCGTAGTCGTCCTCTTCCTCCGATTGTGCCCGGTGGACGAAATCTTCGCCGTTGGCCCACCTGTTGGCGATGTCCATGAGGTGGTCGAGTGTCTTGGGCTTGACGCGCCCAAGTTCTTCCTTCAAGTCCTGGCGCTTGACGCCATCCTTGAAGACGTCGATGGCCCTTTCTTCGGAGATGTGCGCCGTGGATTTATTGGTGTTGGACCAGCGCAGTATGTACGAGCGAATGGATTCGCCCGTTCGCTGAGTACAGACTCGCAACTCCTCGATCGAGGCGGGCCTCTTGCTGGTGCCTTTGAAGTTTCGGATGAAACTGTAAGCTAGTTCCTCCCAGCTTAGGATGGATCCTGAAGATAGGCTGCTAAGCCAGATCCAGGCTGCGCCTGTCAGCTGCAGCTAAAGGCATTGCATGGCGGTTTCCTTGTTTCCACCGTGCAGCTTGACGGATGACAGGTGGTCGCTGAGCCACGCCTTTGGGTCCTGTGTGCCGTCGAACTTCGGAGTATCCGAAGGAAGCTTGAAATTTCGCGGCATCCGTGTTCGTCGGACGGATCTGCTGAAGCACCGGGTTCCGCAGAGTTCTCCTTCGTCTTCGTCCATCTCGGATTCAGACGACCATGCGCGCTTGGCCCGCACTTTGTCGATTTTGCGCTGTGTTAGCACGTCTCTGGCGTCGTAATCGCGGCTGCGATGACGCGAGCTCTTGTGCCTTCGAGGAAGGTCATGGTCCTCTTCTTCGGATGAAGGAGTAGGGTTGCGGTCGAACCTGACTGTAGCTTTCTTTTTCGGCTCCGTAGGAGCTTCTTGATGGAGCGCAGCTCTGACGAGTCCGAGTCCGGTGAGTGCGGACTTGTGCATGGCTCTTTTCGGGTCCCCCTCCGGAGGTGGGTGGGACACGAGGTACGCGGTGGCTGCCATGATCGTAGCTTGCGGCGTCTTCGGGATGATGTTGCCGTCGGCATTCATCTCCATGAAGGATGCGTGGAGGGTTCGGGTCACCTCACGACGCTCCTTGGGGTCCATGTTCTCCGTCCGGGAGCGGTGCTTGTTGCCGTGGTTGCCGTTCGAGCTGGAGCCGATGCCCATGGCGGAGAGCCCAGCTCGTCGCGCGCTGGACTCCGAGGCTGCTTGCTTGCGTTTGTCAAGCACCCCTTGCATCTTGACCTGCTTCTTGTGCTCTTCGATCAGGAGCAAATGGTAGGCCATCAGCATGTCCCGTGAAGCGTCTACAGGCAGGATCGTGCTGCCCGCCACGACGGCGCGTGCCTGGGCCCATCCTTCTTTGCTAAGGCGGATGACATGGCCGGTGTTGTCCCCTTCGGGTGGGGGGACTGGCTTCTTCTATTCCCGCCGTTTCGGTCCTGCGGGTTAGGTGTCGGGTTGGGCGGCGGGTGGGGTGTTTGCTGATCCACGTCGCCCTGGATGACTACGGCGCATTGGTAGCGCTCGTAGATTGGTCCGCTGCTGCCGCAGCTTTCGGATCCGGAACCGTAGGTCCCTTCATCCGATGGCGGATCGCACAGATCGGAGTTGCAGCTGCTGCTGTCGTATGACTCATCTGTTGATGATGTTGTGCGTAGCACAGGGTGTGGGGCCCATGAAGCGGGCCTGATTGATGGTAGGGGCACCCGCTCTGGGAGGCGGAGGGTGCCGGTTTGCCCCACCTGGAAGCAGAAACTCCCGAACAGGATCTCGAGTCTGTCGCCTACGGGCTCGAAGTCCTTCATGGTGGCCGGTGAGTGGGCGGTGAAGTCAAAAGCGCCGAAGAGGAGGTGACTCTCCGTCGCCGCAGAGTTGTAGATCGCTCGGGTTGGGACCGTCACGATCGCACAATCAGCATCCCCAGTTCCTACAGACGGCGCCAATTGACGAGGTTTCATCTCGTCAATGCCCATTGTTATGGACTTGGGTTTTGGAGAAGATGGGGATGCTGGAGATCGCGGAACGGTTAGCAAACAAGCAATACATGACACGAGGTTTACCCAGGTTCAGGCCCCCGAAGGGAAAACCCTACTCCTGCTTGTCTGCTCTTGATTACGGCAGAACCGATGATTACAGGGGTGCGCAGATGCAATCTGGCGTGGAGGTGCGTATGCGAAAGTATGAGAGAGAGATCTAGGTCATGCCCTCCTGGCCTTTATATAGACTTAGGTAGGTCCTAGGCACATATCTAGTCGGTTACAGGTTCTAGGGTTTACCCCTTTGAATTTCCTATCTACTCTAGTCTTGCTCTCCAAGGATCCGAAGGCGTCATGGGCCTTGGCCACCCGAAAATCTTCATGGGCCGGCGTATATTTGTCGTGGGCCTTCCTTGGGCTAGACTAGGTATGCTGAGATCGTGTACCCACGGGGTATAACCATGTCAGCCACCCTTCAACAGATAGCTCAGATGGCCAACAACAATCAATCCCGACTAAGCAATTTATGTGTCCGACTGAGCAATTTCGGCGCCCGACGAGGCAACTTCAGAGCCTGACTGAGCAACTTATGTGCCTGACTGAGCAACTTCGGAGCCCGACGAGGCAACTTCAAAACCCGACAAGGCAACTTTGTAGACTTCAGAGCCCGGTGAGACAACTTTGGTACCTGACTGAGCAACTTTTGTGCCCGACGAGGCAACTTTAGAGCCCGATGAGGCAACTTTGAAGCCTGATGAGACAACTTTAGAACCCGACGAGGCAACTTTGGTAGGCCCTTATTTAGGCAAGCCGCTTCCCGACGAGGCAACTTGGAAGCCCGGTGAGGTAACTTTGGTAGGACACGCCGTGATGGACGAGGACAACCCTTCTTTAGGAAAGCCGCCGCTCGACGAGGAAACTTTGGAGGCCGACTTAGCAACTTATGTGCCTGACTGAGCAAATTCAGAGCTCGGCGAGGCAACTTCGGAACCGGCAAGACAACTTTGGTGCCCGACTAAGAAACTTCTATGTCCGACTGAGTAACTTCGGAGCCCTTCTTTAGGCTCCATAGTTGTATCGTCGAGCTCCAACATTGCTTGGTAGGGAACTAGTTGCCTCGTCAGGCACCAAAGTTGCTTCATCAGGTATCGAAGTTGCCTCGCCGGGCACCGAAGTTGCACTATCAGCCAACAAAGTTATCTCATTAGGCACAAAAATTTCCTCGTTCGGCTCCGAAGTGGCCTCGTCGGGTATCAAAGTTCCCTCATCAAGCACCAACATTGCTTAATCGAGCACCCTAGTGGCATCGTCGGGTACCAAAGTTGTCTCGTCGAGCACCAACATTGCTGAGCTAGGCAGAAGTTAACTCGTCGGGAACGTAGTTGCTCTGCGGGGCACTGAAGTTAACTTGTTAGGCACAAAAGTTGCCTCGTTGGGCACCAAAATGGCTTCATTGGGCATCAAAGTTGCCCCGTCGAACACCAACATTTCTCAGTCGGGCATAAATTGCCTCGTCGGGCACCCAAGGGACCTTGTTGGGCATCAAAAATTGTCTCGTCGAGCACCAACATTGCTCAGTCAGGCACAAGTTGCCTCGTCGGGCACCAAAGTTACTTCTTCAGGCTTTGTGGGGACCGAAGTTGCTCTATCGGGTACCGAAGTTGCCTCGTTGGACACAAAACTTGCCTAGTTCGGCACCAAAGTGGTCTTATCAGGCATCAAAGTTGCATCGTCGAGCACCCAAGTGGCCTCGCCGGGTACCAGATTTTTCTCGTCGAGAACCAATATTTCTCAGTAGGGCGCTAGTTGCCTCGTCGGGCATCAAATTTGCCTTATCGGGCATCAAATTTGCCTCGTCAGACACCAAAGTTACTTCGTCAGACACCAAAGTTGGTTTGTCGGGCACCAAATTTTTTATCGCCGAGCACAAACATTGCTCGGTAGGGCACTAGTTGCCTCGTCGGGCACCTAAGTTACTTTGTCGGGCACCGAAGTTGCCTTGTTGGGCATAGAAGTTGCCTCGTTTGGCACTGAAGTGGTCTCGTCAGGCATCGAAGTTGCTTTTTTTGGGCACCAAACTTGCTTCTAGGGCACCGAAGTTGCTTTTTCGGCAGTCGAAGTTTCTTTATCGGGCACCAAACTTACTTCGAGAGCACCGAAGTTGCTTTTGTCGGCCGCCGGAGTTGCTTTCTCGGGCACCAAAGTTTTTTTTTGGGCACCAAAATCGTTTTTTTGAGCGCCAAAGTTGCTTTGTCGGACATCGAAGTTGCTTTGTTTATTACCGAAGTTGTTTTGTCTATCGCCGAAGTTGCTTTGTCTATCGCCGAAGTTGCTTCGAGGGCACTGAAGTTGCTATTTTAGGGTGCCTAAGTTGCTCGCTTGGACACCGAAGTTGTTTTGTCTGGCATCAAAGTTGCTTTCTCATGCACCAAAGTTACTTTCTCGTGCACCAAAATTGCTTTGTTCCACTGGTGGACACCAAAGTCACTAGATGTCTGACCAAACTATGGTGGACCGAATTCTTTCACCGTCTGACCAAGTTCTTTCTTTGCGCACCAAAGTCGCTCCGTCGAGCACCAAAGTCACCCCACCGAGCACCATAGTTGCTCCGTCTGACCAAGTTCTTACTTCGCGGACCAAAGTCGCTCCGTCGAGCACCAAAGTCACCCCATCGAGCACAATAGTTGCTTCGCTGGGCACCATAGTATCTCCATTGGTCACCAAAGTTGCTTCATTGGACATCAAATTTGCTTAGTTGGGACAAATTCTTCCGCCGTGCACCAAAGTCGCTTCGTCAAGCACCATAGTTGGTCCGTCAAGCACCATAGTTACCTAGTTGATACAAATTTTAGTACCATTAGTTGTAAAGTTGCTTACCTGTTCTGCAAAGTTGCCTACTGTTATAACATTTTTTATTATATATACAAGAACGTTATCTAGTGTTAATGTAAAATTAATAACAACGGCGATACCAGGGCAAATTACAACTACGATGTACAGTTAGGAAAATGTATGTAGTTAAGCAACTAATATAGGATGTAGGGCAGCAAAATTAGCAGATTGAACAACTACAGTATGATATTAGCCAACATTCTGAAAAAAAAACTAATATACCCCAAAAAAAAAAACATGTTTGGTCAAGCCTAATTTGTACTACGCTCATATTTGTCCCTGTTTTTCTTCTCACGTCCAGCCCAACGAGAGCCCATAACAGCCTTGCGTGGTCCTCTTCCCCAACAGGAAAGGATCGTCTTCAGCCTCCTCTGCCCGTCGTCGCGGAGCCGCATTGATTTCGGACGCACCTGTGCCGGCTTCTCGGAGATAAGGACGTGGGTAGAACTACCTCTCTCCCCTCTTCCAATTTCTTACATCGTCCCCTCCTCACCGGGACTGGTTGGTGGGCGCGGTAGCCGTAGGTGGTCGGTTAGGAGCTGGGCCCTCCCGATGGCACGCGGTGAGCGTGGGAGCTCGCGGGCTCGTGGTCAGGGGAGGGGCTGTCGTTGGTGGCCGGGGTAACCGCACGAGGTTGGTGGCAGGGAGGGTGATTCGATTGGACAAAGCATGTCAATACAATTGCTTCGTTTATTTTTATCGGTTTGGATACAAGAGCTCTGGTCCGAATCAAATGTGAAATTAATTATGGGACTGCAGAATCCAATAAATGAACTTGGGTCGGAATATGAACAAAGCAGAAGGTATCTCACCGAATAATTCAATACCTTAGTCTGAAGGATCAATGCCAGTGAAACCTAAGCTTGTATGCAATCTCCGCGCCAGATTGTACCTTGGCATTTTCAGTTCTGCTGCTTCATGCGAAAAAAGTCTTCAAATCTAACATGCACCCGCTCTATGCACGCTGTAATACAGTGATACGTAATTCCAGAAGTAAGGGCGCTGTAGTCTGGGACAGAACACAAAAGATACCAAGCATGTCAGAAGAAATTAAATATAATTGTTAGAAAAGGTAAGCTGCATAGGATTTAATTAATATGTCCATATGATTTATACACGAGTATAACAAAGAAATCAGGAATGGGCTGACTGAAAATCATATAAATGGAGTATAAGTTTGGCTTTCCATGTACTAACCGGTTGATTAGTGTGCATGTTTGCAACTTCTGTGCGCAGAAGACTGCAACAGTGGTAGAGTTGAGCCCAGCTAGCCTGTAAGATTCGAGAAATCAAGATGAGGTAGAAATATGGCGAAGAAGCCTCACTTCAGAAAAAGAAAAGCGTTGACCATGCAGTTAGCTCTAGGGCATGCAGGTAAATCTAGGTTTGTTCTTTTGATTTTCTCAATTTTCTCGTCCATCTCAGCGGTCGGCGCTGCGGTTATCATATCCATCGTACTCTTAGTGAAACGGCGAAAGCCCTCCTTAGGCATAAGATTTAATACCAGAGTCATTGACTTCATGCTTGGCTCTCTGGCAATAAGAAGTTCCCTCAGGGAAGCAGGGAAAGGGTACATAGTCTAAACTCCAGTTTTTATCTCTTTCTTGGCTTTGCCTTTTTTTTTTTAAATGTATGTGCGTAGTTCAAGTTTTTGACCGGTTCAACAAGAACTATTTTGGTTGTTTTTGGCGGATTGCTTACTAATAGGTTGGATCGGATGTCAACCCGTGGAGGCATCATTTGTTCATTTTCTTCTTGTTCTTTGCCAACGCCCATTCCAGGAGAGTTGGAAGAGAAATTCCTAAATATTACACGGATAAGACTCGTCGCACTGGATCGGTCTCACCTCCTGCTTCTTCCATGGGCCACCGACAGAATAACTTGCCACATCTAAATATTTATAATGATAGGAGCAATAAGTTGTCCTCCTGAATTCCTCCTCCATTCTCTACAGGCACAAGAACGTTAATCTATTGATACTAGTTTGATATTATAAAGATTAAAGGTTTGTTCGGATGTTTGTATTGGGACTAGATATTGGACATTCGGATGAATTGAGCCCTGAATATCACGATTGAGGTTGTTCGGTTGGTTTAGATATTCGGTCAGTGTATTCGGCCAAGATATCAAGCCCTGGTCCAAACGGCAGAAAACAAGGAGGCCAGATGTCGAGCCTAATCCCTGGACATTGCGAGGTATTCGGTTGAATACCGCTTCGACGCACACCCCGCTCAACAGAAACAGCATCTTCTCCTCCGCCCGCTTCACAGAAACGCATGCGGGAGACATACATCTGCGGCGCCGGGACCGGCGGCCTCCTGTCGGCGTTCCTACTCGGCGACCATCTCCCCATCGGCTCTCCCTCCCTATCCTCTGCACCTGAATCCCGAGCTCTGGCGTGCGGCCCAGGTTATTTGACGCGGGCCACTGCCCTCCCTTCTCCCCCTGAGCTCGGATTAGGAAGTGGGTCAGCGAGCAACACCCGGATGTTCAATTCACTGCATTGCTTTCATCCGGTTCTTCCCGTTCTTGCTTATCATGTCCTGGCTGTTGCTGCTTGCTGCGCGTGTATCGGTATTGAGGTATATACAGTTTTAGTCCCACAGCTTGCAGTCGCGAACTGGTACAACAACCATCCAATAGCTAAACGTTGTTAGGAAAATAATAATTGACAAAGGTGGGGATCAAACCCTGCACTAAAATCTATCTCGAAGGCTAACTACGATCTTGCCAGACGAGTTGAGCTGTGATTCTTCCTTCCATGCAGAAACAAGACAGATATTATATCGTGTACGGCATTATTATAATTAAACAAAAAAAACTAACGGGCTTGTGGCATGCAGCTAGTACTGCAGTACGTTTTGGAAGGCAAATTGCACCTCATTATCTTAATTATTATGTCAAACCGATTGTCAAAATAAATTATTATGTCAACCTATGACTTTGAAATATTTTGCATAAACAATTATGTACTTATTGCATCATTTATATATAAAAATATAATATTTTATATCTTAAAAAACCAGACACGGTAAAAATAATATATTAGTCACGCAAGGATGACCACACACTCCTCTGTTCGGCTTCAGACTTGATCTAGCTAGCAATGCACTACCGCAAGTAGCAGGTATGACCATTATATTAGCTATAGCCAGAAAAACGCAAACAGCAGGTACGACCATTATATTAGCTACACAAAATAAGAGCACAAGCCAAATAAGCTGCAAAGTCAGGTGCGGCCATTATATTAGCTACAGCCGGAAAACACAAGCAGCAGGTACGACCATTATATTAGCTACACAAAAGAAGAGCACAAGCCAAACGAGCTGCAGAGTCAGGCCGGAGTTCACCAAAGCGAACCAACGAACAAGCTATATCGTCGAGGCAATTCCACCCGTGCAGGCGCAACACCAGCGAAAGCCGACCACCACCTGCCCACCACCAACCTGAAGCACCAGAGTAGAACCCAACAAGGAAGCCGACAACCACCAGGAATCGACTATCACTGCCCAACGACGCCTTCAGGAAGAGAACGACGTCTGCGAACGTCGCCGTCGTGGCCCAAACGGGCAATGGTTTCGCCTCAACATAAACTCTTCGCCAACTATATTGGAAAAAAGACCGCGGTGAATGAAACCCGGACCACGACCACAACATGCAACTCGCCGGACACCACACTCTGATCATGATCGTGGTCTCCAGCCAGCACTAGAGTCCATGGTTCGCCCGCCATCAAACATGACTCCCACTACCAAGGGCCACCGCCCCAGCGTACCCAACTCTGCACACCGCCGAACAGAGGAACATCGCCATCTTTGACACCGTTTTGGATCTTGCAATGGTTTTTATATTTGCTTGGCATAATAATTGAGATAACGAGCTGCAATTTACCTTCCAAAAGGTACTGTAGTACTAGCTGCAGGTCAGCAAGTTGTTAGTTTTTGGGTTTGTTTAATTTAAATGTTGTTGTACATAGTATATACAAAATATATTTGTCTCTAGTTTTTTTTTAGAATCAACCGTACAGCTCAAGTGGTTAGTGGCTGTTTCTCCCAGCTGGACTGCACGTTAAGGGTTCGAACCCCATCTTTGCCAAATAGTTTTTAACAATCTAGCTGATTAAGCCGGTCATGGTGGTTTAATGCGTAAAACATATCCTAGTTCAGCCGGTTTATTTTGAATCGGTCCCGTGTACTGTCCTTGTCTATTTCGGTTTTCTTGAGGTTGAGCTGGTCGACTTTTAAAATTTTGGTTCAGACCAGCAAATGTGAACGAAGTCGGTCAAACTTGCTGAAATTTGGATAAATTAGACTAAATTGTTGTTGGATTGCAAGTTGTGAGACTAGTTTTGTTTACCTCTATGGGACTAAGAGAATATTTACCTCACTTGCCAAATTCCCCCTGTTGTCCCCTCTGCCATTGAAAACGAGTAGTGTCGTGCATACGCCGGAAGAGAGCGGACCGGCCGGCCGGCCATCCAGGTCCTGGCATGCAATGACACGGAAGCGCACGCTGCTGCCTGGGCTGTACGCGTGTATGCCACGTGCGTGCATGCTTTTTTTGCTGCTGGGCTATGTGTAGTGTCAGGGGGCTGGCTGGCAGGGCAGCCGCCCCCGGGCCTAAGAAAATCAGGGGCCTTAGGTACGTATGTTCTATTCTGTAGAAGGGTCTGGTTTATTTTTCAGCGTACACAGCAGGAAGTTATATAACCATTCAGTCTTTAGAGAACATAAAAGTATGTCTAATTTTCTCATTATGATCTAATTTTTTTATAATGAGAGACAGTAGATCTATAAAGGATTGCAAGTGGATTGCAAGCTTTATTCAAGGAGAGATGTTGGAATTGGGTGAATGATGATACTAGACATTTTCCGTTGTCACCTATGTTATTTAATATTGTTGTTGATATGCTGGCTATCCTTCTAGCGAGAGCTAAGGAAGAAGATCAGATTGGTGGTCTTATACCTCATCTTGTTGATAGAGGGATATCCAGACTTCAGTATGCTGATGACATAATTCTTTTTATAAAACATGACCTTATGAAGGCGGTAAACATGAAATTAATTCTATGCATTTTCGAGCAACTGTCGGGACTTAAAATTAACTTTCATAAAAGTGATTTTTTTTGCTTTGGTAAGGCAAAAGATCGTGAGCATGAATATAGAGATATATTCAGATGTGAATCAGGATCCTTGCCCTTTCGGTACCTAGGGGTGCCTGTCCATCACAAAAAACTCAGAAACTCTGAGTGGAACCCAGTCGAGGATCGTTTCAGGGAAAGTTAGGATGTTGGCAAAGAAAATTGTTATCTTATGGAGATAGATTAGTGCTAATCAACTCTGTGTTAACAAGCATGCCTATGTTTATGTTATCTTTCTTGGAAATCCCAAAGGGGGTCAGGAAAAGATTAGACTTCTATCGTTCAAGATTCTTTTGGCAAAGTGATGAACATAAGAAGAAATATAGGCTAACGAAATGGAATATTATTTGCAGACCCAAAGATCGGGGGGGTGGGGTTTGGGAATTGAGGTGTTGGAAATAAAAAATAAATGTCTACTGAGCAAATGGTTATATAAATTACTGTCCAAGCAAGGGGTATGGCAGGAACTACTTCATAATAAGTATTTGAGAACCAAAACGTTGGCAGAAGTACAAGCTACGCCGATGGATTCCCCTTTTTTGGAAAGGCCTAATGCAGGTAAAAGATAGTTTTTTCAGAGGGGGTTTTAAAGTGGAGAATGGGGCTATATATCGCTTTTGGGAAGATGTTTGGTTAGGGGATGTGCCCCTTGTCCAACAATATCCTACTCTTTATAATATTGTGCACAGAAAGAACGTCTCTGTACAGTATGTACTCTCTCATAACCCTCTTAATGTTGGTTTTAGAAGGAATTTGCACGGGATAAAATGGGATGCATGGTTGCATTTATGTCAGAGATTGATGCAAGTTACTTTAGCTAATGAACCAGATGGGTTTTGGTGGAATCCGACCACAAATGCGGTGTTCATAGTTAAATCTATGTACGAGGACTTGATGAATGATCATTAAAATCCTCCTAAGAAATATCTTTGGAAACTTAAAATACCTCTAAAAATTAAGATATTTATGTGGTTTCTGCGGGGAAAAGGTTTTATTAACAAAAGATAATTTATCAAGAAGAAATTGGAATGGTTGCAAGAAATGTTGTTTTTTGATGGAGATGAGATAATTGAACACCTGTTTATTTCGTGCCCCTTTGCTAAAATTATCTGGCGTATTGTTTTCTTTACTTATAATCTTCCACCTCCGACCAATATTACTAATATGTTTGGGAATTGGTTAAATGGAATGGATAATGCTAATAAAGCTAGTATACATACATGTTTATCGGCTTTATGTTGGGCTATATGGAAATATCGCAGTAATGTTATTTTTAACAAGGTTTGAGTTCCATCTTTTTTGCAGGTTATTGTCTCGGCTTCTCAATGGATCCAGCTCTGGGTTTTTTTTGCTCCCAGAGCAGTTACTGCGGTGACCCATCATACCACTGCATGTGTAGTACACTATAGTCGTTGACATGACATCCACAGAACACCGTTCCGTAAATATCACATCCCTCAGAGTGGTACAACAGAAACATTGCGGGTCCATATTACAAAAGTACACACATTATTGTTATTACAATACCGGAAGTTCAGGACTTCCAAAAGATCCAACTTACAAACCAAAATATAAGTTGTTCAGCGGAAATTTAAAAGTAACAACTCCGACTAGAAGTGGGGCTCAACAGCTTATTTTATAGAGTTCATGCTGCTCGGCTCCGTTAGTTACTACTAACTAGACCCTTAAGTGGACTCGTTCTCATCGACACCGTAGCAGATCTCGTAGTCCACACCTTCAACTCCTCCGGATAGATCAGGTTCCTCGTAGAACACGTCTTCTTGGCATTCGGCTGCATACATTGGCACGTCTTCGAGATCCTCAGAGTCTAAGCAAGGGATCAAAGGAAAGGATGAGTATCAGCGTTATCCAACAAGTTCATTATATGCAAGGTGGGAAGTTTGATGCTCTAACTACCACCTCGGATTATAAATCCTTGGCACTATGCAGTTTTTGGTAACTCTTTCTTCAAAGGTTGATTTTATTCTGAAAAACTATGACAATCAGCCTTCACAGGTTGACCAGAACTTTCATGGCGTTCCTTTCCTGCCGCGTTCGTAGCTCCTTCCCGGAACAGGGAGTAACAAGTTACAGTTCTTACACTCTACAGAGGTGTGTTACTTTACCCATGAGAGATCAACTCCTTGTTTCACAACCGGACGTACTTTCCCGTCCACAATTCCATGATGTTGGTCCAAGCCAATCACTGCCAATCACTGCCCCCTTCGCGACCCCGCATGCCTCCTTGGTGTACACCATGCCCACATAATGAATTACGGCAATGGTTTGTACAAACCGTTAGATGCCAGAACTATCGTGGGACGATGAGGGTTCCCACCCATATGCTGCATATCCTCTACGAATTACCGATTAATATACACGCTACGAGGATAAGAGCCACGAACTGCACATCCGACTTCATGCGAGAGGAAGAAGATATAGCTGACTTCTCTATCCCATTCCAAATCTCATGGCTAACGCGTAATATACGACGCTAGAATCACTGATGTCAGGGGTTATTAATTCCCTATTTGATCATCATTTGTTGCAATTAGAACTCTAAGTTCTATTGCTCCATTATATCACCACTTAGGATGATATCTATGATTTCTTTGTTTATGAAAATAATATTTTCTTTCTTTTATAGCATATATGATAACACACAATTTGCAAATACTTTGATAAAGACTCTTCAAAGGACATGAGCAAGTGATGAACTTGCCTTGTGATGGCAAGGTAGTGAAGTCTGATGCTTGCACTGGACCTTGAGCCTCTAGTTCTACAAAAACATCATTATTGCCCGGTAAGGACAATATTTAAAGAAGCAAAATGATTATGCAAGTAATGTAATCCATTATTTAAATTTATATGCATTTACCCCAAAAAGTTCCTTTTTGAGTAATAAAGGATTTATAAATATTTCTTTTAATATTTATAACATGTATTGAGTTATTTTATTTTATTTCCCTTTATTTGACTTTTATTGATTTAATAATTCTTTTAGGAATTATTAATTATACTTTAGAATTTATTATTAAATATTTATTTAGTATTTTGCAAAAATACTATAATATTAATAAATAATGAAAGTGATTTTTATTTATTTTTATCACCTTTCAATAATTTTGTAAAATTCCATAAGGAATATTTAAATTACAAAATTCTTATAAAAATTTAAGTGTTAAAAAATTTATATTTTATCTTATTTGAACAAAGTGAATTATTGTGAATCCAAAAATATTTTATTTATAATTTTTGGACCTTTATTTTATTTTCTATAATTTTATTGAGGTCAAGGGTATTTTGGTCTTTTCCATTTGATCAAAAGATTTATTAAATAACCTGGGCTGGCCCCTTGGGCTTATTGGGCCAAGGTGGCCCAATAGGGCAGGGTCAAATGACTACCCTAAAGGGTTTTCGCCCACCCAGCCCACTCTACCTCCTCTCTCTCCCTCGACCTTATCTCCTCCTCCTCTGACTCGCCCCCGTGGCCGGCGATGCCGCCACCGTCGATTCTCGCTGTCGTCGGCCGTTTTGGTTGTCGCCGTGGTGCGGGTTGAGGTTGTCGACGATGCTTGTTCGTTCTATCCACTTGGATTGGTCTCTGGGGCTTCCCCGTGGCCAGTTCCACCCTATTCCCGAACCCTAGGGTTCGGAAAAGATGTTGTCGCCGCCGCGATCCCGCCTGCGGTGGTGTGATGGTCTCGTGCGCTGCTGCTGGTGGAGATATGCCCTAGAGGTAATAATAAATGTAGTTATTATTATATCTTTGTGTTTATTTTGTGTTTATGATAAATGTTTACATTCATGCTATAATAGTATTAACAAGGAAACATTAATACTTGTGTGATTTGTAAACTTAAAATTGAAGTCCCTAGTAAAGCCTCTTCATAATACTAGCTTGTTGGTTAATAAATGATTGTGGTTTCCCTATCATGAACATTGAGATGTTATTAACAATAAGATCATATCGTTAGGACAATGGTATGATGGACATACTCCTATAGATAAGCATAGCATAAAAATCAAGTCATTTTAATAGTTCAATTGCTATATGCTTTCTGATACATAGTAACCTAATTCCTTCGACCATGAGATCATGCATATCACCATCACCGGAAGGATGCTTTGATGACATCAAACACCACACCGTAACAGGGTGGCTATAAAGGTGGCATTGAGTGTTCGGAAAGTATTGGTTGAGACACATGGATCAAGAGTGGGATTTGTCCATCCATATGACGGATAGATATACTCTGGGCCCTCTTGGTGGAATGTCATCCAATTAGCTTGCAAGCATGTGACTGGCTCACAAGGGATCACATATCACGGGAACGAGAAAAGAGTACTTATCAGTAACGAGGTTGAACTAGGTATGCAGAGATACCGACGATCAAAACCTCGGATAAGTAAACTATCATGAGACAAAGGGAAATTGGTATAGTATGTAAGTGGTTCATTCGATCGCAAAGTAATCGTAGAAATATGTGGGAGCCATATGAATTTCCAGATTCCTCTATTGGTTATTTTTCGGAGAAGTGTCTCGATCATGTCCGCATAATTCACGAACCGTAGGGAGACACACTTAAGGATTTGACGTTGTTTGAGTAGTTATGGAATGATGAGTAAGAGACCAAATGTTGTTCGGAGTCTCGGGTGGGATCCGGGATATCACGAGGAGATCCGGAATGGTCCGGAGAATAAGATTCATATAAGGAAAGTCCTGTTTCGGGGTTGGAGAATGGTTCCGGTGTTTTCATCGGGAATGGTCTAGCAGGTTCCGGAATGTCCGGCACTCCGGAGGGGAAGGGTACATGAATGTGTCATAACAAGTTGGAATGGTTGCATCATGTACTAGGTGTCATCGCTGAACAAAATAAAGGGATAAATCAAATCCTAGTTTGAAAAGTCAAACGTCAATTTGAAAAGTCAAACGGCTATTTTGTTTGGTGGAGGGAGAGTAGGAAACCTACTTGGGGAGGAAGTCCCTCTCCCTCCACTGCCGGCCTTGGAAGCCGAGTTGGGGAGGGACTCCCCTCCTCTTGGACGGCCCCCTCCACCTATATAAGGAGGGGCAGCGCTGCCCCTCCAAGCACATAACTTGCACCCCGCAAACCCTAGCTCCAAGCCGCCGGCGCCGCCACCTCCTGCTGCCGCCGCCTAGGGCTAAACCCTAGCCGCAGAGTTGGGGCACCCTCCTGCCCTAGCCGCCGGCCTAGCCTCTTCTCCTTGGTGCGTCTAAACCCTAGATCACCGAGGGCTCTCTCATAGTCCACCATACTCGCTCCGGCTTAAGGCGAAGCCCTGCGAGATCTCCCCTCTACTTCCGGTACCACGCCGTCGTGCTGCCGGAATCACGAGGAGAGTGCTACAACCTCTGCTGCCTGCTAGAACAAGGGAGAGGAAGGTCTTCGTCGAGTACCGAACGTGTGACCGACTGCGGAAGCGCTGCCGGAACGCAGCGCCGGAAGGATCGTCTACGCGATCTTGAGATCGGCAAGAGTACGACTACATCACCCACAAGAATCCGCTCTCGTTAAACACTTTGGAATCTTCGAGGGTGAGTTATTCTATCGACTCGTTGCTACAATCTAGTAGATAGATCTTGGCTTGTTTGTTTGTATGCGGTAGAAATTTTTTGTTTTCCATGCTACGAACCCCTACAGTGGTATCAGAGCCGTGTCTATATGTAGATTTGTTGCACGAGTAGAACACAATGGTCATTGTGGGCGGTGGTGCTTTTATTATCAATTGCTTCTTGTGTACTTTGCATCTTGCGGTATGATGGGATGAAGCGGCCCGGGCTAACATTACATGACATCATTCATGAGACTTGCTCCACGCTCAACATGCAACTTGTATTGCATAAGTGGCTTTTCGGGTGTCTGTGTCTCCCATTATAGTATAGATCCAATTTACAACAGGCACTTGATAGTTCAAACATCAACGTTGTGGTTCTTGTTCGTAAGTTAGATCGACACTTATTGAAAGCCCCAAACCACGTAAAACATGCAAAGAAATTAGAGGCGTCTAACTTTGTTTTGCAGGGGTGTGCTGTGATGTGATATGGCCATGATTGTGATTATATTTGATGTATGCAATGTTCCTTATTGTAAGTTGACAACCGACAGGAGCCATATGGTTGTCTAAATTCTGTTATGACCCGCGTGTCTATTCAAAGTAGTTGTAATAGTTGAAGCTGGTGGACGACAACCATGAAGCAGCGTCATTGACCTTGATGCAATGCCGGTGATGATGGAGATCATGTTCGTGCTTGAAGATGGAGATCGGAAGCACAAAGAAGAAATGCCATATCATATCACATATTATGAATTGCATGTGATGTTAATCCTTTATGCATCTTGTATTGCTTAGTTATCGACGGTAGCATTATAAGATGATCCCTCATGCACATAAATTTCAAGTTCTAAAGTGTTCATACTTAGTGAGCACTGTTGCTAAAGCTTGCTGTTTCGAAGCACCACATGATGATCGGGTGTGTTAGATTCTGCAAGTGTATACAACGTGAGCAAGCCAGATTTGCTCATGCGGAAGCTAAGGTTTGATCTTGACGAGCCTAGCATGTACAGACATGGTCTCGGAACACGGATCACCGAAAGGTAAAGCATGAATCATATAGTAGATATGATGAACATGTCGATTGTTCGCCATTGAAGCTACATCAACTCTCGTGATGATCGGTGTTGATGTGGTGGATTTGGTTCGTGCGATCACTAAAACAATGTGAGGGATATTTTTTTGAGTGGGAGTTCACCTAGATTATTTTAACTATTAATTAGAACTCAATTTGTCATAAACTTAGTCTAAACTATTGCAAATATGTTGTAGATCAATGGCGGCCCCTACCGTCAATTTTAATGCGTTCCTAGAGAAAGAAAAGTTGAAAAACAATGGAAGCAACTTCGCGGATTGGTTCCGCAATTTGAGGATTGTCCTCAATGCTGGTAATTTGACCTATGTGCTGGATGCACCGCTGGGTGACCCGCCTGCAGCTGATGCTACCGATGAAGTAAAGAACGTTTACCTCGCTCGGAAGAATCAGTACTCCACAGTTCAGTGTGCTATCTTGTATGGTTTAGAATCGGAGCTTCAGAAAAGGTTTGAGAATTCAGACCCACATGATATTGTCCGTGAACTCAAATTGATCTTTGAGACTCACGCGGCAGTTGAGAGTTATGAGACTTCTGAAAAGTTCTTTAACTGCAAGATGGAAGAGGGCAGCTCCGTCAGTGAGCATATGCTTAAGATGTCTGGGCACGCAAACAAACTTCAAAGCTTGGGTATAGTGATTCCTAATGCTTTGGGGATTTACCGTGTCCTCCAATCACTACCACCAAGTTACAAGAACTTTGTGTTGAACTACAATATGCAAAGCATGAACAAGCAGTTGCCAGAACTCTTCTCCATGTTAAAATCTGCAGAAGTGGAGATCAAGAAAGAGCACCAAGTGTTGATGGTCAATAAGACCACCAAATTCAAGAAAGACAAGTCTAAGCAAAAGGGACACTTCAATAAGGGTGGTAAGAAAGTTACCGCACCGACAAAGAAGACCAAGGCTGGACCCAAGCCTGATACATAGTGCTTTTACTGCAAGGGAGAAGGTCACTGGAAGCGGAATTGCCCAAAGTACTTGACGGATTTGAAGAACGGAAACATCAAGAAGAAAGGTATATCCGATATACATGTTATTGATGTGTATCTCACTAGTACTCGTAGTAGTGCCTGGGTATTTGATACTGGTTCGGTTGCTCATATTTGTAACTCGAAACAGGTGCTGCAGAATAAACAGAAGCTAGCGAAGAACGAGGTGACGATGCGCGTGGGAAACGGATCAAAGGTTGATGTGATCGCGGTCGGCACGCTACCTCTTCATCTACCATCGGGATTAGTTTTATACTTAAATAATTGTTATTGTGCCTGCGTTAAGCATGAACATTATATCGGGATCTTGTTTATTGCGAGACGGTTACTTGTTTAAGTCCGAGAATAATGGTTGTTCGATTTATATGAGTAATATGTTTTATGCACATGCACCTTTGATAGATGGTCTATTCTTATTGAATCTCGATAGTGGAAATACACATATAAATAACATTGAAGCTAAATGTTTGAAATTGAGCGATAACTCGACCTATATGTGGCACTGTCGTCTTGGTCACATTGGAGTGAAGCGTATGAAGAAACTCCATTCCGATGGACTTCTTGAATCACTTGATTTCGAATCACTTGAAAGATGCGAAGCATGTCTGATGGGTAAAATGACTAAGACTCCATTTTCTGGTATGATAGAGCGAGCTACGGACTTATTGGAAATCATACATACCGATGTTTGTGGTCCAATGAGTGTAGCATCGCGCGATGGTTATCGTTATGTTCTTACCTTCACAGATGACTTGAGTAGATATGGGTATATCTATTTCATGAAACATAAGTCCGAAACTTTCGAGTAGTTTAAGGAATTTCAAAGTGAGGTTGAGAATCAACGTAACAAGAATATTAAATTTCTACGTTCTGATCGTGGAGGTGAATATCTAAGTTACGAGTTTGGCGAGCATTTTAAGAAATGCGGAATACGTTCACAATTGACACCGCCGGGAACACCACAACGTAATGGTGTGTCCGAACGTCGCAATCGAACTCTCTTAGATATGGTTCGTTCTATGATGTCACTTACAGATTTACCGCTATCATTTTGGGGTTATGCATTAGAAACGGCCGCATTCACTTTAAATAGGGCACCATCTAAATCCGTTGAAACGACACCTTATGAATTGTGGTTTGGGAAGAAACCTAAATTGTCGTTCCTTAAAGTTTGGGGTTGCGAAGCCTATGTAAAGAAGTTACAGCCGGACAAGCTTGAACCCAAAGCAGAAAAATGCGTCTTCATAGGATACCCAAAGGAAACTATTGGGTATACCTTCTATCATAGATCCGAAGGCAAAATCTTTGTTGCCAAGAATGGATCCTTTCTAGAGAAGGAATTTCTCTCGAAAGAAGTGACTGGAAGGAAAGTAGAACTTGACGAGGTTGTCGAACCTTCTCTCAAACTTGCGAGTAGCGCAACACCGGAAGAAGTTCCTATGGTGCCTGCACCAATAAGAGAGGAAGCTAATGATGATGATCATGAAACTTCGGTCGTAGTTGCTACAGAGCCTCGCAGGTCAACGAGAACTCGTACCACTCCTGATTGGCATGATCCCGTTATGAGTGTCATGTTGGTGGACAACACCGATGACCCTGCGACATATGAGGAAGCGATGATGAGCCCAGATTCTAATAAATGGCAAGAAGCCATGAAATCCGAGATTGGATCCATGTACGAAAACTAAGTATGGACTTTGGTGGACTTACCGGATGGCCGAAAGGCTGTCGAGAACAAATGGATTTTCAAGAAGAAAACAAATGTTGTAATGTTACTGTCTATAAAGCTCGACTTGTCGCAAAAGGGTTTCGACAAATTCAAGGAGTTGACTACGATAAGACTTTCTCACCCGTAGCGAAGCTAAAGTCTGTGAGGATTATGTTAGCAATCGCTGCATATTATGATTATGAGATATGGCAGATGGATGTCAAAACAGCATTCCTCAATGGAGACATTGATGAAGAGTTGTATATGATGCAACCCAAAGGTTTTGTCGATCCTAAAGATGCTAACAAGGTATGCAAACTTCAACGGTCCATATATGGATTGAAGCAAGCATCCCGAAGTTGGAATCAACGTTTTGATAAGGTGATCAAAAGTTTTGGTTTTATACAAACTTATGGAGAAGCTTGTATTTACAAGAAAGTGAGTGGGAGCTCTGTAGCATTCTTAATACTATATGTAGATGACATATTGTTGATTGGGAATGATGTAGACCTTCTTAATAGTGTCAAAGAGTATTTGAATAATAGTTTTTCAATGAAAGATCTTGGCGAAGCAGCTTATATATTAGGCATAAAGATTTATAGAGATAGATCGAGGCGCCTAATATCATTGTCACAAAGTACATATTTGGACAAAGTTCTAAAGAGATTTGGAATGGAAGATAGCAAGAAAGGGTTCTTGCCCATGTTGCCCAATACGACCTTGAGTAAAACTCAAAGTCCAGTAACGGCAGAAGATAGAGAAAGGATGAGTAAGACTCCCTATGCCTCAGCCATAGGATCTCTAATGTATGCCATGCTATGTACTAGACCCGACATTTCATATGCTGTTAGTTTGACTAGCAGATATCAAAGTGATCCAGGAGTGGATCATTGGACAGCGGTCAAAAACATCCTTAAGTACCTGAGAAGAACTAAGGATATGGTTCTTTCTTATGGAGGTGATGAACAGCTCGTTGTTAATGGTTACACCGATGCTAGTTGGAACACCGATCCAGATGATTCTAAATCACAATCCGGATACATATTTACTTTGAATGGTGCAACAGTTAGCTAGAGGAGTGCAAAGCAAAGTGTTGTGGCGATATCTTCAACTGAATCGGAATACATGGCTGCTTCGGAGGCTTCGCAAGAAGCGATATGGATGAAGGAGTTCATTACAGAGCTCGGTGTGGTTCCAAGTGCACTGGACCCAATGTCTATCTACTGTGATAACATGGGCGCCATAGCCAATGCGCAAGAACCAAGGTCACACAAGAAGCTGAAGCACATCAAGCTACGTTTCCACGCTATTCGAGAACATGTCCAAGATGGTGACATAAAGATTTGCAAAGTACACACAGATCTGAATGTGGCGGATCCGTTGACTAAGCCTCTCCCGATGGCAAAACATGACCAACACCAAACTGCCATGGGTGTTCGGTATATTACCATGTAATCTAGATTAGTTGACTCTAGTGCAAGTGGGAGACTGTTGGAGATATGCCCTAGAGGCAATAATAAATGTAGTTATTATTATATCTTTGTGTTTATGATAAATGTTTACATTCATGCTATAATAGTATTAACAAGGAAACATTAATACTTGTGTGATTTGTAAACTTAAAATTGAAGTCCCTAGTAAAGCCTCTTCATAATACTAGCTTGTTGGTTAATAAATGATTGTGGTTTCCCTATCATGAACATTGAGATGTTATTAACAACAAGATCATATCGTTAGGAGAATGGTATGATGGACATACTCCTACAGATAAGCGTAGCATAAAGATCAAGTCATTTTAATAGTTCAATTGCTATATGCTTTCTGATACATAGTAACCTAATTCCTTTGACCATGAGATCATGCATATCACCATCACTGGAAGGATGCTTTGATGACATCAAACACCATACCGTAACTGGGTGGCTATAAAGGTGGCATTGAGTGTTCGGAAAGTATTGGTTGAGACACATGGATCAAGAGTGGGATTTTTCCATCCATATGACGGATAGATATACTCTGGGCCCTCTCGGTGGAATGTCATCCAATTAGCTTGCAAGCATGTGACTGGCTCACAAGGGATCACATATCGCGGGAACGAGAAAAGAGTACTTATCAATAACGAGGTTGAACTAGGTATGCAGAGATACCGACGATCAAAACCTCGGATAAGTAAACTATCGTGAGATAAAGGGAAATTGGTATAGTATGTAAGTGGTTCATTCGATCGCAAAGTAATCGTAGAAATATGTGGTAGCCATATGAATTTCTAGATTCCTCTATTGGTTATTGTTCGGAGAAGTGTCTCGATCATGTCCGCATAATTCACGAACCGTAGGGAGACACACTTAAGGATTCGACGTTGTTTGAGTAGTTATGGAATGATGAGTAAGAGACCGAATGTTGTTCGGAGTCTCGGATGGGATCCGGGATATCACGAGGAGATCCGGAATGGTCCGGAGAATAAGATTCATATAAGGAAAGTCCTGTTTCGGGGTTAGAGAATGGTTCCGGTGTTTTCATCGGGAATGTTCTAGAAGGTTCCAGAATGTCCGACACTCCGGAGGGGAAGGGTACATGAATGTGTCATAACAAGTTGGAATGGTTGCATCATGTACTAGGTGTCATCGCTGAACAAAATAAAGGGATAAATCAAATCCTAGTTTGAAAAGTCAAACGCCAATTTGAAAAGTCAAACGGCTATTTTGTTTGGTGGAGGGAGAGTAGGAAACCTACTTGGGGAGGAAGTCCCTCTCCCTCCACCGCCGGCCTTGGAAGCCGAGTTGGGGAGGGACTCCCCTTCCCTTGGCTGGCCCCCTCCACCTATATAAGGAGGGGCAGGGCTGCCCCTCCAAGCACACAACTTGCACCCCGCAAACCCTAGCTCCAAGCCGCCGGCGTCGCCACCTCCTGCTGCCGCCGCCTAGGGCTAAACCCTAGCCGCCGAGTTGGGGCACCCCCTTGCCCTAGCCGCCGGCCTAGCCTCTTCTCCTTGGTGCGTCTAAACCCTAGATCACCGAGGGCTCTCTCATAGTCCACCATACTCGCTCCGGCTTAAGGCGAAGCCCTGCGAGATCTCCCCTCTACTTCCGGTACCACACTGTCGTGCTGCCGGAATCACAAGGAGAGTGCTACAACCTCCGCTGCCTGCTGGAACAAGGGAGAGGAAGGTCTTCGTCGAGTACCGAACGTGTGACTGACTGCGGAAGCGCTGCCGGAACACAGCGCTGGAAGGATCGTCTACGCGATCTTGAGATCGGCAAGAGTACGACTACATCACCCACGAGAATCCGCTCTCGTTAAACACTTTGGAATCTTCGAGGGTGAGTTATTCTATCGACTCATTGCTACAATCTAGTAGATAGATCTTGGCTTGTTTGTTTGTATGCGGTAGAAATTTTTTGTTTTCCATGCTACAAACCCCTACAGCTGCGGCCGCCGCCATGGCAGGTGCAGGTTGCAGCGCCCCTCTGGGTGCTCCCTGTGCCGTCGCGGTGCGTCGGCCCCTCTGCTTCCTCTTCGATTCATCAGCGAGGACCTCGGGTAAGTTATCTTTATGGTGTTTGTCCATGCTACTGCCATGATTCTCCCTGTGTATCTAGTGGCTTTCATGTCGAGTGACTATGTGCTGGTTGAGTTCATCTCTAGATTAGAGTTCTTGCTCTGATTAGGGTTCATAATCCCGTGTTGATCATATCTATGATGCTTTAGATTTAGTATGGTTCATATCTGATCATGGGAAATGATTCTCTGCTGTGGTTAATGGTTGATAGTGGCTTTGATGATACTAGTTGCCTGTCAGATTAGTTGTAGTGGTAATCCACCATGGTCCATGCTAGTGTATCAATGAAATCCTTGATTGGATTATGTTGTTGATCTAAGAGTTTACTCTACTATAAGATTGCTTATACTAACAGTAGTTGCTTACTGCAATTATACTGTTAGCTTGTCTGAGATTATACTCACTGAATCAAATCATTGATTGCAATGATTTCTGTGGATGTATAAATGAATTTAAGGTTGATTCCTGGCACTTGGCTTCAGGAAAATGATATGTAGTGGTTGTCCCTTTTTATCTGTGGAAGCTAAGTAAAGATTGGTTTTAGCTCGTTAAGAACTTGTCCTTGTGATACCACTGTATTATGGCACACAAGTGATTGGGTTTTTATTTCTGGGCTTAGCTTGATTATGCTTGTGATTAAAACTGATAAGATGATATGGAAGCTTTTTATTAACTTACCTACCTATGATGTTGGTCTGAGGCTCTAGGATGTAATTCCTAGTTAGTTGGGCAATAGTTTGTTTGAAACTTGTAGATTTAGAGGTGCTACTCTCTCTCTGAGAGATGAGCCCTGATCTGATAAGATCAAATGAAATTGATCTAAGTTGCAAAAATAACACTGAACCCAGTGATGTTGGTCTGAGGGTTTAGAGTTTGTGGTTGAGCTTGATTTCTTATCCTTATACTTGAAATATCTAGGATAGATTCACCCCTCTTGGGTGCATATTGAGAGATCATTACATAAAGCAACACATGCTTTTGTTTCAGATATTCTGATGAAAGCATGTGATGCTTTTATGAGACTCACCACAAGATTTGATTTTTGGTGTAGTAGATTGATGATGATCTTGATCTTGATCTGCTTTTGCTGGGTTCCTGATCTTGCTCTTGAGCTTGCCTGCTCCTCCTAGCTCCTGGTCTTGACCTTGCTATCCACCAGATCCATCCCCCTCCTTATGTCACCATCCTAGTGATGTTTGGGTATATCTGGGTGGTTGGTTTGGTTGTTGTTGTTGGTTTGGCTGGTGTTCTTGGTTTGGCTGGTGTTCACCCTGGCTGTACTGTGGTGTGGTGTAGTGGAGTGATGCACTGAGGTGCTTCTCCATGGCTGTGATGTGGTTTTGTGATGCTGGATGTGCTTGTAAGGTCGACAGCACACTATCTGCATGCTTATGTGTGTGCAGCTTGTGTGCCTGCTATGCACCTGTGGATAGGTTCAGAAAATTTGAACTTACTATTACCAATCTACTTTTATCCTGGCTGGTGAATTGGTCCCTTTTGGCTATCATTTGCATTTTGGCTTGAGTTATGAAAGATGAGATCTTTCAGATTGGTGAAACTTGCCATTTTTTCCACAATTCTCAATGATGAGATTGTCAAGTGCACCTCACTGATATATCTGAGAGAAATATATACTAACACTAATCTTGTTTTATTTTCTATTTAATCTTTGTTTTTGCAGGTACAAAGATAAAGATGAAGATTTAGTGTAGTTTAGATATAGGATAGTTAGTAGAGATACAAATGTACTTTTCTTAATCTTTTGTAATTTTTCTTTTACAATTCTTGTAATCTTTGTTTGGTTCACTTGTAATAAAGATTATATATTTATTAATAAAGAATATTTTATTCTTTACTCTTGTGTGAATTGTGAAGTTTGGAATAACTTCAGTAAGTTATTCTTTGTAGTTTGTTTATGAATAAGAAATGTACTTCATATACCATATTGCTTTTAAATAAGATTTAAGTTATCATACTTTTCTCATATTTAATTTAAGATTCAAATTTTATATCAAAATTATTTAAATTGTAAAACACTTAAGTTTTAAAATCCAAACTCATTTCAAAACACCCATAAATTCTTTAAGATCATATTAAAGTTTATAGCAATCCTCCTTTAAGACTAAACCTACTCTCAAAGTAAGAAAGAAACATTGATCACTCAAGGTTTTTATTTGACAAAAAATTTACTCACATTTTCTCAAATGAATGCATGCAACAATTCATATTCCTAAATCTACCCTTCGTTAGGTCCTATATACTGGGATGTTACAGTTACGCCCCATGATGGTTTCTGGATGCAGCCGTCTAGTGATGGTCGCTCAGGATATTTACTATCAGACTATGTGGCGTCATGCTAGTAGATTGATAGATGTTTAGCTTTTGATATGTTGTCCTTTTTCAGCTTTTCTAGCTTGTTCTGAGGGTTGGTTGTTTCAACCTTCTTGATTCTCCATTTGTAACTTTAGCACTTCAGACTCTAAAGTAATAAAAAAGGCTGTGTGCATCCTTTGGATGCAGAGGCTGGGGCACATCCCCATTTCAAAAAAAGTAGATCTATAAAGGATTATAAGTGCTGAATAATAATTGAGCCTTCTTTGTTGTACAAGGGCCATTAATAATCGTCTGGTACGATATATATTATTGTAATTTGGGATTTTTGAGTTCAAAATGATGATATCTAGCATGCTAGTACCTTTGCGCTCATTTTGTATTACTAATCTGTAAGAAATTATAGAATGAAATTGATATTGCTACCATACCCTGTATATATGAAAAAAAAACAGCTGGAGGTCTTCTCTCTCCCCTGTTGAACATTCAATAAAAAAATCCTACATCATCGCTAAACAATATTTCCTAAACAAAATTAGCTGGGGGCCCAAAATTTTAATTTGCCCCGGGCCCCTAATATCTCAAGACCGGCCCTGTGTAGTGTACTTGTCTTCTGATACGAGGCGCTGGCTGCTGATGCTGATGCTAGTGATTTGCTATTTTGCCGTGCAATGATTAATTGTTATGCATAGGGAGTATATAACAAAATAATAATAATCATAGTCTCATACAAGTAGAATAACTCACATTGACCATCCAAACAACATTTGGCATGCAACCTCAATATCAAGTTTGAGTTCTCAATATATAAACATCTAAACAGAAATATTGACATTCAACCTTAATATCAATATCATGGGATATTGATATTCAATCAAATACAATATCAAGTCTCTCCCAATGCAAACATCCAAACGAAGCATAATAGTTTTATCTATAGCATTGGCGGAATTTAGAAGTCAATGACTTTTAACTAAATTTATACTCCTTATTTATTGAAATGGAGGTAGTAACATATAGGCACGAAAGCCAGATATTCCAGTGGCATTGGTGACATGATCTAGATTGTGGTTACCCCACAGATCTAACATCAGCCCATGTCTGTCAAACATGTTCATAAAATCCACTTAGTGGCCACTGAAGAAGAGACCAATATTGATCTAGTTCAAATTCAGAATTCAAAATTTGGATCTAGAAGGGAAAAAGCCCTGACCGTGCCTGCATCGTGTGTCAGATCGTACGACCTGTAGTAGGACACGTGTCTGCCTCATATTGCATCTCTCCCACCCACTCACTCCCGTTTCCCGCCCTTTCCATTCCCCTCCCCCCTCTCTCTCCTCCCACTCCAGAAGCTTCCTCCCTTCCCCGCCACCGCCACCGCCACCGCCGGCGAAGAGAGAGAGAGAGAGAGAGAGAGAGAGAGAGAGAAGAGGATGGGGACCCGGGAGCTCCCGCTGCCTTGCCAATTCGAGCTCCTCCTCGGCACTGGTACGTGACTGGGGATCGGCACCCTAACCCTACCCTCCCCCTCCGCCGGCTTTCTAAACCTTCGATTTGCTGTTCGTGCAGATCGCGACCAGTGGCCGCTGGAGGCAAGGTCATCGAGGCCGCCCACCACGGCGAAGTCTGCGAAATCAAGAGTTAAGGGCCGAATCCGCACCTCCCTCTCTCTTTCCACCGTTAGTTAATTTGGTCGCTCGCTCGCTCGCTAGATCCAGGGGCTTAGGGTTTTGTTCGCCGGCGTCCGTTAATCTGGCCGCGGACTATCGGCGAGGTACTGAACGTCGATTTCGCTTCTGATTTAGGCTGTAACGCTCGCTGGGGCTTGGGGGCATTTTCTGGTTGCAATTGAATTACAGAATTAGGGACTCTCAGCTAACAGTTCGTGAGAAGGATCAGTGGCGATTTGTTCCTGATTTGGGGAGCTGAATCCTACGGGAAGCGTTTTTGGTGGGATGATTTACTGGTTCTGCCAGAACGGAGCAAATATAATGAACTTGTACCTGGTGCTTGAAGCACCCAGTTTCCTTTTGGTTTGAATTAATCAAAGTAAGCAAAACCGAATAATTCGTTTTCCCTACAACTTTGCATGTTCTAGCTGTAGAAGTCCTCTGTATCATTCCCTTCGTCTGGCTCATCTAGTCGTTGGGGTCTTAACAGGGTGCTCTGTATACCACGTTCCTGTCGTTGTTGATGTTTGATTTCTGACTAAAGGTGCCCACCTTTGTGCTGTGAATTTCAGAGATTGCAAAAGAGCTGGACGTGCACGGGCATGGGATCCCGGTGACGGTGGCCAGCACGACCTACATGGGCTTTAACGCGCTCCATGCCGCCGGCGGCAGCGGCAGGCTGCCCGCCTACCAGTACCTCATCGAGGAGGTCAAGATGAACATCAACAAGCCTGACACCTCCCAGGCTAATTTGCCTTTCTGGTCCTAAGCTGTAGTTTCGTGATCTGATCATCATCAACTTTAACTGGGTTGTGTGTGGATCATATTGCTAGATTATTCACCCGTGGAGCATTCCCTTACCTACGGCAACCTTCCCGCCGTGAGGTACCTTCTTGATCATGGCGCCGATCTGCATCGGCAACATTCAGGAGGCATCACTCTTCTTCATTCAGCTGCAGCTAATGGTAAAAACACAGGATCTTCCCTTCATTGTCATTTTCCTCTGCCGCAAGAATATGTCGTAGTTTCATGCTCAAAGTCTTTACTATTGCCTTGCTCCCCTGTTCTGCGCTGGACCTTTTCTCTTTTTGACAATTATTTTCGTGTTAGCATCAGATGTTATGTTTGGAGAGACTTTTTTGAATCTGGAGATGCGATGATGATACATGGAAGTGGATTTATTTTGCCAAGTGCTCCAGTTAACCTAATATAAACAGCTTTCTTGTTGCCATAAATTAAAACAAGCCCGATCTCATCCGCTTCTTATGTTCATCAGCGTCTGAATATCGATTAGTTTAACAAAACTCTAAACATAGTTTTCACATTAATTTGAAATTTCCGCTCACATAAATGTAAAAGATCCATGTGTCGTCGTGTTGTTACAAATCTATTTGGGCACACTATTAATCCTTATAGTCTGTGGAGCTTCCAGGATATTTATTTCATATATTATTAATTTTAGCCATTGAAACTAGTTTCCCAAGAAATGTCTGCATAATTAGTATGACATGCAAGTTTCATACACTATTTTCCTCACAAAAGGTTTTCATTTAGTATGATTACCTGCTTCTTATGGTAACTGTTTATGGGAAACGTGAACCAATAAAGTTGCTCCCCCCAATAGGTATTGAAACTTGGTTGCCCAAAGTGTTTTGTTCATATACTGTTCATAGTGTTATGACCTTCATTTCCTTTTTCTTTTTTCAGGGCACTCTGAAATAGTAAAGTATCTTCTCTCTAGAGGAATGGATGTTGATGCACTATCAGTTCTTGGAACACCACTCGGTATTTCTGCTCATAAAGGATATGCTACTATTGTGAAGATACTTTTGCAGCACAACGCACATGTAATGTTCAAATCTTCATGGATCTGTTGGCTTTCAACTTCAGCTCTCTCTTTTGCTAGATCTTTGCGACATTCTCAAATTGTTCCACCTGTATTTGATGGCATTATTGGTTGGTGACTAACCGTGCCATGCTAAAAGTTAGGAACGTGTGTCTTAGTTATGCGTTTGGTTCACTGGCAAGAATCTTTTCCTACTGCATGGGTCCTATGTGTCACTGGCTCACAAAAGTGTGGTAGGATTCCCTTTGGCTTGGCGTAGTATGCCGCTCCGTAGGCATGATTAGTAAATATTAGCAACCTTCGAAATCAACCAAATAGGCCCTGCTCATAGTTGTTAATGTGTTAGCCACACGAGGCATGCTAGGACCGGTGACCCACATAACAATACCGAGGAATCAGTTGGACCAAAGGGACATGTAACTATAAGCTATACTCTTTGAAAAGAAGTATCAGATCAGCTCTTTTTCCCTTGCAAATTCCATATTTCTCTTGGGACTGTCATATTTTGGCATAAAAATGAAGCTCTTTATTTATTTTTTCCAGCCCAACAAGGGTTCTCGTGTGCTTGGACCTTTAGACATGGCATTACACAAATCTAATGTGTCCTGTGTGAAGCTATTGATTCAGGTATTGTATCCTCTGTTTTTGTAATGCAGTAGGAATGTAAATGTCTACGGACTGATGTTTGATTTAGTCATCTTTGTATTAACTAGACAAATGCTTGGCTTTTCATACTTTCATCTGATAGGGTGGAGCTAATGTCAGTGGTGCTGGTCCTTGTTATAATCCCTTGGTAACGGCTGCAGAGAAGGGCTTAACTGAAGCTATCAAGTGCTTGTTGGAAGCTGGCGTAAATCCAAATGTGCTTCACAAGGTCAGAATGCTCATTTTGTCACATATTATTGTGTCTTGCTTGGCTTTGTAGTGATATGCAACAACTATACGAGTCATGTAAGTACTCCTACATGATGCTTTATGTAATAGTATAAAAATAAAAGGCTGTGCTAAGTTACCTTTCTTGCATAAGTGTGCTACTGTTTTGGCTTCCACCCTTTGTGCCATCTCTTTGTTAATTGTGTCAGATAGTGAATCGATAGACTTGTCTTATACTGAATTACTGATATGCAATGACTGTACGAGTTATGATGTAAGTACACCTTCATGATGCTATCTGTAGCATAAAAATAAAAGGCTGTGCTAAGTTAACTTCTCTGCATAAGCTTGTTACAGTTTCACCCTTTCTCCTTTATGCCATCTCTTTGTAAATTTTGTCTGGTTGCAAATCAATATTGTTTGCATGGATAGTGTCAAGAACATTGCTTATTTCCTATGTTGAATATATCTTTGTAAAGCTTTCCTTGTTCCTCAACAGTTTGGTAGATTGCCAATAGAGTTGGCTGCTGAGTATGGTACACGGGAAGACGTTGAGATTCTCTTTCCTTTCACCTCTCCCATTTCAACTGTGACAAATTGGAGCTTTGATGGAATCATTAGTCATGTGAAGATGGAAATCAAGCAACTTGAGGTATGTCATGGTAGCAAATGCTTGCACACCCACAACAATTTTGGCCCATGTTAACTCTATATGAAATGTTGAGCGTTGATGTTTAACTAAAACAAACTTCATTGATCAAGAACGCTTCAAATGCCCATGTGTTTTCTTGCATCTGCTTTGCTGTCTAAGATCTGTTCTTAAACTCATCATATGTGAATGATGCTTTATCGGATAACTTATTTTGCTTGCATGTTAATTCATTAGCAGGTGTACCAATTAATTCTTTTAAAAATCTCTCTTGCTTTATTTCCCGTCTATGTAGCAAGTGACAACTGGGATTTTCAAATCTCGCATTGATTCAGCTCAAAAAAAAAATCTCGCATTGATGAAAACTGTTGTCTTTTTCCTTGAGGTTGAAACTGTTAACCTGTATATTGTACACGTTATATCTGTACATGTAATCATCTGTAATTCTAGTCTTTAGGCTTCTCCTATTCCTTAGGATCCAGTACCAAGTCATGCAACCCCCTACGTGCCATTCTCCATGGTAGTTAGTTTTTTTCGAGAAAACGCAAAAGGATTGCGTCTCGTTTCATTGAACAGCGGATAGAGTATTTACAAGCCTAAGAAGGCTGGGTACAACGACGCACACAAAAAAGAACTCAGTGTACATCCCATGTGTCTGGCAGGAAGACCCGTAAATCTAAAGCCCCGGCGCGTGCCCAAAGCGTGGCTTCAGCTTTGGTCCTGTTCAGCATGTTGCTGCAGCTCGGCCTTGCATTGTCAAAGGTGCACTCGCTGCACTGTTTCTAGAGCATCCAGGAGGTAAGCAAGGTCATCGATGCGAGACCTTTGCGTAGCTGCTTGGGAGTTGCCACCTGCTTGGTAGCTAGTTAGACCCGCTCTATATATGTTAATGGGACATGTACTGTAAACATTACACACTAAATATATAAGTTAGCTGAAACTGTTTCTTGAATTCATTCACTTATCTTTAACATCTTCCCTAGGTACTATTTCTCCCTTACACGCATCAGATCTCCTAATATATATGTATATTGTACCTGACTCAAGTTATTATGAGTTGCCCAGGATGGCAATTTTGTGAAAACAAGGATGTCTGATCTGAAACAACAAGGGGACGAAGCATTTAAAAAGCAGGATTATCTGAATACATCAGTGTTCTACACACAGGTATACTCCCAGGCCTTTTTTCAATGTGTAAACTGTCGGTGCAGGCGGACAGCCATGAAGCATGTTCGTCCATTATGATTTAGTTGATTTATCATTAATATTAATTGACCTTGGTCATGTGTAAAAATTAACCAGTTACCTCGTAATGCTATCGCATGAGCCTGTTGAAATTCTCTCACTAGTGACTAGTATTTCCCTGCCTAGAGCTCGTGGCAACCAAAAATGGTGATCATTAAGTTTAAAATAAATAAATAAGAATGGCGACACATTAATCTTTTACCACAGTTTAACTTTTCGGTCCTTGTACCCGTGGACCAAATGACAAATATATTGGTCTAAGCGGGCAGCATTTCTGAATGTGGCAACACCAACAATTCTTCACTGTTTTGTGTGATGCAGGCTCCGAAGATGGATAACTTTGATGCTAAGTTGTTATCCAACAGGAGTCTTTGTTGGCTTCGCATGGGTAATGGGGAAAGGGATTTTGGTGATGCCCACGAATGTAGAGAGCTTCACCCGAAGTGGGCAAAGGCGCAGCTTTATTGTTTATGAAGGTGCAGTAGAATAGTTCAGGCTGAAAAATTACATTGCTCCTTCCATATCTGTTGTTTGATTGCAACAAATGTGCTTGCCTTTCCTTATGATTATGTCGGTGCCTATCAGTCTCTCGCGCGTGCTTTGGAGCTGGACCCTGAAAGCCAAGAGGTCGAGAAATTATTCTGGTAAGAGATACAATCTGTCTTGTTGTATTTTCTCGAGTGTTATTTGTCAGCAGTTACAGTTTGTTAGTGTTTGCCATCTTGGGTAGAATTCAGATCTTGTTTTCCATGTTCTGATCAACTGATTCTTGCAGGGAGGCAATGGAATTGAGGAGCTAGCTGCCGTGACCTTAGAATGAAACATGTTAATTACTGGCGAATTATTGAGTTTTCTAGAACTCGCTCTCTGTTTGTATGGACGTGTGACAGCGGATGATGGGCTTCAGCTAGAGTGAAATGTTTGGCAAAAATTGTAGTAGTAATATTTTGCATTGCCAATTTTATTTTGCACTGTCTATCTATCTCTATAAGAGCTTCGATGCCAATTTGTATACAAGTGCAGTAAATTGGAGAATAATTAGATAGATGAAGATCCGGTGCCCGAACTGAAACAAAAATGTTAAAAGAGAAGAAGGGTAATGAAAGGAACCAGGACAATGCATGTGTCATTCGGATATAATAACTAAATCAAGCATCAATTGTGGATGCTACCCTGCTATAGTGTTTGGTGCATGAAACATAGCCAAAGAAAATACAGAGCGCAACAAATCGTAGTAGCAACCAGTACAACGTTTTGCAATTCAGAGGGCACAACCTTGCAATTGTTTCCCTTTCAAACTCACACAGCATCGGGGAGCATGATTCCTGAATCAACTTCCACTCTACAACCACACAAAGCTATACTATCAGGTGTCTTTTGACTCCACTGAGCACCAGAGAAGCTCAATGCTCGTTGTAGCTCTGACACGCAGAATTCCATTGCTTCAGCTACGATACAAGTCCCAATAAATCGAACCAGAATGAGAAGGATAATAAGAAAGCACAATAGAAACTAGCGTCACAAGGAAAACCTTCTTGAGAGCATCTCTTGTGTCATCGAAACCCACCCCTTCCTTCAAGTGTTCGACTCGGGCCTTCATGGCTTTGTTTCTTTCTTCTGTCTGCATTTATTGGTGTGAGGAGAAAGCAAGTCAGAATTCACTTGGAATGACGATAAGTTGCCCTTCATAAGGTGACCATCATCATGTAACACTTCCAACGCCACAATTTTTGACAAAAATGGGGCTCACTTCTAGCAACTAAATACCATGATGATGGTAAATCAAGTCTTTGGAACTTTGGTGTGATGAACATAAGTATTATTTCGTCCAAACTAACAAAATATGATTCAAAACCCAGCACAGGGCATGGAGTAATGAAAGCCCATTCGATGATGATAACACCTATATTCTGGAAAACTTCTTTTGACATGGATAATACCTTCTCTAGTAAACCTTTCAAATGTTCGATTTCATCCCTCTTCTGCTTTGATATCCTTTCTTTGATGTCTTCAATGCTAGTCCTGTTAACGAGTGAGCTGTCATCCCAAGTAAACTATATTCTGCGACTTTTAGCAAACAACATGCAGAAAGAACATATTGACACATTATATAGGTCTAAAACTGAATGAGCGTTCATCCCATGTGAACTATATGTGTAACTGACTAACTGTGAAGAAAGGATAAATCAAGAAAGCTGCGCTGTATTCCCAGAAAGAACATATCCATTCATTTATATGTGTTTTAGTACTGAGTAGTCAAAGGAGAACCTTGACTGAAGTTGCGAATCCTAACCAGCTTATTTGTAGCGAGTTGCTTATTTTTACAAAACTGAACATTATTTAGAACCCAGGAATTCTATAACGAGGTCTCAAATGCAAAGGAAACAACTCTTACTTGTCTGCAGATAATAGATCCAGATTTTGTTCTTCAACAAACTGATCTACCTTGTCAAGGGCAGTAGCAACCTAAAACAATTGATAGTCATGGCATTGAACACTTAAGATGCTGCACCAATCACAATATTTATCAGAGATGTTAAGAAACTACAAGCTAGTTATGTTACTTCTATTTCGTCGCAGAATTTCTGGAACTCCTCCTGCAGCATGAAGAAAAGGTATCACTTCGGTAGATTGACATTAATACAGTGCTAGACATGAAGAAACAAATAAATGAAAGAACGTAATCAGGTTCAGCAAACATAAAAAAGATACTAGCTTCAAGGTCAGATGCATATGCCAAAGCAAAAAAAATCCCAAGTCTTCTCAAAATATCGTGATCAGGCACATGGAAAGGGCACGGAAGGCAGGTCATACGAACAAGTTTGGCATTACTAAATATTAGTTAAATCTTCCACTGCAATATACATTTAATATCTCATCACCATGTTTTAACCTCTGAATTGATGTTTGATCAGCCTAGACGCTGAGTATGCCTCATCATGCCTAAGACATGTAGTAGAATGAATAAAATATGTGTGTGAGTAATTGCACGGCTTGCAAGTAAGACAATGCCACAGAGACAAGAAAAACTATTGGATAACTCTAATTCTTAAGATAAGATTGTCGCCAGCCAGCTAGCACTTAAAATATCTAGAAATGCACGATTTTTTCAACATAAACAAGACTTGATGATTCAAATAACCACAGCGCATGTGTTAAACTCTGCTCAACAGGACCTAAAATCTTTGCATCACACTAGAAACTAGCTTGGACACAGTAATTGTACCTCTATGTTGCCATGCAAAGACTTGATCACCTGAAAATGGTAGAAAAGGAGAAGAGATGAAAAAAGGTTATAGGAGTGACAATGAGATACAAATAGACAACCCAAACATTTAATGGCATTTGACTAGCAGGTAAGGCAAAGATTGACAGATTTAGCATTACGTGTGAACTAAGGAAAGATTAGAGCACTCACATGGATGAACATTTGGTACAGGCGCTCCTTTTCGGCATCCGTAAACGACGGGAAAGCTTCGTTAACGTGCTAAAATGCGAGAATAACACGAGTCAATTCATCTCAAAAGCATATAAGACCGGCAGATCCATTTCAAAGCGAGGATCCAAGGCAACAGGCGTCGTCGAGGGTAGATACAGGAGCCGTGAGGAGGAGGGTAGAAAGGGAACCTACCTTGCGGGAGAAGGCAGTGAGGAGGGAGCGAGCTGCGAGCTTGAACGACCTGTCAAGGTTGCTGTACCTCCCCGCCGCGGTCGCCATCAGTGGTGAGCTCCAATGAGATTGTCAAATCCCGGTGATGGATCCGACGATATTTCTCCTGATTTGGAGAACCCTCAATTAGAGTGGGGAAAAGAAACTACGGTTTCAGCTCATATCTTTGATAGCATTTCCCCCAAGCTCGGGGGAGTGGCCAAAGTGCAGTTAACTGAACGGCAAGAGCAAGCAAGTGAGTGCCTCTTTGGAGACGAATCTAGAAACGTAGTAATAAGGGAAAACACGTGATTAAGATGTCTTATTATATCCTTAAAAAGGATTTCAAATATATGTCATGTATTTGAAATCCTTTAAGGATACAATACTTATAAGACATCTTAAACGCGTTCTAATTCTCTGCATTCACAGTTTCTAAACTATTTTATTTTTCGTACGGCTACAAAGAAATTATAGAAACATAGAATGACAACCACAGTTCACATTAATTCTCACAACTCTGTTTGACAACACATCCATCATTCTGATCTACCCCATGCGTTATTCAAAAAACCCCTTGTAACTTTATTCATTCCATCAGATAATTCAAGGGTACACTGGAAATCCAAAAGCCTACAATCTCTGCTATGAACTCTTTAAAATCTAAGCCAAAGCACAAGCAGAGTTCACATTTAAGGATGCACTACTTACAAGATATTCTAGTTGACATTTTAATTCTCTGCATTCACAATGCTACAGTTTCTGAGTTATTTTATTTTTGGTACAGCTAGAAAGAAGTGAATGACAGGGACAGTTCACAGTAATTCTCACAACTCTGTTTGACAACACATGCATCATTCTGATCTACCCCCATGCGTTATTCAAACAACCCCTTGTAAATAGTCTAAGCAAAGATACTAGCTGATTGGTCTAGCAGGCTACTACTTGGGAGGGAGCTCTAGAATTGCATTCTCAGCCATTTTTTATACAAATATAAAAAACCGTACTCCCTCCGACCCATATTAGTTGACTCAAATTTGTCTAGATACGGGTGTATCTAGCACTAAAACTTGACTAGATACATTTGTATCTAGATGAATCTAAGTCAACTAATATGGGTCGGAGGGAGTACACAGTGGCGGAGCCAGGATTGGGGAAAGCCCCGGGCCAAAAACTAAGCTAAAAAACTACAAAAAAAAACTCTTGAAGTAGCAAAGAAAATTTAGTGAATTCAATTACATATGTATCTAATTCAATCAGTTATCAACTTATCTAATTCAATTACCTAGGTGAATTCCAAATTCGAAAATGATTACTAAAGAAATTTACCTAGCTGAATACTGATTCCAATCAGTCCAGCAGCACTGCAGAAGTCATCAGGAACCAGAGGCGGTCAGCGAGGCTTGGAAGAGACCGGCGGCACCACAGCCTGGATCGTAGCCTCGCGCCCTCGCCTGCAAGCGACGCAGGGGGAGAATGGTGCAGGAGGAGGCCGGGGTACGGGTGGCGGGGAGAAGGAATCAGGAGGAGGTGGCGAACAGCCTGCCGGCGTGGCCCTCGCTAGTGGCGGCGCCGACACGGCCCTACTTTCTTCAACGAACGAGGGCGAGGGGACGCGCGAGAAGGGTTTCCTCAGGAGTCTATTGAGCGAGCAAGGTTCGGAGGCCAGATGGAGACGGGCCAGTCCTGCGTCCCGGGCCAAATTTTATTTTTCGCTGATGGTAAGAAAGGAATTTCGCCGCGGTTCCCTGGGAGTACATATATTCCATGTGCCTCAAACAGTTAATCAACCTAAATATCACCATGACATGACAGGAGGATGCACAAGCAGAGTTCAAACAACATGTATACTGTTACGTACTAATAACAATATACATACCTTGAGCCTTGAGGATTTTTGCAAAGAGACTGTGCCCAAGCTGGGAGGAAGGAGATGACAAAGAAAATAAAGAGAGCAATGTGGCCAGAACTCGAGGCTGGCGAACCTGCAGATCGGGGTGAGGTAGGGTTAGTTTTAAAAAGAGGGGGGGAAGAGGAGTTAGAGAGAGTAGAGGAAGACCTACCTGCTGGGGTTGGTGAGATGAGGTCGACGGTGGCTCACCGGAGACGGGACACTCCTGGCCAGGCGGTATCGAGATCTCGATGGGAAGGAGCCATGGCGTGGAGAGGACTTAGGAGGAAGAGGAGTCGACCTGGGATTTGTCCGTTACTAGGCGGGGAGAGAGAGAGAGAGACGTCGCTGGTGGCTGGGAATCGTGGCGATGATGTGGTGGTGGGGGAGAGAGCTCGGGGAGGAAGAAGAGGGCGTCGGGGAGAGAAGGCGAAGAATAGCTGTCGGGGTCGGAGCAGCACTTGGTCGGAGAAGGTCACGACCTCAGGGGACGACGGCAGACGAGGCAGGGCGAGGCGGCGGCGGCTCGAAGAGTGTCAGCGACCTGACAGATACTTTCAGAGTGGGCCTGAAGTGCTGACGCACAAGAATCGCCCCAAGAGAAGCCCACGGCCACCAAGATGGTTGCAGGCCAGAATGGATGAGCCTTGTAATTCGCTGAGTGCCGAGGGCTTTTTGAACAATAACCAAGAGCTTTTTAAGTGGGTGTTTGGCTTTTGGCTTATGTGAACAATAGAAAAATCCAAATGCTAAAAAGTGCTTGGAGGCCAAATTGTCTTTTCGAGCCTCCGATCTATGTATGTAGGATCGGGGCGACGCGTTCCGACAGCCCCTCGTGAGCAGTATTGTATTTCCCCACACACTCTCTACACCTGATCCTGATGCCGATCTCCGCCACGTGTGTCGCCCCATACCTCACTGTTCTCCGCACCGGCGGCAACCTGCACCACCCGGAGACCCTCTCGGCAGCTGCACCTCCGACGCCCCTCCCAATCCACCTGCTCCCACATGGGAAGGGCCTCGAAGTCGACAGATATACTGCAGCCGTCGCTGGCGAAGGAGCAGGCTCCTAGCACGCCGACGTGAGCCCTTGAAGCGGTTGGTGACGAGGCTCGGGACCATCTGCTGGACACGATGCACTGGATCCAGTGGGCAGTGGGGATCTATTACCGCCTCCATTGGGCCTCTGTCCTGCTCGGTGTCGTCTCGATCGCCCTGTGAGTGCATGTGTGTTTTCTCTCTTTTTGGCCGTTGAATTGATCCATGTAGAACTGAATTTGCATCCCGACATGAGGAAATTTGTGAGATCCATCATTGATTCCTTTGTAGCTGCTTGAGGACAACTACACTTCTCGTTTCGGTCTAGTTTTACTTCGGTCGAACCTCCTCTGTTTTCCTCTGGCTAGGTAAGTCTATTTGGTTGATTCACGAGAATGTTACAACTAAAAAGATCATGTAGGATATAACAACAATTAATATTTCAATTTGTAACATGAGCAAGGTTTTCATAGCAAATAGACACTCAATATTGCTGTCATGGGGCCCATTGACCTGTATTACTACGAACACATGATCTTGCTTACTTTCATCATGTGAGATTTTGATGGTTATGCCACGTGAATGATAGCAGGTTCTTATCTATATCCACCGGTATAGTTTACTGGTGTTGGAGATATGCCTAAGAGGCAATAATAAAGTGGTTATTATCATATCTTCATCTTTATGATAAATGTTTGCATACCATGCTATAATTGTATTAACCGGAGACATTAATACTTGTGTGATTTATAAACATATAAGAGTCCCTAGTAAAGCCTCTTGTTAAACTAGCTTGTTGGTTAATATATGATCATGGTTTTCTGATCATGAACATTGAGATGTTATTAACAACAAGGTCATATCATTAGAAGAATGATGTGATGGATATACTCCTATAGTTAAGCGTAGCATAAGATCAAGTCATTCAAATAGTTCACTTGCTATAAGCTTTCAAATACATAGTAACCTAAATCATTCGACCATGAGATCATATTAATCACCATCACCGGATGGATGCTTTGATAACATCAAACACCACTTCGTAACTGGGTGGCTATAAAGGTGGCATTGAGTGTTCGGAAATTATGTGTCGAGACACATGGATCAAGAATGGGATTTGTCCATCCATATGAAATATATATATACTCTGGGCCCTCTCGATGGAATGTCATCCAAATAGCTTGCAAGCATGTGACTGGCTCACAAGTGATCAGATATCACGGGAACGAGAAAAGAGTACTTATCGGTAACGAGGTTGAACTAGCTATGTAGAGATACCGGCGATCAAACCTCGGATAAGTGAAGTATGGCGAGACAAAGGGAAATTGGTATCGTATGTAAATGGTTCATTCGATCACGAAGTAATCGTAGAAATATGTGGAAGCCATATGAATTTCCATATTCCTCTATTGGTTATTGATTGGAGAAGAGTCTTGATCACGTCTGCATAATTCACAAACCCTAGGGAGACACACTTAAGGATTTGATGTTGTTTAGTAGATATGGAATGTAATCAGGGAGACCGAATGTTGTTCGGTGTCTCGGATGGGATTCGGGATATCATGAGTAGATCCGTAATGTCCGGAGAATAATATTCATATAAGGAAATTCCAATTCCGGAGTTCGGAAATGATTCCGGTGTTTTCACCGGAATGATCTAGAAGGGTCTAGAAGGTTCGCCGGACTGGAAGGGGAAAGGTACATGAATGTGTCATGACTAAGTGGAATGATTGCATCATGTCATAGGTCACTTGGCTGGGCGTTTGAAAGAAAGAAATTAAACTCCAAAGTTGAAAGTCAAAAGGCAAGTTTCAAAAGTCAACTGGGACAATGTTTCCTGGTGGAGGAAGGAGAGAATCCTTCTCTCCCTCCACCACGTGCCTAGTAGGAGAGGGAGTTGGGGAAGGATTCAAACTCCCTTCTCCCAAGATGCCCCTCCCTCTTATAAATAGAGGGGAGGGGTGCCCTCCAAGACTACAACCAGACCCTCCCCAGATCCGCCGTCGCCCAGCGCCGCAGGCTCCACCTCATCCTCTCCGTCTTCTAAACCTTAGATCGCCGGGGAAACCCTATTTCTCCACCATAACCCGCTCCGGCTTAGGTGAAGCCCTGCAGGATCTTCCCTCTACTTCCGACACCACGCCGTCATGCTGCCGGAATCGCGAGGAGAGAACTACAACCTCCATTGCCTGCTGGAACAAGGGAGAGGAAGGTCTTCATCGAGTACCGAACGTGTGACCGACTGCGGAAGCGCTGCCGAAACGCAGCGCCAGAAGGATCGTCTACGCAATCTTGAGATTAGCAAGTGTACAAATATATCACCCACGAGAATCTGCTCTTGTTAACCGCTTTGGAATCTTCGAGGGTGAGTACTTTATCGACTCGTTGCTATAATCTAGTAGATATATCTTGGCATGTGTGTGTTCATGCGGTATAATTTTTTTGTTTTCCATGCTACGAACCCCTACAGTGGTACCAGAGCCATGTCTATATGTAGATCGGTTGCACGAGTAGAATACAATGGTCATTGTGGACGTTGATGCTTTTGTTGTCGATTGCTTCTTGTATACTTTGCATCTTGCGGGATGGTGGGATGAAGCGTGCTGGGCTAACCTTACATGACATCGTTCATGAGACTTGCTCCACGCTCGACATGCAACTTGTAGTGCATAAGTGGCTTTGCGGGTGCCTGTTTCTCCCAACATAGTGAAGATTCAATTTACAACGGGTGATTGGCAATGCTAGTATCAACGTTGTGGTTCTTGTTCGTAAGTTAGAACGGTACTTATCAAAAGCCCCAAACCACGTAAAACATGCAAAGAAAATTAGAGGTGTCTAACTTTGTTTTGCAGGGGTGTGTTGTGATGTGATATGGCCATGATTGTGATTATATATGATGTATGCAATGTTCCTTATTATAAGTCGGCAACCGGCAGGAGCCTTATGGTTATTTTTTTAATTTCGATAAGACATGTGTGTCTATTATTCAAAGTGGTTGTAATAGTTTATGCTGGTGGACGACAACCATGGAGCAGCGCCATTGACCTTGACACCACGTCGGTGATGATGGAGATCATGTTTGTGCTTGAAGATGGAGATTGGAAGCACAAGAAGAAAGGCCATATCATATCACATATTTTGAATTGCATGTGATGTTAATCGTTTTATGAATCTTGTATTGCTTAGATCACGACGATAGCATTATAAGATGATCCCTCTCACAAAATTATCAAGTAAAGTGTTTACCCTTGGTTAGAACCGTTACCAAGACTCGTCGTTTCGAAGCACCACGTGATGATCGGGTGTGATAGAATCAATGTGTGCATACAACGGGAGCAAGCCAGATTTGCTCATGCAGAAACTAAGGTTAATATTGGCGAGCCTAGCATGCACATACATGGTCTCGGAACACGGATCACCGGAAGATAAAGCATGAGTCATATAGATGATATGATGAACATGATGATTGTTTGCCTTTGAAACTACATCATGTCACGTGATTATCAGACTTGGTGTAGTGGATTTGGTTCGTGTGATCACTAAAACAATGTGAGGGATATTGTTTTGATTAAAAGTTGAACACTATTTATCATAAATTAAATCAAAGTGAATTTGCATAGTTGTTGTAGTCATTGGCATCCGTTTACCACCTTGCGCTTGATTTTAGTTGAGATGACAGAACTATAGAATTTTGGTTAGTTACTTTACGAACTGGTATCATATTGTTTTGAAGTGTTAATCTAAAGTTTAAAAGTCTTATTGAAAACTTTCAGTAAGTTCCGGTTACTTCGTGAAGTTTAATAATTAGTATTAAATCAAGAGTAACAATTCCAGTGTTAGTATATAAGTATCATGTTTGTCTCCATGATTCTTGATATTCAAAAGATTGTTTTAATATCAAGGTTATCGGGGAGCTGAAAGAATTGTTTAAGAAACCATCATGTGTGAAAGATATTGTGATATCTCAAACAAGTTTTAGTTGCAACATGATAGAGTATAATATGACAAAATTCATGTTCTCATATTTGATGAGAATTTGCAAAAGGTTGGAGACGTTGGTCGCCCTAATCCTCCAAAAGGTTTTGGAGAGCAACATTATACTCACAATTCACCGTTATAAGCTAAAGTAGTTTGATCATGAATAGCTCCATATAAGGATGAACATTTGATATAGATAAAATGTTTACTACACTAAAATATTACTAAAGAATGGAATTTGAAAGAACACCAAGCATTTGATGATGGTGATCTACTTCAAAGTGCAAGTCCAAAGACATTGGTATTTAACTATACATGCTTTGGACTATGTGTCATGAGTATGACGCCACTGTTGATGTTGATAGATTCTTTTGAAATGATAAAGAAATACTGAAAGAGAGATCTAATAAATATTTGACAGAAAAGAAAATATTAGAATTGTTCAGCTTAGGTATATAGAGGATATACATGTTATGGCTGTATTCTTTGCTTGTTAAACAATGTAGTTCTTGAGTATTGGATATTGTATTTGTTGGTATGAATCGTCAGACGAAACAACACAATCCATGAACTACAATGGCCTAAGTAACTAGCAAAAGAATATGTGATGATGTTCATCGAGAACAAATAAAGGGTTGTTGTGTTGCTCGTTACTATCAAAGCTTGCCTTCAAGATTTGTTTTATTAGGTATTATGAGAACAAAAGGGTTGTTCAAATAATTGCCATATTTCATAAGAGATGGATGATATACAAGTCTAGTTGGAGAAATCACATCCATAAAACTAATGCTAAAAAATGTCGAAAGACAACTGATTAAAAGATCACTTAAGAAGTGACATCATCGTTTAAATTAAAGTGGAAAGAAAACATGAAGAAACCCCATACTTGATGGAATTTTGGAGTCTTTTGATTTCAATCAAATGACGCTTGTGAAAATTTCCTAAAGATAATTAAAACTCCGCTCATAGGCCAAAAGTGAACGAATGACTAGCTTATTGGAACTTGTACATATAGATGTATGAAGCCCATTATGTGTAGTCAGAGCGATGTATTTCAACTTCATATGCTTTCTCCAAAAATTTGAGTGAATATATGAATATTTACTTAATGAGGATGAAGTGTGAAACATTTGAAAAGTTTGAAGACTTTCAAGATGAAGTGCAAAATCAATGTACCAAGAAAATAAAGAATTTATGATAGGATCATAAAGGAATATATTTGAGTTACAAGTTTAGCATAGATACCTAAGATTTGAGGAATCGTTCCATGGATTTGCGTTACTCGAAACACCATCTGAGTATGGAATGTTCAATATATGTAATAAAACCTTGTTTGACATGGTAATATCAAAGGTGTTGAGTTATAAAACTGCCATTGTATTTTAAAGATTAAAGCTTTAGAGACTATCGCTTTTTCACTGAAAAGAGCTCTATCATGATCCATTGAAATGACACCATATAAAGTTATGGGTTGGGACAAAACCCAAGTTGTCCTTTCTTAAACATTGGTATGCTATGCATAAGAAAGTTGTTTGCAACCAAAGTCGGATGAACATCTCTTTGTATGTTATTTCAAATAACCGTTGAGTATTCCTCCATAACACCGAAGACAAAAGTTTTTGTCACTTAGAACGTCAAGTTTCTTTTAGAAGAAATTTTTCCGTGAAAAGTTAAGTGTGAGGACAATAGAACTTTAATAAGGTTAAAAGAACCTTAGCTATATGTGCTGAGTTGCGCAGCACCGGAAAGTGTCCCGAAGGCAGCAACAATGCTCATGGCTCACGTGCTTCAAAGGTTGTGGTCACGGAGGTCTAAGTTCCTATTGAATAAAGTAGGTCGGGTAAACGATCAAATACCAAGATTTGAGAGTTAGATCATTATTTGAAAAATGATGAACCGACTACATGCAAAGAAGTGATGATGGGCCCTGACTCCGTCGAATGGCTTTAAGCCATAGAATCCATGATAGTTCCATACACGAGAAATCAAGCTTTGAACTTGGAAGACCCTCTGGAAAGGTGTAAAAACCTTACAGTCGTATTTGGATCTATAAAGAAATAGACATGGATTTTTCACATCTATGAAATAATCAACATGTTGGGAAAGAGTTCACGACAATGTTCAAGTAGTTTAATATGATAAGATTTGATCTTCCATAGCGGTATATAGTCTAGACGGATTAATGTAGCAACCACTACATATAATTTTTTATGTGGTAGTTAGATAAACAAAACAAGTTATTCTAATAGAATTGTTACCTAGGACGTGCGCATAACACAGTCCAAAGGGTTTTGTTAATTCAAAGGATGCTAAAAGCGTATGCAAACCTCAATGGTTGAAGTAAGCATCGAGGAGTTGGAATCTTCACCGTGATGAAACTGTTAAAAGAGTTTAATTTCATCGGAGGCGATGAAGATGCTTGCATTTGCAAGAAATTAAGTGGGAGCGCTAAGACATATTTCTAATACATTATGTGGAAGACATATTGTTGATTGGAAATGATGTGTCTTTTATTAACACATGTTAAGAATTTCATCTCGATGGAAGACTTAGGCAAAACCCGAATATTTGGCATCAATATATATAGATAGATTAAGACGCTAATATGGTTATGCCAAATGTACATAGATGAGATATTGAATGAGTTCAATATGGAAATAACAAGAAAGGTTCTTGCCACACAGAAAGGATTAAATCGAAATTCAAGTGTATCGACACTTGGTAAGTGAAACAAAGATTCAAGTATTGATTGATACTTGATGAATAAAATCACAAAGAGTATCTTTCAATCATATTGTGATATGTACAAATCCAGATATGTCCTATGCTCTAAATGTTATGAGCATATACCAGAATGATTCATAAGATGATCATTGGACGATAGTAATGATATTCTTATGATCTTTTAGAAGAACTAAGAATATATTATTCTGTAGAAGTGACAAATAGATGGTTAGTTCATTGTAAAAGTACTACATTGATACTAGTTTTGTCATAAAGTACAAATTAAGTTTGTCTCGATCTAAACTAAGGGTGGCACAATATGATGGAAAGTAAGTTCCATAATGGATTTGGATGAGTTCCAAAGTTAAGACATTGTGACAGATACTACAACAAAAGGCTAAGTATATGACTGCTATTATAGCAGCAAAAGAGGGCATTTGTGTCAAGCAGTTTGTTATCAAACTAGGTGTGGTTCATAGGGGCTAGTACTATGAAGATATATTGTGTGACAATATTATCAACATGTTTTAACCCCAAGGAACTAAAGGTCTCACTAATGGACCAAATATATACAAAGTCATCTCATTAGAGAATGAGTGATGCGTAGAGACGCAAAGACATGCAATTACACATGGACCTGTAAGTGTCAGATCCGAAGATCAGTTTACCACTTGCAATAGTATAAACACAACACCGGAAAGCCATAGGTGTTGAATACACAAAGTTTTGAAACTAGATTATTGTCTCTAGTGCAAGTGGGAGACTGTTGGAGATATGCCCAAGAGGCAATAATAAAGTGGTTATTATCATATCTGCATCTTTAATAATTGTATTAGCCTCTTATTAAACTAGCTTGTTGGTTAATATATGATCATGGCTTCCTGATCATGAACATTGAGATGTTATTAACAACAAGGTCATATCATTATAAGAATGATGTGATGGACATACTTAAGCGTAGCATAATATCAAGTCATTCAAATAGTTCACTTGCTATAAGCTTTCAAATACATAGTAACCTAAATCCTTCGACCATGAGATCATGTTAATCACCATCACCGAATGGATGCTTTGATGACATCAAACACCACTTCGTAACTGGGTGGATGTAAAGGTGGAATTGAGTGTTCGGAAAGTATGTGTTGAGGCACATGGATCAAGAGTGGGATTTGTCCATCCATATGACAGATAGATATACTCTGGGCCCTCTTGGTGGAATGCCATACAATTAGCTTGCAAGCATGTGACTGGCTCACAAGTGATCACATATCACGGGAACGAGAAAAGAGTACTTATCGGTAACGAGGTTGAACTAGATATGCAAAGATACCGACGATCAAACCTCGGATAAGTGAAGTATCGCGAGACAAAGGGAAATTGGTATTGTATGTAAATGGTTCATTCGATCATGAAGTGATCGTAGAAATATGTGGGAGCCATATGAATTTCCATGTTCCTCTATTGGTTATTGATCGGAGAAGAGTCTCGATCATGTCTGCATAATTCACGAATCATAGGGAGACACACTTAAGGATTCGATGTTGTTTAGTAGATATGGAATGTAATCAGGGAGACCGAATGTTGTTCGGAGTCTTGGATGGGATCCTGGATATCATGAGGATATCCGGAATGGTCCGGAGAATAAGATTCATATAAGGAAAGTCCAATTCTGGAGTTCGGGAATGATTCCGGTGTTTTCACCGGAATGATCTAGAAGGGTTTAGAAGGTTCACCGGAACGGAAGGGGAAAGGTACATGAATATGTCATGACTAAGTGGAATGATTGCATCATGTCCTAGGTCACTTGGCTGGGCGTTTGAAAGAAAGAAATTAAACTCCGAAGTTGAAAGTCAGAAGGCAAGTTCGAAAAGTCAAACTGGGACAATGTTTCCTGGTGGAGGAAGGAGAGAATCCTTCTCTCCCTCAACCACGCGCTAGTAGGAGAGGGAGATGGGGAAGGATTCAAACTCCCCTCTCCCAAGATGCCCCTCCCTCTCATAAATAGAGGGGAGGGGGTGCCCTCCAAGACTACAACCAGCCCCTCCCCACAGCCGCCGCCTCACCGTCGTCGCTGGCTCCACCACCTCCTCTCCAGCTTCTAAACCTTAGATCATCGGGGAAACCCTATTTCTCCATCATAACCCTCTCTGGCTTAGGCGAAGACCTGCAGGATCTTCCCTCTACTTCTGACACCATGCCGTCGTGCTGTCAGAATCACGAGGAGAGAACTACAACCTCTGCTGCCTGCTGGAACAAGGGAGAGGAAGGTCTTCATCGAGTACCGAATGTGTGACCGACTGCGGAAGCGCTACCAGAACGCAGCGCCGGAAGGATCGTCTGCGCGATCTTGAGATCGGCAAGTGTACGACTACATCACTCACGAGAATCTACTCTCGTTAACTGCTTTGGAATGTTCGAGGGTAAGTACTCTATCGACTCGTTGCTACAATCTAGTAGATAGATCTTGACTTGTGTGTGTTCATGCGGTAGATTTTTTTGTTTTGTATGCTATGAACCCCTACAACTGGTACTATATGTACCTATTGAAGATCGACAAGGAAGAATTTGGAGGCCATTTGTGCACTGCTTCAGGAATTCAAAGCTAGAGGAGTGAAGCTGCTTGTATTACAGCCCAACGATCATAAGGTCACCTCGAGTTCCACCCAGGAGATCTTGAGCTCTATGTTGTCATTATCTCTAGATATGTCATCATTCACTTTAATAAGAGGAGGCGCTCTCTTGGGTTCTAGATGTGCTAATGTAACCCATTATTCCCATATGCTATTTACAACCTACGTGTTTTTGTTTTTAGTGAACCAGTGAAGAGATATGTGAGGAGTCAGGACGCCCGTTGCACACCGTGAGCGATCTCCACATCGACATCGTCATTGACGTAGGGGACTACCACCTTGTTAGCGGAGGCGACACATCCTTCCCCAGTTCCCCTGCTCCTATGTAACATCCCAAAAATACTAAACTTGGATCATCAAACTCTAATCATCAAAATTAGGGTTAACAAAAACTTTTCCAATTAAAAATATGAAAGCATGCATTTGTGTATGTATCAAAATGTGAATCCTTTTGAATTGCCTTGGTTGTGTGTTTCTTTGCTTGTGAAATGATTCTTAGGTGAAATAAACATCATCTAAACAATCCCCACACTTTTTCCAAAGACAAACAAATCAAAACAAACAAATTAAGTGAATGGTCATTTTGGCCAAATTAACTCCCATGCCTACTTTGGCTATCTCAAACTTTCAAAACTTAACAGAAACATGTTTGGATCTTTGCACCCCTTGATAGTACTCATAACAAGGTACCAAGTCCCACTTTGTGATCATCCAAAAACATTTGAATACATAGTTTAAAGGATAGTTTAAAATTGAATCTATTTCATATGGAAAGATCCCACTTTTTCAAAAACCACTCAAACAAGCTCAATTTTCAAAACCCAAGCATCCACAGACTCACCAACACATGCCTAGCACACCCACCAAAAATCTTTTCAAAATTCAAAACTTGAGTTCATGCGGCCATTTCATCAAACACTTGGAGGCAACAAATCAATCTGGCCAAACTTCACTGTTTTTAGCAGTAATTTGGCTAAGCAATGTTCACCATTGATCATCCTTGTCTCCCCAGTGCCAACCAGTGCTTTGACCAACACTAGCCCCTACCCTTTGCACCATACCATGCCAACCCGAGCCCCCCCTTGCCAGCCGACCATGGCAAGCTAGCAGGAGCGTTCGCCGCGCCTAGCCACCATGTCCAGGAGGCAGCCCACCGTCCACTGCCACCCCCTGTCCAGCGCTCGAACCCTTCCAAACACTGGACCACCCACACACGCCATGCCAAGCTTCTTTGAGCGCATGCCGAGAGCGCGCCAGAGCGCCACTCTCAACACAAGCCCACAGACCGTGCGCCGCCCTCGCCGCGTTCACGTGTGATCACCACCGCCCTAGAAACCCCGCAGACACCCCCGTTCGCCGCCCCATGCCTCACAGCCACCTCTCGCCGTCGAAGATGCCGCCTCTGCCGCGCAGATCAACGCACGTTCCCGACCGTTTGCCACCGTCGCTACACGTGCATTAAAACCCTAGAGCATCGCCAGGAGACCACCGATCGATCGCCACCCCCGGCCATGCCTCTAGCTGCCCGTAGCCGTGTCGCCATCGTCGCCTGCCCATCCCATTCGGTCTCGCCGTCGAGCCTATAAAAGGAGGCCACCCCCGCTCGAATTCTTCACACCATCTCACTCCCCACCTATCACTGATACGTCCCACTTCTTCCCGGAGCAAGGCAAGCAGCGCATCGCCGGAATTTGGCCAGAGCCCGCCGCTACTGGAGAAGAAGGGTGCCAGCGATTGGAGCCGCCCCAGGAGGAGCTGCCGATACCAGGAGGATCGCCGTCGTCGACTTTGTCGTTCGCCCGCATCACCGACCTTCGCCTGAGCCCCGGTGAGCCTCCCACGACCCCCACCGGCTGCGTTAGGGTTCTGTCTCGCCAGCGCTGCTCGACGTGGACGATGAACCAGAGCCGTTAGATTAGAACTAGATCCCACGGTCCACATTTCCCCGTACCGCTTCGCACCTTCCCGTCTCACTAACGCGTGGGGACAGCCACTTAACCAGCCCGCGTAAGCGCTGTGTGTAGCAGGCCGGCCCATTATCGTTTCCAGTGCGACCCAGTCGTTTGAAATTAGATTTTTCTATTTTCATTCAAACACAGTTCTGTACCTAGTTTCAAAAATCAACCCAGCTCGATTTAGTGAACCAAATTGAATGAAGCCAATTTTGCTAGAAAGGTATGGAAATGCTTAATCCAAGACCGTTGGATTCAAATCATTTGGATCTGTAGATAACCCTCGGTAAAAATAACAAGGCAGAAGCTTTTCTGCATTCAAACATTTTTCAAATTTAAACCGTAATAGATTTTGAGTTGATTCCAACTCTCAAAAATCACATTTAACCATACCTTTCAGAATATATAAAAATATATGGGTTTACTTACATAAATAATGTTCAAGTAATAAAAGAATGCCACATAGGCATTTCTAGTCACTTTATTTTATTAAAATAGGCATTTCTAGTCACTTTATATGGGTTTATTTTGTTTTGCTTTTTTTTGGTTTTTGTTGCTGCTTTCTTAAAACTCAAAAATACCAAAAATATTTTCATCATTTCTATTGGTTTGTTTCTTTGCTTTGGTTTGCCTTAAAAGATAAATCTAAAAAGATTTTGCTTTGTTTGGTTTGTTTTTGCCTTTGTTTGCTTGTTTCTAAAAAATCAAAAACACCAAAAATATTTGTTGTTCTTCTCTGGTTTTGTGAGTTCTTTGCAGGGTTTAGCCGTCCTCAGTGGATTTTGGTTTCATGTTATTATTTGAATCACACAAGTGAAGGGCAATAATGGAGATTAACACAACTTGAGGAGTGGTAAGAGGCTGGTAAAGAACTCTATTTGTTTCATTTTTATACATATACTCATCATTGTGAGCATACTTAGCCTGTTCCTGTAAGGTGTATGTTACTAATGGATGCTTAGTAGTTCTTGCTTGTCTATGATTAGCTCTAGCTTGATAATAGTTTGTAGCATGTCATATGAATGTTTGCTTGCATTGTTTTATTCATATTTTGGTATGATATTGTGGTATCCTCCTCTGAATGTTTCATGTGGATCGACTTGGCACATGCTCACGCATGCATATGACTAAACAATAGTTAGTAAGCCTCGGTGATTTATTTTGCCTCAGAGTTCTAGTATCACTTTCATGCCATAATTAGTCTTGTTTTGTTGCAAGCATGGTTATGACAATTATTGCTCTCTCGTTTGTCGCTCCCTCTCTTTTGCTAGCCTTCACTTGCATTGAGTATGAGATCTACCTGTGCTTTCAACTCCCTAAAACCGATATTGCCACTATGTCCACCATACCTACCTATTAACATCATTTGCTATTTCAGTGCATATTCTATATGCCTTGTTTTCTTCCAAATAAAATGTTTGTCTGTTTTGAGAAAGTTAGTTAGTAAATCTCTTACAAACTTGATGGCACACTTTATTCCTTGCACTTAATAATCCTGAACCATTGTGAATTGTCCATGAAAGTTATATGCTTGCAAATTATATGCTGGAAGTTAGCAGAACCGTGTTGTCACGAAGAACGCTTTCAACACTTTTTTTGGATATCCTATCCAGTTGATACTTTGTTATTTTGTTTACGGATGTCGACGATGTGAAATAAAAGGGGAGCTTGTGAGTTCATGGAGTCTATACATTGTGTTAGAGAAACGCCTGGGCCGCTAGCCTAATCTATGCCTAATCATGGTGGAAACTTGCAGCATCACCATAATGAGCATTTATGAAGCATCCTCAATAAAAAGCTATGCATATAGTAAATAAAAAGATCGCTGAGATGCTCATTGTCAGTTTGCCTTGTCATTTTGATCATGGGATAGCTCCTGTATCATGTGCAACGGGTACCCTGTTGGTGGTTCTCTATGATATGCATGTATTTACAATGACAAGAACTTATAGGTAACTAAAGTTGAGTAGCATGCGGAGCGGCCCTCGTACTCAAGGGACTTGGGATTTCCAGTTTATGGTTTGTCAAGCATATAACTCATACTGGACCTCACTTTCACCTTAAACACATGAAGATGCCTATGATAGGGGCAATGAGAGCTCAAAGCTAATGAGTACCTTCCTTTCAGCATTTGGAAGCCTTTCAAACTTTTCAAAACCTTTTCACTTCCATGTTGAGTCACCACTTATTCTATGAGCACCTTATTGAGAGCATAGTTGTTATTCTTGTGTTTGTCTCAAAACTTGATTAATTATGTCATGACTTTGATGCTTGTATCTCTGATATCTTTACTTCTAGTATTCACTTGAACTTCAGAGGTGCATTGGCATTTATATTGTGCTCTACAAACAAAGGCAAGCGAGATACCACTCTATCATACCTTACTATGAGCATTGCAATGTTGCTTATGTTTATGTTCCATGCTACTTATTATTATTGAGTTGGTTTTTCTTCATAGCTTGTAATGACTATTGAGTAGACTTGGTTGCATACTTCTTATTATGAATGGTTTAAGCATCTACTCCTATGCTGAGAATATATACATCATATGAAGCAAATGTGTTCGTGAAAATTATAGGCTGGGAGTTAGCAGAACCATGCTTTCATGGGGAACGATTTCAACACCCATGGATACATATCCATTTGATACCATGCTCTTTTGTTTGTGGATGTCGTCGGTGTGAAATAAAAGGGGAGCTTGTGAGTTCATGGAGTTATATATATGTGTTATAGAAACGCCTGGGCCGCTAGCCTAAGCCATGCCTAATCATGGTGGAAACTTGCAGGATTACCATAATGAGTATCTGTGAAGCATCCTCAATAAAAACCTATGCAAATAGCAAATAAATAGATCGCTGAGATGCTCATTGTCTGCTTGCCTTGTCATTTTGATTATGGGATAGATCCTGTATCATGTGCAAGGGGTACCCCGTTGGCGGTTCTCTATGTTATGCATGTATTTACAATGACAAGAACTTACATGTAACTAAAGTTGAGTAGCACGAGGAGCGGCCCTCGTACTCAAGGGACTTGGGATTTATAGTTTATAGTCTGTCAAGCATATAACTCATATTGGACCTCACTTTCACCATTAACCATATAAAGATGCCTATGATAGGGGCAATGAGAGATCCAAGCTAATGAGTACCATACTTTCAGCATTTGGAAGCCTTTCAAACTTTTCAAAACCTTTTCACTTCCTTGTCGAGTCATCACTTATTCTATGAGCACCTTCTTGAGAGCATAGTTGTCATTCTTGTGTTTGCCTCAAAACTTGGTTATCTATGTCATGACTTTGATGCTTGTATCTCTGATATCTTTACTTCTAGTCTTCACTTGAACTTCAGAGGTGCCTTGGCATTTATATTGTGCTCTACAAACAAAGGCAAGCGAGATACCACTCTTTCATACCTTACTATGAGCATTGCAATGTTGCTTATGTTTATGTTCCATGCTACTTATTACTATTAAGTTGGTTTCTCTTCATAGCTTGCAATGACTATTTAGTAGACTTGGTTGCATACTTATTATTATGAATGGTTTAAGCATCTACTCCTATGCTGAGAATATATACATCATATGAAGCAAATGTGTTCGTGAAAATTCTTTTATCGCACTCAGTTTTCATCTGAATTGCTTGAGGACAAGCAATAAGCTAAGCTTGGGGGGAGTTGATACGTCCAAAACGTATCTACTTTCCCAAACACTTTTGCTATTGTTTCTCCTCTAAACTTGTGTGATTTGGATACAACTAACACGGACTGACGCTGTTTTCAGCAAAATTACCTTGGTGTCTAGTTTTTGTGTAGAAAATCAACTATCAGGAAAAATCCCGAAAAATATGCCAAAAATTATATTTCACCAGAAGATCCACGGAGCCAGAAGATGAGACGGAGAAGGGGCCTGGGGGGCCCACACCCCTGCCAGGCGCGGGCCCACCTCTGACCGCGCCTAGGGGTGCAACCACCCCAGGCACCCCCTCGGCCTCCCTCTGCGCCTATAAGTTGCCTCTCGACCTAAAAACAAGAGGGGGTTCAATAGTTTTCCAGAAAGAGTTTCACTTTGCTGCCGCCACTAGAAACCAAGATTCGGATCCAGAAACTCCGTTCTGGCACCCTGCCGGGACGGGGAATTTGGAGAGGATCATCGCCATCGTCATCACCAACGCATCTCCATCAACCATCGATGTTTCCCTCATCCATGAGTGAGTAATCCCCTGCTGTAGGCTTGGGGATGGTAGGTATTGGATGAGTTCTATCATGTAATCAAATAAGATCTGTTAGGGTATAGTGCCTAGTATCTCTATTAGTGCTATTTGACTTTATGCAACTTGTTGTGCTTAATGATTGTCACTAGGGCCCGAGTGCCATGATCTCAAATCTGAACTTATTATTAAATCATTATGATAGTATTTTTTTGATCTTATCTGCAAGTTGTGTACACATATCATTATCCGGATCCAAAGGCCCCAAAGTGACAATAATTGGGACAACCGGAAGGGATGGCTGTGGTGTGAGGATCACATGTGTTCACGGAGTGTTAATGCTTTGCTCTAGTGCTCTATTAAAAGGAGCACCTTAATTGCCACTAGTTCCCTAGAGGCCCCGCTGCCACGGGCTGGCTGGACAGAAGATGTTGTGCAAGTTCTCATTGCGAGCATGAATGACTATATTTGGAGCACATGCCTAGGATTTTTTAGTACTTGGATGCTTGTTATTATTTATCTGTAATGCCCTAGATCTTGAAGTTACATGTTTAGACTCGTCCATGCAACGCCCGTCCATCCATTCCTATGCCTACCGCACTCAAATCCTACGGTTACCGTTACTGTTACTATTGCTCCTGTTTTATTGTTGCTACTACCAAACTGTTGCTACTAATAAACTTCTGTGAGCAAGAACTATTTCCAGGTGCAGATGAATTGACAACTCAGTTGATAAGGCTTGCAAGTATTGTTTGGATCCCCTTGTGTCGAATCAATAAATTGGGTAATACTACCCGCGAAGACTGTTGCGATCCCCTACACTTGTGGGTCATCACGTGTCATAATGCAGAACGTGGCGGCTCTGCAGACGGATATGCTGGCTGGAGAATCACAGTTCAATCCCTCGCAGGGCACAAGGAAGATCCTGCTAAATGAGGAGGACCCAAGCAAGTTCGTCCTAGTCGGGGACGGCCTGGACAACAAATAGGAAAGCGCGCTCGTCGACTTCCTCCGTGAGAATCGAGACATTTTCGCATGGTGCCCCAAAGACATGCCAGGTGTCCCGAGGGAACTCGCCGAGCACTCTCTTCACGTTCGACCAGATGCAAAGCCGGTCAAACAATCTTTACGCTACTTTGCAGAAAAAAGAAGAAGAACCATTGGTGAGGAGATCACACGGCTGCTCGCAGCCAGCTTCATCATGGAAGTTTTCCAACCAGAATGGCTGGCCAACCCAGTGCTGGTACTCAAGAAGAACAAGACATGGCGCATGTGTGTTGACTACACCAGCCTCAACAAGGCATGCCCGAAGGATCCCTTCACTCTGCCATGTGATTTGTTGTCTTTTCTGGACGCTTACTCGGGTTATCACCAGATTAAGCTCAATGTAACTGATCAAATAAAGACATCATTCATAACCCCGTATTGGGCTTACTGCTACACCACCATGCCCTTCGGTCTAAAGAATGCGGGAGCAACTTACCAACGTTGCATGCAGAAATGCCTGCAGACTCAGATTGGTAAAAATGTGCACGCCTACATCGACGACGTCGTCATCAAAACCAAGGAGCAACACACACTGCTCGAGGACCTGAAGGAAACGTTCGATAATCTCTGCCGCTTCTAGATCAAACTGAACCCAGTGAAGTGCGTCTTTGGCGTCCCAGCCAGCAAGCTCCTCGGTTTTCTCGTCTCCGAGCGAGGAATCGAGGCGAACCCGGAGAAGATCGGAGCCATCGAGCGCATGGAGCTGCCACAAAGCCTACGCGACGTACAAAAGTTCACCGGGTGCTTGGCTTCCCTCAGCCGGTTCGTCAGACGACTGGGTGAGAAGGCCCTCCCCTTGTACCAACTCATGAAGAAGACGGACAAGTTCGTCTGGACAGCTCAAGCGGACGAAGCCTTCCGGGACCTCAAGCGCATGCTCACCTCACCGCCTATTTTAGCGGCACCAGCCGCAAAGGAGCCAATGCTGATTACATCGCTGCCACAAACAGAGTGGTCAACATTGTACTGGTAGTGGAAAGGCCAGAAAAGGGGAAGGCCCAGCTGGTTCAACATCCCGTGTACTACCTAAGCAAAGTACTGTCGCTCTCCAAACAGAATTACCCCCACTACCAGAAGCTGGTGTATGGCGTGTACATGGCCGCCAAGAAGCTCAAGCACTACTTTCAAGAACACTCCATCCTGGTGGTGGCATTGGCCCCGCTTGAGGAGATTATCGTCAACAAGGACACCACCGGGCGCGTGGCAAAATGGGCCATAGAGCTCGCTGCACACAACATTCAGTACGAGCCAAGGATGACAATCAAATCCTAGGCACTGGCCGACTTCATCATTGATTGGGCAGAGGTGCAATACATGCCACCGGTCCCTGATTCAACATATTGGAAGCTACACTTCAACGACTCCAAGATGTGAGGAGGACTCGGAGCTGAAATCATGATAACTTCACCTAAAGGCGATCGGCTGGAGTACGTCCTCTAGATCCACTTCAAGGCATCCAACAACGTCGCCGAATATGAAGCGCTCATCCACGGGCTCAAGATGGACAAGCAGATAGGCATTCAGAGTATACTATGCTTCAGAGATTCGGACCTGGTGGTGCAGCAGGTATCCGACGAGTGGGACGCAAGGGACGTGAACATGGCCCTCTACCAAGGATTACGAGTCGCTCGACTAGTCGCCTTGTCGCAAACCTGGTGACGACAACCTGGAGCGACACGAAAAGTTGAGGTTGTCGATCGACAACTTGACTTATCGATGAAAAGTCGCGACTTGTCAATTTTTTCGAGTCGAGCGACTAGTTTCTGCCTGGGAAATAAAAACCTCCCGTGAAACCCTAACCCCCCACTCCCAGACCGTAACCCTTCCCTCCCAGCCGCCTCGTCTCTGGTCGCCTTTCCCCTAGCGCTGCCTCTCACCTGGCCGCCGCCGCCGGCGCGGCCGCCTCTCTCCTCACTGCTCTGCTTGACGCATCCTCCCCTGATCTCCTTGATCTCGTTCTCCTCTGAAGGCTGCACCAACACCAAGGACCAAGGAACACCATCGGCAGGTAACATGTACTTCCTTGATCTCATTCTCCCTTTCTCTTTCTATTGATCTTGATCTCCTGTACTTCCCCTGTCTTGATTTCCTTTTCCCATGTCTTGTTTGCTGCAGCATATCACCATGTCACCACCAGAGATTTCGCAAGTGATTGTTTCTTCCCAAACAGCAACTGAGAATGATGAGCAGTATGATCCATCCAAGGATCCTAAGAGGAAGCCAACAAAGTCCAAAGGCCCGGGCTGGAAGTATGCGTACTGGCCAGACCTTGAGGACAAATTCAGGCTCAAATGCACTTTGTGTGGCAAGGTAGTTCCTTCTGGAGTTTCTAGGTTTAAGAAGCACCTTGCTGGTGGTTTTTCGATTGTGGAGAAATGCCCCAAAGCAATAGCAGAAATCAGGAAAGAGATGCATGAGTATTTAAAATCTCACACACAAAAGTTCAAGGCCATGGAACTTGATGGTGGTGGGGAAGACGATGATGATGATGAAGATCAGGCTGGAGCAACCTCAAAGGCGGCTACTGATGCAAGCTCAAAGGCATCCAATTCATCAGGGAAAAGGAAGGTAGGTTTGACCTCTTCTTTTGTCTCTGCATCGGAGCCAAAAAGACAAACCAAGTCAATTGCAGATGAGATTCGCAAGACACCAGAAGAGGTTGTTGCTGAGAGGCATAGAACAAAGGGTGTTCAGCAAACAATGAAGGACTATGGCACCAAGACAAAGGAACAAAAAGATGTAGTAGATGGCCATGTTGCTGATTTCTTGTATGAGAATTGCCTTCCACTCAATATTGTCAATTCTAGAAGTTGGGAAATCCTATTAGAGTCTATAGGGCAATATGGATCTGGTTATATAACCCCTTCTTACCATGATGTGAGGATACCATTGCTCGAGAAGGCAAAGGTCAAGACCGACACCTTGAAGGAGAAGCATGAAAAGGCATGGAAAGAATATGGTTGCTCACTCATGTCGGATGGCTGGACAGACATGAGCGGGCGACATTTGATCAATTTTCTTGTCAATAGTCCTGAAGGCACCTTCTTTTTAGGGACAGCCAATGTTTCAGCTGAATCGGTTGATACAAATTTGGTAGCAAAGTTGTTAGGAGAACAAATAGAAGCAATTGGGCCAAAAAATGTTGTCCAAGTTGTTAGTGACAATGGATCAAACTATAAGGCAGCTGGCAGAATTCTAATGGAGAAGTACCCTACGATATATTAGACACCTTGTGCTGCCCACTGTTTGGATCTAATGCTCGAGGACATTGGGAAGATAAAGGAGTTCAGTGATTGCATTGCCAAAGCAAAGAGAACCACCAGATTTATCTATGCACATACAAGAATCCTTGATCTAATGAGAAGTTTGAATGGCAAAAAAGACCTTGTGAGGCCTGGAGCAACTCGTTTTGCAACATCATTCCTAACCTTGACCAACATGTGGGCTCAAAGGCAAACACTCAAAGCTCTTTTTGTTAGCGCAGATTGGTATGCAAGCAAATTGAAGACTACTGAGGCAGGGAAGGCCGCTGAAAGAACCGTGCTCTTTGTGCCGTTTTGGCAATCTATGGAGAATTGCATGAGATCTTCACAACCACTTCTAAAATCTTTGAGGATTGTGGACGGTGATGAGAGCCCAGCAATGCCTGAGATTTGGGTTGCCATGGATGTTGCAAAAGAACACATTAAGGAAGCCTTGACTCAAAGGGAAGTGTTGCGTTCTCAAGTGTTAGCCATTATTGAGAGGAGGTGGGATAATCAGATGGAGCACAAGCTACATGGTGCTTCCTTGTTCTTGAACCCGAGCAAGTTCTTTGCCATTCAAGACACCAACAAGAGACTAGCAACCAAGCTGTGTTCCATGTTCAATGATGTGCTATGGAAGATGGTGCCTGATGATGAGCTCCAATCAAAGATAAGCAACCAAGCTGATGATTATGAGAGGACGGAAGGTGTTTGTTTCACAAAGCAAATGGCTATTAAAGATCGTGATAAAAAGAGTCCTTGTAAGTGATTCTAGTTGCTTCTTGATTTCTTTATTTTTTGATTTTTGTGGCTGTTTATATGGACTATGAATTGCAATTTGTGTACTTGTGTAGTGCTTTGGTGGGGTGCATATGGTGGTCTTTCTTATGAACTACAATGTCTTGCCAAGAGAATCATTAGCTTATGTGCTTCATCATCTGGTTGTGAGCGCAATTGGAGCGTATTTGCTCATGTAAGTAACTACGTAATTACTAATTGTTTGACACTATAGTTTTATTGCATCAGCAACTTCTCATAAAAATTTTGTTTGCACATTGCAGATCCATACCAAAGGGAGAAACCGCTTAGAGTATAGAAGATTGAACAAGCTTTCGTACGTCTCATACAACCGGCAAATGGAGAATAGGTTTCAAAAGCTGCGTGAGGAAGGATCCAAAGGAAAGAGGGCTAATGCTCTTATCCTAGAAGAATTTAAATGAGATAATGAGTGGGTCGATATCAATGCTGAATTGGTTCATCAAAATGTTGATGTTGATGGTTCTAATTCATTGCGTTGGTCTCATGTTGATGAGGCAGTGGGTGCAACGGAGGGCCTACAAGGCCGCAACTTCCCGAGGAGAGCACATGGTGATGCTCATGCTAGTCAATCTAGTCGACCCATCGTCCCTTATATCACTTATGGAAGGAGGCCACGAAATCTGATTGTGAATGATCCAGAGTTGAGGGCTGAACTGGAGGAAGAAATTGATAACAGTGACATGGAGACTGATGATGATGACAATGATGATTCTGCGCATCCTGGATATTGATTGAGGCCAAGATCAAGACTTTGTTCCCGATGTTGTTTGAGTGAATGAGTGTTTCTGAAATTTTCATTTTCTCCTGATGTCGTGTTGAACCTATTTATTTGCTTGTGGCCTTGTGTGCATCTGAACTTTATATGGTTATGTAACCTATGTGAACCTGGGTGATGTTGAACTAAATTTTTTGCTGTGAATCTGTGATGCTGTGACTGCTGTCTTGATCTTCCTAAGTTCCTTGCTTGCTGGTATGCTGATTGGTTTTTCTCCTAGCACAAGTCTGAGTGGTTTTTATTCTATTGTAGGCTGCTGGCTCGAGGAGAAGTGGAGGCCCTGCCCACTGTACACAGTACCAGGTTCCTCTTGACTCCCCAAACTTGTTAATATACTACTATTAGTATACTAGTTGCTTAGTATTTTTTTAGTAGTTAAAGCTCGACTATGGATCGACTAGTCTAGCACTAGTCGAGACTAGTCACAACTAGTCTCCTTGTCGCCACCCCAGCGACAAGTTGCGACTCGTCGACTCATAATCCTTGCCCTCTACTGTTTCTTCGTTCAATAGTTGTGCGCTTGCTTCGAAGGATGCGAGTTCCATCACGTACCCAGGGCCAACAACGAAGCCGCTGACGCCTTGGCCAGGGTCGGCTCGACAAGACAGGCCATACTGCCCGGAGTCTCCCTCGAGCACCTGCGCAAGACCTCCATCACCCCATCCCCGGAATCCGACTCCATCGTACTCAATGCAGACCCAGGAACAGTCGGTGCCACGCCGCACCCAGGGACTACCTCACCGCACCCAGGGACTGCCTCGCCGCACCCGGGTACTACCTCGCCGTACCCGGGGACTGCCTCGCCGCACCCGGGGACTGCTCCATAGCAGCCGGCGGTCGACACCAGCAAGCTCCCACTCGACAAACCTACAGACGCTCCAGAGCCAGCCATCCGCGAGGAGATCAAGCTCATCATGCAGACGGTGTAGGCTATTTGGGAAATACCCGACTGGGCGAATCCATTCATGAACTTCTTGGCCAAGGACGAGCTCCCAACGGAGGAAGTGGCAGCATGACAAGTGCGACGAAGAGCAAGCGCGTACACCATCATCGACAACGAGCTGTACAAGCGCAGCATCGGGGGCATCTATCAGCGATACGTAAGCCAAGAGGAAGGAACCAAGCTCCTAGCGGACATACACCAGGGCGAATGTGGCCACCACGCTTCATCAAGGGAAATAGCAGCCAAGGCTCTCCGCCATGGTTTCTATTGGCCGACAGCACTGAAGGACGCTCAGGAGTTGGTCAAAGCATGCAACGGTTGTCAGCAATTCAGCCAGCTTAAGCACACGCCGTCTGCGGCACTCAAGACGATACCAATCACCTGGCCATTCACAGGTATGACGCACCTGCTCGTAGCCGTAGAAAAGTTCACCAAGTGGATCGAGGCAAAGCCCATCAAGAAGCTGGACGGAGCAACAATGATCAAGTTCTTCACAGACATCATCATCCGATTAGGCTACCACACAGCATGATCACGGACAATGGCAGCAATTTCGCCGAGGGGGTTTTCGCCCATTTCTACGGAGAGAAGGGCATCCGCCTGGAACTGTCATTGGTTGCGCACCCATAGTCGAACAGGCAGTGCGAGCATGCTAACGGCCTGGTTCTAGCCGGAATCAAGCCAAGGCTGATTGAACCACTCATCAGGTCACCTGGATGTTGGATCGAGGAGTTGCCAGCTGTGGTATGGAGCCTCCGCACTACCCCGAACCGTTCAAACGGCTTCACACTGTTCTTCCTTGTCTATGGGGCAGAGGCATTCTCCCCACGGACATCCAGTTCGACGCACCCCACAAGAAGCTCTACACGGAGCAGGAAGCCAAGGAAGCACGGGAGGACAGCGTGGACCTGCTCGAGGAAGCGCGAGAGCTGGCTCTGTCCAGGTCAGCAATCTATCAGCAGGACCTGCGCCGCTACCATGCCAGCCGGATCCGGCCTACTTCTTTATGCAAAGGAGATCTAGTGTTGCGCCTGGTCCAGAGCACAAAAGGAATGCACAAGCTGTCCCCACCATGGGAAGGCCCGTTCATCGTTAGCCGGGCCCTGCACAACAACTCATACTATCTGATTGACTCCCAACAGCCGGCAAAGAACAAGGAAGATCGCTCGGACGAGGAGACGGAACACCCATGGAACTCGAGCCTACTCCGGCCATTTTACACTTGAACCAGAAGTGTATGCATCTTCCCTTTCATGTAATAAATGAACAAGCTTGGAAGCCTCGGCACAGTCTTGAGGACTTTGTCCCAATTTCGTGCACCACATTCGTCTCCATACCGTCTGGCCCGGACACCCATGATTTCTACAGGCGGCATAGTATTGCATGAGGTTCCTAGAGAAAACTCTTCGGTTCTGGCTTCATACCGCAAGCCGGCTGTTGACCCAGCAAGAGCAAAAGCTCGAAGTACGTACTGCAAAAAAATGCCAACGCAGAAAACAAGGACGCTTGGACGAACTGGTCGCGTCTGCACGAGCTAAGCTGGCAACAACAAACCAAAGTATCGTGAGGCACACCAGCTCAGCCGTTCCTTCGGTTCCGGATGCAGACCACAACCCGGCTGATAGCTAGCAAGGACAACGCTCGAAAGGCCAATGCTCGCTAAGAAAAGGGGAGCTGCTAATGGCCTAGCTCGAAAGGGCACCTCTCCCTTTTTGTGTTTAATCATAACTATAAACGGGCGTGCGTATAATGAAACTAACCCAAAGCAACATTGTGTTTCACACGACACGAGCCACAACTTGACAGGAAATAAGGTGGCAAAGAGCTTCGACCCGGCTGACTACCCTAGCCGGCCCAAACCTCGAGGACTACATCTAGTGGGCGTGCACCCGTGCACCCATCCACTTAAGTCAAGACGGCAAAGAGCATCGACCCGGCTGGCTATCCCAGCCGGCCCGAACCTCAGGGACTACATCCAGTGGGCATTCTCCCGCGCACCCATCCACTTAAGTCAATACGGTAAAGAGCTTCGACCCAGCCGGCCCGAACCTCGGGGACTACACCTAGTGGGCGGGCTCCCGCGCACCCATCAACACAAGATAAGGCGGTCAAGAGCCCCGACCTGGCTGGCAAGCCTAGCCGGCTCAAATTCCAAAGACTATAACTGATGAAGGCATAAAGATAGAAATGCCAATGACAAACAAAAAAACAGAATGAGCTCAAGAACAAAAGGGGGCGTCAAGCCAATAAGCAGAACACGAAGGTTTCGCACAAAATTCAAAGTTTGACATCACAGATCCACCAACATGTAGCACTAGCAAAGGCCAAGTTTGACAAATACACCTGGCATACTAGGGATCAAGGCACAGGAGCAGGAGAGGGAGCATCGGTAGCAGGAGTAGGAGGCGGACCGACAGGAGGAGCCCCGGCTTCTGCTGCAGGAACTTGGCTGGTGGAGGCAACATCGGCGGAATTCCAGGGAGCTGGGACCTAGTGAAATGGCAATGGCTCAGAGGGGTCGCGGAAGTCACACTCTAGATCCATGTAGGTGCCGATCTTTACCCCGCATGACCGAATCGCCGGAATGCTGTCGCGGAGGCCCTCGTAGCTGGTCCCAAGACAGAAACCGTGAGTGAGCGCACCTATATCAACCCCCGGATACCAGGACTTCACCAGGGCTAGAGCCATCTCCACACCGCCATGAGCCGCCCATTCCTTGTGGATCTCCAGCACGTCGATGTCGCGAGACAAGGCAACAGCTAAGCTAGAGATGTCATGCAGATCACCCGCCTCCGGCCAGATGTAATGGAAGAGGTCATTAGCAACGGCACGAAGACCATTGCTCTCCTCCGCCAGCACCTTAACCAGATCCAGGGCGGTCAGGTCGCGGCCAGCCTCCTCCATCGGTAGCTTCTCCAGAACCATATCGGTCGACTCAGGGTAATGAGCTGCAACCAAAGACATGAGTGAGTGGCAAGACTCGATTCATCTAGCCACGGTACAAAGGAGGCAAGGAGCAGAAAAAACTTACTGACAACCATCTCCGAGATACTCTGGAGGTGCTGGGTCAGCTCATCCTCTCGGGAGCGGAGAGTCTTGATCGTCTCCTCCCTTTTGGCAGAGATCATTTCAAAGTTCTTCAGTGCCTCCGCCCGAATGTCAGCTGCTTTCTTGCCCCTCTCCACGCTAACCTCAACCTGATGCTTGGCCGCGGCCAGTTGGTCGAACTATGCCTGCCGCATCCTGTTCGACTCCTCCAGCCGGGCAACCTCAGCCTTGATGTGCTCCACCTCCTTCTCCTTGTCTAGGATCATGCCTGTAGGAGGATACCCGATGGTCAACAAAAAATGTGAAAAGGGATCCAATCGCCAAGACAGGTCGGAAGAAGCAATCTTACGGCCTAGATCCTGGGTGTTCTTCATAGACTCCAAAAATGCTCTCTGCAAAGAGAAACGAGTAAGAGACGGAACGGTAAACCGGCTGCAAAAACAAAGTATAGAAAAAGATAATGGGGAGAGACACCTACCTCCATCAAAATAGACAAATTTTTGGCCTCGCCAAGGCCCTTCTCCATTCCTTCAACCAGGTGGCGAACCTGGCTGAGTGCGACGGGCGCCACGCCCGAGAGCTGGGCGAGGATCGCACCCGGCGTCAGCATAGCCGGAGCCGGCCTCGAGCCGGTCACCATGACCTCGTCATCATCAGCGGCCGCACCCAAAGATGTGGCCACCACCAAATCCCTCATAGCCGACGTGGAAGCGCCTGGCTGGCCACTGCCCGCTGTAGTCGCCTGCATAGCCGCAGCCTCCTCCGTCACCTTCGTGATGACGGGCCTGGTGGAATTGGCTGGAGCATCGCTCTAGGCCGGGTTCACACCAGCCCCAGGACGAAGGAGGGGGCTATCGAGGTCCTGTGCAGCCGTGAACAGCTGCCCCAACCGCGACGACGCGGGCGCTTGGTGCAGCCTCGTGGTCGGGGAACCCTGAGGAGCCCTAGGCGGAGACGATGTGGAAGGCGCAGCCGGCGCGGGTGTAGCCGGCGACCTCGCCACCTCCTCAACCACCGGAGGCGGGGGAGGGGCAACGACGACGGCACCAGCGTCGCCAAGCGACATCGCCTAGCTACATGGGACGAAAGTAAGAAAAAACCATGGCAGAACCACAAGACAAACAAAGAAGACACGACAAGGGAAGATGCTAACCCAACGACGGATGGTGCGGCGACGACTTGGCGTGCCCGGCGCGTCCTCTTTTGCTCAACGGGAGCCGACACGGAAATGGGCGCTGCCCTCTTCCGCCGGTCTTTCGCCGCGGCCTTCTCTCGGCCGGCCTCATCCTTAGTGGCATCGACTGCAACAAAAACAAAGTCTTAGCCTCACCCCCACGGGCCAGGACGAAGGAAATAGCTACAACCGGCAGCTTACCATGAGGATCCGAGGGGCCATCGTTCGTCCGGACGGGAAACCCTTCGGGCTCCGTCTGGGGGTACTTTTTCGGCTTCCTGTCCGCCAGGAAGGAAGGAAGGAAGCGGGAAGTCGCCCATGCCATCTTCGGCTAGCTGCGCCGTGAACAACTACTCAAAAAGGGGAGCATAAGGCACCCAAGGAAATCTAACAACAACGAAGATAAAGGCAAGAGAACCAGAGCATAACTCACCCGAGGCGGCAGGTGGCCACGGTGGTACGGCGGGCAGGAGTATGCCCAGGTTGCTTCCACACAGAACTTGGAGATTATGGAGATCTAGTTCCACAGGTCCTGGTAGGGCACATCCTTCCGTGACGTCCACGTCGGATCATCGACGGTCGAAAGATGGCACATCTTGTTCGACCGCTTCTGCAGCGGAAGCACGTGACGCGCCATCCAGGATAGCGCGATGTCCCGGGTGGTGAGCCGCTCCGTCTCCACCATCGCCTCCACCCGGGCGGCCATCCGATTGAGGTCCTCCGCGGCGCCCATACCCTTCGTCGCCCAGCCCTTCTGCGTCGAGGGCATGTTGACGTAGGACGGCAGGTAGATCCAGTCCACCTCCGAGTCGTTGCTCACATAAAAATATGAGCGCTGCCACAGCTTGATGGTGTCGGGAAGCTCGAACCGCGACATCTTCGAAGAGGGCCGCGGGTAGATGGTGCAGCAGCCCGTCTGCGTCAGCGGACCATCCTTGGCGGTGTTCTAGGCTTTGACGTGGAAGAACTTGAGGAAGTTCACCACCTCGGGCCACACCCAAAGGTACGATTCGCAGCAGGCCGCGTGATGCGACATCTGCGCGATGGCGTGCGTGCCAAGGTGATGGAGTTGGAGGTCAAAGAAGACGAAGAGCTGGAGGAGAAAGCGGCTAACGTGGAGGCCGAAGCCGTGGGCGAAATGCGCGAGGAAGACGACGCGCTCCCCTGGCCGAGGGTCCGGGACCCGCTCCCCCTCCGGTGCCAGCCGATGCTTTACCAGCATCGACGAGGGAAGAAATCTACCCTGCCGATACTTGTAAACGAGGTCATCGGTCACGAAGGATCCGCACCAACCAACTCGCTGGTCCGGCAGCATATCGGCAGAAGAAGCGGCCGTGATGGACGGTGTGCGGTGGCTCTGGCGGCAATAGAGAGGAGGCGTAAGGAGCAAGATGCACTAGGAGGCAGGGGAAGGAGAGCCGGAGGAAGAGGAAGTGTAAACCCTGATTCCCGCTGGAGCCCTATTTATCCTCGCGAAGGGTACCGTCGCCCCCTCACCTTCCGCGTGACGCGTGGCAACAAGGCCCCCCGGCCACACGATGCTACGGCTCCGGGTCCTCTGCGCCGTCAAAACCAACCACAGAAGATCCACCCATTACCAGGAGATGAGGCATGCACGCTCCCTCCGAGAAACCGCTGCGGCAAGTGGCCTGCGCAGTTGTCAAAAACTGACGCAGCAACACGGAAGTCCAACTGACGTGACGTGCACCATAGTAGCAATCATGGCTGACGTCATCGCCAACCTCATCAAATCGATGCTTCGTCTCCAGCTTCGCCAGTCGGTCCCTGCCTTCGCTGTTTACACCCAGTGGGCGGCATCGATTCCGCAGCCAGTTAAATCCAGCCGGAAAGCGAAAGCAAAAGCTGCATCCGGAGGCAAACAACCAACTACATCAAGATGCAAAAAGAGCATGCAAGACCTTACCCACCGGCCAAGTCCATACGCGCTCGAGGACTAGTGTCGGGGGGATAACCCCCGGGTGGGGAAAGCCAGACACAAGTAGGCCGGCTCCAGAAGGAACAGGCCGCCTGGCCCTCAAGAAGGACAACTCCAGCTGGTTGGCTAATACCGCCCGACTGGGCTTAAAACTTTCCTGGCTGGCCCGTCTAGCCGGTAGCCAGAAGAACCGGCCGGGTGGCCGCTTACACCAGGCTCACATCGGATTCGATAGAGAGCACGAAAGGGCTGATGCTCCTTGCGGGATACGCCTCTGGCCCTCCCTCGTCATCGGGCAGGCTGGCGTGCCGTTACGGCCAACGCTACCCGACGAAGATAAAGCAAAGTGGTCGGCTGACTGACAAAAGCAGTCCGGGTGACCGTTAAAGCAAGGGTGACGCCCCAAATGAAGCCCGGGTGACTGCTAAAGAAGAGGGTGACGCTAAAAGAAGGGCGGACTGGGTCCTGGCCCACCGGCTGGGCCCTACAGCCGGCCCTGCCCTGCAAACCCGTATCCAAACAGTAAAGCCTAGAGCCCAAATTGTAATATGCACCTCAGACCAGTATATAAGGGAGGGCAGATCTAGGGTTCTAGGTAAGCAATAATAGAAGGATAGAAGTTCTAGCCTCTAGTTTTCATATTCCTCTAGCTCTCGATAGTCTCTAAGGAAACAGCTCCAGGAGCACCTGTATTGGGCATTCGCCCCTTCGTATAGTTCATCTTGCAGGAGTAGGGGTGTTACCTCGCCGAGAGGGCCCCGAACTAGGGTACGTCGATGTGTCTGCAGTTTACCGTGCCCAACCCGTTGCGTGAGCCACCGATTATATCCGAGTGTCCCTCTTTAGCCATCCCCGATGGCACTGCCGTGTTCCACACCACGACAGGTTTGCAACAAGTAAACAGGTAACAGTGGAGGATGTATCAATGGTAAAGATTGGACCGGGGTCCATAGTTCACTAGAGGTTCTCTCCTTAGATAAACAACTTGGCATGAAGGGTAAACAAATTACAACAGGGCAATTGATAGGAACCGAGCAAGGCATAACAATGCAATACCAGACAAAAAGATCCTATGAGATTCGATTGGGCAATACAACAATATACATAGACCGCCATCCAACTGCATATATGACTAGAAGTCCACCTTCAGGTTATCATCCGAACCCTCTCCAGTATTAAGTTGCAAGCAACAAACAACTACTTTAAGCAAAGTGTGTAAGTTAAACAATCCACTTGTTTCATGAACAAGAGATCGTTGTTTTCTCCCTAGTGGCAACAACACATCTACAACCGAAGGTATTTCTGTCACTTCCCTTGGAAACTAGAGGCATGAACCCACTATCGAGCATAAATACCCCCTCTTGGAGTCACTAGCAACTACTTGGCCAAGATAGCTACTAACAACGGAGAGCATGCAAGATCACAAACAACACAGATATGATAGAATCAATAAGACAAAACCATTAATCAAGCTGACATAGTAATCTCAATATCCATCGGATCCCCGTAAACACAACATGCATGATTACAAATAGATGAGATCTTGATCATGAACGAAGCTCACGAGATCTATACATGAAAGCACAAGGAGGAGATACAACCATCTAACTACTACATGGACCAGTAGTCCAAGGATAGGGTGCCTAGGGTTTCTGCATCAGGGGCTTCTTATAGGCGAAGAGACGAGGCTGGGAGGCTGCCAGGGGCCCCACACCCTGTCCAGGCGCGCGGTGGGCCCACACGCGCCTAGGAGGGTGTGGTGGCCCTGGTCCGCCTCTCTGTCTCTCCTCTGGACTTCGTGTCGCCCACGGTAAAATATTAACTTTGACTTTTGTTATGTACAATTCCGAGAATATTGATTTTCTGCCTTTCTGGAACCAAAAATAGAAGAAAACAGGCAACTGGCACTGTGGCAACTTGTTAATAGGTTAGTTCCAGAAAAGATATAAAAACACCTCAAAGTGTAGACAAAGCAAAGCAAAGTAGATACTAAACAAGCATGGAGCATTAAAAATTATAGATACTTTTCCGACATATCATAACCCTAGGTCTTGACGCCTTTATAAGCCGGCCTACGAGAGCCTTTAGGGCATAACATCGACTTAGACACAAGTGCATAACACTACTCACACACAGAGAACCCCACAATCATGTAACTCGGCGAATTGCCATTATAGTGATATATACCAGGAGTAGGATCTCGCCACCATCGTTAGATCTGAGTCTGGGTAAATTGTGCCAGGCCGTCCCGGACGCTCTCCGCCTTACCCCACATCTGTAAACTTGATGTTGGGATACCCCTATGCGTATGTGTCAGCAATACCACGACAGTTGGCGCCCATCATGGGGCAAGAGGCGCTTACAAAACGGATCAAGGCGGGATCCCTAGCCGTCTTCGAAGACGAACAAATCGCATCCTCGTCGATGTGGCGGCTTCGTCGTCGCTCTTGAGAGTCTTCGGAGAATTTATCATCTCTCTTCTCGAGCGTGTGGCTAAATCGGCGGCATCACAGAAATCTTCATCAACCTTTTCTTTGATCTCGTTGAAATGCATGTGTACTCACGGGTCAACATCAACATTGTGCTTTTGTCCGCCATAACACGCTGCCGGATCAGAGCCGACATTTTAAACTCGCACGATGTATTTTACGTTGCCGCGTTGGGTTGTTTGGTGACGGATTGGTTCGATCCACGGGAGTTCCCGTACGGCTCGGTGGCTGTCATGATTGAGGAGATTGAGCATCGGTATGTATGAAAAAGACAAGTTTCAGGTAGAAAGGAGCAATATCACGATGCTAATCATGGCACGATGATTGATTTTCCTGCCTTACATGCATGGTACAAGTTCCAAGGAGTCGATTAGCAAAATCAACAAGCTCAAGGTTACCTCGTGTATGGATTTCGAAACCACGGAACTTATTTTTCCGTGTAACTTGTATCTGCATGTGGCTATTGCCGGGTTCGATTTGGACTACGCACGTTCTAGAAAAATCTCCGATGGAAGCAACCGATCGCATGCACGGTGGCAGTCCGACTTTGTTTTCTTTATGACAACCTTCACGGCTAGCTTCGTCATCACTGTAGATTTTACTGTCACGACCACCTTAACCGCTACCATGGACAATTGTGCCACGGATCGTAGACTTGTTCGTCCCGTGGATAGTCTTTGTCACGAACAACGCCGACTTCGCTCAAAAGGCTAAGTGTCTATTTATATTTGTATTATTTATGATCATGAGATTAAGATTGGTTCACTTATATCTCGAGTCTTTTATCGTTTTTGTTTTTTATCATATATTTTCCACAATATGCCTTGCGCTCGTGAATATAATTTTTTTACGGTCTTGCCGCTTAAGGCCCCAGTACGATGCAAAAAAACTCGTCTTCGGGCATTAGCTTAAGTTTTCTAGATACATTTTTCCTGTTATTTTATGTGGATTCCGGAATAGTGACTTTTCGACACTCAAAGCCAGCGATTTGACCTTGGGTTCTGGATGGTGCCATTAGGCATCATCACCCAAAGACATGGTTCTGTTATGCGAGTCTTCAGTCTCACGAAAGGTCAAGCATAAAAATCAGAATAATAGATAAGCCAGCACTTGCTTAAACAAAATTTTACATAAACTATTCAAATTAGTTGAGTTTTTTCCTCCTAAACAACTTTATGTTGTCCAACTGCTGCATAGTTTCAGCTTTAAAGCATTTGTTCAAAGGCCATGTTTGTTTCGCCTTATATTTGTTTGTTGGACACGGAAAAGAACAATTTAATACATTTGTATTTTTATGTTTATGTTTTAGGTACATGAAACTTGGACATTGTCGCGTTCCTCAGATTAAGGTGTTTTTTGATCCGGCTTTGCACTAGACTCGACACCTTGGGGGCTGCAATTGCAATTGTTGATCAAGACTTAAGCCGCCTTTGAGGAAGTTGACTCGGCGCTCGGAGGCTTGACATATCTAACTTAAAGAGTTTTGTCCCGCCTTACGTCCAAGCCGGAACAATCCTCGGGGGCTACAGTACGTTGATCTCCAAGGTATGGTAAAAGTTCTCTTTGAGCATCAAGTCGGAAAATTCAAGTTAATTCCACCTTAACGCTTGGGGGCTACACCGATATTGAATTTTTGTGAAGTTCTCTCTAGAGCACCAAGCTAAAATAATTTATCCTATTCACATTTTTACTAAAGCTACTCTGAGAGCACCAAGACAATTTTCTTTTGAAACTCCGATTTGGCGCTCGGGGGCTACAATCATTTGATGTACAATTATGCATGTTCTTTTGAGCATCGAGCCGCCTTCGACGAAGCCGACTTAATGCTCGGGGGCTACATATGGTTATGTCAAGAAAACTTTCAAGACGGTAAATAATCCGGCTAGCGAAACCCGGGGGCTCGACATCAACTTTGCCTTCATGGAAGTTTCCTGGGTTACACAACTCGATAGCCCAAATGTCCGTGACTTGAGAGGCTCTAAGACCTTAATTCGGCAAGCTCCAATGTATGTGACTTTGAAGGCTCTAAGTTGGCAATTTGGTAGCCTTTATGACGACCGTGACCCGGTATCCATGATTTTTTCTGGCTTACATACCGTCCCGAATGGATGATGATGCTAAATATGTTCCTAGAGCTTGGAAGAATCACCAACGATTCGTTAGAGTTCTCCGCCTTTGATTCGTTCACAGAAGCATACAAGCAAATATCTAACTAGGCTTAGTCGGATGAGAATATGATATGGGAGCTCTCCAAGATTCTTCGCGAAGCACGCCTACAAATAAGACGATGTGATACTTACGATCAAAGCTAGACGGAGGAACGCGAGGATCATGACGAACTTCGGGGGCTACTGTTGTGGATATACCAAATAGGTATACCTACGGCATAGTGTCATGCCAGCAAGCCTGGATGGCCCACATGTGGTGGTTAGGACTATGGCATAACCGGACGGTCCAGTTGGTGATAGACAAGACAAAGGTCCGGCCTGGAGATGGAAGGCGGTGTGCCACCACCTAAGATGGAAGTGGACGCCTTGGAGGACACGAAGACTAGTTAGTGTTAGTCAAGAACTCTGTAACCGTATCCGGCTGGGACTCTCCTTGTAACCCTAGGTATTGACGCCTTTATAAGCCAATCTACGGGAGCCTTTAGGGCATAACGTCGACTTAGACACAAGTGCATAGCACTACTCGCACACAACAAACCCCACAATCCTATAACTCGGCGTATTGCCATTATAGTGATTTATAGCAGGAGTAGGATCTCGTCATTGTCGTGAGATCTGAACCTGGGTAAACTGTGTCAGGCCGTCCCGGACGCTCTCCGCCTTACCCCATGTCTCTAAACTCTCCATTGGGATACCCCTATGGCGTACGTGTCGGTGATGACCCACAAGTATAGGGGGTGTATCGTAGTACTTTTTATAAATAGGAGTGTCGATCCCAACGAGGAGAAGAAGGTGCTAAATAGTGGTATGGAGCAGGAAATCCCTGTGAATACTTAGCAAACGGATTTTTAGTGGTTTTCTGACAAGGCAACAAAACAAAGAGCAAGTAACAGTAGTAACAAACAAATGGAGCAAGTGGCCCAATCCTTTCTTAGAAAAGGACAAGCCGGCGGAAATACTTATAAGGACCAAACATTCTCGATGACACATTGGAATTCTGTCAAGTGCTTTCGCTTCAAATAGTTGAGTACTCTTCTCTGGTGTTTATAAGTGTTGTGTGGGTGAACATGTGCTAACATACCGCCCTTCCTAGGACTAATACATACTTGTGATTAAACCCCCTGCAAACATCTGTAACTGCAGGAAAGTAATTAATATATAAATCTAACCACAGCCTTAAACTCTGAGATCCTACACTCCCTTGTGCAAAGGTGTCCTAACGGGGGTTCAGGTTTCTGTCACTCCAGCAACCCCACAATTAGTAGCCAAACACACAATGCATTCCCTTAGGCCCATAAATGGTGAAGTATCATGTAGTCGACGTTCACATGACACCACTAGAAGAATAGCACCATAACTTAAATACTAAACCATCGAAGAATAACTCATCACAGATTCACTACTAACAACATGACTCCTCCCATGTCCTCAAGAACTAAACGAACTACTCATAAGACATCATATGGATCAAGATCAAAGATGATATGATAATGGATAACAATTTGAACATAAACAATAATCCAATGGTTCCACTCATAAGCATCAAGTACAATAGTAATCAACACCAGGAAAGTTTCCCCTAAGAACTAAAGCAATATCCAACACAATTGTTACAGCGGGACGGAGTGGTGGTGATGGTGCTGGTGGAGATGATGGTGTGGATGATGATGATGATGATCCCGATGAAGCCTAGCTTGATGACGGTGTTGATGGCGACGGTCTCCCCTCTCCGGGAAAGAATTCCTCCGGCAGAAATCTCTCTGCCAGAGAGATCTTTCTCTCTCGGTGTTTTCCGCCCCCCAGAGGCGGCGGGAATCTATATGTGGTCGCTCCCCCGGTATTAGGGTTCTGTAGGGAAGATATAGGTGAAGGGGCTGAGTCGGAGGCCGGGAAGGTGGGCCACACCTGCCTTAGGCACGGGGTTAGGTGGGCCCGCGCCTAGGGGTGTGGGCCCCCTGAGGCCCAACTCCGTCCCTCCTTCTGGCTTCCTTCGTTTTCTGGTAAAATAATATGTTTCCATATTTTTCTGGTATTTTTCTGATCTTCGCGAAATTGCACCGAAACGCCTTCTTTTCCATCAGAATCCAGACTCCGGCAGTCCATCCTCCAGGAATCATCCAACATGCATAAACAGATGAAAAGCCATAAGTAATACCTCATAATAAGACAAATATCAATGAATAGAGGTAAATTATGATATAGAAGGGTGATGCAAATTGGGCGTATCAACTCCCCCAAGTTTAGACTTCGCTTGTCTCCAAGCGAATACTGAGCTCAGTAAACATGTCCACAGGTTTATGGAGTGAAGTGTCGATAAAATAATACGAACAAGAAGCATCACACTTACCATTGCACAACTCATAGAAGAAAGCAATTCACCATTATATAACTTAGCTTGCAGCCAAGTACATCAGTCACAATAGAGATGCATAAAGATAAATCATAATTGGAATTGGCAAACTTGTTCTTGGTCAGAGAACACCTGGCAAACGGTTTCACAAAAGCTTTTTGTAGAAGTTTCAAAACAGGAGCACTCTTTGCTCAAAAAGGTTTTTCACAAGTGAAGACTTTCAAAGTAATACTCAATAGATAAGAGTTTTGTGCAAACAAGGAAGATAAAGAACATGATTGAATAAATCACCATATGAATGCTTGAAACACAACAACTCAAAAGCTTGCTGGAGATAGAGAGGAAGTAGGTTTATTGACTCAATTGGTAACTAGGAGAAAGATCCCTTCTTAGAGGGTAGCAGGGATTACAAGTCATAAAGAGCTTCCAAAAGATTATGGTACTTACTAGCTTTGAGTTCTCATTGCCCCTATCATAAGCATCTTAAGATGATTAAGGTTAAAGTGAACAAAGATGGAGTATATGCTTGACGAAATGTAAGTTGGCAATCTCATGTCCCTTGAATATGAGGGCCACTCCTCATGCATACTCAACTTTGGGTCCAGGTAAGTTCTTGTCATTGTAAGTATTTGCATATCATTGAGAACCACCAATGGGGTACCCTTTGCACATGGTAGAGGAGCTTTCCCATAACCAAAATGACAAAGCAAGCAAACAATGAGCATCTCAGTGATATTTTTATTTACCATATGCATAGATTTTTATTGAGGATGCTTCATAGATGACTCACTATGGTGATGCTGCAAGTTTCCACCATGATTAAGCATGGATTAGGCTAGCAGCCTAGGCGTTTCTCTAACACAAAATACAAACTCCATGGACTTACAAGTTCCCTCTTTATTTCACACTATTGACATCCATAGACAAAAGAGCACGATATCAACTGTGTACAGAGTACAAGTGCAATGTTGAAAACGTTCCTCGTGACAGCACAGTTCTGCTAATTCCAACATATAGATGCAAGCATATACAACTTCGATGTCCACAATTGTTCAAGTTTATTAGGGGCAAGTAAATAAAGTGTGCCATCAAGTTCGTGAGAGCTTTACTAACTAGTTTTCACATAACAAAATACTTTTTAATTCGAAAGGTAGATGAAACTTGAGAATTTGCTTGGAATAGAAAAAGCTACTAGGTAGATATGGTGGACACAAGTGGCAAAAGTTTTGGTTTGAAGGATTTTGGAAACATGAGAAGTATGTCTTCTCAAAATAGGTTTTTGGCTAGCAAGGCTGGGTAGCAAGCAACAAAGTTGAAAGAAACAAGCAAACATATAAGTAATAAAGCCAAACATGCAATCTTCCTTGAAGACACAAAAGGATCTTAAATAAAGAATACTAAGCTTATGAGCCAACAAGAAAGAAAACAAATGATACAAAATACCTATAAGCTTTTTCTTTCTTTCTTTTTCTCTTTCAAACTAATGCCATTGACCAGAACTTGGTTTGCCAAAACCAATTTAGATCCACTTGATGATCCCAAAGTGGTGCCAATACTGAACAACAAGATCCGTCATATAATAGAGATTGCAAACTAAAAATAAGAAGTGCAAAAAGTAAAAGATGAGACTTCTCATTAATATTCCAATAAAGGAACTCATAACAAGGGATACACAGATAATCAAATAAAGGAGAGATACTTCCACATGCAAACCAAACTATAAGATAACCTCTCTACCACAGATATGAATCCACTAAAAAGGCAAAAGATAAATGATAATGGTGGTGATACCGCGGCACTCCCCCAAGCTTGGAACAAGCTAAGGGGATGCCAAACCTGATGACGAATTACTCCTTTGGTGGTGGTGTTCTCTTGTCATCATAGAACTTCCAAGGCAATGGTTCCCCATCCAAAAAGGATGTCCTTGTCTCTGCAATCCTGAAACTAGCAGCAGAGCTTATGCGATGAAATCTAGCTTCATACTCACAGTTTTGATTCTGTATGTCATAGAGCTGTGCTTGCAATTGATTGGTGGTCTGACGGAGTGAGAAGATCTCTTCTCAGAGCTCAACAACTTCTCCCTCGTGCTTGGGATGAGTTCTGAACTTATCTTGTGAATAACATCCACTTCACGTTCTGCCATCTTCTTGTACCTAAAAACTTCTTGTTCCAACGCTTCCATCCTGTCTTCCAGGCTGCCTTCTCCTTTAGGACCTTGAACTTCTTTCATCTGTACCTTCCCCTCTTTGAGGATTAACTCTTTGGGATGAATCCTCAACTCATACATGTACGGGTTGAGGACTTCCGCAGAGGAATCCTCCTTGGGTGATCCAGAGGAAGACATTGAGGCTCCAAATCTGAGAGTTTTCCTGACAGAAACAGATCGAAACAAAACACGACGAGAACACGATGCAAGAACCTCGGGGAACTCGGGGGATTATATATTACGAAGTTTCAAAGTATAAGGAAGGTTTTGACACGGAAACAAAGCGGAGACGGAGTCTGAGGGTGTCAAACCTCTTCCAGGCGTGGCCAGGCTGGGCCCGCGCCTGGGGTGGGTTTGTCCACCCTGGGCTCCATTTCCTCTTCAGTTACGTCTCGCAGCTTCCCTTATGTATTAAAAACATAAAAATATAAAAAGATTGGGGTTTCACGAACCTTCTGTTTTCACCACCTTTACCTATTCAAGGACGAACTCTGTAGTTTCTGGTGTTTGGCTTCTGATAAATTCTTCTGGAGTCTTCATTTGAATAACATCCACTTCTTCATTATAAGAATCTCCAGAAATATAATGCTTTAGTCTTTGACCATTCACCACCTGTGTTGTGTCATCTTTTAGGGAAGAAATTTTGATGGCACATGAACGGTACACTTCCTGGATAGCAAAAGGTCCTTCCCATTTGGAGAGTAGTTTCTGAAAGGATACGGATGTCGCCTAGAGGGGGGTGAATAGGCGATTAAAACTTTCCTAGAGTGGCTCAACAAAGGCGGAATAAAACTAGTGTTTACTTTGTTAAGCATAACCTAGAACAACTACGGTTCACCTATGTGCACCAACAACTTATGCTAAACAATACAAGCAACAAAGTGATAGCAAGATATATATTACTTCAAGCACGAAGGCTATCACAATGTAAAGTGCATAAGTAAAGAGCTCGGGTATAGAGATAACTGTGGAACGCGGGGACAACGATATTTTACCGAGTTCCTCCCAACATGGAGTACGTCTCGTTTGGAGAGGGGGTGGTATCAAACCACCAACGCCACAAAAGGCCTCCCTTATTCTCCGGTGAATCTCACCCCAATGGGATCGATCCACGCTTCCACTATCGGTGCACTTGTCGGTGGCAATCGGAACCTCTCACAAGGTTGGGGCACTTCTCCACAACTTAATTGGAGGCTCCCAACAAATGCCACAAAAGGCCACAATGCCACCAAGGCCACAAAACCATCTAGGGTTCCAAGAACCCAAGAGGGACAAGCTCCAAAGAGTCACACAAACCAAATCCTCCGAGGAGAACTCAAACCGATGCACCAAATGCAAATGGCAAGAACACCACAAAGGTGCTCAAATCCCTCACTCTCAAGTTCCAACAAAGCTACTAAAGCTATTGGGGGAACAAGAGAGGAGGAATCAAAGAGAGACACAAAATCCCCCAAAATCTAGATAACATGGGTCTAGATCTCCTCTCTCTTCCACTCAAATATGGGCAAGAATCATCAGAGGGAAAAGATTAGGCAAGCTTCAAGATCTAGAGAAAGTGTGGAAAAAGCTTAGCCTAATAGATGAGAAGGGAGCTGCTTTAAACTAAAAACGGGCAAAGTCTTAAATAGAGGCCCTAAAAATTTAGCCGTTTGAGGCATATTTCAGGATGGACCGGTAGTACCGGTTTTGACCGGTACTACCGCTCAGCCCACACCAGCACTAGGAGAAAAACAAACGGGCAAAGAGGGGCAGGGGATCTGGGCACACGCGCGCAGCAGCAGTTCCGTGTGCCAGCACAGGCCGCAGCAGCAGCAGCTGCGCGCATGCAGCAGCGCATGCAAGCGGAGGCAGTGGGGCCCAGTGTGGCAGCAGCGCGCGTAGCAAGCAGGGTGCTGGCGTCCAGCGCCGCTGGGGCCAAGCAGCAACGAGCGCAGCGCACAGCAAGGTAGGAAACGCCGCTGGGGCCAAGCAGCAGCGAGCGCAGCGCACAGCAAGGTAGGAAACGGCCAAGCGCGTGGTCAGCAAGCGGCAACTGCAGATCGAATCGGACAGGTGTGGGGCGAGCGGGCGCACATGGCACAACGCGCGAGCGAGGGCGGGGCCAGCGGTGGCTGCGCTGGTCAACGCACGAGCCAGAAATTACGGGCGCGAGGAAAGCAGGAAGCAAACGGGCGGAGCAGGCCAAGATGCACCTGGGCCGGCCGGTAGTACCGGCCCACCCGTGCGGTACTACCGGGCCGGTCCGGTAGGACCGGACGACGCAACCGGGCCAGGCAGAAGATAGTTACGTGCTACCAGATGTGGGCGGTAGTACCGACCCACCCGGGCGGTACTATCGTTTGGCCTAGAAACCAGAAACCTTTTTCTTTTTTAATTAAAATGGCAGATATTCAAATGACCATAACTTTTGATTGGTAACTCTGATCGACCCGATTCCAATTGCGTTGGAAAGAGGACGACACGAGATACCCTATAAAAGTGAAAATATTGGTTATCACCAAGTGAGAATGTATCATTTATTATAATTTGAGATACCTCACTTGGTGAGAAACCGAAAAACCGCCAAGATCAAAATCGCAACAAGATACAAACGGAGGATCCGATTTTGATGAACAATAGCTTGTTATGGAGATTATGACAAGCTCTATATCCTCACATAGATAAGACCAAGTACGATGATGCAAGAATGCAAAGGTTTGAGCTCTCTCCGAACGATGTGACCGAATTCCTCATTCGAGAGCCCCTCTTGATAGTACGGTTATCTATCCTAAACCCGGTCTCCCACACACAACAAGAGACCGGCAAAAGAGAAAACCTATCAAGATTATACCTTTGCCTTGAGCATTCCACTTGAGATCGATGTAGACGAACTTGACCTTCTCAAGATGGAACGCCTTTCTTGATTCCTCATCATCGATCCATGATCACCGAGGATGGCAAGCATCAAACATGAGATCTTCTATAGATGACGCATTTTGAGCTTGCATAACACATCTTCTTCTCATTTCATCGATATTGAAGCCAACACATGCTCCAAGTGATGCCAATGGACAAATCCTACAAGTACAACTTAATACACACATTAGTTCATAAAGATTGTCATTAATTACCAAAACCACACATGAGGGCCCAACATGTTCTTTCAATCTCCCCCATTTTGGTAATTGATGACAATCCCTTTAAGAGGGTTTATATAAGGAATATTAATGAATAAAATGGTAACACCAATGTCAAATACTACAAAAGTATGTGATATTGGTACCACCACCATATATAGAGCAAACTCCCCCACAATCTATGCATGTGTGATGAACTCGAATTTCATTGCATATATTGCCAATCATTATCATTGGTGGAGTTTCCACTATATATACCACATGCTAAGCAACGACAAAGATGCAAGAGCATGAGAGGCAAATGCACAAGAACAAACTCAATGCATAAACCAACTTCCCTTAAACCCTCTAAAACTTCTCCCCCATTGGCATCGATTGCTGAAATGGGTGACAAGTTCTAGAAGGCAAATATAATAATAATTCCTCCAAAGGTGTGCCTTCGCACATATCCAATGATGAATACTTGGGAGGGATTTGAACTATATCGAGGACCCGAAGATTGCCAAAATAAATAAAGTCAAATGATGCAAGCAATTACAAGGTCCCACAAACCAATTGAAAACAACAAATGAGTTCAAATGGAAACTACAAGATATTATGATATGAGCAAAAGAGTGTTTTAAATAACAAATAGAGAAGCTCCCCAAGATTTGTGCACAATTCAAAATAAATGCATTAGAATACATATTGCACAAATATGGAATCCTCGCTCCCCCATAAGCATTTAAAACACAACGAATGAAGGATCAAATAAATGCTTAAATAAAATGGAGAAGCTCCCCAAGATTTGTGCACACTTAAGAATCGTTGTATTTCAATACAAAAAATGCACAAATATGGAATCCTAACTCCTCCATAAATATTTAAGTCACAATAAATGAGAAAGAAGACAAATGAGCATTATTAAATGAATTAGATGAGCTCCCCAAAGATAATGCACCAATTATGATAATTGCATTTGGGAACAAAGTGCATAATCATGGAATCCTCACTCATCCAAGTTCATTTAACAATACAAGGCATGAGAGAACAAATATGAGTGCCCAAAGATGCAAACAAGAGGAACAAGCACTCATAGGCAATTAAATTTGGAAGCCACCGAAGAATCAAATGGATTAGAAAGGTGGCCTCCAAGGATTAGAAATCAACTAAAATTATCTTCTCTATGTCTCTAAGTGGAAACCATCCCAAAGACATATTCCCATAAAGAAATAATCACACACAAAGAAGATATACAATAAGGCATATGAAAAGCAAAAATGTAGTCATAATATATACCAATAAGATTTTTGCTTCAAAGCATGGACAAAGGCTCAAATATATCTTATTGTACATTAATGAACTACAAACATCAACACACTACATATATAACAACTATCACCAAGGGAAAAGGAGAAAGTTGGCATATATGAAGAAAGGCAACAAGTATCACGAGAAACAATATATTAGCAAAATCTCACTATTGCACATGAGAGAAGTTGAGGAAAGGATAGGCAATAAAATTGCTAGATTGACATATTTGGGATTGATGGATCACATGCATGATTTTGTATAGTCCCAATTATATGCACTCATCTCAACTTATACACATATACAATAGAGAGTTCTCTTAATACCATGGATATAGATACAACAATAAATACAATAACAAAAATTCATGCTAGAAGGCAACCGACAAACGGTTGGAATCAAGATATATGAGCATGAGAAAGAGATACTTGTTACCGAGATATAATTGGTAGGATGTTGAGGATATGAATTCATTGATCATCCTATAGCTTGCCTCCAATTTTCATGTATGCATCAATTCTTCAAAATTGAGAGACAAGCATCCAATCTATCTCCAATGTATTTACAACACATTTAGGTACAAAATGGTCCCCAAACTTATTGGGTCCAATGTAGTTAGTGCAACTACAATACATAGGAGAGACTCCACATAAACATGTGCATATTGATATGAAATTGAATTTTATGCACAACTTAGCCGATGGGATTTGGTGGAGTTTCCCCTATATATTGGATCAAAGAAAGCAAGCATGACATAATATAAACATGCAGTAAATATGCATGCATAAAGCTTTCAAGAACCAAAAAAGAAATACAATTTGAACAAAAACACCAAGTAAATCGAGATTGCACACATAAGAGTGTGACATGACAAACGATGTCCAAATTGTATCAAAGAATCAAATCAACACATGAAAGACCACAAGTTCAACAAATGAACTAGGCTAAAGCCAAAGAGCAAAATATATATAAAAACACAAATGCTCAAGGATTTATCTCATTCTAAAATTGGACAAAACATGAAACAAGGAATGAGACAAAACCAAATCCCAAGAAGAGCAAGGTTCCAACAAGAAACCAAACTCCCCAAACTTCTCATGATGGCACAAAATACCAAAACGAAAATATTGAGGTTCCAAGCACATAAAACCCGATATGGACCAAACAAAGAAGCATAAATACGAGTGTTCTAAATAATATAGGAGAGCTCCCCCATAGATAGTGCATTATGTAGGATTTTCCTTTTAAATGCAAAATGCACCCAAATGGGATCATCACTAGTACCTACAATAATTAAAACACAAGAGGATATCAATAAAATAAGAAGATCCACAAGAAGCAAGGAAGGCTTGGGAGACAACACAAAACATTTTCTTGGCCAAAGATAGGATAAAATTAAACAAAGGCCAAAGTGACTACGATCAATAAATTCTACCTTAAATTGAGTACTCATTGTCCACAGACAAGAAATATTGGGAATAATTTTTCCAAGGTAGCTTGCATAGATATCCAAGATCATAGTCACAACAAGAAGCATATAACTAAATATAAGAATTGAGCATGATACTTCGAACAAGATTCTTTGTAGCTTCCAATAGTCACACAATCACTAGTGATTAGAGTAACTTGAAGCAAATGGTTTCCATGAGGATATATATATCTAAATATGAGGAAACACATACCAAGAAACATTCTCATATACAAGATCCAAAATAAGATCAATAAAGCCATTCAAGCAAATTGTAAATTGTATGAGAAAATGTGTCACATAGGTTCTAGATAATCGTCAATACCAATTCTAAGTGACACAACCTCGAATATTCACATTTTCTAGGATTTGTAATATGCACTAAGCATATGACTCCCCCATAATGTGATACCACCATAAAACCAACACGAGGAAAAAGGATACAAATGGAGATAATTAATGGACATTATAAAACTCAAATTTCTCATGAGAATTATACCACATAAAGACTAGACAATAATCCAATATAAATACTAGGTGGTATTCCTCATGTACACATAATTTTAGGATTGTGGAATTCCCAAGCATAACACTCCCCCAAAATGGGATAATCCATTAATTTCTCACAAGAGCCAAATAAGATACCAAATATAACCAAGCAAGGCTCAAACATAAGAAACACACATACATGGTGTGCCACCTAATCATACACAAATATGCTTGATACCTCAAGATAATTAAGTGGATAGCACAACATGTACAAAAGCATGGAAGATACAAAACCAACACATGCACAAGGGGGCGAGTAACTTTCAATGTAATGAGTTAAGCATATGTTACCGCAAGGAGGAACATTGGATATATAATAGAATCATGATAATCCAAATGGCTTGGCTTGACAATAATAATTGATGAAGATCCCTCAATTCTTCATAATGTAACCAAGTCTCCAATGCCCTCCAAAACACACCTATTGATCAAGTTTTGGCTTGTTGGTCCCCAACCAAGTTGGGTCCTAAGAGGTTAGTCACAATAGGCTTGGCAACCCAAATGGTTCTTTTCTTGACACCACATTGAGCACCAACAAATTTGGCAAACACATTGCCAACCTCATCCTTACGAAGTGAATAAGCATCATCAATCAAGATAGGATGGGATGAGGAGATACCAATAGTGCATGAGGAAGAAATGTTCCCCTTCTCGCGGCATATGTAGCAAGTTCTACTCTTGCCATCTTTCTTTTTGGATGAAGAAACAACTTGAGGAAGAGCTTGAGTCTTCTTGGGAGGAGACCCATCTCTAACAAGATGTAGAGCTTGAGGCTGCTTCCCTTGTTGCTTCTTGCCAAGGGACTTCTTCTTTAATGGGCAATGTTTGACATGATTCCCTTCTTCCTTGCACTTGAAGCAAACAAAGTTGGCCAGATTCTTGACTTGATCTTGGCCATTCTTCTTATTGTCCTTGTGCTTCAACTTGATAGTGGACTTGTTCTTGACATTGGAGTTGAATCCAAGCCCACTCTTGTCATTAGGGGATTTTTGCATACTCAAGATTTTGTTGAGTGCGGCCTTCCCTTGATGACCCTTTTTCAAGTAATTCTTCAAAGAAGTGACTTGAGCCTTGAGCTCTTTGATTTCCTCTACATGGTTAGTTTCAACAAAGACACTAGAGGAAGTAGATGCTACATTGTTAGAGCAACAAGGCATGGGATGTAATTCATCACAAGATATATCATGGTTGTGAGAGGATGAATTACAAGGACTAGCACATGGCAATATAACATTTGGAGTAGATGTAGTGCTAATGTCCACATGAGGCCCACTAGATGTTACCTTTGACACGATGGCCTCATGAGCTAACTTTAGCCTACCATGGGAGACTAGAAGATCCTCATGTGAGCTTGAGAGCTTAACATGACTTTCTTCTAATTTCCCATAGTTGCTAGTTAGCAAAGCAAGTTTAGCCTTTAGCTCAACATTCTCCTTTAAAATAGATGCTTCACAAGAAATAGAGTTAGTATCACAAGCATCATCTGAAACCTTGTCTTGGTCCACAGAATCTTCGGTTTCCTCTACATGGTTAGCAACACAAGCACTAGAGGAAATAGAAGAATTTTTATCATGACAACAAGACAACACAAGCATATCATCATGAGATTTATTCAATCCATTACTACATGATATGCAAGGACTATCAACACTAGCATGTAAGGAGCTATGAGTGCTAGAAGTGTTAAGGTCCAAAGATAGATCATTGCAACTAGATAGGGATGAAGGATTACAAATAGTAAGCACACTATCCACATTGCAATTTCTATCACCACTCACAGTATCATTACCTTGTGAAAAATCACATGTTGGTGAAGTGGTAGACGATGAGAACTCATCTCGACCGGAAGTGGAAGCAACACAATCATCCTCAATAATGTTGGACTTGCTATATTTATCTTGAAGCTTGGTCCAGATTTCATGAGCACTTGAATAAGGCATGATAGACAAAAGAACTGCATTGCTCACAACTTGTAAAAGAGTTTTAGTAGCTAGAGCATCTATACTAGAGTTCAACTTCTCTAAAGATTCATTTTGGGGATCCATAGAAGAAGAGAAACCCATACATAGATATTCCACGATAATTGGGTGAGCTTTGCGAAATAAATCAAGCATGCGAGATTTCCATATATCATAATTTGTGCCATCGAATATGAATATATAATTGTGCACTAATCCTCTAGCCGACATCTTTACTCTCAAGGAGGTGAAGCCTAAAATGAGAGACCAGGCTCTGATACCAATTGAAAGGATACGGATGTCGCCTAGAGGGGGGTGAATAGGCAATTAAAACTTTTCCTAGAGTGGCTCAACAAAGGCGGAATAAAACTAGTGTTTACTTTGTTAAGCACAACCTAGAACAACTACGGTTCACCTATGTGCACCAACAACTTATGCTAAACAATACAAGCAACAAAGTGATAGCAAGATATATATTACTTCAAGCACAAAGGCTATCACAATGTAAAGTGCATACGTAAAGAGCTCGGGTATAGAGATAACCGAGGCACGCGGGGACAACGATATTTTACCGAGTTCCTCCCAACATGGAGTACGTCTCGTTTGGAGAGGGGGTGGTATCAAACCACCAACGCCACAAAAGGCCTCCCTTATTCTCTGGTGAATCTCATCCCAATGGGATCGATCCATGCTTCCACTATCGGTGCACTTGTCGGTGGCAATCGGAACCTCTCACAAGGTTGGGGAACTTCTCCACAACTTAATTGGAGGCTCCCAACAAATGCCACAAAATTCCACAATGCCACCAAGGCCACAAAACCGTCTAGGGTTCCAAGAACCCAAGAGGGACAAGCTCCAAAGAGTCACACAAACCAAATCCTTCGAGGAGAACTCAAACTGATGCACCAAATGCAAATGGCAAGAACACCACAAAGGTGCTCAAATCCCTCACTCTCAAGTTCCAACAAAGCTACTAAAGCTATTGGGGGAACAAGAGAGGAGGAATCAAAGAGAGACACAAAATCCCCCAAAATCTAGATCCCCAAAGATGCACTCACAAAGAGATGAATCGGTTAGGTCAAAACATGGGTCTAGATCTCCTCTCTCTTCCACTCAAATATGGGCAAGAATCATCAGAGGGAAAAGATTAGGCAAGCTTCAAGATCTAGAGCAAGTGTGGACAAAGCTTAGCCTAATAGATGAGAAGGGAGCTGCTTTAAACTAAAAACGGGCAAAGTCTTAAATAGAGGCCCCAAAAATCTAGCCATTTGAGGCATATTTCAGGACGGACCGGTAGTACCGGTTTTGACCGGTACTACCGCTTAGCCCACACCAGCACTAGGAGAAAAACAAACGGGTAAAGAGAGGCAAGGGATCTGGGCACATGCGAGTAGCAGCTGCTGCGTGTGCTAGCGCAGGCCGCAGCAGCAGCAGTTGCGCGCATGCAGCAGCGCATGCAAGCGGAGGTAGTGGGGCCCAGTATGGCAGCAGCGCGCGCAGCAAGCAGGGTGCTGGCGGCCAGCGCCGCTGGAGCCAAGCAGTAGCAAGCGCAGCGCACAGCAAGGCAGGAAAGGGGCCAGTACGCGCGTGGCCAGCAAGCGACGGCTGCAGATCGAATCAGACAGGTGCGAGGCGAGCGGGCGCACGCGGCACAGCGCGCGAGCGAGGGCGGGGCTAGTGGCGGCTGCGCTGGTCAATGCGCGAGCCAGCAATCGTGGGCGCGAGGCAAGCAGGAAGCGAACGGGCAGAGCAGGCCAATATGCACCTGGGCCGGCCGGTAGTACCGGCCCACCCGGGCGGTACTACCAGTCCGGTCCAGTAGGACCGGACGACACAATTGGGCCAGGCAGAAGATAGTTACGTGCTTCCAGATGCGGGCGGTAGTACCGGCCCGCCCGGGCGGTACTACCATTTGGCCCAGAAACCAGAAACATTTTTCTTTTTTAATTAAAATGGCAGATATTCAAATGACCATAACTTTTGATTGGTAACTCTGATCGACCCGATTCCAATTGCGTTGGAAAGAGGACGACATGAGATACCCTATAAAAGTGAAAATATTGGTTATCACCAAGTGAGAATGTATCATTTATTATAATGTGAGATACCTCACTTGGTGAGAAACCGAAAAACCGCCAAGATCAAAATCGCAACAAGATACAAACGGAGGATCCAATTTTGATGAACAAGAGCTTGTTATGGAGATTATCACAAGCTTTATATCCTCACATGGATAAGACCAAATAACAACCAAATACGTTGATGCAATAATGCAAAGGTTTGAGCTCTCTCCGAACGATGTGACCGAATTCCTCATTCGAGAGCCCCTCTTGATAGTACGGTTATCTATCCTAAACCCGGTCTCCCACACACAACAAGATACCGGCAAAAGGGTAAACCTATCAAGATTATACCTTTGCCTTGAGCATTCCACTTGAGATCTATGTAGACGAACTTGACCTTCTCAAGATGGAACGCCTTTCTTGATTCCTCATCATCGATCCATGATCACCGAGGATGGCAAGCATCAAACATGCGATCTTCTATAGATGACACATTTTGAGCTTGCACAACACATCTTCTTCTCATTTCATCGATCTTGAAGCCAACACATGCTCCAAGCGATGCCAATGGACAAATCCTACAAGTACAACTTAATACACACATTAGTCCATAAAGATTTTCATTAATTACCAAAACCACACATGGGGGCCCAACATGTTCTTTCAGTTTCCCTGCAAAAAATCTGAGACGAGACCTATACAAAAGAACTTTCTCACCAACATGGAACTCTCTTTTGAGAATTCTCCTATCATGCCATCTTTTTACTTTTTCCTTAAAGAGCCTAGCATTTTTGTAAGCTTCACCTCTCCACTCATCTAGATTACTTAATTCGAGCAGTCGTTTCTCACCAGCAAGTCTAAAATCCCTATTCAACTCTTTCACTGCCCAATAAGCTTTGTGTTCTAATACTAAAGTCAGGTGACAAGCCTTCCCATAGACCATTTTGTAAGGAGACATCCCCATAGGATTTTTATAAGCAGTTCTATAAGCCCACAAAGCGTCATTCAACTTTTTAGCCCAATTTTTCCTAGATCTATTGACAGTCTTCTGCAAGATAGATTTGATTTCCCTATTGGAAAGTTCTACTTGCCCACTAGTTTGGGGGTGATAGGCTGAAGCTATTCTGTGGTTTACATCATACTTAGCGAGAGTTTTTATAAAAACCCCATGAATAAAATGAGAGCCTCCATCAGTCATGAGATATCTAGGCACACCGAACCTAGGAAAGATGACATCCTTGAGCATTTTCAAAGAGGTCTTACCATCAACACTGTTTGTAGGTATGGCTTCTACCCACTTTGTAACATAGTCAACAGCAACAAGAATATGTGTATACCCTTTTGAAGGAGGAAAAGGCCCCATAAAGTCAAATCCCCAACAATCAAAAGGTTCAATAACAAGAGAATAATTCATAGGCATTTCATTGCGTCTAGAGATGTTACCTACTCGTTGGCATTCATCACATGATAAGACAAACTTCCTTGCATCTTTAAAAAGGGTAGGCCAATAAAATCCAGATTGCAAAACCTTTTGTGCAGTCCTATCCCCATCATGATGTCCTTCATAAGCACTGCCATGACATTTTCTCACTATCTCTTGTTGTTCAAATTCTGGAACATATCTTCGCATAATACCATCTACTCCTTCTTTATATAAATGTGGGTCATCCCAAAAGTAATGCCTTAGATCATAAAAGAATTTCCTTCTTTGCTGAGCTGTAAAGGTTGGAGGCAAATACTTGGAAACAATCAAGTTAACATAATCGGCATACCAAGGACTCTCATGTGGACTTAACCTTATTGCAACTAATTGCTCATTTGGAAAACTATCATTAACAGGCAAAGGGTCAAAAGAAATGTTTTCCAAACGAGATAAATTATCAGCAACAAGATTATTAGCACCTTTCCTATCCACAATATGCATATCAAACTCTTGCAAAAGAAACACCCACCTTATAAGCCTAGGCTTAGCGTCCTTCTTTATCATAAGGTATTTAATAGCTGCATGATCAGTATGAATAGTAACCTTGGAATCAACAATATAAGGTATAAACTTATCACAAGCAAAGATTACAGCTAAGAACTCCTTTTCATTAGTAGCATAATTCTTTTGTGTACCGACCTCGGATCGGTAAGGATCCTAAGTCCCTGTGATTAACATGCGAGTCCCTGGATCAATAGCTAGCACTCACAGTCGATGAAATATCATGTAAAACACAAGTCTTTATTACATGAATCGAATAATCCAGAGTTTAGATTATTACAACAAAAGCGAAAAATATACAACATGAGTCCCATCAATGCCACAGGCAGGTTGAATGAAGACCCGCGATCCTAGCGCACCTTTCAACGATCTCCGAAATTCTGCACATGAAATGGGCAGCCAACAAGTTGGGTCAATACTTTGAATGTATTGGCAAATTACACCAAGGAAGGAAGACTAACTCTACATGCAAGGCTAGTTTAGGCTTTGGAGTTTATTTGCATAAAGCTAATTTTTCTCTAAGTATGGAGCAAAGAGAGAGAGAGAGTTTTACCCTACTTTGTAAACATTTGCTTAGATAAAATAGGGTCGAATGGCACATGACGATATTACTCACCAAGTGTCCAAACAACCAAACACTTGGATATTACTCACCAAGTGACACTTGGATATTACGCACCAAGTTCCCAAAATCCCACCCATTGGCGATATTACTCACGCCATGGGGTTTCAAAACTTTGTTTAGAAAAAAAAGAGGAAGATCCTTTAGAGGCTCCATCCTTCAGATGCTCAATGTTGTTCTGTTTCCGTGAACATAGCTGATCGATCAGATTGCAATACTCTCGAGAGTTTGTGCACTTTACCCACAATCCACGATCAAGTCCTTTTACAGACAAGACCATGGCGAGGCTTTCCCTTAGTAGCCCCTCTACCTTCTGGATCCAACCATGCCAAGAACCTCCAAATGTTGGTACCCAGGTGAGGTTTCCCACTAAGTACTAGGCCAAGACAGAGCCCATATGTATTGTGGCTGCACTGGAAGCTTCTGAATTCTGAAACATGCCAGACTTCTTTGATTCCTGGGTGGCCGTCCTCCACCAAAATCTCACTCATTGTCCCGACAACCATTCCGCCCAGAAGAAAAGTTAGTTTTATTTTGAAGTGGATTTGAGAAGAAAAGTTTGCTCAAGAGAGCCTTTATACTTAGAAAAATTCATTGTCTTTCGAACCCCCCAACGGTACTTTATATATATATAGCATAGCAAGCAGTACTTAGCAAAATAGGAGAACCTATTAGGAGGGGAAATCCTAAGTATAGAGCTACTCATGGCATACTACAAAATCATCGCTCCTGCAAAATAATACTAAGGAAAAATTCTACTAGAACATCCTACACATGCATACTACAGAATTTTGAAGACCACATGCATAGAATCAAAACTAGGACAAAAGTTATGAACAAGTGGTGTAACTTGCCTTATGTTGATAATATGGATGTTGATTGTATTTCTCCGCAGCAATCGCACTCTTTGAACAATCTAATACGAGGACGAGGTAGTTCTAATCAAAACAATTGCAAACATAACAAACACAACAAGGATGATCAAAAACATGCATGATGGTTTAATATGTTACAATGCTTACATTTAGTTCTCTGAGCATTATTAGATCATATGATGCATGTATGAGATCAATTAAAGCAATAGGGTACTTGTTATTAATAATTACTTGCCAATATAAGGGTTTTGATAGTTTTATTGTAACGCCTATTCTAACTGTCGAATTAAATTTGTTTCTTGGGTTTACTGGATAGAGACGTTAATATGAACCGGTAGACATTGGATTCACCCTAATCGGAGTTATAGATCTTTTTGTATGATTTAAATAGTGTTTAATAGGTTTTAAATGATTCATACAGTTTCTCTTGCCTAAAAATTAAACTAAAATTATATCCGTAATCTCCACGGAATTGTGATTCCAGGGACATATTATTTGTAATTTTCTGAGCAGTATTTATTTTCTTATGAATTTATTACTCTAAATAGGCCATTAAACCATTTAAATCTTCACGGCAAAACCTTAGAGTATTTTCCTGAACCATTTGCGGATTGATGATCTACATGGAACCAGCTTTCTATCGGTATATTATTTATATTTTTGTAATATGCAAATAATTTTCTATGTATTTAATGATTTATAAAGACATTAAAACTAATTAAATCATTACGGGTTCAATATTCGGCAAAGGCTGGATCCAACCAGATATTATTAATCTACATTACAGTAGCTTCAATTTGATATATTGTTCATATTTTTCGGAGTTACAGATAATTTTCTATGAATTTATTAACCTAAAAGACCGTTAAAACTAATTAAATTACTGCTGTAACCACGTATAGTAAAAGTTGGATCTATTCTGATAAGATGATTCTACGTAAAATTATCTTCAATTTGATATATTACATGTAATTTTTGAATGTTATATGAATTTCTAATGAATTTTACAAATTAGATCTATAATGTGCAATTTTAAATTCGAACAGAATATTCCAGAGAATATTCCGCTGACTGGACATGTTGACTTTGCATGCTGACTGGGATTAGATGCTGACCTGGCGTTGACACGTGGCAAGATCCGGTTGGCTCGTACCCCTTCGAGGAGTCGATCTAATCCTGGCCGTTGGGATAAGATCCAGTGGTTAGGAGAGGAGATTGACCCGATTTTGGCTCAGAATAGACAAGAAACAGATCTAGGTTAGAGAGACAAATCTGTAGGTCAAATTGAAAAACTTAGAACATGAAAGTTGTGGGGAACCATTAGTCCTACCTTCTCACCAAAGTAATTTGGATTTGAAGAAACGAGCGCGAGTACATCTTGGATTTACACCGTTGGATCTGAAATATTGCGATGCGAATTTCTCCGGCTATGGTGGATAAAAAGAGGTGAGGTTTGTCCGAATTGAAATATTTCGACGAGTTCTACAACTTTTGTTTTTTGGCCGAAGGCAAACAACGAAGTCTAGATAGGTCAAAAAGCGAAATAAGATTCAGGCATGTGTAGATTCGGGATTTCGGGAATAGGAACTCGTACAGCTGTGGCTCCATGAGTTTATATGGAGATTTAGGATAGTGTAGAGATAGGTCTTGGAGTAGGGAACAAGTAGAAACAAACGGAAGTCGATTCGGAGTTGTAGATAAAAAGTTATAAGAGTTTGAGTAGAGATAGGTTTGACAAAAACTGTTTCGCACACTTTTTAAAGCGATCCCATGGATCGATCCCTCTCATGTACGTGGCTGGCTCGTTCGTCCCTTGCTGGGCCGGCCCGCTTAGGTTTTTTTTCTTTTTTTTCTTTTTCTTTTTCTATTTACTTGTTTCCCTCATATCTTTTGCATACGAACTTCAAATGACATGATTCTTGTTTCTAAATTTTTCTAAAATCGAATAGATCATTGTAGGATCATATTTGTAATCTTTTTACTAGTTTTAAAGTAGTGGGTTTATAGATCCTTGTATAATTCATTTTATTTATATCTTTATTTATTTGTATTTATTCCATAACTTTTTCATACTAGCTCCAAATGAGCTCAATTTTGTTTCTAAAATTTTGTAATATTCATTGGATCTTTTTAGGCTATAATTTAGCAATAATCGCTGCCTTAGCAATAGTGGGTTTTATAAAGTCAATTTAATTACCTTTAGGAACATTTGGGTGAATCAACTATAGGATTAGATACCAGGATTTGGATCCAGTTTGTGAGAACTTTGCATGGATGTAATGAAATTCTTATGAATGCTTCATGATTTTCATTTTGAAATCTTGCACACCAATTCTACAATCCACGCCCTTTTTCTTATATGGCTACTTAGGTCATAACAAAAGAATATAATATTTTGAATTCAAGGTTGAGAGGATTTTCTATTCAAAAAGTTTCTTCTCTTTGAGAATTTTCAACAAAGTCAAACAATCAATCAAGCTATTGATTTTATTTGTAACATTCCAAAATAGGAAATTTTTTGGGATGTTACAGACTACCACCCTTAAAAGGAATCTCGTCCTCGAGATTCGAGAAAGCTAGCAAGAAATAGGTTTGGTTCACACTAGGGTACTACCACCCTTAAAAGATTGTATTTGTTAGGTTCTTCTGATGGGTCCGGTGTGGATTGTTGATTTGTAAGATCCATTCACACTAACATAATTCGTCGTAGCTTGATGGACGGATTGGGCTTCTTTCCTTGGCATTTCCTTTGCCACTGCCATTCTTCCTTTTCTGAGGACAATTTGACGAGTAATGCCCTGTTTCGCCACACTTATAGCATGTCACCTGGCTAGGATCCTTCTTGGGCTTCTTGTTGCTGCATCTATTACCATTACCATCATTGTTTTCATCCTTTCCAGCCACATTATCCTGTTCTCGACAACCAACATCATAATGGCCAGGATTGTGACACTTGAAGCATATGACTTTGCTTAGGTCCTTCCGCTTCCTTGGTAAGGATAACATGACATGGCACAATACATCTCTAACTTGCTGATTCACGTGTTGTACTATCGGGTAGAGGTGACATTGCGAGGGGTTGTGGTTGGTCCCTTCGCACAAGAAGCATGTAACTTCAGAGGTGGGGCATTCTTCAGATGGGTGACTTTCTTCACAGTAGGGGCGCTGATCATGATGCTCCTTGGTGATATGTCCTATTTATCCACAGATCATGCAAGCTAAATGTTTCGGGACTTAAACTTCTTGGGTTTTTGGTATACGAGTGACGAGACGAGATTGTAGTAGAACCTCTTTAAATTCTCCCCAAGATATCATCCGTTGATGATCATTAATGGCGTGTTGCATCTACCACTAGGTTGCAGCCTCGTCTTTTAGGAATTGGGTGGCATAATGAACCATTCTGTTGACTTCAATGTTGGCATCCTTCATTCTTTCTTCAACCTGGAGCATCCACTTCTTTGCATCGGCGTGGCTCTTACACTTGGTGGAGTTGAGTTCCTTGTCCTCCTTATTGATATAGTCCATCTGTCGAGTTGACCAAGGTTTAGAGTAGGAACGAATAGAGTATGGAAGAAGAAGAATAACCCATACAAGAAATTTTATTTAGAAAATAGGTTTTCATTAGCTAAGGTAATAAACCATACAAGATAGCAAACAATTTGTTGCATCTATATTTAGCGAAATCTTATTCGGGTTTGGTTCCTAATAGGTCACTTGGAATCTTCGAGGCTTCGAGTCTCCAAAAGTCTTCGTGCTCTTGATAGTCTTCATGTTCTTCAATCTTTCGAGCTCTTTAGTTAATAACATTGACTTAAGGCCTTTGAAGTCTTTAATCTCGTAGCTTCAGTCTTGGAACATCTTTCATGGAGGTCTTCAAGTCCCGGCTTAATCGAACCATTGAGATGATCTTCTTTGAAAAGGTAATCTTGAGAAAAGTTTCTTCTCGAAGTGTGTAGTGGTCATTTTATAATGTTGAAAATAAGAGACTTAAGAAATTTTAAAACCCCAAGGTAGATGATGAGAAGTAGGAGAGTTTTCTGAAATAACTTAGAAATATTTGTCCTAAGGTTTTTCCATGTCTAGGGTCACGATCTACAGTCAACTTATGCTCTGATACCATCTGTAGCGACCTCGGATCGGTAAGGATCCTAAGTCCCTGTGATTAACATGCTAGTCCCTGGATCAATAGCTAGCACTCACAGTCGATGAAATATCATGTAAAACACAAGTATTTATTACATGAATCGAATAATCCAGAGTTTACATTATTACAACAAAAGCGAAAAATATACAACATGAGTCCCATCAATGCCACAGGCAGGTTGAGTGAAGACCCGCGATTCTAGCGCACCTTTCAACGATCTCCGAAATTCTGCACATGAAACATGCAGCCAACAAGTTGGGTCAATACTTTGAATGTATTGGCAAATTACACCAAGGAAGGAAGACTAACTCTACATGCAAGGCTAGTTTAGGCTTTGGAGTTTATTTGCATAAAGCTAATTTTTCTCTAAGTATGGAGAAAAGAGAGAGAGAGAGTTTTACCCTACTTTGTAAACATTTGCTTAGATAAAATAGGGTCGAATGGCACACGAGGATATTACTCACCAAGTGTCCAAACAACCAAACACTTGGATATTACTCACCAAGTGACACTTGGATATTACGCACCAAGTTCCCAAAATACCACCCATTGGCGATATTACTCACGCCATGGGGTTTCAAAACTTTGTTTAGAAAAAAGAGAGGAAGATCCTTCAGAGGCTCCATCCTTCAGATGCTCAATGTTGTTCTATTTCCGTGAACACGGCTGATCGATCAGATTGCAATACTCTCGAGAGTTTGTGCACTTTACCCACAATCCACGATCAAGTCCTTTTACAGACAAGACCATGGCGAGGCTTTCTCTTAGTAGCCCCTCTACCTTCTGGATCCAACCGTGCCAAGAACCGCCAAATGTTGGTACCCAGGTGAGGTTTCCCACTAAGTACTAGGCCAAGACAGAGCACATATGTATTGTGGCTGCACTGGAAGCTTCTGAATTCTGAAACATGGCAGACTTCTTTGATTCCTGGGCGACCGTCCTCCACCAAAATCTCACTCGTTGTCCCGACAACCATTCCGCCCAGAAGAAAACTTAGTTTTATTTTGAAGTGGATTTGAGAAGAAAAGTTAGCTCAAGAGAGCCTTTATACTTAGAAAAATTCATTGTCTTTCGAACCCCCCAACGGTACTTTACATATATATATAGCATAGCAAGCAGTACTTAGCAAAACAGGGGAACCTATTAGGAGGGGAAATCCTAAGTATAGAGCTACTCATGGCATACTACAAAATCATCGCACCTGCAAAATAATACTAAGAAAAAATTCTACTAGAACATCCTACACATGCATACTACAGAATTTTGAAGACCACATGCATAGAATCAAAACTAGGACAAAAGTTATGAACAAGTGGTGTAACTTGCCTTATGTTGATAATATGGGTGTTGATTGTATTTCTCCGCAGCAATCGCACTCTCCGAACAATCTAATACGAGGACAAGGTAGTTCCAATCAAAACAATTGCAAACATAGCAAACACAACAAGGATGATCAAAAACATGCATGATGGTTTAATATGTTACAATGCTTACATTTAGTTCTCTGAGCATTAATAGATCATATGATGCATGTATGAGATCAATTAAAGCAATAGGGTACTTGTTATTAATAATTACTTGCCAATATAAGAGTTTTGATAGTTCTATTGTAACGCCTGTTCTAACTGTCGAATTAAATTTGTTTCTTGGGTTTACTGGATAGAGGACGTTAATACGAACCAGTAGACGTTGGATTCACCCTAATCGGAGTTATAGATCTTTTTGTATGATTTAAATAATGTTTAATGGGTTTTAAATGATTCATACAGTTTCTGTTTCCTAAAAATTAAACTAAAATTATATCTGTAATCTCCACGGAATTGTGATTCCAGGGACATATTATTTATAATTTTCTGAGGAGTATTTATTTTCTTATGAATTTATTACTCTAAATAGGCCATTAAACCATTTAAATCTTCACGGCAAAACCTTACAGTATTTTCCTGAACCATTTGCAGATTGATGATCTACATGGAACCAGCTTTCTATCGGTATATTATTTATATTTTTGTGATATGCAAATAATTCTCTATGAATTTAATGATTTATAAAGACATTAAAACTAATTAAATCACTACGGGGTAAATATTCCGCAAAGGCTGGATCCAACCATATATTATTAATCTGCATTACAGTAGCTTCAATTTGATATATTGTTCATATTTTTTGGAGTTACAGATAATTTCCTATGAATTTATTAACCTAAAAGACCGTTAAAACTAATTAAATTATTCCAGTAACCACATACAGTAAAAGTTGGATCTATTCTTATAGGATGATTCTACGTAAAATTATCTTCAATTTGATATATTACACGTAATTTTTGGACATTGTATGAATTTCTAATGAATTTTACAAGTTAGATCTATAATGTGCAATTTTTAATTCGAACGGAATATTCCAGAGAATATTCCGCTGACTGGACATGTTGACTTTGCATGTTGACTGGGATTAGATGCTGACCTGACGTTGACACGTGGCGAGATCCGGTCGGCTCGTACCCCTTCGAGGAATCGATCTAATCCTGGCCGTTGTGATGAGATCCAGTGGTTAGGAGAGGAGATTGACCCGATTTTGACTCAGAATAGATAAGAACCAGATCTGGGTTAGAGAGACAAATCCGTAGGTCAAATTGAAAAACTTAGAACATGAAAGTTGTGGGGAATCATTAGTCCTACCTTCTCACCAAAGGAATTTGGATTTGAAGAAACGAGCGCGAGTACATCTTGGATTTACACCGTCGGATCTGAAATATTGCGATGCGAAATTCTCCGGCTGTGGTGGATGAAAAGAGGTGAGGTTTATCCGGATTGAAATATTTCGACGAGTTCTACAACTTTTGTTTTTTGGCCGAAGGCAAACAACGAAGTCTAGATAGGTCAAAAAGCGAAATAAGATTCGGGCATGTGTAGATTCGGGATTTCGGGAATAGGAACTCGTACAGCTGTGGCTCCATGAGTTTATATGGAGATTTAGGATAGTGTAGAGATATGTCTTGGAGTAGGGAACAAGTATAAACAAACGGAAGTCAATTCGGAGTTGTAGATAAAAAGTTATAAGAGTTTGAGTAGAGATAGGTTTGACAAAAACTGTTTCGCACACTTTTTAAAGCGATCCCATGGATCGATCCCTCTCATGTACGTGGCTGGCTCGTTCGTCCCTTGCTGGGCCGGCCCGCTTAGGTTTTTTTTCTTTTTTTCTTTTTTTTTTCTATTTACTTGTTTCCCTCATATCTTTTGCATACGAACTCCAAATGACATGATTCTTGTCTAAATTTTTCTAAAATCGAATAGATCATTGTAGGATCATATTTGTAATCTTTTTACTAGTTTTAAAGTAGTGGGTTTATATATCCTTGTATAATTCATTTTATTTATATCTTTATTTATTTGTATTTATTCCATAACTTTTTCATACTAGCTCCAAATGAGCTCAATTTTGTTTCTAAAATTTTATAATATTCATTGGATCTTTTTAGGATATAATTTAGCAATAATCGCTGCCTTAGCAATAGTGGGTTTTATAAAGTCAATTTAATTACCTTTAGAAACATTTGGGCGAATCAACTATAGGATTAGATACCAGGATTTGGATCCAGTTTGTGAGAACTTTGCATGGATGTAATGAAATTATTATGAATGCTTCATGATTTTCATTTTGAAATCTTGCACACCAATTCTACAATCCATGCCCTTTTGCTTATATGGCTACTTAGGTCATAACAAAATAATATAAGATTTTGAATTCAAGGTTGAGAGGATTTTCTATTCAAAAAGTTTCTTCTCTTTGAGAATTTTCAACAAAGTCAAACAATCAATCAAGCTATTGATTTTATTTATAACATTCCAAAATAGGAAATTTTTTGGGATGTTACATTTTGAGCAGCATCCAGAGTCTTACTAGCATAATTAATGACATTTAACTTCTTCTCAACATGTTGTCCCAAGACAACACCCACAGCAAAATCACTAGCATCACACATAATTTCAAAAGGTAAACTCCAATCAGGTGGCTATAGGAGCAGTTGTTAAAGCTTTCTTCAAAGTTTCAAAAGATTCCTTACAATCATCATCAAAAACAAAAGATACATCTTTTTGAAGAAGATTAGTAAGGGGCTTTGAAATTTTGGAGAAATCTTTAATAAACCTCCTATAGAAACCAACATGACCAAGGATACTACGAATACCTTTGATATCTCTAGGACAAGGCATCTTCTCAATTGCTTCAATTTTGGCTCTATCAACTTCAATACCTCTTTTAGAGATCTTGTGTCCAAGAACAATTCCTTCATTAACCATGAAATGGCACTTCTCCCAGTTAAGAACAAGGTTGGTTTTCTCACATCTAAAATGATCTTTCTTAGTAACTTTATTAATCTTTCTAAGATCAATAAAGGGAAAAGGATAATGATCTTTCTTAGAAACTTTATTAATCTTTCTAAAATCAATGCACATTCTATACCCATAGCTCCTCGGTGTTTCTTCAATATCTCCAATAACTTTTCTTCTTCCTTTCCTGAAAGTTTAGAACTGATAATAACATGATATATCTTGTTGTCATAAAGATAAGCATACTTAAGATCATCAGGTAAAGGTTTTAATTCGAAAACAGGGTCCCCTTCAGGTGGAAGTGTGGTACCCAAATCTTCCACCGGTAAATTATGTTTAAGTAACTCAGGTTGACGAAGGAAAGCCTCATCAATCTCATTTCTTTCCTTCATGAAGGCATCACTTTCATGATCTTCCATGAACTGCTGCAAGGCATTGTTAGGAGCAAGATAAATAGCAGAAAGTTGTTCAACCCTGAAATCCTCATTAGGCAGTTCATTTTCATAAGGAGTTTTGAAAATTTGGAAAAATTAAACTCATAAGACTCTCCAGCAAACTTAGTCAAAACTTTTTTCCTTCCTACAATCTATGATAGACCCACAAGTATTCAGAAAGGGTCTACCAAAGATAATAGGATAGGTTTTACTAGCTTCTTTACCAAGTACTAGAAAATCAGCAGGATATTTAATCTTACCACAAAGTACCTCCACATCTCTTACAATGCCAATGGGGCAAACTTGCTCTCTATTAGCAAGATGAATAACCACATCAATGTCCTCAAGCTCACAAGGACCAATCTCATGCATATTTCCCTGTAAAGCTCATAAGGAATAACACTAGAACTAGCACAAATATCATATAAACCATAATAGCCATGACTACCAATTTTAACAGAAAGCACAGGGACACTAGCTTTTCTAACTTTCTTAGGATGAGAAACAATATTAGTAGAGTCTTCACAGAAGACAATATGCTCATCCTCTATATTTCTAGTGACAAGATCTTTCACAATAGCTACCACAGGCTCGATATCAATAAGCTCATCATACCCTATAGTTTTCTTTGCGCTTTTGCTAACCACATTAGCCATAATAGAGTGTTCCCTTACCCTTGAGGGAAAAGGGATCTTCTCAACATAAGGTTCAGGCAAAATAGGATCAACAGTACAAACCTCTATACTGATAGGAACGTGGGTAACAATGTATTTATAAGGAGCATGGTACTTATCCCACTCTTTCTTGGGATTCTTAATATAAGAGGCAAAAGCATTAAAACATTTCACAAGAACTTGAGGATCAAGAACAAACTTATTGCTAGTATCACGGAAGCTATCAGTTCCCATAAAGGATTTAATGCATTCATAATCATAGTTTATACCTGACTTTCTTCCTTTGTCATTCTCCCAAGCTTCAGCGTTCTCTTGAATACGGTCTAGAAGATCCCATTTAGTTTCTTCCTTCATATGCGTGAATGATCCAGCACAAGAAGCATCTAGTAAATCTTTATCATGAAGAGAAAGCCTAGCATAAAAGTTATTGAGAATAATATTATTAGGGAGTTCATGAATAGGACATTTAAGCATTAGTAACTTCAATCTCCCCCAAGCTTGAGCTGTACTCTCTCCATCAAGAGGTTAAAAGTTATATATAAGATTTCTATCCTTATGAATCTCACTAGGAGGATAAAATTTAGAGTAAATGAGAGATGACATCTCCTCCCATTCCATGGATTGTCCATTCTTCAACAGCTTATAACATTCTTAATCTCTCCCTTTCAAGGATATGGAGAGTAACTTCTTCTTCACCTGTTCAGTTGTGATACCTGCACACTTAAACAACCCACATAATTCATGGATAAAAAGTAAGTGGTCACCAGGATGGACTGTTCCATCGCCTAAATAATAATTATCCATAACACGATTAACAATACTTGTAGGTATCTTAAAAAATCTATCTCAACAGGAGGTGGTTCATCTACTACCCTAGATATGGTAGTATTTTTCCCAAATAGAAAACCAAGTGGGTTATCCATATTGGAAACAAAGTAACAATCAGTAACAAGAGAAATACTCACAATGAAAGTTTCTCTTACCAGTTCCACTCTTCAATAGTGCTTCACTCCTCGGCAACGGCGCCAGAAAATAGTATTGATGACCCACAAGTATAGGGGGTGTATCGTAGTACTTCCGATAAATAGGAGTGTCGATCCCAACGAGGAGAAGAAGGTGCTAAACAGTGGTATGGAGCAGGAAATCCCTGTGAATACTTAGCAAACGGATTTTTAGTGGTTTTCTGACAAGGAAACAAAACAAAGAGCAAGTAACAGTAGTAACGAACAAACGGAGCAAGTGGCCCAATCCTTTCTTAGCAAAGGACAAGCCGGTGGAAATACTTATAAGGACCAAACGTTCTCGAGGACACATGGGAATTTTGTCAAGTGCTTTCGCTTCAAATAGCTGAGTAGTCTTCTCTGGTGTTTGTAAGTGTTGTATGGGTGAATCTGTGCTAACATACCACCCTTCCTAGTACTAATACATATTGGTGATTAAACCCCCTGCAAACATCCGTAGCTATAGGAAAGTAATTAAGATATAAATCTAACCACAACCTTAAACTCTGAGATCCTACACTCCCTTGTGCAAAGGCGTCCTAACGGGGTTCAGGTTTCTGTCACTCTGGCAACCCCACGATTAGTAGCCAAATACACAATGCATTCCCCTAGGCCCATAAATGGTGAAGTATCATGTAGTCGACGTTCACATGGCACCACTAGAAGAATAGCACCACAACTTAAATACTAAACCATCGAATAATAACTCATCATAGATTCACTACTAACAACATGACTTCTCCCATGTCCTCAAGAACTAAACGAACTACTCATAAGACATCATATGGATCAAGATCAAAGATGATATGATAATGGATAACAATATGAACATAAACAATAATCCAATGGTTCCACTCACAAGCATCAACTACAATAGTAATCAACACCGGGAAATTTCCCCTAAGAACTAAAGCAATATCCAACACAATTGTTATAGCGGGACGGAGTGGTGGTGATGGTGCTAGTGGAGATGATGGTGTGGATGATGATGATGATGATCCCGATGAAGCCTAGCTTGATGACGGTGTTGATGGCGACGGTCTCCCCTCTCCGGGAAGGAATTCCCCCGACAAAAATCTATCTGACGGAGAGATCTTTCTCTCTCTCGGTGTTTTTCGCCCCCAGAGGCGGCAGAAATCTATCTGTGTTTGCTCCCCCGGTATTAGGGTTCCGTAGGGAATATATAGGCAAAGGGTTGGAGTCGGAGGCCGGGCAGGTGGGCCACACCTGCCCTAGGCGCGGGGTCAGGTGGGCCCGCGCCTAGGGGTGTGGGCCCCCTGAGGCCCAACTCTGTCCCTCCTTCTGGCTTCCTTCGTCTTCTGGTAAAATAATATGTTTTCATATTTTTCTGATATTTTTCTGATCTTCACAAAATTGCACCGAAACGCCTTCTTTTCCATCAGAATCCAGACTCCGGCAGTCCATCCTCCAGGAATCATCCAACATGCATAAACAGATGAAATCCATAAGTAATACCTCATAATAAGACAAATATCAATGAATAGAGGTAAATTATGATATAGAAGGGTGATGCAAATTGGGCGTATCAGTCGGCAATACCACGACAGTTCTTTTAATTATCACGGTATGCATTTATTTTGTGTTTTATCCTATGGTTTAGTAAGTTGATTAGCTAGATTAGCCTAAGTTACATTTTGATTTTTTGCAAGGGGAATTCTTTTGTTTTGATTCATTGTCCTTTTTTATAAATTAATTTGTCTTGTCACCGTAGTTAAGTTGCTTTCATCATAGAACTAAGTTGATTAGCAGATTAGCCTAAGTTGCATTCTGATTTTGTATAGGGGAATTATTTCGCTTTGACTAAACACTGTCCTTTTTCCCATCTAAGTTGTTTTGTCACCGTAGTTAAGTTGCTTTCAGCATAGAACTAAGTTGATTAGCCTAATTAGCCTAAGTTGCATTATGTTTTTTATGGGGGTGGTGGGATTGTTTTGCTTTGATTCACTGTCCTTTTTTCCCAATTAAGTTATCTTGTAACCATAGTTAAGTTGCTTTCAGTTTGGAATCAGTACATTTTTGTATGTTGATTAGCATCAATATTTGAGTAGGAGAGGGGCTAGCCATTTTTTACGTAGCCATATGATTGGGCCAACCATTCTATTAGGTTCGTAGCATCAATATTAAGTCACTTAGAATTCCTTATCAAGTGGTATATCTAGGCTAGTTTTTTTCTTTGCCATGGCTAGCCAAAATTTTGAGGGTCTTTAAGTTGCTTAACATATTTTAACTAAGCTACTTGTTTTTGATTATTAAGTTTTTGCATGTTTTGTTGGTAAGTTGCGTGCCCCGATGCTTTTGCGGTCGAGGTAAGTGGCAGCTGCCCTATCACTTTAATTAGATGCTTGGTTTTAAGACCACCTTGTTGTTTTCTAGAGTCATATAAGTACATAGGTGTTGTTCTTTGTGTGTTTGAAGGCACCTAGGTTTGCGGGTTTAACTAAGTCATAGTTACCTGATCACCTAGTTGCTTTTCGAGTGTAGCTAAGTTATTATTTTGGTTTCACTATGTCGTTGTTGAGACTGTAATAGGTTTAGGATCACCTCTACTTCTTCTTGGGGGAATTTGTGTGTGATTTTCATATTCATGGGGTTGTCGAAATCATATCACCTAGTCGATTTTTAGGTGGTGGTAAGTTGCTCATGCGCTAAGTTGTGGTTTCTAGATTACCTAGTTGCTTTTTGGGTGCAGCTAAGTTGTTGTTTGGTTCCACTATGTTGTTGTTAAGTGTTGAGGCTGTTTTAGGTTTAAAATCACTTTTCAAGTGCAAGTAAGTTGCAATTATCATGCACTGATTTCTCTTTGAGTTTTACCTCTCCTACATTTGCTGGACTTGCAAAAGTGGAATAATGAATCGAATGCAGTTTCCTATTAGATGATTTTTTTATGTCATGCATAAGTAAGAATACCGAATGAGAAAGTGTATTATCATTTTTTTTAAAATTTCACAAAATCCAAGCCATACAAGATAATTGAGAAGTAGCTTATACATTTTTGTATGCACGAGCCATGATGGTTAGGATGATTCAATTAAGTTGCTCACATAAACCCTAGTTTGCACCGTGTCCACTCTTAAACACTTAGGTTTTCAATTATAGCTAGGTTGGGCTTATTTAAGTTGTTTTAGCGAGATTTATATTCACTGCAAACTTATTGGACAAGTGGAAACACATTGACTGTCGTGGTACTCAACCTAACGGGTGTGTTTATTCAGATAATGAGATAATGAAAAAGCTTAAATATAGATTTGTAGATCCACATATTTGTACATCCAAGTTGCCTTAGTAAAGTTGTTAAGTTGTTTTCGCATTTCAATCAAGTTTGGTAAGTTGTGTTCCATCCCTTATGAACTATGTTTTTTTTGTTGCCTGATTTTTTCTGGTTACCCAGAGGTACTGCTTACATGCCGGTGTCAGCGCCGGAGAGGCTCTCGATCCCTAAGCTCCTGCATCGATACCTACTGGGCTTCACCAGGGATGTGGACTTGCTCATGGACCGAGTGTGCCTGCAGGTGCTGGGCGAGTAGTGGCAGAGTTTGACACAAGCTGGTGAAGGATAACACTAGGGCACATGGGCCGTTGACGCGCGACACATTCATATGCTACCCTACAAGTTTAGTTTTAGATAGCCTCGAGCTCTTTGGCATCGTGAGGTAGAAGCTCTTATCTGATCAATGTGCTGATACATGCCGTGGACTTAAATTGCTCATGCCACTTAATTAAGTTGATTAGACATATTAGTCTAAGTTGCATACTGATCCTATTTTGACTTTTTTTTACATATAGTTGTGTTTGCATAATTTTTAGTCCTTGTTGTCCAAGGTATGTCAAGCTATACAACTAAGTTCCTATCTTCATGAATTCTTCTGTTTTACTATGTGGAAGAATTGTGTTTGCTGGGCTAAAGCTTCAGATTTGTTTTTTCTATAAACTATCGTAATATATTCATGTGATTTTTTTTAGTTTTCTTCCACAATCTAATTGTTGTTCTTGGAGAGATCTACATCACATCCAACTTTTTTTTGGCCATAGAGAGGGGAATTTCATGGGGAGGAGTTGCTGGATAGGGTGTAGAGCAATGCTGGAAAACGTGAGAGAGAGAGGAGATGACAAGTTGTAGCCTTGAGTTAGATCATGGGATCCATGAAGATCTGAAGGAGGAAGAAGAACTGCATGAGTATTTGGAGAGCAAGCAGTTGGCCTAGGAAGAGGGGGTGCGGTGATACTTATTTCAGACAATGGATTTGGTAGTGAGAGAGCACTTCCCCATGGGATGTAGTTCGGGCGAGGGCTAGGACGCACAAACGAGGCCTCGCTAGCCCCGTCCATAGAAAAATAATAAATGATTAAAAAAATATAATAAGAGTCGGGCAACGAAATATTATAATAATTATGGACATATCACCATAATTTTTATCAATATTAGATCACAACCTATAAACGAGATGATTAAGTTTATCTTTATATTTAATATATGTAATATGCACAACTCTAGGTGAATCCTCAGATCTGCCCTATCTATAGCCGTCGATACAAACCAAAAAAGTAAATGTAAGAGTCTGGTAAGCAAAAATACTAAGCGTTTATAGGGTCTTGTTTAAAGTAATTTTACACTAAGCGAAGGCTTCCTAAGTATTCGATAAACATAGCTCTACTAAAAAAGCTATAGTACAATCTATAATCTGGATCGAAGGTATCAGTCACACTTTCATTTGCTTCTTGGTGCTTTCCAATCAGCGCATGAGTAAAGCAGCTGATCATGGCCTTCTCCATTTCCTTTTTGACAACCACGAGAATTTCTTCTCATGTCTGCAAGTGTCTGATCGCCTCCTCTATGGTTATGTTCTTGATGTCGGTAAGTTGCTTAAGCGTACTAGTGATGTATGCGAATTTATCAGTTACCAACCTGAAAAACTTTTCAATGACATCGCCTTCCTCGATTTTTCCACCAAGCGCGTGGATCTCTCCTACCAAATTGGTGATTCACATGGCGTAGTCTTTCACCGATTTCGTTTCCTCCATCTGTAACTTGTGAAGTTAGCGCTTTTGCACTTGTGCTCGAGCCTTTGTAACACGATGTTCTCCAACTCTCGTCTTGTTGAGTGCTTCCCACATGTCTCTTGCTCTCGAACTCTGTCACTTGTTAGAATACGTGTACATATAGGAGTTGTAATAGACTAGGATTCTACCTTATTGTACTCCAAGTCTATGCCTTTCCATGTACTCATATATACCCTGCGAGGGTCAGATCAATAACACAATAAATATTAGGGTTCTATAATTTTTACACCAGTGTCATCGACATGGAATCTAGGACATACTAGGATATGGTGGGCATGAAACCTTCATTGCACTCATCGTTGGTGATTTCCTTCCACACTTGGAGCTACCGAAGAATAATCTTCATCTTCACAGTCCAAACACCATAGTTGGTCCCTTAAAAAACACCATAGTTGGTGTTGGCCAGCAATGGCAGTGGCAGACCTTCATGGAGGCTAAATTGGGCCATGCCCCCCTCCAACATTGATGCAATGTTTTTAATTAGTACTGTTGTTAAGCACTACAAGAAATGTGTTAATCTATGACCTTCTAGTTGTGACCGTGAATGAGATCGTCATATATCTACGACGATTTCAGACTAGATGGTCATAACCCGTTCGGAGGGGTCAAAACCTTAAAATTTGAAGACGATTTGGTTCAAAAACGTCATAGTATGCGCTAGAACCGAGGATCTCCCGCTCTCCCGAAAACTACGTACCATTTGTCCAGGATTTTACTCATGTTGAACTACACGTCTTCTGATATATGAACATGCGAAGGAACAATTGGGCTTGGGCCTCACCGGACCTTCTCTTCTTAATAACCTCCCCTTTATTTTTTCCTTTACCTTTTCTACACCAGTTGGGCCACAATGTCCTCTTGGGCTGGCCTTGACTAGGTGCAGGCCAACTCGGCTGGTCTATTCGTATTTTTTTCTTATATTTTTTTTCTATTTTTCTATTTTTTATCTTTTTTATAAGAAGTCCAAAACAATTGATTTTTGTCTCTAAATTTTCATAAAATTCAGTAGATCATCTTAAGGTACTAATTAGATATACTTTGAATATTTAGAAATAGTCGTTTTACTATTCCCACATTCATCCATAGTAGGGATAATATCATAATTGAAAATATAATTTTAAAACTATGGTCAAAACGACGGGCATGAAGGTTCTTAGCTAGGGTATGAGTCTCGCTAAACTTGCATTGAATATATGAATAATCAGCATATTGTGAGTCTAAAAATCATTTTTAGAAAAAATCATGGGCATCAGATCACGTACATGTAATTCAAATCGGATCCACTTCTACCGATTCGGCAGGAATTTATCTTTTTAGCCAGAGGTGGACGGTAATTTTTGTGATACCTCGGTTGGGACATTTGTCCATGTAAGGTGGCATGTTATTTTTGAAAAATGGGGTGGTAGCATTTTAAAACTTTCATTTGGTGGTTGCGTCACAAAACGCCCCGTTTTTTGCGCTCGGAAAATAGAAATTGGTTTTTCCGTGCGACAAAAAGGAAAACTTCCTCCTACAACATTGTTCGCCATCCCATGATACATATGTGTGCATAATATGGTCACATTATCACAAACTAAGCCACGATTCTGGCCATAACATTGGTCGTTTGACCCGAAAGCCATGAAACCTCGAACATGATAGGTCATTTCTGAGAAGGTTTTTTTTGAGACACTTGTAATATACCAAGGTTGGTATTTTTTCTTGCAACTATGTCACATAATAAGACACCACGCGAAGGATTTGCATTGATCGGACCATTTTTGAATTTTTTATGCTTGTTTTAAACCATGGTCAAAACAGCGGACATGAAGGTTCTTAGCTAGGGGTTGAGCCTCACTAAACTTGCATTGTATATCTAAAGAAATAGCATATTATGAGTCTAAAAACATTTTTTTTAAAAATAATGGGCATCAGATAATGTACCTGTAGTTCAAATCGAATCCACTTCCTACCGGTTCTGTAGGAATTTATCTTTTTAGTCAGGGGTGGACGGAAAGGTTTGAGATACACCAGTTGGGACATTTGTCCATGTAAGGTGGCCTATTATTTTTGAAAAATGGGGTGGTAGCATTTTAAAACTTTCATTTGGTGGTTGCTTCACAAAACGCCCCGTTTTTTGCGTTCAAAAAATGGAAAATGGTTTTTTTGTGCGACGAAATGGAAAACTTCCTCCTGCAACATTGTTCGCCATCCCATAATACATATGTGTGCACAATATGGTCACATTATCACAAACTATGCCACGATTCTAGCCATAAAATTGGTCGTTTGACCCGAAAGCCATGAAACCACGAACATGATAGGTCATTTCTAAGAAGGTTTTTTAAGACACTTGTAATATACCAAGGTTGGTATTTTCCTTGCAACTATGTCACATAATAAGACACCACGCAAAGGATTTGCATTGATCGGACCGTTTTTGAATTTTTTATGCTCGTTTCAAACCATGGTCAAAACGGTGGGCATGAAGGTTCTTAGCTAGGGGCTGAGCCTCGCTAAACTTGCATTGGATATCTGAAGAAATAGCATATTGTGAGTCTAAAAAACATTTTTTCAAAAAATTATGGGCATCGTATAATGTACCTGTAGTTCAAATCGGACCCACTTCCTACCGATTTGGCAGAAATTTGTCTTTTTAGCCAGAGGTGAACGGAAAGGTTTGAGATACACCCGTTGGGACATTTGTCCATGTAAGGTGGCCTATTATTTTTTAAAAATGAGGTGGTAGCGTTTTGAAACTTTTATTTGGTGGTTGCTTCACAAAACGCCTCGTGTTTTGCGCTCGGAAAATGGGAAAATATTTTTCCGTACGAAAAAAAGGAAAACTTCCTTATGCAACATTGTTCGCCATACCATGATACATATGTGTGTACAATATGGTCATATTATCACAAACTATTCCACGATTCTGGCTATAACATTGGTCGTTTGGCGCGAAAGCCATGAAACCTTAAATATGATAGGTCATTTCTAAGAAGTTTTTTTGAGACACTTGCAATATACCAAGGCTGGTATTTTTCCTTGCAACTATGTCACATAATAAGACATCACGCGAAGGATTTGCATTGATTGGACCATTTTTAAAAAAATTATGCTCGTTTCAAACCATGGTCAAAACTATGGGCATGAAGGTTCTTAGCTAGGGGCTGAGCCTCTCTAAACTTGCATTGGATCTCTGAAGAAATAGCATATTGTGAGTCTAAAAAACATTTTTTCAGAAAATAATGGGCATCAAATAATGTACCTATAGTTCAAATCGGACTCAATTCCTACCGATTCGGCATAAATTTATCTTTTTAGCCAGCGGTGGACGGAAAGGTTGTAGAACCCCTGGTTGGGACACTATGTATGGAAGATGGTATAGTATTTTTTTAAAATAGGGTCGAACCATTTTGAAACATTAATTTGATGGTTGTTTCACAAAACATCCTATTTTTGGCACTTAGAAAATAAAAAAATAGTGCCAGCCAATCAGAGTAGAGAATTAGAGTACCCACGGATTACCCCACCGAAGCTGATCTCAGCCATCTACATGCCTTCTCTCCAACGCCTGAATTTCATTCCACGCCACCTTGTCGCACTTTCTCTGTATGTGAAATGACCAAAATGCCCTACATTTCCCTTAGACTTCACCATGGAAGTGAAGAGGGGTAATTTTGTAATATCATGCAGACTACCCTCACACCACCCCCAAACCCTAATCCCCTCGCTCCCCTTTGCAGACCTCGCCGCCACTTCTTCCTCTCTCTTGCTGAGTCGCTCGACAGCACCGCAACCCTAATCTCCTCGCTCCACATCGTGACCCACTAATCCTCACCACAACCCTAATTCCGTCGGCGAGTACCCCGCGCCCCTCTCTCTGCTTTGCCGCCCCATCGCGCTGTCTTGCACGCTCGCACAAGCAATTTGTTGCCGCATGTTCCTCTGCCCACCAGATGCCTGCATCCGCACCCGATCCTCTCCCGATCCCCTTCTGCTGGCAGATCTCGTCGGGCTCCGGCGAGCCCCCACGTCGTCGGCCACCGCTCGTGCACCCCCTCCCGCTTCTCCCACCACCTTCCCCGGTTCCCGCAGCAGCAGAGCGATCCTAGGGCAGGGGCAAAGCGAGCCAAGGCAGGGGAGGGGGTGGAGCTTCTCCACGCATGGCCCAGTTGTCTACCGACGGCGGCGACCAAGGCGACGCACACAATGGTGGAGCTTGGTGATGGCGCTGATGGCGCTCACGCCGGAGGTGCCCTACCTTGCTGCCGGCACCATCAGCAGCGCCGTCGACTTCCAGTTCTCCGTGTCGGCCAACTTCGAGATCTACACCAGCCGCTCCCACAGACAACCGTGAGCAGAGGCGCCCAGGGTTGCTCTCTCATCATATGCCACCTGACGCGAGGGTGGGGCCTGAGCCTCCTTGCCTCCGCGTCTCACTGAGGTGGTCTCGATCTACCCTGATGGATTAGGCTGGGGTGCGTAGGGGATGAGTTCAAGGTCGTGGTGGCGGTTGCCATGGAGTCATCTCGCTCACCAAACGTCGACCTGGAGATCCTCTCCAAGCTGATCGAGTACTACAACAAGCATGTCCAGGTTGGATCGACATGTTTATGCTTTTCTTATGTGGATTGCGACAGGAAGGGTTCGGTGTCATTGTTTGGCAACCTGCGGGCGACGCGTTTGAACTCGATTTGGTAGTATTTGGCAAAATATTATCTAGTGATGGTCCTGATGGATGGATGGATGATTAGTTATTGCCATGCATGTTGATTTGGTCCAAGTATCCAGCAATTATTTGGCTGTTGCTTGAGGTGTACTAGCATCTCCGCGGTTGTAAGGTCCTGCCCCTGCTGTGATGCCGACGCTTAGGATTATAGTCTCACCCCTTTGGATTTAGAATTAAAAAGACCCACCCCTTTATCTTGCATGTGTGTAAATGTGATGCATGGTGAGAAGGAAAGAGTGAGAAGCTAATTGAGATTTGTTTGTAAATCCTGTGTTTATAAAAAAATGGAATGACGGTGTTTAGTATTTCTGATTTGATTATTTTAGTTATCATGTGTATCTTGATGTATACCTGTCTTGGTTAGAATCTGAATATATTTTTTGAACCATGTCTGGTTACCATATATGCATAGATGCTTACCACCAGATGTTCTGATTTCTGTCATTACTTAGATGCTTATGAGCAGAAGCATGTGTTCTGAAATTTATTTATGTACCCTAAAACTCATTGTATGCTAGACCTACCCTGAAACTCATTGCCTGCTACGTGTACTTGTGTTTAGCATCGTTACACTAACCATATGTATGCTAGATATCTCTGTACTTTGATCTCATGTTGTTCATGTGTCATAAATGAGATCTTGGAGCACCCATGTGTTGCCTTGGTAGCATCACTGTCTTGCCAAGAATTTTTGATAATCTTTGAAATGTTCTTTTATATCTAGTTTAGTTAAGACTAACTTGATTTTTCTTCATGTCCTGATGCATGTACACACGCGGATGGTTTGACGGTATCGTCTGCACTTGCAAGTCATTTGTTGCAATCCTCTACAGTCTAGATGTTCTTCTACCTTATAATAAAATATGGTAGGACAAATACACTGTACTCTAAAAGAACCCAATCAATTATGTGGGTGTATACTATATTAATTGTTGCTCCCGTAAGATGTGATTTATATAGCATTTTGATTGCAATTTATCCATGCCTGATACAATTGCGTATCCATGCCTAATATTATTTTATCATTGAAGCATGATCTTGCAGCTACCGTGGGCACTATGGTAGTCTCGTTTTATTGTCCTTATCATGGTATATGTTGTGCTCCACTCGTTATCAATGCATAGTACATGTAGTTAATATCTCGTTGTTCAGCTATTGGTTTCACAAACAACATAGTTGAAGTTATGTCACAGTACTGATTACTGTTGTAGTCATGTAGAATTATTGTTGCCTGCATTTTCCATTATATCATCCTATTCTGTTATTTACTTGTCTTGTCCTAGGTTGTGTGCTTCCCTCTGATTTGTAATGTGCCATGTGGTCTGACTACAACTATTGCATTTGTTTGCCTGTGCAGCCGTTGATCTGGTATTGATTATGTCTGTCACAGGAAGCACATGGCACGGGAAGCAGCGCCACCCATCTCGCTCTCTCCCCATCACCATCTGCTCATCATCTTGTAATCCTTTGTATCTGTTGAAGCAGGATCCCACGATGTCGATCTTCCTGTAGAGTTGTGCGCTGCCTCAGAGGCTGCTCCACCAGATCGCCTCCCGCTTGGTCTTCCTTGTCGACGCCAACGCGCGCGTGCTCCGCGAGGAGGGCGCTGAATCTGGCGTCTCCAGCCTCGTCGAACTGGTGGGCGACATGGCTACTGATGGCACCAAGACCACCACACCTGCGCTCCGACTCGATGGTATGTGCACCTTCATCACCCTCAGCTGCTACAGGTGAGACCCTATCTAGCTCAACAGAATTAGCAACATTGTAACTACATCCACTAGATTCTTGCTCAATAGAAAAGAGCAGCCGGGGTTGCAGATAGTGCTGACTTCGGTCAATATATTTGGATTCAGGGTGTCCATTTTCTCTGAAATTATGAGTGCTCACTAGATTTTGCTTGCGTGTGAACAATACCATGTTAGTACTTGCAACATCAAAAAAGTTATAGGTAGGCCTACTTGCAGCATCAAAAAAGTTATAGGAGTACAAGAAAAAATACCAAAAACTTAATTTGCACAATGTCATAGAGCATACTGCATTCCTACCTGTCATAACCAAGTTTTGGGTCAAAGTTCCATGATTTTCCTCTACCTGAATTAAAATGATTCTGATGTTCAATGCAGAACCTGATTATGGAGTTGTTAGTATTCACCATGTTGGAATACTATGTGAAAATCTTGAAAGGTCGATAGCCTTGTACCATGACATCCTTGGTGAGTTACTGTAAGTTTTATATGTTTCACGTCTATATGCACTGCTTGTAAGGTAAAACAGTATTTGTGATCATTCAGGTATTAAGGTGAATCTTGCTAGGCCAAATGACAAGCTTTCATACAAGGGGGCTTGGCTCTGGGTTGGCTCCGAGATGATCCACTTGATGGAGTTGCCAAACCCAGATCCAGGAATCACCAAGCAAATCTGGGCGGCTAGTGTTCTTATTGTACAGTTTCTGGGATATTAACGAGTGGAACTATTTCTGTGATATTGTTGTATAGTTTGTGATTTGAAGTGTGTAAGCTTTGGGATATTTATTGTATATAAGTATGTGATTTGAACCATGAAACTATTGTAATCGACTTAATTATGGCTATTGTGAAAATAATTTCGTATATTCCTGCCTTTTTGAATAAATTATTAGCTGATCAATTACATTCAAATTGTGGGAGATAACGAGTGGGATCTGTAAAAAATGAAACTAACAAGTGGGACCTATGAAAAATGAAACTGACAAGTGAGACCTGCTGAAAATAAAAGTCAAATAAAAAAGATATTCCTATAAAAAGCCAAGACCAGAAAATAAAATGGCCTACATGTTGGACTTGGCCCATGTAGTACGTCGAAGAGAACTGATATGAAAAAATAAAAACAGATTGAAGTATTGGGCTTGATCCATATAAATAGCTGAAGTGGATTGGGCTGATTTCGTGCCACGTTGGATCAGCCACGTAGGATATGATCTGACCAGGTCAGTTTGCCCGTGACAATATCGGATCGTCGTAACGGTTATGACGATCCAATATCGTCGTAGACGGTTATCACGATTTCATAAAAAACATCGTTGTGTGCAATTACTGACGCTCAGTTTTTGACGATTTGTTTTTCGTCATAAGATCGTCATATATTATAGACAATGACGATTCAGTAACGAAAATGGAGGGTCATGTATCAGCAGATTCCTTGTAGTGAAGACCAAACTAATAAGAATTAGAAATAAATATAGCTATTAAGTGGGTTAATTAGCATCATGGCACCTCCTTGATTTTCCTCCAAGGTTCGCCACTGAGCTGTGGGTACTAGGTATATTGTGTTGTTATACGTTGATCCAAAATCTATAAAGTATAGGCCAACTTCTGACGAGCGGAGCGAGGCCCGTCGCCAGAGGCTTGGGCCGAGTGGATTATAACGGGGACGCCTGTGGAGGGTGCGAGGGAGGACAGCCCCCGCGGTATGGATCGTCGAAGACCTAGGTTTACACCGTTATATAAACCTTTGCATGTGTGAAAATTTCCAACATTGTGTAAACACTTTCTGATATAGTAAAGTTTCACTCACTGGCGTCCGTAGTTTTTTCCTCTATTTCTTGGAAAAGTTTTTCCACATTAAATATGTGTTCCCTTTGCTATGATTTTAATTTCGTTCTTCGTTATTTACTTGTCGTGATTATAACATGTGTTGCACCATTACGTTGGCACCACTCATCCACTTGTTTTCTTTGTGACCTTCTTCAACGTCTTGTCGCTGGTCTTAAACACCTTGGAGCCGTCGCTCTTGTCGGACTTTGAGTTGCTGGAATTGATGCCATTGTTGTCGTCCATCCTAGCAAGGAGTCAGAGATCGTCAACTCTGATAGGTTTAAAGCATTTAGATTGTTGACGCTTTGCAAGCAAAATATACGCACGAATGAAAATTCCAGTGCAAAGCTTTAGCTATTCGATCGTTTTAGCTAGAACCGTTGTACGTGAGGAGCTAGCCGGGACATGATGGATACTCCTGTGCGTGGATGCAGCTAGCTACGGCGACTTAAACTTTGCGAACTCAGCGATAGAAATAAAACAGACTCGAAACTGGATCTGGTGATTGACACATGCATGTTTCATGCCGGTATTGATTTTTTTTTTCACAATGATTTTTGTCGGTACTAGATGTCCATCGCAGAGACTAGAGACTTGAGTAGAACCAGAAATCCTTAACCTATTAGGACTCGTACTTGCACGTAATTCCAAAACAAATTTAAAAAAAATTACCTTCTCTGTTTTAAAATAGATATTATAGATTTATTAAAATTTAGATAAATTTAAACACTATTTAATATATAGATTTATAAATTTTTAACAAGCATGCGACATCTATTTTAAGATGGAGAGGAATAACATTAATTCTAGGACTTCACTTGGATGACTACATATCTAAACCCAACTAGCTCATCGTCATAGCCAGGGCAAATCTTAAGTAAACAAAAATACTTTGCTGAGTTGCCGTGCTTAAAATTTCACTTCTCGGTAGTACTTAAGGGGCAATCACAAGCTTAGCCCGCGCAGCTGCCCGGGCATGCCAGGCCTTGGTTCCGTCCCTATTGCTTTGCATGTATAGGCGGCTAGCGGGGATTTGCGCTAGGCGCATCGATGACGGGCGGCGAGTGGAGGCCTGAGTATTGCGGATGAAGGGCCAGTTCGTCAAGCGCGCCACGCTTCCTCCTTTGCCATCACAGTACGCGATGATGCTCGCGTTCCATGACGTTCTCCGCATCACTTCCCCTAGTACCGTCCCGCCCACTTCCCCCGGTCTCGCAGCCGCACCACATTAGCCATAATGACCTCGTCCTGCCCGGCGAGGACGCAGCGCTCTCCTTCAGCCCCGTACGCCATCGCCACCTCGCCCCGCACGCCTGGCTATCACGCTCGCGTCGCCGTCCACCCCGCAATCCGCCATCCCCGCATCGCCCCGCACGCCTCCGAGCAGCCCGCGTCGCTGTGCAGCCCGACACCATGGCGACAGTCGCGTGATCACTGGCGTGGCCAACGGCATCGGCAAGGCCACAACCTGCACTACTAGGAAAATAATTATAGATAGACAAACCTTTTCAAAAGAAGTCCAGTGACACATCTATGGCAATGCGTCATAGAACCCTCAAATTTTTGTGGCACATGGACTTTAGAAATGCGCCATAGAAGTAAGGTGGGACCCATACCAGGCGTTGGTCTATGAAATATCTGTGGCGCATTTGAGCATATGCGCCACAGAAGTAAGCTTCAGGTCGGACCCACAGCATGCGGGCTTTGACCGTGCTTTGACCAACTATATTGGCGCATATGGTGATATGAGCCACAGAAGTTTATGTCTTATGTGGCGCATATCGCTATATGCGCCACAGAACAAGTATGTGGGCCTCACAGTCTGGCCACCTATGACCAAGCTTCTGTGACGCATATGGTGTCATGCGTCACAGAAGATCAAACTTCTGTGGCGCATATCTGGCATATGCGTCATAGAATGCTTCGTGCTACTCAGAATATGTTGAGAATTTCTAGTACATTTTCCTCTTGCTTTTCCTAACTAAACAAGTACCAGTACTAGATAAAATACTAGACAATCTACTGGATAGACAGTGGCATACATCATTGCATGAACTAAGCATAGCCCTTGAACAGCAAAACAACAATGTCATACAACATTGCAAATGTACAAACTACAACAAACATTGCAACAAACTCCTTCACAGAGCTGGGGACGATGGCGATGGAAGATGCTAGACCTCTGTGTTCACACGCGCCTGCAGCCTGCGAACGTGCTCCTCTATGGACACGTTGGGGTCGAGCATCGGCCGCCACCCGATTGGATCTGCCATACGCGCCCTCTCCTCCGAGGACGCGAGCACGGCGTACAACCTCATGGCCTTATTGTAGAGGGCCCCGTGCCGCAGTCTGGCCTCCTCCTCGATTAGGTTGACCTTCAAATCCCGCGGCAGTTGACTCCAAGCAGTGCCCCTCAACCTCGCCCCTCCACTGCGAGTAGGCTACAGGGGACGCGAGCGTGCCGTGCTCTCCAGCGAGTCTTCCAACGAGTTGTGGGAAGCCATTAGGGACATGGACGGTGCTTTTGACAGGGAGTATGGTAGATATATAGAGGGGTGCAATTAAAGCTAGCTGCCACCTTTAATTTTGTGCAGATCTGGACACAGGGTTCTGTGGCTCATATGGACGATATGCGCCACAGAAGTTAGATCTTCTCTGGCGCATATCACCATATGCGCCATAGAACAGATCTGCTTTTGACCGGGCTCCGACCGACCATATGTGGGCCCCACAGTCTGGCCACCTATGACCAAGGTGTAGGGGTTCGTAGCATGGAAAACAAAACTTTTCTACCGCATGCACACAAACAAGCCAAGATCTATCTACTAGATTGTAGCAACGAGTCGATTAGAGTACTCACCCTCGAAGATTCCAAAGCGGTTAACGAGAGCAGATTCTCGTGGGTGATGTAGTCGTACACTTGCCGATCTCAAGATCGCGTAGACGATCATTCCGACGCTGCGTTCCGGCAACGCTTCCGCAGTCGGTCACACATTCAGTACTCGATGAAGACCTTCCTTTCCCTTGTTCTAGCAGGGAGCGGAGGTTGTAAGTCTCCCCTCACGATTCTGGCAGCACGACGGCGTGGTGTCGGAAGTAGAGGGAAGATCCTGCAGGGCTTCGCCTAAGCCGGAGCAGGTTATGGTGGAGAAATAGGGTTCCCCGGCGATCTAGGATTTAGAGGCCGGAGAGGAGGAGGTGGAGTCAGCGACGGTTAGGGCGACAACAACGATCTGGAGGCGGCGCGGCGGCGGCGGCTGGCGGCAGCGAGCGGCGACGGCGGCGCGACTAGGTGGGGAGGGGCTGGTTGTGTGTCTCTTGGGGCACCCCTCCCCTCTATTTATAAGAGTGAGGGCAGCTTGGGAGAGGGGAGTTTGAATCCTTTCCCAACTCCCTCTCCTTGTTGGCTTGTGGTAGAGGGAAAGAAGGATTCTTTCCTTCCTCCACCAGGATATATTGTCCCAGTTTGACTTTTTAAACTTGCCTTTTGACTTTCAATTTGGAGCTTAATTTCTTTCTTGTAAATGCCCAACCAAGTGACCTATTACATGATTCAATCATTCCACTTATCCATGACACATTCATGTATCCTTCCCATTTCGGTTCGGTGAATCTTCTAGACCCTTCTAGAACCACTTCGATGAAATCATCGGAATCATTCCTGAACTCCGGAATTGGACTTTCCTTATATGAATCTTATTCTCCGGACCATTCCGGATCTCCTCGTGATATCCCAGATCCCATCCGAGACTCCGAACAACATTCGGTCTCCCTACTTATATTCCATAACTACTAAACAACATTGAATCCTTAAGTGTGTCACCCTACGGTTCGTGAATTATGCAGACATGACCGAGACTCTTCTCTGATCAATAAACAATAGAGGAATCTGGAAATTCATATGGCTCCCACATATTTCTACGATTAATTTGTGATCAAATGAACCACTTACATACGATACCAATTTCCCTTTGTCTCGCGATAGTTTACTTATCTAAGGTCTGATCGTTGGTATCTCTTCATACCTAGTTCAAACTCGTAACCGATAAGTACTCTTTTCTCGTTCCCGTGATATGTGATCCCTTGTGAGCCAGTCACATGCTTGCAAGCTAATTGGATGACATTCCACCGAGAGGGCCTAGAGTATATCTATCTATCATATGGATGGACAAATCCCACTCTTGATCCAATGTGCCTCAACACATACTTTCTGAACACTCAATACCACCTTTATAGCCACCCTGTTACGGTGTGGTGTTTGATGTCATCAAAGCATCCATCCGGTGATGGTGATTACCATGATCTCATGGTCGAAGGAATTAGGTTACTATGTATCAGAAAGCTTATAGCAAACAAACTATTGAAATGACTTGATCTTTATGCTACGCTTATCTATAGGAGTATGTCCATCACACCATTCTCCTAATGATATGATCTTGTTGTTAATAACATCTCAATATTCATGATCAGGAAACCATGATCATATATTAACCAACAAGGTAGTTTAACAAGAGGCTTTACTAGGGACTCTTATATGTTTACAAATCACATAAGTATTAATGTTTTCGATTAATAAAATTATAGCATGATATGTAAACATTTATCATAAGCATGAAGATATGATAATAACCTCTTTATTATTGCCTCTTGGGAATATCTCCAACAGTCTCCCACTTGCACTAGAGACAATAATCTAGTCTCAAATCTTTGTGTATTCAACACCTATGGCTTTTCGGTGTTGTATGTACACGATTGCTAGTGATCAACCGATCTTCGGATCCGACACTTTCAGGTCCGTGTGTAATTGCATGTCTTTGCGTCTCTAAGCATCACTCATTCTCTAATGAGATGGATTTGTATAAATTTGGTCCTTTGGTGAGACCTTTAGTTCCTAGGGGTTAAAACATGGTTATAATATTGTCGCATAATATATCTTCATAGTATTATCCCGCTGTGAACTACACCTAGTTTGATAACAAACTACTTGACACAAATGCCCTCTTTTGCTGCTATAACAGCAGTCATATACTTAGCTTTTTGTTGTAGTATTTGTCACAATGTCTTAACCTTGGAGCTCATCCAAATATATTATGGAACTTACTTTCCATCATATTGTGCCACCCTTAGTTTAGATTGAGATAAACTTAATTTGTATTTTGTGACAAAACTAGTATCAATGTAGTACCATTTACAATGAACTAACCATCTATTTATCACTTCTACAAAATAATATATTCTTAGTTCTTCCAAAAGATCATAAGAATACTATCGTCCAATGATCATCTTATGAATCATTCTGGTATATGCTCATAACATTTAGAGCATAGGACATATCTGGATTTGTACATATCACAATATGATTGAAAAATACTTTTTGTAATTTTATTCATCAAGTATCAATCAATACTTGAATCTTTGTTTCATTTACCAAGTGTCGATACACTTGAATTTCGATTTAATCCTTTCTGTGTGGCAAGAACCTTTCTTGTCATTTCCATATTGAACTCATTCAATATCCCATCTATGTACATTTGGCACAACCATATTAGCGTCTCAATCTATCTATATAGATATTGATGCCAAATATTCGGATTTTGCCTAAGTCTTTCATCGAGATGAAATTCTTAACATGTGTTAATAAAAGATACATTATTCCCAATCAACAATATGTCTTCCACATAATGTATTATAAATATGTCTTAGCGCTCCCACTTAATTTCTTGCAAATGCAAGCATCTTCATCGTCTCTTATGAATTTAAATTTTTTAACAGTTTCATCATGGTGAAGATTCCAACTCCACGATGCTCATTTCAACCATTGAAGTTTGCATACGCTTTTAGCATCCTTTGAATTAACAAAACTCTTTGGACCATGTTATGCATATGTCCTAGGTAACAATTCTATTAGAAGAACTTTGTTTTGTTTATTCAACTATCATATACCAATATATGTAGTGGATGCTACATTAATCCGTCTAGACTAAATATCGCTATGAAAGATCAAATCTAGTCATAGTCAACCTTTGAGCATTGTTGTGAACTCTTTCCCAATATGTCGACTATTTCATAGATGTGAAACATCCATGTCTATTTATTTATAGATCCAAACATGACTGTAAGGTCTTACACCTTTTCATAGGGTCTTTCAAGTTCAAAGCTTGATTTCTCGTGTATGGAACTATCACGGGTTTTATGGCTTCAAGCCATTTGAAGGAGTCAGGGCCCATCATCGCTTCTTTGCATGTAGCCCATTCATTATTGTCAAATAATGATTCAACCCTCAAATCTTGGTATTTGATTGTTTACCCGACCTACTTGGTTCAATAGGAACTTAGACCTCCATAACCATAACCTTTTGAGGCACGTGAGTCATGAGAATTGTTGCTGCCTCTGGAACACTTTTCGGCGCTGCGGAACTTTGCACATATAGCTAAGGTTCGTTTAACCTTATCAAAGTTCTATTGTCCTCCCACTTAACTTTTCACGGAAAATTCCTTCTCAAAGAAACTTAACGATCTAAGCGACAAACATTTTTTTCTTTGGTGTTATGGAGGAATACTCAACGATTATTCAAAATAACATACAAAGACATGTTCATCCGAATTTGGTAGTAGACATCTATTTTATGCATAGCATACCAATGTTTAAGAAAGGACAACTTGGGTTTTATCCCAAACCATAACTTTATATGGTGTCATTTCAACGGATCATAATGGAGCTCTTTTCAGTGGAAAAGTGGTAGTCTCTAAAGCTTTTAATATAATGGCTGTTTTATGAATTACACCTATGATCTTCCCATGTCAAACAATGTTTCATTGCATATCTCGATTTATTCCATACTCATATGGTGTTTTGACAAACGCAAATCCATGGAATGATTCATCAAATCTTAGGTGTTATGCTAAACTTGTAAGTCAAATATCTTCCTTTACGATCCTATCATAAATTATTTATTTTCTTGTTACATTGATTTTGCACTTTATCTTGAAAGTCTTTGAACTTTTCAAATGTTTCACATTTCATCCTCATTAAGTAAAATATTCATATATTTACTCAAATTTTCGGAGAAGGCATATGAAGTTGAAATCCATCACTCTCGACTACACGTAATGGACTTCATACATCAAATATGTACAAATTCCAATAATCTAGTCATTCGTTCTCATTTGGCCTATGAACGGAGTTTTAATTATCTCTAGGAAAGTTTCACAAGCGTCATTTGATCAAAAATTAAAAGACTCCAAAATTCCATCCACATGGAGTTTTTTCATGTTTTCTTTCCAATATAATTTAAACGGCGATGCCACTTCCTAAGTGATGTTTCAATCAATTTGTCTTTCAACATTTTTAGCACTAGTTTTATGGATGTGATTTCTCCAACGAGATTTGTAAATCATCCATATTTTATGGATGACGGTAATTATTTGAACAACCCTTTTGTTCTCATAATACCTGATCGAAATAACAATTATTGAAACAAATCTTGAAGGTAAGTTTTTGATTTCAACGAGCAACACAACAAACCTTTATTTATTCTCGATGAACATCATCACATATTCTTTTGCTAGTTACTTAGGCCATTGTAGTTCATGAATTGTGTTGTTTTGTATGACGATTCACACCAACAAATTCAGTATCCAATACTCAAGAACTACATTGTTTAACAAGCAAAGAATACAACCATAACATGTATATCCTCTATATAGCTAAGCTGAACAATTCTAGTCCTTTCTCTTCTGCTAAATATTTCTTAGATTTCTCTTTCAGTATTTATTGATCCTTTCAAAATAATCTATCAACATCAACAGTGGTGCCATACTCATGACACATAGACCAAAGCGTGTATAGTTAAATACCAATGTCTTTGGACTTGCACTTTCAAGTAGATCACCATCATCAAATGTTTGGTGTTATTTCAAATTCTATTCTTTAGTAATATTTTAGTGTAGTAAACATTTTAACTACATCAAATATTCATCCTTATCATGGAACTATTCATGATCAAGCTACTTTAGCTTATAACGGTGAATCGCGAGTATAATGTTGCTCTCCAAAACCTTTTGGAGGATTAGGACGACCAGCATCTCCAACCTTTTGCAAATTCTCATAAAATATGAGAACATGACCTTTTCCATATTATACTCTATCATGTTGCAACCAAAACTTCATTTCAGATATCACAATATCTTTGACACATGATGGTTTCTGAAACAATTCTTTCAGCTCCCCGATAACCTTGATATTAAAACAATCTTTTGAATATCAAGAATCATGGAGATAAACATGATACTTATTTACTAACACTAGAATTGTTACTCTTAATTTAATACCAATTATCAAACTTCACGAAGTAACCAGACCTTACTGAAAGTTTGCAATACGACTTTTCAACTTTAGATTAACACTTCAAAACAATACGATACCAGTTCGTAAAGTAACTAACCAGAATTCTATAGTTCTATTATCTCAATTATAACTAAGCGCAAGGTGGTAAACGAATGCCAATGACTACAACAACTATGCAAATTCACTTTGATTTAATTTATGATAAATAGTGTTCAACTTTTAATCATATTACTGTTAAACTCCCACTCAAAACAATATACTTCACATTCTTTTAGTGATTACATGAACCAAATCCACTACACTAAGTCTGCTCATCACGTGACATGATGTAGTTTCAAAGGCGAACAATCATCATGTTCATCATATCATCTATATGACTCATGCTTCACCTTTCGGTGTTCCGTGTTTCAAGACCATGCATGTACATGCTAGGCTCGTCAAGATCAAACCTTAGCTTCCGCATGAGCAAATATGGCTTGCTCCCATTGTATACACTCGCAGAATCTAACACACCCGATCATCATGTGGTGCTTCGAAACAACGAGCTTTGGCAACAGTGCCTACTAAGGATGAACACTTTATAACTTAATATTTTGTGAGAGGGATCATTTTATAATGCTACCATCGCGAACTAAGCAATACAAGATGCATAAAAGGATTAACACCACATGCAATTCAAAATATGTGATATGATATGGCCTTTCTTCTTGTGCCTTCGATCTCTATATTCAAGCGTGAACATGATCTCCATCATCACCGGCGTGGCGTCAAGGTCAATGGCACCGCTCCATGGTGGTCGTCCATTGTAAGACCCCACCTTTATAAAGTTAAAGGTCCCTGTGATTGCAATGCTAGTCCCTGGATGAGTTGCTAGCATCCACAGTTTAAGATGAACTACACAGAAACAAAGGTCATTATTACATCATCATTCCAGAGATAACATAGTCTTTTACAACTCCATAGCCATAGGCTAGTACAAGAGTTCAACTTAACAATATAAATAAAATTCTTCTTCTTCATGTGCCACAGGCAAGCATGTTGAGTGTAGACTCATAACCCTAATCCTCATCAGAGTAACCTGCAACATCACAAGTTACAGCCACAGTGGGTCAATACATTGGAATAGTATTGGCAAGTGATACCTTAGTAGAATAATAGTATCTAGCTTCTACATGAATTTGGCTAAGTGTAGCTTAGGCTTGCTTTGCTCAAAATAGGTTTTATCTATCAGGTGAAAACACTAAGTTTTTGTTTGGCAAAAACTCCCAAGGAACCACCAATAGACATTGGTGAACCTTCACCCTTGTTCAACCACAAGTTTAACTTAGAAATTGGGATGAGGAGATTCTTGATAGCTTCCATGTCTTGATGCTCAAATTGTCCATTACCAGGGACATGGCTAAGTACTTAGATTCTTCCTTCTGCAGAGGTGGTGCACTTTCCCTACAAGACTTGACTTTCATCAAGACAGGACCTTTCAGAAGCCTTCCCTTAGACCAAAATGGACGCGTTCCAAACCTATCATCCCTCTACAACCAACTTTCCATTTAGCTAAGTTATTGCAACCTATATGATCCAGGCAGAGCCCATAATGCCATGTGGCTGCACTAGAAGCTTCTTAACATATGGCACCTCAAATCCCTTTGTTCCTGGGTGGCTTTCCACAAGTGTGATACACAAGCTAAACCATAGACATGGGCCTTGTGTAACCACTCAACATAACCCAATCATCCATTCCACCCAGGTGATTCATTTACTTAGTTGTTTTATTAAGCAAAACACAAGTCAAAGACTTAGCAATATTTCTCCATAGCATATGTATAAAATCCACCCATGGTTTCTATAAGCTCAGCTAAGCATGGCAATAGCAAGTATCATAACTTAGAGAAAGTACTAACAATTCTACAACTACTAGGATTTCCCAAGTATAGCATATAGATACTTAGCAAAATTTATCATGCAAGCCCTATACAAAATATTACTAATGCATAGTCAAAATATTGGGACAAAAGTATGAAGCACCACTTGCCTTGGTAGTTGGGGGAGTAACAACAATCCTCACAGTCACAATCACCACTAGCACCAAAATCTACACATAAAATGATAGCACCAAAATCACATATCAAATAAACAAGCAAAAATATATGAGTGCATGCAAATGCCATGTGATGATTTTTCCAGCTCAAACAAGACAAGTAAAATAGTACTTAACAATAAAATAAACATTTACACACTAAATAAGCTTAATTTGGCCTTTAAACATTTTCCAAATAATTTTTATACACAAAATATGCCTACAAATGTCTCTGCATAAAATTCTATTTTAACAGAGGAAAAATACAAAACCAAGCCCATATATGTGTAGGATTTATTTTTGTGATTCCAATGGTATATTATTTGTAATTTTTGGATAAACAGATCAAAAGTTATTGAATTTACAAATTTGAATATCTAATGGATGAAATTCCAGATTTTAAATCTAAACCTAGCCACGCGACGCTTTCTGATTGGACGGTACCGCTTCATGTGAATCAGGCTCTCTGGATCGTCAGATTTAAAGTGCATCGCACAGCTCAAATGGATTTGTACCCCTTCACTTAAGTCATCTATCAAATGCGTTGGATCTAGATCTAACGGTCCAAATCTAACAGACCACAAACGAGCGGCGCTGCGATGGCGGTGCGGAGGCGGTGCTACTAGCGACGCTGGAACGGCGATTCTAGTGAGTCCTAGGGGTGGTGATGATGCTTACCAGACTCGCACGCGCACGAGGGAGCTCAACGTGGTCGCGGTTGGGCAGGGGGTGTGCTGTAGAGGGGCCTAGAGCTCGTCGGAGTCGCTGGCAGCGTCGAGTCCTTGCAAACGAGGTCGTTGCCGAGGCTCTGGATCGTCCCAGCACAATCCAGTGGTATCAGTAGATGCGCAAGGACAAGGTGAAACTAGTCGTATGCAAGCGAGGTCAAGGGGCGCTCAGTAATTACCGTAATCGATCACCGGAGTTGAGCGGCGGCTCTATCGCTTGCAGGCGTGAACGGGGACGGCGGCTTGGGTCTTGCGCGAACAAACGAACGATGTCATAGGATGCACAAGGTCACAAGAAACACGCTCGTATGAACCAGAAGGACATGGCAATTGGTCTCACCAGAATTTCGTCATCGGAGTTCGTCGGACGGCGGCGGTATTATGCGAAATATGGGCAGCCTGGTGGCAGAGTGGGGGTGCTGAGTGAGGGGAAATGGTCGTAGAGAGGTGGGGGTTAAGTAGCCAGAGCAGGGGCAAAAATCTCACGGTGAATCAATGGGATTGATCATCGCAGTGATGAGGTGGAAATGGCCGGCGACGACGTGGTTGCGGGCGTGATTTTGGGGAAGAAGAAGTGAGCTGGCGAGGGTCCACCAGTCAATGACTGCAGGGTAGCGTGGGTGCGGTGAGAAACAGAGAGGAGAGGGAGAGGTTCCCGGGTGGTCTTGCTGGGTTGGTTACTGCGCCGCGGGTTGGGTTGGGTTAGATAGCTGGTTTGGTTTATTTTTTTCTCTATTTCTCTATTTCTTTTTCTGTTTTGATTTTCTAGTTTGAATGTGAATGTCTATTTCAATTCTGTTTCAACTTGAATTTTCTCCAGATTTTTGTATTGTGTTTCTTGTGTCTTGGGGTGTGTAAAACATCTATTCATACTCCAATTCATTTTGGGTTTGAAAATAAAGTTTAAAACTATGCCTAAATTAAATAGTTATAATAAGCATATGAATGGTTTTGAATTCATATTTTGTTTTGAAAACTTTGACCAAGCTTTGGAAATATTAATCAAACCTATGTTCAAACCTTTTCTGGTTAAAACAAGTATTCTCATGTTATAGAGTGGAAATAAAGCCATTGTTTTCCTACATAAAATAATAGACAACAAATTTCTTCTGTTTTTGAAATCTTATTTGAAAATGATCCTAAATGTTTATGAATGCATGAACGATATGCAAACTTTATAAATCATGATTTTTGGGATGTTACAAATCTAACCCCCTTAAGGTGAATCTCGCCCTCGAGATTCGGATTGGCTAGCAACTAGGTGAGGGTGGTCTTTCCGAAGATCATCTTCTCTTTCCCATGTTGCTTCTTCTTCGGAATGATGGTTCCACTGAACTTTGCAGAATTTGATAGTCTTTGTCCGTGTAACTCTTTCTGCAGTCTCAAGAATCTTGATAGGTTTTTCCTCATAAGTGAGATCACTTTCCAATTGGACCTCCTCCAAAGGTATAGTATCCTTCAAAGAAGTCTCTTTCATCTCCGGATGGCATTTCTTCAGCTGACTCACATGAAACACATTGTGAACGGCAGACAATGATTCAGGCAATTCAATCTCATATGCTACTTAGCCTTTACGGCTCAGAATCTTGAATGGTCCAACATATCTTGGGGCCAATTTTCCTTTGACTCCAAACCTCTTCACTCCATGAAGTGGTGATACTCTAAGATATGCTCTATCACCCACCTCATAGGTGACTTCTCTATGCTTTGGATCTGCGTAGCTCTTTTGTTGGGAATGTGCTATCTTCAATCTGTCCTTTACTAACTTGACTTTCTCTTCAGCTTCCTTGATTAGTTCTGGCCCGAACAAATTTCTTTCTTCAACACCATTCCATAACAATGGTGTAGTACACTTTCTCCCATAGAGAAATTCAAACGGTGCCATCTCAATACTGGCTTGATAGCTGTTGTTGTATGAGAATTCCGCGTAAGGCAGACTTTCATCCCAACTAGCTCCATAATCTAGGGCACATTCCCTCAACATATCCTCTAAAATCTGGTTGGTCCTTTCTGTCTGTCCATCAGTCTAGGGATGAAAAGTAGTACTAAATTCCAATCTCGTTCCCAATGACTCATGCATTTTCCTCCAAAAATGGGAAGTGAATTGAGTTCCCCTATCAGACACAATACTCTTAGGTACTCCATGCAGACACACAATCCTATTCATATAAATCTTGGATAACTTAGCACTTGTATAGGTTGTCTTCACGGGTATGAAATGAACCACTTTAGTTAGACAATCCACTACTACCCATATAGAATCATATCATGATCTGGTCCTTGGCAATGCGGTGATGAAATCCATGCCAATCTTGTCCCACTTCCAATCAGGAATAGGTAGTGGTTGTAACAATCCTGTTGGTTTCTGATGTTCCGCTTTCACTCTACTACATACATCACACAAAGCAATATGTTCGGCGATGTCCTTCTTGAGATTATTCCACCAAAATCTTTCCTTCACATCCATGTACATTTTGGTGTTACGCGAATGAATGGAATATGGTGAGTTGTGTGCTTCTTGTAAAATCAGTTTTCGAAGCTCCGGATCTTGCGGAATGCAGATACGTTTTCCATACCATAAAGTATCCTGTTCGTCTTCATGGAATCCTTTGGCTTTTCCTTTACCAATCTATTCCTTAATCTCTTCAATTTCCTTGTCCGTCTTTTGGGATTATTTGATTATGTCCAACAAGGTGGGTTGAACATCCAATGACATGAGATGTCCTTGAGGCACAATCTCCAATCTGGGATCTTTGAATTGGGTACACAGATCATCTGGCAATTCTCCTTTAGTAAGGCCATTCACATAAACCTTACGGCTTAATGCATCTGCTACAACATTTGCTTTACCGGGGTGGTATTGCAAACTCAAGTCATAGTCCTTGATGGGTTCTAGCCATCTTCTTTGTCTCATATTGATTTCTTTCTGAGTGAAGATATACTTCAAGATTTTGTGATCTGTGAACACTTCACATCGCTTTCCAAAAAGATAATGTCTCCATGTTTTGAGTGCATGGACAACAGAGGCTAACTCTAAATCATGAGTAGGATAATTCACTTCATGAGTTTTGAGTTGTCTCGAGGCATAATCCACAACTTTCCCTTCTTGCATCAGAACTGCACCCAATCCTTGGTGAGATGCATCACAATACACTTGTAAATCTTTCTCCAAGTCTGGCAGACATAAGACTGGTGCTATCACTAGTCTCTTCTTCAATTCTTGGAAACTGAGTTCACATCCTTCAGTCCAATCAAATTTCTTGTCTTTCTTTAGTAACTTCGTCATTGGCTTAGCTACCTTGGAGAAATTCTTAATGAATCTTCTATAGTATCCTGCCAAACCAAGGAAACTACAAACTTCTTTCACTGACTTAGGAGATTCCCATTCAGTTACAACTGACACTTTTGTGGGTTCAACGGCTACACCATCTCCTGACACAATGTGTCCAAGAAATCCAACCTCATTCAGCCAGAATTCACACTTGCTGAATTTGGCATACAATTTATGCTCTCTAAGCTTCTCAAGTATCAAACGCAAATGTCCTTCATACTCTTCATTGCTCTTGGAGTAGACCAAAATGTGATCAATGAAAACAACAACAAACTTGTCAAGAAACTCCATGAACACCTTGTTCATCATAAACATGAAGTAGGCTGGCGCATTGGTCAAACCAAATGGCATCATGGTGTATTCATACAATCCATACCTAGTGGTGAAAGCAGTCTTAGGTATGTCTTGTTCCCTTATCTTAAGCTGAAAATAGCCTGACCGGAGATCAATCTTTGAGAACACACGGGCTCCTTCTAACTGATCAAACAAGTCATTGATTCTGGGCAAAGGATATTTGTTCTTGATAGTCACCTCGTTGAGTGAACGATAATCTATGCATAACCTTTGAATTCTATCTTTCTTTTCAACAAACAAGACTGGTGCTCCCCAAGATGAAGAACTTGGTTGAATGAATCCTTTCTGCAACTGTTCACCTAGTTGTTTCATGAGTTCTTTCAACTCATCAACTGACGTCTTGTAAGGTCTCTTTGCTATTGGTCCAGATCCTGGCAGCAAGTCAATCAGAAATTCCACATATCTATCCGGTGGCATTCCCGGCAATTCCTCCGGAAACACATCCAGATATTCCTTCACAACTAGCACACTGTCTATGCTAACTCCCTTAAGAGAATTTAGCTTACTCCCTTTTTATTCAAAGTTAGACTTGAATCTAATCCTTTTATTATCCGGGGTTGTGAGTGTGACAGTATGATTGGCACAATCTAGCACTCCCTTGTACTTAGTCATCCAATCCATTCCCAAAATGACATCCAATCCTTGGGAATTTAGGATTATCAAGTTAACGGGAAACTTATACTTCCCAAATTCTATCACTAGGTCATGACATCCCGAGTTCACTATCATTTCTCCACCAGGAGAACTTACTTTTATAGGACACCCAATAGTTTCAATTGGAAGTCCATTTCTATCAACAAATGCTCTTGATATGAATGAATGCGATGCGTCAGTATCAAAAAGAACAAGTGCTGGAACAGAATTGAGTTTGAACTTACCAGCCACAGCATCAGGTTCCTCATATATCTCTTCCACATTGATGTGGTTCACTTGTCCCTTTTGGAAGGGATTGGGCTTGTTAGCACCATCAAATTTCTTTTCTGGGCACTCATTAGCATAGTGCCCCATCTTCTTGCACTTGAAGCATTCAACCTGACTGAGATCTTTCTTGACAGGCTGATTTCCACTACCACTTCCACCTCCATTGTGGTGGATCTTGTATCCACTCTTGTGGTTCTTGTACTTGTCATTATCATGACTGTGGTGGTGTTTGTTGTGGCTGTGGTGGTTGTTGTACTTTCCATGTTTGTGGGATCCGGAATTCCCACTATCATCATGATGGGAACGCTTGTGAGACGATCCTGAGCTGTGTCTTCTCTTCCTGCTCTCAACTTGTTTCATCTTGTTCTCCAAGATGGTAGCCTTGTCACAAAGTGATTGGTAGGTTGGGACATAGGCAACAGACAGCTGCAGATTCAGTTCATCATTCAGTCCTTCGAGGAATTTCTCCTTCCTCTTGGCATCAGTATCAACTTCATCCGGTGCATAACGCGCCAGATTGTTGAATTCCTCAATATACTCAGCCATGCTGCGGTGACACTGTTTCAGGTTGTGGAACTCCTTCTTCTTCAAATTCATCACTCCGGATGAGATGTGAGCTGTACGAAATCCATCCTCAAAGATATCCCAAGTCACATCCTCAATGGGAGTGGTGATCTGAAAGTTGTCCCACCAGGTTGCTGCTGCCCCTTCCAGTAGATGTGCTGCAAACCTGAGCTTCTCTTTGTCGGTGCAGCCGATATTCACTAAATCCTTGTTCACTGAACGTAACCAATCATTAGGCACCATTGGATCAGTGGTTCCCGAGAATTTGGCAGACCTAAGTCTCAGAAATCTGGTGAGCATGTTAAATCCTGGCGGGTTATTCTGATTGTTGTTGTTATTGTTATTGTTGTTGTTCTGATTCTGGTTCTGCATGAAAGTGGTCATCATCTGCATCAGTTGTGCCTGTGCTGTCATCAACTGCTGCATCTCGGTAGTGACATTGTTGTTGTTTGGGTTTGGGTTGGCACGTCGAGGAGGCATCTGTGGTTTTAATAAGGATAAGAATGAGATACCCATAGATGCTTAACATGCACAATACATCACATAGTCAATCTCAATAACCAAGCATCAAAATAACATAGAGTTTGAATGACATAAACAACAAGTTTTGGAAAAAACAAACACACCATAGCAAGCCACCCACATGTTGGATGGTCATTGCGACTCAATAATCAAAGTACGGTAGATGAAAGATAATCGAGTAGTCTACACTACTCCTCTGCATCAATATCCTCGTCAACAAGGGTAAGACCTGCACTCTCCATGGCGGTCTTGTGCTCATCAACACTAGTAGTCAAAGCCTCAATCTTGGCTCTAAGATCCCTCTTCTGTGAGCGAAGCCTCTCGATCACTCCCTGCTGATGCTCAAGCTCGAAGTCCTTGGCCTCTAACTCTTCCTTCATCTCCCGAATCTTCTTGTTCCTGTCTTGGACTCTTTTCTCCTAGCTCTTGAACTTCTTGTCCTGGCTTTCAAACTTGGCCTCCATTTCCTTGACTATCTCGTCTTGCTCTGCGAAGAGCTTGTCCTTCTCTCGGAGCTAAACCTGGAGCTCGTCATTGCTAAGCATTACTTTGGTCCTATCAGTATCTAGGTTCCTAATAAGACCCTCTAGGTCCTGAAGGTACAGACGAATCGGCTCCATCGTCTCTCTAGCAGCATCCTCGTACTCTATAGCCTCACCCTCCTCGTTGCGTCTCCCGAAGGGGTGAAAGTAAAGACCTCTAAGCTCGGTGGAGTGTCTCCCTACCAGATGCCCAAGTAACTCCTGCATGACTACATCTAAGCCCTTCTCCTTGTCGTCATGCATCAGCTTGAAAGTGATGGTCTCCGTGGTTGGCTCTGTCTGGCGTCCTGGCTGTGTGACTCTGAACCCATAGGTCCTTCCTCTCAAACTTGGTGAGCTGAAGTGTCATGATGCTAGGAAGTGGAAGGTTGAGCACACTAGTGAGCTCAATGAGACGAGTACCAAAACGAGTTCCCTTGAACTCCTCGGCCGTGCTGATAACAACATTAGGCATCTATTTTTATAAGATAGAAAAGGTTAGAATCAATCATCAATAGAGAAAAATCACAAGACAAAATATCACAAGCACATCACTTAGCAATAAACACACAAGTCATTGCATACACAAATCCAATACAACCATCAAAGGTTCAACATAACTTAAACAAATTTTTGGAAACAAAATGATAAGTGTGGTGGTCCAACTAACGAAGTACGTTACAACTCTCACTCACTAGACAAAATAGCTATCAGGGCATCTATAGTAGCCATCTGTCTATCTTGCTCACAAGACTCCCATATCAAGTCTATGATGTCACCCCCTAGTTATTGGTTGGTAGTCTCTAATTCTTGGGTATGCTTCTTTTATTCTCTAAGGTCATTTTGGGTGTTGAGCATTCTGCACTTGAGTCTATCACCAAGTTCCTTGATAGCATTCCAAGCTGCATTTCTTGAAGAGTCAAAGAATGTTGTGTGCATTTCTGAGTTGGTGACCATGTAGAATCCTGACTCCTTGTGGTTGTCTTCCTTGTTTTTGTACAAGTGAAGTTGCACCCACCAATACTCTTCTCCTTCATCCATCACAGGGAATCCTTTGTACACAGCTGCACCATGTATCCCCATGGTAACCATACGGTTCTTGAGGGCCTTGGGAAATTCAGTCTCACACTCCAAAGTCATGGTCATGAGTGGTCCCTTCCTCACGGCTTTGTTGATGGAGTTCATCTACAAATAGAGATGAGAAAGAAGATTAGAAAAGTTTACGAGAAGAAAAAGACAAGTGTGGAATTTTCAAAGTGTTGAATTTTTTCCTTAGTGGTTTCTAATACAATCCTAGGGTCATAATCCTACAGGCAACACAGTGCTCTGATACCATCTATAGGACCCCACCTTTATAAATGTAAATGTCCCTGTGATTGCAATGCTAGTCCCTACATCAGTTGCTAGCATCCACAGTTTAAGATGAAGTACACAGAAACAAAGGTCATTATTACATCATCATTCCAGAGATAACATAGTCTTTTAAAACTCCATAGCCATATGCTAGTACAAGAGTTCAACTTAACAATATAAATAAAAGTCTTCATCTTCATGTGCCACAGGCAAGCATGTTGAGTGTAGACTCATAACCCTAATCCTCATCAGAGTAACCTGCAACATCACAAGTTACAGCCACAGTGGGTCAATACATTGGAATAGTATTGGCAAGTGATAACTTAGTAGAATAATAGTATCTAGCTTCTACATGAATTTGGCTAAGTGTAGCTTAGGCTTGCTTTGCTCAAAATAGGTTTTATCTATCAGTTGAAAACACTAAGTTTTTGTTTGGCAAAAACTCCCAAGGAACCACCAATAGACATTGGTGAACCTTCACCCTTGTTCAACCACAAGTTTAACTTAGAAATTGGGATGAGGAGATTCTTGATAGCTTCCATGTCTTGATGCTCAAATTGTCAATTACCAGGGACATGGCTAAGTACTTAGATTCTTCCTTCTGCAGAGGTGGTGCACTTTCCCCACAAGACTTGACTTTCATCAAGACATGACCTTTCAGAAGACTTCCCTTAGACCAAAATGGACGCGTTTCAAACCTATCATCCCTCTATCACCAACTGTCCATTTGGCTAAGTTATTGCAATCTATATGATCCAGGCAGAGCTCATAATGCCATGTGGCTGCACTAGAAGCTTCTTAACATATGGCACCTCAAATCCCTTTGTTCCTGGGTGGCTTTCCACAAGTGTGATACACAAGCTAAACCATAGACATGGGCCTTGTGTAACCACTCAACATAACCCAATCATCCATTCCACCCAGGTGATTCATTTACTTAGTTGTTTTATTAAGCAAAACACAAGTCAAAGACTTAGCAATATTTCTCCATAGCATATGTATAAAATCCACCCATGGTTTCTATAAGCTCAGCTAAGCATGGCAATAGCAAGTATCATAACTTAGAGAAAGTACTAACAATTCTACAACTACTAGGATTTCCCAAGTATAGCATATAGATACTTAGCAAAATTTATCATGCAAGCCCTATACAAAATATTACTAATGCATAGTCAAAATATTGGGACAAAAGTATGAAGCACCACTTGCCTTGGTAGTTGGGGGAGTAACAACAATCCTCACAGTCACAATCACCACTAGCACCAAAATCTACACATAAAATGATAGCACCAAATTCACATATCAAATAAACAAGAAAAAATATATGAATGCATGCAAATGCCATGTGATGATTTTTCCAGATCAAACAAGACAAGTAAAACAGTACTGAACAATAAACTAAACATTTACACACTACATAAACTTAATTTGGCCTTTAAAACATTTTCCAAATAATTTTTATACACAAAATATGCCTACAAATGTCCCTGCATAAAATTCTATTTTAACAGAGGAAAAATACAAAACCAAGCCCATAGATGTGTAGGATTTCTTTTTGTGATTCCAATGTTATATTATTTGTAATTTTTGGATAAACATATCAAAAGTTATTGAATTTACAAATTTGAATATCTAATGGATGAAATTCCAGATTTTAAATCTAAACCTAGCCACGCGGCGCTTTCTGATTGGACGGTACCACTTCGTGCGGATCAGGCTCTCTGGATCGTCAGATTTAAAGTGCATCGCACGACTCAGATGGATTCATACCCCTTCACTTAAGTCATCTATCAAATGCGTTGGATCTAGATCTAACGGTCCAAATCTAACAGACCACAAACGAGCGGCGCTGCATTGGCGGTGCGATGGCGGCGCTACTGGCGATTGTGGAACGATGATTCTAGTGAGTCCTAGGGGTGGTGATGATGCTTACCAGACTCGCACGCGCACGAGGGAGCTCAACATGGTCGTGGTTGGGCAGGGGCGTGCTGTAGCGGGGCCTAGAGCTTGTTGGAGTCGCTGGCGGCGTCAGGTCCTTGCAGACGAGGTCGTTGCCGAGGCTCTGGATCGTCCTAGCACAAGCCAGTGGTATCAGTAGCTGCGCAAGGACAAGGCGAACCTAGTCGTATGCAAGCGAGGTCAAGGGGCGCTCAGTAATTACCGTAATCAATCGCTGGAGTTGAGCGACGGCTCTGTCACTTGCAGGCGTGAACGGGAATGGCGGCCTGGGTCATGCACGGACAAATGAACGATGTCAGAGGATGCACAAGGTCACAAGGAACACGCTTGTATGAACCAGAAGGACAGGGGCGATTGGTCTCACCGGAATTTCGTCGTCGAATAGCGGCGGTGTTCTGCGAAATATGGGCATCCTGGTGGTGGAGTGGGGGTGCTGAGTGAGGGGAAATGGTCATAGAGGGGTGGGGGTTAAGTAGCCGGAGCAGGGGCTAAAATCTCGTGGTGAATCAATGGGATTGATCATTGCAGTGATGAGGAGGAAACGGCCGGCGACGACGTGGTCGCGGGCGTGATTTTGGGGAAGAAGAAGTGAGCTGGCGAGGGTCCACCAGTCAATGACTGCGGGGTAGCGCGGGTGCGGTGAGAAACAGAGAGGAGAGGGGGAGGTTCCCGGGTGGGCTTGCTGGGCTGGTTACTGGGCCGCGGGTTGGGTTGGGTTAGATAGCTGGTTTGGTTTATTTTTTTCTCTATTTCTCTTTTTCTTTTTCTGTTTTGATTTTCTGGTTTGAATTTGAATGCCTATTTCAATTCTGTTTCAATTTGAATTTTATCCAGATTTTTGTATTGTGTTTCTTGTGTCCTGGGGTGTGTAAAACATCTATTCACACTCAAATTCATTTTGGGTTCGAAAATAAAGTTTAAAACTATGCCTAAATTAAATAGTTATAATAAGCATATGAATGGTTTTGAATTCATATTTTGTTTTGAAAACTTTGACCAAGCTTTGGAAATATTAATCAAACCTTTTCTGGTTAAAACAAGTATTCTCATGTTATAGAATGGAAATAAAGCCATTGTTTTCCTACATAAAATAATAGACAACAAATTGCTTCTGTTTTTGAAATCTTATTTGAAAATGATCCTAAATGTTTATGAATGCATGAATGATATGCAAACTTTATAAATCATGATTTTTGGGATGTTACATCCACCAGCATCAACTATTACAACTACTTTGAATAATAGACACACAGGTCTTAACGAAATTAAAAGACAACCATAAGGCTCCTGCTGGTTGCCGACTTACAATAAGGAACATTGCATACATCATATATAATCACAATCATGGCCATATCACATCACAGCACACCCCTGCAAAACAAAGTTAGACACCTCTAATTTTCTTTGCATGTTTTACGTGGTTTGGGGCTTTTAATAAGTGTCGTTCTAACTTACGAACAAGAACCACAACATTGATACTAGTATTGTCAATCACCCGTTGTAAATTGAATCTTCACTATGTTGGGAGAAACGGGCACCCGCAAAGTCACTTATGCAATAATAGTTGCATGTCAAGCGTGGAGCAAGTCTCATGAACAATGTCATGTAAGGTTAGCCCGGGCTGCTTCATCCTACCATCCCGCAAGATGCAAAGTACACAAGAAGTAATCGACAACAAAAGCATCAACGCCCATAATGACCATTGTGTTCTACTCGTGCAACAGATCTACATATAGACACGACTCTGATACCACTGTAGGGGTTCGTAGCATGGAAAACAAAAAAATTCTACCACATGCACACAAACAAGCCAACATCTATCTACTAGATTGTAGCAACGAGTCGATTAGAGTACTCACCCTCGAAGATTCCAAATCAGTTAACGAGAGTAGATTCTCGGGGGTGATGTAGTCGTACACTTGCCGATCTCAAGATCGCGTAGACGATCCTTCCGGCGCTGCGTTCCGGCAGCGCTTCCGTAGTCAATCACACGTTCGGTACTCAATGAAGACCTTCATCTCCCTTGTTCCAGCAGGCAACGGAGGTTGTAGTTCTCCCCTCGCGATTCCGGCAGCATGACGGCAAGGTGTCGGAAGTAGAGGGAAGATCATGCAGGGCTTCGCCTAAGCCGAAGCAGGTTATGGTGGATAAATAGGGTTCCCCGGTGATCTAGGGTTTAGAGGACGGAGAGGATGAGGTGGAGTCGGCGACGGCTAGGGCGGCGACGATGATCCGGCAGCGGTGCAAGGCGGCGGCCCGGCGGCAGCGGCGATGGCGACGGCGCTGGGGCAGCGGCGGCGCGACTAGGTGGGGAGGGGCTAGTTATGTGTCTCTTGGGGCACCCCTCCCCTCTATTTATGAGAGGGAGGGAATCTTGGGAGAGGGTAGTTTGAATCCTTCCCCAACTCCCTCTCCTTATTGGATTGTGGTGGAGGGAAAGAAGGATTCTTTCCTTCCTCCACCAGGATACATTGTCCCAGTTTGACTTTTTAAACTTGCCTTTTGACTTTCAATTTGGAGCTTAATTTCTTTCTTGTAAATGTCCAACCAAGTGACCTAGGACATGATTCAATCATTCCACTTATCCATGACACATTCATGTACCCTTCCCATTCCGGTCCGGTGAATCTTCTAGACCCTTCTAGAACCACTCCGATGAAATCATCGGAATCATTCCCGAACTCCGGAATTGGACTTTCCTTATATGAATCTTATTCTCTGGACAATTCCGGATCTCCTCGTGATATCCCGGATCCCATCCGAGACTCTGAACAACATTCGATCTTCCTACTTACATTCCATATCTACTAAACAACATCGAATCCTTAAGTGTGTCTCCCTACGGTTCGTGAATTATGTAGACATGACCGAGACTCTTCTCCGATCAATAACCAATAGAGGAATATAAAAATTCATATGGCTCCCACATATTTCTATGATTAATTTGCGATCGAATGAACCACTTATATATGATACCAATTTCCCTTTGTCTCGCGATAGTTTACTTATCCGAGATCTGATTGTCAGTATCTCTGCATACCTAGTTCAACCTCGTAACCGATAAGTACTCTTTTATCGTTCCCGCGATATGTGATCCCTTGTGAGCCAGTCACATGCTTGCAAGCTAATTGGATGACATTCCACCGAGAGGGCCCAAAGTATATCTATCTGTCATATGGATGGACAAATCCCACTCTTGATCCATTGCGCTTCAACACATACTTTCTGAACACTCAATGCCACCTTTATAGCCACCCAGTTACGGTGTGGTGTTTGATGTCATCAAAACATCCATCAGGTGATGGTGATTAGCATGATCTCATGGTCGAAGGAATTAGGTTACTATGTATCTTATAGCAAACAAACTATTGAAATGACTTGATCTTTATGCTACGCTTATCTATAGGAGTATGTCCATCACACCATTCTCCTAATGATATGATCTTGTTGTTAATAACATCTCAATGTTCATGATTAGGAAACCATGATCATATATTAACCAACAAGCTAGTTTAACAAGGGGCTTTACTAGGGACTCTTATATGTTTACAAATCACACAAGTATTAATGTTTTCGGTTAATACAATTATAGCATGGTATGTAAACATTTATCATAAGCATACAGATATGATAATAACCTCTTTATTATTGCCTCTTGGGCATATCTCCAACACAAGGTTCTGTGGCGCATATGTCGATATGCGCCACAAAATATCGAACTTATGTGGCGCATATCACCCATATGCGCCACAAAACCCGGTGTACAGATCTACACAAAAAGGTGGCTGATGCTTTGCACCCCTCTACACCATCCATTTCACATCCTTATTCGCCCTCCTCCCAGCTCGTCTTCCTCCTCTCTCCCACCCCATTGTGCCCATAATTTTCTCCATTTTATTGTATTTAAACCTACTATAGTTGATAGATTGGTTAGGGAAAGCCTTTATCCAACTTGTAGATCTAAAACACACTTACTTTTCTCCTTCACATCTCTATTTGTGTACCATTATCTCTCCATAGATCTATTAGTCCACACACTCTCACATCGCAGTCTCGACTTGATACGTTTGAAACGTATCTATAATTTTTGATGCTACATGCTTGTTTAGTATCTACTTTGATTTACTTGTCCACATTTTGAGGTGATTTTTACATGTTTTCTGGTACTAACCTACTAACAAGTTGCAAAAGTGCCAGATGCCTGTTTTCTGCTGTTTTTGGTTTCAGAAAAGTTAGTAAAGAAACATTCTCGGAATTGGACGGGACAAAGGACAAAATCAATTACTTTCCGTGGGGAACAAGAAGTCCAGAGGAGAGCTGGAGGGGCTGTCCAGAGGGGCCAGACCCACCCCAGGCGTGGGTGGGCCCCACCCCACGCCTGGCTAGGGTTTGGTCGCCCTGGAGGCTGCCTCGGTCTCCCCCTTCGCCTATAAGAAGCCCCCGATTCAGAAACCCTGGGAACCCAATCAAATATCCATGAAACCGTCTATAGCCGCCGCCACCATCGTCCCTAGATCGGGGGGATCTGAAGTTCTTCCCGGGACTCTACCGGAGGGGAGATCATCCTAGAGGCCTTCTCTCCGGTATGATGCGTGAGTAGTTCCACCTTGTACTATGGGTCCGTGTAGTAGCTAGATGGATGTATCTCGTCCGTTGTGCTTTCATGTATAGATCTTGTGAGCTCCGATCATGATCAAGATCTAATCTATTTGTAATCATGCATGTTGTGTTTGCGGGGATCCGATGGATATTGAGATTATTATGTTGGTTTGATTAATGGTTTTTTTATGATTATATCATGTCTGTGTTGTTTGTGATCTTGCATGCTCTCTGTTGTTAGTAGTTATCTTGGCCAAGTAGTTGCTAGTGACTCCAAGAGGGGGTATTTATGCTCAAAGTGGGTTCATGCCTCTAGGTTCCAAGGGAAGTGACAAAAATCTCTTCGGTTGTAGGTGTGCTGTTGCTACTAGGGAGAAAACAACGGTCTCTTGTTCATGGAACATGTGGACTGTTTACCTTACACACTTTGCTTCAAGCAGTTGTCTGTTGCTTTCAACTTAATACTGGAGAGGGTTCGTATGATACCCCGAAGGTGGACTTCTAGTCATAGATGCAGTTGGATGGCGGTCTATGTACTTGTTGTATTGCCCAATCAACCTCATAGGATCTTTCTGGCTAGTAATTGCATTGTTATGCCTTGCTCAGTTCCTGTCAATTGCCCTGCTGTAATTTGTTTACCCTTCATGCCATGTTGTTTATCTAAGGAGAGCACCTCTAGTGAACTATGGACCCCAGTCCAATCTTTACCATGATACATCTTCCACTGTTACTTGTTTACTTGCTGCAAACCATTACCTTCCACACCATTCGTTTAATCCTTTGTTACAACAAACCGGTTAGCTTGACAACCTCATTGTTCGTTGGGGCAAAGTCTTGAGTTTGTGTTGTGCAGGTCTCCACGTTGCTTGCAACACCTGTGTGACATTTCCTTCCTCCTTCTGGTTCGATAACCTCGGTCTCAACAAAGTGCCACGTCAAGCACCATCAAGTCTTTCTGGTGTCGTTCCCGGGGAGGCTAAGGACGTCTTCACTAGGGGAGTCCTTCACTTCCTTTCTCTTTACTTTGTTTTTAGTTTGCTTTGTTTATTTTGCTTGGTTTTGTTTGCCTCTTTCCAAAAAACCCCAAAAAATTAGTCTTGTTTGGTTTGCTTTATTCAAAAACACAAAAAATTAGTTCCTGCTCTAGCTTTTGCTGATGTTTTTGGCATGCCCACCTTTGCCAAAATGAACTCTGCTGAGAACACCAAGTTGTGTGACTTCACTAGCACCAACAACAATGATTTCCTAAGCACTCCTATTGCTCCACCTGCTCCTGATGCTACCTTTTATGAAATTAAGCCTGCTTTGTTGAATCTTGTGATGAGAGAGCAATTTTCTGGTGCTGGTTCTGATGATCCTGCTGCTCATCTTAATAGCTTTGTTGAACCTTGTGAGATGCAGAAGTATAAAGATGTAGATGGAGGTATTATTAAGCTCATGCTTTTCCCTTTCTCCTTGAGGGGAAAAGCTAAAGAATGGTTGCTTTCTTTGCCTAAAAATAGTATTGATTCTTGGACTAAGTGCAAAGATGATTTTATTGGAAAGTACTATCCTCCTGCTAAGATTATATCTATGAGAAGTAACATTATGAAATTTAAACAACTTGATAGTGAACATGTTGCTCCAGCTTGGGAAAGAATGAAATCTTTGGTTAAGAATTTCCCTACTCATGGACTCACTACTTGGATGATTATCCAGACTTTTTATGCAGGTTTGAACTTCTCCTCAAGAAATCTGTTGGATTCAGCTGCTGGAGGTACTTTCATGGGCCTCATTTTGGGTGTTGCAACAAGGCTCCTTGATAATATGATGGTTAACTAATCTGAATGGCATGTTGAGAGAGCTCCACATGGTAAGAAGGTAAATTCTATTGATGAAACCTCCTCTTTGAGTGAAAAGATTGATGTTATTATGGCTATGCTTGTTAATGGGAAAGCTCCTCTAGATCCTAATAGTGTTCCCTTAGCCTCTTTGGTTGCTCAAGAAGAGCAAGTTCATGTGAGATTCATTAGAAACAACAATTTCAACAACAATGCCTACATGAATAATTTTGGTAGCAACAACAATTATAGGCCTTATCCTCCTAATAATGGCAATTCCTATGGAAGCTCTTACAATAATGCTAGAAGTTCCCCCTCTGAACTTGAAGTCATGCTCAAGGACTCTATTAGTAAACAAACCACCTTCAATAAGACTATAGAGGAAAAGCTTTTAACTGTTGAGAAAAATATATCCTCTTTGTATGAAGCTCAAACTTCCTTGGTTAATAAAATGGCTGCTAAACCTGAAACTATGGAAAACACCTTTGCTACTGCTCATGCCATACAAGTTACTATTGATGAAAATGTTAGGTTGTTAGCTCAACTTCATGCTAAATGGGAAAGGGAAGCTGAGATTGATAGAAACAATAGTGTGTGCACCATCGCCATTAAACCACAAGTAATCCCTATTCCTACTCCTACTATGCATAAGCCTATTGAGCCTACTACTAGTGATGCTAAGTTTGACTTTGATATTGATGGTTGCAATATTTCTGAAGTGATTATGTTCTTGCAAAAGCTTGCTAGAAGTCCTGATGCTAGTGACATGTATGTTGCCTTTACCAAACACATTACAGATGCTCTCGTTAAGATTAAGGAAGAGAAGATAAAACACAAAGCTTCTATTCCTAGGAAAGTAGAAGATAATTGGGAACCCATTATTAATATGCAAGTGAATGACTTTGATTTCAAAGCTTCATGTGATCTTGGTTCTAGTGTCTCTATTATGCCTAGGAAGATTTATGAAATGCTTGATTTGCCACCTTTGGAAGATTGTTATTTGGATGTCCCACTTAATGATAATGCTAAGAAGAATATCACGGGGAGTATTAATGATGTTCTCATCATGGTTAACAATGCTTATGTCCCTGTTGATTTCTCTGTTTTTGATGTTGAATACAATGCTTCTTGTCCTATTACTTTGGGAAGACCTTTTCTTAGAACAGTTGGTGCCATCATTGATATGAAAGAAGGCACCATTAAATATCATTTTCCATTCAAGAAAGGTATTGAACACTTCCCTACGAGGATAGAGAAGTTGCTTTTTGCTCCTCCTTTGAAAGCAAGATTTGATGTTAATGCTTCTTCATTTGAAAATACTTGATTCTTCTTGCTTCTTGTGCCTAACTTAAAGGCATTAAATAAAAGTACTTTCCGTGGCATTCAAGAAAAGTATTGAACACTTCCCTAGATGATTGTTTTCTATTGTTTTTGGTTTCAGAAAAGTTAGTAAAGAAATATTCTCGGAATTGGACGGGACAAAGGACAAAGTCAATTACTTTCCATGGGGAACAAGAAGTCCAGAGGAGAGCCGGAGGGGCCAGACCCAACCCAGGCACGGGTGGGCCCCACCCACGCCTGGGTAGGGTTTGGTCGCCCTGGCGGCCGCCGAGGGTGCTCCCCCTTCGCCTATAAGAAGCCCCCGATGCAGAAACCCTAGGAACCCGATCAAATATCTCTGAACCGTCTATAGCCGCCGCCACCATCGTCCCTAGATCGGGGGGATCTGAAGTTCTTCTCGGCACCCTGCTAGAGGGGAGATCATCCTGGAGGCCTTCTCTCTGGTATGATGCATGAGTAGTTCCACCTTGGACTATGGGTCCATGTAGTAGCTAGATGGTTGTATATCCTCCTTTGTGCTTTCATGTATAGATCTTGTGAGCTCCGTTCATGATCAAGATCTAATCTATTTGTAATCATGCATGTTGTGTTTGCAGGGATCCGATGGATATTGAGATAATTATGTTGGTTTGATTAATGGTTTTTTTATGATTCTATCATGTCTGTGTTGTTTGTGATCTTGCATGCTCTCCGTTGTTAGTAGTTATCTTGGCCAAGTAGTTGCTAGTGACTCCAAGAGGGGGTATTTATGCTCGATAGTGGGTTCATGCCTCTAGTTTCCAAGGGAAGTGACAGAAATCTCTTCGGTTGTAGATGTGCTTTTGCTACTAGGGAGAAAACAATGGTCTCTTGTTCATGGAACATGTGGACTGTTTACCTTACACACTTTGCTTAAAGCAGTTATCTGTTGCTTGCAACTTAATACTGGAGGGGGTTCGAATGATAACCCGAAGGTGGACTTCTAGTCATAGATGCAGTTGGATGGCGGTCTATGTGGCACCCATGATTTTTGGGTCCGAGAATACCCGTTATGCATACAATTCACGTTCCCATGATCAGTGAGCCGTGAGCATAACCGACTAGTATCATTACATCATCCTTACAACAACGAATACAAAACTTACAAAGGGGCCATTATGGCGATTACAACACAAATAGCAGAAGTCTTCAGCGCAGAGCCCGTGCCTTAACCTACAGGCAACTGACTAGGAAGACGGCCTAGATCGCATAGACGTCAACACCTTCGTAGCTTCTTAACATATGCAATCTGGCCAAGTAAATAGCTAGGGATAATGCCGGTGAGTACTTTGAATGTACTCGCAAACCACCTTAAGAGGATACTAATAAAAGATATGCAATATAGCTATGGTAGGATGGCTCCAAGAGAGGTTCTCTTATAATCTAGTTTCTATTGTAGATATAGCATATCTCTATATCTCTGATGAAAACTTTTGTAAAACATTTTGGAAACCTTTTTTTTAGTTTTTAGAAAACACTAGGATTGGGTCACCCATTTGTTTCTCCTTCCGGTCATCTCATGACCAAACTCCTTCCTCCATTTTCCCAACCATCCCATGGTCAAAACATTTTCAAGCCAGTTTCTTTTCCGAAGTCCTTTTTAAAAATCAAAACCATTACCGTTGTATAGCTGCCAGCACAACCGTCCATGACCGAGGACTCGGCTATTCGAATAGATTTACACTCTGCAGAGGTTGTACACTGTACCCACACCATCTGATTACCCGTCCCTGATCTGCACCGATCATGGGTCGAATAACCGGCCAGGACCTTCCGAATGCCCTCTCCGATACAAGTGCCTACCCTATCAGGTTAACCCCCTCAAAACCGGGACGCCCTATATAGTTCACCAGCCAACTGGAGCGCGTTTTGCACCCTGCAGGGTGTGCGCTTTCAATGAGGGGATCATAGTATCGTATGGCCACCGTTTAGACGGTATTTACCAACCCCAGACCGATGTTTCACCTGGGCCTTTATAGGGGAAAGCCCAGCCTCCGGGAGTTTATTCTTCCCCGTAGTAGTTTGAGGCACCTATATCGGATTAGACAAACTTCCAGCCCAGCCCCGTCCCATTCCAGAGTAATGTGGTTGCACGGGTTAATTGCGCTGGCTTCACAACTGGCTAGCCCCGTTGTTTTCGTAAACATTTTTCCTCCTTTGCCAACCTTTTTGTAAGATAAAACGTTTCTCATTTTCAAATCCACTTGGTAGGCCACGCCTCACCAATGTTTTCACATAAAACATTTTTTGTAAGTCTTTTCCCGGGGTCTTCCCATCCTACACTTTTGTTTAGGCTAAAACGGGGTCTCAAAAGGGGTTATGGTGTTAAACACCATCTATCACACTAGGGGCATGTAGGTATCATAGGAGTGGGTTGTACCTAGTGGTACTAAGGGGTACACATTTGGAGGAGCCAAACATTCCCCATATAAAACATAGTATAGGAAAACAATGCAATTCACATAAATGAGTAGATAAAACATGCACAGGTAAAATAATAGGATAAGGCATATGAACAAGAAGGTGGCTTGCTTGTGACCAGCGAGATGTCCCTTGATGGCGTTAGATAACCAGAATACCGATAATAACAATAATAATAACTTGATCCTTCCTTCTTCTCGGCGTCACACAATCGCAACTATCGTCGTTATCGAGTACACATGCAAACAAATAATACACCAATAAATAAAAAGCATAACAACACCAAATCATATAGCAAGCAATGGAAAAAACAGGCTTATAGATCAGTAGATGTTGAGGATTTGGTTGGGGATACAAGGGAAATGCTTGGGTTGCATTTGTGGATTTTTTGTTTAGGATTTATAATCCAAAACTAACTAGATAGGGGGTTTTATGGCAAGGTCAACTTCTGTATGTTAACATTGGGTAACAATGCTACCATCAGATAGATATTGATAAAAACAAAAGTGGTTTCACTATTTTATCAATTGCCATTGATTTATAATGGATTTTATGGTGATTAAAACTCTATTTTTAGGAAATAATTCACCAGAATTGTTTCGGAGTTCCAAAATTTATTTCCTTTGGTGATTAGATAGTATTTTATGGACTTATTCAATAGGAGTTGGAATTACCTCAAAAGAATTACCAAAATGCCCTCAGGAAATTCCCAAAGACAGTTCTGGATGGGATTTGTCTTTTTCATCAGATTTAATCTATAAAATATTTTGATGTTATTCAAAGGACACATGTTAGTTATTGAGTATAACTTTCTGTAGAAATTGTAATTAATCATTTTGGAGTTACCAAGCTTCTGTGGTGATTTTGTTAGTGAATAAACCATGCACAGAAGAGTTTAATTCACTAAAATTTAACAGAGACTCCTAAAATTATGAACTAGTGGATTATGAAAGATATGGTTGTGTGTGACCAGGGTGAGTTAGAATTAGGTCAAAACCTCATTTGGTTTGACTTAGAGAATCTCCTAAAGTCAAAAAGGCTCTGTTTTTTATATTTCTACTACTGGCAGTCTAAGAAGCAAATTAATATGGGGACAGTGGGATAGGAATGGTAGGTGTGGTATCTTCCCAAACCAAGTGGATTTACTCCATTTGGAGTTGTGGAACTACCTAGAGGAATTATTTAGTTTTCTGGACAGATCCTTGTAGGGGATTTGTCATTTGTATTCTGAACATTACTTGGATACAAAACTTGGTCTGTAAGTTTGTAAGGACCTGCAGGTAGCTAGGCAAAATTGTATCTGAAAAATTTAAGGCATTTAACATTTTTAAATTTAATTAAACCATACTGCCAAAAACAGATCTGGAAGTAATTCATTAAAAGAGAGGGGGAATGGTTTGCTCGGCCGAGCGGGATACATCCAGCCCACTTGGTCTTGGCTGCGCGGGGGGGGGGGGGGGTGGCAACTGGGCTGGCCTAGGCCCGCGTGGTGGTGAGTGAGAGGGCGAAGGGGTAAGGGCGCTGGGCAACCGTCGGATTAGAGAGGATCCGGTGGTGGTTGCTTGTTGTCCTCCCGCGACTGACGGGGTGAGGAGGAAACCCTAACGGCGGTCAGGGTGTGCTGGGGGACGGTGTAGGGTTTCGTAGCATGGAAAACAAAAAATTTCTATCACATACAAACAAACAAGCCAAGATCTATCTACTAGATTGAAGCAACGAGTCGATGGAATAACTCACCCTCGAAGATTCCAAAGTGTTTAACGAGAGCGGATTCTCGTGGGTGATGTAGTCGTACTCTTCCCGATCTCAAGATCGCGTAGACGATCCTTCCGGCGTTGCGTTCCGGCAGCGCTCCCGCAGTCGGTCACACGTTCGGTACTCGATGAAAACCTTCCTCTCCCTTGTTCCAGCAGGCAGCGGAGGTTGTAGCACTCTCCTCGCGATTCCGGTAGCACAACGGCGTGGTACCGGAAGTAGAGGGGAGATCTCGCAGGGCTTCGCCTTAAGCCGGAGCGAGTATGGTGGACTATGAGAGAGCTCCTCGGTGATCTAGGGTTTAGACATACCAAGGAGGAGGTGCTAGGGCCGACGGCTAGGGCTTGGGGCTTGCCCAAGTCGGTGGCTAGGGGAGCCCTAGGCGGCGGCAACAGGAGGTGGCGGCGCTGGGCTAGGGTTTTGGGTGGAGATCTTGTGTGCTAGGAGGGGCAGCCCTGCCCCTCCCTTTATAGGTGGGAGGCGCCGGCCAAGGGGAGGGGAGTCCCTCCCCAACTCGGATCCCAAGTGGGCCGGCGGTGGAGGAGGAACTCCTCCCCAACTCGGTTTCCCACTTCCCAAAATAGTCGTTTGACTTTTCAAATTGGCGTTTGACTTTTCAAACTAGGATTTGATTAAACCCTTTATTTTGTTCAGCGATGACACCTAGTACATGATGCAATCATACCAACTTGATATAACACATTCATGTACCCTTCCCCTCCGGAGTGCCGGACATTCCGGAACCTTCTAGAACATTCCCGATGAAAACACCGGAACCATTCTCCAACCCAGAAACGGGACTTTCCTTATATGAATCTTATTCTCCGGACCATTCCGGATCTCCTCGTGATATCCCGGATCCCATCCGAGACTCCGAACAACATTCGGTCTCTTACTCATCATTCCATAACTACCCAAACAATGTCGAATCCTTAAGTGTGTCTCCCTACGGTTCGTGAATTATGCGGACATGATCGAGACACTTCTCCGATCAATAACCAATAGAGGAATCTGGAAATTCATATGGCTCCCACATATTTCTACGATTACTTTGCGATCGAATGAACCACTTACATACGATACCAATTTCCCTTTGTCTCACGATAGTTTACTTATCCGAGGTTATGATCATCGGTATCTCTGCATACCTAGTTCAACCTCGTTACTGATAAGTACTCTTTTCTCGTTCCCGTGATATGTGATCCCTTGTGAGCCAGTCACATGCTTGCAAACTAATTGGATGACATTCCACCGAGAGGGCCCAGAGTATATCTATCCGTCATATGGATGGACAAATCCCACTCTTGATCCATGTGTCTCAACCAATACTTTCCGAACACTCAATGCCACCTTTATAGCCACCCAGTTACGGTGTGGTGTTTGATGTCATCAAAGCATCCTTCCGGTGAAGGTGATATGCATGATCTCATGGTAGAAGGAATTATGTTACTATGTATCAGAAAGCATATAGCAATTGAACTATTAAAATGACTTGATCTTTATGCTACGCTTATCTATAGGAGTATGTCCACCATATCATTCTCCTAACGATATGATCTTGTTGTTAATAACATCTCAATGTTCATGATAGGGAAACCACAATCATTTATTAACCAACAAGCTAGTATTATAAAGAGGCTTTACTAGGGACTCTATTTTAGTTTACAAATCACACAAGTATTAATGTTTCCTTGTTAATACTATTATAGCATGAATGTAAACATTTATCATAAACACAAAGATATAATAATAACTACATTTATTATTGCCTCTAGGGCATATCTCCAACAGTCTCCCACTTGCACTAGAGTCATCTAATCTAGATTACATGGTAATATACCGAACACCCATGGCAGTTTGGTGTTGGTCATGTTTTGCCCTCGGGAGAGGTTTAGTCAACGGATCCACCACATTCAGATCCGTGTGTACTTTGCAAATCTTTATGTTCCCATCTTGGACATGTTCTCGAATAGCGTGAAAACGTAGCTTGATGTGCTTCAGCTTCTTGTGTGACCTTGGCTCTTGCGCATTGGCTATGGCGCCCATGTTATCACAGTAGATAGACATTGGGTCCAGCGCACTTGGAACCACACCCAGCTCTGTAATGAACTCTTTCATCCATATCGCTTCTTGTGAAGCCTCCGAAGCAGCCATGTATTCCGATTCAGTTGAAGATCTCGCCACAACGCTTTGCTTTGTACTCCTCCAGCTAACTGCTGCACCATTCAAAATAAATACGTATCCAGATTGTGATTTAGAATCATCCGGATCGGTGTTCGAACTAGCATCGGTGTAACCATTAACAACGAGCTGTTCATCACCTCCATAAGAAAGAACCATATCCTTAGTTCTTCTCAAGTACTTAAGGATGTTTTTGACCGCTGTCCAATGATCCACTCCTGGATCACTTTGATATCTGCTAGTTAAACTAACAGCATATGCAATGTCGGGTCTAGTACATAGCATGGCATACATTAGAGATCCTATGGCTGAGGCATAGGGAGTCTTACTCATCCTTTCTCTATCTTCTGCTGTTGTCGGACTTTGAGTTTTACTCAACGTCGTATTGGGTAACATGGGCAAGAACCCTTTCTTGCTATCTTCCATTCCAAACCTCTTTAGAACTTTGTCCAAATATGTACTTTGTGACAATGATATTAGGCGTCTCGATCTATCTCTATAAATCTTTATGCCTAATATGGAAGTTGCTTCGCCAAGATCCTTCATTGAAAAACTATTATTCAAATATTCCTTAACTCTATTAAGAAGGTCTACATCATTCCCAATCAACAATATGTCATCTACATATAGTATTAAGAATGCTACAGAGCTCCCACTCACTTTCTTGTAAATACAAGCTTCTCCATAAGTTTTTATAAAACCAAAACTTTTGATTACCTTATCAAAATGTTGATTCCAACTTTGGGATGCTTGCTTCAATCCATAGATGGACCGTTGAAGTTTGCATACCTTGTTAGCATCTTTAGGATCGACAAAACCTTTGGGCTACATCATATACAACTCTTCATCAATGTCTCCATTGAGGAACGCTGTTTTGACATCCATCTGCCATATCTCATAATCATAATATGCAGCGATTGCTAACATAATCCTCACGGACTTTAGCTTCGCTACTGGTGAGAAATCTCATTGTAGTCAACTCCTTGAATTTGTCGAAACCCTTTTGCGACAAGTCGAGCTTTATAGACAGTAACATTACCATCAGCATCTCTTTTCTTCTTGAAAATCCATTTGTTCTCGACAGCCTTCCGGCCATCCGGTAAGTCCACCAAAGTCCATACTTGGTTTTCGTACATGGATCCAATCTCAGATTTCATGGCTTCTTGCCATTTATTGGAATCTGGGATCATCATCGCCTCCTCATATGTCGCAGGGTCATCGGTGTTGTCCACCAACATGACACTCATAACGGGATCATACCAATCAGGAGTGGTACGAGTTCTCGTTGACCTGCGAGGCTCTGTAGCAACTTCAACCGAAGTTTCATGATCATCATCATTAGCTTCCTCTCTTACTGGTGTAGGCGTCACAGGAACTACTTCTGGTGTTGCGCTACTCGCAAGTTCGAGAGAAGGTTCGACAACCTCGTCGAGTTCTACTTTCCTTCCAGTCACTTCTTTCGAGAGAAATTCCTTCTCTAGAAAGGATCCATTCTTGGCAACGAAGATTTTGCCTTCGGATCTATGATAGAAGGTATACCCAATAGTTTCCTTCGGGTATCCTATGAAGACGCATTTTTCCGCTTTGGGTTCAAGCTTGTCCGGCTGTAACTTCTTTACATAGGCTTCGCAACCCCAAACTTCAAGGAACGACAATTTAGGTTTCTTCCCAAACCATAATTCATATGGTGTTGTTTCAACGGATTTAGATGGTGCCCTATTTAAAGTGAATGCGGCTGTTTCTAATGCATAACCCCAAAATGATAGCGGTAAATCTATAAGTGACATCATAGAACGAACCATATCTAAGAGAGTTCGATTACAACGTTCGGACACACCACTACGTTGTGGTGTTCCCGGCGGTGTCAATTGTGAAAGTATTCCGCATTTCTTCAAATGCTCGCCAAACTCGTAACTTAGATATTCACCTCCACGATCAGAACGTAGAAATTTAATCTTCTTGTTACGTTGATTCTCAACCTCACTTTGAAACTCCTTAAACTTCTCGAAAGTCTCGGACTTATGTTTCATGAAATAGATATACCCATATCTACTCAAGTCATCCATGAAGGTAAGAACATAACGATAACCACCGCGCGATGCTACACTCATTGGCCCACACACATCGGTATGTATGATTTCCAATAAGTCCGTAGCTCGCTCCATCATACCAGAAAATGGAGTCTTAGTCATTTTTCCCATCAGACATGCTTCGCATCTTTCAAGTGATTCGAAATCAAGTGATTCAAGAAGTCCATCGGAATGGAGTTTCTTCATACGCTTCAGTCCAATGTGACCAAGACGATAGTGCCACATACAGGTCGAGTTATCGCTCGTTTTCAAACGTTTAGCCTCAATGTTATTAATATGTGTATTTCCACTATCGAGATTCAATAAGAATAGACCATCTATCAAAGGTGCATGTGCATAAAACATATTACTCATATAAATCGAACAACCATTATTCTCGGACTTAAACAAGTAACCGTCTCGCAATAAACAAGATCCCGATATAATGTTCATGCTAAACGCAGGCACCAAATAACAATTATTTAAGTATAAAACTAATCCTGATGGTAGATGAAGAGGTAGCGTGCCGACCGCGATCACATCAACCTTTGATCCATTTCCCACGCGCATCGTCACCTCGTTCTTCGCTAGCTTCCGTTTATTCTGCAGCACCTGTTTCGAGTTACACATATGAGCAACCGAACCAGAATCAAATACCCAGGCACTACTACGAGTACTAGTGAGATACACATCAATAACATGTATATCGGATATACCTTTCTTCTTGATGTTGCCGTTCTTCAAATCCGCCAAGTACTTTGGGCAATTCCGCTTCCAGTGACCTTCTGCCTTGCAGTAAAAGCACTCAGTATCAGGCTTAGGTCCAGCCTTGGTCTTCTTCGTCGGCGCGGTAACTTTCTTACCACCCTTCTTGAAGTGTCCCTTTTGCTTAGACTTGCCTTTCTTGAATTTGGTGGTCTTATTGACCAACAACACTTGGTGCTCTTTCTTGATCTCCACTTCTGCAGATTTCAACATGACGAAGAGTTCTGGCAACGTCTTGTTCATGTTTTGCATATTGTAGTTCATCACGAAGTTCTTGTAACTCGGTGGTAGTGATTGAAGGACACGGTAAATCCCCAAAGCATTAGGAATCACTATACCCAAGCTTTGAAGTTTGTTTGCGTGCCTAGACATCTTAAGCACATGCTCACTGACGGAGCTGCCTTCTTCCATCTTGCAGTTAAAGAACTTTTCAGAAGCCTCATAGCTCTCAATCGCCGCGTGAGTCTCAAAGATCAATTTGAGATCACGGACAATATCATGTGGGTCTGAATTCTCAAACCTTTTCTGAAGCTCCGATTCTAAACCATACAAGATAGCACACTGAACTGTGGAGTACTGAGTCTTCCGAGTGAGGTAAACATTCTTTACTTCATCGGTAGCAGTAGCTGCAGGTGGGTCACCTAGCGGTGCATCCAGCACATAGGTCAAATTACCAGCTGTGAGGACAATCCTCAAATTGCGGAACCAATCCGCGAAGTTGCTTCCATTGTTTTTCAACTTTTCTTTCTCTAGGAACGCATTAAAATTGATGGTAGGGGCCGCCATTGATCTACAACATATTTGCAATAGTTTAGACTAAGTTTATGACAAATTGAGTTCTAATTAATAGTTAAATTAATCTAGGTGAACTCCCACTCAAAACAACATCCCTCACATTCTTTTAGTGATCACACGAACCAAATCCACCACATCAAAACCGATCATCACGAGAGTTGATGTAGCTTCAATGGCCAACAATTGTCATGTTCATCATATCTACTATATGACTCATGCTTTACCTTTCGGTGATCCGTGTTCCGAGACCATGTCTATACATGCTAGGCTCGTCAAGATCAAACCTTAGCTTCCGCATGAGCAAATCTGGCTTGCTCACGTTGTGTACACTTGCAGAATCTAACACACCCGATCATCACGTGGTGCTTCGAAACAACAAGCTTTAGCAATGGTGCTTACTAAGGGTGAACACTTTAGGACTTGAAATTTATGTACATGAGGGATCATCTTATAATGCTACCGTCGTTAACTAAGCAATACAAGATGCATAAAGGATTAACATCACATGCAATTCATAATATGTGATATGATATGGCCTTTCTTCTTTGTGCTTCCGATCTCCATCTTCAAGCACGAACATGATCTCCATCATCACCGGCATTGCATCAAGGTCAATGACGCTTCTCCATGGTTGTCGTCCACCAGCTTCAACTATTACAACTACTTTGAATAGACACGCGGGTCTTACCAAAATTAAAGACAACCATATGGCTCCTACCGGTTGCCAACTTACAATAAGGAACATTGCATACATCAAATATAATCACAATCATGGCCATATCACATCACTGCACACCCCTGCAAAACAAAGTTAGACGCCTCTACTTTCTTTGCATGTTTTACGTGGTTTTGGGGCTTTCAATAAGTGTCGTTCTAACTTACGAACAAGAACTACAACATTGATACTAGTATTGTCAATCACCCATTGTAAATTGGATCTTAACTATGTTGGGAGAAACAGGCACCCGCAAAGCCACTTATGCAATACAAGTTGCATGTCAAGCGTGGAGCAAGTCTCATGAACGATGTCATGTAAGGTTAGCCCGGGCCGCTTCATCCCACCATCCTGCAAGATGCAAAGTACACAAGAAGCAATCGACAATAAAAGCATCAACGCCCACAATGACCATTGTGTTCTACTCGTGCAACAGATCTACATATAGACACGGCTCTGATACCACTGTAGGGTTTCGTAGCATGGAAAACAAAAAATTTCTATCGCATACAAACAAACAAGCCAAGATCTATCTACTAGATTGAAGCAACGAGTCTATGGAATAACTCACCCTCGAAGATTCCAAAGTGTTTAACGAGAGCGGATTCTCGTGGGTGATGTAGTCGTACTCTTCCCGATCTCAAGATCGCGTAGACGATCCTTCCGACGCTGCGTTCTGGCAGTGCTCCCGCAGTCGGTCACACGTTCGGTACTCGACGAAAACCTTCCTCTCCCTTGTTCCAGCAGGCAGCGGAGGTTGTAGCACTCTCCTCGCGATTCCGGTAGCACAACGACGTGGTACCGGAAGTAGAGGGGAGATCTCGCAGGGCTTCACCTTAAGCCGGAGCGAGTATGGTGGACTATGAGAGAGCTCCTCGGCGATCTAGGGTTTAGACATACCAAGGAGGAGGTGCTAGGGCCGGCGGCTAGGGCTTGGGGCTTGCCCAAGTCGGCGGCTAGGGGAGCCCTAGGCGGCGGCAACAGGAGGTGGCGGCGCCGGGCTAGGGTTTTGGGTGGAGATCTTGTGTGCTAGGAGGGGCAGCCCCGCCCCTCCCTTTATAGGTGGGAGGCGCCGGCCAAGGGGAGGGGAGTCCCTCCCCAACTCGGATCCCAAGTGGGCCGGCGGTGGAGGAGGAACTCCTCCCCAACTCGGTTTCCCACTTTCCAAAATAGCCGTTTGACTTTTCAAATTGGCGTTTGACTTTTCAAACTAGGATTTGATTAAACCCTTTATTTTGTTCAGCGATGACACCTAGTACATGATGCAATCATACCAACTTGATATAACACATTCATGTACCCTTCCCCTCCGGAGTGCCGGACATTCCGGAACCTTCTAGAACATTCCCGATGAAAACACCAGAACCATTCTCCAACCCCGAAACAAGACTTTCCTTATATGAATCTTATTCTCCGGACCATGCCGGATCTCCTCGTGATATCCCGGATCCCATCTGAGACTCCGAACAACATTCGGTCTCTTACTCATCATTCCATAACTACTCAAACGACGTCGAATCCTTAAGTGTGTCTCCCTACGGTTCGTGAATTATGCGGACATGATCGAGACACTTCTCCGATCAATAACCAATAGAGGAATCTAGAAATTCATATGGCTCCCACATATTTCTACGATTACTTTGCGATCGAATGAACCACTTACATACGATACCAATTTCCCTTTGTCTCACGATAGTTTACTTATCCGAGGTTATGATCGTCGGTATCTCTGCATACCTAGTTCAACCTCGTTACTGATAAGTACTCTTTTCTCGTTCCCGTGATATGTGATCCCTTGTGAGCCAGTCACATGCTTGCAAGGTAATTTGATGACATTCCACCGAGAGGGCCCAGAGTATATCTATCCGTCATATGGATGGACAAATCCCACTCTTGATCCATGTGTCTCAACCAATACTTTCCGAACACTCAATGCCACCTTTATAGCCACCCAGTTACGGTGTGGTGTTTGATGTCATCAAAGCATTCTTCCGGTGAAGGTGATATGCATGATCTCATGGTCGAAGGAATTAGGTTACTATGTATCAGAAAGCATATAGCAATTAAACTATTAAAATGACTTGATCTTTATGCTACGCTTATCTATAGGAGTATGTCCACCATATCATTCTCCTAATGATATGATCTTGTTGTTAATAACATCTCAATGTTCATGATAGGGAAACCACAATCATTTATTAACCAACAAGCTAGTATTATAAAGAGGCTTTACTAGGGACTCTATTTTAGTTTACAAATCACACAAGTATTAATGTTTCCTTGTTAATACTATTATAGCATGAATGTAAACATTTATCATAAACACAAAGATATAATAATAACTACATTTATTATTGCCTCTAGGGCATATCTCCAACAGACGGCTTACTGGAGGTGGGGAGAATCCGGCGAGGATGCAGATCGGCAGAGGAGCTCGCAGGGAGTACGGAGAGGGGCGGGACATCAGGGTTTGGCGTCGGAAGTGGCCTCGCGCGAGGGAGGCCGAGGAGGTGCACGTTGTGGTCTGCCGGGGAGGCATCCAGAGGTGTTCCTGTGGCAAGACAAGGGCATGGTTAGAAGCAGGGGAGCAAGGGGGTCTCCATGGGGTGTCATGTATAGGGGGAGGGAGAAAGGGTGGAGCTCGGTAATCGACTTTCTTTAGAGGGCCGAGGTGCCTTCTCCTCCTCTTCCTGGGTAGTGTAGAGCAGGGGAGCGGGGAGGGAGCTCTAGGGAGGGTAGGTGGGAGTGAAATGAATAAGCAGGGGAGTGGCTGGCTGGCCTTTAGCCCTTTTATTGCAAAACCTAATGTGCAAGGATGAAATGTCTAAAATGGGCATGGGGTGGGGGCATGGTTTTGGTTCCTGTGGGCAGGGGGAGTGGTATGGGGTGGTGTGGGCCCTGCAGCTCGACTAGAGAGGGGTGAGGGTAGTGGTGGCTGTGGTTACTCAAGTTTTGGATGTTGGGATGGGACATGTCTACCTCTTAAATAAACATGTGAGACAAGAGGGATGGGGCCTACTACAGTAGGTGGTCGACCAGAGGAGAGTGCTGAGGCTGTGGTGTAGTGCTTGACAAGTTTTGGTGGAGTTTGGAGTTGGTTTGAATCAAGCTGGAGTAGTTTGCCAAAATTGGTTAAATGAAGTCTTAAGAAGTAAGTTTCAAAAGTTGCATGGGGCAAGGTGTGGAAATGGTACTGGTAGGTGGAGTATGTCAGATAATCACTTCATGATTTAAATGGGATTTTTCTAATGATTATAATCCCATTTAATTGCACTTCTTCAAAAAGTGCTGAAGTAAAATATGGAAGAAAAAATGATATTTTTACATTGATAAAGCATGGTTTTTGATTTTATATGGTTCTAAATACCATAACACACATTGGATAATTTTATTGGGATTTATTGAGATGGAAAAGTATTTTTAGGGAATTATTTCTTGTTTCTGCCATTTAAGAAAAATGGCAAAAAGAAGTAATAAAGAATCTCAAAAATATTTATTTTTGAGTTTAGAAGATTGGATATGATATATAGGCATCAAATGTGCCTTGAGTTGGCAAGGTGATTTGGAGAAAAACAAACTTGCCTTTATAGACAAGGATTTTGGGAATTTGGTAAATAAAGGGAATTAAATAGTTTAAAAATCCAAATAATTGGGAGAATTATTTGGGTATGCTTATATCCAAGTTAGATGATGTACACTTGATGTAGGCATAAAGATCAACCTTGGTTTTGAATAAAAGTGGTGAAAAGGGTGGAAACTAGATACTTGGAGGATCTAGGGTTTGATTAGTCTGATGCCATCTAAAGAAGGTTGGATTAGGGAGCTCAAAGCTCACCTTGGTACAAGGGGTGTATGGCTGGATAGACCATGTCAGGTAGATGATCATGGAAGCAATAGTTGGGCTTGGTTGGATTTGAGGTGGTATTGGAGTGATGGCAAACTTTGTTGGAAATAAGGCTACCATAACAGATACATCAGGTAGCCTCCTAAACCATGTGGGTTTGATAAGCACAAGGCTCCAATGGAAACAAGTTAAGTGGGGATTGATAGGCCATGGTTATTAGGTCCTAACCATGCAAAGAGTTGGTCAAGGGGAGGTGGCATACAGATTTGAGCTTCTGCCAAAGTAGGCAAGATGATAAGATTTGCAGAAAAGATTATTATCTTGACTACAAAACCATTATGGAGGAGTGGGACATGGAATGACTTAGCCAAGGGAAAGAATGGTCCTTGGTAGTACTAATGATTTACTACAAGATGGTTTAAATACATTCTCAAGAATGCACATAGGTTGGAAAAGGTAGAGCTCCAAAGATTGAATCTAGATAAGAAATCCAGACTTAAGCCATTTTGGCAGATTTGAGGTTTTAGACTAGAGTGTAAGTGTAGAATCTTTTGAGAGGATGCAAGGTTCCAAACTCATGATCAAGGAGATGATGTTGAGGTAATGACTAGGTAGATAGGATTCATGCTCAGATTGGCTCTCCACTGAGTTAGAAACCATCCAGAGGGATTATCCTGGGATTGATCTGAGCAGGAGATGAGAGGGGCACTTGAGTGGATTAGGATAGATCCAGACTTGGGGGCTTGCTTGATATTGATGATCACAAACAAGGATTGGGTCCTAAGGTATGAGCTACTAGATTATATCACTCTAGTTCCTAAGCAAACAAGGCAATCAGCAGATCAAGGTAATTCATCAGACAGCAGATCAAGGCAATTCATCAACCAGCAGATCAAGGCAATTCATCAGATAGCAGATCAAGGCAATTCATCTTGTTACTTATCCAACTAGTACTAGGGTTACCATCAAGCCTAGATTGAGGTAAGGATGGGTATGTTGAAAGGGGTTTTGCTTTTGAAGTAAGATAAGTACCATCTTGGTATCTCTACCAAGATTGAGATGAAAAGTTTTAATAAAGGGTTTTGGAAAACCTAGGGATAAGAGTAGTTGAAGGTTTTGTCTTGAAAACATAAGGAGATAATATATAGGTCTCCATAGTTTTGGCAATAGAAACTAGTAAAGTATTTGGTTGTGTCAAAGTCATCTTGGCTCAGGTTTTGAAATGCCAGAACATTTGAGAATATGAAAGATGAGCCAAGACATCTTTTTTGTAAAATAGTTTTTGTAAACTAGTGTTGAGATGAGGAGTATATCACTAATACGCATACAGTTGCTTGGGCACAAGCAAACAGGTAAGCTCACAATGCAAGAAAAAGTTTTTGTTCCTCCTGATTTTTCCTTTTAGACAACAATTCAGGGTTGCTGAAATTGGGATGTTATAGTCTATGTATCTTGTTGTATTGCCCAATCAACCTCATAGGATCTTTCTGACTAGTAATTGCATTGTTATGCCTTGCTCAGTTCCTGTCAATTGCCCTGCTATAATTTGTTTACCCTTCATGCCATGTTGTTTATCTAAGGAGAGCACCTCTAGTGAACTATGGACCCCGGTCCAATCTTTACCATTGATACATCTTCCACTATTACTTGTTTACTTGCTGCAAACCATTACTTTCCATACTATTCGTTTAATCCTTTGTTACAGCAAACCGGTGAGCTTAACAACCTCACTGTTCATTGGGGCAAAGTCTTGAGTTTGTGTTGTGCAGGTCTCCACGTTGCTTGCAACACCTGTGTGACGTTTCCTTCCTCCTTCTGGTTCGATAACCTCGGTCTCAACTGAGGGAAAACTTGCTGCATTCTGTTCACACCCTGCACTTGGGGTTACTAACAAAGTGCCACGTCGAGCACCATCACGACTCGGTATTCAATCTACTAGGTGAGTAATTGGCCATGAATATGCATGTTTTGTAGGTGTGAAGCTTGTCACGCGGGTGGTGTGTACATGTGATGCATGGCGCCAAGATAATGTTTGTGCATGAAGCTTGTGTGGTGCATGAATGTTTGCATGGGAAAAAAATTCTTGTTGTTGCGTGTATGCCCCTGGTGTGGTGCATGGATGTTTGCCGAAATGTTGACTCATTTACATTTCGGCAAATTTTTGCACCACCCATATGTCCTACTTTTAGGAAAAGCCATGCCGAATTTTTTCAGCGACCATGCATGTGTGTTTGTGTGTGCATAAGGTGTGGTTTCTAATTAACCTACTCTGTTTTTTTCTCTATACGTTCATACCGCGTAGGCAACCATGGTCTTCAAAAACCGTGTTCCAAGGGACTCGAAAGTGGCTTCGCATGGATCACCTGTGGAGAAAACACGATGACCCGTTCAATGGTAAAGACGAGCTCGAAAGAGCCCCGCGTACGAGGAGCGGCGAAGAAATAGAGGGGCTTCTGAATAATTGGGAAGAGTGCCTTGCGCCAGGAAAGAACCGACCAAGGACAAAGCTGCTTCTGGGTGTATGGAAATCAAGGTCTGTTTTCTAGGATCTGCCGTACTGGAAGGTCCTCCACACGGCCCATAGCCTCGATGTAATGCACATCACGAAGAACGTTACCAAGAATCTTCTTGGCACTCTGCTCAACATGCCGGAGAGGACCAAGGATGGGTCGAAAGCAAGAAATGACCTGAAATTGCTTGGCATCAAGAAGGAGCTTCAATACCCTGATAGTGATGATGATGATGATCCGACAGAAGGGACTCAAGGTCGCCGCAAAAGTGTTAAGAAGAATGAGGTGGTTTTGCTTCGCTCTGCCTGCTTCACTCTGTGTTAGGAGGAGATCGAGCAGTTTTTCAGGTACCTCCTAGGAGTCAAGGTTCCTCATGGTTACTCGGGAAAGATAAGCAGATATCTTGACGTAGGAAAGAAGAGGTTCAGTGATCTGAAGTCTCACGACTGCCACGTGTTGGTGACATAGATACTTCCAGTTGCCATACGAGGGATAATGGACGAGCACGTCCGTGAGATGTTGTTTGGCATGTGCAACTTTTTCGACGTCATCTCTAGGAACTCGGTCGGCATGAAGCAGCTCGACAGGCTACAGGAAGAGATCAGGGTGATACTATGCGAGCTCGAGATTTATTTCCTGGCCACATTTTTCGACATCATGGTGCATCTGCTTGTCCATGTCGTGGATGACATCATCCAGCTCAGGCCGACATTCCTGCATAACATGATGCCGTTTGAAAGGCTGAATGGTGTCTTCAAAGGGTTCGTTCGCAACAGGTCCCGTCCAGATGGAAGCATAGCCAAGGGTTTTCTGATCTACGAGTGCATCTCTTTCTGCTAGAACTATCTAACCACCGAGAACGAGGATGTTGGAATACCCACCAAGAAGCACCTCAGCAGGCTCGCTGGGTATGGTCATCGCGAGGGCCAGCTCACTGCATGTCGGCATTGCTAATCAATGCGTCGACTTTGGCAGGGCACGCCAAGTCGCGCTACAACACATTTAATTGGTCAGCCTTTGGGTGGAAGAGCACAAAAGCTTGATCGAGCAGGAGTACGTGGACCGGTCCCGCCTAAGGAAAAAAGGAGACGTAACAAAAGAGCACAACTCCAGCTTCACGGGTTGGTTCAAGAAAAGGCTGTTGGACAATCCCCCGTAGACGCCTTCTACGGAAGATCAACAACTCATATTCTCCTTGTCATAGGGCCCAACGCATAACGTAAACACCTATCAGTCATACGACATCAACGGTTATAGATTCTACACCGAGGAAAAGAACATGAATAGCGAATATCAAAACTCGGGAGTAACTATGATGTCCTTCGCCGATGACGAGACTACTGTCATGGAAAGATTCTACGGAAGGATCGAGGAGATATGGGAGCTTGACTACTGTGGAGAGACGGTACCGATGTTACGTGTTAGATGGGCCAAGAACGTCGAAAAATAAGGCCGGTATTTCACCACCTACGTTATACCCGATGCCAAGTCAGCAAAGAACGCCTCCGTGAAAAATGAGCTGTGGATACTCGCTAGCCAAGTTGATCAATGTTTATTTATTACCAACCCGTCAAAGCCCAGTCGTGTTGTAGTGAGGAGGGGCAAGAGGATCATCATCGGAACGGAAGGATCCACCAACGAGCAAGACTTCGAAAAGAACGACGATCCGAAGATCGAAGAGGAATTCGACAAGTACTTCAACATGCCTACTACTACAGTAAGAAGAAAGACCACACTACCTACAAAAGGTTTTCCGTTCATGAGAAGAAATCTCATAGTGCCCAGGCTAAAGTATTCAACCGCGAAGAAAAAGGGCAATAAGATTGTGAAGAGAGGCTAGCTCGAAACATCACATGATGATGTGTGACCTTTTTTGTGTATTAATATATGTGTGCTTGCAAATATATATTAGTTAGAGACTAAAGATATATCGTGATATTCGTATGCGTATACAATTTCACATGTGTTTGTGAGAAGCACAATATATACATATAATTCAGGGAGGTTTTTTGAATAAATACACATGTGTATGTGCTTGGTTTTAAATATATTTGTAACATACAATTTTTAAACAAAGATTTTTTTACGCAGCCAGGATTTGAAGTTGGCTGCCACAGGTTCATGTCCAACTACATGCCTCATAACCACTAAGATAATGTCTGTTTAGTGTCCAACTACAGCCACGCGCCGTTTTTGAATAAGTGCCAAGGTTCTATGGCGCATATCACTGGAATGCGCCACAGATGAAACTTCTATGGCGCATTCCAGCGATATGCGCCACAGAACCTTGGCACTTAGCCAAATAACCGGTTCGGTGATGTCTACACACTTATATTCTTGTAGACAGTTGTTGGGCCTCCAAGTGCAGAGTTTGTAGAACAGCAGCAAGTTTCCCTTAATTGGATCACCCAAGTTTTATCGAACTCAGGGAGGAAGTGGTCAAAGGTATCCCCTCTCAAGCAACCCTGCAATCAAGATACAAGAAGTCTCTTGTGTCCCCAACACACCCAATACACTTGTAAGGTGTATAGGTGCACTAGTTCGGCAAAGAGATAGTGATATACAAGTGGTAACGGTGCCAGAAAATAGCTTGACGGTTAGGTAAAGACTAAAGGCAACAAGAAGGAAGCAGGCAAACATGCAACATATCTAGTAGCAAACGGTGTTTCAATGTTTAGAAACAAGGCCTAGGGATCATACTTTCACTAGGGAACACTCTCTCATATAAATATCCTCTCTAAATGATACTACTTTTAACTACTCTCCGATTGGACACTCTAATCATTGGTAGGGCTATAACAACACTCCTCAAAGTCCGTCTTCCCCAATCTAGATAACCCCACAATGTCACCTTGAGCACTAGATGGTTCCAACAAACACCACAATTTCATAGAGACATCCAACTCCAAATATAACTCATAACAAATATTCAATCTAGCCAAAGTGTCGTACACAGTATGCCTGCTGTCACTTTCACACACGTGGGGAAAAGCATAGATCTATTAAAGCACAAGGAGTATTTATGTAGACTCAAGCCTTAGTGCCACCATGTCATGCACGCTATCACTTTCGCACACATGGGGAGAGTAGAGATCTAATGAAGCACTTGAGTAGCAATGTAGATCTACTTGATTACAAAGCTCATGACCACAAGATCATGCATAGAGAAAGAGATGAACACATAGCTACCGGTAGAGCCCTTAGCCCTGCGGAAGAACTACTCCCTCCTCATCATGGGAATCAGCAATGGTGATGAAGATGGCGATTGATGGAGATGGCTCCGGGGGCACTTCCCCATCCCGGCAGGGTGTCAGAACAGAGACTTTCTATCCCCTAAATATCCCCTTTGGCGGCGGCGGTGGCGGCGCTACAGAGATTTTCGTGGATTTCTTCTGGATGCCCTAGGGTTTTTGGGTCGGAGGCTTCTTATAGGCGTAGGAATCAAGGTCGGTGGGGGTCCAGGGGGCCCACACCCCTTGTGGGCGCCTCCAAGGCTTGCCCGCTCCTAGGGGGTGCGGCCACCCTGTGGCCCCCCTCCGGCTCTGCTTCGTTGTTCCGTGTTGCTCTGGGGAAATAATGACTTTGGCTTTTGTCCCGTCCAATTCCGAGAATATTGATTTTCTGCCTTTCTGGAACGAAAAACAGAAGAAAACATGCAACTGTCACTATGGCATCTTGTCAATAGGTTAGTTCCAGAAAGTGTATAAAAATACCTCAAAGTGTAGACAAAACATAAGACAAATGATACAAAACAAGCATGGAGCATCAAAAATTATAGATACGTTTGCGACGTATCAAGCATCCCCAAGATTAACTCATGCTTGTCCTTGAGTAGGTAAGTGATAAAAAGAATAATTTTTTAGGTGACATGCACCATCAAAACCAAGATCAAACTATTTGCAAGCATTGAAAGCTGGGATCAAAGAACCCTAAACATGTGCATAAAAGATGGATTCTAACAATAGGACATAGTAACTATGCATGCAACATGATAGGCTACAAACAAACATCATGAATAACATGCATTGAAAAACGTTTGTTCGTTTCACATACAGAAAACATAGCATAGTGGCAATCAGCTTGTCCCTCATAGAGTAGCAATATAGATGCATATGACACCTTCAAAGAATGACAACTATGCTCTCTTAATGGTGCCTAAAAGTAGAAGGTGGAGACTTAATAATGGTGGAATAAAGGCCTTTTGTAAAGAAAGCAGGGATTTCAAGTTTCAAAAAGAGCTTCCAAAAATTATGGTACTTGTTAGCTTTCAGCCTTCATTGCCCCTATCATAAGCATCTTGAAGTGATTAAGGTTAAAGTGAACAAAGATGGAGTATATGCTTGATGAAGTATAAGTTGGCAATCTCAAGTCCCTTGAATATGAGGGCCACACCTCATGCTACTCAACTTCAGTCACAGGTAAGTTCTTGTCATTGTAAGTATTTGCATATCATAGAGAACCGCCAACGGGGTACCCCTTGCACATGGTACAGGAGCTATCCCATAACCAAAATGACATGGCAAGAAGACAATGATCAACTCAGCAATCTTTTTATTTACTATATGCATAGATTTTTATTGAGGATGCTTCATAGATAACTCATTATGGTGATGTTGCAAGTTTCCACCATGATTAGGCATGGCTTAGGCTAGCGACCCAGGCGTTTCTCTAACACATGATACAAACTCCATGTACTTACAAGTTCCCTCTTTATTTCACAGTGACATCCATAGACAAAAGAGCATGATATCAACTGAGTATAAAGTACACGTGCAATGTTGAAAACGTTTCCCATGACAGCATGGTTCTGCTAATTCCAACGTATAAGTGCAAGAATATACAACATAGACGTCACAATGGTTCAAGTTTATTAGGGGCAAAGAATATAAAGTGTGCCATAAAGTTTATGAGGGTTTTAATCACTAAGTTTTCACATAACAAAATAGTTTTTAATTGGAAGATAGCTGAAAGCAAGAATATACTTGGAATGGTGTAACACACCATGCATAGGATTTTATAGTGGACACTTTGGAATAACTTGGTTTCTTGGGAGTTGGAAGCATGAGTAGAGCTTACTCATACAAGTGGAGGCTAGCAAAAGACTGGGAGCAACCAACTAAGAGAGCATAATGGCCATAATCATGCAGAGCAACAAAACATTACAAATCAAAGCATAAAGTGGTACCACAAGTCGAGGACTAAATGATCATAGATGCTACGGTGACTTGTTAGAGTCATAACATGGTGTGAGCATGTGCCAAGTCAACCCAAACAAAGCATCAAAGGAGAATACCACTATACTATGCTTTTGTATGCTAAAACAACGCATGATTCCTTCAAGGCACACTAAACAATCCCAATTGTTTGGAACAAGACATGCTACAGCAATAATCACTAAGCATAAGGTCAAAACAACACCTAGCATGTCATCCTAAAGTCTAAGTCACAGTCAATGCAAGCTCCTTTTGCACTTACAAGCAAGAACTTTCCTACTCTTTTCCAACACCAATCAACTTATTTGAAATAACTCACAAAGATAATAATCAATAAATATCAGTGAGCATGTCTCAAAATCCACAAAGAAGAACTAAAAGGTACTAAGCTGAAAGCACGAGAAAACTAAGGCTGAACGCAGTGCTAGCAAAACTGAACACTCACAAAACAATAAGAGTGGAAACTAGAGTGTTCTAGGCAATGGAAACAGAGTGTGTCTCTCTCCAAAAGAAGTGTGGCGTAACCAACCAACTTACTCAATAAAACTAAGCAAACGAAAACCAAAAACAAAAACTAAGACGCTCCAAGAACAATACAAATGAAGTGTCTAGAAAGACCTGAGATTTTTATTGATGAAGAAGGGGATGCCTTGGGCATCCCCAAGCTTTGACGCTTGTACCTCTTGGATATTTCTTGGGGTGACACAGGGGTGGCATCCCCAATCTTGAGCTTTTGTCCATTCTTCATCTCATTACATCATTCTCTCTCTACACCTGAAATTTTTCCTTCATACAAAACTTCACACAATCTTCATTAACAACATTAGTTTATTCAAAAGATATTAGACCTCTAGAAAAGCTTTGGAACAACAAGGATTTTCACTAAAAACACAAACTACTGTATTAACTCCTTCAAAAAGCTCAATTCCCCAAAAGAGAACTCAAAAAGGAATCAATAAGAAGCAAATGCAAATAATGGCAGAAATCTGTCAAAACGGAACAGAAGGTAGAAACCGATTTTTTAGAACATCTTCTGTTGCTCAAATCAAAAAGTGTTGAACTAACGGAAGTTATCTAACATTCTGAGGGATTTAGTCGTAAATTTTCAGCTCAATCGGAGTTACATATACTCCTCATGAATTTTTATGGTGGAGGATAGAAATCTGTTTCAGGACAGCAACTCCCCAAATCTTACTTCCCTCTCATTAGAGGTCATTCTTGGCACAAAAAGCAAACAAAAAGGATAAGGAGAAGTCATTACAGAAGTAATAACTTCCAAGACTCAAGAAAACTCTTGGGTTATCTCCCAACAAGTACTTTTCTTTAATGCCTTTAAGTTAGGCTTGATAGCTTGAGAAGGTGCTCACATAAGAAATATGAATTGAAGTAAAAGAGAGCATCAAGAAGCAAATTCAAAACACATTTAATTCTAACCCACTTCCTATGCATAGGAATCTTGTAAATAAACAAGTCATAAAAACACAAAGCAACTAGCATAGGAAAGCAAAACAAGTGTAACTTCAAAATTCTCAACATAAAGAGGGGAAACTTAATATTTTTGAGATGCATAAAACCATGTTTCCCTCTCTCATAATAACTTTCAGTAGCAACATGAATAAAATTAACAATATAACTATCACATAAAACATTCTTATCATGAGCCACATGCATAAAATGATTATTACTCACCACATAATCATAGTCATTCTTATTAATTATGGTGGGAGCAAATTCAACAAAATAGCTATCACTATTATTCTCATCACCATAATCATCAAATATAGGAGGCAGATTGTAATCACAATTAACTTTCTCCTCAATAGTAGGTGGACTGAAAATATCATATTCATCATTGTACTCATCATAAATTGGAGGTTTGGTATCATCATAAGCAATAGAATACTTATCTTCCAAAGCTGGGGGACTAAAAAGATCATTTTCATCAAAACTAGCTTCCCCAAGCTTAGACTTTTCCATAGCATTAGCAATAATGGTGTCCAAAGAATTCATACTAATAACATTGCTATTAGCATGAAAATAAAGTTCCATAGGTTTTTTAATTTTCTCTTCAAACACTTCATGTTCTAACTCAAGATAAATACTATAGAGGTCTCTAATTTTTTGTTGTTTTCCATTAAGCCTAACTAGTGAAAACAAGAAACAAAAAGACAAAATTGCAGAATCTAAATAAAATAACTTCGAGCACTCATACCGGAGGATGTGAGTACCTTTTATCTTACCTCCCCGGCAACGACGCCAGAAAAGAGTTTGATGTCTACGCACTTCTATTCTTGTAGACAGTTGTTGGGCCTCCAAGTGCAGAGGTTTGTAGAACAGTAGCAAGTTTCCCTTAAGTGGATCACCCAAGGTTTATCGAACTCAGGGAGGAAGTGGTCAAAGGTATCCCCTCTCAAGCAACCCTGCAATCAAGATACAAGAAGTTTCTTGTGTCCCCAACACACCCAATACACTTGTCAGGTGTATAGGTGCACTAGTTCGGTGAAGAGATAGTGATATACTAGTGGTAATGGTGCCAGAAAATAGCTTGACGATGAGGTAAATACTAAATGCAACAAGAAGGAAGCAGGCAAACATGCAACAAATCTAGTAGCAAACGGTGTTTCAATGTTTAAAAACAAGGCCCAGGTATCATACTTTCACTAGTGAACACTATCTCATATAAATATCCTATCTAAATGATACTACTCTTAACTACTCTCCGATTGGACACTCTAATCATTGGTAGGGCTATAACAACACTCCTCAAAGTCCTGCCTTCCCCAATCTAGATAACCCCACACTGTCACCTTGAGCACTAGATGGTTCCAACAAACACCACAATTCCATAAAGACATCTAACTCCAAATATAACTCATAACAAATATTCAATCTAGCCAAAGTTCCACACACGATATGCCCGCTGTCACTTTCACACACATGGGGAAAGCATAGATCTATTAAAGCACAAGGAGTATTTATATAGACTCAAGCCTAAGTGCCACCATGGCATGCACACTGTCACTTTCACACACATGGGGAGAGCAGATATCTAATGAAGCACTTGAGTAGCAAGATAGATCTACTTGATTACAAAGCTCATGACCACAAGATCATGCATAGAGAGAGATGAACACATAGCTATCGGTAGAGCCCTTAGCCCTGAGGAAGAACTAGTCCCTCCTCATCATGGGAATCAACAATGGTGATAAGATGGCGATGGAGATCGATGGAGATGGCTCCGGGGGCACTTCCCCATCCCGGCAGGGTGCCGGAATAGAGACTTTCTATCCCTCGAATCTCCCCTTCATTGGCGGCGGAGCTATAGAGGTTTCCGTGGGTTTCTTCTGGATGCCCTAGGGTTTTGGGGTTGGAGGCTTCTTATAGGCACAGTAATCAAGGTCGGTGGGGGTCCACACCCCTTGTGGGCGCCTCCAGGGATTGCCCTCACCTAGGAGGGTGCGGCCACCCTATGGCCCCCCTCCGGCTCTGCTTCGTGGTTCCGTGTTGCTCCGAGAAAATAATGACTTTGGCTTTTGTCCCATCCAATTCCGAGAATATTGATTTTCTGCCTTTCTGGAACCAAAGACAGAAGAAAACATGCAACTGGCACTATGGCATCTTGTCAATAGGTTAGTTCCAGAAAGTGTATAAAAACACCTCAAAGTGTAGACAAAACATAAGACAAATGATACAAAACAAGCACAGAGCATCAAAAATTATAGATACGTTTCCGACGTATCATTCGGCCGCATGACCCTTTCCCCCACTCTCTAGCTTTCCTCCTCCCCCTGCGCCCAAATCGAACCCTATACTAGCCCGAACGGCCGCTGTCGCTCGCCTGCATGCCTCCGCCGCCACACGCCTCCGTCGCTCGCCTGCATGCCTTCGCCGCTTGCCCTAGCACCCTCACACTAAAGGTGGAGGAGGAGCCCATGGTGGAGGAGGATCCCTAGCTCTCGCCCTGCCGCCATAGCCCGTGGAGGAGGAGGAGAGCCACCGCCGCCACTAGAACCCATGGAGGAGAGCCGCCCCCGCCGCCAGAGCCCGTGGAGGAGGAGCCCGTCCGCAGCGCGCAGGAGGAGAAGGGCAGTGCACCGGCGTCCAGCAGGAGGAGAAGGGCAGTGCACCGGCGTGACCTCACCATCCATCGGCATCCACCTACTACCATCCACCAGCGCCACCTAGGTAATGTTCTGAACTAGTACTGATCTTGGATTAGGGTTAGGGTTCTTTGGATTTTCTGGGCACCGCAGTAGGGTTCTTGCGCATGCTCTGTAGTTTGCTGATTAGGGTTCTTGGAAAGTAATACACTACTAGTGATTGCTAGGACAGTAATACACTACTAGTAGAAAAAAGAATTCGTGTGGATATGTTCTTGAGTGCTTTCTAGTGTTACTTGTGATATAGTCTACTAGTAGATCATGATGGTATAAAGTGTTAGCTTCATTGATTTTTTTTGTGAAAAATCTCTGAACTTTATGTGTTAAAATTCAGTTAACATGTGTTAGTGCTATTCCTGGATGATCTAGTGTGATTCCTAGTGTTAGTGCTATTCTCTGGGTTATGTGTATGTGAGTTCTGGAGTGATTTAGCACATAGATTAGTTGCTTTCTATGTTCCTGTGATTGGGCATGGGCAATTTCTCATGCTTAATTGTTGGTATAAATGATGTATTTTAAAATTGTCTAGTGTAAATCTTAAAGTGTTTAATGATAAATGGATGTGGTTGTGGATTTTAGATGATCTTGCCTTAATGTCTAGACATATTCTAGTTGCTGGTTTAACCTTGTGGCTATTTCTATGGTTTTTGCCATTGTGGTGCCTCTTTGTTTAAGTTGATAAAAATACGATGGTTGGGTTGAGGATTAACAACCTGTCTGCCTCTGAAATTTTAGGTTCTTAGTGTAGTGAAAAACCATAACTCGTTCAGTCTCTGTCGTTTGCTGCTGTTGTTCGGACTTCCAGTACTCTCTTAAGGTTGTGATAGGTGCCAATGCTACCATTTCTATGACATTATATCCTTTTATTTGGGTTGGTTGATACGTCGTAAACGTATCTATAATTTTCGATGTTCCATGCTTGTTTAGTATCCACTTTGCTATGCTCTGTCTACACTTTGAGGTATTTTTATACATTTTCTAGGACTAACCTAATAACAAGATGCCACAGTGCCAGTTGCCTATTTTCTGCTATTTTTGGTTTCAGAAAAGCTAGTAAGGAAATATTCTCGGAATTGGACGGGACCGAAGGGCAACCGGAGGGGAGCCACAGGGTGTGGGCCACCTGGCCGCCCTCCTGCCTCACCTCTTCGCCTATATAATCACCCCAATGCCAAAAACCCTAAGTACCCAATCAGATCTCCACGAAATAGTCCATAGCCGCCGCCACCATCGTTCCTAGATCAGGGGGATCTGAAGCTCTTCCCGGCATCCTGCCGGAGGGGAGAGATCATCCCGAAGGCCTTCTTAATCACCATGCCAGCCTCCGATATGATGCGTGAGTAGTTCAACCTTGGACTATGGGTCCATACAGTATCTAGATGGTTGTTTCTACTCCTTCGTGCTATCATGTTTAGATCTTGTGAGCTCCGTTCATGATCAAGATCATCTATTTGTAATCATGCATGTTGTTTTTGCGGGGATCCGATGGATATTGAGATTACCATGTCAGATTGATTTGATTCTATCATGTCTCTTGATTATTGATTCTATCATGTATGTGTTGTTTGAGATCTTGCATGCTCTCTATTTCTAGTAGTTATCTTGGTCAAATAGATGCTAGTGACTCCAAGAGGGAGTATTTATGCTCGATAGTGGGTTCATGCCTCTATTGAATCTGGGGAAGTGACAGAAATCTCTAAGGTTGTAGATGTGCTATCGCTACTAGGGAAAAAACAACAATCTCTTGTTCATGGAACAATTGTATTGTTTTTACTTTACACACATTGCTTAAAGCAGTTATCCGTTGCTTACAACTTAATACTGGAGGGGGTTCGAATGATAACCTGAAGGTGGATTACTAGTCATAGATGCAGTTGGATGGCGGTCTATGTATCTTGTTGTAATGCCCAATCATATCTCATAGGATCATGAATGTCTAGTATTGCATTGGTATGCCTTGCGCAGTCATGTCAATTGTCTCGCTGTAATTTGTTTATCCAGCATGTTATGTTATTTATCTTAAGGAGAACACCTCTAGTGAACTGTGGACCCCGATCCAATTTTTACCATTGATACATCATCCTCTATTACTGTTTACTTTCTGCAAGTAATCATTACCTTCCACACCATAGGTTTAATCCTTTGTTTTTAGAAAACCGGTGAGATTGACAACCTCACTGTACGTTGGGGCAAAGTCTTGAGTTTGTGTTCTGCAGGTTCCAAGTTGTTAACAATACCTTGGACTCGTTTCCTTCCTCCTACTGGTTCGATATCCTTGGTTTCATAACCGAGGGAAGACTTACTGCTATGCTCATCATACCTTCCTCTTGGGGTTTCGCAACAAAGCTCTACAGTGATCTGAGCCACATCAAGATGTTTTCTGGCGCCGTTGCTGGGGAGTTAAGGACGACTTCACAAGGGGAGTCATTCACAACCTTTCTCCTTACTTTGTTTTTGTTTTTCTTAGTTTCTTTTGCTTTGTTTTGATTGCTTCTTTTTATCAAAAATTACAAAAAAATAGTTTCGTTTGGTTTGCTTTTTGTTATAAAAAACATTTAAAAATTAGTTCCTATTTTAGTTGCTACCATGTCTAGCGTTGTTCCAATCACTGTGTCACCTATGGAAAGGATCTTTACTTTCAAACAAGGAAGTGAAGAGAGTTTGAAAGAAGCTTGGTCTAGAATTTCTGATTCACATGGAAAAACTGAGCCTAAAATGAGTCTAGGCTTGGTTCTTAGCAGTTTATACCATGGTCTTGCTCTTTGTTATAGATATGCTTTGGATGTTGTAGCAGGAAAATATTTTTTCCAATGTAATGAGGATGAAGCTTTGGATGCCATAAAGAAGTTGATTACAATTTATAATTTGCCTAGCAAGTCTGATTCTTCCTTTATAAACATCTATGCTAGGCTGAACACTCTTGAGACCAGTACAGCTAGTTTGAAAGATTGCTATAACATGCTTAGAGAGCACCATTATTATGTTCCAATAAATTCTGAGCCTTCAAACTGGTTTCCTACAATAAAAGTTGCTATAAACAATGAAACTTTTGATGCTCGTTGTGATATCATGTCTGAATTTTGTCTTATGCCTAAAGATATCTATGAGTCTTTGAATCTTTGGGGACTTTATGAAGGAGGAGAAGAAATATCTCTTACCAATAATGCAACTATATTACCCATTGCAATAGCTGAAGGAGTGTTTACAAATATCTCAGGGAAAGTGGTGTCTACTGATTATCTTGTTATTGAATATGCAGGAAAATGATAAATTACGCTTGGAAGATCCCTACTGAAACACCTTGGAGCAATAATAGATGTGGGAAAAGGCATTATGCATTTTGCTTCTCCAATAAGCAATCATGCATTCCCTAAAGATAATAGGAAATGTAAGAAAGGTAGGAGCAAGAAATTTGATGTTAATGCTTCTTCATTTGAAAACACTTGATTCTTCTTCTTGTGCCTAACTTAAAGGCATTAAAGAAAAGTACTTTTTGGGAGATAACCCAATAGTTTTCTAAAGTCTTGGAAGTTATTACTTCTGTAATAACATCTCCTTATCCTTTTTGTTTGATTTTTGTGCCAAGAATAACCTCTAATGAGAGGGAAGTAAGATTTGGGGAAGTGTTGTCCCGAAACAAAATTTTGTGCTTCACTGTAAAAATTCGTGTAAAATCTCTATAAGTAGGATTGAGCTATGATTTTCTAAATAAATCTCCCAGTTTGTTAGCTAACTTACGTTAGTTCAACACTTTTTTATTTAAGCAACAGAAGGTCTTCGAAAAAATCGGTTTTTACCTGCTGGTCTGTTTTAACAGATTTCTGCCATTTTTTGCATTTGCCTCTTTATCGATTTCCTTTTGAGTTCTCTTTGGTAAATTGAGATTTTTGAGGGAATTTCTACATTATCTTGTGTTTTTAATGAAAGATTCGCTATTTTAAAACTAAACCCAAAGGTTTATTATCTTTTGAATGCACTAATGTTGCTAATAAAGATTGTGTGAAGTTTTGTATGAAGGAAATTTTCACGTGTAGGGAAAGAATGATGTAATGAGATGAAGAATGGACAAAATCTCAAGCTTGCGGATGCCACCACCTGTCACCCCAAGAAATATTCAAGAGGTACAAGAGTCAAAGCTCGGGGATGCCCAAGGCATCCCCTTCTTCATCAATAAAAATCTCAGGTCTTTCTAGACACTTCGTTTTTATTGTTTCATGCATTGTTGTGTTGTTCTTGGAGCGTCTTAGTTTTCTTTTTTGGTTTTTGTTTGCTTAGTTTGCTTGAATAAACTAGTTGGACCCCCGCTTTCGATGTGTTGTTTCAAATAAGTTGATTGGTGTTGGAAAGGAGTATAAAGTTTCTTTCTTATAGTGGTACAAGAAGGAGCTTGCTTTGACTGTGACTTAGACTTTATAATGCCATGCTAGATGTTATTTTGACCTTAAGCTTAGTGATTATTGTTGTAGCGTGACTTGTTCCAAACAATTAGGATTGCTTAATGTGCCTTGAAATAATCATGCGTTGTTTTAGCATACAAAAGCATAATATTGTGGTATTCTCCTTCGATGTTTTGTTTGGTTGATTTGGAACACGCTCACACCATGTTATGACTATGAACCAATCACCTTAGCCTCTATGATCATTTAGTTTTTGACTGGTGGTACCACTTTATACTTTGATCAGTAATGTTTTGTTGCTCTGCATGATTATGGCCATTATTGCTCTCTTAGTTGGCCGCTCCCAGTCTTTTGCTAGCCTCCACTTGTATTGAGTAAGTTCTACTCATGCATCCAACTCCCAAGAAACCAAGTTATTCCAAAGTGTCCACTATAAATTCCTATGCATGGTGTGTTACACCATTCCAAGTATATTCTTGTTTTATCTATTTTCCAAATTAAACTTGTTATGTGAAAATTAGTGATTAAAGCTCTCACAAACTTGATGGCACGCTTTATTTTTCTTGCCCCTAATAAACTTGAACCATTGTGTCATCTATGTTGTATATGCTTGCACTTATACATTGGGAATTAGCAGAACCGTGCTGTCACGGGGAATGCTTTCAATACCTGTAAATATCTACCCAGTTGATATCATGCTCTTTTGTTTATGGACGTCGGCGGTGTGAAATAAATGGGGAGCTTGTAAGTCCATGGAGTTATGTATATGTGTTAGAGAAATGCCTGGGCCGCTAGCCTAAGCCATGCCTAATCATGGTGGAAACTTGTAGCCTCACCATAGTGAGCAATCTATGAAGCATTCTTCTTATAAAAAAAGAGAGAAATAGAAAAAAGAGATTGAGAAAAAGAAAAAAAAAGAGGAAAGAAGAGAAAAAAGCACCATTTTCCCATGGTAAATAAGAAGACTGTTGAGATGCTCATTGTCTGTTGCCTTGTCATTTTGATATGGGATAGCTCCTGTATCACGGGGCAAGGGGTACGTCGTTGGTGGTTCTCTTTGATATACATATATTTACTATGAGAAGAACTTACCGGTAACTAAAGTTTAGTAGCATGAGGAACGGACCTCGTACTCAAGGGACATGAGATTGCCAACTTATACTTTGTCAAGCATATACTCCATATTTTGTTTACTTTAACCTTAATCACTTCAAGATGCTTATGATAAGGGCAATGAGAGCTGAAAGCTAACAAGTACCATAATTTTTGGAAGCTCTTTATGAAACTTGAAATCTCTGCTTCCCTTTGAAGGGCCTTTCTTCCACTTTTATATTGACTCTCCACCTTCTATCCTTAGGCACCAATTAAGAGAGCATAGTTGTCATTCTTAGTTCTATGTGCATTATCCCAAAACTTATTGATTGATTCATAATGTTGATATTGCTTGTTATTGAACTATTTGTATCTAGTCACCCTTATAAACTTTGAAGGTGTCCTATGCATTTATATTTTGCTACTCGATGAGGGACAAGCTGAATGCCACTATGCTATGTTTTCTATATGTAAAGCAAAAAAAACGTCTCTTAATGCATTGTTATTCATGATCTTTGTTTGTATCCTTTCATGTTGCATCATAGTTACTATGTCCTATTGTTAGAACTTCATCTTTCATGCTCATGTTTAGAGTACTTTGATCCCAGCTTTCAATGCTTGCAAATGGTTTGACCATGATTGTGATGGTGCATGTCACCTCAAAAATTATTCTTTTTATCACTTACCTACTCTAGGACTAGCAGGAGTTAAGCTTGGGGATGCTTGATATGTCGTAAACGTATCTATAGTTTTTGATGTTCCATGCTTGTTTAGTATCCACTTTGCTATGCTTTGTCTACACTTTGAGGTATTTTTGATACATTTTCTGGGACTAACCTATTAACAAGATGCCACAGTGTCAGTTGCCTGTTTTTTGTTGTTTTTGGTTTCAGAAAAGCTAGTAAGGAAATATTCTCGGAATTGGATGAGACAAAAGCCAAAGTCAATATTTAACCGAGACCAACATAGAGAGCGAAGGGCGACCAGAGGGGAACCACAGGGTGTCCACCCCCCCACGTGCGGGCCTACCCTGGGCCGCGCCTAAGCAGGGTGTGGCCCCCTGGCCGCCCTCCTGCCTCGCCTCTTCGCCTATATAATCACCTTGATGCCAAAACCCTAAGTACCTGATCAGATCTCCATGAAATAGTCCATAGACGCTGCCACCATCGTCCCTAGATCGGGGGGATCTGAAGCTCTTCCCGACACCCTGCCGGAGGGGAGAGATCATCCCGGAGACCTTCTTCATCACTATGCCGGCCTCCGGTATGATGCGTGAGTAGTTTCACCTTGGACTATGGGTCCATACAGTAGCTAGATGGTTGTTTATCCTCCTTTGTGCTATCATGTTTAGATCTTATGAGCTCCATTCATGATCAAGATCATCTATTTGTAATCATGCATGTTGTGTTTGCGGGGATCCGATGGATATTGAGATTACTATGTCAGATTGATTATTGATTCTATCATGTCTCTTGATTATTGATTCTACCATGTCTGTGTTGTTTGAGATCTTGCATGCCCGCTGTTTCTAGTAGCTATCTTGGTCAATTAGATGCTAGTGACTCCAAGAGGGAGTATTTATGCTCGATAGTGGGTTCATGCCTCTATTGAATCTGGGGAAGTGACAGAAATCGCTAAGGTTGTAGATGTGATGTTGATACTAGGGAGAAAACAACAATATTTTGTTCATGGAACAATTGTATTGTTTACTTTACACATATTGCTTAAAGCAGTTATCCGTTGCTTGCATCCTAATACTGGAGGGGGTTCAAATGATAACCTGAATGTGGATTACTAGTCATAGATGTAGTTGGATGGCGGTCTATGTATATTGTTGTAATGCCCAATCAAATCTCATAGGATCGTGAATGTATAGTATTGCATTGTTATGCCTTGCTCAGTCCTGTCAATTGCCTCACTGTAATTTGTTTACCCAACATGCTATGTTATTTATCTTAAGGAGAAAACCTCTAGTGAACTATGGACCCCGGTCCAATCTTTACCATTGATACATCTTCCACTGTTACTTGTTTACTTTTTAAAAGCAATCATTACCTTCCACACCATATGTTTAATCCTTTGTTTTCAGCAAATCGGTGAGATTGACAACCTCACTGTTCATTGGGGCAAAGTCTTGAGAGTTTGTGTTGTGTAGGTTCCAAGTTATTAACAACACCTTGAACTCATTTCCTTCCTCCTACTGGTTCGATAACCTTGGTTTCATAACCGAGGGAAGACTTACTGCTGTGCTCAACATACCTTCCTCTTGGGGTTTCCCAAAGAAGCTCTATAGTGATCTGAGTCGCATCATTGGTCATTTCTATGAAGAGATAGTAATAAATAATGAAATAGTGCTGCTGTTTGTTTGTGTATATGATATGGTACTCCTACTGTTTATGTATATGAAATGGTGCTGTTGTGTTGTTTATGTATATGAAATGGTGTTGCTGCTGCTGTTTATGTATATGATATGGTGCTAATGTTGTTTATTTATATGAAATGGTGCTGCTGTTTGTGTATATGATATGGTGCTGCTACTATTTTTGTATATGAAATGATGGTGTTGTTGTTTATGTATCTGATTGATGATGGATGATGGATTGGGTTATTTTCTTTGTGTGTGAGAATTATGGATGGGGTCAATGGGATTGTCAATGGGGCTATGGGGCTATTTTTTCTTACAGGGATTTAAATTGAGTTGCATGTTTCTCCCGAAGTGTTGATTCACTTCTGTTTCAGTTGAGAAATGGGAACTCATAGGTCCAAAAATTAGCAAAGGTCATGCCGAATTTTTTGATCGATATTTGTGCTAACTTTTTACCTCTTTTTTTAATAATAAAGTGCAAACATGTCGACCAACGACGAGGCCGGTCCTTCTAAGCACATGGGCGTCGAGGATCAAGCCCGAGAGGCCAACACGTCGTTCTGGGGGGCGTCCCAAGAGCATGAGGAGGCGGAGGAGATGAGAATGGTACCACCACCGGTGACCGTCATCGGAGGTGCTGGGGACAACGAGGGAGATCCATATTACAAGGGGGACGATGACGACTACGATGGAATTAGTGAAGGTGGGGAGGAGGGTGACACCACCACCGATGGCGGCGAGCGCACGGATGGCGATAGCGGCAACCCAGCCACTATACAGAAGAAGAATAAGAAGGATATTAAGGATCGGAAGCTACAAGTGCTCTCCAATGTCTGTGATGAGTTCACTGAGGTCATAGAAAGTGGCCAAACCATTGCACCTGCGTCGATTGCCTGTGGGTACGACATGCAACTCGGGTGCATCGTCCGGGAAAGCATGTCGATCAACACGAAGTACATCCGAAGTGCTGCCAATCGAGCTTTGGTCGAGAACCTCCTTAAGAAGCTTCCCAGGCGATACACATTCCCAGATAAGTTTAGAAACCTAGAGAAAGAACCCGGTGAACAAACTAGCACTGACAAAGATGAGCAATGCCTTGAGCAGCTGGAAAACCCGGGTAAAGAACAACATTGACAAAGGTGAAAGTCGGGAGATTATAAGTAGGAAAAATCCGATGCTCGACGAAGAAGAGTTCAAGATATTCAAGGCGGACTTAGCTACCACTGACTCTAAAGCATGGACTGCATGGGGAAAGAGTATGCGAGAGCAGAACATAGGTAACCATCAGCTTGGAAGCGGCGGATATAGAGGGAAACAACCCATTTGGGACAAGAAGGACGCCGAGCTTGAATGCCTGGGTAAAGAGAACCCATGGCATAAAATCACGAACCTGTAGCTCTGAAACTTTGTTCGGGCCCGCTACTACCTGGACCCGATTACAGGGGAGTTCGTCATCGATGACCCGGAGGTGAAGGCCTTTGAGGACGAGCTGATAAGGAATTTACCGCGGATCTCTAAAGAGTTTCTAATTAAAATAATTAAGCCAAGAATCTAAATGCATGGGTTCACCTCTCCTTGTCTCTCTGCAGGAGAAGGAATTGAACGCTACTGCTGACTTGTCATCCCAGGATTCGATGGCGGAGCCGTGGGACACTATTTTCAACAGGGCGACGAACGCTTACAAGAAGAGGGACAAGAATTTGCCGCCAAAATCAGCTGGCCGTGTGTCCGGCTTGCGGTACGAGCATGAATTTTTCTGAGTACTACAAAGAGGACGCAAAGAAGAGAAGGGAGAGGAAGAACCAGTCGGCGGCTCAAGATAAAGCCAAGGTTGAAGAGCTGAAGTTGAAGGTGAAGACATTAGAGGAAAAAGTGGACGAGAAAACAGTGGACAAGTTAGTGGAAGAGAAGCTCCGCACGTTCATCCCCCTAGGTTGTTCGAGGGGCTAGCTGTTTGGAATGCGGCAGGTTGACAGGGGCCGATACATGTGCCCAGCTTTAGCGGCAGCAAATCGAGCATCAACATTAACGCGTCGCTGGACTTGGTGACCCTTCCGCCCACCATCGTCGCGGCGCAGCCGCAAGAGCTGGTCGTCGCACCAAAAATACCAAGCCGCATCCAACGACACCACCATCGCGGGAGAATGCTGATGATAGGCCTGCCGCCGAGACTGGCCGTGTGTCGACATTAATCGAGCTCAACGCCCTCACCAAGGTAACTAATTAGTTACTCCACTTCATCTTATTTATGCGCCTTTGATGACTGCCACCTCGATCATGATGGCCAACATGTGTGTTTTGACTCAGGACGCTGCTTGCGTACTACTCCACAAAGTTGTCGACGACGAGTTGACGGATGTTGCCAAGGGCACTATCATACAACCGACGAACCGCATGATGCACAACACTCCAATGGACGATGTCGTGATGAGGGTCCGGATTACTCGGGTGTTGCCAGGGTGCGACGACATGGACCCCCTTTCAACCTCAGGGAGCCGACGAACACAAGACCCTTGAAAAATGCCACGGCTGGACCTTGACATGGTTGAAGACTCAGATTCATCTTGTGGAGCGCACCGGCGCCACCTCGTCTGGCCACCACCTCAGAAGCCAGCCATCGTTGTCGCCACCACCCGTCATCACCAATAACTGTTGGGAGCGTGTGGGTCGCACCAAGGCAAAGCCTTTGCACCGCAACCGCCGTCGCCCCGCCACCACCATCGCCACATGGTGGCAACAATGAAGATGATGAAGAATTTGTCAACATCGATGACTTCATCAACACCGGCGCCGACAAAGGATTGTACATGCCTTCTATGGATGAAGAACCCTTCGTCACTCGCGACAGTCAAGGTGGACGTCCCACTACATGCACACAACGCCTGGTCTTCCGTGGTTTTTCTCAAGAGACGCCTCCGGCCGCCGATCAATAGGAGAAACCTACTAGATTCATCTTTAGCCCTGGCACAATCCAAAAGGCGGCAGTTGGCACTTAGCATCCCTAGTGGAGGAGCCTTCTCAGAAGACGAAGAAGCACAGGAAGAGAGGTAAGAAAGCCGAGAGCCAACCTGCTCCGAAGAGGATCCGGGCTAAGGATGACGTTGTACTAGCCCGCGAGGATGGCTTGCCTAGGATGCATGTAGCCGGTGAAGCGAAACTGACTTCGGAGTTGCTTCGCCTTGCTCGTGGACATATGCTCGCTTTGAATGATGGTATCAAGACACTAGAGGGCATGCTTCTTAAAGAGAACGATCCAAATTACCCGATTTTCACTGTCAAGGTGCAATCGGACATGGACTTCGTCCATGAAGCCCTCGCGGACGTGTTCTTCATAGCGTACGAGGACGTCTTCAAGTTGTTTCTCTCGAAACGGCTGGACTATAACATGGTCCGCCTATTTGCGCTCAATCTGGCGATGAAGATCAAGAGAGAGCAAACCTCCTACATCACGATAGTGGATCCCTACTATATGCATGATAGCCAGTTGAAGGAAGGATCAGAGACGCGTGCCAAGGCGACGACGTACCTCGAGAAGTTCATGGTGGACCACAAGAGGTCGAACTCGCTTCTTTTGCCTTTCTTTCCCGAGTAAGTACACACACCCGCTAGCCATGGTAACTTAGGCTTTCTTCCTTTGCCCTTCTCCAACATCCCGTTTCAATCATGTTCTGCAGAGACAAATACTACACACTCATCGTCATTTCCACGAAATACTCGCTAGAAAAGTATTTCGACTCGGCGAGTAAGAAGAAGAAGAAAGACTACACCAGAATAAGGGGTGTTCTAAATGAAGCTCTCGAGGGTTACGACAGAAAGGGATGCCCCTTCGTCAACAAGGGGGAATTTATCAACAATGGCAAACACGTGTTCAAGCACGTGCTCAATTTCCCCTGCGTCAAGGAGCCGACTACTGGTGGCAGCGCCAAGGAGGCCTTCTACGTCATGCATCACCTTAAAGGGTTTGTCCGGGATTTCCAAAACCTAACTCTGCCAGCTAGTATCCGAGCATGGGCCGAAAATTTGGCGCAATCCGACGATGATGATCTTAGAGAAGACTTCCATCGCATCAAGGTTAAGTTGTTAGAAATCATCATGGAAGATGTCAACACAAGGGGAGGGTCCTAAAACACAACATATGGTTGACTAAGAGGGAGATCGAAGATATTCTTCGTAAGCAGGGCGACAACAGGGCGTGGATGGCGAAGGATGTCTTTCTACCGTTGCCAAAGCCAAGCGTTAGCAGTTCTCAATGATCGATATGTGCACCTAGCATTATCATAGATGTCTGCGTGTAGTGTTGTGTCACAAACTTTACTACTATGGTCGTATATCGTAAACTTCACTATTGTTGTCGTTGTTGTCGAACTTCTATGATTGTGACCGATGTGTTCTCTTTTATGTTTACTGATCTTTTGCTTTAGTTTATGTGAACAAATATGCATGTGAACCAATTTAGTTCTTTTCTTTGCATGATTTGCTAATATGCCTTGTCTATAGAGGTGACGAAGTGGTACATGGTGTATAAGGATTGGGTTCCATGAGTCTATGGTGAGTGGGAGGACTGTCAGAAACAGATGAACAAGTTCAGCGGCAACAACTACAAAGGATACGCGACTCGAGAGGAGGCGGTAGCCAAGTAGAGGAACCACCTATGGAAGGAGAACCGAATGAAAATACTGCTAGTGCTCTTGTTCTTGCTCACCGTTATCACAGCTGTATTCTGTTTGATTCTAGTGTAGGCGATGACCACTTCGTTTGTAATGTGAGATGGTGAACTTTGTACCAACAATTGTATAAATATTCGCCACTTGTCACTTGTATTATAATATGATGACCACTTGTGTACCTCGATCGGGCTCTAAGTAGTGTGATGGCACTATATTCGTGTTTGTATTATGTTTGTTTTCATATACTAAGTGAAATATACTGTTTCTACTGCTATGTGTATAATACCTGTATAACACCTGATTATGGACTAGTACTATTTTTTAATACCTAAAATACACACCTGTGGCGCATGAAAAAAATCTTCTGTGCGCATTTGCCATAATGTGCCACTGAACAGAAGTATCATGACTTTTGTGGCGCATTTTCAAATGCGTCACAAAAGTTCTTATCAGTGGCGAGATAACAGTGGCACATCTCATATGCGCCATAGAAGGACAAAATGGATGCGCCACCAATGAAGGTTTTCCTAGTAGTGCTGGTATGAGGCCCTCGACGGCAACTCTTTCGCTTCCCACGCTCCTTCATCGAAGGTCGACAGGGCCGGAGGCCGGTGCACGCGTGTCGTGCTTAAGGACGCTGTTTTGTCTGGCTGGAAGTGTTGTTGTGAAGGCAAGAAACTCGTTCGAACAAGACGTTTTGTCATGCAAACTACTCTCTCTGTTCAGAAATAACTGACTTAAGTTTGTCTAAATTTAAATGTATTTAAACATATTTAGATTGTATAGATACATTTAAATCTAGACAAAGCCAATCAATTATTGCTGGACGAAATGAATACTTTCTCTGTGTCAAAATAGACGTCTTATATTTATCAAAATTTAGATAAATCTAGCTATTTTAGAACTGATGCAGTACTTACTTATTTTTCATCCGGCGCTGACTAACGAGGGGTGCAACGAGCGGAGATGCGAGGAAAAGAAGATCCCGTGGCCCGTGTACAAGTTCTGGCATGAGCGTCAGGTCGTACGCGAGAGGAGCACGTGTCGGCCTCCCATTGCGCCTCCCGCCTGCCACCCCAGTACCCCACTCAGGGCATGATTTATGGGGGCAACCCCATACAGCTGCCCCGTGATACAACAAATGCAAAAGTAATTGAGGCTACCGTCTCAAACATTCTCCATCCAACGCAGCGATAGCTCTAGCCATCCCACTATATCGCTCTTCATGTAGTACTGCAGTCCGCTCTCTTGCTTTTCTCCATATTCCCAGCCAATGTCGTGTGGTAGAGCTAGCCCAGACATGCTCACATAGTGACTTTACAGCTTTTCGTCGGTAAGGAGACGGTCTCCTCTGCAAGCAGTAGTCTTGCTCCGCAGGAGGTTGCTTTTGACGCCAGGGACCATCCGAGCCTACGTGTGGAGCTGGAGCAGCACTCCACGGTGGAGCGTTGGCCATGGCCTCACTCCGTCCCGTTTTCCCGCCCGTTTCATCCCCTCAACGCCTCCGCCCACTCCAGAACCTTCTTCCCCTCTCGCCTATCTCGGCCACCGCCGCCGACCAAGACACACACACACACACACACACACAGAGAGAGAGAGAGAGAGAGAGAGAGAGAGAGAGAGAGAGAGAGAGAGAGAGAGAGAGAGAGAAGGAAGGGAGGATGGGGACCCGGGACGTGCCGCTGCCTCGCCTGTTCAAGATCCTCCACGGCGAAGGTGACCGACATCCCTAACTAATCTCCCATCGATCTGCCCTCCTACGTCCCCATCTCCGCCGCGCCGTCTCATCACTCGATTCGCTTTTTTCGTGCAGACCGCGACCGGTGGCCGCTGGAGGCCAGGTTCATCGCAGCCGCCCACAACGGCGACGTCCGCAAAATCAAGAGTAAGGCCGCATCCGCAACCGTCTCCCTTTCCGGCGTCAGTTAATTTGCTCCGTCGCTAGATCCGGGGGGTTAAGGATTAGCTGGAGTGCGATTCTCTTCCGATTTCGTGCGGATTGTGCGCGTCCAGGGTCTCGATTTGGGGATTTAGACCGAGGCGTCTGGTGATAGGCTACTTTCTCGTCGCAAGTTGTGGTTTTCCTCACCAACTCATTTTTCTGGGACCTGCGACGATTTCTCTCTGATTTCTCGTCACGATTCCAGGCTAAAAATGCCCCTTTTTCTGTGACTGCAGAGATTGCCAAGGAGCTGGACGTGCAGGGGCGCGGGATCCCGGCGACGGTGGCCAGCACGACCTACATGGGCATGAACGCGCTCCACGCCGCCGGCGGCCAGGGCAAGCTGCCCGCCTACCAGTACCTTGTCGAGGAGGTCGGGATGGACGTCGACAAGCCAGACACCGCTCAGGGTAGCTCGCCTCTCCGATCCTAAATTCAGGTTGTTGACTTGATGAGCATCGTTAACTTCAGCTGGCTTGGATCTATCTTGATGCTAGAGTTTACGCCTGTGGTGCATGCTGTCATCAACGGCTGCCTTCCTGCCGTCAAGTACCTTCTTGATCATGGCGCTGATGTGCATCAGCAACGCACCAAGGGGAACATCACTCTTCTTCATACAGCTGCAGTTCTTGGTACGAAGGAACTTCACTTGATTGTTACTTTCCCTGCAGTAAGAATATAGATGGACTTTGAGTTGTTGGCAGAGATCAGCTTTTAGAGGACTCATTATTGCTACCAACCAATCTTTTTCAGTTTAGCCATTTAAACTAGTTTCTGGAGAAGCGTTTGTTTACCAATTCTTGGGGCATCTATTTCATACACTATTCTGCTGTAGCTGTTCAAAGCAACCGCCATACCCTCAACCACACTGCCCCAAATGGTGACTCATTATTTAGTATGATTGTTGTCTTCTTATGGTAACTGATTATGGCATCTTCTTTCTTATGCCTATTCATGGAAGTGTGAACCAACAAAATTGCTTCCGCCCATTAGTAGTTGGAACTTTGTTCCCCAAAAATGTTTTGTTCATTTACAGTTGATAGTGTTATACTGTTATGACCTTTCTCCTTTTTATCAGGGTACTCTGAAATAGTACAGTTTCTTCTCTCCAGAGGAGCTGATGTTGATGCAATATCCGATCTTGGGACACCTCTCGCGAATGCTGCTCTTAGAGGATATGCTAGTATTGTCAAGATTCTCCTGCAGCACAATGCAGATGTACTAGTGAAATCTCTTGTTAATATGTTGTCTTTTTTAACTCTGATTACTTTTCCTCGGTTTTTGCTACTTTCTCCAATTGCTCATTTTTTGGTTCGTGACTAATAAATGCCATGCCAAAATTAGACATTTTGAGTTATTTACACTTTTGTTTGAACCCACACTAGTGTGAAGATTCATTTCCTGCAGCTTAGTTCCCACGTGTCACCAACTCAAGTACAGTAGGATTCTCTTAGGCTTGGCAAAGTACGGCACTCATTTTCATCATCAAACCTTAGACATGATTTGGTAAAATGTAGTGATGCAAGTGGGTCACTCTTAGGGTACCCTTTACCCTTTTTAGTTCAAAAAAATGAAATAAATTTTTCAAAATGATGATGTCATCACAAAAATTAGTTCATGTTGACCTAAAGAGGGTAAAGGGTACCCTAATACTGACCCACTTGCATCTATAGTAAAATGTGTGGTAAATATCGGCAGCCTTTGTAAACCAACCAAACAGGCCCTGCCCGTAGCTGTTAATGTGTTAGGCTACATCTTACCAAAGAAGTATCACCTCGGCTCTTTCTTCCCTTATAAATTCCATCTTTCTGTTGGAACAGTCATATTTTGGCACGAAAATGAGATTCTTCATTCATTTTTCCAGCCCAACAAGGCTTCTTGTCAGTTTGGACCTTTAAGCATGGCGTTACAAAGATCTTCTGTGTCCTGCATGAAGCTATTGATTCAGGTACAGTATCCTCTGTTTATATTGCAGTAGGTAACTAGGTATGCGGAATTTCATTAACTGATGCTTGATTTTAGTTATCTTTGTATTACCTACTAGAAAACCGTATAATTAGGCTGTATTCTATACTTGCATCTGATAGGGTGGAGCTAATGTGAGCGGTGATAGTCCTTTTGATAATCCATTGGTAAAGGCTGCTGAGAAGGGCTTAACTGAAGCTATCAAGTGTTTGTTGGAAGCTGGTGCAAACCCAAATGTTCCTAACACGGTGAGAATGCTCTTAGTGTCACATTCTTGTTTTTTATTAAAGGGATTTCTCCCTGATTTCATTAACAAATACCATTGCCACTTTCTTGTGTCTTGCCTGGCTTTAGTTTCAATAGACTAATCTTATACTGATATGCAATAGCCGTATCAGTCTTGATGTAAGTACACCTACATGATGCAGTCAGTAATATAAAAATAAAAGGCTGTGCTAAGTTTACCTTTTTTGCATAAGGTTGTTACTGTTTCGGTTTGTCCTCTTTGTGCCATGTATTTAATTTGGTAGGTATATAGTAGATGTGGCACACAAGCATTAAGTTTATCTATTATGGTGGTAGTGACTAAACATGATTTGTATTGAACATGTCTAGAACATTGAGTATTTCTTAATGTTGTATATCGCTTTTGTAAAGCTTTTGTCGTTTCTCAACAGTTTGGTAGACTGCCAATAGAGTTGGCTGCCGAGTATGGTACACGGGAAGACGTTGAGATTCTCTTTCCTTTCACCTCTCCATGGTTTTTAAGGCGTTAAGGCGTCATAAGGCGATGCAGGGGCGCTCTGACGCCTAGGCGGGCGCTTTGGACGCCTAGGCGCCTAAGGCGGCCATTTTTTCAAGGCGGAGGGGGAGCGCCTGGACGCCTAAGCGTCGCCTAGGCGACGCCTTTAAAACCATGCACCTCTCCCATTGCAACTGTGGAAAAATGGAGCGTTGATGGAATCATTAGTCATGTGAAGATGGAAATCAAGCAACTTGAGGTTTGTCACTAGCAAATGTTCTTGCACACACAAATAAAATTTTGTCTATATTCCTTTCAATTTTTTTTGTCTATATTAACTATGAGCAACGCTGGGATCAAGTCGATGTTTATCCAAAATTTCGTAAGATAAGTTCCCAAGCTTAGTTTCCTATTCCTGACTTGTCAAATACTCATGTGTGTCTTGCATTTACATTGCTTTCTAAGAGCATCTCTAGCAGACACTGACGCGAACTCGTTCCTAGGTCGCGTTCGAGCTAGTTTTTGCTCAAGAACACGATGGCCAAAACAGAAACCAGAAATTCAAACCGTAAACACGAGATTTTGAACATTCGCGGGAGATTTCAAAACGCGAGCATAGTTCATACGTAGTACTGACGTGATCATATGTACAAAACGCAAATTAAACCTAAATACTACGGGGGATCTGCCGTCTCCGCTGCCTAAACCCTAGTATTGACACAAAATTGGGCTCACTGGAGCTCAGGGAGCGGGGCGACGCTTTCGGCGGCGGGCTTCACTCCTCGTCGAAGAAGTCGAAGTCCCGACAGCCTTGAGCTGCCGTCGGAGACGAGCTCGATGACCTCCACCTCCTTCCCGCGGGAATCACGGTCGACGGCGAGCCCCTGCTCGAGGAGGATGCCGTCGATGAGCTCGTCGCGCTGAGCTTGATGGGCCTCCGCCTCCGCCTTGGCGATGCTCCGCTGCACCCAGTGGTCGAAGGAGGCGTAGTCGGCCTCCATGACGACGCGGCCCTCCGGGAGCTCCTCCTCCTTCGCCGGCGGCGGAGGAGTCCTGGGCGCGCGCGAGGAGCTCCCCTCCCCCCGGCGGGCGTGGATGCGGGCGTCGAACTCCTCCGTCTCGCGGCGGAGGAGCGCGACCAGCACCGACGAGCCCCACCTCTTGTAGTGGAGGGCGGCGCGCTTGCGCGCCCCGTCCGAGCGCCGGCACCGGCGACGCTCCTCCTCCGCGGGCATCAGGGGACGGAAGCGCGGCATGGAAGCTCCTCGACGGTCCATCGCGTACTGGATCGGCCGGTGAGCGGTGGTGTGCGGGAGGGGGCGGTGGCGGAGAAATGGGCCGTGACCTGGGAAAGGAGCTCGGAACCGGGGATTTATGGGTCGAGGGGGGTCAATTCCCAGGCGCCCAAAAAAATTCCTAGGTCGGGCCATGTTTACGGTGTCTGTTCGGGCTAGATTTCGTGACCCGGCCCGAAAAACCGCCGGAATTTTCTGGGTCCGGCGTTTTTTCGGTGTCTGCTAGAGATGCTCTAAGCTCTGTTCCTGAACTCATTTTTCTTAATCTTGCCTACCTGTTTATATAAGGCTAACAGGTAGGCAATCCATTTTTTTATATATAGCACTGTTTATTTTTTTACTCAAGTCTTATTTTCTTAAAAGTAAGGCTAACAGGTAGGCAATCCATTTTCTTATATATAGCACTGTTTATTTTTTATCTGTGTAGCAAGTGAGAACTAGGGTTTTCAAATCTTGCATTGATTAAAACATTTTCTTGTATTCATTCATTTCACCTTAGCATCTTGCTGCAGTAACTGTTTCTCCCTCACATGCATCAGACCTCTTAATATGTGTATCTGACTGAAGTAATTATGAGTGGCCCAGGATGGCAATATTGTGAAAGAGAGGATGTCTGACCTGAAGCGACAAGCGGATGAAGCATTCAAGAAGCAGGATTATCCGAATGCATCATTGTTCTATACACAGGTACATACTTGGACTATTTTTTCTTTGTAGACTAGGGGTACAGCCATGAGACATGATCCTCCAATACAACTAGATTTAGGGGTGCGCCTTGGCACACGACCCCGTGGCTCCCGCATGGGATTTTCTTTCATGGGATTCTCTTTTATACTCCCTTTATTGTAAAATACCCTTCGTCTTCTGTAGTGAAACCTAGAAGTTACATATTTTATGCTTCCTACATTCTAAATTATAATTTCCAAAAGTATTTAAATATATTACATGTAGGTATGTAATATGGTTCCAACTTCCAAGATAAACGAGTCATACACAAGGAGGGGTGCCATATGGGTTCAAAGCAGAGATGTTCCATTATTTATATATAACCTAAGACAAAATATCAAATAAAAGTGACTGTAGACATTCTTAATAAGCTGTAGGCAGTATATCAGAGTCATAGTCGCAGAGCTCAGAGTCCCCGATGGATTGAGTCATCTTCACCAGATCCATAGTACCAATTTCATAATGTTGAGTCGCCCACATCTTCGTAACACTTCAAGAATTTGGAGAAGGTGACTGACCTATAGTGGAAACTGAGATTCTGATGGTACTTGTTGCTTGTTTAGAGATAGTTTTGCTAGGCCTGTAACAATAAAAAAGGGTAATAAGAAACTATGATTTTTAACAATAAGTACTTGTTATTTCTTATAAATCAACTTATCTTCCTTGGTATGTTAGAAATTTGGAGAAGTTCAAAGTTTTACACGTCATATTTTCCATTACAAAATTTGACACATGTTAGAATGGTAAGAGAGCGACAGATAGCACATGAAAACTGATATATGCACATTACCAGAATAAAGTTAGTGACATAAAGTACCTGGCAATAAGAGAGGCGATGATCTTATGGGTGTGGCGAGGTTGTTGATCTTTGATGTAGTGAGGCGTGCCATCACTGACCACTGAACACACGATCCTACTGACCTATGCAAGCAATGAAAAGGACGACGAGGGAAAACAATTGAATAATGAGCGCCAAATTATATAAATAAGGGCGAGGAAGGGCGAGGTGAGAAATCCCATTGATAGATACATGGGTAAAACCGTTGTGTAGATCGGGAGTTGTAGCAGAAAACAGGTACACAAATTCGAGTTCCGTGCAATCACAATATAGTAAAAAAGCATAATATGTATTCCTTATGTGGGTTTGTCTTTAGGCAGACTAGATTTAGGAGTGCGTCTTGACGCACGATCCCGTTGAATATGAAATTTAATAAAAATAAATGAGTGAATAAATACATCCAAATGCGGGCCGTGGTGTCAAGGTTCAAATTTGATAGAAGATGTCAAATGAGATTCTAAATTAATGGTGAAATAATGAAATTCAAGAGTTGATTTACCACATCGAGCAAGAATATATGCATATTCTCATTGATCTTTATATAGCGAATGACTGCAAAAGTTACAAACGGCGTGTATATATATATATATATTAGGTTAGGTTTGTAGCGAACGATAAAAGAGATAACATCTATATTAGTTCATATTTCGGTAGACTTTGGGCAATAAGGTTGAAGCGGTTGGTAACTTTATTTTGTATAACACGTGGCATGGCACGACCAATCAAGAAGACCATTTTTTTTATTACAGCAAAGGAACACACATTTTTTATCGGATAGAGAAACATCAAGGAAGATCCCGTTTTCCTGCCAGGGCATAAAAAAACATAATTTTCATGCCACATCAAAGAAACTGGCCATTTTGCTGCCATGGGATAGAAAATGGATGCTTTTTCTGGCATGGCAGAAATTTTTTGCTGTCACGGCAGAAAACAGACCATTTTGCTGTCGTGACAAAGAATCAATCATTTTCTCAAGAAAGGGGTGTCGAGACAAAAAAGATGTTTTGCTTATTTGTTATTCCTCCTTAAAGAAAGTCTAGATTCATTTTCTTCACAAACCTAAAACATCTTATATTATAAAATGGAGGAAGTAATAAAGAACCGTTTCAAAGTCTTTTCTCTCAGATTGATCAATGTCTAAAAAACACTTACCTAGTGGATCAAGGTACGGAATCAAGATAAAATTAACCACTCATATAAGACATAACCAAGACAAAATAGACAACATAGCTAAAGTATTACCCATTGGATCAGTGTATGAATAGACGCAATGGTTTATATTGGTAAAAATCGAGTGGAGCAAAAATAGTTTAGCTTAAACAGTGTATGAATTTTTCACCGAGAATGAAATACAACTTTGGGATCTAAGTGATCAACCTGGGCCAAACTTGGTCTGGTTGGCATCACAATCTCAGCCGGATCCATCCCATCTCCTATTTTGGCGAATAGCCTTCTTTATCCAATTATCCCTAGGTATCACGCACCGACACTGCCAAAATTCTCGTTTTAAGGGTGCATCTTGGCGCATGGGCCCCGTATTTCACACTGATGATTGTTATGTAAAACACTTTATAATAAGCTTATAGAACAACACGTACATCGTCATAAACATGATTTCTGGAACCACCAAATTACACAATTGTCTAACCAACCAGATAATAGGGTGATAATATATGGCGTGGCAAAAGCGATAGAACAACAGAACCGAGGAGGCTATAAACACCCAACGGATCGTAGACGAATGGACAACAATCTTTTATAGATACAACCTTTGGTTCTATATATAGAGATAGAACAATAGAACAATCTTTTATAGATACAACCTTGGTTATATATATAGAGATAGAACAATAGAACCGAGGAGGCTATAAACACCCTACAGGTCGTAGACGAATGGACAACAATCTTTTATAGATACAACCTTTGGTTCTATATATAGGAGTACGAGCTCATCCACATTTGATCGAGACGTTTCTCTAGAATTACCAGAAGTTTCCAAACCTTGTCCATGGGGCTTTCTTCTTTTGAGTGGTTGAGATACACAATGCTTAGAATCTATAGACAAAAGGAAGAATTTAACACTTTTTTCAAGAAAAACTCATATTCTCAGCGGAGAAGGAGAACATTCATGTATGCTTAATAAATATCTAAAATACATAAAGTTCATAAATAATAGGAAGGTAGGTCTAATAGAGAAAATGATTGTATAAAAAAGGCAAGTGAGTCCCCATTCTTACCAAAAAGAGGTGCGGCATAATTACCCTGTTTAGGAAATATGGAGCTTGTCTTGTGAAACTAAAGAAATATTGTAAGAAAGAATATGGGTATACATTCTACACTCTACTCACATGAAAATAAGACTGTTGCCTTGGTTGGAAATAAATAAAAATGAAGAATTGTCCAAAATTACTGTTAATGAGAACAATCAGATAGTTATGCTTGTTGTAGTTTTGCTACTATTTATGCATGAAGAGAATAGCATCAAGACATGTATTTAAAACAATTCAAGCAGAATAAATACACTCAATCCTGATTTCACATGCGCAAAAAGAAACCAACAATTCAGCATCCTTGATTGCTTAATTAGCTAGTCTTCTAGAGTTAAATAAATGTGTTTCTTAGGTACTCGAGAGCAGCAGGGCATGCTGACTCGCTAGCTAAGCTAGTTAACCAAGTACACTATCCATAGAACTCATGGTTTATTCAACCGGTTTTGTCCATACAATATTACATCCATACACATCGATGCTACTATGTCGCCATTACCCATGTAGGCGTCCTGAAAATAACTGAAGAGTGATGGATTACATACCTGGGCTGCAGGCAGGTAGGACAACACACCCAGGACACTAAGGGCTACAGAACACCACATCAGCATGCCAAAATGATAGCGACTATATATTTGAATCTACTGGCAAAAAAAACAGTGATCTAGTAGTGCCTACATCGATCACACAAAGCAAAAGTTCATTATTCGGTCGAAAAGAGTAAATATGAAGAAAAATATTTAGTTTAATAGGCTTAAGTTCATATGGTGCTGGTTCAAGGAGAAACCTCTTATCAGTGGATACCAAGCAAGACATTGATGTTACATGTGCATCCATAGTCAAAGGAGACAACTTCACCTCCACACGGTCCACTAATGCTTCAGGTAGCATAATTGTTGTTTCACCAACGGGCAGGGTAGGCAGCAAGAGTCGAAGCTATTTCTGGATCCTTCATAATTTGGGAGCCTGAATCAAGAACTGTTGGATCTGCGGATGGTGGAGGTGCATCCATAGATGCTCCGTGTGGTTAACTCAAAGGTTAGTTAATCAGGATGGGCTATACCTTTCTACACTTCCTGAAGAGTATAATTTACGGCATTATCCAGCTAAGAGGATCCAAATAGTGTACCATTCTTTAGCTGTCTGGTAGGCCTTGTTATTTATGTTCGAAACATCAACTATAAAACCGCATGCAATTTATATTAGTGGCCTATCAGTAAAACAACCCTCGTATGAGTCGCTAATTAGCATAGGAAATGTGAAGTAATCTGATCTAATAAGCACTACATATGGAAATTCTAGTAGCAATCTAGAAAATCAATAGCTAAGAACGTATATTGACCCAAATAAACTGCAGAATAGCAAGTGTAAAGGATCCACAGAAGAGGTCGATAACAATTATTCTACTCACCTCAGAAGAACAAGCTATCAGTAGAGACTGGAGCATCAGAAAACTCAGCAATGGTGTTTGAGGAAGAGCTCTGACCAAGGATAGCCACATCAGTTAAAGCTTCACAAGCAGAACTGAGGCTGCTCTCAGTAATATTGTCGGATGAAGATAATACCACCACACGTATATATTTTGCCATCTAGAACACTACATATCATGAAGAAACTATATGCTCTAGAACCTAAAAACAAAACAATGCACTGACTTAACTGCAAACTGTAAGTTGCAAAAAAACATGTCCAGAAAAATAACGCAACACCTCAAAACACCACATGTACGATAGTAGATAAATATACGTGAATGAGAATCTCTTTTTTTGTAGGACTTTGATATTGATTAATTGCCTTCCTTAAACCGGTCTCAAATTTTGTGTAGTCTCATATAGCAAACTTTCTCCCAGCTCCCAGTACAACGCTGCAAAATGGAACAATTTCCTTTAGCAATCCAAAATCTAGGATGATTGTCTAGAAATTATAAAACCAACAAAGGCAACCTTAGAATAACATATTATAAACATCATTAGAACCGCTGCCGTCAGCTTGCCACTGCATCTCCCTCTTTGCGTCCTCCTCTTCCTCCCAGTTCTCACTGGCAGCATAGCACCGTCGGCCTACCGCTGAGCTTTAGGAAGATATATGTTTGCTGGACTGAATGCAAACAAGCAAGAAACACACTCCATGGTCGTAGTTTGTTCATAACAATTGGGAATTGATTAGCCGTTAGATACGCGCATTAGTAAATCAAGATTGTCTAAAGCAACACATTGATTAGCCGTTTGGAGTGTCCGTTTCTTGTTTTAGACACTCCAAACGGCTAATCAATTCCAACAGACAACAGACAATCTTGACAATTGCATCTAAGCCATGGCTAAGCAGCACATTTTTTTATTGGCAAATGCCGCACAAACAAGAAACGGACACTCCATGGTCGCTTGCATGCTGATGCTGAACAGTAATCATACATGAATAAATACACCCTATTTGGAAAGTTATAGCAATAGGAATGGGTAAACAACACAGCTAGATAGAAGAGAAACATCCTAAAACTGGTTATTATATGGAAAAAGGGCAGATGAACCAGGAATTTGGTAGCCAAAAGAAAGCAAGTGAATTTACTTTTGGTAGTGATAAAACTTTAATCTATTGGGAACCAACGAGGCAACGATTGTCATCTCAAAGTAGTAGTTGGTACACAACATACCAGTGATATGAAACAGCAGTTGCAAACCAAAATAACATGTACAGTTAATTAAAACCGAGTTGTTAATGACACAAATCACTAAGATGTAAGGGGAACCTATGAGATGTTAGCAAGAAGATTTTCATCTCAAAGTAGTAGTTGGTACAGAACATACCAGTGATATGAAACAGCAGTAGCAAGCCTACAGTACGAAAAAGAATTTTGCCTCTGATATAGCCACCGGGTAAATACAAAAGAATGTTTTTCCACTAAGGATAGCAGCTTTTTAGAGCCACTGGGTAAAACATGCTGGATCATAAATACATGTACCACTGTAATAAGAATTAAGTTTGATTTTAGCCCACCAAACTATATACGTGAGCACCCGGCATGGAAGGCTAGGTGGAAACAAACAGAGGCGTTATTTTTGTATCCCATGGAAATCATTGGCAGGCAAGATCATTAAGCAAATCTTTTAGAAACCTACCACTTATTCATGAGTGGATATAGACAAATTATTCAGTTAAACTCAGATGACATCAATGGCAGTAAAAAATTCTTTTTATTTTACGATGAAGCTAGTACGATGGATAAAAATCCCTCAAACATCTAGAAATCATGGTAAGCCAAACATATGTAATATTGTAGTTGGTCCGACCAGAATCATTTCGGGGGTTTCACCTCCTTTGCCTGAAAAGCAAAGAGAAACCAAGATTAGTAATATATAATTTATAGGATATCTTAAAACACCAAGAATCCATGTAGGAAATAAAATAGTCATTTTATCTTTAGAAAAATAGGAGCTGGTCACCAGCTTGCTAAACTGTAATCATAATGAATTGGATCACATAAGAACATAATATCACCAGGCTACAGCTGATACATAGACAATCTCAAATCATATGGTGAGAAAATAGAACATAAGCTCAGAATGTACCTCATTTCTATTTTCTTGTGACTTTCTAATATCATTGAAAGAATCTACAAATGTTCAAAAATAAAAATTAGTATTCATATTGTTGAACTCTTGAGTCCTGATTGAGAAACGAAAACATCGTGTGAAGTTCAATAGTGAACCAATATTCATCAACAAACTGAATCAATGCATGATCCTACCAGACAAAAAGTGCATCACTTCACCTGATTATGTCACTTTTGCTACATATATAATCCCAAGGATTGCCTCAACCTCTCCTTGGTACATAAATAGACCCAATCCGGCTGCACCAAGGGGAAGAACATTAGCACCTCCGACATGAGTAAAAAATCAAGCAGGCAATAGAAGGAGGGGAGTTTGGGCAATAACAAAACAAACATGTTGCTTATGGCCTGCATAAAAAAATAGACACAATGCACCACGTTGCTAGCATTTTAATCATGTATAGATCAATAACAAATTATCGTCGACCATACCAAAAGTGAAAACAATGCAAGCTAGCAAAGAAACCGTTTAAGTACCTTCAGAATTCCATCTTCGACAAGTAATCGCACCTGCATCATGTTACCTAAATAAAATAGAGGATGGAAATTTTACATGCACATATACTTAAAATATTCACTCAGCCAAAAACGGTTCAAACAACAGAAAAGGTAGCAAAATCTATCGAAAACAGAAACTACACATAAGACAAAGTAATTAGAACACAAATAGAACATTAATCTTACCAGGTATTTTAATCAAATACCTTGTACGCACTGATATAAATGAATATGCAGGAACAAATATTGATGTGCTGGGTGCTAAATCAAACATGAGCAGTCTCCTTTCAATTTTACCTCAAGCCTCAAGGATTTAGAGGCAAAGCAGCATCACGTGTGGTGGCATGCTCTCCTCCCGGTGATGGAGATGCCATAGTCCTTGCTCCTCAGGATGACCTCCCTATAGTATAGATCCTCCCTGTAGTGTAGCGTTTCTGAGTTAGCGAGAGAGTGAGATGTTACATGAGAACGTGAGGGAAAGATGCAGCGCCAAGATCCTAAGAAAGCCATAAGTAGTTCAATTCTTATCCAATCAAAATATGTGCGTCAAACAAACATAAGTACTCACAAGTACACCTTAAATAAAACATATGATTTTCATCGAACACCTTATGAGCACAGATAAAAATAGATGTGTAAGGAGAGAGAGAGAGAGGATGCGTGAAGGTGTTCTACCTCAGGAACTGGAGCAGAGCAAGCTCGTAGGAGGCGCCTCCATGGTTGTGCAGAGGAGCCGACGACAAGGTGTAGGTGCTGTGCGTCGCTGCAAGCTCCGTAGGGTGCCCTCCGCCACCGGATGGCCACGAGCTCCCATGGGTACCTCCGCCGACGGCCAGGCCATGAGCTCCCATGCATACCTCCACCACTAGCCCGGCCGCGAGCTCCCCTGGGTCCCTCCGCCGCCGGTTGGGCCACGCCCTAGGTACCCTCCGCTGCCGGCCACAAATCCCCTCTATTGTGCGCTCTCGACGATGATGAACGTGGACAGTAGGGGAGTGCGGGAGGAGCTGAGGCGGCGCAAGCACTGGAGGAGGAGGCAAAGTGGCGGCTAGCGGCCTGAGCTGCAGGGGATTGGTGGCTGGCCACGAGAGGGAAGAGAGGTAGGCGAGAGGGACGAGAGCGAGGGAGTCGTAGACTCGCGGGCGGCGGCTGGAGCGATTATGCGGTTTAGGGTTTCTTACCGCGAGCGTGATTTTTATATGGACGCGATTTTGCTCACTTCAATCCAGTGAACGAAAACTTCGGGTCCGAGGTGTGAGGGCAGAACCGGAAAATTTGATCGCTTCACATCGGCTCTACCCAACCCACCTGCTGAGTGGTCACTGCGAGGTGGGCCGACGAAAGTGCGGGACCCAACAGCAGTGAGACGCACTACCAGACGGGTAGGTTAGGACCGGTCCATTACGTACATACGGGTATGACTGAGCAGATCTACACCGTTGTTTCCGGATCGAACGGCCAAAAAAATCAGATTTTTGTGGGACGTCGTACTGCCCCCCCTAATTATGTTTCTTAATACTTGCTCACTTGCTCGTAGTTCACAAACCAAGGGAGAAGGAAAACAAATAGTAAAATCTACCTGACATGTGCAAGTAGTCCCGTATGCTTCAAAAATGATCTGGAAACTGTACGTAGGTCTAGACAAAATAAAATGTGGTAACATTATTTTCCTTCAAATGCCTAAAGAAAAATGAACTGAAACTATATAGATGCCCCTACAAAAAATATGGGATACAATTTTCCTCCCTCGAATGCTTTATAGAATGGTCTTCTTAATAATAGGTGAATGAGGACATTAAGAATTCAGAATGCAAGTGGATATATGTTCTTAGTGAAAACTGGATCATCTATATCATATCTTCTCTCATCAATCTAATCTACATATTCTTGTTTAAATCAACCTGCTAACACATGTTACAAAGCTGACACATGTTATCAACCTAGCTAAGCCAAATTAATATTTGAAAATCATTTAAATGATTCGAAGAGTAGAAATAAGAAACACCATATGACTGTTGTCCTAGGTACGTTCGCAATACTATAGCAATTTTCCACCACTCAATAGTAAATAGGAAGTGCTGTAAGGAATAGCAGTTGTAAACTGAATTTTAGAGCAGGCTCGGATAGCCAGCACCCAGTAGAAAACAATGCAAGGAAAATCATAATCGTATTAAGAGGTAGAGTAACCAGATGTGCAATAATTAACCAGAACAAATCAATGTTCAGAGCCCAAGTATTACACATGGTCAGAGGCCGAAAAAACATATAACATAATATGAAAGCCATAGACTGCATGTCCTCGCCAAAAATGTGTGACTAAACTGATGTCTTTCTGAGGTAATAAAATGTAATGATAAATGAGTCATGAGCGACTTTAAAAAAACTCATAAGAGTGAGCTACTTAATTATTTTTGATAAGTCTAAGGGGAGATAAAGAAGAAGCTATTTACATTTTTGGGTCACGCGGTTTATTGAATATGTATATGCCACACTCATGTCAGATAAGCAAGTGCAACTTTACCTATGGGTCCAAACATCCCGCTGACAATGGTGATCTTATTTATAAAAAATATTAATAGAATAATAGTCTTTATTAAATAAAATGGGTCTAAGATCATTAAAAGCTCGATGTATTATAAGTACATGTGCACAAAGCCAAAAGTAATAATCAAGAAAGGAACCTATCATTATGATCAGTACCATATCAGCATTGGTGTATACTAATTACATGGCTGAATAATGAACAAAGAGAATGGAACTAACAATAGACACATGGGTATTGCAAGATGTTCCACTAATGGAAGAAATATCATGTGTGACGAAGCCCATGAGTGTAATAGCAGTTTGACAAATCAGTAACTGGGGATATATCCGTGACTGAAGATATCGAAGGAAAATATGAGTGTATGATGAATGGAACAACAGAATTGACCTACCAAAGCACATGGAAGTGACCTATAACAACACTACCATAAAACAAGAATAAGCACATGGATGGTACATATGCATACTACTGCATATGACTATGGTAAAGATACTTAAGATGCTAATCGACAAAATTTAGAGACCATTATCTTAATTCAAATAGAGCATCTAAAGAATAAGATGACATGCTTAATCTTCTGCAATATCTCAAACAATAAATATAAGGAAGAACAAAAATATAACTTAAAAGTAGGTTTAGATGTTGGTAAACTTGCCCCGAAATCCCAAAACAATGCTGAAAGATAAACCCATGAAAGATAATCAATTGCCTTCGGGTATCCAAAATCATGGATAATGGTATACAAATTATAAAAACAACAAAGCCAACCTTACAGGTACATACTATAAATATCATGAGAAGGGCAATAATTGTTCAGTGAAAGGCAACCAACATTTTTCACATCCATGCTAAAGTTTTAAGCCACCATCTATATATATAGTTAAAAGCCATTATTTAAATGCCAAAACTTAAACATGTGACAATATATCTTAATGTGCATGGGTTTGATGTGTACAACAGTAAATAGCTATGCACCTGCCACTGCTCTCTGAAGAATTGCAGCGAGCTATAAAAGAAAATTCACTCGGTCATTTATAAAGAGAAATAAACAGAAGGACAATCACATAATAGATCAAAGCATATATTCTAGAAGTGATACAGATCAAAGTATTGTACACGATATTCACAAGCCACTTTAGGAGAGCAATCTGCATGACATAAAACAACGAGTAGTGTCATATCTTCACTGAGATGATTTTAGTCTGATAATGTAACCACTTCATCTAGTATAAACTTTTTATATCATTAGTTGTTATGAAAATATTCAAGTAATTAACTCAAATGGCTTACCTTGCCTTAGAAAGGTCCCAGTGTGCAGGCAGAAGAACCATTGCGAGAAAGTAATTAACTCAACTGGCTTACCTTGCCTCCACTTTAGGAGAGCAATCTGCATGACATAAAACAACGAGTAGTGTCATATCTTCACTGAGATGATTTTAGTCTGATAATGTAACCACTTCATCTAGTATAAACTTTTTATATCATTAGTTGTTATGAAAATATTCAAGTAATTAACTCAAATGGCTTACCTTGCCTTAGAAAGGTCCCAGTGTGCAGGCAGAAGAACCATTGCGAGAAAGTAATTAACTCAACTGGCTTACCTTGCCTTAGAAAGGTCCCAGTGTGCAGGCAGAAGAACCATTGCGAGAACCCAGTGGGATTTACTTGGGATGCACTAAGTACGATAGATGCCCACACCTCATCAGCTAGAGTAAGTGGCTGAACCGAGTGGCAAAAATAGATACAAAAAATAGGTTTAGAAAAAATAGATACAACAAATAGTATATATCAAATGTTGAACACGGTACATCAGAGATTTTTGTCCACAACGGCAATACATTATTATGGTTGCAATGGAGGCAAAAATAGTAGGTTAAATTATATTCTTATAGAACTACAGACATGCAATGAGATGAAGGGTGCCCACTCTAAAAGTAAATAAGAGAGAAATAAATGCACCTAACAACTATACTAAAGATAGAGCATTATATCCCCTCACATGAGGCTCCTCATACACAAAGGCATTTGCAAAATTCAGTTAAAAACAGAGGATGATCCTCTAACCGGAGGAACTTAGTAAGACAAAATAAATCTAACATGAAGAAATAAGTCTAAAATAGAAGAACTAATGGCTTCCTTGAAAGCGAAGGGGCGCATACACAAAATCTATATAATTTCAGGCTAGCACTTAGTAAGACATAATAAATCTAACATGAAGAAATAAGTTCCGCATGGATCCAGAGAGTGAGGCGGCACTTGGGTTACATAAAGTTCCATTCTTTCTTTCACATATATGAAAATTTTAGCACCAACAGAAATATTTGAGGTAACATCAGCCATGGGGTGTACCTTTGGATCGTTGGATACACGGTTCTAGGAGGTGCGTATGAAACAGAACCTCATATATTCAGGGATGGCAAGCTTCCCTAAATCTGAAAATTAGCTCAATCAACTTCCTGAAAGCCTGGATTTAACTTCCTGAAGCGTGAAAAATAACTTTCATGTATAAGTGGACATCACGACACCAAATAACAAAGACATCTAGCAAGTTTTTGAAATAATTCAAATGGCCAAAATGATCCATAAAAATTAAATCCACGCCACATGACAGTTGAAAACCACTTTAGATATGCACAGCTAAAGGTGCCACGATACATGGAACTTCATCTTTTTGTTCCAGAATACACATCTGAACCGGAAAAAATAGACACAATCAGATGCAGAGCCAAAAATGAATCTATCTACTCTGCAAATCGTGTCCTCATGTTCCAGCCCCAAGCCGATGGAAACCATGTCAGATATGTACCAGAACTTGCAAATAGAGAGAGAGGGCACCTGTATTCCTCAAATCGAGTTCTCATGCTGCCTCAATGTGAGGATGATGGTGATGGACCAGTGACGCCTACAGTTTGAACAAATGAGACGACAATAATAGCACATTTCATTAAAATGTCTACTATAGTGCAATTTCTTTTTATAAATAAGATTATATGCTAACCTAAATGCTGCTAGCATCCCAAACCTTGGCTAGTCTGGCCGGATCAAAATAAGAAAATGGAAAATAATATTCATCCTACATAATTAAGGAAATTTGTTCAAACCAAACAGGACTAACAAAAAATCTATTTTATGTAAGATAGGGATATTTTCCCCCAGTTGTAGGTACGTACCATGGAGACCAACAAGAAAAAAAGAAGGAATGGTTGCTGTAGTTCCATGAACAGATCATCAGCTGGCAGGCAAATCCTGAGACCAAATCGGAGACATCATCATTAGAATTTAGAAAGGAATCTGCAGCATCAAGAACATAAGGCAGAAAAAATGGAATAAGCTCAACCGATTCCACACTGGCCAGATGCAATCGGAAAATCTGGGGCATCAAGAACATAGGCGGAAAACGTTTCCACACTCCCCAATTGCAGTCAGAGCCCTCCTACTACCATGTCAAAGTGAAGACGAAGGTGACGACAACAGGGATACGGACTGCGATGTTTCCAGTGACGGGCTGGGGATGCTTGGTATGCGGACAGCGGGGCTAAACTCCAACCAACATCTTCTCCCGGCAACGACACAGCTCGCAAAGATCGGAAATCAAATGGCAGAATTTATAAGCTATTCAATTTGCAGGGTAATCAAATAGGAGTATATACGTATGTTTTACCTCAGTCTCGAGGATGGAGGCGGCATACATCAGCAGGTCGTCCTCTCTTCGGCGGTGGGTAGGGATACAGTCGGCAGGGAGAGGATGCAGAGGAGACCACCAAGAAGGAGAGGGAGCAGAAAGAAACAAGGGTGGAGAGGACGGCCACAGGCCGGCCCGCCGTTCCTGCCAGCCGGCGGCGGAGGTAGAAGAAAGTAGGAAGGGGAGGGGCCTGCGAGTCTTGCCGCCTCCGTGCGAGCAGGGACGCCCCAGCGCCCACGCCATGCCCTCGTCCAGAGCTCCGGCTGCTGGCACCCTGTGCAGCTCCGCCACCACGCACGAACTCACTTGAGGCTGATGCGAGAGAGGGACAGAAGCGACGCGAGAGCGATGGATTGGGCAGGAAGAGAGGGAGGGGATTGGGCAGGCCGAGGCATCCGGAGGAGGCGGCGGCGTCCGGCCTGAACCCCAGCCTCTGCCCTCTGCTCGCCCGTCGCTTCTTGCTCGCCGCCGTCGCCCGTCGCCCTCCCCCTGCTCGCCGACATCGCTGTGCCCCCTATTCGTCGTCGCTGCGCGACCTGCTCGCCGCCATGCCCCTGCTCCAGTGTGGACCCGCCTCCTCGCGTGCCCCTACTCCGGTGCGGCCTGCCTGCCCGCTCGCCGTAAAGACCCTGCTCTGATGAGGATGATGTGTAGTAGGGGGCTGTGGGGAGGGGCTAGAGAATCAAGAAGCGGTGGAGGAGGGCCTCGCCGGGGCTGGTAGGGGAGGAGAAGGGATGCAGCGTGGCGGCGGCCCGTGCTCAACGGGGGAGCGGCCGTGCGGGAGGGTTGGAGGAGGAAAACAACGTGGGGATGGGCCAATTGTGATTGGGTAGGGTTTTCACCCAATCGTCTCGCGCGGGGTTGCTGTCCTGCCCAAACCACTAGACACCTGATAAATGCCCACTAAAAACATTACCTCGGAGTCCAACAAGTAGGCCCGGGTGATTTTCTGTGGAGACAAGACGAGTCCAGGCAGAGAGAGATGCGTCTGTGGGTACGAAAAGAGGGTACACGAAACACAATAGTTTTTTACTGCACAGGTGGGCAAAATCGTCTTTCCAACAGCCAACGGTCTTGATCGCCTCTCAGGGCCTGATCCAATGGCCCACATCGCCTGAGCCCTCTAGAAGCCCCATGGGGGAGCAGCAATAACACTTTTGCAGCTACCTAAACTTATGCGCGAGACCAAGCTAGAAGAGTAACGTAGCTACTCCCTCCGGCCCATATTAATTGACTCAAATTTGTCTAGATTTGGATAAATCTAGACACTATTTAGTATATAGGTTCATCCAAATTTTGACAAATTCAAGTCAATTAATATGGACCGGAGGGAGTAGCTAGGTTTGCATCTTTATATTTTTTACATTTTCTTATTTTCTTTTCCTTTTCCTTTTCTTTTTCCCTTTGTTTTCTTCATTTTCATTGCTATATTTTCATATGTTTTATTTCAGGTAACGTTATTTTATTTCATGAATTTTAACAGTTTTGCTAGAAATTAGGCGTCTAATATTTAGTTAAGTATCAGTCAACTTTTACACCATTAGTTTTTGTTTCAAGATTTGTGCTTCATTTTTGTCTTTGGGCTATTCGCGTTACTATGTCGTGGGTGACGCTGAGGTATTGGGCTGTCTGTTTTTTTTCCCTTTTTGTGTTGTCTATGTGTTGTTCCTGTTAGGCAGAAGCATAACGTTTTGTGCATCGTGGTTTTTGGGTTGCCCGGGTTGTCTTGTCGTTTGCCTTTATCTGGAACTGCCCATTTTTCGTTTTATTTTATTGAATTTTTTTGGCAGGTAGCTAGGTTGTTTGGTACGAGACCAAGCGGGAAGATTAATGTAGCTACTTAGCGACCAAGCGGGAAGAGTAGTGTAGTTGCATCTATTTTTTCTTTTTCTTTTTTTTTACATTTTCTTATTTTCTTTTTCCCATTTGTTTTATTCATTTTCATTTTTTTTATGTTTTATTTTCAAGTAACGTTATTCTTTCTTCATGATTTTCAAGCTGAAAAGCATAGTGCCCCTTGTTTGGAGCAAGTTGTGTTCTCTGTGTGTTGATTCAGAAGAAAAGAACGTGCCAGTGGGAAGCCGAGCAAGTTGTGAGACTCCGAAGCTAGTTGCAACTTGATTGTAACTGAGCCTTTTCTTCGAACCCAGTTACAACTTGATTACAACTAAGCATCCTCTACAACCAGTTGCAATTTGACTGTAACTAACTCTTCCCCTCCGAAGATAGGTTTGCAACTTGGTTGAAACTGGACATGTTCTATAGCCTTCACCTCGGCTGCATAGAAAAGAATTAGTGCCCCTCGTTTGGAGCAAGTTGTGTTCTCCGCGTGTTGATCCAGAAGATAAGAACGCGCTAGGGGAAAGCCGAGCAAGTTGTGATACTCCTCAAGGACCCAATTGCAACTTGATTCCTCCGAAGCCAGTTGCAACTTGACTGTAACTGAGCCTTCCTTCTGAATCCAGTTGCAACTTGACTATAACTGAGTCTTCCCTCTGAAGCCAGGTGCAACTTGACTGCAACTAAGCCTTCCCTTCGAAGCCAGCTACAACTTGACTGTAACTGAGTGTTTCCTCTGAAGCGAGTTGCAACTTGATTGCAACTGAGCCTTCCCTCCAAAGCTAGTTGCAACTTGATTGCAACTGAGCCTTCCCTCTGAACCCAGTTGCAACTTGACTGCAACTGAGCATCCTCTGCAACCAGTTACAACTTGACTGTAACTGAGCCTTCCTCTACGAAGATAGGTTTGCAACTTGGTTGCAACTGGGCATCTTTTGTAGCCTTCACCTCAGCCGCGTCAAGTTGGAAAGCATTAGTGCCCCTCGTTTGGAGCAAGTTGTGTTCTCCGCGTGTTGATCCGGAAGATAAGAACACACCAGGGGGAAGCCGAGCAAGTTGTGAGCCTCCTCAAGCACACAATTGCAACTTGATTATAATTGAGCCTTGCTTCCGAAGCCAGTTGCAACTTGACTGTAACTGAGCCTTACCTCCGAAGCCAGTTGCAACTTGATTGTAACTGAGCGTTCCCTCCGAACCCAGTTGCAACTTGAATGCAACTAAGCCTTCCGTCCATGGAAGCAAGTCGCACCGTTGTTGCAACTGAAGGCTCCCCCATGGATCTAGTTTTGCAATCTTGATTGTAATTGAGCCTTCCTCCGATGAAACCATTTGCACTTTGATTGTAACTGCGCCTCCTCCGATGAAGCTAGTCGCACTTTTGGTTGTGAATAGAGACGTACACGAAGCCACTTGCATCTTGATTGCAACTGAGGCTCCCCCATGGAAACCAGTCGCACCTTAATTGCAACTGAGCTGAAAGGGCATGTATGCCCCCATGTGTGGTTTTGGTAATTAATGACAATCTCTATGGACTAATGTGTAAATTGAGTATTCACTTGTAGGTTTGTCCATTGGCATCGCTTGGGCCATGTGTTGGTCTCAAGGTTGGAAGATGAAGAAATGTCCAAGGGCTTCGTGCCCATTGGAATCATGAAGAAAGAAGGAGCTTGAAGGTCGATCAAGGCATGTGCAAAGAATTGCATCAAGATGGATCAACCTCAAGTAGGGATGAAGAAGGGCGAGCTCAAGATGCGCCATCTCTAGAAGATCTCATGCTTGAAGCTTGCCATCCTCATGGAATGATGAAGACAAGTTCAAAGAAGAGGTTTCCCCATGGTGTATGGGGGAGCAATTTGCAAGTCTTCATCTTCATCAAGCAAGAGCATCCAAGAAAGGTGTTCCCTCTATAGAAGAACAAGACCGTCTACATCTAGTTAAAGTGGGATGCTCAAGGCAAAGGTATGTTCTTGATAGGGCTTTTCTTTTGCCGGTCTCGTATTGTTAGTTGGGAGACCGGGTTTAGGATAGATAGTCGTGCTATCAAGAGGGGCTCTCAAGCGGGTGTCTCGTCTGCATCGTTCCGAGAGAGCTCAAACCTTTGCATTCATAGCATCATCTTTCTTGGTTGTTATTTGGTTCTTTTCCATGAGGGGATCTAGAGCTTGTGGTCACCATCATAACAAGCTCTAGCTCATCATCTAAGGATTTCACTTGCATATCTTATTGCGGTTTTTGATCTTGCGAGTTTTCCGGCTCCACACCTTGGGGGATAGCTCTCAAATATATTCATGATATTTTCTCCCAAGGTGATACCCAATATTTCGACTTTTTGTTGGATTCTATTCGTCGTTATCTTTCCAACAAAATTGGTTTCATCCCGTTTGGAGTTCGGATGCAAAAGTTATTGCGTTTCTGGTTTTCTAGTTTCTGGAATTTCCCTTACCGGAAGTTCCGGCTTCCCACCGGAAGTTCCGCTAGGGCATCTTTGCCGCCTCAAGTTCCGCCCAAGTTCCGCCCAAGTTCCGGTGGTGGTTCAGTAACCTTCTGGGTGAAATGTGCTAATTAGCCAGAACTTGATCGGAACTTGATCGGAAGTTCACCGGAACTTCCGGTCTATTTTGACCGGAACTTCCGGTCGCGCTTCTGGAGCGGGCGTGTGGAGCCAGGCTGGGCGGAACTTCCGCCCAGAGCCGGAAGTTCCGGCCATGATTCGTTTTCTCAGTTTCTTGCTCCGCAGTTTTTGACCGTTGGCTGGGTGCCACCGGAACTTCCGGCCTCCCACCGGAAGTTCCGGCCTGGTGTCGCGAATGCCCATAACGGGCAGATCTGGGAGCCCTTTAAAAGGGGCTCCTCTTCCCCTTCGTGTGCACTAGCTTTTCTTCTTGGTTCTTGGCTTTCTCTCTCTCCTCCATTGTCAACCTTGAAGAAGCTTTCCCTCTCCCTTTCCCCTCCTATGATTCTTGCATCCTTTTGAGGGATTTGAGAGAGGAGATCTAGATCTACAATCCCCCCAAGTCAAATCCCTTCTTTGTGAAGGAATCATTGGGATCTAGATCTTGGAGAGTTTTGTGTTCTCCTCTTGTGTTCTTCCTCCCTTATTCCCCAATAGCTTTTGTAGCTTTGTTGGAATTTGGGGGAGAAGGACTTGCCCTTGCATTTGGTGCATAGGTTTGAGTTCTACTCTTGTGTTCTTCCTCCCTTATTCCCCAATAGCTTTTGTAGCTTTGTTGGAATTTGGGGGAGAAGGACTTGCCCTTGCATTTGGTGCATAGGTTTGAGTTCTCCTCGGAGATTCGGCGAGTTCAAGCTTGTGAGCTTGTTTCTCTTGGGTTTCTTGGAACCCTAGACGGTTGTGTGGTTGGATTGTTGACCTTTTGTGGTCTTGTTGACCTTTTGTGGTCTTGTAGCCTTTTGTGGCGTTGTTGGCCTTTTGTGGCATTGTTGGCCTGTTGTGGCTTTGATGTTGGGAGCCTCCAATTGAGTTGTGGAGTTAGCCCCAATCTTGTACGGGTTCGGTGACTGCCCTCAAGCGTCCCATAGTGGAGCAAGTGCCCGCCTTTTTGTGGTGCGCACTTGGGAGAATAGGGTGAGCCTTTTGTGGCGTCGGTGAGTTGCGTGCTTCCGCATCCGGGGTGAGGCCTTGTGTGGCGTTGGGTGAGCATCGAGCCACCACACCTCGAGGTGAGCCATTTGTGGCGTTCGGAGAGCATTGCGTCATCGCACCTCTCCAACGGAGACGTAGCTTCTTTAGAAGTGAACTTCGGGAAACAAATCTTCGTCTCCGCGTCCATCGGTTATCTCTCAACCGAACCCTTTACTTATGCACTTTACATTGTGATAGCCATCGTGCTTGAAGTATTTATTTCTTGTTATCACCTTGTTGCTTGTATTGCTTAGCATAGGTTGTTGGTGCACTTAGGTAAACTTAGTGGCTAGGTTTTGTGCTCAATAAATTAAACGTTAGTTTTATTCCGCATTTACTTGAGCCTAAACCGTAATATTTTTAAAAGCCTATTCACCCCCCCTCTAGGCGACTTCCTTTGTACTTTCATGAGCCCCCCATGGAAGCCAGTTTCACTTTGGTTGCAAATAGAGGCTCACACGGAGTCAGTTGCACCTTGATTGTAACTAAGCATCCTCCAATGAAACCAGTCACACTTTTGGTTGCGACTAGAGCCTCCCACGAAGCCACTTGCAAGTTGATTGCAACTAAGGCTGCCCCATGGAAGCCAGACGCACCTTAATTGCAACTGAGGCTCCCCCCATGGAAGCCAGTTTCACTTTGGTTGCAAATATAGGCTCCCACGAAGCCAGTTGCACCTTGATTGTAACTGAGAATCCTTCGATGAAGCCAGTCGCACATTGGTTGCGACTAGAGCCTCCCACGAAGTCAGTTGCACCTTGATTGTAACTAAGCCCCCCATGGAAGCCAGTTGCACCTTGATTGTAACCTTATTGCTCCTGAGCATTGTCTGAAGTTGTTTTTCCAACTTATTTGCAACTGATCCCCCTTAAAGCCATTTTCATTTTTATTGTGAGTCTCCTCCTAAAGAATTTCCAACTTGATTGCAAATTAAGACTCAACTAAAGACATTTCCAACTTCATTTTAACCGAGGTACTCCCTTCGTCTTAAAATAAATGTTTTAGGTTTTTTAATGGATAAAACTATATACTAAATAGTGTCTAGATTTATCTAAAATTTGACAAATCTAACACATATATTTTAAGAAGGGATTACAAAACAAAAACAAGATACACATATTTTTTGTTATGATTGAGACTATAACAAGGCATTTCCATTTTTTCGTTTTTCTCCTAGAGATACTGTGTTTTCTTTTCTTTTTGAACGTGAAAGTGTTTGAACAAATAAACCCTTCAGATTTAATGAAATTTTTGTACTCCCTCGGACCCATATTACTTGACTTAGATTTATCTAGATACGAACGTATCTAGTCAAGTTAGACAAATTTGAGTCAACCAATATGGGTCTGAGGGAGTACATCATAATTTTGCAAATATTATTCACATTATAAACTATAAGCAACTTTTTATAATTAGAAACTTTTACTTATGGGTTCATAATGTCAGTGTACATTATTCAGTCTGTGCAAGCACGCATAGATACCCAAAGCATTATCTTTGCCGTATGTATCTGAGAGACAGAGATGAAAAAAAAGAGAAGAATCGAGACAGAACAGAGAGGACAAGGAAGAGGAGGCGATGGGCGCGTCAGCGGCAACCAAATACAAAGTCAGGTGACTGATACTTAGCTAAATATCAGTCGCCTGATACCTAGCCCCTCCACTTATAGTACATGTGAAACGAAACATGCGGATCCTCTCTTTGGTCTTTGTTTGCCCAACCGACAGTTCCACAACAATTGCTTAGCATATAATTTGTTCTTCTTAGAAATGCTGGTATAGTAGTTGCATGGCTTGTGTAAATTACATAAAAAACAATAATTATATACTCCCTTCATTCAAAATATAAGATGTCTTAGCTTTGTGAAGCAAATGTATCTAGACTATTTTTAGTACTCCCTCTGATCCATATTACTTGTCGCAGAAATAAATGTATCTAGACATGTTTTAGTATAAGATACATCTAATCCAGTGACAAGTAATATGGATCGGAGGGAGTATATAGGTTCACTCAGATTTGGAGTCTATATGTTAAAAGAAGTCCAGATATATTTTCTTCATAAATAAACATCTTATATTTTGAAAAGGAGGGAGTATATGTCAATTGTCTGTCATCCCCCAAATCTTGTGTCACAAGTCCTGATGTATCATCATTCAGCAGTCATTTAGCTTCATCAAATAGTTAAAGAGAGACTTACATTCGATTCGATCTCAAGAAGAATACGCCCAATCTAGCCTACGGTACGCTACGCCTGCATGGTGTCTCTGATGATCTCCCGTAGCGCTTGGCGCGACGCCTGCAAGTCCCGGCTTGCGACAAACGGGTGGTCGAGCAGCTGCGCTGCCGTGGCGCGCCTCCTGGGATCCTTGTGCAAGCAAGCCTCCACGAACCGACGCAGCTCCTCTGACGCCGCCGCCGCGTTCTCCGGCACTGATGGTGGCTCACCCTCGCAGATCGCGTCCCTGAGCATCTTCCAGGACGGCCTCTCCTCGGCAGGCAGGATCGGGCGGTGTCCCAGGAAGAGCTCGAGGACGGTGACGCCCAGGCTCCAGATGTCGGCGGCGCAAGCACCGCGCGGTCCGGCTTGGGCGTTGGGCGCGAACCGCTCGGGGCTCATGTACGCGGTGGTGCCGACGGCGATGGAGACCCGAGACCGAGAGCGGTTGGTGCAGGCGGCGGGAGGAGGGAGAATCCGCGAGACGCTCAAGTCCCCGATCTTGGCGTCCCCTTGGGAGGTGGCGAGGATGTTGTCGGGCTTGATGTCGAGGTGCGCGACGCCGCGCGCGTGGAGGTGCGCCAGCCCCGCGACGCACCGCGTGGCCACCTCGGCGAGCGCGGGCTCCGGGAGGGCGCCTCGGACGCGGGCGAGGGAGCCGGCGTCCATGAGCTCGAGGAGGCAGGCGGGCTGGTTGGCGTCGCCACGGAGGATGGCGTGGCAGCGCACGAGGTGGGGAGAGCCGGTTGCGCGGCGGAGCACCTCGTCGTGGTCCTTGCCCGCGTCCGGGGCGGGGTAGTGGGCGACCTTTAGCGCGAAGAGGGTGGTGGTGGTGCCGCGGAGGCGCACCTTGGTGACCACGCCGCTGGCGCCCTCCCCGAGGTCGGCCACCCATTCGAAATCGGACAGCTTCAGGCGCCCATCTGAAGAACACGGTGGTGGCGACATCACGGTGTGAGGCGCGGCGGCGGCGTGTGCCCGGCCCCGGCCCCGGCCCCGGCAGAACATTAGGTGAGGCGCGCAAGGGGGCATCATCACCGTCCCGGCCGGTGTCATCTAGCTTGACCCTGCGCGCGTGGCGAGGCAAAGTGAGAGACCAGCTAGCAGCCTGAGCATCAAGCCGGGCGACTCATCGGTGAGGACCACCAGTGACCGTCCGAGAGAAGGGATGGAACTTACTTGGAGTAGAGTCCAAGGAAGTAAGGATTCAGTTCCGAGTCAAACTCGGCCTGACACTGCTGCCTGGCGTACGTCTACATGCTTTTTTTTTCTCTCTTACTTTTGCAGTAGTTTGGTCCGGGATTCCCAGGCTATGCTGGGCTGCGCGTAAATGATCTGTGTACACAGTACGCCCATAGGTTCATATTTTTGGTCTACTACTAGTATGGCAGTTTAGGCGTCGGTCGCCCTCTCCTTCGAGTTGCTCGGCTTTCACTGATTTTCTCCTTTCTCTTCATCTAGCTAGTTATGTAATCACCGAAGACAACTCATGTATGTATCTTTAGAATGTACTAGTCACTATGACTCGAAACAAATGATTTGATTTTATCTTGATTCACATGTATCTATATAGATACATGCAAATTTATACAAACTGAAGGTTCTTGTTTTGGGATGAAGGGAGTACTATTGATTCTAAAAGAAAATCATAGATGCTTTATGCGTAATTCATGTTTGCTCATGGATACAATTGAAAGTATTAACCTAGTTGGATGGGACCAGGCCACTGGTAACTGAGAGAGAGGGCGGATGGGTCGACGACGATTCACCTTTGCGCCGGGTGAGCTCGCCCCACCGCCATTTGCTCCGTTGCCGGCGGCGTCTGGCTTCGGCTCGCGCTTCCAATGCCTTGGATCGGACTCCGAGGATGGGGAGGCGGACATGGCGGCTAGGGCTGCACTTGAGGGGCTGGAGGAGGAATCTGGTCAGCTCGGCTGGACTACAATGTCTCGCTAGTGTCGGAGGAAGGACGAGGAGCTTCCTCAGGATTTTTGGGAGGAAATGGTGTTCTCTACTCATGCCTCTCGGTTCTGGGAGAGGAACTCGGATGCGTCGGCATCCCAGGGTTCGAGGTCGCCATGCCTTCCCGAGAGGCTTATCAAGGGATGGGATGTTAGACTGCTGCTGACCGGTGGAGGTTGCTCAGGTTTAGTCCCACCTCGCCTACGAAAGGAGACCACACCCACCTTAGAAGGGAGAGATTCCTTTCTCTTTTCAGTCCGGACTTTCGAGATGGAGTGTGCTCTCTTATCATTTATTGGCCTGTGTGTGCAGTCTAGAACGTAGGACGATTGCTGAGCTGGCCAAATGAATGCTAACATCTAGTACCAGAGCCAGCATCTCCATACCTTACTGAAGGGCTTCTCGGGCGGGGGGGGGGGATGAAATGTTAAGACCCCTCTTTTAAACGGTGAAGAGTGCTTGGTTTAACCCACCTTGCATACGAGAGGAGGCCTCCTGATAGCTAAAGTTTCCCACTGAATGTCCATATTGTTGCCTTTGTGAGGTTGTCATTATTAATTCAGTGCTAAGTTTATCCCACTATTTTTTGTGTACGTCAGAACCTAATCTGATCATGTTATTTGGATTGGCGGTATATATGTAGTTGTTTCCATATTCCATTTAGATTACATCAGTCTGAAGGGTTTCGCGGCATAGTAAATCAAAATTTTCTACGGATGCGAACAGAGGGAAGCCAAGATCTAATCTAGGAGATGCAAACAACGAGAGAGATTGGATTAGATCTTCATACCCTTGAAGATTCGCACAGCGGAACGTTCGTCGGAACGTGGGTGATGTAGTCGTACTCGCTTCTCCTCCTCGCGATCCGATCCGATCTAGCACCACAAGTGGCGGTGCCTCCGTGAGATGCACACGTGCAGCACCTCGACGTCTCCTCCTTCCTCGGACCAGCAAGTATGGTGGAGAGACGGATTGGATCTACAACACGACGGCGTGGTGTATATGGTGGAGAATTTCTGCAGCAGGGCTTCGCCTACAAGCAGTCGGGAGGGAGAGAGGAGGGCAGCAGGGCGGCTAGGGTTGGAGGGGAAGGTGTGGTGGGTTGGTGCGCCCCCAGCCCTATATATATAGAGGGGTGGGCGCAGCCCTAGCCCCTCCCCCAAGCCAAGGCCGGCGGCCCCAAGGAGGAAGAGTGGGGGGCAAGGAAACCCCCTTTTCTAGAACCTCTATCTAGAGTTTAAACCTCTCTTGGCCGGCTGGGCCCTATGGGGCCTTGTGCCCCTGTCCCAATGCGGCCAGGGCACTCTCTCATAGGCCCATGCCCCCTCCCGTAAGGTGGGGCCACGTTGGTCCCCTTCCGGAAGGTTCTAGAAGCTTCCGGTACAATACCGATTAACCCGGAACAATTCCGAACTCCAAAAACTGCACTGCCTTATATGAATCTTATTCTCCGGACCACTCCGGAACCTCTCGTGATGTCCCGGATCCCATCCGAAACTCTGAACAAAAACTCATAAACCAATTATCCAATCTATCCTAGCGTCGAGACACATTAAGTGTGTGACCCTGCGGGTTCGAGAATATGCGGACATGATCTTCTATCAATAATCAACAGCGGGGTCTGGAAACCCATATTGACTCCCACACATTCATCGATGATCATATCGGATGAACCACGATGCCAGGATTCAATCAATCCCATATATATATTCCCTTCGTCTCGCGATATTTTACTTGCCCAAGATTTGATCGTCGGTATCGTCATACCTAGTTCAATCTCGTTCACAGCAAGTACTTTACTCGTTCCGTAATCCGATATCACTTTGTGATTAACTCCTTAACCACATGCTTGCAAGCAGTGTTGATATCGATTACCGAGTGGGCCCGAAGTATATCTCTCTGACTTGGGAGGGACAAATCCCATCTCGATACATACAACCCAACAGATACTTTCCGATCACCTGAGAGACACCTTTATGATCACCCTCTCATAGGATGACGTTTGATGACCTCAAAGCTTTCTTCCGATACCAGGGAGTTGTATTATCTCATGGTCTAAGGAATACAATATTTGACATAAGGAAAGCTTCGCAAAGATGAACACGATGACACGATCTAATTGCTTCGCTTAGTTTGGGTCTGTCCATCATAACATTCTCCCAATGATATGATCTCATTATTAATTGACAACCCATGTCTATGGTTAGGAAACCTTAACCATCATTAATCAATGAGCTAGTCCATAGAGGCATACTAGGGACACGATGTTGTTCACAAACCACACAAGTATTAATGTTTCCGCTTAATACAATTCTAGCATGGAATATAAACTTTATCATGAACAAGAATTATAATAATAACATCTTTATTATTGCCTCTAGGGCATAATCCCAACAGTCTCCCACTTGCACTAGAGTCAATAATCTAGTTTACATTTGGCAACAATCTCACACCCATGGCACTGAGGTGCTGATCATGTTTTACACGTGGAAGAGGTTTAGTCAATGGATCTGCGACATTCAGATTTGTATGTACTTTGCTAATCTTCAGATCTCCATCTGCTATATAATCTCGGATTATATGAAACTTGCGGTTGATATGCTTGGTCTTTGGATGATATCTTGGTTCCTTAGCGAGTGCTATGGCGCCAGTGTTGTCACACAATATCTCAAGTGGGTCCAATGCACTTGGAACCACGCCAAGCTCAGTGATGAAGTTTCTGATCCAAACTCCTTCACTTGACGCTTCTGCAGCAGCCATATATTCCGCTTCTACTGTAGATCCCGCGATCACGCTTTGCTTGCAGCTTCTCCAGCTCACAGCTCCTCCATTCAAAATATACACGTATCCTGTCTGAGATTTAGAATCATCCTTGTCGGTGTCGAAACTAGCATCGACGTAACCCTTTACGACGAGCTGTTCATCACCTCCATAGACTAAGAACATTTCTTTAGTCCTATTTAGGTACTTTAGGATGTTCTTCACGGCTGTCCAGTGTTCCACTCCTGGATCACTTTGATACCTGCTCGTCAAACTAAGAGCATTGGACACATCCGGTCTAGTACACAGCATGGCATACATGATAGAACCTATGGCCGAGGCATAAGGCACTTTGCTCATAGCTTCCCTATCATTTACCGTAGCTGGACACTGAGCCTTGCTCAATGTCTTACCTGACAACATAGACACTGAACCTTTCTTTGCCTTATCCATTCTGAACCTTTTCAGAACTTTGTCTAGGTATGTACTCTGGCTTAAAGCTATCAGACGTCTTTGTCTATCTCTATAGATTTTGATGCCCAATATATAAGCAGCTTCACCTAGGTCTTTCATTGAAAAACACTTGTTCAAATAACTCTTCACATCGTTAAGCATGTTAATGTCATTTCCAATAATCAATATGTCATCCACATATAGTACCAGAAATGTCACCGAGCTCCCACTCACTTTCTTGTAGATACAAGCTTCGTAGCTATTTGGAACAAATCCAAAGCTCTTGATCACTTGATCAAAACAAAGGTTCCAACTCCGAGATGCTTGCTTCAGTCCATAAATGGAACGCTGAAGTTTGCATACTTTATCAGCATCCTTAGGATCGACAAAACCTTCGGGTTGCATCATATACAACTCTTCATCAATGTTGCCATTGAGGAACGCAGTCTTGACATCCATCTGCCAAATTTCATAATCATGAAACGCAGCAATTGCTAATAAAATCCGAATGGACTTAAACATCGCTACGGGAGAGAAAGTCTCATCGTAGTCAACACCTTGAACTTGTCGAAAACCTTTCGCGACAAGCCGTGCTTTATAGACGGTAACATTACCATCCGCGTCCGTTTTCTTCTTGAAAATCCATTTGCACTCAACGGCCTTTCGGTCGCTAGGAGGGTCCACCAAAGTCCATACTTGGTTTTCGCTCATGGATCCCAATTCAGATTTCATGGCTTCTAGCCATTTCTCAGAGTCTGGGCTCATCATCGCTTCCTCATAGTTCGCAGGCTCACTGTCATCTACTAACAAGACAGTTAAGACAGGGTTGCCGTACCACTCAGGAGGGGCACGCGACCTTGTCGACTTGTGACGTTCAGTAGCAGCATCGTCTGAAGCTTCATGATCCTTGTCACTAGCTTCCTCTATCGTTGGTGCAGGCGACACTGGAACAATTTCAGGTGCTGCGCTACTCTCCAATTCAAGAGAAGGTTCAATAACCTCGTCTAGCTCTACTTTCCTCCCACTCACTTCTTTCGAGAGAAACTCCTTCTCAAGAAAGGAACCGTTCTTTGCGACAAACACTTTGCCTTCGGTTCTGTGATAGAAGGTATACCCAATAGTTTCCTTAGGGTATCCTATGAAGACGCATTTCTCCGCTTTGGGTTCGAGCTTGTCCGGCATCAACTTCTTGACGTAAGCTTCGCATCCCCAAACTTTAAGAAACGACAACTTAGGTTTAGCACCAAACCACAGTTCATACGGTGTCGTCTCAACGGATTTAGGTGGAGCCCTATTTAAAGTGAATGCAGCGATTTCTAATGCATAACCCCAAAATGATAACGGCAAATCAGTAAGAGACATCATTGATCGGACCATATCTAATAGGGTTCGGTTCCGGCATTCAGACACACCATTGCGCTGTGGTGTTCCGGGTGGCGTGAGTTGCAAAACAATTCCGCTTGCTTTAAGATGCGTGAGAAAATCACAACTCAAATACTCGCCCCCACGATCGGATCGTAGAAACTTAATCTTTCTGTTACGATGGTTCTCCACTTCATTCTGAAATTCTTTGAACTTTTCAAATGTTTCAGATTTATGTTTCATTAAATAGATATACCCATATCTACTTAAGTCATCGGTAAAAGTGAGAAAATAGCGATATCCACCGCGCGTCGAAACACTCATCGGTCCGCATACATCAGTATGTATGATTTCCAACAAGTCCGTTGCTCGCTCCATCATTTCAGAGAACGGTGTTTTGATCATCTTGCCCATGAGGCATGGTTCGCATGTGTCAAATGATTCAAAATCAAGAGACTCCAAAAGTCTATCAGAATGGAGTTTCTTCATGCGCTTTACACCAATATGACCTAGACGACAGTGCCACAAATAAGTAGTATTATCACTATCTACTTTGCATCTCTTAGCCTCAATGTTATGGATGTGTGTTTCATCCCTTTCGAGATTTAGAAGAAATAAACCATTCACAAGAGGTGCATGACCATAAAAGATGTTACTCATATAAATAGAACAACCATTATTCTCCGATTTAAATGAATAACCGTCTTGCAATAAACACGATCCAGAAATAATGTTCATGCTCAACGCAGGCACATAATAACATTTATTAAGGTTTAAAACCAATCCCGAAGGTAAAACTAAGGAGAACGTGCCGACGGCCATCACATCAACTCTTGATCCGTTGCCAACGCGCATCGTCACCTCATCCCTCGCAAGCCGCCGTCTATTCCGTAGCTCCTGTTTCGAGTTACAAATATTAGCAACTGAACCGGTATCAAATACCCAGGCACTACAACGAGGGCTAGTAAGGAACACATCAATAACATGTATATCAAATATACCTTTGATGGTGCCAGCCTTCTTGTCTGCTAAGTACTTCGAACAGTTGCGCTTCCAGTGACCCTTGTCCTTGCAATAGAAGCACTCAATGTCCGGCTTAGGACCAGACCTAAGCTTCTTCTCAGCAGGGGCAACGCGCTTGCCGCCGCCTTTCTTGAAGGGCTTCTTTGCACCTTTACCTTTCTTAAAGGAGGGCTTGTTGACCATCAACACATGATTATCCTTCTTGATGTCCACCTCCGCAGCCTTCAGCTTTGCGAAGAGCTCGGAGATCGTATCAGTGGAACCAATCTGATTATGAGTCACTACAAAACTTTTGTAGCTGGGAGGGAGTGATTGCAGAACCCTGTCAATCTTGAGCTCCTCTGGAATCTTGCAGTCCAGTTGCTCAAGGCGTTGAGTGTAGCCCGACATCTTAATGGCGTGCTCACTAACGGAACTCCCTTCCTCCATCTTGCAGTTAAAGAACTTCTCAGAGATCTCATATCTCTCAGAACGGGCCTGAGTCTGAAACATGGTTTTCAGCTCCTAGAGAATCTCAAAGGGCCCGGGATACTCTTCAAAACGATTTTGAAGGTCCGATTCCATAGGAAACAACATGGTGCTCTTAATCACACCATAATCATATTTGCGCGACTGATAGACAGCGTTCTCATCAGCCGGCGCAGTAGCATCAGGGGCGTCACCTAACGCATTCTCAAGGACATAGTCCTTTTGACCGCCAGAGAGAATGATTCTCAGATTGCGGAACCAGTTGGTGAAGTTAGACCCATTGTTTTTAAGCTTTTCTTTCTCAGCAAAAACGTTGAAGTTGAAGTTGGACTTGGCCATTGGATCTACAGTATTTGCAAGTACAATTTAGACTATGTTCATGATAAATAGTTCAACTTAATCAAATTACTAGATGAACTCCCACTAAATTCAACATCCCTCAAGTTGTTTAGTGAACATGATCCAAATTCACCACACCTAATCCGATCATCACGAGAAGAGATGTGGTTTCAATGGTGGACAACAAAGTATCGATCATATCATTCATATGACTCATGCTTAACCTTTCGGTTCTTGTGTTCCGAGGCCATGTCTGTACATGCTAGGCTCGTCAAGTTAGACCCAAGTATTTCCGCGTGTGCAAAACTGGCTTGCACCCGTTGTATGTGAGCTTAGAGTCTATAGCACCCGATCATCACGTGATGCTTGGACACGACGAACTTTCGCAACGGTGCATACTCGGGGAGAACACAGTTTTTATCTTGATCTTTAAGTGAGGAATCATCTTATAATGCTACCATCGCGATCTAAGCATAATAAGATACATAAAAGGATAAACATCACATGCATATAACTTTAATGTGACATGGTATAGCCAATCTTCGCGCAATGATCTCCATCTTGTGCGTACCGGCATGATCTCCATCACTCCACCATGATTGCCTCCACCACTAATAGCAACTACAACTATTTCTAACTACTTAGCGATAAAGTAAAGCTATTACATGGCGTATAAGAAGTTGACTCGCAGGTCATACACAATTATAAAGACAACCATATGGCTCCTGCCGGTTGTGTACTCATCAACATGCAAGTCGTGAAACATTATAAAACATGATCATCGCATACATTATACACATCACATCTTGGGCCATACCATATCACAGAAAACACTCCCTGCAAAAACAAGTTAGACGCCTCTACTTTGTTGTTGCATGTTTTACGTGGCTTATGGGAGTAGATGCTAAGAACGATTCTTACCTACGGAAAGCCACAACGGTGATATTATGGTTGCCAAACTCCGGTGTAGATCTCATGACAACTATAGTGAGAGAAACAGGCATCCACCAGCCGCATGTGTGGAACAAGCCACACGTCAAGTGCGGAGCCGGTCTCGCGAACGGCATCGCGTAAGGTTGGCCTGGACCGCTTCAATCTCACTATACCGCGTCATAAGAAGAACACAAACAAGAGGCTTGCAACAGAAAACATCAACGCCCGCAACAACCATGTTGCGTTCTACTCGTGAATCACATCTACGCATAGATCTAGCTCTGATACCACTGAAGGGTTTCGCGGCATAGTAAATCAAAATTTTCTACGGATGCGAACAGAGGGAAGCCAAGATCTAATCTAGGAGATGCAAACAACGAGAGAGATTGGATTAGATCTTCATACCCTTGAAGATTCGCTCAGCAGAACGTTCGTCGGAACGTGGGTGATGTAGTCGTACTCGCTTCTCCTCCTCGCGATCCGATCCGATCTAGCACCACAAGTGGCGGTGCCTCCGTGAGATGCACACGTGCAGCACCTCGACGTCTCCTCCTTCCTCGGACCAGCAAGTATGGTGGAGAGACGGATTGGATCTACAACACGACGGCGTGGTGTATATGGTGGAGAATTTCTGCAGCAGGGCTTCGCCTACAAGCAGCCGGGAGGGAGAGAGGAGGGCAGCAGGGTGGCTAGGGTTGGAGGGGAAGGTGTGGGGGGTTGGTGCGTTCCCAGCCCTCTATATATAGAGGGGTGGGCGCAGCCCTAGCCCCTCCCCCAAGCCAAGGCCGGCGACCCCAAGGAGGAAGAGTGGGGGGCAAGGAAACCCCCTTTTCTAGAAGCTCTATCTAGAGTTTAAACCTCTCTTGGCCGGCTGGGCCCTATGGGGCCTTGTGCCCCTGGCCCAATGCGGCCAGGGCACTCTCTCATAGGCCCATGCCCCCTCCCGGAAGGTGGGGCCATGTTGGTCCCCTTCCGGAAGGTTCTAGAAGCTTCCGGTACAATACCGATTAACCCGGAACAATTCCGAACTCCAAAAACTGCACTGCCTTATATGAATCTTATTCTCCGGACCACTCCGGAACCTCTCGTGATGTCCCGGATCCCATCCGAAACTCTGAACAAAAACTCATAAACCAATTATCCAATCTATCCTAGCGTCGAGACACGTTAAGTGTGTGACCCTGCGGGTTCGAGAATATGCGGACATGATCTTCTATCAATAATCAACAGCGGGGTCTGGAAACCCATATTGACTCCCACACATTTATCGATGATCATATCGGATGAACCACGATGCCAGGATTCAATCAATCCCATATATATATTCCCTTCGTCTCGCGATATTTTACTTGCCCGAGATTTGATCGTCGGTATCGTCATACCTAGTTCAATCTCGTTCACAGCAAGTACTTTACTCGTTCCGTAATCCGATATCACTTTGTGATTAATTCCTTAACCACATGCTTGCAAGCGGTGTTGATATCGATTACCGAGTGGGCCCGAAGTATATCTCTCCGACTTGGGAGGGACAAATCCCATCTCGATACATACAACCCAACAGATACTTTTCGATCACCTGAGAGACACCTTTATGATCACCCTCTCATAGGATGACGTTTGATGACCTCAAAGCTTTCTTCCGATACCAGGGATTTGTATTATCTCATGGTCTAAGGAATACAATATTTGACATAAGGAAAGCTTCGCAAAGATGAACACGATGACACGATCTAATTGTTTCGCTTAGTTTGGATCTGTCCATCATATCATTCTCCCAATGATATGATCTCATTATCAATTGACAACTCATGTCTATGGTTAGGAAACCTTAACCATCATTGATCAATGAGCTAGTCCATAGAGGCGTACTAGGGACACGGTGTTGTTCACAAACCACACAAGTATTAATGTTTCCGCTTAATACAATTCTAGCATGGAATATAAACTTTATCATGAACAAGAATTATAATAATAACATCTTTCTTATTGCCTCTAGGGCATAATTCCAACACAGTCACCTCGTCTATGTTCATGTTGCCAACACCGCACCACCTAGCTGCGTCTCTCGTACATGATGACAATCTCGACAAGAATCGAGTTTGCCACCTCTCGGTCCTTGGTGCTATTGGATCTGACAGGCATCATGGACATGGACAACAATAATAGACACGTATTTCTAGCCACAGTCGTTTGTCTCTCCAAGATGGAAGTACATGTGCCGAGTGTCAATTTTTTTTGAACGGAAAGACCACGAAGGTCCTGGAATCTGTATTACACCAGCGATGGGTGTACATTACAAGAAGGACCTCCAGCAAGAAATAAAAAATAGCAATCCTTAAAATTTACATTCAACACCCTAGAGAGAATCGCAAAAACGCGATCAGGTCCTTGGTCGCTGCCAGATCTTGACCACCAGCCGCAGCTGCCGGCGACTCCACCGGCAATGAAACCACTTGTGGAGAGGCGCGTCGAGTGCCGCGCCGTGGTCGGAGAGGACCCTCCAGCCAAGGAGGGAGATGAACCTCAACACACCAGATCAGGTGCAGCAGGGTCATGCTCATGGCCAAGGATAGCTCCGGCCAACTTGTGTCGCACTACTAGAAATCCCCAGATTTCCGACGGTGAATTCTAATAACCGACGGACCGTCGGGTAATATAGTAATAACCGACGATAGCATTGATAACCGATGGTTATCGAAAACCTCTCGGGTATGACTGCTAATAACCGACTATACGACCCTTTTCCCGATGGAACAAAAACAACTCTCGAGTATACATGGTAATGTCTGACGGTGCGCACTAATACCCGAGAGTTCTACTCTGACCCTCGGGTATTAAGATTCATAGCCGACATGGGAAAACTTACTCTCGTATATACAAGTTAGTGCCCGACGGTGTGAGCTAATACCCGAGGGTTCTACTTTTACGGTCATTTATATTTGATGATAGGATTTTCTTTTGGTAAAAATAGCCCAAATTAATAAAATATACAACTAAAAATGTTACTAAATCAGTTTCAAATTTAAATTAAATAAAGAATTCAAGAACATGATAAACGATTATCTTAGCAAAAAAAAGTCTAGAAAAAAGTCAAAAAGGTTGGGAAAAAATATTTTGCCTGAGATTCAAACACGTGTCATGTAGGATGCTTCGTTGTTGTCTAGCCAAACTGAAGAGTTGATACATACTGTAACTCTTTTCCTTCCGTACTGATGCCTTGTCCCTTGATATTCGGTTCCCCTTGGTTCCTCACTTCACTTAGAGCACCGGTGGCCAGATGTGTTTTCTCCGAGCTCACCTGTCTCCTCCGCCTCCACTGAATCGCATCAGAGATTGAATCCGCTTCATAGGAAAGCTTCCAAGTGCAGGCGGCAGCAGGGCTTCGTGCGATGGGGAAATTGGGGATGGCCGGGTGGAGGGAGGAACCCGCAGGCGTCGGCGACATCAGCCGTGTGTTGGTAGCTGGGTCGGGTGGGGGGAGGAGCCCGGATGCGCCGACGGCATCAACCGGGAGAGACCTCGTGCAGTTCAATGCCATGTCCAGTCCGACCCCGCGACACCGTTCGGACGCAGTACGACCCTAGCTCACTCGCCAGGTCTGTACGCAACTTAATTTTGCTTTTGATTTTTGTTTTCTCATATTAGTCGGGAATATTTGCTGGAAATTATTCTGGAGACTGATTTTTTGGGTAATTACTAGATCAATTCGAACATAAACAATTTGTTGCAACATTGAGATGAATATGTGTTCTAGGTTAGCATGCCACGTACAGTGGTGATGATGTGCTGATTTGTACCAAATAATTTTATTTTACTACTATTATGTATATGGATTTAAAGAAGTCTTGGATCATGACGCATTTCAGTAGTGGCCGGGTTGGTCTCATGGCTGGGCTGGGCTCTTATTTTCGGCGATTTGCCGCTGATTTCGTGGCGCGCACCAAAAAATCGCCCGCGCCAACTCACCACGCCCCCAACTAAGTCCTAAACTGCCGCAGTGTCCTGCCCCTTCCAAAAGAAACTCTCCCTCGTCGTTCTTCTCCATAACCGATCTAGGGCCTTGCTCCTCTGTTTTCTATACGACGAGTTCCCAAGAGTTCCTCTGCTATGGCTGACCAATCGACACGCAGCGATCAGAGTGGGGAGCCAAGGTATCGCTCTCTTCTTCCCCTCTTTTCTTGTTTCTCCGCCTGTCTCACATTGGCCTGGCCGACTATGTGTTTCTGTGTGAGATCATTGCACAATGTTTGTTGATTGCAATTCATTCGTTTTGTGCAACAATAGATAATTAATTCGATGGTTGAGAGAAATTCTGTAGCTAGTAGCAAACTGATACACGCTCGTGCCCCCCTTCCCTGACTCATTAACAACGACAAATATCATCCATAATTTTTACAGCTGGGTTGCAAAAATCTAATTGGGTCTCCTATTGTTGAATGCTATGGACATTAAAAAGTTTAAGCCATAACTCAGTTCCCTTAGTTTTAGGTTCAGAATGTTGAAGAGCTGGTAATAGATCTGCCCAGGAGTTCACTTTCTTATCTATCCTTATTAATTGTTGATAATCATATTTGGTATGGTCAATGTGCCGATGATACTAAATTATTTGATTGATACAGTTTGAAGTTCCCTGGTACCTAATACTGAACTATGGTCCGTGCATGCAGGATATAGATAACTATGATTTTCTCTCTTATACTAAATTTTGGTATGCAAGTTGGATACTAAATCAAATTGTCCACATGTACACACTTAATATATGATTTTTGGCTGCTGATTCACATTACAACTATGATTTGTTTATACTATACCCTCTGCTTGTGTATAAGTAATTGTGAAACCAAACTGTTCTTTATTTATGTAGCAACGTAGGTGACAACCGTAGTTGGATATACAAAGAGAGAAAGGGAAAGATGATCACTCAACCGTAGTTGGTCTGTGTCTCATTAATTTTTGGACGCTAGTACGATGGTATAGTAGGACACGTGCATCATTAATTTTTTATAGGAGCAATCCATGAACTTTTGGAAAATTTGACTGTTCTCAAGTACTCTGATGTTCACTTCCACAAATGCACAACTAGCAAGAGCTAATATTTTGCGTGTTCTCTGGTAGTGGCGTTTCAAGTGTGACCCATTAAATCAAGAGAAAGCAGATGCTGCCTTGGAGGAGAACTTTACTAATAAAGTGAGGCAGATGCTACATGAGGAAAAGGCGGCGGCCATCAAAAGATTAAACAAGAATGGACAGATGCCTACCGAAGTGGATGAACAGGGTAACCGCTGGCCAACCAAGGAAGCTTTAATTTCTGCCAAGTCACCTGGCTTTGGTACTATTGTTGGTTGGCGTTTACTTTGTGAGCATTGGACCACTCCTGCATTTAGAAAGATATCTTTGACCAACTCGAAGAACAGACTAGCTCATGGAGAAACAGTCTTCCACTCTAGTGGTGCGAGAAGTGCTGTCTCTACACGTCAACATCTGGTACTCTTGTTTCATGAAACATTTTTTGCTTTACTACTTTTCATGCACCATCCTTGTTATTATTTCTGGAGAAGAATAGTTCATTTATATTAGATGATGTTTATCATTCCTAAACCGCAGTGACTCAAAACTGGTAAAGACCCTGGAATTACCAGCGCATGGCATCACATGCATAATTTATCACGGGACTGATCAAGAGAAGATATGCAGCAAAAGAATTTCTAAACGTTGGGTTGGTAGAATATTTATAGCTTACCTAATTTGTTTCATAATAAGAACAATGTTCAAAGCTAAACCATAAATTTTTATTTGGAAAAGGAAAATTTTGACGATGCAATGACAAATGCCCATGGAGAAAACTGGGAAGAGGATCACCCAGAATTAGATGCACAAATTATCTATGATGCAGTAGGTAGAATGCCACATGGTAGGTTGGGAATCACCAATGAGTTATTTACCAAAATAGAGAAGTCTAATATTAAGTCTAGAAGGGTGTCGGCCTCACAGCCGGTGCAGTCAGCTAGGGAGGATCGTCTAGAAAGAGAGAATGACTGTTTGAAGCAAGAAAACAAGCGTCTTCGAGGCATTGATCTAGTTGTGTGGTTAATGTTTCATTCTCTTCTAAATTTTAGTCTACAAGTGAATGTGGTTGTGCTGACTTGTTTATATTTACAGTCTTTGGCTGAGAAAGGAGGAGTGGACTATGATGGAATAATGCAGTCAGTTGCACCTTACTTGGTAAGTATAATACATCTCAATGCAAGGCTTGAAGAGATGAAACTAGAGTAATGTATCTTTTATGTTTGATATATAGGCCACATCAGATTTTGAAGTTGGATTTGAAAGAGGATGAGATGTTGGTCGTCAACATGAAACTAAAAAGGTTAGTTCTTTAAGAAGTAATAAATCAGTTACTTGCTAATAAGCCATCTATGTTCTAGTAGAAATCTAGGCAAGTGCCACTCAAGCAAAGGAAGATGGTCATTGAACAACAGTTTTGTCGGTCATCTCTTGCAAAATTTATTCTTAAGAATTCGTGCATATATCTCTTGCAGTTTACTAGTTTGATGTTAATTCATCATGATGACGAAAACGAGTTTGGGTGTTTTTAATCTAGGGCCTATATTGGAATATGGTCCAGAATCTGTGTAACGTACATAGATATTAAAATAAATAGAGGGATGGGTCATAGCATCTGTTTCTTACGGTCTAATTTCTCTATGATTTTTTTGGTGTATGCTCCTATGTTTAACGCATACTTGTGGGCATAAAGATAGTTCAAAACTTGTAAACCACTTAATTAGTTGCCCTTTAATTTCCTAGTTCCTGTCTTCTTGATGTGTATAAAACGTACGCAAATCTTAAAACAAATAGAGGGATGGGGCATAGCATCTGACCCTTACGGTCTAATTTCTCTATGATTTTTTTGGTGTAGACTCCTATGTTTAACACATACTTGTGAGCATAGAGATAGTTCAAAACTTGTAAACCACTTAATTAGTTGCCCTTTATTTTTCTAGCTCATGTCTTCTTGATGCATGTGTATACAATGTATGCAAACATGAGGTGCTTCATGTGCACATAGCACTCTTTTAAGTTTTGAGAAGAGCTCCTAGATACTGATGCATTACTATTATGTAGTGATCAGGCTATATAATTTCTGCTAATTCACTTGATAATTCTACATATAATGATGATTCAATAGTAGTGTACTGTACATTTATTTGAACTGTACGCCATGTTTCATCTACAATGCATTGTTTTTTCATTTTTCTTACAATCGGTCTTACATTCTTAGGCAATGGGAAGTAACACTAGAGGAAGCCTTAGCAGTGAGAAGGATCCTGATATTAATGAGGATAATGATGAAGCGGATGACATCTATTACAATGAGGGTGATGAAAATGGCTATGGTTATGATCAGGGTGGTGATGATGGATATGGCTACAATGATGATCATTATAGCAATGAGCGTGGTGATGAAGATGATGAAGATTGGGCCAATTTCTAAAGTATTCGTATAATTTAGTTTTTGTGGAAGGATCGAACCATTATATTTTAGTTACTATTTACTTTTGCATTGGACATTTCTTAGATTGATCATGTACTCTGTGAGGTTTTTACTTTAACAACAAACGTGTTCTTTTTGTCAAGTGTCTGATTGATAATTATGAGATATCTTAAAATGCCAATATTTGGGAATATTGTTGACCAGAATCACATTTTGTGATGTATGAAAATGACTGATGACCTATCTAACATCTCAACTATACCATATGCTGGTGGGGACTTTAGGCCCGTTGGTAATTTTGTAAAATGACAGTGTAGGCAACCTCTCAAAGATAATCATCCACAGTCAATTATAATAAAACCGACGGGAGCTAGCACCCATCAGAAGCTAAATACCTGACAGGGCACTATCAGCTATTACTATCGTCGAGGGGTGGTATGGTGGCTGGTGGCCAGAACATGGGTGACGGTTCCCCGTTAGGTTATTCCCGTGGGCAAAGTTTGTACCCGACAGTATCGTCGGCTACTTGAGTAATGGCCGACCGAGCTAGGCCGACGGGGCATAACCGACGGTACACCGTCGGATTTAAGTTTAACCTACGGTAAATAGAAATAGACGACGGTAATTTCACCCTCGGCTAAGAGGTGATATCTAGTAGTGTCGGCGCTTGAGCGCTGCTGCAGGTGCTGCAGATTCCAAGAGCACCAGGCGCCAGCTTCTCAACGACGCAGAATCCGCTTCGCCCAGTTTCTCTTCCTCACCACACGGTCGGTCGAGAGAAGGAGACCGAACCAAAAAAACCGGTGACTGACATGGGTATGGCCTATCGGGTCCCTATGTTTAGTTAACCTAGGATCATAAAGGCCTATGGCCCACGAAGGCCCAGTGAAGTCCATGAAGTACCCGACGGAACAAAGAGTTTTCTTATCAGTCAAGAAATATTTAGCAACCGACATAGAGTTTACATTGTAACATTAACTTGTAACCTCTCCGGCTACGGATCCGGGACCCAGTCTCTCATGTAAAGGCTGGAAGGACCCGACGGAGAGGACACCTTAGTTTTTCCAGCAATCCGTTGTGACCTATTCCGCAAATAGCGAACCAGCAACTTTGTAATCAAGCTTTCGCAATAATCAGACTACATCGACTTCTTTGTTTGTCTGATTAGCCGAAAAAATCCCCAGCGCCCTCTTTTCCATGAAACCCTAAGTCCATAAAAATGGGCATTGCCGAAGTTACCCCTCGTCAGTTGGCGTCGTCTGTGGGAAATCTAAACGTTGGAGCCATGGATTCGGCGGCTTCCCCCTTTATCAAGCAACAACCTGACGATCAAGGTTGGAGAGGTCTACCACGATCTCGCCAATCCGCGCCCGCTCACCCCTTTTTCGGCCCTTGTCAAATTCAACCAAGAGACCGATCTCATGATCAGAAGTTTCCACTTTCGCATGGGAGAATCCGAGAACCTATGCCTTTCGGCTTGCTCAGCTCGGATCTCTCGGCAACACTAGCATCTCCTACGGCGATGCCAACATCATATATTGGCTCCATAGAAAAGGTCGCCTCTAATCCGACGAACGTCGAAGAAATTTGCGAAAACTCCGCAGATCTAGAATATCTGGCCGATGCATATGACAACCTCTTTTTCGGCTCGATCTCTGAGTCCACACTACAATGCATCTTAAGCTCATATAGCTCAATACCTGATGATGCCGAAAAAAGCGCTGAATCCGAAATCAAGAAAGGAGAAACATACCCTGAGCAAGATCCCTTGGACTTCACTGGTTCACAAAACATTGCCTCCTACGAGTTTAGCGACGGCGACATCTACTCAACATGAGGCACCACCAAATGTGTGTGATCCAGGACAAAGGAACCTCGTCGCCCCGCGACTCCAACGGTAACCCGATTGTTAACCCTGACGATATTTTGTCGGATAATGCGCCAGGACGTCGCAAGAACAGGGAAACTCCACCAGAAGGAGAACGTCGAGTCCTGAACGGAGGAGGAGAGCGCACCAGGGGACAAACGTTCCAATTCGCGCTTGCAGTCTGGCAAAAAGCTCGAAACGCAATATCGGGTGCGGTACCCATGACAGCAGATGCCACGAGAGAGGAACTAATGGCGTACGAGTACTTGATACATCACAGAAGAAAGGATCTGCTACAACTGCAGCGATCTTTGGATGAAAGGAAGAGGCTAGCCAAAGAATCTAGCCCGCGACAGGCACAATTCAGCTCTACTCGAGGTTCTGGCAGTGTCACCGGAGGACAACAGCCCAGGCGAGGCGCTTCACGGCTGCAACGTATTCCAGAAGACGAAAGGCGCGAGATGGCAAGAAACTTGGACTTATCGTTCATGTTACTTGATTCTGCGGGCAACATCATAGCAAAAACAGTCCAGGATGCCCTAGTCACCGCTCAAACTTACCTCCTGACTACCCAGTCAGCAGCCGATGATCCACTGGCACCCATCCATCGCTCCTCCCTTATGGGACTAGGGATAGTAGGCAACACTCTTGCACAAGGAGAGAAAGGAATAGTACAGCGGGCCGATAAATCACCACGCCGTCGCATCAACCCTCGGCATACATGTACCACTCGACGATCCAACTCCCCCAGCACGTGCGTTTCTCACGAGAGGACGATTCCAGCAATAACATTACGCAAAGAAGGGTACATTGATACCGAGAAGAGTGCAATAGCCGAATATATTCCAATGGAGAAAGCGACAACGAGAATGAACCTTACGGGGCCAGTGATGACTGCAAGTGCACAAATCGTTTGTAGGTAGTTTCGAAATAAATATATCGATCCCACAGGGAGCAATAGGCGAAAGACTAAAATGCTTTTAACTAAAACTAAACGAAGTACTTTAGGAATAATTCTAAGATGCAAGAAGGTAGAATAGTTTTTGGGTTTTTGGTTGGTTGAAACAGTAAAGTAACTTAAATTAAAACTTAATGCAGAAAGTAGTAAGCGCGTGCGTAGAAAATATTGAAACTGCAATAGGGGAAATGCGTTCTCAGGGAGTGGTGGACACACCGCTAGCAATTTAGACTAAGTGATCAAGATTATTATAACAAATATTATCATGATATGCATATATGTGGGAGGAGCTTCATATATGGATGATGAGGCGGCAACCACTTCTCACACCATCCTTCATAACCACAGCTGACAGATCAACGACATCAATCATATTACCCCGCTATTAAGGGATTTCTCCCGCGACATGGACATGGTTTATTGAGTTCTCCTTGATTCCCCAAGTTAGTACGTAAAGGATGACAATGACTTAATAGTCACAATAAGTGCTACCATCCCTTCGTCTACCAACAAGTAATCCCTTTCATCGAGTCCCTACAAGAGGCAAATATTAAGGAGGTACACAACTCCCAACATCAAGATAAAGACAATTAGCACATACATATAATGATGTATAACATAATAATCTCTATCTCATCTCAATTATATACTAAGGTTTCTCCATCTCCCCAAAAACTACTAATCTACTCAGACATGGAGGCAATTAGCATCATGCCAATGGTAATGGAAACGATTATCAATGAATAGTACTTGTATAAATTCTCAACTAGTGCAAGAATTATAACAAGATCTAGATGGGATGGATGGAGATGATGGTGGTGATGAATATGCAGTGGTTGATGAATATGAAGATCGATGCCTTGGCCTTCCAGATCTGCTTAGGGCGAAGATGGATCCCTAGGGCAAGTCCCCCCTCCAGATCCCTTCCAGAGGTGTGGTTTTTGGCGATTTTTAGGTGTTCTGTATGTCGTCTCTTCGAACCAGTTGCACGGGGTAAAACTATTTAAGGAGGCGGAAGCGGTGCCAACTATACGGCGGGAACTATATGGTGGCCCGCCGTATAGTTGGTCATCAATCCTTCTGTCTTTGTTTCTTGCTTCAGGTTTTCTTATGGTATTATTAATATTTCTCAAATAAGCGATTTATGTAGTTTTTGGCTCCTTTTCTCTCCAGTATGACTGCTCCAAGAATTGTGTCCATTGGAGATCCTGGTGAAAATAAATATAAAAAGTGCGTGCGAACGCCATAAAATACCAAAAATCCTATATCTACAATGCAAAATAATAACTTAAAATATGATGCAAATATGCACTCATCAACTTCCCCAAGCTTAGACTCTTGCTCGTCCCGAGCAAGTTAAGCTTAATGGATGTGATCCTCATATTCTTGAAGCTGAGTCGATAAAATAAATGAGGCAAATGCAGCATGTGTTTATCATAAATGATACATATAAATAAGTCCATGAGTAGTACTTTACTCGAACCATCCGAATAATATTAGCAGGCTTCCATACCTTAGCAATTAATAGTTCACAAAAGATTGTTCTCCATATGATGTAAAAGTATTCAGTTCAACCGAATAAGTTAGTGAGGTAGTCCCAAGTGTTTATAGGATTAACATATTCACTTGGGATTCAAAATCTCAAACGTCTCTTTGTCTTACTACAATATAGTGGTATATGCCTATTTTCTCTTTGCACATTCGCTCTTTTACTTCATCTTTATTTTTCTTCTTTTTCTATATATATTTGTGCTCACACTTTTGTTTAAGTGTTGTGCAAAGGAGCTAACCATATATTCCACTTCATGTAGGAATTTTAAACGTTAACGGTCTCAATTAGCATATTTATAACTTGAGTATTCTACCTCAAACTTGTTCTCACTCTATTTGATAGCACTTATAATTTTCTTCTTTATTCAAGGTTTTCTTTTTCATCTTAATTAATTAGATAATTTCTTCTTTTGTAAATCAAACCATTGACCTACAACATACTGATCAAACTATATTTATATGTTCCATTAATACCAATGGTGTGGAAGACTCCTATTGCTATCATCAAATGCAAGTAAAATCATACTCAAGAAATTCTTATATCCAATGACACAAACTCAAACTCAATAATGCTTCATATATTATAATAAACTCAGAATTTCACATATAGGATCAACTATTCCTGAAGGGAACCCTAATGATGCAACTTTTATTTCTAAATTCGAACTAATGCAAAGCTAAAAGTAATAAACTTATAAGATTGGTGACAAGGTTTTAGAGATCTCCCCAAGCTTGGAATCAAGCCAGGAGGGATCAAATAACTCCTTGTTGGTACCTATTACTCCTCCTGGGTAGGAAGAGCACTGTCTTCCTCTCCTGGGTTGCTAACTTTAGCCACGCTTGCGAGGCAGATGCTGATCTTGGCCATGTCGTATTGAAGCTTCAAAAAATTTCTCTAAAGGAATTTCTTCTCACCTGTCAACTCAAAAATAGTTTTAATCAAGAAACCAACTCTACCATCGATGCCATTGACCTTTTTCTCAAGGTCTTTGCTCATCATCCAGTAGGAGTCAATTCCTTCTCCAATAGTTTCAACACATGCCTTTGAAGCTTTTTCCAATTGATAGATCTTATCATGAATCTCATCTTGCCGCACCTCCTTAGGTTTAAGAGGTGGCGGACTAAGTGAAGTTTATAATAAGATCCTATGTTGTGACGGTAAGTATTAGGGAGATAATCATCCTTGCTCCTTCCCTAATCTGATTGCTGCATCATCTCCATCCTTTGTGGGAACATATCCTCCCAATTTGGGAGAGGCTTGATCTCCGAGCTGGATGATGATGATTCTTATTTTGGTTCCACCTCCTCGATCCTCTTCACGGGCTTCTCTTTCTTCTTCTTCCAAATCTTGTTGACATGGAAAGGCTACATGGCTTCGCTGCACGGATGCTGTTAGAAAGGGGTGTATGGAGATGGCGATGGTTTTTCGAGGCTGGAGGTTGTAGCTCTGCGAAAACTTAATGAAAAAGGTTAGATGCAACTGTCTTTAAAAGGGCAGGTCAAAAACCCTAGCCGCTAGGCTTAACGAGCAACTATACGGGTGCAGGTCGTATAGATCCCACCATATAGTTGCGAACCGACTATAGATTTTTTATTTATCTAAGGCGGTAACAACTATACGATCGCAACTATACGGCCCGGAGATTTCTTCCCGCCGTATAGTTGGTCGTTAACCTTTCTGTACCTTGGCATAAAAAATTGAGAATGCAATAAATAACTATACAGTCACAACTATATGGATGGAATTTTTATTCCCGCCGTATAGTTGGTCGTTAGACTTTCAGTACTAAGGAATAAGTTTTCGGGGATGGTGTAGATAACTATACGGCCAAAAAATTTATTCTCGCCGTATAGTTCGTCGTTAAGCTTTCTGGAATCACCAAAAATTACTTGTTTCTTAGAGAATTCTTTATTAGTCTGAAACTTAATGAAATACCAAATTTTGACAGAAAAATGATAGCTTAGATTTTTAACCAACATTAACATCAATTGAACTAGATTTTTTCATAACCAAATTTCTTTTATTTCTCAAAGGCTTCATGTGTTCCTTATTCAATCATAAAATCAACTAAAACTTACTTAAATACTTACTCGACCTTTTATTTCACATGGGTTGCCTCCCATGAAGTGGTCTTTTATGGTCTATAGCTCGACCATAGTGCTGCTCACTTCATCTCAATCTTGTTCTTCTTCCAGTTACCGCTCCTTCCATATTTTTGCTCAACCAACTCTTCTGGAGTAATTATATGTATGGTGATTGCACTTATATCTTCTTTTGTACGATAATGCTTCAAGCGTTGTCCATTCAATATCCATGAAAGAGAAGGTGTTTTCCCTGGAGTTTCACTGCTCCTGATGCATAAGCTTCTTCAACTATATAGGGGCCTTTCCACTTTTATCCGAGCTTTCCTAGAAATAACTTAAGACGAGAGTTATAGAGAAGAACTTTATCTCCACTTTTAAAATTCTTATCCTCTATTTTTTTATCATGCCATCTTTTTATTTTTTCCTTAAACACTCTAGCATTTTCATAAGACTCACTCCTAAACTCATCTAAAGTATGTATGTCTAATAAACGTTTTTCTCCTGCTGCTTTAAGATCATAGTTTAAATTCTTGATTGCCCAAAAGGCTCTATGTTCCAATTCTAAAGGTAGGTGGCACGCCTTACCGTATACCATTTTATATGGTGTCATACCCATCGGATTTTTAAATGCAGTTTGGTATGCCCAAAGAGTGTCATTTAGCTTATATGACCAATCTTTTCTTTACTTATCCATCGTCTTTTCGAGTATGGTCTTCAGTTCTCTATTAGAGAGTTCCACTTGACCACTCATTTGGGGATGATATGGTGAAGCAACGCAGTGAGTTACTCCATATTTTTCAAGGATTTTCCTAAAAGTTCCTTTCATAAAATGAGAACCACCATCAGTAATTAAAAATCTAGGAACTCCAAACTTGGAAAATATGACATCCTTGATCATCTTTACTGAAGTGGCTGCATCTGCATGATTAGTTGGGATAACTTCAACCCATTTAGTAACATAATCGACAGCAACAAGAATATGAGTGTAGCCATTCGATTTTATAAAGGGTCCCATGTAATCCATTCTCCATACATCAAATGGTTCAATTATAAGACTATAATTCATTGTCATTTCTTTTCTTCTGCCTATATTACCTCTTCTCTGCAAGCATCACAAAATTCCACATACCTTTGTGCATCCTTGAACAAGGTGGGCCAATAGAATCCGGATTGAAGTACCTTTTCTGCAATCCGCCTGCCTGCATGATGTCCTCCATAGGGGCTGCCATGACAAGCTTGCAAAATTGCATTCATTTCATGGTTAGGAACACACTTTTGAATCATTCCATCGGGTCCATGACGATAAAGAAACGGATCATCGCAAAAGTAATGTCTAAGATCATTAAATAATTTCATCCTTTTGTTTCTCGTCATACCAGGGGTACAAATTTTACTGCTAGATAATTAGCATAATCTGCATACCCTGGATCAACTATTTCAACTTTTGCTAAGTATTCTCCCAGAAATGACTCATTTATAGGTACGGGGTAAGTAATTATTCCCTCCATCCTAGATATATGATCTACTACTGGATTATCCTTAACCCTCCTATCTACTATTTGTAAATCATATTCTTGTAGTAATAATACCCACCTAATCAACCTAGGTTTTGCACCCTTTTTCATAAGAAGGTGACACAAAGCTGGGTGATCTGTGTGAATTATTACTCTCGAATTAATAATATAAGATCTAAATTTATCATAGGCAAAAATTATAGCAAGGAACTCTTTTTCAGTAGTAGCATAATTTTTCTGAATCTTATTAAGATTCCTACTAGCGTAATGAATAACATTTAAATTCTTCCCGTCTCGCTGTCCTAATACAACTCCTAAAGCATAGTCACTAGCATCACACATGGTTTCAAATGGTTCATTCCATTTAGGAGGTTGCATGATAGGTGCTGAAACTAATTTGTTTTTGAGATTTTCAAAAGCTGCAATGCAATCATGGTCTAGATAGAACGGAGTTTCTTTATCAAGAAGGTTAGGGAGAGGCATAACTATTTTAGCAAAAACTTGTATAAAACGCTTATAAAAACCTGCATGTCCCAGAAACATCCTTAAGTTTTTAATATCTTGAGGCATGGGAAGATTTTCTATAGCACTTATATTGGTTTTATCTATTTCTATAAATTTTTCTAAAACTTTATGTCCAAAAACTTTACCTTCTCTTTCCATGAACCGGCATTACTCCCAATTCAAAACTAAATTTGATTGCCTGCATCTCTGCAAAACCTTGGTTAAATTGTAAAGACAATTATAGAATGTTGTTCCACAAACAACAAAATCATTTGTTAGAACTTCCATAGTCTTCTCAACATGATCATCAAAGATTTTTAAAACACATTCTTGAAGAGTTGCAGCTGCATTACATAAGCCAAAAAGGATTAATCTATAAGCATAAGTACCATAAGGACATGTGAAAGTTGTTTTCTCTTGATCTTCGGGCTGTATAGCAATTTGATAATAACCAGAATAACCATCAAGAAAACAAAAATAATAATTATTGCTTAGTCTTTCTAAAATTCTATCCATGAACGATATAGGTTTATGTTTTTTTGTGTCTCACGGTTTAATTTTCTAAAATCGATGCACATGCGATACCCAACAATAGGCCTTATAGGGATTAACTCACCATCCTCGTTCATAGCAGCATCAAGACCCCCATGTATTGGTATGCAATGAGCTGGGCTAACCCACTTACTATCAGAAATAGTATATATTATGCCGACATCTAATAAGTGTATAACTTCTTTTCTTACTACTTATTTCATTTTCAGATTAAGCCTTCTTTGTGTGTCAACTACAGGTACAACATCTTCAAGCATGATAATCTTATGTGTCACAATGGATGGATCTATTCCTTTAAATATCACTTAGAGTATACCCAAATGCCTCACAATGCTTGATCAAAACTGAAATAAGTTTATTTGTTTCATTTTCTGATAATTTTTTACTAATAATAACAGGACATTTCTTTTCATTATCTAAAAATTCATACCTCATATTGTCTGGAAGCCTTTTCAATTCAATTGGAGGAGGTTCTTCGTCACCTTTTCTTACCAGTTCTTCATAATCATGTGGGTTTTGTGCTTCCGGGATGGAGTCAAGGTAATCATCTATGCCTTCTCTTTCCTCATCATCTTATGCCTCTTCCCAATTAATTAAGCTTCTTTCTAATTCATCTTGGGGAGTGCTGAAATGAATCGCGGACAGCTCGGCAATTGTTTTCTCTTCCTTGATATCTTCTATTTCATATGGCCTCTTTTTTAGGTTGGCAAAGTGGAATGTCATTTCCTCCTCTCCAAACATCATGGAAATAGTCTCTTCCTTATTATCAATTCGAGCTTTGGTTATAGAGACAAAAGGCCTTCCTAAAAGAATAGGACAAAAAGTATGCCGAGGCATATAAACGATATGAAAATCAATAGGGTACATAAGTGATCCGACAAACACATAGATATTTCGAATAACACCTTTCGGTGTTATATTAGTTTTATTAAACAGTTTAAGAGTAGTGTTTACCAGTTCGACATCTGGATTATTAAAATTGTAACGAAGTTCCTCATAAAGTGAGGAAGGCATAATATTTATAGTAGACATTGGCTCATAAATTCCATAAACGGAAGTTTCTCCAAAATATATAGGAGTGATAGGTTTAGAAGTTTCTTTACCTTGTATCCTACCTGTAATGAAGTCTGAAGTTTCAGAATCTAGCATAACTACTTCATTTTCCATGATCCTTGCTTCTATAAGATCTTTGAATATGACAATATTTTCATTGGTGGCATCGAGGTTCTTTTCTGCTTTCTTTGGTCTTCTCTTTGTACGTTTTTCCTCCCTGCACTTCTTCTTAATATTCTCTTGAATAGATTCAGAGGACAATTTTATCAATGACGCGTCCTCTCTTGCTCGCTTCTTTTCTTTGAGGGGTTTATGAAGTCCCCATTCTAAAGGTACATGTATATGCCCTGCATAATTCTCAATAATTTTTTTATTGAATAATAATCAATGCCAAAGGTTTTTATCATCACACAAGTCCTTTCATCTGCAAGAAAGTCGTTAACACAAGCATATTCAGAAGAACCTTTCATATTGCTCTCCTTATTTTTAAGACTTTCTATTGTTTCTTTCATTTTCATTATTAATTTCAAAGCTTCGTCATAAGTATAATATAGGAAACTACCATTAGAAGCGGTATCTAGGCTTGCTCTATTTTTATTGTTAAGCCCTCCATAGAAAGTATGGGTAATTAACCAATCATGCAAACGGTGATGGGGGCAATTGTCTAGATAGATTTTATACCTTAGATAGCCTTCATATAAACTCTCATCATGGTTATTTTTGAAACTAATAATAATACCTCTCATCCTGTGAGCTTTGCTTTCTGAGTAATATTTTGACAAGAATTTAGTTGTCAAATCCGTCCACATCCTTGGTGCTTCTGCACAAAAGGATCTATGCCAGTTGCAAACATTATTAGAGAGAGTTTGTCTAAACAACTAGATTTTAACCTTATCAAGGTCACAATCATCGAATATAAAGGAACCAAAAATATCTTCAAAGAATTGTAAGTGTCCATATGACCCTCTTCATGGGTTCCTGCAAACTATTTAGAGTTAAGTAATTCAAATAATAAAGGATGGATCTCAATACCATTGGGGTTTATACTTCTATTGACAGTTATAAAAGCGTCCATGGGAGAATCCATATTCCTTACTGCCTCAAGATGCATCATGCTGAGTGTTGTCCATTGTTATGGTCATGCAACTCAAAATAAAATTAGTACAACGAAAGTAAATAATTAAAAGTAAAGTGGCTTATAGCGCTAAGCTCCCTAGCAATGGCGCTATAAAATAGCTTGATGACTGCAAGTGCACAGAACGTTTGTAGCTAGTTTCGAAATAAATATATCGATCCCACAGGGAGCAGTAGGCAAAAGACTAAAATGCTTTTAACTAAAACTAAATGAAGTACTTTAGGAATAATTCTAAGATGCAAGAAAGTATAATTGTTTTTGTGTTTTTGGTTGGTTGAAATAGTAAAGTAACTTAAACTAAAACTTAATGCAGAAAGTAGTAATCGCATGCGTAGAAAAGATTAAAACTACAATAGGGGAAAGGCGTTCTCAGGGAGTGGTGGACACACCGCTAGCAATTTAGACTAAGTGACCAATATTATGATAACGAATATTCTCATGATATGCATGTATGTGGGAGGAGGTCCATATATGGATGATGAGGCGGCAACCACTGCTCACACCATCCTTCATAACCACAACTGATAGATAAATAACATCAATCGTATTACCCCGCTATTAAGGGATTTCCCCCACGGCATGGACATGGCTTAATGAGTTCTCCTTGATTCCCCAAGTTAGTACGTAGAGGATGGCAATGACTTTATAGTCATAGTAAGTGCTACCATCCCTCTGTCTACCAACAAGTAATCCCCTTCATCGAGTCCCTACGAGAGGCAAATATTAAGGATGTGCACAACTCCCAACATCAAGATGAAGAAAATTAACACATACATATAATGATGTATAACATAATAATCTCTATCTCATCTCAATCATATACTAGGGTTTCTCCATCTCCCCAAGAACTAATGATCTACTCAGACATGGAGGCAATCAGGATCATGACAATGGTAATGGAAACGATTATCCATGAATAGTACTTGTATAAATCCACAACTAGTGCAAGAATTACAACAAGATATAGATGGGATGGATGGAGATGATGGTGGTGATGAAGATGCAGCGGTTGATGAAGATGAAGATCGATGCCTTGGCCTTCTAGATCTGCTTAGGGCGAAGATGGATCCCTAGGGCAAGTTCCCTCTCCAGACCCTTCCGGAGGCGAGGTTTTTAGCGATTTCTGGGTGTTCTATATGTCGTCTCTCTGAACCAGTTGCACGGGGTGAAACTATTTGAGGAGGCGGAAGCGGCGCCAACTATACAACAAGAACTATACGACGGCCCGCCGTATAGTTGGTCATGAACCCTCATGTCTCCGTTTCTCGCTTCGGGTTTTTTCTGGTATTATTAATATTTCCCAAATAAGTGATTTATGTAGTTTTTGGCTCCTTTTCTCTCAAGTACAACTGCTCCAAGAATTGTGTCCTTTGGATCCATCATCTGATCTGATCCTAGTGAAAATAAACATAAAAAGTGTGTGCGAACGCCGTAAAATACCAAAATCCTACATCTATAATGCAAAATAATAACCTAAAACATGATGCAAATATGAACTCATCAGCCAGTTGATTTACCTATCAGGTTTGCAAAACTCCAGTGCCCAAGGATTTCAATCTCCCCCATGGCCGACAAAAATACGATGGACTCCAAGAACCCGCAGCATGGCTAGCTGATTGCTTACAAACGGTCAAGATCTAGGGTGGATCCAAAGCCACGGCAATGCAGAGCCTCCAATTGCACCTAAGCGGGGCAGCGCGATCATGGCTCAGACAGTTACCCATAGAATCCATTAGTAGTTGGAGCGATTTGGAGGACAAGTTCATCCAAAATTCTGTTTATAGGCCAAAAGGAAACATATGACTAACTTATTGGAATTTGTACATATTAATGTATATAATCCATTATGTGTAGTCGTGAGCGACGGATTTCAACTTCATATGCTTTCTCCGAAGATTTGAGTGAATATATGTGTATATTTACTTAATGAGGATGAAGTATGAAATATTTGAAAAATGTTCAAAGACTTTCAAGATAAAGTGGAAAATCATTGTAACAAGAAAATAAAGAGTTTATGATTGGATCATAAAGGAAGATATTTGAGTTACAAGTTTAGCAAAACACCTAAAAATTGAGGAATCGTTCCACAAATTTGCATTTTCCGAAACACCATAGAAGTATGGAGTGTTCGAAATATGTAATGAAACCTTGTTTGACATGGTAAGATCAAAGGTTTCATTTATAAAACTGTCATTATATTTTAAATATTAAAGTTGTAGAGACTACCACTTTTACACTGAAAAGAGCTCCATCGTGATTAGTTGAAATGACACCATATAAGTTATGGTTTGGGATAAAACCCAAGTTGCCCTTTCTTAAATTTTGGTATGCTAGGCATAAGTAAAATGTTTATAACCAAAGTCAGATGAGCATGTCTTTGTAGGTTATTTCGAATAACCGTTGGGTACTCCTCCATAACACCAAAGACAAAAGTGTTTGTCGCTTAGAACATCAAGTTCCTTTAGAAGGAATTTTTCGTGAAAAGTTAAGTGGGAGGACAATAGAAGTTTGATAAAGTTATTGAACTTTAGTTATATGTGCTGAGTTGCGTAGTACCATGAAAGTATCCCGGAGGCAGCAACAATGCTCATGGATCACGTGCCTCAAAGGTTGTGGGCAGAAAGGTCTAAGTTACTATTGAACCAAGTAGGTTGGGTAAACAATCAAATACCAAGATTTGAGAGTTAAATCATTATTGTTTGACAATGATGAACTGACTACATGCAAAGAAGCAATGATGGTCCATGACTCCATAAAATGGCTTGAAGCCATAAATCCGTGATAGTTCCATACACGAGAAATCAAGCTTTGAACTTGGAAGACCCTCTGGAAAGGTGTAAAACCTATCGGTCGTATTTGGATCTATAAATAGACATGGATGTTTCACATATATGAAATAGTCGATATGTCAGAAATGAGTTTACGACAATATTCAATGAAGTTGACTATGACAAGATGTCTGGACAGATTAATTTAGCAATCACTGCATATAATTTTGTTATATGGTAGTTGAACAAACAAAACAAGGTTCTTCTAATAGAATGGTTACCTAGGACGTGTACATGACACGATTCAAAGGGTTTTGTTAAATCAAAGGATGCTAAAACGTCATGCAAACATCAATGGTTGAAGTAAGCATCGCGGAGTTAGAATCTTCACCATGATGAAACTGCTAAAATATTTAATTTCATCAGAGACGATGAAGATGCTTGCATTTGCAAGAAATTAAGTGGGAGCATTGAGACATATTTATAATACATTATGTGAAAGACATATTGTTGATTAGAGATGGTGTATCTTTTATTGACACACGATTAAGAATTTCATCTCGATGAAAGACTTAGGCAAAACCCGAATATTTGACATCAATGTCTATATGGATAGATTGAGGCGCTAATATGGTTATGCCAAATGTACATAGATAAGATATTGAGTGAGTTCAATATGGAAAATGACAAGAAAGGTTCTTGCTACACGGAGAGGTTGAATCAAGATTCAAGTGTTTTGACACTTGGTGATTGAAATCACAAGAGTATTTTGATCAATCATAATGTGATATGTACACATCCAAATATGTCCTATAATCTAAATGTTATGAGTATATAACAGAATGACTCATAATATGATCATTGGACGATATTAAGGATATTCTTATGATCTTTGAAAAGAACTAAGAATATGATATTTATGTAGAGGTGACAAATAGATAGACAGTTCATTGTAAAGTATTACATTGATACTAGTTTCGTCATAAAATATAAATTAAGTTTATCTCAATTTAAACTATGGGTGGCACAATATAATGGAAAGGAGATTCCATAACGGATTTGGATGAGTTCCAAAGTTAAGACATTGTGACAAATACTACAACAGAAGGCTAAGTGTATGACTGTTATTGTAGCAACTAAAGAGGGCATTTGTGTCAAGTAGTTTGTTATCAAATTAGGTGTGGTTTGCAGTGGGCTAGTACTATGAAAATATATTGTACAACAATTATATCGACATGTTTTAACCCCAAGGAACTAAAGGTCTCACCAAAGGACCAAATTTATACAATGCCATCTCATTAGAGAATGAGTGATGCGTAGAGACTCAAAGACATGCAATTACACACGGAACTGAAAGTGTCGGATCCTAAGATTATTTAACCACTAGCAATCGTGTATATACAACACCAGAAAGCCATAGGTGTTGAACGCACAAAGTTTTTCCAAACTAGAATATTGACTCTAGTGCAAGTGGGAGACTGTTGGAGATATTCCCAAGAGGTAATAATAAAGTGGTTATTATCATATCTTCATGTTTATGATAAATGTTTACATCTCATGCTATAAGTGTATTAACCAGAAACATTAATATTTGTGTGCTTTGTAAACATAAAAGAGTCCCCAGTAAGCCTCTTGTTAAACTAGCTTGTTGATTAATAGATGATCATGGTTTCCTGATCATAGACATTGGATGTCATTAATAAAAAGATCATATCATTAGGAGAACGATGTGATGGACACACTCCTATAGTTAGCATAGCATAAGATCAAGTCATTTAAAGTTCCTTTGCTACAAAGCTTTCAAATACATAGTAACCTAATCCTTCGACCATGAGATCATGTTAATCACCATCACCAGATGGATGCTTTGATGACATCAAACACCACTTTGTAGCTGGGTGTTTATAAAGGTGGCATTGAGTATTCTGAAAGTATCTATTGAAGCGCATGGATCAAGAGTGGGATTTGTCCATCCATATGACAGATAGATATACTCTGGGCCCTCTCGGTGGAATGTCATCCAATTGTCTTGCAAGCATGTGACTAGGTCATAAGGGATGTCATATCACGGTACTAGAAAAGGAAGAGAGAAACAAACTCTAATGGGCTAGGCACATGGTACCCTAGGTCAAGTCGGCCAAGGAAGAGGAAGAGAGAAACAAACTCTAGTTTGAAAAGTCAAATCCTAGTTTGAAAAGTCAAATCCTAGTTTGAAAGTCGAAGTCCTAGTGGAGGAAGGAAAGGAAACCTTGAGGGACTAGGTTTCCCTCTCTCCCTCCGTTGCCGCAGGACATGACGAGTTGGGGGAGGACTCGGCCAGGGCTGGGCTCCCTGGACGCCGCCCCTCCACCTATATAAGTAGGCGTGGGGCGCCCCCTTAACCTTCACCCCAAACCCTAGCCACCGGCGCCTCCGCTCTCTCCTCCATACACTGATCCGGCTTAGGCGAAGCCCTGCAGTAATCTCTTCTCCACCACCACAACCTCCGCTGCCCTGCTAGAACAAGAGAGAGGAAGGTCTTCATCGAATACCGTCATGTGACCAATGGTGGAAGCGTTGCCGGAATGTGGCGCCGGAAGGATCATCTACATGATCTTGAGATTGCAAAGTGATCGACTACATCAACCACGAGAATCTGATCTCGTTAAACGCTTTGGATCTATGAGGGTTGGTTCTCCATAATCTCGTTGCACTGATCTCGTAGATTAGATCTTGGCTTTGCCATAGATTGGATCTTGGTTTTGTGTGTTCATGCGATAGAAATTTATTGTTTTCCATGCTACAAACCCCACACAATTATGATAACATAAGGAGGTGTAATTTTTACGCGTACAACAAACCAACTATGTAGCAGCTAGATTTGTCAAGGAGGACAATATAAGGAACCACAACCGCAGCAGCGGATATCACGGTACTCGAGAGGATGCAGGGAAAGGTAGGCCAAGCCAACAGTACCAACCAAGGGAACCCTCGATGTCCCCTATACAACTACTAGAGGCGTCGTGCAACATGCATTTTTACATTGACGCTGAGGGAATACGACGATCAACCCACCTCATGAAGGATTGCCGTACTTTCCTCAGAATTCAGGCAGTAATAAACAACACCTCAAACCATGGGCACAACGCGGATTCAGGAACTCTAGCTCTTGCGGCTCCACCGCCACCTCCAGGGCCAGCACCCCCAGGGCAGCCGCAACCTTCTAAGAATAGGAATTAGGAGGACGAGTACCCGAGATTGATATGAGCAATGTGGATGATTCAAAAAGGGCGCCCATCCAATTGAATCCAAAAGTTGATCACCCGACAAGTTAATATGGCAGTAACAGCACCACCCCCAACACCCAAATTCCTTCACTGGTCAGAGCAGGAAATCACCTTCAGCAGGGAAGATCACCCGCTTCGAGTACCTCGACTGGGTCATTTAGCCCTCATCATTGACGCACAAGTTGGTGGGTTCGACATGATCAAGGTCTTTATGGACGCGAGTAGCAGCAATCAACCTCTTCTACACCAAAACTCTACGAGCCATGAACTTGTCCTTGACGAACCTGGCGCCAACCGAAACATCAGGTAAACCCAAAATTCCTTTAGGCAAAATCTAACTTGATGTTGTCTTCGGATCCAAGAGCAATTTCAGGCGAGAAAAATTCGAGTTCGAAGTTATGTACTGGCCATCGCAGTACCATGCGATCCTGGGGCGCCCAGTTTTTGCAAGATTCATGGCAGTACCACACTATGCCTATATCGTCATGAAGATGCCAGCGCCCAACGGAATCATCACGGTAATAGGAAGATTTACTCGATCTAACAACTGCGATCGGGAATTCAACAAAATCTCTGAATCTTTCGGGATGGAAACGAAGTTTGAACAGATGAATATATCAGCGGACACGGAGCTTTTGCCTGAAGTTTGGTCTATGCCTGACCTGGCGTTTGATCAAGCGAATGATACAAGCGAAGTACAAGTCCACCCAAAGGACCCAAAGAAAACAACCCTGGTGTCTACCAACATCAGTCCTTTATAGGAAGGCGCGCTCATCGAGTTCCTCCGTGAGCGCTGGGAGATTTTCGCATGGGTACCATCAGACATGCTGGGAATTCCTAGGGAACTCATTGAGCATGCAGTCAATTTGTATCCTGATGCCAGACTTGTGAAGCAGTCTCTCCACCGTTTTGCGGAACCCAAGAGAAAGGCCATTGGACGAGAAATCCATCACCTCATGGACACCAACTTTATCAAGGAGATCAAGAGAGCATTGTGGGTCGCTAATCCCGTACGCGTCCCAAAGAAAAACACCAAAGAGCTACGTATGTGTTTTGATTTCACCGCACTTAACAAACACTGTACAAAGGATCACTTTCCACTCTCGTGAATTGATCAAATTATCGATGCAACCGCTGGCTGCGAACGTCTTTCCTTCTTGGATGCTTACTCCGTCTATCACCAGATCTGAATGAAAGAGGAAGACCAAGACAAGACATCATTTATAACACCCAACGGTGTATTCTGCTACATGACAATGTCGTTCGACCTTAAAAACGCGGTTGCCACATACCAACGTATGATGCAAAATTGCCTGGGAAGCCAAATTGGTAACAATGTTCAAGTCTACATCGACTACTTCATCATCACCACCAAGCAAGAGTTGACTTTTATCGATGACCTTCTGGAAACATTCGATAATCTCGACAAATACCACATCATGCTCAACCCGCTAAAATGTTCCTTTGGAGTTCTAGCAGGACAACTCCTCGGATACTTGGTGTACGCAAGAGGTATAAAAGCAAACCCGGAGAAAATTCAAGCAATATTGACAATGAAGATGCTAACAAACCTCCATGGTGTTCAGCTGTTGGCGGGGCGCGTAGCGGCCTTGAGCAGATTCATCGCTCGGCTAGGAGAAAAAACCCCCTTCTGTAAATTGACGAAAAAAATCGGAGAAGTTCGAGTGGACTGATGAGGCCCAGCAAGCATTTTAAGCGCTCAAGAAAAACTTTCGACATCTCCTGTCACCGTGTCACCAAAAGAGAAAGAACCTATATTGCTCTACATTGCTGCCACAAACGAGGTGGTCAACATGGTCCTAGTTGTCGAGAGACCTGAAGAAGGGAAGACTCATGGCGTCCAGAGGCCGGTATATTACCTGAGCGAAATTTTGTCGCCTTCAAAGCAAATATATCGTCATTATCAGAAACTAGCATACGGTGTTTTCATGACAACACACAAACTGCGCCACTACTTCTCAGAGCGCCCGATAATAGTTGTCAATGAGCCCCTGTAGCACTCAGGTAAAACTACTATTGCTGACTACTACTTTGTGCATAATCATGACATCATGCATCATATAACATAAAACCATTTTACTAAACACCTATTTTTGTTTTCTAAATTATTCCCCTCTCCTAAATCAAAACCTCGGTCCGACTGGATCTTTTATTTGTCTAAAACTAATTACACAAGACTTGTAAATAATAAACAATATTTATATTATTTTGGGAGGCAACCAGCCAGGCCTAGAAGACCAGCTGGCCACCTCCAAACCCTAATCTAGTCCTACCCCAAACCCCACCTAGACCTAATCACACCTTCCGCGGCCCCCACACCCTATTGCCTTGACCGATGCCCACACCACCCCACCTGCCCACGCACCGCATGCACTCACGCATGTCTCACGCACCACCCCGCTCACACGTCATGCGCACACCTATCGCTGCACAAAGGTGATACGTCGTAAACATATCTATAAATTTTGATGTTCCATGCTTGTTTAGTATCTACTTTGCTTTGCTTTGTCTACACTTTGAGGTGTTTTTATATGTTTTTCTGGACTAACCTACTAACAATATGACACAATGCCAGTTGCATGTTTTTTTCTGTTTTTGGTTCCAGAAAAGGCGGAAAATCAATATTCTCGGAATTGGACGGGACAAAAGCCAAAGTCATTATTTTTCCCGGAGAAACACGGAACCACGAAGCAGAGTCGGAGGGGCGCCACATGGTGGCCACACCCCCCAGGCGCGACCTAGGGTGGGCCCGTGCCCGGGCAGGGTGTGGGCCCCCTGGACCTCCACCGACCTTGCCTCCTGCGCCTATAAGAAGCCCCCGGGGAGAAAACCCTAAATAATCCATCATACATCCAGAAAACCTCCGTAGCGCCGCTGCCACCAAAAGGGATATTCAGGGGACAGAAAGTCTCTGTTCCGGCACCCTGCCGGGACGGGGAAGTGCCCCCGGAGCCATCTCCATCGATCTCCATCACCATCTTCATCACCATTGTTGATTCCCATGATGAGGAGGGAGTAGTTCTTCCTCGAGGCTAAGGGCTCTACCGGTAGCTATGTGTTCATCTCTCTCTCTCTATGCATGGTAATATTGTGATCATGAGCTTTGTAATCAAGTAGATCTACCTTGCTACTCAAGTGCTTTAATAGATCTCTGATCTCCCCATGTGTGTGAAAGTGATAGCATGCATGCCATGGTGGCACTTAGGTTTGAGTCTACATAAATACTCTTTGTGCTTTAATAGATCTATGCTTTTCCCCACGTGTGTGAAAGTGACAGCAGGCATACCGTGTGTGGCACTTTGGCTAGATTGAATATTTGTTATGAGTTATATTTGGAGTTGGATGTCTCTATGAAATTGTGGTGTTTGTTGGAACCATATAGCGCTCAAGGTGACAGTGTGGGGTCATCTTGATTGGGGAAGGCGGACTTTGATGAGTGCTATTATATCCCTACCGATGATTAGAGTGTCCAACCGGAGAGTATTTAAGAGTAGTATCATAAAGAGAGGACATTTATATGAGAGAGTGTTCACTAGTGAAAGTATGATCCCTAGGTCTTGTTTCTAAACATTGAAACACCATTTGCATCTAGATCTGTTACATGTTTGCTTGCTTCTAGTCTTTACCTCACCGTCAAGCTCCATCAAAGCTATTTTCTGGCACTGTTACCACTTGTATTTCACTATCTCTTCGCCGAACTAGTGCACCTATACACCTGACAAGTGTATTGGGTGTGTTGGGGACACAAGAGACTTCTTGTATCTTGATTGCAGGGTTGCTTGAGAGGGATACCTTTGACTAATTCCTCCCTGAGTTCGATAAACCTTGGGTAATCCACTTAAGGGAAACTTGCTGCTGTTCTACAAATCTCTGCACTTGGAGGCCCAACAACTGTCTACAAGAATAGAAGTGTGTAGACATCAAGCTATTTTCTGGCGCCGTTGCCGGGGAGGTAAGGTAAAAGGTACTCACATCCTCCGGTGTGAGTGCTCGAAGTTATTTCCTTTAGATTTTGCAATTTTGTCTTTTTTTTCTTGTTTTCACTAGTTAGGCTTAATGGAAAACAATAAAAAATTAGAGAGCTTTATAGTATCTATCTTGAGTTAGGACATGAAGTGTTTGAAGAGAAAATTAAAAAACCTATGGAACTTTATTTGCATGCTAATAGCTATGTTATTAGTATGAACTCTTTGGACACCATTATTGCTAATGCTATGGAAATGTCTAAGCTTGAGGAAGCTAGTTTTTATGAAAATGATCTTTTTAGTCCCCTAGCTTTGGAAGATAGCTATTCTATTGCTTATGATGATACCAAACCTCCAATATATGATGATTACAATGATGAGTATGATATTTTCAGTCCACCTACTATTGAGGAGGAAATTAATTATGATTACAATATGCCTCCTATATTTGATGATTATGGTGATGAGAATAATAATGATAGCTATTTTGTTGAATTTGCTCCCACTACAATTAATAAGAATGATTATGCTTATGTGGAGAGTATTAATCATTTTATGCATGTGGCTCATGATAAGAATGTTTTATGTGATAGTTATATTGTTAATTTTATTCATGATGCTACTGAAAGTTATTATGAGAGAAGGAAACATGGTTTTATGCATCTCAAAAATATTAAGTTTCCCCTCTTTATGTTGAAAGTTTTGAAGTTGCACTTGTTTTGCTTTCCTATGCTTGTTGCTTTGTGCTTTCAAGACTTGTTTCTTTACAAGATTCCTATGCATAGGAAGTGGGTTAGACTTAAATGTGTTTTGAATTTGCTTCTTGATTCTCTCTTTTACTTCAATTTATATTTCTTATGTGAGCATCTTCTCAAACTATCAAGCCTAACTTAAAGGCATTAAAGAAAAGTACTTGTTGGGAGATAACCCAAGAGTTTTCTTGAGTCTTGGAAGTTATTACTTCTGTAATGACCTCTCCTTATCCTTTTTATTTGCTTTTTGTGCCAAGATTGACCTCTAATGAGAGGGAAGTAAGATTTGGGGAGTTGCTGTCCTGAATCAGATTTCTGTCCTCCACCATAAATATTCGTGAGGAGTATCTGTAAGTCGGATTGAGCTGAACATTTACGAATAAATCCCCCAGTATGTTAGCTAACTTGCGTTAGTTCAATACTTTTTGATTTGAGCAACATAAGGTTTTCTAAAAAATCGGTTTCTACCTTCTGGTCTGTTTTAAAAAAATTCTGCCATTATTTGCATTTGCTTCTTATTGATTCCTTTTTGGAAAATTGAGCTTTTTGAAGGAGTTGCTACAGTAGCTTGTGTCTTTAGTGAAAGTTTTGCTGTTTTGAAACTAAACCCAAAGGTCTATTATATTTTTAATACACTAATGTTGCTAATGAAGATTGTGTGAAGTTTTGTATGAAGGAAAATTTGCAGGTGTAGAGAAAGAATGATGTAATGAGATGAAGAATGGACAAAAGCTCAAGCTTGGGGATGCCACCCCGTGTCACTCCAGGAAATATTCAAGAGGTACAAGCTTCAAAGATTGGGGATGCCTAAGGCATTCCCTTCTTCATCAATAAAAATCTCAGATCTGTCTAGACACTTTGTTTTTATTGTTTCATGCACAGTTGTGTTGTTCTTGGAGCGTCTTTGTTTTTAGTTTTATTTTGCTTGGTTTGCTGCACTAAGTTGGTTGGATCACAACACACTTCTTTTGGAGAGAGACACACTCTATTTTCATTGCCTAGAACACTCTAGTTTTCACTCTTATTGTTTTGTGAGTGTTCACTTTTGCTAGTACTGTGTTTAGCCTTAGTTTTCTTGTGCTTTCAGCTTATAAATTTTTAGTTCTTATTTGTGGATTTGTGAGACGAGCTCACTGATCTTTGTTGATTATCATCTTTGTGAGTTGTTTCAAATAAGTTGATTAGTGTTAGAAAAGAGTAGAAAGCTTCATGCTTAAGTGGTACAAAAAGGGAGCTTGCTTTGACTGTGACTTAGACTTTATCATGTCATGCCAGATGTTGTTTTGACCTTATGCTTAGTGATTATTGATGTATCATGACTTGTTCCAAACAATTAGGATTGCTTAATGTTCCTTGAAGGAATCATGCGTTGTTTTATCATACAAAAGCATAGTATTGCGGTATTCTCCTTTGATGCTTTGTTTGGGTTGACTTGGCACATGCTCGCACCATGTTATGACTATGAACAAGTCACCATAGCCTCTATGATCATTTAGTCCTTTACTTGTAGTACCACTCTATGCTTTGATTAGTAATGTTTTGTTGCTTTGCATGATTATGGCCATTATTGCTCTCTTAGTTGGTTGCTCCAAGTCTTTTGCTAGCCTCCACTTGTATGAGTAAGTACTACTCATGCTTCCAACTCCCACTCTTAGGAAACCTTAACCATCATTGATCAATGAGCTAGTCCATAGAGGCGTACTAGGGACACGGTGTTGTTCACAAACCACACAAGTATTAATGTTTCCGCTTAATACAATTCTAGCATGGAATATAAACTTTATCATGAACAAGAATTATAATAATAACATCTTTATTATTGCCTCTAGGGCATAATTCCAACAGTCTCCCACTTGCACTAGAGTCAATAATCTAGTTTACATTTGGCAACAATCTCACACCCATGGCACTGAGGTGCTGATCATGTTTTACACATGGAAGAGGTTTAGTCAATGGATCTGCGACATTCAGATCTGTATGTACTTTGCTGATCTTCAGATCTCCATCTGCTATATAATCTCGGATTATATGAAACTTGCGGTTGATATGCTTGGTCTTTGGATGATATCTTGGTTCCTTAGCGAGTGCTATGGCGCCAGTGTTGTCGCACAATATCTCCAGTGGGTCCAATGCACTTGGAACCACGCCAAGCTCAGTGATGAAGTTTCTGATCCAAACTCCTTCACTTGACGCTTCTGCAGCAGCCATGTATTCCGCTTCTACTGTAGATCCCGCGATCACGCTTTGCTTGCAGCTTCTCCAGCTCACAGCTCCTCCATTCAAAATATACACGTATCCTGTCTGAGATTTACAATCATCCTTGTCGGTGTCGAAACTAGCATCGACGTAACCTTTTACGACGAGCTGTTCATCACCCCCATAGACTAAGAACATTTCTTTAGTCCTATTTAGGTACCTTAGGATGTTCTTCACGGCTGTCCAGTGTTCCACTCCTGGATCACTTTGATATCTGCTCGTCAAACTAAGAGCATTGGACACATCCGGTCTAGTACACAGCATGGCATACATGATGGAACCTATGGCCGAGGCATAAGGCACTTTGCTCATAGCTTCCCTATCATTTACCGTAGCTGGACACTGAGCCTTGCTCAATATCTTACCTGACAACATAGGCACTGAACCTTTCAATGCCTTATCCATTCTGAACCTTTTCAGAACTTTGTCTAGGTATGTACTCTGGCTTAAAGCTATCAGGCGTCTTTGTCTATCTCTATAGATTTTGATGCCCAATATATAAGCAGCTTCACCTAGGTCTTTCATTGAAAAACACTTGTTCAAATAACTCTTCACATCGTTAAGCATGTTGATGTCATTTCCAATAATCAATATGTCATCCACATATAGTACCAGAAACGTCACCGAGCTCCCACTCACTTTCTTGTAGATGCAAGCTTCGTAGCAATTTGGAACAAATCCAAAGCTCTTGATCACTTGATCAAAACGAAGGTTCCAACTCCGAGATGCTTGCTTTAGTCCATAAATGGAACGCTGAAGTTTGCATACTTTATCAGCATCCTTAGGATCGACAAAACCTTCGGGTTTCATCATATACAACTCTTCATCAATGTTGCCATTGAGGAACACAGTCTTGACATCCATCTGCCATATTTCATAATCATGAAACGCAGCAATTGCTAATAAAATCCGAATGGACTTAAACATCGCTACGGGAGAGAAAGTCTCATCGTAGTCAACACCTTGAACTTGTCGAAAACCTTTCGCAACAAGCCGTGCTTTATAGACGGTAACATTACCATCCGCGTCCGTTTTCTTCTTGAAGATCCATTTGCACTCAACAGCCTTTCGGTCGCTAGGAGGGTCCACCAAAGTCCAAACTTGGTTTTCGCTCATGGATCCCAATTCGGATTTCATGGCTTCTAGCCATTTCTCAGAGTCTGGGCTCATCATCGCTTCCTCATAGTTCGTAGGTTCACTGTCTTCTACTAACAAGACAGTCAAGACAGGGTTGCCGTACCACTCAGGAGGGGCACGCGACCTTGTCGACCTGCGACGTTCAGTAGCAGCATCGTCCGAAGCTTCATGATCCTTGTCATTAGCTTCCTCTATTCTTGGTGCAGGCGGCACTGGAACAGTTTCAGGTGCTGCGCTACTCTCCAATTCAAGAGAAGGTTCAATAACCTCGTCTAGCTCTACTTTCCTCCCACTCACTTCTTTCGAGAGAAACTCCTTCTCAAGAAAGGAACCGTTCTTTGCGACAAACACTTTGCCTTCGGTTCTGTGATAGAAGGTATACCCAATAGTTTCCTTAGGGTATCCTATGAAGACGCATTTCTCCGCTTTGGGTTCGAGCTTGTCCGGCATCAACTTCTTGACGTAAGCTTCGCATCCCCAAACTTTAAGAAACGACAACTTAGGTTTAGCACCAAACCACAGTTCATACGGTGTCGTCTCAACGGATTTAGATGGAGCCCTATTTAAAGTGAATGCAGTGGTTTCTAATGCATAACCCCAAAATGATAACGGCAAATCAGTAAGAGACATCATTGATCGGACCATATCTAATAGGGTTCGATTCCGGCGTTCAGACACACCATTGCGCTGTGGTGTTCCGGGTGGCGCGAGTAGTGAAACGATTCCACTTGCTTTGAGATGCGTGAGAAAATCATAACTCAAATATTCGCCCCCACGATCGGATCGTAGAAACTTAATCTTTCTGTTACGATGGTTCTCCACTTCATTCTGAAATTCTTTGAACTTTTCAAACGTTTCAGATTTATGTTTCATTAAATAGATATACCCATATCTACTTAAGTCATCGGTAAAAGTGAGAAAATAGCGATATCCACCGCGCGTCGAAACACTCATCGGTCCGCATACATCGGTATGTATGATTTCCAACAAGTCCGTTGCTCGCTCCATCATACCGGAGAACGGGGTTTTGATCATCTTGCCCATGAGGCATGGTTCGCATGTGTCAAATGATTCAAAATCAAGAGACTCCAAAAGTCCATCAGAATGGAGTTTCTTCATGCGCTTTACACCAATATGACCTAGACGACAGTGCCACAAATAAGTAGTATTATCACTATCTACTTTGCATCTCTTAGCCTCAATGTTATGGATGTGTGTTTCATCCTTATCGAGATTTAGAAGAAATAAACCATTCACAATAGGTGCATGACCATAAAAGATGTTACTCATATAAATAGAACAACCATTATTCTCCGATTTAAATGAATAACCGTCTTGCAATAAACACGATCCAGAAATAATGTTCATGCTCAACGCAGGCACATAATAACATTTATTAAGGTTTAAAACTAATCCCGAAGGTAAAACTAAGGAGAGCGTGCCGACGGCCATCACATCAACTCTTGATCCGTTGCCAACGCGCATCGTCACCTCATCCCTCGCAAGCCGCCGTCTATTCCGTAGCTCTTGTTTCGAGTTACAAATATTAGCAACTGAACCGGTATCAAATACCCAGGCACTACAACGAGGGCTAGTAAGGAAAACATCAATAACATGTATATCAAATATACCTTTGATGGTGCCAGCCTTCTTGTCCGCTAAGTACTTCGGACAGTTGCGCTTCCAGTGACCCTTGTCCTTGCAATAGAAGCACTCAGTGTCCGGCTTGGGACCAGACTTGAGCTTCTTCTCAGCAGGGGCATTGCGCTTGCCGCCGCCCTTCTTGAAGAGCTTCTTTGCACCTTTACCTTTCTTAAAGGAGGGCTTGTTGACCATCAACACATGATTATCTTTCTTGATGTCCACCTCCGTAGCCTTCAGCTTTGCGAAGAGCTCGGTGATCGTATCAGTGGAACCAATCTGATTATGAGTCACTACAAAACTTTTGTAGCTGGGAGGGAGTGATTGCAGAACCCTGTCAATCTTGAGCTCCTCTGGAATCTTGCAGTCCAGTTGCTCAAGGCGTTGAGTGTAGCCCGACATCTTAATGGCGTGCTCACTAACGGAACTCCCTTCCTCCATCTTGCAGTTAAAGAACTTCTCAGAGATCTCATATCTCTCAGAACGGGCCTGAGTCTGAAACATGTTTTTCAGCTCCTCGAGAATCTCAAAGGGCCCGGGATAGTTTTCAAAACGATTTTGAAGTTCCGGTTCCATAGCAAACAACATGGTGCTCTTAATCACACCATAATCATCTTTGCGCGACTGATAGACAGCTTTCTCATCAGCCGGCGCAGTTGCAGCGGGGGGGTTACCTAACGCTTTCTCAAGGACATAGTCCTTTTGTCCGCCAGACAGAATGATTCTTAGATTGCGGAACCAATTGGTGAAGTTAGACCCATTGTTTCTAAGCTTTTCTTTCTCAGCAAAAACGTTGAAGTTGAAGTTGGACTTGGCCATGTGATCTACAGTATTTGCAAGTACAATTTAGACTATGTTCATGATAAATAGTTCAACTTAATCAAATTACTAGATGAACTCCCACTAAATTCAACATCCCTCAAGTTGTTTAGTGAACACGATCCAAATTCACCACACCTAATCCGATCATCACGAGAAGAGATGTGGCTTCAATGGTGGACAACGAAGTGTCGATCATATCATTCATATGACTCATGCTTAACCTTTCGGTTCTTGTGTTCCGAGGCCATGTCTGTACATGCTAGGCTCGTCAAGTTAGACCCATGTATTTCCGCGTGTGCAAAACTGGCTTGCACCCGTTGTATGTGAGCGTAGAGTCTATAGCACCCGATCATCACGTGATGCTTGGACACGACGAACTTTCGCAACGGTGCATACTTGGGGAGAACACAGTTTTTATCTTGATCTTTAAGTGAGGAATCATCTTATAATGCTACCGTCGTGATCTAAGCATAATAAGATACATAAAAGGATAAACATCACATGCATATAACTTTATGTGACATGGTATAGCCAATCTTCGCGCAATGATCTCCATCTTGTGCGTTCCGGCATGATCTCCATCACTCCACCATGATTGCCTCCACCACGAATAGCAACTACAACTATTGCTAACTACTTAGCGATAAAGTAAAGCTATTACATGGTGTATAAGAAGTTGACACGCAGGTCATACACAATTATAAAGACAACCATATGGCTCCTGCCGGTTGTGTACTCATCGACATGCAAGTCATGAAACATTACAAAACATGATCATCGCATACAATATACACATCACATCTTGGGCCATACCATATCACAGAAAACACTCCCTGCAAAAACAAGTTAGACGCCTCTACTTTGTTGTTGCATGTTTTACGTGGCTTATGGGAGTAGATGCTAAGAACGATTCTTACCTACGGAAAGCCACAACGGTGATATTATGGTTGCCAAACTCCGGTGTTAATCCCATGACAACTATAGTGAGAGAAACTGACATCCACCAGCCGCATGTGTGGAACAAGCCACACGTCAAGTGCGAAGCCGGTCTCGCGAACGATGTCGCGTAAGGTTGGCCTGGACCGCTTCGATCTCACTATCCCGCGTCATAAGAAGAACACAAACAAGAGGCTTGCAACAGAAAACATCAACGCCCGCAACAACCATGTTGCGTTCTACTCGTGAATCACATCTACGCATAGATCTAGCTCTGATACCACTGAAGGGTTTCGCAGCATAGTAAATCAAAATTTTCTACGGAAGCGAACAGAGGGAAAGCCAAGATCTAATCTAGGAGATGCAAACAACGAGAGAGATTGGATTAGATCTTCATACCCTTGAAGATTCGCACAGCGGAACGTTCGTCGGAACGTGGGTGATGTAGTCGTACTCGCTTCTCCTCCTCGCGATCCGATCCGATCTAGTGGCGGTGCCTCCGTGAGATGCACACGTGCGGCACCTCGACGTCTCCTCCTTCCTCGGACCAGCAAGTATGGTGGAGAGATAGATTGGATCTACAGCACGACGGCGTGGTGTATATGGTGGAGAATTTCTGCCGCAGGGCTTCGCCTACAAACAGTCGGGAGGGAGAGAGGAAGGGCAGCAGGGCAACTAGGGTTTTGGAGGAAGGTGTGTGTGTGTTGGGGGGAGGGGGAGCACCAGCCCTCTATATATAGAGGGGGGTGCGGCCAGCCCTTGCCCATCCTCCAAGCCTATCTCTAGTTTAAACGATTTAAACTAGAAACCCTATCTAGAAACCCTATCTTATCTTATCTCTAGTTTAAACGATTTAAACTCTCTAGGATCGGCTGGGCCCTATGGGGCCTTGTGCCCCTGGCCCAATGCGGCCAGGACACTCCCTCATAGGCCCATGCCCCCTCCCGGAAGGTGGGACCACGTTGGCCCCCTTCTGGAAGGTTCTAGAAGCTTCCGGTACAATACCGATTAATCCGGAACAATTCCGAACTCCAAAAACTGCACTGCCTTATATGAATCTTATTCTCCGGACCATTACGGAACCTCTCGTGATATCCCGGATCCCATCCAAGACTCCGAACAAAAATTCATAAACCAATTATCCAATCTATCCTAGCGTCGAGACACGTTAAGTGTGTGACCCTGCGGGTTCGAGAATATGCAGACATGATCTTCTATCAATAATCAACAGCGGGGTCTGGGCACCCATATTGACTCCCACACATTCATCGATGATCATATCGGATGAACCACGATGCCAGGATTCAATCAATCCCATATATATATTCCCTTCGTCTCGCGATATTTTACTTGCCCGAGATTCGATCGTCGGTACCGTCATACCTAGTTTAATCTCGTTCACAGCAAGTACTTTACTCGTTCCGTAATCCGATATCACTTTGTGTTTAACTCTTTAACCACATGCTTGCAAGCGGTGTTGATATCGATTACCGAGTGGGCCCGAAGTATATCTCTCCGACTTGGGAGGGACAAATCCCATCTCGATACATACAACCCAACAGATACTTTCCGATCACCTGAGAGACACCTTTATGATCACCCTCTCATAGGATGACGTTTGATGACCTCAAAGCTTTCTTCCGATACCAGGGAGTTGCATTATCTCATGGTCTAAGGAATACAATATTTGACATAAGAAAAGCTTCGCAAAGACGAACACGATGACACGATCTAATTGCTTCGCTTAGTTTGGGTCTGTCCACCATATCATTCTCCCAATGATATGATCTCATTATCAATTGACAACTCATGTCTATGGTTAGGAAACCTTAACCATCATTGATCAATGAGCTAGTCCATAGAGGCGTACTAGGGACACGGCGTTGTTCACAAACCACACAAGTATTAATGTTTCCGCTTAATACAATTCTAGCATGGAATATAAACTTTATCATGAACAAGAATTATAATAATAACATCTTTATTATTGCCTCTAGGGCATAATTCCAACACTTCTATCCTTAGGCACCAATTAAGAGAGCATAGTTCCATTCTTAGTTCTATGTGCATTGTCCCAAAACTTATTGATTGATGCATATTGTTGATAGTACTTGTTCTTGAACTATTTGTATCTACTCACTCTTATGAACTTTGAAGGTGTCCTATGCATCTATTTGCTACTCCATGAGGGACAAGCTGAATGCCACTATGCTATGTTTTCTGTATGTGAAACAAACAAACGTTTTTCAATGCATGTTATTCATGATATTTGTTTGTAGCCCTTCATGTTGCATGCATAGTTACTATGTCCTATTGTTAGAACTCCATCTTTCATGCACATGTTTAGAGTTCTTTGATCCCGGCTTTCAATGCTTGCAAATGGTTTGATCTTGATTTTGATGGTGCATGCCACCTCAAAAATTATTCTTTTATCACTTACCTACTCGAGGACGAGCAGGAGTTAAGCTTGGGGATGCTTGATACGTCGTAAACGTATCTATAATTTTTGATGTTCCATGCTTGTTTAGTATCTACTTCGCTTTGCTTTGTCTACACTTTGATGTGGTTTTATATGTTTTTCTGGACTAACATATTAACAAGATGCCATAGTGCCAGTTGCATGTTTTCTTCTGTTTTTGGTTCTAGAAAAGGCAGAAAATCAATATCCTCGGAATTGGACGGGACAAAAGCCAAAGTCATTATTTTTCCCGGAGAAACATGGAACCACGAAGCAGAGTCGGAGGGGCGCCACAGGGTGGCCACACCACCTAGGCGCGGCCTAGGGTGGGCGCGCGCCTGGGTAGGGGGCCCTCCACCGACCTTGCCTCATGTGCCTATAAGAAGCCCCCGAGGAGAAAACCCTAAATAATCCATCATACTTCCAGAAAAACCTCTGTAGCGCTGCCGCCACCGAAAGGGATATTCGGGGGACAGAAAGTCTCTGTTCCGGCACCCTGCCGGGACGGGGAAGTGCCCTCGGAGCCATCTCCATCGATCTCCATCGCCATCTTCATCACTGTTGCTGATTCCCATGATGAGGAGGGAGTAGTTCTGTCGTGGTGGTATCACGGCAGATGCCATAGGTAGGCTTAAGTTGGGGTCGAATGGGTGCTTGTGGTCACCGGGGAGGGAGTGAACGGTCTGGCCATGCAAGAAGAACAAGTTGAACTCTCCACACTTAGGAATTTTATTGATGCTCGAGGTTTACAAGTGCTCCTTGAGCTGTATGAACTAGTGTTCTATGCTCCAGTTCCCTACTTGGTCCAACCCCCTTCTACTTCCGATTTGCCCCTCGTTATATAGGCGGTGCTAGCTAGGTTACACCCCTTTGGGTTCTAGGGTTACTGTTTGGATCTTGGTCCCTACTATGCGGGCCGGGTCATGGGCTTGCACTAAGCCCAGTGGCCCAGTCCACAAAGCTAGACAGCTAACGGTCTTTTGGTACGTCGCCTCCTGTTCCTTTTGGCGTCACACAATAACTTTGTACGTCAGCCCTTGCTTTGGGCGTCACCCGGCTCCTTTCGCGTCACCCGGCGTCACCCTTCTATTTTGACCACGCTTTACCATGGTCCCTCCCGAACCTCACTCGGAAAGGTTCCATGCTTCCTATCTGACTCGGCCCCTTCTCGGGAGACTCGACTCGTTGGTTCCTGCAAGATTAACATCTTTGTCCTATACGGGCCGACATAGTTTCTATGTCGGCCGCATACGATCCTCTTACCCAGCCGTACTTACTCGACCTGGTTCTTTCTTCACTCGGCGTTAGCCAAGCTAGGCTATGTTTTACCCCTTGTGACCCTACCTGGGGTTATCCCCCGACATTAGTCCCCGAAGCTGGTGAGGTCTAGCAGTTCTAGCTGTTAGGCGTCTCCAGGTTCCTTTAATGTAATTGGAACTTTCTTCTTTTATCTTTATTTGTCGCTAAGGGCGCACTGTTTGGCGCAATCGCACATCTTGCCGAGTCTGTCTGATAATTTTCGGGTCTGTTCTTTGACTTTCTGGCTCGTTTCGCCTCGTGCCGAGTCATTTTGGCCAATTCCGAGTCATTTTTGGCGTGCCTTAGTCACTGACAGCTGGTAATCATGGTAACTTGCCTCAAATTTTGTTCCATGCCCTGACCGCATAGTGACGGCTGCGCAGTTATTCCCCGTCACTGTGGCCATCCCATCGGTCTGCGCCCCTTGTCCTTCCTTTCGTGACGTGGCAGGGGATTTTTCGTGTATTGTTGTCACGTCGTGCCCGCTGATTGGCTCACTCGGCCGGGTACACGTCCACACGCTGGCCGCACAGTGCAGGGGGATCCCATGATTGGATTTTTACTGCCCTTAAGTAGGGGTGAGGGGGTTACAACTTCCCTCGCCCGTTCAGTTTCCCCTGCCTCTTCTTCTTCCTTGCGCCTCCAAAATCAAACTTCCCCCTCCGCGATTCTTCCTGCTTTCTGTTCTTGCCTTGCGATTGCTGTTTTCCTCTTCTCATTCCACTACGGGTCCTTGTTCTTCCAAACCTCTTCCAACGGCGGAGGAGATCGAATCTAGGAGGATCATGGATGCACGCAACAACGCCGAAGGGGCTAAGGAGCAGGAGGTTCCCATCGGCGAGCATGGCAGTTGGGAGGCTTCGTTCCACCAGGCGCATCCCGCTCCAGGTTGACTGTCGTCTTCCCGCTGGTGAGATCTCTCCCAAACCCAACGCCAATGAGCGGGTGGTTTTCCTCTCTCATTTTGAGCGAGGTTTCGCTCTACCAGTGAGCAGTTTCTTTTCTTCGTTTCTTTCCACTTGCCATCTCCAGACCCATCATCTGCCCGCCAACGCGATTGACTCCCTTTCCTGCTTCATTTCCGCTTGCGAGGCCTATTTTGGCATTTGGCCTACAGTTCTTCTGTGGGCCAAATATTTTAGTTTTAGGGTGCAAGTTTTCCCTCAGCCTGGCGCTCCCCGAGCCGAGAAGAAACTGACTCGGTGCGGTGCCGCTAGCATCACACCTAGGAGAGACTCCATCTTTCCTCGGGTCACTGGCCTTGACTCTTGCAAGAAATGGCATAGGACTTTCTTCTTTGTCAAAAACAGCGGGGCCACCGATAACATCCGACTCCCCCTTTATCGGACGAGGTCCCTAGCAAAAAGTTCTGGCAGCTTGACCCGCGCGACCAAGACGCCGTAGTCAATGAGGCTAATGTGATCTTGGAAAGGTTGCTATCGCCGGATGAGAACTTTCATCTTGCCGACAGGGACCTCATGTGCACCTTTATCTCATGCCGGGTAAGCCCTATCCAAGCCAGGAGCCACAAGATGTGCTTCATGAGTGGCTCCCATGACCCCACTCGGCACTCCATGAAGGAGCTTACCCACGATTCTGTGGCTCACCGAGTAAGCTCGATCTTCAAGCTGAACTTGGAGGATGATTGGGCTTGGAGATGCCCTCCATTTAGTTGGGTCAAGCCTGTCCCCTGGGTAAGTTTCCGAGTCACTTTTACTGTCGAGTCAGCTTTAGCTTGTTTGCTACTCTCAGTCTAGTTTTTGATACTTATTCTGTTTGTCTTTCACAGAACCTTGTTCACCAGGTTGATGACAGTACTGTCCCTCCTAGAGCTTACAACGAGGATCGCTCCGACTCCGACGAAGTCGAGTACGATTTGGAGTGCTTCATGCCCATTCCGCATGCGGCTGCTGCTTCAACCTCGGGTAAGAGTCAATCTCGAAACCCCTTACAAGATTGGTCTGATGATGATGAGGATGATGATTGTAAGATTTTGGAGGTACTTTCCTTATGACCTTAGCCCTCTAACTTATTCGAGTAAGCCTGTTATTTAATTATGCAGCTGGCCAGGTACACGACACTCCACCTCTCTCCGTGGGCGGAGTCGGCAAAATCCCCATCTCCAAGCCGAGTAAACGACGCGGGGCCTCCTCCAGTACTCAGCCAGCCAAAAAGAGCAAGGCTACTCCCATTGCTCCTACTGCTGCCACGCTGGCTGTGACTCACAAAGCTGCTGGGTGCCGAGTCACACGTCGCCCACCGCGCGATCCGGTTGTCACCAGGTAAACATTTGTGTTCTGCTTTCATTACATTTTTCCTTCTTATGTGTTGCTACTATTTTCTTATGCGTGTCTTGTTGTTTTCAGCGCTGCACCTCTATCGGCTAACCATGCTGCTCCTAGCATCGCCTCGCTGCTAAGGCCTGCACCTGCTCCGACTGATTCTACGATGCAGAACCCTGTTTGAGTCGAGGCTCCCACTGTTGAGGCTCATGCTTCTTAGTGTCAGTCAGACCCGGTGGCGCACCCGACGGAGGAGACTCGGCCCAGCACCCCTAGTGCTGGCCAGGAACAACTTTCTGATCTTGGTGCCAGTAACGCTGGCGCCGAGAAAACCTTTGCCACCAGTTCCTCTGGCACCAGCCCACAAGCTGGTGCGCATGAACAACTTCCTGATCTTGGTGCCAGCAATATTGCTGAGCCCACTCAGTCGGCCCCCTTTCTTCTCCCAACAAATTTGCTCGCTCTCCTCTTTTGTCAAAGAATCAGACCCGGCCTACGGCTCCTGGTCCGGATCGCACCTCATCCGGCAAGACCACCTCCACCAAACAAACAACTTTGGTTTGCGCTCCGGGTACCGCTCCTCAGATCTGGCCCACGACATTAGCAACAATGCCCGTGCCAACGGGCAAACCGAGCGGATCTGCGGCTGCTGGGTCAGGTGGTGGATCTAAAGCTGTTACCCTTCACACTAGCGCCGCTGCAACCCGCTCCAATGTGGGAACTACCCTAAAGAAGGGGCAAGTTCTCACTCTGACGCTCAGCGAGAATGGCCTTGGTTCTGCTGAGCCCTATGCTGTGGCATGGAACGCAGCTGGCGAGCAAGAGGTCAGCACCCGCGCTGGCAGGAAGCTGAAGCTGGGCCCCAAGGACGTTTCCAACATAACCCAGCAGGCCATCACCTTAATGTCTCACGCGGATGAAGTGAACGAGGTAAATAACCTTTTTACTCTTTGTGTTATTGAGTATTCCTGTCATACATATCGCCTAGTCCCCGAGGTTACTGCCGAGTAAGGAACTTACTCGGCTGTAAGCTCTAAGCAATAACTTAGCTTTTATTTCCTCATGCCAAGTTCGCATGTTAGACTTTCGATCCCTAGTCCCCGAGGTTACTGCCGAATGAGAAACTTATTTGGCTGTAAGCTCTAAGATAGGAGTCACTCTTTATCCGGATTTGAGCTTGACTCTTCCATTTATTCACTGTCCTTTTCCTTTGTGAAGTTTACGCATAATGAGTGCACCAAGGTGCATCAAGCTCTCCTCCTGGAGCATCGCAAGCTCGAAGTTGCGTATGAGAAGCTGCAAATCGAGAGTCAAGGCCAAGGTAATATTCTTACTCGCCATATCTTTATCCGGTGTATCTTTCTTTGCATCATTTTCTTAGTCTTTTCTCGCTGTTTTCCCACAGCTTCTGCCTAGTCCACCATCGACGCGCTCCACTCACAGATCAACGAGATGGAGAGTAAGTTCTTATCCCTTTTTGTGTTCATGCCATTCTCTTGCCTTGTTATCCTGACGGGTTAAGATAGTTCTGTTGCTGCTGACAAGTAATTTGTTCCGAATAAGCAGAGAAGCACCAAGCCAAAATCCAGAAGGAGCGAGACGAGGTGACCCAGCTGAAAAAGCTGATGGCCGACATGGAGCAGAAACATTTAGCCGAGGTGAAGGGGCTGAAGGAGGAGCTTGCCGAGAAAGACGGCTAACACGCCGCCAGGGCCGAGAAAACCAGGGAGCTTCTCAAGGAGACCGAGTCGGCGGTTGAGTCGGCGAACATGGACCTAGACGCGCTCCAAGCCAATGCCAAGGCTTGGCAATGCAAACTCGGCACCATCAACTATTTTCTCGGTAGTGAGTTCTTACCCTTTTTTGCACTGTGCTTTCTGTTCTTGACTTTGTCATCCTTTCCGTTACTTTGCTAATATTCTCTTTTGCTTGAAGAGAATTTTCCCGAGGCCAATTTGTTCGCCATTCGGGCCATGAAGAGAGTGAGAGCTGATTCTGGTGCTCCAGCTGATGGCGAGGTGACTAATGACGAGCATCTCCAAGCATTGTGGGAGCGCGTCAAGACCGTCAAGTCATGCGGCGTGGACTTGCTCAAATCATCCATTCATGCGTTCTGCATGCTCTATCCGGATGAAGATGCACCCACACTCATCAAGACCCTTGCTGAAAGGCTGCTTCACACCAAAGACAGGCTGGATCAGTGGCGTGAGTCGGCCGGCCGAGCTGCAGCAGATAAGGCCCTTTCCTTCGTGCTCTCATGGTACGAGGACATCAATCTTGATGTGCTTGCACACATAAGGGGGATGGGAAGTGGCTGAATGATCCTAAGTTGATCAAGAGACGCTAGGAGCGAGCCTACGCCATGATCGAGTATACTATGGTGCACGCTTGGTGCGACGGGCCCAGCTTCCTCGACCTTGGTGAACCACTTGTCGAAGTTGCTGATGAGGAGGGTGCCGACAGCGAGGCCACCGAGTCAGAAGACCCTGAAGACTCGGCGACTGATGCCCCTGGCTCGGCAGATGTTCCAAGTGATGCTCCTAGCTCCAAGACTGCTCCTCCGAGTCCTGCTGCTTCTTAGACTGAATAGGACAAGTACTTGAACTTTGATGAGATCCCCGGTATGCCGGGTACAAATGTAATATACATTGCACTTATGTTTGGTTGTGTTCCTTTCGATAAGGCTTTAAACATCTTGTTATATTTTGAGTGTGAATCATCCAAGGGCAAGTCCCCGAGTCTCATTTTTCCGTTTCCCCTTTCCTTGACTTTGGCTCTTGTCTACCTTTTTTGGCATTCGACATTAGAGTCTCAAAGTACTAAGGATATAGTTAGCGGGTATGAAACTTAGATCACTTAGCCGAGGATCATTCAACACACCATACGATATAACCTGCAGTGGGTTAGGCAACAGACATAGGGTCGACTTGCGTTTCTCCTTGTACTTATCCGGCGTTCATGTTTACTTATCACGCATCCTTTTCTCTTGCTTGCCATGAAGCCTTGTTTTCAGACAACAGCATAGTCGAAGAGTTGATTTTTCCGAGTAAACACTACTTGTTCCGAGATAAGCTTTGGGTGTTACGCCAGCCGACATAAAATAATTCAAAGGATAAACATAAGGGGCAGTCCCCGAGTCAGTTTTTTCGAGTCATACCATTTTATTATCACCACATAGCCGACACAAATGTCCGACATATGAGAGTTAGAGTGATATATGCACTGCTTCTCCTAAGTGTAGAAGGGGCGAAGTAGTGCCACATTCCATGGCCTTTTGGTCTCATCACCTGATCTCTCCGCCTTGTTCTTTTGTGCTTCACGAGCATCTATGAGATAATATGAATCATTGTGCAATGCTTAGCTTACAATGAATGGACCTTCCCATGGGGGCGATAGCTTATGCATTCCTGCTGTGCGCTGCACTAGTCTTAGCACCATATCCCCTTCTCGAAAAACATGAGGTTGAACTTTCCGGCTATGGTAGCGTCGGAGATTTTGCTGATATATAGTGGATCTGGATAATGCTAGTTCCCTTGCTTCTTCGAGTAAGTCAACTCCATCTTCTTGGACCTCTTTTACCTCGGCTTTCGAGTATTGCCTTACTCTTGGCGAGTCATACTCTATGTCAGCAGGCAAAACTGCTTTTGCCCCATACACAAGGAAGAATGGCGTATAGCATGTTGATCGATTCAGAGTTGTCCTTAGACTCCATAGTACTGAGGGTAGTTCCTCTATCCAACAACCAGGTGATCTCTAGAGTGGTTCCATCAAGCGGGGTTTTATCCCGGATAGAACTAATACATTAGCTCGTTAAACTTGTCCATTTGATTCTGGATGAGCGACTGATGCTACATCAAGTCTTATTCGGTTTTTTTCCGCAGAATCGAGCAAAAGCTCCTTCAGCAAAGTTTGTGCCATTATCTGTGATTACATTGTGTGGGTAACCATATCTCAGGATTATGTCCCTTAAGAATGTGACAGCTGTTTTTCCATCCAATATTTTTATGGGCTTCACTTCTATCCATTTGGTGAACTTATCGATCATTACCAATATATGAGTCATGCCTCCCCTTGCTGGCTTGAATGGTCCTACCATATCCAGGCACCATACTGCGAATGGCCAAGTGATTGGTATAGTCATTAATTCAGACACTGGTAAGTGTGACTTGGATGCATAATGCTGGCAACCATTGCATTTCCCAACTAGATCTTGTGCCTCTACCAGTGCACTTGGCCAATAAAACCCATGTTGGCATGCCTTGGCCACCAATGCCCTTGATGATGCATGGTGCCCACATTCTCCTTCGTGTATATCCAATAAAATCGCTTGGCTTTTCTCTGAACTAATGCAACACTGCAGTACACTCATTACACTTCTCTTGTACAACTCCTTGTTGATTATGGTGTATGATTTTGCTCTTCTTTCTGTTTGCCTTGCCAATATCTCATCATCCGGCAAAGTTCCATCCTTTAAGTAGTTGAATATTGGTTGCGCCCATGTTGGTATCAGTGATGCCGGATCTGTTTCTCCATCAATTTCCATTGGTTCGACCGACATATGTTCTGCCGACGTGACCTGAGGAGTCCCCGAGTGTGATTCGGCTACCCCTGAGGTGAGCGGATCAGTCCCCGAGTGACTCGAACCTGTCCCTGAGTCAATATTCATCGGCACAACGTCTGACTCCTGATTCACCGGGGTGAGCCTGATTGACTCGGATTCTGGTGACGGCTTGATTGATGGTTTCCTAAGGTGTTCCAATGCTATTCCTGGTGGTATTTCTTGCCGAGATGAACCTAATTTGGATAGTACATCTGCTGCTTCATTCTCTGCTCTTGGGAAGTGGTGGAATTCACACCCGTCAAAGTATCCCGAAATTTGTTGCACATGAAAATGATACAATGCCATGTTTGCGTCCAACGCGTCCCAATGCCCAGAAACTTACTGAATCACCAAATCCAAATCACCAAAACACATGATCCTTTTGATGCCAATCTCTTTGGCCACTTTGATGCCATGGACAAGTGCTTCGTACTCGACAACGTTGTTGGAAGCAGCAAAATGGATCTGTAACACATACTTGAGATGATCCCTCTTTGGTGATGTGAGCACTATCCCGGCGCCCAAACCCATTTTCGTCTTGGACCCGTCAAAATGCATGTTCCAGTAATTTGGATCTGGGAGTGGTGGTTCGTATTGCATCTCCATCCAATCTACGAAGAAATCTGCAACAGCTTGAGATTTAATTGCATCTAGCCTATTATACTGTGGAGTATATGGTGCTATCTCTATGGCCCATTTTGCGACTCGGCCACTGGCATCTTTGCTGCCTAATATATCCGAGATGGGCGCCTCACATATTACCCGGATTGGGTGTTCTTGAAAATAATGTTTCAGCTTCTTTGCTGCCATATATACCTCATATGTCATTTTCTGATAATGAGGGTAATTCTGCTTTGATACAAAGAGCACTTCACTCAAGTAATAAAATGGCCTTTGGACTAATTTGCCCTCTTCTTCGCGTTCAACCACTATTACTGCACTTACAACTCTGTTGGTTGCGGCGACATAGAGCAACATTGGCTCTTTGGATAGTGGTGATGCTAATATTGGTGATGTTGCCAACATTTTCTTTAGTTCATGGAAAGCGATATCAGCTTGCTGTGTCCATGTGAATTTGTCTGATTTTTTCATCAGTTGATATAGTGGTAGGGCTTTTTCACCTAGCCGACTAATAAACCTACTCAACGAGGCTAGGTATCCTATGAACTTCTAGACATCATTGAGGGTTTTTGGCAATTCCATTCTTTTGATGGCCCTGATCTTTGTCGGGTGAGCTTCAATTCCTCGGCTAGATACAAGAAATCCGAGTAACTTGCCAGCCGGGACACCAAATGTGCATTTTTCCAGGTTAAGTTTCATCCGGAATCTTCTTAAGTTTGCGAATGTTTGACGCAGGTCCTCAATTAGAGTATGACTTTACTTGGTTTTTATCACCACGTCATCGACGTATACTTGAACATTTTTGTCCAATTGATCTTGCAAGCATTTTTGCATGCATCTTTGATATGTTGCCCTGCATTTCTTAATCCGAATGGCATGGTACGATAGCAATAAGCCCCGTACGGGGTGATAAAAGTTGTCTTTATTTGATCATTCGGATTCAGTGGTATCTTTTGGATCCGTAATCAATACACATGTGCCACACCACTGCCACGTTCAGGTCATCCTTTTTCTTCTCGACCAAGACTAGATTTGATAACCAATCCGGGTGCAGTACTTCCATGATGAATCCAGCGGCTAAGAGCCTGGCTATCTCGGTAGCTATAACTTTCCTCCTATCTTTGGCGAAGCGGTGGAGGGGTTGCTTCACCGGCTTGGCATCTGGCCTTACATGAAGAGAGTGCTCAGCCAGCTCCCTCGGAACTCCATGCAAATCCTATGTGGACCATGCAAAGATATCCTGATTCTCACAGAGGAAGCTGGTGAGCTCGCTTTCCTATTTGTCAGTGAGCCCAAACCCAATGGTAACTGTACGCTCCGGGGAAGTCTCATCCAGTTGTACCTTCTTGGTCTCTTTGGTAGCTTGAAATGATAAATTGCCATGCAGATTAGGAGTGCCGACATGGACATTTGTGCTGCTTTGGCCAATGCCGCCACCTCCAACATTTGATGCTTTTCCTTTGCTATGACCAGTGACTCGGCCAGTGAAGATCCGGCTGAGGCACAAGCAATGGACCTTTTCTAATCTCCTTCAACTGTGATCACCCCACATGGGCCTGGCAGCTTCATCTTTAAGTAAGCAATATGAGGAGTAGCCATAAACTTCGCCATAGCCAGCCTGCCGAGTAAGGCATGGTACAAGCTGACTAAATCGACCACCTCGAACTCTATGGCTTCAGTGCGACAATTCTCTTTGTTGCCTAATAAAACATCGACCCAGATCTTGACAATTGGCTCACAGGACAATCCTAGCATGATGCCATGGAAAGTTGTCTTAGTCGGCTCCAACATGTTCATGGTAATGCCTAACTTGAGCATGGTATCCTTGTACATGATGTTGATGCTACTGTCATCATCGATCAGTACCTTGGAAAACTTCACATTGATATCAGGGCCCATGAAAGTTGGATCTAAGACTAGAGCATAACCTCCTGGGGTTGGCATGATCTTGGGGTGATCCTTTATGCTCCAAGTTATTTCTTGCTCAGACCAGTGCATGTACTTAGGAATTGCCGGCATTGTGGCATTCACCTTCATCATCCGTCTCTGCTGACTCTTTTGTCATTCACCTCTATGACGAAGATGACATAGCTCTGGTGATGTTCTCTGTACTCATTTCTAGTTCCATGGCCGACGTGAGCATCGTCACCTCTTGGATTGTGCACCTGGTGCACAGCTTCTCTTCTCTCTTGATTATGATACCTTGGCTGCCTGTTTTCATATCTATTATCAGCTCCCATAGCTTGAGAATTTCCTCCTGTGAGTGGTGGAGGGGGAGGTGGTGGTAGCTGCTTACTCGGCGAATCCACTCTATCTCCTTTCTGAAACCAAGTGCATTGTCTTGTTGTGTGATTTGCCGGCTTACTCGGACTAGGCGTATGAAATTTACACGGCTGGTCCAGCATCATCTCATAGGTATACTTTTGTCGGTCCTGATACTGCTTCCTTTGTTCATATGGCTTTTTGCCATCATTCTTTGGCACCCACTGTTGTTGTCCACTTGTCCTTTGACGTTGGCTACTTCCAGCATCTGGATGATCCTGACTCACGGTCGCAACCTGGGTCAAACCATACCTGTAGTCTAGCCTTTCATCTCTTCTTTTGCTTATGTATTCGGATCTTTCCTGACGCCTTTGCGACCTGGCAGCGTCATAGATCTGAGTATCAGTCATCCCATCTGCCGACATGAGCAGAGGCTGAGTCGGATCTCCTGACGCATATGAGTTAGCAATCCTTATTATTTCTGCTAAACTTGTCGGCATATCCCTCTATAACCTTTCCCACAACACACTTCCGTGTCTGCAACCTTGAGCAAACCAAGCGATTGCATGTGATTCGATTACCCCTTCGCAAGAGTTGCGCATTGTGCACCATCTTGTGAGGAACTCTGTCTGTCTCATTCGGCCTTTGCTTGCACATTGCTAGCTGTTGTGGGCGATTCGGCCTCTTGTAGGTGCTCGTGAAATTGCTCACAAAAGCGTCCTGAAAATCGATCCAGTTGTTGATGCTTCCAGGTGGCAAATTGTTCAGCCATATCCGTGATGGTCCTTCTAGCATTTGTGGTACATATCGTACTGCCCATCTCAAATTTCCCTACGCTATTTTCACAGCAGTTCCATAATCTATGAGCCAATTTTCTGGATTCGTGCTTCCATCGTAAGTTTTCGTCCCTCTGGCTAGCTGGAAGTTTGGTACAGGTGGCTCCTTCATGATCCTTGGGCTAAAGCATGGTGGAACCTGTGGACCTTGCGACTCGATCAGCTCTGCCATCTTTATTCGGTCAAGTTTCAGCCTTGCATCATCCGGCTGAAGGTTCCTGCCTCCGAATCTGGCTCCCATTGCTTGATAGGCGTGATCCGGCAATTCATACCCGTCATTCACCATCTCCGAGTAACCATCATTGTATCTGTTTGTGTTCGGGTCAGCAGGCTGTTGTGTTGCTTTTCCCGCGCTTTGCTGTCTTCTTTCGGGTTGAGCTGGAGCATTATTCGGTGCTGGATTTCCTCCTCCTACCGAGTGAGTTCCACGCCTAGGTTGAGGCGCAAAAATTTTCCCTCCATTGTCATTCCTTTGCCCTGCTTGCCTCTCTCGGCCTGCATTTTCCTGGTTCTCATTTCCTTGGGCATTATTCCTTCTCATTCCCTGTACATGCGCTGGGTTTCGCTGAGCCATTGCCGGGTCATAAGTGATCATTTGCTTGTTCCTCCCTGAATCCACACTCTTTTCTTTTCTCGGTCTTGGCGCCGCTCCGGGTGAGGATGCCGTATGACCTGCTGATCGTGCCAGGACAGGAGTTGCTGAATGAACTAACCGTGACCTCCCTGCTATACCCAGATTCGCCCTGTAGTAGGCTTCGTTCAGCATGCTAGCTGCTCTTACCAGCTCGTTGACTCTCTCTTGTTGTCTTTTCTTTGCTTCACCCGTCAAATGGGGTAGCTCTGCCATTGATGCTTCTGCGGCTCGCAGGTTAGCTGCTGCTGTATTGTATGTCGGTCGTATAGCTGTTTCGTTGCTGTTCTCTGGTGTTATTTTTGACGTCGCATCCGCCATCTCCCCATTGAGGTTTTTTCTTCTTAATCTGGTCGCATCAAGCCGGGTCTTTGCACCCTTGACTCTATTTGCCGAGTTGAGCTCTCGGATTGTGATATCCACATCTTGCTGTAACTGTGCTAACTCCTTGGCTTTCTCTAGAACCTTTATCCTGGCCTCCTCTAACTCCCGCTTGCACGCGTGCCGGATCAGTCGCTTGCGCTACTGGCTCTGCCAACTTGTCTATTGCATCTTGCAGCTCTTTAGCCCTCTTACTCCTAGCTATGTTTTCCGGATTTTCCAGTGGTACCTTTGCTGTTCTCGCAGCCTTTGGTGTCTCCTCGTGATTTCCTCCCTCAGCATTCTCATTCACTACAGGAGCTACTGGAGGAGTTGCTGGGTTTGGGGCTGTCATCATTACCTCAACGGAGACGAGTTGGTGAAGCTTCCCAGCGGCAAGAACCGCTGGTGGATCCGGCGCCAGGACGATGTGTTCCGAATACGCGCGCTCCACGTGCATGGTGACATAGACTTGGTGCTCGCCGAACTTGATGAAGCGACCGCCCCTAGGGAACGGCTTGGTACCTACGCACCCCGCGTTGTTGCTGACGAAGTTGAGCGCTCCAAACGTCTGGATGAGGCCGGAGTAGACGCGCTCGCTGGTCTTGGCGATGATGTTGCCCGTCCGGATGAAGACTCCATCAAGCACCTGCTTCTGCCCCACGGTGGGCGCCAACTGTCGTGGTGGTGTCATGGCAGATGCCATGGGTAGGCTTAAGTTGGGGGCCACATGGGTGCTTGTGGTCACCGGGGAGGGAGTGCATGGTCTTGCCATGCACGAAGAACAAGTTGAACTCTCGACACTTAGGAATTTTATTGATGCTCGAGGTTTACAAGTGCTCCTTGAGCTGTATGAACTAGTGTTCTATGCTCCAGTTCCCTACTTGGTCCAACCCCCTTCTACTTCCGATTTGCCCCTCCTTATATAGGCGGTGCTAGCTAGATTACAACCCTTTGGGTTCTAGGGTTACTGTTTGAATCTTGGTCCCTACTATGCGGGCTGGGTCATGGGCTTGCACTAAGCCCAGTGGCCCAATCCACAAAGCTAGACAGCTAACGGTCTTCTGGTACGTCGCCTCCTGTTCCTTTTGGCGTCACATAGTAACTTTGTACGTCAGCCCTTGCTTTGGGCGTCACCCGGCTCCATTCGCGTCACCGGGCGTCGCCCTTTCTCTTTTGACCACGCTTTACCATGGTCCCTCCTGAACCTCACTCGGAAAGGTGCCACGCGTCCTATCTGACTCGGCCACTCCTCGGGAGACTCGGCTCGTTGGTTCCTACAAGATTAACATCTTTGTCCTATACGGGCCGACATAGTTTCTATGTCGGTCGCATACGATCATCATACCCGACCGTACTTACTCGGCCTGGTTCTTTCCTCACTCGACGTAAGCCAAGCTGGGCCGTGTTTTACCCCTTGTGACCCTACCTGGGGTTATCCCCTCGACAAGTTCTTCCTCAAGGCTAAGGGCTCTACCGGTAGCTATGTGTTCATCTCTCTCTCTCTATGCATGGTCATATTGTGATCATGAGCTTTGTAATCAAGTAGATCTACCTTGCTCCCCAAGTGCTTTAATAGATCTTTGCTCTCCCCATGTGTGTGAAAGTGACAACGTTCACGCCATGGTGGCACTTAGGTTTGAGTCTACATAAATACTCTTTGTGCTTTAATAGATCTATGCTTTTCCCCATGTGTGTGAAAGTGACAGCGTGCATACCGTGTGTGGCACTTCGGCTAGATTGAATATTTGTTATGAGTTATATTTGGAGTTGGATGTCTCTATGAAATTGTGGTGTTTGTTGGAACCATCTAGCGCTCAAGGTGACAGTGTGGGTTATCTATATTGGGGAAGGCAGACTTTGAGGAGTGTTGTTATAGCCCTACCAATGATTAGAGTGTCCAACCGAAGAGTAGTTAAGAGTAGTATCATAAAGAGAGGATATTTATATGAGAGAGTGTTCACTAGTGAAAGTATGATCCCTATGTCTTGTTTCTAAACATTGAAACACCGTTTGCATCTAGATCTGTTACATGTTTGCTTGCTTCTAGTCTTTACCTCACCGTCAAGCTCCATCAAAGCTATTTTCTGGCACCGTTACCACTTGTATTTCACTATCTCTTCGCCGAACTAGTGCACCTATACACTTGACAAGTGTATTGGGTGTGTTGGGGACACAAGAGACTTCTTGTATCTTGATTGCAGGGTTGCTTGAGAGGGATACCTTTGACCACTTCCTCCCTGAGTTCGATAAACCTTGTGTAATCCACTTAAGGGAAACATGCTGCTGTTCTACAAACCTCTACACTTGGAGGCCCAACAACTGTCTACAAGAATAGAAGTGCGTAGACATCAACAGGCAACAACACACTCACCTGCGGCAACCCCTGCACCCGTCACATTCCCCCCCACACCTGCTGCTAATCCCGCTACCCCGTTCCGGGCCCCACCCCCGCTCCCTGCCGCGACGCTCCTAGACCCCGCATGCTTTCCTCGCATCGCTCCTCTATCCATCGACCCCGTTTTCCCCCACCCCTCTGCCCCGCGTCGCTCTCCTCCTCACGCCTCGCAGACAGCCGCCGCCACCATTGATCCCCGTCACCGCCTCCTCCTCCCTCGTTCCATCGCCTAGGCTCCCCTCGACTAGTGATGACCCACAAGTATAGGGGGTGTATCGTAGTACTTTCAATAAATAGGAGTGTCGATCCCAACGAGGAGCAGAAGGTGTTGACTAGTGGTTTGGATCAGGAATTCTCTATAAATACTTAGCAAACGGATTTTTAGGGGTTTTGATATGCAAAGAAATAAAGTGCGGACAATAAAATACAATAATAATAATTGCATCAAGTGGCCCAATCCTTTCTTCAGCAAAGGACAAGCCGGTTGTATTACATATGAGGATCAAACGTTCTCGAGGACACATGGGAATATTGTCAAGTGCTTTCGCTTCATATAGTTGATTAATCTTCTTTGGTTGTATAAGTGTTGTGTGGGTGAACCTATGCTAATGTACCGACCTTACTTGGACTAATACATACTTGTGATTAAACCCCTTGCAAGCATCCACAACTACAAGAAAGTAATTAAGATAAAAACCTAACCACGCCATTAAACTCTGAGATCCTAAACTCCGTTGTGCAAAGGTTTTCTAACGGGGGTTCAGGTTTCTGTCACTCCGGCAACCCCACAATTAGTAGCCAAATACACAATGCATTCCCCTAGGCCCATAAAGGTGAAGTATCATGTAGTCGACGTTCACATGACACCACTAGAAGAATAACACCACAACTTAAATATCTAACCATTGAATATTTCTCAACACAGTTCCACTACTAACAACATGACTTCTCTCATGTCCTCAAGAACTAAACGAACTACTCACGAAACATCATATGGATCAAGATCAGAGATAATATAATGATAAGTAACAATCTGAACATAAACAATAATCCAATGGTCCACTCAATAGCATCAACTACAATAAGTAATCAACACCGGGAATATTTCCCTTAAGAACTATGCAAGATTCAACCCAATTGTTACAACGGGATGGAGTGGTGGTGATGTTGCTTGTGAGGACCGGAATTTAACCTCCAGACCTCCAGTGCATCACGTCAATCCCAATATCAAGTTGACGACATAGCGAAATGAATACCATTGCATAACGTTCAAAAAGTAATTATTACAAAGTTTGAATAGCAATAGCCACATAGTATAATGTCTTGTGACATTTATTACAACCAGAAACACAACGGAAATAAAATGCGTAGTGACTCCATCTCAGCCACATGCAGTCGATGTAGTCCACGAGGCCTCACTCATCAGCGTCATCATAGTAGTCGTAGTCCTCTCCTTCATAGTATTCTGGATTTCAACAAAAGTATTGCCATGAGTACATAGAGTACTCAACATACCCCTTATGCAAAACCTGATATAACTACATGTGGCTTTATGTGGAGGTCATATGGTTCTTTTGCATAAAAGCAAATTTTATTTGCAACTCATAGTAGTTTTGATAAAAGCAAGTTTTGACGAAAACATGTTTTATCATCAATGTGGTGTTTCTCATCATTGTGATTGTCCTCGACAACTCACCTACTTCATCAGATTCCAAGAAAACGATAGAGGCAAAGAGGGAAGTAGCAAGATAGGTTCCTGTATGTCAATAAGGATTCATGTGTTGTCCATGACCGTGGACACGGCTATTCAAATAGTTTTGTCTCTGCAGAGGTTGTACACTTTTCCCACACGACACAACCCCGTCTTGTTGCCCACCAGTGGCCGCTGGTTTAGTACACACCATTTGGTGTACCTGCAGATCGGAATCGTGACAAGGTCTTTTAGTTAGATCCCCCAAAGATGTGACGAGCCCACCGGGTCTGGCGCACAGAACTGAGAGTATGTCCCCAAACCGGTCCCCCCATCTGTGCCGAAGGCTCCCTCGTAGGCAGACACCTCATCAGCGGTACGGCGACATCGACACCTAAGGCTGACTAACCTACTTCACCAAGCCAGTGCCCATTATAGCATGTGGTTGTACGGTGGTCACAATCTTCAAATCCAAGACTTATTGCCCTCATGCGGCACGGACGACGGATTGCTCCCTCCATATAATGAAGGCAGCCAATCGCTCCTTCCCTTGATCCAGCTGTCGCCCGTGCCAGTGTTTTAGATGGTAAGTTTCACCCAGAGTAGAACAGAGTAGAAGGAAGCAACATCGGCTAGCTCAGCGAGCTCAACAAGTTTCAAAAGTGTATATGCGACCCGAGGGTCATCCAATTCCTCCGAAGAGGGAAGATCAAGGATCCTAAATATTATTGAGCATGGCTAAGCAATCTACTCTAACATGATTACTATATAATCTCTACTCAGGGTAGTGTATGGCGACAGGTGTATCAAGATAAGTGCGTATCCAAAATAGCGGTAATATTTGTAAAACAATAAATAAGATGCACTTGTAAAACATAGGATAATTATGAAAGGGGCATGCCTTCGTTGTTGTTGTTCTGCTCTTCCTCGTAGTCTTGATTCTGATCGAACTCGTCACTCCCTACTCGTCATAACGATAAACCACACATAAATACAAACTCCGAATAACCACAAATAAAATCCAAATGAAAAGATCCAAATAAAAGATCCAATTAGGCTTGCAACATTTGAACGGTTCGGGATATAAGAGTTGGTCTACCGTTCTCGACAAATAATAATACTAGGAAAATAATATAGTTTTAATATAGTCAATACAGATGGTATAGATATAATATGCAATGCACAAGCAAGCTATATGCTAGCTAGCCAAACACATGAACTAAAAGAAACATGTCAATAAGCTACTGTAACTACAGACGTGCAATAATAAGCCCAAATACCTAAGCTGGAATTAAACGTACAACAACATGGTCCTATGAATATCTAGCAAAGCTAGTATAGCTGAGGCAACAATACACTACAATCTAACACAGGTTACCATGCAATAACCAGATAATTATAATAGTACAATTAGCACACCTTACTTATACTAACCAATTAAATCTATAGCTAAGCATGCATAAGCAGACAGTATAAAGAACGCCAAAATTTGCTAGGTAAACTGGTTATTAAGCATGCATGTGTACACGTACGATTTATAACAGCTACTACTCAGACATCCACAAACCAACGGATGGCATTCAGACTCACAGTATTCAACTAGGCAAACATCCTACATAGTTAGCTAGCAATTGTATAGTAGGCAACCAAGAAATACACGAACAAGACCAATTGTTTACAGCTTAACCTACTGAATATGCAATTAAATCTAGCAATCTGATGCCAAACGATCTACAAAACAGCCCACCGAAGACAAGTAGAAGAGGCAGTATGCATGCACTATGAGAACGTAGTCGTATGTCCTCAACCATGCACCAGTACCCACCTATTTTTTAAAATCGTTTGCTATAAAACAAACAAAATCATACTAACAACACTAGTAGGTTAATAGAGCTGATTGACACGTTTCCTAAGTGAAGCTTGATCGAAATCGAGATACGAAAAGCTGTCTACACGTTCATGCCATCGATCGGCATTCGGTTCACCGACAACCGTGCAAACTACAAAACTATGGCTAGAAATCATGTCTAGGAGGTAGGTCGTATCTATACTAACGCGTGTGTGCAAGGATTTCGGCTGGGGCTTACCGAGCGCGACACAATCGTCCGCGGAAGTCGGCGAACCGAGCTGGAACGGCGGCAAAGTACGTCGAACGTGATCCACGGCTTGTCCTTCTGGTTCCACGAATCAGCCCTCCTCCTCCTCTAGTTCCTTGCGGCGCAGCAGCTCCTCCTCCCGTGGCCGGATTCGTCGGGAATGCGAGCGACGTTCGGCGGCGGCCTCGCGGAGCTTCACGAGATTAGATCCGTTTTTCGATCTAGGGTTCTAGGTGGCGGCGGTGGGGTGGAAAAGAAAAGCAGGGGCATCGTCTCAGGGCTTTATAGATGAAGACGAGGCGGTTTGCGGCAGCAGAGGAATCGGAGGCGACGTTCGCGCGCCGAGGCTGGCGTGCTGAGTACGAACTCTGAGTCCGTCCCGAGAGCGATGTCTAGCTGGACTGGTTGTGCCAGCTTGACTGAATTTTCCTAGCTTGGCTCGGTTGAGCTAGCTATCTACTTGGGCTAATTCATCAACAAGAGGAACTAAATAGAAGAGGAGAGATTAGCAATCGGAGGAGTACGAGAAAAAGAAAAAGCGTAGCACAACATGAGTTCTGCTATGCACATCATGCATGCGCGTGTGCATGTGTATGTCTAAAAGTCAAATTTAAAAGAAAATTTCGAGAGAACCAAACCGAAACAATTTGACGGATCAAGGTTCGATCCAAATTCTCTTGATTAAATTAATTTCAAATAAACTCCGAATAAAATGTTCTATTATTTCATTACACTGCAACATCCTTCGCTTATAAAAAAAAAAAAATTGACCCGTAAAAATCAGGATGTTACAATTCTACCCCCCTTACAAGGAATCTCGACCCCGAGATTCGGCCTAAGAGAATAGATTTGGGAATTCCTCGCGGAGAGCATCTTCTCGTTCCCATGTCGCTTCCTCCTTGCTGTGATTGCTCCATTGGACTTTGCAGAACTTGATAACATTTCTTCTAGTTGTCCTTAACTGCTCATCGAGAATTTTGACTGGATACTCTTCATAAGTTAAGTCATCTTGGACATCTATGGCATCTAAAGAAGTTTTCCGAGCCTCTTTCTCCGGCTTAGGAAAAAATTTCTTCAACTGGGACACATGGAATACGTTATGTACCTTGGATAATTTCTCCGGTAAGTCCAACTCATATGCGACCTCACCACGACGGGTTGTGATTGTAAAGGGTCCAATATATCGTGGTGCCAACTTCCCCTTGAGTCCGAAATGGCGCATTCCGCGAAGTGGGGATACCTTCAGGTACACATCATCACCCTTCTTAAATGCCAAATCATGACGACGTTTGTCGGCGTAAACTTTCTTCCTAGATTGGGCAGCTCATAGCCTTTCTTGAATCATTCTTACTTGCTTATCTGCCTCCTCTAGGGTATCAGGTCCAAACACTTGGTTCTCTCCCACCTCATGCCAATTGAGTGGAGTGCGACACTTCCGTCCATACAAAAATTCAAATGGAGACATTTTCAAGCTTGCCTGAAAGCTGTTGTTATAAGAGAACTCTGCATACGACAAACTCTTATCCCAAGTGCGCTGACAAGTCAATGCGCATGCCCTAAGCATGTCTTCCAAGATCTAGTTCACTCGTTCAGTCTGTCCATCTGTCTGCGGGTGATAAGCCGTGCTAAAATCCAATTATGTCCCCAAGACCTCATGTACCTTCTTCCAAAACCTGGAGATAAATTGGGTACCCCGATCAGACACTATATTTTTAGGAACTCCGTGTAGGCAGACAATTCTGACCATGTATAATTCGGCCAATTTCTGACCCTTATATGTAGTCTTCACTGGAATAAAATGAGCTGACTTGGTTAATCGATCTACGATGACCCAAATAGAATCATATCCCGACGATGTCCTTGAAAGTCCTATAATGAAATCTATCCCGATTTCATCCCATTTTGACTCAGGAACCTTGAGTGGTTGAAGTAATCCTGCAGGCTTCTGATGCTCAGCCTTGACTCTTCGACATACATCACACTAAGACACATATTCCGCAATCTCCCACTTCATGCTAGACCACCAGAAACTGTCTCGAAGATCATGGTACATCTTCGTACTCCCCGGGTATATGGAGTATGCTGATTCGTGTGCCTCCTTCATAATCGAATCCTTAAGCTCTTTTTGGTCCGGTACCAACAGACGATTTCGAAACCAAATGCTTCCTTTTTCATCCTCTTTGTATTCAGGTGTTTCCCCTAACTTGATCTTCGCTCGAATCTCTTCAATTGCCTTGTCATTTTTCTGAGCTTCTCTAACTTGATCTGCTAGAGTGAACTTCACTTCTAGCACCTCTTCATTCTCAGCGAGGCTAACATTCAGGTTCAACTTTCTGAATTCCTCATGCAACTTTGGTTGAGCTTTCTGAATCGTCAGGTTATTGCAATAAACCTTTCTTCTCAACACATCCGCTACGACATTAGCTTTACCAGGGTGGTAATTCACGCCAATGTTATAGTCCTTGATTAATTCCAACCATCTCCTCTGTCTCAGATTCAAATCAGGCTGAGTGAAAATATACTTTAAGCTCTTGTGATCTGTATATATCTCGCATCGATTACCAATAAGGTAATGTCTCCAAATCTTTAGGGCATGCACCACGGCAGCCAATTCCAGATCATGGGTAGGGTAGTTCACCTCATGTGGGCGTAATTGCCTCGATGCGTAGGCCACCACTTTGCCCTGTTGCATGAGTACACAACCCAAACCTTGCTTGGAAGCATCACAATAAACTTCAAAATCCTTCCGAATATCAGGTAAGATCAGAACTAGAGCCGATGTCAATCTTCTCTTGAGTTCTTGGAAACTAGTCTCGCAAGCTGGTGTCCACTCAAACTTTTTGTCCTTCTTGATCAACTGTGTCATCGAGCGTGCAATCCTCGAGAAATCTTCTATGAAGCGGCGATAGTATCCAGCAAGTCCGAGGAAACTGCGTATCTCTGACACATTCTTTGCTTGCTCCCAATTAAGTACCGACTCCACTTTAGCTGGATCCACTGCTACCCCTTCAGCTGAGATGACATGGCCAAGAAATTCCACTTGCTTCAACCAAAACTCACACTTGCTAAACTTGGCATAGAGTTGATGTTCTCTAAGCCTTTCGAGAACAATCCGAAGGTGTTTCTCATGCTCTTCTTCATTATGAGAGTAAATCAACACATCATCAATGAACACCACGACGAACTTATCTAAGCAGTCCATGAACACTTTATTCATCAAATTCATGAAGTAAGCTAGTGCATTCGCGAGCCCAAATGACATCACTAGAAACTCATACAGACCATACCGAGTCACAAAGGCTGTCTTAGGTATGTCTTGTGGTCGGATTTTCAGTTGATGATATCCTGACCTGAGATCTATCTTCGAGAACACTGAAGCTCCCTTTAACTGATCAAATAGATCATCAATCCTTGGCAAAGGGTATTTATTTTTGATGGTTACTTCATTCAGGGCACGGTAATCCACACACATGCGCATGGTACCATCCTTCTTTTTCACAAACAACATCGGTGCTCCCCAAGGTGAGGTGCTCGGTCTAGCGTATCCCTTCTCCACGAGCTCCTGGATTTGCTTCTTCATCTCAGCTAGCTCATTTGTCGGCATTCTATATGGTCTCTTTGCAATGGGTGCGGTGCCTGGAACTAACTCAATAGCAAACTCTATCTCACAGTCTGGTGGAAGACCTGGTAAATCCTTCGGAAAAACATCTGGGTAGTCCCTGACCACTCTAACATCAGACACATCCATCTCCTTCAGGCTGTTCAGTATGCTATCCACTGCGGTTTGGGATGCTAACCCCGGTTTATAGTCCACCACAGTTCCATTAGGACTGGTCAGTGTTACCGCTCTAAGGCCACAATCTAGCATAGCCTTGTGTCTTGTTAACCAGTTCATGCCTAGAATGACATCTAACCCTTTAGAGTCTAACACTATGAGGTTTGCTAGAAACTCTACTCCTTCGATCGTTATGATCACTTTGGGACACCTTAAACCTGTCCTAAGAATTCCCCCAGGTGATTGTACTGCCATCTCCCGACTCATACCCTCAGTTTTCAAATGATGTTTTTGAAGAAATTGCTTGGAAACAAACGAATGGGAAGCTCCAGAATCAAAAAGTACTGAACCATAGCATGAGTTGATTGGGAACATACCAAGAACAACATCTGAGGCTTCATGAGCTTGTTCGGCCGTGACATGGTTAACTTGACCACGCCCTGGCTGTCCTGATGCGTGAGCTGCGCCTCCTGGAGTAGGCAGTATGCCTCGTCCACGTCCCGCTGCTGGTGTCTTGGCTGCAGACCCCAAATTGAACTTCACTGGTGTCGGTCCCGTGTTCTTCTTGCTCGGGCACGCTGCAGCAAAGTGTCCCTCTATGCCACAGTTGTAGCATGCTTTTCCAGCAGCGTTGGCATGGTTTCCTCCGACTTCAGCTCTCGGAGTACAATATGCATTGTGCGAATAGTTGTGATTAGGATTCGCCGTCTTGGGAGCTGGTGCACGATAACCTGGGTTGTTATTGTTCTTCTGGCGTGAGCTCCCTGCCCCATGACCCTGTGGTGCCTTACGCTTGCGGTGTTCCTCCAGTTCCCTCTTGGAGTTCTCTTGCAGAATTGCCTTGTTGACCAAACTCTGGAAGCTAGGGAAATCATGAGACACCAACCTATCCTTCAGACCTGGGTTCAATCCCCTCAGAAACCTTGCAGTCTTGTCTGCTTCAGTAGGAATATCCGCCTTCCCATAGCGAGATAACTATGTGAATCTGTCCCAGTATTCAGAAACTGACATCTTTCCCTGAACTAGAGCTCGGAATTCATCCCGCTTCAGTTCCATGAGACCAGCAAGAATGTGCGTAGTGCGGAAAGCCTCTGCAAACTCATTCCAGGTGATCCCCTCAGCATCATCATGTGCATCATAATAGTTCTCCCACCAATCTGCGGTGACTCCCTTGAGTTGGTGGGAAGCAAACCTCACACGGTCCTGAGCATTGTCATTCACCAGATTGAGCTTCCGACGAATGTCCTTCAACCAATCATCAGCCTCAATAGGGTCAGCCGACCCCCAAATGTAGGTGGCTTTGTCCTCATGAACTCAGCTATCTTGGACTGCGGTGGCGGCTGGTTCTGGTTCTAATTCTGGTTGAAGTTCTGATTTTGGTTCTGGTTTGCCAGATTAGCGGCCATCTGGGTCTGCATCAGCATCACTTGCGCCATGTCCGGTGGCGGCAATGGCGGTGGTGGCTGGTTTCCCTCATCCTCGGTGTCCGTACCAGTGTCATGGACTTCACCTTCGGGGATGTTCCCCTGGAAAGCTGGTCCACGACCACGTCCACGTCCTCCGCGACCACAGACCTCTGTTGGCATTCATCATGTTGTCATTTACACTAGTATTAGATAAGAGGGAATATTGACTAACCCAACACCAATAATTTCAAACATGGTAGAGAGACAAATAGAACCACAAAACTCCAATCCAAAAGCAATAATTTCATAGCTCACACACGATGGTTCAAACAAGCAAAGAGAAATTAGCTACACCACATGCATAATGCATAGATCAGTAGTCTACTAGCACACACCACGTATATAGATAAAATAGCTAACGAGTTCTCACACTTATCTAATAATAACCCAACAAAGGTCTTCTCTCATGGTTACTAGTACTAGGCACTACGACTTGTACGTCCAAACATGCATCCATTCGGTCATGAATGCGACTACTCAGCTGCCCGAGCGTACTGCACGCGAGACTCAAATATGTCTTCTCCATCAGAGCTTGATTCGCTTGCATCTTGAGACTCTGGCTCCGGGCTAGCTGGAATTCGCTCTTCTGGCTCTGTCTCCTCCTGAGAATTGTCAGCAGAACCTTGTCGTGCAGACGGCGGTGCTGGCAAAGCAAGAAATGGCACCATGATAGGCCGACCCTTGATGCAACGCTTCTGTGCATGCAGGCTCTTCTTCGTCCGAGTGACCATCATACGAGGATGGTTCCGGATTCTGCACTGTGGTGCCTGAGGCGCAGGTTGCTGTAGTTCCGGTCCCTGTCCTTCGCCGCCATGGACTGCCAGTGCGTTCGCCGTAGCGGCCTCGGCCTCCTGCACTGCTACGATGGCATCCTCCGTGGTAGCTTCAGCAATGTCACGAGCAACTTCAGCAGCGTCACGAGCGGCATTAGCCGCGTCCAAAGCTGTGTTGGCATCCGCGAGCTGCTCCTGTAGAGTGTCAATTCGATCGTGGTAGCGGTGGCCATGGAGAATTGCTTCATCTAGCATCCTTGTGGTGATGACCAACTGGCGTTCTAGTCCAAAGTTCAGTGATGCCATGTGAATGATCGTGGGATCATCCTCCTCCTGACGGTACCTCTCGTCTTGGCGTAGCTGTCCTCCATCGTTCTGATAGGCGAAGTAACGGAACGGAGTGTCACAGAGCTTCTCCCTGTAATCCCATGCCAGTTTATGTAGTGCCTCGCGAATGGTGCCAATGGTGCCCTCTGAGAAGTCCTCTCCGATCGCATTGAACGTGTACCCACTAAGTCTCTCACGACGTCCAGGCGAGGTTAGACTAGGGTACACCACTAGAGTCACCCTCACGTATTCCTCATTCCAAAGTGACTGTCTGGTACGTCTAGTAGCCTCCGGGTCACGCTCATAGCCTAAATGGGTGAGCATGTCACGAAACTCCCGTCCCAGGTCGCCGAACTCTTCAATCCCGCGGGTCGAGAAAATGGCCATCTACGAATATTTGAATAAGACAAGTATGATCAATATAAAAAAATTAGAAGCCAAAATAAGGTAGACAATATATAGCAAGAAACATATTTTTATTTATAACATATAGCTTTAGTATAAAGTAGGATATTAGGGCTTTCTATTCTAACTAAGGCCACGCGACTAGGTCAACGTCGCCTCTGATACCACTTTTGTGAGGACCGGAATTTAACCTCCAGACCTCCTGTGCATCTCGTCAATCCCAAGATCAAGTTGACGACACAGCGAAATGAATACCATTGCATAACATTCAAAAAGTAATATTACAAAGTTTGAATAGCAATAGCCACATAGTATAATGTCTTGTGACATTTATTACAACCAGAAACACAGCGGAAATAAAATGCGCAGTGACTCCATCTTAGCCACAGGCAGTCGATGTACTCCACGAGGCCTCACTCATCAGCGTCATCATAGTAGTCGTAGTCCTCTCCTTCATAGTATTCTGGATTTCAACAAAAGTATTTCCATGAGTACATAGAGTACTCAACATACCCCTTATGCAAAACCTGATATAACTACATGTGGCTTTATGTGGAGGTCATATGGTTCTTTTGCATAAAAGCAAATTTTATTGGCAACTCATAGTAGTTTTATAAAAGCAAGTTTTGACGAAAACATGTTTTATCATCAATGTGGTGTTTCTCATCATTGGGATTGTCCTCGACAAGTCACCTACTTCATCAGATTCCAAGTAAACGATAGAGGCAAAGAGGGAAGTAGCAAGACAGGTTCCTATATGTCAAGAAGGATTTCATGTGTTGTCCATGACCGTGGACACGGCTATTCGAATAGTTTTGTCTCTGCAGAGGTTGTACACTTTTCCCACACGACACAACCTCGTCTTGTTGCCCACCAGTGGCCGCTGGTTTAGTACACACCATTTGGTGTACCGGTAGATCGGAATCGTGACAAGGTCTTTTAGTTAGATCCCCCAAAGATGTGACGAGCCCACCGGGTCTGGCGCACGGAACTGAGAGTATGTCCCTAAACCGTTCCCTCCATCTGTGCCGAAGGCTCCCCAGTAGGCAGACACCTCATCAGCGGTACGGCGACATCGACACCTAAGGCTCACTAACCTACTTCACCAAGCCAGTGCCCATTATAGCATGTGGTTGTACGGTGGTCACAATCTTCAAATCCAAGACTTATTAGGCCCTTATGCGGCACGGACGACGGATTGCTCCCTCCATATAATGAAGGCAGCCAATCACTCCTTCCCTTGATCCAGCTGTCGCCCGTGCCAGTGTTTTAGATGGTAAGTTTCACCTAGAGTTGAACAGAGTAGAAGGAAGCAACATCGGCTAGCTCAGCGAGCTCAACAAGTTTCAAAAGTGTATATGCGACCCGAGGGTCATCCAATTCCTTCGAAGAGGGAAGATCAAGGATCCTAAATATTATTGAGCATGGCTAAGCAATCTACTCTAACATGATTACTATATAATCTCTACTCAGGGTAGTGTATGGCGACATGCGTATTAAGATATGTGCGTATCCAAAATAGCGGTAATATTTGTAAAACAATAAATAAGATGCACTTGTAAAACATAGGATAATTATGAAAGGGGCATGCCTTCGTTGTTGTTGTTCTGCTCTTCCTCGTAGTCTTGATTCTGATCGAACTCATCACTCCCTACTCGTCATAACGATAAACCACACATAAATACAAACTCCGAATAACCACAAATAAAATCCAAATGGAAAGATCCAAATAAAAGATCCAATTAGGCTTGCAACATTTGAACGGTTCGGGATATAAGAGTCGGTCTACCGTTTTCGACAAATAATAATAGTAGGAAAATAATATAGTTTTAATATAGCCAATACAGATGGTATAGATATAATATGCTAGCTAGCTAAACACATGAACTAAAAGAAACATGTCAACAAGCTATTGTAACTACACACATGCAATATAAGCCCAAATACCTAAGCTGGAATTAAACGTACAACAACATGGTCCTATGAATATCTATCAAAGCTAGTGTAGCTAAGGCAACAATATACTACAATCTAACACAGGTTACCATGCAATAACCAGATAATTATAATAGTACAATTAGCACATCTTACTTATACTAACCAATTAAATCTATAACTAAGCATGCACAAGCAGACAGTATAAAGAACGCCAAAATTTGCTAGGTAAACTGGTAATTAAGCATGCATGTGTACACGTACGATTTATAACAGCTATTACTCAGACATCCACAAACCAACGGATGGCATTCAGACTCACAGTATTCAACTAGGCAAACATCCTACCTAGTTAGCTAGCAATTGTATAGTAGGCAACCAAGAAATACACGAACAAGACCAATTGTTTACAGCTTAACCTACTGAATATGCAATTAAATCTAGCAATCTAATGCCAAACGATCTACAAAACAGCCCACTGAAAACAAGTAGAAGAGGCAGTATGCATGCATTATGGGGACGTAGTCCTATGTCCTCAACCATGCACTAGTACCCATCTATTTTTTTAAATCGTTTGCTATAAAACAAACAAAATCATACTAACAACACTAGTAGGTTACTAGAGCTGATTGACACGTTTCCTAAGTGAAGCTTGATCGAAATCGAGATACGAAAAGCCGTCTACACGTTCATGCCATCGATCGGCATTCGGTTCACCGGCAACCGTGCAAACTACAAAACTATGGCTAGAAATCATGTCTAGGAGGTAGGTCGTATCTAGACTAACGCGTGTGTGCAAGGATTTCGGCTGGGGCTTACCGAGCGCGACACAATCGTCCGCGGAAGTCGGCGAACCGAGCTGGGACGACGGCAAAGTACGTCGAACGTGATCCACGGCTTGTCCTTCTGGTTCCACGAATCATCCCTCCTCCTCCTCTAGTTCCTTGCGGCGCAACAGCTCCTCCTCCCGTGGCCGGATTCGTCGGGAATGCGAGCGGTGTTCGGCGGCGGCCTCGCAGAGCTTCACGAGATTAGATCCGTTTTTCGACCTAGGGTTCTAGGTGGCGGCGGTGGGTGGAAAAGAAAAGCAGGGGCATCGTCTCAGGGCTTTATAGATGGAGACGAGGCGGTTTGCGGCAGCAGAGGAATCGGAGGCGACGTTCGCGCGTCGACGCTGGCGTGCTGAGTACGAACTCTGAGTCCGTCCCGAGAGCGATGTCTAGCTGGACTGGTTGTGCCAGCTCGACTGAATTTTCCTAGCTTGGCTCGGTTGAGCTAGCTATCTACTTGGGCTAATTCATCAACAAGAGGAACTAAATAGAAGAGGAGAGATTAGCAATCGGAGGAGTACGAGAAAAAGAAAAGGCGTAGCACAACATGAGTTCTGCTATGCACATCATGCATGCGAGTGTGCATGTGTATGTCTAGAAGTCAAATTTAAAAGAAAATTTCGAGAGAACCAAACCGAAACAATTTGACGGATCAAGGTCCGATCCAAATTCTCTTGATTAAATTAATTCCAAGTAAACTCCGAATAAAATATTCTATTATTTCATTACACTGCAACATCCTTCGCTTATAAAAAAATAAAAAAATAAAAAAAAATTGACCCGTAAAAATCAGGATGTTACGGTGCTGGTGGAGATGATGGTGAAGATGATATAGGCGAAAGGACGACGCCATAGGTGGGCCAATGTGGCCCATTTCCACTTCCCCTTCTGACTTCCTTCATCTTCTGGAAAAAATAGGGTTTTTCATATATTTTCTGAAATTTTCTGATCTTCGCGAATATCGCATCTGGACATCGCTTTTTCTATTAGAATCCTGACTCCGGCAGTTCATCTTCCAAAAGTCATCCAAACATGCAAAAATAGATGAAATAACATAAGTATCACCTTTTAATATGAAATATATCAATAAATAACATTAAATTATGATATAAAATAGTGATGCAAAATGGACGTATCAACTCCCCCAAGCTTAGACCTCGCTTGTCCCCAAGAGAAAACTGAGCTCAGTAAACATGACCACGTGTTTATGGAGTGAAGTGTCGATAAAAAAAATACATACAAGAAGCATCACATGTACCAATACACAGATCACAATAGAAAGCAACGTACTATTATATAACTTAACTTCCAACAAGTATGGGAAATCACAATAAAGATGCATAAAGACAACATAATTGGTAATGGCAAACCTTGTTCTTGGTCAGAGAACAGTTGACAAATCATACTTAGTTTTCAAGCAAAGATTTTATAATGAAGTTAATAAAGCAGGAATCTCTTTTTCAAACATAAAGGGCTTTTCACAATGATAGCTTTCAAAGTAATATTCATTCAGATAAGAGCAATATGCAAAACAAGGAAGATAAGAAACAAGATTGAATAAATTATCATATGAATGATTGAATCATAACAACTCAAATGCTTGCTGGAGATAGAAAGGGATAGATTTACTGACTCAACTAAGAAGTAAAAGATAGGCCCTTCATAGAGGGAAGCAGGGATTTCAAGTTTCATAAAGAGCTTCCAAAAGATTATGGTACTAACTAGCTTTCAGCTCTCATTTCCCCTAACATAAGAATCTTGAGGTGATTAAGGTTAAAGTGAACAAATATGGAGTATATGCTTGACAAATCATAAGTTGGCAATCTCATGTCCCTTGAGTATGAGGGTCGTTCCTCATGCTACTCAACTTTAGTCACAAGCAAGTCCATGTCATTGTAAGTATATGTGTATCATAGAGAACCACCAACGGGGTACCCCTTTCCCCATGACACAGGAGCTATCCCATATCAAGATAACAAGGCAACAGACAGTGAGCATCTTAGCGATCCTTTATTTACCATGAGAATGGTGCATATATTTTTTTCCTCTTCTCCCTTTTTTATATATTTTTTCTGAGGATGCTTCATAGATTGCTCACTATGGTTATGCTGCAAGTTTCCACCATGATTAGGCATGGCTTAGGCTAGCCTCCCAGGCGTTTCTCTAACACATATACATAACTCCATGGACTTAAAAGCTCCCCTTTTATTTCACACCGTCGACATCCATAAACAAAAGATCATGATATCAACTGGGTAATATGTACTGGTGTTGAAAGCGTTCCCCATGACAACATGGTTCTGCTAATTCCCAACTTATGAGTGCAAGCATATACAGCATAGATGACACAATGGTTCAAGTTTATTAAGTGCAAGAAAATAAGGTGTGCCATCAAGTTCCTAAGATCTTTACTAACCAGTTTTCACATAACAAAAGAGTTTTTAATTTGGAAGATAGATGAAACTCGAGAATTTACTTGGAATAGCAATAATGCTAATAGGTAGATATGGTGGACACAAATGGCATAGGTTTTAGTTCAAGGATTGGATGCATGAGAAGCATTCCCTCTTAGTACAGTTTTTTGGCTAGCAAGGCTGGGTAGCAAGCATAAGAGTTGAAGGAAACAAGCAAACATACAAGTGATAGAAACAATCATGCAATCTTCCTTGAAAACACAAAAGATCTTAACTTGGGAATACTAAGCTTATGAGCTAATCAAGAAAGAAACAAAATAATATATTTGCAAGTACTTTTCTATTTTTCCATTCAATCCTCAAAAAGTGTTGCTACTGACTAAAGCTAGGTTTGCCAAAACCAACTAAATTTACTTGATTCTCCCAAAGTGATACCAATACTAACAATAATATCAATCATATAACAGAGATTGCAAACCAAGATAAGATGTGCAAAAAGTAAATGATGAAACTTCTCATTAATATTCCATAAAGGCACTCACACCAAGGGATACATACATAACCAACTAGAGGAGAGATACTTCCACAATGCAAACCATACTAAATGATAACTTCTTCTATTCATGATATGACTCTACTAAAAAGATAAAAAGATGAAAGATAATGATGTGATACCGTGGCACTCCGCCAAGCTTGGAACAAACCAAGGGGATGCCAAAACCTGATGAAAAGTTACTCCTTCGATGGTGATGGTGTTTTATCGATAAGCTTTTCAATCAACTTCTTCAAATCCTCAATCTCAAAGGCTAGAGTATGAATTAACTCCTAATTATGCTTAATGCGGTTCATGATCATGTCAGACCGAGAATCCTAGTCCTTGTGATTCTTTCCCCACTCTTCCTCCTTAAAGTATTCTTTCCCTGCAAGGTTCGAACGAGGCATATCCCAACTAGAGGGCAACTTTCCCTTAGGCATCTTTTGGAATTGCTGCTCAAGTATAATAGTATGGAAGGAGTTCTTAGAAGGTGGAGGAAGTGAACGTGGAGGTAGGCAATGACGCGGAGTTTTCCCTCCAGTAGACATTTGTGCCGTCCTCTTGAGCTTGATAGGATTTGCCACCACTCCAATGCTTGCAACGGTGGCGCGGGTGCACAGACGCTTGTCTTCCTCCACTTCTTCTTCATCCTCAACCACGATCTCCTCCTCCTGCTTGGGGTCTTGAAGATCATCTTCCACGAGCTTCTTGCCCTTGTCGTTCGCAGAGACCATTGTGCCTCTAAACTTGAGAACAGTTCCTGACAGAAACAGATCGAAACAAAAACATGACAAGAACAAGATATACGGACCTCGGGGGATCCAGGGGATTATATATTACGAAGTTTTACGACATAAGGAAGGTACTGGGCGAAAACGGGACGAAGACGGGCTTCGGGGTGGTCACACCACCTGGTGGCGCGGCCAAGTGGGCCCACGCCACAGGGTGGTGTGGGCCACCCGGGCTCTGTTTCCTTCCCTCTTTCGACTCAGTATCTTCCATATGAAATGAAAACCGCAAAAATCTAAATTGTAAAGTTTTTCCCGAACCTTTTCTTACCATAATTGTTACCTATTCAAAAACAGACTCTGCAGGTTCCTGAATTTGGTCTTTAATAAATTCTTCCGGAGTCACCAATTGAATAATATCAATATCTTCATTATAAGAATCTCCAGAAATATAATGTTTGAGCCTTTGACCAATCTTCATCTCCTTCCATCATTCTCTCCCAACACTTGAAAATTTCTTTCATACAAAGCTTCACACAATCTTCATTAGCAACAATAGTTTATGCAACATAATAAATCTTTGGGTTTAGTTTCACCTAAAGTCCATCAAAACATAAGATACTGTAGCAACTCCTTTCAAAATCCCAAAAAGAATTTAAAAGGAAATCGATTTAAGAGGCAAATGCAAAAATGGCAGAAATCTGTCAAAACAGACTAGCAGGTAAAAACCAATTCTTTAGAAGACCTTCTGTTGATCAAATCGAAAAGTGCAAAACTGACAAAAGTGAGATAATGACTTGGGTAATATGCACAAAAAATTACAGATCAATCCGACATATTGGGATTTTTCACGAATTTTTACAGTGAAGCACAAACATCTGTTCCGGGACAACAACTTCCCCACATCTCACTTCCTTCTCATAAGAGGCTAATCTTGACACAAAAACCAAAAAAAATGATAAGGAGAGGTTATTACAGAGGTAATAACTTTCAAGACTCAAAGAAACAAAAACCGAAAGCAAACTAAAATGGGCTGTCTCCCAAAAGCTCTTTCTTTATAGCCATTAAGATAGGCATGATAATCTCAAAGATGCTCACATAGGAAATATGGATTTGGAGTAAAATAGAGCATCAAGAAGAAAATATCCAACACATTTAAGTCTAACCCACTTCCTATGCAAGGGAATTTTGTAAGAAAACAAATTATTGAAACAAGAGGCTACTAGCATAGGAAGGCAAAACAAGTGCAACTTCAAAACTTTCAACATAAAGCGGGGAAACTTAATATTTTTGAGATGCATAAAACCATGTTTCCCTCTCTCATAATAACTTTTAGTAGCATTATGATTAAAATCAACAATGTAACTATCACAAGAAACATTCTTATCATCAAATGAGTATATTTAAAATCATCAAAAAAGAGGTTTAATGTCAAAAACTGGATCAATAGAAGCAAGTTGTTCAACTCTAAAATCCTCATTAGGCAATTCATTTTCATAAGGAGCTTTATAAAATTTGGCAAAATTAACTCATAAGAATCCCCATCAAATTTAGTTAAAATTTTCTCCTTCCTACAATCTATAATAGCTCCACAAGTGTTCAAAAAATGTCTACCAAAAATGATAGGACAAGTTTTACTAGAAGCTTTACCAAGTATGAGAAAATCAGCAGGATATTTAGTCTTACCACAAAGAACTTCCACATATCTTACAATACCACAAAGAACCTCTCTATTAGCAAGGTGAATAACCACATCAATGTCTTCAAGTTCACAAGGACCAATTTCATGCATAATTTCTTTATAAAGCTCATAAGGAATAGCACTAGAACTTGCACCAATATCACATAAACCATAATAGCAATGATCACCAATTCTAACAGAAAGCACATGGACACTAGCTTTTCTAGCTTTACTAGGATGTGAGACAATATTAGAGGCATCTTCACAGAAGATAATGTGCCCATCTTCTACATTTTTAGTGACAAGGTCTTTAACAATTGCTACTGCAGGTTCAACAGTTATTTGCTCATTAGGTTCTACATCTTTCTTTGTACTTTTGTTAACCATATTAGCTATCATAGAATGTTCCTTTACCTTATAAGGGAAAGGTATTTTCTCAATATAAGGTTCAGGCAAAATATGATCAACAGTATAAACTTCAGTATTTTTGGGAACATGATTAACAATGTCTTTATATGGTTCATGATACTTGTTCCACTCCTTTTTAGGAATTCCAATATAAGAGGCAAAAGCCTTAAAACAATTTGCAAGAATTTGAAAATCAAGACCATACTCAGTACTAATGTTATGAAAGTCATCAGTTCCGACAAATGATTTAATGCATTCATAATCATAATTTATACCTGACTTTCTTCCTTTGTCATTCTCCCATGCTTCAGTATTTTCTTGAATACGGTCTAGAAGATCCCATTTAGCTTCTTCTTTCATGTGTGTGAATGATCCAGCATAAGTAGCATCCAGTAAATCCTTATCATGAAGAGAAATTCTTGCATAAAAGTTAATAATAATAATAATAATATTAGGGAGCTCATGAATAGGACATTTGAGCATTAGTAACTTCAATCTCCCCCAATCTTGGGTTGTATTCTCTCCATCACGAGGCCAAAAGTTATATATTTGATTCCAGTCTTTATTAATCTCACTAGGAGGATAGAATTTAGAATAAAAGAGAGGTACAATTTCCTCCCATTCCATAGATTGGCCATTCTTCAGCAGCTTATATCGTTCTTCAGCTCTACCTTTCCATGAAATAGAGAGCAACTTTTTCTTAACTTGTTCCATTGTGATACCTGCACACTTGAACAACCCGCATAGTTCATGGATAAAAAGCAAGTGATCATCAGGATGGACAGTTCAATCTCCAAAATAATAGTCATCCATAACACGATCAACAATTTTTGTAGGTGATCTATCTCAGCAGGTGGTGGTTCATCTACTACCTTAGCAGTGGTAGTAGTTTTCCCAAATAGGAAACTAAGTGGATTATCCATATTGAAAACAAAGTAGCAAACAGAAATAAAAACAATACTCATAGTAGAAATTTCGTTTACCAGTTCCACTCTTCAATAGTGCTTCACTCACCGGCAACGGCGCCAGAAAATAGTCTTGATGACCCACAAGTATAGGGGGTGTATCGTAGTAATTTCGATAAATAGGAGTGTCGATCCCAACAAGGATCAGAAGGTGTTGACTAGTGGTTTGGATTAGGAATTTTCTGTAAATACTTAGCAAACGGATTTTTAGGGGTTTTTGATATGCAAAGAAATAAAGTGCGAGACAATAAAAGACAATAATAATATTTGGATCAAGTGGCCCAATCCTTTCTTCAGCAAAGGACAGGCCAGTTGTATTACTTATGAGGACCAAATGTTCTCGAGGACACATGGGAATACTGTCAAGTGCTTTCGCTTCATATAGTTGATTAATATTCTTTGGTTGGATAAGTGTTACATGGGTGAACCTCTTCTAATGTACCGACCTTACTTGGACTAATACATACTTGTGATTAAACCCCTTGCAAGCATCCGCAACTACAAGAAAGTAATTAAGATAAAAACCTAACCACAACATTAAACTCTGAGATCCTACACTCCCTTATGCAAAGGTTTCCTAACGGAGGTTCAGGTTTCTGTCGCTCCGGCAACCCCACAATTAGTAGCCAAATACACAATGCATTCCCCTAGGCCCGTAAAGGTGAAGTATCATGGAGTTGATGTTCACATGACACCGCTAAAGAACAACACCACAACTTAAATATCAAACCATTGAATATTTCTCAACACAATTCCACTACTAACAACATGACTTATCCCATGTCCTCAAGAACTAAACGAACTACTCACGAGACATCATATGGATCAAGATCAAAGATTATATAATGATAAGTAACAATTTGAACATAAACAATAATCGAATGGTTCCACTCAATAGCATCAACTACAATAAGTAATCAACACCGCGAAAGTTTCCCCTAAGAACTATGCAAGATTCAACCCAATTGTTACAGTGGGATGGAGTGGTGGTGATGGTGCTGGTGAAGATGATGGTGAAGATGATGATGATGATCCCGATGAAGTCTAGCTTGATGACGGTGTTGATGGCAACGATCTCCCCTCTCGGGGAAGGAATTTCCCCGACAAAAATCTGCCTGCCGGAGAGCTCTTTCTCTCTCTATAGTTTCCGCCCCCCAAAGGCGGCGGAATCTTTCTGTGGTCCCTCCCTGAGTCTTAGTGTTTCAGGGGGATGTTATAGGCGAAAGGGCGATACCAGAGGTGGGCCAGGGTGGCCACACCACCTGGTGGCGCGGCCTAGGGGAGCCCGTGCCAGGGGTGGTGTGGGCCCCCTGTGGCCCATCTCCACTTCCCCTTCTGGCTTCCTTCGTCTTCTGGAAAAAATAGGTTTTTCCATATATTTGCTGGAATTTTCTGATCTTCACGAATATTGCATCTGGACACCGCTTTTTTTCCATCAGAATCCTGACTCCGGCAGTTCATCCTCCAAAAGTCATCCAACATGCAAAAATAGATGAAATAAGATAAGTAGCACCTCTTAATATAAAATATATCAATGAATAACAGTAAATTATGATATAAAATAGTGATGCAAAATGGACGTATCAACCAGCACATCGGTGCCCCTCCCTCCAAGCTCCATCTGTTGCCGGTGCCCCTTGCCCTCACCTCGCTCGGCCACGCCACCTCTCCGGAGCTCCGCCGCTCTGCAGCCGCGGCCCTGACGCCTCGTGCTCCGCGTCTCCTAGGCCGTGTGCCTCCTGTGCGCCTTGCCGCCCGGATCGAGCCACCTTGCACCGCCCTCCTCGCACACCTCTGGATGCACCCTCTTCTCTCTGCCCCCGTTGCCCTCCTCTCGAGGAGCTGCCGCCCCTCCCCGCCGCTACGGCCACCGCCTCACCCTCTGCATTTCCTCTCGCGTGCCTGTCCCCGACCCCCTTGCCTCCGACATCCGCCCCTGTAGGCCCTCGCCTTCTGCTTCCTCCCTGCCGTGTGGCCTCCCCCCTCTACCTGCAGCGCCGCGTGCCCTCGATGTCGTCGATCTTGCTACTGCTGCCTCGCCGCCTTGTCCAACATCGTCTGTGCCGACCCCTAGCTTGCCTCGACCTTGCTCAGCCTGCCATGCACGTAGGGTTGATGTGCTGCTACTTCTGTGGCAATGCTGCCCGTGTGACTTTGTTTTCACCGTTCAACCGCTCCCTTTATGTTATGTGTCCGATTCCCGATGCCCAAGACCATCCTCAATAGGATCTGGTTGGAAGAGGTGTATTCATGATGTGACAAGATACCACAAGGTCTTCGCTCAGCCCGGCACCTTGGAAGGATGAGAACAGTGATATTCGATGACCATCGAAAAGTACTCCATCGCGGAAAACCCCTAAGCACTTTGACATGGACAAGATCTGCCACACGGAACTGAAGTCCATGGAACACCGAGATCTTCCTCCTGGAACCCGAAGACCGAACCTTGGTGTTTTCTACATCCTTGCCGATCCGGATTTGAAGCCCCGTGTCAATACCCGGATTTTTAATCCCATATGCCTGTTATGCCATACATCGCAATCCCAGGATTACCATTTTTGCGAGACATAACAGATTTGGATATCACAGTACATCATCCATTACAAACCATACATAAGGTCTTACACAAATAAGGATCTCATGATCCAGTTCTTAATACAACTCAAGCAGCGGAATAACGTAATAATAAAGGTAGCGTAGGCGAAGATCCATCTTCGGGGTCACATGCAATGCTGACAATGGGAGATGATCCTAGTTGTCGTAACCTTCCTGCGGTCCATCATCCTGGTACTCTTCTTCATAGTCTGGCCACGGGAATAGCCAGGGACAAATCCATGAGTACTCTTTAAGTCCTCGCAAACTAATACGAACAAGTTAAGGGTTTTTTTTGTAGTAGGATACTAAGCTCTAGGGTTGTTTTGCAAAAGGCCAGATTTACCTCTACTAAGTTCAGAAGCAAGAAAAGCTAGTTGAAGTTTTATAACACCTAAGTGGGAGCTTGAATTTCATATCACAACTCTGTTGTGGTCAAGTCAAATCTCAATTAAGTTCACAAGTCATTTTGAAAACATCTGACGGGGGAACAATATGGCCACTCCAACTATCCATAACCGCGGACGCGGCTATTCGAATAGTTTGACACTCTGCAAAGATTGTACACTTTCACCACAACATTCGATACATCCGTCAAGAACAAATCCTGAATTCACCATACTTAGTATGCGGATAATCAGTCCTAACCTTTCAATTACACGCCCTAGTATAGGCACCTCTCCTGTGAGTGTGGCCTCCCAACCATGACCAACTGTCATCTTGGGTACTGCACAGGTGGACAATCTTCACAAGGTAGCCTCAGCTCAGACCTTGGCCGTGAGGGAACCCATACTAAGGTATATAAATTTCCAGTCAAGCCCTACCCAATCTTCGGGTATTGTGGTTGTACGGTAAAATTGTAATGGTATCGCATCCAGACAACCATCAGTTTTATAAAGGGCTAAGGCTCCTGCCTCAACATTTTTATCATCAAAACCATCTAGTGTTCGGAAACACATGTCAAAACATTTCAGTAGAATGATTCATCATTCCAAGGTTTTCATAACCATTCTCACCAAGTATTCCCATCTAAAGTTGATCAAGTTTTATGCTTAGCACTAGCATCTACAAATGGTGGTAAGTACTAATGAGGGGTGGTAAAGGAGTGGAGATTAATTGAGTTCAATATCATGCCTTAGGATGACATCAAGATTATCTAGATTAGGCCAAATTTAATGCTCTTTATGCAACCTTCAATTATCTTCCTAGAATCTACAAGTCACTTAAGTAAACTCTAAGAAATAGCTTTGATAAAGAAATAAAGTAGAAAGCTTGCAAGTAAAAGTAGGATTGAGTTATCAAGTGGGTATGATCACATATGCTTAAGGCATATAGTTGGCATGGTAACAAGCAGGTATTTGCTTGCATAAGTAAGGTATCTTGCAAGGGTGAGCTTGCTCAATCAACTAGTAGTATTAGGCTTGCCTTGAGCAGAGTAGTGGTTGAAGTTCTCCTCGGCTTCTTCTTCGTAGTATCGTCCTTCCTCCTCGTATCCTTGGTCGGTACTGGCATCTATAAATAAATACGAGGTACACAATCACCAAACAATACTTAACTATTTTCAATCATCACACAAAGGTGCACTATAGATGATCTAGCATCATCACTAACATTACAAGATTAAAGCATTTGCCTTATTTATTTTATTTTTAGAAAAGTAATTTCTACTCATTGAAAAACTACTTAAGATTTAATATTCTCCAAACCGAACATGGGATCATGTTGACACATGTCATCACCACATATTTTAGTACATGGGAATGTGATTTAAAGTGGTGTCACAATTTAATAAGGTTTAACCTTTTTATTTTAAATAATTAAAGTGACTAGAAATGCCTAAGTGGCATTCTTTTATTACTTGAACATTATTGCTGTAAGTAAACCCACATATTTTTATATATTTTGAAAGGTATGATCAAATGTGATTTTGAGAGTTGGAATCAACTCAAAAGCTATAATGGTTCAAATTTGAAAAATGTTTGAATGCAGAAAAGCTTCTGACTTGTTATTTTTACCAAGGTTGATCTACAGATCCAAATGGTTTGAATCCAACGGGCTTGGATTAAGCATTTCAGTACCTTTCTAACAAAATTGGTTTCATGCAATTTGGTTCACTAAATCGAGCTGGGTTGATATTTGAAACTAGGTACAGAACTGAGTTTGAATTAAAATAGAAAAATCTAAATTCAAATGGTTGGGCTGCGCGGGAAAGGTTAATGGGCCGGCCCAGTGTCACTCCGCAGCACAGGGCTCAGCTGACAGGGGGTTCCACCCATCAGTGGCTCATAACACACATAGAGGTACGGGGCAGTGTGGTTCGTTGGATTAGAATGAAGATCGATGGCTGAGGGTCGTCATCGACGATGAACATGTCACCGGCGAGCTCGAACCCTAGCGTCTCAGTGGGGGTGCATAGGGGGCATACCAGGGCTCCAGCAACGACAACGAGGCGAGCAAACGAACGAGTGGTCGACGGCAAGCTCAGGGATGGTCGAGGCAGCTCCGGGGGTGGTCGAAATCAACGACTCCCTTCTTCTCCAGAGGCGGCCTGATCCGGCGCAATTCTGACGAGCTGCTGCTCCTCGTGCTCTGGCTAGATGGTGGAATGATCAGTGAGGTGAGGGGAGTGGAATGGTGTGCTTCAAACGGCCGGGGATGGCCTCCTTTTATAGGCTCGACGGCGAGACCGAGAGGGATGGGCAGGCAACGGTGGCGACACGGCTACGGGCGGCTAGAGGCATGGCTGAGGTTGGCGATTGACGGGCGGTATCCTGGCAATGATCTAATACTTGAATGCGAGCTTAGGGGCGGTGGCAATTGGTCGGGAACGTGCGATGCTCTGCGAGGCAGAGGCGGTGAACTCCACCGCGTGCGGTGGCTACGGGGTACGGGCTATGAAACAATCATGTCTAATGGTCTCCTGGGACGGTGGGGTGCATGCTGGCGGGCGGCAAGGGCTCGAGGTGGTCGGGTTGAGTGGGAACGGTGTGTGCATGGTGGTACGCATCGGCATGGTCGACAGTGGCGCGGGCACGGCGTTCCTGGTGGTTCTTGTCTCTGTCCTTGAGCTAGGGCTGGTCGAGAGGGGGCGGTGAGGCATGGGCTACCTCCCAGACAAGGTTGGCACAGCTAGTTCTTCCTCTAGCTTGCTGTCCACTGGGGTGACATGGTGAGGCTCGGTCTGCTCACCATTGATGGCAATGGCAAGCTCACAGTAATGCTAGAGGTTAATAACTAAGCTAGATGATCTACTAGATGTTTGCTGTGAGCTAGAGAGGGGACAAGGTTGGCCAAATCACTGCTCAAAATAGTGTTTGTGATTTGTTTGATTTGAATATGCAAGCTGTTTGATGAAATAGCCGCAAGAACTTGAGTTTTGAATTTTGAAAAGATTTTTGGTGGGTGTGCTAGGCATGTGTTGAGGATTCTGTGGGTGTTTGGGTTTTGAAAATTGAACTTGTTTGAGTGGTTTTTGAAATAGTGGGATCTTCCCATATGAGATAGATTCAATTTTAAACTATCATTTAAACTTAGCATTTGAATGTTTTTGGATGATCACAAAGTGGGCCTTGGTACCTTATTATGTGTACTAACAAGGGGTGCAAAGTTTCTGTTGAGTTTTGAAAACTAGAGATAGCGAAAGTAGGCATGAGAGTTAATTTGGCAAAAATGACCATTCACTTCATTTGTTTATTTTGAGTTGTTTGTCTTTGGGAAAAGTTTGGGGATTGTTTAGATGATGTTTATTTCACCTAAGAATCATTTTACAAGCAAAGAAACACAGAACCATGGCAATTCAAAAGAATCCAAATTTTAATACACACACATATGAATGCTTTCATATTTTTAGTTGGAGAAGTTTTTGTTAACCCTAATTTTGATGATTAGAGTTTGATGATCCATGTTTAGTATTTTTGGGATGTTACAAAACTTCCCCCCTTAAACAAAATCTCGTCCTGAGATTTGAAAAAGGACGAAAAAGATTACCTAGGATTTGAAGAGATCGGGAAACTCTGTCCTGATGTGATCTTTGCGCTCCCAGGTAGCTTCCTCGTCCGTGTGGTTGCTCCACTGGATCTTGAGAAACTTGATGCTTCGGGTTCTGGTAGTTCTGAAAGCTTCTTCCAAAATACGGATGGGTACTTCGGGATAGGTCAGGTTATCGTTGATTTCTATGGTTCTGTGATCAATATTCTTGAACACTTCCGTCTTCTCCGGAACTTCGAGGCACTTGCGAAGTAATGAGATATGGAACACATTGTGCACGGCTGACATTTCTTCGGGCAATTCCAATTGATACGACACTTCTCCTCGACGGTTCAGAATCTTGAAGGGGCCGATATATCTGGGGGCTAACTTTCCTTTCAGTTGGAAACGCTGCATTCCCTTCAACGGCGACACTTTCAGATACACGAAATCTCCGATGTTGAAGGCGAGGTCTCGACGTCTCTTGTCGGCGTAACTCTTCTGTCTTGACTGGGCGGTCTTGAGGTGCTCACGAATCTTGTGAACTTTCTCTTCTGCTTCTCGTAGGATGTTGGGTCCGAAAATCTGACTCTCTCCTACTTCTGACTAGTTCAAAGGGGTGCGACACTTCCTTCCATACATGAATTAAAATGGGGCCATTTGCAAACTAGCTTGATAACTATTGTTGTATGAAATTCTACGAACGGCAGACAGTCTTCCCATTTAGATCCATACTTTAACACACAGGCTCTCAACATGTCTTCGAGTATTTGATTTACTCGCTCCGTTTGTCCGTCGGTCTGAGGGTGAGAAGCTGTGCTGAAATCTAGTCGGGTTCCTAAACCTTCTTGGACTTTCTTCCAGAATCTTGAGGTAAACTGAGTTCCTCGATCCGATACAATGTTCTTGGGGACTCCGTGCAAACTGGCGATTCTAGCGATGTATAACTCCGCTAGCTTCGAACTCTGATATGTGGTCTTGACTGGTAAGAAATGGCCGACTTTGGACAATCTGTCCACTATGACCCAGATAGAGTCATTTCCCCTACTAGAAGTAGGCAATCCGGTGATAAAGTCCATTCCAACGGAATCCCATTTCCATTCCGGAATCTGAAGGGGCTGCAACAATCCAGCGGGTCTTTGATGTCCCGCCTTGACTCTCTGACATATATCACACTTGGCGATATAGCTTCCGATTGCTCTCTTCATCTTATGCCACCAAAATTTCTCTTTCAAATCTTGATACATCTTCATTCCTCCGGGGTGGATAGAATAAAGAGTATCAGGAGCTTCCTTCAGAATAACTTCTTTCAATTCAGAATCTGCTGGTACACAAAGGCGTCCTTTGTACCACAGAACTCCTTCTTCGTCTTCGGTAAATCCGGGTACTTTGCTTGTACCAATACGACGCTTGAATCCGTCGATGCTAGCATTTCCTTTCTGCGCCTCCTTGATCTAGCTGATCAAAGTGGGTTGAAGTTCTATGCTAGCCAAAAATCCTTCACTCACTAATTCCATTCGGAAATCTTCCATCTCCTTGTGCAAACTGATGGGTTTCGCAGCATAGTAAATCAAAATTTTCTACGGAAGCGAACAGAGGGAAAGCCAAGATCTAATCTAGGAGATGCAAACAACGAGAGAGATTGGATTAGATCTTCATACCCTTGAAGATTCGCACAGCGGAACGTTCGTCGGAACGTGGGTGATGTAGTCGTACTCGCTTCTCCTCCTCGCGATCCGATCCGATCTAGCACCACAAGTGGCGGTGCCTCCGTGAGATGCACACGTGCGGCACCTCAACGTCTCCTCCTTCCTCGGACCAGCAAGTATGGTGGAGAGATGGATTGGATCTACAACACGACGGCGTGGTGTATATGGTGGAGAATTTCTGCCGCAGGGCTTCGCCTACAAACAGTCGGGAGGGAGAGAGGAAGGGCAGCAGGGCAACTAGGGTTTGGAGGAAGGTGTGTGGAGGGGGGAGGGGGCGCACCAGCCCTATATATATAGAGGGGGGGGGGTGCGGCCAGCCCTTGCCCATCCTCCAAGCCTATCTCTAGTTTAAACGATTTAAACTAGAAACCCTATCTAGAAACCCTATCTTATCTTATCTCTAGTTTAAACGATTTAAACTCTCTAGGATCGGCTGGGCCCTATGGGGCCTTGTGCCCCTGGCCCAATGCGGCCAGGACACTCCCTCATAGGCCCATGCCCCCTCCCGGAAGGTGGGACCACGTTGGCCCCCTTCCGGAAGGTTCTAGAAGCTTCCGGTACAATACCGATTAATCCGGAACAATTCCGAACTCCAAAAACTGCACTGCCTTATATGAATCTTATTCTCCGGACCACTCCGGAACCTCTCGTGATGTCCCGGATCCCATCCGAGACTCCAAACAAAAATTCATAAACCAAGTATCCAATCTATCCTAGCGTCGAGACACGTTAAGTGTGTGACCCTGCGGGTTCGAGAATATGCAGACATGATCTTCTATCAATAATCAACAGCGGGGTCTGGGCACCCATATTGACTCCCACACATTCATCGATGATCATATCGGATGAACCACGATGCCAGGATTCAATCAATCCCATATATATATTCCCTTCGTCTCGCGATATTTTACTTGCCCGAGATTCGATCGTCGGTATCGTCATACCTAGTTCAATCTCGTTCACAGCAAGTACTTTACTCGTTCCGTAATCCGATATCACTTTGTGATTAACTCCTTAACCACATGCTTGCAAGCGGTGTTGATATCGATTACCGAGTGGGCCCGAAGTATATCTCTCCGACTTGGGAGGGACAAATTCCATCTCGATACATACAACCCAACAGATACTTTCCGATCACCTGAGAGACACCTTTATGATCACCCTCTCATAGGATGACGTTTGATGACCTCAAAGCTTTCTTCCGATACCAGGGAGTTGCATTATCTCATGGTCTAAGGAATACAATATTTGACATAAGAAAAGCTTTGCAAAGACGAACACGATGACACGATCTAATTGCTTCGCTTAGTTTGGGTCTGTCCACCATATCATTCTCCCAATGATATGATCTCATTATCAATTGACAACTCATGTCTATGGTTAGGAAACCTTAACCATCATTGATCAATGAGCTAGTCCATAGAGGCGTACTAGGGACACGGCGTTGTTCACAAACCACACAAGTATTAATGTTTCCGCTTAATACAATTCTAGCATGGAATATAAACTTTATCATGAACAAGAATTATAATAATAACATCTTTATTATTGCCTCTAGGGCATAATTCCAACACAAACTTGGTTGCTCCTTCAAAATCATGGAGTTCAAGCGGCACGACAATCTTCTAAGGGCATCTGCTACCACATTGGCTTTACCGGGGTGATAGTGAATGTCCAGGTCGTAATCCTTGATTAGCTCAATCCATCTTCTATGTCTCATATTCAGCTCCTTCTGAGTGAATATATACTTTAGGCTCTTTTGATCCTAATAGATCTCACAACGGTTTCCCATCAGGTAGTGCCTCCATGTCTTCAGGGCTAGAACTACGGCTGCGAGCTCGAGGTCATGGGTTGGATAGTTCTGCTCATGTTGTTTCAGTTGTTGAGATAGATAAGATATAACTTTGCCTTCTTGCATTAGCACACATCCGAGACCGATCTTGGATGCGTCACAATACACGTCAAAGGGCTTCGTGATATCCGGCATGATTAAGGTTGGGGCTGAAATCAATCTTCTCTTGAGTTCTTGAAAACTCGCTTCACATTTGTCCGTCCATTCAAACTTCTTATCCTTCTTCATCAATTGAGTCATGGGTCTGGCGATACTCGAGAATCCTTCTACGAACTTGCGGTAGTATCCCGCCAATCCGAGAAATGCAAGAACTTGGGTTTGAGTGGTTGGGGCTTGCCAATCTTCGACATTTTCACCTTTGCAGGGTCAACGGCAATTCCTCCGGCTGATACAATGTGACCGAGGAATCCTACCTCCTATAACCAGAATTCACATTTGCTAAACTTGGCATACAACCGATGCTCTCTAAGGGTTCCAAGAATGTTCCTTAGGTGTAGCTCATGTTCTTCTTCTGATTTGGAATAAATCAGAATGTCATCGATGAAAACAACGACAAACTTATCCAGGAAGTCCATAAAAATCTTATTCATGAGATTCATGAAATAAGCGGGGGCATTGGTTAATCCAAAACACATGACAGTATACTCGTATAATCCATATCTGGTGGTAAAGGCAGTCTTGGGAATATCCTCTGCGCGAATCTTGAGTTGATGATAGCTAGTTCTAAGATTAATCTTAGAAAACACTTTGGCACCGGTCAACTGATCAAACAAATCTTCTATCTTGGGCAATGGGTACTTGTTCTTGATAGTGACATCATTCAACTTCCGATAATCTATACACAAACGATTACCTCCATCCTTCTTATCCAAAAACAAGATAGGTGATCTCCATGGTGACGCACTTGGTTGAATCAATCCAATTTCCAACATGGCATCTAGTTGCTTCTTCAGTTCTGCTAGTTCAGACGGGTTCATACTATATGGTCTCTGGGCTATGGGTCCTGTTCCGGGGATTAGTTCAATGATAAACTCGATATCCCGATCTGGGGGCATACCGGGCAAAACATCTAGAAATACATCGGGGTATTCGCAGACTATCCGGACTTGGTCAATGGTAGGTTGGGCTATACTCTTGTTGCACTTGAATTGACGAGGTAAGGTTTCAGATACATGCTCGACTGATATTCCGGCTGTACTGGTCATGGTTATGGCTTGCTTGGCAGATTCAATTAATCCTTTATGTTTGGACATCCAATCCATTCCTAGTACTACTTCCAAACCTTTAGTTCCGAGTACTATCAGATTAGCATAGAAATCTATGCCATGGATTCGGATAGGGACGGCTTTGCAAATTTGCCTAGCTTTGGTGGTTGAACCGGGAATTTGAACAATCATAACATGCTTCAGTTTGGTTGGTTGAATCTTACTAGTGCATGCAAATTCTTCGGTGACAAATGAGTGCGATGCACCAGAATCAAACAACACTCTAGCAAGTACTGAATTAACAGAAAACATACCCAGCACGACATCTGGCGCTTCCTGGGCTTCTTCAGCATGCATGAGAAAAATACGGCCGTTGCGGTTGAGCGAATTCCCTGGGGCAAACCTTCTTCCAGGCTGAACACGACGTTGTTGCTGAGCTGGGGCATTTGCATTGGGGGCTGCGGCATTCTTCTTGGGGCACTCATAACAAGTCACCTGCGACTTGTCCTTTGTTGCAAGAGGCACAACATTGCTTCCAGTCTTTGGGGCAGTGTTGGTGTTGGCGGCAACATTGTTGTTGTTGAACTTGGGTGGTGCACGGTTGAAATTGTTAGGGTTGCCGGGGTTGTTGTGATTTCCTCCGGGCCTTGGGTTTCCACGGTTGGGATAGGTCGGACGGTTCATCGGGGGTCGGTTGGTTCTCGGGGCAAATCCTAGAGATGGGTTGGGGCGATACTTTGGGGTATGATGGGTTCCTGGCTGATGCATTATGCGGCGCTTGCGGTTATCATTGGCTTGGTTGATCTTTCCTTCCATATGGATGGCAGAGTCGACAAGGGTTTCAATATCTGCAAAGGGGATATTGACCAACACCATCTACATCTCATCGTGCAGACCATTCAGGAATCTTTCTTTCTTCTTGGCTTCGGTGTCGATCTCATCCGGGGCATACCTAGCTAATGACAAGAATTTGTCACGGTATTCCACTACAGTCATCCTTCCTTGCTTCAGTTCTCTGAATTCATCTCTCATCCTCTTGATCAAACCCGGTGGCATGTGGGTTCTGCTGAACTTGACCTTGAATTCCTCCTAGGTCATCATCTGCCCTCCGGTCATTGCACGAACGCTGTTCCACCATGCTCTTGCATCTCTGGCTAGATAGTGGGTGGCGAACAACACTTTCTCATTAGCTTCCACTCCGGAAACTTCCAGGTTGTTCTCCATGGTTTGTAGCCAATCAACTGCATCTAAGGGCTCTTCCGACTTAGTGAAAACAGGTGGGTTGGTGTTCTAAAAATTCTTGAGCTTAGATCCATGGTTGTCCTAATTTCCTTGTCCTTGATTGTTGTTGGCCATCTGAGCTATGTGCTGAAGGGTGGCTAAGTTGGCTTGACACTCGGCTCTTTCAGCTTCGCGGTCAGAAACCAACATTTGCAGGATCTGCAATATCCGGTCCGGGGATGAACCACTTCCTCCGCGAGGCATCTGAAGATTGAGATAGGTCATGAGAAAAGAGGGAAATTTCTAAGGTTCAGGGACTTTGAAAAGTTTTTGAAGTTTGACTCAGATTTTCTAGCAACTTGCTTTTCATTCATTCATTCATAGCACACGATACATCACACACCACAACAAAGGAAAAACAGATGGTTTTAAGAACCATTCTGGAAACTACGATACAGTGGGACCGAATACAACTCACTACGCTAGTGCTCAAGTGCTACTACTCCTCAGAGTCGGTGTAATCGTCATCCTCATCATCCTCATCGTCATCGATGAAGGCGAAATCCTCCTCATCGGTGAAGAAGTCTATGGCCTAGTCCTCCAGAAAATCATCATCATCGCTGACATAGGAGTAGGGGTCTCCACGAAGGTCTTCTCCGACATTCTGCCTTTCCTCCAACTGCATGTCTCTCTCGTGGATGGTCTCCTCCAAATCCGAGATACGGTGGCGAAGACGAGCAATGATGCGCTCCTTCTTGTCGAGCTGACGATGACGAGACTTGCGATCCTTCGCTAGCATGGCGATGGTTTGATCCTTCGTCTGGATGATGGCAGACTTGTGGTTGGAGTAGTCATGGGCATTGTCCAGTTCTTGCCGACGATCGTACATCATGAAGCTAAGGTGGTCCAACTAAGTCTTCAGCTCGTGGTGGTATGGGGCTTCCAGTGGCTATCCCATAGCATCACGCCTTGGACAAAACTCAAAGAGGATACCCTTGATCTGGTTGATACTCTTCCCACATAGACGGGCAAGAGCTTCCTGCATGGCCCTGGCAAGTCCATCGAGCCAGTTGTTCTCTCTTAAGGTTAACTGAATTACCTCGACAGTGGGATGTTCAATCTTTCCTCGAAGACTTGCAACAACTAGCCATTGCCGATCTTCTCCTTCCTGATCATTGAGCTGAGCTCCGAAGAACTCGGGGTGTGGACACTCCAGAAGTTCCGAAAGCTGGTCCAAATCCCGCTCAAAGATGAGGTCTCCTCCATTCCCCAGCTGATAAAACTTGTTGTACTTCACATCCATCTATAAGAGTATAAGATGAGTAAGTTAGTAGAGTGATCAAGTGTGTCAAATTTTATGTATTTTGCAAGAGTTTTTGAGGAACATGAATTTTCATGAAAGAATCAAAGTGATAATAATGGGAATAAGTTTTTGTAAATATTTGCTTCCTTTGGTTTTGAAACTAAGTTTTTGATTCAAACGTCTAGTCTAACTAGGGTCTCCTATGGTCAAGATGGCTCTGATACCAACTTGTCAACACCCGGGTTTTTAATCCCAGATGCCTGTTATGCCATACATCGCAATCCCAGGATCACTGTAGAGGTCCCAACCTTTAATAAGGTAGAGATCCCTATATTTACAATGCTAGTCCCTGGATCAATAGCTAGCATCCACAGTTAATATGTAATATCAAGAAACAAAGGTCATGATACAACTTTATAACCAGGAATAAAATAATTCATTACATCTTACATAGCTTAGTTGGCTATCTCATTACAATGCAGCAGAAATAACTATAGCATGGAGTCCTTCATCCTCAAAGTGCCAGAGGAAATCATGTTGTTGTAGACTGGTAATCCTAATCAACACACTTCACTAACATCAAACAAACCTGCAACATAATAAGTTATAGCCACAAGGGTCAATACATTTGAATTGTATTGGCAAGTGATACTATGGTAGTATAGTGGAGTCTATCATCTATATGCATTTGGCTAAGTGGATCTTAGGCTTGCTTTGCTCAAAATAGATTTTCCTTATCATTTGAAAACACTAAGTTTGTCTGGAAAAAATTCACCCAAGGCATCTCCCACTAGAAATTGGTGATCCTTCAACCCTTGTTCAACCACAAGTTTTTAACTTAGAAATTGGGATGAGGAGATTCTTGATAGCTTCCATGTCTTGATTCTCAAATTTTCCTTTGCCAGGGACATGGCTAAGTACTTAGATTTTACACTCTGAAGAGGTGGTGCACTTTCCCCACAAGACTTGGTTTCACCAAGACAAGATCTTTCAGAAGCCTTCCCTTAGACCAGAATGGACGCGTTCCAACCTATCATCCCCTACCACCAACTGTCCATTTGGCTAAGTTACTGCAACCTATATGATCCAGGCATAGCCCATAATGCCAAGTGGCTGCACTTGAAGCTTCTCAACATTTGACATCTCAAATCTCTTTTTTCCTCGGTGGCATTCCACAAGTGAGATACACAAGGTAAACCATAGAAATGGGCCTTGTGTAACGACTCAACCAAAAACCACCAAGCAAGTCCCTTTCCACCCAGGTGATTCATTCACTTAGTTGTTTTATTAAACAAAACACAAGTCCTTGACTTAGAAATATTCCATAGCATGAATATAATCCACCCTTGTCTTCTACTAGCTAAGATAAGCATGATAGTAGTAGGAATCTTAACTTAGGAAAATTCTACTAAGGTTTCATCTACTAGGATTTCCCATGGCATAGTTTATACTTAGCAAAAATTCCATGCAAGTCCTACTTAGAAATATCACTAATGCATAGTGAAAATAATGGGACAAAAGTATGAAACATCACTTGACTTTTTGGTAGAGAATTATAAGTTCACTCCTTGATCTTGCAATAGTCACACTCTTAAAATTCCACTACAATTCAATCAAGCAAGCAAATATTCAATCTACCATTCAAGCAATCATCACATAGAATAGTAAAAACAAAGCAATGCATGCAAGCATGCCAAAGATTATTTTATTTGGAAAAGTGGTTTCTATAGGTTATAAACATCATAAAATATCTATTGGTCATTTATAAAGTGGCAAGGTCATTTATAAATGTGGCAAAACCATTTGATATCAAGTTAGTGAAAATGGCCATTTTAAGTCATTTCTGTTTTGCCAGAAATGGTTCAAACCAAAGTAATATTTTCTAGTGTTTGAAAATACATTTTAAACACGAATGTTAGTGTTTTAAGGTCAAGTGTTAAATATTGAAATCATTTGCAAAAAGGTTTTACCTATAACCCCCTTTTTATACCAAAACAATATTTTATGTTGTTGGAAATGCCTTTAGCAAGGTAATAATTTTTATAGGGTTCACCAAATCTATTTTTAAATCATAAAACTTTGTTTTTAGGGTCAGAGAGTTTAATTCAAATCATTTCCCAAAGGTTTTTCTCCAAAAAGCATTTTTAACATATAAACAACATTTTTATTTGACTAGAAATGTTCCCATTCAAAGATTTATTCTTTAACTTCACAAAATATGTTTTTGAATCCACAAGTTGGTTTATATGGTCAATAGATTCAAAAAAATCCATTTTCCAAAGATTTACTTTAAAAACATTCCTAGAATAAATTTTATATTCAAATTATGCCTACACAAGTTTCTGCAAAAACAACCAATTTAACAGAAGCAATTCATTAAAAAAAGTGCATGGTTGGATAGAGTTTGTTTTGCTGATTTCATTGATATAAAATTTGCAAAATTTGGACGTGTATATTTAAAGTTATGCAATTTACAAGGTTGAACATCTAAAAGAACAAATTCTGTTTTAAAACAAATCACATGCCACGCGTCATGTTCTTACTGACTGGTACCGCTTCGCACGGATCGGCCTACGCGGCACGTTGGATTAAAATGAAATCGGGCGGCTCATGATCAAGCATACCCCTTCGTTTAAGTTTCTATCCTATCCATGCGATCCAGATCCAACGACTGTTGTGATCTTGACCAAGAGTGAGCGGCGCTGGCGGCGGCGCGGTCAGATGGCGAGGTTGCCGACGATGCAGGAAGCAAAAGAGATAGGGGAGGGGCTCACCGAGATCGCCTCATCGTGCTGAAGCTCAACGTACTCGCCGTTTGTCGAGGGGCGCACAAGGTAGTCCTGAATCGCTCGCCGGAGCTGTGCTTCACCTCGGGTGCGGTCAGACGTTTATTAGGGACGTCGCTACAGGGAACAGGAGAGCGAATGGAGGGTACTGTTAGTTTAATACGCGAGTTGCATACAAGTGAGCATAAAAAGGATGGCAAGGAGGGTCTGTGCTCACCAGGGAGACTCCCGGGGTTGAAACGGACGACGGTGGTGTTCAGTGATGACGTTGTCGACGATGCAGAGCACGCGCGGGCGAGCTGGTGCTACGGAGAAGTTCGCCAGGTGATGGGGAATGCGCTCGTGTGGTCTAGGGGGCGAGGGGCGATGGTGGCTGGCCGTAATCGTCGCGGATGTTTGTCGGAGGCAGCGACGGTGCAAGTGGAAATAGGGACGGTCTGGGGGCTCTCTCGCAGCGGTGACTGAGGGAAAAAGGAGGGGAGAGGGAGGTGGTTAAACGAGCGTGGTCGCGGGCGTGATTAACTGAGCCATTAACTCGTATTGAATTGATTCTGCAACGGCCGATAATGGCGAGGAAGGGGCGTGGTCACCGCAGCGGGTGAGGAAGAAGGCCTGCCAGGTGGGGTTGGCTGGTCAGCGAGAGAGAGAGGAGTGGTGGGGTCCAAACGTCATCGACTGTGCGGGTAAGTTCGCAGGTGTGAATCGTTTTCTCGCGGGAGAGAGGGAGTGGGCTGGTGCTGGGCTGGACTGGGCTGGCTCCTTTCAATTTTTTTGTTCTGTTTCACTTTTTCTTTTTCCTATTTCCTTTTCCTGTTTTGATTTTGTTTAAATATTTCAAACAACCATTTGAATTCAAAATCTTCCAAACTTTTCAGTAAGTTTTTAATATGTTTTAAACATGTATTTAAAGTCATTTTTAGGAATAAATCCTTTATTTATTTAGGGTTTATATTTTATTTAAAAAAAGGCATCTTCCTTTATTAAATAAGATTTCATTTTATTTTCAAACCCTTATTTAAATTCTAATCTTTCACAAAACCTTTTCAGTAGGTTTATTTATTTAAATGGGGTGTTAAATATTTTACTTTGAACTATTTAAAGTATTTTAATATGGTTTATTTATCATTTTAAATGAGTATTTGTCTTCAATTAAATAAAACTTCATTATGGTTTTAATACCATAAAATTTTATTAGAATAATCTTTATCTATTTATTTTATTTGGATTATCTTTATATCCATTTGCTTATGGATTTGGCCAAGATTTAATTTGGCTTTAAAATATTCCCTATTAATTATTTCTTTCTTTATCTAATAAAATCCATATTCTTTTTATTTATAGATCCCAAGTTGGTGATTCTAATTGGTATAATTTTATTTAATATTTGTTTATTCTTTTAAATATCTTTAGGATTATTTACTCACCATTTGGTATGGACTTTTAGATAGGTGCTTTATTAGCTTTGGAAATTCGATTTCCTTATCTTACTAATTCATAAGATTTTATCTATGGTTCCAAATTGAATGAAATCAATTTCTATGGTTTTATAATATTTCCATTTGTCACTCTTGATCATTTATAAATGTTTGTTGACAAATTTTATATGGATCAAACCTTAGCCTTTGAGATAACTTGGAAATGTTTTTCTTCCATTAGGGTCTTAGGGATTTGGTTTATTTTCCAAGTGTTTAAATTTCAAGATGCATTTATGAAGAATGCATTACACTTGATTTGAATTTAGTTGGATTCAAATTTTTAATCAAAGTTTGTTCAAGATGGGTTTTAATGTTTACATTTAGAAACAAAAAGTTTCTTTTCACCCTAAGTTTCAACAGTTATTTATTTTGTTTATTTCTTTTTCACATTTCAAAATTTGGAAAATTTTGGGATGCGACAATTACCATTTTTGCGAGACATAACAGATTTGGATATCACAGTACATCATCCATTACAAACCATACATAAGGTCTTACACAAATAAGGATCTCATGATCCAGTTCTTAATACAACTCAAGCAGCAGAATAACATAATAATAAAGGTAGAGTAGGCGAAGCTCCATCTTCGGGGTCACAGGAAATGCTAACGATGGGAGATGATCCTAGTTGTCGTAACCTTCCTGCGGTCCATCATCCTAGTACTCTTCTTCATAGTCTGGCCACGGGAATAGCCAGGGACAAATCCATGAGTACTCTTTAAGTCCTCGCAAACTAATACGAACAAGTTAAGGGTTTTTTTTGTAGTAGGATACTAAGCTCTAGGGTTGTTTTGCAAAAGGCCAGATTTACCTCTACTAAGTTCAGAAGCAAGAAAAGCTAGTTGAAGTTTTATAACACCTAAGTGGGAGCTTGAATTTCATATCACAACTCTGTTGTGGTCAATTCAAATCTCAATTAAGTTCACAAGTCATTTTGAAAACATCTGACGGGGGAACAATATGGCCACTCCAACTATCCATAACCGCGGACGCGGCTATTCGAATAGTTTGACACTCTGCAAAGATTGTACACTTTCACCACAACATTCGATACATCCGTCAAGAACAAATCCTGAATTCACCATACTTAGTATGCGGATAATCAGTCCTAACCTTTCAATTACACGCCCTAGTATAGGCACCTCTCCTGTGAGTGTGGCCTCCCAACCATGACCAACTGTCATCTTGGGTACTGCACAGGTGGACAATTTTCACAAGGTAGCCTCAGCTCAGACCTTGGCCGTGAGGGAACCCATACTAAGGTATATAAATTTCCAGTCAAGCCCTACCCAATCTTCGGGTATTGTGGTTGTACGGTAAAATTGTAATGGTATCGCATCCAGACAACCATCAGTTTTATAAAGAGCTAAGGCTCCTGCCTCAACATTTTCATCATCAAAACCATCTAGTGTTCGGAAACATATGTCAAAACATTTCAGTAGAATGATTCATCATTCCAAGGTTTTCATAACCATTTTCACCAAGTATTCCCATCTAAAGTTGATCAAGTTGACGATGAACATGTCACCGGCGAGCTCGAACCCTAGCGGCTCAGTGGGGGTGCATAGGGGGCATACCAGGGCTCCAGCGACGACGGCGAGGCGGGCAAACAAACGAGTGGTCGACGGCGAGCTGAGGGATGGTCGAGGCAGCTCCGGGGGTGGTCGAAATCAACGGCTCCCTTCTTCTCCAGAGGCGGCCTGCTCCGGCGCAATTCCGGCGAGCTGCTGCTCCTCGTGTTCCGGCTAGAGGGTGGAATGATCAGTGAGGTGAGGGGAGTGGAATGGTGTGCTTCAAACGGCTGGGGGTCACCTCCTTTTATAGGCTCGACGGCGATACCGAGAGGGATGGGCAGGCGACGGTGGCGACACGACTACGGGCGGATAGAGGCATGGCTGAGGTTGGCGATCGACGGGTGGTATCCTGGCGATGCTCTAAGACTTGAATGCGAGCTTAGGGGCGGTGGCAATTGGTCGGGAACGTGCGATGCTCTGCGAGGCAGAGGCGGTGAACTCCACGGCGTGTGGTGGCTACGGGGTACGGGCGATGAAACGATCATGGCTAGTGGTCTCCTGGGACGGTGGGGTGCATGCTGGCGGGCGGCAAGGGCTCGAGGTGGTCGGGTTGAGTGGGAACGGTGCATGCACGGTGGTGCGCGTCGGCATGGTTGACAGTGGCGCGGGCACGGCGTTCCTGGTGGTTCTTGTCTCTGTCCTTGATCTAGGGCTGGTCGAGAGGGGGCGGTGAGGCATGGGCTACCTCCTAGACAAGGTTGGCACAGCTAGTTCTTCCTCTAGCTTGCTGTCCATACTAGGGTGACATGGTGAGGCTCGGCCTGCTCACCATTGATGGCAATGGCAAGCTCACAGTGATGCTAGAGGTTAATGACTAAGCTAGATGATCTACTATATGTTTGCTGTGAGCTAGAGAGGGGACAAGGTTGGCCAAATCACTGCTCAAAATAGTGTTTGTGATTTGTTTGATTTGAATCTGCAAGCTGGTTGATGAAATGGCCGCAAGAACTTGAGTTTTGAATTTTGAAAAGATTTTTGGTGGGTGTGCTAGGCATGTGTTGAGGATTCTATGGGTGTTTGGGTTTTCAAAATTGAACTTGTTTGAGTGGTTTTTGAAATAGTGGGATCTTCCCATATGAGATAGATTCAATTTTAAACTGTCATTTAAACTTAGCATTTGAATGTTTTTGGATGATCACAAAGTGGGCCTTGGTACCTTATTATGTGTACTAACAAGGGGTGCAAAGATCCACAAATGTTTCTATTGAGTTTTGAAAACTAGAGATAGCCAAAGTAGGCATGAGAGTTAATTTGGCAAAAATGACCATTCACTTCATTTGTTTATTTTGAGTTGTTTGTCTTTGGGAAAAGTTTGGGGATTGTTTAGATGATGTTTATTTCACCTAAGAATCATTTTACAAGAAAAGAAACACAGAACCATGGCAATTCAAAAGAATCCAAATTTTAATACACACACATATGAATGCTTTCATATTTTTAGTTGGAGAAGTTTTTGGTAACCCTAATTTTGATGATTAGAGTTTGATGATCCATGTTTAGTATTTTTGGGATGTTACACCCTGATCCCGCCGAGACTGAACCGAACCCCTGGATCCCAAGATCATCAATACCCGATGTGTGACCCTTTTTCCAGAGCCCCTATTTTATAAATGACATATACTTGTTGCATTAAATCATTCAGGCTTGCATACATGTTTGGTGGTTTGGGGGCATTATGCCGATTCATCTAATAATTAAATATGGAGACCACATGTGGGATTTTATAATCTTATATTGGCTCCATTTAAAATTTTGTAGCGAACCGATGTTAAATTTTACCTTGTTAAGATAACATTTAAATTGTGGGGTATCTAAACAACATGAACCTATTAATTAATTACCGGGACCCCGGTTCCGCTTAATATCGCCTAATAGCATCGCATCTTTGCCATGTCATGCACCATACATGCATCATGCCCGATCTTCTACCGTAGTATTAAATAGTGCATCTGGTGTTTCTTCTAGTGCTTTGCTTCTTCATGGATTAGGATGATGAGTTGATGCGAGTGTCGACCCGATCTTCGGATGAATCTTTGGCAGTTTTATCGACTGAGCATTCCCCATTTCTACCTATTTTGAATTTATAGTCTTTACTTCCTCATGTTGATCTATTGCTACCTATGTTGCGATGCTTTAGATTTTGTACCCCTTTATATATCCCTGTAGCCTTTATATTGCCTTGGACACCTCCTATTGTCTGTTCTTTAGGGTAGACAGTTAGCCTTGCGAGTCGTAGTTGCTTGCTCAGGTGTCGCTTCGTGTCGTCGATGTTCCGCCATGGTTGGGGGTTGGCATATTCTTAACGGTGGAGATGATCATGGTTTTAATTATAACTTGTTAAATAAATGTTGGAAGTGGATATAATTAATGAAGAGGCACCGGTGGGTAATAGTTGAGATTTGGTTGCTAAGCACCCACTTGTGTCCACCTAGGACCCGAGTTCTTGACACCTGTTTCGAGACTGAGCGCGCTAACCACATGTGGGGTGTACGGGAAACCCTATCAGCTTAGTACCTGATTTCAAAGTACTATACTAGGGGGCACAAACTAGTTTGACGTTTTCATGCCATGTTATGCCATGTTTATTATCTGTTTCTCGATGAGCTTTTACTACTGTACTGTTTAGGATGTGGGTCATTATGTTGAGGATTATACCTATGGCCTCTGATCTTTTGGCTGATCTTGCAACCTCTGGGTCTATCGTCGAAGCTCGGCCGACTTAGTTACGGGTAGCTTATTGGGGTGGCCCCATGTACTTGCTTTGGGTCTAGGAAACTGTCGTGTCCTAGGCCCCACCGATATATAGATGGGTGTGTGTTAACTGATCTGGCAACAAGGGTCGAAGTGCGTGCGGAAACTTTGGTGCACCCCTACAGGGTTAAATCTTTTCAAAAATCTGTGTCCACGGTTATGGATGACTTGGAGCAAAATATTTCGATCATAGACAACTATAACTAAAGTTTACTGTTATAATTTGACTTGTATCTGATATGACTAGTAAGTTGGATAACCACCATGGAAAGAATGAATAAAACTACCAACCGTGTGAGTTTCCTTGGCATGACTTTCTCATTTGGTCTCGAGGGAGAAATACCAGGATGGGTATGATTGGTGGTAATATCAGATTGGTTCTGATAGGTCTTTCTTATCCCTCTCTGATAGTCGACAGTTGTATCGAGTCTCTATAGGTTGTTTGGTGTGCACCGCCGCTTCAGTCCACCATACTTATATAGGCGAGAGCCGCTGAATTCTAAGACTCGTCGTGTACTTGCCTCAATACTGACCACTATCTTTTTCCTTTGCCCTATGTCAGTACCCCTTTTGTTTAGCAGGTTTGAGTTCGACGTCGTTAGCAGGGTTACCCTTCTGGCTTGGCCTGGGCAGGGTTATGGATGCCATTGGTTATTCTTCAAGGCTCTTAGCCCAATTTGCATCTTGTCCGTACTCAAACGCTGTATCATTTTCAAGATGATTTGGATCTTTGTATTGTATATCTGTGACTCATTGAGTCGTTGTTGTATATATCTATTCCATGGGTTCCATCGAGTACTATTGTGTAATGATATTACTTCGTTTTCCACCCACACGAAAGTGCCTGGTGGGCACCTTTGAATCGTTTCTATGCGGGTTCAGCGAGAATCGCTAAAACTTGCATAGGGTCGATCCGAGGGTGTTACATGCCCCCCTCTCCAACATACTGGACAACCCGGAGGCTATAGACCATGTCTCTCTTTGTGGAATTGAATTATCCCCTCGAGATATCACGTACGAGAAGAGGAAGGCGATAAAATCACAAGTCTTGCCTGACTTCATCACCGAGTGGATGGAGCTGTAGTGTGTGGGTTTCCCAGATCTATCCAGCACGTGGACAATGTACTTCGATGGATCCAAGAGAACAGAAGGCGCAAGAGTGGGCGTGATCCTAATATCCCCACAAGGTGACAAAATGCGATACATTTTGCAGATGAGCTTCCCCAATGCTTCAAACAATGACGCCAAATATGAGGCCTTGTTGCATGGCATGCACACGGCCGGAGCCTATGGTGCAACTCGCCTAAAAATCTTTGGCGATTCAAACCTCGCAGCCTAGCAAGTGATGAACAAGTGTGATGCTGTTAGAGATAATATGATCGCATATCGAGACTTGTACAACATCACGAAGGCCCACTTTGATGGGTGTCAGGTGTCTCACGTCAGGTGAGTAAGCAACGAGGAAGCGGACAATTTGGCGAACATCGGATCCTTGTGCCTCCCAGTACCACCCGGGGTTTTCTGGGAGGAGATCATGGAGCGTTCCATTAAACCCAAGAAGGTCAAAGAAGCTCCCGCAGAAGCCACGAGCAAAAAATCCAAGTCATCGAAAGGCTCGGGAGCTGCGCGAGTGGATGAACACGTCACAGACGAACCCGAGGAAGTGGAGGAACCTGTAGAAGTAATGATAGTAGAAAACACATGGATGCAGCCATATGTCACGTTCATTATGCATGGAGAACTCCCTAAAGGTACGACCGAAGCCATCCGCATCACCCGAAGATCCAAGGCCTTCAGAATTATCAAGGGTGAACTTTATAAAAGGACCATCTCAGGGGTACTACAACGTTGTGTCATGCAGAACAAGGAGAGCTCATCCTCAAGGACATACACGAAGAAATCTGCGGTCACCTCGCTTCAGCCGTGCAATCGTGGCAAAAGCCTTCAGAGCGGGATTTTACTGGCTCACGACAGTCCAGGACGCCAAGGACATCGTACGAACATGCGAAGCATGCCAGCGCTTCGCCAATAATCCCAATGCACCAGCAACATAACTGTCTCCCACACCATTGGTCCGGCCCTTCGCTCAATGGGGCATGTATATGGTCTAAAAACTCCACAAATTCTCGCCTGGTGGCCACGTCTTTCTGCTAGTCGCAGTCGACAAATTCACCAACTGGATAGAGGCAGAACCCATCACAAGTCAAGATGCAGCCTCGGATGTCAACTTCATCAAGTCGATAGTCTTTCGCTTCAGGGTACCCCATAGCATCATCACGGACAACGGTACAAACTTTACATCCAACGAGTTCAAGGACTAATGCAAAGAGATGGGAACAAACGTCAACTATGCTTCAGTGGCTCACCCGCAAACAAACGGGCAAGTTGAAAAATCCAATGGTCTCATCACCAGTGGCCTCAAGAAAAGGCCTTCAACCCCACTCGACAGAGCAAAGGGCGCCTAGGTAGACGATCTACCCTCTGTCCTATGGAGTTTACGAACAACCCCAAATACTGCGACATAAGAAACCCCTTCTTTCTGGTCCACGGTGCAGATGTCGTGCTTCATGTCGAGTCAACTCATGGTTCTCCTTGGGTCGTAAACTACGATGAAGAAGACTCGCAAGAAGCACTCAGAGACGATGTCGACACACTCGACGAAGCGAGAGATGTTGCCTTACAGCGGGCAACATAATACCAGCAGAACCTACGCAACTATCATAGTCGCCGACTGTGTCCCAAGTCCTTCGTCATTCGGGACCTGGTCGTTCGCCTCAAACAAGATGGTCACCGCAAGATGGAATCCCCGTAGGAAGGGCCTTTCATCGTCACCGAAGTTATCACCGGTGGGGCATATCGGCTCCGAGACAAGAAGACCAGAGTCAAATACTCCAACCCGTGGAATGTTACGCAGCTGCGATGTTTCTATGCCTAGTATTATTTTACTTTCCATAATTTACATTCAATAAGGCCTATGGCCAGGCTTATCAGCGAAAGACTTGTGTTCTATATACAATAAGGCCTACGGCCAGGCCATTAAGCCTCATGTACCTCCGTACCCGAAGATCAATAAAGCTAAGTTTCTAAAACTCAGTCTATATTATTATGTGTCTCGAATTATATCTTTTATCATTCCCCCAACACTCGGGGGGCTCATCATGTCACAAAAGTATTTAAAAATAACAATATGTCACCCAATACTCGGGGGCTTCACATACAAGCTCTATAAAATTTAGGCCACCATCTAGCCTAAAAAAGCTTTGACCTGAATAGCTGACTCGGCCCCAGGATGTTAGGAAAACGAAAGGATCTCACATACATGCGCAATAAAGCCAAAATTCGATAGACAAGCAAAACACACAACACATATACACTTCACGTTTCGCAGAGTAGAATTTACATACAACTTTTTTGTGTCTTATGTGCAGGTTTTTCTTTACAGTTCAAAGTTAAGGAAAAAATCTTCGTCTTCATCCAGCATATTTCGGATAACCCGAATAGCAGGTAGGCGAGCAGCTTGATAGTGAGGAGCTATATCAAAATCAACATCTGGTGGACCGGAAAGATGATGAGATATAAAATCCAAGTCCAAAGTGGAGTAATGGGTGTGAACCCACGCAAAGGCCAATTTGGCGCCAGCCACTAAATGGAGCTTGACATAATGGAGAATCCTCTAGCCTTGCCAAAATTTCACCATCAGTTGGGCCAGGCCCTGAGGTTGAGCATCTTGCGAAAACATAGCGTTATAAATTGCAGCCAAAACCCGGCGACAACATTCGACAAATTACTCCACCTCGGGCACAGTCGATGACCTTCTTCTACCTCGTTCAATCGGATGCCTACAAAAGCAAAAATCTTCATGTCACGATCTTCAGCCCATACAAAATGACTCGGGGGCTCAGCAGACAACACTTACAAAGCAATCTTCTCGCTCACACGAGAAATTTCCTACAACATAAAGGCTTCACGTTCCAAAGTTTTTCGGGTCTTCTACTGGGCAACATCAACCACAGATTAAATAGCTCGCAGTTCGGCTTCCAACCATTTTATATGTTGTATCTTTTCGGCATACAGAGGAGGGTCAATCACGCGAGTGACCATGTTCGACATTGCAAATACAATTGGTTCAGAAGGATCAGTCAAAGGACCAGATATATTAGGCATCATCTGGAACAAAATCTGACAACACAATAGAATTCAGATATTCGGCTCAAGTTATGAAAACCCACACAGGGGAACAATATATACGAGGATAGAATGGCGTCTTCAACAAAAGTGTGCGGCCAAAATAAAGTATAGGATGAAGTTTTACAACTACAACCGAAGCCGAAATTATAACTAAGTAGTTTTTTTGGCTGAAGCGGTGACGCTAGTCGAAGGAGCATCTGTAGTAGGCTTGGAGGTGGCAGCAGCACTCGCAAAAGGAGTGTTTGTTGAAGCTGGCATAAGGAAATTCTTGACCCGTACCAATGGTCAGCAGCATGTGAGAAATTTCTTTCTTCTTTTTGAACGACTTAAGCTCTAATTATTTCCCAGCATCGTTGACTATAAGAGAGGATCTAACCTTATTCCGGTCGATCTTCTCGCCATGGGCAAGCACCATCGCCATTGATATCTCTGCGCCGTTCTTCGCCTGAGTCAGAATATACCTCGTCAAAGGATTTGGGTCAGCAAGGAATACTGCCACCAAATCATTTAGATCAGCGGGTACGTCCTTCTTAGGTTAGATCTCTAAATGAAGGGTCTTGAAAGCGCAGAGGGAGCGAATCAGCAGATTACGTGCATGCACGCTATTCGCATCTAAGGTGCCGAGGGAGAAGATACACTTCAGGGATTCGTAAAATCAATAAGAAACATAGGGGTACCAATGAAAGGAGTAGCAAAACATACTAGTCAAGGTGAATTCAAGGCTTCCACATGAAGACAAAGGTCCTTGTCCCGCACATCCGCGGCCTCAGTTTTCTTCTAGAAAGTTTCAGCCTCAGAAGAAGCATCTTTCTTAGCTTTTTCAAGCAGAAGTTTTGTCTGTTTTAGTTCGGCTTCCAACTCATCCACTCGTTTTAGTGCTTGATCGCGGATGATCGTAGACTCTTCAGCAGTAGCTGTGACACCATGAAAATCGTCGGCATACAAAAAAAATTAGATACAGAAAAGTTAGTGGGAAGTAACCAGACATACCTTTGGACTCTTCGGCTTCATGGCGAATTTTGATGTAGAGAGAAGCCATCTCAACCATCTCGTGCATCAGTGGCTGCGTCAACAAAGACAAGGTTAATCGGGAGCTGAAAAATACATGGAAACCCCAATGAAGCAAACAAAGAAGGCACTTAGATCTTGCATGTCGGTTTCTGCAGAATTCTCGTTTATAGCTACACCCTTGCTAGAAGTTTTCTGTTTTTTTAACGAAGGCTTAGAGGGTGACGAAGCCGTATTCTTTGGGGCAACTTAGTAGCAGGCTTTTCCATAGGGTCAGTCGCGCTTGTTCATTGACCCGAGAACATCGGAGGGGGAGTTGGAGCAGGAGTGCCAGATGGTGACTTTGGAGAGGCGTCATCATCCTCATCGCTCCTGGTAAAGAAAGGGTTAAGTGATTAAATATCTCTCAAAGCAAAAGACACAAGGAGACGCAAAAAAAGGAAAAAACTTACGAGCTGATATCTTCCGCCAACCGGAATATCCCCTTGCGAGGAGCAACACGAGAAGGCTTGATATTTCGTGGTTTAGACCCAGTCGAATCATCGGAGTCTTCGGCCGTTTCAACAAGGTCCGGCGCTTCCGCTTATCCGCAGCATGGACTACCTCAAAATCTTCAGCGCTAGCCGAAGGAATAGAAGTAGTATCGTGAGAAGAACTGGCGGAGGCAGCATCGTCCTCTTCAACAGTGCCAGGGACTTCACCATATCCCTCGATTACAGTGGCACTGTCGGGTAGGTCACCGGCTTCAGGAAGAGGAGGCAAACAAAACATATGGTCATGGCCCTATTTGGAAAGAGCAAATTGCAAGGTCAAAAAGGAAATCCAAGAAAACTATAAAGAAAGGGCAGCAGTAGAATATCTAAACTAGAAAGGTTTTACCTCACGCACATGATGCTTCTTGGTAAAAGGTTTAACCCGACAATCAGCAGGAACATGGTTCTTCTTTGCCAATGTCGTGAAAAAACGTACCCTCTTATCCAAAAAAATTAACGTCAGATCTTCGGGTGTGATCCTCATTAGATATTTTTGACCAGCATAAGTCCGAGCTTGGATAGGTTGAACACGGATCCGAAGAAAATAGGTCAAGATTTGAATGCCTGACAATCCTCTAGTACGAATCTTCTCGATCCGATCCATCAGTGGCTTGATCTCCTTCATTTCTTCGGGAGAGGGTGCTCTTCCCAGGACGCGAGTCTCCGACAGGTTTTCTTTGGGTCAAATGGGGCTAACTAGAACTTTTGACCCTTGACCTGCTGGTCCTTCATATAGAACCATTTGGTTTTCCAGCCTTGGACAGAATCCGAAGCTTTCACATTAAAATATTCTACATCTGAACGCACGAAGATTATGGCACCACCGACGTCATGGACGATGGTGTCGGTGGCATTACGACGAATGAAAATAAGTGTTTCCACAGTCCCCAATGAGGATGGATTCCAAGAAAACACTCGCAGAAAGTGATAAAAACAGCAATGTGAAGGATAGAGTTTGTCGTAAGCTGGTAGAGCTGTACGCCATAGACAAAAAGACGCCCACGAATAAATTCGTTGGCAGGAAGGGAAAGACTGCGAAAGAGGAACAACAGGAACATTACCCGCCATCCTGCCTCCGGCTCCGGCGTGCCCTCGTCGCCGGACAGTTTGAAGGAGCTCTCCTTCAGCAGGTAGAAGCCACGGGCTTCGTGCAGATCGGACGACACCCATCCAACAGCTCACGTTTTCTTTGTGGTGGCATCCGACACAGATGATGCTCCTTTGGAACGGCCCATCGTGGATTCTGGGTGAGAATAGGAAAGATGTGCGTAAGAACAGGAAGAAGCTTGGAACGGCGAAGCATGGGAAGAAGATGATGGCAAATAAGCGTCGGATGAAGCATGATGCAGCCACGTGGTAACAAGAAAAAGAAAAATATCCTAAGCAGTTAAAACAATTACGGTAAATGCCACCGACACCACTACGCCACCCACACGTCACACTGAACAATGGGGCCCACACAAAGGCTACGTCAAATCAATAGAAACTGCGGCACGCCATCTTCGTCATCAATGACATCATGAGCGGTCAAAAAACAAGAAGGACAAGTTCATACGAATGAAAGCAAGAAGTCTATGTTCTGATGCATACACCCGAACATAAAATCGGGAGCTACTCCCGACAAAAAATATGTATCACGGACCCGACTAAAATGAATCATGAGTACATTCCTTAAATGAAAGATCTACTTTTGAGCCATGATCCTATGCAAGCACCGTAACATAGCCTCGGGGGCTACTTCCATCGGGAGCACTGTCGCGCACCTGATAGAATATATCCTCTTACAGAGTCAACATTTCTCAGCATAAATATAGCATTTTTGAGCCTACACTCGAATCCAAGTATTCGATTGTAGTCTCGGGGGCTACTACCATCTGGAGCGCTGTCGCGCACCCGATAGATGTCATGAAGCAAAACCTATGAGCATTACATACTTATATCCTCATGCGGTTACTCCCATTAGGAGCACCCGATAAAAAACTAAAGAAGTCGATAATTTCAGCTATTCTATCAGCCAAACAAGGTAGTCGATAAAATTCTCTTAGACTGCGTCCGACGCGATAACATATCTCAATGTCGTGTCCACAACATGAAGATAAGACCCCGAAAAATATCCTGACGTGGCTTGGTAACCGCACATGAATGCGCTCTGCCAATATTATCTGTATCTATGATACAATAAAAAATACCGATGAACGAATCGTGTACCCAAAATATAAGCATCGAGATTCGGCATTCGATAAGACCTTCACGACACGAACCGAATTATGCCAGCAAATACCGAGTCCAGGCCTGGGGACCTGAATTTGATGTAGGTTCATGTTTTTTTGCCCAACAGCAATTAATTGGTTCCCGACCCGTCGGATGCATCAGACTTGTTATACCAAATCCCTACAAAGTTTTAATAACATACGACTTACATCGAAAAATCTTCGGCTAAACATAGCTAATCAGAATTTTGAGACTCGACCCGAATCTACGATTCAGATAGAGTCTAGGGGGCTACTGACATGGGTATGGCCTATCAGGTCCCTATGTTTAGTTACCCTAGGCGCATAAAGGCCTATGGCCCATGAAGGCCCATCGAAGTCCATGAATTACCCGATGGAAAAAGAGTTTTCTTATCAGTCAAGGAATATTTAGCAACCAACATAGAGTTTGCAATATAACATTAACTTGTAACCTCTCCAGTTACGGATCCGGGACCCAGCCTCTCATATAAAGGCTGGGAGGACCTGGCGGAGAGGACACCTTAGTTTTTGTAGCAATCCGCCGTGAGCTATTCTGCAAATAGCAAACCGGTGACTTTGTAATCAAGCTTTCATAATAATCAGACTACATCGACTTCCTTATTTGTCTGATCAGCCGATGAAATCACCAACACTCTCTTTTCCACAAAACCCTAAGTCCATAACCACGGGCATTGCCGAGGTTATCAATCGTCAGCGACGCTTTATGAAGATGCCTGCCTCGCTGTCCTTCCTTCTGACAACCCACCATGGGCGCCAAGAATCGAAGAAGAACAAGGACCACCTAGCGCCGCGTCGAAGCGCGAGCACGTACGAGCAAGCGGACGACCTGTTCTCCCTAGCGCAGATCTCATCATCGGCACGCATCCCCTCCTCGCGACCACCACTGGCCAGGGGATACGACACCGCCGCTTCACCTTGCAGGAAGAGTAGGCAAGAAGCCCTACTATTATAAAACAAGGTGGCGCCGCCTACCACCACACCAAACTCCGACCTGGGGAGCCACCGGGCGAGGAGGACAAACCCTAGAAAACCTAAGATCTAGCTTCCATAATCTTGTCCTGTACCTCGACTACCGGGCAAAGAGCCCAACACTACGGGCAGATCGCCCAATGACCTAAACCTACATATACATCTATGAGGAGGAATCCGAGCAACTCTCTCAACCCCTTTCCCAGCGGCGGTGCCGCCAAAGAAGGGTCGGGAGAGAGCTCGGGGCCAGGGGACGACTCTCATGGGGGGCTGCCTCTAGAATCGTGCGAAGGGGTAGGGGATCCTTGACTGGTTACTATGCCGAGTGTTAATGATTGTCCAGGTAGAGGGTCATGGGAGCAGAGTGTAGGGGTCCGTAGCATGTAAAACAAAAAAATTCTATCGCATGAACAAACACAAGCCAAGATCTATCTACTAGATTGTAGCAATGAGTCGATAGAGTACTAATCCTCGAAGATCCAAAGCAGTTAACGAGATCAAATTCTCGTGGTTGATGTAGTCGTTCACTTGTTGATCTCAAGATCGCGTAGACGATCCTTCCGACGCCGCGTTCCGGCAACGCTACCGTAGTCGGTCACACATACGATACTCGATGAAGGCCTTTCTCTCCCTTGTTCCAGTAGGCAGCGGAGGTTGTAGTTCTCTTCTCGTGATTCCGGAAGCACAACGGCGTGGTGTCAGGGTTTAGAGGGGAGATCCTGCAGGGCTTCGCCTAAGCCGAAGCGGGTATGGTCGAGTAGATGGATCCCCGACGATCTAGGGTTTAGAGGGCCGACGTTTATAGGTAGCTGGAGATACTTTACTTATCTGAGGTTTGATCGTCGGTATCTCTGCATACCTAGTTCAACCTCGTTACCGATAAGTACTGTAGCACCCCGGATAAAACCGCTACCAGAAAATCGATGTTGTTTTTATTATGTGCATCATCATAACATCAGCATGCATCTTTTTGAATAAAACTATTTTACAAAAGCTTATCTTGTTTTCCCAAATACCCCCGTATTATTTCAAATCAAACTTCCGTCCATCTGAATATTTTGTTTTGTCTAAAAATCATTAAAAATGAAACAGTATATTAAATAACAAAAATGTTTTGTCCGAATAGACAGTCCAGCCGGTTAGGCCAGAGGCCCAACCGGACCAGACCATATACCACCCAGCCTATCTAAACTAAACCCTAATTCCAATCTACCCCAAACCCGGGTATCCCCAAACCCTAGAGCTTACCCTTCCCACTCCCTCACCCCGCCGCCGCACATGCACCACTCGCTGCACCAACACACATACACTTCAACGCACACAGCACCAACCAAACTCACACCCTGTTGCCACCCGACCCTGTCCCACAACCCACCAGTGCTGGCCCACCCACTCCCCGACCTGAGGAACCCCTCTCCCATCCCCGATTCCCTCTCTCCCGCACCCAACGCACTCCCCCTCTCTCTCGCCCGGCCCCACCCACGTGACCCCACCTCGCGTCGCTTGCACGCCAACCATCGCGCCCGTGATCCCTTCTCTCCTCCCTCGCGTCTTCCCTCCTCTGTAAATCCCGCCGCCGCTGCTCCCATCGCTCCCCGGCGCTGCCTACAGCGCCCCTTCTCCGTGACCCTGCCCGGCGCCGCCCCGTATCCCACCTCCTGCGGCCTTCCTCGAGCAGAGCCCGCCACCCGCGGAAGCTCGCCGGTCTGCGCCCTGCCCTCCGACAACGCCTGCCGTAGGCCCTCGCCTGCACCGCCGCCGCCAGCATCCATCCCCGTCGCCTTCTTCCTCTGGCCCGATGGAGAGCGCTGCCAGCCTCCAGCCTCCTCCCCCGCGACTCTCGCCGTCCGGCCCGCGTCGTCCGTCGGTAGGAGCGATGCTCCTCCCCGCCCCTAGGTCGACCTCGCCTCCCTGCTGCCAGAGCCCGGCCGTCCTGAGCGCTGCCGTCCCGTCCCCGGCCGGCTCTGCCTCACCCCCCTCTCGATGCTTCTCCCTCTCGCATCCCCTGCTCCGCCGTGGCTCCTCGCTGTCGACCCGCGTAAGCTCGCCGTCAGCCAGGTCTGTGCTGCCATGGTTCGTTTCCCCTTCGCCGACTGCTTCTCCTTGTATGTGCTGAGCATCAGCATCCGCGCCGCCTCAAGGTACTGCCAGTCGACTTGCCCGTCGCCAGTACCTCCTTGACCGGGCCTCCTTGTCGATCTGTTGCCGACACCGCCCGATGTCCCAGTGTCTCCTTGTCGTGCAGGTCATGCGACGCCAATCACCTGCACGTCCTCGCGAGCATCCTCTTTTGGTTCGGTTTGGCTATGAATTCCCGTACCGAATTAGGAAGGTGTGATGTGTCAACTGTTTTGGTTCCAATTTCACCAACCTTGATGCGTTTGGGTGCTGCCAAGACCGACATCGAACCCTAGGTATTGTCACCGACACGGAAACAATGATCGAACAACGCCATCTTGGAACGCCATGACCTACTTCTTGGAACCGAATACCGAACCTCGTCGAACCCTCGGAACCCCAAGATCGCCGAGACCCCTCGATGTGTGACCCCTTTTCGAGCCCTTATTTTATAAATGCTATATCTACTTGTTGCATATGAAGCATTCATACTCGTATCCATATTGTGGTTGTTTGGGGGCATTATGCTAACACACCTAAATTAAATATGGAGACCGTATGCGGGCGAATCTAGTCTAATATTGGCTCCATTTAAATTTGTGTAGTGAACCGATGATATATATTTTGCCTTGATAAGCCAACATTTAAATTGTGGGGTACCTAAACAACATGAACCTTCTATTTAATCATCGGGACCCCGGTTCCGCTTAATATTGACTAATTGCATCGCATCTTTGCCATGCCATACATCATACATGCATCATGCTTGATCTTTTGTCGTAGTATTAAATAGTGCATCCGGTGTTTGTTCTACTGCTTTGCTTCTTTACGGATTAGGCCGATGAGTTGATACGAGTGTCGACCCGATCTTCGGATAAATCTTTGGCAATGTTTTCAGGCGAGCATTCTCCCCCTTTCTACCTATCTTACTTTTATAGTATTTATTCCCTCCTATTGATCTATTGCTATCTGTGTTGCGATTCTCTAGTTTTCATACCCGTGATATCCCTTGTAGCCTTATATTACCTTGGACACATCCTATTACCTGTTGTTTGGTAGATAGTTGGACTCGCGTGTCGTAGACGCTTGCTCAGGTGCGGATGCGTGTCGTAAAGTACCACAGTTGTTGAACTAATGCCGCATGTTTAATGTTGGAGATGATTATAACTTTAATTACCGTTTAATAACTAAAATTGAAGTAGGTAAATAATGCAAAGGCATAGGTGGGCAATAGATGTTATTTGCTTAGTAACCGTCCACTTGTGTCCCGTAGGATCCCGAGTACTTGATACCTGTTCTTTGAATATTCGCACTATCCGCATGTGGGACCATGAATCCCCCTAGCCAGAGCTTGAGTCATATCTTATTTCTTGGGGCCACAAGTAGTTTGGGGCTTTATTACTATCATGTATGTATGCCATGCTTTACTGCTTTATTTATGATTGCGCATCGAGCGCCTGTACTGTTTTGGAACCCCGTGCCACGTTTTCGCGGTATCGACAAGCCCAGTCACACTTTCGGGTTCCCAGTCGTTTACAGCCGTCGTCACAAACCTCTGGGTCCATCTCAGAGCCGGCCAACTTTGTCGTGGGTAGCTTAGTGGGGTGGCCCCCTGAAATATTATATGGATCTTGCAATTGCTCTGTCGGGATGCCTCGTTGGGTTTTCATTTGGTTTTTCCCGAGGTTGATCGTGCGTGTGTTGCTATTTGTGCCCCCTGCAGGGTAAAACTTTCTGAAAGCCATGTCCGCGGTTATGGACGACTTGGAGCACAGTATCTCGATCATAGACAACTATAACTAAAGTAGTGCTATAAATTTGACTTTATAATGACTAGTAATCAGCTTCACTATAATGGAATGGCTAAATAAAAGTGCCAACAACTGCTGGTTAGGGTTGTCACTTGTTACCATTATATCTGACTAGTAAGTATTGCAACTACAACGGAATGGCTAAATAAAAATACCAACAACTGCTGGGTTTTGGGATGCCTCATGCTATATGTATCTGACTAGTAAGTACTACAACTACAACGGAATGGTTAGTTGAAACTGCCCACTGCTTATTATATCAGGATGACTCGTGCTATCTGTATCTGACTAGTAATTGCCGCAACTATAACGAAATGAATAAAACTGCCAACTCTGTGAGTTTCTCGGTTGACTTCCTCTTTTGGACTTGAGGGGGAAATACCAGGATGGGTATGCTTGGTGATAGTTTCAGGTTGGATCCGAATAGGTATTTCTTATCCCTATCTGATAGCCGCCAGCTGTATTGAGTCTCTATAGGTTGTTTCGTGCATGCTGCGCCGCCGCTTCAGTCCACCATACCTATGTAGGTGAGGACCGCCGAATTCTAGTCTCGCCGTGTACTGGCCTCAGTACAGACCCCTCTATTTTTCCTTTGCCCTTTGTCGGCACCCCTTTTGTTTAAGCAGGTTTTGAGATCGGCGTCGTTAGCAGGGTTACCTTTCCGGCTTGCCCTGGGCAGGGTTATGGACGCCATTGGTTATTCTTCAGGGCTCTTAGCTCAATTTGCATCTTTTCCGTACTCGGACGCTGTATCGTTTTAAAGGTGATTTGGATATTTGTATTGTATATCTGTATTCTTGACTCTTTGAATCATTGTTGTATATATGTTCGGTGGGTTCCATCGTGGACTATTGTGTAATGATATTACTTCATTTTCCACCCGCACGAAAGTGCCTGGTGGGCACCTTTGAATCGTTTCTATGCGGGTTTGGCGGGAATCGCTAAAACTTGCATAGGGCCGATTCTGAGGGTGTTACAGAGTGGTATCAGAGCTCAGCAGTTATGACACCCCACTGGTCCAGCCTGTAGGATAACCTAGCTAACGTATGTCGTAGGGTGTCAAAACTATTTTGGAAAATTGGTTGGGTAGATCTGATTAGGTCTGCTTTTACTTCTTACCACTCTGCTATTCTCCTCTTATCTCGACGTGGTTTGAATCTGCTCTCTTATCTTTCCTTCGAGTCCAGGATTTCTCGTGGTTGGGTTTTCGTCGTACCTTTAGGGTTTCGCTTCCATCCTCTTGTAACGGTGCTTCAACATCCGACATTCATGCTATCTGATGAATCTTTCATCTGTTGTACCTTTCAGTGGACCGAAAATTCACTAATTTTTTTTCTTTCCATCATCCGGTGTTTTCCGATATGCCGAAGTCATCTACATCATATCTGATGAGAATCTCCATCCCTAGTTTCCGAACCTCGCTTGTCGAGATCTTCAGTCTGAATTCTGAGAGTTGGTTGCATAATTTTCTATTCATGTGCAGAGTAATGCTTTGAGTGCGCGATAGACTGATCACCATCCGACTACTCTTATCATTCGCTCTTGTACATTGAATGGTGAATCGATGCAGTTATACTCCTTCCGTGGAAGTTAGAGGTGGCCTTAACTTTTCATATCTCTACCTTTGTTCTTTGTTTGTCCGGAGTGTTCTCTTGACGAACGGGAGCATCAATCCTTGTTAGTGGTGTCGCGAGGATCTACATGAAGCGAGAAGATTCAGACCGTCGGTCTTCTTCCCCGTACCATGAGGCGGATCTCGAGGGCGAGATCCATTGTTAGTGGTGTCGAATTGTAGCACCCCGGATAAAACCGCTACCAGAAAATCGATGTTGTTTTTATTATGTGCATCATCATAACATCAACATGCATCTTTTTGAATAAAACTATTTTACAAAAGCCTATATTGTTTTTCCAAATACCCCCGTCTTATTTCAAATCAAACTTCCGGCCGTCCGAATATTTTGTTTTGTCTAAAAATCATTTACAACAGGCTTTAAAAATGAAACAGTATATTAAATAACAAAAATGTTTTGTCCGAATAGACAGTCCAGCCGGTTAGGCAAGAGGCCCATCCGGACCAGACCATATACCACCCGGCCCATCTAAACTAAACCCTAATTCCAATCTACCCCAAATCCTAGAGCTTACCCTCCCTACTCCCTCACCCCGCCGTCACACACGCACCACTCGCTGCACCAACACACATACACTTCAATGCACACAGCACCAACCAAACTCACACCCTGTTGCCACCCGACCCTGTCCCACAACCCACCAGCGTTGGTCCACCCACTCCCCGACCCGCGGAACCCCGCTCCCATCCCTGATTGCCTCTCTCCCGCACCTGACGCACTCCCCCTCTCTCTCGCCCGGCCCCACCCACGTGACCCCACCTCGCGTTGCTTGCACGCCAACCATCGCGCCCGTGATCCCTTCTCTCCTCCCTCGCGTCTTCCCTCCTCTGTAAATCCCGCCGCCGCTGCTCCCATCGCTCCCCGGCGCTGCCTACAGCGCCCCTTCTCCGTGACCCTGCCCGGCGCCGCCCCGTATCCCACCTCCTGCGGCCTTCCTCGAGCAGAGCCCGCCACCCGCGGAAGCTCACCGGTCTACGCCCTGCCCTCCAACAACGCCTGCCGTAGGCCCTCGCCTGTACCGCCGCCGCCAGCATCCATCCCTGTCGCCTTCTTCCTATTGCCCGATGGAGAGCGCTGCCAGCCTCCAGCCTCCTCCCCCGCGACTCTCGCCGTCCGGCCCGCGTCCTCCGTCGGCAGGAGCGATGCTCCTCCCCGCCCCTAGGTCGACCTCGCCTCCCTGCTGCCAGAGCCCGGCCGTCCTGAGCGCTGTCGTCCCGTCCCTAGCCGGCTCTGCCTCACCCCCCTCTCGATGCTTCTCCCTCTCGCGTCCCCTGCTCCGCCGTGGCTCCTCGCTGTCGACCCGCGCAAGCTCGCCGTCATCCAGGTCCGTGCTGCCATGGTTCGTCTCCCCTTCGCCGGTTGCTTCTCCCTGTATGTGCTGAGCATCAGCATCCGCGCCACCTCAAGGTACTGCCAGTCGACTTGCCCGTCGCCAGTACCTCCTTGACCGGGCCTCCTTGTCCATCTGTTGCCGGCACCGCCCGATGTCCCAGTGTCTCCTTGTCCTGCAGGTCATGCGACGCCAATCACCTGCACGTCCTCGCGAGCATCCTCTTTTGGTTCGGTTTGTCTATGAATTCTCGTACCGAATCAGGAAGGTGTGATGTGTCAACTGTTTTGGTTCCAATTTCACCAACCTTGATGCGTTTGGGTGCTGCCAAGACCGACATCGAACCCCAGGTATTGTCACCGACACGTAAATGATGATCGAACAACGCCATCTTGGAACGCCATGACCTACTTCTTGGAACCGAAGACCGAACCTCGTCGAACCCTCGGAACCCCAAGATCACCGAGACCCCTCGATGTGTGACCCCTTTTCGAGCCCTTATTTTATAAATGCTATATCTACTTGTTGCATATGAAGCATTCATACTCGTATCCATATTGTGGTTATTTGGGGGCATTATGCTAACTCACCTAAATTAAATATGGAGACCGTATGCGGACGAATCTAGTCTAATATTGGCTCCATTTAAATTTGTGTAGCGAACCGATGATATATATTTTGCCTTGATAAGCCAACATTTAAATTGTGGGGTACCTAAACAACATGAACCTTCTATTTAATCATCGGGACCCCGGTTCCGCTTAATATTGACTAATTGCATCGCATCTTTGTCATGCCATACATCATACATGCATCATGCTTGATCTTTTGTCGTTGTATTAAATAGTGCATCCGGTGTTTGTTCTAGTGCTTTGCTTCTTTATGGATTAGGCCGATGAGTTGATACGAGTGTCGACCCGATCTTCGGATAAATCTTCGGCAATGTTTTCAGGAGAGCATTCTCCCCCTTTCTACATATCTTACTTTTATAGTATTTATTCCCTCCTATTGATCTATTGCTATCTGTGTTGCGATGCTCTAGTTTTCGTACCCGTGATATCCCTTGCAGCCTTATATTACATTGGACACATCCTATTACCTGTTGTTTGGTAGATAGTTGGACTTGTGTGTCGTAGACGCTTGCCCAGGTGCGGATGCGTGTCGTCAAGTACCACAGTTGTTGAAGTAATGCCGCATGTTTAATGTTGGAGATGATTATAACTTTAATTACCGTTTAATAACTAAAATTGAAGTAGGTAAATAATGCAGAGGCACAAGTGGGCAATAGATGTTATTTGGTTTTTAACCGTCCACTTGTGTCCCGTAGGACCCCGAGTACTTGATATCTGTTCTTTGAATATTCGCACTATCCGCATGTGGGACCATGAATCCCCCTAGCCAGAGCTTGAGTCATATCTTATTTCTTGGGGCCACAAGTAGTTTGGGGCTTTATTACTATCCTGTACTTATGCCATGCTTTACTTCTTTATTTATGATTGTGCGTGGAGCGCCTGTATTGTTTTGGAACCCCGTGCCACGTTTTCGCGGTATCGACAAGCCTAGTCACACTTTCGGGTTGCCAGTCGTTTACAGCCGTCGTCACAAACCTCTGGGTCCGTCTCGGAGCCGGCCAACTTCGTCGCGGGTAGCTTAGTGGGGTGGCCCCCTGAAATATTATATGGATCTTGCAATTGCTCTGTCGTGATGCCTCATTGGGTTTTCATTTGGTTTTTCCCGAGGTTGATCATGCGTGTGTTGCTATTTCTGCCCCCCTGCAGGGTAAAACTTTCTGAAAGCCGTGTCCGCGGTTATGGACGACTTGGAGCACAGTATCTCGATCATAGACAACTATAACTAAAGTAGTGCTATAAATTTGACTTTATAATGACTAGTAATCAGCTTCACTATAATGGAATGGCTAAATAAAAGTGCCAACAACTGCTGGTTTGGGTTGTCACCTGTTACCATTATATCTGACAAGTATGTATTGCAACTACAACGGAATGGTTAAATAAAAGTACCAACAACTGCTGGGTTTTGGGATGCCTCATGCTATATGTATCTGACTAGTAAGTACTACAACTACAACGGAATGGTTAGCTAAAACTGCCCACTGCTTATTATATCAGGATGACTCATGCTATCTGTATCTGACTAGTAATTGCCGCAACTATAACGAAATGAATAAAACTGCCAACTGTGTGAGTTCCTCGGTTGACTTCCTCATTTGGACTCGAGGGGGAAATACCAGGATGGGTATGCTTGGTGATAGTTTTAGGTTGGATCCGAATAGGTATTTCTTATCCCTATCTGGTAGCCGCCAGCTATATTGAGTCTCTATAGGTTGTTTAGTGCATGATGCGCTGCCGCTTCAGTCCACCATACCTATGTAGGTGAGGACCGCCGAATTCTAGTCTCGCCGTGTACTGGCCTCAGTACTGACCGCTCTCTTTTTCCTTTGCCCTTTGTCGGCACCCCTTTTGTTTAAGCAGGTTTTGAGATCGACGTTGTTAGCAGGGTTACCTTTCCGGCTTGGCCTGGGCAGGGTTATGGACGCCATTGGTCATTCTTCAGGTCTCTTAGCTCAATTTGCATCTTGTCCGTATTCGGACGTTGTATCGTTTTAAAGGTGATTTGGATCTTTGTATTGTATATCTGTATTCTTGACTCTTTGAGTCGTTGTTGTATATATGTTATGTGGGTTCCATCGTGGACTATTGTGTAATGATATTACTTCGTTTTCCACCCGCACGAAAGTGCCTGGTGGGCACCTTTGAATCGTTTTAATGCAGGTTTGGCGGGAATCGCTAAAACTTGCATAGGGCCGATTCTGAGGGTGTTACAAGTACTCTTTACTCGTTCCTGTCATATGTGATACCTTGTGAGCCAGTCACATGCTTGCAATATAATTGACATTCCACCAAGAGGGCCCAGAGTATATCTACCCGTCATATGGATGGACAAATCCCACTCTTGATCCATGTGCCTCAACACATACTTTCTGAATACTCAATGCCACCTTTATAGCCACCCAATTATGAAGTGGTCTTTGATGTCATCAAAGCATCCATCCGGTGATGGTGATTAGCAAGATCTCATGGTCGAAGGAATTAGGTTACTATGTATTGAAAGCTTATAGCAAGTGAACAATTTAAATGACTTGATCTTATGCTACGCTTAACTATAGGAGTATGTGAAAGGATCGTATGGGCACCTAGAGGGGGGGGGTGAATAGGTGCTACTTCAAATTTTCTTATTTTTCAAATTTGGGTTTGACAAGAAAGGTAAATTATCTAGATTATGCAACTAAGGTGAATTTACCTATATGTCAAACGAGTACAAACTAGCACAACACTAAGCAACAACAAGTGAAGTAAAGTGTGGTAAAGGATAGAAGTAACCAAAGTAATGGACGCGGATACACAAGGATTTGTTTCCCGTAGTTCCTTCCTTTTGAGGGGAAGTACGTCTACGTTTCGAGAGGGGGTGGTATCAAACCACTTACGCCACGAGAGTCCTCCCTTGTTCTATGATGAACCTCACCCCAATGGGTTCGATTCACCTCTTCCACTATATCGACAACCTTCAAGGTGGAAGCCAGCACCTTTACAACTAGTTCGAGGCACACATCCACAAATTAATTGGAGGCTCCCGAATACAAGCAAGCTGTCAAACAATCAAAGAAAAACTTGTAAGAACCAAATCTAGAACTAGCCTTTCCAAAGAAACACTAGAGCAAGGGGCCTTCAAGTGAATGAGGGGGAAATGAAGATCTCTCTTGGTGAAGCAATAGATCAAGGGCTCCTCCTTTGATTCTCCAAAGATCAATGACTTTGGATGGTTGAGTGAAGAGATCCTGGCGATTTGGTGGCTCAAATGGAGGTGGTGTTCTTGAGTGAGACGAGAAACTTCTCAAGGTAGTTGAAGGGTCCTTTTATACCCCTTGGAGTGGATCTGCCCATTGAGCATTAAATGCACCGGTACTACCGGTCAGGTACCGGACCAGGTAACAGAGATGCACCACACGGACAGGCCAGCCTTAGACACCCCCGGTACCAGCTAGGCGGTGCTACCGCAAAGCGGTAGTACCGGTCATGAGGTGCGGTACTACCGGTCCGAGCGGTAGTACTAGCTCCAGGTACCGGTTGGATCTGAGAGGGATGAGGAGATCTTGTCAACCCTTGGAGTCGCCCGGTACAGACGAGTGGAACTACCATTGTCAAGCGGTAGTACCATTTTGTGAAAGCGGTAGTACCGTTTTGTGAAAGCGGTACTACCGGTTGGAGCGGTAGTGCCGCCCCGCGGTACCGGGTGGTACTGGGGGTTGGAGAGGGCTTCTCTTCCCTTGTAGATGCGACCGGTACACCGAAGCGGTACTACCGGTGCCAAGCGGTAGTATTGGATGTGATTTTCAGTACTACCGGTCAGCACAGGCGCCTTTGGCAAGAGCCAATTGTGGGCAAATCATTTTTCGTGCCACAACCTTTAAAGAACCTTAGATACACTTAGCGCACAATTAAACCAATAGGTGTGTAATCATCAAACATCAAAATCACAAGAATAGGAAGTGCACTTTCAATCTCCCCCTTTTTGGTGTTTAATGACAACCTTTGCAAGATAATATTATGAAGATAAGCATGGTTTTTGAAAAATAGAGATGGGGATCCCCCTGGATGAGTAGGATCAATCCTCCCCCTCTATTTTACAAATCCAACAAGAGTGCACTAATAAGGATAACAACATTTGGACTCATACCTTTGCACAATAAAATGTGGTGAGAAAAGTATTGGCAATGGATAACGCATATCACAAAGATGGATCCGTGAAATACTCACATAGTCTCAACATACATAGCACAAGTAGTTCCAAAATAATTAGCACATAGAGTTCACACATAGTATGAGGCAAATAAAGTTCACAAGCAATTAAAAGATCAAAGCAAGAACGAGTTTGTGACTTTCCCATGTAACACCTGCATGCCTTTTTTCCCATACAATCCCCCAGGAAGAGGGATCGGGTTCCATTATCATCAGACAACGAAACAACAACCACACACACATCAACGTAGTACTGACCCACCTAGGGGGTCAAACAAGATTCAAGAGGTCCAAATTACACACCAAGAAAACTAAACAGATAGAAAGAAGGAGGCTGGAGACGCAAGAACACCGCCCTCAGGCTAGTGGGGAACAGTACTATCAAACACAGGCAAGAAGCTAACAGACCAAAATGAAGAAAGGCCACGTGAGATGCCAACACCGTCTTCTCGCAGCCCAGTCCTTTTTTCAAGTTCTCCTTCTTTTCTCCCGCCCCCTTTCCAGTTCCGGAGCTTCATGAGCATGACCTCCAGGGATTGCAGGCAGTCCCAGAAAAGGAACAGGAGCCACATCCATAGATGCCGCATCAGCCAGCGCATTCTGTTGCAAAGTATCCGCTCCATCTTGCAACACCGCCCGGTCATTCTCCCCATGCAGCCCTGCCCAATAACGAATGAACACACAAGCATATATAATCAAATCAACAGGCGAGTTAATGAGTTTTTTTTCAAAATAGGCCCTATTCCTGAGCTTCCAAATAGCCCAGCAGATTGCAGCCACCACCGTAATCTGCACATTCCTGCTAACACCCACATACTGCGAAGCCCACCAAAAGTATTGAGAAAAGGACCCAGGCCTATTTACGGCACCAATAGCTCTGGTAACTACCTGCATGCCTAAGGTGCATGCCTTCTCCCCCTTTGGCATCAAGACGCCAAAAAGGGACAAGATAAAGACTAATGTCCCGAATGTCAAACCTCCTCATCATCATAGTCATCCTCATGGGTTGGTGGAGCACGGAACGAGGAAGAGACATCATCATCCCAGACGCTGTGCTTGGAGATCCATTGGTCTTCAGGGGTAATGTTGTTCTCAGACCCTTTGGAGATGGTGATGCCTTGGGATTCCATTATCTCTTTCTAACGAGCACATGCTTTCTTAGCATACACATGAGACTCATACATGTGCTTTTGGTTGTCAACCTGGAGGCAGAAAACCTTTTTGATCTTGGCTTCCATCCTTTTGGCCCAAGAGGGCTGGGCATGCTTGCGGCGGGAGACAACATAATCAGCATCACGGCCACTGTCTGCATCACCAGAATCTGCCTCAAGCACATTTCCATATTCATCCACCTCAGCACCCTCCACATTGCGAGGCCTAGCATCGTTTTGATCTTGAGGGCCTTGGGCTTGTGCACAACAAGATGACGAGAGGAGAGGGTCCTGGCTGTACCACCCCGGTTAATCCACTACTAGAAAATCGCGTGTTAAATGATACTTTGTGCATAATCATGACATCTGCATGCATATGTTTGCCAAAACTATTTTTATAAAAGACTATTTTGTTTTCTATATATTCTCCTCTTTGTTCAAATTAAAACCCTAGTCGTCTGGATATTTTGTTTTGTCTAAAAACTATTTGCAAAAAGTTTTATAAAATAAAATAAATACAAATATTTTACTGGGGGAGGCCGTCAGCCTGCCGGGCCAAAAGCCCAGCAAACCAACAGCCTACCACCCCGGTTAAATCCTACCCTTCATCTGAACCCTCCCAGGAAACCCTAACCCTAGAACCACCCCTACCCCCATCCCTCCAATCTGCCGCCGCCACTCCCTTCTCACCTGCCCGCTCTCGCTTGGTCAATAGCCAGGCCCAAAAAGAAAACCCGTTCCCCTGGCCCCACCACTCCTCGATCGAACCCCAAGCCTCGCCTCTCTCCTTATTCTCTATCGCTTGCATCCTACCTCCCTGCTCGTCTTTTTCCTCGCAAACTGCCGCCGTCGCCTTCTTCCTTCCCGTGCCCGGCTCCTCCCCGAGAGCCGCGACCCCCCTGTCTTCCCTGTCGGTCGCAGCCAGGCCCACCTCCGCCCTGGCCGAGTTTGCCGGCATGCTCCTCCTCGCCTCGCTCTCGCCTCCCTCCTGTCCGTGAGCAGAGCCCGACCCTCCGTCCTCTGCTTGATCCGCGACCAAGCTCCGTCGCGCCCTTCCCGCACGCCTCCTCACCGCCAGCGCCGGCCGCTCAACCGCCCCACTGTTCCTGGCTGTCAGCGCTGCCACAGTCTGGCTCCTCTCCGTCTCGTCACCACCGCGTCGACCCTCCTTCCTCGTCTCTGCCCCGGGCTTGTCCATGTACGACGCCCCTTCCCTATCGGCGCACATTTCTAAGGAACCATCTACAGAGGTTGTGTCATCTGTCTCATGGATGTACTGACAGCAGCTTGTGCTCGCAGATCTTGTGTTGAGTTAAGTGGAGTTGCTCTTATAATCGTGACGCCTCCCTGGTAAGTTGCGGAATGCAAGACCGACGCTGGAAGATCTTCGATGCCAAGGACGGGTATCCACCGGAAACACTGAACACTGATAAGGTGTCGAGATCCCCTCGCCGACAAGACCGGCTTGATGCCGAGGATGTCAAAGGTGTACATGGAGCCGCTGGAAGGCATCAAACCCAGGAGGCCTTCTCCCCGGAACCGCCATGACCCTCGTCACGGATCCAACGGTCGAGACCCCGTCGAGACCGAACGGACCAAGATCGCCGAGCCCCATGTGTGACCCCGACCCGATCCCTATATTTTCTATAATATGACATATATACCTGTTGCATATCATTGTACATACTTGCATTCATATTGTGGGTATTTGGGGACCTTATGTCGCTTCACCTTATAATTAAATATGGAGACCATATGCGGGCGAATCTAGTCTAATATAGGCTCCATTTAAATTTGTGTAGTGAACTGATGCTATGTTTTGCCATGTTAAGACAACATTTAAATTTGCGGTGTAACTAAACATCATGAACCTTCTAATTAATTGTCGGGACCCCGGTTCCGTTTAATATTTCCTAGTTGCATCACATTCTTGCCATGCCATACATCATACATGCATCATGCCCGATATTCTGCCGTAGTATTAAATAGTGCATCCGGTGTTTCTTCTAGTGCTTTGCTTCTTCGCGGATTAGGCCGATGAGTTTATGCGAGTGTCGACCCGATCTTAGGATGAACCTTCGGCAATGTTTTCAGGCGAGCATTCTCCCTCTTTCTAGCTATTTTACATTTCTAGTCATTATTTCCTCCTGTTGATCTATTGCTATCCGTGTTGCGATGCTTTAGTTTTCGTGCATCAGTTATATTCCTTGCAGCCTCTATATTGCCATGGACACCTCCTATTACCTATTGTTTGGTAGATAGTTGGCCTTGCGAGTTGTAGTCGCTTGCTCAGGTGCTGCTTCGTGTCGTCGATGTTTCATCGTTGTTGGGTGGTTGACACAGGCTTAATGGTGGAGATGATCATGGATTTAATTACCGTTTAATAACTAAAATTGAAAGTAGGTAAATAATGCAGAGGCACCGGTGGGTAATAGACAATATTTGTTTTTTAACCGCTCACTGGTGTCCCGTAGGACCCCGAGTTCTTGGCACCTGTTCCGAGATCGAGCGCGCTAACCACACGTGGGGTGTGTGGGCACCCCCATTGATTAGTACCTGATTTCAAAGTACTGTACCGGGGGCCACAAAGTAGTTTGGGGTTTTATTACTATCATGTACTTATGCCATGCTTTACTGCTTTATTTACGATTGCGCGTGGAGCGCCTATACTATTTTGGAACCAATGTGGAATGTTTTTGCGGTATCGACAAGCCTAGTCACACTTTCAGGTTCCTAGTCATTTATAGCCATTGTCACAGACCTCTGGGTCCGTCTCGGAGACCGGCTGACTTTGTTGCGGGTAGCTTAGTGGGGTGGCCCCCATGTGCTTGCTTTGGGTCTGGGAAACGTCGTGTCCGAAACCCCGTCGACATACCGTTGGGTGTATGTTTTGTGATCTTGTACCTACCTGATCTGACAACAAGGGTGTAGGTGCGTATGGAAACTTTGGTGCACCCCTGCAGGGTTAAATCTTTTCGAGAAGCCGTGTCCGCGGTTATGGACGACTTGGAGCACAGTTCTCGATCATAGATAACTATAACTAAAGTTTACTGTTATAACATGACTTGCATCTGATATGACTAGTAAGTTGGACAACCATCATGGAATGAATAAATAAAACTGCGAACTGTGTGAGTTCCTCGGTCTGACTTCCTTGTTTGGTCTCGAGGGGGAAACGCCAGGATGGGTATGATTGGTGTTAGTATCAGGTTGGATCCGAATAGGTCTTTCTCATCTCTCTCTGATAGCCAACAAATGTATCGAGTCTCTATAGGTTGTTTAGCGCATGCTCCACTGCCGCTTCAGTCCACCATACCTATGTAGGCGAGGACCGCCGAATTCTAGTCTCGCCGTGTACTGGCCTCAGTACTGACCGCTCTCTTTTTCCTTTGCCCTTTGTCGGCACCCCTTTTGTTTAAGCAGGTTTTGAGATCGACGTCGTTAGCAGGGTTACCCTTCCGGCTTGGCCTGGGCAGGGTTATGGACGCCATTGGTTATTCTTCAGGGCTCTTAGCCCCATTTGCATCTTGTCCATAGTTGGACGTTGCATCATTTTCAAGTTGATTTGGATCTTTGTATTGTGTATCTATATTCTTGACTCATGGAGTCGTTGTTGTATATATCTGTTCTGTGGGTTCCATCGTGGACTATTGTGTAATGGTATTACTTCGTTTTCCAACCGCACGAAAGTGCCTGGTGGGCACCTTTGAATCGTTTCTATGCGGGTTTGGCGGGAATCGCTGAAACTTGTATAGGGCCGATTCTGAGGGTGTTACACTGGCAATGGGAGGAAACTTGGCAACAATGAGAGCCATGGTGTAGGGAGCGAATGGGGGAACCCTCTGGGAGTGAGCCGCAGCGACCATCTAATTCCAAATAAAGTCCATCACATCAAGAGTGGTGCCAGAGTCGCGGTTGAGAAAGGTATTGAGCAACAGATCAACCGAATATCCATGAATCTCATCTTTGTTACCCGCACGAGGAGCAACAGTCTCATGGAAGATGCGGTGGAGAATGTCATAAGTGGGGAGAAGATCCTTGATCTTGCCAACAGCACCGCAACCCCGGATATAGAGAGGGGCAAGAACCTCTTTCTTAGAGGGGTTCTCACGCATGTGGCAGCGGAAGCCAGAAGGAGTGTCATGGCCGCGATCTTCATATCCTAGTATTTCTGCAAATTCATAAAGAGTGGCCTCCTTAATTGCACCTTGAGTCATCCAAGTGATTTTCCGAGCTCGGTTTGTTGAGAAGTGAGCTGTGGCATAAAACTGAGCTTGGTGACCCCCCCCCCACGACCACCTCGAGAGGCTTGAATCTTCATGCGATGGCTAGGCTGGGGCAAGACTTCTTCTTCGGTCTCCGACTCTTCCTCGACAATCTCGTGTCTAGCCTTGGAGCATTTACAAGCGCTCCCAGAACCATCTGCACCTTTTGATCCACATCTTTACCATTTGGATTTTGTTCTAGATGAGTATTTGTAGCCATGGGAGTAGGAGCTCCATTTAAATCTTGCATATTGAATCTTTTGAGCATATCTTGAGTATACTTGGCTTGGTTGAAGAATGTCCCTCCTCTAACTTGCTTGATCTCAAAACCAAGGAATACCCTTAACTCCCCCATCATAGACATCTGGAACCTACTAGTCATAAGCTTTGAGAATTCATAATTAAAAGCTTTGTTAGATGAGCCAAAGATTATATCATCAACATATATTTCGCATAAAAAAGCTCCCCATTGACCTTCTTAGTAAAAAGAGTGGGATCAATTTTCCCAACCTCAAACCCACGGTCAAACAAAAACTCTCTAAGGTGCTCATACCACGTGCGTGGGGCTTGTTTGAGCCCATAGAGCGCCTTATCAAGTTTGTAGACATGGTTTGGGAAGTTGGGATCCTAAAATCCCGGGGGTTGCTTTACATATACCAACTCATTCAATGGACCATTAAGAAATGCACTTTCTACATCCATTTGTTGCAACTTAAAGTTATGATGTGCCACATAAGCAAGAAGGATACTGATGGACTCAAGGCGAGCCACAGGTGCATATGTCTCTCCATAATCAATGCCTCCAATTTGAGAGAACCCTTGTGCAACCAATCTTGCCTTGTTCCTTACTATAATTCCATGCTCATCTTGCTTGTTCTTGAATATCCACTTGGTGCCTATAATATTGAAGCAATCCTTTGGCTTCTCAACTAACTTCCATACTTTGTTTCTCTCAAAGTTTTTGGGCTCTTTGTGCATTGCTTCCAACCAATCCAAATCTTCAAGAGCTTCCCACACTTTCTTTGGTACAATCATGGAGATGTGTGCTTGATGTTCACTAAACCTCTTCAATTGTGCTCTTGTGGAAATTCCTCTCCTAAGATCTCCAACCACATTCTCTAGAGAGTGATCTCTTAATTCAAACATCCTATCCATTCTAGCTTCGCGACGAGTGTGGATCTCCTTGTTGTTTCTTGGGGTACCTCTTCATCATTTTGGTCCTCGTCTTGACCATCAACTTGACCTTGATCATTACCGGAATCATTCTCTTCATTAAGAGGCAAAGATTGACCTTGGTCTTGATCAGGCACACTTCTAGAATTGAGTTGAGCTTGTCTCAAGGCAGTTTCTATGGATCTTCCTTGTGTAATTGACTTGGCAGCACTTGACATTCTGGAGAATGATGACTCAAGCTCCTCCTCACTAGAGATATCACCTTGATCAACATGTTGAGGTTCCACAGCTTGTCTTTGGCTTGGTTCATTGTCCTCCTAGGTGGATGGAGCTTGTTGTTGTTGTGAAGATGAGGGCTCCACTTGAGTAGATCATAGTTCTTCTCGATCCTCCATAAGGGGTTCCTCAACAGGGCGAATATATCCCACACCCATTCTTCCTATGGCATCCTGAGGCATTTCATCATCTGCATCACAAGCATCAAAATATTCCCCTTGGGGACCATCATATTCTTCGAAGGTCACACTACAAGATTCTATGACAACTCCGGAGAGCTTATCATAGATTCTATAAGTGCGAGATTCGAGACCATAGCCAACAAAAATACCCTCTAATGCTTTATATTCGAATTTGGACAAACGAACACCTTTTATGAGATAGAAACACGTACAATTGAACACCCGAAAGTAAGATATATTGGGCTTGTTACTGGTAAGTATTTCATATGGAGTCTTGTTCAATTCTTTGCGGAGCTAGAGCCGGTTTGATACATGGCAAGCGGTGGAGATGGCTTCGGACCAAAAGTTGTATGGAGATTTAAACTTCGCCAACATGGTCCTTGCCATATCAATAAGAGTCCGGTTCTTCCTCTTGGCTACACAATTTTGTTAAGGGGTATATGCAGCGGAATATTGGTGTTTTATCCCCTCATCACTAATAAAATAATTCAAGGTGTAGTTCTTGAACTCGGTGCCATTGTCGCTTCTTATTATCAACACAGGTACATTGTATTGACGTTGAACCAAGTTGATGAAGTCGATGAAGGTCTTTTGGGTCTCACTTTTCAACTTGAAGAAATATATCCATGAGTATCTTGAAAAGTCATCAACAATCACCAAACAATATTTCTTCCCGCCAAGACTTGCATGAGATGGAGGACCAAAGAGATCCACATGAAGGAGCTCCAAGATCCTCGTTGACTTGATGCGGTTCTTTGGCTTGTGGGGAGCATCATGCATCTTTCCTTGAACACAAGCCCTGCAAACACGATCTTTGGCAAAGGAAACATTTTCTTTTAGTCCAACAATATGGCCCTCCTTGTGGAGACTTTGCAAAGTTATCATATTGACATGGGCTAGTCGGCGATGCCATAACCAACCCACATCGGCCTTTCCGAATAAGCACATCGCACTTGTAGTGGTTTGCCCCGAAAAGTCCACCACATACAAGTCATTTTCGACGTACCCAACGAAAGCGACCTTGAGAGACTTGCTCCACATGAGGACCACAATATCATCATCAATAAAGACGGCAAATCCCATCTTTCCAAGAGCACGTACTGAAAGTAAATTGTAACCAAGGGTCTCAACAAGCATGACGTCCACGAGTGTAATATTATGGGCAACCACTACCTTGACGAAACCCATTACCTTAGACTTTGACTTGTCGGCATATGTCATGGATATTTGATCATCATTTGGTCTTAATTCCTTGACAATAAACGAGCTTCCGGTCATATGACTTTTGCAACCACTATCAAGCACCCACTTTGACCCTCCGGAAGCATATGTCTACAAAAGATCAAGCTAATTTTTAGGTACCCATTTTTCAATGGGTCCTCTTTTGTTAGCAACAAGGGTCTTGGGGACCCAAATAGACCAAGCAATATAACCATCATATGGGCTAACATTGACGAGGTTTGATCTCGTCAATGCCCATTGTTATGGACTTGGGTTTTGGAGAAGATGGGGATGCTGGAGATTGCGGAACGGTTAGCAAACAAGCAACACGGGACACGAGGTTTACCCAGGTTCAGGCCCTCGGAGGGAAAACCCTACTCCTGCTTGTCTGCTCTTGATTACGGCGGAACCGGTGATTACAGGGGTGCGCAGATGCAATCTAGCGTGGAGGTGTGTATGCGAAAGTATGAGGTTAGAGATCTAGGTCGTGCCCTCCTGGCCTTTATATAGACTTAGGCAGGTCCCAGGCACAGATCTAGTCGGTTACAGGTTCTAGGGTTTACCCCTTTGAATTTCCTATCTACTCTAGTCTTGCTCTCCAAGGATCCGGAGGCGTCATGGGCCTTGGCCACCCGAAAGTCTTCATGGGCCGGCGTATATTTGCTGTGGGCCTTCCTTGGGCTGGACCAGGTATGCTGAGGTCATGTATCCGCGGGGTATAACCATGTCAGCATCCCCTGAGTGATCAGTCGAATCGTAGATTCGGCTGAGGACTCTTCAGTCCTTCGGGTGCGACTATGTCTTTCAAGAGAATGTGTAGGGATTGTTGATGCGTGTGCCTGACTCTCCTGACGGATCAGGGTCAGTTAACAGTCTTAGGACAAAACAACACGATCTTCTTCAGGTTCGAGTCCCTCGACTCGAACCCGAAACATATGCTGGCGTAATTCAACTCAGGCCGTGGAGGACTTACAGGAGTGGAATTCCAGTGAATTTAATTGATGTACCCAACGCGTCCGTCGGGATTTTTCATCGCGCCTGTTGGCACGGGTTTATACTAGCAGAGCGCAGTCATGTGCATTACCAGGCCATCAGATGATATCTGTAGGTCTTATCTTTGCGTCGCAGACACATCATCCGAATTTTATCACCGCGGAGGTGTTTCGGGTGGCCAAGGAGAATGTTACTCACTTAGCGTTAATTGGGGCAGAGTTGCCGGAAAGTTTTTGCGTACTGATCCGAAAGATCGCAGTCGAAGATTTATAGGGTGCGCGACCAGCGCTCCCTATGGGACTAGCCCCCGAGTGTCTGTTCGAGTCGTAGACTCGAGCGGAGACTTTAATTCAGCCGTTGTTCAGTGTCAGGTCCGTAGGACACAAAATTTTCGAATGCTTAAATCTATCCTCCCTATGGGAGTAGCCCCCGAGTTCGTAGTGGAGTCGTTGACTCAACGTAGGACTCGAAGAAACAGTTCTGTGATGTAGCGTGTTGTTCATTTTCGGGTGCACGGCCAGCGCTCCTGATAGGAGTAGCCCCCGAGTAATTAGTCGAATCATAGATTCGAGTGAGTACACTTAGCTTTGAAGCCGAAGAAATTGTGACTGTTGCTAGTATAGCTTTTGATGACGTCAGTGCTGACGATCGGTGACCTCAAGCATCTGCTGCGCCAGAGATGACTTGACTGGACGAACATGGGTCCCACTTTCTGACCTTGAATTGACCGGTCATGCGCGGCGTGGAGATAATTACGGCGTCGCCTCGGTTTCCGCGCGTAGTGGACGGAATGTTAGCGACGGTTCGTTGCGATGCTGACACATGTATGGCCAGATCCTGCCGTTGGCGTTAGGTCTTCTTGATGGACGGTTGTCGTGCATCGTCTTTGTCTTTATAATCATTGGGGGAAAACATTAGTCTGATTTCACCGCATCCATTCCCGTTTCACTGCTCCCTTGTTCTCTGAGAGTTCTTGCTGCGCGCTGGAATATCCTCGGACATTTCCTTCTTCTATCCTACGTTCTCGCCGCCGGCGCCGCCGTACCGCAATGGGGAAGCCGAAAAAGTCCTCCTCTGCGGTTGGTACCAGCGCTGCTGGAGGGAAGAAGAGTGCTGCCGCTACCCGTGTCACTGACGGTGGCTGGTGGTGATCGGAGATGCGGGAGAGTGATCTCCGCAAGCTTCGTTAGCGGGGCTTGATCCCGCAGGATAGGGAGGCCGTCAAACTCCCATGCAACAAGGTAATCCCCCGTCCCCCCGCTGGGTTTCGTGTTATGTTCCTCGCCTTCGTTCTTCGCGGCTTTTCCTTCCCAGTCCACGACTTCCTTCGTGGACTGCTTTTTTCTTTACGGCGTCCAATTGCATCATCTTTCCCCCAATTCTCTTCTTCACATTGCTTGTTTTATCACTTTCTACGAGTGCTGGCTTGGTATCGAGCCGCACTTTGGCCTCTTCCGGAAACTCTATTCCGTGAAGAGGCAATCTGGTTCGGATGGTTTTTATCCCATTGGGGGTTGCATCATCTCCCTCAAACCCAATCTGCTTTTCTTCTCTTTTTCCATGTCCAAATCTGTCCAGTACTGGCGGAGGCGATGGTTTTATATCCGCGACTCCACAGTGGCTAGGCAGGATTTTGGTCTTGCTCCTTTCGACCCCTCCCAAAAGATCGAGCCGAAGAGGTCCTGGAAAAACCAGATCTTGGATGGCGAGGTAGCGGAGATAGAGGCTCTCTATCATCGAGTGGAGGATCTCCAGCTGATTCCGGAGAAGGAGGTGAACGGTGTGGATATCATCTGCACTTTTCTTAAGCGTCGGGTGCATCCACTCCAGGCTAGGGCGCATCCGATGTTCCTTTATGCTGGCCGTCGTGATCCGACTAGGGTTTCGGCTGAGAAATTCTCCTAGGGAGATCTCGACGGGGACCTTCGTCCGCTGCTGAAGTTCAAGGCTGGAGAGGATATCCCGGGGGAGTCGCTGACTTCTCCGTTCTCTGCTTCGCTTCCTGTTCCACAGGTGTAGATCCGTGCGTGTTGCGCTATTTTCGACTGCATTGTATTTGCACTTGTTTGCTAACAAATTATCTTCTCTTGTGCAGGAGTTCAAAGTGCTGGGCATGTCGCCACCGCTTCCCGAATTGTTTCCGGCTGCGCCGGACAATGAAGTGGTGGATTCCATGTCCGAGCTGACCTCGGCGCGCTCTCCGGCTGAAGAGGCCAACGAGTCGAGCGAGGACCACACTCGCAAGCGCACACGGAGCTCCAGCGAGGCTTCGGATGCCTCGACTTCGCCGACTCCTAGGAATCCGCTGTGGCTTGAACGTCACGGTGATGGGCATGGAGGCTCTTCCTCTCCAATTCCTGCCGTTCCCGTGCGGGATGTGGCACCGCACCCGCCGGTGAAGCGGAAGAAGGAAGAAAAGAAGGAAGAGAAGAAAGAGGAAAAGAAGGTCCGGAGGACCCCTTCCGTCTTTGACTTGAGCGACCTTGACTCGTAAGTTTTTCTTAGTCTTGTATTACCTTTTCTTGCCTGTTTACTTTTTTCGTGTGCTAACTTGTCCTGGTGCAGCCATTCTTCCAACGACTCCTCCAGTGATGGTGCTCGGGAGATGATGGGGGAGTCGAAGGTCGTGCTTCCTCATCCTCAGACGGTGGCCACCTCTGAAGGCGCTGCTCCAGATCCTTCTCCGCAGGAGGTTCGGGTGGTTGTGCCTTAGAAGGCTGCAAGCGGACCTTTAGAGTCGCCGTCGAATCATGTAAGTATTTTGCTTTCTGCCACGGGGGGAGCCCCCGAGCCTTTTTCGAATGATCTGTTTTCCTTTCCCACCTCGGAGGGAGCCCCCGGGCATCTGTAGGGTAGTTTGTTGCTTGTTTTTCGTGTCTTGGGGGGAGCCCCCGAGTATGTTTCCTATGCGTGACTTGCTTCTGCTCATTCTTTTTGGGCATAGCCCCCGGGCCCTTCTTTTACTGGTGGTTCTTGTTTTCATCCTTTTGTGCAGGGTGCCAACCAACTGGTGCAGCAGCACCTAACGTTGGAGGCCAGCCTCAAACAACTTCAAGGTATTGTTATGCCATGGTCTTTTGTTTTTTCTTGCATTTTGTCCTTCGATTCGACATTTGCATTGCTTGCTGCAGAGGATCACAATGCCTCTCTTCGTGAGGTTGATGCTCTCAAAAAGAGCCTTGGTCAAGCGGAGAAAAAGGCTGAGGTCGCCGTTGGTGCGAAGGAGCGCCTCGAGCTGGAGCTGGCCACTACGGCCGAGGCTAAAGAGCGCCTGGAGCGGGAGGCCACGGACCGCGAGGAGAAGCTTGCCACCGTCACGGCCTCGCGCGATAGAGAGGTGGCCGACAAGCTTATGGCGGCTGCCAAGGCTGTTTCGGGTGAGTATCTTCACCTTCTTCTTTTGATTTCCTTGTCTTTCTTTTGCGGTGCTTGTCGTTCATTATTTTTCCTTGTTGTCTTAGATGCCGCAGGCATCGAGTTTGATCGCGATGCTCTGGAGCACGGGAGTGCTCTAGATGATGCTGCTGCGGCGGTCGAAGATCGCTGCAGCACCGTCGTCAACTCGCTTGCCAAGGCTAAGAAGGTCCTTGGGCGCTTCTACAAGGAGCTTGTCCCCAAGGGCGCAGCCCTTGATGATGTTGATGCTCTGGCGGAGGCACTATAAGCCGAAGCACCTGCGGCGTACAAGCGCAAGCAGAAGGGCATCGGCGCATCCGTCGGGCTGGCAATGGCCTTGGCGGCTGGAGCGGAGCTGGACCTTCCCCAGGTCACTTCCCGGATGCCGACGACTGCTGATGGATCCGAGGTAGCCTTCGCTACCTATGCTGCTTGCTGTAAGCGTTATGGGCCGAAGCTGATTGATCTGCTGGCCGAGTACACGCTACGGCAGCAGGGGGAAGCCAAGGCGAGGCAATCCGGCTCCGAGGCTACTCAGGGTGCCGCGTCTTAGGCGCTATAGCTGTAGGATAGTTGTAGTCTCTTTTGTTGTAATTATTTTGATGAACAAATCCTTGTGCCACGTAGTGGCTTTTGATGCACTTAATGAATTTGTTGAGTTATGTGCTCCTTCGTCTGCGTGTTCATGTCTTTGCCTTTCTGTTGATCTAGGGTCCTTCGTGTGCTGATCCCGTTGACACCTCGCCTGCAGCGCGGTTGCGGCCATCCTTGGATGATTCGTCGCAGCTTGTGTTTCTTCGAGACCGTGTTCGTAGTCTCGAGAAAGAGTTGCTGGGGGTGCGTGTCCATGCCGACGTTTGGAAGTCCAAGGCAGATCGAGGTGCTGCCAGAGAGGAGTACTTGATGGCAGAATTGCTTCGATTATCCGAGCAGCTTCAGTGTAAGTTTTTTGGGCTATTGCCCATTTCTTCGGATGCTCCTGCTGGCCTTGCCTCTTACTTTTTTGCAAGTATTGCAGGTGTTAACCTTGCTCCAAGGAAGGAGAAGGAGCGTGTTGTTGCTCGGATCAATTGCTTGACTCAACAGGACATGGAAGCCGGCGGGTTCTTCTGGATGGATCGTGACCGTGCCATGGTCCTTGCGACGGTGCAAGATCGCGTTCACCAAGTATCGCGGGTGCTTCGTCAGGTGCAGACTTCACTCGCGTCGGTTCTGCATGTGATGTTTCCACTGGATGCTGCACCGTCAACCCTCTCTGGTCTTTTGTCAAAGTTTCGAAACGTGCATCATGTCAAGGAATTGGTGCGGCAGCAGCTCGTCGCAGGGGTGAAGGCTGCGCTGTCCCTTGTGAGGCTACATCATCCTGATGTAGATCTTTCCGCTGTAGCGGCTGGACCGCCCCTTCGGCCAGATGGTGGTGTGTGGGATATGCGTTCGCATTACGCGGTTGTAAGGCAGTATGCTGAAGAGATCGTAGATCTGTTTGAGCAGCGTGCTCAGGTTATTCTTCAGAGTAGGTAGCACCTGTAAAAGAGATAGATGTAAAATTTGTATATATTTGACTGGGCGTGTTTTGCCCTTTGTTATAAAGGTTTGGTTGTTGTTTGAGCATGTAGTGCTTTGTTCGCATACGTGATCTTTTCGTTAGCCTGACGTGGTCAGCTACTCAGGTGTACATGTGTTATCCTCAGTCGATGAAATCTTGAGGTGGGGGGAGCCCCCGAGTGCGTTTGTAGCATGGAGTAAAAGTGCGAATAGAAAACAAGATTTTGGGGTGAGACACTTAGCTTTATTTATATCGTAATGGAGGAGGTACATTGTTCGGCTGGGTATCCTTGGCTGAATAGCCTTATTGAAAGTAAAGGGGTAGGTAGCTAGGGGTAGAATCGTCGCAGCTGTGCGACGTTCCATGGGTTGGAGTATGTGACTCCAGACTCCACGTGCTTGAGGCGATAGGCGCCACCTGGGATGACTTCGGTGACGATGTAGGGTCCTTCCCATGGTGACTCGAATTTCTTCGGTCGCTCTTGCTTGAGTCGCAAGACGAGGTCTCCTTCGACAAAGGACCTTGGGCGCAGTCGTCGGCTGTGGTAGTTGCGGAGACTCTGCTGGTACACCGCTGATCGAGCTGCTGCTATGTCTCGTGCTTCGTTGAGTGTGTCGACGGCATCTTCGAGTGCAGCCGTGGATTCGGCTTCGCTATAAGCGACGACCCGAGGGGCCTGGTGGCGTACTTCGGCTGGTAGCACGGCTTCGGCTCCGTGCACCATGAAGAACGGCGTGTAGCCGGTTGAGCTGTTTGGCGTGGTGCGCAGGCTCCATAGGACAGAGGGTAGCTCTTTCGTCCAGGATCCGGCGAGTCGCTCGAGTGGGCTCATGAGGCGCTTATTGATGCCAGTGCCGATTAGGACATTGGCCTTTTCCACCTGCCCGTTCGTTTCCGGGTGCACCACAGAGGCGTATGTGATGTTGATTCCAAGGCCTTCGCAGAATTCTTGGAATTATTTGGAGATGAAGTTCGATCCATTGTCGGTGATGATGCTATGCGGTACGCCGAACCTGTAGACAATGGATTCAAAGAACTTGATGGCGGTCTTGCCCTTTTGGTTAGTGACCGGCATGGCTTCGATCCACTTGGTGAATTTGTCGACTGCGACCAGGAGGTAGACGTGCCCCCCTTTCGAGGACCTTGGCAGTTTGCCGATCATGTCGAGGCCCCATTGGGCGAAGGGCCAGGCCAAAGGTATGGGCCTAAGCTCTGACCCGGGTGTGTGTGGTTTGTCGGCGAACCTTTGGCACCCTTTGCATCTTCGGACGATGTCTTTTGCGTCGTTCATGGTCGTTGGCCAGTAGAATCCAGCTCGTAGAGCTTTTGCGACAAGGGAGCGACTTCCTGCGTGATGGCCGCAGATGCCCTCGTGGATGTCTTGAAGTATGGTTTTCCCATCACCGATGGTGACGCACCTTTGTAGTACACCCGAAATTTTGCGCTTGTACAACTCGCCATTGATGATGGTGAAGGCTTTTGACCGGCGAGATATGCGCCGGGCATCCGTCGGGCTATCAGGTAGTTCTCCGTCTATCAAGTACTGGAGGTATGGCCGTGTCCAGGTTTCTTCGACTGCCATGACCTGCATCAGGTTGACCATGGCGACCTCTGTGTCCAGTTTTTTGGGTCCTTCATGACCTTCGGGTAGTGTAGCCCCCGAGTGTTCTGCTTCTTTTGGTGATCTCTTGGGGAATTTCCGCTTGATGGATGGCACGCAGATCTGTTCGAGGAACACACCTGGTGGCACCCTTGCGCAGGTGGAGCCGATGTTGGCAAGTCTGTCGGCCTCCTCGTTGCTTTCTCTTCCAACGTGCCGAAGCTCGCAGCCGTCGAATTCTCCCTCGAGTGAGTTGTAGAGTGCGCGGTACGCGATCATGTTTTCGGCGTGTGCGTCACACTCATTCATCGTATGTTGGACGACGGGGTTGGAGTCATCGTAGATGACCAGGCGCGTTGCGCCGTAGATCTTTGCCATCCTCATGTCGTGGATGAGGGCTTCGTATTCAGCCTCGTTATTGGAAGCTCGGAATTTCATCCGAAGGACGTACTTCATCTTGTCGCCCTGCGGGGAGGTCAGTATGACCTTGGCTCCCGCTCCAGCTTCGCGCTTGGAGCCTTCGAAATGCATCGTCCATGACTGCGACATGTCCGGGAGGACCTGAGACTTGATTGCGAGTCGCTTCTCGTAGACGATGTCTAGAGGTGACAGCTCGATGCCCCACAGGTCCACGCGTCCTGTGGCCTCCGGGTTGTTCAGGATGCTGTTCAGGGGTGCTTCGTTGACGACCATCACCTGGTGCTCCTGGAAATAATGGCTCAGCCAACGAGTCGTCATGAACACGCCGTAGGCGAGTTTCTGGTAGTGAGGGTACCTCTGCTTTGTTGGCGTCAATACCTTGCTGAGGTAGTAGATTGGCGTTGGACCCCGTGGGTCTTGCCTTCTTCGGGTCGCTCGACCACTAGTACGGTGCTCACCGCCTGGTGTGTAGCTGCTATGTACAGCAGTAGGGGTTCGCGTTCCTTTGGCGTGACCAAGACGGGCGAGGTAGAGAGCAGCCGCTTTAGATCTTCGAATGTGTCATCCGCCTCAGGCGTCCACTCGAATTTGTCAGCTTTGCGCAGTAGCTGGTAGAAGGGCAGTGCTTTCTCACCCATGCGGCTGATGAACCTGCTCAATGCCGCTATTCGCCCTGCGAGCTGCTGGACACCCTTGAGATTCTTCGGTTTCTCCATGGCCATTATGGCCCATATTTTCTTCGGGTTTGCCTCGATCCCCTGCTGGGAGATAAAGTAGCCAAGCAGCTGACCCGATGGGATGCCGAAGGCGCAATTTTCGGGGTTGAGCTTGATCCTATAGCGGTCGAGATTATCGAACGTCTCGTGGAGATCGTCGATGAGTGTTCTCGCCTTCCTAGTTTTGATGACTATGTCGTCGACATAGACTTGGACATTGCGACCGATCTGGTCCTTCAAGCATGCCTGCATGCACCGCTGGTACGTGGCACCTGCGTTCTTTAACCCGAAAGGAATTGTGTTGTAGCAGAACACTCCGAACGGCGTGATGAACGCCGTTTTCTCTTGGTCTTCGACCTTGAGTCGAATCTGGTTGTAGCCTGAGTAGGCGTCGAGGAAGGAGAGTTTCTCGCATCCTGCGGTCGAATCGATGATCTGATCGATCCGAGGAAGAGGGAAGTGATCCTTTGGGCAGTGCTTGTTCAGCGACGTGAAGTCCACGCACATCCGCAGGATGTCCGTGTCCTTTTTGGGGACCATCACTGTATTGGCGAGGCACTCTCTTTCTTTAATCTCTCGGATGAAGTCTGCAGCGAGTAGTCTGGTGATTTCCATCCCGATGGCTTCGGCCCGCGGCTCGAACAGTCTCCGGACGGACTGCTTGACGGGCTTGGTGTCTGAAAAGACGTTTAGTGCATGCTCGGCGAATTCCCTGGGAACTCCTGGCATGTCCGCAAGACACCAGGCGAAGATTTCCCAGCGCTCACGGAGGAATTCGACGAGCGCGCTTTCCTATGCGGGGCTGAGATCGTTAGCGATCAGCGCCGTCTTGGAGGCATCCGTCGGGTGGACCTGCACCTTCTTTGTGTTGACGGTGGAGTCAAAAGACATATCAGGTGCGTTTTTTCGTGCGACTGGGGGTGCCCCGTTGTCCGTCACCTCGCGGAGCCTTACGAGCTCCTCCTGCATGCCGAATGACTGGGAGATTCTGTTGAAGTCCCTGTCGTAGTGGTCCGATCGGGTGAAGCTCCCGTGGACTGTGATGACGCCCCTGGGTCCTGGCATCTTGAGTAGCAGGTACGCGTAGTGTGGTACTGCCAGGAACCTTGCGAATGCTACACGCCCGAGGATGGCGTGGTATTGTGATGGCCAGTCCACCACTTCGAACTCGACCCGCTCATATCGGAAGTTGTCCAGTTTGCCGAAGATGATGTCGAGCCATATCTTTCCCAGGGGGAATATGCCTTTTCCTGGGACGATGTCGTGGAACGTTGTGTCTGATTGTTCCGGGTTGCACAGCGGGATCCGCATTGCTGCTAGAGTGCTTGCGAACATCAGGTTGATGCCGCTGCCCTTGTCCATGAAGACGCGGCTCATCTCGAAACCTCTGATCTGCGCCTCCAGCACCAGGGCAGCATGACCTGGGCGAGGGATCTGGCAAGGGTGATCCGAACCGGTGAACATGATGCAGGACTCCGATCCGCTAAGGTACTCAGGGATGGCGAGTGGAGTTGTCACGGCCAGGTTGATCTGACGGGTGATTTTCTTCTGCACCCTATTCGTTGGGCGCCCCTTCTGGATCATCAGTGCTCCTTTCGGCGGGGGATACCCATGCCCAGCATTGTTCTGTGCTGGTGTAACACCACGGTTCTAAAAAGACCGTAGCTTCTATGTGACATGCCAATCCCTGGATCGGTTCATTGGCTCACGATAGAATGAGATGAATAACATAGCAAAATATCCGTGTATCATAAATAACGAAGATCCAGAGTATCATTATTACAATAAAAGCTTAGCTCAAGGCTAGCTCAAAATATTCAAGTAGCAATATAAATAAAGTAAATCCTCCATTCTTCAAATTGCCCACAAGTGAACAAGTGCCGAGTGGAGTACCGTGGCCTAAATCGATTACTCGGAATCGGAATATCCTGCAACATGAAACGTAGCAGCCCCGAAGGGTCAATACATGGAATGTATGGCAAGTAGAGCTATTAAAGGAGACAATAGCGCTAACATCTACATGCATATTTGGAAAGTGGAGCTGTGGCTAGCTTGCATTTGCAAATACCTTTGTCCTACTTTCATAAACAGTTTTTGATTTTCTTTGAAAAGATCCCAATTAAGTTAACCCGACAACATTAAAGCAATTACGAAATTAGAATGAGCGAGAAACATGTCGTGGAATCAATATCAAGCAACTCAGACGTCCATAACCGGGGACACGGCTAATCGATTAGATTATACACCCTGCAAGGGATAGTACACTTTACCCATGTGACTTGGCCAGCCCAGCTCGTACCATCACTCTCATTTTTGGTGATGATAGGGAGAAGTCCAAGAAGAGACCGTTCGGGAAGTAGCTCCCCAATCCCGACGCGCACCGATCCAACCTACCAAAATTCTACATCTCTGGATACGCGGGTTCGAGTTACCACAACCTACTGAGTCCAACCAACCGCCCATTTCATTATTGGCACATGGTTGTACACGTAAGCTACAAAATAAAGAAGCCAATCATTTTCTCTTGATACCTGGGTGCCTTTCCGCAATGATACCACCAAAAATTATCAATCCCATCACACCTAGGAGGTTCATTGATTAAGTTGTTTTTAGTTTTCGCAAACCAACACATTTAGAAACAACTTTCAATGATGTAACCCAGCCCTCGTTCGTCATAGCATGGCTAAGCACATCTACCAACGGTGGTTCATCTACAGGGATGGCCCTACCACATAATAGGACATAGCATAGCGATAGTAATATCCTACACATGCATATACAAAATACACGACAATGCATTGAAAATAGTAGGACAACATCATGAACAAGGTAGCATCTATTTGCCTTGGCTGTAGTGGTCGGAAGAACAATCCACACACGAGCAAGCATTGCACTCGTCACAATCTACACAATACAATTGCAATCATAAATGAACCATCCACAATCATATGCCAACAAAGATGATGCAAGATGCATGCATGACAAGTGGATTGATGCTACAGCAGCATCACATAATCTTATTCAGTATAGCTACTGTATTGATGCATGGAAATTACTTTCAGCGCAAAGAAAACAAGCATGCAATTTATAATGCCCAATAATAGAGCTAGAAACTAAATAATTCACCTCTGCTAACATACTGTTTGTAAAATCTTGGAAAAATTCTATTGTGTAGGTAACTCTAAGTAGAAACAGTAAATTTCTCAAAAAGGATGTGTATAACTCCCTGAGTAATTAAAATACTACAGTAAGTCTTTAATTAGATTCTGAAAAATTTATTACTGTAAGCCTAACCTTTTAATTCACTTTGAGATTCCCCTTGTTCTACTGATTCCAGGGACATCTTATTTGCAATTTTTGGAGTTACAGAACTTATTCTATGAATTTATTACTCTAAAAAGGGCATTAACTCATTTAATTATTCTGGACAAAACCTTGCTGTAAAAGTGTAAAACAATGGTACAGCAAGATTCTACACGACACACTGATTCTACATATATTTTATTTGCAATTTTTGGCCTAGTAGATCTAAAGATATGGATTTTACAAGTTTTAGTTATTTTCTGCCAATTAAATCGAATTAAAAACTAAACGGTCAACTTTGACTGTTGACTCCGCCCACATGGCGGCTGACGTGGCGGCTGACTTTTCCAACACCCAGAAGCTGACTAGTCAATGGTCCAGATGGACCATTGGATCAAGATCCAAGGGCAGAGGAGCAAGGCAGCGAGGGCTCACCGGAGGGCGGCGGCGACGAGCTCGTGGCGGCGGTGCTGGCGGTCTCCGGCGGTGGCTGAGGGCGGGACGGCATCGGCAGCGAGCTGGCGATGCTCCTCGAGGCGGCGATGTCGGTCGGCGAGCACGAGGGCGGGCGCGGCGGTCGGCCGGAGTGGTGGCGGCGGGGTCGGGCTCGGGCGGTGGCGTCGGCGTGCTCCTGCAGGGAGAGAAGAAGGAGGGGGTCAGCGAGGAGAGGCGGCGGCTCAAGCGGGCGACCGGGGCGAAGGGGGGGCGACGGCGCGCACGGACGAGGAGCTCACCTCGTCAATGGCGGCGGTGGCAGCGTCGGACCCCGGCGAGAAATCGCCGGAGATTGGAGACGCGAGAGAGGGCGAGGGTTTGGGGGTTGCGTAGGGGGGCTAGGGTATAAGGGGGAGGTCGCGGGGCGGCGCGCGGGGTTGTGGTCGCGGCTGAGTCGGCCTCGGCGTCCGTGCCCTTGCCGGCTCCGCGCTGACAGGCGGGCCCCGGCTGGCGGTGGCTGTGGCCGCGTGAGCGGCGCGTAGCGCGCGCCGCGCGGGCGGGCTGCTGCTGCTGGCCGCTGCGCAGCTGGGCCGGCGCGGCTGGGCTGGCGGCCCAGCAGGCTGGCTGGCGTGCTGCCTTCCTTTTTTTATTCCTTTTCTTTTTCTCAGATGATTTTCCCTATCTGAATTTTGACAGAAACTTTCTAGACTCTAAGAAAAATTCAGATTTGCATAACTTTCGCTACGGAGCTCCGAATTGGGTGAATCAAAGTGCTACGGGTTCGTGGCGGAACCCTCTATGCACCTGATCCATCCATACACCCAAAATATATAGTTTTTGACAGAGTCATGGTAAAACCAAGCGTCCAAGTGTAGGTGTCAAAATGCAAATGCAGGTGGTGTGTTTTGCCAAAATCTTTTCAAACTGAAATTTTGCAAGGATGATAATGATGCAATGCCATGAATGTTATGCAGAACCAAATCTAAAATTTGGGATGTGACAATACTAACCCCCTTAAGATGAATCTCGTCCCCGAGATTCGGCGTGGCTAGCAAATAGGTGTGGGTGGTCCTCTCGGATGTCATCCTCACGCTCCCAAGTGGCCTCCTCTTCGGTGTGGTGGCTCCATTGTACCTTGCAAAACCTGATCGTATTGGTACGGGTAATCCTCTCCGCTGTTTCTAGTATCTTGACTAGCTTCTCCTCATAGGTCAAATCATTCTCAAGCTGAACCTCCTCTAGTGGCACAGTGTCTCTCAATGGTGTATCCACCATCTCCGGATGGCACTTCTTCAGCTCGGACACGTGGAACACATTGTGGACAGCGGACAGAGCCTCTGACAACTCCAACTGATAAGCAACTTCTCCTTTGCGTGCTAAGACCCGATATGGTCCAATAAACCGAGGTGATAGCTTACCCTTGATTCCAAATCTCTTGATTCCATGCAGTGGCGACACCCTGAGATATGCTCTATCACCTATCTCATACACCACTTCCTTGCGCTTGGTGTCAGCGTAGCTCTTCTGCCTTGATTGTGCTACCTTCAGCCTGTCCCTAATCAAGGCGACCTTCTCCTCAGTGTCCTTGATCAAATCAGGTCCAAACAGCTGACGTTCTCCTACTCCATCCCATAGAAATGGTGTCCGACACCGTTTCCCGTATAGTACATCGAACGGGGACGTCTTGATGCTGGTTTGATAGCTGTTGTTGTAGCAAAACTTAGCATACGACAAATTCTCATCCCAACTAGAGCCATGAGCCAAAGCGCAAGCTCTCAGCATATCCTCCAAAATCTGGTTTACCCTCTCGGTCTGTCCATCAGTCTGGGGGTGAAATGTTGTGCTAAACTCCAACCTAGTCCCAAGTGACTCGTGCAGCTGGCGCCAAAAGTGTGAGGTAAATTGGGTGCCTCTATCAGATACAATACTCATAGGAACTCCATGTAGGCACACAATCCTGTCCATATAAATCTTGGCCAAATTTGCACTCGTGTAGGTCGTCTTCACCGGTATAAAGTGGGCTACCTTGGTCAAATGGTCGACCACTACCCAAATGGAGTCATATCCCGACCTGGTCCTGGGTAATCCTGTGATAAAGTCCATTCCCACTCTATCACACTTCCAATCCGGCACGGGCAATGGTTGTAGCAGTCCTACTGGCTTCTGGTGTTCCGCCTTCATTCGGCTACACACATCACATAAGGCAATATGCTCGGCGATATCTCCCTTCAAATTGTTCCACCAAAATATGTCCTTTAGGTCCATATACATCTTCGTATTGCCCGGATGTATGGAATACGGCGAGTCATGAGCTTCCTGCAGAATCAACTTCCTTATCTCCGGATCGTTGGGAACGCACAAACGATCTCCATACCACAAGGTTCCTTGCTCATCCTCGCGGAATTCTTTTGCCTGATCCTCCTTCATCTTTTGCTTTATTTCATCTATCTCCTTGTCTCCTACTTGAGCCTTCCTGATCCTGTCCTGTAGCGTTGGTTGGACTTCCATTGCTGCCAAATATCCTTCAGACACTACCTCTAGTCTAAGGTCCTTGAATTGCTTGCACGAATCCTCGGGCAATTCCCCAACAGTCAATCCATTGGCATAGACCTTCCGGCTCAGAGCATCTGCTACTACATTTGCCTTCCCTGGGTGGTACTGCAGATTCATATCATAATCCTTGATAAGCTCCAACCATCTCCTTTGCCTCATGTTCAGTTCCTTCTGTGTAAATATGTACTTCAGGCTCTTGTGGTCGGTGTACACATCGCAGTGTTTCCCCATTAGGTAGTGCCTCCATACTTTGAGCGCATGAACAACTGATGCTAATTCCAAGTCATGTGTGGGATAATTCCTCTCATGGTGTTTAAGTTGCCGCGAGGCATATGACACCACTCTCCCATCTTGCATCAGCACACTCCCAAGTCCCTGTCGAGAAGCATCACAGTACACTTGGAAATCCTTCTGAAGATCTGGTAAACACAGAACAGGTGCGGTCACTAGTCGACGCTTCAGTTCTTGAAAGCTGGCTTCACACGTATCCGTCCATTCAAACTTCCTCTCCTTCTTCAGAAGTTCTGTCATCGGCTTAGCAATCTTGGAGAAGTTTTCAATGAACCTCCTGTAATATCCAGCAAGTCCCAAAAAGCTACGACTATCACCCACATTCTTGGGCGCTTCCCACTCAGTCACTGCAGTCACTTTGCTTGGATCAACAGCGACTCCTTCTCCTGACACCACGTGTCCAAGAAATCCAACAGTGTTAAGCCAGAATTCACACTTGCTGAATTTGGCATACAGCTTGTGTTCCCTCAGCTTCTCCATAATTAGTCGCAGATGTTTCTCATGCTCAGCATCATCCTTGGAATATATCAGTATGTCCTCAATGAACACAACCACGAACTTGTCCAAATACTCTATGAATACCTTGCTCATCATGGTCATGAAATATGCCGGGGCATTCGTTAGTCCAAAAGACATAACTGTATACTCATATAAACCATACCTAGTAGTGAAAGAGGTTTTTGGTATGTCCTCCTCCCAGATCTTCAATTGGAAGTAGCCCGATCGCATATCAATTTTGCTAAATACCTTTGCTCCCTCCAGTTGATCAAACAAATCATTTATGTTCGGCAGGGGGTATTTGTTCTTGATGGTCACTTCATCCAGCGAGAGGTAGTCCACCACTAACCTCTTGCTGTTGTCCTTCTTCTCCACAAACAGAACAGGTGCACCCCATGACGACGAACTAGGCTGAATGAATCCCTTGTCCAATTGCTCCTTTAGCTGTTTCTTTAGTTCCTTCAGTTCATCCACATCCATCTTGTATGGTCTCTTTGCTATAGGTCTTGTTCCCGGCATCAGATCGATGATAAACTCCACATCCCTGTCAGGTGGCATCCCTGGCAACTCTTCCGGAAACACGTCGGGGTACTCCTTAATCACAGGCACAGTATCCATACTAACCCCCTTAAGAGAATTCAGCTTACACCTTCCCGGTCGCACAGCCGACTTGAACATAATCCTCTTACCATCCGGGGTCTTGAGTGAAACAGCTCGCTGTGCACAATCTATGTGTCCCCCATGCATAGACATCCAATCCATGCCCAATGTTACATCTAGACCTTGTGATTCCAAAACTACTAGATGAGCAATAAAATTGTGTGCTCCAATCCTCACAGTTAAGTCGCGGCATCCCGCGCTAGCTATCATATCTCCTCCAGGTGAGCTTACTCTAATAGACTCTTTCATAGACTCCGTAGGTAACTTATACTTATCCACAAAATGCCCTTGATATGAATGAATGCGATGCACCAGTATCGAAAAGTATAAGTGCAGGGTGAGTGTTGATTGGAAACTTACCAATCACAAGATCAGGCTCATCTGGGATCTCCTCCACATTCATGTGGTTCACTGTGGCCTTCTGGTTGTTGGTTGGCTTCAGTCCTTTCTTCTCCGGACAGTTGTCTGCATAATGTCCCTTCTGGCCACACTTGAAGCATGTCACCTCACTCAGATCCTTCTTCACAAAGCTGCGATCACTGTTGCGGTCATGTCCACTGTGTCCTCCAGAATGGTGAGTGTGTCCCCCCTTGTGGCTGTGGCGGTTGCTCTTGTGGCTATCATGGCGATGTCCATCGCCTCCATGGTTGTGGCGGTCATGGCTTCCATGGTGCCCATGGTCACTCCCTCCATGCTTGGAGTATCCATCATAAGAAGTGCGAGACTTGTGGTGAGAACCAGAGTGGTGATTACTTCTCTTTATCTTGCGGTTTTCCACCTGCTTGTGCTTCCCTTCTAAGATTCTGGCCTTGTCCATAAGCTCATGGAAAGTGGGGCAATAAACCACCAGCAGCTGCACTAAAATCTCATCACTGAGGCCATCCAGGAACCTCTCCCTCCTTTTGGCATCAGTGTTAACATCCTCAGGTGCATAACGAGACAGGTTGTTGAACTCCTCAATATACTCAGCCACGGTGCGGTTGGTTTGGCGCAAGTTGCGAAATTCCTTCCTCTTCAGGCTCAGAACTCCTGAAGACACATGGTTGGTCCTGAAACCTTCCTCAAACATTGTCCAAGTCATAGTGTCCAGCGGGTGGGTGATCTGAAAAGTGTCCCACCACGAAGCGGTTGGTCCCTCCAGTAGGTGAGCGGCAAACCTCACCTTCTCAGCATCAGTGCACCCAACAGTTACCAGATCCTTGTTGACTGAATGCAACCAGTGGAGAGCAACCATCGGCTCCGTTGCAGTAGAGAACTTAGCTAGCCTTAGCCTCAGAAACCTAGTGAGAGCATCTCCCTGAGGCTGGTTGTTCCCATTGTTGTTGTTGTTGTTCTGAGCTTCCATGAACTGTGTCATAACTTGGGTCAGCTGTGCCTGAGCTGCCATGAGCTGCTCCAACTCAGTGGGTTGACAGCGGGGAGGCATCTGCGGTTCAGCACAGGTAAGCTTAGAAAGAATCGATTACGAAAACAGGATTCTATCCATGCATTATGACCAAACAACAACAAAACAATCACAGACAATCTCAAGCAAGCAACACATCAACAAACAAATGATCCAGCAACATCCCAGGGGTTATCCTAGCAGTATATACCTACTGAAATAGTTTTTAGAAAAGTTGGCAGTAGTTATCTACACAATAGATCAACAAAGCATTAAAACAGGAATCTGCCAGAATAGTCCAGCAGTGTTCACGAATTTTTCTACCTGACTTCAACTCGTCAGGAATTCTTGCTGCTTTTTGTGTATACAGTCCAGAGAGTTTCGAACCATCCCTATTTTTTTCAGATTTTTCCCAGATAACAGTAAAATATGAAAAATCATACAGTACTGCTGTGTCAGCAGAAAACTGCAACAGGAATAACTCAGATATTAACCAAACTTGCCATAACTCTTCCATAAAATTCGCACAAATAATCCTGAGATATTGGAGTACACATATGAGCAACTAACCACTCTTAACCTAACAGTAATTAAGTTTTACATCGATCGAGACTAATCCTAACGATTTTTCCTAACGAAGACTAATTGGTGGACCTCTATCTACTTCTTGAAGAGGTTGCGGTAGGTCCTTGCACTCATGCGTTGGCGCTTCTATCCACGATCCAACCATGGTGGCGGAGTATACACCTCTCCTATGTCATCACTTGAAATCTCAAACTCCACCTCTTCTGGATCCTCCTCTTCTTCTTCATTCTCTGCTGCAGCTGCGACAGCTTCATCTCCTCCACCATCATCGTCTCCATCATCATCATCCTCGTCCTCATCATCATCATCATCGTTCCCACTGTCATCATCATCATCATTGTTGCCATCATCTCCATTGTCATCATCAGAAGGTGGATTTAGCTGTGCTTGGAGAGCGGCAATCTGGGCTGCCATATCTTCAATAGTTTGATCCCTTTCCTGGACGGTCCCTTGCAACTGTTGTATGGTCTGGTTGTTTTCCTGCACGGTTCCATTAAGATAAGCTATGGTTGCATCCTTGCCTACCAGGGCATTCTTCAGAACATCCACAGCTTCATGCAAGGTGTCTATCTCCTCTCCCTAGACCACCATACCATTGCTGGCAAAATCTGCAATTTCCTTTACCATCATTACTTTCTCGGCTAGAGCTCCATTCTCCGTTTCCATGTCCTCTATGTGCCTCCGACGGGGCGGCATGTTGTTCCTGTCGCTCGGGGTAACCACAATGTTCCCATCTTCATCACGCCTCCCGTAGTCACGGTAGGGTGAATCTGCTGGCAGCAGGTATCGGACAAGATGGCACTGGCGTGACAGGGCTTCATGCAAGGCCAAGTTTATTCCAAGTCCCCAGTTGCAGTATGTCTTGGTGTAGATCCGATGCACAGGGTTTGGCAAGGAGGCATCCCTGAAGATGAAGGTGGTGATCTCCCATGCATCCTCGCCATATCCATAGGTGTACAGCCTCCTTCCCTTGAACATGGGCAGTGGCAATCCCAATGACTGCGAAAGTTGTGCTAACTGTCTTGCAAAGGGCCTTGGTGACTCCATGGTTGCATACTCAGTCCTGACTTCTCCCATCTATCAATTAAAAGAGGAAAGTGTGAGAATAGCATATGGTAAGAATTTACGAGAATGAAAGGCATAAGATAAAAGACAGAGTTAATATAAGCTTTAACAATTCTATGGCTTCCTAATCCAAACCTAGGTCACGATCCTACAGTCGACACACGGGCTCTGATACCATCTTGTAACACCACGGTTCTGAAAAGACCGTAGCTTCTATGTGACATGCCAATCCCTGGATCGGTTCATTGGCTCACGATAGAATGAGATGAATAACATAGCAAAATATCCGTGTATCATAAATAACGAAGATCCAGAGTATCATTATTACAATAAAAGCTTAGCTCAAGGCTAGCTCAAAATATTCAAGTAGCAATATAAATAAAGTAAATCCTCCATTCTTCAAATTGCCCACAAGTGAACAAGTGCCGACTGGAGTACCGTGGCCTAAATCGATTACTCGGAATCGGAATATCCTGCAACATGAAACGTAGCAGCCCCGAAGGGTCAATACATGGAATGTATGGCAAGTAGAGCTATTAAAGGAGACAATAGCGCTAACATCTACATGCATATTTGGCAAGTGGAGTTGTGGCTAGCTTGCATTTGCAAATACCTTTGTCCTACTTTCATAAACAGTTTTTGATTTTCTTTGAAAAGATCCCAATTAAGTTAATCCGACAACATTAAAGCAATTACGAAATTAGAATGAGCGAGAAACATGTCATGGAATCAATATCAAGCAACTCAGACGTCCATAACCGGGGACACGGATAATCGATTAGATTATACACCCTGTAGGGGTTAGTACACTTTACCCATGTGACTTGGCCAGCCCAGCTCGTATCATCACTCTCATTTTGGGTGATGATAGGGAGAAGTCCAAGAAGAGACCGTTCGGGAAGTAGCTCCCCAATCCCGACGCGCACCGATCCAACCTACCAAAATTCTACATCTCTGGATACGCAGGTTCGAGTTACCACAACCTACTGAGTCCAACCAACTGCCCATTTCATTATTGGCACATGGTTGTACACGTAAGCTACAAAATAAAGAAGCCAATCATTTTCTCTTGATACCTGGGTGCCTTTCCGCAATGATACCACCAAAAATTATCAATCCCATCACACCCAGGAGGTTCATTGATTAAGTTGTTTTTAGTTTTCGTAAACCAACACATTTAGAAACAACTTTCAATGATGTAACCTAGCCCTCGTTCATCATAGCATGGCTAAGCACATTTACCAACGGTGGTTCATCTACAGGGATGGCCCTACCACATAATAGGACATAGCATAGCGATAGTAATATCCTACACATGCATATACAAAATACACGACAATGCATTAAAAATAGTAGGACAACATCATGAACAAGGTAGCATCTACTTGCCTTGGCTATAGCGGTCGGAAGAACAATCCACACACGAGCAAGCGTTGCACTCGTCACAATCTACACGATACAATTGCAATCATAAACGAACCATCCACAATCATATGCAAACAAAGATGATGCAAGATGCATGCATGACAAGTGGATTGATGCTACAGCAGCATCACATAATCTTATTCAGTATAGCTACTGTATGCATGCATGAAAATTATTTTCAGCGCAAAGAATACAAGCATGCAATTTATAATGCCCAATAATAAAGCTAGAAATTAAATAATTCACCTCTGCTAACATACTGTTTGTAAAATCTTGGAAAAATTCTATTGTGTAGGTAACTCTAAGTAGAAACAGTACCAATTGGAATTTCTCAAAAAGGATGTGTATAACTCCCTGAGTAATTAAAATACTACAGTAAGTCTTTAATTAGATTCTGCAAAATTTATTACTGTAAGCCTAACCTTTTAATTCACTTTGAGATTCCCCTTGTTCTACTGATTACACGGACATCTTATTTGCAATTTTTGGAGTTACAGAACTTATTCTATGAATTTATTACTCTAAAAAGGGCATTAACTTATTTAATTATTCTGGACAAAACCTTGCTGTAAAAGTATAAAACAATGGTACAGCAAGATTCTACATGACACACTGATTCTACACATATTTTATTTGCAATTTTTGGCCCAGTAGATCTAAAGATATGGATTTTACAAGTTTTAGTTATTTTCTGCCAATTAAATCGAATTAAAAACTAAACAGTCAACTTTGACTGTTGACTCCGCCCACGTGGCGGCTGACGTGGCGGCTGACTTTTCCTACACCCAGAAGCTGACTAGTCGATGGTCCAGATGGACCATTGGATCAAGATCCAAGGGCAGAGGAGCAAGGCGGCGAGGGCTCACCGGAGGGCGGCGGCGGCGAGCTCGTGGCGGCGGCGCTGGCGGTCTCCGGCGGTGGCTGAGGGCGGGACGGCGTCGGCGGCGAGCTGGCGATGCTCCTCGAGGCGGCGGTGTCGGTCAGCGAGCACGAGGGCGGGCGCGACGGTCGGCCGGAGTGGTGGCGGCGGGGTCGGCCTCGGGCGGTGGCGTTGGCATGCTCCTGCAGGGAGAGAAGAAGGAGGGGGGTCAGCGAGGGGAAGTGGCGGCTCCAGCGGGGCGAAGGGGGGGCGACGGCGCGCGCGGACGAGGAGCTCACCTCGTCAATGGCGGCGGCGGTGGTGGACCCCAGCGAGAAATCGCCGGAGATTGGAGGCGCGAGAGAGGGCGAGGGTTTGGGGGTTACGTAGGGGGGCTAGGGTATAAGGGGGGAGGTCGCGGGGCGGCGCGCGGGGTCGTGGTCGCGGCCGAGTTGGTCTCGGCGTCCGTGCCCTTGCCGGCTCCGCGCTGACAGGCGGGCCCCGGCTGGTGGTGGCTGTGGCCGCGTGAGCGACGCGTAGCGCGCGCCGCGTGGGCGGGCTGCTGCTGCTGGCCACTGCGCAGCTGGGCCGGCGCGGCTGGGCTGGCGCGCTGCCTTCCTTTTTTTATTTCTTTTCTTTTTCTCAGATGATTTTCCCTATCTGAATTTTGACAGAAACTTTCCAGACTCTAAGAAAAATTTAGATTTGCATAACTTTCGCTATGGAGCTCCGAATTGGGTGAATCAAAGTGCTACGGGTTCGTGGCGGAACCCTCTATGCACCTGATCCATCCATACACCCAAAATATATAGCTTTTGACAGAGGCATGGTAAAACCAAGCGTCCAAGTGTAGGTGTCAAAATGCAAATGCAGGTGGTGTGTTTTGCCAAAATCTTTTCAAACTGAAATTTTGCAAGGATGATCATGATACAATGCCATGAATGTTATGCTGAACCAAATCTAAAATTTTGGATGTGACAGCTGGTGCGACCGGTTGGTTCGGGCCTCCTACGGGTGGCGGTGGAGGAGCTCCATGCGCTATCTCTCCTGGTGCAGGTGTGTTCCCAAATCCAGGGGGTGGAGCTTGCTGCCTCATCTGAACCATGCTTTCGCTGAGCTTTTGGAACTCGTGGCAGTCCTTGAGCATGTGGCTTGCCTTCTTCTTACCATCCTTCTTGTCGATGTAGAAGTGGATGGTGCATGGACCCGACAGTTTTTCGTATGCTGAGGGTCCGTCGTCGCGATTGCGGCGCTGCCACGACTGTGCTGGGCGTCCTCCATCACGGAAGTTGCCTCCACGGTATCCTCCGCTGTTGTGGTTGGTATCGTTGCGGCGATCGGCGTAGCCGGCCGCGACCATGTCGGGTCCATCGCGGTCATCGTAGACGCACGGTCTCCTCTTGTTACGATGCTCCCGTCGTCGGCCGTAATCTTCCTCTTCCTCCGATTGTGCCCGGTGGACGGAATCTTCGCCGTCGGCCCACCTGTTGGCGTTGTCCATGAGGTGGTCGAGTGTCTTGGGCTTGACGCGCCCAAGCTCCTCCTTGAAGTCCTGGCGCTTGACGCCGTCCTTGAAGGCGTCGATTGCCCTTTCTTCCAAGATGTGCGCTGCGGAGTTCTTGGTGTTGGACCAGCGCAGTATGTACGAGCGAATGGATTCGCCCGTTCGTTGAGTACAGGCTCGCAACTCCTCGATCGAGGCGGGCCTCTTGCTGGTGCCTTTGAAGTTTCGGATGAAACTGTAAGCCAGCTCCTCCCAGCTTCGGATGGATCCTGAAGATAGGCTGCTAAGCCAGATTCGGGCTGCGCCCGTCAGCTGCAGCTGAAGGCATTGCATGGCGGTTTCCTTGTTTCTACCGTGCAGCTTGACGGATGACAGGTGGTCACTGAGCCACGCCTTGGGTCCTGTGTGCCGTCGAACTTCGGAGTATCCGAAGGAAGCTTGAAATTTCGCAGCATCCATGTCCTTCGGACAGATCTGCTGAAGCACCGGGCTCCGCAGAGTTCTCCTTCGTCTTCGTCCATCTCGAATTCAGACGAGCATGTGCGCTTGGCTTGCGCTTTGTCGATTTTGCGCTGTGTTAGTGCATCTCTGGCATCGTAATCGCGGCTGCGATGACGTGAGCTCTTGTGCCTTCGAGGAAGGTCATGGTCCTCTTCTTCGGATGAAGGAGTGGGATTGCGGTCGAACCTGACTATAGCTTTCTTTTTTGGATCCGTAGGAGCTTCTTGATGGAGCGCAGCTCCGACGAGTCCGAGTGTGGTGAGTGCGAACTTGTGCATGGCTCTTTTCGGGTCCCCCTTCGGAGGTGGGTGGGACGCTAGGTACGCGGTGGCTGCCATGATCGCAGCTTGCGGTGTCTTCGGGATGATGTTGCCATTGGCATCCATCTCCATGAAGGATGCGTGGAGGGTTCGGGTGAACTCACGGCGCTCCTTGGGGTCCATGTTCTCCGTCCGGGAGCGGTGCTTGTTGTCGTGGTTGCCGTTTGAGCTGGAGCCGATGCCCATGGCGGAGAGCGCAGCTCGTCGCGCGCTGGACTCTGAGGCTGCTTGCTTGCGTTTGTCAAGAACCTCTTGCATCTTGACCTGCTTCTTGTGCTCCTCGATCAGGAGAAAGTGGTATGCCATCAGCAAGTCCTGTGAGGCATCTGCGGGCAGGATCGTGCTGCCCGCCACGGCGGCGCGTGCCTGGGCCCATCCTTCTTTGCTAAGGCGGATGACCTGGCCGATGTTATCCCCTTCGGGTGGGGGGAGTGGCTTCTTCTGTTCCCGCCGTTTCAGTCCTGCGGGTTAGGTGGCGCGTTGGGCGGCGGGTTGGGCGTTTGCTGATCCACATCGCCCTGGATGACTACGGCGCATTGGTAGCGCTCGTAGATTGGTCCGCTGCTGCCGCAACTTTCAGATCCGGAACCGTAGGTCCCTTCATCCGATGGCGGATCGCACAGATCGGAGTTGCAGCTGCTGTTGTCGTATGACTCATCTGTTGATGATGATGTGCGTAGCATAGGGTGTGGAGCCCACGAAGCGGGCGTGATTGATGGTAGGGGCACCCGCTCTGGGAGGCGTAGGGTGCTAGTTTGCCCCACCTGGAAGCAGAAGCTCCCGAACAGGATCTCGAGTCCGTCACCTACGGGCTCGAAGTCCTTCATGGTGGCCGGTGAGTGGGCGGTAAAGTCGAAAGCACCGAAGAGGAGGTGACTCTCCGTCGCCGTAGAGTTGTAGATCGCTCGGGTTGGGACCATCACGATCACACAATCAGCATCCCCAGTTCCCACAGACGGCGCCAATTGACGAGGTTTGATCTCGTCAATGCCCATTGTTATGGACTTGGGTTTTGGAGAAGATGGGGATGCTGGAGATCGCGGAACGGTTAGCAAACAAGCAACACGGGACACGAGGTTTACCCAGGTTTAGGCCCCCGGAGGGAAAACCCTACTCCTGCTTGTCTGCTCTTGATTACGGCGGAACCGGTGATTACAGGGGTGCGCAGATGCAATCTGGCGTGGAGGTGTGTATGCGAAAGTATGAGGTCAGAGATCTAGGTCGTACCCTCCTGGCCTTTATATAGACTTAGGCAGGTCCCAGGCACAGATCTAGTCGGTTACAGGTTCTAGGGTTTACCCCTTTGAATTTCCTATCTACTCTAGTCTTGCTCTCTAAGGATCCGGAGGCGTCATGGGCCTTGGCCACCCGAAAGTCTTCATGGGCCGGCGTATATTTGTCGTGGGCCTTCCTTGGGCTGGACCAGGTATGTTGAGGTCATGTATCTGCGGGGTATAACCATGTCAAACATATTGTGCATACACATCACCATAATAATCACGCATTATAACATAGTGAGGGTTAGCACTTCCCGCAAAATCATCATGAGACATAGTTTTACCACTTGTGGTCTTACTATCCACAATGGCCTTGTTTTTCTCTTGTGCGGGCTTGGCCTTCTTCTTCTTGGCTTTGGAGACAGAACCAATGCCCCTTTCTCACCATTTGACCTTTGCTTACTCAAGAGGTCATCAATGGACTTGTTATCTTTTGGAAATGTGGCCTTAGCTAGCTCCCCCTTAAACCTAGCATTCTCTTCAAGAATAGTTGTACTACTAGAGGGAATGAAATTACTAGGTGAAGGAATATTGGTCAATTGAGTTTGAAGATTTTCATGGGACTTTGTGAGTGACAAGAGTTCACTTTCCAATGCCTTGTAATCCTTGTTAAGTAAACTAAAATCCTTGGCAAGTTTTTCATGAACCACACCAAACTCAATCTTGTCCTTTTTAGCCCTTTTATATTTAGCAATAGCAAGATCACATTCCTTGATGAGTCTATTAACAATTATGTCATTGGACCCATCAAGCCCTTCAAGTTTTAGTTCAAGAGACATCCTAGTCTCTTGTTCTTCTTCTAGAGCATTATTTAGGGCTTCTACCTCAATCATGTGTTCTCTCCCAAGTTTACATCTTACATCAGGAAGCTCTTGTGTGTGGGAAAGTTGATCTAAGATGTTCCCAACATGTATCTTGGCCTCCCCTTGCAAGTTAGTCACAAACTCATCGAAAGCAATTAATTCCCTTTTTACTTCAAGAGACATCTCATCATCAATTTCAGCATTAGCTAAGGGAGTGGAGTGAGATGATGAGGATACCTCCGTTCCTCTTGCCATAAGGCAAGTGACGTTCTTGTTGGGAGTATTCTCATTTAGAGAATCAAAGAGGGAGAATGCCGGAGTAGAAGTAGTGGCTAGAGCAGCCACACCACTTGATGTTTCCTCTTCCTCATCTTCATCATCTTCATTGTCGGAGGAGAATTCTTCATGAGTGATCAATACAATTTTGCCCTTCTTCTTATTGATTGGATTCTTCTTGATGAAGGGTTTCTTGTAAGGAGCTTTGGAAGTTTTCTTTGGCACGAGGTTGCCACCATGATCTTCTCTTCTCTCATAGGGACAACTGGCCATAAAGTGATATCGGTCGCCACAATTGAAAAAAGTTCTCAATTTAGGGATATTGCCTCTTTGTCCATTGGGGTTGCTTCTTCGTTGCATTTCCATCTTGGCCTTGGCGGGGTTCTTCCAGAAGTTCGTTGCATATAAGGCCATATATTAACCATGAGCAATCTTGACATCATCGGGGTGGCTCATGGATAGGCCTTCATCACAATCATCTCCATCCCCATGTTCCACAACTTTGGCCTTCAATGCAAGGTTGAAAACATTGCTCATTCCAAGGGCTCGAGCACGGGCATCTTTGGCATTCTTGGCGACAACCTTGAAAGAGGCCATCTCTTGCATAACTTCATTGGAGGTCATGAGGTGGTAGTTGTGTCTTCCTTGTAGTCTATTCAAGTCGGTGGGCTCAAAGGGCATGAGTGCACTCACATATTTCCTTTTTATCCAAGCATCATCCACATGTGAGGCACCCACATTCCTAAAAGCGGTGGTGGTGGATTTGAATCTACGATACATGTCTTCATGATCTTCATCTTCCTTCATATAGAAGCCTTTGGCTTCATTGCTTAGTGCATCATACCGGTTCCTTCTCATGCTCTCATTCCCAACATAAAACTCTGTGAGAGCATCCCAAGCTTCCTTGGCAGTGTTGAGGTGCTCAATGTGTGGGTAATCTTTTGTACCCAATCCTTGTTGTATCATGTGCAAGGCGGTGGCATTGATTTGACTATTGACAACTTCTCTTCTTGTCAAGTTGTTGGGATCCCCAATAAAGAGTCCTTGTTCAATGATGTTCCATAACTCAATACAAGAGCTGCACACATGAGATTTCATTAGAGATTGCCATTGAGAAAAAGTAGATGCATCTAGCTTTGGTGGGTCTCCTCTATTGTTTATATGAGGGTGAGGAATTGGAGGGTCGGGAGAGTACCATCCATGAGAGTCATGGTGCTCTCCCTTCCCACCATCCCTTTTTGTGGAGGAATTAGTGTTGTCTTTATTACCCCCCACCATCATACCCTCGGGTGATGCATGGGCATTCACCTTAGGTAATACTGATGGAGGTTCCTCTTGAGGAGAAGGGGATGATGAGCCACCTTTATCTTTAATAAGTTGCTCAAGTAGTTTTTTGATCTCGTTGGCCATGGTGGATATCAATCTTGTTTCCAAGTTTTTGAGATCATCCATGGTCACCGAGGTAGTCTCACCACCACCTTCCCCATCGTTGCTACCCATATACTCTTAGGCGGTAAAGCCCGAATAAAGAGCCGTGGCTCTGATACCAATTGAAAGGATCGTATGGGCACCTAGAGGAGGGGGTGAATAGGTGATACTTCAAATTTTATTCTTTTTAAAATTAGGGTTTGACAAGAAAGGTAAATTCTCTAGATTATGCAACTAAGGTGAATTACCTATATGTCAAACGAGTACCAACTAACACAACACTAAGCAAGAACAAGTGAAGTAAAGTGCGATAAAGGATAGAAGTAACCAAAGTGGTGGACGCGGAGACACGAGGATTTGTTTCCCGTAGTTCCTTCCTTTTGAGGGGAAGTACGTCTACGTTTGGAGAGGGGTGGTATCAAACCACCTATGCCACGAGAGGCCTCCCTTGTTCTCCGATGAACCTCATCCCAATGGGTTCGATTCACCTCTTCCACTATATCGGCAACCTTCAAGGTGGAAGCCAACACCTTTACAACTAGTTCGAGACACACATCCACAACTTAATTGGAGGCTCCCGAATACAAGCAAGTTGTCAAACAATCAAAGAAAAACTTGTAAGATCCAAATCTAGAACTAGAGTTTCCAAAGAAACACTAGAGCAAGGGGCCTTCAAGTGAATGAGGGGGAAATGAAGATCTCTCTTGGTGAAGCAATAGATCAAGGGCTCCTCCTTCGATTCTCCAAAGATCAATGACTTTGGATGGTTGAGTGAAGAGATCTTGGCGATTTGGTGTCTCAAATGGAGGTGGTGTTCTTGAGTGAGACGAGCAACTTCTCAAGGTAGTTGAAGGGTCCTTTTATACCCCTTGGAGTGGATCTGCCCATTGAGCATTAAATGCACTGGTACTACCGGTACTCAAGCGGTAGTACCGGACAACACCGGTACTACCGGTCAGGTACCGGACCAAGTACCGGAGATGCACCACACGGACAGGCCAGCCTCAGACACACCCGATACCATCTAGGCGGTGCTACCGCAAAGCGGTAGTACCGGTCATGAGGTGCGGTACTACCGGTCCGAGCGGTAGTACCGGCTCCAGGTACTGGTTGGATCTGAGAGGGATGAGGAGATCGTGTCAACCCTTGGAGTCACCCTGTACAGACGAGCGGAACTACCGTTGTCAAGCGGTAATACCATTTTGTGAAAGCGGTACTATCGGTTGGAGCGGTAGTGCCGCCCCGCGGTACCGGGTGGTACTGAGGGTTGGCGAAGTATTCTTCTCCCTTGCAGATGCGACCGGTACACTGAAGTGGTACTACCGGTGCCAAGCGGTAGTACCGGATGTGACTTTCTATACTACCGGTCAGCACAGGCGTCTTTGGCAAGAGCCAATTGTGGACAAATCATTTTTCGTGCCACAACCTTTAAAGAACCTGAGATACACTTAGCACACAATTAAACCAATAGGTGTGTTATCATCAAACATCAAAATCACAAGAATAGGAAGTGCAATTTCAATATGTCCATCACATCATTCTTCTAATGATATGACCTTGTTGTTAATAACATCTCAATGTCCATGATCAGGAAATCATGATCATATATTAACCAATATGATAGTTTAACAAGAGGCTTTACTAGGGACTCTTTTATATTTACAAATCACACAAGTATTAATGTTTCCTGTTAATACAATTATAGCATGATATGTAAACATTTATCATAACGATGAAGATATGATAATAACCACTTTCTTATTGCCTCTTGGGCATATATCCAGCACAGAGATCATCTGATCATGCGGGGTATGATGTGTACCGCACAACGATTTCTTAGTATCGAGTCCGAGCAAGAGGAAGCGACCGAGCTGAATTAACTGGTCCAATAGTCGGCGCCAAAAAAAGCGAAGAGGATGTATGAACCACAAAATTAAAAGCTACTTATGACCACCGAAATACTACAACTTCATCGAAATTTCATTTCGAGAGAAGTGGAATCTTAATACTTTTGAAATGTTATGTGGTTTTCTTTTCCATCCACGTGAACATGAGTTATGTTATATGTATGGCGATAAAAAAACTACTCAAGATTCCCTAGCATCGCACTGGCATTCAGCTAGTAGGTATATATATAGATATACTAAACAAAGGCCAAAGCAGACTAAAACAAACAGAAACATGCCAAAATACACCAAAGCAGGCCGAAAACTATCAAAAAGAGGCCGAATCAGACCGTGCTCTTTTAGGTTTGTGTCGGACAAGGGCCAGGCATGGAATAAGCTAGGCTGGGCTTTGACTACAAGAGTAATGCTACATTTACGGAAAGGATCCACGGAATCATCTTACGAACGCGGTTGTGGCATCACGCAATTGGAGTAGACTCAAGCGGTTGGTCCGAGAATTCAGTCATGGAGAAACAGCTACACGCCACAGTCGTCCGTAAGGTTATGTACAATGCAGTAACTGCAGCCTTCTTTTATGCTTGTCACGGTGGATTTTTGCTTAATTGAAGGAAAGAGAAACTAGAAAGTGGAGATTGTCTTCCCTTAGCTAAGGGATGATTTTTTAGAAATAAGAGAAGACTATTTTCTCTATTATATCATATGTCTGCCTTAGCCAAATAATTTCTTAGTAAAAATAGTTAATTCTCACTAATTACTAGAGATAATAATAAGAGATAATGCATTGTATAAGTTATAGTGTCTTTCTAAATAATGTGGAGAGCCAAGAGAAAATATGGCTTACCTAGCATTTTTCTGGACGAATCTGTGTGTAAACCCAGCATTATTGTTACTACAATATTGGCACGTAAGCCGGTATAACATGACACGAATTGCTCAGAAATATTCAGGCCAGGTTGTACTGCGCATGTCTACTACTGTTCGTACTTGCGGCATGCTAGGCCGTCTCAGTGGCTAGCTTTGCGTGGGAGACACGACGTTCTTGAGTCGTGGGACCATCTAACCCCGTAGGCCATGACGTTCCCTAGATAGGAAATTTCTATACACCAACTAGCTCCGCCTATACCGAGTGTCGCACATAGTACTGGACTCTCGAGTAGTTAGTCTCGTTAAGACTCGGTTCGGCTTGGATCATTAAACTAGTTAAGAGTAACGAGTACAAAGTAAAGCTCGGTTTGGTTCGTTAGATGTTCACGAGCACTCACGAGCTGATCGTTAAGAAAATACAGTTAGACTCAGATAGAAGCATAGTACTTACGACATATAATTAAAAGCGAAAGTCACGACCACGTATACACCATTACCAGAATAGAGGTCGCCTGGCTTATGATGGGTGATTTCAACGAAACTATGTGGCAAAATGAACATTATTCAGAGAAAAAACGAAATGAAAAACAAATGTTGGATTTTAGAGAAGTCCTATCCTATTGTGATTTACATGATCTTGGTTTCAACACCATGGACTTTTGACAACAAGCAGAGTGGAAGAAGAAATGTCAAGGTCCGGCTAGACCGGGCTGTTGCTTCACCAACTTGGTCAAATACTTATCCTCAAAGCTTTGTAAGTTACTTAACTTCTTCAGCGTTCAGATCATTGTCCTATCCTTCTTACTTTAGAACAAACCCCTGCTGTGAGTTTTCCTTGTCGTCCTCGAAGGTACGAAGCGTGTTGGGAAATGGAAGAAACACTAGTTGAAGAAGTCAAGTTAGCGTGGCAAGGACATGGTAAACCAAAAGACCTAGGTGATGTGGCATCAAACCTCTCTGGTGTTATGGATTGCTTACAAGACTGGAGCAAGAAAACTGTAGGATCTGTGTCCAAAAGAATTGATAAGCTGAGAAAGAAACTAGAAAAAGTGAACCGATGCACCAACTGGCATGTGCAGGAGGAGAAGAAAAGAATTGAGAGGGAATTAGACAGCCTTCTAGAGCAAGAAGAGTTGTACTGGAAACAACGTTCAAGAATTAATTGGCTAAAGGAAGGAGATCGAATTACAACTTTTTTTCATAAAAAAGCTACGTGGAGGGCACAAAAAAATAAAATTGAGCGTCTTGAGAAATCTGATGGAAGCATGACTGAAAATAAAGAAGAGATGGAGGCTATGGCTACTAGTTTCTTCAAAGAGTTGTATACAGCAGTTCAGCCAGAGATTGTTACAGATGCAGTACAAGCCCAAATATCCCAAGATATGAATGAAAAGCTTTGTACTGAATTTTCTGATGAAGAAATTGGCAATGCACTCTTTCAGATCCGATCTAAAAGCACCAGGCAAAGATGGTTTTCTTGCAAGATTTTTTCAACGACATTGGGGTGTTTTTAAAGAAGACATTGTCACCGCAGTTAAAAAATTCTTTCGAAGTGGAACTATGCCTGATGGGATAAATGACACAGTGATAGTTTTAATTCCAAAGATGAAAAACCCGGTATGCCTCAGAGATTTCAGACCCATAAGCCTCTGCAACGTGGTATCAAAGTGTATGGTAAATAGGTTGAGACCGCTACTTCAGGAAATAATAGCACCAAACCAAAGTGCGTTCATCCCAGGAAGACTAATAACGGACAATGCACTCATAGCTTTTTGATGGGGATATGCCTACCGGGGTATACCCAGCAGGACGTTTCCGACTGGCCCAGGAACTGGCGAGTGGGCCTGCAAGACGGCGACTGGATCGAGGCCCGGTGTGGATCCAAGCGACTAGAAGCTAAAGGCCCAGACGAGTAGATAGGCCCAGTCGGATTAGGTTAAACGATTACCGAAGCTTTAACTGATTCGGTTGGGATATGTAAACCCTAGGGGAGGTAAGACTATATAAACCTCCCTACGGGGCATGTAGAGATACGTTCCATCATACACCCAAGCGACTCGCCGCCTAGCCGCCGAGCTCGCCCATTGTACCTCCACCATAATACAATCTAGCAGGAGTAGGTCTTTACCCTCCGGGGGGGCGAACCTGGGTAAAACTTTGTGTCTCCGCCCTCATCTCGCACCGCAGATGGATGGCCGCCCTTGCCCCTCGTTCTACTACTCGCTGCCGATTGCAGCATCTATCGTGACCATTCCCACGACAGTGGCGCCCACCGTGGGGCCTGGCCGGTGTTCTGCGGCGAGATCCAATCTGCCCATCAACGAGACGGTCGCCACCGGCCGCATGATAGCGATCGGCGAGATGCTCCAGATCTTGCCGAGCAGCTACGTCCCGGCGGCGCGACCCGTCACGCACAGCATGATCTTGCCGGTCGGCACGATCAGCCTCTTCGTCGGCCTCACCGACGTCATCATCTCGGAGGACTCGGCTCGCATCCGCGAGTCGCCGCCACGCGATCGGCTCTCCGAGAGCCAGGTCCGCACGATCCATCGCCTCGCCTCCGAGTACAACTCGGCTCACAGCAACGTGGCCGAAAACTCCGCGGCCGCGGAAGACGCGGCCCTCAACGACAACGCCGATTCGGCGACCCCGGCGTCACTCGCCGGATCCATCACCGCGGCTTCACCCGCGGGCTCCATCACCTAGGTTTCCAACGTGGGAGACTTCGAGGATCCCTCCATCCTTGGGATCTTCGACTTCGACTCTGGGTCGGAAAATTCCGCCGACCTCCGCGACGGGACTGGTCGCCACGCCGCGACCTACATGGCGACCGGCACCGATCCGCCGGAGGATCCCTTCTCCACCCCGATCCCTCCTAACGCCACGGCAACGGAGGTCGAGGAACTCCGCCTGAAGCTGGCGGAGGCAGTCCGCAAGGAACAAGCCGAGCGCGAAAATTTTCGCCTCGAACAGGTGACGGCGAAGGAGCTGTCGCGCTACCACCAGCAGCGAATCAGGTCGCGCCTGAACCCCACCGTCCAGGGGCGCGCCCTGAACTTCGACGACGAAAACGATCCAGCCCGCGTGGCCGAGCGCGCGATCTGCGAGAACGCGCCACCAGGAGGAAGCGCCCGGCCCCCGCCAGGATCGACGGCGATGGGCGCCCCACCTCCACCCAACCGCACACCCCCCAGGGATCAGCCGCGGATAGTAGCCTCCTCACGGGAGCGAGACGCGGACGGCCTCCCACTGTTCTCCACCCCGATGGACAACCTCGTGGCGGGCCGAGCAGCAGCCGACAACATAACGGCCACCGGCGACGGCGCCCTACAGATCCAGTATGTCAGGGCCCTGCTCGCAAAGGCCGTCGAGCAGCAAAACGCAGGCGTCGACTCGCAGGGTCGAGTGTACTCGCGTTCTTCGGGAAGCAGAGCGGCCTCAAGTGGCCACCCCATGGCGGCAAACACCCTCAACTGCCCGCCACCAGAGCCATTGCAGCTTCAACATCGACCCGCGAACGCTTCACTCTCCACCAACGACCCCAGGCCAGCGACCAACTTCGTCGCCGCCAACGGTCAACCCATCGACGCCCGCACCCACATCATCAACAACCAAAGCTGGCGCGCACGCCAGCCCGACGACCTGCGACACACCCTATCCAATCGCCGCGACGGCGAGCCGATGGGATCGCTAAGTCGACTAGGCCCCAAGTGCTTCGGACCGATGATCCGAGGCGAGAAGTACCCGCCGAACTTCAAGGCACCGAAGGAGATAGAAAAGTACGACCCTTCGTACGACCCCTCCGTGTGGCTCGATACATACCTCATGGAGATAGGGATCGCAGGCCACACCGACCTGCTAGCCGCCCGTTACCTCCCCTTGATGATGGAGGGGACGTGCAGGCAGTGGATCAACACCCTCCCCCAGGATAGTATCGACTCCTGGGAGGAAATGCGCGACGCCTTCGTCAGGCACTTCGAGTGCTCCTACACCCGCGCCACCACCATCGAGGACCTGGAGCGATGCGTCCAGGGACCCCGCGAGTCGACCCGCAACTGGGTCCAGCGGTGGCAAGAACTCTGGTACAACGCGGTCGGCATCCACCCGGACACTGCGATCCATTGCTTCAAGACCTCGTGCCGCTACGAGCCCTTGGTCGCCAAGCTCAAGCGACATTCTCGCACACTCGACAACATACCGGACCTCCTCGAGATCGCCAAACTGTACGTGGAGGAAGATCCAAACCAGGAAACCGACGATGATTCGGGAGGCCAACACCGCACGAGCGGCAACGACAACGGACGACGGTCCGACCTACACTACAGCAGCACTCACCTCACCGGGAAGCGCCGCAGTGACGGGTGAGTCGACTTCGTCGCCAACGTCGGGCACGCACAACGCGAGCCCAAAAGCTTCCGCCGCGACGGAGGACAACGCCGCGACGGCGGCAACTACAAGGCCAAGCCAAGGTTCGACCCCGCGGCCCTCCTTAACCAACCTTGTGCGTTTCATAGCAGGGAAGGGAAACCCACCATGCACATGACCGCCGACTGCCACACCCTCAGAGAAATCGAGAAGGCACGGCGAGCACAGGAGGACCCCGACAACAACCCGCCAAACGGCGGAAAATTCGGCAACGTGGCCGGCTCGCTCCATACCTTCACAGGCTTCAACACGAAGCGCGAGAAGAAGGTCATCACCCGCGCCGTCGCCGTCAACGCGGTGGCCCAGGTGGACGTCCCCCAGTTCCTCAACTGGTCGGAGCAGCCCATCACCTGGAGCCGCCAGGACCACTCGCCACGCATCGAGTACCCAGGCCGAGTCGCCCTGGTGGTCAAGCCTAAGGTGGGTGACTACTGGCTCCCCAAGACATTGATGGACGGCGGCAGCTCCATCAACATCCTGTACCTGGACACCTTCAGGCGGCTGCGGCTCCCGCAGTCGATGATCGAGACAACCCACACCACGTTCCACGGCATCGTCCCCGGTCGGAAGGCGTACCCGATCGGCAAGGTCACGCTGCCAGTCACCTTCGGCACACCAGCAAACTTCCACACCGAGCGGATTGTCTTCGAGATGGTACCCTTCGACAGCCCCTACCACTGCGTCCTGGGGCGCTAGGCGTTCGCCAAGTTCATGGCAGCGCCCCACTACGCGTACAACGCGATGAAGCTCCTCGGGTCGTGCGGCGTCATAACCATCAACGGCGACCCCGACATGGCCGCCGAGTGCGAGGCCAAAGGAGCAGAAATCGCCGACGCCGTCATCGCGACAGAGACCAACCACGCCGATGAGCTCGCCAAGTATGCGAGCGGGGTCAACAACGACGACCCCACCATACTCAAGAAGCCCAACTCGGAGGGTGCAAACAGCTCAACCTTCGAGGAAACGACTCACACCCGCACCGTCGAGCTGGTCACAAGCGACTCCAGCCAGACGGTGACGATCGGGACGGGCATGAGCCCAGCCTAGAAAGGCGCGCTCATCGAGTTCCTCCGTGAGAACAGGGACATCTTCGCATGGAAGCCCTCTGACATGCCCGGTGTCCCTAGGGAGCTCGCTGAGCACAAACTAAACGCCGACCCCAAAGTGCGACCCGTTAAGCAGTCGCTGCGGCCCTTCAATGAAGAGCGCCGCCGAGCTATCGCCGAGGAAGTATAGCGTCTACTCGCTGCAGGCTTCATCCGGCCAATTAAATACTCCAAGTGGCTGGCAAACCCAGTCTTGGTCGAGAAAAAGAACGGGACCTGGAGGATGTGTATCGACTACACAAACTTGAACAGCGCCTGCCCGAAGGAGCAGTTCGTCCTCCCACGGATCGACCAAATAATCGACTCCACCGCGGGCTCGGAGTCGCTATGTTTTCTCGACGCCTACTCTGGATACAACCAGATCAAAATGGCTATCGAGGACGAGGAGAAGACGGCGTTCATCACGCCATTCAGAGCCTTCTGCTACACCGCCATGACCTTCGGCCTCAAGAACGCCAGGGCGACCTACCAGCGGTGCATGCAGGAGTGCCTCGCGAGCCAAATTGGCCGCAACATCCACGTCTACATCGACGACGTGGTCGTAAAATCCGCTCGCCAGGGTGATCTACTCGCCGACCTGGCGGAAACATTCGCCAACTTGCGGAAATACAAGATAAAGCTTAATCTAGGCAAATGCACCTTCGGTGTACCAGCAGGACAACTACTGGGGTACGTCGTCTCTAAGCGAGGGATTGAGGCGAACCCCACCAAGATCGACACGATCGCCCGACTCGGCAAACCTGAGTGCCTGCGCGACGTCCAGAAGCTGGCCGGGCGAGTAGCGGCTCTCAGTCGCTTCATCCCTCGCCTGGGCGAAAAGGCGATTCCCTTATACCGCCTGATGCGCAAGAACCCCACCTTCCAGTGGGACAAGGAGGCGGACGACGCGCTCCGCGACCTCAAGAAGCTGCTACTTCCCCAAAATTAGAGAACTCTCCAATTTGACATATATATCAGGAGTCAAATTCGATGTTTTCGTCTGACTTTGCAGCCACTCATGCTTACTTAAAGAAGAAAATAGAAATTGGGCAAACTAAGCCTAGGGTAACAGGGATCAACTAATTTTGGGGAAGAATGTGGGATGTCCTAAAATACATTTATCAATAGTTTAATTTTTTTATCCCGTTGCAACGCATGTGGTAAGAAATCAACTGAAAAATACGTACCAAAAAAAGGAAAAGCCCGTGCAGGTTGGGCCGCTAGGGCAAATCTGGCCAACGGGCCGCCCGGCACGCGCTAAACGGGCCGACACGCGGCACGGCCCGCCGTGGCCCTCCAAGCCACGTGTCGTGCCGGGCCGGCACGCGTGCCCGCCAGGTGGCCCGAGCCCGGAACCTGGGCTAAACGGACCGGCCCGCGGCACGTCAAGCACGCGGGCCTGCCTCAAATCTTCGTTTAAAATAAGCCGTACACATAGTGTATCACTAAAGTTTCTGTGGTCTGTTGGTTGTGCGTGGGTTGGAAAGAATGGGGGTCAAGGGTTCAAATCCCGGTGGTGCCTTTTTTTTCCTATATTCCTCAATTTCGGCTGATAGCTTGTTTCACGGGCCGTGCCGCGGGCCGGCAGGCCGGGCCGGTGCCAGGCTTTTTCCACGTGCCGCGGGCCGGCCCGCCCATAGCACGGCCCGTTGGCCAGGTTTGCCCTGGGGTTTGCGGCGCGGGATCCAGCGCTGGTTGGCACAGATGGAGAGGGAGGCGAAGAAGAAGAGGTACCAGTCGCCATCGCCGTCGGGGGAGGTCCACCCTCCGTTGTGCCAGCGCGACGATCGGGCCGCCCTCCAGCATGCCCGTCCGGAGATGAGAGGAGGTGGAGGTAGTTTTTTTCTCTCAACCTATTTTCCTCCTCGTCTGTGACAGATTGATTGCTGCATACTGGGCCTTGTTCGTGCTGCGATTTTCTGTAGATGATCAGGACGAGTCCGTGACAGAAACAAATGGCGCACGAGTCGACGAGATGACCAAGGCGGGCGGCGCAGTTGAGGAGCTCTCCTCCTTCGCACCCAAATCTTCAATCAGCAGGCCCTACATCCCCGACGAGCCCGTGACAGAAACAAATGGCGCACGAGTCGACGAGATGGCCAAGGCGGGCGGCGCAGTTGAGGAGCTCTCCTCCTTCACACCCAAATCTCCAATCAGCAGGCCCTACATCCCCGACGAGCTAAATGATCCGATTGCCTATCCGGAGATCCTCGCCGCCTTCAATGAGGCCCATGACAAATACGAAGCCAAATTAGGTAATCCCCTCCCCCCGATCCCTCTCTTCCTCACTTCAGTTTGCCACACAAGCGGAATTGCCTGCTCAGTTAGTTTTCTGATTCTCTGTAGGTCGTCGGGGCCATCTCTTCACTTTGGCACATAAGAACAAGATTGCACCATCATGCCTGTTTCATCATGCACATCTTCATCATATCCGTGAATCTGCAAAAAAGGCGGTGCTTCATGCTGCCAAATCCGTCATCAGGCTCTCATCTTCCGTCGGTACGTATGGTGTAACATCATGCTTGCTGATTAACAGTATTTGCAGACCAGGGAGCTAGCCGCTGACCAAGTGTTGTGATTCTCTGTTTGATACTTGCAGACGGGAAGCCACTGGCCAACTGCTGTGGTTTCTGGATCAAATGGAACGAGGAGAGCAAAAAAGGCATCATTTTAACAACCGCACATCTGATTCGCACAAAGCAACCCACAATAAACCACTGGGAAGTTAGAGATGAGTACAACATTAAAGCTAATGTGATTTTGTTTGTTTATTTCTGTCTTACCACTCTCTTGTCCATTTATATCCTTTATTCACTGGTGTATGCTTGTTTGTTTGTTGGTTGGTTTGTTGTCACATAATAAAAAAAATCATGTCTCGGTTTCTAAACTCAAATGGTAGTGTAGTGTCATAATATTTGCAGCTGGCATTTCAGGTTATGCTTCACTTGCTGGATGACACCACCGTAGAAGGCCACTACCTCTACCACCAGGGGCATTATGATCTTGCCTTTTTTGAGGTTAGAGTGGATGAACCAGTTCAGTTGCCCTCTTTCAGTGGTAGTGTGCATTGTGGTCAAGACGTTTTCCTGCTTGGAAGAGATTACCGTATGAACTTGAGGATAACCCATGGTAGGGTGGAATATTGGAATCCTGGAAGTGATGAGAGGCATCACTACATGTATCTTTCCCATCAAGAAGGCGATTACCCTTCCCATCAAAAAAATGATGATTTCTTTTTCCATCAAAATAATGATGATTATATGGTATGTAATGCTACTTAAACTCCATGTTTTGTAATTCAGTGTCGCTATTTTGTTAATGTAAATTGTAACTGTCACTACTGTAGTGTGATTGTGATGACAATGGAGGGTCCATCATTGATTTGGATGGCAAGGTCGTGGGACTGGTTAACAAACACCTTAACAAGTCTATTGTACCTTCTTGTATCTTGGATAAATGCGTGGATTTGTGGTCGGAGTTTCGGTACGACTTATCCCCTAGTTATGTTTTTTTTACATGATCCCCTAGTTATGTTAAAGCTTATGCATTCTTCTTTTTTGTTTTTTCTGCTTGTTATTTGAGTTGACAAACACAATTGACTTGACTGATGATTGTCCCCACACATGGCTCATACATTTCCACCTTGATTAAGGAAATGCATCATCTGTAAAACAGTCATATTCTTCTGTAGACTATATTTTAGATGTGGTGTTGTGTTAATGATTATGTTTGGTAAAGGTGCATCCCTCGGCTCCATCTTGGAATGAAATTTACTTCCATCAAGCTTCTAGATCCAGTACATATTGAGAAGATGTGGCGCATGTATAAAATTGAGGATGGTCTTATTGTTGAAGAGGTATATAGTATTTACTGCTATTTATTTTCAAACTTGTTATTAGTATTCCTCATATGCATATTATCGAGTAATCATGGTCTAGGTGTGAGAAGGATCACATGCCGAGAAACTTGGAATCTTCCTTGGTGATGTCATTGAACGTTTCAATGGAGAATGTATTTCCACTACAATTGAGGTAGGTTCATTCTATATACATTTAGTTTCAAATAAAATGGATATATTATGTTATTCTCTATGCTATTGACTTTAGTAATTTTGTCAGTTGGAAAACATGTTGTTGGGTAGATGCAGGGACCATTTGGATCAAGGAAATCACTTGAATGCCGACATAGATGTTTCAGTAAGTTTCTTTTACGTCTTAACTTAAGCTATGATTTGATTGATTTATGCTGATGATAGCACTAACAAATAGTATTATCGAATTTATAGCCAGGTTTTAAAGGCGTCGCCTAGGCGATGCTTAGGCGTCCAGGCGCTCCCCCTCCGCCTTGAAAAAATGGCCGCCTTAGGCGCCTAGGCGTCCAAAGCGCCCGCCTAGGCGTCGCCTAGGCGTCAGAGCGCCCCTGCATCGCCTTATGACGCCTTAACGCCTTAAAAACCATGATTTATAGATTCAAGTATTTCACATAGAGGAACGTCTGCGAAGGACAGTAAATTTGACGGTAAACGTATCAGATGGTGGAGAGATCGTAATAACAAGTAAACATCTCACCATTTAACACAGTATATCAGTTCTAATTGCGAATTTGAAGTTATCACATACCTCTTCTAAAACATATTTGGTTGATAGATAATGTCTATATTTGTTGCTTGTTGTGACTTGTTACTTTTCCATCAGTTAGAGGTGCTTGACATTATGCAAAAATTGTATTTTAAATGAAATTTGTTTTCACCATTCTGTCTTAATAGAGATGTTCTTATTTGTGTAGGGACTTGCCCCATCACAGAAGGGACGTTTACTTCAGTGCAATCTATCCAACATGTGGCAGGCAAGTAAAGTAAATACGCACGTTCAATGCATCTTCTAATATACATATTAGCAAAATGTAGATCTTATCCATCTCAATTTAGTTGCAGATTCTTGCCATGATTTATTCTGTAGCAAATTCTTCAAACGTGACATTTCATCGAGTTGCCTTGGCCATACAGATGATCCGTCGCTACCAAGACCAGAGCTTACTTGGGAGGATCTGGCTCGGCGTTATGATGCCTGAATGCATCTACGGAAAGGTACAACTGTACAGAACAACAATGAATGCCCCTTCCATCAGTCTTTAGTCATATTCATTTCTCTTAATATGTTTGATGCCAGTAATGTCTCATGTAACCATTTTTTTTAAGGGAATATAATATAACTCCGAAGACATCTTTTTATTAAACCAAAGGCATCCATAAGCACAGATCTGCCACCGCCAAAAAAGTGTGCACATTGGCATAACCTTAATCTCATATATAAAGTAACAGAGAGAAATATGAAATGTACATGAACATGTGTAGACCATTTGAAATTTGCACTATCTGAACTGAAACTCACAGGACTTTCCACTTTCTTTCAGAGCATCAAATCAAAACGGACCATACCATGTTGTTTTAGCATTGCCAAGCAGTCATCAGCGATATTAACATGCATTCCACCGCTTCAGCAAGAAAAATAGAAATCACAAAACAAAAGTACCGTCGGTCAGCGCATCATTTCAGCCAGCTCCGTCATGCCATCCCGGCTCAAGCACACCATAGCACGGCTTGTTTCCACAACACTTGCAGTTCAAGCAAGCGAGCAGAAGCGCCACCACCCAACACTCATCGGTTTCACACTGGCTCTGTCCATACAGGAAACCCCAAACGGTCCAAATACCGGTCGACCTGCACGTGGAATCCTCCTTTATAAGTAGTTTAGAAATTTGCACCAAACAGATGTTTTTAGATTAATCCTGCAGTGTGCCATTCAAAAAAGGTTTGAGATTGTCTACATGATTTTTACAGGTTCTCAGTGCGAGGAGTGGACAGGAGGAGGAGGTTTACCTTTTCGTCTTGCTGCTGGGTGCTGGCTATGGCGCAAAACTGCTGTTCCGTGCGTCAGCTGCGTTATGCTAATTAGAGCATGAGGTAGAATGTGTAGCTTTCTAGGGGACCTAAACTATGGTTCAGAAATGCAACGCTGCCTTTGGTTGTGGCGATCAGGAGCCGTGTATGAACTAATTGTTCGTGATTGCATCAATCTGATGAACTTGACCTGGTGTCTTCTTTGACATGAACTCTAATTCTTGTCGCTGCAGCCGCTGTTGAGCTGGGTGCTGGAAAAATGTATTATGATTATCTAGAATGTTGCTGCGATTAATTTCTTTTGTACCTTCCAGATGAGAAGCTTGTCTGTTGCATCCTTGTGATGTGTGATATCTCAAAGTTGCATCTCTCAGTTTTTGTGCTGGCAAAACCAGGAGATATCTGTCAGATCGGATCGTTGTATCTGCCCTGCAGTATGTTGATATGGCCCGTTGCCGCCTCCATGACCTCTTTGCAAAGCTGGCGGTAGGTTTCAGCCATTGTTTTTTGCTCTCTCGGCCAGCACACGCTCAAGGCCGCAGACACAATGGCCATAGGTTATCCGATATTTCTTGTGTGTTTTCTGGCACACTGGGTATCTACAAATTCTGGTAACATTAGGATCATGAAGACTAACCATATGTTCCGTATCTTTTAGCATGGAGAAATTTTGAGGGCAAGATTCGTTTAAGTGGGTATAGGTCTATCATGTAACACCTCCGGGGATCAGGGTTAAACTAACCTTAGATCACCATCTAAGATAAGCTCAACTCTAATCATGGAAGATCACAGTAAGATTCGATAACATTACAGAACTCAGGGATTCAACAGTATAAGTTTAAACTCTTAACAGAGTACGATATTAGAGTTATTACAAACCAGAGGTCATAGACCCAAAATTACATCACACAACGAAAGCAAATTATGTTGTTCTATCCAACAACTTAGCAAAGGGTCTAAGAGGCCATAAACAGAAGCGACGTCCATCCCATAGTCCTCAGACTGCTACCTGGGACCCCTAACTACTCGTCGATGTCAACGTAGAAGCCACCTTCGGTCGCAACTATATCATCTATAGAAAAACAACAATGGCGCAAGGCTGAGTACGAGAATGTACTCCGCGAGACTTAGATAACCTAGTGTCTACATGCTCTGGCTAGAAATTCTTTCTCTGAATTTACTTTTGCATAAAGCAATCTTTATTTGTAAACAAGAGAAAGAAGAGGCTCGTCTACTCAGAATCTTTTAAAAGGGATAAGAGAACGACTTCTTCGTCTTGCTCATCGTATCTTGGTAGCCTCCAGCTTCATCAGAACCTTCTATCTAGGATCACCCCCTCGACCCAGAGGAAGCATCCTTAAGCACATGTGGATCAGCAAGTTTTACTTAGGTTATAGTTCTCTATGATTATCACGTCCGTTCCCAAGTCGTTCATAACCGTAAACACGGCTTTTCGAAAAGATTAATACCCTGCAGGGGTGTATAACTTTACCCACACGTACCAACCGACTCTTAATGCCAAATTATTAGCCCTCTTCCCTGGAAGGCCGACAGAGGGTGGTTGACCACGACCTTTACCTTGCTTTCGCCGAGACCATGAGTCACACCGTAGGGATGTTTCCGCCGTAACGGGTCAAGTCCCGAAGCCGGTTCCTAAAGATGTGAGGCGAGGTTGGTTTACTAGGGGCGCTATCTACCCCAAGCAACCACGGCCACGCTTCCCTACCTGTTACGATGCACCTCCTTCACCCCCTCATTCAAAAACATTTTCAATGTGTATGCCAAATGGAAAGCCCGAACTATGTGACTCATGGAATCTACTAGGCAAGTTAGTTAATCGAGGGGTTCCCATGGCCCCGTGTGGTTGTACGCTCGTCTTAGTTCAAGAGGCAAGAACTCGGATCCTAATGGTGGCGAGCATGGGACTACAAAAACCACACCCAACGTGGCCTCCCATACAAGCCTTAGCATGTTTAGTTATCTCCTTCGACGATGTCATCATCTCCTACCTTACTACCTTCCTTAGCACCTCTGATTCATCATTCAGACAGATCAGACGTTGTTACTATGCATGGCTAAGCTGTCGGTAGCAAAATCTCTAGCAACGCTCAAATGCCAGACCTAGGTATGCTAGGATGTAGCATCCCAATTGTCTAACAATTGTAATGCTACTTGGTCTAGTAATATAATGGCTACTTCAAATACATAATTGTGGCATCATCCTTCATATCATGCTCATGTCATCATGCCACCTTGCATTTGGACATCATATAAAACCCTTTTTGTTTTGGTTCTTATCTCATATGCATTGTAAATTGTATTTGCCTCTTGATATTGTATTTGGTTCTTGATATATTGTTTAATGCCCAAGTTGAGTTGGGGGCATATCTTTATTAACTCCACCACCTTTTCTCTCACCACCTTATAATTCCACCATCCAACTAAATATGAGCTTTGCAATTTATTTGGGTTTTACCTCTAGCTCATGTGGGTTGGAATGGGTCCAATTCTTTTTCCCCATGCTCTCATCTTAGCATCATGTTGTTTTCACATTATTGATATATGAGAGCCACATGGCCACCTTTGCATGCCTTGTGAGTGGAACCCTTCTCCTAGTTCCCATATGGATTATTATGGATTTATGCTCATGTTGGGATATTTTTGGGACTAGTAAGCATCTAGTGGAACATACACACTAGCAAGTCCCGATTATAACCAAATGTGATCATCTCCATCTACTCCACTTGGAACTTTCTTTTACTTTCTTTTGCTTGGCTTTATTCCACCTTTGGAAATGCAAATGAACCATGCCATGTTTATTCCACAAGAGTCAACATGGTATTAAATATTTTGCATGGGCCATGCAAGTGCCACCTTTTCTAGTATTTGGTTTTTATTTGAATCTTGAGTGGATCATCATCTCTCTCTCTCTATCTCTATCCTTTCTTTTTGGCTTGATCTATGTTGATCTTGCTTAAACCCTATCACCACATCCCTCTCTTGTTCTTGTCTTGATCTTGTTAGAGCTTGTCTAGAGCATGCTTGATCTTGTCAAAAGAGAACCTCTCCATCTAATCTCTCTCTCTCTAAACCTCTCTCCTAACCTATACCTAATCTAAACCATCCCCCCTCTCTACAAACCCGAGATGCCACCCTCTCTCTCGGCCTCTCTCTCTCTCTCTCACCTAGCTGGCCCCACCTAGCTACCCCTCCACCACACAAAAACCCTAACCCGAGCCACCCATTCCTCTACCCTAGCTAAACCGAGCCTTCCCCTCTCCTTTTCTCTCTGCCACAAGGGGCACCCGAGCCAGACCCCTCCTCCACCGTCCCTGCCGACCCCACCGGGCAGCCCCCCATCGCCACCTCGCCCTGCTCCTGCCCTACCCTAGCACGTGAGGAGGAGGAGAGAAAGGTGGTACCGAGGCCACCTTTAACCCCACCTGCTCCCACACGGCTCCTCCCTCTCCCTCTCTGCTTTACCACCACCTCACGACACCCCTGTATCCCTAGATCTCCCCAGGGCGCCTGCCGCTCCACTCCTTCCTCTCCACCACCGTCTACCACCATCGCCGCCCACCGTCGGCCTCCACCCCATCTCGTTGATCCTGACATGCAGACCGTCCATGGAGTGGCCTGGTAGACCGAGACGACCCCCTGCACCGCCCCTGTACCCGCCGTCGAGGAGGAGAAGGGCCGGAGCCGAAGCACATCGCGACGCCGACCCCGAAACCCTAGTCCGCTGGGCCTCTGCATCACCGTCGTCCTGCTGCTCGCCGACCCGATCCGCCACCACCGACACACCCACGGTGAGCCACGTAACCTCCTAGACACCCTCGCCTTCGCCGCCGTGTCCTGGCCGCGACGTGCGTTCCGTCGAGCACCCTCTGTGCACCGGCGAGCACGCGCGTCTGCTCGCCCCGCAAAGCGCCGAACCTCATCTAGGCCCCGTCCACCCTCCTGGCATCAACACGAGCCCACCACAGTGGCTCCGCCCTCCGCGCGCGAGCCCTAGGTCCCAGGATAGATCCCGCGCGCCGTGCCCCGCGCCCTGTCGCGCATCGATCGCTCGTCAGGGTTCAGAGAAGAGAAACAGTGCGCGTCGCCTTTTTGCAGAAAACCCCCGCTAGCTTTTTCTCCTAACCCGCGGTCCAACCGAGCCCACCTGTCAGACGTAGTACCGTTTTGCAGTTAGGCCCCCTGTTTCTTCCGCCTCAACCCGCACTACCTGGATCTCCCACGTGTCGCGACACCGCTGGCTCGCCCGCGAGTGGGTCCGCGTGTGCCATGGCCCCACCTGTCATTCGCTAGGGCTAGATTAGGCCGCGGTGTAAAACGTTTTCTGAGCGCGTGTTGTCCCAGTCAGCCAGTGACCCCACCTGTCATTGTCTGTGTCTGAAGCTGTCTGGGTAGCAAAAGTATTTTTCTGTATTCTGTTTTAATTCAAATCTTTTTCAAATTAATTCAAATTCAAATTTAAATATGTTTTTTAAATAACTTTTGAAATATAAATCCAAATAATACAAATAATGTATGTTTTCAAATCAGAAAAATATGAGGAATTCAAATATGCCCTTCAAAATATATTTTGAACAATTAAAATTTCAAGTTGATTAAAATTACAATAAAAATGCCCTTTTTCTTAATTAAGTAATAACTTTTGTTTTATAAGCCCAAATTTGACAAATGATATGTCTAAAATGATTAGCTCGACGAGAACTTTCTGTTTATGCATTCCAGGTTTTGATTTGAAGCATGCATCATATAAATATAATGTGTACAGCAACTTAATTGAGGTTAAAATATGATTACAACTCAATAAAATGCTCTCTTATTGTATTCCACACCTCACCCATGCCATGCTACTTTAATGCCATGCAAATTCTGCATCATTCATCATGGCATGATTGTTGCTTGATGCAATTATTCATATGCTTGCGCACTTTATTTATGTTGGCCCTTGTTTGTTTGGTTCTTCTTCGAATAGACGCTGAGCAGGGGATATACCAAGAGAACCAGGAGCACTACCCAGATCCTTCTCTCGCTTCAACTGAGCTGCCAGGCAAGCACTACCACATGCTTGCATATATTTAGTACCTATTGCCTCTATCTTATTCTTGCATCATTGAGTCGCGTTTGCATTAACTTGAATCCCAAGTACTGCATAACCTTTACTTTTAAACCCCACCGAAGCTTGTTCCTCCATCCCATGAGCCATTACTACAGGAGTTGTTTGAGCCATGCGAGTCGTAGAACAGCATGTGTAGGGTATGTGAGTGTCTGATGGATAACGAGGTACCTAAACAACTTAACCTGAGTAGTAATGGGATAACTAATGAAAGTGGCATCGGTGAGCCATATTTGCTATTTGGGTTTTTCAGGCTCACTTGTGTCCCGTAGGACCCCGAGTACTTGATTCCTGTTCCTTGAATATTCGTGCTATCCACATCTGGGAGGCTTATGAACCCCCCTGAGCCAGAGCTTGGTTCATTCTTATTTCTTGGGGCCACAAACTAGTTTGAGGTTTTATTTACTATCCTGTACTTATGCCATGTTTTACTGCTTTATTTAAATTGTGCGAGGTACTGCACACTGTACTGTTTAGGAAAGCGGAGTGTTTTCGCGGTATCGACAAGCCCAATCACATTTTCGGGTTCCCAGTCGTTTACAGCCATTGGCGCAAACCTTGAGTCCGTCTCGGAGTCGGCCAACTTCGTCGCGGGTAGCTTAATGGGGTGGCCCCCTGAAATATTTCTGAATCCTGTGATCACTTTGTCGTGACTGCCTCGTTGGGTTTTGATTTGGTTTTTCCGAGGTTGATCGAGTGTGTGTTGCTATTTGTGCACCCCTGCAGGGTAAAACTTTCTGAAAGCCGTGTCCGCGGTTATGGACGACTTGGAGCACAGTTTCTCGATCATAGACAACTATAACTAAAGTACCGCTTTTAATTTGACTAGACTAGGTACCTGACTAGTAAATAGTGTAACACTCATGGAATGGATAAGAAAACTGCCAACGGATGGGGGGGGTTGTTCGTCCGCTTTCTCGTCGGTAAGCGAGGAGGAGGATGGATCTGTGGATATTACCATCATAACTGTTGTTATTAATTCACGGACATCCGTCTATCTATGGTTAGGCGGATGGATAGCGAGTATCTATAGAATTGCTAGGGTTTATCTTTTGCTGCAATTGCGTCACCCCAGGTTGTGTCCCCTTTAGAGGCATAAAGACTTGCTGAGTACCCCTAGGGTCTCACACGATAAATTATTGGTTCAGATGAACAGGTACACTCACAAGATGGATACTGGGCGGAAGAGACGAACGATGTGGGCAACGATCATTCGGTGTAGAGATTCCGGGAACGGGGATCCGTGAGATCTGTGGGCGGGATGTGTTTATTTATGGGGCATCTTATGCCGATTTGCTTCTTATCCGTACTCGGATCTTATTTTCCGCTTCCGCCTGATACTCTGATGTTTGATGTATGAGGAGATATCCTAAACTATTATATCTATCTAGGATATTTGGATCTTGCCGTATGGCGTTGCTATATTTCCTTTCTTTTTAGATGGAATGACTCTGAGAACCATTGTATGGTGGCTTGCATACATACTCACTTGTGTATGTAGTTGATCCCTTCGCCTGCCGATTACGCCGCCCGTTCTTGTCCCGATGTTTGGAAATGGTTAGGACGGCCGAAAGGTCTACCTGTGAGTGGCATTTGGGCCCCACCGTACTATTTTAACCATTTCCGCTCATCCAGGCTTGTAACTAGGAGCGCAATTCACCGAGGTAGTTACAATTGGTATCAGAGCCATCCCGCCCTTCAGGGTCTCAGCCAAATGGTCGTTGTCAGTCTAGCAAATATTTTTGGTAGCTATGTATACTAGGGAAAAACAAAACGTGAGAGTAGGACTGCTTCCACTTTTCTTCTTACCCACCCACCCACCCTTTTATGGTAAGGAAGTGTAACGTTTTCAATCCTCTTCTTAAAAATTCAAACTAGGATTCACGTGTTCTGGGTTTCCGTAGTACCATAGGTTGTGTGTGTGTGTGTGTGTAATTCCTTGTCTATCTGTTGCATCCAAGTTGTTATCTTATCTGCCTTTTGGTTATCAACTGTTGGTACATTCCATACCGACAGGCTTTTGCAAACCGACGCGATCTATCTGATTCGTTGTATACGCCGCGATCTGTCTTACTCTTTGTTATCCGACGTTATCTTGTTCGGGGTGTTCGTTTCCGTAGTTACTAATCTTTAGGTTCATCGTGAGAAGAAGGTGTTGGGATATGTGTTATACTTATTCATGTGCGGAGTAATGATTTGAGTGCGGGATGGAGTCGCGACCATACCACTACTTGTATCATTCGCTCGTGTATATTGAGTTGGTAGAGTCACTAATCTCGATCCGTTAAGTGATTTTGCGCATCTATTGGTATTTTAATGCCGAAATTTGCGGAAAATTTTTCGTTGATATATCTGTGTACCACACTCCTTTTCAGTCGTGTGCGATATGCTTAATATCTTCTAGGTGCTTTGAACTTTGTGGATATTTTAATATCATAGTAAATTGTATCCTTTAATCTTGATTAATTCCATCTTGGTACTATTTTGGATTATTATTATTCTCCATTATAGTACTGACTTGTGCTTTATATCAATCACAGGATGGCACCACCACGCCGTTCTGAGGAGGACATACAACCTGAACTGGGGGCAGCGTTGTCAAGCATCGCCAATGCCTTGGCAGCAATGCAGCAGAACCAGCAGCGTTTTGAAGAAAGTGTCAGGAGGAATGAGTTTGCTCCGCTACCTCCACCTCCCAAGCGAGGAGACATCAAAAGCTTTCTGAAGTTCAACCCACGCCAATTTGATGTGTCTGATCAACCGCTTGATGCTGATGATTGGTTGCGAGAGATGTCAAGGTTACTGATGACTGCTGATGTTCCTGAGCAAGAATGGGTAAAATGTGCTACTCACCTTCTGAAGGGAGATGCAGCTCTCTGGTGGGAGATTTACCTGAAGGCAAACTGCACTGGTTTTCAGCCTACTTGGGGACAGTTCACTGGAGCTTTCAAAGAGCAGTACCTGTCAGAAATTGTCATGGAGAGGATGAAGGAAGTGTTTCTCAACCTCAAGCAGGGCAATGACAATGTCAATACCTACATCAGGAACTTCATGAACCTTTCTCGTTATGGTGGCGATGAGATCTCTGATGACAAGAAGAAGCAAAAGAGGTTCCGGCAAGGGCTCAATGCATCGATTAAATATGCAATCACACATGCAAGGCCGGCGTCTTTTCTGGAACTTCAGCATACAGCTCTGCAGGAAGAAGCAAGTAGGCAAGTGTTTGAGGAGTCAAAGAAACACAGCCGTGATGCAGCAAGCTCTTCAGCTATGTCAGCTCCTTCTAAGCGTCGTGTCTGGGTTCCTAACACCCCACCGTCGCTCCCGGCTCCACCAAGACCTTCAAGCTACGCGGCAAGGCCACCAAACTTCCTCACTGCTGCTCCCAGGGGCTACAACCACCACTACCCTGGAGCGCCTGTCGGAGTCCCTGGCTACGTTGCTCCACGTCCACCTGGTGCTTGTTACACTTGTGGAGACACTGGGCATCAAAGCTGGAACTGTCCGATGAAAAACAAAGCTCTTCCTCCACCACCTCCAAGACCTGCGGCAAGCTCTCCTATGGTTCGTGCACCACCACCTCGGGCTCTCAACATCAACACCAAGCCCGGGTCTACTGTTGCTCGTGCCAACTGTGTCAACGCCGCTCAAGCTGAGCATGCACCTGGAGTTGTGATGGGTATGCTTCCCGTTAACTCAGTCCCTGCACGAGTTTTGTTTGATTCTGGTGCATCGCATTCTTTTGTGTCAACCAAGTTTGCAGATAAGAATGGGTTAGCTATGGATCCTCTCCTTAAGCGGTTAATGATCCTTTCTCCGGGAGCAACAATGGCAGCTTCTAAAATCAGCCATGGCAATCAAATTGAGATTGGTGGCTCTTCGTTCTCGGCTTCCTTAATCATTCTGGGCAATTCTGACATTGATGTCATCTTGGGCATGGATTGGTTGACAGCAAATGCAGCTGTGATTGATTGTGCTGAACGCTCGGTTTCTCTGAAGATTCCTGAAGGCCATATAGTCTATTCTCCAAGTCTGACTCCTGCTATCCAGCTTTTCTCTTTGGCGGCTCTGAATGATGATGCTATGGAAGCTATTCAGAGTGTTCCGGTGGTCTGTGAGTTCCCAGATGTCTTTCCTGAAGAGTTGCCAGGTATGCCTCCAGATCGTGAGGTTGAGTTTGTAATTGAGCTTGAACCTAGAACGGCTCCTATCTCCAAGCGGCCTTATAAAATGGGTCCTGCTGAGTTGGCTGAACTCAAACGTCAGCTTGATGAACAAGAGAAGTTGGGTTTCATTCAACACAGTACTTCTTCGTGGGGTAGCCCAACCCTCTTTGTGAAAAAGCGAGACCAGACTGATAGACTTTGTGTTGACTATCGGGCTCTCAATGCTAAAACCATCAAGAATAAATATCCCCTTCCGCGGATTAATGATCTCTTCGATCAACTAGCTGGAGCTGTGGTTTTCTCTAAGCTTGACTTGAGAAGTGGTTATCACCAAATCAAGATTCGCAAGGAAGATGTTCCCAAAACAGCTTTCACCACCCGTTATGGCCTGTATGAGTACACGGTCATGTCTTTCGGTCTCACCAACGCACCTGCCACCTTCTCGAGGCTCATGAACTCGGTTTTCATGGAGTATCTTGATAAGTTCGTTGTGGTCTATCTGGATGACATCCTAGTCTATTCGAAGTCAAAGGAAGAACATGAAGAACACCTTCGGTGTGTCCTAAACAAGCTTCGTGAGAACCGCTTGTATGCAAAGTTCTCCAAATGTGAGTTTTGGCTGCCTCAGGTAACCTATCTTGGTCACGTCATCTCTGCCAAGGGCATTGCAGTCAATCCGGAAACTGTGAAGACAATTGTTGAATGGCTTCCTCCTGTTAATGTCAAAGAAGTGCGGAGTTTCCTTGGTTTGGCTAGTTATTGCCGTCGCTTCGTTCAGAACTTTTCGAAGATAGCGAAGCCTCTTACCGATCTCCTCAAGAAAGGCAAGAAATACCTTTGGACTCCTGCATGTCAAGCAAGCTTTGAGACACTCAAAGAGAAGCTCACTTCCACACCAGTCTTGGTTCCTCCGGACACATCCAAGCCTTTCCAGATCTTCTGCGACGCCTCTTTGCATGGATTGGGTGCGGTCCTTATGCAAGAGAAACAAGTTGTTGCTTATGCCTCTCGACAGTTGAAGACGCATGAGATCAACTATCCTACACATGACCTCGAGCTCGCAGCAGTTGTCTTTGCTTTGAAAGTATGGAGGCACTACTTGCTGGGAAACCGTTGTGAAATCTTTTCTGATCACAAGAGCTTGAAGTATATCTTCACACAGCCTGATCTCAACCTTCGCCAGAGGAGATGGATTGAAGCAATCAATGATTTTGATTTGACCATCAACTACACTCCGGGCAAAGCTAATGTCATGGCCGATGCTCTCAGCCGCAAAGCTTATGTCAGCAACCTCAGGATGGAAGAACAACAGCCTCTCTTGTGCGAGGAATTCCGCAAGCTCAACCTTGAAATTGTGGAACAAGGGTATCTCCTGAACCTTCTAGCAACCCCTCTCTTGGAAGAAAAGGTTCGCTCCTATCAGCTTGGTGATCCGTACACAAGAAAGATCATCTCCAGACTTCAGCTTCCGAAGTATGAGTCCTTCCACGTCGATGACCAAGGCACGCTTTTCTTTGAACACCGGATGTTTGTTCCGAACTACCCGGGTTTGAGAGAGCAAGTTCTCAAGGAGGCGCACGATTCTGTTCTTTCTATCCATCCTGGCAGCACAAAGATGTACATGGACTTGAAAACACAATATTGGTGGCCGGGTTTGAAACGATATTGTGCCAAGTATGTCTCGGAGTGCGATGTCTGCCGCAGAGTGAAAGCTGTCCATCAAAAACCTTCCGGTCTTCTACAGCCATTGAAACCCCCGGAATGGAAATGGGAGAAAGTAGAGATGGACTTCATAACTGGTTTTCCAAGGTCGCAGAAGGGCAACAATGCAATCTTTGTTGTCATTGACAGGCTTTCTAAAGTGGCTCACTTCTTCCCCGTCAAGGAAACAATTTCTGCAATTCAGTTGGCTGAGCTCTATATCAACAGAATTGTCTCTCTGTATGGGGTTCCGCTTGAGATCAGTTCAGACCGTGGAAGCATCTTCACTTCCAAGTTCTGGGAGAGTTTCCAAAATGCTTTGGGAACAAAGTTGAACTTCAGCACAGCTTACCACCCTCAGTCGCAAGGACAAGTTGAAAGGATCAATCAGATTCTGGAGGATATGCTCCGTGCTTGCGTTATCTCATTCGGCATGAAGTGGGAAGAATGTCTTCCTTATGCTGAATTCTCTTACAACAATAGCTTCCAGAAAAGTCTGAAGATGGCACCATTTGAGGCTCTCTATGGTCGCAAATGTAGAACTCCGATTGGTTGGTCAGGTGCAGGAGAAAGAATATTGTTTGGCCCTGACATTGTAACTCAAGCGGAGGAGAAAGTTCATATCATTCTTGAAAATCTGAAGATTGCTCAAAGTCGCCAGAAGAGCAATTATGGCAGAAAGCACACGGACATGGAGTATGTCCCTGGTGATCTCGTTTACCTTCGTGTCACTCCCATGAGAGGCACACACCGTTTTGGTATCAAAGGAAAGTTGGCCCCTAGATACATCGGTCCATTCAAAATTCGTGGAAGAAGAGGAGAAGTTGCTTATGCTCTTGAGCTCCCGGAGAAACTCAAGGTCCATGATGTTTTCCACATCTCTCAACTCAAGAAGTGCTTCAAGGATCCCGGCAGGACCGTGGATCATGAGCTTATCAATCTCCAAGAAGACCTGTCTTATCAAGAACACCCCACAAAAATCCTTGAAGTCGCAGAAAGAAGGACTCGCAACAAGTCCATCAAGTTCTGCAAGGTGCAGTGGTCGCACCATTCCGTTGATGAAGCCACTTGGGAACATGAAGATGAGCTCCGTGCCAAGTATCCTACCCTCTTTGAGTCTTCTTCTTCTTCCTAGAATCTCGGGGCGAGATTCCTGTTTAGTGGGGGAGAGTTGTAGCATCCCAATTGTCTAACAATTGTAATGCTACTTGGTCTAGTAATATAATGGCTACTTCAAATATATAATTGTGGCATCATCCTTCATATCATGCTCATGTCATCATGCCACCTTGCATTTGGGCATCATATAAAACCCTTTTTGTTTTGGTTCTTATCTCATATGCATTGTAAATTGTATTTGCCTCTTGATATTGTATTTGGTTCTTGATATATTGTTTAATGCCCAAGTTGAGTTGGGGGCATATCTTTATTAACTCCACCACCTTTTCTCTCACCACCTTATAATTCCACCATCCAACTAAATATGAGCTTTGCAATTTATTTGGGTTTTACCTCTAGCTCATGTGGGTTGGAATGGGTCCAATTCTTTTTCCCCATGCTCTCATCTTAGCATCATGTTGTTTTCACATTATTGATATATGAGAGCCACATGGCCACCTTTGCATGCCTTGTGAGTGGAACCCTTCTCCTAGTTCCCATATGGATTATTATGGATTTATGCTCATGTTGGGATATTTTTGGGACTAGTAAGCATCTAGTGGAACATACACACTAGCAAGTCCCGATTATAACCAAATGTGATCATCTCCATCTACTCCACTTGGAACTTTCTTTTACTTTCTTTTGCTTGGCTTTATTCCACCTTTGGAAATGCAAATGAACCATGCCATGTTTATTCCACAAGAGTCAATATGGTATTAAATATTTTGCATGGGCCATGCAAGTGCCACCTTTTCTAGTATTTGGTTTTTATTTGAATCTTGAGTGGATCATCATCTCTCTCTCTATCTCTATCCTTTCTTTTTGGCTTGATCTATGTTGATCTTGCTTAAACCCTATCACCACATCCCTCTCTTGTTCTTGTCTTGATCTTGTTAGAGCTTGTCTAGAGCATGCTTGATCTTGTCAAAAGAGAACCTCTCCATCTAATCTCTCTCTCTCTAAACCTCTCTCCTAACCTATACCTAATCTAAACCATCCCCCCTCTCTACAAACCCGAGATGCCACCCTCTCTCTCGGCCTCTCTCTCTCTCACCTAGCTGGCCCCACCTAGCTACCCCTCCACCACACAAAAACCCTAACCCGAGCCACCCATTCCTCTACCCTAGCTAAACCGAGCCTCCCCCTCTCCTTTTCTCTCTGCCACAAGGGGCACCCGAGCCAGACCCCTCCTCCACCGTCCCTGCCGACCCCACCGGGCAGCCCCCCATCGCCACCTCGCCCTGCTCCTGCCCTACCCTAGCACGTGAGGAGGAGGAGGAGAGAAAGGTGGTACCGAGGCCACCTTTAACCCCACCTGCTCCCACACGGCTCCTCCCTCTCCCTCTCTGCTTTACCACCACCTCACGACACCCCTGTATCCCTAGATCTCCCCAGGGCGCCTGCCGCTCCACTCCTTCCTCTCCACCACCGTCTACCACCATTGCCGCCCACCGTCGGCCTCCACCCCATCTCGTTGATCCTGACGTGCAGACCGTCCGTGGAGTGGCCTGGTAGACCGAGACGACCCCCTGCACTGCCCCTGTACCCGCCGTCGAGGAGGAGAAGGGCCGGAGCCGAAGCACATCGCGACGCCGACCCCAAAACCCTAGTCCGCTGGGCCTCTGCATCACCGTCGTCCTGCTGCTCGCCGACCCGATCCGCCACCACCGACACACCCACGGTGAGCCACGTAACCTCCTAGACACCCTCGCTTTCGCCGCCGTGTCCTGGCCGCGACGTGCGTTCCGTCGAGCACCCTCTGTGCACCGGCGAGCGCGCACGTCTGCTCGCCCCGCAAAGCGCCGAACCTCATCTAGGCCCCGTCCACCCTCCTGGCATCAACACGAGCCCACCACAGTGGCTCCGCCCTCCGCGCGCGAGCCCTAGGTCCCAGGATCGATCCCGCGCGCCGCGCCCCGCGCCCTGTCGCGCATCGATCGCTCGTCAGGGTTCAGAGAAGAGAAACAGTGCGCGTCGCCTTTTTGCAGAAAACCCCCTGCTAGCTTTTTCTCCTAACCCGCGGTCCAACCGAGCCCACCTGTCAGCCGTAGTACCGTTTTGCAGTTAGGCCCCCCTGTTTCTTCTGCCTCAACCCGCACTACCTGGATCTCCCACGTGTCGCGACACCGCTGGCTCGCCCGCGAGTGGGTCCGCGTGTGCCATGGCCCCACCTGTCATTCGCTAGGGCTAGATTAGGCCGCGGTGTAAAACGTTTTCTGAGCGCGTGTTGTCCCAGTTAGCCAGTGACCCCACCTGTCATTGTCTGTGTCTGAAGCTGTCTGGGTAGCAAAAGTATTTTTCTGTATTCTGTTTTAATTCAAATCTTTTTCAAATTAATTCAAATTCAAATTTAAATCTGTTTTTTAAATAACTTTTGAAATATAAATCCAAATAATACAAATAATGTATGTTTTCAAATCAGAAAAATATGAGGAATTCAAATATGCCCTTCAAAATATATTTTGAACAATTAAAATTTCAAGTTGATTAAAATTACAATAAAAATGCCCTTTTTCTTAATTAAGTAATAACTTTTGTTTTATAAGCCCAAATTTGACAAATGATATGTCTAAAATGATTAGCTCGACGAGAACTTTCTGTTTATGCATTCCAGGTTTTGATTTGAAGCATGCATCATATAAATATAATGTGTACAGCAACTTAATTGAGGTTAAAATATGATTACAACTCAATAAAATGCTCTCTTATTGTATTCCACACCTCACCCATGCCATGCTACTTTAATGCCATGCAAATTCTGCATCATTCATCATGGCATGATTGTTGCTTGATGCAATTATTCATATGCTTGCGCATTTTATTTATGTTGGCCCTTGTTTGTTTGGTTCTTCTTCGAATAGACGCTGAGCAGGGGATATACCAAGAGAACCAGGAGCACTACCCAGATCCTTCTCTCGCTTCAATTGAGCTGCCAGGCAAGCACTACCACATGCTTGCATACATTTAGTACCTATTGCCTCTATCTTATTCTTGCATCATTGAGTCGCGTTTGCATTAACTTGAATCCCAAGTACTGCATAACCTTTACTTTTAAACCCCACCGAAGCTTGTTCCTCCATCCCATGAGCCATTACTACAGGAGTTGTTTGAGCCATGCGAGTCGTAGAACAGCATGTGTAGGGTATGTGAGTGTCTGATGGATAACGAGGTACCTAAACAACTTAACCTGAGTAGTAATGGGATAACTAATGAAAGTGGCATCGGTGAGCCATATTTGCTATTTGGGTTTTTCAGGCTCACTTGTGTCCCGTAGGACCCCGAGTACTTGATTCCTGTTCCTTGAATATTCGCGCTATCCACATCCGGGAGGCTTATGAACCCCCCTGAGCCAGAGCTTGGTTCATTCTTATTTCTTGGGGCCACAAACTAGTTTGAGGTTTTATTTACTATCCTGTACTTATGCCATGTTTTACTGCTTTATTTAAATTGTGCGAGGTACTGCACACTGTACTGTTTAGGAAAGCGGAGTGTTTTCGCGGTATCGACAAGCCCAGTCACATTTTCGGGTTCCCAGTCGTTTACAGCCATTGGCGCAAACCTTGAGTCCGTCTCGGAGTCGGCCAACTTCGTCGCGGGTAGCTTAATGGGGTGGCCCCCTGAAATATTTCTGAATCCTGTGATCGCTTTGTCGTGACTGCCTCGTTGGGTTTTGATTTGGTTTTTCCGAGGTTGATCGAGTGTGTGTTGCTATTTGTGCACCCCTGCAGGGTAAAACTTTCTGAAAGCCGTGTCCGCGGTTATGGACGACTTGGAGCACAGTTTCTCGATCATAGAAAACTATAACTAAAGTACCGCTTTTAATTTGACTAGACTAGGTACCTGACTAGTAAATAGTGTAACACTCATGGAATGGATAAGAAAACTGCCAACGGATGGGGGGGGTTGTTCGTCCGCTTTCTCGTTGGTAAGCGAGGAGGAGGATGGATCTGTGGATATTACCATCATAACTGTTGTTATTAATTCACGGACATCCGTCTATCTATGGTTAGGCGGATGGATAGCGAGTATCTATAGAATTGCTAGGGTTTATCTTTTGCTGCAATTGCGTCACCCCAGGTTGTGTCCCCTTTAGAGGCATAAAGACTTGCTGAGTACCCCTAGGGTCTCACACGATAAATTATTGGTTCAGATGAACAGGTACACTCACAAGATGGATACTGGGCGGAAGAGACGAACGATGTGGGCAACGATCATTCGGTGTAGAGATTCCGGGAACGGGGATCCGTGAGATCTGTGGGCGGGATGTGTTTATTTATGGGGCATCTTATGCCGATTTGCTTCTTATCCGTACTCGGATCTTGTTTTCCGCTTCCGCCTGATACTCTGATGTTTGATGTATGAGGAGATATCCTAAACTATTATATCTATCTAGGATATTTGGATCTTGCCGTATGGCGTTGCTATATTTCCTTTCTTTTTAGATGGAATGACTCTGAGAACCATTGTATGGTGGCTTGCATACATACTCACTTGTGTATGTAGTTGATCCCTTCGCCTGCCGATTACGCCGCCCGTTCTTGTCCCGATGTTTGGAAATGGTTAGGACGGCCGAAAGGTCTACCTGTGAGTGGCATTTGGGCCCCACCGTACTATTTTAACCATTTCCGCTCATCCAGGCTTGTAACTAGGAGCGTAATTCACCGAGGTAGTTACATAGGAGCAGTGGATCAGGAGTATAAGGCTTACAAAAGGAAACTATGCAGCAGATAGGTAACACTAGCTACCGACAAAAGACCACATTGAAATCGCACGCATCATAGCGATAAAGTAAATACTTTGTAAATCATAGGTTTACAATGAGAGGCTACACTTTCCTTGTCCGTCAGTAGACAGGTATGGATCTTCGGTGTCGTTGACTTCACCCTCGGGCTCGGATCCTATCGCGAAGAACCAATACCGAAAAGGAAGACGACAACTCAAGACATGGCATAATGCAATGTGCAAACAATAAGTATGACATTACAAGTTAAGTAGTGTTGAAATGAACCCTAGAACATGATTGGTTAGTTTAAAAGGGGGTCCGAGAGGTCCAAACCCTAGAACATGGGGATCCTCGAAATCACCTGTGGGGTTCAATTGATTCTTCTAATTAAACTTGTTATGAAAGTTGGTTAACAATGTATGATGATTGCTTAGACAAATAGGCCTTAATTTTATGAACATTTTGATATATTATTCATATTTTTCTGATTAAATATGAATTAGTTATGAATTTTACAAATTTATATCATATTCTGCCATTTTAAATATTAACAAAGGATTAATGACGTCACGCTGGCATACATATCCTAACCCTAGATTTTCTGCACCGTAGGGGTTTCTACCCTTAGCCACTGACAAGGGGGCCCCAGCCAAGCTGGGTCCACCCAGTGGCCACGCAGGCACCACATCAGACACGGCGACGGGGAGCGTCAGGCGGTGGTCGCCGGCGATGATCTGGGCCACCCCAGCACGCGCGGAAGGGTGCGTTCGAAAGTGCGCAACGAGGCGAGCCTAAAGATCCTAGCGCCGCTAGTTATTGGTCGCCGGAGGGGCGGCTACGGCGGTGCTCGCAGGCGAATGGCGCGCGACGGCTACGATAAGCTAGCAGGCAAACGGAGGGTGCCTTGAGCACCAAAAGCTCACCACGGAGGCAGTGGAGGGGTCGAGGACGGCAGCCGGGGTCGGAGACGACGGAATCGAGCGGCGGAGCTACTATCGGCCGTGGAGAAGACGAGGTCGAAGACGACGATTCAGGGTGCCCCTCCTCGATTCCTTCTGTAGGGAGATAGAGGGCGGCGAGGCGGAGCTCGCGGGCTCACTAGCGTGGCTCGGGGCGGCTCGAGACGGCGACGACGCTCGGCTAGGGTTCGGCCAGAGAGGGGAAGAATGCGCGAGAGAGGTGCGAGGGGGAGTGGGAGGATAGGGTTGAGAGGGTGACGCTGCGGCGGTCTTATCCTCGTCCAGGGCTTGTCAGACGGTGCAGCGCGGGTGGTGGAGATCGATGATGCCAGCGGCGGCATGCAGCTGCTTGTTGTCGTCGATGACGAGGGGAAAGGCCAAACCGGTACGAGCCAGGGGTGGGCTGGCATGGGCCAAAGCTGGGTTGCGGGAGTGCGTGCTGGGCAGCAAGGAAAGAAGGTAAAGGAGCTGGGCTGGCCTGGGCTGTGGCCTGGTTGGGATCTGGCTCTATTTTAAAAAAACTAAAGCTTTTCTATTTATGTTTACTGTTTTCTCTTTTTCATTTTATTTTCAAATATGTTTGAAACCATTTGAAAATTACCATAGATTTAAAATACTTTAGGAAACATACAAGATCCCTTGAGCCAATTTGGGCTCCTTATTTTTTTTGGTTTTTAAAATAGCAAAACCATTTTGAATATGTTTCAAAGAGAGGGAAGAACTAGGGTTTAGGGTTTTGTGCTTGTATTTTGGTTCACACACTTGATCACATGCAAATATTTTATTGAGTTCAACACATTCATGCAATGCTTAAGTACTAATTACATATCACACCATGTGTTTTGTACCAAGACAAGTTGAGATCATAATAGAATTTACACCAGATCTATAAAAAATTCTAGAATTGAACCGGCCCTGATTGGATTTATTTCTTTTATTGTGGTTTGATTGTATTTCTCTTACAAGTATACTTGGTTAGAATGATAATATGGAAACATTCATCCCAAACCATACCCCGGGCTTCCTAACTATATATGTAATTATCCCGGAATAAATATTTTATATCTGAGTAAATAATAAAACATGAAAGTTTTGGCCGATTCTGCTATCCACGTCGCACCGATTCTTCTAGCCCCATTGGATGGACCACACAGAGGACGCGCGGCGACATCACGATAGAGCCCCGCTATCCCGGGGAGCAGGATTCGCCGCTTGGGATTCCCTTCCGTGGAGAGCTCGTGCCCCCTTTCGTGTCCTAGCTTCCCGGAAGGTGGGCCCCATGTGCGCCATGGGCCTGCCATCATTGTTCGTAAGTAGGAGCGCGCTCTGAGAGAGGCGTTCCATCCGCGACACGGCACCGCACCTGTCGGGTGGTGGGGCCTGTTGAGATCTGAAGCAAAAACCTCGTCCTCCCACCGCTTAGCCTATAAAAGACCCCTCCATATTTGACATTTCCCGCATCGCCTTTTTGTAGGGTTCGCAGCATAGAAAACAAAAAAAAATTCCTTCGATGGGAACAACTATGTACCAAGATCTATCTACTAGATACAATCAACGGGCAAATGTATATCCGTAGAGAACATACCCTTGAAGACCGACAAAGCTTAACGAGTTAAACTCGTGGTTGATGTAGATGATCTCTTGCCGATCTCAAGATCGAGAGGAAGTCCTAGCACCGCAAATCAGCGGCGCATCCGTGCTCGCACACACGTCCGAGGCACCGAGCAACCTTCGCCTCCTCACTCCATAGCGGAAGCACAACTCTTTCTTGTCGAACAGCCACCGGGAACATGTATCTTTCTAGTCCGAGACCATGGGGGATAAATACTAGAGGGGGAGAGAGATCCTTCACGAGGAGGTGTGAGTGAGAGAGAGGAAGGGGGCTCCTTTTATAGGAGGATGAGGGCACCCCAAGGGGGTGGCCGGCGCATGGGGCTGCCCCCTTGCCCTCCCTCCATTGATGTGGGTGGACACCCCACTCACAAAAATGCCTTTCAATTCCCTCCACTAAAAAACCCACTCAAATTCGCATTAAATTTCCACCAAATTTAATGCAAACCCTCATTAAATAAAACTCTTTTTATTTATTCAGAATTTTTTCAATTACTTTAATGAAAAACATTTACATATAACCCCTTGCTAGTATTTTATTTCATATGCAAAAACACTTTCCGCAATTTCACCCGAAAACCCGTTTCAGTATCTAGTGAAATAAATTCTTGCGCTTGTTATTCTTTCCGGCATGAAACTTTTGCTCCAAATGGATGTCGGTGTCTCTTAAGTGTGCCACCCTACGGTTCGCAAATAATGCGGATATGATCAAGACTCCTCTCAGATCAATAATCAGAAGCGGAACCTGGAGATCCATACTGACTCCCACACATTCAGCGATGACTTTCTAGTGATCACGAGAACCTTTTACGCTAGTATCTTAATCCTTTTGTTTTGCGATATATTACATGTCCGAGATTCGATCATCGGTATCTCCATACCTAGTTTGATCTTGTTACCTACATGTACTCTTTTCTCGTTCCCGTGATATAACATTCTAGTGATTAAATCACTTGCTTGCAAGCTAACCAATGTGATATCACCAAGAGGGCCCAGAGCATATCTATCCGTCACCGGGATGAAAAAATTCTACTCTCTATCCATGGGCCTCAACATAAAACTTTAGTAGTACTGAACCCATCTTTATAATCACCCTGTTACGGTGTGACATTTGATGTTATCAAGATACTCTTCCGGTGTTAGTGATTGACATGATCTCATGGTCTAAGGATTAGGATCACTTTGTATGTTGTTATAGCAATATAAACTCAGTGACTTTGATCGTAATGCTATACTTCGGATGAATGTTTATCACACCATTACACTAATGTTGTGACCTTATTATTAACAACATCCAATGTCCATGATCAGGAAACCTTGATCATCTTGTTAATCAACGAGCTAGTTTATGAGAGAGGCATAACTAGGAACTTTATGTTTGTTTATTAAACACACATGTATTAACATTTCCATATTAATACAATTATAGCATGAAAAATAAACATCTATCATATACTTGCAATATACATAATAACCACTTTATTATTGCCTCTCAGCGCATATTCCCTTCAGTCTCCCACTTGCACTAGAGACAATAATCTAGTTACATAGTGATAAATCTAACACCCATGGAGTTCTGGTGTTGATCATGTTTTGCTCTAGGGAGAGTTTTAGTCAATGGATCTGCTACATTGAGATTCGTGTGTACTTTACAAATCTTTATATCTCCATCCTTGACATGCTTGCGGATGGAGTGAAACCGGCGCTTAATATGCTTGTAATTCTTGTGAGACCTTGGTTCTTTGGCATTGGCTATGGCACCATTGTTGTCACAATAGATCACCATTGGGTCCAACGCGCTCGCAACCACACCCAGTTCGGATATGAACTCCTTCATCTAGACCGCTTCCCGAGCCGCTTCCGAAGCAGCAACATATTCGGCCTCTGTTGTTGATCCCGCCATCACGGGTTGTTTGGAACTTCTCCGAGTAACCGCTCCGCCATTTATGATAAATACGTATCTGGATTGAGACTTAGAGTCATCCGGATCGGTGTCAAAGCTTGCGTCGACATAACACTTAGCGACGATCTCTTCTTCACCTCCGTACACAAGAAACATATCCTTAGTTCTTCGCAAGTACTTAAGGATATTCTTGACCGCTATCCAGTGTTCCAAACCTGGATCCGATTGGTACCTACTAGTCAAACTAATAGCATGTGCCACATCCGGTCTTGTACATAGCATGGCGTACATTATAGAGCCTATGGCTAAAGCATAGGGGACTTTATCCATTATCTCTCTTTCTTCCGCCGTAGCCGGACTTTGAGTCTTACTCAATGTCTTGCCTCGCAACATAGGTAAGAACCCCTTCTTACTTCGGTCCATTTTAAACTTCTTTAAAATCTTATCAAGGTATGTACTTTACGATAGCCCTATTAGGCGCCTAGATTTATCTCTATAGATCTTTATGCCTAATATGTATGACGCTTCGCCTAGGTCCTTCATTGAAAATTTGTTGTTTAGATAACGTTTAACACTGTTTAAAAGATCTATATCATTTCCGATCAATAATATGTCATCCACATATAATATCAGAAATGCCACATTGCTCCCACTCACTTTCTTGTAAATACAAGCCTCTCAATAAGTTTGGACAAATCCAAACTCTTTGATCACCTCATCAAAGCGGAGATTCCAACTCTGGGATGCTTGCTCAGTCCATAGATGGATCGCTGAAGCTTGCATACCTTGTCAGCATCCTTAGGATCGACAAAACCCTTTGGTTGTATCATATACAACTCTTCCTCAATATTGCCATTGAGGAACGCAGTTTTGACATCCATCTGCCATATCTCATAATTGAAATATGCAGCAATTGCTAACATAATCCTAACTGACTTTAGCATCGCTACGGGAGAGAATGTCTCATCGTAGTCAACTCCTTGAATTTGCCAAAACCCCTTTGCGACAAGTCGAGCTTTATAGATGGTCACATTACCATCAGCATCAATTTTTCTTTTGAAAATCCATTTATTCTCCACGGCCTTTCGGTCGTGAGGTAAGTCCACCAAGTTCCAAACTTGGTTTTCGTACATGGATTCCATCTCGGATTTCATGCCTTCTAACCATTTGTTGAATCCGGGCTCATCATCACTTCTTCATACGTCGCAGGGTCATCAATACCATCAACCATGAAATTCATAACAGGATTTCCGTACAGCTCGGGAGCTGCACGCGTCCTGTTAGACCTGCGAGGTTCGGTAGTACTCTCTTTTGGAGTTTCATGATCATTATCATTAGTTCCCTCTTAAATTGGTGAAGCCAACTCTGGAACGACTTCCAGCGCTACGCTACTCGCCATACTATGAAGAGAAGGTTCAACAACCTCTTCGAGTTCTACCTTTCGACTACTCACACCTTTCACGAGAAACTCTTTCTCTAGAAAGGATCCATTCTTGGAAACAAAAACCTTGCCCTCGGATCTATGATAGAAGGAATACCCAATAGTTTCCTTAGGGTATCCTATGAAGACGCATTTTTCCGCTTTGGGTTCGAGTTTATCCGGTTGAAGTTTCTTCACATAAACATCGCATCCCCAAACTTTAAGAAATGACAGCTTAGGTCAAACCACAATTCATATGGTGTCTTTTCAACGGATTTAGATGGTGCCCGATTTAAAGTGAATGCAGCAGTTTCTAGTGCATAACCCCAAAATGACAGTGGCAAGTCCGTCAGAGACATCATAGATCGAACCATATCCAATAAAGTACGATTATGACGTTCCGACACACCATTTCGTTGTGGTGTTCCGGCAGGTGTGAGTTGTGAAACAATTCCACACTCTTTTATATGAGTGCTAAACTCGTAACTTAGATACTCACCTCCACGGTCGGACCGTAGAAATTTGATCTTTCTATAACGATGTTTTTCCACTTCACTCTGAAATTCCTTGAACTTTTGAAAGGTTTCAGACTTGTGTTTCATCAAGTTGATATAACCGTATATACTCAATCATCCGTGGAAGTTACAAAATAACGATATCCACCTCGCGCCGACACACTCATTGGACCACATACATCAGAATGTATGATCTCCAATAAATCTATCGCCCGTTCCATTGAATCGGAAAACGATGTTCTAGTCATCTTTCCCATAAGGCATGCTGACATGTATCAAATGATTCAAAATCAGGTGATTCCAAAAGTCAATCCGAATGGAGCTTCTTCATGCGTTTAACGCCAATATGACCTAGACGGCAGTGCCACATATATGAGGATATATCATCATTAAGTTTAATCCTTTTAGCATCAACATTATGAATATGTGTAACATTATTATCGAGATCCAATAGAAATAAACCATTCATCATCGGTGCATGACCATAAAAGATTTCATTCATATAAACAGAACAACCATTTTTCTCGGATTTAAATGAATAACCACTTCGCATCAAACACAATCTAGATACAATGTTCGTGCTCAGTGCTGGCACCAGATAACAATTATTCAAGTTTATTACTAATCCTGACGGTAAGTGGAGAGTTAGCGTTCCAACGGAAATCACATCAACACTTGATCCATTGCCGACACGCATCTTTACCTCACCCCTTGCTAGCGGTCGCTTGTTCCACAGCCCTTGATTCGAGTTACAAATATTAACAACTGAATCCGTATCAAATACCCAGGTGCTACTGCGAGTACTAGTCAAGTACACATCAATAACATGTATATCATATATACCTTTATTTGCCTTGTCGGCCTTCTTATCTGCCAAATACTTGGGGCAGTTGCGCTTCTAGTGGCCAGTCCCCTTACAATAATAGCACTCGATATCAGACTTAGGGCCAACTCGGGGTTTCTTTTCAGGCACGGCAACTGGCTTGCTGCCCTTAATTTCCTTCCGTTTTCCCTTCTTGTCTTTCTTGAAACCAGTGGTCTTATTGATCATCAACACTTGATGTTCTTTCTTGATCTCCACTTCTGCAGTTTTAAGCAATGACAGAAGCTCGGGGAGAGACTTCTTCATGCCTTGCATATTATAGTTCATCACAAAGCTCTTATATCTAGGTGGCAGAGACTACAGAACATGATGGATGCCTAGGTCAATGGGAATCGTTATTCCCAAGGACACAAGCTTATCGGCGTAACCCGACATCTTGAGTACATGCTCACTTACGGAGCTGTTCTCTTCCATCATGCAGCTAAAGAACTTTTCTAACGCATTATAGCTCTCTACAGCATCATGTGTGTCAAAATCATTTTCAACTCACCCATTATATCAAATGCATTGTCGTTTTCGAAACGCTTTCGAAGTTCTGGCTCTAGCCCATACAATATGCCGCAATGAACTAAGTTGTGGTCCTCCTGACAAGTTTGATAGACATTCTTCTCCCCGTCAGGGGCATCATCGAACGGTGGGGGCCTAGCGGCGCTTCTAGCACATATTGCTTTTGTGCAGCAGAGAGGAGAATCCTCAAATTCATGGCCCATTCGGTAAAGTTGCTACCGTTCGTTGCAAGTTTCTCTTTCTCGATGAACACATTGAAATTAAAAGCAGGTGGTGCCATCTACAACAGAATTTGTAAAGTTTAGACCAAGTTTATGATAGATTGAGTTCACCTAATCCAAATTAAGAATGAACTCCCACTCAAAAACGACATCCCCCGTGCCTTTTTGGTGATTACATGAACTAAATCCACCACACCAAGTCCGATCACCACGTGAGTCGGTGTAGCTTCAAAGGCGAGCATCAAATGGGCATCATATATACCATATGACTCATGCTTAACCTTGTGGTCCGTGTTCCGAGGCCATGTCTGTGCATGCTAGACTCTTCAAGTAAGAACCTTAGTTTCGCATGTGTAACTGTCTTACACCCAAAGTATGATCGTGGATCCAAGAACACCCGATCATCACGTGATGTCTTGGAGCGACGAAACATAATCGGTGCATACTTAAGGGAGAACACATTTTTATCTTGATATCTAAATGAGGGATCATCTTATTATGCTAATAAAATGCTAAACTAGCAATATAATATGCAATCAAACATCACATGTGAATAAGTGAAATGATATGGTTCTTGCACTTAATCTCCATCATGTTCATCGTGGTATGATCACTATCATACCTCTATGTGTAAGGCCAATGTCTATGGAACTTACACGTTATGTGTGTTGTAAGAGTATCGACTTATACTTTTACTTACAATATCACCATATCATGACACTAGCCCAGCAACAATCTAAACTAGATGCCTCTAATTTATCCATTGCAAGTTTTACGTGGCTTAGGGATTTCGAAGATAGAACCATTCTTACCTACGAACATGAACCACAACGAGGATAACCAAATTGTTGACAACTCGTTGCAAATTATATATTGACTATAGTAGGAGAGACAGACACCCGCTAGCCACTTATGCAAAACTAGTTGCATGTCAAGCGTGGAACATGTCTCATGTGCGAGGACATGTAAAGTTTGTCCGAGCCGCTTCATCCCACTATGCCACCAATATCCAAAGTACAACCAAGAAGCAACAACATGATCATCATTGCCCACATACTCATATGTGTACTATCCATGCAAAGTATCTACGCATAAATCTGGCTCTGATACCACTGTAGGGTTCGCAACATAGAAAACAATTTTTTTCCTACGATGGGAACAACTATGTACCAAGATCTATCTACTAGATACAATCAACAGGTGGATGTATATCTATAGAGAACATACCCTTGAAGACTGACAAAGCTTAACGAGTTAAACTCGTGGTTGATGTAGACGATCTCTTGCCGATCTCAAGATCGAGAGGAAGTCCTAGCACCGCAAATCAGCGGCGCATCCGTGCTCGCACACACTTCTGAGGCACCGAGCAACCTCCGCCTCCTCGCTCTAGTGATGCAGCGGAAGCACAACTCTTTCTTGTCGAATAACCATTGGGAACATGTATCTCGCTAGTCCAAGACCATGGGGGATAAATACTAGAGGGGGAGAGAGATCCTTCATGAGGAGGTGTGAGTGAGAGAGAGGGAGGGGGCTCCTTTTATAGGAGGAGGAAGGCACCCCAAGGGGGTGGCCGGCGCATGGGGCTGCCCCCTTGCCCTCCCTCCATTGATGTGGGTGGACACTCCACTCACAAAAATGCCTTTCAGTTCCCTCCACTCAAAAAACCACTCAAATTCCCATTAAATTTCCACCAAATTTAATGCAAACTCTCATTAAATAAAACTCCTTTTATTTATTCAGAATTTTGTTAATTACTTTTGTCATGGTATTGCTGACGAGTACGCCATGGAGGGGTCCTAAAAGTGTGTGTTTAGAGATGTGGGGTAAGGCGAACGTTTGACGGGTACGAGGTAACACAGCTTACCCAGGTTCAGATCCCACAACGGTGGCGGAATCCTACTCCTACTATAAATCACTATAATGGCAATACGCCGAGTTACATGGATTGGTTCGCTGTGCGAGGTGTATGTTGATCGATACTAGGTCGTGCCCTAAAGGCTCCCATAGGCCCGACTTATATAGTCGCCAGGTCCTAGGGTTACAGGCAAAGTCCTAGCCGGACAGGTTACAGAGTCCTACACTGCTTACAACTAGTCTAGTGTGTCTTGCACTCCAAGGCTCCGGGTATGTCAAAGACTCCTCCATAGCCTTCCTTTATCTGGCATGGGCCTCCCTTCTGTATCCATCTAACTGGGCCGCCCAGCAGGCCATGGGCCATGCTACCAACTGTGGGCCACCCAGGTTATCCGGATAAGAGACATGCTATGAGGATACCCATATAGCATATCCCCAACAGTAGCCCCCGGAGAACTCTGAGATCTTGTGTCGTCTTGCCTCTTCTGGTTGAATGCTCCGTCTAGATGGATGTCGGCAAATCGTCAAGCAATTTCTTGTAGTCCTCCCAAGAACCCTGCAATATTCTCCGTCTTCAACTTGTAAGTCGGAGAAACGCTGAATCTTCCATCGTACTCTTCTCGTAGCCGGACTGGATCCGTCCATGCCGGAATATTCCGATGTGATGGTTCACCTGCTAGTGACAGCTAGTAGGATGTAGACATAGGTCAGCAACGCCTCATAACTCACACATGCAAAGAACACAATCATGTCCGTTTTTCCCGCGCGAAGGATACGAACCGTTGGCGGTGACGGTTGGGAACGTGGCAAAATTTCCGCGCACGTGCCCGCATACGTCGTCCACACGCCTACCATTTGATCACTCTGCACGAATCTTGACACCAGGGGTTATAAATTACGACTGCAGCGGGTTTTACTTTTCACCTCATTCTCCTCCTGCGTCATCTTCTTCCTCCAGCAAGCACTCCTCGAGCCTTTCGCACGAACGCAAAACCCTATCTTTCCAATCTCGCAGTCACCTCCCCTTCCTTCACCAATGGCGAGCAGAAGCACTAGCGCATCCATGGCAGCGACAGGCGATGCCGTGGAGAAGCCGGCGGGCTCCGTTCATGTGCCCCCAGAGGGCTTGCTACTGCCCAAATCCGCGGTGGTGGAATCCACCGGCGGCGACCAAATTCTAGCGGCGCTAGAGCTGCTGGAGGAGGAAGGCGACTCCAACAAGGGAGATTGGCACGACTCGGATATCACAGACAGTGATATCAAGGAGCTGCACGTTGAGAGCTACCTCCCTGTGACGGAGGGGCTCGTCTGGCGGTTGGCGCCGGCCGACGAGGTCACCCCTTCTCCCCAAGCCGGAGAGAAGGTGTACCTCAAAGCCCTATTGGTACGTGGCGTTTCTCTGCCCATCTCCAATTTCTTCCTAGTTGTCCTCAACCATTACCGAATTCAGCCTCAAAACCTCTCCCCCAATAGCATACTCACGCTTAGCAACTACGTGGCGCTTTGTGAGGGTTACTTAGGGATTAGGCCTAGGCTAGATCTCTTTATTTATTTCTTCACCGTCAAGAGGGAAGCCAGAGCCATCAAGGATGAGCTCAGGAACTGTGGCACCATTAGTTTTAAGATCTAGCCTGGCCGGTGGTTCCCCGACATCGTCGGCCATGAGTCATGTAAAAACTGGCAATGGACGTACTTCTACGGCCCAGATATCCCTCTGGTTGGCCGAGAAGCGACGTATCCGGACTTTGTCGATGAAGCTGCCGCTGAAGCCTCGACATGGAGATCCCAAGCCTCCCTCCCCTCCGACATCGATGCTTCCTGTGCTATAAGGCGGATAGAGTGGTTCGTAGAGACGGGTCTGACCGGATTGGACCTGGCCATGTGCTGGTTCGTCAGGCGGATCCAGCCTCTGCAGCACCGCTTGAAGTTGATGCATGAGTATACCAAGGAGAGGAAAGATAGCCTCCACATCTCCGAGGACAACTTCCCCAGCGACTCCGTCAAGCTCCGCCTCAAGGACATCGTCAAGGTGAAGGATAGGAAGCGTGGCTTCACCATCACCTATGACATGTTCGAGGAGAGCAAGTGCCCAGAGGTACCTGTTTATTTTCCGTGTATGACGTTTGCTCCAGTTCTTCCGTCTTGCCTTTGTCATCTAACACCTTATGGTTTCACTTAACAACTTAAGAGTCTAAAGGAGGACGCATGGCTGTCCAAATTTATGACCCGAAGATGAAGGAAGTCGCTGTCGTTTCTGACAACAATGTCCCGTTGGCGCGAAAGCGGAAGAGCTCCACCTCTGACGCTGCCGACGGAGGCAAGAAGAAGGAGACGGAGGGTGGAGCCTCCAAGAAGTCCACTGCCGCCCTGGAGGCAGAGAAAAGCAAGATTATCGGGACCCCTTTTACCAAAGCACCCACGATTGAGTAAGCTTCATTTCCTCCGACATTGTCCATTGTTTATCCGTTTCCCGTACTTATACTTTTGCACGTTTCAGGAAGAAAGCTGGCTTGAGTTTGAAGAAGACCTCCAAAACATCGGGGGCTTCTAAAATCATCAAAGATATATTGCAGCATGATGTACCGCACCAAGAATCTCCCGCCATCGCCCATGTCACTCCTAGTGTCCATCCTACGCCTGCTCCGAAAAGCTCTCTGGCCAAGGATGCATCTGGCCTTCCGCCATGGAAGTGGACTCAGTTGCCTCTGCGGATCTCATCATAGCCGGCGAGCAGGCAAAGCAAGAAAGCACCACAAATAGAATGGCTGAAGATCCGGCTAAGGATGCCATCGGTAGCGGCAACGCGGTGGTGGTGGGTGGACCATTCATCGAAGGCGGCGCCTCTACACCCAGGACAACCACAGAGCTCCCGAAGATAGTCTACCGGTGCTTACGCCGAGTAGCCTATCGTGGTATTGCCGACAATTACGCCATGGAGGGGTCCTCACAGTGCGTATTTAGAGACGTGGGGTGAAGGCGGATGGTTGACGGGTACGAGGTAACACAGCTTATCAGATCCCACAACGGTGGTGGAATCGTACTCCTGCTATAAATCACTATAAGGGCAATACGCCGAGTACAGAGATATGTTCACTGTGCGAGGTTGTCTAAGATTGTGCCCTAAAGGCTCCCATAGGCCCGACTTATATAGTCGCCAGGTCCTAGGGTTACAGGGAAAAGTCCTAGCCGGACAGGTTACAGAGTCCTACACCGTCTATTACTAGTCTTGTGTGTCTTGTATTCCAAGGCTCCAGGTACGCTGGTGACTCCACCGTAGCCTTCCTTTATTCGGCATGGGCCTCCCTTCTGGATCCATCTAACTAGGCCGCCCAGAAGGCCATGGGTCATGCTACCAACTGTGGGCCACCCGGGTTATCCGGATAGGAGACATGCTATGAGGATACCCATATAGCATATCCCCAACAGTAGCCCCCGGAGAACTCCGAGATCTTGCGCCGTCTTGCCTCTTCACATTGAATGCTCCGTCTAGATGGATGTTGGCAAATCGTCAAGCAACATCTTGTAGTCCTCCCAAAGAACCCTGCAAGGTTTTTATCCATCTTCAATATATAAGTCGGAGAATTGCTGAATCTTCTATCGTATTCTTCTGTAGCCGGATCGGATCTGTCCATGCCGGAATCTTCTGATGTGATGGTTCACCTGCCTATGTCAGCTAGGGCGACGTAGATATAGGTCAACAACGCCTCGTAACTCACACATGCAGAGAACGCAATCATGTCCACTTTTCCCGCGCGAGCGATACAAACCGTTAGCGGCGACGGTTGGGACGTGGCAAAATTTCCACGCATGCCCGCGCACACGTTGTCTACGCGGCAACCGTCCGATCAAGCTGCACAAATCTCGATGCTGGGTATCATAAATAGTAACTGCGGTGGAAATTTACTTTTTCATCTCATTCTCCCCTGCATCTTCTTCTTCCTCAGGCAAGCGTCTCCTCGAGCTCTCCGCGCCCCGCACGAAAAAACCTAACTCCCAATCTCGCCAGTCACTTCCACAATCTCGCAATGGCCAGCAGCAGCTCTTCTCCTTTGATGGTGGCGTCGGGCGAAGCCGTGGCGAAGCCGGCGAGCTCCGTCATCGTGCCCCTAGAGGGCCTGGTCATCCCCATCTCTGCGGTGGTCGATACCACCGGCGGTGACCATAATCCAACGGCGCTAGAGCTGCTGGAGGAGGAAAACGACTCCCACAAAGGAGACTGGCGCAGTTCGGACATCACGGACCGCGACATCAAGGAGTTGATCGTCGAGGGTTACCTCCCTGCAACGGAGGGGCTCGCCTGGCGGGTGGCGCCGGCCGGCAAGGTCACACCTTCTCCCCAAGCCGGAGAAAAGGTGTATCTCAAGGCACAGATGGTACGCGGCGTCTCCCTGCCCATCTCTAACTTCTTCCTTGCCGTAACCACTACCGAGTCCAGCCATAAAACCTCTCTCCCAATAGTATCCTAGCGCTTAGCAACTACGCGACGCTTTTCGAGGGTTACTTAGGGATTAAGCCTAGGCTAGACCTCTTCATCTATTTCTTCACCGTCAAGCGCGAAGCCGGGGCCAACAAGGATGAACTTAGAAATTGTGGCACCATTAGCTTCAAGATCCGACCTGGCCGGCGTTTCCCTAACATCGTCGGCCACGAGTCCTGCAAGAACTGGCAGTGTACTTACTTCTACGGCCCAGATATCCCTCTGGCCGGCCGAGAAGTAACGTACCCGGACTTCGTCGACGGAGCCGCCGCCGAAACTTCGACATGTAGATCCCAGGCCTCCCTTCCATCCGACATCGACGCTTGCCGCGCCATAAGTCGGATAGAGTGGTTCGTATAGACGGGTTTGACCGGCTTGGACTTAGCCATGTGCTGGTTCATCAGGCGAATCCAGCCTTTGCAGCACCGCACGAAGCTGATGCACGAGTATACCAACGACAGAAGGGATAGCCTCCGCATCTCCGTGGACAACTTCTTGAGCGACTCCGTCAAGCTTCGCCTCAAGGACATCATCAAGGTGAAGGACAAGAAGCGTGGATTCGCCATCACCTACGACATGTTCTTAGAGAGCAAGTGCCCAAAGGTAACTGCTTATTTTCTGTGTCTGACATATACTCCAGTTCTTCCGTCTTAACCTTTTTCATCTCATCTAACACGATGATCTCTCACTTAACAGCTTAGCGATCTAGAGGAGGATAGCATGGCTGTCCAAATCTATGATCCAAAGATGAAGGAAGTCACGGTCGTGTCCGACAATGATGTTCCGTTGTTGCGAAAGCGGAAGATCTCCACCTCTGACGCTAGCGACGGAGGCAAAGAATACCGAGGGTGGAGCCTCCAAAAAGACTACCGCCGCCCTGGAGGCGGAGAAAAGAAAGGTTATTGGGATCCCCTTTGCCAAAGCACCCCCACTTGTGTAAGCTTCTTTCTCTCCGACATTGTCTATTTGTCTGTCTTATTCCTGTACTTATGCATTTTGCATGTTTCAGAAAGAAAGCCACGACCAGCTTGAAGAAGACCTCCAAAACATTGGGGGCTTCTAGAACCATCAAGGACAGGCTGCATCGCGACGCATCCCCCTCCATCGCCCCTGTCACTCCCACTGTCAAGCCCTTGTCTGCCCCGACAAGCTCTCAAACCAAGGAAGCAGCTGGCCCTTCCGCCATGGAAGTGGACTCAGGCGCCTCTACCGAGCTTGTTGTTGTCGGCGAGCAGGCGACGCAGGAGAGTGCCGCACACCAAATGGCTGAAGCTCTGGCTAAGGATGCCATCGGTAGCGGTAAGGCGGTGGTGGAAGCTGGTACTTCTGCCGAAGGCGGCGCCCTCGCCCCCCAGAAACCCATAGAGTTCCCAAAGATAGTCTATCTGGCACCTACGCCGGGTAGCACTGCTTTGGTTCCTGGTGCGGCACCGACATCTCCAATGTGCGGTCTCGAGGAGCTCCTCCGACAAGCAGAGATCTTGCAAGGAAACAGTGTATCCTTTGGCAAGCTGCTGGCCAAGAGTTCTACCAACCTCAAGATCATTGCACTTGTAAGTTTTATTTGCCTTTTGCATTTTATATGAATATCCCACTGTAGCCCCCGAGGATTTAGACAGAAAACCATAGGTCTTTGCATCTGAATGCTCTAAGAGTGACTAAGGTAGAAAACTTCTCACTGTAGCCCCCAAGCATGTAGTTTGAATGAATTATTCCGACTAGATGCTTTAAGAATAGCATACGTAGTGTTTATAAATTTCGATACTGTAGCCCCCAAGCTTCTAGGTGCAACTAAATTAGTTCCGACTAGATGCTTTAAAGAGAAACTAAGCATACTTCTGAGTTAAAACTTTATACTGTAGCCCCCAAGATTCTAATCAAAAACTGAATTAGTTCCGACTAGATGCTTATAGAAATACTAAGCACATTGCTAAGTTAAAACTCTCGCTGTATCCCCCGAGCGTCTAGGTGGAAGTTTTTCGGCTAGATGCTCCAAGTAGACCAAACAACAAATAACTTTCTTCTTTCCATAGAATGAGAATGCTCGGAGGGGCATGGCCAACGACAAGTACCAGAAGATGCGCGCGGACTTGCAAGCTGAAAAGGGTAAAACTGCCTTCTTGAGGGAATAGATCACCAAGAGCAAGCGTCTGTTTTCCTTTCTTTGTCGCATTCCGACTTGGTTTTGCGCCCATATTCTCCGAGTACTCAATGTGTACTGTTATTTCTCTGACTTGCAGAAACCATTGCCAAGGCTAAGGATATTGTCGAGCAATCCAAGCATATTCAGCAGTTGGATAGCGAGAACAAGATCCTTAAGCAGGAGAGGAAGGACATGCTGAAAATGCATGAGGAATCAATGAAAGCCTTGCAGGACTCCGTCACCGAGGAGATGAACCGCTTGAATGAGGAGATTTCGATCTTAAGAGATCAGTAGAAAGCTGTCGATGAGCAGAACCAACGCCATCATGAAGTGTACAAGCTCCTCCAACAAGAACATGACTCCTTGTCGGATACCCTCTGGCAAGCTAAAGCTAGCATCTTTAGTAAGTGATTCTCCGTCTTGGATTTCTGTAGTCTGGATACTTTGAACTTTTGAACTCATGTGCTCCTTTGTCGGAATTTGCAGCTCCTATGGGTTTAACCCGGTCGCCTCCTCCAGCAAAGGAATGCATGGTTCTTGCCGACAACTTCATCAACACCGCCATCGCGCAAGCCAAAGAGATTGCCAAGCCCCTCTAGATCAACATCAATGCATCGGCCTCTGTGGCGAAGTTCTCGGAGATTCTGCGCCGAGCCCCCGAGCGTATCACAAGATGGAAAGCTTCATGTGCACGGGCCGGTGCAAGGATGGCGCTATCAATGGTAAAAGCACACTACGAGGATGCCGACATCGACACGGTAACCTCTGGCATTCCCGACGCAGATAACGATGGCAAAGAGATTAGTCACGAATCCATCTTGTCGTCACTCGCGGGTTATGACACCAGAGTTGCCGAGTTAGTCGACGTCAACGTCTTCGTGCCGATGAATACCATCGACGACGGCAACCAAAGTTCCTCCGAGTCCCTTCACACTGCCGACTTCGAGGGTGACTCCCCTGCTGCTGATGACGTTGCTTCTAAGTCGCCTGCGCCAAAGGAATGAAAAAAACAATCTTGTAATATTTGTTTCCTCTGAATGTGCTATGCGGAAAAACAATGTATTAACTTAAGGCGGAAAACAATGATGTATGTCCCGCTACTTAAAAATTATTTCTAGCATATATATATATTTTTAAGCAAGTGCTGGCTTATCCATTACTTTGGTTCTTATGCTTGAATTTTCGTGAGTCGGAACCATGCGCTCAGGTGATGATGCCCAATGGCACCGTTAATAAACTAAGCACAAAATCGCCGACAATAAGTGCCAAAAGTCACTACTCTAGAATCCACATAAAAACAACAAAGAATGTGTAGACCAGAAAACTTAATCTAACGCCTGTAGGCGGAATTTTCACAAGTGCAATCGCAAAACTTGTGCATAAAGGTTTTATATGATCCAAAAATGAACACTAAAGGAGGTAAAAGACTCAGAAATATGAGTGAACCAGAGAGCTTTATTTCATTGATCATATAAGGGTACACAATAGAAAAAAATGCTAAGTGTAGAAAGGACGTAGCTGTGCTATGTTCCATGGCCGATCAAGCTCCGGGTAGTCATCATCCGGGTCACGTCGCTTACGCTTATGATCCTCGTTGGGTCTATCCTTTAGTTCACGATTGTCAACGAGGTAGTAAGACCCATTGAGTAGCGCCTTGCTTATGATGAACGGTCCTTCCCATGGCGGGGATAATTTTGTGTGACTTCTTCTGCTTAGCTCAGAGCACCAAATCCCCCTCTTTAAATGAGCGATGCCGAAGGCAGCGACTATGGTAGTTGCGTAGCTTCTGTTGGTAGATGGCGGATATTTGGCATGCCAAAACGCGCTCCTCTTCGAGAAGGTCCACATCTAGGCGTCTGGATTCTTCAGCGTCATCTTCGTCGTAGGCGACAACTCTTGGTGCATCGTGAAGTATGTCGGAAGGTAGGATGGCTTCTGCTCCATATACCATGAAGTAAGGGGTGTAGCCGGTGGATCTGTTGGGTGTAGTTCGTAAACTCCACAGCACAGATGGCAATTCTTCCGCCCAGGCTCCAGCTGCTCTATGTAGCAGTGCCTCAAGACGTGGCTTTATTCCCTGCAGAATTAATCCATTGGCTCGCTCAACCTGACCATTGGATTGTGGATGTGCCACAGAAGCAAGGTCAAGTCGGATGCCCTTCTCCCAACAATAAGCCTCCACTTCTCCGAGCGACAAGTTGCTGCGTTGTCGGTGATAATGCTATGTGGGAGACCAAATCTCACCACTAGATCCCGGACAAACCTGAGGGAAGTTGCCCCATTAAGCTTTCTAATGGGTTTAGCTTCTATCCATTTAGTGAATTTATCAACTGCTACTAGGAAATGCATAAACCCACATGGTGCCATTTGCAACGGTCCCACCATGTCTAGCCCCTAGACTGCAAACTGCCAAGTTATTGGTATTGTTCGCAATTCTTCAGCAGGAACATGTGGTTGTCGGGCATAATACTGGCATCCCATGCATGTCTCCACCAGCTTGTCGACGTCCGCCTTCGCGGTCAGCTAGTATAATCCTTGCCGGAATGCTTTCGCGACCAATGATCGAGGAGTGGCGTGGTTCCCGCAATCTCCAAGATGGATTTCGCATAGGATTTCAATACCTTCTAGCTGGGAAACACACTTAAGGTATACACTAGTAGTGCTCCTTTTGTAGAGCTGTCCATTGATTATGGTATAGCCCTTCGCTCGACGTACTATTTGTCGTCTTTCGACCTCGTCGTTGGGCAAGATTCCGTGTTCGAGATATTCCATGAACGGTTTTGTCCAAGCCGGAGGGACCTTTGCCACCATGTGGACAAAAGAGTCAACTCTATCCGGGTTATCGATGTCGACTCCCTTCACGGATGGTGTCCGTAGATGATCTAGGAAAACTCCTGGCGGAAATCGTTTGCGCCCTGATCCAAGCTTAGATAGCAGATCCGCCGCCTCATTTTGCTCCCTAGGCACATACTTGACTTCGTAGCCCAAGAAGCTCTTGGCTATCTCGTCCACTTTGTCTCTATATGCCGCCATCATAGGGTTCCGTGCATTCCAGGTGCCAGCCACCTGCTGGGCAACCAAGTCAAAATCTCTACAGCAAACTATGTGCTTGATGCCAATATCCTTGGCTACACGTAATCCGTGAATGAGTGCTTCATACTCTATCATATTGTTTGTAGCCTCAAAGTGGATCTGCAGAACGTAGTGTAGCTTGTCCCCAGTTGGTGACTGTAGCAGTACACCAGCCCCCGAGCCGTTGAGCAGCTTTGATCTGTCAAAGTGCATCACCCAGTACTCTGGTTTCGGCAATGGAGTAAAATATGGCATCTCCGTCCAATCTGCGATAAAATCCGCCAAAGCTTGTGACTTGATAGCGTCGCGTCTCTTATAGGTGATCTCGAAGGCGGCAAGTTCAATGCCCCACTTCGCGACCCTTCCTGTAGCGTCGTTGTTGTTGATAATGTCGGACAGTGGAGTCTTGCTCACCACTGTGATTGGGTGCTCCTGAAAGTAATGCCTCAGCTTACGAGAAGCAAGGAATAATCCATAAGCTATCTTCTGGTAGTGCAGGTAACGCTGCTTGGACTCCGTCAAGACCTCTCTTACATAGTAAACTGGTCATTGAACTCCGTGATCATAGCCTTGTTCCTTTCGCTCTACCACGAAGACGATGCTGATTACCCGGTTGGTTGCCTCCATGTAAAGTAACATGGGCTCTCCAGGCTCGGGTGCTGCAAGGATGGGCGCTGAGGAAAGAATCTCCTTGAGCTGCTTCAATGCTGCATCTGCTTCGTCCGTCCACGTGAATTTGTCCGCCTTCTTTAGCAACTTGTACAGCGGCAGGGCCTTCTCTCCAAGTCGTCTGACGAACCGACTAACTGCTGCAACACAACCTGTTAGTCGTTAAATGTCCTTTAGGCATGTCAGACGGTTTATGTTTAATATGGCCTTGATTTTCTCCGGGTTGACCTCGATTCTACGCTGGGAAATGATGAAGCCCAATAATTTGCCGGCTGGGACCCCGAAGACGCACTTCTTAAGTCATTTGACTTTTTAGACATCACCGCTATATCGTCCACATAGTCGTGAACGTTCCGACCAATTTGATCGTGTAAGCAATGTTGCATTGTCCGCTGGTACGTAGCACCTGCGTTTTTCAGCCCAAAGGGCATCGTAACATAGCAAAACGTGTCGTAGGGTGTAGTGAACGAAGTGGCCAATTGGTCCGACTTCCTCATTTTGATCTGGTGGTATCCTGAGTATGCATCGAGAAAACACAAAAGTTCCAAAACAGCCGTCGAGTCAATGACTTGGTCAATGCGAGGCAAAGCAAACGGATCTTTGGGACACGTTTTGTTCAAGCCGGTGTAATCAACGCACATTCTTAATTCTTTGGTTCCCTTTTTGGGGACAAGTATAGGATTGGCCACCCATTGGGTGTGAAGGACTTCTCGGATAAAACTAGCCTTAAGTAACCTAGCTATCTCTTTGCCAATGGCGCGTCTCTTCGCATCTCCAAAGCGTCGTAGAGGTTGCTTCACTGGTTTGCATTTTGGACCAATGTTTAAGCTGTGCTCGGAAAGTTCCCTAGGGACACCTTTCATGTCGACAGATTGCCAGGCAAAGATGTCCCTATTCTCACGGAGGAACTCGACGAGCGCGCTTTCCTATTTGGGATCCAGGTTCATCCCAATGGCAGTGGTCTTGGAGGCATCGCCTACCACAAGTTCCACCGGCTTGGTCTCAATGGCGGCCTTGAATGCTGGAGCAGAGTCGGAGATCTGTTTCTTCGACGCGGGCATCTCTGAGTCATTGACCTTGCTCTGGATCTCCTTGAATTCTTCGATATAGAGGACAGCTTCCGCGTAGGCTGCTTCATTAATCTCGCAGTCCCTAGCCTTGGTAAAGCTTCCCGATACGATGATGACACCGTTTGATCCGGGTATCTTGAGTTTGTTGTAGACGAATCATGGCTTGGACATGAAGGTGTGGAATATGTCGCGGCCGAATATGACGTTGTACACGCTCTTGAAGGGGACCACCTCAAAGGTCATGCGCTCTTGACGGTAATTATTAACATCGCCAAAGGAAACCTGAAGTGTGATGCACCCAAGGGACCGTGCCTCCCGACCAGGAACTACGTCGTGGAAGATGGTGTTGGTCTGCCGTAGGTTTGCCTCCGTCAAGTTCATCTTCTGCAGTGTATCCAGGTACATGATGTTGATGCTGCTTCCACTATCCACCATACACTTGGTGAACTCAATGCCGTCAATCAAGGGTTTGATGACCATGGCGTATTGGTTCTCCGTAGGGATGAGGTCTGGGTGATCCTTCCTGTACCAAGTAATTGGAACCTCCGACCAGCGCAGGTACTGGGGAACTGGGGGTAGAGTGTCCATCAGGATCCTCATAGAAGTCTTCTGTTGTCGGACGGAGGGGGTGCCAAGGAAAAGTGTGGTAAACTGGCGCCTTCTTCACGAAGGGGTTCTTGCCTTTATCATCGCCCTTGGCGGCGTGCTTGGGGTCAACATCCTCATCCATGTCACTTGAATCCTTGGACTCCTCCTCCTTCTTCTTCCCCTTGCCCTTGCCTCGCGGTCTGTTCTTTCGACGTCGCTTGTAGCCGGACTCCGGGTCTTCCTTGAGGTCGTTGACGAACTTGTAGTGTTGATTGGTGTGAGTGGATTTACCGTTGACATCGAGGTGTACGAGGCACGGCATATCGCGGTACTCCTCGTAGGTTTGGGGAACGCGGAGCGCTGCCGAGGTAGTTTCACTTCCTCGCTGCTGCCCACGACCTGCTCCCCGTCCTCGGCCACATTGTCCGCCATCACCTCGTCCTGCAAAGGTCATGGCGACCATGTCGGGAGTTTGCCTTTTCTCTGGAGCGGTTTTCCTCTTTGTGCTGCTGTTCCTCCGAGCTTGAGTTGGAACGGCCGTTGCCGGCAAGGAGCCGCGGGCATCGTCGTTGCCAGCTGCGAACTCACTAGCAAACTGAATCATCTGGTTCAAGTCAAGCTGGTGATTTTCCTGCAAGCGCTTCAACTTATGTCGGAGCAACGTGCCCCTTTCCAACCCATCGATGAAGGCGTCCATGGTGGTCTGAGCGTGCACTCCTGCGCAGGAATTTTTCATATCCAGCCAGCGGGAGAGGTAGGCATGAGATGTCTCGTCTTTCTCTTGCACGCACCGCTGTAGATCCCCAACAGTGCAGGGACGTTTGTACGTACCCTCGAAGTTCTTGGTGAACGCTTCTTGCATGTCCAACCAATTGCAGATGGATTTCTCCGGCAAGTCATCAATCCATTGACGGGCCGTGCCCGCCAACATCAAAGGGAGGTACTTGACGGCAACGTTGGGGTTACCTCCGGCAATCTCCTCCGCGTTGCCGTAGTCCTGCAACCATGTGGCTGGCTTGGCGGTGCCGTAGTAGGGCTTGATGGTCTTGTCGATCCGAAAACCTTTGGGGTAAGTCGCGGACCGTATCGCAGGTACAAAGCAACGTGGTCCCAGGTATGGTCCTTCCCGGGCCTCGTGGATTTTATCGATCCGCGAACGTGCATCGTATGGCTTCGGGTTTCTTTTCTTCTTGTCAACAGGGGATGGGCTGTGTGAACGACGCGGTCCTCCTCCACAATGGTGACTACTGGGTGGCGACGGAGGCGGAGGTGGCGGTGGGTTAGCCTTATTGCTATTACCCTCCTGCGACGTTTGTCGCGATTGCTTGTAGGACGCGGAGGGTCATGGCGTGACCTGCTCTTGTGTCCTTGGTTGCGCTCTCCATCATGACGGGTATGCTCCGCGTTGTCGCGGATGACGATGCCGCCCTGCCTTGGTGGGAGCATATACGTACGTCGGTGAGCCTTAGGGTCTTCGCGATTTCGGGGGGAGCGGGACGGTGGCGATGGGCGACGAGGTTGGGATTTTTCTCTGTGGTTGGAGGATATGGGGATAGCATCCTTCCTATTGCGCGCATCCCTACGTCTTCGTTCTGATGAACCCGTCTGGGACCCGACATCAAGAGGAGATCTGGCCCTTGGTGGCTTGTGCTGGCTAGACCGTCAAAATGCTGGGTCAGACTCAAGCCTCTGAGAGGTGGCATTTTCCTGTTGTTTCACCGCCTTGGCCACTAGGTCATAGACCTGTTCCACCGCCTCAGGCGATCGATCCTGCTCTAGAAGGGTCTTGGTGACAGCAAGGTTGAGGAGAGGAGTGGGCATCACCTGCCTGCCTTCACTGTCAATGTATGGCTTGGCCTGTGCCGGCTTCGAGGGAGCCCATCCTAGATTTCGCCGTACACCAGGATCGTTGATGACGCAAGCCGGATCTTTCTTGGCCTTCTGCTGCTGCAGCAGAGTCTTGTACTCAGCCTCCATTGCTCTCGCTTTCTCTATGGACTTCTGCGCGTTGACCAGATCTCGATCTAGCTTAGCGCCTTGCTCCGCGATGGCCTGCGCTTCCTCCAGCAGCTGCTGGCGCTTCTCGTCAAGCTAGGTCACGTTTCGGATATGAGCTACGGTTAGTGGCTCGACGAGGAGGATGTCGTACATCACTCTATCAGCTGGAGTAACTTGGGCAGTAGCAGACGTAGATGCCAGAGGCGGCAAGTTTGCGGTGTCGTTGTTGCTCGGGCCGGTGCCGGGTTCCTGCGGCTGTTGCATTGGGTTAGGCGGAGGAGGCATGACCTTTGCACGATCATCGTCAGTAGCAATAAGTGGCCCTTCCCCTTTTCGAGCATTGTAGGCGGAGCTCGTCTGGGTTAATCTTCATCCATCGCCGTCCCAATGGTGACGAACAGCTCTCGATACACGACGAAATTGTTGGCTTGCTCGTCGCGCGTATACTACTCTTCCATCTCTTGCATGGCAGAGTCTAGTTCCTCTGGACTAAAATCTATCTCCTCTGAATCTTCACTGAAGTCGGTGTAGAGTGCATCAATCACAGAGTCGGAGGGTGCCAGGATTTCCTCCATGACGGGGGGTGGAGGTGCAGCAGCAGCGACGATGACTGGAGGTGGCGGCGCAGCTGCGGCGACGGCGGCTGGAGGCGGTGGTGGCGGTGGATGAATCGGAGGGGCTCCGTCAATGAGCGCAAGCGCTGTCTGAGCTGCCGCTTCGGCCTCCGCATAGTTGTTGACGGTGTTCAGCATGCCTTCGAAGGTAAGACGCCCCGAAGCCTGCTGCCGTCTTAGAGAATGCTGGAGAAGCGTGCCATGGTCCAGTCCTTCCACAAAGTGATACATAGCATCATCATTGGGGTAGTGGGCCAGATCGGCTCGTATACGAAGCCACCTGGCGAGGTAATCGCGGGAGTTTTTGCCCTCTCTCTGAACACAATGCGCCAGATCAAAGATGGTAACCACGCCGACGAATTTGGATTTCTGCTGTCCAGATGCACGGATGAAGCCGGCGGACTTGCAGTGATCTTCCACCTTTATATCCTGCACAGGGGCGGTTTGGGTGGGCCTTGAATTTTTCCGATCTTTGCCGGCAAACTCCGAAGAGAGATCCGACATCGATCCTTCCACGAACGTATCCTGCCCGTAGGCGGTCCGTGCGGGTCTTGATGCTCCTCCGACTTCCAGGGAACTAGTGCTCGAGTCGGTTTCGCCGATGAAGAGTTGGATGCCTCCGATAGGAACGATCGAACACCGCGTAGGGTTCGTCTTCGCTGGGATCTAGAAATCGTCGGGAGGGACGATCAGAATATTGCGGGAGAAGAGAACGCGACCGATGGCTAAGGTTTCGCCTATTCCCGCGAAGATCTTGGTCCTCGCCCACTGAAGAGCCTGAAGCGCCTCTTGCCCCACGGTGGGCGCCAACTGTTGTGGTATTGCCAACGAGTACGCCATGGAGGGGTCCTCACAGTGCGTATTTAGATACGTGGGGGAAGGCGGATGGTTTACGGGTATGAGGTAACACATCTTATCAGATCCCACAACGGTGGCGGAATCCTACTCCTGCTATAAATCAATATAAGGGCAATTCGCCGAGTACAGAGATATATTGGATGTGCGAGGTTGTCTGAGATTGTGCCCTAAAGGCTCCCATAGGCCCGACTTATATAGTCGCCAGGTCCTAGGGTTATAGGGAAAAGTCCTAGCCGGACAGGTTACAGAGTCCTACACCGTCTATTACTAGTCTTATGTGTCTTGTACTCCAAGGCTCCGGGTACGCTGGTGACTCCACCGTAGCCTTCCTTTATCTCGCATGGGCCTCCCTTCTGGATCCATCTAACTGGGTCGCCCAGCAGGCCATGGGCCATGCTACCAACTGTGGACCACCCGGGTTATCCGGATAGGAGACATGCTATGAGGATACCCATATAGCATATCCCCAACATATCCCTACTCCGGTTCCTGGTGCAGTGCCGACATCTCCCACCTGCAGTCTTGAGGAGCTTCTCGGACAAGAAGATATCTTGCGAGGAAACAGTCTTTCCTTCAACAAGTTGTTTGCCGAGAGCACTACCAACCTCAAGATCGTCGCACTTGTAAGTTTTATTTGCCTTTTGCATTTCATGTGAGTATCCCACTATAGCCCCCTAGGATTTAGACGGAAAACCTTAGGTCTTTGCATCTGAATGCTCTAAGAGTGACTAAGCTAGAAAACTTCTCACTGTAGCCCCCAAGTATATAGTTTGAATGAAATATTCCGACTAAATACTTTCAGAGTAGCATACGCAGTGTTTGTAAAATTCAATACTGTAGCCCCGAAGCCTCTAGTTGTAACTAAATTAGTTCTGACTATATGCTTAAAGAAAGATTAAGCATATGACTGAGTAAAAAACTATATACTATAGCCCCCAAGCTTCTAGTTGAAAACTGAATGAGTTCCGACTAGATGCTTAAAGAAAGACTAAAGCATAGTTTAAAATTCTCACTGTAGCCCCCAAGCCTCTAGGTGGATAGTTATCCGGCTAGATGCTCCAAGTAGACTAAACAACTTTAAATCTTATTTCCACAGAATGAGAATGCTCGGGGAGGTGTCGCCAATGAGAAATTCCAGAAGATGCGTGCGGATTTGGAAGCCGAAAAGGGTAAAACTGCCTTCTTGAAGGATCAAATCACCAAGAGCAAGAGTCTATTTTTCCTTTCTTTTTTGTACTCCGACTTGGTCTTGTGCCAACATTCTCCGAGTACTCACCATGAACTGTTCTTTCTTTGTCTTGCAGAAGCCATTGCCAAGGCCAAGGACATTGTTGAGCAATCCAAGCACATTGAGTTGCTGGATAGCGAAAACAAAATCCTTAAGCAGGAGAGAAAGGATATGCTGAAGATGCACGAGGACTCCATGAAGGTCCTGCAAGAATCCGCCAACACGGAGATGAACCGCTTGAAGGAGGAGATTGTGATGCTGAAAGAGCAGAAGAAAGCTATCGATGAGCAAAATGAACGCAATCTTGAAGCATACAAGATCCTCCGACAAGAATGGGACTCCATGGTAGATACACTCCAGCAGGATGAGACTAGCAACTTCGGTAAGTGATTCTCCGTCTTGTACTTCTGTAAGTTAGATACTTTGAACTTTTGTGTTATTGAACTCATGTATTCCCTTGTTGGAATTGCAGCTCCTATTGGATTAACCCAATTGCCTCCTCCACCTAAGGAATGCATGGTCCTCGCTGGCAACTTTATCAGCACCGCCATCAGGCAAGCCAAGGAGATAGCCAAGCCTCTCCAGATTAACATCAAAGCGGTGGATTCCATGATCAAGTTCTCGGAGATCCTGCGCCAAGCCCCCGAGCGTATTCTAAGGTGGAAAGCTTCATGTACACGGACTGGTGAAAGGATGGCACTGTCGATGTTCAAGGCGCACTATGAAGATGCCGACATCAACGTGGTAACCTCCGGTCTTCCCGACATAGACGATGAAGGCCAGAAAATAGATCATAAGGCCATCTGGACATCGCTCGCGGGGCTTGACAGCAGAGTTGCTGAGTTGGTTGATCCCAACATCTTCATGCCTTTAGAGACCATTGACGGTGACCAGCAAAGCTCCTCCGAGTCCCTCAAGACCGCCGACTTCGAAGATGATGGCTCTCGTGCTGTTGACGATGCTGCATCCAAGTCTCCTGCGCCAGAGGAATGAAAAAACTTTGTAATATTTGTTTCCTCTTGTTTAATTTGTGCGGAAAAAAGTACGTGTTAACTTAAGGCGGAAAAACAATAGGTGTAATTTCCTGCTACTCAAGCACTGGTTCCAGCATGTAATTATTTTTTAAGCAAGTGTTGGCTTATCCATTACTCTGGTTTTTAAGCTTGACCTTTCGTGAGTCGGAAGACTCGTAGTCGGAACCATGCGCTCAGGTGATGATGCCCAATGGCACCGTCAAAAACCTAAGCACAAAATCGCCGATAGCAAGTGCCAAAAGTCACTACTCCAGAATCCACATAAAAACAACAAAGAACGTGTAGAACAGAAAACTTAAGCTAACGCCCGTAGGCGGAATTTTCACAAGTGCAAATGCAAACTTGTGCATAAAAGTTTTATACGATCCAAAACTGAACACTAAAGGAGGTAAAAGACTCAGAAATATGAGTGAACCAGAGAGCTTTATTTCATTGATCATATAAGAGGTACACCGTAGAGAAAAGATATGCTAAGTGTAAAAAGGACGTAGTTGTGCTATGTTCCATGGCCGATCAAGCTCCGGGTAGTCATCATCCGGGTCATGTCGCTTACGCTTATGTTCTTCGATGGGTCTATCCTTAAGTTCACGATTGTCAACAAGGTAGTAAGACCCATTGAGCAACGCCTTGCTTATGATCAACGGTCCTTCCCATGGAGGGGATAATTTGTGTGACTTCTTCTGCTTAAGTCGGAGCACCAGATCCCCCTTTTTAAATGATCATTGCCGAACGCGGCGACTATGGTAGCTATGTAGCTTCTGCTCGTAGATGGCGGATCTTTGGCATGCCAAAACACGCTCCTCCTCGATAAGGTCCACATCTAGGCGTCGAGATTCTTCAGCGTCATCTTTGTCGTAGGCGGCAACTCTTAGTGCGTCGTGAAGTATGTCGGAAGGCAGGATGGCTTCTGCTCCATATACCATGAAGTAAGGGGTGTATCCGGTGGATCTGTTGGGTGTAGTTCGTAAACTCCACAACACAGATGGTAGTTCCTCCGCCCAGGCTCCAGCTGCTCTATGTAGTGGTGCCTCAAGATGTGGCTTGATTCCCTATAATATTAATCCATTGGCTTGCTCAACTTGGCCATTGGACTGTGGGTGTGCCACAGACGCTAGGTCAAGTAGGATGCCCTTGTCCCAACAATAATCTTCCACTTCTCCGAGTGACAGGTTGTTGCCGTTGTCGGTGATAATGCTATATGGGAGACCAAATCTCACCACTAGATCCCGGACAAACCTAAGGGCAGTTGCCCCGTCAAGCTTTCTAATGGGTTTAGCTTCTATCCATTTGGTGAATTTATGAACTGCTACTAGCAGATGCGTAAACCCACATGGTGTTGTTTGCAATGGACCCACCATGTCTAGCCCCTAGACTGCAAACTGCCAAGTTATTGGTATTGTTCGCAATTCTTCAGCGGGAACATGTGGTTGTCGGGCATAATACTGGCATCCCATGCATGTCTCAACCATCTTGTCGGTGTCTGCCTTCGCGGTCAGCCAGTATAATCCTTGCTGGAAGGCTTTAGAGACCAACGATCGAGGAGCGGCGTGATGCCCGCAATCTCCAAGATGGATTTCGCGGAGGATTTCAATACCTTCTTGCTAGGGAACACACTTAAGGTATACACCAGTGGTGCTTCTTTTGTAGAGTTGTCCATTGATTATGGTATAGCCCTTTGATCGGCGTACTATTTGCCGTCTTTCGACTTTGTCGTCGGGCAAAATTCCGTGTACGAGATATTCCATGAACGGTTGTGTCCAAGCCGGAGGGACCTTTGTCACTACATGAATGAAAGAGTCAACTCTATTCGGGTTGTCGATGTATACTCCCTTCACGGATGGTGTCCATAGATGCTCCAGGAAAACGCCAGGCAGAATTCGTTTGCACCCTGATCCAAGCTTAGACAGTAGATCAGCCGCCTCGTTTTGCTCCCTAGGTACATACTTGACCTCATAGCCCAAGAAGCTTTTGGCTATCTCGTCCACTTCGTCTCGATATGCCGCCATCATAGGGTTCCGTGCGTTCTAGGTGCCAGCCACCTGTTGGGCAACCAAGTTGGAATCTCCACAGCAAACTATGCGCTTGATGCCAATATCCTTGGCTATGCGTAGTCCGTGAATGAGTGCTTCATACTCCGCCATGTTGTTCGTAGCCTCGAAGTGGATCTGCAGAACATAGTGTAGCTTCTCCCCAGTTGGTGACTGTAGCAGTACACCAACCCCCGAGCCATTGAGTAGCTTTGATCCGTCAAAGTGCATCACCTAGTGTTTTGGCTCCGGCATTGGGGTAGCATCTGGCATCTCCGTCCAATCTGCGATAAAATCCGCCAAGGCTTGTGACTTGATAGCGTCGCGTCTTTTGTAGGTGATCTCGAAGGCAGCAAGTTCAATGCCCCACTTCGCGACCCTTCCTGTAGCGTCGATGTTGTTGATAATGTCGGGCAGTGGAGCCTTTATCACCACTGTGATAGGGTGCTCCTGGAAGTAGTGCCTTAACTTCCGAGAATCAAGGAACACGCCATAAGCTATCTTCTGGTAGTGCGGGTAACGCTGCTTGGACTCCGTCAAGACCTCGCTTACATAGTAAACTGGTTGTTGAACTCCGTACTCATAGTCTGGTTCTTTCCGCTCGACCACGACGATGATGCTGATTACACGGTTGGTGGCCGCCATGTAGATTAACATAGGCTCCCCAGGTTCGGGTGCTGCAAGGATAGGCGCCGAGGATAGTATCTCCTTTAGCTACTTCAGTACTGCATCTGCTTCGTCCGTCCATGTAAATTTGTCCGCCTTCTTCAGCAACTTATATAGCGGCAGGGCCTTCTCTCCAAGTCGGCTAACGAACCGACTAACCGCTGCAACGCAACCTGTTAGCCGTTGTATGTCCTTCAGGCATGTCAGACGGTTTATGTTTAAGATGGCCTTGATTTCTCCGGGTTCACCTCGATTCCATGTTGGGAAAAGATGAAGCCCAACAATTTGCCGGCTGGAACCCCGAAGACGCACTTCTTAGGGTTAAGCACCATGTTGTATTTCTAGAGATTATCAAAGGTTTCTTTTAAGTCAAAGATTAAGTCGTTTGACTTTTTAGACATCACTTCTATATCTTCCACATAGGCGTGAACGTTCCGACCAATTTGATCATGTAGGCAATGCTGCATTGTCTGTTGGTAGGTAGCACCTGCGTTTTTCAGCCCAAAGGGCATCGTGACATAGCAAAACGTGTCGTAAGGTGTGGTGAACGAACTGGCCAATTGGTCCGACTTCCTCATCTTGATTTGGTGGTATCCTGAGTATGCATCGAGAAAACACAAAAGTTCCGAGCCAGCCGTCGAGTCAATGACATGGTCAATGCGAGGAAAAGCAAACGGATCTTTGGGACACGCTTTGTTCAAGTCGGTGTAATCAACGCACATTCTTAATTCTTTGATTCCCTTTTTGGGGACAAGTAAAGGATTGGCCACCCATCAGGTGTGAAGGACTTCTCGGATAAAACTAGCCTTAAGTAACCTAGCTATCTCCTTGCCTATGGCGCGTCTCTTCTCATCTCCGAAGCGTCATAGAGTTTGTTTCACCGGTTTGCGTTTTGGATCGATATTCAAGTTGTGCTCGGCAAGTTCCCTAGGTACACCTTTCATGTCGGCAGGTTGCCAGGCAAAGATGTCCCTATTCTCACGGAGGCACTCAATGAGCGCGCTTTCCTATTTGGGATCTAGGTTCGTCCCAATGGCGGTGGTCTTGGAGGCATCGCCTACCACAAGTTCCACCGGCTTGGTCTCAATGGCGGCCTTGAATGCTGGAGAAGAGTTGGAGATCTGCTTCTTCAACGCCGGCATCTCTGAGGCATCGACCTTGCTCTGGATCTCCTTGAATTCTTCGCGATAGGCTGCTTCTCCAATCTTGCAGTCCCTTGCCTTGGTAAAGATTCCGGATACGGTGATGACACTGTTTGGTCCGGGTATCTTGAGCTTGTTGTAGACAAAGCATGGCTTGGCCATGAAGGTGTGGAAGATGTCGCGGCCAAATATGACGTGGTAGACGCTCTTGAAGGGGACCACCTCAAAGGTCATGCGTTCTTGGCGGTAATTATTTACATCGCCAAAAGCGACCTGAAGTGTGATGCACCCAAGGGACCGAGCCTCCTGACCAGGAACTACGTCGTGGAAGATGGTGTTGGTCTGCCTTAGGTTTGCCTCCGTCAAGTTCATCTTGTGCAGTGTATCCAGGTACATGATGTTGATGCTGCTTCCACTATCCACCATACATTTGGTGAACTCATTGTCGTCAATCAGGGGGTTGATGACCATGGCGTACTAGTTCTCTGTAGGGATGAGGTCTGGGTGATCCTTCCTGTCCCAAGTAATTGGAATCTCCGACCAGCACAGGTATTGGGGAACTGGGGGTAGGGTGGCTATCAGTATCCTCATGGAGGTCTTCTGTTGTCGGACGGTGGGGTGCCAAGGAAAGTGTGGAAAACTACCGCCTTCTTCTCGAAGGGGTTCTTACCCTTGCCATCGCTCTTGGCGGCGTGCTTGGCGTCAACATCCTAATCCATGTCACTTGAATCCTTGGACTCCTCCTCCTTTTTCTTCCCCTTGCCCTTGCCTCGCGGTCTGTTCTTCCGACTTTGCTTATAGCCGGACTCTGGGTCCTCCTTAAGATCATTGATGAACTTGCAATGGTGATTTGTGTGGGTGGCCTTGCCGTTGGCGTTGAGGTGTACGAGGCATGGCATTTCATGGTACTCTTCGTAGGTTTGGGGAACACGGAGCGCTGCCGAGGTAGTTTCACTGCCTCGCTGCTGCCCACGACTAGCTCCCCTTCCTCGGCCATGTTGTCCGCCATCACCTCGCCCTGAAAACGTCATAGCGACCATGTCGGAGGTTTGGTTTTCTTCTGGCGGGGTATTCCGCTTTGTGCTGCTGTTCCTCCGAGCTTGAGTTGGAACGGCCGTTGCCAGCAGAGAGCCGCGAGCGTCGTCATCGGCAGCCGCGAACTCACTAGCCAACTGAATCATCTGATTGAGATCTAGATGGTGATTGTCCTGCAGGCGCTTCAGCTTATGTCGGAGCAACGATGCCCCTTTCCAACCCATCAATGAAGGCGGCCATGGCGGTCTGAGCGTGCACTCTTGCGCAGGAATTATTCATATCCAGCCAGCAAGAGAGGTAGGCGCGAGATGTCTCGTCTTTCTCCTGCACGCACCGATGTAGATCGCTAACAGTACAGGGACATTTTTACGCACCCTCAAAGTTCTTGGTGAATGCTTCTTGCATGTCCAACCAATTGTAGATGGATTTCTCCGGCAAGTCATCAATCCATTGTCGGGTCGTGCCCGCCAACATCAATGGGAGGTACTTGACGGCGACGTTGGGGTTACCCCCGGCGATTTCCACCGCATTACTGTAATCCTGCAACCATGTAACTGGCTTGGCGGTGCCGTCATAGGGTTTGATGGTCTTGTCAATCCGGAAACCTTTGGGGTAAGTTGCAGACCGTATCACAGGTCCAAAGCAACGTGGTCCCGGGTATGGTCCTTCCCGGGCCTCGTGGATCTTGTCCAGACGTGAACGTGCATCATATGGCTCCGGTCTTCTTTTCTTGTTCTTGCAATCAGAGGATGGGCTGCGTGAACGACGCGGGCCTCCTCCGCCATGATGGCTGCTGGGTGGCGACGGAGGTGGAGGTGGCGGTGGGTTAGCCTTCTTGCTGTTACCATCCTACGATGCCTCACTCTTGTCGCGGTTGCTTGTTGGACACGGAGGGTCATGGCGTGACCTGCTCTTGTGCCCTTGGTTGTGCTCTCCATCATGACGGGTCTGCTCTGCGTTGTCGCTGATGACGATGCCGCTCTGCCTTGGTGGAGGCATATCCGTATGACGGTGAGCCTTGGTATCTTCGCGATGTTGGGGGGAGCGGGGCGGTGGTGATGGGCGACGAGGTTGAGCCTTGCCTCCATGGTCGGAGGATATGGGGATAACATCCTTCCTGTTGCGTGCATCCCTCCGTCTTCGTTCTGACGAACCCATCTGGGACCCGACATCATGAGGAGATCTGTCCCTTGGTGGCTTATGCTGGCTAGACTGGCAGAACGCTGGGTCAGACTCAAGCCTCGGAGAGGTGGCCTTTTCTTGCTGTTTTACCGCCTTGGCCATTAGGTCATAGACCTGATCCACAGCTGCGGGTGATCTATCCTGCTCCAGAAGGGTATTGGCGACGGCGAGGTTGAGGAGAGGAGTGGGCATCACCTTCCTGCCTACACTGTTAATGTATGGCTTGGCCTGTGCCGGCTTCGAGGGAGCCCATCCTAGGTTTCGCCGTACACCAGGATCATTGATGACACGAGTCGGGGCTTTCTTAGCCTTCTGCTGCTGTAGCAGAGTATTGTACTCGGCCTCCATTGCTCTAGCTTTCTCTATTGACTTCTGCGTGTTGGCCAAATCTCGATCTAGCTTAGCACATTGCTCTGCGATGGCATGTGCTTCCTCCAGCAGCTGCTGGCGCTTCTCGTCAAGCTGGACTACATTGCGGATATGAGTCACGGTCATGGGATCGACAAGGAGATTGACATACATCACTCTATCAGCTGGAGTGACTTGGGCATCAGCAGACATAGATGCCAGAGGCATCGGGTTTGCAGTGTTATTGTTGCTCGGACCGGTGCCGAGCTCCTGCGACTGATGTACTGGGTTAGGTGGAGGGGGCATGACCTTTGCGCGATCATTGTCGGCAGCAACAGGTGGTCCCTTCCCTTTGTCCAGTGCTGTAGGCGGAGCTCGTCCGGGATGATCTTCATCCATCGCCGTACCAATGGAGACGAACACCTCTCGGGACGTGACAGCGTTGTTGGCCTATTCATCGCGCTTGTAATCCTCCTCCATCTCCTGCATGGCAGAGTCTAGCTCCTCTAGGCTGAATTCTATTTCCTCTAAGTCAGCACTGATGTCGGCGTAGAGCGCGTCAAGCACGGAGTCGGAGGGTGCCGGGGCTTCCTCGATGGCAGAGGTGGAGGTGCAGCAGCAGTGACGATGAATGGAGGTGGTGGCGGTGCTGCGGCGATGATGACCGGAAGTGGTGGCGGCGGTGGCTGAGGCGGTTGGGGTCCACCAACGACTGCGATTTCTATCTGAGCTTCCTTGTTAGCCTCCGCATAGCTGTTGACGGTGTTCACCATGCTTTCAAAAGTGAGGCATCCTGAAGCCTGCTGCCGCCTTAGCGTATGTCGGAGAAGCGTGCCTTGGTCCAGCCCTTCCACTAAGTGATACTTAGCATCATCATTGGGGTAATGATCCAGGTCATCCCGTATACGGAGCCACCTGGCAAGGTAATCGTGGGGGTTTTCGCCCTCTCTCTGAATGCAACGTGCAAGATCGAAGATGGTCACCACTCCAACGAACTTGGATCTCTATTGTCCAGACACACGGACGAAGCCGGCGGACTTGCAGCGATCTTCCGCCGTTATATCCTGCACAGGGGCGGTTTGGGTGGGCCTTGAATTTTTTTGATCTTTGCTATCAAACTCAGAAGAGAGATCCAACATTGATCCTTCCGCGATCGTATCCTGCCTGTAGGCGGTCCGTGCGGGTCTTGATGCTCCTCCGACTCCCAGGGAACTAGTGCCTAAGTCAATTTCGTCAATGAAGAGGTGGATATCTCCGATGGGGACGATTGAGCACCGCGTAGGGTTCGTCTTCGCGGGGATCCAGAACTCTTCAGGGAGATGATCGAAACATTGTTGGCTTGCTCGTCGCGCGTATACTCCTCTTCCATCTCTTGCATGGCAGAGTCTAGTTCCTCTGGACTGAAATCTATCTCCTCTGAATCTGCACTGAAGTCGGCGTAGAGTGCGTCAATCACAGAGTCGGAGGGTGCCAGGATTTCCTCCATGACGGGGGGTGGAGGTGCAACAGCAGCGACGATGACTGGAGGTGGCGGCGCAGCTGCAGCGACGGCGGCCGGAGGCGATGGTGGCGGTGGCTGAATCGGAGGGGCTCCGTCAATGAGCGCAAGCACTGTCTGAGCTTCCACTTCGGCTTCCGCGTAGTTGTTGACGGTGTTCACCATGCCTTCGAAGGTAAGACACCCTGAAGCCTGCTGCCGTCTTAGAGAATGCCGGAGAAGCGTGCCATGGTCCAGTCCTTCCACAAAGTGATGCATAGCATCATCATTGGGGTAGTGGGCCAGATCGGCTCGTATACGAAGCCACCTGGCGAGGTAATCGCGGGGGTTTTCGCCCTCTCTCTGAACACAACGTGCCAGATCGAAGATGGTAACCACACCAACGAATTTGGATTTCTGTTGTCCAGACGCACGGATGAAGCCGGCGGACTTGCAGTGATCTTCCACCTTTATATCCTGCACAGGGGCGGTTTGGGTGGGCCTTGAATTTTTCCGATCTTTGCCGGCAAACTCCGAAGAGAGATCCGACATCGATCCCTCCATGAACGTATCCTGCCTGTAGGCAGTCCGTGCGGGTCTTGATGCTCCTCCGACTCCCAGGGAACTAGTGCCCGAGTCGGTTTCGCCGATGAAGAGGTGGGTGCCTCCGATAGGAACGATCGAACACCGCGTAGGGTTCGTCTTTGCTGGGATCCAGAACTCGTTGGGAGGGACGATCAGAACGTTGCCAGAGAAGAGAATGCGACCGATGGCTACAGTTTTGCCGATTCCCGCGAAGATCTTGGACCTCGCTCGCTTTAGAGCCTAAAGCGCCTCTTGCCCCATGGTGGGCGCCAACTGTCGTGGTATTGCCGTCAAGTACGCCATGGAGGGGTCCTCACAGTGTGTGTTTAGAGACGTGGGGTAAGGCGGATGGTTGACGGGTACGAAGTAACACAGCTTACCTAGGTTCAGGTCCCACAATGGTGGTGGAATCCTACTCCTGCTATAAATCACTATAATGGCAATACGCCGAGTTACACGGATTGGTTCGCTGTGCGAGGTGTATGTTGGTCAATACTAGGTTGTGCCCTAAAGGCTCCCATAGGCCCGACTTATATAGTCGCCAGGTCCTAGGGTTACAGGCAAAGTCCTAGCCGGACAGGTTATAGAGTCCTACACTGCTTACAACTAGCCTAGTGTGTCTTGCACTCCAAGGCTCCGGGTATGTCGAAGACTCCTCCGTAGCCTTCCTTTATCCGGCATGGGCCTCCCTTCTGGATCCATCTAATTGGGCCGCCCAGCAGGCCATGGGCCATGCTACCAACTATGGGCCACCCGGGTTATCCGGATAAGAGACATGCTATGAGGATACCCATATAGCATATCCCCAACAACTTTAATGACAAACATTCACATATAACCCCTTGTAGTATTTCATTTCATATGCAAAAACACTTTATGCAATTTCACCCGAAAACCTGTTTTGGTATCTAGTGAAATAAATTCCTGCGCTTGTTATTCTTTCTGGCATGAAACTTTTGCTCCAAATGGATGTCGATGTCTCTTAAGTGTGTCACCCTACGGTTCGCGAATAATGCGGACATGATCAAGACTCCTCTCGTATCAATAATCAGAAGCAAAACCTGGAGATCCAGATTGACTCCCACACATTCAGCGATGACTTTCTTGTGATCGCGAGAACCTTTTACGCTAGTATCTTAATCCTTTTGTTTCACGATATATTACATGTTCGATATTCGATCATCGGTATCTCCATACCTAGTTTGATCTCGTTACCGACATGTACTATTTTCTCGTTCCCGTGATATAACATTCTAGTGATCAAATCACTTGCTTGCAAGCTAATCAATGTGATATCACCGAGACGGCCCAGAGCATATCTATCCGTCATCAGGATGAACAAATTCCACTCTCGATCCATGGGCCTCAACATAACACTTTAGTAGTACTAAACCCATATTTATAATCACCCTATTATAGTGTGACGTTTGATGTTATCAAGATACTCTTCCGGTGTTAGTGATTGACATGATCTCATGGTCTAAGGATTAGGATCACTTCGTATGTTGTTATAGCAATATAAACTCAATGACTTTGATTGTAATGCTATACTTCAGATGAATGTTCATCACACCATTACACTAATGTTGTGACCTTATTATTAACAACATCCAATGCCCATGATCAGGAAACCTTGATCATCTTGTTAATCAACGAGCTAGTTTATGAGAGAGGCATAACTAGGAACTTTCTGTTTGTTTATTAAACACACATGTATTAACGTTTCCGTATTAATACACTTATAGCATGCAAAATAAACATCTATCATATACTTGGAATATACATAATAACCACTTTATTATTGCCTCTCAGGGCATATTCCCTTCACTTTTACCTTCCCTCTTGTCTCGGTTCGTCTTACTTTCTGTCTGTTGTCCTAGAGAGACACCCCCTAAACGATGGCTTCTCCATATTCGACGCGTTTGGGGTGGCGGCGTGGTGCTCTTCTAGGATGATGAGTACCGGAAGGATAGGTTCATGCTTTTGTAAGTAGAACATAGTGATAGCCAACACACTACAGCTTGAGCCGCGCGTGAACCTATGATGTATCCGGGATTACGCTGAGCGCGCTTCTACGGGTTCACATCGTCATTGGCATGTCATGGATATACCAAACAGGTATGCTCAACATAATCAAGTAGGCTGGAGTGTCCCACAGCGCACAAGAGACATCACACAAACAGAACGACCCAAGCATGAAGTCAAAGCCCGAGGCCTAAGCCGGATCCACCAAGGAGTCCACCAACTATACAGTGCCGACTTAAAGTACAAGGAAAAGGACTCAGCAGATGAGTCCTAGTAGAACTCGTGTAACTTTGCCCTGGCTGTGATATATAAAGCCAGGCAGAGGCACCCCTTGACGGAGAACTTAGGACAGATTAGACAATAGACATAGAGATCTAGATAGACCACAGAGGTCTAGAAAGCTTAGTCGGCCACGAGGCCTTTGACTACAATCGCCTAAGCTATGAACTCGACGACATTGTAAACAAATATATGTCCACATAGTGATTTATAGGAGGAATAGGGATCCTCCATAAAAGGTGACCGAATCTGGGCACATCGTGTGCCAATACTGCTCCTGGATTCTCCAACCTTGTCTTGCCCTACTCTACTCGATTCTACCGCTCACGAGGGTATATGCCATGAAAATACCACGACATTCATGTTTTTGTAAGTATAACATAGATATAGCCAACACACTATAGCTTGAGCCGCCCGTGAACATGCGATGTCTCCGGTATTACGCTGGACGCGCTTCTACGGGTTGACGTCGTCGACATGTACTCATGCCAGATGTATGCGAGATCCCCGAAGACAGGGAGAAGGGTTCGCGTCGGCGTCGCGTCTTCCTGCCATGACGTATGTGGGAATCACGTCAGCGGGGATAAGAGTGAGCCGCGTGAACGGTGATACCACATGGACACGCAGCTCGTCGACCGGGAGAAGCATCAATGGGAGAAACGCGTCCCCGCTAAGATCATACGCTTCAACGGGTGATATGTAATAAATTCATCGATCAAACCACATATGATGTAGGTATTTGTGTTGAGTGGACCATTTTCAAGGAAGTGTGTATGTGGTTCAATCGGCGAAGTTATTAGATGTAGTATCATCCTAAACTCAAACAGACACGCTAAGATCCGACGTTTTAACGGATTGAACTCAACCTAGATGATAAGGCAAGGTTTTCCATTATCTAAGGAAATGTCACGTTTGCCTTTGTCAAACAGTATACTGTTTATCTATACTAGTAATATGCGAGTGCGTTGACATGAGATTTCAAAATATTTTCTAACCAAAAATGGTAAAACATAATGCACACCTATATTCTCCAAAGGCATAACAATGATGTATATATCTCCACCTCTTCTTTTCCATCAGCCCTTCAATTTCATGTTTTTACTGTTACTCCATGATTATGATTTGTAGTTATGCGCTCTCTCTCTCTCTCCTTGCTCCCCCTCTCTCTCCCTCCCCTACCCACCCATCTCCTCACACACACATGACTTCGCTGCAGGAAAACGAAAATATGCATAAAGACAATCATCAAAGTTTTCTTATATTTTATGACCATGTACATTGATACAATTACCATTTTCATACAACCATCAAAACCCTTGGTTTCTCATCCGCGCCATCTCGCTCCTCCTTCAGTTCAATGAGGCATTATCCTTTTTAACTTCACTTATTTTGTCCATACAAAAAATGGTAGAAGCTTTGTGGTCCTTCTGGGATTTAAGAGCACTGGAGACGGCTAACACACACCCATTATGTAGAAAATAAGGAATACTCTTAGAGTAAAGTATGCAGATCAACAAATAATGGCGTGTAACTGTAATACAATTCTAGAAATGGTGCATGTAAATAAAATTTTGGCTCCTCCGGAACAATAATAGCAAAGCTTCTTAATGCCCTACACGTGTACTAACATGCACATCTACTCTAACAAACAAGCATCAACTTATCATCCAAACCAGTGTGAATGTCTTCTTAACATCTAAGAATGGATATGAAGGATATCAAACCGGGATATAGATTATATTTTCCACATGCCCATCATGATAGGAATTGGGTATGAAGGATATTAAACATGGATATGAACTTAGATTTCTAGTGCCCAAGAATAGGTTCTCAACAATTGCTTTAAGTGTTCCACCTAGAGCCACATCTTAACCAAATTTCTCATTGTAACAACAAAACATAAAAAAATATTGACCAACAAGTGTGTGTAAGTTTAAGCTAAAAAATAAATGAGGAAGGACAATTACTGCAAAATAATCAGGTATGTTGAATACACATGTTCAGAACGATCGATTAGTTTCTCCATTAGATATTCATACATGTGAATGACATTGGATTAAGGTAGTAAAAATGAAGTTGACTACAAGGAAATGGACTATGAATTGAATTACCGGGAAGGGCGACAACACTCAGACATAATGCGAAAGAGGCATCGGGTGTGTGGCCTGAGGATATGGGAGTGCAAAAGAAAGCAATGGTTGTGCATGCGCCCTAGATAGTGTCAAGTCTCAAGCAATGTAAACTTAGAAAGCAAACAAGAAATTTAGAAGTATACCATGGTACAAGACATGTATAACCTAGTTATTTTTTCTGTTGCACAATTATACGGATTATGTCTTAACTAATTATAGTACGGTAAAATAAATTCTCTTCTCATAGAATAAGCTTTTTGAAGAAACAATTTTCACTCCTCTTCACAAACTTAAAACTTGTAGGCTATCAATGACAGAAGCTCACTATAGGTAGTTCTTAGATACAGATAACAAACATATGGCTAATTACTACCAGATTTTATTAAAAACATTATAAAACAAAATTGAAAAATGAAGCATCATGAGTAGAAAGGGTACAACATTCAGGTGTCGAACCAGTTAAGCCATTATCTAGAATTGTGACAGGTTTATATTCAAGAGAACAGTGCAGTACATAATGTTTAAATTTAATAAACATCTTCAAGGACCTATGTGAAGCTAGAAAACATAAAGACAAATACAAATTTAAAAAATGAAGAGAAATTACTAAACACAAAAGTAAATGAGCATGATACGATGATTATGGTGCAACACTGTAGTGTATTGGCAATGCCGCTAGTGGTGCCTTCTCTCTTGCCTGTAAATGTATTTATCATTGTCAGTTCCACCTCCATAGTCGCCATAAGCATCCTGTCCCTGGAAGCATCAATAGAGGATGGGAGTTGGTGCTACAGTGAATTTGTAGTAGTAGCAAAACTTGTAGGATTAGCAAAAAATAGGTTGTTGCAGCGGCCGATGGAAGAAACCTAAATAAAATCAATCATTTTGGTTTAGAAGAGAAAAATCCTAAAGCACATGCTCATTTTTTCCCAATGCAAGCCGGATGCTCAACTGTGTAAGCACATTACAGTTTTCAAACTCTAAAACTATCGTTTTCAACAAATAACTTTTGTGTATGTTTCAATAATTCATATAAGTTGATCCAGGCTTTGTCTTATTTTCAATCAAAACTTAAACACGATACAAAGCCATGACAAAACTTTGAAACAGAACTATACAAAGCATCCGCAGATACGTACTCTGGAGCATCGAGTTACACACAGTACGAGGATCATTTCCAGTTACTTGTTATTTATGAAAGCATCAACATTTGCTAATAATAGCATGTACTAGGAATTTTCCCGTATCAATCCCTCAACTAAGAAATTGTTGGCTAGTGAAGGGTAACGACTGACAAAGCTACCAAAATGATCACCAAAACCATCGGTGATTTCCTACAAGATCACCTACCAGTATTATGTATGTTTGTGCTTCCATGGGGCTCTTGGTACCAATCTCATCAAACATATGTATTGCCCTCACTATATTGTCCAATGTAAAATGCACTAAGCAAAAAATGACCATTAGTTTTCACGCTACATGGACTCTACGCGGTCATTTTAGTTCAGAAGTCAGCATAAGTTTCTAATCTATAGTTTTGCGTAACTATATGAATAAGAATCTAAGTGACTGCTAAAACATGAAAGCTACAACACATGATTGTGTATAATTCAACCTTTAGAGGGCAAAACAAATTAACAAGCATAAATTGCACATACTACTATTCATATGAATAGGAAGGATAAACTCACCATTGGTCAGAGTCACCAAGGCGCATCTCCTCTTTCCCTGAACGGGCTTCGGCATCGCTGGAGAAAAGACCTACCTCGTAGGCATCCTTCTCCACCATCTACCACACTTTGGCGCAACTGGACAAGACCAGCTCCTCACTGTCCTTTAATAAAAATCTTGGCTAAGGAGTGCGTCCATTGACGCCTTAAAAGATTAGGAGAACGCAAAGAAGCCTTTGTGTTTCGTTTCATTGGACAGAAGGAGAGTTTGTTTACATACCTCCTAACAGGCATCCAGAAACAAAACTAAAGCTTATAGCGGGGGATTACATGATAGAACTCAAAGAAGCCTTTGTGTTTCGATTACATGATAGAACTCATCCAATCCCTACCATCCCCAAGCCTATAGCGGGGGATTACTCACTCATGGATGAGGGAAACATCGATGGTTGATGGAGATGCGTTGGTGATGACGATGGCGATGATCCTCTCCAAATTCCCCGTCCCGGCAGGGTGCCAGAACGGAGTTTCTGGATCCGAATCTTGGTTTCTGGTGGCGGCGGAGCGGAACTCTTTCTGGAAAACTATCACCCCCCCCCCCGGTTTTTAGGTCGAAAGGCAACTTATAGATGCAGAGGGAGGCCGAGGGGGTGCCTGGGGTGGCTGCACCCCCCTAGGCGCGGCCAGTGGTGGGCACGCACCTAGTAGGAGTGTGGGCCCCCCAGGCCCCTTTTCCGTCTCGTCTTCTGGCTCCGTGGGTCTTCTGGTGAAATATAATTTTTGGCATATTTTCCGGGATTTTTCCTGATAGTTGATTTTCTGCACAAAAACTAGACACCAAGGTAATTCTGCTGAAAACAGCGTCAGTCCGTGTTAGTTGTATCCAAATCACACAAGTTTAGAGGAGAAACAATAGCAAAAGTGTTCGAGAAAGTAGATACGTTTTGGACATATCAACTCCCCCCAAGCTTAGCTTATTGCTTGTCCTCAAGCAATTCAGTTGAAAATCGAGTGCGATAAAAGAACTTTCACGAACACATTTGCTTCATATGATGTAAATATTCTTAGCACAGGAGTAGATGCTTAGACAATTCATAATAAAGAGTATGCATCTAAGTCTACTCAATAGTCATTGCAAGCTATGAAGAGAAACCAACTCAATAATAATAAGTAGCATGAAACATAAGCAACATTGCAATGTTCATAGTAAGGTATGATAGAGTGGTATCTCGCTTGTCTTTGTTTGTAGAGCACAATATAAATGTTGAGGCACCTCTGAAGTTCAAGTGAAGACTAGAGGTAAAAATATCAGAGATACAAGCATCAAAGTCATGACATAATTAACCAAGTTTTGGAACAAACACAAGAATGACAACTATGCTCTAAAGAAGGTGCTCATAGAATAAGTGGTGACTCAACAAGGTTGTGAAAAGGTTTTGAAAAGTTTGAAAGGCTTCCTAATGCAGAAAGGAAGGTACTCATTAGCTTTGAACTCTCATTGCCCCTATCATAGGAATCTTCATATGGTTAAGGTGAAAGTGAGGTCCACTCTGAATCATATGCTTGACAAACCATAGACTGGAAATCCCATGTCCCTTGAGTATGAGGGTCACTCCGCATGCTACTCAAATTTGGTCACCTGGAAGTTCTTGTCATTGTAAATACATGCATATCATAGAGAACCGCCAACGGGGTACCCCTTGCACATGGTACATGCCCTTTCCCATAACCAAAATGACAAGGCAAGCAGACAATGAGCATCTCAGCAATCTTTTTATTTACCATATGCATAGCTTTTTATTGAGGATGCTTCATAGATGCTCATTATGGTGATGCTGCAAGTTTCCACCATGATTAGACATGGCTTAGGCTAGCGGCCTAGGAATTTCTCTAACACAATGTATAGACTCCATGAACTCACAAGCTCCCCTTTTATTTCACATCGTCGACATCCGTAAACAAAACAACAAAGTATCAACTGGATAGAATATCCAAAAAGTGTTGAAAGCGTTCCCCGTGACAACACGGTTCTACTGACTCCCAGCATATAATTAGCAAGCACATAACTTTCATGGACAAGTCACAATGGTTCAGGATTATTAAGTGCAAGGAATGAAGTGTGCCATCAAGTTCGTGAGAGCTTTACTAACTAACTTTCTCAAAACAGACAAACATTTTATTTGGAAGAAAATAAGGCATATTGAATATGCACTGAAAGAGCAAACGATGCTAATAGGTACGTATGGTGGACACAGTTGGCAATATTGGTTTTGTGGAGTTGGAAGCACGGGTAGAGCTCATACTCAGTGCAAGTGAAGGCTAGCAAATAGAGAGGGAGCGACAAACGAGAGAGCAATAACTGTCATAATCATGCTTGCAACAAAACAGGACTAATTATGGCATGAAAGTGATACAAGAACTCTGAGGCAAAATAAATCATCGAGGCTTACTGACTATTGATTAGTCATATGCATGCGTGAGCATGTTCCAAGTCGATTCACATGAACAGTCAGAGGAGGATACCACAATATCATACCAAAATATGGATAAAACAATGCAAGCAAACATTCATATGACATGCTACAAACTATTAGCAAGATGGAGCTAATCATAGACAAGCAAGAACTACTAAGCATCCATCAGTAACATACGCCTTACAATGAACAGACTAAGCAAGCTCACAATGATGAGTATATGTACAAAAATGAAACAAATAGAGTTCGTTAGCAGCCTCTTACCACACCTCGAGTTGTCTTAATCTTTATTATTACCCTTCACTTGTGTGACTTGAATAATAACATGAAACCAAAATCCACTGAGGATGTCTGAACCCTGCAAAGAACTCACAAAACCAAAGAAGAACAACAAATATTTTTTGTGTTTTCGATTTTTTAAAGAAAGCAAACAAAGCAAAAACAAACCAAACAAAGCAAAAATCTGTTTGGATTTTTATTTTAAGGCAAACCAAAGCAAAGAAACAAATAAAGAGAAACAACGAAAATATTTTTGGTATTTTGTGTTTTTGACAAAGAGGCAACAAGAACCAAAAATAAAGCGAAAAAATGGATATACAAAGAACCGACCGAACATGATATATAGATGAGTGTGATGTCGATATACCTCCCCCCAAGCTTAGGCTTTTGGCCTAAGTGGGGCTCAATCCCATGGTGCCCAAGTAGATGCACCTCCGTAGTATGACGAGGAGGCTCCCTTGTCCTGGTACAAGCTCGAGGACTCCCCCGTGTAGTGTACAACGGGGTCATATGAGGGCTCTTCCTCCTGATAATGCCCATGGAAGTTAAGGGAGCGCAGCATCTCATCCATCTCCTCCTTGGAGCATGACAAAGGTCCCTGAGAAATACTGAACAAAGTGGTTTGGGGGAGAGGGATCTCTCTCTTCCCCATCAATAAACAGCATTCTATAAACCAAGTTATCAACGGTAGAGCTAGTGGTGACAAAGTGATGCGCCTTCATGGAAGCAAGATCAAGCCTCTCAGGAGCCAAGACTGTATCATTTGGATCAACAACAATGTCCAAGGCAGCAGCAACACGTGTAGCAATAATTCCCCCATAAATGGGTCCCTTAGCTGTTAAGCAACGAGCAATGAGAGAACCAAGATTGTACTTGGTATCATTGTTGAGTGCAGTAGCTAAGAAAGCCAAATGATAACTAGAAATATTACTAATGTTCTCCCTACCAAGAACACTAGTGGCAAGATAGTAAGCGAAGTACCTGATGGCTGGAAGCTGAATCTTTCTTATCTTTCCCCATTGAGCTCTACGGCTATCATCATTGGTTATTCCTCGGTAAATCTCCAACAAATCAGCGGGTTGAGCTAGAATCTTCTTTGCTGACCCAGCGGTACCAAGTCCAAGAGCCCCACAAAATTTCTTCAATATCATATGGTAAGACCTACCATAAACTTTGAAAGAAACATCTAGACGGAACACACTGTTAGTAAAGGAGAAACTCTCCACAAATGTTTTGGTGAGCGTAGAATATTGCGTGCTCTCATCCTGCATAAGACTTGTTAGACCAGCCCTCCGAACCAAGGTCATAAAATCATCAAGAAGCCCAGCAGCCCGCAAGAAGGTTTGGCAAGGAAGGCGGAGGGGTGCGCATCCCCCTCATCTCCCTCGTCACCAAATCGCGGAGTAATGAGATCCTCCTTGCATGAGGGCCTGACACTGGTGGATGATCTTGGAAGCCTTGCCCTTCTAGGTGCATCACCCTCAAATATCTCTCCAAATGTTTGGTGGTCCATGACCTCTCTTTTCTAAAATTTTATACAAGCATCAAACCAAGTGATTTCTAAGTTGATAAATGAAGAGAAACTACTATAGGAACTTGCTAGAGGGCTACACATGCATCAAAATGAAATTTCTAAGCATAGAACAAGCATCCAAGCTCAAAAAACCTATCACCTATAGCAGAAAAATACTCAAGATACAATCTACCAATCACAAATCCAATTGGACAAGTGGAGGAGGCACATACCAAGGAACAATCTCTCCAAATATCAGCAGCAAAGATGGGCTGAGCAAGGAGATTGAAAATCGCGAGCAAGAACAACAAGAACTCAAGCTTGAGCAAGTTTTCCGGTGTTTTTCAGGAGAGAGAAAGAAGATGGCTTTGAGGAGGTGGGCTAGACCCCCCTAGGTGCCGCCCACTGGTAGGCCACGCCTACCATGGGTGTGGTGGCCTGGGGTGGCCCCCTGGGTCACTTCAGGTGTCCCTCTGCCTCTTTTTTTGAGGAAAATTTTATTTTGAATTTTCTAGGATTTTTCGGGAAACTTTATTTTTGGCCAATTTTCAAGGTATGAAAATTGATTTTCTCGCAAAAACAGTTTTTCTCAGAAGAAGCAAAAGCAAACCAAAAGCCAAACTACAGGAGCTCTAAGACAAACTAACAAGCAAACAACTAGCAAAACCAAAGCTAGCAAAAGAAGGGCAAGGACTAGGAAGGAGAAAAGTAAAAGAAAGCAAGTATAACCACAGTGAAAACATTATTTTGTTCATTAAAATCCTTTTGTTAACAAGGTTGATCAAGTCTTGTTACCAAAAAAATCTTATATGAAACAAAACTTTGCATTCCACAAGGTGATTATGTTACCTCATACTTGATAGCAATGGTCCCAATCATAATAGTTTCAAAATTTTCTTGTGGAATGGAACAATATATTTCTCCAACCTTGATGCTCTCAATATTTTTAATGGAATTCAGGCAATAGCTCTTAGCAACCTTCTTGGGAAAATAGACAGTATGCTCTTTGTCATTAATATTGAATGTTACTTTTCCTTGATTACAATTGATGACAGCACCTGCAGTATTAAGAAAAGGTCTCCCAAGAATAATAGACATATTATCATCTTCAGGATCTCAAGCACAACAAAATTAGTTAAAACCAAGCAATTATGAGACACTTGAACAGGAACATCCTCACATATACCAACAGGAATAGTAGTTGACTTATCAGCCATTTGCAAAGATATATCAGTTGGTATCAACTTTTCTAGCTGGAGTCTCTTGTAGAGAGAAAAAGGCATAACACTAACTCTAGCTCCCAAATCACATAAAGCAGTTCTAACATAATTATTCTTAATAGAGTAAGGAATAGTTGGTATACCTGGATCACCAAGTTTCTTTGGAACCTTACCATTGAAGGAGTAATTAGCAAGCAAAGTAGAAATCTCCTCATTAGGAATCTTCCTTTTATTAGAGACAATATCCTTCATATACTTTGAATAAGGAGGCAATTTAATAGCATCAGTCAAAGGAATTTGCAAAAATAAAGGTTTTATCCACTCACAAAACTTGTTGTAGTGTTGTTCCTCCTTTGACTTGTGTTTCTTACCTGGAAAAGGCATAGGTTTCTGCACCCAAGGTTCTCTCTCTTTACCATGTTTATTAGCAATAAAATCTTCCTTAGTGTACCTAGTGTTCTTAGTGTGCTTCTCAGGTTCTTCCTCACCTTTCTCCTTATCAAGAGCATCATTTTTATCATTACCACTCTCAGTTTCTGCATCAGAGACATATATACTATTAGGATCTACAGCAGGTTCAAGTGGTTCCTTAACTACCTTATGTTTCTTATTCTTTCTCTTACGAGTACTACCACTATTATCACCTTGTTGAGAATCCTCCTCAATTCTTTTAGGGTGTCCTTCAGGATATAAAGGATCTTGAGTAGCTATACCACTCCTAGTTGTAATTCCATAAGCATGTTTATCTCCTGAGGCATTAACTAGCATATCCTTTTGTACCTTAGCAAGTTGATCAAGTTGGGTTTGAACCATTTGAAAGTGTTTATAAAGCATTTTAATATCATTAGAAGTTCTTTCCACAATATCTTTCAACTCATTAATAGCTCTAGAGTTTTCTAATAAATGATTCTGAACTTGTTTACTAAAATTACTTTGTTTAACAATGAAAATGTCAAGTTCCTCTAAGCATTAATCAGGAGGTTTACCATAGGGAATATCACCTTCATCAAAGTGTTGGAGAGAGTGTACCTCATAGTGGATGAGTGGGGAATTGGCTTACATAATTGTTCTATAGGAGGTAAATCCTTCACATATTCATATCTAATACCTTTTTCCTTAAGACATTTTTAGCTTCTTTCATCACTTCATCATTTAATGGAATCATTCCCCTCTTCTTTGGTGTTGGTGTTGGAGTTGGAGTTGGTTCATGCACAATTGGTTCAGGAGTAATGGCCTCAGGTGTATTTAGCTCAGTTGAAGTCCAATCATCATAATTCTTGCTTATTTTAGCCATTAATTCTTTAGCTTCCGCAAGAGTTCTTTTCCTAAAAACACAATCAGCAAAACTATCTTGGTATTTCCTAGAATCATCAGTTAGTCTATTATAATAAATATCAAGAAGCTCGTTTTTAGGTAATGGACATCCAGGATGTGCATGAATCAAGGCACAGAACCTTGTCCGTGACTCAGGCAATTTATCTTCTTCTCCCTGTTTAAAATCAAAAAAATTCTGCAAAGCAGCATGTCTAGCACTAGGAGGAAAATATTTCTGAAAGAAATAAGCAATCAGGGCTATCAATGGATCCAGGAGGTAATCTATTAAACCAAGCTTTAGCTTCTCCTTTTAGTGAAAAAGGGAAGATCTTTGTAACAAAGTACTTGTGCATCTTAAAATCATCATAGAATAAGGCACTCATAGTGGAAAGCTCATTCATATGAGCTACAGCACTTTCATTTTCAGTCCCACAAAAAGGTTCTTTCTCAACAATATTTATATAGGATAAATCAAGAGATAAATCATAATCTTTCTCTTTAATATCTATGGGAGAAGTATCAAACTTAGCATCAGGAGACAGTTTAGGTATAATGGTACGTCTCTCAAGGAGACTCCTAATAGCACTAGCACCACGTGTGTTTTGGCACTCTTCAATAAATTCATCAGTCATTTCAATGTAACCATCTTTAATATCATATCTCTCTCTAGACTCGGTGAGATAACAGGTGTAATAGTGTCTTCACTAGGAGTTTTAGTGTTTCCTAAAATAGTTCTAGCAATTGTAGCATCTAGGAAAGGACCTAATGAACCGCTCGCATCAAGCACAGTAGAAGTAACATCATGAGTATCAGAAGCAATTTCAGACTTAGCGGTAGTAACAGTGTGTGTAGCATGTGTATGTGGTGGTGGTGTAACAAGCTTACTTATAACAGACGGTGAATCAAGAGCAGCAGAGGTGTTTAGGACTGTACCTCTTCTTGTAGTGGAAGGTAAAATAAGAAACTTTCCATCACGAGACTTTCCCATGATGAAAGGAATAGCAGTGAACAGTAATATATCCAAGTGAACTTACAAATAAAGCTATGCTCCCCGGCAACGGCGCCAGAAAATAGTCTTGATGACCCACAAGTATAGGGGGTCGCAACAGTCTTCGAGGGTAGTATTACCCAATTTATTGATTCGACGCAAGGGGAGTCAAAGAATACTTATAAGCCTTAACAACTGAGTTGCCAATTCAGCTGCACCTGGAAATAGTCTTGCTCATAGCAGTTTATCAGTAGCAATAGTTTTGTAGTAGCAATAGCAAAGTAACAGCAGTAGTTACAATAGTATCAAATAGTAGGATATGAGTGCGGTAGGCATAGGGATGGATGGACGGGCGTTGCATGGACGAGACTATTCATGTAACCTCAAGATCTAGGGCATTTGCATATAAATAAGATAAAGCATCCTGATACGTCGTAAATGTATCTATAATTTTTTATGTTCCATGCTTGTTTAGTATCTACTTTGCTTTGTTTTGTCTTTACTTTGAGGTGTTTTTATATGTTTTTCTGGACTAACCTATTAACAAGATGCCACAATGCCAGTTGCCTGTTCTCTGCTGTTTTTGGTTTCAGAAATCTAAAAAATGAATATTCTCGGAATTGGACGGGACAAAAGCCAAAGTTCATATTTTTCCCTGAGCGATACAGAAAATCGAAGACGAGGTGGAGGAGGACACCAGGGTGGCCACACCATAGGTGGGTGTGGGCCCACCCTAGGCTGCGCCCATAGGTGGTGTGGGCCCCCTGGACCTCCACCGACCTTGCCTCCTGTGCCTATAAGAAGGCCCTGACTCAGAAACCCTAAAGAATAGACCAGAAAGCCACGAAAAGTTCCGCAGCGCCGCCGCCACGGAAGGGGAGATTCGGGGGACAGAAAATCTCTATTTCGGCACCCTGCCGGGACGGGGAAGTGCCCCCGGAGCCATATCCATCGATCTCCACCACCATCTACATCAATGTTGCTGATTCCCATGATGAGGAGGGAGTAGTTCTTCCTCGAGGCTAAGGGCTCTACCGGTAGCTATGTGTTCATCTCTCTCTATGCATGATCATGTTGTGGTCATGAGCTTTGTAATCAAGTATATCTGATTTGTAATAGATCTCTAGCTCTCCCCACGTGTGTGTAAGTGACAGCGTGCATACCGTGGTGGCACTTAGGATAGAGGTTACATAAATACTCATCGTGCTTTAATAGATCTATGTTTTTCCCACGCGTGTGACAGTGACAGCGTGCACGCCGTGTGTGGCACTTAAGCTAGATTACATATATATTCATGAGTTATATTTGGAGTTGGATGTCTTTATGAAATTGTGGTGTTTGTTGGAACCATCTAGCGCTCAAGGTGACGGTGTGGGGTTATCTAGATGGGAAGGCGGACTTTGAGGTGTGCTTTTGTAGACCTACTATGGATTAGAGTGTTCAACCGGAGAGTAGTTTAGGGTAGTATCATGAAGATAAGATATTTATATGAGAGTGTTCACTAGTGAAAGTATGATCCTTATGCCTTGTTTCTAAACATTGAAACATCATTTGCATCTAGATCTGTTACATGTTTGCTTGCTTCCATATTTTTGCCTTTAGTCTTTACCTCACCGTTAAGCTATTTTCTGGCACCGTTACCACTTGTATTTCACTATCTTTTTGCCAAACTAGTGCACCTATTCACCTGACAAGTGTATTGGGTGTGTTGGGGACACAAGAGACTTCTTGTATCTTGATTGCAGGGTTGCTTGAGAGGGATACCTTTGACCACTTCCTCCCTGAGTTCGATAAACCTTGGGTAATCCACTTAAGGGAAACTTGCTGTTGTTCTACAAACCTCTATACTTGGAGGCCCAACAACTGTCTACAAGAATAGATGTGCGTAGACATCACATCCAAGTACTAAACAATCATAGGCATGTGTTCCATATATAGTCACACGTGCTCGCAATGAGAACTTGCACAACATCTTTTGTCCTGCCAGCCCGTTGCAGCGGGGCCTCAAGGGAATCTACTAGCAATTAAGGTACTCCTTTTAATAGAGCACCGGAGCAAAGCATTAACACTCCATGAACACATGTGATCCTCATATCACAGCCATCCCCTCCGACTGTCCCAATTTCTGTCACTTCGGGGCCTTTGGATCTGGACAATGATATGTGTACACAACTTGCAAATAATATCACAAACAATACTATCATCATGAATAAATAATAAGTTTAGATCTGGGATCATGGCACTCGGGCCCTAGTGACAAGCATTAAGCACAACAAGTTGCAACAAAGTCAAATAGCACTAATAGAGATACTAGGCACCATGCCCATGCAATCTTATCCGGTTACATGATAGAACTCATCCAATCCCTACCATCTCCATAGCCTACAGCGCGGGATTACTCACTCATGGATGGGGGAAACATGGATGGTTGATGGAGAGGCGTCGGTGATGATGATGGCGATGATCCTCTCCAAATTCCCCGTCCCGGCAGGGTGCCAGAATGGAGTTTCTGGTTCCAAATCACGGTTTCTGGTGGTGCGGTGCAGCGGAACTCTTTTTGGAAAAACGTCGAACCCCCCCCCTGAGTTTTTAGGTCAAGAGGCATCTTATAGGCAAAGAGGGAGGCCGAGGGGGTGCCCGAGGCGTCCACACCCCTCCTAGGCGCGGCCAAGGGTGTGGGCTCCTCGTGGCCCACCTCCCCCTCGTCTTCCGGCTCCGTGAGTCCTCTGGTGAAATAGGATTTTTGGCATATTTTCCGGAATTTTTCCTGATAGTTGATTTTCTGCACAAAAACTAGACACCAAGGTAATTCTGTTGAAAACAGCGTCAGTCTGTGTTAGTTGTATCCAAATCACACAAGTTTAGAGGATAAACAATAGCAAAAGTGTTTGGAAAAGTAGATACGTTTTAGACATATTAAACTGCCGGAGTCAGGATTCTGATGGAAAAGGCGGTGTCCAGATGCAATATTCATGAAGATCAGAAAATTCTAGAAAATATATGGAAAATCCTATTTTTCCAGAAGACGAAGGAAGCCAGAAGGAGAGGCGGAGATGGGCCACAGGGGGGCCACACCACCCCCTGGCGCGGGCCCCTAGGCCGCGCCACCAGGTGGTGTGGCCACCCTGGCCCACCTCCTGTGTCTCCCTTTCGCCTATAACTTCCCCTGAAACCCTAATACTCGGGGAGCGACCACGGAAAGATTCCGCCGCCTCTGCGGGGCGGAAACTACAGAGAGAGAAAGAAGGAAGATCGTCTCCATCAACACCATCATCAAGCTAGACTTCATTGGGATCATCATCATCATCATCCTCACCATCATCTCCACCAACACCATCACCACCACTTGCGGTGACCCAGCATACCACTGCATGATGTAGTATACTATAGTCATTGACATAACACCAATGAAACTCCGTTCACTAGTATTACATCCCTCAGAATGGCACAACAGAAACACAGCGGGTCCAATACATGGCTTAAAGGTTACAACTCACTCTTTACATAAGATCCAGAGAACACTCTAGGTTAAAGAGAGAGAAAGAACTTCTTACGGAGAAGAATCAAAGATAAACAACGCAAGAACGATTATACTATTAAGTCTAATATTCAGACTAAGAGGTTGCCATTGCTGCTATTGCAACGCACTACAGAAATAGGTTCTTTGGCTAGAGATAATATTCCTATCTAATCAGTAACTTTCGTCTTCACTTGTGTTGAGGTATATGTTGACTTCCTTGTCTTCATTGAAGAGCTTTAGCTGGTCTTGATAAGTCCTGGAGCATATCTTGATGTAGACATCATTTTAATGGCTTCAGAATCTAGCAAGGGTTAAGAAGATACTTTGAGTATGAGCGTACTCAACAATTTCACTAGAAAAGGAGTGTTTGATGCACTATATCTATAGCCACAGACCGTAGGTCGTAGGCAATGCAAGTTTTCATAAACATTTCTTCAAAGGTTGCTTTTATTCTAAAAAGCTATGTCCGTCAGCCTTCACGGGTTTACTAGAACTTTCATGGAGTTCCTTTCCCGCCGCGTTCACAGCTCCTTCCCGGAACAGGGAGTAACAAGTTACAGTTCTTACACTCTGCAGAGGTGCGTTACTTTACCCATGAGAGATCAACTCTTTGTTGCACAACCGGGCAGCTTATTCCCGTCCACAATTCCATGATGTGGGGCCCAGAAGATGATCCAAGCCAATCACTGCCCCCTTCGTGACCTCGCATGCCTCCTTAGTGTACACCATGCCCACATAAAGAATTACGACAATGGTTTGTACATTGTTCTAGGGTTTGGATTCCGGAAATGGTTACTTTGGAATGTGTGGTTCTTTTAGATAAGTTTCACATTTGTGCTTCTATTAGAGTTTAGGAGTGGTTGTGAACAACACATATGTGGTAGTAAAATATATATATATTTATGAAATACTAGTTAAGATTGCTTATACAAAATTTCTTGTTTGAAGTGGCAAAAAGAATAACCTTCGAAGAAAAGGTTTCTCTTCTAAGGTCTAAACACATTTTGTGGTTAGTTAGTGATGGTTGATGTTATTTGTTTGCTCAAATGGTTTGGCTTGAGTTGCTTTATAGCTTAACTACTTCAGATAAAAGTTAACTATAAAACATATAGTAATGTTTATTGTATTATATTTAGATTCTTGGAGACTAAAGTTAACTTTAAAATATAGATAGTTTTGAAAATATAGTACTTATACATTTGTATCTTGTGTATCTGAAATGTTTTCTTTAAGTTACTTAAGAATGGTCATTCTTTTTACTTGGGTAATGGTTTATTGGTTCTATAATAGAGTAATATCCCTTATATTTTATAGATAAATGAGTTTAGCCTATAAACCAAAGTAGATTGTTACTTAATTATTCTTAAACTTTCTATAGTGTTGTGGTAGTTTTTGTAATTTGATGGTTGATATAGATAGAAAAGGTTTGGTGTATTCATAAGTTGTTCTTGAAGGTTTTATTATAAATGAGAACCTTTTTAGAATAAAATCTTCATTTAAGGTTGAATATAATTTAAATAAAAGATATTTATAATGTTTTTAAACCATTAAAGTTTCATTTTATTAATATTTAAGATTAATACTATTTATTAAACTTAATTTGCTTATTTGAGGAATATTAATAATTTTTATTCATCCTTATATGAATTATTAATTAAGTAAATAGGTTTAAATTTGAGTTATTAATATTAACTCAAAAGTATAATATTAGATTTTTACCATGTAGATATTATTTTTGTGATCATTTTGGTATATCACATTTATTTTTGTGATTAATAAATAATAAGATATGATTTTTATAATTCTTATTATTTTATAAATACTAAATAGATAATAAGTATTTACTTAAATGAAATAATGATACATAATTATAGTTTTATATATTGTAATTATTACTTTTCCAAGATTTTTGGTGTTTTATTTATATTTTTAATATTTACCATTAAAATATGAATTATCAAAGCTTTATTACTTATAAAACTTTTATTAAATAATATTTATGTAAATAATCATCATAATAATATTTGATAATAAGTTTAAGTTGTAGATTTTATTTTTCTACAAATTTTCATATATTATATTTATTTTTCTGAATTGAAAATCAAAAGTTATTAATTAAACAAGATTTAATCATTTATTAAATTTCTGGAATATTATTAATTGGATTATAACATTTTATTTGTTTCCTAACAGAAAATACTTTTTACACCACGCCTAGAGCTAGCCCCAGTCACTGACTAGCGGGCCATTGTCCACCTCAGCTCTCAGGTGAAAGAAATGCATTTGTTACCGATCTAGTCTTTACCCCCTTATCAATGACATATAGGCCCTAGGCCAGGTCATCAGCCACGTGAGCAAAGACTAGTCAAACTAGCTGACGTGGTGCGATCATGACGTAACGATGGCGTCAGCATCACCACCGCTGCCAGAGGTTGGTCGCCGGCGATGATCTACTGCACCCCAGTAAGCGAAATAGACCTAGTTCGAATCAGCGCAACCTACTGAACCTAATAGTGGCAGCGCCGCTCGGAAATAGTCATCGGAGCTTTAGCTCCGACGAGCTCCGACGATGGCATATGATGAAACGGCGATTTACAACGAGATCCGACGATTGAATGTTACTGGGAAGTTCAGGAACTCACCCTGATGGTCGGCAAGGACAGGCGCGGTCAGAAACGAGCTTCCCGGCGAGGATTCTGACGAACTGCTGCGAAGGGGAACGACCAAATTCACCCGCTCCAGTGCTCCCCTTGATGCAAGCTTCTATTCAGAGGATCTACAGAGGAAGGCGCTTCTCCATGACGTCTCAGAATAGTGTGGGGAGATGTGGTTCGACGGCGAGAGGTGGCTCCGGTGAGCTAGGGTTTCAGTCTCATTCGTATCTGAGAGTATAAGGAGGAGTTGGAGATAGGGATGGAGGCAATGCGTCGCGGTAGCCTTCTTATCCCCTCCTAGCAACGACGGCGAGTATATAGGCGCAACGATGACGATGACGGCATCGAGCGGCGGCGAGCTCCGCCAGTGAGCTATCTGTGTGTGTGACGATGACGGCGATGACCGTTTTCCGGATAACCCCTTGACGATCTTGGCTTCTCAACCCGCAGTCCTTTGTTGTCCCCACTTGTCAGTCATAGAAGAAAAAGAATTGGGCTAGTTACTGGGCTGTTGTGGGCTGCACAGGGGCGTCAGATAGGTGTAGGGGTGTTGGGTTGCGGCCAGGTTTGGTTTTTATTTGTTTTATCCTTTTTCTATTTTCTGTTTTCTTATTCATATTTGAATTTGATTTATATATTTTGAACTTCTCTTTGCAGGATTTCTTTGCTGGACCATTTCAATAACACTAAAACATAGTTAGTATTATTTGTGAATTTTTTTATTATATATATCTTATTATATTCCTTTTATTTTCTTAATATATGAACCCTTTTTAATATTTTGTAAAAGCTCTTCTTATTATTTTATTTTCCACCTTTATTTCTAGATTTCTTGAATGATATATTCGTATTTGCTTATCAACTTAACTTTAGTTGGCTCATATTTGGAATAGAAACTTTTATATGTGTAATGATCCTATATCATTATTTAATGCATGAAATATAAAAGTCATTGATATATTCATTACTACCTCCATTGAGTTGGAACATGGCAATGTATATATTCTATTGTAATAAACAAAGAGGTTTAAAGTTTTGTATTATGCATAGCTACCCTAAGGTTTAGGGTCTTTAATATCTTTAGTCTCCTTTATGGATGTGGTTAAAGATTCAATGGCTAAACATATTGTTTTCTGTTTGGGATACTTGATAACCTCACCTCTAGTACTAGGAAGTTATATCTAGAATGTTTTATGGAAAAGAATTGATAAATATATACTTAAGCACATATAGTTATGATGGTTGAAATTAACATAGATGTGCTTATGTGATTTGCTATAGGGAAATATTTCTATAAAGTGTTATTAACATCAGATGATGGATCAATAGTATGAGATGGATATTATGTCTGATTTGAGATTTAGATTTGATTGCTTACCAAGATTAAATAGTAAAATGATTTATAACATATAATTATATTTCACAATCTGGGATCTCTAATTAAGGAATTCTTTTCCTAGATATAACACTTCTTCCTATCCATCATCATGATTAACATGATGAGCTTTACTCATTTAAATCTTCTTATTCATATATCATTCTTCTAAACTCATGGATGAATCCAATGAGTTTGATACAAAAGTATTTCATAATTTTCTCATATCCTTGCTTGGTTGTATTTACTGTTCTACTATTGATAAACTTCCATCCAACCAGTAGCTCCTTCAATTTCACTCACAATCTTCCTTAATATTCCATCACTGATCTTTCTCTAAGGTTGATTATCTTTTAAGATGAATAACACTACCTCTAAACTCTATGCTATACTAGATTTAATTGAATAATATCAGCATATATTTACTTAACTCTCATGACCTACACTTCAATCCCTGAATTATATTTATGTGGTTTGCAAAGACTACTCTAAGATCACTTATCTCTACTAAGGTTCCAATCATGTTATACCCACCAGTATTACTTATACTAAATATAAGCATTCAATATTGGTGGCCAAAGCATTACCCATTATAATACTTTAATCATTTATTACTGAAGCTCTTAGTTGGCTAAGCAGGGATTTATCAATCCTACCTTTTATTGTCTGGAAATTACCTTCTTAGTATCTTATATTGGATTAAGGTTATTAATGGACTATGCCCTCATTAGAAGATTTAAGTAGATGTTCTAACAAAATCTAATAATAGATCAAAGATTGATATTTCAAGAATTTGTGAATCAATGGTTGATTACTCAAGATTAATGAACAACATATATTAAGATAGGTTCCATAAAGATTGATATGGAAAGAAAGATATATGGTGGATTATCCTGACTTAGTCTCTTTCCAACTCCAACTCATTTAAGAGTTCAAGGTTAGGTATTACTATGATAAAAATAAGATATGTCAGCACTAATTATTGCATTTTTATTATTCTAGTGGTAATCTTAACTTAGTATCCATAGGTTGGTATGATGAATAGTATGATATGATCCCTTAAGGATCATATATGAATCATTTAATCAATGTATTATGAGTGACATTTATTATATCTGGTCTACCCTTAGATCAAATCTCCCTTACCCAAAATGAGGTTTTAACAAAGGTCCTATTGAAACTTATCGCAGTCAACTTGATGATCTACTTCAATTCCATTAAGCTAAGAGAAGCTTCAATCACTTTGACAAGTTTTGTTTAAAAGCGCGAAAATTATTCGGATTTTCTATGCATGAATGCAATGCACACATCTAGGTTCAGCTTATTTCTAGGCTCTAATGCTGGGATGTTACACCACTCTATCCTGCTTGTAACAATTGGGTTGAATCTTGTATAGTTCTTAGGGGAAATTTTCCCGGTGTTGATTACTTTTGTAGTTGATGCTTTTGAGTGGAACCATTGAATTATCGTTTATGCTTAGATTGTTATTCATCATTATATCATCTCTGATCTTGATCCATATGATGTCTCGTGAGTAGTTCGTTTAGTTCTTGAGGATATGGGAGAAGTCATGTTGTTAGTAGTGGAATTGTGTTGAAGTAATATTCAATGGTTTGATATTTAAGTTCTGGTGTTATTCTTCTAGTGGTGTCATGTGAACGTCGACTACATGATATTTCACCATTTATGGGCCTAGGGGAATGCATTGTGTATTTGGCTACTAATTATGGGGTTGCCGGAGTGACAAAAACCTGAACCACCGTTAGCAAACCTTTGCACAAGGGAGTGTTGGATCTCAGAGTTTAATGTTGTGGTTAGGTTTTAATCTTAATTACTTTCTTGTAGTTGTGGACGCTTGCAAGGGGTTTAATCACAAGTATGTATTAGTCCAAGTAAGGTCGGTACATTATCATAGGTTCACCCACACAACACTTATCCAACCAAAGAATATTAATCAACTATATGAAGTGAAAGCACTTGACAGTATTCCCATGTGTCCTCAAGAACGTTTGGTCCTTATAAGTAATACAACTGGCTTGTTCTTTGCTGAAGAAAGGATTGGGCCACTTGCTGGAATTATTATTATTGTCTTTATTTACTTGCAATTTATTTCTTTGCATTGTCAAAAAAACCTAAAAATCCGTTTGCTAAGTATTTACAGAGAATTCCTGATCCAAACCACTAGTCAACACCTTCTGCTCCTCATTGGGATCGACACTTCTATTTATCAAAAGTACTATGATACACCCCCTATAGTTGTGGGTCATCACATATTCATTTGGGATTCAAAATCTCAAATGTTCCTTTGTCTCTCCACAAGATAATAGTGTATGCCTATTTTCTCTTTGCACATTCGCTCTTTTTCTTCTCTCTTTTCTTCTATCTTTTTATATCTATGCTCATACTTTTGTTTAAGTGTTGTGCAAAGGAGCTAGCCATACATTCCACTTCATGTAGGAATTCAAAGTTTAACGATCTCAATTACCAAATTCCAATTGTATATGAAGCATCTTTGTAGCTTGAATATTCTACCTCGTCTTGCTCTCACTCTAATTTGATAGCACTTTTAATTTTCTTTTGTTCAAGGTTTATTTTTCAACTTAACAGATTAGATAATTTTCTTTTGTAAATCAAACCATGAACTTACAACATATTGAAGAAATTATCTTTATATGTTCCATTAATACCAATGGTGTGGAAGACTCGTATTGCTATCATCAAGTGCAAGTAAAATTATACTCAAACCATTCATATATCTAACAAGACAAATACAAACTCAATAATGCTCCATATATGATAATAAACTCGGAATTTTATAAAAGGGATCGACTATTCCTGAAGGGAATTCTAATGATGCAAGCTCTATTTCTAAACTCGAACTAATGCGAAACTAAAAAATAGTAATATAAAACTTATAAGATAGATTACAAGGTCTTAAAGATCTCCCCAATTTTGAAATCAAGCTAGGAGGGATCAAATAATCCCTCGCGATTATTTGATACCATGATTATTATAGATCACTGTGGAGCCATGACACGTGGTATCTTCTCTTCATGGGCCAGCCTGAGACCGAGGGATTGATTGACAGCCTCTAGTTCTTTAACACGTAGCTTGTAGAAAATATTATTCCTCTCAAGCACTTTCACTTGTCATTTAATGAGCTCATTGTTATCTTGGAGGGTTTTTATCGCCTTAATACTCATAGAAAAACTAATTCGGTTGTCTGCTTAATATCTTCATCAAGCTTATCAAGATAAAGTGACAGCAACTGAAGATTCCTTGGTGTCCCCGGCGCCTCCTTATCCATCTCTTCAATCTTCAGCTCGAGGGATTTCAACTCCCTCTTCCGGCATTCTTTATCAGCGCCAAGAAACTCCATAGGTATGGTCTTGATCTCCTCGTTTTGCTTGTTGTTGCTCCCGATCTCCATAGGAACTTCTCTCCTTGGCTTCTCGGATCTCGGTTGCTCTATGTGGTGTGTCCTCTCGTATGAACAAGAGGTAGATTGGTTCCTGGTGATTATGATTAGAGAGAAACACAAGGGAAGTATATAAGAGGGGTCACAGATCGGTAAAACTCGCGAGAAACACCAGATTCATGCCCAAGAAAATAATCTTAACGGAACAGGGAAAGAAATCATGATTTTGGAGAAGTCCTGCCGCGTAACGACCAACTATACGGGCACGGCTCGTATAGCTCCGGCCGTATAGTTGGTTCCGGACAGATATTGCCAAATATCTCGAGTCTAGGTCGATTAGCTTACCGTCTTGGAACTGGTAAAACACATTTTTTTAGATGAATAAAAATAGAAAAAGGGACGGACCATCCAGAAATTTCAACGACCAACTATATGGCGGGAGGTTGTTCCTTCGGCCATATAATTTGGCCGTATAGTTTCCAGATGCCGTAAATTATTTTGCGAAGAAGATACAGAAGGTTTAATGACCAACTATACGATGGGAGATTTTTCTTCGGCCATATAGTTGCGACCGTATAGTTGGTAAAAACCTTCAACAACTTCAGAAAAACATGAGGAATTTAAAGGCAAAAAATTTAGAAGTAGAAATTGTGAAGACAACCCACTTATTAGAGAAAGAAAACTTACCTTGCACTTACGTTTATTTATTCGGGAATGACAAGATCCTTCATTAACAAGGACTTCTTCTCTTTTGGAGGAATTGACCTTAGTTCATCTAATAATTCTTGTAAACGAAAATCACCAGGACTAAAGTTCCTCTTAATAAGATTAGTGTATTGCTGGGAAAATATGGACACTGCATCCAACATATTTTTTTCTTGCCTCTACATAATCTGCAACTCAAATTCTTGAAGTAAAAGGATCCAGTGGATCAGTCTTGGCTTATGATTTGTCCTCTCAAGTAGTTCTTTTAAGCCATCAGGATCTGTATGAACTCTTACTTTTGCATCAACAATATAAGAACGAAATTTATTGCAAGAGAAAAATAATAGAAAAAATTTCAAAGTATATGGGATAAAGAATATTTAAGTTTATCAAAGGCAATAAGGCATTTATCATCAAAATTAAATCTTACTCCCTTTTGCAATAAGTTAGTTAATAGTTTAGAAATCCTAGAGAAATTCCTAATGAACCTTCTATAGAAACCCACATCACCAAGAAAACTTCTTATAACTTTTATATCCCTTGGTTGTGGCGTTCTCTCTATTGCTTCAATCTTAGCTCTGTCTAGTTCAATACCCTTACCTGATACCTTATGTCCAAGGACTATACCTTGTTTGACCATAAAATGGCACTTCTCCCAATTTAGAACAAGATTGGTTTCTTCGCAACACTGCAAAACCCTTTTGAGATTATCCAAGCAACTAGTAAATGAAGTTCCATAGACAGAAAAGTCATCCATAAATACTTCCATTATTAATTCTATAAAATCTGCAAAAATAGCAGTCATGCGTCTTTGAAAAGTAGCTGGAGAATTACATAAACCAAAATACATGCGTCAGTAAGCATGTAAACCATAAGGACTAATGAAAGTTATTTTAAGTTGGTCATCAGGATGAACAACTATTTGGGAAAAACCAGAGTATCCGTCCAAGTAGCAAAAATGAGTGTGGTTTGCTAACTTCTCTAAAGTTTGATCTATGAACGGTAAAGGATAGTGATCTTTCCTAGTCTCTTTATTCAATTTCCTAAAATCTATATACATCCTATGTCCAACAATAGTTCTAGTAGGTAGAAATTCATTGTTTTCATTAGGAACAACAGTAAAACCGCCCTTCTTAGGAACACAATAAACAGAACTTAGGCATTTACTTTCTTTTATAGGATAGATTATACCTACATCTAGTAGGCGTACTATTTTTTTCTTACCACTTCCTTCATTTCGGGCTTCAGACGTCTATTAAATTCTGCAACTGGTTTAGCACCTTCCTCCATGAATATTCGATGGACGGTTATCATGGGACTAATGCCCTTCAAATCATCCATTGAGTACCCAAAGGCCTTGTGATGCTCCTTAATCACTTTCACGAGTTCTTCTTCTTCATCCCCTTGAAAGTTTAGCACTAATAATAACATATAATTTATTTGTATTATCCAAAAATCTATATTTAAGATTATCTGGTAAAGTCTTCAATTCTAGGGGTGGTAATTCCTCGTCTCCTCTCTTTTCTGGCTCTTCAAAAGCCTCATTAGTTGGAGGCCCTAAAATGGGAAGCGAATCAAATTCACTTTCTAGTTCTTCTAGGGACCTGTCCTCCATAATTATTTTTTCATAATTTGAGTCTTCATTTGTTTCCTCTTCTTGATTACTAAAGAAGAGAGCTGTCATTTCCTCAATAGTTTTTTCTTTGTCTTCTTCTTGTATTTGTAGAGGTCTATCTTTAAATTTGGAAAAGTGGAATTCTTTTTCCACTTCCCCAAGCTTAAGAGACACAATCTCCTTTTTGAAATCAACTTTGGCACCTAAATCATTCAAAAAGTTTCTTCCAAATATAATTGGGCAAAGAGTGTCAGCTGGCATATCAACAACTACAAAATCGATAGGATTTTTTTATTGCCAATTGCGATAGTTGTGTCTTCAACTACTCCCATTGGAATTTTAAGAGTTTTATTGGCTAACATGATTGTCATATCAGTATTTTATATTGTAGCACTATCTCTTCTTTTATTTTTAAATAAAAATCATAAGATATACTCCTTCTGTCCCAGCGATTAGGACGCATAATTTTGTTTGATTTTTTACTCAGAGCATAAGGCGCGACCTACTCCAGGTGCAACTTTGTCGTTGATCTTCTGAAAATGCCCCCAATCCATAATTCATCTTCTTCCGGGTAAGAACTGGCGCCTGGGCAAGCCGGCCGTTCCTAGGCAGCATTGGGTCGATTCGGCGGTTCTGCGGCGTTGTGGCTTGGGGAGAGGTGGAGGTCACGGAGCTGGGCGAGGCGACCATTCCTGAGCAGTGATGCGACTTGGGGGCAAGGTTCCCAGGAGGCACAGACATGGGCGAGACGTCTTGCCGGTGGCTCCCGTGCTGCGAGACGATGTGGAGGTGAGGCGTCGCTGTGACCTAGGGCGAGGTGGTTCCCAAGCAGGGTAGACCTAGGCGAGGTGGGCTTGGGGGCAAGGCGGCTTGCCGGCGGCTCCTCCGTTGCGATACGATATGGAGACAAGGTGACCGCTCCAATGGGGAATGTGTAATTAGGGGCAGGACGGGAAAAGAAAAGCAGTGCGACAGCCTCCTTATCGAGGTGCCCAAAAATATATGCCCTAAGCGTTGGGTCAGAGGGAGTAACATTAACTTCGGTGCCAAGGTACATAAACCATAATACGAGGTTTCTTTAAATATGTAGGAAAGAATAGGCTTACCCACATCTTTTACCTTAGTTTTACCTTCAACCAATACGGAAGTCTCTTTATAAAGTTCAACTATGTTGCAATATGCATACATAGCCATAATTGCTTCCTTGGTTACCTCTTTATCCTTGGTTTCATCCAAATGTTCTTCAATTTCTGGCACACTTTCCTCTTACTTCTTCTCATGTACTGCTTTGACATGTTCATATTCCAAAATATGCTTCTGTGTAGTGTTAGAAAAAGTTATCTCATACATTGATTCTAGGGAGGCCAGTGTTGCTTTAACTTCTCTTTTCATCTTATGTTCGGGTGGTGGATCATACTTGACCGAACCCTCTTATGGAGCTTTGATGTGTTCTGTAAAATCTTTAACAACATGCAACACAAGATCTGAATCGAAATAAAGTTTTTTAGATAATTTATTAACATGGCTCTTTTTATTATAGTCATGAATACAATCATAATCTATTTATATGCCTCCTTCGCTTCCTAGACCAAAATTCCATGAAACTCTATGATCGTGGATTCTATTAAGTAAAGCCCAAGCTTTAGTTATGGAAAGATTCATAAAAGCTCCTCTCGCGCAAGAGTCTATTTCAATTTTATTAGGTTCAATTAAACTGCCATAAAAGATATGCAATGAATACCATTCAGGCAAATCATGATGAGGATATTGATTAAGTAAATCATTAAATCTTATATAATCTCTTACTAGTCCTTCATTAGGACGGTTCCTCTAAGTCATTATAAGACACCTGATTCCAAAATAATTTGATAATGGATAATATTTTGCTAAAAACTCACAAGCTATACCATGAGAGAGTTGTGTTAGTCAAAGCCTGACTAAAAAGTTTAACCCTTACCTCATTAGCAGTATACCCCGATAATTGGAAAGTGCCACATATATCTTTGTGTAGGGTTCGCAGTGATGACCCACAAGTATAGGGGGTGTATCACAGTACTTTCAATAAATATGAGTGTCGATCCCAACGAGGAGCAGAAGGTGTTGACTGGTGGTATGGAGCAGGAACTCTCTGCAAATACTTAGCAAATGGATTTTTAGGGGTTTTCTGATAAAGCAACAAAACAAAGTGCAAGTAATAAAGAACAAATGCAGCAAGTGGCCCAATCCTTTCGTAGCAAAGGACAAGCCAGTGGAAATACTTATAAGGACCAAACGTTCTCGAGGACACATGGGAATTCTGTCAAGTGCTTTCGCTTCATATAGCTGAGTACTCTTCTTTGGTGTTGTAAGTGTTGTGTGAGTGAACATGTGCTAATGTACCAACCTTACTTGGACTAATACATACCTGTAATTAAACCTCCTGCAAGCATCCGCAACTACAGGAAAGTAATTAAGATATAAACCTAACCACATCATTAAACTCTGAGATCCTACGCTCCCTTGTGCAAAGGTGTCCTAACGGGGGTTCAGGTTTCTGTCACTCCGGCAACCCCACAATTAGTAGCCAAATACACAATGCATTCCCCTAGGCCCATAAATGGTGAAGTATCATGTAGTTGATGTTCACATGACACCACTAGAAGAATAGCACCACAACTTAAATACTAAACCATTGAATAATAACTCAACACAAGTCCACTAATAACAACATGACTTCTCCCATGTCCTCAAGAACTAAACGAACTACTCACAAGACATCATATGGATCAAGATCAAAGATGATATGGTGATGAATAACAATCTGAACATAAACAATAATCCAATGATTCCACTCACAAGCATCAACTACAATGGTAATTAACACCGGGAAAGTTTCCCCTAAGAACTAAAGCAATATCCAACACAATTGTTACAGCGGGACGGAGTGGTGATGATGGTGCTGGTGGAGATGATGGTATGGATTATGATGATCATGATCCCGATGAAGCCTATCTTGAAGACGGTGTTAATGGCGACGATCTCCCCTCTCCGGGAAGGAATTTCCCCGGCAGAAATCTGTCTGCCGGAGAGATCTTTCTCTCTCGGTGTTTTCCGCCCCGCAGAGGCGACGGAAATCTATATATGGTCGCTCCCCTGGTGTTAGGGTTCCGTGAGGAAGATATAGGCGAGAGGGCGGAGTCGGAGGCCGAGCAGGTGGGTCGCACCTGCCCTAGGCGCGGCCCAGGGGGACCCGCGCCTAGGGGGTGTGGGCCCCCTCTGGCCCTTCTATGCCTCCCCTTATGGCTTTCTTCGTCTTCTGGGAAAATATAATTTTCCCATATTTTTCTGGTATTTTTCTGATCTTCGCGAAATTGCATCAAAACACCTTTATTCCATCAGAATCCAGACTCCGGCAGTCCATCCTCCAAAAATCATCCAACATGCATAAACAGATGAAAAGACATAAGTATTACCTCATAATAAGACATATATCAATGAATAGAGGCAAATTATGATATAGAATAGTGATGTTAATTGGACGTATCACGCAGCATAGAAAACAAAAAAATTCCTACGATGGGAACAACTATGTACCAATATCTATCTACTAGATAAATGCAACGGGCGGATGTACATCCGTAGAGAACATACCCTTGAAGACCGACAAAGCTTACCGAGGTTGAACTCGTGGTTGATGTAGACGATCTCTTGCCGATCTCAAGATCGGGAGGAAGTCCTAGCACCACAAATCAGCGATGCATCCGTGCTCGCACACACGTCTGAGGCACCGAGCAACCTCCGCCTCCTCGCTCCAGCGATGTAGCGGAAGCACAACTCTTTCTTGCCGAATAGCCACCGGGAACATGTATCTCGCTAGTCTGAGACCATGGGGGATAAATACTAGAGGGGGAGAGAGATCCTTCACGAGGAGGTGTAAGTGAGAAGAGATGAGGGGGCTCCTGTTATAGGAGCAGGGGGAACCCAAGGGGATGGCCGGCGCATGGGGCTGCCCCCTTGCCCTCCCTCCATTGATGTGGGTGACACTCCACTCACACAAATGCCTTTCAATTTCCTCCACTCAAAAACCCACTCAAATTCCCATTAAATTTCCACCAAATTTAATGCAAACTCTCATTAAATAAAACTCCTTTTATTTATTCAGAATTTTGTCAATTACTTTAATGACAAACATTCACAAATAACCCATTGCTATTATTTCATTTCACATGCAAAAACACTTTCTGCAATTTCACCCGAAAACCTGTTTCGGTATCTAGTGAAATAATTTCATGCACTTGTTATTCTTTCCGGCATGAAACTTTTGCTCCAAATGGATGTCGGTGTCTCTTAAGTGTGTCACCCTACGGTTAGCGAATAATGCAGACATTATTGAGACCCCTCTCAGATCAATAATCAGAAGCGGGACCTAGAGATCCATACTGACTCCCACACATTCAGCGATGATTTTCTTATGACCACGAGAACCTTTTACGCTAGTATCTTAATCCTTTTGTTTCGCGATATATTACATGTCCGAGATTCGATCATCGGTATCTCCATACCTAGTTTGATCTTGTTACTGACATGTACTCTTTTCTCGTTCCCGTGATATAACATTATAGTGATCAAATCACTTGCTTGCAAGCTAATCAATGTGATATCACCGAGAGGGCCCAGAGCATATTTATCCGTCATCGGGATGAACAAATTCCACTCTCGATCCATGGGCCACAACATAACACTTTAGTAGTACTGAACCCATCTTTATAATCACCCTGTTACGGTGTGACGTTTGATGTTATCAAGATACTCTTCCGGTGTTAGTGATTGACATGATCTCATGGTCTAAGGATTAGGATCACTTCGTATGTTGTTATAGCAATATAAACTCAATGACTTTGATTGTAATGCTATACTTCGGATGAATATTCATCACACCATTACACTAATGTTGTGACCTTGTTATTAACAACATCCAATGTCCATGATCAGGAAACCTTGATCATCTTGTTAATCAACGAGCTAGTTTATGAGAGAGGCATAACTAGAAACTTTCTGTTTGTTTATTAAACACACATGTATTTACATTTCTGTATTAATACAATTATAGCATGCAAAATAAACATTTATCATAAATAAGGAATACAATAATAACCACTTTATTATTGCCTCTCGGGCATATTCCCTTCAGTCTCCCACTTGCACTAGAGACAATATTCTAGTTTAGAAACTTTGCGTATTGAACACCTATAGCTTTCTGGTGTTCTATATACACGATTGCAAGTGGTTAACATAATCTCCGGATCTGACGCTTTTAGGTCCGTGTGTATTTGCATGTCTTTACGTCTTCACGCATCACTTTTTCCAATGAGATGGCACTGTATAAATTTGGTCTTTTGGTGAGACCTTTAGTTCCTTGGGGTTAAATCATGTCAATACTATTGTCATACAATATATCTTTAGGGTTAGCCCGTTGCTAACCACGCCTTAGTTTGATAACAAACTACTTAACACAAATTCCCTCCTTTGTTGCTACTATAGTAGTCATATACTTAGCCTTTTTGTTGTAGTATCCGTCACAATGTCTTAACTTTGGAATTCATCCAAATCAGTCATGGAAACTTCTTTACATTTCATTATGCCACCCATAGTTTAAATTGAGATAAACTTAATTTTGTATCTTGTGACAAAACTAGTATCAATGTAACGCTTTACAATGAACTATTTGTAATTGTTTGTCACCTCTACACAAATATATTCTTAGTTCTTCCAAAAGATCATAAGAATATCCTTACTATCGTCTAATGATCATTTTATGATTCATTCTGGTATATGCTCATAACACTTAGAGCATAGGACATATCTAGATGTGTACATATTATGGTATGATTGATCAAAACATTCTTGTGATTTCACTCATCAAGTGTCAAAGCACTTGAATCTAGTTTCACTTATCAAGTGTCGATACACTTGAATCTTGATTCAATTCTTTTCCATGCGACAAGATCCTTTTCTCGTCGTTTCTATATTGAACCCCTTCAATATCTCATATATGTACGTTTGGCACGACCATATTAGCATCACTGTCTATCCATGTAGACATTCATGCTAAATATTCGGGTTTTGCCTAAGTCTTTCATCGAGATAAAATTCTTAACCTTTGTCAATAAAAGATACATCATTTCCAATCAACAAGATGTCCTCCACATAATGTATTAGAAATATGTCTTAGCGCTCCCACTTAATTTCTTGCAAATGCAAGCATCTTCATCGTCTCCTGATGAAATTAAACTTCTTTAACAGTTTCATCACGGTGAATATTCCAACTCCGCGATGCTTACTTCAACCATTGAAGTTTGCATGCCCTTTTTAGCATCCTTTGAACAAAACCCTTTGGATCGTGTCATGCACACGTCCTAGGTAACCATTCTTTTAGAAGAACTTTGTTTTGTTTATTCATCTACCATATACCAAATTATATGTAGTGGTTGCTACTTTAATCCGTCCAGTCTAAATATCGCTATGAAATATCAAATCTTGTCATAGTCAACTCCTTGAACATTGTTGTAAAAAACTTTACAATATGTCGACTATTTCATAGATGTGAAACATCCATGTCTGTTTCTTTATAGATCCAAATACGACCAATAGGGTTTTACACCTTTCTGGAGGGTCTTCCAAGTTCAAAACTTGATTTCTCGTGTATGGAACTATCACGGATTTTATGGATTCAAGCCATTTGACGGAGTCAGGGCCCATCATCACTTCTTTGCATGTAGTCGGTTCATCATTGTCAAACAACAATGATTTACTCTCAAATTTCAGCATTTGGTTGTTTATCGGACCTACTTGGTTCAATAGGAACTTAGACCTCCGTGATCACAACCTTTGAGGCACGTGAGTCATGAGCATTGTGGCTACTTCCGGAACATTTTCCGACACTGCGCAACTCAGCACATATAGCTAAGGTTCGTTAACCTTATCAAAGTTCTATTGTCCTCCCACTAAACTTTTGCGAAAAATTTCTTTTTCAAGAAACTTCACGTTTCAAGCGACAAACCCTTTTGTCCTCAGTGTTATGGAGGAATACCCAATGGTTATTCGAAATAACCTACAAAGACATGCTCATCCGACTTTGGTTGTAAACATCTTACTTATGCTTAGTATACCAAAATTTAAGAATGTACAACTTGGGTTTTACCCCAAACCATAACTTACATGGTGTCATTTTGTTGGAATTTTTGCCTAAATAGGCCCAGCCCATTTATTATATGCCAATAAATTCCTGAAATCCTAGAGGCCCATTTGGCCCATTCATGCAAGGCAAGAGCTGGGACAAATGTTTAGTCCCACATTGCTAGTTGAGTGGAAGTTGGACGAGCTTATAAGGTGAGATCTCCTACCACTTGGTAAAAAGGATGAGAAGGAGAAGGAGAGAGTTCCACACGCGCGCTCCTCCTCCTCGCTCACCTCGCCACGCCACACCTCGCCTCACCACGTCACGATGTGCACGCCGCGGGTTGCGGGAATCTCGCCGAGCCGAGCTTTATTTTGCCACGCATGAATGGTATATGAACAGTCGTACAGAAGTTGAAATGTTTTGCTCGAGTGGACTTTTAATACGAGCTAAATACGAACTGAGTGGAGGCTGTCTAGTGGGTTGCCGCCTGTTCGCTTCAGCTTCTGTCCGTTCGTTTCATCTTCTGTGCAGCCTGTCTGCCTACCCCTCTGTGCCTATATAAGAGAGAGGTCGCGCCTCCTCTCAAACACACTGCCACACATCCTTCGCGCCTCTAGTTCCAGAGCACTGCGTGACGAGGTTTAATCTCGTCAATGCCCATTGTTATGAGATTGGGTTTTGGAGAAGATGGGGATGCTGGAGATCACATAACGGTTAGCAAACAAGCAACACGAGGACACGAGGTTTACCCAGGTTCAGGCCCCCGGAGGGAAAACCCTACTCCTGCTTGTCCGCTCTTGATTACGGCGGAACCGAAAACTACAGGGGTGCGCAGATGCAATCTGGCGTGGAGGTGTGTATGCGGTTGTATGAAGTGCCCTCCTCGACGTGCCCTCCTAGCCTTTATATAGAGATAGGCAGGTCCTGGGCACAGACCGAGTCGGTTACAGGTTTTAGGGTTTGCCCCTTTGAATATTCTATCTACTATAGTCTTGTTCTCCAAGGATCCGAAGGCGTCATGGGCCCTGGCCACCCGAAAGTCTTCATGGGCTAGCGCATGTTCTCGTGGGCCTTCCTTGGGCCGGACTAGGTATGCTAAGATCGTGTACCCGTAGGGTATAACCATGTCAGTAGCCCATGAGTGTTCAATCGAATCGTAGATTCGGCTGAGGACTCTTCAATCCTTCGAGTGAGGCTATCTCTGTTTGTCTAGAGAATGGTTTGAGTGTGTAGGGATTGTTGATGCGTGTGCCTGACTCTCCCGACAGATCAAGGTCAGTTAACTGTCTTAGGACAAAACAACACGATCTTCTTCAGATTCGAGTCCCTCGACTCGAACCCGGAACATATGCTGGCGTAATTCGACTCAGGCCGCGGAGGACTTACAGGAGTGGAATTCCAATGAATTTTAAATGATGTACCCAACGCGTCCGTTGGGATTTTTCATCGCGCCTGCTTGCACGGATTCTCACTAGCAGAGCACAGTCGTGTGCGTTGCCAGGCCATCAGATGATATCCGTAGGTCTTATCTTTGTGTCGCAGACACAACATCCGAATGTTTATCACCACGGAGGTGTTTCGGGTGGCCAAGGAGGATGCTACTCACTTAGCGTTAATTGGGGTAGAGTTGCCGAAAAGTTTTTGCATGCTGATCCGAAATATCGCAGTCGAAGAATTCATAGGGTGCGCGACCAGCGCTCCCTATGGGAGTAGCCCCCAAGTGTCTGTTCGAGTCGTAGACTCGAGCAGAGACTTTAATTCAGTCTTTGTTAACTTTTAGGTCCGTAGGACACAAATTTTTCGGATGCTTAAATCCATCCTCCCTATGGGAGTAGCCCCCGAGTCTGTAGTGGAGTCGTAGACTCGACGTAGGACTCGAAGAATAGTTCAATGGTGTATTATGTTGATCGTTTTTCGGGTGCGCGGTCAGCGCTCCTGATAGGAGTAGCCCCCGAGTAGTTAGTCGAATCGTAGATTCGAGTGAGTACTCTTAGCTGTGTAGCCGAAGAATTGTAACCGTTGCTAGTATAGCTTTTGATGACGTCAGTGTTGACGATCGGTGACCTCAAGCGTCTGCGACGCTAGAGATGACGTGACTGGACGAACATGGGTCCCACCTTCTGACTTTGAGTTGACTGGTCACGCGTGGCGTGGAGATAATTACGGCGTCGCCTCGATTTCCATGCGTAGTGGACGACGTGTGAGAGACGGTTCACTGTTGTGCTGACACGTGGACGGTCAGATATTGATGTTGGCTCTAGGTCTTCCCGATGAACGGTCGTCGTGCATCGTCCTCGTCCTTATAATCATTGGGGAAAAGTTAGTTTGTTTTCACCGCAGCCATTCCTGTTTCACTGCTTCCATCTTCTTGAGTTTTCCTTGCTGCGCGCTGGAATTTCTTTGAACTTTTCCATCTTTGTTTCTGCGTGCTCGTCGTCGTCGCCGCCGCACTGCGATGGGGGAGTCCAAGAAGGCCTCCACCGAAGTTGGTACCAGTGCTGCCGCCGGCGTCAAGAAGGGTTCCGCCGCCACTCGCGTCACCGATGGTGGCTGGCGGCGATCGGAGATGCGTGAGGGTGACCTCCGCAAGCTCCATGAGCGGGGTCTTATCCCGCAGGATAGGGAGGACGTCAGAGTTCCCGGCGACGAGGTAATTCCCCGTCCTCCCGCTGGGTTTCGGGTCATGTTCATCGCTTTTGTCCTTTGGGGCCTTTCTTTCCCAATCCACGATTTTCTCCATGGATTGCTTTTCCTTTATGGCATCCACCTTCATCATCTTTCACCAAACTCTCTTCTTCATGTCGCCTACTTCATCACATTCTGCGAGTGCTGGCTCGGCGTCGAGCCGCACTTTGGCCTCTTCCGGAAGCTCTATTTCGTGAAGAGGCAATCTGGCTCCAATGGCGTTTATCCCATCGGTGGCTGCATCATTTCTCTTCGATCCAACTTTCTCTTCTTCTCCTTTTCTATGTCTGAATCTGTCCAGTACTGGCGGAGGCGATGGTTTTACATCCGCGACTCCATAGTGGCCAGACAGAACTTTGGCCTTGCTCCTTTCGACCCTTCTCAGAAAATCGAGCTGAAGAGGTCCTGGAAGAACCACATCTTGGATGGCGAGGTGGCGGAGATAGAGGGGATCTATCGTCGGGTGGAGGATCTTCAGTTGATTTCGGATAAAGAGGTGAACGATGTGGATATCATCCGCACCTTTCTCAAGCGTCAGGTGCAGCCCCTCCAGGCTAGGGCGCACCCGATGTTCCTTTATTCTGGTCGCCATGATCCTACTAGGGTTTCGGCTGAGGAGTTCTCCAGGGGGGATCTCAACAGGATTCTTCGGCCGCTGCTAAAGTACAAAGCTAGAGAGGATCTCCCGGGGAAGTCGCTAACTCCTCCATTCGCCGCCTCTCGTCCCATTCCGCATGTGTAGATCTGGGGCGTGTGCGTAGCGCTTTTTTTCGACTGCGTTTTCCTTGCACTTGCTTGTGTGCTGAAAGTTTGTTTCTTTTGTGCAGGAGTTCAAGGTACCGGGCATGTCGCCTACACTACCCGAACTATTTCCGGATGCACCAGACAATGAGGTAGTGGATTCCATGTCTGAGCTTCCTTCGGCGCAATCACCAGCGGAAGAAACTTTTGAGTCTAGCGAGGAGCAGACTCGGAAGCGGACGCGGAGCCCGAGCGAAACCTTGGATGCTTCGACTCCGCCGACCCCTAGGAACCCGTCATGCCTTGAGCGTCACAGTGGGGGTCATGGTGGCTCTTCCTCTCCTATTCCGGTCGTGCCCGTGCGGGTTGTGGCGCCGCAGCCGTCGGCGAAGCGGAAGAAGGAAGAGAAGAAAGAAGAGAAGAAGGAAGAGAAGAAGGGCAGGAGGACTCCGTCTGTCTTCGATTTGAGTGATCTCGACTCGTAAGTTTATCCAGTTGCTTTTTGCTCTCTTTTGATTTTGCTCACTTGCACTTTGTCTGATGTTTTCTTTTGTAGTCATTCTTCCGATGGCTCCTTCAGCGATGGCGCTCGGGAGATGGTGGGGGGTCGAAGGTTGCTCCTCCTCTTCCTCAGACGGTGGCCACCTCTGAGGGCGCTGCTCCGAACCCTTCTCCACAGGAGGCTCGGGTGGTTGTCCCCCAGAAGACTACAGCCGAACCTTCAGAGTCACCGTCTGACCATGTAAGTATTTTCGCTCTTGCCGCGAGAGGATCCCCTGAGCATTTTCGGATGATCTGCTGATCATTTTGATTTTGTGTCTTGGGAGGAGCCCCCGAGCATCTATCGAATGATCTGCTGATCGTGCCTTTCTTTTTGTACGTGCCTCGGGGGGAGCCCCCGAGCGTTTTTTTTTGTATGTGTAATTTGCTTTGCTCATTCCTTGAGCGCAGCCCCCGAGCCTTTCTTTTGACAAGTTGTGTCTTGTTGCAGCCTTTTGTGCAAGGCGCCAACCAGCTGGTGCAACAGCACCTGGTGTTGGAGGCCAGTCTCAAGCAGCTTCAGGGTACATTCATGAGTTGGTCTTTTTCGTCTTCCTCTGCTTCCCTTTCCTTTGATCTGATAAGTGTTCTGTTGTTTGCAGAGGAAAAAAATACTACCCTCCGCGAGCTTGATGCTCTCAAAAAGAGCCTTGGGCGAGCGGAGAAAAAAGCCGAGGACGCCATTGGTGCGAAGGAGCGCCTCGAGCGGGATCTAGACGACGCAGCTGCGGCTAAGGAGTGCCTATAGTAGGAGGCTACAGACCGCGAGGAGCAACTCGCCACCACTACAGCCTCGCGCGGGAAGGAGGTAGCCGGCAAGCTGATGGCTGCTGCCAAGGCTATTTCGGGTGAGTGATTTCGTCTGTTCCTTTTCGGCTTCCTTGTCTTTCTTGTTTTGCTTGGTATTCACGTTGCTTCTTCTGTTTATCTAGATGCCGCAGGCATCGAGTTTGACCGTGGTGCACCGGAGCATGGAAGTGCTCTGGATGATGCCACTGCGGCGGTCGAGGACCGCTGCAGTACCATGGTCGGCTCGCTTGCCAAGGCCAAGGAGGTTCTTGGGCGCTTCTACAAGGAGCTTGTCCCCAAGGGCGTCGCCCTCGAGGATGTTGACTCGTTGGCGGATGCGCTGTCAGCCGATGCGCCTGCAGCGTACAAGCGCAATCAGAAAGGCATCAGTGCATTCATGGGGCTGGAGATGGCCCTGGCATCTAGAGCGGAGCTGGATCTTCATCAGGTCACCTCCCAGATGCCAACGGCTGCTGACGGATCCGAGGTAGCCTTCGCCCTCTATGCTGCCTGTTGTAAAAGTTATGGGCCGAAGTTGATTGACTTGCTGCCTGAGTACGTGTTGAGGCAGCAGGGGGAGGCCAAGAGCAGGCAATCCGGCTCTGAGGCTACTCAGGATGCGGCTTCTTAGGCCTTGTAGTTATAGGATAGCTTTTGTTTCTTTTGTTGTAATATGTCTATGAACAGTCCTTGTGCCACGCAGTGGCTTTTTGCTGCATATAATGAATCTCCGAGCTCTTTGTTCATTTGTGTGTTTGTTCATATCCCTGCCTTCTTTTCCCCTAGGGACCTTCGGGCGATGATCCCGTTGACACTTCGTCTGCGCCGCAGCTGCGGCCATCCTTGGATGGTGCGTCGCAGCTTGTGTTTCTTCGTGACCGCATCCGTAGTCTTGAGAAAGAATTGCTTGGAGTCCGCGGCCACGCCGATGTTTGGAAATCAAAGACAGAGCGAGCCGCTGCCAGAGAGGAGTATTTGATGGGGGAGTTGCGTCGTCTGGCCGAACAGCTGCAATGTGAGTTTTTAGAGATGCTGCTCATTTTTCGGATGCGGCTGTTGGCCTGTCATCTTACTTTGCAATTGTTGCAGGTGCTAACCTTGTTCCTAATGAGGAAAAGGAGCGTGTTGCTGTTCGGATCAACTGCTTGACCCAGCAAGACATGGAGGTCGGCGGTTTTTTCTGGATGGACCGTGATCGTGCCATGGTCCTTGCGACTATGTAGGATCATGTTCACCAGGTGTCGCGGGTGCTGCGTCAGGCGAAGACTTCGTTGGCGTCAGTTCTGCACGTGATGTTTCCCTTGGATGAGGCACCATCGACTCTCTGGGGCCTGCTGGCGAAGTTTCGAGATGTGCATCATGTTAGGGAGCTGGTGCGGCACCAGCTTGTTGTAGGGGTGAAGGCTGTGCTTTCCCTTGTGCGGCTACATTGTCCTGATGTAGATCTTGCTATTGTGGCAGCTGGACCGCCTATTCGGCCGGATGGTGGTGTGTGCGATATGCGTCCACATTATGCGACTGTAAGGCAGTATGCCGAACAAATTGTAGATCTCTTTGAGCAGCGTGCGCAGGTGATTCTTCAGAATAGGTAGGACCTGTAAAAAGATAGATGTAAAATTTGTATATATTCGACTGGGCGTGTTATGCCCTTTGTTGTAAAGTTTGATTGTTGTTTAGCACGTGGTGCTTTATTTGTATGTGTGCCCTTTTCGTTAGCCTGACATGGTCAGCTACTCAGGTGTACACGCGTTATCCTCGGTCGACGAAGTCGTGAGGTGAGGGGAGCCCCCGAGTGTGTTGTAACATGAAGAAAATGCGAATAATGAAAAAGAAAATTTGGGGCGAGACACTTAGCTTTATTCATATCGTAAGGAGGGGGTACATTGTTCGGCTGAGTAGCCTTGGCTGAATAGCCTTATTGCAAATAAAAGGAGGGGGTAGCTAGGGGTAGAAGCGTCCCAGTTGTGCGACGTTCCATGGGTTGGAGTATGCGACTCCAGACTCCACGTGTTTGAGGCGATAGGCGCCACCTGGGATGACTTCAGTGACGATGTAGGGTCTTTCTCAGGGCGACTCGAGTTTCTTTGGTCGCTCTTGCTTGACTCGCAAGCCTAGGTCTCCTTCGACGAAGGACCTTGGGCGCAGCCGATGGCTGTGGTAGTTGCGGAGGCTCTGTTGATAGACCGCAGATCGGGCTGCGGCGATGTCGCATGCCTCGTCGAGTGTGTCGACGGCGTCTTCGAGTGCGGTCGTCGATTCGGCTTCGCTGTAGGCGACGACCCATGGGGCCTTGTGGCGTACCTCTGCAGGCAACACGGCTTCAGCTCCGTGCACCATGAAGAAGGGCGTGTAGCCGGTTGAGTTATTTGGCGTCGTGCGCAAGCTCTAGAGGATGGAGGGTAGCTCTTGTGTCCAGGCTCCTATGAGTCGCTGGAGTGGGCTCATTAGGCTCTTGATGCCGCCACCGACGAGGTTGTTGGCCTTTTCGACCTGCCTGTTTGTTTGCGGGTGCGCCACGGAGGCGTATGTGATGTTGATTCCGAGGTCTTCGCAGGAGTCCTGGAATTCTTTGGAGATGAAGTTTGACCCATTGTTGGTGATGATGCTGTGCGGCACGCCAAACCTGTAAACAATGGATTCAAATACCTTGACGGACGTTTTGCCCTTTTGGTTAGTAACGGGCATGGCCTCGATCCACTTGGTGAATTTGTCAACTGCGACTAGGAGGTAGACGTGACCTCCTTTCGAGGACTTGGGCAGTTTGCCAATCATGTCGAGTCCCCACTGGGCGAAGGGCCAGGCCAGGGGTATGGGCCTGAGCTCCGATCCTGGTGTGTGTGGTTTATGTGCGAACCTCTGGCACCCGTTGCACCTTCAGACGATGTCCTTGGCGTCGTTCATGGCCGTTGGCCAGTAGAACCCAGCTCGTAGAGCTTTGGCGATAAGGGCGCGGCTACCCGCAGATGCCCTCGTGGATGTCTTGGAGGATGGTTTTGCTGTCGCTGACATGGTTATACCCTGCGGGTACACGATCTTAGCATACCTAGTCCAGCCTAAGGAAGGCCCACGAACACATGTGCCAGCCCATGAAGACTTTCGGGTGGCTAGGGCCCATGACGCCTTCGGATCCTTGGAGAACAAGACGAGTAGATAGAATATTAAAAGGGGCAAACCCTAGAACTTGTAAACGACTCGATCTGTGCCTGTGACCTGCCTATCTGTATATAAAGGCTAGGAAGGCACGACGAGGAGACTCTCTCGCATACCACCGCATACACACCTCCACGCCAGATTGCATCTGCGCATCCCTGTAACTTTCGGTTCCGCCATAATCAAGAGCAGACAAGAAGGAGTAGGGTTTTCCCTCCGGGGGCCTGAACCTAGGTAAACCTCGTGTCCCCATGTTGCTTGTTTGCTAACCGTTCTGCGATCTCCAGCATCCCCATCTTATCCAAAACCCAAGTCCATAACAATGGGCATTGACGAGATCAAACCTCGTCACAGTCCCAACCAAAGCAATCTACAACTCTGCGGCGATGGAGAGTCATCTCCTCTTCAGTGCCTTCGACTTCACCGCCTACTCGCCAGCCTCCCTAAAGGACTTAGAGCCCATTGGCGACGGACTCGAGACCCTATTCGGGAGCTTTTGCTTCCAGGTGGGGCAGACCGGCACTCTCCGCCTCCCAGAGCGGGTGCCCCTGCCATCGATCAGGCCCGCTTCATGGGCCCCACACCCCGTGCTACGCACATCGCCATCAACAGATGAGTCCTATGACAGCAGCAACTGCAACTCAGATCTGTGCGAGTCACCATCGGAGGAAGGGACCTACTGTTCCGGATCCGAAAGCTGCGGCAGCAGCGATCCAATCTACGAGCGCTACCAATGCGCCGTAGTCATCCAGAGTGACGCGAAACATCACGCACCCAACCCGCCACCTAACCCGCAGGGTAGAAACAACGAGAATAGAAAAAGCCAGTCCCCCCCCGCCCAACGGGGACGACACCGATCGGGTCATCCACCTCAGCGAGGAAGGATGGGCTCAGGAACACGAAGTTGTAGCAGGCAACAAGATCCTGCCCGTAGGTGCCTCACGGGACCTGCTGATGGCATACCACATGCTCCTAATCGAGGAGCACAAGAAGCAGGTGAAGATGCAAAAGGTGCTTGACAAACGCAAGCAAGCAGCCTCGGAGTCCAGTGTGCGGCGAGTTGCGCTCTCCGCCATGGGCATTGGCTCTAGCTCGCACAGCAACCATGGCAACAAGCACCGTTCTCTCACAGAGAACATGGATCCCAAGGCACATCGCGAGGTGACTCGGGCCCTCAACGCATCCTTCATGGAGATGGATGCCGACGATAACATCATCCCGAAGACGTCGCAAGCTGCAATCATGGCAGCCACCGCATACCTCGTGTCCCATCTACCTCCGGAAGGGGACCCGAAAAGGGCCATGCACAAGTCCGCGCTTACCGGACTCGGACTCGTTGGAGCTGTGCTCCACGGAGAAGCTCCTGCGGAGCCAAAGAAGAAGACTACGGTCAGATTCAACCGCAGCCCCACGCCCTCATCCGAGGATGAAGAGCACGACCTTCCTCGAAGGCACAAGATCTCGCGCCATCGCAGCCGCGATTACGACGCTCGAAGAGAGCTCACCCAGCGCAAGATCGACAAGGCGCACGCCAAGCGCGCATGCTCGTCCGAATCCGAGGAGGATGACGATGAAGGAGAACTCTGCGGAGCCCGATGCTTCAGTGGATCTGTTCGGCGGACACGGATGCCATGGAACTTCAAGCTTCCTTCAGACACTCCGAAGTTCGACGGCACACAAGACCCCAAGGCATGGCTCAGCGACCACCTGTCGTCCGTCAAGCTACACGGCGGAAACAAGGAAACCGCCATGCAATTCCTTCAGCTGCAGCTGACAGGCGCAACCCGGATCTGGCTCAGCAGCCTATCCTCAGGATCCATCTGAAGCTGGGAGGAACTGGCGTACAGTTTCATCCGAAACTTCAAGGGCACCAGCAAGAGGCCAGCCTCGATCGAGGAGTTGGGGGCCTGCACCCAACAAACGGGCGAATCCATTCGCTCGTACATACTGCGCTGGTCCAACACCAAGAACTCCGTGCCGCACATATCTGAGGAGAGAGCTATCGACGCCTTCAAGGACGGCGTCAAACGCCAGGACTTCAAGGAAGAACTTGGGCACGTCAAGCCCAAGACACTCGACCGCCTCATGGACATCGCCAACAGGTGGGCCGATGGCGAGGACTCCGTCCACCGAGCGCACTCGGAGGAGGAAGATGACTACGGCCAGCGACGTGAGCGCCGTAGTAAGAGAAGATCGCGCGTCTACAACGATCGTGATGGAACCGACATGGTCGCGGCTGGCTACGCCGACCGCCACAGCGACGGCAACCGCAGCAGCGGTGGATACCGTGGAAGCAACTTCCACGATGGAGGATGCCCAACGCAGTCATGGCAACGTCGTCGTCGTGACGATGGACCCTCAGCATACGACAAACTGTCGGGTCCATGCACCATCCACTTCTACATTGACAAGCAAGATGGTAAGAAGAAGTCAAGCCACATGCTAAAGGACTGCTGTGAGTTCCAGAAACTCAGCGAGAGCATGGCTCAGATGAGGCGTCAAGCCCCGAACCCTGGATACGGGAACGCACCCGCACCAGGTGAGATCACACATGGAGCTCCTCCACCACCACCTGCGGGACCTTCGAACCACCCAATCGCACCCGCGCAGAATAACGGTGGGCACGGGTACCCCGCGCCGAAGGGATCACTGATGATCCAAAAGGGGCGCCCAACGAATAGGATGCAGAAGAAAATCACCCGCCAAATTAATCTCGTTGTGACCGCTCCACCCGCCATCCCTGAGTATCTCAGCGGATCGGAGTCCTGCATCACGTTCAACCATTCGGATCACCCTTGCCAGGTCCCTCGCCCAGGTCATGCTGCCCTGGTGCTTGAGGCGCAGATCGCAGGGTTCGACATGAGCCGCGTCTTCATGGACGGTGGCAGCAACATCAATCTGATCTTCGCCAGTACCCTAGCAGTAATGCGGATCCCGTTGTGCAGCCTGGAACAATCTGATACAACGTTCCACGGCATCGTCCCAGGGAAGGGCGTATTCCCCCTGGGAAAGATATGGCTCGACGTAATCTTTGGCAAGCCGGATAACTTCCGGTGCGAGCAACTCGAGTTCGAGGTGGTGGACTGGCCATCACAATACCATGGTGATGCACCTTTGGAGTACACCCAAAATGCTGCGCTTTTATAGCTCACCATTGATGATGGTGAAGGACTTGGACCGGCGAGATATGCGCCGGGCATCTGTCGGGCTATCAGGCAGCTCTCCGTCTATCAGGTACCTGAGCTACGGCACATTTCTCAGGTTGACCACTGCGACCTCTGTGTCGAGCTTTTTGGGTCCTTCCTGACCGTCGGGTAGCACAGACCCCGAGTGTTCTGCTTCTTCGGGTGATCCCTTTGGGAATTTCCTTTTGATGGATGGCATGCAGATCTGTTCGGGGAACACACCTGGTGGCACCCGTGCACAGGTGGAGCCGATGTTGGTGAGTCTGTCGGCCTCTTTGTTGCTTTCTCTCCCAACGTGCCGAAGCTCGCAGCCGTCGAAGTCTCCTTCGAGTGCGTTGTAGAGTGCGCGGTACGCAATCATGTTGGCGGCGTGTGCGTCTCACTCATTCATCGTCTGCTGGACGACGAGGTTCGAGTCTCCGTAGATGACCAGGCGCGTTGTGCCCCAGATCTTGGCCATCCTCATGCCGTGGATGAGGGCCTCATACTCGGCCTCGTTGTTGGAGGCTCGAAATTTCATCCGGAGGACATACTTCATCTTGTCACCCTGCGGGGAGGTCAGTATGACCTCGGCTCCTGCTCCGGCTTTGCGCTTGGAGTCGTCGAAGTGCATCGTCCATGACTGTGTCATGTCCAGTGTGTATGGCAGATGTAGTTCCATCCTATGGACGAGGAAGTCCGGAAGGACCTGAGACTTGATCGCGTGGCGCTTCTCATAGACGATGTCTAGAGGTGACAGCTCGATGCCCCACAGGGCAACACGTCCTGTGGCCTCCGGGTTGTTCAGGATGCTGTTCAGGGGTGCTTCGTTGACGACCATCACCTGATGCTCCTGGAAGTAGTGGCTCAGCCGATGAGCCATCGTGAATACACCGTAGGCGAGTTTCTGGTAGTGAGGGTACCTCTGCTTGGTCGGCGTTAATACCTCGCTGAGGTAGTAGATTGGGCGTTGGACCCCATGGGTCTTGCCTTCTTCAGGTCGCTCGACCACCAGTACGGTGCTTACCACCTGGTGTGTGGCTGCTATGTATAGCAGTAAAGGCTCGCGCTCCTTTGGCGTGACCAAGACGGGCGAGGTAGAGAGCAGCCGCTTTAGATCTTCAAATGCGTCGTCCGCTTCGGGCGTCCACTCGAATTTGTCTGCCTTGCGTAGCAGCTGATAGAACGGCAGAGATTTTTGCCCATGCGGCTGATGAACCTGCTCAATGCCGCGATTCGCCCGGCAAGCTGCTGGACGCCCTTGAGGTTCTTCGGCTTCTCCATGGCCATTATGTCTCGGATTTTCTTCGGGTTCGCTTCAGTTCCTCGCTGGGAGATGAAGTAGCCTAGCAGCTAACCAGATGGGACGCCGAAGGCGCATTTTTCTGGGTTTGGCTTGATCTTGTATCGATCAAGGTTATCGAACGTCTCGCGGAGATCGTCGATGAGTGTCTTGGCCTCCCTTGTTTTGATTACTATGTCATCGACATAGACTTGGATATTGCGGCTGATCTGGTTCTTTAGGCACGCCTGCATGCACCGTTGGTACGTGGCGCCTGCGTTCTTCAGCCCGAAGGGCATTGTGTTGTAGCAGAACACTCCGAACGGCGTGATGAACGTTGTTTTCTCCTGATCTTCGACCTTCAGTCGAATCTAGTTGTATCCTAAGTAGGCATCGAGGAAGGAGAGCTTCTCGCATCCTGCAGTCGAATCGATGATCTGATCAATCCGAGGGAGAGGGAAGTGATCCTTCGGGAAGTGCTTGTTTAGCGATGTGAAGTCCACACACATCCGCAGGATGTCCGTGTCCTTTTTGGGGACCATCACGGTGTTAGCGAGCCACTCGCTCTCCTTGATCTCCTTGATGAAGTTTGCATCGAGTAGTCTGTTGACTTCGACTCCGATTGCTTCGGCCCGTGGTTTGGACAGTCATCGGATGGACTGTTTTACAGGCTTGGCGTCTGGAAAGACATTGAGTGCGTGCTCGGAGAATTCCCTCGGAACTCCTCGTATGTCCGCAGGACACCAGGCAAAGATTTCCCAACGCTCATGGAGGAATTCGACGAGCGCGCTTTCCTATGCGGGGCTGAGGTCGTTGGTGATCAACGTCGTCTTGGAGGTGTCCATTGGGTGGACATGTACCTTCTTTGTGTTGACTGTGGAGTTGAACGACATACCGGGTGTGTTTTGCCTCGAGACTGTGGGTGCCCCGTTGTCCGTCACTTCTTGGAGCCTTGTGAGCTCCTCCCGCATGCCGAATGACTGGGAGATTCTGTTGAAGTCCCTATCATAGTGGTCCGATCGGGTGAAGCTCCCGTGGACCGTGATGACGCCCCTGGGTCCTGGAATCTTGAGTAGTAGGTACGCATAGTGCGGTACTGCCAGGAATCGTGGAAATGCCACACGCCCGAGGATGGCATGGTATTGTGATGGCCAGTCCACCACTTCGAACTCGAGTCATTCGCACCGGAAGTTATCCGGCTTGCCAAAGATGACGTCGAGCCATATTTTTCCCAGGGGGAATACGCCCTTCCCTGGGACGATGCCATGGAACATTGTGTCGGATTGTTCCAGGCTGCACAGCGAGATCCGCATTGCTGCTAAGGTGCTAGCGAACATCAGATTGATGCCGCTGCCGCCGTCCATGAAGACGCGGCTCATGTCGAACCCTCCGATCTGCGCCTCAAGCACCAGGGCAGCATGACCTGGGTGAGAGACCTGGCAAGGGTGATCCGAACGGCTGAACATGATGCAGGACTCCGATCCGTTGAGGTACTCAGGGATGGCGGGTGGAGCGGTCACAGCCAGATTGATCTGACGGGTGATTTTCTTTTGCACCCTGTTCGTTGGACGCCCTTTTTGGATCATCGGTGATCCCTTCGGCGCGGCGTACCCGTGCCCACCGTTATTCTGCGCGGGTGCGATTGGGTGATTTGAAGGTCCCGAAGGTGGTGGTGGAGGAGCTCCGTGTGTGATCTCACCTGGTGTGGGTGCGTTCCCTTATCCAAGGTTCGGGGCTTGTTGCCTTATCTGAGACATGCTTTCGCTGAGTTTGTGGAACTCGCGTCAGTCCTTGAGCATGTAGCTTGCCTTCTTTTTACCATCCTACTTGTCGATGTAGAAGTGGATGGTGCATGGACCCGATAGTTTGTCGTATGCTGAGGGTCCGTCGTCACGGCCGCGACGTTGCCATGACTGCGTTGGGCGTCCTCCGTTGTAGAGGGAGTGACCTTCAAATAAGGCAGAGTCCCCTGTGTTTACAATGCTAGTCCCTGGATCAATAGCTAGCATCCACAGTTAAGATGTAATATCAAGAAACAAAGGTCATAACATAACTTTATAACCAGGAATAACATAATCTTATTACATCATACATAGCTCATTTGGCTATTACATTACATTGCAGCGGAATAACTAATAGTATGGGTCCTTCGTCTTCAAAGTGCCACAGGCAGACATGCTGGTTGTAGACTTTGTAATCCTAATCAATCAATCTTCACTAAAAGCAATCAAACCTGCAACATTACAAGTTACAGCCACAAGGGTCAATACATTTGAATTGTATTGGCAAGTTTCACTACTATGTGGAATATAAGTGGATCCAATCATTACATGCAAATTTGGCTAAGTAGAGTTTTAGGCTCATTTGCAGAAAGCAATAATTTATCCTATCTTTTCAAAATGGTTTTCATCTTTGATCAAATCTTTGAAAAACTTCTTGGTAAAGACCAAGTGTTTTGGTTATTATCAAACTCCTTGAACCCCTTGGTAACCCCAAGTGTTCAAGTTTTCATCAAAATCCCTTGAGTTCCTTGGTAACCCCAAGTACATCAAGTGTTGAACAAAAATCTCTTGAGCACCTTGGTAACCCCATGTGCATCAAGTGTTTAACAAAATCTCTTGAGCTCCTTGGTACCCCCAAGTGTTCAAGTTTTTATTTTAGAAGTTGGAATGTCGAGATTTCCCATAGTTCAAACTTTAGTTGCTCAGTATTGTCCATAACCGGGGACATGGCTAAGTACTTAGATTTTATTATCTTCTACAGAAGTAGTACACTTTACCCACATGTCACAATCCCATCTTGTTGCCACCAGTGGCCACTGGATTAGTGCTCACCAAGATGGAGTACTGGCAGATTGAGAATGTGACGAAGTCTTTCCAAAAGGTCCTCCCATACACCATTGCTAGCTTGTCTTCAGTACCCATGTAGGATTCCAGGTCCCCATGTCCAGTAAGCTGAAGACAATGCATGGGTCTTCCAAATGTAGTTGACTAAGCCAGAGCCATAATAGCATGTGGTTGCACACGAAAGCCACAATTGGAGAAACATGTTCGATCTCTAAGTTTCCTAGGTGGTTTTCTTTTGGAGCACAACACAAAGAGATTACCATAGACATGGTTCCTTTTGTTGCCACCTTCTCCAAAGCTTAAAGTATCCTCCACCTAGGTGGTTCATTGAGTCCTTGTTTTATTATATAACACACAAGTCCTTTTCTCAACCTTTGTAAAATCTCAACATGTATCTCTTTTCCAAATATAGCATGGCTAAGCATGTACCAACTACAATGTTTTCACTAAGGAGTGTATAGGGTATCCTATTGGGATGTAGCATAGCATAAGTATAGAAATTCTTTTCATGCATGTTTCAAAATCCACTAAGTATAATGAAAATAGTAGGACTTAGGATGATAGTGTAACTTGCCTTTCTTTTGGTGAGGAATGTTGGTTTACTCCTTGATCTTGCTAGTCTCACACTTTCTAACTTCACTACAATCAATCAAGCAAACACAAAAATCAACTAACATTCCAAACCAATAATCAAACAAACAATTCACACACATAAAACAATGGGATCTAAGTTATGCATGTAAGCATGCAAAGGATGGTTCTATTTGCAAAGGTGGTCTCCACTAGGCTTCTAAACTTTATAAGGCTCAAGGTGGTCATTTTCCAAAGTGGCCAAGTCATTTGCAAAGGGTTTTGTCCCAAAAACCATTTTAAAACCTAATCCTCATTTTATGTGATGAAAAATATTTTTATCAAAGCAACAACTTTAAGTTGTCCACCAAACAAGTTGTTGTTTCTCAAGACTTGGTGTTTAGGGTCAGTAGCTTTGAACCAAAACAGTTTCCCAAAGTTTTTACTCCAAAACCATTTTCATAAACAAAACAATGTTTTTAATAAGCTAGAAATGGACTAAATCAATTAATCCTATCCTAAACTTTACCAAATCCATTTTCAAAACCATGGGTTGGTTCCTAGGGTCAGTAAGTTCACAACAAACCATTTTGCAAAGGTTTTAACCCTAAAATCATTTTTGAACAATTTTTCTAATCTAAACAAGCACACAAAAGTTTCTGCAAAAACAAGCAAACTAACAGATACTATTTACTAAACTCAGGGTATGGTTGGCTAGGGCTTGTTCCACTGATTCCAATGATATCAAATTTGTGAAATTTGGACGTGTGGATCACAAGTTACAAAGGTTTGAAATTCACAATCTAATCTGATTTCAAATCTGTTTTTAAACAGAACACGTGACACGCGACATGATTTCATTGGGCGGTACCACTTCGCGCGGATCACGCTCTGTGGGGCGTTGGATCTACTTAGATCGCACGGTTCTGGAAGCGTGCCCCTTCGGCGTTAAGTGATCTATCTAATTCGTTCGATCCAGATCCTACGGCTATTATCGCATTGACCAAACTCTGGCGGCGCAGCGACGGTCGCTGGCGGCGGCGAGGTCAGACGGTGGTGCTACGGAGGTTACAGGAAGCGAGAGGAGTAGGGGAGATGCTCACCAGAATCGCGAGGATGTGGTGATGCTCAAAGTGTGGTCGACGTGGCAGGAGGCGCACGGGAACGGTGGCGATTGCTCGTCGGAGACGTCGTCGGCGTCGGGTGGTTCTGTCCGCGGTCGAAGGCGACGCTGTAGATCACGCGGAGGCAAACAGAGAGTGTGGTCAGACGCGTAAGATCAAGGAGATGACGCGTGCGTGAACTAGAAGGCGCGGGGTGGTCTGAAACTACCTGGGTATGTCGCCGGAGAAGTTGCAGACGCGGCGGCGCTCAGAACTTTGTCGAAGACGGTATTCTAGGGCGCCCGCGGTCGAATGGAGGGTACTGGGAGATGCGCTAGGGAGTGGTGAGTGTGCTCGTGGGATTGTGGAGGAAGGAGGTGGCGAGTACTGGCCGGAATTGGAGGAGGAAGCTCGTCGGACCGAAGGTGGTGTGACGAGAAATGGGACAGCCTGGGGGCGTGTCGAGGTGGGGCGACAGAGGGGAAAGGAGGAGAAGACGCAGGCGTTTAATAGCGTGTAGTCACGGCGAGGTTAAGGCGCGGCATTACTGCGAATTGAAGCCGCGACATCAACGGCAGAAACGGCCGGCGTGGTCGTCGCGAGGAAGAAGGTGAGCTGGAAAAGTGGGGTCTGCTGGTCAGTGAGAAAAGGGAGTGAGGGGAGGGTCCACCGGTCAGTCTCTTTGCGGGTCTGGGAGTGAGTGGAAAAGAAAACGCTTCGGGGAGGGGGAGCTGGGCTGGTTGGGCCTTGCTGGGCTGCTGGGTTGGGTCAGGTCCAAAATCTATTTTTTTTCTTTCCTGAACCTTTTTCTATTTCTATTTCCAATTCTGTTTTGAAATTTCAAACAACCAAATAACACTCAAATCAATTCAAACAACCACCACACTTTGTTATTTTGAAATTGGTTCTGTTCAGTAACATAAACCAAAATTCCAAAACCAAAATAATAATTTTATTTTTAGGGTCCTTTATTAATTAAATAAATAGACCTTGATTTAATAAAACAAAATAGAATTTGATTTATTTAAAACTCCATTTTGAAACCTAATAATCTCAAAAATCAAATCAGTAGGTTTTATTTGGGATTAGATAAAATACTTGGAAAACCTATTTTAAACCAATAAACAAGTTTTGATGGTTTAGAAGTAATAAAACCTTTATTAATAAAACTTGGATATTATATCCTAATTGTTTTATTTTAAATAAACCTCTACTATTTTAATCAAAGCAAAACCTTTTGTTTCAAAAAAAATTGGCCAAGGTTTAATTTGGCTTTATAAAATAACCTTATTAAAATTCCTTTTTATTTGAAAACCAAATCCTTTTATAAAAGATTTCCAAAGTAGAAATAAAATATTTTTATTTTTCCTTTGTTGAATAATATCTTTTAAATCCCTTTAGGATTACTTTGTTCAAAATAGGTTTGAAGATTCCTATTGGAATTCAAAAAGTTTCTTCTGGCCCTGAAAATCAAACAAAGTTTTATTTTATTCAATTATTTTCACATTACAAGATTTGGAAAATCTTGGGATGTGACATCCGTCGTGGAAGTTGTTTCCACGGTATCCATCGCTGTTGCGGTTGCCGTCGATGCGGCGGTCGGCGTAGCCAGCCGTGACCATGTCGGGTCCGTCGCGATCGTCGTAGGCGCGCGATCTTCTCTTGCTATGGCGTTCATGTCGTCGGTCATAGTCATCTTCCTCCTCCGAGTGTGCTCGGTGGACGGAGTCCTCGCCATCTACCCACCTATTGGCGATGTCCATGAGGTGGTCGAGTGTCTTAGGCTTGACGCGCCCAAGTTCTTTCTTGAAGTCTTGGCGCTTGACGCCATCCTTGAAGGCGTCGATAGCTCTCTCCTTAGATATGTGCGCCGCGGAGTTCTTGGTGTTGGACCAGCGCAATATGTACGAGTGAATGGATTCACCCGTTCGTTGGGTGCAGGCCCGCAGCTCCTCGATCGAGGCTGGCCTCTTGCTGGTGCCTTTGAAGTTTTGGATGAAACTATACGCCAGTTCCTCCCAGCTTCGGATGGATCCCGAGGATAGGCCGCTGAGCCAGATCCGGGCTGCGCCTATCAGCTGCAGTTGAAGGCATTGCAGGGCAGTGTCCTTGTTTCCGCCGTGTAGTTTGACGAACGACAGGTGGTCGCTGAGCCACGCCTTGGGGGTCCTGTGTGTCGTCGAACTTCGGACTGTCCAAAGGAAGCTTGAAGTTCCGCGACATCCGTGTCCGCCGAATGGTTCTGCTGAAGCATCGGGCTCCGCAGAGTTCTCCTTCGTCATCGTCTTCCTCGGATTCGGACAAGCATACGCGCTTGGCGCGTGCTTTATCGATCTTGCGCTGGGTGAGCTCGTTTCGAGCGTCGTAGTCGCGGCTGCGGTGGCGCGAGCTTTTGTGCCTTCGAGGAAGGTCGTGCTCTTCATCCTCGGATGAAGGTGTGGGGTTGCGGTTGAATCTGACCGCAGCCTTCTTCTTTGGCTTCGCAGGAGCTTCTCCGTGGAGCGCAGCTCCAATGAGTCCGAGTCCGGTAAGCGCAGACTTGTGCATGGCGCTTTTCGGGTCCCCCACCGGAGGTGGATGGGACGCGAGGTATGTGGTGGCTGCCATGATCGCAGCTTGCGGTGTCTTCGAGATGATGTTGCCGTCGACATCCATCTCCATGAAGGACGTGTTGAGGGTTCGAGTCACCTCGCGACGTGCCTTGGGGTCCATGTTCTCCGTGCGAGAACGGTGCTTGTTGCCATGGTTGCCGTGCGAGCTGGAGTCGCCCATGGCGGAGAGCGCAGCTCGTCGCGCACTAGACTCTGAGGCTGCTTGCTTGCGTTTGTCAAGCACATCTTGCATCTTCACCTGCTTATTGTGCTCTTCGATTAGGAGCATGTGGTACGCCATCAGTAGGTCACGTGAGGCACCCACGGGCAGGATCTGGTTGCCTGCAACGGCTTCGCGTGCTTGAGCCCATCCTTCCCCGCTGAGGTGGATGACCCGATTGGGGTCGGTGTCCTCCTCGTTGGGCGGGGGGACTGGTTTCTCCTGTTCTCGCCGTTCCTACCCTGTGGGTTGGGTGGCGGGTTGTGCTCCTGATCCGCGTCACTCTGGATGACTACGGCGCATTGGTAGCGCTCGTAGAGTGGATCGCTGCTGCCGCAGCTTTCGGATCTGGAACCGTAGGTCCCTTCCTCCGATGCTGGATCGCACAGATCGGAGTTGCAGCTGCTGCTGTCATAGGACTCATCTGTCGATGGCGATGTGCGTAGCACAGGGTGTGGAGCCCATGAAGCGGGCCTGATCGATGGCAGGGGCACCCGCTCTAGGAGACGGAGAGTGCCGGTTTGCCCCACCTGGAAGCAGAAGCTCCCGAACAGGATCTCGAGTCCGTCGCCAACGGGCTCGAAGTCCTTCAGGGTGGCTGGCGAGTGGGCGGTGAAGTCGAAGGCGCCGAAGAGGAGATGACTCTCCATCGCCACGGAGTTGTAGATCGCTTTGGTTGGGACCATCACGATCGCACAATCAGCGCACCTAGTTCCCACAGACGGCGCCAATTGACGAGGTTTAATCTCGTCAATGCCCATTGTTATGAGCTTGGGTTTTGGAGAAGATGGGGATGCTGGATATCGCGGAACGGTTAGCAAACAAGCAACACGGGGACACGAGGTTTACCCAGGTTCAGGCCCCCGGATGGAAAACCCTACTCCTGCTTGTCTACTCTTGATTACGGCGGAACCGAAAAGTACAGTGGTGCGCAGATGCAATCTGGCGTGGAGGTGTATATGTGATGGTATGAAGTGCCCTCCTCGACGTGCCCTCCTAGACTTTATATAGAGATAGGCAGGTCCCGGGCATAGACCGAGTCGGTTACAGGTTTTAGGGTTTGCCCCTTTGAATATTCTATCTATTTTAGTCTTGTTCTCCAAGGATCCGAAGGCGTCATGGGCCCTGGCCACCCGAAAGTCTTCATGGGCTGGCGCATGTTCTCGTGGACCTTCCTTGGGCCGGACTAGGTATGCTAAGATCGTGTACCCGTAGGGTATAACCATGTCACTGCGCTACCTAGATCTTCCCCATCCCGTCTTGCGGCGTGCACCGTGATCCGGGACAGTAGGCCTCCGAGACCCCGCTGCTTCGAGTCCTATACGGGAGAAGCGCGATAAGGTTTTTGGGGAGCGCTACCGGCGCGACTACTGGCTTCATCACGGACTCCCTCTCGGATAGCGATTGCGCCAACGTCTTCCCCAACGAGGTCTTCTTCCCTGACATCAGCACCCTCTTCCTCGACAACATGGCTAACGACGGTGCCAACACGAACACCGGCGGTTCCTCTTCTGTTGTTGTCGTGTATGTTTTCTTTCTCAAACTTGTTCTGATCGCATCTCAAGATCTTTGTCTTGCAGTCTGTTTGGTTATATGCCTTAATATGTATTCGCTATTTCACATGATTAGTATATTGTCTATTATTCTAATCATGTTTTATCTAGCGTTTATTATGGATTATTCGCTTGGTAAATTGCTCTTTTATTCAACAATCCAAAAACCTTATTTTAGGCAATTTGCCCCAAGTGGCTTTGTTGCTTCTATGAAGCCACATGTGTTCGAAGGTGTAAATTACAAAGGATGGCGTGCGAGAGCAGTGCTCTGGTTTTAGACCATGAGCTGTTATAACGCCATCTATGGCGCACAAGATGAAGGAAATATGCCCTAGAGGAAATCATAGAGATGATTATATTTCATATGTATCCATGAGTTATTGTAATGTTCCTTGAATATCCATATCAGGTAACTTGTATTGATTGGCAATTATGTGAATTATTTGTGAAACTCTTTACTTGTATGGTTATTTAAGAGTTGTCCCTAGTCGGAGTTCATGTGAGTACACACGTGAATATTAGACTAGCATATCGATTGGTTGATGACTATGTTTCGCAAGTCATAGACATGGAGATGTCAAACCAATGATGTGGACACATGTTATGAACATGGGGTTGGACTGACCCAATCTGAGACTGGCAATTAGTTGCAGCTCTCTCTCTACACATCGTGTACGTTTTGTCCTTAGACCTGAGATTGTCGCATGTACTTGAGATGTGGATCGACCTACTTTGGGGCTATCAAACGTTGCACCGTAACATGGTAGTTATAAATGTAGCTTTTGGGTTTGTCCTGAAGCATGATGCAAGGCATGGTCAATCAAGATGGGATTTTCCCCTCTCTACTTGAGAGAGATATCTCTGGGCCCCTCGAGTGATCGGATCCAGAAATGCATGGCCGTGCTACATATGGTTAAGAGTTAACCTAGTAAAGGGATTCCGAATCACAGTATCAAGAAAGAGAGGTCAGCTTGGAGCTAGACCAAATATCGTGAGGCAAAGGGAAAGACATGTACTAAACCTTGTGATGGTTCGTCCGATATGATCTTTGTATGCGTTTAGGAGTTGACACGTCTTGCTAGAGGCCGCTACCAACTATTGACAGAATAAGTGTATTTGTGTCATGTCTATACGCATATGAACCTATAGGGTCACACACTTAAGGGGCTGGAAGCCTAATGAGGATTGGATCCGAATTAGACCAGGCTTAGGCTACTAATGGGCTGCTAATGTAGAAGCCCACTAGGGACGCCTATATAAGAGAGGGTGGGGCGAGATGATCGAGTTAGACCTGAGACCATTCCACCTAGCCGCCACACCTCTCGCCTGTGTTGCACGCGCAGACCTAGCAATCCGGCGTCTGACGCTTCCACCCTGTACGTGTGGATACCTCGGAGGTGCTGCATATATGGCACTTGGACGAGCCGCGCAAGGGGAGCTTCTCGTGGGATGAGGACAAGGAGGAGACGTGGAACGTCTGCACTGCCTCGACACGCTTCATCAATTTCGCAACTGCGTGTCTAGTGGTAATCCCGTGATCTATGACAATAGTAATCCTGGTTTACGCGGTAGAAAATTTTGATTTGCGCTAGTGTAGCCTACCCGTATCCCTTCACATGAGGGAGAACTTAATCCCGCTCAGGAACAGGCGTTCCAAAAACTATATACCACTTTCAAGGATGCCTTGATCCGCATTCTTGGCGACAATATTGTCGATTCATATCTGTCATTTAGCAATGGCAAGGATATGTGGGATGCGCTCGAGAGAAAATTTGGAGTCTCCGATGCTGGTAGTGAACTGTATGTCATGGAACAATTCTATGACTATAAGATGGTTGAGGACCGCCCCATTGTGGAGCAGGTTCATGAGATACAGTCACTTGCCAGGGAGCTTGAGCACTTCACTTGTGTGTTACCGGACAAGTTTGTTGCCGGAGGCATTATTGCCAAACTTCCCCAGTCATGGAGGAATTTTGCTACTTCTCTGAAGCACAAGAGACAAGAGTTCTCCGTGACGGATCTCATTGGGACTCTTGATGTGGAAGAGAAGGCGAGAGCAAAAGACACACTTGCTCGAGGTACCGAGGGAGGTTCTAATGCCAATCTGGTACAGAAAAGGAACTTCCAGCCTCACAAGTTCAAGAAAAAAGGCAAATTTGATGACAAAGGAAAGTTCGATGGAAAGAACAAGGCCTCACAGTCCACTAGCTTCAAGAAGAAGACTGATAAGAGGAAAGGTGCTTGTCATGTGTACGGTGATCCTAATCATTGGGCTCCTGCTTGTCCCAACCGCTTTGACAAGCGCCAGCATGGGAAGGACAGCAAGACTGCTAATGTTATCATGGGCGGCATTGAGATGAAAGATGTTGGGTATGGTATATTACTTACTATTCTTTCATTATGTCATTCTCCTGATTGGTGGATTGACACGGGCGCTAATGTACATGTTTGTTATGATATTTCCATGTTTTCTTCATATCAGGTCAGAGGGACTCAAACCGTGTTGATGAGGAACGGCTCGCATGCTTCTGTTCATGGTGTTGGTACGGTCGATCCGAAGTTCACTTCGGGAAAGACCGTGCGCCTGAAGAACGTGCATCATGTTCCCTCAATAAATAAAAATCTTGTTAGCGGATCTCTTCTGTGTCGAGATGGCTACAAGATTGTATTCGAGTCCAATAAATTTGTAATTTCGAAGTATGGAGCCTTTGTTGGTAAAGGCTATGAGTGCGGAGTCTTGTTCCGCTTATCTCTGTCAGACATTTGTAATAAAGTTGTTAATCATATTTACACGAATTTTGAATCAAATGTCTGGCACTCTCGTCTTTGTCATATTAATTTTGGTTGTATGACGCGGCTAGCCAAAATGAATTTAATCCCTGATTTCACAACTATTAAGGGATCTAAGTGCCAAGTCTGCGTGCAAGCTAAACAACCTCGCAAGCCACATACGACTGCAGAAGTGAGAAATTTAACACCACTAGAGCTCATACATTATGATCTTTGTGAGATGAATGGTGTGCTGACAAAAGGTGGAAAGAAATATTTCATGACTTTGATCGATGACTCTATGAGATATTGTCATGTGTATCTTCTGAAATCGAAAGATGAGGCTTTGAGTTTCTTCAAAATCTATAAAGCTGAGGCAGAAAATCAACTTGATCGAAAGATTAAGAGGCTTAGGTATGATCATGGTGGAGAGTATTTTTCCAACGACTTTGATTCTTTTTGTGCGGAACATGGCATAATTCATGAGAGGACGCCTCCCTACTCACCCCAGTCAAATGGAGTAACCGAAAGAAAGAACCGTACTCTAACAGATTTGGTTAACGCCATGTTAGACAAATCAGGTCTCTCCAAGGAATGGTGGGGGAGGCACTATTGACTGCGTGTCATGTCCTAAACCGAGTTCTCCCAAAGAACAAAGAAATTACTCCATTCGAAGAATGGGAGAAGAAAAGATTAAAACTCTCTTACTTACGTACTTGGGGTTGTTTGGCAAAGGTTAATGTACCAATCCCCAAGAAGCGCAAGCTTGGACCAAAAACCATTGATTGTGTTTTCTGGGCTATGCTTTCCATAACATTGGTTATAGATTCTTGATAGTGAAATCTGAAGTACCTGACATTCATGTCGGTACAATCATGGAGTCGACTGATGCAACTTTCTTTGAGGATATCTTTCCTATGAAGGATAAACCTAACTCATCAAATCCGGAGATACCTAGTTCATCTAATCAGGAATTTGCTACATTCTCTGAACCTACCATTCCAATTGAACACTTTGAAAGTCCTAAGGAGGATGATAATGAAATTCCAAAAAGGAGCAAGAGACAGAGGACTGCAAAGTCCTTTGGTGACGATTTCATTGTGTACCTTGTGGATGACACTCCTACTTCCATTTTAGAAGCATATGCATCTCCTGATGCTGACTACTGGAAGGAAGCCGTCCATAGTGAGATGAATTCCATCTTAGCTAATGGAACATGGGAGATCACTGATCGCCCTTATGGGTGCAAACCTATAGGATGCAAGTGGGTGTTTAAGAAAAAGCTTAGACCTGATGGTACTATTGAAAAGTACAAGGCACGGCTTGTAGCCAAGGGATATACTCAAAAAGAAGGTGAAGACTTCTTTGACACTTACTCACCTGTTGCCAGATTGACCACCATTCGAGTATTACTCTAATTGGCTGCCTCTCATGGTCTTCTCGTTCATCAAATGGACGTTAAGACGGATTTCCTTAATGGAGAGTTTGATGAGGAAATTTACATGGATCAGCTAGATGGCTTTGTGGTAAATGGTCAAGAAGGAAAGGTGCGCAAGTTGTTGAAGTCTTTATATGGCCTAAAACAAGCCCCTAAGCAATGGCATGGGAAGTTCGAAAGAACTTTAACTGCTGCAAGCTTTGTTGTAAATGAAGCTGATAAATGTGTGTACCATCGCCATGGTGGGGGTGAGGGAGTCATCCTTTGTTTGTATGTTGATGACATACTGATTTTAGGAACCAACCTTAATGCAATTAAGGAGGTCAAAGATTTCTTATCTCATTCCTTTGAGATGAAGGATCTGGGAGTAGCTGATGTCATCCTGAACATCAAGCTATTGAGAGATGATGATGGTGGGATTACACTACTTCAGTCCCATTATGTGGAAAAGATCTTGAGTCGTTTCGGGTATAGCGACTTCAAGTTTTCTCCTACACCATATGATCCTAGTGTGTTGCTTCGAAAGAATCAAGGAACTGCTAGAGACCAACTGAGATACTCTCAAATTATTGGCTTGCTTATGTATTTAGCTAGTGCCACAAGGCCTGACATCGCCTTTGCTATAAGCAAACTCAGTCGATTTGTTTCAAATACAGGAGATGATCACTGGCATGCTCTTGAGAGAGTTATGTGATATCTAAAAGGCACTCGAGCTATGGCATACACTATACCGGGTATCCGAGGGTACTAGAGGGTTATAGTGATTCAAATTGGATATCTAATGCTGACGAGATAAAGGCCACAAGTGGATATGTATTCACACTTGCTGGTGGCGCTATTTCTTGGAAGTCTTGCAAGCAGACCATCTTAACGAGGTCAACTATGGAAGCAGAACTCACAGCATTAGACACAGCCACTGTTGAAGCAGAGTGGCTTCATGAACTCTTGATGAACTTGCATGTGGTTGAAAAACCAATACCCGCAATCCTTATGAACTGCGATAATCAAACTGTGATTTTCAAGGTAAATAGTTCTAAGGATAATATGAAGTCATCAAGACATGTGAAGAGGAGACTGAAATCTGTCAGGAAAATGAGAAACTCCGGAGTTATTGCATTGGATTATATCCAAACATCTAAAAACTTGGCAGATCCCTTCACAAAGGGTCTATCACGCAACGTGATAGAAAATGCATCGAAGGAGATGGGTATGAGACCCATAATTTGAGCTTTCCACAGTGGCAAACCACTCTATGTGATCGGAGATCCCGTGAATTAGATTTGGGAGACAAGCTGTTGGTTAGCTGAGAGGAAAGTATCCCTACTTTAATAAACACCACTCCATAAAGATGCAATACTTTCCTATTCTGCACGGCAGGTTGATTTATTATCTTAATGTGTTCTAAGTGGCTTATCCTAAGCAAAGATGTTGTCCTGCAGAACATCTTTTGAAGAACACACCTATATGAGTCTGACTATTAAAACGTCGCAGTCTATGAGAGTAGGGTGCTCTCTAATAAACTCATGAAAGGTCATGGAGTATGACGTATAAGCTCCACCCGTGGGGAAGTCCCACGGTAGCCTAGTATCGGTCAAGACTTTTTATGAAGCTAGGTTCGCAGCAAACTTGCAGTTCAAGGCATAGTCCACTGTACAAGTTGCGTCCTAGTATAACATAAAACTCTAGGTGGAAGTTCAACTTAACAGTCTCCACTACAGTACCGGTATATAAATAATGTTTTGGAACCAAAGGCAAACTTCATGTGCCTCTGGGATCTGGTGGGGGATTGTTGGAATTTTTGTCTAAATAGGCCCAGCCTATTTATTATATGCCAATAAATTCCTGAAATCCTAGAGGCCCATTTGGCCCATTCATGCAAGACAAGAGCTGGGACAAATGTTTAGTCCCACATTGCTAGTTGAGTGGAAGTTGGACCAGCTTATAAGGTGAGCTCTTCTACCACTTGGTAAAAATGATGAGAAGTAGAAGGAGAGAGTTCCACACGCGCGCTCCTCCTCCTCGCTCGCCTCGCCACGCCACGCCTTGCCTCGTCATGTCACGTCACGAGACGCGCGCCGCGGGTTACGGGAATAAAGTCGTACTCTTCCCGATCTCAAGATCGCGTAGACGATCCTTCCGGCGCTGCGTTCCGGCAGCGCTCCCGCAGTCGGTCACACGTTCGGTACTCGACGAAGACCTTCCTCTCCCTTGTTCCAGCAGACAGTGGAGGTTGTAGCACTCTCCTCGCAATTCCGGCAGCACAACGGCGTGGTACCGGAAGTAGAGGGGAGATCTCGTAGGGCTTCGCCTTAAGCCGGAGCGAGTATGGTGGAGTATGAGAGAGTCCCTCGATGATCTAGGGTTTAGACACGCCGAGGAGGGGCTAGTGCCCGCGGCTAGGGTTTCACCTAGGCGGCAGCGGCGAGTGCCCTAGGGCCGGCGACGGCTTGGAGGCGGCGGCGGCTTGGTACTAGGGTTTGGAGGAGAGGAGCTTGTGTGTCTCTAGGAGGGAGCCCTGCCCCTCCTTATATAGGTGGAGGGGCCGGCCGGCCAAGGGGAGGGAGAGGAGTCCCTCCCCAACTCGGCTTGGAGGTGGGCCGCCGGTTGGAGGAGGGAACTCCTCCCCAACTCGGTTTCCCCCTTCCTCCTCTTTTCCTCTTTCCAAATTTAGCCGTTTGACTTTTCAAACTAGCTATTTGACTTTTCAAACTAGGATTTGAATTAATCCTTTATTTGGTACAGCGACGACACTTAGTACATGATGCAATCATACCAACTTGATACAACACATTCATGTACCCTTCCCCTCCGGAGTGCCGGACATTCCGGAACATTCTAGAACATTCCCGATGAAAACACCGGAACCATTCCCCAACTCCGAAACGGGACTTTCCTTATATGAATCTTATTCTCCGGACCATTCCGGATCTCCTCGTGATATCCCGGATCCCATCCGGGACTCCGAACAACATTCGGTCTCTTTCTCATCATTCCATAACTACTCAAAACAACGTCGAATCCTTAAGTGTGTCTCCCTACGGTTCGCGAATTATGCGGACATGATCGAGACACTTCTCCGAACAATAACCAATAGAGGAATCTGGAAATTCATATGGCTCCCACATATTTCTACGATTACTTTGCGATCGAATGAACCACTTACATACGATATCAATTTCCCTTTGTCTCACGATAGTTTACTTATCCGAGGTTATGATCGTCGGTATCTCTGCATACCTAGTTCAACCTCGTTACCGATAAGTACTCTTTTCTCGTTCCCGTGATATGTGATCCCTTGTGAGCCAGTCACATGCTTGCAAGCTAATTGGATGACATTTCACCGAGAGGGCCCAGAGTATATCTATCCGTCATATGGATGGACAAATCCCACTCTTGATCCATGTGTTTCAACCAATACTTTCCGAACACTCAATGCCACCTTTATAGCCACCCAGTTACGGTGTGGTGTTTGATGTCATCAAAGCATCCATCCGGTAGAGGTGATATGCATGATCTCATGGTCGAAGGAATCAGATTACTATGTATCAGAAAGCATATAGCAATTGAACTATTAAAATGACTTGATCTTTATGCTACGCTTATCTATAGGAGTATGTCCATCATATCATTCTCCTAATGATATGATCTTGCTGTTAATAACATCTCAATGTTCATGATAGGGAAACCACAATCATCTATTAACCAACAAGCTAGTATTATATAGAGGCTTTACTAGGGACTTCAAATTAAGTTTACAAATCACACAAGTATCAATGTTTCCTTGTTAATACTATTATAGCATGAATGTAAACATTTATCATAAACACAAAGATATAATAGTAACTACATTTATTATTGCCTCTAGGGCATATCTCCAACAGTCGCCCACTTGCACTAGAGTCATCTAATCTAGATTACATGGTAATATACCGAACACCCATGGCAGTTTGGTGCTGGTCATGTTTTGCCCTCGGGAGAGGTTTAGTCAACGGATCCGCCACATTCAGATCTGTGTGTACTTTGCAAATCTTTATATCCCCATCTTGGATATGTTCTCGAATAGCGTGAAAACGTAGCTTGATATGCTTCAGCTTCTTGTGTGACCTTGGTTCTTGCGCATTGGCTATGGCGCCCATGTTATCACAGTAGATAGACATTGGGTCCAGCGCACTAGGAACCACACCCAGCTCTGTAATGAACTCTTTCATCCATATCGCTTCTTGTGAAGCCTCCGAAGCAGCCATGTATTCCGATTCAGTTGAAGATCTCGCCACAACGCTTTGCTTTGCACTCCTCCAGCTAACTGCTGCACCATTCAAAATAAATACGTATCCAGATTGTGATTTAGAATCATCCGGATCGGTGTTCCAACTAGCATCGGTGTAACCATTAACAACGAGCTGTTCATCACCTCCATAAGAAAGAACCATATCCTTAGTTCTTCTCAAGTACTTAAGGATGTTTTTGACCGCTGTCCAATGATCCACTCCTGGATCACTTTGATATCTGCTAGTTAAACTAACAGCATATGCAATATCGGGTCTAGTACATAGCATGGCATACATTAGAGATCCTATGGCTGAGGCATAGGGAGTCTTACTCATCCTTTCTCTATCTTCTGCCGATGTCGGACTTTGAGTTTTACTCAAGGTCGTATTGGGCAACATGGGCAAGAACCCTTTCTTGTTATTTTCCATTCCAAACCTCTTTAGAACTTTGTCCAAATATGTACTTTGTGACAATGATATTTGGCGTTTCGATCTATCTCTATAAATCTTTATGCCTAATATGTAAGCTGCTTCGCCAAGATCCTTCATTGAAAAACTATTATTCAAATATTCCTTGACACTATTAAGAAGGTCTACATCATTCCCAATCAACAATATGTCATCTACATATAGTATTAAGAATGCTACAGAGCTCCCACTCACTTTCTTGTAAATACAAGCTTCTCCATAAGTTTGTATAAAACCAAAACTTTTGATCACCTTATCAAAACGTTGATTCCAACTTCGGGATGCTTGCTTCAATCCATAGATGGACCGTTGAAGTTTGCATACCTTGTTAGCATCTTTAGGATCGACAAAACCTTTGGGTTGCATCATATACAGCTCTTCATTAATGTCTCCATTGAGGAATGATGTTTTGACATCCATCTGTCATATCTCATAATCATAATATGCAGCGATTGCTAACACAATCCTCACAGACTTTAGCTTCGCTACTGGTGAGAAAGTCTCATCGTAGTCAACTCCTTGAATTTGTCGAAACCCTTTTGCGACAAGTCGAGCTTTATAGACAGTAACATTACCATCAGCATCTGTTTTCTTCTTGAAGATCCATTTGTTCTTGACAGCCTTCCGGCCATCCGGTAAGTCCACCAAAGTCCATACTTGGTTTTCGTACATGGATCCAATCTCAGATTTCATGGCTTCTTGCCATTTATTGGAATCTGGGCTCATCATCGCTTCCTCATATGTCTCAGGGTCATCGGTGTTGTCCACCAACATGACACTCATAACGGGATCATACCAATCTGGAGTGGTACGAGTTCTCATTGACCTGCGAGGCTCTGTAGCAACTTCGACCGAAGTTTCATGATCATCATCATTAGCTTCCTCTCTTATTGGTGCAGGCACCACAGGAACTTCTTCCGGTGCTGCGCTACTCGCAATTTCAAGAGAAGGTTCAACAACCTCGTCAAGTTCTACTTTCCTTCCAGTCACTTCTTTCAAGAGAAATTCCTTCTCTAGAAAGGATCCATTCTTGGCAACGAAGATTTTGCCTTCGGATCTATGATAGAAGGTATACCCAATAGTTTCCTTCGGGTATCCTATGAAGACGCATTTTTCCGCTTTGGGTTCAAGCTTGTCCGGCTGTAACTTCTTTACATAGGCTTCGCACCCCCAAACTTTAAGGAACGACAATCTAGGTTTCTTCCCAAACCATAATTCATACGGTGTCGTTTCAACGGATTTAGACGGTGCCCTATTTAAAGTGAATGCGGCTGTTTCCATTGCATAACCCCAAAATGATAGCGGTAAATCTGTAAGTGACATCATAGAACGAACCATATCTAAGAGAGTTCGATTACGACGTTCGGACACACCATTACGCTGTGGTGTTCCCGGCGGTGTCAACTGCGAAAGTATTCCGCATTTCTTCAAATGCTCGCCAAACTCGTAACTTAGATATTCACCTCCACGATCAGAACGTAGAAATTTAATCCTCTTGTTACGTTGATTCTCTACCTCACTTTGAAATTCCTTAAACTTCTGGAAAGTTTCGGACTTATGTTTCATGAAATAGATATACCCATATCTACTCAAGTCATCCGTGAAGGTAAGAACATAACGATAACCACCACGCGATGCTACACTCATTGGACCACACACATCGGTATGTATGATTTACAATAAGTCTGTAGCTCGCTCCACCATACCAGAAAATGGAGTCTTAGTCATTTTACCCATCAGACATGCTTCGCATCTTTCAAGTGATTCGAAATCAAGTGATTCAAGAAGTCCATCGGAATGGAGTTTCTTCATACGTTTCACTCCAATGTGACCAAGACGACAGTGCCACATATAGGTCGAGTTATCGCTTGATTTCAAACGTTTAGCCTCAATGTTATTGATATGTGTATTTCCACTATCGAGATTCAATAAGAATAGACCATCTATCAAAGGTGCATGTGCATAAAACATATTACTCATATAAATCGAACAACCATTATTCTCGGACTTAAACAAGTAACCGTCTCGCAATAAACAAGATCCCGATATAATGTTCATGCTTAACGCAGGCACCAAATAACAATTATTTAAGTATAAAACTAATCCCGATGGTAGATGAAGGGGTAGCGTGCCGACCGTGATCACATCAACCTTTGATCCGTTTCCAACGCGCATCGTCTCCTCGTTCTTCGCTAGCTTCCGTTTATTCTGCAGCACCCGTTTCGAGTTACAAATATGAGCAACCGAACCAGTATCAAATACCCAGGCACTACTACGAGTACTAGTGAGATACACATCAATAACATGTATATCAGATATACCTTTCTTCTTTATGTTGCCGTTCTTCAAATCCGCCAAGTACTTTGGGCAATTCCGCTTCCAGTGACCTTCTCCCTTGTAGTAAAAGCACTCAGTATCAGGCTTAGGTCCAGCCTTGGTCTTCTTCGTCGGCGTGGTAACTTTCTTACCACCCTTCTTGAAGTGTCCCTTCTGCTTAGACTTGCCTTTCTTGAATTTGGTGGTCTTATTGACCAACAACACTTGGTGCTCTTTCTTGATCTCCACTTCTGCAGATTTCAACATGGCAAAGAGTTCTGGCAACGTCTTGTTCATGTTTTGCATATTGTAGTTCATCACAAAGTTCTTGTAACTTGGTGGCAGTGATTGGAGGACACGGTAAATCCCCAAAGCATTGGGAATCACTATACCCAAGCTTTAAAGTTTGTTTGCGTGCCCAGACATCTTAAGCACATGCTCGCTGACGGAGCTGCCCTCTTCCATCTTGCAGTTAAAGAACTTTTCAGAAGCCTCATAGCTTTCAATTGCCGCATGAGTCTCAAAGATATATTTGAGATCCTCGACAATATCATATGGGTCTGAATTCTCAAACCTTTTCTGAAGCTCCGATTCTAAACCATACAAGATAGCACACTGAACTGTGGAGTACTGAGTCTTCCGAGTGAGGTAAACATTCTTTACTTCATCGGAAGCAGTAGCTGCAGGTGGGTCACCCAGCGGTGCATCCAGCACATAGGTCAAATTACCAGCTGTGAGGACAATCCTCAAATTGTGGAACCAATCCGCGAAGTTGCTTCCATTGTTTTTCAACTTTTCTTTCTCTAGGAACGCATTAAAATTGATGGTAGGGGCTGCCATTGATCTACAACATATTTGCAATAGTTTAGACTAAGTTTATGACAAATTGAGTTCAAATTAATATTAAATTAATCTAGGTGAACTCCCACTCAAAACAATATCCCTCACATTGTTTTAGTGATCACACGAACCAAATCCACCACATCAACACCGATCATCACGAGAGTTGATATAGTTTCAATGGCGAACAATCGACATGTTCATCATATCTACTATATGATTCATGCTTTACCTTTCGGTGATCCGTGTTCCGAGACCATGTCTGTACATGCTAGGCTCGTCAAGATCAAACCTTAGTTTCCGCATGAGCAAATCTGGCTTGCTCACGTTGTATACACTTGCAGAATCTAACACACCCGATCATCACGTGGTGCTTCGAAACAACAAGCTTTAGCAACGGTGCTAACTAAGGGTGAACACTTTATGACTTGAAATTCATGTGCATGAGGGATCATCTTACAATGCTACCGTTGTCTACTAAGCAATACAAGATGCATAAAGGATTAACATCACATGCAATTCATAATATGTGATATGATATGGCCTTTCTTCTATGTGCTTCCGATCTCCATCTTCTAGCACGAACATGATCTCCATCATCACCGGCATTGCATCAAGGTCAATGACGCTTCTTCATGGTTGTCGTCCACCGGCTTCAACTATTACAACTACTTTGAATAGACACGCGGGTCTTAACATAAATTAAAGACAACCATATGGCTCCTGCCGGTTGCCAACTTACAATAAGGAACATTGCATACATCAAATATAATCACAATCATGGCCATATCACATCACAGCACACCCCTGCAAAACAAAGTTAGACGCCTCTACTTTCTTTGCATGTTTTACGTGGTTTGGGGCTTTCAATAAGTGTCGTTCTAACTTACGAACAAGAACCACAACATTGATACTAGTATTTTTAATCACCCGTTGTAAATTGGATCTTAACTATGCTAGGAGAAACAGGCACCCACAAAGCCACTTATGCAATACAAGTTGCATGTCAAGCGTGGAGCAAGTCTCATGAATGATGTCATGTAAGGTTAGCCCGGGCCGCTTCATCCCAACATACCGCAAGATGAAAAGTACACAAGAAGCAATCGACAATAAAAGCATCAACGCCCACAATGACCATTGTGTTCTACTCGTGCAACAGATCTACATATAGACACGGCTCTGATACCACTGTAGGGTTTCGTAGCATGGAAAACAAAAATTTTCTACCGCATACAAACAAACAAGCCAAGATCTATCTACTAGATTGTAGCAACGAGTCGATGGAATAACTCACCCTCGAAGATTCCAAAGTGTTTAACGAGAGCGGATTCTCGTGGGTGATGTAGTCGTACTCTTCCCGATCTCAAGATCGCGTAGACGATCCTTCCGGCGCTGCGTTCCGGCAGCGCTCCCGCAGTCGGTCACACGTTCGGTACTCGACGAAGACCTTCCTCTCCCTTGTTCCAGCAGACAGCGGAGGTTGTAGCACTCTCCTCGCAATTCCGGCAGCACAACGGCGTGGTACCGGAAGTAGAGGGGAGATCTCGCAGGGCTTCGCCTTAAGCCGGAGCGAGTATGGTGGAGTATGAGAGAGTCCCTCGATGATATAGGGTTTAGACACGCCGAGGAGGGGCTAGTGCCCGCGGCTAGGGTTTCACCTAGGCGGCAGCGGCGAGTGCCCTAGGGCCGGCGACGGCTTGGAGGCGGCGGCGGCTTGGTACTAGGGTTTGGAGGAGAGGAGCTTGTGTGTCTCTAGGAGGGAGCCCTGCCCCTCCTTATATAGGTGGAGGGGCCGGCCGGCCAAGGGGAGGGAGAGGAGTCCCTCCCCAACTCGGCTTGGAGGTGGGCCGCCGGTTGGAGGAGGGAACTCCTCCCCAACTCGGTTTCCCCCTTCCTCCTCTTTTCCTCTTTCCAAATTTAGCCGTTTGACTTTTCAAACTAGCTATTTGACTTTTCAAACTAGGATTTGAATTAATCCTTTATTTGGTACAGCGACGACACTTAGTACATGATGCAATCATACCAACTTGATACAACACATTCATGTACCCTTCCCCTCCGGAGTGCCGGACATTCCGGAACATTCTAGAACATTCCCGATGAAAACACCGGAACCATTCCCCAACTCCGAAACGGGACTTTCCTTATATGAATCTTATTCTCCGGACCATTCCGGATCTCCTCGTGATATCCCGGATCCCATCCGGGACTCCGAACAACATTCGGTCTCTTTCTCATCATTCCATAACTACTCAAAACAACGTCGAATCCTTAAGTGTGTCTCCCTACGGTTCGCGAATTATGCGGACATGATCGAGACACTTCTCCGAACAATAACCAATAGAGGAATCTGGAAATTCATATGGCTCCCACATATTTCTACGATTACTTTGCGATCGAATGAACCACTTACATACGATATCAATTTCCCTTTGTCTCACGATAGTTTACTTATCCGAGGTTATGATCGTCGGTATCTCTGCATACCTAGTTCAACCTCGTTACCGATAAGTACTCTTTTCTCGTTCCCGTGATATGTGATCCCTTGTGAGCCAGTCACATGCTTGCAAGCTAATTGGATGACATTTCACCGAGAGGGCCCAGAGTATATCTATCCGTCATATGGATGGACAAATCCCACTCTTGATCCATGTGTTTCAACCAATACTTTCCGAACACTCAATGCCACCTTTATAGCCACCCAGTTACGGTGTGGTGTTTGATGTCATCAAAGCATCCATCCGGTAGAGGTGATATGCATGATCTCATGGTCGAAGGAATCAGATTACTATGTATCAGAAAGCATATAGCAATTGAACTATTAAAATGACTTGATCTTTATGCTACGCTTATCTATAGGAGTATGTCCATCATATCATTCTCCTAATGATATGATCTTGCTGTTAATAACATCTCAATGTTCATGATAGGGAAACCACAATCATCTATTAACCAACAAGCTAGTATTATATAGAGGCTTTACTAGGGACTTCAAATTAAGTTTACAAATCACACAAGTATCAATGTTTCCTTGTTAATACTATTATAGCATGAATGTAAACATTTATCATAAACACAAAGATATAATAATAACTACATTTATTATTGCCTCTAGGGCATATCTCCAACAGCGATTACTGGCTTCATCACGGACTCCCTCTTGGATAGCGATTGCGCCGACGTCTTCCCCAACGAGGACTTCTTCCCTGACATCAGCACCCTCTTCCTCGACGACATGGCTAACGACGGTGCCAACACGAACACCGACGGTTCCTCTTCTGCTGTTGCCGTGTATGTTTTCTTTCTCAAACTTGTTCTGATCGCATCTCAAGATCTTTGTCTTGCAGTCTGTTTGGTTATATGCCTTAATATGTATTCGCTATTTCACATGATTAGTATATTGTCTATTATTCTAATAATGTTTTATCTAGCATTTATTATGGATAATTCTCTTGTTAAATTGCTCTTTTATTCAACACATTTCAACGGATCAAGATGGAGCTCTTTTAAGTGTAAAAGCGGTAGTCTCTAAAACTTTTAATCTTTTAAAACATAATGGCAGTTTTATAAATAACACCTTTGATCCAACCATGTCAAAAAAGTTTCATTACAAATCTCAAACACTCCATATTCCTATGGTGTTTCGGGAGATGTAAATCTAGGTGATTTGCTAAACTTGCAACTTAAATAAATCCCTTTATGATGAAATCATAAATCATTTATTTTCTTGTTACACTTGCAACTCAAATAAATCCCTTTATGATAAAATCATAAATCATTTATTTTCTTGTTACAATGATTTTCCACTTCATCTTGAAAGTCTTTGAATGTTTTCAAATATTTCATACTTCTTTCTCATTAAGTGAATATTCACTCAAATTTTCGGAGAAAGCATATGAAGTTTAAATCCATCGCTTACGACTACACATAATGGACTACATACATCGATATGTATAAATTCCAATGTTTTAGTCGTTCGTTCTTCTTTGGCCTTTGAACGAAGTTTTAATTATCCCGAGGAAAGTCTCACAAGCGTCACTTGATCAAATCAAAGACTCCAAAAATCCATGAATATGGAGATTCTTCATGTTTTCTTTCCAATATAATTTAAACGGCGATGTCACTTCGTAAGTGAGCTTTCAATCATTTGTCTTGCGACATTTTAGCATTAGTTTTATGCATGTGATTTCTCCAACTAGATTTGTAAATCATCCATCTTATATGGAATACGGTAATTATTTGAACAATCTTTGTTCTCATAATACCTGATTTAAATAACAATTATTAAAACAAACCTTGAATACAAGCTTTGATGTCAACAAGAAATACAAACAACTGCTTATTTGTTTTCGATGATTATTATCACATATTCTCTTGCTAGTTACTTAGGCCATTATAGTTCATGAATTGCGTCGTTCTGTATGAAATTTCATACCAACCAATTCAGTATCCAATACCCAAGAATCACATTGTTTAACAAGCAAAGAATACAACCATAACATGTATATCATCTATATACCTAAACTGGATATTTCCAGTCTTTTCTTTTCTGCCAAATATATTTTATAGATTCTCTTTCAGCATTTTCTTTTCCTTTTTAAAAGAATCTATCAACATCAACAGTGGCGCCATATACATGACACATAGTCCAAAGCGTGTATATTCAAATAATAATACCTTTGGACTTGCACTTTGAAATAGATCACCATCATCAAATGATCGGCATTCTTTCAAAATCCATTCTTTAGTAATATTTTAGTGTAGTAAACACTTTACATACATCTTTTATTCATCCTTATCATGACAACTTTCATGACCAAGCTAATGTATCTTATAAAGGCGAATCGTGAGTATAATGTTACTTTCCAAAACCCTTTTGGATGATTAGGATGTCTAGCATCTCCAACCTTCGCAAATTCTCATCCAATATGAGAACATATATTATACTCTATCATACTGCAACCAAAATATTGTTTCAGATATCGTTATATCTGCCACACATGATGGTTTCTGAAACAATTCTTTCAGCTCCTAGATAAACTTGATATTAAAACAATCAAGAATCATGGAGGCAGACATGATACTTAAGATACTAACACTGGAATTGTTACTCTTGATTTAATACCAATTATTAAATTTTACGGAGTAAATAGAGTTTGCTGAAAGTTTGCAATAGGACTTGAAACTTTAGATTGATACTCAACACAATACGATACCAGATCGTAAAGTAAATATCCAGAATTCTATAATTCTATTATCTCAATTACAACTAATCATAAGGTGGTAAACAAATGCCAATGACTATAATAAATCATGCAAATTCACTTTGATTTAATTTATGATAAATTGAGTTCTACTAATCCAAATTAGAAATGAACTCCCACTCAGAAACGACATCCCCCGTGTCTTTTTGGTGATTACATGAACCAAATCCACTACACCAAGTCTGATCATCACGTGAGTCGGTGTAGCTTCAAAGGCGATCATCAAATGGGCATCATATCTTTCATACGACTCATGCTTAACCTTTCGGTCCGTGTTCCGAGACCATGTCTGTACATGCTAGGCTTACCAAGAACCTTAGTATTCACGTGTGTAACTGTCTTACACCCGAAATATGATCGTGGATCCAAGAACACCCGATCATCACGTGATATCTTGGAGAAATGAAACATAATATGTGCATACTTAAGGAAGAATACATTTTTATCTTGATATCTAAATGAGGGATCATCTTATTATGCTAATAAAATGCCAAATAAGAAATATAAGATGCAATAAACATCACATGTTTATAAGTGGAATGATATGGTTCTTGCACTCAATCTCCATCATGTTCATCGTGGTATGATCACTATCATACCTCTATGTGTAAGGCCAAGGTCTATGGAACTTACACGTTATGTGTGTTGTAAGAGTATCGACTTATACTTCTACTTACAACATCACCATATCATGACACTAGCCCAACAACAATCTAAACTAGACGCCTCTAATTTATCCATTGCAAGTTTTACATGGCTTAGGGCTTTCGAAGTTAGAACCGTTCTTACCTACGAACATGAACCACAACGAGGATAACCAAATTGTTGACAACTCGTTGCAAATTAGATATTGACTATAGTAGGAGAGACAGACACCCTCTAGCCACTTATGCAAAACTAGTTGCATGTCAAGCGTGGAATAGGTCTCATGTGCGAGGACATGTAAAGTTTGTCCGGGCCGCTTCATCCCACTATGCCACCAATATCCAAAGTATAACTAAGAAGCAATAACATGATCATCATCGCCCACATACTCATATGTGTACTACCCGTGTAAAGCATCTACGCATAGATCCGGCTCTAATACCATTGTAGGGTTCGCAACATAGAAAAAAAAAATTCCTACGATGGGAACAACTATGTACCAAGATCTATCTACTAGATACAAGCAACGAGCGGATGTACATCTGTAGAGAACATATCCTTGAAGACCGACAAAGCTTAACGATGTTGAACTCGTGGTTGATGTAGACGATCTCTTGCCGATCTCAAGATTGAGAGGAGGTCCTAGCGTCGCAAATCAGCGGCGCATCCGTGCTCGCACACACGTCCGAGGCACCGAGCAACCTCTGCCTCCTCGCTCCAGCGATGCAGCGGAAGTACAACTCTTTCTTGCCGAATAGCCACCGGGAACATGTATCTCGCTAGTCCGATACCATGGGGGATAAATACTAGAGGGGGAGAGAGATCCTTCACGAGGAGGTGTAAGTGAGAAGAGAGGAGGGGGGTCTCCTTTTATAGGAGGAGGGGGGGCACCCAAGGGGGTGGCCGGCGCATGGGGCTGCCCCTTGCCCTCCCTCCATTGATGTGGGTGGACACTCCACTCACAAAATGCCTTTCAATTTCCTCCACTAAAAAACCCACTCAAATTCTCATTAAATTTCCATCACATTTAATGCAAACTCTCATTAAATAAAACTCCTTTTATTTATTCAGAATTTTGTCAATTACTTTAATGACAAACATTCACATATAACCCCTTGCTAGTATTTTATTTCACATGCAAAAACACTTTCTGCAATTCCACCCGAAAACCTGTTTCGGTATCTAGTAAAATAAATTCATACGCTTGTTATTCTTTCCGGCATGAAACTTTTGCTTCAAATGGATGTCGGTGTCTCTTAAGTGTGTCACCCTACGGTTCGCGAATAATGTGGATGATCGAGACCCCTCTCAGATCAATAATCAGAAGCGGGACCTGGAGATCCATACTGACTCCCATACATTTAGCGATGAATTTCTTGTGACCGCGAGAACCTTTTACGCTAGTATCTTAATCCTTTTGTTTCGCGATATATTACATGTCCGAGATTCGATCATCGGTATCTCCATACCTAGTTTGATCTTGTTACTAACATGTACTCTTTTCTCGTTCCCGTTATATTACATTCTAGTGATCAAATCACTTGCTTGCAAGCTAATCAATGTGATATCACCGAGAGGACCCAGAGCATATCTATCCGTCATCGGGATGAACAAATTCCACTCTCGATCCATGAGCCTCAACATAACACTTTAGTAGTACTGAACCCATCTTTATAATCATCCTATTACGGTGTGGCGTTTGATGTTATCAAGATACTCTTCCGGTGTTAGTGATTGACATGATCTCATGGTCTAAGGATTAGGATCACTTCGTATGTTGTTATAGCAATATAAACTCAATGACTTTGATCGTAATGCTATACTTCGGATGAATGTTCATCACACTATTACACTAATGTTGTGACCTCGTTATTAACAACATCCAATGTCCATGATCAGGAAACCTTGATCATCTTGTTAATTAACGAACTATTTTATGCGACAGGCATAACTAGGAACTTTCTATTTGTTTATTGAACACACATGTATTAACATTTCCGTATTAATACAATTAAAGCATGCAAAATAAACATTTATTATAAATAAGGAATACGATAATAACCACTTCATTATTGCCTTTCGGGCATATTTCCTTCACTTTGAAGCATGCAATATGCTCACATGGATTAGGATTTTCTTCATCTCCAGTAAATTGCTTCTTGTGTAGAATACCAAGTAGTAGAGGATTTATTTCAAACCCCCTTGTATTCTCGTTGGAGTTGTCTTTTTTATTAATATCATAGGACTTTTCAAAGTGGCTGACTGGGTTAGCACTAGTCAAATGCTCAAACTCCATCATGTTGGTGGAACCCTGTAACTCAAAATAAAACTTAGCAAGACTAAAATAAATAAGCAAAAACTAAAAGACCTACATCGCTTAGCTCCCCGGCAACGGTGCTAGAAAATAGCTTGATGACTACAAGTGCATAAATCGTTTATAGCTAGTTTCAAAATAAAGATACCGATCTCACAGAGAGCAGGAGTCTGAAGTCTAATAACTCTTGAATTAAATACTAGAATAAAAATATTAAATAAAGTTTTAAGTAACAAAATAAAATGCGAGTATCATAAAAAAATATTTTTTATATTTTTGGTATAAGAGAATAATAAGTAAAGTAAAATAAACAGAATACAGAAAGTAAGTATCGCATGTATAAAAGAGATTTAAAACTGTACTGGGAAAAAGCGTTCTCAGTGAGTAGCGAATACATCTCTAGCATTATAAAGGGTCTAAAGTAAAGATTATTATCATGCACATTTTCAACTATATATATGTAGGAGGAACTCCGTATTTGGACAAATAGGCAGCAACCACTGCTCACATCATTCTTATAACTACAGCAGACAATAATCAACATCAATCGAATTACTGCGTTATTAAGGGACTTGATCCCGTAGGACATATCCCATGGCATGGATAGTGTTCCCTGAGTTTTCTCGGTTCCCAAGTTGATACGTAAGGAGTGCCAACAGCTTTATAGTCACTGTAAGTGCTAACACACCTCCGTCTACCAACAAGTAGTTCTCTCCATCAAGTCCTCACAAGAGACAAATATTGAGAGGTCGACTTCTCCCAACATCAAGATGAAGACAATCTAACATATGGTCACAACGATAATTATCATAATAAACTTTATCTTATTTCAATCTCATGCTAGGGTTTCTCAATCTCCCCAAGAACTAATGATCTACTCAGACATGGAGACAATCAACATCATGACAAAAATAATGAAATCTATTATAGATGAATAGTATTTGTATAAATTCATAACGAATACGGAAAATATAACATGATCTAAACAGGATGTAGATGAGATGGATGAAAATGGTGGTGATGCAACAGTTGATGATGAAGATCGATGCCTTAGCCTCCCGAATCTGTATAGGGCGAAGATGGATCCCCGGTGGATGAGTTTCCCCTCCAGATGCCTTCCAGAGATGAGGTTTCGGTGATTTCTAATCGTTATGTATGTCGTCTCCCCGATCCAGTTGCATGGGGTGAAACTATTTAAGGAGGCGGAGGCGACGCAACTATACGGCGGGAACTATATGGTCGGAAAAGTTGCTCCCGCCGTATAGTTGATCGTTAAACCTTCTGTTTTCTCCAATCGCTTCGGTTTTTCTTCTAGTGTTATTGGTATTTTCTAAATAAGCGATTTACGTTTTTTTACTCCTTTTCGCTTCAATACAACTGGTCTAAGAATTATATCCATCATATCCATCATCTGTCCTGATCCTTGTGAAAATAGACATAAAAGATGCGCGCAAACGCCATAAAATACCAAGATCCTACCACTACACTGCAAAATAATAATATAAAACATGATGCAAATATGAACTCATCACATCCTCGCCTCCCAGCTAGAGGAGGAGAAGAGGTGGGACGACACCGCTCAGGCGCTGCACGAGTCCTGTGTGGCCGCGCAGGCCCAGATACCGCCCGCGCTCCCGACACCTCATCCCACTCCGGCTCCGGCCCAGGCCGGCATGTGGCCCCCGCCATAGGTCTTCATCGACCTCGCTGACCGATGACGAGGAGTAGGCGGCACAACCGTATGACCAGGGCGCCGGCCGGCCAGCACCAACGCCCGCCGCCTCGCCTCCGTTCCACGCCAAGGCACCCCATATTATTGGAACTTTTTTTTTGTATATTTTGTGACTGAGGGACCTAGGACCAGACCCTAATTATGTATATGTTTAATTATTTCCGTCTATGTCTTTTTTTCTGCATCTTTTTTTTTCGGGTGGGATGCTGTTGGGACACATGCCACCGCAAACCGGACTAAGCCCGGACGGCCTATCCTCTACCCCGCAAACAGAACGATTTGGACCAAACTGCTGTCGGAAATGCGGGGATTATTTGTCTATTATAAAAAGGTCTACAACAACAAGTTTTGTTCGGCTCCGACGATGGAGGGACGATGACTGGAACACATGTTTGGCTCGCGCGAGTGATTGTAGTCGTCCCTATGTGGTCCAAATACTTATTTGTATTTTTTTTGTACTTTTAGATCTTTTTTACTGCTGTTGATGATTTTTAATAGAGATGAAATTTCGCAGAAAAAAATCCTTTAATTTCGTTAAAAAATATCATTCAAAAAAGAATTCGTAAAAAAAGAGAGCAATTGAACAAACCGCATATTGTTCTACACTTCTGCCGAAGCTTGGGTGTCTCCAGAAAACCGTTCTCGGGTACCCGATCCGAGACATCCAGTTCGGGCCCATATTCCGTAGGTCACGACGTTCCCCACCCCTCGTCGCCCTCAGTCCCCACTTCCCCGCCACCTCGTCTCCGTCAATCCCAAACCCTAGTCCGCCGTCTCCGGTGCAGAGGCGGCGCATCGCCGAGCCGAGAAGATGACCAAGCCCGACAGGGTCCGCGATCGTGGGACAGAGACGGAGAGGGAAGCAAAGAAGAAGAGAAACCTATCGCCGTCGCCGTCGGGGGAGGAGCTACAGTCCGGCCCTCCGGTGTGCGAGCCCGATGACCGGGCCGCCCTCCAGCATGCCCGTACAGAGATGGAGATGAGAGGAGTTGGAGGTAATTTTGCCCTAACCTATTTTCCTCCTTACCCGTGACAGATTGCTGCATACGGGTCTTTACTTGTTCCTGCTGTACGATTTTCTGTAGATGATCAGGAGGAGTCCGTGACTGAAACAACTGGGGAGGGGGAGCTCTCCTTCACACCCAAATCTCCAATCAGCAGGCCCTACATCCCGGACGAGCGAAATGATCCGACTGCCTATCCGGAGACACTCGCCGCCTTCAAGCAGGCCAAAGTCAAATACCAAGCGAAATTAGGTAATCCCTTTATTCTTCTCAGGTTTGCATCCTCCCATTGTGCGCACTTAGTTAGTTGTACCATTCTCTGTAGATCATCGGTACAATCTCTTCAATTTCCGTAAGGGCAACTTGGCATCTTCATGTGTGATTCAGCATCCACATCTTCTTCCGATTCGTGAATCTGCAAAAAAAGGGGTGCTTCATGCTGCCAAATCTATCATCAGGCTCTCATCTTCCGTCGGTACGTATGTTGTAACATCATGCTTGCTGATTAGTAGTACTTCCTCCGTCCCAAAATATAAGGCGCATTTTTTTCAAACGGTCTTTGATGCACAACTTTGACCACTAGTATAAATCAAATTATATGTGTTTATAGTGTATAAATGGCATTGATGCATTCCTCTCGCAAATCTCTTCCATTTCGTATATACGTATACAATTTTTGAGGATGTATTATAAGTATAAATAATAGTCAAACTTGTATTCCGTTGACCAGTGGAATTTAAGGGCGCCTTACATTTTGGGACAGAGGGAGTATTTGCAGACCATGGATCTAGCTGCTGACCCGGTTTTGTGATTTTCTGTTTGGTACTTGCAGACGGGAAGCCTCTGGCAAATTGTTGTGGTTTGTGGATCAAATGGGATGAGAAGAGCAAGACAGGCATCGTTCTGACAACCGCACATCTGATTCGCTCAAAGCATCCCACAGAAAACCACTGGGAAGGCAGAGATGAGTACAATATTGAAGCTGACGTGAGTTTCTTTCTTAACACTCACTTGTCCATTTATATTCCTTCATTCACTAGTGTTTGTTTGTTTGTTTGTTTGTTTGTTTGTTTGTTTGTGCTGTCTCAGTTTATTTATTGTTCATTTCTCAGTTGCTGAACTCAAATGGTAGTGTAGTGCCATAATATTTGCAGCTGGCATTTCAGGTTATTGTTCATTTGCTGGATGGCAAAACTGCAAAATGCCAGTACCTCTACCACCAGGAGCATTATGATCTTGCCCTTTTTAAGGTTATTAGAGTGGATGAACCAGTTCAGTCGCCCTCTTTCAATGTCAGCGTGCATTGTGGTCAAGACGTATTCCGTCTTGGAAGAGATGACTGTATGAATTTAAGGATAACCCACGGTATGGTGGAACATTGGAATCCATCAAGTAAGGAGAGGCATCACTACATGTACTTTTTCCAGCAAAAAAATGATCACATTTCCCATCAAAGAAATGATGATTACCTTTCCCATAAAAATAAGGATGATTATCTGGTACGTAATACTTCTTAATTCTAACTATGTTTGCAATTCAATGTTCCTATTCTGTTGTTGTGAATTGTAATTATTGTCATATTTGTCACTACTGTAGTGTGTTGATGATGGAGGGTCTGTCATTGGTTTGGATGGGAAGGTTGTGGGACTGGTTAACAAGCACCGTAAAAAGTCTTTTGTACCTTCCTGTATTTTGGTTAAGTGCTTGGATTTGTGGGGCAAGTTTGGGTATGACTTCCTCCTTAGTGCTGTTAAGCTAAACTTTTTTGTTTTTTCTGCTTGTTATGATTGTTCTCATGCATGGCTCGTACATTTCCACCTTGGTTAAGGAATTGCATCATCTTTAAAACAGTCATATTTTCTTCTGTGTACCATCTTTTAGATGTGTTGTGGTGTTAAATGATTATGTTTGGTAAAGGTGCATCCCTCGGCTCCACCTTGGAATGAGGTTTACTTCCATCGAGCTTCTAGACCCTATTCATGTTGAGCAGCTGTGGCGCATGTATAAAATTGAGAACGGCCTTATTGTTCAAGAGGTATATAGTGTTTACTGTTATTTATTTTCAGACTTGTCATTTTTATTCCTAGAAGTGTTCCTCATATGCATATCATGGAGTAATCACGACCAATTGGACATTAGGTGTCAAAAGAATCCCATGCTGAAAAACTTGGAATCTGCCTTGGTGATGTTATTGAACGTTTTAATGGAGAATGCATTTCTACTACAGTTGAGGTAGGTGCATTGTATATAGTGAGTTCCAAATAAAATGGAACAAGATTATATATTTCTGTTACTCTTTATGCTCTTGACTTTTGTAATTTTGTCAGTTGGAAAACATGTTGTTGGGAAGATGCTGGGACCATTTGGATCAAGGAAATCCCTTGAATGTCGACATAGATGTTTCAGTAAGTTTCTTTTACGTTTTAATTTTAGCTATAATTTGCTTGATTTATGCTGATCATAGCACTAACAAATAACATTATCAAATTTACAGGTTCAAGTATTTCACATAGAGGAACGTCTCCGAAGGACGATAAATTTGACTGTAAATGTATCAGATAGTGGAGAGATCGTAATAAGCAGTAAGCATCTACCCTTTTAATAGAGTATAGTCAATTCTGATTATGAATCTGAAGTTATCACATTAACCTCTTCTGTAGATTAAGTATGTTTTAAATCAAACTCGGAGGTTATATCTATTATGCAATAAACTGGTGAATTATGTTATGAGTGAGTGAGTGAGAGAGGGAGGGAGGTACTGACTGAAGGAGGGAGGGAAGGTTTTCTTGGGGCGTAATAATCCTTGATTATTCACAGCTAAGTCCGTGATTACTACTAAGTATAACAGTACTTAGAGTTGAGGTCTCAATACAGGGCTGCATCCATTAGATGTTTAGAATTGAGTATCATAATATTATTACAACATAGTATCGTGGACATTTTGGTAGTTTATGATTGACTAGCACAATGCCCGTGCGTTGCTACGGGAAAAAATATCATCAAGTGTGTCGCAGCTAGAAGCACCGTCAAAGCAAAGCATGATGAAAGTATGCACACATTTTAACCAAGAAAATCCCCTATCTTCAGCAATCCAAACTAATATGGGTAACTTTGTCTCGCTCATTTCTTCCCTCTCATTTACTTTGGTTGTCCTCGTCATTTTTTCTGTATCCTCCTTTCTTCCTACTTGCGCTCTTCCTTCTCGTCATGCATTCTTTAATGCAGCGGCACTCTTAATGTTGATGACTTTTTAAAAACCTACCTTGTCTTCCCTCTACACCAATTCTCGCCACCTCAAAGTAGTTCTATTCACAAGTTATTGGTTCTAATCCGTGATAAGTGAACCTTATTTTTAAATACCGATTTGAAGACATACACAATTCCCAGCAATGTGTGCGTGATTAGGTTTTTTATATTAATTTCGTTGTTCATACTGGAAAATAGGTGCTCTACATTAATATTGTCACTGCTCACTTTGATTACTTATCTTCAAACAGCCACATGAATTTTTGAATTAAGTCAGCGTTACGAAGTTGTACCACACGTTTAACGTTTATCGAGTGAGTCATCCACACTTAATTAAAAAGCCAGTTAGGTGGAGGAGCCATGCCCCCTACACCTCGGTTAATTTACGCAATCATTTACTCAGCTTTAGTTCCTGTCTCTCCTGCACCGATTGCCCTTCTTTCCATCACAAGAAAAATGGAACTGTATTCCTAGAGTCAAATGCATAAAAGACATCTTAGGTTCAACACACGACAAAACCAGGGTGTGCATTGTTCCGGTCAAAATTCCCAAATCAAACCCCAATCCATATGAAGCAGAACCAGTAGCGATTGAACGACACCTGATTGCATCGGATTGCTGAGATCAACAGTACATAACCGGACTGGGCCAGCAGGAATCCTCATTTCCGTTCACCTCATAGGTGTCTTTTCTTGGATGGCTGATGTCCGTCAGATAAGTCTCTGTTTGAATCTGTCTGTAACCTGTGATTCTGTGAACAAAGAAGTGGCACCGAACCGGCGGAGCGGGCATGGGGAAAAGCAGCATGTGCTTTCTGGACTGAACTACGCCGTCGAGGCTCACCACGCGCACCGCCCGTACCTCTCCCTCCTTGCTGTCGGACAACTTCCACGAGCTGCCGCTCCAATCTCGGACGGAACCGGCGGCGCGCTGGCGCGGTACCGGGAGGTGGAGGCTACTTGGTGTTGGGCTGTACCCTCGGCCGGCGACCGAATCACCGGAGTCAGCGCTCCAATTCCGGACGGAACCAGCGGCGCGGTGGCGCTGCAATCCAGCTGGCAGTGGGCGAGACGGTCGTGCGGTGTGTTTTTTTTTTTTTCCTTTTTTTCTATTCATGAGCGGTGGCTGGTGTGTAGTATCCATGAACCATCAGGGGCAAAAGGGTCTTTTCAAGGCAGACGGAAATTTTTCTGGGGGTGACGAAAGGTCCCAATCTTTTTAATATTTATGATTGATTTTTGGGAATGGTCTCAATACAGGGCTGCATCCATTAGATGTTTAGAATTGAGTATCATAATATTATTACAACATAGTATCGTGGACATTTTGGTAGTTTATGATTGATTTTCGGGAATGGCTGGTGTGCACCAACATGGCTGAGAACAAACCTTTGGAACATTTTTGGCTGATAAATAATGTTTGTATTTATAGCTTGTCATGCCTTGTTACTCTGTGCATCAGCTTAGAGGAAATTTGTTTCTCAATATACATGTTTGCTGTACATACGCCTTAATAGAGATGTTTTTTCTCTGTGTAGGGACTTATGCCATAATTGCTACAGAAGGGACGTCTGCTTCAGTACATTCTTGCCAAAATGTGGCAGGCAAGTAAAGTAAACGTGCACGTGCATTGCATGCATCTACTAATATATATTAGCAAAATGTATCGCAAACACTAATATTCAAATGGTTAGATATCATGAAACATCATAGATCTTGTGTCTAGTTACAAAAATAAATGTGATATGTTTCTCGTTGAAGCCGTGAAATGATTCATATTTACCATTCGAGTCTTGTCCATCTCAGTTTAGTTGCAGATTTTGTCCCATGATTTTTTCTGTTGCAAAATCTTCAAACATGACAATTCATCTGGTTGACTTGGCCATACAGATGATCCTTGTCTACGAAGACGACCACTTACTTGGGAGGAACTGGGTGAGCTTTATACTAAATGAATCTACTGGAAAGGTACATGTACAAAACTGAATGAATGCCCTTCCATCAGTCATATTTATTTCTCTTAATATGACTGATGCTAGTAATTAGTGTCTCATGTAACGGGAAAATCATTTTGGAGGACGGGCTCCATGGAGCCTGTTTTTTAAACTTTTTGAAATCGATATTTTGAAGTTTCAAAAAAATTACAACACAAAATCCTAGATGGCTAGACGCTGGCAATGACAAATTCTACCGCCATGCAAATTTTCAACAAGAAATTGTTAGTATTCTGGACATTCTGCTAATTTGTGCGAACCACCTTGGAGCCGGCCCACGTGGACCCAGCAACTACGTGCCACAGTGAACCTCCGGACAAGGATCCAGCGTCACTGAGACCTGCTTGGCATTTTTCTGAGCGCTCTGTGCACTTGCACTTGAATGAACATCCGTGATGCACACATAGTGCGCGAGGGCAGCCGTGTGGGGACCAATACTGGTTGACCTGCACGTGGAGTCTTCTCTCGCAGCAAGCCCTACCTCGTTGCTGCTCTGCTCTCTACATGCAGCATGTTGATGACCAGCTGCCCTTGTGACCTCCCAGGCCACAAATTCCAGTCCTCTTCTCACTGCTGACCCAACCATGGCGCGTGGGTGGACAAGCGATACGGTTGATCGGGAATCGGCGGAAGAGAAGGAGGGTGTCGAACAGAACTCTTTGCGACAAAGTTCAGATTCAGCGGGATAGTTTCTCTGGGGTGATTAGTGGCTAGATGAAGAAGATTAAGCGAGTTGTTGTGTGATTTTGGGTGGGCTTTCTCGAGGGGATCAGGGTCTGCTGAAGAGTGTGCGCAGATTGTTTGGCAGCGCATCAAAGTGATATAGGCTTTTGGATTTTATTAAGTGGATCAGATCCCACATGTCTGGCCGTTTTATGTAACACAAATTTGGGTGGATTTAGAATAATTATAGTTTGTCTTTATAGGTACTTTATAAATTTGCACCAAATATATGTTTGGGATCAATCCAGCTGTGTGCTATTCAGAAAAGGGTTTGAGATTAATCTTGTCTACATGATATTTACAGGTTCATAATGTCTTGCTGCCTCTTGAGCTGGGATGGAGAAAAAGTGGTATCAGACTGCCTCTTGATTAGTACAGTTATGGCTTAGTATACTATGTAGAATGTATGTAGTACTTACTATTATGTCGATTAGATTGGACACTTTAATTATGGTGCTTAATTAGAGTAGAACGTGTTGTTACTGGCTACTTACTAACATCCTCTTTGTATTGAACTGCGGGAGTTGTGGATGATGAACTGATAAATTGACCGCTAGAGTGAAATGCTTAATGCATTTGTCAGTTCCCATATTTTGCATTGTCCAGTCTCTGTACGTTCCTATGATTTGTTGACAATACTGATTCTTCCAGGCTAACAAAATTAGTATTGTAAAAATGCTTGCTGATCTCTTACATGCTTGCTGCCACTTGGGGATTCACTCACATGCTAACAAAACCCTTTTATTTACTTTCCTTTGGTAATTTTGGAAAATTGAAGTCGATTTCTGTTTTTAATGTTTCCGAAAATCCTGGAATATTCTGCTGTAATTCTTGGTGATGACGTAAAGATGGCATGTGAATCTCGGGAACACAAATTCCCGTGTGTATATTCAGGTTTCCCCCTATGTCCATGTGCTAAGGGAAGCATGTGCAAAGAATAAACATATCAAAGTTAGGTTTCTCCCTTATTTGTTCCTAGTCGCACCAATCTAGAATGTAGCTGAGATTAAGCTTTTTGTACATTCCGGAGGAGAAGCTTGTAGGTTGCATCCTTGTGGTGCACCAGCAGCTTTGTGATATCTAAGAGCAAATTCTTCTCTCGGTTTTTTGCTAGCTAAACTCGCTGTACTGGGCTCATATGAACCGTAGGCTTCTCCGTCAGATATAATAATATAAATTATATCAGCTCTATTTAAAAGAATTCTGGAATTGGTTTGGCCCTTATTGGATTTATTATAGCTTTTATTGGATTTCATTGGATTTCTCTTTCAAATGAAATTGCTGAAAAATGATAGTAATATGAAAGAATTAACCCTGAATCTATATCTCTGACTTGTACCTCATATCATTGGGCAATATTTAAACGAAATTATTTTACCCTAACCCTAATTAGTATTTCCAATATTTTACATAAAACCATAATTGTTATCAAAAAATAATTTATAAAAAATAATCTAATACCTTGTCATATTATTTTACTTTCCATGTGCAAAATAAACATTTCTTTTCCCCAGTTTTCCTAATCAGAAAATTTAGCAATTCATGTATTTCATGTATTATTTTCTTTATAAAGTTAATGAAAAACATTACTATTTTCTGATCCGAAAAGGGTTAAAACCTCTATTCTCCATGTTCAGTTTTATTCATCTAAGGATGGCAAGAGGCAGGGTATGGGCAGCGTAGAGCAATATCATACTTATACCCGTGTAGTTAATGGTACAAAAACTTACCCATACCCGTACCTGTGGTTATAGAACTTTATCCATATCCATACCCGCCGGGTACCCATACCCATTGGATACCTGTTGGGTAGATCCAAATAGTACACAATTATTCATAATTTTACGTTTATAAATAACATATATTTGGAAAAAAGACAATTATCTCGACTAAATAATAGGGAGACGAGTACATGAAAGTACCGCAGTTTAGAATTCGCAATCGCATACTTGTCCCCAGGCTTCTTGGCCGTATAGGTTGACACTACAAGAAAAATTGACATGTTAGTTTAAACGATGGGGGTATGGGTATACTCATGGATACAAGTCTATATCCGTCACTTATCGGATAGGTATAGGTATTACCCGTGGGTATAAAAGTGTCCATATCCTATTCATGCGGGTATGGTACCCGCGGATACCCGTACACATGGGTAAAATTGCCATCCTTATATCCATCCGAGCCTTTTACGTGATATTCTTTGAAGTGGAATGGAGGAGTAGACAACACGAAGCTAGAAGAATCTATGTTCATTTTCTAGTTCCCGTTGCACGCAAGAACCGGGTGGCCGTAATCTTCTCCATCAGCCGTCGGGTGCATGTTCCGGCTTATCTCAACGACGCACCACTATCGCCTACGCCCCCCGACGTCCATGAGAAGAATGTCCAAGGAACTCAACGTAATATTTTATTATGATTGTGGTGTTTTATACTTATGGTGAACCTTTATAATATATTTTGATGTGGGAATGTCCAACCGGGTAGGTCCAAGAAGCCGAGTCGGCACTACCAACTTAGAGTGACCCATGGCGTGCACACGGCCATAAGGCTTGGCAGGAAACCCTAGAAGGTACACAATCATCCACTATAGCTTGGGTTGTAAGTAGCGCCTTTGACGATCTTGTAAATCAATTTGAACAATATAGTAAAGCAAGAAGTAGGTCTTTTAATCCACCGGCGTGTGTGTGTGTGGGTGGAAGGGGGGTGGGTGGGTAGTAGGGAACCGAGTACATTGATTGTGCCAATCTCGGTAAGGACATTCGGATGCTCCTTTCGCCTTCCACCTCTCGTAAGCATGTAGTTTCTGTCGGCACTCCACACCGACAGATTCGGTCCGTCTCATCCGAGCCTTTGCTATTCATTGTAGCCATGATGATCCATTTGGCGGTGTTCGACATTTCTGCTGGACAAGGAGACGTCCTTGACTGTGAGGAAGATCTCCAACTGGGCGATGATCTTCATCGACATGGGGCACACCCTACCCATGCCGCATGGGCCATGGGTGGGCATATATTGAAATGGGCATGCAGATGCCGTCGACAATGACCAAGGTATAAGGATCTGGTAACCGTGACAAAGATTTGGAGAGTACTTATGGAGATTTTACTTAGAGTAGAGTGGAGGAGGAAGCAAATCGCACGTAAGTAAAAGTGAAATGAGGGTTGGTGGCTCAGTGCTTCATGGCTTCAATTTATTACTTCGTGCTGGGAGGCATGAGTTATAAAACGACTAGAGATGTTAAAATATGAAATATTTTATTACACGTGTGAAAGAGCATGTGTGTCCCATGTGGTTTTGGTAATTAGTGATAATATCTATAAACTAATGGTTACACTGAGTTTACTTGAAGGATTTGTCCATAGACAATGCTTGTACACCATATGTTGGTTTCAAGGTAAAAAGAAGAAAAAAGAAAAAAAGATCAAGCAATGACCAAGAGTATATTCAAGGGAAGACCCAAAGATTGGTCTCATGGGATTTGAGCCTATTGGAAGCATGACTTGAAGAATAAGATTCAGTAAGCTCTCATGTGTAACTTCAAGACATCATGATTATAAAGAAAGAATAAGTGAATGCAAGTTCAAGATGAGCCATCTTGAATGATCATATGCTTCAAGCTTTTCGTCCTTGGTGATCATGGATAGTGAATACATGACCAAAGAATAATATTTCCCATAATGGAGTATGCAAGATCATTTCACAAGACTTCACAAAGCAAGCGCAATACGGGAAGGTATTCCAACTTGAAAATAACAAGATCGTCATCATCAAGATCAAGTGGAATGCTGAAGACAAATGTTTGTTCTTGATATGTTTTCTCTTTTACCAATCTCAAGTTGTTAGTTGAGATACTGGGTTATAAGATAGATAGTCATACTATCAAGATGGGCTATCAAATGAGTAACTTGATTTATCGTTTGGAGAGAGCTTAAACCTTTGCACCTTGCCATCATATTTCTTGGTTGTCATTTGGTTATTATCATGTGAGGTTTAGAGCTTGTGGTTATCATCATAACAAGCACTAGTTCACCAAAAATAGATCTATTTCATCAAAAACGGATTCAGTATGAAGATCTTAATGCTTTTTTTTTGTGTTTGGAGGTTTGTCGGGTCATCATGTATGGAGAGGTCTAACCTTTCCTTTTGTGATTTTATCCTCTCTTGCTGTACTATGATGTTTCTATGCATAATTCCATAGAGCTTGTTCTTCTCTTTGCAACGAGTCCAAGATCATCGAAATGGAAGTCTAGATGCTCAAGTTATCGCCATTTTCGTTTTGCTTGTTTGCCAGTGTTTGGGATGCCATAAATTCTGGCCTGGATACACAGGAATTTATGGGGGGGTGGGGAGGAAATTCCTGTCCAAACACACTGGATTTTCCGGCATAAGGTGGCCCTATGATGGGGAGGGGGGATAGGTCCGAAAATAATATTTATTTCCATTCTAGGATGAAATTTTCGCCTATTTTTTGCCGGAACTTCCGCCCCAACGATAGTTATAACAGCCAAATCTTGAGGGGACCTATAAGGATCCCTTCTTCCCGAAGGGCTGGTTGGTTCTTCCATTCCTCTCTCCTCCATTGTTGATATTGAAGAACTTGCCCTATCTCTCCATTCGTCCAATGGTTTTTGCATATTTTTGAGAGAAAAGTGAGAGGAGATCTAGATCTACTTTTCCATGAATCAATTTATCCTCTAAGTGAGGGGAACCCATGGGATCTAGATCTTGGAGTATTTTTTAGATTTTATCTTATGTCTTTCCTCTCTTATTCTCCCAATAGCTTTTGTAGCTTTGGTGAAATTTGGAAGTGGAGGACTTGTCATTTCATTATATGCATGTGATTGAGTTCTGTATGGAGGATTCGGTTGGTAAAAGTGGAGAAGATAGTTTCTCTCAAGAGCTTGTTTCCAGAGCTTTACCCGCTTTGGTTCTTGAAACCCTAGATGGTTTTGTCACTTTGGTGTTGTTGTGGATTTCTTGGGGCCTCCAATTGAGTTGTGGAAATTCTACAAACTTGAGGCACCGGTGTCAATTTGTTGGGAATCTCGAGTTGATTTGTGGAGATTTTCCCAAGCTTATACGGGTTCTGTGACCTTCCTCAAGTGACCCATAGAGGATCGAGGATTTCCCTTTTGGTGTGAGGGATCGAGGAGAATACGATGAGCCATTGTGGCATTTGGGGAGCATTGTGCCTCCACACCGTCTAACAGAGAGTAGGATCCACAACAGTGTGAACTTCGGGATACATCGTCATCTCCATGTGCCTTAATTACTTTTATACCCAAGATCTTTATTTTGTGATAGTCCTCGTGCTTGAAGTTATATATCTTACTATCACTTAGTTGATTGTGTTGCTTAGCATAATTTGTTGGTGCACATAGTTGAACCTAGCATATTTAGGTTTTGTGCTTGATAAATTAATGGTAGTTTCATTTTGCATTTATTTTAGGCATAATATTAATTGGTTTAACTCGCCTATTCACCCTCTCTAGGCAACATCCATGTCCTTTCAAGGGGTTAGATTTCAAACCTGTGATGTGGGGTGAGATTTTTCTAAAATCATTTTACATATGGCATGTTTATTCTTTATGAATATTGCCTATGCATCTATCCCGAATACATGGCATGGGTCCGACCCATGGCCTAGGGGCGGTACGTCACGCTCTCGCTTGTGGAAACATAGGGCGCGTTTGGTAGCCTGCACCCAAATTTCGTTTCAGCCGCGCAGTGCTAAGGAGAGTAGAGCCAAAATAAAACATGCTTTGATCCATGTTCTGCAGCCCGTTTGGTTGCTGAGTCGCATCAATAGAGAATTTTTTGCATGTACAACTTACTATGGTGATTCAACCATGTGTGTTTGGTTGTCTCACACATAGGTTTGTGCTTGCCTCTTCTCTCCATGGATGACCTTACCCTTCTATCACTCTTGTTGTTTATCATTACAACTCAATGTAGTACGTACTTAAGCATTCCACATCACAACCTTAGATACTACGAATGGTAGTTCATCAGTTTACCTATACCTTCTACAAATCAACAAGTAGCTCTACAATTTTATAGTCCTATGGTTCTTGGGATCTCCATCATTCCACATTGTCGTTGGCCACTCTATCCTCTTGGTCCTTCAGGCTTCATTGTCAGAATGCTTGACACAATGGACAATGCCATTTTCATTGGGCGTTACACTTTCCTCATCTAGCAAGAGTCATCAAGGACAAACTCCACGATCCTATTGTGGAGAATACAACATGCATGCACTAGATTTTACCTAGGTTTGGAAAGGGTGAAGTGACTTTTGATCAGTGATCTTGAACATATTCTTCAAAGCAGTGAATGCTGTCTCAATGGTGATCCTAAGGCTACTCTAAGATTGAACAATTCCTTAGTTGGGATTGTTCCTTCCAGTGAACTCGTTTAGATGGTACCTTGTTAACCTGAAGGGTGGAAGAATCCTAGAGCGACAACCATATCCATCATCTCCTAATTAGAACTTCCCATTAGAGATATTGATTCAAACAATTCTAGACATGCTATCAGCAAGGATGGTTGCATCATGGGTTAATCCTTCCCAACCAGCTAGCACATATGTAAACTTCATCTCGAAATCAATAACAACAAACGCATTCTACCTCGTGAACTGCTTCCTTATTCTATAAGCTGCCGATTGTGATCTCGGAACTCCAGTAGTGACATGAGTACCATAGATTGCACCGACGCAATCCTGTAACAAGATCAGAAAGGAATCATGTTTCTGGCCAGTAGAGACATGTGGCGTAATGAAAATACAGTACAAATGATCACCTTGAAATATGGCATCCACATAGGCTGATGCGTATCTTGGAAGGTCTTTGATCCATTGACTACTTGATCATCTCTTCTCTGAGCTCCCCAATTTCATACAACACTTGCTCGAAATAGCATGATAATGTCTCCATGATTCTTGTGAATGTGTTATGTATGACCCTAATCTCTATTTATGACCTACCACATGAAGTAACATAATAAGTTGCTCTTTGACAGAGGTGTGGATAGATGATGTCAACCAAAAATCCACTCCCCTTTAACCTTCTAACAAATGCAAAGAATGAGGCTCTTTCCATCCGGAGCATTTGGAGAGCCCCTACATCGTTATAGTTGAAGATGTAGTTCCAATTAGCTATCCTCTCCTGATCATTGGCAAACATAGGACCGTACAACAGATGATAAAAGGCTGAAAGGGTAATGGCCCCTATGTGTGGTTTTGATGATTAATGACAATCCCTATGGACTAATGTTTTCAATGAGTTTTATATGAAGGTATATTCCATAGGTCATGCTTGTAGTCCATGTGTTGGATTCAAGTATGGATGCCATGAAGATAAATATATACCTTGAGTATTGGCATCAAAATCATCAAGTTGAAGAGAAGAATATGATATGATCAAGATCTTAAGAGTGTGATCTCAATAGAAGAATTCAAGATATGGCTCTAAGTCGGTGTCATGATAGCCTCATTAGTTGAGCTATGGTTGACTAAGATTTAGAGAATGTAATCAAATGAAGAGTTCCTTATGTACCTCAAGATATTAAGATGGAGCACGAGAAGATACTTGGTTGACCAATACAAAGAATGAAGAGTGATTTCAAGTTGGTCAACACATGAAGCATAAAGAGTGTACCACATGGTATTGTGGTATGGTAAGCCTTGTCAATTTGCATCATGAACTAATCCATTATATATTTGCCTTTGCGTTTTCTATATGGACAGGTATCTTTCCATGGGCATGCTTCAAAAATGAAGATATTATATAGCCCATGAGAGGATGACATCAAGTGGTGATCGTCATCAAGGTTGAGAAGGGCAAGTTCAAGATAAGCATCTCGAGAAGATCATTTGCTTGAAGCTTGCCGTCCATATTGGTGATAATGGACATGTGAAGACATGTATTAATGAAGCTATCCCATAGTGGTGTATGGGGAGCAAATTAGGAGTCTTCACGAAGCAACAATGATCAAGTGTTGCATTCCGGCTTGGCTCGAGCTTGAAGCGTTGTCATCAAGATCAAGCGGTTTGCGCAAGGAAAAGGTATGGCCTTGCTAGGTTTTCCTTTTACCGGTCTCAGGGTGGTTGTTGGGAGACCGGGTTATAGGATAGATAGCCGCACTATCAAGAGGGGCTTTCAGTTGTGTAACTTGATAACATCGTCATAGGGAGCTCAATCCTTTGCATACTTTGCATCTTCCTATTTTGTTGCTTCTTGGTGTTTCTCCATGTGAGGTTCTTGAGCTTGTTGCTAGCTCTTCAACAAGCCCAAGTTCATCAAAAACGGATTTCGTATGCATCTTCTATGGCGTTTTCGAGTTTGAAGGTTTTATCGGTTCTTATTTAGGGAGGCTTCTTACCTTTCTTCATTTGGTTCTATCCTCCTTTGTTGGGCTATGATGTTTCTCTGCACAATCTTGTAAAGCTTATTGTCCTCATCAAAACAAGCCCAAGATCATTGAAATCGGAGTCCGGATGCAAAAGTTATTGCGTTTTTCGTGAAGCCTGGTTCATCCCGGTTGTGGATTCGGTTCAACCGGCTCCTAGACCGGGTGGTCCGGTGTCAGGACCGGAAAACCGGATCTGAAACCGGGATTTTCGGTTTTTCTATACCGAGTCTATCCGAGACTGTGTACTGACCCTAATTCCGGTTTTAAGTTCGGTTTTCCGGTCCAGGAACCGGACCGTCCGGTTCTGGAGCCGGTCCAACCAAAATTTCAACCGAGTTCGCACAGATTTCTTCCAACGGCCATATTTGCTTTCCACTATAAAAGGGGGTTCTTCCCCCAACGTTTTAGGTTGTTCTTGACCACGAAATTGACCTCCATTGTTGAACCTCTTGAGCTTGCTTCCTCCCCTTCCCTCCTATGATTCTTGCATCTTTTTGAGGGCTTTGGAAGAGGAGATCTAGATCTACAATCCCCACCAATCAATTCCTCCTCTAAATGAGGGGAACCCATTGGATCTAGATCTTGGAGTCATTTGTTGACTTCCACCATTGTTCTTCCTCTCTAATTCCTCCCTAGCACTTGTTGCTTTGGTGGGATTTGAGAGTGAAGGATTTGAGCACCCTTGGTGGTCTTGCTTTGCATTCTTGCATAAGTGTTGAGCTCTCCATTACGATTTGTTCGAGTGAGAGACCGTGAGCTTGTTACTCTTGGAGGGTGACCTCCTAGTTGGCTTGGCGGTTGGTACCGCGGTGTTCTCTTCGTGGAAGATTGTGAAGAGACCTGGGTTTCTCCTTCGTGGAGCTTGTGAAGTGGTTGTGGAGCTTGCCATCCCCGGAGTGGAGGAAAAGTTAGCCATAAGGAAAGGGCCAATTCCTTCGTGGGATAGACTCGGAGAAGAAGGTGAGCCTTTGTGGCGCGTGAGGAATCCTTCGTGGAACCTCACACCTCTCCAACGTGACGTAGCCCCCTTCCCAAAGGTGTTGAACACGGGAATACATCTTCGTCTCCGCGTGCCTCGGTTATCTCTATATCCGAGCTTACTTTCCTTATGATAGCCATCGAGCTTGAAGTACTTATATCTTGCTTATCACTTGTGGTATATTTATCTTGTGATATCTTGCTTAGCTTAATTTGTTGTTGGTGCACTTAGTTGAGCCTAGTGTATTTAGGTTTTGTGCTTGTAAAATAAACGTTAGTTTAATTCCGCATTCTATCAAGCCAAAACCGTAATAGTTTTGAAATTGCCTATTCACCCCCTCTAGGCGACATCTCTATCCTTTCAATTGGTATCAGAGCAAGGTCTCTCCTTGTTTAGGCTTCACCGCGTAGAGTGTAAATATGTCGTCTAGTAGTATAGTGCACAATGACACAATTATCTTTGATGGCACAAATTATGCTTTGTGGAGAAATTGCTTGCTTTGTAATCTTCGGACCTTGTGTCCAAATATTGAGCGATTTCTAGATGTAGGTTTTTCTCCTCCTATGGATCCTCAGAATCTATCTTTAGAGGATGAGATAAATTTACATCTCGAAGCTCAAGTATCTAATGAGCTTATTTTCTCTTTGAGCCCCACAGTTAATTTGTTCTTGACGATTGTAAAGCGCAAGTGGTCTCATGAGAAGTGGACCAAGCTTAAAGAAATATTTGGTGGTTCCATTTCTAATATTGTCGGTGGTTTCTCCGAGGAGATCTCTTTTACTTCACATCATGAAGAGCTCCAAGTTGCTTCCACCTCCGGCCACGATGAGTTCTCATCTTCACCCACTTCACCAATGTGTGGCAAGACACAAGGTAAAGATATGGTGAGTGGTGTTGGGAATTGCAATGTTGATATTGTGCTCGCTAATGATGATCCTTCATCTCTATCCCATTGCAATGTTTCTTCTTTGGACTTAAGCACTTCTTGCAACAATAATGCTATATCCCCTTGTGTTGCTAGTCCTTGTATATCATCTAGAAATTATTTGAGTACTAGTGTAGATGATACGCTTGATTTGCCTTGTTACCATGAACAAAATGCTTCTATTTCCTCTAGTTGTTTATCTAACAATGTAGAGGAAATCAAACATTCTATGAAGCAAGACATGATCATGAATGAAGATTCAAGAATATCCTCATCTTCATTCTCCCATGCTCACATGTGCCTTATGGCAAGAGGATCAAAGGTATCTCCTACTTTGGATCCCAATATATCTTGTAAAGATAATAGCAATGATAATGATGATAGTGATGATGACATTGATGAGGATACTAGTGCTCTCTTGCTTGAGTTGACTTTTTTGTGTACCTCTCTTCGTGGTAATAATAAGGCCGTTACTTGTCTCAAACACGTTATGGACACCATAACTAAACAAACGGGAACCATAGAGGAGTTGGATTTCCATCTTGATGATGTGAGTCGGAGATTCAATCTCCTTAAGCAAGAGCTTGCCGAGGAGAAGCACACTAATTGTCTCCTCACACAATTTTTTTGAATCTTATGAGCTTGAAAAGGAAAATTCCATTAATGATGCTTGTGCTACTAACTCTACTTCTTGTGAAGCATCTATCCTAAAGGAGAATGTTGAGCTAAGGGCTCAACTTGAGTTGCTAACTAACAAGTATAGGAAATTGGAAGAAAGTCACGAAAAGCTCTCGGGCTCTCATAATGATCTTCTAATCTCTTATGATGGGATAAAGTTAGATCATGAGGCAAGTATTACTAAGGTAGCATCTTGTGAGCCTCTTTTGGACATTAGCACAACTTCTACTCAAAATGATATTTTGCCATGTGTTAGTCCTAGTAATTCATCTAGCCATACTATTGATAAACCTTGTGTTGGATTAATTTCTTTGCCTTGTTGCTCTAATAATGAAGCTTCTACTTCCTCTAGTACTTGTATTTATACTAACCATGTAGAGGAAATCAAAGAGCTCAAGGCTCAAGTCACTTCCTTGAGGAATGACTTGGAAAAGAGTTATGAAGGGAAATCCACACTCGATAATATCTTGAGTGTGCAAAAATCCCCTAATGATAAAAGTGGACTTGGATTCAACTCCAATAACAAGAACAAGTCCAATATAAACAAGAAGAAGGGCCAAAACCAAGTCAAGAATTCGGCCAAGATTATTTGCTTCAAGTGCAAGGTTGAAGGACATCATGTAAGATCTTGTCCATTGAAGAAAAAGCACTTGAGTGAGAAGAAACAAGGGAAGCGGCCACAAGTTCATGTTCAAGCCCAAGTTGAAGTTAGGCCACTTCCGAAGAAAAATCAAGATAATGCTCCCCAAGCCAAGAAATCAATGAAGAAGAGAAAGGGGAGCACTTGTTGCTACATATGTCGTGTGAAGGGGCACTTTGCCTCTTCATGTTCAAACGGTACCTTATCTAACCCTATCATTGTTGATGATGATTATTATATTAGGAAGGATAAGGATGGCAATGTGTTTGCCAAGTTTGTTGGAACTCAAAGTGGTGTCAAGAAAAGAACCATTTGGGTTGCCAAGCCTATTGTGACTAACCTCTTAGGACCCAACTTGGTTGGGTACCAACTAGCTCAAACTTGATCAATAGGTGTTTATGGAGGGCATTGGAGACTTGGCTAACTCATGAAGAATTAAGGGATCTTCATATTTTATATTTGATCAAGCCAAGTCCTAAGGATTATTATTTCCCTATCTTATCCAATGTGCCTCTTTGCGGTAACTTGTACTTAACTCATTTATATTGTAAGTTACTTGCCCCCTTTACATGTTTTGGTTTTGTACCAAGTATGTGTTTGTATTTGGTGTGCCTAATGCTTGATTATTTTGTGTATTCAAGTATGTCTAGGTGTTTGGCACATCATTTACTCGTGTGTTTTATTTTGAGCCTCTAATCCATCTTGATGATATCTTATTTGGCTCTTTTAGAGTGGTTAATGGAACATCCCATTTTGGGTGAGTGACATGCCTCGCGCATCTCTCAACCCTTAAAATATGTGTACATGAGTACTACCACTTAGTATTGATATTGCAAGATTATCTAGTCACTATGTGGTGTATCATACTCATGAGAAATTCAAATTCTAAATGTCCATTAATTATCTCTAGTTGAGGTTGTTTTTCCTCTTATAAAAAAACGAATATCACATTATGGGGGAGTAATATGCTTCTTTTGCATATCACAATCCTAGGAAATGTGAACATATGAGGTAGTGCCACTTAGAGTTGATATTGTTGATTATCTTGTTTCTAGGTGGCATGTTGGCTCAAACAAGGTCCTATTTTTGTTAGAAGCTTTTATTTCTCGTCTTTTTGGTCTTTGTTTGAGTAAGAAATTCTTGGTGCGGTCTTTCTCAAATACATATCTATATATCTTATTTGGGATACCATTTGCTTCAAGTTATTCTAATCATTGCTTTGCATGATTGTGTGACTAGTTGAAGCTATCAAGAATCTCTATCTTTGCATAGTGCTTAATCTTTTTATTTCTATCCTATGCTTTTTATTGTGAAGATTTATATTTAATATCCGTGCAATATACCATCGGAAATCTATTCCAATACACTCATTGTCTTCGACAATTGATATACTTGTGTGTGGTAGCATTTGTGGATCATCTTCACTTTGGAGTTAACCTCTTATTGCCTTACTTTCTTTCCAAAATTTTGGTGTGGCTCCCATTGTCTTCCTTGGCTTTTGAACATCTCTTTGATGATGTTTTTGATTATTATCAAATGTGTTTTAGTGGAAGACAAACATTTTCTTCTCGGAACCTTGTGCCATTGTGAAAAGTGTTAAGGGTTTGGTTTATTTGTTGAAACCTTGCTCTTTTGGGAGTTTGTTATCTCATTCTTTATTCTATATTTTATTTTCTTGAATGAGATAAATCTTTGAGCATTTGTGTTCTTATTTCATCTTTCATTCTTAATAGTTTTTGCTCGGTTCATTTGTTGAAATTTGTTGAACAAATCTTGTGTTGATTTGATTCTTTGATATAGTTTGGACAACAAATGTGTTTTGTCACACCTTGTATGCCTTCTTGAATATTTTTGGTGATTTGTCCAAAGTATATCTTTGTTGGATCTTAAAAGTATCGCGCATGCATGTTTACTAAATGTATATCTTATATCATGTTTTGCTTTCTTTGATCCAATATATAGGGTATACTCCATCAAATCCTTAAACGGCTAAGATATGCATGAAATTCAAATTTCATCTATGAATATGCACATATTTTTATGGAGTGTATCCTATGTGTTGTGGTTATTCTAACCACTTTGGACCCAATAAGTTTGGGGACCAAGATGTACTTGAATGTTGTTTTAGGTACATTGAAGATGCAATGGATGCTTGTCTCTTCTATAAGGAAAGTGTTGTCACCACATGTTAATTGGAGCCAAGCTAGGATGATCTAAAAATTCTTATCTACTACATCATACCATTGCTATCTCGGTAACAAGTATCTTATTCATGCATACTATTCTTCCATCCAATATCTTATAGGTTGCATCTTGGCATGAATTTATTTGTTTGTCAATGTTCGATTCTTGCAATTATCTTTGAAAGACTTTGTATCTTTATTGCTTATGTGAGTAATTTGAGATGATGCATATAATGGGGAGTATATAAAATCATTTTCATGATTCACCAATTCCAAATATGCCTTCTAGCAATTTATTGCATATCAACTCCTCAAGGTACTCTCATGTGCAATATTGTTTAAATTGCATTGAATCATTCCTTTTGATACTTGTTGCCTTTCTCAAAGTATACCAACTAGCATTAGTTCCCTTAGTGTTAGTTGTGATGGTTTTGAGATTTTTTGTTTTTCTTTGGTGAAGTTCATTGATATACCATAAGATAAAATAGAGCCATGGGCTATATATGCACTTAAGCAAAATATCCTTTTTGGTATATCTTATGACTTCTGCTTGGATATCATGTATTCTTTTTATTAACCTCTTATGTGTGGATGTTTCTTTGTGGATTATTCTCATGTTTTTTCCCTTAGAAACTTATATACACTAGAGTGTTAATCTCTTGCCTTGATATACTCGCTCTTTCCCGACCATCACTCTTATCCTCTTGATTTTTAATGGTTTTGGTAAGGTCTTGATTTATGAGTGCTTGGTTTACTTTTATTGCATATTCACACACTCATATCTCATATTTGGTTTCTTTTGGACTTAAGCTTGTCTTGACAAGTGTATTGGTTTATATCTAATCCTTGTATCTTGGTTGTGTTCTAAATAATATAGAGGGAGTGAGGATTCCATGTTTGTGCATATTGTATTCAAATGAAACAACTAATTTATGCACGAACCTTGGGGAGCTTACTTATTTCACTTAGAGCACTATTTGTCCATTTGATTATTTGGATCTTTTGATTGCTTGCTTCATCCGTTGAAGTTCCTTCACCTTGTTATCCTTTTAGCAATTCTTGATCCTCAATATAGTTTGATTTCCTCCAAGTGTTCGTCATTGGGTATCTGCATGTGATTTCACTCATATTACGAGTAATGCACACCTTGTGTAGGAACTCATACTATATTGTCATTCTAACCTTGTTATCCATTTTGGCACTTGTTGTCAATGGGGGAGAAGTTTAGAGGGTTTTAAGGGAAATGGTTTTCTACTTAGGTTTTAAGGGAAATGGTTTTCTACTTAAGGTTGGTTTGTTCTTAAGTGTTTGCCTTTCATGCATTTCATCTTTATTATGTTTTGCATGGTTGTATATATAGTGGAAACTCTCCCAAAGGTTATGCTTAACAATGTATGCAATGAAATTCAAGATCATCACACGTGCATATATTTTGGGGGAGTTTGCTCTATATATGTTGGTTCTACTCACATCTCATGCATTAGTTGTAGTTTATGTGATTAGAATCAGTTTTGATATGGGCTAGTATCTTTGTGTTACTTAACCATATCAAATAGAACCTCTTGTATACAACTTATTCTCAGATGAGCTGTGTACTTGTTTCTAATATTCATTATATAAACCCTCTTGTTGTGATTGTCATCAATTACCAAAATGGGGGAGATTGAAAGGGTAATTGCCCCTATGTGTGGTTTTGGTGATTAATGACAATCCCTATGGACTAATGTTTTCAATGAGTTTTATATGAAGGTATATTCCATAGGTCATGCTTGTAGTCCATGTGTTGGATTCAAGTATGGATGCCATGAAGATAAAGATATACCTTGAGTATTGGCATCAAAATCATCGAGTTGAAGAGAAGAATATGATATGATCAAGATCTTGAGAGTGTGATCTCAATAGAAGAATTCAAGATATGGCTCTAAGTCGGTGTCATGATAGCCTCATTAGTTGAGCTATGGTTGACTAAGATTTAGAGAATGTAATCAAATGAAGAGTTCCTTATGTACCTCAAGATATTAAGATGGAGCACGAGAAGATACTTGGTTGACCAATACAAAGAGTGAAGAGTGATTTCAAGTTGGTCAACACATGAAGCATAAAGAATGTACCACATGGTATTTTGGTATGGTAAGCCTTGTCAATTATGCATCATGAACTAATCCATTATATATTTGCCTTTGCGTTTTATATATGGACAGGTATCTTTCCATGGGCATGCTTCAAAAATGAAGATATTATATAGCCCATGAGAGGATGACATCAAGTGGTGATTGTCATCAAGGTTGAGAAGGGCAAGTTCAAGATAAGCATCTCAAGAAGATCATTTGCTTGAAGCTTGCCGTCCATATTGGTGATAATGGACATGTGAAGACATGTATTAATGAAGCTATCCCATAGTGGTGTATGGGGAGCAAATTAGGAGTCTTCACGAAGCAACAATGATCAAGTGTTGCATTCCGGCTTGGGTGGAGCTTGAAGCGTTGTCATCAAGATCAAGCGGTTTGCGCAAGGCAAAGGTATGTCCTTGCTAGGTTTTCCTTTTACCAGTCTCAGGGTGGTTGTTGGGAGACCGGGTTATAGGATAGATAGCCGCACTATCAAGAGGGGATTTCGGTTGTGTAACTTGATAACATCATCATAGGGAGCTCAATCCTTTGCATACTTTGCATCTTCCTATTTTGTTGCTTCTTGGTGTTTCTCCATGTGAGGTTCTTGAGCTTGTTGCTAGCTCTTCAACAAGCCCAAGTTCATCGAAAACGGAACTCGTATGCATCTTCTATGGCGTTTTCGAGTTTGAAGGTTTTATCGGTTCTTATTTAGGGAGGCTTCTTACCTTTCTTCATTTGGTTCTATCCTACTTTGTTGGGCTATGATGTTTCTCTGCACAATCTTGTAAAGCTTGTTTTCCTCGTCAAAACAAGCCTAAGATCATCGAAAACGGAGTCCGGATGCAAAAGTTATTGCGTTTTTCGTGAAGCCTGGTTCATCCCGGTTGTGGATTCGGTTCAACCGGCTCCCAGACCGGGTGGTCCAGTGTCAGGACCGGAAAACTGGATCTGAAACCGGGATTTTCGGTTTTTCTATACCGAGTCTATCCGAGACTGTGTACTGACCCTAATTCTGGTTTTAAGTTCGGTTTTCTGGTCCAGGAACCGGACCGTCCGGTTCTGGAGCCGGTCCAACCGAAATTTCAACCGAGTTCGCACAGATTTCTTCCAACGGCCATATTTGCTTTCCACTATAAAAGGGGGTTCTTCCCCCAACGTTTTAGGTTGTTCTTGACCACGAAATTGACCTCCATTGTTGAACCTCTTGAGCTTGCTTCCTCCCCTTCCCTCCTATGATTCTTGCATCTTTTTGAGGGCTTTGGAAGAGGAGATCTAGATCTACAATCCCCACCAATCAATTCCTCCTCTAAGTGAGGGGAACCCATTGGATCTAGATCTTGGAGTCATTGGTTGACTTCCACCATTGTTCTTCCTCTCTAATTCCTCCCTAGCACTTGTTGCTTTGGTGGGATTTGAGAGTGAAGGATTTGAGCACCCTTGGTGGTCTTGCTTTGCATTCTTGCATAAGTGTTGAGCTCTCCATTACGATTTGTTCGAGTGAGAGACCGTGAGCTTGTTACTCTTGGAGGGTGACCTCCTAGTTGGCTTGGCGGTTGGTACCGCGGTGTTCTCTTCGTGGAAGATTGTGAAGAGACCCGGGTTTCTCCTTCGTGGAGCTTGTGAAGTGGTTGTGGAGCTTGCCATCTCCGGAGTGGAGGAAAAGCTAGCCATAAGGAAAGGGCCAATTCCTTCGTGGGATAGACTCGGAGAAGAAGGTGAGCCTTTGTGGCGCGTGAGGAATCCTTCGTGGAACCTCACACCTCTCCAACGTGACGTAGCCCCCTTCCCAAAGGTGGTGAACACGGGAATACATCTTCGTCTCCACGTGCCTCGGTTATCTCTATATCCGAGCTTACTTTCCTTGTGATAGCCATCGAGCTTGAAGTACTTATATCTTGCTTATCACTTGTGGTATATTTATCTTGTGATATCTTGCTTAGCTTAATTTGTTGTTGGTGCACTTAGTTGAGCCTAGTGTATTTAGGTTTTGTGCTTGTAAAATAAACGTTAGTTTAATTCCGCATTCTATCAAGCCAAAACCGTAATAGTTTTGAAATTGCCTATTTACCCCCCCTCTAGGCGACATCTCTATCCTTTCAAAGGCAACACACCTAACAAACCTCTTGTGAAACAACAAGATCCAGGCCTGAATGACACCTATAAGAGCATCTCTAGCAGATACCGCATCTAGCGGTACTGCCAAACGCGAATGCAGTGTACCGCAAACCTGTTTTGTAGTATGAAAAACGCTCGGGAAGAACAAGTACACTAGATTGGAACTACATACTTAAAAACATCACACATTGGCGCCAGATTCATAGATATGGGAGGTTTTGGTCATCGAGATCGATATATATATATAAAACAAAAATTGATGTCGTGCCCTGCATCCAGACTATACCTAGCATCTACGTAGCTCCACCGGTGGTACCTACTCACCTGAGCATCTATGGCGGCAACATCGCGAGCTTACTCGTCATTGGAATCGGTGTTGTCATGGTCGCTGTAGTCGATGACGAGGTCCGCGAGCCGCGCCTGGTGCTCATGGGCGAAGATGCGGATGACACGGAAAAAATCACGCTTATCCTTGGCATGCCTGAGGCAGCGACGCTTCGCGTGGTCTAGGATGTCGCTGAGCATGGTGCAGATGGAGTTGAACTTTGCCTTGTTCACCAAGAGCTCCTCATGCTTGTTGTTCGAGTTGTCGGCGAGAGGGGCGTGAGCGGAAGGAGCATGCGTGGGCATGGGAGCAGGCTCGCGGATGACCGGCGTGGCCGCGCCTAGTTCTGGGCTAGCGTTCGCCGGTGCGAGCGAGCTACCCGCCTCGACATATTTCACGGCAGAGCCAAACGGCAGCGCGAGGGAATTTGGCGGGTGACCTGGCAAGGCGGAGCTCCCACCGTGATGCGGAGAAGCATGTCCACGTCCACCCAAATCGTGGAACGATTGGCTAGCCATGGCAAAATGGGGGGTCGACACGAAGGTGGGCAACATCGATGTGATTTTTGACGGCGGAGGTAGCCGGAATCAGAGATAGAGGCGAGCGGCGGTGAGGGTTTCTTCGCATAGTAGGAAGGGGAAAACGGATGCGGGATACTGCATCCAGGCCCACCACACCAAATATATGTGGGACAAATGGGCCTCGATGCGGGATACCGCAAATAAATTTGCAGTTTTCGGCCTTTTACGGTATCTAGAAAGGCCATTTTTGTCCTCGGTACCGCATGTTGGCACAAATTTTGTGGGCCGATCGATATGCAGTATCTGGTAGAGATGCTCTAAGCGCAGCCGCCTGATGGATAAGTGTGTCAACACCCGGATTTTTCAATCCTAGATGCCTGTTATGCCATACATCGCAATCCCAGGATTACCATTTTTGCGAGACATAACAGAATTGGATACCATAGTACATCATCCATTACAACGATACATAAGTTTTTACACAAATAGGGATCTCATGATCTAGTTCTTAATACAACATCAAGCAGCGGAATACGTAATAATAACGGTAGCGTAGGCGAAGCTCCATCTTCGGGGTCACAGGCAATGCTGACGATGGGAGATGATCCTAGTTGTCGTAACCTTCCTGGGGTCCATCTTCCAGGTACTCCTCTTCATAGTCTGGCCATGGGAATAGCCAGAGACAAAGCCATGAGTACTCTTTAAGTACTCTCAAACTAATACTAATAGGTAAAGGGTTTTTCTGGATAATAGGACACTAGGCTCTAGGGTTGTTTTGCAAAAGCCAGATTTATCTCTACTAAGTTCTAAAGCTAGTCACAATTTTATAACTCCTAACTGGGAACTTGTATTTCATATCACAACTCTATTGTGGTCAAGTCAAAGTCTTAGTTCATTTCACAGGTCATTTTGAAAAGTCTGACGGGGAACAGTATGACCACTCCAACTGTCCATAACCGTGGACGCGGCTATTCGAATAGTTTGACACTCTGCAGAGATTGTACACTTTCACCACAACATTCGATACATCCGTCAGGAACAAATCCTGATTTCACCATACTCAGTATGCGGATAATCAATCCTAACCTTTCAATTACACGCCCTAGTATAAGCACCTCTCCTGTGAGTTTGGCCTCCCAACCATGACCAACTGTCATCTTGGGTACTGCACAGGTGGGCAATCTTCACAAGGTAGCCTCAGCTCAGACCTTGGCCGTGAGGGAACTAATACTAACGAATATAAGTTTCCCGTCAAGCCCTACCCAATATTCGGGTATTGTGGTTGTACGATAAAATTGGAATGGTATCGCATCCAGAAAACCATCAGTTTTATAAAGGGCTAAGGCTCATGCCTCAACATTTTTATCACCAAAATTCTCAAGTGTTTGTAAACACATGTCCAAAACATTTCAATAGAATGATCCATCATTCCAAGGTTTTCATAACCATTTTTCCACCAAGTAATCCCATCTAAAAGTTGATCAAGTTTTATGCTTAGCACTAGCATCTACAGGTGGGGGTAGTACTAATGAGGGGTGGTAACTAGTGGAGTTTCAACTAAGTACAACCTCATGTCTCAGGCTGATGTCAAGGTTTCTAACTTAGGACAAATTTTATGCTCTTTATGCAACCTTCGGCATCTTTCCAATATCTACCAGTCACTTAAGTAAACTCTAAGTAAGCTTTGATAAAGAAATAAAGTAAGAAGCTTGCACATAAAACTAGGATTGGTTTATCAAGTGGGTATGATCACATATGCTTAAGGCATATAGTAGTCATAGAACAGGTATGGGTTTGTTGCATCAGTAGGGTATCTTGCAAGGGTTAGCTTGCATAGGTATAGTATCAGCTTGCATCAATATCAGTATAAGCTTGCACATTCACTAGTAGTATTAGGCTTGCATAGTTACTAGCTTTCCTTGTGCAGAGCAGTGGTTGAAGTTCTCCTCGGCTTCTTCTTCGTAGTATCCTCCTTCCTCCTCGTATCCTTGGTCGGTACTAGCGTCTATGAATAAATACGAGGTACACAATCACCAAACAATACTTAAGTACTTGCAATCATCACACATAAGGGTCCTATGGATGATCTAGCATCATCTCTAACATTACAAGGTTAAGGCTTGATTTAATTCCTTTTATTTTTAGAAAAGTAATTTCTACTCATTGAAAAACTACCTAAGATTTAATATTCTCCAAACCCAACATGGGATCATGTTGACACATGTCATCACCATATATTGTAGTCCATGGGAATGTGATTTAAAGTGGTGTCACAATTTAATAAGGTTTTACCCTTTTATTTTAATTAATTAAAGTGGCTAGTAATGCCTATGTAGCATTCTTTTATTACTTGAACATTATTTCTGCAACTAAACCTATATATTTTTATATATTCTGAAAGGTATGGTTAAATGTGATTTTTGAGAGTTGGACTCAACTCAAAAGCTATTATGGTTTAAATTTGAAAAATGTTTGAATGCAGAAAAGCTTCTGCCTTGTTATTTTTACCATGGGTGATCTATAGATCCAAATGACTTGAATCCAACGGGCTTGGATTCAGCATTCACAGACCTTTCCAACAAAATTAGTTTCATTCAATTTGGTGTACTGAATCGATCTGAGTTGATTTTTGAAGTTGGGTACAAAAGTGTGTTTGAATTGAAATAGAAAAAGTTTAATTTGAATAACTGGGCAGCGCGGGAAAAGTTACTGGGCCGGCCTGCTAAGTGCAGTGCTCCCGCGGGCTGCTTAAGTGGGTGTCCCCACTCGTCAGTGACACAGGGCTGGGCGAAGCGGTATGGGGCGACGTGGATCGTTCGATCTAGTTCTAATCTAACGGCTAGGAGTCATCATCGACGCGAGACAACTCCGGCAAGAACGAAACCTAGCGCGGCCAGTGAGGGTGGCTGGGGGCTCACCGGGGTACTGGCGAGGGTCGGCCAGGTGGGAGAACGACGAAGTCGACGACGACGAATCTCCTGGTACCGGTGGCTTCTCCTGGGGCGGCTCCAATCGCTGGCTCCCTTCTTCTCCAGAGGCGGCGGGCTCTGGTGAAATTCCGGCGAGGTGGTGCTTGCCTTGCTCTGATAACGGTGTGGCACGATCAGTGAGGAGAGGGGAGTGAGATGGTGTGAAGAAATCATGCGGGGGTGGCCTCTATTTATAGTCGAGCGAGGGGACCGTCGGGGCGCACGGTGAGCTCGTCGGGGGCGATGTTACAGGCGGCTAATGGCATGGGCAAGGGTAGGGGACGGTGCGGTGTCTCCTGGCGATGCTCAACGACATGGTCTCGAGGCATGGGGCAGTGTGGTTTGGTCTGGAACGGGCGGTGCTCTGCGCGGCAGAGGCGGCGTCTTCGATGGCGGGCGGTGGCTGTGCGGCACGGGGCGACAAACGGGGATGTCTGGCGGTCTCCTGGGTCGGTGGGGATTGTGTATGCACGCGGCGAGGGCGGCGCGCGGTCTGTGGGCGCTGGTCGGAGGTCGTGCTCTGGCGCATGCTCGACATGGTCTCTGGCGGTCTGGGCGTGGCTTGTGCGCGTGGTCCAGTGCTTGGCAACGCTCACGGCTAGGACAAGTAGTGGCGGTGGACGGTGGGCTGCCTCCCAGACAAGGTTGGAAAGGCTAGTTCTTCCTCTAGCCTGTTGTCCACACTGGGGTGACAAGGGGGTGCTCGGCTGTTCACCATTGATGGCAATGGCAAGCTCACAGGGGTGCTAGTCCTTAGTTAAACTTCCTAGATGATATACTGAGCTGTGTGTGAGCTAACTAGGGAACAAGTTAGGCCAGAATCACTGCTCACAATAGTGTTTGATGTTTTGTTTGATTTGTGTTTGCAACCTGTTTGATGAAATGGCCGCATGAAATCAAGTTTTGAATTTTGAAAAGATTTTTGGTGGGTTTGCTAGATTGGTGCTGGTAAGTCTGCAGATGCTTGGGTTTTGAAAGTTGAGTTTGTTTGAGTGGTTTTTGAAAAAGTGGGATCTTCCCATATGATATAGATTCAATTTTGAATTGTCATTTAAACTATGCATTTGAAAGTTTCTGGATGATCACAAAGTGGGCCTTGATACCTTGTTATGAGTACATTCAAGGGGTGCAAAGATCCAGAAAAGTTTCTGTTAGGTTCTGAAAGTTTGAGACAGCCAAAGTAGGCATGGGAGTTAAATTGGCCAAAATGACCATTCATTTCATATATGTGTTGATTTACTTGTCTTTAGGAAAGGTGTTGGAAATGTTTTAGATGATGTTTATTTCACCTAAGAAACATTTTACAAGCAATGAAACAAACAAACAAGGTGGTTTTAAAGGATTTCAAAATCCATGCATACACATATGCATGCATTCATGATTTCATTTAGAAAAGTTTTTTTGTTAACCCTAATTTTGATGATTAGAATTTGATGATCCAGGCTTAGTATTTTTGGGATGTTACAAACCTTCCCCCCTTAAACAAAATCTCGTCCCGAGATTTGAAAAAGGATGAAAAGATTACCTAGGATTTGAAGAGATCGGGAAACTCCGTCCTGATGTGATCTTCGCGCTCCCAGGTAGCTTCCTCTTCGGTGTGGTTGCTCCACTGAATCTTGAGAAACTTGATGCTTCGGGTTCGGGTAGTTCGAAAAGCTTCTTCCAAAATGCGGATGGGTACTTCGGGATAGGTCAGGTCATCGTTGATCTCTATGGTCCGGTGATCGATATTCTTGAATACTTCGGTCTTCTCGGGGACTTCGAGACACTTGCGAAGTAACGAGATATGGAACACATTGTGCACAGCTGACATCTCTTCAGGTAGTTCCAATTGATACGATACTTCTCCTCGACGGTTCAGAATTTTGAAAGGTCCGATATATCTGGGGGCTCACTTTCCTTTGAGTTGGAAACGCTGCATTCCCTTCAATGGCGACACTTTCATATAAACAAAATCTCCTATATTGAAGGCGAGGTCTCGACGTCTCTTGTCGGCATAAATCTTCTGTCGGGATTGGGCGGTCTTGAGGTGCTCACGAATCTTGTGAACCTTCACTTCTGCTTCTCGGAGGATGTCGGGTCCGAAAATCTGACTCTTTCCTACTTCTGACCAGTTCAAAGGGGTGCGACACTTTCTTCCGTACATGAATTCAAATGGGGCCATTTGCAAACTGGCTTGGTAACTATTGTTGTATGAGAATTATGCAAACGGCAGACAGTCTTCCCACTTGGATCCATATTCTAGCACACATGCTCTAAGCATATCTTCGAGTATTTGATTTACTCGCTCCGTTTGTCCATCGGTCTGAGGGTGATATGTGGTACTGAAATCTAGGCGGGTTCCTAAACCTTCTTGGACTTTCTTCCAGAATCTCGAGGTAAACTGAGTTCCCCGATCCGATACTATGTTCTTGGGGACTCCGTGCAAACTGACAATTCTAGCGATGTACAACTCCGCTAGCTTCGAACTCTGATAGGTGGTTTTGACGGGCAAGAAATGGGCAACTTTGGACAATCTGTCCACTATGACCCAAATAGAGTCATTTCCCCTACTAGAAGTAGGTAGTCCAGTGATAAAGTCCATTCCTACAGAATCCCATTTCCATTTCGGAATTTGCAAAGGTTGCAACAATCCAGCGGGTCTTTGATGTCCTGCCTTGACTTGCTGACATATATCACACTTGGCGATATAGCTTCCGATTTCTCTCTTCATCTTATGCCACCAAAATTGCTCTTTCAAATCTTGATACATCTTAGTTCCTCCGGGATGGATAGAATAAAGAGTATCGTGAGCCTCCTTCAAGATAACTTCTTTCAAATCCGAATCTGCTGGTACACAAAGGCGTCCTTTGTACCACAGAACTCCTTCTTCGTCCTCGGTGAATCCGGGTACTTTGCCTGTACAGATACGACGCTTGATTCCGTCGATACTGGCATTTCCCTTCTGCGCCTCTTTAATCTGACTGATCAAAGTGGGCTGAAGTTCTATGCTAGCCAAAAATCCTTCACTTACTAATTCCATTCGAAAATCTTCCATCTCCTTGTGCAAACTTGGTTGCTCCTTCAAAATCATGGAGTTCAAGCGGCACGGCAATCTGCTAAGGGCATCGGCTACCATGTTGGCTTTACCAGGGTGATAGTGAATGTCCAGGTCGTAATCCTTGATTAGCTCAATCCATCTTCTCTGCCTCATATTCAACTCCTTCTGAGTGAATATATACTTTAGGCTCTTATGATCCGAATAAATCTCACAACGGTTTCCCATTAGGTAATGCCTCCATGTCTTCAGGGCTAGAACTACTGCTGCGAGTTCGAGGTCATGGGTTGGGTAGTTTTGCTCATGTTGCTTCAATTGTCGAGATAGATAAGATATAACTTTGCCTTCTTGCATTAGCACACATCCGAGACCAATCTTGGATGCGTCACAATACACATCGAAGGGTTTCGTGATATCCGGCATGATCAAGATTGGGGCTGAAATCAATCTCCTCTTGAGTTCTTGAAAACTCGCTTCACATTTGTCGGTCCATTCAAACTTCTTGTCCTTCTTCAGCAATTGGGTCATGGGTCGGGCGATACTCGAGAATCCTTCTATGAATTTGCGGTAATATCCCGCCAACCCGAGAAAAGCACGAACTTGGGTTCGTGTGGTTGGGGCTTGCCAATCTTCTACATCTTTCACTTTGGCAGGGTCAACGGCAATTCCTCCAGCTGATACAATGTGACCGAGGAATCCTACCTCCTGTAACCAGAATTCACATTTGCTAAACTTGGCATACAACTGATGCTCTCTAAGGGTTCCAAGAATGGTCCTTAGGTGTAGCTCATGTTCTTCTTCTGATTTGGAATAAATCAGAATGTCATCGATGAAAACAACGACAAACTTATCCAGGAAGTCCATAAAAATCTTATTCATGAGGTTCATGAAATAAGCGGGGGCATTGGTTAATCCAAAAGACATGACGGTATACTTGTACAATCCATATCTGGTGGTAAAGGCAGTCTTTGGAATATCCTCTGCACGAATTTTGAGTTGACGATAGCCAGTTCTAAGATCAATCTTAGAAAACACCTGGGCACCGGTCAACTGATCAAACAAATCTTCTATCTTGGGAAAGGGGTACTTGTTCTTGATGGTGACATCATTTAACTTTCTATAATCCATACACAAACGGTTACCTCCATCTTTCTTGTCCACAAATAAGACAGGTGATCTCCATGGTGACGCACTTGGTTGAATCAATCCAATTTCTAGCATGGAATCCAGTTGCTTCTTCAGTTCTGCTAGTTCCGACGGGTTCATACTATAGGGTCTCTGGGCTATGGGTCCTGCTCCGGGGATTAGTTCGATGAGAAACTTGATATCCCGATCTGGGGGCATACCGGGCAAAACATCTGGAAATACATCGGGGTATTCACAGACTATCCGGACTTGGTCAATGGTAGGTTGGGCTAGACTCTTGTTACACTTGAATTGGCGAGGTAAGGTTTTAGATATATGCTCGACTGATATTCCGGTGGTACTGGTCATGGTGATGGCTTTCTTAGCACAGTCAATCAATCCCTTATGTTTGGACATCCAATCCATTCCTAGTACTACTTCCAAACCTTTAGTTCCGAGTACTATTAGATTAGCATAAAAATCTATGCCATGGATTCGGATAGGGACGGCTTTGCAAATTTGCCTAGCCTTGGTGGTTGATCCGGGAATTTGCACAATCATAACATGCTTCAGTTTGGTTGGTTGAATTTTACTAGTGCAGGCAAATTCTTCGGTGACAAATGAATGCAAGGCACCAGAGTCAAACAACACTCTTGCAAGTACTGAATTAACAGAAAACATACTCAGCACGACGTCTGGCGCTTCCTGAGCTTCTTCAGCATGCATGAGAAAAAGACAGCCATTGCGGTTGAGTGAATCCCTTGGGGCAAATCTTCTCCCTGGCTAGACACGACGCTGCTGCTGAGCTGGGGCATTGGCATTAGGGGCTGTAGCATTCTTCTTGTTGCGGCACTCGTTGGAATAGTGGCCTTTATTTCCACAGTCATAACAGGTCACTTGTGACTTGTCCTTGGCTGCGACAGGCACAACATTGCTTCCAGTCCTCGGGGCAGTGTTGGTGTTGGCGATAGCATTGTTGGTGTTGAACTTGGGTGGGGCACGGGTGAAATTGCTAGGGTTGCCGGGGTTGTTGTGATTTCCTCCAGGTCTAGGGTTTCCACGGTTGGGGTAGGTCGGACGGGTCATAGGGGGTCTGTTGGTTCTTGGGGCAAATCCTGGAGATGGGTTGGGGCGATACTTTGGGGTCTGATGGGTTTCTGGTTGATGCATCATGCGGCGCTTGCGGTTCTCATTGGCTTGGTTGATCTTTCCTTCCATCTGGATAGGAGAGTCGAGAAGGGCTTCAATATCCGCAAAGGGGATATGGACTAACACCGTCTGCATCTCGTCATGCAGACCATTCAGGAATCTTTCCTTCTTGGCTTTGGTGTCTATCTCGTCCGGGGCATACCTAGCTAATGACAAAAATTTGTCACGGTATTCCACTACAGTCATCCTTCCTTGCTTCAGCTCTCTCAACTCGTCTCTCATTCTCTTGATCAAACCTGGTGGCACATGGGTTCTGCTAAACTTGACCTTGAATTCCTCCCAGGTCATCATCTGGCCTCCGGTCATTGCGCGAACACTGTTCCACCATGCCCTGGCATCTCCGGCTAGATAATGGGTGGCGAACAGGACTTTCTCGTTGGCTTCCACTCCGGCGACTTCTAGGTTGTTTTCCATGGTTTGCAGCCAATCATCGGCATCTAAGGGTTCTTCTGACTTGGTGAAAACGGGTGGGTTGGTATTCTGGAAATTCTTGAGCTTAGATCCATGGTTGTTCTGATTTCCGTGGCCTTGGTTGTTGTGGGCTAGCTGGGCTATCTGTTGCAGAGTGGCTAGGTTGGCTTGACGTTCCGCTCTTTCAGCTTCGCGGTCAGAAGTCAACATTTGCAGAATCTGCAACATCGGGTCCGGGGCTGAACCACTTCCTCCATGTGGCATCTGAAGATTGATATAGATCATGAGAAAAGAGGGAAATTTCTAAGGTTTTGGGTCTTTGAAAAGTTTTTAGAGTTTGACTCAGGTTTTTCTAGCAACTTGCTTTTTCATTCATTCATAGCACACGGTAGAACACACACCACAACAAAGAAAAACAGATGGTTTTAAGAACCATCCTGGAATCTACGATACAGTGGGACCGACTACTACTCACTACGCCAGTGCTTAGTGCTACTACTCCTCGGAGTCTGTGGCTTCATCATCTTGATCATCATTGATGAAGGCGAAATCATCCTCATCGGTGAAGAAGTCCATGGCCCGATCCTCCATAAAATCATCGTCATCGCTGAGATAGAGTAAGGGTCTCCACGAAGATCCTCTCCGGCATTCTCCCTTTCCTCCAACTGCATGTCTCTCTCGTGGATGGTCTCCTCCAGAGATGAGATGCGGTGGCGAAGACGGGCAATAATGCGCTCCTTCTTGTCGAGCTGACGGCGGCGAGACTTGCGATCCTTTGCTAGCATGGCTATGGTCTGATCCTTTGTCTTGATGATGGCAGACTTGTGGTTGAAATAGTCACGACAGTTGTCTAACTCTTGCTGACGATCATACATCATGAAGCTAAGGTGGTCCAATTGAGTCTTCAGCTCGGGGTGGTATGGGGCTTCCAGTGGTTGTCCATTTGCATCACGCCTTGGGCAAAACTCAAAGCGAGTACCCTTGATCTGATTGATGCTCTGCCCACACAGACGGGAAAGAGCTTCCTGCATTGCTCTGGCCAGTCCATCGAGCCAGTTGTTTTCCCTCAAGGTAAACTGAATTCCCTCCGCAGTGAGAGGTTCAATCTTTCCTCGGAGACTTGCAACAATTAGCCACTGCAGATCTTCTCCTCCTTGATCATTGAGCTGAGCTCCAAAGAACTCGGGGTGCGGACGCTCCAGAAGTTCTGAAAGCTGATCCAGATCCCTCTCAAAGATAAGGTCTCCTCCATTCCCAAGTTGGTAAAACTTGCTGTACTTCACGTCCATCTATAAAAATAGAGGATGAGTAGATTAGCAGAGTGACCAGGTGTGTCAAAATTTTATGTATTTTGCAAGAGTTTTTGAGGAACATGAATTTTTATGAAAGAATCAAAGAGATAAGAATGAGAATAAGTTTTTGTAAATATTTGTTTTCTTTGGTTTTGAAACTAAGTTTTTGAATTCCAACGTCCAGTCTAACTAGGGTCTCCTATGGTCAGGATGGCTCTGATACCAACTTGTCAACACCCGGATTTTTCAATCCTAGATGCCTGTTATGCCATACATCGCAATCCCAGGATTACCATTTTTGCGAGACATAACAGAATTGGATACCATAGTACATCATCCATTACAACGATACATAAGTTCTTACACAAATAGGGATCTCATGATCCAGTTCTTAATACAACATCAAGCAGCGGAATACATAATAATAACGGTATCATAGACGAAGCTCCATCTTCGGGGTCACAGGCAATGCTGACGATGGGAGATGATCCTAGTTGTCGTAACCTTCCTGGGGTCCATCTTCCAGGTACTCATCTTCATAGTCTGGCCATGGGAATAACCAGGGACAAAGCCATGAGTACTCTTTAAGTACTCGCAAACTAATACTAATAGGTAAAGGGGTTTTTTGGATAATCGGACACTAGGCTCTAGGGTTGTTTTGCAAAAGCCAAATTTATCTCTACTAAGTTCTAAAGCTAGTCACAATTTTATAACTCCTAACTGGGAACTTGTATTTCATATCACAACTCTGTTGTGGTCAAGTCAAAGTCTTAGTTCATTTCACAGGTCATTTTGAAAAGTCTGACGGGGGAACAGTATGGCCACTCCAACTTTCCATAACCGCGGATGCGGCTATTCGAATAGTTTGACACTCTGCAGAGATTGTACACTTTCACCACAACATTCGATACATCCGTCAGGAAGAAATCCCGATTTCACCATACTCAGTATGCGGATAATCAATCCTAACCTTTCAATTACACGCCCTAGTATAAGCACCTCTCCTGTGAGTTTGGCCTCCCAACCATGACCAACTGTCATCTTGGGTACTGCACAGGTGGACAATCTTCACAAGGTAGCCTCAGCTCAGACCTTGGCCGTGAGGGAACTAATACTAAGGAATATAAGTTTCCAGTCAAGCCCTACCCAATATTCGGGTATTGTGGTTGTACGATAAAATTGGAATGGTATCGCATCCAGAAAACCATCAGTTTTATAAAGGGCTAAGGCTCATGCCTCAACATTTTTATCACCAAACTTCTCAAGTGTTTGGAAACACATGTCCAAAACATTTCAATAGAATGATCCATCATTCCAAGGTTTTCATAACCATTTTTCCACCAAGTAATCCCATCTAAAAGTTGATCAAGTTTTATGCTTAGCACTAGCATCTACAGGTGGGGGTAGTACTAATGAGGGGTGGTAACTAGTGGAGTTTCAACTAAGTACAACCTCATGTCTCAGGCTGATGTCAAGGTTTCTAACTTAGGCCAAATTTTATGCTCTTTATGCAACCTTCGGCATCTTTCCAATATCTACCCGTCACTTAAGTAAACTCTAAGTAAGCTTTGATAAAGAAATAAAGTAAGAAGCTTGCACATAAAACTAGGATCGGTTTATCAAGTGGGTATGATCACATATGCTTAGCATATAGTAGTCATAGAACATGTATGGGTTTGTTGCATCAGTAGGGTATCTTGCAAGGGTTACCTTGCATAGGTATAGTATCAGCTTGCATCAATATCAGTATAAGCTTGCACATTCACTAGTAAAATTAGGCTTGCATAGTTACTAGCTTGCCTTGTGCAGAGCAGTGGTTGAAGTTCTCCTCGGCTTCTTCTTCGTAGTATCCTCCTTCCTCCTCGTATCCTTGGTCGGTACTAGCGTCTATGAATAAATACGAGGTACACAATCACCAAACAATACTTAACTACTTGCAATCATCACACACAAGGGTCCTATGGATGATCTAGCATCATCTCTAACATTACAAGGTTAAGGCTTGATTTAATTCCTTTTATTTTTAGAAAAGTAATTTCTACTCATTGAAAAACTACCTAAGATTTAATATTCTCCAAACCCAACATGGGATCATGTTGACACATGTCATCACCACATATTGTAGTCCATGGGAATGTGATTTAAAGTGATGTCACAATTTAATAAGGTTTTACCCTTTTATTTTAATTAATTAAAGTGGCTAGTAATGCCTATGTATCATTCTTTTATTACTTGAACATTATTTCTGCAAGTAAACCTATATATTTTTATATATTCTGAAAGGTATGGTTAAATGTGATTTTTGAGAGTTGGAATCAACTCAAAAGCTATTATGGTTTACATTTGAAAAATGTTTGAATGCAGAAAAGCTTCTGCCTTGTTATTTTTACCATGGGTGATCTATAGATCCAAATGACTTGAATCCAACGGGCTTGGATTCAGCATTCACAGACCTTTCCAACAAAATTGGTTTCATTCAATTTGGTGTACTGAATCGATCTAGGTTGATTTTTGAAGTTGGGTACAGAAGTGTGTTTGAATTGAAATAGAAAAAGTTTAATTTGAATAACTAGGCTGCGCGGGAAAAGTTACTGGGCCGGCCTGCTAAGGGCAGTGCTCCCACGGGCTGCTTAAGTGGGTGTCCCCACTCGTCAGTGACACGGGGCTGGGCGAAGCGGTATGGGGCGACGTGGATCGTTCGATCTAGTTCTAATCTAACGACTGGGAGTCATCGTCGACGCGAGACAACTCCGGCGAGAACGAAACCTAGCGCGGCCAATGAGGGTGGCTGGGGGCTCACCGGGGTACTGGCGAGGGTCGGCGAGGCGGGCGAACGACGAAGTCGACGACGGCGAATCTCCTGGTACCGGTGGCTTCTCCTGGGGCGGCTCCAATCGCTGGCTCCCTTCTTCTCCAGAGGCGGCGGGCTCCGATGAAATTCCGGTGAGGTGGTGCTTGCCTTGCTCTGAGAACGGTGTGGCACGATCAGTGAGGAGAGGGGAGTGAGATGGTGTGAAGAAATCGTGCGGGGGTGGCCTCTATTTATAGTCGAGCGAGGGGACCGTCGGGGCGCACGGTGAGCTCGTCGGGGGCGATGTTACAGGCGGCTAATGGCATGGGCAAGGGTAGGGGATGGTGCGGTGTCTCCTGGCGATGCTCAATGACATGGTCTCGAGGCATGGGGCAGTGTGGTTTGGTCTGGAACGGGTGGTGCTCTGCGCGGCAGAGGCGGCGTCTTCGACGGCGGGTGGTGGCTGTGCGGCACGGGGCGGCAAACGGGGATGTCTGGCGGTCTCCTGGGTCGGTGGGGATTGTGTATGCACGCGGCAAGGGCGGCGCGCGGTCTGTGGGCGCTGGTCGAGGGTCGTGCTCTGGCGCATACTCGGCATGGTATCTGGCGGTCTGGGCGCGGCTTGTGCGCGTGGTCCAGTGCTTGGCAACGCTCGCGGCTGGGACAGGTAGTGGCGATGGACGGTGGGCTGCCTCCCAGACAAGGTTGGCAAGGCTAGTTCTTCCTCTAGCCTGCTGTCCACACTGGGGTGATAAGGGGGTGCTCGGCTGTTCACCATTGATGGCAATGGCAAGCTCACAGGGGTGCTAGTCCTTAGTTAAACTTCCTAGATGATCTACTGAGCTGTGTGTGAGCTAACTAGGGAACAAGTTAGGCCAGAATGACTTCTCACAATAGTGTTTGATGTTTTGTTTGATTTGTGTCTGCAACCTGTTTGATGAAATGGCCGCATGAAATCAATTTTTGAATTTTGAAAAGATTTTTGGTGGGTTTGCTAGATTGGTGCTGGTGAGTCTGCAGATGCTTAGGTTTTGAAAGTTGAGTTTGTTTGAGTGGTTTTTGAAAAAGTGGGATCTTCCCATATGATAAAGATTCAATTTTGAATTGTCATTTAAACTATGCATTTGAAAGTTTCTGGATGATCACAAAGTGGGCCTTGATACCTTGTTATGAGTACATTCAAGGGGTGCAAAGATCCAGAAAAGTTTCTGTTAGGTTCTGAAAGTTTGAGACAGCCAAAGTAGGCATGGGAGTTAAATTGGCCAAAATGACCATTCATTTCATATATGTGTTTTGATTTACTTGTCTTTAGGAAAGGTGTGGGAAATGTTTTAGATGATGTTTATTTCACCTAAGAAACATTTTACAAGCAATGAAACAAACAAACAAGGTGGTTTTAAAGGATTTCAAAATCCATGCATACACATATGCATGCATTCATGATTTCATTTAGAAAAGTTTTTTTGTTAACCCTAATTTTGATGATTAGAATTTGATGATCCAAGCTTAGTATTTTTAGGATGTTACAAAGTGCCATCCTGTCGACCTAATGAGGCAAATCTATCATGAGTTCTTCCTAAATCAAAACTGTAGGAGGAGCCGAAAGAGTAGGGGAGAGGGAGGGATGGTGGTTTACCTCTACCATGATAGATGAAGGTGTACGCAATCAGGGAGAGGGGGGAAGACGTGCGGCAACTCTCTTGGTCTAGTGGCTGAGCTACGGTTAGCAGCAAGTGATGTCAAAGTTCAAAATTAATGGCACTGATGTCAAGAAATAGGATTTATGGGGTTAATTCTGTTGTATCATAGCTAGGCTTTCCTTGCTAACCAAACTTTTGTGTGGTCGCTTGACCATAGTCATAGTGCAGCTCCGCCACTATCCTGGTCGATGGTCAGGTGCTGAAGTAGAAAGAAGCGGCTGATATAGTAGACATGCGTCCCAGCTTTCCAGCATCGCGCCGCCACCACCGGTCTCGGAAGAGGAAGATGGGGATTTTCTTTTGTGAGGGGCAGATGTAGGGGTGAGCGAATGGAGTAGAAAAGGCTACTCTTGGAACGAAACAAGGTTGGGAACCTTCCATTTCCCTCTTGCACGACCGCGGATGCATGCACGACGTCGCCCCTTTTTAGCTCCGGGGCATGGATCCACTAGGCGTGTTTGGTGGGTCGCATGGCCGTTTCCTGCACTAGGACAGGAGAAATAAGGCCATTTGGAGACTTGCACGTTGGGCCGAGCTCGCATAGCACGAGTATTAAAGAACCCCATTGATGGCCCGCTAGGAACGCCGAAATCAGGCGTTTCCGCAGGGACATGTACCAGGGAGCCGAAAGCGCGCAATGCGGGGGAAAAGGCGGGAGATGCCGCGACGCATCAGGAACACGCACCATAAATCCCCTCACCGCTCGCTCACCGCTTGCTCACGCTCTCTCTCTCCCCCATTTACAACTGCCCCTTGCTCCCGTCTCACCATCGGTGGTTCCTCTCCCGCCAACAGATTGAAAACAACCGCGAGGGCGGCGGACGGCGGTAGATCTAGGCGATCACCTCTACTTCTTCGTGGCTGCACGGGGGTCAACGACTGCAACCGCTTCTTCGTTGGCATACCTGAAGCTCCACAGCTGCAAAAATGGCGGTATGGCCTTGAACCATCACCTCTAAGGTTTTAGCAGCTTACTAACTGTTATCGACTCAATATCCTAGTATGAGTGACATGCACGGTAGATTTGTGAAGATTTATGCTAGTTTTGGTCGATTTGATGTGTTAGGGTCTTTTCTTGGCTTGTTGTGCCTTCGTAAGCACTAGATCTAGCGATGCATTAGTTCCATATGTGCTTGCTAGTGCCTAGATTCCGGCGATGTGGTGATTAGGGTTCATGCGATTGGGAAATTGGGGATTTTACACTGTTCATCTTCTATTGCCTTGGTCGATGATTAAAACTGGCACCGAATGACACTGGGGGAGGGGGTGATTTTGTACTACCTTCAGTCGTTCATGACAAACTATGTTGTGAATTGTACTAGGTAGTACAGACTCCTCTCCCCGGTGTTTGTGTGCACCTCATATATGAGGCCTTTATTACTTTGCACAACACTCTTCATGATCTCCTTCTTCGGCCGATGATTAATTTGCATTCTGTGGCCAATATCCCAATAGGTTGCATTCGTAGCATGCCTGTTATGATTGATCTTGGACACACAATGCCTAATATGAGGCATGATTTATGTGACTGCCGATGATTAGATACGCACTGCAAGCTACTGGAAGCTCTGATGCTTTCGAACCTGATTCTGTCATCTAATCTAGGCGATGGAACTTGGTTCGGTAGTATCATCGCTTCATGGCTTCAATGATTTGTGCTATGAGGCAATTTCTGTTTATCCCGTGAAAGCAACTTGTGATGACACCTAGTACAATGCGTTTATAGAGCTGGTGCTATAGGAACCGGATGGTATGCACAGAATATTGGCAATGCACGTCATCTGGTTTCCTGTAGCACCAGCTCTACCTTGTTTGTGCTAGTTATTCTGAAGCTGGGCACCGTTTTTGTTTCCTTTGGCCAATGATTATGAAGTAGCACAATGCCATGCAAGGGGATCCTGTTCATGAACAAATTTGCGTGCTAAGAAAATTCATTGTTGATTTCTGTTGCTTATGATGAGAATCCCTTTGCTTGTTGTGCCATTGCATATGAGGCCATGTGTTCTGGCGATTGTTCATGTCTCATCACATGTGTTATGTTCATTGTTCATGTCTGATCATATGTGCTAATTCTTGTTGTAGTGTTCCATGGATGCTGTTGAGGGTAGTGGCTCCAAGAGGGTGAATGATGGAGGTGAGGGCAGCAGCAAGAGGGTGAGGGGCAGGCCTCTCAATATAGGACACTTCCACGACCAATTAGGTCCAACCCATTTTGCCAGGGTGATCTTGGCACCTGGGCTAGACCTACCGCCAATCCTAGATGGCTTCAGGACTTTCCTCGGCAATGTGCCGAGGACGATCGTGCTGAAGACGAATACCAGATGCAGCTGGATGGTGAAGTTCCGGGATGTCAGCTACAAGATCTGCCTTGACCAGGGGTGTCCTGGCTTCGCATTGCTCACTAGGTGAAGATCGGGTTCTTCTTGACCTTCAAGATGCTGAAGGGTGACATGTTCAAGGTCACCATCTTCGACCACACCATGACTGAAGTCATGAAGAAGTACCCGCAACATGATCCAACCCTTGCCACCTTAAAGGATACTGGTAGGCTACACTAGCACAAATCAAAATTTTCTACCGCGTAAACCAGGATTATTGTTGTCATGGATCACGGGATTACCACTAGACGCGCGGTTGCGGAACTTGATGAAGCGCGTCGAGGCAGTGTAGATGTTCTACGTCTCCTCCTCGTCCTCGTCCCACGAGCAGCTCCCCTTGTGCGGCTCATCCAAGTGCAACAGATGCAGCACCTCTGAGGTATCCACACGTGCGGGGTGGAAGCGTCAGATGCCGGACTGCTAGGTCCGTGATGACCCACAAGTATAGGGGGTGTATCGTAGTACTTTCGATAAATAGGAGTGTCGATCCCAAAGAGGAGCAGAAGGTGCTGAACAGTGGTATGGAGCAGGAACTCTCTACAAATACTTAGCAAACGGATTTTTAGTGGTTTTTTTGATAAGGCAACAAATCAAAGTGCAAGTAACAAAGAACAAACGCAGCAAGTGGCCCAATCCTTTCTTAGCAAAGTACAAGCCGGTGGAAATACTTATGAGGACCAAACGTTCTCGAGGACACATGTGAATTCTATCAAGTGCTTTCGCTTCAAATAGCTGAGTACTCTTCTTTGGTGTTGTAAGTATTGGGTGGGTGAACCTATGCTAATGTACCGACCTTACTTGGACTAATACATACTTGTGATTAAACCCCCTGCAAACATCCGTAACTACAGGAAAGTAATTAAGATATAAATCTAACCACAGCCTTAAACTCTGAGATCCTACACTCCCTTGTGCAAAGGTGTCCTAACGGGGGTTCAGGTTTTTGTCACTCCGTCAACCCCACAATTAGTAGCCAAATACACTATGCATTCCCCTAGGCCCATAAATGGTGAAGTATCATGTAGTCGACGTTCACATGACACCACTAGAAGAATAGCACCACAACTAAATACTAACCATTGAATAATAACTCAACACAAATCCACTAATAACAACATGACTTCTCCCATGTCCTCAAGAACTAAACGAACTACTCACGAGACATCATATGGATCAAGATCAAAGATAATATGATAATGGATAACAATCCGAACATAAACAATAATCAAATGGTTCCACTCACAAGCATCAACTATAATAGTAATTAACACCGGAAAGTTTCCCCTGAGAACTAAAGCAATATCCAACACAATTTTTATAGCGGGATGGAGTGGTGATGATGGTGCGGGTGGAGATGATGGTGTGGATGATGATGATCCCGATGAAGCCTAGCTTGACGATGGTGTTGATGGTGACGATCTCCCTTCTCCGGGAAGGAATTCCCCCGGCAGAAATCTGTCTGCCGGAGAGATCTTTCTCTCTCGGTGTTTTCTGCCCCACAGAGGTGGCGGAAATCTATTTGTGGTTGCTCTCCTAGCCTTAGGGTTCCGTAGGGAAGATATAGGCGAAGGGGCGGAGTCGGGAGCCAGGCAGGTGGGCCACACCTGCCCTAGGCGCGACCCAGGGTGGGCCCGCGCCTAGGGGGTGTGGTGTTGGAGATATGCCCAAGAGGCAATAATAAAGTGGTTATTATCATATCTTCATACTTATGATAAATGTTTACATACCATGCTATAATTGTATTAATAGGAAACATTAATACTTGTGTGATTTGTAAACATTAATACAATGTGGTTCTTAAGTATTTGATACTGAATTTGTTGGTGTGAATCGTCATACGAAACAACACAATTCATGAACTACAATGGCCTAAGTAACTAGCAAAAGAATATTTGATGATGTTCATCGAGAACAAATAAAGGGTTATTGTGTTGCTCGTTAAACATCAAAGCTTGCCTTCAAGATTTGTTTTATCAGGTATTATGAGAACAAAAGGGTTGTTCAAATAATTGCCGTAATCCATAAAAGATGGATGATTCACAAATCTCGTTGGAGAAATCACATCCATAAAACTAGTGCTAAAAAAATTGAAAGACAAATTGATTGAAAGATCACTTCGGAAGTGACATCGCCGTTTAAATTATATTGGAAAGAAAACATGAAGAAACTCCATGCGGATGGAATTTTGGAGTCTTTTGATTTTTGATCAAATGACGCTTGTGAAATTTTCCTAGAGATAATTAAAACTTCATGAATGACTAGCTTATTGGAACTTGTACATATTGTTGTATGAAGTCCATTATGTGTAGTCAAGAGCGATGGATTTCAACTTCATATGCTTTCTCCGAAAATTTGAGTGAATATATGAATATTTACTTGATAAGGATGAAGTATGAAACATTTGAAAAGTTCAAAGACTTTCAAGATGAAGTAATCATTGTAACAAGAATATAAATAGTTTATGATAAGATCATAAAGGAAGATATTTGAGTTACAAGTTTCGCATAATACCTAAGATTTAAGGAATCGTTCCGTGGATTTGCATTTCCCGAAACACCATAAGAGTATGGAGCATTCGAGATATGTAATTAAACCTTGTTTGACATGGTAAGATCAAAGGTGTAATTCATAAAACTGCCATTGTATTTTAAAGATTAAAAGCTGTAGAGATTACCGTTTTTCCACTGAAAAGAGCTTCATCATAATCCGTTGAAATGACACCATATAAAGTTATGGTTTGGGATAAAACCCAAGTAGTCCTTTCTTAAACATTGGTATGCTATGCATAAGAAAGATCTTTGCAACCAAAGTCGGATGAACCTGTCTTTGTATAACTGTTAAGTATTCCTCCATAACACCAGAGACAAAAGTGTTTGTCGCTTAGAACGTCAAGTTTCTTTGAGAAGGATTTTTTCGTGAAAAGATAAGTGGGAGGACAATAGAACTTTGATAAGGTTAAAAGAACCTTAGCTATATGTGCAAAGTTGTGTAGCGCCGAAAAGTGTTCCGGAGGCAGCAACAATGCTCATGGCTCACGTGCCTTAAAGGTTGCGGTCACAGAGGTCTAAGTTCCTATTGAAACAAGTAGGTCGGGTAAAACAATCAAATACCAAGATTTGAGAGTTAAATCATTATTTGACAATAATGATCCGACTACATGCAAAGAAGCGATGATGAGCCCTGACTCCGTCAAATGGCTTGAAGCCATAAAATCCATGAGAGTTCCATACACGAGAAATCAAGTTTTGAACTTGAAGGACCCTCGAGAAAGGTGTAAGACCTAACAGTTGTGTTTGGATCTATAAAAGAAATAGACATGGATGTTGCACATCTATGAAATAGTCGACATGTTGGGAAAGAGTTCACAACAATGTTCAAAGGTTGACTATGACAAGATTTGATCTTTCATAGCGATATTTAGTCTAGACGGATTAATGTAGCAACCACTACATGTAAATTTGTTATGTGGTAGTTGAATAAACAAAACAAAGTTCTTCTAATAGAATTGTTACCTAGGACATGTTCATAACACGGTCCATAGGGTTTTGTTAAAGGATGCTAAATGCATATGCAAACTTCAATGGTTGAAGTGAGCATTGCGAAGTTGGAATCTTCACTATGATGAAACTGTTAAAAGAGTTTAATTTCATCAGAGACAATGAAGATGCTTGCATTTGCAAGAAATTAAGTGGGAGCGCTAAGACATGTTTCTAATACATTATGTGGAAGACATATTGTTGATTAGACATGATGTATCTTTTATTAACACGCATTAAGAATTTCATCCCGATGAAAGACTTAGGCAAAACCCAAATATTTGGCATCAATAGACGCTAATATGGTTGTGCCAAAAGTACATAGATGATGTATTGAATTAGTTCAAAATAGAAACTACAAGAAAGGTTCTTGTCGCACAGAAAGGATTGAATGAGTTCAATATTGATGATATATTCTAGTGTATTGACACTTGGTAAGTGAAACAAAGATTCAAGTATAGGTTGATACTTGATGTATGAAATCACAAAGAATATTTATATCAATCATACTGTGATATGTACAAATCCAGATATGTCCTATGCTCTAAATGTTACGAGCATATACCAGAATGATTCATAAGATGATCATTGGACAATAGTAAGGATATTCTTATGATCTTTTGGAAGAACTAAGAGTATATTATTTGTAGAAGTGACAAATAGATGGTTAGTTCATTGTAAAAGTACTACATTGATACTAGTTTTGTCACAAAGTACAAATTAAGTTTATCTCAATCTAAACTAAGGGTGGCACAATATAATGGAAAGTAAGTTCCATAATGGATTTGGATGAGTTCCAAAGTTAAGACATTGTGACAGATACTACAACAAAAGGCTAAGTATATGACTGCTACTATAGCAGTTAAAGAGGGCATTTGTGTCAAGTAGTTTGTTATCAAACTAGGTGTAGTTCACAGCGGGATAATACTATGAAGATATATTGTACGACAATATTATCAACATGTTTTAACCCCAAAGAACTAAAGGTATCACCAAAGGACCAACTTTATACAAAGCCATCTCATTAGAGAATGAGTGATGCGTAGAGACGCAAAGACATGCAATTACACACGGACCTGGAAGTGTCAGATCCGGAGATCAGTTGACCACTTGCAAACGTGTACATACAACACCGGAAAGCCGTAGGTGTTGAATACACAAAGGTTTGAAACTAGATTATTGACTCTAGTGCAAGTGGGAGACTGTTGGAGATATGCCCAAGAGGCAATAATAAAGTGGTTATTATCATATCTTCATACTTATGATAAATGTTTACATACCATGCTATAATTGTATTAACAGGAAACATTAATACTTGTGTGATTTGTAAACATAAAAGAGTCCCTAGTAAAGCCTCTTGTTAAACTAGCTTGTTGGTTAATATATGATCATGGTTTCCTGATCATGAACATAGAGATGTTATTAACAACAGGGTCATATCATTAGGAGAATGATGTGATGGACATACTCCTATAGATAAGCGTAGCATAAAGATCAAGTTATTTTAATAGTTCAATTGCTATAAGCTTTCTGATACATAGTAACCTAATTCCTTCGACCATGAGATCATGCATATCACCATCACCGGAAGAATGCTTTGATGACATCAAACACCACACCGTAACTGGGTGGCTACAAAGGTGGCATTGAGTGTTCGGAAAGTATTGGTTGATACACATGGATCAAGAGTGGGATTTGTCCATCCATATGACGGATAGATATACTCTGGGCCCTCTCGGTGAAATGTCATCCAATTAGCTTGCAAGCATGTGACTGGCTCACAAGGGATCACATATCACGGGAACGAGAAAAGAGTACTTATCGGTAACGAGGTTGAACTAGGTATGCAGAGATATCGACGATCATAACCTCGGATAAGTAAACTATCATGAGACGAAGGGAAATTGGTATCGTATGTTAGTGGTTCATTCGATCGCAAAGTAATCGTAGAAATATGTGGGAGCCATATGAATTTCCAGATTCCTCTATTGGTTATTGTTCGGAGAAGTGTCTCGATCATGTCCGCATAATTCACGAACCGTAGGGAGACACACTTAAGGATTCGACGTTGTTTGAGTAGTTATGGAATGATGAGTGAGAGACCGAATGTTGTTCGGAGTCTCGGATGGGATCCGGGATATCACGAGGAGATCCTGAATGGTCCGGAGAATAAGATTCATATAAGGAAAGTCCTGTTTCGGGGTTGGAGAATGGTTCCGGTGTTTTCATCGGGAATGTTCTAGAAGGTTCCGGAATGTCCGGCACTCCTGAGGGGAAGGGTACATGAATGTGTCATATCAAGTTGGAATGATTGCATCATGTACTAAGTGTCATCGCTGAACAAAATAAAGGGTTTAATCAAATCCTAGTTTGAAAAGTCAAACGCCAATTTGAAAAGTCAAACGGCTATTTTGGGAGGTGGAGGGGAAGTAGGAAACCTACTTGGGGAGGAGTTCCCTCCCTCCACCGCCGGCCCACTTGGAGACCGAGTTGGGGAGGGACTCTCCTCCCCTTGGCGCGCCCCCTCCACCTATATAAGGAGGGGCAGGGCTGCCCCTCCAAGGACACAACACCACGCCCCTCTAAACCTAAACCCTAGCCGCCGCCCACCATAGCTGCCGCCTAGGGTTTCTCCCCTAGCCGCCGACTTGGGCTGCTCCAAGCCCTAGCCGCCGGCCCTAGACCCTACTCCTTGGTGCGTCTAAACCCTAGATCGCCGAGGATCTCTCTCATAGTCCACCATACTCGCTCCGGCTTAAGGCGAAGCCTTGCGAGATCTCTCCTCTACTTCTGGTACCACGCCGTTGTGCTGCCGGAATCGCGAGGAGAGTGCTACAACCTCCGCTGCCTGCTGGAACAAGGGAGAGGAAGGTCTTCGTCGAGTACCGAACGTGTGACCGACTGCGGAAGCGCTGCCAGAACGCAGCGCCGGAAGGATCGTCTATGCGATCTTGAGATCGGCAAGTGTACGACTACATCACCCACGAGAATCTGCTCTCGTTAAACACTTTGGAATCTTCGAGGGTGAGTTATTCCATCGACTCGTTGCTACAATCTAGTAGATAGATCTTGGCTTGTTTGTTTGTATGCGGTAGAAATTTTTTGTTTTCCATGCTACGAAACCCTACATGTGGGCCCCCCTGCGGCCCTTCTTCGCTCCTCCTTCTGGCTTCCTCAATCTTCTGGAAAAATAATATTTTCCCATATTTTTATGGTATTTTTGTGATCTTCGCGAAATTGCATCAAAACACCTTCTTTTCCATCAGAATCCAGACTTCGGCAGTCCATCCTCCAAGAATCATCCAACATGCATAAACAGATGAAAAGCCATAAATAATACCTCATAACAAGACAAATATCAATGAATAGAGGTAGATTATGATTTAGAATGGTGATGCAAATTGGGCGTATCAACTCCCCCAAGCTTAGACCTTCGCTTGTCCCCAAGCGAAAACTGAGCTCAGTAAACATGTCCACAGGTTTATGGAGTGAAGTGTTGATAGAAGAATACGAACAAGAAGCATCACACTTACCATTACACAACTCATAGAAGAAAGCAACTAACCATTATATAACTTAGCTTGCAACCAAGTACAGCAGTCACAATAGAGATGCATAAAGATAAATCATAATTGGAATTGGCAAACTTGTTCTTGGCCAGAGAACACCTGGTAAACAGTTTCACAAAAAGCTTTTTGTAGAAGTTTTCAATAGGAGCACTCTTTGCTCAAAAAGGTTTTTCAATGAAGGCTTTCAAAGTAATACTCAATAGATAAATGTTTTGTGCAAACAAGGAAGATAAAGAACATGATTGAATAAATCACCATATGAATGCTTGCAACACAACAACTCAAATGCTTGCTGGAGATAGAGAGGGAGTAGGTTTACTGACTCAACTTAGAAAATAGGAGAAAGGTCCCTTCATAGAGGGTAGCAGGGATTACAAGTCATAAAGAGCTTCCAAAATATTATGGTACTTACTAGCTTTGAGACCTCATTGCCCCTATCGTAGGCATCTTGAGATGATTAAGGTTAAAGTGCACAAATATGGAGTATATGCTTGACAAAATATAAGTTGGCAATCCCATGTCCCTTGAATATGAGGGCCACTCCTCATGCTACTCAATTTTGGTCACCAGTAAGTTCTTGTCATTGTAAGTACATGCGTATCATAGAGAACCGCCAACAGGGTACCCCTTGCACATGGTATAGGTGCTATCCCATAACCAAAATGACAAGGCAAGCAGACAATGAGCATCTCAGCGATATTTTTATTTACTATGTGCGTAGCTTTTTATTGAGGATGCTTCATCATAGCTCACTATGGTGATGCTGCAAGTTTCCACCATGATTAGGCATGGGTTAGGCTAGCGGCCTAGGCGTTTCTTTAACACAAAATACAGACACCATGGACTTACAAGTTCCCTCTTTATTTCACACTGTTGACATCCATAGACAAAAGAGCATGATATCAACTGAGTACAAAGTAGAGGTGCTATGTTGAAAACATTCCTCGTGACAGCACGGTTCTGCTAATTCCAACGTATAGATGCAAGCATATACAACTTTGATGACACAATGGTTCAAGTCTTTTAGGGGCAAAGAAATAAGGCGTGCCATCACATTCGTGAGAGCTTTACTAACTAGTTTTAACATACCAAAATACTTTTTAATTCGAAAGGTAGATGAAGCTTGAGAATTTGCTTGGAATAGCAAAAGCTACTAGGTAGATATGGTAGACACAAGTGGAAAAGGTTTTGGTTCAAAGGGATTGGAAACATGAGAAGTATGCCTTCTCAAAATAGGTTTTTGGCTAGCAAGGCTGGGTAGCAAGCAAGAGAGTTGAAAGAAACAAGCAAACATACAAGTAATAAAGCCAAACATGTAATCTTCCTTGAAGACACAAAAGATCTTAAATAGAGAATACTAAGCTTATGAGCCAACAAGAAATAAAATAAATGATACAAAATACCTGTAAGCTTTTTATCTTTTCTTTCAAACATCAAAAAGTATTGCTACTGACCAGAACTCGGTTTGCCAAAACCAATTTACATCCACTTGATGCTCCCAAAGTGATGCCAATACTGATCAACAAGATCCATCATATAATAGAGATTGCGAACTAAAATTAGAAGTGCAAAAAGTAAAAGATGAGACTTCTCATTAATATTGCAATAAAGGCACTCACACCAAGGGATACATAGATAATCAACTAAAGGAGAGATACTTCCACATGCAAACCAAACTATAAGATAATCTCTCCACCAAAGATATGAATCCACTAAAAAGGTAAAAGATAAAAGATAATGGTGGTGATACCGCGGCACTACCCCAAGCTTGGAACAAGCCAAGGGGATGCCAAACCTGATGACAAATTACTCCTTCAGTGGTGGTGGTGTTCTCTTGATAAGCTCCTCAATCAGCTTCCTCAAATCCTCAATATCGAAGGTTAGAGTACGAATCAACTCCAAATTATGCTCAATGAAACTCATGATTAATTCGGACTGAGGATCCCAGTCCTTGTTATTCTTTCTCCACTCTTCCATCTCAGAGTGTTCCTTCCCTGCATGGTTAGAACGAGTGGTAAGAGGAGGAGATGACTGTGGAGAGAGGATATGACGCGGAGGTTTCCCTCTTGTGGACATCCGTGCTGTCCTCTTAAGCTTGGTAGGTTTTGCCACCAATCTAATGCTCGCGAAGGTAGTGCGGGTGTCCGGTTGTTTGTCCTCCTCCATATCTCCTTCATAACCTACCAAAATTTCCTCCTCCTTGGGTTTGCGAGGATCGTCTTCCTCGGGCTTCTTCCCTTTGTCGTTGGCGGAGACCATGGTGCTCTAAACTTGAGAAGATTTCCTAACAAAAATAGATTGAAACGAAAACACGACGAGAACACGATGCAAGAACCTCGGGGAATCCGGGGGGTTATATATTACGAAGTTTCAAAGCATAAGGAAGGTTTTGACACGAAAACGAGGCGGAGTCGGAGCTCGGGGGTGGCACACCCCCTCCAGGTGCGGCCAAGCAGGGGCCCGCGCCTGGGGTGGGTTTGTCCACCCAGACTCCGTTTCCTCTTCTGTTCCGTATCGTAACTTCCCTTATGTATTAAAAACATCAAAAATATAAAAATATTGAGGTTTCACGAACCTTCTATTTTCACCACTTTTACCTATTCAAAGACGAACTCTGCAGACTCCTTTTCTCCTTCTCCTAAAATTTTCCTTTCCCCACAAGGAAATACACAAACTTCAATGGCAACATTAGTGTAAGCAAAACAACAAACCTTTAGGTTCACACTTCAACTGAAATCCATCAAAACAAAATCTTCAATAAGAGGCAAATGCAAATGATAACAGAAATCTGTCAAAACAGACCAGCAGGTAAAGATTGATTTTTTCAAAAACCTTTTGTTCCTAAAATAAAAAAGTGCAGAACTAATGAAAGTTGGGTAACAACTTGGAGAACAAGATCAGAAAAATACAGCTCCATCCGACGTACTGAGCTCCCTCACGAATTTTTACGGTGCAGCACAAAAATCTGTCCTAGGACAACCACTTTTCACAACTCCTCTACTTCACAAAAGTAGTTGGACTTGACACAAAAACCAAAACAAAAAGGAAAAAGAGCGGTTATTACAGAGGTAATAACTTCCAAGACTCAACCAAACTCTTGGGTTATCTCCCAACAAGTACTTTTCTTTAATGCCTTTAAGTTAGGCTTGAAACTTCCAGAGATGCTCACATAGGAGATATATATCTGGAGTGAAAAAGTGCATCAAGAAGCAAATAACCAACACATTTGAGTCTAACCCACTTCCTATGCATGGGGGTATCATGAGAAAACGAATTGTTGAAACAAAAAGCCACCAGCATGGGAAGACAAAACAAATGCAACTTCAAAGTTTCAACATAAAACATGGAGACTTAACATTATTGAGAAGCATAACACCATGTTTCCCTCTCTCATAATAAATTTCAGTAGCACTTTGAACAAAGTTGAAAATATAGCTGTCACAGGAAACAACTCTACCATCAAAATGAGCATACTTACTGTCACCAAAGAGAGGTCCAAGGTCATAAACCGGATCAATAGAAGGAAGTTGTTCCATCCTGAAATCTTTATTATGCAAGCTGTTTTCACAAGGAGCTTTAGCAAATTTGGAAAAGTTAAACTCATAAGAATCTCCATCAAACTTAGTTAAAACTTTCTCCTTCTTACAATCTATAATATCTCCACAAGTGTTCAAGAAAGGTCTACCAAAAATGATAGGACAAGTTTTGCTAGCTGCAGAATTAAGCACTAGAAAATCAGCAGGATATTTAATCTTACCACAGAGAACCTACACATCTCTTACAATACCAATGGGGCAAATGATTTCCTTGTTTGCAAGGTGAATAACCACATCAATGTCCTCAAGCTCACAAGGACCAATTTCATGCATAATTTCCCTATAAATCTCATAAGGAATAGCACTAGAACTAGCACCAATATCACATAAACCATAGTAGCAATGATCACCAATTTTAACAGAAAGCACATGAACACTAGCTTTTCTAGCTTCTCTAGGATGAGAGATAATATTAGAAGCGTCTTCACAGAAGACAATATGCCCATCCTCTATATTTCTAGTGACAGGGTCTTTCACAATAGCTATCACAGGTTCAATATTCAATTGCTCATTAGGCTCCACAGTTTTCTTTGTACCTTTGTTATTTGCACTAATAATCATAGAATACTCCTTTACCTTAGCTGGGAAAGGTATTTTCTCAACATGAGGTTTAGGCACAATATGATTAGTAGTACAAACTTCAGTACTTCTAACATGAACATGTTTAACAACATCTTTATAAGGAGCATGGTACTTATTCCACTTCTTTTTGGGAATTTCTATGTAAGAGGCAAAGGCCTTAAAACAGTTGGCAATACTTTGGGAATCAAGACCAAACTCATTACTAATATCACAGAAGTCATCAGTTCCCATAAAAGATTTAATGCATTCATAATCATAGTTTATACCTGACTTTCTTCCTTTGTCATTCTCCCAAGCTTCAGTGTTCTCTTGAATACGGTCTAGTAGATCCCATTTAGCTTCTTCCTTCATACGTGTGAATGATCCAACACAAGAAGCATCTAGTAAATCTTTATCATGAAGAGAAAGCCTAGCATAAAAGTTATTGATAATAATATTGTTAGGGAGTTCATGAATAGGACATTTAAGCATAAGTAACTTCAATATCCCCCAAGCTTGAGCTGTACCCTCTCCATCACGAGGCCAAAAGTTATATATTCGATTTTTATCCTTATGAATCTCATTGGGAGGATAAAATTTAGAATAAAAGAGAGACGCCATTTCCTCCCATTCCATGGATTGTCCATTCTTCAGCAGCTTATACCATTCTTCAGCTCTCCCTTTCAAGGATATAGAGAGTAACTTCTTCTTCACCTGTTCAGTTGTGATACCTGCACACTTAAACAACCCGCATAATTCATGGATAAAAAGCAAGTGATCACCAGGATGGATAGTTCCATCCCCAAAATAATTATTATCCATAACACGATCAACAATACTTGTAGGTATCTTAAAAGGATCTATCTCAACAGGTGGTTCATTTACTACCCTAGAAGTGGTAGTATTTTTCCCAAACATAAAAACAAGTGGGTTATCCATATTGAAAACAAAGTAACAAGCAGTAACAAAAGAAATAATCACAGTAGAAGTTTCCTTTACCAGTTCCACTCTTCAATAGCGCTTCACTCCCCGGCAACGACGACAGAAAATAGTCTTGATGACCCACAAGTATAGGGGGTGAATTGTAGTACTTTCGATAAATAGGGGTGTCGATCCCAATGAGGAGCAGAAGGTGCTGAACAGTGGTATGGAGCAGGAACTATCTGCAAATACTTAGCAAACGGATTTTTAGTGGTTTTCTGATAAGGCAACAAAACAAAGTGCAAGTAACAAAGAACAAACATAGCAAGTGGGCCAATCCTTTCTTAGCAAAGGACAAGCCGGTGGAGATAATTATAAATACCAAACGTTCTCGATGACACATGGGAATTCTGTCAAGTGCTTTCACTTCAAATAGCTGAGTACTCTTCTTTGGTGTTGTAAGTGTTGTGTGGGTGAACCTGTGCTAATGTACTGACCTTACTTGGACTAATACATACTTGTGATTAAACCCCTGCAAACATCCGTAACTACATGAAAGTAATTAAGATATAAATCTAACCACAACCTTAAACTCTGAGATCCTACACTCCCTTGTGCAAAGGTGTCCTAACGAGGTTTCAGGTTTCTGTCACTCCGGCAACCCCACAATTAGTAGCCAAATACACAATGCATTCCCCTAGGCCCATAAATGGTGAAGTATCATGTAGTCGACATTCACATGACACCACTAGAAGAATAGCACCACAACTTAAATACTAACCATTGAATTATAACTCAACACAAATGCACTAATGATAACATGACTTCTCCCATGTCCTCAAGAACTAAACAAACTACTCACGAGACATCATATGGATCAAGATCAAAGATGATATGATAATGGATAACAATCTGAACATAACAATAATCAAATGGTTCCACTCACAAGCATCAACTACAATAGTAATTAACACCGGGAAAGTTTCCCCTAAGAACTAAAGCAATATCCACCACAATTGTTATAGCGGGACGGAGTGGTGACGATGGTGCTGGTGGAGATGATGGTGTGGATGATGATGATCCCGATGAAGCCTAGTTTGACGATGGTGTTGATGGCGACGATCTCCCCCCTCCAGGAAGGAATTCCCCGCAGAAATCTGTCTGCCAGAGAGATCTTTCTCTCTTGGTGTTTTCCGCCCCGCAGAGGCGACATAAATCTATCTCTGGTCGCTCCCCTAGCCTTAGGGTTCCGTAGGGAAGATATGGAGAAGGGGCGGAGTCGGGAGCCGAGAAGGTGGGCCACACCTTCCCTATGCGTGACCTAGGGTGGGCCTGCGCCTAGGGGTGTGCGGGCCCCCTGCGGCCCTTCTTCGCTCCTCCTTCTGGCTTCCTCAATCTTCTGGAAAAATTATATTTTCTCATATTTTTCTGGTATTTTTATAATCTTTGCGAAATTGCATCAAAACGCCTTCTTTTCCATCAGAATCCAGACTCCGGCAGTCCATCCTCCAAGAATCATCCAACATGCATAAACAAATGAAAAGCCATAAATAATACCTCATAATAAGACAAATATCAATGAATAGAGGTAGATTATGATATAGAATGGTGATGCAAATTGGGCGTATCAGTCCGCGCGTGCGACACATGCGTGAGGAGTGGCGGCTAGGTGGAATGGTCTAACCCTGGTCAGCACGCCCCACCCTCTCTTATATAGGCATCCCTAGTGGGATTCTACATTAGCAGCCCATTAGTAGCCTAAGCCTGGTCTAATTCAGATCTAATTCTCATTAGGCTTCCAGCCCCTTAAGTGTGTGACCCTATAGGTTCATATACGTATAGACATGACACAAATACACTTATTCTGTCAATAGTTGGTAGCGGACTCTAGCAAGATGTGCCAACTCCTAAACGCATACAAAGATCATATCGGACGAACCATCACAAGGTTTAGTATATGTCTTTCCCTTTGCCTCACGATATTTGGTCTAGATCCAAGCTGACCTCCCTTTCTCGATACTGTGATTTAGAATCCCTTTACTTGGTTAACTCTTAACCTTATGTAGCACGACCATGCATTTCTGGATCTAATCACTCGAGGGGCCCAGAGATATCTCTCTCAAGTAGAGAGGGGAAAATCCCATCTTGATTGACCATGCCTTGCAGCATGCTTCAGGACAAACCCGAAAGCTACCTTTATAACTACCCAGTTATGGAGTAGCGTCTGAAAGCCCCAAAGTAGGTCGATCCACATCTCAAGTACATGCGATAATCTCAGGTCTAAGGACAAAACATACACGATGTGTAGAGAGAGCTGCAAGTCTAATTGCGAGTCTCAAGTTAGTTCAGTCCAACCCCATGTTCATAACATGTGTCCACATCATTAGTTTGACATCTCCATGTCTATGACTTGCGAAACATAGTCATCAACCAATCGATGTGCTAGTCTAATATTCACATGTGTCCTCACATGAACTCCGACTAGGGACAACTATTAGATAACCATACAAGTATAGAGTTTCACAAACAATTCACATAATTGCCAATCAATACAAGTTGCCTGATATGGATATTCAAGGAACATTACATTAACTCATGGATACATAAGAAATATAATCATCTCTATGATTGCCTCTAGGGCATATTTCCTTCAGTCTCCCACTTGCACTAGAGTCAATCTAGATTGTATCTAATACCTATTGATCTTGCGTGCGCCTCATGCGCAGGCTGCGGGAGTGGCTTTGTAAAGGAATCAGCAACATTTGGGTCCGTGTGTATTTTGCATATCATGACACTACCATCCTCAACGAACTCACGAAACTGATGGTAACACATGCGAATATGTTTGTTCTTCTGGTGTTGTCTAGGCTCCTTAGCTTGTGCAATAGCACCATTGTTGTCACAATAAACGTCCATGGGATTGGACGCGCCATGAACCACACCAAGAGCGATCAGGAAATTCCTAATCCAAATAGCTTCCTTTGTAGCCTCCGAGGCGACAATATATTCACCTTCTGTTGAAGAGGAGGCCACCGTATCTTGCTTGGAACTTTTCCAACTCACAGCACCACCATTCAGGACAAACACATAACCAGATTGCGATTTGGAGTCATTTGAGTCGTTAAGGTAACTCGCATTTGTGTAACGCCTTACACTGAGTTCATCCTCACCTCCATAAACTAGGAACACATCCTTAGTCATTCTCAAGTACTTAAGGATATTCTTTACCGCTGTCCAGTGACCTTCACCTGGATTAGCCTGGTATCTGCTCGTAACACTTAGAGCATAGGAAACATATGGGCGAGTACATATCATTTCATACATGATGGATCCAATAGCCGAAGCATATGGAACCCTGCTCATGCGCTCACGCTCATCAGTAGTCGAAGGACACTGAGTCTTGCTGAGTTTAATGTCGTGAGACATGGGCAAGAACCCCTTCTTAGTCTCTTCCATGCTGAGCCGTTTAAACACTTTGTCAATGTATGTACTCCGTCTTAATCCAATTAGCCTTCTTGATCTATCTCTATAGATCTTGATGCCCAGAATATATGCCGCTTCTCCTAAGTCCTTCACCAAAAAACTATTTTTCAACGAGGTCTTAACAGACTCGAGCATAGGAATGTCATTTCCAATCAGCAATATGTCATCTACATATAAGATTAGAAATATAAGCGCTCTCCCACTTTCCTTCTTGTAAACACAAGGTTCTTGTTCGTTTTTGATGAAGCCAAACTCCTTTACAACTTCATCAAATCGAATGTTCCAACTCCGAGATGCTTGCTTCATCCCATAAATAGACTTTAGAAGTTTACATACCTTTCTAGCATTGTTTGGATCGACAAAACCTTCGGGCTGCATCATATACACGTCCTCAGTAAGGATTCCATTTAAGAAAGCTGTCTTGACATCCATCTGCCATATTTCATAGTCAAAATGTTCAGCAATGGCTAGTATGATCCATATAGATTTAAGCATCGCTACGGGCGAGAAAGTCTCGTCGTAGTCAACTCCTTGAACTTGTCAAAAACCTTTTGCAACAAGTCGAGATTTATGGATGTGAACATTTCCATCCATATCAATCTTCTTCTTATAGATCCATTTGCACTCGATGGCTTAAAAACCATCAGGCAGGTCGACCAAGTTCCAAACTTGATTGTCTCCCATGGACTCTATCTCGGATCTCATGGCGATCAACCATTTCTCAGAGTCTGGGTCCACCATCACTTCTGCATAGGTCGCAGACTCATCATTGTCTAACAATAATAATTCCCGCGTTTCGCGGAGCCTCGTCGACCTTCGTGGTTGTGGTGCTTCTATTGCCACGGGTTCCTCAACTTGTTCTGCTACAATAGCATCACTCATAGAAGCATCTCCAACTGGCTCATCTTGAACTTCTTCAAGTTGCACCGACCTTCCACTCGTTCCCTTTGAGAGAAACTCTTTCTCTAGGAAAACACCGCTATGAGCGACAAACACTTTGCCCTCTTATCGGTTGTAGAAGTAATACCCTAAAGTTTCCCTAGGAAATCCCACGAAAATGCACTTATCCGATTTGGGTGTTAGCTTGTCCGACTGAAGTCGCTTGACAAATGCATCACAACCCCAAATCTTTAGAAAAGACAAACTGGGATTCTTTCCAGTCCACATCTCATATGGGGTCTTAACTACGAATTTAGATGGTACCCTATTAAGTGTGAAAGATGACGTTTCTAGAGCGTATCCCCAAAATGATAATGGAAAATCCGACTGGCTCATCATCGATCGAACCATGTCCAACAAAGTTCGATTGCGCCATTCAAAGACCCCGTTTCTTTGAGGCGTTCCGGGCGGCGTGAGCTGTGGAACAATTCCGCAACTCTTAAGATGATTGCTAAATTCGTGACTCAAATATTCACCTCCACAATTAGATCGCAAGGCCTTTATTTTCTTTCCACGTTGATTCTCTACCTCACTCTAAAACTCCTTGAACCTTTCAAAAGTTCCAGACTTATGCTTCATCAAATAGACATAACCATATCTACTGAAATCATCAGTAAAAGTAATGAAGTAGTGATATCCTCCTCTGGCTGTCGTGCTCATTGGTCCACATACATCAGTATGTATGAGTTCCAACAAATCTGTCGCTCTCTCGAGTAAACCCGAAAAGGCGACTTGGTCATCTTTCCAAGTAAACAAGCCTGACATGTCTTGTATGATTCAAAATCAAACGAAGTTAGAAGACCATCACCATGGAGCTTCTTCATGTGCTTTTCACTTATATGCCCCAAACGACAATGTCATAAATAGGTAGGACTCAAATCATTAGGCCGAAGCCTTTTAGCACTAATATTGTAAATAGATGTATCATCAAGATTTAAAATAAATAACCCATTCACAATGGGATCATTAGCCATAAACATAGCATTCTTGGAGATTACACAACCATTGTTTGCACTCGTGAATGAATAACCATCCCTCATCAAACATGAAGGTGATAAAATGTTTCGACCCATACTAGGAATGGAATAACAATTATTCAACTCCATAATAAATCCTGACGGAAGGTGAAGTTGCATGACGCCGACGAACAATGCAACAACCCTTGCTTTATATCCGACGCGAAAATCCACTTCGCCTTTCTGCACTTCTCTATTCCTTATTAGCCCCTGCATCGAATTGCAAATATGAGCAACCGATCCGGTATCAAATACCCAAGAGTTAACATAGGAATCGACGAGAAGAATGTCCACAACATTTACAACAAGTGTACCTGAGTTGGAAGTACTCTTACCTCCATTCTTCTTCAAAGAAGCCTGGTATTTGCTGCAGTTTCTCTTCCAGTGGCCATGTTCATGACAAAAGAAACACTCAGTGTCATCTGCAGGTCCAGCCTTTTGCTTGGGTGCAGGCTTAGGGATTGTATCCTTAGCCTTGCCCTTCTTCTTTGACCAAGAAGTACCCTTTTTCTTAAAGCTAGGCTTGTTCTGCACAGCCATCACATGGCTATGCCCTGCACACTTCTTCATGTCACTTTCTGCTGTTTTTACCATCCCGCATAACTCATTAAGGCCCTTCTCCACCCCATGCATATGGTAGTTCGAAATGAACTGCCGATAGTTCGATGGAAGAGATGCCAAAATGTAATCAGTAGCCAACTCTTGGCCTAGTGGAAAACCAAGCTTTTCCAAAGTCTGACTGTAACCAACCATTTTGATCACATGGGGGCCTACAGCTGCTTCCTCTACCATCTTGCATTCCACAAAGGACTTGGCAACATTGTACATCTCAGTCCTTGCTTGATCTTGGAACATGTCATTAAGCGCGACGATCATATCGTATGCATCCTGATCCTCAAACTTCTTTTGGAGTTCAGGTTCTATGCATGCAAGCATAAGACAGCTAACCTCAAGAGAATCATCACATGCTCTCTTGTAGGCATTCTTAAGGGCAGCAGTTGCATTATCAGCCGGTTTATCGGGGATTGGGGTATCCAGAACCGTTTCCTTTTTATCAGACCTGAGAACAATTATCAGGTTATGGACCCAGTCCGAATAGTTTGTTCCATTTAGTTTATCTTTGTAAAGAATCAAACACAAAGAAAAAGGTGATGCAGTGTTCTGTGCCATTGATCAACAATAGAAAACATGCAAAATACTAGTCCATGTACCATGAAAGAGTAAAACATATTAAACAATTTAATAGCATATACTCCCACTTAAATCAATATCCCTCTATTGATACTAAGTGATTCAAGATCCACAATTAACAAGTCGACTTGTGAGCTTTAGCATCACTGCTAGAAGACAAGGTAAATCAGTAAGCAACTATTGCTAATCATATCACATATGACTCTTGTTGTTGGGTGACATCTCTATGTCTAAACTAGGCGTCCAACCTTTATGCCCCAAGGTCCTTAACTGTTAAGATGACCTTGTCAAGCTCACCAACCCTTATGCGTGTAGGTATCAGATACAAACCCATCCAGCCAAGGAAAACCACGGCACCCTAATTCCATAGGCCCACCAACAATTATACAAGGCATAGGATGGTGCAAGGTTTGGTTGGGAGGGCATGGTTTAACTTAAACTTTGTGAGGGATCATTCTACTTCTATCATCTAAGCATGCATAGTAAAACACATAAGAATAGCATTCATATAGATGTAACACAATATGGCCCATTTTCTCATGGTGATCTCCATCGCCATAGAACCTGTCCACCATGATGATCTCCATCTTCATGTTCCATGTGAGCCATCCTCCAACTGACGAGTCCTCCAAGAACTAATACAAGCTATTACTCCTAACAGCTAGTAATTAAAATTACATAGTATTGGGATCATCACAAGTAGGCACGCATGCCATTACAATAATTGACAACACATTTGGCTCTAGCCATGTTGCCGTACTCACGACACGCAGGTCATGAAATTTTTCATAATGCATCACATACATATATGGGCCATACTGATCACATACATCCTGCAAAAACAAGTTATGCATAGAATCACATTCTACTGGATCATGTGACATCGCAGCACCTAGTTACCTTAACGATATACAAAAGGAGCTACGATTAAGGGGGGTATCCCCTTGCGGGGTTCGAAGGGGCAGCGCCCCTTGCGGTATCTATACAATTTTCTTTAAGGATTTTGATCGGCAAATCAAATTTACCATAAACCAACTATCATTCCAATTCAGTCAAACTCCTTTGATCACGGTACATCGATTTTAGATCTAGGTTCCGATTCGATCAATCATATTGATCTTCGCGTGATTCAACAGGATTTATGTGTCACTGTCTACCCCGATGGCGGAAACCGACCGGTAGGGGTAAGTCGTTCAACGACCTCAGAATCACGATCATGGAAAGCAAGATCATAGATCAATCCTGAACCACCGCAATATAAACGATCACATCATTCATATCAATCTGCATATCACCATATGCAAACATCCCGAACCTATAACTGAACAACATCGGATCTGATACCACTGAAGGGATACTGGTAGGCTACACTAGCGCAAATCAAAATTTTCTACCGCGTAAACCAGGATTACTGTTGTCATAGATCACGGGATTACCGCTAGACGCATGGTTGCGGAACTTGATGAAGCGCGTCGAGGCAGTGTAGATGTTCTACGTCTCCTCCTCGTCCTCGTACCACGAGCATCTCCCCTTGCGCGGCTCGTCCAAGTGCAATAGATGCAGCACCTCCGAGGTATCCACACGTGTGGGATGGAAGCGTTAGACGCCGGGTTGCTAGGTCCACGCGTGCAACACAGGCGTGAGAAGTGGCGGCTGGGTGGATTGGTCTAACCCTGGTCAGCACGCCCCACCCTCTCTTATATAGCTGACCCTAGTGGTCTTCTACATTATCAGCCCATTAGTAGCCTAAGCCTGGTCTAATTCAGATCTAATCCTCATTAGACTCCCAGCCCCTTAAGTGTGTGAACCTATAGGTTCATATACGTATAGACATGACACGAATACACTTATTCTGTCAATAGTTGGTAGTCGCCTCCAGCAAGACGTGCCAACTCCTAAACTCATATAAAGATCATATCGGACGAACCATCACAAGGTTTAGTACATGTCTTTCCCTTTGCCTCACGATATTTGGTCTAGCTCCAAGCTGACCTCCCTTTCTCGATACCGTGATTTAGAATCCCTTTACTAGCTTAACTCTTAACCTTATGTAGCACAACCATGCATTTCTGGATCCAATCACTCGAGGGGCCCAGAGATATCTCTCTCAAGTAGAGAGGGGCAAATCCCATCTTGATTGACCATGTCTTGCAGCATGCTTCAGGACAAACCCGAAAGCTACCTTTATAACTACCCAGTTACGGAGTAGCGTCTAATAGCCTCAAAGTAGGTCGATCCACATCTCAAGTACATGCGACAATCTCAGGTCTAAGGACAAAACGTACACGATGTGTAGAGAGAGCTGCAAGTCTAATTGCCAGTCTCAAGTTGGGTCAGTCCAACCCCATGTTCATAACATGTGTCCACATCATTAGTTTAACATCTCCATGTCTATGACTTGCGAAACATAGTCATCAACCAATCGATGTGCTAGTCTAATATTCACATGTGTCCTTACATGAACTCTGACTAGGGACAACTATTAGATAACCATACAAGTATAGAGTTTCACAAACAATTCACATAATTGCCAATCAATATAAGTTGCCTGATATGGATATTCAAAGAACATTACATTAACTCATGGATACATAAAAAATATAATCATCTCTATGATTGCCTCTAGGGCATATTTCCTTCACCACCATCGACCTGTGATCTTTGCCGCCTACTTTGTTGTCTGCTCGATTGTTGTGAACTTATGTTATGATGTTGCTGTGAACTTATGTCATGATGTTGCTGTGAACTTATGTATTTTGTTGTGTGTTAGCTGTGGCGAGGACACATTTGTGAGGTGTGGTAAGCTCATCATCTTGGAAAGAAGTTACCAGAGCACATGCCATAGCTAAAACCAAACATGCTTATTTCTTTCTCCCGGACCTAGTACAACCCTCCAAAGAACAGTGCCTTAATTCTACTCAAGTGCTAAACAGTGTCAATGCGGAAAACCAAATAAGAGGAAGAATTTGGCCCAGCACCAGATCCCGGCGTGTAGTCCCCGCGCGTACAAATTGCACGCGGCAGAAAAAACTCACACCGGAACCAAACACATCCTAAATGTCTGATTCAGCGTTGCCTCCAAGGTGCTTTTCAGATGCTGCGGGATAGGACTCAGACCTCTTGCGAGCGACCAAACTGTCCTTTTTCATACTCCCTCTGATCCTTATTAGTTGACTCAAATTTGTCTAGATTTAAATGAATCTAGCATTACTTAATATATAGGTTTATCTAAATTTTGACAAATCCAAATCAATTAATATTGATGGAAGGGAGTACCGTTTCAGCCTGTTTAGAAAGTATATGCAGGCTACCAACACGCATGTACATGCCATGCACGTCCGACCGTTCGGCAGCGTATTAACTTGAGTCGAACTGCACTAGCGCATGTTCTCCATCGTACGTATAGCACCGCGTTGGTGTAGTGGACGTTCTTGACGACGAGTAGGTGTAGAGCCCCTACACCGGCACCGATACGTATAGCCACCGGGTGGCTACCGTGTCGCACCCGGCTGGCAAGGAGGAATCTCACCTCGTCCGTGGCGGGTGTTGAGTAGCTGTTTCGTCCTCCAGGACAGCAGAGAAGACACCGCGACGTACTGTGGAACGCGCCAACGAGCTTCGACATGGGAGCTGGTTCGAGCTCGGCATGGCGCATGCCCATGTCGGAGCTCGTCGGCGTATTCCACAGTGCGTCGCGATGTCTTCTCCTACAGATCGAGCACCCTGCCATTGTCGGTGGCGCCGGCGAGCATCAGCAAGAGCAGGAGGTGCGCTTCTCCAAGCCTGAAGCCTAAATCTCCCAAACACCAGAAAAGTGAAAACACAAAGGAACCGAGGACTCATGCAAAAATGGTGCACCTTTGCATTCGGGTACATATCTCTCCTAGCATTATTAACCACCACTCAATCCGACCCAACACAATTCCCATCAGCTGCCGCCTCTCTCTAACCTAGCACCTAGCAGTCTCCACCCTCCTCCTCTATAGTCGGTTCCCTCCTCCTCTGGCCGGCCTCGCCGACTTCAGGAGGAGCGAGAAACCCAATCTATGAGTTAAATCTTTGATACAAGTAGCATTGTTAATAAATTAGATTAAGATTTTACTGCTCTTTTTTGGCCTTCACGTCGATGGAGATGGTATCGTCTACAATAAGTGTCCTTCGGACCTTCGTTAGACGACGCGAGTTTCTTTTCGATGTTAGTGTTGGTGAGATCAAATTTCTTTAGGTGGGTTTTCAGATCTTGTTTCGCCAGATCGATCTTTAGGTGGTTTTTGTTGGTTGTCGTGAGGAGGTTTGTCCTTGCAATATCTTTTCCGGCTGCCACGTTCTCGATAATGGTGATTCGTACTCTCGGCTCCTTAGCGACATCGATGAGGCTGTTTGGTTTGTCTTTCCTAAAATATTGATGCTGGTACTCTTGCTGATGTTAGATGATTACTCTAATGGCTACGCGTGTGCACGTATCTTTAGCACTGCGGCACAAATTAAAGTTATTGGAGAACACTCGTTGGTATTCATAGGATGGTTTGATACCTATGTCTTTTGTATGCGGCTGCCTACAAAAAGCACAAGATTGTGTCATAGAAGAAGAAAGAGTTTAAATATCTCGATGATTGGATAAATTTCTTTAGACTTTATTTTATAATTGCTAAAGACAGCTTATGTATCTTTACCATATACTATTTGCTACGATAAATATATGATATTGATTGTTAAAAAAACCACCACTTAATCCAATTTCTCCGTATCCTTCTCCTTTTCCACTTGAAGGGTTCATCTACAAAACTAGCATCGTGAAGTGCACATTCCAAGAGGACATCTCGGACGGGTTGCATGTAAGGTTGTGGCCGAGATCCCGAGAGTTTTCACCATCTGACCTCTCCAATAATCGCCCAAGGGAGGTCATGATACACTAGTAGAAAATAAGCCTTTCGTTTTTAGCTGCCATAGGCTCTAGTCCTGGTCCTGATTGGAACCGGGACTAGTGCACTAGTCCCGGTTCGTCCCTGTAGCAACGGCTAGAAGGCAGCATCCGCCTAGTCCCGGTCCGGGACTAGAGGTGTGCTCTCCAACGGCTAGAAGCGAGGGGACCTCTAGTCCCGGCCTATACTACAAACCGGGACTAGAGTGCACTAAATAGTCCCGGTTTGTAGTACATGCCGGTACTAAAATTCTCCCTATATATTCACTGCTCCGTCTAGCCCATGGCCATTGTTGAGTCCGAACTTGCTCAAGAGTTCATCCCCATTTTTTGTCTAAGATTTGTCATGACCTGTCAAGTTTTGGTGGCACCCATCAATCCAAGGTTATTAAAGGTTTGCAACTTCATTGTTTCATCTCTCATTGTTAGTTTAGGTCAATGTTCTAGAAGAAGAGAGAGATTTCATGATTTAGAAGTAGAGAGAGTTTTAGATGTGTTATTTTAGACAAATTTTGATTATGCAAAAAGTTATTGAAAGTTGAGTTGTGTAATTTTAGAGTTTTGGAGCTCAAAATTGAATAAGATTTTCACTGCTAGATCAATAATTGAAAAGTCAACATTTTTATGTTAATAGTTTTGTCCAATTCAAAAATTGGCGCATGTAAAATTATATATATATGTTGTTAGTGCACACTAAAATTTTAGATTATAATAAAAATGATCCAAGCTTTTAATTATAATGCAGATGAGCCGGCAATGGATGTACAACGCTCCTCGAATGTCTGACGCGTTCAATAAAGGAGTGCATTATTTTCTTAATGTGGCTCGGGCAAACAAGCGAAATGGTTTTATGTGTTGTCCATGTCGTGTCTGTCGGAATGAGATGGATTAATCTTCCTCAAAAAACATTCACATCCACCTGATTCAGTCTGGTTTTATGCCCGGCTATAATTTTTGGACAAAGCACGAAGAAAGAGGGGTTATGATGGAAGACAACGAAGAAGAAGAGAATGATGTCAATTATCCAATGTTCCCTGAATACGGTGGTACTGCAATAGAAGACAATGAACATGGAGAAGGTGATGAACAGGCATCATATGAGACCGCTGATGATCTTCGTCGGGACATTCTTGATGCATGGAGCGAATGTGAAAATGAAAACGAGAAGAAGAAGTTGGAGCGCATGTTAGAGGATCACAAAAAATTGTTGTACCCAACTTGCAAAGATGGCAACGACACAAAGCTCGGTACCACACTAGAATTGTTGCAATGGAAGGCGAATAATGGTTTATCTGACAAGGGATTTGAGAAGCTACTGAAAATAATGAAGATGAAGTTTTCCAAGGATAACAAATTGCCTGTTAGTACATACGAGGCAAATAAGGTTGTTTGCCCTCTAGGACTAGAGGTGCAGAAGATACATGCATGCATTAATGACTGCATCCTCTACCGTGGTGAGGAGTACAAGAATTTGGATGCATGCCCAGTATACGGTGCATTGCGTTATAAGATCAGATGAGATGACCCTAGTGATGGTGAGGGCGAGAAGCGCTCCAGGAAGAGGGTTCCTGCAAAGTTGATGTGGTATGCTCCTATAATACCACGGTTGAAATGTTTGTTTAGAAACAAAGAGCATGCCAAGTTGTTGCGATGGCACAAAGAATACCGAAAGAAAGACTCGATGATGAGACACCCCGCTGATGGATCGCAGTGGAGAAAAATCGATAGAGAGTACCCATGCTTTGTAGATGACGCAAGGAACTTAAGGTTTGGTCTAAGTATAGATGACATGAATCCTTTTGGGGAGAAAGGCTGTAGTCATAGCACCTGGCATATAACTCTATGTATTTATAACCTTCCTCCTTGGTTGTGCATGAAGTGAAAGTTTATTATGATGTCAGTGCTCATCCAAGGCCCGAAGCAACCTGACAACGATATTGATGTGTACCTAAGGCCATTAGTTGAAGAACTACTATAGTTGTGGCGCGACGAAGGTGTACGTATGTGGGATGAGCACAAACATAAGCCATTTGACCTACGAGCGTTGCTGTTCGTAACCATCAATAATTGTTCCTGATTGCATCAATCCGATGAACTTGACCTGGTGTCTTCTTTAACATGAACGACCCACGCATGAAGTCAAAGCCGGATCCACCAAGGAGTCCACCAACTATACTGTGCCGACTTAAAGTACAAGGAAAATGACTCAGCATACGAGTCCTAGTAGAACTCGTGTAACTCTGCCCCGGCTATGATATATAAAGCCAGGCAGGGGCACCCCTTGACGGACAAGTTTGGACAGATTATACAATAGACATAGAGATCTAGATAGACCACATAGGTCTAGAAAGCTTAGTCGGCCATGAGGCCTTAGACTACAATCGCCTAAGCTATTAAGTCGACGACATTGTAAACAAATATATGTCCATATAGTGATTTATCGTAGGAATAGGGATCCTCCATCAAAGGTGACCGAACCTGGGTACATCGTGTGCCAATACTGCTCCCGGATTCTCAAACCTTGTCTTGCCCTACTCTACTCGATTCTACCACTCACGAGGATATATGCCATGAAAATACCACGACATTCATGCTTTTGTAAGTATAACATAGAGATAGACAACACACTATAGCTTGAGCCGCGCGTGAACATGCGATGTCTCCGGTATTATGCTGGACGCGCTTCTACGGGTTGATGTCGTCGACATGTACTCATGCCAGATGTACGCGGGATCCCCGAAGACGGGGAGAAGGGTTCGCGTCGGCGTCGCGTCTTCCTGCCATGCCGTATGTGGGAATCACGTCAGCGGGGAGAAGAGTGAGCCGCGTGAACGATGATACCACATCGACACGCAGCTCGTCGACCGGGAGAAGCATCAATGGGATAAATGCGTCCCCGCTAAGATCATACGCTTTAACGGCTGATATGTAATAAATTCACCGATCAAACCACATATGATGTAGGTATTTGTGTTGAGTGAACCATTTTCAAGGAAGCGTGTATGTGGTTCAATCGACGAAGTTATTAGATGTAGTATCATCCTAAACTCAAACAGACACGGTAAGATTCGACGTTTTAACGAATTAAACTCAACCTAGATGATAAGATGCAAGGTTTTCCATTATCTTAGGGGACGTCACGTTTGCCTTTGTCAAACAGTATATACTGTTTATCTATACTAGTAATATGCCCGTGCGTTGCCACGAGATTTCAAAATATTTTCTAAACAAAAAATGGTAAAACATAATGCACACTTATATTCTCCAAAGGCATGACAATGATGTATTATCTCCACCTCTTCTTTTCCATCAGCCCTTCAATTTCATTTTTTTATTGTTATTCCATGATTATGATTTGTAGTTATGCGCTCTCTCTCCTTGCTCCCCCTCTCTCTCCCTCCCCTACCCACCCATCTCCTCACACACATGACTTCGCTGCAAGAAAACGAAAATATGCATAAAGACAATCATCAAAGTTTTCTTATATTTTATGAGCATGTACATTGATACAATTACCATTTTCATACAACCATCGAAACCCTTGGTTTCTCATCCGCACCATCCGCTCCTCCTTCAGTACGCCGTGGCATTATCCTTTTTAGCTTCACTTATTTTGTCCACACAAAAAATGGTAGAAGCTTTGTGGTCCTTCCGGGATTTAAGAGCACCGGAGACGGCTAACACACACCCATTATGTAAAAAATAAGGAATACTCTTAGAGTAAAGTATGTATGCAGATCAACAAATAATGGCGTGTAACTGTAATACAATTCTAGAAATGGTGCATGTAAATAAATTTTTGGCTCCTCCGAAACAATAATAGCAAAGCTTCCGAATGCCCTACACTTGTACTAACATGCACATCTACTCTAACAAACAAGCATCAACTTATCATCCAAACCAGTGTGAATGTCTTCTTAACATCTAAGAATGGATATGAAGGATATCAAACCGGGATATAGATTATAATTTCCACATGCCCATCATGACAGTTGGGTATGAAGGATATTAAACATGGATATGAACTTAGATTTCTAGTGCCCAAGAATAGGTTCTCAACAATTGCTTTAAGTGTTCCACCTGGAGCCACATCTTAACCAAATTTCTCATTGTAACAACAAAACATAAAAAAATATTGACCAACAAGTGTGTGTAAGTTTAAGCTAAAAAAAGAAATAAGGAAGGAAAATTACTGCAAAATAATCAGGTATGTTGAATACACATGTTCAGAATCGATCGATTAGTTTCTCCATTAGATATTCATACATGTGAGTGAATTTAGAGTAAGGTAGTAAAAATGAAGTTGACTACAAGAAAATGGACTATGAATTGAATTACCAGGAAGGGCGACAACACTCAGACATACTGTGACAGAGGCATCGGGTGTGTGGCTTGAGGATATGGGAGTTCAAAAGAATGCAGTGGTTGTACATGCGCCCTAGATAGTGTCAAGTCTCAAGCAATGTAAACTTAGAAAGCAAAGAAGAAATTTAGAAGTATACCATGGTGCAAGACATGTATAACCTAGTTATTTTTCTGTTGCACAACTATACGGATTACGTCTTAACTAATTATAGTATGGTAAAATAAATTCTCTTCTCATAGAATAAGCTTTTTGAAAAAACAATTTTCACTCTTCTTCACAAACTTGAAACTTGTAGGCTATCTATGACAGAAGATCACTATAGGTAGTTCGTAGATACAGATAACAAACATATGGCTAATTACTACCAGATTTTATTAAAAACATTATAAAACAAAATTGAAAAATGAAGCATCATGAGTAGAAAGGGTACAACATTCATGTGTTGAACCAGTTAAGCCATTATCTAGAATTGTGACAGGTTTATATTCAAGAGAACAGTGCAGTACATAATGTTTAAATGTAATAAACATTTTCAAGAACCTATGTGAATCTAGAAAACATAAAGAGAAATACAAATTTAAAAAACGAAGAGAAATTACTAAACACAAAAGGAAATGAGCATGATACAATGATTATGGTGCAACACTGTAGTGTATTGGCAATGCCGTTAGTGGTGCCTTCTCTCTTGCCTGTAAATGTATTTATCATTGTAAGTTCCACCTTCATAGTCACCATAAGCATCCTGTCCCTGGGAGCATCAATAGAGGATGGGAGTTGGCGCCACAATGAATTTGTAGTAGTAGCAAAAAAAAAGGTTGTTGTAGCAGCCGATGGAAGAAACCTAAAGAAAATCAATTATTTTGGTTTAGAACAAAAAAAATCCTAAAGCACATGCTCATTTTCCCCCAATGCAAGCCGGATGCTCAACTGTGTAAGCACATTACAGTTTTCAAACTCTAAAACAATCACTTTCAACAAATAAATTTGGTGTATGTTTCGAAAATTCATATAAGCTGATCCAGGCTTTGTCTTATTTTCAATCAAAACTTAAACACGATACAAAGCCATGGCAAAACTTTGAAACAGAACTATACAAAGCATCTGAAAGCAGATACGTACTCTGGAGCATCGAGTTACACACAGTACGAGGATCATTTCCAGTTACTTGTCATTTATGAAAGCATCATTTGCTAATAATAGCATGTATTAGGAATTTTCCCGTCTCAATCCCTCAACTAAGAAATTGTTGGCTAGTGAAGGGTAACGACCGACAAAGCTACCAAAATGATCACCAAAACCATCAGTGATTTCCCACATGATCACCTACCAGTATTATGTATGTCCATGCTTTCATGGGACTCTTGGCACCAATTTCATCAAACATACGTATTGCCCTCACTGTATTGCCCAATGTAAAATGCACTAAGAAAAAAATGACCATTAGTTTTCACGCTACAGGGACTCTATGCGGTCATTTTACTTCAAAAGTCAGCATAAGTTTCTAATCTATAGTTTTGCGTAACTATATGAATAAGAATCTAACTGACTGCTGAAACATGAAAGATCATAGATTCTACAACACATGATTGTGGATAATTTAGCCTTTAGAGGTCAAAACAAATTAACAAGCATAAATTTCACATACTACTATTCATATGAATAGGAAGGATAAACTCACCATTGGTCAGAGTCACCAAGGCGCATCTCCTCTTTCCCTGAACAGGCTTCGACATCGCTGGAGAAAAAACCTACCTCGTAGGCATCCTTCTCCACCATCTACCACACTTTGGCGCAACTGGACAAGACCAGCTCCTCACTGTCCTTTAATAAAAATCTTGGCTAAGGAGTGCGTCCATTGACGCCTTAAAAGATTAGGAGAACACAAATAAGCCCTTGTGTTTCGTTTCATTGGACAGAAGGAGAGTTTGTTTACATACCTCCTAATAGGCATCCAGAAACAAACCTAAAGCTATTACATCAATGCACAACCCAGGTGGATGGCAGCAAAGACCTGAAGGCCAGACACGACTATAGTACAAAGCCAGGCTACCACTTTGATCCTGGTCAAGAGGGTGGAGATGGAAGGTCTGATACCATGCATTCATTGCACATTTTCCAGATCATCCATGGGTGAGTAGCACGGTAGTGGAAAAACCTTGATGCATGGGCTTGGGGGTGGCTAGATTGGACGTGGTCCACCAGTTCAGTAGCGATGTGTGGTTGTTTGGATATGTCATCCAAGCAAGAACTTCATGCCAGATATGTCACAAGAAGGGACATGTCGTGAGTGCGACTTTATTTCAATTTCTTGATCGCATAGGAGGTACCAAGGGTGATGAATGTCATGTGATACGTTGGAAACGTATCTATAATTTTTGATGCTCCATGCTTGTTTAGTATCTACTTTGCTTTACTTGTCCACACTTTGAGGTGCTTTTTACATATTTTCTGGTACTAACCTACTAACAAGTTGCAACAGTGCCAGATGCCTGTTTTCTGCTGTTTTTTGTTTCAGAAAAGTTAGTAAAGAAATATTTTCGGAATTGGACGAGACAAAGGAAAAAGTCAATAACTTTCCGTGAGAAACAAGAAGTCCAGAGGAGAGTCGGAGGGGCCAGCCAGGGGGTCCAGACCCACCCCAGGCGCGGGTGGGCCCAGCCCCGCACCTGGCTAGGGTTTGGTGGCCCTGGCCGCCTCCTCGGTCTCCCTCTTCGCCTATAAGAAGCCCCCAATGCAGAAACCCTGAGTACCCGATCAGAAATCCACGAAACCGCCTGTAGCCGTAGTCACCATCGTCCCTAGATCGGGGGGATCTGAAGTTCTTCCCGGCACCTGCCGGAGGGGACATCATCCCGGAGGCCTTCTCTCCGGTATGATGCGTGAGTAGTTCCACCTTGGACTATGGGTTCATGTAGTAGCTAGATGGTTGTATCTCCTCCTTTGTGCTTTCATGAATAGATCTTGTGAGCTCCGTTCATGATCAAGATCTAATCTATTTGTAATCATGCATGTTGTGTTTGCGGGGTTCCGATGGATATTGAGATTATTATGTTGGTTTGATTAATGGTTTTGTCTTTATGATTCTATCATGTCTGTGTTGTTTGTGATCTTGCATGCTCTACGTTGTTAGTAGCTATCTTGGCCAAGTAGTTGCTAGTGACTCCAAGAGGGGGTATTTATGCTCGATAGTGGGTTCATGCCTCTAGTTTCCAAGGGAAGTGACAATAATCTCTTCGGTTGTAGATGTGCTGTTGCTACTAGGGAGAAAACAACGTTCTCTTGTTCATGGAACATGCAGACTGTTTACCTTACACACTTTGCTTAAAGCAGTTGTCTATTGCTTGCAACTTAATACTGAAGGGGGGTTAGGATGATAACCTGAAGGTGGAATTCTAGTCATAGATGCAGTTGGATGGCGGTCTATGTATCTTGTTGTATTGCCTGATCAACCTCATAGGATCTTTCTGACTAGTAATTGCATTGTTATGCCTTGCTCAGTTCCTGTCAATTTCCCTGCTGTAATTTGTTTACCCTTCATGTCATGTTGTTTATATAAGGAGAGCACCTCTAGTGAACTATGGACCCCGGTCCAATCTTTACCATTGATACATCTTCCACTGTTACTTGTTTACTTGCTGCAAACCATTACCTTCCACACCATACGTTTAATCCTTTGTTACAGCAAACCGGTGAGCTTGACAACCTCACTGTTCGTTGGGGTAAAGTCTTGAGTTTGTGTTGTGCAGGTCTCCGCGTTGCTTGCAACACCTGTGTGACGTTTCCTTCCTCCTTATGGTTCGATAACATCGGTCTCAACTAAGGGAAAACTTGCTGCTTGCTGCTTCACACCTTGCTCTTGGGGTTCCCAACAAGGCTATGCGTAGACAGCCGTCAAGCTTTTCTGGCGCGGTTGTCGGGGAGGCTAAGGACGTCTTCACAAGGGGAGTCCTTCACTTCCTTTCTCTTTACTTTGTTTTTAGTTTGCTTTGTTTCTTTTGCTTGGTTTTGTTTGCCTCTTTTCAAAAAACCCCCAAAAAATAGTCTAGTTTGGTTTGCTTGCTTTATTAAAAAACACAAAAAAATAGTTCCTACTCTAGCTGGTGGTCTGTTGTTGCCTGGCTTGGTCATGCTTTCTATCAATGGATGGATTATTTGAAACTAGTTCTTATTGGCAAGATGGGTTCACAGAAGAACAAAAGTATTATTATAAGGAACACCGTTTGTCACAAAAAGGGAAACACTTATGGGAACAAATTGATAAGTTGAATACTATTGCTAGAGACGTGTGCTCTACTTATAATGTTACTTATTGCTTTGATAAAGCTTGTTTCTGCAGGAGGTATAAACACCTACCATTTCAATGTGAGTATAATGATAATGTTACCATATCTTCTTATGTTAAAGGAAATTATGATTTTGATGATGTGGAACAAATTGAAGAATTTATTGCCTTTAAGGGTGAATTTTAACTTGCCAGTTTGCTTGAAAATACTGATGATGCACCTTATAAACATGAGGTTTTTGAGATACTTAAATTTTGCTTTGATAATTACAGGAAAGAAAATAGCTATATTCTTGAATATTTTAATAGGCGTTTTCCACAAATGGAAGAGACTAATGCCTTGCAGGAGCCTATGGAAGAAGAAATTATTGAAACTGGAAGCTCATTAGATGAAAAAGAGGGGGAGAGTGATGAACAAAAGGAGGAAGAATGGATTATCTACACATGCCTACCTTCTAATGAGAGTAACTATTTATCCCTTATATTATTTGATTGTCCCCCATGCTTACCAAAGGAGGATGAATGTTATGTTCCTGTGGATCCTTTTGAAATGTCTACTTTGGATAAAACCCATGGAGGTTTTAATCCCACTATTTTTGAGCTTGATAGAAATTATGTGTTTGTAGCTCATGAAAAGCCTGCTTTATGTGATGGTTATATTGTTGAGTTTATTCATGAGGCTACTGAAAATTATTATGAGAGAGGAAAATATGGTTGTAGAAGTTTTGATGGTATTGAAACACCTCTCTTTGTGCTGAAAGTTTTGAAGTTACTCTTGTCTTATCTTCCTATGCCTATCACTTTGTTCTTCATGAATTTATTTGTGTACAAAATTCCTATGTATAGAAATTGGGTTAGACTTAAATGTGTTTTGAATTTGCTTCTTGACGCTCTCTTTGACTTCAATTCATAATTCTTATGTGAGCATCTTCTCAAGCTATCAAGCCTAACTTAAATGCATTAAAGAAAAGTACTTGTTGGGAGATAACCCAAGAGTTTTATTTAGTCTTGGAAGTTATTACTTCAGGAATGACCTCTCCTTATCCTTTTTGTTTGCTTTTTGTGCCAAGAATGACCTCTAATGAGAGGGAAGTAAGATTTGGGGAGTTATTGTCCCAAAACAGATTTTTGTGCTCCACCATAAAAATTCGTGAGAAGGCTCTGTAAGTTGGATTGAGCTGAAAATTTACGAATAAATCCCCCAGTATGTTAGCTAACTTTCGTTAGTTCAACACTTTTTGATTTGAGTATAGAAGGTCTTCGAAAAAATCGGTTTCTACCTGCTGGTCTGTTTTAACAGATTTCTGCCATTATTTGCATTTACTTCTTATTGATTCCTTATTTAGTTCTCTTCAGGTAAATTGAGATTTTTGAAGGAGTTACTACAATAGCTTGTGTTTTTAATGAAAAGCTTTGCTGTTCCAAAGCTTTGCTAGTGGTCTAATATCTTTTAAATACACTAATGTTGCTAATGAAGATTGTGTGAAGTTTTGTATGAAGGAAAATTTCAGGTGTAGAGAAAGAATGATGCAATGAGATAAAGAATGGACAAAAGCTCAAGCTTGGGGATGCCACCATGGTGTCACCCCAAGAAATATCCAAGAGGTACAAGCGTCAAAGCTTAGGGATGCCCAATGCATCCCCTTCTTCATCAATAAAAAGCTCCGGTCTGTCTAGACACTTCGTTTTATTTTTCATGCATAGTTGTGTTGTTCTTGGAGCGTCTTAGTTTTTGTTTGCTTTGCTTAGGTGTTTAGTTTGCTTGAATAAAGTAGTTTGGACCCCCGTTCTTGCAGTGTTGTTTTGCAAATAAGTTTGCTTGTTGTTGGAAAGGAGTACTAAGTTCTTGCTTGAAGTGCAAGAGGGGCTTGCATTGACTGTGACTTAGACTTTAGCATGACATGCTAGGTGTTGTTTTAGCATTATGCTTAGTGATTATTGGTGTAGCATGTCTTGTTCCAAATAATTGGGATTTCTTAGTGTGCCTTGAAGAAATTACGCATTGTTTTAGCATGCAAAAGCATAGTATTGTGGTTTTCTCCTTTGATGTTTTGCTTGGGTTGACTTGGCACATGCTCACACCATGTTATGACTATGACAAGTCACCATTAGCCTCTATGATCATTTAGTCCTTGACTTGTAGTACCACTCTTTGCTTTGATTAGTATGCTTTGTTGCACTGCATGATTATGGCCATTATTGCTCTCTTAGTTGGTTGCTCCCAGCCTTTTGCTAGCCTCCACTTGTATGAGTAAGTTCTACTCATGCCTCCAACTCCCAAGAAACCAAGTTATTCCAAAGTGTCCACTATAAATTCCTATGCATGGTGTGTTACACCATTCCAAGTATATTCTTGTTTTCAACTATCTTCTAATTAAAAAACTATTTTGTTATGTGAAAACTTAGTGATTAAATCCCTCACGAACTTGATGGCACACTTTATTCTTTGCCCCTAATAAACTTGAACCATGTGACACCTTTGTTGTATATTCTTGCACTTATAAGTTGGAATTAGCAGAACTGTTCTGTCACGGGGAACATTTTCAACATTGCACTTGTACCTTGTTGTACTCAGTTGATATCATGTTCTTTTGTCTATGGATGTCACCAGTGTGAAATAAAGAGGGGACTTGTAAGTCCATGGAGTTTGTATTCTGTGTTAGAGAATCGCCTGGCCGCTAGCCTAAGCCATGCTTAATCATGGTGGAAACTTGCAGCATCACCATAATGAGCTATCTATGAAGCATCCTCAATAAAAGTCTATGCATATGGTAAATAAAAGGATTGCTGAGATGCTTATTGTCTGCTTGCCTTGTCATTTTGGTTATGGGAAAGCTCCTGTACCATGTGCAAGGGGTACCCCGTTGGCGGTTATCAATGATATGCAAATACTTACAATGACAAGAACTTACCTGGACCCACTGTTCAAAAAATAGGCCAAATCAGCGATTAATAGGCCGATTAATCGCTACTAGGGACCTGACCATGTCGATTACCATTAATCGTTTGTGTTAATCGTTTAGCCCGATTAATAGCTCTGACACTCCGATTACTAGGTATGTTCCCGATTAACTACTACACTTGGTCAAAAAATTTGAAAAATTATCAACACATATCACTCATCCATCTGCAAAGTAGGTTTTTTGAAGCTCCCGCTCGATCCCTGCCTCCAGGAGCTCAATTTCTGCCATCACCAGCCAATTCCTTGTCGTTGTTGACCGGTTCCTAGTAGTTGTCGATCAGACCTCAGATACAAGAGCTCGAACACCTTGAGGATATCATCTAGGAGCTCGAGGCTGCCTTTAATAGGTTAGGTGGTTGAGGTGTAAGAGGAGTCATATGTGTTTTAGGTGCTAATTTTTGTAGGTTACACCGATTAATAACCAACCGATTAAATCATTTAATCGTCTGAATTCCGATTAGTCGCTACTCCCAAGACAACTGAGCAGTTAATGATTACCGATTTCCTTACCATTGCATGGACCCAAAGTTGAGTATGCATGAGGTGTGGCCCTCGTATTCAAGGGACTTGAGATTGCCAAGTTATACTTCATTAATCATATACTCCAGCTTTACCACTTTAACCTTAACCACTTCAAGATGCTTATGATAGGGGCAATGAGGGCTGAAAGCTAACAAGTTCCATAATTTTTGGAAGATCTTTTTGAAACTTGTAATCCCTGCTTCCTTTTACAAAAGTCCTTTCTTCCACCATTATTTGAGTCTCCACTTTCTACCTTTAGGCACCATTAAGAGAGCATAGTTGTCATTCTGTGTGCAGTGTTCCAAAGCTTATTAATTGATGCATATTGTGTTATTACTTGTTCTTGTGCTATTTGTTTCTAGTCACCCTTGTGAACTTTGCAGGTGTACTATTCATCTAATTGCTACTCTATGAGGGACAAGCTGATTGCCACTATGCTATGTTTTCTGCATGTGAAACAAACAAACGTTTCTCAATGCATATTTTCATGATCTTTGTTTGTAGCTTGTCATGTTGCATGCATAGTTACTTTGTCCTATTGTTAGAACTCCATCTTTCATGCACATGTTTAGAGTTCTTTGATCCCAGCTTTCAATGCTTGCAAATGGTTGGATCTTTATTGTGAGGGTGCATGTCACCTCAAAAATTATTCTGTTTATCACTTACCTACTCGAGGACGAGCATGATTAAGCTTGGGGATGTTGATACGTTGGAAACGTATCTATAATTTTTGATGCTCCATGCTTGTTTAGTATCTACTTTGCTTTACTTGTCCACACTTTGAGGTGATTTTTTCATGTTTTCTGGTAATAACCTACTAACAAGTTGCAACAGTGTCAGATGCCTGTTTTCTGCTATATTTGGTTTCAGAAAAGTTAGTAAAGGAATATTCTCGGAATTGGACGGGACAAAGGACAAAGTCAATTACTTTCCGTGGAGAACAAGAAGTCTAGAGGAGAGCCGGAGGGGACAGCTAGGGGGGCTAGACCCACCCCAGGTGTGGGTGGGCCCAGCCCCGCGCCTGGCTAGGGTTTGGTGGCCCTGGCCGCCTCCTCGGTCTCCCCCTTCGCCTATAAGAAGCCCCCAATGCAGAAACCCTGAGTACCCTATCAGAAATCCATGAAATCGCCTGTAGCCGCAGTCACCATCGTCCCTAGATCGGGGGGGGGGGATCTGAAGTTCTTCCCGGCACCCTGCCGGAGGGGAGATCATCCCTGAGGCCTTCTCTCCGGTATGATGCGTGAGTAGTTCCACCTTGGACCATGGGTCCATGTAGTAGCTAGATGGTTGTATCTCCTCCTTTGTGCTTTCATGTATAGATCTTGTGAGCTCCATTCATGATCAATATCTAATCTATTTGTAATCATGCATGTTGTGTTTGCGGGGATCCGATGTATATTGAGATTATTATGTTGGTTTGATTAATGGTTTTGTCTTTTTGATTCTATCATGTCTGTGTTGTTTGTGATCTTGCATGCTCTCCGCTGTTAGTAGCTATCTTGGCCAAGTAGTTGCTAGTGACTCCAAGAGGGGGTATTTATGCTCGATAGTGGGTTCATGCCTCTAGTTTCCAAGGGAAGTGACAATAATCTCTTCGGTTGTAGATGTGCTATTTCTACTAGGGAGAAAACAATGGTCTCTTGTTCATGGAATATGCAGACTGTTTACCTTACACACTTTGCTTAAAGTAGTTGTCTGTTGCTTGCAAATTAATACTGGAGGGGGTTCGGATGATAAACTGAAGGTGGACTTCTAGTCATAGATGTAGTTGGATGGCGGTCTATGTATCTTGTTGTATTGCCCAATCAACCTCATAGGATCTTTCTGACTAGTAATTGCATTGTTATGCCTTGCTCAGTTCCTGTCAATTTCCCTGCTGTAATTTGTTTACCCTTCATGTCATGTTGTTTATCTAAGGAGAGCACCTCTAGTTAACTATGGACCTCGGTCCAATCTTTACCATTGATACATCTTCCACTGTTACTTGTTTACTTGCTGCAAACCATTACCTTCCACACCATACGTTTAATCCTTTGTTACAGCAAACCGGTGAGCTTAACAACCTCACTGTTCATTGGGGCAAAGTCTTGAGTTTGTGTTGTGCAGGTCTCCGCGTTGCTTGCAACACCTGTGTGACGTTTCCTTCCTCCTTCTGGTTCGATAACCTCGGTCTCAACTGAGGGAAAACTTGCTGCTTGCTGCTTCACACCTTGCTCTTGGGGTTCCCAACAGGCTGTGCGTAGATAGCCGTCATTATGTTAAATACAATCATGAAGATAGTTTCTTAACATATATAGCTGGATACTTAATATTATTATTATAAATATCTTCATTACCAATAGCCAACTGCTCTATTTCTACATTTCCATGCATCATAGTTTGATGTTCCTGGGTTGATAATTCATGAACAATGGTTACCAAAATATGCACTGAGACTTAATGTACTTCAAAAATAAAATAATACTTGAGATGTAGAGGAAATCCACACCCAATCAAATGACACGGCTTCTTTGAAACAAACTACATAAAGCCTGCATTACCAAAAGGAACATAACAAAGTCTAAAATACATAGTGCATACTTGTGGCACAATTTGTTCAATAACATAATTGTGGCAGGTATTTTTTTAAGTTACGGGGAGTAGGATGAGCACATCATAAGACTTTTATGATATCTGATTGTGGAAGTCAAGAGTTTGATAAGAAAGATTTTGTTGGAGATATGCCCTAGAGGCAATAATAAAAGTAATTATTATTATATCTTTGTGTTTATGATAAATGTTTACATTCATGCTATAATTGTATTAACCAGAAAGATTAATACTTGTCTAATTTGTAAACTTGTTAGAGTCCCTAGTAAAGCCTCTTTGTAACACTAGCTTGTTGGTTAATAGATGGTCATGGTTTCCTGATCATGAACATTGAGATGTTATGAACAACAAGATCATATCATTAGGATAATGGTGTGATGGACATACTACTATAGATAAGCGTAGCATAAAGATCAAGTCATTTCAATAGTTCAATTGCTATAAGCTTTCAGATACATAGTAACCTAATTCGTTCGACCATGAGATCATGCTAATCACCACTATCGGAAGGATGCTTTGATGACATCAAACACCACTTCGTAACTGGGTGGTTATAAAGGTGGCATTGAGTGTTTGGAAAATATGTGTTGAAGCACATGGATCAAGCGTGGGATTTGTCCATCCATATGAAGGATAGATATACTCTGGGCCATCTCGGTGGAATGTCATCCAATTATCTTGCAAGCATGTGACTGGGTCACAAGGGATCACATATCATAGGAACGAGTAAAGAGTACTTATCAGTAACGAGGTTGAACAAGGTATGCAGAGATACCGACGATCAGACCTCGGATAAGTAAAATATCGTGAGATAAAAGGGAAATTGGTATCATATGTATTTGGTTTATTCAATCGCAAAGTAATCGTAGAAATATGTGGGAGCCATATGAATTTCCAGATTCCTCTATTGGTTATTGATCAGGAGAAGAGTCCCGGTCATGTCTGCATAATTTATGAACCGTAGGGAGACACACTTAAGGATTCGATGTTGTTTAGTAGATATGGAATGTGAGTAAGAATACCGAATGTTGTTTGGAGTCTCAGATAGGATCCTTCATATCACGAGGAGATCCGGAATGATCCGGAGAATAAGATTCATATAAGGAAAGTTCATTTCCGGAGTTCGGGAATGATTCCAGTGTTTTCACCGGAATGATCTAGAAGGGTCTAGAAGGTTCACCGAATCGGTAGGGGAAGGGTACATGAATGTGTCATGACTAAGTGCAATGATTGCATCATGTCCTAGGTCACTTGGCTATGCGTTTAAAAGAAAGAAATTAAACTCCAAAATTGAAAGTCAAAAGGCAAGTTTTAATAGTCAAACTAGGGCAATGTTTCATGGTGGAGGGAGGAGAGGAAACCTCCTCTCCCTCCATCGTGCACGCCAAGGAGAGGGAGTTAGGGGTGGATACGACCTCCCCTCCCCTAGTTGCCCCTCCCTCTCATAAATAGAGGAGAGGGGCAGCCCCAAAGACCACCACCACAATCCCACGAGCCGCCGCCGGCCCCACCTCCTCCTCTCCGGCCTCTAAACCCTAGAACACCGAGGAAACCCTCTACTCCATACTACCCGCTCCAGCTTAAGGCGAAGCCCTGCAAGATCTTCCCTCTAACTCTGGCACCATGCCGTCGTGCTGCCGGAATCACGAGGAGAGAACTACAACCTCCGCTGCCTACTGGAACAAGGTAGAGGAAGGTCTTCATGAAAGGAATATGCCCGAGAGGCAATAATAAAGTGGTTATTATCATATTCCTTATTTATGATCAATGTTTATTTTACATGCTATAATTGTATTAATATGGAAACGTTAATACATGTGTGTTTAATAAACAAAAAGGAAGTTCCTAGTTATGCCTCTCTTATAAACTAGCTCGTTGATTAACAAGATGATCATAGGTTTCCTGATCATGGACATTGGATGTTGTTAATAACGAGGTCACAACATTAGTGTAATGGTGTGATGAACATTCATCCGACGTATAGCATTACGATCAAAGTCATTGAGTTTATATTACTATAACAACTTACGAAGTGATCCTAATCCTTAGACCATGAGATCATGTCAATCACTAACACTGGAAGAGTTTCTTGATAACATCAAACGTCACACCGTAACAGGGTGATTATAAAGATGGATTCAGAACTAATAAAGTGTTATGTTGAGGCCCATGGATCAAGAGTGGAATTTGTTCATCCCGATGACGGATAGATATACTCTGGGCCCTCTCGGTGATATCACATTGGTTAGCTTGCAAGCAAGTGATTTGATCACTAGAATGTTATATCACGGGAACGAGAAAAGAGTGCATGTCAGTAATGAGATCAAACTAGGTATGGAGATACCGATGATAGAATCTCGGACATGTAATATATCGTGAAACAAAGGGATTAAGATACTAGCGTAAAAGGTTCCGACGATCACAAGAAAGTCATCGTTGAATGTGTGGGAGTCAGTATGGGTCTCCAGTTCCCGTTTCTGATTATTGATCGGAGAGGGGTCTCGATCATGTCCGCATTATTCACGAACCGTAGGGTGACACACTTAAGAGACACTGACATCCATTTGGAGCAAAAGTTTCATGCCGAAAAGAATAACAAGCGCAGGAATTTATTTCACTAGATACCGAAACGGGTTTTCGGGTGAAATTGCAGAAAGTGTTTCTGCATGTGAAATGAAATACTAGCAAGGGGTTATATGTGAATGTTTGTCATTAAAGTAATTGACAAAATTCTGAATAAATAAAAGGAGTTTTATTTAATGAGAGTTTGCATTAGTTTTGGTGGAAATTTAATAGGAATTTGAGTGAGTTTTTGAGTGGAGGGAATTGAAAGGCATTTGAGTGAGTGGAGTGTCCACCCACATGAATGTGGAAGAGGTGGGGGCAGCCCCATGGCTGGGCGCATGGCCCCTTGGGTGCCCCCTCTCCCTATAAAAGGATCCCCCCTCCCTCTCTCACTCACACCTCCTCGTGAAGGATCTCTCTCCCCCTCTAGTATTTATCCCTCATGGTCTCGGACTAGCGAGATACATGTTCCCAGTGGCTATTCGGCAAGAAAGAGTTGTGCTTCCGCTGCATCGCTGGAGCGAGGAGGCGGAGGTTGCTCGGTTCCTCGAACATGTGTGCGAGCACGGATGCGCTGCTGTTTTGCGGTGCTAGGACTTCCTCTCGATCTTGAGATCGACAAGAGATCGTCTACATCAACCACGAGTTTGGACTCGTTAAGCTTTGTCGGTCTTCAAGGGTATGTTCTCTACGGATATACATCCGCCCGTTGTTTGTATCTAGTAGATAGATCTTGATACATGTTGTTCCCATCGTAGGAAATTTTTTGTTTTCTATGCTGCGAACCCTACACTTCATTGAGTACCGAACGTGTGACCGACTATGGGAGCACTACTAGAACGCGGCGCCGGAAGGATCGTCTACGCGATCTTAGTATCGGCAAGTGAACGACTACATCATCCACGAGAATCTTCTCTCGTTAACCGCTTTGGAATCTTCCAGGGTGAGTACTCTAATCGACTCGTTGCTACAATCTAGTACATAGTTCTTGGCTTGTGTGTGTTCATGCGGTAGAATTTTTTTGTTTTCCATGCTACGAACCCCTATAGTGGTACCAGAGCCGTCTCTATATGTAGATCTGTTGCACGAGTAGAACACAATGGTCATTATGGGCGGTGGTGCTTTTATTATCAATTACTTCTTGTGTACTTTGCATGTTGTGGTATGGTGGGATGAAGTGACCCGGGCTAACCTTACATGAAATCGTTCATGAGACTTGCTCCACGCTCAACATGAAAATTGTATTGCATAAGTGGCTTTGCGGGTGTCTGTCTCTCCCATCATTGTAAAGATTCAATTTACAACAGGAACTTGATAGTTCAAGAATCAACGTTGTGGTTCTTGTTCATAAGTTAGAACGATACTTATTAAAAGCCCCAAACCACGTAAAATATGCAAAGAAAATTAGAGGCATCTAACTTTGTTTTGCATGGGTGTGTTGTGATGTGATATGGCCATGATTGTGATTATATATGATGTATGCAATGTTCGTTATTATAAGTCGGCACCGGCAGGAGACTTATGGTTGTCTTTTAATTTCGTTAAGACCTGCATGTCTATTATCCAAAGTAGTTGTAATAGTTGATGTTGGTGGACGAAAACCATAGAGAGGTGCCATTGACCTTGACGCCACGCCGGTGATGATGGATATCATGTTAGTGCTTGAAGATGGAGATCGGAAGCAGAAGAAGAAAGGCCATATCATATCTAAAAAATTGAATTGCATGTGATGTTAATCCTTTTTATGCATATTGTATTGCTTAGATTATGATAGTAGCATTATAATATGATCCCTTTCACAAAATTATCAAGTAAAGTGTTCACCCTTAGTTAGCACCGTTACCAAGACTCGTCGTTTCGAAGCACCACGTGATGATCGGGTGTGATAGAATCAACGTGTGCATACAATGGGAGCAAGCCAGATTTTCTCATGCAGAAACTAAGGTTAATATTGACGAGACTAGCATGTACAGACATGGACTCGAAACACGGATCACCTAAAGGTAAAGCATGAGTCATATAGTAGATATGATGAACATGTTGATTGTTCGCCTTTGAAACTACATCATCTCTCGTGATGATCTGTTTTGATGTAGTGTATTTGGTTCACGTGATCACTAAAACAATGTGAGGGATATTGTTTTGAGCGGGAGTTCACCTAGATTAATTTAACTATTAATTAGAACTCAATTTGTCATAAACTTAGTCTAAACTCTTGCAAATATGTTGTAGATCAATGGTGGCCCCTACCATCAATTTTAATGCGTTCCCAGAGAAAGAAAAGTTGAAAACAATGGAAGAAACTTTGCGGATTGGTTCCGCAATTTGAGGATTGTCCTCAATGCTGGTCAGTTGACCTATGTGCTGGATGCACCGCTGGGTGACCCACCTGCATAAGATGCTACCGTTGATGAGAAAAATGTTTTCCCTACTCGGAAGAATCAGTACTCCATAGTTCAGTGTGCTATCTTGTATGGATTTGAATTGGAGCTTCAAAATAGGTTTGAGAACTTTGACCCACATGATATTGTTTGTGAACTCAAACTGATATTTGAGGCTCACGCGGAATTTGAGAGTTATGATGCTTTTGGAAAGTTCTTTAACTGCAAGATGGAAGAGGGCAGCTCCGTCAGTGAGCATGTGCTTAAGATGTCTGGGCATGCTAATAAGCTCCAGAGCTTGGGCATAATAATTCCTAATGTGTTAGGGATTCATCATGTCCTCCAGTCACTACCACCAAGTTACAAGAACTTTGTGATGAACTACAACATGCAGCGCATGGATAAGACGTTGCCAGAATTCTTCTCTATGTTGAAGTCTGCGGAAGTGGAGATCAAGAAAGAGTACCAAGTGTTGATGGTCAATAAGACCACCGATTTCAAGAAGCAAGGCAAGCCTAAGAAAAAGGAAAACTTCAAAAAGGGCGGTAAGAAAGCTACCGCGCCGACGAAGAAGACCAATACTGGGCATAAGCCTGATACTGAGTGTGTTTACTGCAAGGGAGAAGGTCACTGGAAGCAGAATTGCCCCAAGTACTTGGCACATTTGAAGAACGGCAACATCAAGAAGAAAGTTATATACGATATACATGTTATTGATGTGTATCTTTCTAGGTATTTGATACTGGTTCGGTTGCTCATATTTGTAACTCAAAATAGGTGCCGCAGAATAAACGGAGACTAGCGAAAGACGAGGTGACGATGCGCGTTAGAAACGGATCAAAGGTTGATGTGGTCGCGGTCAGCACACTCCCTCTTCATCTACCATCGGGATTAGTTTTATACTTAAATAATTGTTATTTGGTGCCTGTGTTGAGCATGAACATTATATCGGGATCTTGTTTATTGCGATACAGTTACTTGTTTAAGTCCTAGAATAATGGTTGTTCGATTTATATGAGTAATATCTTTTATGGTCATGCATCATTGATAGATGGTATATTTTTATTGAATCTCGATAATAGTGATACACATGTTCATAATATAGAAGCTAAACGGTTCAAATTAAATGATAATTGTACATACATGTGGCACTGTCGTCTTGGTCACATTGGAGTGAAGCGTATGAAGAAACTCCATTCCGATGGACTTCTTGAATCACTTGATTTCGAATCACTTGAAAGATGCGAAGCATGTCTGATGGGAAAAATGACTAAGAATCCATTTTCTGGTATGATAGAGCGAGCTATGGACTTATTGGAAATCATACATACCGATGTGTGTGGCCCGATGAGTGTAGCATCACGTGGTGATTATCGTTATGTTCTTACTTTCATGAATGACTTGAGTAAATATGGGTATATCTATTTCATGAAACATAAGTCCAAAACTTTCGAGAAGTTTAAGGAATTTCAAAGTGAAGTGGAGAATCAACGTAACAAGAATATTAAGTTTCTACAATCTGATCATGGAGGTGATTATCTAAGTTACGAGTTTGGCGAGCATTTGAAGAAATGCGGAATACTTTCACAATTGACACCGCTGGGAACACCACAACGTAATGGTGTGTCTGAACGTCGTAATCGAACTCTCTTAGATATGGTTCGTTCTATGATGTCACTTACAGATTTACCTTTGTCATTTTGGCGTTATGCATTAGAAACATCCGCATTCACTTTAAATAGGGCACCATATAAATTCGTTGAAACGACACCATATGAATTATGGTTTGGGAAGAAACTAAATTATCATTCTTTAAAGTTTGGGGTTGCGAAGCTTATGTAAAGAAGTTATAGATCGACAAGCTTGAACCCAAAGCGAAAAAATGCGTCTTCATAGGATAACTGAAGGAAACTATTGGGTATACCTTCTATCATAGATCAGAAGGCAAAATCTTCGTTGCCAAGAATGGACCTTTTCTAGAGAAGGAGTTTATGTCGAAAGAAGTGACTAGAAGGAAAGTAGAACTCGACGAGGTTGTCAAACCTTCTCTCGGATTTGAGAGTAGCGCAACACCAGAAGAAGTTCCTGTGGTGCCTACCCCAATAGGAGAGGAAGCTAATGATAAAGATCATGAAACTTCGTTCGAAGTTACTACGGAACCTCGCAGGTCGACGTGAACTCGTACCACTCCTGATTGGTATGATCCCGTTATGAGTGTCATGTTGATGGACAACACTGACGACACTGCGACATATGAGGAAGCGATGATGAGCCCGGATTCCAATAAATGGCAAGAAGCCATGAAATCTGAGATTGGATCCATGTACAAAAACCAAGTATGGACTTTGGTGGACTTATCGGATGGCTGAAAGGCTGTCGAGAACAAATGAATTTTCAAGAAGAAAACATACGTTGATGGTAATGTTACCGTCTATAAAGCTCGACTTGTCGCAAAAAGGTTTTGACAAATTCAAGGAGTTGACTACGATGAGACTTTCTCACCGGTAGCGAAGCTAAAGTCTATGAGGATTTTGTTAGCAATTGCTGCATATTATGATTATGAGATATGTCAGATGGATGTCAAAACAGCGTTCCTCAATGGAGACATTGATGAAAAGTTGTATATGGTACAACCCAAAGGTTTTGTCGATCCTAAAGATGCTAACAAGGTATGCAAACTTCAACAACCCATTTATGGATGGAAGCAAGCATCCCGAAGTTGGAATCAATGTTTTGATAAGGTGATCAAATGTTTTGGTTTTATACAAACTTATGGAGAAGCTTGTATTTACAAGAAAGTGAGTGGGAGCTCTGTAGCATTCGTAGTACTATATGTGGATGACATATTGTTGATTGGGAATGATATAAACCTTCTTAAAAGTGTCAAAGATTATTTGAATAATAGTTTTTCAATGAAGGATCTTGGTGAAGATGCTTACATATTAGGCATAAAGATTTATAAAGATAGATCGAGACACCTAATGTCATTGTCATAGAGTACATATTTGGAAAAAGATCTAAAGATGTTTGGAATGGAAGATAGCAAGAAAGGGTTCTTGCCCATGTTGCCCAATACAACCTTGAGTAAAACTCAAAGTCCTGCTACGGCAGAAGATAGATAAAGGATGAGTAAGACTCTTTATGCCTCATCCATAGGATCTATCATGTATGCCATGCTATGTACTAGACTCGACATTGCATATGTTGTTAGTTTGACTAGCAGATATCAAAGTGATCCAGGGGTGTATCATTGGACAGCGGTCAAAAACATCCTTAAGTACTTGAGAAGAACTAAGGATATGGTTCTTTCTTATGGAGGTGATGAACAGCTCGTTGTTAATTGTTACACCGATGCTAGTTGGAACACTGATCCAAATGATTCTAAATCTCAATATGGATACGTATTTACTTTGAATGGTGCATCAGTGAGCTAGAGGAGTGCAAAGCAAAGCGTTGTGGCAAGATCATCAACTGTATCAGAATACATAACTACTTCGGAGGCTTCACAAGAACCGATATGGATGAAGGAGTTCATTACAGAGCTCGGTGTGGTTCCTAGTGCGTTGGACCCAATGTCTATCTATTGTGATAACATGGGCGCCATAGCCAATGCGCAAGAACCAAGGTCACACAAGAAGCTGAAGCATATCAAGCTGCATTTTCACGCTATTCAAGAGCATGTCCAAGATAGTGACATAAAGATTTGCAAAGTACACACAAATCTGAATGTGGCGGATCCGTTGACTAAACCTCTCCCGAGGGCAAAACATGACCAGCACCAAACCGCCATGGGTGTTCGGTATATTACCATGTAATCAAGATTAGTTGACTCTAGTGCAATTGGGAGACTATTGGAGATATGCCCTAGAGGCAATAATAAAAGTAGTTATTATTATATCTTTGTATTTATGATAAATGTTTACATTCATGCTATAATTGTATTAACCAAAAACATTAATACTTGTGTGATTTGTAAACTTGTTAGAGTCCCTAGTAAAGCCTCTTTGTAAAACTAGCTTGTTGGTTAATAGATGGTCATGGTTTCCTGATCATGAACATTGAGATGTTATGAACAACAAGATCATATCATTAGGATAATGGTGTGATGGACATACTACTATAGATAAGCGTAGCATAAAGATCAAGTCATTTCAATAGTTCAATTGCTATAAGCTTTCAGATACATAGTAACCTAATTCGTTCGACCATGAGATCATGCTAATCACCACTATCGGAAGGATGCTTTGATGACATCAAACACCACTTCGTAACTAGGTGGTTATAAAGGTGGCATTGAGTGTTCGGAAAGTATGTGTTGAGGCACATGGATCAAGAGTGGGATTTGTCCATCCATATGACGAATAGATATACTCTGGGCCCTCTCGGTGGAATGTCATCCAATTAGCTTGCAAGCATGTGACTGGATCACAAGGGATCACATATCATAGGAATGAGTAAAGAGTACTTATCGGTAACGAGGTTGAACTAGGTATGCAGAGATACCGACGATTAGACCTCGGATAAGTAAAATATTGCAAGACAAAGGGAAATTGGTATCGTATGTATTTGGTTCATTCGATCACAAAGTAATCGTAGAAATATGTGGGAGACATATGAATTTCTAGATTCCTCTATTGGTTATTGATCAGGAGAAGAGTCTCGGTCATGTCTGCATAATTCATGAACCGTAGGGAGACACACTTAAGGATTCGATGTTGTTTAGTAGATATGGAATGTGAGTAAGAAGACCGAATGTTTTTCGGAATCTCGGATGGGATTCGGGATATCACAAGGAGATCCGAAATGGTTCAAAGAATAAGATTCATATAAGGAAAGTTCAATTCCGGAGTTCGGAAATGATTCCGGTGTTTTCACCGGAATGATCTAAAAGAGTCTAGAAGGCTTATCGAATCGTAGGGGAAAGGGTACATGAATGTGTCTTAACTAAGTGGAATGATTGCATCATGTCCTAGGTTACTTGGTTGTGCGTTTAAAAGAAAGAAATTAAACTCCAAAATTGAAAGTCAAAAGGCAAGTCTGAATAGTCAAACTGGGACAATGGTTCCTGGTGGAGGGAGGAGAGGAAACCTTTTCTCTCTACACCGCGCGCACCAAGGAGAGGGAGTTGGGGGAGGATACGGCCTCCCCTCCCCTAGCTGCCCCCCCCTCTCATAAATAGAGGGGAGGGGCAGCCCCAAAGACCACCACCACAACCCCAACCCCACGAGCCGCCACCGTCATCCTCCTTGCGCTGCCGCCCTAGCCGTCGCCATGCCAACCTAGCCGCCACCGGCCCCACCTCCTTCTCTCCGGCCTCTAAACCCTAGAACACCGGGGAACCCCTCTACTCCATCCTACCCGCTCCGGCTTAAGGCGAAGCCCTGCGGGATCTTCCCTCTAACTCCGACACCACGTCGTCGTGCTGCCAGAATCGCCAGGAGAGAACTACAACCTCTGCTACCTGCTGAGAACAAGGGAGAGGAAGGTCTTTATCAAGTACCGAACGTGTGGCCGACTGCGGGAGTGCTGCTGGAACGCGGCGCCGGAAGGATCGTCTACGCGATCTTGAGATCGGCAAGTGAATGACTACATCACCCACGAGAATCTGCTCTCGTTAACCGCTTTGGAATCTTCGAGGGTGAGTACTCTAATTGGCTCGTTGCTATAATCTAGTAGATAGATCTTGACTTCTGTGTTTATGCGGTAGAATTTTTTTATTTTCCATGCTACGAACCCCTATAGATTTAACTAAGAAATTTTAACACCAAGGGAGGAAACTGTGCGCTTAGTGGAATCCCAAATGGGAGGGAAGCATGAACTTGTGAGACTGAACCATGAGCAAATTCCAAATGGGAGGGAAGCATGAACTTATGAGACTGAACCATGATCATAGTTAATTAATTACTTGCCAGACAAGATAAAAATACATGCTACAATAAAAAATGCTTTAGAAAGAATCCAAAAAAATCAAACATGAATTTTGTCATCAGGTGCCCCACATATCAAATGTATCCAGAATAAAAAAATTGTCTAAAATGCAGTTTACTCTAGAGAAATACCACCAAAGAATAGTGAAACATCATACTATATCCATTAAGTACCTAAAGATGTTTTATATTTCTCTTCAGTTATGATTTAGTCATTTTCCTAGTGAACCAATAATAGAAGAACCACTTCTGCAAATCATAGATTTCTTAATCTAGGATGTGACCTTTTTTAGAAAATAGGATGTGTACTTATTCATAGATTTCATACTGAACTTTCCAATTCTCTTGAGCCTGGACTTTGCAGAAAACAAGTAAATACAACAAATGCAGAAAAGACTGTTACTTAAATTCTTAATAGATGTATACCCCAAACAAGTAGAGAATAGAACAAGAAAGAGATGTTTGCAATGCTTAATTTGGGAATAGAATAAGTAGGAAATTACCATTGATCTCCACGACAAAGTCCATCAGTTGATATCTTTCTTTGTGTGTGAGATCCTGAAACACCATTGTATATTATTGTAAAGAAGGATGATGGAAGCGTGTACTAAACCAAGTCAAAGTAGCAGAATGCATTATCTGATACCAAGAGGATGTAGATAGAAATGGGACAGCTGGGCTGAGCAAGACACTCAATACTCAGTAACAACTCCTAAACAACAACATAGAAGTTCGTCATCAAAAGATAAGAAAAATTCTTATTTGATACTACTCCCCAATATGATTCCTTATTTGACATTAAAAAATTTCATTTTCTTATATGACCATTTTTAATTTTTCTTTGCCTTACATAATATTACGGTCAGTTCCGTCAGTTCCGTTAAAAGGCTCTGTTAATTTTTTTCCAACCGGACCTAAATACCCCTGGTTTAATAGTTTGTGAAATTCATTCCTGGTGGTTGCCCTCTATATCCACTTATTCCACCGTAGTTTTTCCCGATAGATTTTCCTCTAGGGCCGGTTGCAGGATGATTACATATACGGACTGTAGCCCTGAAGGATTAGCTTATGTGAAGTCCGATCGATTTTACCCCAGTACAATGCTAGCTCCAACATAGTACGTACACGATATGATGGTGTAGGTTGATCGACGGCGATGGCAGCCTGGTAAAATGGGGTCGTTGACGACCTCATCGAGTCGGCGACGCACGGCTGCTGGCAGCACGGCTCGTCGAGGGCGATACAGGAGCACCCGTTTTCGTTTTGTTAGGACGTCGTTGGTATACAAGGAGCAAGCTGGCTGCATGCCTGCATGTCCTAGACTCGTAGTATAACTGAAACACAGACGGTATAAGTTAGGTAGCAGCAGCTGAGATGCGGGATTATGCTGATTACGTGGATGTCGCATAGATGACTTTCGTGCTTGGCGGGCTACCGTGTATATCCACTTTCTACATGCGAGATTATGCGGCAATATGAGTTACCGGCGTTTTCTTTTTCTTAGGATGTGCGGCCCTTTATATCAATGCCATACGATTATATTAGCCATATTAGCCATGTGTAAATACTTGTCAAACTGTCGTATTATGTACCAGGGACAAAAACGTCTTTGTAGATTCCTAGTTAATCCCGTTAGCTCTTAAAATACACTGAAGTGTTATATAAGGCAAAAAAATTACACAAGTGGTCAAATAAGAAATTGAAAAGTTTTTAGTGTCAAATAAGAAATTATATTTGGAAATAGTGTTAAATAAGGAATTTTTCTCTCAAAAGATTCAACCAGAGGATGAAGAAGCTCAAATCTCCGTGAGGAAAACCTTATAGTGCTGGTGTCAATGGCGGCGCGTACCTCCGATCTGTACCCTGCATGCACATATACATAGTCATCACAGATCCACGGAGACCACTCAGTCAGGAGAGGGAAAGCGTGGCAGGCGATGACGATGGTGACTTACGACAGTGGTGGACCCAGGATTTTGGTACGACTAGGGCAGGACACTAATGCCTGAAAACTACAAAAAATATAACCCTATCCCAAACAACTATGGTAAAAATTCTGGTACAAATATTTTGAGCTTGCGGTCACTTTAACAGTAGAAAAAAATAGGCCACATCATGTTAGCAACACTATATTCCATCTAATCACAGTTTGTCATGGAGCAATTAGTAAATACAACCTTGTAGAAGTATCTCTCATATTTTCTTCCAGCACCTCAACTGTTATGTGAAGGCGATCCGCAAGAATGTCATTCAAATAAAATTCAATACTACAGTTATCTTGCTATTACTGAGTATCAGTGTCTTGCTCAGCCCAGCTGTCCCGTTTCTATCTATATTTGTTCTTACATTATCAGATTGAATAAAATCAATTCCTAATCGTCTAATGTCTAATTTCAGCGCCTGAAAAAATTATGACAAAGGGAAACGATTGAGAATAACAATCCACACTTCGTGTACAAATTATGTAGGAACAGAAAGCACATGACAAGAGACTGACCAGTCGTAGGCGAGCCGACCACGACGCGGGCGGAACTCCAGTGCGTGGGCAGAGGCTGGAGGGAGATCATCAATATGTCGTGCATGTCTCTCTGATGTGATGACAGGGGCGTCCCGGAAAGGTTGAGACCATCGTTAGGGTGTCAAGCGGGACGGGTTGCGGCACAACTTTTTCACTAATCCTTTTTTAATTTTACTAACTTTTGTGACTCCTTTTTGCTTATATTTTGTTTTGTGGGTCGTTATGCAGGTGCCGCTTGCCACCCTAACCACCGTGTTTGCCATCGAGGCCCGATCAAGTAGTTTACATGTACTACACGGGTTTCCCTAATCTCATGAGTAAATTTCTGAGTAGATTACATATACTGTACGGGTCAAGATTGGGGCCGTATCCCAGGCTTCCCGGGGCATAGTTCCGGCCCTGCTTACCGGTGCGGTGGGGACCGAGGAGGATGGCGAGGGGAAGGAGGACGAAGCAAAGCACAGCGCTGCGGCCATCATCGAAGTTGAGATCCTCGGGCTCGTCCGAGGCGGCGCCGTGGGAGTCTCGTGGGACGGCGCCATGGGAGTCTCGGGGGATGGCACCGAGTGGCGGAACTCCGTGTAGGTGCAGCTGAAGGCCGACAACGAGAGGCGGAACTTGGAGAGCACGGGGCAACGGAGCATCGGTGACGGGTCGTCACGGAGGAGGCATGCAATGTTCCCTAGGATGGGGAACAGCGGGAGGAGATTAGCGCAGGAGGGTTCTTCTACGAGCGCCGGAGAGGACGGGAACACTAGTGGGAACAACCCCATTGGTCCCGGTTGGTAAGGGGCATTAGTCCCGGTTACCCAACCGGGACGGGGCAATCGGGACTAAAAGCCCCAACCTTTAGTCCCGGTTGCCCCACCAACTGGGACAAAAGGGGGTACACGTGGCCGCGGCAGAGGGCGAGGGGGGTGGAGCAACCGTCCCGGTTCGTAAAACGAACCGGGACAAATAACCCTCTGCCACGGCAGAGATTTGACACATTTCTCTGCCGCGGCAGAGAATTCATTTTGGCAACTTTTGTTGCCGCGGCAGCATTTTGGCCACTTTTTGTGCCGCGGCAGATAATTCATTTATGTTGTTTTATTGTTTATTTAGTGTTTTACACTCATCAATGAAGAAACCATTATATTACACAAGGTCATCATGACAATATTACATTCGATACACGGATCGAGTTCATGCACTACATACAAAAGTTGCTCTTCTATTGTTTATACACGCCCGAATAGTATTTCCCTTTTGGGTTTAGGACTTCTGTATCCAAGAATCCCGCCAATTCCTCCTGAATTGCTCGTATGCGATCCTTTGGCAGAAGACCGTCCCGTAGACGTTCGATCTGATTTAAAAAAGGAGTCAGCCTATATGAATGAAACTAAACACAATTTGATGGTAATTAAAAACTATAGAAATTGTTTACGTACGTAGAGTTGCTCTAAATTTCTGCCCTTCTCACAGCACGTCTGCCGGATGAACTCGCAAACATAGTATCCACGTAGATTGTTACGTGGTCCCTGCGTCAGGCACTTTACGAGAACATAGTTCAATCAAAATAATAATCAAGCATGCTAATAACGGTATCAAAACTAGAATCAAAGAGATGCGCGGATATAGCTAGTGGTGCTTACATCTAGTGCTTAAAATGTAAGCTCCGCTTTCTAAACACCCCTAGCCTTGTTGGTGAACCGTTTCCAAGCGCTGCCCGGCGAAGAAAACGAATAAAAGAAGTTATTAATTACTTGATATCATAAAATTCACGAATGTTGCCGATTTAGTGTCGTAATGATTAGAATTACCGCTGGAGAAGCATCTGCATGTCCTTCCACTGCTCAAGGGGTTTATGTTTCGAGTCCATGACTAGTACAGGCCCTTTGTCAAGTTGAATGATTAACAAAATATAGTGGAAGCTGCGAATGCATAACTAATCAATTATATACTTAACATCGAGTAAGCGAAATAGAAAGTGTATACAAGACAATAACACTCACTCGAAGTTGTAAGGAAATAATATTTCCCTTCTGGTTTCTTGAAACCTTAACGCGTGTACTATATTATCCTCCATATCTTGGGGGCTTGTTTTGAGATTAGCTTGATGAACCTAATATGGGTCAATGAAGCCAATGTCATAGATTTGTCCTCTGCTGCATTCGAGAATCTTTATTCTGCATATTACAGTATGATTATATACATGCAATAAACAAGGTGAGATAGCTGGAGACTAAATTAATTACAGAATTAGTACTTACAGACAATAGGCACTGATGATCGATTTGTCCAAGGCATCTTGATTGAATAATTGAAATAGTTCATCAAATTCAATGGATATCATATCATCTATTTCTTTCCCATAATGCTCTTTTGTAACCTTCAGCACTATCCAGTTAGCCCCGGCCTTTGTGGCATGCATGTACCAGTTATGCAATCTTCGCATTTTTGTTGAAAGATTATTTACCTCCTCAGGTTTGACGAGAGGTTTGCCATACTGGTATTTGTATGCTACTTCACTTACGGGGAAGTACTCTAACTGGGATAAGTACTGGGAAATACTCATACCTTGAGCAGCGACAGCTTCTCCGTATTGTGCAACTACCTCTGGATCATACTGCTCTTTGGCCCCATATTTGCTCGACCCCATATTGGTATGGGAAATCACCTTGAGAGGGGCGCAAGACTGTTTTGCTTGTTCTCCGAGCTGGGCAACAGATTTCTCACTTGCATCAGTACTGCTCTTCGAGGCTTGTTGTGCCGCATGTGGCTTGAGAATAGAACGCTCATAGTCTGATGACAGCTTTGGCTCGGGTTGATGAAGAGTCTTTAGCATTTTCAACACTCTGGATTTTTCTTCTTTGGTGCTGGGAAACTCTGGCTCTTTCGGCCGCCTCAGCTTAGCAAAAAACGCTGTCGTTTCCGCATCAACAATAGCCGTAGTCTCCTCTTCAGTACAGTCATAAGATCTCTTGGTACTTTTGGAAGAGCCTCTTGTTTACGTTTCGGCGATCGCTTACCACGACGCAGAGTAGCGGTACACTTACGCTTTTTATCCTGAGGCGCCGGCGATGGCTTCCGCGGCGATGGCTGCGCCGGAGATTGGTGAGGCGACGAAGACGGGTGAGGCGACGGAGCCGGGTGAGGCGACGAAGACGGCTGCCACGGCGGCGACGACCTCGCTGGAGACGGGTGAGGCGGCGGCGAAGATGGCCTTGGCGTGTGATTTAGAAGCACGATACATTTCTTTGGCCATAGAATGGTGACATTTTTTGCGTCTCCCAGTACAGTCACATCCCCTTCACCTGCAGGGTAGTCAAGATCCAAAACTTCAAAGGTGGGCATGATTTCATCCACCCCGACAACAGCGTAGCCCTGTGGAACCGGACGACAGTGGTAAGTTGGTGTGGGTCCAATTGGTAAGGCATAGCCGACCGCCACCTTCATTGATATGTTCACAACTTTGACATGTAGCTCGCAGTGTGTCATCTCTGTGATATCATCCACTGGGTAGCCAACAGGAGCCATCGTCGGTGCACCATCGTCATCGTCATTGTCATCACCCGGGACCTCGGTGGAAGCCACACTTCTTTTCGATTATTTGATAGGCCGGTAGCATCGAATGCAGTGTGCTGCTGAGATGGGCTGGTAGTACTTTGCTCTTTAAGTGCGTTAATTTCATCTTGTTGTTGCTTTATTCGTTCTTCAATTATACACATTCGCTCTTTCTGAATATCTGCTTCAACTTCCGCCTTGTCCTTTCTCCTCTGACGGCTTCTATCAGGATATTTCTTCCTCTCTTCAGGAAACCCAGTCCTCCATGGTTTGGAGCCGCTTGTGCCGCGTGTTCGTCCATCATGTTTCTGATTTCCAAGGGCGAGTGTGAGCTCATCATTCTCTCTATCAAGAATGAAGTCCCCATCTTTAACAGCCTTTACTGTTTTTCTCATCTTCTCGATTGGCAAGGGGTCTTCTTTATATCGTATGTTATATATACACATCCCTTCCGAGTCCAATGTGCCCCCATGCCCGTAAAACTAATTCCTTGCACGTTCGACCCAATCGTCTGTCTCTGGGGTGATCTTTTTATCACGCAGTTCATTCTCAAGTTTCTCCCACTTAGGAATGCTAGCCCTGTAGCCACCTTGCCCCATAGTATGGTGATACTTCTTGTTAGCAGCATTCAGCTTATTCGTTGCAGACATTTTCTTAGCTTTTTCTGCTGTCTTGTAATTCACAAACTCAGCCCAGAATGGTTTTATCTTCTCAAACTGAATCTTCTTGAAATTCGGAGTCTTCTCTTTCACGACATAGTCAAGGTGCAATCTTTTCTTCCAGTTGGTGAAACACTGGTCCATCTTCTTCATAGCCCACTCCCTGACCTTAACCTCCATGGCTATCCCATGTTCTAAGGCGTCCTCAACTGGATCCTCCGCATTTGGATCCGCTCTATCTTCGGTAGTTTGAAATTAAGCATGAGCCTCTTCCACAGTAAATCTTTGGCCTTGTTAGGGACGAACAAACATGTTCCCTCTTCTTCCGCATCAGCAGGCCTATTCCAATTTTGAATGGTGATCGGGATTAAGTCCCTAACGATTACTCCGCATTGTGCCACAAATTTGATTGCGACAACTTCGGGAGCCGTCGGTTTGCCGTCTTCAGCGATATCTTCGATCCTAAACCTCTCATGGTCTTCCAACTTTTTGGTTGGGCCTCGTCCGCTCTTTTCAGTAGATTTGTTCGATCCGGAGGACTAAAATAATAAAGATCGTCATTACTATTTCTATATAGATAGCAAATGATTAATTAATGAATTAATTATATTACATGCACCTCACCAGAGCGGTCGTCTTCTTGATTACACAAGTCATCGCCTTCTCCCTCGCGGAAGGCATCACCTTCAACCTCAAACAAGTCGTCTCTTCTAGCAAAAAGAGGATCACCCTCACCGGAGTTGTTCAGAAACGTCGATACATCTAAATTTTCTTCCCCGCGGATCATACCTTGGATCAACTCTTCCTTTTCTTCGTCTGTGTCGTGTGGGTCCATATTTTTTGCATAGGTGGAAAAACGGATAAGTCAAAGCGGCTAAGGGAGAATGTTAGGTACGATGTTGAGAGATATAAACCCTAATTAAGAGAAACCCTAATATATACATACACAATAATAAAAATGACAGAAACCCTAATTCGGAGAAACCCTCGGGCTCGGATCCTATCGCGAAGAACCAATACCGGAAAGAAAGGCGGCAATCAATCAATATGTACATCAGCACAGGGGTAGTTTTTCATTAGGTATGGGGCTACCCACAGTGACTGACCAGTGGGGCCGAAGACTAATAATACCTAACTAATTAATAAACCTAATAATACCTAACTAATAATAAACCTAATAATCCAAACTAATAAACCTAATAAACCTAATATGCTAGGAGCAGTGGAACAGGTAATATAAGCTCAAAGGGAGTAATGCAACAGATAGGACACTCTATCTATCGATAAAAGACCACAGTAGAATCGTATGCATCATGGCAAGAATTGAAATGCTTTCAAAATCATAGGATTATATCATGGTGGTGCTATGCTTGCCTTTGCCTGTTGATAGCCGAAATCAGAGCTTCAAGATCCTTGTACTTGACTTGATTACAGTTGGTCAAGTATTTGTCTTCGAGCTTCGACGGTGTTGATCTCTGGCTTCGATCTCGATATCGATATCGTATTCTACCGGGAAGAACCAAACACCGGAAAGAAAGGGAAACAGTCAACACATGGCATCGATGCAATGATCAAGCAAGTATGATGATATGACAAGTTGAATTGCATTGAAATGTAACCCTAAAGCATGATCGACAATTAATCCGGGTTCCGAGGGTGAAAACCCTAACTTGGAGAAACTCCGAACACATGAGAGGAGTGGATTTGTTCTTCTAATTAAACTTGTCATTTAAGTTGTTGAACAATGCATGATTATAGCTTAGATACATAGGTTTCATTTTTCTGAACATTTTGATATATTATTCATATTTTTTTGACTTATAGATTAAAAGTTATTGTATTTATAAGATTATAATTATTTCTGAAATTATTAAAAGCTGGTTAAACTTTTTTCACTCGGGCTGGGGCTAGACAGAGAGGCTGACCTGTGGGCCAGAGGCCACATAGGCAAGCCACGCAGGCAAGCCACGCTTGACTGGGCGAGGGGTTTGACCTGTGGCCTCTGGCCCACAGGTCAACCTCTCTGGCTAGCCCCAGCCCGAGTCTGCGAGCGCGCTAACGCACGGGTGACGTCAGGATGACATTACACCGGCGGTGGCTTGCAGGACGGTGACGGGGAACGACGTTAGGAGGCGATCTAGGGCGCGTGCGTGCGCGTGTTAGATAGAGGAGGTTGAGGCGAGCCAAAGAGTAGCGGCGCCGCCTCGAAAAGGTCACCGGAGAGGGGAGCATGACGACGGTGAGCGGCGGTGGTGGCAGGTGGTCGACGGGGAGGAGGAACCAGAGCGAGAGGAGGCGAGAGAGAGGTTCCACGAGGACCAGCAGCTCACCAGGTGTGCGGTGGTGGTGACGGGGAGGCGAGGCGAGGTCGGCAGCCGGCGAATTGACGGCGGAGCCGGTCGTCGGGCTCGAGGGAGACAGAGTCCTTGGCGAAGATTGGGAGCGAGCGGGGCCGATTCCTTCGGGGAGAATCCTCGGGGCGACGAGGCGAACCTTCCTACAAGCTTGGCTGGGCGAGGGGCGGCCGGTAGGGCGTGCAGGGCGGCGGGGCAGCCTGACGGCATCGTGCGCGAGAAGAGATTGTGAGATGGAGAAGAAGAAGAGGAGGGGTACCCAGTAATAACCAAAGGGCTCCAACCGGGACTAAACGTTCATACGTCCCGGTTGGAGCCGCCAACCGGGACATATACTCCAATTTTTTCAGCAGACCAAGGGTTGACGCGCGCAGGGGTCCTTAGTCCCGGTTGGTGGCTCCAACCGGGACATATGACCCTGTTTTCAAAAAATTTCAGGAATTTTCTCTTTGTTCCCGCCTTATTTTTTATTTTAGGGTTTAAATTTGTAATGTTTTTTAAATAATAATTACTTTGGAATTTAGAAAAACTTTAAACATAAAAAGTGTTTGAATTTGAATAGTTAATTCAAAACCATTTTCTGTTTTTAAAAATAATTAATGTAACCATTTAAAATATGAACCATTTAAAATTAAAAATGAATTAACTTATATTTTTTGAATATTAATTTGGAATTTAGAAAAACTTTAAACATAAAAAGTGTTTGGATTTAAATAACTAATTCAAAACCATTTTCTATTTTTAAAAAATAATTAATGTAACCATTTAAAATATGAACCATTTAAAATTAAAAATGAATTAACTTATATTTTTTGAATATTAATTTGGAATTTAGAAAAACTTTAAACATAAAAAGTGTTTGAATTTGAATAAATAATTCAAAACCATTTTCTGTTTTAAAAATAATTAATGTAACCATTTAAAATTAAAAATGAATTAACTTATATTTTTTGAATATTAATTTGGAATTTAGAAAAAAATTAAACATAAAAAGTGTTTGGATTTGAATAACTAATTCAAGACCATTTTCTGTTTTTAAAAAATAATTAATGTAACCATTTAAAATATGAACCATTTAAAATTAAAAATGAATTAACTTATATTTTTGAATATTAATTTGGAATTTAGAAAAATTTTAAACATAAAAAGTGTCTGAATTTGAATAAATAATTCAAAACCATTTTCTGTTTTAAAAAATAATTAATGTAACCATTTAAAATATGAACCATTTAAAATTAAAAATGAATTAACTTATATTTTTTGAATAATAATTTGGAATTTAGAAAAACTTTAAACATAAAAAGTGTTTGAATTTGAATAACTAATTCAAAACCATTTTCTGTTTTTTAATTTGGATTTGAATTAACTTATATTTTTTATATATTAATGGGCGGGAAAATAAGGACGGGAAATAATGGGTGGAAAGAAAATTTTATTAGGATAGAATTGGAATTAAAGTACATAACGCAACTAACACAAAGTTACATAGAAAAACTAAAAATTAAGATATATGGCCAGATTAAGTCACAATCGGCCGAACTTGTTTTGCAATGTTGGAGTGATTTAGTCATGCTCCTGCCTATACATGTAATACTCGCCACTATAGACGTCGTACTCGCCGCGGCCGTCGTCGCTGCCGTCGTCGGGGTCGCCATAGTTGAACCTTGAAGGCCGAGTACGAGTGGGCTGGACTTGAGGGTAGCGCGGGCGGGGGCTAGAGTCGACGGCCGTGTCGTAGGCCATGACGCTCTAGAGAGTCCGGCCGCGCCACCACAGCCGACGGCCGGCCTCGTTGAAGTTCGGAGGAGGTGGGTCGTCCTCCTCATGCCTGGCGAGCGCCCTCTCACGTCATTCTACGAAGAAGGCTTCCCAAGTCGAGAAATAGTCGGGATGCCATCTGGGATTCCTCCGCTGCTCCGGCGTGAGCTCGAAGTAGTAGTGGTTCATGATGGCCATCCGGCGCACCACACCTAGAGGGACAGGAGGAACCGGCGCTCAGCATCCAGCCGACGGGGACACAGTAGCCCGGCGGGCAGGGGTAGTTCGAGGCGCAAAGCGCCTCCGTCTCCCTGGGAGTTAGTGCTACGGTGGAAGTCATGGTAAAGAGTGATGAGGTTGCAGATACGAATCTAGAGATGTGCAATGACAATGGAGGCCAACCCTACATATATATAGTGAGAAATGGCAGGAAGATAATTGAAGGGAAGAACTGGCGGGAAGAACTGGCGGGAAAAACTGGCGGGAAGAAATGGCAGGAAGAAAAATGGCGCATTTAGAACTTGCATTGGATCTCTAAAGAAACCACATATTGCGAGTCCAAAAATGATTTTTTCAAAAACTCACGGACGATAGATCATGTACCCGTAGTACAAACCGGATCCACTTCCTACCGATTCGGCAGACATTTGTCCTTTTTACCCGGGATGGACAAAAAGGTTTGAGATATCCCGGTTGGGAGATAGTCCATGTAAGGTGGTCTAGTATTTTAGTAAAATGGGACGGTAGCATTCTGAAACAGCATTTTGGTGGTTACTTCACAAAACGACCCGTTTTTTGCGCTCGGAAAATGGAAAAGGGCTTTTCCGTGCGACAAAAAGGAAAACTTCCTCCTGCAACATTATTCTCCATATCAATATCCACATGCATGCATAATATGGGCACAGCAGCACAAACTATGCCGTGATTCAGCACATAACATCGGTCATTTGGACCAAAAGCCATGAAACCTCGAACATGATAGGTCATTTTGTGAAGGTTTTTTCGAGACATGATCAATATACCAAGTCTGGTATTTTTCCTTTCAACTATGTCACATAATATGACACCACACGAAGGATTTTCATTGTTTGGATTTTTTTTGAATTTCTTATGCCCATTTTGAATTTTTTGAATTTCTAACTATAGTCGAACGGGCGTGCATGAAGATAGGGGACGAGCATCGTTAGAACTTGCATTGGATCTCTGAAGAAACCACATATTGCGAGTCTAAAAATGATTTTTTCAAAAAATTACGGGCGATAGATCATGTACCTGTAGTACAAACCGGACCCACTTCCTACCGATTCGGCAGACATTTGTCCTTTTTATCCGGGATGGACGAAAAGGTTTGAGATGTCCCGGTTGGGAGATAGTCCATTTAATATGGTCTAGTATTTTAGGAAAATGGGACAGTAGCATTCTGAAACAACATTTCGGTGGTTACTTCACAAAACGACCCGTTTTTTGCGCTCGGAAAATGGAAAAGGGTTTTTCCGTGCGATAAAAGGAAAACTTCCTCCTGCAACATTGTTCTCCATACCAATGTCCACATGCATGCATAATATGGGAACAACATCACAAACTATGCCGTGATTCAGCACATAACATCGGTCATTTGGACCGAAAGCCATGAAACCTCGAACATGATAGATCATTTTGTGAAGGTTTTTTCGAGACATGATCAATATACCAAGTATGGTATTTTTCCTTTCAAATATGTCACATAATATGACACCACGTAAAGGATTTTCATTGTTCGGGTTTTTTTTGAATTTCTTATGCCCGTTTTGAATTTTTTGAATTTCTAACTATGGTCGAACCGGCGTGCATGAAGATAGGGGAAGAGCATCGTTAGAACTTGCATTGGATCTCTGAAGAAACCACATATTGCGAGTCTAAAAATGATTTTTTCAAAAAATCACGGGCGATAGATCATGTACCTGTAGTACAAACCGGACCCACTTCCTACCGATTCGGCAGACATTTGTCCTTTTTACCCGGGATGGACGAAAAGGTTTGAGATGTCCCGGTTGGGATATAGTCCATGTAAGGTGGTCTAGTATTTTATGAAAATGGGACGGTAGCATTCTGAAACAGCATTTCGGTGGTTACTTCACAAAACGACCTGTTTTTTGCGCTCGAAAAATGGAAAAGGATTTTTCCGTGCGACAAAAAGGAAAACTTCCTCCTGCAACATTGTTCTCCATACCAATGTCCACATGCAAGCATAATATGGGCACAACATCACAAACTATGTCGTGATTCAGCACATAACATCGGTCATTTGGACCGAAAGCCATGAAACCTCGAACATGATAGGTCATTTTGTGAAGGTTTTTTTGAGACATGATTAATATACCAAGTCCGGTATTTTTCCTTTCAACTATGTCACATAATATGACACCACGCGAAGGATTTTCATTGTTCAGATTTTTTTTGAATTTCTTATGCCCGTTTTGAGTTTTTTGAATTTCTAACTATGGTCGAACCGGCGTGCATGAAGATAGGGGACGAGCATCGTTAGAACTTGCATTGGATCTCTGAAGAAACCACATATTGCGAGTCTAAAAATGATTTTTTCAAAAAATCACGGGCGATAGATCATGTACCTGTAGTACAAACCGGACCCACTTCCTACCGATTCAGCAGACATTTGTCCTTTTTATCCAGGATGGACGAAAAGATTTGAGATGTCCCAGTTGGGAGATAGTCCATGTAAGATGGTCTAGTATTTTAGGAAAATGGGACAGTAGCATTCTAAAACAGCATTTTGGTGGTTACTTCACAAAATGACCCGTTTTTGCGCTCGGAAAATGGAAAAGGGCTTTTCCGTGCGACAAAAAGGAAAACTTCCTCCTGCAACATTGTTCTCCATACCAATGTCCACATGCATGCATAATATGGGCACAACATCACAAACTATGCCGTGATTCAGCACATAACATCGGTCATTTGGACCGAAAGCCATGAAACCTCGAACATGATAGGTCATTTTGTGAATGTTTTTTCCGAGACATGATCAATATACCAAGTCTGGTATTTTCCTTTCAAGTATGTCACATAATATGACACCACGCGAAGGATTTTCATTGTTCGGATTTTCAATATACTAAAGGTTCATCTTTAGTCCCGGTTGGAGGGATTTCGACAGGCTGGGCCAGGCAGCACTAATGATAGGGGTGAGTGTCGACATTATGTCGTGCGGCGTGTACCTTGTCCCGGATGATATCACCAACCGGGACTAAAGATGAACCTTTAGTCCCGGTTGGAGACACCAACCGGGACAAAACACGAGTCAGCACTAATTATAGGGGTGAGTGTCGACATTATGTCGTAAGTGTCGATACTATGCCGAGCTGCTTGTACTATAAATAGGCATCCTTGTGAGTACAGTCCTCCAGCCAGATTGAGGCATCTCCAATATTGTTTTCGAGAGCAGGGACACCACTACGACCAGTTTCAGGAAGATGCCGCCGGATCCCAGTCCTCCGGCATCTCCAAGAAACTGGTCATAGAGGCACTCCCTAATATGTGAAATTAGTTACCTCCCAGGTGTATTGATCTAGTTAGAGAAGTTACAAGCTGCAATATTGTTTTCGAGAGCAGGGACACCAGTACGACCAGTTTTAGGGAGATGCCGCCGGATCCCAGCCCTCCGGCATCTCCAAGAAACTGGTCATAGAGGCACTCCCTAATATGTGAAATTAGTTAGCTCCCAGGTGTATTGATCTAGTTAGAGAAGTTACAAGCTGCAAGATGGTTTACGAGAGCAGGGACACCACTACGACCAGTTTCAGGGAGATGCCGCCGGATCCCAGTCCTCCAGCATCTCCAAGAAACTGGTCATAGAGGCACTCCCTAATATGTGATCGCGCGCGTTTGGAGATCAGATCTTAATGGTAAGTACGAATCGGGACAACTTCTTCATAGTCCCGGTCCAGCCACAAAAAGGGACTAACACTCAAGACATTTATTAATATTAAAAACTGAGACTACAAAACTAGGACTAAAGGCCCCCCTATATATAGTCCCGGTCAAGCCACAAACCGCGAAAGACATGAACTAGAGTTACATAATATGAGCATGAACTTCTTGGCATATGTCCTTCCTTATGATCGCTTCAGACGTAACCATGGAGCATCTTCTTTACTTAACGGAATGCTTGGGTCAGTTTTCACTGTGAAGGGCGGAATTTCATCAAACTTATTATAATCTTCTGACATGTCTGTCTTGTCCTCGATTCCCACGATGTTTTTTTTCCCTGAAAGAACTATGTGACGCTTTGGCTCATCATATGATGTATTCGTTTGCATATTTTTTCTTTTTTTCGGTCTGGAGGACATGTCCTTCACATAGAAAACTTGAGACACATCATTTGATAGGACGAATGGTTCATCTCTATAACCAAGATTGTTGAGATCCACTGTTGTCATTCCGTACAACTGGTCTATCTTTACCCCTTCCCCATTCAGGTTAACCCATTTGCAGCGAAACAAAGGGACCTTAAAAGAGACTCCATAGTCTAGTTCCCATATCTCCTCTATGTAACCATAGTATGTGTCCTTTTGTCCATTCTCGTCTATTGCATCAAAGCGGACACCACTATTTTGGTTGGTGCTCTTTTTATCTTGGGCGATTGTGTAGAATGTATTCCCATTTATTTCGTTCCCTTGGAAATTCAATACAGTAGAAGATGGTGATGCGGCCAACAAGTATAGCTGATCTCCAACAGTGGCGTCACTCAAGAGATGTGTCCGCATCCAACCACCGAAAGACTTCATGTGTTCATCTGTAATCCATGATTCAGGCTTCCCCGGGTTTTTGGAGTGTACAATATTCTTGTGTTCCTCGATATACAGAGCTGCCAAGGTGGAATTATGTAGAACTGTGTAGTGTGCTTTAGTGAAATAATCCTCGTCCCTACATATCATTGCTTTCTTTCCTAGCGTGCCTTTTCCACTTAGTCTTCCCTCATGCCGCGAGTCAGAAACACCAACCGGCTTAAGGTCAGGAATAAAGTCAACACAAAACTCAATGAACTCCTCTGTTCCATATCCCTTGGAGATTCTTCCTTCTGGTCTAGCACGGTTATGGACATATTTCTTTAAGACTCCCATGAACCTCTCAAAGGGGAACATAGTGCAGAAATACCGGACCGAGAATGGCAATATCTTCCACTAGGTGAACCAGGAGATGCGTCATAATATTGAAGAAGGATGGTGGGAACACCAACTCAAAACTAACAAGACATTGTTCCACATCCTTCTGTAACCTTGGCAGAATATCTGGATTGATTACCTTCTGAGATATTGCATTGAGGAATGCACACAGCTTCACAATGGGTACTCGAACATTTTCCGGTAGAAGCCCCCTCAATGCAATCGGAAGCAACTATGTCATAATCACGTGACAGTCATGAGACTTCAGGTTTTGGAAATTTTTCTCTGCCATATTTATTATCCCCTTTATATTAGATGAGAAGCCAGACGGAACCTTTATACTGTAAAGGACTTCAAAAAAGATTTCTTTCTCTGCTTTGGTAAGAGCATAGCTGGCACGACTTAAGTGATGCCCTTTATCCGTCTTGTTCTGTGTGTATGCATGTTCTTTGGGTCTTTCATAATTTTTTGGTCCTCCCGTGCTTCTGGTGTATCTTTTGTCTTCCCATACACGCCTAGGAATCCTAGCAGGTTCACGCAAAGATTCTTCGTCACGTGCATCACGTCGATTGAAGAGCGGACACGCAGGACTTTCCAATATGGCAGCTCCCAAAATATAGATTTCTTCTTCCACATGGGTGCGTGTCCTGTAGCGACGTCGTTCGGAACTGATTGACCGCCAGGACCCTTTCCAAAGATTACTTCTATGTCCTTGACCATACCAAATACATCATCACTAGCAGGGAGTTCAGGCTTCTTCCGGTGATCTGTCTCACCTTTGAAATGCTTGCCTTTATTTCTTACGTGATGATTGGTCGGAATAAATCATCGATTCGCGAGGTACACAACCTTCTTGCATTTATGCAAATATATACCTTCAGTCTTATTTAAACAGTGTGTGCATGCCTTATATCCTTTGTTTGTTTGTCCTGAAAGGTTACTAAGAGCAGGCTAATCATTGATGGTTACGAAAAGCAACCCTAGTAGATCAAATGGCTCATGTTTGTTCTCATCCCACGCATGTACACCTGGTTTGCCCCACAACTGTAAGAGTTCTTCAACTAATGGACTAAGGTACACATCAATGTCGTTGCCGGTTGCTTCGGGCCTTGGATGAGCACTGGCATCATAATAAACTTACGCTTCATGCACAACCAAGAAGGCAGGTTGTAGATACATAGAGTCACGGGCCAGGTGCTGTGACTGCAGCTCTGCTCCCCAAAAGGATTCATGCCATCCGTACTTAGACCAAACCATAAGTTCCTTGCGCCACCTGCAAAGTCTGGGAAGTCTCTCTCGATTTTTCTCCACTGTGACCCATCAGTAGGGTGTCTCAACTTCCCGTCTTTCTTACGGTCTTCTTTGTGCCATCGCAACAACCTGGCATGCTCTTTGTTTCTGAACATGCGTTTCAACCTTGGTATTATAGGAGCATACCACATAACCTTAGCAGGAACCCTCTTCCGGAGGGGCTCTCCCTCAACATCACCAGGGTCATCTCGTCTGATCTTATACCGCAATGCATTGCATACCGGGCATTTATCTAAATTCTCATACTCCTTACCGCGGTAGAGGATGCAGTCATTAATGCATGCATGTATCTTTTGCACATCTAATCCTAGAGGACAGAGAGTCTTCTTTGCTTCGTAGGTACTCTCGGGAAGCTCATTATGTTTTGGAAACTTCGGCTTCATTATTTTCAGCATCTTTTCAAATGAGGAGTCAGTTAGACCACACTCTGCCTTCCATCGCAGCAATTCCAGTGTGGTACCGAGCTTTGTGCTGTCATCTTTACAATTTGGGTACAACAATTTCTTATGGTCTTCTAACATGCCCTCTAACTTCAACTTCTCATTTTCTGTTTCACAGTCTCGCTTTGCATCAGAAATGACCCTACCAAGTTCATCAGCCGGCTCATCTGATGCCCGTTCTTCACCTCCTTCCTCTCCATTGTCTTCCATTGCAGTATCACTGTATTCAGAAAACATATGATGATAGTTGTTATCATCATCTTCTTCTTCACCGTCTTCCATCATAACCCCTCTTTCTCCGTGCTTAGTCCAACAATTATAGTTGGGCATGAAACCTTTCATAATCAGGTGGCCGCGAATGATTTTCGAGGAAGAGTACTCCTTGTTGTTTCGACATTGAACACATGGACAATGTATAAAACCATTCTCTTTGTTTGCCGTAGCCACATCAATAAATTTATCCACGCCTTTCATATACCCGGATACACGCTGGTCACCGTACATCCATTTCCGACCGTTCATCTGCAGCATATAAGTAAGTTTATCAAAAACAGGATATCATAAATAGTGAAATGACCAATTCACATCGACACATGCATTATATCAATGACAGAGAAAAGATAAGATTGCTAACCTCGATCGAGGGAAATAAAGAGGAGAAAGCTCAAGTGCGTCTTGGACACCTTCTATATTTTTGTTCTATGAGAAATTGAACGGGATCATTCACTCAAACATTTCATCAAACACCTTGAATGCATGCATAGGGAAAAAAACCTAGCACACCCCTCACACCTTCCATCAAGAAAAAACAGAGTAGAGGCAGAGGGCTGGGATGTTGTATTAATAGAGGGCGGAGCATACGTCCCGGTTTGTAACACAAACCGGGACTAATGGTGTGTGCCACGCCACGTGGCACACACCCAACCTTTAGTCCCGGTTTGTGTTACAAACCAGGACGTATTCTCCCCTACCAACCGGGGAGCATGCCTCCCGGCCCCGTGCCCGCTCGAACCGGAACGCGTGCCAGCATTAGTCCCGGTTCGTGGCGGCGAACCGGGACTAATGCTGTTAGGAGGCACGAACGGATAACCTTTTTTCTACTAGTGAAACCTAGACAGGCGGTGTGAGCGGCGGAGTAGCGTAGACTGCGCGAGAGAGTAGTAGCGGAGACTGCGCGAGGGAGGATTGATGATGCAATAGGACGAAAGGTTGGACGAAAGTGGGGCGATCGTAGTAAGAGGGCAGAAAATGGAACATCTTTGTATTTTTTAAGATAGTAGAGGTAGAGATTGAAATTCATGCCCTTCCCGCATGTACACGATACATATCAACCGCTTATACACGTTACGTCTTCACGAGTCATGTCAATGGTACAAGGCACTATTCGGTAGAGCGTTTAGTCCCAGGTCACCGGTTTATGGCTTTTGACCTATTTATAAACTAAACTATGTTACCTACTGTATCGGAAAAAAGTCTTTTCTTTTCACTGGTTCATTGCACGTGTCGCTAGGCACGTTCAAAACAATGGTGCTTTGTCCTTTTTTGGAGCGAGGATAGTCTCATCGAACGAGTTTTACATCTGCGTCTCGGAAGGCGTAGAGAGAAGTCTAATAAAACTATAATTATCAAAATAATAATGTATATAAAATGTATTGTTTTACTTTCCATGTGCAAATAAACAATATACATTTCCCTATTGTGAAAAAAGTAATATCCATAGTTTATGTTTGTTTCTAAGATTATTGGAAAATTTACCCAATCTACATTTTCATATTATTGAACTAAAAACTTGCTAGAACCTCACTTCTCCATGTTAAGTATCTTTATTGGAGGATTTCATGTTCGTCGTAGCCACAGTGACACGTTTGTAACCAAGACAGATCGAGATTATAATAAAATTTATATTGGATGGATTGAAAACTTTAGTGATGAAAGATTCTAGGTCTGGCTCGCATACACTGTTTTTCTCATCAACTTCAATTAACACTAGTTGTAGTCGGAAAAAAATCATGAAGATGTGGTATGGCTTTTTGAGTGTATAAGTGTTGTTCTGTCCATAGTTGGAAGCTCTTTTAAGAATAGGGATATGCTTAGAGAAATACAAACCAAAATAATTTGAGAAGGCACATCAGATGAGTGAACTTGAAACTGAGAGAGGTTTGAATCATGAACTTGGACTTAAAAGGCCCGACGATACTCGATGGGGTTCCCATTAGTTCTCTTATGAATATGATTGTTATGTTTCCCTCAGTAATTGAAGTTATTAATGACAATGCACAAAATTCCGGCAGAGCTCCTGATAGGATTAAAGAAAAAGGTGTTATGGATGGTTCAAACATTTGACTTTATTTTTATACTACACTTGATGAAGGTTATACTTGGGATTACTAATGATCTGAACCTTGCTTTGCAAAGGAAGGATCAGGACATTGTGAATGTTGTATCATTTCTCGGTACAACCAAAAGAAGGCTACAAGGAATGAGAAACCAAGGCTGAGAAGGTATGTTTACAACGGTTAATGATTTTCGCCTCAAACATGGTATTCAACTCCCAGATATAAATGCTACACATATTCCTCGGGGATCAATATCAAAATGCAAAGATCAAACTAATAGCATATCAAATATGAATTATTATCAAAGGGTCATGTATGCTGTTATTGATTTTTGTTGCGTTTAGAGCTGGATGACCGCTTTAGTGAGAGTATCCCAACCTTGCTACTTGGGATGCCTTTTTTAGATCCTTCTGATTTGTTCTTTAACTTTGAAAAATACAAAGTGCTCGCAATGGCTCGACTATATCACGATGATTTGACAGTGATAGTAAGATGAAAGGTCTCAGCGTCCAACTTGACAACTTCCTTGAAAATGTTTGCAGTGATTTAAGACTCTCCAATCTGACAGGGGGTTAGTGATCTTTGTAGAAAACTAGTTCAGACAAATTATTTTTCCTCTGGTATTTATTTTGGTTAAGCTAGCATTGATTTTGTCGGTTGCGATGACAACATTTGAGAGAGCAATTTATGCGATGAAACTCATTAAGACTAATTTGCTCAATAGAATAGGCGGTGATTTCTTACATTATTGTCCCATAACATATGTTGAAACTGATGTATTTAGTACCAATGCTATTATGTATACCTATCAAGGTAAGCATGATCGCAAATGGCTGCTACCATAAATATATTGCAATAAATTTTTGTGCTCCTGTTTAATTTGTCTACACAAGTGTTCTCAATTTTTTGTCACATCATTCAAGCTTGACATCACACGGTTTAGAGCCTGGCTCCACCATTGATTGTATGTTCCCTAAGCTCCGTAATTTGTGCCACCCACAACTGAACCAGTGCACGAAGATGCAATCAGAAGACGGCGGCGAGAAACAAAACCCATCTAGGGTTCCATCCCTCTTGTCGATGATGTCGTCCATTCGCTCCCCTTCAGTGGCCTTGGGTCTTGAAGGTGTGACGGACCATGACCTCTCGCTGGCAGGAGTTTTTTCATTCTTTGTTTAGCTGTTTTTATTGTATTCTTGAGGATGTTGAGGCAGCTGCTACGTCGTGAAGTCATAATAAGGTTATCCTGCTTTATCCTCTCTCTGATCAGGGGCAGCGCGTAGTGGAGGCCATACTTGGCCATGGCCCACCCTTATCTCTCAATTTTCTTTAGGATTTGATAATAAATCAGGCCCACTAATATCAATTGGCCCAGTATATATTGAGTTGGCCCATCCTTTATTTGGTGTCACGCTCCGCCACTGTCTCTGATGATGCCTCTAGCACTGCCTGAGGGAGCGTGGAGTCATGTGTCCAGCAGATTTTGCAGGATCCAGTTTTTATCGTATTCATTAGTGTGTTTTCAGGTCAATCTTTTTTATCTATGTTTGCAAATGGAGGTGGTTGCTCTGGTGTGCTAGTCCTTCGTGACCTTAGTCCATCCCTAATACCCCCCCCACAAACGGACGTCGCGCGTCCGATCTCGCCCTCCTGGACCGAGCCCAAGGCCCAACGCCCCCCGCAAACGTACCAAACAGCGCGGCGGGTCCGATTCAGCGCAAACCTGGTCAAAACCTGCGGCTGGTTTGCGGGGGCTCGGACGCCGGCCTCGTCTGACGCGGTCCAGCCGAGTCTTTCTAGGGCCCCACCTGGCGGTGTCCCAGAGAGAGGGACCACGTCCTTTTTAATGGGACCCCGTCGTCCCCATCCACACCCACTCCCCCACTTCACTCCCACTTCCAGCCCCCACCTCCAAACCCCAAAACCCTAGCCGCTCCCTCCCCACCGACAAGATACCTTTGCCGGCCCTCGCCGCCGCGATGACCAAGGACGGCTGGAAGTCCTAGTTCCATCATGGTCGGAATGACCACGAGGCCGGCTCCTCCAGCGGCGGCGGTCGTGGCCGCCATTCCGTCTCCCGCTCGCCGCCCCGGCGCAGCTCCTCCTTCTTTTTTTGCGGCCCGCTGATGAGTGCAGCAGCACCTCGTTGGGAGACCCCAAGCGGAAGGTATGATGCAGTTCAGCAGGCAAGTTTCCCTTAGTAAGAAACCAAGGTTATCGAATCAGTAGGAGGAAGGAAATTCCCCAAAGGTGCTGCAAGCAACGTGGAGACATGCACAACACAAACTCAAGAATTTGCCCAACTAACAGTGAGGTTGTCAATCTCACCGGTTTGTTGTAACAAAGGATTAAACGTATGGTGTGGAAGGTAATGGTTTGCAGCAAGTAAACAGGTAACAGTGGAATATGTATCAATGGTAAAGACTGGACCGGGGTCCATAGTTCACTAGAAGTGCTCTCCTTGGATAAACAACATGGCATGAAGGGTAATTAAATTACAGCAGACAGGAACTGTGCAAGGCATAGCAATGCAATTACTAGTCAGAAAGATCCTATGAGATTCGATTGGGCAATACAACAATATACATAGACCGCCATCCAACTGCATCCATGACTAGAAGTCCACCTTCAGGTTATCATCCGAACCCCCTCCAGTATTAAGTTACAAGCAATAGACAACTGCTTTAAGCAAAGTGTGTAAGGTAAACAATCCACTTGTTCCATGAACAAGAGACCGTTGTTTTCTCCCTAGTAGCAACATCACATCTACAACCGAAGAGATTTCTGTCACTTCCTGTAGCACCCCGGGTAAAGCCACTACTAGAAAATCGCGGTTGTTTGTATATTGCGCATCATCATGCATGTTTTAACCTAAAACTAATTTCAAAAAGTCTCTCTTTGTTTTCTACATATTCATGTGTCTTCGTTTCAAATTAAAACCCTGGTCGTCCGGATATTTTGTCTTGTCTAAAAACTATTTGCAAAAAGTTTTATAAAATAAAATAAAAATGTTTTACCAGGGGAGGCCGTCAGCCTGCCAGGCCAAAAGCCTAGCAAACCAATAGCCTACCATCCCGGTTAAATCCTGACCCTTAGATCCCTCTCCCTCTTAACCTTAATCTTGGAAACCCTAGTTGTAAACCCTAGCCTAGACCACACCCCCGCCGCCGCCAGACTCGACTCAACACACTCGACCGAACCACCCCACCCACCGCACTCAGCCGTACACGCACGCAACCCACCCCAACCGCTCGCGCGATTCCGCCTGGCCCCACCCGGGCACGGCAACGCGTATGCACGCGTCTCTCCTCACCCCGTCCTTCCTCGTCCTATCCCCGACCCTGCAACCTCTCTCTCCCGCAACACCTGACCCGCCGCCACGATCGCTTCCTCCCGATCGATCCCCATCTACCCACGCACACCGACCGCCCTCCCCGCCCGCAAGGACCCCACCTCGTGAGCCCACCCCGCGGACCCCGTCCCTCACGCCGCAATTCCCGTCCCCAAGCCCTCGCTCGCTCGCGATCCCTCACTAACCTCTCTCCCGCCGCCGGCCATCCCCAGGGTCATGGCTGGCCTCGTCAACTGCCGCGCCCCCGCGAGACACCGACGCCCGCCGGCATGCTGCCCTTCCTGAGCGGCCTATAGCACGCGCGTCGCCTCCTCCCTCTGCAACCAGCCGCCGCCGTCCTCACCTCCGCTTCGCAGCGGCCCCCTGCCTCGGCGGCCTTCTCTCAGTGACCGCCCATGCTCTAGCTGCCCCACCAGCGCGCCCCTCCCTCACCAGACGTAGCTTCTCCTCTCTGCCTCAGACCTCGCTGCTGGCCACCGATGCCTAGGTCCTCGCCGTCCCGCCATGGGCAGGAGCTTGCCAGCCTCTCGGTGTTCCTGGTAGCCTCACGTTGCCCTCGGCTCTACTCTCTCTAACGGACGAGGCCTCATGCAGCCCTCGTGGGCCTCTGTTCCAATCAATGTATGAAACTAGTCTATCTTCAGCTTCGTGGTATGTGCCACTGTTCTGTTTGGTTAATTCCTTTTGGATCCTACATGTGTACCCGAGAAGAATGATGCAGAGATGTGGTGATCAACATGTGGCTATCTATTCTAGGTGTGCCGATCTCCCAGTAACTTTGGGCAAGATCTTTGAGTCGACGAGGCCAACCCAATGTCGACATCTTCGAAGGTCGGACAAGGCATGACTCAAGAATACCGACGCTAATCCAAGATCGACAACGACACTCGTAACTGGAACCCGAAGGCGAAGGCGATGCCCCCCAAGATCTACTTCACGAAACCCCGAAGCCTGATCCTGGAATCCGAGACCGAACCCGAACCCTCGGCGAACCCAAGATCTTCGACCGCCAAGTGTGACCCTCTTTCCGAGACCCCTATTTTTATGAATGATATAAAGTGTTGCATATTAAATTGTCATGATTGCATTCTTAACATGTGGTTTTGGGGGCATTACGCCGATTCACCTCATAATCAAATATGGAGACCATATGCGGGCGAATCTATCTAATATTGGTCCCATTTAAATTTGTGCATCGAACCGATGATATAATTTTGCCTTGTTAAGCCAACATCTAAATTGCGGGGTATCTAAACAACATGAACCATCTAATAAATTATCGGGACCCCGGTTCCGCTTAATATGGCCTAATTGCATCGCATCTTTGCCATGTCATACATGCATCATGCCTGATCTTCTGCCGTAGTATTAAATAGTGTATCCGGTGTTTCTTCTAGTGCTTTGCTTCTTTACGGATTAGGCCGATGAGTTGATGCGAGTGTCGACCCGATCTTCGGATGAACCTTCGGCAATGTTTTCAGGCGAGCATTCTCCCCCTTTCTACCTATTTTACATTTTTAGTCTTTATTTCCTCCTATTAATCTATTGCTATCTGTGTTGCGATGCTCTAGTTTTCGTGCCCGTGATATCCCTTGCAGCCTCTATATTGCCATGGACACATCCTATTGCCTGTTGATTGATAGACAGTCGGTCTTGCGAGTCGTAGTTGCTTGCTCAGGTGTTGCTTCGCGTCGTCGATGTTCCATCGTTGTTGGTTGGTTGGCACATGCTGAATGGTGGAGAGGATTAAGACTTTAATTATTGTTTAATAACTAAAATTGAAAGTAGGTAAATAATGCAGAGGCACCGGCGGGTAATAAACAATATTTGGTTTTTAACCGCTCACTGGTGTCCCGTAGGACCCCGAGTTCTTGACACCTGTTCCGAGATCGAGCGCGCTAACCACAGGTGGGGTGTGTGGGCACCCCCATCGATTAGTACCTGATTTCAAAGTATTGTACCGGGGGCCACAAAGTAGTTTGGGGCTTTATTACTATCCTGTACTTATGCCATGCTTCACTGCTTTATTTACTATTGCGCATGGAGCACCTGTACTATTTTGGAACCCCGTGCCATGTTTTCGCGCTATCGACAAGCCCAATCACACTTTCGGGTTCCCAGTCGTTTACAGCCGTCGTCACAAACCTCTGGGTCCGTCTCGGGTAGCTTAGTGGGGTGGCCCCCATGTGCTTAGTGGGGTGGCCCCCATGTGCTTGCTTTGGGTCTGGGAAACGTCGTGTCCGAAACCCCGTCGACATACCGTTGGGTGTATGTTTTGTGATCTTGTACCTACCTGATCTGACAACAAGGGTGTAGGTGCGTGTGGAAACTTTGGTGCACCCCTGTAGGGTTAAATCTTTTCGAGAAGCCGTGTCCGCGGTTATGGACGACTTGGAGCACAGTTCTCGATCATAGACAACTATAACTGAAGTTTACTGTTATAATTTGACTTGTATCTGACATGACTAGTAAGTTGGATAACCACCATGGAATGAATGAATAAAACTGCCAACTCTATGAGTTCCTCGGTGGACTTCCTTGTTTGGTCTCGAGGGGGAAACACCAGGATGGGTATGCTTGGTGATAGTTTTAGGTTGGATCCGAATAGGTCTTTCTTATCCCTATCTGATAGCCGCCAGTTGTATTGAGTCTCTATAGGTTGTTTAGTGCATGCTACGCTTCCGCTTCAGTCCACCATACCTATGTAGGAGAGGACTGCCGAATTCTAGTCTCGCCATGTACTGGCCTCAGTACTGCCCGCTCTCTTTGTTCCTTTGCCCTTTTTCGGCACCCCTTTTGTTAAGCAGGTTTTGAGATCGACGTTGTTAGCAGGGTTTCCCTTCCGGCTTGGCCTGGGCAGGGTTATGGACGCCATTGGTTATTCTTCAGGGCTCTTAGCTCAATTTGCATCTTGTCCGTACTCGGATGTTGTATCGTTTTAAATGTGATTTGGATCTTTGTATTGTATATCTGTATTCTTGACTCGTTGAGTCATTGTTGTATATATCTGTTCTGTGGGTTCTATCGTGGACTATTGTGTAACGGTATTACTTCGTTTTCCACCCACACGAAAGTGCCTGGTGGGCACCTTTGAATCGTTTCTATGCGGATTTGGCGGGAATCGCTGAAACTTGCATAGGGCCGATTCTGAGGGTGTTACACTTCCCTTGGAAACTAGAGGCATGAACCCACTATCGAGCATAAATACCCCCTCTTGGAGTCACTAGCAACTACTTGGCCAAGATAGCTACTAACAACGGAGAGCATACAAGATCACAAACAACACATACATGATAGTATCATAAAGACAAAACCATTAATCAATCTGACATAGTAATCCCAATATCCATCGGATCCCCGCAAACACAACATGCATGATTACAAATAGATTAGATCTTGGTCATGAACGGAGCTCACAAGATCTATACATGAAAGCACAAGGAGGAGATACAACCATCTAGCTACTACATGGACCCATAGTCCAAGGTGGAACTACTCACGCATCATACCGGAGAGAAGGCCTCCGGAATGATCTTCCCTCCGGCAGGGTGCCGGGGAGAACTTCATACCCCCCGATCTAGGGACGACGGTGGCGGCGACTACAGAAGGTTTCTTGGAGTTTTGATCAGGTCCCTAAGTTTTCTGCATCGGGGGCTTCTTATAGGCGAAGAGGCGAGGCTAAGAGGCGGCCAGGGGGCCCACACCCTACCCAGGCGCGGGGTGGGCCCACCCGCGCCTAGGGGGTGTGGCGGCCCTGGTTCGCCTCTTTATCTCCCCTCTGGACTTCGTGACCACCACGGTAAAATATTTACTTTGGCTTTTGTCCCGTCCAATTCCGACAATATTGATTTTCTGCCTTTCTGGAACCAAAAACAGAAGAAACAAACAATTGGCACTGTGGCAACTTGTTAATAGGTTAGTTCCAGAAAATATATAAAAACACCTCAAAGTATAGACAAAGCAAAGCAAAGTAGATACAAAACAAGAATGGAGCATCAAAAATTATAGATACGTTTCCGACGTATCAAGCATCCCCAAGCTTAACTCCTGCTCGTCCTCGAGTAGGTAAGTGATAAAAGAATAATTTTTGAGGTGACATGCACCATTAAAACCAAGATCAAACCATTTGCAAGCATTAAAAGCTGGGAACAAAGAACTCTAAACATGTGCATGAAAAATGGAGTTCTAACAATAGGACATAGTAACTATGCATGCAACATGAAAGGCTACAAACAAATATCATGAATAACATGCATTGAAAAAAGTTTGTTTGTTTCACATACAGAAAATACAGCATAGTGGCATTTAGCTTGTCCCTCATAGAGTAGCAAATAGATGCATAGGACACCTTCAAAGTTCACAAGGATGACTAGAAACAAGTAGCACAAGAACAAGTAATATCACAATATGCATCCATCAATAAGTTTTGGTACACTACACACAGAATGACAACTATGCTCTCTTAATGGTGCCTAAAAGTAGAAGGTGGAGACTCAAATAATAGTGGAAGAAAGGCCCTTCAAAAAGGGAAGCAGGGATTTCAAGTTTCAAAAGGAGCTTCCAAAAATTATGGTACTTGTTAGCTTTCAGCACTCATTGCCCCTATCATAAGCACCTTGAAGTGATTAAGGTTAAAGTGAACAAAGATGGAGTATATGCTTGACAAAGTATAAGTTGGCAATCTCAAGTTCCTTGAATACGAGGGTCACACCTCATGCTACTCAACTTCAGTCACCTGTATGTTCTTGTCATTGTAAGTACATGCGTATCATAGAGAACCGCCAACGGGGTATGAAGGGTTTCGCATCATAGTAAATCAAAAAAATTGTACGGATGCGAACGGGAAAGCCAAGATCTAATCTAGGAGATGCAAACAACAAGGGGGGATAGATGAGGTCTTCATACCCTTGAAGATTCGCACAGCGGAACGTTCGACGGAACATGGTTGATGTAGTCGTACTCGCTTCTCCTCCTCGCGATCCGATCCGATCTAACACCGCAAGTGGCGATGCCTCTGAGAGATGCACACGTGCGGCACCTCGACGTCTCCTCCTTCCTCGGTCCAGCAAGTGGGGTGGAGAGATGGATTGGATCTACAACGCGACGGCGCGGTGCAAGCGGTGGAGAGTTTCTGCAGCAGGGCTTCACCTACGCGCAGTCGGGAGGGAGAGAGAGAGGAGAGGCAGCAGGGCGGCTAGGGTTGAGGAGGAGATGTAGGGAGGGTGCACCCCCAGCCCTCTTTATATAGAGGGGTGGGCAGCTGGCCCTTGCCCCTCCCCCAAGCCCTAGGCCGGCGGCCAAGGAGGGAGGAGTGGGGGGCAAGTTCCCCCCTTCTAGAAGCTCCCCTAGGGTTTCCCTAGGTGCTTGGCCGGCTGGGCCCTATGGGGCCTTGTTCCCCTAGCCCAATGCAGCCAGGGCACTCCCTCATAGGCCCACGCCCCCTCCCGACAAGTGGGGCCACGTTGGTCCCACTCCGGAAGGTTCTAGAAGCTTCTGGTACAATACCGAATAAGCCGAAACAATTCCGAACTCCAAAAACTGCATTGCCTTATATGAATCTTATTCTTCGGACCATTCCGGAACCTCTCGTGATGTCCTGGATCTCATCCGAGACTCCGAACAAAAACTCATAAACCCATTATCCAATCTATCCTAGCGTCGAGACACGTTAAGTGTGTGACCCTTCGGGTTCGAGAATATGCAGACATGATCTTCTATCAATAATCAACAGCAGGGTCTGGAAACCCATATTAACTCCCACACATTCATCGATGATCATATCGGATGAACCACGATGCCAGGATTCAATCAATCCCATATATATATTCCCTTCGTCTCGCGATATTTTACTTGCCCGAGATTCCATCGTCGGTACCGGTATACCTAGTTCAATCTCGTTCATAGCAAGTACTTTACTTCTTCCATAATCCGATATCACTTTGTGATTAACTCCTTAACCACGTGCTTGCAAGCGGTGTTGATATCGATTACTGAGTGGGCCCGAAGTATATCTCTCCGACTTGGGAGGGACAAATCCCATCTCGATACATACAACCCAACAGGCACTTTCCGATCACCTGAGAGACACCTTTATGATCACCCTCTCATAGGATGAAGTTTGATGACCTCAAAGCTTTCTTCTGATACCAGGGAGTTGCATTATCTCATGGTCTAAGGAATACAATATTTGACATAAGAAAAGCTTCGCAAAGATGAACACGATGACACGATCTAATTGCTTCGCTTAATTTGGGTCTGTCCATCATATCATTCTCCCAATGATATGATCTCATTATTAATCGACAAATCATGTCTATGGTTAGGAAACCTTAACCATCATTAATCAATGAGCTAGTCCATAGAGGCGTACTAGGGACACGGTGTTGTTTATAAACCACACAAGTATTAAAGTTTCCTCTTAACACAATTCTAGCATGGAATATAAAATTTATCATGAACAAGAATTATAATAATAACATCTTTATTATTGCCTCTAGGGCATAATTCCAACAGTCTCCCACTTGCACTAGAGTCAATAATCTAGTTTACATCTGGCAACAATCTAACACCCATGGCACTAAGGTGCTGATCATGTTTTGCACGTGGAAGAGGTTTAGTCAATGGATCTGCGACATTCAGATCTGTATGTACTTTGCTAATCTTCATATCTCCATCTGCTATATAATCTCGGATTATATGAAACTTGCGGTTGATATGCTTGGTCTTTGGATGATATCTTGGTTCCTTAGCCAGTGCTATGGCGCCAGTGTTGTCACACAATATCTCCAGTGGGTCCAAGGCACTTGGAACCACACCAAGCTCAGTGATGAAGTTCCTGATCCAAACTCCTTCACTTGACACTTCTGCAGCAGCCATGTATTCCGCTTCTACTATAGATCCCGCGATCACGCTTTGCTTGCAGCTTCTCCAGCTCACAGCTCCTCCATTCAAAATATGAATGTATCCTGTCTGAGATTTAGAATCATCCTTGTCGGTGTCGAAACTAGCATCGACGTAACCCTTTACGACGAGCTGTTCATCACCTCCATAGACTAAGAACATTTCTTTAGTCCTATTTAAATACTTTAGGATGTTCTTCACGGCTGTCCAGTGTTCCACTCCTGGATCACTTTGGTATCTGCTCGTCAAACTAAGAGCATTGGACACATCCGGTCTAGTACACAGCATGGCATACATGATAGAACCTATGGCCGAGGCATAAGGCACTTTGCTCATAGCTTCTCTATCATTTACCATAGCTGGACACTGAGCCTTGCTCAATATCTTACGTGACAACATAGGCACTGAACTTTTCTTTACCTTATCCATTCTGAACCTTTTCAGAACTTTGTCTAGGTATGTACTCTGGCTTAAAGCTATTAGGCGTCTTTGTCTATCTCTATAGATTTTGATGCCTAATATATAAGCAGCTTCCCCTAGGTCTTTTATTGAAAAACATTTGTTCAAATAACTCTTCACATCGTTAAGCATGTCAATGTCATTTCCAATAATCAATATGTCATCCACATATAGTACTAGAAATGTCACTGAACTCCCACTCACTTTCTTGTAGTTACAAGCTTCGTAGCAATTTGGAACAAATCCAAAGCTCTTGATCACTTGATCAAAACGAAGGTTCCAACTCCGAGATGCTTGCTTCAGTCCATAAATAGAACACTCAAGTTTGCATACTTTATCAGCATCCTTAGGATCGACAAAACCTTCGGGTTGCATCATATACAACTCTTCATCAATGTTGCCATTGAGGAACGCAGTCTTGACATCCATCTGCCATATTTCATAATCATGAAACGCAGCAATTGCTAATAATATCCGAATGGACTTAAACATCGCTATGGGAGAGAAAGTCTCATCGTAGTCAACACCTTGAACTTGTCGAAAACCTTTCGCGACAAGTCGTGCTTTATAGACAGTAACATTACCATCCGCGTCCGTTTTCTTCTTGAAAATCCATTTGCACTCAACGGCCTTTCGGTCGCTAGGAGGGTCCACCAAAGTCCATACTTGGTTTTCGCTCATGGATCCTAATTCGGATTTCATGGCCTCTAGCCATTTCTCAGAGTCTGGGCTCATCATCGCTTCCTCATAGTTCGCAGGTTCACTGTCGTCTACTAACAAGACAGTTAAGACAGGGTTGCCGTACCACTCAGGAGGGGCACGCGACCTTGTCGACATGCGACGTTTAGTAGTAGCATCGTCCGAAGCTTCATGATCCTTGTCATTAGCTTCCTCTATTGTTGGTGCAGACGGCACTGGAACAATTTCAGGTGTTGCGCTACTCTCCAACTCAAGAGAAGGTTCAACAACCTCGTCTAGCTCTACTTTCCTCCCACTCACTTCTTTCGAGAGAAACTCCTTCTCAAGAAAGGATCCGTTCTTTGTGACAAACACTTTGCCTTCAGATCTGTGATAGAAGGTATACCCAATAGTTTCCTTAGGGTATCCTATGAAGACGCATTTCTCCGCTTTGGGTTCGAGCTTGTCTGGCATCAACTTCTTGACATAAGCTTCGCATCCCCAACCTTTAAGAAACGACAACTTAGGCTTAGCACCAAACCACAGTTCATACGGTGTCGTCTCAACGGATTTAGATGGTTCCCTATTGAAAGTGAATGCAGCGGTTTCTAATGCATAACCCCAAAATGATAACGGCAAATCAGTAAGAGACATCATTGATCGCACCATATCTAATAGAGTTCGATTCCGGCGTTCAGACACACCATTGCGCTGTGGTGTTCCGGATGGCGTGAGTTGTGAAACGATTCTGCTTGCTTTAAGATGCGTGAGAAAATCATAACTCAAATATTCACCTCCACGATCGGATCGTAGAAACTTAATTTTTCTGTTACGATGGTTTTCCACTTCATTCTGAAATTCCTTGAACTTTTCAAATGTTTCAGATTTATGTTTCATTAAATGGATATACCCATATCTACTTAAGTCATCAGTAAAAGTGAGAAAGTAGCGATATCCACCACGCGTCGAAACACTCATCGGTCCACATACATCGGTATGTATGATTTCCAACAAGTCCGTTGCTCGCTCCATCATTCCGGAGAACGGTGTTTTGATCATCTTGCCCATGAGGCATGGTTCGCATGTGTCAAATGATTCAAAATCAAGAGACTCCAAAAGTCCATCAGAATGGAGTTTCTTCATGCGTTTTACACCAATATGACCTAGACGGCAGTGCCACAAATAAGTAGTATTATCACTATCTACCTTGCATCTCTTAGCCTCAATGTTATGGATGTGTGTTTCATCCCTTTCGAGATTCAGAAGAAATAAACCATTCACAGCAGGTGCATGACCATAAAAGATGTTACTCATATAAATAGAACAACCATTATTCTCAGATTTAAATGAATAACCGTCTTGCAATAAACACGATCCAGATATGATGTTCATGCTCAACGCAGGCACATAATAACATTTATTAAGGTTTAAAACTAATCCCAAAGGTAAAACTAAGGAGAGCGTGCCGACGGCCATCACATCAACTCTTGATCTGTTGCCAACACGCATCGTCACCTCATCCCTCGCCAGCCGCCGTCTATTTCGTAGCTCCTGTTTCGAGTTACAAATATTAGCAACTGAACCAGTATCAAATACCCAGGCACTACAACGAGGGCTAGTAAGGAAAACATCAATAACATGTATATCAAATATACCTTTGATGGTGCCAGCCTTCTTGTCCGCTAAGTACTTCGGACAGTTGCGCTTCCAGTGACCCTTGTCCTTGCAATAGAAGCACTCAGTGTTCGGCTTAGGTCCAGACTTGAGCTTCTTCTCAGCAGGGGCAACGCGCTTGCCGCTGCCTTTCTTGAAGGGCTTCTTTGCACCCTTACCTTTCTTAAAGATGGGGGGCTTGTTGACCATCAACACATGATTATCTTTCTTGATGTCCACCTCTGCAGCTTTCAGCCTAGCGAAGAGCTCGGTGATCGTATCAGTGGAACCAATCTGATTATGAGTAACTACAAAACCTTTGTAGCTAGGAGGGAGTGATTGCAGAACCTTGTCAATCTTGAGCTCCTCTGGAATCTTGTAGTCCAGTTGCTCAAGGCGTTGAGTGTAGCCCGACATCTTAATGGCGTGCTCACTAACGGAACTCCCTTCCTCCATCTTGCAGTTAAAGAATTTCTCAGAGATCTCATATCTCTCAGAATGGTCCTAAGTCTGGAACATAGTTTTCAGTTCCTCAAGAATCTCAAAGGGTCCCGGGAAATCCTCAAAACGATTTTGAAGATCCGATTCCATAGCAAACAACATGGTGCTCTTAATCACACCATAATCATCTTTGCGCGACTGATAAACAGCTTTCTCATCAACCGGCGCATCTACAGCAGGGGCGTCACCTAGCGCTTTCTCAAGGACATAGTCCTTTTGTCCGCCAGCGAGAATGATTCTCAGATTGCGGAACCAGTTGGTGAAGTTAGACCCATTGTTCTTAAGCTTTTCTTTCTCAGCAAAAACGTTGAAGTTAAAGTTGGACTTAGCCATTTGATCTACAAAATTTGCAAGTACAATTTAGACTATGTTCATGATAACTAGTTCAACTTAATCAAATTACTAGATGAACTCCCACTAAATTCAACATCCCTCAAGTTGTTTAGTGAACACGATCCAAATTCACCACACCTAATCCGATCTTCACGAGAAGAGATGTGGTTTCAATGGTGGACTACGAAGTGTCGATCATATCATTCATATGACTCATGTTTAACCTTTCGGTTCATGTGTTCCGAGGCCATGTCTGTACATGCTAGGCTCGTCAAGTCAAACCCAAGTATTTCCGCGTGTGCAAAACTGGCTTGCACCCGTTGTATGTGAACGTAGAGTTTATAGCACCCGATCATCACGTGATGCTTGAACACGACGAACTTTCGCAACGGTGCATACATGGGGAGAACACAGTTTTATCTTGATCTTTAAGTGAGGAATCATCTTATAATGCTACCGTCGCGATCTAAGCAAAATAAGATACATAAAAAGATAAACATCACATGCATATAACTTTATGTGACATGGTATAGCCAATCTTCACGCAATGATCTCCATCTTGTGCGTGCCAGCATGATCTCCATCACTCCACCATGATTGCCTCCACCATGAATAGCAACTACAACTATTGCTAACTACTTAGCGATAAAGTAAAGCTATTACATGGCGTATAAGAAGTTGACACATAGGTCATACACAATTATAAAGACAACCATATGGCTCCTGCCGGTTGTGTACTCATCGACATGCAAGTCGTGAAACATTACAAAACATGATCATTGCATACAACATACACATCACATCTTGGGCCATACCATATCACAGAAAACACTCCCTGCAAAAACAAGTTAGACGCCTCTACTTTGTTGTTGCATGTGTTTACGTGGCTTATGGGAGTAGCAAGCTAAGAACGATTCTTACCTACGGAAAGCCACAACGGTGATATTATGGTTGCCAAACTCCGGTGTAAATCCCATGACAACTATAGTGAGAGAAACTGGCATCCACCAGCCGCATGTGTGGAACAAGCCACACGTCAAGTGCGAAGCCGGTCTCGCGAACGAGGTCGCGTAAAGTTGGCCTGGACCGCTTCGATCTCACTATCCCGCTTCATAAGAAGTACACAAACAAGAGGCTTGCAACAGAAAACATCAACGCCCGCAACAAGCATATTGCGTTCTACTCGTGAAACACATCTACACATAGATCTAGCTCTGATACCATTGAAGGGTTTCGCAGCATAGTAAATCAAAAAAATTCTACGGATGCGAACGGGAAAGCCAAGTTCTAATCTAGGAGATGAAAAAACGAGGTGGGATAGATGAGATCTTCATACCCTTGAAGATTCGCACAGCGGAACGTTCGACGGAACATGGTTGATGTAGTCGTACTCGCTTCTCCTCCTCGCGATCCGATCCGATCTAACACCGCAAGTGGCGATGCCTCTGAGAGATGCACACGTGCGGCACCTCGACGTCTCCTCCTTCCTCGGTCCAGCAAGTGGGGTGGAGAGATGGATTGGATCTACAATGCGACGGCGCGGTGCAAGCGGTGGAGAGTTTCTGCAGCAGGGCTTCGCCTACGCGTAGTCGGGAGGGATAGAGAGAGAGGAGGGGTAGCAGTGCGGCTAGGGTTGAGGAGGAGATGTGGGGAGGGTGCGCCCCCAGCCCTATTTATATAGAGGGGTGGGCGGCTGGCCCTTGCCCCTCCCCCAAGCCCTAGGTCGGCGGCCAAGGAGGGAGGAGTGGGGGCAAGTTCCCCCCCCCTTCTAGAAGCTCCCCTAGGGTTTCCCTAGGTGCTTGGCTGGCTGGGCCCTATGGGGCCTTGTGCCCCTGGCCCAATGCGGCCAGGGCACTCCCTCATAGGCCCACGCCCCCTCCCGACAAGTGGGGCCACGTTGGTCCCACTCCGGAAGGTTCTAGAAGCTTCTGGTACAATACCGAATAACCCGAAACAATTCCGAACTCCAAAAACTGCATTGCCTTATATGAATCTTATTCTCCGGACCATTCTGGAACCTCCCGCGATGTCCTAGATCTCATCCAAGACTCCGAACAAAAACTCATAAACCAATTATGCAATCTATCCTAGCGTCGAGACACGTTAAGTGTGTGACCCTTCGGGTTCGAGAATATGCAGACATGATCTTCTATCAATAATCAACAGCGGGGTCTGGAAACCCATATTGACTCCCACACATTCATCGATGATCATATCGGATGAACCACGATGCCAGGATTCAATCTATCCCATATATATTCCCTTCGTCTCGCGATATTTTACTTGCCCGAGATTCGATCGTCGGTACCGATATACCTAGTTCAATCTCGTTCACAGCAAGTACTTTACTCGTTCCGTAATCCGATATCACTTTGTGATTAACTCCTTAACCACGTGCTTGCAAGCGGTGTTGATATCGATTACCGAGTGGGCCCGAAGTATATCTCTCCGACTTGGGACGGACAAATCCCATCTCGATACATAAACCCAACAGGTACTTTCCTATCACCTGAGAGACACCTTTATGATCACCCTCTCATAGGATGACGTTTGATGACCTCAAAGCTTTCTTCCGATACCAGGGAGTTGCATTATCTCATGGTCTAAGGAATACAATATTTGACATTAGAAAAGCTTTGCAAAGATGAACATGATGACACGATCTAATTGCTCTGCTTAATTTGGGTCTATCCATCATATCATTCTCCCAATGATATGATCTCATTATTAATCGACAACTCATGTCTATGGTTAGGAAACCTTAACCATCATTAATCAATGAGCTAGTCCATAGAGGCGTACTAGGGACACGGTGTTGTTTACAAACCACACAAGTATTAAAGTTTCCGCTTAACACAATTCTAGCATGGAATATAAACTTTATCATGAACAAGAATTATAATAATAACAACTTTATTATTGCCTCTAGGGCATAATTCCAACAGGGTACCCCTTGCACATGGTACAGGAGGTATCCCATAACCAAAATGACAAGGCAAGCAGACAATGAGCATCTCAGCGATCTTTTTATTTACTATATGCATAGCTTTTTATTGAGGATTCTTCATAGATAGCTCACTATGGTGATGTTGCAAGTTTCCACCATGATTAGGCATGGCTTAGGCTAGCGGCCCAGATGTTTCTCTAACACAAAATACATACTCCATGGACTTACAAGTTCCCTCTTTATTTCACACCGGTGACATCCATAGACAAAAGAGCATGATATCAACTGAGTACAAAGTACAAGTGCAATTTTGAAAACATTCCCCGTGACAGCACGATTCTGCTAATTCCAACGTATAAGTGCAAGCATATACAACATAGATGACACAATGGTTCAAGTTTATTAGGGGCAAAGAATATAAAGTGTGCCATCAAGTTTGTGAGGGCTTTAATCACTAAGTTTTCACATAACAAAATAGTTTTAAATTGGAAGATAGCTGAAAACAAGAATATACTTGGAATGGTGTAACACACCATGCATAGGAGTTTATAGTGGACACTTTGGAATAACTTGGGAGTTGTAAGCATGAGTAGAACTTACTCATACAAGTGGAGGCTAGCAAAAGACTGGGATCAACCAACTAAGAAAGCAATAATGGTCATAATCAAGTAGAGCAACAAAACATTACTAATCAAAGCATAGAGTGGTACTACAAGTCAAGGACTAAATGATCATAGAGGCTATGGTGACTTGTCATAGTCATAACATGGTGTGAGCATGTGCCAAGTCAACCCAAACAAAGCATCAAAGGAGAATACCACAATACTATGCTTTTGCATGCTAAAACAACGCATAATTCTTTCAAGGCACACTAAGCAATCCCAGTTGTTTGGAACAATACATGCTACAGAAATAATCACTAAGCATAAGGTCAAAACAACACCTAGCATGTCATGCTAAAGTCTAAGTCATAGTCAATGCAAGCTCCTCTTGCACTTTCAAGCAGGAACTTCCTACTCCTTTCCAACACCAAGCAACTTATTTGAAACAACACATCGATAACGGGGGTCCAAACTACTTTATTCAAGAAAACTAAACAACTAAGAAAACCAAACAAAAATTAAGACGCTCTAAGAAACAACACAACTATGCATGAAACAATAAAAATGAAGTGTCTAGATAGACCTGAGCTTTTTATTGATGAATAAGGGTATGCCTTGGGCATCCCCAAGCTTTGATGCTTGTACCTCTTGGATATTTCTTGGGGTGACACCGGGGTGGCATCCCCAAGCTTGACTTGTTGTCCATTCTTCATCTCAGTACATCATTCTCTCTTTACATGTCACATCCCAAAATTTTCCAAATTTTGAAATGTGAAAAATATATAAACAAAAGAAACAATTGTTGAAATTTAGGGTGAAAAGAAACGTTTTGCTTCTAAACAGAAACATCAAAACCCTTCTTGAACAAATTTGAATGAAAAGGGAATCCAAAAAAAATTCAATCAAGTGAAATGCATTCATGAGTGGATGTATCTTGAAATTTAAACAGTTGGAAAAGTTAAACCAAAACCCCAAATCTTAATGAAATAAATCATTTCCAAGATCTATCTAAGACTATGGATTTTATCCATATAAAAATTGCGCAACAAACATTTATAAATGATCAAAATGATAAACAAAAAATATTATAAAACCATAGAAATTGGTTTCATTTAATTTGGAGCCATGGATAAAAACTTATGAATTTAATAAGATAAAAGGAATTAATTTCCAAAGCTAATAAAGCTCCTAACTAAAACCCATGCCAAAATTGTGAGCAAAGTAATCCTAAAAGGATTTAAAAAGATAAACAAATATTAAATAAAATTATATATATTGGAATCACCAATTTTGGATCAATAAATAAAAAGATATGGATTTTATAAGACAAAGAAAGAAAGAAAGAAAGAAAGAAATAAGGATTATTTAAAAGACAAATTAAATCTTGGCAAAATCCATAAACAAATGAAAATTTACTGAATAATAAAAAGGAGTAAAAGATTATTTAAATAAAATCATATGGATTAAACCATATTCAATTTTGTTTAAATAAATACAAAATTCCCTAAACTAAATAAATAATAAATTCCAAGGAATTTATTTAGAAGACAATTTAAAACTTGAATTAAATCCATAAGCAAATGGAATAAAGATAATCCAAATAAAATAAAGGGATAAAGATTATTCAAATAAAATTATATGGGCTTTAACCAAATTCAATTCTATTTGAATGAAGACAAAATTCCTAATATAAATGATTAATTAAATCATGAGAAAATAATAATTGAAATTGCCAAAGTGGATTAAAAGTTATCTAAGTAACTTAAAAAGAATAAAGGATTAATTAAAAAGATTTATATGGTTTGGTACCATATTCAAAATCATTTAAATAAAGACAAAAGCCTCATTTAAATAAATATTAAATCATAATAAAATGATTGGAATAATACAAAGAGAATTATTTAAACACACTAATGAATAAATAAAACCTAATGAAAAGGTTTGATGAAAATTTGAAATTTAAATGGAAACTTAAATCAATGGTTTGAATAAAAACAAATGTATAATTTAAATAAATAATAAACCATAAGAGAATATAAGAAAATATTCTAAAATGGTTTATTTAAATACATTAATAAACAGATAAAATCCTACTAAAAGTTTAGAAAAAGTTTAATAAAGAAATCTGAATTCAAATGATTGTTTGAATTGAAAAATAGAAAATAGAAAAGGAAAAAGAAAAAAAGAATCAGAAAGAAAAAAATGAAAAAGAACCAGCCCAGAAAACCCCATCCCAATCTGGCCCAGCTAGCCCAACTCGCAGCCCACCTCTCTCTTTCCCCCGCAAATCATTTTCTCACTCGAAACGGCACCCGCACCCCACTGACTAAATTGCCCCACCAGCGCCACCTTAGCATCATCCCCGACGCGCTGACCTCTCCCCTCTCCCCTCGCTGCCGTTTCTGCCCGTGGGTAAACCTCGTCAATTCTCATCAATCACGCCAGTAATTCGCCCGCAACCACGCCCTACTTAAGCACCCTCCTTTCCTCCTTCTTTCCACTCACTCGCTCGCACCTCTCTGCCCCCAGGCTGCTCCAATTCTTCCTCGCTCCGCCACTGTTCCGACGACACTCCGGCGATAATTCTGACCAACCCAGCCACCCCCACTGCCCCTAGATCAAATGAGCTTGACCCTCATTGCCTAGCACATCTCCCAGTACCTCCCACTCGCCCGCGCGTTCCCCACAGCCTCGGCAACAACCAAGTCCGAGCGCCGCCATCGACTGCGTCCACTCCGGCAACCTCCCCCGGTAAACCCTGACCGCGCCTCTCCCCCTCAATGACACTCTCGCACTCTCCTTCGTATTGAGGGTCTAACGCCACTCGTGACTTGCTTTCCCGTGACTTGTAGCCTCGCCAATGTCGATGAACAGCCGCACCCGACGCCGACACCGACGACAACTCCGGTGAGAAATTCATGTCGTCCTCATGCGCCTCCTGCCCTCCTACGACAACGTTGAGCTTCCCCACGTCACGGAGAACCCGGTGAGCCCCTTTTCCCTCTCCCTCGCTTCCTGTATTCACCGGACCACCCTCGCCTGAGCACCACCGCCGCTCGCCGTTGAGCTACCGCCAGATTTTGATAAGTTGATTTCGTCTATTAGATCTTGATCACATGGTTAGGATAGATTCACTTATCGAAGGGGTATGTTTGCTTCTGATCCGTGCGATGCCCTTTTAATCCTGTGGCCTGTATTAGTCGATCCAACCGAACCGGTATCATCCAATAGAAACTAGACACGTGGCCTAGACTTTGTTTTAAAAACAGAAAAGGTTCTATTAGTGATTTGATTTTGTAAAATTCATAACTTTTGATCTTCTTGGCCAAAAATTACAAATTTTATATCATTGGAATCAGGAAAATGGAAAATTTTCAACCATGCCCTTAGTTTAGTATTTTTCTTCTAGAAAATTAGACGTTTTTTCAGAAACATTTCTAGGCCTATTTAGAGTATAAAAATTATTCTAAAAATGATTTTTGGGTAAAATCTTTTGCAAATGATTTGTTTTTGAACCTACTGACAAGAAACACAAACTTTTGGGTTTATAAATATATTTTGTGACACCAAGGAATTATTCCTTTGAATAAAGGCATTTCTAGTAAAACAAAAATGTTGCTATGATTTAAAAATAGGTTTTGAGTGAAACCTTTTACAAATGGTTTTGTTTTAAAACACTTTGACCATAAACACTAACATTTGTGTTTAAAAACATATTTGGCAAACATTAGAAATTATTCCTTTGATTAAAATCATTTCTAGCAAAACAAAAATGATTTAAATGGCCATTTTCACTAACTTGTTTTTAAATGGTTTTGCCACTTTTATAAATGACTAGGTGTTTTAAAATGTTTATAGCCTTAGTAGAAACCACTTCTCCAATAAAACAATCTTTTGCATGCTTGCATGCATTGTTTTGTTTTCTTTATTTTATGTGATGAATTGTTTGATTGCTAGTTTTGGATTTCTGCCTTGCTTGATTGAATTGTAGTGAACTTTGAAGAGTGTGACAATTGCGAGATCAAGGAGTGAACTTAGTTTCTCTAGTAAAAAGGGCAAGTGGTGCTTCATACATTTTTTCCTATTATTTTGACTATGCATTAGTGATATTTTTAAGTAGGACTTGCATGGAATTTTTACTAAGTATGTTATGCCTTGGGAAATCCTAGTAGATGATGCCTTAGTAGAATTTTCCCTAAGTTAAGATTCCTACTACTATCATGCTTAGCCTAGCTAGTAGCAAACAAGGGTGGAATATATACACATGCTATGGAAATTTTTGCTAAGTATTTTGACTTGTGTTTTTGCCTAATAAAACTACTAAGTGAATGAATCACCTGGGTGGAATGGTATTGCTTGGATGGATTTATGTTGAGTGGTTACCAGGGCCCCATATTCATGGCCTACTCTGTGTATCTCACTTGTGGAATGCCACCCAAGAACAAAGAGATTTGAGATGTCAGATGTTGAGAAGCTTCAAGTGCAACCACATGGTATATGGGCTCTGCCAGGATCATATAGGTTGCAATAACTTAGCCAGATGGACAGAAGGTGGTAGGGGGTGATAGGTTTGGAACGCATCCATTTGGTCTAAGGGAAGGCTTCTGAAAGATCTTGTCTCGATGCATGTCGAGTCTTGTGGGGAAAGTGCACCACCTCTCGAGAGAGTAAAATCTAAGTACTTAGCCGTGTCCCCGGCAATGGACAATTTGAGCATCAAGACATGGAAGCTAAGGATCTCATCATCCCAATTTCTAAGTTAAAAGCTTATGGTTGAACAAGGGTTGAAGGTTAACCAATTCTATTGGTTGTTCCTTGGGTGACTTGACAAACAAAAACTTAGTGTTTTCAACTTATAAGGAAAACCTTATTTTTAGCAAAGCAAGCCTAAGCTCCACGTAGCCAAATGCATATAGATGATAGATACCACTATTCTACCATAGTACCACTTGCCAATACAATTCAAATGTATTGACCCTTGTGGCTATAACTTATTATGTTGCAGGTTTATTCGATGTTAGTGAAGTGTGTTGAATAGGATTACAAGTCTACAACCAACATGATTGCATGTGGCACTTTGAAGATGAAGGACTTCATGCTATATAGTTATTTCTGATGCATTGTAATGAGTTAGCCAAATGAGCTATGTAAGATGTAATGAATTATTTTATTCCTGGTTATAAAGTTGTATTATGACCTTTGTTTCTTGATATTACATCTTAAAATGTGGATGCTAGCTATTGATCCAGGGACTAGCATTGTAAACACAGGGATCTCTACCTTATCAGGTTGGGACTCTACGGATGGTATCAGAGCACTGTGTTGCCTGTAGGATTGTGACCCTAGGATTGGACAAAACCCCTTAGAAAAAATAGGAGTTGTATTTGTTCCAAACTTATTTACAAACAATCTTGTAAAATCTTTCCTCAACCTTTTTGTTTTGATTCTAAATCTCCCCTCTTTTCAACTTGATGGACAAAAACTTCAACATGAGCAAAGGACTTCAACATCACCAATGACTTTAACCTCAACATCACCAATGACTTCAACTTCAGTTTCACCAAGGACTTCAACTTGGACATCACCAAGGACTACAAATGAGACAAGAACAATACTCAAGACTTGGAAGACTAAGGAAACACAACTTAGAAGGAACCATCATCACCTTTGAGCTTGTGACCAAGATACAAGAATTTCTCCAAGGATACCATGATCTTGTTCATGAAGAAACAACTAAGAAGGAAGGAATGACCCCAAATGAATTCTATAGTTGGACCACCATAACAGTGTTTAGTTTAGATCATATATTGATCACACCAACTTATGTGGTGTAGCAAAAATATTTCATTCTTAACCAAAGATTTCATTCTTTCCCAAGCTTGAGCAACATGTTCATTGTCAAGTTGTTTAAATTTCATAATATCACTTCTCATAGATATAATCTTAGCAGGAGCATAGTATTTTCCAATAAAAGCATCTTTGCATTTAGTCCAAGAATCAATACTATTTATAGGCAAGGATAGCAACCATTCTTTAGCTTTCCCTCTCAAGGAGAAAGGAAACAGCTTGAGCTTAATAATATCTCCATCTACATCCTTACACTTCTGCATCTCACAAAGTTCAACAAAGTTATTGAGATGGGCAGCAGCATCATCAGAACTAGCACCAGAAAATTGCTCTCTCATCACAAGATTCAACAAAGTAGGCTTAATTTCATAAAAGGTAGCATCAGGAGCAGGTGGAGCAATAGGAGTGCTAAGGAAATCATTGTTGTTTGTGCTAGTGAAGTCACACAACTTGGTGTTCTCAGCAGAGTTCATTTTGGAAAAGGTGGGCAAGCCAAAAATAGCAGCAACAACTAGTGCAGGAACTAATTTTTTGTGTTTTTGAAAAAAGAAAGCAAACCAAACTAGACTATTTTTTTTGAGTTTTTTAAAAGAGGCAAACAAAACCAAGCAAAAGAAACTAAGCAAACTAAAAACAAAGTAAAGAGAAAGGAAGTGGAGGACTCTCCTTGTGAAGACGTCCTTAGCCTCCCCGGCAATGGCGCCAGAAAAAGGCTTGATGAGTGTAGCAGTACCTCGTTGGGAGACCCCAAGTGGAAGGTATGATGCAGTTCAGCAGGCAAGTTTCCCTCAGTAAGAAACCAAGGTTATCGAACCAGTAGGAGGAAGGAAACGCCCCAAAGGTAGAAACATGGAGACCTGCACAACACAAACTCAAGACTTTGCCCCAACTAACAGTGAGGTTGTCAATCTCATCGGTTTGCTGTAACAAAGGATTAAACGTATGGTGTGGAAGGTAATGGTTTGCAGCAAGTAAACAGGTAACAGTGGAAGATGTATCAATGGTAAAGACTGGATCGGGGTCCATAGTTCACTAGAGGTGCTCTCCTTAGATAAACAACATGGCATGAAGGGTAAACAAATTACAGCAGTGCAATTGACAGGAACTGATCAAGGCATAACAATGCAATACCAGACAAAAAGATCCTATGAGATTCGACTGGGCAATACAACAATATACATAGACCGCCATCCAACTGCATCTATGACTAGAAGTACACCTTCTGGTTATCATCTGAACCCTCTCCAGTATTAAGTTGCAAGCAACAGACAACTGCTTTAAGCAAAGTGTGTAAGGTAAACAATCCACTTGTTCAATGAACAAGAGATCGTTTTTTTCTCCCTAGTAGCAACAGCACCTCTACAACCGAAGAGATTTCTGTCACTTCCCTTGGAAACTAGAGGCATGAACCCACTATCGAGCATAAATACCCCCTCTTGGAGTCACTAGCAACTACTCGGCCAAGATAGCTACTAACAACGGAGAGCATGCAAGATCATAAACAACACAGACATGATAGTATCATAAAGACAAAACCATTAATCAATCTGACATAGTAATCTCAATATCCGTTGGATCCCATCAGACACAACATGCATGATTACAAATAGATTATATCTTGATCATGAACGGAGCTCACAAGATCTATACATGAAAGCACAAGGAGGAGATACAACCATCTAGATACTACATGGACATATAGTCCAAGGTGGAACTACTCACGCATCATACCGGAAAGAAGGCCTCCAGGATGATCTCCCCTCCGGCAGGGTGCCAGGAAGAACTTCAGATCCCCCCCCCCCCGATCTAGGGACGATGGTGGTGGCGGCTACAGAAGGTTTCGTGGAGTTTTGATCGGGTCCCTAGGGTTTCTGCATCAGGGGCTTCTTATAAGCGAAGAGGCGAGGCTAGGAGGCGTCCAGGGGGCCCACACCCTACCCAGGCGCGGGGTGGGCCCACCCGCGCCTAGGGGGGTGGCGGCACTGGTTCGCCTCTCCATATCCCCTCTGGACTTCGTGACCCCCACGGTAAAATATTGACTTTGGATTTTGTCCCGTCCAATTCCAAGAATATTGATTTTATGCCTTTCTGGAACCAAAAACAGAAGAAAACAGGCAACTGGCACTGTGGCAACTTGTTAATAGGTTAGTTCCAGAAGAGATATAAAAACACCTCAAAGTGTAGACAAAGCAAAGAAAAGTAGATAGTAAATAAGCATGGAGAATGAAAAATTATAGATACGTTTCCGACGTAACACCCGCCAACGCGCCCGCCGCCGTGCCCGCGCTCCGAGCGGCGCATGTGCGTGAGCATCAACGCCGTGCGCATGCTCACCGAGGCAGGCATGCCCTACCCGTGGCCAAACTTCCACCTGCCGGCGGGGTGGCACCTCAACGGCGCCCGCGTGCCGGTGTTGGCCATCCCTACATTGGGGCATGCGCGCCACCATGAGATCTGCCGGCGCCGAGCCTTCCTCCCGCGAGATCTATGGCAGGGTCTAGTCTAGGTTGTCGACTCCCCGGTCTACGACTGGTGGTTCGAGGCGGAGCACGCGGCCCGGTGCAAGGCCATCGAGGCCCACCTTGAGAACCTCAACGATGCCAACGCGGACTAATCGTAGGGGTCCCATGAGGACTCCTGCGTGGACGACGACGACGACGGCGGCGGCCTCCACTTCCCGCTGCTGCAGCCCGGGGTCCCGAACTGGTCATGGTACCGTGGCGTGGACACCGTCGCGTCCGAGGTGTGGCCGTGGCCGCAGCCTAAGGAGCACCCGGAGCCGCCTCGGCTAGTGGCGGTGAAGATGGAGGAGGAAGGCCGGAGCGGGAGCACCGTCCGATGACAAAGCAGGAGGAGCTCTAGGACGCCATCCTGATGACTGCAAGTGCATAGATCGTTTGTAGCTAGTTTCGAAATAAAGATATCGGTCCCATATGGAGCAGGAGTCTGAAGTCTAATAACTCTTGAATTAAATACTAAAATAGAAATGCTAAATAAAGTTTTAAGTAATAAGATAAAATGCGAGTATTGGGCAAAAAGGTGTTTTTGGGTTTTTGGTATAAGAGAACAATAAGTAAAGTAAATGTAAGATTCCTCCCTTATAAAGGTAAGGATCCCTGTGATTGCAATGCTAGTCCCTGGATCAAATGCTAGCATCCACAGTTTAAGATGAAGTACACAGAAACAAAGGTCATTATTACATCGTCATTCCAGAGATAACATAGTCTTTTACAACTCCATGTCCATAGGCCTAATACAAGAGTTTATTCATAACAATATAAATAAAGTCTTCATCTTCATGTGCCACAGGCAAGCATGTTGAGTGTAGACTCATAACCCCTAATCATCATCAGAGTAACCTGCAACATCACAAGTTACATCCACAGTGGGTCAATACATTGGAATAGTATTGGCAAGTGATACCTTAGTAGAATATTAACATCTAGTTACTACATGAATTTGGCTAAGTGTAGCTTAGGCTTGCTTTGCTCAAAATAGGTTTTACCTATTAGTTGTAAACACTAAGTTTTTCTTTGACAAAACTTTCCCAAGGAACCACCAATAGAAATTGGTGAACCTTCACCCTTGTCCAACCACAAGTTTTAACTTAGAAAATTGGCATGAGGAGATTCTTGATAGCTTCCATGTCTTGATGCTCAAATTGTCCAATACCAGGGACATGGCTAAGTACTTAGATTCTTCCATCTGCAGAGGTTGTGCACTTTCCCCACAAGAATTGATTTCACCAAGATAGGACCTTTCAGAAGCCTTCCCTTAGACCAAATGGACGTGTTCCAACCTATCATCCCACTACCACCAACTGCCAAATGGCTAAGTTATTGCAATCTATATGATCCAGGCAGAGCCCATATTGCCATGTGGCTGCACTAGAAGCTTCTTAACATTTGGAATCTCAAATCCCTTTGTTCCTGGGTGGCATTCCACAAGTCAGATACACAAGGTAAACCATAAAAATGGGTCTTGTGTAACCACTCAACCAAAACCACCAAGAAAGTCCATTTCCACCCAGGTGATTCATTCACTTAGTTGTTTTATTAAGTAAAACCACAAGTCAAAGAATTAACAATATTTTCCATAGCATGATTATATTCCACCCTTTTGTTGCTATTAGCTAGGCTAAGCATGGCAATGACAAGTATCTTAACTTAAAGTAAATTCTAACATTTCTACTACTACTAGGATTTCCCAAGCATAGCATATAGATACTTAGCAAAATATTCATGCAAGACCTATACAAAATATATCTAATGCATAGGCAAAAAATATTGGGACAAAAATATATGAAGCACCACTTGCCTTGGTAGTTGGGAGAGTAGCAACAACAATCTTCACAATCACAATCACCACTAGCACCAAAATCTACACATAAAATGATAGCACCAAATTCACATATCAAAAATAGACAAGCAAAAATATATGAATGCATGCATATGCCATGTGATGATTTTTATAAGTCAAACAAGACAAGTATACAATTTTTCAAATAATTTCCATATTCAAAACAAGCCTACAAATGTCTCTGCAAAAATAATCAATTTTACAGAAGCAAAACATGAAACACATTGCATAAATGGATAGAATTCTTTCTCCTGATTCCAATGATATAAAATTTCCAAATTTGAACGTGTGGATCAAAAGTTATGAATTTTGCAAGTTTGAATATCTAATAGATCTAAATCAGATTTTTAAAACAAACAACAGGCCACGCGTCACGTCCTGATTCGTCCATACCGCTCCGCACGGATAGGCCGATGCGGTGCCTTGGATCTAAAGTAGATCGCACGGATCAGATCAGAAGATACCCCTTCAGGTTATGTTCTATCGTAGCCACTGGATCAAGATCCTACGGCCGTTGATCAAGCGAACAACAACTAGCGGCGCGCAGCGACGGTGAGCGGCGACGCGCTTGGTCTACGGTGTTGCGGAAGCTACTGGAAGTGAGGAAGATAATGGGGAGGCTCACCAGACTCATAGAGACGTGCTAGAGCTCAACGTGGCAGTAGCTTGTCGAGGGGCGCACAGACACAACGGCAGGACCTCGTCGGAGTTGCTGGCGGCGTTGGGTGCTTGCAGATGAAGACGTTGTCGAGGCTCTAGATCGCCCTAGCACGAATCAGATGGGTCAGGAGGTGCGCAAGGCCATGGCGAACATGATAGCATCGAAGGGAAGGCAAGGGGCGGTCGCGTTTTACCTGGATTGCACGTCGGAGTCGAGCGGTGGTTCTGTCGCTTGCGGACGCGAATGGGGTCAGCGACCTGGGTCACAAGAATGCAAATGAAAGGCATCAGGGGATGCGCCAGAACATGCTGGTCATGCTCGTTTGAAACAGAGGCAAAGGGGTGGCCGAGTCTCACCGGAATCAGTCGTCGGAGGTCATCGGTACAGCGGCGGTCTGAGCTCGATTGCGCACAGCCTAGTGACGGAGTGAGCGAGGAAAGTGGGGGGAAATGACCGCGGTGGAGAGGGGATTAAGTAGCCAGGAGCGGGGAGAGAGTTATGCTCTGAATCAATGGAATTTAACGAGGTTTTAAACGCAGCGTCTCTGGCGCGGTGGTAACGGCGGAGCAGTCATCGCGTGGTGATTGAGGGCGACGATGACGGGGCAAGGTGGGTCCAGGGTGTCGGCGGGTGGGTGTGCGCTGTTGCGGTGAGAAATAGAGGGAGAAGGGAGACCCCGGGTGGGCTGTTTTGGCTACTGGGTGGCGCCTGGCCCAGTTCTAATTCTTTTATCCTTTTCTATTTCTGTTTCGATTTTCAGGAAACATTTTCAAATGAGTTTCAAATAAGTTTGAATTCAAACCACTTCTAGATTTTTGTAATGTGAAAATTGTACACATTTCGTTGCATAACAATTTTGTACACTTTAAAATAATTTGGCACTTTGGAATTTTAAAATAAACCATGTTTTTATCCGTTGCTTAATAAAGACAAAAAAAATGGTTTAAATTTGTTTCTTTGTTTTGAAATCTTTGTCCAAGCTTTGGAATTTATCAAACAAACCCATGAACAAACATCTTTGGTTTAAAACAAATAATCTCTTATTAGAGAGTAGCATTGGATCAATGCCTTGCTTACATAAAATAATAGGCATTCAAATGTTCCTGTTTTGTAATAACTTTGCAAATGATCCTAAAATGATTATGAATGCATGAATGATATGCAAGCTTTGAAAACATGATTTTAGGGATGTTACAAATCTAACCCCCTTAAGGTGAATCTCGCCATCGAGATTCGGATTGGCTAGCAAATAGGTGAGGGTGGTCTTTTCGAAGATCATCTTCTCTTTCCCATGTTGCTTCTTCTTCGGAGTGATGGTTCCACTGTACTTTGCAGAATTTGATAGTCTTTGTCCGAGTAACACTTTCTGCAGTCTCAAGAATCTTGATAGGTTTTTCTTCATAAGTGAGATCACTTTCCAATTGGACCTCCTCCAAAGGTATAGTATCCTTCAAAGAAGTCTCTTCCATCTCTGGATGGCATTTCTTTAGCTGACTCACATGAAACACATAGTGAATGGCAGACAATGATTCTGGCAATTCAATCTCATAAGCTACTTCTCCTTTACGACTCAGAATCTTGAATGGTCCAACATATCTTGGGGCCAATTTTCCTTTGACTCCAAATCTCTTCACTCCATGAAGTGGTGACACTCTAAGATAAGCTCTATGACCCACTTCATAGGTGACTTCTCTACGCTTAGGATCTGCGTAGCTCTTCTATCGGGACTGTGCTATCTTCAATCTGTCCTTTACTAGCTTGACTTTCTCTTCAGCCTCTTTGATTAGTTCTGGCCCGAACAAGTTTCTTTCTCCCACACCATTACATAGCAATGGGGTGGTACACTTTCTCCCATAGAGAAATTCAAACGATGCCATCTCAATACTGGATTGATAGCTGTTATTGTAAGAGAATTCTGCGTAAGGTAGACTTTCATCCCAACTAGCTCCATAGTCTAGGGCACATGCCCTCAACATATCTTCTAGAATCTGGTTGGTCCTTTCCGTCTGTCCATCAGTCTGAGGATGAAAAGCAGTGCTGAATTCCAATCTCGTTCCCAATGACTCATGTAGTTGCCTCCAAAAATGAGAAGTGAACTGAGTTCCCCTATCAGACACAATACTCTTGGGTACTCCATGCAGACACACAATCCTATTCATATAGATCTTGGCCAACTTAGCACTTGTGTAGGTTGTCTTCACGGGTATGAAATGAGCCACTTTAGTGAGGCGATCCACTACTACCCAAATAGAATCATATCCTGACCTGGTCCTTGGCAATCCGGTGATGAAATCCATGCCAATCTTATCCCACTTCCAATCAGGAATAGGTAGTGGTTGTAGCAATCCTGCTGGTTTTTGATGTTCTGCTTTTACTCTACTACATACATCACACAAAGCAATATGTTCGGCGATGTCCATCTTGAGATTGTTCCACCAAAACCTTTCCTTCATATCCATGTACATTTTTGTGTTACCCGGATGGATGGAATATGGTGAATTGTGTGCTTCCTGTAAAATCAGTTTCCGAAGCTCCGGATCTCGCGGAAAGCAGATACGTTTTCTATACCATAAAGTACCTTGTTCGTCTTCATGGAATCCTTTGGCTTTTCCCTTGCCAATCTTTTCCTTAATCTCTTCAATTTCCTTGTCAGTCTTTTGGGCTTCCTTGATTTAGTCCAACAAAGTGGGTTGAACATCCAATGACATGAGATGTCCTTCAGGCACAATCTCTAATCTGAGGTCTCTAAATTGGGCACACAGATCATCTGGCAACTCTCCCTTAGTAAGGCCATTCACAAATACCTTACGGCTTAGTGCATCAGCTACAACATTTGCTTTACCGGGATGGTATTGCAAACTCAAGTCATAGTCCTTGATGAGTTCTAGCCATCTTCTTTGTCTCATGTTGATTTCTTTATGAGTGAAGATATACTTCAAACTTTTGTGATCTATGAACACTTCACATCGCTTTCCCAAAAGATAATGTCTCCATGTCTTAAGTGCATGGACAACAGAGGCTAACTCTAAATCATGAGTAGGATAATTTACCTCATGAGTTTTTATTTGTCTCGAGGCATAAGCCGCAACTTTCCCTTCTTGCATTAGAACTGCACCTAATCCATGATGAGATGCATCACAATACACTTGGAAATCTTTCTCCAAATCTGGTAGACATAGGACTGGTGCTGTCACTAGCCTCTTTTTCAATTCTTGGAAACTGAGTTCACATCCTTCAGTCCAAGCAAATTTCTTGTCTTTCTTTAGTAACTCCGTCATTGGCTTAGCTACCTTGGAGAAATTCTCAATGAATCTTCTGTAATATCCTGCTAAGCTAAGGAAACTACGAACCTCCTTCACTGACTTAGGAGATTCCCATTCAGTTACAGCTGACACTTTTGCAGGGTCAACTGCTACACCATATCCTGACACAATGTGTCCAAGAAATCCAACTTCATTCAACCAGAATTCACACTTGCTGAATTTGGCATACAACTTATGCTCTCTAAGCTTCTTAAGTATCAAACGCAAATGTCCTTCATGCTCTTCTTTGCTCTTGGAGTAGATCAAAATGTCATCGATGAAAACGACAACAAACTTGTCAAGGAACTCCATGAACACCTTGTTCATCATATTCATGAAGTAAGCTGGTGCATTGGTCAAACCAAATGGCATCACTTTATACTCATACAATCCATACCTAGTGGTGAAAGTTGTCTTAGGTATGTCTTGTTCCCTTATCTTAAGCTGAAAATAACTTGACCGGAGATCAATCTTTGAGAATACACAGGCTCCTTCTAATTGATCAAACAAGTCATTGATTCTGGGCAAAGGATATTTGTTCTTGATAGTCACCTCATTGAGTGAACGATAATCTATGCATAACCTTTGACTTTTATCTTTCTTTTCCACAAACAAGACCGGTGCTCCCCAAGATGAAGAACTTGGTTGAATAAATCCTTTCTGCAACTATTCTCCAAGTTGTTTCTTGAGTTCTTTCAACTCATCAACTGACATCTTGTAAGGTCTCTTTGCTATTGGTCCTGATCCTGGTAGCAAGTCAATCAGAAATTCCACATCTCTATCTGGTGGCATTCCCGGCAATTCTTCTGGAAACACATCCGGATATTCTTTCACAATTGGCACACTGTCTATGCTAACCCCCTTAAGAGAATTCAGCTTACTCCCTTTTGATTCAAAGTTAGTCTTGAATCTAATCCTTTTATTATCCGGGGTTGTGAGTGTGACGGTATGATTGGCACAATCTATCACTCCCCTGTACTTAGTCATCCAGTCTTTTCCCAAAATGACATCCAATCCTTGGGAATTTAGAATTATCAGATTAACGGGAAACCTATACTTCCCAAACTCTATGACTAGGTCATGACATCCCGAGTTCACTATCATTTCTCCACCGGGAGAACTCACTTTTAGAGGACACCCAATAGTTTCAACTGGAAGTTCATTTCTTTCAACAAATGCTCTTGATATGAATGAATGTGATGCACCAGTATCAAAAAGAACAAGTGCTGGAATAGAATTGAGTTTGAACTTACCAGCCACGGCATCAGGTTCCTCATAGATCTCTTCCACATTGATGTGGTTCACCTGTCCCTTCTGGAAAGGGTTGGGCTTGTTGGGTCCTTCAACTTTCTTTTCTGGGCATTCATTTGCATAATGCCCTAGCTTCTTACACTTTAAACATTCAACCTGACTGATATCTCTCTTTGCAGGCTGACTGCCACTTCCACTTCCACCTCCACTGTGGTGACTCTTGTGTCCACCCTTGTGGTTCTTGTACTTGTCATTATCATGACTACGGTGATGCTTGTTTTCATGATGGCGGTTGTGGATGTGATGGTTGTTGTATTTTCCATGTTTGTGGGATCCAGAACTCCCACTATCATCATGATGGGAACGCTTGTGAGACGACCCCGAGTTGTGCTTGTCAGAGTTGTGCTTCCTCTTTCTGCTTTCAACTTGTTTCATCTTGTTCTCCAAGATGGTAGCCTTGTCACAAAGGGACTGGTAGGTGGGGACATAAGCAACAGATAGCTGCAAATTCAGTTCATCGTGCAGTCCTTCGAGGAACTTCTCTTTCCTCTTGGCATCGGTATCCACTTCATCCGGTGCATAGCGCACCAGATTGTTGAACTCCTCAATATATTCAGCCGCGCTGCGGTGGCGCTGCTTCAGGTTATGAAACTCCTTCTTCTTCAAACTCATCACTCCGGATGAGATGTGAGTTGTACGGAAACCATCTTCAAAGATATCCCATGTCACATCCTCAATGGGAGTGGTGATGTGGAAGTTATCCCACCAAGTAGTTGTTGGTCCTTCCAACAGGTGTGCTAAAAATCTGACTTTCTCCTTGTTGGTGCAGCCGACAGTTACCAAATCCTTGTTCACCAAACGTAGCCAATCATTGGCCACCATGGGATCAGTAGTCCCTGAGAACTTTGCAGGCCTCAGTCTTAGGAATCTGGTGAGCATGTCAAATCCTGGTGGATTGTTCTGATTGTTGTTGTTGTTATTGTTGTTGTTGTTATTCTGATTCTGCATGAAAGTGGTCATCATCTGCATCAGCTGTGCATGTGCTGTCATCAGTTGCTGCATCTCGGGGGTGACATTGCTGTTGTTTGGGTTGGGGTTGGCACGTCGAGGAGGCATCTATGGTTTTCATAAGGATAAGAATGAGATACCCATAGATGTTTATTATGCACAAAACATCACATAGACAATCACCAAATCAACATCAAAATAAAATAAGGTTCAACGACATAAACAACAAGTTTGAAAAGGTAAACACACCATAGCAAGCCATCCACATGTTGGATGGTCATTGCGACTCAATAATCATAAGCATGGTGAATGAAAGATAAATGAGTAGTCATCACTACTCCTATGCATCAACCTCCTCATCAACAAGTGTAAGACCTGCATTCTCCATAGCGGTCTTGTATTCCTCGACATTAGTAGTCAAGGCCTCTATCTTGGTTTTGAGAGCCCTCTTCTGTGAACGAAGTCTCTCAATCACACCCTGCTGATGCTCGAGCTCGAAGTCCTTGGCCTCTAGTTCTGCATTCATCTCTCGAATCCTCTTGTTCCTATCTTGGACTCTTTTCTCTTGGCTCTTGAACTTCCTGTCCTGGCTCTCAAACTTGGCCTCCATTTCCTTGACTATCTCGTCTTTCTCCGCGAAGAGCTTATCCTTCTCACGAAGCTGCACCTGGAGCTCGTCATTGCTAAGCATGACGTTGGTCCTATCAGTATCTAGGTGCCTAAGAAGAACCTCTAGGTCCTGAAGGTACAGACGAATCGGCTCTACCGTCTCTCTAGCAGCATCCTCGAACTCAATAGCCTCACCATCCTCGTCGCGTCTTCCGGAGGCTTGAAAGTGAGTACCTCTAAGCTCCCAAGAGTGCCTCCCTAACAGACTCCCAAGTAAATCCTGCATGACTACCTCTAGGCCTCTCTCCCTGTCGCCATGCATAAGCTTGAAGGTGATAGCCTCCGTGGCTGGCTCAGTTTGGCGTCCTGGCTGAGTAACTTTGAAGCCCAAAGGTCCTTCCTCTCAAACTTGGTGAGGGGAAGCATCATGATGCTAGGGAGCGGAAGATTGAGCACACTAGTGAGCTCAATAAGACGTGTGCCAAAACGAGTTCCCTTGAACTCTTCAGTCGTGCTCATAGTAACATTAGGCATCTATTTTATAAGATAGAGACAAGTTAGAATCAACATCAATAGAGATAAATCACAAGTCAAAGCATCACATGCATATATTTGGCAATCAAACACACAAGTCATGGCATACATAAATCCATTACAAGCATCCAAGGTTCAATTTAACTTAGACAAATTTTTGGAAAATAAAAACGATAAGTGTGGTGGTCCAACTAACGAAGTACATTACAATCCCATCTCACTTGCCAAGTTGGCTAACAGGGCATCCCTAGAGGCAATCTGTCGATCCTGATCACATGACTCCATTGCTAAGTCTATGATGTCCTCTCTTAAACGTTGGTTGGTAGCCTCTAACTCTTGGGTATGCTTCTTTTCTTCCCTAAGGTCATTTTGGGTGTTAAGCATTCTGCACTTGAGTCTATCACCAAGCTCCCTAATGGCCTTCCAAGCTGCATCCCTTGCAGAGTCAAAGAATGTGGTGTGCATCACTGAGTTGGTGACCATGCAGAATCCTGATTCCTTGTGGTTGTCTTCCTTGTTTTTGTACAAGTGAAGTTGCACCCACCAGTATTCCACTCCTTCATCCATCACGGGAAATCCTTTGTACACAGCTGCACCATGTATTCCCATGGCAACCATGAGGTCCTTGAGAGCCTTGGGGAATTCTGTCTCACACTCCAAGGTCATAGTCATGAGTGGTCCCTTCCTCACGGCTTCGTTGATGGAGTTCATCTACAAATAGAGATGAGAAAGGAGATTACAAAAGTTTACGAGAAGAAAAAGACAAGTGTGGAAATTATTGAAAAAATTTCCTTAGTGGTTTCTAATCCAATCCTAGGGTCATAATCCTACAGGCAACACAGTGCTCTGATACCATCTATAAGATCCCTCCCTTATAAAGGTAAGGATCCCTGCGATTGCAATGCTAGTCCCTGTATCAAATGCTAGCATCCACAGTTTAAGATGAAGTACACAGAAACAAAGGTCATTATTACATCGTCATTCTAGAGATAACATAGTCTTTTACAACTCCATGGCCATAGGCCTAATACAAGAGTTTATTCATAACAATATAAATAAAGTCTTCATCTTCATGTGCCACAGGCAAGCATGTTGAGTGTAGACTCATAACCCCTAATCATCATCAGAGTAACCTGCAACATCACAAGTTACATCCACAGTGGGTCAATACATTGGAATAGTATTGGCAAGTGATACCTTAGTAGAATATTAACATCTAGTTACTACATGAATTTGGCTAAGTGTAGCTTAGGCTTGCTTTGCTCAAAATAGGTTTTACCTATTAGTTGTAAACACTAAGTTTTTCTTTGACAAAACTTTCCCAAGGAACCACCAATAGAAATTGGTGAACCTTCACCCTTGTCCAACCACAAGTTTTAACTTAGAAAATTGGCATGAGGATATTCTTGATAGCTTCCATGTCTTGATGCTCAAATTGTCCAATACCAGGGACATGGCTAAGTACTTAGATTCTTCCATCTGCAGAGGTTGTGCACTTTCCCCACAAGACTTGATTTTCACCAAGACAGGACCTTTCAGAAGCCTTCCCTTAGACCAAATGGACGCGTTCCAACCTATCATCCCACTACCACCAACTATCCAAATGGCTAAGTTATTGCAACCTATATGATCTAGGCAGAGCCCATATTGCCATGTGGCTGCACTAGAAGCTTCTTAACATTTGGCATATCAAATCCCTTTGTTCCTGGGTGGCATTCCACAAGTGAGATACACAAGGTAAACCATAGAAATGGGCCTTGTGTAACCACTCAACCAAAACCACCAAGCAAGTCCCTTTCCACCCAGGTGATTCATTCACTTAGTTGTTTTATTAAGTAAAACCATAAGTCAAAGACTTAACAATATTTTCCATAGCATGATTATATTCCACCCTTTGGTTGCTATTAGCTAGGCTAAGAATGGCAATGACAAGTATCTTAACTTAAAGGAAATTCTAACATTTCTACTACTACTAGGATTTCCCAAGCATAGCATATAGATACTTAGCAAAATATTCATGCAAGACCTATACAAAATATATCTAATGCATAGGCAAAAAATATTGGGACAAAAATATATGAAGCACCACTTGCCTTGGTAGTTGGGTGTCAACACCCGGATTTTTAATCCTAGATGCCTGTTATGCCATACATCGCAATCCCAAGATTACCATTTTTGCGAGACATAACAGAATTGGATACCATAGTACATCATCCATTACAAACGATACATAAGTTCTTACACAAATAGGGATCTCATGATCCAGTTCTTAATACAACATCAAGCAGCGGAATACGTAATAATAACGGTAGCGTAGGCGAAGCTCCATCTTCTGGGTCACAGGCAATGCTGACGATGGGAGATGATCCTAGTTGTCGTAACCTTCCTGGGGTCCATCCTACAGGTACTCCTCTTCATAGTCTGGCCATGGGAATAGCCAGGGACAAAGCCATGAGTACTCTTTAAGTACTCGCAAACTAGTACTAACAAGTAAAGGGGTTTTTGGATAATAGGACACTAGGCTCTAGGGTTGTTTTGCAAAAGCCAGTTTTATCTCTACTAAGTTCCAAAGCTAGCCACAATTTTATAACTCCTAAGTGGGATCTTGTAACTCATGTCACAACTCTGTTGTGGTCATGTCAAAGTCTCAATTCATTTCACAAGTCATTTTTGAAAAGTCTGACGGGGGAACAGTATGGCCACTCCAACTGTCCATAACCGCGGACGCGGCTATTCGAATAGTTTGACACTCTGCAGAGATTGTACACTTTCACCACAACATTCGATACATCCGTCAGGAACAAATCCTGAATTCACCATACTCAGTATGCGGATAATCAATCCTAACCTTTCAATTACACGCCCTAGTATAAGCACCTCTCCTATGAGTTTGGCCTCCCGACCATGACCAACTGTCATCTTGGGTACTGCACAGGTGGACAATCTTCACAAGGTAGCCTCAGCTCAAACCTTGGCCGTGAGGGAACTAATACTAAGGTATATAAGTTTCTAGTCAAGCCCTACCCAATCTTCGGGTATTGTGGTTGTACGATAAAATTGGAATGGTATCGCATCTAGACAACCATCAGTTTTATAAAGGGCTAAGGCTCATGCCTCAACATTTTCATCATCAAGATCATCAGGTGTTTGGAAACACATGTCCAAAACATTTCAATAGAATGATCCATCATTCCAAGGTTTTCATAACCATTTTTCCACCAAGTATGCCCATCTAAAGTTGGTCAAGTTTTATGCTTAACACTAGCATCTACAAGTGGGGGTAAGCAATTAATGAGGGTGGTAAACTAGTGGAGTTTCAACTAAGTTTAATCGCATGCCTTAAGGTGACATCAAGATTATCTAGCTTAGGCCAAATTTTATGCTCTTTATGCAACCTTAAATTATCCTTCTAGTATCTATAATTCACTTAGGTAAACTCTAAGTAAGAGATTTGATAAAGAAATAAAGTATAAAGCTTGTAAGTAAAAACTAGGATTGGTTTATCAAGTGGTTATGATCATATATGCTTAAGGCATATAGTTGGCATGATAACAAGCAAGTATTGGCTTGCATTAGTGTCAATATAAGCTTGCTAAAGTAGAATGTCTTGCAAGTTTTAGCTTGCCTTGTGCAGAGCAGTGGTTGAAGTTCTCCTCGACTTCTTCCTCGTAGTATCCTCCTTCCTCCTCGTATCCTTGGTCGGTACTAGCGTCTATAAATAAATACGAGGTACACAATCACCAAACAATACTTAACTACTTGCAATCATCACACACAAGGGTCCTATAGATGATCTAGCATCATCACTAATAGTACAAGATTAAGGCTTGATTTAATTCCTTTTATTTTTAGAAAAGTAATTTATACTCATTGAAAAACTACTTACGATTTAATATTCTCCAAACCAAACATGGGATCATGTTGACACATGTCATCACCACATATTCTAGTCCATGGGAATGTGATTTAAAGTGGTGTCACAATTTTAATAAGGCTTTACCCTTTTATTTGAATTAATTAAAGTGACTAGAAATGCCTATGTAGCATTCTTTTATTACTTGAACATTATTTCTTCAAGTAAACCTATATATTTTTATATATTCTGAAAGGTATAGTTAAATGTGATTTTTGAGAGCTGGAATCAACTCAAAAGATATTATGGTTTAAATTTAAAAAATGTTTGAATGCAGAAAAGCTTCTACCTTGTTATTTTTACCATGGATGATCTATAGATCCAAATGACTTGAATCCAACGGGCTTGGATTCATCATTTCAAGACCTTTCTAACAAAATTAGTTTCATTCAAATTGGTGCACTGAATCGATCTGGATTGATTTTTGAAGTTGGGTACGGAAGTGAGTTTGAACTAAAATAGGAAAGGTTTAATTCAAATAACTGGGCTGCGCGGGAAAAGATACTGGGCCGGCCTGCTAAGCGCAGTGCTCCCGTGGGCTGCTTAAGTGGGTGTTCCCACTCGTCAGTGAGACAGGGAGGGGCGAAGCGGTACGGGGCAACGTGGTGCGTTCGATCTGATTCTAATCCAACGGCTGAGAGTCATCGTCGACGCGGGGCAACGTCGGCGAGAAAGAAACCTAGTGTGGCCAGTGGGGGGTGCTGGGGGCTCACCGGGGTGCTGGCGAGGGTCGGCGAGGCGGGCGAACGACGAAGTCGACGACGGCGAACTCAGGGGTGGTCGCGGCAGCTCCTGGGGTGGACGAAATCGAGGGCTCCCTTCTTCTCCAGAGGCGGCGGGCTCCGGTGAAATTCCGATGGGGTGGTGCTCGCCTTGCTCCGGGAACGGTGTGGCACAATCAGTAAGGAGAGGGGAGTAGAATGGTGTGAAGAATTCGAGCGGGGGTGGCCTCTATTTATAGTCGAGCGAGGGGACCGACGTGGCGCACGGTGAGCTCATCGGGGGCGATGGTACATGCAGCTATCGGCATGGGCGACGGTAGGGGACGGTGCGATGTTCCCTGGTGATGCTCAACGACATGGTTTTGAGGCATGGGATGGTGCGGCTTGGTCTGGAACATGCGACGCTCTGCGCGGCAGAGGCGGCGTCTTCGACGGCGAGCGGTGGCTGTGCATCACGGGGCGGCGAACGGGGATGTCTGTCGGTCTCCTGGGTCGGTGGGGATTGTGTATGCACACGGCAAGGGCGGCGCGCGGTCTGTGGGCTTTGGTCGAGGGTGGCGCTCTGGCGCACGCTCGGCATGGTCGCTGGCGGTCTGGGCGCGGTCTGTGCGTGTGGTCCAGTGGCTGGCAGGGTTCGAGCGGTGGACAGGGAGTGGCGATGGACGGTGGGATGCCTCCCAGACATGCTGGCTAGGCTTGCTTCTCTTCCTAGCTTGCTGTCGACATGGGGGTGACATGGGTGTGCTCGGCTGTTCACCATTGATGGTTTTGGCATGCTCACAGTGGTGCTAGTGTTTAGTTAATCTTGCTAGATGATCTACTGAGCTGGTTGTGGGCTAGAGAGGGAACCAGTTAGGCAAGAATCACTGCTCACAATAGTGTTTAGATTTTGTATGATTTGTGTCTGCAACCTGTTTGATGAAATGGCCGCATGAAATCAAGTTTTGAATTTTGAAAAGATTTTTGGTGGGTTTGCTAGATTGGTGCTGGTGATTCTGTAGATGCTTGGGTTTTGAAAGTTGAGCTTGTTTGAGTGGTTTTTGAAAAAGTGGGATCTTCCCATATGATATAGATTCAATTTTAAATTGTCATTTAAACTATGCATTTGAAAGTTTATGGATGATCACAAAGTGGGCCTTGATACTTTGTTATGAGTACATTCAAGGGGTGCAAAGATCCAAACAAGTTTCTGTTAGGTTCTGAAAGTTTGAGGCAGCCAAAGTAGGCATGGGAGTTAAATTGATCAAAATGACCATTCACTCACTTTATTTGTTTTGATTTACTTGTCTTTAGGAAAAGTGTGGGAAATGTTTTAGATGATGTTTATTTCACCTAAGAAACATTTTACAAGCAAGGAAACACACAAACAAGGTGGTTCAAAAGAATTTCAAATTTAATGCATACTCATATGCATGCATTCATAATTTTATTTAACAAAGTTTTTGTTAACCCTAATTTTGATGATTAGAAATTGATGATCCAAGTTTAGTATTTTTGGGATATTACAAACCTTCCCCCGTTAAACAAAATCTCGTCCTGAGATTTGAAAAAGGACGAAAAAGATTACCTAGGATTTGAAGAGATCGAGAAACTCTGTCCTGATGTGATCTTCGCGCTCCCAGGTAGCTTCCTCTTCTGTGTGGTTGCTCCACTGGATCTTGAGAAACTTGATGCTTTGGGTTCGGGTAGTTCGAAAAGCTTCTTCCAAAATACGGATGGGTACTTTGGGATAGGTCAGGTCATCGTTGATCTCTATGGTCCGGTGGTCGATATTTTTGAACACTTCGGTCTTCTCGGGGACTTCGAGACACTTGCGAAGTAATGAGATATGGAACACATTGTGCACGGCTGACATCTCTTCAGGTAGTTCCAATTGGTACGACACTTCTCCTCGACGGTTCAGAATTTTGAAAGGTCTGATATATCTGGGGGCTAACTTTCCCTTGAGTTGGAAACGCTGCATTCCCTTCAATGGCGACACTTTCAGATAAACAAAATCTCCTATGTTGAAGGCGAGGTCTCTATGTCTCTTGTCGGCGTAACTCTTCTGTCTGGATTGGGATGTCTTGAGGTGCTCACGAATCTTGTGAACCTTCTCTTCTGCTTCTCGTAGGATGTCAGGTCCGAAGATCTGACTCTCTCCTACTTCCGACCAGTTCAAAGGGGTGTGACACTTCCTTCCGTACATGAATTCAAAGGGGGCCATTTGCAAACTGGCTTGATAACTGTTGTTTTATGAAAATTCTGCAAATGGCAGGCAGTCTTCCCACTTGGATCCATATTCTAACACACATGCTCTAAGCATATCTTCGAGTATTTGATTTACTCGCTCCGTTTGTCCATCTGTCTGAGGGTGATACGCGGTACTGAAATCTAAGCGGGTTCCTAAACCTTCTTGAACTTTCTTCCAGAATCTCGAGGTAAACTGAGTTCCTCGATCTGACACGATGTTCTTGGGGACTCCATGCAAACTAACGATTTTAGCGATGTACAACTCTGCTAGTTTCGAACTCTGATATGTGGTCTTGACGGGTAAGAAATGGGCGACTTTCGATAATCTGTCCACTATGACCCAGATAGAGTCATTTCCCCTACTAGAAGTACGTAGTCTAGTGATAAAGTCCATTCCAACAAAATCCCATTTCTATTTCGGAATCTGCAAGGGTTGCAACAATCCAGCAGGTCTTTGATGTCCTGCCTTGACTTGCTGACAAATGTCACACTTAGCGATATAGCTTCCGATTTCTATCTTCATCTTATGCCACCAAAATTGCTCTTTTAAATCTTGATACATCTTCGTTTCTCCGGGATGGATAAAATAAAGAGTATCATGAGCCTCTTTCTGAATAACTTCTTTCAACTCAGAATCTGATGGTACACAAAGGCGTCCTTTGTACCACAACACTCCTTCTTTGTCTTCGGTGAATCCGGGTACCTTGCATGTACCGATTCGACGCTTGATTCCGTTAATACTGGCATTTCCCTTCTGCGCCTCTTTAATTTGACTGATCAAAGTGGGCTGGAGTTCTATGCTAGCCAGAAATCCTTCACTTACTAATTCCATCCGAAAATCTTCTAGCTCTTTGTGCAGACTTGGTTGCTCCTTCAAAATCATGGAGTTCAAGCAGCACGACAATCTGCTAAGGGCATCGGCTACTACGTTGGCTTTACCAGGGTGATAGTGAATGTCTAGATCGTAATCCTTGATTAGCTCAATCCATCTTCTCTGCCTCATATTCAGCTCCTTCTGAGTGAATATATACTTTAGGCTCTTGTGATCCGAATAAATCTCACAACGGTTTCCCATCAGGTAATGTCTCCACGTCTTCAGGGCTAGAACTACGGCTGCGAGTTTGAGGTCATGGGTTGGGTAGTTTTGCTCATGTTGCTTCAGTTATCGCGATAGATAAGATATAACTTTGCCTTCTTGCATTAGCACACATCCGAGACCAATCTTGGATGCGTCACAATACACATCGAAGGGCTTCGTGATATCCGCCATGATCAAGATTGGGGCTGAAATCAATCTCCTCTTGAGTTCTTGAAAACTTGCTTCACATTTGTGGGTCCATTCAAACTTCTTGTCCTTCTTCAGTAATTGGGTCATGGGTTTGGCGATACTAGAGAATCCTTCTACGAATTTGCGGTAATATCCCGCTAATCCGAGAAATGCACAAACTTGGGTTTGAGTGGTCGGGGCTTGCCAATCTTCTACATCTTTCACTTTGGCAGGGTCAACGGCAATTCCTCCGGCTGATACAATGTGACCGAGGAATCCTACCTCCTGTAACCAGAATTCACATTTGCTAAACTTGGCATACAACTTATGCTCTCTAAGGGTTCCAAGAATGGTCCTTAGGTGTAGCTCATGTTCTTCTTCTGATTTGGAATAAATCAGAATGTCATCGATGAAAACAACGACAAACTTATCCAGGAAGTCCATAAAAATCTTATTCATGAGGTTCATGAAATAAGCGGGGGCATTGGTTAATCCAAAATACATGACTGTATACTTGTACAATCCATATCTTGTGGTAAAGGCAGTCTTTGGAATATACTCTGCACGAATTTTGAGTTGATGATAGCCAGTTCTAAGATCAATCTTAGAAAACACTTTGGCACCGGTCAACTGATCAAACAAATATCCTATCTTGGGCAAGGGGTACTTGTTCTTGATGGTGACATCATTAAACTTCCGATAATCCGTAAACAAACGGTTACCTCCATCCTTCTTGTCCACAAACAAGACAGGTGATCTCCATGGGGACGCACTGGGTTGAATCAATCCAATTTCCAGCATGGCATCCAATTGCTTCTTGAGTTCTGCGAGCTCTCACGGGTTCATACTATAGGGTCTCTGGGCTATGGGTCCGGTTCCAGGAATTAGTTCGATGATGAACTCGATATCCCGATCTGGGGGCATACCGGGCAAAACATCTGGAAATACATCGGGGTATTCACAGACTATCCGGACTTGGTCAATGGTAGGTTGGGCCATACTCTTGTCGCACTTGAATTGGCGAGGTAAGGTTTCAGATATATGCTCGACTTATATTCCGGTTGTACTGGTCATGGTTATGGCTTTCTTGGCACAGTCAATTAATCCTTTATGTTTGGACATCCAATCCATTCCTAGTACTACTTCCAAACCTTTAGTTCCGAGTACTATTAAATTTGCATAAAAATCTATGCCATGGATTCAGATAGGGACAGCTTTGCAAATTTGCCTAGCCTTGGTGGTTGATCCGGGAATTTGAACAATCATAACATGCTTCAGTTTGGTTGGTTGAATTTTACTAGTGCATGCAAATTCTTCGGTGACAAATGAGTGCGATGCACCAGAATCAAACAACACTCTTGCAAGTACCGAATTAACAGAAAACATACCCAGCACGACGCTGGCGCTTCCTGAGCTTCTTCAGCATGCATGAGAAAAAGACGGCCATTGCGATTGAGTGAATTCCCTGGGGCAAATCTTCTTCCGGGCTGAACAAGACGCTGCTGCTGATCTGGGGCATTGGCGTTGGGGGCTGTAGCATTCTTCTTGTTGGGGCACTCGTTGGAATAGTGGCCTTTATTTCCACAGTAATAACAGGTCACTTGCGACTTGTCCTTTGCTGCTACAGGCACAGCATTGCTTCCAGTCCTCGGGGCAGTGTTGGTGTTGGTGGTAGCATTGTTGTTGTTGAACTTGGGTGGGGCACGATTGAAATTGCTAGAGTTGCCGGGGTTGTTGTGATTTCCTCCGGGTCTAGGGTTTCCACGGTTGGGATAGGTCAGACGGTTCATCGGGGGTCTGTTGGTTCTTGGGGCAAATCCTGGAGATGGGTTAGGGCGATACTTTGGGGTCTGATGGGTTCCTGGCTGATGCATCATACGACACTTGCGGTTCTCATTGGCTTGGTTGATCTTTCCTTGCATCTGGATAGCAGAGTCGACAAGGGCTTCAATATCAGCAAAGGGGATATTGACTAACACTGTCTGCATCTCATCATGCAGACCATTCAAGAATCTCTCTTTCTTCTTGGCTTCGGTGTCGATCTCATCCGGGGCATACCTAGCTAATGACAAAATTTTGTCATGGTATTCCACTATAGTCATCCTTCCTTGCTTCAGCTCTCTGAACTCGTCTCTCATTCTCTTGATCAAACCTGGTGGCACATGGGTTCTGCTAAACTTGACCTTGAATTCCTCCCAGGTCATCATCTGGCCTCCGGTCATTGCGCGAACACTGTTCCACCAGGCCCTGGCATCTCCGGCTAGGTAGTGGGTGGCAAACAGAACTTTCTCGTTGGCTTCCACTCTGGTGACTTCTAGGTTATTTTCCATGGTTTGCAGCCAATCATCGGCGTCTAGGGGCTCTTCTGACTTAGTGAAAACAGGTGGGTTGGTATTCTGGAAATTCTTGAGCTTAGATCCATGGTGGTCCTGATTTCCATGGCCTTGGTTGTTATGGGCTAGCTGGGCTATCTGTTGCAGGGTGGCTAGTTTGGCTTGACGTTCCGCTCTTTCATCTTCGCGGTCAGAAGTCAACATTTGCAGAATCTGCAACATTGGGTCCGGGGTTGAACCACTTCCTCCACGTGGCATCTGAAGGTTGAGATAGATCATGAGAAAAGAGGGAAATTTCTAAGGCTTTGGGTCTTTGAAAAGTTTTTAAAGTTTGACACAGATTTTTTTAGCAACTTGCTTTTTGATTCATTCATTCATTCATTCATTCATAGCACCCGATACAACACACACCCAAAACAAGAAAACAGATGGTTTTAAGAACCATTCTGAGAACTACGATACAGGGGGACCGAATACTACTCACTACGCTAGTGCTCAAGTGCTACTACTCCTTGGAATATGTGGCTTCATCATCCTCATCATCATCGATGAAGGCGAAATCATCCTCATCGGTGAAGAAGTCCATGGCCTGATCCTCCAGAAAATCATCGTCATCGCTAAGATAGGAGTAGGGGTCTCCACGAAGATCCTCTCCTGCATTCTCCCTTTCTTCCAACTTCATGTCTCTCTCATGGATGGTCTCCTCCAAATATGAGATGCGGTGGCGAAGACGGGCAATAATGCGCTCCTTCTTGTCAAGCTGACGGCAGCGAGACTTGCGATCCTTTGCTAGCATGGCGATGGTTTGATCCTTCGTCTTGATGATGGCAGACTTGTGGTTGCAGTAGTCATGGCAGTTGTCCAATTCCTGCTGACGATCGTACATCATGAAGCTAAGGTGGTCCAATTGGGTCTTCAGCTCGGGGTGGTATGGGGCTTCTAGTGGTTATCCATTAGCATCACGCCTTGGGCAAAACTCAAAGCGAGTACCCTTGATCTGATTGATGCTCTGCCCACACAGACTGGAAAGAGCTTCCTGCATTGCTCTGGCAAGTCCATCGAGCCAGTTGTTCTCTCTTAAGGTAAACTGAATTCCTTCCGCAGTGGGAGGTTCAATCTTTCCTCTGAGACTTGCAACAATTAGCCACTGCAGATCTCCTCCTCCTTGATCATTGAGCTGAGCTCCGAAGAACTCGGGGTGCAGACGCTCCAGAAGTTCTGAAAGCTGGTCCAAATCCCTCTCAAAGATAAGGTCTCCTCCATTCCCCAATTGGTAAAACTTGCTGTACTTCACGTCCATCTATAAGAATATAGGATGAGTAGGTTAGCAGAGTGATTAAGTGTGTCAAAATTTTATGTATTTGCAAAAGTTTTTGAGGAACATGAATTTTCATGAAAGAATCAAAGGGATACGAATGAGAATAAGTTTTTGTAAATATTTGTTTTCTTTGGTTTTGGAAACTAAGTTTTTGATTCTACGTCCAGTCTAACTAGGGTCTCCTATGGTCAGGATGGCTCTGATACCAACTTGTCAACACCCGGATTTTTAATCCTAGATGCCTATTATGCCATACATCGCAATCCCAGGATTACCATTTTTGCGAGACATAACAGAATTGGATACCATAGTACATCATCCATTACAAACGGTACATAAGTTCTTACACAAATAGGGATCTCATGATCCAGTTCTTAATACAACATCAAGCAACGGAATACGTAATAATAACGGTAGCGTAGGCGAAGCTCCATCTTCTGGGTCACAGGCAATGCTGACGATGGGAGATGATCCTAGTTGTCGTAACCTTCCTGGGGTCCATCCTCCAGGTACTCCTCTTCATAGACTGGCCATGGGAATAGCCAGGGACAAAGCCATGAGTACTCTTTAAGTACTCGCAAACTAGTACTAACAAGTAAAGGGGTTTTTGGATAATAGGACACTAGGCTCTAGGGTTGTTTTGCAAAAGCCAGGTTTATCTCTACTAAGTTCCAAAGCTAGTCACAATTTTATAACTCCTAAGTGGGATCTTGTAACTCATGTCACAACTCTATTGTGCTCAATTCAAAGTCTCAATTCATTTCACAAGTCATTTTTGAAAAGTCTGACGGGGGAACAGTATGGCCACTCCAACTATCCATAACCGCGGACGCGGCTATTCGAATAGTTTGACACTCTGCAGAGATTGTACACTTTCACCACAACATTCGATACATCCGTCAGGAACAAATCCTGAATTCACCATACTCAGTATGCGGATAATCAATCCTAACCTTTCAATTACACGCCCTAGTATAAGCACCTCTCCTGTGAGTTTGGCCTCCCAACCATGACCAACTGTCATCTTGGGTACTACACAGGTGGACAATCTTCACAAGGTAGCCTCAGCTCAGACCTTGGCCGTGAGGGAACTAATACTAAGGTATATAAGTTTCAAGTCAAGCCCTACCCAATCTTCGGGTATTGTGGTTGTACGATAAAATTGGAATGGTATCGCATCCAGACAACCATCAGTTTTATAAAGGGCTAAGGCTCATGCCTCAACATTTTCATCATCAAGATCATCAGGTGTTTGGAAACACATGTCCAAAACATTTCAATAGAATGATCCATCATTCCAAGGTTTTCATAACCATTTTTCCACCAAGTATTCCCATCTAAAGTTGGTCAAGTTTTATGCTTAGCACTAGCATCTACAAGTGGGGGTAAGCAATTAATGAGGGTGGTAAACTAGTGGAGTTTCAACTAAGTTTAATCTCATGCCTTAAGGTGACATCAAGATTATCTAGCTTAGGCCAAATTTTATGCTCTTTATGCAACCTTAAATTATCCTTCTAGTATCTATAATTCACTTAGGTAAACTCTAAGTAAGAGCTTTGATAAAGAAATAAAGTATAAAGCTTGTAAGTAAAAACTAGGATTGGTTTATCAAGTGGTTATGATCATATATGCTTAAGGCATATAGTTGGCATGATAACAAGCAAGTATTGTCTTGCATTAGTGTCAATATAAGCTTGCTAAAGTAGAATGTCTTGCAAGTTTTAGCTTGCCTTGTGCAGAGCAGTGGTTGAAGTTCTCCTCGGCTTCTTCCTCGTAGTATCCTCCTTCCTCCTCGTATCCTTGGTCGGTACTAGCGTCTATAAATAAATACGAGGTACACAATCACCAAACAATACTTAACTACTTGCAATCATCACACACAAGGGTCCTATAGATGATCTAGCATCATCACTAATAGTACAAGATTAAGGCTTGATTTAATTCCTTTTATTTTTAGAAAAGTAATTTCTACTCATTGAAAAACTACTTAAGATTTAATATTCTCCAAACCAAACATGGGATCATGTTGACACATGTCATCACCACATATTTTAGTCCATGGGAATGTGATTTAAAGTGGTGTCACAATTTTAATAAGGCTTTACCCTTTTATTTGAATTAATTAAAGTGACTAGAAATGCCTATGTAGCATTCTTTTATTACTTGAACATTATTTCTGCAAGTAAACCTATATATTTTTATATATTCTGAAAGGTATAGTTAAATGTGATTTTTGAGAGCTGGAATCAACTCAAAAGCTATTATGGTTTAAATTTGAAAAATGTTTGAATGCAGAAAAGCTTCTGCCTTGTTATTTTTACCATGGATGATCTATAGATCCAAATGGCTTGAATCCAACGAGCTTGGATTCAACATTTCAAGACCTTTCTAACATAATTAGTTTCATTCAAATTGGTGCACTGAATCGATCTGGATTGATTTTTGAAGTTGTGTACAGAAGTAAGTTTGAACTAAAATAGAAAAGGTTTAATTCAAATAACTGGGTTGCGTGGGAAAAGATACTGGGCCGGCCTGCTAAGCGCAGTGCTCCCGCGGGCTGCTTAAGTGGGTGTCCCCACTCGTCAGTGAGACAGGGAGGGGCGAAGCGGTACGGGGCAACGTGGTGCGTTCGATCTGATTCTAATCCAACGGCTGAGAGTCATCGTCGACGCGGGGCAACGTCAGCGAGAAAGAAACCTAGTGCGGCCAGTGGGGGTGCTGGGGGCTCACCGGGGTGTTGGTGAGGGTCGGCGAGACGGGCGAACGACGAAGTCGACGACAGCGAACTCAGGGGTGGTCGCGGCAGCTCCTGGGGTGGACGAAATCGAGGGCTCCCTTCTTCTCTAGAGGCGGCGGGCTCCGGTGAAATTCTGGCGGGATGGTGCTCGCCTTGCTCCAGGAACGGTGTGGCACGATCAGTGAGGAGAGGGGAGTAGAATGGTGTGAAGAATTCGAGCGGGGGTGGCCTCTATTTATAGTCAAGCGAGGGGACCGACGGGGCGCACGGTGAGCTCGTCGGGGGCGATGGTACAGGCGGCTATCGGCATGGGCGACGGTAGGGGACGGTGCGGTGTTCCCTGGCGATGCTCAACGACATGGTTTCGAGGCATTGGGCGGTGCGGCTTGGTCTGGAACATGCGACGCTCTGCGCGGCAGAGGCGGCGTCTTCGACGGCGAGCGGTGGCTGTGCGTCACGGGGCGGCGAACGGGGATGTCTGGCGGTCTCCTGGGTCGGTGGGGATTGTGTATGCACGCGGCAAGGGCGGCGCCCGGTCTGTGGGCTTCGGTCGAGGGTGGCACTCTGGCGCACGCTCGGCATGGTTGCTGGCGGTCTAGGCGTGGTCTGTGCGTGTGGTCCAGTGGCTGGCAGGGTTCAAGCGGTGTACAGGGAGTGACGATGGACGGTGGGCTGCCTCCCAGACATGCTGGCTAGGCTTGCTTCTCTTCCTAGCTTGCTGTCGACATGGGGGTGACATGGGTGTGCTCGGCTGTTCACCATTGATGGTTTTGGCAAGCTCACAGTGGTGCTAGTATTTAGTTAATCTTGCTAGATGATCTACTGAGCTGGTTGTGGGCTAGAGAGGGAACCAGTTAGGCAAGAATCACTGCTCACAATACTGTTTAGATTTTGTATGATTTGGGTCTGCAACCTGTTTGATGAAATGGCCGCATGAAATCAAGTTTTGAATTTTGAAAAGATTTTTGGTGAGTTTGCTAGATTGGTGCTGGTGAGTCTGCAGATGCTTGGGTTTTGAAAGTTGAGCTTGTTTGAGTGGTTTTTGAAAAAGTGGGATCTTCCCATATGATATAGATTCAATTTTAAATTGTCATTTAAACTATGCATTTGAAAGTTTATGGATGATCACAAAGTGGGCCTTGATACTTTGCTATGAGTACATTCAAGGGGTGCAAAGATCCAGACAAGTTTCTGTTAGGTTCTGAAAGTTTGAGGCAGCCAAAGTAGGCATGGGAGTTAAATTGATCAAAATGACCATTCACTCACTTTATTTGTTTTGATTTACTTGTCTTTAGGAAAAGTGTGGAAAATGTTTTAGATGATGTTTATTTAACCTAAGAAACATTTTACAAGTAAGAAAACACACAAACAAGGTGGTTCAAAAGAATTTCAAATTTAATGCATACTCATATGCATGCATTCATAATTTTATTTAACAAAGTTTTTGTTAACCCTAATTTTGATGATTAGAAATCGATGATCCAAGTTTAGTATTTTTGGGATGTTACGTTGGGGGAGTAGCAACAACAATCTTCACAATCACAATCACCACTAGCACCAAAATCTACACATAAAATGATAGCACCAAATTCACATATCAAAATAGACAAGCAAAAATATATGAATGCATGCATATGCCATGTGATGATTTTTCTAAGTAAAACAAGACAAGTATACAGTACTGAAATCATAAACAAGACAAATACACACTAAACAAACTTTATTTAGTCTCTAAATCATTTTTCAAATAATTTCCATATTCAAAACAAGCCTACAAATGTCTCTGCAAAAATAATCAATTTTACAGAAGCAAAACATTAAACACATTGCATAAATGGATAGAATTATTTCTCCTGATTCCAATGATATAAAATTTGCAAAATTTGAACGTTTGGATCAAAAGTTATGAATTTTGCGAGTTTGAATATCTAATAGATCTAAATCAGATTTTTAAAACAAACAACAGGCCACGCGTCACGTCCTGATTCGTCCATACCGCTTTGCACGGATAGGCCGATGCGGTGCGTTGGATCTAAAGTAGATCGCACGAATCATATCAAAAGATACCCCTTCAGGTTATGTTCTATCGTAGCCACTGGATCAAGATCCTACGGCCGTTGATCAAGCGACCAACAACTAGCGGCGCGCGGCGACGGTGAGCGGCGACACGCTCGGTCTACGGCGTTGCGGCGGCTACTGGAAGCAAGGAAGAGAATGTGGAGGCTCACCAGACTCGCAGAGACATGCTGGAGCTCAACGTGGCAGTAGCTTGTCGAGGGGCGCACGGACACAACGGCAGGACCTCGTCGGAGTTGCTGGCGGCGTCGGGTGCTTGCAGACGAAGATGTTGCCGAGGCTCTGGATCGCCCTAGCACGAATCAGATGGTTCAGGAGGTGCGCAAGGCCATGGCGAACACGATAGCATCAAAGGGAAGGCAAGGGGCGGTCGCGTTTTACCTGGATTGCACGTCGGAGTCGAGCGGTGGTTCTGTCGCTTGCGGACACGAACGGGGTCGGCGACCTGGGTCACGAGAATGCAAATGAAAGGCATCAGGGGATGCGCCAGAACATGTTGGTCATGCTCGTTTGAAACAGAGGCAAAGGGGTGGTCAGGTCTCACCGGAATTAGTCACCGGAGTTCGTCGGTACAGCGGCGGTCTGAGCTCGATTGCACGCAGCCTGGTGGCGGAGTGAGCGAGGAAAGTGGGGGGAAATGACCGCGGTGGCGAGGGGATTAAGTAGCCAGGAGCGGGGCGAGAGTTACGCTCTGAATCAATGGAATTTAACGAGGTTTTAAACGCGGCATCTCTGGCGCGGTGGTAACGGCGGAGCACTCATCGCGCGGTGATTGAGGGCGACGATGACGGGGCAAGGTGGGTCCAGGGTGTCGGCGGGTGGGTGTGCGCTGCTGCGGTGAGAAATAGAGAGAGAAGGGAGACCCCGGGTGGGCTGTTTTGGCTACTGGGCCGAAAGGGTGGCGCCTGGCCCAGTTCTAATTCTTTTATCCTTTTCTATTTCTGTTTCGATTTTCAGGAAACATTTTCAAATGAGTTTCAAATAAGTTTGAATTCAAACCACTTATGGATTTTTGTAAAGTGAAAATTGTACACATTTGGTTGCAGAACAATGTTATACACTTTAAAATAATTTGGCACTTTGGAATTTTAAAATAAACCATGTTTTATCCATTGCTTAATAAAGACAAATAAATGGTTTAAATTTGTTTCTTTGTTTTGAAATCTTTGTCCAAGCTTTGGAATTTATCAAACAAACCCATGAACAAACATCTTTGGTTTAAAACAAATAATCTCTTACTAGAGAGTAGCATTGGATCAATGCCTTGCTTACATAAAATAATAGGCATTCAAATGTTCCTGTTTTGTAATAACTTTGCAAATGATCCTAAAATGATTATGAATGCATGAATGATATGCATGCTTTCAAAACATGATTTTAGGGATGTTACAGTAAAACAAACTGAATATAAAAGTAAGTATCGTGTGTGTAAAAGAGATTTGAAACTGTAATGGGAAAAAGCGTTATCAGGGAGTAGCGGATACACCTATAGCATTATAAAGGGTCTAAAGTAAATATTATTATCATGAATATTCTAAACTATGTATGTGTGGGAGGAACTCCATATTTGGATAAATAGGCAGCAACCACTGCTCATATCATCCTCATAACCACAGCAGACAACAATCAACATCAATCGAATTACTGTGCTTTTAAGAGACTTGATCCCGTAGGACGTATCCCATGGTATGGATAGTGTTCCGTGAGTTTCCTCGATTCCCAAGTTGATACTCAAGGAGTGCCAATAGTTTATAGTCATTGTAAGTGCTAACACACCTCCGTCTACTAACAAGTAGTTCCCTCCCTCAAGTCCCCACAAGAATCAAATATTTAGAGGTCGACTTCTCCCAACATCAAGATGAAGACAATCTAACACATGGTCACAGCGATGAATATCATAATAAACATTATCTTATTTCAATCTCATCCTAGGGTTTCTCCATCTCCCCAAGAACTAATGATCTACTCAGACATAGAGGCAATCAACATCATGGCAAAAACAATGGAAACTCTCATAGATGAATAGTACTTGTATAAATCCACGATGAGTACGGAAATTACAACAAGATCTAGACAAGATGTAGATGGGATGGATGGAGATAGTGGTGATGCAGCGGTTGATAATGAAGATCGATGCCTTAGCCTCTCGGATCTGCGTAGGGCGGAGATGGATACTCGGTCGATGAGTTCCCCCTCTAGATGCCATCTGGAGGTGAGGTTTCGGCGATTTCTGGTCATTCTGTATGTTGTCTCCCCGATCTAGTTGCATGGGGTGAAACTATTTGAGGAGGCGGAGGCGGCGCCAACTATACGACGGGAACTATACGGCCGGAAAAGTTTCTCTCGTCGTATATTTGGTCGTTAAACCTTGTGTGTGCTCCAATCGCTTCGGGTTTTCTTCTGGTGTTATTGATATTTCCCAAATAAGCGATTTACATTGTTTTTACTCCTTTTCGCTTCAATACAACTAGTCCAAGAATTATGTCCATCATATCCATCATCTTTCATGATCCTGGTGAAAATAGACATAAAAGATGTGTGCGAACACCGTAAAATACCAAGATCCTACCACTACAGTGCAAAATAATGATATAAAACATGATACAATTATGCACTCATCAACTTCCCCAATCTTAGACTCTTGCTCATCCCGAGCAAGTTTAGCTTAATGAATGTGATCCTCATATTCATGAAGTTGAGTCGATAAAATAAATGAGGCAGTTGCAGCATGTGTTTATCATATATGATACATAGGAATAAGTTCATGAATAGTACCTTACTTGAACCATCCGAACAATACTAGCAGGCTTCCACACCTTACCATTTAATAGTTCGCAAAAGATTACTCTCAACATGATGTAAAAGTATTCAGTTCGACCGAATGAGTTAACGAGGTAGTCCCAAGTGTTTTAGGATTAACCTATTTATACGTCCATTTTGCATCACTATTTTATATCATAATTTATTGTTATTCATTGATATATTTCATATTAAGAGATGATACTTTTGTTATTTCATCTATTTTGCATGTTGGATGACTTTTGGAGGATGAACTGTGATGACCCACAAGTATAGGGGAACACAACAGTCTTCGAGAGTAGTACCCAATTTATTGATTCGACACAAGGGGAGTCAAAGAATACTTATAAGCCTTAACAACTGAGTTGTCAATTCAGCTGCACCTGGAAATAGTCTTGCTCACAGCAGTTTATCAGTAGCAACAGTTTTGTAGTAGCAATAGCAAAGTAACAGCAGCAGTAAAACAAATGCAGTAGTAACAATAGTAGCAAACAGTAGGATATGAGTGCGGTAGGTATAGGGATGGATGGACGGGTGTTGCATTGATGAGACTATTCATGTAACCTCAAGATGTAGGGCATTCGCAGATAAATAAGATAAAGCATCCAAGTACTAAACAATCATAGGCATGTGTTCCATATATAGTCATACGTGCTCGCAATGAGAACTTGCACAGCATCTTTTATCCTGCCAGCCCATTGCAGCGGGGCCTCAAGGGAATCTACTGGAAATTAAGGTACTCCTTTTAATAGAGCATCGAATCAAAGCATTAACACTCTGTAAACACATGTGATCCTCATATCACAGACATCCCCTCCGGCTGTCCCAATTTCTGTCACTTTGGGGCCTTTGGATCCGGACAATGATATGTATACACAACTTGCAGATAAGATCACAAACAATACTATCATCATGAATCAATAATAGGTTCAGATCTGAGATCATGGCACTCGGGCCCTAGTTACAAGCATTAAGAAAAACAAGTTGCAAGAAAGTCAAATAGCACTAATAGATATACTAGGCACCATGCCCTAACAATCTTATTCAATTACATGATAGAACTCATCCAATCCCTACCATCCCCATATCCTACAGCGGGGGATTACTCACTCATGGATGGGGGAAACATGGATGGTTGATGGAGAGGCGTCGATGCTGATGATGACGATGATCCTCTCCAAATTCCCCGTCCCGGCAGGGTGCCAGAACGGAGTTTCTGGTTCTAAATCGCGGTTTCCGGTGGTGGTGGCGTAGCGGAACTCTTTCTGGAAAAACGTCGAACCCCCCTGAGTTTTTAAGTCAAGAGGCATCTTATAGGCGAAGAGGGAGGCCGAGGGGGTGCCCGAGGCGGCCACACCCCTCCCAGGCGCGACCTGGGCTGTCCCGCAGCCAGGGGGTGTGGGCCCCTCATGGCCCACCTCTGCCTCATCTTCTGGCTCCGTGAGTCTTCTGGTGAAATAGGATTTTTGGCATATTTTCCGGAATTTTTCCTGATAGTTGATTTTCTACACAAAAACTAGACACCAAGGTAATTCTGCTGAAAACATCGTCAGTCAGTGTTAGTTGTATCCAAATCACACAAGTTTAGAGGAGAAACAATAGCAGAAGTGTTCGGGAAAGTAGATACGTTTTGGACGTATCAACTCCCCCCAAGCTTAGCTTATTGCTTGTCCTCAAGCAATTCAGTTGAAAACTGAGTGCGATAAAAGAACTTTCACGAACACATTTGCTTCATATGATGTAAATATTCTCAGCACACGAGTAGATACTTAGACAATTCATAATATGGAGTATGCAACTAAGTCTACTTAATAGTCATTGCAAGATATGAAGAGATTCCAACTCAATAATAATATGTAGCATGAAACATAAACATAAGCAACATTGCAATACTCATAAGATGGTATTATAGAGTGGTATCTCACTTGCCTTTGATTGTGGAGCAAAACATAAATGCCAAGGAACCTCTGAAGTTCAAGTGAAGACTAGAAGTAAAGATATCAGAGACACAAGCATCAAAGTCATGACATAATTAACCAAGTTTTGAGACAAACACATTACACTAAGAATGACAACTATGCTCTCAAGAAGGTACTCATAGAATAAGTGGTGACTTAACAAGGAAGTGAAAAGGTTTTGTAAAGTTTGTAAGGCTTCCAAATGTTGAAAGTATGGTCATTAGCTTTGAGCTCTCATTGCCCCTATCATAGGCATCTTTAGATGGTTAAGGTGAAAGTGAGGTCTAATATGAGTTATATGCTTGACAAAACATAAACTGGAAATCTCATGTCCCTTGAGTACGAGGGTTGCTCCTCATGCTACTCAACTTTAGTTACCGGTAAGTTCTTGTCATAGTAAATACATGTGTATCATAGAGAACCGCCAACGGGGTACCCCTTGCACATGATACAGGAGCTATCCCATATCAAAATGACAAGGCAAGCAGACAATGAGAATCTCAGCGATCTTTTCATTTGCTATTTGCATAGGTTTTTATTGAGTATGCTTCACAGATTTATCATTATGGTTATGCTGCAAGTTTCCACCATGATTAGACATGGCTTAGGCTAGCGGCCCAGGCGTTTCTCTAACACATATATATAACTCCATGAACTTACAAGCTCCCCTTTTATTTCACACTAACGACATCTGTAAACAAAAGAGCATGATATCAACTGGGTACAATGTACACGTGCAATGTTGAAAGCGTTCCCCGTGACAGCATGGTTCTGCTAACTCCCAGCCTATAATTTGCAAGCATATAACTTTCATGGACAGTCACAATGGTTCAGGTTTATTAGGTGCAAGAAATAAAGTGTGCCATCAAGTTTGTGAGAGTTTTACTAACTAAATTTCTCATAACAATCAAACATTTTATTTGGAAGAAAACAAGGCATAATAAATATGCACGGAATAGCAAATGATGCTAATAGGTAGGTATGGTGGACACTTTTGGCAATATTGGTTTTGGGGAGTTGGATGCACAAGTAGAGCTCATACTCAGTGCAAGTGAAGGCTAGCAATAGAGAGGGAGCGACAAACGAATGAGCAATAACTGTCATAATCATGCTTGCAACAAAACAGAATTAATTATGGCATAAAAGTGATACAAGAACTCTAGGCAAAATAAATCATCGAGGCTTAACTGACTATTGTTCGGTCATATGCATGTGTGAGCATGTGCCAAGTCGATTCAAATGAGACACTCAGAGGAGGGTACCACAATATCATACCAAGTTATGAATAGAACAATGCAAGCAACCATTCATATGACATGCTACAAACCATTAGCAAGCTGGATCTAATCATAAGAGAGCAAGAACTACTAAGCATCCATAAATAACATACACCTTACATGAACAGACTAAGCATGCCCACAATGATGAGTATATGTACAAAAAGAAAACAAATAGAGTTCATTACCAGCCTCTTACCACACCTCAAGTTGTCATTAACCTTCATTATTGCTCTTCACTTGTGTGGCTTGAATAATAACATGAAACCAAACTCCACTGAGAACTGCTGAACCATGCAAAGAACTTCACAAAACCAAAGAACAACAACAAATATTTTTGGTGTTTTTTATTTTTTTTAAAGCAAGAACTCAAAGCAAAAACAAACAAAGAAAAAATCTTTTTGGATTTTTCTTAAGGAAAACCAAAGCTAAAAAGCAAAGAAACAACGAAAATATTTGTGGTCTTTTTGTGTTTTGGGAAAGCAGAAACAAAAACCAAAAAGAAAGCGAAACATGGATATACAAAGAACTGGCGAAACATGATATATAGATGAGTGTGTTGTCGGTATACCTCCCCCAAGCTTAGGCTTTTGGCCTAAGTGGGGCTCAATCCCAGCCTGACCAAGAAGGTGCGCCTCCATAATGCGACGAAGAGGCCCCTTCGTCCTGGTACGTGCTCGAGGACGCCCTTGTGTAGTGCACAGAGTGGTCGTAAGAGGGCGCGTCCCCCTGGTAGTGTCCGTGGAAGCCAAGAATGCGTATCTGATCGTCCATCTCCCCCTTGGAGCGTGACCAAGGTCCCCTGCAAATACTGAACAAAGTGGTTTGTGACAAAGGAATTTATCTCTCTTCCCCATCAGTAAACATCATCCTATAAACCAAACTCTCAAGGGTAGAGCTAGCAGTGACAAAGTGATGTGCTTTCATAGCAGCAAGATCAAGCCTCTAAGGAGCCAAAATTGTATCATTTGGATCAACAGAAAAGGCAGAAACTACACGTGCAGCAATAATACTCCCATAAATGGGTCCTCTAGAAGCTAAGCGACGAGCAATGATAGAACCAAGATTATACCTGGTTTCATTGTTGAGTGCAGTAGCTACAAAGGCCAAATGATAGTTGGAAATATTGCTAGTGTTCTCCCTACCAAGAATACTAGTGGCAAGATAATAAGCAAAATATCTGATAGCTGGGAGTTGAATATTTATTATCTTTCCGCGCTGGGCTCTGCGGTCATCAACATTAGTTACCCCGCGGTAGAGTTCCAACAAATCAGCGGGTTGAGCTGGAATCTTCTTCACCGTCCCAGCCATGCCAATACCCAAAATTTCGCAAAATTTCTTAAATGTCATGGTGATAGGCATATCATAGATTTTGAATGACACGTCTGACCTGAAAGGGTTGTTAGAAAAAGAGAAACTCTCCACAAAAGTTTTGGTGAGCATAGCATAATGCTCACTCTCATCCTGCATATAATCAGTTAGACCAACCCTCCTAACAAGAGTTAGGAAATCATTGAGAATCCTTGAAGCCTGCAAAAAGGTAAAAACAAAGGAAGGTAGAAGGGTGCGCATCCCCCTCATCTCCCTCGTTGCCAAAGCGCGGCGTAATAAGATCCTCATTGTATGACGGTCTAGCTCAGGAGGATGATCTCGAAGGCCTTGTCCTCCTAGGTGCATCACTCTCAAATACTTCTCCAAAGGTGTGGTTGTCCATGACCCTTTTTCTGATATTTTTAGATGAACATCAAACCAAGTAATTTCCAAGTTGATAAATGATGAGGAACTACTATAGGAACTTGCTAGAGGGATAAACATGCATAAAAATGAAATCTCTTAGCATTGAACAAGCATGCAAGCTCACACAACCAGTCACCTATAGTAGCAAAATACTCAAGATACAATCTACCAATCAAAAATCTAATTAGACAAGCGGAGGAGGCACATACCGGAGAGCAATCCCTCCAAAAATCAGCAGCAAAGATGGGCTGAGCAAGGAGATCGATAATCGGGAGCAAGGATAGCAGGAACTCGAGCTTGAGAAATTTTTTCCTATGTTTTTTAGGAGAGAGAAAGAAGTGGCTAGAAGGAGACACTTTGGAGGGCCACATGTGGGACCTACCCAGGCTAGGCGCACCCTAGGGCTGGCCGCGCCACCAAGGGGTGTGCTACCCTGGTGGGTCCCCCTGGGCCATTACAGGTGCCAATCTGCCCCTTTTTTCGAGGAAAAATTTAATATGAATTTTCTAGAATTTTTTGGGAAACTTTATTTTTGGCCAATTTTCAGGTTATGGAAATTGATTTTCTCACAGAAAAATATTTTTTAGAAGAAGCAAAAAAGCAAACCAAAACCAAAACTACAGAAGTTCTAAGACACTCTAACAAGCAAACAACTAGCAAAACCAAAACTGACAAGAGGAGGAGCAAAGATTGGAAAGGAGAAAAATCAAAGTGAGCAAGTATAACCATTGTGAAAGCATTGTTTTGTTCATTAAAATCCCTTTGTTAACAAGGTTGGTCAAGTCTTGTTATCAAAACAATCTTATATGAAGCAAAACTTTGCATTTCACAAAATGATTATGTTACCTCAAACTTGATAGCAATAGTCCCGATCATAATAGTTTCAAAACTTTCTTGTGGAATGGGATAATATATTTCTCCAACTTTGATGCTCTCAATATTTTCAATGAAATTCAGGCAATAGCTCTTATCAATCGTCTTGGGGAAATAGACAGTATGCTCTTTGTCATTAATATTAAAAGTTACTTTTCCTTGATTACAATTGATGACAGCACCTGCAGTATTAAGAAAGGGTCTCCCAAGAATAATAGACATATTATCATCTTCAGGCATCTCAAGAACAACAAAATCAGTTAAAACCAAGAAATTATGAGCCACTTGAACAGGAACATCCTCACATATACCAACAGGAATAGTAGTTGACTTATCAGCCATTTTCAAAGATATATCAGTTGGTATCAACTTTTCTAGCTGAAGTCTCTTGTAGAGAGAAAAGGCATAACACTCACTCCAGCTCCCAAATCACATAAAGCAGTTCTAACATAATTATTTTTAATAGAGCAAGGAATAGTTGGTATACCTGGATCACCAAGTTTCTTTGGAACCTTACCACTGAATGAATAATTAGCAAGCAAACTAGAAATTTCCTCATTAGGAATCTTCATTTTATTACAAACAATATCCTTCATATACTTTAAAAAGGAGGCAACTTAATAGCATCAGTCAAAGGAATTTCCAAAAATTAAGGTTTCATCCACTCATAAAACTTGTTATAGTGTTCTTCCTCCTTTGACTTGTGTTTCTTATTGGGAAAAGGCATAGGTTTTTGCACCCAAGGTTCTCTTTCACTACCATGTTTATTAGCAATAAAATCTTCCTTGGTGTACCTAGTGTTCTTAGTGTGCTTCTCGGGTTCTTCCTCAACTTCTTCCTTATCAGGAGCATCATTTTAATCATTACCACTTTCAGTTTAAGCATCAGAGACAGATATACTATTAGGATCTACAGCAGGTTCAGAAGGTTCCTCAACTGTTTTATGTTTCTTTTTCTTTCTCTTATGAGAACTACCACTACTTTTAACTTGTTGAGAATCCTGCTCAATTCTTTTAGGGTGTCCTTCAGGATATAAAGGGTCTTGAGTGGCTGCACCATTCCTAGTTCTAATTCCATAAGCATGTTTATCTCCTGAGGTATTAACTAGCATATCTTTTTGTACCTTAGCAAGTTGATCAATTTTAGTTTGAACCATTTGGAAATGTTTACAAAGCATTTTAACATTATTAGCAGTTCTTTCCACAATATCTTTCAACTCATTAATAGCTCTAGAGTTTTCTAATAAATGATTCTGAACTTGTTTACTAAAATTACTTTGTTTAACAATAAAAATGTCAAGTTCCTCTAAGCATTGATCAGGAGGTTTACCATAGGGAATATCACCTTCATCAAAGTGTTGGAGAGAGTGTACCTCAATAGTGGATGAGTGGGGAATTGGCTTACATAATTTTTCTATAGGAGGTAAATTATTCACGTCTTCATATCTAATACCTTTCTCCTTAAGACATTTTTAGCTTCTTTCATCACTTCATAATTTAATGCAATCATTCCCCTCTTCTTTGGTGTTGGTGTTGGAGTTGGTTCAGGCATAATTGGTTCAGGAGTAATGGCATCAGGTGTATTTAGCTCAGTTGAAGTCTAATCATCATAATTCTTGCTTATTTTAGCCATTAATTCTTCAGCTTCCGCAGGAGTTCTTTTCCTGAAAACACAATCAGCAAAACAATCTAGGTATGTCCTAGAATCATCAATTAGTCCATTATAATAAATATCAAGAAGCTCATTTTTATGTAATGGACATCCAAGATGTGCATGAATCAAGGCACGGAACCTTGTCCTTGACTCAGGCAATTTCTCTTCTTCTCACTGTTTAAAATCAAAAAGTTTCTCAAAGCAGCATGTTTAGCACTAGGAGGAAAATATTTCTGAAAGAAAGAAGCAATTAGGGCTATCAATGGATCCAGGAGGTAATCTATTAAACCAAGCTTTAGCTTATCCTTTTAGTGAAAAAGGGAAGATCTTTGTAACAAAGTACTTGCGCATCTTAAAATCATCATAGAATAAGGCACTCATAGTGGAAAGCTCATTCATATGAGCTACAACACTTTTATTTTCAGTCCCACAAAAAGGTTCTTTCTCAACAATATTTATATAGGATAAATCAAGAGAGAAATCATAATCTTTATCTTTAATATCTATGGGAGAAGTATCAAACTTAGCATCAGGAGACAGTTTAGGTATAATGGTACGTCTCTCAAGGAGACTCCTAATAGCACTAGCACCACGTGTGTTTTGGAACTCTTCAATAAATTCATCAGTCATTTCAATGTAACCATCTTTAATATCATATCTCTCTCTAGACTCAGGTGAGCTAACAGGTGTAATAGTGTCTTCACTAGGAGTTTCAGTGTTTCCCAAAATAGTTCTAGCAATTGTAGCATCTAGGAAGGGACCTAATGAACCGCTCGCATCAACAACAGTAGAAGTAACATCATGAGTATCAAAAGCAATTTTAGACTCATCAGTAGTAGCAGTGTGTGTAGCATGTGTATGTGGTGGTGGTGTAACAAGCTTACTTATAATAGACGGTGAATCAAGAGCAGCAAAGGTGTTTAGGATTGTACCTCTTCTTGTAGTGGATGGTAAAATAGGAAACTTTCCATCACGAGACTTTCCCATGATGAAAGGAATAGCAGTGAACAATAATAGATCCAAGTGAACTTACAAATAAAGCTATGCTCCTCGTCAACGGCGTCAGAAAATAGTCTTGATGACCCACAAGTATAGGGGATCGCAACAGTCTTTGAGGGTAGTATTACCCAATTTATTGATTCGACATAAGGGGAGTCAAAGAATACTTATAAGCCTTAACAACCGAGTTGTCAGTTCAGCTGCACCTGGAAATAGTCTTGCTCACAGCAGTTTATCAGTAGCAACAGTTTTATAGTAGCAATATCAAAGTTACAACAGTAGTAACAATAGTAGCAAACAGTAGGATATGAGTGTGGTAGGCATAGGGATGGATGGACGGGCGTTGCATGGATGAGACTATTCATGTAACCTCAAGATCTAGGGCATTTGCAGATAAATAAGATAAAGCATCCTGATACGTCGTAAACGTATCTATAATTTTTGATGTTCCATGCTTGTTTAGTATCTACTTTGCTTTATTTTGTCTTTACTTTGAGGTGTTTTTATATGTTTTTTTGTACTAACCTATTAACAAGATGCCATAGTGCCAGTTGCCTGTTTTCTGCTGTTTTTGGTTTCAGAAAGCTAAAAAATGAATATTCTCGAAATTGGACGGGACAAAAGCCAAAGTTTATATTTTTCCCTGAGCGATACGAAAAATCGAAGACGAGGCAGAGGAGGACAACAGGGTGGCCACACCCTAGGTGGGCGTGGGCCCACCCTAGGCTGTTCCCACAGGGGGTGTGGGCCCCCTGGACCTCCACCGACCTTGGCTCCTGCACCTATAAGAAGCCCCTGACTCAGAAACCCTAAAGAATAGACCAGAAAGCCACGAAAAATTCCACAATGCCGCCACCACCGAAGGGGAGATTCGGGGGACAGAAAGTCTCTGTTCCGGCACGCTGTCGGGACGTGGAAGTGCCTCTGGAGCCATCTCCATCGATCTCCACCACAATCTACATCACCGTTGTTGATTCCCATGATGAGGAGGGAGTAGTTCTTCCTCGAGGCTAAGGGCTCTACCGGTAGCTATGTGTTCATCTCTCTCTCTATGCATGATCATGTTGTGGTCATGAGCTTTGTAATCAAGTAGATCTGCTCTGCTACTCAAGTGCTTTAATATATCTCTAGCTCTCCCCACATGTGTGTAAGTGACAGCGTGCATACCGTGGTGGCACTTAGGCTAGAGGTTACATAAATACTCATCGTGCTTTAATAGATCTATGTTTTTTTCCACGTGTGTGACAGTGATAGCATGCATGCCGTGTGTGGCACTTAAGCTAAATTACATATATATTCATGAGTTATATTTGGAGTTGGATGTCTTTATGAAATTTTGGTGTTTGTTGGAACCATCTAGCGCTCAAGGTGGCAGTGTGGGGTTATCAAAATGGGGAAGGCGGACTTTGAGGTGTGCTTTTGTAGACCTACCATGGATTAGAGTGTTCAACCGGAGAGTAGTTCAGGGTAGTATCATGAATATAAGATATTTATATGAGAGTGTTCACTAGTGAAAGTATGATCCCTATGCCTTGTTTCTAAACATTGAAACATCGTTTGCATCTAGAACTGTTACATGTTTGCTTGCTTCCATATTTTTGCCTTTAGTCTTTACCTCATCGTCAAGCTATTTTCTGGCACCGTTACCACTTGTATTTCACTATATTTTCGCCGAACTAGTGCACATATACACCTGACAAGTGTACTAGGTGTGTTGGGGACACAAGAGACTTCTTGTATCTTGATTGCAGGGTTGCTTGAGAGGTATACCTTTGACCACTTCCTCCCTGAGTTCGATAAACCTTGGGTAATCCATTTAAGGGAAACTTGCTGTTGTTCTACAAACCTCTACACTTGGAGGCCCAACAACTGTCTACAAGAATAGAAGTGCGTAGACATCAAGATATTTTCTGGCGCTGTTGCCGGGGAGGTAAGGTAAAAGGTACTCACATCCTCCGGTGTGAGTGCACGAAGTTATTTCCTTTATATTCTGCAATTTTGTCTTTTTGTTTCTTGTTTTCATTAGTTAGGCTTAATGGAAAACAACAACAAAATTAGAGAGCTTTATAGTATTTTTCCTAAGTTAGAACTTGAGTGGTTTGAAAAGAAAATTAAAAAACCTATGGAACTTTCTTTGCATGCTAATAGCAATGATATTAGTATGAATTTTTTGAACACCATTGTTACTAATGGTATGGAAACGTCTAAGCTTGGGGAAGCTAGTTTTTATGAGAAAGATCTTTTTAGTTCCCCAGCTTTAGGGAAGAAAATTTGCTTTGATGATACTTTATCTCCCATATGTGGTAATTCTAATGATGCTCGTAATATTTTAAAGCCACATACTGAAAGTGTCCCTTTTAAGATACTTACAAAAATTGTTGATCATGTTACGTATAACTACTATTTTGGAGGTGGAACTGTCCATCCTAGTGATCATTTACTCTTTATACATGAATTATGCGAGTTGTTTAAGTGTGCAGGTATTTCAATGGACCAAGTTAAGAGGAAGCTATTCTCTTTATCACTTAGGGACAAATCAAGGGAGTGGTATGAGCTACTAGATGATCCTCATCATTTGGAGTGGAAGGAACTTGAATCTCTCTTTAATCTAAATTTTATCCTCCTCGTGAAATTCATAAAGATAGGAATTATATTTATAATTTTCATCCTCATGAGGGAGAAAGTATTGCCCAATATTGGGGGAGATTGAAGTCACTAATGCTCAAATGTCCCATTCATGAGCTCCCCAGTGATATTATTATCAATATTTTTTATGCAAGGCTTTCAGGACATTACAAGGACTATCTAGATACCTGTTTAGAGGGATCCTTCACAAGTAAGGAGGTCAAATCCAAGTGGGATATTCTTGAAACAATTCAAAGCAATACCAAATATTGGGATAATGACAAAGGTAAAGAACCTGGTATAAACTATGAGTATGATTGCATTAAGTCTTTCGCTGAAACTGTTGATTTTCAAGAGCTTAGTGCTAAATATGGTCTTGATCCTCAAATTCTTGTTAGATATTATAGAGCCTTTGCTTTCCATATTAATGCTCCTAAAGAAAAATGGGACATATATCATGAACCTTTTAAAGACACTTGCATGGAAAATGAAAATGTTATTAATGATTGCAATAAACATGCTCAAACTTCTAAAAGTACTATTTATTATAAGCATGTTAATTTTTGTGGTATGCATAGACCTTGTGAGAAGAATCAAATAAAATAAGAGTATTGTATCACACACTGGAATGAAAAAACCAGAAGGTGTTATAAGGCTCTAGATGATCTTGGTAGAAATATTTGTGCCCTCTACCCTTTTATTTGTGAACTCTGCTATGAAGTGGGTCATTTCAATTTTCAATGCTCAGGCCATAATAATAACCTTTCTAATACAATGAGTACTGCAAGCTTGTATTGTGATAACGCGATCACTGATAATCAACATGATGAACTTACATTGTTTTTGGGGTGTGAAGAGTTATCAAGAAAAACTTCTTTGGTAGACATGAGTGCTTTTGGTATGAATTGCGTCCTGCATGGGTGTCATCTTTATTGTGTTGATAATTGCCACGCGAATACTTGCATACAAAATCTTATAAAAGATGATATTTTACCAAAATATGACAGGACTGGTATGAGTTTTGTTCTTATTAATGAAAAGGAGGAATCCTCCAAAGTTTCTTCTATTGTCTCTAACAATAAACCAGGGTATGTGGAGAAGCTTCCTTTCAAGCCTCTCCCTCCTAAAGAGGATAAGAAGAAGAAGAATAAGAAGAAGAAGAAGAGTAAAAGGAGAGAGGAAACGGTATCTTCCTCTAAGCATGTTGCTCCTATCATAGTTTTTGCTGATGAGTCTGAACTAGATGATGTTCCTATGCCTGTTACCTATAGTAGTGATCATGATTGGGAAAAGCACACCACTTTTGATATTGAAAATCTCTTTGGTACCAATTCTAAAAATGATGATATTAATAATTGTTGTGCTATTAGTGTTATCCATGTTCCTTCCAATGATGATATGTTTACAAATGAACACACTTGGGAAGATAGCTATTCTATTGCTTATGATGATACCAAACCTCCAATATATGATGATTACAATGATGAATATGATATTTTCAGTCCACCTACTATTGAGGATAAAATTTATTGTGATTACAATATGCCTCCTATATTTGATGATTATGGTGATGAGAATAATAATGATAGCTATTTTGTTGAATTTGCTCCCACTATAATTAATAAGAATGACTATGCTTATGTGGAGAGTAATAATTATTATATGCATGTGGCTCATGATAAGAATATTTTATGTGATAGTTATATTGTTAATTTTATTCATGTTGCTACTGAAATTTATTATGAGAGAGGGAAACATGGTCTTATGCATCTCAAAAATATTAAGTTCCCCTCTTTATGTTGAAATTTTTGAAGTTGCACATGTTTTGCTTTCCTATGCTTGTTGCTTTGTGCTTTAATGACTTGTTTCTTTACAAGATTACTATGCATAGGAAGTGGGTTAGACTTAAATGTGTTTTGAATTTGCTTCTTGATGCTCTCTTTTACTTCAATTCATATTTCTTATGTGAGCATCTTCTCAAACTATCAAACCTAACTTAAAGGCGTTAAAGAAAAGTACTTGTTGGGAGATAACCCAAGAGTTTTTTTGAGTCTTGGAAGTTATTACTTCAGTAATGACCTCTCCTTATACTTTTTGTTTGCTTTTTGTGCCAAGAATGATCTCTAATGAGAGGGAAGTAAGATTTGGGGAGTTGCTGTCCCGAAACAGATTTTTGTGCTCCACCGTAAAAATTCGTGAGCAATCTCTGTAAGTCGGATTGAGCTGATATTTTACGAATAAATCCACCAGTATGTTAGATAACTTTCATTAGTCCAACACTATTTGATTTGAGCAACAGAAGGTCTTCAAAAAATCAGTTTCTACCTGCTGGTCTGTTTTGACAGATTTTTGCCATTATTTGCATTTGCCTCTTTATTGATTTTTTTTGGGGTTATCTTTGGAAAATTGAGCTTTTTGAAGGAATTGCTACAGTAGCTTGTGTTTTTAGTGAAAGTTTTCTTGTTCTAAATCTAAACCCAAGGGTCTATTATCTTTTGAATACACTAATGTTGCTAATGAAGATTGTGTAAAGTTTTGTATGAAGGAAAATTTTCAGGTGTAGAGAGAGAATGATGTAATGAGATGAAGAATGGACAAAAGCTCAAGCTTGGTGCCATGGTGGTGCCACATCAGATTCCATGGGTAGGCTTAAGTTGGGGGCCGAATGGACGCTTGTGGTAACCGGGGAGGGAGTGCACGGTCTAACCGCGCACGAAGAACAAGATGAACTCTCCACACTTAGGATTTTTATTGATCCTACAAGTTTACAAGTGCTCCTTGAGCTGTTTGAACAAAGCCTCCAGGCACTAGTTTCCTACTCGGTCCAACCTCCTCTAACCCTAGCTATGCCCCTCCTTATATAGGCGAAGGCTAGTTAGGTTACACCCCTTTGGGTCCTAGGGTTACTGTTTGGATCTTGGTCCTAACTGTACGGGTCGGGTCATGGGCTAGCCCTGAGCCCCTTGACCCAGTCCACAAAGCTAGACAGCTAACGGTCCTCTCGTACGTAGCCTCCAGCTCTTTTGGCGTCATACAGTGACTTTATACGGCAGCCCTTGCTTTTAGGCATCACCCGACTCCTTTCGTGTCACCCGGCGTCGCCCTTCTCTTTTGACTGTGCTTTACCATGGTCCCTTCTGAACCTCACTCGGAAAGCTGACACGCGTCCTTTCTGACTCGGCCTTCCTCGTGAGACTTGGCTTGTTGCTTCCTGCAAGATAAACAAACTTGTCTTATATGGGCCGACATAATTCTTATGTCGGCCGTACACGACCATCCTACCCAGCCGTTGTTACCCGGCCAGATTTATTCTTCACTCGGCATAAGCCAAGCTGGGCAATGCTTTACCCCTTATGACCCTACCGGGGGTTATTCCCCCGACATTAGTCCTCGAAGCTGGTGAGGCCTAGCAGTTCTTGCTGTTAGGTGTCTCCAGGTTCCTTTAATGTGCTTGGAACTTCTCTTTCTGTCAGCATTTACTGCTTAGGGCGCATTGTTTAGCGTAATGTCGATCTTTGCCAAGTCTATTTTGCCCTTTCTGAGTCTCATCTTTGACTTTTTGGCTCATTTTTGCCTCGTACCGAGTCATTTTGGACGTTGTCGAGTCATTTTTAGTTTGCCTTAGTCACCGACAGCTCGTAATCATGATTACTTGCCTCAAATTTTGTCCCAAATCCTGACCGCACAGTGACGACGGTGCAATAACTCCCCGTTACTGTGGCAGTCCCATCGCTCTGTGCCTCATGTCTTGCGTAGCGTGACGTGGCTGTGGATTTTCCGTGTATCGCCTACACGTGGCTTCGCTGATATGCTCACTCGGCCGAATACACGGCCACACACTGGCCGCACAGCGCAGGAGGATCCCTCATTTGGGGTTTTTACTCCCCTTAATAAGGGGTGAGGGGAACTTAGCTTCCCTCGCCCGTTCAGTTCCTCTTGCCATCTTCTTCTTCCTTGCGCCCCCAAATCCTAACTTTCTCCTTGCAGTTCTTCTTCTCCGCGGTTTCTTTCCAGCGATTCCTCCTTTCCCCCTTCTATTCCATTATGGGTCCTCGCTCCTCCAAGCCTCTTCCAGTAGCGGAAGAGCTAGAAACCAGCAACATCATGGATGCCCGCGACACCGCTGAGGGAGCAGAGGAGCAGGAGGTCACCGCCGGCGAGCGCGGCGGCTGGAGGGCTCGGAAATTTCTGTGGAGGAACTTGAGTGGCTGTGCTCCACCAGGCGCATCCCGCTCGAGGTTGATTGCCGTCTCTCGCTAGGTGAGATTTCTCCTAAGCCCGAGGCTAACGAGAGGGTAGTTTTCCTCTCGCACTTCGAGCGCGGCTTTGCTTTGCTAGTTAGCAACTTCTTCGTTTCTTTCCTCTCCACCTTCCATCTTCAAACCCACCATTTGCCTGCCAATGCGATTGGTTCCCTGTCTTGCTTCATTTCTTCATGCGAGGGCTATCTCGGCATTTGGCCACTATTCTTCTCTGGGCCAAGTATTTTAACTTTAGGATTCAAGTAGTGCCTGATCCCAGCATTCCCCGTGCCGAGAAGAGGCCCACTAGGTGCGGTGCAGCTAGTATCATGCCCAGAAAAGAGTCAATCTTTCCTCGGGTCACCGGCATATATTATTGCAAGAAATGGCATAGAACTTTCTTCTATGTCAAAAATAGCGGGTCCAATGACTACATCCGGCTTCCCCCTTCTCGGACGAGGTTCCCAGCAAGGAGTTTTGGAAGCTTGACCCGCGCGACAAGAATGTCATGGTGAACGAGGCCCACGGTATCCTGGAGAGGCTGCTCTCGCCAGATGAGAACTTCCACTTAACTAAGGAGGATCTCATGTGTGCTTTTATCGCACGCCGAGTCAGCCCCATCCAAGCCAGAAGCCACAACATGTTCTTCATGAGCGGCACGCAGGATCCTACCCGACACTCCATGTTGGAGCTCACCAACGACTCTGTGGCCCGCCGAGTCAGCTCAATCTTCGAGCTGACCTTGGCGGAAAACTAGGCCTGGAGCTGCCCTCCCTTCATCCGAGATAGGCCTGTCCCCTGGGTAAGTTTCCGAGTCATCTTTAAGACGGCATTACTCTTCTTTTGTTCACTTTTTGTTATGTTCGTTTATTGTTTTTATTCTGTTTGTCTTCCGTAGAATCTCGTTCACCAGGTTGATGATAGTACTATCCCTCCTAGGTGCTATTATGAGGATCGCTCCGACTCTGACGAAGTCGAGCTCGACTTGGAGTGCTTCATGCCAATCCCGCATGCTGCTACTGCTTCGACTCCGGGTAAGACCTTTAGTCGAAACCCCTTTCAAGACTGGTCTGACGATGACGATGATGATTGTGAAATTCTAGATGTACTTGCCTTTTGACCTTAACTTTCTGACTTATCCGAATGAGCTCATCATTTACTTATGCGGCTGGCCAGGTACACGAGGTCCCCACTCTCGCTATGGGCAGAGTCGGCAAGATGCCTGCCGCTAAGTATGGCAATGGGCAGGGTATGGGCAGGATAGAGCAATACCATACCCATACCCGTGTAGCCAATGGGTACAAAAACTTACCCATACCCGTACCCGCGGGTATAAAACTTTACCCATACCCATACCCGGCAGGTACCCGGCGGGTATATCCAATAATATATAAGTATTTCAAAATTTTACTTTCATCAATATCATATTTAAAAAAATACAATAATCTCTACTTACTAATAGTAGACGAGTATATGAAAGTATCAAATTAAAGTTTAGAAGTCGCAATCTCATACTCGTCCCTAGGCTTCTCGGCCGCATAGGTTCAAACTCTCTAAATAAGTTTGACATGTCAGTTTAAACGGACAGGGTATGGGTATACCCATGGGTACAAGTCTATACCCGTACCCGTACCCATGACTTAACGGGTAGGGTATGGGTGTTACCCATGGGTATAAAAGTGTGCCCATACCCTACCCATGCGGGTATGGTACCCGCGGGTACCCGTACCCATGGGTAAAATTGCCATCCTTACCTGCCGCCAAGCCGGGTAAGCGACATGGGTCCTCCTCCAGCACTCAACCTGCCAAGAAACGCCGAGTACATCCTGCCGCTCCTCCTGCTTCCACTTTGTCCCAGACTCACAAAGCCGTTGGCCGCAAGGTCACTCGTCGCATCCCGCACGACCCGACCATTTCCGGGTAAGTTTTGCTGCTTGTTACTTTTCATTTTTCTTTTCATGTTCTGTGATTGTTTTCTCACAGGCCTTTTTCTTATTTCCAGCGCGGCGCCTTTGTCTGCTAGCTAAGCTGCACCTAGCATGGCCTCTTCGCCATTGAGGCCCGTTTCTCCTCCTCGTGCCGACACCGCCGTGCAAAGCCCCGTACGGGTCACTGTCCCCACTAATGAGACTCACGCGTCTCAGAATGAGGCCGACCTGGCGGTGCATCCGTCGTAGGATACCCGACCTAGTTCTCCTGTTGTTTTGCCAGAACAGACCCATGATCCCGGCACTAGCAATATCGGCGCCGAGAAGACCCTGACATTAGCTCTCCAGCTCCTAGTGTACCAATTGACCTTGTTGTTGCTCCCTAGAACGTTGTTGAGCCTGCTCACTTGGCTCCTATTTTTTCTCAAACCAGTTCCAGGCCTGCTCCACCTGCCTCTTCGGCCAAAGACCAGACTCGGCCTGCTTCCCAAGGCCAGGTTCGTTCCACATCTGCCAAGCCTTCGTCGACCAAGCAGCTGACTCTGATCCACGGCCCAGGCACCGTACCACAGATTCAGCCCACAACATAAACAACGGCACCCGCTCCGGCAGGTAAGTTGGGAGAATCTGCAGCTGCCGGATCTAGCAGCGCTTCCAGAGCTGGCGGCTTGCACACCAGTGTCGCTGCTACACGCGCCGGGGTAGGAACTACTCTAAAGAGAGGGAAAGTCCTGACCCGAACGCTCAGCGGGAACAACCTTGGTTTTGCGGAGCGTTATGATGTGGCCTGGAACGCGGCTGGCGAGCAAGAGGTGAGCTCCAGTGCTGGCAAAAATATGAAGCTGGGCCCCAAGGCTGTCTTGGACATGACTCAGCAAGCCATCGCCTTGATGGCCAAAGCAAATGAAGTGAACGGGGTACGTAACTTTCTTACTCTTTTGTGTATTGAGTATCTTTTTATTATACATGATCCCTAGTCCCCGAGGTTACTGACGAGTAAGGAACTTAGTCGGCTGTAAGCTCTAAGTTAGAACCCAACTCTTATTCGGCTGTGAGCTTGATCGCACACCTTCTGACTACCTCTTTTTTGTGTAGCTTACGCACAATTAGCGGATCAAGGTGCATCAGGCTCTTCTCTTGGAGTATCGCAGGCTCGAGCTCGCTCACCAAAATCTACAAGCTGAGGCTCAGGGCCAAGGTACTTTCTTATTCGGCTCCCTTTTTATTCCGCACACCTTCTTTGTTTCATTTCCTTGTTTTTTTCTCGTTGTTTTTCCGCAGCTTCTGCCCAATCTACCATCGATGCTTTGCACCTAAAGATCAGCGATGCTAAAAGTAAGCTCTTAGAAATTCTGTCTTTGCTCTATATTTATGCTTATTCCCTTTTTATCTCGACGAATTCGAGATAGCTTGCTGTTACTGACGAGTCATATGCTCCGAATAAGCAGAGAATCACCAGATCGAGCTCCAAAAAGAGCGAGACGAGGTGACTCGGCTAAAGAAGCAGATGGCTGATATGGAGCAGAATCACCAGTCCGAGGTGAAGGGGCTGTGGGAGGAGTTTGCCGAGAAGGATGGCCAACACGCTGCCAGTGCCGAGAAGACCAACCAGCTGCTCAAAGAGGCCGAGTTTGCGGTTGAGTCGGCGCACCAAGACCTGGACGCTCTTCAGGACAAGGCTAATATGGCAAAGCAAGCTTGGCGCCATCAACTATTTTCTTGGTAGTGAGTTCTTACCCTTTTCACTGTACTTATTTATTTATCTCCTTTTCATTGCTTTGATAATGTCATTTCACGTTCGCAGAGAACTTCCCCGAGGCTGAGATGTTCGTGATAAGGGACATGAAGAAGATTCGAGCCGAGTCTGGAGCTCCTGCTGATGGCGAGATCACTATTGACGAGCACTTGGCGGCGCTGTCAGAGCGCGCGACCACCCTGAAGTCGTGTGGTGTTGACTTGCTTAAGTCGGAAATCCATGCATTCAGGATGCTCTGGCCGGATGAGGATGTGCCCGCGCTCATCAAGCCCTTGGCCGCTAAGCTGCTTTTTACTGAGGACAGGCTAGATCAATGGCTCGAGTCGACCGGTCGAGTTGCAGCGGACAAGGCCCTTGCCTTTATGCTCTCATGGTACGAGGACATCAACCTTGATGTTCTCGAGCGCATGAGGGCTGAAGGTAAGTGGATCCACGATCCTGTGCTCATCAAGAAGCGCCAGGAGCAATCTTATGCCATGGTCGAATATGCTCTGGTGCATGCTTGGTGCGATGGGCCCAGCTTCCTCGACCTTGGTGAGCCTCTTCCCAAGATTGTCGACGACGAAGGTGTGGACATTGAGGCCACCGAGTCAGACGGTCCTACAGACTCAGCCGCCGATGCACCTGACTTGATAGACGCTCCATATGATGCTCCTAGATCCAGCCCCAAGAATACTCCTCCGAGTCCGGCTGCTTCTTAGGCTGGTTACGAAAAACACTTAAATTTCATGAGATCCCCAATATGCCAGGTGCAGATGTAACATATAGTGCACTTGTTTTGGATGTGTGCCTTTTGATAAGGCTTAAACTTATATTCTGCTCTAAATGTGAATCATCCAGGGGCAAGTCCCCGAGTTTCATTTTGGCGTTCCCCTTTTCCTTGAATTTGGCTCCTGTCCACCTTTTTTGGTGTTCGACATTAGAGTCTCAAAGTTCTAAGGATTGGGTTAGCGGATATAAAACTAGACCACTTGACCTAGGATCATTTGACATACAAACCAATATAACCTGAAGTGGGTTAGTCAAAAATATACATTGGATCAACTCGCGTTTTTCCCTTTACTTATCTGATGTTCATGTTTACTCGTCATTGATCTTTTCCTCTTGCCTGCCATGAAGCCGTGTTTTCGGACAACAGCATAGTCGAAGAGTTAATCTCCTCCGAGTAAACATTACTTGTTCTAAGATAAGTCTTAAGTGGCAACGTCAGCCGACATAGAATTGTCAAAGGATAAACATAAGGGGTAGTCCCCGAGTCAGTTTTTCGAGTCATACCATTTTATTATCAGCACATAGCCGGCATAAGCGTCCGACATATGAGAGTTCGAGAGATACATACACTGCTTCTCCTAAGTGTAGAAAGGATGTAGCAGTGCCACATTCCATGGACTTTTGGTTTCATCACCTGATCTGTCCGCCTTGTTCTTTTGTGCTTCGCGAGCATCTATTAGGTAATACGAATCATTGTGCAATGCTTTGCTTACAATGAATGGTCCTTCCCATGGGGGTGATAGTTTATGCATCCCAGTTGTGCGTTGCACTAGTCTGAGTACCATATCCCCTTCTCGGAAAACTCGAGGTTGAACTTTTCGGCTATGATAGCGTCGGAGACTTTGTTGGTATATGGCGGATCTGGACAATGCTAATTCCCTTGCTTCTTCGAGTAAGTCAACTCCATCTTCTCGGGCCTCTTTTACCTCAGCTTCCGAGTATTGTCTTACTCTTAGCGAGTCATACTCTATGTCGACGGGCAAAACTGCTTCTGCTCCATACACAAGGAAGAACGGCATATAGCATGTTGATAGATTCGGAGTTGTCCTTAAACTCCACAACACTGAGGGTAATTCCTCTATCCAACAACCAGGTGATCTCTGGAGTGGTTCCATTAGGCGGGGGTTTATCCCGGATAGAACTAGGTCGTTAGCTCGTTCAACTTGTACATTTGATTCTGGATGAGTGACTGATGCTACGTCAAGTCTTTGATGGGCTTTGAGATACGGGTTTTAGGAATGTGATAGCTGTTTTTCCATCCATTTTTTTGATGGGCTTCACTTCTATCCATTTGGTGAACTTGTCAACCATTACGAGTATGTGAGTCATGCCACCCCTCGCTGTCTTGAATGGTCCTACCATATCCAGGCACCATACTGTGAATGGCCAAGTGATTGGTATAGTTTTTAACTCGGATGCTGGTAAGTGTGACTTTGACGCATAACATTGGCAACCGTTGCATTTTCTCACAAGTTCATGTGTCTCTGCCAATGCACTTGGCTAGTAGAATCCATGTCGGAATGCCTTGGCTACCAATGCTCTTGACGATGCATGGTGCCCACATTCTCCTTGGTGAATGTCCAACAATATTTCTTGACCTTTCTCTGGACTTATGCAGCGCTGCAGTACACTTGTCACACTTCTTTTGTACAACTACTTGTTGATTATTGTGTATGCTTTTGCTCTTCTTTCTGTTTGCCTTGCCAGTATATCGTCATCTGGCAAAGTTCCATCTTTCAAGTAGTTGAATATTGGTTGCGCCCATGGTGGTATCAGCGGTGCCGGATCTGTTTCTTCATCAATTTCCATTGGCTCAGCTGACATATGTTCTGCCGACATAACTTGAGGAGTCCCCGAGTGTGATTCGACAACCCCTGAGGTGAGTGGAACAGTCCCCGAGTCACTCGAACCTACCCCTGAGTCGATGTCCATTGGCACGACGCCTAACTCCTGGTTTGCCGAGATGAGCCTAATTGCCTCAGATTCTGGTGATGGCTTGACCGATGGTTTTCTAAGATGTTCCAATGCTACTCCTGGTGGGATTGCTTGCCGAGATGAGCCTAACTTGGATAGTACATCCGCTGCCTCATTCTCTGCCCTAGGTATGTGATGAAATTCACACCCGTCAAAGTATCTCGAAATTTGTTGCACATGAAAACGATATAGTGCCATGTTTGCATCCAATGCGTCCCAATGCCCAGATACTTGCTGGATAACCAAATCCGAGTCACCAAAACACATGATCCTTTTGATGCCAATTTCCTTGGCCACTTCAATGACATGGACCAGTGCTTCATACTCGGCTACATTATTGGATGCAGCGAAGTGGATCTGCAACACATACTTGAGTTGATCCCTCTTTGATGAGGTGAGCACTATCCCGGCACCTAGACCCATTTTTTTCTTGGATCCGTCAAAATGCATCTTCCAGTAATTCGGGTCTGACAGTGGTGGCTTGTATTGCATTTCCATCCAATCCACAAATAAATCGGCTACGGCTTGAGATTTAATTGCATATCGCCTATCATATTGTAGGGTGTATGGTGCTAGCTTTATGGCCCATTTTGCCACTCGGCCACTAGAATCTTTGTTGCCCAATATATCCGATATAGGTGCCTCGCATATTACCTGGATTGGGTGTCCTTGGAAATAATGCTTCAGCTTCTTTGCTGCCATATACACCCCATATGTCATTTTTTGGTAATGGTGGTAATTTTGCTTTGATATAGAGAGCACTTCGCTCAAGTAATAAACTGGCCTTTGGACTGATTTGCCCTCTTCTTTGCGCTCTACCACTATCACTGCACTTACGACTCTGTTGGTCGCGGCGACATAGAGCAGCATTGGCTCTTTGGATAATGGTGATGCTAATATTGGTGCTGTTGCCAACATCTTCTTGAGTTCATGGAAAGCGCTATCAGCTTGCTGTGTCCAAGTGAATTTGTCTGATTTTTTCATCAGTTGATATAATAGTAAGGCTTTTTTGCCTAGCCGAATGATAAATCTACTCAACGAGGCCAGGCATCCTATGAACTTCTGGACATTGTTGAGGGTTTTTGGCAATTCCATTCTTTCGATGGCCCTGATCTTTATCGGGTTAGCCTCAATTCCTCTGTTGGATACGAGAAATCCGAGTAATTTTCTAGCCGGTACACCAAATGTGCATTTTTCGGGTTAAGTTTCATCCGGAATCTTCTTAATTTTGCGAATGTTTGACACAAGTACTCAATTAGAGTATGACTTTGTTTGGTTTTTATCACCACGTCATCAACGTATACTTGAACATTTTTGTCTAATTGATCTTGCAAGCATTTTTGCATGCACCTTTGGTATGTTGCACCTGCATTTCTCAATCCAAACGGCATAGTACTAAAGCAATAAGCCCCATACAGGGTGGTAAAAGTTGTCTTTATTTGATCATTCGGATTTAGTGGTATCTGGTGGAAACCAGAATACGCGTCCACAAACGACAACAACTCACACCCGGCAGTAGAGTCAATGACTTGATCGATCCGTGGTAGGGGAAATGGATCTTTTGGACATGCCTTATTGAGGTTCGTGTAGTCAATACACATGCGCCACACCACTGCCACGTTCGGGTCATCTTTTTTCTTCTCGACCAATACTGGCTTTGACAACCAATCTGGGTGTAGTACTTCCATGATAAACCCGACAGCCAAGAGCCTGGCTATCTCGGCGGCTATCACTTTCCTCCTATCTTGGGCGAAGCGGCGGAGGGGTTGCTTCACCGGCTTGGCATCTGGCCTTACATGAAGAGAGTGCTCAGCCAGCTCCCTTGGAACTCCTTGCAAGCCCTGTGTGGACCATGCAAAGATATCCCGATTCTCACAGAGGAAGCTGGTGGGCTCGCTTTCCTATTTGTTAGTCAGCCCAGCACCAATGGTAACTGTGTGCTCTGGGAAAGTCTCAACACCTGTACCTTTTTCGTTTCCTTGGTAGCTTGGAAAGATACACTGCCATGCGGGTTAGTGAGCGCCGACATGGAAATTTGTGCTGCCTTGGCCAATGGTGCCACTTCCATCATTTGATGCTTTTCCTATGCTATGACCAGTGACTCGGCCAGCGAAGATCCAGCTGAGGCACAAGAAATTGATCTCTTGTAATCTCCTTCGACTGTGATAACTCCACATGGACCTGCAGTTTCATCTTTAAGAAAGCAATGTGAGGAGTAGCCATAAACTTTGCCATAGCCGGCGTGCCGAGTAAGGCATGGTATGAGCTGACCAGGTCAACCACCTCGAACTCTATGACCTCAGTGCGACAATTTTCTCTGTTGCCGAATAAGACGTCAACCCAGATCTTGCCAATTAGCTCACAGGACAATCCCGGCACAATACCATGGAAAGTTGTCTTAGTCGGCTCCAGCATGTTCATAGTGATGCCTAACTTTAGCATGGTATCCTTGTACATGATGTTGATGCTACTGCCATCGTCAATCAGTACCTTGGAGAACTTCACATTGATATCAGGATCCAAGATGAGAGCATAACCTCCTGGTGTTGGCATGATTTTGGGGTGATCCTTTATGCTCCAAGTTATCTCCTGTTCAGACCAATGCATGTACTTTGGAATTGTCGGCATTGTGGCATTCACTTCCATCATCCGTCTTTGTTGAATCTTCTTTTCATTCGTCTCCATGACAAATACGACATAGCTATGGTGATGCTCTATGTACTCATTTATGGTTCCGTGGCCGACATGAGCGTCATCGTTTCTTGGGTTATGCACTTTATGCATAGCCTCCCTTCTTTCCCGGTTATGATATCTCGGCTGCCTGTTCTCATATTTATGCTCAACTCCAACAACTTGAGCATTTCCTCCTGTGAGCGGTGGAGGGGGAGGTGGTGGCAATTGCTTTGTCGGCGAATCCACTTTGTCTCCCTTTTGAAACCACGTGCATTGTCTTGTTGTGTGATTTGCTGGCTTACTCGGACTTAGCGTGTGGAACTTGCACAGTTGGTCCAACATCATTTCATAAGTATATTTATGTCTGTCCTGATGTGGCTTTCTTTGTTCATATGGCTTTTTGCCATCATTCTTTGGCGTCCACTGTTGTTGCCCATTTGTCCGTTGACGTTGTCTACTTCCAGCATCTGGATGATCCTGACTCACAGCCACAACTTGAGTCGAACCATATCTGTAATCTGGTCTCTCATCCGTTCTCTTGCTTCTATACTCGGCCCTTTCCTGGCGCCTTTGTGATCCAGCAGCATCATAGATCTGAGTCTCAGTCATCCCGTCTACCGACATAAGCAGAGGCTGAGTTAGATCTCCTAACGCATATGAGTCAGCAATTCTTATTGTTTCTGCCAAGCTTGCTGGTATATCTCTCTTTAACCTTTGCCACAGAACACTTCCATGTCTGCATCCTTGTGCAAACCATGCGATGGCCTGAGACTCGATCACCCCTTCACAAGAGTTGCGCATTGTGCACCACCTTGTGAGGAATTTCCTGTCTGTTTCATTTGTCCTTTGCTTACACATAGCAAGCTGTTGTGGGCGATTCGGCCTCTTGTAGGTGCTTACGAAATTGCTTACAAAAGCATCCTAAAAATCAATCCAGCTATTGATGCTTCCGGGTGGCAAGTTATTCAGCCACACCCTCGCTGGTCCTTCTAGCATCTGCGGCACATATCACATTGCCCATCTCAAATTTCCCTGCGCGATTTTTACAGCAGTTCCATAATCTATAAGCTAGTCCTCTGGTTTTGTGCTTCCATCGTAGGTCTTTGTCCCTCTGGCTAGCTGAACGTTTGGCAATGGCGGCTCCTTCATGATCCTTGGGCCAAACATGGTGGACCCTGTGGACATTGCGACTCGATTAGTTCCGCCATCTTTATCCGATCGAGCTATAGCCTTGCATCATCCGGCTGAAGATTTCTACCTCTGAGTTTGTCATTGCTTGGTACGCATGATCCGGCAATTCATACCCGTCATTTACCATGGGCGAGTAACCATCATTGTATCTGTTTGCATTCGGGTCTGCAGGTTGCTGCACTGCTTTTCCTGCGCTTTGCTGTCTCTTTTCGGGTTGAGCCGGTACAGGATTCGGAGCCTGGTTTCCTCCCGCTGAGTGAGTTCCACGCCTAGGTTGAGGTGAAAATCCCCCCTGTTATCATTCCTTTTTGTCCCGCTTGCCTTTCTCGGCCAGTATTCTCCTGGTTCTCATTTCCCTGAACAATATTCCTTCTTGTTCCCTGTGCATGTATTGGGTTTCCTTGAGCCATTGTCGGGTCATAGGTAACCATTTGCTTATTCCTTCCTGAATCCACACTATTTTCTTTTCTCTGTCTTGGTGCCACTCCTGGTGAGGAGGCTGTATGACCTGCTGAACTTGCCGGGATTGGAGTTGCCGAGTGAACCAGCTGTGACCTCCCAGCTATATCCGGACTGGCCCTATAGTACGCTTCATTTAGCACCCCTGCTGCTCTTACCAACTCATTGACTCGTTCCTGTTGTTTCCTCCTTGCTTCACCCGTCAAATGGGGGAGCTCAGCCATTGTCGCCTCTGCGGCTCCCAGATTTGCTGCTGTAGTGTTGTATATCGGCCGCATTGCTGTCTTGTTGCTGTTTTCTGGTGTTATCTTTGATGTTGCGTCCGCCAATTCTTCATTGAGGTTTCTTCCTCTTAACCTTGTCGCATCAAGCCGGGTCTTCGCGCCCTTGACTCGATTTGCGAGTTGAGCTCTCGAATTGAGATATCCACATCTTGCTATAACTGTGCTAACTCCTTTTCCTTCTCCAAGAATTTTATCCTGGCCTCCTCTAACTCGGCCTGCACGCGTGCTGGATCAGCTGTTGGCACTACGGGTTCTGCCAACTTCTCTATTGTTTCTTGCAATTCTTTGGTTCTCTTACTCCTAGCTATGTTCTCTGGCTTTTCTAGCGGTGCCTTTGCAGTTCTTGCCGCCCTTGGCGTTTCCTCTAGATTTCCTCCATCAGCATCCTCATTCACCACGGGAACCACTGGAGGTGCTGGTGGATTAGGAGCCGTCATCATTACCTCGACGGAGATGATTTGGTGAAGTTTTACTATGGCTGGAACCGCAAGTGGATCTGGCGCCAGGATGATGCACTCCGGGTATAGGCGCTCCACGCGCAGCGCAATGTAGACCTGGTGCTCGCCGAACTTGATGAAGCGACCGCCCCTAGGGAACGGCTTGGTTTTGAAGCATCCCGCATTGTCGCTGACGAAGTTGAGTGCCCCGAACCTCTGGATGAGGCCGGAATAGACGCGCTCGCTGGTCTTGGCGATGATGTTGCCCGTCCGGATGAAAACTCCAGCAAGCGCCTGCTTCTGCCCCACGGTGGGCGCTAACTGTTGTGGTGGTGTCACGGCAGATGCCATGGGTAGGCTTAAGTTGGGGGACGAATGGACGCTTGTGGTAACCGAGGAGGGAACGCACGGTCTAGCCGCACACGAAGAACAAGATGAACTCTCCACACTTAGGATTTTTATTGATCCTAGATGTTTATAAGTGCTCCTTGAGATGTTTGAATAAAGCCTCAGTGCACTAGTTTCCTACTTGGTCCAACCTCCTCTAACCCTAGCTATGCCCCTTCTTATATAGGCGAAGGCTAGCTAGGTTACACCCCTTTGGGTCCTAGGGTTACTGTTTGGATCTTGGTCCTCACTGTACGGGCCGGGTCATGGGCTATCCCTAAGCCCCTTGACCCAGTCCACAAAGCTAGACAGCTAACGGTCCTCTCTTATGTAGCCTCCAGCTCTTTTGGCATCATACAGTGACTTAGTACGTCAGCCCTTGCTATTAGGCGTCACCCGGCTCTTTTCGTGTCACCCGGTGTCGCCCTTCTCTTTTGACCGTGCTTTACCATGGTCCCTTCTAAAGCTCACTCGGAAAGCTGCCACGCGTCCTTTCTGACTCGGTCTTCCCTCGTGAGACTCGACTCGTTGCTTCCTGCAAGGTAAACAAACTTTTCTTATACGGGCTGACATAATTCTTATGTCGGCCATACACGACCATCCTACCCGGCCGTTGTTACCCGGCCAGATTTATTCTTCACTCAGCATAAGCCAAGATGGGCAATGTTTTACCCCTATGACCCTACCGGGGGTTATTCCCTCGACACTTGGGGATCCCACCCTGTGTCACCCCAAGAAATATTCAAGAGGTACAAGCGTCAAAGCTTGGGGATGCCCAAGGCATCCCCTTCGTCATCAATAAAAATCTCAGGTCTTTCTAGACACTTCGTTTTTATTGCTTCATGCACAGTTCTGTTGTTCTTGGAGCGTCTTAGTTTTTGTTTTTGGTTTTCCTTTGCTTAGTTTGCTTGAGTAAGTTGGTTGGATCACAACACACTTCTTTTGGAGAGAGACACACTCTGTTTTCATTGCCTAGAACACTCTAGTTTTCACTCTTATTGTTTTGTGAGTGTTCACTTTTGCTAGCACTGCGTTTAGCCTTAGTTTTCTTATGCTTTTTGCTTAGATATTTTTAGTTCTTCTTTGTGGATTTGTGAGACAAGCTTACTAATCTTTATTGATTATTATCTTTGTGAGTTGTTTCAAATAAGTCAATTGGTGTTGGAAAAGAGTAGAAAGTTTCATGCTTATAGTGGTACAAAAGGGAGTTTGTTTTGATTGTGGCTTAGACTTTATCATGTCATGCTAGATGTTGTTTTGACCTTATGCTTAGTGATTATTATTGTAGCTTGACTTGTTCCAAACAATTAGGATTGCTTAATGTGCCTTGAAGGAATCATGTGTTGTTTTAGCATACAAAAGCATAGTATTGTGGTATTCTCCTTTGATGCTTTGTTTGGGTTGACTTGGCACATGCTCACACCATGTTATGACTATGAACCAGTCACCTTAGCCTCTATGATCATATAGTTTTTTGACTTGTGGTACCACTTTATGCTTTTATTAGTAATGTTTTGTCACTTTGCATGATTATGGCCATTATTGCTCTCTTAGTTGGTCGCTCCCAGTCTTTTGCTAGTCTCCACTTGTATGAGTAAGCTCTACTCATGCATCCAACTCCCAAGAAACCAAGTTATTCCAAAGTGTCCACTATAAATTCCTATGCATGGTGTGCTACACCATTCCAAGTATATTCTTGTTTTATCTATCTTCCAAACTAAACTTGTTATGAGAAAATTAGTGATTAAAGCTCTCACAAACTTGATGGCACACTATTTTTCTTGCCCCTAAATAAACTTGAACCATTGTATCATCTATGTTGTCTATGCTTGTCGTGCTGTCACAGGGAACACTTTCAACATTGTACCCAGTTGATATCATGCTCTTTTGTCTATGGATGTCATCGGTGTGAAATAAAAGGGGAGCTTGTAAGTCCATGGAGTTATGTATTTTGTGTTAGAGGAACGCCTGGGACGCTAGCCTAAGCCAAGCCTAATCATGGTGGAAACTTGCAGCATCACCATAATGAGCAATCTGTGAAGCATCCTCAATAAAAACCTATGCAAATAGCAAATAAAAAGATCGCTGAGATGGTCATTATCTGCTTGCCTTGTCATTTTGGTTATGGGATACCTCTTGTACCATGTGCAAGGGGTACCCCGTTGGTGGTTCTCTATGATACACATGTACTTACTATGACAAGAACTTACAGGTGACTAAAGTTGAGTAACATGAGGTGCGGCCCTCATATTCAAGGGACATGATATTGCCAACTTACACTTTGTCAAGCATATACTCCATAGTTTGTTCACTTTAACCTTAATCACTTCAAGATGCTTATGGTAGGGGCAATGAGGGCTGAAAGCTAACAAGTACCATAATCTTTGGAAGCTCTTTTTGAGACTTGAAATCCATGCTTCCCTTTATGAAGGGCCTTTCTTCCACTATAAAGTCTCCACCTTCTACCCTTAGGCACCAGTTAAGAGAGCATAGTTGCCATTCTTAATTCCATGTGCATTGTCCCAAAACTTATTGATCGATGCATATTGTTGATATTACTTGTTCTTGTGCTATTTGTATCTAGTCACTCTTATGAACTCTGAAGGTGTCCTATGCATCTGTTTGCTACTCCATGAGGGACAAGCTGAATGCCACTATGCCATGTTTTCTGTATGTGAAACAAACAAACGTTTTTCAATGCATGTTATTCATGAGCTTTGTTTGTAGCCTTTCATGTTGCATGCATAGTTACTTTGTCTTACTGTTAGAACTCCATCTTTCATGCTCATGTTTAGAGTTCTTTGATCCCAGCTTTCAATGCTTGCAAATGGTTTGATCTTGATTTTGATGGTGCATGTCACCTCAAAAACTATTATTTTTATCACTTACCTACTCGAGGATGAGGAGGAGTTAAGATTGGGGATGCTTGATACGTCGTAAACATATCTATAATTTTTGATGTTCCATGCTTGTTTAGTATCTACTTTGCTTCTTTTGTCTTTACTTTGAGGTGTTTTTATATGTTTTTCTAGACTAACCTATTAACAAGATGTCACAGTGCCAGTTGCCTGTTTTCTGCTGTTTTTGGTTTCAGAAAAATAAAAAATGAATATTCTCGGAATTGGACGGGACAAAAGCCAAAGTTCATATTTTCCCTGAGCGATACAGAAAATCGAAGACGAGGCGGAGGAGGACACCAGGGTGTCCACACCCTAGGTGGGCATGGGCCCACCCTAGGCCGCGCCCACAGGTGGTGTGGTCCCCCTGGACCTCCACCGACCTTGCCTCTTACGCCTATAAGAAGCCCCCGACTTAGAAACCCTAAAGAATAGACCAGAAAGCCACGAAAAGTTCCGCCGCGCCGCCGCCACCGAAGGGGAGATTCGGGGGACAGAAAGTCTCTATTTCGGTACCCTGTCGGGACGGGGAAGTGCCCCCGGAGCCATCTCCATCGATCTCCACCACAATCTACATCACCATTGCTGATTCCCATGATGAGGAGGGAGTAGTTCTTCCTCGAGGCTAAGGGCTCTACCGGTAGCTATGTGTTCATCCCTTTCTCTATGCATGATCATGTTGTGGTCATGAGCTTTGTAATCAAGTAGATCTGCTCTGCTACTCAAGTGCTTTAATAGATCTCTAGCTCTCCCCATGTGTGTGTAAGTGACAGCGTGCATACCTTGGTGGCACTTAGGATAAAGGTTACATAAATACTCATCATGCTTTAATAGATCTATGTTTTTCCCATGTGTGTGACAGTGACAGCGTGCACGCTGTGTGTGGCACTTAAGCTAGATTACATATATATATTCATGAGTTATATTTGGAGTTGGATGTCTTTATAGAATTGTGGTGTTTGTTGGAACCATCTAGCGCTCAAGGTGACAGTGGGGTTATCTAGATGGGGAAGGAGGACTTTGAGGTGTGCTTTTGTAGACCTACCATGGATTAGAGTGTCCAACCGAGAGTAGTTCAGGGTAGTATCATGAAGATAAGATATTTATCTGACAGTGTTCACTAGTGAAAGTATGATCCCTATGCCTTGTTTATAAACATTGAAACATCGTTTGCATCTAGATTTGTTACATGTTTGCTTGCTTCCATCTTTTTGCCTTTAGTCTTTACCTCACCGTCAAGCTATTTTCTAGCATCGTTACCACTTGTATTTCACTATCTTTTCGCCGAACTAGTGCACCTATACACTTGACAAGTGTATTGGGTGTGTTGGGGACACAAGAGACTTCTTGTATCTTGATTGCAGGGTTGCTTGAGAGGGATACCATTGACCACTTCCTCCCTGAGTTCAATAAACCTTGGGTAATCCATTTAAGGGAAACTTGCTGCTATTCTACAAACCTCTGCACTTGGAGGCCCAACAACTGTCTACAAGAATAGAAGTGTGTAGACATCACATCCAAGTACTAAACAATCATAGGCATGTGTTCCATATATAGTGATACGCCATAAACGTATCTATAATTCTTGATGCTCCATGCTTGTTTAGTATCTACTTTGCTTTACTTTGTCTACACTTTGAGTTACTTTTTACATGTTTTCTGGTACTAACCTATTAACAAGTTGCCACAGTGCCAGTTGCCTGTTTTTGGTTCCAGAAAATCTAGTAAGGAAATATTCTCGGAATTGGACGGGACAAAAGACAAAGTCAATAACTTTTCGTGGGGAACAAGAAATACAGAGGGGGAGCCGGAGTGGCGGGCCAGGGCGCCCAGACCCTGCCTATGCGCGGGTGGGCCCTGCCTTACGCTTAGGCAGGGTGTGGGGCCCCTGGCCACTGCCTCAGCCTCCCCCTTCGCCTATAAGAAGCCCCCGATGCAGAAACCCTAAGAACCCGATCAAATCTCCACGAAACCTTCTGTATCTGCCGCCACCATCATCCCTAGATTGGGGGATCTGAAGTTCTTTCTGGCACCCTGCCAGAGGGGAGATCATCCCGGAGGCCTTCTCTCCGGTATGATGTGTGAGTAGTTCCACCTTGGACTATAGGTCCATGTAGTAGCTAGATGGTTGTATCTCCTCCTTTGTGCTTTCATGTATAGATCTTGTGAGCTCCGTTCATGATCAAGATCTAATCTATTTGTAATCATGCATGTTGTGTTTGCGGGGATCCGATGGATATTGAGATTATTTTGTTGGTTTGATTAATGGTTTTGTCTTTATGATTCTATCATGTCTGTGTTGTTTGTGATCTTGCATGATCTCCATTGTTAGTAGCTATCTTGGCCAAGTAGTTGCTAGTGACTCCAAGAGGGGGTATTTATGCTCGATAGTGGGTTCATGCCTCTAGTTTCCAAGGGAAGTGACAATAATCTCTTCGGTTGTAGATGTGTTGTTGCTACTAGGGAGAAAACAACGGTCTCTTGTTGATGGAACATGTGGAATATTTACCTTACACACTTTGCTTAAAGTAGTTGTCTGTTGCTTGCAACTTAATACTGGAGGGGGTTCAGATGATAACCTGAAGGTGGACTTCTAGTCATAGATGTAGTTGGATGGCGGTCTATGTATCTTGTTGTATTGCCCAATAGAATCTCATAGGATCTTTTTGACTAGTAATTGCATTGTTATGCCTTGCTCAGTTCTTGTCAATTGCCCTACTGTAATTTGTTTACCCTTCATGCCATGTTGTTTATCTAAGGAGAGCACCTCTAGTGAACTATGGACCCCAGTCCAATCTTTACCATTGATACATCTTCCACCGTTACTTGTTTACTTGTTGCAAACCATTATCGTCCACACCATATGTTTAATCCTTTGTTACAGCAAACTGGTGAGCTTGACAACCTCATTGATTCGTTGGGGCAAAGTCTTGAGTTTGTGTTGTGCAGGTCTCCGCGTTGCTTGCAACACCTATGTGACGTTTCCTTCCTCCTACTGGTTCGATAACCTCGGTCTCTACTGAGGGAAAACTTGTTGTTGTGCTGGTTCACACCTTTCTCTTGGGTTCGTAACAAGACTCCACATCAAGCACCAAGTTCTCTGGCACCACCAAGGAGTCATCAACAAGTTTTCTGGCGCCGTTGCCGGGGAGGCTAAGGACGTCTTCACTAGGGGAGTCCTCCACTTCCTTTCACTTTACTTTGTTTTTAGTTTGCTTTGTTTCTTTTGCTTGGTTTTGTTTGCCTCTTTTCAAGAAACCCCAAAAAATAGTTTAGTTTGGTTTGCTTTCTTTATTCAAAAACACACACAAAATAGTTCCTACTATAATTGCCACCTCGTTCTCGCTCACCATGTTGCTCCCCAAGTTCACCCTGAAGGACCTTTCTATAGGTAGTGGCTCCATAATTGGGAAAGATAATATTGAAGAATTCTTTAATTATGTTAGCAAGCATGAGGATATTGAGGATAAATATATAGCAGAGCTTGCTCCTAATTATGAGATTGCTTCAGCTTCTTTAGTTCATATGCTGGAGGCTAGGTTTGTTAGCCTTAACCCCATGATGCAAATTTTGTTCCTAAAACTAAAAGAAGAAAAGAACGCTAAAAATAGAGAATTTATTCTTGAAACTTTACTCAAAGAGTTCCATGATGTTGCTAGGGAAGCCAAAAAGGTCTTTGAGAATTTCAATATGCTAGGCTCATGTGTAGATGTTGTGGGTACTTCAGATAAAACAAAGCCTAGAGATGAATTTAAGATACCCATACCCTTTAAGCTTGTTGGAATGCATGAGGCCTTTGAAAAGAATTTTGATTGGATTATTCCTGGAAATCCTTTTGATGAAAGTAGTAAACCAAAGAGAAATTAGAGGGGATCCTCCAAAACTCATTTGGATGAGATACCTCTCATAGTTGAAGACTTTGCAAGTATTGATCTCAATTCTTCATTTGAAAATACTTGATTCTTCTTGCTTCTTGTGCCTAACTTAAAGGCATTAAAGAAAAGTACTTGTTGGGAGATAACCTAGAGTTTCCTTGAGTCTTGGAAGTTATTACTTCTATAATGACCTCTCCTTACCCTTTTTATTTGCTTTTTGTGCCAACAATGACCTCTAATGAGAGGGAAGTAAGATTTGGGGAGTTGCTGTCCTAAAACAGATTTCTGTCCTCCACCAAAAGAAAATCGTGAGGAGTCTCTGTAACTCGGATTGAGCTAAAAATTTACGAATAAATCCCCTAGTATGTGATCTAACTTTCGTTAGTTCAACACTTTTTGATTTGAGCAACAGAAGATCTTCGAAAAAATCGGTTTCTACCTGCTGGTCTGTTTTGACAGATTTCTGCCATTATTTGCATTTGCTTCTTATTGATTCCTTTTTGAGTTCTCTTTAGGTGAATTGAGATTTTTGAAGGAGTTACTACAGTAGCTTGTGTTTTTAGTGAAAAGACTTGTTGTTTCAAAGCTTTGCCAGAGGTCTAATATCTTTTGAATAAACTAATGTTGCTAATGAAGATTGTGTGAAGTTTTGTATGAAAGAAAAATTTCAGGTGTAGAGAGAGAATGATGCAACGAGATGAGGAATGGACAAAAGCTTAAGCTTGGGGATTCCACCATGGTGTCACCCCAATAAATATCCAAGAGGTACAAGCGTCAAAGCTTGGGGATGCCCAAGGCATCTCCTTTCTTCATCAATAAAAAGCTCAAGTCTGTCTAGACACTTCGTTTTTATTGTTTCATGCACAAGTTGTGTTGTTCTTGGAGCGTCTTAGTTTTCGTTTACTTTTCTTAGTTTGTTTAGTTTGCTTGAATAAAGTTGTTTGGACCCCCGTTCTCGTTGTGTTGTTTTGCAAATAAGTTGTTTGGTGTTGGAAAGGAGTAGTAAGTTCTTGCTTGTAAGTGCAAGAGGAGCTTGCATTGACTGTGACTTAGACTTTAGCATGACATGCTAGGTATTGTTTTGACTTTATGCTTAGTGATTATTGATGTAGCATGTTTTGTTCCAAACAATTGGGATTGCTTAGTGTGCCTTGAAGAAATTATGCGTTGTTTTAGCGTGCAAAAGCATAGTATTGTGGTATTCTCCTTTGATGCTTTGCTTGGGTTGACTTGGCACAGGCTTACACCATGTTATGACTATGACAAGTCACCATAGCCTCTATGATCATTTAGTCCTTGACTTGCAGTACAACTCTATGCTTTGATTAGTAATGCTTTGTTGCACTGCATGATTATGGCCATTATTGCTCTCTTAGTTGGTTGCTCCCAGTCTTTTGCTAGGCTCCACTTGTATGAGTAAGCTCTACTAATGCTTCCAACTCCCAAGAAACAAAGTTATTCCAAAGTGTCCACTATAAACTCCTATGCATGGTGTGTTACACAATTCCTAGTATATTCTTGTTTTCAGCTATCTTCCAATTAAAAACTATTTTGTTATGTGAAAACTTAGTGATTAAAGCCCTCACAAACTTGATGGCACACTTTATATTATTTGCCCCTAATAAACTTGAACCATTGTGTCATCTATGTTGTATATGCTTGCACTTATACGTTGGAATTAGCAGAACCGTGCTGTCACAGGGAACGTTTTCAACATTGCACTTGTACTTTGTACTGAGTTGATATCATGCTCTTTTGTCTATGGATGTCATCGGTGTGAAATAAAAAGGGAGCTTGTAAGTCCATGGAGTTTGTATCTTGTGTTAGTGAAACGTCTGGGCCGCTAGCCTAAGCCATGCCTAATCATGGTGGAAACTTGCAGCATCACCATAGTGAGCTATCTATGAAGCATCCTCAATAAAAATCTATGCATATGGTAAATAAAAAGATTGTTGAGATGCTCATTGTCTGCTTGCCTTGTCATTTTGGTTATGGGAAAGCTCATGTACCATGTGCAAGGGGTACCCCATTGGCGGTTCTCAATGATATGCAAATACTTACAATGGCAAGAACTTACAGGTGACTGAAGTTGAGTAGCATGAGGTGTGGCCCTCGTATTCAAGGGACTTGATATTGCCAACTTATACTTCGTCAAGCATATACTCCATCTTTGTTCACTTTAACCTTAATCACTTCAAGATGCTTATGATAGGGGCAATGAGGGCTGAAAGATAACAAGTACCATAATTTTTGGAAGCTCTTTTTGAAACTTGAAATCCCTGCTTCCTTTATAAAAGGCCTTTCTTCCACCACTATTGAGTCTCCACCTTCTAATTTTAGGCACCATTAAGAGGGCATAGTTGTCATTCTGTGTGCAGTGTTCCAAAGCTTATTGAATGATGCATATTGTGATATTACTTGTTCTTGTGCTATTTGTTTCTAGTCACCCTTGTGAACTCTGAAGGTGTCCTATGCATCTATTTGCTACTCTGCGGTGACCCAGCATACCACTGCATGTGTAGTACACTATAGTCGTTGACATGACATCCACAGAACACCGTTCTATAAATATCACATCCCTCGGAGTGGTACAACAGAAACATTGCGGGTCCATATTACAAACATTCACACATTATTATTACAATACCAGAAGTTCAAGACTTCAAAAGGATTCAACTTACAAACCAAAATATAAAGTGTTTCAGCGGAATTTAAAAGTAGCAACTCCAACTAGTAGTTGAGCTCAGCAGCTTATTCTATAGAGTTCATGTTGCTCGGCTCCGTCGGTTACTACTAACTAGGATACTTAGTTGGACTCGTTGTCATCGACACCATAGCGGATTTCGTAATCCACTCCTTCAACACCTCCTGACAGGTCAGGCTCCTCGTAGAACACATCTTCTTGGCATTCGGTTGCATACATTGGTATGTCTTTGGGATCCTCAAAGTCTAATCAAGGGATCAAAGTAAAGGATGAGTAACAGCGTTACCCAACAAGTTCATTATATGCAAGGTGGGGAGTTTGATGCTCTAACTACCACCTCGGACTATAAGTCCTTGGCACTATGAAGTTTTTGTAAATCTTTCTTCAAAGATTGATTTTATTATAAAAAATCTATGACCATCAGCCTTCACAGGTTGACCAGAACTTTCATGTAGTTCCTTTCCTGCCGCGTTCGCAGCTCCTTCCCAGAACGGGGAGTAACAAGTTACAATTCTTACACTCTGCAGAGGTGCGTTACTTTATGCATGAGAGATTAACTCCTTGTTGCACAACCGGGCGTACTTTCTCGTCCACAATTCCGTGATGTGGGGCCCAGTAGTTGGTTCAAGCCAATCACTGCCCCCTTAGCGACCTCGCATGCCTCCTTGGTGTACACCATGCCCACATATTGAATTACAGCAATGGTTTGTACAGACCGTTAGATGCCAGAACTATCATGGGACGTTGAGGGTTCCCACCCATATGCTGCATATCCTCTACGAATTACCAATTAATATGCACGCTACGAGGATAATAGCCACGACCTGCACATCCGGCTACATGCGAGAGGAAGAAGATACAGCTGACTTCTTTTTCCCATTCCAAATCTCATGGCTAACACGTGATATACGATGCTAGAATCACTGATGTCATGGGTTATTAAGTCCCTAATTGATCATCATTGTTGCAAATAGAACCCTAAGTTCTATTGCTCCATTATATCATCACTTAGGATGATATCTAAGATTTCTTTATTTGTGAAAATAATATTTTATTTCTTTGGAGTATATATGATAACACACAATTTGCAAATACTTTGATAAAGACTCTTCAAAAGGATATGAGCAAGTGATGAACTTGCCTTGTGAGTGCAAGGTAGTGAAGTCTGATGCTTGCACTAGACCTTGAGCTTCTATGTCTACAAAAACATCATTATTGCCCGGTAAGGATAATATTTAAAGAAGCAAAATGATTATGCAAAGTAATGTAATACATTATTTAGCTTTATGTGTATTCTCCCCCATTATTTAAATTATAAAAATTCCTTTTAATAAAAAATAATTTATAAATATTAATTTTTTAATATTTATTGAGTATTGTATTCTTTTATTTTATTTCCTTTTATTTGAATTTTATTTATTCAATAATTCCTTTAAGAATTATTATTTAAATACCAAAACTGATATTAAATATTTGTTTAGTATTTTTCTAAAATACTACAATATTAATATAATGAAAGTGATTTTTATTTATTTTTATCATCTTTCAATAAATTTGTAAAATTACATAAGGAATATATATAGTACAAAATTCTTAATAAAATTTATATGTCTAAAATTTTATTTCTTAATTTATTTGTATAGTTTGGATTATTGTGAATCCAAAAATATTTTATTTATAATTTTTGGATTTATATTTTCTTTTCTAGAATTTATTTAAGTTCACGGGCATTTTGGTCTTTTCTTATTTATTAAAAACTGCCTTTAGGTAAATGGGCTGCCTATGTTGGTTTATTGGGCCCTTGTGGCCCAATAGGGCAGAACCAAAACGACACCCCAAAGGGGTCCTGGCCCAACCTAGCCCACACTCTCTCTGTCACTCTCTCGATCTCATCTCTCTTCTTCTCCTCTTCAACCCCATGGTCGATGGCGCCGCCGCCGTGCGCTGCTCGCCGCCGTGGTCCTCCCTGGCCGCTGCCGTGGTGCAGGGCGAGGTTGTCGACCATGCTCTACCTTCCTGTCCAATTCGATTTGGATCTGGAGCTTCCCTGTGACCAGACTAGCTCCATCCCGAACCCAAGGGTTTGGGGTGGTGCTGGTGCTGTCGTCGTCGTTGCTGCCATGTGTTGTGCTGGTGTTCCTCGCCTTCAGGCGTGGTGAGGGTCGCCGCCTCGGCGTGGTGTGGGTCGCAGCGCCCCCCTAGAGTGCTCCCCGTGCCACCGTGCTCGTTGACCTCCTCTCCTTCCTCTTCTATTCTACAGCGAGGACCACAGGTGAGTTGGTTGTTGGTTATCACCCGTGCCTATACCTCCTCTAAGTTCATATGTGTGTAACTAGTGGCCATCCCACATTAGGGTTCATATTTGTTCTAGGGTTCTTCCCTCTTTGTGCTTGTAAGATGATGATTTGATCTGGTAGTGATGCCTAGTGAAGATTGTGCTCACTGCACTTTAGTGCTTTCAGTCAGGTTTTGATTATCTGATGCTATTGTTGATCTGATGCTATTGGTTCAGTAGAGTTGCCAGTAATTTGTGATAAAGCTTGGTTAAGCTGATGGTATGACTGAAACCTGGTTGGTTAGGTTGATGCTTAGTGTGTTTCTCTACTGTTAGTACTCTAGTACTGATAGTAGCACTGTTAGTGGTGATTCACTGCACCAGTATATGTTGGCTTGTGGATTCATGTGCAGATTGAGGTTAATTAGTTTCTTACAATAACACTTTGTACATATAAACTTGATCCTGATTCCTGGTTATTGTTTCTAGGAAAATGATAGTTATTGGCTTACTGGTTTATTTATGAAAGGTAAGTAATTGTTTGGCTTGGTTTTAGAATTTGTTCTTGTGACACTATCCTAGAATGGCACACAAGTGGTGATTCTACTACTGGGCTTTACTATGGTCAGTGCTTAAGACTGGATATCTGTTAAATATAACTTGTAAGCTTCTCTCTTTAAGGATCAATGCCTATGATGTTGGTCTGAGGCTTAGGAACTAGATTCCTATCTTGTCGTCCCTCATAGATATGCTTAAGTATCAAGGTTGTTCACTGGACCTTGGATCCTAGTTGGCTAAAATGATTGGTTTGCTTATAGCTTAATGTTGGTGCATATAGTTTATGAAATCTGAGGTGCTACTCCATTAGGAGATGTGCCCAAATTTTATAAGCTATTTGAGAACATATTGGAATATATGAGTTGTTTATGATTGCCAGGATCTATGATGCTAGTCTGAGATTCTGGTGGATTTGGTAGAGTTTACTACTGGCCTTTACATTTCAAATTTCCTCTATGATAGGTTCACCCCACTTGGGTGATCACTGAGAGATTTAACTTGTAAAACAACACATGCTTTTCTGTTTGAATAAGATGAACAAAATATGTGGATGTTTTATGATACTCACCACACTTGGGTGTTGTTTGGGGTTGCAAGTTGTTGATCTTGTGGCTTGATCTTGCTGGTTGTGTGGCTAGCTTGATCTGATGCTCCTCCTGATACTTCTAGCTCCTAGACTTGTCCTTGATCTAGCTCTCCACCTCCTGGTCCTGGTGGCTTGATCTTGATCTTGCTATCCACCTGATCTTCCCCCTCCTTATGTCACCATCTTGGTGAGATGATCAAGGTTATGGTTGGTGTACTCTGGTTTGGTTTGGTTTGGCTATTGTGCTTGGTGTGAAATAACAAGGAAATGGTGTGGGGTTGGCTTGCCCACGGCTGTGCTGATAAGTTTTTTTTGTTGGAGGTGTTGATGCTATGCTGACAGCACACACCATGCAGTTTGGTGTATGTGTTGCTTGTGTGTCTGCTGCACCTTGTGGATATGCTCTGGATATGAAAGTTACTTTTATCTGGTTACACTTACTTGCCTGGTGAAACTTGCCCTTTCTTGCTGTTTATTTGACTTATGGCTTGAAATTATGAAAGATATAGTTCTTTCATATTGGTGAAACTTGCCCCTTAAAGATTACTCAATGATGAAAAAGTGAACAGTGCAACTCACTGTCAATTCTGAGAGTAATATACTTTAATCTTTAACTTTCTTTCTTTTAGCTTGTGTTTTGTTTTGCAGGTACAAGACTTGGAGATTCAATACTTTAGATTAGGTTTTCTTTTTAGAATAGTCACATGTAATATTTCTTTTATTCTTTTGTAATCTTTATTTTATTATTTTATTCTTTTATTCTTTTTAGATTAGGTTTTCTTTTGTAATATCAAAGTTTATAACAATCATTCTCCAAGACTATACCTAATCTCAAAGAAGGAAAGAAACTTTGATCACTTTAGGTTTTTATTTGGCAAAAAAATTACCCACATTTTATTACAGATGAATGCATGCAATTTCACAGATTCCTAAATCTACCCTTCGTTGGTTCCTAAATGTTGGGATGTTACAGACTTCCCCCCTTAAATTAAACTTCGTCCCGAAGTTTATTGAGATGTACCTGAATAGTTTTGGATAGGCTTTTCTTAAATCCTCTTCTTTCTCCTAAGTGGCTTCCCTTTCAGGGTGATGTTCCCACTGTACCTTGCAATACTTGATTGCCCTATTCCTCAACCTTTTCCAGTTTTCTTCCAAAAATTTACAGGACCTTTCAACATAGGTCAAGTCTGCTTGTAGTTCTATCTCTTGATGTGTGATTGCATCATCCGTAACTTTCAAACATTTACGAAGTTGTGACACATGGAAAACATTATGCACTTGAGCCAATTTTTATGGTAACTCTAAAGCATAAGCTATAGTTCTGTTCTAACTCAGTATCTTGAATGGCCCGATATATCTCGGACTCAATTTTCCTTTAACTCCGAACCTTTTAACCCTTTTCATTGGACTTACTTTCAAATATACCATGTCTCCCACTTCTGGATGACATGATCTTCGACTTTGATCAGCATAACTTTTCTGCCTACTTTGGGTTATTTTCAGTCTATCCTTGACCTTATCAATGATATCTTGTTTTTACTTGATATAGTCTGGCGCAAATTCCTTGCTGCTTCTAGGCTCATACCAACATATTGTTGATCTATACTTCCTTCCATACAGAACCTGATATGGAGCTACCTTCAGACTACTCCGATAGCTATTATTGTAGGAAAATTCTGCCAATGGTAGATGATCTTCCCATGTACCTCCAAAATCTAATGCACAAGCCCTTAGCATGTCTTCTAGTATCTGATTTGTTCTTTCTGTTTGACCCCATGTCTCTGGATGATAAGTTGTGTTGAAATCTAATTTGGAACCAAGTGCTTCATGTAATTGCTTCCAAAATGCTAAAGTAAACACTGATCCCCTATCAGTTACGATCTTTTTAAGCACTCCATGCTTACTTACTATCTCTTTGATGTAAACTTCTACTAACTTCTCGGCATTATCTTTCTGATTTACCGGAATAAAATGTGCACTTTTAGTGAGTTTATCCATAATTACCCATATTGTATCCTTCCATTTAGGTGTCATGGGCAATCCTGTGATGAAGTCCATACCTATTTCCTCCCACTTCCATTCGGGAATTTCCAAAGGTTGCAATGGTCCTGCTGGACTTTGATGTTCAGCCTTCACCCTTTGGCAAGTATGACATTCTGATACATATTTAGCAATGTCCCTTTTCATGTTATTCCACCAGAATAGTTCTTTCAAGTCCATATACATCTTAGTACTTCCTGGATGTATAGAATATGGTGTTTCATGTGCTTCTCTAAGTATAACATCTCGAATCTCAGTCACATCTAGAACACAAAGACGATCTTGGAACCACAAAGACTCATAATCTCCAAGGTGAAAAGCTGATTTTTGCCCTTGAGATATCCTCCGAATTTCCTCAGCAATGAAAGGATCTTCTGCTTGATGTCTAAAAATTTCGTGCTTAATATCACTGTCCTGCTCTACAACTACCTGCATAGTAGCTAATCCTCCAAGAACCTCTGTTCTAATGAATTGAACCTCTAATCTTTCCAAGTCCATTTGTAACTCTTTTGGTAGCTCCCGATTGTTAGGCTGAATGTATGCACTCTTTCTGCTTAAGCATCTGCTACAACATTTGTTTTTCCTGGAGTATAGTTGATTGTTAAATCATAATATTTGATTAGTTCCAACCAACGTTTCTATATCATATTCAACTCCTTTTGAGTGAAGAAATATTTAAGACTTTTATGGTCAGTGTATAACTCACATCTGGCTCCATAAAGAAAATGCCTCCATCCTTTTGGCGCAAAGACTACTGCTGCTAACTCTAAATCATGAGTTGGATAGTTGACTTCATGTGGTTTCAGTTGCTTTGAACCATAAGCAATCACTTTCTAATCTTGCATTAACACACAACCCAAGCCTTCTTTAGATGCATCACAGTATACTGTAAAGTCTTTCCCTGTTTCTGGAACTGCTAAGATTGGAGCTGTGGTTAACCTGTTCTTCAACTCCTGAAAACTTGCTTCACACTTCTCATCCCAATTGAATGGTGTATTATTTCTTAACAATTTGGTCATTGGTCCAGCTATTTTGGAGAAACCTTCAATGAATCTCCGATAATAACCAGCCACCCCCAAGAAACCTCGAATTTGTTTCACATTGGTTGGTGCAGTCCATTCTAGTATTGATTGAACTTTAGATGGATTTACAGCAATTCCATCTTTACTGATCACATGGCCGAGGAATTCTACCTCATCTATCCAAAATTCACATTTACTGATTTTAGCATAAAGTTTATGTTCCCTTAAAGTCTGCAATGCTATTCTCAAATGATCAGCATGCCCTTCCTTATCCTTGGAATATATTAGAATATCATCAATGAAGACTATGACGAACTTCTCCAAATATGGCATGAAGATTTTGTTCATCAGATTCATGAATATTGCTGGTGCATTGGTCAAACCAAATGGTACTACCAGATACTCATGGTGTCCATATCTTGAGACAAATGTTGTCTTTGGAACATCCTCAGGCTTGATTTTTATTTGATGGTATCCAGATCTTAGGTCGATCTTTGAAAATACTCCGACTCCATTCACTTGATCAAACAAATCTTGAATCCTTGGTAAAGGATACTTATTCTTTATGGTAACATTGTTCAGATTTCTATAGTCTCCACACATCCTTCTTCCACCATCCCTTTTATCCACAAAGATCACTGGTGTTCCCCATGGGGATACACTTTCCTAAATAAACCCTTTTCTGGCTAACTCATCAATTTGCTCTTTGAGTTCCTTTAATTCTTTTGGTCCCATCTTATATGGTGCTTGAGCTATTGGTGTTGTACCGGGAATTAGATCAATAGTGAACTCTATCTCCCGATCTGGTGGCATTCCAGGTATCTCTACTGAAAAAACATCTTGAAATTCATTTACTACAGGAATATCTTCCAATTTCACCTCTTTCATTAAGTTCAACTGCAGATCCACCATGATATGACTGTGCTTATCTGCTTGGTAAACTATCCTTGCTCCACTTGGAGTTTTGATTGAGACAGTTTTCTCTTCACAATTTATCTGAGCCCCATGTTCCATCATCCAGTCCATCCCCAGCACTACTGCAATTTCCTTCAAAGGAATCACATAAAGGTCTGCAAAGTATGTACAACCACAGATCGAGATAACCTAATCTTGTTTAATGTGGCGTACAATCACATTTCCCCCTGCCGTAACTACGGTCATAGGGTTTTCTAACGTTGCCCTTCTAATCCCGAACTTATCACAGAATTCTTCAGAAATGAATGAAGTAGTTGCACCAGTATCAAATAGAACTTTGCCGGGATTGGTAAGGGTATTGAGCGTACCTATCACTGCATGCTCCGAATTATCCACCTCCTCTAGGGTTGCGCAATTCAGCTTCCCGGTAGGTCTGTTCCTCTTGCCATTGTTATTCTTGACATTATTTCCTCCTCGATTGGGCTGTCCATTTCCTCCACTGGCTTGTCCTCCTCCCTTGGTAGGCCAACCTCCTGGTGGTTTGCTCGGACAATCGGGCTTGATATGCCCCTTCTGACCACAATCGTAACAGATCACTACAGGCTTTTTGCATTCCCTCTGGAAATGCCCTGGAATTCCACAGTTGTTACAAATAACATTCCTTCTAGGATTGGATTGATTTCCACCACTGCCCTTGTTATTGTTATTGTTACCATAGGCCTTGTTCCGGGGTTTGAACTCCAGATTGGGTTTAGGTTTACTTGCCTGAATCCTCTTGGTTTCCTTTTTGGCTCTCTTCCTCCTATCCTCTTGGACATTCTTGTAGTCATCTTCGAAAGTGATAGCTGCATCCAGCAACTGCTGATAAGTTTGCTTTTTAGCCAACCTTAACTGCATCCTCACAAATAGATTTAACCCACGCAGGAAACGCTTCTTCCGCTTCTCTTCTGTGTTAACATCCTCCTCAGCATAACGAGACAGTTGACTAAACTCCCGGATATACTTCATGACACTAGTATATCCTTGCTGAAGCTCCTCAAATTCGCTCTGTTTCAATTCCATAACACTCTCCGGAACATGATATTCACGGAATCTCTGCTTGAACTCTTCCCAGGTGTACTCCCTTCCAGGTTGTTGCATGGCTAACTGATTTTCCCACCATGATGCTGCAGGTCTAGTCAGAATATGAGTTGCATACCTTAATTTCTCCTCATCATTGCAACCTATAGTCTCCAGCTTTCGTTCTGTATCTACTAGCCAATCTTCTGCATCCATTGGTTCAGGAGCTAATGCAAAAGGTAACGGCCTTGCATTCTGGAAGTCAGAAAGACTCACTCCTCCACCTTCAGGTGCCCTCTGATTTGCTCGTCCCAGCAACTCCTCCATGAACTTGTTTTGGGTCTCTTGCATCATTTGCATACATTGCATAAAGATCTGCTCCATTAACGGACTCATTGGTGGTGGTGGTAATGCTCCCTGATTTGCTGCATCTGCATCGGCCTTCTCCTTGGCCTCACGTTACATCTGTTGTTGTTCATCTTCGGTCTCTACACCCGTATCCATGACCCCCTAGTCCTGCAACATAAAGCGAATACTCATAATTACATCATGCACATGTGTTCTGAGCTCGAATTTACGCACAGAACTAGTCACACAATGAAGATCAAATATGCATTTCACATATTATACATTACAATATCATAATAATACAAAGTCATTACAACATATACTATATAGGTATAATCACAACACTACCTCATTTATCTAACTATCTTATTTCTTGGATTACAATACACGGTACTTGATACCTCTAAATAGTTGCCTACTTCTAGTAGTAACTACGCTAATCATACATGCCTGATGTCCAACCGTGATGACGTGACGTTCGTCACACAGTTTGTGGAACAAATGGCCTTCCAGAAGGAACATCCTCAGTATCTGAAGTGTCAGGACTTGAGTCATTACTCAACTTGAGCGCATTGACTCCCTCTAGCTCAGCTGAAAAGTCTTCAGAAACATATTCAACATTATCTCCCACTTGCATCTCCTGAGCTTCATTCCTTGAGTAGTCAACAGGATACGCAGATCCTGCTGATCCCCAGGTGCTCCTTTGGGCAAGATAGTTAAACACCGGATAATGTATATTCCCTGGGCTCTGAGAAGATGTTGATGATTCAAACACTCTCTCCTCAGGATCTTCTTCTTCATCCTGATTTTCTATGAACATGGCATTTCTACTACTGTTACTAGGGTTAATTCTTGCACCCATCCATCTAGATTGTCCAACATTTCTGTCAGAACCGTCTATGGACATCTAGTGTTCATGAGATCCTTCATATGATCCCATCCTCCAACCATCAGAATTCTCAATAGGAAGTTCTGATTCAGAACCATCCTTTGAACCATGTGGTAATGCATACCTCATATCCACAGTAGGATCATATATAGGTTCAGGCCTTGGTGAATAAGGATATGGTGTAAAAGATTCAGGATCTATAGGTATATCCTTAAAGATAGGTTTTGCACTACTACTTGCTTCCTTCTCCAACTGGAATGCTAACTGCTTCCTCCTTTCCGGATCAGTTAGAACCTCTAACATGTCATTTTTATCTTCAACAATCACTTGATGTGTCTTATAAAAAGACGCAACGAGTGTTCGATATCTATCCATAAACTTGGAAGCTAACTTAGGATGCTTCTTAACTAAAGTAAGATGATCCGGTATAGGCTCCGAGTCTATAGAATCATGAGGTATCACAGAAAATGTGCTACCTTCTAACTCCTTGGCTTTATGCTCCCGGATATTAGATATCGCCTCCACAACAGCAACATGATATGCTGCTAAGTGACTCCTACCTCCACCTATAGGTAGATCATGATATAATCCAAGCTCCTCTGGAAGTTGGATACTCACACGATACTTGGATAACATCTGACCATCATAATAGGTTATAGTGTTCACTGGAATTCTAGTTGGACAACTAAAAATCTTTAAAAGTTGACGAAGTTGGTCTGTGAATGATCCTTGATAATCATCAAGAGTCTCCTCTTTCCTTACCAAAGTCTGTTTTGGAAACTTTGGTGCCATAGCTCTGCATTTAAGAAAAATATTTTTATTAGTAACCAATAATATATTGCATCATAACAAAGAATTATCACACTAAAACATATAACGGAATATTCTCATTTGAATACCCATTATATTTATTTTAGAGAATTCTTTATCGTTGCTACACACTCCTACAGGTAATACCCTTTACTAGGTTTCCAACCTAAGGTCAAAGCAATTTGCTCTAATACCAACTGCGGTGACCCAGCATACCACTGCATGTGTAGTACACTATAGTCGTTGACATGACATCCACAGAACACTATTCTGTAAATATCACATCCCTCAAAGTGGTACAACAGAAACATTGTGGGTCCATATTACAAACATTCACACATTATTATTATTACAATACCAGAAGTTCAAGACTTCAAAAGGATTCAACTTACAAACCAAAATATAAAGTGTTTCAGCGGAATGTAAAAGTAGCAACTCCAACTAGGAGTTGAGCTCAACAACTTATTCTATAGAGTTTATGTTGCTCGGATCCGTTGGTTACTACTAACTAGGATACTTAGTTGGACTCGTTGTCATCGACACCATAGCGGATTTCGTAATCCACTCCTTCAACACCTCCTGACAGGTCAGGCTCCTCGTAGAACACATCTTCTTGGCATTCGGGATCCTCAGAGTCTAAGTAAGGGATCAAAGGAAAGGATGAGTAACAGTATTACCCAACAAGTTCATTATATGCAAGGTGGGAAGTTTGATGCTCTAACTACCACCTCGGACTATAAGTCCTTGGCACTATGCGGTTTTTGTAAATCTTTCTTCAATGATTGATTTTATTATAAAAATCTATGACCATCAGCCTTCACAGGTTGACCAGAACTTTCATGGAGTTCCTTTCCTGCCACGTTCGCAACTCCTTCCTAAAACAGGGAGTAACAAGTTACAATTCTTACACTCTGTAGAGGTGCGTTACTTTACCCATGAGAGATCAACTCCTTGTTGCACAACCGGGTGTACTTTCCCGTCCACAATTCCATGATGTGGGGGGCAGTAGTTGGTCCAAGCCAATCACTGCCCCCTTCGCGACCTCGCATGCCTCCTTGGTGTACACCATGCCCACATATTGAATTATGACAATGGTCTGTACAGACCGTTAGATGCGAGAACTATCGTGGGACGTTGAGGGTTCCCACCCATATGCTGCATATCCTCTACGAATTACCAATTAATATGCACACTACGAGGATAACAACCATGACCTGCACATCCGGCTACATGCGAGAGGAAGAAGATACAGCTGACTTCTTTGTCCCATTCCAAATCTCATGGCTAACGCGTGATATACAGCGCTAGAATCACTGATGTCATGGGTTATTAAGTCCCTAATTGATCATCATTGTTGCAAATAGAACCCTAAGTTCTATTGCTCCATTATATCATCACTTAGGATGATATCTAACATTTCTTTATTTGTGAAAATAATGTTTTCTTTCTTTGGAGTATATATGATAACACACAATTTGCAAATACTTTGATAAAGACTCTTCAAAAGAATATGAACAAGTGATGAACTTGCCTTGTGAGTGCAAGGTAGTGAAGTCTGATGCTTGCACTAGACCTTGAGCTTCTATGTCTACAAAAACATCATTATTGCCCGGTAAGGACAATATTTAAAGAAGCAAAATGATTATGCAAAGTAATGTAATGCATTATTTAGCTTTATGTGTATTCTCCCCCATTATTTAAATTATAAAAATTCTTTTTAATAATAAAGAATTTATAAATATTAATTTTTTAATATTTATTGAGTACCAAAAATTGATATTAAAAAATTTGTTTAGTATTTTTATAAAATACTACAATATTAATATATAATGAAAGTGATTTTTATTTATTTTTATCATCTTTCAATAATTTTATAAAATTCCATAAGGAATATATATAGTACAAAATTCTTAATAAAATTTATATGTCTAAAATTTTATTTCTTAATTTATTTGGATAGTTTGGATTATTGTGAATCCAAAAAATATTTTATTTATAATTTTTGGGTTTTTATTTTATTTTCTAGAATTTATTTAATTTCAGGGGCATTTTGGTCTTTTCTTATTTATTAAAAACTGCCTTTAGGTAAATGGGATGCCTGTGTTGGTTTATTGGGCCCTTGTGGCCCAATTGGGCAGAACCAAAACGACACCCCGAAGGGGTCCTGGCCCAACCCAGCCCACTCTCTCTGTCACTCTCTCGATCTCATCTCTCTTCTTCTCCTCTTAAACCCTGTGGTCGATGGCGTCGCCACCGTGCGCTGCTCGCCGCCATGGTCCTCCCTGGCCGCTGCCGTGGTGCAGGGCAAGGTTGTTGACCATGCTCTACCTTCCTGTCCAATTCGATTTGGATCTGGATCTTTCCCGTGACCAGACTAGCTCCATCCCGAACCCTAGGGTTTGGGGTGGTGTTGTCGTCGCTGCTGCTGCCGTGTGCTGTGCTGGTGTTCCTCGCCTTTAGGCATGGTGAGGGTCGCCGCCTCGGCATGGTGTGGGTCGCAGCGCCCCCTAGGGTGCTCCCCGTTCCGCCATGCTCGTCGACCTCCTCTCCTTCCTCTTCTATTCTATAGCGAGGACCACATGTGAGTTGGTTGTTGGTTATCACCCGTGCCTATACCTCCTCTAAGTTCATATGTGTGTAACTAGTGGCCATCCCTCATTAGGGTTCATATTGGTTCTAGGGTTCTTCCCTCTTTGTGCTTTTAAGATGATGATTTGATCTAGTAGTGATGCCTTGTGAAGATTGTGCTCACTGCACTTCAGTGCTTTCTGTCAGGTTTTGATTATCTGATGCTATTGTTGATCTAATGCTATTGGTTCAGTAGTGTTGCCCCTAATTTGTGATAAAGCTTGGTTAAACTGATGGTATGACTGTGAAACTTGGTTGGTTAGGTTGATGCTTAGTGTGTTTCTCTACTGTTAGTACTCTAGTACTGATAGTAGCACTGTTAGTGGTGATTCACTGCACCAGTATATGTTGGCTTGTGGATTCATGTGCAGATTGAGGTTAATTAGTTTCTTACAATAACACTTTGTACATATAAACTTGATCCTGATTCCTGGTTATTGTTTCTAGGAAAATGATAGTTATTGGCTTGCTGGTTTATTTATGAAAGCTAAGTAATTGTTTGGCTTGGTTTTAGAATTTTTTCTTGTGACACTATCCTAGAATGGCACACAAGTGGTGATTCTACTATTGGGCTTTACTATGGTCAGTGCTTAATATTGGATATCTGTTAAAGATAACTTGTAAGCTTCTTTCTTTAAGGATCAGTGCCTATGATGTTGGTCTGAGGCTTAGGAACTAGATTCCTATCTTGCTGTCCCTCATAGATATGCTTAAGTATCAAGGTTGTTCATTGGACCTTCGATCCTAGTTGGCTAAAATGATTGGTTTGCTTATAGCTTAATGTTGGTGCATATAGTTTATGAAAACTGAGGTGCTACTCCATTAGGAGATGTGCCCAAATTTTATAACCTATTTGAGAACATATTGGAATATATGAGTTGTTTATGATTACCAGGATCTATGATGTTGGTCTGAGATTCTGGTGGATTTGGTAGAGTTTACTACTGGCCTTTATATTTCAAATTTCCTCTATTATAGGTTCACCCCACTTGGGTGATCACTAAGAGGTTTAACTTGTAAAACAATAGATGCTTTTCTGTTTGAATAAGATGAACAGAATATGTGGATGTTTTATGATACTCACCACACTTGGGTGTTGTTTGGGGTTGCAAGTTGTTGATATTGTGGCTTGATCTTGCTGGTTGTGTGGCTAGCTTGATCTGATGCTCCTCCTGATACTTCCAGCTTCTAGACTTGTCCTTGATCTAGCTCTCCACCTCCTGGTCCTGGTGGCTTGATCTTGATCTTGCTATCCACCTGATCTTCCCCCCTCCTTATGTCACCATCTTGGTGAGATGATCAAGGTTATGGTTGGTGTACTCTGGTTTAGTTTGGTTTGGCTGCTGTGCTTGGTGTGAAAGAACAAGGAAATGGTGTGGGGTTGGCTTGCCCACGGCTGTGCTGATAAGTTTTGTTTGTTGGAGTTGTTGATGTTGTGCTGACAGCACACACCATGCAGTTTGGTGTGTGTGCTGCTTGTGTGTCTGTTGCACCTTGTGGATATGCTCTGGATATGAAAGTTACTTTTATCTGGTTACACTTACTTGTCTGGTGAAACTTGCCCCTTCTTGCTATTTATTTGACTTATGGCTTGAAATTATGAAAGATATAGTTCTTTTATATTGGTGAAACTTGCCCCTTAAAGATTACTCAATGATGAAAAAGTGAATAGTGCAACTCACTGTCAATTCTAAGAGTAATATACTTTAATCTTTAACTTTCTTTCTTTTAGCTTGTGTTTTGTTTTGCAGGTACAAGACTTGAAGATTCAAGACTTTAGATTAGGTTTTCTTTTTAGAATTGTCACATGTAATATTTCTTTTATTCTTTTGTAATCTTTATTTTATTCTTTTGTAATAAAGATTGTACTATTACTCAATATATAAAGGTTCTTTTATTTCATTAACTATTGTAAAGATTCTTGATCATGTTCATAAGTTACATTTTGTAACTTATTTATTGAATAAAATTATGGAATGAATATTGTTTTTCTTAATTGTGTTCTTTATTTAAAGTTTGAATTACTAATTGTTAACTACGGACTTAATCAAAATACTCAAACATAATCCTAAATCCTTTTAATTTATAAATCCAACACTCAAGTTTAAATTCAAATTTCATTTCCCAAAACACACTAATCCACAAAGATTATATCAAAGTTTATAACAATCATTCACCAAGACTATACCTAATCTCAAAGAAGGAAAGAAACTTTGATCACTTTAGGTTTTTATTTGGCAAAAAATTTACCCACATTTTATTACACATGAATGCATGCAATTTCACAGATTCCTAAATCTACCCTTCGTTGGTTCCTAAATGCTGGGATGTTACATACTCTATGAGGGACAAGCTGGTTGCCACTATGCTATGTTTTCTGTATGTGCAAAAAACAAACATTTTTAAATGCATGTTATTCATGATCTTTGTTTGTAGCCTTTCATGTTGCATGCATAGTTACTATGTCTTATTGTTAGAAATCCATCTTTATGCACATGTTTAGTGTTCTTTGATCCCGGCTTTCAATGCTTGCAAATGTTTGGATATTTATTGTGAGGGTGCATGTCACCTAAAAAATTATTCTTTTTATCACTTACCTACTTGAGGATGAGCAGGAGTTAAGCTTGGGGATGCTTGATACGTCGGAAATATATCTATAATTTTTGATGATCCATGCTTTTTTGGTATCTACTTTGTTTTGCTTTGTCTACACTTTGAGGTGCTTTTTACCTGTTTTCTGGTACTAACCTAGTAACAAGTTGCCACGGTGCCAGTTGCCTGTTTTCTGCTGTTTTTGGTTCCAGAAAATCTAGTAAGGAAATATTTTCGGAATTGGAGGGACAAAATCCAAAGTCAATAACTTTCCGTGGGGAATAAGAAGTCCAGAGGGGAGCCAGAGAGGCGGTCCAGGGCGTCCAGACCCCCCTAGGCGCGGGTGGGCCCTGCCTCGCGCCTAGGCAGGGTGTAGGGCCTCTGGCCACCGCCTCGGCCTCCCCCTTCGCCTATAAGAAGCCCCCGATGCAGAATCCCTAAGAACCCGATCAAATCTCCACGAAACCTTCTGTGGCCGCCGCCACCATCGTCCCTAGATCGGGGAGGATCTGAAGTTCTTCCAAGCACCCTGCCAGAGGGGAGATCATCTCGGAGGCCTTCTCTCCGGTATGATGCGTGAGTAGTTCCACCTTGTACTATGGGTCCATGTTGTAGCTAGATGGTTGTATCTCCTCCTTTGTGCTTTCATGTATAGATCTTGTGAGCTCCGTTCATGATCAAGATCTAATCTATTTGTAATCATGCATGTTGTGTTTGCGGGGATCCAATGGATATTGAGATTATTATGTTGGTTTGATTAATGGTTTTGTCTTTATGATTCTATCATGCTTGTGTTGTTTGTGATCTTGCATGCTCTCCGTTGTTAGTAGCTATCTTGGCCAAGTAGTTGCTAGTGACTCCAAGAGGGGGTATTTATGCTCGATAGTGGGTTCATGCCTCTAGTTTCCAAGGGAAGTGACAATAATCTCTTCGGTTGTAGATGTGTTGTTGCTACTAGGGAGAAAATAACGGTCTCTTGTTCATGTAACATGTGGACTGTTTACCTTACACACTTTGCTTAAAACAGTTGTCTGTTGCTTGCTACTTAATACTAGAGGGGGTTCGGATGATAACCTGAAGGTGGACTTCTAGTCATAGATGCAGTTGGATGGCGGTTTATGTATCTTGTTGTATTGCCCAATCGAATCTCATAGGATCTTTCTGACTAGTAATTGCATTGTTATGCCTTGCTCAGTTCCTGTCAATTGCCCTGCTGTAATTTGTTTACCCTTCATGCCACGTTGTTTATCTAAGGAGAGCACCTCTAGTGAACTATGGACCCCAGTCCAATCTTTACCATTGATACATCTTCCATTGTTACTTGTTTACTTGCTGCAAACCATTATCTTCCACACCATACGTTTAATCCTTTGTTACAGCAAACCGGTGAGCTTGACAACCTCACTGATTCGTTGGGGCAAAGTCTTGAGTTTTGTGATGTGCAGGTCTCCGTGTTGCTTGCAACACCTGTGTGACGTTTCCTTCCTCCTACTGTATCAATAACCTCGGTCTCTACTGAGGGAAAACTTGCTGCTGTGCTGCTTCGCACCTTGCTCTTGGGGTTCACAACAAGACTCCACATCAAGCACCAAGTTCTCTGACGCCACCAAGGAGTCATCGTATAGTCATACGTGCTCGCAATGAGAACTTGCACAACATCTTTTGTCATGCCAGCCCATTGCAGCGGGGCCTCAAGGGAATCTACTGACAATTAAGGTACTCCTTTTAATAGAGCACCGGAGCAAAGCATTAACACTCCATGAACACATGTGATCCTCATATCACAACCATCCCCTCCGGCTGTCCCAATTTCTATCACTTCGGGGCCTTTGGATCCGGACAATGATATGTGTACACAACTTGCAAATAAGATCACAAACAATACTATCATCATGAATCAATAATAAGTTTAGATCTGAGATCATGGCACTTGGGCCCTAGTGACAAGCATTAAGCACAACAAGTTGCAACAAAGTCAAATAACACTAATAGAGATACTAGGCACCATGCCCTAATAATCTTATTCGGTTACATGATAGAACTCATCCAGTCCCTATCATCCCCATAGCCTACAGCGGGAGATTACTCACTCATGGATGGGGGAAACATGGATGGTTGATGGAGAGGCATTGGTGATGATTATGGCGATGATCCTCTCCAAATTCCCCGTCCCGGCAGGGTGCCAGAATGGAGTTTCTGGTTCCGAATCGCGGTTTCTGGTGGTGGCGGCGCCAGCGGAACTCTTTCTGGAAAAATATTGACCCCCCTGAGTTTTTAGGTTAAGAGGCATCTTATAGGCGAAGAGGGAGGCCGAGAGGGTCCCCGAGGCGGCCACACCCCTCCCAGGCGCGGCCAGGGGTGTGGGCCCCTCGTGGCCCACCTCCGCCTCGCCTTCTGGCTCCGTGATGTTGGAATTATGCCCTAGAGGCAATAATAAGGATGTTATTATTATAATTCTTGTTCATGATAAAGTTTATATTCCATGCTAGAATTGTATTAAGCGGAAACATTAATACTTGTGTGGTTTGTGAACAACACCGTGTCCCTAGTACGCCTCTATGGACTAGCTCATTGATCAATGATGGTTAAGGTTTCCTAACCATAGACATGAGTTGTCAATTGATAATGAGATCATATCATTGGGAGAATGATATGGTGGACATACCCAAACTAAGCGAAGCAATTAGATCGTGTCATCGTGTTCGTCTTTGCAAAGCTTTTCTTATGTCAAATATTGTATTCCTTAGACCATGAGATAATGCAACTCCCTGGTATCGGAAGAAAGCTTTGAGGTCATCAAACGTCATCCTATGAGAGGGTGATCATAAAGGTGTCTCTCAGGTGATCGGAAAGTATCTGTTGGGTTGTATGTATCGAGATGGAATTTGTCCCTCCCAAGTCGGAGAGATATACTTCGGGCCCACTCGGTAATCGATATCAACACCGCTTGCAAGCATGTGGTTAAGGAGTTAATCACAGTGATATCGGATTACGGAACGAGTAAAGTACTTGCTGTGAACGAGATTGAACTAGGTATAACGATACCGACGATCGAATCTCGGGCAAGTAAAATATCGCGAGACGAAGGGAATATATATATGGGATTGATTGAATCCTGGCATCGTGGTTCATCCGATATGATCATCGATGAATGTGTGGGAGTCAATATGGGTGCCCAGACCCCGCTGTTGATTATTGATAGAAGATCATGTCTGCATATTCTCGAACCCGCAGGGTCACACACTTAACGTGTCTCGACGCTAGGATAGATTGGATACTTGGTTTATGAATTTGTGTTCGGAGTCTCGGATGGGATCCAGGATATCACGAGAGGTTCCGGAATGGTCCGGAGAATAAGATTCATATAAGGCAGTGCAGTTTTTGGAGTTCGGAATTGTTCCGGATTAATCGGTATTGTACCGGAAGCTTCTAGAACCTTCCGGAAGGGGGCCAACGTGGTCCCACCTTCCGGGAGGGGGCATGGGCCTATGAGGGAGTGTCCTGGCCGCATTGGGCCAGGGGCACAAGGCCCCATAGGGCCCAGCCGATCCTAGAGAGTTTAAATCGTTTAAACTAGAGATAAGATAAGATAGGGTTTCTAGATAAGGTTTCTAGTTTAAATCGTTTAAACTAGAGATAGGCTTGGAGGATGGGCAAGGGCTGGCCGCACCCCCCCTCTATATATAGAGGGCTGGTGCGCCCCCTCCCCACAACACACACCTTCCTCCAAACCCTAGTTGCCCTGCTGCCCTTCCTCTCTCCCTCCCGACTGTTTGTAGGCGAAGCCCTGCGGCAGAAATTCTCCACCATATACACCACACCGTCGTGTTGTAGATCCAATCCATCTCTCCACCATACTTGCTGGTCCGAGGAAGGAGGAGACGTCGAGGTGCTGCACGTGTGCATCTCATGGAGGCACCGCCACTTGTGGTGCTAGATCGGATCGGATCGCGAGGAGGAGAAGCGAGTACGACTACATCACCCACGTTCCGACGAACGTTCCGCTGTGCGAATCTTCAAGGGTATGAAGATCTAATCCAATCTCTCTCGTTGTTTGCATCTCCTAGATTAGATCTTGGCTTTCCCTCTGTTCGCTTCCGTAGAAAATTTTGATTTACTATGCTGCGAAACCCTTCAGTGGTATCAGAGCTAGATCTATGCGTAGATGTGTTTCACGAGTAGAACGCAACATGGTTGTTGCGGGCGTTGATGTTTTCTGTTGCAAGCCTCTTGTTTGTGTTCTTCTTATGGCGCGGGATAGTGAGATTGAAGCGGTCCAGGCCAACCTTACGCGACGTCGTTCGCGAGACCGGCTCCGCACTTGACGTGTGGCTTGTTCCACACATGCGGCTGGTGGATGTCAGTTTCTCTCACTATAGTTGTCATGGGATTAACACCGGAGTTTGGCAACCATAATATCACCGTTGTGGCTTTCCGTAGGTAAGAATCGTTCTTAGCATCTACTCCCATAAGCCACGTAAAACATGCAACAACAAAGTAGAGGCGTCTAACTTGTTTTTGCAGGGAGTGTTTTCTGTGATATGGTATGGCCCAAGATGTGATTTGTATAATGTATGCGATGATCATGTTTTGTAATGTTTCACGACTTGCATGTCGATGAGTACACAACCGGCAGGAGCCATATGGTTGTCTTTATAATTGTGTATGACCTGCGAGTCAACTTCTTATACGCCATGTAATAGCTTTACTTTATCGCTAAGTAGTTAGCAATAGTTGTAGTTGCTATTCGTGGTGGAGGCAATCATGGTGGAGTGATGGAGATCATGCCGGAACGCACAAGATGGAGATCATTGCACGAAGATTGGCTATACCATGTCACATAAAGTTATATGCATGTGATGTTTATCCTTTTATGTATCTTATTATGCTTAGATCGCGACGGTAGCATTATAAGATGATTCCTCACTTAAAGATCAAGATAAAAACTGTGTTCTCCCCAAGTATGCACCGTTGCGAAAGTTCGTCGTGTCCAAGCATCACGTGATGATCGGGTGCTATAGACTCTACGCTCACATACAACGGGTGCAAGCCAGTTTTGCACACGCGGAAATACTTGGGTCTAGCTTGACGAGCCTAGCATGTACAGACATGGCCTCGGAACACAAGAACCGAAAGGTTAAGCATGAGTCATATGAATGATATGATCGACACTTCGTTGTCCACCATTGAAACCACATCTCTTCTCGTGATGATCGGATTAGGTGTGGTGAATTTGGATCGTGTTCACTAAACAACTTGAGGGATGTTGAATTTAGTGGGAGTTCATCTAGTAATTTGATTAAGTTGAACTATTTATCATGAACATAGTCTAAATTGTACTTGAAAATACTGTAGATCACATGGCCAAGTCCAACTTCAACTTCAACGTTTTTGCTGAGAAAGAAAAGCTTAGAAACAATGGGTCTAACTTCACCAACTGGTTCCGCAATCTAAGAATCATTCTGTCTGGCGGACAAAAGGACCATGTCCTTGAGAAAGCGTTAGGTAACCCCCCTGCTGCAACTGCGCCGGCTGATGAGAAAGCTGTCTATCAGTCGCGCAAAGATGATTATGGTGTGATTAAGAGCACCATGTTGTTTGCTATGGAACCTGAACTTCAAAATTGTTTTGAAAACTATCCCGGGCCCTTTGAGATTCTCGAGGAGCTGAAAACCATGTTTCAGACTCAGGCCCGTTCTGAGAGATATGAGATCTCTGAGAAGTTCTTTAACTGCAAGATGGAGGAAGGGAGTTCCGTTAGTGAGCACGCCATTAAGATGTCGGGCTACACTCAACGCCTTGAGCAACTGGACTGCAAGATTCCAGAGGAGCTCAAGATTGACAGGGTTCTGCAATCACTCCCTCCCAGCTACAAAAGTTTTGTAGTGACTCATAATCAGATTGGTTCCACTGATACGATCACCGAGCTCTTTGCAAAGCTGAAGGCTGCGGAGGTGGACATCAAGAAAGATAATCATGTGTTAATGGTCAACAAGCCCTCCTTTAAGAAAGGTAAAGGTGCAAAGAAGCCCTTCAAGAAAGGTGGCGGCAAGCGCGTTGCCCCTGCTGAGAAGAAGCTCAAGTCTGGTCCTAAGCCGGACACTGAGTGCTTCTATTGCAAGGACAAGGGTCACTGGAAGCGCAACTGTCCGAAGTACTTAGCGGACAAGAAGGCTGGCACCATCAAAGGTATATTTGATATACATGTTATTGATGTTTTCCTTACTAGCCCTCGTTGTAGTGCCTGGGTATTTGATACCGGTTCAGTTGCTAATATTTGTAACTCGAAACAGGAGCTACGGAATAGACGGCGGCTTGCGAGGGATGAGGTGACGATGCGCGTTGGCAACGGATCAAGAGTTGATGTGATGGTCGTCGGCACGCTCTCCTTAGTTTTACCTTCGGGATTAGTTTTAAACCTCAATAAATGTTATTATGTGCCTGCGTTGAGCATGAACATTATTTCTGGATCGTGTTTATTGCAAGACGATTATTCATTTAAATCGGAGAATAATGGTTGTTCTATTTATATGAGTAACATCTTTTATGGTCATGCACCTATTGTGAATGGTTTATTTCTTTTAAATCTCGAAAGGGATGAAACACACATCCATAACATTGAGGCTAAGATATGCAAAGTAGATAGTGATAATACTACTTATTTGTGGCACTGTCGTCTAGGTCATATTGGTGTAAAGCGCATGAAGAAACTCCATTCTGATGGACTTTTGGAGTCTCTTGATTTTGAATCATTTGACACATGCGAACCATGCCTCATGGGCAAGATGATCAAAACCCCGTTCTCCGGTATGATGGAGCGAGCAACGGACTTGTTGGAAATCATACATACCGATGTATGCGGACCGATGAGTGTTTCGACGCGCGGTGGATATCGCTATTTTCTCACTTTTACCGATGACTTAAGTAGATATGGGTATATCTATTTAATGAAACATAAATCTGAAACATTTGAAAAGTTCAAGGAATTTCAGAATGAAGTAGAGAACCATCGTAACAGAAAGATTAAGTTTCTACGATCCGATCGTGGGGGCGAATATTTGAGTTATGATTTTCTCACGCATCTCAAAGTAAGTGGAATCGTTTCACAACTCACGCCACCCGGAACACCACAGCGCAATGGTGTGTCTGAACGCCGGAATCGAACCCTATTAGATATGGTCCGATCGATGATGTCTCTTACTGATTTGCCGTTATCATTTTGGGGTTATGCATTAAAAACCGCTGCATTCACTTTAAATAGGGCTCCATCTAAATCCGTTGAGACGACACCGTATGAACTGTGGTTTGGTGCTAAACCTAAGTTGTCGTTTCTTAAAGTTTGGGGATGCGAAGCTTATGTCAAGAAGTTGATGCCGGACAAGCTCGAACCCAAAGCGGAGAAATGCGTCTTCATAGGATACCCTAAGGAAACTATTGGGTATACCTTCTATCACAGAACCGAAGGCAAAGTGTTTGTCGCAAAGAACGGTTCCTTTCTTGAGAAGGAGTTTCTCTCAAAAGAAGTGAGTGGGAGGAAAGTAGAGCTAGACGAGGTTATTGAACCTTCTCTTGAATTGGAGAGTAGCGCAGCACCTGAAATTGTTCCAGTGCCGCCTGCACCAACAATAGAGGAAGCAAATGACAAGGATCATGAAGCTTCGGACGATGCTGCTACTGAACGTCGCAGGTCGACAAGGTCGCGTGCCCCTCCTGAGTGGTACGACAACCCTGTCTTGACTGTCTTGTTAGTAGAAGACAGTGAACCTACGAACTATGAGGAAGCGATGATGAGCCCAGACTCTGAGAAATGGCTAGAAGCCATGAAATCCGAATTGGGATCCATGAGCGAAAACCAAGTATGGACTTTGGTGGACCCTCCTAGCGACCGAAAGGCCGTTGAGTGCAAGTGGATCTTCAAGAAGAAAACGGACGCGGATGGTAATGTTACCGTCTATAAAGCACGGCTTGTCGCAAAAGGTTTTCGACAAGTTCAAGGTGTTGACTACGATGAGACTTTCTCTCCCGTAGCGATGTTTTAGTCCATTCGGATTTTATTAGCAATTGCTGCGTTTCATGATTATGAAATATGGCAAATGGATGTCAAGACTGCTTTCCTCAATGGCAACATTGATGAAGAGTTGTATATGATGCAACCCGAAGGTTTTGTCGATCCTAAGGATGCTGATAAAGTATGCAAACTTCAGCGTTCCATTTATGGACTGAAGCAAGCATCTCGGAGTTGGAACCTTCGTTTTGATCAAGTGATCAAGAGCTTTGGATTTGTTCCAAATTGCTACGAAGCTTGCATCTACAAGAAAGTGAGTGGGAGCTCGGTGACGTTTCTGGTACTATATGTGGATGACATATTGATTATTGGAAATGACATCAACATGCTTAACGATGTGAAGAGTTATTTGAACAAGTGTTTTTCAATGAAAGACCTAGGTGAAGCTGCTTATATATGGGGCATCAAAATCTATAGAGATAGACAAAGACGCCTGATAGCTTTAAGCCAGAGTACATACCTGGACAAAGTTCTGAAAAGGTTCAGAATGGATAAGGCATTGAAAGGTTCAGTGCCTATGTTGTCAGGTAAGATATTGAGCAAGGCTCAGTGTCCAGCTACGGTAAATGATAGGGAAGCTATGAGCAAAGTGCCTTATGCCTCGGCCATAGGTTCCATCATGTATGCCATGCTGTGTACTAGACCGGATGTGTCCAATGCTCTCAGTTTGACGAGCAGATATCAAAGTGATCCAGGAGTGGAACACTGGACAGCCGTGAAGAACATCCTAAGGTACCTAAATAGGACTAAAGAAATGTTCTTAGTCTATGGGGGTGATGAACAGCTCGTCGTAAAAGGTTACGTCGATGCTAGTTTCGACACCGACAAGGATGATCATAAATCTCAGACAGGATACGTGTATATTTTGAATGGAGGAGCTGTGAGCTGGAGAAGCTGCAAGCAAAGCGTGATCGCGGGATCTACAGTAGAAGCGGAATACATGGCTGCTGCAGAAGCGTCAAGTGAAGGAGTTTGGATCAGAAACTTCATCACTGAGCTTGGCGTGGTTCCAAGTGCATTGGACCCACTGGAGATATTGTGTGACAACACTGGCGCCATAGCACTCGCTAAGGAACCAAGATATCATCCAAAGACCAAGCATATCAACCGCAAGTTCCATATAATCCGAGATTATATAGCAGATGGAGATCTGAAGATCAGCAAAGTACATACAGATCTGAATGTCGCAGATCCATTGACTAAACCTCTTCCACGTGTAAAACATGATCAGCACCTCAGTGCCATGGGTGTGAGATTGTTGCCAAATGTAAACTAGATTATTGACTCTAGTGCAAGTGGGAGACTGTTGGAATTATGCCCTAGAGGCAATAATAAGGATGTTATTATTATAATTCTTGTTCATGATAAAGTTTATATTCCATGCTAGAATTGTATTAAGCGGAAACATTAATACTTGTGTGGTTTGTGAACAACACCGTGTCCCTAGTACGCCTCTATGGACTAGCTCATTGATCAATGATGGTTAAGGTTTCCTAACCATAGACATGAGTTGTCAATTGATAATGAGATCATATCATTGGGAGAATGATATGGTGGACAGACCCAAACTAAGCGAAGCAATTAGATCGTGTCATCGTGTTCGACTTTGCAAAGCTTTTCTTATGTCAAATATTGTATTCCTTAGACCATGAGATAATGCAACTCCCTGGTATCGGAAGAAAGCTTTGAGGTCATCAAACGTCATCCTATGAGAGGGTGATCATAAAGGTGTCTCTCAGGTGATCGGAAAGTATCTGTTGGGTTGTATGTATCGAGATGGAATTTGTCCCTCCCAAGTCAGAGAGATATACTTCGGGCCCACTCGGTAATCGATATCAACACCGCTTGCAAGCATGTGGTTAAGGAGTTAATCACAAAGTGATATCGGATTACGGAACGAGTAAAGTACTTGCTGTGAACGAGATTGAACTAGGTATAACGATACCGACGATCGAATCTCGGGCAAGTAAAATATCGCGAGACGAAGGGAATATATATATGGGATTGATTGAATCCTGGCATCGTGGTTCATCCGATATGATCATCGATGAATGTGTGGGAGTCAATATGGGTGCCCAGACCCCGCTGTTGATTATTGATAGAAGATCATGTCTGCATATTCTCGAACCCGCAGGGTCACACACTTAACGTGTCTCGACGCTAGGATAGATTGGATACTTGGTTTATGAATTTGTGTTCGGAGTCTCGGATGGGATCCAGGATATCACGAGAGGTTCCAGAATGGTCCGGAGAATAAGATTCATATAAGGCAGTGCAGTTTTTGGAGTTCGGAATTGTTCCGGATTAATCGGTATTGTACCGGAAGCTTCTAGAACCTTCCGGAAGGGGGCCAACATGGTCCCACCTTCCGGGAGGGGGCATGGGCCTATGAGGGAGTGTCCTGGCCGCATTGGGCCAGGGGCACAAGGCCCCATAGGGCCCAGCCGATCCTAGAGAGTTTAAATCGTTTAAACTAGAGATAAGATAAGATAGGGTTTCTAGATAAGGTTTCTAGTTTAAATCGTTTAAACTAGAGATAGGCTTGGAGGATGGGCAAGGGCTGGCCGCACCCCCCCCCCTCTATATATAGAGGGCTGGTGCGCCCCCTCCCCCCAACACACACCTTCCTCCAAACCCTAGTTGCCCTGCTGCCCTTCCTCTCTCCCTCCCGACTGTTTGTAGGCGAAGCCATGCGGCAGAAATTCTCCACCATATACACCACACCGTCGTGTTGTAGATCCAATCCATCTCTCCACCATACTTGCTGGTCCGAGGAAGGAGGAGACGTCGAGGTGCTGCACGTGTGCATCTCACGGAGGCACCGCCACTTGTGGTGCTAGATCGGATCGGATCGCGAGGAGGAGAAGCGAGTACGACTACATCACCCACGTTCCGACGAACGTTCCGCTGTGCGAATCTTCAAGGGTATGAAGATCTAATCCAATCTCTCTCGTTGTTTGCATCTCCTAGATTAGATCTTGGTTTTCCCTCTGTTCGCTTCCGTAGAAAATTTTGATTTACTATGCTGCGAAACCCTTCACGTGAGTCTTCTGGTAAAATAGGATTTTTGGCATATTTTCCGGTATTTTCCCCGATAGTTGATTTTCTGCACAAAAACTAGACACCAAGGTAATTATGCTGAAAAAAACGTCAGTCCGTGTTAGTTGTATCCAAATCACACAAGTTTACAGGAGAAACAATAACAAAAGTGTTCGGGAAAGTAGATACGTTTTGGATGTATCAAACTACCGGAGTCAGGATTCTGATGGAAAAGGCGGTGTCCAGATGCAATATTCATGAAGATTAGAAAATTTCAGAAAATATATGGAAAATCCTATTTTTCCAGAAGACGAAGGAAGCCAGAAGGAGAGGCAGAGATGGGTCACAAGGGGCCCACACCACCCCCTAGCGCGCCCCCCCTAGGCCGCGCCACCAGGTAGTGTGGACACCCTGGCCCACCTCCTACATCACCCTTTCGCCTATAACTTCCCCCTGAAACCCTAATACTCGGGGAGCGATCACGGAAAGATTCTACCGCCTTTGCGGGGCGGAAACTACAGAGAGAGAAAGCGCTCTCCAGTAAGCATATTTCTGCCGGGGAAATTCCTTCCCAAAGAGTTGGAGATCATCGCCATCAACACCATCATCAAGCTAGACTTCATCGGGATCATCATCATCCTCACCATCATCTCCACCAGCACCATCACCACCACTCCATCCCGCTGTAACAATTGGGTTTAATATTGTATAGTTCTTAGGGGAAACTTTCCTGGTGTTGATTACTTTTGTAGTTGATGCTTTTGAGTGGAACCATTGAATTACCGTTTATGTTCAACTTGTTATTCATCATTATATCATCTCTGATCTTGATCCATATGATGTCTCGTGAGTAGTTCGTTTAGTTCTTGAGGACATGGGAGAAGTCATGTTGTTAGTAGTGGAATTGTGTTGAAGTAATATTCAATGGTTTGATATTTAAGTTGTGGTGTTATTCTTCTAGTGGTGTCATGTGAATGTTGACTACATGATATTTCACCATTTATGGGCCTAGGGGAATGCATTGTGTATTTGGCTACTAATTATGGGGTTGCCAGAGTGACAGAAACCTGAACCACCGTTAGCAAACATTTGCACAAGGGAGTGTTGGATCTCAGAGTTTAATGTTGTGGTTAGGTTTTTATCTTAATTACTTTCTTGTAGTTGCGGATGCTTGCAAGGTTTTTATATATCCGTCATCAGGATGAACAAATTCCACTCTCGATCCACGGGCCTCAACATAACACTTTAGTAGTACTGAACCCATCTTTATAATCACCCTGTTACGGTGTGACGTTTAATGTTATCAAGATACTCTTCCGGTGTTAGTGATTGACATGATCTCATGGTCTAAGGATTAGGATCACTTCGTATGTTGTTATAGCAATATAAAATCGATGACTTTGATCGTAATGCTATACTTCGGATGAATGTTCATCACACTATTACACTAATGTTGTGACCTCGTTATTAACAACATCCAATGTCCATGATCAGGAAACCTTGATCATCTTGTTAATCAACAAGCTAGTTTATGAGACAGGCATAACTAGGAACTTTCTATTTGTTTATTAAACACACATATACTAACGTTTCCGTATTAATACAATTATAGCATGCAAAATAAACATTTATCATAAATAAGGAATACGATAATAACCACTTTATTATTGTCTCTCGGGCATATTACCTTCAGTCTCCCACTTGCACTAGAGACAATAATCTAGTTTAGAAAATTTGCGTATTGAACACCTATGGCTTTCTGGTGTTCTATATACGCAATTGAAAGTGGTTAACATAATCTCCGGATCTGACGCTTTCAGGTCCGTGTGTATTTGCATGTCTTTGCGTCTTCACGCATCACTCATTCTCCAATGAGATGGCATTGTATAAATTTGGTCTTTTGGTGAGACCTTTAGTTCCTTGGGGTTAAACCATATCGATACTATTGTCGTACAATATATCTCTAGTGTTAGCCTGTTGTGAATCACACCTTAGTTTGATAACAAACTACTAGACACAAATGCCCTCCTTTGCTGCTACTATAGCAGTCATATACTTAGCCTTTTTGTTGTAGTATCCGTCATAATGTCTTAACTTTGGAATTCATCCAAATCCGTCATGCAAACTTATTTCCATTTCATTGTGCCACCCATAGTTTAAATTGAGATAAACTTAATTTTGTATCTTGTGACAAAACTAGTATCAATGTAACGCTTTACAATAAATTATTTATAATTGTTTGTCACCTCTACACAAATATATTCTTAGTTCTTCCAAAAGATCATAAGAATATCCTTACTATCGTCCAATGATCATTTTATGATTCATTCTGGTATATGCTCATAACACTTAGAGCACAGGACATATCTGGATATGTACATATCATGGTATGATTAATCAAAACATTCTTGTGATTTCACTCATCAAGTGTTAAAGCACTTGAATCTTGTTTCACTTATCAAGTGTCGATACACTTGAACACTTGAATCTTGATTCAATTCTTTTCCATGCGACAAGATTTTTTTCTCGTCGTTTCTATATTGAACCCCTTCAATATCTCATATATGTACGTTTGGCACGACCATATTAGCATCATTGTCTATCCATGTAGACATTTATGCTAAATATTCAGGTTTTTCCTAAGTCTTTCATCGAGATGAAATTCTTAACCTTTGTTAATAAAAGATACATCATTTCCAATCAACAATATGTCCTCCACATAATGTATTAGAAATATGTCTTAGCGCTCCCACTTAATTTCTTGCAAATGCAAGCATCTTCATCGTCTCCTGATAAAATTAAACTTCTTTAATAGTTTCATCACGGTTAAGATTCCAACTCCATGATGCTTACTTCAACCATTGAAGTTTGCATGCCCTTTTTAGCATCCTTTGAACAAAACCCTTTGGATCGTGTCATGCACACGTCCTAGTTAACCATTCTTTTAGAAATTTTTTGTTTTGTTTATTCATCTACCATATACTAAATTATATGTAGTGGTTGCTACTTTAATTCGTCCAGACTAAATATCGCTATGAAAGATCAAATCTTGGCATAGTCAACTCCTTGAACATTATCGTAAAAAACTTTACGACATGTCGACTATTTCATAGATATGAAACATCCATGTCTGTTTCTTTATAGATCCAAATACGACCAATATGTTTTTACACCTTTCCGGAGGTCTTCCAAATTCAAAACTTGATTTCTCGTGTATGGAACTATCATGGATTTTATGGCTTCAAGCCATTTGACGGAGTCAGGGCCCATCATCACTTCTTTACATGTAGCCAGTCATCATTTTCAAACAACAATGATTTACTCTCAAATTTCAGCATTTGATTGTTTATTCGACCTACTTGGTTCAATAGAAACTTAGACCTCTGTGACCATAACCTTTGAGGCACATGAGCCATGAGCATTGTGGCTGCCCCTGGAACGTTTTCCGGCGCTGCGCAACTCAGCACATATAGCTAAGGTTTGTTAACCTTATCAAAGTTCTATTGTCCTTCCACTTAACTTTTGTGAAAAATTCTTTTTTCAAGAAACTTCACATTTCAAGCGACAAACCCTTTTGTCCTTGGTGTTATAGAGGAATACCCAATGGTTATTAGAAATAACCTATAAAGACATGCTCATCCGACTTTGGTTGTAGACATCTTACTTATGCTTAATATACCAAAATTTAAGAAAGGACAACTTGGGTTTTACCCCAAACCATAAGTTACATGGTGTCATTTCAACGGATCAAGATGGAGCTCTTTTTAGTGTAAAAGCGGTAGTCTCTAAAGCTTTTAATCTTTTAAAACATAATGGCAGTTTTATAAATAACACCTTTGATCCAACCATGTCAAACTAGGTTTCATTACAAATCTCAAACACTCCATATTCCTGGGGAGGACCCGGAGCCGCCTCGGAAGGTGGCGGTGAAGATGGAGGATGACGGCCGGAGTGGGAGCTCCGGCCGATGACGGAGGAGGAAGAGCTCTAGGATGCCATCCTGATGATTGCAAGTGCATAGATCGTTTGTAGCTAGTTTCGAAATAAAGATATCGATCCCATATGGAGCAGGAGTCTGAAGTCTAATAACTCTTAAATTAAATACTAAAATATAAATGCTAAATAAAGTTTTAAGTAATAAGATAAAATACGAGTATTGGGTAAAAAGGTGTTTTTGGGTTTTTGGTATAAGAGAATAATAAGTAAAATAAAATAAACTGGATACAGAAAGTAAGTATCGCGTGTGTAAAAGAGATTTGAAACTGTAATGGAAAAAGGCGTTATCAGGGAGTAGCGGATACACCTATAACATTATAAAGGGTCTAAAGTAAATGTTATTATCATGAACATTCTAAACTATGTATGTGTGGGAGGAACTCCGTATTTGGACAAATAGGCAGTAACCACTGCTCACATCATCCTCGTAACCACATCAGACAACAATCAACATCAATCGAATTACTGCGTTATTAAGGGACTTGATCCCGTAGGACGTATCCCATGGCATGGATAGTGTTTTATGAGTTTCCTCGGTTTCCAAGTTAATACGTAAGGAGTGCTAACAATTTTATAGTCACTGTAAGTGCTAACACATCTTCGTCTAGCAACAAGTGGTTCCCTCCATCAAGTCCCCACAAGAGACAAATATTGAGAGGTCGACTTCTTCCAACATCAAGATGAAGACAATCTAACACATGGTCACAACGATAAATATCATAATAAACTTTATCTTATTTCAATATCATGCTAGGGTTTCTCAATCTCCCCAAAAACTAATGATCTACTCAGACATGGAGACAATCAACATCATGGCAAAAATAATAAAATCTATTATAGATGAATAGTACTTGTATAAATCCATAACAAGTACGGAAATTACAACAAGATCTAAACAAGATGTAGATGAGATAGATGAAAATGGTGATGATGCAGTAGTTGATGATAAAGATCGATGCCTTAGCCTTCCGGATCTGTGTAGGGTGAAGATGGATCCCCGGTGGATGAGTTTTCCCTTCAGATGCCTTCTAGAGATGAGGTTTCGGCGATTTCTAGTCGTTCTGTATGTCGTCTCCCCGATCCAGTTGCACGGGGTGAAACTATTTAAGGAGGCGGAGGCGGCGCAACTATATGGCGGAAACTATACGGTCGGAAAAGTTGATCCCGCCGTATAGTTGGTCGTTAAACTTTTTGTGTCCTCCAATCGCTTTAGGTTTTCTTCTGGTGTTATTGGTATTTTCTAAATAAATGATTTACGTTGTTTTTATTCCTTTTCGCTCCAATACAAACTAGTCTAAGAATTATATCCATCATATCCATCATCTGTCCTGATCCTTGTGAAAATATACATAAAAGATGCGCGCGAACGCCGTAAAATACCAAGATCCTACTATTACAATGCAAAATAATAATATAAAACATGATGCAAATATGAACTCATCACATCCTCGCCTCCCAGCTAGAGGAGGAGAAGAGGTGGGACAACACCTCTCAGGCGCTGCACGAGTCCTATGTGGCCGCGCAAGCCCAGATACCACCCGCGCTCCCGGCACCGCCTTCGCATCCCGCTCCGGCTCCAGCCCAGGCCGACGCGTGGCCCCCGCCATAGGTATTCATCGACCTCGCTGACGACGAGGAGGAGGAGTAGGCGGCACAACCGCAGGACCAGGACGCCGGACGGCCAGCACCAACGCCCGCCGCCTCGCCTCCGTTCCACGCCAAGGCACCCTATATTATTGGGACATTTTCTTTTTTATATATATATTTTGTGACTGGGGACCTAGGACCAGACCCTAATTATGTATATGTTTAATTATTTTCGTCTATGTCTTTTTTTCTGCATATTTTTTTGCGGGTGGAATGCTGTTGGGGACACATGCCACTGCAAACAGGGCTAAGCCCGGACGGCCTGTCTTCTACCCCGCAAACGGACCGATTCAGATCAAACTGCTGTCCGAAATGCGGGAGCTGTTTGTCTATTATAAGAAGATCTACAACAAGTTTTGTTCGGCTCTGACGATGGAGGGACGAGGACTAGAACACATGTTTGGCTCGCGCGAGTGATTGTAGTCGTTGCTAGGTGGTCCAAATACTTATTTATATTTTTTTTACTTTTAGATCTTTTTTACTGCTGTTGATGATTTTTAATAGAGGTGGAATTTCGCAGAAAAAAAATCCTTAATCTATACCTAATAATAAAGCACGAAGTGTTTCTCCCGGTCCAACACCTTTTTGGACCATTTTACCCTCCCACTAACATAATAATTACCTTTACCATCATCGGTAATAAATTCCAACCATACACTTGGATATATGGGCCGATTCGTGTAACCCATCTGGACAACAGCTTACGGACATGCAAACAACCTACGGACTGGACCTGCAAACAACCGATGCGGTCTCCTTTAAATGTACCACCTCGGTACTATCGAAGGGTCTCTTTGAATAGTACCACCTCGGTATTTTATACTACCTTCTTCACGGTTTGCAGGACGCCTAATCAAATTTGGGTTTTTCTAAAACTACAACATTCCTAGGCGCATAAGCATTAATTATTAATTAATGTGACAACTTTTCTTCCAACTTTCTATGCATGCAACAGTCTCCCACCACTACATGCGCCTTAACCGCTCAGTAATAGGTCTAATTGTCAGCCAATACGTTTACGCCTAGGTCCTGAGATATTTGTAGAGCGCCCTGCAAACCGTGAAGGAGGGAGTACCAAATTTCACCAATTTATATACTTTTGTAAATTAACTGTCAATAAGCCAAGCAAGAAGCTCCATAAGGGTTGACACGGTTGACGGGTTTGTGGAGGGCATCGAGAGCTGAATTGAAAATCAAAGAGGCAAGAAATAGGAACAGCAGCAGGGACCCTCTCGGCCGGAGGCGATCCTGAAGGTAGGACCGGAGGAGGGATGGAGTCGGGTCCTAAGGGGAGAGAGAGAGTCGCCGAATCGGGAGAGTAAAGGGGCGAGTTGTGCTGGCGGCGCAAGCGGCGGGGAGGAAAGAAGTCTCGAGCAGCAGGATACGAGGTCCGTCGCGTCTCGCCCGTGTGACTGGGCCTAGCTTTCTGGCTTGGACGAACTTGGCTGGCCCAGCTATGTTCTGGGCGGTTGTTCTTGCTGCGTGTATCCAAAAAAGGAAAATAAGTAGAGTGCCTAAGGAGTAGACAAGTACAATATATTTTATTTTGAGAAATCGATGGACCAATTGATTCATTACTCCAAGTTTTTTTAGTCCCTCCAATTTTTTTGTTTAGTCCAACCTAGATTCATTAATCTAAGTCTTACCGGTTTATATATGTTTGCAAAATTCATAGTGTGTCAACAAACTGAATCGAGAATCAACAAGGTGAGGAAGAAAGGAATTGAATCACGAGCATGATTCCTATGATAATAGAAAAACACAAGTAATTCTAGAAAGGGTTGGAGAGATGATTGTTGAACGAAAATCACTTATATTGACAACATCACATGCACGGTCAAAAAAATTCAATTATTAGTTACAACTAAGCTAACAATCTTATTTTACCAAATTTTATTTCGATAGGGTGTGGATCTTTAAAACTTGGGAAAACATGCCAACCATCAGAGCATTGCTATAATTGATGTGTGAGCCGATTGACATGAGCAGTCATGGTCGTTCTTTCTGATTCTTGCATCTTGCCCAATTTAACGAACAAGGAAGATGGGAAAGTAGAAGATACTGAGCAATGTTTGTCTCGAGGATGAAAACGGTACAAACGGTTTGATTCAGCGTTGCAAGTCTAGATGGAGAGGTAGATAAAGTACGCTAAAAAATCAAATTGGTCTGGTCAGTAGAAAAACCGTCCAACCAAAAACACGAAATCCTCGATGGGCCTAGAGTCCATACGTCAAAATTATACATAGGACCCCAGGGAGCTACCTCTAGAAAACAACGACCCTCTATGTGCCCACCTTGACATGCATCCATCCAGCAAAGTCCGATTCAAATCAAAACAAAGAGAGGAACAATTAACTAGGTCTCCACTCTCTAGTCCTATATATATTTGTTCATGCCATCCTTGATCAGCTCGTCCCATTGTATTTAGAGAGATGAATTAATTAGGTCTCTAACCCAAGACAACTCTCTCCACCTCTCCCGAGATCTCGTCTACCTTGATTATTCTCGCCTCTCGACACACATACACAATTGGAGTATGACTTAGATGCCGACTCAGCTACGAGGCCAAACTGCATGCGATAGAATCCATCTAAGGAACCGATCTATCAAAGATATTATCTAGCATCGGCAAACCGGGAGCTCGCCTGATTTGTGTGCTCGAAGAAGCAGTTTCGCCGTTTATTCAAGTTGTAGGTGGGAACGTCGAACATCTCTGCTCCAGTCCATGGACGTGTGCTTTCGCAACTGAGGCGACAGGGACTACGCGTCGCCGGTCGGCTAGACGTCAGATGAGTGTTTCAGGCTCTGGTATACAGTCGTCCTGATTTCAGTATAACACGCGCACTATCCGGTAAAAACATGTTAGTTATTTCCTGCGAGTTCATGTAAATTGGTATGACGTTATAGCCGAAGCTTTAGCCTGTGTGAAGGGGCTTAAGATTCCTATTAATCAAGGGCCAGGGCGGATCACTGTCTTGAAGACTAACTGCCTTGAGCTTATAAATATATTGTACATGCGTCGGATATCATTATATCATGGGATCCTTGCGCAGACCAACGAAGAATAAAGTCATCAAGCTATGGATTTCACACGATTATTGCTGGTTTGCTCAGGTTTACCAGATGTATACCATGGATAGCATCTTTATTCTATGTGACACGTACCGCTATTAGTAGTCTTTCTTTAATTTATTGTTGAAAGTTATTTTCATCATATCTGTAGTCTGTGAACAAGAGGTGGAATAGAATTATAAAAAAGCCAATGAGAACTCTGTAAGGTTTTTTTGATACTGGTCTTGGTCTTTTTCGGTGCAACGCACGAACGTTTGCTAGTTTCGTTAAAAATGTCATTCAAAAAAGAATTCGTAAAAAAAAAGAGCAATTGAACAAACCGCATACCCAGATACCGCCCGCAGGCCTGTGTGGCCGCGCAGGCCCAGATACCGCCCGCGCTCCCGGCACCGCATCCCACTCCGGCTCCGGCCCAGGCCGGCATGTGGCCCCCGCCATAGGTCTTCATCGACCTCGCTGACGATGACGACGAGGAGTAGGCGGCACAACCGTAGGACCAGGGCGTCGGCCGGCCAGCACCAACGCCCGCCGCCTCGCCTCCGTTCCACGCCAAGGCACACCATATTATTGGAACTTTTTCTTTTTTTATATATATTTTGTGACTGGGGGACCTAGGACCAGACCCTAATTATGTATATGTTTAATTATTTCTGTCTATGTCTTTTTTTTCTACATCTTCTTTTTTGCGGGTGGGATGCTGTTAGGACACATGCCACCGCAAACCGGACTAAGCCCGGACGGCCTGTCCTCTACCCCGCAAACAGAACGATTTGGACCAAACTGCTATCGGAAATACGGGGTTATTTGTCTATTATAAAAAGGTCTACAACAACAAGTTTTGTTCGGCTCCGACGATGGAGGGATGAGGACTGGAACACATGTTTGGCTCGCGCGAGTGATTGTAGTCGTCCCTAGGTGGTCTAAATACTTATTTATATTTTTTTTACTTTTAGATCTTTTTTACTGCTGTTGATGATTTTTAATAGAGGTGGAATTTCGCAGAAAAAAAATCCTTTAATTTCGTTAAAAAATGTCATTCAAAAAAGAATTCGTAAAAAAAAAAAGCAATTGAACAAACCGCATATTGTTCTACACTTCTGCCGAAGCTTGGGCGTCTCCAGAAAACCGTTTTCGGGTACCCGATCCGAGAAATCCAGTTCGGGCCCATATTCCGTAGGTCACGACGTTCCCCACCCCTCGTCGCCCTCAGTCCCCACTTCCCCGCCACCTCGTCTCCGTCAATCCCAAACCCTAGTCCGCCGTCTTCGGTGCAGAGGCGGCGCATCGCCGAGCCGAGAAGATGACCAAGCCCGACAGGGTCCGCGATCGTGGGACAGAGACGGAGAGGGAAGCAAAGAAGAAGAGAAACCTATCGCCGTCGCCGTCGGGGGAGGAGCTACAGTCCGGCCCTCCGGTGTGCGAGCCCGATGACCGGGCCGCCCTCCAGCATGCCCGTACAGAGATGGAGATGAGAGGAGTTGGAGGTAATTTTGCCCTAACCTATTTTCCTCCTTACCCGTGACAGATTGCTGCATACGGGTCTTTACTTGTTCCTGCTGTACGATTTTCTGTAGATGATCAGGACGAGTCCGTGACTGAAACAACTGGGGAGGGGGAGCTCTCCTTCACACCCAAATCTCCAATCAGCAGGCCCTACATCCCGGACGAGCGAAATGATCCGACTGCCTATCCGGAGACACTCGCCGCCTTCAAGCAGGCCAAAGTCAAATACCAAGCGAAATTAGGTAATCCCTTTATTCTTCTCAGGTTTGCATCCTCCCATTGTGCGCACTTAGTTAGTTGTACCATTCTCTGTAGATCATCGGTACAATCTCTTCAATTTCCGTAAGGGCAACTTGGCATCTTCATGTGTGATTCAGCATTCACATCTTCTTCCGATTCGTGAATCTGCAAAAAAAGGGGTGCTTCATGCTGCCAAATCTATCATCAGGCTCTCATCTTCCGTCGGTACGTATGTTGTAACATCATGCTTGCTGATTAGTAGTACTTCCTCCGTCCCAAAATATAAGGCGCATTTTTTTCAAACGGTCTTTGATGCACAACTTTGACCACTAGTATAAATCAAATTATATGTGTTTATAGTGTATAAAAGGCATTGATGCATTCCTCTCTCAAATCTCTTCCATTTCATATATACTTATACAATTTTTGAGGATGTATTATAAGTATAAATAATAGTCAAACTTGTATTCCGTTGACCAGCGGAATTTAAGGGCGCCTTACATTTTGGGACAGAGGGAGTATTTGCAGACCATGGATCTAGCTGCTGACCCGGTTTTGTGATTTTCTGTTTGGTACTTGCAGACGGGAAGCCTCTGGCAAATTGCTGTGGTTTGTGGATCGAATGGGATGAGAAGAGCAAGACAGGCATCGTTCTGACAACCGCACATCTGATTCGCTCAAAGCATCCCACAGAAAACCACTGGGAAGGCAGAGATGAGTACAATATTGAAGCTGACGTGAGTTTCTTTCTTAACACTCACTTGTCCATTTATATTCCTTCATTCACTAGTGTTTGTTTGTTTGTTTGTTTGTTTGTTTGTGCTATTTCAGTTTATTTATTGTTCATTTCTCAGTTGCTGAACTCAAATGGTAGTGTAGTGCCATAATATTTGCAGCTGGCATTTCAGGTTATTGTTCATTTGCTGGATGGCAAAACTGCAAAATGCCAGTACCTCTACCACCAGGAGCATTATGATCTTGCCCTTTTTAAGGTTATTAGAGTGGATGAACCGGTTCAGTCGCCCTCTTTCAATGTCAGCGTGCATTGTGGTCAAGACGTATTCTGTCTTGGAAGAGATGACTGTATGAATTTAAGGATAACCCACGGTATGGTGGAACATTGGAATCCATCAAGTAAGGAGAGGCATCACTACATGTACTTTTTCCAGCAAAAAAATGATCACATTTCCCATCAAAGAAATGATGATTACCTTCCCCATAAAAATAAGGATGATTATCTGGTACGTAATACTTCTTAATTCTAACTATGTTTGCAATTCAATGTTCCTATTCTGTTGTTGTGAATTGTAATTATTGTCATATTTGTCACTACTGTAGTGTGTTGATGATGGAGGGTCTGTCATTGGTTTGGATGGGAAGGTTGTGGGACTGGTTAACAAGCACCGTAAAAAGTCTTTTGTACCTTCCTGTATCTTGGTTAAGTGCTTGGATTTGTGGGGCAAGTTTGGGTATGACTTCCTCCTTAGTGCTGTTAAGCTAAACTTTTTTGTTTTTTCTGCTTGTTGTGATTGTTCTCATGCATGGCTCGTACATTTCCACCTTGGTTAAGGAATTGCATCATCTTTAAAACAGTCATATTCTTCTGTGTACCATCTTTTAGATGTGTTGTGGTGTTAAATGATTATGTTTGGTAAAGGTGCATCCCTCGGCTCCACCTTGGAATGAGGTTTACTTCCATCGAGCTTCTAGACCCTATTCATGTTGAGCAGCTGTGGCGCATGTATAAAATTGAGAACGGCCTTATTGTTCAAGAGGTATATAGTGTTTACTGTTATTTATTTTCAGACTTGTCATTTTTATTCCTAGAAGTGTTCCTCATATGCATATCATGGAGTAATCACGACCAATTGGACATTAGGTGTCAAAAGAATCCCATGCTGAAAAACTTGGAATCTGCCTTGGTGATGTTATTGAACGTTTTAATGGAGAATGCATTTCTACTACAGTTGAGGTAGGTGCATTGTATATAGTGAGTTCCAAATAAAATGGAACAAGATTATATATTTCTGTTACTCTTTATGCTCTTGACTTTTGTAATTTTGTCAGTTGGAAAACATGTTGTTGGGAAGATGCTGGGACCATTTGGATCAAGGAAATCCCTTGAATGTCGACATAGATGTTTCAGTAAGTTTCTTTTACGTTTTAATTTTAGCTATAATTTGCTTGATTTATGCTGATCATAGCACTGACAAATAACATTATCAAATTTACAGGTTCAAGTATTTCACATAGAGGAACGTCTCCGAAGGACAATAAATTTGACTGTAAATGTATCAGATAGTGGAGAGATCGTAATAAGCAGTAAGCATCTACCCTTTTAATAGAGTATAGTCAATTCTGATTATGAATCTGAAGTTATCACATTAACCTCTTCTGTAGATTAAGTATGTTTTAAATCAAACTCGAAGGTTATATCTATTATGCAATAAACTGGTGAATTATGTTATGAGTGAGTGAGTGAGAGAGGGAGGGAGGTACTGACTGAAGGAGGGAGGGAAGGTTTTCTTGGGGGGTAATAATCCTTGTTTATTCACAGCTAAGTCCGTGATTACTACTACTAAGTATAACAGTACTTAGAGTTGAGGTCTCAATACAGGGCTGCATCCATTAGATGTTTAGAATTGAGTATCATAATATTATTACAACATAGTATCGTGGACATTTTGGTAGTTTATGATTGATTTTTGGGAATGGTCTCAATACAGGCCTGCATCCATTAGATGTTTAGAATTGAGTATCATAATATTATTACAATATAGTATCGTGGACATTTTGGTAGTTTATGATTGATTTTCGGGAATGGCTGGCGTGCACCAACATGGCTGAGAACAAACCTTTGGAACATTTTTGGCTGATAAATAATGTTTGTATTTATAGCTTGTCATGCCTTGTTACTCTGTGCATCAGCTTAGAGGAAATTTGTTTCTCAATATACATGTTTGCTGTACATATGCCTTAATAGAGATGTTTTTTCTCTGTGTAGGGACTTACGCCATAATTGCTACAGAAGGGACGTCTGCTTCAGTACATTCTAGCCAAAATGTGGCAGGCAAGTAAAGTAAACGTGCACGTGCATTGCATGCATCTACTAATATATATTAGCAAAATGTATCGCAAACACTAATATTCAAATGGTTAGATATCATGAAACATCATAGATCTTGTGTCTAGTTACAAAAATAAATGTGATATGTTTCTCGTTGAAGCCGTGAAATGATTCATATTTACCATTCGAGTCTTGTCCATCTCAGTTTAGTTGCAGATTTTGTCCCATGATTTTTTCTGTTGCAAAATCTTCAAACATGACAATTCATCTGGTTGACTTGGCCGTACAGATGATCCTTGTCTACGAAGACGACCACTTACTTGGGAGGAACTGGGTGAGCTTTATACTAAATGAATCTACTGGAAAGGTACATGTACAAAACTGAATGAATGCCCTTCCATCAGTCATATTTATTTCTCTTAATATGACTGATGCTAGTAATTAGTGTCTCATGTAACGGGAAAATCATTTTGGAGGACGGGCTACATGGAGCCTGTTTTTTAAACTTTTTGAAATCGATATTTTGAAGTTTCAAAAAAATTACAACACAAAATCCTAGACGGCTAGATGCTGGCAATGACAAATTCTACCGCCATGCAAATTTTCAACAAGAAATTGTTAGTATTCCGGCCATTCTGCCAATTTGCGCGAACCACCTTGGAGCTGGCCCACGTGGACCCAGCAACTACGTGCCACAGTGAACCTCCGGACAAGGATCTAGCGTCACTGAGACCTGCTTGGCATTTTTCTGAGCGCTCTGTGCACTTGCACTTGACTGAACATCCGTGATGCACACATAGTGCGTGAGAGCAGCCGTGTGGGGACCAATACTGGTTGACCTGCACGTGGAGTCTTCTCTCGCAGCAAGCCCTACCTCGTTGCTGCTCTGCTCTCTACATGCAGCATGTAACCAGCTGCCCTTGTGACCTCCCAGGCCACAAATTCCAGTCCTCTTCTCACTGCTGACCCAACCATGGTGCGTGGGCGGACGGGCGATACAGTTGATCGGGAAGCGGCGGAAGAGAAGGAGGGTGCCGTGGCACGGCGGCAGGATCCGTTGAAACAGAACTCTTCGCGACAGAGTTCAGATTAAAAGAGTTCAGATTCAGCGGGATAGTTTTCTCTGGGGTGATTAGTGGCTAGATGAAGAAGATTAAGCGAGTTGTGTGATTTTGGGTGGGCTTTCTCGAGGGGATCAGGGTCTGCTGAAGAGTGTGCGCAGATTGTTTGGCAGCGCATCGAAGTGATATAGGCTTTTGGATTTTATTTAGTGGATCAGATCCCACATGTCTGGCCGTTTTATGTAACACAAATTTGGGTGGATTTAGAATAATTATAGTTTGTCTTTATAGGTACTTTATAAATTTGCACCAAATATATGTTTGGGATCAATCCAGCTGTGTGCTATTCAGAAAAGGGTTTGAGATTAATCTTGTCTACATGATATTTACAGGTTCATAATGTCTTGCTGCCTCTTGAGCTGGGATGGAGAAAAAGTGGTATCAGACTGCCTCTTGATTAGTACAGTTATGGCTTAGTATACTATGTAGAATGTATGTAGTACTTACTATTATGTCGATTAGATTGGACACTTTAATTATGGTGCTTAATTAGAGTAGAACGTGTTGTTACTGGCTACTTACTCACATCCTCTTTGTATGGAACTGCGGGAGTTGTGGATGATGAACTGATAAATTGACCGCTAGAGTGAAATGCTTAATGCATTTGTCAGTTCCCATATTTTGCATTGTCCAGTCTCTGTACGTTCCTATGATTTGTTCACAATACTGATTCTTCCAGGCTAACAAAATTAGTATTGTAAAAATGCTTGCTGATCTCTTACATGCTTGCTGCCACTTGGGGCTTCACTCACATGCTAACAAAACCCTTTTATTTACTTTCCTTTGGTAATTTTGGAAAATTGAAGTCGATTTCTGCTTTTAATGTTTCCGAAAATCCTGGAATATTCTGCTGTAATTCTTGGTGATGACGTAAAGATGGCATGTGAATCTGGGGAACACAAATTCCCGTGTGTATATTCAGGTTTCCCCCTATGTACATGTGCTAAGGGAAGCATGTGCAAAGAATAAACATAAGTATCAAAGTTAGTTTTCTCCCTTATTTGTTCCTAGTCGCACCAATCTAGAATGTAGCTGCGATTAAGCTTTTTGTACCTTCCGGAGGAGAAGCTTGTAGGTTGCATCCTTGTGGTGCACCAGCAGCTTTGTGATCTCTAAGAGCAAATCCTTCTCTCAGTTTTTTGCTAGCAAAACTCTTCTGTACTGGGCTCATATGAACCGTAGGCTTCTCTGTTAGATATAACAATATAAATTATATCAGCTCTATTTAAAAGAATTCTGGAATTGGTTTGGCCCTTATTGGATTTATTATAGCTCTTATTGGATTTCATTGGATTTCTCCTTCAAATGAAATTGCTGAAAAATGATAGTAATATGAAAGAATTAACCCTGAATCTATATCTCTGACTTGTACCTCGTATCATTGGGCAATATTTAAACGAAATTATTTTACCCTAACCCTAATTAGTCTTTACAATATTTTACATAAAACCATAATTGTTATCCAATTTTTTTTATAAAAAATAATCTAATACCTTGTCATATTATTTTACTTTCCATGTGCAAAATAAACATTTCTTTTCCCCAATTTTCCTAATCAGAAAATTTAGCAATTCCCGTATTTCATGTTTATTATTTTCTTTATAAAGTTATAATGAAAAACATTACTATTTTCTGAACCGAAAAGGGTTAAAACCTCTATTCTACATGTTCAGCTTTATCCATCTAAGGATGGCAATGGCAGGTATGGGCATATGGACAGGGTAGAGCAATACCATACCCATACTTGTGTAGTCAATAGTACAAAAACTTACCCATATCTGTATCCGCGAGTATAAAACTTTACAATATCCATACCCGCCGGGTACCACAGTGCACAATTATTCACAATTTTACGTTTATAAATAACATATATTTGAAAAAAGACAATTATCTCAACTAAATAATAGGGAGACGAGTACATAAAAGTACTGAAGTTTAGAATTTACAATCGCATACTTGTTCCTAGGCTTCTTGGCCCTATAGGTTGACACTCTACGAGTAAATTTGACATGTTAGTTTAAACGGTCAGGGTATGAGTATACCCATGGATACAAGTCTATACCCATCACTTACCTGGTAGGGTATAGGTATTACCTATGGATATAAAAGTATGTCTATATCCTATCCATACGGGTATGGTACCTGCGGATACTTATACCCATGGGTAAAATTGCCATCTTTTTATCCATCCGAGCCTTTTATGAGATATTCTTTGAAGTGGAATGGAGGAGTAGACAACATGAAGCTAGAAGAATCTATGTTTATTTTCTAGTTTTCGTCGCACGTAGGGCTGGACTATCGAGTAGCTCGACTCATTAAGACTCGGCTCGTTAAGTCTCACGCTCGTTATGGTTCGGATAATTAAACTCGTTAAGAATAATGAGCAAAAAGTAAAGCTCGGCTCGGTTCATTAGATTATGAAAATGCATCAGCATCAGACAGAAGCATACCAATAATTAAAATGACAGTTACAACCCCATATATAACAATACTTAAAGCGACTGATAATTATCAATAGAAGTGCCACACACTTGATCAACACTTGCTAACACTTCAACAACAAACGAGAACTATTCTGGATCGATCGGGAAAAATAAGGTTTTTGGTCGGTCGCTCTCGCTCCTGGATCGATCGGTTTTTCTCAATGGGCCAGCTATTCGCCTTAGATAGGTTTTCATATTAGACATGTAGCACATAAGTGAGCCATACCTTGGTCGTTACCGACCTTAACGAGTAGATCACGAACATCGTTAACTCGATCGTTTAGCTCGTTAAGGATATCGAGCAAAAAATGCAGATCAACTCGAATCATTAAGGAAACGAGTCGATTTCGAACGAGCCGAGCAAACGAGTGCTCGTTAAACTCATCGAGTTTCGAGTTTTATGTCCAACCCTAGTCGCACGCAAGAACCAGGCGGCCGCAATCTTCTCCATCAGCCATCGGGTGCATGTTTCGCCTACGCCCCCCGACGTCCATGAGAAGAATGTCCAAGGATCTCAACATAAATTTTTATTATGATTGATGGTGAACCTTTATAATATATTTTGATGTGGGAATGTCCAACCGGGTAGGTCCAAGAAGCCGAGTCGGCACGACCAACTTAGAGTGACCCATGGCATGCACACAGCCATAAGGCTTGGCAGGAAACCCTAGAAGGTACACAATCATCCACGATAGCTTGAGTTGTAAGTAGCGCCTTTGACGATCTTGTAAATCAATTTGAACAATATAGTAAAGGGAGAAGTAGGTATTTTAATCCACCGGTGTGTGTGTGTGTGTGTGTGTGTGTGGATCGGGGGGGGGGGGGGGGGGGGGGAGTAGGGAACCGAGTACATTGATTGTGCCAATCTCGGTAAGGACATTCGGATGCTCCCTTCGCCTTCCACCTCTCGTAAGCATGTAGTTTCTGTCGGCACTCCACACCGACAGATTCGGTCCGTCTCATCCGAGCCTTTGCTATTCATTGTAGCCATGATGATCCCTTTGGCGGTGTTCGACATTTCCGCTGGATAAGGAGACGTCCTCGACTATGAGGAAGATCTCCAACTGGGCGATGATCGTCATTGACATGGGATACACCCTACCCATGTCGTATGGGCCATGGGTGGGCATATATCGAAATGGGCATGCGGATGCCGTCGACAATGACCAAGATATAAGGATCTGGTAACCGTCACAAAGATTTGGAGAGTACTTATGGAGATTTTACTTAGAGTAGAGTGGAGGAGGAAGCAAATCACACGTAAGTAAAAGTGAAATGAGGGTTGGTGGCTCAGTGCTTCATGGCTTCAATTTCTTACTCGTGATGGGAGGCATGAGTTATAAAACGACTAGAGATGTTAAAATATGAAATATTTTATTACATGTGTGAAAGAGCATGTGTGTCCCATGTGGTTTTGGTAATTAGTGATAATCTCTATAAACTAATGTTTACGTTGAGTTTACTTGAAGGATTTGTCCATAGACAATGCTTGTACACCATATGTTGATTTCAAGGTAAAAAGAAGAAAAAAGAATAAAGAAATGACCAAGAGTATATTCAAGGGAAGACCCAAAGATTGGTCTCATGGGATTTGAGCCTATTGGAAGCATGTCTTGAAGAATAAGATTCAATAAGCTCTCATGTGTAACTTCAAGACATCATGATTATAAAGAAAGAATAAGTGAAATGCAAGTTCAAGATGAGCCATCTTGAATGATCATATGCTTCAAGATTTTCGTCCTTGGTGATCATGGATAGTGAATACATGACCAAAGAATAAGATTTCCCATAATGGAGTATGCAAGATCATTTCACAAGATTTCACAAAGCAAGCGCAATATGTGAAGGTATTCCAACTTGAAAATAACAAGATTGTCATCATCAAGATCAAGTGGAATGCTAAAGACAAATGTTTGTTCTTGATATGTTTTCTCTTTTACCAATCTCAAGTTGTTAGTTGAGATACCAGGTTATTAGATAGATAGTCGTACTATCAAGATGGACTATCAAATGAGTAACTTGATTTATCGTTTGGAGAGAGCTTAAACCTTTGCACCTTGCCATCATATTTCTTGGTTGTCATTTGGTTATTATCATGTGAGGTTTAGAGCTTGTGGTTATCATCATAACAAGCACTAGCTCACCAAAAACAGATCTAGTTCATCAAAAACGGATTCGGTATGAAGATCTTAATGCTTTTTTTGTGTGTTTGGAGGTTTGTCGGGTCATCATGTATGGAGAGGTCTAACCTTTCCTTTTGTGATTTTATCCTCTCTTGCTGTGCTATGATGTTTCTATGCATAATTCCATAGAGCTTGTTCTTCTCTTTGCAACGAGTCCAAGATCATCGAAATGGAAGTCTAGATGCTCAAGTTATCGCCATTTTTGTTTTGCTTGTTTGCCAGTGTTTGGGATGCCGTAAATTCTGGCCCGGATACACAAGAATTTATTGTGTGTGGGGGGGGGGGGGCGGGGAGGAAATTCCTGTCCAAACACACTAGATTTTCCGGCATAAGGTGGCCCTATGATGGGGAGGGGGGGGATAGGTCCGAAAATAATATTTATTTCTGTTCTAGGATGAAATTTTTGCCTATTTTTTACCGGAACTTCCACCCCATCGATAGTTATAACAGTCAAATCTTGAGGGGACCTATAAGGCTCCCTTCTTCCCTAAGGGCTGGTTGGTTCTTCCATTCCTCTCTCCTCTATTGTTGATATTGAAGAACTTGCCCTATCTCTCCATTCGTCCAATGATTTTTGCATATTTTTGAGAGAAAAGTGAGAGGAGATCTAGATCTACTTTTCCACGAATCAATTTATCCTCTAAGTGAGGGGAACCCATAGGATCTAGATCTTGGAGTATTTTTAGATTCTATCTTATGTTTTTCCTGTCTTATTCTCCCAATAGCTTTTGTAGCTTTGGTGAAATTTGTAAGTGGAGGACTTGTCATTTCATTAGATGCATCTGATTGAGTTCTATACAGAGGATTCAGTTGGTAAAAGTGGAGAAGATTGTTTCTCTCAAGAGCTTGTTTCCAGAGCTTGACCCACTTTGGTTCTTGAAACCCTAGATGGTTTTGTAGCTTTGGTGTTGTTGTGGATTTCTTGGGGCCTCCAATTGAGTTGTGGAAATTCTACAAACTTGAGGCACTGGTGTCAATTTGTTGGGAGTCTCTAGTTGATTTGTGGATATTTTCCCAAGCTTATACGGGTTCTGTGACCTCCCTCAAGTGACCCATAGAGGACCGAGGATTTCCCTTTTGGTGTGAGGGCTCTAGGAGAATACGATGAGCCATTGTGGCATTTGGGGAGCATTGTGCCTCCACACCGTCTAACAAAGAGTACGATCCGCAATGGTGTGAACTTCGGGATACATCGTCATCTCCATGTGCCTTAATTATTTTTATACCCAAGATCTTTATTCTGTGATAGTCCTCATGCTTGAAGTTATATATCTTACTATCACTTAGTTGATTGTGTTTCTTAGCATAAGTTGGTGGTGCACATAGTTGAACCTAGCATATTTAGGTTTTGTGCTTGATAAATTAACGCTAGTTTTATTTTGCATTTATTTTAGGCATAATATTAATTGGTTTAACTTGCCTATTCACCCTCTCTAGGCAACATCCATGTCCTTTCAAGGGGTTAGATTTCAAACCTGTGATGTGGGGTGAGATTTTCTAAACTCATTTTACATATGGCATGTTTATTCTTTATGAATACTACCTATGCATCTATCCCGAATACATGGCATGGGTCCGACCCATGGCCTAGGGGAGGTACATCACGCTCTCGCTCGCGGAAACATTGGGCGCGTTTGGTAGCCTGCACCCAAATTTCGTCTTAGCCGCGTAGTGCTAAGGAGAGTAGAGCCAAAATAAAACATGCTTTGATCCATGTTCTGCAACCAGTTTGGTAGTTGAGTCGCATCAATAGAGAATTTTTTGCATGTACAACTTACTATGGTGATGCAACCATGTGTGTTTGGTTGTCTCACACATAGGTTTGTGCTCGCCTCTTCTCTCCATGGATGACCTTACCCTTCTATCACTCTTGTTGTTTATCATTACAACTCAATGTAGTACGTACTTAAGCATTCCATATCACAACCTTAGATACCACGAATGGTAGTTCATCAGTTTACCTATACCTTCTACAAATCAACAAGCAACTCTACAATTTTATAGTCCTATGGTTCTTGGGATCTCTGTCATTCCACATTACCGTTGGCCACTCTATCCTCTTGGTCCTTCAGGCTTCATTGTCAGACTGCTTGACACAATGGACAATGCCATTTTCATTGGGCGTCACACTTTCCTCATCCATCACAGAGTCATCAAGGACAAACTCCAAGATCCTATTGTGGAGAATACAACATGCAGGAACTAGATTTTACCTAGGTGTGGAAAGGGTGGAGTGACTTTTGATCAGTGATCTTGAACATATTCTTCAAAGCAGTGAATGCTGTCTCAATGGTGATCCTAAGGCTAGAGTGTCTGAGATTGAACAATTCCTTACATTTTTGGGATTGTTCCTTCCAGTGAACTCGTTCAGATGGTAATCCTAGAGCGACAACTATATCCATCATCTCCTAATTAGAACTTCCTATTGGGGATATTGATTCAAACAGGTCTAGACATGCTATCAGCAAGGATGGTTGCATCATGGGTTAATCCTTCCCAACCAGCTAGCACATATGAAAACTTCATCTTGAAATCAATAACAACAAACGCATTCTACCTCGTGAACTGCTTCCTTATTCTATAAGCTGCCGATTATGATCTCGGAACTCCAAGTGACATGAGTACCATTGATTGCACCGACGCAATCCTATAACAAGATCAGAAAGGAATCATGTTTCTGACCAATAGAGACCTGCGGCGTAATGAAAATACAGTACAAATGATCACCTTGAAATATGGCATCCACATAGGCTAATGCGTATCTTGGAAGGTCTTTGATCCATTGACTACTTGATCATTTCTTCTCCGAGCTCCCCAATTTCATACAACACTTGCTTGAAATAGCGTGATAATGTCTCCATGATTCTTGTGAATGTGTTATGTATGACCCTAATCTCTGTTTATGACCTACCACATGAAGTAACATAACAAGTTGCTCTTCGACAGAGGTGTGGATAGACGATGTCAACCAAAAATCCACTCCCCTTAACCTTCTAACAAATGCAAAGAATGAGGCTCTTTCCATCCGGAGAATTTTGAGAGCCCCTACATCGTTATAGTTGAAGATGTAGTTCCAATTAGCTATCCTCTCCTGATCATTGGCAAACATAGGACCGTACACCAGACGATAAAAGGCAACGCACCTAACAAACCTCTTGTGAAACAACAAGATCCAGGCCTGAATGACACCTATAAGAGCATCTCTAGCAGATACCGCATCTGGCGGTACTGCAAAACGTGAATGCAGTGTACCGCAAACCTGTTTTGTAGTACGAAAAACGCTCGGGAAGAACAAGTACACTAGATTGGAACTACATACTTAAAAGCATCACACATTGGCACCAGATTCATAGATATGGGAGGTTTTGGTCATCGAGATCGATATATATATATAACAAAAATTGATGTCATGCCCTGCATCCAGACTATACCTAGCATCTACGTAGCTCCACCGGCGGTACCTACTCACCTGAGCATCTACGACGGCAACATCGCGAGCTTACTCGTTGTTGGAATCGGTGTTGTCGTGGTCGCTGTAGACGACGACGAGGCCTCCGAGCCGCACCTAGTGTTCACGGGCAAAGATGCGAATGACACATCAGAAATCACGCTTATCCTTGGCACGCCTGAGGCAGCGACGCTTCGCGTGGTCTAGGATGTCACTGAGCACGGTGTATATGGAATTGAACTTTGCCTCGTTCACCAAGAGCTCCTCATGCTTATTGTTCGAGTTGTCAGCGGGAGGGGCGGGAGCGGAAGGAGCATGCGTGGGCATGGGAGCAGGCTTGCGGATGACCGGCGTGGCGGCTCCGAGTTCTGGTCTAGCGTTCGCCGGCGCGAGCGATCTACCCGCCTCGACATCGTTCACGGCAGGGCCGAATGGCAGCGCGAGGGCGTCGCGCCCACGTCCCTGCTCGGAGCGGCATCTGCGTACGTCGTCCTCCGACGACATTTGGCGGGTGGCCTAGCAAGGCGGAGCTCCCGCCGTGATGCGGAGAAGCGTGTCCGCGTCCACCCAAATCGTGGAACGATTGGCTGGCCATGGCAAAATGGGGGGTCGACACGATGGTGGGCAACATCGATGTGATTTTTGACGGTGGAGGTAGTCAGAATTAGAGACAGGGGCGGGCGGCGGTGAGGGTTTCTGTGCGTAGGAGGAAGGGGAAAACGGATGCGGGATACCGCATCCAGGACCACCACACCAAATATATGCGGGACAAATGGGCCTCGATGAGGGATACCGCAAATAAATTTGCACTTTTCGGCCTTTTACGGTATCTGGAAAGGCCATTTTTGGCCTCGGTACCGCATGTTGGCACAAATTTTGTGGGCCGGACGATATGCAGTATCTGATAGAGATGCTCTAAGCGCAACCTCCTGATGGATAAGTGCCATCCTGTTGACCTAATGACGCAAATCTATCATGAGTTCTTCCTAAATCAAAACTGTAGGAGGAGCTGAAAGAGTAGGGGAGAGGGAGGGATGGTGGTTTACCCCTACCATGATAGATGAAGGAGTATGCAATCAGGGAGAAGGGAAGACATGCAGCAACTCTCTTGGTCTAGTGGCGGAGCTACGGTTAGCAGCAAGTGATGTCAAAGTTAAAAATTAATGGCACTGATGTCAAGAAATAGTATTTATGGGGTTAATTCTATTGTATCATAGCTAGGCTTTCCTTGCTAACCAAACTTTTGTGTGGTCGCTTGACCATAGTCATAGTGCAGCTCTGCCACTATCATGGTCGATGGTTAGGTGCTGAAGTAGAAAGAAGCGGCTGATATAGTAGACATGCGTCTCAGCTTGCTAGCATCGCGCCGCCACCACCCGTCTCGGAAGAGGAAGATGGGGATTTTACTTTGTGAGGGGCAGATGCAGGGGTGAGCAAATGTCAACACCCGGATTTTTAATCCCAGATGCCTGTTATGCCATACATCGCAATCCCAGGATTACCATTTTTGCGAGACATAACAGATTTGGATACCACAGTACATCATCCATTACAAACCATACATAAGGTCTTACACAAATAAGGATCTCATGATCCAGTTCTTAATACAAATCAAGCAGCGGAATAACGTAATAATAAAAGTAGCGTAGGCGAAGCTCCATCTTCGGGATCACAGGCAATGCTGACGATGGGAGATGATCCTAGTTGTCGTAACCTTCCTGGGTGCCATCCTCCTGGTACTCCTCTTCATAGTCAGGCCACGAGAATAGCCAGGGACAAAGCCATGAGTACTCTTTAAGTACTCGCAAACTAATACTAACAAGTGAAGGGGTTTTTGTAGTAGGACACTAAGCTCTAGGGTTGTTTTGCAAAAAGCCAGATTTACCTCTACTAAGTTTAGAAACAAGGAAAGCTAGTTGAAGTTTTATAGCACCTAAGTGAGAACTTGAATTTCATATCACAACTCTGTTGTGGTCAAGTCAAAGTCTCAATTCATTTCACAAGTCATTTTGAAAACATCTGACGGGGGAACAGTATGGCCACTCCAACTGTCCATAACCGCGGACGCGGCTATTCGAATAGTTTGACACTGCAGAGATTTTACACTTTCACCAAAACATTCGATACATCCGTCAGGAACAAATCCTGAATTCACCGCACTCAGTATGCGGATAATCAATCCTAACCTTTCAATTACACGCCCTAGTATAAGCACCTCTCCTATGAGTTTGGCCTCCCAACCATGACCAACTGTCATCTTGGGTACTGCACAGGTGGACAATCTTCACAAGGTAGCCTCAGCTCAGACCTTGGTTGTGAGGGAACCAATACTAAGGCATCTGAAGATTGAGATAGATCATGAGAAAAGAGGGAAATTTCTAAGGTTCTGGGGCTTTTGAAAGGTTTTTAAAGTTTGACTTTGATTTTCTAGCAACATGCTTTTCATTCATTCATTCATTCATTCATTCAATAGCACACGATACAAACACACACCACAACAAGGTAAACAGATGGTTTTAAGAACCATTCTGGAAACTACGATACAGTGGGACCGAATACAACTCACTACACTAGTGCTCAAGTGCTACTACTCCTCGGAGTCGTTGTAGTCGTCATCCTCATCGTCATCGATGAAGGCGTAATCATCCTCATCAGTGAAGAAATCCATAGCCTGATCCTCCAGAAAGTCATCATCATCGCTGAGATAGGAGTTGGGGTCTCCACGAAGATCCTCTACGGCATTCTCCCTTTCCTCCAACTGCATGTCTCTCTCATGGATGGTCTCCTCCAAATCCGAGATACGGTGGCGAAGACGGCAATGATGCGCTCCTTCTTGTCGAGCTGACGGCGATGAGACTTGCGATACTTCGCTAGCATGGCGATGGTCTAATCCTTGGTCTTGATGATGGCGGACTTGTGGTTGCAGTAGTCACGGCAATTATACAATTCCTGCTGACGATCATACATCATGAAGCTGAGGTGGTCCAACTGAGTCTTCAGCTCGGGGTGGTATGGGGCTTCCAGTGGCTGTCCCATAGCATCACGCCGTGGACAAAACTCAAAGCGGGTACCCTTGATCTGATTGATACTCTGCCCACACAGACGGGCAAGAGCTTCCTGCATGGCCCTGGCAAGTCCATCGAGCTAGTTGTTCTCTCTTAAGGTGAATTGAATTTCCTCGGCAGTGGGAGGTTCAATCTTTCCTCGGAGACTTGCAACAATTAGCCACTGCAGACCTTCTCCTCCTTGATCATTGAGCTGAGCTCCGAAGAACTCGGGGTGAGGACGCTCCAGAAGTTTCGAAAGCTGGTACAAATCCCGCTCAAAGATAAGGTATCTTCCATTCCCCAACTGATAAAACTTGCTGTACCTCACATCCATCTATAATAATATAGGATTAGTAAGTTAGTAGAGTGATCAAGTGTGTCAAATTTTATGTATTTTGCAAGAGTTTTTGAGAAACATGAATTTTTATGAAAGAATCAAGGTGATAAGAATGGGAATAAGTTTTTGTAAATATTTGCTTCCTTTGGTTTTGAAACTAAGTTTTTGATTCAAACGGCCAGTATAACTAGGGTCTCCTATGGTTAGGATGGCTCTGATACCAACTTGTCAACACCCGGATTTTTAATCCCAGATGCCTGTTATGCCATACATCGCAATCCCATGATTACCATTTTTGCGAGACATAACAGATTTGGATACCACAGTACATCATCCATTACAAACCATACATAAGGTCTTACACCAATAAGGATCTCATGATCCAGTTCTTAATACAACTCAAGCAGCGGAATAACGTAATAATAAAAGTAGCGTAGGCGAAGCTCCATCTTCGGGATCACAGGCAATGCTGACGATGGGAGATTATCCTAGCTGTCGTAACCTTCCTGGGTGCCATCCTCCTGGTACTCCCCTTCATAGTCTGGCCACGGGAATATCCAGGGACAAAGCCATGAGTACTCTTTAAGTACTCGCAAACTAATACAAGTGAAGGGGTTTTTGTAGTAGGACACTAAGCTCTAGGGTTGTTTTGCAAAAAGCCAGATTTACCTCTACTAAGTTTAGAAACAAGGAAAGCTAGTTGAAGTTTTATAGCACCTAAGTGGGAACTTGAATTTCAAATCACAACTCTGTTGTGGTCAAGTCAAAGTCTCAATTCATTTCACAAGTCATTTTGAAAACATCTGACGGGGGAACAGTATGGCCACTCCAACTGTCCATAACTGCGGACGCGGCTATTCGAATAGTTTGACACTCTGCAGAGATTGTACACTTTCACCACAACATTCGATACATCCGTCATGAACAAATCCTGAATTCACCATACTCAGTATGCGGATAATCAATCCTAACCTTTCAATTACACGCCCTAGTATAAGCACCTCTCCTGTGAGTTTGGCCTCCCAACCATGACCAATTGTCATCTTGGGTACTGCATAGGTGGACAATCTTCACAAGGTAGCCTCAGCTCAGACCTTGGCCGTGAGGGAACCAATACTAAGCTATATAAGTTTCCAGTCAAGCCCTACCCAATTCTCGGGTATTGTGGTTGTACGGTAAAATTGGAATGGTATCGCTTCCAGACAACCATCAGTTTTATAAAGGGCTAAGGCTCATGCCTCAACATTTTCATCACCAAAATCATCCGGTGTTTGGAAACACATGTCAAAACATCTCAATAGAATGATCCATCATTCCAAGGTTTTCATAACCATTTTTCCACCAAGTATTCCCATCTAAAGGTGATCAAGTTTTATGCTTAGCAGTAGCATCTACAAGTGGGGGTAAGTACTAATGAGGGGTGGGAAACTAGTGGAGTTTTACTAAGTTCAATCTCATGCCTTAGGATGACATAAAGAATATCTAGCTTAGGCCAAGTTTTATGCTCTTTATGCAACCTTCAATTATCTTTCTAATATCTACAATTTACTCAAGTAAACTCTAAGTAATAGCTTTGATAAAGAAATAAAGTAGAAAGCTTGCAAGTAAAACTAGGATTGGATATCATCAAATGTGTCTAACCAAGCATGCTTAATGCATTGCATAGGTTATCAAACTTTCATAATTGCAAGTGTTAGCTTGCTAAGTTAATAGCTTGCAAGTATTGGCTTGCAAGGTTAACTTGTATAGTAAGGCTTGCATCAGTATCAGTACAAGCTTGCCTTGTGCAGAGCAGTGGTTGAAGTTCTCCCCGGCTTCTTCTTCGTAGTATCCTCCTTCCTCCTCGTATCCTTGGTCGGTACTAGCATCTATGAATAAATACGAGGTACACAATCACCAAACAATACTTAACTACTTTCAATCATCACACACAAGGACTCTATAGATGATCTAGCATCATCACTAATATTACAAGATTATTTCTTTTATTCTTAGAAAAGTAATTTCTACTCATTGAAAAACTACTTAAGATTTAATATTCTCCAAACCAAACATGGGATCATGTTGACACATGTCATCACCACATATTTCAGTACATGGGAATGTGATTTAAAGTGGTGTCACAATTTAATAAGATTTAACCTTTTATTTTAAATAAAGATGAATGACTAGAAATGCCTATGTGACCTTCTTTTATTACTTGAACATTATTTCTGCAAGTAAACCCATATGTTTTTATATATTCTGAAAGGTATGATCAAATGTGATTTTTGAGAGTTGGAATCAACTCAAAAGCTATTATGGTTTAAATTTGAAAAATGTTTGAATGCAGAAAAGGTTTTGCCTTGTTATTTTTACCAAGGTTGATCTATAGATTCAAATGATTTGAATCCAACGGGCTTGGATTAAGAATTTCAGTACCTTTCTAACAAAATTGGTTTCATTCAATTTGGTTCAGTGAATCGAGCTGAGTTGATTTTTTAAACTAGGTATAGAACTATGTTTGAATTAAAATGGAAAAGTTAAATTCAAACGACTGGGCTGTGCGGGAATTGCTAATGGGCCGGCCCAGTTTCACTCCGCGGCGCGGGGCGCAACTGACAGGGGCGGGGTCTACTGGTTAGTGACTCTTTAAACGCGAAGCGGTACAGGGCAATCTCATCCACATGATCTAAGTCTAATCGAACGGCTGCTACTCATCGTCCACGTCAGGCGGCGCCAGCGAGACAAAAACCTAACGCGGCAGGTGGGGGTCGTGGGAGGCTCACTGGGGCTCAGGCGATGGTCGGCGATGCGGGCGAACGATGAAGTCGACGACAGCGATTCTCCTGGCACCGGCAGCTCCTCCTGGGGTGGACGAAATCGACGGATCCTCTACTCCTCTACAGCAGCGAGCTCCGGCCAAATTTCGGTGATGCGCTGCTCGCCTTGCTCCGGCTACGGGGTGGAACGATTAGTGAGGTGAGGGGAGTGAGATGGTGTGAAGAAATCGACTGGGGGTGGCCTCCTTTTATAGGCTCGACGGTGAGACGGAACAGGATGGGCAGGCGACGATGGCGACACGGCTACGGGCAGCTAGAGGCATGGCCGTGGTTGGCGATCGATCGGTGGTCTCCTGGCGATGCTCTAGAGCTTTAATGCGCGTGTAGGGGCGGTGGCAAACGGTCGGGAACGCGCGGTGCTCTGCGAGGCAGAGGCGGCGAACTCTGCGGCGAGCGGTGGCTATGGGGTACGGGCGGTGAAATGGGCATGTCTGGCGGTCTCCTGGGACGGTGAGGTGCATGCTGGCGGGCGGCGAGGGCTCGAGGTGGTCAGGTTGCGTGGGAACGGCGCGTGCTCGGTGGTGCGCGTCGGCATGGTCGACAGCGGCACGGGCGCAGCGTTCCTGGCGGTTTTGGTTGCTGTCTGCGAGGCAGGGCTGGTCGAGAGGGGGCAGTGAGGCATGGGCTACCTCCTAGACAAGGTTGGCACGACTAGTTCTTCTCCTAGCTTGTTGTCTACACTAGGGTGACATGGGTGCTCTCGGCCTATTCATCATTGATGACATTGGCGAGTTACAGTGGTGCTACAGCTTAGTTAAGTTGGCTAGATGATCTACTGAGGCTAGTGTAACCAGATAGGGAACAAGTTTGGCTCAAAACACTGCTCCAAATAGTGTTTGTGATTTTGTTGATTTGAATCTGCAAGGTGTTTGATGAAATGGCCGCATGAACTCAAGTTTTGAATTTTGAAATTATTTTTGGTGGGTGTGCTAGGCATGTGCTGGTGAGTCTGTGGATGCTTGGGTTTTGAAAATTGAGTTAGTTTTTGAAAAAGTGGGATCTTCCCATATGAACTAGATTCAATTTTAAACTATCATTTAAACTAAGCATTTGAATGTTTCTGGATGATCAGAAAGTGGGCCTTGATACTTTGTTATGAGTACTATAAAGGGGTGCAAAGATCCATACATGTTTCTATTAAGTTCTGAAAGTTATAGATAGCCAAAGTAGGCATGGGAGTTAAATTGGCCAAAGTGACCATTCACTTAATTTGTTTGTTTTGATTTATTTGTCTTTGGGAAAAGTTTGGGGATTGTTTAGATGATGTTTATTTCACCTAAGAATCATTTTACAAGCAAAGAAACACATAATCATGGCAATTCAAAAAGAATCCAAATTTTAATGCACACTCATATGAATGCTTTCATATTTTAATTAGAAAAGTTTTTGTTAACCCTAAATTTGGTGATTAGAGTTTGATGATTCTAGTTTAATATTTTTGGAATGTTACAGCAAATGGATTAGATAAGGCTACTCTTGGAACGAAACAAGGTTGGGAACCTTCCAATTCCCTCTTGCACGACCGCGGATGCACGCACGACGTCGCCCATTTTTTTAGCTCCGAGGCATGGATCCACTAGGTGTGTTTGGTGGGTCGCATGACCATTTCCTGCACCAGGCCGGCAGAAATAAGGCCGTTTGGAGACTTGCACGTTGGGCCGAGCTCTCATAGCACGATTATTAAAGAACCCCATTGATGGCCCGCTAGGAACACCGAAATCAGGCGTTTCCGTAGGGACAGGTCCCAGGGGGCCAAAAGCGCACAACACGGCTACACGCGGGGAGGGTGGGGAGGGGGGGAGATGCCACGACGCATCAGGAACACGCACCATAAATCCCCTCACCGCTCTCTCTCCCCCATTCGCAACTACCCCTTGCTCCCGTCTCACCGTCGGTGGTTCCTCTCCCGCCGACAGATCGAAAACCACCGCGAGGGCGGCGGACGGCGGTAGATCTAGGCGAGCACCTCTACTTATTCGTGGCTGCACGGTGGTCAACGACTGCAACCGCTTCTTCGTCGACATACCTAAAGCTCCACAGCTGCAAAAATGGAGGTATGGCCTCGAACCATCTCCTCTAAGGTTTTAGCAGCTTAGATCTATCTGTTATCGACTCAATCTCCTAGTATGAGTGACATGCATGGTAGATTTGTGAAGATTTATGCTAGTTTTGGTCGATTTGATGTGTCAGGGTCTTTTCTTGGCTTGTTGTGCCTTCGTAAGCACTAGATCTAGCGATGCATTAGTTCCATATGTGCTTGCTAGTGCCTAGATTCTGGCGATGTGGTGATTAGGGTTCATGCGATTGGGAAATTGGGGATTTTACACTGTTCATCTTCTATTGCCTTGGCCGATGATTAAAACTGGCACCGAATAACACTGGGGGAGGGGTGGGGGGTGGGGGGGGGGTGATTCTGTACTACCTTGAGTCGTTCATGACAAACTATGTTGTGCATTGTACTAGATAGTACAGAGTCCTCTCCCCGGTGTTTGTGTGCACCTCATATATGAGGCCTTCATTACTTTGCACAACACTCTTCATGATCTCCTTCTTCGGCCGATGATTAATTTGCACTCTGTGGCCAATATCCCAATAGGTTGCATTCATAGCATGCCTGTTATGATTGATCTTGGACACACAATGACTAATATGAGGCATGATTTATGTGACTGACAATGATTAGATACGCACTGCAAGCAACTGGAAGCACTGATGCTTTCGAACCTGATTCTGTCATTTAATCTAGGCGATGGAACTTGGTTCGGTAGTATCATCGCTTCATGGCTTCAATGCTTTGTGCTATGAGGCAATTTCTGTTTATCCCGTGAAAGCATCATGTGATGACACCTAGTACAATGCGTTCATAGAGCTGGTGCTATAGAAACCGGATGGTATGCACAAAATATTGGCAGTGCACGTCATCTGGTTCCCTGTAGCACCATCTCTACCTTGTTTGTGCTAGTTATTCTGAAGCTGGGCATCGTTTTTGTTTCCTTTGGCCAATGATTACTAAGTAGCACAATGCCATGCAAGGGGATCCTGTTCATGAACAAATTTGTGTGCTAACCAAATTCATTGTTCATTTCTATTGCTTATGACGAGAATCTCTTTGCTTGTTGTGCCATTGCATATGAGGCCATGTGTTCTGAGGATTGTTCATGTCTCATCACATGTGTTATGTTCATTGTTCATGTCTGATCATATGTGCTGATTCTTGTTGTAGTGTTCCATGGATGCTGCTGAGGGTAGTGGCTCCAAGAGGTGAATGATGGAGGTGAGGGCAGCAGCAAGAGGACGAGGGGAAGGCCTCTCAAGATAGGACACTTTCACGACCAATTAGGTCCAACCCATTTTGCCAAGGTGATCTTGGCACCTGGGTTAGACCTGCTGCCAATCCCAGAAGGCTTCAGGCCTTTCCTCGGCAATGTGCCGAGGACGACTGTGCTAAAGACGAATACCAGATGCAGCTGGATGGTGAAGCTCCGGGATGTCAACGACAGGATCTGCCTTGACCAGGGGTGTCCTGGCTTCGCCATTGCTCACTAGGTGAAGATCGGGTTCTTCTTGACCTTCAAGATGCTAAAGGGTGACCTGTTCAAGGTCACCATCTTCGACTACACCATGACTAAAGTCATGAAGAAGTGCCCGCAACATGATCCAACCCTTACCACCATCGACCTGTGATCTTTGCCTCCTACTTTGTTGTCTGCTCGACTGTTGTGAACTTATGTTATGATGTTGCTGTAAACTTATGTCATGATGTTGCTGTGAACTTATGTATTTTTGTGTGTGTTAGCTGTGGCGTAGACACATTTGTAAGGTGTGGTAAGCTCATCATCTTGGGAAGAGGTTACCAGAGCACATGCCATAGCTAAAACCAAACATGCTTATTTCTTTCTCCCAGACCTAGTACAACCCTCCAAACAACAGTGCCTTAATTCTGCTCAAATGCTAAACAGTTTCAATGCGGAAAACCAAATAAGAGAAAGAATTTGGCCAGCACCAGATCCCGGCATGCAGTCCCCGCGCTTACAAATTGCACGCTTCGGAAAACCGGAACCAAACATGTCCTAAAGCGTCTGATTCAGCGTTGCCTCCAAGGTGCTTTCCAGACGCTACGGGATAGGACGCAGACCTCTTGCGAGCGACCAAACTGTCCCTTTTCATACTTTCTCTGATCCTTATTAGTTGACTCAAATTTGTCTAGATTTAAATGAATCTAGCATTATTTAATATATAGGTTTATCTAAATTTTGACAAATTCAAATCAATTAATATTGATGGGAGGGAGTACCGTTTCAGCCTGTTTAGAAAGTATGCAGGATACCAACGCGCATGTACATGCCATGCACGTCCGGCCGTTCGGCAACGCAGTAACTTGAGTCGAACTGCACTGGCGCATGTTCTCCATCATACGTATAGCACCGCGTTGGTGTAGTGGACGTTCTTGACGACGAGTAGGTGTAGAGCCCCTACACCGGCACCGATACGTATAGCCACCGGGTGGCTACCGTGTCGCAGCCGGCTGGCAAGGAGGAAGCTCACCTCGTCCATGGCGGGTGTTGAGTAGCCGGTTCGTCCTCCAGGACAGCAGAGAAGACACCGCAACGTACCGCGGAACGCGCCAACGAGCTTCGACATGGGAGCTGGCTCGAGCTCGGCATGGCGCATTCCCATGTCGGAGCTCTCATCGGCGTATTCCTTAGTGCGTCGCGATGTCTTCTCCTACAGGTCGAGCACCCTGCCATTGTCGGTGGCGCCGACGAGCATCAGCAAGAGCAGGAGGTGCGCCTCTCCAAGCCTGAAGCCTAAATCTCCCAAACACCAGAAAAGTGAAAACACAAAGGAACCGAGGACTCATGCGAAAATGGTGCACCTTTGCATCCGGGTACATATCTCTCCTAGCATTATTAACCACCACTCAATCTGATCCAACACAATTCCCATCAACTGCCGCCTCTCTGTAACCTAGCGCCAAGCAGCCTCAACCCTCCTCCTCTATAGTCGGTTCCATCCTCCGGCCGGCCTCGCTGACTTCAGGAGAAGCGAGTGCGGTGACCCAGCATACCACTGCATGATGTAGTCACTATAGTCGTTGACATAACACCAATGAAACATCGTTCACTAGTATTACATCCCTCAGAGTGGTATAACAGAAACACAACAGGTCCAAGAAATAACTATAGGTTACAACTCAACTCTTTACACAAGATCCAGAGAACACTCTCGGTTAAAGAGAGAGAAAGAAACTTCTTACAAAGAAGAATCAGAAATAAATAACTCAAAAACTATCATACTATTAAGACTAGTATCTTAACTAATGGTCTGGCATTGCTGCTATTGCAATATACTACAGAAATAGGTTCTATGGCTAGGGATTATATTCCTAGCTAATCAATAACTTCGTCTTCACTTGAGTTGATGCATATGTTGACTTTCTTGACTTCATTGAAGAACTTTGGATTCTGGTGATAATTCCTGGAGCATAACTTGATGTAGACGTCGTCTTAATGGCTTCAGAATCTAGCAAGGGTTAAGAAGATACGTTGAGTACGGGCGTACTCAGCAAGTTCACTAGAAAAGGAGTATTTGATACACTATATCTACAGCCACAGACCATAGGTCGTAGGCAATGCAAGTTTTCGTAAACATTTCTTCAAAGGTTACTTTTATTCTAAAAAGCTATGTCCGTCAGCCTTCACGGGTTTACCAGAACTTTCATGGAGTTCCTTTCCCGCTTTGTTCGCAGCTCCTTTCCGGAATAGGGAGTAACAAGTTACAATTCTTACACTATGTAGAGGTGCGTCACTTTACCCATGAGAGATCTTAGCTTTGTTGCACATCCGGGCGTGCATTCCCGTTCACACTTCCTTGGTATGAGGCCCAGACTAAGATCCAAGCCAATCACTGTCCTTCTCCGCGACCCCGCATGCACCACAATTGTTGTATGCCCAAACTCAAGGTAGCCTTTTCCCAGTATAAAACGGCTATACGTTAGTTGGATACACACACCAACCATTAACACTAGAAATTTGTCTTTTGTAAGACCAGATCCACGGTAGCCCATGATCTGCAACTTACAAATGCCTAGAATAGTGTCCAATGCATGCGAAAGGGAGCCGATCCAGCTGACTTCTCCGTCCCATTCCAAATCTCATGGTTAACGCGTAATATACGGCGCAAGAATCACTGGCAACATTGGTTATTAAGTCCTAGATAATATGTTCCTTTACCACCGGAACTTTCATAGTAGGTTATTACCTCATGGTAAATAACCTATAATCATATTATTATGAAAATAGTGTTTTCTGACCTTTTTCAAATGCAAGTGATGACAACACTGGATTTGCAAAATACTTTGCAGAAAATAATCAAAGGACATGAGCAAGTATGAACTTGCCTTTTGTGATTGCAATATTATGCACTGACGGTCTTCAAGACAATATAAGATCCAATATCTGAAATCAGCATCATTGGTCTGGTAAGGACTAATGTTTAAAGAAGCAAGATGCTATTATGCATAAGTAATGTAATGCAATTTCGTAAACTCGAATCCCGAGGATAGCGTTGTTCTAGGGTTTGGATACTAGAAATTGTTTCTTTGGAATGTGTTGCTCTTTTAGATTAAGTTTCATATTTGTGCTTCTTTTTAAGGCTTGTGATTGTGTGTGAAACATCATGTGATTAGGATATCATAAAATAATGAGATACACATAAATGTGAAATGCTACTTAATATTGCTTGTACTATAATTGTTTATATTCAAATTTTTACTTTACAAGTAATGTTACTTATAAAGAACTTAAGTGTTATCAATCCAAAGTATATAAGTAAAGTATTAAGTAATGTGATTACTATTAATTGTCATATGTTGACTGAAGTGGCAAAACGAATAACTTTTGAAGAAAAGATTTCTTTATTTAACTAAGAAAAAGTATTTAACTTTAAGTTAACATTATTAGGTGTTCTTACCAGTTTTAGTCCTTGAGTAAGAAAGAATTACTCCATTTGAATAATGACATCATTAGTATTTGAGACTTATCTATCTTGGTTTTTAGCTTGGTTAGTTTGGTATTGAGATGTACTAGGTCTTAATTGAAACAGACCAAAGTAACTATAAAACACATAATGAAGTTTTTATCATAATATTTAAAGTATTATAGACTAAAGTTAACTTTAAATACATATATGGATTTAGGTTATAATTGTAATCAGGGAAATGACATGACTTAACTATTTCTAAATTCACTATAGTGTTTTGGTATGTTGATAAACTTGTGGTTAAAGTAAAGGAATAGGTTTTATTTCACTACAAATTATCCTTGGAGATTTTATATTGGATAATGATCCTTTTATAAAATAATCTACACTTATGGTTGAAGGATAATTCAATAACATTATATTTAAAAGGTGTTAAACCATTTTGACTTTATATTATCAATATTCAAGACTAATACTATTTATTAGACTTTAATTAGTTAATTTTTTTAGAATATTAGCAAATTTTATTTACCCTAATATGCATTACTAACTAAAGAAATAGGTTTAAATTCAAGTTATTAAAGTGTTTAGCTTTTTATTTAACTCGAAAGTGGAGTATTATATTTTTATCATGTAGATATTATTTTTGTGATCATTTTGATATATTACATTTATTTTTTTGATTTAAAAATAATAAGATATGATTTTTATAAGATTTATTACTTTATAAATATTTAATAAATAACAAATATTTAATTAAGTGAAATAATAATGTATGATTATAGTTTTAAAGTATTGTTTTTTTATTTTTCTAAGATTTTTGGTATTTTATTTATATATTTTTAACATTTACCATTATTAAAATATGAATTATCAAAGTTTTATTACTTATAAAATCTTTATTAAATAATAATCATTTAAATTGTTAACATAATAATGTTTGATAATAGTTTTAAGTTATAGATTTTATTTTTCTAAATTTTTTCATACATTAAACATATTTTTCTGAATTATAGAACAATAGTTATTAAATTTACAATGTTTAATCAATTTCTGAAAATAATAAAATGAATTACTACATCATTGTGACATCAGCACAGGGTTATGGTTGTTTTACACCGGGGTAGAACTTACCCACAGTGAATGACAGAAGGGACCAAGGCCACCTCTGCTGCCACGCGGGCAAGGACGGGCCCACCCCGGTGTTGACCAAGACTTGGTCACACGGCGGAGTCAACTGACGCCGGCGACCCTACGGTGCATGCGGCGATGAGTTTCTGCACGAATTGGAAGCTCCTCTTCCTAGGCTACCTAAAAACGGCAGCGCAGAGTTCTGGGGTGGTCTAAAACCTCACCGGCGATGACGACAACGGAACAAGCACATCGGTGCTCGGTGACAGGACGACACAGAGGATGAGGAGGTCCAGGGGAGGGTTCTTTCAAACCAGGAGCTTACCCTCTTTGCGATAGGATGCTCGAGGCACTACTAGGAAAACGGTCGTCTGTGGCGCACGTAAAAGGCCCATCAGTGGTGCGCCACGGGCCTTGCGCTATAGATATCTCCTAGCCGTGGCGCACTGCATGGTGCGCCACGTTTATGTCGAGATAGGCGTAGCGCACCTGCTAGTGCGCCACGAATATGTTGGCAGGTGCGCTACGCCTTGGTTCTTCTGTGGCGCATCTGTCAGTGCGCCACAAGCATGCGCATGTGCGCTTTAGGCACTGTGCGCCACAGAAGCTGTGCCATGTGCGCCACGGGTGTATTTTTTTAATTTCAGGGCTAGATGATATATAATACAGATTATATAGGAAGATATACACACATATATAAGATATACAGTTATATATAAATACACAATTCGCAAAACAAGATTGAAAAAAAATACATATAGATAAGTCTCATACATGAATACATATATACATTGTTTCGATCAAGTTACAAAGTAGTTGGTGACATGCGAATACATGTGTCGATTGAACAAGTTAGATCTCGGAAGCTCGCCTAGACATCTAAACTAGCTAGACACAAACGCGAGATAAACAACCAAAGAAGAGAAGCATGATCACCGCGACAAAGGTGTAGGTCTTCATCCGGTTCCTCGTCCTAACTCCCGCTTGATAGCGCGTGTATCTAGCTTCCGCCTCCGCCATAGTGTTGTACCCTTTGTAGCTATTTCCGCTGAAACGGTGCACCTGTCTCTGGCAGTCTTCCCAATCTTCGTAGACTCCGGAAACCCGTCCCTTGTACATGACGTACCACGTTATCTACAAGTTGACAATAATAATTAACCGGTGATTGAAAAAAACATGTATAATCAAAGTCGCATATGAAGATACACTTATAGAAAGTACTCCTAAATCAAAAAGACCAAACTCAAAAAGCATGCCTCATATATAACCAGGTTATTCGACACAGGAATATGCTACGATGGAACCGTCCGCCAAGTAGGATGCACAACACCTGGACCTGTGCATAGCACAAGGCGGACAATCCCATCGCAGCACATTCACATATATAGTGTGCCACGACATTTCAATCATCAACATTATTCTCGAAAAAGACCAAAGTAACTCAAAAAGCATGCCTCATATATAACTAGCTAGGTCGTTGGACACAGGAATATGCTACGATGGAACTGTTCGCCAAGTAGGATGCACAACACCTGGACCTGTGCATAGCACAAGGCGAACAATCCCATCGCAGCACATTCACATATATAGTGTGCCACAACATTTCAATCATCGGCATTATTCTTGAAAAAGACAAAAATAACTCGAAAAGAATGCCTCATATATATACATAGATCGTTGGACACAGGAATATGCTACGATGGAACCGTGAGCCAAGTAGGATGCACAAGACCTGGACTTGTGCATATCACAAGGCTCACAATCCCATCGTAGCACATTCACATATATAGTGTGCCACGATATTTCAATCATCGACATTATTCTCGAAAAAGACAAAAATAACTCGAAAAGAATGCCTCATATATATACATAGGTCGTTGGACACATGAATATGCTACGATGGAACCGTGAGCCAAGTAGGATGCACAAGACCTGTACTTGTGCATATCACAAGGCTCACAATCCCATCGTAGCACATTCACATATATAGTGTGCCACGACATTTCAATCATCGGAATTATTCTCGAAAAAAGAGTAAGGAAAAAAGAAGGACCAAAGTGAGCAAAGGACCAAAGAGTAAGCAAAAAAACCAAGCATTGATTGATATATAATAATAAGCAAAAGAAATAAGCGATGATTCATAAACCTAATAAGATAAGTAGTAGCATGTACACTTGTCCACACACACAAAGGTCATCTATAGTTTTTAACTACAACTATGCCAACATCAAGCCTTCTGGCTCGGCTTAGGGAACGGGAGGATGCCTTGTCTTGTCATGAACTTCCTATAGTCACCCTGCATCTCTAGACGATCTTCTATGTCATGGTTATTCGGGATATTTCCTCCGTAGAAGATCCCCCCGAAGTCATGACATCACGAAAGACAATTGCCCCAAACTGCTACTGGATGCGATACATCTCTTGTCTAATATCTGAATCAGTGATCTTGGCCTTTGCTTCGGCCCACTGTTTGAGATGATCTGTCAGCGTAGAATTCTGCTGGTCAAGTAGGAACGCCCTCATGTGATGGAGTGCGTAGTAGGCTTCCTTCTTACTGTTTTCCTGCTGCTTCACGCAGGGGAACTCCGTTATGTGGTTGAATACGTGCCTGCCGAACTTGACCTTCATACGCACGAAGGTGGTGCCTTCCGCCGAGGCAAAGCTAGTGAGAGCATCATCCAGAACTTCCTTGATCTTGTCGTAGTTTTTCTTCTTTTCTAGACTCCCCGAGTCGAAATACGTGGCGTGGGAATGCTTCGGCGATAAGAAGATGAGCGTGCAGTGTTCATCTCTGCGCAAAAAATTCAAATGGAATGTGTTGGAAAAAGAATGATGATAATCTAATAAAGCCAATCGACGGTGGCGAGTGAATAACGACTTACTTGGGAAAGTAAGGCACGAGAATGTATTCCTTTGTCTTGTTCGCCACGAGGATTCTTTTTAGGTACGAGGCCACGATACGTCGTTCGGCGGGGGAACCCAAGAAGCCGTCACGCATGTAGTAGGGGTCCACTATAGCGATGCCCGGTGTGTTCTCTCTAATGATCTGCATGGCCAGGCTGAGATAAAACAGACGGACCATGGTATAGTGCAGCGGGTATAGGTGGAACATATTGAAGATGTCGTCGAACCACAGGAAGAATAGATCCGCAGGGGCATTGTCGACGAAGCCCAAGCCTGGTGGCACCTTAACCACGAATACCGTGTGCGAGGGATCTTTCTCCGATAGAAGGCATCTATCTATCGTCAGCACGCCGTCATGCACACTCTGCAGTTCCAAACTAGCGAGCCTCCGCAAATTCTTAGGTAGCATGGGCTCACCCGCCACATGAATCCTCCACATAATACCCTCGGGTCTTGGTGGCCCGTCCCGAAACCTGATCGGATTCGCAGTTGTTGACGCCACCGGCTGGCTCGAGCTGCTAGATTTTCTTTTCCTGCCCTTTTTTTTCCTTTTGGAGAGCGGGCAGGCACCACAATCTGAGCACCGACCGCCCTATGTAGTGTGTCGGGGCTTAGAATAAAGGTCCGGTTGGTTGTATCAGCTGGCTCTGTAAAGGCGCAAGCTGGAGGCGTTTCCTGAGAACCAAACAGACGCTTGGTGATAGTGGCTTTCTCTGTGGGGCCACCAGCTAGGTCTTCGTTGCTAAACTGAGTGTTGAAGAAGTGATCATTCCAGTCTTCGTCGTCCTCGGTCGTATCCTGCGCCATGTGCATATCATCAACATGATCATCCGACCCACCACGTGGAGGAGACGGCGAGGGCGGTAAGGGGGCCTTGCCACCGCTTGTCGCTGGCACGAGTACATGCGGTGCTGTTGTCTATGGCGTGATGGCTCCCGCCGTCCCCAAACGGATCATGCTCTTTGGCCATTGCAAGAATAAGCCGAAGCAAGTTCTGAGGACAGCCGACTCTTCTTCATCCGCTCCTGGGGGTTGAATGGGAGGTTCCAGGTCGTCGCAGCCCCTTAGCACCCGACTAATTTTAACCCTGTGCATGCTATCTGGCATCGGCCTTGAGTGGAACGTGCGCTGCAAGGGTTGAACGATGGTACCCTTGGCAACATCCCTCAGCTCGTTGTTCACGTAGCATAAGAGAGTACAAGGAACATCCGTCTGCGGAAAACATGTACGGCGTCGTCAGAGATGCCATAAGAGTAATAGATGGCGTGAAAGGCGGTAAAGCAATTTGTTTACCGTGATGGCGTTGAGATCGGCTAATGTCGACGCACCGCATACGGCGACGGGCGTGCAAGAGACGGAAGGGCTGCTTGATGGCGCGGTGCTGGCCGCCTGTGTATTCTCCCTACCACCGGGTGCTTGGAGCTCCGGTGCCGCCGCGACGATGGCAGGGGGGCACAAACATGTACTCCGGCGCCGCAGTGATGGCAGGAGGAGTCACCAACACTTGCAGCGCCACGGTGCTAGCGGGCGGAGTCACGAACACGTAGTTCACCTGATTCGTCGGTGCCGCGTTGTTCGAGTGGCTGCTGACCATGCTTGGAATCGGGCACGGCCCTACTCGACCACCCGCACTCTAGTTCGCTATTGACTCGACCAAGGTAGGCAGGAAGGACGTGAGGGCGATTGCCAGGTTGTCTTGGACGATCTGCGGGATCCGTGCCACTTGTTCCTTAAGTTCTTGAACCTCGCGGTTTTCCTCCTCGCTCCTTCCCGACGGCGCCACATGCGTCCTCGGCGGTGGACCAAAATGATCCACCCAATTCTTACCCCCGAGGCCGGCCAGACGGCCAGCCGACGACGACTTCTTTGTAACCGGCTCTATTTTCTTGGCCCGGTTCATCGCCCTGTTAAAAGGGTTATCCCACCGGGTGGCCGCTGTCGACCCCTGGGATGAGGAACCCTGGGATCCATGATAGCAACAATTTCCTCCTCCTGCAGAAGAAGTAACAGTCAATCGTTTAGATCATCGATTAGAATGCAATCGAGTTGATCCGCGGTAATTAGATTATACTTACCACAATGTCCTCGAATTCCTTCACCGCAGGATCAGCGGTGAGTTGTTTGGTTTTTGGGTCCACATGGTAACGGGCCCTGATGAAGTTTCGAACCTGCCCGGGTTCAAATTTCGCAAAGGGGTTTTCTATCCCCTTGGATCCATACTCTTCGTCCTCCTTATTCCATTTGGCCTCCGCGGTTCTGTATCCACCAGATCCGAGATGGTGATGACCTATATTCATCGCCTGCAACACCTTTCCCCGATTACTATTGGCCAGGGCTCTTTCGGATTGACACCTCTCCTTGAACTCCCGGAACTGATCTTCGGTGATCTGCGGGTCAATCTTCTGGATCTCCTCGAGACTTTTGCCTTCTTTATAGATCTTCTTCTTTATCCGGGTTCTCCAGCTGGCCAGGGCGGTGCTCATCTTTGTGAGGGCAGATTTGTTTACTTTGTTCCCATGATAATTTGTGTTTTGATACTTAGCGGGGAACTTGTATCTTACGTGAAGCTTCTCGAAGAGGAGTGTACGCAAGTGGCCATTATCTTTATGCCAGAGATTCTCGGTGTTGATCGAGATGGTTGTCTGGGTGATCGCCGCCACTTGCCCACCGTACCCTCTGACGACAAGGTCGGGCTCCAAAGGAACCCCTGATGGGCTCACTTCGATAATTTCCTCCCTGACCGTGCCGACCGTTTTTGGGCGCCGTTCCTTCGGCTTCTTCTTCTTCTTCTTCTTAGGAGGATTGCTACCACTCCCTGTGCCCTCACCGCCATCAGTGGTTTCATCGTCCGCCGTTCCTTCGGCTTCTTCCTCCGCGTCTTCCATCTCATCATCCTCGCTCTCCGAAGGATGGTATTCTTCATCGTCTTCTAGCCGCTGGGCCGCCTCCCAGAATGACAATTGTTTATTCGAAGGTCTGAGTTCTCCTTCAGCGCTGATGCGCTTAGAACATCCAGCCTCGTCGTTGTCACACATCTTTGCACTAATAAAAAACAAATAATTGGTTAAATGCACGGAAAAATCCGGCATAAACTTTGCTAATTTTCTTAAACTAGGAGTGCCTGATTTCTGCCGAAACAGAAGTTAATCAACATTCTGGCAAAAATCAAGGCTCATTTCATACAAGAACCTGCATACACGACATAATAAAGTGCTTCATACAAGCACAAGCACAATTTCAAGGTGCTGTTGTCCCAGCACAGATAGTAGTAGAAGCACAGTAGCACCCCAGATAGTAGTAGCCAGAGCAACACTAGGATGGATATAAGGAACTGATGGTAGTAGCAGTACAGATAATAGAAGTAGTAGCAGCTCAAGTAGTAGCATAGAAGTAGTAGCAGCTTCCAGATTTAACAAAAGGGGTGACAGACCACAAATTGCAAAGCATATCAAACAAGCCAGGTGAAACTTGCTTATGCTGGTTGACCCATGTTTTACAGATTCAGCACAAGTCATGACATCCAGATAAGCCACAAAATCAAACAAGCCAGCAAACAGTTTCCTACATGTTGAGTTAAAGAGTCCTCCCAAGTCCTAGCTCATCTTTTTCTCCGGATCTCTATTCCGCTCAAGAAAGTCAGAAGACTACAAGCCAAAGACGAGGCAGTGACATCATCTCCAGCGACCATCTACTAGTGACCCTGGAAGCCAAAGTTCACGTAGTGACATTATCTTCAGCGACCATCTAGGAGATGTTGGAAGGCCAGCAACTGGCAGCCCAGCATGACCAAGAGAGAAAACTAAAACTTGGATGTCAGTGCCGGCTGACCCCTACTAAGATCATGCCAGTCCATGCCGATTTTAGTTTCTAGCTCTACTCGGGGCAAACCTAGAAAACATTTCACCAAGTCTACAAGTAGTCTTGAGATTATTATTTTTTTAACCAGAAAATTTGGGCATCTAATATTTGCAACATCTACATTCCTGCAACACTAGTTACAAATTCAACAAAAGCATTGAACTTGAACATCTAGATAAGACTGACAAATTTCAGAGAATCAAACAAGCTATGTGAAACTTGCATATTCTCCTCTCTGCTACCGATTAAACTTCCAGGCAAAAACTGAAACTACTAAGGAAAATGTAGATCCTGAGGCAAACATCACAGGTGTCCAACTGACAACACTCTAGCTAGAAAATATTTCACACTGTCTACAAGCAGTCAAGAAAAAATTCTAACCAGGACATATATAACTAGCAACATCACAATGCTACCACGCTGTCGGTTGACCCCATGTCAGTACCAGGAGGCCTGGCTGTATTCAAGCAACATGCTATAACCATGTCGATTGTTACAGGAACCCTAACCATGGCCTGCAGAGAGAGGGGAGAGAGGGAGAGAGGGAGAGAGAGGGAGAGAGGGGAGGGGCGACCCTCACCTCTGAGATGAGGACGACGATGGCGGGCGGGCGGGCAGACGATGATGGCGGGCAGGCGGACGATGATGGCTGGCGCACGGGCCTCCTCCTCGAGCGGCGGCGGGCCTCCTCCTGATCCTGCTCCATGGCCTCCTCCTGCTCCACGACCTCCTCCTCGAGCGACGGCGGCTGGCGAGGCGGCGGATTGGCGAGACAGCGGCACGGGCCTCCTGGGATGCGGTGGCGGCGGCAGATTGGCAGCGACAGATCGACAACAGCGGCGGGGGCTCGGGCTCGAGATAAGGGAATGACATCGGCGGCGGGGACTCGGGCTCGGGATCGACAGCGGCGGCGGTGGGCGCGGTTGAGAATGAGGATGAGGGACGTGTGCCTGCGTGCACGTGGATAAGGCAAAGATAGGCGTAGCGCACTCTGGCATAGTGCGCTACAGATATCCGTAGCGCACTATGCCAGAGTGCGCTACGCCTATATCCTCTAACAACTGTATAAGAAAAGATATCTGTAGCGCACTGTGCCAGAGTGCGCTACGCCTATCTCCTCTAGCAACTGTATAAGAAAAGAGTCGTCCCACTATCTAACAGATTCACTATCCTATCCCACTGGTTCTGCCCACTTCTCTATTCTAAACTTCTGAGCACCCAGGTTCGAATCCTGGTGCCCCCTTTTTTTATTTTTATTTTAAAAATATTTTTAAATGTTCCAAAAATGCCCAAAAGTGGTAATATATGTCATATTTGTTTTGTTTTTATTTTATAAATACTTTTAAATGTTCCAAAAATGCCCAAAAGTGATAATATATGTCATAAAAGTGGTACAAATAATATGATTCAAAGTATAACTAAATTTCATAATAATTTGTCCATAATAATCTGAATCGGGCATGTCCCTACTCGACCACCCGCACTTTACAATCTTTTTCGACCACGCGTATTACAATATTTTTTGAGCTAGCGTTTTACAATCTTTTTTCCTTCTTTGTCGCGTTTGAATAATTTAGCCCCGGCACTTTAATGTTTCTTCTTTCGAACGGGCTACCTTTTTTGGGTAGGGTTGTCCTTTTTCTTCTTGTGATGTATGTTGCTGCATCGTAGTCATCGTCATCTTCAATCTTTGGATCGCCGTACTGGTCGAAGTCTTGCTCGTTGGCGACTCCATCCATTCTGATGATGTTTCTTTTTCCTCTCCTCACGACAACACGGCTAGGCTTTGTTGGGTCAGTAATGAAAAAACATTGGTCCACTTTGGTAGCCAGTACCCACGGTTCATTTTTCGCGGCCACGTTCGCACCGGCGGCCTTGGATTTGGCTGCTTCGGGTATAACCATGGTTGTGAAATACCGGTCTTCTCTTTCGACGCTCTTTGCCCATCTGACACGGAACATCGGCACCTTTTCTCCACAGTAGTCGAGCTCCCAGATCTCCTCGATTCTTCCATAGAATCTTTCCTTCACGTTGTCATCGGTGTAGAATTCCGACGTTACGCCTGAGTTCTGATAATCACACTTGTTGTCCTTTTCCTCTGTGTAGAATGTGTAGCCGTTGATATCATACGCCTGATAGGTCACCAGGTTTTGCATAGGTCCCGGAGACAAGGTGAATATGATCTTTTCCGTGTCAGAAGAATGCGATCGCGGGGGATTATCAAGGAGCGTCTGGCTAAACCAACGCGTGAAATCTGAGTTGTGCTCTTTGATTATTTCTCCCTGCGTCCTCTGTATGCCCCGGTCACTGTACTTCTTCTCGATTAACCTTTTGTGCTTATGTACCCAAGGATCGACCAATTCTAAATGCTGTAGCGCGACGAGGTTTGCTCGATCAAAGTCTGCGCGTCGAAAATCGAAGTCTGCATGCAGTATGCGACGACCCTCTCGGTGACCAGATCTGTCGAGCTTGCCAAGGTGCCTTTTGACGGGAAGACCGACGGGGTTCTCGATGTCTAGATAATTCGTGCAGAAAGAGATGCACTCTTCGGCCAGAAAGCCCTTGGCTATGCTTCCATCTGGACGGGACCTGTTGCGAACGTATCCTTTGATGTGTCCGTTCATCCTTTCTAACGCCATCATGCTGCGGAGGAACATCGGCCCGAGTTGGACGATGTCCTCCACGACATGGACCAGCAGATGCACCATAATGTCGAAGAATGCGGGTGGGAAGTAGACCTCAAGCTTGCATAGTATCACCACGATCTCCTCCTGTAGCCTCCCGAGCTGATTCACGCCAATCGACTTCCTAGAGATGACGTCGAAAAACTTGCAGAGGCCAAATAACGTTTCACGGACGTGCTCGTCCATTATCCCTCTTAGTGCGACCGGAAGTACCTGCGTCATTAGCACGGCACAGTCGTGAGACTTCATGCCACTGAACCTCTGCTTCGCCTCGTCTAGGTATCTGCTTATCTTGCCCGCGTGGCCGTAAGGAAATTTGACTCCTAGAAGGCACTTGAAAAACTGTTTGATCTCATCCTGGCTTAGAGTGAAGCAAGAAGGAGGGTAGTAATATTCGTTCTTCTTGAACTTTTTACCCTTCCGACGACCTTGTGTCGTCTCCGACTCATGATCATCGTCATCTTCCTGATCATCAGGAGTAGTGCGTCCTCCATGAAGCTCCTTCCGGATACCCAAGCATATCAGGTCGTGCCTTGCTTTCAGACCATCTTTCGTCCTATCTGGCATGTTGATTATGGTGGCGACCAGACTCTCGCACACGTTTTTCGTGATATGCATGATGTCGAGGCTATGAGGCGTGCGGAGAAACTTCCAGTATGGCAACTCCCAGAAAACAGACCTTGTTTTCCATACCTTCATCAGCGGATTGTCATGTTTCTGCCTCTTTCGCTTCTTTCCAGTCTTAGGATAGTCTTTCTAGTTTTTCAGCAACTCTTCCACTTCTTCGCTGCTCCTACGCTCTGGGATTCCTCGGGTCTCGGATTTTCCATCGAACAGGTCTCCACGTTTTCTCCATGGATCATTCTTGCCGAGCCACCTCCGGTGCGCCATGAACACGGTTTTCGATGACCCTGGATCTTTCTCTAGTTGGAGATAGCTTGTGTTATCCATGCACCTAATGCATGCGCAGAATCCTTGGATAACCTGCCCCGAGATATACCCGCAACCTGGATAGTCTTGCACCGTAGTGACCAACGCGGCTCTCATAGTGAAATAATCTTGTGCGACAGCGTCGTAAGTATTGGCTCCAGATTCCCATAACGTGGCTAGCTCCTCTTTCAACAGCCCGAGATACATATTGATGTCGGTACCAGGTTGTTTTGGCCCTTGAATTAGCATACTCATTTGTATGTACTTCTTCTTCATGCACAACCATGGAGGGAGGTTGTACATCCATACAAACACGGGCCAAGTGCTGTGCGTGCTGCTCTGGCTACCGAACGGATTGAGTCCATCGGTGCTTGCACCAAGCCTGATGTTCCTCGAATCTCCACCAAATTCTGGGAATTCGAGGTCCAATGCTTTCCACTGGCTAGCATCTGAAGGGTGCGTCAGCAGCTCATCCTTTTCGAGGTCATCATCGTCATCTCCTGGCTTCTTCCTTTCCGCATGCCATCGCATGAGCTTCGCTTCCTTAGGGTCCACGAAATAGCGCTGTAGACGAGGAGTGATAGGAAAGTAGCATACCACTTTTCGAGGTGCTTTCTTCCCTTTCTTGTATCGACTCACGGCGCACACCGGACATGTGGTTTTCTCCGCGTCCTCGCCCCGATAAATGATGCAATCGTTGATGCTACGTGATATCTAACGTGTGGTAGATCGAGAGGACAGACAATTTTCTTGGCGTCCTCGATACTAGTTGGACATGTGTTCCCCTCCGGGAGACGATCGTGCAAGAATGCCATCATATCGTCGAAGCTTGCGTCGCTCAATTTGTGTTTTGCCTTCATCTCCATAGCCTTGAGCGTTACATTCAACCGGGTATCATCGGGCCTGCATCCTTCATACAATGGAGTAACCGCGTCTTTCTCAAGTTGCGCAAGCTTGCCTTTCTCTCTAGCGGCAGCCCTGGCGTTACTCGTCTGCTTGAGAAGCAGCTCTTGCACATAAGGGTCCCGCACCCAGCCTGACGTTGTTCCATCGTCGTCTCCTCCTCCGGCATCTAGATCATCATCATCCCGGTCTGCTTCCGCACCTTCACCATCTCCAGGAGACTCTTCATCATCTCGCCCGTTCTCGCCGTGATGATGATCATCGTCATGTTGCCCACCTTCACCGTCTCCATTGTCTTCGTCATCGCTTATCCAACGAGTGTATCCATCCATGAAACCATGGCGAAGCAGGTGCGCCTGCAGATTCCCAGAATCTGGGTCGATCACCCAGTTGAGTTTGCATCTTCTGCACGGACATCTTATATCCTTCTTGTTATTTCGTATCATGTCGGCCGTCGCACATTTCAAAAATCTAGCCACAATGCCTTCGCTCATTATGCGGACCATTTTTGCCTGCACGGTGTGTACACGGTACAATTAGAAGTCTATTAGAACCACATAATGAATGCATGCATGCAATGGTCGATAGAAAATTTCGGCATGACCTATCCTAAAATTAGGACCTTTGCGAAATGCCAAAGTATTGCCAAAATGGAAATGAATCAACATTTGGAAAAACAAATGGCAAGTTGTTCACACACAAACACAAGAGAGAGAGACCGATCCATACACACATGAACATATCATTATCCTCTCCATACACACATGCATATGAGCATCGATACTCTTCCATATATACACACACACACATGACCATCGATCCTCTCCATACACACATCATGAGATCAATCATCTACATACATATGAGCACATCCTTACATGGACAACTTAACGATATGAGAGACCGAGATCGCGAGAAGATGGAAAGGAGAGGTGCGCGAGACCGGAGAAGGAGATGTGAGAGACCGAAGAGCTTCCTCTATTAAGTATGTAACATCCAAGGCAAGTTCCACATGCTAAAAATGGTGAATGAGTGGAGAAATTGAGGTGGGAAGGAGAAGGATCCCGACTAGATCTAAGGAGGAAGAAGGGGAAAGTGAAGTGTGAGGTGGTAGATGATCACACATGTGCACAAAGTGGAGCTACCAAAAAAATACTGGTCGACACAACCGTGGCGCACATGTCCCTAGTGCGCCACAGGAACAAAACACAACCATGGCGCACATGGCCCTAGTGCGCCACGGATGTGTCTATCCATTTACAGAACAAAGAGGCCTCCACTTAGGCATAGAGCACCCCCTCCACGTGCGCCACGGTTGACCATAACATCCGTAGCGCACCTTCCCCATGTGCGCTACAGATATGCGGCATGCAGCCAACAGGGCCTTGGCCCACACACATCTGTGGCGCACCATCACCATGTGCGCCACAGTTGTTGTAGTTACTAGTAGGGCACTGCCCGCAGGTGAGCCACGCCTGTTTTACCCGTGGGGCACTTCAACCACGTGAGCCACGGAAGTTTGGATTACCTATAGCCGTTTTCCTAGTAGTGAGGAGGCCGGATGAAGGCTGTAGCAGCAGTAATGGTGACGGCGGTGGTCGTCGGGCTCCAGGAAGATGGAGTCACAGGCGTCGATTGGGGGCTCCCTTCCTTAATTCAATTGGCGAGGAGGAAGATGGAGACGAGGCGGAGCTCCTAGCATCCTCGGACGACTCCGGGGTGGTCTCTGGATGGCAGCGTGCATCGGCAGTTGAAGCTAGGGTTTGGCCTCTGAGAGGATAAAGAGAGGAAGAAGGGGATTAGGGTTCTCCGACAGCGGCGCTGGGTTTAAATAGACGACCTAGAGCGGTGGCGCGAATCTTTACGCGGCTGGCGATGGGGTGGCCCCAGCGAGCTGCTTCACCGTATCGTGAGGTCGCCGGTGGCGCGAGGAAGACGAGGCGGATAGAAGGCCGAAGAGGTACGGGCCAATGCCGGACCGCACTTGGGCCAGATGGGCTATGGCTGCTCGGGGGCGACGAGTAAGAGAGAGAGAGGGAATGGGCCGTGGGCCAGATATGATTCCTCTATTATTTTTTCTTTCTGTTTGTTTTATTTTTTGATTTCTATTATCTGTTTTGTTTTCTAACCTTTTTATTTAAGCACTAATTTTGACTTACCTTTATGGAATTCCTTTGCTAATACTTGGAGTAATGATAAATGGTATTTAAAATCATTTTGTGAGTTTTTATTATATAGTGCTATAGTTTCTTTATTTTCTTTATATATATACTTATCCTAATATTATTTGTAAGGCTTTTGATATGCATTTAATTGAGCTAATATCCATAAACTTATTATAGAATGCATTATTATTAACTCTTGAGATTTGATTCTCATTAACTCATAATATTAAGGAAATTTTATATGGTGATCCTTTATTATTATTTGATGCATAATATCATAAGGGTTTAATATGGTTAATATTACTCCCATGAATCTAGGGAATAACAAGGTATATATATGTTATTATAACTAACAAAAGAGTTAGGGTTTGAATTGTAAATGCTTACCCTAGGATTTGGGGTTCTTAATTTACTTATATTCTTTTTGTTAATGTGAACAAAGATAAATGGCTAAACATATTGTCTTTATGTTTTTGGTCATTATGGATATCACCTTTTTAAAATAATAAGGTTATTTTTCAGAATGACTTATGATGAAAATTTTATTAAGATAGTTCCTAATCACATGTGATCATGATAGTTGAAAATGACAAAGATGTGCTTAAGTGATTTGCTATAGGAAAATATTCTGATAAACCATTGTGGAAACAAGATGATAGATCAGTCAGAGGAAATGGATTTTATGTTTGGTTAAAGATTTAGGGTTTAGTGTTTTATCCAGAATTCATAGCTTCCATACTTCAATAGTTCTAGACTTCTAATTAAGGAAATCCTTTCCTAGATATATTACTTCTTCCTATCCATCATCATGTGTTAACATGATGAGCTTTACTCCACAAAAATATCCTTATCCACCTTTTATTCTTATAAATTCATATATAAATCCAATGAGCTTGATACTGAAGCTTTCATAATCTTCTCATATCCATACTTGGTTATATTAAACTGTTCTACTATTAATAATTTCCAATCCAACAAGTGGTTACTTCTAACTCCATTCATACTCATCCTTAATCATCCATCACTAATATCACTTCAATATATGTATACATCACATCCTACTTCACTTCAAGTGCTTAGTATTTCCAAAGAGAAAAATACTACTTTAATCCAATGTTGCTCTAACATCATCTTAATCATACTATCTCATTTCTACTTGACTCCAATATCTTATACTCAAACTTCACATTATATCATAGTGACTTGTCATGGCTATCTTAGACTAACATATCTATACTAGGGTTCAATCATGTTTTGTCCACCAATGTCACTTATACATGATATAAGCATTCAATCTTGGTGACTAAAGGATGATCATTATAATCCTTTGATCATTTATGGTTTAGGTTTCTAGTTGGCTAATCAAGGCTTTCATTCATACAACATTACGGTTGTATTATAATTATCTTCTATTTATCTCTCTTAGACTAAGAGATATTTTTCATTGACTATACCTACTTTATTCAATAGGATTACTCCTGGTAACTTATCTTTAGAATTCATCCTTGTAATCTTCTTTGTTACCATATTGATTTGATTTCCTCCAATCACTCCCATTCCTATAGATGATATCTAAAACTAGCATAACCACTTACCTCTTCTTACTTATTTCTTTATAGGACTTAAGTGAATGCTATGATAAAGACAATAGTTGATAGATCAAGAATTGATAGTTAAGAATTGGTGAATCAATAGTTGATTACTCAACATTGATGAACAACAAATATAAGGATAGGCTTACATAAGGATTGATATGGAAAGAAAGATATATGGTGAATGATCTTGACTTGGTTTCTTTCCTACTCAATCTCACTAAAGAGTTAAGGTTTGGTATTACCATGGTACTCATGGTATAAGTAGATGAGATTAAGATATATCAAGATTTAGTTGTTACATTCCTATTACTTAAGTTATATTTATATCTTGGTATTCATGAGTTGTGTAATGAATACTAGGATATGATTACTTAAGGATCAAATATAAATCATTAAGTAATGTATTAGGGTTTAACTTTTATTACATTTGATCTACCCTTAGATCAAATCTCCCTTATCCAAAATAAGGTTTTAACAAAGGTCATATTGAAACTTATCACAGTCAACTTGATGATCTACTTCAATTCCATCAAGTTGAGAGAAGCTTCAATCACTTTGACAGGTTCTTATTTAAAAGCGCAAAAATTATTCGGATTTTCTATGCATGAATGCAATGCACACATCTGGGTTCAGCTTATTTCTAAGCTCTAATGCTGGGATGTTACAGACTCTCCCCCTTAAAATAAACTTCGTCCCCGAAGTTCGTAATCTCTCACGTTTTGGACTAAGGAATTGACTTGTATTGGTTACAACATTTCTCAACTCCATGGTAACCTTAATGGGAAAAATTGTAGTATTCCATAACCAGATCCTTTTCTTGAATTCTTACCATTCTTGGCAATCTCCAACTTGTTGTCTCCAATACTCCAAAGTTCCTTTTACTTTACTTCCTTAGGGATATTTTCTTATTATAAACTCCTTAATTTGGGGTCTCTTCTTTAGTTCCTTATCCTAATTAGGTATCCTAATCCAACTCCTTAACTTAATCATCAAACTTTCTTATTATTCTATATAGGGTCTAGGAAGTCTCACTAAAACATGATTTTTAAATTCTATTAGACCATAGTTGAGGCTAAAAGACTAATCTTTGGTTTATCATTGTATGAGTTGTACTGGTGATCCTTCCAAGATTGGATCTAAACTCATTTAGTCCATACCCATTGAAATTTCTTGTTCCTCGATACTTGTCCAATTGGGTGTGCTCTATTACTTCTTAAGGGTCACTTAAGAGTTGTTTCTTTTAGAATTAGTCTATCAAGGCTATTCTATTTTATTACTTCAAGCTTTTACCTTATCAGGCTTTAGACAATCTTTTGTCATTATCTTAAGTACTTTTATAATAATGAATTTCTTTTAACCTTATGAAAATAAGGCTTAGTGTTGTCATAAGTTAGTATTTCTTCTTCCACTTTACTCTGGAATTCAGATAACAGTACTTCCTTTTATTGTTTACTCTCCCCCTTAGGGTTTACTAATAGTCTCTAAACTGCCTATATAGTAACCATTGGCTTTATAACTAGAATGTAGGGCTTTGTCTAGCTTATTCTCTACCTAATTAGGGTCTCATGAAAGATTATACGGTGTATCCACACAATTGTGGATCTCCGAAGTGAATCTTTCAGCATTATTTGTCTTACTTACTATTTGGACACTTTTGCTTTGATAGGTGTGACTTCGCGAAGTGTTTTGAAAGACGATCGTTTTAACGTTTATACTCCTTCATGTCTTTCTTAACTTAGGCCAAGTTTTATGCTCTTTATGCAACCATTAAGATGATCTGGTTAACTAAGTCAACCAAATACCAACTGTAGACAAGATACCAACTGTGGATCAAATACCAGCCACGGATCATCCTAGGGTGTATGTATTACCCTATGGTTCTTCGATGTACTATAGGCATTCTCTTGAATACCATTTATTTTGTTTCCAAAGCTTCTTATTTATAGTAATTCATGATACTTCCATGAACTTGGTACTACTACTCCATTAACTTCTTAGCAATATTACCTAATTTGATTGAACATTGAGTTCATCACTTCTTATTGCTCCATACATTTCCTACATTAATGTTTCTTCTTATAGCTGGCTAAGAATGATCTGAACTTGATCCATACTTCAATTAGGATCGATACTCCTCATACTTGGCTTTACCCTTCATGTAGGTCTTCATCTTGGTCTTTGGAACTCGTCTCTCCCTTACACGAATTCCCATTTCTATCTAGGTCTATAACATCAAGTAGTAACTAGATGTTGCAACATGCATTTGCACATCATGTCAAACTTCATGTACAGATCTAGTCAATCAAAAAGATCCAAGAAAAACCAATAAATCCAAATGTGGTACATATAACACACAATATTCTAAGCCCGAAATATAGTAGTTGAGTATATTATCTCAAGCATTCAGGCTTAGTTGTGTAGGATATGACACCTCCTCATATAGGTTTACATCGTGATACTTAGCACATAGGGGTCAAACTATTCTTTGTCTCAATATTTACCCAATTTGCTCAATTGCAACAAGATAATTCGAAACAAAGTGGTCTCAACTTGGTTTCGACTAACCTTTTTGTCTCTCTTTTAGAATGGCTAATATAACCATCCTTACTTTATTTTAATACACTAATCTCACAGGATCAATCCGAATGACTAATCAGATTCTATTTGTTAACTTAAACCAGAGATTCTTGGAATTTTCTAGCACCTATGACTTCCATCATAGTTCTAACATATTATTTTCTTACTTCTACCTTAGAATGATTTACTAATTATTGGTCATATTTACATCATGGTTTCGGAGCTAATCTCACCATGATCTTGTTATGTTTTACCTATTTACATGTTTCAAGAGCTACTCTAATGTCACATCCCAAAAAATTTCCAAATTTTGAAATGTGAAAAATAAATAAACAAAATAAATAATTGTTGAAATTTAGGGTGAAAAGATTTTTTTTGATTTCAAATGGAAACATCAAAACCCTTCTTGAACAAAATTTGAATAAAATGGAATCCAACAAATTTCAATCAAGTGAATTGCGTTCAACGATGAATGTATCTTGAAATTTAAACATTTGGAAAAGTAAACCAAAACCCTAAAAACCCTAATGGAATGAATCATTTCCAAGATATCTCAAAGACTATGGATTTGATCCATATGAAAATTTGTCAACAAACATTTATAAATGATCAAGGATGATAAATAAAAATGTTATAAACCATAGAAATTGGTTTCATTTAATTTGGAACCATAGATAAAAACCTATGAGTTTAATATGACAAAAGGAAATAATATCCAAAGCTAATAAAGCCCTATCTAAAATCCATACCAAATTGTGAGCAAAATAATCCTAAAAGAATTTAAAAGGATAAACAAATATTGAATAAAATTATACAAATTGGAATCACCAATTTTGGATCTATAAATAAAAGATATGGATTTTATAAGACAAAGAAAGAAAGAAATAAATAAAAGATATTTAAAAGCAAAATTAAATCTTGGCTAAATCCTTAACAAATAAAAGTTTATTGAATAATAGAAAGGAATGAAAGATTATTTATATAAAATCATAAGGATTGAATATTATCCAATTATTTAAATAAAGACAAATTGCCTAAACTAAATAGTAAATCCCAAGAAAATTATTTAGAAGACAATTTAGAGATTGAAGTAAATCCATAAGCAAATGGAATAAAGATAATTCAAATAAAAATAATGGGATAAGGAATATCCAAATAAAATAATATGACATTAACCAAATTCTATTCTATTTGAATAAAGACAAAATCCCTAATAGAAATGATTAATTAAATCATGTGAAAATAATAAATGGAATTTGCCCAAGTGGAATACAAGTTATTTAATTAACTAAAATGGAATAAAAGAATTATTTGAATAAAAATTTATATGGATTTAAAACCACATTGGATTTGATTTGAATGAAGACAAATGCTCAATTTAAATGAGTAATAAATCATATTAAAAATATTTCAAATAATTCAAAATGAATTATTTAATACCTTATTAAATAAATAAAACCTACTGAAAAGGATTTGGTAAAATTTGGAATTTAAATAGAAGTTGGAAAACATATTTAAAATCCTATTTAAATGTAGACAAAGGTCCATTTTAAATAAATATTTCAACCATGTGAGAATAAAAGAAATATACTAAAGTGGTCTCTAAAATACATTAGTAAAGAGTATTAATAATTGCTGAAAGTTTGGTAAAGATATGAATTCAAATGGTTGTTTGAAATGTTTGAACAAATTCAAAACAGAAAATGAAAATAGAAAAGGAAAAAGAAACAGAGTAAAAAAAATGGAAAAGGTTCCAGCCCAGCTAACCTAGCCCATCAGGCCCAGCCATCCCACTTCCTCTCCCGCGAACCGTTTCTTTTTACTCAGACCCGCACCTGCCCTGCCACTGACGCCTGGACCCCACCACATAACTCCTTCTCTAGCTGACCAAAGGACCCCACCCCTCAGTCGTCGTTCTCACCCCACGACCTGTTCTTCCTCCCTCTCTCTCCCGTTTCAGGCTTTGATTTCATGAGTTTAATTCGCGTTGATGACGCAGTAACCCCACCAAACGATCACGCCCGTTAACTCACCTGCCTCTCCTCTCCATTTCCCCTCACTCGCCATCCTCCCTCTGCCCCCAGGTTGCCTCGAATCGCACTTGTGCCACTACTGTCTCCGATGAGCTTCCGCCCAAATTCTGGTAGTACCAGCCACCGCCTTTCCCCCTCGACCACTCGAGTCTACTTCCCACCTCCCTACGCACCTCCCAGCACCAACCACTCCCCCGCGTGAGCACCGTAGGCTCGTCAATGTCCTCAACAGATCACGCCGCCGTCGGCTTCGATTCCGGCGAGCTTCTCTGGTAAATCCCGACCGCCCCTCTCCCCCTCGTTGACACTCGCGTAACCAGCATCATCTTGCACATCTAACTAACTACTTGTCTTGCCTTCCCGAGCCGTGTAGCATCACCAACGTCACCAGCCCGAGCACACCGTCGCCAGGAGCTTCTACGACGAGCAATACCCGTCGACTCTGTGCGCCCCTTCGCCAACCAAGGGCACGTTGAGAATCAACACATCACGGCAAACTCGGTGAGCCCTCCCCCTCGCTCTCTCGCTTCGTGTATCACCGACATCGTCCTCGTCTGAGCGCGCCGCCGCCAGCCACCGTCACAGCGCCGCCACTTTCTGGTTGAGTCGATTAGAGCCATGCGATTTAGATCAGACGGATACGATAGAATCTTAACCCAAAGGGGTACGTAACACTCTGAGCCGCACGATCTGTTTTAAATCTAACGCTCCATGTAGCGTGATCCTCACTGTCAACACCCAGATTTTTAATCCCAGATGCCTGTTATGCCATACATCGCAATCCCATGATTACCATTTTTGCGAGACATAACAGATTTGGATATCACAGTACATCATCCATTACAAACCATACATAAGGTCTTACACAAATAAGGATCTCATGATCCAGTTCTTAATACAACTCAAGAAGCAGAATAACGTAATAATAAAGATAGCATGGGCTAAGCTCCATCTTCGGGGTCACAGGCAATGCTGACGATGGGAGATGATCCTAGTTGTCGTAACCTTCCTGCAGTCCATCCTCCTGGTACTCTTCTTCATAGTCTGGCCACAGGAATAGCCAGGGACAAAGCCATGAGTACTCTTTAAGTACTCGCAAACTAATGCTAACAAGTTAAGGGGGTTTTTGTAGTAGGACACTAAGCTCTAGGGATGTTTTGCAAAAAGCCAGATTTACCTCTACTAAGTTCAGAAGCAACAAAAACTAGTTGAAGTTTTATAACACCTAAGTGGGAACTTGAATTTCATATCAAAACTCTGTTGTGGTCAAGTCAAAATCTCAATTCATTTCACAAGTCATTTCGAAAACATCTGACGGGGGAACAGTATGGCCACTCCAACTGTCCATAACCGCGGACGCGGCTATTCGAATAGTTTGACACTCTGCAGAGATTGTACACTTTCACCACAACATTCGATACATCCCTCAGGAACAAATCCTGAATTCACCATACTCAGTATGCGGAAAATCAATCCTAACCTTTCAATTACACACGCTAGTATAGGCACCTATCCTGTGAGTTTGGCATCCCAACCATGACCAACTGTCATCTTGGGTACTGCACAGGTGGACAATCTTCACAAGGTAGGCTCAGCTCAGACCTTGGCCGTTAGGGAACCCACACTAAGGTATATAAGTTTCCAGTCAAGCCCTACCCAAATTTTCGAGTATTATGGTTGTACGGTAAAATTGGAATGGTATTGCATCCAGACAACCATCAGTTTTATAAAGGGCTAAGGCTCATGCCTCAACATTTTCATCATCAAAATCATCTGGTGTTCGGAAACACATGTCAAAACATTTTAGTAGAATGACTCATCATTCCAAGGTTTTCATAACCATTTTCACCAAGTATTCCCATCTAAAGTTGATCAAGTTTTATGCTTAGCACTAGCATCTACAAGTGGGGTAAGTACTAATGAGGGATGGTAAACAAGTGGGGATTAATTAAGTTCTATCTCATGCCTTAGAATGACATCAAGATTATCTAGCTGAGGCCAAATTTAATGCTCCTTATGCAACCTTCAATTATCTTCCTAGAGTCTACAAGTCACTTAAGTAAAACTCTAAGAGAAAGCTTTAATAAAGAAATAAAGTATAAAGCTTGCAAATAAAGCTAGGATTGGGCATCATCAAATGTGTCTAACCAAGCATGCTTAGTGCATTACATAGGTTATCTAACTTTCATGATTGCAAGTGTTAGCTTGCATAGGTCAACTTGGTTAGTAAGGCTTGCCTTGTGCAGAGCAGTGGTTGAAGTTCTCCTCGGCTTCTTCTTCGTAGTATCCTCCTTCCTCCTCGTATCCTTGGTCGGTACTAGCGTCTATAAATAAATACGAGATACACAATCACCAAACAATACTTAACTATTTCAATCATCACACAAAGGTGTTCTATAGATGATCTAGCATCATCACCTATCATTACAAGATTAAATCATTTGTCTTATTTATTTTAATTTGGGAAAAGTAATTTCTACTCATTGAAAAACTAATTAAGATTTAATATTCTCCAACTCAAACATGGGATCATGTTGACACATGTCATCACCACATATTTGAGTACATGGGAATGTTATTTAAAGTGGTGTCACAATTTAATAAGGTTTAACCTTTTTATTTTAAATAATTAAAGTGCCTAGAAATGCCTATGTGGCATTCTTTTATTACTTGAACATTATTTCTATAAGTAAACCCATATGTTTTTATTTATTCTGAAAGGTATGATCAAATGTGATTTTTGAGAGTTGGAATCAACTCAAAAGCTATTATGGTTGAATTTTGAAAAATGTTTGAATGCAGAAAAGCTTCTGACTTGTTAGTTTTACCAAGGTTGATCTACAGATCCAAATGACTTGAATCCAACGGGCTTGTATTAAGCATTTCAGTACCTTTCTAACCAAATTGGTTTCATGCAATTTGGTTTACTGAATCGAGCTGGGTTGATTTTTGAAACTAGGTACAGAACTGAGTTTGAATTAAAATAGAAAAATCTAAATTCAAACGCTTGGGCTGCACGGTAAAGGTTAATGGGCTGGCCCAGTGTCACTCCGCAGCGCGGGGCTCAGCTGACAGGGGGTTCCACCCGTCAGTGGCTCATAACACGCGAAGCGGTACGGGGCTATGTGGGTCGTTGGATTAGAAGGGCGATCAATGGCTGAGGGTCGTCGTCGATGATGAACATGTCACCGGTGAGCTCGAACCCTAGCGGCTCAGTGGGGGTGCATAGGGGGCATACCAGGGCTCCAGCGACGATGGCGAGGTGGGCAAACGAACAAGTGGTCGATGGCGATCTCAGGGATGATCGAGGCAGCTCCGGGGGTGGTCGAAATCAATGGCTCCCTTCTTCTCTAGAGGCGGCCTGTTCCAGCGCAATTCCGGCGAGCTGCTGCTCCTCGTGCTCCGGCGAGAGGGTGGAATGATCAGTGAGGTGAGGGGAGTGAAATGGTGTGCTTCAATCGGCTGGGGGTCGCCTCCTTTTATAGGCTCAATAGCGAGACCGAGAGGGATGGGCAGGCGACGGTGGAAACACGGCTACAGGCGGCTAGAGGCATGGCTAAGATTGGCGATCAACATGCGGTCTCCTGGTGATGCTCTAGAACTTAATTGCGTGCGTAGGGGTAGTGGCAATCGGTCGGGAACGTGCGGTGCTCTGCGTGGCAGAGGTGGCATCTTCGACGGCGAGCGGTGGCTGTGAGGCACGGGACGGCGAACAGGGATGTCTGGCGTGTTCCTTGGGTCATGGCGAAGAGGTAGGCACGGGCTGCGGCTGAGGGGCGTCGTGTGCACGCGTGCCGGGTGTGGCGCTCTGGCGCATGCTCGGCATGTCGCAGTGGCACTAGGCGCGCGGCGTTCCTGGTGGTACACGGCTTGCGCTGGCTTGGGGAGGGGACAGTGGGCGGAGGTGTGGTGCTGGCTACCTTCCAGACAAGGTTGGCAAGGCTAGGGTTGCTGCTAGCTAGCCGGCGACAATGGGGTGGCATGGTGAGGCTCGGCTGCTCACCATTGATGGAAATGGCAAGCTCACAGTGGTACTAGAGGTTACTAACTAAGATAGAAGATCTACTAGATGTTTGCTGTGAGCTAGAGAGGGGACAAGGTTGTAACATCCCAAAAATATTAAACTAGAATCATCAAACTCTAATCACCAAATTTAGGGTTAACAAAAACTTTCTAATTAAAATATGAAAGCATTCATATGAGTGTGCATTAAAATTTGGATTCTTTTTGAATTGCCATGATTATGTGTTTCTTTGCTTGTAAAATGATTCTTAGGTGAAATAAACATCATCTAAACAATCCCCAAACTTTTCCTAAAGACAAACAAATCAAAACAAACAAATTAAGTGAATGGTCACTTTGGCCAATTTAACTCCCATGCCTACTTTGGCTATCTCTAACTTTCAGAACTTAACAGAAACATGTATGGATCTTTGCACCCCTTGATAGTACTCATAACAAAGTACCAAGGCCCACTTTGTGATCATCCAGAAACATTCAAATGCATAGTTTAAATGATAGTTTAAAATTGAATCTATTTCATATGGGAAGATCCCACTTTTTCAAAAACACCTCAAACCAACTCAACTTTCAAAACCCAATCATCTACAGACTCACCAGCACATGCCTAGCACACCCACCAAAAATAATTTCAAAATTCAAAACTTGAGTTCATTCGGCCATTTCATCAAACACCTTGCAGATTCAAATCAACAAAATCACAAACACTATTTGGAGCAGTGTTTTGAGCCAACCTTGTTCCCTCTCTGGTTACACTAGCCTCAGTAGATCATCTAGCAAAATTAACTAAGCTCTAGCACCACTGTAAACTCGCCAATGTCATCAATGGTGAACAGGCCGAGAGCACCCATGTCACCCCAGTGTAGACAGCAAGCTAGGAGAATAACTAGTCGTGCCAACCTTGTCTGGGAGGTAGCCCATGCCTCACCGCCCCCTCTCGACCAGCCCTGCCTTGCAGGCAACGACCAGAACCGCCAGGAGTGCCGCGCCCGTGCCGCTGTCGACCATGCCGACGTGCGCCACAGAGCATGCTACGTTCCCACGCAACCCGACCACCTCGAGCCCTCACCGCCCTCCAGCATGCACCCCACCATCACAGGAGACCTCCAAACATGCCCATTTCACCGCCCGTACCCCGTAGCCACCGCTCGCCGTCGAAGACGCCGCCTCTGCCGCGTAGAGCACCGCGCGTTCCCGACCGTTTGCCACCGCCCCTACACGCACATTAAAGCCCTAGAGCATCGCCAGGAGACCACCGATCGATCGCCAACCTCGGCCATGCCCCTAGCTGCCTGTAGCCGTGTCGCCACCGTCACCTGCCCATCCCTCTCGGTCTCACCGTCGAGCCTATAAAAGGAGACAACCCCCAACCGAATTGAGCACACCATTTCACTCCCCTCACCTCACTGATCGTTCCACCCCGTAGCTGGAGCAAGGCGAGCAGCGCATCGCCGGAATTGCGCCGGAGCAGGCCGCCTCTGGAGAAGAAGGGCGCCGTCGATTTCGTCTACCCCAGGAGCTGCCGCTACCATCCCTGAGTTCGCCGTCGTCGACTTCGTCTTTCGCCCGCATCACCGACCTTCGCCTGAGCCCCGGTGAGCCCCCGATGACCCCCACTGAGCCACTAGGGTTCGAACTCGCCGGTGACTAGTTCATCATCGACGACGACCCTCAGCCGTCGATCTTCATTCTAATCCAACACACCATATCGCCCCGTACCACTTCGCGTGTTAAGAGTCACTGACCAGTAGACCCGCCCTATCAGTCGTGCCCCGTGCCGCGGAGTGACACTGGGCCGGCCCATTAGCAGTTCCGCGCAGCCCAGTCGTTTGAATTTAAATTTTTCCATTTTAATTCAAACATAGTTCTGTACCTAGTTTCAAAAATCTACCCAACTCGATTCAGTAAACCAAATTGAATGAAACCAATTTTGTTAGTAAGGTACTGAAATGATTAATCCAAGCCCATTGGATTCATATCATTTGGATCTATAGATCAACCCTGGTAAAAATAACAAGGAAGAAGCTTTTTTGCATTCACACATTTTTCAAATTTAAACCATAATAGATTTTGAGTTGATTCCAACTCTCAAAAATCATAATTGATCATACCTTTCAAAATATATAAAAATATATGGGTTTACTTACAGAAATAATGTTCAAGTAATAAAAGAATGCCACATAGGCATTTCTAGTCACTTTATTTAATTAACAATAAAAGGATAAACCTTATTAAATTGTGACACCACTTTAAATCACATTCCCATGTACTGAAATATGTGGTGATGACATGTGTCAACATGATCCCATGTTTGAGTTGGAGAATATTAAATCTTAAGTAGTTTTTTCAATGAGTAGAAATTACTTTTCTAAAAATAAATAAACACGACAAATGCTTTAATCTTGTAATGTTAGTGATGATGCTAGATCATCTATAGAACCCCTTTGTGTGATGATTGCAAGTAGTTAAGTATTGTTTGGTGATTGTGTACCTCGTATTTATTCATAGACGCTAGTACCGACCAAGGATACGAGGAGGAAGGAGGATACTACGAAGAAGAAGCCGAGGAGAACTTTAACCACTGCTCTGCACAAGGCAAGCTTATACTGATACTGATGCAAGCCTTACTAATCAAGTTGACCTATGCAAGCTAATACTTGCTTGTTACCATGCCAACTATATGCCTTAAGCATATGTGATCATACCCACTTGATAACGCCAATCCTAGTTTTACTTGCAAGCTTTCTACTTTATTTCTTTATCAAAGCTATTACTTAGAGTTTACTTGAGTAAATTGTAGATACTAGAAAGATAATTGAAGGTTGCATAAAGAGCATAAAATTTGGCCTAAGCTAGATAATCTTGATGTCACCCTAAGGCATGAGATTGTACTTAGTTGAAACTCCACTTGTTTACCACCCCTCATTAGTACTCACTCCCATTTGTAGATGCTAGTGCTAAGCATAAAACTTGATCAACTTCAGATGGGAATACTTGGTGAAAATTGTTAAGAAAACCTTAGAATGATGAGTCATTCTACTGAGATGTTTTTACATGTGTTTCCAAACACTAGATGATTTTGATGATGAAAATGTTGAGGCATGAGCCTTAGCCCTTTATAAAACTGATGGTTGTCTGGATGCGATACCATTCCAATTTTACCGTACAACCACAATACCCGAAAATTGGGTAGGGCTTGACTGGAAACTTATATACCTTAGTATTGGTTCCCTCACGGCCAAGGTCTGAGCTGAGGCTACCTTGTGAAGATTATCCACCTGTGCAGTACCCAAGATGATAGTTGGTCATGGTTGGGAGGCCAAACTCACAGGAGAGGTGCTTATACTAGGGCATGTAATTGAAAGGTTAGGATTGATTATCCGCATACTGAGTATGGTGAATTCAGGATTTGTTCCTGACGGATGTATCGAATGTTGTGGTGAAAGTGTACAATCTCTGCAGAGTGTCAAACTATTCGAATAGCCGCGTCCGCGGTTATGGACAGTTGGAGTGCCATACTGTTCCCCCATCAGATGTTTTCAAAATGACTTGTGAAATGGATTGAGATTTTGACTTGACCACAACAGAGTTTTGATATGAAATACAAGTTTCCACTTAGGTGTTATAAAACTTCAACTAGCTTCTTTGTTTCTAAACTTAGTAGAGGTAAATCTGGCTTTTTGCAAAACAACCCTAGAGCTTAGTGTCCTACTACAAAAACCCCTTCACTTGTTAGTATTAGTTTGCGAGTACTTAAAGAGTACTCATGGCTTTGTGCCTGGCTATTCCTGTGGCCAGACTATGAAGATGAGTACCTGGAGGATGGAACCCAGGAAGGTTATGACAACTAGGATCATCTCCCATTGTCAGCATTGCCTGTGACCCCGAAGATGGAGCTTCGCCTACGCTACCGTTATTATTACGTATTTCCGCTGCTTGAGTTGTATTAAGAACTGGATCATGAGATCCTTATTTTTGTAAAACCTTATGTATGGTTTGTAATGGATGATGTACTATGGTATCCAAATCTGTTATGTCTCGCAAAAATGGTAATCCTGGGATTGCGATGTATGGCATAACAGACATCTGGGATTAAAAATCCGGGTGTTGACAAGTTGGTATGAGAGCCATCCTGACCATAGGAGACCCTAGTTAGACTGGCCGTTTGAATCAAAAACTTAGTTTCAAAACCAAAGGAAGCAAATATTTACAAAAAATTATTCCCATTCTTATCACCTTGTTTATGTCATAAAAAATCATGTACCTCAAAAACTCTTGAAAAATACATAAAATTTGACACACTTGATCACTCTAATAACTTACTCATCCTATATTATTATAGATGGACGTGAAGTACAGCAAGTTTTACCAGTTGGGGAATGGAGGAGACCTTATCTTTGAGCGGGATTTGGACCAGCTTTTGGAACTTCTGGAGCGTCCACACCCTGAGTTCTTTGAGCTCAGCTCAATGATCAAGGAGGAGAAGATCTACAGTGGCTAATTGTTGCAAGTCTGCGAGGAAAGATTGAACCTCCCACTGCTGAGGGAATTCAGTTCACCTTAAGACAGAACAACTGGCTCGATGGACTTGCCAGGGCCATGCAGGAAGCTCTTGCCCATCTGTGTGGGCAGAGTATCAACCAGATCAAGGGTACCCGCTTTGAGTTTTGTCCAAGGCGTGATGCTATGGGACAGCCACTGGAAGCCCCATACCACCCCGAGCTGAAGACTCAGTTGGACCACCTCAGCTTCATGATGTATGATCGTCAGCAGGAATTGGATAATTGCCGTGACTACTGCAATCACAAGTCCGCCATCATCAAGACCAAGGATCAAACCATCGCCATGCTAGCAAAGGATCGCAAGTCTCGCCGCCGTCAGCTGGACAAGAAGGAGCGCATCATTGCTCGTCTTCGGCACCATATTTCGGACTTGGAGGAGACCATCCACGAGAGAGACATGCAGTTGGAGGAAAGGGAGAATGGCAGAGAGGATCTTCGTGGAGACCCCTACTCCTATCTCAGCGATGACGATGATTTTCTGGAGGATTAGGCTATGGACTTCTTCACCGATGAGGATGATTTCGCCTTCATCGATGACGATGAGGATGACGACTACACTGACTCCGAGGAGTAGTAGCACTTGAGCACTAGCGTGGTGAGTAGTATTCGGTCCCACTGTATCGTAGTTTCCAGAATGGTTCTTAAAACCATCTGTTTTTCTTGTTTTGTGGTGTGTGTTTGTATCGGGTGCTATGAATGAATGAAAAGCAAGTTGCTAAAAAAAATTCTAAGTCAAACTTTAAAAACTTTTCAAAGTCCCAGAACCTTAGAAATTTCCCTCTTTTCTCATGATCTATCTCAATCTTCAGATGCCTCGCGGAGGAAGTGGTTCATCCCCGGACCCGATGTTGCAGATACTACAAATGTTGGTTTCTGACCGCGAAGCTGAAAGAGCAGAACGTCAAGCCAACTTAGCCACCCTTCAGCACATAGCTCAGATGGCCAACAACAATCAAGGCCACGAAAATCAGGATAACCATGGATCTAAGCTCAAGAATTTCCAGAACACCAACCCACCTGTTTTCACTAAGTCAGAAAAGATCCCTTAGACACCGATGATTGGCTGCAAACCATGGAAAACAACCTGGAAGTCGCCAGAGTGGAAGCTAATGAGAATGTTCTGTTCGCCACCCACTATCTAGCTGGAGACGCTAGAGCATGGTGGAACAATGTTCGTGCAATGACCGGAGGACAGATGATGACCTGGGAGGAATTCATGGTCAAGTTCAGCAGAACCCATGTGCCACCGGGTTTGATCAAGAGAATGAGAGATGAGTTTAGAGAACTAAAGCAAGGAAGGATGACCGTAGTGGAATACCGTGACAAATTCTTGTCATTAGCTAGGTATGCCCATATGAGATCGACACTGAAGCCAAGAAGAAAGAAAGATTCTTAAATGGACTGCATGATGAGATGCAGACTGTGTTAGTCAATATCCCCTTTGCTGATATCGAAGCCCTTGTCGACTCTGCTATCCATATGGAAGGAAAGATCAACCAAGCCAATGAGAACCGCAAGCGTCGCATGATGCATCAGCCAGGAACCCATCAGACCCCAAAGTATCGCCCTAACCCATCTCTAGGATTTGCCCCGAGAACCAACAGACCCCCGATGAACTGTCCGACCTATCCCAACCGTGGAAACCCAAGGCCCAGAGGAAATCACAACAACCCTGGCAACTCTAACAATTTCAACCGTGCCCCACCCAAGTTCAACAATAACAATGCTGCCGCCAACACCAACACTGCCCCGAGGACTGGAAGCAATGCTGTGCCTGTTGCAGCAAAGGACAAGTCGCAAGTGACTTGTTATGACTGTGGAAATAAGGGTCACTACTCCAACGAGTGCCCCAACAAGAAGAATACCACAACCCCCAATGCAAATGCCCCAGCTCAGCAGTAGCGTCGTGTTCAGCCTGGAAGAAGGTTTGCCCCAGGGAACTCGCTCAACCGCAACGGCCGTATTTTTCTCATGCATGCTGAAGAAGCTCAGGAAGCGCCAGACGTCGTGCTGGGTATGTTTTCTGTAAATTCAGTACTTGCTAGAGTGTTGTTTGATTCTGGTGCATCACATTCATTTATCACTGAAGAATTTGCCTGCACTAGTAAGATTCAACCAACCAAACTGAAGCATGTTATGATTGTTCAAATCCCCGGTTCAACCACCAAGGCTAGGCAAATTTGCAAAGCCATCCCCATCCGAGTCCATGGCATAGACTTTTATGCTAATCTGATAGTACTCGGAACTAAAGGTTTGGAAGTAGTACTAGGAATGGATTGGATGTCCAAACATAAAGGATTAATTGACTGTGCCAAGAAAGCCATAACCATGACCAGTATAGACGGAATATCAGTCGAGCATGTATCTGAAACCTTACCTCGTCAATTCAAGTGCAACAAGAGTATAGCCCAACCTACCATTGACCAAGTCCGGATAGTCTGTGAATACCCCGATGTATTTCCAGATGTTTTGCCCGGTATGCCCCCAGATTGGGATATCGAGTTTATCATTGAACTAATCCCCGGAACAGGACCCATAGCCCAGAGACCATATAGTATGAACCCATCTGAACTAGCAGAACTGAAGAAGCAACTGGATGCCATGCTGGAAATTGGATTGATTCAACCAAGTGCGTCACCTTGGAGATCCCTTGTCTTATTTGTGGACAAGAAAGATGGAGGTAACCGTCTGTGTACGGATTATCGGAAGTTGAATGATGTCACTATCAAGAACAAGTACCCATTGCCCAAGATAGAAGATTTGTTTAATCAGTTGACCGGTGCCAAAGTGTTTTCTAAGATTGATCTTAGAACAGGCTATCATCAACTCAAGATTCGTGCAGAGGATATTCCAAAGACTGCCTTTACCACCAGATATGGATTATACGAGTATACTGTCATGTCTTTTGGATTAACCAATGCCCCCGCTTATTTCATGAATCTCATGAATAAGATTTTTATGGACTTCCTGGATAAGTTTGTCGTTGTTTTCATCGACGACATTCTGATTTATTCCGAATCAGAAGAAGAACATGAGCTACACCTAAGGACCATTCTTGGAACCCTTAGAGAGCATCAGTTGTATGCCAAGTTTAGCAAATGTGAATTCTGGTTACAGGAGGTAGGATTCCTCGGCCACATTGTCTCAGCCGGAGGAATTGCCGTTGACCCTGCCAAAGTGAAAGATGTCGAAGATTGGCAAGCCCCAACCACTCAGACCCAAGTTCGTGCATTTCTCGGATTGGCGGGATACTACCGCAAGTTCGTAGAAGGATTCTCGAGCATCGCCCGACCCATGACCCAATTTCTAAAGAAGGACAAGAAGTTTGAATGGACGGACAAATGTGAAGCGAGTTTTCATGAACTCAAGAGAAGATTGATTTCAGCCCCAATCTTAATCATGCCGGATATCACGAAGCCCTTTGACGTGTATTGTGACGCATCCAAGATCGGTCTCGGATGTGTGCTAATGCAATAAGGCAAAGTTATCTCTTATCTATCTCGACAACTGAAACAACATGAGCAGAATTACCCAACCCATGACCTCAAACTTGCAGCCGTAGTTCTAGCCCTGAAGACATGGAGGCACTACCTGATGGGAAATCGTTGTGAGATTTATTCGGATCACAAGAGCTTGAAGTATATATTCACTCAGAAGGAGCTAAATATGAGACAGAGAAGATGTATTGAGCTAATCAAGGATTACGACCTGGACATTCATTATCACCCCGGTAAAGCCAACGTGGTAGCAGATGCCCTTAGCAGATTGCCGTGCCGCTTGGACTCCATGATTTTGAAGGAGCAACCAAGCTTGCACAAAGAAATGGAAGATTTCCGAATGGAATTAGTAAGTGAAGGATTTTTGGCTAGCATAGAACTTCAACCAACTTTGATCAGCCAGATCAAAGAGGCGTATAAAGGAAATGCTAGTATTGACGGAATCAAGCGTCATATCGGTACAAGCAAAGTACCCGAATTCACCGAAGACGAATAAGGAGTTTTGTGGTACAAAGGACGCCTTTGTGTACCAACAAATTCTGAATTGAAAGAAGTAATTCTAAAGGAAGCTCATGATACTCTTTATTCTATCCACCCCGGAGGAACTAAGATGTATCAAGATTTGAAAGAGCAATTTTGGTGGCATAAGATGAAGAGAGAAATCGGAAGCTATATCACCAAGTGTGATATATGTCAGAGAGTCAAGGCGGGACATTAAAGACCCGCTGGATTGTTGCAACCATAGCAGATTCCGGAATGGAAATGGGATTCAGTTGGAATGGACTTTATCACCGGATTGCCTACTTCTAGTAGGGGAAATGACTCTATCTGGGTCATAGTGGACCGATTGTCCAAAGTCGCCCATTTCTTACCCGTCAAGACCACGTATCAGAGTTCGAAGCTAGCAGAGTTATACATCGCTAGAATCGTCAGTTTGCACGGAGTCCCCAAGAACATCGTATCGGATCGAGGAACTCAGTTTACCTCGAGATTCTAGAAGAAAGTCCAAGGGTTAGGAACCCGACTAGATTTCAGCACCGCTTATCACCCTCAGACCGATGGACAAAAGGAGCGAGTAAATCAAATACTCGAAGATATGCTGAGAGCATGTGTGCTAGAGTATGGATCTAAATGGGAAGACTGTCTGCCGTTTGCAGAATTTTCATACAACAATAGTTACCAAGCCAGTTTGCAAATGGCCCCATTTGAATTCATGTATGGAAGAAAGTGTCGCACCCCTTTGAACTGGTCGGAAGTAGGAGAGAGTCAAATTTTCGGACCCGATATCCTACGAGAAGTAGAGGAGAAGGTTCACAAGATTCGTGAGCACCTCAAGACCGCCCAGTCCAGACAGAAGAGTTACACCGACAAGAGACGTCGAGACCTCGCCTTCAACATAGGAGATTTTGTGTATCTGAAAGTGTTGCCATTGAAGGGAATGCAGCGTTTCCAGCTAAAAGGAAAGTTAGCCCCCAGATATATTGGCCCCTTCAAGATTCTGAACCGTCGAGGAGAAGTGTCATATCAACTGGAACTACCCGAAGAGATGTCAGCTGCACAATGTGTTCCACATCTCATTACTTCGCAAGTGCATCGAAGTTCCAGAGAAGACTGAAGTGTTCAAGAATATTGATCACCCGACCATAGAGATCAATGATGACCTGACCTATCCTGAAGTACCCATCCGTATTTTGGAAGAAGCTTTCAGAACTACCAGAACCCGAAGCATCAAGTTTCTCAAGATTTAGTGGAGCAACCAGACGGAAGAGGAAGCTACCTGGGAGCGCGAAGATCACATCAGGATGGAGTTTCCCGATATCTTCAAATCCTAGGTAAATCTTTTCGTCCTTTTTCAAATATGAAAGCATTCATATGAGTGTGCATTAAAATTTGGATTCTTTTTGAATTGCCATGATTATGTGTTTCTTTGCTTGTAAAATGATTCTTAGGTGAAATAAACATCATCTAAACAATCCCCAAACTTTTCCCAAAGACAAACAAATCAAAACAAACAAATTAAGTGAATGGTCACTTTGGCCAATTTAACTCCCATGCCTACTTTGGCTATCTCTAACTTTCAGAACTTAACAGAAACATGTATGGATCTTTGCACCCCTTGATAGTACTCATAACAAATTACCAAGGCCCACTTTGTGATCATCCAGAAACATTCAAATGCATAGTTTAAATGACAGTTTAAAATTGAATCTATTTCATATGGGAAGATCCCACTTTTTCAAAACCCCCTCAAACCAACTCAAATTTCAAAACCCAAGCATCTACAGACTCACCAGCACATGCCTAGCACACCCACCAAAAATAATTTCAAAATTCAAAACTTGAGTTAATGCGGCCATTTCATCAAACGCCTTGTAGATTCAAATCAACAAAATCACAAACACTATTTGGAGCAGTGTTTTGAGCCAACCTTGTTCCCTCTCTGGTTACACTAGCCTCAGTAGATCATCTAGCAAACTTAACTAAGCTCTAGCACCACTGTAAACTCGCCAATGTCATCAATGGTGAGCAGGCCGAGAGCACCCATGTCACCCAATGTAGACAGCAAGCTAGGAGAAGAACTAGTCGTGCCAACCTTGTCTGGGAGGTAGCCCATGCCTCACCGCCCCCTGTCGACCAGCCCTGCCTTGCAGGCAACGACCAGAACCGCCAGGAGCACCGCGCCCGTGCCGCTGTCGACCATGCCAACGTGCACCACAGAGCACACTTCGTTCCCACGCAACCCGACCACCTCGAGCCCTTGCCGCCCGCCAGCATGCACCCCACCATCCCAGGAGACCGCTAGCCATGCCCATTTCACCGCCCGTACCCCGTAGCCACCGCTCGCCGTCGAAGACGCCGCCTCTGCTGCGCAGAGCACCACACGTTCCCGACCGTTTTCCATCGCCCCTACACGCGCATTAAAGCCCTAGAGCATCGCCAGGAGACCACCGATTGACCGCCAACCTCAGCCATGCGTCTAGCTGCCCGTAGCCGTGTTGCCACCATCACCTGCCCATCCCTCTCGGTCTCACCGTCGAGCCTATAAATGGAGACGACCCCCAGCCGAATTGAGCACACCATTTCACTCCCCTCACCTCACTGATCGTTCCACCCCGTAGGCGGAGCAAGGCGAGCAGCGCATCACTGGAATTGCGCCGGAGCAGGCCGCCTCTAGAGAAGAAGGGCGCCGTCGATTTCGTCCACCCCAGGAGCTGCCGCGACCATCCCTGAGTTCGCCGTCGTCGACTTTGTCTTTCGCCCGCATAGCCGACCTTCGCCTGAGCCCCGGTGAGCCCCCGACGACCCCCACTGAGCCGCTAGGGTTTGAACTCGTCGGTGACTAGTTCATCGTCGACGACGACCCTCAGCCTTCGATCTTCATTCTAATCCAACACACCATATCGCCTCGTACCGCTTCACGTGTTAAGAGTCACTGACCAGTAGACCCGCCCTGTTAGTCGCGCCCCGTGCCGCGGAGTGACACTGGGCCGGCCCATTAGCAGTTCTTGCGCAGCCCAGTCGTTTGAATTTAACCTTTTCCATTTTAATTCAAACATAGTTCTGTACCTAGTTTCAAAAATCTACCCAGCTCGATTCAGTAAACCAAATTGAATGAAACCAATTTTGTTATAAAGGTACTGAAATGCTTAATCCAAACCCGTTGGATTCAAATCATTTGGATCTATAGATCAACCCTGGTAAAAATAACAAGGCAGAAGCTTTTCGGCATTCAAACATTTTTCCAATTTAAACCATAATACTTTTTGAGTTGATTCCAACTCTCAAAAATCATAATTGATCATACCTTTCAGAATATATAAAAATATATGAGTTTACTTACAGAAATAATGTTCAAGTAATAAAAGAATGCCACATAGGCATTTCTAGTCACTTTATTTAATTAAAAATAAAAGGTTAAACCTTATTAAATTGTGACACCACTTTAAATCACATTCCCATGTACTGAAATATGTGGTGATGACATGTGTCAACATGATCCCATGTTTGAGTTGGAGAATATTAAATCTTAAGTAGTTTTTCAATGAGTATAAATTACTTTTCTAAAAATAAATAAACAAGACAAATGCTTTAATCTTGTAATGTTAGTGATGATGCTAGATCATCTATAGAACCCCTTTGTGTGATGATTGCAAGTAGTTAAGTATTGTTTGGTGATTGTGTACCTCGTATTTATTCATAGACGCTAGAATCGACCAAGGATACGAGGAGGAAGGAGGATACTACGAAGAAGAAGCAGAGGAGAACTTTAACCACTGCTCTGCACAAGGCAAGCTTATACTGATACTGATGCAAGCCTTACTAATCAAGTTGACCTATGCAAGCTAATACTTGCTTGTTACCATGCCAACTATATACCTTAAGCATATGTGATCATACCCACTTGATAACCCCAATCCTAGTTTTACTTGCAAGATTTCTACTTTATTTCTTTATCAAAGCTATTACTTAGAGTTTACTTGAGTAAATTGTAGATACTAGAAAGATAATTGAAGGTTGCATAAAGAGCATAAAATTTTGCCTAAGCTAGATAATCTTGATGTCACCCTAAGGCATGAGATTGTACTTAGTTGAAACTCCACTTGTTTACCACCCCTCATTAGTACTCACTCCCATTTGTAGATGCTAGTGCTAAGCATAAAACTTGATCAACTTCAGATGGGAATACATGGTGAAAATGGTTAAGAAAACCTTAGAATGATGAGTCATTCTACTGAGATGTTTTGACATGTGTTTCCGAACACTAGATGATTTTGATGATGAAAATGTTGAGGCATGAGCCTTAGCCCTTTATTAAACTGATGGTTTTCTGGATGCGATACCATTCCAATTTTACCATATAACCACAGTACCCGAAAATTGGGTAGGGCTTGACTGGAAACTTATATACCTTAGTATTGGTTCCCTCACGGCCAAGGTCTAAGCTGAGGCTACCTTGTGAAGATTGTCCACATGTGCAGTACCCAAGATGACAGTTGGTCATGGTTGGGAGGCCAAACTCACAGGAGAGGTGCTTATACTAGGGCGTGTAATTGAAAGGTTAGGATTGATTATCCGCATACTGAGTATGGTGAATTCAGGATTTGTTCCTGACGGATGTATCGAATGTTGTGGTGAAAGTGTACAATCTCTGCAGAGTGTCAAACTATTCGAGTAGCCGCGTCCGCGGTTATGGACAGTTGGAGTGGCCATACTGTTCCCCCGTCAGATGTTTTCAAAATGACTTGTGAAATGGATTGAGATTTTGACTTGACCACAACAGAGTTGTGATATGAAATACAAGTTCCCACTTAGGTGTTATAAAACTTCAACTAGCTTCTTCGTTTCTAAACTTAGTAGAGGTAAATCTGGCTTTTTGCAAAACAACCCTAGAGCTTAGTGTCCTACTACAAAAACCCCTTCACTTGTTAGTATTAGTTTGCGAGTACTTAAAGAGTACTCATGGCTTTGTGCCTGGCTATTCCCATGGCCAGACTATGAAGAGGAGTACCTGGAGGATGGAACCCAGGAAGGTTACGACAACTAGGATCATCTCCCATTGTCAGCATTGCCTGCGACCCCGAAGATGGTGCTTCGCCTATGCTACCGTTATTATTACGTATTTCCGCTGCTTGAGTTGTATTAAGAACTGGATCATGAGATCCTTATTTGTGTAAAACCTTATGTATGGTTTGTAATGGATGATGTACTGTGGTATCCAAATATGTAATGTCTCGCAAAAATGGTAATCCTGGGATTGCGATGTATGGCATAATAGGCATCTGGGATTAAAAATCCGGGTGTTGACAAAGGTTGGCCAAATCACTGCTCAAAATAGTGTTTGTGATGTGTTTGATTTGAATCTGCAAGGTGTTTGATGAAATGGCCGCAAGAACTTGAGTTTTGAATTTTGAAAAGATTTTTGGTGGGTGTGCTAGGCATGTGTTGAGGATTTTGTGGGTGCTTGGGTTTTGAAAATTGAACTTGTTTGAGTGGTTTTTGAAATAATGGGGTCTTCCCATATGAGATAGATTCAAATTTAAACTATCATTTAAACTTAGTAATTGAATGTTTTTGGATGACCACAAAGTGGGCCTTGGTACATTATTATGAGTACTAGCAAGGGGTGCAAAGATCCACAGATGTTTCTGTTAAGTTTTGAAAGTTAGGGATAGCCAAAGTAGGCATGAGAGTTAATTTGGCCAAAGTGACCATTCACTTCATTTGTTTATTTTGAGTTGTTTGTCTTTGGGAAAAGTTTGGGGATTGTTTAGATGATGTTTATTTCACCTAAGAATCATTTTACAAGCAAAGAAACACAGAACCATGGCAATTCAAAAGAATCCAAATTTTAATACACACACATATGAATGCTTTCATATTTTTAGTTGGAAAAGTTTTTGTTAACCCTAATTTTGATGATTAGAGTTTGATGATCCATGTTTAATATTTTTGGGATGTTACACTCACGAACCGGTACCAGCCAGTAGAAACGTGACGCGTGGCCTGTGTGTTGATTTCAAAATAGATTTGATTCTATTAGATATGTGATTTTGTAAAATTCATAACTTTAAATATACATGTCGAAATTTTACAAATTTAATATCAATAGAATCAAAAAAAGGAGTACTTTCCAACCATGCACCTTTTTTAATGATTTGCTTCTGGAAAATTAGTTGTTTTTGCAGAAACTTATTTAGGCATATTTTGTGTATAAAATTTATTCTAAAAATGTTTTTAGGGTAAAATATTTTGTAAAAGGTTTGTTTTGAACCTAATGACCATAAAAACCAATTTTGTAGATTCAAAAGTATATTTTGTGAAGCTAAAGAATAAATCTTTAAATAAAAGCATTTCTAGTTAAATAAAAATATTGTTCATGTTTTAAAAATGTTTTTGAGTAAAACCTTTGGAAAATATTTGATTTGAACTCTCTGACCCTAAACACCAAATTTTAGGATTTAAAAATATATTGGGTGAACCCTAGAAAATTATTACCTTGTTTAAAGGCATTTCCAACAAAATAAAATGTTACTTTGAATTAAAAATGGTTTTTAGATGAAACCTTTTGCAAATGATTTTAATATTAAACGGTATGACCATAAACACTAACATTTGTGTTTAAAAATATATTTGTCAAACAATAGAAATTATTACTTTGATTAAATCATTTCTAACAAAACAAAAATGATTTAAAGTGGCCATTTTCACTAACTTAATATCAAATGGTTTTGCCACTTTTATAAATGACCAATAGGTGGGTTAAAATGTTTATAAACACTTTTCCAAATAAAACAATATTTGGCATGCTTGCATGCATTGCTTTGTTTTTATTATTATGTGATGAATTGTTTGAATGCTAGGTTTGAATTTGTGCCTTGTTGATTGAATTGTAGTGAACTTTAAAGAGTGTGACTATTGCAAGATCAAGGAGTGAACTTATATTCTCTACCAAAAAGGAAAGTGGTGCTTCATACTTTTGTCCCATTATTTTCACTATGAATTATTGATATTTCTAAGTAGGACTGAAATGGAATTTTCTAAGTGTTAACTATGCCATGGGAAATCCTAGTAGATGAAACCTTAGTAGAATTTTCCCTAAGTTAAGATTCCTACTACTATCATGCTTAACCTAGCTAGTAGAAAACAAGGGTGGATTATATTCATGCTATGGAATATTTCTAAGTCAAGGACTTGTGTTTTTTTATTAAAACAACTAAGTGAATGAATCACCTGGGTGGAATGGTATTGCTTGGATGGATTTTTATTGAGTGGTTACACAAGGCCAGGGGACTGGTGAACCTTGTGTATCACACTTGTGGAATGCCACCCAGGAACAAAGAGATTTGAGATGTCCAATGTTGAGAAGCTTCAAGTGCAGCCACTTGGCATTATGGGCTCTGGCTGGATCATATAGGTTGCAATAACTTAGCCAGATGGACAGTTGGTGGTAGGGGTTGATAGGTTTGGGAACGCGTCCATTTTGGTCTAAGGGAAGGCTTCTGAAAGATCTTGTCTCGATGCATGTCAAGTCTTGTGGGGAAAGTGCACCACCTCTCTCGAGAGTAAAATATAAGTACTTAGCCGTGTCCCCGAAAATGGACAATTTGAGCATCAAGACATGGAAGCTATCAAGAATCTCCTCATCCCAATTTCTAAGTTAAAAAGTTGTGGTTGAACAAGGGTTAAAGGATCTTCAATCTCTGATTGGTAGATGCCTTGGGTGATTTTGACAAACAAAAACTTAGTGTTTGAACTTATAAGGAAAATCTATTTTGAGCAAAGCAAGCCTAAGCTCCACTTAGCCAAATGCATATAGGTGATAGTTACCACTATACTACCATAGTATCACTCGCCAATACAATTCAAATGTATTGACCCTTGTGGCTGTAACTTATTATGTTGCAGGTTTGTTTGATGTTAGTGAAGTGTGTTGATTAGGATTACAAGTCTACAACCAACATGATTGCCTGTGGCACTTTGAAGATGAAGGACTCCATGCTATATAGTTATTTCTGCTGCATTGTAATGAGATAGCCAAATGAGCTATGTAAGATGTAATGAATTATTTTATTCCTGGTTATAAAGTGTATTATGACCTTTGTTTCTTGATATTACATCTTAACTGTGGATGCTAACTATTGATCCAGGGACTAGCATTGTAAACATAGGGATCTCTACCTTATTAAAGGTTGGGACCTCTATAGATGGTATCAGAGCACTGTGTTGCCTATAGGATTGTGACCCTAGGATTGGACAAAACCCCTTAGAAAAATAGGAGTTGTATTTGTTCCAAAACTTATTTACAAACAATCTTGTAAACTCTTTCCTCAACCTTTTTGGTTTTGATTCTACATCTCTTCTATTCTCAAACTTGATGGACAAAGACTCCAACATGAGCAAAGACTTCAACATGAGCAAAGGACTTCACCAACTCAAATGACTTCAACTTTAGTTTCACCAAGGACTTCAACTTGGACATCACTAAGGACTACAAGTGAGACAAGAAATGTTACTCAAGACTTGAAGACTTAGAAGGAATCATCATCACCTTTGAAGTTTGTGACCAAGATACAAGAATTTCTCCAAGGATACAATGATCTTGTTCAAGAAGGAACAACTAAGAAGAATGGAATGACCTCAAAAAAACCAGATAGTTGGACCACCATATTAGTGTTTAGTTTAAATCAAACACACCAACTTATGTGGTGTAGCAAAAATATTTTGATGCCTAAAAATGTGCTTGAAACTTGTTGTTTGAGTGGAATGTTTGTTTGTGATTTCTTGCACATTGCTTGTGTGAATTGTTGTGTGTGATAGAATTCTTCCTTAGAAATCTTTTGCCTATTCTAATCCCAATCCAACCCAAACAGATGATGTCTCCAAGAGACTCCAACATCAATAATGGTGGCAACAACAACCAAGAGATGCTTCTAGCAACCCAAGCCCAATTGAATCAAGTGACAACACAGTTTTTAGCCAACAACAATGAGTTAGACCCAACCATGCAAAAGTTTTTGGAGACCCAATCCCAACTGTTGCAAAGGATGACCAATCAAATGATCAACATGATAAGCAACTCTTCCCAAGGAGATTGTGACAACAATGATATCAAGGAGGATATTATAGAAGGAACTCAAGCTTGCAATATTTGTGGAGACATGGATCACAATTCTAAGGAGCATAAGGATCAATGCCCTAATTGTGAAGAGAAACATCCAACTAAACAATGCCACACATCTCAAGTGACTTGTTTCCTATGTGAAGGAAATGATCATGTACCTATCCAATGCCCCATCTATCCTATAGTTCAACAAATGAAGCAAGATGGAATGCATCAAATGTTTGGAAACCTCCATAAGGGAACAACTTCTACCAAGAAGGATGAAGGTAAAGTCAGAACCATGCCTCATAAAGCCAAATCCCAAGTGACCACAAAGTGTTGCTACTCTTGTGAAGAATGTCATATCTCTAGTAACTGCCCCAAGAAGAGAGAAAGATTTCCCACCTTTGAGGTGAGATATGAAGAGCATGAACTAGAAGAACTCCTAGCTTTATAGAGACCCAAGAATAAGGACATAAGACAATTGCAATGTTACAATTGCAAAGAGAGATGGGACATTATGCCAGTGATTGCCCAGAAAAGAAGAAGAACCAAGGAAATAAACAAGAGGCAATGATACCAAAGAAAAAGGATAATAGACAAGTGATGTGCCACAAATGCAAAGAGCTAGGCCATTATGCAAACAAGTGTCCAAAGAAGATACATCAAGATCCTAAGTAAGCCAAGATGTAATCTAGTTGAAAACCCTTTTAAGGGTGGTAGTACTCTAGTTGTTTTAAAGCCAACTTGTAACCTCTAGCCTTCCCAAATCTCGGGACGAGATTTCTTTTAAGGGTGGTAGCCTGTCACATCCCAAAAAATTTCCAAATTTTGAAATGTGAAAAATAAATAAACAAAATAAATAATTGTTGAAATTTAGGGTGAAAAGAATTTTTTTTGATTTCAAATGGAAACATCAAAACCCTTCTTGAACAAAATTTGAATAAAATGGAATCAAACAAATTTCAATCAAGTGAATTGCATTCATCAATGAATGTATCTTGAAATTTAAACATTTGGAAAAGTAAACCAAAACCCTAAAAACCCTAATGGAATGAATCATTTCCAAGATATCTCAAAGACTATGGATTTGATCCATATAAAAATTGGTAAACAAACATTTATAAATGATCAAGGATGATAAATAAATTTTTTATAAAACCATAGAAATTGGTTTCATTTAATTTGGAACCATAGATAAAAACCTATGAGTTTAATATGACAAAAGGAAATAATTTCCAAAGCTAATAAAGCCCTATCTAAAATCCATACCAAATTGTGAGAAAAATAATCCTAAAAGGATTTAAAAGGATAAACAAATATTGAATAAAATTGTACAAATTGGAATCACCAATTTTGGATCTATAAATAAAAGATATGGATTTTATAAGACAAAGAAAGAAAGAAATAAAAGATATTTAAAAGCCAAATTAAATCTTGGCTAAATCCTTAACAAATAAAAGTTTATTGAATAATAGAAAAGAACGAAAGATTATTTAAATAAAATCATAAGGATTAAATATTATCCAATTTTATTTAAATAAAGACAAATTGCCTAAACTAAATAATAAATCCCAAGAATATTATTTAGAAGACAATTTAGAGATTGAAGTAAATCCATAAGAAAATGGAATAAAGATAATTCAAATAAAAAGAAAGGGATAAGGAATATCCAAATAAAATAATATGACATTAACCAAATTCTATTCTATTTGAATAAAGACAAAATCCCTAATAGAAATGATTAATTAAATCATGTGAAAATAATAAATGGAATTTGCCCAAGTGGAATAAAAGTTATTTAATTAACTAAAATGGAATAAAAGAATCATTTGAATAAAAAATTTATATGGATTTAAAACCACATTGGATTTGATTTGAATGAAGACAAATGCTCAATTTAAATGATTAATAAATCATATTAAAAATATTTCAAATAATCCAAAATGAATTATTTAACACCCTATTAAATAAATAAAACCTACTAAAAAGGATTTGGTAAAATTTGGAATTTAAATAGAAGTTGGAAAACATATTTAAAATCCTATTTAAATGAAGACAAAGGTCCATTTTAAATAAATATTTAAACCATGTGAGAATAAAAGAAATATACTAAAGTGGTCTCTAAAATACATTAGTAAAGAGTATTAAAACTTGCTGAAATTTTGGTAAAGATATGAATTCAAATGGTTGATTGAAATGTTTGAACAAATTCAAAACAGAAAATGAAAATAGAAAAGGAAAAAGAAACAGAGTAAAAAAATGGAAAAGGGCCTAGCCCACCTAACCTAGCCCATCAGGCCCAGCCAACCCACTTCCTCTCCCGCGAACGGTTTCTTTCTACTCAGACCCGCACCCGCGCTGCCACTGACGCTTGGACCCCACCACATAACTCCCTTCTCTCACTAACCAAAGGACCCCACCCGTAAGTCGTTGTTCTCACCCCACGACCTATTCTTCCTCCCTATCTCTCCTGTTTCAGGCTTTGATTTCGCGAGTTTAATTTGCGTTGATGGCGCAGTAACTCGGCCCAGCGATCACGCCCGTTAACTCGCCTACCTCTCCTCTCCATTTCCCCTCACTCGCCATCCTCCCTCTGCCCCCAGGCTGCCTCGAATCAGACTTGCGCCACTACTGTCTCCGACGAGCCTCCGCCCAAATTCCGGCAGCACCAACCACCACCTTTCCCCCTCGACCACTCGAGTCTACTCCCCACCTCCCTACGCACCTCCGAGCACCATAGGCTCGGCAACGTCCTCGATAGAACACGCCGCCGTCGGCTTCGATTTCGGCGAGCTTCTCTGGTAAATCCCGACCACCCCTCTCCCCCTCGTTGACACTCGCGTAACCAGCATCATCTTGCACATCTAACTAACTACTTTTCTTTTTTCTTCCCGAGCCGTGTAGCATCGCCAACGTCACCAGCCCGAGCACACTGTCGCCAGGAGATTCTCCGACGAGCAATACCCGTCGACTCCGTGCGCCCCTTCGCCAACCAAGGGCGCGTTGAGAATCAGCACATCACGGAGAACTCGGTGAGCCCTCCCTCTCGCTCTCTCGCTTCGTGTATCGCCGGCACCGTCCTCGTCTGAACGCGCCGCCGCCTGCCATCGTCGCAACACCGCCACTTTCTTGTTGAGTCGATTAGAGCCATGCGATTTAGATCGGACGGATACGATAGAATCTTAACCCGAAGGGGGTACGTAACACTCTGATCCGCACGATCTGTTTTAAATCTAACGCTCCACGTAGCGCGATCCTCAACAACCGGTACCAGCCAGTAGAAACATGACGCGTGGCCTGTGTGTTGATTTAAAAACAAATTTGATTCTATTAGATATGTGATTTTGTAAAATTGATAACTTTAACTATACACGTCCAAAATTTACAAATTTTATATCAACAGAATCAGCAAAAGGAGTACTTTCCAACCATACACTTTTTTTTAATGATTTGCTTCTAGAAAATTAGTTGTTTTTGCAGAAACTTGTTTAGGCATATTTTGTGTATAAAATTTATTCTAAAAATGTTTTTAGGGTAAAATCTTTTGTAAAAGGTTTGTCCATAAAAACCAATTTGTAGATTCAAAAGTATATTTTGTGAAGCTAAAGAATAAATCTTTGAATAAAAGCATTTCTAGTTAAATAAAAATATAGTTCATGTTTTAAAAATGTTTTTTGAGTAAAACCTTTGGAAAATGATTTGATTTGAACTCTCTTTGAACAGGGAGTAACAAGTTGCAGTTCTTACACTCTGCAGAGGTGCGTCACTTTACCCATGAGAGATCTTAGCTTTGTTGAACATTCGGGCGCGCATTCCCGTTCACACTTCCTTGGTATGAGGCCCAGAATAAGATCCAAGCCAACCACTATCCTTCTCCGCGACCCCGCATACACCGCAATTGTTGTATGCCCAAACTCAAGGTAGACTTTTCCCTGTATAAAACGGCTATACCTTAGTTGGATACACACAACAACCATTAACACTAGAAACCTGTCTTTTGTAAGCCCAGATCCACGGTAGACTTTTCCCCGTATAAACCAGCTATACCCATGATCCGCAACTTACAAATGCCCAGAATAGTGTCCAATGCATGCGAAAGGGAGCCGATCCAGCTGACTTCTCCGTCCCATTCCAAATCTCATGGTTAACGCGTAATATACGGCGCAAGAATCACTGGCAACATTGGTTGTTAAGTCCTAGATAATATGTTCCTTTACCACCGAAACTTTCATAGTAGGTTATTACCTCATGGTAAATAACCTATAATCATATTATTATGAAAATAGTGTTTTCTAACCTTTTTCAAATGCAAGTGATGATAACACTGGATTTGCAAAATACTTTGCAGAAAATAATCAAAGGACATGAGCAAGTGTGAACTTGCCTTTTGTGATTGCAAGACTATGCACTCACGGTCTTCAAGACAATATAAGATCCAATATCTGAAATCAGCATCATTGGTCCGGTAAGGACTAATGTTTAAAGAAGCAAGATGCTATTATGCATAAGTAATGTAATGCAATTTCGTAAACTCGAATCCCGGGGATAGCGTTGTTCTAGGGTTTGGATACTAGAAATGGTTTCTTCGAAATGTGTTGCTCATTTAGATTAAGTTTCATATTTGTTCTTCTTATTAAGGCTTGTGATTGTGTGTGAAACATCATGTGATTAGGATATCATAAAATAATGAGATACACATAAATGTGAAATGCTACTTAAGATTGCTTGTACTATAATTGTTTATATTCAAATTTTTACTTTACAAGTAATGTTACTTATAAAGAACTTAAGTGTTATCAATCCAAAGTATATAAGTAAATTATAAAGTAATGTGATTACTATTAATTGTCATATGTTGACTGAAGTGGCAAAACGAATAACTTTTGAAGAAAAGATTTCTTTATTTAACTAAGCAAAAGTATTTAACTTTAAGTTGACATTATTAGGTGTTCTTACCTGTTTTAGTCTTTGAGTAAGAAAGAATTACTCCATTTGAATAATGACATCATTAATACTTGAGACTTATCTATCTTGGTTTTTAGCTTGGTTAGTTTGGTATTGAGATGTACAATGTCCTAATTGAAATAGACCAAAGTAACTATAAAACACATAATGAAGTTTTTATCATAATATTTAAAGTATTATAGTCTAAAGTTAACTTTAAAGACATAGATGGATTTACGTTATAATTGGTAATAAGGGAAATGACATTACTTAACTATTTCTGAATTCACTATAGTGTTTTGGTATGTTGTTAAACTTGTGGTTAAAGTAAAGGAATAGGTTTTATTTCACTACAAATTATCCTTGGAGATTTTATATTGGATAATGATTCTTTTATAAAATAATCTACACTTATGGTTGAAGGATAATTCAATAACATTGTATTTAAAAGGTGTTAAACCATTTTGACTTCATATTATCTATTCAAGACTAATACTATTTATTAGACTTTAGTTAGTTGTTTTTTTAGAATATTAGCAAATTTTATTTACCGTAATATGAATTACTAACTAAAGAAATATGTTTAAATTCAAGTTATTAAAGTGTTTAGCTTTTTATTTAACTGAAAAGTGGAATATTATATATTTATCATGTAGATATTATTTTTGTGATCATTTTGATATATTATATTTATTTTTGTGATTTAAAAATAATAATATATGATTTTTATAAGATTTATTACTTTATAAATAGTTAATAAATAACAAATATTTAATTAAGTGAAATAATAATGTATGATTATAGTTTTAAAGTATTGTTTTTTATTTTTCTAAGATTTTTGGTATTTTATTTATATTTTTTTTAACATTTACCATTATTAAAATATGAATTATCAAAGTTTTATTACTTATAAAATCTTTATTAAATAATAATCATTTAAATTGTTAACATAAGAATGTTTGATAATAGTTTTAAGTTATAGATTTTATTTTTCTAGAAATTTTCGTATATTAAACATATTTTTCTGAATTATAGAACAATAGTTATTGAATTTGCAATGTTTAATCAATTTCTAAAAATAATAAAATGAATTACTGCATCATTGTGACATCAGAACATGGTTATGGTTCTTTTACACCGGGGTAGAACTTACCCATAGTGAATGACAGAAGGGCCTAAGGCCAGCTCTGCTGCCACGTGGGCAAGGACGGACCCACCCCGGTGTTGACCAAGACTTTGTCACATGGCGGAGTCAACTGACGCCAACGACCCTACGGTGGAGACACTACGGTGCATGCGGCAATGTGTTTCTGCACGAATTGGAAGCTCCTCTTCCTAGGCTACCTAAAAACGGCGGCACGGAGTTCTGGGGCGGTCTAAAACCTCATCAGCGATGATGACAACGGAACAAGCATGGCGGCGCTCGGTGAAAGGACGACACAGAGGACGAGGAGGTCCAGGGGAGGGTTCTTTCGAACCAGGAGCTTACCCTCTTTGCGATAGGATGCTCGAGGAGGCCGAAGGAAGGCTGTAGCAGCAGTAATGGTGACGGTGGTGGTCGTCGGGCTCCAGGAAGATGGAGTCACAGGCGTCGATTGGGGGATCCCCTCCTTAATTCAATTGGTGAGGAGGAAGATGGAGACGAGGCGGAGCTCCTAGCATCCTCGGACGACTCCGGGGTGGTCTCTGGATGACGACGTGCATCGGAATTTGAAGCTAGGGTTTGGCCTTAGAGAGGAGACATAGAGGAAGAAGGGGATTATGGTTCTCTGGCGGTGGCGCTATGTTTAAATAGATGACGTAGTGCGGTGGCGCGGATCTTGACGCGGTTCGCGACGGGGTGGCCGCCAGCGAGCCGCTTCGCCGTATGGTGAGGTAGCCAGTGGCGCGAGGAAGACGACGCAGATAGAAGGCCGAAGAGGTACGAGCCAGTGCCGGACCACACTTGGGACATATGGGCTGCATTTGGCTGCTCGTGGGCGACGAGTAAGAGAGAGAGGGAATGGGACGTGGGCCAAATCTGATTCCTCTATTATTTTTTTCTTTCTGTTTCTTTTTCTTTTTCAATTTCTATTATCTGTTTTCTTTTCTAACCTTTTTATTTAATCACTAATTTTGACTTATCTTTATGGAATTCCTTTGCTAATACTTGCAGTAATGATAAATGGTATTTAAAATAATTTTGTGAGTTTTTATTATACAGTGCTATAGTTTCTTTATTTTCTTTATATATATACTTTTCCTATTATTATTTGTAAGGCTTTTGATATGCATTTAGTTGAGCTAATATCCATAAACTTATTATAGAATGCATTGTTCTTAAATCATGAGATTTGATTCTCATTAACTCATAATGTTAAGGAAACTTTTATATGGTGATCCTTTATTATTATTTGATGCATAATATCCTAAGGGTTTAATATGGTTAATATTACTCCCATGAATCTAGGGAATAACAAGGTATATATATGTTATTATAACTAACAAAATAGTTAGAGTTTGAATTGTAAATGCTTACCCTAGGATTTGGGGTTCTTAATTTACTTATATTCTTTTTGTTAATGTGAATAAAGATAAATGGCTAAATATATTGTCTTTATGTTTGTGGTCATTATGGATATCACCTTTTTAAAATAATAAGGTTATTTCCTAGAATGACTTACGAGGAAAAATTAATTAAGATAGTTCCTAAGCACATGTGATCATGATAGTTGAAAATGACATAGATGTACTTAAGTGATTTGCTATAGGAAAATATTCCTATAAACCATTGTGGAAACAAGATGATAGATCAATCAGATGAAATGGATTTTATGTTTGGTTAAAGATTTAGGGTTTAGTGTTTTATCCAGAATTCCTAACTTCCATACTTCAATAATTCTAGACTTCTAATTAAGGAAATCCTTTCCTAGATATATTACTTCTTCCTATCCATCATCATGTGTTAACATGATGACCTTTACTCCAAAAAAATATCCTTATCCACCTTTTATTCTTCTAAATTCATATATAAATCCAATGAGCTTGACACTGAAGCTTTCATAATCTTCTCATATCCATACTTGGTTATATCAAACTATTCTACTATTAATAATTTCCAATCCAACAAGTGGTTACTTATAACTCCATTCATACTCTTCCTTAATCATCCATCACTAATATCCCTTCAATATATGTATACATCACATCCTACTTCACTTCAAGTGCTTAGTATTTCCAAAGAGAAAAATACTACTTCTTTAATCCAATGTTGCTCTAACATCATCTTAATCATACTATCTCATTTCTACTTGACTCCAATATCTTATACTCAAACTTCACATTATATCATAGTGACTTGTCATGGCTATCTTAGACTAACATATCTATACGAGGGTTCAATCATGTTTTATCCACCAATGTCACTTATACATGATATAAGCTTTCAATCTTGGTGACTAAAGCATGATCATTATAATCCTTTGATCATTTATGGTTTAGGTTTCTAGTTGTCTAATCAAGGCTTTCATTCATACAACATTACAGTTGTATTATAATTATCTTCTATTTATTTCTCTTAGACTAAGAGATATTTTTCATTGACTATACCTACTTTATTCAATAGGATAACTCCTTAATTTGTAATCTTCTTTGTTACCATATTGATTTGATTTCCTCCAATCACTCCCATTCCTATAGATGATATCTAAAACTAGCATAACCACTTACCTCTTCTTACTTATTTCTTTATAGGACTTAAGTGAATTCTATGATAAAGACAAGAGTTGATAGATTAAGAATTGATAGTTAAGAATTGGTGAATCAATAGTTGATTACTCAACATTGTTGAACAACAAATATAAGGATAGGCTTCCATAAGGATTGATATGGAAAGAAAGATATATGGTGAATGATCTTGACTTGGTTTCTTTCCTACTCAATCTCACCAAAGAGTTAAGGTTTGGTATTACCATGGTACTCATGGTATAAGTAGATGAGATTAAGATATATCAAGATTTAGTTGTTACATTCCTATTACTTAAGTTATATTTATATCTCGGTATTCATGAGTTTGTAATGAATACTAGGATATGATTACTTAAGGATCAAATATAAATCATTAAGTAATGTGTTAGGGTTAACTTTTATTACATTTGATCTACCCTTAGATCAAATCTCCCTTATCCAAAATAAGGTTTTAACAAAGGTCATATTGAAACTTATCACAGTCAACTTGATGATATACTTCAATTCCATCAAGTTGAGAGAAGCTTCAATCACTTTGACAGGTTCTTATTTAAAAGCGCGGAAATTATTCGGATTTTCTATGCATGAATGGAATGCACACATCTGGGTTCAGCTTATTTCTAAGCTCTAATGCTGGGATGTTACAGACTCTCCCCCTTAAAATAAACTTCGTCCCCGAAGTTCGTAATCTCTCACGTTTTGGACTAAGGAATTGACTTCTATTGGTTACAGCATTTCTCAACTCCATGGTAACCTTAATGGGAATAATTGTAGTATTACATAACCAGATCCTTTTCTTGAATTCTTACCATTCTTGGCAATCTCCAACTTGTTGTCTCCAATACTCCAAAGTTCCTTTTACTTTACTCCCTTAGGGATATGTCCTTATTATAAACTCCTTAATTTGGGGTCTCTTCTTTAGTTCCTTATCCTAATTAGGTATCCTAATCCAACTCCTTAACTTAATCATCAAACTTTCTTATTATTCTATATAGGGTCTAGGAAGTCTCACTAAAACATGATTTTTAAATTCTATTAGACCATAGTTGAGGCTAAAAGATTAATCTTTGGTTTATCATTGTATGAGTTGTACTGATGATCCTTCCAAAATTGGATTTGAACTCATTTAGTCCATACCCATTGGAATTTCTTGTTCCTCGATACTTGTCCAATTGGGTGTTCTCTATTACTTCTTAAGGGTCACTTAAGATTTGTTTCTTTTATAATTAGTCTATCAAGGCTATTCTATTTTATTACTTCAAGCTTTTACCTTATCAGGCTTTCGACAATCTTTTGTCATTATCTTAAGTACTTTTATAATAATGAATTTCTTTTAACCTTATGAAAATAAGGCTTAGTGTTGTCATAAGTTAGTATTTCTTCTTCCACCTTTACTCTGGAATTCAGATAACAGTACTTCCTTTTACTGTTTACTCTCCCCCATAGGGTTTACTAATAGTCTCTAAACTGCCTATATAGTAACCATTGGCTTTATAACTAGAATGTAGGGCTTTGTCTAGCTTATTCTCTACCTAGTTAGGGTCTCATGAAAGATTATATGGTGTATCCACACAATTGTGGATCTCCGAAGTGAATCTTTCAACATTATTTGTCTTACTTACTATTTGGACACTTTTGCTTTGATAGGTCTGACTTTGCAAAATGTTTTGAAAGACGGTCGTTATAACGTTTATACTCCTTCATGTCTTTATTAACTTAGGCCAAGCTTTATGCTCTTTATGCAACCATTAAGATGATCTGGTTAACTAAGTCAACCAAATACCAGCTGCGGAAAAGATACCAACTGTGGATCAAATACCAGTTGCGGATCATCCTAGGGTGTATGTATTACCCTACGGTTCTTCGGCGTACTATTGGCATTCTCGCTGAATCGTTAGAGCTTGAATACCATTTTTTGGGTTCCAAAACTTATTATTTATACTAATTCATGATACTTCCATGAACTTGGTACTAGTACTCCATTAACTTCTTAGCAATATTACATAATTTGATTGAACATTGAGTTCATCACTTCTTATTGCTCCATACATTTCCTACATTAATGTTTCTTCTTATAGCTGGCTAATAATGATATGAACTTGATCCATCCTTCAATTTGGATTGATACTCCTCATACTTGGCTGTACCCTTCATGTAGGTCTCCATCTTGGTCTTTGGAACTCGTCTCTCCGTTACACGAATTCCCATTTCTATCTAAGTCTATAACATCAAAGAGTAACTGGATGTTGCAACATGCATTTGCACATCATGTCAAACTTCATGTACAGATCTATTCAATCAAAAATATCCAAGAAAAACCAATAAATCCAAATGTGATACATATAACACACAATATTCTAAGCCCGAAATATAGTAGTTGAGTAAATTATCTCAAGCATTTAGGCTTAGTTATGTAGGATATGACACCTCCTCATATAGGTTTACATCATGATACTTAGCACATAGGGGTCAAACTATTCTTTGTCTCAATATTTACCCAATTTGCTCAATTGCAACAAGATAATTCGAAAAAAAGTGGTCTCAACTTGGTTTCGACTAACCTTTTTGTCTCTCTTTTAGAATGGCTAATATAACCATCCTTACTTTATTTTAATACACTAATCTCACAGGATCACTCCGAATGACTAATCAGATTCTATTTGTTAACTTAAACCAGAGATTCTTGGAATTTTCTAGCACCTATGACTTCCATCATAGTTCTAACATATTATTTTCTTACTTCTACCTTAGAATGATTTACTAATTACTGGTCATATTTACACCTACATCATGGTTTCAGAGCTAATCTCACCATGATCTTGTTATGTTTTACCTATTTACATGTTTCAAGAGCTACTCTAACCACGATGACTTTGTTTCTCACTACACTATCATTAAGTCTTAACATAATTTCACTCATCACGTAGAATCCTCAAGTGAATCCCACATGATTACAACTCTTTACATCAACATTTATCCTAATGATATTCATCATGTTATCTTGGGTTATCAACTAACACTAGGATTCCACTATGCTACTTGAATTCTAAAGTTAGGCTACACCATTAAGACTACTTCAATTGATGTCTTACACTTGATCCTAATCTACTGTGACCAATTACCTGTCCTAAAGTATCTTAGTGGGTTATGTCTCCTTTGGAAGACACTAAATAACACTATACTGAGAAAAGATAATATAATTACTCCTAAGAAAGAATGACTTAAGCATCTGACTTAGGTGTGACAAGGTTATCCTCCAGTGGATACTCATCATAAGTCATATGAATATTTGGTTTAGATAATTTGGCTCCTATAGTCACTATCCAACCTACAGATCTTCCTAAAAGGGTTTAAATCGTAAGGGTCAAAGCATATGCTCTGATACCAACTGCGGTGACCCAGCATACCACTGCATGATGTAGTACACTATAGTCGTTGACATAACACCAATGAAACATCGTTCACTAATATTACATCCCTCAGAGTGGTACAAAAGAAACACAGCAGGTCCAAGACATGACTATAGGTTATAACTCAACTCTTTACATAAGATCCAGAGAACACTCTAGGTTAAAGAGAGATAAAGAAACTTCTTACAAATAAGAATCAGAAATAAACAACTCAAAAACTATCATACTATTAAGACTAGTATCTTAACTAATGGTCTGGCATTGCTGCTATTGCAATACAATACAGAAATAGGTTCTATGGCTAGGGATTATATTCCTAGCTAATCAATAACTTCGTCTTCACTTGAGTTGATGTATATGTTGACTTCATTGAAGAACTTTGGATTCTGGTGATAATTCCTGGAGCATAGCTTGATGAAGACGTCGTCTTAATGGCTTCAGAATCTAGCAAGGGTTAAGATCCTACAGGCAACACAGTGCTCTGATACCATCTGTAAGATCCCTCCCTTTATAAAGGTAAGGATCCCTGTGATTGCAATGCTAGTCCCTAGATCAATGCTAGCATCCACAGTTTAAGATGAAGTACACAGAAACAAAGGTCATTATTACAAGTCATTCCAGAGACAAACATAGTCTTTTACAAACTCCATGGCCACAGGCCTAGTACAAGAGTATAAATATGTAATAAGATAAATAAGTCTTCATCTTCATGTGCCACAGGCAAGCATGTTGAGCGTAGACTCATAACCCCTAATCACCATCAGAATAACCTGCAACATCACAAGTTACAGCCACAGTGGGTCAATACATTGGAATAGTATTGGCAAGTGATACCTTAGTAGAATATTGGTAGACTAGATACTATATGCAATTTGGATAAGTGTAGCTTAGGCTTGCTTTGCTCAAAATAGGTTTTACCTATTAGTTGAAAACACTAAGTTTTTCTTTGTCAAAATCTTTCCCAAGGAACCACCAATAGAAATTGGTGAACCTTCACCCTTGTTCAACCACAAGTTTTTACTTAGAAATTGGGATGAGGAGATTCTTGATAGCTTCCATGTCTTGATGCTCAAGTTGTCCAATACCAGGGACATGGCTAAGTACTTAGATTCTTCCATCTGCAGAGGTTGTGCACTTTACCCACAAGACTTGATTTTCACCAAGACAGGACCTTTCAGAAGCCTTCCCTTAGACCAAATGGACGCGCTCCAACCTATCATCCCACTACCACCATCTGTCCAAATGGCTAAGTTATTGCAACCTATATGATCCAGGCAGAGCCCATAATGCCAAGTGGCTGCACTAGAAGCTTCTTAACATTTGGCATCTCAAATCCCTTTGTTCCTCGGTGGCTTTCCACAAGTGAGATACACAAGGTAAACCATATAAATGGGCCTTGTGTAACCACTCAACACAAACCATTCCTTCCATTCCACCCAGGTGTTTCTTTCACTTAGTTGTTTTATTAAACAAAATACAAGTCCAAAGACTTAAAAATATTTTATCATAGCATAAATATATGACCACCCTTTGGTTGCTACTAGCTAGGCTAAGCATGGCATAGATAAGCATCTTAACTTAGAAATTTCTAGAAATTCTACAACTACTAGGATTTCCCAAGCATAGCATATAGATCAAAATATTCATGCAAGTCTAGCAAAACATTTCTAGTGCATAGTTGAAAAACATAGGAATAAAATCATGAAGCACCACTTGCCTTGGTAGTTTGGAGAGTAGCAACAATCCTCACAATCACAATCACTATTTGCACCAAAATCTACACATAAAATAATAGCACCAAAATCACATACAAAATATATACAAGCAAAAATATATGAATGCATGCAAAATTCCATGTGATGATTTTCTACACCAAACAAGACAAGTGCACAGTACTAAATCTTAAACAACTTCAAAACTTGCCAAACAAACTTTATTTGAGCACTAAAACATTTTTCAAATAATTTCTATACCCAAATTATGCCTACAAATGATTCTGTGAAAATAGTCATTTTAACAGAAGCAAAACATTAAACACATTGCATAAATGGAAAGGATTTTCTCTCTTGATTCCATTGATATAAAATTTGTCAAATTTGGACGTGGGAATCAAAAGTTATGATTTAAACAAGTTTAAACATCTAATAGTTATAAAATCTGATTTTAAATCTAAGAACTGGCCACGCGGCGCGCTCACACACGCACACCGTTAGATCTAACTTAAATCCTGCGGCTCTGATCTGCCCGTACCTCTTTGGCCTGGCTTCTAATCTAAGCCACTGGATCTAGATCCAGTGGATCAAAACTCTCTGACCCAAAACCGGCGGCGCAGCTAGTTGCTGGCGGCGGCGGCGTTGCTGCCGACGATGTTCCGGTGATTCTAGGAAGCAAGGGAGGAAACAGAGGGGCTTACCGAGCTCATGAGGTTGTCGCGGTGCTTGAGGTGGTCAACATAGGGGCAGGGGCGCACGGACTTGGCAGCAGGACCTCGTCGGAGTTGCTGGCGACGTTGGGTGCTTACTGTCAGAGTCGAAGACGACATTCTGGGGCGCAAGGATCCAAACAGAAGGTGTTAGCAGGTGCGCTAGACACTGGCGAACATGACCATGTGATTCAAAAACAGAGGGGAACGCGGGGCTTACCGGAATTAGTCGCCAGAGTCGAGATGAGCTTCAGTCGCTCCCAGAGGTGGACGATGGTGACGGTCTAGGGCGATTCAGAACAAAACAGAGGCATGAGAAGATGCGCAAGATGATTGCGAAGCAGCTCGCGTGAACCAGAAAGCAAGGGGAACACGGGACTCACCGTGATGGCTCGCCGGAGTGGTTCGGGACAGCGGCGGCGCGAGCTCGATTGTGGACAGCCTAGCGGCTCTCTGTGGTTGGTGAGTGAGGGGAATGGAGTGGAGTGAGGAGGGGTTTAAGTAGCCGGGGCGAGAGAGGGAGTTACGCCTGCAGTAACGCGTAATCAAGCCCGAGATCGTCGGGAAGAAACGGCCGCGGCGGAGCTGGTCGCGGGCGTGATTTGGGGACGAAGGGGTGACGTGGAGGTGGGTCCGGGGCGTCAGCGAGAGGGGGGTGCTCGCGTGGGTGAGAAACAGAGGGAGAGGGAAACCTCGGGTGGGCTAGTTGTTGGGCTGGATCCAGTGTTGGGCCAGATTGGCAATGCCGGCCCTTTTTCTTTTCTTTATTCCTTTTCTATTTCTGTTTTGATTTTCTAGATTCATTTTTAAACAAATTCCAATGCAATTTGAATTCAAATCTTTTCTGGATTTTTGTAGAGTGTATCACTCATATTTTTGGGCATAAAACCATGTGGTCTCTCTGTACTAGCTTGGTCCCTTTGATCAAACAAAATAAACAGTTCTATAGCACTTGATTTGAATAAGTTTTGAAAATGGTTTTAAAACCATTTTTGTTTTGTATATTTTGGTCTAGGCACTAACATTCAACCAAAACAACAAGAGAGCCAGCAAAGCTTGGTTAAAATAGTTAATCTCTCAATTGAGAATGGTATTTGATTAATGGTTACTCACATAAAATAATGAGCATCAGATGCTCTTGTTTTTGAATTGGTTTTGAAAAGGAACCCTAAATGATCATGGATGCATGGATGATATGCATGAGTTTTGAAACATGATTTTAGGGATGTTACAATACGTTGAGTATGGGCGTACTCAACAAGTTCACTAGAAAAGGAGTGTTTGATGCACTATATCTACAGCCACAGACCATAGGTCGTAGGCAATGCAAGTTTTCGTAAACATTTCTTCAAAGGTTGCTTTTATTCTGAAAAGCTATGTCCGTCAGCCTTCACGGGTTTACCAGAACTTTCATGGAGTTCCTTTCCCGCCGCGTTCGCAGCACCTTCCCGGAACAGGGAGTAACAAGTTACAGTTCTTACACTCTGCAGAGGTGCGTCACTTTACCCATGAGAGATCTTAGCTTTGTTGCACATCCGGGAGCGCATTCCCATTCAGACTTCCTTGGTATGAGGCCCAGACTAAGATCCAAGCCAATCACTTTCCTTCTCCGCGACCCCGCATGCACCACAATTGTTGTATGCCCAAACTCAAGGTAGCCTTTTCCCAGTATAAAACGGCTATACGTTAGTTGGATACACACACCAACCATTAACACTAGAAATTTGTCTTTTGTAAGACCAGATCCACGGTAGACTTTTCCCCGTATAAAACGGCTATACCCATGATCTGCAACTTACAAATGCCCAGAACAGTGTCCAATGCATGCGAAAGGGAGCCGATCTAGCTGACTTCTCCATCCCATTCCAAATCTCATGGTTAACGTGTAATATACAGGGCAAGAATCACTGGCGACATTGGTTGTTAAGTCCTAGATAATATGTTCCTTTACCACCGGAACTTTCATAGTCGGTTATTACCTCATGGTAAATAACCTATAATCATATTATTATGAAAATAGTGTTTTCTGACCTTTTTCAAATTTAAGTGATGACAACACTGGATTTGCAAAATACTTTGCAGAAAATAATCAAAGGACATGAGCAAGTGTGAACTTGCCTTTTGTGATTGCAAGATTATGCACTCACGATCTTCAAGACAATATAAGATCCAATATCTGAAATCAGCATCATTGGTCCGGTAAGGACTAATGTTTAAAGAAGCAAGATGCTATTATGCATAAGTAATGTAATGCAATTTCGTAAACTCGAATCCCCGGGATAGCGTTGTTCTAGGGTTTGGATACTGGAAATGGTTTCTTTGGAATGTGTTGCTCTTTTAGATTAAGTTTCATATTTGTGCTTCTTATTCAGGCATGTGATTGTGTGTGAAACATCTTGTGATTAGGATATCATAAAATAATGAGATACACATAAATGTGAAATGCTACTTAAGATTGCTTGTACTATAATTATTCATATTCAAAATTTTACTTTACAAGTAATGTTACTTATAAAGAACTTAAGTGTTATCAATCCAAAGTATATAAGTAAAGTATAAAGTAATATGATTACTATTAATTGTCATATGTTGACTGAAGTGGCAAAACGAATAACTTTTGAAGAAAAGATTTCTTTATTTAACTAAGCAAAAGTATTTAACTTTAAGTTAACATTATTAGGTGTTCTTACCAGTTTTAGTCCTTGAGTAAGAAAGAATTACTCCATTTGAATAATGACATCATTAGTATTTGAGACTTATCTATCTTGGTTTTTAGCTTGGTTAGTTTGGTATTGAGATGTACTAGGACTTAATTGAAATATACCAAAGTAACTATAAAACACCTAATGAAGTTTTTATCATAATATTTAAAGTATTATAGACTAAAGTTAACTTTAAAGACATAGATGGATTTAGGTTATAATTGGTAATCAGGGAAATGTCATTACTTAACTATTTCTGAATTTACTATAGTGTTTTGGTATGTTGATAAACTTGTAGTTAAAGTAAAGGAATAGGTTTTATTTTACTACAAATTATCCTTGGAAAATTTATATTGGATAGTGATCCTTTTATAAAATAATCTACACTTATGGTTGAAGGATAATTCAATAACATTGTATTTAATAGGTGTTAAACCATTTTGACTTCATATTATCAATATTCAAGACTAATACTATTTACTAGACTTTAATTAGTTATTTTTTTAGAATATTTGCAAATTTTATTTACCCTAATATGAATTACTAACTAAAGAAATAGGTTTAAGTTCAAGTTATTAAAGTGTTTAGCTTTTTATTTAACTCAAAAGTGGAATATTATATTTTTATCATGTAGATATTACTTTTGTGATCATTTTGATATATTACATTTATTTTTGTGATTTAAAAATATTAAGATATGATTTTTATAAGATTTATTACTTTATAAATATTTAATAAATAACAAATATTTAATTAAGTGAAGTAATAATGTATGATTATAGTTTTAAAGTATTTTTTTTCTAATATTTTTGGTATTTTATTTATATTTTGTTAACATTTACCATTATTAAAATATGAATTATCAAAGTTTTATTACTTATAAAATCTTTATTAAATAATAATCATTTAAATTGTTGACATAATAATGTTTGATAATAGTTTTAAGTTATAGATTTTATTTTTCTGAAAATTTTCATATATTAAACATATTTTTCTGAATTATAGAACAATAGTTATTGAATTTACAATGTTTAATCAATTTCTGAAAATAATAAAATGAATTACTGCATCATTGTGACATCAGCACAGAGTTATGGTTGTTTTACACCGGGGTAGAACTTACCCATAGTGAATGACAGAAGGGCCCAAGGCCACCTCTGCTGCCACGCGGTCAAGGATGGACCCACCCCGGTGTTGGCCAAGACTTGGTCACACGGCGGAGTCAACTGACGCCGGCGAACCTATGGTGGCGGCGCTACGGTGCATGCGGCGATGATTTTCTGCACGAATTGGAAGCTCCTCTTCCTAGGCTACCTAAAAACTGCGGCGTGGAGTTCTAGGGCGGTCTAAAACCCGCGAACACCTGAGCCGCCGCTCGACTCCGACGTGCAATTCAGGTAAAACGAGACCGCCCCTTGCCTCCCCTTTGATACTGTCTTGATCGCCAGGCCTTTACGCATCTCCTAAACCATCTGGCTCATGCTAGTTCGACGCGGAACCTCGGCAACATCTTCGACAGCAAGCACCTGACGCCGCCAACTACTCCGACGAGCCCGTGCAGCCGTGTCCGTGCGCCCCTTGCCAAGCCGTCGCCAGGTTGAGCATCAGTGCATCGCTACGAGCTCGGTAAGCACCCCCGACGACCCTAGAACCCCTGTAGCCGCCGCTCCGCCGTAGACAGAGCCGCCGCCGCCAGTTGCCACCGCCAACGCCGCCCATCCATGGTCGCTTGATCGTGGACCGTTGGATCTAGATCCTACGCGTGTAATTAGATCACTTAACGAATCGGTATGAGTAGATCTGGGCCGTGCAGATTAAGTAGATCTAACGGCTTGTGAGCGCGATCCTGAGCGAACCGGTACGCGCCAATCAGAGCGTGACGCGTGGCCAGGAATTAGATTTAAAATCAGGATTTGAATCTATTAGTTGTTTGAAATTGTTTTAGCCATAAATTTTGATTTCCACGTTCAAAATTGACAAACTTTATATCAATGGAATCAGGAGAACAAGCCCTTTCTAAATATGCAATGTGTTTAATGTTTTGCTTCTGTTAAAATGGATTTTTTTACAGAAACATGTGTAGGTCTATTTTGAGTATATGAATTGTTTGAGAAATGTTTTAGTGTTTAAATAAATGTTGTTTGTCAAGATTTGAACTTGTTTATGAACCAGTACTGTACACTTGTTTTGTTGAGTTTAGAAAATCATCACATATCATGTGCATGCATCCATATATTTTTGCTTGTATTTATTTGTATGTGATTTGTTGCTATGATTCTATGTGTAGATTTTGGTGCCAATAGTGATTGTGATGAGTGTAACTACTCTCCAAACTACCAAGGCAAGTGGTACTTCATGATATTTTAATCCCTATGTTTCCTACTAAGCATTAGAAATATTTTGTTAGTCTTGCATGTTATATTTTACTTATAAGCTATGCTTGGGAAATCCTAATAGTTGTAGAATTGCTAAAAATTTCTAAGTTAAGATGCTTATCTATGCCATGCTTAGCCTAGCTAGTAGTAACCAAAGGGTGGTGAAATATACATGCTATGATAAAAATATTTCTAAGTCTTTGGACTTGTGTTTTGCCTAATAAAACAACTAATTCAATGAAACACCTGGGTGGAATGGAAGGAATGGTTTATGTTGAGTGGTTACACAAGGCCCATTTCTATGCTTTACCTTGTGTATCTCACTTGTGGAAAACCACCCAGGAACAAAGAGATTTTAGAGGCCAAGTGTTAAGAAGCTTCTAGTGCAGCCACTTGGCAATATGAGCTCTGCCAGGATCATATAGGTTGCAATAACTTAGCCATTTGGACAGTTGGTGGTAGTGGGATGATAGGTTGGAGCGCGTCCATTTGGTCTAAGGGAAGGCTTCTGAAAGGTCCTGTCTTGGTGAAAATCAAGGCTTGTGGGGAAAGTGCACAACCTCTGCAGATGGAAGAATCTAAGTACTTAGCCATGTCCCTGGTATTGGACAACTTGAGCATCAAGACATGGAAGCTATCAAGAATCTCCTCATCCCAACTTCTAAGTAAAAACTTGTGGGTGAACAAGGGTGAAGGACCCCAATGTCTATTGGTGGTTCCTTGGGAAAAGTTTTGTCAAAGAAAAACTTAGTGATTTCAACTAATAGGCAAAACCTATTTTGAGCAAAGCAAGCCTAAGCTACACTTAGCCAAATTGCATATAGTATCTAGTCCACCAAAATTATACTAAGGTATCACTTGCCAATACTATTCCAATGTATTGACCCACTGTGGCTATAACTTGTGATGTTGCAGGTTACTCTGATGAGGATTAGGATTCATGAGTATACACTCAACATGTTTGCCTGTGGCACATGAAGATGAATACTTGTTATCTATTTACTTATTTAAACTCTTGTACTAGGCCTGTGGCCATGGAGTTGTAAATACTATGTTTGTCTCTGGAATGACTATAATAATGACCTTTGTTTCTGTGTACTTCATCTTAAACTGTAGATGCTAGCATTGATCCAGGGACTAGCATTGCAATCACAGGGATCCTTTTCCTTTATAAAGGAGGGATCTTACAGATGGTATCAGAGCACTGTGTTGCCTGTAGGATTATGACCCTAGGATTGGAAACCACTAAGGAAAAAAAATTCAACAACTTCTACACTTGTCTATACTTCTCGTAAACTTTTCTAATCTTCTTTCTCATCTCTATTTGTAGATGAACTCCATCAACGAAGCCGTGAAGAAGGGACCACTCATGACAATGACTTTGGAATGTGAGACAGAGTTCCCCAAGGCTCTCAAGGACCTCATGGTTGCAATGGAAATACATGGTGCAGCTGTGTACAAAGGTTTTCCTGTGATGGATGAAGGAGTTGAGTACTGGTGGGTGCAACTTCACTTGTATAAAAACAAGGAAGACAACCACAAGGAATCAGGATTCTGCATGTTCACCAATTCAGTGATGCACACTACATTCTTTGATTTAGGAAGGGATGCAGCTTGGAAAACCATCAAAGAACTTGGTGATAGAGTCAAGTGCAGAATGTTCAACATCCAGAATAGCCTAAAAGAAGAGAAGAAACATACCCAAGAGTTGGAGACTACGAACCAAACCTTAAGAGGAGACATTATAGACTTAATAATGGAGTCATGTGCTCAAGATAGAGTGATTGCTTCTAGAAATGTTGTGTTAGCCAACATATCTAGTGAGATGGGATTGTAACGTACTTCGTTAGTTGGACCACCACTTATCACCTTATTTTCTAAATGTTGCTTAAAATAAGTTGAACATTGGTTATTGTAATGGATCCATGTATGCCATGACTTGTGTGTTTTGATTTCCAAAGTTATGCATGTGATGCTTTGCCTTGTGGTTTATCTTAAATTGTGTTGTTTCTAACTTTTCTATCTTATAAATAGATGCCTAATGTTACCATCAGCACTGTTAAGGAGTTCCAGGGAACTCGCTTTGGTCCTCGTATTATTGAGCTTACTACTTTGCTCAATCTCCCTCTTCCTACCATCATGGTGCTTCCCCTCACCAAGTTTGAGAGGAAAGACCTTTGGGGTTTCAAGGTCAATCAGCCAGGACGCCAGACTAAGCCTACCATGGAGGCTATCATCTTCAAGCTCATGCACGATGACAAGGAGAGAGGCCTAGAGGTAGTCATGCAGGACTTGATTGGACGACTGTTAGGGCGACACTCTCGGCAGGTTAGAGGTACTCACTTCCACGTCTTCGGTAGACGTGATGAGGACGGAGAGGCCATCGACTTCGAGGATACTTTGAGGGATACAGCTGAGTCGATTCGCCTATACCTCCAGGACTTAGAGGTTCTTCTTAGGCATGTGGACACTGATAGGACCAATGTCATGCTTAGCAATGACGAACTCCAGGTGCAGCTTTGTGAGAAGGACAAGCTCTTCGCGGAGCAAGATGAGATAGTCAAGGAGATGGAGGCAAAGTTCGAGAGCCAGGACAGAAAGTTCAAGAGTCAGGAGAAGCGAGTCCAAGATAGGAAGAAGAGGATTCGGGACATGACTGAAGAACTGCAGGCCAAGGATTTCGAGCTCGAGCATCAGCAGACTGTGATTGAGAGGCTTCGTTCTCATAAGAGGGCTCTCAAAGCCAAAGTAGAGACCTTGACCACCAGTGTCGAGGAATACAAGACCTCTATGGAGAACGCAGGTCTTACCTTTCTTGAGGAGGAGGTTGATGCCGAGGAGTAGTGACGACTACTCATTTATCATTTATTTATCATACTTTATTTGAGTCACAATGACCATCCAACATGTGGATGGCTTGTTATTGGAGTGTTTACTTTGCAAACTTGTCGTTTTTGTTGTTGAACTATTATTGTTATGATGCATGCTTGGTGATTGTTTATGTGATGTATTGTGCACGATAGCGTTTATGGGTATCTCATTCTTATCTCTAATGAACAAACCACAGATGCCTCCCCGTCGTGCCAATCCCAACCCCAACAACAACAACATCACCCCTGAGATGCAGCAAATGATGACAGCTCAGACTCAACTGATGCAAATGATGACTGCGTTCATCTAGAACCAGAACAACAACAATAATAACAACAACAACAACCCACCGGGTTTTGACATGCTTACCAGGTTCTTGAGATTGAGGCCATCAAAGTTCTCAGGAACAACTGATCCTATGGTGGCCAATGATTGGCTATGCTACGTGAACAAGGACTTGGTAACAGTTGGCTGTACTGATGAAGAGAAAGTCAGATTTGCAGCTCACTTGTTGGAAGGACCAGCAGCCACTTGGTGGGATAACTTCCAGATCACCACTCCCATTACAGATGTGACATGGGCTATCTTTGAAGATGGCTTTCGTACTGCTCACATCTCATCTGGAGTGATGAGTTTGAAGAAGAAAGAGTTCCATAATCTGAAGCAGCGCCACCGCAGCGTGGCTGAATACATTGAGGAGTTCAACAATCTGGCGCATTATGCACCGGATGAAGTTGACACTGATGCTAAGAGGAAGGAAAAGTTCCTTGAAGGGTTAAATGATGAACTGAACCTGCACCTATCAGTGGCCTATGTTCCCACTTATCAGTCTCTTTGTGACAACGCTGCTATTTTGGAGAGCAAAATAAAGCAAGTTGAAAGCAGGAAGAGAAAGCACTCTGACAAGCACAGCTCGGGATCGTCTCACAAGCGTTCCCATTATGATGATAGTGGAAGCTCAGGATCCCACAAGCATGGGAAATTCAACAAGCACCACAACCACAACCGTCATCATGACAAGAAGCATCACCGTAGTCATGACAATGACAAATACAAGAACCACAAGGGTGGATATAAGAGCCACCACAGTGGTAGTGGAAGTGGAAGCCAACCTGTCAAGAAGGATATTAGTCAGGTTGAGTGTTTCAAGTGCAAGAAGATGGGGCATTATGCAAATGAATGACCGGAAAAGAAAGTTGAAGGACCCAACAAGCCCAACCCTTTTCAAAAGGGACAAGTAAACCACATCAATGTGGAGGAAATTTATGAGGAGCCTGATGCTGTTGCTGGTAAGTTCAAACTCAATTCTATTCCAGCACTTGTTCTTTTTGATACTGAAGCATCGCATTCATTCATATCAAAAGCATTTGTTGATAGAAATGGGTTTCCAACTGAAAACATTGGGTGTCCAATAAAACTTAGTTCTCCAGGTGGAGATATGATAGTAAGTCTTGGATGCCAGGATCTAGTAATAGAGTTTGGAAGGCATAAGTTTCCCGTGAGTCTAATAATCCTAGTTTCCCAAGGACTGGATGTAATTTTGGGAATGGATTGGATGGCTAAATATGAAGGAGTACTAGATTGTGCTAATCGTACTGTTGCACTCACAACCCCGGAAAGAAAACGGATTAAGTTCAAGTCTAACTTTGAATCAAAAGGGAGTAAGCTAAATTCTCTTAAGGGGGTTAGCATAGACAGTGTGCCAATTGTGAGTGAATATCTGGATGTGTTTCCGGAAGAATTGCCGGGAATGCCACCAGATAGAGATGTGGAGTTTCTTATTGATTTGCTACCAGGATCGGGACCAATAGCAAAGAGACCATACAAGATGTCAGTTGATGAACTGAAAGAACTCAAGAAACAACTTGGAGAACAGTTGCAGAAAGGATTTATTCAACCAAGTTCTTCATCTTGGGGAGCCCCAGTTTTGTTTGTGGAAAAGAAGGATAGAAGTCAAAGGCTATGCATAGATTACCGTTCACTCAATGAGGTGACTATCAAGAACAAATACCCTTTGCCAAGAATCAATGACTTGTTTGATCAGCTAGAAGGAGCTTGTGTGTTCTCAAAGATTGATCTCCGGTCAGGTTATTTTCAACTCAAGATAAGAGAACAAGACATACCTAAAACATCTTTCACCACAAGGTATGGATTGTATGAGTATACCGTGATGCCATTTGGTTTGACCAATGCACCAGCATACTTCATGAATATGATGAACAAGGTGTTCATGGAATTTCTTGATAAGTTTGTTGTCGTTTTCATCGATGACATTTTGATCTACTCCCAGAGCAAAGAAGAACATGAAGGACATTTGTGTTTGATACTTGAGAAGCTTAGAGAGCATAAACTTTATGCCAAATTCAGCAAGTGTGAATTCTGGTTGAATGAAGTTGGATTTCGTGGACACGTTGTGTCAGGAGATGGTGTTGCAGTTGATCCTACTAAAGTTTCAGCTGTAACTGAATGGGAATCTCCCAAGTCAGTGAAAGAAGTTCGTAGTTTCCTTGGCTTAGCAGGTTACTACCGAAGGTTCATTGAAAATTTCTCCAAGGTAGCTAAGCCTATGACAGAATTGCTAAAGAAGGACAAGAAATTCGCTTGGTCTGAAGGTTGTGAACTCAGCTTTCAAGAATTGAAGAAGAGACTTGTGACAGCACCAGTCTTATGTCTGCCAGATTTGGAGAAGGATTTCCAAGTGTATTGTGATGCATCTCATCATGGTTTGGGTGCAGTACTTATGCAAGAAGGAAAAGTTGTGGCTTATGCCTTGAGACAACTCAAAACTCATGAAGTAAACTATCCTACTCATGATTTAGAGTTAGCCTCTGTTGTCCATGCACTCAAAACATGGAGACACTATCTTTTGGGAAAGCGATGTGAAGTGTTCACTGACCACAAGATTTTGAAGTATATCTTCACCCAGAAGGAAATTAACGTGAGACAAAGAAGATGGCTAGAACTCATCAAGGACTATGACTTGAGTTTGCAATACCACCCTGGTAAAGCAAATGTTGTAGCGGATGCTCTAAGCCGTAAAGTTTTTGTGAATGGCCTTACTAAGGGAGAATTGCCAGATGATCTGTGTGCCCAATTTAGAGACCTTAGATTGGAGATTGTGCCCGAAGGACATCTCATGTCTTTGGATGTTCAACCTACTTTGTCAGATAAAATCAAGGAAGCCCAGAAGACTGATAAGGAGATTGAGGAGATCAAGGAAAATATCGGTAAAGGAAAAGCCAAAGGATTCCATGAAGACGAACAAGGTACTTTATGGCATGGAAAACGTATCTGTGTTCCACAAGATCCGGAGCTTCAGAAACTGATTTTGCAAGAAGCACACAACTCACCGTATTCCATTCATCCGGGTAACACCAAAATGTACATGGATATGAAGGAAAGATTTTGGTGGAATAATCTCAAGAAGGACATCGCTGAACACATTGCTTTGTGTGATGTGTGTAGTAGAGTGAAAGCGGAACATCAGAAACCAGCAGGTTTGCTTCAACCACTACCTATTCCTGATTGGAAGTGGGACAAGATTGGTATGGATTTCATTACCGGATTGCCAAGGACCCGGTCAGGATATGATTCTATTTGGGTAGTAGTGGATCGCCTAACTAAAGTGGCTCATTTCATACCCGTGAAGACAACTTACACAAGTGCTAAGTTGGCCAAGATATATATGAGTAGAATTGTATGTCTACATGGAGTACCCAAGAGTATTGTGTCTGATAGAGGAACCCAATTCACTTCTCATTTTTGGAGACAATTACATGAGTCATTGGGAACGAGGTTGGAATTCAGCACTGCTTTTCATCCTCAAACTGATGGACAGACAGAAAGGACTAATCAGATTCTTGAAGACATGTTGAGGGCATGTGCCCTAGACTATGGAGCCAGTTGGGATGAAAGTCTGCCTTACGCAGAATTTTCTTATAACAACAGCTATCAAGCCAGCATTGAGATGGCACCATTTGAGTTTCTCTATGGGAGAAAATGTACCACCCCATTACTATGGAATGGTGTGGGAGAAAGAAGTTTGTTCGGACCCGAACTTATCAAAGAAGCTGAAGAGAAGGTCAAGTTGGTTAAGGACAGATTAAAGACAGCACAGTCCCGACAGAAAAGCTACACGGATCCTAAGCGTAGAGAAGTCACCTATGAAGTTGGTGATAGAGCTTATCTTAGAGTGTCACCACTTCGTGGAGTGAAGAGGTTTGGAGTCAAAGGGAAGTTGGCCCCAAGATATGTTGGGCCATTCAAGATTCTGAGTCGTAAAGGAGAAGTTGCTTATGAAATTGAATTGCCAGAGTCTTTGTCAGCTGTTCATAATGTGTTTCATGTGAGTCAGCTTAAGAAATGTCATCCAGAAATGGAAGAAACTTCTTTGAAGGATGCTATACCTTTGGAAGAGGTTCAATTGGAAAGTGATCTCACCTATGAAGAGAAACCTATCAAGATTCTTGAGACTGCAGAAAGAGTCACACGGACTAAGACTATCAAGTTCTGCAAAGTTCAATGGAACCATCATTCCGAAGAAGAAGCAACATGGGAAAGAGAAGATGATCTTCGGAAAGACCACCCTCACCTATTTGATAGCCAATCCGAATCTCGAGGGCGAGATTCACCTTAAGGGGGTTAGATTTGTAACATCCCTAAAATCATGTTTCAAACTCATGCATATCATCCATGCATCCATGATCATATAGAGTTCATTTCAAACAAATCAATTCAAAAACAGGAGCATATGAGCTCATTATTTTATGTGATTAGCACTTGAAACAAATGCTACTCTCCTATGAGAGATTGTTGTTCATGAAACCAAACTTTGTTGTCTTATTGCTCTCAGGTTGTATTGCTAGATTACTAAGATTTAAACCAAAGTTTCAAAACAAATATAATTTGAAAACCAATTTCAAAACCTATTCAAACTAGTGCTATGCCACTGCTTATTTTATTTTATTCCATGTGACCAAGCCAGTTCAAAGTGACCACTTGGTTTTATGCCCAGAAATGTGATTGTTGCACACTACAAAAATCCTGAAAAGATTTGAATTCAAAGAGGTTTTGAAATCATTTGAATTTGATTCCTGAAATTGAAAACATAAAAAGAAAAGGAGAAAAGAATTGGAAAAGGGCATGCGCCATCTATCTAGCCCAACGACGGATTCAGCCCACTAAGCCCACCCGGGTTCCCCCTCTCTCTCTCACTCACAGACGCACCCACCGAGTGACTGACGCCAGGACCCCACCCCCACTCTATTTCTCTCGCTGACAACTGGGCCTCACTGCCGCGTCACCCTTCGTCCCCAAATCGCGCCCACGACCACGTCTCCGGCCGTTCCCACCGCCATTCAGTGCCGCGTTGATTCCGCGCTTAATTGCCATTGATACCATGCGAGATCCTCGCCCCCGCTCTGGCTATAAGACCACCTCCCCCTCGCGGCCATTTCCCCCAACAAAGCCAGACAGAAATGCCCCCAGGCTGCCCGCAATCGCTCCTGCACCGCCGCAGACAGAGCAACTCCGGCGACCAATCTCGGTGAGTACTGGCCGCCCCTCTATCTCTGGTTCAAACCATCGTGACCAGCATGTCTTTGCGCGTTCACTGATGCCCTCTGTTTGCTTTCACGTGACCCAGAGCGACGTCTTCATCCTCACCCGCGAACACCTGAGCCGCCGCTCGACTCCGATGTGCAATTCAGGTAAAACGAGACCGCCCCTTGCCTCCCCTTTGATACGGTCTTCATCGACAGGCCTTTGCGCATATCCTAAACAATCTGGCTCATGCTAGTTCGATGTGGAACCTCGGCAACATCTTCGACAGCAAGCACCTGACGCCGCCAACTACTCCGATGAGCCCGTGCAGCCATGTCCGTGCGCCCCTTGCCAAGCCGTCACCAGGTTGAGCATCAGTGCATCGCTACGAGCCCGATAAGCACCCCCGACGACCCTAGAACCCCTGTAGCCGCCATGCCGCCGTAGACAGAGCCGCCGCCGCCAGCTGCCATCGCCAGAGCCGCCCATCCATGGTTGCTTGATCGTGGACCGTTGGATCTAGATCCTGCGCGTGTAATTAGTTCACTTAACGAATCAGTATGAGTAGATCTGGGCCGTGTAGATTAAGTAGATCTAACGGCTTGTGAGCGCGATACTGAGAGAACCGGTACGCGCCAATCAGAGCGTGACGCGTGGCCAGGAATTAGATTTAAAATCAGGATTTGAATCTATTAGTTGTTTAAAATTGTTTTAGCCATAACTTTTGATTTACACGTTCAAAATTGACAAATTTTATATCAATGGAATCATGAGAACAAGCCCTTTCTAAATATGCAATGTGTTTAATGTTTTTCTTCTGTTAAAATGGATTTATTTACAGAAACATGTGTAGGGCTATTTTGAGTATATGAATTGTTTGAGAAATGTTTTAGTGTTTAAATAAATGTTGTTTGGCAAGATTTGAACTTGTTTATGAACCAGTACTGTACACTTGTTTTGTTGAGTTTAGAAAATCATCACATATCATGTGCATGCATCCATATATTTTTGCTTGTATTTATTTGTATGTGATTTGTTGCTATGATTCTATGTGTAGATTTTGGTGCCAATAGTGATTGTGATTGTGAGGAGTGTAACTACTCTCCAAACTACTAAGGCAAGTGGTACTTCATGATATTTTAATCCCTATGTTTCCTACTAAGCATTAGAAATATTTTGTTAGTCTTGCATGTTATATTTTACTTATAAGCTATGCTTGGGAAATCCTAATAGTTGTAGAATTGCTAAAAATTTCTAAGTTAAGATGCTTATCTATGCCATGATTAGCCTAGCTAGTAGTAACCAAAGGGTGGTGAAATATACATGCTATGATAAAAATATTTCTAAGTCTTTGGACTTGTGTTTTGCCTAATAAAACAACTAAGTCAATGAAACACCTGGGTGGAATGGAAGGAATGGTTTATGTTGAGTGGTTACACAAGGCCCATTTCTATGCTTTACCTTGTGTATCTCACTTGTGGAAAGCCACCCAGGAACAAAGAGATTTTAGAGGCCAAGTGTTAAGAAGCTTCTAGTGCAGCCACTTGGCAATATGGGCTCTACCAGGATCATATAGGTTGCAATAACTTAGCCATTTGGACAGTTGGTGGTAGTGGGATGATAGGTTGGAGCGCGTCCATTTGGTCTAAGGGAAGGCTTCTGAAAGGTCCTGTCTTGGTGAAAATCAAGGCTTGTGGGGAAAGTGCACAACCTCTGCAGATGGAAGAATCTAAGTACTTAGCCATGTCCCTGGTATTGGACAACTTGAGCATCAAGACATGGAAGCTATCAAGAATCTCCTCATCCCAACTTCTAAGTAAAAACTTGTGGGTGAACAAGGGTGAAGGACCCCAATGTCTATTGGTGGTTCCTTGGGAAAAGTTTTGACAAAGAAAAACTTAGTGATTTCAACTAATAGGCAAATCCTATTTTGAGCAAAGCAAGCCTAAGCTACACTTAGCCAAATTGCATATAGTATCTAGTCCACCAAAATTATACTAAGGTATCACTTGCCAATACTATTACAATGTATTGACCCACTGTGGCTGTAACTTGTGATGTTGCAGGTTACTCTGATGAGGATTAGGAGTCATGAGTCTACACTCAACATGTTTGCCTGTGGCACATGAAGATGAAGACTTGTTATCTATTTACTTATTTAAAATCTTGTACTAGGCCTGTGGCCATGGAGTTGTAAAGACTATGTTTATCTCTGGAATGACTGTAATAATGACCTTTGTTTCTGTGTACTTCATCTTAAACTGTGGATGCTAGCATTGATCCAGGGACTAGCATTGCAATCACAGGGATCCTTTTCCTTTATAAAGGAGGGATATTACAGATAGGATGCTCAAGGAGGCCGGAGGAAGGCTGTAGTAGTAGTAATGGTGACGGCGGTGGTCGTCGGGCTCCAGGAAGATGGAGTCACATGCGTCGATTGGGGGATCCCCTCCTTAATTCAATTGGTGAGGAGGAAGATGGAGACGAGGCGGAGCTCCTAACATCCTCGGACGACTCCGGGGTGGTCTCTGGACAGCGGCGCGCGTCGGCAGTTGAAGCTAGGGTTTGGCCTCTGAGAGGAGACAGAGAGGAAGAAGGGGATTAGGGTTCTCCGGCGATGGCGCTGGGTTTAAATAGACGACGTAGAGCGGTGGCACAGATCTTGACGCGGCTGGCGACGGGGTGGCCACCAGCGAGCTGCTTCGCCGTATCGTGAGGTCGCCGGTGGCGTGAGGAAGACCACACAGATAGAAGGCCGAAGAGGTACGGGCCAGTGCCAGACCGCTCTTGGGCCAGATGGGCTGCATTTGGCTGCTCATAGGCGACGAGTAAGAGAGAGACAGCATGGTCCGTGGGCCAGATCTGATTCCTCTATTATTTTTTCTTTCTTTCTGTTTGTTTTTCTTTTTCGATTTCTATTATCTGTTTTCTTTTCTAACCTTTTTATTTAAGCACTTATTTTTACTTATCTTTATGGAATTCCTTTTCTAATACTTGCAGTAATGATAAATGGTATTTAAAATCATTTTTTGAGTTTTTATTATATAGTGCTATAGTTTCTTTATTTTCTTTATATATACTTTTCCTATTATTATTTGTAAGGCTTTTGATATGCATTTAATTGAGATAATATCCATAAACTTATTATAGAATGCATTATTATTAACTCATGAGATTTGATTCTCATTAACTCATAATATTAAGGAAATTTTCATATGGTGATCCTTTATTATTATTTGATGCATAATATCCTAAGGGTTTAATATGGTTAATATTACTCCCATGAATCTAGGGAATAACAAGGTATATATATGTTATTATAACTAACAAAAGAGTTAGGGTTTGAATTGTAAATGCTTACCCTAGGATTTGGTGTTCTTAATTTACTTATATTCTTTTGTTAATATGAATAAAGATAAATGGCTAAATATATTGTCTTTATGTTTGTGGTCATTATGGATATCACCTTTTTAAAATAATAAGGTTATTTTCTAGAATGACTTACGAGGAAAATTAATTAAGATAGTTCCTAAGCACATGTGATCATGATAGTTGAAAATGACAAAGATGTGCTTAAGTGATTTGCTATAGGAAAATATTCCTATAAACCATTGTGGAAACAAGATGATAGATCAATCAGATGAAATGGATTTTATGTTTGGTTAAATATTGAGGGTTTAGTGTTTTATCCACAATTCCTAGCTTCCATACTTCAATAATTCTAGACTTCTAATTAAGGAAATTCTTTCCTAGATATATTACTTCTTCCTATCCATCATCATGTGTTAACATGATGAGCTTTACTCCACAAAAATATCCTTATCCACCTTTTATTCTTCTAAATTCATATATAAATCCAATGATCTTGACACTAAAGCTTTCATAATCTTCTCATATCCATACTTGGTTATATCAAACTATTCTACTATTAGTAATTTCCAATCCAACAAGTGGTTACTTCTAACTGCATTCATACTCTTCCTTAATCATCCATCGCTAATATCCGTTCAATATATGTATACATCACATCCTACTTCACTTCAAGTGCTTAGTATTTCCAAAGAGAAAAATACTACTTCTTTAATCCAATGTTGCTCTAACATCATATTAATCATACTATCTCATTTCTACTTGACTCCAATATCTTATACTCAAACTTCACATTATATCATAGTGACTTGTCATGTCTATCTTAGACTAACATAACTATACTAGGGTTCAATCATGTTTTATCCACCAATGTCACTTATACATGATATAAGCTTTCAATCTTGGTGACTAAAGCATGATCATTATAATCCTTTGATCATTTATGGTTTAGGTTTATAGTTGGCTAATCAAGGCTTTCATTCATACAACATTACAGTTGTATTATAATTATCTTCTGTTTATCTCTCTTGGACTAAGCGATATTTTTCATTGATTATACCTACTTTATTCAATAGGATTACTCGTGGTAACTTATCTTCAGAATTCATCCTTGTAATCTTCTTTGTTACCATATTGATTTGATTTCCTCCAATCACTCCCATTCCTATAGATGATATCTAAAACTAGCATAACCACTTACCTCTTCTTACTTATTTCTTTATAGGACTTAAGTGAATCTATGATAAAGACAAGAGTTAATAGATCAAGAATTGATAGTTAAGAATTGGTGAATCAATAGTTGATTACTCAACATTGATGAACAACAAATATAAGGATGGGCTTCCATAAGGATTGATATGGAAAGAAAGATATATCGTGAATGATCTTGACTTGGTTTCTTTCCTACTCAATCTCACTAAAGAGTTAAGGTTTGGTATTACCATGGTACTCATGGTATAAGTAGATGAGATTAACATATATCAAGATTTAGTTGTTACATTCCTATTACTTAAGTTATATTTATATCTCGGTATTCATGAGTTTTGTAATGAATACTAGGATATGATTACTTAAGGATCAAATATAAATCATTAAGTAGTGTATTAGGGTTTAACTTTTATTACATTTGATCTACCCATAGATCAAATATCCCTTATCCAAAATAAGGTTTTAACAAAGGTCATATTGAAACTTATCACAGTCAACTTGATGATATACTTCAATTCCATCAAGTTGAGAGAAGCTTCAATCACTTTGACAGGTTCTTATTTAAAAGCGCGGAAATTATTCGGATTTTCTATGCATGAATGGAATGCACACATCTGGGTTCAGCTTATTTCTAAGCTCTAATGCTGGGATGTTACAGACTCTCCCCCTTAAAATAAACTTCGTCCCCGAAGTTCGTAATCTCTCACGTTTTGGACTAAGGAATTGACTTCTATTGGTTACAGCATTTCTCAACTCCATGGTAACCTTAATGGGAATAATTGTAGTATTCCATAACCAGATCCTTTTCTTGAATTCTTACCATTCTTGGCAATCTCCAACTTGTTGTCTCCAATACTCCAAAGTTCCTTTTACTTTACTCCCTTAGGGATATGTCCTTATTATAAACTCCTTAATTTGGGGTCTCTTCTTTAGTTCCTTATCCTAATTAGGTATCCTAATCCAACTCCTTAACTTAATCATCGAACTTTCTTATTATTCTATATAGGGTCTAGGAAGTCTCACTAAAACATGATTTTTAAATTCTATTAGACCATAGTTGAGGCTAAAAGACTAATCTTTGGTTTATCATTGTACGAGTTGTACCTGTGATCCTTCCAAGATTGGATTTGAACTCATTTAGTCCATACCCATTGGAATTTCTTGTTCCTCGATACTTGTCCAATTGGGTGTTATCTATTACTTCTTAAGGGTCACTTAAGAGTTATTTCTTTTATAATTAGTCTATCAAGGCTATTCTATTTTATTACTTCAAGCTTTTACCTTATCAGGCTTTAGACAATCTTTTGTCATTATCTTAAGTACTTTTATAATAATGAATTTCTTTTAACCTTATGAAAATAAGGCTTAGTGTTATCATAAGTTAGTATTTCTTCTTCCACCTTTACTCTGGAATTCAGATAACAGTACTTCCTTTTACTGTTTACTCTCCCCCTTAGGGTTTACTAATAGTCTCTAAACTGCCTATATAGTAACCATTGGCTTTATAAATAGAATGTAGGGCTTTATCTAGCTTGTTCTCTACCTAGTTAGGGTCTCATGAAAGATTATATGGTGTATCCACACAATTGTGGATCTCCGAAGTGAATCTTTCAGCATTATTTGTCTTACTTACTATTTGGACACTTTTGCTTTGATAGGTCTGACTTCGCGAAGTGTTTTGAAAGACGGTCGTTTTAACGTTTATAATCCTTCATGTCTTTCTTAACTTAGGCCAAGTTTTATGCTCTTTATGCAACCATTAAGATGATCTGGTTAACTAAGTCAACCAAATACTAGGTGCGGACAAGATACCAACTGTGGATCAAATACCAGTTGCGGATCATCCTAGGGTGTATGTATTACCCTATGGTTCTTCGACGTACTATTGGCATTCTCTCTGATCGTTAGAGCTTGAATACCATTTTTTGGGTTCCAAAGCTTATTCTTTATACTAACTCATGATACTTCCATGAACTTGGTACTACTACTCCATTAACTTCTTAGCAATATTACCTAATTTGATTGAACATTGAGTTCATCACTTCTTATTGCTCCATACATTTCCTACATTAATGTTTCTTCTTATAGCTGGCTAAGAATGATCTGAACTTGATCCATCCTTCAATTTGGATTGATACTCCTCATACTTGGCTTTACCCTTCATGTAGGTCTTCATCTTGGTCTTTGGAACTCGTCTCTCCCTTACACGAATTCCCATTTCTATCTAGGTCTATAACATCAAGTAGTAACTAGATGTTGCAACATGCATTTGCACATCATGTCAAACTTCATGTACAGATCTAGTCAATCAAAAAGATCCAAGAAAAAACAATAAATCCAAATGTGGTACATATAACACACAATATTCTAAGCCCGGAATATAGTAGTACAGTATATTATCTCAAGCATTCAGGCTTAGTTGTGTAGGATATAACACCTCCTCATATAGGTTTACATCGTGATGGGGATATGCCTACCGGGGTATACCCAGCAGGACGTTTCTGACCGGCCCAGGAACTGGCGAGTGGGCCTGCAGGACGGCGACTGGATCAAGACCTGGCGTAGATTCAAGCGACTGGAAGCTGAAGGCCCAGGAGAGTAGATAGGCCCAGTCGGATTAAGTTAAACGATTGCCGAAACCTTAACTAATTCGGTTGAGATATGTAAACCCTAGGGGGGTGAGTCTATATAAACCTCCCTAGAGGGCGTGTAGAGGATACGTTCCATCATCCACCCAAGCGACTCGCCGCCTAGCCGTCGAGCTCGCCCCATTGTACTTCCATCATAATACAATCTAGCAGGAGTAGGTCTTTACCCTCCGGGGGGCCGAACCTGGGTAAAACCCTGTGTCTCCACCCTCATTTCGCACCGCAGATGGCTGGCCGCCCTTGCCCTATGTTCTACTACTCACTGCCGATTGCAGCATCTGCCATGGTCATTCCCACGACAGTGGCGCCCACCGTGGGGCCTGGCCGGTCTGGCCGGTGTTCTGCGGTGAGATCCAATCTACCCATCAACGAGTCGGTCGCCACCGGCCGCATGATAGCGATCAGCGAGATGCTCCAGATCTTGCCGAGCAGCTACGTCCCGGCGGTGCGACCCGTCACGCATAGCATGATCTTGCCAGTCGGCATGATCAGCCTCTTCGTCGGCCTCACCGACGTCATCGTCTAGGAGGACTCGGCTCGCATTCGCGAGTCACCGCCACGCGACCGGCTCTCTGAGAGCCAGGTCCACACGATCCACCGCCTCGCCTCCGAGTACAACTCGGCCCACATCGACGTGGCCGAAACCACCGCAGCCGCGAAAGACGCGGCCCTCAACGACGACGCCGACTCGGTGACCCCAGCGTCACTCGCCGGATCCATCATCGCGGCTTCGCCCGCGGGCTCCATCACCCAGGTCTCCAACGTTGGAGACTTCGAGGATCCCTCCATCCTTGGGATCTTCGACTTCGACTCCGGATCGGAAAACTCCGCCGATCTCCGCGACGGGACCGGTCGCCATGCCGTGACCTACATGGCGACTGGCACCGACCCGCCGGAGGATCCCTTCTCCACCCCGATCCATCCCAACGCCACGGCAATGGAGGTCGAGGAACTCCGCCTGAAGCTGGCGGAAGCAGTCCGCAAGGAGCAAGCCGAGCGCGAAAAATTTCGCCTCGAGCAGGTGACGGCGCAGGAGCTATCACGTTACCACCAGCAGCGAATCAGGTCGCGCTTGAACCCCACCGTCCAGGGGCGTGCCCTGAACTTCGACGACGAGAACGACCCGGCCCGCGTGGCCGAGCGCGCAATCTGCGAGAACGCGCCACCCGGAGGAAGCGCCCGGCCCCCACCAGGGTCGACGGCGAATGGCGCCCCACCTCCACCCAACCGCGCACCCCCCAGGGACCAGCCGCGGATCGTGGTCTCCTCGCGAGAGCGAGACGCGAACAGCCTACCACTGTTCTCCACCCCGATGGACAACCTCGTGGCGGGCCGAGCAGCGGCCGACAACATCACGGCCACCGGTGACGGCGCCCTACAGATCCAGTACGTCAAGGCCCTGCTCGCAAAGGCGGTCGAGCAACAAAACGTAGGCGTCGACTCACAGGGCCGGATGTACTCGCGTTCATCGGGCAGCAGAGCGGCCTCAAGCGGCCGTCCATTGGCGGCAAACACCCTCAACTGCCCGCCACCCGAACCACTGCAGCTCCAACACCGACCCGCGAACGCGGCACTCTCCACCAACGACCCCAGGCCAGCGACCAACTTCGTCGCCGCCAACGGTCAGCCCGTCGACGCTCGCACCCACATCATCAACAACTAGAGCTGGCGCGCACGCCATCCCGACGACCTGCGACACACCCTAACCAATCGCCACGACAGCGAGCCGATGGGGTCGCTAAGCCGACTATGGCCCCGATGCTTCAGACCGATGATCCGAGGCGAAAAATACCCGGCGAACTTCAAAGCGCCGAAGGATATAGAGAAGTATGACCCTTCGTACGACCCCTCCGTGTGGCTGGACACCTACCTCATGGCGATGGGGATCGCCGGCCACACCGACCTGCTAGCCGCCCGCTACCTCCCCCTGATGATGGAGGGAGCGTGCAGGCAGTGGATCAACACTCTCCCCCCGGATAGCATCGACTCCTGGGAAGAGATGCGCGATGCCTTTGTCAGGCACTTCGAGGGTTCATACACCCGCGCCACCACCATCGAGGACCTGGAACGATGTGTCTAGGGACCCCGCGAGTCGACCCGCAGCTGGGTCCAATGGTGGCAAGAACTATGGTACAACGCGGTCGGCATCCACCCGGACACCGCGATCCAGTGCTTCAAGACCTCGTGCTGCTACGAGCCCTTGGTCGCCAAGCTCAAACGAGCATACCGCACACTCGACAACATACCGGACCTCCTTGAGATCGCCAAAAGATACGCGGAGGAAGACCCAAACCAGGAAACCGACGACGAGTCGGGAGGTCAACGCCGCACGAACGGCAACGGCAACGGATGACGGTCCGACCTACGCTACAGCAACACTCGCCTCACCGGCAAGTGCCGCAGTGACGGACGAGTCGACTTCGTCGCCAACGCTGGACACGCGCAGCGCGAGCCCAAGAGCTTCCGCCGCAACGGGGGGCAACGCCGCGACGGCGGCAACTACAAGGCGAAACCAAGGTTCGACCCCGCGGCCCTCCTCAACCAACCTTGTGCGTTTCACAGCAGGGAATGGAATCCCACCACGCACACGACCGCCGACTGCCACTCTCTCAAGGAGATCGAGAAGGCACGGCGAGCGCGGGAGGACCCCGACAACAACCCGCCAAACGGCGAAAAATTCGGCAGCATGGCCGGCTCGCTCCACACCTTCACAGGCTTCAACACGAAGCGCGAGAAGAAGGTCATCGCCCGTGCCGTCGCCGTCAACGCGGTGGCCCAGGTGGACGTTCCCCAGTTCCTCAACTGGTCGGAGCAACCAATCACCTGGAGCCGCCAGGATCACTCGCCGCGCATTGAGTACCCAGGCCGAGTCTGAAGGGAATATGCCCTGAGAGGCAATAATAAAATGTTTATTATGTCTATTCCAAGTATATGATAGATGTTTATTTTGCATGCTATAATTGTATTAATACGGAAACGTTAATACATGTGTGTTTAATAAACAAACAGAAAGTTCCTAGTTATGCCTCTCTCATAAACTAGTTCGTTGATTAACAAGATGATCATAGTTTCCTGATCATAGACACTGGATGTTGTTAATAACGAGATCACAACATTAGTGTAATGGTGTGATGAACATTCATCCGAAGTATAGCATTACGATCAAAGTCATTGAGTTTATATTGCTATAAACAAAGTACGAAGTAATCCTAATCCTTAGACCATGAGATCATGCCAATCACTAACACCGGAAGAGCTTCTTGTTGACATCAAACGTCACTCCGTAACTGGGTGATTATAAAGATGGCTTCAAAGCTACTAAAGTGTTATGTTGAGAATCATGGATCAAGAGTGGAATTTGTTCATCCCGATGATGGATAGATATGCTCTGGGCCCTCTCGGTGATATCACATTGGTTAGCTTGCAAGCAAGTGATTTGATCACTAGAATGTTACATCACGGGAACGAGAAAAGAGTGCATGTCAGTAACGAGATCAAACTAGGTATGGAGATACCGATGATCGATTCTCGAACATGTAATATATCGTGAAACAAAGGGATTAAGATACAAGCGTAAAAGGTTTCGACGATCATAGGAAAAGTCATCGTTGAATGTGTGGGAGTCAGTATGGATCTCCAGGTCCCGCTACTGATTATTGATCGGAGAAGGGTCTCGATCATGTCTGCATTATTCGCGAACCATAGGGTGACACACTTCAGGGACACTGGCATCCAGTTGGAACAAATGTTTCATGCCGAAAGAATAAACAAGCACAAGAATTTATTTCACTAGATACCAAAACAGGTTTTCGGGTGAAATTGCATAAAGTGGTTATGCATGTGAAATGGAATTCTAGCAAGGGGTTATTTTTGAATGTTTGTCATTAAAGTAATTGACAAAATTCTGAATAAAATAAAAGAGTTTTATTTAATGGGAGTTTGCATTAAATTTGGTGGAAATTTAATGGGAATTTGAGTGGATTTTTGAGTGGAGAAAATTGAAGGGCCATTTTGTGAGTGGAGTGTCCACCCACATGAATGAAGGAGGGGAGGGGGCAGCCCCCATGGCCGTCGGCCACCCCCTTGGGTGCCTCCCGCCTCCTATAAAACGAGCCCCTCCTCTCACTTGTCTCTCACACCTCCTCGTGAAGGATCTCTCTCCCCCTCTAGAATTTACCCCCCATGGTCTCGGACTAGCGACATACATGTTCCCGGTGGCTATTCGGCAAGAAAGGGTTGTGCTTCCGCTGCATCGCTAGAGCGAGGAGGCGGAGCTTGCCCGGTGTCTTGTACGTGTGTGCTAACACGGATGCGCTGCTGCTTTGTGGCGCTAGGACTTCCTCTCGATCTTGAGATCGACAAGAGATCGTCTACATCAACCACGAGTTGAACTCGTTAAGCTTTGTCGGTCTTCAAGGGTATGTTCTCTACGGATATACATCCGCCCGTTGTTTGTATCTAGTAGATAGATCTTGGTACACAGTTCCCATCGTAGAATTTTTTTTGTTTTCTATGCTGTGAACCGTACAGTGGTATCAGAGCCAGGTTTATGCGTAGATGCTTTACACGGGTAGTACACATATGAGTATGTGGGCGATGATGATCATGTTGTTGCTCCTTAGTTGTAATTTTGGATATTGGTGGCATAGTGGGATGAAGCGGCCCGGACAAACTTTACATGTCCTCGCACATGAGACCTGTTCCACGCTTGACATGCAACTAGTTTGCATAAGTGGCTAGCGGGTGTCTGTCTCTCCTACTATAGTCAATATCTATTTTGCAACGAGTTGTCAATAATTTGGTTATCCTCATTGTGGTTCATGTTCGTATGTAAGAACGGTTCTATCTCGAAAGCCCTAAGCCACGTAAAAATTGCAATGGATAAATTAGAGGCGTCTAGTTTAGATTGTTGCTGGGATAGTGTTATGATATGGTGATGTTGTAAGTAGAAGTATGCGATGATACTCTTACAACATACATAACGTGTAATCTCCATAGACCTTGGACCTACACATATAGGTATGATAGTGATCATACCACGATGCACATGATAGAGATCATATGCGGGAACCATATCATTTCACTAATAAACATGTGATGTTTGATTGCATCTTATATTGCTTGTTTAGCGCTTTGTTAGCATAATAGGATGATCTCTCTTTTAAATATCAACATAAGAATGTGTTCTTCCTTTAGTATGCACCGATTATGTTTTCGTCGCTCCAAGACATCACGTGATGATCGGGTGTTCTTGGATCCACGACCATATTTCGGGTGTAAAACAGTTACACACGCGAATACTAAGGTTCTAACTTGGCGAGCCTAGCATGTACAGACATGGCCTCGGAACACGGACCGAAAGGTTAAGCATGAGTCATATAGTAGATATGATGCCCATTTGATGCTCGTCTTTGAAGCTACACCGACTCACGTGATGATCGGACTTTGTGTAGTGGATTTGGTTCATGTAATCACCAAAAAGGCACGAGGGATGTCGTTTTTGAGTGGGAGTTCATTCGTAATATGGATTAGTTGAACTCAATCTATCATACACTTAGTCTAAACTTTACAAATTCTGTTGTAGATGGCACCACCTGCTTTTAATTTCAATGTGTTCATGGAGAAAGAGAAACTTGCAACGAACGGTAGCAACTTTACCGAATGGGCCATGAATTTGAGGATTCTCCTCTCTTCTGCACAAAAGCAATATGTGCTAGAAGCATCGTTAGGCCCCCCACCTTTTGAGGATGCCCCTGACAAGGAGAAGAATGTCTATCAGACTCGTCAGGAGGACCACAACTTAGTTCATTGCGGCATATTGTATGGGCTAGAGCCGGAACTTCGAAAGCGTTTCGAAAACGGCAATGCTTTTGATACAATGGGTGAGTTGAAAATGCTTTTCGACACACATGCTGCTGTAGAGAGCTACAACGCTTCAGAAAAGTTCTTTAGCTGCATGATGGAAGAGCACAGCTCCGTTAGTGAGCATGTACTCAAGATGTCGGGTTACGCCGATAAGCTTGTGTCCTTGGGAATAACGATTCCCATTGACTTAGGCATCCATCGTGTTCTGCAGTCTCTGCCACCTAGCTATAAGAGCTTCGTGATGAACTATAATATGCAAGGCATGAAGAAGTCTCTCCCCGAGCTTCTGTCAATGCTTAAAACTGCAGAAGTGGAGATCAAAAAGGAACATCAAGTGTTGATGATCAATAGGAACACTGGTTTCAAGAAAGACAAGAGGGGAAAACGGAAGGGAAGTAAGGGCGGCAAGCCTGTTGCCGTGCCTGAAAAGAAACCCCGAGTTGGACCTAAGTCTGATACCGAGTGCTACTATTGTAAGGGGACTGGCCACTGGAAGCGCAACTGCCCCAATTATTTGGCAGACAAGAAAGCCGGCAAGGCAAACAAAGGTATATATGATATACATGTTATTGATGTGTACTTGACTAGTGCTCGCAGTAGCACCTGGGTATTTGATACCGGTTCAGTTGCTAATATTTGTAACTCGAATCAAGGGCTGCGGAACAAGCGACCGCTAGCAAGGGGTGAGGTCAAGATGTGTGTCGGCAATGGATCAAGCGTTGATGTGATCGCCGTCGGAACGCTGCCTCTCCACTTGCCGTCGGGATTAGTAATAAACTTGAATAATTGTTATCTGGTGCCTGCACTGAGCATGAACATTGTATCTGGATCGTGTTTGATGCGAAGTGGTTATTCATTTAAATCCGAGAACAATGGTTGTTCCATTTATATGAATGAAATCTTTTATGTTCATGCACCGATGATGAATGGTTTATTTCTTTTGGATCTCGATAATAATGTTACACATATTCATAATGTTGATGCTAAAAGGATTAAACTTAATGATGATATATCCGCATATATGTGGCACTGCCGTCTAGGTCATATTGGCGTTAAACGCATGAAGAAGATCCATTCGGATGGACTTTTGGAATCACTTGATTATCAATCATTTGATACATGTGAGCCATGCCTTATGGGCAAGATGACTAGAACACCGTTTTCCGGTTCAATGGAACGGGCGACAGATTTATTGGAAATCATACATTCTGATGTATGTGGTCCAATGAGTGTGTCGGCGCGAGGTGGATATTGTTATTTTGTTACTTTCATGGATGATTTGAGTAGATACGGTTATATCTACTTGATGAAACACAAGTCTGAAACCTTTGAAAGGTTCAAGGAATTTCAGAATGAAGTGGAAAATCATCGTAATAGAAAGATCAAATTTCTACAGTCCGACCGTGGAGGTGAATATCTAAGTTACGAGTTTAGCACTCACATGAAAGAGTGTGGAATTGTTTCACAACTCACACCTGCCGGAACACCACAGTGAAATGGTGTGTCGGAACATTGTAATCGTACTTTATTAGATATGGTTCGATCTATGATGTCTCTGACGGACTTGCCGTTGTCATTTTGGGGCTATGCACTAGAAACTGCTGCATTCACTTTAAATCGAGAACCATCTAAATCCGTTGAAAAGACATCGTATGAATTGTGGTTTGGAAACAAACCTAAGCTATCATTTCTTAAAGTTTGGGGATGCGATGTTTATGTGAAGAAACTTCAACCGGATAAACTCGAACCCAAAGCGGAAAAATGCGTCTTCATAGGTTACCCTAAGGAAACTATTGGGTATTCCTTCTATCACAGATCCGAGGGCAAGGTTTTTGTTGCCAAGAATGGATCCTTTCTAGAGAAAGAGTTTCTCGCGAAAGGTGTGAGTAGTCGGAAGGTAGAACTCGAAGGGGTTATTGAACCTTCTCTTCAAAGTATGGCGAGTAGCGCAGCGCCGGAAGTTGTTCCGGAGTTGGCTTCACCTGTTGAAGAGGGAACTAATGATAATGATCATGAAACTCCGAAAGAGAGTACTACTGAACCTCGCAGGTCTAGCAGGACACGTGCAGCTCCCGAGATGTACGGAAATCTGTCATGAATTTCATGGTTGATGAAAATGATGACCCTACGACATATGAAGAAGCGATGATGAGCCCGGATTCCAACAAATGGTTAGAAGCCATGAAACCGAGATGGAATCCATGTATGAAAATCAAGTTTGGAACTTGGTGGACTTACCTCACGACCGAAAGGCCGTGGAGAACAAATGGATTTTCAAAAGGAAAACTGATGTTGATGGTAATATAACCGTCTATAAATCTCGACTTGTCGCAAAGGGGTTTCGACAAATTCAAGGAGTTGACTACGATGAGACATTCTCTCCCGTAGCGATGCTAAAGTCAGTTAGGATTATGTTAGCAATTGCTGCATATTTTGATTATGAGATATGGCAGATGGATGTCAAAACCGCGTTTCTCAATGGTACTATTGAAGAAGAGTTGTATATGATACAACCAAAGGGTTTTGCCGATACTAAGGATGCTAACAAGGTGTGCAAGCTTCAGCGATCCATCTATGGATTGAAGCAAGCATCACGAAGTTGGAATCTCCGCTTTGAAGAGGTGATCAAAGAGTTTGGATTTGTCCAAACTTATGGAGAAGCTTGTATTTACAAGAAAGTGAGTGGGAGCAATGTGGCATTTCTGATATTATATGTGGATGACATATTATTGATCGGAAATGATATAGATCTTTTAAACAGTGTTAAAAGTTATCTAAACAGCAAATTTTCAATGAAGGACCTAGGTGAAGCATCATACATATTAGGCATAAAGATCTATAGAGATAGATCTAGGCGCCTAATAGGGCTATCGCAAAGTACATACCTTGATAAGATTTTAAAGAAGTTTAAAATGGAAGATAGTAAGAAGGGGTTCTTACCTATGACACAAGGCACGACATTGAGTAAGACTCAAAGTCCGGCTACGGCGGAAGAAAGAGAGATAATGGACAAGGTCCCCTATGCTTCAGCCATATGCTCTATAATGTACGCCATGCTATGTACAAGACCGGATGTGGCACATGCTATTAGTTTGACTAGTAGGTACCCATCGGATCCAGGTTCAGAACACTGGAAAGCGGTCAAGAATATCCTTAAGTACTTACGAAGAACTAAGGATATGTTTCTTGTATATGGAGGTGAAGAAGAGCTCGTCGCTAAGTGTTATGTTGACGCTAGCTTTGACACCGATCCGGATGACTCTAAGTCTCAATCCGGATACGTATTTCTCATGAATGGCGGAGCGGTTAGGTTGAGGAGCTCCAAACAACCTGTGGTGGTGGGATCAACAACGGAGGCCGAATATGTTGCTGCTTCAGAAGCGGCTCAGGAAGCAGTTTGGATGAAGGAGTTCATATCCGAACTAGGTGTGGTTGCAAACGCGTTGGACCCAATGGTGATCTATTGTGACAACAATGGTGCCATTGCCAATGCCAAAGAGCCAAGGTCTCACAAGCATTCCAAGCATATTAAGCGCTGGTTTCACTCCATCCGCGAGCATGTCAAGGATGGAGATATAAATATTTGTAAAGTACATACGGATCTCAATGTAGTAGATCCGTTGACTAAAACTCTCCCTAGAGCAAAACATGATCTACACCAGAACTCCATGGGTGTTAGATACATCACAATGTAACTAGATTATTGTCTCGAGTGCAAGTGGGAGACTGAAGGGAATATGCCCTAAGAGGCAATAATAAAATGTTTATTATGTGTATTCCAAGTATATGATAGATGTTTATTTTGCATGCTATAATTGTATTAATACGGGAACATTAATACATGTGTGTTTAATAAACAAACAGAAAGTTCCTAGTTATGCCTCTCTCATAAACTAGTTCGTTGATTAACAAGATGATCATAGTTTCCTGATCATAGACATTGGATGTTGTTAATAACGAGATCACAACATTAGTGTAATGGTGTGATGAACATTCATCTGAAGTATAGCATTACGATCAAAGTCATTGAGTTTATATTGCTATAAACAAAGTACAAAGTAATCCTAATCCTTAGACCATGAGATCATGCCAATCACTAACACCGGAAGAGTTTCTTGTTGACATCAAACGTCACTCCGTAACTGGGTGATTATAAAGATGGCTTCAAAGCTACTAAAGTGTTATGTTGAGAATCATGGATCAAGAGTGGAATTTGTTCATCCCGATGACGGATAGATATGCTCTAGGCCCTCTCGGTGATATCACATTGGTTAGCTTGCAAGCAAGTGATTTGATCACTAGAATGTTATATCACGGGAACGAGAAAAGAGTGCATGTTAGTAACGAGATCAAACTAGGTATGGAGATACCGATGATCGAATATCGGACATGTAATATATCGTGAAACAAAGGGATTAAGATACAAGCGTAAAAGGTTCCGACGATCACAGGAAAAGTCATCGTTGAATGTGTGGGAGTCAGTATGGATCTCCAGGTCCCGCTACTGATTATTGATCGGAGAAGGGTCTCGATCATGTCTGCATTATTCGCGAACCGTAGGGTGACACACTTCAGGGACACTGGCATCCAGTTGGAACAAATGTTTCATGCCGAAAGAATAAACAAGCACAGGAATTTATTTCACTAGATACCGAAACAGGTTTTCGGGTGAAATTGCATAAAGTGGTTATGCATGTGAAAGTGGTTATTTGTGAATGTTTGTCATTAAAGTAATTGACAAAATTCTGAATAAAATAAAAGAGTTTTATTTAATGAGAGTTTGCATTAAATTTGGTGGAAATTTAATGGGAATTTGAGTGGATTTTTGAGTGGAGAAAATGGAAGGGCCATTTTGTGAGTGGAGTGTCCACCCACATGAATGAAGGAGGGGAGGGGGCAGCCCCCATGGCCGGCGGCCACCCCCTTGGGTGCCCCCCTCCTCCTATAAAAGGAGCCCCTCCTCTCACTTGTCTCTCACACCTCCTCGTGAAGGATCTCTCTCCCCCTCTAGAATTTATCCCCCATGGTCTCGGACTAGCGAGATACATGTTCCCAGTGGCTATTCAGCAAGAAAGGGTTGTGCTTCCGCTGCATCGCTGGAGCGAGGAGGCGGAGGTTGCCCGGTGTCTTGTACGTGTGTGCGAGCACGGATGCGCTGCTGCTTTGCGGCGCTAGGACTTCCTCTCGATCTTGTGATCGGCAAGAGATCGTCTACATCAACCACGAGTTGAACTTGTTAAGCTTTGTCGGTCTTCAAGGGTATGTTCTCTACGGATATACATCCGCTCGTTGTTTGTATCTAGTAGATAGATCTTGGTACATAGTTCCCATCGTAGAATGTTTTTTTGTTTTCTATGCTGCGAACCCTACAGAGTCGCCCTGGTAGTCAAGCCCAAGGTGGGAGACTACTGGCTCCCCAAGACATTGATGGATGGCGGCAGCTCCATCAACATCCTGTACCTGGACACCTTCAGGTGACTGCGGCTCCCGTAGTCGATGGTCGAGACGACCTACACCACATTCCATGGCATCATCCTCAGTCGGAAGGCGTACCCGATCGGCAAGGTCACGCTGCCAGTCACCTTCGGCACAGCGGCAAACTTCTGCACCGAGTGGATCGTCTTCGAGCTGGTGCCCTTTGACAGGCCCTACCACTGCGTCTTGGGGCGCCAGGCGTTCGCTAAGTTCATGGCAGCGCCCCACTACGCGTACAACGCGATGAAGCTCCCCGGGCCGCGCGGCGTCATCACCATCCACGGCGACCCCGACATGGCTGCCGAGTGTGAGGCCAAAGGAGCCGAATTCGCCGACGCCGTCATGTCGGCAGAGGCCAACCACGCCGACGAGCTCGCCAAGTACGCGAGCGGGGTCAACAACGACGACCCCACCATACTCAAGAAGCCCAACTCAGAGGGCGGCAACACCTCAGCCTTCGAGGCAACGACGCACACCCGCACCGTCGAGCTGGTCCCAGGCGACTCCAGCCAGACGGTGACGATCGGGACGGGCATGAGCCCAGCATAGGAAGGCGCGCTCATCGAGTTCCTCCGTGAGAACAGGGACATCTTCGCATGGAAGCCCTCTGACATGCCTGGTGTCCCTAGGAACTCGCTGAGCACCAACTCAACGCCGACCCCAAAGTGCGACCTGTCAAGCAGTCGCTGTGGCCCTTCAATGAAGAGCGCCGCCGAGCCATCACCGAGGAGGTGCAGCGTCTACTCGCTGCAGGCTTCATCCAGCCAGTAAAATACTCCAAGTGGCTGGCAAACCCAGTCCTGGTCGAGAAGAAAAATGGGACCTGGAGGATGTGTATCGATTACACAAATTTAAACAGCGCCTGCCCAAAGGAGAAATTCGTCCTCCCGCGGATCGACCAAATAATCGATTCCACAGCGGGCTCGGAGTCGCTGTGTTTCCTCGACGCCTACTCTGGGTACAACCAGATCAAAATGGCTGTCGAGGACGAAGAAAAGACAGTGTTCATCACGCCATTCGGAGCCTTCTGCTACACTGCCATGACCTTTGGCCTCAAGAACACCGGGGCAACCTACCAGTGGTGCATGCAGGAGTGCCTTGCAAGCCAAATTGGCCGCAATATCCACGTCTACATCGACGACGTGGTAGTGAAGTACGCTCGCCAGAGTGACCTACTCGCTGACCTGGTGGAAACATTCGCCAACCTGCGGAAATACAAGATAAAGCTAAACCCAGACAAATGAACCTTCGGTGTAGCAGCAGGGCAACTACTGGGATACGTCGTTTCCAAACGCGGGATCGAGGTGAACCCCACCAAGATCGACACGATCGCTCGACTCGGCAAACCCGAGTGCCTGCGCGATGTCCAGAAGCTGGCCAGGTGGGTCGCGGCTCTCAGTCGCTTCATCCCCCGATTGGGCGAAAAGGCGATGCCCCTATACCGCCTGATGCACAAGAACCCCACCTTCTAGTGGGACAAGGAGGCGGACGACGCGCTCTGCGACCTCAAGAAGGTGCTACTCGCAGCACCGCTACTCGCCGCCCCTGTCGACAAAGAACCCATGCTGGTCTACGTCGCAGCTTCCGAGCACGTCGTCAGCGCCGTCATGGTCGTCGAGCGGCCAGAGGAAGGAAAGGAGCGCCCAGTACAGCGACCGGTGTACTATATCAGCGAGGTCCTCACCGAGTCGCGCCAGCGATACCCGCAATACCAGAAACTGGTATACGCGGTCTTCAGAGCACAGCGGCGACTGACGCACTACTTCCAGGAGCACCCGATCACGGTCGTCTCCTCAGCACCGTTGCAGGACATAATTCGCAACCGCGAGGCGACTGGGCGAGTCACCAAGTGGGCCGTCGAAATCGGCGTCCACAACATCAAGTATGATCCACGCAAAGCGATCAAGTCGCAGGCTCTCGCGGACTTCATCGCCGACTGGGAAGAGGCCCAGCAGCCGGAAAAGCTGCCGTACCTCCACTATTGGATCCTGCACTTCGATGGCTCCAAGAATGCAGACGGCGCAGGAGCAGGGATCGTGCTGACTTCCCCGAAGGGCGACAAGCTCCGCTACGTCCTCTGCCTCGACTTCACCCCCTGCACCAACAACATGGCCGAGTACGAGGCACTACTCCATGGCATGCGAGCCGCCAAGGAGATGAATGTCAACCGCCTACAACTGCTACGGAGACTCCGACCTTGTCGGTGGGCAACTCGCTGGTACCTGCGACGCCGTCTCCCCCACCATGGCGGCATACCGCCAAGCAGTGGACAAGCTGGGCGGACACTTCGCATGCTATTCCGTCGAGTGGATCGACATGCGGAAGAACGAAGAGGCCGATGCACTCTCTCGTATCGGCTCGGCTCGACTCGCACCACCCGCCGGCGTCTTCCTCGACACCATCACCAAGCCTTCCGTCTCTCCCCCAAGGGAGATCGACATCAGAGTCCCGCTGCAACCAGAGGCAGCCCTGGTCACACTCATCGCCGAGCCAGAAGACTGGACTACACCGTACATCGCCTACCTGGAGGGAGGCACCTTACCAGCAGACGAAACAGACGCCCGGATGATAGCGCGTCGCTGCAAATCCTTCGTCATCATCGACGACGAGCTCCACAAGCGCAGCGTGACTGGCGTGTTCCAGCGTTGCGTCCAACTCGCTGAAGGACGCAAAATCCTCCACGACATCCACTCCGGCGACTGCGGCCACCATGCCGGCGCTCGCTCTCTCGTCGCAAAGGCTATGCGACACGGTTTCTACTGGCCCACAACACACGCAGACGCTGTCGACATCATCCAGCGGTGCGCCGGGTGCCAGAAGTATGCCAACCAGACCCACGTGCCGAGCTCGGCGCTCAAGACAATCCCCATCACCTGGCCGTTCGCCGTGTGGGGTATGGACATGGTAGGCCCTTTCAAAAAGGCCCCCTCCGGCTTCACCCACCTCCTGGTCGCGGTCGACAAATTCACAAAGTGGGTGGAGGCCAAGCCAGTCCGGAAATGCGACGGGAAGACCGCCACCAAGTTCCTACGCGAGATCATATATCGCTACGGGTTCCCAAACAGCATCATCACGGACAACAGCACCAACTTTGCCAAAGGAGCCATGGCCGAGTTCTGCAAGGAACATCACATCCGACTCGACCTTGCCTCAGTCGCCCACCCAGAGTCCAATGGCCAGGCGGAACGGGCCAACCAGAGCATCCTCCACGGCCTGAAGCCATGGCTCCAAGTACCACTCGAGCGCACCGCCGGGTGCTGGGTCGAGGAGCTACCCTCCGTCATCTGGGGCATCCGCACCTCGGTCAACAGGTCGACAGGGTTCACCCCCTTCTTCATGGTGTATGGCGCCGAGGCAGTCATGCCCACCGACCTAGAGCACGACTCGCCAAGGGTCGTCCACTACACGAAGGCTGCGAACGAACTCGCACGCCAGGATGGAGTCGATCAACTCGACGAAGCACGCGACCTAGCTCGCTCCCGCACTGCCATCTACCAGCAAATTGCGTCTACTCTCCGTGTCTTGTGCCACTCACACTCGTAATAACAGCGTCAAGCTAACTGCAGAAGTCAACCTCTGGTACAGCGACCGGCACGGCCAAGTAGTGCGTCCGAGGGCACTGGGTTACCCCAGGACTCGTAACGTCCACGAAAAACGCCTACCCGGAGCCCCATTGGAGTCACCTAGCTCGACTGGCTTAACGAGCCAAGACAACTTCCTTCGCTCCTCACAGCGACCATGATCCTCCGCATCCTCGACACAACGACTCGAACGGCCAAGTACCACGCTCGGGGACTGACGACCAGTTAAGCACGAGCGACTAGGGAAAACGCCAAGTACAAGAGTGTGCCAAGGACTCGCCATGCGACTGACCCGACAGGTCAAGCAGGAGTGATGCGCTCACTCTAACGTGCCCAGTCCTCACCTACCCTAGAGCCGCGACTAGAACCACCAAGTACCACGCTCGGGGACTCGGCTACCCGACTCCTTTCGCGCAAGGGAAAATGGTCAAGTAAAGAGCACTCATGGGAGTCGCCTTGCTACTGGCTTTCCAAGCTCGGGCGAGTCGACCTCAATAACAAAACACCCGACAAAACATTCAAAACCACAAACACATAACAAACAAGGTAAACCCCATAAAAAGGGCGGACGCGCTCGGGGACTCGTCCAATCATCAATCAAAATCGCAAGGCAACTCACAAAATAACGTGAAATTCCATTACAGCATAACAAAGTTGTTACAAAATACAAGTTGAGCCCAATGGTCAAATTACTACTAACGCCCCAGGGCACAATGTTTCTATTCTGCAGGCTTCGACGTCGACTAGTCGCCACCCTTGCGGTTGTGAATGAAGGGAGTGTACGGGTTCGACGGATACGTCATCAACTCACCCGCCATCGCCGCACGGAAGGGCTGCTCGACCTTGAAGTCCCGGTGCGGTGGCTCGGGATCGTTGGGCGCGACAGTCGTCTCCTGATAAGGGAGAAGGTCGCCCATCGCCCAGACGCGATCAGAGTATACCGCGGCCCGGTCCGTCAGCTTCAGCACCTCGGCAATATCCACCGAGCCCGTCGACGAGGGGTAGCCACTCGTCACGTCGTCAAGGTCGAAGTCCTTCGGGAAGTGGGCAAGCCCAAGGCTAAGCGCCGTTGCCGCCCCGCGCCGGAACGCCGACCGCGTCATGAACTCGACGACTGACGGCGCCTTCTCCAGATACCGCCAAACTTCGACGAGATCGCTGGGAATCACTTCCGTGGGCGACATCTCTTGAAGATACGCTCGAATGCAAGCCGCAGACAACATGGCCGAGTCGACCAGAGTGGCCACGCACTGCCGCGCGTCATACGTTTGCGCCTCCTCCGAGCTGTCGATAATCCGACCTGCGGACAGGGGCCGGCATTAAATACAACGACGATTCCATAACATAGCTACTACAGGCAGAGGCAGGAAATCTTACCAATCAAAGTACGGCAGAGACCCGTGATGAAGCTTTGAAGAGAGGAGAAGTCATCTTGTAGCCCAGCAACGAGGGCGTCAGAGACCTTCCGCTCTTCAGCGGCAGCCGTAACAGTAGCTTTGGCTCGCCCATCCGCTGAACTCGCCTCCACCTTCGCTTCCTTAAGCTCGCGCTCAAGATCAGCGATCCGCTGCTCAGCTGTACTCAAGGCAGACTGAGCCGCCGACAGTTCACTCGCCGGGACAAGGCCCTGGCGGACATCCTCTGCCTTGGCAGCGATTGCCTGGAGTCCCTTGTTCGTCTCTTGGACGACAACAAGCTCCTTCTCCGCGTGACACTTTGCAGCAAGCCGGTCGGCTGATTCACGCTGCAAGCCCTGTGCACAAGGAAAACAGTTAACAACAACGGGATTCTAAGCGCCCACCCGCTAAAATTCAGTGAATGGACACTCAGGGACTGGAGATCAAAAATCCTAAGTGCCCACCCGCTGAAATTCAGCGACTGGACACTCGGGGACTGGAGATCAAAAATCCTAAGTGCTCACCCACTGAAATTCAGCGACTGCACACTCGGGGACTGGGTGCTACAAATAAAATCAAACACCAAAAGAATCTGACCACTGAAATTCAGTGGCCCGATCCTCGGGGACTCGACATACCTGGATGGCTGCGCCCAGCATACCATGGAGCTGCAGCGCGTCCACAGATGCGAGAAGAGCTGGAGTGTGCCCGCGACGCTGTTCGACCTCCGTTTCAGCGACCCCAGGTGCGCGGCTCGATGGCGTTGTACCACTCGCTGTAGCCGCTTTGGCCATGAAGCGGGGGAAGGTCGCGGTGGACGCTCCAGCACCAAGAGAAGCATCCTCCTTGGTCTTCAAGGCCACTTCCGTCGCAGTCGGAGGACCACTCGGAGCAACCGTCGTGTCGTCAGACACTGTGACAACATCATCGCCCTTGGCCTTCTTGGCACTGTCGGCGGGGGCAGCGACCTCATCAGCTTTCCTCTTTCATGAGGGGTCCTCCTCGGCGACGACTGGTGGCACCATGGCCACGGACGGGTGGCCTATCTTTTTAACTCCAGTCCTGCGAGTTGATTATATGAGCAAAATGGTCCGATTACAACGAAAGGCAAAGCAGTTGAACAAAACTTACTTGGCGACTGGTATGAACCGCAGGCCTGTGCGGATGCTGGCCGGCTTCTCCAGTTCGGGGCCCAGTTTCCGACTGAGGCCCATCTCCAAAACATCATGTGCCCAAGACACCGAAGGCCTCTTCGATGACGAGGCCGCGACAGGAGCCTCCGAAACGACTTTGGCAGGAGCTCTCCTGGGAGGCGAAGCTGCTGCGGCTAGAGCAACCCCCAACCCAGAGATAGGGGCGAATAGGGGGGGAAGCGAGGCTAGAGGTACCTCACTCAGGGCGGCGGTGGCATCTGGTGCTGCTGTCGTCTGTGGCGCTTCATCCTTGGCCAAGCTGGTGGCGTCGGAACTACTCGCCGGGCGAGGCGGAGATGCCTGTTTCGCCGGCTTCATCTTCCTCTTTGGTGGGGCCTTCACTTCCTTCTTCTTCTTCTTTTTCGACGGTGTATCCTCACGACGCGAGGTGTGCTCGGGAAGCTCGTCGTCGTCATCGTCATGACGTTCGAGGATTCTACTCGCCTCGAGCTCGCGCTGATGTTGCCCGCGAGTTTTGCGGACCATCGGGGCGGCTTCTTCCCTGGGCTCGTCATCATCGTCGTCGTCATCACTCGCGTCGCTCCCGACGTCGCCCTTGGCAGGAGGTGACTCATCCCCGTCCTGGACGGACGAGCTCGAGTTCTCGTCGTTCGCGGGTGGGAGCCACCCTTCCGCTACTTGGAATAGTTGTAGCAGGCACGAGACAATATCACTATAACCGCGACAGCATCAACTGCGACTGCGAATGATAGTGAAAACAGCGACTTACCGTCGGAGCTGGATGCTTCACGGTGTAGGGGGTGACCCCAGCCTTCGCGTCCAGGTATGCTGCCTGGGTGATTTTCTTCAATGCCAGAACGTAGTCTTCGAGTTTCCACTCGGCAAGGCAGGAATCGTCGAGTCTTCCCTGCCCGTGTACTCATACATGTAATGGTCGCGGCGGGCCAGGGGAACAAGTTACCGCCCGAGCCAACAGTTGTACAAGTTGATGGTTTGAAGGCCCTTCTTCTTCAGGCCGTGGATGGTTTGAAACATCTCGTCCACGACCATCCGCTGGTCTACTGGGAGCTTACCGACCTGGAGTCGGCGCGGTTCGGGCCGGTCGGTGGAGTACCTTGGGATCGCTACCTCGCCATCTGGAGTCGCCTCGGTGACGTAGAACCAGGACTTCTTCCACTCGCTTGCCTCCTTGGCAGGCAGCATCAGGTCGAAGAAGGAGGCCTTTGACTTCAACTGGAACGTCAGGCCACCCGCCGCCAGCATTGGGCCGCCTGATTCTTCACGACTAATCCTCCCGTGGAACAGATCTTGCCACAGGGGGAAGTAGGGCCTGCAGCCCAGGTAGTCGCAGAACGCCACGAAAATGGCGAGTTGCTCGATGATGTGCGGGCCCAGGTCCGACGGCTGGATCCCGTAGAAGGCACAGAAGCGCCGGAAGAAGAGAGACGTGGGGAACCCTAGCCCCCGTTCCATATGGCTGGTGAAGCAAACAAACTCTCCCTCGCGCGGATCCGGAGTCACCTCTCCGGCCGCGGGGCTGCGCCACCTGCCGGCGCTGTAACATCCCTAAAACCATGTTTCAAACTCATGCATATCATCCATGCATCCATGATCATATAGAGTTCATTTCAAACAAAACAATTCAAAAACAGGAGCATATGAGCTCATTATTTTATGTGATCATCATTTGAAATAAATGTTACTCTTTCTATGAGAGGTTGTTGTTCATGAAACCAAACCTTGTGCCTTATTGCTTTCAGAATGAGTTGCTAGATTGCTAAGGTTTAAACCAAAATTTCAAAGCAAATACAATTTGAAAACCAATTTCAAAACCAATATAAAACAAGTGCTATGTCACTGTTTATTTTATTTTTCCAAAATGACCAAGCCAATTCAAAGTGACCACATGGTTTTATGTCTAGAATTGTGACTGTTGCACACTGCAAAAATCCTGAAAACATTTGAATTCAAATAGAGGTTGAATTCATTTGAAAATCATTCTAGAAAATCAAATCAGAAATACAAAAGGAATAAAGAAAAGGAAAAGGGCCAGCGCCAGGGTTTGAGCCCATCGACAGAAGCAGCCCATTTAGCCCACCCGGGTTCCCCCTCTCTCTCTCACACGCAGACGCACCCACGAAGTCACTGACGCCCGGACCCCACTCCCTCTCTGTTCTATTCGCTGACAAGTGGGCCCTGTCCACGTCACCATCGTCTTCCCCAAATTTCGCGAAGAACACGTCGCCGCTGGCCGTTGCTGCGTTGATAACGCGGCATATTTGACATTGATTCTCCAGGCGTTTATTGTCGAGCCCCTTCCTACTTAACCCCCTCCCTTCGCGGCCATTTCCCCTCACTCACCAACCACAGAGCGCCCCCAGGCTGCGAGTATTCCTCGCTGCAACTCCGTTGTTCCGACGACCTCGCCGACGAATTCCGGTGAGCACCGCGCCCCCTCTGTCCATGGTTCATGCTATCATGCTCTGCAGCTCCGTGCGCATCTACTGACACCTCCCATTTGCACGCGCATGGTCTGTAGCCTCGGCAGCGACAACAACTGAGTGCCACCGCTCGCTGCTCGAACTCCGGCGACCTCTCCCCGTAAGTACCAGCCGCCCCTTGCCCTCTGTTTGATACGCCTAAGATCCCCAGCGTCTTGCGCATCTAACGGTGCCCTCCTCTTGTCTTAGCGCGGCTCAGAACATCGCCAACATCGACGAGCCGAAGCCACAGCCGCCAGGGACTACTCCGACGAGCAATCCGCGACGACCCCGAGCGCCCCTTCGCCAACCAGAGACACGTTGAGCTTCACCTCATCATGGCGGTTCTGGTGAGCATCCTCTCCCCTCCCCGGGCGACCTAGAACGCCGGCACCGCCATTGACAGAGCGCTCCGCCGCTCGCCGCCACGCCAGCGCCGCCTGTCTGTGGTCAACTGGATCATGGCCGTTAGATGTAGATCTTGCGGTTTAGATTAGAACTTAAACGAAGAGGTACGAGCGCATCTGAGCCACTGGATCTGACTAAAATACTACGGCTCGTAGAGACTGATCCGCACGAAACGGTACGCGCCAATAGGATAGCGCCGCGTGGCAGCTGTTAGGGTTTAAAAACAGAATTTGAATCAGATTATTGTTTGAATTTGATTTAGCTATAACTTTTGATCCCCACGTTAGAATTTGACAAATTTTATACCATTGGAATCAGGAGAACAAGCGCTTTCTAAATATGCAATGTGTTTAATGTTTTGCCTCTGTTAAAATGGTTTTATTTGCAGAAACATGTGTAGGGCTTATTTGAGTATATGAAATGTTTAGGATTTGTTTTTAGTGTTAAATAAATTTGGTTTGGCAAGTTTTTGACTTGTCTAGGATTTAGTACTATGCACTTGCTTGGTTGAGCTTTAAACATCATCACTTAGCATTTTGCATGCATGCATATATTTTTGTTTGTATATGATTTGTGTGTAATTTGTTGCTACCAATCTTTGTGTAGATTTTGGTGCTAGTGATTGTGATTGTGAGGAGTGCTACTCTCCCAACTAAGCATTAGAAATATTTTGCTAAGTCTTGCATGATATTTTGCTAAGGCAAGTGATACTTCATGAATATTTTTATCCCATGTTTTTATACTAAGCATTAGAAATATTTTGCTAAGTCTTGCATGATATTATTTTGCTTATATGCCATGTTGGGAAATCCTAAGTAGTTGTAGAAATGCTAGGGAATTTCTAAGTTAAGTTACTATCTATGCCATGCTTAGCCTAGCTAGTAGCAAACAAGGGTTGGTGAAAATATACATGCTATGATGAAAATATTTCTAAGTCTTTGGACTTATGTTTTGCCTAATAAAATGACTAAGTTAATGAAACACCTGGGTGGAAGGGAAAGAATGGTTTATGTTGAGTGGTTACACAAGGCCCATTTCTATGGTTTACCTTGTGTATCACACTTGTGGTAAGCCACCCAGGAACAAAGATATTTTAGAGGCCAAGTGTTAAGAAGCTTCTAGTGCAGCCACTTGGCAATATGGGCTCTGCCTGGATCACATAAGTTGCTAGAACTTAGCCATTTGGACAGTTGGTGGTAGTGGGAATGATAGGTTGAAGCGCGTCCATTTGGTCTAAGGGAAGGTTTCTGAAAGGTCCTGTCTTGGTGAAACCAAGTCTGGTGGGGAAAGTGCACAACCTCTGCAGATGGAAAAATCTAAGTACTTAGCCAAGTCCATGGCAATGGACAACTTGAGCATCAAGACATGGAAGTTATCAAGAATCTCCTCATCCCAATTTCTAAGTAAAAATTTGTGGGTGAACAAGGGTGAAGGACCTCAATGTCTATTGGTGGTTCCTTGGGAGAAGTTTTTTACAAAGAAAAACTTAGTGATTTCAACTAATAGGCAAAAATCTATTTTAAGCAAAGCAAGCCAAGCTACACTTAGCCAAATTGCATATAGTATCTAGTCCACTTAAAATTTTACTAAGGTATCACTTGCCAATACTATTCCAAAGTATTGACCCACTGTGGCTGTAACTTGTGATGTTGCAGGTTACTCTGATGAGGATTAGGTGTCATGAGTCTACACTCAACATGCTTGCCTGTGGCACATGAAGATGAAGACTTATATTTATTTACTTATTCAAACTCTTGTATTAGGCCTGTGGCCTTGGAGTTGTAGAAACTATGATTATCTCTGGAATGGATGTAATAAATGACCTTTGTATCTGTGTACTTCATCTTAAACTGTGGATGCTAGCAATGATCCAGGGACTAGCATTGCAATCATAGGGATCCTTTTCCTTTACAAAGGAGGGATCTTACAGATGGTATCAGAGCACTGTGTTGCCTGTAGGATTATGACCCTAGGATTGGAAACCACTAAGGAAAAAATTTCAACTACTTCTAAACTTGTCTATTCTTCTCGTAAACTTTTCTAATCTTCTTTCTCATCTCCATTTGTAGATGAACTCCATCAACGAAGCCATAAGGAAAGGACCACTCATGACAATGACTTTGGAGTGTGAGACAGAATTCCCCAAGGCTCTCAAGGACCTCATGGTTGCATTAGAAATACAAGGTGCAGCTGTGTACAAGGGTTTTCCTGTGATGGATGAAGGAGTGGAATACTGGTGGGTTCAACTTCACTTGTATAAAAACAAGGAAGACAACCATCGGGAAAAAGGATTCTGCATGTTCACCAATTCAGTGGTACACACTACATTCTTTGAATCGGCAAGGGATGCAGCTTGGAAGACCATCAAAGAACTTGGTGATAGAGTCAAGTGCAGAATGCTCAACCTCCAAAATGATCTCAAGAAAGAGAAGGAACATACCCAAGAGTTAGAAGCTACCAACCAAACTTTAAGAGGAGACGTAATAGACTTAGTGATGGAGTCATGTGAGAAAGATAGGCTGATTGCTTCTAGAAACATTGTGTTAGCCAACAGATCCAGTGAGATAGGATTGTAAACGTACTTCGTTAGTTGGACCACCACCTATCACCTTATTTTCCAAAATGTTGCTTTAAAATAAGTTGAACCTTGGTTGTTGTAATGGTTTCATGTATGCATGACTTGTTTGTTTTGATTCCCAAGGATATGCATGTGATGTTTTGTCTTTTGTTTTATCTTGAAATGTGTTGTTCTAACTTTTCTATCTTATAAATAGATGCCTACTGTTACCATCAGCACTGTTGAGGAGTTCCAGGTTACCCGCTTTGGTCCTCGTATCGTTGAGCTTACTACTTTGCTCAATCTCCCTCTTCCTACCATCATGGTGCTTCCCCTCACCAAGTTTGAGAGGAAGGATCTCTGGGGCTTCAAGGTCAACCAGCCCGGACGCCAGACAGAGCCTACCACGGAGGCCATTGTCTTCAAGCTCATGCATGATGACAAGGAGAGAGGCCTTGAGGTAGTTATGCAGGATCTGATAGGACGTCTGCTGGGGAGACACTCCCAACAGGTTAGAGGTACTCACTTCCACGTCTTCGGTAGACGTGATGAGGATGGAGAGTCCATCGACTTTGAGGACGATTTGAGGGACACAGCAGAGCCGATATGTCTGTACCTCCAGGACTTAGAGTCTCTCATTAGGCACGTGGACACTGACAGGACCAATGTCATGCTCAACAATGACGAGCTCCTGGTGCAGCTTCGCGAGAAGGACAAGCTCTTCGCGGAGCAAGACGAGATAGTCAAGGAAATGGAGGCGAAGTTCGAGACCCAGGACAGGAAGTTCAAGAGTCAGGAGAAGCGTGTCCAGGATAGGAACAAGAAGATCTGGGACATGACTGAAGAACTGCAGTCCAAGGACTTCGAACTGGAGCAGCAGCAGACGGTGATTGAGAGGCTTCGTTCCCAGAAGAGGGCTCTCAAGGCCAAGATAGAGACCTTGACCACTAGCATCGAGGAATACAAGACCGCGATGGAGAACGCAGGTCTTACCTTTGTCGAGGAGGAGATTGATGCCGAGGAGTAGATTTGACTACTCATTTATCATTTACTATCATACTTGTTATTTGAGAACTTGTTATTTGACCATCCGACATGTGGATGGCTTGCTACTTGTGTGTTTTACTTTGTGAACTTGTTATCTTGTTGTTGAACCTTTATCTTTTTGTTGCATGCCTTGTGATTGATTATGTGTTGTAATGTGCATGAAAGCATCTATGGGTATCTCATTCTTATCTCTATTTGAACAAACCACAGATGCCTCCCCGTCGTGCAAACCCCAACCCCAACAACAATAACAACATCACTCCAGAAATGCAACAAATGATGACCGCTCAAACTCAGCTGATGCAGATGATGACGATGTTCATCCAGAACCAAAACAACAACAATAACAACAATAACAACAACAACAACCCACCGGGTTTTGATATGCTTACCAGGTTCTTGAGGTTGAGGCTAGCAAAGTTCTCGGGAACAACTGATCCCATGGTGGCCAATGATTGGCTACGTTCTGTGAACAAGGACTTAGTAACCGTGGGTTGTACGGATGCTGAAAAGGTCAGATTTGCAGCACATTTGCTGGAAGGACCAGCCGCCACTTGGTGGGATAACTTCTAGATCACCACTCCCATAGATGAAGTGACATGGGCTATCTTTGAGGATGGCTTTCGCACTGCTCATATCTCATCTGGAGTGATGAGTCTGGAAAAGAAGGAGTTCCATAACCTGAAGCAGCGCCACCGCAGTGTGGCTGAATATATTGAGGGGTTCAACAATCTGGCGCGATATGCACCAGATGAAGTTGACACAGATGCTAAGAGGAAAGAAAAGTTCCTCGAAGGGTTGAATGATGAGCTGAATCTGCAGTTGGCTGTGGCATATGTTCCCACTTATCAGTCTCTCTGTGACAAGGCTGCTATTTTGGAGAACAAAATGAAGCAAGTTGAGAGCAGGAAGAGAAAGCACTCAGACAAGCACAACTCGGGATCGTCTCACAAACGTTCCCATTACGATGATAGTGGAAGCTCAGGATCCCACAAGCATGGGAAATTCAACAAGCACCACAACCACAACCGTCATGACAACAAGCATCACCGTAGTCATGACAATGACAAGTACAAGAACCACAAGGGTGGATACAAGAGCCACCACAGTGGTAATGGAAGTGGAAGTGGAAGCCAGCCTGTCAAGAAAGACATAAGTCAGGTTGAATGCTTCAAGTGCAAGAAGATGGGGCATTATGCAAATGAATGCCCAGAAAAGAAAGTTGAAGGAACCAACAAGCCCAACCCTTTCCAGAAGGGACAGGTGAACCACATCAGTGTGGAGGAGGTCTATGAGGAGCCTGATGCTGTTGCTGGTAAGTTCAGACTCAATTCTATTCCAGCATTTGTTCTTTTTGATACTGGAGCATCGCATTCATTCATATCAAAAGCATTTGTTGATAGAATGGGTTTCCAACTGAAAACATTGGGTGTCCAATAAAAGTTAGTTCTCCGGGAGGATATATGATAGTAAGTCTTGGATGTCGGGATCTAGTAATAGAGTTTGGAAAGCATAAATTTCCAGTGAGTCTGATAATCCTAGATTCCCAAGGACTGGACGTAATATTGGGAATGGATTGGATGGCTAAGTATGAAGGAGTACTAGATTGTGCTAATCGTACTGTTGCACTCACAACCCCGGAGAGAAAACAGATTAAATTCAAGTCCAACTTTGAATCAAAAGGAAGTAAGCTAAATTCTCTTAAGGGGGTTAGCATGGACAGTGAGTTTCCTTGGCTTAGCAGGCTACTACAGAAGGTTCATTGAAAATTTCTCCAAGGTAGCTAAGACTATGACTGAATTGTTAAAGAAAGACAAGAAGTTTGCTTGGACGGAAGGTTGTGAAATCAACTTTCAGGAATTAAAGAAGAGACTTGTGACAGCACCAGTCTTGTGTCTGCCAGATTTGGAAAAAGATTTCCAAGTATATTGTGATGCATCTCATCAGGGTTTGGGTGCAGTACTTATGCAAGACGGTAAAGTTGTAGCTTATGCCTCGAGACAACTCAAAACTCATGAAGTGAACTATCCTACTCATGATTTAGAGTTAGCCTCTATTGTCCATGCACTCAAAACATGGAGACACTATCTTTTGGGAAAGCGTTGTGAAGTGTTCACAGATCACAAAAGTTTGAAGTATATCTTCACCCAGAAGGAAATTAATATGAGACAAAGAAGATGGCTAGAACTTATCAAGGACTATGATTTAAGTTTGCAATACCACCCCGGTAAAGCAAATGTTGTAGCAGATGCTCTAAGTCGTAAGGTTTTTGTGAATGGCCTTACCAAAGGAGAATTGCCAGATGATCTGTGTACCCAATTTAGAAAGCTCAGATTGGAGATTGTGCCTGAAGGACATCTCATGTCTTTGGATGTTCAACCCACTTTGTTGGACAAGATCAAAGAAGCCCAGAAGATTGATAAAGAAATCGAAGAGATTAAAGAAAAGATTGGCAAAGGAAAAGCCAAAGGGTTCCATGAAGACGAACATGGTACTTTATGGCATGGGAAACGTATCTGTGTTCCACAAGATCCGGAACTGCGGAAACTGATTTTGCAAGAAGCACATAACTCTCCGTATTCCATTCATCCGGGTAACACCAAAATGTACATGGACATGAAAGAAAGATTTTGGTGGAATAATCTCAAGAAGGACATCGCCGAACATATTGCTTTGTGTGATGTATATAGTAGAGTGAAAGAGGAACATCAGAAACCAGCAGGTTTGCTTCAACCACTACCTATTCCTGATTGGAAGTGGGACAAGATTGGTATGGATTTCATTACCGGATTACCAAGGACCAGGTCAGGATACGACTCTATTTGGGTAGTAGTGGATCGCCTAACTAAAGTGGCTCATTTCATACTCGTGAAGACAACCTATACAAGTGCTAAGTTAGCCAGAATCTACATGAGTAGAATTGTATGTCTACATGGAGTGCCCAAGAGTATTGTGTCTGATAGGGGAACTCAATTCACTTCCCATTTTTGGAGACAGTTACATGAGTCATTGGGAACGAGGTTGGAATTCAGTACTGCTTTTCGTCCTCAAACCGATGGACAAACAGAAAGGACTAATCAGATTCTTGAAGACATGTTGAGGGCATGTGCCTTAGACTATGGAGCCAGTTGGGATGAAAGTCTGCCTTACGCAGAATTTTCTTATAACAACGGCTATCAAGCTAGTATTGAGATGGCACCATTAGAGTTTCTCTATGGAAGAAAGTGTACCACCCCATTTCTATGGAATGGTGTGGGAGAAAGAAGTTTATTCGGACCAGATCTTATCAAGGAAGCCGAAGAGAAGGTCAAGTTGGTTAAGGACAGGTTGAAGATAGCAAAGTCCCGACAGAAAAGCTACGCAAATCCTAAGCGTAGAGAAGTCACCTACGAAGTTGGTGATAGAGCTTATCTTAGAGTGTCACCACTTCGTGGAGTGAAGAGGTTCGGAGTCAAAGGAAAATTGGCACCAAGATATGTTGGACCATTCAAGATTCTGAGTCGTAAAGGAGAAGTTGCCTATGAAATAGAACTGCCAGAATCTCTGTTAGCTGTCCATAATGTGTTTCATGTGAGTCAACTAAAGAAATGTCATCCAGAAATGGAAGAAACTTCTTTGAAGGATACTATACCTTTGGAGGAGGTTCAATTGGAAAGTGATCTCACTTATGAAGAGAAGCCTATCAAGATTCTTGAGACTGCAGAAAGGGTCACAAGGACTAAGACTATCAAGTTCTGCAAAGTACAGTGGAATCATCATTCCGAAGAGGAAATAACATGGGAAAGAGAAGATGATCTTCGGAAATACCACCCTCACCTATTTGCTAGCCAAACCGAATCTCGAGGGCGAGATTCACCTTAAGGGGGTTAGATTTGTAACATCCCTAAAATCATGTTTCAAACTCATGCATATCATCCATGCATCCATGATCATATAGAGTTCATTTCAAACAAAACAATTCAAATACAGGAGCATATGAGCTCATTATTTTATGTGATCATCATTTGAAACAAATGATACTCTTTCTATGAGAGGTTGTTGTTCATGAAACCAAACCTTGTGCCTTATTGCTTTCAGAATGAGTTGCTAGATTGCTAAGGTTTAAACCAAAATTTCAAAGCAAATACAATTTGAAAACCAATTTCAAAACCAATATAAAACAAGTGCTATGTCACTGTTTATTTTATTTTTCCAAAATGACCAAGCCAATTCAAAGTGACCACATGGTTTTATGTCTAGAATTGTGACTGTTGCACACTGCAAAAATCCTGAAAAGATTTGAATTCAAATAGAGGTTGAATTCATTTGAAAATCATTCCAGAAAATCAAATCAGAAATAGAAAAGGAATAAAGAAAAGGAAAAGGGCCAGCGCCAGGGTTTGAGCCCATCGACAGAAGCAGCCCATTTAGCCCACCCGGGTTCCCCCTCACTCTCTCTCATATGCAGACGCACCCACAAAGTCACTGACGCCCGAACCCTACTCCCTCTCTGTTCTATTCGCTGACAAGTGGGCCCTGTCCACGTCACCATCGTCTTCCCCAAATTTCGCGAAGAACACGTCGCCGCTGGCCGTTGCTGCGTTGATTCCGTGGCGTAATTGACATTGATTCTCCAGGCGTTTCTTGTCGAGCCCCTGCCTACTTAAACCCCTCCCTCTCGCGGCCATTTCCCCTCACTCACCAACCACAGAGCGCCCCCAGGCTGCGAGTATTCCTCACTGCAACTCCGCTGTTCCGACGACCTCGCCGACGAATTCCGGTGAGCACCGCGCCCCCTCTGTCCATGGTTCATGCTATCATGATCTGCAGCTCCGTGCGCATCTACTGACACCTCCCATTTGCACGTGCATGGTCTGTAGCCTCGGCAGCGACAACAACTGAGCGCCGCCGCTCGCTGCTCGAACTCCGGCGACCTCTCCTCGTAAGTACTAGCCGCCCCTTGCCCTCTGTTTGATACGCCTAAGATCCCCAGCGTCTTGCGCATCTAACGGTGCCCTCCTCTTGTCTTAGCGCGGCTCAGAACATCGCCAACGTCGACGAGCCGAAACCACAGCTGCCAGGGACTACTCCGACGAGCAATCCGCGACGACCCCGAGCGCCCCTTCGCCAACCAGAGACACGTTGAGCTTCACCTCGTCACGGCGGTTTTGGTGAGCATCCTCTCCCCTCCCCGGGCGACCTAGAACGCCGGCACCGCCACTGACAGAGCGCTCCGCCGCTCGCCGCCGCGCCAGCGCCGCCTGTCTGTGGTCAACTGGATCATGGCCGTTAGATGTAGATCTTGCGGTTTAGATTAGAACTTAAACAAAGAGGTACGAGCGCATCTGAGCCACTGGATCTGACTAAAATACTATGGCTCGCAGAGACTGATCCACACAAAAAGGTACGCGCCAATAGGATAGCGCCGCGTGGCAGCTGTTAGGGTTTAAAAACAGAATTTGAATCAGATTATTGTTTGAATTTGATTTAGCTATAACTTTTGATCCCCACGTTAGAATTTGACAAATTTTATACCGTTGGAATCAAAAGAACAAGCCCTTTCTAAATATGCAATGTGTTTAATGTTTTGCCTCTGTTAAAATGGTTTTATTTGCAGAAACATGTGTAGGGCTTATTTGAGTATATGAAATGTTTAGGATTTGTTTTTAGTGTTAAATAAATTTGGTTTGGCAAGTTTTTGACTTGTCTAGGATTCAGTACTATGCACTTGCTTGGTTGAGCTTTAAAAATCAGCACTTAGCATTTTGCATGCATGCATATATTTTTGTTTGTATATGATTTGTGTGTAATTTGTTGCTACCAATCTTTGTGTAGATTTTGGTGCTAGTGATTGTGATTGTGAGGAGTGCTACTCTCCCAACTACCAAGGCAAGTGGTACTTAATGAATATTTTTATCCCATGTTTTTATACTAAGCATTAGAAATATTTTGCTAAGTCTTGCATGATATTATTTTGCTTATATGCCATGTTGGGAAATCCTAAGTAGTTGTAGAAATGCTAGGGAATTTCTAAGTTAAGTTACTATCTATGCCATGCTTAGCCTAGCTAGTAGCAAACAAGGGTTGGTGAAAATATACATGCTATGATGAAAATATTTCTAAGTCTTTGGACTTATGTTTTGCCTAATAAAACAACTAAGTTAATGAAACACCTGGGTGGAAGGGAAAGAATGGTTGATGTTGAGTGGTTACACAAGGCCCATTTCTATGGTTTACCTTGTGTATCACACTTGTGGTAAGCCACCCAGGAACAAAGAGATTTTAGAGGCCAAGTGTTAAGAAGCTTCTAGTGCAGCCACTTGGCAATATGGGCTCTGCCTGGATCACATAAGTTGCTAGAACTTAGCCATTTGGACAGTTGGTGGTAGTGGGAATGATAGGTTGGAGCGCGTCCATTTGGTCTAAGGGAAGGCTTCTGAAAGGTCCTGTCTTGGTGAAACCAAGTCTGGTGGGGAAAGTGCACAACCTCTGCAGATGGAAAAATCTAAGTACTTAGCCAAGTCCATGGCAATGGACAACTTGAGCATCAAGACATGGAAGTTATCAAGAATCTCCTCATCCCAATTTCTAAGTAAAAATTTGTGGGTGAACAAGGGTGAAGGACCTCAATGTCTATTGGTGGTTCCTTGGGAAAAGTTTTTGACAAAGAAAAACTTAGTGATTTCAACTAATAGGCAAAAATCTATTTTAAGCAAAGCAAGCCAAGCTACACTTAGCCAAATTGCATATAGTATCTAGTCCACTTAAAATTTTACTAAGGTATCACTTGCCACTGTGGCTGTAACTTGTGATGTTGCAGGTTACTCTGATGAGGATTAGGTGTCATGAGTCTACACTCAAGATGCTTGCCTATGGCACATGAAGATGAAGACTTATATTTATTTACTTATTCAAACTCTTGTATTAGGCCTGTGGCCTTGGAGTTGTAAAAACTATGTTTATCTCTGGAATGGATGTAATAAATGACCTTTGTATCTATGTACTTCATCTTAAACTATGGATGCTAGCAATGATCCAGGGACTAGCATTGCAATCACAGGGATCCTGTTCCTTTACAAAGGAGGGATCTTACAGGCGCGCAGGATCCCGGCCTCCTCGAAGGATGCCAGTAGCGCCCTGGTGCACTTGGACCTGCCCCATGGTTCGGTGGAGGGGCCATTGGTTGAAAGGTTCGCGGAGGTCGAAGGTTTCTGGATCGATTGGATCGCGACGTAGAGGGAAAACGGAGGTGGGCGAAATCGGAGGAAAGACGAAGGAGTGTCTTCCCGATCGCCTACCATTTCCCTTATATAGTGGTTGTTACCCGCCAATTTCGGGAGCCGTTACTACGCGGTGATTACGCCGAAAGTTACCGTTGGATTACCCCAACGGCTAGTTTGACCTTATCTAACGGTCCAACTTCGTCCATTCGACTCGCCGACCTGATCACTACAACAGTGATTGAGCATTTCGCCGACCCGTTCGCCGAACTACGACCCGACTGACCGTTGTCATTGCGACTAGAATAACTGGTTTTTCCTTTATTCAGGAGTCCGCCGCCGATTCGACTGGGCATCCGCATTGGACCCGTATACTCCGACTGCCAACAAACACCTGCGACCAATCAACGATGGCCTCGGGAACTACTAATGGGGATATGCCTACCGGGGTATACCCAGCAGGACGTTTCCGACCGGCCCAGGAACTGGCGAGTGGGCCTACAGGACGGCGACTGGATCAAGACCTGGCGTAGATTCAAGCGACTGGAAGCTAAAGGCCTAGGAGAGTAGATAGGCCCAGTCGGATTAGGTTAAACTATTGTCGAAACCTTAACTGATTCGGTTGAGACATGTAAACCCTAGGGGGTGAGTCTATGTAAACCTCCCTAGAGGGCGTGTAGAGGATACGTTCCATCATCCACCCAAGCGACTTGCCGCCTATCCGTCGAGCTCATCCCATTGTACTTCCATCATAATACAATCTAGCAGGAGTAGGTCTTTACCCTCCGGGGGGCCGAACCTGGGTAAAACCCTGTGTCTCCGCCCTCATCTCGCACCGCAGATGGCTGGCCGCCCTTGCCCTATGTTCTACTACTCGCTGCCGATTGCAGCATCTGTCGTGGTCATTCCCACGACACATCGTGATACTTAGCACATAGGGGTCAAACTATTCTTTGTCTCAATATTTACCCAATTTGCTCAATTGCAACAAGATAATTCGAAACAAAGTGGTCTCAACTTGGTTTCGACTAACCTTTTTGTCTCTCTTTTAGAATGGCTAATATAACCATACTTACTTTATTTTAATACACTAATCTCACAGGATCACTCCGAATGACTAATCAGATTCTATTTGTTAACTTAAACAAGAGATTCTTGGAATTTTCTAGCACCTATGACTTCCATCATAGTTCTAACATATTATTTTCTTACTTCTACCTTAGAATGATTTACTAATTACTGGTCATATTTACACCTACATCATGGTTTCAGAGCTAATCTCACCATGATCTTGTTATGTTTTACCTATTTACATGTTTCAAGAGCTACTCTAACCATGATGACTTTGTTTCTCACTACACTATCATTAAGTCTTAACATAATTTCACTCATCACGTAGAATCCTCAAGTGAATCCCACATGATTACAAATCTTTACATCAACATTTATCCTAATGATATTCATCATGTTATCTTGGGTTATCAACTAACACTAGGATTCCACTATGCTAATTGAATTCTAAAGTTAGGATACACCATTAAGACTACTTCAATTGATGTCTTATACTTGATCCTAATCTATTGTGACCAATTAGCTTTCCTAAAGTATCTTAGTGGGTTATGTCTCCTTTGGAAGATACTAAATAACACTATACTAAGAAAATATAATATAATTACTCCTAAGAATGACTTAAGCATCTGACTTAGGTGTGACAAGGTTATCCTCTAGTGGATACTCATCATAAGTCATATGCATATTTGGTTTAGATAAGATGGCTCCTATAGTCACTATCCAACCTACAGATCTTCCTAAAAGGGTTTAAATCCTAAGGTCAAAGCATATGCTCTGATACCAACTGTGGTGACCCAGGATACCACTGCATGATGTAGTACACTATAGTCGTGGACATAACACCAATGAAACACCGTTCACTAGTATTACATCCCTCAGAGTGGTACAACAGAAACACAGCAGGTCCAAGACATGACTATAGGTTACAACTCAACTCTTTACAAAAGATACAGAGAACACTCTAGGTTAAAGAGAGAGAAAGAAACTTCTAACAAAGAAGAATCAGAAATAAACAACTCAAAAACTATCATACTATTAAGACTAGTATCTTAACTAATGGTCTGGGATTGCTGCTATTGCAATACACTACAGAAATAGGTTCTATGGCTGGGGATTATATTCCTAGCTAATCAATAACTTCGTATTCACTTGAGTTGATGTATATGTTGACTTTCTTGACTTCATTGAAGAACTTTGGATTCTGGTGATAATTCCCGGAGCATAACTTGATGTATACGTCATCTTAATGGCTTAGGAATCTAGCAAGGGTTAAGAAGATATGTTGAGTATGGGCGTACTCAGGAAGTTCACTATAAAAGGAGTGTTTGATGCACTATATCTACAGCCACATACCATAGGTCGTAGGCAATGCAAGTTTTCATAAACATTTGTTCAAAGGTTGCTTTTATTCTGAAAAGCTATTTCCGTTAGCATTCACGGGTTTACCAGAAGTTTCATGGGGTTCCTTTCCCGCCGCGTTCACAGCTCCTTCCTGGAACAGGGAGTAACAAGTTAGAGTTCTTACACTCTGCATAGGTGCGTACTTTACGCATGAGAGATCTTAGCTTTGTTGCACATCCGAGCGCGCATTCCCGTTCACACTTCCTTTGTATGAGGGCCAGACTAAGATCCAAGCCAATCACTGTCCTTCTCCGCGACCCCGCATACACCGCAATTGTTGTATGCCCAAACTCAAGGTAGATTTTTCCCCGTATAAAACGGCTATACCTTAGTTGGATACACACAACAACCATTAAAACTAGAAATCTGTCTTTTGTAAGCCCAGATCCACGGTAGACTTTTCCCCATATAAAACGGCTATACCCACGATCTGCAACTTACAAATGCCCAGAACAGTGTCCAATGCATGCGAAAGGGAGCCGATCCAGCTGACTTCTCCATCCCATTCCAAATCTCATGGTTAACACGTAATATACGGTGCAAGAATCACTGGCGACATTGGTTGTTAAGTCCTAGATAATATGTTCCTTTACCACTGGAACTTTCATAGTAGGTTATTACCTCATGGTAAATAACCTATAATCATATTATTATGAAAATAGTGTTTTCTGAACTTTTTCAAATGCAAGTGATGACAACACTGGATTTGCAAAATACTTTGCAGAAAATAATCAAAGGACATGAGCAAGTGTGAACTTGCCTTTTGTGATTGCAAGATTATGCACTCACGGTCTTCAAGACAATATAAGATCCAATATCTGAAATCAGTATCATTGGTCTAGTAAGGACTAATGTTTAAAGAAGCAAGATGCTATTATGCATAAGTAATGTAATGCAATTTCGTAAACTTGAATCCCCGAGATAGCATTGTTCTAGGGTTTGGATACTGGAAATGGTTTCTTTGGAATGTGTTGCTCTTTTAGATTAAGTTTCATATGTGTGCTTCTTATTAAGGCTTGTGATTGTGTTTGAAACATCATGTGATTAGGATATCATAAAATAATGAGATACACATAAATGTTAAATGCTACTTAAGATTGCTTGTACTATAATTGTTTATATTCAAATTTTTACTTTACAAGTAATGTTACTTATAAAGAACTTAAGTGTTATCAATCCAAAGTATATAAGTAAAGTATAAAGTAATGTGATTACTATTAATTGTCATATGTTGACTGAAGTGGCAAAACGAATAACTTTTGAAGAAAAGATTTCTTTATTTAACTAAGCAAAAGTATTTAACTTTAAGTTAACATTATTAGGTGTTCTTACCAGTTTTAGTCCTTGAGTAAGAAAGAATTACTCCATTTGAATAATGACATCATTAGTATTTGAGACTTATCTATCTTGGTTTTTAGCTTGGTTAGTTTGGTATTGAGATGTACTAGGTCTTAATTGAAACAGACCAAAGTAACTATAAAACACATAATGAAGTTTTTATCATAATATTTAAAGTATTATAGACTAAAGTTAACTTTAAATACATAGATGGATTTAGGTTATAATTGGTAATCAGGGAAATGACATTACTTCACTATTTCTGAATTCACTATAGCGTTTTGGTATGTTGATAAACTTGTGGTTAAAGTAAAGGAATAGGTTTTATTTCACTACAAATTATCCTTGGATATTTTATATTGGATAATGATCCTTTTATAAAATAATCTACACTTATGGTTGAAGGATAATTCAATAACATTGTATTTAAAAGGTGTTAAACCATTTTGACTTCATATTATCAATATTCAAGACTAATACTATTTATTACACTTTAATTAGTTTTTTTAGAATATTAGAAAATTTTATTTACCCTAATATGAATTACTAACTAAAGAAATATGTTTAAATTCAAGTTATTAAAGTGTTTAGCTTTTTATTTAACTCAAAAGTGGAATATTATATTTTTATCATGTAGATATTATTTTTGTGATCATTTTGATATATTACATTTATTTTTGTGATTTAAAAATAATAAGATATGATTTTTATAAGATTTATTACTTTATAAATATTTAATAAAATAACAAATATTTAATTAAGTGAAATAATAATGTATGATTATAGTTTTAAAGTATTGTTTTTTTATTTTTCTAAGTTTTTTGTTATTTTATTTATATTTTTTTAACATTTACCATTATTAAAATATGAATTATCAATGTTTTATTACTTATAAAATCTTTATTAAATAATAATCATTTAAATTGTTAACATAATAATGTTTGATAATAGGTTTAAGTTAAAGATTTTATTTTTCTGAAAATTTTCATATATTAAACATATTTTTCTGAATTATAGAACAATAGTTATTGAATTTAAAATGTTTAATCAATTTATGAAAATAATAAAATGAATTACTGCATCATTGTGACATCAGCACAGGGTTATGGTTGTTTTACACCAGGGTAGAACTTACCCACAGTGAATGACAGAAGGGCCCAAGGCCACCTCTGCTTCCACGCGGGCAAGGAAGGACCCACCCCGGTGTTGACCAAGACTTGGTCACACAGCGGAGTCAACTGACGCCGGCGACCCTATGGTGGTGGCGCTACGGTGCATGCGGCGATGAGTTTCTGCACGAATTGGAAGCTCCTCTTCCTAGGCTACCTAAAAACAGCGGCGCGGAGTTTTGGGGCAGTCTAAAACCTCACCGGTGATGACGACAACGGAACAAGAATGGTGGCGCTCGGTGACATGATGACACAGAGGACGAGGAGGTCCAGGGGAGGGTTATTTCGAACCAGGAGCTTACCCTCTCTTTGCGATAGGATGCTCGAGGAGGCCGGAGGAAGGTTGTAGCAGCAGTAATGGTGATGGCGGTGGTCGTTGGGCTCCAGGAAGATGGAGTCACAGGCGTCGATTGGGGGCTCCCCTCCTTAATTCAATTGGTTAGGAGGAAGATGGAGATGAGGCGGAGCTCCTAGCATCCTCGGACGACTCCGGGGTGGTCTCTAGACGGCGGCGTGCATCTGCAGTTGAAGCTAGGGTTTGGCCTCTGAGGGGATACAGAGAGGAAGAAGGGGATTAGGGTTCTCCGGTGGCGGCGCTGGGTTTAAATAGACGACATGGAGCGGTGGCGCGGATCTTGACGCGGCTGGTGACGGGGTGGCCGCCAGCGAGCTGCTTCGCCGTATCGTGAGGTCGCCGGTGGTGCGAGGAAGACGACGCAGATAGAAGGCCAAAGAGGTATGGGCCAGTGTCGGACCGCACTTGGGCCAGATGGGCTGCATTTGGGTGCTCGTGGGCGACGAGTAAGAGAGAGAGGGAATGGGTCATGGGCCAGATCTGATTCCTCTATTATTATTTTCTTTCTGTTTGATTTTCTTTTTCGATTTTTATTATCTGTTTTTTCTAACCTTTTTATTTAAGCACTAATTTTGACTTATCTTTATGGAATTCCTTTGCTAATACTTGCAATAATGATAAATGGTATTTAAAATCATTTTGTGAGTTTTTATTATATAGTGCTATAGTTTCTTTATTTTCTTTATATATATACTTTTCCTATTATTATTTGTAATGCTTTTGATATGCATTTAATTGATCTAATATCCATAAACTTATTATAGAAGGCATTATTATTAACTCATGAGATTTGATTCTCATTAACTCATATTCTTTTTGTTAATGTGAATAAAGATAAATGGCTAAACATATTGTCTTTATGTTTGTGGTCATTATGGATATCACCTTTTTAAAATAATAAGGTTATTTTCCAGAATGACTTATGAGGAAAAATTAATTAAGATAGTTCCTCAGCACATGTGATCATGATAGTTGAAAATGACAAAGATGTGCTTAAGTGATTTTCTATAGGAAAATATTCCTATAAACCATTGTGGAAACAAGATGATAGATCAATCATATGAAATGGATTTTATGTTTGGTTAAAGATTTAGGGTTTAGTGTTTTATCCAGAATCCCTAGCTTCCATACTTCAATAATTCTAGACTTCTAATTAAGGAAATCCTTTCCTAGATATATTACTTCTTCCTATCCATCATCATGTGTTAACATGATGAGCTTTACTCCACAAAAATATCCTTATCCACCTTTTATTCTTCTAAATTCACATATAAATCCAATGAGATTTACACTGAAGCTTTCATAATCTTCTCATATCCATACTTGGTTATATCAAACTATTCTACTATTAATAATTTCCAATCCAACAAGTGGTTACTTCTAACTCCATTCATACTCTTCCTTAATCATCCATCACTAATATCACTTCAATATATGTATACATCACATCCTATTTCACTTCAAGTGCTTAGTATTTCCAAAGAGAAAAATACTACTTCTTTAATCCACTGTTGCTCTAACATCATCTTAATCATACTATCTCATTTATACTTGACTCCAATATCTTATACTCAAACTTCACATTATATCATAGTGGCTTGTCATGGCTATCTTAGACTAACATATCTATACTAGGGTTCAATCATGTTTTATCCACCAATGTCACTTATACATGATATAAGCATTCAATCTTGGTGACTAAAGCATGATCATTATAATCCTTTGATAATTTATGGTTTAGGTTTCTAGTTGGATAATCAAGGCTTTCATTCATACAACATTACAGTTGTATTATAATTATCTTCTGTTTATCTCTCTTGTACTAAGAGATATTTTTCATTGACTATACCTACTTTATTCAATAGGATTACTCCTGATAACTTATCTTCAGAATTCATCCTTGTAATCTTCTTTGTTACCATATTGATTTGATTTCCTCCAATCACTCCCATTCCTATAGATGATATCTAATACTAGCATAACCACTTACCTCTTCTTACTTATTTCTTTATAGGACTTAAGTGAATGCTATGATAAAGACAAGAGTTGATAGATAAAGAATTGATAGTTAAGAATTGGTGAATCAATAGTTGATTACTCAACATTGATGAACAACAAATATAAGGATAGACTTCCATAAGGATTGATAAGGAAAGAAACATATATGGTGAATGATCTTGACTTGGTTTCTTTCCTACTCAATCTCACTAAACATTTCAGGTTTGGTATTACCATGGTACTCATGGTATAAGTAGATGAGAATAAGATATATCAATATTTAGTTGCTACATTCCTATTACTTAAGTTATATTTATATCTTGGTATTCATGAGTTGTGTAATGAATACTAGGATATGATTACTTAAGGATCAAATATAAATCATTAAGTAATGTATTATGGTTTAACTTTTATTACATTTGATCTACCCTTAGATCAAATCTCCCTTATCCAAAATAAGGTTTTAATAAAGGTCATATTGAAAATTATCATAGTCAACTTGATGATCTACTTCAATTTGATCAAGTTGAGAGAAACTTCAATCACTTTGACAGGATCTTATTTAAAAGCGCGAAAATTATTCGGATTTTCTATGCATGAATGCAACGCACACATCTGGGTTCAGCTTATTTCTAAGCTCTAATGCTGGGATGTTATAGCGAGAAACCTGATCTATGAGTTAAATCTTTGATACAAGTAGCATTTTTAATAATGGTGATTCGTACTCTCGGCTCCTTAGCGACATTGATGAGGCTATTCGGTTTGTCTTTCCTGAAATACTGATGCTGGTACTCTTGCCGATGTTGGATGATTACTCTAATGGCTACGCGCGTGCACGTATCTTTAGCACCACGACACAAATTAAAGTTATTGGAGAACCCTCATTGGTATTCATAGGATGGTTTGATACCTATGTCTTTTTTATGCGGCTGCCTACAAACAGCACAAGATTGTGTCATAGAAGAAGAAAGAGTTTAAAGATCTCGATGATTGGATAATTTCTTTTAGACTTTATTTTATAATTGCTAAAATCAACTTGTGTATCTTTACCATATACTATTTTCTACGATAAATATATGATATTGATTGTAAAAAAAACCACCCCTTAATCCAATCTCTCCGTATCCTTCTCCTTTTCCACTTGAAGGGTTCATCTACAAAACCAGCATCGCAAAGTGCACATTCCAAGAGGACATCTCAGATGGGTTGCATGTAAGGTTGTGGCCAAGATCCCGAGAGTTTCCACCATCTAAACTCTCCAATAATCACCTAAGGGAGGTCATGCTACACTAGTAGAAAACAAGCCTTTCGTTTTTAGCTGCCATAGGCTCTAGTCCTGGTCCTGACTGGAACTGGGACTAGTGCACTAGTCCCGGTTCGTCCCTGTAGCAACGGCTAGAAGGCAACATCCGCCTAGTCCCGGTCCGGGACTAGAGGTGTGTTCTCCAACGGCTAGAAGCGAGGGGACCTCTAGTCCCGGCCTATACTACAAATCGGGACTAGAGTGCACTAAATAGTACCTATGTGTAGTATAGGCCGGTACTAAAATTCCCCCTATATATTCACTGCTCCGTCTAGCCTATGGCCATTGTTGAGTCCGAGCTTGCTCAAGACTTCATCCCCATTTTTTGTCTAAGATTTTTCATGATCTGTCAAGATTTGGTGGCACCCATCAATCCATGGTTATTAAAGGTTTGCAACTTCATTCTTTCATCTCTCATTGTTAGTTTAGTTCAATGTTCTAGAATAAGAGAGGGATTTCATGCTTTAGAAGTAGAGGGAGTTTTAGATGTGTTATTTTAGACAAATTTTGATTATGCAAAAAGTTATTGAAAGTTGAGTTGTGTAATTTTAGAGTTTTAGAGCTCAGAATTGAATAAGATTTTCACTGCTAGATCAATAATTGAAAAGTCAACATTTTTATGTTAATAGTTTTGTCCAATTCAAAAATTGGCGCATGTAAAATTATATATATATATATATATATGTTGTTAGTACACACTAAAATTTTAGATTATAATGAAAATGATCCAAGCTTTTAATTATAATGCAGATGAGCCGGCAATGTATGTACGACGCTCCCCGAATGTCTGACACGTTCATTAAAGGCGTGCATTATTTTCTTGATGTGGCTCGGGCAAACAAGCGGAATGGTTTTATGTGTTGTCTGTGTCGTGTCTGTCAGAATGAGAAGGATTACTCTTCCTCAAAAAACATTCACATCCACCTGATTCAGTTCGGTTTCATGCCCGGCTATAATTGTTGGACAAAGCACAGAGAAAGAGGGGTTATGATGGAAGACAAGGAAGAAGAAGAGAATGATGACAATTATCCAATGTTCCCTGAATACGGTGGTACTGCAATGGAAGACACTTAACACGGAGAAGGTGAGGAACATGCATCATATGAGACCGCTGATGATCTTTGTTAGGACATTCTTGATCCATGGAGTGAATGTGAAAATGAAAACGAGAAGAATAAGTTGGAGCGCATGTTAGAGGATCACAAAAAATTGTTGTACCCAACTTGTGAAGATGGCAACAACACAAAGCTCAGTACCACACTAGAATTGCTGCAATAGAAGGCAGAGAATGGTTTATCTGACAAGGGATTTGAGAAGCCTCTGAAAATAATGAAGAAGTTTCCCAAGGATAACGTATTGCCTGTGAGTACATACGAGGAAAAGAAGGTTGTTTGCCCTCTAGGACTAGAGGTGCAGAAGATACATGCATGCATTATGGACTTCATCCTCTACCGCAGTGAGGAGTACAAGAATTTGGATGCATGCCCAGTATGTGGTGCATTGCATTATAAGATCAAACGAGATGACCCTGGTGATGTTGAGGGCGAGAAGCTCCCTAGGAAGAGGGTTCGTGCAAAGTTGATGTGGTATGCTCCTATAATACCACGGTTGAAATGTTTGTTCAGAAACAAAGAGCATGCCAAGTTGTTGCGATGGCACAAAGGATACCGAAAGAAAGACTCGATGATGAGACACCCTGCTGATGGGTCACAGTGGAGAAAAATCGATAGAGAGTACCCATGCTTTGAAGATGACGCAAGGAACTTAAGTTTTGGTCTAAGTACAGATGACATGAATCCTTTTGGGGAGCAGAGTTGTAGTCATAGCACCTGACATGTAACTCTATGTATCTACAACCTTCCTCCTTGGTTGTGCATGAAGTGGAAGTTCATTATGATGCCAGTTCTCATCCAAGGCCCGAAGAAACCCGACAACGACATTGATGTGTACCTAAGGCCATTAGTTGAAGAACTACAACAGTTGTGGCGCGACGAAGGTGTACGTATGTGGGATGAGCACAGACATGAGATATTTGAAGTACGAGCGTTGCTTTTCGTAACCATCAATAATTGGACCGCTCTTAGTAACCTTTCAGGGCAGACAAACAAGGGATACAATGCATGCATACATTGTTTAGATGATACTGAAAGTATATATGTTGATAAAGGTAGGAAGAATATGTACCAGGGGCATCATCGATTTCTTTTGATCAAGCATACCGCAAGAAAGGCAAGCATTTCAATGGTGAGGTAGATCAACGAAAGAAGCCTATCCACCTTACTGGTGATGATATATTTGGTATGGTCAAGGATCTATAAATAATATTTGGAAAGGGCCCTGGCGGTCAATCTGTTCTGAATGATGTTGATGGACACATGCCCATGTGGAAGAAGAAATCTATATTTTGGGAGCTACCCTATTGAAAGTTCTAGAGGTTCGCTCTACAATCGACGTGATGCACGTGACGAAGAATCTTTGCGTGAACCTGCTAGGCTTTATGGGCGTGTATGGAAAGGCAAAAGATACGCCAGAAACACAGCAAGACCAGCAGGATATGAAAGACCGAGACAGCCTGCATCCAGTGAAGACGGATAAAGGACGTCTAAGTGTGCCAGCTACGCTGTTACGAAAGAAGAGAAGGAAATATTTTTTGAAGTCCTGAGCAGTATGAAGGTCCTGTTTGGCTTCTCGTAGAATATAAAGGGAATACTAAATATGGCAGAGAAAAAATTCCAGAATCTAAAGTCCCATGACTGCCACGTTCTTATGACGCAATTGCTTCTGGTTGCATTGAGGGGGATTTTACCGGAAAATGTTTGACTACCCATTGTGAAGCTTTGTGCATTCCTCAATGCTATTTCTCAGAAGGTAATCGATCCAAAAATTCTACCGAGGTTATAGAATGATGTGGTCCAGTGTCTCGTTAGTTTTGAGTTTGTGTTCCCACCATCCTTCTTCAATATTATGATGCATCTCCTTGTACACCTAGTTGATGAGATTACCATTCTGGGTCCTGTATTTCTACACAATATGTTCTCCTTTGAGAGGTTCATGGGAGTCTTGAAGAAATATGTTCATAACCGTGCTAGGCCAGAAGGAAGCATCTCCAAGGGCCATGGAACAGAGGAGGTCATTGAGTTTTTTGTTGAATTTCTTACCGACCTTAAGTCGATTGGTGTTCCTGAATCGCCGAATGGGGGGAGACTAAGTGGAAAAGGCACGCTAGGAAGGAAATTAGTAATATATAGGGACGAACATTCTTTCACTCAAGCACACTACATAGTTCTACAAAATTGCACCTTGGAAGCTCCGTATATCAATGAACACAAGAATATTGTACGCTCCAACAACCCGGGGAAGCCTGACTCCTGGATTAGAGATGAACACATGAAGACTTTTGGTGGTTGGTTGCAAACAAATCTCATGAATAACAACACTATTTGTGATCAGCTGTACTTGTTATATAGCTCACCATCTTCGACTATATGGACTTTCCAAGGGTACGAGATAAATGAGACTACATTTTACACGATCGCCCAAGATAAAAAGAGCACCAACCAAACAGTGGTGTCCACTTTGATGCAACAAACAACAATAGATCAAAGGACACATATTATGGTTACATAGAGGAGATATGGGAACTTGACTATGAACCTTCTTTTAAGGTCCCTTTGTTTCGGTGCAAATGTGTCAAGCTGACAGGAGGCGGGGTTGAGGTAGTCAAGAAGTACGGAATGACAACAGTGGATCTCAACAATCATGCTTATAGAGACGAACCATTCGTCCTATCCAATGATGTGGCTCAGGTTTTCTATGTGAAGGACATGTCTACTAGACCAAGAAAAAGAAAATATAAGCAAACAAATACATCATCAAACGATGAGCCGAAGCGCCACATAGTTCTTTCAGGGAAAAGAAACATCGTGGGAGTGGAGGACAAGACAGACATGTTAGAAGATTATGATAAGTTTCATGAAATTCTGCCCTTCGTAGTGAAGGATGTCCCAATTATCATGTTAATTGATGAAGATGCTCCATGGTTACGACCACACAACCATAAGCAAGCCATATGATGTATTCTGAATTTTTGTTTTGGTGGTTTTAAGATGCAACCAATATGTACCTGTAGATCATATACTTGCATTGGATCTATGAAGAAACATCATATTGTGAGTCTAAATATGATTTTTCAAAAATCATGAGCATTAGATCATGTACCTGTAGTTCAAACTGGGCCCACTTCTTACTGGTTCGGCAGACATTTGTCTTTTTCACCAGGGGTGGACGGAAAGTTTTGAGATCTTCTGGTTGGTATATTGTCCATGTAAGGTGGTCTAGTATTTTTGGAAAATATGGTGGCAACATTTTGAATGAGCATTTTGGTGGTTCTTTCACAAAAAACCTTGTTTTAGGCGCTCAAAAAAATTGGAAAATGGCCTTTTCGTGCGACGAAAAGGAAAACTTCCTCCTACAACATTGTTTGCCATACCATGATGCACAATATGGACACAATATCACAAACTACACCCTGATTCTATCCATAACATTTGTCATTTGACCCGAAAGCCAGGAAACCTCGAACATGATAGGTCATTTTGTGAAGGTTTTTTTGAGACATAATCAATTTACCAAGTTTAGTATTTTTCCTTGCAACTGTGTCTCATCATATGACACCACACGAAGGATTTACATGTTTGGACCTTTTTTGAATCTCTTATGCTCGTTCCAAAAATATTCCCGTTTCTAACTATGGTCAAAACGACGGGCATGAAGATAGGGGATGATCATCGCTAAATCTTGCATTGGATTTATGAAGATGGTTTGCGAGAGACGGGACAACACTACAGACAATGATGATCTCAGATCATTGTAGAGCTTCGTTGGGAAACCCCAAGAGGAAGGTGTGATGAGCACAATAGTAAGTTTTCTCTCAGTTATGAAACCAAGGTTATCAAACCAGTAGGAGGAAGGAAACAACTTCCAAGGTGTTGCCAACAACTTGGAATCCTGCACAACACAAACTCAAGACTTTGCCCCAACTTATAGTGAGGTTGTCAATCTCACTGGTTTGCTGAAAACAAAGGATTAAACATATAGTGTGGAAGGTAATGGTTGCTTGCAGAGAGTAAACAGTATCAGTAGACGATGTATCAATGGTAAAGATTAGACCGGGGTCCACAGTTCACTAGAGGTGTTATCCTTAAGAAAGATAACATAACATGTTGGCTAAACAAATTACAACGGGGAAATTGACATGAACTGAGCAAGGCATACCAATGCAAATACTAGACATTCATGATCCAATGAGATTTGATTAGGCATTACAACAATATACATAGACCGCCATCCAACTACATCTATGACTAGTAACCCACCTTCAGGTTACCATCCGAACCACCTCCAATATTAAGTTGCAAGCAACGGATAACTGCATTAAGCAATGTGTGTAAAGTAAACAATACAATTGTTCCATGAACAAAAGATTGTTGTTTTCTCCCTAGTAGCAACAGTACATCTACAACCTTAGATATTTCTGTCACTTCCCCAGATTCAATAGAGGCATAAACCCACTATCGAGCATAAATACTCCCTCTTGGAGTCACTAGCATCTACTTGGCCAAGATAGCTACAAGAAACGGAGAGCATGCAAGATCTCAAACAACACAGACATGATAGAATCAATAATCAATAAGACATGATAGAATCAATAATCAATCTGACATAGTATCTCAATATCCATCGGATCCCCGCAAACACAACATGTATGATTACAAATAGATGATCTTGATCATGAACGGAGCTCACAAGATCTAAACATAATAGCACAAAGGAGGAGAAACAACCATTTAGCTACTGTATGGACCCATAGTCCAAGGGTGAACTACTCACGCATCATACCAGAGGCTGGCATGGTGATGAAGAAGGCCTCCGGGATGATCTCTCCCCTCCGGCAGGGTTCCGGGAAGAGCTTCAGATCCCCCCAATCTAGGGACGATGGCGGCGGCGGCCACAAACTGTTTCGTGGAGATCTGATCGGGTACTTAGGATTTTGGCATCGGGGGGGGGGGGGGGGGTTATATAGGCAAAGAGGCGAGGAAGGAGGGTGGCGAGGGGGTCCACACCCTGCCCAGGGTGGGCCCGTGCATGGGGGGGTGGCCACCCTGTGGCTCCCCTCCGGTCGCCCTTCGGTCTCTGTGTTCTCCTCGGTGAAATATTGACTTTGGGTTTTGTCCCGTCCAATTCCGAGAACATTTCCTTACTAGCTTTTCTGAAACCAAAAACAGCAGAAAACATGCAACTGGCACTACGGTATCTTATTAATAGGTTAGTCCCAGAAAATGTATAAAAATACCTCAAAGTGTAGAAAAAGCATAGAAAAGTTGATACTAAACAAGCATGGAACATCAAAAATTATAGATACGTTTACAACATATCAAGCATCCCCAAGCTTAACTCCTGCTCGTCCTCGAGTAGGTAAGTGATAAAAAGAATAATTTTTGAGGTGACATGCACCATCATAATCTTGATCAAACCATTTGCAAGCATTGAAAAATGAGATCAAAGTACTCTAAACATGAGCATGAAAGATGAAGTTCTAACAATAAGACAAAGTAACTATGCTGCAACATGAGAGGATACAAACAAATATTCATGAATAACAATGCATTGAAAGATGTTTGTTTGTTTCACATATAGAAAACATAGCGTAGTGGGATTCAGCTTGTCCCTCATGGAGTAGCAAAACATAAATGCATAGGACACCTTCAAAGTTCATAAGGGTGACTAGATCCAAATAGTTCAAGAACAAGCAATATCAACATTATGAATTAATCAATAAGTTTTGGGACAATGCACATAGAACTAAGAATGACAACTATGCTCTCTTAATTGGTGCATAAAGATAGAAGGTGGAGACTCAATATAAAAGTGGAAGAAAGGCCCTTCAAAGGGAAGCATGGATTTCAAGTTTCATAAGGAGCTTCCAAAAATTATGGTACTTGTTATCTTTTAGCTCTCATTGCCCCTATCATAAGCATCTTGAAGTGATTAAGGTTAAAGTGAACACAATATGGAGTATATGCTTGACAAAGTATAAGTTGGCAATCTCATGTCCCTTGAGTATGAGGGCCGTTCCTCATGCTACTCAACTTTAGTTACCGGTAAGTTCTTTGTCATAGTAAGTATATGTGTATCATAAAGAACCGACAACGGGGTACCCCTTGCCCCATGATACAGGAGCTATCCCATATCAAAATGACAAGGCAACAGACAATGAGCATCTCAGCAATCTTTTTATTTCCTATCTGCAAAGGTTTTTATTGAGGATGCTTCACAGATTGCTCACTATGGTTATGTTGCAAGTTTCCACCATGATTAGGCATGGCTTAGGCTAGCGGCCCAGGCGTTTCTCTAACACATATACATAACTCCATGGACTTACAAGCTCCCCTTTTATTTCACACCACCGGCATCCGCAAACAAAAGAGCATGATATCAACTGGGTAGATATTTATAGGTGTTGAAAGCGCTCCCCGTGATAGCACGGTTCTGCTAATTCCCAACTTATAAGTGCAAGCATATACAACATAGATGACACAATGGTTTAAGTTTATTAGGGGCAATAAAAATAAAGTGTGCCATCAAGTTTGTGAGATCTTTAATCACTAATGTTCACATAACAAGTTTAATTTTGAAGATAGACAAAACAAGAATATACTTGGAATGGTGTAACACACCATGCATAGGAATTTATAGTGGACACTTTGGAATAACTTGGTTTCTTGGGAGTTGGATGTATGAGTAGAGCTTACTCAATACAAGTGGAGGCTAGCAAAAGACTGGGAGCGACCAACTGAAAGAGCAATAATGGTCATAATCATGCAAAGCGACAAAACATTATCAACCAAATCATAAAGTGGTACCAAAAGTCAAAAACTAAATGATCATAGAGGCTAAGGTGACTGGTTCATAGTCATAACATGGTGTGAGCATGTGCCAAGTCAACCCAAACAAAGCATCAAAGGATAATACCACAATACGATACCGCGACTGATTTCCAATTCTTCTTTGCTAGCGCTTGACTCCTGTGGAATTCCATTAACAAGCTTAAAAGAAAGCCTTTTATTTTGTTTTTGAGATACTAGTTATTTATAGTATAGGTTAATTTCGATATTTCACTCCGTGGGCTTCTATCAAGTACTGGACTTTCACTTATAAATAGGGTGGGTCCAATAAAGTTTATCAAACCTTCGTATTTTTCGGCCGAGGATGAAGTTCAGTCAAAGGTTCATGCGGATGCTCGGATTCCAATCCAATCTCCCAATCAGTGAGAAATAGACGGTCGGATGAGATCTCGAACATTGTCCCTACCTACTGAGGAATCCAAAGTGTACGTAGAAAAAGGGAGTGTTGGAAATGCATCGAGGAGAACTTACCTTTGGGAACATGAAGTTGAAATCACTAGTAATCGTGGATCAGCATGCCGCAGTGAATATGTACCCGGGCCCTGTACACACCGCCTGTCACACCCTGGGAATTGGTTTCGCCAGATGCATCGGACCAATTCAAGGACATGATGAAAGTGCAGATCGCCTTCCTAACGTACGAAATATGGAATTTAGTCGATGCTAAACCTCTGTTCTAACTGAGACTAACGACACAGATTTCGAGTGCTATAACAGAAACTTCCCTTAATGTGCCAGGTTTCAGTTGATGGCATCTTTTTCAAGAAGGTAGAGAAGAATCCCTAACGCAGATGTGCCGAGAGCGAGATCCTCTTATTTATTATATGAATAACTGAAATCAATCCTCACTTGTATTAACTTCATGAGTTTAGAGATAGTAGGGTTGGGCTTTCCTGCTCCCACCTATCCTTAAAAACGAAGTTAGTGGCTCATAATAATCAAATGTACAAGTAACTGACCCTTATCAAGATTTCCACTAGTCGGTCCTCCCTTGCCTGCCTCGCAAGTGTCTATTATCATAGTTACTAAATCAACCATTCATGTTCTGTGGAGTCTTTCATTTTTTTCATATTCTAATTTATTCTCAGTTTAATTAGGAAGCAAATGCGGTTCCAAGATGAACTCAACCTCGAAAAGGAATTCAATTAGCTGTGCAGTTAGCCTTGCTCTAGAAGTTGTGGATGACCCTCAACCAGCTCTGAATGTGCCTCCTTCAGCGGAAGCTCCTCAAGATTCTTCATGTTTTTTTGTGATTGTGGCAGATTGGAAGATAGATAGTTCTAGTCATGATGCTTGAAGGGTAGGATAGAGGCAAAAAAAAGGTAGTGTGACTTGGTTCTTATTTTGCTCTTTTTATGGACTGTCGATCTCGAATTTCGTATAAGTGATATGATTAGGCTAAAGTCGTTGTTCGGAGAGCGAGTCGACTTCTTTCGCAAATGTTCAATCTCTATTCTCGGGTGGCCGAGGGGCAAGATCCAGGTAGGAGAAACGATTGCATTCATGCTTATCCGTGACAAGGAGCTCACTTGCAAGCTGTTGTCAGGCTATGGGTTTAGGTTTTTTAGAGCCAGCGACAGGGTCGGCTCCTCTCCCCAATTCAATTAAGGAACTGAACTTCCTTATTATGCCCTTACGGGATTCACAAGGCATATCAGTAAAGCAAGTGAATAAAAACATAGATGACCAATGCTAATAGGCCAGAGCAAGAGCGTCAAGCTTGGCATGAAAGGCAGTGACGTCAGAAACCTATTTTTGCAAAGGTTACCAGACTTGGGGTTAGCTACACGGAATGCTTTTGTATGCTAAAACAACGCAAGATTCTTGCAAGTCACATTAAGCAATCTCAATTGTTTGAAACAAGTCATGCTACGACAATAATCACTAAGCATAAGGTCAAAACAACATCTAGCATGACATGATAAAGTCTACGTCACAGTCAAAACAAGCTCCCTTTTGTATCACTATAAGCATGAAACCTTTCTACTCGTTTCCAACACCAATCAACTTATTTGAAACATCACTGCGAAAGCGGGGGCCCAACTACTTTATTCAAGCAAACTAAGCAAACGAAAACCAAAAACAAAAACTAAGACGCTCCAAGAACAACACAATAGTGCATGAAACAATAAAAACTAAGTGTCTAGAAAGACCTGAGATTTTTATTGATGAAGAAGAGGATGCCTTGGGGGGTTTATATAGGCGAAGAGGCGAGGAAGGAGGGCAGCCAGGGCCCACACCCTGCCAGGCGTGGCCCAAGGTGGGCCCGCGCGTGGGGGGTGGCCACCCTGTGGCTCCCCTCCGGTCGCCCTTCGGTCTTTGTGTTCTCCTCGGTGAAATATTGACTCTGGCTTTTGACCCGTCTAATTCTGAGAATATTTCCTTACTAGCTTTTCTGAAACCAAAAAAAGAAGAAAACATGCAACTGGTGCTGCGGCATCTTATTAATAGGTTAGTCCTAGAAAATGTATAAAAATACCTCAAAGTGTAGACAAAGCATAGCAAAGTTGATACTAAACAAGCATGGAACATCAAAAATTATAGATACGTCTATGACGTATCATCCAACTTTAGGGAGATGCCTAAGGATCCAGTCCTCAGGCATCTCCAGAAAGCTGGTCATAGAGGCACTCCCTAATATGTGAAATTAGTTAGCTCCGTGTAGCACCCCGGGTAAAACCACTACTAGAAAATAGCTATGTTTTTGTTTTCTGTATCTCCATGACTACATGATCATGTCATCATGCTACATTGTATTTGAACATCGTCATGTCATCATGCATCATCATGAACACCATACCACCTTGCATGGTATCAAATTTGTTGCATTGTTGTTTGGATTGCATTGCATTTGTTCTTGTTCATCTTGTTGTATGTGTGCTTGTTATTGTTGCTATCACCTTATATAAATTGTTTAACCTCAATCCCTGTCTCTATTTTGGTTTCTATCAAATGATTCTTCATTCTCTATAGGAAGGATTGATACGTTGGAAACGTATCTATAATTTTTGATGTTCCATGATTGTTTAGTATCTACTTTGCTTTACTTATCCACACTTTGAGGTGATTTTTACATGTTTTCTGGTACTAACCTATTAACAAGTTGCAATAGTGCCAGATGCCTGTTTTCTGTTGTTTTTGGTTTCAGAAAAGTTAGTAAAGAAATATTCTCGGAATTGGACGGGACAAACGTCAAAGTCAATTACTTTCTGTGGGGAACAAGAAGTCCAGAGGAGAGCCGGAGGGGATGGCCAGGGGGGCCAGACCCACCCCAGGCGTGGGGCAGGTGGACCCGCGCCTGGCTAGGGTTTGGTGGTCCTGGCCGCCTCCTGGTCTCGCCCCTTTTCCTATAAGAAGCCCCTGATGCAGAAACCCTGAGTACCCGATCAGAAATCCACGAAACCGTCTGTAGCCGCTGCCACCATCGTCCCTAGATCGGGGGGATCCGAAGTTCTTCCCGGCACCCTGCCGAAGGGGAGATCATCCCGGAGGCCTTCTCTCCGGTATGATTCTTGAGTAGTTCCACCTTGGACTATGGGTCCATGTAGTAGCTAGATGGTTGTATCTCCTCCTTTGTGCTTTCATGTATAGATCTTGTGAGCTCCGTTCATGATAAAGATCTAATATATTTGTAATCATGCATGTTGTGTTGGCAGGGATCGATGGATATTGAGATTATTATGTTGTTTTGATTAATGGTTTTGTCTTTATGATTCTATCATGTCTGTGTTGTTTGTGATCTTGCATGCTCTCCGTTGCTAGTGGTTATCTTGTCCAAGTAGTTGCTAGTGACTCCAAGAGGGGGTATTTATGCTCGATAGTGGGTTCATGCCTCTATTTTTCCAAGGGAAGTGACCAAATCTCTTCGGTTGTAGATGTGCTATTGCTAGTAGGGAGAAAACAACGGTCTATTGTTCATGGAACATGTGTACTGTTTACCTTAGACACTTTGCTTAAAGCAGTTGTCTGTTACTTGCAGCTTAATACTGGAGAGGGTTCGGATGATAACTTGAAGGTGGACTTCTAGTCATAGATGCAGTTGGATGACGGTCTATGTATATTGTTGTATTGCCCAATCAACTTCATAGGATCTTTCTGGCTAGTAATTGCATTGTTATTCCTTGCTCAGTTCCTGTCAATTGCCTCGCTGTAATTTGTTTACCCTTCATGCCATGTTGTTTATCTAAGGAGAGCACCTCTAGAGAACTATGGACTCCGGTCAAATCTTTACCATTGATACATCTTCCACTGTTACCTATTTACTTGCTGCAAACCATTACCTTCCACACCATACGTTTAATCCTTTGTTACAGCAAACCGGTGAGCTTGACAACCTCACTGATTCGTTTGGGCAAAGTCTTGAGTTTGTGTTGTGCAGGTCTCCGCGTTGCTCGCAACACCTGTGTGACGTTTTGTAACATCCCAAAAATCCTGATTTATAAAGTTTGCATATCATTCATGCATTCATAAGCATTTGGATCATTTTTCAAATAAGATTTCAAAACAGTAGCAAATTGTTGCCTATTATTTTATGTAGGAAAGGCAATGGATTTATTTTTCACTCTCAATTTATGAGAATACTCTGTTTCAACCAGAATAGGTTTGAATGTAGGTTTGAATGTTGATTTAAAATCTTACTCAAATTTTCAAGACAAGAATCTAAATTAAAACCAAATTTCAATGCCTTATATAAATAAATTATTAAGGCATGGTTTTATTTTAATTTCAATAGGCCAATGTATTTTTGAGTGAATAGAAATGTTTTATACTCAATTATGTGCATGGTTCACTTCACAAAAATCCAGAGAAATTTTGAATTCAAACTCATTTGAAAAACATTTGAAAAGGATTCCTAAAAAATCAATTAGAAAAAGAAAAAGAGAAAAGAATAAGGAAAAGGCCGGCACCACCAATCTGGCCCAGCACCAAAAGGAGCCCACGAACCCACCCGGGAACCTCCCCCCTTCTCTCTGTTTGTCACCCCGCCCGTGCACACCCCCCTCGCTGACAACTGAACCCCGCAGCCACGTCACCTCTTCATCCCCAAATCACGCCCGCGACCAGCTCCGCCGCGGCCGTTTCTTCCCGACGATCTTGCGCTTGATTACATGTTACTGCGGGCATAATTTCCCCCTCTCACCTCGGCTACTTAAACCCCTCCCTACTCTGCTCCTTTCCCCTCACTCACCAACCACAGAGCGCCGCTAGGCTGTCCACAATCGAGCTCGTGCCGCCGTGGTACCGAGCATCTCCGGCGGCAAATTCCGGTAAGAACTCCCCGCCGCTTGCCTCCTGGTCTTGCCAGCGTGTTCAATGCATCCTTACGCATCTTTTAACACCACTGGTGTGTGCTAGGACAACCCATATCATCGCCAACGTCAACGACTGCGCGTGCCCGACGAAGCACTTAACTCCGACGAGCACACACGGTAAACCTGGCCTTCCCCTTCCACTCTGGTTCATGCTCGCATACTTGCAACGTTAGTACGCATCTAATGCTGCCCCCCATTTCTTCTCATGTGCCCTGTAGCGCCCTAGCAACGACAGCCGAGCACACCCGAGGCCGCCCGCAACTCCGACGAGCAATCGACGCCGTGTCCGTGCGCCCCGACCCCGTCCACCTCCATGTTGAGCACCGCCGTGTTCCCGCGACCTCGGTAAGAACCAACACCATCGCCCTTGCCCTCTGGTCTTGCTGGAACATCACCGGTAGACGCGTCGCCGCCGCTCTGGCCATTTGCGCCGCCGGTTCTTGGCTGAAGCGATTATATCCGCTGGATCTAGATCTAGCGGTCTAGATTAGACGCCAGCCCGAAAGGGTACGGGCAGATCTGAGCCGCTAGATCTCATTTAGATCTAACGGTGCACGTGCGTGATCCGCACGAAACGGTACCGTCCAATCAGGAAGCGCCGCGTGTCATTAGAATAGATTTAAAATCTGAATTTAGATCTATTAGTTATTTAAACTTGTAAATTCAATAACTTTTGTTATGTTTATCCAAAAAATGCAAATAAGATATCAATGGAATCACAAAAATAAATCCTACACACCTATGGGCTTAGTTTTGTATTTTGTTTCTGTTAAAATAGATTTTTGTACAGAGACATTTGTAGGCCTATTTTGTGTATAAAAATTAATTGGAAAATGTTTAAAGGCCAAATAAAGTTTATTTGATGTATAAATGTTTAGTTTATTCATCATTACTGTTTTAATTGTCTTGGTTGGTTTAGAAAAATCATCATATGGCATTTGCATGCATTCATATATTTTTGTTTGATTATTTGAAATATGAATTTGGTGCTATCATTTTATGTGTAGATCTTGGTGCTAGTGGTGATTGTGAATGTGAGGATTGTTGTTACTCCTCCAACTACCAAGGAAAGTGGTTCTTCATATTTTTGTCCCATTATTTTGAATATGCATTAGAAATATTTTGTATAGGGCTTGCATGATAATTTTTGCTAAGTATCTATATGCTATGCTTGGGAAATCCTAATAGTTGTAGAATTGTTAGGTTTTCTCTAAGTTAAGATACTTGCTATTGCCATGCTTAGCCTAGCTAGTAGCAACCAAGGGTGGATTATATACATGCTATGGAAAAATATTTCTAAGTCTTTGACTTATGTTTTTGCTTAATAAAACAACTAAGTGAATGAAACACCTGGGTGGAATGGTAATTGCTTGGTTGGATTTTTGTTGAGTGGTTACCAGGGCTCATTTTTCAATGGTCTACCCTGTGTATGTCACTTGTGGAATGCCACCCAGGAACAAAGGGATTTTAGATGCCATATGTTAAGAAGCTTCTAGTGCAGCCACATGGCATTATGGGCTCTGCCTGGATCATATAGGTTGCAATAACTTAGACAAATGGCCAGTTGGTGGTATGGGGTGATAGGTTTGGAACGCTTCCATTTTGGTCTAAGGGAAGGCTTCTGAAGTTCCTGTCTCGATGCATGTCGAGTCTTGTGGGGAAAGTGCACCACCTCTGCAGAAGGAAGAATCTAAGTACTTAGCCATGTCCCCGACAATGGACAATTTGAGCATCAAGACATGGAAGCTATCAAGAATATCCTCATCCCAATTTCTAAGTTAAAACTTGTGGTTGAACAAGGGTAAAGGTTCACCAATGTCTATTGGTGGTTCCTTGGGAGTTTTTGCCAAACAAAAACTTAGTGTTTTCAACTGATAGGTAAAACCTATTTTGAGCAAAGCAAGCCTAAGATACACTTAGCCAAATTCATGTAGAAGCTAGATACTATTATTCTACTAAGGTATCACTTGCCAATACTATTCCAATGTATTGACCCACTGTGGCTGTAACTTGTGATGTTGCGGGTTACTCTGATGAGGATTAGGGTTATGTGTCTACACTCAACATGCTTGCCTGTGGCACGTGAAGATGAAGACTTTTATTTATATTGTTAAGTTAAACACTTGTACTAGCCTATGGCTATGGAGTTGTAAAAAACTATGTTATCTCTGGAATGACGATGTAATAATGACCTTTGTTTCTGTGTACTTCATCTTAAACTGTGGATGCTAGCAATTGATCCAGGGACTAGCATTGCAATCACAGGGACCTTTACCTTTACAAAGGTGGGGTCTTAGAAATGGTACCAGAGCATTGTGTTGCCTGTGTTGGAGATATGCCCTAGAGGCAATAGTAAATATAGTTATTATTATATCTTTGTGTTTATGATAAATGTTTACATTCATGCTATAATAGTATTTACAAGGAAACATTAATACTTGTGTGATTTGTAAACTTAAATTGAAGTCCCTTGTAAAGCCTCTATATAATACTAGCTTATTGGTTAATAAATGATTGTGGTTTCCCTATCATGAACATTGAGATGTTATTAACAACAAGATCATATCGTTAGGAGAATGATATGGTGGACATACTCCTATAGATAAGCGTAGCATAAAGATCAAGTCATTCTAATAGTTCAATTGCTATATGCTTTCTGATACATTGTAACCTAATTCCTTCGACCATGAGATCATGCATATCACCTTCACCGGAAGGATGCTTTGATGACATCAAACACCACACCGTAACTGGGTGGCTATAAAGGTGGCATTGAGTGTTCGGAAAGTATTGGTTGAGACACATGGATCAAGAGTGGGATTTGTCCATCCATATGACAGATAGATATACTCTGGGCCCTCTCGGTGGAATGTCCCCCAATTAGCTTGCAAGCATGTGACTGGCTCACAAGGGATCACATATCATGGGAACGAGAAAAGAGTACTTATCAGTAACGAGGTTGAACTAGGTATGCAGAGATACCGACGATCATAACCTCGGATAAGTAAACTATCGTGAGACAAAGGGAAATTGGTATCGTATGTAAGTGGTTCATTCGATCGCAAAGTAATCGTAGAAATATGTGGGAGCCATATGAATTTCAGATTCCTCTATTGGTTATTGTTCGGAGAAGTGTCTCGATCATGTCCGCATAATTCACGAACCGTAGGGAGACACACTTAAGGATTCGACGTTGTTTGAGTAGTTATGGAATGATGAGTAAGAGACTGAATGTTGTTCGGAGTCTTGGATGGGATCTGGGATATCACGAGGAGATCCGGAATGGTCCGGAGAATAAGATTCATATAAGGAAAGTCCTGTTTCGGAGTTGGGGAATGGTTCCGGTGTTTTCATCGGGAATGTTCTAGAAGGTTCCGGAATGTCCAGCACTCCGAAGGGGAAGGGTACATGAATGTGTCATACCAAGTTGGAATGATTGCATCATGTACTAGGTGTCATCGCTGAACAGAATAAAGGGTTTAATCAAATCCTAGTTTGAAAAGTCAAACGCCAATTTGAAAAGTCAAACAGCTATTTTGGGAAGTGGAGGGGAAGGTGGAAACCGAGTTGGGGAGGAGTTCCTCCCCTCCACCGCCGGCCCCCTTGGGAAACCGAGTTGGGGAGGGACTCCCCTCCCCTGGTGCGGCCCCTCCACCTATATAAGGAGGGGAAGGGCTGCCCCTCCTAGCACCCAACACATCCACCCGCAAACCCTAGCCCTAAGCCGCCGGCCCTCCTGCAGCCGCCGCCGCCCTAGGGCAAGCCGCCGCCGGCGGCCAAGCCTCCTCCTTGGTGTGTCTAAACCCTAGATCGCCAAGGAGCTCTCTCATAGTCCACCATACTTGCTCCGGCTTAAGGCGAAGCCCTGCGAGATCTCCGCTGCCTACTGCCGGAATCGCGAGGAGAGTGCTACAACCTCCGCTGCCTGCTGGAACAAGGGAGAGGAAGGTCTTCGTCGAGTACCAAACGTGTGACCGATTGCGGGAGCGCTGCCGGAACGCAGCGCCGGAAGGATCGTCTACACGATCTTGAGATCGGGAAGAGTATGACTACGTCACCCACGAGAATCCGCTCTCGTTAAACACTTTGGAATCTTCGAGGGTGAGTTATTCCATCGACTTGTTGCTACAATCTAGTAGATAGATCTTGGCTTGTTTGTTTGTATGCGATAGAAATTTTTTGTTTTCCATGCTACGAAACCCTATAGTGGTATCAGAGCCGTGTCTATGTGTAGATCTATTGCACGAGTAGAACACAATGGTCATTGTGGGCGTTGATGCTTTTATTGTCGATTCCTTCTTGTGTACTTTGCATCTTGCGGGATGTTGGGATGAAGCGGCCCGGGCTAACCTTACATGACATCGTTCATGAGACTTGCTCCACGCTTGACATGCAACTTGTATTGCATAAGTGGCTTTGCGGGTGCCTGTTTCTCCCAGCATAGTTAAGATTCAATTTACAACGGGTGATTGTCAATACTAGTATCAATGTTGTGGTTCTTGTTCGTAAGTTAGAACGACACTTATTGAAAGCCCCAAACCACGTAAAACATGCAAAGAAAGTAGAAGAGTCTAACTTTGTTTTGCAGGGGTGTGTTGTGATGTGATATGGCCATGATTGTGATTATATTTGATGTATGCAATGTTCCTTATTGTAAGTTGGCAACCGGCAGGAGCCATATGGTTGTCTTTAATTTTGTTAAGACCCGCGAGTCTATCCAAAGTAGTTGTAATAGTTGAAGCCGGTGGACGACAACCATGGAGAAGCGTCATTGACCTTGATGCAGTGCTGGTGATGATGGAGATCATGTTCGTTCTTGAAGATGGAGATCGGAAGCACAAAGAAGAAAGGCCATATCATATCACATATTATGAATTGCATGTGATGTTAATCCTTTATGCATCTTGTATTGCTTAGTTAACAACGGTAGCATTATAAGATGATCCCTCATGCACATGAATTTCAAGTCATAAAGTGATCACCCTTAGTTAGCACCATTGCTAAAGCTTGTTGTTTCGAAGCACCACGTTATGATCGGGTGTGTTAGATTCCGCAAGTGTATACAACGTGAGCAAGCCAGATTTGCTCATGCGGAAGCTGAGGTTTGATCTTGACGAGCCTAGCATGTACAGACATGGTCTCGGAACACGGATCACCGAAAGGTAAAGCATGAATCATATAGTAGATATGATGAACATGTCGATTGTTCGCCATTGAAACTATATCAACTCTCGTGATGATCGGTGTTGATGTGGTGGATTTGGTTCATGTGATCACTAAAACAATGTGAGGGATATTGTTTTGAGTGGGAGTTCACCTAGATTAATTTAACTATTAATTAGAACTCAATTTGTCATAAACTTAGTCTAAACTATTGCAAATATGTTGTAGATCAATGGCGGCCCCTACCATCAATTTAATGCGTTCCTAGAGAAAGAAAAGTTGAAAAACAATGGAAGCAACTTCGCGGATTGGTTCCGCAATTTGAGGATTGTCCTCACAGCTGGTAATTTGACCTATGTGCTGGATGCACCGCTGGGTGACCCACCTGCAGCTACTGCTATCGATGAAGTAAAGAATGTTTACCTCGCTCGGAAGACTCAGTACTCCATAGTTCAATGTGCTATCTTGTATGGTTTAGAATCGGAGCTTCAGAAAAGGTTTGAGAATTCAGACCCACATGATATTGTCCGTGATCTCAAATTGATTTTTGAGACTCACGCGGCAATTGAGAGCTATGAGGCTTCTGAAAAGTTCTTTAACTGCAAGATGGAAGAGGGCAACTCCGTTAGTGAGCAAGTGCTTAAGATGTATGGGCACACAAACAAACTTCAAAGCTTGGGTATAGTGATTCCTAATGCTTTGGGGATTTACCGTGTCCTCCAATCACTACCACCAAGTTACAAGAACTTTGTTATGAACTACAATATGCAAAACATGAACAAGAAGTTGCCAGAACTCTTTGCCATGTTGAAATCTGCAGAAGTGGAGATCAAGAAAGAGCACCAAGTGTTGATGGTCAATAAGACCACCAAATTCAAGAAAGGCAAGTCTAAGCAAAAGGGACACTTCAAGAAGGGTGGTAAGAAAGTTACCACGTCGACGAAGAAGACCAAGGCTGGACCTAAGCCTGATACTGAGTGCTTTTACTGCAAGGGAGAAGGTCACTGGAAGCGGAATTTCCCAAAGTACTTGGCGGATTTGAAGAACGGCAACATCAAGAAGAAAGGTATATCTGATATACATGTTATTGATGTGTATCTCACTAGTACTCATAGTAGTGCCTAGGTATTTGATACTGGTTCGGTTGCTCATATTTGTAACTCGAAACAGGTGATGCAGAATAAACGGAAGCTAGCGAAGAACGAGGTGACGATGCGCGTGGGAAATGGATCAAAGGTTGATGTGATAGCGGTCGGCACGCTACCCCTTCATCTACCATCGGGATTAGTTTTATACTTAAATAATTGTTATTTGGTGCCTGCGTTAAGCATGAACATTATATCGGGATCTTGTTTATTGCAAGACGGTTACTTGTTTAAGTCCGAGAATAATGGTTGTTCGATTTATATGAGTAATATGTTTTATGCACATGCACCTTTGATAGATGGTCTATTCTTATTGAATCTCGATAGTGGAAATACACATATTAATAACATTGAGGCTAAACGTTTGAAATCGAGCAATAACTCGACCTATATGTGGCACTGTCGTCTTGGTCACATTGGAGTGAAGCGTATGAAGAAACTCCATTCCGATGGACTTCTTGAATCACTTGATTTCGAATCACTTGAAAGATGCGAAGCATGTCTGATGGCAAAAATGACTAAGACTCCATTTTCTGGTATGATGGAGCGAGCTACGGACTTATTGAAAATCATACATACCGATGTGTGTGGTCCAATGAGTGTAGCATCGCGCGGTGGTTATCGTTATGTTCTTACCTTCACGGATGACTTGAGTAGATATGGGTATATCTATTTCATGAAACATAAGTCCGAAACTTTCGAGAAGTTTAAGGAATTTCAAAGTGAGGTGGAGAATCAACGTAACAAGAAGATTAAATTTCTACGTTCTGATCGTGGAGGTGAATATCTAAGTTACGAGTTTGGCGAGCATTTGAAGAAATGCGGAATAATTTCACAATTGACACCGCCGGGAACACCACAGCGTAATGGTGTGTCCGAACGTCATAATCGAACTCTCTTAGATATGGTTCGTTCTATGATGTCACTTACAGATTTACCGCTATCATTTTGGGGTTATGCATTAGAAACAGCCGCATTCACTTTAAATAGGGCACCATCTAAATCCGTTGAAACGACACCATATGAATTATGGTTTGGGAAGAAACCTAAATTGTCGTTCCTTAAAGTTTGGGGTTGCGAAGCCTATGTAAAGAAGTTACAGCCGGACAAGCTTGAACCCAAAGCGGAAAAATGCGTCTTCATAGGATACCCGAAGGAAACTATTGGGTATACCTTCTATCATAGATCCGAAGGCAAAATCTTCGTTGCTAAGAATGGATCCCTTCTAGAGAAGGAATTTCTCTCGAAAGAAGTGACTGGAAGGAAAGTAGAACTCGACGAGGTTGTTGAACCTTCTCTCGAAATTGCGAGTAGCGCAGCACCGGAAGAAGTTCCTGTGGTGCCTGCACCAATAAGAGAGGAAGCTAATGATGATGATCATGAAACTTCGGTTGTAGTTGCTACAGAGCCTCGCAGGTCAACGAGAACTCGTACCACTCCTGATTGGTATGATCCCGTTATGAGTGTCATGTTGGTGTACAACACCGATGACCCTGCGACACATGAGGAAGCGATGATGAGCCCAGATTCCAATAAATGGCAAGAATCCATGAAATCCGAGATTGGATCCATGTATGAAAACCAAGTATGGACTTTGGTGGACTTACCGGATGGCCGGAAGTCTGTCGAGAACAAATGGATTTTCAAGAAGAAAACAGATGTTGATGGTAATGTTACTGTCTATAAAGCTCGACTTGTCGCAAAAGGGTTTCGACAAATTCAAGGAGTTGACTACGATGAGACTTTCTCACCTGTAGCTAAGCTAAAGTCTGTGAGGATTATGTTAGCAATCGCTGCATATTATGATTATGAGATATGGTAGATGGATGTCAAAACAGCATTCCTCAATGGAGACATTGATGAAGAGTTGTATATGATGCAACCCAAATGTTTTGTCGATCCTAAAGATGCTAACAAGGTATGCAAACTTCAACGGTCCATCTATGGATTGAAGCAAGCATCCCGAAGTTGGAATCAACGTTTTGATAAGGTGATCAAAAGTTTTGGTTTTATACAAACTTATGGAGAAGCTTGTATTTACAAGAAAGTGAGTGGGAGCTCTGTAGCATTCTTAATACTATATGTAGATGACATATTGTTGATTGGGAATGATGTAGACCTTCTTAATAGTGTCAAGGAATATTTGAATAATAGTTTTTCAATGAAGGATCTTGGCGAAGCAGCTTATATATTAGGCATAAATATTTATAGAGATAGATCGAGACGCCTAATATCATTGTCACAAAGTACATATTTGGACAAAGTTCTAAAGAGGTTTGGAATGGAAGATAGCAAGAAAGGGTTCTTGCCCTGTTGCCCAATACGACCTTGAGTAAAACTCAAAGTCCGACAACGGCAGAAGATAGAGAAAAGATGAGTAAGACTCCCTATGCCTCAGCCATAGGATCTCTAATGTATGCCATGCTATGTACTAGACCCAACATTGCATATGCTGTTAGTTTAACTAGCAGATATCAAAGTGATCCAGGAGTGGATCATTGGACAGCGGTCAAAAACATCCTTAAGTACTTGAGAAGAACGAAGGATATGGTTCTTTCTTATGGAGGTGATGAACAGCTCGTTGTTAATGGTTACACCGATGCTAGTTGGAACACCGATCCGGATGATTCTAAATCACAATCTGGATACGTATTTACTTTGAATGGTGCAGCAGTTTGCTGGAGGAGTGCAAAGCAAAGCATTGTGGCGAGATCTTCAACTGAATCGGAATACATGGCTGCTTCGGAGGCTTCACAAGAAGCGATATGGATGAAAGAGTTCATTACAGAGCTGGGTGTGGTTCCTAGTGCGCTGGACCCAATGTCTATCTACTGTGATAACATGGGCGCCATAGCCAATGCGCAAGAACCAAGGTCACAAAAGAAGCTGAAGCACATCAAGCTACGTTTTCACGCTATTCGAGAACATGTCCAAGATGGGGACATAAAGATTTGCAAAGTACACACAGATCTGAATGTGGCGGATCCGTTGACTAAACCTCTCCCGAGGGCAAAACATGACCAGCACCAAACTGCCATGGGTGTTAGGTATATTACCATGTAATCTAGATTAGATGACTCTAGTGCAAGTGGGAGACTGTTGGAGATATGCCCTAGAGGCAATAATAAATATAGTTATTATTATATCTTTGTGTTTATGATAAATGTTTACATTCATTCTATAATAGTATTTACAAGGAAACATTAATACTTGTGTGATTTGTAAACTTAAATTGAAGTCCCTAGTAAAGCCTCTATATAATACTAGCTTGTTGGTTAATAAATGATTGTGATTTCCCTATCATGAACATTGAGATGTTATTAACAACAAGATCATATCGTTAGGAGAATGATATGGTGGACATACTCCTATAGATAAGCGTAGCATAAAGATCAAGTCATTCTAATAGTTCAATTGCTATATGCTTTCTGATACATAGTAACCTAATTCCTTCGACCATGAGATCATGCATATCACCTTCACCGGAAGGATGCTTTGATGACATCAAACACCACACCGTAACTGGGTGGCTATAAAGGTGGCATTGAGTGTTCGGAAAGTATTGGTTGAGACACATGGATCAAGAGTGGGATTTGTCCATCCATATGACGGATAGATATACTCTGGGCCCTCTCGGTGGAATGTCATCCAATTAGCTTGCAATCATGTGACTGGCTCACAAGGGATCACATATCACGGGAACGAGAAAAGAGTACTTATCAATAACGAGGTTGAACTAGGTATGCAGAGATACCGACGATCATAACCTCGGATAAGTAAACTATCGTGAGACAAAGGGAAATTGGTATCGTATGTAAGAGGTTCATTCGATCACAAAGTAATCATAGAAATATGTGGGAGCCATATGAATTTCCAGATTCCTCTATTGGTTATTGTTCGGAGAAGTGTCTCGATCATGTCCGCATAATTCACGAACCGTAGGGAGACACACTTAAGGATTCGACGTTGTTTGAGTAGTTATGGAATGATGAGTAAGAGACCGAATGTTGTTCGGAGTCTTGGATGGGATCCGGGATATCACGAGGAGATCCGGAATGGTCCGGAGAATAAGATTCATATAAGGAAAGTCCTGTTTCGGAGTTGGGGAATGGTTCCGGTGTTTTCATCGGGAATGTTCTAGAAGGTTCCGGAATGTCTGGCACTCCGAAGGGGAAGGGTACATGAATGTGTCATACCAAGTTGGAATGATTGCATCATGTACTAGGTGTCATCGCTGAACAAAATAAATGGTTTAATCAAATCCTAGTTTGAAAAGTCAAACGCCAATTTGAAAAGTCAAACGGCTATTTTGGAAAGTGGAGGGGAAGGTGGAAACCGAGTTGGGGAGGAGTTCCTCCCCTCCACCGCCGGCCCCCTTGGGAAACCGAGTTGGGGAGGGACTCCCCTCCCCTGGCGCGGCCCCTCCACCTATATAAGGAGGGGCAGGGCTGCCCCTCCTAGCACCCAACACCTCCACCCGCAAACCCTAGCCCTAAGCCGTCGGCCCTCCTGCAGCCGCCGCCGCCTAGCTAACCCTAGCCGCCGGCCAAGCCTCCTCCTTGGTGTGTCTAAACCCTAGATCACCGAGGAGCTCTCTCATAGTCCACCATACTCGCTCCGGCTTAAGGCGAAGCCCTGCGAGATCTCTCCTCTACTTCCGGTACCACGCCGTTGTGCTGCCGGAATCGCGAGGAGAGTGCTACAACCTCCGCTGCCTGCTGGAACAAGGGAGAGGAAGGTCTTCGTCGAGTACCGAACGTGTGACCGACTGCGGGAGCACTGCCGGAACGCAGCGCCGGAAGGATCGTCTACGCGATCTTGAGATCGGGAAGAGTACGACTACGTCACCCACGAGAATCCGCTCTCGTTAAACACTTTGGAATCTTCGAGGGTGAGTTATTCCATCGACTCGTTGCTACAGTCTAGTAGATAGATCTTGGCTTGTTTGTTTGTATGCGATAGAAATTTTTTGTTTTCCATGCTACGAAACCCTACAGCCTGTAGGATTATGACCCTAGGATTGGATTAGAAACCACTAAGGAAAAAATTTCAACAGTTTGAAAAATTTGCACACTTATCTTTTTCTTCTCGTAAACTTTTCTAATCTTCTTTCTCATCTCTATTTGTAGACGAACTCCATCAACGAAGCCGTGAGGAAGGGACCACTCATGACCATGACTTTGGAGTGTGAGACTGAATTTCCCAAGGCACTCAAGAACCTTATGGTTACCATGGGGATACATGGTGCAGTAGTGTATAAGGGATTCCCTGTGATGGATGAAGGAGAAGAGTATTGGTGGGTGCAACTTCACTTGTACAAAAACAAGGAAGACAACCACAAGGAGTCAGGATTCTGCATGGTCACCAACTCTGAAATGCACACAACATTCTTTGACTCTGCAAGAAATGCAGCTTGGAATGCCATCAAGGAGCTTGGTGATAGACTCAAGTACATAATGCTCAACACCCAAAATAACCTTAGAGAAGAAAAGAAGAATATCCAAGAATTAGATACTACCAACCAACAACTAAGGGGAGACATCATAGACCTAATATGGGAGTCTTGTGAACAAGATAGACAGATGGCTACTAAGGATGCCCTGATAGCTATTTTGTCTAGTGAGTGAGAGTTGTAACGTACTTCGTTAGTTGGACCACCACACTTATCGTTTTTACTTCCAAAAATTTGTCTAAGTCATGTTGAACCTTTGATGTTTGTAATGGATTTGTGTATGCCATGACCTGTGTGTTTGATGCTAAAAGATGTGATTGTGATATTATGTCTTCTGAATTTTCTCTACTTGTGTTGGTTCTAACTTTTCTCTATCTTATAAAAATAGATGCCTAATGTTGTTATCAACACGGACGAGGATTTCAAGGGAACTCGCTTTGGTACTCGTCTCATTGAGCTCACTAGTGTGCTCAACCTTCCACTTCCTAGCATCATGACACTTCAGCTCACCAAGTTTGAGAGGAAGGACCTATGGGGCTTCAGAATCACATAGCCAGGACGCCAGACAGAGCCAACCACGGAGGCCATCACTTTCAAGCTGATGCATGACGACAAGGAGAAAGGCTTAGATATAGTCATGCAGGAGTTACTTGGGAGCCTGGTAGGGAGGCACTCCACCGAGCTTAGAGGTCTTTACTTTCACCCCTCCGGGAGACGCAACGAGGAGGGTGAGGCTATAGAGTACGAGGATGCTGCTAGAGAGACGATGGAGCCGATTCGTCTGTACCTTCAGGACCTAGAGGGTCTTATTAGACACCTTGATACTGATAGGACCAACATCATGCTTAGCAATGACGAGCTCCAGGTTCAGCTCCGAGAGAAGGACAAGCTCTTCGCGGAGCAAGACGAGATTGTCAAGGAAATGGAGGACAAGTTTGAAAGCCAGGACAAGAAGTTCAAGAGCCAAGAGAAAAGAGTCCAAGACAGGAACAAGAAGATCCGGGAGATGAAGGAAGAGCTAGAGGCCAAGGACTTCGAGCTTGAGCATTAGCCGGGAGTGATCGAGAGGCTTCGCACACAGAAGAGGACTCTTAGGGCCAAGATTGAGGCCTTGACTGCTAGTGTTGATGAGTACAAGACCGCCATGGAGAATGCAGGTCTTACCCTCGTTGATGTGGAGATTGATGCGGAGGAATAGTGTAGACTACTCGATTATCTTTCATGTACCGTACTTTGATTATTGAGTCGCAATGACCATCCAACATGTGGATGGCTTGCTATGGCGTGTTTGCATTTTCCAAAAACTTGTTGTTTATGTCGTTCAAACTCTATGTTATTTTAATGCTTGGTTCTTGTGATTGTTCTATGTGATGTACTGTGCATGTTAAGCATTTATGGATATCTCATTCTTATCCTTACTAAAACCATAGATGTCTCCTCGACGTGCCAACCCCAAGAAAAACAACAACAACAACAACAACAACAACAACAACAACAACGTCACTCCCGAGATGCAACAGTTGATGACGGCGCAAGATTATCTGATGCAGATGATGACAACCTTCATGCAGAACTAGAAACAGAATAACAACAACAACAACAACCAGAATAATCCGCCAGGATTTGACATGCTCACTAGATTTCTAAGACTAAGGCCTACAAAGTTCTCAGGAACCACTGATCCAATGGTAGCCAATGACTGGTTACGTTCAGTGAACAAGGACTTAGTGACTGTCGGCTACACCGACGAAGAAAAAGTCAGGTTCGCAGCACATCTGCTTGAAGGACCATCAGCAACCTGGTGGGACAACTTTCAGATCACCACTCCCATTGAGGATGTGACTTGGGCTATCTTTGAGGATGGATTCCGTACAGCTCACATCTCATCCGGAGTGATGAATTTGAAGAAAAAGGAGTTTCACAATCTGAAGCAGCGTCACCACAGTGTGGCTGAGTATATTGAGGAGTTCAACAATCTGGCGCGTTATGCACTAGATGAAGTTGATACAGATGCCAAGAGGAAGGAGAAATTCCTCGAAGGACTGAATGATGAGTTGAACCTGCAGCTGTCTGTTGCCTATGTATGTAACACCCCAAGCCAATAAGCACTGGAGATGTTACCACATACGATACACATATAAAATTTACTAACAACTTTTAGGAAATTTCGGCAAAGTCTCCTCTGTCTATAAGGACATCCACGACAGGCATAATATAGGAAAGCTAGAAAGCAGGAATACATCACCAGAATAAAATAGGTTCATCATCCGAATAATATATCGAAACTCTAAACTACTAGGAAATAAGAATTTATCAACCAGATAACCAAAACTGTTTTAAGGTACTGTTCAACAGACTCCAAAACCCAACCAGACAATGAAATCTTATTATTTAGAAATGAATCATTGCACAATAAGTGTGAAGTCGTGATGTGTAGTTGGTGGTGGATCTACTCCCATATTCCCCATGCATGACGTCCTCAAGGTTTACCTAAAAACATGAAAGCAACAAGGGTGAGTACAAAAACTCAACAAGTTCACAAACGAAGAGTGATTTTACATAAATCAAAACACCAAAACATCATTAAACATCATTCATTAGAACATAATATTATGTCCTACATTCCTATATGCTCATCTCATCTCATTGCAAATACCGGTATTGCTCGAGTGGACACCCGTCGACATCCACTCACTCCAACTCGTGGAGGGTGCCTCCAAAGTGGGTCGCAGCCCATCAATGAAGGTCGCACTGTGCCCACCGAAGTAGGTCTCATTATCATCATGGTATGCAAAATCATAATATGCACACGACATCATCATCTTTAATATTATCATCATTGTCATAATATAAACATTAAATAAAACCGAGTAAAGAGATATATGCAAAATTCTATCCGTCGTGAACTTGGCTCAACCGCGGGGCACAAACTGTGAGTTATAAGACTCCGGACCGGACGTACCGACACCTGTTAAGCAAAATATGTAACACTCAATACACAGCAAGCCTTTATAACATGGTCATTCACAAGTCAATATCGTTCCTACGCATGAGACCCATAATTTCTAGCCTTCTCAATAAAAGTAGCATACGTCATATATTTAAAACTCAACCAAAGAGACGATTTATATCTCAGCACGTCAGTGCTTCTCACACACCTATCATTGAAAAAAAATCTGGAGAGCATACATGTTTAACCCATGATTAAATTTGAATGTCAAAAACGAATACAATTGCAAAGAATAACACTGCGACATTATAGACAGATCAGTAACCTGATCGCTACATGCAATCTTTCCAACCAAATTGCATGAATAAATACTCTAAGAATTCTATAACTTATAATCAGGGTGAATCTCAAAACTGTGTTTGCAAAATGACTAGGACTAAATCTAAATGTACTGACACCAAACAGCCAGATGAAAACCTTAGAAAACATTGTCTCAACTTGACAATCTAACCAGCTATCGATTCTGAACCTGAACGTCTAGTACACAAGCGTACTGAATAACCAAGTTCTAGCTACTGACCCTAGTACACGCAGCTATTCTTCTGAAGTATAAAGGAATCACGATGAAACAACACCCAACCATTCTATTGGTGTCCATACAAGGAGATTTTAGAAAGCACTACCAGATTACTTTTAGGGAATTCCGACTCTGGATTTGCTCTACGTTGGCGAATATGGACAAATAAATCAGCAGTACGCAACCTTTCTGACCCACACAATTAAAGCCTACTAACTCGTCCAGATCCACCCACCGGCTAGAATCCATATCGCCATCAAGTAAAACAAGAACATCAAGAATATACAACTGCAACGCACCGTGGAGTCGACTGATTGATGGTTGCGGCAGCCCGTGCTCCAGCGGCAGCAGCGACTTAACGGCGGCGGCGGCTCCTATCTAGAGGGCAACGGGTAGGGTTAAGGTTGTTCGGGATCAAATTACGCTAAAAGGAAGCGGCGCCGTATGATACAGACGCCAAGTCTGATAGGGCCTTAAGCCCAGCCCGTTTTTCCTTTCTTCTAGTGCTCAAGAAACAAAAGGACATCTCCCTTGATATTTTAAAAAAAACACCACGACGGCTTTTTGGTTACAGCTGCATGTTTTAAAACGGCAGGTCAACAGTTCAAGTGTTGTCGCACTCTAATCTCATTTTTTCTCAAACCCACTAATAATTAGCGTTATAAGTATTTAATCTATCTTTTTTTTAAATAAGCACAAACTATCAGTATCAAAATTTGGGATATGACATTCTTACTCCCTTAAACAAAATTCGACCCCGAATTCTTTCTCGTTCTTCTACTCGCAAAAGTAAACATAAAAGGAAAACATAAGCAAGTATCACATAGCAGGCATAAATAATTTTGGATATTTTTCACGCATGCGAGACTCAAGTTCCCAGATCGCCTCACGCTCAGTTTGTTGCGACCAAAGAACCTTCACATACTTTAGCGTCCTATTCCGCATCACTTTCTCAGACTCTTCCAATATCCTCACAAGACGAACCTCAAAGGTTAAATCTTGTTCAATAGTAATTGGTTCCATGGTAATCTGACGTTCTGGATCACGGAAATGCTTCCGTAGCATAGATACATGAAACACATTATGCACATTTTTCATCGAGTCAGGCAACTCAAGTCGGTAAGCTAGCTTTCCCACTCGAGCCAATATCAAGAAAGGTCCAATGTACCGTGGACTAAGCTTTCCTTTGATGTTAAATCTTATTACTCCCTTAGTGGGTGATACCCTTAAGAGTACCTCCTCCCCAACCTGAAATTCCACATTCGACCTCTTGGAATCAGCATAGCTCTTTTGCCTACTCTGTGCTGCCAACATATGCTGTCTAATTTCAGCTACCCTCTCTGTAGCTTGTTGAACCCAATCAGGTCCAAGCACTGCCTTCTCGCCCACGACATCCCAACACAATGGAGATCTACACTTTCTTCTATACAGTGCCTCGTAAGGTGCCATACGTATGCTAGCTTGATAACTATTATTATAAGCAAACTCCACAAGTGGCAAATGATCCTCCCAGCTTCCTTGCCAGGATAGGACACAACATCTCAACATATCTTCGAGTGTTTGGATTGTACGCTCTGACTGACCATCTGTCTGGGGATGAAACGCGGTGCTAAGTCTCAGTTGCGTCCCCAAGGCACTCTGCAAACTCTCCCAAAACTTTGATACAAACTTAGCATCCCTATCAGAAGTAATTGTTTTAGGGGCCCCATGCAACCTTAATATCTCCCTTACATATATCGGTGCCAAGTCACTTGCAGAGTCAGTGGTGCGGATCGGAATAAAATGAGCAACTTTGCTAAGTCGATCCACGACCACCCATACTGCATCTTTCCCCCTTCGCGTCCGAGGTAGCCCAACCACAAAATCCATGGCAATGTCATCCCATGGCCATTCTGGAACCTCTAAGGATTGTAGCAGTCCTGCTGGCCGCTTACGCTCAGCCTTTACTCGCTGACAAACCCCACAAGAGGACACATACTTGGCCACGTCAACTTTCATTCTTTTCCACAAATAAGTTTGTTTCAGGTCCTGATACATCTTTGTCTCCCCAGGATGAACGGTGTAGGGGGTACGATGTGCCTCTCGAAGAATGTCCTCCTTCACCTGAGACTTTTGTGGCACACACAAACGACCATGAAACCGAACCGCCCCAGTCCCATCTATAGTAAACTCTCCGGTTCTACCTTGTAGAATGCGCTCTCGCACTTGCTGTAACAGACGATCACTTTGTTGTGCCTCTCTCACGCTATCTGGAATAGCTGACTGAAGGATGAGTTGTGTTTCCTCTTGCTCTACACCCGCAAAACAATATGAGACACCCATCCTTTCATAATCAGCAACAAGAGAATCCACAGTGGGAGGTACTGACTTGCGGCTAAGAGCATCTGCAACCACATTTGCCCTTCCTGGATTGTATTGAATAGTGAGATCATAGTCCTTTATCAACTCTAGCCACCGTCTTTGCCTTAGGTTCAACTCCTTCTGTGTGAATAGGTATTTGAGACTTTTATGATCGGTGAAAATATCACAAGATTCTCCATGGAGATAATGCCTCTAAATCTTGAGTGCGAACACCATAGCTGCAAGCTCTAGATCATGGGTAGGATAATTCTGCTCGTGCTTTTTCAATTGCCTCGAAGCATAAGCAATAACTTTTCCGTCTTGCATGAGAACACACCCAAGTCCAACTAGAGAAGCATCAGAGTAGACTATGAAACGCTTCCCTGGCTCGGGAAGAGTGAGAACAGGCGCAGTCACCAGACTATTCTTGAGAGTAGAGAAGCTATTCTCACATCCATTAGTCCACTGGAATTTCACATCCTTTTGGGTTAGTTTGGTCATTGTCTTAGCGATGATAGAAAAATCCTTCACAAATTTCCTATAGTAACCCGCCAAGCCCAAAAAACTCCTTACTTCCTTGACATTGGATGGTCTCGGCCAATCCATAATTGTAGATACCTTACTAGGATCAACCAGTATACCCCGCTGGTTAATAACCTGACCTAGAAAAGCCACTTCCGAAAGCCAAAACTCACACTTCTTTAGCTTCGCATAGAATTTATTCTTCCTCAGATATCTCAAGCACAAGTCTAAGATGACGCTCGTGCTCTTCTTATGTCTTGGAATATATGAGTATATCATCGATGAACACTACCACAAAGTTATCAAGGAACCTGTGTAGCATATTGTTCATTGTCTCCATAAATATTGCAGGGGCATTGGTTAGTCCAAAAGACATAACTTTATATTCGTAATGCCCATACTTGGTGGCAAACACAGTCTTCTCAATATCTTGTTCTCGCACACGAATTTGATTGTAGCCAGACTTAAGATCAATCTTGGAGAACACCTTAGCTCCATTTAGTTGATCAAACAAATCCTCAATCCGGGGCAATGGATATTTGTTCTTGATGGTTACCGCATTAAGACCATGGTAATCTACACACTTCCGCCAACTACCATCCCTCTTGGATGTAAACATTATTGGCGTCGCCCATGGTGAGACACTCCGTCGGATCAAATCCTTGGATAATAAATCATCCAACTGCTTCTTCAATTCTTCTTGGAATGGTCGCGACAATCGGTAAGGAGATATAGCAATAGGTTGAGTACCAGGTTTAAGATCAATACGAAACTCCATATCCCGCACTGGTGGCATACCTGGCAAATCATCAGGGAATACATCTGGATAGTCTCGTACCACTGGAATAGCATCAATTAATTGTGCGGTACTCGATGTTTCAGCAAGAGCCCATAGCAACCCTGTCTTGACTGGTCGTTGCCCAGGAAACAAGCTAGCAAGGATAAATAGAGAGTGTGTAGGAGCAGTTCCCTGAAAGATCAACTCCTCTCCGGATGGGGCCTGAAGTGAGACGGTCTTCCAAAAACATGATATCACGGCACGATAGCGGTGTAGCCAATCCATGCCAAGAATAACGTCAAAGGGCTTCCGCGGTATAACCATAAGATTAGCTACAAAATCTTCATCGTCTAGAGATATCACACAACCAGGACAAACTATGGTAGAGGAAATTAGACCACCAGGAGAACTAATGACCACTGACTGTCCAATATCTTGTCGGGATAAATTGGCCTTATTTGCAAACTCTAGCGAGACAAACGAATAAGTAGCTCCAGAGTCAAAGAGAATTAGTGCATCATGAGAATCAACTCGAAGTGTACCTGTCACGACATCTGGTCGTCCCAAAGAAGTAGTAGTCGGCATGGCATAGACCCCAGGTTGTGCTGGAGCAGAGGGGTGTCCAACGCTATGCTGTGGGGGTGGAGGTAACTGGAGCTGATCAGACGGTGCAGGAAACTGTGCTGAAGCAACTGGAACGGCCTGCCAGACATAACCAGGAGGTGGTGCCCAAGCTGGTGGTAACTGTGGAGTGGAAGTAGGAGCAGTTCATAACATGTTTACAGATCCTCGAGATGATGTGGTAGTCGAACCAGTAGGTGTCCTCTCCCACTTGAGAATGCTAGCAGGGTTCTCACGACATACCCGCCCCATATGTCCAGGGCGACCACAGTGGTAACACTCCCCAGTCCAAGTGCACTCGGAAGCACGGTGTCCCTCACCACACTTGAAACATATCATACCCTGCCCTGGGACAGGACAAAAGGATGGAGTCGATGAAGAAGAGCGAGGCATCGAAGAAGACTGAGAAATGGATTGTTTAAACTTTGTTGTTTGTTGAGGACGGTGATTTCCCTTGAACTTTTTGAAAGGAGGTCGCTGAGTATTAGACCCACTAACCCCACGATATCCTCCCTTCTGGTCTCCTCCTGTGCCATTAGAACCTCTTGTGCGACCCTCCTCAGCTGCAGTGAGTCAAACTTCCAACTCCATTCCTCTAGCCTGCTTAACCATGGACAAGTAATCATTAGCAGGCCTCGCACTCATCACCTCTCTGTATCTAGAATTAAGTCCCCTAAAGAATGCTCTCGCCTTTGCTGCCTCGTCATGCTTCACATGATCAACAAATAGTACCATCTTGCTGAACTCAGCCTCATACCCATCTATAGATAGCTTGCCTTGCTTAATGGTCTTCAGTTTTTCTGACATTTCCTCCTTGAATGTTTCTGGATAATACTTGTCAGTGAACTATTGCACAAAAACAGCCCAGGTGAGTTCACCAGGATAAGCGGCACGGACTCCTGACCACCAATCATCAGCAAGACCTTTAAGGTTGAAGGCCACAAAGAGAACTCGCTTGTGCGACGGTAACTCCATAGATGCCATATACTTCTCCATGGTACTTAGCCAAGATGCTGCATCCATTGGTGTCCCAATCCCATGGAAGTCGCCAGCCTTCAGTTCCAACCAGTTTTTCAGATTCGTCCCTTGGCCATCCGGTCCACCATCATTACCGATTTGGCTTGCGCTACCTTCCCCATGCTGACTTTGTTCAACCTCTAGATCTGATTCGCCAGAATGGTTATTGTGGCCTCCACGACCACGAGGATTGCGACCACGAGCACGACCACGAGCTCGACCTCTCCTCGGCGGCATAACTATACACAACATTATCAAAAGGCAATTATATACTTAGAACATAATTATCATCAATACCAAATAATAATACATAGGCGTAAATGCAATGCATGACCCATCCCAACCTACTGTGCAGCAGTGTGTCAAATTTTAAGGTTGTTATTACATTACTTTTCATACCACGGACCTAAAGCCCGCTCTGATACCAATTGTAACACCCCAAGCCAACAAGCACTGGAGATGTTACCACATACGATACACATATAAAATTCACTAACCACTTTTAGGAAATTTCGGCAGAGTCTCCTCTGTCTATAAGGACATCCACGACAGGCATAATATAGGAAAGCTAGAAAGCAGGAATACATCACCAGAATAAAATAGGTTCATCATCCGAATAATATATCGAAACTCTAAACTACTAGGAAATAAGAATTTATCAACCAGATAACCAAAACTGTTTTAAGGTACTGTTCAACAGACTCCAAAACCCAACCAGACAATGAAATCTTATTATTTAGAAATGAATCATTGCACAATAAGCGTGAAGTCGTGATGTATAGTTGGTGGTGGCTCTACTCCCATATTCCCCATGCATGACGTCCTCAAGGTTTACCTAAAAACATGAAAGCAACGAGGGTGAGTACAAAGACTCAACAAGTTGACAAACGAAGAGTGATTTTACATAAATCAAAACACCAGGACATCATTAAACATCATTCATTAGAACATAATATTATGTCCTACATGCCTATATGCTCATCTCATCTCATTGCAAATACCGGTATTGCTCGAGTGGACACCCGTCGGCATCCACTCACTCCAACTCGTGGAGGGTGCCTCCAAAGTGGGTCGCAGCCCATCAATGAAGGTCGCACTGTGCCCACCGAAGTAGGTCTCATTATCATCATGGTATGCAAAATCATAATATGCACACGACATAATCATCTTTAATATTATCATCATTGTCATAATATAAACATTAAATAAAACCGAGTAAAGAGATATATGCAAAATTCACTATCCGTCGTGAACTTGCCTCAACCGCGGGGCACAAACTGTGAGTTATAAGACTCCGGACCGGACGTACCGACACCTGTTAAGCAAAATATGTAACACTCAATACACAGCAAGCCTTTATAACATGGTCATTCACAAGTCAATATCATTCCTACGCATGAGACCCATAATTTCTAGCCTTCTCAATAAAAGTAGCATACATCATATATTTAAAACTCAACCAAAGAGACGATTTATATCTCAGCACGTCAGTGCTTCTCACACACCTATCATTGAAAAAAAACTGGAGAGCATACATGTTTAACCCATGATTAAATTTGAATGTCAAAAACGAATACAATTGCAAAGAATAACACTGCGACATTATAGACAGATCAGTAACCTGATCGCTACATGCAATCTTTCCAACCAAATTGCATGAATAAATACTCTAAGAATTCTATAACTTATAATCAGGGTGAATCTCAAAACTGTGTTTGCAAAACGACTAGGACTAAATCTAAATGTACTGACACCAAACAGCCAAATGAAAACCTTAGAAAACATTGTCTCAACTTGACAATCTAACCAGCTATCGATTCTGAACCTGAACGTCTAGTACACAAGCGTACTGAATAACCAAGTTCTAGCTATTGACCCTAGTACACGCAGCTATTCTTCTGAACTATAAAGGATTCACGATGAAACAACACCCAACCATTCTATTGGTGTCCATACAAGGAGATTTTAGAAAGCACTACCAGATTACTTTTAGGGAATTCCGACTCTGGATTTGCTCTACAATCGGCAGTACGCAACCTTTCTGACCCACACAATTAAAGCCTACTAACTCGTCAAGATCCACCTACCGGCCAGAATCCATATCGCCATCAAATAAAACAAGAACATCAAGAATATACAACAGCAACGCACCGTGGAGTCGACTGATTGATGGTTGCGGCAGCCCGTGCTCCAGCGGTAGCAGCGACTTAACGGCGGCGGCGGCTCCTATCTAGAGGGCAATGGGTAGGGTTAAGGTTGGTCGGGATCAAATTACGCTAAAAGGAGGCGGCGCCGTATGATACAGACGCCAAGTCTGATAGGGCCTTAAGCCCAGCCCGTTTTTCCTTTCTTCTAGTGCTCAATAAACAAAAGGAAATCTCCCTTGATATTCTAAAAAAACACCACGACGGCTTTTTGGTTACAGCTGCATGTTTTAAAACGGCAGGTCAACAGTTCAAGTGTTGTCGTACTCTAATCTCATTTTTTTCTCAAACCCACAAATAATCAGCGTTATAAATATTTAATCTATCTTTTTTTTAAAAAAATAAGCACAAACTATCAGTATCAAAATTTGGGGTATGACAATGTCCCAATCTACCAATCACTTTGTGCCAAGGCTACCATCTTGGAGAACAAGATGAAACAGGTTGAGAGCAGGAAGAGGAAGCATAGCTTTGATAAGCACAGTTCGGGATCGTCTCACAAGCGTTCCCATCATGATGATAGTGGGAGTTCTGGATCCCACAAACATGGAAAGTACAACAACCACCACAGCCACAACAGCCATCATGACAATAAGCATCACCGCAGTCATGATAATGACAAGTATAAGAATCACAAGAGTGCACACAAGAGCCACCACAGTGGAGATGGAAGTGGAAGTCAGCCTGCAAAGAGAGATATCAGTCAGGTTGAGTGTTTCAAGTGTAAGAAGATGGGACACTATGCTAATGAGTGCCCCGAAAAGAAAGATGAAGGTGCCAGCAAGCCCAATCCCTTCCAAAAGGGACAAGTGAACCACATCAATGTGGAGGAAATCTATGAGGAATCTGATGCGGTGGCTGATAAGTTCAAACTCAATTCTATTCTAGCACTTGTTCTTTTTGATACTGGCGCATCGCATTCATTCATATCAAGAGCATTTGTTGATAGAAATGGACTTCCAGTTGAAACTATTGGGTGTCCTATAAAAGTAAGTTCTCCTGGAGGAGAAATGATAGTGAACTCGGGATGTCATGACCTAGTGATAGAATTTGGGAAGTATAAGTTTTCCGTTAATTTGATAATCCTAAATTCCTAAGGATTGAATGTCATTTTGGGAATGGATTGGATGAATAAGTACAAGGGAGTGCTAGACTGTGCCAACCATACTGTCACACTCACCACCCCGGATAATAAAAGGATTAGATTCAAGTCTAACTTTGAATCAAAGGGGAGTAAGTTAAATTCTCTTAAGGGGGTTAGCATAGACAGTGTGCTAATTGTGAGAGAATATCCGGATGTATTTCCAGAGGAATTGCTTGGAATGCCACCAGATACAGATGTTGAGTTTCTGATTGACTTGCTGACAGGATCAGGACCAATAGCAAAGAGACCTTACAAGATGTCAGTTGATGAGTTGAAAGAACTCAAGAAACAACTTGGAGAACAGTTGCAGAAATGATTTATTCAACTAAGTTCTTCATCTTGGGGAGCACGAGTCCTATTTGTTGAAAAGAAAGATAGAAGTCAAAGGTTATGCATAGATTATCGTTCACTCAATGAGGTGACTATCAAGAACAAGTATCCTTTACCCAGAATCAATGACTTGTTTGATCAGTTAGAAGGAGCCCGGGTGTTCTCAAAGATTGATCTTCGATCAGGCTACTTTCAGCTAAAGATAAGGGAACAAGACATACCAAAGACTGCTTTCACCACTAGGTATGGATTGTATGAGTACACCGTGATGCCATTTGGTTTGACAAATGCACCAGCCTACTTCATGAATATGATGAACAAGGTGTTCATGGAATTTCTTGACAAATTCGTTGTCGTTTTCATCGATGACATTTTGATCTACTCCAAGAGCAATGAAGAGCATGAGGAACATTTACGATTGATACTTGAAAAGCTTAGAGAGCATAAGCTATATGCCAAATTCAGCAAGTGTGAATTCTGGTTGAATGAAGTCGTATTTCTTGGACACATTGTGTCAGGAGATGGTGTAGCGGTTGATCTCGCAAAAGTGTCAGCTGTAACTGAATGGGAATCTCCTAAGTCAGTGAAAGAAGTTCGTAGTTTTCTTGGCTTGGCAGGATACTATAGCAGATTCATTGAGATTTTCTCAAAGGTAGCTAAGCCAATGACAGAATTACTTAAGAAAGACAAGAAATTTAATTGGACTGAAGGATGTGAACTCAGTTTCCAAGAGTTGAAGAAGAGACTAGTGACAGCACCAGTCTTATGTCTGCCAGACTTGGAGAAAGATTTTCAAGTGTATTGTGATGCATCTCACCAAGGATTAGGTGCAGTTTTGATGCAAGAAGGGAAAGTTGTGGCTTATGCCTCGAGACAACTCAAAACTTATGAAGTGAATTATCCTACTCATTATTTGGAGTTAGCCTCTGTTGTCCATGCACTCAAAACGTGGAGACATTATCTTTTGGGAAAGCGTTGCGAAGTGTTCACAGATCACAAAAGTTTGAAGTATATCTTCACTCGGAAAGAAATCAACATGAGACAAAGAAGATGGCTAGAGCTCATCAAGGACTATGACTTGAGTTTGCAATACCACCCCGATAAAGCAAATGTTGTAGCAGATGCATTAAGCCGTAAGGTTTATGTGAATGGCCTTACTAAGGGAGAATTGCCAGATGATCTATGTGCCCAATTCAAAGATCTCAGATTGGACATAGTGCCCGAAGGACATCTCATGTCATTGGATGTTCAACCCACCTTGTTGGACAAAATCAAGGAAGCCCAAAAGACAGACAAGAAAATTGAAGAGATTAAGGAAAAGATTGGTAAGGGAAAAGCCAAAGGATTCCATGAAGACGAACAGGGTACTTTATGGTATGGAAAACGTATCTGCATTCCACAAGATCCGGAGCTTTGGAAACTGATTTTACAAGAAGCACACAACTCACCATATTCCATTCATCCGAGTAACACCAAAATGTACATGGATGTGAAGGAAAGATTTTGGTGGAATAATCTCAAGAAGGACATCGCCGAACATATTGCTTTGTGTGATGTATGTAATAGAGTAAAAGCAGAACATCAGAAACCAGCAGGATTGTTACAACCACTACCTATTCCTGATTGGAAGTGGGACAAGATTGGCATGGATTTTATCACTGGACTGCCGAGGACTAGATCGGGATATGATTCTATTTGGGTCATAGTAGATCACCTAACTAAAGTGGCTCATTTCATACCCGTGAAGACAACTTATACAAGTGCTAAGTTAGCCAAGATCTATATGAATAGGATTGTGTGTCTGCATGGAGTACCTAAGAGTATTGTGTCTGATAGGGGAACTCAATTCACTTCCCATTTTTGGAGGCAACTGCATGAGTCATTGGGAACGAGATTGGAATTCAGCACTGCTTTTCATCCCCAGACTGATGGACAGACAGAAAGGACCAAGCAGATTTTAGAGGATATGTTGAGGGCATGTGCCCTAGATTATGGAGCTAGTTGGGATGAAAGTCTGCCTTACGTGGAATTCTCTTACAACAACAGCTATCAAGCCAGTATTGAGATGGCACCGTTTGAATTTCTCTATGGGAGAAAGTGTATTACACCATTGCTATGGAATGGTGTTGGAGAAAGAAAATTGTTCAGGCCAGAATTAATCAAGGAAGCTGAAAAGAAAGTCAAGTTGGTAAAGGACAGATTGAAGATAGCACAATCCCGAAAAAAGAGCTACGCAGATCCAAAGCGTAGAGAAGTCACCTATGAGGTGGGTGATAGAGCTTATCTTAGAGTACCACCACTTCGTGGAGTGAAGAGGTTTGGAGTCAAAGGAAAATTGGCCCCAAGATATGTTGGACCATTCAAGATTCTAAGCCGTAAAGGAGAAGTGGCATATGAGATTGAATTTCCTGAATCATTGTCTGCCGTTCACAATGTATTTCACGTAAGTCAGCTAAAGAAATGCCATGCGGAGATGGAAGAGACTTCTTTGAAGGATATTATACCTTTGGAGGAGGTCCAATTGGAAAGTGATCTCACTTATGAGTAAAAATCTATCAAGATTCTTGAGACTGCAGAAAGAGTTACACGGACGAAGACTATCAAATTCTGCAAAGTTCAGTGGAACCATGATTCTGAGAAAGAAGCAACATGGGAAAGAGAAGATGATCTTCGGAAAGACCACCCTCACCTATTTGCTAGCCAATCCGAATCTCGAGGGCGAGATTCACCTTAAGGGGGGTAGATTTGTAACATCCCAAAAAACATGATTTATAAAGTTTGCATATCATTCATGCATTCATAAGCATTTGGATCATTTTTCAAATAAGATTTCAAAATAGAAGCAAATTGTTGCCTATTATTTTATGTAGGAAAGGCAATGGCTTTATTTTTCACTCTCAATTTATGAGAATACTCTGTTTCAACCAGAATAGGTTTGAATGTAGGTTTGAGTGTTGATTTCAAAGCTTACTCAAATTTTCAAGACAAGAATCTAAATTAAAACCAAATTTCAATGCCTTATATAAATAAATTATTAAGGCATGGTTTTATTTTAATTTCAATAGGCCAATGTATTTTTGAGTGAACAACAATGTTTTATACTCAATTATGTGCATGGTTCACTTTACAAAAATCCAGAGAAAGTTTGAATTCAAACTCATTTGAAAAACATTTGAAAAGGATTCCTGAAAAATCAATTAGAAAAAGAAAAAGAGAAAAGAATAAGGAAAATGTCGGCGCCACCAATATGGCCCAGCACCAAAAGCAGCCCAAGAACCCACCCGGGAACCTCCCCCTCCCCTCTATGTTTCTCACCCCGCCCGCGCACACCCCCCTCCCTGACAACTGGACCCCGCAGCCACGTCACCTCTTCGTCCCGAAATCACGTCCGCGGCCAGCTCCGCCGCGGCCGTTTCTTCCTGACGATCTCGCGCTTGATTACGCGTTACTACGGGCATAATTTCCCCCTCTCGCCCCGGCTACTTAAACCCGTCCCCATTCCGCTCCTTTCCCCTCACTCACCAACCACAGAGCGCCTCTAGGCTATCCACAATCGAGCTCGCGCCGCCGCGGTACCGAGCATCTCTGGCGGCAAATTCCGGTAAGAACTCCCCGCCGCTTGGCTCCTGGTCTTGCCAGCGTGTTCACTGCATCCTTGCGCATCTTTTAACACCGCTGGTGTGTGCTACAACAAACCAGATCGTCGCCAACGTTAACGACTGCGCGTGCTCGACGAAGCACTCAACTCCGACGAGCACACACGGTAAATCTGGCCTTCCCCTTCCACTCTGGTTCGTGCTTGCATACTCGCAACGTTAGTACGCATCTAACGCTGCTGCCCATTTCCTCTCATGTGCCTTGTAGCGCCCCTAGCAACGACGGCCGAGCACACCTGACGCCGCTCGCAACTCCGACGAGCAATCGACGCCGTGTCCGTGCGCCCCAACCCCGTCCACCTGCACGTTGAACACCGCCGTATTCCTGCAACCTCGGTAAGCACCAACACCATCGTCCTTGCCCTCTGGTCTCGCCGGAACATCACCGGCAGACGCGTCGCCGCCGCTCTAGCCATTTGCACCGCCAGTTCTTGGCTGAAGCGATTATATCCGCTGGATCTAGATCCAGCGGTCTAGATTAGACGCTAGCCCGAAAGGGTACGGGCAGATCTGAGCCGCTAGATCTCATTTAGATCTGACGGTGCGCGTGCGTGATCTGCGCGAAACGGTACCGTCCAATCAGGAAGCGCCGCGTGTCACTAGAATAGATTTAAAATCTGAATTTAGATCTATTAGTTATTTAAACTTGTAAATTCAATAACTTTTGTTTTGTTTATCCAAAAAATACAAATAAGATATCAATGGAATCACAAAAATAAATCCTACACACCTATGGGCTTAGTTTTGTATTTTGTTTCTGTTAAAATAGAATTTTATGCAGAGACATTTGTAGGCCTATTTTGTGTATAAAAATTAATTGGAAAATGTTTTAAAAGCCAAATAAAGTTTATTTGATGTATAAATGTTTAGTTTATTGATCAGTACTGTTTTAATTGTCTTGGTTGGTTTAGAAAAATCATCATATGGCATTTGCATGCATTCATATATTTTTGTTTGATTATTTGAAATATGAATTTGGTGCTATCATTTTATGTGTAGATTTTGGTGCTAGTGGTGGTTGTGACTGTGAGGATTGTTGTTACTCCCACAACTACCAAGGAAAGTGGTGCTTCATATTTTTGTCCCAATATTTTGACTATGCATTAGAAATATTTTGTATAGGGCTTGCATGATAATTTTTGCTAAGTATCTATATGCTATGCTTGGGAAATCCTAGTAGTTGTAGAATTGTTAGATTTTATCTAAGTTAAGATACTTGCTATTGTCATGCTTAGCCTATCTTGTAGCAACCAAGGGTGGATTATATACATGCTATCGAAAAATATTTCTAAGTCTTTGACTTATGTTTTTGCTTAATAAAACAACTAAGTGAATGAAACACCTGGGTGGAATGGTAATTGCTTGGTTGGATTTTTGTTGAGTGGTTAGCAGGGCCCATTTTTCAATGGTCTACCCTGTGTATCTCACTTCTGGAATGCCACCCAGTAACAAAGGGATTTGAGATGCCATATGTTAAGAAGCTTCTATTGCAGCCACATGGCATTATGGGCTCTGCCTATATCATATAGGTTGCAATAACTTAGCCAAATGGACAGTTGGTGGTAGGGGGTGATAGGTTTATAACGCGCCCATTTTGGTCTAAGGGAAGTCTTCGGAAAGGTCTTGTCTCGATGCGTGTCGAGTCTTGTGGCAAAAGTGCACCACCTCTGCAGAAGGAAGAATCTAAGTACTTAGCCGTGTCCCCGGCAATGGACAATTTGAGCATCACGACATGGAAGCTATCAAGAATCTCCTCATCCCAATTTCTAAGTTGAAACTTGTGGTTGAACAAGGGTAAAGGCTCACCAATGTCTATTGGTGGTTCCTTGGGAGTTTTTGCTGAACAAAAACTTAGTGTTTTCAACTGATAGGTAAAACCTATTTTGAGCAAAGAAAGCCTAAGATACACTTAGCCAAATTCATGTATAAGCTAGATAATATTATTCTACTAAGGTATCACTTGCCAATACTATTCCAATGTATTGACCCACTGTGGCTGTAAATTGTGATGTTGCAGGTTACTCTGATGAGGATTAGGGTTATGAGTCTACACTCAACATGCTTGCCTGTGGCACATGAAGATGAAGACTTTTATTTATATTGTTAAGTTAAACACTTGTATTAGACTATGGCTATGGAGTTGTAAAAGACTATGTTATCTCTGGAATGACGATGTAATAATGACCTTTGTTTCTGTGTACTTCATCTCAAACTGTGGATGCTAGCAATTGATTCAGGGACTAGCATTGCAATCACAGGGACCTTTACCTTTACAAAGGTGGGGTCTTACACGTTTCCTTCCTCCTTCTGGTTCGATAACCTCGGTCTCAACTGAGGGAAGACTTGCTGCTTCACACCTTGCTCTTGGGATTTCCAACGAAGTGCTCTACGTCAGCACCATCAACAAGTTTTCTGGCGGCGTTGCCGGGGAGTCTAAGGACGTCTTCACTAGGGGAGTCCTTCGCTTCCTTTCTCTTTACTTTGTTTTTTGTTTTCTTTGTTTATTTTTCTTGGTTTTGTTTGCCTCATTTTCGAAAAAAACAAAAAAAATAGTCTAGTTTGGTTTTCTTGCCTTATTCAAAAACACAAAAAAATAGTTCCTGCTCTAGCTGCTGCTGCTATTTTTGGCTTGCCCACCTTTGCCAAAATGAACTCTGCTGAGAACACCAAGTTGTGTGACTTCACTAGCACCAACAACAATGATTTCCTAAGCACTCCTATTGCTCCACCTGCTCCTGATGCTACCTTTTATGAAATTAAGCCTGCTTTGTTGAACCTTGTGATGAGAGAGCAATTTTCTGGTGCGGGTTCTGATGATCCTGCTGCCCATCTTAATAGCTTTGTTGAACTTTGCGAGATACAAAAGTATAAGGATGTAGATGGAGATATTATTAAGCTTAGGCTTTTTCCTTTCTCCTTGAGGGGAAAAGCTAAAGAATGGTTGCTATATTTGCCTAAAAATAGTATTGATTCTTGGACTAAGTGCAAAGATGCTTTTATTGGAAAGTACTATCCTCCTGCTAAGATTATTGCTATGAGAAGTGACATTATGAAATTTAAACAACTTGATAGTGAACATGTTGCTCCTGCTTGGGAAAGAATGAAATCTTTGGTTAAAAATTGCCCTATTCATGGACTCACTGCTTGGATGATTATCCAGACTTTTTATGCAGGCTTGAACTTCTCCTCAAGAAACCTGCTGGATTCTGCTGCTAGAGGTACCTTCATGGGCCTCACTTTGGGTGCTACAAAAAGGCTCCTTGATAATATGATGGATAACTACTCTGAATGGCACGTTGAGAGAGCTCCACATGGTAAGAAGGTAAATTCTGTTGAGGAAACTTCCTCTTTGAGTGAAAGATTGATATTATTATGGCTATGCTTGTTAATGGGAAAGCTCCTCTAGATCCTAATAGTGTTACCTTAGCCTCTTTGGTTGCTCAAGAAGAGCAAGTTGATGTGAACTTCATTAGAAACAATAATTTCAACAACCTATAGGAATAATTTTGGTAGCAACAACAATTATAGGCCTTATCCTCCTAGTGGAAATGTTTATCATGGTAGATCTGAAATGCCTAGTGAAGAAAGGATTCTAGAAGTAGAGAGATCCACTAAGAATTTTATGCAGATGCAATATGAGCAAAATAAGATTTTCACTAAAACTATGGAGGAACAGTCTATCATCTTGAAAAACATTAGTCATCAGCTTGAAAATCTTAATAGGGAAATTCCTAGTCTACAGTAAAAAAATTGAGTGCTGAGAAAAATATATCCTCTTTGTATGAAGCTCAAACTTCCTTGGTTAATAAAATGGCTGCTAAACCTGAAACTATGGAAAACACCTTTGCTACTTCTCATGCCATACAAGTTACTATTGATGAAAATGTTAGGCTGTTAGCTCAACTTCATGCTAAGTGGGAAAGGGAAGCTAAAATTGAAAGAAACAATAGTGTGTGCACTATCACCACTAAACCACAAGTAGCCCATATTCCTCCTCCTACTATGCCTACCACTAGTGATGCTAAGTTTGACTTTGATATTGATGGTTGCAATATTTCTGAAGTGATTATGTTCTTGCAAAAGCTTGCTAGAAGTCCCGATGCTAGTGATATGCATGTTGCTTTCACTAAACATATTACAGATGCTCTTGTTAAGATTAAGGAAGAGAAGCTAAAACACAAAGCTTCTATTCCTAGGAAAGTAGAGATAGTTGGGAACCCATTATTAATATGCATGTGAATGAATTTGATCTCAAAGCTTCATGTGATCTTGGTTCTAGTGTCTCTATTATGCCTAGGAAGATTTATGAAATGCTTGATTGGCCACCATTAGAAGATTGTTATTTGGATGTACCACTCAATGATAATGCTAAGAAGAAACTCATGGGGATTATTAATGATGTTCTCATTATGGTTAACAATGCTTATGTCCCTGTTGATTAATATGTTTTGGATGTTGAATACAATGCTTCTTGTCCTATTACTTTGGGAAGACCTTTTCTTAGAACTGTTGGTGCCATCATTGATATGAAAGAATGCACCATTAAATATAATTTTCCATTCAAGAAAGGTATTAAACACTTTCCAATGAGAAGAGAGAAGTTGCTTTTTGCTCCTCCTTTGAAAGCCATGTTTGATGTTAATGCTTCCTCATTTGAAAATACTTGATTCTTCTTGTTTCTTGTGCCTAACTTAAAGGCGTTAAACAAAAGTACTTGTTGGGAGATAACCCAAGAGTTTCCTTGAGTCTTGGAAGTTATTACTTCTATAATGACCTCTCCTTATCCTTTTTTTTGCTTTTTGTGCCAAGAATGACCTCTAATGAGAGGGAAGTAAGATTTGGGAAGTTGCTGTCCCGAAACAGATTTCTGTCCTCCACAAAAAAATCGTGAGGAGGCTATGTAACTCGGATTGAGATCAAAATTTACGAATAAATCCCCCAGTATGTTATATAAGTTTAGTTAGTTCAACACTTTTTGATTTGAGGAACAGAAGATATTCGAAAAAAATCGTTTCTACCTGCTGGTCTATTTTGACAGATTTCTTCCATTGTTTGTATTTGCTTCTTATTGATTCCTTTTTGAGCTCTCTTCAGGTAAATTGAGTTTATTTGAAGGAGTTACTACAATAGCTTGTGTTTTTAGTGAAAAGCCTTGCTGTTCCAAAGCTTTGCCAGTGGTCTAATATCTTTTGAATACACTAATGTTGCTAATGAAGATTGTATGAAGTTTTGTATGAAGGAAATATTTCAGGTGTAGAGAGAGAATGATGCAATGAGATGAATAATGGACAAAAGCTCAAGTTTGGGGATGCCACCATGGTGTCACCCCAAGAAATATCCAAGAGTTACAAGCGTCAAAGCTTGGGGATACCCAAGGCATCCCCTTCTTCATCAATAAAAAGCTCAGGTCTGTCTAGACACTTCGTTTTTATTGTTTCATGCACAGTTGTGTTGTTCTTGGAGCATCGCTTAGTTTGTTTAGTTTGCTAAAGTAGTTTGGACCCCCGTTCTCGTTGTATTGTTTTGCAAATAAGGTTGCTTGGTGTTTGGAAAGGAGTAGTAAGTTCTTGCTTGAAGTGCAAGAGGAGCTTGCATTGACTGTGACTTAGACTTTAGCATGACATGCTAGGTGTTGTTTTAGCATTATGCTTACTGATTATTGTTGTAGAATGTCTTGTTCCAAACAATTGGGATTTCTTAGTGTGCCTTGAAGAAATTATGCGTTGTTTTAGCATGCAAAAGCATAGTATTGTGGTATTCTCCTTTGATGTTTTGCTTGGGTTGACTTGCCACATGCTCACACCATGTTATGACTATGACAAGTCACCATTAGCCTCTATGATCATTTAGTCCTTGACTTGTAGTGCCACTCTTTTCTTTGATTAGTTTGCTTTGATTCATTGCATAATTATGGCCATTATTGCTCTCTTAGTTGGTTGCTCCCGGTCTTTTGCTAGCCTCCACTTGTATGAGTAAGCTATACTCATGCTTCCAACTCCCAAGAAACCAAGTTATTTCAAAGTGTCCACTATAAATTCCTATGCATGGTGTGTTACACCATTCCAAAGTATATTCTTGTTTTCATCTATCTTCCAATTAAAAAAACTATTTTGTTATGTGAAAACTTAGTGATTAAAGCCCTCACGAACTTGATGGCACACTTTATTCTTTGCCCCTAATAAACTTGAACTATTGTGACAACTTTGTTGTATATGCTTGCACTTATAAGTTGGGATTAGCAGAACCGTGCTGTCACGGGGAACGTTTTCAACATTGCACTTGTACCTTGTTGTACTTAGTTGATATCATGTTGTTTTGTATATGGATGTCACCAGTGTGAAATAAAGAGGGAACTTGTAAGTCCATGGAGTTTGTATCCTGTGTTAGAGAAACGCCTGGGCCGCTAGCCTAAGCCATGCCTAATCATGGTGGAAACTTGCAGCATCACCATAGTGACATCTATAAAGCATCCTTCTTATAAAAAAGAGACACACTGAGAAAAGAGGAAAGAGAGAAAAAACACCATATTCCCATGGTACATGAGAAGAATTGCTGAGATGCTCATTGTCTGCTTGCCTTGTCATTTTGGTTATGGGAAAGCTCTTGTACCATGTGCAAGGGGTACCCCGTTGGCGGTTCTCAATGATATGCAAATACTTACAGTGACAAGAACTTACCTGGACCCAAAGTTGAATATGCATGAGGTGTGGCCCTCGTATTCAAGGGGCATGAGATTGCCAACTTATAGTCCGTCAAGCATATACTCCAGCTTTGCCACTTTAACCTTATCCACTTCAACATGCTTATGATAGGGGAAATGAGGGCTGAAAGCTAACAAGTACCATAATTTTTGGAAGCTCTTTTTGAAACTTGTAATCCCTGCTTACTTTATAAAAAGGCCTTTCTTCCACCATTATTGAGTCTCCACCTTCTACCTTTAGGCACCATTAAGAGAGCATAGTTGTCATTCTGTGTCCAGTATTCCAAAGCTTATTAATTGATGCATATTGTGTTATTACTTGCTCAGTGCTATTTGTTTCTAGTTACCCTTGTGAACTTTGCAGGTGTCCTATGCATTATATTGCTACTCTATGAGGGACAAGCTGATCGCCACTATGCTATGTTTTCTGCATGTGAAACAAACAAACGTTTTTCAATGCATGTTATTCATGATCTTTGTTTGTAGCTTGCCATGTTGCATGCATAGTTACTATGTCCTATTGTTAGAACTCCATCTTTCATGCACATGTTTAGAGTTCTTTGATCCTAGCTTTCAATGCTTGCAAATGGTTGGATCTTGTGAGGGTGCATGTCACGTCAAAAATTATTCTGTTTATCACTTACCTACTTGAGGACGAGCAGGCGTTAAGCTTGGGGATGCTGATATGTTGGAAACATATCTATAATTTTTGATGTTCCATGCTTGTTTAGTATCTACTTTGCTTTACTTGTCCACACTTTGAGGTGATTTTTACATGTTTTCTGGTACTAACCTATTAACAAGTTGCAACAGTGCCAGATGCCTGTTTTCTGCTATTTTTGGTTTCAGAAAAGTTAGTAAAGAAATATTCTCAGAATTGGACGGGAAAAACGTCAAAGTCAATAACTTTCCGTGGGGAACAAGAAGTCCAGAGGAGAGACGGAGGGGACGGCTTAGGGGGGCCAGACCCACCCCAGGCACGGGGGCAGGTGGGCCCGCGCCTGGCTAGGGTTTTGTGGCCCTGGCCGCCTCCCGGTCTCGCCCCTTCACCTATAAGAAGACCCCGATGTAGAAACCCTGAGTACCCGATCAGAAATCCACGAAACTGTCTATAGCCACCGCCACCATCGTCCCTAGATCGGGGGGATCCGAAGTTCTTCCCGGCACCCTGCCGGAGGGGAGACCATCCTAGAGGCCTTCTCTCCGGTATGATTCGTGAGTAGTTCCACCTTGAACTATGGGTTCATGTAGTAGCTAGATGGTTGTATCTCCTCCTTTGTGCTTTTATGTATAGATATTGTGAGCTCCGTTCATGATCAAAATCTAATCTATTTGTAATCATGCATGTGGTGTTTGCGGGGATCCGATGGATATTGAGATTATTATGTTGGTTTGATTAATGGTTTTGTCTTTATGATTCTATCATGTATGTGTTGTTTGTGATCTTGCATGCTCTCCGTTGCTAGTGGTTATCTTGACCAAGTAGTTGCTAGTGACTCCAAGAGGGGGTATTTATGCTCGATAGTGGGTTCATGCCTCTACTTTCCAAGGGAAGTGACAGAAATATCTTCGGTTGTAGATGTGTTGTTGCTACTAGGTAGAAAACAACGGTCTCTTGTTCATGGAACATGTGTATTGTTTACCTTACACACTTTGCTTAAAGCAGTTGTCTGTTGCTTGCAACTTAATACTAGAGGGGGTTCAGATGATAACCTGAAGGTGGACTTCTAGTCATACATGCAGTTGGATGACGGTCTATGTATATTGTTGTATTGACCAATCAACTTCATAGGATCTTTCTGGCTAGTAATTGCATTGTTATGCCTTGCTCAGTTCCTGTCAATTGCCTTGCTGTAATTTGTTTACCCTTCATGCCATGTTGTTTATCTAAGGAGAGCACCTCTAGTGAACTATGGATCCCGGTCCAATCTTTACCATTGATACATCTTCCACTGTTACTTGTTTACTTGCTGCAAACCATTACCTTCCACACCATACGTTTAATCCTTTGTTACAGCAAACCGGTGAGCTTGACAACCTCACTGATTCATTGGGCAAAAGACTTGAGTTTGTTTTTTGCAGTTCTTCGCGTTGCTCGCAACACCTGTGTGACGTTTCCTTACTCCTTCTGGTTCGATAATCTCGGTCTCAACAGAGGGAAGACTTGTTGCTTGCTGCTTCACACCTTGAACTTGGTGTTTCCAACGAAGTGCTCGACGTCAGCACCATCAAGGATCAAATTATATTCATACCAAATGATTTTGAACAATGTTCCAATTCTATTTTTCTTTAACGCCATTCTTCTAATCTTGTACAAATGCCCAATTTGTTTACGTTGGCATCACCCTTCTTATATTTATATTCCCTCTTTGTCTCCTATTTACATGGATCCATTCTTTGTTTTGAAATCCCTGCAAAAGATTTCAAAAGGTTTTATAAAAGAAACAAAAGCTAAAAAAATAGAAGAAATTTTTACAAAGAGAAATAAATGGAGAGAAGAGAAAGCAACAGCCCAACAGCCATCTTAATTATTTCCTACCCCAAACCCCACCGTGCAAGCCTTCTTGTAGCCCAAATCCTGCATCAGCCCATTGCCCTTGTGGAGATCTTTTCCTGTTTATCTTCATCGAGAAACAGAGGCAAACATGAGCTTGCTCGCGTCGCCACCAGCCACAGGTAATCCTCCACATGTTCCCCTTTCCCCTCCTTCCTCTGGATCAGATCAAGACCACCCGACCAAACCCTATTGCCCTAAACGCACTTACACATACCTGCCATGTCCGAAAGCACGAGCCTCTCGCTGCCGGCTTGATCCGCTCCATCACAGCCGCCGTCGTCATGCAAGAAGAACCATCGAAGGCCTCGATGTCGACCGCCACTAGGAGCAAGGAGTAACAAGGACGTCAATATCTTCCTCGACAACCATGCACTCCTAGCGGCCGTCGCACGCACCTCTGCCTCGCCGACGTTTCCCAGCTCGGCAACAGACACTGGGTAAGCACAGCTCCAGACCCCGCTGTTGTTTGATTCCCGTTTGTCTCAGTAGAATCACCATCACCTGCTTGAGAGCGCACATCTACCTTAGTCGTTCCTGCACAAGCGCCCCTCTTGCGTCCTAGTTCACTGCTGCTGCTTCTTTTGCTTCTGTTGCGCGCACTCGTTTCCATGAACATGTTACACACGTCCACACATCTCTGGTCACACCCAATGCCGTCCTGATCGAGCACGGTCTAGTATTCAACTAGCTATTGTCATTTTGATTCAGCTGCTATCCAGCTAGTTTATTTAGCTAGCTAGATATACATGGTAGTTGGCTATCTCAATATTTCTGTCGCATGTCTATAGTTATCTGACGACTGTTTTGCAGTTCAGACAACATAAACCAGTTTTTGGTTTTAAAATAACTAAAATCTGTTTCATTCCATCTTTTTTTTGTAGAATCAATTTGTGTGTTAGAGGATAGAAATTTGTGAGAAACTCAATGGCAGTACCTGTTTAACTTTTTACAAACTAAAATTTTGACCAAATAATATATGTTTATCTACATAAGAAAAACTTGATTTTGGCCTAACTTTTGTTTTATAAGTCCAGATTTAATGACTAAGTTTTCTACAGTGATTAGAAAATGTGAGGACATCGAATGTGCAATCATACATGGCACTTGAGCATTATATACTAAATGGTCAAGCAAGAACAATTAATCAAACATACTAAATGGTCAAGCAAGAACAATTAATCAAACGTGGCCATTTTAATTTAATATTGCAAAGTTTTATTTGTTGGCCACTTAAAGATGATCCAGTAGTGTATTAGAAGACTGTTGCATTAATTGTACATGCTCGCGTACATGTTTGGTGGTTTGGGGATATTTTGTCGACTCATCTAATAATTAAATATGGAGACCATATGTGGGTTTTTCTATTATGTTTTTGACCCATTTAAATTTGTGTAGCGAATCGATGATATAATTTTGTCTTGTAATACAACATTAAATTGCGGGGTATATATACAATAGAAACTATCTAATTAATTGTCAGGACCCGTTTCCGCTTAATATTGCCTAGTCGTATCGCATCTTTGACATGTCATAGATCATATATGCATCATGCTCGATCTTCTGTCGTAGTATTAAATATTGCATCCGGTGTTTTTTTTAGTGTTTGCTTCTTCACGGACTAGGCCGATGAGTTGATGCGAGTGTCGACTCAATCTTTGGATGAATCTTCGGCAATGTTTTTCAGTCGAGCATTCTCCCTCTTTCTACCTATTTTACATTACTAGTTTTTATTTCCTCCAGTTGATCTATTGCTATCTGTGTTGCGATGCTATAGTTTTTTGTACCTCTGTTGTATTACTTGCAGCCCCTATGTTGCCTTGGACACCACCTATTACCTATCATTTGGTAGATAGTCGGCTTTGCGAGTCGTAGTTGCTTTCTCGGGTGCTGCTTCGCGTCGTTGATGTTCCACTGATATTGGGGGTTGGCATATTCATAAAGGTGGAGATGGTCATGGTTTTAATTACAGCTGATTAGTTAAATATTAAAATGGATATAACTAATGAAGGCACCGGTTGATAATAGTTGAGATTTGGTTGTTAATCGCCCACTTGTGTCCACCTAGGACCTGAGTTCTTGACACCTGTTCTGAGACTAAGCGCGCTAACCACATCTGGGGTGTGTGGGCACCCCTATCGGCTTAGTACCTGATTTCAAAATACTATACTAGGGGCCACAAACTAGTTTGAAGTTTTCATGCCATGTTATGCCATGTATACCATGTTATGCCATGTTTATTATTTGTTTCTCGATGAGCGTTTACTACTATACTGTTTAGGATGTGGGTCGTTATGTTGAGGATTATACCTATGGCCTCTGATCTCTTGGCCGATCTCGCAACCTCTAGGGCCATCTTCGGAGCTCGGTCGACTTCGTTACGGGTAGCTTATTGGGGTGGACCCTATGTACTTGATTTGGGTATGGGAAAGCGTCGTGTCCTAGGCCCCGCCGACATACCTATGGAAGCATGTTAACTGATCTAGCAAAAAGGGTCGAAGTGTGTGTGAAAACTTTGGTGCACCCCTACAGGGTAAAATCTTTTCGAAAAGCCGTATCCGCGGTTATGGACGACTTGTAGCATGGTATCTCGATCATAGACAACTATAACTAAAGATTACTGTTATAATTTGACTTCTATCTGATATGTCTAGTAAGTTGGATAACCACCATGTAAAGAATGAATAAAACTGCCAATCGTGTGAGTTTCCTCAGCATGACTTCCTCGTTTGGTCTCGAGGGGGAAATACCAGGATGGGTATGATTGGTGGTAGTATCAGGTTGAGTCCACATAGGTCTTTCTTACCTCTCTCTAATAGCCGATAGTTGTACCGAGTCTCTATAGGTTGTTTAGTGTACGCTGCGCTGCCGCTTCAGTCCACCATATCTATGTAGACGAGGACCGCTGAATTCTAAGACTCGCCGTGTACTGGCCTCAGTGATGACCGCTTTCTTTTTCTTTTTCCCTTTGCCGGTACCGCTTTTGTTAAAGAAGGTTTTGAGATCGACGTCGTTAGCAGGGTTACCCTTCCGGCTTGGCCCGAGCTGGGTTATGGACGCCATTGGTTATTCTTCAGGGCTCTTAGCTCAATTTTCATCTTGTCCATACTCTGACGCTGTATTGATTTCAAGGTGATTTGAATCTTGGTACTGCATATATGTATTCTTGACTCGTGGAGTCATTGTTGTATATATCTATTCTATGGGTTCCATCATGGACTAATGTGTAATGATATTACTTTGTTTTCCACCTGCACGAAAGTTCCTGGTGGGCACCTTTGAATCGTTTCTATGCGGGTTTGACGGGAATCGCGAAAACTTACATAGGGTCAATTTGAGGGTGTTACGGAGTGGTATCAGAGCTCAGCAGTTACGATACCCTATTGGACCAGCCTGTAGGATAACCTAGCTAATGGTCGATGTAGAGTGTCAAAACTATTTTGCAAAATCGGTTGGATAGATCTGATTAGGTCTACTTTTACTCCTTATGCCTATGCTATTCTCCTCTTACCTTTTCGAGTTTTGAATCTTTCCTCTTTATCTTCTCTTTGAGTCGAGGAATTCTCGTGGTTGGGTTTCCATCGTACCTTCAGGATTTCGCTTCCTTCCTCTTGTAATGGTGTTGCTACATCCGGTCTTCATGCTATCTGGGGAATTTTTCTCTGTTGTATCTTTTCAGTGGCCAAAATTCACAATTTTTTCTTTGTATCTTACGGTGTTTCCAACGCGACGACATCATCTATGCCAGACCCGATAAAGAGTCTGTATAACTCCTTTGTGTCCGGATATCATTTGTAAAGATCTTCAATCTAAATTCCGAGAATGGGTTGCACAATTTTCTACTGCATGTGCGGAGTAATAGTTTGAGTGCGTGATGGATTGCCCCCCATGCTGAATACTCATTCTATTCGCTCTTGTACATTGAAGTGGATTCAGATGTAACTTTTTCTCTCCTTTTATTGAAGTAAAAGGTGCCTTATCTTTTGATACCTTTACCTTCGTCCTTTGTTCTACGGCGTGTTCTCTCGACGAACATGAGCAACAACCCCTTGTTGGTGGTGTTGCCGATTTCAACATGGAGCAAAAATATTTGTTAATGGTGTCACAAGGATATACACGAAGCGAGAAGATTCAGATTATCGGCCTTCTTTCCTGTACCATGAGGCAGATCTCGAGGGAGAGATCCATTGTTAGTGGTGTCGAACTGTAGCACCACGAGTAAAACCACTACTAGAAAATCGCTATGTTTTTGTTTTGTGCATCTCCATGACTACATGCTCATGTCATCATGCTACATTGTATTTGAGCATCGTCATGTCATCATGCATCATCATGAACACCATACCACCTTGCATGGTATCAAATTTGTTGCATTGTTGTTTGGATTGCATTGCACTTGTTCTTGTTCATCTTGTTGTATATGCGCTTGTTGTTGTTGCTATCACCTTATATGAATTTTGTTAACCTCAATCCCTATCTCTATTTTGGTTTCATTCAAATGATTCTTCATTCTCTATAGGAAGCACCAAATTATATTCATACCAAATGATTTTGAACAATGTTCCAATTCTATTTTTCTTTAACGCCATTTTTCTAATCTTGTACAAATGCCCAATTTGTTTACGGTGGCATCACCCTTCTTATATTTATATTCCCTCTTTGTCTCCTATTTACATGGCTCTATTCTTTGTTTTGAAATCCCTGCAAAATATTTCAAAAGGTTTTATAAAAGAAACAAAAGCTAAAAAAAGAGAAGAAATTTTTACAAAGAGAAATAAATGGAGAGAAGAGAAAGCAGCAGCCCAACAGCCATCTTAATTATTTCCTACACCAAACCCCACCGTGCAAGCCTTCTTGTAGCCCAAATCCTGCATCATCCCATTGCCCTTGTGGAGATCTTTTCATGTTTATCTTCATCGATAAACAGAGACAAACATGAGCTTGCTCGCTACGCCACCAGCCACAGGCCCTCCTCCACATGTTCCCCTTTCCCCTCCTTCCTATGGATCAGATCAAGACCACCGACCAAACCCTATTTCCATACATGCACGTACACAACCTGCCATGGCCAGAAGCACGGGCCTCTCGCTTCCGGCTTGATCCGCTCCATCACAGCCACCGTCGTCATGCAAGAAGAACCATCGAAGGCCTCGATGTCGACCGCCACCAGGAGCGAGGAGGAGTAATAAGGACGTCAAGATCTTCCTCGATAGCCCCGCACTCCCGGCGGCCGTCGCATGCACCTCTGCCTCGCCGACGTTGCCCATCTCGGCAACAGACACTGGGTGATCACAGCTCCAGACCCCGCTCTTGTTCAATTCCCATTCGTCTCAGTAGCATCGCCATCACCTGCTTAAGAGCGCACATCTACCTTAGTCGTTCCTACACATGTGCCCCGCTTGCGTCCTAGTTCACTGCTGCTACTTCCTTTTCTTCAGTTGCGCGCACTCGTTTCCCTGAACATGTTACACACGCCCACACATCTCTGGTCACAAACAACCCCGTCCTGGTCGAGCACGTCTAGTATTCAGCTAGCTATTGTCGTTTTGATTCAGCTGCTACCCAGCTAGTTTATTTAGCTAGCTAGATATGCACAGTAGTTGGCTATCTGAATATTTCTGTCGCATGTCCATCGTCGTCTAACCACTGTTTTGCAGTTCAGACAACATAAATCAGTTTTTGGTTTTAAAATAACTAAAATCTGTTTCATTCCATCTATTTTTTTGTAGAATTAATTTTTGTATTAGAGGACAGAAATTTGTGAGAAAGTCAATGGCAGTACCTGTTTAACTTTTGACAAACTAAATTTTTGACTAAATAATAAATGTTTATCTACATAAGGAAAACTTGATTTTAGCCTAACTTTTGTTTTATAAGTCTAGATTTAATGACTAAGTTGTCTACAATGATTAGAAAATGTGAGGACATCGAATCTGCAATCATACATAGGACTTGAGCATTATATACTAAATGGTCAAGCAAGAACAATTAATCAAATGTTGCCATTTTAATTTAATATTGCAAAGTTTTGTTTGTTGGCCACTTAAAGATGATCCAATAGTGTATTAGAAGACTGTTCCATTAATTGTACATGCTTGCGTACATGTTTGGTGGTTTGGGGGTATTTTGTCGACTCGTCTAATAATTAAATATAGGGACCATATGCGGGTTTTTCTAGTATTATATTGACCCCATTTAAATTTGTATAGCGAATCGATGATATAATTTTGTCTTATAATACAACATTAAATTGTGGGGTATATAAACAACATAAACCATCTAATTAATTGTCGGAACCCGGTTCCGCTTAATATTGCCTAGTCGTATCGCATCTTTGCCATGTCATAGATCATATATGCATCATGCTCGATCTTCTGCCGTAGTATTAAATATTGCATCCGGTGTTTATTTTAGTGTTTGCTTCTTCATGGACTAGGCCGATGAGTTGATGCGAGTGTCGACTCAATCTTTGGATGAATCTTCGGCAATGTTTTTCAGGCGAGCATTCTCCCTCTTTCTACCTATTTTACATTTCTAGTTTTTATTTCCTCATGTTGATCTATTGCTATCTGTGTTGCGATGCTATAGTTTTCCGTACCCCTGTTATATTACTTGCAGCCCCTATATTGCCTCGGACACCACCTATTACCTATTATTTGGTAGATAGTCGGTCTTGTGAGTCGTAGTTGCTTGCTCAGGTGTTGTTTCGCGTTGTTGATGTTCCACTGATGTTGGGGGTTGGCATATTCATAAAGGTGGAGATGGTCATGGTTTTAATTACAGCTGGTTAATTAAATATTAAAATGGATATAACTAATGAAGAGGCACCGGTGGGTAATAGTTGATATTTGGTTGTTAACCGTCCACTTGCGTCCACCTAGGACCTTAGTTCTTGACACATGTTCCGAGACTGAGCGCGCTAACCACATATGGGATGTGTGGGCACCCCTATCGGCTTAGTACCTGATTTCAAAGTACTATACTGGGGGCCACAAACTAGTTTGAAGTTTTTATGCCATGTTATGCCATGTTTATTATTTGTTGCTCGATGAGCGTTTACTACTGTACTGTTTAGGATGTGGGTCGTTATGTTGAGGATTATACCTATGGCCTCTGATCTCTTGGCCGATCTCGCAACCTCTGGGTCCGTCTTCGGAGCTCGGCCGACTTCGTTACGGGTAGCTTATTGGGGTGGCCCTCATGTACTTTCTTTGGGTTTGGAAAAGTGTAGTGTCCTAGGCCCCACTGATATACCTATAGATGTATGTTAACTAATATGGCAAAAAGGGTCGAAGTGCGTGTGAAAACTTTGGTGCACCCCTGCGGGGTTAAATCTTTTCGAAAAGCAGTGTCCGCGGTTATGGCTGACTTGGGGCATAGTATCTCGATCATAGACAACTATAACTAAAGATTATTGTTATAATTTGACTTCTATCTGATATGACTAGTAAGTTGGATAACCACCATGGAAATAATGAATAAAACTGCCAACCGTGTGAGTTTCCTCAGCATGACTTCCTCGTTTGGTCTCGAGGGGAAAATATCAGGATGGGCATGATTGGTGGTAGTATCAGGTTGAGTCCACATAGGTCTTTCTTACCTCCCTCTAATAGCCGATAGTTGTACCGAGTCTCTTAGGTTGTTTAGTGTACGCTGCGCTGCCACTTCAGTCCACCATACCTATGTAGGCGAGGATCGCTGAATTCGAAGACTCCTCATGTACTGGCCTCAATACTGACCTATCTCTTTTTATTTTGCCCTTTGCCGGCACTGCTTTTGTTTAAGAAGGTTTTGAGATCGACGTCGTTAGCAGGGTTACCCTTCCGGCTTGGCCTGGGCAGGGTTATGGACGCCATTGGTTATTCTTCAGGGCTCTTAGCTCAATTTGCACCTTGTTCGTACTCGGACGCTGTATTGATTTCAAGGTGATTTGGATCTTTGTACTACATATATGTATTCTTGACTCGCGGAGTCATTGTTGTATATATCTATTCTGTGGGTTCCATCATGGACTAATGTGTAATGATATTACTTCGTTTTCTACCCGCACAAAAGTGCCTGGTGGGCACCTTTGAATCATTTCTATGCGGGTTTGGCGGGAATCGTTAAAACTTGCATAGGGTCGATCTGAGGGTGTTACACTCCGGCATAAGAATAGAACAACATCTTCATAGTTCGGGAAAGTTGTAGTAGGAAACGGACCATTAGTACCGGTTTCCTAACTAGGACTATGGAATCGGGACTAAAGGCCCCCCTTTAGTCCCGGTCCATCCACAAACTGGGACTTACACTCAAGACATTTATTAATATTAAAAAACCTGGACTAAAGGCCCTCCTTTAGTCCCGGTCTAAGCCCCCCTTTAGTCAGGCTCATATATATCCCTATAGTACACAACTTCATGGTCATCTTCGTCTTCGTCTTCGTCTTTGTCTTTGTCATCGTCGTTGTTTCGATATGCACATGACTTGTGGGCGAGTTGTGGAGGCTCTAGGTGGTACCAAGATGATCACAATATTGCTCCAAACAGTGTATAGTTGGCATATATATACTATGCCTGCTAAGTGTTTGATTAAATGGCTGCAAGAGAAAAAGATTTGAATTTTCAAATTCTGTTTAGTGGGTTGGATGATACTAAGCTTGAGAGTATCTGGTTGCAAGGGTTTATCAAGTGGACAAAGTTTGGATGGTTTTTGAGAAGTGACCATCTTTATGCGTATGATAGATTCAATTTTTAAAAGTCCCTCAAATGAATTTGAATTTGTTTCTATAAGTTTTGAAAGCTCACTTGTGTTCATTGTCACTTGGTCTAGCAAGCTGAGAAAAGAAATGGAATTATTTCTATTTGAAATCATTTAATAGAGATGCCCAAAGTGGGCTAGGTGTTAATATTTGCAAAAGTGACCATTAGGTCATATGCTTCACCATTTGATTTTATTTTGATTTGATTTGGTTTGGATTTGACCTAGATGATATTGCTTTGGTCTTTAAACTAAACCTCATCATTTACAACAAACAAGTCATGGAATTTGAAGCATTCACCACCATTCATAAACACACATGCATTTATAGTTTTAAAATTAAAAGCTTTTGTTAATCCTAATTTTAGTTGATTGGAAAATAATATTCTCATTATAAAATTTTTGAGGTGTTACAATGGCGCATGGCTTGGCGGCTCTGAGAATGGCGGGAAATATCATTAGTCACAATTAGTGGCTCTAACCGGGACTAAAGAACCCTGGTTAGTCAATTAAATTCATACACTTTTTATGTTGAAAGTTTTACCAGATTCGAAAGTATGCAAAAAATATAATTTAATTCATTTTTAATTCAAAATCTGTAAAAACATATTAGTTTTATAACATTGTATGATAATAAATTTAAATTATAGATCTTCTTCTTCTGCAAATTTTGATATATAATACATAGGTTTCTTTATTATATAATACATAATTTTCTTTCAAAGAAACAAATTGAAAAATACACCTTTAGTCCCAACTCAAGCCTCGAACTGGGACTAAAGGGTCATGTTGCACGCGCGAAACCGCCATGCCGAAAATACCTCTAGTCCTAGTTGGAGCCACCAACCGAGACTAGGGAGCCCCTTTAGTCCCTGTTCGTGGCTCCAACCGGGACTAGAGGGTGTGGGTATAATTATCCACCCCTCTGCCTCCCGGTTCGAACCACGAATCGGGACGCCCACAGTTCTTCTCCAACCCGCGTTGACAACGCCGCTAGGCCACCCGCGCCGCCCCTGGAACCATTCGCCATGCCAGGCCGCCCGCCATCGCCATAATTTTTAAGTTTTGTTTAATTAGTTTAGTTAGTTTAGTGTAGTTTAGTTAGTTTAGTTTAGTATAGTTTAGTAATTAGTTTAGTTAGTTTAGTTTAGTTAGTGTAGTTTAGTTAGTTAGTTTAGTTAGTGTAGTTTAGTTAGTTTAGTGTATTTTAGTGTAGTTTAGTTAGTTTAATTAGTGTAGTTTAGTTAGTTAGTTTAGTTTAAGTTAGATATTGTTTGAAATAGACACTTATTATTATTTTATTATTGACGGATATATAGTATATTGTATAATGTAGTAGTATATAATTTAGTACAAAATGCCTACTTTAGGATATGCCGCATCCTCATCGTCCACTCGACGGGAACGATGAAGGAGTACTCCGTTCCCTCAGGCATGCCCAAGACTGGGCTCCGCCGGGCTAACACTAGGTGGTGCTACCTTCCGGGACGCATAGCTTGGTGAGAAATATGGGTGTGGTCGTAGACCCGAAGGTTCTTTCGTGGAGGTCACGTGGTCCAAGCAGGGTGCAGAGGGATCCGACCCACGAGGAGGTGGTACGACATCGTGTCAGGGAGGAGGACGAGCACGTCTATCGCTATATGGTGATGTTGAACAGCAGGGTCGACGATACATGGTCGTTTCTTCAGGGATCTCACCGATCTATGCTCCTATGATGGTTCCGTCTCTTTGGGTGTTCACATCCCGTGGCTCAGGAACCGGGAGTCGACGTCGAGTTTGAGCGAGATGTGATTCTCGTGTATTATAGATATTTATATGATATTAGTACTTTGTTGTTATTCGAGATGAATTAGTACTTTGTTGTTATTCGAGATGTTATATGTATTAGTACTTTGTTGAGATATGGTACATTGTTAATTTTATTACTCATATGCACATTATTTTATAGCAGTTATTCTATGGACTTCAACGATAAAGAAGGTGAAGAGCATATGTTCACCTTTATATGAGGTGATGAAGAGCTCCCCTATCAGGGTGAAGAGCTCCCCGATTAGGGTGAAGCGCTCCTCGACCATGGAGAAGATGATGGCTCACAGTTTCTGAATGAGTCTGATGATGGAATGGAGATAGATCCTTTAGGCGAAGGGCAGACAAGTTTTAATTGCAATGTCGACTTGGAAAATGATGGACCGGCCTTAACAAAGTCTGGGATGGTATATTATTAATGTTGGGGATATGCTATATGGGTATCCTCATAGCATGTCTCATATCCGGATAACCCGGGTGGCCCACAGTTGGTAGCATGGCCCATGGCCTGCTGGTGGCCCGGTTAGATGGATCCAGAAGGGAGGCCCATGCCGGATAAAGGAAGGCTATAGTTGGAGTCACCGACGTACCCAAAGCCTTGGAGTGCAAGACAAGCTAGACTAGTCATAGTCAGTATAGGACTCTGTAACCTGTCCGGCTAGGACTTTTCCCTGTAGCCCTAGGACTTGGCGACTATATAAGTCGGGCCTATGGGAGCCTTTAGGGAACGATAACTTAGACGTTCATAGACAACTTCATACAATCTCGCACAGCGAACCAATCTCTGTAACTCGGCGTATTGCCCTTATAGTGATTTATAGCAGGAGTAGGATTCTGCCACTATCGTGGGATCTGAACCTGGGTAAGCTGTATTACCTCGTACCCGTCAACCGTCCGCCTTCCCCCACGTCTCTAAACACGCACTGTGAGGACCCCTCCATGGCGTACTCGTCGGCAATACCACGACAGTTGGCGCCCACCATGGGGCAAGAGGCGCTTCAGGCTCTTTAGCGGGCGAGGACCAAGATCTTCGCGGGAATCGGCGAAACCGTGGCCATCAGTCGCGTTCTCTTCTCTGGCAACATTCCGATCGTCCCTCCTGATGAGTTCTGGATCTTGGCAAAGACGAAACCTACGCGGTGTTCGATCGTTCCTATCGGAGACATCCACCTCTTCATTGGCGAAACCGACTCGGGCACTAGTTCCCTAGGAGTCGGAGGAGCATCAAGGCCCGCACGGACCGCCTACGGGCGGGATACATTCGCGGAAGGATCGATGTCGGATCTCTCTTTGGAGTTTGCCGGCAAAGATCAGAAAAATTCAAGGCCCACCCAAACCGCCCTTGTGCAGGATATAAAGGTGGAAGATCGCTGCAAGTCCGTCGGCTTCGCCCGTGCGTCTGGACAACAGAGATCCAAGTTCGTCGGCGTGGTTACCATCTTCGATCTGGAGCATTGCGTTTAGAGAGAGGGCGAAAAACCCCCGCGATTACCTGGCCAGGTGGCTCCGCATACGAGCCGATCTGGCCCACTACCCCAATGATGATGCTATGTATCACTTTGTGGAAGGACTAGACCATGGCACGCTTCTCCGACATTCTCTAAGACGGCACCAGGCGTCAGGACGCCTTACCTTCGAAGGCATGGTGAACACCATCAACAACTACGCGGAGGCTGAAGCGGCAGCTCAGACAACGCTTGCGCTTATTGACGGAGCCCCTCTGATTCAGCCACCGCCACCACCGCCTCCGGCCGCCGTCGTCGCAGCTGCACCGCCACCTCCAGTCATCGTCGCTACTGTTGCACCTCCACCGCCCTTCATCGAGGAAGTCCTACCACCCTCCGACTCTGTTATTGACGTGCTTTACACTGACTTCAGTGCAGATTCAGAGGAGATAGATTTCATTCCAGAGGAACTAGACTCCGCCATGCAGGAGATGGAGGAGGAGTACACGCGCGACGAGCAAGCCAACAATGCCGTCACGTCTCGAGAGGTGTTCGTCACCATTGGGACGGCGCTGGATGAAGATCAACCCGGACGAGCTCCGCCTACAGCGCTGGAAAAGGGGAAGGGGTCACTTATTGCCGTTGACGATGATCGCGCAAAGGTCATGCCTCCTCCGCCTAACCCACTGCAGCAGCCGTAGGAACCCGGCAATGGCCCGAGCAACAACAACACCGCAAACTTGCCGCCTTCGGCATCTACGTCTGCTGCTGCCCAAGTTACTCCAGCTGATAGAGTGATGTACGGCAATCTCCTCGTTGAGCCACTGACCGTAGCTCATATCCGGAACGTGACTCAGCTTGACGAGAAGCGCCAGCAGCTGCTAGAGGAAGCGCAGGCCATCGCGGAGCAAGGCACTAAGCTAGATCGAGATCTGGTCAACGCGCATAAGTCCATAGAGAAAGCTAGAGCAATGGAGGTCGAGTACAAAACTCTGCTGCAGCAGCAGAAGGCCAAGAAAGCTCCGGCTCGCGTCATCAACGATCCTGGTGTACGGCGAAACCTAGGATGGGCTCCCTCGAAGCCAGCACAGGCCAAGACATACATTGATAGTGAAGGCAAACATGTGATGCCCACCCCACTCCTTAACCTCGCCGTCGACAAGACCCTTCTGGAGCAGGATAGATCACCCGAGGCAGTGGAACAGGTCTATGACCTAGTGGCCAAGGCGGTGAAGCAGCAAGAAAAGGCCACCTCTCAGAGGCTTGAGTCTGACCCGACGCTTTGCCAGTCTAGCCAGTATAATCCGCCAAGGGACATATCTCCACTTGATGTCGGGTCCCAGACGGGCTCATCAGAACAAAGATGGAGGGATGCGCGCAACAGGAAGGATGCCATCCCCATATCCTCCAACCACGGAGAAAAGGCCCGACCTTGTCGCCCATCGCCACCGCCCCGATCCCCCCGACATTGCGAAGATCCAAGGCTCACCGACGTATGGATATGTCCCAGCCAAAGCAGTGCGGCATCGTCGTCCGCGACAACACGGAGCAGACCCGTCATGACGGAGAGCACAACCAAGGACACAAGAGCAGGTCATGCCATGACCCTCCGCGTCCGACAAGCAACCATGACAGGCGTGAGGCGTCGCAGGAGGGTAACAACAAGAAGGCTAATCCACCGCCACCTCCACCTCCGTCACCACCTAGCAGTAACCATGGTGGAGGAGGCCCGCGTCGTTCACGCAGCCCATCACCTGTTGACAAGAAGAATAAGAACCCGAAGCCATACGATGCACGTTCACGGATCGATAAGATCCACGAGGCTCGGGAAGGACCATACCTGGGACCACGTTGCTTTGGACCTGCAATACGGTCCGCAACTTGCCCCAAAGGTTCCAGATTGACAAGACCATCAAGCCCTATGACGGCACCGCCAAGCCAGCCACATGGTTGCAGGACTATGGCAACGCGGTGGAGATTGCCGGAGGCAACCCCAACATCGCCGTCAAGTACCTCCTGTTAATGTTTGCGGGCACGGCCCGTCAATGGATCGACGACTTGCCAGAGAAATCATCCACAATTGGTTGGACATGCAAGAAGAATTCACCAAGAACTTTGAGGGTACATACAAGCGTCCCTGCACTGTTGGTGATCTACAGCGGTGCATGCAAGAGAAAGACGAGACATCTCGTGCCTACCTCTCCCGCTGGCTGGACATGAAGAATTCCTACGCAGGAGTGCACGCTCAGACTGCCATGGCCGCCTTCATCGATGGGTTGGAAAGGTGCACGTTGCTCCGACATAAGTTGAAGCGCTTGCAGGACAATCACCATCTTGACTTGAATCAGATGATTCAATTGGCTAGTGAGGTCGCAGCTGCCGACGACGATGCTCGCGGCTCCCTGCCGGCAACGGCCGTTCAAACTCAGGCTCGGAGGAACAGCAGTACAAAGCGGAAAACCGCTCCAGAAGAAAAGCAATCTACCGACATGGTCGCAATGACTTTCGCAGGACGAGGTGATGGCGGACAACGTGGCTGAGGACGGGGAGCTGGTCGTGGGCAGCAACGAGGAAGTGAAACTACCTCGGCGCCGCTCCGCGTTCCCCAAACCTACGAGGAGTACCGAGATATGACGTGCCTCGTACACCTCGATGTCAACGGTAAGGCCACCCATACCAATCGACACTGCAAGTTCGTCAACGACCTCAAGGAAGATCTAGAGTCCGGATACAAGCAAAGTCGGAAGAACAGACCGCGAGGCAAGGGCAAGGGGAAGAAGAAGGAGGAGGAGTCCAAGGATTCAAGTGACATGGACGAGGACGTTGACCCCAAGCACGCCGCCAAGAGCGATGACAAGGGCAAGAACCCCTTCGTGAAGAAGGCACCAGTCTACCACACTTTCCTTGGCACCCCCACCGTCCGATAACAGAAGACTTCCCTGAGGATCCTGATGGCTACTCTCCCCCCAGTTCCCCAGTACCTGCGCTGGTCGGAGGTTCCAATTACTTGGAACAGGACGGACCACCCAGACCTTATCCCTACGGAGAACCAATACGCCATGGTCATCAACCCTTTGATCGACGGCGTGGAGTTCACCAAGTGTATGGTGGATAGTGGAAGCAGCATCAACATCATGTACCTGGATACACTGCAGAAGATGAACTTGACGGAGGCAAACCTAAGGCGGACCAACACCATCTTCCACGGCGTAGTTCCTGGTCGGGAGGCTCGGTCCCTTGGGTGCATTACACTTCAGGTTTCCTTTGGCGATGTTAATAATTACCGCCAAGAGCGCATGACCTTTGAGGTGGTCCCCTTCAAGAGCGTGTACCACGTCATATTCGGCCGCGACATATTCCACATGTTCATGGCCAAGCCATGCTTCGTCTACAAAAAATCCGGACCAAACGGTGTCATCACCGTATCCGGAAGCTTTACTAAGGCAAGGGACTGCGAGATTAATGAAGCAGCCTTCACGACAGCTGTCCTCTACATCAAAGAATTCAAAGAGATCCAGAGCAAGGTCGATGACTCAGAGATGCCAACGTCGAAGAAGCAGATCTCCGACTCCGCTCGTTCATTCAATGCCGCCATCGAGACCAAGCCGGTGGAACTTGTGGTAGGCGATGCCTCCAAGGTCACCGCCATTGGGACAAACCTGGATCTCAAATAGGAAAGCGCGCTCGTCGAGTTCCTCCGTGAGAATAGGGACATATTTGCCTGGCAACCTGCCAACATGAAAGGTGTACCTAGGGAACTTGCGAACACAGCTTAAACATTGATCCAAAATCCAAACCAGTGAAACAACCTCTATGACGCTTTGGAGATGAGAAGAGACGCGCCATTGGCAAAGAGATAGCTAGGTTACTTAAGGCTAGATTTATCCGAGAAGTCCTTCACACCCAATGGGTGGCCAATCCTGTACTTGTCCCCAAAAAGGGAACTAATGAATTAAGAATGTGCGTTGATTACACCGGCTTGAACAAAGCATGTCCCAAAGATCCATTTGCTTTTCCTCGCATTGACCAAGTCATTGACTCGACGGCTGGCTCGAAACTTTTGTGTTTTCTCGATGCATACTCAGGATACCACCAGATCAAGATGAGGAAGTCGAATCAATTGTCCACTTTGTTCACTACCCCATACGGCACGTTTTGCTATGTTACGATGCCCTTTGGGCTGAAAAACGCAGGTGCTACGTACCAGCGGACAATGCAACGTTGCCTGCACGACCAAATTGGTTGGAACGTTCACGCCTATGTGTACGACATCGCGGTGATGTGTAAAAAGTCAAATGACTTAATCGCCGACTTAAAAGAAACCTTTGATAATCTCCGGAAATACAACATGATGCTTAACCCTAAGAAGTGCGTCTTCGGGGTTCCAGCTGGCAAATTGTTGGGTTTCATCGTTTCCCAGCACGAAATCAAGGTCAACCCAGAGAAAATCAAGGCCATCTTAAACATAAACCGTCCGACATGCCTAAAGGACATTCAACGACTAACAAGTTGTGTTGCAGCAGTTAGTCGGTTCGTCAGCCGACTTGGAGAGAAGGCTCTGCCGCTGTACAAGTTGCTGAAGAAGGCGGACAAATTCACGTGGATGGACGAAGCAGATGCAACATTGAAGCAGCTCAAGGAGATTCTTTCCTCAGCGCCCATCCTTGCAGCGCCCGAGCCTGGCGAGCCCCTGTTAATCTACATGGCGGCAACCAACCGGGTAATCAGCATCGTCGTCGTGGTAGAGCGGAAGGAACCAGGCTATGAGAACGGAGTTCAACAACCAGTTTACTATGTGAGCGAGGTCTTGATGAAGTCCAAGCAGCGTTACCTGCACTACCAGAAGATAGCTTATGGAGTATTCCTTGCTTCTCGGAAGCTGAGGCATTACTTTCAGGAGCACCCAATCACAGTGGTGAGCAAGACCCCACTGTCCGACATTATCAACAACTGCGACGCTACGGGATGGGTCGCGAAGTGGGGCATTGAAATTGCCGCCTTCGAGATCACTTACAAAAGAGGTGACGCTATCAAGTCACAAGCCTTGGCGGATTTTGTTGCAGATTGGACGGAGATGCCAGATGCCACTTTGTTGTCGGAACCAGAGTACTGGGTGATGCACTTTGACGGATCAAAGCTGCTCAACGGCTCGGGGGCTGGTGTATTGCTACAGTCACCAACAGGAGACAAGCTACATTATGTTCTGCAGATCCACTTCGAGGCTACAAACAACATGGAGGAGTATGAAGCACTCATTCACGGACTACGTGTAGCCAAGGATATTGGCATCAAGCGCATAGTTTGCTGTGGAGATTCCGACTTGGTTGCCCAGTAGGTGGCTGGCACCTGGAATGCGCGGAACCCTATGATGGCGGCATATCGAGACGAAGTGGACGAGATAGCCAAGAGCTTCTTGGGCTACGAAGTCAAGTATGTACCTAGGGAGCAAAACGAGGCAGTTGATCTGCTATCTAAGCTTGTATCAGGGCGCAAACAAATTCCGCCAAGAGTTTTCCTAGAGCATCTGCGCACACCATCCGTGAAGGGAGCCAACATCGACAACCCGGATAGAGCTGACTCTTTCGTCAACATGGTGACAAAGGTCCCTCCGGCTTGGACAAAACCGTTCATGGAATATCTCGAACACGGAACTTTTCCCGACGACAAGGTCGAAAGACGGCAAATAGTACGACGAGCAAAGGGTTATACCATAATCAATGGGCAACTCCACAAAAGGAGCACAACTGGTGTATACCTAAAGTGTGTTTCCCAGCTAGAAGGTGTGGAAATCCTACGCGAAATCCATCTCGGAGATTGCGGGCATCACGCCGCTCCTCGATCGTTGGTCGCGAAAGCCTTCCGGCAAGGATTCTACTGGCTAACCGCGAAGGCGGACGCCGACAAGCTGGTTGAGACTTGCATGGGATGCCAGTATTATGCCCGATAACCACATGTTCCTACTGACGACACCATGTGGGTTTACGCATCTGCTTGTAGCAGTTGATAAATTCACTAAATGGATAGAAGCTAAACCCATTAGAAAGCTTGATGGGGCAACTGCCCTCAGGTTTGTCCGGGATCTAGTGGTGAGATTTGGTCTCCCACATAGCATTATCACCGACAACGGCAGCAACTTGTCACTCGGAGAAGTGGAAGCTTATTGTTGGGAGAAGGGCATCCGACTTGACCTTGCATCTGTGGCACATCCACAATCCAACGGTCAGGTTGAGCGAGCCAATGATTAATTCTGCAGGGAATCAAGCCACGTCTTGAGGCACCGCTACATAGAGCAGCTGGAGCCTGGGCGGAAGAATTGCCATCTGTGCTGTGGAGTTTACGAACTACACCCAACAGATCCACCGGCTACACCCCTTACTTCATGGTATATGGAGCAGAAGCCATCCTACCTTCTGACATACTTCATGATGCACCAAGAGTTGCCGCCTATGACGAAGATGACGCTAAAGAATCCAGACGCCTAGATGTGGACCTTCTCGAGGAGGAGCACATTTTGGCATGCCAAAGATCCGCCATCTACCAGCAGAAGCTACGCAGCTACCATAGTCGCCGCGTTCGGCATCTCTCGTTTAAAGAGGGGGATTTAGTGCTCCGTCTTAAGCAGAATAAGTCACACAAATTATCCCCACCATGGGAAGGACCGTTCACCATAAGCAAGGCGCTGCTCAATGGGTCTTACTACCTCGTTGACAATCATGAACTGAAGGATAGACCCAACGAGGATCATAAGTGTAAGCGACGTGACCCGGATGATGACCACCCGGAGCTTGATTGGCCATGGAACATAGCACAGCTACGTCCTTTTTATACTTAGCATTTTTTATCTAATTGTGTACCTCTTATATGATCAATGAAATAAAGCTCTCTGTTTCACTCATATTTCTGAGTATTTTGCCTCCTTTAGTGTTCATTTTTGGATCATATAAAACTTTTATGCACAAGCTTTGCGATTGCACTTGTGAAAATTCTGCCTACGGGCGTTAGCTTAAATTTTCTGGTCTACACATTCTTTGTCGTTTTTATGTGGATTCTGGAGTAGTGACTTTTGGCACTTATTGTCGGCGATTTTGTGCTTAGGTTATTGATGATGCCATTGGGCATCATCACCTAAGCGCATGGTTCCGACAACGAGTCTTCTGACTCATGAAAAGTCAAGCATAAGAACCAAAGTAATGGATAAATCGGCACTCGCTTAAACAATATATACATGCTGGAAACTAGTTCTTAAGTAGCAGGACATACAACATTGTTTTCCGCCTTAAGTTACATAAATATGTTTTTTCCGCATACGCATCAAAGGTGAAACAAATATTACAAGATTGTTTTTCATTCCTTTGGCGCAGGCGACTTGGAAGCAGCGTCATCAGCAGCAGGAGAACCACCCTCGAAGTCGGCGGTGTGAAGGGACTCAAAGGAGCTTTGGTTGCCGCTATCGATGGTGTTCATCGGCACGAAGACGTTCATATCGACCAAGTCGGCAACTCTAGTGTCATAACCCGCGAGTGATGACAAGATAGATTCGTAGTTAATCTCTTTTCCATCGTCATCCACGTCGTGTATGCCAGAGGTTACCGTGTCGATGTCGGCATCTTCATAGTGTGCCTTGACCTTGGACAGCACCATCCTTGCACCAGCCCGTTCACATGAAGCTTTTCATCTTGTGATACGCTCGGGGGCTCGGCGCAGAATCTCCGAGTACTTCGCCATAGAGTCCGACGCTTTGATATTAATTTGGAGTGTCTTGGCGATCTCTTTGGCATGCATGATGGCGGTGTTGATGAAGTTGCTGGCAGGAACCATGCATTCCTTGGCTAGAGGAGGTGACTGGGTCAAACCCATAGGAGCTGCAAATTCTGACAAGGAGCGCATGAGTTCAAAAATTCAGAGTATCTAGACTACAGAAATGCAAGACGGAGAAAACTTACTGAAGATGCTGGCCTCAGCTTGCCAGAGGGTGTCCGCCAGGGATTCTTTCTCTTGTTGGAGGAGCTTATACGCCTCATGATGGCGTTGATTCTGCTCATCGGCAGCTTTCTTCTGATCTCCTAAGATTGAGATCTCCTCCTTCAAGCGATTGATTTCCTTGGTGGTGGAGTCCTGCAGGACCTTCATTGACTCCTCATGCATTTTCAACATGTCCTTCCTCTCCTGCTTAAGAATTTTGTTCTTGCTATCCAGCTCTTCAATGTGCTTGGATTGCTCGACAATATTCTTGGCCTTGGCAATGGTTTCTGCAAGTCGGAGAAAGCACAGTACATAGTGAGTACTCGGAGAATATGGGCACAAAACCAAGTCGGAATGCGAAAAATAAAACAGACGCTTGCTCTTGGTGATCTGTTCCTTCAAGAAGGCAGTTTTACCCTTTTCAGCTTCCAAGTCTGCGCATCTTCTGATACTTGTCGTTGGCCATGCCCCTCCGAGCATTCTCGTTCTGTGGAAAAAAGGAAAAAAGTTAAAACGTTGTTTGGTCTGCTTAGAGCATCTAGCCGGAAAATTTCCACCTAGACGCTCGGGGGCTACAGCGAGAGTTTTTGACTTAGCAATATGCTTAGCTTTTCTTTAAACATCTATCGGAACTAATTCAGTTTTTGATTAGAATCTTGGGGGCTACAGTATAAAGTTTTTAACTCGGATATATGCTTAGCTTTTCTTTAAGCATCTAGTCGGAACTAATTCAGTTACAACTAGAGGCTTGGGGGATACAGTATTGAAATTTATATATGATGCGTATGCTACTCTTAAAGCATCTAGTCGGAATTATTCATTCCACCTTTATTCTTGGGGGCTACAGTGAGAGGTTTTCTAACTTAGTCACTCTTAGAGCATATAGATGCAAAGACCTATGTTTTTCCGTCTACATCCTCGGGGGCTACAGTGGGATACTCATATGAAATGCAAAAGGAAAATAAAAACTGACAAGTGCAATGATCTTGAGGTTTGTAGCGCTCTCGGCCAACAGCTTGCCAAAGGACACGCTATTTCCTTGCAAGATCTCTGCTTGTCGGAGGAGCTCCTCTAGACCGCACGTCGGAGATGTCGGCGCCGCACCTGGAACCAGAGCAGTGCTACCCGGTGTAAGCACCGGATAGACTATCTTCGGATACTCTATGGTTTTCTTGGGTACGGGGCGCCGCCTACGGCAGAAGTACCAGCTGCCACCACAGCCTTACCGCCACCGATGGCATCCTTAGCCGGAGATTCAGCCATTTGGTGGGCAGCACTCTCCTGCGTCGCCTGCTCGCCGACAACAGCGACCTCGGTAGAGGCACCTGAGTCCACTTCCATGGCGGAAGGGCCAGATGCCTCCTTAGCTTGTGAGCTTGTCGGGGCAGACGAAGGCTTGACGGAGGGAGTGGCAGGGGCGATGGCGGGAGATGCGTCGTGATGCAGCATGTCCTTAATGGTTCTAGAAGCCCCCAATGATTTGGAGGTCTTCTTCAGGTTGGTCGTGGCTTTCTTCCTGAAACGTGCAAAATGCATAAGTACAGGAGCAAGACAGATAAATAGATAATGTTAGAGAGAAAGAAGCTTACACAAGTGGGGGTGATTTGGCAAAGGGGATCCGGTAATCTTTCTTTTCTCCGCCTCCAGGGCGGCGGTAGTCTTTTTGAAGGCTCCACCCTCCGTTTCCTTCTTCTTGCCTCTGTCGGCAGCGTCAAAGGTGGAGCTCTTCCGCTTTCGCGCCAATGGAGCATCATCGTCGGACACGACGGTGAATTCCTTCATCTTTGGATCATAGATTTGAGGAGCCATGCTGTCCTCATCTATGTCGCTAAGCTGTAAGGTGAAGAACCACCGTGTTAGACGAGATGACATTTGCTAGACGGAAGAACTGGAGTATATATCATACACAGAAAATAAATAACTACCTTTGGGCACTTGCCGTCTACGAACATGTCGTAGGTGATGGTGAAGCCACGCTTCTTGTCCTTCACCTTGACGATGTCCTTGAGGCGGAGCTTGACGGAGTCACTCGAGAAATTGTCCACGGAGATGCGGAGGCTATCCCTTCTATCGTTGGTATACTCGTACATGAGCTTCGCGCGGTGCTGCAGAGGTTGGATTCGCCTAATGAACCAGCACATGGCTAGGTCCAAGCCGGTCAAACCCGTCTCTACAAACCACTCTATCCGCCTGATGGCGCGGGAAGCGTCAATGTCGGAGGGAAGGGAGGCCTGGGATCTCCATGTCGAAGTTTCGGAGGCGGCTCCATCTATGATGTCCGGGTAGGTTACTTCTCGGCCAGCCAGAGGGATATATGGGCCGTAGAAGTATGTATGCTGCCAGTTTTTGTAGGACTCGTGGCCGACAATGTCAGGGAACCGCCGGCCAGGACGGATCTTGAAGCTTATGGTGCCGCAATTCCTAAGTTCGTCCTTGCTAGCTCTGGCTTCACGCTTGACGGTAAAGAAATACACGAAAAGGTCTAGCCTAGGTTTAATTCCTAGGTAACCCTCACAGAGCGCCGCGTAATTGCTAAGCGCTAGGATACTGTTGGGAGAAAGGTTCTGGGGCTGGACTCTATAGTGGTTTAAGACGGAAAGGAAGAAGTTGGAGATGGGCAGGGAGACACCACGTACCAGTTGGGCTTTGAGGTACACTTTTTCTTCGGCTTGGGGAGAAGGTGTCACCTCGCCAGCCGGCGCCGCCCGCCAAGCGAGCCCCTCCATCGCAGGGAGGTAGCCCTCGGTGATCAGCTCCTTGATGTCACGGTCCATGATATCCAAACCACGCCAATCGCCCTTGTGAGAGTCAAGCTCCTCCTCCAGTGGCTCCAGCGCCGCTGGATTATGGTCGCCGCCGGTGGACTCAACCACCGCCGAGACGGGTATGACCAGGCCCTCTGGGGGCACGACGATGGAGCTCGCCGACTTCGCCGCGGCTTCGCTTGACGCCGCCATGGAAGGGGTAGTGCTACTGCTAGCCATGGAGTGAGTTTGGAGGTGACTGGCGAGGATTGGAGCTAGGGTTTTTCGCGAAGATTGCGCGGAGAACTCGAGGAGGCACGCGCTGGAGGAAGAAGACGATGCGAGGAGAGAATGAGGTGAAAAGTAAAAAATCCCACCACAGTTACTATTTATGATCTCCAGCATCAAGATTCGTGCAGCTTAATCGGACGGTTGCCGCGTATACGACGTGTTCGAGAACGTGCGCGGAAATTTCGCCACGTCCCCAACCGTCGCCTCCAACAGTTCGTATCGCTCGCGCGGGAAAATCGGACATGATTGTTTTCTCTGCATGTGTGAGTTACGAGGCATCGCTTACCTACGCCTACGTCGCCCTAGCTGACATAGGCAGATGAGCCGTCACATCGGAAGATTCCGGCATGGGCGGATCTAGTCTAGCTACGGAAGAGTACGATAGAAGATTCAGCATTTCTTCGACTTACAAGTTGAAGACGGAGAAAACCTTGCAGGGTTCTTTGGGAGGACTACAAGATATTGCTTGACGATTTACCGACATCCATCTAGACGGAGCATTCAGAGTGAAGAGGCAAGATGGCGCAAGATCTCGGAGTTCTCCGAGGGCTACTGTTGGGGATATGCTATATGAGTATCCTCATAGCATGTATCCTATCCGGATAACCTGGGTGGCCCATAGTTGGTAGCATGGCCCATGGCCTGCTGGGTGGCCTAGTTAGATGGATCCAGAAGGGAGGCCCATGCCGGATAAAGGAAGGCTATGGTTGGAGTCACCGACGTACCCGGAGCCTTGGAGTGCAAGACAAGCTAGACTAGTCATAGTCAGTATAGGACTCTGTAACCTGTCCGGCTAGGACTTTTCCCTGTAACCCTAAGACCTGGCGACTATATAAGTCGGGCCTATGGGAGCCTTTAGGACACGATAACTTAGACGTTCATAGACAACTTTAGACAATCTCGCACAGCGAACCAATCTCTTTAACTCGGCGTATTGCCCTTATAGTGATTTATAGCAGGAGTAGGATTCCGCCACCATCGTGGGATCTGAACCTGGGTAAGCTGTGTTACCTCATACCCGTCAACCGTCCTCCTTCCCCCACGTCTCTAAACACGCACTGTGAGGACCCCTCCAGGGCGTACTCGTCGGCAGTACCACGACAATTAAGCCTCTTGTGATCACTTGATAGATGCATTAATTGATTTTGTGTGTATATATTAACGAATGTTTCTTATTTTAGACCTCCACATCGACCAAGTCTGGTAAAAGTACTAAAAGAGGCCCAACCAAAGGGATGGCCGCCGATGCACATCTCAGTATTGAGTATGTTTCTCTAGAGGGAAAACCGTTGCTTCCCCCAAGTAACACAAACACATTTGTGCATCAATGCGGCTTTATTGTTAGGGACAGCGTCCTGATCAGCGTTATCAACTAGAACAAGCCAGCAAAGGAAGATGAAAACACATTTAGTTTTGTCGAGGACAAATACAAAGACGTACTATGGGAGAATCTCATTTCACATTTCACCCTACTAGTCTTAGAGACTGAGTAGGCCATGAATTCTATGAGGTCCAAAGTCAAGCGTTTCGCTCTTAAGAAGATGGCCGAACAGTTCAATAAATATAAGAAAAGATTATACAATGAATATCTCGAGGAAAAAAGTCCCAGAATTCACTGGCATGCTAGAGAGGCAGCGAGCTCACTGGGAAAGCTTTTTGGACTACAAGACATCAGAAGTAGCAAAAAACAGTCTGAAAAGAATAAATAAAATGTTGCAAAAAGGAAATATCACCATAAGATGGGGATAGGTGGCTATAGGACTTCCGTGCCTAAGTGGGAAGAAGCCGAGAAAGCCTTGCGTTCCCAAGGGCTCACTCCAGCTATAGAGGACTGGCCCATCAGGGTAAGAAATTGGTTACTTGCGCATGGGGTAAAGTATGACATGGAAATAGGGGAGTTAATATTTGATGAAAAGTCCAATGTTGCTACACCCCATGAAGAAATTGTTAAAACAATCTAGGAGGTTAAAAATGGTAACTTCAAACCCGACAGAGAGAACGACGAGCTGACAAAGGCCCTTGGGAATCCTAAAAAACCAGGACGAACACGAGGCTTTGGAGCTTCTGTGCTGTGGAAGACTGGGTTTCCCGAGGACAATGAATCTTATAGAAGCCGAGCACGAGCAAAGAAGCGGAAGGAGCAAGATGATGCATACCGGTTGCGTAGCGTAGAAAGAAAGAACGAGGAAATATATGCCATGCTAAAGGAGCAACAACAGCAACTCGACGAAATGCGCCAACAAGGTCCAACTCATCAGTGGATGGAAGAAAGTGCCGTGGCCCATCTCAGCGAAGAAGTAGCGTGGCTTCCCTGGCGACCGATCCGATAGATGGCTACCCCGTGGATAATATCACTGAGAAGACAAGTTATGAGCTACATGTGGGAGTGATGAACTTGTCCTTCAAGGCAGATCTCAGCTATGCTTTATCTTGTGAACCTGAAGCACACTGGCATTACAAAGAGATTCTAGATGGCTATGCACGTGTCGGGGTGGATGAGGTTCTACAACAATATGAATCACTACAACTTGACATCCCTGGACCTGAAGATGAGAGCACACTAGGAGAAGTTAGGGGTTGTATCATTCTATGGTGCAAGAAATACATCATGTTTCTAGGCTCTACACCTAGGCCACCACCATCTCCTCCGCGTCAGCCGAGTCTACTGCCTCCACCAAGTCCACATGATAAGTGGGACAGCCACCATAGAGTGACTCCACCATCGCATCAGCCCACTCCGCCACCGCGTCAGCCAAAGAAGGAGGCCTCTTGGTCAACTAGTAATACTACTTAGAAGAAAGGTAATAGGGCGAAGAAAACCCCACCGCCTCCTCCTAAGTTACCTTACGATATGACTGATGAGGAAACCAAAGCGATCAACGATGCCCAAGTGAAAGCCTTTTTTGCACCCAAAGTGCCGGAGCCAAAGCAAATATTTGATCCGAAAGACAAAAAGTGGGATCAGAGTTTTCTTGAGAAACTATCGCAATATGAGATAAATAAGACTGATGACTACACACGCCGTCTGATGAGAATTGTTAGGAAGAAGACAAGAAGTACTACTGCAAGCAGCGGGAAAAGAGACGTTACCCAACTTGGGGAGCAAGCAAAACAATCGATCTCCCCGCTTAAGGTGTTACCCAATTTTGATTAGAATATTGACCAAGCAATGGACTTCACCAGAGGTGCTTCTATTAGTGTTAATCAAGCACTAGGAATACATGTCACATCCCAAATTTTAGATTTGGTCTTGCATATCATACATATCATCGCATCATACTTTTCCATACAAAACCGTCGAGTGAAAAGGTTCGGCGAAACGCTATTCGCAAAACCCTGTTTTATTTCGCTACGAGGTTCCTGCGGGAAGCTTTAGTAGGACTCGCGTTGTCCACCCTTGTAGTTTAGTGGTTTCGCCCAAACCTTGACTTTAGATTGTTCCCCTCGACTGTACGAATCGTAGGCGCAAGAATCGCCCGAATCGGAGCTCGTACGGAGAAGTTGTCGCCGTTTTAGTGAATCGCCGGAAAACGGTCCAAAATTCCGGACCGATTTCCAAATCCAAGTCTATTTCTACGCCGAATTGGAGTAGGACACGCACAAGGGGCCCACTTAAAGGGGCGAGCCGGCTGCCTCAGGAACCGAGCCCGACCCCTGCCCCCGCGCGATCGCCCCCGCCGCCATCGCCTCCTCCTCGGGAACCGCACCCGGCCACCTCCTCCTCCACGCGCCGCCGCCGCCGGCCACCCTCCGCGTCGCCGCCGCCGGCCAGCCTTCGCCCCGCCGCCGTCGCCCTCCATCCCCGCCGCCAGCAGGTAACCGCGCCGCCGCCTCCTCCCTTCCCCGCCGCCGCGCGCCTCCGCGCATGCAGCCGCCGCCGCCGCCTGCTGCTGCTTGCACGCCGCCGCGCGCATGCGCTGCTGCTCGCGCGCGCTGCCGCCGCCTCGCTGCTTGCTCGCTGCGCGCGCGCGCTGCTGCTTGCGCTGCTGCTGCCCGCGTGCGCTGCTGCGCGTTAGCTGCCGCACACACACGTGCACGCATACACGCACGTACGCGCGCCGCCTTGCGCGCGCGTTGATTTTCTCGACCCGTGCGCTGACCCTCTCCGTCCGCGCAGGAAAGACATCGTCGCCGGAATTGATCGCCACCGCCGTCCGGAACTCGCCGCACCGTCCGGAGTCCGTTCCGTCGCTTGTTTCCAGTAAGACTGCAGCCATCGTCAGATTTCAGATCAGCGGCTTAGATCGTTCGTTGACTGGTCAGCACCCAGGCGTTGACTAGTCAGACACCCAGTCAGCGCCCAGTCAGCAGACGAGTTGACCAGTCAACAGACACAGTTGACTGGGTTAATTTCGTTAATCCTTTTAGTTGGCAGATTTCGGTAGAAACTTGTAAATTGCGTAGAAATTAAACCGCTTGGCTAAAAATTGCAAATAAAATATGTGTACATTCAGTGAGTCGTGTAGAATCTCGATGTACCTTTGGTTAAGGCTTTTGCAGTAAGGTTTAGTACAGTTTAATCAAACTAGCTAGAGGCCTTTTCGGAGTAATAAATTCGTAGGAAAAGATCCGTAGCTCCAAAAATCGCGTATGATATGTCCCTGAATTCAGTGGAACGAGGGGAATCTCATCATGAATTAAAAAGATAGGCTTACAGTAAAAACTTCTGCAGAAACTGTCTAATGGCTTTCTGCAGTGTTTTAATTACTCGGGGAGTTTTATAATTCCTTTTTGAGTAATTCCAATTGGTACTGTTTCTAATCAGCGATGCCTATGCGGTAGAATTTTTCCAAGATTTTAAAAAAGTATACTACCGGTAGTGAATTATTTGAGTTTTAGCTCTAGTAGTGAGCACTACTTTTGGTTAATAGTTTTCCTAGCGCTAAAACTATTTTCCATGCATGCAATCGGTAGTATTATGGATTAGGATTATGAGGTGCAGCTATAGCACCAATTCACTTGTCATTCTTGCATTCATGCATCATATTTGTTGCATATGCTTGTGGATTGTTTGTTTATGATTGCAATTGTATCGTGTAGATTGTGACGAGTGCAACGCTTGCTCGTGTGTGGATTGTTCTTCCGACCGCTACAACCAAGGCAAGTAGATGCTAATTTGTTCATGATATCGTCCTACTATTTTCAATGCATTGTCGTGTATTTTGTAGATGCATGTGTAGGATGATACTATCGCTATGCTATGACCTATTATGTGGTAGGGCTTCCCTTGTAGATGAACCACCGTTGGTAGATGTGCTTAGCCATGCTTTGATGAACGAGGGTTGGGTTACATCACTGAAAGTTGTTTCTAAATGAGTTGTTTTGCAAAAACTAAAACAACTTAATCAATGAATCTCCTGGGTGTGATGGGATTGATAATTTTTGGTGGTTTCATTGCGGAAAGGCACCCAGGTATCAAGAGAGAATGATTGGCTTCTTTATTGTGTAGCTTACGTGTACAACCATGTGCCAATAATGGAATGGGCGGTTGGTTGGACTTAGTAGGTTATGGTGACCTGAACCCGCGTATCCAGAGATATAGAATTTTGGTAGGTTGGACCGGTGCGCGTCGGGATTGGGGAGCTACTTCCCGAACGGTCTCAACTTGGACTTCTCCCTATCATCACCCAAAATGAGAGTGATGGTACGAGCTGGGCTGGCCAAGTCACATGGGTAAAGTGTACTAACCTCTGCAGGGTGTATAATCTAATCGATTAGCCGTGTCCCCGGTTATGGACATCTGAGTTGCTTGATATTGATTCTATGACATGTTTCTCGCTCATTCAAATTTTATAATTGTTTTAATATTGTTGGGTTAACTTAATTGGGATCTTTTCAAAGAAAATCAAAAAAAACTGTTTATAAAAGTAGGACAAAGTTATTTGCAAATGCAAGCCAGACACAGCTCCACTTGCCAAATATGCATGTAGATGTTAGTACTATTGTCTCCATTACTAGCTCTACTTGCCATACATTCCATGTATTGACCCTTCGGGGCTGTTACGTTTTATGTTGCAGGTTATTCCGATTCTGATTAATCGTTATAGGCCACGGTACTCCACTAGGCACTTGTTCACTTGTGGGCAATTTGAAGAATGGAGGATTTACTTTATTATTGTTGCTACCTAAATAATTTGAGCTAGCTTTGGGCTAAGCTTTTATTGTAATAATGGTACTCTGGATCTTCGTTATTTATGATACACGGATAATTGCTATGTTATTCATCTTACTCTATTGTGGGCCAATGAACCGATCCAGGGATTGGCATGTCACATAGAGTCCTCGGTCTTTTCAGAACCGCGGTATCTTACAGGATGGTATCAGAGCCCGTGTGTCGACTGTAGGATCGTGACCTAGGATTGGATTAGAAAGCCATAGATTTATTAAAGCCTATATTAACTCTGTCTTTCATCTTATGCCTTTCACCCTCGTAAATTCTTACCATATGCTATTCTCACACTTTCCTCTTTTACCTGATAGATGGGAGAAGTCAGGACTGAGTATGCAACCATGGAATCACCAAGACCCTTTGCAAGACAGTTAGCACAGCTCTCGCAGTCATTGGGATTGCCACTGCCCATGTTCAAGGGAAGAAGGTTGTACACCTATGGATATGATGAGGATGCATGGGAGATCACTACCTTCATATTCAGAGATGCCGCCTTGCCAAACCCAGTGCACTTGATCTACACCAAGACATACTGCAATTGGGGACTTGGTATCAACTTGGCCATGCATGAAGCTCTGTCTCGCCAGTGCCATCAAGTCCGACACCTACTGCCAGCAGATTCACCCTACCGTGACTATGGGAGGCGTGATGAAGATGGGCACATTGTGGTTATCCCGGGTGACAGGAACAACATGCCGCCCCGTCGGAGGCACATAGAGGACATGGAAAGGGAGAATGGAGCTCTAGCTGAGAAGGTGATGATGGTGAAGGAGATTGCAGATTTTGCCAGCAATACTATGGCAGCCAAAGGACAGGAACTGGACACCTTGCATGAAGCTGTGGGAGTTATGGAGAATGCCCTGATAGCCAGAGATGTAACTATAGCTCATCTTCATGGCACTGTGCAGGAGAACGCCCAGAACATACAACAGCTGCAAGGGACCGTCCAGGAAAGGGATCAAACTATTGAAGCTATGGCAGCCTAGATTGTCGCTCTCCAAGCGCAGCTAAATCCACCCTCTGATGATGACAATGGAGATGGTGGCAACAATGATGATGACAGTGGGAACGATGATGATGATGAGGACGAGGATGATGATGATGGAAACGATGATGGTGGAGGAGATGAAGCTGTTGCAGTTGCAGCAGAGAGTGAAGAAGAAGAGGAGGATCCAGAAGAGGTGGAGTTTGAGATCTCAAGTGATGATTCAGGAGAGGTGTACACTCCGCCGCCATGGTTGAATCGCGAACCAAAGCGCCAACGCATGACAGCAAGGACCTACCGCAACCTCTTCAAGCAATAGATAGAAGTCCACCAATTAGTCCTCGTTAGGTAAAATCGTTAGGATTATTCTCGATCGTTGTGAAACCTAGTTGCTGTTAATTTAAGAGTGTTTAGTTGCTTATTTGTGTACTCCAATATCTCAGGAATTATTTGTGCAAAATTATATGAAAGAGTTATGGCAAGTTTGGTTACTATCTGTGTTATTTTCGCTGCAGTTTTTCTGCTGATACAGCAGTACTGCGCGATTTTTCATATTTTTCTCGTAACTGGGAAAAATCTGAAAAAAATTGGGCTGATGCGAAACTTCCTGTACTGTATGTGCAAAAATTGGCTTATTTTTCTGACGAGTTTAAGTCAGGCGGAAAAATTCGTGAATGCTGCTGGACTGTTCTGGCAGAATTGCTATTTTGTTGTTTGGTTGATCAACTGTTTAGTTAACCATTGCCAACTCTTGTAAAACTATTTCAGTAGGTATATACTGCTAGGATAACACCTGGGATGTTGCTGGATCACTTGTTTGTTGATGTGTTGCTTGCTTGTGATTGTCTGCTATTGTTTGTTGTTGTTTGATCACATGCATGGGTAGAATCCTATTATCGTAGTTGATTCTTTCTAAACTTACCTGTGCTGAACCGCAGATGCCTCCCCGCCGTCAACCCACTGAGTTGGAGCAGCTCATGGCAGCTCAGGCACAGCTGACCCAAGTGATGACTCAGTTCATGGCAAATCAGAACAACAACAACAATGGGAACAACCAGCAGGGAGATGCTCTCACCAGATTTCTGAGGTTGAGGCCAGCTAAGTTCTCTACTGCAACGGAACCAATGGTTGCTCTCGACTGGTTGCGTTCAGTCAACAAGGATCTAGTAACTGTCGGATGCACTGATGCTGAGAAGGTGAGGTTTGCCGCTCACTTACTGGAGGGACCAGCCGCTTCTTGGTGGGACACTTTTCAGATCACCCACCCGCTGAACACTGTGACTTGGGCAATGTTTGAGGAAGGTTTCAGGACCAACCACGTGTCTTCAGGAATTCTGAGCCTGAAGAGGAAGGAGTTCCGCAACTTGCGCCAAACCAATCGCACCGTGGCCGAGTACATTGAGGAGTTCAAACAACCTGTCCCGTTATGCACCTGAGGATGTTGACACTGATGCAAAAAGGAGGGAGAGATTTCTGGATGGCCTCAGTGATGAACTTTCAGTGCAGCTACTGGTGGTTTATTGCCCCACTTTCCAGGAGCTTATGGACAAGGCCAGGATCTTGGAAGGGAAGCACAAGCAGGTGGAAAGCCGCAAGATAAAGAGTAGCAATCATCACTCTGGTTCACATCACAAGTCTCGCACTTCATATGATGGATACTCCAAACATGGAGGAAGTGACCATGGAGGCGATGTGCATCGTCATGACAACCATAGGAGCAGCCACCATAGCCACAAGGGAGGACACTCTCATCATTCAGGAGGACACGGTGGACATGACCGCAACCGTGACCGCAACTTTGTGAAGAAGGATCTGAGTGAGGTGACATGCTTCAAGTGTAAACAGAAGGGACACTATGCTGACAACTGTCCGGAGAGAAAGGGACCGAAGCCAACCAACAACGAGAAGGCCACAGTGAACCACATGAATGTGGAGGAGATCCCAGATGAGCCTGACCTTGTGATTGGTAAGTTTCCAATCAACACTCACCCTGCACTTATACTTTTCGATACTGGTGCATCGCATTCATTCATATCAAGGGCATTTGTGGATAAGTATAAGCTACCAACTGAGTCTATGAAAGGGTCCATTAGAGTGAGTTCACCTGGAGGAGATATGATAGCTAGTGCAGGATGCCGCAACTTAACTGTGAGGATTGGAACACACAATTTCAGTGCACATTTGGTAGTGTTGGAATCACAGGGGTTAGACGTTATTCTGGGTATGGATTGGATGTCTATGCATGAGGGACACATAGATTGTGCACAGCGAGCTGTTTCACTCAAAACCCCGGATGGTAAGAGGATCAGATTCAAGTCAGCTGTACGACCAGGAAGGTGTAAGTTGAATTCTCTTAAGGGGGTTAGCATGGATACTGTGCCAGTGATTAGGGATTATCCCGACGTGTTTCCGGAGGAGCTGCTAGGGATGCCACCTGACAGGGAAGTAGAGTTTCTTATCGACCTGATGCCGGGAACAGGACCTATAGCAAAGAGACCATATAAGATGGATGTGGATGAGCTGAAGGAATTGAAGAAGCAGCTGAAGGAGCAGTTGGACAAGGGATTCATTCAGCCTAGCTCGTCGTCATGGGGAGCACCTGTTCTGTTTGTGGAGAAGAAAGACAGCAGCAAGAGATTAGTAGTGGACTACCGCTCGCTGAATGAAGTAACCATCAAGAACAAGTACCCTCTACCGAATATAAATGACTTGTTTGATCAACTGGAAGGAGCAAAGGTGTTCAGCAAGATTGATCTGCGATCCGGCTACTTCCAATTGAAGATCCGGAAAGAGGGCGTACCAAAAACCGCCTTCACCACTAGGTATGGTTTATATGAGTATACGGTTATGTCTTTTGGACTAACAAATGCCCCGGCATATTTCATGACCATGATGAACAAAGTATTTATGGAGTACTTGGACAAGTTCGTGGTGGTGTTTATTGATGATATACTGATATATTCCAAGGATGATGCTGAGCATGAGAAACATCTGCGACTGATTATGGAGAAACTGAGGAACACCAGCTGTATGCCAAATTCAGCAAGTGTGAATTCTGGCTCAACACCGTTGGGTTTCTTGGACACGTAGTATCAGGAGAAGGAGTCGCTGTTGATCCAAGCAAAGTGACTGCAGTAACTGAGTGGGAAGCACCCAAGAATGCGGGAGAGATTCGAAGCTTATTGGGACTTGCTGGATATTACAGGAGGTTCATTGAAAACTTTTCCAAGATTGCTAAGCCGATGACTGAACTTCTGAAGAAGGAGAGAAAGTTTGAATGGACGGATGTGTGTGAAGCCAGCTTTCAGGAGCTGAAGCGCCGACTAGTGACTGCACCTGTTCTGTGTTTACCAGATCTTCAGAAGGATTTCCAAGTGTACTGTGATGCTTCTCGACAGGGACTTGGGAGTGTGCTGATGCAAGATGGGAGAGTGGTGTCTCATGCCTCGCGACAACTCAAGCACCATGAGCGGAATTACCCCACACACGACTTGGAGTTAGCGTCAGTGGTTCATGCGCTCAAGGTATGGAGGCATTACTTAATGGGAAAACACTGTGATGTGTACACCGACCACAAGAGCCTGAAGTACATATTCACGCAGAAGGAACTGAACATGAGGCAAAGGAGATGGTTGGAACTTATCAAGGACTATGATATGAATCTACAATACCACCCAGGAAAGGCCAATGTAGTAGCAGATGCTCTGAGCCGGAAGGTTTATGCCAATGGACTGACAATTGGTGAATTGCCCGAGGATTTGTGCAAGCAATTCAAGGACCTTAGACTGGAAGTAGTGTCTGAAGGATACTTGGCTACAATGGAAGTCCAACCGACGCTACAGGACAGGATCATGAAAGCTCAAGTAGGAGACAAGGAAATAGAGGAGATAAAGGAAAAGATGAAGGAGAATCGGGAAAAGGATATTCGCGAGGATGAGCATGGTACCTTGTGGTATGGAGATCGTTTGTGTGTGCCCAGCGACCCGGAGATAAGGGAGTTGATTCTGCAGGAGGCTCATAACTCGCCATACTCCATACATCCGGGCAACACAAAGATGTATATGGATTTGAAGAGCAGATTTTGGTGGAACAACATGAAGGGAGATATCGCCAAGCATATTGCCCTATGTGATGTATGTAGCCGAGTGAAGGCGGAACACCAGAAGCCAGCAGGACTGCTACAGCCATTGCTCGTGCCGGATTGGAAGTGGGATAGAGTGGGAATGGACTTTATCACAGGATTGCCCAGGACCAGGTCAGGATATGACTCTATTTGGGTAGTGGTCGATCATTTGACCAAGGTAGCCCACTTTATACCGGTGAAGACGACCTATACGAGTGCAAAGTTGGCCAAGATTTACATGGACAGGATTGTGTGCCTACACGGAGTTCCCAAGAGTATCGTATCTGATAGAGGCACCCAATTTACCTCACACTTATGGCGCCAGCTGCACGAGTCACTTGGTACTAGATTGGAGTTTAGCACAGCGTTTCACCCACAGACTGATGGACAGACCGAAAGGGTGAATCAGATTTTGGAGGACATGCTGAGAGCTTGCGCCTTGGCTCATGGCTCCAGTTGGGATGAGAATTTGCCGTATGCTGAGTTTTCCTACAACAACAGCTATCAAACCAGCATCAAGACGTCACCGTTCGATGTGCTATATGGGAAACGGTGCCGAACACCATTACTATGGGATGGAGTAGGAGAACGTTAGTTGTTTGGACCTGATTTGATCAAGGACGCTGAGGAGAAGGTCACCTTGATTAGGGACAGGCTGAAGGTAGCACAATCAAGGCAGAAGAGCTACGCTGACGCCAAGCGCAAGGAAGTGGTGTATGAGATAGGTGATAGAGCATACCTTAGAGTGTCGCCACTTCGTGGAATCAAGAGATTTGGAATTAAGGGTAAGCTGGCACCTCGATTTATTGGACCGTATCGAGTCTTAGCACGCAAAGGAGAAGTTGCTTATCAGTTGGAGTTGCCAGAAGCTCTATCCGCTGTTCACAATGTGTTCCACGTGTCCCAGCTGAAGAAGTGCCATCCGGAGATGGTGGATACACCATTGAGAGACACTGTACCGCTAGAGGAGGTTCAGCTTGAGAATGATTTGACCTATGAGGAGAAACCGGTCAAGATTATGGAGACAGCAGAAAGGACTACCCGTACCAAGACAATCAGGTTTTGCAAGGTGCAGTGGAGCCACCACACCGAAGAGGAAGCCACTTGGGAGCGTGAGGATGACATCCGAGAGGACTACCCACACCTATTTGCTAGCCGCGCCGAATCTCGAGGACGAGATTCATCTTAAGGGGGTTAGTCTTGTCACATCCCAAATTTTAGATTTGGTCTTGCATATCATACATATCATCGCATCATACTTTTCCATACAAAACCGTCGAGTGAAAAGGTTCGGCGAAACGCTATTCGCAAAACCCTATTTTATTTCGCTACGAGGTTCCTGCGGGAAGCTTTAGTAGGACTCGCGTTGTCCACCCTTGTAGTTTAGTGGTTTCCCCCAAACCTTGACTTTAGATTGTTCCCCTCGACTGTACGAATCCGTAGGCGCAAGAATCGCCCGAATCAGAGCTCGTACGGAGAAGTTGTCGCCGTTTTAGTGAATCGCCGGAAAATGGTCCGAAATTCCGGACCGATTTCCGAATCCAAGTCTATTTCTGTGCCGAATTGGAGTAGGACCCGCACAAGGGGCCCACTTAAAGGGGCAAGCCGGCTGCCTCGGGAACCGAGCCCGACCCCTGCCCCCGCGCGATCGCCCCCGCCGCCATCGCCCTCCTCCTCGGGAACCGCACCCGGCCACCTCCTCCTCCACGCGCCGCCGCCGCCAGCCACCCTCCGCGCCGCCGCCGCCGGCCAGCCTTCGCCCCGCCGCCGTCGCCCTCCATCTCCGCCGCCAGCAGGTAACCACGCCGCCGCCTCCTCCCTTCCCCGCCGCCGCGCGCCTCCGCGCATGCAGCCGCCGCCGCCGCCTGGGCATCCGCGCCGCCGCCGCCTGCTGCTGCTTGCACGCCGCCGCGCGCATGCGCTGCTTGCTCGCTGCGCGCGCTGCTGCTTGTGCTGCTGCTGCCCGCGTGCGCTGCTGCGCGTTAGCTGCCGCACACACACGTGCACGCATACACGCACGTACGCGCGCCGTCTTGCGCGCGCGTTGATTTTCTCGACCCGTGCGCTGACCCTCTCCGTCCGCGCAGGAAAGACATCGTCACCGGAATTGATCGCCACCACCATCCGGAACTCGCCGCACCGTCCGGAGTCCGTTTCGTCGCTTGTTTCCAGTAAGACTGCAGCCACCGTCAGATTTCAGATCAGCGGCTTAGATCGTTCGTTGACTGGTCAGCACCCAGGCGTTGACTAGTCAGACACCCAGTCAGCGCCCAGTCAGCAGACGAGTTGACCAGTCAACAGACACAGTTGACTGGGTTAATTTCGTTAATCCTTTTAGTTGGCAGATTTCGGTAGAAACTTGTAAATTGCGTAGAAATTAAACCGCTTGGCCAAAAATTACAAATAAAATATGTGTAGATTTAGTGAGTCGTGTAGAATCTTGCTGTACCTTTGGTTCGGGCTTTTGCAGCAAGGTTTAGTACAGTTTAATCAAACTAGCTAGAGGCCTTTTCGGAGTAATAAATTCGTAGGAAAAGATCCGTAGCTCCAAAAATCGTGTATGATATGTCCCTGAATTCAGTGGAACAAGGGGAATCTTATCGTGAATTAAAAAGATAGGCTTACAGTAAAAACTTCTGCAGAAACTGTCTAATGGCTTTCTACAGTGTTTTAATTACTCGGGGAGTTTTATAATTCCTTTTTGAGTAATTCCAATTGGTACTGTTTCTAATCAGCGATGCCTATGCGGTAGAATTTTTCCAAGATTTTACAAACAGTATACTACCGGTAGTGAATTATTTGAGTTTTAGCTCTAGTAGTGAGCACTACTTTTGGTTAATAGTTTTCCTAGCGCTAAAACTATTTTCCATGCATGCAATCGGTAGTATTATGGATTAGGATTATGAGGTGCAGCTGTAGCACCAATTCACTTGTCGTTCTTGCATTTATGCATCATATTTGTTGCATATGCTTGTGGATTGTTTGTTTATGATTGCAATTGTATCGTGTAGATTGTGACGAGTGCAACGCTTGCTCGTGTGTGGATTGTTCTTCCGACCGCTACAACCAAGGAAAGTAGATGCTACTTTGTTCATGATATCGTCCTACTATTTTCAATGCATTGTCGTGTATTTTGTAGATGCATGTGTAGGATGATACTATCGCTATGCTATGACCTATTATGTGGTAGGGCTTTCCTTGTAGATGAACCACCGTTGGTAGATGTGCTTAGCCATGCTTTGATGAACGAGGGCTGGGTTATATCACTGAAAGTTGTTTCTAAATGAGTTGTTTTGCAAAAACTAAAACAACTTAATCAATGAATCTCCTGGGTGTGATGGGATTGATAATTTTTGGTGGTTTCATTGCGGAAAGGCACCCAGGTATCAAGAGAGAATGATTGGCTTCTTTATTGTGTAGCTTACGTGTACAACCATGTGCCAATAATAGAATGGGCGGTTGGTTGGACTTAGTAGGTTATGGTGACCTGAACCCGCGTATCCAGAGATGTAGAATTTTGGTAGGTTGGACCGGTGCGCGTCGGGATTGGGGAGCTACTTCCCGAACGGTCTCAACTTGGACTTCTCCCTATCATCACCTAAAATGAGAGTGATGGTACGAGCTAGGCTGGCCAAGTCACATGGGTAAAGTGTACTAACCTCTGCAGGGTGTATAATCTAATCGATTAGCCGTGTCCCCGGTTATGGACATCTGAGTTGCTTGATATTGATTCCATGACATGTTTCTCGCTCATTCAAATTTCATAATTGTTTTAATATTGTTGGGTTAACTTAATTGGGATCTTTTCAAAGAAAATCAAAAAAAACTGTTTATAAAAGTAGGAAAAAGTTATTTGCAAATGCGAGCCAGACACAGCTCCACTTGCCAAATATGCATGTAGATGTTAGTACTATTGTCTTCATTACTAGCTCTACTTGCCATACATTCCATGTATTGACCCTTCGAGGCTGTTACGTTTTATGTTGCAGGTTATTCCGATTCTGATTAATCGTTATAGGCCACGGTACTCCACTCGGCACTTGTTCACTTGTGGGCAATTTGAAGAATGGAGGATTTACTTTATTATTGTTGCTACCTAAATAATTTGAGCTAGCTTTGGGCTAAGCTTTTATTGTAATAATGGTACTCTGGATCTTCGTTATTTATATACACGGATAATTGCTATGTTATTCATCTTACTCTATTGTGGGCCAATGAACCGATCCAGGGATTGGCATGTCACATAGAGGCCTCGGTCTTTTCAGAACCGCGGTACCTTACAATACATATCCCCATTCACACTGAAATTGCATGGAAATTTGAATACGGGAAGTCTCTGGTCAGACCTGATGAGGTCGAGCTTCTACCAACACAAATGTGAAGACTACATGAGTGGTACAAGAAAGTCTCTACATGCAATGAAGAAGATCGATTATCAGTGTTGCTTGTGAGAATTACAAATGAGCATTTCAATGGTGAAGACCATATTCAAATTTATTTTTAGGAATTCTATATGGTATTCAAAGAAGATGTCCTCGACTTGAGTCTTGTCAGTTCCTATTGTCTTTAAGTGGTTCATTTATTTCTATGAGAAAGTCTCTAACTCAGCTATCATTGCCTGTTATTATCCTCTTTATGCTATTATGCAGAATGAAGAGCGATGAATGTGACCGTAAGAAAATATTTGACACTGGGTTCATCAACCCACACCGATTTAATGAAGCATTTCTAAAGCAATACCCCAAGGATACAGAGCGTAACTTGCTAAGGGTTAGATTGAAGCAACATTACAAACAAAGAATATTGTTTCCCTACAACTACGGGTGAGAGTGTTACTGCCTTGTACACATTCACTTGATTCTGCTAAGTGTAATTGATGAGTTACTGACGTATATTAAACGTGTGCAGCTTTCACTGGATTCTACTAATCATTGAAGTTGGCCATGGAAGATTTGAAATCAAGGACTCACTAAGGAAAGACTAATTGGAGTATGCATTCTTTAAAGCTGCACTCCAGAGGCAATTTCAGTCATTATCGCACAATATCGGTCTCTTTTGTTTATATATATCCTGAGATATCAAGTAACTAATAACTCATTTATTCTTTTTTTTTGCCGGACAGGGTTTGGAAATCTTTCACCAATGCTAGGGTTGGTGAATTCAAAGATGAGCTTAATTTTCATTAGGTCAAGGTAAGTAGTACGAGCTAGGTCCGCGCATCTCTTAAATTCTAGTTTCAATACCATTATATCATGCTTGATTATTATTTGATTGAATTCTATTCTAGTAAAGTGCGAGAGGCAGCCACCAGGGACTAATTTGTGTGGATACTTCGTGTGCGAGTACATTCACTCAGAGGATAGTGAGCGGGATGGAGCGACATTTATAGATGTACGTGAATAATATATTCACAAATTGTGTTGAGTGTCATTCATAATATTTGTTATGACGATTGATATTAATATTGATCTCTTCTTTTATATATAGTTGGAAAGATTGCGGAAGAATCTCCAACGAAGGAAGCTCCTGGTAGCAATTCAAGAGGAATTGTCAGGATTTATTGTTGACCATGTCATAAACCCAGAAGGAAAATACGATACCTCGGGATTCTAGTGATTTAATGATCTCCATGTAATCGAATAGACGGGTTTGTGATCTCCATGTTATTATATATATGTAATCGAATTGTATCTATATAATCATGACGATGTTGTGTGTAATGGGTTCCTTCGTTTCATGTTACTTACGCCAAATGCAACCCTTCTCTACCGATCCTCCTATGGAGGCAGAACCCCCTATTCGTCTGCCGCGATAGAAATTGGCCGTAAAATTCTGATGTGGCAGAAACCCCCAATGGCTGCCCTGGCAGAAATCAACCCAAAATTCTGTCGCGGCAGAAACCCCCATCGGCTGTCGCGGCAGATAACGTCTAGTCCTGATTTGTGATATGAACTGGGATTAAAGGTCCTCCACCATGCGCTTTGCTGCGCGGCCACATGCAGAGCCTATAGTCCCGGTTCGTAACTGACCCGGGCTAAAGGATAGGACCTCTAGTCCTGATTTTGTAGTCCCGATTGCAAAACCAGGACTAGAGGCTGTCTAGAACCGGGACTGAGGCTGTCTAGAACTAGGACTAGATGCCCATTCTACACCATTGCTAGTTATTAATATCCCGAATATTATCCAAGTTTTATACTGTTTTCACGTCTAGATTCTCCATAAATACTTGTTAGCCTGCAAATCTTTTCTATTCCCTCTGTCCTAAAATAAGTGACTTATATTTTGTCTAGATTCGATGTATCTAGCCACATTTTAGTGTAAGACACTACATGAAATGCTCAAGGTGCCGACGACCATGTGCTACGCCAACAGCCAAATATCGGGGTTGTCGGCGTAGCGGCATGAGTCGGCCGGCAAGCAAACGGACCATCGGCCCAAAAAAGCCGTCGGCGTAGGATTAGGATGGCCGTCGGCATAGACGGAGGTGGACCGACGGCTACCGTCGGTGTAGACCAGCCTCGTGCGGTCCTAGATGTCCGGTCCATGATGGTGCGGCAACGACGTCTTGCCTATGCCGGCGGCTTGGTCGTCGGCCAAGTGTGACACCCCCGGGATTAGGGCTAGATAAATCCCAGACCTCTGTCTGACATAAGCCTAACCTAAATCTCGAAAGCATACAGAGAGGTAATTGATAACACAACAGTGAACCTACTACACAAAAATTATTACAGCGAGCTCATAACTGAGGGAAGAACCAAAAAATTACAGGCAGAGGTCACTAACCACAAACATCAAAAAACGGAAGGCAAATTATGCTATTAAGTATAGCAAACTTAACAAATGGCCTAACAGGCCTAAAGCATAACGATGACGTCCAATCCATAGATCCCAGACTGTCGGCTGGGAATTCCAAACTACTCGTCGATGTCGATGCCGTGAAGAACTCATCTTCTATGGTAACACTTACTCTGCTGCAAAAGTATCAACGAATCAAGGGTGAGTACAGGGTGTATTCCGCAAGACTAATGGCTGGTGGAGTTATTTTGCATAAAGCCATCTTTGTTTGTAAAACAAGGGAGAAGAATCTCGACTAATCAGAATATTTTAAAAGAGGATAAGAGAGCGATATCTCTAGCTTTGATCACCTTTTGATATCCACCAAATCATCATCAGCCAAATCCATCTAGGATCACCCCCTCGATCCCTGAGGAAGCATCCTTAAGCACTCATTGTTTAACTTGCCAAGTTTTACGATTAGGTTCAAGTTCTCTATGATCTTCACGTCTGTTCCGAAGTCGTTCATAACCGCAGACGCGACTTTTCGAAAAGATTAATAACCCTGCAAGGGTGTAAAACTTTACCCACACGTACTAACCTTCTCTTAATGCCAGTACATTAGCCCTCTTCCTTGGAAGGCCGGCAGAGGGTGGTTAGACACGACCTTTACCTTGCTTTCGCCGAGACCATGAGTCACGCACTAGGGAGATGCCGCCGTAATGGTTCGATTCCCGAAGCCGGTCCCTAATGATGTGTGCGGGGTTCAAGATTACGGATGCCGGGCATCTCTTGTTCCCGGCCACGCTTACCTACCTGTTATGAATGCACCTCCTTCACCTTCATTCAAGAACAACCAAGATGCGTATGTCGAATGGAAAGCACGAACTATGTGACTCATGGAATCTACTCGGCAAGTTAGTTGGTCGAGGGGGTTTCCAGGCCCCTGTGTGGCTGTACGCTCGTCTTGGTTCAAGAGGCAAGAACATCGGGTCCTAGGGGTGGTAAGTATGGGACTGCAAAAATCACAACCCACCGTGGCCTCCCATACAAGCCTTAGCATGTTTAACTTTCATCTCTGATCATACCATGTCATCCTGTCATACTAGGTTCATTCGCATCTCTGATTCATCAACCGGATGGACTAGTAGTAACAGCTAAGCGTGGCTAAGCACAAAAGATGTAACAGATCTAGCAACGCTTCACAAGCCAAACCCTAGTTATGCTAGGAGAAGTGGATCAGGGAATATAGGCTTCAAAAGAAACATGAAACAGATAGGATTACTCTATCTATCGATAAAATACTTTAGAATCGTATGCACATGGCAAGAATGTAAATACTTTGAAATCATAGGATTATATCATGTGTGGGGCTTCGCTTGCCTTTGCCAGTTGATATCCAGAAAGCAGAGTTCCGGACACCTAGTACTTGACTTGGTTACAGTTGGTCAAGTATTTGTCTTCGAGCTTCGACGCTGTTGATCTCGGGCTTCGATCTTGATCTCGATATCGTACTCTACCGGGAAGAAGGAAACACCGGAAAGGAAGGGAAACAATCAACACATGGCATCGATGCAATGATCAAGCAAGGATGATGATATGAAAAGTTAAATTGCATTGAGATAAATCCCGAAGGCATGCTTGACAATTTAATCGGGGTCCCGAGGGGTCCAAACCCTAATTCGGAGAAAACCCCGGAGGCATATGAGAGGGTTCATTTTGTTCTCTAATTAAACTTGTCATGAAAGTTGTTGAACAATGCATGATTATAACTTTGTTAGATAGTTCTCATTTTTTGAACATTTTGATATATTATTTGTATTTTTCTCATTTAAAATTAATTAGTTATGAATTTCTTCAATTTTAATTCATTTTAAATCTTTTTAGAATATTATAAAATAATTTACATTTTGGAATTACTTTAATAATTTTATTAAACATAAAACATTTCTGATAATGTTTATTTGACTTACAACAGGAGCCCACATGTTAGGGATTTAATATTTACAGAAATAATTACAGAAATTAGATAAAAGAAAAGAAAAGGGAAACATGACCTCATGCTGATGTCATGCTGACATCAGCAATGGAGGCTCTCCTAGATCGAGCGTGGCGCGGGCGATTGAGGGCATGCGGGGATGCGAAAGCGGGGGCGTTGGAAAGAGGAGAACAAGGGGAGCCAGAAAGTGGCGGCGCAACTTGCAGGGGGTCGTCGGAGCGATGGCGGCGGCGAAAAACAGCGGCGACGCCAGCAGGTGGTCGTGGAGGGGATGAACCATAGCGAGAGGATGCAAGGGAGAGGGTCCACGAGGACTAGTAGCTCACCTGAGCACGGTAGGAGTGGCGACGAGGACATGGGAGATCCAGAACAGCCGGAATCGACGATGGACGCGGCGGCCGGAGTCAGGGAAGGTGAGGTCGATGGCGATGATTCTGAGCGCTTGGGCTCGATTCCTTCGACAGGGCGATGCAACTAGACAAGGAGCAGCTCCTAGGCATCTCAGCTTGGCTCGGGGAGGCTCGGAACAGCGGCGAGGACGGTTCTGTGGCGGCTAGGGTTCCGGTCGTTTGGGGAAAATCGCAAAGAGGGTGAGAGGAGATGAGAATGGTACTGGGATAGAGAGGGGAATGCGGCGGGTCTTATCCTCTCCCTCACAGGCGGCGGTGCACATCGCAACTCCGGCGCAGATCGACAGCGGACGCACGGGCACGCAGCTGCTTCGCTCGGGGAGGAAGATGACGAGGGACATGAGGCCGAAGGGGTACGGTCCGGCTGCGGGCTGCAGATGGCTGAGTGGGCCACGGCGAAGCGCACTGGGCGGCAGAGAGAAAGAGGAAGGGACATATGGGATCGGCCCAAGGGGAGAGGGAGAATGTTTTTATTTGTAAAATTGGTTTTTCTATTTCTGTTTAATTTTCTCTCTTTTGTATTCATTTATAAATCTGTTTTAATACATTTCAAATTACCAGAACTTTTACAAATATTTGAAATATTGCAGGGGCCCTTGTAACTGTCTGGGCTCCAAGATTTTGGTAATTTTCAAAATATTTCAAACCATTTGAAAGGTTTCAATAGATAGGGAAATTAGGGTTTAAGGTTTTGAGAGCCTTTTTATTTCATGCATGCATTTTAAAGATGATGCTCATGAATGCACAACCAATCCTAATTACTATTTAATTAAAACTAGGGTTGTTACAATTCTATCCCCCTTAAAAGAATCTCGTCCAGAGATTCCTAGGTAGGAAGATAGAAGGAATAGGGTTACACTAAACTTCGATGATCTCCCCGAAGGGGTTGATCCATGCCATCATGACGAGTGGACGAAGCACTTCGTTATCTTCGAGGTGGCCGCTCACACTAAGGACGAGAGGGAATGACACGAAACTACAAACTGAGTATCTCATGGTCAACTCATGGATAGATGTTTCACAAACATCTCTAAAGCTAACGACATGAAACACGTCGAGGTAACGGAGGAAACAAAAGGAGAAGGTTTCAAGGTAAAAGGTAATTGGTCTTCATAAGGGTTGAGACCATGGAACTTGCAGAAGAGGATAAACTTCTGAGGGAAGGAACTTCCAACAGAAAGAACATGACCACAAACTTCGAGAGATAAACCTCTACTAAAAACTTAAGTAGAGCTTTATAGGTGGAAAAGATAGATACCAGCAAAACCAAGTTGTTGAACTACTTTTGACACAGAAGGGTCACTCTTTGGTTCAACAGAAGGCCAAGACAGAAAGGTGTTTTGGTGGAGAGGACTCATAAGAGTCACATGTAACAAGAGAAACTATTGATTACCAAAATCATGGTCACACTTCGAACATGTTTAAGAAAATGGAAAGGAAACTCTCTATTCATCCAGGCTTAACCACATCTTTGCCGAAGATAGTGATATCACTTCACACCACCAAGACGAATAGTTAAGAAGATTCCTGATGACACAAGAAGAATGTAAATTCATTCTCAGACTCTAAGTACTTGGCATAACAAGATGCTTGCCATCATAAATGGGTCTGGAAAATCGACCGAGAGACATTTAGCAACACTACTTTAAATGTTCTCCTTGATGTTTGAAACACCGATACCAGGCTACTGATAAGCCTTTAACTAGTCATCAAGTAAAGGTCGGACTTCGAATACAAGGAAACCATAAGCACAACTCCTATAATAAAATATAGAAGAAGCCTCATGAAGAGTGGTTGTTAATGCTGAATCAAGATGTTATGACAATAGGTCTTCCGGTTATTTGTTTCAACCACAACATAAATCTTGCCAGATTCACAAAGAAACCTATGTCAAAACCTTGAGGAACACCAACCATTATTGCTTCTTGAGATTCAACTTTGGTTAGGTGGAATGATACTTCAGACTCAGCATGTCTGAATAGAAAGGGTGCAACATTTACCACAGAGGTAAAGTCACTAGATTCTCAAGACATGGACTTCAATGTCAAGCTCCAAAAGATGATCTAGATTGCGAAACGAATGTATTAGCAAGTTATCAAAGATAATTGCACATACATGAGTTGTTTGCAATGAAACACAACTAAATCCTTGTTGGGAAGCATTTAGGAGGATATAGAAGTTTTGTTGGACTTCTTATCTTTCATGAACAAATCAATCAGTGGCTTGGTGTGCTTGGAGGATCTTCTCGATATGTGAAGGTATCAACCTACCATATCAAGAATACCTCGCACATGCTTGACTAACTTGGAATGATTCCCGAGGAGACAAAGAAAATGCTACTCGAATCCACGACGACTTGTTTCAACATTCTGGGCGTGAACTAGAGAAGGTTACTTCTAACATCCAAAACACATACTTCGAGATAACACGAGGTTGGTTCGCAAAAGTTTCCAACATTAATGCCAAATGTTCCATGTGAATCTAATCTAGCTTGGAGAAAATAAGGATGTCATCGATGGGCTCAACAACAAACTTACGTAAACACTCCAAGAAAACGGCTCATATGTTGTATAAACAAGGCATCGACATTGGTCAGACTAGAGGACATGAAGATGTACTTAAGTGAGACATCACAAGTAAATACACCATCAAGATTGTCCTTGGAACTGAGTTTGATTTGACAATTGCCCAAAGGCGGGGAAGATAACATATCCACAAAGGACTTATTATCCTACTTCAACCCGAACAAAACTACACATCCCTTTAAGGAGGAATAGAGTTGGATAGAACTTCCGTCTTACAACTCTCCAAGTTGTTGTTTAAGCTCAACCAACTAGTTCAGGGTTATCCAGTATGGATCCTTGGAGAAAGGAGTGGTTTTAATAAACATCTTACTCAAGAACCTGACAACACGATCATGTGGCAACATGGCGATACTTCTAGTAAGACATCCAGAATATCACGAACCACCGATATGTCACTTAGCTCGAGAGGAAACTTGCTTTGTAAGGCAAGAAGACATAGTCTCAGAGCTTCGGCATGATCCTAACTCTTTGACTAAAGAGGATGCACTAGAATAACGGACTTGATAGCACAATCATCCTTTTCTTAGTGATAGAGTTAATCAATCACAATAAGAATGACACAAATTTCCTTAGAGTTCAAAGCAACAAGAATTGCTAATTATCTTAGAAGACCACATCATTACACACACGCAACATTCCTGAGCACAAAATCTCAGAGGAAGGGTGGGTAATATGTGTAAAAACATCACTTCATTAAGGGGTCATGAAACTTAGCATGACCTCTTAGTATAAAAGAGTGTGATAGTTTAAGGTAGAACAGATCATAAGCTAATCAACACTTATTGATCTGTGGATTACAACACTTTGACCTGGTCTTAGAAATGACGAGGTACTGGAGTTTTTTTCTCCTATACATCCCGAAATGGTTTGTCATGACGGACCAAAGGAGTATCTTGCATCGGAAGAAACCAATGCACATTTACTACTTGGCTACCAACTGGTAGACAAAGGTCTGAAAGCAACAAGGGAAGGAACATGCTCAGGTTAGAATCCCGAGATGTAGATGCATAAGTCAACAATCTTCCGAAAACCAATGCATAGAAAGGGAAGATGTGGCAGTGTCACGAGTATAGAAGTGGGACTCACGAGGATCACTCTTGTCGTGATCTATTTGGTTCCATTAAAGAACATCTGCCATAGCTAGTGGTAGGGGAAGTCCTTAATTGTCACGACTCAATCACGAAAACAACCACAAGCTTGAAGGCTATACTAGAAGGTACTAGCCATTCTAAGGTAATGTGTAAACATTAACCACAGGGGTCAACTAAATGGATCTTGGGTCAAAGGTCAGTGTCATGTACAAGACTCACAACCAGAATCCATCACAATCGGGGATCTTAGGTTCAAGTCCAAGGGTTAAAACCCAAATAAAGTAGTAACTAATACTTGAGTGACAAAGTGTGCACTACAAGCTAGCAATCACGAGGTAGCTTCCAAGAGAATAAACGACTTCTGAAGTACCCGAACAAATAAAAAGAAAGCACACGAGGCGAAAGGAAACTTCGAGACCTAGAAAAGAACATTGAGGAACCATCAACATGATATTGTGGAACCATTAAATAGAGAGATTATGATGGGAAGAAATCTCTCAGAAGAAACAGAACAAAGGGAAACAAGGAGCACACACACAACTCTAAAGAACTTAGCACTAGGTCAAATGGTTGAGAACCGGCATGCCTGAAGAGGCACCTAAGCTTTGAAGGAAGAGACGAGATTGCAAAAACTTTTACAAATCAACACAAGATAAGGTAACCCAGATCTAGAGTGAAACTGGATAAGTAGAATAAACAAGCATACTAGAGTTTTCGCAAATAATTTTCAGCTTTCAAATAGTTTTCACAAGCACTAGACTCAGCATTGACCAATATAAAGGGTTTCCTACAGCCGGTACTGCTCTGATACCAAAACCTGTGACACCCCCGGGATTAGGGCTAGAAAAATCCCAGACCTCTGCCTGACATAAGCCTAACCTAAATCTAGAAAGCGTACAGAGAGGGAATTGATAACACAACAGTGACCCTACTACACATTTTTTTTTATAGCGAGCTCATAATTGAGCGAAGAACCAAAAATATTACAAGCAGAGATCACTGACCACAAACATCAAACAACGGAAGGCAAATTATGCTATTAAGTATAGCAAACTTAACAAATAGCCTAACAGGCCTGAAGCATAACGATGACGTCCAATCCATAGATCCTAGACTACCGGCTGGGAACTCCAAACTACTCGTTGATGTCGATGCCATGAAGAACTCATCTTCTATGGTAACACTTACTCTGCTGCAAAAGTATCAACGAAGCAAGAGTGAGTACATGGTGCACTCCGCAAGACTTATGGCTAGTGGAGTTATTTTGCATAAAGCCATCTTTGTTTGTAAAACAAGAGGGAGAAGAATCTCAACTACTTAGAATATTTTAAAAGGGGATCAGAGAGCGGTATCTATAGCTTTGATCATCTTTTGATATCCACCGAATCATCATCAGCCGAACCTATCTAGGATCACCCCCTCGATCCTTGAGGAAGCATCCTTAAGCACTCATTGTTTAACTTTCTAAGTTTTACGATTAGGTTCAAGTTCTCTATGATCTTCACGTCCGTTCCCAAGTCATCCATAACCGCGGACGCTGCTTTTCAAAAAGATTAATAACCCTGCAGGGGTGTACAACTTTACCAACACGTACTAACCTTCTCTTAATGCCAGTACATTAGCCCTCTTCCTTGGAAGGCCGGCAGAGGGTGGTTAGACACGACCTTTACCTTGCTTTCGCCGAGACCATGAGTCACGCACTAGGGATATGCCTCCATAACGGGTCGAGTCCCAAACCGGTCCCTAATGATGTGTGCGGGGTTCAAGATTACGGATGCCAGGCATCTCTTGTTCCCGGCCACGCTTACCTACCTATCATGAATGCGTGTGGCCCTAACGTATATGCACAAGTGCGGTGGATTGCTACTAGATGGAAAACCTAGCTCCCGGGTGTGACCGTCTACGGGGCATGCGATAACACTTAGAGAAGTGTGGTAGACCCAAAGGAGGAACCCGCTGCGGGTCAAACGAAGGCAAACCGGTGGAACCTTGGGCCTAGCCTTGGTTTTCCATGTAGTTATGATCTAAGAAAACATAAACAACCAGAAAAGTACATTGGCCAAATCTCGTAGGGAGAATGCTACGGGGGTAGACCTGCAGGGCCCCCGGATTAGGGTTTCATCAGAAAACGACTGCCCGAGCGCCGGGATGGCATGAGAACACGTGTGTGGACCTAGCATACATGCACACGTATGGCGGATTTATCCTAGATGGAAAACCTAGTTCCCGGGTGTAACACCCTTGGATCGACCCCATGCAAGTTTTAGTGATTCCCGCCAAACCCGCATAGAAACGATTCAAAGGTGCCCACCAGACACTTTCGTGAGTGTGGAAAATGAAGTAATACCATTACACATTAGTCCATGATGGAATCCACAGAACAAATATATACAAAATCGACTCCATGAGTCAAGAATACAAATATACAATACAATCCAAATCACCTTGAAAATGGTACAGCGTCTAAGTACGGACAAGATGCAAATTGGGCTAAGAGCCTTGATAATAGCCAATGAGGCCAGTACACGGTGAGACTTAGAATTCGGCGGCTCTCGCCTACATAGGTATGGTGGAATGAAGCGAAAGTGCAACAAGCACTAAACAACCTATAGAGACTTGATACGACTATCGGCTATCAAAGAGAGATGAGAAATACCTATTCGGAACGAACCTAATACTAACACCAAACATATCCATCATGCTATTTCCCCCTCGAGACCAAACGAGGAAGTCCTGCCGAGGATACTCACATAGTTGGCAGTTTTATTCATTCCTTTATAGTTGCAGCGATTACTAGTCAGATATGATGAACACGAGTCATCCTGATATCATAAGTAGTGGGAAGTTTTAGTTAACCATTCTGTTGTATTTGCAATAATTACTAGTCAGATACAAATAGCATGAGACAATCCAATTCCAACAGTTATTAGTACTTTTATTTGGCCATACCGTTGTAGTGAAGCTCATTACTAGTCATTTGAAAATCAAATTTGTAGCACTACTTTAGTTATAGTTGTCTATAATCGAGATATTGTGCTCCAAGTCGTTCATAACCGCAGACAGGACTTTTAGAAAGATTTACCCTGCAGGGGACAAAAATAGCAACACACGCACGATCAACATCGGAAAACCAAATGAAAACCTAACGAGGCATCACGACAAATAAATCACAATATTCATATAAAATTTGAGGGGGCCACCCCACTGCTACCCGCAACGAAGTTGGCTGGCTCCGAGATGGACCCAGAGGTTTGTGATGATGGCTGTAAACGACTGGGAACCCAAAAGTGTGACTGGGCTTGTCGATACCATGAAAACATGGCACAAGGTTTCAAAATAGTATAGTAATAAACGCTCCTCAAGCAACAGTAGTAAATAAAGCAGTAGCATGGCATAAGTACAGGATAGTAATAAAGCCCTAAACTACTTTATGGCCCCAAGAAATAAGATATGACTCAAGCTCTGGCTAAGGGGATTCGTGGTCCCACATGAGAATAGTGCGATAGTCAAGGAACATGTATCAAGTACTCGGGGTCCTATGGGACACCAGTGAGCGGTTAAAATCCAAATAGCATCTATTACCCACCGGTGCCTCTGCATTAGTTTTATCTATTCCCAACATTTTAATATCAAGTTGTAATTTAAGTCATGATCATCTCCAACATAAAGCATATGGCGACATTCCAACAACAGTGGTACTTGACAACATCGAACAACACCTGAGTAAGCACTACGACTCGCAAGGCCATCTAGCTACCAAGCAACATGCAATAGGAGGTGTCCAAGGAAATTATAGAGGTTGTAGGGAATATGGCAGGTACAGAAACTAAAGCATCGCAACACAGATAGTAATAGATCAATAGGAGGAAATAAATACTATAAATGTAAAATATGTAGAAATAGGGAGAATGATCGTCTGGAAAACACTACCGAAGGTTCATCGGAAGGTCGGGTTAACACTCACATCAACTCATCGTCCTTATCCGTGAAGAAGTAAAGAACTAAAATAAACACCGGAGGCAATATTTAATACTATAGCAGAAGATCGGGCATGATGCATATATGATGCATGACATGAAAAAGGTGCGGTGCAATTAGGAAATATTAAGCAGAACCAGGGTCCCAAAAATTATCTAGATGGTTCATGTTGTTTAGATACCCCATAATTTAAATATTGTCTTAACAAGGCAAAATATGTCATATGTCCGCTACACAAATTTTAAATGAAGGCAATAAAGGACTAGAAAAGTCCGCATATAGTCTCCATATTTAATTATGAGGTGAGTCAGCTGAAATCCCCTAAACCACATGATATGTATGCAAGCATGTTCAAATATATGCAACAGTTAGATACCATATTATAATAATATATGGGGCTCGGAAAGGGGTCACACATTGGGGTTCTACGATCATGGTTCCAAGGGGTTTGGTTTGGTCTTCATATCGGGCTTCGGGATCGGATTCGGGAAGAAGACCTTGTGGCTCGGGCTTCGAGTCCGTGTAGGAGCGCTGTATGACCCGTGAGGAAGTTTTTGTTCGTTACGGTCTTGGATTCCATGAACAAGAGCTTCGGGTCACCGACTCTGGTCGAAGTTCTTAGCTTCTCATGTTGAAGGCCTTGGCGTCCCGGGGTGGAGAACTCGAGACATCGCCTTCAGTTTTTTGGGAAAACTTGGTTATACAACCCGAGACCAAGTTTGCCGAGGAGGATTTTGGGATACATGATATTCTTCTCGGTAGATGGCAACATCAGAACCTTCTCAAACCATGTGTCCCCCACAAACATATGCAGCATCGGGACATCAGCCTCTCCAGAGATGGAAGTCACTGGCAGAAAACTCCACCGCAGAACGAACGCTATGGTTCGAAGAGCCGTCAGGCAGCAGATCAAAGGCGGCCACGTGCGGGCTCTACGGGGACGTGGTGGCCCGGGTTCGTGCGGCCTAGGGCGGATAGAAGGGGCAGGGTCGAGGACGGCGCGAAGATGGCCAGAGACGAAAGGAGACGCCGGCGAGGAACTCGAAGGCGGTCCTGGGCGGCGGAGCTTGGTCAGCAGTGGGATGACACGGAGGAGCTCGAGAAGCCCCACTAGGTAGGAGAGTTGCGGGGCGAGGCCTTCCATGGCGGCGTGCTGGACGATAGAGGCACACCATGACGAGGAAGGCAGGGCCGGCGGGAGGCAGACGGCTGGGAGGTGAGGTCGACGAGGAGCTAGCGGCGCTCGAGGAGAGCCCGTGCGGCGGCGGAGGATCGCAGAGAAGAGACATGCGGCAGGGTTCGATGCAGAGGGTAGATGCGAGGGGTGCGAGAGAGAGTTGGTGAGGCCACGAGGGAGAAGGTGGGCCCGAGAGGGCGTGTTGGTTGATAGGGTGAGGTCACACTGCGGTTCGATCTGGATGTGAGAAAGAGGAGCGGGGACATGGCGGTGGGGATCGAGGGATGGCCGGGTTGGAGGGTCACGTACAGGAGAGCGAGAGTGGGGCGGGGTTGGCACTAGTAGGGTTGCAGATGCAGGTCCCGCTTAGGTCCGCAAAACATGATAGCTAGTATAAATTGCACTATAGACTCAGATTAAAATGAGTCCATAAATTATACTACTTCATTAGTTGACGCAGAATTTGGTGCCTGCTTACCCGCTCCGCTTGCAGCCCTAGGCACTAGCAAGGGAGGGGCACGTTGGGCGGTTCTATTCCGCTGCGTTGCGTGTGTTTGTTTGAGAGTGGGACCAGAGGAAGGTGTGGTGTGCGGGTGCACAAGGACGATAGTGTAACATACCATCTTTTTTTAATATTAATAATGACTAGCACAAAACCCGTGCGTTGCTACGGCTTCAAACAAAGTAAAATAAATATTTTTTTATATTCATATATTCGTACGTGATATAAGCATAGGAGGATCTATTCCTTGATGATTTCAGATAATCCTGTTTCGTTGTGTATCTATAAACGAATAATAGAAAATGGACACATCAGCACATCGTTTGCAAGAAAATGAATAGTCAAGAACGTGTTGTCCTTCCCTAAAAAAAAGAACGGATTAAGTACAAATAGACATATAAATTTGAAACGAGTACAGAATTTTCAGTAGCAAGATCTTGATCTTCAATTGGTACATTAATCAATCAGTACATTTAAAACTATTCTGCATAACCAACCAGTGGTGGGAGAACGTGAGCTTGACGGACTCACACGGACGTGGTCCGCCTGCTCGCCTCCGTCCCCATCTTGGTGTGAGTATCCCCTGTCGCCTAGCTGTGCACAACTCGAGCAACTTTCATTTCCATCTCCCTCCCACCGAGTGGTCTGCTGTGCCACGTGCCTGCGTCGAGCTCCAGCTCTCACCCGGCTGTCCGCTCACGGGTCTTTACATGCGAACATCTTTTCTCTATCATATTTCCCGGTTAGTTTCAGAGGCTGTTGAGGATATGTTTTAGGCAATTCCCGTACGTATATAAACAAGTCAAATCCATTGTAACAAAGCGAGGTGGGACTAATTTTTATATCAGCACAAGAACCGATCGGTCATTCTCATGGGCCGCTCGCTGCACCAGTTGGGCCATATGTCGAGATAAATTCGATCGTGCGGAAAGGGAAAAGAAAAACTGCCGGTGGGTATCAAATCCATTGTAACAAAGGGAGGTGGGACTAATTTTTATATCAGCACAAGAACCGATCGGTCATTCTCATGGGCCGCTCGCTGCACCAGTTGGGCCATATGTCGAGATAAATTCGATCGTGCGGAAAGGGAAAAGAAAAACTGCCGGTGGGTATCGGTGGTAATATATTATTTGGTGGGAGGGCAAAGCCGTCCAAAAAAGCGTTGGACCGGGAGAAACACTTCGTACTTTATTATTAGGTACTAGCAAAATGCCCGCGCGTTGCGGCGGAAGAAGTTAGTCATTGTTGCTCGGTGACATCCGCTCCTCGATCAATTGATTGTTCCAGAGTATCACCTTTCTCCAAACCCTCTCTTCCTTTGTTTAGTATGCTTTCCTTTAATCTCCTCGTGAAGTGCGTGCCACTGCTGGCTCTCTAGCTAGGACCGGGAGAAAAAATTGCGAAAGTAATTTCATTGAATACTACTTTCTAGGCCATGGAGAATTTCACTACTTGAATAGCGGATAGGGAGCGAATTTCTTGTCTAAATTGACCTACTCCCTCCATCTAGAAATAACTGACTTAGATTTGTCTAGATTTAAATATATATAATTAAAATGCGTCTCCCAACAGTTACAGAACCTGAAAGATGCATGTATGGTTAAATGTGGGCTTCCAACAGGTACCGAATCAGAAAAATGTACTCCCTGATGTTTTAAATTTGTTAAAATTTAGATAAATATAAATACTATTTACTATATAGATTCATCTAAATTTAAAAAAAATTAAGACACCTATTTTAAGACGGAGGAGTATGATTAAATGTGAGTTACCCAAGCAGATACATGTGCAACAAGCATGGTTGTATTCACATGTTCCAGAAAACGTGCATTGGTTTGTGGTATAAAATATAAGATATTTTAGCTTTATTAAGGAAATATATCTAGATTTATATTAGTGTATAGGTTCGGAGTGAACCTCGATAAACCTACACTAAAAATAATTTAGATATATTTTTTTATAAAACTAAAACATCTTATATTATAAAACGGAGGGAATACTTCTGAAGCTAAAGAATCTCTCCCGAGTATCCACACGTCCTCAATCCTCCTAGTCTCACCATGTGCTTTGGCAACACCACCATCAACCATGCATGGCTTCGCGCTCGAGTTACACGCCAACCTGGCTAGCAGGTTCGCTAGACGAATTCATCTTGTTCTGGGGTCCTCAACCTCAATGAAGAAACTCACAATAGTCCTTTGGTCGGCGGTGTATATATGAGCGATCGTATGTGCACGTTGACGTGGTGACCGGACTTGATACGCACGTGTACTCCGTAATCGTAAACGTCTAAGACTCTTATGCAATATTTGGATTTGCTCGCTAGGAAGACGGATCAGATCGACTCCACAAACTTTTTTTTTCGGGAATGGGTATTTTCGATAATCCGGGTATTTACTTGTGGCATTGGTTGTAATATAGGATTTGGTGGGTTTAACAGAGAACATCAAGAGCTTAAACATGGACAAAATAAATAGGAAGGTTTAAAATTAAAATAAAAAGCTGCCAAAGAGATAAGGTTCCATCGTGTGTGGTATTTTTTTTTTTTTGGAAAGGATCGTGTGTGATATAGAGACGTGAAATTCCTCAGGAGTGAGGAATCAATCGATTCGTTCCTCGCCGTGCACAGCTCGAGCCAAGCGCAGGACGTCGCCTTGCGCATGAGGATGCCATGCCGGCGGGCGTCGGCCTCCTTTCCCGTATCCCTCTGTTCCCGCCACCAGCTGGCCGCTAGGACGCAGGCGCCGAGCGTGGCCTGGCATCCTCGTCGCCGCAGAGAAGCCCCCTCTCCTCCGGCCCTCCTCGCCGGCCCGCGCTCAAGCCGCCAGGTCCTGATGCTCCTCCGCCGCCCTCTCCTCCGGCCGCCCGTCGGCCTCGCCTTGCACGCGGCCACGCGCCCAAGTCTCCATAGTCCATAGTCTGCTAGTCTCTGCTGCTCTGCCATCTCTTTCCATTCTTCATTTAGATCTCCCTCTCCTCCGGCCGCCCGTCGGCCTCGCCTTGCACGCGCCCAAGTCTCCAGTCTGCTAGTCTCTGCTGCTCTGCCATCTCTTTCCATTCTTCATTTAGATCTCAAATCACGGTACTACTGGTAGACGATTTATGAGGCAACTGATACCTATTGATTTACAGACGTATATAAATTGGTGGAACTTTTTGCAAGAAATCAAGGTGGTACTATTTAGTAGTACAAAAATACCCAATCCGTCTATGTAAACCGGCAAAGAAAAATCTGGGCATGTCGGCCCAAATATGGCCACTGGTTTCCAGATGGTGGGGCTTGAGCTTCAGACGGAGAACATGCTCACGGCCCAAATCAAGAATATGGATCGAGTCGGCCCATATTCACCGATGGTGGCGGCCAGGGCAAGTGGTGGGAGGGCAAATTCGTCTAAAAAAGTGTTGGACCGGAAGAAACACTTCGTGCTTTATTATTAGGTATAGATAGATATGTTTGAGCATTGCATGCATGTATAACACTTGCACTTTGGTTTAATCAAGAAAGAACAAATAAAACCCTAAACCCTAACTTCCCCCTCTATTTGAAAACCATTCAAATGAGTTTTGTATTTGAAAAACTATCTACATGAATGGAACCCAAAGTAAATAAAATGGTTCCACATTATTTTATATACTTCATAAAAGTTTCTATAATTTGAAATTATTCAAAACAGATTACAAATGAAATATGCAAAAGAGGAAATAGAAAACAGAATTGGAAAATAGTTTTGCAAATAAAAAAACATCCATCTAACCTAATTTGGGCCGAGCCCATCTCCCCCTCTCCTCTTTCCGCCGCTCAGCGTGCGTCCCGCAGCAGCCGCCTCGGCACACCCAAAGCCCATCCCGGCCCGCATACCCCTTCGCCCATGTCCCTCGTCGTCTACCTGCAGACATGCAGGTAGCTTCCTGTCGTCGGCGCTGCCGTCCGCCGCTGCGGCCGCGCCAAGATGCGCGCCACCGACGGTCCTGACGTCTACAAGACCCCCTGGCAGCCGCCAAGGAACCCTAGCCCTCCTTCTCTCTCTCGCGTGTGTTCCTTCCTCTCTGTGCCGCGCATTCCCGAAACCCTAGCTCACCGGTCGCCGACTCCCCTCTATTCCCGACCACCCGTCTCCCCTCTCAGGCCATAGGCGTGGCCGCCGTCGTCTCCTCGTTCTTCTCCGCCAAGCCAAGCAATCCGGGAAGGCTCCACCACGCCGGAATCGAGTCCGCACATCTGTCGGCCGTCGAGGTTGTCGCCGTCGATTCGACGCCGTTCGACCGTCCCTGGCCTCGCCGTCACCACCATCGTGCTCAGAGTGAGCTCACTGTTCTAACGAACCCATCCACTCACTCTCTCCCTCTCTGTATCGCCGCCGCCACAACCGCCTGCAAGTCTCGCCGTCGGCCGCCTTTGCACACGCTGCTCCGACGACCATTCCAGGGCGGAGCCACCACTAAACGGCTCGCCTCACTCCCCTCTGTCCAACGCGCCCGCTCTCGCTCGCCCGCGCGTCCCCAGTCGCCAGCTCCATCGTCGATCTGCAAGCAAGCCATTGATGATGTCAGCATGACATCATCATGATATCATATTTTCTTTTTATTTCTTTTATTGTTTTCTGTAATTGTTTTATTAAATGGAAAATGTATGACAGGTGGGCCCTGCCTGTCAGGGTTTTAATCATTTCCATAAATATTTTCTGAAATATATAAAAGTCTGACATGTGGGCCCAAGTTGGAAATTATTTTAAATATTCCAAAAATGGTTTAAAATGAATTAAAATTTGGGAAATTCATAACTAATTCATTTTAAACCATAAAAATACAAATAATATACCAAAATGATCAGAAAAATGAAACCTATCTAACTAAGCTATAATCATACATTGTTAATCAACTTTGATAGCAAGTTTAATTAGAAGAACTAATTGAATCCTACAGGTGTTTCCGATGATCCCCCTGTTTTAGGGTTTGCACATCTCGAACCCCTTTTAAAGTGACCAAGCATGTTTTAGGGTTCAATTCAACACTGTTTAACTTGTCATATCATCCATATTGTATGAGAATTGCACATGCCATGTGTTCAGTGTCGCTTTCTCTTTTCCGGTGATTGGTTCTCCCGAATAGGAACCGAACCCGAAGCTAAAGTCAACGCCACCGAAGAGCAGTACCAGTCGAACAACGGACAAGGCAAGCGAAGCCCCACTCATACATATTGTTGGAATTATGCCCTAGAGGCAATAATAAAGATGTTATTATTATAATTCTTGTTCATGATAATGTTTATATTCCATGCTAGAATTGTATTAAGCGGAAACTTTAATACTTGTGTGGTTTGTGAACAACACCGTGTCCCTAGTACGCCTCTATGACTAGCTCATTGATTAATGATGGTTAAGGTTTCCTAACCATGGACATGAGTTGTCGATTAATAATGAGATCACATCATTGGGAGAATGATATGATGGACAGACCCAAACTAAGCGAAGCAATTAGATCGTGTCATCGTGTTCATCTTTGCGAAGCTTTTCTTATGTCAAATATTGTATTCCTTAGACCATGAGATAATGCAACTCCCTGGTATCGGAAGAAAGATTTGAGGTCATCAAACGTCATCCTATGAGAGGGTGATCATAAAGGTGTCTCTCAGGTGATCGGAAAGTATCTGTTGGGTTGTATGTATCGAGATGGGATTTGTCCCTCCCAAGTCGGAGAGATATACTTCGGGCCCACTCGGTAATCGATATCAACAACGCTTGCAAGCATGTGGTTAAGGAGTTAATCACAAAGTGATATCGGATTACGGAACGAGTAAAGTACTTGCTGTGAACGAGATTGAACTAGGTATGATGGTACCGACGATCAAATCTCGGGCAAGTAAAATATCGCGAGACGAAGGGAATATATATGGGATTGATTGAATCCTGGCATCGTGGTTCATCCGATATGATCATCGATGAATGTGTGGGAGTCAATATGGGTTTCCAGACCCCGCTGTTGATTATTGATAGAAGATCATGTCTGCATATTCTCGAACCCGAAGGGTCACACACTTAACGTGTCTCGACGCTAGGATAGATTGCATAATTGGTTTATGAGTTTTTGTTCGGAGTCTCGAATGGGATCCGGGACATCACGAGAGGTTCCGGAATGGTCTGGAGAATAAGATTCATATAAGGCAGTGCAGTTTTTGGAGTTCGGAATTGTTCCGGGTTAATCGGTATTGTACCGGAAGCTTCTAGAACCTTCCGGAAGGGGACCAACGTGGCCCCACCTTCCGGGAGGGGGCATGGGCCTATGAGGGAGTGCGCTGGCCGCATTGCGCTAGGGGCACAAGGCCCCATAGGGCCCAGCTAGCCAACAAAGGGATAAACCCTAATTAGAGCTTCTAGAAGGGGGGGGGGTTTCCTTGCCCCCCACTCTTCCTCCTTGGCCGCCGGTTTTGGACTTGGGGGAGGGGCTAGGGATGCCGCCCACCCCTCTATATAAAGAGGGTTGGGGGTGCACCACCCCCCACACACCTTCCCCTCCAAGCCCAGTCGCCCTGCTGCCCTCCTCTCTCTCTCTCCCTCCCGACTGCGTGTAGGCGAAGCCCTGCTGCAGAAATTCTCCACCAATTGCACCGCGCCGTTGCGTTGTAGATCCAACCCATCTCTCCACCATACTTGCTGGACCAAGGAAGGAGGAGACGTCGAGGTGCTGCACGTGTGCATCTCACGGAGGCATCGCCACTTGTGGTGCTAGATCGGATCGGATCAGATCGCGAGGAGGAGAAGCGAGTACGACTACATCACCCACGTTCCGACGAACGTTCCGCTGTGCGAATCTTCAAGGGTATGAAGATCTAATCCAATCTCTCTCGTTGTTTGCATCTCCTAGATTAGATCTTGGCTTCCTTCTGTTCGTATCCGTAGAAAATTTTGATTTACTATGCCGCGAATCCCTTCAGTGGTATCAGAGCTAGATCTATGCGTAGATGTGTTTCACGAGTAGAACGCAACATGGTTGTTGCGGGCATTGATGTTTTCTGTTGCAAGACTCTTGTTTGTGTTCTTCTTATGACACGGGATAGTGAGATTGAAGCGGTCCAGGCCAACCTTACGCGACGTCGTTCGCGAGACCGGCTCCGCACTTGACGTGTGGCTTGTTCCACACATGCGGCTGGTGGATGCTAGTTTCTCTCACTATAGTTGTCATGGGATTAACACCGGAGTTTGGCAACCATAATATCACCGTTGTGGCTTTCCGTAGGTAAGAATCGTTCTTAGCTTCTACTCCCATAAGCCACGTAAAACATGCAACAACAAAGTAGAGGCGTCTAACTTGTTTTTGCAGGGAGTGTTTTCTGTGATATGGTATGGCCCAAGATGTGATGTGTATAATGTATGCGATGATCATGTTTTGTAATGTTTCACGACTTGCATGTCGATGAGTACACAACCGGCAGGAGCCATATGGTTGTCTTTATAATTGTGTATGACCTGTGTGTCAACTTCTTATACGCCATGTAATAGTTTCACTTTATCGCTAAGTAGTTAGCAATAGTTGTAGTTGCTATTCGTGGTGGAGGCAATCATGGTGGAGTGATGGAGATCATGCCGGCACGCACAAGATGGAGATCATTGCGCGAAGATTGGCTATACCATGTCACATAAAGTTATATGCATGTGATGTTTATCCTTTTATGTATATTATTATGCTTAGATCGCGACGGTAGCATTATAATATGATTCCTCACTTAAAGATCAAGATAAAAACTGTGTTCTCCCCAAGTATGCACCGTTGTGAAAGTTCGTCGTGTCCAAGCATCACGTGATGATCGGGTGCTATAGACTGTACGCTCACATACAACGGGTGCAAGCCAGTTTTGCACACGCGGAAATACTTGGGTCTAACTTGACGAGCCTAGCATGTACAGACATGGCCTCGGAACACATGAACCGAAAGGTTAAGCATGAGTCATATGAATGATATGATTGACACTTCGTTGTCCACCATTGAAACCACATCTCTTCTCGTGAAGATCGGATTAGGTGTGGTGAATTTGGATCGTGTTCACTAAACAACTTGAGGGATGTTGAATTTAGTGGGAGTTCATCTAGTAATTTGATTAAGTTGAACTATTTATCATGAACATAGTCTAAGTTGTACATGCAAATACTGTAGATCACATGGCTAAGTCCAACTTCAACTTCAACGTTTTTGCTGAGAAGGAAAAGCTTAAAAACAATGGGTCTAACTTCACCAACTGGTTCCGCAATCTGAGAATCATTCTCTCTGGCGGTCAAAAGGACTATGTCCTTGAGAATGCGTTAGGTGACGCCCCTGCTGCTACTGCGTCGGCTGATGAGAAAGCTGTCTATCAGTCGCGCAAAGATGATTATGGTGTGATTAAGAGCACCATGTTGTTTGCTATGGAATCGGACCTTCAAAATCGTTTTGAAGACTATCCCGAGCCCTTTGAGATTCTCGAGGAGCTGAAAACCATGTTTCAGACTCAAGCCCGTTCTGAGAGATATGAGATCTCTAAGAAGTTCTTTAACTGCAAGATGGAGGAAGGGAGTTCTGTTAGTGAGCACGCCATTAAGATGTCGGGCTACACTCAACGCCTTGAGCAACTGGACTGCAAGATTCCAGAGGAGATCAAGATTGACAGGGTTCTGCAATCACTCCCTCCCAGCTACAAGAGTTTTGTAGTGACTCATAATCAGATTGGTTCCACTGATACGATCACCGAGCTCTTCACAAAGCTGAAGGCTGCGGAGGTGGACATCAAAAAGGATAATCATGTGTTGATGGTCAACAAGCCCCCCAACTTCAAGAAAGGTAAGGGTGCAAAGAAGCCCTTCAAGAAAGGCGGCGGCAAGCGCGTTGCCCCTGCTGAGAAGAAGCTCATGTCTGGTCCTAAACCGGACACTGAGTGCTTCTATTGCAAGGACAAGGGTCACTGGAAGCACAACTGTCCGAAGTACTTAGCGGACAAGAAGGCTGGCACCATCAAAGGTATATTTGATATACATGTTATTGATGTTTTCCTTACTAGCCCTCGTTGTAGTGCCTGGGTATTTGATACTGGTTCAGTTGCTAATATTTGTAACTCAAAACAAGAGCTACAGAATAGACGGAGGCTTGCGAGGGATGAGGTGACGATGCGCGTTGGCAACGGATCAAGAGTTGATGTGATGGCCGTCGGCACGCTCTCCTTAGTTTTACCTTTGGGATTAGTTTTAAACCTTAATAAATGTTATTATGTGCCTGTGTTGAGCATGAACATTATTTCTGAATCTTGTTTATTGCAAGATGGTTATTCATTTAAATCGGAGAATAATGGTTGTTATATTTATAAGAGTAACATCTTTTATGGTCATGCACCTATTGTGAATGGTTTATTTCTTCTAAATCTCGAAAGGGATGAAACACACATCCATAACATTGAGGCTAAGAGATGCAAAGTAGATAGTGATAATACTACTTATTTGTGGCACTGTCGTCTAGGTCATATTGGTGTAAAGCGCATGAAGAAACTCCATTCTGATGGACTTTTGGAGTCTCTTGATTTTGAATCATTTGACACATTCGAACCATGCCTCATGGGCAAGATGATCAAAACCCCGTTCTCCGGTATGATGGAGCGAGCAACGGACTTGTTGGAAATCATACATACCGATGTATGCGGACCGATGACTGTTTCGACGCGCGGTGGATATCGCTATTTTCTCACTTTTACCGATGACTTAAGTAGATATGGGTATATCTATTTAATGAAACATAAATCTGAAACATTTGAAAAGTTCAAAGAATTTCAGAATGAAGTGGAGAACCATCGTAACAGAAAGATTAAGTTTCTACGATCCGATCGTGGAGGTGAATATTTGAGTTATGATTTTCTCACGCATCTTAAAGTAAGCGGAATCGTTTCACAACTCACGCCACCCGGAACACCACAGCGCAATGGTGTGTCCAAACGCCGGAACCGAACCCTATTAGATATGGTCCGATCGATGATGTCTCTTACTGATTTGCCGTTATCATTCTGGGGTTATGCATTAGAAACCGCTGCATTCACTTTAAATAGGGCACCATCTAAATCCGTTGAGACGACACCGTATGAACTGTGGTTTGGTGCTAAACCTAAGTTGTCGTTTCTTAAAGTTTGGGGATGCGAAGCTTACGTCAAGAAGTTGATGCCGGACAAGCTCGAACCCAAAGCGGAGAAATGCGTCTTCATAGGATACCCTAAGGAAACTATTGGGTATACCTTCTATCACATAACCGAAGGCAAAGTGTTTGTCGCAAAGAACGGTTCCTTTCTTGAGAAGGAGTTTCTCTCGAAAGAAGTGAGTGGGAGGAAAGTAGAGCTAGACGAGGTTATTGAACCTTCTCTTGAATTGGAGAGTAGCGCAGCACCTGAAATTGTTCCAGTGCCGCCTGCACCAACGATAGAGGAAGCTAATGACAAGGATCATGAAGCTTCGGACGATGCTGCTACTGAACGTCACAGGCCGACAAGGTCGCGTGCCCCTCCTGAGTGGTACGGCAACCCTGTCTTGACTGTCTTGTTGGTAGAAGACAGTGAACCTACGAACTATGAGGAAGCGATGATGAGCCCAGACTCTGAGAAATGGCTAGAAGCCATGAAATCCGAATTGGGATCCATGAGCGAAAACCAAGTATGGACTTTGGTGGACCCTCCTAGCGACCGAAAGGCCGTTGAGTGCAAATGGATCTTCAAGAAGAAAACGGACGCGGATGGTAATGTTACCGTCTATAAGGCACGGCTTGTCGCGAAAGGTTTTCGACAAGTTCAAGGTGTTGACTACGATGAGACTTTCTCTCCCGTAGCGATGTTTAAGTCCATTCAGATTTTATTAGCAATTGCTGCGTTTCATGATTATGAAATATGGCAGATGGATGTCAAGACTGCGTTCCTCAATGGCAACATTGATGAAGAGTTGTATATGATGCAACCCGAAGGTTTTGTCGATCCTAAGGATGCTGATAAAGTATGCAAACTTCAGCGTTCCATTTATGGACTGAAGCAAGCATCTCGGAGTTGGAACCTTCATTTTGATCAAGTGATCAAGAGCTTTGGATTTGTTCCAAATTGCTACGAAGCTTGTATCTACAAGAAAGTGAGTGGGAGCTCGGTGACATTTCTGGTTCTATACGTGGATTACATATTGATTATTGGAAATGACATTAACATGCTTAACGATGTGAAGAGTTATTTGAACAAGTGTTTTTCAATGAAAGACCTAGGTGAAGCTGCTTATATATTGGGCATCAAAATCTATAGAGATAGACAAAGACGCCTGATAGCTTTAAGCCAGAGTACATACCTAGACAAAGTTCTGAAAAGGTTCAGGATGGATAAGGCAAAGAAAGGTTCAGTGCCTATGTTGTCAGGTAAGATATTGAGCAAGGCTTAGTGTCCAGCTACGGTAAATGATAGGGAAGCTATGAGCAAAGTTCCTTATGCCTCGGCCATAGGTTCTATCATGTATGCCATGCTGTGTACTAGACCGGATGTGTCCAATGCTCTTAGTTTGACGAGCAGGTATCAAAGTGATCCAGGAGAGGAACACTGGACAGCCGTGAAGAACATCCTAAAGTACCTAAATAGGACTAAAGAAATGTTCTTAGTCTATGGGGGTGATGAACAACTCGTCGTAAAAGGTTACGTCGACGCTAGTTTTGACACTGACAAGGATGATTCTAAATCTCAGACAGGATACGTGTATATTTTGAATGGAGGAGCTGTGAGCTGGAGAAGCTGCAAGCAAAGCGTGATCGCGGTATCTACAGTAGAAGCGGAATACATGGCTGCTGCAGAAGCATCAAGTGAAGGAGTTTGGATCAGGAACTTCATCACTGAGCTTGGCGTGGTTCCAAGTGCATTGGACCCACTGGAGATATTGTGTGACAACACTGGCGCCATAACACTCGCTAAGGAACCAAGATATCATCCAAAGACCAAGCATATCAACCGCAAGTTTCATATAATCCGAGATTATATAGCAGATGGAGATCTGAAGATTAGCAAAGTACATATAGATCTGAATGTCGTAGATCCATTGACTAAACCTCTTCCACGTGTAAAACATGATCAGCACCTCAGTGCCATGGGTGTGAGATTGTTGCCAAATGTAAACTAGATTATTGACTCTAGTGCAAGTGGGAGACTGTTGGAATTATGCCCTAGAGGCAATAATAAAGATGTTATTATTATAATTCTTGTTCATGATAATGTTTATATTCCATGCTAGAATTGTATTAAGCGGAAACTTTAATACTTGTGTGGTTTGTGAACAACACCGTGTCCCTAGTACGCCTCTATGACTAGCTCATTGATTAATGATGGTTAAGGTTTCCTAACCATGGACATGAGTTATCGATTAATAATGAGATCACATCATTGGGAGAATGATATGATGGACAAACCCAAACTAAGCGAAGCAATTAGATCGTGTCATCGTGTTCATCTTTGCGAAGCTTTTCTTATGTCAAATATTGTATTCCTTAGACCATGAGATAATGCAACTCCCTGGTATCGGAAGAAAGCTTTGAGGTCATCAAACGTCATCCTATGAGAGGGTGATCATAAAGGTGTCTCTCAGGTGATCGGAAAGTATCTGTTGGGTTGTATGTATCGAGATGGGATTTGTCCCTCCCAAGTCGGAGAGATATACTTCGGGACCACTCGGTAATCAATATCAACAACGCTTGCAAGCATGTGGTTAAGGAGTTAATCACAAAGTGATATCGGATTACGGAACGAGTAAAGTACTTGCTGTGAACGAGATTGAACTAGGTATGACGGTACCGACGATCAAATCTCGGGCAAGTAAAATATCGCGAGACGAAGGGAATATATATATATGGGATTGATTGAATCCTGACATCGTGGTTCATCCGATATGATCATCGATGAATGTGTGGGAGTCAATATGGGTTTCCAGACCCCGTTGTTGATTATTGATAGAAGATCATGTCTGCATATTCTCGAACCCGAAGGGTCACACACTTAACGTGTCTCGACGCTAGGATAGATTGGATAATTGGTTTATGAGTTTTTTTCGGAGTCTCGGATGGGATCCGGGACATCACGAGAGGTTCCGGAATGGTCTAGAGAATAAGATTCATATAAGGCAGTGCAGTTTTTGGAGTTCGGAATTGTTCCGGGTTAATCGGTATTGTACCGGAAGCTTCTAGAACCTTCCGGAAGGGGACCAACGTGGCCCCACCTTCCGGGAGGGGGCATGGGCCTATGAGGGAGTGCCCTGGCCGCATTGGGCCAGGGGCACAAGGCCCCATAGGGCCCAGCCGGCCAACAAAGGGATAAACCCTAATTGGAGCTTCTAGAAGGGGGGGGTTTCCTTGCCCCCCACTCTTCCTCCTTGGCCGCCGGTTTTGGAATTGGGGGAGGGGCTAGGGCTGCCGCCCACCCCTCTATATAAAGAGGGCTGGGGGCGCACCACCCCCCACACACCTTCCCCTCCAAGCCCAGTCGCCCTGCTGCCCTCCTCTCTCTCTCCCTCCCGACTGCGTGTAGGCGAAGCCCTGCTGCAGAAATTCTCCACCAATTGCACCGCGCTGTCGCGTTGTAGATCCAACCCATCTCTCCACCATACTTTCTAGACCAAGGAAGGAGGAGACGTCGATGTGCTACACATGTGCATCTCACGGAGGCATCGCCACTTGTGGTGCTAGATCGGATCGGATCGCGAGGAGGAGAAGCGAGTACGACTACATCACCCACGTTCCGACGAATGTTCCGCTGTGCGAATCTTCAAGGGTATGAAGATCTAATCCAATCTCTCTCGTTGTTTGCATCTCCTAGATTAGATCTTGGCTTCCCTCTGTTCGCATCCGTAGAAAATTTTGATTTACTATGCCGCGAATCCCTTCACATATGAATCCTGTGATTACAAAGTATTTCATTCTTGTCATATGCAATCGGTTCAAACAGTCTTTTATCAGTAGACAGAGTAATCCTATCTGATGCATGATTTCCTTTGTGAACTATATTACCTGATCCACCGCTCCTAGCATAACTAGGGTTTGGCTTATGAGCGTCACTAGTGCCACAGTTCAGTCAAGCTTAGCCATGCTTAGTGGTCTGATGCTAATCACTCATGTGATGCACCGGAGATGCGAATGAATCTAGTATAGTAGGATGTGGTGATGTGACCAGACGTAGATGATAAACATGCTAAGGCTTGTATGGGAGGCCACGTCGGTTGTGGTTTTTGTAGTCCCATACTTGCCACCCTTAGGACCTTATGTTCTCGCCTCTTGAACCAACATGAGCGTACAACCACTCGGGGGCCTGGAAACCCCCTCGACCAACTAACTTGCCTAGTAGATTCCATGAGTCACATAGTTTGGGCTTTCCATTCGACATACGCATCTTGGTTGTTCTTGAATGGAGGAGAAGGAGGTGCATTCATAAAAGGTAGGTAAGCGTGGCCGGGAACAAGAGATGCCCGACATCCGTAATCTTGAACCATGTGCACATCATTAGGGACCGGCTTCGGGACTTGACCCGTTATGGTGGCATCTCCCTAGTGCATGACTCATGGTCTCGGCGAAAGCAAGGTAAAGGTCGTGGTCAACCACTCTCTGCCGGCCTTCCAAGGAAGATGGCTAATAATTTGGCATTAAGAATCGGTTGGTACGTGTGGGTAAAGTTGTGCACCCCTGCAGGGTTATTAATCTTTTCGAAAAGCCTTGTCCACGGTTATGGACGACTTGGGAACGGATTCTGTGATCATAGAGAACTATAACCGAATGATAAAACTTGCCAACTAAAGTGAGATCTGGAATACTTCCTCGGGGTTTGTTGAGGGGGTAGTCCGAGAAGAGAGGTTCTTTTGATAATGGTTCTTGGTGGATATCAAAGATGATTTTAGGAGCTAGAGTTGTAGTCTTCTTATCCCCGTTTGAATATGATCTGACTAGACGAGTTTCTTCTCCCTCTTGTTTGAAAAACAAAAGATGGCTTTATGCAAAATAACTCCACTAGCCATAAGTCTTGCGGAGTACACCCTGTACTCGTCTTTGCTTCGTTGATTTTTCTACAGATGAAGCTACTCCAACTAAAGGTGGTTTCTACATCGAAGTCGACGAGTAGTCGGGGTTCCCGGGCAGCAGCCTAGGATCTATGGAAGGGTCGCTACTTCTGTTAAGGCCTCTTAGGCCCTTTGCTAAGTTTGTTGTTTAGAACAACTTGTTTGCTTCCGTTGTTTGATGTAATGATGGGTCTGTGACCCTTGTTTGTATGCCTGGTTTGTAACTCTCTTAAGAGTTTACCTTATTAATGTATGGTTTGTATGTTCTGGAATGTTACCGATCTTTCCCTACGCGCTTCGAAATTTAGGTTAGGCTTATATCAGATGAGGATCTGGTATTTGTGTAGCCCTGATCCCGGGTCGTGACAGATTTTGGTATCAGAGCAGGACTGCCTGTAGGAAACCCTTCTAGTTGGTCGATGTTGAGTCTAGAGTTTGAGAAAACTATTTGAAAGCTAAAAACTATTTTCAAAACTCTGAATAGGACTCTTTTTACTCCTTATCCAAGGTTGTTCTATTGCTGAGTTATCTTACCTCGTTTGCTTTGCAAGGTTTTCACTTCTCGTCTATTATTTCAAACTCTTAGGATATACGGGTTTGGGTTGTTTTTCCCTAAGTACTCCGTACTTGGTTGCAAGGCTTAGAGTTTCCAAGATATATCTGTGCAACTGAAGCAATGTTTTTCAACTTTGCTAAGGATGCCTCTAATCTCGCTCTCAATTCTTTTGTGACTTGTTGGTATCATATCATGCTTGCATTCCATTGTTATGGTTTGTATCTAAGTTGGTAGCATATACGTTCAGTATGCTTGTTCTACTTCCATACTTAATACATTGATATATTTTTCATCCACATGTTCACCTCTACCATGATCCTTTGATATGGTTTTGCCATCCTTTGTTGTACCCTTTTTGGTGAATCCATTCTCATGGTTTCTGTTTTCTCCTCAGGATGCCGGCTGGTACTCGTCGTTCTGTTGGCCGTCGAGGAAACAACAATGCTGATCAGGAACTTCCGCCATGTCACATCCCAAGATTTTCCAAATCTTGTAATGTGAAAAATAAATGAATAAAATAAAACTTTGTTTGATTTTCAGGGCCAGAAGAAACTTTTTGAATTTAATTGGAACTTCAAACCAATTTAAATCAAATAAATCCTAAAGGGATTAAAAAGATAAATATTTAATAAAGGGAAAATAAAAGTATTTTATTACTACTTTGAAATCTTTTTATAAAAGGTTTTGGTTCTCAAAATGAAAAGAAATATTTTAAATAAAGATTATTTTATAAAGCCAAATTAAACCTTGGCCAAGACTTTGAAACAAAAGGTTTTGCTTTGATTAAAATAGTAGAGGTTTATTTAAAATAAAATAAAAAGGATTTGAATATCCAAGTTTTATTAATAAAGGTTTTACTATTTCCAAAACATCAAAACTTATTTACTTATTTAAAATAAGTTTTCCAAATATTTTTATTCTCAAAATAAAACCTACTGAAGTGTTTTGGTTTTATTCTAAATTTCAAAATAAAGATTTAAATAAAACCAATCCTATTTGATTTATTAACTAAGGTCCATTTTATTTAATTATAAATGGACCCTATAGCAAAAATGTTATTTTGTTTTAAACAAGTTTCCAAGTATTCTTTATTTCCAAATAAAATTTGGTTTTGAAAATATTTGGATTTTAAAATGGAGATTTTATTAATTAAATTAAACCCTATTTTATTAAATAAAGATCCATTTTATTTAATTAATGAATGGATCCTAAAAAGAATAAAAATATTATTTTTATGGATTTGGTTTATGTTGATAAACAGAACCAAAAACTCTTTATAAGTTTGAATTGTTTGAATGGTTTGAATGATTGAATAATTGATTGAAAATTCAAAACAGATTATAGAATTAGAAAAAGAAAAAATTTCAGAAACAGGAAAAAATAAAGAAGAGGGCAATCCAACCCAGCAGCCCAATAGGCCCAGAAGCAGCCCAGTTTCTCTCCCTCCCGAAGAAAACGGTTGACACTAATTAACTGACCCGCTAAGTCAATGACCAGTGGACCCTCCCCCTCCTTTCTTTTCCCACTGACCGGTGGACCCCACCTCTACTGCTCATCGTCCACACCCGCGCGACCCCTTCTTCCTCCTTCGACGCCGTTACCTGCTGCGATTCCGCGGATTCAATTCGTCTTAATGCCGCGTCTTTACCTCGCCTTGACCACGCAGTCTTAAACGCCCATGCCTCCTCTATATTTCCCCTCTGACACCCCGCGCTGGCACCCTTTAGACCCCAATTTCCTCCCCGAGAATCCTCTGCTCCGACGAGGTCCAGTGCCGATTCCGGCCAAGCCACACCACCCCGTGCCTTCCCGAGCACCCTAGCAGCTTCCCCACTTCTTGACGCCTCTCCCAGTGCCTTTCGTTCGACCGCGGGCGCCCCAAAGCGTCAGCTACGTCAAGCTTCCGAACGCCGCCGCGTCTGCAACCTCTCCGACGACCTCCCCCGGTAAACGCTGACCGCCCCGAGCCTCCTCGTTCACACTCCCTCACTCGCCTCGGTCTTGCGCAACTAGCCCTGATCTTTGTTTGTCTTTTCGTGACCTGTAGCGTCGCCTTCGACCGTGGACAGAGCCGTCCTACGCCAGCCCTAACTCCGGCGAGCAATCAAGGACAGCCCCGTGCGCCCCTTCACCAACCAGTACCACGTTGAGCATCAGCAAGCGTCAATGATTCCGGTGAGCACCTTTTCCTCTTTCCTCGCTTCCTATTTCACCAGCACCGCCGCCGTCTGCCCGTCGCCGCCGCGCACAGCCGTGCAGCGCCGCCAGTTAATGGCCATTTGTTTAGGTCCGTTAGATCTAGATCAGGCGAGCAGGAATAGGTCACTTAAACGTCGAAGGGGTATGCTTCCAGAACCATACGATCTAATTTGATCCAACGCACCGCGTGGCCGATCCGGCCGAACCGGTATCGACCAATGAGACAGCGACGCGTGGCCTGTATTAGATCTAAAATCAGATTTGAATCAGATTTATTTGCAAACTTCAAACCCTTATAACTTGTGATCCACACGTCCAAAAATTACAAATTTTATGTCGTTGGATTCAGGAGAACAAGACCTAGCTAACCATGCCCTTAGTTTAGCAAATAGTATCTGTTAGGTTGCTTGTTTTTGCAGATTCTTTTGTGAGCTTGTTTAGAGTATAAAAATTGTTTAAAAATGATTTTAGGGTTAAAACCTTTGCAAAATGGTTTGTTGTGACCTTACTGACCCTAGGAATCAACCCATGGTTTTGAAAATGATTTGGAATAAAAACTTTGAGAAAATATTTAGATTCAAAGCTACTGACCCAAAACACCAAGTCTTGAGAGTTAGAAACATTTGGTGAAAACTTAAAGGTTTTAGATTTGTTAAAAACTAATTTCCACCACATAAAATGATAAAGAGATTAAAATGGTTTTTAGACAAAACCCTCTAACAAATGACTTTGCCACTTTGGTAAATGACCAATTTGGAACTTACAAAGTTTAGAAACCTAATAGAGACCCTTTTTGCAAAATAAACTATTTTGTGCATATTCCCATGCATGACCTAGATTCCATTACTTTGTGTGTGTGAAATTGTTTGTTTGACTTTGGTTGGAATGTTAGTTGATTTTGTGTTTGCTTGATTGACTTGTAGTGAAGATTAGAGAAGTGTGAGACTAGCAAGATCAAGAAGTGAACCACCATTCCCTACCAAAAAGGCAAGTGACACTATCATCCAAGTCCTACTATTTTCATTACACTTAGTGGATTTTTGTAACATGCATGAAAAGGATTTCTATATTTTAAGCTATGCTAAATCCTAATAGGATACCCTTATATATTCCTTAGTGGAAACATTGTAGTTGTAGTATGCTTAGCCCTGCTATATATTGGGATGGGATACATGATATGATTATATGAAGAGTTGAAAAGACTTATGTTTTATATAATAAAACAAGTACTCAATGAACCACCTGGGTGGACAAGGATACTCAAGTTTTGGACAAGGTGGCAACAAAAGGAACCATGTTTATATGGCTACCTCTTTTTGTATGTGCACCAGAAGCAAACCACCTAGGGACTTAGAGATTGAACATGTTTCTCGTACAGTGGCTTCCGTGTACAACCACATGCTAAATGGGCTCTGGCTTAGTCAACTACATAGTGGAAGACCCATGCATTGGCATCTTCAGGTTAACTAGAATTGTGTAAGGGAACTTGAAACCCTACATCGGTGCCTGGTAGACAAGCTAGCATTGTGTATTGGGAGTACTCCTATGGAAAGACTTTGTCACATTCTCAATCTGCCAGTACTCCATCTTGGTGAGTACTTATCCAGCGGCCACTGGTGGCAACAAGATGAGATTGTGTCATGTGGGTAAAGTGTACAACTTCTGCAGAAGATCAAATTCTAAGTACTTAGCCGTGTCCCCGGTTATGGACAATACTGAGCAACTAAGGCCTGAAGCTATGGAAGATCTCGACATTCCAATTTCTCAAAGTTAAAACTTGAGGGTGACAACAAGGGATTAGAAGCACTTGGAGTTTTCCAAGAAGTTCAAAAAGATTTGACAAAGATCAAAAACTATTTTGAAAAGATAGGACAAAACTATATTGCTTTATGCAAATGAGCCTAAGCTCTACTTAGCCAAATATGCATGTAATGATAGGATCCACTCATATTATACATAGAAGTGAAGCTTGCCAATACATTCAAATGTATTGACCCTTGTGGCTGTAACTTGTAATGTTGCAGGTTTGAATTTCTTTTATTGAAGATTGATTGATTAGGTTTACAAAGTCTACAACCAGCATGTCTGCCTGTGGCACTTTGAAGATGAAGGACCCCTACTTATAGTTATTCCGCTGCAATGTAATGTAATAGCCAAATGAGCTATATTTGATGTAATAAAATTATGTTATTCCTGGTTATAAAGTTGTACTATGACCTTTGTTTCTTGATATTACATCTTAAACTGTGGATGCTAGCTATTGATCCAGGGACTAGCATTATAATCACAGGAGGTATCAACCTTACCATATTATTATCAGGTTGAGGCCTCTATACGCCACCTCCCACAATGGCCGAGGTTCTCAACAACATTGAGACCAACCGTCTGCGGAATGAACGTCTTCTGGAGCGTGTGGTGCAGAACACTGAACGTCGTTCTGACGACTGTGTCACACTTGGAGATTTCATGCGCTCTTTTCCTCCAATCTTCACCCACTCCAAGGAGCCCCTTGAAGTTGATGATTGGCTCCGCACCATAGAGCGCAAGTTCAGTGCTCTTCGTGTCCGTCCTGCTGATCGTGTTAACTTCGCCACCTATCAACTGGAAGGTGAGGCTGGTGTTTGGTGGAAAGGTTTTCAGAATCTGCAAGCTCAGGGACATGTTGTTACCTGGGAGGAGTTTGTTGCAGCATTTCGTGCCTCTTATATCCCTAAGCCCGTCATGGATCTCAAAAGGAGGGAGTTTTTGGATCTGACTAAGGGGCGCAAGGATATTTAAACCTATGGGTGTGAGTTTAATCGCCTGGCTCGTTATGCAACTAGGGATGTGACCAATGATGAAGATAAGCAAGAGTTGTTCTGTAAGGGACTTAACCCTGCACTTCGCTATGAGTTGCTGCCCTTCAAGTTTCAGTCTTTCCAGGACTTGAACAATCAGGCTCTTACCTTAGAGCATGGAAGGAAGGATATGAAAGTCTCTCAGAAGTGTGAAGAAGGAAATTCTCGTGCTTCTTCCTATGGTAACAAGAAGCGCCGTGTCTTTGTTCCATACAGTGTTGTGCCTCGTGCTCCTTATGCACCCAAGTCTTCTGGCAATAATTCTCGTCAGCCACAGTCAAATACTGGTGGATCAAACTATCATCCTTCTGCTGGTTCTCACACTGGGGTTACCTGTTACTCCTGTGGTTAGCCTGGTCACTACTCAAGGGAGTGTTCTCAAAGGGCTGCCAGACGCAATGATCAGCAGGAAAAGAAGAATGATAAATCTCAAGGTGCTGGACGTGGTCGTCTGACCCATCTCACTGTTGAGGAAGCTTAGGAAGATCCACGCGTCATTCTGGGTACGCTCCGTGTCAATTCAATTCTCGCAACAGTTTTGTTTGATTCTGGAGCATCGCATACATTCATATCACAAGAGTTTGCATGGGAGCATGGTATACCTTTTGAAGCAATGCCTTCCCCTATAGAGATTAGTACTCCTGGGTCTCGTTGGCAGACCATCTGGGTTACTCATGGGGTTGAGATAGATATAGCATATCGGAAGTTTCCCACTTCTCTCATTGCACTCAAGTCAACTGACATAGATGTCATTCTGGGCATGGACTGGTTAACCAAGTATCAAGCCGTCATTGGTTGTGCACTTAGAACAGTTTCTGTGACCTCTCCTGCTGGCATAACTGTCAAGTATTGGACTGATGGTTCAAAGTCTCCGTCAGCGGTCCTTAAACCTTTCTCGGAGTTGTATGCCATGGATGTTCTACCTATTCTCGAGGTCCAAGATGTCCATGCAGTCTGTGATTTCCTGGATGTCTTACCTGAAGAGTTGCCTAGCATGCCACCTGATCGAAGTGTGGAGTTTGTCATAGAGCTAGTTCCTCGAACTGCTCCTATCTCCAAAAGACCTTACCGCATGCCTCCTCATGAGTTGGTTGAGTTGAAGAAGCAACTTGAAGAGTTAGAGGGTCTAGGATACATCCAACCTACCACATCTTCTTGGGGTTGCCCTACCATCTTTGTCAAGAAGCGGGATACAAATATTCCAAGATTGGTGGTTGATTACCGTCAACTCAACACGGTGACAATCAAGAATAAGTACCCACTTCCCCGGATAAATGACCTCTTTGATCAATTAAGTGGTGCCACTGTCTTCTCCAAAATGGATTTAAGATCAGGGTATCATCAAATCAAGATCAGAAAGGAGGATATCCCAAAGTCAGCATTTACAACTCGTTATGGTCTTTACGAGTACACAGTGATGTCCTTCAGGTTAACCAATGCCCCTGCCACATTTATGAGGCTCATGAATTCCGTCTTTATGGAGTATCTCGGCAAGTTCGTCGTGGTATACATTGATGACATTCTAATCTATTCCAAGACCGAAGAAGAGCATGCCGAACATTTATGTTTGGTATTGACTAAACTTCGTGAACATCGTCTCTATGCCAAGTTTTCCAAATGTGAGTTCTGGTTACAAGAGCTCGTCTTCCTTGGTCATGTTGTGTCTGCAAGCGGTGTTGCTATCATACCGGATAAGGTTCAGACCATTCTGGAATGGAAGTCACCTACTTCAGTCAAGGAAATCCGAAGTTTTCTTGGAATGGCTGGATATTACCGCTGATTCATCGAGAACTTCTCCAAGATAGCCAAGCCTATGACCGATCTTCTTAAGAAAGATAAGAAGTTTGAATGGTTAGAAAAGGCAGAAGAAAGCTTCCAAGCTTTGAAAACTAAGCTAACCACTGCTCCTGTGCTGGTTCTTCCGGATACAAGCAAGGACTTCGTCATCTATTGTGATGCTTCTCTCCAAGGGCTCGATTGTGTGTTGATGCAAGATGGTCATGTAGTGGCCTATGCTTCTCGGCAGTTGAAGCCACATGAGAACAATTATCCAACCCATGATCTCGAACTCGCTGTTGTTGTTCATGCCCTTAAGCAATGGCGACATTACCTCATCGGTAACCGTTGCGAACTTTACTCGGATCATCAAAGTCTGAAGTATCTCTTTACCCAGCCAGATCTGAATCTCAGGCAAAGACGATGGTTGGAACTCATCAAAGATTATGATTTGGGTCTCAACTATCAACCCGGCAAAGCCAACATCGTTGCTGATGTGCTAAGTCGGAAGTCTTATTGCAACAACCTGATGATTTCACAAGCCAACATGTTCTCTACGAGGAAATCAAGCGTCTTAGCCTTGAAGTAGTTCCTTGTGGATTCCTGGCTAACCTTGAAATAAAATCTTCTCTAGAGGACCAAATCAAGGAAGCTCAAAATCAAGATGATGAAGTTACCAAGATCAAGGAACGTGTTGCAAGCGGTGAAGCTAAATGGTTCTTTGTCAATGATCAAGGTACTCTCTATTTTGGTAACCGGCTAGTGGTTCCAAACAGTCGAAAAATCAAAGATCTAATCCTTTTGGAAGCTCATGAATCCCCTTTGTCCATCCATCCTGGTGGTACCAAGATGTACTGAGATCTCCGTCAGAGATTCTGGTGGAGTGGAATGAAACCAGAAATCGCTCGCTTTGTTGCAGAGTGCGACGTTTGCTGTCGTGTGAAGGCTGGACACCAAAGGCTGCTGGACTTCTGCAGCCGTTGAAAATCCCTGAGTGGAAATGGGATGAAATTGGTATGGATTTTATCACTGGACTCCCAAAGACACAATCTGGACATGATGCCATATGGGTAGTTATTGATCGACTATCCAAAGTTGCTCACTTCCTTGCTATTCGGGAAAGCATTACTGCAAGCCAGTTGGTAGAGCTATACATATCCCGGATAGTCGTCCTCCATGGTGTACCCAAGAAGATCATATTTGATCATGGAAGCTTGTTCACTTCCAAATTCTGGGCTAGTATACAGCAAGCAATGGGAACTCAAGTTTCCTTCAGTACAGCCTATCATCCTAGAACCGGTGGTCAGACTGAAAGAGTGAATCAAATTCTTGAAGACATGCTCCGAGCATGTGTCATATCCTTTGGAAAGAACTAGGAGAAATGTCTTCCTTTTGCGGAGTTCTCTTATAACAACAGTTTTCAATCCAGTTTGGGCATGGCACCTTTCCAATTCCTGTATGGGAGAACATGTCGAACACCGCTGAACTGGACAGAAACCGGCGAAAGACAATTCTTTGGTCCGGACATGATCCAAGAAGCAGAAGATCAAGTTCGCATAATTCGAGAGCGTCTGAAGGCTGCTCAATCTCGTTATAAGACTAACTATGATCGTCATCATCTTGAAATTCATTATGAAGTTGGTGATCAAGTTTACCTCCGGGTCACTCCTCTGAAGGGTGTCCATCGATTTGGTATCAAAGGCAAATTGGCACCTCGCTACGTTGGTCCCTTACGCATTCTCTCCAATCAGGGTGAGCTTGCCTACCAATTGGATCTACCTTCAACTTTTCCAGAGGTACATGATGTTTTCCATGTGTCTCAACTCAAGCGCTGCTTCAAAGATCCCATTCGTGGTGTGGACCATGAAACTTTGGAACTCCAAGATGATCTAACCGACCGAGAATACCCTGTTCGTATTCTTGATGAAACCGAGCGCAAGACTCGTCGCCAAACCATCAAGTTCCTGAAAATTCAATGGTCTCATCACTCTGAGTCAGAAGCAACCTGGGAACACGAAAATCGTCTTCGATCTGAGTACCCTGCCTTCTTCTCTAAAACCTAGGAATCTCGGGTCGAGATTCTTGTAAGTGGGGTAGAGCTGTAACATACCACCCTTTTTTGTAATATTAATAAGGATATGTTTGAGCATTGCATGCATGCATAACACTTGCACTTTGGTTTAATCAAGAAAGAACAAATAAAACCCTAAACCCTAACTTCCCCCTCTATTTGAAAACCATTCAAATGAGTTTTGTATTTGAAAAACTATCTACATGAATGGAACCCAAAGTGAATAAAAGGGTTCCACATTATTTTATATACTTCATAAAAGTTTCTGTAATTTGAAATTATTCAAAACGGATTACAAATGAAATATGCAAAAGAGGAAATAGAAAATAGAATTGGAAAATAGTTTTGCAAATAAAAAACATCCATCTAACCTAATCTGGGCCGAGCCCATCTCCCCCTCTCCTCTTTCTGCCGCTCAGCGTGCGTCCCGCAGCAGCCGCCTCGGCCCACCCGAAGCCCATCCTGGCCCGCGTACCCCTTCGCCCATGTCCCTCGTCGTCTACCTGCAGACATGCAGGTAGCTTCCTGTCATCGGCGCTGCCGTCCGCCGCTGCGGCCGCGCCAAGATGCGCGCCACCGACGGTCCTGACGTCTACAAGACCCCCTGGCAGCCGCCAAGGAACCCTAGCCCTCCTTCTCTCTCTCGTGTGTGTTCCTTCCTCTCTGTGCCGCACATTCCCGAAACCCTAGCTCGCCGGTCGCCGGATCCCCTCTATTCCCGACCACCCCTCTCCCCTCTGAGGCCATAGGCATGGCCGCCGTCGTCTCCTTGTTCTTCTCCGCCAAGCCAAGCAATCCGGGAAGGCTCCACCACGCCGGAATCAAGTCCGCACATCTGTCGGCCGTCGAGGTTGTCGTCGTCGATTCGACGCCGTTCGACCGTCCCTGGCCTCGCCGTCACCACCATCGTGCTCAGAGTGAGCTCACTGTTCTAACGAACCCATCCACTCACTCTCTCCCTCTCTGTATCGCCGCCGCCACAACCGCCTGCAAGTCTCGCCGTCGGCCGCCTTTGCACACGCTGCTCCGACGACCATTCCAGGGCGGAGCCACCACTAAACTGCTCGCCTCCCTCCCCTCTGTCCAACGCGCCCGCTCTCGCTCGCCCGCGCGTCCCCAGTCGCCAGCTCCATCGTCGATCTGCAAGCAAGCCATTGATGATGTCAGCATGACATCATCATGATATCATATTTTCTTTTTATTTCTTTTATTGTTTTCTGTAATTGTTTTATTAAATGGAAAATGTATGACAGGTGGGCCCTGCCTGTCAGGGTTTTAATCATTTCCATAAATATTTTCTGAAATTAATAAAAGTCTGACATGTGGGCCCAAGTTGGAAATTATTTTAAATATTCCAAAAATGGTTTAAAATGAATTAAAATTTGGGAAATTCATAAATAATTCATTTTAAACCAGAAAAATACAAATAATACCAAAATTATTAGAAAAATGAAACCTATCTAACTAAGCTATAATCATACATTGTTAATCAATTTTGATAGCAAGTTTAATTAGAAGAACTAATTGAACCCCATAGGTGTTTCCGATGATCCCCCTGTTTTAGGGTTTGCACATCTCGGACCCCTTTTAAAGTGACCAAGCATGTTTTAGGGTTCAATTCAACACTGTTTAACTTGTCATATCATCCATATTATATGAGCATTGCACATGCCATGTGTTGAGTGTCGCTTTCGCTTTTCCGGTGATTGGTTCTCGCGAATAGGAACCGAACCCGAAGCTGAAGTCAACGCCACCGAAGAGCAGTACCAGTCCAACAACGGACAAGGCAAGAGAAGCCCCACTCATACATATGAATCCTGTGATTACAAAGTATTTCATTCTCGTCATATGCAGTCGATTCAAACAGTCTTTTATCAGTAGACAGAGTAATCCTATCTGATGCATGATTTCCTTTGTGAACTATATTACCTGATCCACCGCTCCTAGCATAACTAGGGTTTGGCTTATGAGCGTCACTAGTGCCACAGTTCAGTCAAGCTTAGCCATGCTTAGTGGTCTGATGCTAATCACTCATGTGATGCACCGAAGATGCGAATGAATCTAGTATGGTAGGATGTGGTGATGTGATCAGAAGTGGATGATAAACATGCTAAGGCTTGTATGGGAGGCCACGTCGGTTGTGGTTTTTGTAGTCCCATACTTGCCACCCTTAGGACCTGATGTTCTCGCCTCTTAAACCAAGACGAGCGTACAACCACTCGGGGGCCTGGAAACCCCCTCGACCAACTAACTTGCCTAGTAGATTCCATGAATCACATAGTTTGGGCTTTCCATTCGACATACGCATCTTGGTTGTTCTTGAATGGAGGAGAAGGAGGTGCATTCATAACAGGTAGGTAAGCGTGGCCGGGAACAAGAGATGCCCGGCATCCGTAATCTTGAACCCTGCGCACATTATTAGGGACCGGCTTCGGGACTTGACCCGTTATGGCGGCATCTCCCTAGTGCGTGACTCATGGTCTCGGCGAAAGCAAGGTAAAGGTCGTGGTTAACCACTCTCTGCCGGCCTTCCAAGGAAGAGGGCTAATAATTTGGCATTAAGAATCGGTTGGTACATGTGGGTAAAGTTGTGCAGCCCTGCAGGGTTATTAATCTTTTTGAAAAGCCGTGTCCACGGTTATGGACGACTTGGGAACGTATTCTGTGATCATAGAGAACTATAACCGAATGATAAAACTTGCCAACTAAAGTGAGATCCGGAATACTTCCTCGGGGTTTGTTGAGGGGGTAGTCCGGGAAGAGAGGTTCTTTTGAAAATGGTTCTTGGTGGATATCAAAGATGATTTTAGGAGCTAGAGTTGTAGTCTTCTTATCCCCTTTTGAAAATGATCTGACTAGACGAGTTTCTTCTTCCTCTTGTTTGAGAAACAAAAGATGGCTTTATGCAAAATAACTCCACTAGCCATAAGTCTTGCAGAGTACACCCTGTACTCAGCTTTGCTTCGTTGATGTTTTCTACAGATGAAGCTACTCCAACTGAAGGTGGTTTCTACGTCGAAGTCGACGAGTAGTCGGGTTCCCGGGCAGCAACCTAGGATCCATGGAAGGGTCACTACTTCTGTTAAGGCCTCTTAGGCCCTTTGCTAAGTTTGTTGTTTAGAACAACTTGTTTGCTTCCGTTGTTTGATGTAATGATGGGTCTGTGACCCCTGGTTTGTATGCGTGGTTTGTAACTCTCTTAAGAGTTTACCTTATTAATGTATGGTTTGTATGTTCTGTAATGTTACCGATCTTTCCCTGCGCGCTTCGGAATTTAGGTTAGGCTTATATCAGATGAGGATCTGGTATTTGTCTAGCCCTGATCCCGGGTCGTGACAAATTTGGTGGAGGGATTAGGGTAGGTAGGTTTGGTTGGGGATGGTTTTAGGGTTTATGTGGCTGTGGGCCGGGTGGCCTCCGGTTGGGCCTTCGGCCTAACCGTTGGCTGCCAGCCCCTGATGGCTGTGAAATATAGCCATCCATGTCCGCATTTAAACTAGATATTTTCATATATTTGATGAAATATATCTCTAAACCCTACCACTAATGCCTAATGATCAAAGGGTTATGCAATTCTTTCTTGCTATTTTTCCCTACGTAGATAATGACGTATTATGGTGGGAATCAAACCATAAATGCTAAAGGTATGAGATGTCTAACACGTCAAAGAAACCAGGAGCCGTGAAGTGGATCTAGAAGACTTAACGACCAACTATACAACATGAACTTTATTCCGGGCGTATAGTTTCGGTCGTATAGTTGCCATCGACTCCATTAGGTCAAACATAACAACTTTCATGAAGGGACCCCTATATAAAGAGGCTTCAGGCGATGAGAAACAACGCTTCTTTTCGATCTCAACTCTCCCTACCACCAGAAGCCACCACGCCGGAGGAATATATCTAGATCTAAATCTCCAAAACCTACTCCACCACCATATCCATCATCCACCACTAGTAATAGTAGATCTCTTCTCCAATTGGCAACATTGTAAGACTATTTGCTATCAATCTTATGATCTGTATTATAATGTTTATGATTGTTGATTTCATCTCTATGTGTGAGTAGTTCTCCTTGGGCCAAGGGCTTCGGCCTAGCCATGTAGGCTCTTGTGCATGTTTTTTATCATAGATGGGATCATGTATTAGTTTGTATGACATGATGATTATAGTACCCTCTCTTCCCTCAATCTAAGGACTTGTTAGGTACCCAAGACCCCGAGGATTGATCCAGGTATAGGGAGTGTGAGTAATGACTGATCTGCAGGTTGGGAAACCCAGTGACAAAAGGGGTAGTACGGATGTACGTGAGGGATTTGTAGGGGTTCGTAGCATGGAAAACAAAAAAATTCTATCGCATGAACACACACAAGCCAAGATATATCTACTAGATTGTAGCAACGAGTCGATAGAGTACTCACCCTCGAAGATTCCAAAGCGGTTAACGAGAGCAGATTCTCGTGGGTGATGTAGTCATTCACTTGCCGTTCTCAAGATAGCGTAGACAATCCTTCCGGCGTCACGTTCCAGCAGAGCTCCCGCAGTCGGTCACATGTTCGGTACTTGATGAAGACCTTCCTCTCCCTTGTTACAGTAGGCAGCAGAGGTTGTAGCTCTCTCCTCGCGATTCCGGCAGCACGACAACATGGTGTCGAAGTTTAGAGGGGAGATCCCTGATGTCTACGCACTTCTATTCTTGTAGACTGTTGTTGGGCCTCCAAGTGCAGAGGTTTGTAGAACAGCAGCAAGTTTCCCTTAAGTGGATTACCCAAGGTTTATCGAACTCAGGGAGGAAGTGGTCAAAGGTATTCCCTCTCAAAGAATACTGCAATCAAGATAAAAGAAGTCTCTTGTGTCCCCAACACACCCAATACACTTGTCAGGTGTATAGGTGCACTAGTTCGGCGAAGAGATAGTGAAATACAAGTGGTAACAGTGCCAGAAAATAGCTTGACGGTGAGGTAAAGACTGGAAGCAAGCAAACATGCAACTGATCTAGATGCAAACGGTGTTTCAATGTTTATAAACAAGGCCTAGGTATCATACTTTCACTAGTGAACACTCTCTCATATAAATATCTTCTCTCTGATACTACCCTGAACTACTCTCCGGTTGGACACTCTAATCCATGGTAGGGCTATCACATCACTCCTCAAAGTCCGCCTTCCCAATCTACATAACCCCACACTGTCACCTTGAGCGCTAGATGGTTCCAACAAACACCACAGTTTCATAGAGACATCCAACTCCAAATATACTCATGATAAATATATATATGTAACCTAGCTTAAGTGCCACACACGGCATGCACGCTATCACTTTCACACACGTGGGGAAAAGCATAGATCTATTAAAGCACAATGAGTATTTATGCAGACTCTAGCCTAAGTGCCACCATGGCGTGCACGCTGTCACTTTCACACACATGGGGAGAGCAGAGATCTATTAAAGCACTTGAGTAGCAGAGCAGATCTACTTGATTACAAAGCTCATGATCACAAGATCATGCATAGAGAAAGAGATGAACACATAGCTACCAATAGAGCCCTTAGCCTCGAGGAAGAACTACTCCCTCCTCATCATGGGAATCATCAACGATGATGAAGATGGTGATGGAGATCGATGGAGATGGCTCCAGGGGCACTTCCCCCTCCCGGCAGGGTGCCGGAACAAAGACTTTTTGTCCCCTAAATCTCCCCTCGGTGGCGGCGGCGCAGCGGAACTTTTCGTGGCTTTTTGGTCGATCCTCTAGGGTTTCTGAGTCGGGGGTTTCTTATAGGAGCAGGAGGCAAGGTTGGTGGAGGTCCAGGGGGCCCACACCCCCTGTGGGCGTGGCCTAGGGTAGGCCCGCGCCCACCTAGGGTGTGGCCACCCTGGTGTCCTCCCCCATCTCGTCTTCAATTTTCCATATCGCTTAGGGAAAATATGAACTTTGGCTTTTGTCCCGTCCAATTCCGAGAATATTCATTTTTTAGCTTTCTAAAACCAAAAATAGCAGAAAACAGGCAACTGGCACTATGGCATCTTGTCAATAGGTTAGTTCCAAAAAGTTTATACGAATACCTTGAAGTGTGGAAAAACATAACCAAGTTGATACTAAACAAGCATGGAACATCAAGAATTATAGATACGTTTCCGACGTATCAAGCATCCCCAAGCTTAACTCCTTCTCGTCCTCGAGTAGGTAAGTGATAAAAAGAATAATTTTTGAGATGACATGCACCATCACAATCAAGATCAAACCACTTGCAATCATTGAAAGCTGGGATCAAAGTACTCTAAACATGAGCATGAAAGAAGAAGTTCTAAGAGTAAGACAAAGTAACTATGTTGCAACATGAAGAGATACAAACAAAGATTATGAATAACAATGCATTGAAAGACATTTGTTTGTTTCACATGCAGAAAACATAGCATAGTGGCATTCAGCTTGTCCCTCATGGAGTAGCAAACCATAATTGCATAGGACACCTTCAAAGTTCATAAGAGTGACTACATACAAATAGTTCAAGAAAAAGCAATATCACCATTATTAATCAATCAATAAGCTTTGGGACAATGCACATAGAACTAAGAATGACAACTATGCTCTCTTAACTGGTGCCTAAAGGTAGAAGATGGAGACTAAATATAGTGGAATAAAGGCCCTTCATAAGAGAAGCAGGGATTTCAAGTTTCAAAAAGAGCTTCCAAAAATTATGGTACTTGTTAGCTTTCAGCTCTCATTTCCCCTACCATGAGCATCTTGAAGTGATTAGGGTTAAAGTGAACAAAATATGGAGTATATGCTTGACAAAGTATAAGTTGGCAATCTCATGTCCCTTGAATACAAGGGTCTCTCCTCATGCTACTCAACTTTAGTCACCTGTAAGTTCTTGTCATAGTAAGTACATGTGTATCATAGAGAACCGCCAAAGGGGTACCCCCTGCACATGATACAGGAGCTATCCCATAATCAAAATTACAAGGCAGGCGGACAATGAGCATCTCAGCAATCTTCTTATTTACCATGGGAAAATGGTACTTTTTATCTCTTTCCTCTTTTCAACATGTATCTTTTTTATAAGAAGAAAGCTTCATAGATGTCATTATGGTGATGCTGCAAGTTTCCACCATGATTAGGCATGGCTTAGGCTAGCAGCCCAGGCGTTTCTCTAACACACATACATAACTCCATGGACTTACAAGCTCCCCTTTTATTTCACACTGACGACATCCATAGACAAAAGAGCATGATATCAACTATGTACAAAGTACAAGTGCAATGTTGAAAGCGTTCCCCATGACAGCACGATTCTGCTAATTCCCAATGTATAAGTCCAAGCATATACAACATAGATGACACAATGGTTCAATTTTATTAGGGGCAAGAAAAATAAAGTGTGCCATCAAGTTTGTGAGAGCTTTAATCACTAATTTTCACATAACAAAGAGACTTTTTAATTGGAAGATAGATGAAAAAAAAGAATATACTTGGAATGGTGTAACACACCATGCATAGGAATTTATAGTGGAAACTTTGGAATAACTTGGTTTCTTGGGAGTTGGATGCATGAGTAGAGCTTACTCATACAAGTGGAGGCTAGCAAAAGACTGGGAGCGACCAACTAAGAGAGCAATACTGTCCATAATCATGCAGAGCGATAAAACATTACTAATCAAAGCATAAAGTGGTACTACAAGTCAAGGACTAAATGATCATAGAGGCTAAGGTGACTGGTTATAGTCATAACATGGTGTGAGCATGTGCCAAGTCAACCCAAACAAAGCATAAAAGGAGAATACCACAATAATATGCTTTTGTATGCTAAAACAACACATGATTCTTTCAAGGCACATTAAGAAATCCTAATTATTTGGAACAAGTAATGCTACAGCAATAATCACTAAGCATATGGTCAAAACAACATCTATCATGACATGATAAAGTCTAAGTCACAATCAAAGCAAGCTCCTTCTTGTACCACTATAACATGAAGCTTCCTACTCTCTTCCAACAGCAATTGACTTATTTGAAACAACTCACAAAGATAATAATCGATAAAGATCAGTGAGCTTGTCTCACAGATCCACAAAGAAGAACTAAAAATTTCTAAGCTGAAAGCACAACAAAACTAAGGGTAAACACAGTGCTAGCAAAAGAGAACACTCACAAAACAATAAGAATGAAAACTAGAGTGTTCTAGGCAATGAAAACAGAGCGTCTCTCTCTCCAAAATAAGCGTGTTGGGATCCAAACAACTTTATTCAAGAAAAATAAGCAAACAAAATTGAAAACTAAGACGCTCCAAGAACAACACAACAGTGCATGAAACAATAAAAACGTAGTGTCTAGAAAGACCTGAGATTTTTATTGATGAAGGGGATGCCTTGGGCATCCCCAAGCTTTGACGCTTGTACCTCTTGAATATTTCTTAGGGTGACACGGGGTGGCATCCCCAAGCTTGAGATTTTGTCCATTCTTCATCTCATTACATCATTCTTTCTCTACACCTGAAAATTTTCCTTCATACAAAACTTCACACAATATTCATTAGCAACATTAGTATATTCAAAAGATAATAGACCTTTGGGTTTAGCTTTAGAACAGAAAAACTTTCACTAAAAACACAAGATACTGTAGCAATTCCCTCAAAAAGCTCAATTTCCCAAAAAAGAACCCAAAAAGGAATCAATAAGAAGCAAATGCAAATAATGGCAGAAATCTGTCAAAACAGACCAGCAGGTAGAAACCAATTTTTTCGAAGATCTTCTGTTGCTCAAATCAAAACATGTTGAACTAACGAAAGTTAGCTAACATACTAGGGGATGTATTCACAAAATATCAGCTCAATACGACTTACAGAGACTCCTCACGAATTTGTACGATGGATCACAAAAATCTGTTACGGGACAGAAACTCCCCAAATCTTACTTCCCTCTCATTAGAGGTTATTCTTGGCACAAAAAGCAAACAAAAAGGATAAGGAGAGGTCATTACTGAATTAATAACTTCCAAGACTCAATAAAACTCTTGGGTTATCTCCCAACAAGTACTTTTCTTTAAGGCCTTTAAGTTAGGCATGATAGTTTGAGAAGATGCTCATATAAGAAATACGAATTAAAGTAAAAGAGAGCATCAAGAAGAAAATTCAAAACACATTTAAGTCTAACCCACTTCCTATGCATAGGAATCTTGTAAAGAAACAAGTCATGATAGCACAAAGCAACAAGCATAGGAAAGCAGAACAAGTGCAACTTCAAAATTTTCAACATAAAGAGGGGAAACTTAATATTTTTGAGATGCATAAGACCATGTTTCCCTCTCTCATAATAACTTTCAGTAGCATCATGAATAAAATTAACAATATAACTATTACATAAAACATTCTTATCATGAGACACATGCATAAAATAATTCTTACTCTCCACATAAGCATAATCATTCTTATTAATTGTAGTGGGAGCAAATTCAACAAAATAGCTATCACTATTATTCTCATCACCATAGTAATCAAATATAGGAGGCATATTGTAATCACAATTAATTTCCTCCTCAATATTAGGTGAACTGAAAATATCATATTCATCATTGTAATCATCATATATTTGAGGTTTGGTATCATCATAAGCAATAGAATAGCTATCTTCCAAAGTTGGGGGACTAAAAAGATCATTTTCATAAAAACTAGCTTCCCCAAGATTAGACGATTCCATAGCATTAGCAATAATGCTGTCCAAAGAATTCATACTAAGAACATTGCTATTAGCATGCAAATAAAGTTCCATAGGTTTTTTAATTTTCTCTTCAAACACTTCATGTCCTAACTCAAGATAAATACTATAAAGCTCTCTATTTTTGTTGTTTTTTTCCATTAAGCCTAACTAGTGAAAACAAGAAACAAAAATAAAAAATTGCAGAACCTAAAGGAAATATCTTCGAGCACTCACACCGGAGGGTGTGAGTACCTTTTACCTTACCTCCCCGGCAACGGCGCCAGAAAATAGCTTTCGTGCTTGCTGTTGCCGTGGGGTAACGTGTGTGAGTGCCTTTTACCTTTCCTCCCCGGCAACGGCGCCAGAAAATAGCTTGATGTCTACGCACTTCTATTCTTGTAGACAGTTGCTGGACCTCCAAGTGCAGAGGTTTGTAGAACAGCAGCAAGTTTCCCTTAAGTGGATTACCCAAGGTTTATCGAACTCAGGGAGGAAGTGGTCAAAGGTATTCCCTCTCAACCAATCCTGAAATCAAGATACAAGAAGCCTATTGTGTCCCCAACACACCCAATACACTTGTCAGGTGTATAGGTTCACTAGTTCGGCGAAGAGATAGTGAAAAACAAGTGGTAACGGTGCCAGAAAATAGCTTGATGGTGAGGTAAAGACTGGAAGCAAGCAAACATGCAACAGATCTAGATGCAAATGATGTTTCAATGTTAATAAACAAGGCCTAGGGATCATACTTTCACTAGTGAACACTCTCTCATATAAATATCTTCTCTTTGATACTACCTTGAACTACTCTCCGGTTGGACACTCTAATCCATGGTAGGGCTATAACAGCACTCCTCAAAGTCCGCCTTCCCAATCTATATAACCCCACACTGTCACCTTGAGCGCTAGATGGTTCCAACAAACACCACACTTTCATAGAGACATCCAACTCCAAATATACTCATGATAAATATATATGCAATCTAGCTTAAGTGCCACACACGGCGCGCACGCTGTCACTTTCACACACGTGGGGAAAAGCATAGATCTATTAAAGCACAATGAGTATTTATGTACACTCTAGCCTAAGTTCCACCATGGCGTGCACGCTGTCACTTTCACACACATGGGGAGAGCAGAGATCTATTAAAGCACTTGAGTCGCAGAGCAGATCTACTTGATTACAAAGCTCATGATCACAAGATCATGCATAGAGAGAGAGATGAACACATATCTACCGATAAAGCCCTTAGCCTCGAGGAAGAAATACTCCCTCCTCATCATGGGAATCAACAACGGTGATGAAGATGGCGATAGAGATCGATGGAGATGGCTCAAGGGGACTTCCACGTCCCGGCAGGGTGCCGGAACAGAGCCTTTCTGTCCCCCGAATCTCCCCTTCGGTGGCGGCAGCGCAGCGGAACTTTTCATGGCTATTTGGTCGATCCTCTATGTTTTCTAAGTTGATGGCTTCTTATAGGATTTTCGTGGCTTTTTGGGTCGACTCTTTATGGTGTTTGGGTCAAAGGCTTCTTATAGGCGATGGAGGCAAGGTCGGTGGAGGTCCAGGGGGCCCACACCCCCTGTGGGCGCGACCTAGGGTGGGCCCGTGCCCACCTAGGGTGTGGCCACCCTGGTGTCCTCCTCCGTCTCGTCTTCGATTTTTCGTATCGCTCAGGGAAAAATATGAACTTTGGCTTTTATCCCATCCAATTCCGAGAATATTCATTTTTTAGTTTTGTGAAACCAAAAACATCAGAAAACATGCAACTGGCACTGTGGCATCTTGTCAATAGGTTAGTTCCAGAAAGTGTATAATAATACCTCAAAGTGTAGAAAAAACTTAACCAAGTTGATACTAAACTATCATGGAACATCAAAATTATAGATACGTTTCCGACGTATCAATCCCGCAGGGCTTCGCCTAAGCTGGAGCGAGTATCGTGGAGTAGAAGAAGGCTTCAGAGATCTAGCGTTTATATGGCACTGAGGAGGTGGTGTGGCCGGCGGCGAGGGCAAGGGCCTTGCCCTAGTCGGTGACTTGGGAGGAGGCCTAGGTGGCGACGGCTAGAGAGGGGGCGGCGGCCAACTAGGGTTTATGTTGTGAGGGGTAGGGGTGCCCTGATGAGTGCAGCAGCACTTCGTTGGTAGACCCCAAGAGGAAGGTATGATGAGCACAACAACAAGTTTTCCCTTAGTAAGAAACCGAGGTTATCGAACCGGTAGCAGGAAGGAAATGACTCAAAGGTGTTGCTAGCAACATGGAGACCTGCACAACACAAACTCAAGTCTTTGCCCCCACGAACAGTGAGGTTGTCAATCTCACCGGTTGCTGTAACAAAAGATTAACTGTATGGTGTGGAAGGTAATAGTGGTTTGTAACAAGTAAAAGTTAACAGTGGAAGATGTATCAATGGTAAAGATTGGAACGGAGTCCATAGTTCACTAGAGGTGTTCTCGTTAGATAAAAAAACATGGCATGCAGGGTAAACAAATTACAGCAGGGCAATTGATAGGACTGAGCAAAGCATAACAATGCAATACTAGACATCAAGATCCTATGAGATTCGATTGGGCAATACAACAAGATACATAGACCGCCATCCAACTGCATCTATGACTAGAAGTCCACCTTTGGATTATCATCCGAACCCCCTCCAGTATTAAGTTGCAAGCAACAGACAACTGCTTTAAGCAAAGTGTGTAAGGTAAACAATCCACTTGTTCCATGAACAAGAGACCGTTGTTTTCTCCCTAGTAGCAACAGAAAATCTACATCCTTAGAGATTTCTGTCACTTCCCTTAGATTAAATAGAGGCCTGAACCCACTATCGAGCATAAATACCCCCTCTTGTAGTCACTAGCAACTACTTGGCCAAGATAGCTACTAACAACGGAGAGCATGCAAGATCACAAACAACACAGACATGATAGAATCAATAAGACAAAACCATTAATCAATCTGACATAGTAATCTCAATATCCATCGGATCCCCGCAAACACAACATGCATGATTACAAATAGATGAGATCCATGAACGGAGCTCACAAGATCTAGACATGAAAGCACAAAGGAAGAGATACAACCATCTAGCTACTACATGGACCCGTAGTCCAAGGTGGAACTACTCACGATTCATATCAGAGGCTGGCATGATAAAGAAGAAGGCCTCCAGGATGATCTCCCCTCCGACAGGGTGCCAGGAAGAGCTTCAGATCCCCCGATCTAGGGATGATGGTGGCGGCGGCTATAGACGGTTTCGTGGAATATTTACCGGGTCCTTAGGGTTTAGGCATCGGGGGCTTCTTATAGGCGAAGGGGCGAGGCAGGAGGGCGGCCAGGGGGCCCACACCCTGCCTAGGTGCGGCCTAGGGTGGGCGCGCACCTGGGGGGTGCAGCCGCCCTGTGGCTCCCCTCCGTCTCTCATCTAGACTCCGTGTTCTCCTTGGTGAAATATTTACTTTGTCTTTTGTCCCGTCAAATTCCAAACATTTCCTTACAAGCTTTACTGGAACCAAAAACAGCAGAAAACAGGCAACTGGCACTGTGGCAACTTGTTAATAGGTTAGTACCAGAAAACATATAATAACACCTCAAAGTGTGGACAAAGCAAAGCAAAGTAAATACTAAAAAAACATGGAACATAAAAAATTATTGATACGTTTCTGACGTATCAAGCATCCCCAAGCTTAACTCCTGCTCATCCTCGAGTAGGTAAGTGATAAAAAGAATAATTTTTGAGGTGACATGCACCATCAAAACCAAGATCAAACCATTTGTAAGCATTGAAAGCTGGGATCAAAGAACTCTAAACATGAGCATGAAAGATGGAGTTCTAACAGTAAGACAAAGTAACTATGCTTGCAACATGAAAGGCTACAAACAAAGATCATGAATAACATGCATTGAAAAATGTTTGTTTGTTTCACATACAGAAAACATAGCATAGTGGCATTCATCTTGTCCCTCATGGAGTAGCAAATAGATGCATATGACACCATCAAAGTTCATAAGAGTGACTAGATACAAATAGCACAAGAACAAGCAATATGAACAATATGCATCAATAAATAAGTTTTGGGACAATGCACATAGAACTAAGAATGGCAACTATGCTCTCTTCACTAGTGCCTAAAGGTAGAATGTGGAGACTCAAAATAATGGTGGAAGAAAGGCCCTTCATAAAGGGAAGCAGGGATTTCAAGTTTCAAAAGAGCTTACAAAAATTATGGTACTTGTTAGCTTTGAGCCCTCATTTCCCCTATCATAAGCATATTGAAGTGATTAAGGTTAAAGTGAACAAACTATGGAGTATATGCTTTACAAAGTATAAGTTGGCAATCGCATGTCCCTTGAATATGAGGGCCGCTCCTCATTCTACTCAACTTTAGTCACTTGTAAGTTCTTGTCATAGTAAGTACATGTGTATCATAGAGAACCGCCAACGGGGCACCCCTTGCACATGGTACATGAGCTATACCATAACCAAAATGCCAAGGCAAGCAGACAATGAGCATCTCAGCGATATTCTTATTGAGGATGCTTCATAGATTGCTCATTATGGTGATGCTGCAAGTTTCCACCATGATTAGGCATGGCTTAGGCTAACGGTTTCTCTAACACAAAATACATAACTCCATGGACTTACAATCTCCCCTTTTATTTCACACCGACGACATCCATAGACAAAGAGCATGATATCAACTGTGTACAAAGTACAAGTGCAATGTTGAAAGCGTTCCCCGTGACAACACGGTTCTGCTAATTCCAACGTATAAGTTTAAGCATATACAACATAGATGACACAATGGTTCAAGTTTATTAGGGGCAAGGAAAATAAAGTGTGCCATCAAGTTTGTGAGAGCTTTAATCACTAAGTTTTCACATAACAAAATACTTTTAATTAGAAGATAGCTGAAAACAAGAATATACTTGGAATGGTGTAACACACCGTGCATAGGAATTTATAGTGGACACTTTGGAATAACTTGGTTTCTTGGGAGTTGGAATCATGAGTATAACTTACTCATACAAGTGGAGGCTAGCAAAAGACTGGGAGCGACCAACTAAGAGAGCAATAATGGCCATAATCATGTAGACCGACAAAACATTAATAATCAAAGCATAGCGTGGTACTACAAGTCAAGGAGTAAATGATCATAGAGGATATGGTGACTCGTTCATAGTCATAACATGGTGTGAGCATTTGCCAAGTCAACTCAAACAAAGCATCAAAGGAGAATACCACAATGCTATGCTTTTGTATGCTCAAACAACGCATGATTCCTTCAAGGCACATTAAGCAATCCCAATTGTTTGGAACAAGTAATGCTACGAAAATAATCACTAAGCATAAGGTCAAAACAACACCTAGCATGACATTCTAAAGTCTAAGTCACAGTCAAAGCAAGCTCCTCTTGCACTATTCAAGCAAGAATACTCCTTTCCAACACCAATCAACTTATTTGAAACAACACAGCGAGAACGGGGGTCCAAAATACTTTATTCAAGCAAACTAAGCAAAGCAAATGAAAACTAAAACACTCCAAGAACAACACAACAGTGCATGAGACAATAAAAACGAAGTGTCTAGAAATACCTAAGCTTTTTATTGATGAAGAAGGGGATGCCTTGGGCATCCCCAAGATTTGACGCTTGTAACTATTGGATATTTCTTGGGGTGACACCAGCGTGGCATCCCCAAGCTTGATATTTTGTCCATTCTTCATCTCATTACATCATTCTTTCTCTACACTTGAAAATTTTCCTTCATACAAAACTTCACACAACCTTCATTAGCAACATTAGTGTATTCAAAAGATAATAAACCCTTGGGTTTAGCTTTAGAACAGAAAAACTTTCACAAAAAACACAAGATACTGTAAAAATTCCCTCAAAAAGCTCAATTTCCCAAAAAGAACCCAAAAAGGAATCAATAAGAAGCAAATGCAAATAATGGCAGAAATCTGTCAAAACAGACCAGCAGGTAGAAACCGATTTTTTTAAAGACCTTTTGTTGCTTAAATAAAAAAGAGTTGAACTAACTAAAGTTATCTAACATACTGGGGGATTTATTCACAAAATATCAGCTCAATTTGACTTACAGAGACTCCTCACGAATGTTTATGGTGGAGCACAGAAATCTGTTTCAGGACAGCAACTCCCCAAATCTTACTTCCCTCTCATTAGAGGTCATTCTTCGCACAAAAAGGCAAACAAAAAGGATAACGAGAGGTCATTACTGAAGTAATAACTTCCAAGACTCAAGAAAAATCTTGGCTTATCTCCCAACAAGTACTTTTCTTTAACGCCTTTAAGTTAGGCACAAGAAGCAAGAAAAATCAAGTGTTTTCAAATGAAGAAGCATTAACATCAAACCTTGCTTTCAAAGGAGGAGCAAAAAGCAACTTATATCTCCTCATAGGGAAGTGTTCAATACCTTTCTTGAATGGAAATTGATATTTAATGGTGCCTTCTTTCATATCAATGATGGCACCAACAGTTCTAAGAAAAGGTCTTCCCAAAGTAATAGGACAAGAAGCATTGTATTCAACATACAAAACATAGAAATCAATAGGGACATAAGCATTGTTAAACATAATGAGAACATCATTAACACTCCCCTGAGTTTCTTCTTAGCATTATAATTAAGTGGAACATCCAAATAACAATCTTCCAAAGGTGGCAAATCAAGCATTTCATAAATCTTTATAGGCATAATAGAGACACTAGAACAAAGATCACATGAAGCTTTAAAGTCATTCACTTGCATATTAATAATGGGTTCCCAACTATCTTGTACTTTCCTAGGAATAGAAGCTTTGTGTTTTAACTTCTCTTCCTTAATTTTTACAAGAGCATTTATAATGTGTTTGGTGAAAGCAACATGCATATCACTAGCATCAGGACTTCTAGCAAGCTTTTGCAGGAACATAATCACTTCAGAAATATTGCAACCATCAAGATCAAAATCAAACTTAGCATCACTAGTAGTAGACTCATTGGTCTTAGGAATTGTTGGAGGAGGAATAGGGACTTCTTGTTGTTTAGTGGAATCCATATGGGTGGTGATAGTGCACACACTATTGTTTCTAGCAATTTCAGCTTCCCTTTCCCACTTAGCATGAAGTTGGGATAACAGTCTAACATTTTCATCAATAGTAACTTGTATGGCATGAGTAGCAGCAAAGGTACTTTGCATGGTTTCAGGTTTAGCAGCCATTTTATTAATCAAAGAGGCCTATGCTTCAGACAAAGAGGAAATATTTTTCTCTACATTTAAAAGCTTTTCCTCCACAGTCTTGTGGAAATGGTTTGTTTACTAATAAAGTCTTTGAACATGACTTCAAGTTCAGAGGGGGCACTTCTGGCATTGTTGTAGGAGTTTCCATAGGTATTGCCATTATTAGGAGGATCAGGCCTATAATTGTTGTTACTACCAAAATTATTCCTATAGGCATTGTTATTGAAATTGTTGTTTCTAATGACGTTCACATCAACTTGCTCTTCTTGAGCAGCCAAAGAGGCTAAGGGAACATTATTTGGATCTAAAGGAACTTTCCCATTAACAAGCATAGCCATAATAACATCTATCTTATCACTCAAAGAGGGGGTTTCTTTAACATAATTTACCTTCTTACCATGTGGAGCTCTCTCAGTGTGCCATTCAGAATAATTAACCATCATATTATCAAGAAGTTTTGTTGCAGCACCCCAGGTGATGGTCATAAAGGTACCTCCAGCAGCTGAATCCAACAGGTCTAGATAATCATCCAAGCAGTAAGTCCATGAGTGGGACAATTCTTAACCAAAGATTTCATTCTTTCCCAAGCTTGAGAAACATGTTCATTATCAAGTTGTTTAAATTTCATAATATCACTTCTCATAGATATAATCTTATCAGGAGGGTAGTACTTTCGAATAAAGCATCTTTGCACTTAATCCAAGAATCAATACTATTTCTAGGCAAGGATAGCAACCATTCTTTAGCTTTTCCTCTCAAGGAGAAAGGAAACAACTTGAGCTTAATAATATATCCATCTACATACTTATACTTCTGCATCTCACAAAGTTCAACAAAGTTATTGAGATGGGCAGCAGCATCATCAGAACTAGCACCGGAAAATTGCTCTCTCATCACAAGATTCAACAAAGCAAGCTTAATTTCATAAAAGGTAGCATCAAGAGAAGGTGGAGCAATATGAGTGCTTAGGAAATCATTGTTTGTGTTAGTGAAGTCACACAACTTGGTGTTCTCAGCAGAGTTCATTTTGGAAGAAGTGGAGCAAGCTAAAACAGCAGCAACTAGAGCAGGAACTAATTTTTTGTGTGTTTTTGATAGGAGAAAGCAAACCAAACTAAACTATTTTTTTTGGAGTTTTTGATAAAAGGAGTCAAATAAAACCAAGCAAACCAAAAACAAAGTAAAGAGAAAGGTTGTGAAGGACTCCCCTTGTGAAGACGTCCTTAGCCTTCCCGGGAACGGTGCCAGAAAAAGGCTTGATGAGTGCAGCAGCACTTCGTTGGGAGACCCCAAGAGGAAGGTATGATGAGCACAGCAGCAAGTTTTCCCTCAATAAGAAACCGAGGTTACCGAACCAGTAGTAGGAAGGAAATGACTCAAAGGTGTTGCTAGCAACTTGGAGACCTGCCCAACACAAACTCAAGTCTTTGCCCCAACAAACAGTGAGGTTGTCAATCTCACCGGTTGCTGTAACGAAGGATTAACTGTATGGTGTGGAAGGTAATAGTGGTTTGTAACAAGTAAACGGTAACAGTGGAATATGTATCAATGGTAAAGATTGGACCGGGGTCCATAGTTTACTAGAGGTGTTCTCCTTAGATAAACAAACATGGCATGCAAGATAAACAAATTACAGTAGGGCAATTGACAGGACTGAGCAAGGCATAACAATGCAATACTAGACATCAAGATCCTATGAGATTAGATTGGGCAATACAAGAAGATACATAGACCGCCATACAACTACATCTATGACTAGAAGTCCACCTTTGGGTTATCATCCGAACCCCCTCCAGTATTAAGTTGCAAGAAACAGACAACTACTTTAAGCAAAGTGTGTAAGGTAAACAATCCACTTGTTCCATGAACAAGAGACCTTTGTTTTCTCCCTAGTAGCAATAGCACGTCTACAACCTTAGAGATTTCTGTCACTTCCCTTAAATTAAATAGAGGCATGAACCCACTATTGAGCATAAATACCCCATCTTGTAGTCACTAGCAACTACTTGGCCAAGATAGCTACTAACAACGGAGAGCATGTGTCACATCCCAAAATTTTGCAAATTTTTAAATGTGGAAAAACTTAAACAAAATGAAAAACTAAGTCTTGGAAATTCAGAGGGAACAAAAACTTTTTGACTATTTAATATAACTCCTTCAAAACAAAAATTAAATAAAACAATTTTTTGTGAAGTTGTATGCATGTTTTCAAAACCTCAAAATCATGAAGCTTGCATGGTTGCATTTTAAAACTAAGAGAAATAAATTTCTTCTCAAAGTTGAATTGACCACTTAACAACATGAGACTTTGGATATATTACATATTTAAAATATACAAAAGAATTCCTAAGTGAGCTAAAAAGATAAAGGGCAAAATTATAAAGCCATATAAATTAGTTTGACTCTATTTGAAGCTCTAGATAAAATGATATGAAATTTATAAAATATAGGAAGAGAAATAAAGTCAGGATAAGGCAATGACTAAAAAAAATTCTTAAATGAATGATTATAATAAAGAATAAAATTATAAAGCTAAGGAAATTGGTTTGAAACTTTTTGAAGCTCTAAATCAAAAGATATGAAATAAATAAGAATTGAGAAAATATATTGTATATGCCTATGTGCCATGCTCAATTTTTTTAAAAATAAATTATACTTTATTAAAAAAATATTCCAAATACTCTAATTGAAGTAAAATATCAACTTATATTTTATATAAAATTTTCCGAAATTTTTTGACACAAATTTGAATCAAATTAAAGAGACAAATTGAAAACTAGAAAATAAACAGAAAAAGAAAAAGAGAAAACGTTGAAGAAAAAAACAGAGCAGCAGCAGCAGCCCAGGCCCAGCTAGCCCTCTATCTCTATTTTTTTCCTCCCGTTAATTTTGTTTTTCTACTGGGCCGAAATTGCTGGCCCATCAGGACCGATCGACCAACCTGGGTCGTCTTCCTCCTCACATACACGAACTTGGAACGTTGCTTCCATGGTGTAACTTCTTCCTCTTCAAATCCTCATCAATTGAGTGGCCGTTTCTCCTCGACTTTAATACGAATTATGTTTAGAATTCTGTGGGGTTTCGTTCAGGGCATTATTTTTCCGTTTTATTGCATGAATTGTCCAAGCTAAAATGGTGCTCCGAACGTCACCCATCGGCATACACCCTCCGATCTCCCCCCCTAGTGCATATCAAGACGAACTGAGAGAACTAGTGCGTACCTCTAGTCCTCCTTCTTCACTTTCGTTCCTACACTTTCTCGAGAGGAGCTTCGTAGAACACACACGAACCATGCCAAGATTAGCCTAAATACGTAGTTCATCGTCAGATCTTGTCGTTCTCGGCGAGTCTCTCATCGATTCCTTCTACCATAAGACTAGTCTTGATGTTGCCTACCTCCAGGACATGATTGTGCATCTTCTTGTTATAGTTGGCCGCGCCGTCCGACGTCACGCGTCGCTCTAGCTGTGGATTGTCGTTACCATTAGGGACGAACGACCTCTAAATCACGTCTAGTAGCACCACCTCGACATCCTTTACGCCGTCCACATCTTCTTCAACTCCGGATATGTTCCTAGCGACGGGAACAACAACGCCAAGCCCGTACCCGCAAATACGGCAAACTTCTCTGGTGAGATTTTCTGGTGAGCCATTCTGAACCATTAGATCTTCATCTAAAGGTCATCATAGATTACTTAAACGAAGGGGTATCCTCCAATTAGAATCTGCCAAGTGTCATATCTATTCCTATTTTCGGATTTTTAGACATAAGAACATAGAAATTTGTAAAAATCATATCTTTAGTTCTGTATATCCAAATTTAGAAAATAATATGTCTATGGATTCAAAAAAATGAGTAGAACACAGTGGATCCGTAATTCGGTATTTTTTAGTCTATTAAAATCACGTTTTATATAGAACAGTTTGTGGAGTATTTTGAGTATAAAAATTGTTATGTAAATTATTTTTAAGTGAATCCTTTTGCAAATGGTTGTAAATTGAACCCTTTATACAGTAAGACCAAAATATAATTTTATTCTAGTATAAATAAGACCGTGGAAATTACTTAGTGAGAATAGCCTTTCCAACTGTTAGAAAATGTTGCTAATTGCTACAATTGCACAAATGGTTGCATTTGTAGTCTTGAAAATATAAAATGTTCATAAATCACTTAGTAATGTTCAGAACCTTGTTATAAAAATTTGTACAATAATTTTTTTTGTCTTGCATGTTTGCATACTTTGCATGATTTTTGTGTTGTCATTAGTATTGATCTTGTGATTGTTTTGTCTTGGTTGTTTTGCTTAATAGATTGTGTTGATTGTCAAGTGTGTTATTGCAAAGAGTGTACTAACACCACCAAATACTAAGGCAAGTGGCACTATCATCCATGTCCTACTATTTTCAATACACTTAGTGGAATTTTTGTAGTATGCATGATAGGGCTACTATGTTACTATGCTATGCTATGTCCTATTAGGATATCCTTTATATCTTCCTTAGTGGAAACATCGTAGTTGTAGTATGCTTAGCCCTGCTATAGATTCAGGGTGGAATACCATGTTATTATTATATGAAGTGTTGGAAAAATATATGTTTTATATAATAAAACAAGTACTCAATGAATCACCTGGGTGGAATGTGGATACTCAGTTGTGGATAAGGTGGCAACGAAGGGAACCATATATATATATGGCTATATTTTTCGTGTGTGCACTACAAGAAAACCACCCAAGGACTTAGAGATTGAACATGTTTCTCGTACATTGGCTTCTGTGTACAGCCACATGCTAAATGGGCTCTGGCTTAGTCAATTACATAGTGGAAGACCCTTGCATTGGTACCTATTCAGGTTAACTAGAATTATGTATTGGAAGTATATCTTTACATTGGTGCCTGGTAGATGTGCTAGCATAATGTATTGGGAGGACTTCTATGGAAAAGACTTTGTCACATTCTCGATCTGCCGGTACTCCATTTGGTTTGTACTTATCCAGCGGCCACTAGTGGCGTCAAGACGAGATTGTGTCATGTGGGTAAAGTGTACAACTTCTGCAGAAGATCAAATTCTAAGTACTTAGCCATGTCCCCGGTTACAGACAACTCTGAGCAACTAAGGCCTGAAGCTATGGAAGATCTCGACATTCCAATTTCTCAAAGTAAAACTTGATGGTGTCAACAAGGGATTAGAAGAACTTGGAGTTTGCCAAGGAGTCCAGAGAGTTATTGAAAGATAAAAACTACTTTGAAAAGATAGGATAAAACCATATTGCTTTCTGCAAATGAGCCTAAACTCAACTTAGCCAAATATGCATGTATTGATAGGTTCCAACTTATTTCCACATAGTAGTGAAATTTGTCAATACAATTCAAATGTATTGACCCTTGTGGCTGTAACTTATTATGTTGCAATTTTGTTTGATGTTAGTGAAGTGTGTTGAATAGGATTACAAGTCTACAACCAACATGATTGCCTGTGGCACTTTGAAGATGAAGGACTCCATGCTATATAGATATTTCTGCTGCATTGTAATGAGATAGCCAAATGAGCTATGTAAGATGTAATATATTATTTTATTCCTGGTTATAAAGTTGTATTATGACCTTTGTTTCTTGATATTACATCTTAAACTGTGGATGCTAGCTATTGATCCAGGGACTAGCATTGTAATCACAGGGATTTCGAACCAAGCCGGGTTTGGGTCCTCTACAACATGAAAGATCACAAACAACACAGACATGATAGAATCAATAAGACAAAACCATTAATCAATCTGACATAGTAATATCAATATCCATCGGATCCCCGAAAACACAACATGCATGATTACAAACAGATGAGATCCATGAACGGAGCTCACAAGATCTAGACATGAAAGCACGAAGGAAGAGATACAACCATCTAGCTACTACATGGACCCGTAGTCCAAGGTAGAACTACTCACGCTTCATACCGGAGGCTGGCATGATGAAGAAGAAGGCCTCCGGGATGATATCCCCTCCGGCAGTGTGCCGGGAAGAGCTTCAGATCCCCCCGATTTAGGGATGATGGTGGCGGCGGCTATAGACGGTTTCATGGAATATTGATCGGGTCCTTAGGGTTTAGGCATCGGGGGCATCTTATAGGCGAAGGGGCGAGGTAGGAGGGCGGCCAGGGGGCCCACACCCTGCCTAGGCATAGCCTAGGGTGGGCCCACACCTGGGGGAGGGGGTGCAGCCGCCCTATGGCTCCCCTCCGTCTCTCCTCTGGACTATGTGTTCTCCTTGGTGAAATATTGACTTTGTCTTTTGTCCCTCCAATTCCGAATATTTTTTTACAAGCTTTTCTGGAACCAAAAACAGCAGAAAACAGGCAACTGGCACCGTGGCAACTTGTTAATAGGTTAGTACCAGAAAACATATAAGAACACCTCAAAGTGTGGACAAAGCAAAGCAAAGTAGATACTAAACAAACATGGAACATCAAAAATTATTGATACGTTTCTGACGTATCAAGCCCTACCCCTCCTTCTATAGATGGGGAGGCGCCAAGGGGGAGGGAATCCTCCCCCAACGGCACTTCATGTGGCTGGCGGCAATGGGAGGGAGGACTCCTCCCTTAGCTAGGATTCCTTCCCTCCCTCCACTTGGAAATCGAAGTCCCACTTTGACTTTTTCAAACTTGCCTTATTTTGACTTCAATTTACTGTTTGATTTCTCTCTTCCAAGTTTCCAGCCAAGTGACCTAGGACATGATGAAACCATTCCACTTTGTCATGACACATCCATGTACCCTTACCCCTCCGGATCGGTGAACCTTCTAGACCATTCTAGAACATTCCGGTGAAAACACCAAAATTATTCCCGAACTCCGAAATTGGACTTTCCTTATATGAATCTTATTCTACAGGCCATTCCTGATCTCCTCGTGATCCCGGATCCCATCCGAGACTCCGAACAACATTCGGTCTCTTTACTCACTTTCAATATATACTAAACAACATCAAATCCTTAAGTGTGTATCCCTACGGTTCGTGAATTATGCAGACATGACCAAGACTCTTCTCCAATCAATAACCAATAGAGGAATATAGAAATTCATATGGCTCCCAAATATTTCTATGATTACTTTGTGATCGAATGAACCATTTACATATGATACCAATTTCCCTTTGTCTCGCGATACTTTACTTATCCGAGGTCTGATCGTCGGTATCTCTGCATACCTAGTTCAACCTTGTTACCGATAAGTACTCTTTACTTGTTTCTATGATATTTGATCCCTTGTGAGCCATTCACATGCTTGCAAGCTAATTGGATGACATTCCACCGAGAGGGCCCAGAGTATATATATCCATCATATGGATGGACAAATCCCACTCTTGATCCATGTGCCTCAACACATACTTTCCGAACACTCAATGCCACCTTTATAACCACCAGTTACGAAGTGGTTTTTGATGTCAACAAAGCATCCATACGGTGATGGTGATTAACATGATCTCATGGTCGAAGGATTTAGGTTACTATGTATCTGAAAGCTTATAGCAAACAAACTATTGAAATGACTTGATCTTTATGCTACGCTTAACTATAGGAGTATGTCCATCACAACATTCTCCTAATGATATGATCTTGTTGTTAATAACATCTTAATGTTCATGATTAGGAAACCATGATCATCTATTAACCAACAAGCTAGTATTACAAAGAGGCTTTACTAGGGACTCTAACAAGTTTACAAATCACACAAGTATTAATGTTTCCAGTTAATACAATTATAACATGAATGTAAACATATATCATAAACACAAAGATATAATAATAACTACTTTTATTATTGCCTCTTGGGCATATCTCCAACAGTCTCCCACTTGCACTAGAGTCAATAATGTAGATTACATGGTAATATACCTAACACCCATGGCGGTTTGGTGCTGGTCATGTTTTTCCCTCGGGAGAGGTTTAGTCAACGGATCCACACTACTAGGAAAATGCCTGTTCGTGGCGCACCTGAAAAGGCCATCCGTGGCGCACTAGCGCCACGGGCCTCGCGCTACGACTATCTACTAGCCGTGGCGCACTGCCTGGTGCGCTACGGTTATCTCGAGATAGGCGTGGCGCACTACCAGGTGCGCCACGGATGTGTTTATCAAAAAACAAAAAAAATGCAAAAAAACCCTCGTTTTGAATTACAAAAGAAATCGGGTCCGTGCATCACCGCCGTCGTGTCACCTCACCGGAGCATGGCCGTGGCCACGACCTAGCACCGCAGGGAGGTGCGGGAGGCCATGGCCGCTCTAGTCCTCGCCGGCGTAGAGGTGGTAGGAAGGGTGTGGTTGGAGAAAGGAAGGTAAGGAAGAGAGGGAGGTAGGAAGAGAGGGAGGTAGGAAGAGATGGAGGAAGAGAGGGAGGAAGGGAGGTCGGTGAGGATAAGGATGTCACCGTCGCCCGTTGTCACTGCGAGGAGGAGGAGAAGGAGGCCACCGTTGCACCGCCGCCACGCCACCGTCACTGCAAGGAGTGGAGGAGGCCGCCATCGCGCCGTAATTGCAAGGAGAGGAGAAGGGGAAGGAGGAGAAGGAAAAGGAGAAGGAGGAGAAGGAAGAAGGAGAAGGGAGAAGGGAGAAGGAAGAAGGAGAAGGGAAAGGGAGAGGGAAAAGGGGAAGGGGAAAGGGAGGAGGGAGGGGTGGGGATTCAAATTTTGAATCCCGCCCAACTTACTCGTAGAGCACTAGGTGGTGGTGCGCTACGGGTAAGTTGCCCTCTATTTTTTCTGCAGGAAAAAACGGTCTTTTGACCGTAAATTTTTACCCTTTTCGAATTTTGAAAATCTAAATAATCGCTAAACGACCGTAGGTCATTGCGAGCGGATGCGAAATCTCGTTCTCGTCATTTTGGTATATTATACGATTTTTTCGACATCGTATGCAAAAGTTACGGTCATTTTACCGTGGCATGACTTTTTTTTGCAGAAAAAGTGGAAAATCATGTTTGTTAATTTTCCTAGAAACTATACCACATTACCTACCTACATATGAAATGATTTTATTTTTTGAAGTATTTATCATTTTATTTTATTTTTTAGAAAGCCTAAAAAGGCGATCCATGGGGGGGGAGTTGGTGTAGGCCACTTAGCCGTAGGGTACTAGGACATAGTGCCCTACGGCTAAGTTGACCCAGCTGCTGCAACACATAGCCCCGTAGCGCACTAGGCCGGAGTGCCCTACGGCTAAGTTGCACATCCGTAGCACACCTTGACCTAATGCGCTACGGGTATGTGTGCTGCGGCCACATGTGCCCTTGCCCACACATAGGCGTGGCGCACCACCCCCATGTGCGCCACGCTTACGGCAGTTAGCCGTAGGGCACCTGTGGGCAGTGCGCCACGCCTATTTTATCCGTGGAGCACCACTAGCACGTGCGCCACGGATGTGTGGATTACCTATAGCCGTTTTCCTAGTAGTGCCACCATAGTCAGATCTATGTGTACTTTGAAATTATTTATGTCACCATCTTGGACATGTTCTCGAATAGCATGAAAACGCAGCTTGATATGCTTCAGCTTCTTGCGTGACCTTGGCTCCTGCGCATTGGCTATGGCACCCATGTTATCACAGTAGATAGCCACTGGGTCCAGCGCACTGGGAACCACACCAAGCCTCAGAAGCAGCCATGTATTCCGATTCAATTGAAGATCTCGCCATAATGCTTTGCTTTGCACTCCTTCAGCTCACTGCTGCACTATTCAAAGTAAATACGTATCCAGATTGAGATTTAGAATCATCCGGATCGGTGTTCCAACTAGCATCGGTGTAACCATTAACAACTAGTTGTTCATCACCTCCATAATAAAGAACCATATCCTTAGTTCTTCTCAAGTACTTAAGGATGTTTTTAACCGCTGTCCAATGATCCATTCCTGGATCACTTTGATATCTGCTAGTCAAACTAACAGTATTACTCATCCTCTGTCTATCTTCTGCCATAGCGGGACTTTGAGTTTTACTCAAGGTCGCATTGGGAAACATGGGCAAGAACCCTTTCTTGCTATCTTCCATTCCAAACCTCTTTAGAACTTTGTCCAAATATGTACTATGTAAAGCGATATTAGGCGTCTCGATCTATCTCTATAAATCTTTATGCCTAATATGTAAGCAGCTTCGCCAAGATCCTTAGTTGAAAAACTATTATTCAAATAATCTTTGACACTTTTAAGAAGTTCTACATCATTTCCAATCAACAATATGTCATCCACATATAGTACTAGGAATGCTACAGATCTCCCACTCACTTTTTTGTAAATACAAGCTTCTCCATAAGTTTGTATAAAACCAAAACTTTTGATCACCTTATAAAAACGTTGATTCCAACTTTGGGATGCTTGCTTTAATCCATAAATGAACCGTTGAAGTTTGCACACCTTGTTAACATCTTTAGGATTGACAAAACCTTTGGTTTGTACCATATACAACTCTTCATCAATGTCTCCATTGAGGAACGCCGTTTTGACATCCATCTTCCATATCTCATAATCATAATATGTAGCGATTGCTAACAAAATCCTCACAGACTTTAGCTTCACTACCGGTGAGAAAGTCTCATCATAGTCAACTCCTTGAATTTGCCGAAACCCTTTTGCGACAAGTTGAGCTTTATAGACGGTTACATTACCATCAACATCTGTTTACTTCTTGAAAATCCATTTGTTCTTGACAGCCTTTCAGCCATCCGGTAAGTCCACCAAAGTCCATACTTGGTTTTCATACATGGATCCAATCTCAGATTTCATGGCTTCTTGCCATTTATTGGAATCTAGGGTCATCATCGCTTCCTCATATGTCGCAGGGTCGTCGGTGTCGTCCACCAACATGACACTCATAACGGGATCATACCAATTGGGAGTGGTACGAGTCCTCGTCGAGTTTCATGATCACCATCATTAGCTTCCTCTCTTTTTGGTGTAGGCTCCATGTCACATCCCAAGATTTTCTAAATCTTGTAATGTGAAAAATAAATAAACAAAATAAATTATTGTTGAAAATCAGGGTGAAAAGAAACTTTTGTTTCTATATGGAAACTTAAAATACCATCTGGAACAAACTTTGGTTAATGTTTAAATCCAACTAAAATTCAAATCAAGTGGATTTCATTCTTCATAAATGCATCTTGAAATTTAAACACTTGAGAAATAATAAGATGAAGAAAGAAATATTAAATAAAGAATATTTAAAGACCAAATTAAATCTTCGAAAATACCATAAGAAAATGGAATGAATATAATCCAAATCCAAATGAAATAATAGGATGAAGAATTTCCAAAATAAAATAAAATGGCTTAAACCAAATTCCATTTGAATAAAGACAAAACCCCTATTAGAAATAATTGATTAAATCTTGGGAAAATAGTATTTTGGAATTTACCCAAGTGGAATAAAAGTTGTTTAATTAACTTAAATAAAATAAATCTTCCAAGTAAAATCTAGGGAATTAAAACTATATTTAATTCCATTTGAAATTAAAACAAATACTCAAATTCAAATGATTGATGAATCATATTAAATACATTCCAAATGATTCTAGATGAAATATTTGACACCCTATTAAACAAATAAAAACCTACTGAAAAGATTTGGAAAGTTTTTAGAAACTTAAATGGTGTTTGAAAATATTATTAAACCTCATTTGATTTAAAACAAGGGCTTATTTGAATAATTAAAAGACCCCCAAAAAGAATAAAATTTTATTCCAAAATTGACTTCAGAATATACTATTAATCAGTATTTGAGTCTTCACAAAATTTGGCAAAGATTTGAATTCAAATGAATGTTTGAATTGTTTAAACAAAATCAAATCAGAATAAAAGAAAGGGAAAAAAACAATCAGAACAAAAAAAATGTAAAAGACTCAGCCCAACCTAACTGGCCCAACTAAGCCCAGTCCAGCCCACCTCTCCCTCTCACCCGAACGAACCGTTTTTCACCAGAGAAAGAACCCGGAGAATCACTGACGAGTCGGCCCCACTCTCCCTCTCTCTCTCTCGCTGCCAAGCAACCCCACGCCAGGTCATCATCTTCCTCACCCGCTGACTCCGCCCCTCACCTCGCCGGCCGTTGCAGGCGATTAAACCCCGGCTTAATTCGCGTTAACCATGCCATTAAATGACCCCGCGACCATGCCCTCTTATTCGCCCGCGTCTCCTCTCCCGTTCCCCCTCAGTCCCTCACCCTAGCGCGCCCCCAGGCTGCTCAATTTCTCTCCGAAGCTCCACTGCCTCCGACGCCCTCCGGCGACAATTCCGGCCAAACCCTGCCGCCCCTCGCCTCCTCGAGCATCCGAGCTTGACCCCCAGGCCCTGGCGCTTCTCTCTGCATCATCAGCTTGCTCGCGCTTGACCCCCAGCCTCGACAACGACCAAGACCGTCACCGCTGCCGTCTGTTTCCTCTCCGGCGAAGCCTCGGGTAAGAACCAGACCGCCCCTCCCTTTCTCTTTCACGCACGCATCTTCGCCACGTCCTTGCGCATCTAACCATACTCTCCTCTCCCTCTGGCATGCACCGAAGCCCCGTCCTTGTCGACAAGCAGAAGATCCTGGCGCCACCCCTAACTCCGGCGAGCGATTCCCATCGACCCCGTGCGCCCCCTCGCCAGCAAGGACCACCTTGAGCTTCCCCACGCCACGGCGAACTCGGTAAGCTTCTCCCTTCGCCCTCTCGCTTCCTGTAACGTCGCCACCGTCGTCGTCTGACCGCTCCACCACCACCTGCCGCCGCCAACGCCGCCACTCGTTGGCAAGCTTGCTGTACACCGTTCGATCACGATCTAGTGGCTAGGATAGAACTTAACCGAAGGGGTATGTTTGCTTCTGAGCCACACGATCTGCTTTAGATCCAACGCGCCAGAGTAGCTGATCTGGACGAAACGGTATGGGCGAATAAGAACACGCCAGGTGGCCCTGCCTGATATTTTAAATACAGATTTGATCTATTAGATGCTAGATTTTGTAAAATCTATAAGTTTTATTCTACACGTCCAAATTTTGCAAATTTTATATCAATAGATTCAGAAAAACAAGCCCTAGCCAACCATGCACTTTGTTTAGTAAAAAGATTCTGTTAAATTGATTGTTTTTGCAGAAACTTGTGTATGCATATTTAGAATATAAAAAATGTTCTAAAATGATTTTTGAGATAAAATGGTTGGAAAATGGTTTGTTTTGAACCTACTGAACCTAAGAATCAATTGGTGGTTTCAAAAATGTATTTGGTGAAGCAAAAGAACAAAACCTTGAATTAAAACATTTCTAGCCAAATAAAAATATGGTTTAATTGTTAAAAATGATTTTGGAGGAAAACCTTTGGGAAATGTTTTGGAATAAACTCTCTGACCCCAAACACCAAGTTTTATGATTTGAAAATGTATTTGGTGAACCCTATAAAAATTATTACTTTGCTAAAGACATTTTCAACCACATGAAATAATGACTTTGTTTAAAAATGGTTTATGAAGTGAAAGCTTTTGCAAATGATTTTGCCACCTTATAAAATGACCATTAGGTGTTTTCAAATGTTTATGAACCATTATAAACCACTTTTACAAATAAAACAATCTTTAGCATGCTTGCATGCATTGTTTTGTTACTATTATTTTATGTGATGTTGCTTGAATGGTAGATTGAAATATTGCTTGCTTGATTGAATTGTAGTGATTTGAAGTGTGTGAACATTGCAAAGATCAAGGAGTGAACCTATATTCTCTACCAAAAAGTCAAGTGATGCTTCATACTTTTGTCCCATTATTTTCACTATGCATTAGTGATATTTCTAAGTAGGACTTGCATGGAATTTTGCTAAGTGTAAACTTTGCCATGGGAAATCCCAGTAGATGGAACCTTAGTAAAATTTCCTAAGTTAATATTCCTACTACTATCATTGCTTAGCTTAGCTAGTAGAAAACAAGGGTGGAATATATATTCATGCTATGAAAAATTTCTAAGTCTGAGGACTTGTGTTTTGTTTAATAAAACAACTAAGTGAATGAATAACCTGGGTGGAATGGAAGGAATGGTTTGTGTTGAGTGGTTCACAAGGCCCATTTCTATGGTTTACCTTGTGTATCTCACTTGTGGATGGCCACCCAGGAACAAAGAGATTTGAGATGTCAAATGTTGAGAAGCTTCAAGTGCAGCCACTTGGCATTATGGTCTCTGCCTGGATCATATAGGTTGCAAGAACCTAGCCAAATGGACAGTTGGTGGTAGGGGTTTGATAGGTTGGAGCGCGTCCATTTTGGTCTAAGGGAAGGCTTCTGAAAGATCTTGTCTTGGTGAAACCAAGTCTTGTGGGGAAAGTGCACCACCTCTGTAGAGTGTAAAATCTAAGTACTTAGCCATGTCCCTGGTAAAGGACACTTTGAGCATCAAGACATGGAAGCTATCAAGAATCTCCTCATCCCAATTTCTAAGTTAAAAGCTTGTGGTTGAACAAGGGTTGAAGGATCACCAATTTCTATTGGGAGATGCCTTGGGAAAGATTTTGTCAAGCAAAAACTTAGAGTTTTCAAATGATAAGGAAAATCTATTTTGAGCAAAGCAAGCCCAAGCTCCACTTATCCAAATGCATATAGATGATAGACTCCACTATGCTACCATAGTATCACTTGCCAATACAATTCAAATGTATTGACCCTTGTGGCTGTAACTTGTTATGTTGCAGGTTTGTTTGATATTAGTGAAGTTTAATGATTAGGATTACAAGTCTACAACCAACATGTCTGCCTGTGGCACTTTGAAGATGAAGGACCCCATGCTATTGCTATATTCTGCTGCATTGTAATGAGATAGCCAAATGAGCTATGTAAGATGTAATAATTTATTTTATTCCTGGTTATAAAGTTGTATTATGACCTATGTTTCTTGATATTACATCTTAATTATGGATGCTAGCTATTGATCCAGGGACTAGCATTGTAAACACAGGGATCTCTACCTTATTATAGGTTGGGAACCTTACACTCCACATGAAATTTTTCTGGTGCCGCGGTACTCTCAGATCCGAGAGAAGGTTCAACAACCTCGTCGAGTTCTACTTTCTTTCCAGTCACTCCTTTCAAGAGAAAATCCTTCTCTAGAAAGGATCCATTCTTGGCAATGAAGATTTTGCCTTCGGATCTATGATAGAAGGTATACCCAATAGTTTCCTTTGGGTATCCTATGAAGACGCATTTTTTCGCTTTGGTTTCAAGCTTGTTGGGTTGTAACTTCTTTACATAAGCTTCGCAACCCCAAACTTTAAGGAACGCCAATTTAGGTTTCTTTCCAAACCTTAATTCATATGGTGTCGTTTCAATGGATTTAGATGGTGGAGTGAATGCGGCTGTTTCTAATGCATAACCCCAAAATGATAACAGTAAATCTGTAAGTGACATCATAGAACAAACCATATCTAAGAGAGTTCGATTACGACGTTCGAACACACCATTATGTTGTGGTGTTCCCGGCGGTGTCAATTGTGAAAGTATTCCGCATTTGTTCAAATGCTCGCCAAACTCGTAACTTAGATATTCACCTCCACGATCAGATTGTAGAAATTTAATCTTCTTGTTATGTTGATTCTCTACTTCACTTTGAGATTCCTTAAACTTCTCAAAAGTTTCAAACTTATGTTTCATGAAATAGATATACCCATATCTACTCAAGTCATCCATGAAAGTAAGAACATAATGACAACCACCTCGATGCTACACTCATCGGGACACACACATCAGTATGTATGATTTCCAATAAGTCTGTAGCTCGCTCCATCATACCAGAAAATGGAGTCTTAGTCATTTTTCCTATCAGACATGTTTCGCATCTTTCAAGTGATTCGAAATCAAGTGATTCAAGAAGTCCATCGGAATGGAATTTCTTCATACGCTTCACTCTAATGTGACCAAGACGAAAGTGCCACATGTATGTAGAATTATCATCCAATTTCAAACGTTTAACATCAATATTATGAACATGTGTATCACTACTATCGAGATTCAACTAGAATAGACCATCTATTAAAGGTGCATGACCATAAAATATATTACTCATATAAATTGAACAACCATTATTCTCGGACTTAAACAAGCAACCGTCTCGCAATAAACAAGATATTGATATAATGTTCATGCTCAACGTAGGCTCCAAATAACAATTACTTAAGTATAAAACTAATCTCGATGGTAGATGAAGAGGTAGCGTTCCGACGCGATCACCTCAACATTTGATCCATTTCCTACGCGCATCATCACCTTGTTCTTCGCTAGTCTCCGTTTATTCTGTAGCACCTATTTCTATTTACAAATATGAGCAACCGAACCAGTATCAAATACCTAGGCAGTACTACGATTACTAGTAAGATACACATCAATAACATGTATATCGTATATACCTTTCTTATTGATGTTGCCATTCTTTAGATCCGCCAAGTACTTGGGGCAATTCTGCTTCCAGTGACCTTCTCCCTTGCAGTAAAAGCACTTAGTATTAGGCTTAGGCCCAGCCTTGGTCTTCTTCGCCGGCGCGGTAGCTTTCTTACCGCCCTTCTTGAAGTTTCCCTTTTTCTTAGGCTTGCATTTCTTCTTGAAATTGGTGGTCTTATTAACCATCAACACTTGAGATCTTTATTGATCTCCACTTCCGCAGACTTGAACATATAGAAGAGTTCTGGAAACGTCTTATCCATGCGCTGCATGTTGTAGTTCATCACAAAGTTCTTGTAACTTGGTGGTAGTGATTGTAGGACACGATGAATCCCCAAAGCATTAGGAATCACTATACCCAAGCTCTGGAGCTTATTTTTTTCGGGGAAAACAGTAGGGGAAAGAACCCCCACTAAAGCTTTTTTCATTATTATAATATATGGATTACATTAGATAGAAACCCCTAGGACTAGGTGTTACAAGAGGAGGTTATTACAAAAAAATTGGGGTTGAGAAACTTGATATTCCGGGTTCTGGTGGTTCTGAAGGCTTCTTCCAGAATACGGATGGGTACTTCAGGATATGCTAGGTCATCGTTGATCTCTAAGGTTCTGTGATTAATATTCTTGAAAACTTCGGTCTTCTCAGGGACTTCTAGGCATTTGCGAAGTAACGAGATATGAAACACATTATGCACATCTGACATCTCCTCCGGCAGTTCTAGTTGATATGATACTTCTCCTCGATGATTCAAAATGTTGAAGGGTCCGATATATCTGGGGGCAAGCTTTCGTTTCAGTTGGAAACGCTGCATTCCTTTCAAGGGTGATACCTTGAGATACACAAAATGTCCGATATTGAAGGATAGGTCTCGACGTCTCTTGTCAGCATAACTCTTCTGTCTGGATTGGGCAGTCTTAAGGTGCTCACGAATCTTGTGAACTTTCTCTTCGGCTTCTCGTAGGATGCCGGGTCCGAAAATCTGACTATCTCCTACTTCCGACCAATTCAAAGGGGTACGACACTTCCTTCTATACATGAACTAAAATGGGGCCATTTCCAAACTGGCTTGATAACTGTTGTTGTATGAGAATTCTGCGAAAGGCAGACAGTATTCCCATTTAGATCCATATTCTAACACACAATCCCTCAATATATATTCGAGTATCTGGTTTACTTGCTCCGTTTGTCCATCAGTTTGAGGGTGATAAGATGTGCTGAAATCCAGTCATGTTCCTAGTCCTTCTTGGAATTTCTTCCAAAATCTCGAGGTAAACTGAGTTCCTTGATCCGACACTATGTTCTTGGGGACTCCATGCAAACTGACTATCCTAGCAATGTACAACTCTACTAGCTTCAAGCTCTGATAAGTGGTCTTGAACGGTAAGAAATGGGCGACTTTGGAAAGTCTATCCACTATGACCCAAATAGAGTCATTTGCCCTACTAGATGTAGGCAAACTGGTGATAAAATCCATTCCTATAGAATCCCATTTCCATTCCGGAATCTGCAATGGTTGTAATAGTCCTGCGGGTCTCTGATGTCCCGCTTTGACTCACTAACAGATATCACATTTGGCTTTGTAGCTTCCGATTTCTCTCTTCATCTTATGCCACCAAAATTGCTCCTCCAAATCCTGATACATCTTGGTTCCTCCGAGGTGGATAGAATAAAGAGTATCATGGGCTTCTTTCAAAATAGCTTCCTTCAATTCTGAATCTGCTGGCACACATATATGTCCTTTGTACCACAAAACTCCTTCTTCATCTTCGGTGAGTCCGAGTACCTTTCATGTACCAATACGACGTTTGATTCCGTCGATACTAGCATTTCCTTTCTGCGCCTCCTTGATATGACTTATCAAAGTGGGTTGAAGTTCTATGCTAGCCAAAAATCCTTCACTTACTAGTTCCATTCGAAAATCTTCCAACTCCTTGTTCAAACTTGGTTGCTCCTTCAGAATCATGGTGTTCAATCGACACGCCAATCTGCTAAGGGCATCTGCTACCACATTGGCTATGCCGGGGTGATAGTGAATGTCAAGGTCATAGTCCTTGATTAGCTCTATCCATCTCCTTTGCCTCATATTCAGCTCCTTCTGGGTGAAAATATACTTCAGGCTCTTGTGATCCGAATAAATCTCACAACGGTTACCCATGAGGTAATGCCGCCATGTCTTCAAGGCTAAAACTACGGCTGCTAGTTCGAGGTCATGGGTTGGGTAATTCTGCTCATGTTGCTTCAGTTGTCGGGATAGATAGTATATGACTTTGCCTTCTTACATCAGCACACATCTGAGACCAATCTTGGATGCGTCACAAAACACATCAAAAGGCTTCGTGATATCCAGCATAATCAAGATTGGGGCTGAGATCAATCTCTTCTTAAGCTCTTGAAAACTTGCTTCACATTCGTCTGTCCATTCAAACTTCTTATCTTTCTTCAACAATTGGGTCATGGGTCTTGCAATGCTCGAGAATCCTTCTACGAACTTGCGGTAATATCCCGCTAATCCGAGAAATGCATGAACTTGGGTTTGAGTGGTTCGGGCTTGCCATTCTTAAACATCCTTAACCTTGGTGGGGTCGACAGCAATTCCTCCTACAGACACAATATGTCCAAGGAATCCTACTTCTTTTAACCAGAATTCACATTTGCTAAACTTGGCATACAACTGATGCTCCCTAAGGGTTTGAAGGATGGTCCTTAGGTGTAGCTCATGTTCTTCTTCTGATTTGGAATAGATCAGAATGTCATTGATGAAAACAACGACAAACTTATCTAGGAAGTCCATAAAAATCTTATTCATGAGGTTCATGAAATAAGCGGGGGCATTGTTTAATCCAAAAGACATGACCGTATACTCATACAACCCATATATGTTGGTAAAGGCAGTCTTTGGAATATCCTCTACGTGAATCTTGAGTTGATGATACCCAGTTCTAAGATCAATCTTAGAAAACACTTTGGCACCAGTCAACTGGTCAAACATGTCTTCTATCTTTGGCAGTGGGTACTTGTTCTTGATGGTGACATCATTCAACTTCCAATAATCCGTACACAAACGTTTACCTCCATCTTTCTTGTCCACAAACAAAACAGGTGATCTCCATGGTGATGCACTTGGTTGGATCAATCCTATCTCCATCATAGCATCCAGTTGCTTCTTCAGCTCCACTAATTCAGACGGGTTCATACTATATGGTCTCTGAGCTATGGGTCCGGTTCTAGGGATTAGTTCAATGATAAACTTGATATCCCGATCTGGGGGCATACCGGGCAAAACATCTGGAAATACATCGGGGTATTCACAGACTATTCTGACTTGGTCAATGGTTGGTTGGGCTATACTCTTGTTGTATTTGAATCGGCGAGGCAAGGTTTCAGATATATGCTCGACTGATATTCCAGTTGTACTGGTCATGGTTATGGCTTTCTTGGCACAGTCGATTAATCCTTTATGTTTGGACATCCAATCCATTCCTAGTACTACTTCCAAACCTTTTGTTCCAAGTACTATGAGATTAGAGATAAAAATCTATTCCATGGATTCGGATAGGCACGACCTTGCAAATTTTTCTAGCTTTGGTGGTTGAACCAGGTATTTGAACTATCATAACATGCTTCAATTTGGTGGGTTGAATCTTACTAGTGCATGCAAATTCTTCAGTAACAAACGAGTGCGATGCTCCAGAATCAAGCAACACTCTTGCAAGTACTGAGTTAATAGAAAACATACCCAGCACGACATATGGCGCTTCTTGGGCTTCTTCAGCATTCATGTGAAACAGACGACCGTTGCGGTTGAGCGAATTTCCTGGGGAAAATCTCCTTCCAGGATGAACACGGCGCTGCTGCTGAGCTGGGGCATTCACATTGGTGGCTGCTACAAGCTTCTTGGGACACTCGTTGGAGTAGTGACCTTTGGTTCCGCATTCATAACAAGTAACCTGGGACTTGTCTTTTCCTGCAACAGGAACGACATTGCTTCTAGTTCTTGGGGCAGTATTGGTGTTGGTGGGGTTGTTGACTTTGGGCGGTGCACGGTTGAAGTTGTTTGAGTTGCCGGGGTTGTTGTTGTGGTTTCCTCGGGCCTTGGTTTTCCTCCTCCATGGTTGGGATAGTTCGGACAGGTCATCGGGGTCTATTGTTTCTCGGGGCATATCCTGCAGACGGGTTGGGGCGATACTTTGGGGTATGGTGGGTTCCTGGTTGATTCATCATTCGACGCTTGCGATTCTCATTGGCTTGATTGATCTTGCCTTCCATCTAAATGGCAGAATCCACTAAGTCTTCAAGGTCAGCAAACGGGATATGGACTAACACTGTCTGCATCTCATCATGCAAACCATTCAAGAATCTCTCCTTCTTCTTGGCTTCAGTACTAATCTCATCATGGGCATACCTAGATAGAGATAGAAATCGGTCACGGTACTCTACCATAGTCATTCTTCCCTTCTTCAGCTCCTTGAATTCATCCCTCATCCTCATAATCAAACCCGGTGGCACATGGATTCTGCTAAACTTGAGATTGAATTCATCCCAAGCCATCATCTGTCCTCCATTCATGGTGTGAACGCTATTCCACCAAGCTCTTGCATCTCCTGCCAGATAATGGGTGGCAAACAGTACTTTGTCATTGGCCTCCACTCCTGCGACTTCTAAGTTGTTCTCCATGGTCTGCAGCCAGTCATCCGCATCTAATGGCTCTTCAAACTTACTAAAAATGGGTGGATTGGTGTTCTGAAAGTTCTTGAGCTTGGATCCATGGTTGTCCTGGTTTCCATGGCCTTGATTGTTATTGGCCATCTGAGCTATGTGTTGAAGGGTGGATAAGTTGGCTTGACGTTCGGCTCTTTCAGCTTCACGGTCTGAAACCAACATTTGCATGATTTGCAACATCGGGTCCGGGGATGAACTGCTTCCTCCGCGAGGCATCTGAAGATTGAGATAGATCATGAGACAAGAGGGAAATTTCTAAGGTTCAGGGTTTTGTTTTTGAAAAGTTTTAAAATTTTGAGTTTGACTCAGGTTTTTCTAACTAGCAAATTGCTTTTCATTCATTCATAGCACACAATACAAACACACACCACAATAAGGAAACATATGGTTTTAAGAACCATTATGTGAAACTACGATACAATGGGACCAGATGCAACTCACAAATAGTGATCGCTAGCGTAGTTGTGAGTTCTACTAAAGTGATCTAGTGCGACTAATCATCAGAATCAGTGGCTTCCTCCTCCTCATCATCATCAATGAAGGCGGAATCATCATAATCAGTGTGAAAGTCCATAGCTTGGTCCTCCAGAAAGTCATAATCATCACTGAGGTAGGAGTAAGGGTCTCCATAGATATATTCCCCTGCATTCTCCCTCTCCTCAAGCCGCATGTCCCACTCATGGATGGTCTCCTCCAAGTCTGACACTCTGTGATGAAGGCGAGCAATGATGCGATCCTTCTTGTCACGCGTACGACGAAATGACTTACGCTCCCTTGCAAGGATGGCGATGGTCTGGTCCTTCTTGACTGCGATGGCATAGTTGTGGTTGGCGTAGGAGCGGGCATTGTCTAACTCCTTTTTCCTGTCATACAACATGAAGCTGAGATGATCCACTTGATGCTTCAGCTCCGGGTGATATGGCACCTCCAATGGCTGTCCCATAGCATCACGCCTTGCATAGAACTCAAAGCGGGTGCCCTTGATCTGATTGATGTTTTGCCCACACAGACGGGCAAGATCTTCCTGCATGGCCCTGGCGAGTCCGTCTAGCCAGTTGTTCTCTCTTAAGGTGAATTGGATTCCCTCTGAGGTGGGTGCTTCCATCTTACCTCTGAGACTTGCAACAATCAGTAAGTGTAATTCTCCTCCTTGCTGATCGTTGAGCTGTGCTCCGAAGAACTTGGGGTGCGGGTGCTCAAGAAGTTCCCAGAGTTGGTCCAAATCGCGCTCAAATATGATCTCTCCTCCATTGCCCAACTGGTAGAACTTTCTATACTTCACCTCCATCTATAAGAATGTAGAATGAGTAAGTTAGTAGAGTAATCAAGTGTGTCAAATTTTATGTAAGTTTGCAAGGGTTTTTGAAGGACATGAATTTTCATGAAAGAATCTAAGTGATAAGAATGAGAATAAGTTTTCATAAATACTCACTTCTTTTTGTTTTGAAAATAAGTTTTTGATTCAAGCATCCATTCTAACTAGGGTCTCCTATCGTCAGGATGGCTCTGATACCAACTTGTCAACACCCGGATTTTTAATCCCAGATGCCTGTTATGCCATACATCGCAATCCCAGGATTACCATTTTTGAGAGACATAACAGATTGGTACCATAGTTCATCATCCATTACAAACCATAATAAAGGTCTTACAAATAAAGGATCTCATGATCCAGTCTTAATACAATCAAGGCAACGGAATAATATAATAACGGTAGCATGGGAGAAGCTCCATCTTCAGGGTCACAGGCAATGCTGACGATGGGAGATAATTCTAGTTGTCGTAGACTTCCTGCGGTCCATCATCCTGGTAGTCCTCCTCATAGTCTAGCCATAGGAATATCCAGGGACAAAGCCATGAGTACTCTTTAAGTACTCGCAAACTATCACTAACAAATAAGGTAGTTTGAGTAGGAATCCTAAGCTCTAGGTTGTTTTGCAAAAGGCCAGATTTATCTCTAACTGAGTTTAGAAGTAAAGAAAACTAGTTTAATGTTCTACAACACCTAAGTGGGAACTTAGTTTTCATGTTCACAACTCTGTTGTGGTCAAGTAAAAGTCATGATTCATTTCACAAGTCATTTTGAAAACATCTGACGATGGAATAGTATGGCCACTCCAACTGTCCATAATCGCGGACGCGGCTATTCGAATAGTTTGACACTCTGCAGAGGTGGTACACTTTGACCACAACATTCGACACATCCATCAGGAACAATCCTAATTCACCATACTCAGTATACGGATAATAAATCCTAACCTTTCAATTACACACCCTAGTATAGGTACCTCGCCTATGAGTTTGGCTTCCCAACCATGACCATCTGTCATCTTGGGAACTACACAAGTGGACAATCATAACGAGATAGCCTCAGCTCAAACCTCTTCCGCAAGGGAACCCATACTAAGATATATAAACTTGCAGTCAAGCCCTACCCAAATTCGGGTATTGTGGTTGTACGGTAAAATTGGAGTGGTATCGCATCCGAACTCAACCATCAGTTTTATAAATAGCTAAGGCTCATGCCTCAACATTTTCATCATCAATTCATCTGATGTTCATAACACATGTCAAAACATTTCATTAGAATGACTCATCATTCTAAGGTTTTCGTCATCCTTTTCACCAAGTATTCCCATCTAAAGTGATCGAGTGTTATGCTTAGCACTAGTCACTAAATTGGGGGTAATCACTAATGAGGGGTGCTTATCAATTGTGACTTATCTGAATCTAATCTCATGCCTCAGTATGACATCTACTTCTAACTAACTTAGGCCAAGTTTTATGCTCTTTATGCTACCTCTAATATCTTTCCAAAACTTACTAAATACTAACTAGAAGTAAAGAACTTTGATAAAGAAATAAAATAATCAAGCTTGCAAGTAAAACTGGGATTTGGTATAATCAAGTGGTATAACCAAAAATGCCTAAGGCCTCTAGTTTGCATAGTTATTATGCAAGTGTTAGATTGCTAGGTTCTAGCTTCCTAAGATGGCTTGCATGGTTAAGAAATTTGCACCTTGAGTAGTGCAGTGGTTGAATTTCTCCTCTGCTTCCTCTTCGTAGTAGTCTCCTTCCTCTTCGTATCATTGGTCGGTACTAGCGTCTATAAATAAATACGAGGTACACAATCACCAAAAAATACTTAACTACTTCTATTTAGCACACAAAGGATGTCACTAGATGATCTAGCATCATCACAATCATCACATGGATTAAAGCTTTAGTCCTATTTGTTTTATTTTGGAAAAGTAATTTCTACTCATTGTAAAACTACTTAAGATTTAATGTTCTTATGGGATCATGTTGACACATGTCATCACCACATATTTTAATACTTGGGAATGTGATTTAAAGTGGTTTCACAATTTAATAAGGCTTAACATTACTATTTTAATTAATTGAAGTGACTAGAAATGCTTATGGGGGCATTCTTTTAATACTTGTCCATTATTACTGCAAGTAAACCTAGATATTCTTACATATTCAGTTATATCTGGTCAAATGTGATTTTTGAGAGTTGGAATGAACTCCATAGTATTTATGGTTGATTTTTGAAAAATGTTTGAATGCAGAAAATTATCTGCCTTGGCATTTTTACTTCATGTGATCTATAATTCCAACGGTTTGAATCCAATGGGCTTGGATTAATAATTTCAATACCTTTCTAACAAATTGGTTTCATGCAATTTGGTTCAGTGAATCTCTCTGAATTGATTTTTGAATCTACTGATAGAACTAGAGTTTGAATTAAATGAAAAATCTAGATTTGAATCTACTGGGTTGCGCGGGAACTAACTGGGCCAGCCCACTGCGCACAGCGCAGCGCGTGGGCTGACCTAAGTGATGGCCCCACGCATCAGCGACTCTGACTACGCGAAACGGTAAGTGGCAATCTAGACCATGCGATTAGAATCTAATCTAACGGCCGAGGCTCATCGTCGACGACGAACAGCTCCGGCGGCGACTAAACCCTAACGCGGTGGTGGGGGTCGTGTGAGGCTCACCAGGGATCCAGCTAGGGTCTGTGTTGGGGGCGAATGACATTGCCGACGATGGAGGTTCGAACAGTGGTCACGGCGGCTCCTGGGGCGGCTCCAATCAACGGCCCCTTCTCCTTCTGCAGCGGTAGGCTCTAGTAAAATTCCAACGATGAGGGGCTCGCCTTGATCCGGGGAGAGGTGTGGGAGGTTTAGTGAGAGGTGGGGAGTGGAATGGTGTTGCGAATTGGGGCTGGGGTGGCCTCCTTTTATAGCCGAGAGAGAGAGAGGCAGCGCGGCACAAGCATAACTCATTGGGGTGGGCGGTACAGTGAGCTAATGGCATGGCAGAGGGTGTAGTCCGGTGCGTGGTCTCCTGGCCATGCTCAAGGACTTAATGGCGCGACAAGTGGCGGTCGAGAATGGTCGGGAACGGTCGACGCTCTATGCGGCACCGATAGTGGTTTTGACGACGCACGGGTGCTACAGGTCGCGTGGCGGCGAACGGGGATGTCTGGGATGTTCCTGGGGTCGTGGTGATTGCAGGCACGGGCGGCGAGAGCAAGGCGCGGCGTGTGCGAGCGTGTTGGGCGCGGTGCTTTGGCATGCTCTCGGCATGGCGCAGAGACATTAGACGCGGTTGTGCTAGGGTGGTCCAGGGCCTGGCTACTTGCGAGGGCTGGACAGGGGATGGCGGTGGACGGTCAGCTACCTCCTAGACATGGCGGCTAGGCACGGCGATGGCTCCTGCTAGCTAGCCATGGTCGGCTATCAAGGGGTGGCTTCGGTTGGCACGACATGGTGCAAGGGTAGGGGTGGTAGCTGCTTCAATGCGAGTGTGATCACTGGGAGAGACAAGGGGAGTGAGATGAGGACAAATGTTTGATCAAACACTGCTCCAAACAGTATAAGTTAGGAAGTTTTGAATTGTGTCTCCAGGTGTTTGATGAAATGGCCGAAAGAATTTTAGTTTGAAATTTTTGGATGAATTTTGGTGGGTGTACTAGTCACATACTTGGTAGTCTCTGGTTGCTTGGGTTTGTCAAGGTGAACTGGTTTGAGTGGTTTTTGAGAAATCATGATCTTAGTACCTACACTTGATTCAATTTTCAAATGTCATTTGAATATATTTGAAATCTATTTCTGTTGGTTTGCAAGGTGGGCTTGGGTTCACTTCTACTTGTTCTAGCAAGGGGTGAAAATAAATGGATTTTTCTGTTAGAAATCTTGGACTAGAAACACTCAAAGTGGTCTGAACAAGTTTGGCCAAAATGACCATTAGCTCATATTGTTTATATTTGAATTTCTATTGATTTGATTCTGCTTGGAAATGATTTAGATGATGTTGTTTTCATCTTTAAACCAATCCTTGCCATTCATAACAATCAAACAAGTCATGGCAAGCATTCATGCATTCATCACATACACACATGCATTCATATTAATTTTAATAATAAAAGTTTTTGTTAACCTTAAACTTGGGTGATTAGAACTTGATAATCTTGATTAATATTTTTGGGATGTTACAAGCCTATACATAAGCGGGTTTTTTCCTCCAAATACAATGCCTCATGTATTTAACCACTTGATCTTTGATTGTAATTGGCACATCAAGACATCTCATGAAGAAGAGTGGTAATGATGATAAACAAACTTGACCATTTGAAGTTTTCCCCCATAATTAAAAAAATCTTCAATTCCACCAAGCCTGAATTGAACCCTCTGAACCATTGGAAGATAGAACACCAGAGAAGGTTTGGTGAGACTAAGTGGTATCCCAAGATATGTGAAGGGAAGGCTACTCATCTTACAGCCAAAGGTTCTGGAAAAATTTAGCAATCTTTCAGGGTCCATGTTGATAGGCATCATACTAGACTTGTTATAATTAACCCTGAGACCAGTTGAGGTGGCAAAGCTATTCAGGATTGATTTCAGTCAAAGTAGTTGTTTTGTATCTGTGTTCATGACTACCAAGGTATCATCTGCATACTGTATCATAGGAAAATCAGGACAAGTAGGGCAATAAATGGGTAAGCCAAGCAGATCCTTATTCATGGCAGAGTTGAGGAGAGTCTGCAGAAAATCAGCTGCCAGCACAAACATAAGAGGTTATAATGGATCACCCTTTCTAACCCCTCTTCTACAGTAAATTTTTTCCCAGGGACTCCATTTAGGAGAACTGAGGAACTCCTAGAATGGAAGATCATATTTATCCAATTAATCCATTCGGCACCAAACCCTCTTGCCTGCAGAATGCTTATAATAGTGGAGTGCTCAATTCTATCAAATGCCTTTTCAAAGTCAAGTTTTAGAATCACAATCTCTTCTTTTGATTGATGGCATTGGAAAAGATATTCAAATTCCCAGCCTAGACAATCTTGAATGGACCTATTCTTGAGGAAGCCATATTGATTTTATGCACAAGCTTGAGGATGATGCTCTGAAGTCTGTTAGCTAGGATCTTTGTAATGGTTTTAAGCACACTGTTTAATAAAGAAATTGGCCTAAAATCTGTAGTGAGGGCAGGAGACTCCACCTTGGGAATAAGAGTAATGAAAGAAGAATTGATGATCTCAACGGAAATTTTCTCATGATAAAAGTCCTGGATCAACTGAATAATATCTTTCCCAATAATGGACCAACAAGATTTGATAAATTCATTGTTGAAGCCATCTGGACCTGGGGATTTCTCATTTGTCAGCTCCTTAATGACATCTTCAATTTCCTTTTCTATGAAAGGGATTTCCAAGGTTGGAGAAGTATCAGAGTCCATGCAATTACTGTAGAGCTCTGATAAGTTAAAGTGCATTGTTGTCTTATCTGAAGAGCACATTCTACTTTTAAAATCATTCCAAAGGATTTTGGGCCTTTCCATCATGGTCATGAATGTCAAAGGAATTCTCATTTTTTAGCATGGAAATATAGTTATTCCTGTAGCTAGTTGTTACTTTTGCATGAATTTTTTTTGTGTTTTCATCACCAAGTTTCACCCACTTGATTTTCCCTCTTTGCTTCCAATATGCCCTCTGATTCTGAAGTAATTGTATCAGATGATTCTTAAGAATGTCTCTTAGGTTCCATTCAAAGATACTTAGGGTCCTGAATTCATCCATTATATCTAGAAAATCAAAGGTTTCATTGACCTTTGCGATCAAGTGTCTAAGACATGGAAGTGATTTTGCCCAAAGTTTGAGACCTCTTCTAACATTCTTGAGCTTGGCATTTATCTTTTTGCACTGTCTAAATGTCCCATAGGGATATCCCAAGAATTTTGCACAATCTTCTTAAAATCACTATGCTGGAGCCAATAGTTTTGAAATCTAAACACATGAGCTTTAGGGATTCTAGTACCAATTGAGATGACAAAAGGTGTATGGTCAGAAGTGGGGTTTGAGAGGGGATAGACAAAGGATTAGGGGTAAGAGATTGTCCAGGAGGGTGAGGAGAAAAACCAATCCAATCTCTCCAGGAGTGGATCCGTTTGCATGTTACTCCAGGAATATTTTCTTCCTTTTAAAGGAAGTTCCACAAGTCCAAGATTACTGATGGCATCATTGAAGAGAAGCATGTTATTAACATCTCCACCCACTTTATTTCTATCAGCAGGTTTTCTAATAAAGTTAAAATCACCAATGACCAACCAGTCTAAGTCATCATGCATAACAATGTTGGAGAACTAGTCAATGAACAGAGCCTTTTTTCCAGGTTGACAAGGGCCATAGATATTAGTTAAAATTCATGAATCATTGGACAGCCTAGAGGTAAACTTAACAGAAATGGAAAATTCATTTTGGATATCCTTTTTTCCTTGAAAAAGACTCCCATTCCAAATAATAATTGCACCCCCATATACTCCTACTGAAGGTAGGAAGGCAAACTTGTCCAACTTGTTTGGGCAAAACTTTCTAATGTACTCCACATCAAAGCTCTCCTTTTTTGTTTCCTGAAGGAAAATGATCTCACATTCAGATTCCACAATTGTTTGGGAGACAGCCACCCATTTTTTCTCTGAATTGATGCCTCTCAAGTTCCAGTTTAAGATTTTCCAAATTCTTTTTCTATCCATGTAAACTAGAGTTCATATAGAGATTTTGAGTTATATCAAAGCGTGATACAACATCCAAAATGAGGAATAACAGTGAGGCCAACTCATGCAACAGATAATAGGGGCAATCAAAAGGAAAGTAGTTCCACCACCCAACATCCCAGCATCACAGGTTTTGACAACAAATAAAAACATTCCATTGGACAATAGTTCCAAGGGAATCAACCCAATAACTTAGTTTTGCTAACATTGAGAACTCATTTATTCATCTTCTTTTTGGCATGCTGCCCACAGGGCCCAGCAGCTTCCTTCTTCTTTCTTTCTCCATGACTGGAACTTGCAGCAACCCCAGCATTCCTCTTGATTGCACCTGGTGGCCTTATTGCTTTGTCTTTAATCTTGCCTTTCTTCTGCAGCTTTGAGTCCAGATTTTCCTCAGCCACCTTACAAAAATTAACAGCCAGATTTTTAACCACCTTAGTGTTCAGACTTGGAGGATCAGCATTACATGATAGGCAATTATTGTCAGAACAATTGGCATGACTTTTAAAACCTCCATTAAGTTCAACAATTCTGGGACTTCTTCTCACCTCAGTTTATACAATGGGTCCTACTCCTCTCCTTTTCTTTGAAGGGGTAGAGGGAGTTGTCTCCAAAGGACCAAGATCAAGTGAATCCTGAATACACATTGGAGGAATCTGAGAGACACATTCATCAGGAACCAGAAAGGAAATTGTGGATTCATTTGCAATAGGCTCTTTAATAATTTCCCAAAGAGGTGAAGAAAGAAAATTCTTTGCCCAATTAAATTTCTCCGGAGTGACAAGCATAAGAGTAATGAAATTAAACCAACTTACAGGAATCTCAAAGTTTGATAGATTCTGTGAAGAAGGCTGACTCTGAATATGAGGTGCAAAGAATCTGTCCCAAATTTCAAGTCCCTGCTGTGAGAACCTATGCTTGATAGCCAAAAGGTCAGGAGTGGCCATGAAATGTGTGTAAGCCATTCCAATCTGCAAGTGTGCCTCATTTGGTTCAAGAAGTTTGGCCTCTTCCATCAGATAGTCACCATCAACATCAGAAACACCCCCACTGATGACCCACAAGTATAGGGGGTGTATTATAGTACTTTTGATAAATAGGAGTGTCGATCCCAACGAGGAGCAGAAGGTGTTGACTAGTGGTTTGGAGCAGGAAATCTCTGTAAATACTTAGCAAACGGATTTTAAGGGTTTTCTAATAAAGCAACAAAACAAACTGCAAGTAATAAAGACAACGGACAAATGCAGCAAGTGGACCAGTCCTTTCTTAGCAAAGGACAAGCTGGTGGAAATACTTATAAGGACCAAACATTCTCGATGAAACATGGGAATTCTGTCAAGTGCATTCGCTTCAAATAGCTGAGTACTCTTCTTTGGTCTTGTAAGTGTTGTGTGGGTGAACCTGTGCTAATGTACCAAACTTACTTGGACTAATACATACTTGTGATTAAACCCCCTGAAAGCATCCGCAACTACAGGAAAGCAATTAAGATATAAACCTAACCACGGCCTTAAACTCTGAGATCCTACGCTCCCTTATGCAATGGTGTCCTAACGAGGGTTCAGGTTTCTGTCACTCCGACAACCCCACAATTAGTCGCCAAATATACAATGCATTCCCCTACGCCCATAAATGGTGAAGTATCATGTTGTCGACGTTCACATGACACCACTAGAAGAATAGCACCACAACTTAAATACTAAACCATTGAATAATATCTCAACACAAATCCACTACTAACAACATGACTTCTCACATGTCCTCAAGAACTAAACGAACTACTCACAAGACATCATATGGATCAAGATCAAAGATGATATGGTGATGGATAACAATTTGAACATAAATAATAATCCAATGGTTCCACTCATAAGCATCAACTACAATAGTAATCAACGCCGGGAAAGTTTCCCCTAAGAACTAATGCAAGATCCAACACGATTGTTACGGCGGGATGAAGTGGTGATGATGGTGCTGGTGGAGATGATGGTGTGGATGATGATGATGATCCCGATGAAGTCTAGCTTGATGACGATGCTGATGGCGATGATCTCCCCTCTCCGGGAAGGAATTTCCCCGGCAGAAATCTATCTGCCAAAGAGCTCTTTCTCTTTCGTTGTTTTCTGCCCCGCAGAGGTGGCGGAAATCTTTCTGTGGTTGCTCCTCCTGGTATTAGGGTTTCGAGAGGGAGATATAGGAGAGAGGGCGGAGTCGGAGGCCGGCTAGGTGGGCCACACCTCCCCTAGGCGTGGGGCAGGGGGACCCGCACCTGGGGGGTGTGGGCCCCCTGTGGCCCATCTACGCCTCCCCTTATGGCTTCTTTCGTATTCTGGGAAAATATAATTTTCCAATATTTTTCTGGTATTTTTATGATCTTCGCAAAATTGCATCAAAACACCTCTTTTTCCATCAGAATCCTCACTCCGGCAGTTCATCCTCCAAGAATCATCCAACATGCAAAAACAGAGGAAATAAGGCACATATCAATGAATAGAGGCAAATTATGATATAGAATGGTGATGCAAATTGGACATATCAACTCCCCCAAGCTTAGACCTTCGCTTGTCCCCAAGCGAAAACTGAGCTCCGTAAACATGTCCACAGGTTTATGGAGTGAAGTGTCGATAAAATAATACGGAAAGAAGCATCACACTTACCATTACACAACTCATAGAAGAAAGCAACTCACCATTATATAACTTAGATTGCAACAAGTAGAGGAGTCACAACAGAGATGCATAAAGATCAATCATAATTGGAATTGGCAAACTTTGTTCCTGGTCAGAGAACAGCTGGCAAACAGTTTCACAAAAATCTTTTGAAGAAGTTTTCCAACAGGAGCACTCTTTGCTCAAAAAGGTTTTTCACAATGATGGTTTTCAAAGTAATACTCAATAGATAAGAGTCTTGTGCAAACAAGGAGGATAAATAACATGATTGAATAAATCACCATATGAATGCTTGCAACACAACAACTCAAATGCTTGCTGGAGATAGAGAGGAAGTAGGTTTACTGACTCAACTTAGAAATAGGAGAAAGGTCCTTTCATAGAGGGAAACAGGGATTTCATGTCATAAAGAGCTTCCAAAAGATTATGGTACTTACTAGTTTTAAGGTCTCATTGCCCCTATCATAAGCATCTTGAAGTGATTAAGCTTAAAGTGAACAAACTATGGAGTATATGCTTGACAAAGTATAAGTTGGCAATCTCATGTCCCTTGAATACAAGGGCCTCTCTTCATGCTACTCAACTTTAGTCACCTGTAAGTTCTTGTCATAGTAAGTACATGTGTATCATAGAGAATCGCCAACGGGGTACCCCTTGCACATGGTACAGGAGCTATCCCATAACCAAAATGACAAGGCAAGCAGACAATGAGCATCTTAGCAATCTTCTTATTTACCATGGGAAAATGGTGCTCTTTTCTCTCTTTCCTCTTTTCAACATGTCTCTTTTTTATAAGAAGAAAGCTTCATAGATTTCATTATGGTGATGCTGCAAGTTTCCACCATGATTAGGCATGGCTTAGGCTAGCGGCCCAGGCGTTTCTCTAACACACATACATAACTCCATGGACTTACAAGCTCCCCTTTTATTTCACACCGAAGACATCCATAGACAAAAGAGCATGATATCAACTGTGTATAATGTACAAGTGCAATGTTGAAAGTGTTCCCCGTGACAACACGGTTCTGCTAATTCCAACGTATAAGTGCAAGAATATACAACATAGATGACACAATGGTTCAAGTTTATTAGGGCAAGAAGAATAAAGTGTGCCATCAAGTTTTTGAGAGCTTTAATCACTAAGTTTTCACATAACAAAATACTTTTTAATTGGAAGATAGATGAAAACAAGAATATACTTGGAATGGCGTAACACACCATGCATACGAATTTATAGTGGACACTTTGTAATAACTTGGTTTCTTGGGAGTTGGATGAATGAGTAGAGCTTACTCATACAAGTGGAGGCTAGCAACAGACTGGGAGCGACCCACTAAGAGAGCAATAATGGCCACAATCATGTAGAGCGACAAAACATTACTAATCAAAGCATAAGGTGGTACTACAAGTCAAGGACTAGATGATCATAGAGGCTATGGTGACTTGTTCATAGTCATAACATGGTGTGAGCATGTGCCAAGTTAACCCAAACAAAGCATCAAAGGAGAATACCACAATACTATGCTTTTGTATACTAAAACAACGCATGATTCCTTCAAGGCACACTAAGAAATCCTAATTGTTTGGAACAAGTCATGTTACAACAATAATCACTAAGCATAAGGTCAAAACAACATCTAGCATGACATGATAAAGTCTAAGTCACAGTCAAAGCAAGCTCCCTTTTGTACCACTATAAGCATGAAGCTTTCTACTCTTTTCCAACACCCATCGACTTATTTGAAAAAACTCACAAAGATAATACTAAATAAAGACCAGTGATCTTGTATCACAAATCCACAAATAAGAACTAAAATTTATAAGCTTAAAGCACAAGAAAACTGAGGCTAAACACAGTGCTAGCAAAAGAGAACACTCACAAAATAATAAGAATGAAAACTAGAGTGTTCTAGGCAATGAAAACATAGTGTTTGTCTCTCCAAAAGAAGTGTGTTGTGATCCAACAAACTTAATGCAGCAAACTAATCAAACGAAAACTAAAAACAAAAACTAAGACGCTCCAAGAACAACACAACAATGCATGAAACAATAAAAATGAAGTGTCTAGAAAGACCTGAGATTTTTATTGATGAAAAAGGGGATGCCTTGGGCATCCCCAAGCTTTGACGCTTGAACCTCTTGAATATTTCTTGTGGTGACACGGGGTGGCATCCCCAAGCTTGATCTTTTTTCCATTCTTCATCTGATTACATCATTCTTTCTCTACACCTGAAAATTTTCCTTCATGAAAAACTTCACACAATCTTCATTAGCAACATTAGTGTATTCAAAAGATAATAGACCCTTGGGTTTTGGTTTTATAACAGCAAAACTTTCACTAAAAACATAAGCTATTGTAGCAATTCCCTCAAAAATCTCAATTTCCCAAAAAGAACCCAAAAAGGAATCAATAAGAAGCAAATGCAAATAATGGCAGAAATTTGTCAAAACAGACCAGCAGGTAGAAACCGATTTTTTCGAAGACCTTGTGTTGCTCAAATAAAAAATTGTTGAACTAACAAAATTTAGCTAATATACTAGGGGATTTATTCAGAAAATATCATCACAATCCGACTTACAGAGATTCCTCACGAATGTTTATGGTGGATCATAAAAATCTGTTTCGGGGCAGTAACTTCGCAAATCTTACTTCCCTCTCATTAGAGGTTATTCTTGGCACAAAAAGCAAATAGAAAGAATAAGGAGAGGTAATTACTAAATTAATAACTTCCAAGACTCAAGAAAACTCTTGGGTTATCTCCCAACAAGTACTTTTCTTTAACGCCTTTAAGTTAGGCTTGATAGTTTGAGAAGATGCTCACATAAGAAATATGAATTGAAGTAAAAGAGAGCATCAAGGAGCAAATTCAAAACACATTTAAGTCCAAACCACTTCCTATTCATAGGAATCTTGTAAAGGAACAAGTCATGAAAGCAAAAAGCAACAAGCATAGGAAAGCAAAACAAATGCAACTTCAGAATTTTCAACATAAAGGGAGGAAACTTAATATTATTGAGATACATAAGACCATGTTTCCCTCTCTCATAATAACTTTCAGTAGCATCATGAATAAAATTAACAATATAACTATCACATAAAACATTCTTATCATGAGCCAAGCATACTTACAATCACCAAAAAGAGGTCCAAGGTCATAAACTGGATCAATAGAAGCAAGTTGTTCCATCCTGAAATCTTTATTAGGCAAGCAATTTTCACAAGGAGCTTTAGCAAATTTGGAAACGTTAAACTCATAAGAATCTCCATCAAACTTAGTTAAAACTTTATCCTTTTTACAATCTATAATAGCTCCACAAGTGTTCAAGAAAGGTCTACCAAAAATGATAGGACAAGTTTTACTAGCTGCTGAATTAAGCACTAGAAAATCAGCAGGATACTTAATCTTACCACAAAGAACCTCCACATCTCTTACAATACCAATAGGGCAAATGGTTTTCTTATTAGCAAGGTGAATAACCACATCAATGTCCTCAAGCTCACAAGGACCAATCAATGTCCTCAAGCTCACAAGGAATAACACTAGAACTAGCACCAATATCACATAAACCATAATAACAATGATCACCAATTCTAACAGAAAGCATAGGAACACTAGCTTTTCTAGCTTTACTAGGATGAGAGATAATATAGAAGCGTCTTCACAGAAGACAATGTGCTCATCCTCTATATTTCTAGTGACAGGTTCTTTCACAATATCTACCACAGGCTCAATATTAATTTGCTCATCAGGTTCCACAGTTTTCTTAGTACCTTTGTTATTTGCACAAATCATCATAGAGTACTCCTTTACCTTAGCTGGGAAAGGTATTTTCTCAATATAAGGTTCAGGCACAATATGATTAGTAGTACAAACTTCAGTGCTTCTAACAGGAACATGACTAACAACATCTTTATAAGGTGCATGGTACTTATTCCACTCCTTTTTGGAAATTTCTATGTAAGAGGCAAAGGCCTTAAAACAATTGGCAATACTTTGGGAGTCAAGACCAAACTCATCACTAATATCACGGAAGTCATCAGTTCCCATAAAATATTTTATGCATTCATAATCATAATTTATACCTGACTTTCTCCCTATAACATCCCAAAAATCATGATTTGTAAAAGCTTGCACTTAATTCATACATTCATGGCATTCTTAGCTTGCACAAAAAATTTCAAATCAAAACTCAAACTAAAACCAATTTTATGCCTATGGTTTATATATCATATGAGGCTTGGTTTATTTTTGTTTTCAAAGGACCTAAGTGTAATTGAGTAAACAAGTGTGTTTGACACATGTTTGAATACTGGATCACACTACAAAAATCCAGAGGTGGTTTGAATTCAAACTCATTTGAATTTCATTTGAATTTGATCCCTAAAAAATCAATTAGAAAAAGAAAAAGAGAAAAGGCCAGCGCTACCAAATTGGCCTAGTGCCAGATCCAGCCCACGAGCCCACCCGGCCGTTTCCTCCTCTCCCCTCTCTCTCACGCTCGCAGCCCCTACCCTATAGTCACTGCCCGGTGGACTCGCGCCAGCTCACCCTTCTTCCCCAAACATCGCGCCCGTGACCAGCTCCACGGCCGTTTCCTCCCTGTCACTTCCGATGAATGCACGAGTAAATTGCTGTTGATTCGCCAAATAACTTCCCTCCCAGCTCCGGCTACTTAACCCCCTCCTCCTCGCGACCATTTCCCCCAACACAGCAAGCCCCAAGCGCCTCCAGGCTCCGCGAATTTCTGCTTGCACCGCCGCAGCACCGAACAACTCCGGCGACCTATTCCGGTGAGCCCCGTGCTCCCCTTTGCCTCTTATTCATACGAGCTTGCTTCTCAGACATGTGTGCATCTTCTCACACCTTTAGTTTGCTCTGAATCGCTTTAGGTCGTCGTCTCCGTCGATCCCCGCGAACGACCGAAGCGCCGCTCGACTCCGGCGAACAATCACGGTAAATCCCGACCGCCCCTTGACCCCTAATCCTTATGATTGTGTTCTCCATGCCTTTGTGCATCCCCTAATTCCTTTTGTTAATCTTATTGCACCGTAGAACGTCGCCTTCGTCTCCGACAGTGAACACCCGACGCGGGTACGAACTCCGACGAGATTTTCCGGCCGTGCCAGTGCGCCCCTGTCCAAGCAAAGACCACGTTGAGCTTCCTCGTGATCACGCGAGTCTGGTAAGCGTCACCGCAACCCCCAGCCCCCTATGTAGCCGTCGGAACGTCACAGGCAGAGTGCCGCCGCCGTGCAGCCGTCGCCAGCGCTGCCAGTCTCTGATTGCTTGTGCTAGCACCGTCAGATCTGAATCCTAGGGCTGAGGTTAGATCCTAGCACGAAACGGTATCGTTAGATTTGAGCCACTGGATCTGACTTAGATCCAACGCTCCACGTTGGCCGATCCGCGTGAAGCGGTATCGACCAATCAGACACAACCATGTGTCTGGAGTTTTGATTTAAAATCGGTTTTTATGTCTATTAGAGATTCAAACTTGTAAAATTCATAACTTTAGTTCTGTTTTGCCAAATTTTGCAAATAATATATCATTGGAATCAGAAAAATAAATCCTACACTACTGTAGGATTTAATTTGTATTTTGCTTCTTTAAAATTTGATTTATTTACATAATTATATATAGGCTTATTTTGACTAGATAAAATATTTATAAAATGATTTTAAAGCAAATTCAAGTTTATTTAGACTATAATTAGTTCGTTTTGGGTGTTCAGTACTATTTGACTTGAATGGTTTAGTATAGAATTCATTTCATTGCATTTGAATGCATTCATATATTTTTTTGCTTGATTATTTGAATGTAAATTTGGTGCTATCATTTTATGTGTAGATTTTGGTGCTAGTGGTGATTGTGATTGTGAAGATTGTTGATACTCCCCCAACTACCAAGGCAAGTGGTGCTTCATGTATTTGTCCCATTATTTTGACTATGCACTAGTGATATTTTGTATAGGGCTTGCATGAATTTTTTTCTAAGTATCTAAATGCTATGCCATGGGAAATCCTAGTAGATGTAGTCTTGATAGGATTTTATCTAAGTTAAGATACTCGATATGTTATAATGCTTAGCCTAGCTAGTAGTAAACAAGGGTGGACTACATACATGCTATGGAAAATTTTGCTTAGTCTTTGACTTATGTTTTGCTTAATAAAACAACTAAGTGAATGAATCACCTGGGTGGAATGGTAAGATTGGGTTATGTTGAGTTGTTACACAAGGCCCATATCTATGGTATACCTTGTGTATCACACTTGTGGAAACCCACCCAGAAACAAAGGGATTTGAGATACTTAGTGTTTAGAAGCTTCTAGTACAACCACATGGCATATGGGCTCTGCCTTGATCATATAGGTTGCAATAACTTAGCCAGATGGACAGATGGTGGTAGGGTGATAGGATGGAATGCGTCCATTTGGTCTAAGGGATGGCTTCTGAAAGGTGTCGTCTCGATGCATGTCGAGTCTTGTGGAGAAATTGCACCACCTCTCGAGAAGGAAAAACCTAAGTACTTAGCCGTGTCCCCCGCAACGGACATATTGAGCATCAAGACATTGAAGCTATCAAGGATCTCCTCATCCCAATATTTAAGTTAAAACTTGTGGTTGAACAAGGGTTTAGGTTCACCAATGTCTATTGGTGGTTCCTTTGGATTTTTTTGTCAAACAAAAACTTAGTGTTTTCAACTGATAGGAAAAACCTATTTTGAGCAAAGCAAGACTAAGCTACACTTAGCCAAATTCATATAGATATTAGATACTTCTGTTCTACTATGGTATCACTTGCCAATACAATTCCAAATGTATTGACCCACTGTGGTTGTAACTTATGATGTTGCAGGTTACTCTGATGAGGATTAGGGTTATGAGTCTACACTCAACATGCTTGCCTGTGGCACATGAAGATGCAGACTTTACGTTATTTTACTTATGTTATGAACTCTTGTACTAGCCTTTGGCTATGGAGTTGTAAAAGACTATGTTTATCTCTGGAATGATGATGTAATAAAGACCTTTGTATCTATGTACTTCATCTTAAACTGTGGATGCTAGCATTTGATCTAGGGACTAGAATTGCAATCATAGGGACCTTTACCTTATAAAGGTGGGGTCTTACAGATGGTATCAGAGCACTGTGTTGCCTGTAGGATTATGACCATAGGTTGGATTAGACTAAGGAACCCACTAAGGAAAAATGCAACTCTTTGCAAATTCCACACTTGTATTTTTGTTCTCGTAGACCTTTCTAATCTTCTTTCTCATCTCAATTTGTAGATGGCCACCATCAACGAAGCTTCCAAGAAGGGACCACTCATGACCATGACTTTAGAATGTGAGACGGAGTTTCCCAAAGCACTCAAAACCCTTATGGTTAGCTTGCGAATACATGGTGAGGCCATGTACAAAGGATTTCCAGTGATGGATGAAGGAGAAGAATATTTGTGGGTGCAACTTCACTTGTATAAAAACAAGGGAGACAACCACAAAGAGTCGGGATTCTACATGGGCACCAACTCAGAAATGTATACAACATTCTTTGACTCTGCAAGGAATGCAGCTTGGAATGTTATCAAAGAGCTTGGTGAAAGACTCATGTGTAGAATGCTCAACACTAAAAATGACCTTGAAGAGGAGAAGAAGTATACCCAAGAGTTAGAGACCGCCATAAAACATCTAAGGAAGGATATCATAGACTTAGCATATGAATAAGAATTGTAACGTACTCCGCTAGTTGGACCACCACACTTGTCGTATTTTCGCAAAATTTGTCTAAGTTATGTTGAACCTTAGTGTTGTGATAGACCTTGTATGCCATGACTTGTATGTTTTATGATTGATGTATGCTTTTTGCTTTCATCCTACTGTCTCGTTTTCCTTTTACTTGTGTTGTTCTAATATTTCTCTATCTTACATTAGATGCCTAGCTTTGTGATCAGCACTGCCGAGGAGTTCAATGGAACTTGTTTTGGTTCATGCATCGTGCAGTTCACTAGTGTGCTCAACCTCCCACTTCCTAGTATTAAGGCACTTCAGCTCACCAAGTTTGAGAGGAAGGACCTTTGGGGCTATAGAGTCTCGCAGTCAGGACGACAGACGGAGCCACTCACGAAGGAGATTTCCTTCAAGCTGATGCACGATGACAAGGATAAGGGTCTAGATGTAGTCATGCAGGAGCTACTTGGACGCCTCTGCGGATGCCACTCCACTGAGCTTAGATGCCTCTACTTCCAGCCGTTCGGGAGACGTGACGAGGAGGGAGAGGCATTGGTGTATGAGGGTGCTACTAAAGAGATGATTGAGCCAGTTCATCTGTATCTCTAGGACCTCGAGGGCCTTATTAGACACCTCGACACAGATAGGACCAACGTCATGCTTAGAAATGATGAGCTCCAGGTTCAGTTGAGGGAGAAGGACAAGCTCTTCGCGGAGCAAGACGAGATCGTCAAGGAGATGGAAGCCAGATTCGAGAGCCAGGACAAGAAGTTCAAGAATAAGGAGAAGAGAGTCCAAGATATAAACAAGAAGATCAAGGACATGAAGGCCGAGATAGAGGCCAAGGACTTCGAGCTCGAGACCCAGCAGGGAGTGATTGAGAGGTTGCGCTCATAGAATAGAGCTCTCCGTGCAAAGGTCGAGGCCTTGACCACTAGTGTCGAGGAGTACAATACAACCATGCAGACATCCGGACTTACACTTTTTGACGTGGAGGTTGACATGGAAGAGTAGTATAGGCTACTCGGATATCTTTTATCTATCATACTTTGTTTATTGAGTCGCAATGACCATCTAACATGTGTATGGCTCGCTATGGTGTGTTTACTTTTTTCCAAAAACTTGTTATTTACTTTGTTCAAACTCTATGTTTTATTTTGAGCTTGGTTATTGTGATTGTTGTTATGTGATGTATTGTGCATGTTAAGCATCTATGATTTATCTTATTTCCTATACTTATTGAAACCACTGATGCCTTCCCATCGTGCCAACCCCAACCCAAGCAACAACAATAATGTCACCCCCGAGATGCAGTAGTTGATGACAGCTCAAGCTCAACTGATGCAGATGATGACTCAGTTCATTCAAAACCAAAATCAGAACAACAACAACAACAACAACAACAAAAAAAAAACAACAACAACAACACCAACAAACAACACCAACAACAACAGCAGCAGCAACAACAACAGCAGCAACAACAACAACAACAACACCAAAAATCCCAACAATCCACCAACATTTGACATGCTTACGAGATTTCTAAGGTTGAGGCCAGCCAAGTTCTCAGGAACAACGGATCCAATGGTAGACAATGACTAGTTACGTTCTATGAGCAAGGACTTAGTCACTGTTGGCTGCACCCATGAGGAAAAGGTCAAATTCATAGCACATCTGCTCGAAGGACCAGCAGCTACCTGGTGGGATAACTTTCAGATCACCACTCCCCTTGAGGATGTGACATGGGCTATCTTTGAAGATGGTTTCCGCACTGCCCACATCTCATCAGGAGTGATGAATTTAAAGAAGAAAGAGTTCCACAATCTGAAACAGCGTCACCGCAGTGTGGCTGAGTACATTGAAGAGTTCAATAATCTGGTGCGCTATGCACCGGATGAGGTCGATACAGATGCCAAGAGGAAGGAGAAGTTCCTTGAGGGACTTAATGATGAGTTGAACCTGCAGCTATCTGTTGCCTATGTCCCAACGTATCAATCACTTTGTGACAAGGCCACCATCTTGGAAAACAAGATGAAACAGGTTAAGGGCAGGAAGAGGAAGCATAACTTTGATAAGCACAACTCGGGATCGTCTCATAAGCGTTCCCATAATGATGATAGTGGAAGTTCTGGATTCCACAAGCATGGGAAGTACAACAGCCACCACAACCACAACCATCATCATGACAACAAGCATCATCGCAGTCATGATAATGACAAGTATAAGAACCACAAGAGTGGACACAAGAGCCACCATAGTGGAAGTGGTAATGGGAGTCAGCCTGCAAAGAAAGACCTCAGTCAGGTTGAGTGTTTCAAGTGTAAGAAGATGGGGCATTATGCAAAGAATGCCCAGAAAAGAAAGTTGAAGGAGCCAACAAGCCCAACCCTTTTTAGAAGGGACAAGTGAACCACATCAATGTGAAAGAAATATATGAAGAGTCTGATGCTATGGGTGGTAAGTTCAAGCTCAATTCTTTTCCAGCACTTGTCCTTTTTTATACTGGTGCATCGCATTCATTCATATCAAGAGCATTTTTTGATAAAAATGGACTTCCAACTGAAACTATTGGGTGTCCAATAAAAGTAAGCTCTCTCGGAGGAGATATGATAGTGAACCTTGGATGTCATGATCTAGTAATAGAGTTTGGAAAGTATAAGTTTCTGGTTAGTTTGATAATCCTAGATTCCCAAGGATTGGATGTAATTTTGGGAATGGATTGGATGACTAAGTATGAAGGAGTATTATATTGTGCCAATCGTATTTTTACACTCACAACCCCGGATAAGAAACGAATTAGGTTCAAGTATAACTTTGAATCTAAAGGGAGTAAGCTAAATTCTCTTAAGGGGGTTAGCATGGACAGTGTGCTAATTGTGAGAGAGTATCCAGATGTGTTTCCGGAGGAATTGCCTGGAATGCCACCAAATAGAGATGTATAGTTTCTGATTGACTTACTGCCAGGATCAGGACCAACATAAAAGAGACCCTACAAGATGTCAGTGGATGAGTTGAAAGAACTCAAGAAACAGCTTGGAGAACAATTGCAGAAGGGATTTATTCAACCAAGTTCTTCATCTTGGGGTGCACCAGTTGTGTTTGTTGAGAAGAAGGATAGAAGCTAAAGGTTATGCATAGATTACCGTTCACTCAATGAAGTGACTATCAAGAACAAATATCATTTGCCTAGAATCAACGATCTGTTTGATCAGCTAGAAGGAGCCCGTGTGTTCTCGAAGATCGATCTCCGATCAGGCTATTTTTAGCTTAAGATTAGAGAGCAAGACATACCTAAGACTGCTTTCACCACTAGGTATGGTTTGTATGAGTACACCGTGATGCCGTTTGGTTTGACAAATGCACCAGCCTATTTAATAAATATGATGAACAAAGTGTTCATGGAATTTCTTGACAAGTTTGTTGTCATATTCATCGACGACATTTTGATCTATTCCAAGAGCAAATAAGAGCATGCAGAACATTTATGTTTGATACTTGAGAAGCTCAGGGAGCACAAACTGTATGCCAAGTTCAGTAAGTGTGAATTCTAGTTGAATAAAGTCGGATTTCTCGGACATATTGTGTCAGGAGACGGCATAGCTGTCGATCCCGCAAAGGTGTCAGCTATAACTGAGTGGGAATCTCCCAAGTCAGTGAAGGAAGTTCGCAGTTTCCTCGGCTTGGCAGGTTACTATAGAAGATTCATTGAGAATTTCTCAAAGGTAGCTAATACAATGATGGAGTTACTTAAGAAAGACAAGAAGTTTGACTAGACTGAAGGTTGTGAAGTCAGTTTCCAGGAATTGAAGAAGAGACTAGTGACAGCACCGGTCTTATGTTTTCCAGATTTGGATAAGGATTTCCAGGTTTATTGTGATGCATCTCACCAAGGATTAGGTGGAGTTTTGATGCAAGATGGGAAAGTTATGGCTTATGCCTCGAGACAACTCAAAACTCATGAAGTGAATTACCCTACTCATGACTTAGAGTTAGCCTTTGTTGTCTATGCACTCAAAACATGGAGACATTATCTTTTGGGAAAGCGTTGTGAAGTGTTCACAGATCACAAGAGTCTAAAATATATCTTCACTCAGAAGGAAATCAATATGAGACAAAGAAGATGGCTAGAACTCATCAAGGACTATGACCTGAGTTTGCAATACCATACCGGTAAAGCAAATGTTGTAACGGATGCTTTAAGCCGTAAGGTTTGTGTAAATGGCCTTACTAAAGGAGAATTGCCAGAAGATCTGTGTGCCCAATTCAAAGATCTCAGATTGGAGATAGTACCTAAAGGACATCTCATGACATTGGATGTTCAACCCACATTGATTGACAAGGTCAACGAAGCCCAAAAGTTGGACAAGGAAATTGAAGAGATAAAAGGAAAAATTAGCAAAGGGAAATCTAAAGGTTTCCATGAAGACGAACAAGGTACTTTATGGTATGGAAAACGTATCTGTATTCCGCAAGATCCGGAGCTTCGGAAACTGATTCTGCAAGAAGCACACAACTCACCATATTCCATTCATCCGGGTAACACCAAAATGTACATGGATGTGAAGGAAAGGTTCTGGTGGAATAACCTCAAGAAAGATATTGCAGAGCATATTGCCTTGTGTGATGTATGTAGTCGAGTGAAGGCGGAACATCAGAAACCGGTAGGGTTATTGCAACCACTACCTATTCCTGATTGGAAGTGGGACAAGATTGGTATGGATTTCATCACCAGACTACCAAGGACTAGATCGGGATATGATTCGATTTGGGTTGTTGTTGATCGCCTAACTAAAGTGTCTCATTTCATACCTGTGAAGACAACCTATACAAGTGCTAAGTTATCCAAGATTTACATGAACAAGATTGTGTGTCTGCATGGAGTATCCAAGAGTATTGTGTCTGATAGAGAAACTCAATTCACCTCACATTTTTGGCGACAATTGCATGAGTCACTGGGAACAAGGTTAGAATTCAGCACAACTTTTCACCCCCATACTGATGGACGGACAGAAAGGACCAATCCGATTTTGGAGGATATGCTGAGGGCTTGTACCCTAGACTATGGTGCTAGTTGGGATGAAAGTATGCCTTACACATAATTTTCTTACAATAACAGCTATCAAGCCATTATTGAGATGGCACCATTTGAATTTCTCTATGAAAGAAAGTGTACTATTCCATTACTATGGAGTGGTGATGGAGAAAGAAATTTGTTCGGACCATAATTGATTAAGGAAGCTAAAGAGAAAGTCAAATTGGTAAAGGACAGATTGAAAATAGCACAGTCCCAACAGAAATGCTACGCAGATCCAAAGCGTAGAGAAGTCACCTATGAGGTAGGTGATAGAGCGTATCTTAGAGTCTCACCACTTTGTGGTGTGAAGAGATTTGGAGTCAAGGGAAACTGGCACCAAGATATGTGGGACCATTCAAGATTTTGAGCCACAAAGGAGAAGTGGATTATGAGATTGAATTGCCTGAATCACTGTCTGCAGTTCACAATGTGTTTCATGTGAGTCAGTTAAAGAAATGCCATCCGGATATGGAAGAAACTTCTTTGAAGGATACTATACCTTTGGAAGAGGTTCAGTTAGAGAGTGATCTCACCTATGAAGAGAAACCTATCAAGATTCTTGAGACTGCAGAAAGAGTTACAAAGACTAAGGCTATCAAATTCTGCAAGGTTCAATGGAACCATCATTCTGAAGAAGAAGCAACTTCGGAAAGAGAAGATGATCTTCGAAAAGACCACCCACACCTATTTGCTAGCCAATCCGAATCTCGAGGGCGAGATTCATCTTAAGGGGGTTAGATTTGCAACATCCCAAAAATCATGATTTGTAAAAGATTGAAGTTTCATTCATACATTCATGTCATAATTAGCTTGCACAAAAAATTTCAAATCAAAACTCAAACTAAAACCAATTTTATGCCTATGGTTTATATATCATTTGATTTATTTTCAAAGGACATAAGTGTAATTGAGTAAACAAGTGTGTTTGACACATGTTTGAATACTGGATCACACTACAAAAATCCAGAGGTGGTTTAAATTCGAACTCATTTGATTTTCATTTGAATTTGGTTCCTAAAAAGTAAATTAGAAAAAGAAAAAGAGAAAGGAAAAGAGAAAAGGCCAACGCTACCAAATCGGCCTAGTGCCAGATCCAATCCACGAGCCCACCCAAGCGTTTCCCCCTCTCTTCTCTCTCACGCGTGTAACCCCTACCCCGCAGTCACTGCCCGGTGGACCCACGCCAGCTCACCCTTCTTCCCCAAACCTCGCGCCGCGACCAGCTCCATGGCCGTTTCCTCCCCATCACAACCGATGAATGCGCGAGTAAATTGCCGTTGATTCGCCGAATAACTCCCCTACCAGCTCCGTCTACTTAACCGCCTCCTCCTCGCGACCATTTCCCCCAACACAGCAAGCCCCAAGCGCCGCCAGGCTCCGCAAATTTCTGCTTGCACCGCCGCAGCACCAAACAGCTCCGGCGACCTATTCCGGTGAGCCCCATGCTCCCCTTCGCCTCTCATTCATACGAGCTTGCTTCTCAGACCCGTGCGCATCTTCTCACACCTTTAGTTTGCTCTGAATCGCCCCAGGTCATCGTCTCTGTCGAGCCCCGCGAATGATCAAAGCGCCGCTCGACTCCGACGAACAATCACGGTAAATCCCGACCGCCCCTTGACCCCTAATCATTACGACTGTGTTCGCCGTGCCTTTGTGCATCCCCTAATGCCTTTCGTTCATCTTATTGTGCCGGAGAACGTCGCCTTCGTCTCCGGCAGTGAACACCCGACGCGGGTACGAACTCCGACGAGATTTTCTGGCCGTGCCAGTGCGCCCATGTCCAAGCAACGACCACGTTGAGCTTCCTCGTGATCACGCGAATCTGGTAAGCGTCACCGCAACCCCTAGCCCCCTCTGTAGCCGCCGGAACGTCACTAGCACATCGCCGCCACCGCGCAGCCGTCGCCAGCGCCGCCAGTCTCTGGTTGCTTGTCCTAGCACCATCAGATCTGAATCCTAGGGCTGAGGTTAGATCCTAACTCGGAACGGTGTCGTTAGATCCGAGACACTGGATCTGACTTAGATCCAACGCTCCACGTTGGCCGATCCGCGTGTAGCGGTATCGACCAATCAGACACAGCCACGTGTCTGGAGTTTTGATTTAAAATCTGTTTTTATGTCTGTTAGAGATTTAAACTTGTAAAATTCATAAATTTAGTTTTGTTTGGCCAATTTTTGCAAATAATATATCATTGGAATCAGAAAAATAAATCCTACACTACTGTGAGCTTGAATTTGTATTTTTCTTCTGTAAAATTTGATTTATTTACAGAATCAAATATAGGCTTATTTTGACTAGATAAAATATTTAGAAAATGATTTTAAAGCAAATTCAAGTTTATTTAGACTATATTAGTTAGTTTTGGGTGTTCAGTACTGTTTGACTTGAATGGTTTAGTATAGAATTCATTTCATTGCATTTGCATGCATTCATATATTTGTTTTTGCTTGATTATTTGAATGTAAATTTGGTGCTATCATTTGATGTGTAGATTTTGGTGCTAGTGGTGATTGTGATTGTGAAGATTGTTTCTACTCCCCCAACTACCAAGGAAAGTGGTGCTTTATGTATTTGTCCCATTATTTTGACTATAGACTAGTGATATTTTGTATAGGGCTTGCATGAAATTTTTTCTAAGTATCTAAATGCTATGCCATGGGAAATCCTAGTAGATGTAGTCTTGATAGGATTTTATCTAAGTTAAGATACTTGATATGTTATAATGCTTAGCCTAGCTAGTAGTAAACAAGGGTGGATTACATACATGCTATGGAAAATTTTGCTTAGTCTTTGACTTATGTTTTGCTTAATAAAACAACTAAGTGAATGAATCACCTGGGTGGAATGGTAAGATTGGGTTATGTTGAGTTGTTACACAAGGCCCATATCTATGGTCTACCTTGTGTATCACACTTGTGGAAACCCACCCAGGAACAAAGGGATTTGAGATACTTAGTGTTTAGAAGCTTCTAGTGCAACCACATGGCATATGGGCTCTGCCTTGATCATATAGGTTGCAATAACTTAGCCAGATGGACAGATGGTGGTAGGGTGATAGGATGGAATGCGTCCATTTGGTCTAAGGGATGGCTTCTGAAAGGTCTCGTCTCGATGCATGTCGAGTCTTGTGGGGAAATTGCACCACCTCTCAAGAAGGAAAAACCTAAGTACTTAGTCGTGTCCCCGACAACGGACAATTTGAGCATCAAGACATTGAAGCTATCAAGGATCTCCTCATCCCAATTTCTAAGTTAAAACTTGTACTTGAACAAGGGTTAAGGTTCACCAATGTCTATTGGTGGTTCCTTGGGAGTTTTTGTCAAACAAAAACTTAGTGTTTTCAACTGATAGGAAAAACCTATTTTGAGCAAAGCAAGCCTAAGCTACACTTAGCCAAATTCATATTGATATTAGATACTTCTATTCTACTATGGCATCACTTGCCAATACAACTCCAAATGTATTGACCCACTGTGGCTATAACTTATGATGTTGCAGGTTACTCTGATGAGGATTAGGGTTATGAGTCTACACTCAACATGCTTGTCTATGGCACATGAATATGAAGACTTTACTTTATTTTAATTATGCTATGAACTCTTGTACTAGCCTTTGGCTATGGATTTGTAAAAGACTATGTTTATCTCTGGAATGACGACGTAATAAAGACCTTTGTATCTATGTACTTCATCTTAAACTGTGGATGCTAGCATTTGATCCAGGGACTAGCATTACAATCATAGGGGCATTTACCTTATAAAGGTGGGGTCTTACACTTCCTTTGCCATTCTCCCAAGATTCAGTGTTCTCTTGAATACGGTCTAGGAGATCCCATTTAGCTTCTTCCTTCATACGTGTGAATGATCAGCTGTAACACCCCAGGTTTTAGTTAAATAATAATTAGGGTTTGTTTGTGCATCATTAGCATTATCTCTTAAAAATGCATGCAAAGAAATTAAAGTGAAACCCTAAAACCCTAATATTTCCCCCTCTTGTGACTATTTCAAATGGTTTCAAATATTTTTAAAATGGTCAAAAAGTTGTGAAGCCCAAAATGTTATAAGGGCCTCACATTATTTTAAATGTTTTACAAAGTCTATGGCAATTTTTGAAATGCCCAAAACAGTATTTGAATTTGGAAAATACAAATAGAAATAGAAATAGAAAACAAAAAGGTTTTACAGAAAAAAAGAGACTCAGAGCCAACCAGGCCGGCCCAGTTTCTTTTCCTCTCTCCCTGTCGCCCGCATAGCCACAGCAGGCCCATCCCCGGCCCAACCGCAGCCCAGGACCGGATACCCCTTTGCTGTCGTCTTCTTCCTCCTAGCAAGCTGCTCGCTGTCTCGCGCGCGGCCGCCCGATGCTCGTCGCCGCGATTCCCGCCACCACTGTGGTCACCTCGCGATGATAAGGATGCCACGAGATCCGCCGTGATCCACTCGCTCTCCCCATACCCGTCTCTCTCCCTCTCGTTCTCTCTGTAGTTTTTCCCCAAACCTGCTGGAACCCTAGCTTGCAACGCCGGCGAGCCCCATCGTCCCCGACCTCCCCTCGCTCCGTTGAGACGCCCTGAAGAAGCTCCTCATCGCCCTCGTCATCCTTGTGAAGCCACGCAAGCAGGGATTCCACCACCTCATCGGAATCGAGCTCATACCCGTCATCGTCCGCCGCAGTCGACGCTTCAATTCGTCGCCACCTGTCCTCCCCGAGCCTTCCCGACCCCTCCATCGCGCTCATGGTGAGACGCTGGTCACGCCAGACCCTTCCTCTACTTCCCTTGATTCCTGGTTTGTCCTCCCGCCGTGCGCCACTGTAACATCCCTAAAATCATGTTTCAAACTCATGCATATCATCCATGCATCCATGATCATGTAGAGTTCATTTCAAACAAATTAATTCAAAAAAACAGGAGCATATGAGCTCATTATTTTATGTGATCGGCATTTAAAATAAATGCTACTTTCCAATGAGAGATTATTGTTCATTGAACCAAACCTTGTTGTCTTATTCCTCTCAGATTATATTGCTAGATTGCTAGGATTTAAACCAAAGTTTCAAAACAAATATGATTTGAAAACCAATTTCAAAACCTATTCAAAACTAGGGCTATGTCACTTCTTATTTTGTTTTATTCCAAGTGACTAGGCCAATTCAAAGTGACCACTTGGTTTTGTGTCCAGAATGGTGAGTGTTGCACTCTACAAAAATCCTGAAAAGATTTGAATTCAAATAGTTTTTGAAATCATTTGAAATTGATTCCTGAAATTGCCAACAGAAAAAGAAAAGGAGAAAAGAAATAGAAAAGGGTCGGCGCCACCTTTCTAGCCCAACAACAGAACCAGCCCACTAAGCCCACCCGGGTTCCCCCTTCTCTCTCTCTCTCACTCGGAGACAAACCCGCCAAGTCACTGACCGCCTGACCCCACCTCCTCTCTGTTTCACTCGCTGGCAAGTGGACCCTGCGACCACGTCGTCGTCATCTTCAATCACGCGTGGTCGAGGCGCTCGCTCTACCGTTACCTCGCCGCAGTCACTGCGAGCTTAATTGCCATTGATTCTGCGCGTAATCGCCGCCCCCTCCTGCCTATTTAACCCCCTCTGCACCGCGAGCATTTCCCCTCACCTAGCGCCACCACTCTGCCACCAGGCTGCCCGTATTCTCCCTTGCACCGCCGCAGGCAGAACCCTCTCCGGCGACCAATCCTGGTAAACTCCGTGCTTCGAAACCTCCTTGCGCTCCTACTGACACCTCTAGTTCGTCATGTACTTCCCCAGGTCGTCGACTCCAACGAGCAATGCAAGTCCCCGACGCCATCTCCAACTCCGGCAAGCGATTAAGGTAAAAACCGACCGCCCCGTGCCTTCCCTTTGATGCTGACTTGTTCACCTGACCGATGCTCACCCACTGATGCCCTCCATTTGCGTTAGAGCGGAGCAGAACGTCGCCAACGTCGCCGTCCACCCGAACCCGACGCTGTCATCCACTCTGACGAGCTCCCACGGCCACTGCAGCGCGCCCCTTGTCAAGCCGCCACCACGTTGAGCTTCAGTACATCACTGCGAGTCTGGTAAGCACTTCCACTGACCCCAGCCCTCCCTGTAGCCATCGCGCCGCCATAGACAGAGCCGCCGCCACCAGTCGTTGCCGCTAGCGCCGCCAGAGTGTGGTCGTTTGATCGCGCACCGTTGGATCCAGATCTGACGGGCTAGATAGAACACTTAGCGAAGGGGTACGAATAGATCTGGGCCGTGCAGATTAAGTTAGATCTAACAGCTTACGTGTGTGACCCTGAGCGAACCGGTACGCACCAATCAGAACATGACGCGTGGATAGGGTTTAGATTTAAAATCAGCATTTGAATCTATTAGATGTTTGATTTTGTTTTAATCATAACTTTTGATTCCCACGTCCAAATTTGATGAATTTTATATCAATGGAATCAGGAGAGAAAGCCCTTTCCAAATATTCAATGTGTTTAATGTTTTGTTTCTGTTAAAATGGTTTTATTTACAGAATCATGTGTAGGCCTATTTTGTGTATATAAATTATTTGAGAAATGTTTTAGTATTTAAATAAATGTTGTTTGGCAAGTTTTGAACTTGTTTATGAACCAGTACTATGCACTTGTCTTGTTGAGTTTAGAAAATCATCACATATCATATTGCATGCATCCATATATATTTTTGCTTGTATGTGATTTGTTGCTATGATTTTATGTGTAGATTTTGGTGCCAATAGTGATTGTGAGGAGTGTAGCTACTCTCCAAACTACCAAGGCAAGTGGTGCTTCATGATTTTATCCCTATGTTTTCTACTATGCATTAGAAATATTTTGCTAGTCTTGCATGGTTATATTTTGCTTATATGCTATGCTTGGGAAATCCTAGTTGTTGTAGAATTGCTAGAAATTTCTAAGTTAAGATGCTTATCTATGCCATGCTTAGCCTAGCTAGTAGCAATCAAGGGTGGTGAAATATTCATGCTATGATAAAATATTTCTAAGTCTTTGGACTTGTGTTTTGCTTAATAAAACAACTAAGTGAATGAAACACCTGGGTGGAATGGAAGGAATGGTTTATGTTGAGTGGTTACACAAGGCCCATTTCTATGGTTTACCTTGTGTATCTCACTTGTGGAAAGCCACCCAGGAACAAAGGGATTTGAGAGGCCAAATGTTAAGAAGCTTCTAGTGCAGCCACTTGGCAATATGGGCTCTGCCTGGATCATATAGGTTGCAATAACTTAGCCATTTGGACAGTTGGTGGTAGTGGGATGATAGGTTGGAGCGCGTCCATTTGGTCTAAGGGAAGGCTTCTGAAAGGTCCTGTCTTGGTGAAAATCAAGTCTTGTGGGGAAAGTGCACAACCTCTGCAGATGGAAGAATCTAAGTACTTAGCCATGTCCCTGGTATTGGACAACTTGAGCATCAAGACATGGAAGCTATCAAGAATCTCCTCATCCCAATTTCTAAGTAAAACTTGTGGTTGAACAAGGGTGAAGGACCCCAATGTCTATTGGTGGTTCCTTGGGAAAAGTTTTTGACAAAGAAAAACTTAGTGATTTCAACTAATAGGCAAAACCTATTTTTGAGCAAAGCAAGCCTAAGCTACACTTAGCCAAAAAGCATATAGTATTTAGTCCACCAATATTCTACTAAGGTATCACTTGCCAATACTATTCCAATGTATTGACCCACTGTGGCTGTAACTTGTGATGTTGCAGGTTATTCTGATGAGGATTAGGAGTCATGAGTCTACACTCAACATGTTTGCCTGTTTCACATGAAGATGAATACTTTTATCTATTTACTTATTTAAACTCTTATACTAGGTATGTGGCCATAGAGTTGTAAATACTATGTTTGTCTCTGGAATGACTGTAATAATGACCTTTGTTTTTGTGTGCTTCATCTTAAACTGTGGATGCTAGCATTGATCCAGGGACTAGCATTGCAATCACAGGGATCCTTTTCCTTTATAAAGGAGGGATCTTACAGCCACCGAGCGCCACCATAGATGTTCGTCGGGTACACAGTTCCGGTGACCATTCGAGGGCGGTGCCGCCTCTAGCTCGCTCGTCTCGATGCCCCGGATCAAACGCATGCACACACACGTTCCCGCTCGCTTCCTGTGTCGTTCCCTGCCGCCGTCTGGCCTGTTGGCCGGCTAGCCGACATGGTGCCCGTGTGGCGTCCACGTGGTGCCTGCATGCCCCTGGTCCCACCAGTCAGCCTCTAGGGCTAGGCTCTGCCCCGGTAACAAATTCCCTAAGCCCATTTTGCGTGTGTGGCTGCTGAGGTGGCCACGGGCCCATCAGTCAGTCACTGTGGCTAGCCCAGCCCTCGGTGTAAAAAGGTTTCCAGTTTTATTTAAATTAAGAAAAGGGTTTAATAATTTCAGAAATTGTTTTGAATATTGTAAATTCAATAACTTTTAATCTGTAATTTAGAAAAATACAAATAATATATCAAAATGTTTAAAAAATGAAACCTAGCTATCTAAGCTATAATAATGCATTATTCAATAAGTTTGATGACAAGTTTAATTAGAACAACATAGTAACCCCTCTTATATACATCCGGAGTTTCCCCGAGTTAGGGTTTGCGCCCCTCGGAATCCCGATTAAATGGTCGAGCATGTCTTAGGGTTACATTTCGATACAATTTAACATTTCATATCATCATACTTGCTTGAGCATTGCATCGATGCCATGTTTTGATTGTTTCCCTCTCTTTCCGGTGTTTTGTTCTTCGCGGTAGAATACGAGATCGGATCACGATTGAAGCCAGAGATCAACACCGTCGAAGTCGAAGATCGAAGAACAATACTCAACTAACTCTAACTAAGTCAAGTTCAAGGCTCCCGAAGATCTGCTTATCTGTCATCAACTGGCAAAGGCAAGCATAGCCCCACCATGATATAATCCTATGATTTTGAAAGCACTTCAATTCTTGCCATGATGCATACGAGTCCACTGCGGTCTTTTATCGATAGATAAAGTATCCTATCTATTGCATTACTCCCTTTGAGCTTATATTACCTGATCCATTGCTCCTAGCATAACTAGGTTTGGCTTGTGTGCACTGCTAGATCTTATATCTGTGTCCTGCTTAGCCATGCATAGCTATTGAGTCTGGTCCATCCAGATGATGTATCAGATGCAGATAATCTAGTATGATAGGAGAACATGATAAGATGAGATCAGTGATGTGATATTAAACATGCTAAGGCTTGTATGGGAGGCCACGGTGGGATGTGGTTTTTCTAGTCCCATGCTCGCGACCCTTAGGACCCTAGGTTCTTGCCTCTTGAACCAAGACGAGCGTACAACCACACGGGGTAAATGGGGACCCCATGATTGACTAACTTGCCTAGTAGATTCCATGAGACACATAGTTCGGGCGTTCCATTCGACATACGCATTGAAAACGTTTTTGAAAGAAGGAGGTGAAGGAGGTGCATTCATAACAGGTAGGGAAGCGTGGCCGCGGTTGCTTGGGGTTGATGGCGCCCCTGGTAAACCAACCTCGCCTCACATCTTTAAGTACCAACTTCGGGATTTGACCCGTTACGGCGGAACAATACTTATTGCGTGACTCATGGTCTCGGCGAAAGCAAGGTAAAGGTCGTGTCCAACCACACCCTCTGTCAGCACACCAAGGAAGTGTGTCAAGTGGCAATAAGAGTCGGTTGGTATGTGTGGGTAAAGTTTTACACCCCTGCAGGGTAATAATCTTTCAGAAAGCCGTGTCCATGGTTATGGACGACTTGGGAACGGATGGGAGATCATAGAGAACCTGAACCTAATCGTAAAACTTAGCAACTAATGTTTGTTAAGGATGCTTCCTGATGGGTACGAGGGGGTGATCCTAGTTCAGATGATGATGATTGGTGGATATCAAAAGATGATGATCAATATTTTCGGAGAAGTCGCTCTCTTATCCCCTTTTAAAATACTCTGATTAGAAGAGATTCTTCTCCCTCTCTTGTTTTATAAAGAAAGATGGCTTTTCGCAAAACAACTCCACTAGCCAGAAGTCTTGCAGAGTACACCCTGTACTCACCCTTGCTTTGTTGATAATTTTGGCAGAGTAAGTGTTCACCTAAAGACGAGTTCTGTACTACATCGACATCGACGAGTAGCTTGGGGTTCCCGGCCGGCAGCCTGGAATCTATAGGCTGGGACGTCATCGTTATGCTTCAGGCCACTTAGGCCATTTGTTAAGTTTGCTATACTTAATAGCATAACTTGCCTTCCGTTGTTTGATGTTTGTGGTCAGTGACCTCTGCTTGTAATAATTTGGTTCTCTGCTCAGTTATGAGCTTGCTGTAATAAATTTTTGTGTCGTAGGGTCACTGTCGTGTTACCGATTCTTCACTGGATATGCTCGAGGTCAAGGTTAAGCTTATTTCAGATGGAGGTCTGGGATTTGTTTAGCCCTGATCCTGGGGGTGTCACAGGTCTTGGTATCAGAGCAGTACCGACCGTAGGAAAACCTTGCTATTGGTCGATGTTGAGTCTAGTGTTTGTGAAAACTATTTTAAAGCTGAAAAGTATTTGTGAAAACTCTAGTATGCTTCTTTTTCTTCTTATCCAGTTTCGCTCTAACTCTGGGTTATCTTATATGGTGTTGATTTTGGAAAAGTTTTGATATCTCTTCTTGTCTTTCAAAACTTAAGTGCCTCCTTGGCATGTCGTTTCTAAGCCAGCTGACCTAGTGTTGAGTTATTTATAGTTGTGTGTGTTGTGAATTCCTTGTTTCCATTTGCTCTTGTTCATCTGAGAGATTTCTTTCCATCATGATCTCTCTATCTTTTGGACCCGCAATATTATATTGTTGGATCTGCAGTGTTCTGTTCTAGGCTTCGAGGTTTCCTTTTGCCTTGTGTGCCTCCTTTTCATTTGTTGGGTACTTCAGAAGTTGTTTCTTCTCTTGGAACCTACCTCGTGGTTACTAACTTGTAGTGTATGCTACGTCACTCAAGCAGTAGCTATTCCTTTCTTTGGGTTTTAACCCTTGGACTTGAACCTAAGATCCCCAATTGTGCTAGATTCTGGTGTTGTGAATCTTGTACATGAAGCTGATCTTTAACCCAAGATCCATCCCTTTGACCCCTGTTGTTAATGTTCACACATTACCTTAGGATGGATGGTATTACAATTCTAGCCTCCAAGCTTGTGGTTATTGTCGCGATTGAATTGTGACAATAAAGGACTTCCCCTACCACATGCTATGGCAGATGTTCTCTAATGGAACCAAATAGGTCACAACAAGAGTACTCCTCGAGAGTCTCGCATATATACTCGTGACTCTGCCACACCTTATCTCTTCTTTGCATTAGTTTTCGGAAGATTGTTAACTTATGCATCCACATCTTGGGATTCCATCCTGAGCATGTTCTTTTCCCCTTGCTGTTTTCCAACCTTTGTCTACCAGTTGGTAGCCAAGTAGTAAATGTGCATCGGTGTCTTCCGAAGCAAGATACTCTTGTGGTCCGTCAAGACAAACCATTTTGGAATGTCTAGGAGAAACAAACTCCAGTACCTCATCATATCTAGGACCAGGTCAAAGTGTTGTAATCCGTAGATCAAGAGGCATTGATTGTCTACCATCTGTTCTACCTTAAAGTATCACACTCTTTTATACTAAGAGGTCATATTGAGTTTCATGAACCCTTAATGAAGTGATGCTCTTACACATCTTTACCCACCCTTCCTCGAGCTTTCGCGCTCATGAGTGATGCGTGTGCGTAATAATGTGGCTATCTGAGATTCTTAGCAATTATTATTGTTTTGAACTCTAAGGACATGCAAGTCATTCTTAGCGTGATTGGTTAACCTTATCACTAAGCAATGGATGATTGTGCTACCAAGTCCGCTATTCTGGTACATCTCTTCCGTCAAAGAGATAGGTTTGTGCCAAAACTTTGAGACTTTGTCCTCTTGCACTAAGTGACATATCGGTGGTTCATGATATTCTAGATGTATACTAGAAGAATCTCCATGTTGCCACATGACCGTGTAGTCAAGTTCTTGAGCAACCAAGTTCTCTGAACTACACTTTTCTCTAAGGATCTGTACTGGATACCCCTAAACTAGTTGGTTGAGCTTAAACAACAACTTGGAGAGTTGTAAGACAAAATTTCTACCGACTCAGTTCCTCATCAAAAGGGTTGTCCAGTTTTGTCCGCGTTGAAGAAAGATAGTATTTCCTTTGTGGATATATTATATCCCCCATCTTTGATTTGATTTGGGTTATCGTCAAATCAAACTTAGTTCCCAAGACTATCTTGATGGTGTTCCTTCTTGTGATGTTTCAATTGAGTACATCTTCGTGTCCTTTGATCTGACCAGTATTTCTGCCTTGTTCATGCAACATATGAGTCCATCTTCTTGGAGTGTCTAGATAATTTTGTTGTTGAGCCCATCAATGACATTCTTATCTTCCTCATACTAGACAATATTCATATGGAACATTTGGCATTAATGTTGGAAAATTTCGAGAACCATCTTCATGTTATCTCGAAGTATGTGTTCTGGATGTTATAAGTAACCTTCTCTGGTTCACGTGCAATTGTTGAAAGATGTCGTCGTGGATTCGAGAAGAGTTATCTCTGTTCCTTAATGACATATGTGTGTTTTATTGTCAGCACCTTATGTGTGTGCAGTTGTCTTTCAACAAGTTGCTAATACATGGGTCTAGCAATCTAGCTCCATCTTTTAGAGCTTGACACAGTAGTCCCTATCTTGAGAATCTAGTAACTTTACCTTTGTGGTAAATGTTGCAAACTTTCTATTCGGACACGCTAAGTCTGAAATATCATTCCACCTAACCAAAGCTGAATCGCAAGCAGCAATGATGGTTGGTGTTCCTCAAGGTTTTGACATAGGTCTCTTTGTAAATCTGGCAAGAATGATGCAATGGTTGACACACTTAGCCAGAAAGACCTTTTGTCGTACTCTCTTGAACTCAGCAATAACAACCACTCTTCATGAGGCTTCTTCTATGATTTATTATAGGAGTTGTGCTTATGGTTTCCCATTTATCCGAAGTCCGACCTTTACTTGATGTTTGATTTTTCGAACATCGAGGAGAACATTTAAAGTAATGTTGTTAAATGTCTCTCGGTCGATCCTCCAGACCATTTTATGTTGGCAATCATTTGGTTGTGCCAAGTAAATAAAGTCTGAGAATAAAGTTTCTTTCTTCTCGTGTCATCAGGAATCTTCTTAACTATTCATCTTAGTGGTGTAAAGTAATATCATGATCATGGCAAGGATTTTGGTATACCTGGATGAATAAAGAGTTTCCTTCGTTTTCTTAACCATGTTTTAAGAGTGACTATGATTTTGGTAATTAGAGGTTCCTCTTGCTACATGTTCCTTGCGACTCTTGTGAGTCCTCTCCACCAAAACACCTTTCCATCTTGGCCTTCTATTGAATGAAAAAGTGACCCTTCTGTGTCAAAAGTAGTTCAACAGCTTGGTTTTGTTGATCCATATCTCTACAACCTGAAATCTCTACTTAAGCCGTTTAGTAGAGGTTCCTCATCGAAGTCTGTGTTATATTCTTTCTCTTGGAAGCTTTCTTCTTTACAAGCTTCAAAACCTCCTATAAGTTCCATGGTCTCAACCCTTATGAAGACCAGCTTTCTAACAACTTGAAATCTTCTCCTATTGTTTCCTCCGTTACCTTGATGTATTTTATGTCGTCACCTCAGAGTTGTTTCTAAACACTCCATTCATGAGCTGACCATGAGATACCTTGTGTGTTATTTAGTGTGTTTCCCTCTTATCTTTAGAGTGGCCATGTTTCTTCCTCTCTCTGTCTCTTTTCCTACCTTTGGAATCTCGGGTCGAGATTCTCGTAAGGGGGATAGAGCTGTAACACCCCAGGTTTTAGTTAAATAACAATTAGGGTTTGTTTGTGCATCGTTAGCATCATCTCTTAAAAATGCATGCAAAGAAATTAAAGTGAAACCCTAAAACCCTAATATTTCCCCCTCTTGTGACTATTTCAAATGGTTTCAAATATTTTTAAAATGGTCAAAAAGTTGTGAAGCCCAAAATGTTATAAGGGTCTAACATTATTTTAAATGTTTTACAAAGTCAATTTTTGAAATGCCTAAAACAGTATTTGAATTTGGAAAATACAAACAGAAATAGAAACAGAAAACAAAAAAGGTTTTACAGAAAAAAAGAGACCCAGAGCCAACCAGGCCGGCCCAGTTTCTTTTCCTCTCTCCCTATCGACCGCGCAGCCACAGCAGGCCCATCCCCGGCCCAAGCGCAGCCCAGGCCCGGATACCCCTTCGCTGTCGTCTTCTTCCTCCTAGCAAGCTGCTCGCTGTCTCGCGCGCGGCCGCCCGATGCTCGCCGCTGCGATTCCCGCCGCCGCTGTGGTCGCCTCGCGATGATAAGTATGCCACGAGATCCGTCGTGATCCACTCGCTCTCCCCATACCCGTCTCTCTCCCTCTCATGCTCTCTGTAGTTTTTCCCCAAACCCGCTGGAACCCTAGCTTGCAACGCCGGCGAGCCCCATCATCCCCGACCTCCCCTCGCTCCGCTGAGATGCCCTGAAGAAGCTCCTCGTCGCCCTCTCATCCTCGTGAAGCCACACAAGCGGGGAAGCCACCACCTCGTCGGAATCGACCTCATACCCGCCGTCGGCCGCCGCAGTCGACGCTTCAATTCGCCGCCACCCGTCCTCCCCGAGCCTTCCCGACCCCTCCATCGCGCTCATGGTGAGACGCCGGTCACGCAAGACCCTTCCTCTACTTTCCTTTCTTCCTGGTTTGTCCTCCCGTCGTGCGCCACCGAGCGCCGCCGCAGATGTTCATCGGGAACACTGTTCCGGCGACCATTCGAGGGCAGCGCCGTCTCTAGCTCGCTCGTCTCGATGCCCCAGATCAAACACACGCACGCACACATTCCCGCTCGCCTCCTGTGCCGTTCCCCGCCGCCGTCTGGCAAGTTGGCCGTCGAGCCGACATGGCGCCCGTGTGGCGTCCACGTGGTGCCTGTGTGGCCTTGGTCCCACCAGTCAGCCTCTAGGGCTAGGCTCTGCCCCGGTAACAAATGCCCTGAGCCCATTTTGCATGTGTGGCTACTGAGGTGGCCACGGGCCCATCGGTCAGTCATGTGGCTAGCCTAGCCCTCGGTGTAAAACGGTTTCTAGTTTTATTTAAATTAAGAAAAGGGTTTAATAATTTCAGAAATTGTTTTGAATATTGTAAATTCAATAACTTTTAATCTGTAATTCAGAAAAATACAAATAATATATCAAAATGTTCAGAAAAATGAAACCTAGCTATCTAAGATATAATAATGCATTTTCAACAACTTTGTTGATAAGTTTAATTAGAACAACATAGTAACCCCTCTCATATACATCCGGAGTTTCCCCGAGTTAGGGTTTGCGCCCCTCGGAACCCCGATTAAATGGTCGAGCATGTCTTAGGGTTACATTTCGATACAATTTAACTTGTCATATCATCATACTTTCTTGAGCATTGCATCGATGCCATGTTTTGATTGTTTCCCTCTCTTTCCGGTGTTTCGTTCTTCGCGGTATCGTAGAATACGAGATCGAGATCAAGATTGAAGCCAGAGATCAACACCGTCGAAGTCGAAGATCGAAGAACAATACTCGACCAACTCTAACCAAGTCAAGTTCAAGGCTCCCGAAGATCTGCTTATCAGTCATCAACTGGCAAAGGAAAGCATAGCCCCACCATGATATAATCCTATGATTCCACTATGGTCTTTTATCGATAGATAAAGTATCCTATCTATTGCATTACTCCCTTTGAGCTTATATTATCTGATCCACTGCTCCTAGCATAACTTGGTTTGGCTTGTGTGCACTGCTAGAGCTTATATCTATGTCCTGCTTAGCCATGCATAGCTATTGAGTCTGGTCCATCCAGATGATGTACCAGATGCAGATAATCAAGTATGACAGGAGAACGAGATAAGATGAGATCAGTGATGTGAGATTAAACATGCTAAGGCTTGTATGGGAGGCCACGGTGGGATGTGGTTTTTCTAGTCCCATGCTCGCCACCCTTAGGACCCTAGGTTCTTGCCTCTTGAACCAAGACGAGCGTACAACCACACGGGGTAAATGGGGACCCCATGATTGACTAACTTGCCTAGTAGATTCCATGAGTCACATAGTTTCGGCATTCCATTCGACATACGCATTGAAAACATTTTCGAAAGAAGGAGGTGAAGGAGGTGCATTCATAACAGGTAGGGAAGCGTGGCTGCGGTTGCTTGGGGTTGATGGCGCCCCTGGTAAACCAACCTCGCCTCACATCTTTAAGTACCGACTTCGGGATTTGACCCGTTATGGCGGAACAATACTTATTGCATGACTCATGGTCTCAGCGAAAGCAAGGTAAAGGTCGTGTCTAACAACACCCTCTGTCAGCACACCAAGGAAGTGTGTCAAGTGGCAATAAGAGTCGGTTGGTACATGTGGGTAAATTTGTACACCCCTGCAGGGTAATAATCTTTCGGAAAGCCGTGTCCATGGTTATGGATGACTTGGGAATGGATGGGAGATCATAGAGAACCTGAACCTAATCGTAAAACTTGGCAACTAATGTTTGTTAAGGATGCTTCCTCATGGGTACGAGGGGGTGATCCTAGTTCAGATGATCATGATTGGTGGATATCAAAAGATGATGATCAATATTTTCAGGAATGTCGCTCTCTTATCCCCTTTTAAAATACTCTGATTAAACGAGATTCTTCTCCCTCTCTTGTTTTATAAAGAAAGATGGCTTTTCGCAAAACAACTCCACTAGCCAGAAGTCTTGCGGAGTACACCCTGTACTCACCCTTGCTTTGTTGATACTTTTGGCAGAGTAAGTGTTCACATGAAGACGAGTTCTGTACTACATCGACATCAACGAGTAGCTTGGGGTTCCCGGCCGGCAGCCTGGAATCTATGGGCTAGGACGTCATCGTTATGCTTCAGGCCTCTCAGGCCATTTGTTAAGTTTGCTATACTTAATAGAATAATTTGCCTTCCGTTATTTGATGTTTGTGGTTAGTGACCTCTGCTTGTAATAATTTGGTTCTCTGCTCAGTTATGAGCTTGCTGTAATAAATTTTTGTGTCGTAGGGTCACTGTCGTGTTATCGATTCTTCACTGGATATTCTCGAGCTCAAGGTTAAGCTTATTTCAGATGGAGGTCTGGGATTTGTTTAGCCCTGATCCCGGGGGGTGTCACATCCAGCACAAGAAGCATCTAGTAAATCTTTATCATGAAGAGAAAGCCTAGCATAAAAAGTATTGATAATGATATTGTTAGGGAGTTCATGAATAGGACATTTAAGCATTAGTAACTTCAATCTCCCCCAAGATTGAGATGTACTCTCTCCATCACGAGGCCAAAGGTATATATGAGATTTCTATCCTTATGAATCTCACTATGAGGATAAAATTTAGAATAAAAGAGAGATGCCATTTCCTTCCATTCCATGGATTGCCTATTCTTCAACAGCTTATACCATTCTTCATCTCTCCCTTTAAAGGATATAGAGAGTAACTTCTTCTTCACATGTTCAGTTGTGATACCTACACACTTAAACAACCCGCATAATTCATGCATAAAAAACAAGTGATCACCAGGATGGGCAGTTCCTTCCCCAAAATAATAATTATCCATAACATGATCAACAATACTTTTAGCTATCTTGAAAGGATCTATCTCAACAGGCGGTGGTTCATCTACTACCCTAACAGTGGTAGCAGTTTTCTCAAACAGAAAACTCACAGTAGAAGTTTCCTTTACCATTTTCACTCTTCAATAGCGCTTCACTCCCCGGCAATGGTGCCGGAAAATATTCTTGATGACCCACAAGTATAGGGGGTGTATCATAGTATTTTCGATAAATAGGAGTGTCGATCCCAACGAGGAGCAGAAGGTGTTGACTAGTGGTATGGAGAAGGAAATCTCTGTAAATACTTAGCAAAACGGATTTTTAGGGGTTTTCTGATAAAGAAACAAAACAAAGTGCAAGTAATAAAGACAACGAATAAATGCAGCAAGTGGACCAATCCTTCTTAGCAAAGGACAAGCTGGTGTAAATACTTATAAGGACCAAACGTTCTTAATGGGCCGGCCCAGTGTCACTCCGCAGCTCGGGGCTCAGCTGATAGGGGGTTCCACCCGTCAGTGGCTCATAACACGCGAAGCGGTACGGGGCTGTGTGGGTCGTTGGATTAGAAGGGCGATCAACGGCTGAGGGTCGTCGTCGACGATGAACATGTCACCAGCGAGCTCGAACCCTAGCGGCTCAGTGGGGCTGCATAGGGGGCATACCAGGGCTCCAGCGACGACGGCGAGGCGGGCAAACGAACGAGTGGTCGACGGCGAGCTCAGGGATGGTCGAGGTAGCTCCGGGGGTGGTCGAAATCAACGGCTCCCTTCTTCTCCAGAGGCGGCCTGCTCTGGCGCAATTCCGGTGAGTTGCTGCTCCTCGTGCTCCGGCGAGAGGGTGGAATTATCAGTGAGGTGAGGGGAGTGAAATGGTGTGCTTCCATCCGCTGGGGGTCGCCTCCTTTTATAGGCTCGACGGCGAGACCGAGAGGGATGGGCAGGCGATGGTGGAGACACGGCTACGGGCGGCTAGAGGCATGGCTGAGGTTGGCGATCGACGCGCGGTCTCCTGGCGATGCTCTAGAACTTAATTGTGTGCGTAGGGGCGGTGGCAATCGGTCGGGAATGTGCGGTGCTCTGCGCGGCAGAGGCGGCGTCTTCAACGGTGAGCGGTGGCTGTGAGGCACGGGGCGGCGAACGGGGATGTTTGGCGTGTTCCTTGGGTCATGGAGAAGCGGTGGGCACGGGCTGCGGCCGAGGGGTGGCGTGTGCACGTGTGCCGAGTGTGGCGCTCTGGCGCATGCTCGGCATGTCGCAGTGGCACTGGGCGCGCGGCGTTCCTGGTGGTCCATGGCTTGCGCTAGCTTGGGGAGGGGACAGTGGGCGGCGGTGTGGTGCTGGCTACCTTCCAGACAAGGTTGGCAAGGCTAGGGTTGTTGCTAGCTGGCCGGCGACAATGGGGTGGCATGGTGAGGCTCGGCCAGCTCACCATTGATGGCAATGGAAAGCTCACAGTGGTGCTAGAGGTTACTAACTAAGCTAGATGATCTACTAGATGTTTGCTGTGAGCTAGAGAGGGGACAAGGTTGGTCAAATCACTGCTCAAAATAGTGTTTGTGATTTGTTTGATTTGAATCTGCAAGCTGTTTGATGAAATGTCCGTAAGAACTTGAGTTTTGAACTTTGAAAAGATTTTTGGTGGGTGTGCTAGGCATGTGTTGAGGATTCTGTGGGTGCTTGGGTTTTGAAAATTGAACTTGTTTGAGTGGTTTTTGAAATAATGGGATCTTCCCATATGAGATAGATTCAAATTTAAACTGTCATTTAAACTTAGTAATTGAATGTTTTTGGACGATCACAAAGTGGGACTTGGTACCTTATTATGAGTACTAACAAGTGGTGGAAAGATCCACAAATGTTTCTGTTAAGTTCTGAAAGTTAGGGATAGCCAAAGTAGGCATGAGAGTTAATTTGGCCAATGTGACCATTCACTTCATTTGTTTATTTTGAGTTGTTTGTCTTTGGGAAAAGTTTGGGGATTGTTTAGATGATGTTTATTTCACCTAAGAATCATTTAACAAGCAAAGAAACACAGAACCATGGCAATTCAAAAGAATCCAAATTTTAATACACACATATGAATGCTTTCATATTTTTAGTTGGAAAAGTTTTTTAACCCTAATTTTGATGATTAGAGTTTGATGATCCATGTTTAATATTTTTGGGATGTTACACATGGCGAGATGATAGGCTTGACGACGGGCTTGTGCTTCAACACGAGATTCTTGAGCAACCACTTGGTCATTGCCACCATTGGAGTCCCCGCCTTAACTATAAGCACGAACACGAGGATCATCTTCATCAATTTCCACTTCGGGAGAGTCATCATTTGGAGTAGATCCTTGATTATCAGTGGCTTGTCCTTGATCTTGACGAGCTTGACCTTGAGGAGAGCCTTGAGGAGGAGGAGCCCCATCTTGGGGAGGTTGATGTTGTTGATGAAAAGCTTGAGCTTGGGAGGTGCCTTGAGGAGGATCCCCATCTTGGGGAGGTTGATGTTGTTGATGAAGAGCTTGACCTTCGGGGCTTGGAGAGTCATGAGCATGAGAAGCTTCGGAAGAGCTTGAGGGAGCTTGTGCCAAAATAGTAGGTCCATGAGAGGCAAGATGGTCTTATGAGAGTGAGGGCTCCACATGTGTAACATCCCAAAAAATATGAAACAATGATCATCAAACTCTAATCACTAATATTAGGGTTAACAAAAACTTTGATTAATTTAAAATCATATGAATGCATGTGTGTATGTGATGATTTGATAAATGCATGAATGGACTTGTGTGATTTAACTAAATAGTAAGGAATGGTTCTAAGATGAATATAACATCATCTAAAACATTTCCAAGCAGAAACAAATAAAGAGAAAATCAAAAACAAATCAATTAAAGCAAATGGTCATTTTTGCCATTCTTGCTCACTAGGTCACTTTGAGTGTTTCTAGTCCAAGATTTCAAACAGAAACTTTTCCAATTCTTTTCACCCCTTGCAAGACCAAGTAAAAGTGAAGCAAATCCCACATTTCAAACTTGCAGAAACATTTGGCAACCTCATTCAAATCACAAGTAAAAATTGAATCTCCATCATATGTGAAGATCACACATTTTCAAAAACCCAACCAAACCAGTGCCCCTTGACTAATCCAACTAACCAGAGACTCCCTAGTATGTGCCTAGCTAACCCACCAAGTTTGAATCCAAAATTCAAATTTGAATTTCTTTCGGCCATTTTATCAAACACCTTGCTGGCATCAAACAAACAAACAACAAACACTATAGTGAGCAGTGATTTTGGCCAACCTTGTTCCCTCTCTAGCTCACTCTATACTCTCAGTAGATGATCTAGCCCAATTAACAAGCCTTAGCACCACTGTGAGCTTGGCATAGCCATTAATGCTGACCATGCCGAGCCTAACTTGCCACCCACATGTCGACAGCAAGCTAGGAGAAGTACCAAGCCTAGCAAGCATGTCTAGAGCACTAACCACCGTCCACCGCCACCCCCAGTCTAAGCCTCGAGCACTTCCAGCCCCTGGACCACACTGCCCGAGCATGCCAAGCCTCTCTGCGAGCGAGCCGAGAGCGCGTCAGTGCGCCAACCACGACACATGACCACAGACCGCACGCTGCCCTCGCCGCTTGTGTGCGTGATCGCCAGCACCCCATCAAACCCGCGGACATGACCGTTTGCCGCTGCACGGACCGTAGATGCTGTGCGCCATTAAAATCGTCGTCGGACCCGCCCAGAGCATTGACGCGTTCCGACCATTCAGCACTGCCCCACGCCGCAAAACCACGCCGTTGAGCTTCGCCTGGGAGAATAGCACCGCCCCCAATCGTCACCCATGCCATTAGCCCTCTGTGCCGTCGACCACGATGATCTCAGTCCGCACCCGTCGGTCCCCTTCGGCCACTATAAAAAGAGGCCTCCCCCGCTTGTTTTCTTCACACCAGTTCACTCCCCACCTCTCACTGATCACACCCACTCACTCCCAGAGCAAGACGAGCACCAGGTGGCCAGAATTTCACCGGAGTTTGCCGCTGCAGAGGAGGAGAGGCGTCGTCGATTGGAGACGCCCCAGGAGAAGCTATCGGTACCAGGAGAATCGCCGTCGTCGACTTCATCATTTGCCCCCGTCGCCGACCATCGCCTGAGCCCCAGTGAGCCTCCCACGACCCCCACCTGCCGCGCTAGGGTTCTGTCTCATCGGCGCTACCCGACGTGGACGATGAACCAGATCCGTTCGATTAGAGTTAGATCGTGCGGCCTAGATCACTCCGTACCGCTTCCCCACTCACTATCTCACTGACGACTGGGGACAGCCACTTAACCCGCCCGCGCGTGCGCTGTGCCTAGTGGGCCGGCCCAGTTAAACCTCCCGCACGACCCAACAATTCAAACTTAAGTTTATTCATTTAATTTCAAACACAGTTCTGTACCTAGATTCAAAAATCAACCCAGCTTGATTCACTAAACCAAAATGCATGAAAACAATTTTGTTAGAAAGGTACTGGAATGCTTAATCCAAGCCCACTGGATTCAAACCATTTAGATTATAGATCACCCTTGGTAAAAATAACAAGGCAGAAGCTTTTCTACATTCAAACATTTTTCAAAATTTAACCATAAGAGCTTTTGAGTTGATTCCAACTCTCAAAAATCACATTTTACCATACCTTTCAGAATATATAAAAATATATAGGTTTACTTATAGAAATAATGATCAAGTAATAAAAAATTGCCACATAGGCATTTCTAGTCACTTTAATTAAATAAAATAAAAAGGTTAAACCTTATTAAATTGTGACACCACTTTAAATCACATTCCCATGTACTGAAATATGTGGTGATGACATGTGTCAACATGATCCCATGTTTGAGTTGGAGAATATTAAATCTTAAGTAGTTTTTCAATGAGTAGAAATTACTTTTCTCAAAATAAAATAAATGAGACAAGTGCTTTAATCTTGTAATGTTAGTGATGATGCTAGATCATCTAGTGTGAACCTTTGTGTGATGATTAGAAATAAGTTTAGTATTGTTTGGTGATTGTGTACCTCGTATTTATTTATAGACGCTAGTACCGACCAAGGATACGAGGAGGAAGGAGGATACTACGAGGAAGAAGCCGAGGAGAACTTCAACCACTGCTCTAAACAAGGCATGCTAATACTTGCAACTTAGCAAGCTTATACTGATAGCTTAGCAAGCTACTACTTGCTTGTTACTATGCCAACTATATGCCTTAAGCGTATGTGATTATACCCACTTGACACACCATCCTAGTTTTACTTGCAAGCTTAATATTTTATTTTCTTTATTAAAAGCTTTCTCTTAGAGTTTACCTAGTGACTTGTAGATTCTAGAAAGATAACTAAAGGTAGCATAAAGAGCATAAAATTTGGCCTAAGTAGATAATCTTGATGTCATCCTAAGGCATGAGATTGGACTTAGTAAATCCCAACTAGTTTATTACCCATCATTAGTATTTACCTCCACTTGTAGATGCTAGTGCTAAGCATAAAACTTGATCAACTTTAGATGGGAATACTTGGTGAAAATGGTTATGAAAACCTTAGAATGATGAGTCATTCTACTGAAATATTTTGACATGTGTTTCTGAACACCAGATGATTTTTATGATGAAAATGATAAGACATGAGCCTTAGCCCTTTCCAAAACTGATGGTTGTCTGGATGCGATACCATTCCAATTTTACCGTACAACCACAATACCCGAAATTTGGGTAGGGCTTGACTAGAAATTTATATACCTTAGTATGGGTTCCCTTGCGGCCAAGGTCTGAGCTGAGGCTACCTTGTGAAGATTGTCCACCTGTGCAGTTCCCAAGATGACAGTTGGTCATGGTTGGGAGGCCAAACTCACAGGAGAGGTGCCTATACTAGGGCGTGTAATTGAAAGGTTAGGCTTGATTATACGCATACTGAGTATGGTGAATTCAGGATTGTTCCTGACAGATGTATTGAATGTTGTGGTGAAAGTGTACAATCTCTGCAGAGTGTCAAACTATTCAAATAGCCGCGTCCGCGGTTATGGACAGTTGGAGTGGCCATACTGTTCCCCCGTCAGATGTTTTCAAAATGAATTGTGAAATGATTTGTGACTTTGACTTGACCACAACATAGTTGTGATATGAAATTCAAATTTCCCACTTAGAGGTTATAAAACTTTCAACTAGCTTTCTTTGCGTTTGAACTTAGTAGAGGTAAATCTGGCTTTTTGCAAAACAACAATAGAGCTTAGTATATCCTATTCAAAACCACTTCACTTGTTAGTATTAGTTTGCGAGTACTTAAAGAGTACTCATGGCTTTGTCCCTGGCTATTCCCATGGCCAGACTATGAAGAGGAGTATCAGGATGACGGACCGCAAGAAGGTTACGACAACTAGGATCATCTCCCATCGTCAGCATTGCCTGTGACCCTAAAGATGGAGCTTCGCCTATGCTATCATTACTATTACGTTATTCCGCTGCTTGAATTGTATTAAGAACTGGATCATGAGATCCTTATTTGTGTAAGACCTTATGTATGGCTTGTAATGGATGATGTACTGTGATATCCAAATTTGTTATGTCTCGCAAAAAAGGTAATCCTGGGATTGCGATGTATGGCATAACAAGCATATGTGATTAAAAATCCGGGTGTTGACAAGTTGATATCAAAGCCTGTAACATCCCAGCATTAGAGCCTAGAAATAAGATGAACCCAGATGTGTGCATTGCATTCATGCATAGAAAATCTAAATAATTTTCGCGTTTTTAAACAAAACTTGTCTAAGTTATTGAAGCTTCTCTTAGCTTGATGGAATTGAAGTAGATCATCAAGTTAACTGCAATAAGTTTCAATAGGACCTTTTTTAAAACCTCATTTTGGGTAAGGGAGATTTGATCTAAGGGTAGACCAGATATAATAAATGTCACTCATAATACATTGCTTAAATGATTCATATATGATCCTTAAGGGATCATATCATACTATTCATCATACCAACCTGTGGATACTAAGTTAAGATTACCACTAGAATAATAAAAATGCAATGATTAGTGCTGACATATCTTATTTTTATCTATTCTTACTATGAGTATCATAGTAATACCTAACCTTGAACTCTTAAATGAGTTGGAGTTGGAAAGAGACTAAGTCAGGATCATCCACCATATATCTTTCTTTCCATATCAATATTTATGGAACCTATCTTAAAATCTGTTGTTCATTAATCTTGAGTAATCAACCATTGATTCACAAATTCTTGAAATATCAATCTTTGATATATTATTAGATTTTATTAGAACATCTACTTAAATCTTCTAATGAGGGAATAGTCCATTAATAACCTTAATCCAATATAAGATACTAAGAAGGTAATTTCCAGACAATAAAAGGTAGGATTGATAAAGCCCTGCTTAGCCAACTAAGAACTTCAGTAATAAATGATTAAAGTATTATAATGGTAATGCTTTGGCCACCAATATTGAATGCTTATATTTAGTATAAGTAATACTGGTCGGTAGAACATGATTGGAACCTTAGTAGAGATAAGTGATCTTAGAGTAGTCTTTGCAAACCACATAAATATAATTCAGGGATTGAAGTGTAGGTCATGAGAGTTAAGTAAATATAGGATGATATTATTCAATTAAAGCTAGTATATCATAGAGTTTATAGGTAGTGTTATTCATCTTAAAAGATAATCAACCTTAGAGAAAGATCAGTGATGGAATATTAAGGAAGATTGTGAGTGAAATTGAAGGAGCTACTGGTTGGATGGAAGTTTATCAACAGTAGAACAGTAAATACAACCAAGCAGGGATATGAGAAAATTATGAAATACTTTTGTATCAAACTCATTGGATTCATCCATGAGTTTAGAAGAATGATATATGAATAAGAAGATTTAAATGAGTAAAGCTCATCATGTTAATCATGATGATGGATAGGAAGAAGTATTATATCTAGGAAAGGAATTCCTTAATTAGAGATCCCAGATTGTGAAATATAATTATATGTTATAAATCATTTTCCTATTTAATCTTGGTAAGCAATCAAATCTAAATCTCAAATCAGACATAATATCCATCTCATACTATTGATCCATCATCTGATGTCAATAACACTTTATAGAAATATTTACCTATAGCAAATCACATAAGCACATCTCTGTTAATTTCAACCATCATAACTATATGTGCTTAAGTATATATTTATCAATTATTTTCCATAAAGCATTCTAGATATAACTTCCTAGTACTAGAGGTGAGGTTATGAAGTATCCCAAATAGAAAACAATATGTTTAGCCATTGAATCTTTAACCACATCCATAAAGGAGACTAAAGATATTAAAGACCCTAAACCTTAGGGTAGCTATGCATAATACAAAACATTAAACCTCTTTGTTTATTACAATGGAATATATACATTGCCATGTTACAACTCAATGGAGGTAGTAATGAATATATCAATGACTTTTATATTTCATGCATTAAATAATGATATAGGATCATTACACATATAAAATTTTCTATTCCAAATATGAGCCAAGTAAAGTTAAGTTGATAAGCAAATAAGAAAATATCATTCAAGAAATCCAGAACTAAAGGTGGAAAATAAAATAATAAGAAGAGCTTTTACAAAATATTAAAAAGGGGTTCATATATTAAGAAAATAAAAGGAATATAATAAGATATATATAATAAAAAAATTCACAAATAATACTAACTATGTTTTAGTGTTATTGAAATGGTCCAGCAAAGAAATCCTGCAAAGAAAATTTCAAAATATATAAATCAAATTCAAATCTGAATAAGAAAATAGAAAAAAGAAAAAGAATAAAACAAATAAAAACCAAATCTGGCCGCAGCCCAACACCCCTACACCTATCTGACGCCCCTGTGCAGCCCACAACAGCCCAGTAACCAGCCCAATTCTTTTTCTTCTATGACTGACAAGTGGGGACAGCAAAGGACTGCGGGTTGAGAAGCAAAGATCGTTAGGGGGTTATCCGCAAAACGGTCATGGTCACGCACACAGACAGCTCGCTGGCGGAGCTCACCGCCGTGCGATGCCGTCATCGTCGTCGTTGCACCAAGATACTCGCCATCGTTGCCAGGAGGGGATAAGAAGGTCACCGCGATGCATTGCCTCTATCCCTATCTCCAACTCCTCCTTATCTCTCAGATACGAACGAGACCGAAACCCTAGCTCACCGGAGCCACCTCTCGTCATCGAACCATGTCTCCCCACACCATTCTAAGCCGTCATGGAGAAGCGCCTTCCTCCGTAGATCCTCTGAATAGAAGCTTGCATCAAGGGGAGCACTGGAGCGGGTGAATTTGGTTGTTCCCCTTCGCAGCAGTTCGTCGGAATCCTCGTTGGGAAGCTCGTTTCTGACTGCGCCTGTCCTTGCCGACCACTCAATCATCATCAGGGTGAGTTCCTAAACTTCCCAGTAACATTCAATCGCCGGATCTCGTTGTAAATCGCCGTTTCATCATATGCCACCATCGGCCACCGTCGGAGCTCGTCGGAGCTGAAGCTCTGATGACTATTTCCGAGCGGTGCTGCCACTATTAGGTTCAGTAGGTTGCGCTGATTCGAACTAGGTCTATTTCGCTTACTGGGGTGCAGTAGATCGTCGCCGGCGACCAACCTCTGACGGCGGTGGTGGTGCTGACGCCATCGTTACGTCATGATCGCACCACGCCAGCTAGTTTGACTGGTTGTTTTCCTGCGTGGCAAGTGACGTGGCCCAGGGCCCATACGTCATTGACTGGGGTACATAACCAATCGGTAACAAATGCAATTCCTCTAACCTGAAAGCTGAGGTGGACCATGGCCCACTAGTCAGTGACTGGGGCTAGCTCTTGATGTGGTGTAAAAAGTAGTTTCTGTTAAGAAATAAATAAAATGTTATAATTTAATTGATAATATTCCAGAAATTTAATAAATGATTAAATCTTGTTTAATTAATAACTTTTGATTTTCAATTCAGAAAAATAAATATAATATATGAAAATTTGTAGAAAAATAAAATCTACAACTTAAACTTACTATCAAATATTATTATGATGATTATTTACATAAATATTATTTAATAAAAGTTTTATAAGTAATAAAGCTTTGATAATTCATATTTTAATGGTAAATATTAAAAATATAAATAAAATACCAAAAATCTTGGGAAAGTAATAATTACAATATATAAAACTATAATTATGTATCATTATTTCATTTAAGTAAATACTTATTATTTATTTAGTAATTATAAAATAATAAGAATTATAAAAATTATATCTTATTATTTATTAATCACAAAAATAAATGTGATATACCAAAATGATCACAAAAATAATATCTACATGGTAAAAATCTAATATTATACTTTTGAGTTAAATAAAAATTCAAATATTTTAATAACTCAAATTTAAACCTATTTACTTCATTAATAATTCATATAAGGATGAATAAAAATTATTAATATTCCTCAAATAAGCAAATTAAGTTTAATAAATAGTATTAATCTTAAATATTAATAAAATGAAACTTTAATGGTTTAAAAACATTATAAATACCTTTTATTTAAATTATCTTCAACCTTAAATGAAGATTTTATTCTAAAAAGGTTCTCATTTATAATAAAACCTTCAAGAACAACTTATGAATACACCAAACCTTTTCTATCTATATCAACCATCAAATTACAAAAACTACCACAACACTATAGAAAGTTTAAGAATAATTAAGTGACAATCTAGTTTGGTTTATATGCCAAACTCATTTATCTATAAAATATAAGGGATATTACTCTATTATAGAACCAAGAAACCATTACCCAAGTAAAAAGAATGACCATTCTTAAGTAACTTAAAGAAAACATTTCAGATACACAAGATACAAATGTATAAGTACTATACTTTCAAAACTATCTATATTTTAAAGTTAACTTTAGTCTCCAAGAATCTAAATATAATACAATAAACATTACTATATGTTTTATAGTTAACTTTGATCTGAAGTAGTTAAGCTATAAAGCAACTCAAGCCAAACCATTTGAGCAAACAAATAACATCAACCATCACTAACTAACCACAAAATGTGTTTAGACCTTAGAAGAGAAACCTTTTCTTCCAAGGTTATTCTTTTTGCCACTTCAAACAAGAACTTTTGTATAAGCAATCTTAACTAGTATGTCATAAATATATTTATATTTTACTACCACATATGTGTTGTTCACAACCACTCCTAAACTCTAATAGAAGCACAAATGTGAAACTTATCTAAAAGAACCACACATTCCAAAGTAACCATTTCCGAAATCCAAACCCTAGAACAACGTTATCTCCGGGATTCAACTTTAGAACGTGCATCACATTAATTATGCATAAAAGCATATTGCTTATTTAAACATTAGTCCTTACTGGACCAATGATGTTGATTTCAGATTTTGGATCTTATACTGACTCGAAGATCGTGAGTGCATAATCTTGCAATCACAAAAGGCAACTTCACACTTGCTCATGTCCTTTGTTTATTTTCTGTAAAGTATTTTACAAGTCCAGTGTTGTTATCACCTGCATTTGAAAAAGGTCTAAAAACACTATTTTCGATAATAATGTGAACTATTGGTTACTGATCCGGGGTGATCAACTAATCTATTAAATCTGACAGTTGGAATACCACTGTTTAGAATTGTATCACCTAGGACTTAACAACCAATGTCACCAGTGATTCTTGCGTCGTATATTACACGTTGACCATGAGATTTGGAATGGGATGGAGAAGTCAGTTATATCTTCTTCCTCTCGCATGAAGCCAGATGTGCAGGTCGTGGCTGTTATCCTTGTAGCGTGCATATTAATTGGTAATTCATAGAGGATATGCAGCATATGGGTGGGAACCCTCATCGTCCCACGATAGTTCTGGCATCTAATGGTTTTTACAAACCATTGCCGTAGTTCTGTATGTGGGCATGGTGTACACCAAGGAGGCATGCGAGGTCGTGAAGGGGGCAGTGATTGGCTTGGATCATCTTGTGGGCCCCACATCATGGAATTGTGGACGGGAATAAGTTGACCGGTTGTGCAACAAAGAGTTGATCTCTCATGGGTAAAGTAACGCACCTCTATGGAGTGTAAGAAATGTAACTTGTTACTCCCTATTCCGGAAAGGAGCTGCGAACGCGGAGGGAAAGGAACTCCATGAAAGTTCTGGTAAACCCGTGAAGGCTGACAAACATAGCTTTTCAGAATAAAAGCAACCTTTGAAGAAATGTTTATGAAAACTTGCATTGCCTATGACCTACGGTCTGTGGCTGTAGATATAGTGCATCAAACACTCCTTTTCTAGTGAATTTGCTGAGTACGCTCGTACTCAAAGTATCTTCTTAACCCTTGCTAGATTCTGAAGCCATTAAAATGATGTCTACGTCAAGATATGCTCCAGGACTTATCAAGACCAGCTAAATCTCTTCAATGAAGACAAGGAAGTCAACATATACCTCAACACAAGTGAAGACGAAAGTTACTGATTAGATAGGAATATTATCTCTAGACAGAGAACCTATTTCTATAGTGCGTTGCAATAGAAGCAATGCCAACCTCTTAGTCTGATCGTTCTTGCGTTGTTTATCTTTGATTCTTATCCGTAAGAAGTTCTTTATCTCTCTTTAACCTAGAGTGTTCTCTCGATCTTATGTAAATAGTGAGTTGTAACCTTTAAGCCATGTATTGAACCCACTGTGTTTCTGTTGTGCCATTCTGAGGGATGTAATAATAGTGAACGGAGTTTCATTGGTGTTATGTCAACGACTATAGTATACTAAATCATGTAGTGGTATGATGGGTCACCGCAAAGCCATCCTGACCATAGGAGACCCTAGTTAGAATGGACGTTTGAATCAAAAACTTAGTTTCAAAACCAAAGGAAGTGAGTATTTACAAAAACTTATTCTCATTCTTATCACTTGGATTCTTTCATAAAAAATCATGTTCCTCAAAAGTTCTTGCAAACTTACAAAAAAATTGACACACTTGATCACTCTACTAACTTACTCATCCTATATTCTTATAGATGGACGTGAAGTATAGCAAGTTTTATCAGTTGGGGAATGGAGGAGACCTCATCTTTCAGCGTGACATGGACCAGCTGGCAGAAATGCTAGAGCGTCCACACCCCGAGTTCTTCAGAGCTCAGCTTAATGATCAGGAAGGAGAAGATATGCAGTGGTTAGTTGTTGCAAGTCTCCGGGGAAAGATTGAACCTCCCACTGCAGAGGGAATTCAGTTCACCTTAAAAGACAACAACTGGCTCGATGGACTGGCCAGGGCAATGTAGGAAGATCTTGCCCGTCTATGTAGGCAGAGTATCAATAAAATCAAGGGTACCCGCTTTGAGTTCTACCCAAGGCGTGATGCTATGGGACAGCCACTGGAGGCCCCATATCAACATGAGCTGAAGACTCAGTTGGACCATCTCAGCTTCATGATGTATGACCGTCAAAAGGAGTTGGACAATGCTCGTTCCTACGCCAACCACAAGTACGCCATCGCCGCCAAGAAGGATCATACCATTGCCATGCTAGAAAAGATCGCAAGTCTCGTCGCCGTCAGCTCGATAAGAAGGAGCGCATCATTGCCCATCTTCGCCACCGGATCACGGATTTGGAGGAGACCATCCATGAGAGAGACATGCAGTTGGAGGAAAGGGAGAATGCAAGGGAAGACCTTCATGGAGACCCCTACTCCTATCTCAGTGATGATGATGATGACTTTCTGGAGGATCAGGCCATGGACTTCTTCATCGATGAGGATGACTTCGCCTTCATCGATGATGATGATGATGAGGAGGAGGAGGATGATGAGGACACTGACTCCAAGGAGTAATAGCACTTGAGCACTAGCGTTAGTGAGTTGTATTCGGTCTCATTGTATCGTAGCTTCACAGAATGGTTCCTAAAACCATCTATTTTTCTTTGTTGTGGTGTGTGTTTGTATCATGTGCTATGAATGAATGAATGAAAAGCAAGTTGCTAGAAAAATATGAATCAAACTTTAAAAACTTTTCAAAAACCCTGAACCTTAGAAATTTCCCTCTTTTCTCATGATCTATCTCCATCTTCAGATGCCTCGAGGAGGAAGCAACTCAGCCCCGGACCCGATGTTGCAACTCTTGCAAATGTTGGTTTCTAACCGCGAAGCTGAAAGAGACAAACGCCAAGCCAACTTAGCCACCCTTCAACAAATAGCTCAGATGGCCAACAACAATCAAGGCCATGGAAATCAGGACAACCATGGATCTAAGCTCAAGAATTTCCAGAACACCAATCCACCTGTTTTCACTAAGTCAGAAGAGCCCCTAGATGCAGATGATTGGTTGCAAACCATGGAGAACAATCTAGAAGTTGCAGGAGTGGAAGCCAACGAGAAAGTGTTGTTTTCTACCCACTATCTGGCCGGAGATGCAAGAGCATGGTGGAACAGCGTTCGCGCAATGACAGGAGCTTAGCTGATGACTTGGGAAGAGTTCAAAGTCAAGTTCAGCAGAACCCATGTGCCACCGGGTTTGATCAAGAGGATGAGAGATGAATTCAGGGAACTAAAGCAAGGAAGGATGATAGTAGTGGAATACCGTGACAAATTCTTGTCATTGGCTAGGTATGCACCAAATGAGATAGACACTGAAGCCAAGAAGAAGGAGAGATTCCTGAATGGTCTACACGATGAGATGCAGACAGTGTTAGTCAATATCCCCTTTACAGATATTGAAGCCTTAGTTGACTCTGCCATTCAGATGGAAGCCCCAACCACTCAAACCCAAGTTCGTACATTTCTCCGATTAGCGGGATACTACCGCAAGTTTGTAGAAGGATTATCGAGTATCACTAGACCCATGACCCAATTGCTGAAGAAGGACAAGAAGTTTGAATGGACTGACAAATGTGAAGCAGACTCAAGAGAAGATTAATTTCAGCCCCAATATTGATCATGCCGGATATCACGAAGCCCTTTGATGTGTATTGTGACGCATCCAAGATCGGTCTCGGATGTGTGCTAATGCAAGACGGCAAAGTTATATCTTATCTATCCTGACAACTGAAACAACATGAACAGAATTATCCAACCCATGACCTTGAACTAGCAGCCGTAGTTCTAGCCCTGAAGACATGGAGGCATTATCTCATGGGAAACCGTTGTGAGATTTATTCGGATCACAAGAGCCTTAAGTATATATTCACTCAGAAGGAGCTGAATATGAGGCAGAGAAGATGGATTGAGCTAATCAAGGACTATGATCTAGACATTCACTATCACCTCGGTAAAGCCAATGTGGTAGCAGATGCCCTTAGCAGATTGCCGTGTCGTTTGAACTACATGATTTTGATGGAGCAACCCAGTTTGCACAAAGAGATGGAGGATTTCCGAATGGAATTAGTGAGTGAAGGATTTTTTGCTAGCATAAAACTTCAACCCACTTTGATCAGTCAGATCAAGGAGGCATAGAAAGGAAATGCTAGTATCGACGGGATCAAACGTCGTATCGGTACAAGCAAAGTACCCGGTTTCACCGAAGACGAAGGAGTTCTATGGTACAAAGGACGTCTCTGTGTACCAGTAGATTCGGAGTTGAAAGAAGTTATTTTGAAAGAGGCACATGATACTCTTTATTCTATCCACCCCGGAGGAACAAAGATGTATCAGGATCTGAAGGAGCAATTTTGGTTGCATAAGATGAAGAGAGAAATCGGAAGCTATATCGCCAAGTGTGATATCTGTCAGAGAGTCAAGGCGGGACATCAAAGACCCGCGGGACTGTTGCAACCATTACAGATTCCAGAATAGAAATGGGATTCAGTTGAATGTACTTTATCACCGGATTGCCTACTTCTAGTAGGGGAAATGACTCTATCTGGGTCATAGTTGACAGATTATCCAAAGTCGCCCATTTCTTACCAGTCAAGACCACATACCAAAGTTCGAAACTAGCAGAGTTGTACATCGCTAGAATCGTCAGTTTGCACGGAGTCCCCAAGAACATCGTATCAGATCGAGGAACCCAGTTTACCTCGAGATTGTGGAAGAAAGTCCAAGAAGGTTTAGGAACCCGACTGGATTTCAGCACAGCGTATCACCCTCAGACCGATGGACAAATGGAGCGAGTAAATCAAATACTCGAAGATATGTTGAGAGCATGTGTGCTAGAGTATGGATCTAAATGGGAAGACTGTCTTCCTTTCGCGGAATTTTCATACAACAATAGTTATCAAGCAAGTCTGCAAATGGCCCCATTTGAGTTCATGTATGGAAGGAAGTGTCGCACCCCTTTGAATTGGTCGGAAGTAGGAGAGAGTCAGATTTTCGGACCCGACATCCTACGAGAGGCAGAAGAGAAAGTTCACAAGATTCGTGAGCACATCAAGACCGCCCAGTCAAGACAGAAGAGTTACGCTGACAAGAGACGTCGAGACCTCGCTTTCAATATCGGATATTTTGTGTATCTCAAAGTGCCGCCTTTGAAGGGAATGCAGTGTTTCCAGCTCAAAGGAAAGTTAGCCCCTAGATATATTGGACCTTTCAAGATTCTAAATCGTCAGGGAGAAGTATCATATCAATTGGAACTTCCAGAGGAGATGTCAGCAGTACACAATGTGTTCCATATATCGTTACTTCGCAAATGCCTTGAAGTTCCGGAGAAGACAGAAGTTTTCAAGAACATTGATCACCAGACCATAGAGATCAACGATGACCTAACATATCCCGAAGTACCCATCCGTATCTTGGAAGAAGCTTTCAGAACCACCAGAACCCGAAGCATCAAGTTTCTCAAGATTCAGTGGAGCAACCACACTGAGGAAGAAGCTACTTGGGAGCGAGAAGATCACATCAGGACGGAGTTTCCCGGTCTCTTGAAATCCTAGGTAATCTTTTTTCTTCTATTTCAAATTTCGGGACGAGATTTTGTTTAAGGAGGGAAGGTTTGTAACATCCCAAAAATACGAAACAATGATCATCAAACTCTAATCACTAATATTAGGGTTAACAAAAACTTTGATTAATTTAAAATCATATGAATGCATGTGTGTATGTGATGATTTGATAAATGCATGAATGGACTTGTGTGATTCAACTAAATAGTAAGGAATGGTTCTAAGATGAATATAACATCATCTAAAACATTTCCAAGCAGAAACAAATAAAGAGAAAATCAAAAACAAATCAATTAAAGCAAATGGTCATTTTTTGCCAATCTTGCTCACTAGGTCACTTTGAGTGTTTCTAGTCCAAGATTTCAAACAGAGACTTTTCCAATTCTTTTCACCCCTTGCAAGACCAAGTAAAATTGAAGCAAAGCCCACATTTCAAACTTGCAGAAACATTTGGCAACCTCATTCAAATCACAAGTAAAAATTGAATCTCCATCATATGTGAAGATCACACATTTTCAAAAACCCAACCAAACCAGTGCCCCTTGACTAATCGAACTACCCAGAGACTGCCTAGTATGTACCTAGCTAACCCATCAAGTTTGAATCCAAAATTCAAATTTTAATTTCTTTTGGCCATTTTATCAAACACCTTGCTGGCATCAAACAAACAAACAAACAAACAACAAACACTATAGTGAGCAGTGATTTTGGCCAACCTTGTTCCCTCTCTAGCTCACTCTATACTCTCAGTAGATGATCTAGCCCAATTAACAAGCCTTAGCACCACTATGAGCTTGGCATAGCCATTAATGGTGACCATGCCCATCCTAACTTGCCACCCACATGTCAATAGCAAGCTAGGAGAAGCACAAAGCCTAGCAACCATGTCTGGAGCACTGACCACCATCCACCGCCACCCCCTGTCCAAGCCTCGACCACTGCCAGCCCTGAGCCACACTGCCCGAGCATGCCAAGCCTCTCTATGAGAGAGCCGAGAGCGCGCTAGTGCGCCAACCACGACACACGCCCACAGATCGTGTGTCGCCCTCGCCGCTTGTGTGCGTGATCGCCAGCACCCCAGCAACCTCGCGGACATGCCTATTCGCCGCCGCGCGGACCGTAGACGATGTGCGCCATTAAAATCGTCGTCGGACCCGCCTAGAGCATCGACGCGTTCCGACCATTCAGCACCACCCCACTCCACAAGACCACGCTGTTCAGCTTTACCAGGGAGCACAGCACCACCCCCTACCGTCACCCATGCCATTAGCCCTCTGTGTCGTCGACCTCGACGAGCTCAGCCCGCGCTCGTCGGTCCCCTTCAGCCACTATAAAAGGAGGCCTCCCCCGTTCGTTTTCTTCACACCAGTTCACTCCCCACCTCTCACTGATCACACCCACTCACTCCCGGAGCAAGGCGAGCACCAGGTGGCCGGAATTTCACTGGAGTTCGCCGCTATAGAGGAGGAGAGGTGCCGTCTATTGGAGCCACCCCAGGAGAATCGCCGTCGTCGACTTCATCGTTCGCCCCCATCGCCGACCATTGCCTGAGCCCCGGTGAGCCTCCCATGACCCCCACCTGCCGCGCTAGGGTTCTGTCTTGCCGGTGCTACCCGACGTGCACGACGAACCAGAGCCGTTCGATTAGAGTTAGATCGTGTGGCCTAGATCACCCCGTACCGCTTCGCCACTCACTGTCTCACTGACGAGTGGGGACATCCACTTAAACCGCCCGCGCGTGCGCTGTGCGTAGTGGGCCGGCCTAGTTAAACCTCCCGCGCGACCCAACAATTCAAACTTAAGTTTATTCATTTAATTTCAAACACAGTTTTGTACCTAGATTCAAATATCAACCCAGATCGATTCACTAAACCAAAATGCATGAAACCAATTTTGTTAGAAAGGTACTGGAATGCTTAATCCAAGCCCGTTGGATTCAAACCATTTAGTTTTGTAGATCACCCTTGGTAAAAATAACAAGGCAGAAGCTTTTCTGCATTACAACATTTTTCCAAATTCAACCATAAGAGCTTTTGAGTTGATTCCAACTTTCAAAAATCACATTTTACCATACCTTTCAGAATATATAAAATATATAGGTTTACTTACAAAAATAATGATAAAGTAATAAAAAATTGCCACATAGGCATTTCTAGTCACTTTAATTAAATAAAATAAAAAGGTTAAACCTTATTAAATTGTGACACCACTTTAAATCACATTCCCATGTACTGAAATATGTGGTGATGACATGTGCCAACATGATCCCATGTTTGAGTTGGAGAACATTAAATCTTAAGTAGTTTTTCAATGAGTAGAAATTACTTTTCTCAAAATAAAAAAATGAGACAAGTGCTTTAATCTTGTAATGTTAGTGATGATGCTAGATCATCTAGTGTGAACCTTTGTGTGATGAGTAGAAATAAGTTAAGTATTGTTTGGTGATTGTGTACCTCATATTTATTTATAGACGCTAGTATCGACCAAGGATACGAGGAGGAAGGAGGATACTACGAGGAAGAAGCCGAGGAGAACTTCAACCACTGCTCTAAACAAGGCAAGATAATACTTGCAACTTACAAGCTTATACTGATAGCTTAGCAAGCTACTACTTGCTTGTTACTATGCCAACTATATGCCTTAAGCGTATGTGATTATACCCACTTGACACACCATCCTAGTTTTACTTGCAAGCTTAATATTTTATTTTCTTTATTAAAAGATTTCTCTTAGAGTTTACTTAGTGACTTGTAGATTCTAGAAAGGTAACTGAAGTTAGCATAAAGAGCAAAAAAAATGGCCTAAGTAGATAGTCTTGATGTCATCCTAAGGCATGAGATTGGACTTAGTAAATCCCCACTAGTTTATTACCCATCATTAGTATTTACCCCCACTTGTAGATGCTAGTGCTAAGCATAAAACTTGATCAACTTCAGATGGGAATACTTGGTGAAAATGGATATGAAAACCTTAGAATGATGAGTCATTCTACTAAAATATTTTGACATGTGTTTCTGAACACCAGATGATTTTTATGATGAAAATGATAAGGCATGAGCCTTAGCCCTTTACGAAACTGATGGTTGTCTGGATGCGATACCATTCCAATTTTACCATACAACCACAATACCCGAAATTTGGGTAGGGCTTGACTGGAAATTTATATACCTTAGTATGGGTTCCCTTGCGGCCAAGGTCTGAGGTGAGGCTACCTTGTGAAGATTGTCCACCTATGCAGTTCCCAAGATGACAGTTGGTCATGGTTGGGAGGCCAAACTCATAGGAGAGGTGCCTATACTAGGGCGTGTAATTGAAAGGTTAGGCTTGATTATCCGCATACTGAGTATGGTGAATTCAGGATTGTTCCTGACGGATGTATTGAATGTTGTGGTGAAAGTGTACAATCTCTGCAGAGTGTCAAACTATTCGAATAGCCGCGTCCGCGGTTATGGACATTTGGAGTGGCCATATTGTTCCCCCGTCAGATGTTTTCAAAATGAATTGTGAAATGATTTGTGACTTTGACTTGACCACAATAGAGTTGTGATATGAAATTCAAGTTTCCCACTTAGAGGTTATAAAACTTTCAACTAGCTTTCTTTGCGTTTGAACTTAGTAGAGGTAAATCTGGCTTTTTGCAAAACAACCCTAGAGCTTAGTATATCCTATTCAAAACCACTTCACTTGTTAGTATTAGTTTGCAAGTACTTAAAGAGTACTCATGGCTTTGTCCCTGGCTATTCCCGTGGCCAGACTGTGAAGAGGAGTATCAGGATGACGGACCGCAGGAAGTTTACGACATCTAGGATCATCTCACATTGTCAGCATTACCTGTGACCCTGAAGATGGAGCTTCGCCTACGCTATCATTACTATTACGTTATTCCGCTGCTTGAATTGTATTAAGAACTGGATCATGAGATCCTTATTTGTGTAAGACCTTATGTATGGCTTGTAATGGATGTTGTACTGTGATATCCAAATCTGTTATGTCTCGCAAAAAAGGTAATCCTGGAATTGCGATGTATGGCATAACAGGCATATGTGACTAAAAATCCGGGTGTTGACAAGTTGGTATTAGAGACATCCTGACCATAGGAGACCCTTGTTAGAATGGACGTTTGAATCAAAAACTTAGTTTCAAAACCAAAGGAAGTGAGTATTTACAAAAACTTATTCTCATTCTTATCACTTGGATTCTTTCATAAAAATTCATGTTCCTCAAAAGTTCTTGCAAACTTACAAAAAATTTGACACACTTGATCACTCTACTAACTTACTCATCCTATATTCTTATAGATGGACGTGAAGTACAACAAGTTTTATCAGTTAGGGAATGGAGGAGACCTCATCTTTGAGCGTGACTTGGACCAGCTGGAAGAAATGCTAGAGCGTCTACACCCCGAGTTCTTCGGAGCTCAGCTCAATGATCAGGAAGGAGAAGATATGCAGTGGTTAGTTGTTGCAAGTCTCCGAGGAAAGATTGAACCTCCCACTGCAGAGGGAATTCAATTCACCTTAAGAGAGAACAACTGGATCGATGGACTGGCCAGGGCAATGCAGGAAGATCTTGCCCGTCTATGTGGGCAGAGTATCAATCAAATCAAGGGTACCCGCTTTGAGTTCTACCCAAGGCGTGATGTTATGGGACAGCCACTGGAGGCCCCATATCACCTTGAGCTGAAGACTCAGTTGGACCATCTCAGCTTCATGATGTATGACCGTCAAAAGGAGTTGGACAATGCCTGTTCCTAAGCTAACCACCAGTACGCCATCGCCACCAAGAAGGATCAGACCATCGCCATGCTAGTAAAAGATCGCAAGTCTCGTTGCCGTCAGCTCGACAAGAAGGAGCGCATCATTGCCCGTCTTCGCCACCGGATCACGGATTTGGAGGAGACCATCCTTGAGAGAGACATGCAGTTGGAGGAAAGGGAGAATGCAAGGGAAGACCTTCGTGGAGACCCCTACTCCTATCTCAGCGGTGATGATGACTTTCTAGAGGATCAGGCCATGGACTTCTTCACCGATGAGGATGACTTTGCCTTCATCGATGATGATGATGAGGATGATGAGGACACTGACTCCAACGAGTAGTAGCACTTGAGCACTAGCGTTAGTGAGTTGCATTCGGTCTCACTATATCATAGCTTCACAAAATGGTTCCTAAAACCATCTGTTTTTCTTTGTTGTGGTGTGTGTTTGTATCGTGTTCTATGAATGAATGAAAAGCAAGTTGCTAGAAAAATCTGAATCAAACTTTAAAAACTTTTCAAAAACCCTGAACCTTAGAAATTTCCCTCTTTTCTCATGATTTATCTCCATCTTCAGATGCCTCGCGGAGGAAGCAACTCAGCCCCAGACCCGATGTTGCAACTCTTGCAAATGTTGGTTTCTAACCGCGAAGCTGAAAGAGCCGAACGCCAAGCCAACGTAGCCACCCTTCAACAGATAGCTCAGATGGCCAACAACAATCAAAGCCATGGAAATCAGGACAACCATGGATCTAAGCTCAAGAATTTCCAGAACACCAATCCACCTGTTTTCACTAAGTCAAAAGAGCCCCTAGATGCAGATGATTGGTTGCAAACCATGGAGAACAATCTAGAAGTTGCAGGAGTGGAAGCCAACGAGAAAGTGTTGTTTTCTACCCACTATCTGGGCGGAGATGCAAGAGCATGGTGGAACAGCGTTCGCGCAATGACAGGAGCTTAGCTGATGACTTGGGAAGAGTTCAAAGTCAAGTTCAGCAGAACCCATGTGCCACCGGGTTTGATCAAGAGGATGAGAGATGAATTCAGGGAACTAAAGCAAGGAAGGATGATAGTAGTGGAATACCGTGACAAATTCTTGTCATTGGCTAGGTATGCACCAGATGAGATAGACACTGAAGCCAAGAAGAAGGAGAGATTCCTGAATGGTCTACACGATGAGATGCAGACAGTGTTAGTCAATATCCCCTTTACAGATATTGAAGCCTTAGTTGACTCTGCCATTCAGATGGAAGGAAAGATCAACCAAGATAATGAGAACCGCAAGCGTCGCATGATGCATCAACCAGGAACCCACCATACACCAAAGTATCGCCCCAACCTATCTCCAGGATTTGCCCCAAGAACCAATAGACCCCCGATGAACCGTCCTACCTATCCCAACCGTGGAAACCCAAGGCCCGGAGGAAACCACAACAACCCCGGCAACTCCAGCAATTTCAACCGCGCACCACCTAAGTTCAACAACAACAATGCCGCCACCAACACCAACACTGCCCCAAGGACTGGAAGCAATGTTGTGCCTGTTGTAGCGAAGGACAAGTCACAAGTGACTTGTTATGAATGTGGAACAAAAGGTCACTATTCCAATGAGTGCCCCAAGAAGATTGTCACAGTCCCCATTGCAAATGCCCCAGCTCAGCAGCAGCGTCATGTTTAGCCCAGAAGAAGGTTTGCCCCAGGGAACTCACTCAACCGCAACGGCCGTCTCTTTCTCATGCATGCTGAAGAAGCCCAGGAAGCGCCAGCTGTCGTGCTGGGTATGTTTTCTGTTAACTTAGTACTTGCAAGAGTGTTGTTTGATTTCTGAAGCATCGCACTCATTTGTTACTGAAGAATTCGCATGCACTAGTAAGATTCAACCAACCAAATTGAAGCATGTTATGATTGTTCAAATACCTGGTTCAACCACCAAAGCTAGGAAAATTTGCAAAGCCGTCCCTATCCAAATCCATGGCATAGATTTTTATGCTAATATAATAGTACTCGGAACTAAAGGTTTGGAAGTTGTACTAGGAATGGATTGGATGTCCAAACACAAAGGATTAATTTACTATGCCAGGAAAGCCATAACCATGACCAGTACAGCCGAAATATCAGTCGAGCATATATCTGAAACCTTGCCCCGTCAATTCAAGTGCAACAAGAGTATAGCCCAGCCAACCATTGACCAAGTCCGGATAGTCTGTGAATACCCCGATGTATTTCCATATGTTTTGCTCGGTATGCCCCCAGATCGGGATATCGAGTTTATCATTGAACTAATACCTGGAACCGGGCCCATAGCCCAGACACCAGATAGATGAACCCGTCGGAACTAGTGGAACTGAAGAAGCAACTGGATGCCATGCTGGAAATTGGATTGATTCAACCAAGTGCGTCACCATGGAGATCACCTGTTTTGTTCGTGGACAAGAAAGATGGAGGTAATCATTTGTGTACGGATTATCGGAAGTTGAATGACGTTACCATCAAGAACAAGTACCCACTACCGAAGATAGAATATCTGTTTGACCAGTTGACTGGTGCCAAAGTGTTTTCTAAGATTAATCTTAGAACCGGCTATCATCAACTCACGTAGAGGATATTCCCAAGACTACCTTTACCACCCGATATGGATTATATGAGTATACTATCATGTCTTTTGGATTAACCAATGCCCCCGCTTATTTCATGAACCTCATGAATAAGATTTTTATGGACTTCTGGATAAGTTTGTTGTTGTTTTTATCGATGACATTCTGATTTATTCCAAATCAAAAGACGAACATGAGCTACACCTAAGGACCATTCATGGAACCCTTAGAGAGCATCAGCTGTATGCCAACTGTAGCAAATGTGAATTCTGGTTACAGGAGGTAGGATTCCTCAGACATATTGTATCAGCCAGAGGAATTGTCGTTGACCCTGCGAAGGTGAAGGATGTCGAAGATTGGCAAGCCCCAACCACTCAAACCCAAGTTCGTGCATTTCTCGGATTAGCAGGATACTACCGCAAGTTTGTAGAAGGATTCTCGAGTATCGCTAGACCCATGACCCAATTGCTGAAGAAGGACAAGAAGTTTGAATGAACTGACAAATGTGAAGCAAATTTTCAAGAACTCAAGAGAAGATTGATTTCAGCCCCAATTTTGATCATGCGGGATATCACGAAGCCCTTTGATATGTATTGTGACACATCCAAGATCGGTCTCGGATGTGTGCTAATGCAATAAGGCAAAGTTATATCTTATCTACCCCGACAACTGAAATAGCATGAACAGAATTATCCAACCCATGACCTTGAACTAGCAGCCGTAGTTCTAGCCCTGAAGACATGGAGGCATTATCTCATGGGAAACCGTTGTGAGATTTATTCGGATCACAAGAGCCTTAAGTATATATTCACTCAGAAGGAGCTGAATATGAGGCAGAGAAGATGGATTGAGCTAATCAAGGACTATGATCTGGACATTCACTATCACCTCGGTAAAGCCAATGTGGTAGCAGATGCCCTTAGCAGATTGCCGTGTCGTTTGAACTCCATGATTTTGAAGGAGCAACCCAGTTTGCACAAAGAGATGGAGGATTTCCGAATGGAATTAGTGAGTGAAGGATTTTTGGCTAGCATAGAACTTTAACCCACTTTGATCAGTCAGATCAAGGAGGCGTAGAAAGAAAATGCTAGTATCGACGGGATCAAACATCGTATCGGTACAAGCAAAGTACCCAGTTTCACCGAAGACGGAGGAGTTCTGTGGTACAAGGGACATCTCTATGTACCAGAAGATTCGGAGTTGAAAGAAGTTATTTTGAAAGAGGCCCATGATACTCTTTATTCTATCCACCCCGGAGGAACAAAGATGTATCAGGATCTGAAGGAGCAATTTTGGTTGCATAAGATGAAGAGAGAAATCGGAAGATATATCGCCAAGTGTGATATCTGTCAGAGAGTCAAGGCGGGACATAAAAGACCCGTGGGACTATTGCAATCGTTACAGATTCCCGAATGGAAATGGGATTCAGTTGGAATGGACTTTATCACCGGATTGCCTACTTCTAGTAGGGGAAATGACTCTATCTGGGTCATAGTTGACAGATCGTCCAAAGTCGCCCATTTCTTACCAGTCAAGACCACATACCAAAGTTCGAAACTAGCAGAGTCGTACATCGCTAGAATCATCAGTTTGCACAGAGTCCCCAAGAACATCTATCAGATCGAGGAACCCAGTTTACCTCGAGATTCTGGAAGAAAGTCCAAGAAGGTTTAGGAACCCGACTAGATTTCAGCATATCGTATCACCCTCAGACCGATGGACAAACGGAGCAAGTAAATCAAATACTCGAAGATATGTTGAGAGCATGTGTGCTAGAGTATGGATCTAAATGGGAAGACTGTCTGCCTTTCGCAGAATTTTCATACAACAACAGTTATCAAGCTAGTCTACAAATGGCCCCATTTGAGTTCATGTATGGAAGGAATTGTCGCACCCCTTTGAATTGGTTGGAAGTAGGAGAGAGTCAGATTTTTGGACCCGACATCCTACGACAGGCAGAAGAGAAATTTCACAAGATTCATGAGCACCTCAAGACCGCCCAGTCAAGACAGAAGAGTTACACTGACAAGAGACGCCGAGACCTCGCTTTCAATATCGGAGATTTTGTGTATCTCAAAGTGTCGCCTTGGAAGGGAATGCAGCATTTCCAACTCAAAGGAAAGTTAGCCCCTAGATGTATCGGACCTTTCAAGATTCTAAATCGTCGGGGAGAAGTATCATATCAATTGGAACTGCCAGAGGAGATGTCAGTAGTACACAATGTGTTCCATATATCGTTACTTCGCAAATGCCTTGAAGTTTCGGAGAAGACCGAAGTTTTCAAGAACATTGATCACCGGACCATAGAGATCAACAATGACCTAACATATCCCGAAGTACCCATCCATATCTTGGAAGAAGCTTTTAGAACCACAAGAACCCGAAGCATCAAGTTTCTTAAGATTCAGTGGAGCAACCACACTGAGGAAGAAGCTACCTCGAAGCGAGAAGATCACATCAGGACGGAGTTTCCCGGTCTCTTGAAAGCCTAGGTAATCTTTTTTTTCTTCTTTTTCAAATCTCGGGACGAGATTTTGTTTAAGGAGGGAAGGTTTGTAACATCCCAAAAATATGAAACAATGATCATCAAACTCTAATCACTAATATTAAGGTTAACAAAAACTTTGATTAATTTAAAATCATATGAATGCATGTGTGTATGTGATGATTTGACAAATGCATGAATGGACTTGTGTGATTCAACTAAATAGTAAGGAATGGTTCTAAGATGAATATAACATATCTAAAACATTTCCAAGAAGAAACAAATAAAGAGAAAATCAAAAACAAATCAATTAAAGCAAATGGTCATTTTTGCCAATCTTGCTCACTAGGTCATTTTGAGTGTTTCTAGTCCAAGATTTCAAACAGAAACTTTTCCAATTCTTTTCACCCCTTGCAAGACAAAGTAAAATTTTACCAAAGCCCACATTTCAAACTTGCAGAAACATTTGGCAACCTCATTCAAATCACAAGTAAAAATTGAATCTCCATCATATGTGAGGATCACACATTTTCAAAAACCCAACCAAACCAGTGCCCCTTGACTAATCTAACTAACCAAAGACTCCCTAGTATGTGCCTAGCTAACCCAATTTCTTTTGGCCATTTTATAAAACACCTTGCTAGCATCAAACAAACAACAAACACTATAGTGAGCAGTGATATTGGACAACCTTGTTCCCTCTCTAGCTCACTCTATACTCTCAGTAGATGATCTAGCCCAATTAACAAGCCTTAGCACCACTGTGAGCTTGGCATAGCCATTAATGGTGACCATGCCGAGCCTAACTTGCCATCCACATGTCGACAGCAAGCTAGGAGAAGCACCAAGCCTAGCAAGCATGTCTGGAGCACTGACCACCGTCCACCGCCACCCCCTGTCCAAGCCTCGATCACCGCCAGCCCCTGCACCACACTACCTAAGCATGCCAAGCCTCTCTGTGAGCGAGCCGAGAGCGCTCCGGTGCGCCAACCATGACACACGCCCACAGGCCGCGCGCCACCCTCGCCGCTTGTGTGCGTGATCGCCAGCACCCCAGCAACCCCGCAGACATGCCCGTTCGCCGCCGCGCGCACCGTAAATGTTGTGCACCTTTAAAATCGCCGTCGGACCCGCCGAGAGCATCGATGTGTTCTGACCATTTAGCACCGCCCCACGCCGCAAGGCCACGCCGTTGAGCTTCGCCGGGGAGCACAACACAGCCCCCTATCGTCACCCATGCCATTATCCCTCTGTGTCGTCGACCACGACGAGCTCAGCCCGCGCCCATCGGTCCCCTTCAGCCACTATAAAAGGAGGCCTACCCTGCTCGTTTTCTTCACACCAGTTCACTCCCCACCTCTCACTAATCACACCCACTCACTCCCGGAGGAAGGCGAGCACCAGGTGGCTGGAATTTCACCGGAGTTCGCCGCTGCAGAGGAGGAGAGGCGCCATCGATTGGATCCGTCCCAGGAGAAGCTGTCGGTACCAGGAGAATCGGCGTCGTCGACTTCGTCGTTCGCCCCCGTCGCCGACCATCGCCTGAGCCCCGGTGAGCCTCCCACGACCCCCACCTACCGCGCTACAAATTCTTCCTCAACTAGTTAAAAAATGAAATTGGCTGATATCATAACGATATTAGGTAGTATAGATATCATTATGGGAGAAGTTGATCATTGAAATGATAATAGATAGGGTAGAGGTAGAAACTATAAATTCTTTTTCAAAATCAGAATTATTAAAAGAAGTCTATGGACTCATATCGATTCTACCCATTTTGACCCTCCTTTTGGGAATCACAATAGAGGTACTCGTAATTGTGTGGTTAGAAAGAGAAATATCAGTGTCGATACAACAACGTATGGTTCTGTCTCGCCAGCGCTGCCCGACGTGGACGATGAACCAGAGCCGTTCGATTAGAGTTAGACCGTGCGGCCTAGATCACCCTGTACCGCTTCGCCACTCACTGTCTCACTGACGAGTGGGGACAACCACTTAACCCGCCCGTGCGTGCACTGTGCTTAGTGGGCCGGCCCAGTTAAACCTCCCACGCGACCCAACAATTCAAACTTAAGTTTATTCATTTAATTTCAAACACAGTTCTGTACCTAGATTCAAAAATCAGCCCAGATCGATTCACTAAACCAAAATGCATGAAACCAATTTTGTTAGAAAGGTAATGCTTAATCCAAGCCCGTTGGATTCAAACCATTTAGTTTTGTAGATCACCTTTGGTAAAAATAACAAGGCAGAAGCTTTTCTGCATTACAACATTTTTCCAAATTCAACCATAAGAGCTTTTGAGTTGATTCCAACTCTCAAAAATCACATTTTACCATACCTTTCAGAATATTTAAAATATATAGGTTTACTTACAGAAATAATGATCAAGTAATAAAAAATTGCCACATAGGCATTTCTAGTCACTTTAATTAAATAAAATAAAAAGGTTAAACCTTATTAAATTGTGACACCACTTTAAATCACATTCCCATGTACTGAAATATGTGGTGATGACATGTGTCAACATGATCCCATGTTTGAGTTGGAGAATATTAAATCTTAAGTAGTTTTTCAATGAGTAGAAATTACTTTTCTCAAAATAAAATAAATAAGGCAAGTGCTTTAATCTTGTAATGTTAGTGATGATGCTAGATCATCTAGTGTGAACCTTTGTGTGATGATTAGAAATAAGTTCAGTATTGTTTGGTGATTGTGTACCTCGTATTTATTTATAGACGCTAGTACCGACCAAGGATACGAGGAGGAAGGAGGATACTACGAGGAAGAAGCCGAGAAGAACTTCAACCACTCCTCTAAACAAGGCAAGCTAATACTTGCAACTTACAAGCTTATACTGATAGCTTAGCAAGCTACTACTTGCTTGTTACTATGCCAACTATGTGCCTTAAGCATATGTGATTATACCCACTTGACACACCATCCTAGTTTTACTTGCAAGCTTAATATTTTATTTTCTTTATTAAAAGCTTTCTCTTAGAGTTTACTTAGTGACTTGTAGATTCTAGAAAGATAACTGAAGTTAGCATAAAGAGCAAAAAAATTGGCCTAAGTAGATAGTCTTGATGTCATCCTAAGGCATGAGATTGGACTTAGTAAATCCCCACTAGTTTATTACCCATCATTAGTATTTACCCCCACCTGTAGATGCTAGTGCTAAGCATAAAACTTGATCAACTTTAGATGGGAATACTTGGTGAAAATGGTTATGAAAACCTTAGAACGATGAGTCATTCTACTAAAATATTTTGACATGTGTTTCTGAACACCAGATGATTTTTATGATGAAAATGATAAGGCATGAGCCTTAGCCCTTTACAAAACTGATGGTTGTCTAGATGCGATACCATTCTAATTTAAGCGTACAACCACAATACCCAAAATTTGGGTAGGGCTTGACTGGAAATTTATATACCTTAGTATGGGTTCCCTTGCGGCCAAGGTCTGAGCTGAGGCTACCTTGTGAAGATTGTCCACCTATGCAGTTTCCAAGATGACAGTTGGTCATGGTTGGGAGGCCAAACTCACAGGAGAGGTGCCTATACTAGGGCGTGCAATTGAAAGGTTAGGATTAATTATCCGCATACTGAGTATGGTGAATTCAGGATTGTTCCTGACAGATGTATCGAATGTTGTTGTGAAAGTGTACAATCTCTGCAGAGTGTCAAACTATTCGAATAGCCGCGTCCGCGGTTATGGACAGTTGGAGTGGCCATACTGTTCCCCCGTCAGATATTTTCAAAATGAATTGTGAAATGATTTGTGACTTTGACTTGACCACATGCGGTGACCCAGCATACCACTGCATGATGTAGTATACTATAGTCATTGACATAACACCAATGAAACACCGTTCACTAGTATTACATCCCTCGGAGTGGTACAACAGAAACACAGCAGGTCCAATACATGGCTAACGGTTACAACTCACTCTATACACAAGATCCAAAGAACACTCTAGGTTAAAGAGAGAGAAAGAAACTTCTTATAAAGAAGAATCAGGAATAAACAACTCAAATACTATCATACTTTTTAGACTAGTATGCTAACTAATGGTCTGGCATTGCTTCTATTGCAATACGCTACAGAAATAGGTTCTATGGTTAGATATTATATTCCTATCTAATCAGTAACTTCGTCTTCACTTGAGTTGATGTATATGTTGACTTTTTTGACTTCATTGAAGAGCTTTAGCTTTTGATGATGATTTCTGGAGCATAACTTGATATAGACGTCGTCTTTATTGGCTTCGGAATCTAGCAAGGGTTAAGAAGATACTTTTAGTACGAGCGTACTCAGCAATTCACATGAAAAGGAGTGTTTGATGCACTATATCTACAGCCACAGACCATAGGTCATAGGCAATGCAGGTTTTTATAAGCATTTCTTTAAAGGTTGCTTTTATTCTGAAAATCTATGCCAGTCAGCCTTCACGGGTTTACCAGAACTTTCATGGAGTTCCTTTCCCGCCGCGTTCGCAGCTCCTTCCCGGAACAGGGAGTAAAAAGTTTCAGTCATTACACTCTACAGAGGTGCGTTACTTTACCCATGAGAGATCAACTCTTTGTTGCACAATCGGGCAGCTTATTACCGTCCACAATTCCATGATGTGGGGCCCAGAAGATGATCCAAGCCAATCACTGCCCCCTTCGCGACCTCGCATGCCTCCTTGGTGTACACCATGCCCACATATTGAATTATGGTAATGGTTTGTATAGAACGTTAGATGCCAGAACTATCGTGGGATGTTGAGGGTTCCCACCCATATGCTGCATATCCTCTACGAATTACCAATTAAAATGCACTCTACAAGTGATAACAGCCACGACCTGCACATCCGGCTACATGCGAGAGGAAGAAGATACAGCTGACTTCTCCGTCCCATTCCAAATCTCATGGTTAACGTTAATATATGGCGCAAGAATCACTAGCGACATTGGTTGTTAAGTCCTAGATAATATGTTCCTTTACCACCAGAACTTTTCATAGTAGGTTATTACCTCATGGTAAATAACCAATAATCACATTATTATGAAAATAGTGTTTTTGGATCTTTTTCAAATGTAGGTGATGTCCACATTGGATTTGTAAAATAATTTACAGAAAATAACCAAAGGACATGAGCAAGTGTGAACTTGCCTTTTGTGATTGCAAGATTATGCACTCACGGTCTTCGAGACAATATAAGATCCAATATCTGAAATCAACATCATTGGTCCGGTAAGGACTAATGTTTAAAGAAGCACAATGATTTTATGCATAATTAATGTGATGTATTTTTATAAACGCGGATCCTAGGGATAACGTTGTTCTAGGGTTTGGATACTAGAAAGGGTTTCCTTGGAATGTGTTGTACTTTAAGTGAAGTTTCACACTTGTGCTTCTTGTTAAGGCTTGTGAGTGTGAAATAACATGTAACAATGAGATACACACCAACGTGGAATGTTACTTAGTATTGCTTACATTAAAATGGTTTATCTTTAAGTTTTACTTTACAAGTAATGGCCTTGATAAAGGACTTCAGTGTTTACAATCCTACGTATATATGTAAAGTTGGAAATAATGTGATTGTGATTAATTATCATCTGTTAATTATAATGAGAATTCCTTGAATTTAATTGGTTAAGAGTTGGAGATAAGGTTTGTTGATTGAAGTGGCAAAACGAATAACTTTTGAAGAAAAGATTCCTTTCTTAAGGTTTAAACAATCTTTGGGGTTAATCAAACATGGTTAAGGTTGTTTGTGCTTGCTTGAATAGCTTAGGCTTGAGATGCTTTATAGCTTAATTATAACAGACCAAAGTTAACTATAAAACATATAACAAGGTCTTTAGTCTTATATTGAAAGTCTTATGGACTAAAGTTAACTTTAAAACATAGATGGTTTGAAAGTGTAATGCTTATGATATTTGTACCTTGTGTACCTGGTAATGTTTCCTTAAGGTTACTTAAGAATTGTTATGCTTTTACTTGGTGTAGTGGTTTCTTGATTTTATAATGGAATAGTATCATTTACCTTTTTATAGATGAGTGGTTATAGTTTATAAACAAAGAAATACTATTACTTAACTACTTATGGACTTACTATAGTGTTGTGATAGTTTTGTAATCTAGTGGTTGAAGTATATGGAAAAGATTGGATTTAGTCACAAATTATTCTTGGGAATTTTATATTGGATAAGGATCCTTTTGGAAAATAATCTACACTTATGGTTGAAATATAATTTCATAGAATAGAATTTATAAAGTTTTGAACCATTATCACTTCATAATATTAATATTTAAGACTAATACTATTTATTAGACTTAATTGACTAATGTTAGAAATATTTACAAATTTTATTTACCCTTATATGAATTATTAACTAAGGAAATAGGTTTAAATTCAAATTACTAGAGTATTAAGTTTTTATTTACTTTAAAATGGAATATTATATTTTTAACGAGTAGACACTATTTTTGTGATCATTTTGATATATTACATTTATTTTTGTGATTTATAAATAATAAGATATGATTTTTATAAGATTTATTACTTTATAAATACTTAATAAATAACAATTATTTAATTAAGTAAAATAATAATGTATGATTATAAATTTGAATTATAGTTCTTATTTTTCTAAGATTTTTGATATTTTATTTATATTTTTAATATTTACCATTATTAAAATATGAATTATCAAAGTTTCATTATGATAAGATCTTTATTCAATAATAATTATTTGAATAACTATTACAATAATGTTTGATAATAGTTTTGGTTGATAGATTTTATTTTTCTAAACATTTTCATATATTATACATATTTTTCTGAATTATAAAACAAAAGTTATGGATTTAATAAGATTTAATGATTTTATTTTATTTCTGGAATATTTAAATTTGGGCTTATAACATCTTATTTATTTCTTAAACAGAAAATAACTCTTTGTACCGAGGCTAACCCTACCCGAGGTCACTGACTAGTGGGCCAGTGGCCACATCATCAGCCACGCATGCAAAGACTAGGTCAAATTGGCTGACTAGGTGTGAGACCAGGCACATGGCTTAATAGGATTGATAGAATACTCATACCAACAAGTTGCAACTTCTTTTCCGGAAGCTCATTCAAAAAGAACTCTAAGGTTAAGCGTGCTTGGCCTAGAGCAATTCTAGGATGGGTGGCCGACCGGGAAGTGGGTAACCGGGTGCGCATGAGTGAGGACAAAGTGCGTAGAAAAGACTAGTGTTGGTCTGTGGGGCCAGTCTAGATATACTATTAAGCTGCCAAGAGTGACACCCCCCGGGCCCAGGAGTGGACGGGGTGTTACACTAGGCAGAGAGTGATGTGAGCACGACGTCATCAGAGCTTGATCCTCTCAGATCGATGGTGGATCAGGTGATTTGGTTAGCACGAGAGGCTGCGGTTAGGCTTGTTGGAAAGAGGACGATGCGAGGAGTCTAGGAGTGGTGGCGCCGCTAGCAAATGGTCGTCGGAGGATGGTCAACGACGGTAGACAACGACGGCGGTGTCGGGTGTTCGTGGTGTGAACGAACTAGAGCGAAATACAGAGAGTAAAAGGTACTGGAAGAACCAGTGGCTCACCCTGGTTGCAGTGGTGGTGTCGGCGAGGACTGGTGCGGTCGGAAACGAGCTCTTCGACGAGGATTCCGACGAACTGCCGCAAAGAGGAACGGCAAAATTTGCCCTCTCCGGTGCTCCCCTTGATGCAAGATTCCACCCAGAGGATCTACGGAGCACGGGGAATCTCCATGGCTACTTGGAAGAGAGTGGGAAGGTGCGGCTCGACAGTGAGGCGAGCTAGGGTTTTGGCTCTGATGAAGAAAATGAGAGAGAGAGCTGCAGAGGGGGGAAATGGGGATGAGGACGAACAGACGGAGTCGTGGCGTTCTTATCCCTTCCTCCAGGAGCGGTAGCACGCATTACAGCGCGGCGGTCCATCGACGGCGGAGCTCCGGCCAACGAGCTGATTCCAGTAGGCGAGGTAGACGACGATGCGACATTTGCGAAAAAAACCTGGCATGATTTCAAACTCAACCCGCAGTCCCTCTTCGGTCCCACTCGTCAGCCAGAGGAAAGAACGAACTGGGCTGGCTGCTGGGCTTTTGTGGGCTGCACGTGGGCGACATGTAAGAATGAGGGAAGTTGGGCCATGGCCAGGAAATGTTTTTTATTTGTTTTCCTTTTCTATTTTCTATTTTTCTTTTTAGATTTGTATTTCATCTATAATTTGAACTTTTCTAACAAAGTTTATTTGCTGAATACTTGCAACAACAATTGGTATTGATTGAGATTCATTTTGTAAACCTTTATGATAAATATTTATATTTCATTATTTTCTTTATATGAATCCCTTTTAATATTTTGTAGAGGCCTTTATTATTACTTTTATTTCCATATTAAACCATGGATTTATTAAATGATATTTCCTTATTTGTTTATAGAACTTAATTCTAGTTAGCTCATAGTTTGAATGGAAATTTTTATATAATGATCGTATATCATTATTTGATGCATGATATACAAAGGAAATTAATTTGGTTAATATTACTCCCATTAATTTAGAAAATGGCAATGTATATATTCTATTATGATTAACATAGAAGTTTAGGGTTTGAATTGTAAGTGTTTACCCTAGGGTTTTAGGGTGCTTAATTTACTTATATTCTTTTGTTGATGTGAGTAAAGATTAAATAGCTAAGCATATTGTCTTTTGTTTGTGATCTCTAATGATATCACCTTTTAAAATATAAAGTTATTAATTAAAATGTCTTATGGAAAAATAATTGATAACAATATCTCCTAAACACATATGGTTAAGACAATTGGAAATGATAAAGATGTGCTTATTTGATTTGCTATAGGAAAATATTCCTATAAGATGATATGGAGATAAGATGATGGATCAATAACATGAAAAGGATATTATGTTTGGTTTGACATTTAAAGTTGGGTGTTTACCAAGAATTCCTATCTTCCATAATTCACAATCCTGGACTTCTAATTAAGGAATTCCTTTCCTAGATATTCTTCTCCGTCATATCCATCATCATGTGCTAACATGATGAGCTTTACTTCACAAGAATATTCTTATCCACCTTTTATTCTTCTAAACCCATTGATAAATCCAATGAGCTTGACACTAAAGCTTTTATAATTTTCTCATATCCATACTTGGTTATGTCCACTACTCTTCTGTTGATAACCTCCAATCCAACAAGTAGTTCCTTCAAACTACACTCATTCTCTTCCTTAATCATCCATCACTAATATTTCTCCAGTAGATGTATACATCAAACTACCTTTCTCTAAAGCTTACTATCCTTTAAGAGGAATAACACTACTTCCATAACTCCATGCTATACTAGCTTTAATTTAATCATACTATCTTACATTAACTTTACTCTAATAACTCATACTCCAACCTCATTATATTAATGTGACTTGTAATGACTGTTGGAATTATGCCCTAGAGGCAATAATAAAGATGTTATTATTATAATTCTTGTTCATGATAAAGTTTATATTCCATGCTAGAATTGTATTAAGCGGAAACATTAATACTTGTGTGGTTTGTGAACAACACCGTGTCCCTAGTATGCCTCTATGGACTAGCTCATTGATTAATGATGGTTAAGGTTTCCTAACCATAGACATGGGTTGTCAATTAATAATGAGATCATATCATTGGGAGAATGTTATGATGGACAGACCCAAACTAAGCGAAGCAATTAGATCGTGTCATTGTGTTCATCTTTGCGAAGCTTTTCCTATGTCAAATATTGTATTACTTTGACCATGAGATAATACAACTCCCTGGTATCGGAAGAAAGCTTTGAGGTCATCAAACGTCATCCTATGAGAGGGTGATCATAAAGGTGTCTCTCAGGTGATCAGAAAGTATCTGTTGGGTTGTATGTATCGAGATGGGATTTGTCCCTCCCAAGTCGGAGAGATATACTTCGGGCCCACTCGGTAATCGATATCAACACCGCTTGCAAGCATGTGGTTAAGGAGTTAATCACAAAGTGATATCGGATTACGGAACGAGTAAAGTACTTGCTGTGAACGAGATTGAACTAGGTATGACGGTACCGACGATCGAATCTCGGGCAAGTAAAATATCGCGAGACGAAGGGAATATATATATGGGATTGATTGAATCCTGGCATCGTGGTTCATCCGATATGATCATCGATGAATGTGTGGGAGTCAATATGGGTTTCTAGACCCCGCTGTTGATTATTGATAGAAGATCATGTCCGCATATTATCGAACCCGCAGGGTCACACACTTAACGTGTCTCGACGCTAGGATAGATTGGATAATTGGTTTATGATTTTTTGTTCGGAGTCTCGGATGGGATCCGGGACATCACGAGAGGTTCCGGAATGGTCTGGAGAATAAGATTCATATAAGGCAGTGCAGTTTTTGGAGTTCGGAATTATTCTAGGTTAATCGGTATTGTACCGGAAGCTTCAAGAACCTTCCGGAAGGGGACCAACGCGGCCCCACCTTCCGGGAGGGGGCTTGGGCCTATGAGGGAGTGCCCTGGCCGCATTGGGCCAGGGGCACAAGGCCCCATAGGGCCCAGCCGGCCAAGAGAGGTTTAAACTCTAGATAGAGCTTCTTGAAGGGGGGGTTTCCTTGCCCCCCACTCTTCCTCCTTGGGGCCGCCGGTTTGGGCTTGGGGGAGGGTCTAGGGCTGCGCCCCCCCCCCTCTATATAAAGAGGGGTGGGGGCGCACCACCCCCCCACACCTTCCCCTCCAACCCTAGCCGCCCTGCTGCCCTCCTCTCTCCCTCCGGACTGCTTGTAGGCGAAGCCCTGCTGCAGAAATTCTCCACCATATACACCACGCCGTCGTGTTGTAGATCCAATCCGTCTCTCCACCATACTTGCTGGTCCGTGGAAGAAGGAGACGTCGAGGTGCTGCACGTGTGCATCTCACGGAGGCACCGCCACTTGTGGTGCTAGATCGGATCGGATCGCGAGGAGGAGAAGCAAGTACGACTACATCACCCACGTTCCAACGAACGTTCCGCTGTGCGAATCTTCAAGGGTATGAAGATCTAATCCAATCTCTCTCGTTGTTTGCATCTCCTAGATTAGATCTTGGCTTCCCTCTGTTCGCATCCGTAGAAAATTTTGATTTACTATGCCGCGAAACCCTTCAGTGGTATCAGAGCTAGATCTATGCGTAGATGTGATTCACGAGTAGAACGCAACATGGTTGTTGCGGGCGTTGATGTTTTCTGTTGCAAGCCTCTTGTTTGTGTTCTTCTTATGACGCGGGATAGTGAGATTGAAGCAGTCCAGGCCAACCTTACGCGACATCATTCGCGAGACCGGCTCCGCACTTGACGTGTGGCTTGTTCCACACATGCGGCTGGTGGATGTCAGTTTCTCTCACTATAGTTGTCATGGGATCTACACCGGAGTTTGGCAACCATAATATCACCGTTGTGGCTTTCCGTAGGTAAGAATCGTTCTTAGCATCTACTCCCATAAGCCACGTAAAACATGCAACAACAAAGTAGAGGCGTCTAACTTGTTTTTGCAGGGAGTGTTTTCTGTGATATGGTATGGCCCAAGATGTGATGTGTATAATGTATGCGATGATCATGTTTTGTAATGTTTCACGACTTGCATGTCGATGAGTACACAACCGGCAAGAGCCATATGGTTGTCTTTATAATTGTGTATGACCTGCGAGTCAACTTCTTATACGCCATGTAATAGTTTCACTTCATCGCTAAGTAGTTAGCAATAGTTGTAGTTGCTATTCATGGTGGAGGCAATCATGGTGGAGTGATGGAGATCATGCCGGCACGCACAAGATGGAGATCATTGCGCGAAGATTGCCTATACCATGTCACATAAAGTTATATGCATGTGATGTTTATCCTTTTATGTATCTTATTATGCTTAGATCGCTACGGTAGCATTATAAGATGATTCCTCACTTAAAGATCAAGATAAAAACCATGTTCTCCCCAAGTATGCACTGTTGCGAAAGTTCGTCGTGTCCAAGCATCACGTGATGATCGGGTGCTATAGACTCTACGCTCACATACAACGGGTGCAAGCCAGTTTTGCGCACGCGGAAATACTTGGGTCTAACTTGACGAGCCTAGCATGTACAGACATGGCCTCGGAACACAAGAACCGAAAGGTTAAGCATGAGTCATATGAATGATATGATCGACACTTTTTTGTCCACCATTGAAACCACATCTCTTCTCGTGATGATCGGATTAGGTGTGGTGAATTTGGATCATGTTCACTAAACAACTTGAGGGATGTTGAATTTAGTGGGAGTTCATATAGTAATTTGATTAAGTTGAACTATTTATCATGAACATAGTCTAAATTGTACTTGCAAATACTGTAGATCCAATGGCTAAGTCCAACTTCAACTTCAACATTTTTGCTGAGAAAGAAAAGCTTAAAAACAATGGGTCTAACTTCACCAATTGGTTCCGCAATCTGAGAATCATTCTCTCTGGTGGTCAAAAAAACTATGTCCTTGAGAAAGCGTTAGGTGACGCCCCTGCTGCAACTGCGCCGGCTAATGAGAAAGTTGTCTATCAGTCGCGCAAAGATGATTATGGTGTGATTAAGAGCACCATGTTGTTTGCTATGGAATCGGACCTTCAAAATCGTTTTGAAGACTATCCCGGGCCCTTTGAGATTCTCGAGGAGCTGAAAACCATGTTTCAGACTCAGGCCCGTTCTGAGAGATATGAGATCTCTGAGAAGTTCTTTAACTGCAAGATGGAGGAAGGGAGTTCCGTTAGTGAGCACGCCATTAAGATGTCGGGCTACACTCAACGCCTTGAGCAACTGGACTGCAAGATTCTAGAGGAGCTCAAGATTGACAGGGTTCTGCAATCACTCCCTCCCAACTACAAAAGTTTTGTAGTGACTCATAATCAGATTGGTTCCACTGATACGATCACCGAGCTCTTCGCAAAGCTGAAGGCTGCGGAAGTGGACATCAAAAAGGATAATCATGTGTTGATGGTTAACAAGCCCTCCTTAAGAAAGGTAAGGGTGCAAAGAAGCCCTTCAAGAAAGGCGGCGGCAAGCGCGTTGCCCCTGCTGAGAAGAAGCTCAGGTCTGGTCCTAAGCCGGACACTGAGTGCTTCTATTGCAAGGACAAGGGTCACTGGAAGCGCAAATGTCCGAAGTACTTAGCAGACAAGAAGGCTGGCACCATCAAAGGTATATTTGATATACATGTTATTGATGTTTTCCTTACTATCCCTCGTTGTAGTGCCTGGGTATTTGATACCGGTTCAGTTGCTAATATTTGTAACTCGAAACAGGAGCTACGGAATAGACAGCGGCTTGCGAGGGATGAGGTGACGATGCGCGTTGGCAACGGATCAAGAGTTGATGTGATGGCCGTCGGCACGCTCTCCTTAGTTTTACCTTCGGGATTAGTTTTAAACCTTAATAAATGTTATTATGTGCCTGCGTTGAGCATGAACATTATTTCTGGATCATGTTTATTGCAAGACGGTTATTCATTTAAATCGGAGAATAATGGTTGTTCTATTTATATGAGTAACATCTTTTATGGTCATGCACCTCTTGTGAATGGTTTATTTCTTCTAAATCTCGAACGGGATGAAACACACATCCATAACATTGAGGCTAAGAGATGCAAAGTAGATAGTGATAATACTACTTATTTGTGGCACTGTCGTCTAGGTCATATTGGTGTAAAGCGCATGAAGAAACTCCATTCTGATGGACTTTTGGAGTCTCTTGATTTTGAATCATTTGACACATGCGAACCATGCCTCATGGGCAAGATGATCAAAACACCGTTCTCCGGAATGATGGAGCGAGCAACGGACTTGTTGGAAATCATACATACCGATGTATGCGGACCGATGAGTGTTTCGCCGCGCGGTGGATATCGCTATTTTCTCACTTTTACCGATGACTTAAGTAGATATGGGTATATCTATTTAATGAAACATAAATCTGAAACATTTGAAAAGTTCAAGGAATTTCAGAATGAAGTGGAGAATCATCGTAACAAAAAGATTAAGTTTCTACGATCCGATCGTGGGGGAGGATATTTGAGTTATGATTTTCTCACGCATCTTAAAGCAAGCGGAATCGTTTCGCAACTCACGCCACCCGGAACACCACAGCGCAATGGTGTGTCTGAACGCCGGAACCGAACCCTATTAGATATGGTCCGATCGATGATGTCTCTTACTGATTTGCCGTTATCATTTTGGGGTTATGCATTAGAAACCGCTGCATTCACTTTAAATAGGGCTCCATCTAAATCCGTTGAGACGACACCGTATGAACTGTGGTTTGGTGCTAAACCTAAGTTGTCGTTTCTTAAAGTTTGGGGATGCGAAGCTTACGTCAAGAAGTTGATGCCGGACAAGCTCGAACCCAAAGCGGAGAAATGCGTCTTCATAGGATACCCTAAGGAAACTATTGGGTATACCTTCTATCACAGAACCGAAGGCAAAGTGTTTGTCGCAAAGAACGGTTCCTTTCTTGAGAAGGAGTTTCTCTCGAAAGAAGTGAGTGGGAGGAAAGTAGATCTAGACGAGGTTATTGAACCTTCTCTTGAATTGGAGAGTAGCGCAGCACCTGAAATTGTTCCAGTGCCGCCTGCACCAACAATAGAGGAAGCAAATGATAAGGATCATGAAGCTTCGGACGATGCTGCTATTGAACGTCGCAGGTCGACAAGGTCGCGTGCCCCTCCTGAGTGGTACGGCAACCCTGTCTTAACTGTCTTGTTAGTAGATGACAGTGAGCCTGCGAACTATGAGGAAGCGATGATGAGCCCAGACTCTGAGAAATGGCTAGAGGCCATGAAATCCGAATTGGGATCCATGAGCGAAAACCAAGTATGGACTTTGGTGGACCCTCCTAGCGACCGAAAGGCCGTTGAGTGCAAATGGATTTTCAAGAAGAAAACGGACGCGGATGGTAATGTTACCGTCTATAAAGCACGGCTTGTCGCGAAAGGTTTTCGACAAGTTCAAGGTGTTGACTACGATGAGACTTTCTCTCCCCTAGCGATGTTTAAGTCCATTCGGATTTTATTAGCAATTGTTGCGTTTCATGATTATGAAATATGGCAGATGGATGTCAAGACCGCGTTCCTCAATGGTAACATTGATGAAGAGTTGTATATGATGCAACCCGAAGGTTTTGTCGATCCTAAGGATGCTGATAAAGTGTGCAAACTTCAGCGTTCCATTTATGGACTGAAGCAAGCATCTCAGAGTTGGAACCTTTGTTTTGATCAAGTGATCAAGAGCTTTGGATTTGTTCCAAATACCTACGAAGCTTGTATCTACAAGAAAGTGAGTGGGAGCTCAGTGACATTTCTGGTACTATATGTGGATGACATATTGATTATTGGAAATGACATTAACATGCTTAACGATGTGAAGAGTTATTTGAACAAGTGTTTTTCAATGAAAGACCTAGGCGAAGCTGCTTATATATTGGGCATCAAAATCTATAGAGATAGACAAAGACGCCTGATAGCTTTAAGCCAGAGTACATACCTAGACAAAGTTCTGAAAAGGTTCAGAATGGATAAGGCAAAGAAAGGTTCAGTGCCTATGTTGTCAGGTAAGACATTGAGCAAGGCTCAGTGTCCAGCTACTGTAAATGATAGGGAAGCTATGAGCAAAGTGCCTTATGCCTCGGCCATAGGTTCTATCATGTATGACATGCTGTGTACTAGACCGGATGTGTCCAATGCTCTTAGTTTGACGAGCAGGTATCAAAGTGATCCAGGAGTGGAACACTGGACAGCCGTGAAGAACATCCTAAAGTACCTAAATAGGACTAAAGAAATGTTCTTAGTCTATGGAGGTGATGAACAGCTCGTCGTAAAGGGTTACGTCGATGCTAGTTTCGACACCGACAAGGATGATTCTAAATCTCAGACAGGATACGTGTATATTTTGAATGGAGGAGCTGTGAGCTGGAGAAGCTGCAAGCAAAGCGTGATCGCGGGATCTACAGTAGAAGCGGAATACATGGCTGCTGCAGAAGCGTCAAGTGAAGGAGTTTGGATCAGAAACTTCATCACTGAGCTTGGCGTGGTTCCAAGTGCATTGGACCCACTGGAGATATTGTGTGACAACACTGGCGCCATAGCACTCGCTAAGTAAACAAGATATCATCCAAAGACCAGGCATATCAACCGCAAGTTTCATATAATCCGAGATTATATAGCAGATGGAGATCTGAAGATTAGCAAAGTACATACAGATCTGAATGTCGCAGATCCATTGACTAAACCTCTTCCACGTGTAAAACATGATCAGCACCTCAGTGCCATGGGTGTGAGATTGTTGCCAAATGTAAACTAGATTATTGACTCTAGTGCAAGTGGGAGACTTTTGGAATTATGCCCTAGAGGCAATAATAAAGATGTTATTATTATAATTCTTGTTCATGATAAAGTTTATATTCCATGCTAGAATTGTATTAAGCGGAAACATTAATACTTGTGTGGTTTGTGAACAACATCGTGTCCCTAGTATGCCTCTATGGACTAGCTCATTGATTAATGATGGTTAAGGTTTCCTAACCATAGACATGGGTTGTCAATTAATAATGAGATCATATCATTGGGAGAATGTTATGATGGACAGACCCAAACTAAGCGAAGCAATTAGATCGTGTCATTGTGTTCATCTCTGCGAAGCTTTTCCTATGTCAAATATTGTATTCCTTTGACCATGAGATAATACAACTCCCTGGTATCGGAAGAAAGCTTTGAGGTCATCAAACGTCATCCTATGAGAGGGTGATCATAAAGGTGTCTCTCAGGTGATCAGAAAGTATCTGTTGGGTTGTATGTATCGAGATGGGATTTGTCCCTCCCAAGTCGGAGAGATATACTTCGGGCCCACTCGGTAATCGATATCAACACCGCTTGCAAGCATGTGGTTAAGGAGTTAATCACAAAGTGATATCGGATTACGGAACGAGTAAAGTACTTGCTGTGAACGAGATTGAACTAGGTATGACGGTACCGACGATCGAATCTCGGGCAAGTAAAATATCGCGAGACGAAGGGAATATATATATGGGATTGATTGAATCCTGGCATCGTGGTTCATCCGATATGATCATCGATGAATGTGTGGGAGTCAATATGGGTTTCCAGACCCCGATGTTGATTATTGATAGAAGATCATGTCCGCATATTCTCGAACCCGCAGGGTCACACACTTAACGTGTCTCGACGCTAGGATAGATTGGATAATTGGTTTATGATTTTTTGTTCAGAGTCTCGGATGGGATCCGGGACATCACGAGAGGTTCCGGAATGGTCTGGAGAATAAGATTCATATAAGACAGTGCAGTTTTTGGAGTTCGGAATTATTCTAGGTTAATCGGTATTGTACCGGAAGCTTCTAGAACCTTCCGGAAGGGGACCAACGTGGCCCCACCTTCTGGGAGGGGGATTGGGACTATGAGGGAGTTCCCTGGCTGCATTGGGCCAGGGGCACAAGGCCCCATAGGGCCCAACCGGCCAAGAGAGGTTTAAACTCTAGATAGAGCTTCTTGAAGGGGGGGTTTCCTTGCCCCCCACTCTTCCTCCTTGGGGCCGCCGGTTTGGGCTTGGGGGAGGGGCTAGGGCTGCGCCCCCCCTCTATATAAATAGGGGTGGGGGCGCACCCCCCCACACACCTTCCCCTCCAACCCTAGCCGCCCTGCTGCCCTCCTCTCTCCCTCCCGACTGCTTGTAGGCGAAGCCCTGCTGCAGAAATTCTCCACCATATACACCACGCCGTCGTGTTGTAGATCCAATCCGTCTCTCCACCATACTTGCTGGTCTGAGGAAGGAGGAGACATCGAGGTGCTGCACGTGTGCATCTCACGGAGGCACCGCCACTTGTGGTGCTAGATCGGATCGGATCGCGAGGAGGAGAAGCAAGTACGACTACATCACCCACGTTCCGACGAACGTTCCGCTGTGCGAATCTTCAATGGTATGAAGATCTAATCCAATCTCTCTCGTTGTTTGCATCTCCTAGATTAGATCTTGGCTTCCCTCTGTTCGCATCCGTAGAAAATTTTGATTTACTATGCCGCGAAACCCTTCAATGACTACTCTAGGATAACTTATCTATACTAGGGTTTCGATCATGTTCTACCCACCAATGTCACGTATACAGGGTATAAGTATTCAATCTTGGTGATTAAGGCATGATCCTTATAATACTTTAATCATTTATAGCTTAGGTTTCCAATTGGCTAATCAAGGCTTCATCAATACAACCTTACAATTGTATTGAAATTATCTTCTTAGTATCTCTTATTGGATTAGGGGTTGTTATTCATGGACTATGCCCACTTGATCCAATAGAATTACTACTGCTAACTATCTTCAGGATTCATCCTTGTTATCTTCTTTACTACCATATAATTATATAATATAAATAACTCTTCTATTCATTCAGGAGTGATTTAACTCCACAAATAATCTTGTTGATCTAATTTACTTCCAACACTCCCATCCTATAGATGATATTTGAATCTAGCATTACCATATACCTTTCCTTACCTCTCTCTTTAAAGGATTTAAGTGAATGCTATGATAAGATCAAAAGGTAATAGATCAAGTATTGATAGTTTAAGAATTGGTGAATCAATAGTTGATTACTCAACATTGATGAACAATAGATATTAGAATAAGGTTCAATATAGATGACAAAGATTGATATGGAAGGACAGATATGTGGTGAATGATCTTGGCTTAGTTTCCTTCCTAACTAAAGAGTTTGGGTGAAGTGTTACCATGTTTCTTATGGTAGAAATAGAACAGGAATTGAATAGGTCAGTATTAATCATTACATACTTATTACTTAAGTTGTAATCTTAACTTGGCATTCATGAGTTGTTGTGATGAATATTATGATATGATCCCTTAAGGATCAGATATTAATCATTTAAGGAATGCATTATAAGTGACATTTTATTATATTTGATCTACCCTTGACCAAATCATGTTTACCCAAATAAGGTTTTAACAAAGGTCATATTGAAACTTATCACAGTCAACTTGATGATCTACCTCAATTCCATCACGTTGAGAGAAGCTTCAATCACTTTGACAGGTTTTGTTCAAAAGCGCGAAAATTATTCGGATTTTCTATGCATGAATGCAATGCACACATCTGGTTTCAACTTATTTCTAAGCTCTAATGATGGGATGTTACAGACTCTCCCCCTTAAAATAAACTTCGTCCTCGAAGTTCGTAAACTCTCACGTTTCGGAGTAAGGAATTTACTTGTAGTGGTTGCTACATTTCTCCACTCCATGGTGACCTTAAATGGGAATAGTTGTAGTATTCTATATCCTGATTAGGTATCCTAATCCAACTCTTTTTATTTAATCTTCAAACTTTATTACTATGTTAGATAAGGTCTAGAAAGTCTCCCTAAAACAAGTTTTATGTTTCTATATGCCAGTGGTTGTGGTCAAAAGACTATATTTTTATTCTTGTCATAGTATAGTTGATATTGGTATTCCTTCCAAAGATTGGATTTGAATTCATTTAGTTCATACCTATTGGAATTTCTTGTTCCCCTACACCTGTCCAATTGGATGTGCTTTATTCTCTCTTATGAGTCACTTAAGAGTTGTTTCCTCTAGAATTTACCCATTAAAATTAATCTATTTTACTCTAGGATTCAGATAACAGTATTGTTGTTTACTGTTCTACTGTCCCCCTTAGGGTTTACTAATAGTCTCTAAACTACATATATAGTAACCATTAGCTTTATAGTTGGAATGTTGGTCTTGTTCAGCTTATACTCTATCTAGTTAAGGTCTCATGAAAGATTATACGGTGTATCCACACAATTGTGGATCCCCGGAGTGAATCTTTCAGCATTATTTGTCTTACTTCCTATTTGGATACCAGCTGTGGTAAGTTACCAACTGTGGATCAAATACCAGCTGCGGATCATCCTAGGGTGTATATATTACCCTACGGTTCTTCGACGTACTATTGGCATTCTCTCTGAATTGTCAGAGCTTGAATACCATTTTGCTCCACAGCTTCTTCTTTGTACTAATTCATGATGCTTCCATGAACTAGGTATTACTACTTCATTAATTCCTTAGTAATATCACCTACTTTGATTGAACCTTAAGTTCATCCCTTGTTGTTCCTTATACTTACTACATTAATCTTCCTTCTCATAGCTAGCTAAGAATGCTCTATGCTTGATCTATCCTCCAAATTGTGTTAATACTCCTTACACTTGGCTTCATTTTTCAAATAAGTCTTCATCTTGATCCTTGAAACTCGTCACTCCCTTACATGAATTCCCATTTCTATCTAGGTCTATAACATCAAGTAATAACTGGGTGTTACATCATGCATTTGCACACCTAATTAAACTTCATGTACAGATCTAGTCAATCAAGAAAATCCAAAAGTCGATAAACAACAAAACATATACCATGTATTATACATAGGGTTTAAATAATTTACAAATGTACTAGATGTTCCAATGGTTTGCTCCTCACATATATTACACAACTATCTTACAAGAACTTCCTGTTCTTGTGAGTATATCCTCACTTATTTCGGAAAAACCTTCAAACTACAATACGCATTACCCTCTATGTACATTATTCAAACACTCATCCCTTGGGATGTCGTTCCTCTCTTACTTTTATCTTCCACTAGTGCTTCCTGGAGTTCCATCCATGATGACGTGAAGTCCTACGACTGTCTTCTAGAGCGTAGGAGCATCCAGGAGGTGCGTATTCTTGATTAGAAGTACCGAGACTAAGATTAGTCATTGAAAAATTACTAGAGTTGGCGTAATCTTCTACAGGATATTCCTGGTTTTCCAGCAATGCTTCCTCAAAGTAAGTTGGATCCTTAGCCTTTTCTTGGATCCATTCGTACATATTGGTATAGTAGCTATAGGAATACTCTTCTAAGTCGATAGGATTGGTATCACCCCCATATGGTCCATAAGGCTCTCTATGGTTATAATTGGTCTCTTCTCCGATACCTGTATCACAAGGTATAGGATTTCCTATGGTTCCACCTTGAGATTCTACCCCCCCCATCCATACTTGTTTTGCTCAGGGTTACTTGGAATAACTCCAGCCCATTCCTGTTGTTCGGAGTTATACTTGGTCCATAGATGGTCAGGTGGCTTGAATTCATTTTGGTAGTAGGCATAGTTTTCTGAGTGTGGATCATCAAACTCAGTTTCCTCATACACTTCTCCTGGAGGTATGTATTTGGGATGCCTAGCTTCTTTATCTAACTTCTTCCTACGTGCCATTGCCTTATCAGGATCAGTAAAATCCTCAATGACCGTATCCAGTTCCTGAACTAAGACTTGGTGAGTGCTATGATAAGTGTTTAGCAAAGACCGATAACGATCCATATACTCTACGGCTAGAGTAGGTTCAGTTTGGACTAGAGTAGAGTGATCTAACTCATGCTCTGGGTTTGAGGTTTCGTGGGGTATAATGGTGTGAGTACTACCTTCTAGAGCTTGGGATTTCTGTTCTCGGATCATGGTTATGGCTGCTGCTACGGCAATCTGATATGCAGATGCCATGCACCTTGCCTCTCCTGATGGCATTTCTCCCTTAAGTCCTAACTTCTTGGGTAACCTGATCATCACACGGTATTTAGCTAATACCTGCCCATCATAGTAACTGTAAATCTTGACCAAATGTCTTGATTCACAATCCAAACTCCATAGAAGTTGTCGGAGATTATCTGTCCAATCCCCTCCATAGTCATTCAGTGTCCTGTTCATCACTTGAACATTCCGGGGTGGATATCGACGTGCCATGTGGAACTGTAGATAAGAAATTATCATCAGTCACATAGAGTTAAAACTCTTGGGTAATGATCGGAATTGCAATCATACTAAACAATTATCGCACTAGCAACATGACAGGATTATTCTCAAGTGAATATACCTCATATCACTAGAGAACTCTATATTATTGCACATATGTGTCCTACAGGTTCTACCCATTTACTAGGTTTCCAACCTAAGGTCAAAGCATATGCTCTGATACCAGCTGCAGTGACCGAGCATACCACTGCATGATGTAGTATACTATAGTCGTCGACATAACACCAATGAAACACCGTTCACTAGTATTACATCCCTCAGAGTGGTACAACAGAAACACAGCAGGTCCAATACATGGCTAACGGTTACAACTCACTCTATACACAAGATCCAGAGAACACTCTAGGTTAACGAGAGAGAAAGAAACTTCTTACAAAGAAGAATCAGGAATAAACAACTCAAATACTATCATACTATTTAGACTAGTATGCTAACTAATGGTCTGGCATTGCTTCTATTGCAATACGCTACAGAAATAGGTTCTATGGTTAGAGATTATATTCCTATCTAACCAGTAACTTCGTCTTCACTTGAATTGATGTATATGTTGACTTTTTTGACTTCATTGAAGAGCTTTAGCTTTTGATGATGATTTCTGGAGCATAACTTGATGTAGACGTCGTCTGTATTGGCTTCAGAATCTAGCAAGGGTTAAGAAGATACTTTGAGTACGAGCGTACTCAGCAATTCACTAGAAAAGGAGTGTTTGATGCACTATATCTACAGCCACAGACCATAGGTCGTAGGCAATGCAGGTTTTTATAAGCATTTATTTAAAAGTTGCTTTTATTCTGAAAATCTATGTCAGTCAGCCTTCACGGGTTTACCAGAACTTTCATGGAGTTCCTTTCTCGCCACGTTCGCAGCTCCTTCCCGAAACAGGGAGTAACAAGTTATAGTTCTTACACTCTACAGAGGTGCGTTACTTTACCCATAAGAGATCAACTCTTTGTTGCATAATCGGGTAGCTTATTCCCGTCCACAATTCCATAATGTGGGGCCCAGAAGATGATCCAAGCCAATCACTGCCCCCTTCGCGACCTCGCATGCCTCCTTGGTGTACACCATGCCCACATATTGAATTACGGCAATGTTTTGTATAGACCCTTAGATGCCAGAACTGTTGTGGGACGTTGAGGGTTCCCACCCATATGCTGCATAACCTCTACGAATTACCAATTAATATGCACGCTACGAGTGGTAACAGCCACGACCTGCACATCCGGCTACATGCGAGAGGAAGAAGATACAGCTGACTTCTCCGTCCCATTCCAAATCTCATGGTTAACGCGTAATATACGGCGCAAGAATCACTAGCGACATTGGTTGTTAAGTCCTAGATAATATGTTCCTTTACCACCGGAACTTTTCATAGTAGGTTATTACCTCATGGTAAATAACCAATAATCACATTATTATGAAAATAGTGTTTTCAGATCTTTTTCAAATGCAGGTGATGTCCACATTGTATTTGTAAAATACTTTACAGAAAATAACCAAAGGACATGAGAAAGTGTGAACTTTCCTTTTGTGATTGCAAGATTATGCACTCACGATCTTCGAGACAATATAAGATCCAATATCTGAAATCAGCATCATTGGTCCGGTAAGGACTAATTTTTAAAGAAGCAAAATGCTTTTATGCATAAGTAATATGATGTATTTTTATAAACGCAGATCCCGGGGATAACGTTGTTCTAGGGTTTGGATACTAGAAAGGATTTCCTTGGAATGTGTTGTACTTTAAGTTAAGTTTCACACTTGTGCTTCTTGTTAAGGCTTGTGAGTGTGAAATAACATGTAGTGATAATAACATGTAACAACGAGATACACACCAACGTGGAATGTTACTAAAGATTTCTTACATTAAAATGGTTTATCTTTAAGTTTTACTTTACAAGTAATGGCCTTGATAGAGGACTTAAGTGTTTACAATCCTAGGTATATAGGTAAAGTTGGAAATAATGTGTTTGTGATTAATTATCATCTGTTAATTATAATGATAATTCCTTGAATTTAATTGGTTAAGAGTTGGAGATAAGGTTTGTTGATTGAAGTGGCAAAACGAATAACTTTTAAAGAAAGGATTCCTTTCTTAAGGTTTAAACAATCTTTGGGGTTAATCAAACATTGTTAAGTTTGTTTATGCTTGATTGAATAGCTTAGACTTGAGATGCTTTATAGCTTAATTATAATAGACCAAAGTTAACTATAAAACATATAACAAGGTCTTTAGTCTTATATTGAAAGTCTTGTGGACTAAAGTTAACTTTAAAACATAGATGGTTTGAAAGTGTAATGCTTATGACATTTGTACCTTGTGTACCTGGTAATGTTTCCTTAAGGTTACTTAAGAATGGTTATGCTTTTACTTGGTGTAGTGGTTTCTTGATTTTATAATGGAATAGTATCATTTACCTTTTTATAGATGAGTGGTTATAGTTTATAAACAAAGAAATAATATTACTTAACTACTTATGGACTTACTATAGTGTTGTGATAGTTTTGTAATCTAGTGGTTGAAGTATATGGAAAATATTGGATTTTGTCACAAATTATTCTTGGGAATTTTATATTGGATAAGGATCCTTTTGGAAAATAATCTACACTTATGGTTGAAAGATAATTTCATAGAATAGAATTTATAAAGTTTTGAACCATTATGACTTCATTATATTAATATTTAAGAATAATACTATTTATTAGACTTAATTGACTAATTTTAGAAATATTAACAAATTTTATTTACCCTTATATGAATTATTAACTAAGGAAATAGGTTTAAATTCAAATTACTAGAGTATTAAGTTTTTATTTACTTTAAAAGTGGAATATTATATTTTTAACAAGTAGACATTATTTTTGTGATCATTTTGATATATTACATTTATTTTTGTGATTTATAAATAATAAGATATGATTTTTATAAGATTTATTACTTTATAAATACTTAATAAATAACAATTATTTAATTAAATAAAATAATAATGTATGATTATAAATTTGAATTATATTTCTTATTTTTCTAAGATTTTTGATATTTTATTTATATTTTTAATATTTACCATTATTAAAATATGAATTATCAAAGTTTCATTACTTATAAGATCTTTATTCAATAATAATTATTTGAATAACTATTACAATAATGTTTGATAATAGTTTTAATTGATAGATTTTATTTTTCTAAACATTTTCATAAATTTTACATATTTTTCTGAATTATAAAACAAAAGTTATGGATTTAATAAGATTTAATGATTTTATTTTATTTCTGGAATATTTAAATTTGGGCTTATAACATCTTATTTATTTCTTAAACAGAAAATAACTGTTTGTACCGAGGCTAACCCTACCCAAGGTCACTGACTAGTGGGCCAGTGGCCACATCATCAGCCACGCATGCAAAGACTAGGTCAAACTGGCTGACTAGGCAGAGAGTGATGTGAGCATGACGTCATCAGAGCTTGATCCTCTTAGATCGATGGTGGATCAGGTGATTTGGTGCGCGCGCGGGGCTGCGGTTAGTCTTGTTGGAAAGAGGACGATGCGAGGAGTCTAGGAGTGGTGGCGCCGCTAGCAAATGGTCGTCGTCGGATGGTCAACGACGGTAGACAACGGCGGCGGTGTCGGGTGCTCGTGGTGTGAACGAACTAGAGAGAAATACAGAGTAAAAGGTACTGGAAGAACCAGTGGCTCACCCTGGTTACAGTGGTGGTGTCGGCGAGAACTGGTGCGGTCGGAAACAAGCTCTCTGACGAGGATTCCGACGAACTGCCGCAAAGAGGAACGGCAAAATTCGCCCTCTCCAGTGCTCCCCTTGATGCAAGATTACACCTAGAGGATCTACGGAGCACGGGGCATCTCCATGGCTACTTGGAAGAGAGTGGGAAGGTGCGGCTCGACAGTGAGGCGAGCTAGGTTTTCGGCTCTGATGAAGAAATTGAGAGAGAGCGCTGCAGAGGGGGGAAATGGGGATGAGGACGAACAGACGGCGTCGTGGCGTTCTTATCCCTTCCTCCAGGAGCGGTAGCACGTATCACATCGCGACGGTCCATCGATGGCGGAGCTCCGGCCAGCGAGCTGCTTCCAGTAGGCGAGGTAGACGATGATGCGACATTTGCGAAAAAAAACTGACATGATTTCAAACTCAACCCGCAGTCCCTCTTCAGTCCCACCCGTCAGCCAGAGGAAAGAACGAACTGGGCTGGTTGCTGGGCTTTTGTGGGCTGCACATGGGCAACAGGTAAGAAGGAGGGAAGTTGGGCCACGACCAGGAAATGTTTTTTATTTGTTTTCCTTTTTCTATTTTCTGTTTTGATTTTTAGATTTGTATTTCATCTATAATTTGAACTTTTCTAACAAAGTTTATTTGCTGAATACTTGCAGCAACAATTGGTATTGATTGAGATTCATTTTGTAAACCTTTATGATAAATGATTTATATTCCTTTATTTTCTTTATATGAATCCCTTTTAATATTTTGTAGAGGCCTTTATTATTACTTTTATTTCCATATTAAACCATGGATTTATTAAATGATATTTCCTTATTTGTTTATAGAATTTAATTCTAGTTAGCTCATAGTTTGAATGGAAATTTTTATACAATGATCCTATATCATTATTTGATGCATGATATACAAAGGAAATTGATTTGGTTAATATTACTCCCATTAATTTAGAAAATGGCAATGTATATATTCTATTATGATTAACATAGAAGATTAGGGTTTGAATTGTAAGTGTTTACCCTAGGGTTTTAGGGTGCTTAATTTACTTATATTCTTTTGTTGATGTGAGTAAAGATTTAATAGCTAAGCATATTGTCTTTTGTTTGTGATCTCTAATGATATCACCTTTTAAAATAGAAAGTTATTATTTAAAATGTCTTATGGAAAAATAATTGATAACAATATCTCCTAAACACATATGGTTAAGACAATTGGAAATGATAAAGATGTGCTTATTTGATTTGCTATAGGAAAATATTCCTATAAGATGATATGGAGATAAGATGATGGATCAATAACATGAAATGGATATTATGTTTGGTTTAAGATTTAAAGTTGGATGTTTACCAAGAATTCCTATCTTCCATAATTCACAATCCTGGACTTCTAATTAAGGAATTCCTTTCCTAAATATTCTTCTCCTTCATATCCATCATCATGTGCTAACATGATGAGCTTTACTTCACAAGAATATTCTTATCCACCTTTTATTCTTCTAAACCCATTGATAAATCCAATGAGCTTGACACTAAATCTTTTATAATTTTCTCATATCCATACTTGGTTATATCCACTACTCTTCTATTGATAACCTCCAATCCAACAAGTAGTTCCTTCAAACTACACTCATTCTCTTCCTTAATCATCCATCACTAATATTTCTCCAGTAGATGTATACATCAAACTACCTTTCTCTAAAGCTTACTATCCTTTAAGAGGAATAACACTACTTCCATAACTCCATGCTATAGTAGCTTTAATTTAATCATACTATCTTACATTTACTTAACATGTCAAGAAGTTCTTCCTTTAATTTAATCATACTATCTTACATTTGAGTGAGAGAAGCAATTTCGGCGGCATCTCTTTCATTTTTACTTAACAAGTCAAGAAGTTCTTCCTTTTCATCTAAAGCATCCCTAGAATTGTCAAGTTGTGCAAGCAAGGACACAAAGCAAGTTTTAGTTTCTTCATCCAAGGTAGCAACAAATTCACACATGTCTATCATCTCTTTCTTTACCTCTAGACCAACAAGATCAAGAGAAGAAGGCTCACTAGAGATGGGTTGAGGAGTGGGTTTAGATGTTACCTCGGTGGCCGTGTCCATGAGACACTTTTGGTTGGAGGATATGACATTCTCATTAGGTGAGTCAAAGAGGGACAATCGTGGAGTAGAGGTAGTGGCAATAGCAGCAACTCCCACAGTCTCTCCACCTTAGACTTCCTCATCATCATCTTCATCCGTACCCGAAAGGTATTCTTCATGGACCACAATAGATCTTTCCTTGTTGGTGACATTCTTGACGACGTAGTTCTTGTTCAAAGGATGAGGAGGCCTTGACTTGATCTTGCGAATAAGACGACCACCATTGTCTTCACGGTTCTCAAAGGGACACTTGGCCACAAAGTGACTCTTGTCGTTGCAATTGTAGCATGACCTTGCCTTGGGAGACTTGTTGGGTGAGTTGAATCTTGAGTTGTCCCTTGACCTTGACTTGAGCCCGGACTTGTTCCAAAAGGCCCTTGAAGACAGAGCAAGCTGTTCGTTAAAGGCACACTTGAGGTCCTCTTGAGACCACTCACTTGATGTATCATCATCATCAACTTCAATAGCCTTGGCCTTCAAAGCAAGATTCACTTTGGTTGATCGAATGGCCCTAGCACAGGCGGACTCTGCATTCTTCTTGGCAATGGTCATGGCAATCACTTCACTCAAGACTTCTTGTGAGTTCATTAGGTGAAATTTGGTTCTTCCCTTGATAGAGTTGAGCTTTTGTTCTTCAAACGGAAGGAGAGCTTGAATGAACTTCCTCTTCATGAACTTGTTATCAACATAGGTGTCCCCAAGATCCCTCATAGTGCAACAAAGGACCTTGAGCCGCCTATACATGTCTTAGGGAGTCTCATCATCTTGCATAGAGAAACCATCACACTCGTTGTTGACTTCATCGAACTTGGAGCCTTGGATGCTTGCATTCCCAACAAATAGTTCGATGAGTTGATCCCATGCTTCCTTGGCGATGTTGAATTGGCAAATGTGAGCAAAGTCCTTTGGAGTCAAGGAATTTTGAATCGTCCCCAAAGCCGTGGCATTGAGTTGCTTGTCCACTACTTCACCTCGTGTCACCTTTTTTGGGTCATATGGAGAGAATCCATCCTCCACAATCCTCATTATCTCAATAGAAGAGCTGGAAATATGTGAGTGCATTAGATATTGCCAATTGGCGAAATTTGAAGTATCTAGCATAGGTGGTGATCCTTGAGGAATGATGTGTGGCATGGGAATGGGTGGATCCGGAGTGTACTTTGGCGGTGGGGGTACCGCCGAGTAGTCCTTTCCTCCATTTTCCTCTTTGGAAGTTGAGTTCTCAGGCTCCTCGGTGTTCTCACTTGGAACCTTGGTAGATGTTTGAGCAACAAAACCAAGTACCAAGTGAGTGGTGACGGCCGCGGGATTCACCCCGGGGGCGGTCACGGTAACGGTGGGAGGAATCTTGGTGGTTTGGGGTGTGGCAAGAGCAACCATGGGGTTTGGCTTGAGAGACTGGAAGATAGTCATCATTTCCTCGAACTTGAACATCATGGATGTCTACAATTGCTTGAGGTCATCCATGGTGGCCAAGTTCTTGGGGTTTTAAGTTTCACTACCCCCTTCGTCGGCCATTGTCTCTCAGGCGGTAAAGCCCGAAATAAGAGCCTTGACTCTGATACCAATTGAAAGTACCGACTTTGAATCGACTAGAGGGGGTGAATAGGCGACTACCAATTTTTAACTTGTTTCACACTTTTAGGCTTAGCGAGAAAGAAAGTTATCTAGATGTGCAACTAGGTGAACAACCTAAATGCAAGATAACTTACAACAACCACAAGAATGGTAAAGAGCGAGAAGTAAAGGTAGGGAACGAGATAACAGGAGCAGGGACACGGAGATGTAATTCCTGTAGTTCACTCCCAAGGGAGCTATGTCTATGTTGGAGAGGTGTCGGGGCCACACAAGGTCACTCGAGCGTCACAAAGGCCTCACCTTCTTCTCTGGTGAGCTCCCCCACAAAGGAGGCTTCACGATCCACTAACCGGTGACCTTGAAGGCGCCAACCAAAACCTTTACAACAAGGTTGAGGGGAAATCTCCACAACTCAATTGGAGACCCTCAACGACACCAAGGAGCCTTACAAAACATGACCTTATCTCCAAGGATGCCCTACACCGTCTAGGGTTTCAAGAAACCCAAGAGCAACAAGATCCACAAAGGATAGGTGGGGGAAATCAAATCTTCTTTGGTGGAAGTGTAGATCTAGGTCACCTCCCTCACCTCTCAAAAGATCAAGTGATTTGAGTGTCTAGGGAGAGAGATCTAGTGAGGTGAAGCTTGAGTATTAATGGAGGAGAGAGAAAATTTTCAAGTTAGGTGGGAGGAAGAAGGAGGGCGCCTTAAATAGGCTCCCTCAGCACTGAACCGTTACAGCCTCCGTGACCTCACCGGAACTTCCGATGAGCGGCCGGAAGTTTCGCCCAGCAAGGCTTCAACGGTCATCAGCCCGTTGGCGCCCACTCCAAAAGCCTGACCGGAAGTTCCGATCAAAATGACCAGAAGTTCCGGCGAGACTTCCGATGCAAGTTCCGGCCCATGTTCCGTCAAATAGAACACTTCGAACAGAAGTATACTAATTCTTCAGCGGAACTTAGAGAGGAACTAGGGGCGGAACATCTAGGTCGCAAAACATGTCTGACCGAAAGTTCCGGCGTCTGGGCGGAAGTTCCGCTCAGGAATTTTCTGGAAGAAGCAACATAAATTCCTCACCGGAACTTCCACCGGAAGTTCCGGCAAATAGAGCATACCCAAACAGAAGGTACTGGGAGCTGGACGAAACTTCAAGCGGAAGTTGGATCGGAACTAAGTTCTAGATCTTCCCATAGAAAAGCCCTGAGCGGAACTTCCGGCCCAGTTCCGATCAGACAGAAATAGCTTCAGCAGATCAGAACCTCCCTCTCTCGCAGATGAGTAGGATGGCTGTGGTAGTGCATATGGGGTTTATGCAAGAACAAGTGATTTCCCACGGCCTTCCGAGATGGACCCTGTCTTGATAGTATGGCGACCTAAAGCAATAAAAAGAGAGAAAATAGAAAAACTAAATGTCGTCGTCTTCACGAGATCCAAAGAGAGTATCCATACAATTTATAGGAATCATCAAAAGCATTTTTCATGAAACTCAAGCACACACTTAAAACACAAGTGGGATTGTCATCATCACCAAAATAGCATGGGAAAATATAGTCCTTTCACTAGTGTAGCAAAATCACAAAACGGTGATAGCAAAAAAATATGCTAATGTAGCAAAAAGAATAACCTCACCAGAGATACCAACGGTGGATGCCATAGCAAAACCGATTTTGCTAAGCACTTTCATCGAAAATACATAGCAAATACTTTATGATATTATATAAAAAATATAGAACAAAAATAGCAAAAAAATGCTACTATTGTAGCATCGCCGTGTAGCAAAGTCTCAAGACGCATCTATTGGACGATAGCATCGCGACCCTTCATTTGTAGCAACGACGACCACCTCTAGTAGCATCGTCATCCTGCCTATGTAGCACCGTGCCGAACAGGAAGGAGTAGCACCGCCATAGACACGGGGGAGCACCACCACCGGCGCCAGCAGCACCTCACACTGGAAACCAACGCAAAGCCACCACTGGCACGGGCAGCGCCACCACCAATGCGGGCAACACAGCTCGTTGGCGGCCAAAGCTCGTGCCCATGGCGGAGTACGTGCGGAGATGGGGAAAGCTGGAGTCGTCAAGAGTCAGCGCCTTCAACTCGTGGTCGAGCACTACGACTGTGGCGGCGCGGCTGCAGCGAGGCGAGGCGGTGAGGCGCAAGGCTGCAATGAGGCAAGGTTCTGCTCCCGACGAGAAACCGACATAGATATGTGTCATGGCCGCAGCGGCGGCACACAGGCGACACATGGCGAGACGCACGACGACACGTGGGCGGCCCGTGGCAAGACGCGCGATAGCGCGCGACCGGAGCTGCGAGGTGGAGCCGCGTCGGCAATATTCGCGAAGGCGGCGGCCGCTGTTTGTAGATAGAAAGAATGGGAAGAGATAAGGAAGGTGGAGAACAGGAAAGACGAGTCCTGGCCGTCCTCGTCGGTGGGCCCTCACGTCGTACGTACCACGTACTTGAGCGAGCGAAGACCCGTGGGATTGTTTCGTTCGATCTCCCGGAGGATGTGTATACTTTTCCATGAAGTAATCTCTGAGGTCGGACGACGGCTTAAAATTGAATTCTTTTTAACTAAAATTTATTTTCACCTCTAAGGCATCTCTATCGGGATGACCCATCCGGTCGACCCAAACGGTCCGTTTCTGTCCGGCCAACCGCGCCTAGCAGCGTGGCCTATTTGTCCGCACTTGGCTAGCGATGGTCACGAGTTTCATATGTTTGCAAACTATGTCATAAAATTATTATTTTGGAAGCAAATAAACTAGATTTAGATAATTAAATTAAAATAGTGCTTATATATAAATAGTTCAGGCGCACATGGTTGGATAGAAAATAACTAAATCGTTATTCAAATTACACAAAACAAATAAAATTAAACATTGAGATTTCCTACACGAGCCCATATATGATCCACCAAATCTAGTTGAAGCCACTCAATGGTTTGCGTGTGACAGAAATTTTCATGCACTCGCATGAAATCTTCTCAAGATGCTAGACCTGGCTCTGGCTCAACCAACTGACCCTGAAAGTTCCAGTTTTGGTTCAAGATGTCGTCATCACGTCTTTGACAATCATGTTGTGCATGATGACACAATCAGTCATCACATCCCACATCCTATATATGCTCTAGGTTCTAGCAGGGTACCGAACAATAGCCCACCTTGACTGAAGCACGCCAAATGCTTGCTCCACATCCTTCCTAGCGGCCTCTTGCTCTTTCGCAAACCTCTTGCATTTCTCATCAGCAGGGTTGCGGATTGTCTTCACAAAGGTGGCCCAGAAAGGGTAGATATTGTTATCTAGATAGTAACCCATATCATATGGATTGTCATTGATCTGATAAGAAACCTATAGGGCATTGCCTTATGCCAGCCTAGCAAACACCGGAGACCGTTGCATCATATTGATGTTGTTTGATCCAGCCATGCCAAAAAAGGAGTGCCAAATCCAGAGATCTTGTGATGCAACAGCCTCTAGTATGATGGTGCACCCCTCTGCATGCTCTTTGAACTGCCCTTGCCAACCAAAGGGACAGTTCTTCCATTGCCAATGCATGCAGTCGATGCTGCCAAGCATACCAGGAAACCCCCTTCTCGCGTTGATGGACAAAGACGGGCAGTGTCTTTGGTGTTCGGCTCTCTCAAGTAAACTTTGCCAAACACCACAATAACCGCGCTGCAAAACTGGTACATAGACTCCCGCAGCGGGCCGGATACCTAGAAAGGACCGGCGAACATACCTCAGGCAAATGATCGAGCAGGTTGTGCGCCACGCAGAGGGTGTCGCGCGCCCAGTCTACAGGTGGAGGCCGAGGGCGGAGGGATTTCCTGCGGCTCGTCCAGACAACTCCAGCAACGCGCATGACCTGCGGTGGCGCTCGATATCGCGGGGGCGTCGGCGTCAGCGAGCGGTGGCGGCGGAAAAGATTTCACATGCTCGAGTCGCGGGATATGGAGTGCGAGGGTTTGGGGGAGGAGAGCATCTGTTGTGCCACTAAGCGGGCCCGGGCGAATTATTGGGAGGACACGACCTCTGTCCGCGCGCGTCCGTGCCGACGCAACCAAGTCCCAGATTAGATGCATGGATGGGTCCGGATGGATCGATGCTGGGGCGCCATGCACACCCCGCGCGATCACACGGACAAGTTCGGGCACACTCGGATGGGATGGGTCGGCCCGGTGGAGATGCACTAAGCCCTTCATAAGAGCATCTCCACTCACATTCCCAGAACGCCGACCCCAGGGCTAGGTCTGGACGCCGAATTTTGGCCCAGTCGCGTTCCCAGAAACCCGTTTTCATCCGGATTTAGGCCAAGTTTGGTCCGGACATCCCAGGCCATTTCCAGGATCCCGGGAATACTCTGGAAACGCTGGACGAAGTGAATTTGGCAAAAAAAAGACAAAATGTGGACCCGCCCAGTAAGCGACTGAAGCCGAGACGTCGTTATCCTCCGGCGTCAAACCCCGCAAAGGACCGCCGGGCAATAACTGCCTGTACGTCGTCCCACACGTCGCCGTAATGGCGCGCCACCGCCTCCCGGCTCCCGCGACGGACCGCCGGTCACTAAATTCCCGCCGTTTCCCCTTTTCCCGCCTACGCCGCTACACCTCTCCCGCCCTCGCCGGTCCCTTCGGCCTATATAATCTAGCGACCTCGCCGACTCATTTCACTCACTTCCAACACTCCTCCACTTCCCCCTCCACCGCGAACATCAACTCCGGCGAGAAGAGAGCAATGGCCGAGAGGTACCCGGCGATCCCGTGGCAGCGAACGGTTTCGGACGGCGCATGCTCCAGCCGTGAGAGGCGCGCATGCTCTACGACGTCGGACTCGCGGAACCCACCGGGCTGGAAGCTTAGCGCCGGCGGCATCCCCATCCTGCCGTTGCCAACCGGCGACGAGCTCGCCGACGAGATCCAGGCCTTTATCGCGGCCATGGGTGATCCCGCCGCCGCCGAGGATCCCGACAACCTCCTCTACTGGGAGAATTTCTTCGCCGAGCGCCGCCTCTAGGAGCTCGCCCGCCACGAGGGGCCGCCCGACATGCCGCCAAAGCGCAACAACACGGCATGTCGCCGTTGTTGGTGGAGCGCGCCAGGCCGGACACTCGCGGCGGTGCTGGAGCACATCCACGCCGGTAACAACCCGCGTTTCGGCTTTCGGCATACGCCGGCGCCAGTGTCCAGGGCGAAGCGGCACCCTCCGGCCAACTAGCTGCCGAGGAGGATGTCAGCCTGAGCTCCTCCTCCTCCGCCTCGGCCTCCCGCTCGTCGAGGTCCACGCCGGCGCCTTCGCCACTGTTGCGCCCAGTCAAGCGCGAGGCGGACTCGCCGGTCCGCTTGCCGCCACAGACACGTTTCGCGGGGCATCGTAATCAACGAGCCCCGCGCGCCGACGCAGTCGCCGCCCACCGTCCGCCTTCGCCAGCTGAAGCCGGAGCCGGCCGATTGGGCGGTGCCTGTCGACGAGGATGCCTTCGCCATGAAGATGGCGATGGAGCAGTCCCTACAGGAGTTGACGCCGCAGCCGCCGGTGGAGCCGTCGTCGCCGGATATACTCGCCTGGTCTAGGGCAGACTGGGAGGAGGAGGAGGAGGAGCGCATCCGCGTCTAGCGCCACCAAGAGCAGGCCGAGCGCCAAGCGTGGTCCGACCGTGTGCTCGCCTACCAGGACGCCCCGCTCGTCGTCCTCGACGATGACGAAGAGGCCGGCCCCTCCCACCAGCCCTGGAGGTACGGACACCGGCCAGGGGAGCTCCCACCCGCCGCAGCCGCCGAACGACGACGGCGATGATGGTGGCGACGACGATGGCAAGGCCGATCCCGGCTACACGTCCTTCAACGGCAATTTTGGCATGTAGGAGCGGTGCTCGGCATCGGCATCAGCGGCGGCTCGGCGACGACGACCTTTTATGTTTTCCTAGTTTTTTTTATCTAAATGTAATTTAAATTCAATGCAATCCGCCTATATTCGCCCTTAATAAATGAAATTCTGCTAAATTCGTCGAATTTTGTTAATATTTAGCCGAACACGAGAACGCGAGTGAAAAACTTATTGTTTTCCGGCCAAAAATAAGTTTCGTCTGATTTTTAGGTCCGGATTTCACCGTAAGAGCGAAAATGACCTAAAATAGGTCCGAATTTCGACATGAAAATGGCGAACTGGTGGGGATGCTCAGGCTTCGAAAGAACTGGGGCCGGCCTCCTATCGGGTCTCCCACCTGCAACCCCACTCACAGTCTCCCGTTTTCCCGCCCGTTTTACTCTCTCTCCCCCGCTCGCCGATTCCAGAAGCTTTCCCTCCGCGACCGTCGCCGCCGGCGGAGGGAGAGAGAGAAGGAGAGGGGATGGGGACCCGGGATCTGCCGCTGCCGTGCCAATTCGAACTACTCCTCGGCAAAAGGTGACTGGAGCTCGTCACCCTAACCCTCTCTCCCTCCGCGGCCTTTCCAACCCTTCGATTTGTTGCTTGTGCAGACCGCGGTCGGTGGTCGGCGGTTCACTGCCCCCGCATGTCGATTTCGTGTGTCATTTAGTCTGGAACGCTGGGGCTTAATTTCTTGGGTTTTGGGGGCAATTTTCTCATCGCAATTAAATTGGTATTCTGGTAGTTCTTGAGAAGGATCAGAGCCGATTTCTGCCTGATTTAGGGTAAAAGGGTCGCCTTTTGTCATGATGCTACGTTACTGTCATGGTTGATGATACCTAATCTCCTTTTTTTCTGTGTGAACTTCAGAGATTGCAAAGGAGTTGGACGTGCACGGTCACGGGATACCGGTTACAGTGGCCAGCACGACCTATATGGGCATGAACTGCATGACGCCAGCCGCGGCAGGCTGCCCGCCTCGCCTAGGAGGTCAAGATGGACATCAATAAGCCTGACACCTCCCAGGGTAGTTTTCTGTTCACGCCTCTCCGATCCATAAAGCATAGTTGTATGACTTGATCATCATCATCATCTTTAACTGGGCTGTGTGTAGATCTAATGCTAGATTATTCACCTGTGGAGCATGCCCTTACCTATGGAAACCTTCCTACCGTCTGGTACCTTCTTGACCATGGTGCCAATTTGCATTAACAACGTTCATGACTCTTTTTCACTCAGCTGTTGTTAATTGTATAGACCGAAGGATCCTCACATGGTTTTTCCATTCACTCTGTAGGTGCTCAGAGTCTTTACTGTTGTATTGCTCCTTTGTTTCGTGCTAGACCTTCTGTCAGAATTGTTTTATGGTACATCGACCATGACGTGGTGATATGTAGAAGTGGATTTATTTAACCAAGAGCCTAGTTAACCTAATTTAAACAATTTTCTTGTTTCCATAAACTAAAACAACCTGATATTATTTGCTTCTCATGCCCATCAATAGCGACCAGTCTTATGACAAGTCGAAACATGGCTGTTACATTAATTTTGAATTTTCTGCTCACATAAATGTAAAAGGTCTACGCGTCGTTTGTGTTGCTACCAATCTATCTTCACACTGTACTATCTATCCTTATAGTCTGTGAAGCTTCTCTCAGGATATCAATTTCATATGTTATTTTTTAGCCATTGAAATTAGTTTCCAAAGAAATGTCTGCATAATTAGTATGATCTGCGAGTTTAATACACTGTTTTCCTCACAAATGGTGTTTATTTAGCATGATTACCTGCTTCTTATGGTAACTGTTTATTGGAAATGTGAACCAAAAAGTTGCTCCACCAATAGTTACTGAAACTTTGTTGCCCAAAAGCGTTTTGTTCATATACCGTTCACGGTTTTATGAGCTTCATTTTTTTCTTTTTTCAGTGCAGTCTAAAATAGTAAAGTATCTTGTCTCTGGAGGAGTGGATGTGAATGCTTTATCAGTTACTGGGATACCACTCCGCCTTGCTGCTCATAAAGCTACGCTACTATTGTGAAGATACTTTTTGCAGCACAGTGCAGATGTGATGTTCAAATCTTCATTGATCTGTTGGCTTTCAACTTCAACTCTCTCTTTTGCTAGATTTTTGCTATGTTCTCAAATTGTTACCACCCGTATTAGAGGGCATTATTGGTTGGTGACTAACCATGCCACGCCAAAAGTGATGAGCATGTGACTTAGTTGGTTAACTATTTGGTTCGCTGGCAAGAATCCTTTCCTACAGCTTGGGTCCTATGTGTCGCTGGCTCACAAATGTGTGGTAGGATTCCCTTTGGCTCGGCGTAGTATGGCACTCCGTAGGCATGATTAGTAAATATCGACAACCTTCGTAAATCAACCAAATAGGCCTGCTCATAGATATTAATGTGTTAGCCACATGAGGCATGCTGACGGTAGCTCCATTTTGAAGTGATTGTAGAAGAAAGGTATCCAAAATGAGAAGAAGGCTCAAATCGTCTAAGAGATCCAGATCCCACCGAAAATAAAACAAGATGAGGTGAAACATGGGTAAAAAGATCACATCCCTTTCTGCGCGGGGTCCAAACCTTCAAAAAGTGTCTTACGTTTGTATGGACAATGAAGAACAAACTTGGAGGGAGAAAAAGAAACCAGAAGGGACCCATTGTTTCTGTGCAAGTCGAACAATGATGGAAAAGCATCCAGTATGTAGCCGACATATGCCAACATAATTAAGTTGAAACTCCTAAAAACAAAACGACTTTTTGGAAGGCGCGGAGCGTTGAAGAATATTGAAGCTCGATTAACACAACTAGGGGCAATATGGTTCATTTTCCTAGAACACCACAACAAATGTCCCTACCATCTGTTGCCAGTGAAGCTGAAACCATGGCTACCCCTCAACAAGCCTCTAGCTCTTATCCTAGGCCTGAACCTCCAATTACCGTACCATTGGTACTGAATACGACCACCACTCACACCTATTCCAGACCTTGAAACCCCTGACCACCTAGACCTCTAGTAGTAACTAAAAGACCCAATCACCAAAATAACCCTCTCTATCCCCCTCCTTGGCATGAACACTTGTTTCCAGCCACCTATGGCCTTCCTCACAGCTCAAAACATGAGAATATTAGACCTAATCCTGCACCTCCACCACCACAACCAAGACCCAATTCAATAGGACCAGTTACCCACACAACAATTTTGAGGAATCCGTGGGAGAAAAGGGACATAACTTTATAAGCTATACTCTTAGAAAAGAAGTAGCGGCTCAGCTCTTCTCTCCCTTGCAAATTCCATCTTTCTCTTGGAACTGTCATATTTTGGCATGAAAATGAAGTTCTTTATTTATTTTTCAGCCAAACAAGGGTACTTGACTACTCGTGTGCTTGAACCTTTAGATATGGCATTACACAAATCTAATGTGTCCTGTGTGAAGCTATTAATTCAGGTACTGTATCCTCTGTTTATACTGCAGTAGGAATGTAGGTTTCTATAAACTGATGTTTGATTTAGTCATATTTGTATTAACTAGATAAATGCTTGGCTTTTCATACTTTCATCTGATAGGCTGGATCTAATGTCAGTGGTGCTGGTCCTTGTTATAATCCCTTGGTAACGGTTGCAGAGAAGGGCTTATCTGAAGCTATCAAGTGCTTGTTGGAAGCTGGCACAGATCCAAATATTCTTGACAAGGTCAGAATGCTCTTTTTCACACATTCTTGTGTCTTACTTGGTTTTGTAGTGATATGCAACAACTATATGAGTTATGTAAAGTGTGCGTACATGATGCTATATGTAATATAAAAATAAAAGGCTGTGCTAAGTTACCTTGCATAAGCGTGCCACTGTTTCCCCTTTTCCCCTTTGTGCCATCTCTTTGATATTGGTCAGATAGTGAATCAATAGACTTTTCTTATACTGATGTGCAACGGCTGTACGAGTTATGATGTAAGTATACCTACATGATGATATCTGTAGTAAGAAAATAAAAAGCTGTGCTAAGTTAACTTTTCTGCATAAGCTTGTTACAGTTTTACCCTTTCTCCTTTATGTCATCTTTTTGTTAATTTGGCCTGATAGTGAATGAATATGGTTTGCATGGATAGTGTCAAGAACATTGCTTATTTCCCAATGTTGAATATATCTTTGTAAAGCTTTCCTTGTTCCTCAACAGTTTGGTAGATTGCCAATAGAGTTGGCTGCTGAGTATGGTACACGGGAAGACGTTGAGGTTCTCTTTCCTTTCAGCTCTCCAATTTCAACTGTGACAAATTGGAGCGTTGATGGAATCATTAGTCATGTGAAGATGTAAATCAAGCACCTTGAGGTATGCCATGGTAGCAAATTTTCTTGCACATCCACAGGAATTTTAGCCCATGTTAACTCTATAAGAAATGCTGGGCGTTGATGTTTAACTAAAACTTTAGATCAAGAACTCGTCAAATGCCCATGTGTTTTCTTGCATGTGCTTAGCTGTCTAAGATTTGTTCCTAAACTCAGCATATGTGAATGATGCTTTATCGGACAACTTATTTGCTTCATGTTAATTCATTAACAGGTGTACCAATTATTTTTCTTAAAGAGCTCTCTTTTGTCTGTTTCCAGCAAGTGGCAGCTGGGCATTGATGAAAACTGTTTCTTGTCTTTTTCCTTGAGGTTGAAACTGTTAACCTGTATATAGTACACTTTATATCTATACCTGTAATCATCTGCAATCTTAGTCTTTAGGCTAGTCCTATTCCTTAGGATCCACCACGGTGACGTCTGCGGCATCAAGTGTAAGGGCCACCCGCACCTCCCTCTCTCTTTCCGGTGTCAGTTGGTTGTGCGGTTCCAATCTGGCCGCTGAGTACCAGTGTCAGTCCTCTTAGGGTTCAGCTTGTCGTGCAGGTTCCGATATGGCCTCGGAGTACCGGCGATTTAATCCTCCTGGATGTCGATTTCGTGCGTGATCCCTTGGGTTGGAAGGCTGGGCTTAATTCCTCGGGTTCTTGGGGGAATTTTCTCGCAATTAAATAGGGGCTTTCTGGTAGTTCTTGAGAAGGATTGGTGCTGATTTCTTCCTGAATTAGGGTTAAGTGCCCCCATTTTGTCATGACCAGTCTTATGACAAGTCGAAACATGGTTGTCACATTAATTTTGAATGTTCTGCTCACATAAATGTAAAAAATTCTATATGTAGTCGTGTTGCTATCAATCTATCTCGGCACTGTACTATCTATCCTTATACTCTGGAGCTTCTCTCAGGATATCTATTTCATATGTTACTTTTTTAGCCATTGAAATTAGTTTCCAAATAAATGTCTGCGTAACTGCGAGTTCCATACTGTTTTCCTCACAAATGGTGTTTATTTCGCATGATTACCTGCTTCTTATGGTATCTGTTTATGGGAAATGTGGACCAAAAAGTTGCTTCCCCAATAGTTACTAAACTTTGTTGCCCAAAATAGTTTTGTTCATATACTGTTCACGGTTTTATGACCTTCTTTTTTTTCTTTCTTCAGTGCAGTCTGAAATAGTAAAATATCTTCTTTCTAGAGGAGTGGATGTAAATGCATTATCAGTTACTGGGACACCACTCCGCCTTGCTGCTCATAAAGGATATGATACTATTGTGAAGATACTTTTTGCAGCGCAGTGCATATGTAATGTTCAAATCTTCATTGATCTGTTGGCTTTCAACTTCAATTCTCTTTTTCTAGATTTTTTCTATGTTCTCAAATTGTTACCACCTGTATTAGAGGGCATTATTGGTTGGTGACTAACCATGCCACGCCAAAAGTGATGAGCATGTGACTTAGTTGGTTATCTATTTGGTTTGCTGGCAAGAATCTGTTCCCACAGCTTGGGTTCTGTGTGTCATTGGCTCACAAATGTGTGGTAGGATTCCCTTTGGCTTGGCGTAGTATGGCACTGCGTAGGCTTGATTAGTAAATACTGTCAACCTTTGTAAATCAACCAAATAGGCCCTGCTCACAGCTATTAATTTGTTAGCCACATGAGGCATGCTAGGAACGGTGACCCACACAACAATTCCAAGGAATCAGTGGGAGAAAAGGGACATATAACTTTATAAGCTATACTACTAGAAAAGAATTATCGGCTCAGCTCTTTTTCCCTTACAAATTCCATCTCTCTTGGAACTGTCATATTTTGGCATGAAAATGAAGCTCTTTATTTATTCTTTCCAGCCCAACAAGGGTACCCCTGTGCGTTCCAGCAGAGCAAACATAGAAAGGTGGGGCCACTGTGATGCAGCAGCTAGATCATTTCAGACTCTCACGGTGTAAGCATGGTTTTTAAAGCGTCCAAGCGCTGGGGGGGGGGGGGGGGGGGCTTGACGCCTAGGCGCTCAAAGCGCGAAGCGAGGCGACACTTTATGGTGATTACTAAAGCGCCTAGGCATTCTAGAGCAACAACAGTGATCTGAAATTACTGCAGTCTAGAGGTAGACATACCTTGGATTTGCTGGCTGTTGAGCCCACATAGCATCCATTCCATCCATCTTTTGTCCCATTTCCTCCTTCCACAACAGAAATTTGCATAAAGATGTACATGAATTATTAAAACATGGTAAAAACTTGATTTAGTAGGCAACCATTAAATATTCATGACCAGAATAAGTGCAAAACAAGATGAATTAGGTTCACAAATGACAAACCACAACACAAAAAAGGTTCACAACACAAGATAAATAAGGTCTAGTGGTCCACAAGACCACACAACACAAGATAAATAAGGTTTACAACATAAAACAGGTTCACAACAAGATAAATCATAAGCAAGCTGGCCACTCTCAACGATCATTAATAGCCATCATCAAACTCATCCACGGTTGCATTTGTATTGTCTTCACCATCTTGTTCACTAGTTGGCTCATCATCATCGGTCACATCAACATCATCTTGAACATCTGAATCATCACCCTCTCCATTGGGGAATTTTTTGGAAATGGGCGCTTTATTACTTAACAGTAAGTTTACACCCGGCCTCTGCATAGCTAGGATGCACACAGCCGATCAATCACAGAGTCTCGGACCAACAATAAAAACGGGATTACAAAGTAATGTAAATGAAAACGCAGTTTTCCAAACTATCTAGGGAGGGTCTAATCGCAGCGCTTGCTGCCATCCATGCCGGGAGAAGATATCGCGCGCCGTATCCTCCAACCGCCTACAGCCCTCCGCAAATAAGTCGCGGAACTCCATACGTTGTAGAGGAGTCCATAATTGGAGGATAGCCGTGGCTCGATAGATAACCTGCAAGGGAGAAGATACAACGTTATTAAAAATCTTGTCATTTCTACATAGCCAAAGCGACCAAATGATGGCAAGCGCTCCCACCCTAAATAAAGTCCCATATTTATCCTCAATCCCATTCATCCAGTTGCCAAATACATTGACTACCGATCGAGGAGGAGATAAACCAGAGGCTATTTGGATGATTGACCATATAGCACGAACAAATTTACAATGGAAGAATAAATGACGTATTGTCTCATTATGGTGACAAAATACGTATTCAGAGCTACCATGCCAATTCCTCCTAACAAGATTATCTTTTGTGAGAATCACCCCTTTATGGAGATACCAAGCGAATATCTTCGTTTTAAGGGGTATCCTCATCTTCCAAATTTTACTATTGTCATCGACTGGAATATTAGGTTGGATCAAAGCTCTATAAAATGAATCAACGGAGAATTTACCACTATGTAGTAATTTCAATTTGAATTTGTCCATGCCCTCAGATAGCTGTATCCTGGATAATCTCACCAAAAGATTATTCCAAGACACCAGTATAGGACCTAACAGACTTCTTCTGAAAGACATATTAGGAGGATTGGTTTCCATTACCTCAGCGAGAGTATCCCTTTGTGCCTAACGATCGAGTATAGAGCTGGATATTGTTCACGAAGAGAATTTTGGCCAAGCCATTTATCCTCCCAGAACCTAATCTGTGAACCATCCTTAATATTAAAATTGCCAAACCGGAAGAAATGCTTTTTGGAAGCCATTATCCTAGCCCAAAAGTGTGAATCACCTGGTTTTCAAACCAGTTTAGACACCGCTTTTGAGCCAACATATTTTCTCCATAAAATGGTTTGCCATACCCCTTCTTCGGTAAGAAGTTTGAATAACCATTTACCCAGTAATGCGGTGTTTTTTGACTTTTAAATCATGTATGCCCAATCCACCATATTCTTTGGGTCGGCAAACGACATTCCATTTGGCCAGTCGATATTTCTTTTTCTCACTATCCCCCTGCCAAAAGAATCTTGAGCGGAAATAGTCCACTTTAGACAAGACACCTTTTGGTACCTGGAAGAATGAAATCATATACAGTACCATGTTGGTGAGTACTGAATTAATGAGTACCAGTCTTCCACCGAGGGATAGCAATTTACACTTCCAACTATTAAGACGTTTCTGTAGTCTTTCCTCAACGAGTTTCCATTCAGCAATCGTGAGACACCGATAATGTATCGGTATTCCCAGATAATTGATTGGAAATTGAATCATTGGGGATAGTTCCATCGTCATCCTCTCCATTGGGGACATCTGAATCATCAAACTCATGGCCATGTTCACTTTCAAGTGGTGATGGAGCTGCTCTTTTGCGCTGCCTTTGGTATGGGACATTCACAATTGAGGGGCCCCTTTGCATGTTTGTAGTTGTAGCTCTAGGAAAATAGCGACCTCGCATTGATGAAGATGCACCAACAGCCTCATCAACAAGATCCCATGAAATGTCATTGGGGCAGCCTCGAGCACCTTTGGGTGAGGTATTGTTGGGTCAACCCACTCATTGTCCCAATCAAAATCATCAATGACTAGAGGATCAAAGCTTTTGTCACCAATCTTCTCCTTTCTCTTTTGAAACCTATCCAAGTTCTTCCGGTTGTATGAAACAAAGACATTGTCATTCAATATACGATGTTGCAACCGGTGCATCTGAGTAATTTAACCTTGAACCTGCAGCTACTAATACTATATCATCATGTCCATCAGTATATCATGGGCACAAGTGCACAGCCAGCACTGCAGCACACTAGCACATCAGCTCTCACGCTCACAGCAAACAGCAGCCAGTTACAGAGAACACTAGAACAGAGCAAAGCCAGCAGCAGCTGAGGCGGAAGAGAAAAGAGAGAAGGAGGAGGGAGGGGAATCAATACCTTGTGCCCTGCTGGGGAATGGATGCGCCAGGCGGAGGAGAGGCCCTGAAGCTTGGCCGGAGAGGAGTAGGCTGGCGGAGGAGGGAGGGATTGGCCGGAGAAGGAGATCTGGCGGAGGAGGAGCTGGCCGCCAGAGAGGAGAGAGCTCCTCTCTCTCTCAATCGACTCGATTAGGTCACAGGTCAGTTCCCCTCTCTTTTCCCTCTCAATCGCCCCCAATTTCCCTCCAATCCCGCCGGATTAATGTTTTCCCGCTCGCGAGCTCCCAGTTCCCGCTTGACCAGCTCGACCTCAGCATGGCATCCAAAACTGATCGAAGCGATGACTTAGCCGCCTAGGCAATGATATGGACGACTCAAAGCGGGAATCTGGACGCTTTGGCAAAAACTCTGAAGCGGGCACGACGCTTTCCTGTCGCTGGGCGCTGCGATGCTTAAGCGTCGCCTAAGCGATGCCTACGCGACGCCCAGGGTGAGAATGGGGCAAAAACCTCCTCCAAACCAGCCCACCCCACATCAAATTAACCTAATTACCCACCCGGACCAAACCACTAATTTATTTTGTTAACCCGCCCCGCCCGCCCCGCACGATTATTCCACCCACACTGCACCACTCCATATGGAGAGTGCGGCCTCAGCCCACGGGTTCAACCCACATGGACACACTGTGGTTCGTAAGATTCGGAAACTGCACGCTGCTGAAGCCTCCTTGCCGGTCAGCCTTGGGTACTCACGTTCGTTGAGTACACAGCCTTTTGGGGAGTTTGGGGTGTGACCGTGGGCTCCAACCATGGGTTCAGCCCGTTGTTGACACTGTAGTTTGGAACCAAACCAGACCGCTCCAAGCCGCAAACTATGGCCATCCGCCCCACCGCGCTCCAGTTTCGTCTAAATCCACTTGAGCCCACCCCGTTCTGTCCCAAAGGAAAAACCACCCCATTAGACCCGTTTGAAACCACCCCATTCTCAGCCTGACGCGACGCTTTAAAAACCAAGGGTGTAAGGCTGTGCATTCTTACAATGGCTACACTGGGTTTGTCGTCATCCACTTTGAGAAGGATTGGATTGGGTTTAAGCATGCCTTTGCATTCTATAACGACTATAAATCACGTCATTTGGGTAAAATGGACTGGAATGAGTCAAGTCGACGAAGAAAGTATATTTTTGGTTGGCTGCCAAAAGAAGAGGATTAAAATTCAGATGATCCAGTTGGTAGGTTCTTGTCAGAAAGTGGTGAGCTGAAGACAGTTTCTGAACTGCAACTTGAGCTGTCCTGGAAAACTGAGGCTCTCATAACTAGTTTGACAAACCAGATTAGTGCTAGGAGCAAGTACTTACTGGAACTTGAGTGCAAGTGTAATCAGATGGATCTTGCTCTTCAAAGGGCCATGGGAGACGGTGACTCACTGCACCAACGCTAACAGAAAAGTCTCCTGTGCTAGACTCTTTTGCATTGCCAACATGATTGTGTCTTCTTTTTATTTGTCTTTTCTGCAGAAATGTGTAATATGCAGTCCAATGCTCGTGAACATTCACGGAGAATTGTTCAAGAGACTGATCAGCTGAGAAAGCAGTTGGATGAGAAAGAGAATGCCATCAAAAGGAGAGCCAAGTAGATGCTTTCCTTAGTTGAAGTTGTTGTTTGTACACAAACTGTAGACACGAAATGTAGAATATATCTTTGTAAAGCTTTCCTTGTTTGACAACAGTTTGGTAGATTGCCAATAGAGTTGGCTGCTGAGTATGGTACACGGGAAGCCGTTGATGTTCTCTTTCCTTTCACCTCTCCCATTTCAGCTGTGACAAATTGGAGCCTTGATGGAATCATTAGTCATGTGAAGATGGAAATCAAGCAACTTGAGGTATGCCAAACTGAACGCGATGTAATAAAACTTATGGTCGACGCCGTAGATAATATAAAGCCGTCCCCAGAAAATTTTGGCCCATGTTACTATAGGAAATGCTGGGTGTTGATGTTTAATTAAAACTTCATAGATCAAGAACTCGTCAATGCCCATGTGTTTTCTTGCATCTGCTTAGCTGTCTAAGATTTGTCCTAAACTCATCATATGTGAATGATGCTTTATCGGATAACTTATTTGCTTGCATGCTAATTCATTAATAGGTGTAATTTTCTTAAAGAGCTCTCTTGCTTATTTCCTGGGACATCAACAAGCCTGACACCTCTCAGGGTAATTGTTCCTTGATGCCTTTCTGATCCTAAACTATAGTTTTATGACTTGATCATCATCAGCTTTAACTGGGTTGTGTGTGTGGATCTTGTTGCTAGATTATTCCCCTGTGGAACATGCCGTCACCTACGGCAACCTTCCTACCATCAGGTACCTTCTTGGTGATGGCACCGATCTGCATCAACAACGTTTAGGAAACATCACTCTTCTTCATTCAGCTGCAGCTCATGATATAAACAGGACGATCTTCCCTTCATTGTTACTTTCCTCTGCCACAAGACCCATGCCTTAGGTTCATGCTCAGATTGTCTTGCTCCCTTGTTTCGTTCTGGACCTTTTTCTGTTTGAGAATTGTTTTGTGTTATACACATCATGCATGTAGCATGAGATATTAGGTTGGAGAGCCTTTAGCTGAATCTGGAGGGAATGCCATTGCGATATGTATAAGTTGATTTATTTTACCAAGAGCCCAGCCAACCTGATATAGCAATTTGTTTTATGAAACTCTAAACATAGTTCCATATTAGTTTAAATTTCCTGCTTGCATATGTGTAGAAAGCCAATGTGCCATCGTGTTGCGACGAATCTATTTCGGTACTATACTATTTATCCTTATAGTCCGTGGAGCTTCTCTCAAGATATCTACTTCATATGTTATTTTGCTTTAGCCATTGAAACTAGTTTCCCAAGAAATGCCTGCTTACTTAGTATGATATGCAAGTTGCCTGGGTATCTTCATACGCTATTTTCCTCACAAATGGTGTTCATTTTCTATGATTAACTGCTTCTTATGGTAACTGTTTATGGTAATTTCTTCCATGCGCCTGTCAGGGAAATGCGAACCAACAAAGTTGCTTCCCACCAATTGTTATTGAAACTTTGTTGCACAAAAACTTTTTTGTTCATATACTGTTCATTGTGGTATGACCTTCATTTTTTTCCTCTTTCTGCCAGCTCTTTGTTATATTGGTCAGATAGTGAATCCATAGACTTGTCCTATACTTATATGAAATGACTCTGCAAGTTATGATGTAATTATACCTACATGATGCTATCTCTAGTATAAAAATAAAAGGCTGTGCTAAGTTAACCTGTCTGCATAAAGTTGTTACTGTCTCATCCTTTCTCCTTCATGCCATCTCTTTGTTAATTGATCAGGTAGTTAGTGCATGGATCGTGTCATGAACATTGCTGATGTCCGAATGTTAATATTGCTTTTGTAAGGCTTTCCTTTTCTAACAGTTCGCTACACAGGAAGGTGTTGGGATTCTCTTACCATTCACCTTGCCTATTTCCAATGTAACAAATTGGAGCGTTGATGGAATCATTAGTCACGTGAAGATGGAATTCAAGCATCTTGAGGTATATCACTGTAGCAAATTTTCTTGCAAAGTCATCCCAGTTTTGGTCCATGTTAACTTTCTAAGCAATGTTGGCATCGATGGTTAACTAAACCTATTCCAGACTCGTTAAATGCGAACGTGTTTCGTTGCATCTGCTTGCTGTCTAGGATCTGGTTCTTAAAACTCATCTCAATTGACTGATTACTTTTTGGATAATTTATTTTGCTCAAAGGGACATTCATTAGATCTAATTTTATTAAAAATAACAGGTGTACCGATTAATTTCTTAAAGATCCCCCTTCAATCCTGTGTGTATGTCATGTGAGAACTGGGATTTTCAATTTTTGAATTGATGAAGACTGTTTCATGTACTCATTTGCTCAACCTGAACATCTTTGCTAGAGTACTCTTTCACCCTGACAAAGACCAGACCTCTTAATATATATACCCAACTCAAGTTATTTTGAGTTGCGCAGATTGGCAAAATCTTGAAAAAGAGGACGACTCGCCTGAACCGACAAGCAGATGAAGCATTTAAGAAGACCGATTATCTGAATGCATCAGTGCTCTACACACAAGTATATTCTTGGACCAATATTTTCTATCTAGTCTGTAGGTACAGGCATACGGCCATGAAACATGTTCCTCCATTACAGCTTAGTTGATTTTTCATTAAATTGTTTTGACCTTGGCTGGAGGTAAGCGCGCTTTCGGGTTGGATCCTGAAAGTGAGGAGGTCGAGAAATTATTCTGGTATAAGAGACACAATCTGTCTCGTGTGTTATTTGTCAGCAGCTACATGTTCTAGGTCTTTTCCATCTCGGTTAGAAATCATTTCATTTCATTTGGTAGAAATAAAATGAAATGACACCGATGATATCATTTCATTTGGCAATTCTACAGAAATGACAGGGCGCCTAAAGGAATTAAGATTAGGCATAAAAAGAAAACCATGAAATTTACAAATGAATTCTGTAACTAATTCCGTGGAAGCCAAACAGGTTGATTCTTAGAATCACAAATGAATTCCTTGATTCCAGCCCCAAATGATGGGAGCCAAACGAGCTCTTAATTCTTCTCCACGTTCTGATCAACTGATTCTTGCAGGGAGGCAATGGAATCGAGCTGAGGAGTTAACTCAGCACGCCTTTGGACAATACAGAGAGAAGCTCGCATGGAACGGAAGAGATTTTTTTTTTCCTTTTTGGGTCCTGCTGGACAGAAACGCTCAACTTTGTATTACGGTGCCCTTTTTTTACGTTGCATTTCGTGGACAATAGCAGCAGCTAGGCTTAGAGCAAAACTTGTCTGCCATTTTGCGCTTTGTGAAACTCGCATCATGTCTGTGAACAAGTCTGTCAGTGGATGAACAATGTGAAATATTGTGTTATTTTGGATTGCCAATTCGTATCCCGCTGAGTTTCTACTCTTTTTTCTGTACTCCCTCCGATCCATATTAGTTGACTTAAATTTATCAAGATATAGATGAATCTTATACTAAATCATGTCGAGATACAATCGAATCTATGCAAATCTAGGTCAACTAATATAGGTCGGAGGGAGTACTAAATCCTGTGGTGTTTATCTCTTGTATGTACTACTTCCTTCGTCTTAAAATAGATGTTTTAGATTTATCAAATTTAAATGAATCTGGACAGTATTTAGTACTCTCTTCGATCCATATTAGTTGATTCAAATTTGTCTAGATTTGATGAATCTAGACACTATTTAATTATAGGTTTATTTAAATTTTAACAAATTCAAGTCAACTAATATAGTTCGTAGGAAGTATATAGATTTATCTAAAATTTGACAAACCCACCACATCTTTTTGAGATGGAATGGTTCCGGAGATCTTACATGTGTGTTACTACCAGTTGGCACTTTACCTCCTCTACACATACTAACTAAACCATTGGAGTATTTACTTCGTTTTGATGACTTCGGAAACTCTAAGTCGGCTGCTGCTCTTGATGATTAGAAAATCACGTTTGTCCATAGCTTAAACAAGGTGAAGTCCTCCTACTTCAACCGCACCTTGAATGAGTTCAAAATTCAAAACTGAATAATAATGGAAGAAGGAAAGCAGAGGGAGAAGTCGTGCTTCTGCAGTGCAGCAATTGTCAGATCGGGCCACGTGTCGACCTTCTATTGAGTCTCCCGCCTGCCAGCCCACTCCATTCCCTCTTCCCGCCATTTCCACACGAACCCACTCTAGAACCTTCCAGTACGGGGAAGAGAGAGAGAGAGAGAGAGAGAGAGAGGAAGAGGTGCCGCTGCCTCACCGCAAGTTAAACCCAATCTAGGGTTTCATCGACTTGCTCCTCTCCTCCGCCGACCGTCGCGCAGTCTCAGGAGTTCGCCGCGGCCGCCGCCCACCACCACATCGACGTCCGCGACATCGACGGTAAGGGCCTCACGCCTCTCCCGCTTCCCGTCCTCTTGCCTTAGCATCCTAGATCCGAGGGTCGCGCGCGCCCCTGCTCACTAGCTCTTCAGCGGGAGTTGATTCGCGTTCAATTTGGTGCGTCCCAGCCCTTGGGCTTCTGCTGGTTTGATCCCGTCCATCGATTTGATTTCAGCGCTTTGGATGGTTCAGGCTACGCGTGTATTAGGGTTTATTTCTGGTGTGGAATAGGGCTTCTGATTCAGGTTGTAGGGGCGCGTCAGTGCTACGCGTGTATTAGCGTTTAGTTTTGGTGTGGGCGAGGGTTCACAATCCCATTCATCTGAATTCCCAGGAGCGTCAGAACGTTCTTTGTTCTCCCACACTCCAATGTGAAGTGTACTGCAGTTTCTTTTGCATTGCAGCCAAAGGGACATAAATCACAGTCCACGATTTGTTGCTGGAGTAAAACCGTTCTGACTTTGATTTGTCCCCTGATTAGTAACAGTGCAAAGAGCTTCCCTTTCTTAGGTGCTGCACATTTCAATATTGATTTTGCACTAGCATGCTGAACACCACCACAGTTTATCAGTTTGTGCATTTTACTGACCGGGAAAGTGTCCGAAGTATCCATCCTCCACCCCCTTCTGTCAGTATCAGTGGTAAGGAAACATGCGTTCAAGAAATTCATCAGCGCCTCTTTCTCCTTCTCTCCCCTGTCTGTAGTAAGATGACCCAAAGGGACTCACTTTTGTTATCCATCTGACAAAGCAGTTTAGTAATGAAAATAGGCCGAAAGTTACCATGTGAACTGTCATTTTCTTTTTTACGTAGCAGAATCATATACGACCTGTTTATGATTTCTAGCTGGATCTCCCCTTTGTAGAACTGGTCGAAGAAGACTGCAACATGTCCACGTATTAGGTGCCAAAAATCCTGGTAAAAACCTGATCCAAAACCGTCTAGTCCCGGACTTTTATCCCTTGGAATCCCTTTAATTGCTTGATAAATTTCCTTTTCCTGGAATAGCACAGTAAGCTTACTGAGATTGAGAAATACAGGGTACAAAGCATGAAGCTCTATGTTTGGCACAGTGGCTGATCTTGTTCCCATGAATTCTTATAATAGCCTGTCAATTTTTTTTGTTTAGCTTCTTGCGAGTACTGTGGGGCTCCATCATATATTGAATAACTTTTATTTGATTTGCCTGGAGCCTAGCTGATGCTCTTTTATGATAGAAACGAGTGTCTTCATCTCTTAAAATACCCCAATTGACCTTTACTCTCTGCCTAGCCGCAACAGCTTGACTGTGGGGGACTCCCCTACAGCTTGACTGTGTTTAATTTAATAAAGGGCTGTGGGGGACTCCCCTACAGTAGAAAAGTTCAAAAAAAAACAGCTTGACTGTGAATCAGATTTTGTATTTTCTATATCACCATCTTTCTGAAGACGAGTTCAAGTTTTGATCGTGACCTTTTTTCCTCCAAGCAGTCCAAGAAAGCTAGAACAAATTTATTAGTATCCAGAAGAGTTCTGTCCGGTTTCAGCTTTTTCTTCCATTGCCCAATATATTTTCTTAAATAAATTCTTCAGACTGAAGCAGAGCTGTTTGGCCGCATTTCCACTAGCAACAAGATGTCTCCAATTGCCCTCCACCAAGCTGACAAAACCCTGTATAAATCTCCAGTTATTTTCATAACGAAAAAAATTCGGTTTCTGAATAGTTATGGTCGCCTCCATCTTCAGAGGGAAGTGGTCAGAGGTGATTCTTGGCAGAGAATGCAGAGTTGAATTCTGTAGATATTCATCCCAATCCTCATTGATAAAGAATCTGTCAATCTTTGTGGGAAAATTGTTGTGTCCTGCATATTCGTCCAGCGGCAATTCTTGAACCTGGATGTCCAGTATCAGATCGTTGAACCGGAAGGTTTCAGTCAACGTTACACGCCCCGTGCTCCTATATGTTCACCAGATCTGACTGTGTTGAAATCACCAGCCGAAAATCCACGGCCTGTTCACCGACGGCTGTACTTGTTTCACAAAGGTCACTCAAACCTATGAATTGTATAGATTATATATCGCTTGGTACTGTTTGTTTAGTGTATTAAAAGCTGACTATTTTACATGAGTAAGTGGTCAGTTTGATTTACATGAATGTTTTATTGTGCTCATTGTCTGATGGTTGTGTCCAATTTGAATTTGCAGGATGGCGGCCAACTGGGCTCCAGTCTATGCGAATGCCCTCGACTCTATGTTCTTTGTGATGCTGACGCCTTCTGAAGAGGGTGTGGACGAACTGGATGATATTGCTATGCGTGCTGGCACGGTGCCTGAAGCTGAGGAGCGCGATGAGCTTGTGAGAGCCACCAAGGTCTCCACTGGCTTTGCGGTTGGGATTGTGGCCGGGGACATTGGGGTTCTGACGACGGCTCACTCAATCGAGCATCTCTTCAGGGCGCCCAGACCCATCTCGCGGCTGAAGATTAATGAGCTGTTCACAATTCGGGTACTGTGCAAGCACTACGAAACTGCGTTTCGTCAAGCCCGGAACCTGGACGCAGAGAGGGAGTATGCAATTGGAAGGGTGGCATGGATCGACTGCGCCCATGACCTGATGCTGGTGGCTGTGCCCATGAATCAAGTGACACGCTTCGGTGGTGGAGGTGTGCCCTGCCCCCGGCGTTGCGCGCGTGTCGGGGTCTTGTTGATCTGCCGACCAACGAGTGCCTTATGGTATCGTGGCAGGAATACAAGCCCGGGATGATGAGCGTAGGCCGGCTTGGTGCGACAAGGACCGTCAATGAGATTAGACGGCCGAACCTCTGTGAGTACCATATCAACCTACTGGAAGTCCAGGTGTGCAGTGGGCCAGGGTCTTCGGGCTCACCATTGATGAACCGGAACGGCGAGCTAATTGGTGTCATGCATGCGATTCACGTGCATGACAGGTCCCACGCCTACTTCGTCGATCTTGGGCAGGTCAGATCTTTCTTGGACAGGTTCGTGCCACCTCCTCCAGTGGTTGCACCACTGCCAGTCGTCTGAGCTTCATGGTAGCCTGAGCAGCAGTTGTGTAAGCAGGAAGGAAACTTGTTGAGGCACTGAGCTTTATGTGAAATACTGAATTCTTGTTGAATGTCTGGTGAATGCTTGGTTCTTGTCATGTACTATGTTTTGAGCTATCTGGAACTGAATAATCTGGTTATGTATGTTGGATGAATGCTTGATTCTTCTCGTCTTATGCTTGTTGGATGTTTGATTCAGATTGTGTGGAAAAATGCAGTTCAAAGCATTGGCTCATTCTTGTTTGTAGCAGTAATGCTGTGCCCTTTCCAAGTAGGCCAGTCGAGTCGGAATTTAGCAGCCTAGATTCTGAATCTCTAAACATGATCATCAGGAAGAAAAACCTGAAACTTTTCTTGAGTGCCACCCATTCAGAATCAGAATGGCCAAGTGCTCCAGAATGGCCTGCGGTGACACGTGTACGGAAGCATGGCGTGCCGTGCCGTGCTTGTCTTCATGTTGCCTGACTAATTGACTTTTGACTATGGAACATGACTAACTAGTTCTCGAAATAGGCTTTCGTCTCACTTTATAAAAACATAGGTAAGAACGCTGTTGAGCTAGACAACACATCATCCAAGGGACAAATCGGCACAAACACGAGACCGAGACAGCACAACAAAAGCCCAAAAGAAAAACAAGAGAAAGGAAAAAAAGAAAGAAATGCCGACAACGTCGGATCGCTAAAAGCGCTAGTGCCTCGCAACCGTGTGCCCACCGAAGACTACCACCACACGCATATGCCTTCGGGTCGTCGTGTACCAAGCAGCACCTTCAAGAAGGGAGGCGACGACAACGACGTTGCTGCCCGGACATGTCCTAGGATTTCTCCCGGTACACTACGGGAGTGGAGGAGGGTACACCCGCCGCCCTGAACAAGGAAGGTGGCACCCGCAGGCGTCACCACGACGGGGTTGGCCACGCCGACAAGGATTTCTCCTGACCCCCCGACCCCACGACACCGAAGAGCTCCACCAAGCTTGCCGCCCACCAACATGCACCACCACGATCTTGAGGACACCATTGCCGTCTCCCCGAGGCAAGCATTGCGAGGCCGGCTGGACCAAGAACAAGGAACCATAGGCAAGACGTGACCGTACCGCAGCCCCGTGGGAGGGAACAGCCTCCACCACCAAAGGCGATAGCCGACCGGACTCAGCGGCAGGAGCAAACCTGGCCATTGGGAGCCGAAGGGCAGCAGACGCACAACCAACTAGAGGGCATCCTCCACCACAGAAGAGCGGGTGCCGTCCGGACGCGTCAGCAAGGGCACACCAGGCCGAAGGCCCGGCCGGATCCAAAGAGGGACCGTAAAACCCTCGTCGCCACGCTGCAGCACGAAGGCCAGCCGTCGCCACCCAGGTTCCGCGCCCTAGGCCGGGCCGAGCGGGCCCGTGAAGCTCTCGCCGCCTTGATGCAGCAGACGCGACGTAGGCGCAGTCACCCAAACCACAAGTCCTACCTAGGTCCAGCTAGAGACGACGCGCCGAGCTACAGATCCGGCCTGCCCTAGCCTAGATTGGGCATAGCGGGCCCAAATCTGGGAGAGCAACCCTAGCAGATCCCGACCCCGCCGCCTGCACCGCCAAGGGCGGCGCCCGTCGCCGTGCCGCCGCACCGAGCCATGTCGGAACGTCGCCAGCCGAGCCTGCCGGAGCGCCGGGCCTGCCCTGCCGCGGACGCCAAGGCCAACGCCAGCCACCCGACCCGTGTGAGGCCCTCCGTGCCACTGCACCACGTCACCGCCGCCGCCAAGACGCCGCACCGCGTGCCGCCACGCGCCGCTGTCGCTCGTCGTGGCCTGTCTGCGTCGGGCACCGAGAGCAGGGGAGGAGGATGCCCCGCCGCCACCAACACCGAGCGGCTTAGCCACCGGCGCTAGCTGGTGGCGGCAAGGGAAGGGGACACAAGGGAGGCTGGGGAACAGGTGGCGGCACGGCCCCCCGCTCGCTCGCGGGAGCGACGCGGGGACGAAGGTTTTTTCCCCACATGCCTGTAACTAAACCGTGATTCCCCTGTTTCGAGTCTGGTTCATGCCCTGTTTTGCTCTTTCCTTCGTGCAGCGAACATATACCAGTCAATACCCCCTTTCCTTGACTGACATCCTATTAGAGCATCTCTAGCAATGTTTATAAATAGCAAACCGCAAACATCCGACTTCGAGGTGCTGAATCCGCGATTGTCTGCTTCGTGGGCGGCGGCATCGAGCAGTCCCTGTAAAATTAAATTGAAAAATTTAAATTTGCGATTCACACAGGAAAGACAGGCTTCGCGGCAAAATCCAGAGGAAGAACATACGAAAAACAACCGAGGATTCCGGTCCGATTTCAGTATTACATACTAAATAATCTAAATAAAAGCATGTGACGTGCACTATGTACACAAAATGCGGCTCCGTGAGCCTTATGTGTCGTTGGACGGTGGCGGAGACGGCGCCGCTGTTCTAGTCGAGGTGGATCACCGGAGACTCCGCCGCCTCCTTGGCCTTCTCCGCCTCCTGGCGCCGAAGGCGCTCCACCGCGCGCTCCTCTGCCTCCTGGCGCTCGATGAGCCGGAGCGCCTCGGCGAGCTCCCTCTCCTCCACGGCGGTCTCACGCAGGTGCACGCGCTCCGAGCGGTGGCGAAGGCGCACCAACGCGCGCTGCTCCGCCTCGTCGGAGTCTGCGAAATTGCGCGGGATCACCGAGGTGCCGTCGCTCTCGTCGGAGTTGTCGCTCTCTCCGGGCATCACGTAATCGCGATACCCGGAGGAGCTCGAGCTCGGCGGAGACGAGGGGCGTGGCCGCGACGATCCCGCCTCTGAGGCGGTTCCCCTGTACCACGCAGGGGCGTAGGGGAGGAGCAACACTGGCATGTGCGGCGAGTTCACCCACCGGAGCGCGACACGCTTCTTGGCATTGACGGAGCGGCTGCGGGCGATCACCTCCTCGGTTTTGAGGAGCTGGCCACGCGAGCCGATGCAGCGCTTCCTAGATGAGTTTTCGGGTCGCATGGTGTCGAGGCGGAGCGTTTGGTGGCGATGGCGAGCTAGATTTGACGGCTGGAGAGTTGTCGGTGGCAGCGGAGAGGGAAAGGGCGCGTGACGGAGAGGGGTAGGTTTTTGCTCGGGTCACCCTCTCCGATCGCTAGATATGTTGGTCGCAGCGTGCGTTTAACGGGCCACCGAAAAACTTTTACCGGCCGGGTGAGATATACGGACTCTATTTTATGCCAGAAACTGAGCGTGGCCCGTATTTCGCTAGAAAAGTTCAGTTTTAACTCTTTTATGGACACTACTAAAGATTCCAAGCGGCAACCCACGAGAGCGCCCGTGAAAGCAAAATTTAGTTTAAACTAGACAATTTTGTTGAAGATTTATTGACTAAGCTAACACGCACGAAGCAGGACGGAGCGGGTGCCGTTTTGCAACTCTACATCTTACGACTACCAGACTTAATTATTTTGCTAGGATCAAGAAGTTTAACATGAGGGTTTAAAACACTTTTTTGGATCAATAAGGTGAATATATAGTTTTGATAAGAAAAAACACTATTTATAAGCAAAAATATAAGGGTATTACTGAAATTTCAGATTTTTAAAAATATATTTAGTTTCCACATGGAATGCAAATATCATGAGGTATATATTTTCATGAATTGATAAGAATGCCGCTCATGATGACGTCGCGTCGAAAACCATGCGGTTGTGGATCTTCCACGGAGATATGTTGGATCGTGGGAGCGTAACACTGGAAGGGCACGGAGATGCAGAACCCACACGTCGAACAGATTGCCGACAGCCAGCGGCCGCACTGGTGAACCAAGGAGACAAGCGTGGGTGTCAGGCAAGCGCAAGATTAAGGATGGGCCGTGGGCCTGAGTAGGAGAAGCAAGATATATTGAGTTGGGCTGTAGTGACAGGTTGCGTGTGGGCCATGGGCCAGAATGAGTGAACGGGTCTGGAGACCAAGCCGCTTGAGGCCTTGTTCGGTTTAGCAGGGATTTGAAAGAATTGAAAGGGATTGGGATGGATTAAATCCTAACCAAGTCAAACCCCCCCCAAATCCACCACATTCCACTCCAATCCACTTGTGGAGAGGATTAACCGAACATAGCCTGAGTGGTGGAGCGATGTTATAAGCTCGCCGGGGTTACAATTGCAATGTTCATCGATAATGAATGATTTAGTCGCTCTGATCCTCTCCTCTCCAACTCCTTTCTTCTCTCCCAAGTCTAGCTCGAACCTAGTCCCCATTCTAGGAGAAATCCCGGCATCCTGGCAAGGATGTTACACTTGGTATTCAGAGCTCTGTTCGAGCCGTGCGTGCTTCACAAAACTCGAGATCTACCGGTAACATCGACTAGTCGATTGTTGATTGCTCTTTGAGCAATCGACTGTAAATCTGAGACTTGCGTTTGGGAAGATTAAGAGGAAGTTGTGACGGCTCCGTTCAAAGCAAGTGCGTAGACGCGCTACCTCGTGCAACTGATGGGTTCATTCGAGGAGAAGGTGATGAAGGAGTTTCAGGTTCTTCGCCAAATTCAGCAGAAGATAGAGGGGATCGAGACGATTCAGGCGAGGCTGGATGATCCAGATGCCAAATTTGTCGAGCAGGTGGCTCGGCTGGATCATGTCCAAAGCAAAGTGGATTTGACGGTGAGCTCTGTGGGGAGTGATTCATCAGGAGCAGGTCAATGTGGCTCGAATATTGAAGGGGTCGTCAAGCACAAGGGATGTGAATCTGGATCGGATGGCGGGTGAGGGGTGTTATGCTACATCGCCGACAGCAGCAGTGGAATCTTCGTCGATGGTGGAAAATTTTGGAGGACGACCATCGCCACCACCACCCCTTCTGTCGCCGACGCTGCAGAATCGACATCCGTTCATGGACGACCTCCAGACCCACCCAAGGTAACGCACAATTCTAACCAACTGGATGAGGGGCTAGGAAGGAAATAATAGCAGGAACTTAGAACAAGATGAACCAGATAGCTTCAGTAACGTGTGGAGTAGGGAATCCACACTAATATTTTCCACTGACTTTATATTTTGCAAGAACTATACAATAGCAAGCAATTACTATTGTAGGGAGTAGCTAAGAACATGTGCATGATAAAATAACAAATATATGCATGACTTAAAATTTGTAGAGCAGCGAATGAAAACCAACATGTCTAATGAGCTTGTATGTAGCACAAAGAATAGGCACCCAGTGACTTGTATGTACTAGCAAGATTTACAAAAATATAGTTTACTGCGACATGCTTGAACTTGCTATACTACTGACAAAACAAAAAAGGGGTTGGAAATTTGGTTTGCTTGGTCGGAGAGGTGTCTAAGCATCGTCAGTATCGTGAGGGTGATGTCCAGGTAACCGAGGGTGTTGCGGTTGCGGGGAAACAGATCTTGGGCGGTCTAGGAAACAGATCTTGGGCGGTCGATGCCGGCTTGAGCGCGGTGGACGAGAGCATCGCTAAGACAAATGTGGTGCAGCAAATGATGACGCCCGTGCAGCTGGTCTGGAGCGGTGGACAAGGAACCCGTTGAACTAGATCCTGTGCGGTGGACACTGGTGAAGTGGCTCCAGTATGGTTGGGTAGCTTTCGGCGGAAGGGAAACAGAGCTTGAGCGGTCGACGACGCCATTGGTGCGGTCAGCGAGACCGCAGCTCCGGGAAGTGGTAGATAGACCCGGTGATCAAGAAACGGTGGGTGAGCATCGGTGAAGCAGCTCTACAGCGATGCACAAGACCGCATATCAAGCGGCTCAGGCCGCCGTGGAATTGCCGCTGGCCGGTGCGCGCGGTGGTCGTGGAGCTGAGGCATGACAGAGGATCCTGGGATTTTTGGAAGGGCTAGTGGAAAAACTGCGCGAATCGGGACTATGGAGGGAGAAAGAAAAATAATAACGATCATGCCCCCAAGCTACCTACTATAGTTTGCCTATAGTAAACAATGAGTAGAATGGTAATTTTAAAGCTAAAAGTTGTTGAGACGGAGGAGCTTGAAATACTTCAAGGTAGGTGTGTGTTTTTGCCGCTCGATTGAGATTTTGAATTTGGCTAGCGTCCAGCTACTAATAAAAAATATGTACTAGACCGTATGCTATCTATCCAGAATTTTAAAGCCAAAAGTTACATCAACTGATCATCCATATCCATATTTTTGCACAGAAACTTGGATACCTTCAATTCGCACGACGTAGACAGTAAATTTTTTCACCTGACTGAGATTTTGAATTTGGCTAGTGTGCAAATAATAATAGAAAAATGGTACTATCTGGGTGTGAAATTTTGCCTCTAAATGTTTAAAACTGAGTGGCGCGAAATGCTTCGAGGTCGGTGGGTTATTTTGCCGTTTTATTATGATTTTAAATTTGGCTGCCGCCTGCCGGACAAGTTTTAATAGAAAAAAGGTTGTGTAGACCATACGCCATCTGGTCAGGAATTTAAGGCGCGAGTCACATCCACTGATGCCTCGGTATAGGCGGTAGGTTTTGGCGGCCGACTGTGATTTTGAATTTGGAGATTGTCCAAAGAATAATTTAAAAAATAGTCAGTTGTCTCTCTATTTCAGGAATCCAAGTCGGGGCAACAAATAAATGTCTGAAGTGGCTTCGATTCAAGAATAGTGTACAACCAAGGTCTACTAATTATTTAGGTGTCGGCACAGAAACTTCTATAGGAAGCACTAACCAACTGGTAATACTAATTCAGACCAAATAAAAAGCATGCCGCAAAACAAATACTACCGCATACTATCAAAACACAAACACCAGCTACACGAGTATATGTAGATCATATAAAACAAGGTTTCATCACGCATACAGTACTATATATATAGAGAAAAAATGTTTCATCAGACACACATAGGCCCCCAAAACGAACAGACAACTCTAACAATCCAGTCCCTGCAGCTCCGTCACTGCAGCATAAACAAAAATGCCGCCACAGTTCTATCAACTACCAAAACAAACAAACAAACAAACAAACATCAGAATGCAGATCCAAATAACACAACCTAGGCTAACACATGCTTGCCCAAACAAGTCTTGCTTGTTCATCCGAGTGTTATTTTCATCTCCTTGATTTGTAGTCTGAATCAGCTGGGTTGCTGACAGGACTTTCTTTTTGTTTTTTGATTTAGCACTCTGAATCACGTCGGTTGCTGAAGGAAATGACTGAAATAATCGTAAAAATCATAGGTGTACACAGATGCAAGGGTTGCACATGAATGACTGCACTAACCAGGTGTCATTAAGTAGGGATGTAAAGTACACCAATGTTTAGGAGATCTGAACTTCTTACACTTCATGCTGCTGAGATCTAATTCAAATACCCCCTTCTTCGCCCATATAACCACCATTTCTCTATCCTCAAATATGCAGAGTAACCTTACTGAATCTTTCCCATCATATGCCCATGATTTCTCAAGGCCAAGGAGAGTATCCAACTCAACCTTTATATGAGACCCAATCTCCCCATTTGCCTGTTGATGATCTTGCATGGGACTACATGCATAGAGTGAAATCTCTTATAACCGCAAGGGCAACATCTCCATTATGTCCCTTAGAGATGAAAAAATTGCATATAGAAATATCATGTTTCTTATGTGGGAACTCAATATAACACAGTTTTGTTGTCACATTGTTGAATGAAATTATATATCTGGACTTCAGTGTTGGCTAGTACAAAATGCCCCCTATGAGAGTTGCCGGCCTATAATTAGTCTTAGCCAACATCTCAACACGTTCAATCCAGTCATCCCATTTTCCAAACTCTGATGAGTACCTTTGGACTAGTGCGTCTATCCAAACAACCTAGAAATTGCTGCAACAGTGTGAATACAATTGCCCATGGTTTCTCGAACAGAGAATTGTTCCGCTATCATACTCACATTTCTGCCACATTGGTGGTTCTGGTATCACTGTTTCACTTCCACTGATTGGATCACATGCCATTATCATGTTAGAACCTTGTGGACAATGAAGTAGTACCCTACCATTGCGACATCCGAGTACATATGGTTTGAAGATTTTATGTACTTCCACTAGGCTGTTCAGCTTCTGGAAGATGGCTTGGTCAATATTATGATCTGTTATTATTCAAGTGTCCTTGGAGTTGTTGGTGAAAAATCCAAGTAACGACATTCCTCTGTTGTGTGACATGGTTAGCTTTTTAAAATCGTTGCTTCCCATGAAGTACATCCAATGTTTTTGGGCGACTGATGCCCTCAGTATGCAGATGAGTACGAAGGAAGCCTAACAAGAATCTGACCGACTATATCGCTTGGCAAGTCGTTGATTGTTGCATATGTTCTTCCATTGAAGCTGGTAGGATGATGCAAATCGCACAAGTGCATCATCAGAATCAAGTAAACTACACAAGGCATAATGCACAACCCTAAATAAAGAATTAAGAAAACACCACAATGCATCATATAATTTGACATGAAAATTTAGCATCGAAATTTCATAAACTGCATGCATTCAAAAACTACCTAAAAAGCAGAGTGTGTCAACAAAATACCTAAACATCACAGGGAATAAACTAGAGTAGTACAAAAGCACCAAAATGCTTCACCATGTCGAAACAGGGTAAAGGGAATTATGAATATTTTTTCAGAGGTCATCGGGGAGGACAGAAAGGCCCCCACCTGAATTTTCTCGTTTTATCATAAAGAAGGGGAGAAAAAACGGACATAGCTTCAGTGACTTGGTGAACCCAGGTCTCACGGTGACTTGCCCCAAGATCCACCTTCCATCTTAGATTCAAGGTATGCCAGTAGCACAGATTTTAAACTACAAAGTAAAACTATTTTAAAAACTTGACAAAAAATCAGTAAATTATAGGTGCCTATGTTTGAATCCTATGAAAGTTTCATCCCATTCGGATCGCTGGTTTATGATTAAATAGTTTTTATGTTCCCAGTATTAGTAGTTTAAACTAATGTCCTCTACGTCTAGAAAAAACCTCAGAGCGGAATACATAAAAGAGAGAGGAAGTCAGGGAGACAACATCCAATACAGAACTTACAAAGGGGTCGATGAGTTCTGAGCAGATGGAGCACACGCCGCCGACGAATGAAGAGCCACACCCGCTGATGCCGAAGAAGCACGACCATGAGCTGATGCATTCCTACCATCCTATGCAGCCATCGCTTTCGCAGCGGCAACCAACATATCCAAATTTGATCCAGCAGTAGCCGACGAGGATTCGACTGAAGCCTCCACCGCTTTCCAAGCATGTACTGTGACTCCACATCCTCTTCCACTGCCTCCACTGTATCCACTGCGACTCCGCATCCACTTCACATGTATTCGCTGGTGCTGCTTCAGCATTCACCTCTGCTTTAATTTACATGCATTTGCTAACGTAGAAAAAGCATCCACCGACACCGATTCCATTTCCTGGAAATGCCACCAGCTTATGTACTTCGCAATGCCCAAAATAAATGTATTCTATCCATTAGAAAGCATGTAATCGCTGGAGGTTGGGGATGTACGTACGAGTGAACGAAGGTGTAGTGGTGCTCAATGATGGAGCGACGGGGATGGTCCGGTCGAGGGTGAGCGGCCACGCGGTGAAGATGTCTCGATGCGGTTGAGGAAGGGATTCCTTGAAACTATCACCCCGCTATATTTTTTTGTGAACCCCTCTTTTTTGTGGAAAACCCCGTTGTATATCGAGGATCCCGCCTTGCGTTGCTCAGTTTCCCGTAAGTTTTATATTCGTCTGATACAATGAATTGCTTGGTATAAAATGTTTTAGGTGGTAGAATCCCGCATTTATAAATGACATCGAGTTATAGAGTTCAAACATCGACCTAAAATTTCATAATCTACAACTAAATGTTTTGGTTTCCTATCAGATACATGCTTAGAGAAAGTCCAACAGCACCCCTATATTTTCTCCCCTATATATGTATGTAGGGGCATTCCCTAAAAATATCCTTCCCTTAAAAGATCATTAAAAGATCTTAGAAGGGAAAAAATGAAAGATAAAAAACCACCACAAGTTAGAATAAGATGACTCCTATTGCCAAATATCGTCACATAAAACCGGGTCCAACATATATTATGTCATGATAGTACATCAAATATATAGATTCGTCAGCACCACACACCAGCAGAACAAAAAAACAAGTTTTAGTACGTGACTTAACAAATGTCATCCTCACAAGAGATCCCAAATTCTTCCAAAATGAAAGTAGAGCGGTCAATATGGTTTACATATTTCCTCATATTTTGCAGGATCATGACTGTATGGGCGTGGACAATCTTGAATTTCTGTTAAGGTCTCATCTGCTTCTAGAGCCGAATTGAAAATATTGTCAGCTCCTATTTCCACCTGTTCCAAGATCCGGTCATACGCCTGGCCAATCAGGTCATCACCATCCACATTAGGTGACTCAGGAATTAAGTTGTCAGCCGAAGGGTATTGCTCAGCTTCTTGGTTGATAAATAGCCAGACCCAACTACTTTACCTTGCTTAATTAATTTCAGGGTCCTTTGTGCTAAATATATGGACTTGGATGTCATTTTAATTTTCTTAGGTCCTAGATGCGCAACTTGTACTTCCACCGACCGTGTTAACTGAAGAACACTACTCCTATGGGACCCACGCCAGATAAAATAAAATGCCACCACCCCAATTTTCCTACAAAGTGGACCATGCTTTTTTACAATTCCCAAGTTTTTAGTCGGATTTATAAAGATTACTAGCTAACCTTGTACACTTAAATGACTTTATGTCAATTTAACGAAATTAGGTAAAAATATTATTTTATGTAAATAAAATAGCTCAAAATAGAGGGGGAAATCGAAGAACGAGAAGAGATTATACATGCATATTGTTGACTAAATAGGGTGTCTAAGAGCAACTTACTTTTGGGCCTCTTTATACGATTACTGGTCATTATTAATAGATTGCTCTTTATACTTTTGGGCGATAGATTGCTCTTGAATTAAATGTCTTCTTGAAGGTAGATGGGTGTCATTTAATATATCACAAACCAACACCGAGAGTTTTACAACAGGTTCAACTTTTTGCATCTTGACAATTTAACAAAATTAGGTCAAACTCGAGCTACTAGTAAGCGCGATAGATTGCCCTAAAATTATGAATTGTCTTTTCAAAGGTAGATGGGTGCAACTTCATTTTAGTAAACAATGCCATCAGTGCCAGTATCCAACTATCAGGAAAGAACATTCTTAATTTTCCGAGTGATGATAATATTGTTCCTTTCCATAAACAAAGTCTCAATAATATGGATCTGAATGCCACAAGCAGACCTTACAAATATTTATAATGGACCGACATGTACTTAAGATTCCCATGTTTTATGATTTTCAAACTTCGGCCTAGCTAACTCTGCCCACTTGAATGACTTCATGTTGATTTATCAAAATTAGGTCAATCTTGAACTACATGAAAATTGTAGGTTTCTTTCAAAGTTTTGCGATTTTTTTGAGGTAACCATCGGGGGGGGGGTCATTTAGTATAGCACGAACCACCACCAAGAGTTTTGAAAACAGGTTCAACTTCTTTCTAAGATTTTTCATCTCGACAACTTAACGAAATTAGGTCAAACTTGAAGTATGAGTAAGCGCGATAGATTTCTCTTGAATTAATTGTATTTTTGAAGGTAGATGTATGCATCTTCTTTTAGTAAAAAATGTTGTCGGTGTGAGTTTCCAACTATTAGGAAAGAACATTCTCAATTTTCCGAGTGATAATGAGATTGTTCCTTTCTATAAAGAAAGTCTGAAGAATATTGGATCTGAATATGCCACAAGCCAAGCTTCCATACATATATATTGGACCGACATGTTGTACTACTTATGATTTCCATGTTTTATGAGTTTTCAAACTTCGTCCTTGCTAACTCTGCCCACTTGAATGACATTATGCCCATTTATCGAAATTAAGTCAAATTTGAACTAGAGGAAAATTGTAGGTTGCTTTGAAAGTTTTGGGGATTTTTTGAGGTAACCATCGGGGGGAGGGATTTAATATATCACAATCCACCACCGAGAGTTTTGTAAACAATTTCAACTTCTTGCTAAAATTTTGCATCTTGACAATTTAACGAATCTAGGTCAAACTCGAGCTACTAGTAAGCACGATAGATTGCTCTAGAATTACTAATTTTCTTTTTGAAGGTAGATGGCTGCATCTTCTTTCTAGTAAACAATGCCATCAGTGTGAGTATCCAACTATCAGGAAAGAACATTCTTAATTTTCCAAGTGATGACAAGATTGTTCCTTTCCGTAAAGAAAGTCTCAAGAATATGGATCTGAATGCCACAAGCAGACCTTTAAAATATTTATAGTGGACCCACATGTTGTACTTACGATTCCCATGTTTTATGATTTTTCAAACTTCGGCCTAACTAACTCTGCCCACTTGAATGAATTTATGCCGATTTATCGAAATTAGGTCAATCTTGAACTACAGTAAAATTGTAGGTTGCTTTGAAAGTTTTGCGATTTTTTGAGGTAACCATCCGGGGGGGGGGGGGGGCATTTGATATATGATGAACCACCACCGAGAGTTTTGAAAACAGGTTTGTTAGATACCTGGTACAAGGGGTACCCCGATCCGTCAGCGGCTGCGCCGCAACCAGCGGTCGGACATGCCTTGCGAGGGAGGCAGGAGGCCGCCCTCACGAGGGCCGCCACTCTAGAGCGTTCCTCTAGAGGGCCCAGAGTAAAGGTCCCTCCGGAGGGCTACGAGTGACCTAACGGGAGGGTACGACAGGGCCAACGGTGGCATCGGATGCCACCCCGAGACGAATCGGAAAGCATACCTAGGTCAAAGGCGTAGCAGAAGGGGTCCCATTGGAGGAGCGGGCTCTCTTCCCACTTTAGTGCACCAAGACAAAAGGAGGTACGGCGAGGTGTCAGGGTTGACGGGGGCGTCTGTTGTAAAGGTATCCCAAAGATGGTGTAGACTTAGTTCACGCAAAGTAGACTCGTAGACAAGGATCTAGAGGAGCGGCACTGTGGACGCCCTTGCTGCCGAAAGGCCAGGGAAGAGGCCTGACGCCGCCATATATAAAGGCTTCCCCTCCTAACTTAGAAAGGATAGATCCTTAGCGGTCTAAACCCTAGACATCTCATCTCCATTATACCCTCGCGAATCCAAGCGATCAATACAACCAAGAAGGAGTAGGGGCTTTACCTCCTCACGAGGGTCCCGAACCTGGCGGGTGGAAACCAAAAAGGTCCCTCTCGACCCGGTGGTCCCAGGGGCTACCATCACCATCGGCGCCCACCTATCCCCCAAGAGAGAGGAGGCACTCGTCGCCTTCCTCATGGCCAACATGGACATGTTCGCACTACAAGAATCTGGGTGGTCCATGACATTTCTTTTATTACACGTGGTAAAAACTTCGCGGATCCCTGACGTTCATGCCCGTTTCATCACAACTCCCTCGAAGGACCTCCAACCTGGATTTCCATGACGTTCCTTGGTTCGTCGCTACAGATTTCGTAGCAATTTTCGTCCCGGACCCTGAAGCCTAGTTTTCCATTTCTTCTGCTGCTTCATTCGTCATGGATTTCGTCACAGCCCATGGTCGACTTTTTTAACCGAGTGCGTCATCTGTGGGTAAATCCCACGTGTCAGATCGGTCTACACGGTACTCTCTCATGGTATCGCTGGTTTGACGGTGCTTGGTGATGTTTTTGGCCAGCCCCATCTGTCAATGCGCGTGTTGTTAATGCAATTAGAAAGTGGAGATCGTGCACTACCTACAAACGGTCCCGTGTCCCCATCCACAAACGTGCCCACCCACACATGTCCACACCCACACGTGTCCACTCAGGACTACGAACGATCCCGCGTATATAAACCTGCTCGTCCTTCTTCTTTCACGAGCTCGTGTCATTTTCCCCCAATCTGTCTAGTCACAAAACCCCAATGTGCACCTTTCGCGCGTGCCGAAGCTCATTCGCTTTGCATCACCGCCCTCCCTAGCTGCGCAATGAAGAGTATGTGTGGAGACGAGCTGGAGGTGAAGCCAGTTGGAGGCGTAGCAACTGATGGATCAGTTGTAGCTGAGCAGGCGGAGGAGGCTCCAGGAACACATGCCACTCGTCGCTGCACCGTCGAGGCTTCGGGATCCGTGCAGCCAGCAGTCGCCGTCGCCGTCAAGCAGCAGGTGGTGGCCGACAACGTCGTGTTTCTAGCAGCAGATCTGGAGGAGGGGCATTGCGGCGGCAGGCGGAGGCAACCTGCCGGTGCTCTACATCAACGACCCTGTCGTCCATGAACAAATACTCGATGCAATCACGGAGAACGACAAGTTTGAGGAGGAGGTCTCCGATGAGGCGTCCGATGTACTACTTTGCTATCTAGCTTCTTAGTCGCAGCCGCATATTTCACTGTTCATACGTAGGATTTGCTCAATCGTCTATAGATTCTTTTGCTATAGATGTAGGGAATATATATGGTTTGAATGGTCGATTTTTTTTTGGAGATTTGATTAGATCTTCTCATCTGCCATCCAGTAAATTTACATTTGCTTGGCTTGTTGTTGTTCATACGGCTTGTGGTATAAATTTAATTGATCTGTAACATTTGATTTTAGGGGTTTTAGGGATTGCTAGCTGAGTGTTGATTTCGATACAACGTGCATATAAACATTTCTATTACTTACTAAGTCCAATGATTCAATTTTGCCCCAAAAGAGTGCAAGGGGAGAAACATATATATGATGGTGTCATATTTTTTTAGGGATGCTGTTAGTAAATCTGAGGCAATGTACAACAATATAAGTTGTTTAATTGGTACTTTGGTTCGCTAACACCATCTCTAAAAACTTATGAGGCCCCAGATTTATTCTACACATATCAACAGTCATCTTTGAGATGTGTCTTCATTCATTATTAGGACGATGATTGAAATTTTCCCTAAAAGTTTGAAGGGGCCGGGTGACACACATTTTCTTGGTGTCGGCATTTTTTAGGGACGGGTCAGTGATCCCGAGACAATATACAAAAACAATATAGGTTGTGTTGTTGGTACTTTGGTTCGCTGACACCATATCTGAAGAAACTTATTATGAGGCCCCTAGATTTATTCTAGATTCATATGAACTATGATCTTTGAATTATTATTGCATGCATTCATAGTGTAGAAGAATTATATTTTAGTTTCTCACTGAGGCCGATGATTGAAATTTGACCCAAAAGATTGCAAGGGTGAAACACATTTATTGGTGTCGTTTTTTTAGGGACGGGCCAGTGAACCTGAGGCAGTGTACACAAACAATATATAGGTTGTGGTGTTGGTACTTTGGTTCGTTGAATCCGTCTCTAAAAAACTTATGAGGCCCCGAGATTTACTCTACATTCATATGAACTATGATCTTTGAATTGTTATTGCGTGCATTCATAGTGTATAAGAATTATATTTTAGTTTATCACTGAGGCCGATGATTGACATTTTCCCCAAAAGATTGTAGGGGTGACACACATTTGTTGGTGTCAATTTTTTTTAGGGCCGAGTAAGTTGTCAACACCCGGATTTTTAATCCCAGATGCCTGTTATGCCATACATCGCAATCCCAGGATTACCATTTTTGCGAGACATAACAGATTTGGATATCACAGTACATCATCCATTACAAACCATACATAAGGTCTTACACAAATAAGGATCTCATGATCCAGTTCTTAATATAACTCAAGCAGCGAAATAACGTAATAGTAACGATAGCGGGGGCGAAGCTCCATCTTCAGGGTCACAGGCAATGCTGGCGATGGGAGATGATCCTAGTTGTCGTAACCTTCCTACGGTTCATCATCCTGGTACTCCTCTTCATAGTCTGGCCACGGGAATAGACAGGGACAAAGCCATGAGTACTCTTTAAGTACTCGCAAACTAATACTAACAAGTTAAGGGGGGTTTTGTAGTAGGACACTAATCTCTAGGGTTGTTTTGCAAAAATCCAGATTTACCTCTACTAAGTTCAGAAGCAAAGAAAACTAGTTGAAAGTTTTATAACACCTAAGTGGGAACTTGAATTTCATATCACAACCCTGTTGTGGTCAAGTCAAAGTCATAATTCATTTCACAAGTCATTTTGAAAACATCTGACGGGGGAACAGTATGGCCACTCCAACTATCTATAACCGCGGACGCGACTATTCGAATAGTTTGAAACTCTACAGAGATTGTACACTTTCACCACAACATTCGATACATCCGTCAGGAACAATCCTGAATTCACCATACTCAGTATGCGGATAATCAATCCTAACCTTTTAATTACACGCCCTAGTATAGGCACATCTCCTGTGAATTTGGCCTCCTAACCATGACCAACTATCATCTTGGGTACTGCACAGGTGGACAATCTTCACAAGGTAGCCTCAACTCAGACCTTGGCCGCGAGGGAACCCATACTAAGGTATATAAATTTCCAGTCAAGCCCTACCCAATTTTCGGGTATTGTGGTTATACGGTAAAATTGGAATGGTATCGCATGCAGACAACCATCAGTTTTATCAAGGGCTAAGGCTCATGCCTCAATATTTTCATCATCAAAATCATCTGGTGTTCGAGAACACGTGTCAAAAAATTTCAGTAGAATGACTCATCATTCTAAGATTTTCATAACCCTTTTCACCAAGTATTACCATCTAAAGTTGATCAAGTTTTATGCTTAGCACTAACATCTAAAAGTTGTGGTAAATACTAATAAGGGGTGGTAAACAAGTGGATATTAGTTAAGTTCAATCTCATGCCTTAGGATGACATCAAGATTATCTACTTAGGCCAAATTTAATGCTCTTTATGCTACCTTCAATTATCTTTTTAGAATCTACAAGTCACACAAGTAAACTCTAAGAGAAAGCTTTGATAAAGAAATATGTATAAAGCTTGTAAGTGAAACTAGGATTGGGTATCATCAAATGTGTCTAACTAAGCATGCTTAGTGCATTGCCTAGATTATCTAACTTTCATAGTTGCAAGTGTTAGCTTGCAAGGTTTTAAGTATTGGCTTGCCTTGAGCAGAGCAGTGGTTGAAGTTCTCCTCGGCTTCTTCCTCATAGTATCCTCCTTCCTCCTTGTACCCTTGGTCGGTACTAGCGTCTATAAATAGATACGAGGTACACAATCACCAAACAATACTTAACTATTTTGAAAAATGTTTGAATGCAGAAAAGCTTCTGCCTTGTTATTTTTACCAAGGTTGATCTATAGATCCAAATGATTTGAATCCAATAGGCTTGGATTAAGCATTTCAGTACCTTTCTAACAAAATTAGTTTCATGCATTTTGGTTCATAGAATCGAGCTGGGGTGAATTTTGAATCTATGTACAGAACTATGTTGAAATTAAATGAAAAAAATCTAAATTTAAACTGCTGGGTCGCGTGGGAGACGCTAATGGGTCAGCCCAGTGTCATTCCGCAGTGCGGGGTTCAGCTGACAGGGGGGTCTACCAGTCAGCGGCTCATAACGCGCGAAGCGGTACGGGGCTGTGTGGGACGTTGGATTAGAGTGGAGATCAACGGCTGGGGATCGTCGTCGACGACGGACCTGTCGCCGGCGAGCTCTAACCCTAGCGGCTCGGTGGGGGTGCATAGGGGCGTACCAGGGCTCCAGTGACGATGGCAAGGCGGGCAAACGAACTGGTGGTCGACGGCGAGCTCAGGGACGGTCGAGGCAGCTCCGGTGGTGGTCGCAATCAGCGACGCCCTTCTCCTCCAGAGGCAGCCTGCTCCGGTACAATTCTGGCGAGCTGCTGCTCCCCGTTCCTCCAGCTAGAGGTGTGGGACGATGAGTGAGGTGAGGGGAGTGTAATGGTGTGCTGCAAACGGCTGGGGGTGGCCTCCTTTTATAGGCTCGACGGCGAGACCGAGAGGGACGGGCAGGCGACGGTGGCGACATGGCTACGGGCTGCTAGCAGCATGGCTGAGGGTGGCGATCGACGCGCGGTCTCCTGGCGGTGCTCTAGGACTTCAATGCGGTCGGGCGAAGCTGGCGCTCTGAGTGGCAGAGGCGGCGTCTTCGACGGCGAGCGATGGCTGTGGGGCGTTGCACGATGAACGGGGGTGTCTGGCGTGCTCCCTGGGTCGTGGCGACACGGTGGGCACGGGCTGCGGTCGAGTGGCGGCGTGTGCACTCGTGCCGGGTGCGGCGCTCCGGCGCGTGCTCGGCATGTCGCTATGGCACTGGGCGCGGGGTTTTCTCGGTGCTCCACGGCTAGGCTTGGCTTGGGGAGGGGATAGTGGGCGGCGGTGAGGTGCTGGCTAACTCCCAGACATGGCGAGAGAGGGGGAGGTGGTCTGCTGCTGCGGCGACCAAGTTGGCCGGCGAGGTGGGCTTGGCTTGGCAATGGCCATGCTGCTAGGAGGTAGGGGTGGGTTAGTTAGGTCCTGGTTTGATGCAGATGTGACAATGTGATCAATTGAATGTCAAATGGAAGACAAGTTTGGCCAGAACACTATTCAAAATAGTGAGATTGATTTGGTTTAAATTCTGCCTGCCAAGTGTTTGATGAAATGGCCGCAAGAAACTTCTTTTTGAATTTTGAAAAGATCTTTGGTGGGTGTGCTAGGCATAAGCTGGAGACTCTGTGGTTTCTTGGGTTTTCAAAATTGAGCTTGTTTGAGTGGTTTTTGAAATAGTGGGATCTTCCCATATGAGATAGATTCAATTTTAAACTGTCATTTAAACTTAGCATTTGAATGTTTTTGGCAGATCACAAAGTGGGCCTTGGTACCTCATTATGTGTACTAACAAGGGGTGCAAAGATCCACAAATGTTTCTGTTAAGTTTTGAGTGCTAGGAATAGCCAAAGTAGGCATGATAGTTAATTTGGCAAAAATGACCATTCACTTCATTTATTCATTTTAAGTTATTTTTCTTTGGGAAAAGTTTGCGAATGATTTAGATGATGTTTATTTCACCTAAGAATCATTTAACAAGCAATGAATCACAGAACCATGGCAATTCAAATGAACTCCTAATTTAAATGCACATACATATGAATGCTTTCATATTTTGAGATGGGAAAGTTTTGTTAACCCTAAATTTGATGATTAGAGTTTGATGATCCATGTTTAATATTTTTGGGATGTTACAAACCTTCCCCTCTTAAACAAAATCTCGTCCCGAGATTTGAAAAAGGACGAAAAAGATTACCTAGGATTTAAAGAGATCCAGGAACTCTGTCCTGATGTGATCTTCTCGCTCCCAGGTAGCTTCTTCTTCCGTGTGGTTGCTCCACTGAATCTTGAGAAACTTGATGCTTCGGGTTATGGTAGTTCTGAAAGCTTCTTCCAAAATACGGATGGGTACTTCGGTATAGGTCAGGTCATCGTTGATCTCTATGGTCCGGTGATCAATATTCTTGAAAACTTCAGTCTTCTCCGGAAATTTGAGGCATTTACGAAGTAATGAGATATGGAACACATTGTGCATGACTGACATTTCTTCTGGTAGTTCCAATTGATATGATACTTCTCCTCGAAGATTCAGAATCTTGAAGGGTCCGATATATCTAGGGGCTAACTTTCCTTTTAGCTGGAAACGCTGCATTCCTTTCAATGGCGACACTTTCAGATACACGAACTCTCCAATGTTGAAAGCGAGGTCTCGACGTCTCTTGTCGGCGTAACTCTTCTGTCTTGACTGGGTGGTCTTGAGGTGCTCACGAATCTTGTGAACTTTCTCTTCTGCTTCTCGTAGGATGTCGGGTCCGAAAATCTGACTCTCTCCTACTTCCGACCAATTCAAAGGGGTGCGACACTTCCGTCCATACATGAATTCAAATGGGGCCATTTGCAAACTAGCTTGATAACTGTTGTTGTATGAAAATTTTGCGAACAGTAGACAATCTTCCCATTTAGATCCATACTCTAACACACATGCTCTCCACATGTCTTCGAGTATTTGATTTACTCGCTCCGTTTGTCCGTCGGTCTAAGGGTGATAAGCTGTGCTGAAATCTAGTCGGGTTCCTAAACCTTCTTGGACTTTCTTCTAGAATCTCGAGGTAAACTGAGTTCCTCGATCCGATACGATGTTCTTGGGGACTCCGTGCAAACTGACGATTCTAGCGATGTACAACTCAGCTAGTTTCGAACTCTGGTAGGTGGTCTTGACTGGTAAGAAATGGGCGACTTTGGACAATCTGTCAACTATGACCCATATAGAGTCATTTCACCTACTAGAAGTAGGCAATCCGGTGATAAAGTCCATTCCTAGTGAATCCCATTTCCATTCCGGAATTTGTAGAGGTTGCAACAATCCATCGGGTCTTTGATGTCCCGCCTTGACTCTTTGACATATATCACACTTGGTGATATAGCTTCCGATTTCTCTCTTCATCTTATGCCACCAAAATTGTTCCTTCAAATCCTGATACATCTTCGTTCCTCCGGGGTGGATAGAATAAAGAGTATCATGAGCTTCCTTCAGAATAACTTCTTTTAACTCTGAATATGCTGGTACACAAAGACGTCCTTTGTACCACATAACTCCTTCTTCGTCTTCGGTAAATCTGGGTACTTTGCCTGCACCGATACGACGCTTGATTCCGTCGATGCTAGCATTTCCTTTCTGCACCTCCTTGATCTGGCTGATCAAAGTGGGTTGAAGTTCTATGCTATCAAAAAATCCTTCACTCACTAATTTCATTCGGAAATCCTCCATCTCCTTGTGCAAACTTGGTTGCTCCTTCAAAATCATGGAGTTCAAGCGGCACGGCAATCTGCTAAGGGCATCTACTACCACATTGGTTTTACCGGGGTGATAGTGAATGTCCAGGTCGTAATCCTTGATTAAATCAATCCATCTTCTCTGTCTCATATTCAGCTCCTTCTGAGTGAATATATACTTCAGGCTCTTGTGATCCGAATAAATATCACAACGGTTTCCCACGAGATAATGCCTCCAGGTCTTCAGGGCTATAACTATGGCTGCGAGCTCGAGGTCATGGGTTGGGTAGTTCTGTTCATGCTGCTTCAGTTGTCGGGATAGATAGGATATAACTTTTCCTTCTTGCATTAGCACACATCCGAGGCCGATCTTGGATGCATCACAATACACGTCAAAGGGCTTCGTGATATCCGACATGATCAAGATGGGGCTGAAATCAATCTTCTCTTGAGTTCCTGAAAACTTGCTTCACATTTGTCCGTCCATTCAAACTCCTTGTCCTTCTTCAGCAATTGAGTCATGGGTCTGGCGATACTCGAGAATCCTTCTACGAACTTGCGGTAATATCCCGCCAATCCGAGAAATGCACGAACTTGGGTTTGAGTGGTTGGGGCTTGCCAATCTTCGACATCTTTCACCTTTGCAGGGTCAACGGTAATTCCTCCGGCTGATACAATGTGGCCGAGGAATCCTACCTTCTGTAACCAGAATTCACATTTTCTAAACTTGGCATACACCCGATGCTCTCTAAGGGTTCCAAGAATGGTCCTTAGGTGTAGCTCATGTTCTTCTTCTGATTTGGAATAAATCAGAATGTCATCTATGAAAACAACGACAAACTTATCTAGGAAGTCCATAAAAATCTTATTCATGAGATTCATGAAATAAGCGGGGGCATTGATTAATCCAAAAGACATGACAGTATACTCGTATAATCCATATCTGGTGGTAAAGGCAGTCTTTGGAATATCTTCTGCGCGAATCTTGAGTTGATGATAGCCAGTTCTAAGATCAATCTTAGAAAACACCTTGGCACCAGTCAACTGGTCAAACAGATCTTCTATCTTCGGCAAGGGGTACTTGTTCTTGATAGTGACATCATTCAACTTCCGATAATCCGTACACAAACGGTTACCTCCATCTTTCTTGTCCACGAACAAAACAGGTGATCTCCATGGTGACGCACTTGGTTGAATCAATTCAATTTCCAGCATGGCATCCAGCTACTTCTTCAGTTCTGCTAGTTCAGACGGGTTCATACTGTATGGTCTCTGGGCTATGGGTCCTGTTCCAGGGATTAGTGCAATGATAAACTCGATGTCCCGATCTGGGGGCATACCGGGCAAAACATCTGGAAATACATCGGGGTATTCACAGACTATCCGGACTTGGTAAATGGTAGGTTGGGCTATACTCTTGTTGCACTTGAATTGACGAGGTAAGGTTTCAGATACATGCTCGGCTGATACTCCAGTTGTACTGGTCATGGTTATGGCTTTCTTGGCACAGTCAATTAACCCTTTATGTATGGACATCACCAATCCATTCCTAGTACTACTTCCAAACCTTTAGTTCCGAGTACTATTAGATTAGCATAAAAATCTATGCCATGGATTCAGATAGGGACGGCTTTGCAAATTTGCCTAGCTTTGGTGGTTGAACCGGGGATTTGAACAATCATAACATGCTTCAGTTTGGTTGGTTGAATCTTACTAGTGCATGCAAATTCTTTGGTGACAAATGAGTGCCATGCACCAGAATCAAACAACACTCTTGCAAGTACTGAGTTAAAAGAAAACATACCCAATACGACATCTGGCGCTTCCTGGGCTTCTTCAACATGCATGAGAAAGAGACGGCCGTTGCGATTGAGTGAATTCCCTGGGGCAAACCTTCTTCCGGGCTGAACACGACGCTGCTGCTGAGCTGGGGCATTTGCATTGGGGGCTGCGGCATTCTTCTTGGGGCACTCATTGGAGTAGTGACCCTTGGTTCCACAGTCATAACAACTCACTTGCAACTTGTCTTTCGCTGCAACAGGCTCAACATTGCTCCCAGTCCTTGGGGCAGTGTTGGTGTTGGTGGCGGCATTGTTGTTGTTGAACTTGGGTGGTGCACAGTTGAAATTGCTAGAGTTGCCGAGGTTGTTGTGGTTTCCTCCGGGCCTTGGGTTTCCACGGTTGTGATAGGTCAGACGGTTCATCGGGGGTCTGTTGGTTCTCGGGGCAAATCCTAGAGATGGGTTGGGGCGATACTTTGTGATAGGGCAAAGGTGTCTGATCTTTCGATGAGATGGTGATAGTCGATTTTGTGGAGTTCGGGCTTGACGATCCGACTACACGTGCAAGCACGAGCGCCAATGCAATCGCTAGGCCAATCTCCTGGAGGTTACCGATCCTGCGGGAACACGATCAGCCTAACCAGTGAGGGTCTTAATTCCTACCTGAAATTGAGAACAAGTAAGAACTAAAATTGAAATCAAGATATTGCGGATTAAGATGAAAGCTTTATTGAGAAGGTGGGATCCTGTATAGGTGCGAAGTACAAGAGGCCTCTGCGACGCTCGAGCCTTGGCGAAGTTGCTATGATGGCTAACTTAATGTCTAAACAAAATCCGAGTCTATGGTGACGGCTATGGGGAGTATTTAAGGAGGAAAAGGTGGGGTTTCGGCCAGCCATAGAAGTGGTGGCCGAATCCTACCCTAGAAGTCCTTTTCTCCTCAAATACGGACTCTAAAAAGTGGCTATTTAAAATCCTGCGAAAATTACATGGGCCTGGCCCAAAATAAAAGGTGTCGCAGCACCATATTAAGCTATAGACGAATTTGTGAAGTATTAATCTTGAATATTTCGTCCAAGCTTTCTTTCTTCATTATGGTGGCCTCAAAGTTCTGAAATCTTCATCCGTGGCCTTCTCTTGAATCATCACATTCTTGCTGCCATCTCCATGCATGGCCATGCTCCAATGCTTGTCCCTCTCATCCATGCTTGGTCCATCATTCCTAAGAGTAAGAAATACATCTGATTTAGGCAGCATCATATTCTCATGTATGTGAGGAATAGTTCCAAGAAACGAAAGTACCTGATAGTGAAGTTGTTTGGCACGAGATCTTGTGATAGGTCCTTGTATGTGTGTAGCTGTAGGTACAACGGTTGTATCAATAGATGGGATGTACACATCACTTTGGGGTATGGTGGGTTCCTGGTTGATGCATCATGCGGCGCTTGCGGTTCTCATTGGCTTGGTTGATCTTTCCTTCCATCTGAATGGCAGAGTCGACAAGGGCTTCAATATCAGCAAAGGGGATATTGACCAACACTGTCTGCATCTCATCATGCAAACCATTCAAGAATCTTTCTTTCTTCTTGGCTTCAGTGTCGATCTCATCTGGGGCATACCTAGCTAATGACAAGAATTTGTCACGGTATTCCACTACGGTCATCCTTCCTTGCTTCAGTTCTCTGAATTCATCTCTTATCCTCTTGATCAAACCCGGTGGCACATGGGTTCTGCTGAACTTGACCTTGAATTCATCCCAGGTCATCATCTGACCTCCGGTCATTGCACGAACGCTGTTCCACCATGCTATTGCATCTCCGGCTAGATAGTGGGTGGCGAACAAAACTTTCTCGTTAGCTTCCACTCCGAAAACCTCCAGATTGTTCTCCATTGTTTGCAACCAATCATCTGCATCTAGGGGTTCCTCTGACTTAGTGAAAACAGGTGGGTTGGTGTTCTGGAAATTCTTGAGCTTAGATCCATGGTTGTCCTGGTTTCCTTGGCCTTGATTGTTGTTGGCAAACTGAGCTATGTGCTGAAGGGTGACTAAGTTGGATTGACGTTCTACTCTTTCAGATTCGCGGTCAGAAACAAACATTTGCAGGATCTGCAACATCGGGTCCGGGGATGAACCACTTCCTCCGCGAGGCATCTGAAGATTGAGATAGATCATGAGAAAAGAGGGAAATTTCTAAGGTTCCGGGACTTTGAAAAGTTTTTAAAGTTTGACTCAGATTTTCTAGCAACTTGCTTTTCATTCGTTCATTCATAGCACATGATACAACACACAACACAACAAAGGAAAATAAGAACCATTCTGGAAACTACGATACAGTGGGACCGAATACAATTCACTACGCTAGTGCTCAAGTGCTACTATTCCTCAGAGTCGGTGTACTCATTATCCTCATCATCATCATCGTCATCGATGAAGGCAAAATCCTCCTCATCGGTGAAGAAGTCCATGGCCTGATCCTCCAAAAAGTCATCATCATCGCTGAGATATGAGTAGGGATATCCACGAAGGTCTTCTCCGGCATTCTCCCTTTCCTCCAACTGCATGTCTCTGTTGTGGATGGTCTCCTCCAGATCTGTGATACGGTGGTGAAGACGGGCAATGATGCGCTCCTTCTTGTCGAGTTGACGGCGACGAGACTTGCGATCCTTCACTAGCATGGCGAGGGTCTGATCCATCTTCTTGGTGATGGCGGACTTGTGGTTGGAGTAGTCACGGGCATTGTCCAACTCCTGCTGACGATCATACATCATGAAGCTAAGGTGGTCCAACTGAGTCTTCAGCTCGGGGTGATGTGGGGCTTCCAGTGGCTATCCCATAGCATCACGCCTTGGATAGAACTCAAAGAGGGTACCCTTGATCTGAATGATACTCTGCCCACATAGACGGGAAAGAGCTTCCTGCATGGCCCTGGCAAGTCCACCGAGCCAGTTGTTCTCTCTTAAGGTGAACTGAATTCCCTCGGCAGTGGGTGGTTCAATCATTCCTCGGAGACTTGCAACAACTAGCCACTGCAGATCTTCTCCTTCCTGATCATTGAGCTGAGCTCCGAAGAACTCGGGGTGCGGATGCTCTAGAAGTTCCGAAAGCTGGTCCAAGTCACGCTCAAAGATGAGTTCTCCTCCATTCCCCAACTGATAAAACTTGCTGTACTTCACGTCCATCTATAAGAATATAGGATGAGTAAGTTAGTAGAGTGATCAAGTGTGTCAAATTTTATGTATTTTGCAAGAGTCTTTGAGGAACATGAATTTTCATGAAATAATCCAAGTGATAAGAATGAGAATAGGTTTTTATAAATACTCGCTTCCTTTGGTTTTGAAACTAAGTTTTTGATTCAAACGTACATTCTAACTAGGGTCTCCTATGGTCAGGATGACTCTAATACCAACTTGTCAACACCCGGATTTTTAATCCCAGATGCCTGTTATGCCATACATCGTAATCCCAGGATTACCATTTTTGCGAGACATAACAGATTTGGATATCACAGTACATCATCCATTACAAACCATACATAAGGTCTTACACAAATAAGAATCTCATGATCCAGTTCTTAATACAACTCAAGCAGCGGAATAACGTAATAGTAACGATAGCGGGGGCGAAGCTCCATCTTCAGGGTCACAGGCAATGCTGATGATGGGAGATGATCCTAGTTGTCGTAAACTTCCTGCGGTCCATCATCCTGGTACTCCTCTTCATAGTCTGGCCACGGGAATAGCCAGGGACAAAGCCATGAGTACTCTTTAAGTACTCGCAAACTAATAGTAACAAGTTAAGGGGGGTTTTTGTAGTAGGACACTAAGCTCTAGGGTTGTTTTGCAAAAAGCCAGATTTACCTCTACTAAGTTCAGAAGCAAAGAAAACTAGTTGAAAGTTTTATAACACCTAAGTGGGAACTTGAATTTCATATCACAACCCTGTTGTGGTCAAGTAAAAGTCATAATTCATTTCACAAGTCATTTTGAAAACATCTGACGGGGGAACGGTATGGCCACTCCAACTGTCCATAACCGTGGACGCGGCTATTCGAATAGTTTGACACTCTGCAGAGATTGTACACTTTCACCACAACATTCGATACATCCGTCAGGAACAATCCTGAATTCACCATACTCAGTATGCGGATAATCAATCCTAACCTTTCAAGTACACGCCCTAGTATAGGCACCTCTCCTGTGAGTTTGGCCTCCCAACCATGACCAACTGTCATCTTGGGTACTGCATAGGTGGACAATCTTCACAAGGTAGCCTCAGCTCAGACCTTGGCCGCGACGGAACCCATACTAAGGTATATAAATTTCTAGTCAAGCCCTACCCAATTTTCGGGTATTGTGGTTATACAGTAAAATTGGAATGGTATCGCATCCAGACAACCATCAGTTTTATCAAGGGCTAAGGCTCATGCCTCAATATTTTCATCATAAAAATCATCTGGTGTTCGAGAACACGTGTCAAAAATTTTTAGTAGAATGACTCATCATTCTAAGGTTTTCATAACCCTTTTCACCAAGTATTCCCATCTAAAGTTGATCAAGTTTTATGCTTAGCACTAGCATCTACAAGTGGTGGTAAATACTAATGAGGGGTGGTAAACAAGTGGAGGTTAGTTAAGTTCAATCTCAACCTTAGGCTAACATCAAGATTATCTACTTAGGCCAAATTTAATGCTCTTTATGCTACCTTCAATTATCTTTTTAGAATCTACAGTCACTTAAGTAAACTCTAAGAGAAAACTTTGATAAAGAAATAAGTATAAAGCTTGTAAGTAAAACTAGGATTGGGTATCATCAAATGTGTCTAACTAAGCATGCTTAATGCATTGCCTAGATTATCTAACTTTCATAGTTTCAAGTGTTAGCTTGCAAGGTTTTAAGTATTGGCTTGCCTTGAGCAGAGCAGTGGTTGAAGTTCTCCTCGGATTCTTCCTCATAGTATCCTCCTTCCTCCTCGTACCCTTGGTCGGTACTAGCGTCGATAAATAGATACGAGGTACACAATCACCAAACAATACTTAACTATTTTGAAAAATGTTTGAATGCAGAAAAGCTTCTACCTTGTTATTTTTACCAAGGTTTATCTATAGATCCAAATGATTTGAATCCAACGGGCTTGGATTAAGCATTTCAGTACCTTTCTAACAAAATTAGTTTCATGCATTTTGGTTCATAGAATCGAGCTGGGTTGAATTTTGAATCTATGTACAGAACTGTGTTGAAATTAAATGGAAATATCTAAATTTAAACTGCTGGGTCGCGCGGGAGACGCTAATGGGCAGCCCAGTGTCATTTCGCAGCGTGGGGTTCAGCTGACAGGGGTCTACCAGTCAGCGGCTCATAACGCGAGAAGCGGTACGGGGCTGTGTGGGACGTTGGATTAGAGTTGAGATCAACAGCTAGAGATCCTCGTCGACGACGGACCTGTCGCCGGTGAGATCTAACCCTAGCGGCTCGGTGGGGATGCATAGGGGGCGTACCAGGGCTCCAGCAACGACGGCGAGGTGGGCAAACGAACTGGTGGTGGACGGCGAGCTCAGGGATGGTCGAGGCAGCTCCGGGGGTGGTCGCAATCAGCAGCGCCCTTCTCCTCCAGAGGCGGCCTGCTCCGGTACAATTCCGGCGAGCTGCTTCTCCCCGTGCTCCGGGTAGAGGTGTGGGATGATCAGTGAGGTGAGGGGAGTGGAATGGTGTGCTGCAAACGGCTGGGGGTGGCCTCCTTTTATAGGCTACGGGCGAGACCGAGAGGGATGGGCAGGCGACGTTGGCGACATGGCTACGGGCTGCTAGCGGCATGGCTAAGGGTGGCAATCGACGCGCGGTCTCCTAGCGGTGCTCTAGGACTTCAATGCGGGCTTAGGGGCGGTGGTAAGCGGTCGGGCGAAGCTGGCGCTCTGAGCGGCAGAGGCGGTGCCTATGGGGCGTTGGACGGCGAGCGGGGGGTGTCTGGCATGCTCCCTGGGTCGTGGCGACATGGTGGGCACGAGCTGCGGTCAAGTGGCGGCATGTGCACGCGTGCCGAGTGCGGCGCTCTGGCGCGTGCTCGGCATGCCGCTGTGGCACTGGGAGCGGGGGTTTCTTGGTGGTCCACGACTGGTCTTGGCTCAGGGAGGGGACAGTGGGCGGCGTTGAGGTGCTGGCTAACTTCCAGACATGGCGAGAGAGGGAGAGGTGGTCTGCTGCGGCGGCGACCAAGTTGGCCGACGAGGTGGGCTCGGCTTGGCAATGGCCATGCTGCTAGGAGGTAGGGGGTGGGTTAGTTAGGTCCTGGTTTGATCCAGAGGGGACAATGTGATCAATTGAATGTCAAATGGGAGACAAGTTTGGCCAGAACACTATTCAAAATAGTGAAATTGATTTGGTTTAAATTCCGCCTGCCAAGTGTTTGATGAAATGGCCGCAAGAAACTTCTTTTTGAATTTTGAAAAGATCTTTGGTGGGTGTGCTAGGCATAAGCTGGAGACTCTGTGGTTGCTTGGGTTTTGAAAATTGAGCTTATTTGAGTGGTTTTTGAAATAGTGGGATCTTGCCATATGAGATAGATTCAATTTTAAACTGTAATTTAAACTTAGCATTTGAATGTTTTTGGCAGATCACAAAGTGGGCCTTGGTACCTCATTATGTGTACTAACAAGGGGTGCAAAGCTCCAAAAATGTTTCTGTTAAGTTTTGAGTGCTAGGAATAACCAAAGTAGGCATGATAGTTAATTTGGCAAAAATGACCATTCACTTCATTTATTCATTTTAAGTTGTTTTTCTTTGGGAAAAGTTTGGGAATGATTTAGATGATGTTTATTTCACCTAAGAATCATTTTACAAGCAATGAATCACAGAACCATGGCAATTCAAATGAACTCATAATTTAAATGCACATACATATGAATGCTTTCATATTTTGAGATGGGAAAGTTTTTGTTAACCCTAAATTTGATGATCCATGTTTAATATTTTTGAGATGTTACATAAGTGAACCTGAGGCAATGTATACAAACAATATAGGTTGTATTGTTGGTACTTTGGTTCACTTACGCCGTCTCAGAAAAAACTTGTGAGGCCCCCATATTTATTCTACATACATAAGAACTATGATATTTGAATTGTTGTTGCATGCACATTCATAGTGTATATATAAAAATTATGAGGCCCCTGATTTATTCTCATATGGAACTATATGATCTTTGAATTGTTTCTACTATATGATCTTTGAATGATTCGTATGATGCATATGTATATGCATGGTTTTTATCATACTTGAATATTATTTGGTTTTTTGTTATATATAATTACATTATAGGATTACATTTCAAATTATTATTGTGGCCAATGATTTAAATTTGCCCAAAAGAGAGGCAGACACATTGATGTCAGATATTCATGGATGAGTTAGCGAACCCGGGGCAATGTACAAGAACATTAGGTTGTGCAATGGGTACTTGGTTCGATTACGACATCCTTGAAGAAAAACTTATGAGGCCATAGACTTTTTTCTACATATAACTCTAATCTAATCAATTTAATATTGTCTTACATATGTTGTCAATCATATGCCTGGGTTCTAAGTTACATTCATAAAACAATCTACAGGACGATTCTGATGATGTGGACTCTACCAAGTACTCTAGGGACAACAAGATCCGCTATGTTCTGAGTAAGTTACGATGTGGGCAGATATCTTTCCACCATAGGGGGAGACTCTTTTGCTCATTTTGTGGAAGGGTCATCGACTCGAACATCAATAACATGATCCAGCACGGGGTGGACATTGGCAGAAGCCTAGGACAAAAGCACCAGCCGAAGACCTTGGCGAGGCACGCAGCCTATGGCAAATTCCTCTAGGAATATGTCAGGACTGGCCTATTTTCCCTGGACTAGGATGCTGCATGCTCCTGCTGCTATGGCCGGGCACAAAAAACCAAAACCGAAGACCGAAACCGAAAAAACCGGGACCGAACCCGAAATATCAGGTAATTCGGTCTTTGGGTATGTGTTTGGTCCTGGCAATTACATGACCGAAATATTAACGGTCTGTTCGGTTGTTTGTAGTTGAAGCCCGATTCAACCGAATAGACCGAAATTTCTAGTACCGCGAAGCTCCCCATTGCCAGAATATGTCCAGCTGTAGCCCAAGAGAGGCCCGACCTTCTCATTTTCCTTGCTCCCTCGTCACTCCCAGCTCTCCTTGACCTACAGCCGTCGCCCGCCGCCACACAGCAGCTACCAGCAAGCCAACCAGGAGCCCAGGACCTTGCCCTGCCGCCCGTCGCCAGATCCCTACCCAAGCGCACCTCCGGTCCTTCGCCATCCCCGACTTCCCGCCACAGCTCCGACCTCAAGGCGCTGCGCCGCGGCCACAGCTCCAGCACCCCGATGAGGCGACGAGGTGACGCCGTCTCTAGCAGTCCGACGAGGCGACGGTGACGAGGTGCCGCGGCCACAACTCCAGCTCCAGCACCCCGATGGCCAAGCTTCTTCCGGTCAGTTCCCGCGCGTCTCCAACCTCGGGGCGCCGCCCGCCGCCACGTGACCAAGCCCCAACCCAAGGTAAGAAATCTGCACCTCCCGTTGCACTTGTATACTTACATGCATTCGTTGGAGATAATTTGTTGGAGCCTTGTAGAAGTAGAACACTAGTAGATTGTTATACACGCCTTTGTTTTGTACTTATTCACGCAGACTGTTATACATGTTCTTAGCTATTGGGAATCGAGAGTGAATCACAGATTTTTTGCTGTTTTTTTGTAGATGGCATCCAAAAACAGTTGAAGAGCCGGACTATTTTGTTGTTCAGCACAGGAACTTGCTCTTCCGGATGCAGAGGCAGATGAAGCGATCAGTGGTTACAATCAGCCATGTTCTTCAGTGGTATTTATCTAGACACTGATTTACTAACACCATTTATGTTACCCTTGCGGATGCATTATTGCTGGACTTGCAATCGGGCAGGTTCTTCATACATTTCTGTTGCATCTACAATCATCCAGGTGTCCATGTTCCTTCATATATTTATGTTGCTACTACATGAGTATTGTTATTTTCTGTCCATGCTCCTTGATATATTTCTATTGCTATTAGGCTACTACATGAGAAATATATTGTGTCCATTGTTCTTTGCTACTAAATGAGTATAGCTGATACAATTAGACAGTGCTACTAAATGACTATACCTTCTGTCCATTCCTTTTTTAGATAGAAAATATAAGCTGAAAGTTCAGTTGTTGCTGCATCGCCGTACACGACCAAGTCAAGCAAGTTCACCAATGAAATGTGAACGTCCAGAATGGTGTACAACTCTACATGGATGTGCACGATTCAGCAAGTTTATATCATATATTGTGCTTGTGATCTGTGAGCTTGTGATGTGTAAGACGTGTGAACATTGTCATGGATGTGCAAGCCCAGCATTTTGATGTTCTACATGGATGTACTATACTTGTGATCCGTGAGACTGACTGTGAGTTGATGTTTGTCAAGTGGTGAGCGACTATGTGAAAGTAAGAGTGTGACTATGTAGTCTGTGTCAGTATGTAATAACTATTAATTGCTAATTTGCTTTGAACTATCAGCTATCTCTTCTCTATTTGGGTAATATGGTCATGACCGAAGACCGGACCGAAAAGACCGAAGACCGAATGCAAAAGGACCGAAATAACCGAAGGTAATACGGGTAGCATTTTTGGATGACCGAAATTTTTAATGACCGAAAAGACCATACCGAGCAAACCGAACAGACCGAATGCCCGGGCAGACCTGCTGCTGCCCATGTTTCCCTCCTGCTGCTGCCCCTTCTTATTTTGTATAAGTTAAATATTACCTGGTTGCATGTAAGACAATTTCACTCTTCCGTGGTCTTTGGTGGTGGTGGCTGAACTATGAACTCGTATATATATATATATATTACTCCTTTATATGGAGTTCCTTAAAATTTCCAGTGTTCAATTATATTACTGATCATGCATGCTTATGCACACTACCAGCTGTTAGTCAGTCTGATAGAAATTAAATGGCTTAAAGATTACCTTAAACAGAGATCGAACTTACGAACACACTCAATTCATCCTTCTTTGCAGTTTTCACTCGAAAAAAAAGAAAAAAACAGAGTACCCTGACTAGGATTCGAGCTCTCGACCACGCGCGTTGCTCTAGATGCTCAAACCGTTGGTCTAGAGGAATCTATTTCTGATAGTTTTACTACTTTTCCCGTATTATACACATGTTCAAAATTCGCCATCTTTCCATAATTTACACATGTTTTCACTAACAACCCAACAGCTGGAGAAGACAAATATGTTACAAACATAGCACTAGTTCATATTTCTTACACTCATTTCTCAATCACAAGAAGATGAAAAACTTAAAGTATAGGAAACTACATATCAACATGGAGATAGAATAGAATCTTACAAATATATAGAGAACATGCTTCACATAAAGTTCCAAACCAACTAGACAACCAGATTCACTTATACTTAGAAACCATGTAGACTACCAGGTTCACATACAGGTCGAAACTGACTATGTGTTCACTGATAACACATTCAACCAGCACACAACCAGTACCGTGTGCCTTCATTTCAAGCGACTAATATAACACATGAAGCTATATATGGACTCATCAAACAAGATGAATATGAACATATCCCCTTTTTTGATTTGAGCATCCTCGACCATGTTTGACCAGTTAGTTGTCATCTGGGCAATATCATTCTTGCCTTTGATGAACTGAACATGCTCACGACCTACTACATGATCTGCGATTATGACAGGGATCTTCAGAGGCATATATTGGTTGAGGTAGGCATTGTTGTACCTAGCTGAAAAGTACTGGAGGTGGAGAATAAAGTTAGTTGCTGACTATAATTCAATGTACATAAGTAGATTCAAAGAGTAAAATCTCAAAAGTTTAGCATCATGGCCTTCCCAGGGATGACATTTGACTTTTTCATATTACACACATAGAGTGGTATAGGTGGCTGGTGTTGTGAAATAGCTCTAAGATACACAGCTTGGTTTGAAGTCAATTCCATATCATTTGCAAATACAAAGTAATCGTTGAAGTCCTCGCTACCCTTCATCGAGGGACCTAGATAGACAATATTATAAAGTAATCTATAGTGTCATAAGAATGACTATAACATTAAGCCAATGTATATGACTCTAACCTCTAGTAAGGTCCCTCGGTTTCTCAGCTTTCTTGGCTACATGTTGCTTCACTTCGTCACCAGATGGAACATTGTAGCCTTGATTTTTAGCCTAAAATAGACATTGCGCTAATTAGAATGTTTTGGTTTGATGGTATACAATAGGTTTCACTACTATGTTAGTGCCAGTATAAACAATTTTAGAACCTGCTCATGTATGTCGCTAGCCTTCATACCGCAGAACCTGCAATTCTCACAGTTCGTCCTACCTGCCTCAGAGAGTAAATACAAAAATTAATTAAAAGCACAAGCATCAAGTGACTACTATTTTGTGGGACCTAGACCTAGATCGACCATGCAGACCTAGACCCGTCGCCGGTGATCTAGAGCTAGGCAGCATTGCCGATGTGGTGACCTAGATAGAGCATAGACGCACAATCGTGGAACATGGAGGAGATGCATTGAGATAGGCCGGGGGCACTTACCCATGAGCCTGCAACCACCACCGCCGCCGACATCGTTGCCAGGGAGGGGAGAGGATATTGTGGACGCCAGGCAGGGGAACGGATTTGCTGATTGCCTTGGAGGGGACCAAATTTGGTCCCGGATTTGGTGGTCGCCGGGGAGAGCGGAGTGGTGGGGACTAAGGAGGGTTAAGAAAGCAGCACCATGATGTGTGGGTCCCACGGAAGAACAGATTTTAGTCCAACGCTCAGCGATCTTGCCCAAAATTCGAAACCGGCATGAAACATTCAAAAAGTGTGAAGCAGCCACCAAGGAAGTGATGTGAAAATGCATCACCCCATTTCTACTAAATACTGTAGAGCATTTAGTGGCCAAATCACCAATTGGCTCCAAGTAGAACCTCTCGGTGCAACCCTCGTGATATAAACAAGTTTCTGCCGGTCCTGCTAGAGGGGGCCCAAATTTAGCCCAGAGCTACCTCATATCTATCTCGGTAATTTTCAAAAAAATCATTTCTAGGTACAAAACATGGCATTTCTTCAGAGATCCAACGAGAGATTAGCAAGACCCGACACATAGCCAAGAACCCTAACTGCCGCGGTATCGGCCAAATTTCAAAACCGGCCTAAAAATTCAAAAAAAAAAATTCAAAAAATGTGAAACCTTCACACATTGCCATTTCATGTTGCCTAGTTGCATGAAAAAATGGCAAACATGGAATATAGGGGTTATTCTAAAAAGTGTTCACAGAAATGACCTAATGTCTTTGGGGATTCATGGCTTTTAGGGAAAATTAACTAGGTCATGACCACATCCCTAGCATAATTTTCCTTAATGCACCCATATTCCGTGCATGGGTGTATATTGTGATGCCAAATAATAAGCTTCATGAAGTTTTCAATTCTCTGCACGAAAAATCCATTTTCCATTTTCTCGGTGCCAAAAGGGGCTCATTTTGTGAAGCAGCCATCAAGGAAATGATGTGAAAATACATCACCCCATTTTTAATAAATACTATATAGTATTTAGTGGCTAAATCACCAATTGGCTCCAGCTAGAACCTCTTGGAAAAACCCCCGCGATATAAATAAGTTTCTGCCAGTCTTGCTGGAGGAGGCCCAAATTTAGCATGGAGCTACCTCGTAGCTATCTCGGTAATTTTCAAAAAAAATCATTTCCAGGTACAAAACATGGCATTTCTTTAGAGTTCCAACGAGATATTAGCAAGACCTAACACATAGCTAGGAACCCTAACTGTCGTGGTATCGGCCGAATTTCAAAACCGGCCTAAAAAATTCAAAAAATGTGAAACCTTCACACATTTCCATTTCATGTTGCCTAGTTGGATGCAAAAATAAGAAACATGGAATATGGGGGTTATTCTAAAAAAGTGTTCACAGAAATGACCTACCGCCTTTGGGGATTCATGGCTTTCAGGGCAAATGAGCTAGGTCATGACCACAACCATGGCGTAGTTTGCCTTAATGCGCCCATATTCCGTGCATGGGTATATATCGTGATGCCGAACAATGTGCTTCATGAAGTTTTCACATTCTCCGTATGGAAAATCCATTTTCCATTTTCCCGGTGCCGAAAAGGGCTCATTTTGTGAAGCAGCCACCAAGGAAGTGATGTGAAAATGCATCACCCCATTTTTAATAAATACTATAGAGAATTTAGTGGACAAATCACCAATTTGATCCAGCTAGAACCTCTCGGTGCAACCCCACGATATAAACAAGTTTCAACCAGTCTTATTGGAGGGGGCCCAAATTTAGCCTGGGGCTACCTCGTAGCTATTTCAGTAATTTTCAAAAAAATCATTTCCAGGTACAAAACATGGCATTTCTTTAGATATCCAACGAGAGATTAGCAAGACCCGACACATAGCCAGGAACCCTAACTGTCGCGGTATCGGCCATATTTCGAAACCAGCCTAAAAAATTCAAAAAATATGAAACCTTCGCAGATTTCCATTTCATGTTGCCTAGTTGCATGCAAAAATATCAAACATGGAATAAGGGGGTTATTCTAAAAAAGTGTTCACACAAATGACCTACCGCCTTTAGGGATTCATGGCTTTGAGCGCAAATGAGCTAGGTCATGACAACATCCATGGCATAGTTTGCCTAAATGCGCCCATATTCTACGCATGCGTGTATATTGGGATGCCAAACAATGTTACTTTATGAAGTTTTCACATTCTCCACATGGAAAATCCATTTTCCATTTTCCCGATACTGAAAAGGGCTCATTTTGTGAAGCAGCCACCAAGGAAGTGATGTGAAAATGCGTCACCCCATTTTTAATAAATACTAGAGAATTTAGTGGCCAAATCTCCAATTGGCTCCAGCTAGAACCTCTTGGTACAACCCCACGATATAAACAAGTTTTTGTCGGTCTTGTTGGAGGGGGCCCAAATTTAGCCTGGAGCTACCTCGTAGCTATCTCGCTCATTTTCAAAAAAAATCATTTCCAGGTACAAAACATGACATTTCTTTAGAGATCCAATGAGAGATTAGCAAGACGCGGCACAAAGCCAGGAACCCTAACTGCCGCAGTATTGGCCGGATTTTGAAACCCGGCTCAAAAATTCAAAAAATAATAAAAAAATGTGTAACCTTCGCACATTGCCATTTCATGTTGCCTATTTTCATGAAAAAATAACAAACATGGAATATAAGGATTATTCTAAAAAAGTGTTCATAGAAATGACCTACCGACTTTGGGGATTCATGGCTTTCAGGGAAAATGAGCTAGGTCATGACCAAAACCATGACATAGTTTGTCTTAATGCACCCATATTACGCGCATGGGTGTATATTGTGATGCGAAACAATGTTGCTTCATAAAGTTTTCACATTCTTCGCATGGAAAATCTATTTTCCATTTTCCCGGTATCGAAAAGGGATCATTTTGTGAAGCAGTCACCAAGGAAGTGATGTGGAAATACATCACCCCATTTTTAATAAATAATATAGAGCATTTAGTGGCCAAATCACCAATTGACTCCAGCTAAAACCTCTCGGCACAACCCCCGTGAGATAAACAAGTTTTTGCCGGTCTGGATGGATGGCGCCCAAATTTAGCCTGGAGGTACCTCGTAGCTATCTCGGTAATTGTCGGGGGATGGTCCCCAGGTATCCCAAAGACGCACCCAAGACAGACAGAAAGGCAAAAACAGGCAAAAAGTTAAAGAAAAATAGCAGAATCACAACCTGGGCCGGCTAGGGCCTCCTAGTCGGGCCACCCCTGCGCTGGCAACCTCACCCCCGGCTGTAGCCTGCCGCTCGCCCGGATGGGCCACGCCCATCCGTCCCACCACCTGCTTGGTGACATCGGCCCATCCCGGCTCTGCCCCTGTCACCCCCGCTCGGGCCGCTCCTGGTTGGGCCAGCCACCGCCTCTCCTGGCTGGGCCGCTGGTGCCTCTCGCCCGGGTGGGCCTCCTCCGCTCCACCTCGCCCCACTGGGATCCCGCATGGTTGTCTCCCGGCTAGGCCTTCACGGCGCCCCCGGCTGGGCCACCAGATCCTCGTCAGCTGGGCCGCCTGCGGCGCAAGCAGCCACGCTGCCCCGGCCGGATCGATCACCAGCTCTTAGGGATCGATGGATCGAGTCGATCGACCCTGGCCGGCTTCCACGTCCCAATCGGCAGGTGCGCTGCCCACTTCCGCAGCTACTATGATCGGGACCAAGACCACCAACTCAATACTTCCGCAGCTACTATGCATGGCACCTTGTACTATTAGATGACACATGTAATAGTGTAGTTAGGCATGTGGGTCCGCTCTTGTCTCTTGGCATTCTCTATAAATGCCAAGAGGGCTTACGATGCAAAGGCTCATTCTCACTTGGATTCAGCTCACACACGCACTAGCTCATTCCTTGCTAGCTAGCTCGCATACACACGTTTAGACTAGATGATTCTCAGATACAGCTCCAGGAGCTCCCTTGTGGCCCGATTATACCCACATATACTGTCAGACATGCAAAAGTAGGAGTTTTACCTCACCACGTGGGCTCCAAACCTTGGTACATCCCGTGTCTCACCGCACTCGTTTGTACCCAACCCTGCCTGCGAACACCGTCGTAGTCTCTCTGCTCGCTCTCACACCTCTATCTAGCCTCTTTAGGCAATACTGTTTTCATAGCAACGACATTTGGCGCGCGAGTATGGCTTACCGGAGCACCGTTCCGCACGGGACCTCTTCATCTCCATCGTCACCGACACTGTTTTAAGTTGCCCAGGGGCTCGCTGCCTCCTTCGGGCCGTGGTCACCAACTCCTACTCCACTCCGTCAAGTTTCATGGGGGCTCGCCGCTGCCTCCTGCGATATCTTCGTCCGTCTCGGCCGCCGCCTGGCCGCATCGTCTTCCCCGGCGTTGCTACGTCTGTGTTCCACGACAGCTCCACCGTCCTCGCCCATGCCTCTGCCCACAGCAAGATCTCACTGGCGTATTCGTGGTCGTGGCTGCGTCACCTCTGCCCGGCGAGCTGCATGCCCGTGCGCGACACAGCGCCTCTGCTCCGTCCTCGTGCGCCCGTGCTCGCGCGAGCCAGGCGGCGCCGCCGCCCGCTTCGCAACCGCCCACAGCACCTGGCTCGCGGCCCATGTCGCCCACCTTGCGCGCCACACCTTGGCCGTCCGTGCCGCGTCGCCCGTCTCGCCACTGAGCCGTGTGTTGAACACACTTATTCTGTCACATCTATATTGCTTGTACGGTTGTAACTATTATTCCCTAGCCTTGTGATAGTGCTCCTCAGATATAGGATCTCACAACATGTTGTGCTGATCACTTGTAACCTCCCATATATGTACTCCCTCTATCAATCAATACAACAAGTCGCACATTCCAGAACTGCTTGGTATCAGAGCCTCGCCTTCCTTATCTCCACCTCCATGGCCGAGACCTCCCTCTCGTCGGCGTCGGCTTCCATGCCAGTCGTCACCTCCTCCGCTTTCCCCACCCTAGACACCGATCCCCGTACTCCTCTTCAACACCCACCCAACATGCCCCATGCGCCCCCAACTCCCTCCACCTCTGAACCCCTCGATCTCACAAACCTCTCCTCTAATTTTTCGATGCTCCCCTCTCCTATCACTGCGTCGGTGCTGGTCTTCCCTTCCTAAATTCCGGCCAACACCTATTCCCACCCAATTCTCGGCGTTCAAATCCACACCGGCATAAAATTTCAAGTCAATTCCTCCGGTGCAAATTTCTCTCAGTGGAAGATCCTCAAATTCCTCCTCACCATGTACCAGGTCATGGACCACGTCACCGAGGGCGCTGCCCCTCGGGATCCCGATGCTGGCTGGCGTGCTATGGATATTCATCTCAACCTCTAGTTCATGGCCACCTTGACCCATGATCTGCACCGGCTCGTCCAGGGGCCCGATGGCCTCGTTGGCACCACCTGGCGGCGTCCGCACTACTTCTTCCTCGACAATCAGTCGCAGCGGTACCTCTTTCTCAGCAAAGCCTTTCGCAACACCCTGTGCGGTGACATGTCTATTGCCACCAACGCAAGCAAAGTGCAGGCACTCACTGATGATCTGGATGCCATTGGGCACCATGTCGACGACCACGGCCTTGCCCTTCATTTTGTCAATGGCCTCGGAAAACGGTACAAGCTACAAGCGGAGATCCTCAAGACCACTCTCCCGTCCTTCGCCGACTGCACCTCCCATCTCCAACTTGCTGAGATAAACTCTGACAGTGAGGACAACGGCGCTCAGGTTCACGTCGGGCACACTAGCAATCGCGGGCTATCTGGTGCCAGCGGTGGCTGTGGCGGCCTGTCCTGTACACCTGGCGGTGGCAGCAGCTCCATCCCCGGTGTCAGGCCCAACTACCATGGCAACAAGCCCATCCCCAGCTTCCAGTATGGGTGTGGTCAAGGGCAGGGCCATGGTGGAGGCCACACTTCGCAGCAGCACTCTAGTGGCGGCCAGGGCGGGCATGGCCGTGGCTCCAACTCCTCAGGGGGCGTGGCGACGATGATGGGGGGCGTGGTGGCGGCCACAGCTCCCAGCAGCCATGGTTGGGCTATTTCACACCCATGGGCATCCCCTTCCCCCCTGCTCGCGCACCTTGGATCCCGCTGAATGCCGCTGGCGTACTTGGTCCGCGCCCTGGCTCGCACTCCCAGGCGTACCCTGTCATGCTCTCGGGTCACCAGCAGCATCCGTCGTCGTTCACCATGCTGCCCTACTCCTTTGATCACAATGCCATGATTCATGCCGCCATGAGCAACAATCCATCCCAGCAACAACCAGAATGGATTAGGGATTCGGGTGCCACCTCACACGTCACTGGTAAGATGGGTAACTTGACTTCCGCTCATTCCAATTTTGGTCATTTAAATTCTCCGTATATCATTGTTGGCAATGGGTCTAGACTTCCTGTACATGCTATAGGTTCTGTTCAAATTTCATCCCTCCAACTCCTCCTCCAAAATGTCCTAGTTTCTCATCAAATTGTGAAGAATTTAATTTCCGTTCATCAATTTACCCGTGATAATCATGTTTCCATTGAGTTTGACCCAAACGGTTTTACCGTGAAGGACCTAGCCACCAAGACCCTTATTCTTTGCTACAATAGTGAAGGGTACCTCTAACCGTTCTTCGGCTCCACGATGGCCACACATACCGCCTACTCCATCACCACCGGCGATCTATGGCACCAACGCCTTCTCATTATCTCATTTGCCTTCGGACTTTCTTACATGTAATAATAGTTCCACTAGTCGCTCCTCCACCTGTGAGGCATATCAACTCGGCCGACAACCTCGCCTACCTTTCCAAACCTCCACCACTCGTACATTCGCTGCCTTTCAACTCGTACACTGTGACTTGTGGACCTCTCCAGTTCTTAGTTTTTTAGATTACAAATATTACGTATTAATTTTGGATGATTTATCTCATTTTTCGTGGACCTTTACTTTGAGAAATAAGTCTGACACGTGTGCCACTATTCAACGTTTCTTTCAATTTATCCTCACACAATTTCATGTCCCTATACAGTGCCTGCAATGTGATAATGGTTGCGAGTTCCTCACTAGTGTCCTGCGTGAATTCTTCTCTTTACATTGTGTCTCGTTTCGCCTCTCGTGTCCCCACATCTCACCCTAGAATGGCAAAGCCGAACACCTCATCCGCACTACAAACGATATCATACACACGCTTCTCATTCAAGCCCACCTCCCACCTCCCTTTTGGGTTGAAGTCCTTCATACTTCCACTCATCTACTAAATTTACGTCCATCCCGTGCCATCTCGTTTAGCACCCCACACTACTTCCTCTACGGTGTCCAACCATCCCATGATCATTTGCGTGTATTTGGTTGCTTGTGCTACCCTAATTTATATATGCTACCACTGACCACAAACTCTCTCCTTGCTCCACTCGTTGCGTCTTCATCGATTCACTAGTAGAAAACAGGCCATCCGTTCGCGTCCCCTCAGAGCATTAGTCCCGGTTGCGCCACGAACCGGAACTAATGCTGGCACGCGTCCCGGTTCGAGCGGGCACGGGGCCCGGAGGCATGCATCCCGGTTCGTAAGGGGGCATACGTCCCAGTTTGTAACACAAACCGGGACTAAAGGTTGGGCGTCAGCCACGTGGCGTGGCACACACCTTTAGTCCCGGTTTGTGTTACAAACCGGGACGTATGCTCTCACCCTCTATAGATGCAACGCCCCAGCCCTCTGCCTTCACTCTGTTTTTTCTTGGTGGAAGGTGTGAGGGGTGTGCTAGTTTTTTACCCTATGCATGCATTCAAGGTGTTTGATGAAATGTTTGAGTGAATGATCCCGTTCAATTTCTCATAAAACAAAAATATAGAAGGTGTCCGAGACGCACTTGAGCTTTCTCCTCTTTATTTTCCTCGATCGAGGTTAGCAATCTTATCTTTTCTCTGTCATTGATACAATGCATGTGTCGATGTGAATTGGTCATTTCACTATTTATGATGTCCTGTTTTTTGATAAACTTACTTATATGATGCAGATGAACGGTCGGGAATGGATGTACGGTGACCGGCGCGTAGCCGAGTATATGAAAGGCGTGGATAAATTTATCAATGTGGCTACGGCAAACAAAGAGAATGGTTTTATACGTTGTCCATGTGTTCAATGTCGGAACAACAAGGAGTACTCTTCCTAGAAAATCATTCGCGGCCACCTGATTATGAAAGGTTTCATGCCCAACTATAATTGCTGGACCAAGCACGGGGAAAGAGGGGTTATGATGGAAGATGGTGAAGAAGAAGATGATGATAACAACTATCATCATATGTTTCCTGAATACAGTGATACTGCAATGGAAGACAATGGAGAGGAAGGAGGTGAAGAACGGGCATCAGATGAGCCGGCTGATGAACTTGGTAGGGTCATTTCTGATGCAAAGCGAGACTGTGAAACAGAAAATGAGAAGTTGAAGTTAGAGGGCATGTTAGAAGATCATAAGAAATTGTTGTACCCAAATTGTGAAGATGGCAGCACAAAGCTCAGTACCACACTGGAATTGTTGCGATGGAAGGCAGAGTGTGGTCTAACTGACTCCTCATTTGAAAAGATGCTGAAAATAATGAAGCCAAAGTTTCCAAAACATAACGAACTTCCCGAGAGTACCTACAAAGCAAAGAAGACTCTTTGTCCTCTAGGATTAGATGTGCAAAATATACATGCATGCATTAATGACTGCATCCTCTACCGCGGTAAGGAGTATGAGAATTTAGATAAATGCCCGGTATGCAATGCATTGCGGTATAAAATCAGACGAGATGACCCTGGTGATGTTGAGGGAGAGCCCCTCCGGAAGAGCGTTCCTGCTAAGGTTATGTGGTATGCTCCTATAATACCAAGGTTGAAACGCATGTTCAGAAACAAAGAGCATGCTAGGTTGTTGCGATGGCACAAAGAAGACCGTAAGAAAGACGGGAAGTTGAGACACCCTGCTGATGGGTCACAGTGGAGAAAAATCGAGAGAGACTTCCCAGACTTTGCAGGTGACGCAAGGAACTTATGGTTTGGTCTAAGTACGGATGGCATGAATCCTTTTGGGGAGCAGAGCTATAGTCACAACACCTGGCCCGTGACTCTATGTATCTACAACCTGCCTCCTTGGTTGTACATGAAGCGTAAGTTCATTATGATGCCAGTTCTCATCCAAGGCTCGAAGCAACCGGGCAACGACATTGATGTGTACCTTAGGCCATTAGTTGAAGAACTCTTACAGTTGTGGGGAAAACCAGGTGTACGTGCGTGGGATGACTACAAACAGGAGCCATTTGATCTACGAGGGTTGTTATTCGTAACCATCAATGATTGGCCTGCTCTTAGTAACCTTTCAGGATAGACAAACAAGGGATATAAGGCATCCACACACTGTTTAGATAAGACTGAAGGTACATATTTGCATAAATGCAAGAAGGTTGTGTACCTGGCGAATCGATGATTTCTTCCGACCAATCATCCCGTAAGAAAGAAAGGCAAGCATTTCAAAGGTGAGGCAGATCACCGGAAGAAGCCTGAACTCCTTGCTGGTGATGATGTATTTGCTATGGTCATGGACATAGAAGTAATCTTTGGAAAGGGTCCCGGCGGTCAATCAGTTCCGAACGACGTCGCTACAGGACACGCACCCATGTGGAAGAAGAAATCTATATTTTAGGATCTGCCATATTGGAAAGTCCCGCGTGTCCGCTCTTCAATCGACGTGATGCACGTGACGAAGAATCTTTGCGTGAACCTGCTAGGATTCCTAGACGTGTATGGGAAGACAAAAGATACACCAGAAGCACGGGAGGACCAACAAATTATGAAAGACCCAAAGAACATGCATACACAGAACAAGACGGATAAAGGGCATCACTTAAGTCGTGCCATCTATGCTCTTACCAAAGCAGAGATGGAAATCTTTTTTGAAGTCCTTTACAGTATCAAGGTGTCGTCGGGCTTCTCATCTAATATAAAGGGGATAATAAATATGGCAGATAAAAAGTTCCAAAACCTGAAGTCTCATGACTGTCATGTGATTATGATGCAGTTGCTTCCGATTGCATTGAGGGGGCTTCTACCGGAAAATGTTCGAGTACCCATTGTGAAGCTGTGTGCATTCCTCAATGCAATATCTCAGAAGGTAATCAATCCAGATATTCTGCCAAGGTTACAGAAGGATGTGGTACAATGTCTTGTTAGTTTTGAATTGGTGTTCCCACCATCCTTCTTCAATATTATGATGCATCTCCTGGTTCACCTAGTGGAAGAGATTGCCATTCTCGGTCCGGTATTTCTGCACAATATGTTCCCCTTTGAGAGGTTCATGGGAGTCTTAAAGAAATATGTTCATAACCGTGCTAGACCAGAAGGAAGCATCTCCAAGGGATATAGAACAGAGGAGGTCATTGAGTTTTATGTTGACTTTATTCCTGACTTAAGCCGATTGGTGTTTCTGACTCGCGGCATGAGGAAAGACTAAGTGGAAAAGGTACGCTGGGAAAGAAAACAATGATATGTAGGGACGGGGATTCTTTCACTAAAGCACACTGCACAGTTCTGCATAATTCCACCTTGGCAGCTCCGTATATCGAGGAACATAAGAATATTATACGCTCCAAAAACCCGGGGAAGCCTGAATCATGGATTACAGATGAACACATGAAGTCTTTCGGTGGTTTGATGCGGACACATCTCTTGAATGACACCACTGTTGGAGATCAGCTATACTTGTTGGCCGCGTCACCATCTTCTACTGTATTGAATTTCCAAGGGTACGAAATAAATGGGAATACATTCTACACGATCGCCCAATATAAAAAGAGCACCAACCAAAATAGTGGTGTCCGCTTTGATGCAATAGACGAGAATGGACAAAAGGACACATATTATGGTTACATAGAGGAGATATGGGAACTAGACTATGGAGTCTCTTTTAAGGTCCCTTTGTTTCGCTGCAAATGGGTCAACCTGAATGGGGAAGGGGTAAAGATAGACCAGTTGTACGGAATGACAACAGTGGATCTCAACAATCTTGGTTATAGAGATGAACCATTCGTCCTAGCTAATGATGTGTCTCAGGTTTTCTATGTGAAGGACATGTCCTCCAGACCGAAAAAAAGAAAAATATGCAAACGAATACATCATATTATGAGCCAAAGTGTCACATAGTTATTTCAGGGAAAAGAAACATCATGGGAATCGAGGACAAGACAGACATGTCAGAAGATTATAATAAGTTTGATGAAATTCCGCCCTTCACAGTGAAAACTGACCCAAGCATTCCGTTAAGTAAAGAAGATGTTCCATGGTTACGTCTAAAGCGATCATAAGGAAGGACATATGCCAAGAAGTTCATGCTCATATTATATAACTCTAGTTCATGTCTTTCGCGGTTTGTGGCTTCAATGAAGGATATCTTTCGCGGTTTGTGGCTTGACCGGGACTATATATAGGGGGGCCTTTAGTCCCGGTTTTGTAGTCTCAGTTTTTAATATTAATAAATGTCTTGAGTGTTAGTCCCGTTTTGTGGCTGGACCGGGACTATGAAGAAGTTGTCCCGATTCGTACTTACCATTAAGATCTGATCTCCAAACGCGCGCGGTCACATATTAGGGAGTGCCTCTATGACCAGTTTCTTGGAGATGCCGGAGGACTGGGATCCGGTGACATCTCCCCGAAACTGGTCGTAGTGGTGTCCCTGCTCTCGAAAACCATCTTGCAGCTTGTAACTTCTCTAACTAGATCAATACACCTGGGAGCTAACTAATTTCACATATTAGGGAGTGCCTCTATGACCAGTTTCTCGGAGATGCCGGAGGACTGGGATTCGGCGGCATCTCCCTGAAACTGGCCGTAGTGGTGTCCCTGCTCTCGAAAACCATCTTGCAGCTTGTAACTTCTCTAACTAGATCAATACGCCTGGGAGCTAACTATTTTCACATATTAGGGATTGCCTCTATGACCAGTTTCTCGGAGATCCCGGAGGACTGGGCTCCGTCGGCATCTCCCTGAGACTGGCCGTAGTGGTGTCCCTGCTCTTGAAAACCATCTTGCAGATGCCTCAAACTGGCTGGAGGACTGGACTCACATGGATGCCTATTTATAGTACAAGCAGCTCGGCATAGTGTCGACACTTACGAAATAATGTCGACACTCACCCCTATTATTAGTGCTGACTCGTGTTTTGTCCCGGTTGGTGTCTCCAACCGGGAATAAAGGTTCATCTTTAGTCCCGGTTGGTGACACCATCCACGACAAGGTACACGCCGCACGACATAATGTCGACACTCACCCCTATCATTAGTGCTGCCTGGCCCAGCCTGCCGAAATCTACCCAACCGGGACTAAAGATGAACCTTTAGTATATTGAAAATCCGAACAATGAAAATCCTTCATGTGGTGTCATATTATGTGACATAGTTGAAAGGAAAAATACCAGACTTGGTATATTGATCATGTTTCGAAAAAACCTTCACAAAATGACCTATCATGTTCGAGGTTTCATGGTTTTCGGTCCAAATGACCGATGTTATGTGCTGAATCACGGCATAGTTTGTGATGTTGTGCCCATATTATGCATGCATGTGGACATTGGTATAGAGAACAATGTTGCAGGAGGAAGTTTTCCTTTTTGTCGCACGGAAAAGCCCTTTTCCATTTTACGAGCGCAAAAAACGGGTCGTTTTATGAAGTAACCACCAAAATGCCGTTTCAGAATGCTACCGTCCCATTTTCCTAAAATACTAGACCACCTTACATGGACTATCTCCCAACCGGGACATCTCAAACCTTTTCGTCCATCCCGGGTAAAAAGGACAAATGTCTGCTGAATCGGTAGAAAGTGGGTCCGGTTTGTACTACAGGTACATGATCTATCGCCCGTGATTTTTTGAAAAAATCATTTTTAGACTCGCAATATGTGGTTTCTTCAGAGATCCAATGCAAGTTCTAAATGAGCCATTTTTCTTCCCGCCATTTCTCCCGCTAGTTCTTCCCGCCAGTTCTTCCCTCCAGTTATATTCCTTCCATTTCTCACTATATATATATGTAGGGTTTTCCTCCATTGTCATTGCACATCTCTAGACTCATATCTGTAACCTCATCACTCTTTCCCATGACTTCCACCGTAGCACTAACTCCTAGGGAGGCGGAGGCGCTTTGCGCCTCGAACTACCCCTGCCCGCCGGGCTACTGTGTCCCCGTCGGCTGGATGCTGAGCGTCGGAGGCGTGCCGGTGCCTCCTGTCCCTCTAGGTGTGGCGCGTCGGATGGCCATCACGAACCACTACTACTTCGAGCTCACGCCGGAGCAGCGGAGGAATCCCAGATGACATCCCGACTATTTCCCGACTTGGGAAGCCTTCTTCGTGGATCGGCGTGAGAGGGTGCTCGCCAGGCACGAGGAGGATGGCCCACCTCCTCCGAACTTCAACGAGGCCGGCCGTCGGTTGTGGTGGCGCGGTCGGACTCTCCAGAGCGTCATGGCCTACGACATGGCCGCCGACTCTAGCCCCCGCCTGCGCTACCCTCAAGTCCAGCTCACTCGTACTCAGCCTTCAAGGTTCAACTACGGCGACCCCGACGACGACGACAGCGACGATGGCCGCGGCGAGTACGACGACTACAGTGGCGAGTATTACAGGTGTAGGCAGGAGCATGACTGAATCACTCCAACATTGCAAAACAAGTTTGGTCGATTGTGGCTTAATCTGGCCATGTATCTTAATTTTCAGTTCTTCTATGTAACTTTGTGTTAGTTGCGTTATGTACTTTAATTCCAGTTCTATCCTAATAAAATTTTCTTTCCGCCCATTATTTCCCGTCCTTTTTTTCCCGTCCATTAATATATAAAAAATATAAGTTAATTAAAATCCAAATTAAAACACAGAAAATGGTTTTGAATTATTTAAAATAGAAAATGGTTTTGAATTATTTAAAAATAGAAAATGGTTTTGAATTATTTATTCAAATCGAGATACTTTTTATGTTTAAAGTTTTTCTAAATTCCAAATTAATATTCAAAAAATATAAGTTAATTCATTTTTAATTTTAAATGGTTCATAGTTTAAATGGTTACATTAATTATTTTTTAAAAATAGAAAATGGTTTTGAATTATTTATTCAAATCCAGACACTTTTTATGTTTAAAGTTTATCTAAATTCCAAATTAATATTCAAAAAATATAAGTTAATTCATTATTAATTTTAAATGGTTCATAGTTTAAATGGTTACATTAATTAGTTTTTAAAAACAGAAAATGGTTTTGAATTATTTATTCAAATCCAGACACTTTTTATGTTTAAAGTTTTTCTAAATTCCAAATTAATATTCAAAAATATAAGTTAATTCATTATTAATTTTAAATGGTTCATAGTTTAAATGGTTACATTGATTATTTTTTAAAAACAGAAAATGGTTTTGAATTAGTTATTCAAATTCAAACACTTTTTATGTTTAAAGTTTTTCTAAATTCCACATTAATATTCAAAAAATATAAGTTATTTAATTATTAATTTTAAATGGTTCATATTTTAAATGGTTACATTAATTATTTTTAAAAACAGAAAATGTTTTTGAATTAGTTATTCAAATTCAAACACTTTTTATGTTTAAAGTTTTTCTAAATTCCAAAGTAATTATCATTTAAAAAAATTACAAATTTAAACCCCAATATAAAAAATAAGGCGGGGACAGAGAGAAAATTGCTGAATTTTTTTGAAAACAGGGTCATATGTCCCGGTTGGTGCCAACAACCGGGACTAAAGACCCCTGCGCGCGCCCCTTGGGCTGATGAAAAAATAGTGGACTATACGTCCCGGTTAGTGGCTTCAATCGGGACGTATGACCCTTTAGTCCCGGTTGGAGCCACCAACCGGGACAAAGGCCCTTCGTTTATAACTGACGCGCCTCCTCTTCTTCTTCCCTATCTCACTTCACTGCTTCTCACCGACGCGCGCACAGGAACCGCCCCCGACGCCGGCAGGCTGACCGAGCTCGCCGCCACCCGCGCGTTCCGTCCGCCACCACCGCTGCCTCCGTCCGCGCGCGCCCAGGCTACTTTTACCCCTCGCGCGTGACCTCAATCGCCTGGATTGGAAGCTCCGTCCGTCGTCTGTCTCCGTCGATTCCGGCGTCTCCCGAGCTTGCCCGGCCTCGCCACCACCTCTGTCGTGTTCCTGGTGAGCTGCCGATCCTCACGTTGCTCTTCTTTCTCTCCCTCTCCTCCTATACTATTCTCCCCGCGTGTGCCCGACGCCGCCGCCGCTCGAGCTCGACGGAGGCAACGCTCCGGTGACCAAGAAGGAGCGGCGCCGCCACTTTCTTGCTCCCTGCATCGCCCTCTCTCTAACGCGCCCATCCGCGCGTCCAGGCGTGCCCGCTGTCGCCGTCGCTGCCGCTGCCTGGGAGCTCACCGCCAGCATGACGTCGTGCTGACGCCACTCGTGCGTCACCTTGCTCGCGTGGCAGCTGATGTGGCCTAGGGACCATCAGTCAGCCTCAGTGGGTAGGCTCCTCTGTGGTATAAAAATGATCTGATGCATGTGTTGACATCAGCATGCGTGGAGGCTGAGTTGGCACTGGGGCCCTTCTGTCAGTCTCACTGGCTAGGGGTCGCCCCGGTGTAAAAACTATTTGCCTTTTTTTAATTCAGAAAATGATTTAATATTGTAAAATCAATAACTTATTGTTTATAAGTCAGAAAAATACAAATAATATATCAAATTGTTCAGAAAAATGAAACCTATCTATTTAACCTATAATCATGCATTGTTCAACAACTTAAATGACAAGTATAATTAGAAGAACAAATGCACCCCTCTCATATGTTCCGGAGTTTCCCCGAGTTAGGGTTTTCACCCCTCGGAACCCCGATTAAATCGTCAAGCATGTCTTAGGGTTACATTCCAATGCAAATTAACTTGTCATATCATCATACTTGCTTGAGCATTGCATCGATGCCATGTGTTGAACAAGCTAGGCGTTCGGTTCTTCGCGGTAGAATACGAGATTGAGATCAAAGATCAAGGTCAACACCATCGAAGATCGAAGTTTTCTTGATAGCCATCGCATTGTAGATTCTTAGCCATGATATTAGTTGTCATAGACCCCAGTTGAATCGATGTTGCACCTAGGGTTAGCCGGTGTGTCCTCGCCAGGCCATCCCGAACCCGAGGGTTGATTGATTGCCGCCTTTCTTTTAGGTATTGGTTCTTCGTGATAGGATCCGAGCCCGATGGTTTGTCCGAATGAGGGTTTCTGATATTGTAAATTCATTTTTATTATTGTGTATGTATATATTAAGGTTTCTCCGAATTAGGGTTTATATCTCTCAACACCGTACCTAACATTCTCCCTTAGCGGCTTTGACTTATCCGTTTTTCCACCTATGCAGAAAATATGGACCCACGACAGAGACGAAGAAAAGGAAGAGTTGATCCAAGGTGTGATACACGGGGAAGAAATTTAGATGTATCGACGTTTCTGAACAACTCCGGTGAGGGTGATCCTCTTTTTGCCGGAAGAGACGACTTGTTTGAGGTTGAAGGTGATGCCTTCCGCGAGGGAGAAGGCGATGCCTTGTGTGATCGAGAAGACGACTGCTCCGGCGAGGTGCATGTAATATAATTAATTCATTAATTAATAATCTTCTATCTATATAGAAATAGTAATGACGATCTTTCTTCTTTTAGCCCTCCGGATCGAAGAAATCTACTGAAAAGAGCAGACGAGGCCCAACCAAAAAGTTGGAAGACCATGAGAGGTTCAGGATCGAAGATGTCACTGAAGACGGCAAACCGACGGCTCCCGAAGTTGTCGCAAACAAATTTGTGGCACAATGCGGAGTAATCGTTAGGGACTTAATTCCGATCACCATTCGAAATTGGAATAGGCCTGCTGATGCGGAAGAAGAGGGAACATGTTTATTTGTCCCTAACCACGCCAAAGATTTACTGTGGAAGAGGCTCATGGTTAATTTCAAACTACCGAAGATAGAGCTGGATCCAAATGCGGAGGATCCAGTTGAGGACGCCTTAGAACATGGGAGAGCCATGGAGGCTAAGGTCAGGGAGTGGGCTTTGAAGAAGATGGCCCAGTGTTTCACCAACTGGAAGAAAAGATTGCACCTTGACTATGTCGTGAAAGAGAAGACTCCCGATTTCAAAGAATATTCAGTTTGAGAAAATAAAACCATTCTGGGCTGAGTTTGTGCAATACAAGACATCAGAAAAAGCTAAGAAAATGTCTGCAACGAATAAGCTGAATGCTGCTAACAAGAAGTATCACCATACTATGGGGCAAGGTGGCTACAGGGCTGGCATTCCTAAGTGGGAGAAACTTGAGAATGAACTGCGTGTTAAAAAGATCACCCAGAGACAGACGATTGGGTAGAACATGCAAGGAATTGGTTTTACGGGCATGGGGGCATGTTGGACTCGGAAGGGAAGTGTATATATAACATACGACATAAAGAAGACCCCTTGCCAATCGAGAAGATGAGAAAAGCAGTAAAGGCTGTTAAAGATGGGGACTTCATTCCCGATAGAGAGAATGATGAGCTCACACTCGCCCTTGGAAATAAGGAACATGATGGACGAACACGAGGCACAAGCGGCTCCAAACGATGGAGGACTGGGTTTCCCGAAGAGAGGAAGAAATATCCCGATAGAAGCCGTCAGAGGAGAAAAGACAGGGCGGAAGTTGAAGCAGATATTCAGAAAGAGCGAATGCGTATAATTGAAGAACGAATAAAGCAACAACAAGATGAAATTAACGCACTTAAAGAGCAAAGTACTACCGGCCCATCTCAGCAGCACACTGTATTCGATGCTACCGGCCTATCGAATAATCAAAAAAGCAGTGTGGCTTCCACCGAGGTCCCGGGTGATGACAATGGCGATGACGATGGTGCACCGACGATGGCTCCTGGTGGCTACCCAGTGGATGATATCACAGAGATGACACACTGCGAGCTACATTTCAAAGTTGTGAACATATCAATGAAGGTGGCGGTCGGCTATGCCTTACCAATTGGACCCACACCAACTTACCACTGTCGTCCGGTTCCAGAGGGCTACGCTGTTGTCGAGGTGGATGAAATCATGCCCACCTTTGAAGTTTTGGATCTTCACTACCCTGCAGGTGAAGGGGATGTGACTGTACTGGGAGACGCAACAAACGTCACCATTCTATGGCCAAAGCAATGTATCGTGCTTCGAAATCACACGCCAAGGCCATCTTCGCCGCCGTCTCACCCGTCTCCAGCGAGGTCGTTGCCGCCGTGGCAGCCGTCTTCGTCGCCTCACCCGGCTCCGTCGCCTCACCAATCTCCAGCGCAGCCATCGCTGCGGGATCCATCGCCGGCGCCTCAGGATAAAAAGCGTAAGCATACCGCTACTCTGCGTCGTGGTAAGCGATCGCCGAAACGTAAACAAGAGCCTCTTCCAAAAGTACCAAAGGTTCCTCCCAAGAGATCTTATGACTGTACTGAAGAGGAGACTGCGGCGATCGTTGATGCGGAAACGACAACGTTTTTTGCTAAGCTGAGGCGGCCGAAAGATCCAGAGTTCCCCAACACCAAAGAAGAAAAATCCAAAGTGTTGAAAATGCTAAAGACTCTTCATCAACCCGAGCCAAAGCTATCATCAGACTGTGAGCGTTCTATTCTCAAGTGACATGCGGCACAACAAGCCTCGAAGAGCAGTACTGATGCAAGCAAGAAATCCGTTGCCCAGCTCGGAGAACAAGCAAAACAGTCTTGCGCCCCTCTCAAGGTGATTTCCAAAACCAATGTGGGGTCGAGCAAATATGGGGCCGAAGAGCAGTATGATCCAGAGGTAGTTGCACAATACGGAGAAGCTGCCGCTGCTCAAGGTATGAGTATTTCCTAGTACTTATCCCAGTTAGAGTACTTCCCCGTGAGTGAAGTAGCATACAAATACCAGTACGGCAAACCTCTCGTTAAACCTGAGGAGGTAAATAATCTTCCAACAAAAATGCGAAGATTGCATAACTGGTACATGCATGCCACAAAGGCCGGGGCTAAATGGATAGTGCTGAGGGTTACAAAAAAGCATCATGGGAAAGAAAAGGATGACATGATATTCATTGAATTTGATGAACTATTTCAATTATTAAATCAAGACGTCTTGGACAAATCGATCATTAGTGCCTATTGTCTGTAAGTACTAATTCTGTAATTAATTTAGTCTCCAGCTATCTCACCTTGTTTATTATATGTATATAATCATACTGTAATATGCAGAATGAAGATTCTCGAATGCAGCAGAGGACAAATCTATGACATTGGCTTCATTGACCCATATTGGGTTCATGAAGCTAATCTCAAACAGCCCCCAGGATACGGAGGATAATATAGTACACGCGTTAAGGTTTCAAGAAACCAAAAGGAAAATACTTTTTTCTTACAACTTCGAGTGAGTGTTATTGTCTTCTATACACTTTCTGTTTCGCTTACTCGATGTTAAGTATATAATTGATTAGTTATGCATTCGCAGCTTCCACTATATTCTATTAATCATTCAACTTGACAAAAGGCGTGTACTAGTCATAGACTCGAAACATAAACCCCTTGAGCAGTGGAAGGACATGCAGATGCTTCTCCAGCGGTAATTCTAATCATTACGACACTATATTGGCAACGTTCGTGAATTTTATGATATCAAGTAATTAATAACTTATTTTATTTGTTTTCTTCGCCGGGCAGAGCTTGGAAATGGTTCACCAACAAGGCTAGGGGTGTTTGGAAAGCGGAGCTTACATTTCAAGCACTAGATGTAAACACCACTAGCTATATCCGCGCATCCCTTTGATTCTAGTTTTGATACAGTTATTATCATGCTTGATTATTATTTTGATTAAACTATGTTCTCGTAAAGTGCCTGACACAGGGACCAGGTAACAATCTATGTGGATAATATGTTTGCGAGTTCATCCGGCAGACGTGCGATGAGAAGGGAAGAAATTTAGAGCAACTATACGTACGTAAACAATTTATGTAGTTTTTAATTACAATCAAATTGCGTTTAGTTTCATTAATATAGGCTGACTCCTTTTTTAAATCAGATCGAACGTCTATGGGACGGTCTTCTGCCAAAGGATCGCGTACGAGCAATTCAGGAGGAATTGGCGAGATTCTTGGATGCAGAAGTCCTAAACCCAAAAAGGGAATACTAATATTCGGTTGCGTATAGACAATAGAGATTGTAAAAAGAGCAACTTTTGTATGTAGTGCATGAACTCGATCCGTGTATCGAATGTAGTATTATCATGATGATCTTGTGTAACATAATGGTTCCTTCATTGATGAGTGTAAAACACTAAATAAACAATAAAACAACCTAAATGAATTCTCTGCCGCGGCATAAAAAGTGGCGAAAATGCTGCTGCGGCAACAAAAGTTGCCAAAATGAATTCTCTGCCGCGGCAGAGAAATATGCCAAATCTCTGCCGCGGAAGAAGGTTGCTCCACCTCCCTCGTCCTCTGACGCCGCCACGTGTACCCCCATTTGTCCCGGTTGGTGGGGCAACCGGGACTAAAGGTTGGGGCTTTAGTCCCGATTGTCCTGTCCCGGTTAGGTAACCAATACTAATGTCTCTTACCAACCGGGACCAATGCGGCGTGTTTTACTAGTGATTATCCCCGCGAGCAAAAAGGATACCGCTATTTTGATCTAAAAACTCGTCATATTATAGTCTCCAGACATGTCATAGAAACTCAGTTTCCTTATTATTTTACCGTGTCCCCGCGGGCTCCACCAGCCCTGTGCCGCCCGCGGGCTCCTGCCATCCGCTGCGCGCATGTCCCTGCGCCGTCGCCGCGCCGTCCTCCCTCGCCACTCCGCACGCCACGCCGCCGCGTGGCCCCGTGCCATGCCCGCGGACATTCCTGCGTTGCCCCGCGCGTCCTCCTCCTAGTAGCCCACGCGCCTACGGTGCTGCTTCCCACGTGCCTCTCTGCTCCGCCGTCCTCCCTCACCGTCGCGCTCGTGGTCGCCCGTGCATCCTCCGCAACAAGCTCCGGCTGTCGCACACCCGCGCGACACTTGCAACAGCTTCTTGTGCGCCCGCCGTGAGCCCTGTGTGCCCCCGCGCGTGTGGCTCCGCCCCGCTTACTCGCGTGTGCGCCTGCCCGCCGCACCTCCTCCACTGCCGCCTCCGCCCGCGAGCTCGAGCTCCACGTCTGCCCGGCTGCGCTACCACGCGCACCTGTCCGGTTGTAGAAGAGCATGGGAAGAAGTGAAGACGGAAGAAGAGAAGAAAAAAGTAGAAAGAAAAAGGAGTGGGGCCGGCTGGGTGTGATTTTTTTACAAATATGACCCTCTGCAATTCGCAATCGCTAAAAATACCCCCCTCGCACCGCAAAAGCCAAAAATGTCCTGGCGGGAGGCTGAAAAGGCACACGTGTCACCTCCCGCCACGGGGGGTGGCGGGATGTTCCTCCCGCCACAGGGGTTGGCGGGATGTTCCTTCCGCCTTTGGCGGTGGCGGAATGACGTTGTGGGGCCCACAAGCGCGAGCGTGAATTCGAACCTCCCGCTAGCGCCAAGTCGAACCTCCCCGCTGGCCCGGCCGTGGGTCCCACCTCATCCCGCCATTTCCCCTGGTGGAAGGAACATTCCGCCACCCCCGGTGGCGGGAGGAACATCCCGCCACCCCCCGTGGCGGGAGGTGACACGTGTTGCCTTTTCAGCCTCCCGCCAGGGCATTTTTGGCTTTTGCGGCGCGAGGAGGGTATTTTTGGCGATGACGAATTGCAGAGGGTCATATTTGTAAAAAAATCGCTGGTTGTGGGGATGGCGCATGGCCGGTTAAAAAAGTGAGAAAGAAAGGAAAGTGGAGGCGGGACCGGCTGGGTGTGGAGGCAAATTCCGGCACGTGCCAAACAGGCCGGCACGCGGCACGGCCCGTCGTGGCCCGCCAAGCCACGTGCCGTGCCGGGCCGTGCTACGTGCCCTGCCTGGCGGCCCGAGCCCGGCACCTAGGCTAAACGGGCCGGCCCGCGGCACGTCGAGCACGCTAGGCCATGGCCTTTTTCTGCTGGCCCGTCGAAATTTGCCCTTAAAAACGTCCTAACCTGAACCATAGCAGCTAGATTTCATTGGTTCCGTGGTAGAGTGCGGCGCGGGAGACCGGGAGGTCTGTGGTTCGACCCCCCGCGGCGCCTATTTTTGCATGTTTATTCAAAATATCGCGTGGCTGCTGCTAAACGGGCCGTGCCGGACCGGCCCGCGTGCCTGGGGACTCGGCACGGGCACGGCACCCGCGTGGCACGGGCCGGGCACGGCCCTTCAAGCCACGTGCCGGGCCATGCTCGGGCTGGGCTTTTTTGGCGTGCCGCGGACCGGCCCGCCCAGGCACGGCCCGATGGCCAGGTTTGTGTGGAGGTAGTGTGTGGCCGATGAGAAAGATTGAGAGAGGAAAAAAGGGCCGTGCCCCCTGGAGGATCGAAACATACGATCCCCGCCTCCTGGGTTTGACACGTGTCCATTCAGGACCACACATGCACATGGAAAAAAAGACAACCTCATCTTGCGGCCTCGTTCCTGCCCGGCAGGTCCCCGACCTTGTCGCCATGGGGATAGTCAGCTTGGCCCTCACCGGCATCCAGCTCCGATGATGGCGACGTCCATCTTCGGCGACATCCACGTCCTCCCCAGGAAGCACCTCGCTCGTCTCCCATGGCAGTAGCAACGCCCGTGGCCAAATGTAGCAGTTTCGATTGCCGCTCGTAGCAGTAGCGGCCAGTAGCGAGCAGCCAACGGTGGTGCCCCCATTGGCACCTTGTAGCAGCGCCGGTGCTTGTTTATAGCAGCATTGGTGCCTCCTTGTAGCAGCGGCACCTCTCCCTGTAGCAAATGCGCCTCTTCCTTGTAGCAGCGGCAGTGCCCGCTTTAGAAGGAACGGCTCACCCCTTGTAGCAGCAGCGGTGACCGCTTGTAGCAGCGCCACCAAGGCCTGCCATAGCAACGCCGCGAGCCTCTAGTAGCAGGCAGCGTCACCCCTTGTAGCAGCGGCGATGACCGCTTGTAGCAGCGCTGCCGAGGCCTGCCATAGCAACGCCACGAGCCTCTAGTAGCAGGAAGTGTCGCCGCTTGTAACAGCCGCGGTGACCGCCTGTAGCAGCCTCGCCGAGGCCGGCCATAGCAACGCCGCGAGACTCTAGTAGCAGGTAGCGTTGCCCCTTGTAGCAACCGACACAATCGGCTATAGCAAATAGGAGCCCTCGCTTGTATCTCGAGGAGGACGTGGAGTCCTAGGGCGGGCGTCCATGGCATCCGTGTTGAGGAGCACTGCCCTGCGGGAAGCACCGGCGGCAGGACGCCGTGCTGCTTCGCCTCGCCCCAGCTTTCGCATGGCCAGCAGCTAGACCCCGTTGCCTTGCCCTTGTAGCAACGGCAACGTGGTGGTGGCGCGTCGGTGCGAGAGGAATGACAGTGGAGCACGACCACGAGAGCAGCGTCAGCAAAGTCCAAGAGGAGAGAAACATTGGCGAAGGCAGAGAAAATCCATGGCATTTGTGTCTCCCGTAAAGTTTTCGTCATGATAGGGAAAGGAGAATGGTAAAAGATAAGGCCAATGTGAGTAGGTCCCACATATCGTGGGACACGTGTCAAGTATTCAAGCCAGGGGACGCGTCACATGCGATCCCCGGACGATTCCTATCATTTTCCGGAAAAAATGCAAGAGAAAAAGAAAGGGGTACCTGCCGGCGGCTGGGAAGTTGTGGTGATGTTGACCGGTTGGGAAAAAGGCAAGTAAAAAAAAGTAAGAAAAATAAAGGAAAGAAAAGCCGGATAGAAAGATTCAGCTAGGGAAAAAAGAGCCAATCCGGATAGAAAAAGAAAGGAAAATGAAAAAGAATCCGATTGAGCGAATAGGAAAAATATATAGAGGAAAAAAGAGAGGATCCGACTGGTTGTAGCCGGTTTGAGAAAAAAGTCCGGATGTTGAAAAAAAGGCAAAAAGAAAAAACGGCTGGCTAGAGAAAGTCCGGCTAGAAAGAGAAAGAGAAATCCGGATCCGGCTACGCCTGTTCGGCCGCTTGGTTCGTCGTCCAGCTGGAGCCTGTCCGGCTGGCTTCCTGTTTGTGTGCCTAACTCGTTCGTTTTGTTTCCGATCCGGCTGAGTCGGGCCGATTCAGCATGACTTTGCCCGTTTGGTTGCCAGTCCGGTTGATTCGGCACGAGCTCGCCTGTCTGGTTGCCGTTTTGGCCGGTTGAGCCCGGTTCGGCTGGGCCAGGTCGGCTCGGTGTGCCGCAGCGCGTTTGGTTGCCTCGCCGGCTGGAACACCGCTTGGACCATTTCAGCGCCCGCAGCGCCTGCTGAATCGCATCTTCGACCCTACTGCGCCGGTTGCAACAATGTGCGTGTTTTTCCGACCCCGAGCAACCCTCGGAGGCTCGCCAGATGTTGAACTAGTTCCTGCTTTCAGTTTTCCGGCACCGATAACCCCTACCCGGGGCTCGCCGGCTGGCCCGACCTGCTAATTCTAAAAAGCGGCTTAGTAGTATGTGATGGTGTCAGAGGGCCACTCTTCGTCCTACAGACCGCAACCCTACTGTTTGCCTAACAAGAGAAAAAGCCCGAGGCATCCCACATGAAAAACAGCGAAAGATTCGACAGATTGGAAATTCCGGCCATGTGCCTATTTGGTATTTTCCGGCTGCTAAGCCCCTAGTACAATGCGCAATGTATTGTCAGCTCCCCCTTTGGTTCCGGCTCGAGACTGCAATCCGGCTGCCCGGCAAGGACACAACGTAAATAGCAGAGCGCACGGGAAAGTGACTAAGTGTTCAAAAAAGCACGAGCTAGTTTTCTCAGCAAGAAAAACCATCATTCGGTTGACAACATGTGTACTGTATGTTAATGTACTCACAACAAGTTCATTTATTTGTGTTTGTTTTGCACGATTACACCGAGTCGGATCTCAAGTACAGATGAAGATTCGAAGCACCTGACTTTGTCAGCTACTTCGAATCTCGAGGGCTACACGCATCGGGTGCGCTCGCGCGCCCCCTGTGTAATCAAGTACCCCCGTCCGGCTGAAGGAGTTCAGTCGGATAGCAAGTTCAAGATGTTGAAAAGGGCAAGGAAGATAAAGATTCAAAGCACATGTCTCCGTCATCTACTCTGAATATCGGGTGCTACACTCCGCCGGTGCACTCGCGCCCCCTCCAGGAGTTGTTTTGCTTCCCAGGCTGGAGGTGTCCATCCGGATGCCATTCATGCACTTCATCTACAACGACAACGTCAAGTTTTGTTGAGCTCATCCTAATTTCCTCCTCAGGGTGAAATCAGCGCGTGCTCGGGAGCTAGTGTCAGGGGGATGGTCCCTGGGTAACCCAAAGACGCACCCAAGTCAAACAAAATCGCAACCTAGGCCGGCTGGGGCCTCCTAGTCGGCCGACCCCCGCGCTGGCAACCTCACCCCCGGCTGCAGACTGCCGCTCTCCCGGATGGGCCACGCCCATCTGGACCACCACCAGTTCGGTGATGTTGGCCCACCCAGGCTCTGCCCCTGTCACCCCCACTCGGGCCGCTCCCGGCTGGGCCAGCCACCGCCTCGCCCATCTGGGCAGCTGGTGCCTCTCGCCCGGGTGGGCCTCCTCCGCGCCATCTCTCCCGACTGGGCTTCCGCCTGGTTGTCTCTCGACTGGACCTCCGCGGCGCCCCCGGCTGGGCCGCCAGATCCTCGCCGGCTGGGCCGCGCGCCTACAGCACAAGCAGCCATGCTGCCCTGGCCGGATCGATCGCCAGCTCTTAGGGATCAATGGATTGACCCTGGACGGCTTCCACGTCCCAATCGGTAGGTGGGCTGCCCACTTCTGCAGCTACTATGATCGGGACCAAGACCACCAGGTCGCTACTTTGGATCCTAGACAAGGAGAAGTACGAGAAGACATCGACAAGACAAGGAAGAGACATCGGGCCACACTGCTTAATATGCACTAGTGTAGCACTATGTATGACATATAGCAAATAGTGTACACTATGCATGACACCTTGTACTATTAGATGACACATGCGATGGTTGCAAGTGCACGGATTATTTGTAACTAGTTTCAAAGTTAAGATGTTGATTTCACTGGGATACCAAAGGTAAGTGTTTATTGGTGAAGTCTCTGCCACACCTGAAGCTGTCACAGGTCTTCGAGTGAATTGACTGCAAGCATTGCAATAAGCATATATTTTGGATTAAACGAAAGTACTTAAATAAAAATAGAATGTAAACTTTAGAAATAAAAAGCATAAAAGTGAAGAACGATTTTTTTGTTGTTTTTTGCAGATGACAAAGTAGGCGCTGGGAGATTCAGTTCATGGTGATAGTGAATGTTCCTGGTGGATGAGTGATAAGTGTAACAATTATAATCTTATAAGTATGTGTGTAGGCGAGCAACACATAATTAGCCGGAACTCCTCTTGGTAGATTTCATCCCAACTTCCACAATCCTACTAGCCTGTTTACCACAACCATGGCCAGTCACTAGACGATTAAGATCCTTCAGGTTGCTTAGAAATTAAGCTCCTTGGATCGGACAAATGCAATAAGCTCGGTGGTTCCTCGTTATTCTAGAGTCAAACTAGTTTCCAATTGATATCCCCATGTCACTCGAGGGTCGCCGGTCTGCTGGCAAACAAGATTCTATCTATGTAGAACAAAGCATCATGTTGTCTGGGCCCTTAATTGGACAACATGCATTAAGCATCCCACATATAGTCAAGCACACATAATATTGTAATTAAAATTAACCACAAACTTGATGGAAATTATATAGGCAAATCACATCTTACCAATCCCCTACGTCTCCCACGCTCAAGGGAACTTACTCACACATGAGAGAAGAAAACATCATCGATATAATTAAATAAAGGGAGTTCTTCTTGATATTACCATGGAGATCCACAATTAGAAATAGAAATAGAAATAAATCCAACACAATTCAATATAGGAAGATCAATCTCAAACCCTAATATTGCAAGGTGGAGATCTCTCTCTCAAGTACAAGTAATGGATATGGAGGTGCGGTGGCTGGGAGATCGACGATCGTGGAGCGAGATGAAGATCGTCTTCCCCTTCTTCTCCGAATCTCTTCTTTCTCTCTTCTGGATGGGATGGCGGCTCGTGTGTTCTGTTTTTGTCCTTGGCCTCTTCACGAAAGTTGTCCCTTTTTATAATACAAAGGAGATGGCAGCTATACAGCAGGAACTATACGGCCGGAGAAATATTCCCGCCGTATTGTTGCTCGTTAAAGCTTCAGTAAACTCCTCTCAATTGCTTCCAAAAGACACTTGCTTGTTTTTGTCTGAATATTGTGTTTTTGCTGTTAAATCCCTCTGTTGATGTTCAGAACCAACACACATTAAAAACCAAGTTTTCTTTGCTACCGAAGTATTAGCATTAGGTAAAGCTAGAAAACCATCAAATCCTAAACGAAAACCATTGACAGAAACCATAAAAAATGTGTCGAATCTCACAACTATGAACACCCCCAAGCTTAGATGTTGTTCGTCCTCGAGTGACAAGGAAATAAGAAAGGATAGTGGAGATTCAAGACTTAAATAAAAGAACTTACAAGTTCAATTTGGTGTCAAATTATTTTCTTCATAATTCCTACAACCTTAAACATGATCATACAAATATTCAAAAGATTGCACTGAGTTCACTTCCTAACCACGTATATCTCTCTAGCAAATAAATCATATGCCTGAGCAAGTGTCAAAGGTTTAGCTAGGAAAGTGAAACAAATATTTTTGGTTTCTCTCTTATTGAGAGATGAAAACTTTTTGCTCTTGTTCATTTAATCAATTAAGAGTACCCAAGTTGGCACCAAGATCATTTAATTTAAGAACAACTCATCTACTCCCACGTCAAAATTTCAAGTCTCTCAAAGAACCTTTTTCCTTTTCTTGTTTTTCAAAAACTTCAGCTCTTTCATAGAGAAATCATGCCACTGTTTTTAACATGTTAATTGGGATTGTGTTGCGCACTCGTGACCATGCCAATAGATAGCTGTGGAGAAATAGTGGGTCAGAGGAGTACTACAACTTCACTTGGAACGTAAAACCACAAGGGGACTAAAATTTTACCCGTCATAGCATTGCTGCTATAGACGTTTACATAACTCAATAGCCAAAATCAAGTGGTTTCCCACATTTAGATCGTTCGTTGGCCAGTGGAGTTAATAGTCCCCATGAAGTACGACAGTGTTGTAGTGACACACGTAAAGCAATATCCTAAGATAATTATTAGAAAAAGCAATGGCATAATCTTTACTACTTTGAAACATCCATTTAATCAGACAATTTCATTAAAGGGTGCTATCGAGTCTATTTACATTAAGCTCAATGGGGTTGAGTAGTTTCTAAAATCAAATCCTCTGGGCTAAACATGGACTCAAGTCATCTCTTGGATCCTTTTTATTGTTGTAAAAATGTTGGAAATATTAAACCAAGTTCATTGCTCATTGTTTCAAAGCTAAAAGAGGACACTGGCAAGGGAATATAATTTATAGGATAACAAGCTAGGTGGGGAGTGACTCAAGTGCAAGCGAGTAAATAATTGTAAGATCAATTTAGAGTTGCAAAAGGGGTGATGAAAGGAATGTGACATCTCCTCTTGCTTGCTTCGTTCTCATACTTGAGTCGAATACCCTCTATATTTCCCTATTGCCAAGTCACCTGAAATTAAGCAATCTTCGAGAAAAACAAAGAAACAAATTTGCAGTAAAAGTTACAACTAATTTTTTTGTGTTTTTGGTTTTAAAAATTCAAACTGAAAGTAAACATGCTATTCTTGGAAAATAAAACAAATCAAAAGAATAAATAAAAATATGAATGCAAGTTTGGAGGTTTTCAAAACCTCCCCCAAGCTTAGGATGTTGCCATGCTTAGTTGTTGCCTTCGTCCAGCGGCGATTGTTGGTGCTGCTAGTAGTAGTCGGGGAAGTAGGTCATGAAGTTACCAAATGTGTGAGTTAAGGCACTCACATCTCTTACTCCATGCAGAGTCTGGTCGATCTCCCCACCACGCTGGTTGAGCTACAGAAAATCTTGGTAGGGGACATTGTTGAACCCATGTTGCTGCTGTGGCTGATTGGGCCATTGGTCCCAAGGCTGATCCTCCTGCTGCTGTCCCTCCCAAGAAGGGTTGTACTCCTGCCGCTGCTCCTGCTCATCTTGCTGCCCTTCTTCTTCCTCGGAGTCAGTATAGAGTGCCTCCATGACCTCAGTCACTTGATCCTTGATGAGTATCCATTTGTCCCTTCCTTGAACCTCGAAGGCTTGCAGGCAAGGCAATGGCACTTGATCATCCTGCACAACATCAAGATAACTAAATTGATAGGCTCGGAGCCTCCTGTTAGCTCGGTAAACACCGAGGAAGCCACAAGCAGTTATATACTTGACGTCCATAAGTATGGAGCCATCAATAGGTTGCAAAATAGGAATTGCAATCTCGTGAGCTTGGATTAGGTGGGTTACCAATCCACCGATGCGAATATCACCTTTCTGTTTGTTGCTCTGGTGGCAGAGGTGCTAGAGGAATAGAGCTGCAGGAGTGGGACTCTGCGGTGCATTAGGGAAGAGCGCCTTGGTGATCATGGCCATGTCTGCATTGGCCATTGAACTAGTATCTCCTCTTCCGAACAAAGTGTTAGAAAGAAACATAGCAAAGTAACGGATGGTTGGGTTCTGAATGGATGACATTATCTTTTGATAGAAGTCCCTTCACCATTAACAGAAATAACCTCCCAAGTATCTGCACTCGAGACGCTATACAAGTATGTAACAGTTGGTTCCCCTTCTTGAGGGAAGCCATAAGCCTCAAAAAAGTGTTGATAGGTAATTTGATATGGCCGTTGGTTAACGGTGAAATTTATCATGCATGCATTACCTTTCTCCTTGTAGTCATTGTAGAAGGAGGCGAGGAACTCATGTGTGATCCCTTCATAGGTGTAGTGGCTTGCATTGGCGAGTTTGGAGAGCCCTGCATTTGCACACAGGTAGTCGAAGTCCGCCCTCAACCCTTCTGAGTTGAGAAAGCCGTCATCCGCCCATCGTGTGGGTAGCACCTTCCTCGCCAAAACCATGGCGTACTTGTTGTCGAGCTCAGCCCGGATCCCTGAGCCTTCACCACGTTGGCGCTTGCTCTTGCAAAAAATTCCACTGAGCTTGTTCATCTTGATGCACTAAGAAATTTCAACATAAAACCTTAGGCATATAGTTTCTACATGATATATGAACGATTCTACATGGAGGAATTCAATCCTAACGTGAGAAACTAAAAGATAAAATCAATCAAGCTTGAGTTCATCCACTAATTCAATGAGGAGATTTCAACCATGGAATTCTGAAAATAAAGCATGGATAGGGGGAGAAACATACCGATCTATTGATTCCCCCACTCAAACGAATGAAATCCGCGAAGAATTGAGAGTTCTAGAGAGGTTTTGAGAGTTTTAGAGAGAGAGAGTTTGAGATAAATAACGAGGGGAGTAAGAACCCTAGCCTGCCCCGACCCCTTTAAGTGGTCGGGCCAAACTATACGGCGAGAGCTATACAACCCAGAGAAGTAGCTCCCGCCGTATAATTGTGGCGGCGGCGAAGATTAGGTTTTCCCAATGCCAGATCACAACTATATGGCCAAACCAAATGGTCCTGCCGTATAGTTGGTCGTCAACCTTTATGTACCTGAACCCCAAGTTTTGATAATTTTGTCGATAACTATATGGCCGGAATAAACATTCCCGCCGTATAGTTGGTCGTTACGTCTCTTGGAACATGCTTTTTCACCCAAATTTTCGGAGATGCACCTTTTTATCTAAACAATGCTATTTGGCTAGTTTCAACATATAAAACTCAGACTTTATTTTATACACTAAATCTATGCTCATTCAGTCGATATTTCTACTACTTTTCGACTGCTAAATTTTTACGGGCGCGCTTCCGCAAGATGTTTGTGAAAAAGTTATAGGAATGTGATTAAAATTATATTATTGATATGATGGATTGACTCCCATTAAGCATTTTATTAAGAACGGTTGAATATTTCAACCCCTTCTCTGTTCTTGAATTCTTACCTTTGGTTGCCCTTTATCAAAGGCACTTACCACATGGACTCGTTTTGCCGGTGGAACATACCTTTCTCCTTCTTCTAGTTTCTTTGGAAAATACCGGATTATTTTAGCATCATAAAGATTGAAGATTATTTTCCCTTCAGTGCAGTCAACTGACGCTCCTGTAGTGCTAAAAAAAGGTCTTCCAAGTATTATAGATAATTTTTCATCCTCCGGCATTTCAATAATAATAAAGTCAGTGGAAATAACATGGTCATCTATTATAAGCACTACATTCTCAATCATACCAACAGGTTGTTTAGTGGATTTGTCAGCCATCTGTAAAGTGATAGAAGTGGGGGAGTACTCCCCTCATCCTAACCCTTTATAGAGAGAGTACGGCATTATACTAACTCCTGCACCTAAATCACATAAGGCATTATGAATATTAGTTTTGTCTATTGAACAAGAAATAGTTGGTATCCCGGGATCTCCTGATTTAGACAATAGCCTCCCATTAGTAGGGTAACTAGTTACCATGGAAACGATTTCAGTTATCCATTTCTTTCTATTAAGAATATCATGGGGGAATTTAGAATAGGCAGGCAATTTTATTGCATCTGCAAATGGAATTTCTAGGCGAAGATCACTTAATGCCTTTGTAAAAGAGTTACAGATTACCTCATCTGGTGCTCTCTTTTTACGCTCTGGATATGGAAGTTTCTTACCTTTATCTTTTACCTTTCGTGGAGGATCAGGCTCTTTAGTCGCTTTCTTTTATTGTTGCTTATCATTTTTATTCTTTTCTATTGCAATAACTTCATCTTCCTTGTTTGTGTCTTCTTCTTCTCTTGGATCAACAGTCTCCGCATCAAAGTTATAACTGTCATCATGTGCTTCATTCTTCTCCTCCAAGGTTTGATCTTGTGTGTCTTGAGCAGTCTCATCTGGAGGATCCACCAATGTATCATCTTCTTGGCTTGCTTTGAGCAAGGCTTTTTCCCTTCGATCTTTTTCATCTTCATACTCGGGTGGTCCTAATGGTCCTTTAAAAACTACACCTCTCCTTGTAACAACATTAGTACAAACAAGAATATTTATATCATCACGAAGAAAAAATTGATAACCATATGCTATTTGTTCACATTGAGTTTCAATCATTCTAAGGTACTTGTGAAATAATTTTATTTCTTGGCCAATTTCCTCATAATTTTCTGTGAGTTCAGCCAAAATCTTTTTGTGTCTTTGAAATTGCTTAGGCAAGCTATTGTAAGATTTGGCTTGTCGATGTTTCAATTCTTGAAAAACTTTTCTAGTTTCATCCTCTTTAGTAAAAACTTGTAACAAATCTACTTTGTTTTCCTTAACGAGTTTAGAAGGTATACCTTTTTCTTTCATGGTTTTGCGTACTTCAGGCATAAGATCAGGATTAATACAAAGTATTCCCTTTTTTGGCTTAGTGCCAAAATTAGGATTATATAAAGAATCATTCTTGGCCCTAGTAGACATTAATTCCAAACATGCTTTAACTATTAAAGTATTTATCGATCCTCCCACGGATGAATCTAGCAACTCTCTGCATTATGTATTAAGACCGTTGTAAAATAAGTGGAAAATAGTAGACTCAGAATAACCTGATTAGGAATACTATTGATCATTCCAAAGAATCTTTCCCAGTCTTGTGGGTAATTTTCTCCCACGTTCTGACAAAAGTTGCCTATATTCTTTGTAAGTTCGGTTACCTTTGTAAAAGGATTAAACCTGTTTATAAATTTTACAATGCAGTTTTCCCAACATTTAATATAATGGCGAGGGAGAGAATATAACCAGTCTAGAGCTTTACCTTTGAGAGACCAAATAAATAGTTTTAGACGGGAGAATTCTCTAGGCAAACCTTTTGGTCCAAGTGATGTTATCACATCGTCAAATTCTCTAAGATGTCTTCCTGGGTCTTCATCTTCCCTTCTGCTGAAAGCTTTTTCCTGCAAAATTTTAATAATCTCACCATTAAACCGATATCCCGTAACTCCAGGATTAGGAAATTATATTGGTTGTTTAAGGAAAGCATAATTTGGAGCACTATATTCTCTGAGAGTCTTCTCAGGTTTCTTCCGAGTTGTCCTATGAATGGACATAATTTCCATGAAGTCACTTAGCTTTTCAACTTCAACTTTATTCGACCTCAAATTTTTTTCAACAATTTCCTCGCGCCTTTGAGTAGGCATGCATTCAAGATAATCTGGTAGATAAGCCCTACCAGAGCATGTAGATCCTTTGTCTCCTAGGGAGACCATCTTGTAATAATAACACCTGAAATGTCAAGAGATAAAACACTTAGCACTTAGCTCCCCGACAACGTCTCTATCACACCCGAAGTGTCACAGGTCTTCGAGTGAATTGTCTACAAGCGTTTAAATAAGAATAGATTTTGGATTAAACGAAAGTACTTAAATAAAACAAGAATGTAAACTTCAGAAATAAAAAGCATAAAAGTAAAGAATGATTTGTTTGTTGTTTTTTGCAGATGAGAAAGTAGGCGCAGGGAGATTCAGTTCATGGTGATATTGAATGTGCCAGGTGGATGAGTGATAAGTGTAACAATTATAATATTATAAGTATGTGTGTAGGAGAGCAACCCATAATTAGCCAGAACTCCTCTTGGTAGATTTCATCCCAACTTCAATAACCCTACTAGCCTGTTTACCACAACCATGGTCAGTCACTAGACGATTAAGATCCTTCAGTTTGCTTAGTAATTAAGCTCCTTAGATCGGATTAATGCAATAAGCTCCGTGGTTCCTCGTTATCCTCGAGTCAAACTAGTTTCCCATTGATATCCCCGTGTCACTCGAGGGTCGCCGGTCTGCTAGAAAACAAGATTCTATCTATGTAGAACAAAGCATCATGTTGTCTGGGCCCTTAATTGGACAACAGGAATTAAGCATCCATAGATAGTCAAGCACACACAATATAGTAATTAAAATAAACCACAAACTTGATGGAAATTATATAGAAACATCACGTCTCACCAATCCCCTACATCTCCCACGCCCAAGGGAACTTACTCACTCATGAGAGAAGAAAGCATCATTGATATAATTAAATAAAGGGAGTTATTGATATTACCATGGATATCCACAATAAGAAATAGAAATAAATTCAAGATAGGAAGAACAATCTCAAACCCTAATCTTGCAAGGTGGAGATCTCTCTCTCTCAAGTAAAAGTAATGGCTATGGAGGTGTGGTGGCTGGGAGATCGAAGATCGTGGAGCGAGATGAAGAACGTCTTCCCCTTATTCTCCGGATCTCTTCTGGATGGGCTGGCGGATCATGTTTCTATTTTAGTCCTCGGCCTCTTTACGGAAATTGTCCCTTTTAATAATACGAAGGAGATGGCAGCTATACGGTAGGAACTATACGGCGGGAGAAATGTTCCCGCTGTATAGTTGCTCGTTAAAGCTTTAGTAAACTCCCCTCGATTGCTTCCAAAAAGAGACCGGCTTGTTTTTGTCTGAATATTGTGTTTTTGCTGTTAAATCCCTTTGTTGATGTTCAGAACCTGAAACACACATTAAAAACCAAGTTTTCTTTGCTACCGAAGTATTAGCGTTAGGTAAAGCTAGAAAACCATCAAATCCTAAACGAAAACCATCGATAGAAACCATAAAAATGTGTCGAATATCACATCTATCAACATGCAATAGTGTAGTTAGGTACGTGGGCCTGCCCTTGTCTCTTGGCATACTCTATAAATGCCAAGAGGGCTCATGATGCAAAGGCTCATTCTCACTTGGATTTAGCTCACACACGCACTAGCTAATTCCTTGCTAGCTAGCTCACTACACACGCCTAGACTAGATGATTCTTAGATACAACTCTAGGAGCATCCTTGTAGCCCGATTATACCCACATATACTGTCAGACATGCAGGAGTAGGAGTTTTACCTCACCATGAGGGCTCCGACCCTGGGTATTTTCTGTGTCTCACCGCATTCTCTTGTACTCAATCCCACCTGCAGACACCGTCGCAGTCGCCATGCTTGCTCCCACACCTCTATCTAGCCTCTTTAGGAAATGCCGTTTCCATAGCAATGACATTAATTTTCATAAAAATCATATCCATGTACAAAACATGGAATTTATTCATAGATCCAACAAGAGATTAGAAAGACCCGACACATAGCCAGGAACCCTAACTGCCACGGTATCGGCCAAATTTCGAAACCGGCCTCAAAATTTATTTCAGCCACACATCATGCATCCAGCGTCCAAAAATTTTGGGGTTCGGTCTTCCCCTCGCGCCATAGAGCAAATTCTGGTGGCCAAAAATTTCGCGGCTGGGCACGCAAATTCTCGCGCCGTAGAGCAAAATGAAATTTTCGCAAACTGATATTACCATTCAGCCCTCCCGCACAGGGCAACCCAAGGATTCGTGCAGAGGGCATGTACGTAATCTATGCAAAAACCTCCTTTATCCCCTCACCAAGAGGAGACATGTCCAATCCCCACACCACCCCCACCCCACCCATCCACCCCCCCGCCGCCGCCCATCACAGCCTCCAACCCTCGTCGTCGTCTGTCCGTCGAGTAGTAATCTAGCCGTCGCCCTAGCCTGTAATATCCCAGCATTAGAGTTTAGAAATAAGCTGAACTCAGATGTGTGCATTGCATTCATGCATAGAAAATCCAAATAATTTTCGCGCTTTTGAATAAAACTTGTCAAAGTGATTTAAGCTTCTCTCAACTTGATGGAATTGAAGTAGATCATCAAGTTGACTGCGATAAGTTTCAACATGACCTTTGCTAAAACCTTATTTTGGGTAAAGATGATTTGATCTAAGGGTAGATCAAATGTAATAAAATTAAACCATAATACATTGCTTAATGATCATTCCATAGTATTCATCACAACAACCTATAAATGCCAAACTATGAATATAACTCAAGCAACAAGAATTTAATAACTGAATCTTGACCTATCCTATTCTCATAAATTCCTACCATAAGTATCATGGTAATACCTAAACTTAACTCTTTAGTTATATGGAGTAGGAAGGAAACCAAGTCAAGAGCCTTCACCACATATCTTTCTTTCCATATCAAACCTTATCATCTCTATTGAACTTTATGCTAATATCTGTTGTACATCAATGTTGAGTAATCAACTATTGATCTATCAAGTCTTAGCCTATCAATTATTGATCTATCAAAATTCTTTTCCTTATCATAGCATTCACTTAAGTCCTATAAATAAATAAGTAAGAAGAGGTAGGTGGTAATGCTAGTCTTAGATATCATCTATAGGATGGGAGTGTTTGAAGACAATGAAATCATTATGATAATTGATGGAGTTAACTCACTCCTGAATGGATAGAAGAGTTATCTGGAAGATATAATTATGTGGTAGCAAAGAAGATTACAAGGATGAATTCTGAAGATAGTTACCAAGGAGTAATCCTATTGGATCAAGTAGGCATAGTTAATGAATAATATCTCTTAGTCAAATGGAAATATTAAGAAGATAATTATAATACAACTGTAATGTTGTATTGATGTAAGCCTTGATTAGCTCACTGGAAACCTAAGCCATAAATGATCAAATGATTATAATGATCATGCTCAAGTCACTAAGAGTGATTGAATGTATGATGCATAATTGACATTGGTGGATAGAGCATGATTAAACACTAGTATAGGTATGTTATCCTAGGTTAGTCATGACACGTCATAGTGGTATATTGTGAAGTTGGACTATGAGTTACTGGAGTTAAGTAAAGATAAGATAGTATGATTAAGCTGATGCTAGAGCATCAAGGAATTATAGAAGTAGTATATTCCTCTTAGATAATACTAAACACTTGAGGTGAAGTAGTAATTGCTATATATACCTATTGGAGTAATCATCCTAGTGGCATTGGATTCATCAGAAGTACTCTAGAGATGAGAGTTATCCCTATGAGGAGATTATATAGAGCTTTAGTGTCAAGCTCATTGGATTTACAAATTGATTTAGGGGGAGGAAATTATTGGTAATAATATTCTTGTGAAGTAAAGCTCATCGTGTTAACACATGATGATGGATATGAAGAAGTAGTATATCTAGTAAAGGAATTACTTAATTAGAAGTAAAGAGTTATGAAGTATGGAAGATAGGAATTCTTGGTAAACACTCAACCTTGAATCTATAATCAACTTAATATCCATCTCATATGTTTGATCCATCATCCTATTCCCAAATGGTTTGTAAGAATACTTCTCTATAGCAAATCACTTAAACACATCTTTGTCAACTCAAAACATTAAAATCATTTGTGCTCATAAACAATGGTTATCAATTCTTTCTCATAAGTTATTTTAGAAGACAACCCTACTATTTTTATCTTGGATGGTGTTACCACTCATAAACACAAGCATAAAGACAATATTTCTTAGCCATTAATCTTCATCCTTGTTTATAAAATAAATAAGTATATTAAATCTTATAAAACTCATGGTAAATGTTTGTAATTTCAAACCTTAAACTCTTATGCTAGTTATAATAAAAATATATATCATAATATCATTAAGACTCATGGGAATAATATTAACCATATTAATTCCTTGGAACTTTATGTATCATATAATAATGAAGGATCACCATATAAAAATTCCCTTAAAACTATAAGTTAATGAGAACCAAGTCTCATGAATCAATAGTAATATACCCTTTAATAAATTCTTGGGTTATTATGTAAATCAAATTCATAACAAAGTTCCTACAAAATAATAAAAGGTAAAGTACCTATTTAAAGAAAATAATGAAATTATAGAATTATAATAAAGACTCATAAAAGAACACTACATATACTTCAATATGATTACCATTATTTAGAAAGTAAATCTTATTAAGAATTTCCAAAGAAAGGTGTATAAAATAAATAAACAAAAACATGAAACAGAAAATGGAAAAAGGGAAAACAGAAACAGAGTAAATCTTCTGGCCCACAGCCCATTGCCTCTCTTCTCTATCTGCTACTCATGCGTAGTACTCAGCAACCCACTTAGGGCCAACAACCAGCTCGACTTGTCTCTCTCTCTGGCTGACTGGTGGGACCGAGGAGGGACTATGGAATACGACAGAAGATTTCCCAGGGGGTTTTCTGCAAAATGCCCACCGTCGTCTTTCTCGTCTACTGGAAGCTACTCGGTGGCAGGGGCCGATGCCGTCCTTCGATGCCGTGCGCTGTGATGCTTGCCACCGACACTCTGGGAGGGGTTAAGAATGCCACCGCGACGTTCCTGCTCGTTCTCATCCTCATTTTTTCCTCTAAAGCTCTCTATCTCGTTTTCCTCTTCTAAACCGAAACCATAGCTCCAAGTTGCCATTGATTGCCATCGCTCTGAGCTCTCCCGTGCTTCGTTGATCAAGCACACATCTTCACCTTGTCCTCCTAAGCATCCTAGTCAAAGGAATCGAGGAGGGATGCCGGGAATTGATGCCATGATGTCATCTTCCTGAGCTCTGGCCACCGCTCTCGCCATCAACTACGACCACGATTCGCCTCAACAGCCGCACCGTCGTGCTCCTAGTGAGTTTACGCCTTGTCCTAACCTCTTAGATTCGCTCCTCGACCTCTCTATTTCCTCTGCCACGGTAGCCTACGCAAGCCACCGTCGGAACTCGTCGGAGCCGAAGCTCAGATGGCCATTTTCAAGCGGCGATGCCACTATAAGGTTCACCACATCGCACTCGTTCGAGCTAGATCAACCACGCTTTCTACCGCACCCTAAATCACTGCTGGCGACCACCAACTGATGGTGGTGGCTGTGCTGACGTCACAACGACGTCATGCATACATCGAGGTTGACCTAGTCCATCGTTTGACCAGTCCTTGCCCATGTGGCATATGATGTGGCCCTGGTCCCATTTGTCATTGACTGTGAGTAGAAATAAGTTTATTAACAAATGTATTCACTAATTTGGGCATGTGATGTGGCCACTGGCCCACCAGTCAGTGACTGGGTCTAGGTTTAGTATCGGTGTAAAAAGTAATTACCCATTTAGAATTTAATTAGAAAATGATTCAATCTTATAAATTACATATCTTTTATTTTATAATTCAGAAAAATATATATTATATATCAAAATGTTTAGAAAAATAAAATCTATAACTTAATTCTATTATCAAATATTATTATGTTAATCATTTACATAATTATTATTTAATAAAGGTTTTATAAGTAATAAAACTTTGATAATTCATATTTTGGTAAATATTAAAAATATAAATAATATACCAAAATTCTTGGAAAAATAAGAACTAAAATGTAGAACTATAAACATAAAATATTATATCACTTAATTAAATGTTTATCATTTATTAAGTGTTTATAAAATAATAAATCTTATAAAAATCATATTTTAATATTTAAAAATCATAAAAATATTTATAATATACCAAAATGGTCACAAAAATAATATATACATGTTAAAAATATAACATTCCACTTTTGAAGTAAGTAAAAGTTTAATACTCTAATAACTTGAATTCAAATCTAATTCCTTAATTGATAATTCATATAAGGATAAATAAAAATTGCTAATATTTCTAATATTTTACATCTAAGGCCTAATAATAGTATTTGACTTAAATATTGAGTGTATAAAATTCATGTAGTCCAAAAGATCCTAATTACAATTTTGAAGAATTATCATTCATCTATGAGTAGTAAATAATATTGTTTACTTATTCACACACCGTAACCACACTTTTATAAGGAGATAAATGATTCTATTCCATTATAATATTAAGAAACCACTACTCAAATAGAAGTATTATCACTCTTAAGTAACTTTAAGGAAACATTATGAAGTAAACAAAGTATAAATATCATAAGCATTACACCTTAAGTCCATCTATGTCCTTAAAGTTAAACTTTAGTCTGCAAGATTGTAAACCCCATGTTTAAGGCTTCACTATGTATTTCATAGTTTACTTTAGTCTGTTTCAATTCAGAACTAGTGCATCTCAAGATCAAACTAACTGAGTAAACACCAAAATACATCAACCACATTCTATTAACCCTAAAGATTATTTAAACCTTAGAAAACAAACCTTTTCTTCGAAGGTTATCCTTTTTGCCACTTCAAACAACAAATTTTGTAATAATATCTCTAACTCTTAACAACTAAAATCAAGGACTTTTATCATAGTGAATAGATGACAATTAATCATAATAACATTACTTTATACTTTACTTGTATATTTAGGATTGTTAACACTTAAGTTCCGTATAAAGGCCATTACTTGTAAAGTAAAATTTGAAGATAAAACAATTCTTATATAAGCAGTCTGTGAGTAGCATTCCACATTTGTGTATCTTATTGTTGTATGATATTATAATTACATATTGTTTCACACACATTCACAAGCCTTAATGAGAAGCACAAGTGTGAAAATTATCTAAAAAGACAACACATTCCAAAGAAACCATTTCCAGCAACCAAACCCTAGATCATCGCTTATTATGAGGATTCGAGTTTAACAAACTGCATTACATTACTTATGCATAATAGAATCTTGCTTCTTTAAACATTAGTCCGTATCGGACCAATGATGCTGATTTCAGATATTGGAACTTTTATATTGTCTCGAAGACCGTGAGTGCATAATCTTGCAATCACAAAAGGCAAGTTCACACTTTCTCATACTTTGATTATTTTCTGTAAAGTATTTTGCAAATCCAGTGTTGTCATCACCTGCATTTAAAAAAGGTCATAAAACACTATTTTCATAATAATATGATTATAGGTTATTTACCATGAGTTAATAACCTAATATGAAAGTTACGGTGGTAAAGGAACATATTATCTTGGACTTAACAACCAATGTTGCTAGTGATTCTTGCGCCATATATTACGCGTTAACCATGAGATTTGGAATGGGACGGAGAAGTCAGCTGGATCTTGTTCCTTTCACATGAACGGATGACCATCTCGTGACGCTGTGTACCTTACGAGGCTCAGCATGGGTGGGACCCCTTAGTTCCCCGCGATATTGGTGTCTAGACTATCCCTGAGAGATGGTCGTAGGTATGTACTCATATGTTGATGAGGGCGACCAGGTTCTTGTCTTCTCACTGGAGTCCACAAGGAGTCAACCATAATTATCTGCTATGCGGATTAACAGAGGTCGTTCTGTTTGTGGGGTCATGTTCTATGTGGGGTCGCAGAGAAGGGCAGTGATTGACTTGGACCTTAGGTTGGGCCTCAAACCATGGAAGTTTGTACGGGGACATACTCCTGGTCGTGCAACAAAGCTTAAGATCTCTCATGGGAAAAGTAACACACCTCTGTAGAGTGTAAGAACTGTAACTTGTTACTCCCTGTTCCGGGAAGGAGCTACAAACGCAGAAGGAAAGGAACTCCATGAAAGTTCTGGTAAACCTATGAAGGCTGACAGACATAGCTTTTCAGAATAAAAGCAACCTTTGAAGAAATGTTTACGAAAACCTGCATTGCCTATGACCTATGGTCTGTGGCTATAGATATAGTGCATCAAACACTTCTTTGTGGTGAACTTGCTGAGTACGCTCGTACTCAATGTATCTTCTTAACCCTTTCTAGATTCTGAAGCCAATACATACGATGTCTACATCAATTTATGCTATAGGAATCATCATTAAAATCTCAAGCTCTTCAATGAAGTCAAGAAAGTCAACATAAACATCAACTTATTTTTGGTGATTGAAAATACAAAAACCATTTGAATGTATTTCAAAGAGAGGGAAGGATTATGGTTTTTGCATATGTTTCTTAGTTGAATTTTTATAAGATGATGCTCATGATAATACCCAAACAATCCCTAATTTCAGATTAACTAAAACTGGGGTGTTATAGCTCTATCCCCCTTACGAGTATCTCGACCCGCGATTCCTAAGGTAGGAAGAGAAACAGAGAGAAAGAAACAGGGTTACACCAAGGATAAGAGGGAATCACACTAAAACACACACATAATATCTCATGGTCAACTCATGGATGTTGTGTTAAAAAACAACTCTTAGATGGTAAACATGAAACACGTCAAGGTAACGGAGGAAACAAGATAAGAAGGTTTCAAGTTGTTAGATAACTGGTCTTCATAAGGATTGAGACCATGGAGCTCACAAAATAGTTTTGAAGCTTCTGAGGAGGAAAGCTTCCAACAAAAAGAACATGACCATAGACTTCGATAGGGAACCTCTACTAAACGACTTAAGTAGAGATTTCAAGTTGCAGAGATAGTGATCAACAAAACAAAGATGTTGAACTACTTTTGAAATAGAATGGTCACTTTTTCATCCAACAGAAGGCCAATACAGAAATATTGTTCTATGGAGAGGACTCATAAGAGTCACAAGAAACATGTATCGAGAGAAACTACAGATTACCAAAATCATAGTCGCTCTTAAAACATGGTTGAGAAAACGAAGGAAACTCTTTATTCATCCAAGTCAATTAAAATCTTTTCCAAATATCATGATATCACTTTACACCACCAGATGAATAGGTAAGAAGATTCCTGATGACATGAGAAAAATAACTTCATTCTTAGACTTCAAGTACTTGGCACAACAAAATGCTTGCCGACATAGAGAGTCTGGAGGATTGACTGAGAGACATTTAGCATCACTACCTTAAATGTTCTCCTTGATGTTCAAGAAATTATACATCAAGTAAAGCCCGTACTTCGGATACAAAAGAAACCATGAGCACAACTCCTATAGTAGAAGAAGCCTCATGTGTGGTTGCTATTTACTAGCTCAAGAGGATATGACAATAGTACTTCCGACTAGTTGTGTCAACCATTACATCAATCTTGCCAGATTTACAAAGATACATATGTAAAAACCTTGAAGAACACCAACCATCATTGCTGCTTGAGATTTAGCTTTGGTTAGGTGGGATGATACTTCAGACTCATCATGTCCGAATAGAAAGTTTGCAACATTTTTATGGAGGTAAAGTCACTAGACTCAAGATATGGACTATAGTGTAAAGCTCCAAAAGACAAGCTAAATTGCTAGAGCCATGTATTTAGAAACTTGTCAGAGGACAGCTACATACACATAAAGTACTAGCAATAAAACACATATATGTCCTTAAAGAAATAAAGATAACTCTTTTCGAATCCATGGCAACATCATAACAACTGCACGTGAATTAGAGAAGGTCAATTTTAACATCCATAACACATACTTTGAGATGACCCAAAGATGGTTCTCAAAAGTTTCCAACATTAATGCCAATTGTTCCATATGAATCTAATCTAGAATGGAGAAGATGCGGATGTTGTCGATGGACTCAAGAACAAGATTATCAAGACACTCCAAGAAGATGAACTCATATGTTATATGAACAAGGCAAAAGTATTGGTCAGACCAAAGCACATGAAGATGTACTAAAGTGAAACATCACAAGTAACAACACCATCAAGATAGTCTTTGGAACTGAGTTTGATTTGATGATAGAGCAAATCAAATCAAAGGTGGGGGAAGATAACATATCCATGAAGGAAATACTATCTTTCTTCAACAGAAACAAAACTAGACATCCCTTTAAGAAGGAACTAAGATGGATAGAACTTTTGTCTTACAACTCTCCAAGTTGTTGCTTAAGCTCAACCAACTAGTTCAAGGGTATCAATTACGAATCCTTGGAGAAAAGAGAAGTTTAGAGAACTTGCTTGCTCAAGGACTTGACAACACGGTCATGTGGTAACATGGCGATACTTCTAGTAGACATATAGAATATCACGAACCACCGATATGTCACTTAGTTTAGGAAGATACTTGGTTTACAAGGAAAGAGGACATAGTCTCAGAGTTTCAGCACCAGCCTAACTCTTTGACCGAAGAGGGTGTACTAGAATAACAGACATGGTAGCATAATCACCCTTTGCTTAGTGACAGGGTTAACCAATCACACTAAGAATGACACAAATATCCTTAGATTTCTAAGCTTTAAGAATTGCTAAGAACCTCGGATGGCCACATTATTACTCACACACATCACTCACGAGCGCGAAAGCTCGAGGAAGGGTGGGTAAAGATGTGTGAGGGTATCACTTCTTTAAGGGGTCATGAAACTCAGCATGACCTCTTAGTATAAAAGAGTGTGATACTTTAAGGTAGAACAGAAAGAAGTTATTCAATGCCTTTTAATTTGTGGATTACAACACTTTGACCTGGTCCTAGATAAGACGAGGTACAGGAGTTTGTTTCACCTAACATCCCTAACTAGTTTGTCTTAATGATACATCGAAAACATATCTATAATTTTTGCTGCTCCATGCTTGTTTACTATCTACTTTGATTTGCTTTGTCTACACTTTGTGGTGTTTTTATATGCTTTCTGGTACTAACCTATTAACAAGTTGCCACAATGCCAGTTGCCTGTTTCTTTTGTTTTTGGTTCCAGAAAGGCAAAAGGTCAATATTCTCGAAATTGGACGAGACAAAAGCCTAAGTAAATATTTTACCATGGGCAACACAAAGCCGGAGTACGAGATGGAGGGGCGCCATAGGGTGGCCACACCCCCCAGGCGCGGGCTAGGGTGGGCCCATGCCTGGGCAGAGTGTGGGCCCCCTGCCTCGCCTCTTCGCCTATAAAGTCCCCCCGATGCAGAAGCCCTAAACACCCGATCAATATTCCATGAAACCGTGTGTAGCCGCCGCCACCATCGTCCCTAGATCAGGGGGATCTGAAGCTCTTCTCGGCACCCTACCGGAGGGGAGATCATCCCGGAGGCCTTCTTCTTCATCATGCCAGCCTCCGGTATGAAGCGTGAGTAGTTCCACCTTGGACTACGGGTCCATGTAGTAGCTAGATGGTTGTATCTCCTCCTTGTGCTTTCATGTATAGATCTTGTGAGCTCCGTTCATGATCAAGATCTAATCTATTTGTAATCATGCATGTTGTGTTTGGGGGGATCTGATGGATATTGAGATTACTATGTCAGATTGATTAATGGTTTTGTCTATTTGATTCTATCATGTCTATGTTGTTTGTGATCTTGCATGCTCTCCGTTGTTAGTAGCTATCTTGTCCAAGTAGTAGCTAGTGACTCCAAGAGGGGGTATTTATGCTCGATAGTGGGTTCATGCCTCTAGTTTCCAAGGGAAGTGACAGAAATCTCTTCGGTTGTAGATGTTCTATTGCCACTAGGGAGAAAACGACGGTCTCTTGTTCATGGAACAAGTGGATTGTTTACCTTACACACTTTGCTTAAAGCAGTTATCTGTTGCTTGCAACTTAATACTGGAGGGGGTTCGGATTATAACCTGAAGGTGTACTTCTAGTCATAGATGCAGTTGGATGGCGGTCTATGTATATTTTTGTATTGCCCAATCGAATCTCATAGGATCTTTGTGTCTAGTATTGCATTGTTATGCCTTGCTCAGTCCTGTCAATTGTCCTGTTGTAATTAATTTACCCAGCATGCCATGTTTGTTTATCTAAGGAGAACACCTCTAGTGAACTATGGACCCCGGTCCAATATTTACCATTGATACATCTTCAACTGTTAATGTTACTTGTTGCAAACGATCATCATATTCCACACCATACAGTTAATCCTTTGTTATAGCTAATGGTGAGATTGATAACCTCACTATTCGTTGGGGCAAAGTGTTGAGTTTTTGTTGTGCAGGTTTCCACGTTGCTTGCAACACCTTTGAGACGTTTCCTTCGTCCTACTGGTTTGATAACCTTGGTTTCTTACTGAGGGAAAACTTGCTGCTGTGCTGCTTCACACCTTGCTCTTGGGGTTTCCCGATGAAGTGCTTTACATCACCATCAAGCTTTTTTGGCGCCGTTGACGGGGAGGCTAAGGATGTATTCACAAGGGTAGTTCTCCTCAACCTTTCACTTTACTTTGTTTTTGGTTTGCTTAGTTTCTTTTGCTTGGTTTTGTTTGCCTCTTTTTATGCAAAACTCAAAAAAAATAGTCTAGTTTGGTTTGCTTTCTCTTATCAAAACACAAAAAATTAGTTCCTACTCTAGTTGCCACCTTGCTCTAGCTCACCATGCTATTACCCAAGTTCTCCCTGAAGGACCTTTCGATAGGTAGTGGCTCTATAATTAGGAAAGAAAATATTGAATAATTCTTCAATCATGTTAGCAAACATGAGGATATTGAGGATAGATCTATACCAAAACTTGCTCCTAATTATGAAATTGCTACAGCTTCTTTAGTTCATATGTTGGAGTCTAGGTTTGTCAGCCTTAACCCCATGATGCAAATTTAGTTCCTAAAACTAAAAAAAAGAAAAGAATACTGAAAAGAGGGAATTTATTCTTGAAACTTTGCTCAAAGAGTTCCATGATGTTGCTAAGGAAGCCAAAAAGGTCTTTGAACATTTTTATATGCTAGGATCAAGTGTATATGTTGTGGGTAATTCTGATAAAACTAAGCCTAGAGAGGAATTTAAGATACCTATACCCTTTAAGCTTGTTGGGATGCATGAGGCCTTTGAAAAGAATTTTGATTGGATTGTTCCTGGAAATCCTTTTGATGAAAGTAGTAAACCAAAGAGTTATGAGAAGGTATCCTCCAAAACTCATTTGGATGATATACCTTTCATAGTTGAAGATTTTGCAAGTATTGATGTTAATGCTTCCTCATTTGAAAATACTTGATTTCTTGCTTCTTGTGCCTAACTTAAAGGCGTTAAAGAAAAGTACTTGTTGGGAGATAACCCAAGAGTTTCCTTGAGTCTTAGAAGTTATTAATTCAGTAATGACCTCTCATTATCCTTTTTGTTTGCTTTTTGTGCCAAGAATGACCTCTAATGAGAGGGAAGTAAGATTTGGGGAGTTGCTGTCCCGAAATAGATTTCTGTCCTCCACCATAAAAATTCTTGAGGAGTATATATAAGTCGGATTGAGCTGCAAATTTACGAATAAATCCCCCAGTATGTTATCTAACTTTAGTTAGTTCAACACTTTTTGATTTGAGAAACAGAAGGTCTTCAAAACAATCGGTTTCTACCCGCTGGTCTGTTTTGACAGATTTCTTCCATTATTTGCATTTCCTTCTTATTGATTCCTTTTTGAGTTCTCTTTTGGGGAATTGAGATTTTTGAAGGAGTTGCTACAGTAGGTTGTGTTTTTAGTGAAAAGTTTTGCTGTTCTAAAGCTAAAACCAATGGTCTATTATCTTTTGAATACACTAATGTTGCTAATGAAGATTGTGTGAAGTTTTGTATGAAGGAAAAATTTCAGGTGTAGAGAGAGAATGATGTAATGAGATGAAGAATGGACAAAAGATCAAGCTTGGGGATGCCACCCCGGTGTCACCCCAAGAAATATCTAAGAGGTACAAGCGTCAAAGCTTGGGGATGCCCAAGGCATCCCCTTCTTCATCAATAAAAAGCTCAGGTCTTCCTAGACACTTCGTTTTTATTGTTTCATGCACTGTTGTGTTATTCTTGGAGCGTCTTAGTTTTCGTTTGGTTTGCTTAGTTTGTTTAGTTTGCTTGAATAAAGTAGTTTGGACCCCCATTCTTGCTGTGTTGTTTCAAATAAGTTGATTGGTGTTGGAAAGGAGTAGAAAGTTCTTGCTTGAAAGTGCAAGAGGAGCTTGCATTTACTGTGACTTAGACTTTAGCATGACATGCTAGGTGTTGTTTTGACCTTATGCCTAGTAATTATTGCTGTAGCATGCCTTGTTCCAAACAATTGGGATTGCTTAGTGTGCCTTGAAAGAATCATGCATTGTTTTAGCATACAAAAGCATAGTATTGTGGTATTCTCCTTTGATGCTTTGTTTGGGTTGACTTGGCACATGCTCACAACATGTTATGACTATGAACAAGTCACCATAGCCGCTATGATCATTTATTCCTTGACTTGTAGTATCACTCTATGCTTTTATCAGTAATGTTTTGTCGCTCTACATGATTATGGCCATTATTGCTCTCTTAGTTGGTTGCTCCCAGTCTTTTGTTAGCCTCCACTTGTATGAGTATGCTCTACTCATGCTTCCAACTCCCAAGAAACCAAGTTATTCCAAAGTGTCCACTATAATCTCATATGCATGGTGTGTTACACCCATTCCAAGTATATTCTTGTTTTCAGCTATCTTCCAATTAAAAAGTATTTTGTTATGTGAAAACTTAGTGATTAAAGCCCTCACAAACTTGATGGCACACTTTATATTCTTTTACCCTAATAAACTTGAAACATTATGTCATCTATGTTGTATATGATTGCACTTATACGTTTGAATTAGCAGAACCGTGTTGTCACGGGGAACATTTTCAACATTGCACTTGTACTTTGTACACAGTTGATATCATGCTCTTTTGTCTATGGATGTCGCCGGTGTGAAATAAAGAGGGAGCTTGTAAGTCCATGGAGTTATGTATTTTTTGTTAGAGAAAGGCCTGGGCCGCTAGCCTAATCCATGCCTAATCATGGTGGAAACTTGCAGCATCACCATAATGATTATTCTGTGAAGCATCCTCAATAAAAAGCTACGCACATAGTAAATAAAAAGATCGCTGAGAGGCTCATTGTCTGCTTGCCTTGTCATTTTGGTTATGGGATAGCTCCTATACCATGTGCAAGGGGTACCCCGTTGGCGGTTCTCAATGATACACATGTACTTACTATGACAAGAACTTACAGGTGACTGAAGTTGAGTAGCATGAGGTGCGACCCTCGTATTCAAGGAACATGAGATTGCCAACTTATACTTTGTCAAGCATATAATCCATCTTTGCTCACTCTAACCTTAATCACTTCAACATGCTTATGATATTGGCAATGAGGGCTGAAAGCTAACAAGTACCATAATTTTTGGAAGCTCCTTTTGAAACTTGAAATCCCTGCTTCCCTTTATAAAGGGCCTTTCTTCCACTATTATATTGAGTCTCCACCTTCTACCTTTAGGCACCATTAAGAGAGCATAGTTGTCATTCTTAGTTCTATGTGCAGTGTCCCAAAACTTATTGATTGATGCATATTGATGACATTGCTTGTTCTTGTGCTACTTGTATCTAGTCACTCTTATGAACTTTGAAGGTGTCCTATGCATCTATTTGCTACTCTATGAGGGACAAGCTGAATGCCACTATGCCATGTTTTCTGTATGTGAAACAAACAAACGTTTTTCAATGCATGTTATTCATGATATTTGTTTGTATCCTTTCATGTTGCATGCATAGTTACTTTTTACTATTTTTAGAACTCCATCTTTCATGCACATGTTTAGAGTTCTTTCATCCCAGCTTTCAATGCTTGCAAATGGTTTGATCTTGATTTTGATGGTGCATGTCACCTCAAAAATTATTCTTTTTATCACTTACCTACTCGAGGACGACCAGGAGTTAAGCTTGGGTATGCTTGATACGTCGGAAACGTATCTATAATTTTTGATGCTCCATGCTTGTTTACTATCTACTTTGCTTTTCTTTGTCTACACTTTGAGGTGTTTTTATATGCTTTCTGGTACTAACCTATTAACAAGTTTCCACAGTGCCACTTGCCTGTTTCTTCTGTTTTTGGTTCAGAAAGGCAGAAAATCAATATTCTCGGAATTGGATGGGACAAAAGCCAAAGTCAATATTTTACCATGGGCAACACGAAGCCGGAGTACGAGACGGAGGGGCGGCATAGGGTGGCCACACCCCCTAGGTGCGGGCTAGGGTGGGCCCGCGCTTGGGCAGGGTGTGGGCCCCCTGGCGGCCCCCTGCCTCGCCTCGTCTCCTATAAAGTCCCCCGATGCAGAAACCCTAAACACCCGATCAATATTCTACGAAACTATCTGTAGTCGCCGCCACCATCGTCCCTAGACCGGGGGGATCTGAAGCTCTTCCCGGCACCCTGCCGGAGGGGAGATCATCCGGAGGCCTTCTTCTTCATCATGCCAGCCTCCGGTATGAAGCGTGAGTAGTTCCACCTTGGACTACATGTAATAGCTAGATGGTTGTATCTCCTCCTTGTGCTTTCATGTATAGATCTTGTGAGCTCCGTTCATGATCAAGATTTAATCTATTTGTAATCATGCATGTTGTGTTTTCAGGGATCCGATGGATATTGAGATTACTATGTCAGATTGATTAATGGTTTTGTCTATTTGATTCTATCATGTTTGTGTTGTTTGTGATCTTGCATGCTCTCCGTTGTTAGTAGCTATCTTGGCCAAGTAGTTGCTACTGACTACAAGAGGGGGTATTTATGCTCGATAGTGGGTTCATGCCTCTATTTAATCTAAGGGAAGTGACATAAATCTCTAAGGTTGTAGATGTGCTGTTGCTACTAGGGAGAAAACAACGGTCTCTTGTTCATGGAACAAGTGGATTGTTCACCTTACACATTTTGCTTAAAGTAGTTGTCTGTTGCTTGCAACTTAATACTAGAGATGATAACCCAAAGGTGGACTTATAGTCATAGATGCAGTTGGATGGCGGTCTATGTATCTTGTTGTATTGCCCAATCGAATCTCATAGGATCTTGATGTCTAGTATTGCATTGTTATGCCTTGCTCAGTCCTGTCAATTGCCATGCTGTAATTTGTTTACCCTGCATGCCATGTTTGTTTATCTAAGGAGAACACCTCTAGTGAACTATGGACCCCAGTCCAATCTTTACCATTGATACATCTTCTACTGTTACTGTTTACTTGTTGCAAACCATGATCATCTTCCACACCATACAGTTAATCCTTTGTTACAGCAACCGGTGAGGTTGACAACCTCACTGTTCATTGGGGCAAAGTCTTGAGTTTGTGTTGTGCAGGTTTCCATGTTGCTTGCAACACCTTTGAGACGTTTCCTTCCTCCTACTGGTTCGATAACCTCGGTTTCTTACTGAGGGAAAACTTGCTGCTGTGCTGCTTCACACCTTGCTCTTGGGGTTACCCGACGAAGTGATTTACAACACCATCACTTAACAACCCACAAGAGTATCTTACATCGTAAGACACCGATGCACATTACTACTTGGCTACCACTTGGTAGAAAGAGATCGAAAAACCGCAAGGGGAAAGGAACATACTCAAGGTGGAATCCCCAGATGTGGATTCTTAGATTATCAATCTTCCAAAAACCAATGTAGAGAAGGGAAGGTGTGGCAGAGTCATGAGTGTAGATATGAGACTCTCGAGGAGTACTCTTGTCATGACCTATTTGGTTCCGTTAAAGAACATTTTCTATAACTAGTGGTAGGGGAAGTCCCTAGTTGTCACAATTCAGTCGTGATAAAGACCACAAGCTTGAAGGCTAGAATTGTAGTACCATCCATCCTAAGGTAATGTATGAACGTTAACAACAGGGTCAAAGAAAGGATCTTGGGTTAAAGGTCAGCTTCATGTACAAGATTCACAACACCAGAATCCAACACAATCAGGGATCTTCGGTTCAAGTCCAAGGGTTAAAACCCGAGAAAGAAGTAACTACTACTTGGGTGACATGGCTTACACTACAATGTAGTAATCACAAGGTATCTTCCAAAAGAAGTAAAGACTTCTGAAGTACGCAAACAAACAAAGAGGAGGCATACGAGGCGAAAGGAAACCTCAAAGCCTAGAATAGAACATGTGGAACATTATATTGTAGGTTAAAAAAACAGAGAGATCATGATGGAAGGGAATCTCTCAGATGAATAGTTTCAAGGGGAACAAGGAATACACAACACACAACTCTAAAGGACTCAATACTAGGTCAACTGGTTGATAAACGACATGCCAGAAGGCACCTAAGCTTTGAAAGATTAGAAGAGATATCAAATTTTTTCAAAGTCAACACAAGATAAGGTAACCCAGAGTTAGAGCAAAACTGGATAAGAAGTAAAATAAGCATACTAGGGTTTTCGCAAATAGTTTTCATGTCTAAAATAGTTTTCACAAGCACTAGACTCAACATAGACCAATAGCAAGGTTTTCCTACGGTCGGTACTGCTCTGATACCAAAACCCGTAACACCCCCGAGATCAGGGTTAAACAAATCCCAGACCTCCGTCTGGCATAAGCTTAACCTTGAGCTCGAGGATATCCAGTGAAGAATTGGTAACACATCAGTGACCCTACGACACAAAATTTATTACAACAAGCTCCTAACTGAGCAAAGAACCAAATTATTACAAGAAGATGTCACTGACCACAATCATCAAACAACAGAAGGAAAATTATGCTATTAAGTATATAGCAAACTTAACAAATGGCCTAAGAGGCCTGAAGCATAACGATGACGTCCTGGCCCAAAGATTCCAGGCTATCGGTCGGGAACCCTAAGCTACTCGTTGGTGTCGATGTCGTACGGAACTCATCTTTAGGGGAACACTTACTCTGCTACAAAAGTATCGACAAAGCAAGGGTTATTATAGGGTCTACTCCGCAATACTTATGGCTAGTGGAGTTGTTTTGCATAAAGCCATATTTGTATATAAAATCAGAGGGAGAAGAAGCTCGTCTATTCAGATTATATTAAAAGGGATAAGGGAGCGACATATCCAAATTATTGATCATCTTTTGATATCCACCAGAGTAATCCTCATTGAACCTGAACTAGGATCACCCCCTTGTACCCATGAGGAAGCATCCTTAACAACTCGTTGATCTGTTAAGTTTTACGATTAGGTTATAGTTCACTATGATCTTAGATTTTGGTCACCAAGAATTCATAACCGTGAACACGACTTTTCGAAAAGATTTAACCATGCAAGGGTGCACAACTTTACCCACACATACTAACCTTCTCTTAGTACCACTTAAGTGTAACATCCCAAAAACCATGATTTGTAAAAGTTTGCATTTCATTCATGCATTCGTAGCATCCTTGGCTTGCACAAAAAATTTCAAAGTTTGAATTCAAACAAAAATATTTCAAATGCCCATTTCATCTATCATTTGAGGCATGGTTTTGAGTTATTTTTCAAAGGGCCAAATTAGTTTTGAGTAGATTTGTGTGTTTTACACACTATTCGACACTAGCTTGGCCACATAAATTTTTGGAAGAAGTTTGAATTGATTTGGAGTTGTTTTGAGCATTCAAATCTTATTTAGAAAATCTAATCAGAAAAAGAAAAATAAAAAGAACAAAAAAAAACAGGATCAGACCAGCCAGAATGGCTCGGCCACCCCACGGCCCAACACGAGCCCACCCGGGAAATCCCCTAGCTCAACTCTCTATTTCTCACCGCACCCGCGCCACACCCGCTCGTTGACAAACGTTGCCCACTGCCACCTCAGCTCATCGTCCCCAAATCACCGCGCGACGACCCGCTCCGCCAATTCTTCCTCGCAGTGACGCCGCCAATGAATTCTCTTAAACCCTATTGATTCCTCGCGTAATTGCTGCTCCTTCTCTGGCTACTAAAGCACCACCTCCCCGTAGTCATTTCCCCTCACCAAGCCCTCTCTTAGTGCCCCCAGGCTGCTCGCAATCAAGCTCGCACCGCCACTGCCCGACGCGCTCCGGCGAGGCATTCCGGTGAGTCTAGCGCGCCCCTTCGCCTCTCATTCACACGATCTTGCTTAACAAACCCTTGTGCATCTTCTCACATCCTTGGTTTGCTCCGAATCGCTCCATGACGTCGTCTCCGTCAACCTCTGCGAACGACTGAAGCGCCGCTCAACTCCGGTGAAGAATCACGGTAAAGCCAGACCGCCCCTTGACCCCTAACCCATACGACTATGTGCGTCGTGTCTTTCTGCATCTCCTAATGCCTTTTGTTTGTCCTATTGCACCGTAGAACGTCGACTTCATCTCCGGCAGTGAACACCCGACGCAGTTACGAACTCCAACGAGGTCTCCCGGCCACCACAGCATGCCCCCGTCCACGCCAGCGACACGATGAGCTTCAGCTTGACCTCGCGAGTCTAGTAAGCACCTCCGCAACCCCCAGCCCCCTCTGCATTTGTAACAACCCTAGTTTTAATTAAATAGTAATTAGGATTGATTGTGCATTCATGAGCATCATCTTTAAAATGCATGCATGAAATAAAAAGGCTCTCAAAACCTTAAACCCTAATTTCCCTATCTATTTGAAACCATTCAAATGGTTTGAAATATTTTGAAAACTACCAAAATCTTGGAGCCCAAACAGTTACAAGGGCCCCTGCAATATTTCAAATATTTGTAGAAGTTCTGGTAATTTGAAATGTATTAAAACAGATTTATAAATGAATAAAAAAGAGAGAAAATAAAACAGAAGTAGAAAAACCAATTTTACAAATAAAAACATTCTCCCTCTCCCCTGGGCCGAGCCCATCTCTCCCTTCCTCTTTCTCTCTTCCGCCCAGTGCACTTTGCCGCGGACCACTCAGCCCATCTGCAGCCCGCAGCCGGCCCGTACCCCATCGGCCTCATGTCCCTCGTCGTCTTCCTTCCCGAGCAAAGCAGCTGCATGCCCGTGCGTCCTCCGTTGATCCGCGCCGGCGCTGTGATGCGCGCCACCGCTTGTGAGGGAGAGGATAAGACCCGCCGCGTTCCCCGCTCTCTCCCAGTACCAGTCTCATCTCCTCTCGCCCTCTCTGCGATTTTCCCCCAAAAGACCGGAACCCTATCCGCCGTGCAACTGTCCTAGCCGCCGTTCCGAGCCTCCCCGAGCCAAGCTGAGATTCCTGGGAGCTGCGCCCCGTCTAGTTATGTCTCCCTGTCGAAGGAATCGAGCCTAGGCGCTCAGAATCATCGCCATCGACCTCGCCTTCCCTGACTCCGGTCGCCGCGTCCATCGTTGATTTCGGCCGTTCTGGATCTCCCCTGTCCTCGCTGCCACTCCTACCGTGCTCAGGGTGAGCTACTGGTCCTCGTGGACCCTCTCCCTTGCCCCCTCTCGCTCTGGTTCATCCCCTCCACGACCACCTGCTGGCGCCGCCGCTGTTCTTTTCCGCCGTCTTCGCTCCGGCGACCCCCTGCAAGCTGCGCCGCCACTTTTTGGCTCCCCTTGTTCTCCTCTTTCCAACGCCCCCGCTTCCGCATCCCCGCGTGCCCTCAATCGCCCGTGCCGTGCTCGATTTGGGAGAGCCTCCATTGCTGATGTCAGCATGCCATCAACATGAGGTCATTTTCCCTTTTCTTTTATCTAATTTCTGTAATTATTTCTGTAAATATTAAATCCCTGACATGTGGGCCCCTGTTGTAAGTCAAATAAACATTATCAGAAATGTTTTCTATTTAATAAAATTATTAAAGTAATTCCAAAATGTAAATTATTTTATAATATTCTAAAAATGATTTAAAATGAACTAAAATTGAAGAAATTCATAACTAATTCATTTTAAATCAGAAAAATACAAATAATATATCAAAATGTTTAGAAAAATGAGAACTATCTAACTAAGTTATAATCATGCATTGTTCAAGAACTTTCATGACAAGTTTAATTAGAGAACAAAATGAACCCTCTCATATGCCTCCGGGGTTTTCTCCGAATTAGGGTTTGGACCCCTCGGGACCCCGATTAAATTGTCAAGCATGCCTTAGGGGTTTATATCAATGCAATTTAACTTGTCATATCATCATCCTTGCTCGAGCATTGCATCAATGCCATGTGTTCCTGGTGTTTCCTTCTTCCCCGTAGAGTACGATATTGAGATCGAGATCAAAGCCCGAGATCAACACCATCGAAGCTCAAAGACAAATACTTGACCAACTGTGACCAAGTCAAGTACCAGGTGTCCGGAACTCTGCTTTCTGGATATCAACTGGCAAAGGAAAGCGAAGCCCCACACATGATATAATCCTATGATTTCAAAGTATTTACACTCTTGCCATGTGCATACGATTCTAAAGTCCTTTATCGATAGATAGAGTAATCCTATCTGATGCATGTTTATTTTGAAGCCTATATTCCCTGATCCACTACTGCTAGCATAACTAGGGTTTGGCTTGTGAAGCGTTGCTAGAGCTGTTACATCTGTTGTGCTTATCCACGCTTAGCTGTTACTACTGGTCCATCCGGTTGATGAATCAGAGCTGTGAATGAACCTAGTATGACAGGATGACATGGTATGATCAGAGATGAAAGTTCAACATGCTAAGGCTTGTATGGGAGGCCAAAGTGGGTTGTGGTTTTTGCAGTCCCATACTTGCCACCCCTAGGACCCGATGTTCTTGCCTCTTGAACCAAGACGAGCGTACAGACACACGGGGGCCTAGAAACCCCCTCGACCAACTAACTTGCCGAGTAGATTCCATGAGTCACATAGTTCGGGCTTTCCATTCGACATATGCATCTTGGTTGTTCTTGAGTGGTAGTGAAGGAGGTGCATTCATAGCAGATAGGTAAGCGTGGCGGGGAACAAGAGATGCCCGGCATCCGTAATATTGAACCCCACACACATAATTAGGGACCAGCTACGGGACTCGACCCATTATGGTGACATCTCCCTAGTGCATGACTCATGGTCTCGGCGAAAGAAAGGTAAAGGTCGTGTCTAACCACCCTCTGCCGGCCTTCCAAGGAAGAGGGCTAATGTACTGGCAATAAGAGAAGGTTAGTACGTGTGGGTAAAGTTGTACACCCCTGCAGGGTTATTAATCTTTTCGAAAAGCCGCGTCCATGGTTATGGACGACTTGGGAACGAACGTGAAGATCATAGAGAACTTGAACCTAATCGTAAAACTTGGCAAGTTAAACAATGAGTGCTTAAGGATGCTTCCTCAGGGATCGAGGGGGTAATCCTAGATAGGTTCGGCTGATGATGATTTGGTGGATATCAAAATATGATCAAAGATAGAGATACCGCTCTCTTATCCCCTTTTAAAATATTCTAATTAGTCGAGATTCTTCTCCCTCTTGTTTTACAAACAAAGATGGCTTTATGAAAAATAACTCCACCAGCCATAAGTCTTGCGGAGTACACCCTGTACTCACCCTTTCTTGGTTGATACTTTTGCAGTAGAGTAAGTGTTACCATAGAATACGATTTCTTCACGGCATTGACATCGACGAGTAGTTTGGAGTTCCCAGCCGACAGTCTGGGATCTATGGATTGGACGTCATCGTTATGCTTCAGGCCTCTTAGGCCATTTGTTAAGTTTTCTATACTTAATAGCTTAATTTGCCTTCCGTTGTTTGATGTTTGTGGTCAGTGACCTCTGCTTGTAATATTTTTGGTTCTTCGCTCAGTTATGAGCTCGCTGTAATAATTTTTGTGTAGTAGGGTCACTGTTGTGTTATCAATTCCCTCTCTATATGCTTTCGAGATTTAGGTTAGGCTTATGTCAGACAGAGGTCTGGGATTTGTCTAGCCCTAATCCCGGGGGTGTCATAGGTTTTGGTATCAGAGAAGTACCGACTGTAGGAAACCCTTTCTATTGGTCGATGCTGAGTCTAGTACTTGTGAAAACTATTTGAAAGCTGAAAATTATTTGTGAAAACTCTAGTATGCTTGTTTTTTCTCCTTATACAGTTTCACTCTAGCTCTGGGTTACCTTATCTTGTGTTGATTTGTAAAAGTTTTTGCTATCTCGTCTCTTCCTTCAAAGCTTAGGTGCCTCTTCAGGCATGCCGGTTCTCAACCATTTGACCTAGTGCTAAGTTCTTTAGAGTTGTGTGTGTGCTCCTTGTTTCCCTTTGTTCTGTTTCTTCTGAGAGATTTCTTCCCATCATAATCTCTCTATTTGATGGTTCCACAACATCATGTTGATGGTTCCTCAATGTTCTTTTCTAGGTCTTGAAGTTTCCTTTCGGCTCATGTGCCTTCTTTTTATTTGTTCGGGTACTTTAGAAGTCGTTTCTTCTCTTGGAAGCTACCTCATGATTGCTATCTCGTAGTGCACACTTTGTCACTCAAGTAGTAGTTACTAATTTCTTTGGGTTTTAACCCTTGGACTTGAACCTAAGATCCCCGATTGTGCTGGATTCTGGTTGTGAATCTTGTACATGACGCTGACCTTTGACCCAAGATCCATTTTTTTGACCCATGTGGTTAATGTTTACACATTACCTCAGAATGGCTAGTACCTTCTAGTATAGCCTTCAAGCTTGTGGTTGTTGTCGTGATTGAGTCGTGACAATTAAGGACTTCCCCTACCACTAGCTATGGCAGATGTTCTTTAATGGAACCAAATAGATCATGACAAGACTGCTCCTCGTGAGTCCCACCTCTATACTCGTGACTCCGCCACACCTTCCCTTTCTATGCACTGGTTTTCAGAAGATTGTTGACTTATGCATCTACATCTCGGGATTCTAACCTTAGCATGTTCCTTCCCTTGTTGCTTTCAGACCTTTGTCTACCAGTTGGTAGCCAAGTAGTAAATGTGCATTGGTTTCTTCCGATGCAAGATACTCCTTTGGTCCGTCATGACAAACCATTTCGGGATGTATAGGAGAAACAAACTCCAGTACCTCATCATTTCTAAGACCAGGTCAAAGTGTTATAATCCGCAGATCAATAAGCGTTGATTAGCTTATGATCTGTTCTACCTTAAAGTATCACACTCTTTTATACTAAGAGGTCGTGCTAAGTTTCATGACCCCTTAATGAAGTGATGTTTTTACACATATTACCCACCCTTCCTCTAAGCTTTTGTGCTCAGGAATGTTGCGTGTGCATAATGATGTGGTCTTCTAAGATTCTTAGCAATTCTTGTTTCTTTGGACTCTAAGGACATTTGTGTCATTCTTATTGTGATTGATTAACTCTATCACTAAGCAAAGGATGATTGTGCTATCAAGTCCGCTATTCTAGTGCATCCTCTTTAGTCAAAGAGTTAGGCTCATGCCGAAGCTCTGAGACTACGTCTTCTTGCCTTACAAAGCAAGTTTCCTCTCGAGCTAAGTGACATATCGGTGGTTCGTGATATTCTGGATGTCTTACTAGAAGTATCGCCATGTTGCCACATGACCATGTTGTCAGGTTCTTGAGTAAGATGTTTATTTAAACCGCTCCTTTCGCCAAGGATCCATACTGGATAACTCTGAACTAGTTGGTTGATCTTAAACAACAACCAGGAGAGTTGTAAGACGGAAGTTCTATCCAACTCTATTCCTCCTGAAAGGGATGTCTAGTTTTGTTCGGGTTGAAGTACGATAATAAGTCCTTTGTGGATATGTTATCTTCCCCGCCTTTTATTTGATTTGGGCAATTGTCAAATCAAACTCAGTTCCAAGGACAATGTTGATGGTGTATTTACTTGTGATGTCTCACTTAAGTACATCTTCATGTCCTCTAGTCTGACCAATGTCTATGCCTTGTTTATACAACATATGAGCCGTTTTCTTGGAGTGTATACGTAAGTTTGTTGTTGAGCCCATCGATGACATCCTTATTTTCTCCAAGCTAGATTAGATTCACATGGAACATTTGGCATTAATGTTGGAAACTTTTGCGAACCAACCTTGTATTATCTCGAAGTATGTGTTCTGGATGTTAGAAGTAACCTTCTCTAGTTCACGCCCAGAATGTTGAAAGAAGTCGCCGAGGATTCGAGTATCGTTATCTTTGTCTCCTCGGGAATCATTCCAAGTTAGTCAAGCATGTGCGAGGTATTCTTGATATGGTAGGTTGATACCTTCACATATCGAGAAGATCCTCCAAGCACACCAAGCCACTGATTGATTTGTTCATGAAAGATAAGAAGTCCAACAAAACTTCTATATCCTCCTAAATGCTTTCCAACAAGGATTCAGTTGTGTTTCATTGCAAACAACTCATGTAGGTGCAATTATCTTTGATAACTTGCTAATACATTCATTTCACAATATAGCTCATCTTTTGGAGCTTGACATTGAAGTCCATGTCTTGAGAATCTAGTGACTTTACCTCTCTGGTAAATGTTGCACCCTTTCTATTCGGACATGCTGAGTATGAAGTATCATTCCACCTAACCAAAGCTGAATCTCAAGCGGCAGTAATGGTTGGTGTTCCTCAAGGTTTTAACATAGGTTTCTTTGTGAATCCGACAAGATTTATGTAGTGGTTGAAACAAATAGCCGGAAGACCTATTGTCATAACATCTTGATTCAGCATTAACAACCACTCTTCATGAGGCTTCTTCTATATTTTATTATAGGAGTTGTGCTTATGGTTTCCTTGTATTCAAAGTCCGACCTTTACTTGATGACTGGTTAAAGGCTTATCAATAGCCTGGTATCGGTGTTTCAAACTTGAAGGAGAACATTTAAAGTAGTGTTTCTTGTCGTGGGAATGGTCACGGCAGATGCTGCAATTGGCAGCGAGTAGTAGAACGAGGGGCAAGGGCGGCCATCCATCTGCGGTGCGAGATGAGGGCGGAGACACAGGGTTTTACCCAGGTTCGCCCCCCCGGAGGGTAAATACCTACTCCTGCTAGATTGTATTACGAAGGTAGTACAATGGGCGAGCTCGACGGCTAGGCGGCGAGTCACTTGGGTGTATGATGGAACGTATCTCTGCATGCCCCGCAGGGAGGTTTATATAGGCTCACCTCTCCTAGGGTTTACATATCTCAACCGAATCAGTTAAGGTTTCGATTCTTGTTTAACCTAAACCGACTGGGCCTAACTACTCGCCTGGGCCTTCAGCTTCCAGTCGCTTGGATCCACGCCGGGCTTTGATCCAGTCGCCGTCTTGCAGGCCCACTCGCCAGTTCTTTGGACCAGTCGGAAACGTCCTGCTGGGTATACCCCGGTAGGTACATCCCCATCAGTAGTCTCCGAGGCCACCGTCGATTGGGCGTAGGTGGCTGCTGGCAGTCGGAGTATACGGCTTCATAGTAGACATCCAGTCGAATCGTCGGCGGGCTCCTGTATAAAGGAAAAAACTAGTCATTCTGATCGCAGCTTTGGCGAGTCGAGTCGGCGAATCACTGTTGTAGCGATCAGGTCGGCGAGCCGAGTGGCTGAAGTTGGACCGTTAAGCGTGGTCAAACTAGCCGTTGCGGTAATCCAACAGTAACTTTTGGCGTAACCACCGCGTAGTAACGGCCTCCTGATTTGGCGGGTAACAACCGCTATATAAGGGGAATGGCAGTCGATGAGAGAGACATCTTCTCGCCATTCCCTCCGACTGCACACATTCTCGCCTTCCTTCGTATCGCGATCCAGCCGACCCGGAATCCTCCGACCCCCCGCAAAGCCTTCCGCCATGGCCCTCTCCACCGATCCTTGGGGGAGATCTAAATGCACGAGGGCACAACTGGCGTCCTTTGAGGAGGCCGGGATCCTGCGGGCCGGCTGTTGGTGCATCCCCGCGGCCGGAGAGGTGACCCTGAACCCGCGCGAGGGGGAATTCATCTGCTTCACCAGCCACCTGGAACAGGGACTGGGATTCCCCACGTCCTTGTTCTTCCGGCGCTTCTGCGCCTACTACGGGATCCAGCCGTCGGATCTGGGTCCCCACAGCATCGAGCAGGTCGCCATCTTCATGGCGTTCTGCGAGTGCTACTTGGGCTGCCGGCCCTACTTCCCTCTGTGGCAAGATCTGTTCCATGGACGGATCAGCCGCGAAGAGGCGGGCGGCCCAATGCTCGCCGCGGGCGGCCTAACCTTCCAGCTGAAGTCGAAGGCCTCATTCTTTGACTTGATGCTGCCCGCCAAGGCAGCGAGCGACTGGAAGAAGTCATGGTTTTACGTCTCCGAGGCGACCCCGGAGGGCGAGACGGCGATCCCACGGTACTCCGCCAACCGGTCCGAACCGCGCCGTCTTCAAGTCAGCGAGCTCCCCAGCGACCAGCGGATGGTCGTGGACGAGATGCTCCAAACCATCCGCGGATTAAAGAGAAAGGGCCTCCAAACGATCAATCTATACAACTGCTGGCTCGGGAGGCGGCTCGTCCCTCTGGCCCGGCGCGACCAATACATGGGCCGGGAGGACTCGACGAAGGCCAGCCTAGCCGAGTGGAAGCTCGAGGACTACACCGCAGCATTGAAGAAGATCACCCAGGCGGTGTACCTGGACGCATAGGCTGGGGTCGCCCCCTACACCGCGAAGCGTCCAGCCCCAACAGTAATCACCTCGTATCATTCGCAGTCGCAGTTTTTTTTTGCAGTCGCGGTCATTCTAATTTCATCTTGCCTTCATTGCAGCTGTTCCAAGTGGTGGAGGGGTGGCTCCCGCCTTCGGACGATGAGAATTCGAGCTCGTCCGTCCAGGACATGGGCGAGTCGCCTCTCGCCAAGGGCGACGCCGGGAGCGACGAGAGCAACAGTGACGACGAGTCCGAGGAGGAGGTCGCCCCGCTGGTCCGCAAGACCCGCGGGCAACGTCAACGCGAGCTCGAGGCGAGCAAAAGCCTCGAGCGTCATGATGACGAAGAAGAGCTTCCGAAGACCACCTCGCGCCGCCAGGCTACTCCGTCGAAGAATAAGAAGAAGAAGGAGAAGGAGGCGAAGGCCCCTCTGAAAAAGAAGACGAAGCCAATGAGGTCGGCCTCGCCACCGCACTCGGCAAGCAGCTCCGATGCCCTAGCCCAGCCAAGGACGAGGCACCACCGATGGCAACCGCGCTGGACACGACCACCGTCGAGGTGCCACTGGCTTCGATGCCCCCGCCATTCGCCCCAGTCTCTGGGCTGGGGGACGCTCCGGCTGCAGCGGCTTCATCCCGCAGGGAAGCTCCTACCGAAGAAGTCCCAGAGGCTCCCGTTGCGGCTTCGACGACGAAGAAGTCGTCCGTGTCTTGGGCACGTGACGTCCTGGAGATGGGGCTCAGCCGCCGACTGGGCCCTGAACTGGAGAAGCCGGCTGGCCTCCGCACGGGGCTGCGCTTCATTCCAGTCGCCAAGTGAGTTTGCTCACCTTCCTTTGCCTTTCATAGCGATTTGAATTATCTTGCTTACGTGATTGATTTGCAGGACCGGAGTGAAGAAGATGGGTCACCCGACCGTGGCTAAGGTGCCATCCGTCGTCAGCGAGGAGGATACTTCCCGTAAGCGGAAGGCGGACGAGGTCATCGTCCCTACAAATGGTGGCAAGAAGGCCAAGGGCGATGATATCGTTACGATCTCCGACGACATGGCAGTCGTGCCGACCGAACCCACACTAGAGGCGGCTGCATCCACGAAGGAGGGCGCTCCCCTGCCTAGTGCAGCCGAGCCGACCTCCTTCGGTGCGGGTGCCTCTATCGTGACGTTCCCGCGCTTCATGGCCAAAGCGGCCACAGTGAGTGGGACTTCGCCATCGAGCCGTGCACCTGGGGTCACCGATGTGGAAGTCGAGCAGCTTCGTGGGCACACGCCAGCACTCCTCCCGTCCGTGGACGCGATACAGCTTCATGCCATGCTTGGCGCAGCCATCCAGGTATGTCCAGTCCCCGAGGATCAGGTCGGTGTGTTGCAGCGGTCTGATTCTTTTAGTGTATAGTCATTATTTTTCGCGTCCAGTCCCCGAGTGCACACTCGCTGAATTTCAGCGGGTGGGCACTTAGGAGTTTTTTGATTGCCAGTCCCCGAGTGCGCACTCGCTGAATTTCAGCGGGTGGATACTTAGGAGTTTTTGATTGCCAGTCCCCGAGTGCGCACTCGCTGAATTTCAGCGGGTGGGCACTTAGGATGTGCTTTGACTAACTGTTTGAATGATGTGCAGGGTCTGCAACGTGAATCGGCTGACCGGTTGGCCGCGAAGCGCCGCGCGGAGAAGGAGCTGGCCACCGTCCAGGAGGCAAACAAGGGGCTTCAGGCGGTTGCCGCGAAGGCGGAGGAAGCCCGCCAGGGGCTTGTCCCAGCGGGTGAGTTGGCGGCAGCTCAATCAACATTGGGCTCGGCTGAAAAGCGAATCGCCGAACTTGAGCGCGAGCTGAAGGAGGCAAAGGAGGATGCGAACTCGGCGGATGGGCGAGCCAAGGCCGCTATTACCGCCGCCGCAGAGGATCGTAAAGTGTCCGACGCCCTTGTTGCTGGGCTTCAGGACGACTATACTGCGCTTCAATGCTTCATCACGGATCTCTCCCGCCCCTTGATTGGTGAGTGTATCTGCCTCTACCAATAACATGTGTACTGTTGTGGTACCCGATGTACTCATTATTTTCTTCCATTCGCAGGTCGCATCCTTGATAGCGCGGAAGAGGCGAGCTCGTTCGACGCGCGGCAGTGTGTGTCCATGCTTGTGGACTCGGCGACATTGTCGGCGACGTGTATCCGAGCCTACCTCCAGGAGATATCTCCCACGGAAATAATTCCGAGCGACATCGTCGAGGTGTGGAAGTACTTGGAGAAGGCGCCCGCGGTCGTTGAATTCATGACGCGATCGGCGTTTCGGCGCGGAGCGGCAACGACGCTTAGCCTTGGACTTGCTTACTTTCCGGAGGATTTCGACATCGACGACGTGACGAGTGGCTACCCGTCGTCGGCCGGCGCAGTGGAGCTGTCCGAGGTGCTCAAGTTGACGGACCGCGCTGCGATGTACTCCGAGCGTGTCTGGGCAATGGGCGACCTCCTTCCGTACCAGGAGATGGTCGTCGCGCCCAACGATCCCGAGCCGCAGCATCGGGACTTCAAGGTCGAGCAGCCCTTCCGCGCGGCGATGGCGGGTGAACTGACGACGTACCCATCGAACCCGTACATGCCATTCATCCGCAATCGCCAGGGTGCTGGCGAGTCGTCGTCGAAGCCTGCAGAATAGCATAGTTTGCCCTGGGGCATTAGTAGTAGGTCTGCCGTTTAGGCGTATTTTGTGATTTGAGACAATGCTACATGCTATTGAATGAGACGTCGTGTCTGTTTTGGGATTTGACATGTGTTGTGTGATTTAGGTTTGAACGAGTCCCCGAGCGCGTCCGCCCTTTTGTGGGGTTTACCTCGTGTGTGATTTGTTTGTGGTTTTTGAATGTTTTATTATTGTGGTCGACTCGCCCGGACTCGAAGAGCCAGTCGCCAGGCGACTCCCTTGAACGCTCTGTACTTCACCGTTTTCCCTTGGGCGAACGAGGTCGGGTGGCCGAGTCCCCGAGCATGGTACTTGGTTGTTCTAGGCGCGGCTCGAGGGTGGGTGAGGACTTGGCGCGTTGGGTTTGGCGCGTCGCTCCAGCCTGGCCCGTTGGGTCAGTCGCATGGCGAGTCCTGGACACACTCTCATACTTAGCATTTTCCCGAGCCGCTCGTGCTGAACTGGTCGTCAGTCCCCGAGCGTGGTACTTGGCCGTTCGAGTCGCTATGTCGAGGATGCGGAGGATCATGGTCGCTGTGAGAAGCGAAGGCAGTTGTCTTGGCTCGTAGAGCCAGTCGAGCTAGGCGACTCCAGTGGGGCTCCGGGTAGGCGTTTTTCGTGGACGATGCAAAACATGAAGTGACTCAGTGCTTTTGCATCACACTACTTGGCCGTGCCGATCGCTTTACCCAAGGTTGACTTCTGCGGTTAGCTTGACGCTGTTAGTACGAGTGCGAGTGGCACAAAACACGGAGAGCAAGCGCGATTTGCGGTAACCAATTCTTTTTATTTCATAGCGACTGGAGAGTACATATATGGCGTTCTAGGAATAGAACTTCCGTAGGAGGTTTACATTCCATGGTCGCTTGACGTCAAGTTTGCCATCCCCGCGGACGTCGATGAGGTAGTAGGCGTCGTTGCCGAGTACACGCCCGATGGCGAATGGTCCCTCCCATGGAGGGGAAAGCTTGTGCATGCCCTTCTTGTCCTGGATGAGGCGCAGCACCAGGTCGCCTTCTTGGAAGGTGCGAGTTTTCACCCGCCGGCTGTGGTAGCAGCGGAGTCCTTGTTGGTAGATGGCGGTGCGCGAACGGGCTAGGTCGCGTGCCTCGTCGAGTTGATCGACTCCATCCTGTCATGCGAGTTCGTTCGCAGCCTCCGTGTAGTGGACGACCCTCGGCGAGTCATGATCAAGGTCGGTAGGCATGACTGCCTCGGCGCCGTACACCATGAAGAAGGGGGTGAATCCTGTCGACCTGTTGACCGAGGTGCGGATGCCCCAGATGACGGAGGGTAACTCCTCGACCCAGCACCCGGCGGTGCGCTCGAGTGGTACTTGGAGTCGCGGCTTTAGGCCGTGGAGGATGCTTTGATTGGCCCGTTCCGCCTGGCCGTTGGATTCCGGGTGGGCGACTGATGCGAGATCGAGCCGGATGTGGTGTTCCTCGCAAAATTCGGCCATGGCTCCTTTGGCGAAGTTGGTGCCATTGTCCGTGATGATGCTATTGAGGAACCCATAGCGATATATGAGCTCGCGTAGGAATTTAGTGGCGGTCTTCCCGTCGCATTTCCGGACTGGCTTGACCTCCACCCACTTTGTGAATTTGTCGACCGCGACCAGGAGGTGGGTGTAGCCGGAGGGAGACTTCTTGAAGGGGCCCACCATGTCCATGCCCCATACGGCAAATGGCCAGGTGATGGGGATTGTCTTTAGCGCCAAACTCGGCACGTGCGTCTGGTTGGCGTACTTCTGGCACCCGGCGCACTGCTGGACGATGTCGACAGCGTCGGCGTGTGCGGTGGGCCAGTAAAAGCCGTGCCGCATAGCCTTGGCGACCAGGGAGCGAGCTCCGGCGTGGTGGCCACAGTCGCCGGATTGGACGTCATGGAGGATCTTGCGTCCTTCGGCCGGTTGGACGCAGCGTTGGAACACGCCGGTGACGCTTCGCTTGTGGAGCTCGCCGTGGATGATGGTGAATGATTTGCATCGGCGTGCGATCATCCAAGCGTCCGTCTCGTCTGCCGGCAAGGTGCCAGCCTCCAGGTAGGCGATGTAGGGCTTGGTCTAGTCGTCTGGCTCGGTGACGAGTGCGACCAGGGCTGCCTCTGGCTGCAGCGGGACTCCGATCTCGATCTCCCTCGGGGGAGAGACTGATGGCTTGGTGATCGTGTCGAGGAAGACACCGGCGGGTGGTGCGAGTCGAGCCGACCCAATTCGAGAGAGTGCGTCGGCCTCCTCGTTCTTCCGCCTATCGATCCACTCGACGGAGTAGCCTGCGATGTGTCCTCCCAGCTTGTCCACTGCTTGGCGGTAAGCCGCCATGGTGGGGGAGACGGCGTCGCAGGTACCAGCGAATTGCCCGGCGACGAGGTCGGAGTCTCCGTAGCAGCGTAGGCGGTTGACATTCGTCTCCTTGGCAGCTCGCATGTCGTGGAGTAAGGCCTCGTACTCGGCCATGTTGTTGGTGCAGGGTGTGAGGTCGAGGCAGAGGACGTAGCGGAGCTTGTCGCCCTTCGGTGAAGTTAGCACGATCCCTGCGCCTGCGCCGTCCGCGTTCTTGGAGCCGTCGAAGTGCAGGCTCCAGTAATGGAGGTATGGCAGCTTCTCTGGCTGCTGGGACTCTTCCCAGTCGGCGATAAAGTCCGTAGGGCTTGCGACTTGATCGCTTTTCTTGGCTCGTATTTGATGTTGTGGACGCCGATCTCGACGCCCCACTTGGTGACCCGCCCGGTCGCCTCGCGGTTGCGGATAATGTCCTGCAATGGTGCTGAGGAGACGACCGTGATCGGGTGCTTCTGGAAGTAGTGCGGCAAGCGCCGCTGAGCTCTGAAGACCGCGTATACCAGCTTCTGGTACTGCGGGTATCGCTAGCGCGACTCGGTGAGGACCTCGCTGATGTAGTACACCGGTCGCTGTACTGGGTGCTCCTTGCCTTCCTCCGGTCGTTCGACGACCATGACGGCGCTGACGACGCGCTCGGAAGCCGCGATGTAAACCATCATGGGTTCTTTGTCGGCGGGGGCGGCGAGTAGCGGTGCGGCGAGTAGCACCTTCTTGAGGTCGCGAAGCGCGTCATCCGCCTCTTTGTCCCACTTGAATGTGGGGTTCTTGCGCATCAGGCGGTATAGGGGCATCGCCTTTTCGCCCAGGCGGGGGATGAAGCGGCTGAGAGCCGCTACTCGCCCGGCTAGCTTCTGGACGTCGCGCAGGCACTCGGGTTTGCCGAGTCGGGCGATCGTGTCGATCTTAGTGGGGTTCGCCTCGATCCCGCGCTTGGAGACGACGTAACCCAGTAGTTGCCCTGCTGGTACCCCAAAGGTGCATTTGCCTGGGTTAAGCTTTATCTTGTATCTTCGCAAGTTGGCGAACGTTTCCGCCAGGTCGGCGAGTAAATCATCCTGGCGAGCGGACTTTACGACCACGTCGTCGATATAGACGTGGATGTTGCGGCCAATTTGGCTCGCTAGGCACTCCTGCATGCACCGCTGATAGGTCGCCCCGGCGTTTTTGAGGCCGAAGGTCATGGCGGTGTAGCAGAAGGCTCTGAATGGCGTGATGAACGCCGTCTTATCCTCGTCCTCGATAGCCATCTTGATCTGGTTATATCCAGAGTAGGCGTCGAGGAAACATAGCGACTCCGAGCCCACGGTGGAGTCGATTATTTGGTCGATCCGCGGGAGGACGAACTGCTCCTTTGGGCAGGCGCTGTTCAAGTTTGTGTAATCGATACACATCCTCCAGGTGCCGTTCTTCTTCTCGACCAGGACTGGGTTTGCCAGCCACTTGGAGTACTTGATTGGCCGGATGAAGCCTGCAGCGAGTAGACGCTGCACTTCCTCGGCAATGGCTCGGCGGCGCTCTTCATTGAAGGGCCGCAGCGACTGCTTGACGGGTCACACTTTGGGGTCGGCGTTTAGCTTGTGCTCAGCGAGCTCCCTAGGGACACCAGGAATGTCGGAGGGCTTCCATGCAAAGATATCCCTGTTCTCACGGAGGAACTCGATGAGCGCGCCTTCCTAGGCGGGGCTCATCCCTGTTCTGATCGTCACCGTCTGGCTGGAGTCGCTTGGGACGAGCTCGACGGTGCGAGTGTGCGTCGTTGCCTCGAAGGCTGAGGTGTTTACGCCCTCCGAGTTGGGCTTCTTGAGTATGGTGGGGTCGTCATTGTTCACCCCGCTCGCGTACTTGGCGAGCTCGTCAGCGTGGTTGGCCTCTGCCACGATGACAGCGTCGGCGAGCTCGGCTCCTTTGGCCTCGCACTCAGTGGATGTCGGGGTCGCCGTTGATGGTGATGACGCCGCACGACCCAGGGATCTTCATCGCGTTGTACGCGTAGTGTGGCGCTGCCATGAACTTGGCGAACGCCTGGCGCCCCAGGACGCAGTGGTAGGGGCTGTCGAAGGGCACCAGCTCGAAGACGATCCGCTCGGTGCGGAAGTCGCCTGGGGTGTCGAAGGTGACTGGCATCGTGACCTTGCCGATCGGGTACGCCTTCCGACCGGGTACGATGCCGTGGAACATGGTGTGGGTTGTCTCGATCATCGACTGCAGGAGCCGCAGCCGCCTGAAGGTGTCCCGGTACAGGATATTGATGGAGCAGCCGCCGTCCATCAATGTCTTGGGGAGCCAGTAGTCGCCCACCTTTGGCTTGACCACCAAGGCGACTCGTCCTGGATACTCGATGCGCGGCGAGTGGTCCTGGCGGCTCCAGGTGATGGGCTGCTCCGACCAGTTGAGGAACTGGGGAACGTCCACCTGGGCCACCGCGTTGACGGCGACGACGCGGGTGATGACCTTCTTCTCGCGCTTCGTGTTGAAACCGGTGAAGGTATGGAGCGACCCGGCCACGTTGCCGAACTTTCCGCCGTTTGGCGGGTTGTTGTCGGGGTCCTCCCTTGCTCGCCGTGCCTTCTCGATCTCCCTGAGGGTGTGGCAGTCGGCGGTTGTGTGCGTTGCGGGCTTCCCTTCCCTGCTATGAAACGCGCAAGGTTGGTTAAGAAGGGCCGCAGGATCGAACCTTGGCTTGGCCTTGTAGTTGCCACCGTCGCGGCGTTGTCCTCTGTCGCGGCCGAAGCTCTTGGGCTCGCGTTGTACGTGCCCGGCGTTGGCGACGAAGTCGACTCGCCCGTCACTGCGGCGCTTGCCGGTGAGGCGAGTGTTGCTGTAGCGTAGGTCGGACCGTCGTCCGCTGTCGTTGCCGCTCGTGCGGCGTTGACCCCCTGACTCGTCGTCGGTTTCCTGGTTTGGATCTTCCTCCGCGTATCGTTTGGCGATCTCGAGGAGGTCCGGTATGTTGTCGAGGGTGCGAGAGTGTCGCTTGAGCTTGGCGACCAGCGGCTCGTAGCGGCACGAGGTCTTGAAGTAATGGATCGCGGTGTCCGGGTGGATGCCGACCGCGTTGTACCAAAGTTCCTGCCACCGTTGGACCCAGTTGCGGGTAGACTCGCAGGGTCCCTGGACGCATCGCTCCAGGTCCTCGATGGTGGTGGCGCGGGTGTAGGAGCACTCGAAGTGCCTGACGAAGGCGTCGCGCATCTCCTCCTAGGAGTCGATGCTATCCTGTGGGAGGGTGTTGATCCTCTGCCTGCACGTCCCCTCCATCATTAGGGGGAGGTAGCGGGCGGCTAGCAGGTCAGTGTGGCCTGCGATCCCCATCGCCATGAGGTATGTGTCGAGCCAAACGGCGGGGTCGTACGAGGGGTCGTACTTTTCTATCTCCTTCGGCGCCTTGAAGTTTGGCGGGTACTTCTCGCCTCGGATCATTGGTCCGAAGCACTTGGGTCCGAGTCGACTGAGCGACCCCATTGGCTCGCCGTCGCGGCGATTAATTAGGGTGTATCGCAGGTCGTCGGGCTGGCGTGCGCGCCAACTTTGGTTGTTGATGATGTGGGTGCGGGCGTCGATGGGTTGACCGTTGGTGGCGACGAAGTTGGTCGCTGGACTGGGGTCGTTGGTGGAGAGTGCCGCGTTCGTGGGTCGGTGTTGGAGCTGAAGTGGCTCTGGTGGCGGGCAGTTGAGGGTGTTTGCCGCCATTGGGCGGCCGCTAGAGGCCGCTCTGCTTCCCGAGGAACGCGAGTACACTCGACCCTGCGAGTCGGCGCCTGCGTTTTGTTGCTCGACGGCTTTTGCGAGCAGGGCCCTGCCGTACTGGATCTGTAGGGCGCCGTTGCCGGTGGCCGTGATGTTGTCGGCTGCTGCTTGGCCCGCCACGAGGTTGTCCATCGGGGTGGAGAACAGTGGGAGGCCGTTTGCGTCTCGCTCCCGTGAGGAGACTACTATCCACGGCTGGTCCCTGGGGGGTGTGCGGTTGGGTGGAGGTGGGGCGCCCATCGCCGTCGACCCTGGGGGTGGTCGGGCGCTTCCTCCTGGTGGCGCGTTCTCGCAGATCGCGTGCTCGGCCACGCGGGCGGGGTCGTGTTCGTCGTCGAAGTTCAGGGCGCGCCCCTGAACGGTAGGGTTTAGGCGCGTCCTGATCCGTTGCACGTGGTAACCCGACAGCTCCTGCGCCATCACCTGCAAGAGGTGAAATTTTTCGCGCTCGGCCTGCTCTTTGCGGACGGCCTCCGCCAGCTTCAGGCGGAGTTCCTCGACCTCCGTTGCCGTGGCATTGGGAACGATCGGTGTGGAGAACGGGTCTTCCGGCGGATCGGTGCCAGTCGCCATATAGGTTGCGGCATGACGACCGGTCCCGTCACGGAGATCGGCGGAGTTTTCTGACCCGGAGTCGAAGTCGAAGATCCCAAGGATGGAGGGGTCCTCGAAGTCTCCCGCGTTGGAGACCTGGGTGATGGAGCCCGCAGGCGAAGCCGCGGTGATGGATCCGGCGAGTGACGCTGGGGTCGCCGAGTCGGCGTCATCGTTGAGGGCCGCGTCTTCCGCGACCGTGGAGTTTTCGGCCACGTCGCTGTGGGCCGAGTTATACTCGGAGGCGAGGCGATGGATGGTGCGGACCTGGCTCTCAGAGAGCCGATCGCGTGGCGGCGACTCGCGGATGCGAGCCGAGTCCTCCGAGACGATGATGTCGGTGAGGCCGACGAAGAGGCTGATCGTGCCCACTGGCAGGATCATGCTGTGCGTGACGGGTCGCGCCGCCGGGACGTAGCTGCTTGGCAAGATCTGGAGCATCTCGCCAATCGCTATCATGCGACCGGTGGCGACCGACTCGTTGATGGGCAGATTGGATCTCGCCTCAGAACACCGGCCAGACCGGCCAGGCCCCACGGTGGGCGCCACTATCGTGGGAATGGTCACGGCAGATGCTGCAATCGGCAGCGAGTAGTAGAACGAGGGGCAAGGGCGGCCAGCCATCTGCGGTGCAAGATGAGGGCGGAGACACAGGGTTTTACCCAGGTTCGGCCCCCCAGAGGGTAAAGACCTACTCCTGCTAGATTGTATTACGAAGGTGGTACAATGGGCGAGCTCGACGGCTAGGCGGCGAGTCACTTGGGTGTATGATGGAACGTATCTCTGCACGCCCTGCAGGGAGGTTTATATAGGCTCACCTCTCCTAGGGTTTACATATCTCAACCGAATCAGTTAAGGTTTCGGTTCTTGTTTAACCTAATCCGACTAGGCCTAACTACTCGCCTGGGCCTTCAGCTTCCAGTCGCTTGGATCCACGCCGGGCTTTGATCCAGTCGCCGTCTTGCAGGCCCACTCGCCAGTTCTTTGGACCAGTCGGAAACGTCCTGCTGGGTATACCCCGGTAGGTACATCCCCATCAGTTCTAAATGTCTCTCGGTCGATTTTCCATACCCTTTTATGAGGGCAAGCGTCTTGTTATGCCAAGTACTTAGAGTCTGAGAATCAAGTTTCTTTCTTCTTGTGTCATCAAGAATCTTCTTAACTATTCATCTTGGTGGTGTGAAGTGATATCACTATCTTCGGCAAAGATGTGGTTAAGCCTAGATGAATAAAGAGTTTCCTTTCCGTTTTCGTGAACATGTTCGAAGAGTGACCATGATTTTGGTAATCAATAGTTTCTCTTGTTACATGTTCCTTGTGACTCTTATGAGTCGTCTCCACCAAAACTCCTTTCTGTCTTGGCCTTCTATTGAACCAAAGATTCACCCTTATGTGTCAAAAGTAGTTCAACAACTTGGTTTTGCTGGTATCTATCTTTTCCGCCTATAAAGCTCTACTTAAGTTGTTTAGTAGAGGTTTATATCTCGAAGTCTGTGGTCATGTTCTTTCTTCGAAGTTCCTTCCCTCAGAAGTTTATCCTCTTCTGCAAGTTCCATGGTCTCAACCCTTATGAAGACCAATTACCTATTACCTTGAAACCTTCTCCTTTTGTTATCTCCGTTACCTCGACGTGTTTCTAGTCGTTAGCTTTAGAGATGTTTGTGAAACATCTATCCATGAGTTGACCATTAGATACTCAGTTTGTAGTTCCATGTCATTCCCTGTCTTCCTTAGTGTGAGTAGCCACCTCGAAGATAATGAAGCGCTTTGTCCACTCGTCATGGTGGCATGGATCAACCCCTTCGGGAAGATCGTCGAAGTTTAGTGTAACCCTGTTCCTTCTATCTTCCTACCTAGGAATATCGGGACGAGATTCTTTTAAGGGGGATAGAATTGTAACAACCCTAGTTTTAATTAAATAGTAATTAGGATTGATTGTGCATTCATGAGCATCATCTTTAAAATGCATGCATGAAGTAAAAAGGCTCTCAAAACCTTAAACCCTAATTTCCCTATCTATTTGAAACCTTTCAAATGGTTTGAAATATTTTGAAAACTACCAAAATCTTGGAGCCCAAACAATTACAAGGGCCCCTGCAATATTTCAAATATTTGTAGAAGTTCTGGTAATTTGAAATGTATTAAAAATAGATTTATAAATGAATACAAAAGAGAGAAAATAAAATAGAAATAGAAAAACCAATTTTACAAATAAAAACATTCTCCCTCTCCCCCTGGGCCGAGCCCATCTCTCCCTTCCTCTTTCTCTCTGCCGCCTAGTGCACTTCGCCACGGCCCACTCAGCCCATCTACAGCCCGCAGCCGGCCCGTACCCCTTCGGCCTCATGTCCCTCGTCGTCTTCCTCCCCGAGCGAAGCAGCTGCGTGCCCGTGCGTCCACCGTCGATCCACGCCGGCGCTGTGATGCACGCCGCCGCCTGTGAGGGAGAGGATAAGACCCGCCGTGTTCCCCTCTAACTCCCAGTACCAGTCTCGTTTCCTCTCGCCCGTTGTGTGATTTTTCCCCAAACGACCGGAACCCTAGCCGCCGTAGAACCATCGTCGCCGCCGTTCCGAGCCTCCCCGAGCCAAGCTGAGATGCCTGGGAGCTGCACCTCGTCTAGTTGCATCTCCCTATCGAAGGAATCGATCCCAGGTGCTCATTGTCGCCATCGACCTTGCCTTCCCCGACTCCAGCCACCGCGTCCATCGTCGATTCCGGCCATTCTGGATCTCCCCTGTCCTTGCCGCCACTCCTACCATGCTCAGGGTGAGCTACTGGTCCTTGTGGACCCTCTCCCTTGCCTCCTCTCGCTCTGGTTCATCCCCTCCACGACCACCTGCTGGCGCCGCCGCTGTTCTTCGCCGCCGTCGTCGCTCCGGCGACCCCCTGCAAGCTGCACCGCCACTTTCTGGCTCCCCTTGTTCTCCTCTTTCCAACGCCCTCGCTTCCGCATCCCCATGTGCCCTCAATCGCCCACGCCATGCTCAATCTGGGAGAGCCTCCATTGCTGATGTCAGCATGACATTAGCATGAGGTCATTTTCCCTTTTCTTTTCTTTTATCCAATTTCTGTAATTATTTCTGTAAATATTAAATCCCTGACATGTGGGCCCCTGTTGTAAGTCAAATAAACATTATCAGAAATGTTTTCTGTTTAATAAAATTATTAAAGTAATTCCAAAATGTAAATTATTTTAAAATATTCTAAAAATGATTTAAAATGAATTAAAATTGAAGAAATTCATAACTAATTCATTTTAAATTAGAAAAATACAAATAATATATAAAATATTCAGGAAAATGAGAATTATCTAAATAAGTTATAATCATGCATTGTTCAACAACTTTCATGACAAGTTTAATTAGAGAACAAAATGAACCCTCTCATATGCCTCCGGGGTTTTCTCTGAATTAGGGTTTGGACCCCTCGGGACCCTGATTAAATTGTCAAGCATGCCTTAGGTGTTTATATCAATGGAATTTAACTTGTCATATCATCATCCTTGCTTGAGATTTGCATCGATGCCATGTGTTGATTGTTTCCCTTCCTTTCCGGTGTTTCCTTCTTCCCGGTAGAGTACGATATCGAGATCGAAGCCCGAGATTAACACTGTCGAAGCTCGAAGACAAATACTTGACCAACTGTAACAAAGTCAAGTACCAGGTGTCTGGAACTCTGCTTTCTAGATATCAACTAGCAAAGGCAAGCGAAGCCCCACACATGATATAAACCTATGATTTCAAAGTATTTACATTCTTTCCATGTGCATACGATTCTAAAGTCCTTTATCGATAGATAGAGTAATCCTATCTGAGGCATGTTTCTTTTGAAGCCTATATTCCCTGATCCACTGCTCCTAGCATAACTAGGGTTTGGTTTGTGAAGCGTTGCTAGAGCTGTTAGATCTGTTGTGCTTAGCCATGCTTAGCTGTTACTACTAGTCCATCCGGTTGATGAATCAGAGCTGCGAATGAACCTAGTATGATAGGATGACATGGTATGATCATAGATGAAAGTTAAACATGCTAAGGCTTGTATGGGAGGCCACGGTGGGTTGTGGTTTTTGTAGTCCCATACTTGCCACCCCTAGGACCCGATGTTCTTGCCTCTTGAACCAAGACGAGCGTATAGCCACACGGGGGCCTGGAAACCCCCTCGACCAACTAACTTGCCGAGTAGATTCAATGAGTCACATAGTTCGGGATTTCCATTCGACATACGCATCTTGGTTGTTCTTGAATGGAGGTGAAGGAGGTGCATTCATAACAGGTAGGTAAGCGTGTACAGGAACAAGAGATGCCCGGCATCCATAATCTTGAACCCCACACACATCATTAGGGACCGGCTTCGGGACTCGACCCGTTACGGTGGCATCACCCTATTGTGTGACTCATGGTCTCGGCAAAAGCAAAGTAAAGGTCGTGTCTAACCACCCTCTGCCGGCCTTCCAAGGAAGAGGGCTAATGTACTGGCATTAAGAGAAGGTTAGTACGTGTTGGTAAAGTTGTACACCCCTACAGGGTTATTAATCTTTTCGAAAAGCCGCGTCCGCGGTTATGGACGACTTGGGAACATACGTGAAGATCATAGAGAACTTGAACCTAATCGTAAAAGTTGGCAAGTTAAACAATGAGTGCTTAAGGATGCTTCCTCAGGGATCGAGGGGGTGATCCTAGATAGGTTCGTTTGATGATGATTCAGTGGATATCAAAATATGATCAAAGCTAGAGATACCGCTCTCTTATCCCCTTTTAAAATATTCTGATTAGTCGAGATTCTTCTCCCTCTTGTTTTACAAACAAAGATAGCTTTATGCAAAATAACTCCACTAGACATAAGTCTTGCAGAGTACACCCTTTACTCACCCTTGCTCTGTTTACTTTTGCAGCAGAGTAAGTGTTACCATAGAAGATGAGTTCTTCACGACATCGACATCGACGAGTAGTTTGGAGTTCCCAGCCGGCAGTCTGGGATCTATGGATTCGACGTCATCGTTATTCTTTAGGCCTCTTAGGCCATTTGTTAAGTTTTCTATACTTAATAGCATAATTTGCCTTCCGTTGTTTGATGTTTGTGGTCGGTGACTTTTGCTTGTAATTATTTTGGTTCTTCGCTCAGTTATGAGCTCGTTGTAATAATTTTTGTGTAGTAGGGTCACTGTTGTGTTATCAATTCCCTCTCTGTATGCTTTCGAGATTTAGGTTAGTCTTATGTCAGACAGAGGTCTGGGATTTGTCTAGCCCTAATCCCGAGGGTGTCACAGCATTCGCCGGAGCATCGCTGCCAGAGCGTCGCCGCCGCGCAACCGTCGCTAGCGCCGCCAGGCTATGGTCGCATGCACAGCAGCCGTTAGATCTAGATCTAGTGGTCACGATAGATCACTTAAGCGAAGCGTTTTTATTTGATTTGAGCCATGCGTTGTCAATTAAATCCTACGTCTCTGGATGATCGATCCAACCGAACCGTTATCGACCAATCAAACACAGCCACGTGGCTAGGGTTTCGATTTAAAATCTATTTTTATATCTATTAGAGATTCAAACTTGTAAAATTCATAACTTTTGTTCTGTTTAGTCAATTTTTGCAAATAATATATCATTGGAATCAGAAAAATAAATCCTACACCACTGTGGTCTTGGATTTGCATTTTTCTTCTGTAAAATTTGATTTATTTACAGAATCAATTATAGGCTTATTTTGACTATATAAAATATATAGAAAATGATTTTAAAGCAAATTCAAGTTTATTTAGACTATAATTAGTTAGTTTTGGTGTTCAGTATTGTTTGACTTGAATGGTTTAGTGTGGAATTCATTTCATTGCATTTGCATGCATTCATATTATTTTTGATTGATTATTTGAATGTGAATTTGGTGCTATCATTTTATGTGTAGATTTTGGTGCTAGTGGTGATTGTAATTGTGAAGATTGTTGCTACTCCCCCAACTACCAAGGCAAGTGGTGTTTCATGTATTTGTCCCATTATTTTGACTATGCACTAGTGATATTTTGTATAGGCACTAGTGCACACACATGACTCTAACACCGGTTCGGACCAGCCTCTAACACCGGTTCTAGAACCGCTGTTGGGGGTTTGGTGTTAGAGGCCCCCTTTAACAGCGGTTCTTATACGAACCGGTGTTAAAGGGTGGCGCACGTGGGGCTGCCGCAGCGCTCAACCCCCTCTTTACGAACCGATGTTAAAGGTTCTATGCCGCGTTAGGAAAAAGAGATAAATCTCTGCCGCCGCCCCATTCTGGACGTATTTCTGCGGCGCGGCGGGGACGGGGAGGGGGAGGGGAGGGGGAATCGATCGGGAGCAGTATACACATACATCGTCATTGGTACATACGAGTACATGAATAATTAAGCAACTATTATTATACACGAACATCATCATTGTGTGGTATTCTCCGTAAACGTTGAAGCATAAAGTACAAGACAAACATGTTCAAGCATATATACAACGTTCGTTTTGGTGGATATCTAAAGAGTTCTCCGCCAGGCGTGACGACCTCATCAAGTATGAACCCCGCCAATTCCTCTTGAATGGCTCGTATGCGGTCAAATGGTAGGAGTTGGTCACGCATCCATTGATCTAAATATATATAAAGAATGGGGTCAATATATATATATATATAAGAATAAAACTCAACACAATTGATGGTAATAAAATAATGTTGTGTACTTTGTTTACTTACTCTAAGTTGTTCTAGTGCGGCTTGGCCCGTCGCACATATCGTGTTGCGAATGAACTCACAAACATAGTATCCACATAAGTTATTGCCAGGTCCCTGATGCGCGCACTTTACGAGAATAGAGAGTTCAATCAAAATAATAATCAATAAAGCATGATATAATGGAATTGGAAGCAGAATCAAAGAGATACGCAGACCTAGCTAGCTAGTATTACTTACATTTTGGTCTACAAATTTTAGTTCTTCTGACCATTCACCCACGGCCCTGCCCGTGAACCTCTTCCAAACCCTGTCCGGCAAAGAAAATGGATAAAGGAGTAATTAATTACTTGTTGTCATGAAAGTTGCCGATCTAGTGCGATAATATGATTGAAATTACCTCTAGAGCATCTCTTTAAAGTCTACCCATAGCTCTTGGTATTTTTGTAACGAGTCCATGACAAGGACTTTTCCTGAGTCAGGTTGAATGACTACCAGAATAAAGTGGAACCTACGCACACATAACTCATCATCAGTTACACTTAACATCGAGTAAGCCGAAATAGAATGTGTACAAGAGAGGGTAACAGTACTCACGAGAAGTTGTAAGGCAATAGTATTTCCCTTTTGGTTTGTTATCTCAGTAAAGACGTTAGCAAGAAATCTTCTATTTGTCCGGGTCTGTGTCTTACCACTTCTTCATGAACTCTATTTGGGTCAACGAACCCAATGCCAAAGGGCCTCCTTTCATGCATTCCATAACCTTTTTCCTGCATAATAGTATATACATATATGGTGAGCATATATATATACATGCAATTAATGAATTGAATGAGATGAGATAGAAATTACAGAAATAGTACTTATACACAATAAAGGCTGATGGCAGCTTTATCGAGTTCCTTCTGATTGAATAGAAAATGCAAGTCTTGAATGTTGAAGGCAATCTCGTCGTCTCCGCACAAGAAAATCTGATCTCTTATATGCGCCGTGATCCATTCTTCCTTTCTTGTCTTGCAAAAATCAAGGTACCACTTGTGCAATCTACGCATCTTTGTTGGTAGATTCTTGAGCTCCTCTTTCTTGACGAGATTCTTCCCATACTTCCATGGCCGTATGGGGTTGACATCGCCTGTGGGCAAGTTGTCTCCCATGATGTTCAAGTATGCAATGTAAGTCATCCCCATCTCATTGGCCTTTCTTTGTAGCTCTGCCTCGTAATCATTTACAGGAGGAGCATTCCGCGTGTCGAACACTTGGAGCGGGGCGCATGATTGGTTTTACTGCTCTCCGAGCATGGGAACTATTTTCTGGGGTGCCGCACGACTGCTACTTTCAGTCTCCCTCCACCTTGCATCCCCCTTCAAAATCTGGCGCTCGTAGTCCGGCACAAGTGGGGTTTCAGGTTTGAAAAGATTATTGTAAAACTTCTCCACCACCGCCGGATCTAGTTTCTCTTTTGGCTCGGCCCGTATAGGTGCAAAGAATTTCTTGACCTCTTCTTCCGAGATCCTATTGGTCTTCTCGTCGCTGCGATTCCACGGTAATACCGGCAATGGCTTGGCAGAAGGCTGCGAGACGTAGTTTCTTGAACTCTTTGGCGTATGGTTTCCTGCGGATTTCTTCGTGGTAGTGCTAGTGATGCTCTTCGTGGCAGTGCTCTTCCGCTTACGCTGAGGAGATGGCTGAAGCACCGGAGATGGCTGACGCGCAGGAGATGGCTGGCGCGCCGAAGATGGCTGACGCGTAGGAAATGGCTGGCGCGCCGGAGATGGATGCCGCGCAGGAGATGGCTGAAGTGCCGGAGACGACATGGGAGTATTCTGATGACTTGGAGACGGCTGAGGCAGCTCAGACTGCTGACGCTGCGGAGATGGCGGGGGTGCCAGTGGCCTCCAATTTGGAAGCACGATGTGTTCCTTCTTCCAAAGAATGGTTGTTTTCACTACAATTTTGAGTTGAGTTTCCCCTTCACCTGTAGCATGGTCAAGCTGTGCTTCCTCATATTCCTTCACAACCTCATCCACCCCGATAATTGCATAGCCATCTGGAATCGGTCGGCAGTGGTAAGTTCCACTAGCTACAGGAGGTAAGGCATAGCCGACAGCCACCTTAATGGATAAGCCCATTAATCTCACATGCAGCTCAGCGTGTTCGCTCTCCGTGATCTCATCCACGGGGTATCGAGGACCCGCCATTTCAAGTGTGGGATGCACGTTCTCCGTGGAAGCCACGCTGCTTTTCCGCGCAGAGTCTGGGCCGCTGGCAGCTTCCAATGCAGGATCTTCGTGCCGCTGAGATGGGCCGGTAGCTTGCTGGCTCTTTTGTGCATTCACATGCGCCTGCAGCTCCACAAGTGCATGTTCTATCTGTGTCATCCGCTCTGTATGATCTTTTTCTTTTCTGCCGCGCCATCTGTAAGAGTCGCCCCACTCGGCAAACCCATCCTTCCACGTCATACCCCCTGTGCCTCGTGCAAGTCCAGGGTGTTCTTTTTTACCGATGGCGCGTGTGAGCTGGTCATTCTCTCTGTTGGGATGGAAGGTCCTGGCGGCTGTTTCCTCGTATGCCATGATGAGTTCAGTGACGGGTTTGGCAAGGAGGGTTGGGAAGATACACAATCCCGTTTCTGTGTCCAACCTTGCCCCGATTCCGTAGAACCAAGTCTTTGCACGTAGGTCCCACCCATGTGTCTGGGGTGTGATCCCTCTATCACGCAGGGCATTCTCAGCTTCCTCCCACTTAGGCCTCTGAGATATGTAGCCACCTGACCCCGTCCTCTGGTGATATTCCTTCTTCTGGGCATTTAGCGTATTGGTTTTTGACCTCTTTGTAGCTATAGCACCTTCCTTGTATGCCACAAATTCGGGCTAGTGAGGTCTTATCTTCGCATAATATGCGTCTTCGAAGTCTGGAGTCACGCGAGCTTTGACAAATTTGTTCAATTTTGTCTTCCAGTTGCGGAAAGCGTCAGCCATCTTCTTTAGAGTCCACTCTTTGACCTTTTCCTTTATAACCGGTTTGTTTTCATCCTCCTCTAGCGGAACGGTGAAATTTACCAACAGCGAATTCCAAAGCATTTCTTTGGATCTTTCATCGACAAAGGTACCGTCGCCCTTCTTTGGATTATTCCAATATTCAATTATGATTGGGATTTGGTTCCTAACAAGAACTCCAGCCTGACGTACAAATTTGTCTACGGCCTTCTTGGGCTCCATTGGCCTGCCATCAACACGGACTGCTTCGATCGTGAACTTTGCACGATCTTTCAACCGATGGCTCGCGCCTCGCTTGCTCTTTTTTGTAGAAGAAGATTGTTGCTGGCTGGTCGATCCGGAGGGCTAAAATAAGAAAGAAGCATTAATTAATACATATACATATATATACAAATCAATCGGTGCAAGTCAGCAGAGGCTTAATCCATGCATATACCTCGACGGACTTTGCAATCACTAAAATGCGTTCACCGGAGTCGTCATCTTCTCCATGACTACTTCAGCTGTCATCATGTCCCTCTAAGTTCAGATATTGTGAGGTGTCCTCGTGGATCATGTTCTCCATTATTTCTTCCTCTTCAAGATTTCTACTGAGTGGATCCATAGTTTCTAAAACAATAATATTATCACACAAATATCAGTAATACATCTATTGAAATGCTCAAGCAAGGATGATGATATGACAAGTTAAAAGTATTGAAATGTAACCCTAATACATGCTTGGTCATTTCAAACCCTAATTCGGAGAAACCCCGGATTCACATGAGAGGGTACATTTACTTCTTCTAATTAACTTGTCATGAAAGTTGATTAACAAAGCATGGTTATTATAATGCTATATTGACAACGAGAGGTGGCGGTGTTAGGGCGAGAGCGGGGCCGGGATGCATGGGGGTGTTCGTTCGAACCAGCACGACATGGGCTACCTAAAATGGGCGACTCACCCTCGAAGCGTGTGTAGGCTCATCAAGGGCAGAGGAGGTCAGGGTCGATGGCATAATGGTGGTGGTGGTCGTCGGCGTGGCACAAAATATACACATATACAATACACATACAATACCATATACATATACATACACATATACAAAACATAATTCAATGGTATTTTATTTGCAAATTTTGGCCCAATGGATTTATTTCTATGAATTTTACAATATTCAACTATTTTCTTTAAATTCCTGAAATTCTAAAAGAAATTTCTGCGTAGTCAACGCCTCGCTGACGTGGCTGGTTACGTGGTGTGCTACGATTCGCCGGTACCCCTTCGGTCTGGAAACATACAAGGACTGTTGGATTAGGCGCGATCATGCGGCTCAGGTTGAGCGATGCGAGTTCATCGGAGACAATGGCGAGGTGGCGGCGATGGTGGCGAGGTGATTCGGTGGTCCTGGGCTCGTCGTGGGGTTCGTTCAGCTCGACGCGCGCGTGGTCTGATTCCACGGCGACGCGACCTTCCGAGGCGCGAAATCGGCAGCCTCCTGGCGGTATACGAGATCGAGGGGGAGGGGGAGGATAGGGCATGGACGTAGAGTGAGGTCGTGGAACGGCCTGGCGACGGCGCTCCCGCGGGATGGCGACGGCGAGGGCGGCAACGGCGAGGGCGGCGACGACGATGGCTGGACGGCGACGGCTCGCCCGCTCTCCTGTGCTTCTTCTTCTACGCGCGCGCTTGATCGAACTGGCCGGGGGACGACGGCGCTCCCGCAGGATGGCGACGACGAGGGAGGCAACGGCGAGGGCGTGGACGGCGACGGCTGGACTGCGATGGCTCGCGCGCTCTCCTCTGCTTCTTCCTCTGTGTGCGCGCTTGATCGATCTGGCTGGGGGGAAAGAAGGAAGAGGAAGGCGCCCGTACCCCCCCTTTAACACCGGTTCGTGGCTGAAACTAGTGTTAAAGGGGGGGAATTCGTTTCGCCCCCGCACCCCCCCCTTTAACATTGGTTCCAGCCACGAACCGGTGTTAAAGGGAGGGGGTGCGCGCGCGAAAAGAACTAAATGCCCCCCTTTAACACCGGTTCGTGGATGGAACCTGTGTTAAAGGGGGGGCATTTATTTCGTACATTAAAGGGGTGGGGGCATTTTAATTCAAAAAATAGGAATAGAATTTAGAAAATTCATATCTTTTTCATTTCAACTCAGAAAAATATGAATAATATTTCATAATTTTTAGAAAAATAAGATCTATCCATTCATATAAAAACATTTTATAGTTACTGTAGATGAAAATTTTCAAAATGATTAAAACAATTACATATAAATTTTGATTATTCAATTAAAACAAAAATAAAATAGTCAAAACCTAAAACTTTGAACATAAGAAATATTAAGCATCTAAAAAAGAATCTAACCCTATTTTATTAGAGCAAATCATATTTTATTTTGTATTAACATTTTTGAATTGTTTGGATATTTAAATGCCGCATCTTTTGTATACTTTGGAATCTGACAAAACCTCGCTAAACTTGCATTCGATTTTTGATAAAATAGCATATTGTGAACCTAAAAATGATTAAAAAAACATGAGCATCGTATCATGTACCTGTAGTTCATATCTGACCCACTTCCTATCGATTCGGCAGGAATTTGTCTTTTTCACCAGAAGTGGACGGAAAGATTTCAGATCCCCCTATTGATACATTATCCATATAAGGTGGTCTAGTATTTTTGTAAAATGTGGTGGTAGTTTTTTGAATTAGCCATTTGGTGGTTGCTTCACAAAACCGTCCGTTTTAATGCTCGGAAAATGGAAAATGCCTTTTTGGTGCGACAAAAAGGAAAATTTCCTCTTGCAACATTGTTTGCCATCCCATGATGAACATGTATGCACAATATGGCCACATTATCACAAACTATGCCTTGATTCTAGCCATAACATTGGTCATTTGACCCGAAAGCCAAGAAACCTCGAATGAGATAGGTCATTTTGTGAAGGTTTTTTTGAGACATAATCAATATAACAAGTTTGATATTTTCCTTCTAACTATGTCACATAATATAACACCACGCGAAGGTTTCACATTGTTTCGATTGTTTTTTAATTTTTTATCCCTGTTTTAAACTATCATCAAACTTTGTCGAACAACGGGCATGAAGATTCTTAGCTCGGGGCCAAGCCTCGCTAAACTTGCATTGGATTTTTGATAAAATAGCATATTGTGAACCTAAAAATGATTTTTGTAAAAAAAATATGAGCATCGTATCATGTACCTATAGTTCATATCTGACCCACTTCCTATCGATTCAGCAGGAATTTGTCTTTTTCACCAGAGGTGGACGGAAAGGTTTCAGATCCCCCTGTTGGTACATTGTCAATATAAGGTGGTCTAGTATTTTTGTAAAATGTGGTGGTAGTCTTTTGAATTATCCATTTGGTGGTTGCTTCACAAAACCGTCCGTTTTTTATGCTCGGAAAATGGAAAAATGCCTTTTTGGTGCGACAAAAAGGAAAACTTCCTCTTGCAACATTGTTTTCCATCCCATGATGCACATGTATGCACAATATGGCCACATTATCACAAACTATGCCTTCATTCTAGCCATAACATTGATCATTTGACCTGAAAGCCAAGAAACCTCGAATGAGATAGGTCATTTTGTGAAGGTTTTTTTGAGACATAATCAATATACCAAGTTTGATATTTTTATTATGATAGAACTGGCATTAAAGTACATAATACAACTAACAGTAAGTTACATAAAGCACGACTGAAAATTAAGATACATAAAAGAACTGAAAATTAAGATACATGGCCGGATTAAGTCACAATCGGCCGAACTTGTTTTAGAACGTTGGAGTGATTCAATCATGCTCCTGCCTACACCTGTGATACTCGCCACTGTAGTCGTTGTACTCGCCGCGGCTGTCGTCGCTGTCGTCGTCGGGGTCGCCGTAATTGACACTTGAAGGCTGAGTACGCGTGGGCTGGACTTGACGGTAGCGCAGACGGGGGTTAGAGTCGGCGGCAGTGTCGTAGGCCATGACGCTCTGGAGAGTCCGACCATGCCACCACAGCCGCCGGCCGGCCTCGTTGAAGTTCAGAGGAGGTGGGCCGTCTAGGATTCCTTCGCTGATCCCCGAAGAAGGCTTCCCAAGTCGGGAAATAGTCGGGATGCCATCTAGGATTCCTCCGCTGCTCCGGCGTGAGCTCGAAGTAGTAGTGGTTCGTGATGGACATCCGGCGCGCCACACCTAGAGGGACAGGAGGAACCGGCACGCCTCCGACGCTCAGCATCCAGCCGACGGGGACACAGTAGCCCGGCGGGCAGGGGTAGTTCGAGGCGCAAAGCGCCTCCGCCTCCCTGGGGGTTAGTGCTACGGTGGAAGCCATGGGAAAGAGTGATGAGGTTGCAGATATGAGTCTAGAGATGTGCAATGACAATGGAGGCCAACCCTACATATATATATAGTGAGAAATAATGGCAGGAAGATAACTGGAGGGAAGAACTGGCGGGAAAAAATGGCGCGAAGAAATGGCAGGAAGAAAAATGGATCATTTAATACATATACTGTTAACAGAATAAATATGACATTGATTTCCATGTTGAGATACATATGTGTGCCAAAAATGGCTCAATTAATAATAGTCAATCTTATGATCGCGTCGGTCGTAACCATGGAGTATCAGCACCGTTTAATAGGATGGTTGGGTCAGTCTTCACTCTGAAGGGCGGAATTTCATCAAACTTATTATTATATTCTGACATGTCTGTCTTGTCCTCCACTCCCACGATGTTTCTTTTCTCTGAAAGAACTATGTGACGCTTTGGCTCATCCTGTGATGTATCTGTTTGCTTATTTTTTCTTTTTTTCGGTTTGGTAGACATGTCCTTCACATAGAAAACCTGAGCCACATCACTGGCTAGGACGAATGGTTCATCTAAGTTCTTGTCTACCTTCATAAGATTATTGAGATCCACTGTTGTCATTCCGTACTTCTTGTATACCTCAACCCCTCCTCTTGTTAGCTTGACCCATTTGCACCGAAACAAGGGGACGTTAAAATTAGGTCCATAGTCAAGTTCCCATATCTCCTCTATGAACCCATAATACATGGTCTTTTGCCCATTGTCTTCTACTGCATCGAAGCGGACACCACTGTTTTGGTTGGTGCTCTTTTTATCTTGGCCTATCGTGTAAAATATATTCCCATTTATCTCGTACCCTTGGAAAGTACATACAGTCGAGGATGGTGTCCTGGCCAACAAGTACAGCTGATCCCCAACAGTGGTGTTATTCGTGAGAAGTCTTTGTAGCCAGCCGCCAAAACTCGCCATGTGTTCACTTATAATCCATTCATCAGACTGCCCCGGGTGTTTGACGCGTATTAAATTCTTGTGTTCATTGATATACGGGGCAACCAAGATAGATCTTTGTAAAACCGTGTAGTGTGCTTGATTGAGAGAATGCCCGTCCCTACATATCATTGCTTTACATCCTAGGGTGCCTTTTCCACGCAGTCTCCCCTCATGTCGTGATTCTGGAACACCAATCGCCTTAAGGTCAGGAATAAAATCAACACAGAACTCAATGACCTCCTCTGTTACATAGCCCTTGGAGATGCTTCCTTCTGGCCTAGCACGGTTATGAACATATTTCTTTAAGACTCCCATGTACCTCTCAAAGGGGAACATATTGTGTAGAAATACAGGACCGAGAATGGCAATCTCTTCCACTAGGTGAACCAGGAGATGCGTCATAATATTGAAGAAGGATGGTGGGAACACCAACTCAAAGCTGACAAGACATTGGGCCACATCTGTCTGTAACCCTGGTAGGCTTTCTGGATCGATTACCTTCTGAGATATTGCATTGAGGAATGCACATAGCTTCACAATGGGTACTCGAACATTTTCAGGTAGAAGCCCCCTCAATGCAATCGGAAGCAATTGCGTCATAATCACGTGGCAGTCATGACACTTCAGGTTTTGGAATTTTTTCTCTGCCATATTTATTATTCCCTTTATATTCGACAAGAAGCCAGACGGGACCTTGGTACTGCTCAGGCATTCAAAAAAGATTTCCTTCTCTGCTTTGGTAAGAGCGTAGCTCGCAGGAGTTAAGTGGCATCGTTTACCCTTCTCGTTCTCATGATGCATAGGCTCTTCAGGGTATTTCATACATTGCTGGTCCTGCCGTGCTTCCGGTGTATCTTTTGTCTTCCCATACACTCCTAGGAAGCCTAGCAGGTTCACGCAAACATTCTTCGTCATGTGCATCATGTCGATTGAAGAGCGGACCTCTAAGACTTTCCAATAGGGTAGGTACCAAAATATAGATTGCTTCTTCCACATGGGCGCGTGTCCGACATCGTCATTCGGAACAGATAGACTGCCAGGACCTTTCCAAAGATTACTTCTAGGTCCTTGACCATACCAAATACCTCCTCACCGGTATGGAGGACAGGCTTCCTCCGGGGTTCTGCCAGACGTTTGAAATGCTTGCCTTTCTTTCTTACTGGATGTAGGTTTGGAAGAAATCGATGATACCCTAGGTACACAACCTTCTTACATTTATCCAAATATACACTTTCAATCTCATCTAAACACTGTGTGCATGCATTGTATCCCTTGTTTGTCTGCCCTGAAATGTTACTAAGAGCAGGACAATCATTGATGGTTACGAAAAGCAACGCTCGTAGGTTAAGTGCTCATCCCACATACGTACACCTGGTTTGGCCCACAACTGTAGAAGTTCTTCAACTAATGGCCTTAGGTACACATCAATGTTGTTGCCGGGTTGCCTCGGGCCTTGGATGAGCACTGGCATCATAATGAACTTCCTCCTCATGCACAACCAAGGAGGAAGGTTATAGATACATAGAGTCACATGCCAGGTGCTGTGACTGCAGCTCTGCTCACCAAAAGGATTCATGCCATCTGTACTTAGACCAAACCTTAAGTTCCTTGCGTCACGTGTGAAGTCCGGGTACTCTCGCTCGACTTTTCTCCACTGTGACCCATCAGCGGGGTATCTCAACATCGCGTCTTTCTTAAGGTCTTCCATGTGCCATCGCAACAACTTGGCATGCTCTTTATTTCTGAAGAGACGTTTTAACCGTGGTATTATAGGAGCATACTACATAACCTTGGCAGGAACCTTCTTCCTAGGGGCCTCGCGCTCAACATCGCCAGGATCGTCTCGTCTGATCTTATACCGCAGTGCAGTGCATACCGGGCATGCATCCAAATTCTCGTACTTCTCACCGCGGTAGAGGATGCAGTCATTAATGCAGGCATGTATCTTCTGCACGTCTAATCCTAGAGGGTAGACAACCTTCTTTGCTTGGTATGTACTGTCGGGCAACTCATTATTTCTTGGAAGTAGATTCTTCATTTTTACCAACTACTTTGAAAATGCGTTGTCAGTCACACCGTTCTCTGCCTTCCATTGCAGCAAATCCAGTGTGGTACCTAGATTTTTGTGGCCATCTTCGCAAGTTGGGTACAACAATGTTTTGTGATCCTTTAACATCTGCTCCAGCTTCTCCTTCTCCTTTTCAGTTTCACATTCTTCCTTTGCATCAGTAATGGCCCGACCAAGATCGTCATCAACGGGCCCATCTGCTGCCTCTTGATCTTCATTATCTACCCCCATTGCAGTATCATCATATTTAGGATACATATTATGATAGTTGTCATCATCCTCTTCTTCTTTGTTGTCTTCCATCACAACCCCTTTTTCTCCATGCTTGGTCCAACAATTATAGCTGGGCATGAAACCGGATCGAAGCAGGTGGGCGTGAATGGTTCTGGTATTTCAGTAGTCTTTCTTGTTCTGACAGTGAACACACAGACAACACATAAAACCATTGTGACCAACGTTTGCATTAGCCACAACAATGAAATTTTGGAGGCCCGTAATGTACTCGGAAGTGCGTCGGTCACCGTACATCCATTGCCGGTTCATCTGCATTAATATATAGTATATCAAAAATTAATAGGGAGATGACCATTTATATATAGTACATCAATGACACATGAAAGGATAAAGTTGCCGACCTCGACCGAGAAGGAAAGAGCAACCAGAAAACTTATTTCGAGCTCTCGGGCATTTCACCGAACACCTCTTGTGCATAGGAAAAAAATACAAACTAGCACACCTCTCACCCTCTTGCTAGGCTCCAATATGAGAGAGTGAAAAAAATGGAAGAGAGGGGTGTGGGCTGCGGTGTGTTATATAGCCCCCCTTTAACACCGGTTAAAGCCATGAACCGGTGTTAAAGGGGGGGCTGCGCGGGCCACTGGTGCAGGGCCTTTAACACCGGTTCGTGGCTTGAACCAGTGGTAAAGGGGTGCTCCTTTTTGCTCTATGGACCATGCTGGTACAGGCACCCCCTTTAACACCGGTTCGTAGAAGAACCGGTGTTAAAGCCCATTTCCGACCTCAACCAAAGGCCTCGTTTTCACTAGTGAGGTCTTGCATGAAATTTTTGCTAAGTAACTATATGCTATGCTATGGGAAATCCTAGTAGTTGTAGTCTTGGTAGAATTTTATCTAAGTTAAGATACTTGCGTTGTTATCATGCTTAGCCTAGCTAGTATAAAACAAGGGTGGAATATATACATGCTATGGAAATTTTTCTAAGTCCTTTGACTTATGTTTTAGCTTAATAAAATAACTATATGAATGAATCACCTGGGTGGAATGGAAAGAATGGTTTGTGTTGAGTGGTTACTCAGGGACCATTTCTATGGCCTCCCTGGTGTATCTCACTTGTGGAAAGCCACCCAGGAACAAAGGGATTTGAGATACATAGTGTTTAGAAGCTTCTAGTGCAGCCACATGGCATATGGGCTCTGCCTTGATCATATAGGTTGCAATAACTTAGTCAAATGGACAGATGGTGGTAGGGTGATAGGATGGAACGCGTCCATTTGGTCTAAGGGAATGATTTTTAAATATCTCGTCTCGATGCATGTCGAGTCTTGTGGGGGAAAGTGTACCACCTATCGAGAAGGAAAAATCTAAGTACTTAGCCGTGTCCCCGGAAATGGACAATTTGAGCATCAAGACATTGAAGCTATCAAGGATCTCGTCATCCCAATTTCTAAGTTAAAAATTTGTGGTTGAACAAGGGTAAAGGTTCACCAATGTGTATTGGTGGTTCCTTGGGTGATTTTCATCAAACAAAAACTTAGTGTTTTCAACTGATAGAAAAAGCTTATTTTGAGCAAAAGAAAGCCTAAGCTACACTTAGCCAAATTCATATAGATGTTAGATACTACTATTCTACTATGGTATCACTTGCCAATACGATTCCAAATGTATTGACCCACTGTTATTGTAACTTATGATGTTGTAGGTTACTCTGATGAGGATTAGGGTTATGAGTCTACACTCAACATGCTTACCTATGGCACATGAAGATGAAGACTTTACTTTATTTACTTATGTTATGGACTCTTGTACTAGGCTTTGGATATGGAGTTGTAAAAGACTATGTTATCTCTGGAATGACGATGTAATAAAGACCTTTGTATCTTTGTACTTCATCTTAAACTGTGGATGCTAGCTTTTGATCCAGGGACTAGCATTGCAATCATAGGGATCCTTTACCTTATAAAGGTGGGGTCTTACAGATGGTATCAGAGCAGTATGTTGCCTATAGGATTATGACCCTGGGATGGATTAGAATAAGAAAACCACTAAGGAAAAATGCAACTCTTTGAAAAATCCACACTTGTCTTTTTCTTCTCGTAAACCTTTTCTAATCTTCTTTCTCATATCAATTTGTAGATGTCCACCATCAACGAAGCCGTCAAGAAGGGACCACTCATGACCATGACGTCATAATGTGAGACAGAGTTTCCCAAAGCACTCAAAACCCTTATGGTTAGCTTGGGGATACATGGTGAGGCCTTGTACAAAGGATTTCCAGTAATGGATGAAGGAGAAGAATATTGGTGGGTGCAACTTCACTTGTACAAAAACAAGGGAGACAGCCACAAAGAGTCGGGATTCTACATGGGCACCAACTCAGAAATGTATACAACATTCTTTGACTCTGCAAGAAATGCAGCTTGGAATGCTATCAAGGAGCTTGGTGAAAGACTCAAGTGTAGAATGATCAACACTAAAAATGACCTTGAAGAGGAGAAGAAGTATACCCAAGACTTAGAGACTACCATAAAACGTCCAAGGGAGGATATCATAGACTTAGCATATGAGTGAGAATTGTAACGTACCCCGCTAGTTGGACCACCACACTTATCGTATTTTCACAAAAAATTGTCTAAGTTATGTTGAACCTTAGTGTTTGTATTGGATTGTGTATGCCATGACTTGTATGTTTTACTGTGGAAAGTGTGCCTTGTGTTTTTGTTGTCTTGCAAATTTTCTCTACTTGTATTGACTCTAATCTTTCACTATCTTATACAATAGATGCCTAACATTGTTATCAGCTCTGCCGAGGAGTTCAAGTGAACTCGTTTTGCTTCTCGTCTTGTGGAGCTCACTAGTGTACTCAACCTCCCACTTCCTAGTATCAAGGCACTCTAGCTCACCAAGTTTGAGAGGAAGGACCTTTGGGGCTTTAGAGTCACACAGCCAGGACGCCAGACAGAGCCACCCACGGAGGAGATCACCTTCAAGATGATGCACGATGACAAGGAGAAGGGATTAGATGTAGTCATGCAAGATTTACTTGGACGCCTTGTTGGACGACACTCCACTGAGCTCAGGGGCCTCTACTTTCACCCGTTTGGGAGACGTGACGAGCAGGGTGAGGCTGTAGTGTACGATGACGCTACTAGAGAGACAACTGAGCTAGTTTGTCTGTACCTCTAGGACCTCGAGGGTCTTATTAGACACCTCGAAACAGATAGGACCAACGTCATCCTTAGCAATGACGAGCTCCAGGTTCAGTTGAGGGAGAAGGACAAGATTTCGCGGAGCAAGACGAGATCGTCAAGGAGATGGAGGCCAGATTCGAGATCCAGGACAAGAAGTTCAAGAATCAGGAGAAAAGGGTCCAAGACAGAAACAAGAAGATCAAGGACATGAAGGCTGAGATAGAGGCCAAGGACTTCGAGCTCGAGACCCAGCAGGGAGTGATCGAGAGGCTACGCTCACAGAAGAGAGCTCTTCGTGCGAAGATCGAGGCCTTGATCACCAATGTCAAGGAGTACAAGACAACCATGGAGTCAGCCGGACTTACACTTGTTGACGTGGAGGTCGACATGGAGGAGTAGTAGTATAGACTACTCGACTATCATTTATCTATCATACTTTGATTATTGAGTCGCAATAACCATCTAACATGTGGATGGCTTGCTATTGTGTGTTTACTTTTTCCAAAACTCGTTGTTTACTTTGTTCAAACTCTATGTTTTATCTCGTGTTTGTTATTTGTGTTTGTTGCTATATGTTGTATTGTGCATTGCATCTATGGGTTATCTCATTTCTTATCCTTATTGAAACCACAGATGCCTCCCCGTCGTGCCAATCCCAACCAAAATAATAACAATAACGTCACTCCCGAGATGCAGCATTTGATGAAAACTCAGGCTCAACTGATGCAGATGATGACTCAGTTCATGCAAAATCAGAATCAGAACAACAATAACAACAACAACAATCAAAACAATCCTCCAGCATTTGACATGCTCACCAGATTTCTGAGACTGAGGCCTGCAAAGTTCTCAGGAACCACTGATCCAATGGTAGCCAAAGACTGGTTACGTTCAGTGAACAAGGACTTAGCCACTGTTGGCTGCACAAATTAAGAAAATGTTAGATTCACAGCACGTCTACTCAAAGGACCAGCAACTACCTGGTGGGATAACTTTCAGATCACCACTCCCCTTGAAGATGTGACTTGGGTTATTTTTGATGATGGTTTCCGTACTGCCCACATATCATCTGGAGTGATGAACTTGAAGAAGAAAGAATTCCACAATCTGAAATAGCGTCACCGCAGTGTGGCTGAGTACATTGAGGAGTTCAACAATCTGGCGCACTATGCATCGGATGATGTTGATACAAATGCCAAAAGGAAGGAGAAGTTCCTTGAGGGACTTAATGATGAGTTTAACCTACAACTATCTATTGCCTGTGTCCCAACATATCAATCACTTTGTGACAAGGCCACCATCTAGGAAAACAAGATGAAATAGGTTGAGGGCATGAAGAGGAAGCATAACTTTGATAAGCACATGTAGAGGTCCCAACCTTTAATAAGGTAGTGATCCCTGTGTTTACAATGCTAGTCCCTGGATCAATAGCTAGCATCCACAGTTAAGATGTAATATCAAGAAACAAAGGTCATAATACAACTTTATAACCAGGAATAAAATAATTCATTACATCTTACATAGCTCATTTGGCTATCTCAATACAATGCAGCAGAATAACTATATAACATGGAGTCCTTCATCTTCAAAGTGCCACATGCAATCATGTTGGTTGTAGACTTGTAATCCTAATCAACACACTTCACTAACATCAAACAAACCTGTAACATAATAAGTTGCAGCCACAAGGGTCAATACATTTGAATTGTATTGGCATGTTTCACTACTATGTAGAAATAAGTGGATCCTATCAATATATGCATATTTGGCCTAGTAGGGTTTAGGCTCATTTGCAGAAAGCAATATAATTTTATCCTATCTTTTCAAAATAGTTTTAATTTTTTTGAAAATCTGTCTGAACTCCTTGGAAAACTCCAAGTGCTTCAATTCCCTTGTTGTTACCCCCAAGTTTTACTTTGAGAAATTGGAATGTCGAGATCTTTCATAACTTCAGGCCTTAGTTGCTCAGAGTTGTCCATAACCGGGGACATGGCTAAGTACTTAGAATTTGATCTTCTGCATAAGTTGTACACTTTACCCACATGACACAATCTCGTGTTGACGCCACCAGTGGCCGCTGGATAAGTACTCACCAAAATGGAGTACTGGCAGATCGAGAATGTGACAAAGTCTTTCCATAGGAGTCCTCCCAATACACAATGCTAGCTTGTCAACCAGGCACCAATGTAGGGATATATTTCCCTACACAATTCTAGTTCACCTGAAGATGCCAATGCATGGGTCTTCCACTATGTAGTTGACTAAGCCAGAGCCCATTTAGCATGTGGCTGTACACGGAAGCCACTGTACGATAAAAATGTTCAATCTCTAAGTCCCTGGGTGGTTTTCTTCTATTGCACATACAAAAATATAGCCATATAAACATGGTTCCCTTTGTTGCCACCTTGTCCAAAAACTTGAGTATCCTCTTTCCACCCAGGTGGTTCATTGAGTACTTGTTTTATTATATAAAACATATATTTTTCCAACACTTCATATAATCATATCATGTATCCCATCCGAAATATATAGCAGGGCTAAGCATACTACAACTACAATGCTTTCACTAAGGAAGATATAAGGATATCCTAATAGGATATAGCATAGCATAGAAATATAGTAGTCTTATCATGCATGTTACAAAAATCCACTAAGTGTAATGAAAATAGTAGGACTTGGATGATAGTGTTACTTGCCTTTTTACTAGAGAATAGTGATTACTTCTTGATCTTGCAAATATCACAATCTTCAATTTTTCTACAACCCAATCAAGGAAACACATATTCAACTAGCATTCAAACAATTTACCACACATAAAATAATAGAAACAAGACAATGCATGCAAGCATGCAAAAGATGGTTTTATTTAGAGAAGTGGTTTCTATTAGGCTCTAACCATTTTAAAGCTCATATTAGTCTTTTACAAAAGTGGTAAAACCATTTGCAAGAGGTTTCATCTCATAAACCAAATATTATACCAAGGTGATATTTTATGTTGTTGAAAATGCCTTTTTACAAAGTAATAATTTTATAGGGTTCATCAAATATATTTTAAATCTCAAAACTTGGTGTTTAGGGTCAGAAGGTTTGAATCACATCATTTCCCAAAGGTTTACTCAAAAATCATTTCTAAACCATATTCAATAATTTTATTTAGCTAGAAATGGTTTAAATCAAGGATTTATTCCTTAGTCTCACAAAATATGTTTCTAAGCCCAAAAGTTGGTTCCTATGGTCAGTAGATTCAAAACAAACCACTTAGCAAAGATTTCACCTTAAAAATATTTTCTAGAACAATTTTTATATTCAAATTATGCCTACACAAGTTTCTGCAAATTCAACCAACTTTCCAGAAGAAAAACATTAAACAAAGTGCATGGTTGCAAAGTACGTGTTCTACTGATTCCATTGATATAAAATTTGCAAAATTTGGACGTGTAGATTTAAAGTTATGAATTTTGCAATTTTGCATATCTAATAGATCAAATTTCTGTTTTTAAATCAAACTTTGTCCACGTGGCTCGATCCTATTGGTCGGTAATGGTTCGTGTGGATCGATCAATACTGGCCGTAGGATCTCACTTAAATCGCACGGCACAGACGGACGCGTACCCCTCCGTTTAAAATCTAATCTCAGCCACTAGATCAAGATCCAATGGACACAGCATATCTGACCATGGACTAGCGGCGCTGGCGGCGGAGGACGGCGGCGTGTGCTCGGCCAGTGAGATTGCCGAGGGACTAGGTCGTTTGGGGAAGGGAGAGGGTGATCACCGTGCTCGCAGGAGTGCGGCGAAGCTCAAGGTGTGGTCTGCTTGTCGAGGGGCGCTCTGGTTCCTGAGGAATTGCTCACCGGAGCTAGAGGCAGCGTCAGATGCTTTTGGTTGTCGTCGGAGGCGAGCTTGTAGGTCACCAGAAGAACAAAGAAACGGTGCGTTAGACGCCTGTGAGTGTGGCGGTCACGAAGGCATCATCGGGAGAGACAGGGCGGACGGTGCTTACCAGGGAGGCTTGCCGGAGCAATGGCAGACACGGCGGTGCTCAGATGGTTGAAGTTGTCGAGTCTCTGGTGAATGCGCGGGCTAACGAGCAGCACTGGGAGATGCACTAGGAGATGGGGAGCAGGCTCGCGTGCAGTGGGAGGTGAGGGGTGGTCGGACGGTGCCGGAATTGGTCGGAGAAGCTCGTCGGGGCAGAGGGGTTCGAGCTCGAAATTGGGGCAGCCTGGAGGCAGAGAGGAGGCGTGGCTTGGGGGGAATGGAAGAGGAGGGTGAGGCGTTTAAAGGTGCGTGGTCATGGTGAGGAGTAATTCAGCCATCAACGCGTATTAACGCGAATTGATTCGCGGCAGAACGACGTTGAGTGAGGGGGAAACGGCCGGTGTGGGTGGAAGAGAAGGCTGACAGCGTGGGGCCGCGCTGTCTACGAGAGAGAGGGAGAGAGAGTGGGGTCCGCAGCTCAGTGACTTAGCGGGTGTGCTTCTGGGTGAAAAACGGTTCGTGAGTAGGGTGAGCAGGTGGGCTGCGAGTGGGCTGGACTGGGCCTTGGCAGTGGGTTGGGTTAGTTTCATTTTTTTATATTGAATGCTTTTCTTTTTCTATTTTTATTTATCTGATTTGATTTTCATTCAAACAATTCAAACTCCATTTGAATTCAAACCACCACCAAACTTTGGGTATGTTTTAATTCTGTTTATTATCATATTCCAAAGTCCAAAATAAAATAATTCTTTTATTCTTTTAGGATCTATTAATAATTAAATAAATAGACATTAGTCTTTATTTCAAATAGGATTTAATATATTTAAAAACTCTATTTGAAATCTAAATTTATACAAAAATCTTTTTAGTAGGTTTTATTTGAAAACTAAAACATTTTGAAATAAAATACTTTATTAAGTTTTAATGTTCATTCAAAACACGTCTTTACTTAATAAAATTGGATATTAATTGATTTTATTTAAATAATCCTTTACTCTTTTATTAAACAAAAATGTTTTTATTTCCAATGCTTGGCCATGATTTAATTTGGCTCTTTAAAATAGTCCTTATTTATTCATTTCTACCTTTACTTATACAAACCATATCTTTTTATTTAAAGATCCAAAAAATGGTCAAACCAATTTGTAAAGTTTTGTAAAATAATTCTGTATCATTTAAATATACTTTTGTTCCATTTATACATGGATCTTAGTTATGGATTAAATTGTTTTTGTAATATTTTGTATTTCTTTTTTTTCACATTTCAAAATTTGGAAAATTTTGGGATGTGACAACATAGCTCGGGATCGTCTCACAAGCGTTCCCATAATGATGATAGTGGAAGTTCTGGATTCCACAAGCATGGGAAGTACAACAGCCACCACAACCACAACTGTCAACATGACAACAAGCACCATCGCAGTCACGATAGTGACAAGTATAAGAACCACAAGAGTGGACACAAAATCCACCACCGTGGAAGTGGTAATGGGAGTCAGCCTATAAAGAAAGATCTCAGTCAAGTGGAGTGTTTCAAGAGTAAGAAGATGGGGATTTATGCAAATGAATGCCCAGAAAAGAAAGTTGAAGGAGCCAACAAGCCCAACCCTTTCCAGAAGGGACAAGTGAACCACATCAATATGGAAGAAATATATGAAGAGTCTGATGTTGTGGCTGGTAAGTTCAAGCTCAATACTTTTCAGCACTTGTTCTTTTTGATACCGACACATTGCATTCATTCATATCAAGAGCATTTGTTGATAAAAATGGACTTCCAACCGAAACTATTGGATGTCCTATAAAAGTAAGCTCTCCCGGTGGAGAGATGATAGTGAACCTAGGATGTCATGATCTAGTAATAGAGTTTGGAAAGTATAAGTTTCCGGTTAGTTTGATAATCCTAGATTCCCAAGGATTGGATGCTATTCTGGGCATGGATTGGATGACTAAATATGAAGGAGTACTAGCTTGTGCCAATTGTGAGAGAGTATCCGGATGTGTTTCCGGAGGAATTACCTGGAATGCCACCAGATAGAGATGTAGAGTTTCTCATTGACTTGCTGCTAGGATCAGGACCAATAGCAAAGAGACCCTACAAGATGCCAGTTGATGAGTTGAAAGAACTCAAGAAACAGCTTGGAGAGCAGTTGCAAAAAGGATTTATTCAACCAAGTTCTTCGTCTTGGGGTGCACCAGTTCTGTTCGTTGAGAAGAAAGATAGAAGTCAGAGGTTATGCATAGATTATCGTTCACTCAATGAGGTGACTATAAAGAACAAATATCCTTTGCCTAGAATTAATGATCTGTTTGATCAGCTAGAAGGATCCTGTGTGTTCTCAAAGATTGATCTCCGATCAGGCTATTTTTAGCTTAAGATTAGGGAACAAGACATACCTAAGACTGCTTTCACCACTAGATATGGTCTGTATGAGTACATCGTGATGCCATTTGGATTGACAAATGCACCAGCATATTTCATGAACATGATGAGCAAAGTGTTATGGAGTTTCTTGAAAAAATTGTTGTCATATTCATCGACGTCATTTTGATCTATTCCAAGAGAAAAGAAGAGCATGAAGAGCATTTGCGTTTGATACTTGAGAAGCTCAGGGAGCACAAGCTGTATGCCAAGTTTATTAAGTGTAAATTCTGGCTGAATGAAGTTGGATTTCTCGGACATATTGTGTTGGGAGATGGTATAGTTGTCGATCCTGCAAACGTGTTAGCTGTGACTGAGTGGGAATCTCCCAAGTCAGTGAAAGAAGTTTGTAGCTTCCTTGGATAGGCAGGATACTATATAAGGTTCATTGAGAATTTCTCAAAGGTAGCTAAGCCAATGACGGAATTAGTCAAGAAAGAAAATAAGTTTGACTGGACTGATGGATGTGAACTCAGTTTCCAGGAATTGAAGAAGAGACTAGTGACAAGCACCGGTCTTATGTCTACCAGATTTGGAGAATGATTTCCAAGTATATTGTGATGCATCTCACCAAGCATTGGGTGGAGTTTTGATGCAAGAAGGGAAAGTTGTGGCTTATTCCTCGAGACAACTCAAAACTCATGAAGTGAATTATCCTACTCATGACTTAGAGTTAGCCTCTATTGTCCATGCACTCAAAACATGGAGACATTATCTTTTGGGAAAACGATGTGAAGTGTTCACACATCACAAAAATTTGATGTATATCTTCACTCAGGAAGAAATCAACATGAGACAAAGAAGATGGCTAGAACTCATCAAGGACTATGACTTGAGTTTGCAATACCACCCCGGTAAAGCAAATGTTGTAGCAGATGCTTTAAGGCGTAAGGTTTATGTGAATGGCCTTACTAAGGGAGAATTGCCAGATGATCTATGTGCCCAATTCACAGATCTCAGATTAGAGATAGTACCCGAAGGACATCTCATGTCATTAGAGGTTCAACCCACATTGTTGGACAAGATCAGGGAAGCCCAAAAGATGGACAAGGAAATTGAAGAAATCAAAGGTAAAATTAATAAAGGGAAAGCCAAAGGATTCTATGAAGAAGAACATGGTACTTTATGGTATAGAAAACGTATCTGTATTCCGCAAGATCCGGAACTTTAGAAGCTGATTCTGCAAGAAGCACACAACTCACCATATTCCATTCATCCAGGTAACACCAAAATGTAAATGGATGTGAAGGAAAGATTTTCGTGGAATAATCTCAAGACGGACATCGCTGAGCATATTGCTTTGTGTCATGTGTGTAGTCGAGTGAAAGCGGAACATCAGAAACCAGCAGGATTGTTACAACCACTACCTATTCCTGATTGGAAGTGGGACAAGATTGGTATGGATTTCATCACTGGACTGCCAAGGACTAGATCTGGATATGATTCCATTTGGGTGGTGGTAGATTGCCTAACTAAAGTGGCTCATTTCATACCCGTGAAGACAACCTATACAAGTGCTAAGTTAGCCAAGATTTATATGAATAGGATTATGTTTCTGCATGGAGTATCCAAGAGTATTGTGTCTGATAGAGGAACTCAATTCACTTCGCATTTTTGGCGACAATTACATGAGTCACTAGGAACAAGGTTAGAGTTCAGCACAACTTTTCGCCCCCAGACTGATGGACAGACAGAAAGGACAAATCAGATTTTGGAAGATATGCTGAGGGCTTGTGCCCTAGACTATGGTGCTAGTTGGGATGAAAGTCTACCATACGCAGAATTCTCTTACAATAACAACTATCAAGCTAGTATTGAGATGGCACCGTTTGAATTTCTCTATGGAAGGAAGTGTACTACACCATTGCTATGGAGTGGTGTTGGAGAAAGAAATTTGTTCTGGCCAGAATTAATCAAGGAAGTAGAAGAGAAAGTCAAATAGGTAAAGGACAGATTGAAGATATCATAGTCCCAACAGAAGAGCTACGCTGATCCAAAGCATAGAGAGGTCACCTATGAGGTAGGTGATAGATCTTATCTTAGAGTCTCACCACTTCGTGGAGTGAAGAGATTTGGAGTCAAAGGAAAATTGGCACCAAGGTATGTTGGACCATTCAAGATTTTGAGCTGTAAAGGAGAAGTGGCTTATGAGATTGAATTGCCTGAATCACTATCTGCAGTTCACAATGTGTTTCACGTAAGTCAGTTGAAGAAATGCCATCCGGATATGGAAGAAACTTCTTTGAAGGACACTATACCTTTGGAAGAGGTTCAGTTGGAGAGTGATCTCACCTATGAGGAGAAACCTATCAAGATTCTTGAGACTGCAAAAAGAGTTACTCGTACCAAGACTACCAAATTCTGCAAAGTCTAGTGGAACCATCATTCTGAAGAGGAAGCAACTTGGGAAAGAGAAGATGACCTTCGGAAAGATCACCCACACCTATTTGCTAGCCAATCTGACTATCGAGGCCGAGATTCATCTTAAGGGGGTTATATTTGTAGCATCCCAAAAATCATGATTTGTAAAAGTTTGCATTTCATTCATGCATTCATAGCATCCTTGGCTTGCACAAAAAAATTCAACTTCCTAGCATCACGACACTTCATCTCACAAAGTTTGAGAGGAAGGACCTTTGGGGCTTCAGAGTCACACAGCCGGGATGCCAGGCAGAGCCAAGCTTCAAGCTGATGCATGATGACAAGGAGAGATGCTTAGATGTAGTCATGTAGGAGTTACTTGGACGCCTGGTTGGGAGGCACTCCACCGAGCTTAGAGGTCTCTACTTTCACCCGTTCGGGAGACACAACAAGGAGGGTGAGGCTGTAGAGTACGATGACGCTACTGGAGAGACGATGGAGCCAATTCGTCTGTACCTTTAGGACCTAGAGGGTCTTATTAGAAACCTTGACACTTATAGGACCAACATCATGCTTAGCAATGACGAGCTCCAGGTTCAACTGCGGGAGAAGGACAAGCTCTTCGCGGAGCAAGAAGAGATCATCAAAGAGATGGAGGCCAGATTTGAGAGCCAGGACAAGAAGTTCAAGAGCGAGGAGAAAAGAGTTCAAGACAGGAACAAGAAGATCAGGGAGATGAAGGATGAGTTAGAGGCCAAGGACTTCGAGCTTGAGAACCAGCAGGGAGTGATCGAGAGGCTTCACTCACAAAAGAGGGCACTCAGGGCCAAGATTGAGGCTTTAACCACTAGTGTTGAGGAAAAGAAGACCGCCATGGAGAATGCAGGTCTTACCCTTATTAACATGGAGGTCGACATGGAGGAGTAGTGTAGACTACTCGACTATCTTTCATCTACCATACTTTGATTATTGATTCGCAATGACCATCCAACATGTGGATGGCTTGCTATGGTGTGTTTGCATTTTCAAATCCTGTTGTTATGTCATTCAAACTTTATGTTATTTTGAGCTTGGTTATTGTGATTGTTTCTATGTGATGTATTGTGCATGTTAAGCATCTATGGGTATCTCATTCTTATTCTTATTGAAACCACAGATGCCTCCCTTTCGTGCCAACCCCAACCAAAACGACAACAATAACGTCACTCCCGAGATGCAGCAGTTGATGACAGCTCAAGCTCAACTTATGCAAATAATGACACAGTTCATGCAGAACCAGAATCAGAACAACAACAACAATCAGAATAATCCTCCAGCATTTGACATGCTCACCAGATTTCTGAGACTAAGGCCTGCAAAGTTCTCGGGAACCACTGATCCAATGGTAGCCAATGACTGGTTATGTTCAGTGAACAAGGACTTAGTGACTGTGGGCTGCACCGACGAGGAAAAGGTCAGATTCACAGCACATCTGCTTGAAGGGCCAGCAACAACATGGTGGGATAACTTTCAGATCACCACTCCCCTTGAGGATGTGACATGGGCTATTTTTGAGGATGGATTCCGTACAGCTCATATCTCATCCGGAGTGATGAACTTGAAGAAAAAAGAGTTCCAAAATATGAAGCAGCGTCATCGCAGTGTGGCTGAGTACATTGAGGAGTTCAACAATCTGGCGCGCTATGCACCGGATGAAGTTGATACTAATGCTAATAGGAAGGAGAAATTCCTCGAAGGACTTAATGATGAGTTGAACCTGCAGCTGTCTGTTTCCTATGTCCCAACCTATCAATCACTTTGTGACAAGGCTACCATCTTGGAAAACAAGATGAAACAGGTTGAGGGCAGAAAGAGGAAGGATAGCTTTGATAAGCACAGTTCAGGATCGTCTCACACGCGTTCCCATCATGATGATAATGGAAGTTCTGGATTCCACAAACATGGGAAATATAACAACCACCACAACCAAAACCGTCATCATGACAACAAGCACCATCGCATTCATGATAATGAAAAGTATAAGGGCCACAAGAGTGGACACAAGAGCCACCACAGTGGAAGTGGAAGTCAGCATGCAAAGAGAGATATCAGTCAGGTTGAGTGTTTCAAGTGTAAGAAGATGGGGCACTATGCAAATGAGTGCCCAGAAAAGAAGGTTGAAGGAACCAACAAGCCCAACCCTTTCCAGAAGGGACAAGTGAACCACATTAATGTGGAAGAAATATATGAAGAGTTTGATGTTGTGGCTGGTAAGTTCAAGCTCAATTCTTTTCCAGCACTTGTTCTTTTTGATACTGGCACATCACATTCATTCATATCAAGAGCATTTGTTGATAAAAATGGACATCCAACTGAAAATATTTGGTGTCCTATAAAATTAAGCTCTCCCGATGGAGAGATGATAGTGAGCCTTGGATGTCGTGGTCTAGTGATAGAATTTGGGAAGCATAAGTTTCCGGTCAGTCTGATAATCCTAGATTCCCAAGGATTGGATGTCATTCTGGGAAGGGATTGGATGACTAAGTATGAAGGAGTACTAGATTGCTCCAATCGTACTGTCACACTCACAACCCCGGATAATAAAAGGATAAGATTCAAGTCTAACTTTGAATCAAAAGGGAGTAAGCTAAATTCTCTTAAGGGGGTTATCATAGACAGTGTGCTAATTGTGAGAGAGTATCCGGACGTGTTTCTAGAGGAATTACCTGGAATGCCACCGGATAGAGATGTTGAGTTTCTGATTGACTTGCTGCCAGGATCATGACCAATAGCAAAGAGACCCTACAAGATGTCAGTTGATGAGTTGAAGGAACTCAAGAAATAACTTTGAGAACAGTTACAGAAAGGATTTATTCAGCCAAGTTCTTCATCTTGGGGTGCACTAGTTTTGTTTGCTGAGAAGAAAGATAGAAGTCAAAGGTTATGCATAGATTACCATTTACTCAATGAAGTAACAATCAAGAACAAGTATCCTTTGCCTAGAACCAATGATCTGTTTGATCAGCTAGAAGGGGCCCAAGTGTTCTAAAAGATTGATCTCCGATCAGGCTACTTTCAACTAAATATTAGAGAGCAAGACATACCTAAAATAGCTTTCAGCACTTGTCGTGGTATTGCCGACGAGTACGCCATGGAGGGGTCCTCATAGTGCGTGTTTAGAGACGTGGGGGAAGGCGGACGGTTGACGGGTACGAGGTAAAACAGCTTACCCAGGTTCAGATCCCACAACGGTGGCGGAATCCTACTCCTGCTATAAATCACTATAAGGGCAATACGCCGAGTTACAGAGATTGGTTCGTTGTGCGAGATTGTCTGAAGTTGTCTATGAACGTGCCCTAAAGGCTCCCATAGGCCCAATTTATATAGTCGCCAGGTCCTAGGGTTACAGGGAAAAGTCCTAGCCGGACAGGTTACAGAGTCCTATACTGACTATGACTAGTCGAGCTTGTCTTGTACTCCAAGGCTCCGGGTACGTCGGTGACTCCAAACGTAGCCTTCCTTTATCTAGCATGGTCCTCCCTTCTGGATCCATCTAACTGGGCCGCCCAACAGGCCATGGGCCATGCTACCAATAGTGGGCCACCCGGGTTATCCGGATAGGATACATGCTATGAGGATACCCATATAGCATATCCCCAATAGTAGCCCCCGGAGAACTCCGAGATCTTGCGTTGTCTTGCCTCTTCATGCTGAATGCTCCATCTAGATGGATGTCGGAAAATTGTCAAGAAATATCTTGTAGTCCTCCCAAAGAACCCTGCAAGGTTTTCTCCGTCTTGAACTTGTAAGTTGGAGAAATGCTGAATCTTCCATCGTACTCTTCTGTAGCCGGACTGGATCCGTCCATGCCGGAATCTTCCGATGTGACAACTCATCTGCCTATGTCAGCTAGGGCGATGTAGGCGTAGGTCAGCAACGCCTCGTAACTCACACATGTAGAGAACGCAATCATGTCCGATTTTCCTGCACGAGCGATACGAACTGTTGGCGGTGACAGTTGGGGACGTGGCGAAATTTCCGCGCACGTTCGCGAACACGTTGTCTATGCGGCAACCGTCCGATTAAGCTGCACGAATCTTGATGCTGGAGATGATAAATAGTAACTGCGGTGGGACTTTTTTATTTTCACCTCATTCTCTCCTCGCATCATCTTCTTCCTCTAGCGCGTGCCCCCTCGAGCTCTCCACGCAAACTCGCGAAAAACCCTAGCCCCAATTCCCGCCAGTCACCTCCAAACTCACTCCATAGATAGCAGTAGCATGACCCCTTCCCTGGCAGCTTTGAGCGAAGCCGTAGCGAAGCCGGTGAGCTCCCTCGTCGTGCCCCAAAGGGCCTGGTCATACCCGTCTCGGCGGTGGTTGAGTCCACCGACAGCGACCATAATCCAGCGGCGCTGGAGCCACTGGAGGAGGAGCTTGACTCTCACAAGGGCGATTGGCGCGGTTCGGATATCACGGACTGTGACATCAAGGAGCTAATCGCCAAGGGCTACCTTCCTGCGACGGAGGGGCTCGCCTGGCGGGCGGTGCCGGCCGGCGAGGTGACACCTTCTCCCCAAGCCGGAGAAAAAGTGTACCTCAAAGCCCAACTGGTATGCGGCGTCTCCCTGCCCATCTCCAACTTCTTCCTTTCCGTCTTAAACCACTATAGAGTCCAGCCCCAGAACCTTTCTCAACAGTATCCTAGCGCTTAGCAATTACGCGGTGCTCTGCGAGGGTTACCTAGGGATTAAGCCTAGGCTAGACCTTTTCGTGTATTTCTTCATCGTCAAGCGTGAAGCCGGTGCTAGCAAGGACGAACTTAGGAATTGCGGCACCATAAGCTTCAAGATCCGTCCTGGCCGGCGGTTCTCCGACATCTTTGGCCACGAGTCCTGCAAAAACTGGCAACGTACTTACTTATACGGCCCAGATATCCCTCTGGCTGTCCGAGAAGTAACGTACCCGGACTTCGTAGACAGAGCCGCCGCCGAAACTTCGACATGGAGATCCTAGGCCTCCCTTCCCTCCGACATCGACGCTTCCCGCGCCATCAGGCGGATAGAGTGGTTTGTAGAGACGGGTTTGACCAGCTTGGACCTAGCCATGTGCTGGTTCATCAGGCGAATCCAACCTCTGCAGCACCGTGCGAAGCTCATGCACGAGTATACCAGCGATAGAAGGGATAGCCTTAAGGACATCATCAAGGTGAAGGACAAGAAGCATGGCTTCACCATAACCTACGACATGTTCGTAGACGGCAAGTTCCCAAAGGTAGTTATTTATTTGCCGTGTATGCCATATACTCCAGTTCTTCCGTCTAACAAATGTCATCTCATCTAACATGGTGACTTCTCACTTAACAGCTTAGCAATATAGAGGAGGACATCATGGCTGCCCAAATCTATGATCCAAAGATGAAGGAAGTCACGGTCGTGTCCGACAACGATGCTCCATTGGCGTGAAAGCGGAAGAGCTCCACCTCTGACGCTGCCGATGGAGGCAAGAAGAAGAAGACGGAGGGTGGAGCCTCCAAAAAGACTACCGCCGCCCTGGAGGCGGAGAAAAGAAAGATTACCGGGATCCCCTTTGCCAAAGCACCCCCACTTGTGTAAGATTCTTTCTCTCCGACATTGTCTATTTATCTGTCTTGCTCCTGTACTTATGCATTTTGCACGTTTCAGGAAGAAAGCCACGACCAGCTTGAAGAAGACCTCCAAATCATTGGGGGCTTCTAGAACCATTAAGGACATGCTGCATCGCGACGCATCTTTCTCTATCGCCCTGCCACTCCCTTCGTCAAGCCTTCCTCTGCCCCGACAAGATCAGAAGCTAAGGAGGCATCTGGCCCTTCTGTGATGGAAGTGGACTCAGGTGCCTCTACCGAGGTCGCTGTTGTCGGCGAGCAGGCGACGCAGGAGAGTGTCGCCCACCAAATGGCTGAAGCGCCGGCTAAGGATGACATCGGTGGTGGTAAGGCGGTGGTGGCAGCTGGTACTTCTGCCATAGGCGGCGCCCCCGCACCCAAGAAAAATATAGAGTATCCAAAGATTGTCTACCCGGTACTTACACCGGATAGCACTACTTTGGCTCCTGGTGCAGTGCCGACATCTCCGACGTGCGGTCTAGAGGAGCTCCTCCGTCAAGCAGAGATCTTGCAAGGAAATAGCGTGTCCTTTAGCAAGCTGCTGGCCGAGAGCGCTATAAACCTCAAGATCATTGCACTTGTAAGTTTTATTTGCCTTTTGCATTTCATATGAATATCCCAATGTAGCTCCCGAGGATGTAGACGGAAAACCATAGGTCTTTGCATCTATATGCTCTAAAAGTGACTAAGTTAGAAAACCTCTCACTGTAGCCCCCAAGCATATAGGTGGAATGAATAATTCCGACTAGATGCTTTAAGAGTAGCATACGCAGTGTATATAAATTTCAATACTGTAGCCCCCAAGCCTCTAGTTGTAACTGAATTAGTTCCGACTAGATGCTTAAAGAAAAGCTAAGCATATATCCGAGTTAAAAACTTTATACTGTAGCCCCAAGCTTCTAATCGAAAACTGAATTAGTTCCGACTAGATGCTTAAAGAAAAGCTAAGCATATTGCTAAGTCAAAAACTCTCGCTGTAGCCCCCCGAGCTTCTAGGTGGAAATTTTCCGGCTAGATGCTCCAAGCAGACCAAACAACGTTTTAACTTTTTCCTTTTTTCCACAGAACGAGAATGCTCGGAGGGGCATGGCCAACGATGAGTATTAGAAGATGTGCGTAGACTTGGAAGCTAAAAAGGGTAAAACTGCCTTCTTGAAGGAACATATCACCAAGAGGAAGCGTCTGTTTTCTTTTTCGCAATCCGACTTGGTTTTGTGCCCATATTATCCGAGTACTCACTATGCACTATGATTTCTCCGACTTGTAGAAACCATTGCCAAGGCCAAGAATATTTTCAAGCAATCCAAGAATATTCAAGAGCTGGATAGCGAGAACAAAATTCTTAAGCAGGAGAGGAAGGACATGCTGAAAATGCATGAGGAGTCAATAAAGGTCCTGCAGGACTCCGCCACTGAGGAAATCAATCACTTGAAGGAGGAGATATCGATCTTAAGAGATCAGAAGAAAGCTGCCGATGAGCAGAATCAATGCCATCATGAGGCGTATAAGATCCTCCAACAAGAGAAAGAATCCCTGGCAGACACCCTCTGGCAAGCTGAGGCCAGCATCTTCAGTAAGTTTTCTCCGTCTTGGATTTCTCTAGTCTAGATACTCTGAATTTTTGAAATCATGCGCTCCTTGTCGGAATTTGCAGATCCTATGGGTTTAACCCGGTCACCTCCTCCAGCCAAGGAATGCATGGTTCTTATGGGCAACTTTATCAACACCGCCATCACGCAAGCCAAAGAGATCGCCAAGCCCCTCCAAATTAATATCAAAGCCTCGGACTCTATGGCGAAGTACTCGGAGATTCTGCGCCGAGCCACCGAGCATATCACAAGATGGAAAGCATCATGTGAACGGGCTGGTGGAAGGATGGCGTTGTCCATGGTTAAGGCACACTATGAAGATGCCTACATCGACACGGTAACCTCTGGCATACCCGACGTGGATGACGATGGCAAAGAGATTAACCACGAATCTATCTTGTCGTCACTCGCGGGTTATGATACTAGAGTTGCCGACTTGGTCCACGTCAACGTGTTCGTGCCGATGAACACCATAGATAGTGGCAACCAAAGCTCCTCTGAGTCCCTTCACACCGCCGACTTCGAGGGTGGTTCTCCTGCTGCTGATGACGCTACTTCCAAGTCGCCCGCGCCAAAGGAATGAAAAACAATCTTGTAATATTTGTTTCACCTTTGATGCGTATGCGGAAAAAACTTATTTATGTAACTTAAGGCGGAAAACAATGTTGTATGTCCTGCTACTTAAGAACTAGTTTCCAGCATGTATATATTGTTTAAGCAAGTGCTGGCTTATCCATTACTTTGGTTCTTATGCTTGACTTTTCATGAGTCTGAAGACTCGTTGTCGAAACCATGCGCTTAGGTGATAATGCCCAATGGCACCGTTAATAACCTAAGCACAAAATAGCCGACAATAAGTGCCAAAAGTCACTACTCCAGAATCCACATAAAAACGACAAAGAACGTGTAGACCAGAAAACTTAAGCTAACGCCCGTAGGCGGAATTTTCACAAGTGCAATCGCAAATCTTGTGCATAAATTTTTTATATGATCCAAAAATGAACACTAAAGGAGGCAAAATACTTAGAAATATGAGTGAACCAGAGAGCTTTATTTCATTGATCATATAAGAGGTACGCAATTAGATAAAAAATGCTAAGTGTAAAAAGAACGTAGTTGTGCTATGTTCCATGGCCGATCAAGCTCCGGGTAGTCATCATCCGGGTCATGTTGCTTATGCTTATGATCCTCGTTGGGTCTATCCTTCAGTTCATAATTGTCAACGAGGTAGTAAGACCCATTGAGCAGCGCCTTGCTTATGATGAACGGTCCTTCCCATGGCGGGGATAATTTGTGTGACTTCTTCTGCTTAAGTCGGAGCACCAAATCCCCCTCTTTAAACGAGCGATGCCGAACGCGGCGACTATGGTAGCTGCGTAGCTTCTGCTGGTAGATGGCGGATCTTTGTCATGCCAAAACGCACTCGTCCTCGAGAAGGTCCACATCTAGGCGTCTGGATTCTTCAGCGTCATCTTCGTCGTAGGCGGCAACTCTTGGTGCATCGTGAAGTATGTCGGAAGGTAGGATGGCTTCTGCTCCATATACCATAAAGTAAGGGGTGTAGCTAGTGGATCTGTTGGGTGTACTTCGTAAACTCCACAGCACAGCTGGCAATTCTTCTGCCCAGGCTCCAGCTGCTCTATGTAGCGGTGCCTCAAGACATGTCTTGATTCCCTGCAGAATTAATCCATTGGCTCGCTCCACCTGACCGTTGGATTATGGATGTGCCACAGATGCAAGGTCAAGTCGGATGCCCTTCTCCCAACAATAAGCTTCCACTTCTCCGAGTGACAAGTTGCTGCCGTTGTCGGTGATAATGCTATGTGGGAGACCAAATCTCACCACTAGATCTCGGACAAACCTGAGGGCAGTTGCCCCATCAAGCTTTCTAATGGGTTTAGCTTCTATCCAGTTAGTGAATTTATCAACTGCTACTAGCAGATGCATAAACCCACATGGTGTCGTCTGTAACGGTCCCACCATGTCTAGCCCCCAGACTGCAAACGGCCAAGTTATTGGTATTGTTCGCAATTCTTTAGTAGGAACATGTGGTTGTCGGGCATAATACTGGCATCCCATGCATGTCTCAACCAGCTTGTCGGCGTTCGCCTTCACGGTCAGCCAGTAGAATCCTTGCCGGAAGACTTTCGTGACCAACGATCGAGGAGCGGCGTGATGCCCGCAATCTCCAAGATGGATTTCGCGTAGGATTTCCATACCTTCTAGCTAATAAACACACTTTAGGTATACACCAGTAGTGCTCCTTTTGTACAGTTGCCCATTGATTATGGTATAACCCTTTGCTCGTCGTACTATTTACCGTCTTTCGACCTCCTCGTCGGGCAAAGTTCTGTGTTCGAGATATTCCATGAACGGTTTTGTCCAAGCCGGAGGGACCTTTGTCACCATGTTGATGAAAGAGTCAGCTTTATCCGGGTTGTCGATGTCGGCTCCCTTCACGGATGGTGTGCGCAGATGCTCTAGGAAAATTCCTGGCGGAATTCGTTTGCACCCTGATACAATCTTAGATAGCAGATTAGCCACCTCGTTTTGCTCCCTAGGTACATACTTGACTTTGTAGCCCAAGAAGCTCTTGGCTATCTCGTCCACTTCGTCTCGATATGCCACCATCATAGGGTTCCACGAATTCCAGGTGCCAGCCACCTGCTGGGAAACCAAGTCGGAATCTCCACAACAAACTATGCGCTTGATACTAATATCCTTAGCTACACGTAGTCCGTGAATGAGTGCTTCATACTCCGCCATGTTGTTTGTAGCCTCGAAGTGGATCTGCAGAATGTAGTGTAGCTTGTCTCCTGTTGGTGACTGTAGCAATACACCAGCCCCCGAGACGTTGAGCATCTTTGATCTGTCAAAGTGCATCACCCAGTACTCTGGTTCCGGCAACGGAGTGGCATCTGGCATCTCCGTCCAATCTACAACAAAATCCGCCAAGGCTTGTGACTTGATAGCGTCGCATCTTTTGTAAGTGATCTCGAAGGCGGCAAGTTCAATGTCCCACTTCGTTACCCTTCCCGTAGCATCGCTGTTGTTGATAATGTCGGACGGTGGGGTCTTGCTCACCACTATGATTGGGTGCTCCTGAAAGTAATGCCTCAGCTTCCGAGAAGCAAGGAATACTCACATAAGCTATCTTCTGGTAGTGCGGGTAACGCTGCTTGGACTCCGTCAAGACCTCACTCACATAGTAAACTGGTTGTTGAACTACGTGCTCATAGCCTGGTTCCTTCCGCTCTACCACGACGATGATGCTGATTACCCGGTTGGTTGCGCCATGTAGATTAACAGGGGCTCACCAGGCTCGGGCGCTGCAAGGATGGGCGTTGAGGAAAGAATCTCCTTGAGCTGCTTCAATGTTGCATCTACTTCGTCCGTCCACGTGAATTTGTCCGCCTTCTTCAGCAACTTGTACAACAGCAGAGCCTTCTCTCCAAGTCGGCTGACGAACCGACTAACTACTGTAACACAACCTGTTAGTCATTGAATGTCCTTTAGGCATGTCGGATGGTTTATGTTTAAGATGGCCTTGATTTTCTCCGGGTTGACCTTGATTCCGCGCTGGGAAACGATGAAACCCAACAATTTTCTGGCTGGAACCCCGAAGACGCACTTCTTAGGGTTAAGCATCACGTTGTATTTCCGGAGATTATCAAAGGTTTCTTTTAAGTCGGTGATTAAGTCATTTGACTTTTTAGACATCACCACGATGTCGTCCACATAGGCGTGAACTTTCTGACCAATTTGGTCGTGCAGGCAATGTTGCATTGTCCGCTGGTACATAGCACCTGCGTTTTTCAGCCCAAAGGGCATCGTAACATAGCAAAACATGGCGTATGGGGTAGTGAACGAAGTGGCCAATTGATCCGACTTCCTCATCTTGATCTGGTGGTATCCTGAGTATGCATTGAGAAAACACAAAAGTTCCAAGCCAGCCGTCGAGTCAATGACTTGGTCAATGCGAGGCAAAGCAAACAGATCTTTGGGACATGTTTTGTTCAAGCTGGTGTAATCAACGCACATTATTAATTCATTGGTTCCCTTTTTGGGGACAAGTATAGGATTGGCCACCCATTGGGTGTGAAGGACTTTTCGGATAAATCTAGCCTTAAGTAACCTAGCTATATCTTTGCCAATGGCGTGTCTCTTCTCATCTCCAAAGCGTCGTAGAGGTTGTTTCATTGGTTTGGATTTTGGATCAATGTTTACGCTGTGCTCGGCAAGTTCCCTAGGTACACCTTTCATGTCCCTATTATCACGGAGGAACTCGATGAGCTCTCTTTCCTATTTGGGATCCAGGTTCGTCCCAATGGCGGTGACCTTGGAGGCATCGCCTACCACAAGTTCCACCGGCTTGGTCTCGATGGCGGCCTTGAATGCAGGAGCAGAGTCGGAGATCTGCTTCTTTGACGCGAGCATCTCTGAGTCATCGACCATGCTCTGGATCTCTTTGAATTCTTCGCTTTAGAGGACAGCTTCCGTGAAGGCTGCTTCATTAATCTCGTAGTCCCTTGCCTTGGTAAAGCTTCCGGATACGGTGATGACACCGTTTGTCCGGGTATCTTGAGTTTATTATAGACGAAGCATGGCTTGGCCATGAACGTGTGGAATATGTCGCGGCCGAATATGACGTGGTACACGCTCTTGAAGGGGACTACCTCAAAGGTCATGCGCTCTTGGCGGTAATTATTAACATCGCCAAAGGCAACCTGAAGTGTAATGCACCCAAGGGACCGAGCATCCTGACCAGGAACTACGCCATGGAAGATGGTGTTGGTCCGCCTTAGGTTTGCCTCCGTCAAGTTCATTTTCTGCAGTGTATCCAGGTACATGATGTTGATGTTGCTTCCACTATCCATAATACACTTGGTGAACTCCACGTCGTCGATCAAAGGGTTAATGACCATGGCGTATTGGTTCTCCGTAGGGATAAGGTATGGGTGGTCCGTCCTGTCCCAAGTAATTGGAACCTCCAACCAGCGCAGGTACTGGGGAACTGGGGGGAGATTAGCCATCAGGATCCTCAGGGAGGTCTTCTGTTGTCAGACGGTGGGGGTGCCAAGGAAAGTGTGGTAGACTGGTGCCTTCTTCATGAAGGGGTTCTTGCCCTTGTCGTCGCTCTTGGCGGCGTGCTTGGGGTCAACGTCCTCGTCCATGTCACTTGAATCCTTGGACTCCTCCCCCTTCTTATTCCCCTTGCCCTTGCCTCGCGGTCTATTCTTCCGACTTCGCTTGTAGCCGGACTCCGGGTCTTCCTTGAGGTCATTGACGAACTTGTAGTGTCGATTGGTATGGGTGACCTTACAGTTGACATCGAGGTGTATGAGGCACGACATATCGTGGTACTCCTCGTAGGTTTGGGGAACGCGGAGCGGCGCTGAGGTAGTTTCACTTCCTCATTGCTGCCCACGACCAGCTCCCCGTCCTCGGCCACGTTGTCCGCCATCACGTCGTCCTAGAAAAGTCATAGCGACCATGTCGGTAGATTACTTTTCTTTTGGAGCGGTTTTTAGCTTTGTACTTCTCTTCCTCCGAGCCTGAGTTGGAATGGCCGTTGCCGGCAGGGAGCCGCGAGCATCGTCGTCGGTAGCTGCGAACTCACTAGCCAACTGAATCATCTGATTCAAGTCAAGCTGGTGATTGTCCTACAAGCGCTTCAACTTATGTCGGAGCAACGTGCCCCTTTCCAACCCATCGATGAAGGCGGCCATGGCGGTCTGAGAGTGCACCCCTCCGCGGGAATTCTTCATGTCCAGCCAGCGGGAGAGGTAGGCACGTGATGTCTCGTCTTTCTCTTGCACGCACCGCTATAGATCGCCAACAGCTGTAGGGACGCTTGTATGTACCCTTAAAGTTCTTGGTGAACGCTTCTTGCATGTCCAAACAATTGCATATGGATTTCTCCAGCAAGTCGTCGATCCATTGCCGGGCCGTGCCCGCCAACATTAACGGGAGGTTCTTGACGGCGACGTTAGGGTTGCCTCCGGCAATCTCCACTGCGTTGCCGTAGTCCTGCAACCATGTGACTGGCTTGGCGGTGCCGTCATAGGGCTTGATGGTCTTGTCAATCCGGAAACCTTTGGGGTAAGTTGCGGACCGTATTGCAGGTCCAAAGCAACGTGGTCCTAGGTATGGTCCTTCCCGGGCCTCGTGGATCTTATCGATCCACGAACGTGCATCGTATGGCTCTGAGTTCTTCTTCTTGTCAACAGGTGATGGGCTGCATGAACGACGCGGGCCTCCTCCGCCATGGTGACTGCTAGGTGGTGTCGGAGGCGGAGGTGGATTAGCCTTCTTGTTGTTACCCTCCTGCGACGCCTCACGTCTGTCACGGTTGCTTGTCGAACGCGGAGGGTCATGGCGTGACCTGCTCTTGTGTCCTTGGTCGTGGTCTCCGTCATGACGGGTCTGCTCCGCGTTGTCGCGGATGATGATGCCGCACTGCTTTGGCGGGGGCATATCCGTACGTCGGTGAGCCTTGGGATCTTCACGATGTCGGGGGGGTCGAGGACGTGGCGATGGGCGACGAGGTCGGGCCTTTTCTCCATGGTCGGAGGATATGGGGATGGCATCCTTCCTGTTGCGCGCATCCCTCCGTCTTCGTTCTGATGAGCCCGTCTGGGACCCGACATCAAGAGGAGATCTTTCCCTTGGCGGCTTATACTGGCTAGACTGGCAAAGCGCCGGGTCAGACTCAAGCTTCTGAGAGGTGGCCTTTTCCTGCTGCTTCACCGCCTTGGCCACCATGTCATAGACCTGTTCCATTGCCTCGGGCGATCTATCCTGCTCTAGAAGGGTCTTGGCGACAGCGAGGTTAAGGAGCGGGGTGGGCATCACCTCTTTGCCCTCACTGTCAATGTATGGCTTGGCCTGTGCCGGCTTCGAGGGATCCCATCCTAGGTTTCGCTGTACACCAAGATCGTTGATGACGCGAGCCGGAGCTTTCTTGGCCTTCTGCTGCTGCAGCAGAGTCTTGTACTCGGCCTCCATTGCTCTAGTTTTCTCTATGGACTTCTGCGCGTTGACCAGATCTCGATCTAGCTTAGAGCCTTGCTCCGTGATGGCCCGCGCTTCCTCCAGTAGCTGCTGGCGCTTCTCCTCAAGCTGAGTCATGTTCCGGATATGAGCTACGGTCAGTGGCTCAATGAGGAGATTGCCGTACATCACTCTGTCAGCTGGAGTAACTTGGGAAGCAGCAGACGTAGATGCCGGAGGTGGCTAGTTTGCGGTGTTGTTGTTGCTCGGGCCGGTGTCGGGTTCCTGCGGCTGCTGCACTAGGTTAGGCGGAGGAGGCATGACCTTTGCACGATCATCGTCAGCGGCAATAAGTGGCCCCTTCCCCTTTTCCAGCGCTGTAGGCGGAGCTCATCTGGGTTGATCTTCATCCATCGCCGTCCCAATGGTGATGAACAACTCTCGAGACGTGACAACATTGTTGGCTTGCTCGTCGCGCGTGTACTCCTCCTCCATCTCCTGCATGGCGGAGTCTAGTTCCTCTGGACTGAAATCTGCACTGAAGTCAGCGTAAAGCGCGTCAATAATAGAGTCGGAGGGTGCCAGGACTTCCTCGATGATGGGCGGTGGAGGTGCAACAGCAGCGACGATGACTGGAGGTGGCGGTGCAGCGGCGACAATGGCGGCCGGAGGCGTTGGCGGCGGTGGCTGAATCGGAGGGGTTCCGTGAATAAGCGCAAGCGCTGTCTGAGCTACCGCTTCAGCCTCCGCGTAGTTGTTGACGGTGTTCACCATGCCTTCGAAGGTAAGGTGTCCTGACGCTTGATGCCGTCTTAGAGAATGTCGGATTAGCTTGCCATGGTCCAGTCCTTCCACAAAGTGATACATAGCATCATCATTGGGGTAGTGGGCCAGATCGGCTCGTATGCGGAGCCACCTGGCCAGGTAATCGCGGGGGTTTTCGCCCTCTCTCTGAACGCAACGCGCCAGATCGAAGATGGTAACCACGCCGACGAACTTGGATCTCTGCTGTCCAGACGCACGGGCGAAGCCGGCAGACTTGCAGCGATCTTCCACCTTTATATCCTGCACAGGGGCGGTTTGGGTGGGCCTTGAATTTTTCTGATCTTTGTCGGCAAACTCCGAAGAGAGATCCGACATCGATCCTTCCGTGAACGTATCCTGCCCGTAGGCGGTCCGTGCGGGCCTTGATGCTCCTCCGACTCCCAGGGAACTAGTGCCCGAGTCGGTTTCGCCAATGAAGAGGTGGATGTCTCCGATAGGAACGATCAAACACCGCGTAGGGTTCTTGTTCGCCGGGATCCAGAACTCGTCAGGAGGGACGATAGGAACATTGCGGAGAATAGAACGTGACCGATGGCCACGGTTTCGCCGATTCCCACGAAGATCTTGGTCCTCGCCCGCTGAAGAGCCTGAAGCGCCTCTTGCCCCACGGTGGGCGCCAACTGGCGTGGTATTGCCGACGAGTACGCCATGGAGGGGTCCTCACAGTGTGTGTTTAGAGACGTGGGGGAAGGCAGATGGTTGACGGGTACGAGGTAACACAGCTTACCCAGGTTCAGATCCCACAATGGTGGCAGAATCCTACTCCTGCTATAAATCACTATAAGGGCAATACGTCGAGTTACAGAGATTGGTTCGCTCTGCGAGACTGTCTGAAGTTGTCTATGAACGTGCCCTAAAGGCTCCCATAGGCCCAACTTATATAGTCGCCAGGTCCTAGGGTTAGAGGGAAAAGTCCTAGCCGGACAGGTTATAGAGTCCTATACTGACTATGACTAGTCTAGCTTGTCTTGTACTCCAAGGCTCCGGGTACGTCGGTGAATCCAACCGTAGCCTTCCTTTATCCGGCATGGGCCTCCCTTCTGGATCCGTCTAACTGGGCCGCCCAGCAGGCCATGGGCCATGCTACCAACAGTGGGCCACCCGGGTTATCCTGATAGGAGACATGCTATGAGGATACCCATATAGCATATCCCCAACACCACTAGGTATGGATTGTATGAGTACACCGTTATGCCATTTGGTTTGACAAATGCACCAGCCTACTTCATGAATATGATGAACAAGGTGTTCATGGAATTTCTTGAGAAGTTCGTTGTCGTTTTCATCGATGACATTTTGATCTACTCCAAGAGCAACGAAGAGCATGAAGAGCATTTGCGTTTGATACTTGAGAAGCTTAGGGAGCATAAGCTGTATGCCAAATTCAGCAAGTGTGAATTCTGGTTGAATGAAGTGAGATTTCTCGGTCATATTGTGTCAGGAGATGGTGTAGTTGTTGATCCCGCAAAAGTGTCAGCTGTAACTGAGTGGGAATCTCCTAAGTCAGTGAAAGAAGTGCGTAGTTTTCTTGGCTTGGCAGGATACTATAGAAGGTTCATTGAGAATTTCTCAAAGGTAGCTAAGCTAATGACGGAGTTACTTAAGAAAGACAAGAAATTTGATTGGACTGAAGGATGTGAACTTAGTTTTCGAGAGTTGAAGAAGAGACTAGTGACAACACTAGTCTTATGTCTGCCAGATTTGGAAAAAGATTTCCAAGTGTATTGTGATGCATCTCACCAAGGATTAGGTGCCGTTTTGATGCAAGAAGGGAACGTTGTAGCTTATGCCTCGAGACAAATCAAAACTCATTAAGTGAATTACCCTACTCATGATTTGGAGTTAGCCTCTGTTGTCCATGCACTCAAAACATGGAGACATTATCTTTTGGGAAAGCATTGCGAAGTGTTCATAGATCACAAAAGTTTGAAGTATATCTTCACTCAGCAAGAAATCAACATGAGACAGAGAAGATGGCTAGAACTCATCAAGGACTATGACTTGAGTTTGCAATACCACCCCGGTAAAGCAAATGTTGTATCGGATGCATTAAGCCGCAAAGTTTATGTGATGGCCTCACTAAGGGAGAATTGCCAGATGATCTGTGTGCCCAATTCAAAGATCTTAGATTGGAGATAGTGCCTGAAGAACATCTCATGTCATTGGATGTTCAACCCACCTTGTTGGACAAAATCAAGGAAGCCCAAAATTTGGACAAGGAAATTGAAGAGATTAAGGGAAAAATTAGCAAAGGGAAAGCCATAGGATTCCATGAAGACGAATAGGGTACTTTATGGTATGCAAAAGGTATCTGCATTCCGCAAGATCCGGAACTTCGGAAACTGATTTTACAAGAAGCACACAACTCACCATATTCCATTCATCCGGGTAACACCAAAATGTACATGGATGTGAAGGAAATATTTTGGTGGAATAATCTCAAAAAGGACATCGCGGAACATATCACTTTGTGTGATGTGTGTAGTAGAGTGAAAGCAGAACATCAGAAACCAGCAGGATTGTTACAGACACTACCTATTCCTGATTGGAAGTGGGATAAGGTTGGTATGGATTTCATCACTGGACTGCCAAGGACTAGATCAGGATATGATTCTATTTGGGTCGTGGTAGATCACCTAACTAAAGTGGCTCATTTCATACCCGTGAAGACAACCTATACAAGTGCTAAGTTAGCCAAGATATATATGAATAGGATTGTGTGTCTGCATGGAGTACCCAAGAGTATTGTGTCGGATAGAGGAACTCAATTCACTTCACATTTTTGGAGGCAACTACATGAGTCATTGGGAACGAGATTAGAATTCAGCACTGCTTTTCATCCCCAGACTGATGGACAGACAGAAAGGACCAACCAGATTCTAGAGGATATGTTGAGGGCATGTGCCCTAGACTATGGTGCTAGTTGGGATGAAAGTCTGCCTTACGCAGAATTCTCTTACAATAACAGCTATCAAGCCATTATTGAGATGGCACCGTTTGAATTCCTCTATGGAAGGAAATGTACTATACCATTGCTATGGAGTGTTGTCGGAGAAAGAAATTTGTTCGGGCCAGAACTAATCAAGGAAGCTGAAGAGAAAGTCAAGTTGGTAAAGGACAGATTAAAGATAGCATAGTCCCGACAGAAGAGCTACATAGATCCAAAGCATAGAGAAGTCACCTATGAGGTAGGTGATAGGGCTTATCTTAGAGTCTCACCACTTCGCGGAGTGAAGAGGTTTGGAGTCAAAGGAAAATTGGCAACAAGGTATGTTGGACCATTTAGGATTCTGAGTCATAAAGGAGAAGTGGCAAATGAGATTGAATTCCATGAACCACTATCTTTCGTTCACAATGTGTTTCACGTGAGTCAGTTAAAGAAATGCCATCCAGAGATGGAAGAGACTTCTTTGAAGGATACTATACCTTTGGAAGAGGTTGTAGGGGTTCGTAGCATGGAAAACAAAAAATTTCTACCGCATGCAAACAAACAAGACAAGATCTATCTACTAGATTGTAGCAACGAGTCGATAGAGGAACTCACCCTCGAAGATTCCAAAGCGGTAACCAGAGCAGATTCTCGTGGGTGATGTAGTCATACTCTTGCTGATCTCAAGATCGCGTAGACGATCCTTCCGGCGCTGCGTTCCGGCAGCGCTTCCGTAGTCGATCACACGTTCGGTACTCGATGAATACCTTCCTCTCCCTTGTTCCAGCAGGTAACGGAGGTTGTAACACTCTCCTCGTGATTCCGGCAGCACGACGGCGTGGTGTCGGAAGTAGAGGGGAGATCTCGCAGGGCTTCGCCTTAAGCCGAAGCAAGTATGGTGGACTATGAGAGAGGCCTTGGTGATCTAGGGTTTAGAGGACACCAAGGGGAGGGCTTGGCCAGCAGCTAGGGTTTAGGGAAACCCTAACTCGCCGAGTTAGAGGAGGCCCTAGGCGGCGGCTTGGAGGTGGCCGGCGACTTGGAGGCTAGGGTTTTGGGTGTGAGGGGTAGGGGGCGCCCTACCCCTCCTTATATAGGTGGAGGGTGGCCGGTTGGGAGGAGGGATTCCTCCCCCAACTCGGACTCCTTGGCCGGTGGGTGGAGGGAGGGGACTTCCTCCCCAAGTAGGTTTCCTACTCTCCCTCCACCAAACAAACTTGAGATTTGACTTTTTCAAATTGGCGTTTGACTTTCAAACTAGGATTTGATTTCTCTCTTTATTTTGCCCAGCAAAGTGACCTAGTACATGATGCAACCATTCCACATTGTCATGACACATTCATGGACCCTTCCCCCTCCGAAGTGTCGGACCTTCCAGACCCTTCTAGAACATTCCTGGTGAAAACACCAGAATCATTCCCGAACTCCAAAACAGGACTTTCCTTATATGAATCTTATTCTCCGGACCATTCCGGATCTCCTCGTGATATCCCGGATCCCATCCGAGACTCCTAAAAACTTTCCGGCTCTTTCTCATCATTCCATAACTACTCAACAACATCGAATCCTTAAGTGTGTCTCCCTACGGTTCGTGAATTACGCGGACATGATCAATAACCAATAGAGGAATCTGTAAATTCATATGGCTCCCACATATTTCTACGATTACTTTGCGATCGAATGAACCACTTACATACGATACCAATTTCCCTTTGTCTCACGATAGTTTACTTATCCGAGGTTTTGATCGTCGGTATCTCTGCATACCTAGTTCAACCTCGTTACTGATAAGTACTCTTTTCTCGTTCCCGTGATATGTGATCCCTTGTGAGCCAGTCACATGCTTGCAAGCTAATTGGATGACATTCCACCGAGAGGGCCCAGAGTATATCTATCTGTCATATGGATGGACAAATCCCACTCTTGATTCATGTTTCTCAACCCATACTTTCCGAATACTCAATGCCACCTTTATAGCCACCCAGTTACGGTGTGGTGTTTGATGTCATCAAAGCATCCTTCCGGTGATGGTGATAAGCATTATCTCATGGTCGAAGGAATTAGGTTACTATGTATCAGAAAGCTTATAGCAATTGAACTATTAAAATGACTTGATCTTTATGCTACGCTTATCTATAGGAGTATGTCCATCATACCATTATCCTAATGATATGATCTTGTTGTCAACAACATCTCAATGTTCATGATCAGGAAACCATGATCATCTATTAACCAACAAGCTAGTATTATAAAGAGGCTTTACTAGGGACTCTAATTTAGTTTACAAATCACACAAGTATTAATGTTTCCGGTTAATACTGCTATAGCATGAATGTAAACATTTATCATAAACACAAAGATATAATAATAACTACATTTATTATTGCATCTAGGGCATATCTCCAACAGAGGTCCAGTTGGAAAATGATCTCACCTATGAGGAGAAACCTATCAAGATTCTTGAGACTGCAGAAAGAGTTACTCGCACTAAGACTATCAAATTCTGCAAAGTTCAGTGGAACCATCATTCCGAGGAGGATGCAACTTGGGAAAGAGAAGATGACCTTCGGAAAGATCACTCTCACCTATTTGCTAGCCAATCTGAATCTCGAGGGAGAGATTCACCTTAAGGGGTTTAGATTTGTAACATCCCAAAAATCATGATTTATAAAGTTTGCACTTCATGCATGCATTCATAAGCATTTGGCTATTTTCAAACAAGATTTCAAAATTAGGAACCATTTGTATGCCTATTATTTTTAAGCTAGAAAGGCAATGGTTCTATTTTACTTTCAAAGTATGAGAATACCTTGTTTTGGTCAAGAGTGCTTCAAAGCTGAATGCAAAGCTTGCACAAAGATTTTCAAAAAAAATCAGAACTAAAACCATTCATATGCCTATTATATATAATCATATGAGGCTTGGTTTTATTTTTATTTTCAAAGGAACCTAAGTGTAATTGAGTAAACAAGTGCGTTTGACACATGTTTGAATACTTGGATCACACTACAAAAATTCGGAGGTGGTTTGAATTCAAACTCATTTGAATTTCATTTGAAATTGGATTCAGAAAATCAAATTAGAAATAGAAAAGGAGAAAAGAAACAGAAAAGGCCAACGCTGCCATTCTGGCCCAGCCCCAGATCCAGCCCACTAAGCCCACCCGGGACAACCCCTTCCCTATCTCTCTCACCCGCAGCCGCTCTGCCCCGCTGTCGCTGCCACTGGCCCCGAGCCAACTTAGCATCTTCTTCCACACCCCCGCGCACGCAGACCTTGTCGCCACCGCCGTTTCTTCCAGAAACGCCGCGATTGATTTGTGCTTAAATCCCATTGATTCCTCTCGTAATTGTCGCCCCTTCTCTGGCTACATAAGCACCACCACACCGCGAGAATTTCCCCTCACCAAGCCCCCTCTTAGCGCCCCCAGGCTGCTCAGAATCAAGCTCGCACCGCCACGGCACCGTACGTCTCCGACGACCGATTCCTATAAGCCTCAAGCACCCCTTGTTCCCCCGTTCATACGAGAATGTAGCCTCGAGCATTGCAATCACAGGGACCTTTACCTTTATAAAGGTGGGGTCTTACAGTTCACCTCTCTGTTTCTCACCGCACCCGCGCCACACATGCTCGCTGACAAACGTGGCCCACTGCCACCTCAACTCATCATCCCAAATCACCGCTCGACGACCCACTCTGCCGTTTCTTCCTCGCAGTGACGCGGCCAATGAATTCTCTTAAATCCTGTTGATTCCTCATGTAATTGCCGCTCCTGCTCTGGCTACTAAAGCACCACCTCCCCACAGTCATTTCCCCTTACCAAGCCCTCTCTTAGCGCCCCCAGGCTGCTCGCAATCAAGCTCGCACCGCCGCTGCCGAACGCGCTCCGGCGAGGCATTCCGGTGAGTCTAGCGCGCCCCTTCACCCCTCATTCACACGAGCTTACTTAACAGACCCTTGCGCATCTTTTCACATCCTTGGTTTGCTCTGAATTGCCCCAGGACATCGTCTTCATCAACCTCCGTGAATGACCGAAGCGCCACTCAACTCCGGTTAAGAATCACGGTAAAGCCAGACCGCCCCTTGACCCCTAACCCATACGACTATGTGCTCCGTGTATTTGTGCATCTCCTAATTCCTTTTGTTTGTCCTATTGCGCCATAGAACATCGACTTCATCTCCGGCAGTGAACACCCGGCGTGGTTACGAACTCCGACGAGATCTCCCGGCCACCACAGCACGCCCCCGTCCACGCCAGCGACACGTTGAGCTTCAGCGTGACCTCGCGAGTCTGGTAAGCACCTCTGCAACCCCCAGCCCCCTCTGCATTCGCTGGAGCATCGCCGCTAGAGCGCCGCCGTGCAACCATCGCTAGCGCCGCCAGGCTATGGTCGCATGCACAGCAGCCATTAGATCTAGATCCAGTGGCCACGATAGATCACTTAAGCGAAGCGTTTTTATTTGATCTGAGTCATGCGTTGTCACTTAAATCCTATGGCTCTGGATGATCGATCCAACCGAACCGTTATCGACCAATCAAACACAACCACGTGGCTAGGGTTTCGATTTAAAATTTGTTTTTATATCTATTAGAGATTCAAACTTGTAAAATTCATAACTTTTGTTCTGTTTAGTCAAATATTTCAAATAATATATCATTGGAATCAGAAAAATAAATCCTACACCACTGTGGGCTTGGATTTGCATTTTGCTTCTGTAAAATGTTATTTATTTATAAAATCAAATATAGGCTTATTTTGACTATATAAAATATATAGAAAATGATTTTAAAGAAAATTCAAGTTTATTTAGACTATAATTAGTTAGTTTTGGTGTTCAGTATTGTTTGACTTGAATGGTTTAGTGTGGAATTCATTTCATTGCATTTGCATGCATTCATATTATTTTTTCTTGATTATTTGAATGTGAATTTGGTCCTATCATTTTATGTGTAGATTTTGGTGCTAGTGGTGATTGTGATTGTGAAGATTGTTGCTACTCCCCCCAACTACCAAGGCAAGTGGTGTTTCATGTATTTCCCATTATTTTTACTATGCACTAGTGATATTTTGTATAGGACTTGCATGAAATTTTTGCTAAGTAACTATATGCTATGCTATGGGAAATCCTAGTAGTTATAGTCTTGGTAGAATTTTATCTAAGTTAAGATACTTGTGTTGTTATCATGCTTAGCCTAGCTAGTAGAAAACAAGGGTGTAATATATACATGCTATGGAAATTTTGCTAAGTCCTTTGACTTATATTTTTTCTTAATAAAACAAATATATGAATGAATCACTTGGGTGGAATGGAAAGAATGGTTTGTGTTGAGTGGTTACACAGGGCCCATTTCTATGGCCTCCCTGGTGTATATCACTTGTGGAAAGCCACCCAAGAACAAAGGGATTTGAGATAATTAGTGTTTAGAAGCTTCTAGTGCAGCCACATGGCATATGGGCTCTGCCTTGATCATATAGGTTGCAATAACTTAGTCAAATGGACAAATGGTGGTAGGGTGATAGGATGGAACACGTCCATTTGGTCTAAGGGAAAGCTTCTGAAAGATCTTGTCTCGATGCATGTCGAGTCTTGTGGGGAAAGTGCACCACCTCCCGAGAAGGAAAAATATAAGTACTTAGCCGTGTCCCTGGAAATGGACAATTTGAGCATCAAGACATTGAAGCTATCAAGGATCTCCTCATCCCAATTTCTAAGTTAAAAACTTGTGGTTGGACAAGGGTAAAGGTTCACCAATGTCTATTGGTGTTTCCTTGGGTGATTTTCATCAAACAAAAACATAGTGTTTTCAACTGATAGGAAAAGCTTATTTGGAGCAAAAGCAAGCCTAATCTACACTTAGCCAAATTCATATAGATGTTAGATACTACTATTCTACTATGGTATCACTTGCCAATACAATTCCAAATGTATTGACCCACTGTGGCTGTAACTTATGATGTTGAAGGTTACTCTGATAAGGATTAGGGTTATGAGTGTACACTCAACATGCTTGCCTGTGGCACATGAAGATGAAGACTTTACTTTATTTACTTATGTTATGGACTCTTGTACTAGCCTTTCTCTATGGAGTTGTAAAAGACTATGTTATCTCTGGAATGACGATATAATAAAGACCTTTGTATCTGTGTACTTCATCTTAAACTGTGGATGCTAGCTTTTGATCCAGGGACTAGCATTGCAATCACAGGGATCCTTTACCTTATAAAGGTGGGGTATTACATTAAGATTATCCCTCTTCCTTGGAAGGCCGATAGAGGGTGGTTAGACATGACTTTTACCTTGCTTTCACCGAGACCATGAGTCATGCCCTAAGGATGGTTCCACCATAACAGGTCAAATCCTGAAGCCGGTCCCTAGAGATGTGAGGTGAGGTTGGTTTACCAGGGGATCCATCGACCCCAAGAAACCCTGGCCATGCTTACCTACCTGTTATGAATGCACCTCCTTCACCGCCTTCAAGAAGATCCATAATGCATGTCAAATGGAATGACCGAACTATGTGACTCATGGAATCTACTAGGCAAGTTAGTCAATCGAGGGGTTCCAAAGCACTATGTGGCTGTACGCTCGTCCCGGTTCCAAAGGCAAGAACTCGGTTCATAGTGGTGGCGAGCATGGGACTACAAAAACCACATCCCACTGTGGCCTCCCATACTAGCCTTAGCATGTTTAACCTTTACCAATGATCTCATATCATCATGTTCTCCTGTCATACTAGATTTTCTACATCTGATACATCATCTGGATGGATCAGTACTGATAGCTATGCATGGCTAAGCAAGACACATATATAAGCTCTAGCAGTGCACACAAGCCAAACCTAGTTATGCTAGGAGTAGTAGATTAGGTAATATAATCTCAAAGGGAGTAATGTAGCAGATATGATACTATATCTATCGATAAAATACAACAATATAATTGTATGAATCATGGCAGGAATTGAAATGTTTTTGAAACCATAGGATTATATCATGGTGGGGCTATGCTTGCCTTTTCCCGTTGATAACCAATAAGAAGATCTTCGGAAGCCTTGGGCTTGACTTGATTATATATGGTCAAGTATTGTTCGTCGATCTTCGATGGTCTTGATCTCGGTCTTCAATCTCGATCTCGATCTTGTATTCTACCGGAGAAGAAGCAAACACCAGAAAGAAAGGGAAACAATCAACACATCGCATCGATGCAATGCTCAAACAAGAATGATGATATGACAAGTTAAATTGTACTCGAATGAAACCCTAAGGCATGCTTGGCAATTTAAACGGGGTTCCGAGGGATATAAACCCTAAAACAGAAAAACCTTAGAATCACCTACAGGGGTTCATTTAGTTCTTCTAATTAAACTTTTTATGAAATTTGTTGAATAATGCATTATAATATCTTAAATTGGTAGATCTCATATTTTGAATATTTTCATATATTATACATATTTTTCTGACTTATAAATAATTAGTTATTGATTTTGTTAGATAAACCAATTTCTGAAATTATCAAACCATTTTAAAATGGATTACTGCATCATCACGACGTCAGCACATGGTGGGGGATATTCCTCACCGGGGTCGAGTCTAGCCACAAAGGCTGACAGGAGGGTCCAAGGCCACGTCGACGTCCATGCGAGCAAGGTGGGGCCAAGCCTGGGTTTGACTAGGGGCTAACCGTGCCTGCTGACGTCGCAATGACGTCAGCACGATGTCACACCAGCGGTGGCTCACAACACGGCGGTGGGGCAGCGATTGCGAGCGCGCGAGGCTAGGGGCATAGGCGCGTTCAACATAGGAGGACAGGGCAAGCCATAAAAGGGCGTCACCGCTAGGTAGAGGTGACCAGAGCTAGGCTACGGCGGCCGGCGGCGCTTGCAGGACATCGGCGGCCGGCGGCTATGAAATGGGAGGGAAAGATTGAAGGGGCCCAGAGGATCATCGACTACCCTCGACACGTGCATATCCTCAGAGAGGGCGGAGAAGACCAGTAGGAACGACGATGACAATGGCGGGGCTCATCAGTGACGGGGAAGACGACGATGTTGCTCTCGATTACGGCTGGACTGGGGCGACTCCTTCGGGGAGGAGATCCAGCGTGACAAGGAGGAGCTTCCGGCATGCTTGGGTGGTCTCAGGGAGCTGCAGAGTGGCAGCGATTCAATGACGCTCATCGACTAGGGTTCGGTCGCCTCGCTGGAAGGGGTGAGAGAGGGGAAGTGTATGAGGAAGAGAGAGAGAGGGTCACGACAAGTCTTATCCTCTCGTGGAGCTCAACAAACGGCGGGGAACAGGCGGACGATATCGACGGTGGCGACAGCAATAGAGAGGAGCTTGCGCTGGGGAGGTAGACAACAAACGAGAGAGGTGAAGAGGTATTGGGCCGCAAGTGGGCTGCGCTGGGCTAGAGGGTGCTATGCATGCCGACATGAGAGTGGGAAAAGATGGGCCGCGGCCTGGGATGCTCTCTGGTTCTGTTTTTCTTTCTAAAACCTTTTTCTAATTCTGTTTTAAATTTTCCATTTGTAAACTGTTTTGGGTATTTCAAAAATACCAGAGGTTTTATGAAACATAAGAAATAGTGTGGGGCCCTTTTTGTCCATTTGGGATCCTTATTTTTGGTATTTAAAATACAAAAACCATTTGAATGTATTTCAAAGAGAGGGAAGGATTAGGTTTTTTGCATATGATTCTCAGTTGCATTTTTATAAGTTGATGCTCATGATAATACCAAAACTAACACTAATTTCAGATTAACTAAAACTAGGGTGTTATAACCAGTGTCACCATTGATTGCTGCCAGGTTTTCGATTGAGTGTGCGGTAACAGTTAGGACTAAGATGCCTATCTTCCCGAATTGGATAGATTATAGGGAGAGACCGGATGTCAGATTAGACTTTTACGGAAAATTTTCTATATGTTCTATAGCACTCAGCTATCCCTTTCTTCCATTGTTGTTTATGCCAAGGCTGATGATCCTTGTTTTATTTCAGCAAAAGTTTATCATGGACCCCTCTATACTAGATGTGCAGTTTTCTTGCAACAAGAATTTCATGAGGCACGCAAGAAATCAACAACATTATCTGAAGAAATAGTTTTTTTACCCCATCCCAAAGAATGAAGTTACAAGGGTATCTCCTATGGAACACATGAGTGACGAGGAATGGTGCAGGCTTATCAATTTTTGGTCTGACCCCAAGAACCAGGTCATGTCTTGTTTACTCAACTTCCCTCGTATTTGAATTTTTTAAACATGACTAATTGTATGCTCCCTGTTTGTCTAGGCCCTGTCTGCAAAAAATAAGACTAGCATACTGTCAGTCAAGTACCCTCATGCGACTGGTGCTTACAGCTACGAGGTTTTGTGCGACATGGAGGAACATTCCAATGAACTTCTTCCAAATGGCAATGTGAAATAATTAACGGTAAGTGCTCCATAATACTATCCATCTTCATAAAATTCAGTGATCTTTTCTTCACTCAAACGTATATGATGTGTTTATAATTTGCTCACTATGTTTCTTATATTCTCTTTTATTCCTAAAACTGGTAGGCAGTCATGGAAAGCAACATGGTGCCATCTGCTTCAGAAGATGGCACAAATGATGAACCAAATCCTTCCAACGAAGATGTGCACTTTGTGCTATCCTAGGACAAGAGAAAGCCAACTTTCCTGAAGAACATGGTCATCCATGCAAGTACTTCAAGACCAACCAAGTCTCAACTAGAAGTGCAACTCGAGGCTCAGAGAGCAGGTAATATGGAACCGCGCTCTACCATTGAGTAGTTGCATAAGGTGAATGAATCTAGCAAGGCAGATAGGCTGAAGTATTTGGAAGACCTAGGAGCAGTGCATAAGAAACAAGAAGAGCCAAGGAAGAAACAAGAAGAGGCAAATGCATTAATTCAACAAGTATTGGCTCAGCTGTCAGAACCAGCAGAGGCAATTTGGTAAGTGAAGTGGTCTTGTGAACCTTGTGAATCTGTGGAAATTTGGCCAAGAAACATTTATGATGTTTGGCAGTATTATGGTGTTGAAAATTTTATGTGAGTTTCTTTGAAGTTGGTATTCATTTCTATTAAGTGAAACATTTGTACTGAAATTTATGTAAGCGACAACGTAGAGATTGTTTCATTACGAAATATTTCTGTCATGTGTAGACATCAACGTGGCATGCAGAGGATTTCCCACTGCCATGAAAAAATACTAACGTCAAGAAACGTTAGGCCACGTGTCTCTCTCTGATTAGTCCACGTGTTACCCTACTAGTAACCCACGTCTTATTATTTTAATGGACCACCTGTCTTCCTGCTGGTGCTAGCCTGCGATGGAGGAAATTCGCCACGAATGAGGAAGACGTCTTAGACGTCATCATGACGTGAGGAAACAACATTAACGGAATAAAGCCACGATGAAAAAGAAATGTCAGGACAATAATGACGTCATTGACGACTAGCATGACATCAACTGACATCGCTAACGGCCACTAGCGGTTCCGTCCGCCACATGGCGTGGGCTATGACAAAAAACGTCATGACTGATTGGGCCTAGGCCGTGCCGGTCCTGTTGGCCAGGACGAAATAGAAGGATCGTGTGACACCCCCGGGATCAGGGCTAAACAAATCCCAAACCTCTGTCTGACATAAGCTTAATGTTGAGCTCGAGGATATCCAGTGAAGAATCGATAACACAATAATGACCCTACGACACAAAAATTATTATACCAAGCTCATAACTGAGCGAAGAGACAAATTATTACAAGCAGAGGTCACTGACTACGAACATCAAACAACGGAAGGCAAATTATGCTATTAAGTATAGCAAACTTAACAAATGGCCTAAGAGGCCTGAATCATAACGATGACGTCCCAGCCCATAGATTCCAGGCTGCCAGCCGGGAACCCCAAGCTACTCGTCGGTGTCGATGTTTTGCGGAACTCGTCTTCAGGGGAACACTTACTCTGTTACAGAAGTACCAACAAAGTAAGGGTGAGTACAGGGTGTACTCCGCAAGACTTATGGCTGGTGGATTTGTATTGCATAAAGCCATCTTTGTTTTGTAAGACAAGAGGGAGAAGAAGCTCGTCTACTCAGAATATTTTAAAAGGGGATAAGAGAGCGGCATCTCCGAAATATTGATCATCATCTTTTGATATCCACCAAGTCATCATCATCTGAACTAGAATCACCCCCTCGTACCCATGAGGAAGCATCCTTAAGCATAAGTTGATCTACAAGTTTTACGATTAGGTTCAAGTTCTCTATGATCATCACGAACGTTCCCAAGTCGTTCATAACCGTCAACACGGCTTTTTGAAAAGATTATTACCCTGCAGGAGTGTACAAATTTACCCACACACACTAACCTTTTCTTAATTCCACATGATTAGCCCTCTTCCTTGGAAGGCCGGTAGAGGGTGGTTAGACACGACCTTTACCTTGCTTTCTCCGTGACCATGAGTCATGTCATAAGGATTTTTCCACCATAATGGGTCAAGTCCCAAAACCGGTCCATAGAGATGTGAGGCGAGGTTGGTTCACCAGGGGATCCATCAACCCCAAGCAACCCGGTCCATGCTTCCCTGCCTGTTATGAATGCACCTCCTTCACCGCCTTCGAGAAGATCCAAAATGCATGTCGAATGGAACGCCCGAACTATGTGACGCATGGAATCGACTAGGCAAGTTAGTCACTTGTGGGGTTTTCCAGGCCCCGTGTGGTAGTATGATTGTCTTGGTTCAATAGGCAAGAACATCGGGTCCTAGTGGTGGCGAGCATGGGACTACAAAAACCACATCCCACCGTGGCCTCCCATACAAGTCTTAGCATGTTTAATCTCATATCACCTTTGATCTCATCTCATCACGTTCTCCTGTCATACTAGATTCTTTGCATCTAATACATCATCTGGATGAACCAGACTCGACAACTATGCATGGCTAAGCAGGACACAGATATAGGCTCTAGCAGTGCACACAAGCCAAACCTAGTTATGCTAGGAGAAGTGGATCAGGTAATATAAACTCAAGGGAGTAATGCGACAGATAGGATACTCTATCTATCGATAAAATACCACAGTATAATCGTATGCAACATGGCAAGAATAGAAATACTTTCGAAATCATAGGATTATATCATGGTGGGGCTATGCTTGCCTTTGCCAGTTGATGACAGATAAACAGATCTTCAGGAATCTTGTACTTGACTTTCTTACAATTGGTCAAGTATTATTCATCGATCTTCGTGTGTATTGATCTCGATCTCGATATCGTATTCTACCGAAGAAGAACCAAACACCAGAAAGGGAGGGAAATAATCAACACATGGCATTGGTGCAATGCTCAAGCAAGTATGATGATATTACAAGTTAATTGATATTTAAATGTAACCCTAATGCATGCTCGACCATTTAATCGGGGTTCCAAGGAGTACAAACCCTAACTTGGGGAAACCTCGGATGCATATGAGAAGGGTTGATTAGTTCTCTAACTAAACTTGTCATGTAATTTGCTTAACAATACATTATTATAGCTTAGATAGATAGGTATCATTTTTCTGAACATTTTTATATATTATACATATTTTTCTGACTTATAATGAATTAGTTATTGAATTTACAATATTTATTCATTTTATGGAATTAATAAATCAATTTATTACTTTTATTGCGCCAGCATGACACAGGGCTGACATCAGCAAGGGGATTGGGTTGTTTTCCACCGGGGCACAGCCTACCCACGATGGCTGACAGAGGGGCCAGGGGCCACCTCAGCTGCCATGTGGGCGGGGATGGGACCAACCCCTATTGACCAGTGCTGACCCACGCGCGGCTGATGCAAGGGTGACGTCAGCGTGAAATCACACCGGCGGGGCTCACATCACTGCAATGGGGCGATGACTACAGTGCGCGTGGGGCTGCGTGACCAGGCCAACTCGAACCAGTGGAGCGAGGCAAGTTGGATAGAGGCGGCGCCGCTACAGAATGGTCACCGGAGCGAGCTACACGGTAGCGTGCAGCGGCAGAGCTCACTGGTCAACGGCGAACAACGGATATAGAGCGAGAGGGAGCGAGCAGAGGGGTCCATGAGGACCATAGGCTCACCGCGATGCCGATGGGGTGGTCAAGGAGGCACGGGGAGGTGTTGAACGGCGCAATGGCGACGGGGGGCGGCTTCGGGCTCAGGAAAGAAACATCGATTCTGGCAATCAGGGAGGTCCTGAGCTTGCGTGGTTCGACCAGTAGAACCAAGGCTGTGAGGCGGAGCTCCAGAGATCGTCGGAGGGGCTTTGGGCGGCCGGAGACGGTGACGCGAGATGGGGTATGGCGAGCTAGGGTTTCGGTTTTAGCGGGGAAGAAGAGAGATGGGTCTCTGGGGAGAGCGGGAGTGGATGAGAACGATCAAGGCATCGACATGGTGATCTTATCCCTCCCAGGACGTGATGGACGGCGGCAGGCGAGCGACGCGGATCAACGGCAACACCGACGACAGGCAGCTGCTTGCCATGCGCGAAGAAGAAGACGAAACAGTGAGCGAAGCGGTACCGGGCGTAGGTGGGACGGCTGCGGGCTACATGCGGTGGCAGGGAGAGGGTAGAGGAGAGAGGGAGGGAGGCAAACTGGGCTGGGCCTGGCTGCTGTTGCTGCTGCTCGTTTTTTTCGTTTCAAACTCTTTTCTTTTTCTGATTTCACTTTTGTTTTTGTAATTTCAAATCCAAATACTGTTTTGTACATTTCAAAAATTCCACAGGGTTTTATAAAACATTTAAAATAATATGAGACCCTTGTAACTTTTTGGGCTTCACAACTTTTTGCCGTTTTCAAAATATTTGAAACCATTTGAAATAGTTGCAAAGAGAGGGGAAGATTAGGGTTTAGGGTTTTGTTGTATTTCTTCAATGCATGCATTTTAAAGATGATGGTCATGAATGCACAAACAAACCCTAATTATATATTTACTAAAACTGGGTGTTACAGATCGTCATCGATGGTCGTGACGTTTTTAGACAAAAAAATGTCAGATATCAGATTATGACGTGAGGTTCATGACTTATTTTTTGTTGCAAAATTCATCGCTGATGGTGATCTATGACGTTCTGCAGCTGATCGACGATGATATCAGATCGTCATGTACCGTCCATATTATTGTAGTGTCGCCTGGACCCCATCGGACAGGACAGGGGTGCCTCCGGAAGTAATCAAGCACCACCTAGCGGTGTGCCCCATGGCGCGCCTAGTGAAACAGACAGCCAGGAAGATGTACGCTGAAAAGCAGCAGTTCATCGTTGCTGATATGGATAAGTTGGTCAAGGTGGAGCTCGTTAAGGAGGTCCTACACACCTAGTGTTAGGCCAACTCAGTCATGGTCCCTAAGGCCACCGGTGGCGGGCAAATTTGTGGAAACTTCACCGCCCTTAACAAAGCTTGCCCGAAGGACTCCTTTAAGCTCCCGCGGATAGACCAGATCGTGGACTCCACATTGGGCTATGACCTCGTGTGCTTCCTGGATGCCTTCTCTGGGTACCACCAGATTAAGATGGCCAAGGTGGATGAAGAGAAGACGGCTTTCATCACATTGTGCGGAGTGTACTGCTACACGTGCATGCCGTTCGACATCAAGAACGCTAGAGCCACCTTCCAAAGGCTCATGCGCATCATGATGGGCGAACAGATGGGAATGAACATGGAGGCATACATCAACAGCATCGTGGTCAAGACTCGAGAGAAGAAGACCCTGGTGGCAGACCTTGAAAGAACATTTCATAATCCCTAGTGTTTTTGTGTTAGATAACAATATCAAGGATTTTTAATGTGTGTTGAAGTGTTGCAGTTCTCTCTAAGGCAAAAGGAAAAGGAATCTGCCTTTGGGGGCGGATAATCCGCCCCACCCTTTTCCCAGATAGGCGCAAGCCCGAGAAGGGGGGGGCGGAGTTTCGGCCGGATTTTCCGGCCCCGCCGGATAATCCGCCCTTCAAGGGGGCCAGATAATCCGCCCTTCAAGGGGGCCGGATAATACGCCCCTCATGCTCAGCTTGAAGTTTGCCAAGGCGCAATCCCCAGAGGGGGGCGGAGTTTCGGCCGGATTTTCTAGCCACACCGGATAATCCGCCCCTGGAGGGGGGCGGATAATCCGCCCCCCAAGATCTTCATCAAGTTTTTTAAGGCGCCATCCCTAGAGAGGGGGCGGATTTTCACCCCGGAGTATCCGCCCTGGGGGCGGATAGTCCGCCCCTAATGGAGGGCGGATAATTCGCCCCCAAACTTCTTCAACGGCCAGATCTGTGCAGAGGGTATTTAAGCCAGCCTTCCCCCTCCTGCCAGATCTCTTGGTTCATTCGAAAAAGTCAAGATCTGATCTGCAACCTTCATCCAAGAGAGCTCCACCTAGATCCACCCAAAGGCCCCACTCCTTGGGGAATCGAAGGAGGAGGACTCGATCTTCAACAACTGCAATCAAGCTCTTCATCTCCTCTCCATTCAATTGGAGAATCACCGATCTAGTATTTCTTGCAAATACCTAGATCCTTGTTTTGTTTATATTGATAAACCTTGTTCTTGTGACAGCTTGTTGTCATCTCGGGAGCCCCCAATTCAGTTGTGGGTGTGTGCCCCGGTAGAGTTGTAAAGGCACGGGTTCCCGCCTCGAAGGGTACCAATAGTGGAGAAGGTGGATCAGGCCTGTCGTGGAGAGATCCATCGGAGAATAGGGTGAGGCCTATTGTGGCATGGTGGTCTTAGAACCACCCACCCCTGTCGTGGTATTGCCGACGAGTACGCCATGGAGGGGTCCTCACAGTGCGTGTTTAGAGACGTGGGGGAAGGCGGACGGTTGACGGGTACGAGGTAACACAGCTTACCCAGGTTCAGATCCCACAACGATGGCGGAATCCTACTCCTGCTATAGATCACTATAAGGGCAATACGCCGAGTTACAGAGATTGGTTCGCTGTGCGAGATTGTCTGAAGTTGTCTATGAACGTGCCCTAAAGGCTCCCATAGGCCCAATTTATATAGTCGCCAGGTCCTAGGGTTACAGGGAAAAGTCCTAGCCGGACAGGTTACAGAGTCCTATACTGACTATGACTAGTCTAGCTTGTCTTGTACTCCAAGGCTCCGGGTACATCGGTGACTCCAAACGTAGCCTTCCTTTATCTGGCATGGGCCTCCCTTCTGGATCCATCTAACTGGGCCGCCCAGCAGGCCATGGGCCATGCTACCAACAGTGGGCCACCCGGGTTATCCGGATAGGATACATGCTATGAGGATACCCATATAGCATATCCCCAACAGTAGCCCCCGGAGAACTCCGAGATCTTGCGCCGTCTTGCCTCTTCACGCTGAATGCTCCGTCTAGATGGATGTCGGCAATTCGTCAAGCAATATATTGTAGTCCTCCCAAAGAACCCTGCAAGGTTTTCTCCGTCTTCAACTTGTAAGTCGGAGAAATGTTGAATCTTACATCGTACTCTTCCATAGCCGGACTGGATCCATCCATGCTAGAATCTTCCGATGTGACGGCTCATCTGCCTATGTCAACTAGGGCGACGTAGGGGTAGGTCAGCGATGCCTCGTAACTCACACATGCAGAGAATGCAATCATGTCCGATTTTCCCGCGCGAGCGATACGAACCGTTGGCGGCGACGGGTGGGGACATGGCGAAATTCCGCGCATGTTCGTGAACACGTCGTCTACGCGGCAACCATCCGATTAGGCTGCACAAATGTTGATGCTGGAGATGATAAATAGTAACTACGGTGGAACTTTTTACTTTTCACCTCATTCTATCCTTGCATCATCTTCTTCCTCCAGCGCGTGCCCCCTCGAGCTCTCCGCGCAAACTCGCGAAAAACCCTAGCCCCAATTCCCGCCAGTCACCTTCAAACTAACTCCATGGCTAGCAGTAGCACTACCCCTTCCCTGGCGGCGTCGAGTGAAGCCGCGGCGAAGCCGGCAAGCTGCATTGTCGTGCCCCCAGAGGGCCTGGTCATACCCGTATCAGCGGTGGTTGAGTCCACCGGCGGCGACCATAATCCAGCGGCGCTGGAGCCACTGGAGGAGGAGCTTGACTCTCACGAGGGAGATTGGCACGGTTCGGATATCACGGACCACGACATCAAGGAGCTGATCGCCGAGGGCTACCTTCCTGTGACGGAGGGGCTCGCCTGGCGGGTGGCGCCGGCCGGCGAGGTGACACCTTCTCCCCAAGTCGGAGAAAAAGTGTACCTCAAAGCCCAACTGGTACGCGGCGTCTCCCTGTCCATCTCCAACTTCTTCCTTTCCGTTTTAAACCACTATAGAGTCCATCCCCAGAACCTTTCTCCCAACAGTATCCTAGCGCTTAGCAATTATGTGGCGCTCTGCGAGGGTTACCTAGGGATTAAGCCAAGGCTAGAACTTTTCGTGTATTTCTTCACCGTCAAGCGTGAAGCCGGAGCTAGAAAGGATGAACTTAGGAATTGCGGCACCATAAGCTTCAAGATCCGTCCTGGCCGGCGGTTCGCCGTCATCGTCGGCCATGAGTCCTGCAAAGACTGCAACGTACTTACTTCTACAGCCCAGATATCCCTCTGGATGGCCGAGAAGTAACATACCCAGACTTCGTAGACGGAGCCGCCGCTGAAACTTCGACATGGAGATCCCAGGCTTCCCTTCCCTCTGACATCGATGCTTCCCGCGCCATCAGGCGGATAGAGTAGTTTGTAGAGACGGGTTCGACCGGCTTGGACCTAGCCATGTGCTGGTTCATCAGGCGAATCCAACCTCTGCAGCACCACGCGAAGCTCATGCACGAGTATACCAGCGATAGAAGGGATAGCCTCCGCATCTCCGTGGACAATTTCTCGAGTGACTCTGTCAAGCTCCACCTTAAGACATCGTCAAGGTGAAGGACAAGAAGCGTGGCTTCACCATCACCTACGGCATGTTCGTAGACGGAAAGTGCCCAAAGGTAGTTATTTATTTTCTGTGTATGACATATACTCCAGTTCTTCCGTCTAGAAAATGTCATCTCATCTAACACGGTGACTTCTCACTTAACAACTTAACGATCTAGAGGAGGACAGCATGGCTGCCCAAATCTACGATCCAAAGATGAAGGAAGTCACGGTCGTGTCCGACGACGATGCTCCATTGGCGCGAAAGTGGAAGAGCTCCACCTCTGACGCTGCCGACGGAGGCAAGAAGAAGAAGACGGAGGGTGGAGCCTCCAAAAGACTACCGCTGCCCTGGAGGCGGAGAAAAGAAAGATTATCGGGATCCCCTTTGCCAAAGCACCCCCACTTGTGTAAGCTTCTTTCTCTCCGACATTTTCTATTTATCTGGCTTGCTCCTGTACTTATGCATTTTGCATGTTTCAGGAAGAAAGCACGACCAGCTTGAAGAAGACCTCCAAATCATTGGGGGCTTCTAGAACCATTAAGGACATGCTGCATCGCGACGCATCTCCTGCCATCGCCCCTGCCACTCCCTCCGTCAAGCCTTCGTCTGCCCCGACAAGCTCACAAGCTAAGGAGGCATCTGGCCCTTCCGCCATGGAAGTGGACTTAGGTGCCTCTACCGAGGTCGCTGTTGTCGGCGAGCAGGCGATGTAGGAGAGTGCCGCCCACCAAATGGTTGAAGCTCCGACTAAGGATGCCATCGGTTGCGGTAAGGCGGTGGTGGCAGCTGGTACTTCTGCCGTAGGCGGCACCCCCGCACCCAAGAAAAATATAGAGTATCCAAAGATTGTCTACCCGGTACTTACGCTGGATAGCACTACTTTGGCTCCTGGTGCAGCGCCGACATCTCCGACGTGAGGTCTAGAGGAGCTCCTCTGTCAAGCAGAGATCTTGCAAGGAAATAGCGTGTCCTTTGGCAAGCTGCTGGCCGAGAGCGCTACAAACCTCAAGATCATTGCACTTGTAAGTTTTATTTTCCTTTTGCATTTCATATGAGTATCCACTGTAGCACCCGAGGATGTAGACGGAAAACCATAGGTCTTTGCATCTATATGCTCTAAGAGTGACTAAGTTAGAAAACCCCTAACTATAGCCCCCAAGCATATAGGTGGAATGAATATTTACGACTAGATGCTTTAAGAGTAGCATACGCAGTGTATATAAATTTCAATACTGTAGCCCCCAAGCCTCGAGTTGTAACTGAATTAGTTCCGACTAGATGCTTAAAGAAAAGCTAAGCATATATCCGAGTTAAAAACTTTATACTGTAGCTCCCAAGCTTCTAATATAAAACTGAATTAGTTCCGACTAGATGCTTAAAGAAAAGCTAAGCATATTGCTAAGTCAAAAACTCTTGCTGTAGCCCCCGAGCGTGTAGGTGGAAATTTTCCGGCTAGATGCTCCAAGCAGACCAAACAACGTTTTAACTTTTTCCTTTTTTCCACAGAACGAGAATGCTCGGAGGGGCATGGCCAACGACAAGTATCAGAAGATGCGCGCATACTTGGAAGATGAAAAGGGTAAAAATGCCTTCTTGAAGGAACAGATCACCAAGAGCAACTGTCTGTTTTCTTTTTCGCATTCCGACTTGGTTTTGTGACCATATTCTCCGAGTACTCACTGTGTATTGTGCTTTCTCTGACTTGCAGAAACCATTGCCAAGTCCAAGAATATTGTCGAGCAATCCAAGCACATTCAAGAGCTGGATAGCAAGAACAAAATTCTTAAGCAGGAGAGGAAGGACATGTTGAAAATGCATGAGGAGTCAATAAAGGTCCTGCAGGACTCCCCCACCGAGGAAATCAATCGCTTGAAGGAGGAGATCTCGATCTTAAGAGGTTAGAAGAAAGCTGCCGATGTGCAGAATCAACGCCATCATGAGGCGTATAAGCTCCTCCAACAAGAGAAAGAATCCCTGGCAGACACCCTCTGGCAAGCTGAGGCCAGCATCTTCAGTAAGTTTTCTCCGTCTTGGATTTTTTTAGACTAGATACTCTGAAATTTTGAACTCATGCGCTCCTTCTCAGAATTTGCAGCTCGTATGGGTTTAACCCGGTCACGTCCTCCAGCCAAGGAATGCATGGTTCTTGCCGGAAACTTTATCAACACCGCCATCACGCAAGCCAAAGAGATCGCCAAGCCCCTCCAAATTAATATCAAGGCGTCGGACTCTGTGGCGAAGTACTCGGAGATCCTGCGCCGAGCCCCCGAGCGTATCAGAAGCTGGAAAGCTTCATGTGCATGGGCTGGTGCAAGGATGGCGATGTCCATGGTCAAGGCACACTATGAAGATGCCAACATCGACATGGCAACCTCTGGCATACCCGACGTGGATGACGATGGCAAAGAGATTAACCACGAATCTATCTTATCGTCACTCGCGGGTTATGACACTAGAGTTGCCGACTTGGTCGACGCCAACGTCTTCGTGCCGATGAACACCATCGATAGCGGCAACCAAAGCTCCTCTGAGTCCCTTCACACCGCCGACTTCGAGGGTGGTTCTCCTGCTGCTGATGACGCTGCTTCCAAGTCGCCCGCGCTAAAGGAATGAAAAACAATCTTGTAATATTTGTTTCACCTTTGATGCGTATGCGGAAAAAACTTATTTATGTAACTTAAGGCGGAAGACAATGTTGTATGGCCTGTTACTTAAGAACTAGTTTCCAGCATGTATATATTGTTTAAGCAAGTGCTGGCTTATCCATTACTTTGGTTCTTATGCTTGACTTTTCGTGAGTCGGAAGACTCGTTGTCGGAACCATGCGCTTAGGTGATGATGCCCAATGGCACCGTCAATAACCTAAGCACAAAATCGCCGACAATAAGTGCCGAAAATCAATACTCCAGAATCCACATAAAAACGACAAAGAACGTGTAGACCAGAAAACTTAAGCTAACGCCCGTAGGCGTAATTTTCACAAGTGCAATCGCAAAGCTTGTGCATAAAAGTTTTATATGATCCAAAAATGAACACTAAAGGAGGCAAAAGACTCAGAAATATGAGTGAACCAGAGAGCTTTATTTCATTGATCATATCACAATTAGATAAAAAATGCTAAGTGTAAAAAGGACGTAGCTGTGCTATGTTCCATGGCCGATCAAGATCCGGGTAGTCATCATCCGGGTCACGTCGCTTACGCTTATGATCCTTGTTGGGTCAGTTCACGATTGTCAACGAGGTAGTAAGACACATTGAGCTGCACCTTGCTTATGATGAACGGTCCTTCCCATGGAGGGGATAATTTGTGTGACTTCTTCTGCTTAAGTCGGAGCACCAAATCCCCCTCTTTAAACGAGCGATGCCGAACGCGGCGACTATGGTAGCTGCATAGCTTCTGCTGGTAGATGGCGGATCTTTGGCATGCCAAAACGCGCTCCTCCTTAAGAAGGTCCACATCTAGGCGTCTGGATTCTTTAGCGTCATCTTTGTCGTAGGCGGCAACTCTTGGTGCATCGTGAAGTATGTCGGGAGGTAGGATGGCTTCTGCTCCATATACCATGAAGTAAGGGGTGTAGCCGGTGGATCTGTTGGGTGTAGTTCATAAACTCCACAGCACAGATGGCAATTCTTCCGCCCAGGCTCCAGCTGCTCTATGTAGCAGTGCCTCAAGACGTGGCTTGATTCCCTGCAGAATTAATCCATTGGCTCGCTCAACCTGACCATTGGATTGTGGATGGGCCATAGATGCAAGGTCAAGTCGGATGACCTTCTCCCAACAATAAGCTTCCACTTCTCCGAGTGACAAGTTGCTGCCATTGTCGGTGATAATGCTATGTGGGAGACCAAATCTCACCACTAGATCCCGGACAAACCTGAGGGCAGTTGCCCCATCAAGATTTCTAATGAGTTCAGCTTCTATCCATTTAGTGAATTTATCAACTGCTACTAGCAGATGCATAAACCCACATGGTGCCATCTATAACGGTCCCACCATGTCTAGCCCCCAGAGTGCAAACGGCCAAGTTATTGGTATTGTTCGCAATTCTTCAGCAGGAACATGTGGTTGTCGTGCATAATACTGGCATCCCATGCATGTCTCAACCAGCTTGTCGGCGTCTGCCTTTGTGGTCAGCCAGTAGAATCCTTGCCGGAAGGCTTTCGCGACCAACGATCGAGGAGTGGCGTGATGCCCGCAATCTCCGAGATGGATTTCGCGTAGGATTTCCGTACCTTCTAGCTGGGAAACACACTTTAGGTATACACCAGTAGTGCTCATTTTGTAGAGTTGCCCATTGATTATGGTATAACACTTTGCTCGTCGTACTATTTGCCATGTTTCGACCTCGTCGTCGGGCAAAGTTCTGTGTTCGAGATATCCATGAACGGTTTTGTCCAAGCCGGAGGGACCTTTGTCACCATGTTGACGAAAGAGTCAGCTCTATCCGGGTTGTCGATGTCGGCTCTCTTAACGGATGGTGTGCGCAGATGCTCTAGGAAAACTCCTGGCGGAATTCGTTTGCGCCCTGATCCAAGCTTAGATAGCAGATTAGCCGCCTCGTTTTGCTCCCTAGGTACATACTTGACTTCGTAGCCCAAGAAGCTCTTGGCTATCTCGTCCACTTCGTCTCGATATGCCTCCATCATAGGGTTCCGTGCATTCCAGGTGCCAGCCACCTGCTGGGCAACCAAGTCGGAATCTCCATAGCAAACTATGTGCTTGATGCCAATATCCTTGGCTACACATAGTCCGTGAATGAGTGCTTCATACTCCGCCATGTTGTTTGTAGCCTCGAAGTGGATCTGCAGAACGTAGTGTAGCTTGTCTCCTGTTGGTGACTGTAGCAATAAACCCAGCCCCCGAGTCATTGAGCATCTTTGATCCGTCAAAGTGCATCACCCAGTACTCTGGTTCCGGCAATGGAGTGGCATTTGGCATCTCCGTCCAATCTGCAACAAAATCCGCCAAGGCTTGTGACTTGATAGCGTCGCGTCTTTTGTAAGTGATCTCGAAGGCGGCAAGTTCAATGCCCCACTTCACGACCCTTCCCGTAACGTCGCTGTTGTTGATAATGTCAGACAGTGGGGTGTTGCTCACCACTGTGATTGGGTGCTCCTGAAAGTAATGCCTCAGCTTCCGAGAAGCAAGGAATACTCCATAAGCTACCTTCTGGTAGTGCAGGTAACGCTGCTTGGACTCCGTCAAGACCTCGCTCACATAGTAAACTGGTCATTGAACTCTGTTCTCATAGCCTGGTTCCTTCCGCTCTACCATGACGACGATGCTGATTACCCGGTTGGTTGCCGCCATGTAGATTAACAGGGGCTCGCCAGGCTCGGGCGCTGCAAGGATGGGCGCTGAGGAAAGAATCTCCTTGAGCTTCTTCAATGCTACATCTGCTTCGTCCGTCCAAGTGAATTTGTCTGCCTTCTTCAGCAACTTGGACAGCGGCAGAGCCTTCTCTCCAAGTCGGCTGACGAACTGACTAACTGCTGCAACACAACATGTTAGTCGTTGAATGTCCTTTAGGCATGTCGGACGGTTTATGTTTAAGATGCCCTTGATTTTCTCCGGGTTGACTTTGATTCCACGCTGGGAAACGATGAAACCCAACAATTTGCCGGCTGGAACCCCAAAGACGCACTTCTTAGGGTTAAGCATCATGTTTTATTTCCGGAGATTATCAAAGATTTCTTTTAAGTCGGCGATTAAGTCATTTGACTTTTTAGACATCACCGCGATGTCGTCCACATAGGCGTGAACGTTTCGACCAATTTGGTCGTGCAGGCAATGTTGCATTGTCCGCTGGTACATAGCACCTGCGTTTTTCATCCCAAAGGGCATCGTAACATAGCAAAACATGCCGTATGGGGTAGTGAACGAAGTGGCCAGTTGATCCGCCTTCCTCATCTTGATCTGGTGGTATCCTGAGTATGCATCGAGAAAACACAAAAGTTTTGAGCCAGCCATCGAGTCAATGACTTGGTCAATGCGAGGCAAAGCAAACGGATCTTTGGGACATGCTTTGTTCAAGCTGGTGTAATCAACGCACATTCTTTAATTCATTGGTTCCCTTTTTGGGGACAAGTACAGGATTGGCCACCCATTGGGTGTGAAGGACTTCTCGGATAAGTCTAGCCTTAAGTAACCTAGCTATCTCTTTGCCAATGGCGCGTCTCTTCTCATCTCCAAATCTTCGTAGAGGTTGTTTCACTGGTTTGGATTTTGGATCAATGTTTAAGCTGTGCTCGGCAAGTTCCCTAGGTACACCTTTCATGTCGGCAGGTTGCCAGGCAAAGATGTCCCTATTCTCACGGAGGAACTCGGCGAGCGCGCTTTCCTATTTGGGATCCAGGTTCGTCCCCATGGCGGTGACCTTGGAGGCATCGCCTACCACAAGTTCCACCGGCTTGGTATCGATGGCGGCCTTGAATGCAGGAGCGGCGACGGAGATCTGCTTCTTCGACGTGGGCATCTATGAGTCATCGACCTTGCTCTGGATATCTTTGAATTCTTCGCTGTAGAGGACAGCTTCCGTGAAGGCTGCTTCATTAATCTCGCAGTCCCTTGCCTTGGTAAAGCTTCTAGATACGGTAATGACACCGTTTGGTCCGGGTATCTTGAGTTTGTTGTAGACGAAGCATGGCTTGGCCATGAACGTGTGGAATATGTCGCGGCCGAATATGACGTGGTACACGCTCTTGAAGGGGATCACCTCAAAGGTCATGCGCTCTTGGCGGTAATTATTAACATCACCAAAGGCAACCTGAAGTGTAATGCACCCAAGGGACCGAGCCTCCCGACCAGGAACTACGTCGTGGAAGATGGTGTTGGTCCGCCTTAGGTTTGCCTCCGTCAAGTTCATCTTCTACAGTGTATCCAGGTACATGATGTTGATGCTGCTTCCACTATCCACCATACACTTGGTAAACTCCACATCGTCGATCAAAGGGTTGATGACCATGCCGCATTGGTTCTCCGTAGGGATAAGGTCTGGGTGGTCCGTCCTGTCCCAAGTAATTGGAACATCCGACCAGCGCAGGTACTGGGGAACTGGGGGGAGAGTAGCCATCAGGATCCTCAGGGAGGTCTTGTGTTGTCGGACGCTGGGGGTGCCAAGGAATGTGTGGTAGACTGGTGCCTTCTTCACGAAGGGCTTCTTGCCCTTGTCGTCGCTCTTGGCGGCGTGCTTGGGGTCAACGTCCTCGTCCATGTCACTTGAATCATTGGACTCCTCCCCCTTCTTCTTACCCTTTCCCTTGCCTCGCGGTCTATTCTTCCGACTTTGCTTGTAGCCGGACTCTGGGTCTTCCTTGAGGTTGTTGACAAACTTGCAGTGTCGATTGGTATGGGTGGCCTTACCGTTGACATCGAGGTGTACGAGGCACGGCATATCGCGGTACTCCTCGTAGGTTTGAGGAACACGGAGCGGCGCCGAGGTAGTTTCACTTCCTCGTTGCTGCCCACGACCAGCTCCCTGTCCTCGGCCATGTTGTCCGCCATCACCTCGTCCTGCAAAAGTCATAGCGACCATGTCGGTAGATTGCTTTTCTTATGGAGCGGTTTTCCGCTTTGTACTGCTGTTCCTCCGAGCCTGAGTTGGAACGACCGTTGCCGGCAGGGAGCCGCGAGCATCATTGTCAGCAGCTGCGAACTCACTAGCCAACTGAATCATCTGATTCAAGTCAAGCTGGTGATTGTCCTGCAAGCACTTCAACGTATGTCGGAGCAACGTGCCCCTTTCCAACCCATCGACGAAGGCGGACATGGTGGTCTGAGCGTGCACCCCTGCGCAGGAATTCTTCATGTCCAGCCAGAGGGAGAGGTAGGCGCGAGATGTCTCGTCTTTCTCTTGCACGCACCGTTGTAGATCGCCAACAGTGCAGGGACGCTTGTATGTACCCTCAAAGTTCTTGGTGAACGCTTCTTGCATGTCCAACCAATTGCAGATGGATTTCTCCAGCAAGTCGTCGATCCATTGATGGGTCGTGCCTGCCAACATTAACGGGAGGTACTTGACGGCGACATTGGGGTTGCCTCCGGCAATCTCCACCGCGTTGCCGTAGTCCTGCAACCATGTGGCTGGATTGGCGGTGCCGTCATAGGGCTTGATGGTCTTGTCAATCCGGAAACCATTGGGGTAAGTTGCGGACCGTATTGCAGTTCCAAAGCAACGTGGTCCCAGGTATGGTCCTTCCCGGGCCTCGTGGATCTTATCGATCCGCGAACGTGCATCGTATGGCTCCGGGTTCTTCTTCTTCTTGTCAACAGGTGACGGGCTACGTGAACGACGCGGGCCTCCTCCGCCATGGTGACTGCTAGGTGGTGATGGAGGCGGAGGTGGCGGTGGATTAGCCTTCTTGCCGTTACCCTCCTGCGACGCCTCACGCCTGTCACGGTTGCTTGTCGGACACGGAGGGTCATGGCGTGACCTGCTCTTGTGTCCTTGGTTGTGCTCTTCATCATGACGGGTCTACTCCGTGTTGTCGCGGATGACGATGCCACACTGCTTTGGCGAGGGCATATCCGTACGTCGGTGAGCCTTGGGATCTTCGCGATGTTTGGGGGATCGGGGCGGTGGCGATGGGCGCCGAGGTCGGGCCTTTTCTCCGTGGTCGGAGGATATGGGGATGGCATCCTTCCTGTTGCGCGCATCCCTCCGTCTTTGTTCTGATGAGCCCGTCTAGGAGATCTGTCCCTTGGAGGCTTATACTGGCTAGACTGGCAAAGCGTCGGGTTAGACTCAAGCCTCAGAGAGGTGGCCTTTTCCTGCTGCTTCACCGCCTTGGCCACCAGGTCATAGACCTGTTCCACTGCCTCGGGCGATCTATCCTGCTCCATAAGGGTCTTGGCGACGGCGGGGTTAAGGAGCGGGGTGGGCATCACATGTTTGCCCTCACTGTCAATGTATGGCTTGGCCTGTGCCGGCTTCGAGGGAGCCCATCCTAGGTTTCGCCATACACCAGGATTGTTGATGACGCGAGCCGGAGCTTTCTTAGCCTTCTGTTGCTACAGCAGAGTCTTGTACTCGGCCTCCATTGCTCTAGCTTTCTCTATGGACTTATGTGCGTTGACCAGATCTCGATCTAGCTTAGCGCCTTGCTCTGCGATGGCCTGCGCTTCCTCCAGCAGCTGCTGGAGCTTCTCGTCAAGCTGAGTCATGTTCCGGATATGAGCTATGGTTAGTGGCTCAATGAGGAGATTACCGTACATCACTCTTTCAGCTGGAGTAACTTGGGCAGCAGACGTAGATGCCGGAGGCGGCAAGTTTGCGGTGTTGTTGTTGCTCGGGCCGGTGTCGGGTTCCTGCGGCTGCTGCACTGGGTTAGGCGGAGGAGGTATGACCTTTGCGCGATCATTGTCCGCGGCAATAAGTGGCCCCTTCACCTTTTTCAGTGTTGTAGGTGGAGCTCGTCCGGGTTGATCTTCATCCAATGGTGACGAACACCTCTCGTGACGTGACGGCATTGTTGGCTTGCTTGTCGCGCGTGTACTCCTCCTCCATCTCCTGCATGGCGGAGTCTAGTTCCTCTGGACTAAAATCTATCTCCTCTGAATCTGCACTGAAGTCAGCGTAAAGCGCGTCAATAACAGAGTCGGAGGGTTCCAGGACTTCCTCGATGACGGGCGGTGGAGGTGCAACAGCAGTGATGATTACTAGAGGTGGCGGTGCAGCTGCGACGACGGCGGATGGGGCGGTGGTGGCGGTGGCTGAATCGGAGGGGCTCCATCAATAAGCGCAAGCGCTGTCGCTGCAGCCTCCGCGTAGTTGTTGACGGTGTTCACCATGCCTTCGAAGGTAAGGTGTCCTGACGCCTACTGCCGTCTTAGAGAATTTCGGAGAAGCATTCCATGGTCCAGTCCTTCCACAAAGTGATACATAGCATCATCATTGGGGTAGTGGGCCAGATCGGCTCGTATGCGGAGCCACCTGGCCAGGTAATCGCGGGGGTTTTCACCCTCTCTCTAAATGCAACGCGCCAGATTGAAGATGGTAACCATGCCGACGAACTTGGATATCTGCTGTCCAGACGCATGGGCGAAGCCGGCGGACTTGTAGCGATCTTCCACCTTTATATCCTGCACAGGGGCGGTTTGGGTGGGCCTTGAATTTTTCCGATCTTTGCCGGAAAACTCCGAAGAGAGATCCGACATCAATCCTTCCATGAACGTATCCTGCCCGTAGGCGGTCCGTGTGGTCCTTGATGCTCCTCCGACTCCCAGGGAACTAGTGCCCGAGTCGGTTTCGCCAATGAAGAGGTGGATGTCTCTGATAGGAACGATCGAACAACACGTAGGGTTCACCTTCGCCGGGATCCAGAACTCGTCAGGAGGGACGATCGGAACGTTGCCGGAGAAGAGAACGCGACCGATGGACACGGTTTCGCCGATTCCCGTGAAGATCTTGGTCCTCGCCCGCTGAAGAGCCTGAAGCGCCTCTTGTCCCATGGTGGGCGCCAACTGTCGTGGTATTACCGATGACTACGCCGTGGCGGGGTCCTCACAATGTGTGTTTAGAGACGTGGGGGAAGGCGGATGGTTGACGGGTACGAGGTAACACAGCTTACCCAGGTTCAGATCCCACAACGGTGGCGGAATCCTACTCCTGCTATAAATCACTATAAGGGCAATACGCCGAGTTACAGAGATTGGTTCGCTGTGCGAGACTGTCTAAAGTTGTCTATGAACGTGCCCTAAAGTCTCCCATAGGCCTGACTTATATAGTCGCCAGGTCCTAGGGTTAGAGGGAAAAGTCCTAGCCGGACAGGTTATAGAGTCCTATACTGACTATGACTAGTCTAGCTTGTCTTGTACTCTAAGGCTCCGGGTACGTCGGTGACTCCAACCATAGTCTTCCTTTATCCGGCATGGGCCTCCCTTCTGGATCCATCTAACTGGGCCGCCCAGCAGGCCATGGGCCATGCTACCAACAGTGGGCCACCCGGGTTATCCGGATAGGAGATATGCTATGAGGATACCCATATAGCATATCCCCAACAACCCCTCGAACGCAGATGTACTTCCCTTAACAAGGAAGGAACTGCGGTAAAACAAATCCCTGTGTCTCCGCGTGCTCCACTATGGTTCCCTCACTCCTCCCTTTATGTGCTTAGTAGCTAGGTTTGCATATAGGGAAATTATCGTTGCTACATATCTAAAGAATTTACTTTGTGTCAAGCCTAAAATTGAAAAAGAACTAAAAATTGAGTAGCACCTATTCACCCCCCCTCTAGGTGCCCATACGATCCATTTCAATTGGTATCAGAGCCCCGACTCTTATTTCGGGCTTAACCGCATAAGAGAAGTATGGGTTCCAAGGTAGATGGGAGTGATGCTCCGGAGGTAGTCACCATGAATGATCTCAAGACATTGGAAACAACCTTGGTGAGTTAAATGGAGGCTAAGATGGAAGAGATGCGTCAATTGATAATGCGTCTCTCCACATCCGCAACATCACCTCCATCTAACTCTGAGCCTACCACTCCGCAATCCAAGGAAACGGGTAAGACAAATTCCAAAGATAACGAAGTGGTTGGTGATAGCACTAGCAAGATCTCCTCCTCGAAAAGGATAGTGGTAAGGACGGATACAATGAGGTTTCCCATGTGTATTCTCCTGATCCACCTATCCCTCACCCACATATACATAATAGGGGTGATCCACCCAAACTTTCAGCATCTACTTTTACTCAATGGCAATTTTTGATGAAGTCTCATGTGTGCAGTTCCTCCATTGAGTTGTGGAAAATCATAGAGAATGGTCTTCATGTTGGAAATCCCAACAATCTCACAAGAAGAGAAGTTGTCGATAGTCAACTCAACGCTACAGCTCTACACATGATACAACTTGGTGTGGGTGACAAAGATATGCCACACATTCATCATCTTAGTACAGCTAAGGAATCTTGGGATGCTCTCACCGAGCTCTTCATCGGAAATGAAAGTATGAGAAGGAATAGATATGATGCTTTGAGCAATGAAGCTGAAGGATTTTATATGTTGGATGGAGAAAACCACGAGGACATGTATAGGAGGCTCAAGGCAATAGCCACAACTTTCAGGAATCATGGTGCCTCCCATGTTGATGATGCATGGATCAAGCGCAAGTATGTCAGTGCTCTTATGCCATTTGAGCCCACAGATTTGAAAAGTCTCCAAGGTAGGCATAACTACCACCTTATGACATCCAATGAGGTAATGCAAGAAATGGCCGCTTTCAAAGTGGCTACCAAGAATGCTGAAGATGCTCATGAACGAGCTATGGGGATGCAAAATGGGGTCAACATGGCCTTGAAGAATAGTGTGATTGATCATGATGAATATTCCATAGAAGGTATGGACTGTCCCGAGGATATAAAAAGGATCCACGGACAATACCTGGCTCTTTATGCTAGAAACTTTTGGAAAGACCTGGCCAAGGCTAAAGCTGAACTAGAACGCAAGAGTGGAGCTTATGGAAAAAAGGAAAATGGTCCCAAGCTAATAACATGTTTCAACTGTGGAGACCGGCTGCATTTTGTAGCTGAGTGTCCATATCAAAGTAGGGAACATAATGGTGGACGACTTATTTTCAAAGACAAGTCAAAGGCTCCACGCAAGAAACAGTTTGTAAAGAAGAATGCTCCTTTCAAGAAGCAACCAAAGATTGTTCTAGTGACTCAAGAAGAATATTCTTCGGGAAGTGAAGATGAGGACGAGGATGATAGCTCTCAAGAGGTGGCTGCCATAGTCACCACATCTACATCAACATCTCTCTTTGACTCTCCGAACGAAAACGTCATCAACAAGAATGCTACTTGTCTCATGGAAAGAAGTTCCGAGGTAACTACTTCTAACTCTTCTTTTCCTAAGGCTATGATTGACATGGATGATCCTACTAGGCTTAAGATTAAAGAAGAGATTATTGCTTTAGACTATTTCTTCACTAACTTGCAAGGTGAGCACAAAATACGTTTTGAAGCTCTTATGGACCAGCTAGCCCAAAATGAAGCTCTCCTCGAAGAAAAGGGCATAATTGAAACGGGGGATGCAATGGAAATTACATCCTTAAAAAATGCTCTAGAAGAAGAAGAAGAAGCTCGGGTTTCTCTTGAAGAGAGGCTTGAGTCCGTTGAGGAGTCACATGAAGAAATAGTGGCTAAACTTCTTAAGGAACGTGACAATGCAGTCACCAAAGCAAAGAAGTTAAAGAAGGAAAAGATTGACTTTGAGGCTACTCATGATAGACTCTCCAAGGAATTGGAGAAACTTGACATCGCTCACAAGGCGTTGAAAAGCGATTTCTCCATTCTCAATGAGTCACATGATCAGCTCCAAATTCGATTGTCCAAGTATGATGTTCCTAGAACATCCAATTCAACATATAGTCACAAGGAAAATGCTAGTGCGAAAGAAGAATTTGTCAAGGACATCACTCCCAAAGATAAGGGTGTTCTTGATGAAGTTCTTGGAAAGCAAAATTCAAATCATGGTAAAGAGGGACTTGGGTATGCCATCAAGTCCAATAAGAAGAAAAACAATAAGAACAAGACCAAGAATGTATAATCAAAGACAAGCACTGCTAAGAAGAATGTCACAAAAGACAAAACTAACAATATTGGTTTTGCAGGGTCTCACAATCCAAATTATGAACTCTTTTGTGATGATTATGGCGATGTTTATGCTTATTATGTCGGTCCCTTTGATGAATATATTGTTTGGTCTATTTGGGTTCCAAAGACCCTTGTTACTAACATGAAAGGACCCATTGAAAAATGGGTACCTAAAACCAAGAAATAATTCTCTTGCAGGGCTATGCTTCCGGTGGGTCGAAATGGGTGCTGGATAGTGGATGCACTAGTCATATGACCGGAAGCAAGGAGATCATCACGGATATGCGTCCCAATCATGATAATATTACAGTCTCCTATGGTGATAAGTCTAAATCTCAGGTATTGGGTCTTGGCAAGGTTGTGGTTGCCCACGATATCTCTCTCGTGGACGTCATGCTTGTTGAGACCCTCGGTTACAACCTTATTTCTGTTCGTGCCCTTGGCAAGTTGGGTTTCGCTGTTTTCATTGATGATGATTTGTTGGTACTCTTGTGGAGCAAGTCTCTAAAGGTCGCTTTTGTTGGGTACGTCGAAAATGACCTGTATGTGGTGGACTTTTTAGGCAAAACCACTTCGGGTCCGATGTGACTATTCGGAAAGGCCGACGTCGGCTAGTTATGGCATCGCCGTTTAGCCCATGTCAACATGAGAAATTTGCAAAGTCTTCACAAGGCTGGCCACATCCTTAGACTAAAAGACAATGTCTCCTTTGCCAAATATCGTGTTTGCAGGGCTTGTGTTGAAGGCAAAATGCATGACTCTCCCCACAAGAGGAAGACTATTATGTCTTCAAAAAGAATCTTGGAATTACTTCATGTGGATTTATTTGGTCCTCCATCTCATGCCAGTCTTAGTGGGAAGAAATATTGCGTGGTCATTGTCGATGATTACTCAATATATACATGGGTCTATTTCTTCAAGCTAAAGAGTGAGACTCAACAAACGGTCATTGACTTTGCCAATGAAGTTCAACGTCAACACAATGTTCCTATCTTGGCAATAAGAAGTGAAAACGGCTCCGAATTCAAGAACTACACTTTGAATGAGTTTCTAAGCGAAGAGGGGATAAGACATCAATATTACGCTGCGTACACCCCTCAACAAAATGGTGTAGCCAAGAGGAAGAACCGGACTTTGATGGACATGGCAAGATCAATGTTGGATGAATTCGAGTCTCCTTACAACTTTTGGGCTAAAGCCATATCCACCGCTTGTCACTCATCTAACCAGCTCTACCTCCGAAAGATTTTGGACAAGAATCATATGAAATACTTACCAGTAACAAGCCTAACATCTCATACTTCAGGGTATTCAGTTGTAAGTGTTTCTTTCTTATTAAAGGTGTCTGCTTGTCTAAATTTGAGTCCAAGGCTTTAGAAGGTATTTTTGTTGGTTACGGTGCCGAATCCCACACTTATAGAGTCTACAACAAGCTCACCGGGACTGTTGTAGAATCTTGTAGTGTGGAGTTCGATGAAAATAATGGCTCCTATGTGGGGCAAGTTGATGTTTGTGATGCAGATGTTGAAATACCCCAAGATGCAATAAGAAGAATGGGCGTGGGATTTTTCCGCACCATTGAGGAACCCCTTGTGGCGTATCGGGAAGGACAATGCTCCACTCAAGTGGAGCCCTCATCTTCACAAGATCAACAAGCTCCTACTGCTGGAGAAAACTCTGCACCAACACCACAACTTTCTAAAGCTCATCAGTCTCCCGGAAAAAATGGCAGTCCCAGGCCGGATTATCCGCCCCCTCCAAGGGGTGGACAGTCCGCCCCTGGCACTCCAAATCGTCACAAGGGATCAGAAGAAGAAGAAATCAGTCAAGAAGACTCTAGGCCGTATTCTCCGCCCCCCGAGGGCGGATTATCCGGCCCTGGATCCCCCAGCTCTGTCAGGCACTCCCAGGAAGAGGATGTTGCAGCTGCTTCACCCAGGCCGGATAGTCCGGCCCTACCAAGGGCGGATTATCCGGCCCTGAAGAAAATGTTCCATAGCAAGCTCCTGTTGTCAACTCAGAATAGGATCAAGGGCAAGATCAAGATCAAGGGCAAGGTAGTGGACAAGACAAGGATACCAATGTTGAATCAACTCCTCCTAGAAACAATAAGGATATTGATACTCATCGCAAGGCTCGTGCTGATCGGAACCTTGAGCTTAGGGGACACACTCTTGACAAGGTTGTCGGTGATCTTCGAAGAAGGGTGTCTACTAGAAGAGAACTTTCAAGCTTCTGTGATCATCAAGCTCACATTTCTATGATTGAACCAAAGAAGGTCTTTGATGCTCTTGAAGATGTCACATCCCAAAATTTTCCAAATTTTGAAATGTGAAAAATAAATAAACAAAATAAATAATTGCTAAAATTTAGGGTGAAAAGAAACTTTTTGTTTTCTAAATGGAAACATCAAAACCCATCTTGAAAAAACTTTGAACAAAAGGGAATCCAACAAATTTCAATCAAATGAAATACATTCATCAATAATGTATCTTGAAATTTAAACACTTGGAAAATTTAACCAAAACCCTAAAAACCCTAATGGGAGAAAATCATCTCCAAGATATCTCTAAGACTATGGATTTGATCCATATAAAAATCTATCAACAAACATTTATAAATGATCATAAATGATAAAAAAAATATTATAAACCATAGAAATTGATTTCATTCAATTTGGAACCATGGATAAAAACTTATGAATTTAGTAAGATGAAAGGAAATAATTTCCAAAGCTAATAAAGCTCCTATCTAAAATCCATACCAAATTGTGAGCAATTAATCCTAAAAGGATAAACAAATATTAAATAAAATTATACAAATTGGAATCACCAATTTTGGATCTATAAATAAAAAGATATGGATTTTATAAGGCAAAGAAAGAAAGAAATAAATAAGGAATATTTAAAAACCAAATTAAATCTTGGCCAAATCCATAAGCAAATGAAATAGAGGTAATCCAAATGAAATAAAGGGATAAAGAATATTCAAATAAAATAATATGACATTAACCAAATCCTATTCTATTTGAATAAAGACAAAATCCCTAATAGAAATGATTAATTAAATCATGGGAAAATAATAAAGTGGAATTTCCCAAGGTGGATATAAAAGTTATTTAATTAACTTAAATGGAATAAAAGAATCATTTGAATAAAAATTTATATGGATTTAAAACCATATTGGATTTTATTTGAATGAAGACAAATGCTCAATTTAAATGATTAATAAATCCTATTAACAATATTTCAAATAATTCAAAATGAATTATTTAACACCCTATTGAAATAAATAAAACCTACTAAATAAGGTTTGGTGAAAAAAATAAAAATTCAAATAAGAGTATGAAAAATATAAATAAAATCTTATTTGAATAAAAGACAAGTGCCCATTTTAAATAAAATATAAACCATAAAATAATAAAAGAACTATTCCTAAAATGGTATTTAAAATACATGTTCAAACAACATTAAAACTTACTGAAAGTTTGGTAAAGATCTGAATTCAAATAGTGTTTGAATTATTTGAACAAAATTCAAAACAGAAAAGGAAAAAGAGTTAGAAAGAAAAAATAAGAAAAAGAGTCAGCCCAGCCCAGCAAAGCCCACTAAGCCCAGCGCATCCCACTCCCTCTCTCTCAAACACAAAGCATTTTCTCACCGCAAACCGCACCCACTCAGGCACCGACAGAACGACCCCACCACGTAACTCTTTCTCACGCTGACTACGATGCCCCACCTGGCAGTCGTCGTCCTCACCCATGCGACCCATTCTTCCCCCCCCTCGCTGCTATTTCTACCGAATGAATGCATGATTGAAATCAACATTAATGCCGCGTTGATTCAGCCCCTGACCACACACTCTAAATCGCCTGCTCCCCCTCTCTGTTTCCCCCATTCGCCTGCACCGTAACCTCGGCAACAACGACAACTGAGAGCCACCACCGTCTGCTACTCCGGTGACCATTCCCCGTAAGACACGACCTCCCCTCACTCTCTGAATGACACTCTTACACTCTGCTCTCTCTCGCACAACTAACGAACCCTCTGCCTCTCTTTTCTGTGCACAGTAGCATCGCCACCATCATCAACAGTGAGCGCCCAACGCTGACAGCAACTACGGCGAGCAATCGACGACACGTCTGAGCTCCCCATGCCTTCCCGCGAGTACGTTGAGCATCAGCAACGCACGGCGAATCTGGTGAGCTACTCCTCTCTCTCCCGCGCTTCCTAGTTTCACCGTTACACCATCGCCTGAGCGCCGCCGCGTCGCGCGCCACCGTCGCAGCACCACTCGTTTTTGGTCTATTCGATTTGCACCGTTAGATCTTGATCCGTTGGCGGATAGATGAATAAAGTGAAGGGGTACGAGTCCATCTGAGTCGCACAATTTGCTTTAGATATAACGCTCTGTAACAGCCGATCCGTGTGAACCGGTACCGGCGAATGAGAACACGACGCGTGGCACTAACTGTGTTTTAAAAACATAAAATGTTCTATTACATGGTTAGATTTGAAAAATTCATAACTTTAAATCTACACGTCTAAATTTTACAAACTTTATATCAATGGAATTCTATCAAACTATCAAACTATGCCCTTTGTTTAGTATTTTGCTTCCCTAAAATTGACTGTTTTTCCATAAACTTGTGTAGGCATATTTTGAATATAAAAATTATTTTAGAAATGTTTTCAGGGTAAAATCTTTTGTAGATGGATTGTTTTGAACCTACTGACCATACAAACCAACTTTTGGATTTAAAAACATATTTTGTGACACTTAGGAACTATTCCTTTGAATAAAAGCATTTCTAGTTAAATAAAAATATTGATTATGGTTTAAATTTTTTTTTAGTAGAACATTTGGAAAATGATTTAAATTAAACTCTCTGACCCTAAACACCAAGTTTTTGGATTTAAAAATATATTTGGTGAACCCTATAAAATTATTACTTTGCTTAAAGGCATTTCCAACAAAATAAAATATTGCTTTGGTATAAAAATGGTTTATAGGTAAAAACCTTTTGCAAATGGTTTTAATATTAAACACTTGACCTTAAAACACTAACATTTGTGTTTAAAAATATATTTGTCAAACACTAGAAATTATTACTTTGAATAAATCATTTCTAACAAAACAAAAATGATTTAAAGGGGCCATTTTCACTAACTTAATATCAAATGGTTTTTGACAGTTTTATAAATGACCAATAGGTGAGTTAAAATGTTTATACCCTATTAGAAACCACTTTTCCGAAATAAAACAATCTTTGGCATGCTTGGGTACATTGCTTTGTTTTTATTATTCTATGTGTTGAATTGTTTGAATGCTTGATTGAATTTGTGCCTTGATTGAATTGTAGTGAAATTTGAAGAGTGTGAATATTGCAAAGATCAAGGAGTGAACTTACACTCTCTACCAATAAGGCAAGTGGTGCTTCATAATTTTGTCCTATTATTTTCACTATGCATTAGTGATATTTCTAAGTAGGACTTGCATGTAATTTTCTATGTGTTAACTATGCCATGAGAAATCCTAGTACATGAAACCTTAGTAGAATTTTACCTAAGTTAAGATTACTACTACCATCATGCTTAGCCTAGCTAGTAGAAAACAAGGGTGGATTATATTCATGCTATGGAATATTTCTAAGTCAAGGACTTGAGTTTTGTTTAATAAAACAACTATGTGAATGAATCACCTGGGTGGAATGGTTGCGAATGGGTTATGTTGAGTGGTTACACAGGGCCCATATTTATGGACTACCCTAGTGTATCTCACTTGTGGAAAGCCACCCAGGAACAAAGAGATTTGAGATGTCAAATGTTGAGAAGCTTCAAGTGCAGCCACTTGGCATTATGGGCTCTGCCTGGATCATATAGGTTGCAATAACTTAGCCAAATGGATAGTTGGTGGTAGGGGTGATAGGTTTGGAGCGCGTCCATTTTGGTCTAAGGGGGTTCAGAAAGATCTTGTCTCGATGCATGTCGAGTCTTGTGGGGAAAGTGCACCACCTCTCTCGAGAGTAAAATCTAAGTACTTAGCCGTGTCCCCGGCAATGGACAATTTGAGCGTCAAGACATGGAAGCTATCAAGAATCTCCTCATCCCAATTTCTAAGTTAAAAACTTGTGGTTGAACAAGGGTTGAAGGATCTTCAATCAATGATTGGTAGATGCCTTGGGTGATTTTGACAAACAAAGACTTAGTGTTTTCAACTTATAAGGAAAATATATTTTGAGCAAAGCAAGCCTAAGATCCACTTAGCCAAATGCATATAGATGATAGATACCACTATTCTACCATAGTATCACTTGCCAATAAAATTCAAATGTATTGACCCTTGTGGCTGTAACTTATTATGTTGAAGGTTTGTTTGATGTTAGTGAAGTGTATTGAATAGGATTACAAGTCTACAACCAACATGATTGCCTATGGCACTTTGACGATGAAGGACTCCATGCTATATAGTTATTTCTGCTGAATTGTAATGAGATAGCCAAATGAGCTATGTAAGATGTAATGAAATATTTTATTCCTGGTTATAAAGTTGTATTATGACCTTTGTTTCTTGATATTACGTCTTAACTGTGGATGCTAGCTATTGATCCAGGGACTAGCATTGTAAACACAGGGATCTCTACCTTATTAAAGGTTGGGAACACTACAGAAGATCCCGATTGGGTTGTTGCAATGCATGAAGAGTTAAATAACTTCGAGCACAACAAAGTTTGCAATGCCGCAATGTTATCGGCACCAAGTGGATTTTCAAGAACAAACAAGATGAAAATGGCATTGTTGTGAGGAATAAAGCAAGACTCCTGGCTCAAGGATTCTCTCAAGTGGAAGGAATTGATTTTGGTGATACTTATGCTCCTGTGGCTCGTCTTGAGTCCATCTGTATCCTTCTTGCCTATGCATCCCATCATAATTTTAAATTACAGCAAATGGATGTTAAGAGTGCGTTTCTTAATGGTCCACTACATGAGTTGGTATACGTCAAGCAACCCCTGGGTTTTGAGGACCCCAAATTTCCGAACCATGTCTACAAACTCGATAAGGCGCTCTATGGCCTTAAACAAGCCCCACGTGCGTGGTATGAGGACCTTAAAGAGCTTTTGTTAGACCGTGGATTCGAAGTTGGGCAAATCGATCCCACTCTTTTTACTAAGAAGGTTAATGGGGAGCTTTTTGTATGCCAACTATATGTAGATGACATTATTTTTGGCTCTACTAACCAAGCTTTTAACGATGAATTTTCAAAGCTTATGACTGACAGGTTTGAGATGTCGATGATGAGTGAATTGAGGTTCTTTCTTGGATTCAAGATCAAACAACTTAGAGAGGGAACTTTTATTAATCAATCTAAGTACATCCAAGACATGCTCAAGAGATTCCATATGACGGATCTCTATGGCGTTGCTACTCCAATGCAAACAAAGTGTCATCTTGAGCTCAATCCCAAGGGTAAAGATGTGGACCAAAAGGTATACCGATCCATGATCGGCTCTCTCCTTTACCTTTGCGCATCTAGGCCTGATATCATGTTAAGTGTAGGAGTGTGTGCAAGGTACAAAGCCGCTCCTAAAGAAAGCCACTTAGTGGCGGTCAAACGAATCTTCAGATATTTGGTTCATTGCCCAAATTTTGGGTTATGGTATCCCAAAGGTTCAAGTTTCTCTCTATGTGGTTACACTGATTCAGATTGGCTGGTGATAAAGATGATCGAAAATCAACTTCTGGTGCATGTCAATTCTTGGGCAGGTCTCTAGTGTGTTGGTCTTCAAAGAAACATAATTGCATATCACTCTCAACCGCCGAAGCTGAATATGTTGCTGCTGCAAGTGCTTGTACATAGTTATTATGGATGAGGCAAACTTTAAAGGAATATGGTGTCAATTTTGACAAAGTGCCTCTTTTGTGTGACAATTAAAGTGCTATCAAAATTGCTTATAATCCCGTGCAGCATACAAGAACAAAACATATCGAGATTCGCAACCATTTCATTCGGGATCATGTTGCTCGTGGCGATATTGCTCTATCCTTTGTGAGCACGAAGAACCAACTTGCTGATATTTTCATGAAGCCTCTTGATGAAGCAAGATTTTGTTATTTGATGAATGAGCTAAATATCATAGATTCAAGGACCTTAGCTTGACTACCCTTGCACACTCACTTACTCTTTTCATGTATTTGGTTTAGATGCGGGCATAGACATAGGGGGAGTGTGGTCCTAATTGATTGGGATAACCCTCCCCCCATAATGCCGAAAGCAAGAAAAATCATTTCCCTTAATATCATTTAGTGATATGTGGGTTATTGACGAGCATTGGTTTTGAACTCAAGATACATCTTCGCGGTGTCATGCCATGCGCTCCAACATGGTGGCTTCGGCCACCGCCCTCTTCCTTGAGAAGAGTTGGTTTCTAATGGCTCTCTTTGGGTTTTGTTGCATATTTCTTGTTCTTATGGAAAACACACTCAACTTTGGTTTTTGTTTGATTTGTTCTTGCAACTTTGGGTGTGTAGTACCATTTTAGTTTGTTGCTCTAAACCCAAGCCTTCTTTCCCCCCTTGAACCATCTATTCTTGCACACAAGTGGCGTTAGCATCGCTCTTCTTCCTTTTTGGCGTTTCGATGCTAAAGGGGGGAAGTAGTTCTATTAGGTCTCGTGGATTTGCAAGGGTCGGGCGCAAGCACTTCTCTTCCAGTCGTTTATTTGCTTGCTTGTTCCCCTTTTAGCGTGAACTTATTTGTTATTTGTGCTTGGTTTATGTAAGACTATGTCATGCTTTACTCTGTTTGGTCTTCTGGAATTCCGGATTTATATTGTGGATCTACTCTCATGGAATTCTGGATTTATCTATGGAGTCTATTTGATGGCATATGGAATCATGGGATTATCTAATGTATGCATCAATATTGTGGGATGTGCTTGGAGCCTGACAATCTCATTATTTTCTTTGGCTATAATCACATCCCAGTGGTATGACCTTGTTTCCTAACCCACCATGTTTCAATTATCTTTGCTAAGTAAGTTGCATTCTCTGTAGTGTGTCTATTTGTATTTAAATGCAAATTGTAAATATGCACACATCTAGGGGGAGCCTCTTTAATTTTTTTAAGGGTGTCGTTAGTAGGTTTCATTGCAAATCCTAGTATTGTCATCTAACACCAAAAAGGGGGAGATTGAAAGAACATTTCATAATCCCTAGTGTTTTGTGTGTTAGATAACAATATCAAGGTTTATTTAATGTGTGTTGAAGTGTTGCAGTTATCTCTAAGGAAAAGGGAAAAGGAATCTGCCTTTCGGCGCGGATAATCCGCCCCACCCTTTTCCCAGATAGGCGCAAGACCCAAAAGGAGGGCAGAGTTTTGGCCGGATATTCTGGCCCCGCCGGATAATCTGCCCTTCAAGGGGGCCGGATAATCCGCCCCTCATGCTCAGCTTGAAGTTTGCCAAGGCGCAAGCCCCAGAGGGGGCAGAGTTTCGGCCGGATTTTCTGGCCACACCGGATAACCCGCCCCTGGAGGGGGCCAGATAATCCGCCCCAAGATCTTCATCAAGTTTTTCAAGGCGCCATCTCCAGAGAGGGGGCAGATTTTCACCCCGGAGTATCCGTCCTAGGGGCGGAGTTTTCCCCGGGGTGGATAGTCTGCCCCTAGTGGGGGGCGGATAATCCGCCCCCAAACTTCTTCAACGGTCAGATCTGTGCAGAGGGTATTTAAGCCAGCCTTCCCCCTCCTGCCTGTTCTCTTGGTTCATTCGAAAAAGTCAAGATCTGATTTGCAACCTTCATCCAACAGAGCTCCACCTAGATCCACCCAAAGGTCCCGTTCCTTGGGGAATCGAAGGAGGAGCACTCGATCTTCAACAACTGCAATCAAGCACTTCATCTCCTCTCCATTCAATTGGAGAATCACAGATCTAGTATTTCTAGCAAATACCTAGATCCTTGTTTTGTTTATATTGATCCCCCAATTCAGTTGTGGGTGTGTGCCTCGGTAGAGTTGTAAAGGAACCGGTTCCCGCCTCGAAGGGTACCAATAGTGGAGAAGGTGGATCAAGCCTATCGTGGAGAGATCCATCGGAGAATAGGGTGAGGCCTATTGTGGCATGGTGGTCTTAGAACCGCCCACCCCTTAACAAGGAAGGAACTGCGGTAAAACAAATCCCTGTGTCTCCGCGTGCTCCACTACGGTTCCCTCGCTCCTCTCTTTATGTGCTTAGTAGCTAGGTTTGCATATAGGGAAATTCTCGTAGCTACATATCTAGAGAATTTACTTTGTGTCAAGCCTAAAATTGAAAAAGAACTAAAAATTGAGTAGCACCTATTCACCCCCCTCTAGGTTCCCGTACGATCCATTTCAGACCTGACAGAGATGTTCTCCAACTTGCATCTGGTAAACAACAAGCTCAACCCTGCCAAGTGCGTCTTTGGGGTCCCTTCGGGCAAGCTTCTCGGTTTCTTGGTATCACACTGGGGGATCGAGGCCAACCCTGATAAGGTCAGAGCCATCAACGAAATGCACCTTCCCACGTGGCTAAAGGAGATGCAACGCCTGGCGGAGTGCATGGTGGCGCTAGGCAGATTCATCTCCAAGCTAAGCGAAAAAGCATTTCCTGTCTTCAAGATCATGAAGCGCACTGGAAAGTTTGAGTGGACGTCAGAGGCTGACAAGGCATTTGAGGCCTTCAAGAGGTACCTCACCAGCTCCCCAGTCATGGTGGCACCAAATTCCGTGAGCCACTGCTGCTGTACCTAGCGGCTACGCCACAAAGAGAAAGCGTCGTCCTGGTGGCAGAGCATGAAGAAGTCATCAAGAAAAGAAGGAGGCCCAAGGAGCTAAGCCCCTCGAGAGGCTCGGGGGATGGAGAGGGGGTGGCCACCATCTCTCCAATTAAGGTCACAAAACTTGTGCAGCGGCTAGTCTAATGATAGCTCTAAGATTTGACACATTTGTATGGTTTCTATTGGTGGTTTTCATTTGGATTTGATAGTTTTCGTTTGGATTTGATGATTTTCTGGCTTTACCTAACACTAATACTTCGGTATCAAAGAAAACTTGGTTTTTAATGTGTGTTTCAGGTTCTAAACATCAACATAAGGTTTTAACAGAAAAAACACAATATTCAGATGAAAACAAGCAAGTCTCTTTTTGGAAGAAATCGAGGGAGGCATACAGTAGCTTTAATGAGCAATTGTACGGCAGGAATATTTTCTCTGGCCATATAGTTCCCACGTATAGTTGCCATCAGCCTCGTCTTGTTAAAAGGGACAACTTTCGTGAAGAGGTGAGGGTTGAAAACAGAACACAACAGCCGCCATCCCATCCAGAAGGAAGGAAGAAGAGATCCGGTGAAGAAGGAGAAGACATTCTTCATCTTGCTCCATGATCTTCGACCTCCTAGCCACCTCACGCCCCATAGCCATTACTTTTACTTGAGATAGAGATCTCCACCTTGCAAGTTTAGGGTTTGAGATTATTCTTCCCATCTTGAATTATGTTGGATTTATTTCTATTCTTATTGTGGATCTCCACGGTAATACCAATAAGAACTCCCTTTATTTAATTATATCGATGATGCTTCCTTCTCTCATGTGTGAGTAAGTTCCCTTGGGGTGGCAGATGTAATGGATTGGTGAGATGTGATGTGCCTATATAATTTCCATTAAGTTTGTGGTTGATTCTAATTACTATATTATGTGTGCTTGACTATCTATTGGATGCCTAATGCTTGTTGTCCAATTAAGGGCCTAGACAACATGATGTTTTGTTCTACATAGATAGGATCTTGTTCGCTAGCACACCGGTGACCCCCGAGTGACACGGGGATATCAATGGGAAACTAGTTTGACTTGAGTATCACGAGGAACCACTATGCGTATTGCATTAGTCCAATCCAAGGACCTTAATTGCTAAGCAACCTGAAGGATCTTAATCGTCTAGTGACTGACCATGGTTTTGGTAATAGGCTAGTAGGATTATTGAAGTTGGTTTGAAATCTACCAAGAGGAGTTTTGGCTAATTATGGGTTACTCTCCAACACATGTACTTATAAGATTATAATTGTTACACTTATCACTCATCCACCTAGAACATTCACTATCATCATGAACTGAATCTCCCTGCGCCTACATTGCCATCTGCAGAAAACAAAAAACAAATCTTTCTTTACTTTTATGCTTTTAATTCTGAAGTTTACATTTTAGTTTTATTTAAGTACATTCCTTTAATCCAAATTATATTCTTATTTCAACACTTGTAGTCAATTCACTCGAAGACCTGTGACAACTTTGAGTGTGACAGAGACTTCACCCATAAACACTTACCTTTGGGGTTCCTATGGGATCGACATCTTAAGTTCAAAACTAGCTACAAACAATCAGTGCACTTGCAGCCATCAAGTTATTTTCTAGCGCTGTTGCCGGGGAGCTAAGCTCTTAGTGTTTTGTCTCTTGACATTTCAGGTGTTACCTCTACAAAATGGTCTCCCTTGGAGACAAAGGGTCTACACATTCTGATAGGACCTATCTACCAGATTATTTTGAGCATGTGCCTATTCAAAGACGCAAAGAAATTATTGAAGAACTTTTGAGATCAAATAGAGTTGAAGTTGAAAACCTTAGTGATTTCATGGAAATCATGTCCATTCATAGGACAACTCCCAAGAAACCTGAGAAAATCTCAGAGAATATAGTGCTCCAAATTCTGCTTTTCTTAAACAACCAATAGAATTTCCTAATCCTAGAGTTAGAGAATATCGATTTGATGGTGATATTATTAAAATTTTGCAGGAAAAAGCTTTCAGCGAAAGGGAAGGTGAAGACCCAGGAAGACATCTTAGAGAGTTCGACGATGTGATAACATCACTTGGACCAAAAGGTTTGCCAAGAGATTTCTTCCGTTTAAAATTATTTCGTTGGTCTCTTAAAGGTAAGGCTTTATACTGGTTATATTCTCTCCCTTGTAATTACACTAAATTTTGGAATAAATGCATTATTAAATTCATAAACAGGTTTAATCCTTTTAAAAAGGTAACTGGAATTAGAAAGAATATAGGCAATTTCAGTCAGAACGTGGGAGAAAATTACCCATAGGCTTGGGATAGATTCTTTGGAATGATAAATAGTATTCCTAATCATGGCTATTCCGAGTCAACTGTTTGCCACTTATTTCACCACGGTCTTGTTTGGAATTAATAAATACTTTAACTACTAAAGCTTGTTTGGAATTAATGTCAAGTAGGGCTAAGAATGATTCTTTTTATAATCCTGATTTTGGTACTAAGTTGGAAAAAGGGATACTTCGTATAACTCCTGATCTTATGCCTGAAGTACGAAAAAAATGAAAGAAAAAGGTATACCCTCTGAACTTGTTAAAGAAAACAATGTAGATCCGTTACAAGTTTTTACTGAAGAGGATGAAACTAGATTTTTTTTCAAGAATTGAGACATCGACAGACCAAATCTATAAATAACTTGCATAAGCAATTTCAAATACATAAAAATATTTTGGCTAAACTTACAAAAAAATATGATGAGATTGGCCAACAAAGTAACTTATTTCACAAATACCTTAGTATGATTGAAACCCAATGTGAACAAATAGCATCTAGTTATCAAATTTTTCTTCAAGATGATACAAATATTCCTGTTGCTACTAATGTTGTTACAAGGAGAGGTGCAGTTGTTAAAGGACCATTAGGACCACCAGAATATGAAGCTAAAAAGATCAAAGGGAAAAAGACTTGCTCAAAGCAAGCCAAGAAGATGATACACTTGTGGATCCTCAAGATGAAACTGCTCAAGAAACATAGGATCAAACCTTGGAGGAGCAGAATGATGCACAGGATGACCGCTATGACTCTGATGCAGAGATTGTTGATCCAAGATAAGAAAAAGCGGTAAGCAATGAAGATAAGTTGTTGGAATAGAAAAGAAGAAAAGCGACAAGCAGCATTAGAAGAAAACAATAATGAGCCTGATCCTCCACAAAAGGTAAAATATAATAGTAAGAAACTTCCATATCCAGATCGCAAAAAGAAAGCACCGGATCAGGTAATCTATGACTCTTTCACAAAATTATTAGGTAATCTTCATCTTGAAATTCCATTTGCGGATGCAATAGAAGTTCCTAACTATTCTAAATTTCACTGTGATATTCTTTATAGAAAGAAAGAAATAACTGAAACCATTGCCATGGTGACTAGTTACCCTGCTAGTGGGAAGCTATTTTCTAAATCAAGAGATCCCAAAATACCAACTATTTCATGCTCAATTGTCAAAACTGATATCCACAATGCCTTGTGTGAATTAGGTGCCAGAGTTAGTGTAATGCCATATTCCCTCTATAAAAGTTTAGGATTACGGGAGTATTCCCCTACTACTATCACTTTACAGATGGCTAAAATCCACTAAACAACCCATTGGTATGATCAAGGATGTTCTACTTAGAATAGATGAGCATGCTATTCCCACTGACTTTATTATTCTTGAAATGCAAAGGATGAAAAATTATCTATAATACTTGGAAGACCTTTCCTTAGTACTGCAGGAGCTTCAGTTGAATGTGCTGAGGGAAAAATAATCTTCAATGTTTATGATGCTAAAATCATCCGCTATTTTCCAAAAAAGCTTTAAGAAGGAGAAAGGTATGTTCCATCGGCAAAACGAGTTCGTGTAGTAAGTGCCTTTGATAAAGGGCAACCCAAGGTAAGAATTTGAGAATAGAGAAGAGGTCGAAATATTCAACCATTCTTAATAAAATGCTTAATAGGAGTCAACCCATCATATTAATAAAATAAACTAGAAGAATAAAATTTTCATCGCATTCCTACAACTTTTTCACAAACATTCTTGCGGAAGAACGCCCGTAAAAATGCAGCTATTGAAAAGTAGTAGAAATATCAATTGAAAAAGTATAGAAATAAAGTCTGAGTTTTATTAGCAAAAACTAGATAAATCATATTGTTTTGATTAAAAAGTACATCTCTAAAAATTTGGGCGAAAAAGCATGTTCCAGAAGCTTTAGCGACCAACTATACGACGGGAATATTTTTTCCAGCCATATAGTTGCGGCTGTATAGTTATCGACATAAAACCTACAAGTTGTATCTCGGATATTGTAACTTTAACGACCAACTATACGGCGGGACCATTTTGGTCCGACCGTATAGTTGCGGCCGTATAGTTATCGACACCGATTTCACAAACTTCATCTCGGGGTACAGAAGGTTTGACGACCAACTATACGGAGGGACCATTTTGGTCCGGCCGTATAGTTGCGCCCGTATAGTTGTGATCTGGCATGGGGAAACCCTAAACCTCGCCGCCGCCACAACTATACGGCGGGAGCTACTTATCCCGCCCGTATATCTCCGGTCGTATAGTTTTGCTCGACCACTTAATCGAGTCGGGGCCGACTAGGGTTCCTCCTCCCCTCATTATTTCTCTCATATTCTCTCTCCAAACCTCTAAAAACCCACCTAGAACTCTCAAATCTTAACGGATTTCGTTCGTTTGAGTTGGGGAATCAATAGATCGGTATGTTTCTCTCCCTATCCATGCTTTATTTTTAGAATTCCATGGTTGAAGCCCTCACATTGATTTAGTGGATGAACTCAAGCTTGTTTGATTTTCCTTTTTTTTATTTCTCACGTTAGGATTGAATTCCTCCACGTAGAATCATTCATATATCATGTAGAAACCATATGCCTAAGGTTTTATATTGAAATTTTTCAGTGCATCAAGATGAACAAGCTCGGTGGCCTTTTCCGCAAGAGCAAGCACCAACGTGGCGAGGGCTCGAGGGTCCGGACTGAGTTCAACAACAAGTATGAAATCCTTTTAGCGAGGAAGGTGATTCCCACGCATTGGGACGATGATGGCTTTCTCTCAGCGGCAGGGTTGAGGCTGGACTTCGACCTCATGTGCGGAAACGCAGCACTATCACTCCTTGCCTGCGCAAGACACTACACCTATGTTGAGCTCACCTTCGAGTTCCTCGCCTCCTTCTACGATGACTACAGGGAAAAAGGTAACACGTGCATGGTGAGTTTCACTATAAACCAGCAGCCACATCAAATAACTTTCCAAGATTTTGCAATGCTTTTGGATTCCCTCACACTAGGGAATCAACTGTTACAAATTTGTATAGCGTCTCAAGTGGAGAAACTTGGGAGGTTATTTCTGTTAATAGTGGCAGGGACTTCTACCAAAATAAGATGTCCACCATCCAGAATCCAACAGTTCGCTACTTTGCTTTGTTCCTCGCCAATACACTGTTGGGAAGAGGAGATACATGTTCCATCGCCAATACAGACATGGCCATGATCACCGAGGCACTCTTCCCCGATCTTCCTCAAAGCCCTAGTCCCGCGGCTCTACACCTCCAGCATTTTCGCCACCAGATCAACAAAAAGAAAGCTGACATTCGCATTGGTGGATTGGTAACCCACCTTGTCCAATCATTGAATATCCATGTACCTATTATGCAACCTGTGGATGGCTCCACACTTATGGACATCAAATATATAACTACTTGTGGCTTCCTCGGTGTTTATCGAGTTAACAGGAGACTCCAAGCATATTAGTTTGGTTATCTTGATGTTGCACAAGATGATAAGGTTCCATTGCCTTGTCCACAAGCTTTCTCAATTCCGGGAAAGAACGACTAGATCCTCACCAAGGATTAAGTAGACGAGATCATGGCTGCACTCCATCCTGACCAAGAAGAAGATTGCGATGACCTAGCATACCACTGCATGTGTAGTACACTATAGTCATTGACATGACATCCACAGAACACTGTTCCGTAAATATCACATCTCTTAGAGTGGTACAACAGAAACATTGCGGGTCCATATTACAAACATACACACATTATTATTATTATTACATTACCAGAAGTTCAGGACTTCAAAATATTTGAATTACAAACCAACTTAAAACTATTTTAGTGGAAGATTTAAAGTTTCAACTTAAACCTCGAATTGAGCTCAACAACTTAGTATATAAGGTTCATGCTTCTCGGCTCAACCGGTTACGAATAACTAAGGCAACTAATCTGACTCGTTGCCATCCACTCCATATCTGATCTCATAGTCAACCCCTTCTACTCCTCTAGATAGATCTGGCTCCTCATAGTAGACATCCTCTTGGACTTCAGCTGCATTCAACGGGATATCTTCTTGATCTTCAAAGTCTAAGTAGGGGATCAAAGGAAAGGGTGAGTAACAATGTTACCTAGCAAGTTCATTATATGCAATGTGGGAAGTTTGATGCTCTATCTACCACCTCGGACTATCAGTCCTTGGTACTATGAAATTTTCGTAAATCTTTCTTCAAAGATTGATTTTATTATAAAAAACTATGCCCATCAGCCTGCATAGGTTGACCAGAATTTTCATGGAGTTCCTTTCCTTCCGCGTTCATAGATCCTTCCCAGAACAGGGAGTAACAAGTGACAGTGCTTACACTCTGCAGAGGTGCGTTACTTTACCCATGAGAGATCAACTCCTTGTTGCACAACCGAGCGTACTTTCCCATCAACAATTCCATGATGTGGGGCCTAGTAGGTGATCCAAGCCAATCACTGCCCCCTTCACGACCCCACATGTCTCCATGGTGTACACCATGCCCACCCATTGAATTACGACAATGGTTAGTACAAACCGTCAGATGCCAGAACTATCGTGAGAGGTTGAGGGTTCCCACCCATATGCTGCATATCCTCTATGAAATACCAATTAATGCATGCTACAAGGATAACAATCACGACCTGCACATCTGGCTACATGCGATAGGAAGAAGATATAGCTGACTTCTTCACCCCATTCCAAATCTCATGGTTAACGCGTGATATACGATGCTAGAATCACTGATGTCATGGGTTGTTAAGTCCTAGGTGTTTAATCTCATTGCAAATGGAAACATAAATTACATTGTTCACCTTATCCATATCATCACTTAGGATGATATCAATAATTTATTTGTTTTGAGAAAATAATATTTTCTTTCTTCGGAACATAGATGGTAACACACGGTTTTTAAATACTTTGATAAAGACTCTTCAAAGGACATCAGCAAGTGATGAACTTGCCTTCTGATTGCAAGGTAGTGAAGTCGGATGCTTGCACTGGACCTTGAGCTTCTATGTCTACAAAGCATCATTATTTCCCGGTAAGGACACTATTTAAAGAAGCAAAATGAATATGCATAGTAATGCAATGCATCATTTATTATTTATCTTCTTTGTGTGTTTTACCTAATATATTAATTTCTGAAATTTCATTATGTAATAAAGGGATTAATTCTAAGGAATAGCCTTTAATATTTTATAAATATTACATTCACTATTTTTATAATGTAATATATTATTAATCGAGTTAAAAACTAATTTTTATTTAATTTTAACTCCTATAATTATTTTCTTAATATTTTCTTTTAAGAATAAGCATTTTAATTTAGAAGATTTTATTTTGATATCTTAAATATCCATTTTGTATTTTTATAAAATACTATAATAATTAAGGATGATAAAAGTTATTTTTATTTATTTTTAGGTATTTTATTGATTTTTATAAAATTCCATAATAATATATATTATAAAAATCTTTAACTTAAATTTATGCTATTAAAAATAGACTTCTTAATTTAATTAAGTAGATTGTATTATTGTAAACCTAAAAATATATTATTTGTATTTTAAGGCTTTTATTTTATTTTCTAGAATTGATTAAATCCTAGGGGTATTTTAGTCTTTCGGCAAATCTTTAAATTCCTTTTCTTTTAATGTTTGGGCCAACCCCATTGGGCTATTTGGGCCCAACTTGGCCCAAATGGGATGGTCAAAACAATCGACTGAAGCATTATTGGACCCTATCGGCCCAGTACACCCCACACACACTCTCTCTCGATCATTCCTCTCCTTCTTCCTCGACCCCATGGTGCTGCCGACACCGCCGCCGTTTGATCCACGCCGCCCTGGTTCTCCTTGGACGCTGTCGTGGTGTATGAGGAGGTTGATGACCCCGCTTCATCATATGGGCCAATTCGATTTGTCTCTGGAGCTCTCCTTTGGCTAGGCTAGCTCCGTCCCGAACCTTAGGGTTTGGGGTGCTACGAGTGATGTATTCTCCGCTGCTCCCATGGTGTTGTGAGGTGATCGTGGTGATGTGGTGGTGTTGTTAGTCCTCGTGCGTAGCTGTGGCCGCCGCTCGGATAGGTGCGGGTTGCAGCGCCCTTCGGGTTATCCCCGTGCCACTGTGTGCTCGTCGGCCCCTCTGCTTCCTCTTCTAATCGATAGCGAGGACCACTGGTGAGTTTAGTCTTGATCTCCCCTCGTTCCTTCTATCCTATGCCTCTCCGGATCTCATCTGTGTGCCTCTAGTGGCCATCCCTAATTAGGGTTCATGTCTTGATTAGTGTTCACCCCTCTGTTTTGGTTATAATCGATGGATTGAAACTAGTAGTGATGATTATTGAGGATGGTGATTAAGTATATCATGTTGATCACTATCTAAAATTGATTTTGATGATGCTAGTGGCTTTATTGGACTGATTCCAATTGGTAATTGGATATGAGTTAGATTATAGTGCTACTGTGGAACTATTAATTATGGTTCTGGTGATTTGCAAGTTCACTACTGTCATGATCTTGATATTGTCAGTAGTTATGTTAGTGATTTATTCACTGCATCTATAAATGTTGGCTTGTGTGGTCATATGCAGATTGAGGTTAATCATGCTATTAAAGTGATGCTCTGATTATGTAATATATAGACTTGGTAATGATTCCTGGTGGTTGATTCCAGGAAAATGATAACTAGTGATTTGCAAGTTTACTTATGAAAGCTAAGTAATTGCTTTGCTTGGTTTTAGAATTTGTTCTTGTGACACCATCATTATAATAGCACACAAGTGTTGGTTCTAATACTTGGCTTTATTCTGTCAGTGCCTAAGATTGGATTAATGCCAAAGATAAGTTGAAAGCTTCTTTTAAACATCTTTTCCTATGATGTTGGTCTGAGGCTTACGAACTAGGTTCCTATGTTGCTGTCCCTCATAAATATGTTCTGGTATTAATACCAGTTACTTATTCTTGAGTCCTTTTGATAAAACAACACATGAATTCTTATCTAGATAAGATGGTTAGATCATGTGAGGGTTTTATATTACTCACCACAATAGTTGGGTTGTTGGTGTTGTTGCTGGTTGATCTGGTTGGCTTGATCTTGCTGGCTTGATGTTGTTCTTCATCTCCTGGTGCTGCTCCTACTACTTCTGGTTCTTGGAACCTTGTCCTTGATCTTGCGTTCCACCTTCTCCACCCCCTCCTTATGTCACCATCTGGTGAATGTTTGGATGATCTGGTGTATAGTTTGGCTGGTGGTTTGCTTGGCTTTGCCAGGCTTGATGTGTTCCTGGGTTGGTGCTTGAGAATGAGAGTAAGTTGCTGGGAGCTGTGCCATGGCTGTGCACTTCTCCTTTTGCTTATGCAGGCTGTTGTTGCTGTGTTGACAACACACACCATGCAATTAGATGACTGTGCTGCCTGGCTGTTTGGTGCATTGTGTGGATCAGATCAGTTAGGTGTTTTCACCTTTTATCCTTTTACATTTCACTCACCTGGTGAAACTTCCCCTTTTTACATGCTATTGATATATGTGCTTGTGGCATACTTGATATGAAAGAACAGATACTTACACATTGGTGAAACTTGCCCCTTTTACTATTACTCAATGATGTAATCTTGAGCAGTGCTCAACTGAGGGTAAATCTAACAAATTAATCTTTTATTTTCATTTTGTTTGTTTTTGCAGGTACTTACAAATATTGCAGGTACAAGATCTGGGTGCTCACGATTTAGCATAGGATTAGCTAGGTTTTTATTTTTGTTCATTATAATATTTGCTTTTTGATTCTTTTTGTAAGAATCTTGTAATAATTATTTATATTTGAATTTCCTTTCTTGTAATCTCTTTACTGTAATGAATCACGCCATTGATTGAATGAGTTCCTCTTTGTAAAATGTTTATGGAATAAAGATAAGAATTAAGCATTCATTTCTTATTTGAATTTCTCAATCTTAATTTCTTATTATTATTTATTATGTCTTTATCATAACAAATAATATTACTAAATTATTTTGGAAATCATTTTAAAATACCAAATCCTAACTTTGAAATATTGGTTCAAACTTCAAATTTGAATTCAATTTATTTTCCCCAAAACACACTAATTCATAAAAATCATGTCAAAATTTATAACAATCACTCTGAAGAGCTATTCCTACACCTAGAGAGTGAAAGAAACTCTGATCACTTTAGGTTTTTGTTTATTGAAAAATTTACCCACGTTTTACAAATGAATGCATGCATATGCACAAAATCCTATTTCTACCCTTCGTTGGTTCCTAAATGCTGGGATGTTACAGACCTTCCCCCTTAAATTAAACTTCATCCGAAAGTTTCCCAAAGTGTACCTGAATAGTTCTGGATAGGCTTGTTTTAGGTCATCCTCTTTCTCCCATGTGGCTTCCCACTCAGGATGATGTTCCCACTGTACCTTGTAGTACATAATTTATCTGTTTCGCAACATTTTTCAGTTTTCTTCTAGAATTTTACAGGGTTTCTCAACATACGTCAAATCTGCTTGTAATTCTACTTCTTGATGTGTGATTGCATCATCGAGAACCTTAAGACATTTCTGGAGTTGTGACACATGGAAAACATTGTGAACTTGAGCTAGTCTTTGTGGTAACTCTAAATCATAAGCTATAGTCCTGTTCCGACTCAGTATTTTGAATGGTCCTATATATCTTGGACTCAATTTTCCTTTAACTTCGAGTCTCTTAACTCCTTTCATTGGGCTTACATTGAGATATACCATAACTCCAACTTCAGGATGCCATGATCTTCGACTTTGATCAATGATATCTTGCTTTTCCTTGATATAGTCTGGTGCAAATTCCTTGCTACTTCCAGGTTCATACCAACAGTTTGGTGATCTACATTTCCTCCCATAAAGTACTTGGTACGGGGATACCTTCAGACTACTCTAATAACTGTTGTTGTAGGAAAATTCTGCCAATGGTAGATGATCTTCCCACGAACCTCCAAAATCTAATGAACAGGCTCTAAGCATGTCTTCCATTATTTGATTGGTTCTTTCTGTCTGACCTCCAGTTTCTAGATGATAGGCTATGCTGAAATCTAGCTTTGAACCAAGTGCTTCATTTAATTGTTTCCAAAATGCTGAAGTAAACACATATCCTCTATCTAATACTATCTTCTTGGGCACTCCATGCTTACTTACTATCTCCTTGACATATACTTCTACTAACTTCTCGGCATTATCCTTTTGATTAACTGGGATAAAGTGTGCACTTTTTGTGAGTCTATCCACAATCACCCATATCATATCCTTCTGTTTCGGCATCATGGGTAATCCTGTGATGAAATCCATACCAATTTCTTCCCATTTCCACTCCGGAATTTCCAAAGGTTGTAATGGTCCGGCTGGACTTTGATGTTCAGCTTTTACCCTTTGGCAAGTATGGCATTCTGACACATATTTTGCAATGTCTCTCTTCATATTATTCCACTAGAATATTCCTTCAAATCCATGTACATCTTTTTACTTCCTGGATGTATAGAATATGGTGTCTCGTGTGCCTCTCGGAGTATCACCTCTCGAATTTCATACACATCTGGAACACAAAGACGATCTTGGAACCATAAAGATCCATAATCTCCTAAGCGAAAAACTGATGTTTGACCTTGAGAGATTCTTCGAATTTCTTTAGCAATAAAAGGATCTTCATCTTGATGTCCGAAAATCTCATTCCGAAGGTCACTACTTCTTTCTTCAACTACTTGCATGGTAGCTAATCCTCCAAGAACTTATGTTCTTAGGAACTGAATTTCCAACCTTTCCAAATCCATTTGCAACTCTTCTGGCAGTTCTCGATTGATAGGCTGAGTATATGTGCTCTTCCAACTTAAAGCATCTGCCGCAACATTGGATTTTCCAGGGGTATAATTGATTGTCAGATCATAATCTTTAATTATCTCTAACCAACGCTTTTGTCTCATATTCAATTCCTTTTGAGTGAAAAAATATTTGAGAATTTTGTGGTCAGTGTCTAACTCACACCTTCCTCCATAGAGAAAATGCCTCCATCCTTTCAAAGAAAAAACTACTGCTGTTAACTCCAAATCATGAGTTGGATAATTGACTTCATGTGGTTTCAGTTGTCTTGATCCATAAGAAATTACCTTACGATCCTGCATTAACACACAAACCAATCCTTTTCTGGATGCATCACAATATACCGTGTAATCCTTTCCTATTTCAGGAACTGCTAAGATTGGTGCAGTAGTTAATCTGGTTTTGAACTCCTGAAAACTTGCTTCACACTTCTCATCCCATATAAATGGTATATTCTTTCTTAACAATGTGGTCATTGGTCCAGCTATCTTGGAAAAACCTTCAATGAACCTTCGATAATAACCGGCCATACCCAAGAAACCTCAGATTTGTTTCACATTGGTTGGTGCATTCCACTCTAACACTGATTGAACTTTTGATGGATTTACAGCAATTCCATCCTTACTGATCAGCTGACCAAGGAATTATACTTTGTCCAGCCAGAATTCACACTTACTGAACTTAGCATAAAGCTTATGTTCTCTTAAGATTTGCAATGCTATTCTCAAATGATATGCATGCTCTTCCTTATCCTTTGAATAGATCAAAATATCATCAACGAAAACTATGAAAAACTTGTCCAGATAAGTCATGAAGATTTTGTTCATCAAATTCATGAATATTGCTAGTGCATTGGTCAATCCAAAAGGTACTAAGAGGTACTCATGATGTCCATACCTTGACACAAATGCTGTTTTTGGAAGATCTTCAGGTTTAATCTTTATCTGATAGTATCCAGACCTTGAATCAATCTTGGATAAGACTCCAGCTCCCTTGACTTGATCAAACAGATCTTGAATTCTTGGTAATGGGTATTTGTTCTTGATAGTAACATTGTTGAGATTTCTATAATCCCCACACATTCTTCGTCCTCCATCTCTTTTATCCACAAAAATATCCGGGGTTCCCCATGGAGATACACTGCGGTGACCCAGCATACCACTGCATGATGTAGTACATTATAGTCATTGACATAACACCAATGAAACACCGTTCACTAGTATTACATCCCTCAGAGTGGTACAACATAAACACAACAGGTCCAAGACATGACTATAGGTTACAACTCAACTCTTTACACAAGATCCAAAGAACACTCTAGGTTAAAGAGAGAGAAAGAAACTTCTTCCAAAGAAGAATCAGAAATAAACAACTCAAAAACTATCATACTAATAAGACTATTATCTGAACTATTGGTTTGGCATTGCTTCTATTGCAATACACTACAGAAATAGGTTCTATGGCTAGAGATTATATTCCTAACTAATCAATAACTTCGTCTTCACTTGAGTTGATGTATATGTTGACTTTCTTGACTTCATTGAAGACTTGAGATGTTGATGAGGACTTCTTCGAGTAGAAGTTGATGTAGTCATCGTCTGTATTGGCTTCAGAATCTAGCAAGGGTTAAGAAGATACTTTGAGTACGAGCGTACTCAGCAAGTTCACTAAAAAGGAGTGTTTGATGCACTATATCTACAGCCACAGACCATAGGTCGTAGGCAATGCAAGTTTTTGTCAACATTTCTTCAAAGGTTGCTTTTATTCTAAAGAAGCTATGTCCGTCAGCCTTCACGGGTTTACCAGAACTTTCATGGAGTTCCTTTCGTCCCGCGTTCTCAGCTCCTTCCCGGAACAGGGAGTAACAAGTTACAGTTCTTACACTCTGCAGAGGGGCGTTACTTTTCCCATGAGAGATCTTAGCTTTGTTGCACATCCGACTTGCAGGATCGTTCACACTTCCTTGGTGTGAGGCCCAGACTAAAATCCAAGCCAATCACTGCCCTCTCCGCGACCCCATATGTCTGAATGATCCTTCTGGGCCGGCTCACCTCCGTTAATCCCCCTTTCGGGCAGGCTAAAACCCTGATGAGTTCTCGAAGACTCTGGTAATGCCCTAGCAAGTGCCATATTAAATGGACTATACCACTAAAAACCATTCATAGATAATCTAGACACCAAAAGTGTGGGGCATAAGGGTGCCCACGCATATGTTGTATCCGCACAAGGACTCACAATGTCACGGTAAGGTCGTCTTGCCTCCATATGAGAGGAAAAGGATACAACTGACTTCTCTGTCCCATTCCAAATCTCATGGTTAACGCGTTATATACGACGCAAGAATCACTGGCGACATTAGTTGTTAATTCCTAGATAATATGTTCCTTTACCACTAGAACTTTCATCATATGTTATTACCTCATGGTAAATAACCTATAATCATATTATTATGAAAATAGTGTTTTCTGACCTTTTTCAAATGTAGGTGATGACAACACTGGATTTGCAAAATACGTTACAGAAAATAATCAAAGGACATGAGAAAGTGTGAACTTGCCTTTCGTGATTGCAAGATTATGCTCTCACGGTCTTCAAGACAATATAAGATCCAATATCTGAAATCAGCATCGTTGGTCCGATAAGGACTAATGTTTAAAGAAGCAGGATGCTATTATGCATAAGTATTGTAATGCATTTTCGTAAACTCGAATCCCGGGGATAACGTTGTTCTAGGGTTTGGATATTGGAAATGGCTTCTTTAGAATGTGTTGCTCTTTTAGATTAAGTTTCACACTTGTGCTTCTTGTTAAGGCTTGTGTGTGTGTGTAAAACAACATGTAATTATAAGATCATAAAACAATCAGATACACACAAATGTGAAATGCTACACAAGATTGCTTATACTATAATTGTTTATCTTCAAATTTTTATGTTACAAGTAATGTTACTTATAAAAAACTTCAGTGTTATCAATCCGAAGTATACAAGTAAACTACAAAGTAATGTGATTATGATTAATTGTCATATGTTGACTGAAGTGGCAAAATGAATAACTTTTGAAGAAAAGATTTCTTTATTAAAGTTTAAACAATCCTTGTGGTTAATCAGATGTGGTCGATGTTGTTTGTGCTTGCTTGAATATTTTGGACTTGAGATGCTTTATGACTTAATTATAGCAGACCAAAGTTAACTATAAAACACATAACAAAGTCTTTATCATAGTATTTAAAGTATTGTAGACTAAACTTAACTTTAAAGACGTAGTTGGACTTAAGGTATATTGCTTATTATAATTGTACTTTGTTCACTTCAGAAGGTTTCTTTAAAGTTAACTAGGAAGGTATTACTTTTATTTGGTGTAGTGGTTTCTCAACATTATAATGGAATAGAATCATTTATCTTTACAGATGAGTGATTATGATTTGTAAACAAGGAAATAATATTTCTTAGTTACTTATGGATTTACTATGGTGTGGTGGCATGTTTATAAACTTGTATTTGAAGTAATGGAAAAGATTTTATTTGTTACAATTTAATCTTGAGGATTTTATATTTAATAAGGATCTTTTTAGAAAACAATTTACACTTATGGTTGAATGATAACTCAATAAGATTGTATTTAAAATGTGTTGAACCATTTTGACTTTATATTATCAATATTTAAGACTAATACTATTTATAAGACTCAATTGGCTAATTTTTAGAAATATTAGCCAATTTTATTTATCCTTATATGAATTATCAACTAAGGAAATAAGTTCAAATTCAAGTTATTAAGTTGTTTAAATTTTTTTTACCTCAAAAGTGTAATATTATATTTTTAACATGTAGGTATTAATTTTGTGATCATTTTGGTATATTACATTTATTTTTATGATTTATAAATAATAAGATATGATTTTTATAAGATTTATTACTTTATAAATACTTAATAAATAATCAATATTTAATTAAGTGGAATAATAATGCATGATTATAGTTATAAATTATTGTTCTTATTTTTCTAAGATTTTTGGTATTTTATTTATATTTTTAACATTCACCAATATTAAAATATGAATTTTCGAAGTATTAGAACTTATAAAATCTTTATTAAATAATAATTATTTAAATTGTTGGCATAATAAAGTTTAATAATAGTTTTAAGTTGTAGATTTTATTTTTCTAAATATTTTCATATATTACATATATTTTTCTGGATTATAAAACAAAAGTTAATAATTTAACAAGTTTTAATCATTTTATTACATTTCAGGAAATATTTATATTTGATCTTATAATGTTTTATCTATTTCCAAAATAGGAAATAATTTTGATACCGATCCTAAACCTACCCAAGGTCACTGACCAGTGGGGTCAGTACCACGTCATGCGCCACATGTGCAAAGACTGGGTCAAATTGGTTGACCAGTTGACTTGACGCAAGCATGACGTCACTATGACGTCATCCCGTCGGTGACGATCAAGTGGCAAACAGCAGCGGCGATCTAGCGAGGTTTTGCAAACGCGATCATTGCAATTCGAAAGAGCACACGACAGGGAACCTATTAGCAGCAGCGCCGCTCCTATTTGGTCGCCAGAACATGGTCTGCGACGAGCTTTGCGGCGGCAGACGTCGATCTATGGCGACAAAACAATTGCAGAAGCAAATGAGGGGTTTGAGAGGACGATAGGATTCGCTGGCTCACCACGAACGTGTAGAGGTGGTCAGTGTGGATAGGGGACATCGGAGTCATCGGCATCTAACGTGGCAGAGCACGACCGGAGCTCAAGAAGATGACCTCGTGGCGTCGAGTCCTGGCGCCCCTCCTCGATTCCTTTGTGTAGAGGTCCCAACATGATAAGGTAGAGATCCCTGTATTTACAATGCTAGTCCATGGGTCAATAGCTAGCATCCATAGTTTAAGATGTAATATCAAGAAACAAGGGTCATAATACAACTTTATAACCAGGAATAAAATAGTTCATTACATCTTACATAGCTCATTTGGCTATCTCATTACAATGCAGCAGAAATAACTATATAGCATGGAGTCCTTCATCTTCAAAGTGCCACAGGCAATCATGTTGGTTGTAGACTTGTAATCCTAATCAACACACTTCACTAACATCAAACAAACCTGCAACATAATAAGTTACAGCCACAAGGGTCAATACATTTGAATTATATTGGCAAGTGATACTATGGTAGTATAGTGGAGTCTATCATCTCTATGCATTTGGCAAAGTGGAGCTTAGGCTTTCTTTGCTCAAAATAGATTTTCCTTATAAGTTGAAAACACTAAGTTTTTGTTTGTCAAATCACCCAAGGAACAACCAATAAAATTTGTTAACCTTTAACCCTTGTTCAACCACAAGCTTTTAACTTAGAAATTGGGATGAGGAGATACTTGATAGCTTCCATGTCTTGATGCTCAAATTGTACATTGCCGGGGACATGGCTAAGTACTTAGATTTTACTCTCTCGAGAGGTGGTGAACTTTCCCCAAAATAGTCGACATGCATCGAGACAAGATCTTTCAGAAGCCTTCCCTTATACCAAATGGACGTGTTCCAAACCTATCACCCCCTACCACCTTCTATCCATCTAGCTAAGTTATTGCAACCTATATGATCTTGGCAGAGCCCATATACCATGTGGTTGCACTTGAAGCTTCTCAAAATTTGACATCTCAAATCTCTTTGTTCCTGGGTGGCTTTCCACAAGTGTGATACACAATTTTTCGCCAGTTTACTGGACATGTGTAACCACTCAACATAAATCCATTCACACCATTCCACCCATGTGTTTCATTCACATAGTTGTTTTATTAAACACAACACCAGTCATAGACTTAGAAATATTTCATAGCATGAATATAATCCACCCTTGTTTTCTACTAGCTAGGCTAAGCATGATAGTAGTAGGAATCTTAACTTAGGGAAAATTCTGCTAAGGCATCATCTACTAGGATTTCCCATGGCATAGTTAACTCATAGAAAATTTCATGCAAGTCCTACATTGAAATATCACTAATGCATAGTCAAAATATTAGGACAGAATGTATGAAGCACCACTTGCCTTTTTAGTAGAGAATATAGGTTCACTCCTTGATCTTGCAATGGTCACACTCCTCAAGGTTCACTACAATTCAATCAAGCAAGGCACAATTCAAAACTAGCATTCAAACAATTCATCACATAAAATGAATAAACAAGGAAATGCATGCAAGCATGCAAAAGATTGTTTTATTTGGAAAGGTGGTTTCTAATAGGCTATAAACATTTTGAAAGGATACGGATGTCGCCTAGAGGGGGGGTGAATAGGCGATTAAAACTTTTCCTAGAGTTTACTTTGTTAAACACAACCTAGCACAACTAGGGTTCACCTATGTGTACCAACAACTTATGCTAAGCAATATAAGCAACAATGTGATAGCAAGATATAGATTACTTCAAGCACGAAGGCTATCACAATGTAAAGTGCATAAGTAAAGAGCTCGGGTATAGAGATAACCGAGGCACATGGGGACGACGATATTTTACCGAGTTCCTCCCAACATGGAGTACGTCTCGTTTGGAGAGGGGGTGGTAACAAACCACCAATGCCACAAAAGGCCGCCCTTATTCTCCAGTGAATCTCACCCCAACGGGATCGATCCACGCTTCCACTATCGGTGCACTTGTCGGTGGCAACCGGAACCTCTCACAAGGTTGGGGCACTTCTCCACAACTTAATTGGAGGCTCCCAACAAACGCCACCAAGGCCAAAAAACCGTCTAGGGTTCCAAGAACCCAAGAGGGACAAGCTCCAATGAGTAACACAAACCAAATCCTCCGAGGAGAACTCAAACCGATGCACCGAATGCAAATGGCAAGAACACCACAAAGGTGCTCAAATCCCTCACTCTCAAGTTCCAACAAAGCTACTAAAGCTATTGGGGAAACAGGAGAGGAGGAATCAAAGAGGGACACAAAATCCCCCAAAATCTAGATCCCCAAAGATACACCCACAAAGAGATAAATCGGTTAGGTCAAAACGTGGATCTAGATCTCCTCTCTCTTCTACTCAAATATGGGCAAGAATCATCGGATGGGAAGAGATTAGTCAAGCTTCAAAATCTAGAGAAAGTGTGGACAAAGCTTAGCCTAATAGAGGAGGAAGAGGCTTACTAAACTAAAAACGGACAAAGCCTTAAATAGGGGCCCCAATAATATGTCCGTTGGGCTTTTTCCGGAACGGTCCGGTACTACCGGATATAACCGGTAGTACCGCACCAGGCGAAAAACAAGGCATCAGCAGGGCCTGGCGTGCGCGGCTGAGTAGCAGCTCACGAGCGAGTGGAGGCAGTGGGATCTGGGGAGATCAGTGCGTAGCAGGCAGGGTCCAGCAGCGAGCAGTGCGCTTGAGGGGCCAGTAGGAAATGCACGCGGGTAGGGGCGATACAGGGCTAGCGGATGCATGCACAGCGAGAGGGGGGCCAGGCACGCGGTAGTGGGACCGAGTGCGAGCGGTGGCGCGTGCGCGTGAACGCACACGAGTAAGCAGCAGCGGGCAGCGAGGAGCAAGTCAACGCGGCAGCGCAGCGGCTGCGCGCGAGGATAGAGCGGGGCCTGTTGATGCGGGGCAAGCAGGGAGGCTAGCTGTGCTAGGGGGGCGGTACTACCGGCCACCTGGGGCGGTAGTACCGCACTGGCCGGTAGTGCCGGCCTGGACTACCAGGTAGTACTGAGGGCGAGCGGGCCGAAATAGGGGCGTCCGATACTAGGACCGGTAGTACCGGATGGCCCAGTAAAACTGTTTTTCCTTCTTTTTAGAATTAAATCGACAAATATTCAAACGGTCATAACTTTTAAATGGTAGCTCCGATTGACCCGATTCCAATTGCGTTGGAAAGAGGACGACATGAATACCCTATAAAAATATTGGTTATCACCAAGTGAGAATGTATCAAGTACAATAATGTGAGATACCTCACTTGGTGAGAAACCAAAAAACCGCATAGATCAAAATCGCAATAAGATATAAAAGAGAGATCCGATTTTGATGAACAAGAGCTTCTTATGGAGATTACCACAAGCTCTATATCCTCACATGGATAAGACCAAATAACAACCAAATACGATGATGCAAGTATGCAAAGGTTTGAGCTCTCTCCAAACGATGTGATCAAGTTACTCATTCGAGAGCCCCTCTTGATAGTACAGTTATCTATCCTAAACCTAGTATCCCACACACAACATGAGACCGGCAAAAGGGAAAACCTATCAAGATTATACCTTTGCCTTGAGCATTCCACTTGAGCTGAATATAGACGAACTTAACCTTCTCAAGATGGAACGCCTTTCTTTATTCCACATCATCGGACCATCATCACTGAGGATGGCAAGCATCAAACATACAATCTTATATAGGTGGCTCATTTTGAGCGTGCACACCACATCTTCTTCTCATCATCGACCTTGAACCCAACACATGCTCCAAGAGATGCCGATGGACAAATCCTGCAAGTGCAACTTAGTACACACATTAGTCCATAAAGATTGTCATTAATTACCAAAACCACACATGGGGTCCCACATGTTCTTTCACATTTTAAATCACCCATTGGTCATTTATAAAAGTGGCAAAACCATTTAAAATCAAGTTAGTGGAAATAGGCCATTTAAATCATTTTTGTTTTGCTAGAAATGATTTAAATCAAAGTAATAAATTCTAGTGTTTGCCAAATATGTTTTAAACAAAAATGTTAGTGTTTATGGTCAAAGTGTTTAAAACAAATTCATTTACAAGAGGTTTTACCCAAAATCATTTTTAAATCAAAGCAACATTTTATTTTACTAGAAATGCCTTTAATCAAGGTAATAATTTTCTAGGGTTGCTCAAATATATTTTTAAATCCAACACTTAGTGTTTAGGGTCAGAGTTTTAAATCAAACCATTTGCAAAAGGTTTTACTCAAAAATTATTTCTAAAACATAATCAACATTTTTTGTTTTACTAGAAATGATTTTATTAAAGGATTAATTCCTTAGTGTCACAAAATATACTTTTAAATACAAAAGTTTGTTTTTATGGTCAGTAGGTTCAAAACAAACCATTTGCAAAAGATTTTACCCTAAAAACATTTTTAGAATAAATTTTATAACCAAATTAGGCCTAGAAATGTTTCTACAAAAACAACCAACTTACAGAAGCAAAATACTATAGTAAGGTCATGGTTGCAAACTTCACATTTTTCTGATTTCATTGATATAAAATTTGTAAATTTTGGACGTGTAGATTAAAAGTTATAGATTTTACAAGATCTAATATCTAATAGGAATGTTTCTGTTTTTAAAACAAGACACATGCCACATGTCTTAACCTCATTGGGCGATACTGCTTCCCTGGGATCGAGCATCGTGGGCTGTTGGATCTAAAGTGCAACACACGGCTCAGATCGAGCGTAACGATTCATTTAAGTGATCAGTTTCTAGCCACACAATTAAGATCTAACGGGCAGCAGTCAAGCGACCATGATCTGGTGGCGCTACGACAGTGGACGGCAGCGGCGCGCTCGGGAAGACGCATTCTGGTGAAGACAGGAAGCGAGGAAGGAAGAGGAGTGGATCACCGAGTTTGCAGTGACGAGAAGTTGCTCTAGGTGGTCGTCATCGTCGAAGGGGCGCACGACGTTGACCTGAATCGCGCGCCGGAGTTCCTGCTGCCGTCGGGTGCGCACGGTTGTCGATGGAGGCGACGATGTAGGGAGCGCTAAGACCAAACAAAGGTGCCATTAGACGCAGGTGAGAGAGGCATGCACACGAGTGTCAAACATAGTGAGGGGGGCGGTAAAGATTTACCGGGGAGGTTCAACGGAGTCGCGGCAGTCAGTGACGACGCTCTCTCGTCGTTGTTGCCGACGCTAGGGGGCACGCGCGGGCGAGCTGTGGGTGTTGGCGGATGCATAAGGAGATGGGGAGCATGCTCGTGGAAACCAGGGACAGTGGGGGTGACTAGGGTGGTCAGAATCATCGGAGGAGCTCGCCGGAGCAGTGGAGGTTGCCGCGAGAAATTCGGGCAGCCTAGGGGCGGAGAGTGTGTGGCGTATGAGGGGGAAAGAGAGAGGGGACGTGGGCGACTATGAGGGCACGGTCGCGGGCGAGATTTACTTGTGAATTTAAGCGAATTTACGCGAGGCATTCACGATTGAGAACGGAAGCGAGGTGAGGGGAGAACTGGTCGCGGGTGGGAGAGAAGTTGCTTGCGTGGCGCTAATGTGGCGTGGGTCCGCGGGTCAGTGAGTGTGGGGGTGGGGTTTCGAGTGAGAAAGGGGAGCTCACGGGGAGAGAGGGGTTTTCCTGGATGGGCTGGTCATGGGCTGTAGTTGGGCCAGGTTCTGAGTAGGTCTAGCTGGGCTGGTTCTTTTCTTATTTTTTCTATCTGTTTTCTTTTTCTTTTTATGTTTCTATTTCTGTTTTGAATTTACTCAAATGATTTCAAACCCTCTTTTTAATTCAAAACTTTTCCAAACTTTCAGTAAGTTTTATACTGTTTTATAAATGTATTTAAAGTCCATTTTTAGACTAATTTCTTTTATTCTTTTATGTTTTATTATTTATTTAAATTAGACACTTGACTTTATTTAAATAAGATTTTAAATATATTTTCAAACTTCTATTTGAATTCCAATTTTTACCAAACCTTTTTCAGTAGGTTTTATTTATTCATTAGTGCAAATAATTCACTTTGAATTATTTAAAATATTCTAATATGATTTAATGTTCATTTAAATTAGGCATTTGTCTTTATTCAAATAAAAATCCAATATGGTTTTAAACCCATATAAGTTTTATTCAAATAATTCTTTTTAAGTTAATTAAGTAACTTTTATTCCACTTGGCTAAATTCTAATTTATTATTTTCTCATGATTTAATTAATCATTCCTATTAGGGATTTCGTCTTCATTCAAATATAATTGAATTTGGTTAATGCCATATAATTTTATTTTGAATATTCTTTATCCCTTTATTTTATTTGGATTATCTTTATTCCCTTTGCTTATGGATTTAATCCAAGTTTTAAATTGTCTTCTCAATAATTTTATTGGGATTTATTATTTAGTTTAGGCAATTTGTCTTTATTTAAATAAAATTGGATATTGTTTAATCCTTATGATTTTATTTAAATAATCTTTTATTACTTTTTATTATTCAATAAACTTTCATTTGTTTATGGATTTGGCCAAGATTTAATTTGGTTTTTAAATATTGCTTATTTATTTCTTTCTTTCTTTGCCTTATAAAATCCATATCTTTTTATTTATAGATCCAAAATTTGTGAATCCAATTTGTATATATTATTTAATATTTATTTATCTTTTTAAATCCTTTTAGGATTACTTTGTTCATAAATTTGGCATGGATTTAGTTAGGAGCTTTATTAGCCTTGGAAATTAATTCTCTTTTATCTTATTAAATTCATAACTTTTTATCCATGGCTCCAAATTAAATGAAACCAATTTCTATGGGTTTATAATATTTTTTGTTTATCATTTTTTATCATTTAAAAATGTTTGTTGCTGAATTTTTATATGGATCAAATCCATAGTCTTAGAGAGATCTTGGACATGATTTTCTTTCATTAGGATTTTAGGGTTTTGGTTTAACTTTTCCAAATGTTTAAATTTCATGATACATTCATTGATGAATGCATTTCACTTGATTGAAATTTTGTTGGATTCACTTTTATTGAAATTTGTTCAAGAAGGGTTTTGATGTTTCATTTAGAAACAAAAGTTTCTTTTCACCCTAAATTGCAACATTTAATTCTTTTGTTTATTTATTTTTCACATTTCAAAATTTGGAAAATTTTGGATGTGACAGGCTACCACCCTTAAAAGAAATCTTGTCCCGATATTTGGGAAGGCTAGAGGTTACACGTTGGCTTCAAGACAACTAGGGTACTACCACCCTTAAAATATTTTTGACTAGATTACATCTTGGCTTACTTGGGGTCTTGATGTATCTTTTTTGGACAGAGGTTTGCATAGTTTCCTTTGTTTCCACATTTGAAACATGTGATAAGGTTGATATCTTGAGGTGGCTTCTCTAGACAATATGATGCATAATGTCCTAGCTCTTTGAAGTGGTTGCTCATCACTTGGCTAATATCCTTCCTCATCTTGGGTTTCACTATCTTTGGTTTGTCTTCTTGGCTCTTCTTATCCTTTGGTATCATTGCCTCTTGTTTGTTTCCTTGGTTCTTCTTCATTTCTGGACATTCATTGGCATAGTGTTCCATCTCTTTGCAACTGTAACATTGCACCTGGATTTTTTCCTTCTTCTTCTTCTTGGGTCTCTCCAAAGCAAGGAGTTCTTCTAGTTCATGTTCTTCATATCTCACCTCAAAGGTGGGAAATCTTTCTCTCTTCTTGGGGCAGACACTAGAGATTTGACCTTATTCTTCACATGCGTAGCAAAACTTGGTGGTCACTTCTGATGTGGCCTTGTGAGGCATGGTTCTGACTTTTCCTTCATCTTTCTTGGTAGAAGTTGTTCCCTTATGGAGGTTTCCAAACATTTGATGCATTCCATCTTGCTTCATTTGTTGAACTATAGGATATATAGGGCATTGGATAGGGACATGATCATTTCCTTCACATAGGAAACAAGTCACTTGAGATGTGGGGCATTGTTTAGTTGGATGTCTCTCTTCACAATTAGGGCATTGATCCTCATGCTCTATATAAGTGTGTCCTATGTCTCCACAAATATTGCAAGCTTGAGTTCCTACTATAATATCATCCTTGATATCATTGTTGTCACAATATCCTTGGGAAAGGTTGTCTCTCATGTTGATCATTTGATTGGTCATCCTTTGCAACAATTGGGATTGGATTTCCAAAAACATTTGCATGGTTGGGTCTAACTCATTGTTGTTGGCTAAAAGCTGAGTTCTCACTTGATTCAACTAGGCTTGGGTTGCTAGCAATTGTTCTCTCATGTGCATCTCTTGGTTGTTGTTGTCACCATCCTTGATGTTGGAGTTTCTTGGAGAAGCCATCTGTTTGGGTTGGATTGGGATTAGAATAGGCAAAAGATTCTAGAGGAAGAATTCTAATCACACACAACAATTCACAAAAACAATGTGCAAGCAATGGCAAACAAACATTCCACTAAAACAACAAGATTCAAACATATTTCTGGGCAACAAAATATTTTTGCTACACCACATAAGTTGGTGTGATTCAAACTAATCACTAGTATGGTGGTCCAGCTATGGGATTTTCTTGAGATCATTCCATTCTTCTTAGTTGTTTCTTCATGAATGAGATCATGGTTTCCTTGGAAAAATTTCTTGCATCTTGGTCACAAAGCATCAAAGGTGATGATGGTTCTTCCTAAGTTGTGTTTCCTTAGTCTTCCAAGTCTTAAGTATTGCCCTTGTCTCATTGGTAGTCCTTGGTGGTGCGCAAGTTGAAGTCTTTGATGAAACTAAAGTTGAAGTCATTGGTGATGTTAATGTCCTTGCTCATGTTGAAGTCTTTGTCCATCAAGTTTGAAAAGGAAGAGATGTAGAGTCAAAACCAAAAAGGTTGAGGAAAGAGTTTACAAGATTGTTTGTAAATAAGTTTGGAACAAAATACAACTCCTATTTTTCTAAGGGTTTTTGTCCAATCCTAGGGTTACAATTCTACATGCAACACAGTGCTCTGGTACTGTCAACACCTGGATTTTTAATCCCAGATGCCTGTTATGCCATACATCAAAATCCCAGGATTACCATTTTTGCGAGACATAACAGATTTGGATATCACAGTACATCATCCATTACAAACCATACATAAGGTCTTACACAAATAAGGATCTCATGATCCAGTTCTTAATAGAATTCAAGCAACGTAAATACATAATAATAAAGGCGTCGTAGGCAAAGCTCCATCTTCGGGGTCACAGGCAATGTTGACGATGGGAGATGATCCTACTTGTCGTAACCTTCCTGGGGTGCTTCGTCCTGGTACTCCTCTTCATAGTCTGGCCATGGGAATAGCCAGGGACAAAGCCATGAGTACTCTTTAAGTACTCGCAAACTAATACTAACAAGTGAAGGGGGTTTTTGTAGTAGGACACTAAGCTCTAGGGTTGTTTTTCAAAAAGCCAGATTTACCTCTACTAAGTTCAGAAGCAAGAAAAGCTAGTTGAAGTTTTATAACACCGAAGTGGGAACTTGAATTTCATATCACAACTCTGTTGTGGTCAAGTCAAAATCTCAATTCATTTCACAAGTCATTTTGAAAACATCTGACGGGGGAAACAGTATGGCCACTCCAACTGTCCATAACCGCGGATGCGGCTATTCGAATAGTTTGACACTCTGCAGAGATTGTACACTTTCACCACAACATTCGATACATCCGTCAGGAACAAATCATGAATTCACCATACTCAGTATGTGGATAATCAATCCTAACCTTTCAATTACACGCCCTAGTATAGGCACCCCTCCTGTGAGTTTGGCCTCCCAACCATGACCAACTGTCATCTTGGGTACTACACAGGTGGACAATCTTCACAAGGTAACCTCAGCTCAGACCTTGGCCGTGAGGGAACCCATTCTAAGGTATATAAGTTTCCAGTCAAGCCCTACCCAATTTTCGGGTATTGTGGTTGTACGGTAAAATTGGAATGATATCGCATCTAGACAACCATCAGTTTTATAAAGGGCTAAGGCTCCTGCCTCAACATTTTCATCATCAGAATCAACTGGTGTTCGGAAACACATGTCAAAACATCTCAGTAGAATGACTCATCATTCTAAGGTTTTCATAACTATTTTCACCAAGTATTCCCATCTAAAGTTGATCAAGTTTTATGCTTAGCACTAGCATCTACATGTGGGGTAAGTACTAATGAGGGGTGGTAAACAAGTGGAGTTTAACTAGGTTCAATCTCATGCCTTAGGATGATATCAAGATTATCTAGCTTAGGCCAAATGTAATGCTCTTTATGCAACCTTCAATTATCTTCCTAGAATCTATAATTCACTTAAGTAAGCTCTAAGCAATAGCTTTGATAAATAAATAAAGTATAAAGCTTGCAAGTAAAACTAGGATTGGGTATCAATTGGGTATGATCACATATGCTTAAGGCATATAGTTGGCATGGTAACAAGCAAGTATTTCCTTGCATAAATAAAGTATCTTGCAAGTGTTAGCTTGCTCAATCAACTAGTAGTATTAGGCTTGCCTTGAGCAGAGGAGTGGTTGAAGTTCTCCTCGGTTTCTTCTTCGTAGTATCCTCCTTCTTCCTCGTATCCTTGGTCGGTACTAGCATCTATGAATAAATACGGGGTACACAATCACCAAACAATACTTAACTATTTTCAATCATCACACAAGATGTTCTATAGATGATCTAGTATCATCACCTATATTACAAGTTTAAAGCATTTGCCTTATTTATTTTGATTTGAGAAAAATAATTTCTACTCATTGAAAAACTACTTAAGATTTAATATTCTCCAACTCAAACATGGGATAATGTTGACACATGTCATCACCACAAATTTCAGTACATGGGAATGTGATTTAAAGTGGTGTCACAATTTAATAAGGTTTAACCTTTTTATTTTAAATAATTAAAGTGACTAGAAATGCCTATGTGGCATGCTTTTATTACTTGAACATTATTTCTGTAAGTAAACCCATATGTTTTTATATATTCTGAAAGGTATGATCAAATGTGATTTTTGAGAGTTGGAATCAACTCAAAAGCTATTATGGTTGAAATTTGAAAAATGTTTGAATGTAGAAAAGCTTATGACTTGTTATTTTTACCAAGGTTGATCTACAGATCCAAATGATTTGAATCCAACGGGCTTGGATTAAGCATTTTAGTATCTTTCTAACAAAATTGGTTTCATGCAATTTTGTTCACTCAATCGAGCTAGGTTGAATTTTGAAACTAGGTACAGAACTATGTTTGAATTAAAATATAAAAAGCTAAATTCAAATAGTTGGGCTGCGCGGGAAATGTTAATGGGCCGGTCCAGTGTCACTCCGCAGCGCGGGGCTCAGCTGGCAGGGGGGTCTACTGGTCAGTGGCTCATAAAACGCGAAGCGGTACGGGGAGATGTGGTGCGTTGGATTAGAAGTAAGATCAACAGCTGAGGGTCGTCGTCGATGATGAACATGTCACCGGCGAGCTCGAACCCTAGCGGCTCGGTGGGGGTGCGTAGGGGCATACCGGGGCTCCAGTGACGACGGCGAGGTAGGCAAACGACGAAGTCGATGACGACAAACTTAGGGGTGGTCGCGGCAGCTCCGGGGGTGGTCGAAATCAACGGCTCCTTCTCCAGAGGTCGGCCTGCTCCGGCGCAATTCCGGCGAACTGCTACTCCTCGTGCTTCGGCTAAGGGGTGGAAGGATCAGTGAGGTGAGGGGAGTGAGATGGTGTGAAGAAATCGAGTGCGGGTCATCTCCTTTTATAGGCTCGACGGCGAGACCGAGAGGGATGGGCAGGCGACGGTGGTGACACGGCTACGGGCGGCTAGCGGCATGGCCGAGGTTGGCGATCGATGGGCGGTCTCCTGGCGATGCTCTAAGGCTTAAAATGCGCATGTAGGGGCGGTGGCAAATGGTCGGAACGCGCGATGCTCTACGAGGCAGAGGCGGCGAACTCCGCGGCGAGTGGTGGCTACGGGGTACGGGCAGTGAAATGAGCATGTCTGGTGGTCTCCTGGGATGGTGGGGTGCATGCTGGCGGGCGGCAAGGGCTCGAGGTGGTCGGGTTGCGTGGGAACGGCACATGCTCTGCGGTGCGCGTCGGCATGGTCGAAAGCGGCACGGGCGCGGCGTTCCTGGATGTTCTGGTTGCTGTCTTCGCTCTAGGGCTGGTCGAGAGGGGGCGGTGAGGCATGGGCTGCATGCTAAACAAGGTTGGCACGGCTAGTTCTTCTCCTAGCTTGCTATCCACATTGGGGTGACAAGTGTGCTCTCGGCCTGCTCACCATTGATGGCATTGGCAAGATCACAGTGGTGCTAGTGGTTAGTTGAGGTTGCTAGATGATCTACTAAGGCTAGTTGTAACCAGAGAGGGAACAAGGTTGGCCCAAAACACTGCTCAACATAGTGTTTTTGATTTGGTTGATTTGCATCTTCAACCTGTTTGATGAAAGAGCCGCATGAACTTGAGTTTTGAATTTTGAAAAGATTTTTGGTGGGTGTGCTAGGCATGTGTTGAGGATTCTGTGGATGCTTGGGTTTTGAAAATTGAACTTGTTTGAGTGGTTTTTGAAATAGTGGGATCTTCCCATATGAAGTAGATTCAATTTTAAACTGTCATTTAAACTAAGCATTTAAATGTTTTTGGATGATCACACAGTGGGCCTTGATACCTTGTTATGAGTACTATCAAGGGGTGAAAACATCCATACATGTTTTTGTTATGTTCTGAAAGTTAGGGATAGCCAAAGTAGGCATGGGAGTTAATTTGGCCAAAGTGACCATTCACTTAATTTGCTTATTTTGAGTTGTTTGTCTTTAGGAAAAGTTTGGGGATTGTTTAGATGATGTTTATTTCACCTAAGAATCATTTCACAAGCAAAGAAACACAGAACCATGGAAATTCAAAAGAATCCAAATTTTGAATACACACACATATGAATGCTTTCATATTTTTAGTTGGGAAAGTTTTTGTTAACCCTAAATTTGGTGATTAGAGTTTGATGATCCAAGTTTAATATTTTTGGAATGTTACAGATACCGTCTGTAGAGGTCCCAACCTGATAAGGTAGAGATCCCTGTGTTTACAATGCTAGTCCCTGGATCAATAGATAGCATCCATAGTTTAAGATGTAATATCAAGAAACAAGGGTCAAAATACAACTTTATAACCAGGAATAAAATAGTTCATTACATCTTACATAGCTCATTTGGCTATCTCATTACAATGCAGCAGAAATAACTATATAACATGGAGTCCTTCATCTTCAAAGTTCCACAGGCAATCATGTTGGTTGTGGACTTATAATCCTAATCAACATACTTCACTAACATCAAACAAACCTGCAACATAATAAGTTACAGCCACAAGGGTCAATACATTTGAATTGTATTCGCAAGTGATACTATGGTAGTATAGTGGAGTCTATCATATATATGCATTTGGCTAAGTGGATCTTAGGCTTGCGTTGCTCAAAATAGATTTTCCTTATAAGTTGAAAACACTAAGTTTTTGTTTGTCAAATCACCCAAGGAACAACCAATAAAATTGGTTAACCTTTAACCCTTGTTCAACCACAAGATTTTAACTTAGAAATTGGGATGAGGAGATCCTTGATAGCTTCCATGTCTTGATGCTCAAATTGTCCATTGCCGGGGACACGACTAAGTACTTAGATTTTACTCTCTCGAGAGGTGGTGCACTTTCCCCACAAGACTCGACATGCATCGAGACAAGATCTTTTAGAAGCCTTCACTTAGACCAAATGGATGCGTTCCAAACCTATCACCCCCTACCACTTTCTGTCCATCTAGCTAAGTTATTGCAACCAATATGATCCTGGCTAAGCCCATATACCATGTGGTTGCACTTGAAGCTTCTCAACATTTGACATCTCAAATATCTTTATTCCTGGGTGGCTTTCCACAAGTGTGATACACAAGTTTTCGCTAGTTTTACTAGCCCTGTGTGACCACTCAACATAAATCCATTCACACCATTCCACCTAGGTGTTTCATTCACATAGTTGTTTTATTAAACAAAACACCAGTCATAGACTTGGAAATATTTCATAGCATGAATATAATCCACCCTTGTTTTCTACTAGCTAGGCTAATCATGATAGTAGTAGGAATCTTAACTTAGGTAAAATTCTACTAAGGCATCATCTACTAGGATTTACCATGGCATAGTTAACACATAGAAAATTCCATGCAAGTCCTATTTTGAAATATCACTAATGCATAGTCAAAATATTAGGACAGAATGTATGAAGCACCACTTGCCTTTTTAGTAGAGAATATAGGTTCACTCCTTGATCTTGCAATGGTCACACTCCTCAAAGTTCACTACAATTCAATCAAGCAAGGCACAATTCAAAACTAGCATTTAAACAATTCATCTCATAAAATGAATAAACAAGGCAATGCATGCAAGCATGCAAAAGATTGTTTTATTTGGAAAGGTGGTTTCTAATAGGCTATAAACATTTTAAAACACCTATTGGTCATTTATAAAAGTGGCAAAACCATTTAAAATCAAGTTAGTGGAAATAGGCCATTTAAATCATTTTTGTTTTGCTAGAAATGATTTAAATCAAAGTAATAAATTCTAGTGTTTGCCAAATATGTTTTTAAAAACAAATGTTAGTGTTTATGGTCAAAGTGTTTAAAAAAAATTCATTTACAAGAGGTTTTACCCAAAATCATTTTTAAATGAAAGCAACATTTTATTTTACTAGAAATGCCTTTAATCAAGGTAATAATTTTCTAGGGTTGATCAAATATATTTTTAAATCCAACACTTAGTGTTTAGGGTCAGAGAGTTTTAAATCAAACCATTTGCAAAAGATTTACTCAAAAATTATTTCTAAAACATAATCAACAATTTTTGTTTTACTAGAAAGTCTTTTATTCATGGATTAATTCCTTAGTGTTATAAAATATACTTTTAAATCCAAAAGTTGGTTTTTATGGTCAGTAGGTTCAAAAAAAACCATTTGCAAAAGATTTTACCCTAAAAAAAATTTTAGAATAAATTTTATAACCAAATTAGGCCTAGAAATGTTTCTGCAAAAACAACCAATTTTACAGAAGCAAAATACTAAAGTAAGGGCATGGTTGCAAAGTTCACATTTTTTTGATTCCATTGATATAAAATTAGTAAATTTCGGACGTGTAGATTAAAAGTTATAGATTTTAGAAGATCTAATATCTAATAGGAATGTTTCTGTTTTTAAAACAAGACACAGGCCACGTGTCTTAACCTCATTGCGCGATACCGCTTCGCTGGGATCGAGCATCGTGGGCTGTTGGATCTAAAGTGTAACGCATGGCTCAGATCGAGCATAACGATTCGTTTAAGTGATCTATTTCTAGCCACGCGATTAAGATCTAACGGGAAGTAGTCAAGTGACCACGATCGGGCAGACGCGTTCAAGCGAAGATAGGACGCGATGAAGGAAGAGGAGTGGCTCACCGAGTTTGCAGTGACGAGAAGATGCTCGAGGTGCTCGTCATCGTCGAAGGGGCGCATGGCGTTGACCTGCATCGCTCGCTGGAGTTCCTGCTGCCGTTGGGTGCGCACGGTCGTCAACGGAGGCGACGATGTAGGGCGCGCTAAGACCAACCAAGGGTGTCGTTAGACACAGGTGAGAGAGGCATGCATGCGAGCGTCAAAGAGAGTGAGGGGGCGGTCAGGATTTACCGGGGAGGTTCGACGGAGTCGCGGCAGTCAGCGTCGGCGCTCTATCGTCGTCGTTGCCGATGCTAGGGGCACGCGCGGGCGAGCTATGGGTGTTGGCGGATGCGTAAGGATATGGGGAGCGTGCTCGTGGAAACCAGGGATAGTGGGGGTGACTGGGGTGGTCAGAATCATCGGAGGATCTCGCTGGAGCAGTGGAGGTTGCCGCGTGAAATTCGGGCAGCCTAGGGGCGGAGAGTGTGTGGCGTCTGAGGGGGAAAGAGAGAGGGGACGTGGGCGATTATGAGGGTATGGTCGCGGGCGAGATTTACTCATGCATTGAAGCGAATTTACGTGAGGCATTCATGACTGAGAATGGCAGCGAGGTGAGGGGAGAACTGGTCGCCAGTGGGAGAGAAGATGCTTGTGTGGCGTGGGTCCGCAGTTCAGTGAGTGTGGGGGTGGGGTTTCGAGTGAGAAAGGGGAGCTCGCGGGGAGAGAGGGCTTTTCCCGGATGGGCTGGTCATGGGCTATAGTTGGGCCATGTTCTGGGTAGGTCTAGCTAGGCTGGTTCTTTTCTTATTTTTTTCTCTCTATTTCTGTTTCTTTTTCTTTTTCTGTTTGAATTTACTCAAATGATTTCAAACCCTCTTTTTAATTCAAAACATTTCCAAACTTTCACTAAGTTTTATACTGTTTTATAAATGTATTTAAAGTCCATTTTTAGAATAATTTCTTTTATGGTTTATTATTTATTTAAATTAGACACTTGAATTTATTTAAATAAGATTTTAAATATATTTTCAAACTTCTATTTGAATTCCAATTTTTACGAAATCTTTTTGAGTAGGTTTTATTTATTAATTAGTGCAAATAATTCACTTTGAATTATTTCAAATATTCTTATATGATTTAATGTTCATTTAAATTAGGCATTTGTCTTTATTCAAATAAAAATCCAATATGGTTTTCAACCCATATAAGTTTTATTCAAATAATTCTTTTTAAGTTAATTAAGTAACTTTTATTCCACTTGGCTAAATTCTAATTTATTATTTTCTCATGATTTAATTAATCATTCCTATTAGGGATTTCGTCTTCATTCAAATAGAATTGAATTTGGTTAATGCCATATAATTTTATTTGAATATTCTTTATCCCTTTATTTTATTTGGATTATCTTTATTCCCTTTACTTATGGATTTAATCCAAGTTTTAAATTGTCTTCTAAATAACTTTTATTGGGATTTATTATTTAGTTTAGGCAATTTGTCTTTATTTAAATAAAATTGGATATTGTTTAATCCTTATGATTTTATTTAAATAATCTTTTATTACTTTTTATTATTCAATAAACTTTCATTTGTTTATGGATTTGGCCAAGATTTAATTTGGTTTTTAAATATTCCTTATTTATTTCTTTCTTTCTTTGCCTTATAAAATCCATATCTTTTTATTATAGATCCAAAATTTTGATTCCAATTTGTATATATTATTTAATATTTATTTAACTTTTTAAATCCTTTTAGGATTACTTTGTTCATAATTTTGGCATGGATTTAGTTAGGATCTTTATTATCCTTGGAAAATAATTCTCTTTTATCTTATTAAATTCATAACTTTTTATCCATGGCTCCAAATTAAATGAAACCAATTCCTATGGGTTTATAATATTTGTTTCTTTATCCTTTTTGATCATTTAAAAATGTTTGTTGCTGAATCTTTATATGGATCAAATTCATAGTCTTAGAGAGATCTTGGAAATGATTTTCTTCCATTAGGGTTTTAGGTTTTTGGTTTAACTTTTCCAAATGTTTAAATTTCAAGATACATTCATTGATGAATGCATTTCACTTGATTGAAATTTTGTTGGATTCACTTTTATTCAAATTTGTTCTAGAAGGGTTTTGATGTTTCATTTAGAAACAAAAGTTTCTTTTCACCCTAAATTTCAACATTTAATTCTTTTGTTTATTTATTTTTCACATTTCAAAATTTGGAAAATTTTGGGATGTGACACTTTGACTAGGAGGCTCAAGGGAACAAGGCAAAGCCGTGTGCTTGATCAATGGAGCACGGGAGGACTCAGAGCGTCGTCAATCATCGGTGACTCAGAGCTAGGATTTCAGGACAAAGGAATTTGCGAGAAATTGAGACGAGAAAATGTTGTGCTCTGCCTTATCCACAGCGGCTTCAAGGCTTTGTAGGCACCAGGGGCGGAAACACGAATCTTGGCGCTCGCTGGTGACGAGGGTGCAGCCACCGAGCTGCTTGCAGCATTGGAAGGTCGACGACAGCGTGAGGAAGACGACGAATTGGTATGGGCTATGTTGGGCTACTGCTAGGCCGACGTGGGCCAATGTTGGGCTGCACACGGGCGACAATTAGGTGGTGAGAAGAAATGGGCCGTGGCCAGGATTGACTGCTGCCTCTCTTCTTTCATTTTTTTTCTTGTTCTCTCTTTTTTCTATATTCAGTTTTGTATTTTACTTTCAGATTTATATATTACTCATTTGTTTGAATATTTCCCATAGAAATTTATTTGCTAAATAATTGCAGCAATCCTTAATTTGTATTCAGTATCATTTGTGAACTTTTATTATGTAATGTTATCATTTCTTTATTTTCTTTATATATATACTTTTCCTCTTAGTATTTGTAGGGTCTTTTCATATGAATTTAATTCATCTAATATCCATAAACTTATTAAATAATGCATTACTATTAACTCATGAGATTTGATTCTTATTAACTTATAATATTAAAGAAACTTTTATATATATTAATCCTTCATTATTATTTGATACATAAAGTTCTAGGGAACTAATATGGTTAATATTATTCCCATGAATCTAGGAAATAGCAATGTATATATTTTATTATAACTAACATAGGCATTAAGGTTTGAATTGTAAATGCTTGCCCTAGGGTTTAGGGTACTTAATATACTTATTTCTTTTGTTGATATGAGTAAATATTAATGGCTAAACATATTGTCTTTATGTTCGTGATCTTTAATGATATCACCTTTTAAAATAGAAAGTTATTATCTGGAATGTCTTATGAAAAGGATTTGATAGAGATAACTCCTAAGCACATTTAATTATGATAGTTAGGAATGACAAAGATGTGCTTAAGTGATTTGCTATAGGAAATATTCCTATAAACCATTGTGGAAACAAGATGATAGATCAATCAGATGAAATGGATATTATGTTTGGTTAAAGATTTAGGGTTTAGTGTTTACCAAGAATTCCTATCTTTCAAATTCACAATCCTGGACTTCTAATTAAGGAATCCCTTTCCTAGATATACTACTCCTTCATATCCATCATCATGTGCTAACATGATGAGCTTTACTTCACAAGAATATTCTTATTCACCTTTTATTCTTCTAAACCCATTTATAAATCTACTGAGCTTGACACTAAAGCTTTTCATAATCTTATCATATCCATACTTGGTTAAATCAACTATTCTACTGCTGATAACCTCCAATCCAACAAGTAGTTACTTCTAAATCCATTCATACTCTTCCTTAATCATACACCACTAATATTACTCCAGTAGATGTATATATGAAACTACTCTCCTCAAAAGCTTACTATTCTTTAAGAGGAATAACATTACTTCTATAACTCCATGCTACACTAGCTTCATCTTAACTATACTGTCTTATATCTACTTAACATTAGTATCTTATATACAAACTTTACATCATATCATGGTGCCTTGTCATGGCTAACCTAGAATAACATATATATACTAGGGTTCAATCATGTTCTATCCACCAATGTCACTTATACATGATATAAGCATTCAATCTTGGTGAGTAAAGAATGATCATTATAATCCTTGGATCCCTTATGGTTTAGGTTTGTAGTTGGCTAATCAAGACTTTCATCCATACAACATTATAGTTGTATTATAATTATATTCTGTTTATCTCTATTGGACTAAGAGATATTATTCATTGACTATACCTACTTGATCCAATAGGATTACCCCTGGTAACTTTCTGTAGGATTCATCCTTGTAATCTTCTTTATCACCATATAATTATATATTCCAAATAACTCTTATCATTTCAGGAATGAGTCAACCCATCAATTATCATATTGATTTAATTCTCTTCCAACACTCCCATCTTATAGATGATATTTAAATCTAGCATTACTATTTACCTATTCTTACTTATTTCTTTATAGGACTTAAGTGAATGCTATGATATGGTTAAGAGTTGATAGATCAAGAATTGATAGGTTAAGAATTGGTGAATCAATAGTTGATTACTCAACATTGATGAACAACAGATATTAGAACAATGTTCAATAGAGATGATAAGTATTGATATGGGAATAAAGATATATGGTGAATCATCTTGACTTGGTTTCCTTCCTACTCAATCTGACTAAAGAATTAAGGTTAGGTATTACCATGATACTCATGGTATAAGTAGATAAGAATGATATAGGTCAAGGCTTAGTCATTGAATTCTTGTTACTTGGTATTCATGAGTTATTGTAATGAATACTAGGATGTGATCCCTTAAGGATCAAATTATACTCATTAATTGTAAGGTTCCCAACCTTTAATAAGGTAGAGTCCCCTGTGTTTACAATGCTAGTCCCTAGATCAATAGCTAGCATCCATAGTTAAGATGTAATATCAAAAAACAAAGGTCATAATACAACTTTATAACCAGGAATAACATAATTTATTACATCTTACATTACATTGTATAACCAGGAAAAACAAAGCTCATTTGGCTATTACATTACATTGCAGCAGAATATCTATAAGCATGGGGTCCTTCACCTTCAAAGTGCCACAGGCAGACATGTTGGTTGTAGACTTTATAATCCTAATCAACACACTTCACTAAAATCAATCAAACCTACAACATAACAAGTTACAGCCACAAGGGTCAATACATTTGAATTGTATTGGCAAGTGATACTATGGTAGTATAGTGGAGTCTATCATCTATATGCATTTGTCTAAGTGGAGCTTAGGCTTGCTTTGCTCAAAATAGATTTTCCTTATCATTTGAAAACACTAAGTTTTTGCTTGACAAAATAATCTTCCCCAAGGCATCTCCCAATCATAGATTAAAGATCCTTTAACCCTTGTTCAATCCACAAGTTTTTAACTTAGAACTTTGGATGATGAGATTCTTGATTGCTTCCATGTCTTGATGATCAAATTGTTCTTTACCAGGGACATGGCTAAGTACTTAGATTTTACACTCTGCAGAGGTGGTGCACTTTCCCCACAAGACTTGGTTTCACCAAGACAAGATCTTTCAGAAGCCTTTCCTTAGACCAAATGGATGCGTTCCAACCTATCATTCCCAAACCACCAACTGTCCAAATGGCTAAGTTCTAGCAACCTATATGATACAGGCAGAGCCCATAATGCCAAGTGGCTGCACTTGAAGCTTCTCAACATTTGACATCTCAAATCTCTTTGTTCCTGGGTGGCCATCCACAAGTGAGATACACAAGATAACCATAAACATGGGCCTTGTGAACCACTCAACCAAAAACCACCAAGCAATTACCATTCCACCCAGGTGATTCATTAACTTAGTTGTTTTATTAAACAAAAACACAAGTCCTCAGACTTAGAAATTTTCCATAGTGTGAATATATATCCACCCTTGTTTTCTATTAGCTAAGCTAAGCATGATAGTAGTAGGAGTCTTAACTTAGGAAATTTTACTAAGGTTTCATCTACTAGGTTTTTCCATAGCATGGTTTATACTTAGCAAAAATTCCATGCAAGTTTTACTTAGAAAAATCACTAATGCATAGTGAAAGTAATGGGACAAAAGTATGAAGCATCACTTGCCTTTTTGGTAGAGAATAGGTTCACTCCTTGATCTTTGCAATGTTCACACACTTCAAGTCACTACAAATCAATCAAGCAAACAATATTTCAATCTACCATTCAAGCAAAACATCACATAAAATCATATAAACAAGATAATGCATGCAAGCATGCCAAGGATTGTTTTATTTGGAAAAGTGGTTCCTAATGGGTCATAAACATTTGAAAACACCTAATGGTCATTTTGTAAAGTGGCAAAGTCATTTGCAAAAGGTTTCACTTCATAAACCATTTTCAAAACAAGGTATCATTTTATGTGGTGTAGAAATGTTTTTACTAAGGCATTAATCTATAGGGTTCACAAAATATGTTTTCAAACCATAAAACTTGGTGTTTTGGGTCATAGAGTTTAAAAAAAAATTTCCCAAAGGTTTTCCTTCAAAACCATTTTAATAAATAAACCATATATTTTTATTTGACTAGAATTGGTTTTAAATCCAAGTTTCATTCTTTTGTTTCACCAAACACATTTTTGAAACCACAAAGTGAATCCTAGGGTCAGTAGGTTCAAAACACTCCATTTGCAAAAGATTTTAACCCCAAAATCATTTTGGAACAATTTTTATAATCTAAACAAGCATACAAAAGTTTCTGCAAAAACAACCATTTTACCAGAAGCTTTTTACGAAACAAAATGCATGGTTGGCTAGGGCTTGTCTTGATGATTCCATTGATATAAAGTTTGCAAATTTTGGACGTGTGGAACTACAGTTATGGATTTTACAAAATCACAAATCTAATAGATTCAAATCTGTTTTTATAACCAGAGTCTGGCCACGCGTCTTAATCCTATTCGTCGAAAACGTTTCGCGTGGATTGACTAACACAAACCATAGGATCAAGTTACATCGCACGGCGCTGGTTGCGTACCTCTTCGGCGTTAAGTGAATCTATCGTATCCATCGGATCGTCATCTAACGGCCATCATCGCCTTGACCAAGTTCTGGCGGCGCTCGACGGCTGCGCGCGGCGGTGACGGTCAGACAACGGCAAAACTGGTGATGCAGGAAACGAGGAAGGAAGGGAGTATGCTCACCGTGTTCGCAATAGCGTGGGGAAGCTCAACGTGATGTTGGTTCGATGAGGGGCGCACAGGGTAGTCCTGAATCGCTCGCCGGAGTTGTACTTCTCCTCGGATGCGGTCAGATGTTGTCGGAGGTGGGCGTCTGGGGCGCAAGCGAGCAAAAGATCATGTCAGGAGGATGTGCAAGTTTGTACAGGTTGAAATGGAACTCACCATAGGGCAAGGGGCACACGGAGTTGACGACAGTAGCCCGCCGGAGTTGATGCAGACGGCGGTGGTTCCCAGACAAAGACGAAGGCGAGGCTGTGGGGCACGAGCAGACAAGTGGGAGGTACTGGAAGGAGCGCACGGTGATGGTGAACGATCTCGTAGCATCCAAGGGGCAAGGGGAGGCAGGTACTGGCTGGTATTGGCCGGACAGCTCGTCGGCGCAGAGGACGTTCGAGGTTGCGATTCGTGCAGCCTGGTGGCTCCGGTGGTGCAGTGTCTGGGGGAAAAGAGAGGGGGCAAGCAAGCGATTAAGAAGGCGTGGTCGAGTGAGGGATTAATGGAGGCAATAACGCGTATTTACACCGGCTTCAACGGCCAGAAACGGCAAGGAGGCGTTGGAGGCATGGTCACCGCGAGGTAGAAGATGATGAGCTGGCTGCGTGGGTCCGCTTCGTCGGCGAAGAAGAGAGAGGGGAAGCGGGGTCCAGTAGTTAGCGACTTAGAGGGTGTGAGTTCGAGTGAAAGAAAACGCTTCGGGAGGGGAAAGAGGAGGTGGGCTATTGGGCTTAGTGGGCCAAGATAGTTGGGCTGGGCCGTTTCATTTTTTTTTCTGTTCTGAATTCTTTTTCTTTTTCCAATTCTTATTTCTGTTTTGAAATTCAAATCACAAATCAAACAACCAATTCAAATAAACTTCCACTAAACTTTATATTGAGTTTAGCTCTGTTTATCAACACAAATCAAAGTCCAAAACAGAATAATATTTTTAATCTTTTTAGGATCCATTTATTAATTAAATAAAATGGACCTTAGTTATTAAATCAAATAGGGTTTGATTTATTTATTTTTAAAACTCTATTTGAAATCCAAAATAGTACCCAAACCATTCAGTAGGTTTTATTTGAAAATAATAAACACTTGAAAAACTTATTTAAAATAATTTAATAAGTTTTGATGTTTTAATAAAAATGGTAAAACCTTTATTTTTAATAAAAATTGGATATTAATAAATCCTCATTATTTTGTTTAAATAGACCTTTACTCTTTTAATCAAAGCAAAACATTTTATTTCAAAAGATTGGCCAAGGTTTAATTTGGCTCTATAAAATAATCCTTATTTATATTTCTACCTTTTTATTTGAAAACTATATCTTTTATTAAAAGATCCAAAAATAGTAATTTTAAATATTTTTAAGTTTATTGTTTATTTAACTTTTTAAATCCCTTTAGGATTTTATTTGATCCAAATAGGTTTTGAAAGTTTCCAATTGGATTCAAAAAATTTCTTCTCACCCTCAAAATCAACAAAGTTTTATTTTATTCATTTATTTTTCACATTACAAGATTTGGAAAATCTTGGGATGTGACATTAATCAATGTGTAATGTATTAGGGTTTAACTTTTATTACATTTGATCTACCCTTAGATCAAATATCCCTTACCCAAAATAAGGTTTTAGCAAAGGTCATATTGCAACTTATCGCAGTCAACTTGATGATCTACTTCAATTCCATCAAGTTGAGAGAAGCTTCAATCACTTTGACAAGTATTTTTCAAAAGCGCGAAAATTATTCGGATTTTCTATGCATGAATGCAATGCACACATCTGTTTTGAGCTTATTTCTAAGCTCTAATGCTAGGATATTACAGACTCTCCCCCTTAAAATAAACTTCATCCTCGAAGTTCGTATACTGTCACATTTCATAGTAAATAATTGTCTTGCATTGATTACGATACATCTTAACTCCATGTTAACCTCAATCGGAATAATTGTAGTATTCCATATCCAAACATTTTCCATGAATTCACACCATACTTGGCAATCTCCAACTTGTTGTCTCCAATACCCCAAAGTTCCTTTACTTGATCAGAGAGCTTCCTTACTATACTATATAAGGTCTAGGAAGTCTCACTAAAATAGGATTTTAAACTTTGTTAATACAATAATCATGGCCAAAAGGTTATATTTATAGTTTTTTCATTGTATGGTTTATACTGGTAGTCCTTCCGAAGATTGGTTTTGAACACATTTAGTCCATACCCATCGGAATTTCTTGTTACTCTACACCTGTCCAATTGAATGTGCTTTATTCCCTCTTAAGAATCAATTAAGAGTTGTGTCCTCTTGAATTAGTCTGTTAGGATTAATCTATTTTATCACCTTCAAGATTTTACCTTATCAAGTTTTAGATAATCTTTTGTTATCACCTTAAGTACTCCTTCAACTTCCATTTATTAATTACCTTAAGGATTGAGTACTCTATCTAGAAATAGACTTCGGTCTTTCGTCTAGACATACTTCTGAAAGTTGTTGGAGATATGCCCTAGAGGCAATAATAAAAGTGGTTATTATTATATCTTTGTGTTTATGATAAATGTTTACATTCATGCTATAATAGTATTAACCAGAAACATTAATACTTGTATGATTTGTAAACTAAATTAGAGTCCCTGGTAAAGCCTCTTTGTAATACTAGCTTGTTGGTTAATAGATGATCGTGGTTTCTCGATCATGAACATTGAGATGTTATTAACAACGAGATCATATCATTAGGAGAATGGTATGATGGACATACTCCTATAGACAAGAGTAGCATAAAGATCAAGTCATTTCAATAGTTCATTTTCTATAAGCTTTCTGATACATAGTAACCTAATTCCTTCGACCATGAGATCATGCTAATCACCATCACCGGAAGGATGCTTTGATGACATCAAACACCACATCGTAACTGGGTGGATTTAAAGGTGGCATTGAGTGTTCGGAAAGTATGTGTTGAGGCACATGGATCAAGAGTGGAATTTGTCCATCCATATGAAGGATAGATATACTCTGGGCCCTCTCGATGGAATGTCATCCAATTAGCTTGCAAGCATGTGACTGGCTCACAAGGGATCACATATCACGGGAACGAGAAAAGAGTACTTATCGATAACGAGGTTGAACTAGGTATGCAGAGATACCGACGATCAAAACCTCGGATAAGTAAACTATCGCGAGACAAAGGGAAATTGGTATCTATGTAAGTGGTTCATTCGATCGCAAAGTAATCGTAGAAATATTTGGGAGCCATATGAATTTCCAGATTCCTCTATTGGTTATTGATCGGAGAAGTGTCTCGGTCATGTCCGCATAATTCACGAACCGTAAGGGAGACACACTTAAGGATTCGATGTTGTTTAGTAGATATGGAATGTAAGTAGGGATACAGAATGTTGTTCGGAGTCTCGGATGGGATCTAGGATATCACGAGGAGATTCGGAATGGTCCGAAGAAGAAGATTCATATAAGGAAAGTCCGATTCCGGAGTTCGGGAAAGATTCCGATGTTTTCATCGGAGAGGTTCTAGAAGGTTCTAGAAGGTTGACCCGACCAGAAGGGGAATGGACCATGAATGTGTCATGGGTAAGTGGAATGATTGGATCATATCATAGGTCACTTGGTTTGGGCATTTGCAAGAGAGAATTAAAGATCTAAATTGAAAGTCAAACGGGAGGTTTGAAAAGTCAAACTGGAACAATGGTTTCCTAGTGGAAGAAGGAAAGAGTCCTTCCTTCAATCCAACTTGGGTTTTGGTTTGTATTAAAACCCAACCCTCCCATGGCTACCCCCTCTCATAAATAGAGGGTGAGGGATGCCCCAAACACACAAGAGCCAGCCCTCCACCCGTGCCGCTCCGCCACCACCGCCAAGCTGCCGCCGCTGCCGCACGCCGCCCTAGCCGCCGCCGACACCTCCTCCTCCTACCGGCCTTCTAAACCCTAGATCGTCGGGAAACCCTAAATCCACCATAACTCGCACCGGCTTAGGCGAAGCCCTGCGGGATCTTCCCTCTACTTCTGACACCACGCCGTCATGCTGCTGGAATCGCGAGGGGAGAACTAGAACCTCCACTGCCTGCTGGAACAAGGGAGAGGAAGGTCTTCATCGAGTACCAAACGTGTGAACGACTGTGGAAGCGCTGCCGGAACGCAGCGCCGGAAGGATCGTCTACACGATCTTGAGATCGACAAGTGTACGACTACATCACCCACGAGAATCTACTCTCGTTAACCGCTTTGGAATCTTCGAGGGTGAGTGCTCCTATAGACTCGTTGCTACAATCTAGTAGATAGATCTTGGCTTGTTTGTGTGCATGCGGTAGAATTTTTTTGTTTTCCATGCTACGAACCCCTACAGTGGTATCAGAGCCGTGTCTATATGTAGATCTGTTGCACGAGTAGAACATAATGGTTATGGTGGGCGGTGGTGCTTTTATTATCAATTGCTTTTTGTGTACTTTGCATCTTTCGGTATGGTGGGATGAAGCGGCCCGGGCTAACCTTACATGACATCGTTCATGAGACTTGCTCCACGCTTAACATGCAACTTGTATTGCATAATTGGATTTGCGGGTGTTTGTCTCTCCCATCATAGTATAGATTCAATTTACAACGGGCACTTGATATTTCAAGCATCAACGTTGTGGTTCTTGTTCATAAGTTAGAACGACACTTATTGAAAGCCCCAAACCACGTAAAACATGCAAAGAAAAATAGAGGCGTCTAACTTTGTTTTGCAAGGGTGTGTTGTTATGTGATATGGCCATGATTGTGATTACATATGATGTATGCAATGTTCCTTATTGTAAGTTGGCAACCAGCAGGAGCCATATGGTTGTCTTTTAAATTCCGTTAAGACCTGCGTGTCTAGTCAAAGTAGTTGTAATAGTTGATGCTGGTGGACGACAACCATGAAGCGACACCATTGACCTTGATGCCATACCGATGATTGTGGAGATCATGTTCGTGCTTGAAGATGGAGATCGGAAGCACAAGAAGAAAGGCCATATCATATCACATATTATGAATTGCATGTGATGTTAATCCTTTTATGCATCTTGTATTTCTTATTTCGCGACTGTAGCATTATAAGATGATCCCTCAAGCACAAAAATTTCATGTTATAAAGTGTTCATCCTTAGTAAGCACCGTTTCTAAAGCTCGTTGTTTCGAAGAACCACGTGATGATCGGGTGTGTTAGATTCTGTGAGTGTATACAACGTGAGCAAGCCAGATTTTCTTATGCGGAAGCTAAGGTTTGATCTTGACGAGCCTAGCATGTACAGACATGGTCTCGGAACACGGATCACCGAAAGGTAAAGCATGAGTCATATAGTAGATATGATGAACATATTGATTGTTCGCCGTTGAAGCTACATCAACTCTCGTGATGATAGGTTTTGATGTGGTGGATTTGGTTCGTGTGATCACTAAAACAATGTGAGGGATATTGTTTTGAGTGAGAGTTCACCTAGATTAATTTAACTATTAAATAGAACTCAATTTGTCATAAACTTAGTCTAAACTATTGCAAATATGTTGTAGATCAATGGAGGCCCCTACCATCAATTTTAAGGCGTTCCTAGAGAAATAAAAGTTGAAAAACAATGGAAGCAACTTCGCGGATTGGTTCCGCAATTTGAGGACTGTCCTAAATGCTAGTAATTTGACCTATGTGCTGGATGCACCGCTGGGTGACCCACCTGCAGCTGATGCTACCGATGAGGTATAGAATGTTTTCCTCGCTCAGAAGAATCAGTACTCCACAGTTCAGTGTGCTATATTGTATGGTTTGGAATCGGAGCTTCAGAAAAGGTTTGAAAACCATGACCCACATGATATTGTCCGTGAACTCAAAATGATATTTGAGGCTCACGCGGCAGTTGAGAGTTATGAGGCTTGTGAAAAGTTCTTTAACTGCAAGATGGAAGAGGGTAGCTCCATCAGTGATCACGTGCTTAAGATGTCTGGGCATGCAAGCAAGCTTCACCATGTCCTCGAATCACTACCACCAAGTTACAAGAACTTTGTGATGAACTATAATATGCAAAACATGGACAAGTCGTTGCCCGAACTCTTCTCCATGTTAAAGTCTGCAGAAGTGGAGATCAAGAAAGAGCACCAAGTGTTGTTTGTCACATCCCAAAATTTCCAAATTTTGAAATTTCAAAAATAAATAAACAAAATAAATAATTGTTGAAATTTAGGGTGAAAAGAAACTTTTTGCTTCTAAATGAAAACATCAAAACCCTTCCCGAATAACATTTGAATAAAAATGAATCCAACAAATTTCAATCAAGTGAAATGCATTCATCAATGAATGTATCTTGAAATTTAAACTTGGGAAAATAAACCAAAACTCTAAAACCCTAATGGAATAAATCATTCCAAAGATCTCTCAAAGACTATGGATTTGATCCATATAAAAATCTATCAACAAACATTTATAAATGATCAAAAATGATAAACAAAAACATTATAAAACCATAGAAATTGGTTTCACTTAATTTGGAGCCATGGATAAAACCTTATGAATTTATTAAGATAAAAGGAAATAATTTCCAAAGCTAATAAAGCTCCTAACTAAAATCCATACCAAATTGTGAGCAAAATAATCCTAAAGATGTTTAAAAATATAAACAAATATTAAATAAAATTCCACAAATTGGAATCACCAATTTTGGATCTATAAATAAAAAGATATGGATTTTATAAGATAAAGAAAGAAATAAATAAATAAATAAGGAATATTTAAAAGCCAAATTAAATATTGGTAAAATCCATATGCAAATGAAATAAAGATAATTCAAATAAAATAAAGGGATAAAGAATAATCAAATAAAATTATATGTGAATAAACCATATTCTAATTATATTTGAATAAAGATAAAATCCCTAAAGTAAATGATTAATTAAATCATGGAAAGATAATAATTGGAATTTGCCCAAGTAGAATAAAAGTTATTTAATTAACTTAAATGGAATAAAAGAGTCATTTGAATAAAATTTATATGGGTTTAAAACCATATTGGATTTTATTTGAATAAAGACAGTTGCCCAATTTAAATGAGTGATAAATCATATTAAAATACTTCAAATAATTCAAAGTGAAATTATTGCACTATGGAATAAGTAAAACCTACTGAAAAAGGTTTGATAAAAATTGGAATTCAAATAGAAGTTTGAAAATGTATTTAAAATCTTATTTGAATAGAGACAAAATGTCTATTTTAAATAAATAACAAACCATAAAGAGAATAAAATAAATATTCTAAAATGGATTGTTTAATTACATAAATGAGCAGATTGAAAACCTACTGAAAGTTTGATAAAGATCTGAATTCAAATGATGTTTGAATTATTTGAACAAAAATCAAAACAGAAAAATAGAAAAGAAAAAGGAAAAAGAATTAAAGAAAAAAATAGAGAAAGGGTCCAGCCCAGCCTAACCAGCCCACTAAGCCCAGCTAGCCTACTCTCACTCTCCCCCGAAACATTTTCTTCCACTCAAACTCTCACCCGCACCCTCTCTGACGCCTAGACCTCACTATACCCCTCTCTCTATCACTGACCACCAGGCCCCACTGCCCCGTCATCATCTTCAACCCCGCGACGACCACACCCTCACCTCGCTGCCGTTCCCAGTCGTAATTTTCCTCGCGTTAATTCGCTTCAATGCGTGAGTAAACCTCGCCCTCGACTGTGCCCTCTTAATCGCCCCGTCCCCCTCTTCTTTTCCCCTCAAACCACACATCATCGAAGCCACCAGGCTGATCAAATTTTCTCTATAACCGACGTTGCTCCAACGACCATCCTCGGTGAATTCTGGCCAGTATCTGCCTCCCATTGCCTCCCAGATCCCACAAGCCTGTTCTCCATCCTCAGGCGCACCTGCCAGTGTCTCCCACTCGCCCGCGCAAGCCCAAGAAGCTCGGCAACGACATCGACAATACACAGCCGCCGTCTACTTCGATTCCGGCGATGTCTCCTCGTAAGCCACGTCCTCCCCTCTCTCTATGAATGACACTCCTACACTCTTCTCTGTCTCGCGTGCAACTAATGAACCCTCTGCCTAACGTTTCCGTGCCATGTAGCCTCGCCCCCGATGATGAACAGAAGCGCCCGAGCCATTGAGCAACTACGGCGAGCAATTGTCGTTAACCCCGTGCGCCCCCTGCCCTTTGACGACCACCTCAAGCATCCCCACGCAACGGAGAACCCGGTGAGCCCCTTCCCCTTCTCCCTCGCTTCCTGCATCGCCGGCAACGTTAATGTCTGAGCGCGTCGCCGCTAGCCACCGTCGCAGCGCCGCTCATTTTTGGCCACTAGGATTTGCACCGTTGGATCTTGATCTGTTGGTTAGGATAGAATGACTAAACGAAGCGGTAAGATTGATCTTGTGCCATGCGATGCAACTTAGATCTAACGGCCTGTATGGATCGATCCACGCGAAGCGGTATCGCCCAGTTAGATTAAGACGCGTGGCACAATTTTAGATTTAAAAACAGAAACTTGTCTATTAGTAGATTGATTTTGTAAAATTCATAACTTTAAATATACACGTCCAAAATTTTCAAACTTTATATCAATGGAATCATCAAAAAGAGTACTTTCCAGCCATGCCCTTTGTTTAGTAAATTGCTTCTGTAAAATTGGTTGTTTTTGCAGAAACATGTGTAGGCATATTTTGTGTATAAAATTTATTCTAAAAATGTTTTTAGGGTAAAATATTTTGTAAATGGATTGTTTTGAACCTACTGACCATAGAAACCAACTTTTGGATTTAAAAATATATTTTGTGACACTTAGGAATTATTCCTTTGAATTAAAGAAATTCTAGTTAAATAAAAATGTTGAATATGTTTTAAAATGCTTTTTGAGTAAAACCTTTTGAAAATGGGTTGAATTAAACTCTTTGACCCTAAAAAAAAGTTTTAGGATTTAAAAATATATTTGGTGAACCCTATAAAATTATTACTTTGTTTATAGACATTTCCAACAAAATAAAATATTGCTTTGATTTAAAAATGGTTTTTAGATGAAACCCTTTGCAAAAGGAATTGTTCTAAGACATTATGACCATAAACATTAATATTGGTGTTTAAAAAACATTTTGGCTAACACTAGAAATTATTCTTTGATTAAATCATTTCTAGCAAAACAAAAATGATTTAAATGGCCATTTTCACTAACTTGATATCAAATGGTTTTGCCACATTTATAAATAACCAATAGGTGTTTTAAAATGTTTATAACCTATTAGAAACCATTTTTCCAAATAAAAACAATCTTTGGCATGCTTGCATGCATTGCTTTGTTTTTATTATTTTATGTGTAGAATTGTTTGAATGCTAGATTGAATTTGTGCCTTGATTGAATTGTAGTGAAATTTGAAGAGTGTGACTATTGAAAGATCAAGGAGTGAACTTATATTGTCTACCAAAAAGTCAAGTGGTGCTTCATACTTTTGTCCCATTATTTTCACTATGCATTAGTAATATTTCAGTAGGACTTGCACGGAATTTTGCGAAGTGTGCTATGCCATGGGAAATCCTAGTAGATGAAGCCTTAGTATAATTTCCTAAGTTAAGATCCCTACTACTATCATGCTTATCCTAGCTAGTAGCAAACAAGGGTGGATTATATTCATGCTATGAAATATCTCTAAGTCTATGACTTATGTTTTGTTTAATAAAACAACTATGTGAATGAATCACCTTGGTGGAATGGTGAGAATGGGATATGTTGAGTGGTTACACAAGGCTAGGGGACTGGTGAACCTTGTGTATCACACTTGTGGAATGCCACCCAGGAACAAAGAGATTTGAGATGTCAAATGTTGAGAAGCTTCAAGTCCATCCACTTGGCATTATGGGCTCTGCCTGGATCATATAGGTTGCAATAACTTAGCCAAATGGACAGTTGGTGGTAGGGGATGATAGGTTTGGAACGCGTCCATTATGGTCTAAGGGAAGGCTTCTAAAAGATCTTGTCTCGATGCATGTCGAGTCTTGTGGGGAAAGTGCACCACCTCTCGAGAGAGTAAAATCTAAGTACTTAGCCGTGTCCCCGGCAATGGAAAATTTGAGCATCAAGACATGGAAGCTATCAAGAATCTCCTCATCCCAATTTCTAAGTTAAAAACTTGTGGTTGAACAAGGGTTAAAGGATCACCAATGTCTATTGGTTGATGCCTTGGGTGATTTTGACAAACAAAAACTTAGTGTTTTCAAATGATAAGGAAAATCTATTTTGAGCAAAGCAAGCCTAAGCTCCACTTAGTCAAATGCATATAGATGATAGATACCACTATTCTACCATAGTATCACTTTCCAATACAATTCAAATGTGTTGACCCTTGTGGTTGTAACTTATTATGTTGTAGGTTTGTTTAATGTTAGTGAAGTGTGATGATTAGGATTACAAGTCTACAACCAACATGATTGCCTGTGGCACTTTGAAGATGAAGGACTCCATGCTATAGTTAGTTCTTCTGCATTGTAATGAGATAGCCAAATGAGCTATGTAAGATGTAATGAATTATTTTATTCCTCATTATAAAGTTGTATTATGACCTTTGTTTCTTGATATTACATCTTAACTGTGGATGCTAGCTATTGATCCAGGGACTAGCATTGTAAACACAGGGATCTCTACCTTATTAAAGGTTGGGACCTCTACATTGTTGGTTAATAAGACCACCAAATTCAAGAAGCAAGGCAAGTCTAAGAAAAAGGGAAACTTCAAGAAGGGCGGTAAGAAAGTTACCGTGCCGGTGAAGAAGACCAAGGCTGGGCCTAAGCCTGATACTGAGTGCTTTTACTGCAAGGGAGAAGGTCACTGGAAGCAGAATTTCCCTAAGTACTTGGCGGATTTGAAGAATGGCAACATCAAGAAGAAAGGTATATCCGATATACATATTATCGATGTGTATCTCACTAGTACTCGTAGTAGTGCCTGGGTATTTGATACTGGTTCGGTTGCTCACATTTGTAACTCGAAATAGGTGCTGCAGAATAGACGGAAGCTAGCGAAGAACAAGGTGACGATGCGCGTTGGAAATGGATCAAAGGTTGATGTGATCGCGGTCGGCACGCTACCTCTTCATCTACCATCGGGATTAGTTTTATACTTAAATAATTGTTATTTGGTGCCTGCGTTGAGCATGAACATTATATCTGGATCATGTTTATTGCGAGACGGTTACTTGTTTAAGTCCGAGAATAATGGTTGTTCGATTTATATGAGTAATATGTTTTATGCACATGCACCATTGATAGATGGTCTATTCTTATTGAATCTCTATTGTGGAAATACACACATTAATAACATTGAAGCTAAACGTTTGAAATTGAGTGATAACTCAACTTATATGTGGCATTGTCGTCTTGGTCATATTGGAGTGAAGCGTATGAAGAAACTCCATTTTCTTCACTTGATTTCAAATCACTTGAAAGATGTGAAGCATGTCTGATGTGTAAAATGACTAAGACTCCATTTTCTGGTATGATGGAGCGAGCTACGGACTTATTGGAAATCATACATACCGATGTGTGTGTCCCAATGAGTGTAGCATTGCGCGGTGGTTATCGGTATGTTCTTACCTTCACGGATGATTTGAGTAGATATGGGTATATCTATTTCATGAAACATAAGTCCGAAACTTTCGAGAAGTTTAAGGAATTTCAAAGTGAGGTAGAGAATCAACATAACAAGAAGATTAAATTTCTACGATCTAATCGCGGAGGTGAGTATCTAAGTTACGAGTTTAGCGAGAATTTAAAGAAATGCGTAATACTTTCACAATTGACACCACTGGGAACACCACAACATAATGGTGTGTCCGAACGTCGTAATCGAACTCTCTTAGATATGGTTCGTTCTATGATGTCACTTACAGATTTACCGCTATCGTTTTGGGGCTATGCATTAAAAACAACCGCATTCACTTTAAATAGGGCACCATCTAAATCCGTTGAAACGACATAGTATGAATTATGGTTTGGGAAGAAACCTAAATTGTCGTTCCTTAAAGTTTGGGGTTGCGAAGCATATGTAAAGAAGTTACAGCCCGACAAGCTTGAACCCAAAGCGGAAAAATGCGTCTCATAGGATACCCAGAGGAAACTATTGGGTATACCTTCTATCGTAGATCTGTCACATCCCAAGATTTTCCAAATCTTGTAATGTGAAAAATAAATTAATAAAATAAAACTTTGTTGATTTTCAGGGTGAGAAGAAACTTTTTGAATTCCAATAGGAATCTTCAAACCTATTTTGAACAAATAAAATCCTAAAGGGATTTACAAAGATAAACATTTAATAAAGGAAAATAAAAATATTTTATTACTATTTTGGATCTTTTAAATAAAAAGATTTAATTTTCAAATGAAAAGGAAGAATTATAAATAAGGATTATTTTATTAGACAAATTAAAACTTCGCCAAGCTTTTTGAAATAAGATATTTCTATTTGAGGAAAATAATAAAGTTTATTTAAAATAAATTAATAAGGATTTAATATCCCAAGTTTATTAAAAATAAAGGTTTTACTATTTTAATTAAACATCAAAACTTATCTTTTTATTTTAAACAAGCTTTCCAAGTGTTCTTTATTCCAAATAAACCTACTGATTTGGTTTTGGAAAATATTTAGATTCAAAAGGAGATTTTAAATAAATCAAATCCTATTTTGATTTAATAAACAAGGTCTATTTATTTAATTAATAATGGACCCTAAAAATAAAATTATTATTTTTGTTTTGGGACTTCGATTTATGTTGCTGAACAGAACCAAATTCAATTGCAAAGTGTGTTGAATGTTTGAATTGATTTGAATGTTGATTTGTTGTTTGAATTTCAAAATAGAAAATAGAAATAGTAAAAGAAAAGGCATTTGAAAGAAAAAAATGGAGTCAGACCTGACCCAGCCTGCCAGCCCACTAAGCCCAGTACCAGCCCAGCTTCCCTCTCTCCCGAAGAAAACGTTTCGCACCTGTCAACTGACCCGCGCAGACACTGACTGGTGGACCCCTCTTTCCCTCTCACTCCCTCGCTGACAGCAAGGCCCCACAGCACTGTTCCTTCTCTTCTTCCTCGCGCCGATTACTCCCTGCCGTTGCAGCCATTACTCCGGCGATCAATACACGTTGATTCCGCGACCGTTACTCGCCGTGACTGCACCCTATTAACCGCCCTGGCCTCCTCTTCCTTTCCCCTCAGACTCCACGCCCTGAACGCCACCAGGCTGCCCTGAATCGAGCTCACACCGTCACTGCTCCGACCATCGTCCCCAGTCGATTCCGTCACTGACTGACCGTCGCCGCCGCTAGCCACCGCCAGCGCCGCTGCGTTTTGGTCAAATGCATAGGAGCCGTTAGATCTGAATCGGACGCATAAGAATAGAATAAAGTCGAAGGGGTATGAGTGGACCTGAGCCATGCGATTGAACTAAGATCCAACGCCCCGCAGAGCGTAATCTGCACGAAGCGGTACCGCCCAATAGGAACATGACGCGTGGCCAGTTTGTGATTTAAAACAAACTTTGAATCTGATTGATTTGCAAATTTGAAACCCTTATAACTTTTGATCCACACGTCCAAAAATTTCAAACTTTATATCAATGGAATCAGTGTAACAAGCCCTAGCCAACCATGAAAATTGTTTAGTAAAAAGCCTCTGGTAAAATGTTTGTTTTTGCAGAAACATTTGTATGCTTGTTTAGACCATAAAAATTGTTCAAAAATGATTTGGGGGATAAAATCTTTGGCAAATGGTGTGATTTGAACCTACTGACCATAGGAAACACTTTGTGGTTCCAAAAATGTATTTGGAGAAACAAAAGAATGATTCTTTGATTTGAAACCATTTCTAGTCAAATAAAAATATAGTTTATTTATTAAAAATGGTTTTTGGAAGAAAACCTTTGGGAAATGTTTTGTTTCAAACTCTCTGACCCTAAAACACCAAGTTTTATGGTTTGAAAACATATTTGGGGAACCCTATAGATTAATGCCTTAGTAAAAATGTTTTTACACCACATAAAATGATACCTTGTTTTAAAAATGGTTTATGGAGTGAAATCTTTTGCAAATAACTTTGCCACTTTGGAAAATGACCACTTTGGACTTTACAAAGTTTAGAGCCTAGTAGAAACCATCTTTGCAAATAAAACTATCTTAAGCATGCTTGCATGCATGACTTAGATCCCATTATTTTATGTATGTGTTATTTGTTTGATTGATTTTGGTTGGAATGTTAGTTGATATTGTGTTTGCTTGATTAATTGTAGTGAAGATAGAAAAGTGTGAAACTAGCAAGATCAAAGAAGTGAACCAACATTCCCTACCAAAAAGGCAAGTTACACTATCATCTAAAGTCCTACTATTTTCCTCATACTTAGTGGATTTTGAAACATGCATGAAAAGAATTTCTATACTTATGCTATGCTAAATCCTAATAGGATACCTTATCTATTCCTTAGTGAAAACAATGTAGTTGTAAAATGCTTAGCCATGATAAATATTTTGAGAAGAGATACATGTTGAGATTTTATGAAGTTGAGAAAAGACTTGTGTTTTATATAATAAAACAAGGACTCAGTGAACCACCTGGGTGGACAAGGATACTTTGAGTTTTGGACAAGGTGGCAACAAAAGGAACCATGTCTATGGCAATCTCTTTGTGTTGTGCACCAGAAAGAAAACCACCCAGGAAACTTAGAGATTGAACATGTTTCTCCAATTGTGGCTTTCGCGTACAACCACATGCTACTTATGGCTCTGGCTTGGTCAACTACATTGGGAAGACCCATGCATTGTATTCAGGTTACTAAAAATGAGGAACTTGGAATCCTACATGGGTACTGAAGACAAGCTAACAATGGTGTATGGGAGGACCCTCTGGAAAGACTTCGTCACATTCTCAATCTGCCAGTACTCCATCTTGGTGAGTACCTATCCAGCGGCCACTGGTGGCAACAAGATGAGATTGTGACATGTGGGTAAAGTGTACAACTTCTGCAGAAGATAATAAAATCTAAGTACTTAGCCGTGTCCCCGGTTATGGACAATACTGAGCAACTAAAGCTTGAAGCTATGGGAAATATCGACATTCCAATTTCTAAAAAAAAACTTTTAAGTGATAACAAAAGACTTGAACACTTGGGGGTACCAAGGAGCTCAAGAGATTTGGATAAAAACTTGAACACTTGGGGATACCAAGGAGCTCAAGAGATTTGGATAAAAACTTGAACACTTGGGGATACCAAGGAGCTCAAGAGATTTTTATGAAAACTTGAACACTTGGTGGATTCCAAGGAGTTCAGAAAGAGGTGACAAAAGTTTCAAAACCATTTTGAAAAGATAGGATAAATTATTGCTTTCTTCAAATGAGCCTAAAACCCTACTTAGCCAAATATGCATGTAATGATAGGATCCACTTATATTCTACATAGTAGTGAAACTTGCCAATACAATTCAAATGTATTGACCCTTGTGGCTGTAACTTGTAATGTTGCAGGTTTGATTGATTTTAGTGAAGATTGATTGATTAGGATTACAAAGTCTACAACCAACATGCCTGCCTGTGGCACTTTGAAGTTGAAGGACCCCATGCTTATAGTTATTCCGCTGCAATGTAATGTAATAGCCAAATGAGCTATGTAAGATGTAATAAAAATTATGTTATTCCTGGTTATAAAGTTGTATTATGACCTTTGTATCTTGATATTACATCTTAACTGTGGATGCTAGCTATTGATCCAGGGACTAGCATTGTAAACACAGGGGACTCCACCTTATATCAATTAAAGGTTGGGACACTCCCTCTACAGATGGTATCAGAGCAATGTGTTGCCTGTAGGATTTGTAAACCTAGGATTGGACAAAAACCCTTAGAAAAATAGGAGTTGTATTTGTTCCAAAACTTATTTACAAACAATCTTGTAAACTCTTTCCTCAACAATTTTGGTTTTGATTCTACATCTCTTCTACTTCAACTTGATGGAAAAACCTAGCCCATGGCCAAAGACTTCACCATGTGCAAAGGACTTCATCAACTCTAATGACTTCAACATCTTCAACTCTAATGACTTCAACATCTTTAGCATATTCACCCAAAGGAATTCAACCTTGAATTTCTACTAAGGACTACAAGTGAGACAAGGAAATCTTACTCAAGACATGGAGACTAAGGAAATGCAAAATTAGAAGAAGTTCACTTCACTTGAAGTTTGTGACCAAGAATTTTTCCCAAGGAAACCATGATCTCATGCAAGAAGAATGAACCCAAGAAGGATGGAAAGATCACAAGTGAACCATATAGATAGACCACCATATTTTAGTTAAGTCAAACACACCAACTTATGTGGTGTAACAAAACTATTTTGTTGCCCAAGTATGTGCTTGAACTTTGTTGTTTGAGTGAAAAGTTGTTTGTGAATGCTTGCACATTGCTTGTGTGAATAGTGATGTGTGTGATTAGGATTATTTCCTTAGAAATATTTTGTCTATTCTAATCTCCATTCAACCCAAACAGATGACTACTCCAAGAGACTCCAACATCAAGGTTGATGACACCAACACCAACCAAGAGGACAACATGAAAGAACTCATAGCAACCCAAAACCAGTTGAACCAAATAACAGCTCAATTCATAGCCAACACCAGTGGGGAAGATCCAACACTGCAAGGATTTTTGGAAACTCAAGCCCAATTGATGCTTAAAGTGACTGATCAAATGATCAACATGGAAGACAACTATTCCAAAAGAGTTTGTAACAAAAAGGATGACAGAAATGTTATTCTAGATGGAGCCCCAGCTTGCATTATTTGTGGAGACAAGGATCACACTTCCAAGGAGCATGGAGATCAATGCCCCAATTGTGAAGAGAAACATCCAGTTGGCCAATGTCCCACCTCTCAAGCTACTTGCTACCTATGTGAAGGAAACAACCATGTCCCTATCCAATGCCCCATCTATTCCATTGTTGAACAAAGGAAACAAGATGGAGTGCAACAAATGATGGCAAACTATCCAGAAGGATCCAAGTCTACCGAGAAGGTTGATGACAAAGGAAAAGGTCCACTTATACCTCCAAGCAAAACAACCCAATTCAAAGGACCAAAGAGGAGGCATATGAATTTTCCAAAGAGCAATAGAAGGTCCAAGAAACATGTAGACATTCCTACCTATCAGATAACATATGAACAACATGAACTGGATGCACTCCTAGCTTTGGAGAAACCCAAAAAGCAGAAGAAGGACAAAAGCCATGTGTAATGTCATAATTGTAAAGAAATGGGACACTATTCTAGTGAATGCCCAGAGAACCAGAAGTATAAGGAGATTGGCCAAGTACGGTGCAACAATTGCAAAGAGCTAGGCCACTATGCAGCAACTTGTCCACAAGAGATACGTGAAGAACTCAAAGTTATCAACTGTTTCAATTGCAAAGGACCAGGACATTATGCAAGCAATTGTCCAGAAAAGATGAAGAACAAGTTAAACAAGCCTATGAAGGATCTCAGCCTTGGCCCATGAGTCAAGTATGGAAACAAGGACACTATGCAAATGTTTGCCCAGAGAAGTTTTCCCAAGACCACAAGCAAGCCAACATGTATTTTAGTTGGAAAATTTTTAAGGGTGGTAGTATCCTAGATGTTTTGAGCCTACTTGTAACCCTAGCCTTCCCAAATCTCGGGACGAGATTTATTTTAAGGGTGGTAGCCTGTCACATCCCAAGGTTTTCCAAATCTTGTAATGTGAAAAATAAATTAATAAAATAAAACTTTGTTGATTTTCAGGGTGAGAAGAAACTTTTTGAATTCCAATAGGAATCTTCAAACCTATTTTGAACAAATAAAATCCTAAAGGGATTTACAAAGATAAACATTTAATAAAGGAAAATAAAAATATTTTATTACTATTTTGGATCTTTTAAATAAAAAGATTTAATTTTCAAATGAAAAGGAAGAATTATAAATAAGGATTATTTTATAAGCCAAATTAAAACTTGGCCAAGATTTTTGAAATAAGATATTTCTATTTGAGGAAAATAATAAAGTTTATTTAAAATAAATTAATAAGGATTTAATATCCCAAGTTTATTAAAAATAAAGGTTTTACTATTTTAATTAAACATCAAAACTTATCTTTTTATTTTAAACAAGCTTTCCAAGTGTTCTTTATTCCAAATAAACCTACTGATTTGGTTTTGGAAAATATTTAGATTCAAAAGGAGATTTTAAATAAACCAAACCCTATTTTGATTTAATAAACAAGGTCTATTTATTTAATTAATAATGGACCCTAAATATAAAATTATTATTTTTGTTTTGGGACTTTGGTTTATGTTGCTGAACAGAACCAAATTCAATTGAAAAGTGTGTTGAATGTTTGAATTGATTTGAATGTTGATTTGTTGTTTGAATTTCAAAATAGAAAATAGAAATAGAAAAAGAAAAGGCATTTGAAAGAAAAAAATGGAGTCAGACGTGACCCAGCCGGCCAGCCCACTAAGCCCAGTACCAGCCCAGCTTCCCTCTCTCCCGAAGAAAACGTTTCGCACCTGTCAACTGACCCGCGCAGACACTGACTGGTGGACCCCTCTTTCCCTCTCACTCCCTCGCTGACAGCAAGGCCCCACAACACTGTTCCTTCTCTTCTTCCTCGCGCCGATTACTCCCTGCCGTTGCAGCCATTACTCCGGCGATCAATACGTGTTGATTCCGCGACCGTTACTCGCCGTGACTGCACCCTATTAACCGCCCTGGCCTCCTCTTCCTTTCCCCTCAGACTCCACGCCCTGAACGCCACCAGGCTGCCCTGAATCGAGCTCACACCGTCACTGCTCCGACCATCGTCCCCAGTCGATTCCGGCCCAACCTCGCCACCCCTTGCCTCCCCAAGCACACGGGTACATTCCCCAGCCTCTAGCGCATCTTCCTGTACCTCCCGTTCAACCGCGGGCGCCCCAGAGCGTCGGCTTCATCAACCTCTGAGCGCCACCGCGCCAGCATCTTACTCCGGCGAAGATCCCTGGTAAGTCCAGACCACCCCGAGCCCTCTCCTTCACGCACGCACCTTCGCCTTGATCTTGCGCATCTAATCGTGCACTTATTTTGCTTCGTGGCGATCTACAGCCTCGCCCTCGACCACGACCGCGTGCAACCGTTGCCAGACTCAACTCCGGCGAGCTATTACCCTCACCTCCGTGCGCCCCTCGGCAAGATACTGCCAGATTGAGCTCCTCCAGGCTACTGCAAACACGGTGAGCATCCTCGTTTCCTCTATATCTTTCTGTAACTGCCGTTAGCTCACTGACTGACCGTCGCCGCCGCTAGCCACCGCCAGCGCCGCTGCGTTTTGGTCAAATGCATAGGAGCCGTTAGATCTGAATCGGACACATAAGAATAGAATAAAGTCGAAGGGGTATGAGTGGACCTGAGCCATGCAATTGAACTAAGATCCAACGCCCCGCAGAGCGTAATCTGCACGAAGCGGTACCGCCCAATAGGAACATGACGCGTGGCCAGTTTGTGATTTAAAACAAACTTTGAATCTGATTGATTTGCAAATTTGAAACCCTTATAACTTTTGATCCACACGTCCAAAAATTTCAAACTTTATATCAATGGAATCAGTGTAACAAGCCCTAGCCAACCATGAAAATTGTTTAGTAAAAAGCCTCTGGTAAAATGTTTGTTTTTGCAGAAACATTTGTATGCTTGTTTAGACCATAAAAATTGTTCAAAAATGATTTGGGGGATAAAATCTTTGGCAAATGGTGTGATTTGAACCTACTGACCATAGGAAACACTTTGTGGTTCCAAAAATGTACTTGGAGAAACAAAAGAATGATTCTTTGATTTAAAACCATTTCTAGTCAAATAAAAATATAGTTTATTTATTAAAAATGGTTTTTGGAAGAAAACCTTTGGGAAATGTTTTGTTTCAAACTCTCTAACCCTAAAACACCAAGTTTTATGGTTTGAAAACATATTTGGGGAACCCTATAGATTAATGCCTTAGTAAAAATGTTTTTACACCACATAAAATGATACCTTGTTTTAAAAATGGTTTATGGAGTGAAATCTTTTGCAAATAACTTTGCCACTTTGGAAAATGACCACTTTGGACTTTACAAAGTTTAGAGCCTAGTAGAAACCATCTTTGCAAATAAAACTATCTTAAGCATGCTTGCATGCATGACTTAGATCCCACTATTTTATGTGTGTGTTATTTGTTTGATTGATTTTGGTTGGAATGTTAGTTGATATTGTGTTTGCTTGATTGATTGTAGTGAAGATAGAAAAGTGTGAAACTATAAAGATCAAAGAAGTGAACCAACATTCCCTACCAAAAAGGCAAGGTACACTATCATCTAAAGTCCTACTATTTTCCTCATACTTAGTGGATTTTGAAACATGCATGAAAAGAATTTCTATACTTATGCTATGCTAAATCCTAATAGGATACCTTATATATTCCTTAGTGAAAACAATGTAGTTGTAAAATACGTAGCCATGCTAAATATTTTGAGAAGAGATACATGTTGAGATTTTATGAAGTTGAGAAAAGACTTGTGTTTTATATAATAAAACAAGGACTCAATGAACCACCTGGGTGGACAAGGATACTTTGAGTTTTGGACAAGGTGGCAACAAAACGAACCATGTCTATGGCAATCTCTTTGTGTTGTGCACCAAAAAGAAAACCACCCAGGAAACTTAGAGATTGAACATGTTTCTCCAATTGTGGCTTTCGTGTACAACCACATGCTACTGATGGCTCTGGCTTGGTCAACTACATTGTGAAGACCCATGCATTGTCTTCAGGTTACTGAAAATGAGGAACTTGGAATCCTACGTGGGTACTGAAGACAAGCTAGCAATGGTGTATGGGAGGACCCTCTGGAAAGACTTCGTCACATTCTCAATCTGCCAGTACTCCATCTTGGTGAGTACCTATCCAGCGGCCACTGGTGGCAACAAGATGAGATTGTGACATGTGGGTAAAGTGTACAACTTCTGCAGAAGATAATAAAATCTAAGTACTTAGCCGTGTCCCCGGTTATGGACAATACTGAGCAACTAAAGCTTGAAGCTATGGGAAATCTCGACATTCCAATTTCTAAAAGAAAACTTTTAAGTGATAACAAAAGACTTGAACACTTGGGGGTACCAAGGAGCTCAAGAGATTTGGATAAAAACTTGAACACTTGGGGATACCAAGGAGCTCAAGAGATTTGGATAAAAACTTGAACACTTGGGGATACCAAGGAGCTCAAGAGATTTTTATGAAAACTTGAACACTTGGTGGATTCCAAGGAGTTCAGAAAGAGGTGACAAAAGTTTCAAAACCATTTTGAAAAGATAGGATAAATTATTGCTTTCTGCAAATGAGCCTAAAACCCTACTTAGCCAAATATGCATGTAATGATAGGATCCACTTATATTCTACATAGTAGTGAAACTTGCCAATACAATTCAAATGTATTGACCCTTGTGGCTGTAACTTGTAATGTTGCAGGTTTGATTGATTTTAGTGAAGATTTATTGATTAGGATTACAAAGTCTACAACCAACATGCCTGCCTGTGGCACTTTGAAGTTGAAGGACCCCATGCTTATAGTTATTCCGCTGCAATGTAATGTAATAGCCAAATGAGCTATGTAAGATGTAATAAAAATTATGTTATTCCTGGTTATAAAGTTGTATTATGACCTTTGTATCTTGATATTACATCTTAACTGTGGATGCTAGCTATTGATCCAGGGACTAGCATTGTAAACACAGGGGACTCCACCTTATATCAATTAAAGGTTGGGACACTCCCTCTACAAGATCCGAGGGAAAAATCTTCGTTGCCAAGAATGGATCCTTTCTAGAGAAGGAGTTTCTCTCAAAAGAAGTGGCTGGAAGGAAAGTAGAACTCGACGAGGTTGTTGAACCTTCTCTCGAACTTGTGAGTAGCGCAGCACCGGAAGTAGTTCCTGTGGCGCCTACACAAATAAGATAGGAAGCTAATGATGTTGATCATGAAACTTAGGCTGAAGTTAATACGAAACCTCGCAGGTCAACGAGAACTCGTACCACTCCTGATTGGTATGATCCCGTTATGAGTGTCATGTTGATGGACAACACCGATGACCCTGCGACATATGAGGAAGCGATGATGAGCACAGATTCTAATAAATGGCAAGAAGCCATGAAATCCGAGATTGGATCCATGTACGAAAACCAAGTATGGACTTTGGTGGACTTACCGGATGGCCGGAAGGCTGTCGGGAATAAATGGATTTTTAAGAAGAAAATAGATACTGATGGAAATGTTACTGTCTATAAAGCTCGACTAGTCGCAAAAGGGTTTCGACAAATTCAAGGAGTTGACTATGATGAGACTTTCTCACCAGTAGCAAAGCTAAAGTCTGTGAGGATTTTGTTAGCAATCGCTGCATATTATGATTATGAGATATGGCAGATGGATGTCAAAATGACATTCCTCAATGGAGACATTGATGAAGAGTTGTATATGATGCAACCCAAAGGTTTTGTCGATCCTAAAGATGCTAACAAGGTATGCAAACTTCAACGGTCCATTTATGGATTGAAGCAAGCATCCCGAAGTTGGAATCAATGTTTTGATAAGGTAATCAAAAGCTTTGGTTTTATCAAACTTATGGAGAAGCTTGTATTTACAAGAAAGTGAGTGGGAGCTCTGTAGCGTTCTTAGTACTATATGTAGATGACATATTGTTGATTGGAATGATGTAGACCTTCTTAATAGTGTCAAGGATTATTTTAATAATAGTTTTTCAATGAAAGATCTTGGCGAAGCAGCTTACATATTAGGCATAAATATTTATAGAGATAGATCAAGAAGCCTAATATCATTGTCACAAAGTACATATTTGGACAAAGTTCTAAAGAGGTTTGGAATGGAAGATAGCAATAAAGGGTTCTCGCCCATGTTGCCCAATACGACCTTGAGTAAAACTCAAAGTCCTACAATGGGAGAAGATAGAGAAAGGATGAGTAAGACTCCCTATGCCTCATCCATAGGATCTCTTATGTATGCCATGCTATGTACTAGACCCGACATTGCATATGCTGTTAGTCTAACTAGCAGATATCAAAGTGATCCAGGAGTAGATCATTGGACAACGATCAAAAACATCCTTAAGTACTTGAGAAAAACTAAGGATATGGTTCTTTCTTATGGAGGTGATGAACAACTCGTTGTTAATGGTTACACCGATGCTAGTTGGAACACCGATCCAGATGATTCTAAATCTCAATTTGGATACATATTTACTTTGAATGGTGCAGCAGTTAGCTGGAGGAGTGCAAAGCAAAGCGTTGTGGCGAGATCTTCAACTGAATCGGAATACATAGCTGCTTCGGAGGCTTCACAAGAGGCGATATGGATGAAGGAGTTCATTACAGATCTCGGTGTGGTTCCAAGTGCGCTGGACCCAATGTCTATCTACTGTGATAACATGGGTGCCATAGCCAATGCGCAAGAACCAAGGTCACACAAGAAGCTGAAGCACATCAAGCTACGTTTTCACGCTATTCGAGAGCATGTCCAAGATGGTGACATAAAGATTTGCAAAGTACACACATATCTGAATGTGGCGGATCTGTTGACTAAACCTCTCCCGAGGGCAAAACATGATCAGCACCAAACTGCCATGGGTGTTCGGTATATTACCATGTAATCTAGATTAGTTGACTCTATTGCAAGTGGGAGACTATTGGAGATATGCCCTAGAGGCAATAATAAAAGTGGTTATTATTATATCTTTGTGTTTATGATAAATGTTTACATTCATTCTATAATAGTATTAACCAGAAACATTAATACTTGTGTGATTTGTAAACTAAATTAGAGTCCCTGGTAAAGCCTCTTTGTAATACTAGCTTGTTGGTTAATAGATGATCGTGGTTTCTTGATCATGAACATTGAGATGTTATTAACAACGAGAACATATCATTAGGAGAATGGTATGATGGACATACTCCTATAGATAAGCGTAGCATAAAATCAAGTCATTTCAATAGTTCATTTGCTATAAGCTTTCTGATACATAGTAACCTAATTCCTTCGACCATGAGATCATGCTAATCACCATCACCGGAAGGATGATTTGATGACATCAAACACCACACCGTAACTAGGTGTCTATAAAGGTGGCATTGAGTGTTCGGAAAGTGTGTGTTGAGGTACATGGATCAAGAGTGGGATTTGTCCATCCATATGACGGATAGATATACTCTGGGCCCTCTCGGTGGAATGTCATCCAATTAGCTTGCAAGCATGTGACTGGCTCACAAGGGATCACATATCACGGGAACGAGAAAAGAGTACTTATCGATAACGAGGTTGAACTAGGTATGCAGAGATACCGACGATTCAAACCTCGGATAAGTAAACTATCGCGAGACAAAGAGAAATTGGTATCGTATGTAAGTGGTTCATTCGATTGCAAAGTAATCGTAGAAATATGTGGCATCCATATGAATTTCCAGATTTCTCTATTGGTTATTGATCGGAGAAGTGTCTCGGTCATGTCCACATAATTCACAAACCGTAAGGGAGACACACTTAAGGATTCGATGTTGTTTAGTAGATATGGAATGTAAGTAGGGATACCGAATGTTGTTCAGAGTCTCGGATGGGATCCAGGATATCACGAGGAGATCTGGAATGGTCCGAAGAATAATATTCATATAAGGAAAGTCCGATTCCAGAGTTCGGGAAAGATTCCGATGTTTTCATCGGAGAGGTTCTAGAAGGTTCTAGAAGGTTCACCGGACCGGAAGGGGAATGGACCATGAATGTGACATGGGTAAGTGGAATGATTGGATCATATCCTAGGTCACTTGGTTTGGGAATTTGCAAGAGAGAATTAATGCTCTAAATTGAATGTCAAACGGGAGGTTTGAAAAGTCAAACTGGAACAATGGTTTCCTAGTGGGAGAAGGAAAGAGTCCTTCCTTCAATCCAACTTGGGTTTGGGTTTGGATTCAAACCCTCCCCTCCCAAGGTTTCCTCCCCTCTCATAAATAGAGGGGGAGGGCTTCCCCAAACACACAAGAGCCAGCCATCCACCCATGCCGCGCCACCGCCACCGCCAAGCCGCCGCCGCCGGCCGTCGCCGCCGCCCTAGCCACCGCCGACACCTCCTCCTCCTCCCGGCCTTCTAATCCCTAGATCACCGGGAAACCCTAAATCCACCATAACTTGCACCGGCTTAGGCAAAGCCCTGCGGGATCTTCCCTCTACTTCTGACACCACGCCGTCGTGCTGCTGGAATCATGAGGGGAGAACTACAACCTCCGCTGCCTGCTGGAACAAGGGAGAGGAAGGTCTTCATCGAGTACCGAACGTGTGACCGACTGCGGAAGCACTGCCAGAACGCAGTGCCGAAAGGATCGTCTACGCGATCTTGAGATCGGCAAGTGTACGACTACATCACCCACGAGAATCTGCTCTCATTAACCGCTTTGGAATCTTCGAGCATGAGTGCTCCTATCGACTCATTGCTACAATCTAGTAGATAGATCTTGGCTTGTTTGTGTGCATGCGGTAGAAATTTTTTGTTTTCCATGCTACAAACCCCTACAAAAGTACGTTTATAAAATAATGCCTTCTTTTGACCTTATGAAAATAAGGCTTAATGTTGTATTAGGTTAGTACTTTTCCAACCATTACTATGGAATTCAGATAAACGTAGGGTTTACTAATGGTCTCTAGACTGCGTATATAGCAACCATTGGCTCTGCAACTAGGATATTGGTCTCTATTCAGCTTATATTTAACCTATTTAAGGTTTCACGAAAGAAATTTCGGTATACCCACACAATTGTGGATCTCTGAAATGAATTTTCCAAGGTTATTTGTTCTTTTTACTATTTGGACATTTTCACTTTGATAGGCCTGACTTCGCGAAATGTCTCGAAAGACGATCGCTTTAATGTTTCTACTCCTTTATGTCTTCTCTAACTTAGGCCAAGTTTTATGCTCTTTATGCAATATTTAAGAAGATATGGTTAACTAAGTCAACCAAATACCAGCTGTGGACAAATACCAGCTGCGAACCATCCTAGGGAGTATGTATTACCCTATGGTTTCTGACACACTTCTGGCATTCTCTCTGAATTGTTAGAGCTTGAATACCATTTTTGGTTCCAAAAAAATGCTCCTTTGCACCTATTCATGATACTTCCATGAACTTGGTACTACTACTTCATTAACTTCTCAGCAACATTACCTGTTTTGGGTGAACTTTAAGTTTATTACTTCTTGTTGCTCCATACAGTTGGCTTCATTATTCATGTAAGTCTTCATCTTGGTCTTTGAATATCGTCACTCCCTTACACGAATTCCCATTCCTATCTAGGTCTATAACATCAAGTAGTAACTGGATGTTGCAACATGCATTTGCACACCAAGTCAAACTTCATGTACAGATCTAGTCAATCAAGAAGATCCAAGAAAAACAAATGAATCCAAATGTGGTACATATAACACACAATATTCTAAGCCCGGAATATAGTAGTTGAGTATAACATCTCTAGAATCCAGGTTTAGTTGTGTAGTATATGACACCTCCTCATATAGGTTTACATTGTGATACTTAGCACATAGGGTCAAACTATACTTTGTCTCAATATTTACCCAAGTTGCTCAATTGCAACAGGATAATTTTTAAGCAAAGTGGTATCAATTTGGTGTTCATTACCTTTGGTTACTCATTTGGAATGACTAGCTATAACCATCCTTAATTTATTTTAATAGACTAACCTCACATGATCACTCCAAATGACTAACCAGCTTCTATTTGCTAACTTAAACCAAAGATTATTAGAAATTTTCTAGCACCTATGACTTCTATCATAGTTCTACCATGTTATTTCCATACTTTTACTTCAAGATAATTTACTAATTATTTGTCATATTTATACTTATATCATGGCTTCGGAGCTAATATCACCATGATATTATTATGTCTTATCTATTCATCATGATTCTAGAGTTAATCTCACTTATGATGACTCTATTTCTCATAGTACTATCATTGATATTTAACATAATTTCACTTCATCACGTAGAATTCTCAAGTGGATCCCACATGATTACTACTCATTACATCAACACTCGTCCTAATGATATTCATCATATTGTATTTGGTTATCAACTAACCATCAACTTCCACTATCTTACATAAATTCTAGGTTTAGGCTACACCATTAAGACTACTTCAATTGATGCCTTAAACTTGATCCTAATCTATTGTGACCAATTGGCTTTCCTACAGTATCTTAGTGGGTCATGTCTCCTTTGAAAGACACTAAATAGCACTATACTGAGAAAAGATAAAATAATTACTCCTAAGAAAGAATGACTTAAGTATCTAATGACAAAGTTATCCTCAAGTGGATACTTATCACAAGTAATAACAATAGTTGGTTTAGATAAGATGGCTCATATAGTCACTATCCAACCTACAGATCTTCCTAAAAGGGTTTTAATCCTAAGGTCAAAGCATATGCTCTGATACCAACTGCGGTGACCCAGCATACCACTGCATGATGTAGTACACTATATTCGTTGACATAACACCAATGAAACACCGTTCACTAGTATTACATCCCTCAGAGTGGTACAACAGAAACACAACAGGTCCAAGACATGACTATAGGTTACAACTCAACTCTTTACACAAGATCTAGAGAACACTCTAGGTTAAAGAGAGAGAAAGAAACTTCTTCCAAAGAAGAATCAGAAATAAACAAATCAAAAACTATCATAGTAATAAGACTAGTATCTAAACTATTGGTTTGGCATTGCTGCTATTGCAATACACTACATAAATAGGTTCTATGGCTAGAGATTATATTCCTAACTAATCAGTAACTTCGTCTTCACTTGAGTTGATGTATATGTTGACTTTCTTGAATTTATTGAAGACTTGAGCTGTTGACGAGGACTTCTTCGAGTAGAAGTTGATGTAGTCGTCATTTGTATTGGCTTCAAAATCTAGCAAGGGTTAAGAAGATACGTTGAGTACGAGCGTACTCAGCAAGTTCACTAAAAAGGAGTGTTTAGTGCACTATATCTATAGCCAAAGACCATAGATCATAGGCAATACAAGTTTTTGTAAACATTTCTTCAAAGGTTGCTTTTATTCTAAAAAAGCTATGCCCGTCAGCCTTCACGGGTTTACCAGAACTTTCATGGAGTTCCTTTCCCGCCACGTTCGCAACTCCTTCCTGGAACAGGGAGTAACAAGTTACAGTTCTTACACTCTGCAGAGGTGCGTTACTTTTCCCATGAGAGATCTTAGTTTTGTTGCACATCCGATTTGCAGGCTCATTCACACTTCCTTGGTGTGAGGCCCAGACTAAGATCCAAGCCAATCACTGCCTTCTCCGCGACCCCATATGTCTGCACGATCCTTTGGGGCCGGCTCACCTCCGTTAAGCCCCCTTTCGGGCAGGCTAAAACCCTGATGAGTTCTCGAAGACTCTATGACCTGGTAATTCCCTGGCAAGTGCCATATTAAATGGACTATACCACTAAAAACCATTCATAGATAATCTAGACACCAAAAGTGTGGGGCATAAGGGTGCCCACGCATATGTTGGATTCGCACAAGGAATCACAACGTCACGTTAAGGTTGTCTTGCCTCCATATGAGAGGAAAAGGATACAACTGACTTCTCCGTCCCATTCCAAATCTCATGGTTAACGCATTATATACGACGCAAGAATCACTGGCGACATTAGTTGTTAAGTCCTAGATAATATGTTCCTTTACCACCGGAACTTTCATCGTAGGTTATTACCTCATGGTAAATAACCTATAATCATATTATTATGAAAATAGTGTTTTCTGACCTTTTTCAAATGCATGTGATGACAACACTGGATTTGCAAAATACTTTACAGAAAATAATCAAAGGACATGAGCAAGTGTGAACTTGCCTTTTGTGATTGCAAGATTATGCTCTCACGGTCTTCAAGACAATATAAGATCCAATATCTGAAATCAGCATCATTGGTCCGGTAAGGACTAATGTTTAAAGAAGTAGGGTGCTATTATGCATAAGTAATGTAACGCATTTTCATAAACTCGAATACCGGGGATAACTTTGTTCTAGGGTTTGGATATTGGAAATGGCTTCTTTGGAATGTGTTGCTCTTTTAGATTAAGTTTCACACTTGTGCTTCTTGTTAAGGCTTGTGAGTGTGTGTAAAACAACATGTAATTATAAGATCATAAAACAATGAGATACACACAAATGTGAAATGCTACTCAAGATTGCTTATATTATAATTGTTTATCTTCAAACTTTTATGTTACAAGTAATGTTACTTATAAAAAATTTAAGTGTTATCAATCCAAAGTATACAAGTAAAGTATAAAGTACTGTGATTATGATTAATTGTCATATGTTGACTGAAGTGGCAAAACGAATAACTTTTGAAGAAAATATTTCTTTATTAAAGTTTAAACAATCCTTGGGTTAATCAAATGTGGTCGATGTTGTTTGTGCTTGCTTGAATAGTTTGGACTTGAGATGCTTTATGACTTAATTATAACAGATCAAAGTTAACTATAAAACACATAACAAAGTCTTTATCATAGTATTTAAAGTATTGTAGACTAAAGTTAACTTTAAAGACGTAGATGGACTTAAGGTATATTGCTTATTATAATTGTACTTTGTTCACTTCAAAATGTTTCTTTAAAGTTAACTAGGAAGGTATTACTTTTATTTGGTGTAGTGGTTTCTCAACATTATAATGGAATAGAATCATTTATCTTTTACAGATGAGTGGTTATGGTTTGTAAACAAGGAAATAATATTTCTTAACTACTTATGGATTTACTATAGTGTGGTGGCATGTTTATAAACTTGTATTTGAAGTAGTGGAAAAGATTTTATTTAGTTACAATTTAATCTTGAGGATTTTATATTTAATAAGGATCTTTTCAGAAAACAATTTACACTTATGGTTGAATGAGAACTCAATAAGATTGTATTTAAAATGTGTTGAACCATTTTGACTTTATATTATCAATATTTAAGACTAATACTATTTATAAGACTCAATTAGCTAATTTTTAGAAATATTAGCCAATTTTATTTATCCTTATATGAATTATCAACTAAGGAAATAAGTTCAAATTCAAGTTATTAAGTTGTTTAAATTTTTATTTATCTCAAAAGTGTAATATTATATTTTTAACATGTAGGTATTATTTTTGTGATCATTTTGGTATATTACATTTATTTCTATGATTTATAAATAATAAGATATGATTTTTATAAGATTTATTACTTTATAAATACTTAATAAATAATCAATATTTAATTAAGTGGAATAATAAAGCATGATTATAGTTTTAAATTATTGTTCTTATTTTCTAAGATTTTTGGTATTTTATTTATATTTTTAACATTCACCAATATTAAATATGAATTTTCAAATTATTAAAACTTATAAAATCTTTATTAAATAATAATTATTTAAATTGTTGGCATAATAAAGTTTAATAATAGTTTTAAGTTGTAGATTTCATTTTTCTAAATATTTTCATATATTACATATAGTTTCCTGGATTATAAAACAAAAGTTATTAATTTAACAAGTTTTAATCATTTTATTACATTTCAGGAAATATTTATATTTGATCTTATAATGTTTTATCTATTTACAAAACAGGAAATACTTTTGATACCGATCCTAAACCTACCCAAGGTCACTAACCAGTGGGGTCAGTACCACGTCATGCGCCACAAGTGCAAAGACTGGGTCAAATTAGTTGACCAATTGACTTGATGAAAGCATGACGTCACTATGACGTCATCCCGCTGTGACGATCAGGTGGCAAACAGCGGTGGCGATCTAGCGAGGTTTTGCAAACGCGATCGTTGCAGTTCGAAAGAGCACACGACAGGGAACCTATTAGCAGCGGCACCACTCGTATTTGGTCGCCAGAACATGGTCGGCGACGAGCTTTGTGGCGGCAGACGTCGATCTTCGGCGACAGAACAATTGCAGAAGCAAAGGAGGGGTTTGAGAGGACGATAGATTTCGCTGGCTCACAACGAACGCGTAGAGGTGGTCAGTGTGGACAGGGGAGGTCGGAGTCGTCGACATCTACCATGGAGGAGCACGACCAGAGCTCACGAAGATGACCTCGTGGCATCGAGTCCTGGTGCCCCTCCTTGATTCCGTTGACTAGGAGGCTCAGGGGAACAAGGCAAAGTCGTGTGCTTGATCAATGGAGCACGGGAGGGCTCAGAGCGACGTCAATCGTCGGTGACTCGGAGCTAGGGTTTCAGGACAGAGGAATTTGCGAGAAATTGAGAGGGTAAAATGTTGTGCTCGGCCTTATCCACAGCAGCTTCAAGGCTTTGTAGGCACCAGGGGCGGCGACACGAATCTTGGCACTCGCCGGCAATGAGGGTGCAGCCACCGAGATGATTGCAGCATCGAAAGGTCGACGACGGCGTGAGGAAGACGACAAATCGGTACGGGCTGTGTTGGGCTACTGCTGGGCCGATGTGGGCCAATGTTGGGCTGCACGCGGGCGACAATTAGATGGTGAGAAGAAATGGGCCAAGGCAAAGATTGACTGCTGCCTCTCTTCTTTCATTTTTTTCTTGTTCTCTCTTTTTTCTATATTCAGTTTTGAATTTTACTTTCAGATTTATATATTACTCATTTTTTTGAATATTTCCCATAGAAATTTATTTGCTAAATAATTGCAGCAAACCTTAAATTGTATTATGTATCATTTGTGAACTTTTATTATGTAATTTTATCATTTCTTTATTTTATTTATATATATATACTTTTCCTCTTAGTATTTGTAGGGTCTTTTCATATGAATTTAATTTATCTAATATCCATAAAATTATTAAAGAATACATTACTATTAACTCATGAGATTTGATTCTTATTAACTTATAATATTAAAGAAACTTTTATATATATATTAATCCTTCATTATTATTTGAAACATAAAGTTCTAGGGAACTAATATGGTTAATATTATTCCCATGAATCTAGGAAATAGCAATGTATATATTTTATTATAACTAACATAGGAGCTAAGGTTTGAATTGTAAATGCTTACCCTAGGGTTTAGGGTACTTAATATACTTATTTCTTTTGTTGATATGAGTAAAGATTAATGGCTAAACATATTGTCTTTATGTTTGTGATCTTTAATGGTATCACCTTTTAAAATAGAAAGTTATTATCTGGAATGTCTTATGAAAAGGATTTGATAAAGATAACTCCTAAGCACATTTAATTATGATATTTAGGAATGACAAAGATGTGCTTAAGTGATTTGCGATATGAAATATTCCTATAAACCATTGTGGAAACAAGATGATAGATCAATCAGATGAAATGGATATTATGTTTGGTTAAAGATTTAGGGTTTAGTGTTTACCAAGAATTCCTATCTTTCATATCCATCATCATGTGCTAACATGATGAGCTTTACTTCACAAGAATATTCTTATCCACCTTTTATTCTTCTAAACCCATTTATAAATCTACTGAGCTTGAAACTAGAGCTTTTCATAATCTTCTCATATACATACTTGGTTAAATCAACTACTCTACTGCTGATAACCACCAATCCAACAAGTAGTTACTTCTAACTCCATTCATACTCTTCCTTAATCATACACCACTAATATTACTCTAGTAGATGTATATATCAAACTACTCTCCTCAAAAGCTTACTATTCTTTAAGAGGAATAACACTACTTCTATAACTCCATGCTACTCTAGCTTCAGCTTAACTATATTGTCTTATATCTACTTAACATCAGTATCTTATATACAAACTTTACAAGCTTGGATCTACAACGCGACGGCGCGGTGCAAGTGGTGGAGAGTTTCTGCAGCAGGGCTTCGCCTACACGCAGTCGGGAGGGAGAGAGAGAGGAGGGCAGCAGGGCGGCTAGGTCTTAAGGAGGAGGTGTGTGAGGGGGTGCGCCCCCAGCCCTCTTTATATAGAGGGGTGGGCGGCCAGCCCTTGCCCCTCCCCCAAACCCTAGGGCCGGCGGCCAAGGAGGGGAGGAGTGGGGGGCAAGTTCCCCCCTTCTAGAAGCTCCCCTAGGGTTTTGCCCTAGGTTGGCCGGCTGGGCCCTATGGGGCCTTGTGCCCCTGGCCCAATGCGTCTAGGGCACTCCATCATAGGCCCATGCCCCCTCCCGGCAGGTGGGGCCACGTTGGTCCCCCTCCGGAAGGTTCTAGAACCTTCCGGTACAATACCGATTAACCCGAAACAATTCCAAACTCCAAAAACTGCATTGCCTTATATGAATCATATTCTCCGGACCATTCCGGAACCTCTCGTGATGTCCCGGATCCCATCCGAGACTCTAAACAAAAACTCATAAACCAATTATCCAATCTATCCTAGCGTCGAGACACGCTAAGTGTGTGACCCTTCGGGTTCGAGAACATGCAGACACGATCTTCTATCAATAATCAATAGCGGCGTCTGGAAACCCATATTGACTCCCACACATTCATCGATGATCATATCGGACGAACCATGATGCCAGGATTCAATCAATCCCATATATATATTCCCTTCGTCTCGCGATATTTTACTTGCCCGAGATTTGATCGTCGGTACCGTCATGCCTAGTTCAATCTCGTTCACAACAAGTACTTTACTCGTTCCGTAATCCGATATCACTTTGTGATTAACTCCTTAACCACATGCTTGCAAGCGGTGTTGATATCGATTACCGAGTGGGCCCGAAGTATATCTCTCTGAATTCGGAGGGACAAATCCCATCTCGATACATACAACCCAACAGTTACTTTCCGATCACCTGAGAGACACCTTTATGATCACTCTCTCATAGGATGACGTTTGATGACCTCAAAGCTTTCTTCCGATACCAGGGAGTTGTATTATCTCATGGTCTAAGGAATACAATATTTGACATAAGAAAAGCTTCGCAAAGATGAACACGATGACATGATCTAATTGCTTCGCTTAGTTTGGGTCTGTCCATCATATCATTCTCCCAATGATATGATCTCATTATTAATCGACAACTCATGTCTATGGTTAGGAAACCTTAACCATCATTAATCAATGAGCTAGTCCATATAGGCATACTAGGGACACGGTGTTGTTCATAAACCACACAAGTATTAAAGTTTCCCCTTAATACAATTCTAGCATGGAATATAAACTTTATCATGAACAAGAATTATAATAATAACATCTTTATTATTGCCTCTAGCGCATAATTCCAACAGTCTCCCACTTGCACTAGAGTCAATAATCTAGTTTACATTTGGCAACAATCTCACACCCATGGCACTAAGGTGTTGATCATGTTTTGCACGTGGAAGAGATTTAGTCAATGGATCTGCGACATTCAAATCTGTATGTACTTTGCTAATCTTCAGATCTCCATCTGCTATATAATCTCGGATTATATGAAACTTGCGGTTGATATGCTTGGTCTTTGGATGATATCTTGGTTCCTTAGCGAGTGCTATGGCGCCAGTGTTGTCACACAATATCTCCAGTGGGTCCAATGCACTTGGAACCACGCCAAGCTCAGTGATGAAGTTCCTGATCCAAACTCCTTCACTTGACGCTTCTGCAGCAGCCATGTATTCCGCTTCTACTGTAGATCCCGTGATCACGCTTTGCTTGCAGCTTCTCCAGCTGACAGCTCCTCCATTCAAAATACAAACGTATCCTGTCTGAGATTTAGAATCATCCTTGTCGGTGTCGAAACTAGCGTCGACGTAACCCTTTAGGACGAGCTGTTCATCACCTCCATAGACTAAGAACATTTCTTTAGTCCTGTTCAAGTACTTTAGGATGTTCTTCACGGCTGTCCAGTGTTCCACTCCTGGATCACTTTAGTATCTGCTCGTCAAACTAAGAGCATTGGACACATCCGGTCTAGTACACAGCATGGCATACATGATAGAACCTATGGCCGAGGCATAAGGCACTTTGCTCATAGATTCTCTATCATTCACCATAGCTGGACACTGAGCCTTGCTCAATATCTTACCTGACAACATAGGCACTGAACCTTTCTTTGTATTATCCATTCTGAACCTTTTCAGAACTTTGTCTAGGTATGTACTCTGGCTTAAAGCTATCAGGCGTCTTTGTCTATATCTATAGATTTTGATGCCCAATATATAAGCAGCTTCACCTAGGTATTTCATTGAAAAACACTTGTTCAAATAACTCTTCACTTTGTTAAGCATGTTAATGTCATTTCCAATAATCAATATGTCATCCACATATAGTACCAGAAATGTCACTGAGCTCCCACTCACTTTCTTGTAGATACAAGCTTCATAGCAATTTGGAACAAATCCAAAGCTCTTGATCACTTGATCAAAGCGAAGGTTCCAACTCCGAGATGCTTGCTTCAGTCCATAAATGGAACGCTGAAGTTTGCACACTTTATCAGCATCCTTAGGATCGACAAAACCTTCGGGTTGCATCATATACAACTCTTCATCAATGTTGCCATTGCGGAAAGCAGTCTTCACATCCGTCTGCCATATTTCATAATCATGAAACGCAGCAATTGCTAATAAAATATGAATGGACTTAAACATCGCTACGGGAGAGAAAGTCTCATCGTAGTCAACACCTTGAACTTGTCGAAAACCTTTCGCGACAAGTCTTGCTTTATAGACGGTAACATTACCATCCGCGTCCGTTTTCCTCTTGAAGATCCATTTGCACTCAACGGCCTTTCGGTCGCTAGGAGGGTCTACCAAAGTCCATACTTGGTTTTCGCTCATGGATCCCAATTCGGATTTCATGGCTTCTAGCCATTTCTCAGAGTCTGGGATCATCATCGCTTCCTCATAGTTCGCAGGTTTACTGTCGTCTACTAACAAGACAGTTAAGACAGGGTTGCCGTACCACTCAGGAGGGGCACGCGACCTTGTCGACCTGCGATGTTCAGTAGCAGCATCGTCTGAAGCTTCATGATCCTTGTCATTAGCTTCCTCTATTGTTGGTGCAGGCGGCACTGAAACAATTTCAGGTGCTGCGCTACTCTCCAACTCAAGAGAATGTTCAACAACCTCGTCTAGCTCTACTTTCCTCCCACTCACTTCTTTCGAGAGAAACTCCTTCTCAAGAAAGGATCCGTTCTTTGTGACAAACACTTTGCCTTCGGTTCTTTGATAGAAGGTATACCCAATAGTTTCCTTAGGGTATCCTATGAAGACGCATTTCTCCGCTTTGGGTTCGAGCTTGTCCGGCATCAACTTCTTGACGTAAGCTTTGCATCCCCAAACTTTAAGAAACGACAACTTAGGTTTAGCACCAAACCACAGTTCATATGGTGTCATCTCAACGGATTTAGATGGTGCCCTATTTAAAGTGAATGCAGTGGTTTCTAATGCATAACCCCAAAATGATAACGACAAATCAGTAAGAGACATCATTGATCGGACCATATCTAATAGAGTTCGATTCTGGCATTCAGACACACCATTGCGCTGTGGTGTTCCGGGTGGCGTGAGTTGCGAAACGATTCCGCTTGCTTTAAGATGCGTGAGAAAATCATAACTCAAATATTCACCTCCACGATCGAATCGTAGAAACTTAATTTTTCTGTTATGATGGTTCTCCACTTCATTCTGAAATTCCTTGAACTTTTCAAATGTTTCAGATTTATGTTTCATTAAATAGATATACCCATATCTACTTAAGTCATCGGTAAAAGTGAGAAAATAGCGATATCCACCGCGCGTCGAAACACTCATCGGTCCGCATACATCGGTATGTATGATTTCCAACAAGTCCGTTGCTCGCTCCATCATTCCGGAGAACGGGGTTTTGATCATCTTGCCCATTTGGCATGGTTCGCATGTGTCAAATGATTCAAAATCAAGAGACAACAAAAGTCCATCAGAATGGAGTTTCTTCATGTGTTTTACACCAATATGACCTAGACGACAGTGCCACAAATAAGTAGTATTATCACTGTCTACTTTGCATCTCTTAGCCTCAATGTTATGGATGTGTGTTTCATCCCTTTCGAGATCCAGAAGAAATAAACCATTCACAGCAGGTGCATGACCATAAAAGATGTTACTCATATAAATAGAACAACCATTATTCTCATATTTAAATGAATAACCGTCTTGCAATAAACACGATCCAGATATGATGTTCATGCTCAACGCAGGCACATAATAACATTTATTAAGGTTTAAAACTAATCCCGAAGGTAAAACTAAGGAGAGCGTGCCGACGGCCATCACATCAACTCTTGATCCGTTGCCAACGCGCATCGTCACCTCATCCCTCGCAAGCCGCCGTCTATTCCGTAGCTCCTGTTTCGAGTTACAAATATTAGCAACTGAACCAGTATCAAATACCCAGGCACTACAACGAGGGCTAGTAAGGAAAACATCAATAACATGTATATCAAATATACCTTTGATGGTGCCAGCCTTCTTGTCCGCTAAGTACTTCGGACAGTTGCGCTTCCAGTGACCCTTGTCCTTGCAATAGAAGCACTCAGTGTCCGGCCTAGGTCCGGACTTGAGCTTCTTCTCAGCAGGGGCAACGCGCTTGCCGTCGCCTTTCTTGAAGGGCTTCTTTGCACCCTTACCTTTTCTTAAAGGTGGGGGGCTTGTTGACCATCAACACATGATTATCCTTTTTGATGTCCACCTCCGCAGCCTTCAGCTTTGCGAAGAGTTCGGTGATCGTATCAGTGGAACCAATCTAATTATGAGTCACTACAAAACTTTTGTAGCTGGGAGGGAGTGATTGCAGAACCCTGTCAATCTTGAGCTCCTCTGGAATCTTGCAGTCTAGTTGCTCAAGGCGTTGAGTGTAGCCCGACATCTTTATGGCGTGCTCACTAACGGAACTCCCTTCCTCCATCTTGCAGTTAAAGAATTTCTCAGAGATCTCATATCTCTCAGAACGGGGCTGAGTCTGGAACATAGTTTTCAGCTCCTCGAGGATCTCATAAGGCCCGGGGTAGTCTTCAAAACGATTTTGAAGGTCCGATTCCATAGCAAACAACATGGTGCTCTTAATCACACCATAATCATCTTTGCGCGACTGATAGACAACTTTCTCATCAGCCGGCGCATCTACAGCAGGGGCGTCACCTAGCGCATCATCAATGACATAGTCCTTTTGTCCGCCAGCACGAATGATTCTCAGATTGCGGAACCAGTTGGTGAAGTTAGACCCATTGTTTCTAAGCTTTTCTTTCTCAGCAAAAACATTGAAGTTGAAGTTGGACTTAGCCATTTGATCTACAATATTTGCAAGTACAAATTAGACTATGTTCATGATAACTAGTTCAACTTAATCAAATTACTAGATGAACTCCCACTAAATTCAACATCCCTCAAGTTATTTAGTGAACATGATCCAAATTCACCACACCTAATCCGATCTTCACGAGAAGATATGTGGTTGTAATGGTGGACAACGAAGTGTCGATCATATCATTCATATGACTCATGCTTAACCTTTCGGTTCATGTGTTCCGAGGCCATGTCTGTACATGCTAGGCTCGTCAAGTCAAACCCAAGTATTTCCGCGTGTGCAAAACTGGCTTGCACCCGTTGTATGTGAACGTAGAGTCTATAGCACCCGATCATCACGTGATGCTTGGACGCGACGAACTTTCGCAACGGTGCATACATGGGGAGAACACAGTTCTATCTTGATCTTTAAGTGAGGAATCATCTTATAATGCTACCGTCGCAATCTAAGCATAATAAGATACATAAAAGGATAAACATCACATGCATATAACTTTATGTGACATGGTATAGCCAATGTTCGCACAATGATCTCCATCTTGTGCGTGCCGGCATGATCTCCATCACTCCACCATGATTGCCTCCACCACGAATAGCAACTACAACTATTGCTAACTACTTAGCGATAAAGTGAAACTATTACATGGCGTATAAGAAGTTGACACACAGGTCATACACAATCATAAAGACAACCATATGGCTCCTGCCAGTTATGTACTCATCGACATGCAAGTCGTGAAACATTACAAAACATGATCATTGCATACAACATACACATCACATCTTGGGCCATACCATATCACAGAAAACACTCCCTGCAAAAACAAGTTAGACGCTTCTACTTTGTTGTTGCATGTTTTACGTGGCTTATGGGAGTAACAAGCTAAGAACGATTATTACCTACAGAAATCCACAACGGTGATATTATGGTTGCCAAACTCCGGTGTAAATCCCGTGACAACTATAGTGAGAGAAACTGGCATCCACCAGCCGCATGTGTGGAACAAGCCACACGTCAAGTGCGGAGCCGGTCTCGCGAACGATGTCGCGTAAGGTTGGCCTGGACCGCTTCGATCTCACTATCCCGCGCCATAAGAAGTACACAAACAAGAGGCTTGTAACAGAAAACATCAACGCCCGCAACAACCATGTTGCGTTCTACTCGTGAATCACATCTACGCATAGATCTAGCTCTGATACCACTGAAGGGAATCGCAACATAGTAAATCAAAAAAATTCTACGGATACGAACGGGAAAGCCAAGATCTAATCTAGGAGATACAAACAACGAGGGGGAATAGATGAGATCTTCATACCCTTGAAGATTCGCACAGCGGAACGTTCGTCGAAACGTGGGTGATGTAGTCGTACTCGCTCCTCCTCCTCACGATCCGATCTGATCTAACACCGCAAGTGGCGATGCCTCCGAGAGATGCACACGTGCAGCACCTCGAAGTATCCTCCTTCCTCGGTCCAGCAAGTATGGTGGAGAGACGGATTGGATCTACAACGCGACAGCGCGGTGCAAGTGGTGGAGAGTTTCTGCAGCAGGGCTTCGCCTACACGCAGTCGGGAGGGAGAGAGAGAGGAGGGCAGCAGGGCGGCTAGGGCTTAAGGAGGAGGTGTGGGAGGGGGTGCGCCCCCAGCCCTCTTTATATAGAGGGGTGGGCGGCCAGCCCTTGCCCCTCCCCCGAACCCTAGGGCCGGCGGCCAAGGAGGGAGGAGTGGGGGGCAAGTTTCCCCCTTCTAGAAGCTCCCCTAGGGTTTTGCCCTAGGTTGGCCGGCTGGGCCCTATGGGGCCTTGTGCCCCTGGCCCAATGCGGCCAGGTCACTCCCTCATAGGCCCATGCCCCCTCCCGGCAGGTGGGGCCACGTTGGTCCCCCTCCGGAAGGTTCTAGAAGCTTCGGTACCATACCGACTAACCCGAAACAATTCCGAACTCCAAAAACTGCATTGCCTTATATGAATCTTATTCTCCGGACCATTCCAGAACCTCTCGTGATGTCACGGATCCCATCCGAGACTCCGAACAAAAACTCATATAACAATTATCCAATCTATCCTAGCATCGAGACACGTTAAGTGTGTGACCCTTCGGGTTCGAGAATATGCAGACATGATCAGCTATCAATAATCAATAGCGGGGTCTAGAAACCCATATTTACTCCCACACATTCATCGATGATCATATCGGACGAACCACGATGCCAGGATTCAATCAATCCCATATATATATTCCCTTCGTCTCGCGATATTTTACTTGCCCGAGATTTGATCGTCGGTACCGTCATGCCTAGTTCAATCTCGTTCACAGCAAGTACTTTACTCATTCCGTAATCCGATATCACTTTGTGATTAACTCCTTAACCACATGCTTGCAAGCGGTGTTGATATCGATTACCGAGTGGGCCCGAAGTATATCTCTCCGACTTGGGAGGGACAAATCCCATCTCGATACATACAACCCAACAGGTACTTTCCGATCACCTGAGAGAAACCTTTATGATCACCCTCTCATAGGATGACGTTTGATGACCTCAAAGCTTTCTTCCGATACCAGGGAGTTGTATTATCTCATGGTCTAAGGAATACAATATTTGACATAAGAAAAGCTTCGCAAAGATGAACACGATGACACGATCTAATTGCTTCGCTTAGTTTGGGTCTGTCCATCATATCATTCTCCCAATGATATGATCTCATTATTAATTGAAAACTCATGTCTATGGTTAGGAAACCTTAACCATCATTAATCAATGAGCTAGTCCATAGAGGCATACTAGGGACACGGTGTTGTTCATAAACCACACAAGTATTAAAGTTTCCCCTTAATACAATTCTAGCATGCAATATAAACTTTATCATGAACAAGAATTATAATAATAACATCTTTATTATTGCCTCTAGGGCATAATTCCAACACAATTATCATATTGATTTAATTGTCTTCCAACACTCCCATCTTATAGATGATATTTAAATCTAGCATTACTATTTACCTATTCTTACTTCTTTCTTTATAGGCCTTAAGTGAATGCTATGATAAGTGTAGCCTTTGGTACATAGACTGATAAGTGTAGCCTTTGGTAATTCTGATTCTTGTGCAAACTGATTAAGGCCCGTTCAATGTCCGACAGGTCTCAGGAAAAGTTGTTGGTCACGCTAAACTTTTGCAAGAGTCTGACTAATCTCCATCTGTCGGACGTATCCAGCTTGATACGCATCGGACACCCATTGTTTTGAAGAGGGCAGCATGGTATGTCCAATCTTATTTTCCGGCTGCCAGCGAGATTAGAAAGAAAAACCATCAGGCATCATCATGGTTGATGGTGTCAATCACAAGTAAATATAGTGATGTATGATTTGCACTAGGTTGATTCCAATCGTGAGGAACCTGCTCCTGCTCCTATGTTTTCTGATGGGGATCATGTAGCCGTGGAATTCTAGTGGCTGATATCTGATCTTGTGATGTGAGGCTGGTTTTTTAGATGTTCCAGTAGCTCATTGATCTTTTTTGTGTTAATTCTTCATGCACGATTACCTTATGTGGCCCTGATTAGAATCTAGTTTCCTGAGCTCATTGGTCTAATGTGCTTCCGTTCATAGTTTCCTGAGCTCCTTATTCGAACCACTCCGTGATGTATGATCGAAACCCCCTCTCCCGTTCCTAGTTTCCTGAGCTGGGCAATACTAGATATCTGCTTTAAGAGGGTAGAACTCCAGTCTTGTTCTTTTATCTATCATTGTTGGATGCTCCATACTGGATATGTCCAATCTGCAAGTTGAATATGCACTAGAACAACTTTGTGCTTTAGCTGTTACTGCTAGAAACAAAACAGATTGCAGACTTTTTTTAGTTAATGCACTATGCGTTTTGCTTACCATGATACATAAAGTTGGGCCTATGCAAAAGGGTTATTTGGTTTAACCGTATTGAATTGACCATGCAATCCTAGCTCCCTTGTTTAGTTTGAGGAATGGAATGGGTTGGTTCATCATCACCTAGTATAAAGTGAGGGATTGGGTCACCCACCAATTTTGTAGGATCATCACGTGATGTATGAGGTGATTACTTGATCCAAACTTCCCCAATAAACTCGGGGTTTCTTGTCTAAATACAAGTATTTAGGGAGGCAACATTAATGGTCTGGACAAGTTTCAACAGGCTCTTATTTCATCTAGTACCTACTAGTTCCTTATCAGTCCACTCCACTAACCGAAATAGCTATTTGCTAAAGATAGTGGGACTGTCAAGGCAGCGCATACTTGCTATTTGCAAGTTACATTAGACTGTTAGTGGTTGCTGGTATCTGTAATTGCACGTCCATTGTTGTATCTCAAGAACAGGAGGTCTTTGTTATTGTCTTGGAGGAGTCTAAGTTGGCATGTTTCAGTTGATTGATGAGGTTAGCGGTCTCGCAGTCGCATGCTTGGTCCTGAGCGAGCCTCCTCCTCCATAACATGTTTGATCACTTCCCAGTTATAACTCTTAGGCTTGTTCCGGGACATGATTGTCTGGTTCTGTCAGGTACTCAGGTTTGATCATTCTCAGTTATAACTGTTAGACTGCTCTTGGTAAGATCTGTTTCATTTTATGATGCTGACCTTGAAATTTCTGTTCACACAACTTTACAAAGTAGGGTGATAGTACATACGTATATGATAGGACCATACACAACTTTATAAGGGCTTACACTAGGCCCTTAGCACTTGATACTTGATGGTGTTCACTGGACCTGCTAGAAATGCCAAAGGAAATACCGAGGCAGCCTGTATGCCTTATATCTTTTGTCCTGAACAATTGTAGCTTTCTTGCTGACCTTCTGTATATTAACCAAGTGAGAGAATCCTTTGTTAGTTGTTGTTTACTATATTATTTACACTTAGACATCATGACAAAAGCATCAAGCATGATTATGTTTAACTGTTTGTTATTATTAATAAAATAATCTTTTTTAGGCAGTGTCCCATCTAAGTTGGAATAGTTTATATTTTGATAGTTCGATCATGCTGCTCTTTACTTGAAAAAACTAAATGGTTGTTGGATGATCTATGCTTGCTATTGGTCGGCTGATCTAGGCTATTTGTTTGTGGTTGGTGTAGGATGAGCTACAGCGGAACACCCTTGAGATGTAGTTCTTTGCAAAATCCGGAGAAGATCAAGTTCAAAGGTTGGTTGTACATTGTAGTTCTTTTCATATGATTTTTGTTGAAATTCAAAAAAATTATCTGATGCAAAGCACTGTAAAAGAATGCAATTCTATACTTGTTTGAGCTATTCAAAATCTTTATCTTATTCAGTGAAGTGGAAATCCATGACTCTTTTTTATAATAGGTTTAGTTGAAGATAAATTCCAGTTTATACGTTCATACCATCAACCTGATACCGTCGCACGGCTCCCCATCTCGGTCTGATTTTGTCCCCATCTCTATTTGACCCAGGCTATGGATGGTCGGTGACCGATCAAAATACTCACTATATTAGGTCTGTTCAGAGCCAGCCATCATTGTTTCACTACATATGCAGTCTGGTTTAGAGCATACAAGCCACGATACTGAATTTGGGGCTTTAGTTTGGTTGTAGTACTTCAGCAAATTAGTTAGGAGATCTCTCAAGCAGTGTATGAATGAGTTTGCAGGCAAGATTTCTCCCGAGCAAGTAATGTTTACCAGTTTTCTATGAACAATTTTGTTTCTGTCTATTCATGTAGAGACCAAGGATATCGAGAATTATTTTGTGTACCATTGTATTGATGTATATTATGCAAAATGCAGAACCTTCTACAACAGTCTGTAATGATAGTCTTTGATATTCTATAGCCTGATGACTCCTATGATAAGAAAAGCGGATCAAAAGACCATCTCAACAATATCCTCAGAGGTATGACAAAGTTCTGTTGAAGAATAATTTCTTCAGCAACATTTGTTTGATTGGCAGCATGTCAAAGTCGTAGGCATACAGTTCTTATTTAAAACCAAAATCAACCGTGCATTTGGAAGCACTAAAAATACTGTAGTAACATTGTACATGTTTGATATTGACTTGTACATGTTTGACATTGACTTGTACATGTTTGACATTGAAATTTACATCTTTCTCTGAGATGCAAAGTGCAGTACATCAGTTGTTTCTGTCTGGTACATGTTCAAGGTTGATTGTAAGATAATTTGTGTGCTGTACATTAGTTGTTCCTTTTTGGTATTTTTACTATCCAAGCCATGCATTTCCTTAACTAGGACATATGTATATTTAAGTGCTACTTAAAAGTGATGTAGATTTGTATCACCAGTATAATGTTTGCTAATAGCTTCAGAATTGATATGCACATCTGTTTATTTTCTTTCTACCTGATCTATCTATGTTAATTTTAGAAGATATTTCTTTCTTTGACTGACAACCATAACCATCATTTCCTCTCTTTTAAATGAGCTACAGGCCGAAGATAGAAGAATTGAAGGCTTCATACTTATCAAAGAGTTGATATTCATATTTCTGTGGCTGTGTGTGATTTGTATTATGGAATCTTTGTAATATACTACACTGTACTTTTGTAAATGTTTTCTATTCCTGGTTTATGTGAATTATGCCTGATTGTATTATTTGTGGAAGTGGACCATTCCTGGGTTTCAATTTTGGTTAGAATTATTGAATGTGATTTGAGATGCACTTACCAAAATATTATTTGTGTAATGCATGTCTGTTTATCCAAATGCTATTTGGGATTTTAAAAGGCCATAGCGATTGGAGCAATTTACAATTCCTGGAAAAAATGGTTGAAAATAAAAAGAGCTGAATGGTAAAAAGGCCACCGCCCCAAAATTAAAAAGGCCGTGGGCCTAAAAACAAAAAGGCTAAAATATTAGGCTTGGCCCAAGTAGCAACGAAAAATATTAATGGACTGAATCATTGGCTTGGCCCATGTAATTTTTGAAATGGACCGGGTTGATTGTTTGCCACGTAGGCTCAGCCATGCAGATCTGACCTGGCGAGGCCAGTTTGCCCATGACGATATCGGATCGTCATAATGGTTATGACGATCCAAAATCGTCATAGACGGTTATGACGATTTCACTAAAATCGTCGTTATAGTTCATTTGCGACGCTCAGCTTTCGACGATCTTAAAATTGTCATAAACTCACTATTGTGACGATTTTGTGACGAAAATAGAGGGTCATATATAGCCAGATTCCTTGTAGTGATGGTCAAGAGTTGATAGATCAAGAATTGATAGGATAAGAATTGGTGAATGAATAGTTGATTACTCAACATTGATGAACGATAGATATTAGAACAAGGTTCAATAAAGATGATAAGGATTGATATGGGAAGAAAGATATATGGTGAATGATCTTGACTTGGTTTCCTTCCTACTGAATCTCACTAAAGAATTAAGGTTAGGTATTACCATGATACTCATGGTATAAGTAGATAAGAATGATATAGGTCAAGTCTTAGTCATTGAATTCTTGTTACTTGGTATTCATGAGGTATTGTAATGAATACTAGGATGTGATCACTTAAGGATCAAATTATAGTCATTAATCAATGTGTAATGTATTAGGATTTAACTTTTATTACATTTGATCTACCCTTAGATCAAATCTCCCTTACCCAAAATAAGGTTTTAGCAAAGGTTATATTGAAACTTATTGCAGTCAACTTGATGATCAACTTCAATTCCATCAAGTTGAGAGAAGCTTCAATCACTTCGACAAGTTTTGTTCAAAAGCGCAAAAATGATTCAGATTTTCTATGCATGAATGCAATGCACACATTTGTGTTCAGCTTATTTCTAAGCTCTAATCCTGGGATGTTACATACACTTTCCTTAATAAATCCTTTCCTAGATAACTCATCAATTTCCTCTTCGATTCGTCGTAAACGTATCTATAATTTTTGATGCTCCATGCTTGTTTTGTGTCAACTTTGTTATGTTTTGTCTACACTTTGAGGTGTTTTTATACATTTTCTGTAACTAACCTATTGACAAGATGTCGCGGTGTCAGTTGCCTATTTTCTATTGTTTTTGGTTTTAGAAAAGCCAGAAAAGAAATATTCTTGAAGTTGGACCGGACAAAAGCTAAAGTCAATATTTTACCGAAGCAGACACGGAGTCTAGAGGAGAGACGAGGAGGCGCAATGAGGCAGCCAGACCCAGGGGTGTGGGCCCCTCGAGGCTCCACTGACCTTGCCCTTTCGCCTATTTATACGTCTCCTCGAGACGTAAACCGTAACATGGGAAAAAATTCACGAAAAAGTCTGCAGCGCCGCCGCCACCGAAGAGGAGATTCAGGGGACAGAAGTCTCTGTTCTAGCACCCTACCGGGATGGGGAATTGCCCCCGGAGACATCTCCATCGATCTCCACAACCATCTCCATCGACTCCACCGCCATCTCCATCGCCGTTGCTGACTCCCATGATGAGGGAGTAGTTCTCCCTCGAGGCCAAGGGCTCTACCGATAGCTATGTGTTTATCTCTCTCTCTATGCGTGATCTTATTGGGATCATGAGCTTTGTAATCAAGTAGATCTACTCTGCTACTCAAGTGCTTTAATTAATCTCCGGCTATCCCCACGTGTGTGAAGGTGACAGTGTGCACACCGTGTGGCACTTAGGCTAAAGATTACATAATACTTACCATGAGTTATATTTTGAGTTGGTTGTCTCTATGAAATTGTGGTGTTTGTTGGAACCATCTAGCGCTCAAGGTGACACTATGGGGTTATCTAGATGGGGAATGCGAACTTTAAGGAGTGCTTTTGTAGCCCTACCGTGGATTAGAGTTGTCCAACTGGAGAGTAGTTTAGATTAGAATAATGAAGAGAAGATATTTATACGAGAGTGTCCACTAGTGAAAGTACGATCCCAATGCCTTGTTTCTAAGCATTGAAACACGGTTTACATCTAATCCTGCTACATGTTTGCTTGCTGCCATCTTTATTTCAGATTGCCTCTAGTCCGTTCCTCCCCGTCAAGCTCTTTTCTGGCACCGTTGTCTTATAATCATCCATACTACTTGTATTCTACTATCTCTTCGCCGAACTAGTGCACCTATACACCCGACAAGTGTATTGGGTGTGTTGGGGACACAAGAGACTTCTTGTATCTTGATTGCAGGGTTGCTTGAGAGGGATACCTTTGACCACTTCCTCCCCGAGTTCGATAAACCTTGGGTAATCCACTTAAGGGAAACTTGATGTTGTTATACAAACCTCTACACTTGGAGGCCCAACACTGTCTACAAGAATAGAAGCGTGTGTAGACATCAAGCTCTTTTCTGGCGTTGTTGCCGGGGAGTTAAGGTAAAAGGTACTCACATTCTCTGGCTACTAAGCTATCTTCTAGTACTGTTGCTGGTGTGTGAGTGCTCAAAGTTATTTCCTTTAGATTCTGCAATTATATATTTTTGTTTCTTTTTTTTATTTTCACTAGTTAGGCTTAATGGAAAACAACAAAAAATTTAGAGAGCTTTATATTATTTATCTTGAGTTAGGACATGAAGTGTTTGAAGAAATTTTTTAAAAACCTATGGAACTTTATTTGCATGCTAATAGCAATGTTATTAGTATGAATTGTTTAAACACCATTATTGATAATTCTATGGAAAATTCTAAGTTTGGGGAAGCTAGTTTTTATAAAAATGATCTTTTTAGTTCCCCGGCTTTAGAGGAGAAAATTTTGTTTGATGATAATTTACCTCCAATATATGATGATTACAATGATGAATATGATATTTTCAGTCCACCTACTATTGAGGAGAAAATTAATTATGATTACAATATGCCTCCTATATTTGATGATTATGGTGATGAGAATAGTAATGATAGCTATTTTGTTGAATTTTCTCCCACTACAATTAATAAGAATGACTATGCTTATGTGGAGAGTAATAATTATTTTATGCATATGGATCATGATAAGAATGTTTTATGTGATAGTTATATTGTTAATTTTATTCATGTTTCTACTTAAAGTTATTATGAGAGAGGGAAACATGGTCTTATGTATCTCAACAATATTAAGTTTCCCCTCTTTATGTTGAAAATCTTGAAGTTGCACTTGTTTTGCTTTCCTATGTTTGTTGCTTTGTGCTTTCATGACTTGTTTCTTTACAATATTCCTATGCATAGGAAGTGGTTTAGACTTAAATGTGTTTTGAATTTGCTTCTTGATGCTCTCTTTTACTTCAATTCATATTTCTTATGTGAGCATCTTCTCAAACTATCAAGCCTAACTTAAAGGCGTTAAAGAAAAGTACTTCTTGGGAGATAACCCAAATTTTGTTAGGATATTTATTTTGTTGAGTCTTGGAAGTTATTACTTCTGTAATAACCTATCCTTATCCTTTTTGTGTGGTTTTTGTGCCAAGAATAACCTCTAATGAGAGAGAAGTAAGATTTGGGGAAGTTGCTGTCCCGAAACAGATTTTTGTGCTTCACTGTAAAAATACGTGAAAAATCCATATTCTTCAGATTGAGCTGTAATTTTCTGAGCATATGACCTAGGTTGTTTTCTAACTTTCATTAGTTCAACACTTTTCGATTTTAGCAACAGAAGGTCTTTGAAAAAATCAGTTTTTACCTGCTGGTCTGTTCTAACAGATTTCTGCCATTATTTGCATTTGCCTCTTATCGGTTTATTTTTGAGTTCTCCTTGATCACTTGAGATTTTAAAAGGAATTGATACAATATATTGTGTTCTAATGGAAGTTAATTGAGTTTAAACTAAACCCAAATGCTTATTATCTTGAAGAATTGTGTGAAGTTTTTATGAAGGAAATTTTCAAGTGTAGGGGAAGAATGATGTGATGAGATGAAGAATGCACAAAATATCAATCTTGGGGATGCCACCCATGTCATCCCAAGGAAATATTCAAGAGGTACAAGCTTCAAAGCTTGGGGATTCCCAAGGCATCCCCTTCTTCATCAATAAAAATGCAGGTTTTCTTTCAAAACACTTTATTTTTATTGCTTCATGCACTATTGTGTTGTTCTTGGAGCTTCTTTGTTTTTGTTTTTAGTTTTTGTTTGTTTGGTTTGCCGCAGTAAGTTGGTTGGACCCCAGAACACTTCTTTTGGAGAGATAAAGACTCTGTTTTCATTGCCTAGAACACTCTAGTTTTCATTCTTATTGTTTTGTGAGTGTTCTCTTTTGCTAGAACTGTGTTTAGCCTTAGTTTTCTTATGCTTTTTGCTTATAACTTTTTAGTTCTTCTTTGTGGATTTGTGAGACATGCACACTGATCTTTATTGATTATTATCTTTGTGAGTCGATTCTAATAAGTCGATTGGTGTTGGAAAAGAGTAGGAAGCTTCATGCTTAGGTGGTACAAAAAGGGGGCTTGTTTTGGCTGTGGCTTAGACTTTATCATGTCATGTTAGATATTGATTTGACCTTATGATTAGTGATTATTGCTGTAGCATGACTTGTTACAAACAATTGAGATCGCTTAATGTGCCTTGAAAGAATCATGCATTGTTTTAGCATACAAAAGCATAATATTGTGGTATTCACCTTTTATGCTTTATTTGGGTTGACTTGGCACATGCTCACACCATGTTATGAATATAACCAGTCACCTTAGCCACCATGATCATTTACTTTTTGACTTGTGGTACCACTTTATGCTTTGATTGATAATGTTTTGTCACTCTGCATGATTATGGCCATTATTGCTCTCTTAGTTGGTCGCTCCCAGTCTTTTGCTAGCCTCCACTTGTATTGAGTAAGATCTACTCATGCATCCAACTCTGAAGAAACCAAGTTATTCCAAAGAGTCCACTATAAATTCATATGCATGGTGTGTTACACCATTCCATGTATATTCTTGTTTTATCTATGTTCCAAATTAAACTTGTTATGAGAAAATTAGTGATTAAAGCTCTCACAAACTTGATGGCACACTTTATTTTTCTTGCCCCTAATAAACTTGAACCATTGTGTCATCTATGTTGTATATGCTTGCACTTATAAGTTGGGAATTAGCAGAACCGTGCTGTAATGGTGAACACTTTCAACACCGGTAAGTATCTACCTAGTTGATATCATACTCTTTTGTTTATGGATGTCGGCAGTGTGAAATAAAAGGAGAGCTTGTAAGTTCATGGAGTTATGTATGTGTGTTAGAGAAATGCCTGGGACGCTAGCCTAAGCCATGCCTAATCATGGTGGAAACTTGCAGCATCACCATAGTGAGCAATCCATGAAGCATCCTTAGAAAAAAAATATAGTGTAACATCCCTAATTTTTCATTAAACCAAAACTTCATCATTGCATTCATATCATCATGGCATGTGTGCTTTGCACAATTTTTTTCAAAATTTAAAACCTAGCAAAACCCTATTTAAACCCTCCCTTTATATGCAAGGTGGAGTTGTTGTTTTTATATTTATTTTACCTAAAAATATATTGTTAGTGGTTTGTTGCGTTTTAAAACATTTCTGAACACTAGGTTCACCTCTTAAATTTTGGTGAAAGTTTTATTTGTTTTGGAGTTGATTTGCTAGTTCAAATCATTAATAGAAATAAAAACAGAAAAGAAAAAAGCTAGAGGAAAAAAGAGAACATGCCAGCCAAACCAGCCCACCCAACGCCCCCGGCCCAGTAGCCCACCTGGCTCCCCCTCTCCCCCTCTTCTCTTTTCTCACCGCGCACACCCGCACCCGCTCGCTGACAACCTGGCCCCACTGCCACATCGTCATCGTCGTTAATCTCGCGTTGGAGGACTCGCGCCCCTTGTCTGTCATTTCCCCCGATTCAATTCGAGTAAAAGCGCTTGATTCGTGGCTTAATTATTCCCCCTGAACACTGTTACATAATCCCCATGGCCCCTTCTCCATTTTTCCCCACACCGCACCACCCAAGAGCCCCTAGGCTCTGCAAATTCTAGCTCAACATGCCGCCGTTCTGACGCACTTCGGCGACGAATTCCGGTGAGCTTCGACCACCCTCGCCCCCTACTTTACACTGTAGCATTCGTCGTCTTCGGGCGCATCGGCTAACCCTCTCCAATGGCTTGTTCGTGCCCCAGGGGCTCGGCTTTGTCTTTGTTTGCGAGCAACCGACACCCGACGCAACTCTGGCGAGGGAATACCGACGAGTTCGTGTGCCCCTTCTTCAACCACAACCTCCACTGCAACCGCATTGTCCCCGTGACCTCGGTAATGCCCAGAGCCCCTCCCCTTACCCCTAGAACCGCTGGTGCACCGTCACCAGACATGCTGCCGCCACACACGCCATCAGCGTTGCCCATCTCTGGCCCAAAGCGCTCTAGTCTATTAGATCTAGATCTAAATGTTATGATAAATTCATTTAGTGAAGGGGTACCGGTTGATCTGAGCCGTGCGATCTGACATTGATCTAACGATGAGTGTGCTTGATCCGCGCGAAGCGGTACCAGCCAGTAGGGTTACGCCACGTGTCTGGGTTTTCTGTTTAAAATCCAGAAATGATTTGTTAGATGTTTAAACTTGTAAAATTCGTAACTTTTGATCCACAATTCAGAAAAATGCAAATTTGGTGTCTATGGATTCAGAAAAATGTGAAATTTATTACCGTGGCCTTATTTTGTTTAGTAGCATCTGTAAAATTTGAGTTTTAGGCATAGAGTTGTTTAAGGCTATTTTGACTATAAAAATTATTCTATAAATTATTTTTAGGTGGATCTTGTGGTCTTTAGCATTTAGAAAGTGTACACTATCTTATGTATAGTAGACTTTGTTTTAAAAAGTGTGGTTTTCATCTCATTGCATAATTCCATGCATCCATATAATTTTTGAGTGCCTTATATTGAATTGTATATTTTTGTTGTTGTTTGATTATGTTGTGTAGATTGTGAAGTTTGTTGCTGTGAGGATTGTACCTACTCTCCTAGATACCAAGAAAAATGATATTTCATCATATTCCCCATTATTTTACCTATTGCATTAGTGTTATTTTAGTAGGACTTGCATGATAGTTTTAAGTATATTGCTATGCTATAGAAATCCTATAGATTATAAATTGGTAGTATTTTCCTAAGTTAGGAGAGATCGTATGCTAGAATGCTTAGTCTTTCTATTAGAATTCGTGGGTGGAAATTCATATTATGGTGTTATGGAAAGTTTATATATTTATATTTTTGACTAAGAAAACAAATATTGTTAATGAAACACCTGAGTGGATTGGGACTTGTATGGTTTATGTTGAGTGCTTACTCAGGGCCCATTTCTATGGTTTACCCTGGTGTATCACACTTGTGGATGGCCACCCAGGAACAAAGAGATTTGAGATGTTTGTGTTGCGAATCTTCCAATGCAACCACATGGCATATGGGCTCCGCCTTAACCAACTAAGTTGTGAGAACTCAGCCAGACGGATAGAGGGTGGTAGAATTGATAGGATGGAACGCGCCAGTGGTGGTCTGAGGGATTAGTTCTGAAAAGACTCATCTCGATGCATGTCGAGTCTTGTGGGGAAAGTGCACCACCTCTCGGGAGGGTAAACCTAAGTACTTAGTCGTATCCCCGGTTATGGACAATTTCTGAGCGTCAAGACATTAAAATAGTTCAAGAATCACCAGATCCAAAATTCTCTAATTAAAAATTGTGGTTGAACAAGGGTAGAGGTTCAGTAATATCTATTGGTGGTACCTTAGTATTTTCAAACTAGTAGGATAAAACTTGCTATTTGCAAAGCCATCCAGATCCACACTTATCCATATTCATGTAGTTGTTAGGTTCTACTATACAACTATGGTATCACTTTCCAATACAATTCCAACTGTATTGAACCTTTGTGGGTGTAACTTATCATGTTGCAGGTTACTCTGATGGTGAGTAGGGTTATGGGTCTACACTCGACATGTTTTCCTGTAGCGCATGAAGATGAAGACTCTATTATTATGCTATGTATTGAGAACGCTAAATAAGTTAGCCTTGGGCTAAGTGAGTTGTAAGAACTATTGTACTCCTAGAATTGCGATGTAATAATGGACTTTGTTTTTGTGTACTTCATCTTAAACTATGGGTGCTAGCAAAAATGATCCAGGGACTAGCACTGCAATCACAAGGATCTCTCCCTTATTGGGTGAGATCTTACAGATGGTATCAGAGCAGTGTGTTACCTGTAGGTTTGTGACCCTAAGATGGATTAGATTAAGAAAGCCACTAGGAAAATACAACACCACTATGAATTTTTACACTTTGTTTCTTTTCATCTCATAAAGCCTCTCCTAATCTTCTTTCTCATCTCTATTTGTAGATGGCCGCCATCAACGAATCCGTCAGGAAGGGACCACTATTTACTATGACACTAGAGTGTGAGATGGAATTTCCCAAGGCACTCAAGAGCTTCATGATCAGCTTGGGGATAAATGGTGAAGCCGTGTACAAGGGATTTCCTGTGATGGATGAAGGAGAAGAGTATTGGTGGGTGCAAATCCACTTATATAAAAATAAGTAGGATGACCACAATGAAACGGGGTTTTGCATGAGACCAACTCTGAAATGCATATGTCATTCTTTGACTCTGTAGGAATGCATCATGGAATGCCATTGAAGAGCTTGGAGAAAGACTTAAGTGTAGAATGCTCAACACTCAGAAGGATCTTAGAGAGGAGAGACAACATACCCAAGACTTAGAGACCATTATAAAACAGCTAAGGAGGGATATTATAGACTTGGCGTGTGAGTCTTGTGATTAAGACATGCAGATTGCTACCAAGGATGCCCAGATAGCTACCTTGACTAGTGAGTGAAGGACACGGCGTATCCTATGGTTGGACCACCACACTTGGCGTTTTCTCACGTTAGTAATTTGATCATACTGACCTATGTGGTATGGCAAAAATTTGTCTAAGTTATGTTTGAATCTTGGTGCTTGATTTTATTAATGTATGTTATTACTTGTGTGGATTAATATTTTGATGGATGTTATGGGCTTTTATTTAACTTTTGCATCTATTGCTACTTTATGTTTTCTTTGTGTTATCTCTAATTTTTTTCCATCGTATGCAAAAGATGCCAAACTTCATTTACAGCACTATTGAGAAATTCAAGGGAACTCGCATTTTGGAGCTCGTCAATGTGCTCGCTCTTCCAATCCCTACCACCAAGGGACTTCAGCTCAGAAAGTTTCAAAGGAAGGACTTGTAGGGATTCAGGATTACTCAGCCAGGATGCCAGACATAGCCTCCAACGGAGGAAATTGCCTTCAAGATACTCCACAATGACTTAGAGAGAGACCTCGACATGTAACATCCTAGATTTTACATCAAAAACCCTATCACCAAACCCTAATAAAAATTCCTGTATATGAGCAAGAAGGGGGGCTACCTTTCTTGACCTCCCTAAATCTTTGTAAAAATAATATTTTCTGGTCCTATGATGACCACCTTATTATTATAAAAATTTAGAAACTGGTTTCACCAAATTTGAGCTTGTTTTGGAAAAGTTGTTAAAGTTTTGATAAACCAAAAAATAATAAAAGAAAAAAAACTGCTTAACCTCACCCATGCGCTAGCCTGGTCTGGCCCAATCCTCCTTCTCACCTTTCCCTGTCGCGCCGCGTAGCACGCACAACGGCTGTGGCCCGCTAGAGGCCCATCAAGCAAGCGCACCGAACCCGCTTCTCCCTCTCTGCCACCGACATGCGGGACCCACTAGGTCATCCCCTTCCTTCAGCAAGAGCCCGTCTGCAGCACGAGTTGGCAAATCCAAACGGATTTCAGGTGGATTCGCGGCCGTCTCTTGCCCCTCGCCCAAGTATCCACCCCCATATAATCCCTCGCAACCTCTCTGTCTCGTTTTGTTCGAATTTTTTGCAAAACCCTAGCCGCCACCGTCGATTTCGGATCTCGGCGCCACCGCCATTACCGAAGCTTGAGGTCGAGCTTGAGATCGACGACCCTGTCTCCCCCTCCCTCCTTTATCCACTAGATGCAGTCCTTGTGCAATACCACACCTCCTGACCTGCTTTTCCCTCTCGCAGGAGCACTAGGGCCACCGGAATTGCTCATCGGAGTTCCCTACTGCCCGTGTCCATCCAGCCGCATCGATCAGCCCCCACACAAGATGACGGACGACGAAGATTGGACTATAAGGATCTGCACGACGCGATGATTAACGTACTCCTCTTTGCTGGCGTAGAAGACCGCCGGAGCGCCGTAGACGACCACCGTCGGAGCTGCCACCGCTTCCCGCCGCCGTCATCGCCAGCATCACCGCCACCTGTAATTCACAACCAATCTCAGCCGTCCGATCGCGATTCTATGCAGCAGATTAGAAGGGGCTGCCGAAGCGGTACCAGCCAATAGCACTAGGTGGCACGCACGCGCGTCAGCGTCTACTCAGCAGCTTGCCCGTGCCGCCCAGTAGCATCGCGACACGTGTCGAGTAGGGTCGGATTGAATTTAGTTTAGTTTTAAATTGGCAGACTATATTTGAATCTTGCGAAATTCATATAAATTCAACCACTTGGCCAAAAATCGCGTATAATATACCGTTGGATTCAAAAAATTGTTTAGAACACAGATATGGAATAATTTTTCGAGTTTGCAGTAGTATTTTATGTGTAGGATTTAATCTCTAGTGTGGAGTATTTAATTCAAAGAAAAATAATTAGAACTTCGTTTTAGTTGATTCTTGTTGTGTTGGCTTTGTTTTTACAATGCGTACTGACTAAAATTATAAAGTATTGCTTAGGATCTTTAGATATGATTCGGGGATGATTAGATGGTTGGATGTCCTTACGAGCCTATAAATTAAAGTAAATATCCAAATTGATTAAAATCTGTGGGAAATTAATACTAACAACATCCCCAACACATTAGCAACCCAAGAAAGATACCTTGGTCAAATTAGAACACAATCTTGCATATTACCATGTTGCATGCATGCATATTATTTCTATGGCATTATTTTGTACAAGTTATGATTAGATCTATGTTTGTGTTTCGTTAGATTGTTCGGAGTGCGCTGAGGAGTACTATTATGTAGAGTGCTGCTCGGATCAAGGCAAGTTACACCACTTGTTCATATTTTTGTCCCAGTTTTTATTCTATACATGTGATCTTCAAATTCTGTAGTATGCATGTGTAGGATGTACTAGTAGAGTTTTCCTTCGTATTATTTTGCAAGTGTGATGATTTTGTAGTATGCCATGAGTAGCTCTATACTTAGGATTTTTTCCCCTCCTAATAGGTTACCCCTGTTTTGCTAAGTACTGTTTGCTACGCTATATAAATAAAGTACCGTTGGGGGTTTTGAAAGACAATGAATTTTTCTAAGTATAAAGGCTCTCTCGAGCAATATTTTCTTCTCAAATCCACTTTAAAATAAAACTAAGTTTTCTTCTGGGCGGAATAGTTGTCGGGTCAACGAGTGAGATTTTGGTGGAGGACAACCGCCCAGGAATCAAAGAAGTCTGCCATGTTTCAGAATTCAGAAGCTTCTAGTGCAACCACAATACATATGGGCTCTGTCTTGGCCTAGTACTTAGTGGGAAACCTCACCAGGGTACCAACATTTGGAGTTTCTTGGCACGGTTGGATCCAACTGGTATATGGGATACTAAGGGAAAGCCTCGACATGGTCTTGTCTGTAAAAGGACTTGATCGTGGATTGTGGGTAATGTGCACAAACTCTCGAGAGTATTGCAATCTGATCGATCAGCCGTGTTCACGGAAACAGAACAACATTGAGCATCTGAAGGATGGAGCCTCTGAAGTATCTTCCTCTCTCTCTTTCTAAACTTAAAGTTTTCTAAAAACCCAAGGCGTGAGTCATATCGATATTGGGTGGGTTTTGGGAACTTGGTGAGTAATATCCAAGTGTTAGGTTGTTTGGAAACTTGGTGAGTAATATCTTCGTGTGCCATTCGGCCATATTTTACTTAATCAAATGTTCACAAAGTAGGGAAATTCTCTCTCATTTTCATACTTAAGAAAATTAGCTTTGAGCAAATAAACTCCACAGCCTAAACTAGCCTTGCATGTAGAGTTAGTCTTTTGCTTTCCTTAGTGTAATTTGCCAATACATTAAAAGTATTGACCCAACTTGTTGGCTGCACGTCTTATGTGCAGAATCCGAAGATTGAAAGGTGCGTAGGGATCGCGAGTCTACACTAAACAAGCCTGGGGCGTTGATGGACTCAAGCTATTTTATGTTTCCGCTATTATGTGAGCTAGCTTAATGCTAAGCAAATTTGTAATAATTTCATACTCTGGATTCCTCGTGTAATAATGACTTTGTGTTTTACATGATATTCATCGACTGTGAGTGCTAGATATTGATCCAGGTACTAGCATGTAAATCACAGGGACTTAGGATGTTTATTGATCCAAGGTCACAACAGATGGTATCAGAGCACATCGTTGCCTGTAGGACGTGACCCTAGGATTGGAACCACCTTTAACTTATGTGCCTTACTTTTTCTTCTAAGTTATTTTCACGCACTTCTAGTACCTAATTTTCCTCTACTTGTTTAAGTATCTAATATTCATTCCTCTAACTTAAAGATGTCGAGCTTCTTCTATGACACCGTCACGGAAATCGAGCCCCTTCACTTTGGTGGATGCCTCATGGACCTCCTCACACGTTTGGAACTTCCCCTGCCAACAATCCAGGGAAGCCCAATTAAGAAACTCCACAAGGACGGCTGCTGGGGGGTCAAAGTCACCCAGCCAGGACGAGATCGAGGCGAGCGCCCGGAGGAGGACATAACAATCCACATCATTAGCGACTCCAAGGAGAAGGACCTTAGCATCAGCTTGCAGCAGCTCATTGGTCGCCTATGTGGACGCCATCAAGAATATCTCCAAGGACACTGCGGCGGCCTTTTTGGAAGGCTTGATGAGGAAGGAGTTCCCATGGAGTTGACCTTTGAAGAAAGGGCTTCTACCAAGCTCCGAAGGACGCAATATCAAGACTTGGAGTGCCACATCCATGACCTTGAAAAAGGTAGCTCCCTCGAGATGCTAAGGAACGATGAGTTATGCGCTCTCATCAAGGAGGAGGAAATAATCAAGCAGCAGCAGGAGGCAATGAAGGCCCAAGAGATGAAGTTCCAGGACCAAGAGAAGAAGTTCACTAACCAAGAGAAGAGGGTGATAAATAAAAACAAGAGGATTAGGGAACTCAAGAAAGAAATCAAGGAAACTGATGTGCAGACCGAGGGCCTTTGCAAGATAATCAATGACGTGCGTGCTACCAAGAGGGACCTGGCAAAGCAACTTGAAGCCGCAAAGAAGTCAAGCCTAGTGGAAGAACTGCAGGGCAAGGAGGGACTTTAGGAGCAGCTAGAAGACACTACCAAGAAGCTGCAAGATGAAACAAAGGACCTCCAAGAGAAACTTGAAGCCACCACAAAGGAGATGGAGCTGTATAAGACAACCCTAGAGCAGGAGGGCTACTCGTTCGAGGACGAGGAAGAGTAAGGCGTGGAAGATGTGTAGTAGTTGGACCACCTTTAAATTTTATAGATGAACGTTATTCGCGATTGTAATAAATACCAAAACATGTTTGGTTTAGTTAAACTTGGATGATTTCTGTGTGATACTTGTGTCTTGTGTGCCTTGTGTGTTTTCATATGGGTAGGAGTTTACTACTTAGTCTTTTTGTCTATTTCTTAACTTGTTTCTAAAACCCCATAGATACCGCCAAGACGTGCGAACACCGAAATCCCTCTAGAGATTGCACATCTTTTGGCCACTCAGAACCAGTTGGTCCAACTGCTCACTCAAAACATGCAAAACAACAACAACAACGCACCACCTCCGCCACCCCCACCTCCACCACCACCTCAACAGGATCGCTTGACTCGGTTTTTAAGGTTGCACCCACCTACCTTCATGAGAAGTGCTGAACCAATCGTTTCAGATGACTGGCTCCGCACAATTAACAAAAAGTTAGACACCATGCAAGCTGTCGGAGCCGACAGGGTGCATTATGTCGCGCACCAACTTGAAGGACCTACTGCAGAATGGTGGGATAACTACCAAGTCACCCACCCGGATATTGATGTTATCACCTGGAATCAGTTCGAGACAACCTTCCACACTCATCATGTGGCCGGTGGTGTCATGACTCTGAAAAAGCGCGAGTTTCGCGACTTACACCAGCTGCACCGTTCTGTCACCGAGTATGGTGAGATTTTCAACAAGCTAGCCCGTTATGCACCCGAGGATGTTTCCACTGATGCCAAGAGGCAGGAGGAATTATTAAGAGGACTCAATGATGAGATATCTATTCAGCTTGTGGCTCAGAAGTTTGACAACTTTCAGGAGCTCTTCAACAGGACCATTGTGGTTGAATCCAAGAGGAAGAGCATAGAGAATCACAAGAGGAAGTCTAACCCTCACAAGCACTCTATTCCGTATCAGAAGCAGCGCACTTCATCACCACCACCTTATAACAGTAATGGCCACAACCATAACAGTCATCACCATGGCGGTCACAAACACAATGGGCATAAACACCGCAATGGAAATGGCAGCAATGAAAAGGATCTCAGTGAGGTGACATGCTTTAAGTGCAACAAGACAGGGCACTATGCAACCACTTGCCCCGCGAAAAAGAATGGGAATGGCAATGGAAATGGGAATGGCAATGGACACAACCATGGTAATGGAAACATGAAGAAGTTGAATCCATTTGTTAAAGCCACAATGAATCATATCTCCATGGAGGATGCTTGTGACGCACCGGACTCCGTGATTGGTAAGTTCAAGCCCAATTCCATTCCCGCAGTTGTTCTTTGTGATACTGGTGCATCACATTCATTCATATCAAGGGTATTTGTGGATAAAGGCAATATACCTACGGAGACTATAGGTTCTCCCCTAAGGGTAAGTTCTCCTAGAGGAGAAATAGTGGCAAACTCCATTTTCCGGGGGTTAGAACTAAGGATTGGGACACGCATCTTTCCCACAAGTCTAGTAGTTCTGGAGTCACAAGGATTAGATGTAATCTTGGGCATGAATTGGATGACCGAATATGAGGGAGTCATAGATTGCCAAAAGGACTGTCACGCTCACAACACTGGAAGTTTGAAGGATTCGTATCAAGTCAAATTTTGCACTTAAGGAAGATATGGTGAATTATCTTAAGGGGGTTAGCTTGGAGGATGTACCCATTGTGAAGGAATACCCAGATGTCTTTCCGGAAGAGCTACCCGGGATGCCTCCCGACTGTGATATTGAGTTTCTCATTGACTTGATGCTAGGAACAGGGCCGATAGCCAAGAGACCATGAAAGATGATGTGTATGATTTGAAGGAACTCAAGAACCAACTTAGGGAACAATTGGACAAGGGATTCATCCAACCCAGCGCGTCATCTTGGGGAGCACCTGTCCTATTCGTGGAAAATAAGGATAAAACCAAGAGGCTAGTTGTGGACTACCGCTCGTTGAATGAAGTGACAATCAAGAACAAGTACCATCTGCCTAACATCAATGACATGTTTGATCAGTTAAAGGGAGCCAGTGTGTTGTATGAATACAGCCTTCACCACAAGATATGGGTTGTATGAACACACCGTGATGTCGTTTGGTCTAACCAATGCCCCGGCATACTTCATGACCATGATGAACAAGGTGTTCATGGAATATTTGGACAAGTTTATCATGGTATTCATAGATGATATACTTATATACTCCAAGGATGAGAAGGAACATGAGAAGCATCTGCGCATAATTATGGAGAAGCTAAGGGAACACAAGTTGTATGCCAAGTTCAGCAAGTGCGAGTTTTGGTTAAAAGAAGTGGGTTTCCTTGGTCATGTTGTGTCGGAAAAAGGAGTTGCCGCAGACCCTAGTAAGGTAGCTTCCTTAACTGAGTGGGAGTTGCCAAGAATGTGGGAGATATTAGGAGTTCCTTGGGCCTCGCAGGATATTACCGGAGGTTCATTGAAAACTTTTCCAAAATAGCAAAACCCATGACAGAGCTTTTGAATAAGGAAAATAAATTCCTATGGAACGAGGCATGTGAAGCAAAATTTGAAGAGTTGAAGAAACGCCTCGTAACGGAACCAATTTTGTGTTTGCCTGATATCCAAAAGGATTTCCAAGTCTATTGTGACGCTTCTCGGCAAGGACTTGGAAGTGTACTGATGCAGGATGGGGAGGTAGTATCCTATGCCTCTCGACAACTTAAGAACCACGAACACAACTACCCCACACATGATTTGGAACTTGCATCTATGGTACATGCACTCAAGGTATGGAGACACTACCTCATGGGCAAACATTGTGATGTGTTCACGGATCATAAGAGTTTGAAGTACATCTTCACCCAAAAGGAGTTGAATATGAGGCAAAGAAGATGGCTTGAACTGATTAAGGATTATGACTTGGATTTACAATACCACCCCGGAAAGGCTAATGTAGTAGCTGATGCCTTAAGTCATAAAGTTTATGTGAATGGAGTTACCGCAGGGGAACTCCCAGAGGATTTATGCAAGCATTTTAAAGATCTCAGGCTAGAAATAGTTCCGAAAGGACACGTAGCGACTATGGAAATAGTGCCTACTCTTCAAGAGAGAATCAAGCAGGCACAAAAGGGAGATACAGAGTTGGAGGAAATAAGAGTCAAAATAAGTGAAGGGAAGGCAAAAGATTTCCGTCTTGGCGAACAAGGAACCCTTTGGTATGGAAAGCGTTTGTGCGTTCCCAATGACTCTGATATCAGAAAGTTGATTTTACAAGAGGCTCACGATTCACCATGCTCAATTCATCCGGGTAACACGAAGATGTACATGGATGTGAAGGATAGATTATGGTGGAATAATTTGAAAAGAGAAATTGCCGAGTATATTTCCCTATGTGACGTATGCAATAGAGTTAAGGCCGAGCATCAGAAACCGCCGGACTGCTGCAACCACTACCTATACCCGACTAGAAGTGGGACAAGGTAGGCATGGACTTTATCACGGGTTTGCCCCAGACTCATTCAGGATTTTATTCTATCTGGGTAGTGGTGGACCACTTTACCAAGGTGGCCCACTTTATCCCCATAAAGACCACATACACAAGTGCTAAGCTTTCGAAGATATATATGTCAAGAATTGTAAGTCTACATGGTGTTCCCAAGGGAATTGTGTCAGATAGAGGCATCCAGTTTACTTCAAAGTTTTGGCGACAGCTACATGAGTCTCTCAGAACCAGACTAGAATTTAGTACTGCTTTCCACCCTCAAACAAATGGCCAAACAGAAAGGGTGAACCAGATTCTAGAGGATATGTTGAGAGCTTGTGCACTAGACTATGGGTCTAGTTGGGATGATAACTTGCCATATGCTGAGTTCTCGTACAACAACAGTTACAAACAAGTATCAAGATGGATCTGTTTGAAGTTCTATATGGCATGAAGTGTAGGACTCCGCTGTTATGGAGTGGAGTTGGAGAACGTAGTCTATTTGGATCTGAATTGATCAAGGATGCCGAGGAAAAGGTTCGGCAGATTCAAGATAGGCTAAAGGTAGCCCAATCCCGACAAAAGAGCTATGCTGACTCCAAGCGCAGAGATGTTACTTATAAAGTAGGGGACCGTGCGTACCTCCGAGTTTCACCACTAGAAGGAGTTAAGAGGTTTGGAATCAAGGGTAAGTTAGCCCCACGATTCATAGGACCATATAAGGTTCTGGCCCGTAGGGGAGAAGTTGCTTATCAGTTGGAGTTACTAGAAGGACTGACTGTTCATGATGTGTTTCATGTGTCACCACTAAAGAAGTGCCACCCGAAAATGGCCGAAACACCGCTAAGAGATACAGTTCCCCTAGATGAGGTTCAATTGGAGAATGACCTTACCTATGAGGAAAAACCCATCAAAATATTGGAAACAACCGAAAGGATTACCCGTACCAAGACTATCAGATTTTGCAAAGTCCAATGGAACCACCATTCCGAGGAAGAAGCCACGTACGAACATGAAGAAGATTTTAAGGCAGAACACCCACACCTATTTGCTAGCCAACCCAAATCTTGGGGACGAGCTTCTTCTTAAGGGGGTAGGTTTGTAACATCTTAGATTTTATATTAAGGTGTTACTAGAAGCATGCATCATCCTTGCATCATTGCATCCAACAAGTTAAATTTACATCAAAAACCCTATCACCAAACCCTAACAAAACCCTAATAAAAATTCCTGTATATGAGCAAGATGGGAGGCTACCTTGATTGACCTCCCTAAAGATTTGTAAAAATAATATTTTCTGGTCCTATGATGACCACCTTATTATTACAAAAATTTAGAAACTGGTTTCACCAAATTTCAGCTTGTTTTTCAAAAGTTATTAAAGTTTTGATAAACCAGAAAATAATAAAAGAAAAAAAACTGCTTAACCTAACCCACGCGCTAGCCTGGTCCGGCCCAATTCTCCTTCCCTCCTTTCTCTGTCGCGCCGCGCAGCACGCACAGCGGATGTGGCCCGCCAGAGGCCCAGCAAGCAAGCGCACCCAACCCGCTTCTCCCTCGCTCCCCTTCCTTCAGCAAGAGCCCGTCTGCAGCACGAGTTCGGCAAATCCAAACGGATTTCAGGTGGATTCGTGGTCGTTTCTTGCCCCTTGCCCAAGTATCCACCCCCATATAATCCCCCGCAACCTCTCTGTCTCGTTTCATTCGAAATTTTTGCAAAACCCTACCCGCCGCCGTCGATTTCGGATCTCGACGCCATCGCCATTACCGAAGCTCGAGCTCAAGCTTGAGATCGACGACCCTGCCTCCCCTTCCCTCCTTTATCCCCTGGACGTAGTCCTCGCAAAATACCAAACCTCCTGACCCGCTTTTCCCTCTCGCAGGAGCACTAGGACCACCGGAATTGCTCACCGGAGTCCGCTGTTGTCAGTGTCCATCCAGCCGCATCGATCAGCCCCCACATGAGACGACAGACAACGAAGATCGGACTAGGAGGATCTGCACGACGCGGTGATTAATGTACTCCTCTTCACTAGCGTAGAAGACCGCCGGAGCGCCGTAAATGACCATCGTCGGAGCTACCACCGCTGCCTGCCGCCGTCATCGCCAGTATCATCGCCACCTGTAAGTCACAACCAATCTCAGCCGTCCGATCGAGATTCTACACAGCAGATTAGAAGGGGCTGCCGAAGTAGTACCAGCCAATAGCACCGTCGCCCGCACGCGCGTTAGTGTCTACTCAGCATCTTTCCCGCACCGCCCAGTAGCATCGCGACACGTGTCGAGTAGGGTCGGATTGAATTTAGTTTAGTTTTAAATTGGCTGATTATATTTGAATCTTGCGAAATTCATAGAAATTCAACCACTTGGCCAAAAATCACGTAAAATATACCGTTGGATTCAAAAAATTGTGTAGAACACAGATCTGGAATAATTTTGCGAGTTTGCAGTAGTATTTTCTGTGTAGTATTTAATATCTAGTTTGGAGTATTTAATTCATACAAAAATAATTAGAACTCCGTTTTAGTTGATTCTTGTTGCGTTGGCTTTGTTTTTACAATGACTACTGACTAAAATTAGAAAATCTTGCTTAGGATCTTCGGGGCTGATTAGATGGTGGGATGTCCTTATGATCTTATAAATTAAAGTAAATATCCAAATTGATTAAAATCTATGGGAAATTAATACTAACAACATCCCCAACACATTAGCAACCCAAGAAGGATACCTTGGTCAAATAAGAACACAATCTTGCATATTACCACGTTGCATGCATGCATATTATTTCTGTGGTATTATTTTGTGCAAGTTGTGATTAGATCTATGTTTGTGTTTCGTTAGATTGTTCGGAGTGCGCTGAGGAGTACCATTGTGTAGAGTGCAGCTCAGATCAAGGAAAGTTACACCACCTGTTCATATTTTTGTCCCAGTTTTTATTCTATGCATGTGATCTTCAAATTCTGTAGTATGCATGTGTAGGATGTACTAGTAAGTTTTCCTTAGTATTATTTTGCTAGTGCTATGATTTTCTAGTATGCCATGAGTAGCTCTATACTTAGGATTTTTTCCCCTCCTTATAGGTTATACCTGTTTTGCTAAGTACTGTTTGCTATGCTATATAAATAAAGTACCGCTGGGGGGTTCGAAAGATAATGAATTTTTCTTCTCAAATCCACTACAAAATAAAACTAAGTTTTCTTCTGGGCGGAATGGTTGTCGGGTCAACGAGTGAGATTTTGGTGGAGGAAGGCCGCCTAGGAATCAAAGAAGTTTGCCATGTTTCAAAATTCAAAAGCTTCGAGTGCAACCACAATACATATGGGCTCTGTCTTGGCCTAGTACTTAGTGGGAAACCTCACCAGGGTACCAACATTTGTAGGTTCTTGGCACGGTTGGATCTAGCTGGTAGAGGGGCTACTAAGGGAAAGCCTCGCCATGGTCTTGTCTATAAAAGGACTTGATCGTGGATTGTGGGTAAAGTGCACAAACTCTCGAGAGTATTGCAATGATCGACCAGCCGTGTTCACGGAAACAGAACAACATTGAGCATCTGAAGGATGGAGCCTCTGAAGTATCTTTTTCTCTCTCTTTCTAAACTTAAAGTATTCTAAAAACCCAAGGCGTGAGTCATATCGCTATTGGGTGGGTTTTGGGAACTTGGTGAGTAATATCCAAATGTTAGGTTGTTTGGACACTTGGTGAGTAATATCCTCATGTGCCATTCGACCATATTTTACTTAATCAAATGTTTACAAAGTAGGGAATTTCTCTCTCCTTTTTCATACTTAAGAAAATTAGCTTTGAGCAAATAAACTCCACATCCTAAACTAGCCTTGCATGTAGAGTTAGTATTTTTCTTTCTTGGTGTAATTTGCCAATACATTCAAAGTATTGACCCAACTTGTTGGCTGCATGTCTTATGTGCAGAATCCGAAGATTGAAAGGTGCGTAGCGGGATCGCGAGTCTACCCTCAACAAGCCTAGGGCGTTGATGGACTCAAGCTATTTTATGTTTCCGCTATTATGTGAGCTAGCTTAATGCTAAGCAAATTTGTAATAATTTCATACTCTGGATTCCTCGTGTAATAATGACTTTGTGTTTTACATGATATTCATCGACTGTGAGTGCTAGCTATTGATCCAGGGACTAGCATGTAAATCACAGGGACTTAGGATCTTTATTGATCCAAGGTCACAACACGACATTGCCATGCAGGAGTTGATAGGACGCCTATGTGGACGTCACTCTTCCAAGCTCAAGGATGAAGAGCCTATTGTGTTGGGTGAGGCCACTAAGGAGACCATCAAGACTGTGCGACACTACCTCCAGGACTTAGAGAGCCTCATTAGGGACCTTGATACTGATAGGACTAATGTGATGCTTAGCAATGATGAGCTATGTGTCCAACTTAAGGAGAAGTACAAGGCCTTCGAGGAGCAAGAGAAGCGCATCAAGGAGATGGAAAAGAAGTTTGAAGGGCAAAAGAATAAATTCAAGAGCCAAGAAAATAGGATCCAAGAGAGGAACAAGAATATTAAGGATTTCGAGACTAAGTTGGATCTTGAGGACCTTGAGCTAGACACGGATCATGAGGTGATAGAGAGGCTGCGCTCACAGAAGAGAGAGCTACAGGCGAAGGTTGATGCTTTGACTACAATCTTGGAGGAATACAAGGCAGGATTCACCGCAGCAGGACTTGCACTAGTGGAGGAGGAAGTTGACATCGAGGAGTAGTGTTATCTATCTATATTATCGTTTTATTATCGAGTTACATTGATCATGCCAACTTGTGGATGACTATGCTAGTATGTTATTTATCTTTGCAAACTTGTTGATCATGATTTTTTGAACCCTAAAGTTTATGTTGTGCTTGCTTGATTGTTGATTGTTGTTATATGTTGTATTGTGCATATTAGGATCTATGGGGATATTTATCTTTACTTATCCTTATTGAAACCACAGATGCCTCCTTGTCGTGCCAATCCCAACAACAACAACAATGAAAATGAGATGCAACATTTGATGACTGCATAGACACAGTTGATGCAGATGATGACTCAGTTTATGGCAAACCAGAACCAAAATCAAAACAACAACTACAACAACAACAACAATAACAAAAACCAGAACAACCCACCAGCTCTTGATATGCTTACAAGGTTTCTAAGGTTGAGCCCTGCTAAGTTTTCTGGTACAACTGATCCCATGGTAGCAAATGATTGGCTGCATTCCGTGAACAAGGACTTGGTCACAGTTGGATGCAATGACGCAGAGAAAGTCAGATTTGCAGCACACTTACTAGAAGTACTAGCAGCTACTTGGTGGGATAACTTTCAAGACACTCACCCTATGGAAGAAGTGACTTGGGCAATGTTTAAGGATGGATTCCGCACTACTCACATCTCTTCTCGAGTAATGGGGTTGAAGAAGAAGGAATTTCACAACCTTAAACAACGCCATCGCAGTGTTTCATAGTATATTGAAGAGTTCAACAATTTGTCACGCTATGCACCAGATGATGTTGACACTAGTGCAAAGAGGAAAGATAAGTTCCTTGAAGGGTTGAATGCTGAAATGTCCATGCAACTATCTGTTGCTTATGTTCTAACTTATCAATCTCTGTGTGACAAAGCTACCATCTTAGAAAGCAAGATGAAGCAAGTCGAGAATAGGAAGATGAAACACCATTTTGGTAAGCATGGATCTGGATCATCTCACAAGCATTTTTATGGTGAAGGTAGTGGATGTTCTGGATCCCACAAGCACGGGAAATATAAAAATCACCACAACAATAACCGCCACCACGATGGCAATAAACATCATGGACACAATAGTGGGGATTACCGAAACAACAAAAGTGGATACAAGAGTCACCATAATGGACATGACAATGGGAATCAGACAGCCAAGAGAGACATCAGTCAGGTTGAATGTTTCAAGTGAAAGAAAACAGGGGACTATGCTAATGAATGCCAAGAAAAGAAGACTGATGGGGCTAACAAGCCAAATCCTTTTCAAAGGGTCATGTGAATCACATCAATGTGGAGGAAATTCAAGAAGAGTCTGAAGCTTTGATTGGTAAGTTCAAAATTAATTCCTTTCCAGCACTTATCCTTTTTTATACCGGCGCATCGCATTCATTCATTTCAAGAGAATTTGTAGACAAAAATAGACTCCCAACTGAAACTATCGGATGTCCTATTAAAGTAAGCTCCCCAGGTGAAGAGATGATAGTAAATTTTAGATGTCGTCAACTAGTCCTAGAGTTTGGAAAGTACAAGTTTCCAGTTAGTCTAATAATCCTAGAATCCTAAGGATTGGATGTAATATTAGGCATGTACTGGATGACTGATTATGAGGGAGTGATAGACTGTGCCAGACGAACTGTTACACTCACAACCCTAGAAAATAAATAGATTAGGTTCAAGTCTAACTTTGAACCCAAAGGGAGTAAGCTAAATTCTCTTAAGGGGGTTAGCCTAGATAGTGTACCACTAGTGAAAGAGTACCCTGATGTGTTTCCAGAAAAATTACCTAGCATGCCACCATATAGGGATGTGGAGTTTCTGATAGACTTACTGCCAGGAACTGGATCCATAGCAAATTGACCTTACAAAATGTCAGTGGATGAGTTAAAAGAGCTCAACAAACATCTTGGAGAAGAGTTGAAAAAGGGATTTATCCAACCAAGTTCTTCGTCTTGGGGTGGACCAGTTTTGTTCGTTGAGAAGAAAGACAGAAGTCAGAGGTTATGCATAGATTATCGTTCACTTAATGAAGTGACCATAAAGAACAAATATTCCCAACCCAGAATTAATGATCTCTTTTATTAGCTAGAAGGAGCTCGTGTGTTCTCAAAAATTGATCTTTGATCAGGTCACTTTCAACTAAACATTAGAGAACAAGATATACCAAAAACTACTTTCACCACTAGATATGGATTGTATGAGTATACAGTGATGCCGTTTGGACTAACTAATGCACCACCTTATTTCATGAACATGATGAACAAGGTGTTCATGGAGTTTCTTGACAAGTTTGTTGTGGTATTCATCGATGACATATTGATTTATTCCAAGAGCAATGAGGAACATGAAGAACATTTGCATTTGATTCTTGAGAAACTCAAGGAACACAAGTTGTATGCCAAGTTTAATAAATGTGAATATTGGCTGAATGAAGTTGGATTTCTTGGACATGTTGTGTCTGGGAATGGTATAGCTGTCGATCCGGCAAAGGTGTCAGCTGTAACAGATGGGAACCTCCCAAAATAGTTAAAGTGGTCCGTAGTTTCCTGGGCTTGGCAGGATACTATAGAAGGTTCATCGAGAATTTCTCGAAATTAGCAAAGCTGATGACTGATTTACTAAAGAAAGAGAAGAAGTTTGACTGGACTGAAGCATGTGAAACTAGTTTTCAAGAGTCTAAGAAGAGATTAGTGTTAGCACCAGTGTTATGCTTGCCAGATCTAGAGAAAGATTTTCAAGTCTATTGTGATGCATCTCACCAAGTACTAGGAGGTGTTTTAATGCAAGAAGGAAAAGTGGTGGCATATGCCTCGAGACAACAAAAGAATCATGAAGTAAACCATCCTACGCATGACTTAGAGTTGGCCTCTGTTGTCCATGCATTAAAGACATGGAGACATTATCTTATGGGAAAGCGTTGTGAAATGCTCACCGATCATAAGAGTCTAAAATACATTTTCACCCAGAAAGAACTCAACACGAGACAAATAATATGGCTAGAACTTATCAAGGATTATGACTTAAGTTTTCAATACCATCCCGAGAAAGCAAATGTCGTAACCGATGCATTAAGCTGCAAGGTTTATGTGAATGGCCTCACCAAAGTAGAATTGCCAGAATATTTGAGTGATCAATTTAAAGAGCTAAGGATAGTGCCTAAAGGATATCTTATGTCTTTGGAAGTACAACCAACACTATTGGATAAAATCCCAAAAGTTGGACAGGGAAATAGAGGAAAGTAAGAGTAAAATTGGTAAAGGAAAGGCAAAGGGATTCCATGAAGATGATCAAGGAACCTTAAGGTATGGGAAGCGTATCTGCATTCCACAAGATGCTGAACTAAGGAAATTGATCCTGCAAGAAGCACATAATTCACCATATTATATTCATCCTGGCAACACCAAGATGTACATGGATGTGAAGGAAAGATTTTGGTGGGACAATCTAAATAAAGATATCGCAGAGCACATTGCCTTGTGCGGCGTGTGTAGTCGAGTAAAGGCGGCGCATCAGAAACCGACAGGGTTATTACAACCACTGCCAATACCTGATTGGAAGTGGGATAAAATTGGTATGGATTTTATAACAGGACTGCCAAGGACTAGATCCGGATACGATTCTATATGGGTGGTTGTGGATCGCTTAACAAAAGTGGCTCATTTCATACCCGTCAAGACCACCTATACAAGTGCAAAATTAGCCAAGATCTATATGAACAGAATCGTGTGTTTGCATGGAGTACCTAAGAGTATTGTGTCGGATAGAGGAACTCAGTTCACTTTGCATTTTTGGCGACAACTGCATGAGTCATTGAGAACTAGACTAGAATTTAGCACTACGTTTGATCCTCAGACTGATGGACAAACATAAATAACCAATCATATTTTGGAAGATATGTTGGGAGCTTGTGCGCTAGACTATGGATCTAGTTGGGACGAAAGTCTACCATACGTAGAGTTTTTTTACAATAATAGCTATCAATCGAGCATAGAGATGGCTCCGTTTGAATTCATTATGTAAGGAAGTGTACTACCCCATTATTGTGGAACGGAGTAGGAGAAAGAAACTTATTCGGACCAGACGTGATCAAGGAAGCTAAAAAGAAAGTCAGGATGGTAAAGGATAGATTAAAGATAGCCCAATCCCGACAAAAGAGCTATGCAGATGCAAAACGTAGAGAGGTCACCTATGAGGTAGGCGATAGAGCTTATCTTAGAGTCTCACCACTTCGTGGTGTGAAGAGATTTGGAGTCAAAGGGAAATTGGCACCTCGTTATGTTGGACCATTCAAGATTTTGAGCCATAAAGGAGAAGTGGCCTATGAGCTAGAATTACCATAATCTCTGTCAGCAGTTCATAATGTGTTTCATGTTAGTTAGTTGAAAAAGTGTCATCCAGAGATGGAAGAGACTTCGTTAAAAGACACTATACCGTTGGAGGAAGTTCAGTTAGAGAATGATCTCACATATGAAGAGAAACCTATAAAGATTCTGGAGACAGCAGAAAGAGTCACTCATTGTAGCACCCCCCGGGGTTAGGGTTAAACTAACCTCAGATCACCATCTAAGATAAGTTCAACTCCCAAACACGGAAGATCACAATATGATTCAGTAACATTACAGAACACAGGGATTCAACAACATAAGTTTAAACTCTTAGTAGAGTGAGATATTAGAGTTATTACAAACCAGAGGTCGAAGACCCAACATTACATCACACAGCGAAAGAAAATTATGTTGTTCTACACAACAACTTAGTAAAAGGCCTAAGAGGACATAAACAAAAGCGACGTCCATCCCATAGTCCTCAGGCTGCTACCTGGGACCCCCAACTACTCGCCGATGTCAACGTAGAAGCCACCTTCAGTTGCAACCAGATCCTCTATAGAAAAACAACAATGGCGCAAGGCTGAGTATGAGAATGTACCCCGCAAGACTTAGATAACCTAGTATCTACATGCTCTGGCTAGAGAGGCTTTCTCTGGATTTTCTTTTGCGGAAAGCAATCTTTGTTTGTAAACAAGAGAGAGAAGAGGCTCGTCTACTCAAAGTCTTTTAAAAGGGATAAGATACGACTTCTTCATCTTGTTCATCACATATTGATAACCACCAGTTTCATCATAACCTCCTATCTAGGAGCACCCCCTCAACCCGGAGGAAGCATCCTTAAGCACACATGGATCAGCAAGTTTTATAGTGGTTAATGTTATGTATGATCTTAAGTCCGGTCGCCAAGTCGTTCATAACCGTGATGTCGGGGGGATAACCCCCGGTAGGGTCACGAGAGGGGAAACATAGCGCAGCTGGGTTGGTTCCGAGTAAAAATGGACCAGGCCGGGTAAGAATGGCCGGGTAAGATAAGCAAGAAAGCCGAGATACAAACTATCTCGGCACGTATAGGACAAAGTTCTAACCCTTGCAGGTACCAACGAGCCGAGTCAACCGAGGAAGGGCCGAGTCAAGAAGGACGCGTGGCACCTTTCCGAGTAAGGTTTGGGAGGGACCATGGTAAATCATGGTCAAAAGAGAAGGGCGACGCCGGGATGACACAAAAGGAGCCGGGTGACGCCCAAAGGAAGCGCTGACGTACAAAGTAACTGCGTGACGCCAAAAAGAACAAGAAGCAGTGTACCAGAGGACCGTTAGCTGCCATGCTTTATGGACCGAGCCTATGTGCTCAGGGCAAGCGCATAACCCGGCCCATATGGTAGGGACCAAGATCCAAATAGTAAACCCTAGAATCCAAAGGGGGTATTAGCTAGCTAGCACCGCCTATATAAGGGAGGGTATAGCAGTAGTAGAAGGAGGTTGGACCAAGTAGAGAACAGGTGCTGCGTACTCAAGCCAATACAGCTCAAGGAGCACTTGTAATCTTTGGGGTATGAATCAAATTGTCAAGTGTGGAGAGTTCTTCTTGTTCTTCGTGCATGGCTCGACCGTGCACTCCCTCCCCGGTGACCACAAGCACCCATTCGGCCCCCAACTTAAGCCTACCCATGGCATCTGCCGGGACACCACCACGACAGTTGGCGCCCACCATGGGGCAGAAGCAGGTGCTTGATGGAGTCTTCATCCGGACGGGAAACATCATGGCCAAGACCGGCGAGCGCATCTACTCCGGCCTCATCCAGAGGTTTGGAGCGCTCAACTTCGTCAGCGACAACGCGGGCTGCTTCAGGACCAAGCCGTTCCCTAGGGGCGGTCGCTTCATCAAATTCAACGAGCACCAGGTCTACGTCGCAGTGTGTGTGGAGCGCGCATATCCTGAGCACGTCGTCCTGGCGCCGGATCCCCTAACGACACCAGTCGCTGGGAAACCTCTCCAACTCGTCTCCATGGAGGTAATGATGACTGCCCCAAACCCCGTAGCTCCCCTAGTAGTTCCAGTGGTAAATGAAAATACAGAAGGAGGAAATCGTGAGGAAACGCCAAGGGCTGCAAGAACAGCAATGGCGCCGCTGGAGAAACCAGAGAACATAGCTAGGAGCAAAAGAGCTAAGGAGCTGCAGGAAGTGATAGACAAGTTGGCAGAGCCAGTAGCACAAGCAACTGACCCAGCGCATGTGCAAGCCGAGTTGGAAGAATCCAGGATAAAAGTCTTGGAGAAAGCAAAGGAGCTAGCACAATTATAGCAGGATGTGGATATCACTATCCGAGAGCTTAACTCGGCAAATCGAGTCAAGGGCGCAAAAACCCGGCTTGATGCAACGAGATTAAGAGGAAGGAACCTCAACGAAGAACTAGCAGATGCAACATCAAAGATAACACCAGAGAACAGCAATGAGACGGCCATGCATCCAACGTACAACACATCAGCAGCTAATCTACGAGCAGCAGAAGCACCAATGATAGAATTACCCCACTTGGAGGGGGAAGCAAAGAAAAGGCAGCAGGAACGAGTCAATGAGTTAGTAAAAGCAGCAGCATGCTGAATGAGGCATATTATAGAGCAAATCCGGGTATAGCAGGGAGATCACAGCTGGTTCACTCGGCAACTCCTGTTCCGGCCAGATCGGCTGGGCACACGGCATCCTCACCTGGAGCAGCACCCAGGCCGAGAAAAGAAAAAAGTGTGGATTCTGGAAGAAACAAGCAGATGGTCGCCTATGATCCGGCAGTAGTTCAAGGAAACCCGGCGCATGCGCAAGGGGCAAAAAGAAATAATCCCCGAGAAAATGAAAACCAGGAAAAAAATGGACAGAGAAATGACAACGGTGGGCAAAATTTTGCGCCTCATACTCGGCGCGCAACTCACTCGGCAGGAGGAGGAAATCCAACTTCGAATAATGCACCAGCTCAGCCGGAAAGAAGACAGCAAAGCGCGGGAAAATCAGTTCAACAGCCAGCTGACCCGAACGCGAATAAGTGTAATGATGGTTACTCGGCTATGGTAAATGACGGGTATGAGCTGCCGGATCATGCATATCAAGCAATGGGAGAGAGATACGAAGGTAGGAACCTTCAGCCGGATGATGCCAGGCTGAAGCTTGACCGCGTAAAAATGGCAGAGATAATTGAATCACAAGGTCTGCAGGGTCCACCATGTTTTGGCCCAAGGATCATGAAGGAGCCACCGGTGCCAAATTTCCAGCTGGCCAGAGGGACAAAAACATATGATGGAAAAACAAAGCCAGAGGATTGGCTCATAGATTATGGAACCGCTGTGAAGATCGCGCAGGGAAACTTGAGATGGGCAGTACGTTACGTACCGCAGATGCTGGAAGGGCCAGCTCGGGTATGGTTAAACAATTTGCCACCCGGAAGCATCAACAGTTGGATTGATTTTCACGGCGCCTTCGTGAGTAATTTCACGAGCACTTACAAGAGGCCGAATCGCCCACAGCAACTAGCAATGTGCAAGCAAAGACCGGATGAGACAGACAGAGAGTTCCTCACAAGGTGGTGTACAATGCGTAACTCTTGTGAAGGGGTAATTGAGTCACAAGCAATCGCATGGTTTGCACAAGGATGTAGACATGCGAGTGTGCTGTGGCAAAGGTTACAAAGAGATATGCCGGCAAGCCTAGCAGAGACGATAAGAATCTCCGACTCGTATGCGTTAGGAGATCCGACTCAGCCGCTTGTCATGTCGGCAGACGGGATGACTGAGACTCAGATATATGACGCTGCCGGGTCGCAAAGGCGTCACGAGAGATCCGAATACAGAAGCAAGAGAATAGACGACATGCCGGATTACAGGTATGGTTCGGCTCAGGTTGCAGCGGTGAGTCAGGATCATCTAGATGGTGGAAACAGTCAGCGTCAAAGGACAAATGGTCAACAACAATGGGTGCCAAAGAATGACAGCAAAAGGCCATACGACCAGAGGAAATAGTATCAGGACCGACAAAAATACACCTATGAGATGATGCTAGATCAGCCGTGGAAGTTTCACACGCCAAGTCCGAGTAAGCCGGGAAATCACTCAACAAGGCAATGCACTTGGTTTCAAAAAGGAGACGGAGTGGACTCGCCGAATAAGCAGCTTCCACCACCTCCCCCTCCACCACTTACAGGAGGAAATGCTCAAGCAGTAGGAGCAGATAACAGATATGAAAATAGGAAGCCGAGGTATCAGAAACAAGAAAGAAGAGAAGCTGTGCACCAAGTGCATAATCCAAGAGGTGACGATGCCCATGTCGGCCACGGAACTAGAAATGAGTACAGAGAACATCACCATAGCTATGTTGTCTTTGTCACAGAGCCAAATGACAAGAAGAGCTAGTAGCGACGAATGATGGAAGTGAATGCCACGATGCCGGCAATTCCCAAGTACATGCATTGGTCTGAGCAAGAGATAACTTGGAGTATAAAGGATCACCCCAAAATCATGCCAAGCCCTGGAGGATACGCTCTGGTTCTGGATCCAACGTTCATGGGCCCAGATATTATGCTCAAAGGTGTTAATCAATGATGGAAGTAGCATCAACATCATGTACAAGGATACTATGCTCAAATTAGGCATTACCATGAACATGCTGGAGCCGACTAAGACCACTTTCCACGGGATTGTGCCGAGATTGTCCTGTGAACCAATTGGCAAGATCTGGGTCGACGTCTTATTCGGCAACAGAGAAAATTGTCGCACTTAAGCCATAGAGTTCGAGGTAGTAGATTTGGTCAGCTCATATCATGCCTTACTCGGCAGTCCGGCTATGGCAAAGTTCATGGCTACTCTTCACATCGCTTATTTGAAGATGAAGCTGCCAGGCCCATGTGGGGTGATCACAGTTGAAGGGGATTACAAAAGATCTATTGTTTGTGCCTCAGCCGGATCTTCACTGGCCGAGTCACTCGTCATAGCACAAGAAAAGAGTCAGATGTTGGAGGTGGCAGCATTGGCCAAAACAGCACAAATGTCCATGCCGGCACTCACCAACCCGCATGTCAATGTGTCATTTCAAGCACAAGGAAAGCGAGCTCACCAGCTTCCTCCATGAGAATCGGGACATCTTTGCATGGTCCACTCAAGATCTGCAAGGAGTTCTGAGGGAGATGGCTAAGCACTCTCTTCATGTAAGACTAGATGCAAGGCCGGTGAAGCAACCCCTCCTCCGCTTTGCCGAATATAGGAGGAAAGTAATAGCGGCCGAGATTGCAAGACTTTTAGCTGCTGGATTCATCATGGAAGTGCTGCACCCGGACTGATTGTCAAATCCAGTCCTGGTCGAGAAAAAGAAAGATGACCCGAACGTGGCAGTAGTATGGTGCATGTGTATTGATTACACGAACCTCAATAAGGCGTGTCCAAAAGATCCATTTCCTCTGCCTCGGATCGATCAAGTCATAGATTCCACTGCTGGGTGTGAGTTGTTGTCATTTGTGGATGCATATTCAGGATTCCATCAGATTCCACTAAATCGATCAAATAAAGACAGCTTTTATCACCCCGTATGGGGCTTATTGCTATCGCACCATGCCATTCATATTGAGAAATGCAGGCACAACATATCAAAGATGCATGCAAAAATGCTTGGAAGATCAATTGGACAAAAATGTTCAAGTATACGTCGATGACGTGGTAATAAAAACCAAACAAAGTCATACTCTAATTGAGGACTTGCGTCAAACATTCGCAAACTTGAGAAAATTCTGGATGAAACTTAACCCGAAAAAATGTACATTTGGTGTCCTGACTGGCAAGTTACTCGGATTCCTTGTATGCAGCCGAGGAATTGAAGCTAACCCGACAAAGATCAGGGCCATCGAAAGAATGGAATTGCCAAAAACCCTCAATGATGTCAAGAAGTTTACTAGATGCCTGGCTTCATTGAGCAGGTTTGTTAGTCGGCTAGGCGAAAAAGCCCTACCACTATATCAGCTGATGAAGAAATCAGACAAATTCACATGGACACAGCAAGCTGATAGCGCTTTCCATGAACTAAAGAAAATGTTGGCAACAACACCAATATTAGCATCACCACTATCCAAGGAGCCAATGCTGCTCTATGTCGCCGCAACCAATAGAGTTGTAAGTGCAGTAATAGTGGTTGAACATGAAGAAGGGGGCAAATCAGTCCAAAGGCCAGTATATTACTTGAGCGAAGTGCTCTCTTTCTCGAAACAGAATTACCCGCATTATTAGAGGATGACATATGGGGTATATATGGCAGCAAAAAAGCTAAAACATTATTTTCAAGAACACCCAATCCGGGTAATATGCGAGGCACCTTTCTCGGATATATTGGGCAGCAAAGATGCCAGCGGCTGAGTAGCCAAATGTGCCATTGAACTGGCACCATACACTCTACAATATGATAGGCGGGATGCAATAAAATCTCAAGCCGTTGTAGATTTCTTTGTAGAATGGATGGAGATGCAGTACGAACCACCACTGCCAGATCCAAATTACTGGAAAATGCATTTTGACGGGTCCAAGACGAAAATGGGTCTGGGCGCCGGGATAGTGCTCACATATCCAAAGAGGGATCAACTGAGGTATGTGCTGCAAATTCATTTTGCTGCTTCTAACAACGTTGCCGAGTATGAAGCACTTGTTCATGGAATTAAGGTAGCCAAGGAAATTGGTATCAAAAGGATCATGTATTTTGGTGATTCGGATTTGGTGATTCAGCAAGTGTCTGGACATTGGGATGCACTGGACGCAAACATGGCATTATATCGCTTCCATGTGCAGCAAATTTCGGGATATTTTGATGGTTGTGAATTTCATCACATTCCTAGAGCAGAAAATGAGGCAGCAGACGTGTTATCCAAACTAGGATCATCTAGACAAGCAATACCACTAGGGGTATCATTAGAGCATCTCAGGAAGCCATCGATCAAGCCGTCACCAGAGTCCAAATCAATCATGGTCATCCCGGCGAGTCAGGAATCAGAGGCAGTGCCAATGGATATCGAGTCAGGGGTAGGTTCGAGTCACTCGGGGACTGATCCGTTCACCTCAGCCGAATCACACTCGGGGACTCCTCAGGTTATGTCGGCAGAGCATATGTCGGCGGAACCAATGGACATTGATGTTGAAGCAGACCCGGAACCACTAATACCAACATGGTCACAGCCAATATTCAGTTATTTGAAAGATGGAACCTTGCCGAGTGACGAAACACTGGCAAGGCAAACGGCACGAAGAGGAAAAGCATACACCATAATCAACAAGGAACTCTACAAGCGAAGTGTGACAAGTGTACTGCAGCGTTGCATCAGCTCAGAGCAAGGCCAGGAGATCTTGTTGGATATCCATCAGGGAGAGTGTGGGCACCATGCGTCATCAAGAGCGTTGGTAGCCAAGGCATTCCGACATGGATTCTACTGTCCAAGCGCATTGGCACAAGCGCAAGAGTTAGTCGGGAAATGCAGTGGTTGTCAACACTATGCGTCCAAGTCACATTTACTAGCGTCTGAATTGAAGACTATACCAATCACTTGGCCGTTTGCAGTATGGTGCCTAGATATGGTAAGACCATTCAAACCAGCAAGGGGAGGCATGACTCATATCTTGGTCATGATCGATAAGTTCGCTAAGTGGATAGAAATGAAACCAATCAAAAAATTGGACGACAAAATAGCTGTTACATTCCTAAGGGATATAATCCTCAGATACGGTTACCCGCACAGTGTGATCACAGACAATGGCACAAACTTTGCCGAAGGAGCTTCTGCTCGCTTCTGTGGGAAACACCGAATAAGACTCGACGTAGCATCCGTCGCCCATCCAGAATCAAATGGACAAGTTGAACGGGCTAATGGCTTAGTTCCGTCCGGGATAAAACCCCGCTTAATGGAACCACTCCAGAGATCACCTGGTTTTTGTCTAGAGGAACTACCCTCAGTACTGTGGAGCTTAAGAATGACTCCGAATCGATCAACTGGTTATACGCCATTTTTCCTTGTATATGGGGCTAAAGTAGTTTTGCCTGCCGACATAGAATATGACTCGCCAAGGATAAGGAAATACTCGGAAGCCGAGGTAAAAGAGGCCCGAGAAGATGGAGTAGATTTACTCGAAGAAGCAAGGGAACTGTCATTCTCTAGATCTGCTATATATCAACAAAATCTCCGACGCTACCATAGTCGGAAAGTGCAACCTCGTGTTTTTCGAGAAGGAGATATGGTGCTACGGCTGGTGCAGCGCACAGCTGGAATGCATAAATTATCACCTCCATGGGAAGGTCCATTCATTATAAGCAAAGCATTACACAATGATTCCTACTATCTCATAGATGCTCGTGAAGCACAAAAGAACAAGGCGAACAGGTCAGGAGATGAAACTAAAAGGCCATGGAATGTGGCACTGCTTCGTCCCTTCTATACTTAGGAGAAGCAGTGCATGTATCACTCGAACTCTCATATGTCGGACGTGTTTGCCAGCTATGTGCTAATAATAAAATGGTATGATTCGAAAAACTGACTCAGGGACTACCCTTTAGGCTTTCCATTTCAATTATTCTACGTCGGTTGGCGTGATACCCGAAATTTATCTCGGAACAAGTAGTGTTTATTCGGAAGAAATCAACTCTTCGACTATGCTGTTGTCCGAAAACACGGCTTCATGGCAAGCAAGAGAAAAAGATCTAAGACGAGTAAACACGAACGCTGGATAAATACAAGGGAGAAACGCGAGTCGGCTTTAGTTTTTACCGAACTCTCTGCAGGTCTTGTTATACTACGTGTCGAGTAATCTCGGCCAAGCTATCCAAGTTTCGTACCCGCTAACTATATCCTTTGTACTTTGAGATTCTAATGTCGAACACCGAAAAAGGTAGACAAGGGCCAGAGGCAAGGAAAGGTGACACGGCAAAATGAAACTCGGGGACTTGCACTTGAATGATTCACACTAAGAGCATAACGCAAACATATAAAGCCTATCAAAATGCACATAATCAAACTTTGAATGAAATGTATGTTACATCTGTACCCGGCATACCGGGGATCTAATAAAAGTTCAAGTATTTGTTGGCCTAAGGAGCAGAAGAACTCGGAGGAATGTTCTCGGAGCCAGGAGTGCTTGGGGCATCGGCCGGGTGAGGGGCATCTGCAGCCGGGTCATCTGGATCATCTGACTCGGTTGCCTCGCTATCACCACCCTCTTCATCAGCAACTTCAACGAGCGGGTCGCCAAGGTCGAGAAAGCTAGGCCCTTCACACCAAGCATGCACCATGGTGTACTCGATCATGGCATAAGCTCGCTCCTGGCGCTTCTTGATCAGCTCCGGTTCATTCAGCCATTTGCCATATCCCCTTATACGAGCAAGAACGTCGAGGTTGATGTCCTCGTACCATGAAAGAACAAAGGAGAGAGCCTTGTCCGCTGCAGCTCGGCCGGCCGACTCGTGCCATTGATCCAGCCGGTCTTCAGTAAGGAGCAATCTGTCGGCGAGTGGCTCGATGAGTTCGGGTGGGTCTTCATCCGGCTAGAGCATGTGAAACGCATGGATAGCTGACTTGAGCAAATCCACACCGCAAGATCTGAGGGTCTTGACCCGTTTAGACACCGCTGCAAGGAGTTCCTCCATGGACACATCGCCGTCAGCAGCAGCACCAGCTTTGGCCCTCACCTTCTTCATGGTTCGGATGGCAAACCTGTTGGCCTTAGGAAAATTCTCTACAAGCAAAAAGAGAAAAGTTAGCAAATGACAAGGGCAGATGGGAGAGATCCAGCAGGACTTGGACAATGCGTAAAGAGTAAGAACTCACTACCAAGAAAGAAGTTGATGGCAGTGAGCTTGCTATGCCAAGTCTTGGTCTTGGCTTGAAGGGCATCGAGGTTCATATTTGTCGACTCGACCAATGGCTTGGCCTCGTCGAGCAGCCTCTTAGTCTTCTCGGCGCTGGCTGCCTGCTGCGCGTTCTTCTCGGCAAGCTCCTCCTTTAGTCCTTTTACCTCGGCCAAGTGCTTCTCCTCCGTCTCGGCCATCAGTTTCTTCAGCCGAGTCACCTCATCGCGCTCCTTCTAGAGTTCGGCTTGGTGCTTTTCTGCTTATTGAGAACAAAAATTTGTCAGTACCAACAGAAAAATTTCAACTATTGGCTTAGAGGGCAGGAAATTTACTCTCGGCCTCACTGATTTGCGAGTGAAGATCGTTGATGGTATCCTGAGCAGTGGCTGTGGAACAAGAGCAAGAGGGAAAATGAGAAGATGAATCAAGGAAAATTACATCAAATAAGAAAGAGGAAGAGAAAAGATATTACCTTGGCCGTAGGTGTTAGTCTGCAGCTTCTCATACGCAAGTTTGAGCTTGCGATGCGCCAGGACGAGAGCTTGGTGCACCTTGGTGCACTCGTTGTGCATAAGCTAATCAAAGAAGTTAGACAATAAGGAAGAGTCAAGACAGGCGACCGTCCGAATAAAGAGGAGCTTACAGCCGAGTAAGTTCCTTACTCGGCAGTAACCTCGAGGGCTAGGGATTGAAGCTCTAACATGAGTTTGTCATAAAGAAATCAAAGAGCTTAAGAGCTTACAGCCGAGTAAGTTCCTTACTCGGGAGTAACCTAGAGAGTTAGGGATTGAAGCTCTAACGTGAGTTTGTCATAAAGAAATCAAATAATTGAAGAGATTACAGCCGAATAAGTTCCTTACTCAACAGTAACCACGAGGGCTAGGGTTCGAAGCTGTAACATGCAAGCGTGGGATTCAAAGACTAAGTGAATAATTGAAGAGCTTACAGCCGAGTAAGTCTCTTACTCAACTGTAACCTCGGGGACTAGGTGATATGTATAAAGGAAATACTCAACAGTACAAAAGAGTAAGTTATGTTACCTCGTTTATTTCGTCGGCGCGGGCCATCAGAGTAATGGCCTGCTGGGTTATGTGGGAGACGACCTTGGGGCCTAGCTTCAGCTTCTTCCCGGCACGAGTGCTGACCTCTTGCTCACATGCTGCGTTCCATGCCACGGTGTAAGGCTCAGCAGAACCAAGGCTCTACCCACTGAGTGTCCGAGTGAGAACTCGACCCGTTTTCAGGGCGGTTCCCACAGTGGTATGGGTTGCAGCGGCATATGTATGGAGGGTAACAACCTTGGAGCCATCGCCTGACCCGGCAGCCGCGGATTCGTCCTCCTTACCCGTTGAAGCGAACACGGTCGCCGACGTAGGAGGCCGAATCTGAGGAGCAGAACCCGGAGCGCAAACTAGAGTTGATTGCTTGGGAGAGGTGGATTTGCCAGAAGAGGGGCGAGTAGAACCAGAAGCCTTGGGCTGCGTCTAGCCTTTTGACAGAACTGGAGAGCGAGCAGAAGGATTTGAAGAAGGACGTGGAGCCCCCTGACTGGGCTCAGCAGTTTTGCTGGCTCCAAGATCAGGAAGTTGTTCATTCACATCAGCTTGAGGGCTGATGCCAGAGGAACTGGGGGCAGAGGGTTTCTCGGTGCCAGACTTGTGAGCACCAAGATCAGTAGTTTCTCCTGGCCAGCGACAGGGGCGCTAGCCGAGTGATTCACCGGGTCTGACTGACACTGAGAAGCGTGAGCCTCAACAGTGCGAGCCTCAACCCGGACGGGACTCGACGCCGCCGAGTCAGCTGGAGGAGGTGTAGGCCTAAGCGGCGAGGCAATGCTAGAAGCAGCCTGATTCGCCGTCAAAGATGCAACACTGAAAACAACAACAAATATATGAGAGAACAACCGTAATGAGAAAGAAAAGAGCAAAGAAAGCAAGGTGCAAAAACTTACCCGGTGACAACCGGGTCGTGGATGACTCGGCTCGTGACTCGGCGCCCAGCAGCTTGGCGAGTCTCACTCAGGCTGGCAGCAGCAGAGGCAGCAGGAGCAGCCGGAGTGGGCTTGTTCTTCTTGGCCGACTGAGTGCTGGAGGAGGTTCCGCATCGCTTCGGCTTAGCAACGGGAATCTTTCCGACTCCGCCCACGGCGAGAGGAGGAACGTCATGTACTTGGACAGCTGCATAAGTAAATAACGGGCTTACTCAGATAAGTAAATAGATTAAGCTCACAAGGCATGTACCTTCAAAAGCGTACAATCATCATCCTCATCATCGTTAGACCCATCTTGTAAGGGATTGTGAGATTTACTCTTACCCGAAGCTGAAGCAGCCGCAGTGTGTGGGATGGGCATGAAGCACTCCAGGTCATACTCGAACTCATCCGAGTCAGAGCGATCCCCGTTATAGCCAGCCGGAGGGACAGTACTGTCATCAACCTGGTGAAGGAGATTCTGCGAAAAACAAATAGAATGAGAGACTAAAAACTAAGCTAAAGAGTGGCAAAAGAGCTAAAGCCTACTCGGCGAGAAGGTAATTCGAAAAACTTACCCAGGGGACAGGCCTGACCCGGTTAAACGATGGGCAACTCCAAGCCCAATCATCCGCCAAGTTCAATTTGAAGATTGAGCTTACTCGGCGGGCAATGGAGTCATGGGTGAGCTCCTTGGTGGAGTGCCGAGTGGGATCATGGGACCCGCTCATGAAGCACATCTAACTGTGCCGTGCGGCCAGCGTGTGGCCGTGTACCAGGCTGGGTGAGCCAGTCAGCGAGCGCCACGTAGCCAAAGATACACGAAAAATCCGGTGCCACGTCACGGCTGTAAGGACAAGAGGCGCAGACCGATGGGACTGCCACAGTGAGAGGGAATAACTGTGCAGCCGTCACTGTGCTGCCAGAACTTGGAACAAAAATTGAGGCAAGTAATCATGATTACTAGTTGTCAGTGACTGAAGTGCGCTGAAAATGACCCGGAATTGGCCAAAATAACTCGGCCCGAGGCAAGAATGAGCCAAGAAGTCAAAGAACTGACCCGAAATTGTCAGACTAACCCGGCAAGATGCGAAACTGAGACAGATAAAAGACAAAAAAACTAAGTTCCATTCACACAAAAGGAACCTGGAGACGCCTAACAGCTTGAACTGCTAGACCTCACCAGCTTCGGGGACTAATGTCAGGGGGATAACCCCCGGTAGGGTCACGAGAGGGGAAACATAGCGCAGCTGGGTTGGTTCCGAGTAAAAATGGACCAGGCCGGATAAGAATGGCCGGGTAAGATAAGCAAGAAAGCCGAGATACAAACTATCTCGGCCCTATAGGACAAAGTTGTAACCCTTGCAGGTACCAACGAGCCGAGTCAACCGAGGAATCCCGAGTCAAGAAGGACGCGTGGCACCTTTTCGAGTAAGGTTCGGGAGGGACCATGGTAAAGCATGGTCAAAAGAGAAGGGCAACGCCGGGATGACACAAAAGGAGCTGGGTGACGCCCAAAGGAAGCGCTGACGTACAAAGTAACTACGTGACGCCAAAAAGAACAAGAAGCAGTGTACCAGAGGACCGTTAGCTGTCAAGCTTTATGGACCGAGCCTATGGTCTCAGGGCAAGCCCATAACCTGGCCCATATGGTAGGGACCAAGATCTAAACAGTAAACCCTAGAACCCAAAGGGGTTATTAGCTAGCTATCACCGCCTATATAAGGGAGGGCATAGCAGTAGTAGAAGGAGGTTGGACCAAGTGGAGAACAGGTCCTGCATACTCAAGCCAATACATCTCAAGGAGCACTTGTAATCTTTGGGGTATCAATCAAATTGTCAAGTGTGGAGAGTTCTTCTTGTTCTTCGTGCATGGCTTGACCGTGCACTCCCTCCCCGGTGACCACAAGCACCCATTCTGCCCCCAACTTAAGCCTACCCATGGCATCTACCGTGCCACCACCACGACATGTGAACACGGCTTTTCGAAAAGATATAACCCTGCAGGGGTGTACAACTTTACCCAGACGCACCAACCGACTCTTAATGCCAAATTATTAGCCCTCTTCCTTGGAAGGCCAGAAGGGGTGTACAACTTCACCCTACAGGGGTGTACAACTTTACCCACATGCACTAACCGTGACCATGACCTTTACCTTGCTTTTGCCGAGACCATGAGTCACGCAATAAGTATGATTCCGCGGTAACGGGTGAAATCCCGAAGTCGGTACTTAAAGATGTGAGGCGAGGTTGGTTCACCAGGGGCTCCATCGACCCCAAGCAACCCGGTCCATGATTCCCTACCTGTTATGATGCACCTCCATCACCTCCTCTTTCGAAAATGTTTTCAATGCATATGCCAAATGGAAAGCCTGAACTATGTGACTCATGGAATCTACTAGGCAAGTTAGTTAGTCGAGGGGTTGTCTAGGCCCCGTGTGGCTGTACGCTCGTCTAGGTTCCAAAGGTAAGAACTCGGTTCCTAGTGGTGGCGAGCATGGGACTACAAAAATCACACCCAACGTGGCCTCCCATACAAGCCTTAACATGTTTAGTTAACTCCTTCGATGATGTCACCATCTCCTACCTCACCACCTTCCTTGGCACCTCTGATCCGTCATTGAATAGATCAGACGTTGTTTCTATGCTTGGCTAAGTTGTTGGTCTCAGAAGCTCTAGCAACGCTCAGATGCCAGACCTAGGTATGCTAGGAGCAGTGGATCAGGAGTATAAGTCTACAATAGGTAAACTATGCAGCAGATAGGTAACACTAACTACTTACAAAAGATCACATTTGGAATCGTGTGCATCATAGCGAGAAAGTAATATACTTTATAAAAGTAGGTTCAGAATGAGAGGCTACGCTTGCCTTGTCCGTCAGTAGACAGGTATGGATCTTCGGTGTTGTTGACTTCAGCTTCGCGTTCGGATCCTATCGCGAGGAACCAAATACCGGAAACAAAGACGACAATCAAGATATGGCATCGATTCAATGCTCAAACAAGGATGATGATATGACAAGTTGAATTGCATTGGAATGAAACCCTAAAACATGCTCGGCAATTTAAAAGGGGTTTCGAGGGTTGAAAACCCTAACTCGGAAAACTCCGGAATCACCTGAGAGGGGTTACTACGTTGTTCTAAATAAAATTGTCATTAAAGTTGATTAGCAATGCATGATTATAGTGTAGTTAGATAGTTCTTATTTTTCCAAACATTTTTATATATTATTTGTATTTTTCTGATTTAAAATGAATTAGTTATGAATTTCTCAACTTTAGTTCATTTTAAATTATTTTTGGAATATTTAAATTATTTTCTAACTTGGGCCCACATGTCATAGTTTTATTCATTCCTGAAAACATTTATTGAAATTGTTAAAATGCTGACAAGGGTGGCCCACAGATATTTATTTATATTTCAGAAATAATTACAGAACATTTAATAAAAGAAAAAGGGAGTTACTGCGCCAACATGACGTCATGCTGACGTCATCAACTCCATTGCTCTCAGGTGAAGCTTCGATCTGGCGATTGCGAGCACGAGAGGAAGCGAGGTTGGTTTTGCTGGAGAGAGGAGGCCGAGGCAGACCAAGTAGTGGTGGCGCCGCCAGGATTTGGTCACCGGAGCATCACCGGCGACCATGTACTACGGCGGTTGGCTGAGGTGCACGGCGAGACGGCAAACCAGAGGGAGTGGGGGAAAGGGAGAAGGTCCAGGAGGACGGGGAGCTCACCACGAACACGGTGGAGCGGTCGAGGAAGCGAGGCAAGGTCGGGATACGGCGAATCGACGCAGACGAGCGCGGCGGCCGACGGAACTCCGAGCTCGATTCTGGCGAGCAGCGGGCTTCCCCTCTTGCGTGCTTGGGAAGGGAGAACGAGGTCAGCAAGGCGGAGCTCAAGGTGGTGTTGGCTGGGCTCAGGGTGGCCGGAGACGGCGAGGCTCGCCGGCTAGGGTTCGGCCATGCGAGGTGCAGAGAGGAAAGAGAGCACGCGAGGGAGAGAAAGAGGGCTAGGTTTCTCCACGGCGGCGGCCAGGGTTCTTGCAGTCGCTGGCAGCGTCGGTGGCGCGAATCTTGGCATGCGGCGCGTCAGCGGACGTCATCGCCGGTGACAGCGAAGCAAAGCTTCATCGTCATCGAAGACAACGCTCTGTGAAGCGGTACGGGGCCGGCTCCTGGGCCCCGGGCGAGCCAGACTGGGCTGCTGCGGGCTGCGTAGCGCGGCAGAGAGGGAGAAGAGAGGCTAGGCCGACCTGGGCTGTGGCCTGGTTGGGCTCTGGCTCATTTTTTCTGTTTTTGATTTCTGTTTTAAGTTTTCATTTCAAATCTGTTTTGAATGTTTTGAAAAATACCAGAGTGGTTTTGGCAAATATTCAAAATACTGTGAGGGCCCTTTAGTCCAATTGGGCTCCAAATATTTTGTCATTTTCAAAATTCAAACTATTTGAATGGATTCCAAAAAGAGGGGAAAGACTAGTGTTTAGGGTTTTGCACTTGTTCTTTGGTTCACACACTTAACACATGCAATATTTTATTGAGTTTAACACATGCATGCAATTCTTAGGTACTAATTACATATATTACAAACTTGGGCTGTTACAGCTCTACCCCCCTTACAAGAATCTCGACCCGAGATTCCTAAATTTTAGAAAAAAGGAAGGGTACTCAGATCTAAGTCGATCTTCTCGTTCCCAGGTTGCTTCATCCTCAGAGTGATGATACCACTGAACTTTCAGGAACTTGATGTTTTGACGTCGAGTTTTGCGCTCGGTTTCATCAAGGATACGAACAAGATACTCACGGTAAGTCAGATCCTTCTAAAGATCAAGAGTTTGGTGATCAACATCACAAAAAGGGTCTTTGAAGCAACACTTAAGTTGTGACACATGAAAGACGTCATGCACCTTGGGAAAGTTTGCAGGCAACTCCAACTTGTATGCAAGGTTACCTTTCCTGGATAGAACACGAAAAGGACCAACATAGTGAGGAGCTAGTTTTCCTTTGATGCCGAAACGATGGACACCCTTTAGAGGAGTGACCCGGAGATAGGCTTGATCACCGACTTTCATATTCAATATGTTGATGGTGACGATCATGATAGCTTTTCTGGCGAGATTGAGAAGTTTTCAAACGATCTCGAATGATACGAACTCGATCTTCTGCTTCCTGGATCATATCCGGACCAAAGAACTTTCTTTCGCTGGTTTCTGACTAGTTCAAAGGAGTACGACAGGTTCTTCCATATAAGAATTAGAAAGGTGCCATTTCTATACTGGACTGATAAATTTTGTTGTAGGAGAATTCAGCAAAAGGAAGGCATTTCTCCCAGTTCTTGCCAAAATATATGACACACGCTCTAAGCATGTCTTCAAGGATTTGATTCACTCTTTCGGTCTGGCCACCGGTACTAGGATGATAAGCTGTACTAAAAGACAAACGAGTTCCCATAGCAGCTTGGAAGGTTGTCCTGGACCTTGAGGTGAACAAACTCCCTCAGTCAGAGACAATTTTCTTTGGAATCCCATGAAGAACAACTATTCGAGAGATATAAAGATATGCTAGCTGACTAGCATTGATACTCTCACGAACAGGTAGAAAGTGAGCAACCTTGGACAGATAGTCAACGATTACCCAGACGACATCATTTCCTTTCTGAGTCTTAGGAAGACCAGTGATGAAATCCATACCAATTTCATCCCATTTCCATTCAGGTCTCTTATGTGTTTGCAGGAGACCAGCGGGTCTTTGGTGCTCAGCTTGGACGTGACGGCAAACATCACATTCAGCTACAAAACGAGCGATATCCTTCTTCATACCAGACCACCGGAATCTTTGACAAAGATCCCGATACATCTTGGTACCTACAGGGTGGATAGAAAGAGGTGATTCATGAGCCTCTTGGAGAATTAAATCCCTCAATTTTGTTCTCTTCGGCACTACCAGACGGTCACCAAAGTAAACAGTACCTTGTTTATCAACAGAGAAACACTTAGCAACTCCACTAGCAATGTTCCCTTTGATCTCGGCAATTTCAGAATCATGTTTCTAAGCAAGCTTGATGTCATCCTCTATAGAAGACTTCACTTCAAGAGTAGAAAGGAATCCACGAGGAACTACTTCAAGATTCAATCGAGGAAATTCCTCATGAAGAGACGGTTGATATTGTTTGATCACCAATTTGTTGCAATAAGACTTACGACTTAGCGCATCCGCGACAACATTGGCTTTTCCAGGTTGATAGTTGAGACCCAAATTATAGTCCTTGATGAGTTCCAACCATCTTCTTTGCCCGAGATTCAGATCCGGTTGTGTGAAAAGGTACTTCAGACTCTGATGATCCGAGTATAACTCGCAACGGCTACCAAGAAGGTAATGTCGCCATTGCTTAAGAGCATGAACAACAGCTGCAAGCTCAAGATCATGAGTTGGGTAGTCGTTCTCATGTGGTTTTAGCTGACGGGAAGGATAAGCCACCACATGCCCATCTTGCATCAACACACATCCGAGTCCTTGGTGGGAATCATCACAGAAGACGACAAAGTCTTTGCTAGTGTCTAGGAGAACCAGCACCGGAGCAGTTGTTAACTTAGTTTTCAACATCTGGAAGCTTTCTTCAGCCTTATCAGACATTTCAAACTTCTTATCCTTCTTAAGAACATCGGTTATCGGCTTTGCAATCCTGGAGAAGTTCTCAATGAATCGACGGTAATAACCAGCCATCCCTAGAAAACTTCGGACATCCTTTATGGATTTAGGAGTCTCCCAGTCGAGGATAGTTTTAACCTTATCGGGGATAACAGAAACCCCTTGAGCGGAGACAACATGACCAAGGAATACGAGATATTGTAACCAGAACTCACATTTGGAAAACTTGGCGTAGAGACGATGTTCTCGGAGTTTGGTTAACACAAAATGAAGATGCTCAGCATGCGCTTCTTCAGTCTTGGAATAAACTAGAATATCATCAATGTAGACCACGACGAACTTATCAAGGTACTCCATGAAGACAGAGTTCATAAGCCGCATGAAAGTGGCTGGAGCATTGGTAAGACCAAAGGACATGACTGTATACTCGTAAAGACCATAACAAGTGGTGAAAGCAGTCTTTGGAATATCTTCATTACGGATCTTTATTTGGTGATACCCTGACCTTAGATCCATTTTGGAGAAGACAGTGGCACCACTTAACTGATCAAATAGATCGTTGATCCTAGGGAGAGGATACTTGTTCTTGATAGTCACAGCATTGTGTGGGCGATAATCCACAACCAGACGCGGTATATTGGTATCCCGCTTCTTGACAAAGATGGTAGGACATCCCCAAGAAGATGTGCTGGGATGAATGTATTCTTTTCCTTCTAACTCCTCTAAGTGCTTCTTCAACTCCACAAGCTCATGAGGAGGCATACGATAGGGTCTTTTAGAAATAGGAGCAGTTCCAGGAACTAACTCTATGACAAACTCCACACTTTGATCAGGTGGCATGCCAGGCAACTCCTCAGGAAAGACATCCAGAAACTCACAGACCACAGAAAAATCTTGGGTCTCTAACGGAGGTAGAACTTCAAGAGCATACAACTCCTCTTCAGGAATAGAAACAGCTGAAGGAGATATTGACCCTACGGTCCAATACTTGACTGTTATGCCAGTAGGACTAGTCAGAGTCACATACTTGGTTGTACAATCGAGAATGGCTTGATAACGGTCAACCAGTCCATGCCCAAAATGATGTCAATATCATTTGACTTGAGAGCAATCAAAGAAGTGGGAAAAAGTTGAAATGCAACTTCAATTAGATTCCCATGACTAACCATGGTGGAACACCACCTAGAACCAGGAGACTGAACTAGCAAAGGAACAGATAACCCCTCAAAACTTATCGCATGCATTTGAGGAAAAGCTTGTGACAGGAATGAATGCGATGCTCCAGAATCAAACAAAACTTTAGCTGGAATTTGATTGATATGAAGCGTACCCATGATGATGATTGGATCTTCCTGAGCCTCCTCAGCAGAGATATGGTCCAGGCGTCCTTTTCCAGCACCTGGATACTTATCATTCTTCTTTGCTGGTTGTGCCTTCTCAGCGGCATTCTTTTGAGGACACTCCTTTGCATAGTGACCAGGCTGACGGTAGTTGAAACATATAAAACCTGATGTATTGCCAGCAGGAGGGTAGTTTGATCCACCAGCATTGCTTGAATTATCATTGAGACAAGGAGAATATCCAGAAGACCTTGGAGTATAAGGAGCACGTGGCACAACACTGTAACGCACGAAGACACGATGCTTCTTATTACCAGAACCAGCCTTGTTGTACCCATTCTGAGGATGCTTACGAGTTTCTTCATACTCCACTTTTCCATTCTCGGCGTTCATAGCCTTGTTGACAAGACCTTGGAAGTTAACAAAGTCCATGAGATGGATGTCACGGCGAACCTCAGGATCCAGTCCCTTGCGGAACATAGCTTGCTTCTTAACATCAGTGGGGACCTCTTTAGTAGCATAGCAGGAGAGACGATTGAAGTTGCGCTGGTAATCACACACGGAACCAGTGCCCTGCTTAAGCTTGAGGAACTCCTCCCTCTTCTGATCCATCAGACCCTCCGGAATATGATAAGCTCGAAAGGCTTCAGTGAACTCTTGCCATGTAACAACATGTTGAGCTTCTTGCATAGCCAAGAAATTTTCCCACTAGGCATTAGCTGCTCCCTCCAGGTGATAGGAAGAAAAAGTCACCCAATCATCTTGAGCAACATGACCAACCTGAAGTTTGCGCTCTATGGTGCGAAGCCAGTAGTCCGCATCAAGTGGCTCAGTGGAATAGCTGAAAACTGGCGGAGTGAGATGTGTGAAGTCCTTGATACCAACTTGATTGTTCTGGCATTGAGCAGTGCTGCGCTCAATCCTTTCAAGGAGCCTCATGTTGTCAGCACGGTTGGTTTCATACATGGCCATGAGTTGAACCATGGACGGCGGTGGAGGAAGGTTGGAAGATTCACCTTCATTTGCGGCACCCCGAGCATGAGCACGGGTACGGGAACGAGAGGTATCACCCATCCCGAAAGAACAAAAAAAGATTAGATAAAGGATTCAAAGGAGCAAGACGGAAGGATAACAAAGAGTACTTGATATAAACGTATCATCTTATCAAGCATGGTAGTATCAAAGCATACTAATGTATACACTAACCAGCTGACTTACAAACCATGACAATGGAATGCTAAGATGTTACACACCAAGCAAAAATGAGATATCTTAGAACTCTGAGAATAGCAACCAAGTACGGAGTAATTTTAGAAAAACAACCCCAAAACCACGATCCTAAAAGTTTTGAGATATGAGGTAAGGAATGAAAACCTTTTCAAACCAAGTAAGGTAAGAAAACTCCAGCATCAGAAACACACCAGAGAAGGAGTAAAAAGAATCCTAGTCAGAGTCTCTGCAAATAGTTTTTATCTTTCAAATAGTTTTGTCAACTTCTAAACGCAACATCAACCAATAAAAGGGTTTCCTACAGGCAGTCATGCTCTGATACCAAAACCTGTAGCACCCCTCAGGGTTAGGGTTAAACTAACCTCAGATCACCATCTAAGATAAGTTCAACTCCCAAAAACGGAAGATCACAGTATGATTCGGTAACATTACAGAACACAGGGATTCAACAGCATAAGTTTAAACTCTTAGGAGAGTGAGATATTAGAGTTATTACAAACTAGAGGTCAAAGACCCAACATTACATCACACAGCGAAAGCAAATTATGTTGTTCTACACAACAACTTAGCAAAAGGCCTAAGAGGCCATAAACAAAAGCGACATCCATCCCATAGTCCTCAGGCTGCTACCTGGGACCCCAAACTACTCGCCGATGTCAATGTAGAAGCCACCTTTAGTTGCAACCAGATCCTCTGTAGAAAAACAACAATGGTGCAAGGCTGGGTACGAGAATGTACCCCGCAAGACTTAGATAACCTAGTATCTACATGCTCTGGCTAGAGAGGCTTTCTCTGGATTTTGTTTTGCGGAAAGCAATCTTTTTTTGTAAAAAAGAGAGAGAAGAGGCTCGTCTACTCAGAGTCTTCTAAAAGGGATAAGATACGACTTCTTCATCTTGTTCATCACATATCGATAACCACCAGTTTCATTAGAACCTCCTATCTAGGATCACCCCCTCAACCCAGAGGAAGCATCCTTAAGCACACATGGATCAGCAAGTTTTATAGTGGTTAATGTTATCTATGATCTTATGTCTGGTCGCCAAGTCGTTCATAACCATTAACACGGCTTTTTGAAAATATTTAACCCTGCAGGGGTGTACAACTTTACCCACACGCACCAACCGACTCTTAATGCCAAATTATTAGCCTTCTTTCTTGGAAGGACGACAAATGGAGGTTGACCACGACCTTTACCTTGCTTTCGCCGAGACCATGAGTCACGCAATAAGTATGATTCCGCCGTAACGGGTCAAATCCCGAAGTCGGTACTTAAAGATGTGAGGCGAGGTTGGTTCACCAGGGGCTCCATCGACCCCAAGCAACCCGGACCACGCTTCCCTACCTGTTATGATGCACCTCCATCACCTCCTCTTTCGAAAATGTTTTCAATGCGTATGCCAAATGGAAAGCCTGAACTATGTGACTCATGGAATCTACTAGGCAAGTTAGTTAGTCGAGGGGTTGTCCAGGCCCCGTGTGGCTGTACGCTCGTCTTGGTTCCAAAGGTAAGAACTCAGTTCCTAGTGGTGGCGAGCATGGGACTACAAAAACCACACCCAACGTGGCCTCCCATGCAAGCCTTAACATGTTTAGTTAACTCCTTCGATGATGTCACCATCTCCTACCTCACCACCTTCCTTGGCACCTCTGATCTGTCATTGAATAGATCAGACGTTGTTTCTATGCTTGGCTAAGCTGTTGGTCTCAGAAGCTCTAGCAACGCATAAATGCCAGACCTAGGTACGCTAGGAGCAGTGGATCAGAAGTATAAGGCTACAATAGGGAAACTATGCAGCAGATAGGTAACACTAACTACTGACAAAAGACCACATTTGGAATCGTGTGCGTCATAGCGAGAAAGTAATATACTTTATAAAAGTAGGTTCAGAATGAGAGGCTACGCTTGCCTTGTCCGTCAGTAGACAGGTACAGATCTTCGGTGTTGTTGACTTCAGCTTCGGGTTCGGATCCTATCGCGAGGAACCAAATACCGGAAACAAAGACGACAATCAAGCCATGGCATCGATGCAATGCTCAAACAAGGATGATGATATGACAAGTTGAATTACATTGAAATGAAACCCTAAAACATGCTCAGCAATTTAAACGGGGTTTTGAGGGTTGAAAACCCTAACTCGAAAAACTCTGGAATCACCTGAGAGGGGTTACTACGTTGTTCTAAATAAACTTGTCATTAAAGTTGATTATAAATGCATGATTATAGTGTAGTTATATAGTTCTTATTTTTCTAAACATTTTGATATATTATTTGTATTTTTTTGATTCAAAATGAATTAGTTATGAATTTCTGAACTTTTAATTCATTTTAAATTATTTTTGGAATATTTAAATTATTTTCTAACTTGGGCCCACATGTCATAGTTTTATTCATTTCTGAAAACATTTATTGAAATTGTTAAAATGCTGACAAGGGTGGCCCACAGATATTTATTTATATTCCATAAGTAATTACAAAACATTTAATAAAAGAAAAAGGGAGTTAATGCGCTAGCATGACGTCATGCTGAAGTCATCAACTCCATTGCTCTCAGGCGAGCGCGAGAGGAAGCGAGGTTGGTTTTGCTGGAGAGAGGAGGCCGAGGCGGACCAAGTAGTGGTGGCGCCGCCCGAATTTTGTAACATCCCTAAAATCATGATTTCAAAGTTTGCATATCACTCATGCGTGCATATAGATTTGAGATTCATTTTCAAACTCATTTCAGGAAAACAGAATCACATGGTGCTATGATTTTATGTGAGCAGATTTAATTCAAATGGCCATCACCATTTGAAAGTTTGAAAGTTTAGGAACTTGGTTGCTTGCCTTCATTGTTGAAAAGTTTGTGTGTAGAATTTAGACCAAAGTTTACAACTTAGAAATAGTTTCAAAAACCCCTTTTCAAAATTTTGCAAATCAGGTGCAAGTCCCTGATTATTTTGTACCCCAAACTTGACCAAGCCTTTGCAAGACAACCACTTGCTTAAATACCTATATTGGAGACTACTGCACCCTGCAAAAACCCCAGAAAAGTTTGAATTCAAAAAGAGTTTGAATTCATGTCAAAACCAATTCAGAAAATCGTTTCGGAAAAAGAAAAGAAGCAAACAAATGGAAAAGGCCTAGCGCTACCAATTTAGCCCAGCAACGGAGCAGGCCCAGCAAGCCCACCCGGGGCATTTCTTTTCTGCTCACACGCGCGAGCACACCCACCCAGCAGCTGACAGCCAGACCCCACGCCCCCTCTGTTTATTTCGCTGACCAGCGGGCCCCGTCCACGTCGCCCTCATCTTCCCGAAACTGCGCCCGCGACCACGTCGCTGCTGCTGTCAAGGCCGGTAATGGCGCGGCGTAATTAGCCATTATTCCGCAGGCATTTCCTGTCGCGCCTAGGCTTACTTAAACCCCTCTGCCCCGCAAGCATTTCCTCCCACTCTCCTCGCTCACTCCGCCACCAGGCTGCGCGCAATTGCTCTCGAAGTCCCGCAGTACCGACAACTCTGGCGACCGATTACGGTGAGCCCCGACCACCCCTCTCTCTCTGGTTCAAACGAGGATGTTCAAAATGATCTTGCGCATCCGCTGATACCTTCCTTTTGCCTCCTCGTGACCCAGGTCGTCGTCTCCGTTCGTGACCGAAACCACCTGCGCCGCCAATAGACTCCGACGACCAATTAAGGTAAATCCCGAGCGCCCCTTGCCCCCTCCTTCACGCGAGCTTGTTCGCCTATGTCTTGCGCAAATCCTGATGCCACTGGTTCGTGCTAGGGCGACGCCAAACCTCGGCAAGGACCACGACTGCAAGCTACTGATGCCGCCCGCAACTCCGACGAGTTCCAGAGACCGTTCCCGCGCGCCCCTTCGCAAACCAACACCACGTCGAGCTTCAGCACGCCACTGCGGTTCTGGTAAGCGTCTCCCTTCCTTCCCAAGCGACCTAGAGCGCTGACACCGCCGCTGTCAGACGCGCCGCCGCCAGTCAACGCCGCTAGCGCCGCTCGTTTCTGGTTAGGAGCTTGCTAACCGTCAGATCTGGATCCAACGCATAGATTTAGATCACTTAGCGAATCGTTTTTGGTAGATCTGAGCCGTGCAGCGATAGTTAGATCCAACGGCGCGGAAGGGTGATCTGGTGCGAACCGGTACGCACCAGTAATATCGTGACGCGTGGCTAGGTCTGATTCAAAATTAGAATTCAAATCAGATTTAGATCCAATTTTCAAATGGCTATAACTTTTGATTTCCACGTTAGATTTTTGCAAATTTTATACCGTTGGAATCAGTGAGTCAAGCCCTTTATGAATCTCCAATGTGTTTAACAAAAAGTGCCTGTTAAAATGACTTTGTTTGCAGAAACATATTTAGGTCCAATTTGAGTATAGATTTTGTTTAGCAAATTATTTTAGGGCTAAATAAGTTTAATTAGCAAACTTTCTGACTTGGGTATGTTTCTGTATCATGCACTTGCTTGGTGGGTTTTCAAAAATCATCACTTAGCATATTCTTGCATGCATGCATTCATATTTTTGTTTGTATATAAATTGAGTGTAATTGTGTGCTACAAATCTTTGTGTAGAATTTGCTAGTGACTGTGAGTGAAGAGTGCTGCTCTCCCCATTACCAAGGCAAGTGATACTTCATGATATTTCCATCCCCTGTATTTTGAATAAGCATTAGAATTATTTTTGTTAAGTCTTGCATGCTACTTTTGCCAAATGCTATGTTGGGAAATCCTAAGTAGTTGTAGGTTACTAGAATTGCTAGGAAAATTCCTAAGTTAAAGTTACTATACCATGCTTAGCCTAGCTAGTAGCAAACAAAGGGTTGGTATAATCTATACTTGCTATGATGAAAATATTTCTAAGTCATGAGACTTATACTTTAAAACAACTAAGTCAATGAACCTCTTGGGTGGAATGGAAGGAATGGTTTGTGTTGAGTGGTTACACAAGGCCATGGATTTGGCTTGTGTATAACACTTGTGGTATGCCACCCATGCACAAAGGGATTTTAGAGGCCAAGTGTTGAGAAAGCTGACAGTGCAACCACTTGGCAATATGGGCTCTGCCATGATCATATAGGTTGCTAGAACTTAGTCACTTGGACAGTTGGTGGTAGTGGGAATGATAGGTTGGAGCGCGTCCATTTGACTAAGGAAAGGCTTCTGAAAGGTCCTGTCTTGGGAAACCAAGTCTGGTGGGGAAAGTGCACAACCTCTGTAGATGGAAAATCTAAGTACTTAGCCAAGTCCAAGGCAATGGACAACTTGAGCATTAAGACATGGAAGCTATCAAGAATCTCATCACTCCAACTTCTAAGTAAAACATGTGGGTGAACAAGGGTGAAGAACCTCAATGTCTATTGATGGTTTCTTGGGAAAAGTTTTATCAAAGAAAACTTAGTGATTTCAACTAATAGGTAAAACATATTTTGATGCAAAGCAAGCCAAGCTACACTTAGCCAAATTGCATGTAGTAATATAGTCCACTTAAAATGTATTAAGGTATCACTTGCCAATACTATTCCAAAGTATTGACCCACTGTGGCTGCAACTTGTGATGTTGCAGGTTATTCAGATGATGATTAGGTGTCATGAGTCTACACTCAACATGCTTGCCTGTGGCACATGAAGATGAAGACTTGTGTTATTTACTTATTCCAAAACTCTTGTATTAGATTTATGGCCCTGAGTTGTAAAAGACTATGTTTATCTCTGGAATGGATGTAATAAATGACCTTTGTATCTGTGTACTTCATCTTAAACTGTGGATGCTAGCATTGATCCAGGGACTAGCATTGCAATCACAGGGATCCTTTTCCTTTACAAAGGAGGGGTCTAACAGATGGTATCAGAGCACTGTGTTGCCTGTAGGATTATGACCCTAGAATTGGAAACCACTAAGGAAAAATTTTCAACTACTTCTACACTTGTCTATTCTTCTCGTAAACTTTTCTAATCTTCTCATTCTCATCTCTATTTGTAGATGAACTCCATCAACGAAGCCGTGAAGAAAGGACCACTCATGACCATGACCTTGGAGTGTGAAACTGAGTTTCCCAAGATTCTCAAGGACCTCATGGTGGCAATGGAAGCACATGGTGCAGCTGTCTACAAAGGCTTTCCAGTGATGGATGAAGGAGTGGAATACTGGTGGGTGCAACTTCACTTGTACAAAAACAAGGAAGACAACCACAAAGAAAGAGGATTCTGCATGTACACCAACGCTGTAATGCACACCACATTCTTTGAGTCAGCAAGAGAAGCAGCTTGGAGGACCATCAAAGAACTAAGTGCAAGAGTCAAGTGCAGAATGGTCAACCTCCAAAAAGACTTAGAGAAAGAGAAGGAACTCACCCAAGAGTTGGAAGCCACCAACCAAACCTTAAGGGGAGATATTATAGACTTAGTGATGGAATCATGTGAACAAGATAGGTGGATTGCCTCTAGGAACATTGTGTTAGCCAACAGATCCAGTGAGATAGGATTGTGAACGCACTTCGTTAGTTGGGCCACCATCTATCACCTTATTTTCCAAAATGTTATTTTAGAATAAGAGTGAACCTTGATTGATGTAATGACTTGATGAATGCATGACTTGTGTGTTTTGTTTCCATGACTATGTATGTGGTGTTTTGCCTTATATCTATCTTAAATTGTGTTGTTCTAACTTTTCCATCTTATAAATAGATGCCTATTACCATCAACACTGTTGAGGAGTTCCGGGCTACTCGCTTTGGTCCTCATATTGTTGAGCTTACTACTTTGCTCAATCTCCCTCTTCCCACCATCATGGTGCACCCACTCACCAAGTTCGAGAGGAAGGACCTCTGGGGCTTCAAGGTGAACCAGCCAGGACGCCAGGCAGAGCCTACTATGGAGGCCATCGTCTTCAAGCTTATGCACGATGACAGGGAGAGAGGCATGGAGGTCGTCATGCAGGACCTGATAGGACGTCTGTTAGGCTGTCACTCCCGACAGGTTAGAGGCACTCACTTCCACGTCTTCGGAAGGCGTGATGATGACGGAGAGTCCATTGACTTCGAGGACGACTCGAGGGACGCAGCAGAGCCGATACGCCTGTACTTTCAGGACTTAGAGTCTCTTATTAGGCACGTGGATACTGACAGGACCAATGTCATGCTTAGTAATGACGAGCTCCAGGTACAACTTCGCGAGAAGGACAAGCTCTTCGCGCATCAGGACGAGATAGTCAAAGAGATGGAGGCAAAGTTCGAGACCCAGGACAGGAAGTTCAAGAGTCAGGAGAAGCGTGTCCAGGATAGGAACAAGAGGATCCGGGACATGACCGAGGAACTGCAGTCCAAGGATTTCGAGTTAGAGCAGCAGCAGACGGTGATTGAGAGGCTTCGTTCCTAGAAGAGGGCTCTCAAGGCCAAGATTGAGTCCTTGACCACTACTATTGAGGAGAACAAGACCGTGATGGAGAATGCAGGTCTTACGTTTGTCGAGGAGGAGATTGATGCTGATGAGTAGATTTGACTACTCGTTTATCTTGTGTTATCATACTTGTTATTTGTGAACTTGTTATTGGACCATCCGACATGTGGATGTCATGCAACTTGTGTGTTTTACTTTGAGAACTTGTTATCTTGTTGCTTGAACTTTTATCTTTGTGTTGCATGCTATGTGTTTGCTTATGAGATGTAATGTGCATAAAACATCTATGGGTATCTCATTCTTATCTCTATTTGAACAAACCACAGATGCCTCCCTGTCACGCAAACCCCAACCCCAACAATATCACCCCGAAAATGCAGCAAATGATGAATGCGCAAACACAGCTTATGCAAATGATGACAACATTCATCCAAAACCAGAATAACAACAACAACAACAACCCCAATAACAACAACAATAGCAACAACAACAACCCTCCGGGCTTTGATATGCTCACCAGATTTCTGCGTTTGAGTCCAGCTAAGTTCTCGGGGACGACTGATCCCATGGTGGCCAATGATTGGCTACGTTCTGTAAACAAGGACTTAGTGACCGTGGGCTGCACGGATGCTGAAAAAGTCAGGTTTGCAGCACATCTGCTGGAAGGGCCAGCAGCCACTTGGTGGGACAACTTCCAAATCACCACTCCTATAGATGAGGTGACTTGGGCTATCTTTGAAGATGGCTTTCGCACTGCACATATCTCATCAGGAATGATGAGCCTGAAAAAGAAAGAGTTCCACAATCTGAGGCAGCGCCACAGAAGCGTGGCTGAATATATAGAGGAGTTCAACAATCTGGCGCGTTATGCACCGGATGAGGTTGACACAGATGCCAAGAGAAAGGAAAAATTTCTGGAAGGGTTGAATGATGAACTAAACTTACAATTGTCTGTGGCATATGTTCCAACTTATCAGTCTTTGTGTGACAAGGCTGCTATTTTGGAGAACAAAATGAAGCAAGTGGAGAGTAGGAAGAGAAAGCACTCCGACAAGCACAACTCGGGATCGTCTCACAAACGATCTCATATTGATGACAGTGGAAGCTCAGGATTCCACAAGCATGGGAAATTCAGCAAGCACCACAACCACAACCGTCATGACAACAAGCATCATCGCAGTCATGACAATGATAAGTACAAGAACCACAAGAGTGGACATAAGAGCCACCATAGTGGAAGTGGAAGTGGAAGTCAGCCTGCTAAAAAAGACATCAGTCAGGTTGAATGCTTCAAATGCAAGAAGCTGGGGCATTATGCTAATGAGTGCCCTGAAAAGAAAGTTGAAGGACCTAATAAGCCCAATCCTTTTTAGAAAGGACAGGTTAACCACATCAATGTGGAGGAGGTCTATGAGGAGCCTGATGCTGTTGCTGGTAAGTTCAGACTCAATTCAATTCCAGCATTTGTACTCTTTGATACCGGTGCATCTCATTCATTCATATCAAAAGCATTTGTTGATAGAAATGGGTTTGCATCTGAAAACATTGGGTGTCCGATAAGAGTTAGTTCTCCGGGAGAAGATATGATAGTAAGTCATGGATGCCGGGATCTAGTCATAGAGTTTGGAAAACATAAGTTTCCAGTGAACCTAATAATCCTAGATTCCCAAGGATTGGATGTGATTTTGGGAATGGATTGGATGGCTAAGTATGAAGGAGTACTAGATTGTGCAAATCGTACAGTTACACTCACAACCCCTGAAGGAAAGCAGATAAAATTCAAGTCCAACTTTGAATCTAAAGGAAGTAAGCTGAATTCTCTTAAGGGGGTTAGCATGGACACTGTGCCAATTGTGTGTGAGTATCCGGACGTATTTCCGGAAGAGTTACCGGGAATGCCACCAGATAGAGATGTGGAGTTTATAATAGATTTGGTACCAGGTTCTGGACCAAGAGCAAAGAGACCTTATAAAATGTCAGTTGACGAACTAAAGGAACTCAAGAAACAACTTGGAGAACAATTGCAGAAAGGATTCATCCAGCCGAGTTCTTCATCTTGGGGAGCTCCAGTTTTATTCGTAGAAAAGAAGGACAGAACTCAAAGATTATGCATAGATTACCGTTCTCTCAACGAGGTAACTATCAAGAACAAATACCCTTTGCCAAGAATCAATGACTTGTTTGATCAGCTAGAAGGAGCATGTGTGTTCTCGAAGATTGATCTCCGATCAGGTTATTTTCAACTCAAGATAAGAGAGCAAGACATACCCAAAACAGCATTCGCCACAAGGTATGGATTGTATGAATATATCGTGCTGCCTTTTGGTTTAACCAACGCTCCAACATACTTCATGAATATGATGAACAAGGTGTTCATGGAATTTCTTGACAAATTTGTTGTCATTTTCATCGATGACATCTTAGTCTACTCGAAGAGCAAGGAAGAACATGAAGGACACTTACGCTTGATACTTGAGAAACTGAGAGAGCATAAACTATACGCCAAATTCAGCAAGTGTGAGTTCTGGTTAGAAGAAGTTGGTTTTCTTGGTCATGTTATGACAAAGGATGGCGTAGCAGTTGATCCTGCCAAAGTTTCGGCTGTAACTGAATGGGAATCTCCCAAGAACGTGAAAGAGGTTCGTAGTTTCCTCGGCTTGGCAGGTTACTACAGAAGATTCATTGAAAATTTCTCAAAGGTTGCGAAGCCAATGACAGAATTGTTAAAGAAGGACAAGAAATTTGCTTGGTCTGAAGGTTGTGAACTCAGCTTTCAAGAATTAAAGAAGAGACTTGTGACAGCACCAGTCTTGTGTCTGCCAGATTTGGAAAAAGATTTCCAAGTATATTGTGATGCTTCGCATCAAGGATTAGGTGCCGTACTTATGCAAGGCGGAAAAGTTGTGGCTTATTCCTCGAGACAACTCAAGACACATGAAGTAAACTATCCTACTCATGATTTAGAGTTAGCATCTGTTGTCCATGCACTCAAAACATGGAGACACTACCTTTTGGGAAAGAGTTGTGAAGTGTTCACAGATCACAAGAGCTTGAAGTACATCTTCACTCAGAAGGAAATCAATATGAGACAAAGGAGATGGCTAGAACTTATCAAGGACTATGACTTAAGTTTGCAATACCACCCCGGTAAAGCAAATGTTGTAGCAGATGCTCTAAGTCGTAAGGTTTTTGTGAATGGCCTTACCAAAGGAGAATTGCCAGATGATTTGTGTGCTGAATTCAGAAAACTTAGATTGGAGATAGTGCCTGAAGGGCATCTCATGTCTTTGGATGTTCAACCCACTCTGTTGGATAAAATCAAGGAAGCCCAAAAGATTGATAAAGAAATTGAAGAGATTAAGGAAAGGATTAGCCAAGGAAAAGCCAAAAGTTTCCATATAGATGAACAGGGTACTTTATGGCACGGGAAACGTATTTGTGTTCCACAAGATCCAGAGTTGCGGAAACTGATTCTGCAAGAAGCCCACAACTCTCCGTATTCTATTCACCCAGGAAACACTAAGATGTACATGGATATGAAAGAAATATTTTGGTGGAACAATCTCAAAAGGGACATCGCCGAACATATTGCTTTGTGTGATGTGTGCAGTAGAGTAAAAGCGGAGCATCAGAAACCAGCAAGTTTGCTTCAACCACTACCTATTCCTGAATGGAAGTGGGAAAATATCGGTATGGATTTCATTACCGGATTACCAAGAACTAGGTCAGGATATGATTCCATATGGGTAGTAGTGGATCGCCTAACTAAAGTGGCTCATTTTATACCCGTGAAGACAACTTATACAAGTGCCAAGTTAGCCAAAATCTACATGAACAGAATTGTATGCCTTCACGGTGTGCCTAAGAGTATTGTGTCTGATAGAGGAACTCAGTTCACTTCTCATTTTTGGAGACAGCTTCATGAATCATTGGGAACGAGGTTGGAATTCAGCACTGCTTTTCATCCTCAAACTGATGGGCAAACGGAAAGTACTAATCAAATTCTTGAAGACATGTTGAGGGCATGTGCCCTAGACTATGGAGCAAGTTGGGATGAAAGTCTGCCTTACGCAGAGTTCTCTTACAATAACAGTTATCAAGCTAGTATTGGGATGGAACCATTTGAGTTTCTCTACGAAAGGAAGTGTACCACCCCATTCCTATGGAATGGTGTGGGAGAAAGAAGTTTATTTGGACCTGACCTTATCAAGGACACCGAAGAGAAGGTCAAATTGGTTAAGGACGGGTTGAAGATAGCACAGTCCCGACAGAAAAGCTACGCGGATTCTAAGCGTAGAGAAGTCACCTACGAAGTTGGGGATAGAGCTTATCTTAGAGTATCACCACTTCGTGGAGTGAAAAGATTTGGAGTCAAAGGAAAGTTGGCACCAAGATATGTTGGGCCATTCAAAATTCTAGGTCGCAAGGGAGAAGTTGCATATGAAGTCGAATTGCCAGAATCTCTGTCAGCTGTCCATAATGTGTTTCATGTGAGTCAGCTTAAGAAATGTCACCCAGAAATGGAAGAATCTTCTTTGAAGGATACCATACCTTTGGAAGAAGTTCGACTTGAAAGTGACCTCACCTATGAACAAAAGCCTGTCAAGATTCTTGAGACCGTAGAAAGAGGCACAAGGACAAAAACTATCAAGTTTTGCAAAGTGCAATGGAATCATCATTCCGAAGAGGAAGCAACATGGGAAAGAGAAGATGATCTTCGGAAAGACCACCCTCACCTATTTGCTAGCCAATCCGAATCTCGAGGGCGAGATTCACCTTAAGGGGTTAGAATTGTAACATCCCTAAAATCATGATTTCAAAGTTTGCATATCACTCATGCATGCATATAGATTTGAGATTCATTTTCAAACTCATTTCAGGAAAACAGAATCACATGGTGCTATGATTTTATGTGAGCAGATTTAATTCAAATGGACATCACCATTTGAAAGTTTGAAAGTTTAGGAACTTGGTTGCTTGCCTTCATTGTTGAAAAGTTTGTGTGTAGAATTTAGACCAAAGTTTACAACTTAGAAATAGTTTCAAAAACCCCTTTTCAAAATTTTGCAAATCAGGTGCAAGTCCCTGATTATTTTGTACCCCAAACTTGACCAAGCCTTTGCAAGACAACCACTTGCTTAAATACCTATATTGGAGACTACTACACCCTGCAAAAACCCCCAGAAAAGTTTGAATTCAAAAAGAGTTTGAATTCATGTCAAAACCAATTCAGAAAATCGTTTCAGAAAAAGAAAAGAAGCAAACAAATGGAAAAGGCCTAGCGCTACCAATTTAGCCCAGCAACGGAGCAGGCCCAGCAAGCCCACCCGGGGCATTTCTTTTCTGCTCACACGCGCGAGCACACCCACCTAGCAGCTGACAGCCAGACCCCACGCCCCCTCTGTTTATTTTGCTGACCAGCGGGCCCCGTCCACGTCGCCCTCGTCTTCCCCAAACTGCGCCCGCGACCACGTCGCTGCTGCTGTCAAGGCCGGTAATGGCGCGGCGTAATTAGCCATTATTCCGCAGGCGTTTCCTGTCGCGCCTAGGCTTACTTAAACCCCTCTGCCCCGCAAGCATTTCCCCCCACTCTCCTCGCTCACTCCGCCACCAGGCTGCGCGCAATTGCTCTCGAAGTCCCACAGTACCGACAACTCCGGCGACCGATTACGGTGAGCCCCGACCACCCGTCTCTCTCTGGTTCAAATGAGAATGTTCAAAATGATCTTGCGCATCCGCTGATACCTTCCTTTTGCCTGCTCGTGACCTAGGTCGTCGTCTCCGTTCGCGACCGAAACCACCTGCGCCGCCAATAGACTCCGACGACCAATTAAGGTAAATCCCGAGCTCCCCTTGCCCCCTCCTTCACGCGAGCTTGTTCGCCTGTGTCTTGCGCAAATCCTGATGCCACTGGTTCGTGCTAGGGCGACGCCAAACCTCGGCAAGGACCACGACTGCAAGCTACTGACGCCGCCCGCAACTCCGACGAGTTCCAGAGACCGTTCCCGCGCGCCCCTTTGCAAACCAACACCACGTCGAGCTTCAGCACGCCACTGCGGTTCTGGTAAGCGTCTCCCTTCCTTCCCAAGCGACCTAGAGCACCGGCACCGCCACAGTCAGACGCGCCGCCGCCAGTCAACGCCGCTAGCGCCGCTCATTTCTGGTTAGGAGCTTGCTAACCGTCAGATCTGGATCCAACGCATAGATTTAGATCACTTAGCGAATCGTTTTTGGTAGATCTGAGCCGTGCAGCGATAGTTAGATCCAACGGCGTGGAAGGGTGATCCGGTGCGAACCGGTACGCACCAGTAATATCGTGACACGTGGCTAGGTCTGATTCAAAATTAGAATTCAAATCAGATTTAGATCCAATTTTCAAATGGCTATAACTTTTGATTTCCACGTTAGATTTTTGCAAATTTTATACTGTTGGAATCAGTGAGTCAAGCCCTTTCTGAATCTCCAATGTGTTTAACAAAAAGTGCCTGTTAAAATGACTTTGTTTGCAGAAACATATTTAAGTCCAATTTGAGTATAGATTTTGTTTAGCAAATTATTTTAGGGCTAAGTAAGTTTAATTAGCAAACTTTCTGACTTGGTTATGTTTCTGTATCATGCACTTGCTTGGTGGGTTTTAAAAAATAATCACTTAGCATATTCTTGCATGCATGCATTCATATTTTTGTTTGTATATAAATTGAGTGTAATTATGTGCTAGAAATCTTTGTGTAGAATTTGCTAGTGACTGTGATTGTGAAGAGTGCTGCTCTCCCCATTACCAAGGCAAGTGATACTTCATGATATTTCCATCCCCTGTATTTTGAATAAGCATTAGAATTATTTTTGTTAAGTCTTGCATGCTACTTTTGCCAAATGCTATGTTGGGAAATCCTAAGTAGTTGTAGGTTACTAGAATTGCTAGGAAAATTCCTAAGTTAAAGTTACTATACCATGCTTAGCCTAGCTAGTAGCAAACAAAGGGTTGGTATAATCTATACTTGCTATGATGAAAATATTTCTAAGTCATGAGAATTATACTTTAAAACAACTAAGTCAATGAACCTCCTGGGTGGAATGGAAGGAATGGTTTGCGTTGAGTGGTTACACAAGGCCATGGATTTGGCTTGTGTATCACACTTGTGGTATGCCACCCAGGCACAAAGGGATTTTAGAGGCCAAGTGTTGAGAAAGCTTACAGTGCAACCACTTGGCAATATGGGCTCTGCCATGATCATATAGGTTGCTAGCACTTAGTCACTTGGACAGTTGGTGGTAGTGGGAATAATAGGTTGGAGCGCGTCCATTTGACTAAGGAAAGGCTTCTGAAAGGTCCTGTCTTGGGAAACCAAGTCTGGTGGGGAAAGTGCACAACCTCTGCAGATGGAAAATCTAAGTACTTAGCCAAGTCCAAGGCAATGGACAACTTGAGCATCAAGACATGGAAGCTATCAAGAATCTCATCACTGCAACTTCTAAGTAAAACATGTGGGTGAACAAGGGTGAAGAACCTCAATGTCTATTGATGGTTTCTTGGGAAAAGTTTTATCAAAGAAAACTTAGTGATTTCAACTAATAGGTAAAACATATTTTGATGCAAAGCAAGCCAAGCTACACTTAGCCAAATTGCATGTAGTAATATAGTCCACTTAAAATGTATTAAGGTATCACTTGCCAATACTATTCCAAAGTATTGACCCACTGTGGCTGTAACTTGTGATGTTGCAGGTTATTCAGATGATGATTAGGTGTCATGAGTCTACACTCAACATGCTTGCCTGTGGCACATGAAGATGAATACTCGTGTTATTTACTTATTCCAAAACTCTTGTATTAGATTTATGGCCCTGAGTTGTAAAAGACTATGTTTATCTCTGGAATGGATGTAATAAATGACCTTTGTATCTGTGTACTTCATCTTAAACTGTGGATGCTAGCATTGATCCAGGGACTAGCATTGCAATCACAGGGATCCTTTTCCTTTACAAAGGAGGGGTCTAATAGATTTGGTCACCGGAGCATCATCGGCGACCATGTACTGCGGCGGTTGGCGGAGGCGCACAGCGAGACGGCGAACCAGAGGGAGTGAGGCAAGGGAGAAGGTCCAGGAGGACGGGTAGGTCACCCTAAACACGGTGGAGCGGTCGAAGAAGTGAGGCGAGGTCGGGATACGGCGAATCGACGCAGACGAGAACGGCAGCCGACGGAGCTCCGGGCTCGATTCCGGCGAGCAGCGGGCTTCCCCTCTTGTGTGCTTGGGCAGGGAGAACGAGGTCAGCGAGGCGGAGCTCAAGGTGGTGTTGGCTGGGCTCGGGGTGGCCGGAGACGGCGAGGCTCGCCAGCTAGGGTTCGGCCATGCGAGGTGCAGAGAGGAAAGAGAGCGCACGAGGGAGAGAAAGAGGGCTAGCTTTCTCCATGGCGTTGGCTATGGTTCTTGTAGTCGCCGGCAGCGTCGGTGGCGTGAATCTTGGCGTGCGGCGCGTTGGCGGACGTCATCGCCGGCGACAGCGAAGCAAAGCTTCGTCGTCGTCGAAGATGACGCTCTGCGAAGCGGTACGGGGCCAGCTCCTGGGTCCCGGGCGGGCCAGGCTGGGCTGCTGCGGGCTGCGTAGCGCGGCAGAGAGGGAGAAGAGAGGCTGGGCCGACCTGGGCTGTGGCCTGGTTGGGCTCTGGCTCATTTTTTTTTCTGTTTTTGATTTCTATTTTAAGTTTTCATTTCAAATCTGTTTTGAATGTTTTGAAAAATACCAGAGGGGTTTTGGAAAACATTCAAAATACTGTGAGGGCCCTTTAGTCCAATTGGGCTCCAAATATTTTGTCATTTTCAAAATTCAAACTATTTGAATGGATTCCAAAAAGAGGGCAAAGACTAGGGTTTAGGGTTTTGCACTTGTTCTTTGGTTCACACACTTAAACACTTGCAATATTTTATTGAGTTTAACACATGCATGCAATACTTAGGTACTAATTACATATATTACAAACATGGGCTGTTACACTCGTACTAAGACAATTAAGTTCTGCAAAGTACAGTGGAACCATCACACTGAGGAGGAAGCAACTTGGGAAAGAGAAGATGAGCTTTGGAAAGATCACCCTCACCTATTTGCTAGTCAATCCGAATCTCGAGGGCGAGATTCATCTTAAGGGGGTTAGATTTCTAACATCCCAATTTTTCATTAAACCAAAACTTCATCATTGCATTCATATCATCATGGCATGTGTGCTTTGGACAAAGTTTTTTCAAAATTTAAATCCTAGCAAAACTCTATTTAAACCCTCCCTTTATATGCAAGTTGGAGTTGTTGTTTTTATTTTTATTTTATCTAAAAATGTTATGTTAGCGGTTTGTTGTGTTTTAAAACATTTCTAAACACTAGGTTCACCTCTTAAATTTTGGTGAAAGTTTGATTTGTTTTGGAGTTCATTTTCTAGTTCAAATCATTAATAGAAATAAAAAACAAAAAAGAAAAAGGGTAGAGGAAAACAAAAGAGAACCTGCCAGCCAAACCAGCCCACCCAGCGCCCTCGGCCCAGCAGCCCACCCGGCTCGCCCTCTCCCCCTCTGCTCTTTTCTCACCGCGCACACCCGCACCCGCTCGCGCGTCGTCAATCTCGCGCTGGAGGACCCGCTCGCCTTCTCTGTCGTTTCCCCCCGATTCAATTCGAGTAAAAGCGCTTGATTCGCGGTGTAATCCCCCCAAACACTGCTACTTAATCCCCACGGCCCCTCTCCATCTTCCCCCACACCGCACCAACCCAGAGCCCCCAGGCTCTGCAAATTCTAGCTCGACATGTCGCCGTTCCGACGCACTTCGGCGAATAATTCCGGTGAACTTCGACCACCCCTCGCCCCCTACTTTACACTGCACCATTCGTCGTCTTCGAGCGCATCTGCTAACCCACTCCGATGGCTTGTTTGTGCCCTAGGGGCTCGGTTTTGTCTTTGTTTGTGAGCAACCGACGCCCGACACAACTCTAGCGAGGGATTACCGACAAGTTCGTGCACCCCTTCCTCGACCATGACCTCCACTACAACCGCATCGTCCCCACTAACTCGGTAATTCCCAAAGCCCCTCCCCTTACCCCCTATCACCGCCGGTGCACCGTCACTAGATGCGCCGCCACCGCACACGCCATTAGCGCCGCCCGTCTCTGGCCAAAGCACTTTGGTCCGTTAGATCAAGATCTAAAGGTTAGGATAGATTCATTTAGCGAAGGGGTACCGGTTGATCTGAGCCATGCAATCTGACTTAGATCTAACGGTGCACGCGCTTGATCCGCACGAAGTGGTACCGGCTAGTAGGGTTACGCCACGTGTCTGTGTTTTCTGTTTAATATCCAGAAATGATTTATTAGATGTTTAAACTTGTAAAATTCATAACTTTTGATCCACAATTCAGGAAAATGCAAATTTGGTGTCTATGGATTCAGAAAAATGTGAACTTTACTACTGTGCCCTTATTTTGTTCAGTAGCATCTGTAAAATTTGAGTTTTAGGAAGAGACTTGTTTAAGGCTATTTTGACTAGAAAAATTATTGTATAAATTATTTTTAGGTGGATCTTGTGATCTTTAGCCTTTAGAAAGTGTACTCTATCTTCTGTACTCCAGACTTTGTTTTTAAAAGTGTGGTTTTCATCTCATTGAATAATTGCATGCATCCATATAATTTTTGAGTGTCGTATATTGAATTGTATATTTTTGTTGTTGTTTGATTATGTTGTGTAGATTGTGTGGATTGTGAAGTTTGTTGCTGTGAGGATTGTACCTACTCTCCTAGCTACCAAGGAAAGTGATATTTCATCATATGTCATATTATTTAACCTATTGCATTAGTGTTATTTTAGTAGGACTTGCATGATAGTTTTAAGTATATTGATATGCTATAGAAATCCTATAGATTATAACGTGGTAGTATTTTCCTAAGTTAAGATACATCGTATGCTAGAATGCTTAGTCTTGCTATTAGAATTCATGGGTGGAAATTTATATTATGGTGTTATGGAAAGTTTATATACTTATATTTTTGACTAAGAAAACAACTATTGTTAATGAAACACCTAGGTGGATTGGGACTTGTATGGTTTATGTTGAGTGGTTACTCATGGCCCATTTCTATGGTTTACCCTGGTGTATCACACTTCTGAATGGCCACCCATGAACAAAGATATTTGAGATGTTTGTGTCATGAAGCTTCCAGTGTAACCACATGGCATATGGCCTCTGCCTTGACTAACTAAGTTGTGAGAACTCAGCTAGACGGACAAAGGGTGGTAGAATTGATATGATGGAACGCGTCCATGGTGGTCTGAGGGATTGCTTCTGAAAAGTCTCATCTCGATGCATGTCGAGTCTTGTGGGGAAAGTGCACCACCTCTCAGGAGGGTAAAACTAAGTACATAGTCGTGTCCCCGGTTATGGACCATTTCTGAGCATAAAGACATTGAAACAGTTCAAGAATCTTCTCATCCAAATTTCTCTAAGTTAAAATTGTGAGTGAACAAGGGTAGAGGTTCACTAATATCTATTGGTGGTACCTTAGTATTTGGTAAAAGCAAAAATTAGTATTTTCAAACTAGTAGGATAAAAGTTGCTTTTTGCAAAGCCAGCCAGATCCACACTTATCCATATTCATGTAGTTGTTAGATTCTTGTAGAGGTCCCAACCTTTAATAAGGTAGAGATCCCTGTGTTTACAATGCTAGTCCCTGGATCAATAGCTAGCATCCACAGTTAAGATGTAATATCAAGAAACAAAGGTCATAATACAACTTTATAACCAGGAATAAAATAATTCATTACATCTTACATAGCTCATTTGGCTATCTCATTACAATGCAGCAGAAATAACTATAGCATGGAGTCCTTCATCTTCAAAGTGCCACATGCAATCATGTTGGTTGTAGACTTGTAATCCTATTCAACACACTTCACTAACATCAAACAAACCTGCAACATCATAAGATATAGCCACAAGGGTCAATACATTTGAATTGTATTGGCAAGTGATACTATGATAGTATAGTGGAGTCTATCATCTACTAGGATTTCCCATGGCATAGCTTATACTTAGAAAATTCCATGCAAGTCGTACTTAGAAATATCACTTATGCATAGTGAAAATAATGTGACAAAAGTATGAAGCACCACTTTCCTTATTGGTAGAGAATGTAAGTTCACTCCTTGATCTTGCAATAGTCACACTCTTCGAAGTTCACTACAATTCAATCAAGCAAGGCACAAATTCAAAACTAGCATTCAAACAATTCAACTCATAAAATAATAAAAACAAAGCAATGCATGCAAGCATGCCAAAGATTGTTTTATTTGGAAATGTGGTTTCTAATAGGTTATAAACATTTTAACACACCTATTGGCCAATTGTAAAAGTGGCAAAACCATTTGATAACAAGTTAGTGAAAATGGCCACTTTAAATCCCTTTTGTTTTGCTAGGATTGATTTTATTCAAAGAATAATTTCTAGTGTTAGCCAAATATATTTTTAAACACAAATATTAGTGTTTATGTTCAAAGTGTTTAATATTAAATCATTTTCCAAAGGTTTCACCTAAAGCCATTTTTAAATCAAAGCAACATTTTATTTTGCTAGAAATGTCGTTAAACAAAGTAATAATTTTCTAGGGTTTACCAAATATATTTTTAAATACAAAAACTTGGTGTTTAGGGTCAGAGAGTTTAAATCAAATCTTTTTCCAAAGATTTTACTCAGAAAGCATTTTTAAACCAAAAACAATATTTTTATTTAACTATAAATGCTTTTATTCAAAGATTTAATTCCTAAGTGTCACCAAACATACTTTTAAATCTACAATTTGTTTTCTATGGTCAGTAGGTTCAAAAAAATCCACTTACAAAAGATTTTACCCTAAAAACATTTGTAGAATAAATTTTATATACAAAATATGCCTACACATGTTTCTGCAAAAACAGCTAATTTAACAGAAGCAATTCATTAAACAAAGGTCATGGTTGGAAAGTATTCTTTTTTCTGATTCCATTGATATAAAGTTTGCAAAATTTGGACATGTAGATTTAAAGTTATGAATTTTACAAAATCTAACATCTAATAGAAATGTTTCTGTAGATTTAATCAAAATTGTGCCACGCGTCGTGTTTTCATTCGATGGTACCGGTTCGCACGAATCGGCTACGCGGTGCGTTGGATCTAATTAGAATCATGCAGCTCAAAGTTCGACGTACCTCTTTGTTAAGTTTTCTATCGTACCCATCAGATTAAGATCCTACGGCTCACAACTATTGGCCATATACTGGCGGCGCTGGTGGTCGTGAACGTCGGCGGCACGCTCAGATGGTGACGGTGTCGGCGATACAGGAAGCGAGAGATCAAGGGAATATGCTCACCGAGTTCTCCGTGGCGTGGGGATGCTCGAGGTGGTTGTCAAAGGGCAGGGGGCGCATGGTGTTGACAGGTATTGCTCGCCGGAGTTCCTCACTGGCTCAGGCACGCACGGCCATGGTCGAAGACGGGTCCCTAGGATTCAAGCGATCGAGAAACAGCATCAGGAGGATGCACGCGGTCTCTAGGGTTATAAGGGTACTCACCAGAACATGAGGGGCGCTCGGGGTTGGCGTCAGTAGCTCGCCGGAGAAATGGCAGACGGTGGCACTGCTCTGACGAAGAGGTTGCCGAGGTTACAGGGCACGCGCGGCCAAGCGGGTGGCACTGGGAGATGTGCAAGAGGTTGGGGAGTAGGCTCGTGGAGGCCAGGGAGCAAGGGGCAGCGAGGAGCGGCCGGAATCGTCGCCGGAGGATCGTCGGGACAATGGGGTTCACGCAAGAAATTGGAGCAGCCTGGGGGCTCCGGTGGGGTGAAGTATGGGGGGAAAGGGAGATGAGACTTGGGCAATTTAACGAGCGTGGTCACAGCGGCGAATTACTCGCATAATTAAGACGAATTTAAGTTGTGGAATCAAAGCTAAAACGGGAGAGAGAGGGGGAGGAATCAGTCGCAGGATGGAGATGTTGAACTGGGTAGTGGGGCCGTATCGTCAGCGAGAGAGGGGGGGTTTAGGTGGGGTCATCTCGTCAGCATCTGAGGGAGTTTAATTGGTGGTGTGAATCGTTTTCTACGGGGAAGAGAGGGATGGTCTAGCTGGGCTAGATGGGCCAGGTTGGGTTGGGCTGTTTCTATTTCATTTTTTTCCTTTCCTGTTTCTTTTTCTTTTTCTGTTTTTAATTTGTTCAAATGATTTCAAACCCTTTTTGATTTCAAATCTTTTCAAACTTTTCCGTAAGATTTAATACTGCTTTAAACATGTATTTAAATTCCATTCTAGAATAATTCTTTTATTTAATTATGGCTTATTATTTATTTAAAATAGGTACTTGTCTTTATTCAAATAAGGTTTTATTTATATTTTCAAACTCTTATTTGAAATATAATTTTTACCAAACCTTTTTCAGTAGGTTTTATTTATTCATTAGTGTAAATAATTCACTTTGTATTTATTTAAAATATTTAATATGATTTATTAATCATTTAAATTAGAAAATTGTCTTTATTCAAATCAAATATGGTTTTAATCCCATTTAAATTTTATTCAAATAATTCTTTGATTCCATTTAAGTTAATTAAATAACTTTTATTACACTAGGGTAAATTCCAATTTATTATTTTCACATGATTTAATTAATTAATTCTATTAGGTATTTTGTCTTTATCCAAATAGAATAGAATTTGGTTAATGTCATATAATTTTATTTGAATATTCTTTATCCCTTTATTTATTTGGATTTGAATTATCTTTGTTTCATTTGTTTATGGATTTGGCCAAGGTTTAATTTGGCTTTTAAATATTCCTTATTTATTTCTTTCTTTGTCATATAAAATCCATATCTTTTTATTTATAGATCCAAAATTGGTGATTCCAATTTGTATGATTTTATTTAATATTTGTTTATCCTTTTAAATCCCTTTAGGATTATTTTTCTCACCATTTGGTATGGATTTTAGATAGGAGTTTTATTAGCTTTGAAATTTATTTCCTTTTATCTTATTAAATTCATAAGTTTTTATCTATGGCTCCAAATTAAATGAAACCACTTTCTATGGTTTATAATATTTTTTTATCATTTTTGATCATTTATAAATGTTTGTTGAAAAATTTTTATATGGAACAATTCCATAGTCTTAGAGAGATCTTGGAAATGATTTTCTTCCATTAGGGTTTTAGGGTTTTTGATTTAAGTTTTCCAAGTGTTTAAATTTCAAGATACATCCATTGATGAATCCTTTTCTCTTTATTGACATTTTTTTGGGTTCCATTTTATTCAAAGTTTGTTCAAGATGGGTTTTGATGTTTCCAAGTTTAAACAAAAAGTTTCTTTTAACCCTAAATTTCAACAATTATTTATTTTGTTTATTTATTTTTCACATTTCAAAATTTGGAAAATTTTGGGATGTGACAGGCTACCACCCTTAAAAGAAATCTCGTCCCGAGATTTGGGGAGGCTAGAGGTTACAAGTTGGCTACAAGGCAACTAGGGTACTACTACCCTTAAAAAGGTTTTCAACTAGATTACATCTTGGATTACTTGGGATCTTGATGAAACTTTTCTGGACAATTGCTTGCATAATGTCCTTTGTCACCACACTTGTAACATGTGACAAGGTTGAGTTCTTCACGTATCTTCTCTGGACAAATTGATATATAATGGCCTAGCTCTTTGCAGTTGTTGCACCACACTTGGCTAATTCCCTTATTTTTCTTCTTCTTGGGTTTCTCCAAAGCTAGGAGTTCTTCTAGTTCATTCTCTTCATATCTCACCTCAAAGGTGGGAAAGCTTCCTCTGTTCCTTGAACGATTCCTTGGATAATACCTATGTTTCCTCTTTTGTCCATCAAGGTGATTCCTAATATATGGAGGTGCAATCTGAGGTTTGCCTTCATACTTCTTGATAGAAGTTGTTCCCTTATGGAGGTTTCCAAACATTTGATGCATTCCATCTTGCTTCATTTGTTGAACTATAGGATATATGGGGCATTGGATAGGGACATGATTATTTCCTTCACATAGGAAACAAGTCACTTGAGATGTGGGGCATTGTTTGGTTGGATGTTTCTCTTCACAATTAGGGCATTGATCCTCATGCTATTTAGAAGTGTGTTCCATGTCTCCACAGATATTGCAAGATTGAGTTCCTTCTATAATATCATCCTTGACATCATTGTTCTCACAGTCTCCTTGGGGAGAGTTGCTTATCATGTTGATCATTTGATTGGTCATCCTTTGCAACAATTGAGATTGGGTTTCCACAAAATTTTGCATGGTTGGGTCTAACTCATTGTTTTTGGATAAAAACTTAGTTGTCACTTGACTCAACTGGGCTTGGGTTGCTAGAAGAATCTCTTGGTTGTTGTTGTTGTCACAATTCTTGATGTTGGAGTTTCTTGGAATATCATCTGTTTGGGTTGGATTGGGATTAGAATAGACAAAAGATTCCTAGAGAAGGAATTCTACTCACACACATCACAATTCACACAATCATGTGCAAGCAATTACAAATAAACATTCCACTCAAACAAGAAATTTTTCAAGCACATGTTTAGGAAACAAAATATTTTTGCTACACCACATAAGTTGGTGGGATCAATATATGATTTAAACTAAACACTAGTATGCTGGTCCAACTATATGGTTCACTTGGATCATTCCATTCTTCTTAGTTGTTTCTTCATGAATAGGATCATGGTTTCCTTGGAAAAATTCTTGCATCATGGTCACAAAACTTCAAAGGTGATGATGGTTCCTTCTAAGTTGTGTTTCCTTAGACTTCAAGTCTTGAGTAATATTTCTTGTCTCACTTGTAGTCCTTATTGGTATCCAAGTTGTAGTCCTTGAGGATACTAAAGTTGAAGTCATTTGATTTGGTGAAGTCATTTAAGTTTGGTGAAGTCCTTTGCTCAAGTTGAAGTCTTTGCTCATCAAGTTGAAATAGAAGAGATGTAGAATCAAAACCAAAAAGGTTAAGGAAAAAGTTTACAAGATTGTTTTTAAATAAGTTTTGAACAAATACAACTCCTATTTTTCTAAGGGGTTTTGTCCAATCCTAGGGTTACAATCCTACAGGCAACACAGTGCTCTGATACCATCTATAGAGGTCCCAACCTTTAATAAGGTAGAGATCCCTGTGTTTACAATGCTAGTCCATGGATCAATATCTAGCATCCACAGTTAAGATGTAATATCAAGAAACAAAGATCATAATACAACTTTATAACCAGGAATAAAATAATTCATTACATCTTACATAGCTCATTTGGCTATCTCATTACAATGCAGCAGAAATAACTATAGCATGGAGTCCTTAATCTTCAAAGTGCCACAGGGAATCATGTTGGTTGTAGACTTGTAATCCTATTCAACACACTTCACTAACATCAAACAAACCTGCAACATAATAAGTTACAACTACAAGGGTCAATACATTTGAATTGTATTGGAAAGTGATACTATGATAGTATAGTGGAGTCTATCATCTATATGCATTTGGCTAAGTGGAGTTTAGGCTTGCTTTTCTCAAAATAAATTTTCCTTATCATTTCAAAAACACTAAGTTTTTGTTTGTCAAAATCACCCAAGGCATCTACCAATCATTGATTGAAGATCCTTTAACCCTTGTTCTACCACCAGTTTTTATCTTAGAAATTGGGATGAGGAGATTCTTGATAGCTTCCATGTCTTGATGCTCAAATTATCCTTTGTCGGGGACACGACTAAGAACTTAGATTTTACTCTCTCGAGAGGTGGTGCACTTTCCCCGCAAGACTCGACATGCATCGATACAAGATCTTTTAGAAGCCTTCCCTTATACCAAAATGGACGCGTTCCAAACCTATCAAACCCTACCACCAACTGTCCATCTGGCTAAGTTATTGCAACCAATATGATCCACGCAGAGCCCATAATGCCAAGTGGCTGCACTTGAAGCTTCTCCACATTTGACATCTCAAATCTCTTTGTTCCTGGGTGGCTTTCCACAAGTGTGATACACAAGGTTCACCAGTCCCCTGGCCTTGTGTAAGCACTCAACATAAATCCATTCTCACCATTCCCCCCAGGTGTTTCATTCACATAGTTGTTTTATTAAACAAAACACAAGTCATTGACTTAGAAATATTTCATAGCATGAATATAATCCACCCTTGTTTTCTACTAGCTAGGTTAAGCATGTTAGTATTAGGGATCTTAACTTAGGGAAAATTCTACTAAGGTATCATCTACTATGATTTCCCATGGCATAACTTATACTTAGAAAATTCCATGCAAGTCCTACTTAGAAATATCACTAATGCATAATGAAAATAATGGGACGAAAGTATGAAGCACCACTTTTCTTATTGGTAGAGAATGTAAGTTCACTCCTTGATCTTGCAATAGTCACACTCTTCAAAGTTCACTACAATTCAATCAAGCAAGGCACAAATTCAAAACTAGAATTCAAACAATTCAACTCATAAAATAATAAAAACAAAGCAATGCATGCAAGCATTCCAAAGATTGTTTTATTTGGACATGTGGTTTCTAATAGGTTATAAACATTTTAACACACCTATTGGTCATTTGTCAAAGTGGCAAAACCATTTGATAACAAGTTAGTGAAAATGGCCACTTTAAATCCCTTTTGTTTTGCTAGGATTGATTTTATTCAAAGAATAATTTCTAGTGTTAGCCAAATATATTTTTAAACACAAATGTTAGTGTTTATGGTCAAAGTGTTTAATATTAAATCATTTGCCAAAGGTTTCACCTAAAACCATTTTTAAATCAAAGTAATATTTTATTTTGCTAGAAATGCCTTTAAACAAAGTAATAATTTTCTAGGGTTTACCAAATATATTTTTAAATCAAAAAACTTGGTGTTTAGGGTGAGAGAGTTTAAATCAAATCATTTTCCAAAGGTTTTACTCAAAAAGCACTTTTAAACCATAAACAATATTTTTATTTAACTATAAATGCTTTTATTCAAAGATTTAAATCCTAAGTGTCACCAAACATACTTTTAAATCTACAAGTTGGTTTCTATGGTCAGTAGGTTCAAAACAATCCACTTACAAAAGATTTTACCCTAAAAATATTTTTAGAATAAATTTTATACACAAAATATGCCTACACATGTTTCTGCAAAAAACAACTAAATTTACAGAAGCAATTCAGTAAACAAAGGGCATGGTTGGAAAGTATTCTTCTTTCTGATTCCATTGATATAAACTTTGCAAAAATTGGACGTGTAGATTTAAAGTTATGAATTTTACAAAATCTAACATCTAATAGAAATGTTTCTGTCTATTTAATCAAAATTGTGACACGCGTCGTGTTTTCATTCGATGGTACCGGTTCGCACGGATCGGCTACTCAGTTCGTTCGATCTAATTAGAATCGTGTTTTCATTCGATGGTACCGGTTTGCACGGTCTCTAGGGTTGTAAGGGTACTCACCAGAACACAAGGGGCGCTCGGGGTTGGCGTCAGTAGCTCGCCGGAGAAATGGCAGACGGTGGCATTGCTCTGGCGAAGAGGTTGCCGAGGTTACAGGGCACGCGCGGCCAAGCTGTAGAGGTCCCAACCCTTAATAACGTAGAGATCCATGTGTTTAAAATGATAGTCCCTGGATCAATAGCTAGCATCCACAGTTAAGATGTAATATCAAGAAACAAAGGTCATAATACAACTTAATAACCAAGAATAAAATAACTCATTACATGTTACATAGCTCATTTGGCTATCTCATTACCATGCAGCAGAAATAACTATATAGCATGGAGTCCTTCTTCTTCAAAGTGCCATAGGTAATCATGTTGGTTGTAGACTTGTAATCCTAATCAACACACTTTACTACCATTAACCAAACCTGCAACACAATAAGTTATAGCCACAATGGTCAATACATTTGAATAGTATTGGCAAGTGATACTATGGTAGAATAGTGGTAACTATCATCTACATGCATTTGGCTAAGTGGAGCTTAGGCTTGCTTTGCTCAAAATAGATTTTCCTTATCATTTGAAAACACTAAGTTTTTTTTGTCAAAATCACCCAAGGCATCTACCAATAGACATTGGTGATTCCTTAACCCTTGTTCAACGACAAGTTTTTAACTTAGAAATTGGGATGAGGAGACTCTTGATAGCTTCCATGTATTGTTGCTCAAATTGTCCATTGCCGGGGACACGGCTAAGTAGTTATATTTTACTATCTCGAGAGGTGGTGCACTTTCCCCACAAGACTCGACATGCACCGAGACAAGATCTTTCAAAAGCGTTCCCTTAGACCAAAATGGAAGCACTCCAAACCTATCATCCCCTACCACCAACTGTCCATTTGGCTATGTTATTGCAACCTATATGATCCAGGAAGAGCCCATAATGGCAAGTGGTTGCACTTCAAGCTTCTCAACATTTGACATCTCAAATCTCTTTGTTCCTGGGTGGCATTCCACAAGTGTGATACACAAGGTTCACCAGTCCCCTGGCCTTGTGTAACCACTCAACATAAATCCATTCTCACCATTCCTCCCAGGTGATTCATTCACATAGTTGTTTTATTAGACAAAACACAAGTCATAGACTTAGAAATATTCCATAGCATGAATATAATCCACCCTTGTTTTCTACTAGCTAAGCTAAGCATGATAGTAGTAGGGATCTTAACTTAGGAAAATTCTACTAAGGCAGCATCTATTAGGATTTCCCATGGCATAGCATACTTAGTAAAATTCCATGCAAGTCCTACACAAACATCACTAATGCATAGTGAAAATAACGGGACAAAATTAGGAAGCACCACTTTCCTTTTTGGTATAAAATATAAGTTCACTCCTTGATCTTGCAATAGTCACACTCTTCAAATTTCACTATAATTCAATCAATGCATAAATTCAATCTACCATTCAAGCAATTCATCACATAGGATAATAAAAACAAAGTAATGCATGTAAGCATGTCAAATATTTTTTATTTGGAAAAGTGGTTTCTAATAGGTTATAAACATTTTAAAACACCTATTGCTCATTTATAAAAGTGGCAAAACCATTTGCTATTAAGTTAGTGAAAATGGCCACTTTAAATCATTTTTGTTTTGTTAGAAATGATTTAAATCAAAGTAATAATTTTTAGTGTTTGACAAATATTTTTTTTAACACAAATGTTAGTTTTTTATGGTCAAGTGTTTATTATTAAAACCGTTTGCAAAAGGTTTTACCTATAAACCATTTTAAAATCAAACAACATTTTATTTCATTAGAAATGCCTTTAACAAAGTAATAATTTTCTAGGGTTTTACTAAATATATTTTTAAATCAAAAAACTTGGTGTTTAGGGTCAGAGAGTTTAATTCAAATCATTTTCAAAAGGTTTTACTCAAAAAGCATTTTTAGAACATATTCAACTTTTTTAATTAGCTAGAAATGTTTTAATTCAAAGATTTATTCCTTAGCATCACAAAATTTACTTTTAATTCTACAAGTTGTTTTCTATGGTCAGTACGTTCAAAACAATCCATGTACAAAAGATTTCATCCTAAAAATAGTTTTTAGAATAAATTTTATGCACAAAATATGCCTACACATGTTTCTACAAATACAACCAATTTTACAGAAGTAAATTACTAAACAAAGTACATAGTTGGATAGAATGCTTTTTCCTGATTCCATTGATATAAAATTTGTAAAATTTGGACTTGTAGATTTAAAGTTATGAATTTTTCAAATCTAACCATCTAATAGAAAATTTTCTGTTTTTAAAACAAAGTCAGTGTCACGCGTCGTGTTCTCATTCGCTGGTACCGGTTCGCACGGATCAGGCTACGCGGTGTGTTGGATCTAATTAGAATCGTGCGGCTCAGAGTGCTACGTACCCTTTCAATAAGTGATTCTATCGCATACGCTGGATCGAAATCTAACGGCCCTAATCAAGTTAACCTTAAACGGGCGGCGCTACGATGGTGGCTAGTGGCGGAGCGGTCTGGCAGTGGTGTCGCTGGCGATACAGGAAGCGAGAGAAGGACAGGAGAAGCTCACCGAGTTCACAGTGGCGTGGGGATGCTCAAGGTGTCCTTGGTTGGCGAAGGGGCACTCGAGGTCTTTAGGGATTTCTCGCCGGAGTTCCTCACTGGATCGGGCACGCACGGTTCTTATCGGAGATGAGACTGCAGATCATGCATGGACGATTGGCGAGCACCTGTAGACTCATAGGACACGGGCGAGTAAGATGGTGTGAACCAGCAGTCGAGGCGTGCACTGGGTGTTGTGATAGATCTCATCGGAGATGTTGCAGACGGCGGTGGAGAGGAGGCATCGTTGTTGTCGAGCCTCTAGGGCTTGCACGGACGAGCTGGTGCTACAGGAAGACACGTAGGGAGGTGGGGAGTAGGCTCGTGGAGTCTGGGAGGAAAGGGGTGGCGAGGAGCGGCTGGAATCATCGCCGGAGGGCGTCGGAGACAGCGTCGGTTGCAGGGTTAATTGGAGCAGCCTTGTGGCTCGTAGGTAGAGAGGTCTGAGGGGAAAGGAAGGAAAGAGGGAGGAGGTTAAATGGGCGATGTCTCAGGGAGGAATCAACGCAGCATTATGGCAAATTTAATCAGCGAAATTACGGGCAGAAACGGCGAGGAGGGAAGGAAGAACTGGTCGCGCGGGTGAGAACGACGACTGACAGGTAGGGCCTGGGCGACAGCGAGTGAGATAGGGTGCGGTGGGGTCCAATCGTCATCGGCTGCACGGGTTCGTTAGTGAGTAGGAGAAAACGGTTCGTGGGATATGAGAGAGGTGGGCTTGATGGGCTAGCCAGGCCAGGTTGGGCTGGGCTGGCTTGTTTCCATTTTTTTCTATTTCTTTTTCTTTTTCTGTTTCTTTTACTGTTTTGTATTTATTCAAATGATTTCAAATACTTGTTTGAATTCAAACTCTTCACAACTTTCAGTAAGTTTTATACTGGTTTATTATTGTATTTTTAAGGACCATTTTAGAATAACTATTTTATTCATTTTTGGTTTATCATTTATTTAAAGTAGACACTTGCCTTTAATCAAATAAGATTTAATTATATTTTCAAACTCTTATTTGAATTCTAATTTTCACCAAACCTTTTTCAGTAGGTTTTATTTATTTATTAGAGTGTCAAATAATTCACTTTGAATTATTTGAAATATTTTTAATATGATTTATTAATCATTTAAATTGAGCATTTGTCTTTATTCAAACAAAATCAAATATGGTTTTAAATCCATATAAATTTTTATTCAAATGATTCTTTTATTCCATTTAAGTTCATTAAATAACTTTTATATCCACCTTGAGAAATTCCACCTTATTATTTTCCCATGATTTAATTAATCATTTACTTAGGGATTTTCTCTTTATTCAAATGGAATAGAATTTGGTTAATTCCATATAATTTTATTTGAATATTCTTTGTCCCTTTATTTTAATTAGAATATCTTTATTTCATTTGCTTATGGATTTACTTAAATCTTTAAATTGTCTTCTAAATAATATTCTTGGGATTTATTATTTAGGCAAATGGTCCTTGTTTAAATAAAATTGAATATGGTTCAAAGCCCATATCGTTTTATTTAAATAATCTCTTATTTACTTTTATTATTTAATAAACTTTTATTGGTCTATGGACTTGGCCAAAATTTAATTTGGCTTTGAAATATTCCTTATTTAATTATTTGTCCCTTTGTCTTATAAAATCCATATCTTTTTATTTATAGATCCAAAATTGGTGATTCCAATTTGTATAATTTTTATTTAATATTTGTTTATCCTTTTATATCTCTTTAGGATTATTTTGCTCATAAGTTGGTATGGATTTTAGATAGGAGCTTTATTAGCTTTGAAAATTATTTCCTATTATCTTATTGTATTCATAAGTTTTTATAAATGGTTCCAAATTGAATGAAATCAATTTCTATGATCTTATAATATTTTTGTTTGTCATTTTGATCACTTATAAATGTTTGTTGACAAAATTTTATATGGAACAAATCCATAGTCTTAGAGTAATCTTGGAATGATTTTCTTCCATTAGGGTTTTAGAGTTTTGATTTATTTTCCAAGTTTAAATTTCAAGATTACCTTTATTGATGAATGCATTTCACTTGATTTAAATTTTTGATGGATTCCTTTTTATTCAAATTTTATTAAGGATGGGTTTTTATGTTTCCATTTAAAAGCAAAAAGTTTCTTTTCACCCTAAATTTCAACAATTATTTAGTTTGTTTATTTATTTTTCACATTTCAAAATTTGGAAAATTTTGGGATGTGACAGGATACCACCCTTAAAAGAAATCTCTTCCCGAGATTTGGGGAGGCTAGAGGTTACAAGTTGTCTTCAAAACAACTAGGGTACTACCACCCTTAAAAAGGTTTTCAACTAGATTACATCTGGCTTACTTGGGATCTTGATGTATCTTCTCTGGGCACTTGCTTGCATAATGGCCTAGCTCTTTGCATTTGAAACACATCACTTGGCTAATATCCTTCTTTTCCTTTGGCATCATTGCCTCTTGTTTGTTTCCTTGGTTCTTCTTATTTTCTGGGCAATCACTGGCATAGTGTCCCATCTCTTTGCAATTGTAACATTGCAACTGGCTTATGTTCTTCTTCTTCTTGGCTCTCTCTAAAGCTAGGAGTTCTTCTAGTTCATGCTCTTCATATCTCACCTCAAAGGTGGGAAATCTTTCTCTCTTCTTGGGGCAGTTACTAGAGATATGACCTTCTTCTCCACAAGAGTAGCAACACTTTGTGGTCACTTTGGATTTGGCCTTATGAGCCATGGTTCTGACTTTGCCTTCATCCTTCTTGGTAGAAGTTGTTCCCTTATGGAGGTTTCCAAACATTTGATGCATTCCATCTTGCTTCATTTGTTGAACTATAGGATAGATGGGGCATTGGATAGGTACATGATCATTTCCTTCACACAGGAAACAAGTCAATTGAGATGTGGGGCATTCATTAGTTGGATGTTTCTCTTCACAATTAGGGCATTGATCTTCATGCTCTTTGGAAGTGTGATCCATGTCTCCACAAATATTGCAAGCTTGAGTTCCTTCTATAATATCATCCTAGACATCATTGTTGTCACAATCTCCTTGGGAAGAGTTGCTTATCATGTTGATCATTTGATTGGTCATCCTTTCCGACAATTGAGATTGGGTTTCCACAAACTTTTGCATGGTTGGGTCTAACTCATTGTTGTTGGCTAAAAACTCAGTTGTCACTTGATTCAATTGGGCATGGGTTGCTAGAAGCATCTCTTGGTTGTTGTTGTCACCATTCTTGATGATGGAGTTTCTTGGAGAAGTCATCTGTTTGGGTTGGATTGGTATTAGAATAGGCAAAATATTTCTAAAGAAATAAGTGTAATCACACACATCACAATTACACAAGCAATGTGCAAGCAATCAAAAACAAACATTCCACTAAAACAACAAGGTTCAAACACATTTTTAGGCAACAAAATATTTTTCCTACACCACACAAGTCAGTGGGTTTAACTAATCACTAGTATGGTGGTCCAACTATGGGATTTTCTTGAGGTCACTTCATTCTTCTTGGTTGTTTATTCATGAACAAGATCATGGCTTCCTTGGAAAAATTCTTGCATCTTGGTCACAAAACTTCAAAGGTGATGATGGTTCCTTCTAAGTTGTGTTCTCCTTAGTATTCAAGTCTTGAGTAATATTTCTTGTGTCACATGTAATCCTTATTGATATCCAAGTTGAAGTCCTTGATGATACTAAAGTTGAAGTCATTTGAGTTGGTGAAGTCCTTTGCTCATGTTGAAGTCTTTGATCATGTTGAAGTCTTGTCCATCAAGTTGAAATAGATGATGTGTAGAATCAAAACCAAAATGGTTGAGGAAAGAGCTTACAAGATTGTTTGTAAATAAGTTTTGGAACAAATACATCTCCTATTTTTTTCTAAGGGGTTTTGTCCAATCCTAGGGTTACAATCCTACAGGCAACACAGTGCTCTGATACCATCTATAGAGGTCCCAACCTTTAATAAGGTAGAGATCCTTGTATTTACAATGCTAGTCCCTAGATCAATAGCTACCATCCACAGTTAAGATGTAATATCAAGAAACAAAGGTCATAATACAACTTTATAACCAGGAATAAAATAACTCATTACATCTTACATAGCTCATTTGGCTATCTCATTACAATGCACCAGAAATAACTATATAGCATGGAGTCCTTCTTCAAAGTGCCACAGGAAATCATGTTGGTTGTAGACTTGTAATTCAAATCAACACACTTTACTAACATCAAACAAACCTACAACATAATAAGTTACAGCCACAAGGGTCAATACATTTGAATAGTATTGGCAAGTGATACTATGGTAGAATAGTGGTAACTATCATCTACATGCATTTGGCTAAGTGGAGGTTAGGCTTGCTTTGCTCAAAATAGATTTTCGTTATCATTTGAAAACACTAAGTTTTTGTTTGTCAAAATCACCCAAGGCACCTACCAATAGAAATTGGTGATTCCTTAACCCTTGTTCAACCACAAGTTTTTAACTTAGAAATTGGGATGAGGAGATTCTTGATAGCTTCCATGTCTTGTTGCTCAAATTGTCCATTGTTGGGGACACGACTAAGTACTTAGATTTTACTCTCTTGAGAGGTGGTGCACTTTCCCCACAAGACTCGACATGCATTGAGACAAGATCTTTCAGAAGCCTTCCCTTAGACCAAAATGGACGCGCTCCAAACCTATCATCCCCTACCACCAACTGTCCATTTGGCTAAGTTATTGCAACCTATATGATCCAGGCAGAGCCCATAATGCCAAGTGGTTGCACTTGAAGCTTCTCAACATTTGACATCTCAAATCTCTTTGTTCCTGGGTGGTATTCCACAAGTGTGATACACAAGGTTCACTAGTCCCCTGGCCTTGTGTAACCACTCAACATAAACCATTCTCACCATTCCACCCAGGTGATTCATTCACATAGTTGTTTTATTAAACAAAACACAAGTAATTGACTTAGAAATATTCCATAGCATGAATATAATCCACCCTTGTTTTCTACTAGCTAAGCTAAGCATGATAGTAGTAGGGATCTTAACTTAGGAAAATTCTACTAAGGCATCATCTACTAGGATTTCCCATGGCATAGCATACTTAGTAAAATTCCATGCAAGTCCTACTCAAACATCACTAATGCATAGTGAAAATAATGGGACAAAAGTACGAAGCACCACTTGCCTTTTTGGTAGATAATATAAGTTCACTCCTTGATCTTGCAATAGTCACACTCTTCAAATTTCACTACAATTCAATCAAGGCATAAATTCAATCTACCATTCAAGCAATTCATCACATAGAATAATAAAAACAAAGTAATGCATGCAACCATGCCAAATATTTTTATTTGGAAATGTGGTTTCTAATAGGTTATAAACATTTTAAAACACCTATTGGTCATTTATAAAAGTGGCAAAACCATTTGATATTAAGTTAGTGAAAATGGCCACTTTAAATCATTTTTTTTGTTAGAAATGATTTAAATCAAAGTAATAATTTCTAGTGTTTGACAAATATATTTTTTTAGCACAAATGTTAGTGTTTTATGGTCAAGTGTTTTTTATTTAAACCATTTACAAAAGGTTTTCCCTATAAACCATTTTTAAATAAACAACATTTTATTTCATTAGAAATGCCTTTAACAAAGTAATAATTTTCTAGGGTTTTACCAAATATATTTTTAAATGCAAAAACTTGGTGTTTAGGGTCAGAGAGTTTAATTGAAATCATTTTCAAAAGGTTTTACTCATAAAGCATTTTTAGAACATATTCAACATTTTTATTCAGCTAGAAATGTTTTAATTCAAAGATTTATTCCTTAGCATCACAAAATTTACTTTTAACTCTACAAGTTGGTTTATATGGTCAGTAGGTTCAAAACAATCCATTTACAAAAGATTTCATCCTAAAAATATTTTTAGAATAAATTTTATACACATGTTTTCGCAAATACAACCAATTTTACAGAAGCAAATTACTAAACAAAGTACATAGTTGGATAGAATTATTTTTCCTGATTCCATTAATATCAAATTTGGACATGTAGATTTAAAGTTATGAATTTTTCAAATCTAACCATCTAATAGAACATTTTCTGTTTTTAAAACAAAGTCAGTGCCACACGTCATGTTCTCATTCGCTGGTACCGGTTCGCACGGATTGGGCTACGCGGTGCGTTGGATCTAATTAGAATCGTGCGGCTCAGAGTGCTACGTACCCTTTCGATAAGTGATTCTATCGCATACGCTGGATCGAAATCTAACGGTCCTAATCAAGTTAACCTTAAACGGGCGCCGCCGCGATGGTGGCTGGCGGCGGAGCGATCTGGCAGTGGCATCGCCGGCTATATAGGAGGCGAGAGAAGGAGGGGAAAATCTCACCGAGTTCGCAGTGGCGTGGGGATGCTCGAGGTCTCCTTGGTTGGCGAAGGGGCGCTCGAGGTCGTCAGGGATTTCTCGCCGGAGTTCCTCACTGGCTCGGGCACGCACGGTTCTTGTCGGAGACGAGCCTGCAGATCATGCGTGGACGATTGGCGAGCACCTGGAGACTCACAGGACACGGGCGAGTAAGATGGTGTGAACCAGCAGTCGAGGCGCGCACTGGGTCATGTGATAGAGCTCACCGCAGATGTTGTAGACGGCAATGGCGAGGAGGCGTCATTGTTGTTGAGCCTCTAGGGCTTGCACGGACGAGCTGGTGCTACGGGAAGACGCGTAGGGAGGTGGGGAGTAGGCTCGTGGAGTCTGGGAGGCAACGGGTGGCGAGGAGCGGCCGGAATCATCACCGGAGGGCGTCGGAGACAGCGTCGGTTGCAGGGTTAATTGGAGCAGCCTGGTGGCTCATAGGTAGAGAGGTCTAAGGGGAAATTTAGGAAAGAGGGAGGAGGTTAAATGGGCGATGTCTCAGGGAGGAATCAACGCAGCGTTATGGCGAATTTAATCGGCGAAATTACGGGCAGAAACGGCGAAGAAGAACTGGTCGCGCGGGTGAGAACGACGACTGGCAGGTAGGGCCTAGGCGACAGCGAGTGAGAGAGGGTGTGGTGGGGTCCAATCGTCATCGGCTGCGCGGGTTCGTTAGTGAGTAGGAGAAAACGGTTTGGGGGAGAGGAGATAGGTGGGCTTGCTGGGCTAGCTGGGCCAGGTTGGGCTGGGCTGGCTTGTTTCAATTTTTTTCTGTTTCTTTTTCTTTTTCTGTTTCTTTTACCATTTTGTATTTATTCAAATGATTTCAAATACTTGTTTGAATTCAAACTCTTCACAACTTTTAGTAAGTTTTATACTGGTTTATTATTGTATTTTTAAGGACCATTTTAGAATAACTCTTTTATTCATTTTTGGTTTATCATTTATTTAAAATGGACACTTGCCTTTAATCAAATAAGTTTTTAATTATATTTTCAAACTCTTATTTGAATTCTAATTTGCACCAAACCTTTTTCAGTAGGTTTTATTTATTTATTAGAGTGTCAAATAATTCACTTTGAATTATTTCAAATATTTTTAGTATGATTTATTAATCATTTAAATTGAGCATTTGTCTTTATTCAAACAAAATAAAATATGGTTTTAAATCCATATAAATTTTTATTCAAATGATTCTTTTATTCCATTTAAGTTAATTAAATAAATTTTATATCCACCTTGAGAAATTCAACCTTATTATTTTCCCATGATTTAATTAATAATTTACTTTAGGGTTTTTCTCTTTATTCAAATGGAATAGAATTTGGTTAATGCCATATCATTTTATTTGAATATTCTTTCTCCCTTTATTTTAATTGGAATATCTTTATTTCATTTGCTTATAGATTTACTTCAATCTTTAAATTATCTTCTAAATAATTTTCTTGGGATTTATTATTTAGGCAAATGGTCCTTGTTTAAATAAAATTGAATATGGTTCAAAGCCCATATAGTTTTATTAAATAATCGCTTATTTACTTTTATTATTTAATAAACTTTTTTTTGTCTATGGACTTGGCCAAAATTTAATTTGGCTTTTAAATATTCCTTATTTAATTATTTGTCCCTTTGTCTTATAAAATCCATATCTTTTTATTTATAGATCCAAAATTGGTGATTCCAATTTGTATAATTTTTATTTAATTATTTGTCTATCCTTTTATATCTCTTTAGGATTATTTTTCTCATAACTTGTTATGAATTTTAGATAGGAGATTTATTAGCTTTGAAAATTATTTCCTTTTATCTTATTATATTCATAACTTTTTATCCATGGTTCCAAATTGAATGAAATCAATTTCTATGATCTTAGAATATTTTTGTTTGTCATTTTGATCACTTATAAATGTTTGTTGACAAATTTTATATGGAACAAATCCATATTCTTCGAGTAATCTTGGAATGATTTTCTTCCATTAGAATTTTAGAGTTTTGATTTATTTTCCAAGTTTAAATTTCAAGATTACATTTATTGATGAATGCATTTCACTTAATTTGAATTTTTGATGGCTTCCTTTTTATTCAAATTTTATTAAGGATGGTTTTTGACGTTTCCATTTAAAAGAAAAAAGTTTCTTTTCACCCTAAATTTCAACAATTATTTATTTTGTTTATTTATTTTTCATATTTCAAAATTTGGAAAATTTTGGGAGGTGACATAAGCGGGCGGCTCTACGAGATGCGCAAGAGGCTGGGGAGTAGGCTCGTGGAGGTCAGGGAGAAAGGGGTGGCGAGGAGCGGCCGGAATTGTCACCGGAGGGTCGTCGGGGCAGTGGGGTTCACGCAAGAAATTGGAGTAGCCTGGGGGCTCCGGTGGGGTGAGGTCTAGGGGGAAAGGGAGAGGAGACCTGGGAGATTTAACGAGCATGGTCACAGCGGCGAATTACTCGCGGAATTAACACGAATTTAAGTTGCGGAATCAAAGCTGAAATGAGAGAGAGAGGGGGAGGAATCAGTCGCGGGGTGGAGACGATGAACTGGGTAGTGGGGCCGCATCGTCAGCGAGAAAGAGGGGGTTTAGGTGGGGTCGTCTCGTCAGCATATGAGGGGGTTTAATTGCTGGTGCAAATCATTTTCTGCAGGGAAGAAAGAGATGGGCTAGCTGGGCTAGATGGGCCAGGTTGGGTTGGGCTTTTTCTATTTCTTTTTTTCCTTTCCTTTCCTGTTTCTTTTTCTTTTTCTGTTTTCATTTTCTGTTTTGAATTTGTTCAAATGGTTTCAAACCCTTTTCCATTTCAAATCTATTCAAACTTTTTAGTAAGCTTTAATACTATTTTAAACATGTATTTAAATTCCATTCTAGAATAATTCTTTTATTCAATTATGGCTTATTATTTATTTAAAATAGGTACTTGTATTTATTCAAATAAGGTTTTATTTATATTTTCAAACACTTCTTGGAAATCTAATTTTTACCAAACCTTTTTCAGTAGGTTTTATTTATTCATTAATGTAAGTAATTTACTTTATATTTATTTAAAATATTTAATATGATTTATTAATCATTTAAATTGGGAAATTGTCTTTATTCAAATCAAATATTGTTTTAATCCCATTTAAATTTTATTCAAATAATTCTTTGATTCCATTTAAGTTAACTAAATAACTTTTATTCCACTAGGGTAAATTCCAATTTATTATTTTCACATGATTTAATTAATTATTTATATTAGGGATTTTGTCTTTATCCAAATAGAATAAATTTGGTTAATGTCATATAATTTTATTTGAATATTCTTTATCCCTTTATTTTATTTGGATTTGAATTATCTTTGTTTCATTTGTTTATGGATTTGGCCAAGGTTTAATTTGGCTTTTAAATATTCCTTATTTCTTTCTTTCTTTCTTTCTTTGTCTTATAAAATCCATATCTTTTTATTTATAGATCCAAAATTGGTGATTCCAATTTGTATTTTATTTAATATTTGTTTATCCTTTTAAATCCCTTTAGGATTATTTTGCTCACAATTTGGTATGGATTTTAGATAGGAGTTTTATTAGCTTTGAAATTTATTTCCTTTTATCTTATTAAATTCATAAGTGTTTTTCTATGGCTCCAAATTAAATGAAACCACTTTCTTATCGTTTATAATATTTTTGTTTATCATTTTTGATCATTTATAAATGTTTGTTTACAAATTTTTATATGGAACAATTCCATAGTCTTAGAGAGATCTTGGAAATGATTTTCTTCCATTAGGGTTTTAGGGTTTTTGATTTAACTTTTCCAAGTTTTTAAATTTCAAGATACATCCATTGATGAATGCTTTTCTCTTGATTGAAATTTTGTTGGGTTCCATTTTATTCAAAGTTTGTTCAAGATGAGTTTTGATGTTCCAAGTTTAAACAAAAAGTTTCTTTTCACCCTAAATTTCAACAGTTATTTATTTTGTTTATTTATTTTTCACATTTCAAAATTTGGAAAATTTTGGGATGTGACAGTTCTACTATAAAACTATGGTATTACTTGCCAATACAATTCCAACTGTATTGACCCTTCGTGGCTGTAACTTATCATGTTGTAGGTTACTCTGATGGTGAGTAGGGTTACGGCTCTACACTCGACATGTTTGCCTATGGCGCATGAAGATGAAGACTCTATTATTATGCTATGTATTGAGAACTCTAAATAAGTTAGCCCTGGGCTAAGTGAGTTGTAAGACTATTGTACTCCTGGAATTGCGATGTAATAATGACCTTTATTTTTGTGTACTTCATCTTAAACTGTGGGTGCTAGCAAAAATGATCCAGGGACTAGCAATGCAATCACAGGGATCTCTACCTTATTGGGTGAGATCTTACATATTGAAAAAAAAGAGAGAAAAAAATTTATGCACCATTCTCATGGTAAATAAAAGGATTGCTGAGATGCTCACTGTCTGTTGCCTTGTCATTTTGACATGGGATAGCTCCTGTGTCATGGGGCAAGGGGTACCCCGTTGGCGGTTCTCTATGATACACATATACTTACAATGACAAGAACTTACCGGTGACTAAAGTTGAGTAGCATGTGGAACGGCCCTCGTACTCAAGGGACATGATATTGCCAACTTATGATTTGTCGAACATATACTCCATACTTTGTTCACTTTAACCTTAATCACTTCAAGATGCTTATGATAGGGGCAATGCGAGCTGAAAGCTAACAAGTACCATAATTTTTGGAAGCTCTTTATAAAACTTGAAATCCCTGCTTCCCTCTATGAAGGGCCTTTCTTTTACTTTTATGTTGAGTCTCCACCTTCTATCTTTATGCACCAATTAAGAGAGCATAGTTGTCATTCTTAGTTCTATGTGTATTTTCCAAAAACTTATTGATTGATTCATAATGTTGATATTGCTTGTTCTTAAACTATTTGTATCTAGTCACCCTTATGAACTTTGAAGGTGTCCTATGCATTTATGCTTTGGTAAACCATGAAGGACAAGCTGAATACCACTCTTGCTATGTTTTCTATATGTGAAACAAACAAACGTATTTCAATGCATTGTTATTCATGATCTTTGTTTGTATCCTTTCATGTTACAACATAGTTGATATGTCTTATTGTTAGAACTACATCTTTCATGCTCATGTTTAGAGTACTTTGATCCCTTATATCAATGCTTTACAAATACCTTGATCAAGATTGTGATGGTGCATGTCACCTCAAAAATTATTCTTTTTATCACTTACCTACTCAAGGAAGAGAAGTAGTTAAGCTTGGGGATGTTTGATACGTCGTAAACGTATCTATAATTTTTTATGCTCCATGCTTATTTTATGTCAAATTTGTTACGTTTTATCTACACTTTGAGGTATTTTTATACATTTTCTAGAACTAACCTATTGACAAGAAGATGCAGTACCAGTTGCTTGTTTTCTACTGTTTTTGGTTTCAGAAAAGCCAGAAAAGAAATATTCTCGGAATTGGACAGGACAAAATCCAAAGTCAATATTTTACCGGAGCAGACACGAAGTCCAGAGGAGAGACGAGGAGGCGCAACGAGGCGGCCACCGACCTTGCCCTTTGGTCTATTTATACGTCTCCCCGGGACATAAACCCTAACGCGGGCAGAAATCCACGAAAAGGTCTGCAGCACCGCCGCCACCGAAGAGGAGATTTGGGGGACAGAAGTCTCTATTCTGGCACCTAGCCGAGACGGGGAATTGCCCCCGGAGCCATCTCCATCGATCTCCACCACCATCTCCATCAACTCCACCGCCATCTCAATCACCGTTGCTGACTCCCATGATGAGGAGGGAGTACTTCTCCCTCGAGGCTAAGGGCTCTACCGGTAGCTATGTGTTCATCTCTCTCTATGCGTGATCTTATTGGGATCATGAGCTCCGTAATCAAGTAGATCTACTCTGCTACTCAAGTGCTTTAATTAATCTCCGGCTATCCCCACGTGTGTGAAGGTTGCACACCGTGTGGTACTTAGGCTAAATATTACATAAATACTTATCATGAGTTATATTTTGAGTTTGTTGTCTCTATGAAATTGTGGTGTTTGTTGGAACCATCTAGCGCTCAAGGTGACAGTGTGGGGTTATCTAGATGGGGAATGCGAACTTTAAGGAATCTTTTGTAGGCCTACCGTGTATTAGAGTTATCCAACCGGAGAGTAGTTCAGAGTAGAATAATGAAGAGCAGATATTTATATGAGAGTGTACACTAGTGAAAGTACGATCCCTAGGCCTTGTTTCTAAGCATTGAAACACCGTTTACAACTAGTCCTTCTACATGTTTGCTTGCTGCCATCTTTATTTTAGATTGCCTTTAGTCTCTTCTTCTGTGTCAAGCTCTTTTTTGACAAGTGTATTGGGTGTATTGGGGACACAAGAGACTTCTTATATCTTGATTGCATGGTTGCTTGAGAGGGATACCTTTGACCACTTCCTCCCTTAGTTCGATAAACCTTGGGTAATCCACTTAAGGGAAACTTGCTACTATTCTATAAACCTCTGCACTTGGAGGCCCAACACTGTCTACAAGAATAGAAGCATGTGTAGACATCACTCTTTAAGCTCTTTTAACTCTTTCGGACCCATCTTATATGGTGCTTGAGCTATTTGTGTTGTACCAGAGATTAGATCAATAGTGAATTCTATTTCCTGATCCGGTGGCATTCCTGGTAATCTGCTGGAAACACATCTTGGAACTCATTTACTACAGGAATATCCTTCAACTTGACCTCCTTCATTGCGTTCAATTGAATATCTATCATAAGATGACTGTGTTTATCAGCCTGGTATACTATCCTTGCTCCACTTGGAGTCTTTATTGAAATAGTTTTGTCTTCACAATTTATCTGAGCTCCATGTTTAGTCATCCAGTCCATACCCAGCACTACTGCAATTTCCTTCAAAGGAATCACATAAAGGTCTAAAAATTATGTACAACCATAGATAGAGATAACTTGATCTCGTTTAATGTGGCGTACCACTACATTTCCCCCTACCGTCATTATGGTCATAGGGTTTTCTAATGTTGCCCTTCTAATCTCAGACTTATCACATAATTCTTCAGATATGAATGAAGTAGCTGCACTGGTATCAAATAAAACTTTTCCGGGATTGGTAAGGAAATTGAGCGTACCTATCACTGCATTCTTGGAGTTATCCACCTCCTCCAAGATTGCACAATTCAGCTTCCCGGTAGGCCTGCTCCTTTTGCCATTATTGTTCATGATAAAGTTTCCTCCTTTATTGGGCTGTCCATTGCCTCTACTAGCTTGTCCTCCACCCTTAGTAGGCCAACCACCCGGTGGTTTACTCGGATAATCTGGCTTGATATGACCTATTTGCCCATAACCACAATAGATAACTACTGGCTTCTTGCATTCTCTTTGGAAATGCCCTGGAATTCCACAATTGTTGCAAATGATATTCCTCCGAGAATTGGACTGACTTCCACTGCTGTTCTTCTTCTTGTTGTTGTTGTTGTAAGTTCTGTTTATGGGTTTGAACTCCAGATTAGGTTTAGGTTTACTTGCCTGAATCCTCTTTGTTTCCTTCTTGGCTCTTTTCCTTCGGTCCTCTTGGACATTCTTATAGTCATCTTCAAAGGTAATAGCTGCATCGAGTAACTGTTGAAAAGTTTGCTTAATTGCCAACCTCAACTGCATCTTCACAAATGGATTTAATCCTCGCAGAAAACGCCTCTTTCTCTTTTCCTCAGTACTCACTTCATCCTCAGCGTAACGAGATAGTTGACTAAACTCTCGGATGTACTTCATGACACTGGTATATCCTTGCTGAAGCTCCTCAAACTCCCTACGCTTCAACTCCATTACACTCTAAGGAACATGATACTCATAGAATCTCTGTTTAAATTCCTCCCAGGTATACTCCCTTCCTGGTGGTTGCATTGCTAACTGATTCTCCCACCACGATGCTGCAGGTCGAGTTAAGAGATGGGTTGCATACCTCCACTTTTCTTCATCATTGCAACCAACAGTCCTGAACTTTCTCTCCGTATCTGCTAGCCAATCCTCTGCATCCATTGGTTCTTGAGCTGATGCAAAAGGTAATGGCCTTGCATTCTGGAAGTCTAAAAGACTCACTCCTCCACCTTCAGGTGCTCTCTGGTTTCCAGCTCGTCCCAACAACTCTTCCATGAACTTGTTCTGGGATTCTTGCATCATTTGCATGTATTGCATGAAGTTCTGCTCCATTAACGACCTCATTGGTGGTGGTAATGTTCCTTGATTTCTGATGGCTCAGTTGATGTGGAGCCTGTTGGGAACCACAAGAGCAAGGTGTGAAGCAGCACAGCAGCAAGTCTTCCCTTAGTAAGAAACCGAGGTTATCGAACCAGTAGGAGGAAGGAAATGTCACACAGGTGTTGCAAGCAACGTGGAAACCTGCACAACACAAACTCAAGACTTTGCCCCAACTAACAATGAGGTTGTAAATCTCACCGATTGCTGTAACAAAGGATTAAACATATGGTGTGGAAGGTAATGGTTTGCAGCAAGTAAACATGTAACAGTGGAAGATGTATCAATTGTAAATATTGGACCGGGTTCCATAGTTCACTAGAGGTGCTCGCCTTAGATAAACAACATGGCATGAAGCGTAGACAAATTACAGCAGGGCAATTGATAGGAACTGAGCTAGGCATAACAATGCAATACCAGACAAAAATATCCAATGAGATTTGATTGGGCAATACAACAATATACATAGACAGCCATCCAACTGCATCTATCACTAGAAGTCCACCTGCAGGTTATCATCCGAACCCCCTCCTGTATTAAGTTGCAAGCAACAGAAAACTGCTTTAAGAAAAGTGTGTAAGGTAAACAATCCACTTGTTCTATGAACAAGAGACCGTTGTTTTCTCCCTAGTGGTAACAACACATCTACAACCGAAGAGATTTCTTTCACTTCCCTTGGAAACTAGAGGCATGAAGCCACTATCGAGTATAAATACCCCCTCTTGGAGTCACTAGGAACTACTTGGCCAAGATAGCTACTAACAATGGAGAGCATGCAAGATCACAAACAACACAGACATGATAGTATCAAATAGACAAAACCATTAATCAATCTTACATAGTAATCTCAATATCCATCGGATCCCCGCAAGCACAACATGCATGATTACAAATAGATTAGATCTTGATCATGAATGGAGCTCACAAGATCTATACATGAAAGCACAAGGAGCATATACAACCATCTAGCTATTACACGGACCCGTAGTCCAAGGTGGAACTACTCACGCTTCATACCGGAGAAGAAGGCCTCCGGGATGATCTCCCCTCCGGCCGGGTGACGGGAAGAACTTCAGATCTCCCCAATCTAGGTACGATGGTGGCGGCGGCTACAGAAGGTTTCGTGGAGTTTTGATCGGATGCCTAGGGTTTCTACATCGAGGGCTTCTTATAGGCGAAGAGGCAATGCTAGGAGGTGGCCGGAGGGCCCACACCCTACCCAGGCACGGGACGGTCCCACCCGCGCCTAGGGCGGGTGTGGCGGCCCTGGCTCGCCCCTCCGTCTCTCCCCTTCGTGTCGCCCATGGTAATATATTGACTTTGGCTTTTGTCCCGTCCAATTCCAAGAATATTGATTTTCTGCCTTTCTGGAACCAAAAACAGAGGAAAACAGGTAACTGGCACTATGGCAACTTGTTAATAGGTTAGTTCCATAAAAGATATAAAAACACCTCAAAGTATATACAAAGAAAAGCAAAGTAGATAAAAACAAGCATGGAGCATAAAAAATTATAGATACGTTTTCGATGTATCAAGCATCCCCAAGCTTAACTCCTGCTCGTCCTCGAGTAGGTAAGTTATAAAAAGAATAATTTTTGAGGTGACATGCACCGTCAAAACCAAGATCAAACCATTTTCAAGCATTGAAATCTGGGATCAAAGAACTCTAAACATGTGCATGAAAGATGGAGTTCTAACAATAGGACAAAGTAACTATGCATGCAACATGAAAGGCTACAAACAAAGATCATGAATAACATGCATTGAAAAACGTTTGTTTGTTTCACATACAGAAAACATGGCATAGTGGCATTCAGCTTGTCCCTCATAGAGTAGAAAATGGATTCATAGGATGCCTTCAAAGTTTATAAGAGTGACTAGATACAAATAGCACAAGAACAAGTAATATCACAATATGCATCAATCAATAAGTTTTGGGACACTACACATAGAATGGCAACTATGCTCTCTTAATGGTGCCTACAGGTAGAAGGTGGAGACTCAATAAAATGGTGGATGAATGGTGTCACATCACAAGATTTTCCAAATCTTGTTATGTGAAAAATAAATGAATAAAATAAAACTTTGTTGATTTTCAGGGTGAGAAGAAACTTTTTGATTCCAATTGGAAACCTTCAAACCTATTTGATCAAACAAATCCTAAAGGGATTTGAAAAGATAAACAATTAATAAAGAAAATATTAAATATGTGAAAGTACTTTTTGGATCCTTTAATAAAAAGATTTGGTTTTCAAATGAAAAGGCAGAAATTTAAATAAGGGTTATTTTATAGAGCCAAATTAAAACCTTGGCCAACATTTTGAAATAAAATGTTTGCTTTGATTAAAAGAGTAAAGGTTTATTTAAATAAAATAATGAGAGTTTATTAATAAACCAATTTTATTAAAGTAAAGGTTTTTCCCATTTTAATTAAAAACATCAAAATTTGTTAAAATTATTTTAAACAAGTTTTCCAAGTATTCTTTACTTTCAAATAAAACCTACTGATTTGGTTTTGATAATATTTAGATTTCAAATGGAGTTTTAAATAAATCAAATCCTATTTGATTTAATAACTAAGGTCCATTTTATTTAATTATTAATAGATCCTAAAAAGAATAAAAATATTATTTTATTTTGGGACTTGGAATTTGTTGTTAAACAGAACTAAACACAATACAAAGTTTGGTGGAAGTTTGTTTTGATTTGAATGTTTGAATTGGTTGATTGAAATTCAAACCAGGAAAAACAAATAGAAAAATAAAAAGTTTACTGAACAAAAAAAAATGAACCAGACAGCAACCCAACCATCTGGCCCAGCAAGCTCAGCTCCAGCCCAACTAAACCCCCCACGCGCGAATCGTTTTCCTACTCAACCGCGAACCCGCAGAGTCCCAGACAGGTGGCCCCCTCCCCCTCTATTTCTCTTTCGCTGATGCCCAGACCCCACCACCACCACACCGTCGTCTTCAACCCCCAAACCACGCTCTGCCGTTGCAGCCAGTAACGCCGGTGATCAATTCGCATTAACAGCGACCATAACTCCCCCTGCGACCACGCATGCATAAACGCCTCCCTCCCCTCTCTCATTTCCCCCAGACAGCTCTCCCCCTCTGCCTCTAGGCTGCCCCAATTCGCGCCCTCACTGCTCCGGCGAGTTCCGCGAGCAATTCCAGCCAGTAGACACCGCCCCTTGCCTCCTCGACCAAGATCACACACTCCCCAGACCTAGGCGCACCTCCCCGTAACATTAGCTCACCCGCGCACGTTCCCTAGCATCGGCAAGGACGACCTCAACTCGCCGTCGCCGTCTGTCTCGCCTCCGACGAGCCTTCCAGGTAAGAGCCAACCATCCCGAGCCTTCCTATTGATACTCCTATGATCCCTAGTGTCGTACGCGTCTAACCGTGTGCTCTGTTTGCCTTAGCACGCCCGCAAACATCGCCCCGGACGACCTCCAGAGCCGCCCGATGCCGCCACCCACTCCGGCGAGGAATCCCCGTCGCGTCTGAGCGCCCCTTGCCAATCTGACCACGCGTTGAGCATCACCTTGACCTCGCGAACACGGTGAGCACCCCCATTTCCTTCTTTGCTTCCTGTAGCCGCTGCAACGCCGCTAGCCGAGCGTCGCCGCCGTCTGCCGCCGCGCAGCGCCGCCAGTTCCTGGTAGCCTCGCTGTAGCCGTTAGATCGAAATCGTCTGGTTGAGATTAGATTATAACAAAGGGGTAAGTTTGAGTCTGAGCCGTGCGATCTATTTAGATCCAACGCCTCACAGAGGCCTATCCGTGCGAACCGGTACCGACCAATAGTATTGCGCCGCGTGGCCCTGGATCTGTTTAAAACAGAATTAGAATCTGATTTGTATGCAAATTTGTAAACCTTATAACTTTAGTTCCACACGTCCAACATTTGCAAATTTTATATCAATGGATTCAGAAAAGCAAGCCCTAGCCAGCCATGCACTTTGTTTAGTAAAAAGCTTCTGTTAAAATGTTTGTTTTTGCAGAAACTTGTGTATGCTTGTTTAGGTTATAAAAATTATTCCAAAAAGTTTTTGAGGATGAAATCTTTGCAAATTGGTTTGTTGTGAACCTACTAACCCTAGGAACCAACTCATGGATTTAAAAATGAATTTTGTGAAGTTTAGGATTGAATAATTGAATTAGCTCATTTCTAGTCAAATAAAAATATTGATTTTGTTATGGAAATGATTTTTGAGAAAAACCTTTGGAAAATGTTTTGATTCAAAGCTACTGACCCTAAAAACCAAGTTTTGTGAATTAACAACTTATTTGGTGAACAATATAAAATTGTTTCTTTGCTAAAAACATTTTCCACCACATAAAATAATGATTGGATTTAAAAAAATGGTTTATAGATAAAACCCTTTTGCAAATGACTTTGCCACTTTAGAAAATGATCACTTTGAACCTTACAATGTGTAGAGCCTAGTAGAAACCACCTTTGCAAATAAAACTATCTTTTGCATGCTTGCATGCATGACTTAGTTTCTATTATTTTATGTGTGATGAATTGTTTGAATAATGGTTGGAATGCTAGTTGAATCTATGTTTGCTTGATTGATTTGTAGTGAAGTTAGAAGAGTGTGATATTAGCAAGATCAAGAAGTGAACCAACATCCTCTACCAAAAAGGCAAGTGACACTATCATCCATGTCCTACTATTTCCATTATACTTAGTGGATTTTTGAAACATGCATGAAAAGGATTTCTATACTTTATGCTATGCTAAATCCTAATAGGATACCCTTATACATTCCTTATGAAAACAATGTAGTTGCTATATGCTTAGCCCTGCTTTATATTTTGAGAAAGGATACATGTTGAGATTATGAGAAGTACTGAAAAGACTTGTGTTTTATATAATAAAACAAGTACTCAATGAACCACCTAGGTGGACAAGGATACTCAAGTTTTGTACAAGGTGGCAACAAAAGGAACCATGTTTATATGGCAATATCTTTTTGTTGTGCACCAGGAGAAAACCACCCAGGAACTTAGATATTGAACATGTTTCTCGTACAGTGGCTTCCGTATACAGCCACATGCTAAATGGGCACTGGCTTAGTCAATTACATTGTGGAAGACCCATGCATTAGCCTCTTCAGGTTAACTAAATGAGGGAACTCGGAACCCTACATTGGTGCCTGGTAGACAAGATAGCATTGTGTATTGGGAGGACCCTATGGAAAGACTTCGTCACATTCTCAATCTGCCAGTACTCCATCTTGGTGAGTACTTATCCAGCAGCCACTGGTGGCAACAAGATGAGAGTGTGTCATGTGGGTAAAGTGTACAACTTCTGCAGAAGATAAAATTCTAAGTACTTAGCCGTGTCCCCGGTTATGGACAATACTGAGCAACTAAGGCCTGAAGCTATGGGAAATCTCGACATTCCAATTTCTAAAAGCAAAACTTTAAAGTGACAACAAAAGACTTGAAGCACTTGGGGTGTACCAAGGAGCTCAAAAAGATTTTGACAAAGACTTGAAGCACTTGGGGTGTACCAAGGAGCTCAAAAAGATTTTGACAAAGACTTGAAGCACTTGGGGTGTACCAAGGAGCTCAAAAATATTTTGACAAAGACTTGAAGCACTTGGGGTGTACCAAGGAGCTCAAAAAGATTTTGACAAAAGATCAAAATTATTTTGAAAAAGTTAGGAAAAATATTATTGCTTTCTGCAAAAAGCCTAAACCCTACCTAGCCAAATATGCATGTAATGATAGGATCCACATATTTCCACTTAGTAGTGAAACTTGCCAATACAATTCAAATGTATTGACCCTTGTGGCTGTAACTTGTTATGTTGCAGGTTTGTTTGATGTTAGTAAAGTTTGATGATTAGGATTACAAAGTCTACAACCAACATGTCTGCCTGTGGCACTTTGAAGATGAAGGTCCCCATGCTTATAGTTATTCTGCTGCAATGTAATGTAATAGCCAAATGAGCTATGTAAGATTAATAAAAATATGTTATTCCTGGTTATAAAGTTGTATTATGACCTTTGTTTCTTGATATTACATCTTAACTGTGGATGCTAGCTATTGATCCAGGGACTAGCATTGTAAACATAGGGATATCTACCTTATTAAAGGTTGGGAACTCTACAAATGGCCCTTCTGAAAGGGAAGCAGGGATTTTAAGTTTCAAAAAGAGCATGCAAAAATTATGGTACTTGTTAGCTTTCAGCCCTCATTGCCCCTATCATAAGCATCCTGAAGTGATTAAGGTTAAAGTGAACAAACTATGGAGTATATGCTTGACAAAGTATAAGTTGGCAATCTCAAGTCCCTTGAATACGAGGGCCACACCTCATGCTACTCAACTTCAGTCACCTATAAGTTCTTGTCATAGTAATTACATGCATATCATAGAGAACCGCCAACGGGGTACTCCTTGCACATGGTACAAGAGCTATCCCATAACCAAAATGACAAGGCAAGCAGACAATGAGTATCTCAGCGATCTTTTTATTTACTATGTGCATAGATTTTTATTGAGGATGCTTCATAGATAGCTCATTATGGTGATGCTGCAAGTTTCCACCATGATTAGGCATGGCTTAGGCTAGCGGCCTAAGCGTTTCTCTAACACAAAATACATAACTCCATGGACTTACAAGTTCCCTCTTTATTTCACACCAGTGACATCCATAGACAAAAGAGCATGATATCAACTGTGTACAAAGTACAAGTGCAATGTTGAAAACATTCCCCGTGACAGCATGGTTCTGCTAATTCCAACGTATAAGTGCAAGCATATACAACATAGATGACACAATGGTTCAAGTTTATTAGGGGCAAAGAATATAAAGTGTGCCATCAAGTTTGTGAGGGCTTTAATCACTAAGTTTTCACATAACAAAATACTTTTAATTGGAAGATAGCTAAAAATAAGAATATACTTGGAATGGTGTAACACACCATGCATAGGCGTTTATAGTGGACACTATGGAATAACTTGGTTTCTTGGGAGTTGGAAGCATGAGTAGAGCTTACTCATACAAGTGGAGGCTAGCAAAAGACTGGGAGCAACCAACTAAGTGAGCAACAATGGTCATAATCATGCAGAGCAACAAAACATTACTAGTCAAAGCATAGAGTGCTACTACATGACATGGTTATACCCTACGGGTACACGACATCAGCATACCTGGTCCAGCCCAAGGAAGGCCCACGAGAATATACGCGACCCATGAAGATTTTCGGGTGGCCCAAGCCCATGACGTCTTCGGATCCTTAGAGAGCAAGACTAAAACAGATAGAATATTCAAAGGGGGCAAACCCTAAACCTGTAACCGACTCGATCTATGCCCGAGACCTGCCTATCTCTATATAAAGGCTAGGATGGCACGATCTAGATATCGCTCATACCACCGCATACACACCTCCACGCCAGATTGCATCTGCACACCCCTGTAACTTTCGGTTCCACCGTAATCAAGAGCAGACAAGTAGGAGTAGGGTTTTCCCTCCGGGGGCCTGAACCTGGGTAAATCTCGTGTCCCCTGGTTGCTTGTCTGTTAACCGTTGCGCGATTCCAGAACCCCCATATTCTCCAAAACCCAAGCTCACAACAATGGGCATTGACGAGATTAAACCTCGTCAATTGGCACCATCTGTGGGAAACGGGGGCGCTGATTGTGTGATCGTGACGGTCCCGACCAAAGAGATCTACAACTCCTCGGCGACGGAGAGCCATCTCCTCTTTGGCGCTTTTGACTTCACCGCCCACTCGCCAGCCACCCTGAAGGACTTCGAGCCCGTAGGTGACGGGCTTGAGATCCTGTTCGAAAGCTTCTGCTTTCAGGTGGGTCAGACCGGCATGCGCCGCCTCCCAGAGCGGGTGCCTCTGCCATCGATCAGGCCCGCCTCATGGGCTCCGCATCCCAACGTGCTACGCACGACAACATCGACAGATGAGTCATACGACAGAAGCAGCTGCAACTCAGATCTGTGCGATCCCCTGTCGGATGAATGGACCTACGGTTCCGGATCCGAAAGTTGCGGCAGCAGCGATCCGACCTACGGACGCTACCAATGCGCCGTGGTCATCCAAAGCTACGCGGAGCAACAACCACCAGGTTCGGGTGCTCACATACCGCCACCCAACCCGCAGGGTAGAAATGGCGAAAACAGGTGGCAACCATCCCCTCCGCCCAACAAGGACGATACTGACGCCAATCGAGTAATCCACCTTAGCGAGGAAGGATGAAACCAAGCACGCGAAGCCATGGCGGGCAACAAGATCCTGCATGTGGGTGCCTCACAGGACCTACTGATGGCATACCACCTGCTCCTCATCGAAGAGCACAAAAAGCAGGTGAAGATGCAAGAGATACTCGACAAACACAAGCAAGCGGCCTCGGAGTCTAGCGCGCGGCGAGCTGCGCTCTCCGCCGTTGGCGGCTCCAGCTCGCACGGCAAAAACGCCAACAAGCATCGTTCTTGCATAGAGAACATGGACTCTGCTACATGTCGCGAGGTGACCTGAACCCTCAACACGTCCTTCATGGAGATGGACGCCAATGGAAACGTCATCCCAAAGACGCCGCAAGATGCGATCATGGCAGCCACCACATACCTTGCGTCCCATCCACCTCCAGTGGGGGACCCTAAGAGGGCCATGCACAATTCCGCACTAGCCGTACTCGGACTCGTTGGAGCTACGCTCCACTAGGAGGCTCCTGCGGAGCCGAAAAAGAAAGCTACGGTCAGATTCAACCGCAGTCCCACACCCTCATCCGACGAGGAGGAACACGATCTACCTCGACGATGCAAGATTCCACGACATCGTAGCCACGACTATGACGCTCGAAGCGAACTTGCTCAACGCAAGATCGACAAGGCACGCGCCAAGCGTGTGTGCTCATCTGAATCCGAAGAGGATGACGACGAAGGAGAACTCTACGGAGCTCGATGCTTCAGCAGATCTGTTCGGCGGACATGGATGCCGAGAAACTTCAAGCTTCCTTCGGACACTCCGAAGTTCGACGGCACACAGGACCTAAGGCGTGGCTCAGCGACCACCCGTCGTCCGTCAAGCTGCACGGCGGCAACAAAAATACCGCCCTACAATGCCTTCAACTGCAGCTGATAGGCGCAGCCCGGATCTGGCTCAGCAGCCTATCCTCGGGATCCATCCGAAGATGGGAGGAACTGGCGTACAGTTTCATCCGAAACTTCAAGGGTACAAGCAAGAGGCCAGCCTCGATCGAAGAGCTGCGGGCCTACACCCAACGAATGGGCGAATCCATTCGCTCGTACATACTACGCTGGTCCAACATAAAGAACTCGTGGCACACATCTCTGAGGAGAGAACAATCGACGCCTTCAAAGATGGCGTCAAATGCCAGGACTTCAAGGAAGAACTTGGGCGCGTCAAGCCCAAGACACTCGACCACCTCATGGACATTGCCAACAGGTGGGCAGATGGCGAGGACTCCGTCCAACGAGCACACTTGGATGAGGAGGATGACTATGGCCACCGACGCGAGCGCCATAGCAAACGAAGATCCCGCGTCTACGACGATCGCGACGGACCCGACATGGTCGCGGATGGCTATGCCGACCACCACAACGAAAGCAACCGCAACAGTAGCGGATATCGTGGAAACAACTTCCACGATGGAGGACGCCCAACACAAACGTGGCAATGCCGCGGCCGCGACGACGAGCCCTCGTCATACGACAAGTTGTCGGGCCCATGCACCATCCACTTCTACATCGACAAGCAGGATGGCAAAAAGAAGGCCAGCCATATGCTCAAGGTATGCCACGAGTTCTAGAAACTCGGCGAGAGCCTGTCCCAGATGAGATAGCAGGTCTCGAACAATGGGTACGGACACGCACCCGCACCAGGTGACATCGCCCACGTAGCTCCTCCACCACCACCCGTGGGACCTTCGAATCGGTCGCAACCGCGCAGAACAACGGCGTAAATGGGTACCCCGCGCCAAAAGGGTCATTGATGATCCAAAAGGGGCGCCCAACAAACAGGGTACAAAAGAAGATCACCCGCCAGGTCATCTTGGCTGTGACCGCTCCACCCTCCATCCCTAAGTACCTTAGTGGTTCGGAGTCCTACATCACATTCAGCCGTTCGGATCACCCCCACTAGATCCCTCGCCCAGGTCATGCTACCCTGGTGCTCGAGGCGCAGATCGGAGGGTTCAAGATGATACGCGTCTTCATGGATGGTGGCAGCAGCATCAATCTGATGTTCGCTAGCACCTTGGCAGCAATGCGGATCCTGCTGTGCAGCCTGGAACAATCCAACACAACGTTTCCAGACATCGTCCTAGGGAAGGGCATATTCGCCCTGGGAAAGAATGGCTCGACGTCATCTTCGGCAAGCCCAACAACTTTTGGTGCGAGCGACTCGAGTTTGAAGTGGTGGATTGGCCATCACAATACCACGCCATCCTCGGGCGCGTGGCATTCAAAAGGTTCCTGGCAGTACCGCACTATGCGTACCTCCTACTCAAGATGCCAGGACCTTGGGGCGTCATCACGGTCCACGGGAGCTTCACCCGGTCAGACCACCATGACAAGTACTTCAACAGAATCTCCCAATAATTCGGCATGCAGGAGGAGATCACAAGGCTCCGAGAAGTGACGGACAATGGGGCACCCCCAGTCTCGAGGAAAAAGGCACCCGACATGTCGTTCGACTCAACAGTCAACACGAGAAAGGTGCAGGTCCACCCGACGGACGCCTCCAAGATGGCGCTGATCGCCAACGACCTCAGGCCCGCATAGGAAAGCGCGCTCGTCGAATTCCTGCGTGAGCACTGGGAAATCTTCGCCTGGTGTCCTGCGGACATGCCAGAAGTTCCCAGGGAATTCGCTGAGCACGCACTCAATGTGTTCCCAGATGCCAAGCCCGTCAAACAGTCCATCCGACGATTGTCCGAGCCACGGGCAGAAGCCATCGGAGTCAAAGTCAACAGACTGCTCGACACTGATTTCATCAGGGAGATCAAGGAAAGCGAGTGTCTGGCCAACGCCGTGATGGTCCCTAAAGAGGACACGGACATCCTGCGGATGTGCGTGGACTTCACATCACTGAACAATCACTGCGCGAAGGATCACTTCACTCTCCGTCGGATCGATCAGATAATCGATTCGACGACAGGATGCAAGAAACTCTCCTTCCTTGATGCCTACTCAGGCTACAATCAGATTAGACTAAAGTTCGAAGACCAGGAGAAAACAGCGTTCATCACGCCGTTCGGAGTGTTCTGCTACAACACAATGCCCTTCGGGCTAAAGAACGCAGGTGCCATGTACCAGCGATGCATGCAGGCATGCTTGAAGAGCCAGATTGGCCGCAACTTACAGGTCTATGTTGACAACATAGTAGTCAAAACAAGGGAGGCCAAGACATTGATCGACGATCTCCGCGAGATGTTCGACAACCTTGATCATTACAAGATCAAGCTGAACCCAGAAAAGTGCGCCTTCGGCGTCCCATCTGGCCAACTGCTTGGCTACTTCATCTCCTAGAGAGGAATTAAGGCGAACCCGAAGAAAATCCGGGCCATACTGGCCATGGAGAAACCGAAGAACCTCAAAGGTGTCCAACAGCTAGCTGGACGCATCGTGGCGCTGAGCATATTCATCAGCCGCATGGGTGAGAAGGCCCTGCCTTTCTACCAGCTACTACGCAAAGCAGACAAATTCGAGTGGACACCTGAAGCCGACTATGCATTCGAAGATCTAAAGCAGCTACTCTCCACCTCGCCCGTCCTGGTCACGCCAAAGGAACGCGAGCCTCTACTGCTATACATAGCAGACACACATCAAGTGGTAAGCACCGTGCTCGTGGTCGAACGACCCGAAGATGGCAAGACTCATGGGGTCCAACGTCCTATCTACTACCTCAGCGAGGTATTGACGCCAACAAAACAGAGATACCCTCACTACCAGAAACTCGCCTACGGCGTGTTCATGATGGCTCGTCGGCTGAGTCAATACTTCCAGGAGCATCAGGTGATGGTCATCAACGAGGCACCTCTGAACAGCATCCTGAACAACCCGGAAGCCAAAGGACGCGTGGCCTTGTGGGGCATCGAGCTGTCCCCTCTAGACATAATCTATGAGAAACGCCACACGATCAAGTCTTAGGTCCTACCGGACTTCCTCATCCACTGGATGGAGCTACAGCTGCCGGACACCCCGGATATGACACAGTCATGGACGATGCACTTTGATGGCTCCAAGCGTGAGGCCGGAGCAGGAGCCGGGGTCATACTGACATCCCCGCAGGGCGACACGATGAAGTACATCCTCCGGATGAAATTTTGAGCTTCCAACAACGAAGCCGAATACGAGGCCCTCATCCACGGCATGAGGATGGCCAAGATCTGCGGCGCAACACGCCTGGTCATCTACGGTGACTCGAACCTCGTCGTCCAGCAGACGATGAATGAGTGCGACGCACACGCCGCCAACATGATCGCGTACCGCGCGCTCTACAACTCACTCGAAGGAGACTTCGACGACTACGAGCTTCGGCACATTGGAAGAGAAAGCAACGAATAAACCGACAGACTCGCCATATTGGCTCCACCTGCGCACGGGTGCCACCAGGTGTGTTCCTTGAACAGATCTGTGTGCCATCCAACAAAAGGAAATTCCCCAAGGGATCACCCGAAGAGGCAGAGCACTCGGGGGGGCTATGCTACCCGAAGGACAGGAAGGACCTGAAAATCTCGACACAGAGGTCGCAGTGGTCAACCTGATGTAGGTCATGGAAATCAAAGAAACATGGACGCAGCCGTACCTGCGGTACCTGATAAACAGGGAACTGCCTGATGATCCGACAGATGCCCGACGCATATCTTGCCGGTCCAAGGCCTTCACCATCATCAATGGCGAGTTGTACAAGCGCAACATTTCGGGTGTACTCCAAAGGTGCATCACCATCGGTGACGGCAAAACCATCCTCCAAGACATCCACGAGGGCATCTGCGGCCATCACGCGGGCAGCCGCGCCCTCGTCGCCAAAGTTCTACGAGCTGGGTTCTATTGGCCAACGACCATGAACGACGCCAAGGACATCGTTCGAAGGTGCAACGTGTGCCAAAGATTCGCAGACAAACCGCACGCGCCAGGACCAGAGCTCAGGCCCATACCCCTGGCCTGGCCCTTCGCCCAATGGGAGCTCGACATGATCGACAAACTGCCCAAGTCCTCGAAAGGAGGCCACGTCTACCTCATGGTCTCAGTCGACAAGTTCACCAAGTGGATCGAAGCCATGCCCGTCACCAACCAAAAGGGTAAAACAACCATGAAATTCTTCGAGTCCATAGTCTACAGGTTCGGCGTGCTGCACAGCATCATCATGGACAACGGGTCGAACTTCATCTCCAAAGAATTCCAGGACTTCTGCAAAGGCCTTAGGATCAACCTATCATATGCCTCCGTGGCACACCCGAAAACCAATGGGCAGGTCGAAAAGGCCAACGGCCTCGTAGGCGGCGACATCAAGAAACGCCTACTGATCCCACTCGAGCGGCTCGCGGGAGCATGGGCCGAAGATCTACCCTCCGTTCTCTGGATCTTGCAAACAACGCCAAACAGCTCAACTGGCTACACGCCTTTCTTCATGGTACACAGAGACGATGTCGTGTTGCCTACAGAAGTGCGCCATAAGGCCCCATGGGTCGTTGCCTACAGCGAAGCCAAATCGACGGCTGCACTCGAAGACGTTGTCGACACACTCGACGAGGCATGCGACATCGCCGCGGCTCGCTCGGCGGTCTACCAGCAAAGCCTCCGTAACTATCACAGGCGTCGGCTGCACCTAAGTTCTTTTGTCGTAGGAGACCTCGTCTTATCACTCAAGCAAGAGCGGCCAAAAAAGCTCGAGTCACCCTGGGAAGGACCATACGTCGTCACCGAAGTCATCCCAGGTGGCGCCTACCGCCTCAAGCACGTGGAATCTGGGTCGCATACACCAACCCATGGAACGTCGCACAATTGCGACGCTTCTACCGCTAGCTATTCCCCCTTTACTTTCAATAAGGCTACTCAGCCGAACAATGTACCTCCTCATTACAATATGAATAAAGCTAAGTGTCTCACCCGAAAATTTATCTTTTACTCGCATTTCTTTATGCTACAACACACTCGGGGGCTCCCCCTCACCTCACGACCTCGTCGACTGAGTATAACACATGTACACCTGAGTAGCTGACCACGTCAGGCTAACGAAAAGGGCATGCATACAACCAAGCACCACGTGCTAACACAGTGAACCTTTACAAATAAAGGGCACAACACGCCCAATCGAATATACAAATTTTACATCTATCTTTTTTATAGGATCTACCTATTCTGAAGGATCACCTACGCACGATGCTCAAAGAGATCTACAACTTCTTCAGCATACTGCCTAAGAGCCGCATAGTGCGGGCGCATGTCCCATAGGCCACCATCTGGCTAGGGGGGCCCAGCCGCCACAGCCGCAAGATTCACATCAGGGCGATGCAGCCGCACGAGGGAAAGAGCGGCCTTCACCCCCGCAACTAACTGGTGCTGCACTAGCTCCCTGACGTGACAGACGTCTCGAAACTTCGCCAGCAAGCCCCAGAGAGTTGATGGCGCTTCATCAAGGGGAAACATGACGTGCAAAATCGACGCTAGGGAAGTCTTCACCTACCGCAGCACTCGCCACACCTAGTGGGCATGATCCTGCATAGTCGCAAGGACCGTGGCACAATCGCAATCCATCTAGAAAAAGCCACCGGCTTCCATATCCTACTGGGTCAAGCAGTTGATCCGAACCACAACGCGCTCCTTCTCCTCCCTCGGAACAAGGTTGACACATGCAGCAACCACAAAGTAAGACGACCCACAAACCAGATGCATCCCAAAATGAGCAGCAGCTCGAAAAAACTTACATTGCAGCTGCTCGGCCAACTGCCGCAGCTCCCCCATCAGATATTCCTCTCTGGCGGCACCTTGCTCCGCCTTCGACTTCCAAACGTCCGCATGGCCTTGGATGCCAAGCAACTCCTTCTCAAGACTTCGGACGCAGTCACGAAGAAAAACAAGATGCGATGCATCATCCAAGGATGGTCGCGGCTGCGGAGCAGACGAAGTATCAATGGGGTCATCACCCGAAGGTCCCTAAGGAAAACAGAAAGGATATAGACAACACATGACTGGGCAACAGCTCGAAGGCTTATTATATACAACAAAAAGTCACTGCGTGGCACTTGAAGTGTTCATCAAGAAATTACAACAAAGGTAGAAGGCAACTATCCTAGAACTACAAAGACAAAGCCTAAGCAGCTGCATCCGGAGTGGCCTCGGAACTACCTTCGGGGGCTGTTGGCATCTGGGAGGTGACCTGATGAAGATCCAGCTCCGCCCCGGACGCCAGGGCCATAGCCAGCCCCATGGACGCGCCGATGCCCTTCTGGTTGTGCTTATAGGCTGCAGGCGCATCCGCTAATAGCGCATCTGCCAAAGAGTCGACATCCTCAAGGGCAACGCCCTTAGGAACGAGCTCCTTGTAGAAGCTCCCGAGGACCTCCTTGGCTCTGGCAAGAGAGCCAACCACAGTACTGCAGTGGTCTTCGACCGCCGCAGCAGCATCATCCAAAGCACTACCGTGCTCCAGGGCACTGCGATTGAACTCAATGCCTGTGGCATCTAGAGAAAAGGAAAGTACAGTAAGAATCGAACAAGCACACAGGGACGCGGCAGCCGAAAAAACCAAAGAAAGGCAAAAAAAACTCACCAGAGACAGCCTTGGCAGCAGCCATTATTTTTTCGGCCACCTCCTTCTCGCGCAAAGCCGCGGCAGTGGCGAGTTGCTCCTCGCGATCCGTAGCTTCCTGCTGCAGGCGCTCGTTAGCCGCAGCTGCGTCAGCCAGCTCCTGCTCGAGGCGCTCCTTCGCCCCAACGGCATCCTCGGCTTTCTTCTCCGCTCGCCCAAGGCTCTTTTTGAGAGCATCAAGATCGCGGAGGGCAGTGTTATTCTCATCTGCAAAAAGCAACAAAGAACATATATGAGCTTCACAAGCTAGTAAGCAGACAAAAAAGTAGAGGATTAGTTAAGGATGTACCATGAAGATGCCACAGGCTGGCCTCCAACACCAGGTGCTGCTTCACCAGCTGGTTTGCACCTTGCACAAAGGGATGCAAGAAGAAACAACTTGTCAGGAAAAGGGCATGGGGGCTGCGCCAAAGAAACGAGCAAAAGATCAAACACATGAAAAATGCTCGGGGGTTCCCCCCCGAGACACACAAAAAAGAAGCAAAGATCAGCAGATCATACGAAAATATGGCTCGGGGGCTCCCCACACAGCAAGAAAGAAAACACTTACATGCTCAAACGGAGACTCTGAAGGTCCCGGTGCAGTTTTCTGGGAGACGATCACATGAGCCTGCTGCGGAGAGGGGTTCGGAGCAGCGCCCCCAGAGGTGGCCACCGTCTGAGAGGAAGGAGGCATCATCTTCGACTCCCGGACTACCTCCTGAGTGGCATCGCTAAAAGAGCCTTAAGAGGAGTGGATGCTAAGGAAAAGCATCAGTCAAAGGCAAGAATACAAGAAAAGTAGCAAAATGCATCCGAAGGCACTTACGAGTCCATGTCGCTCAAGTCAAAAACAGGCAGGGCCCTCTTGCCTTTCTTCTCTTCCTTCTTCGTCTTTGCCGGCGCCTGTGGCGCTACAGCCCGCACAGGAACGGCCGGGATGGGAGAGGAAGAGGCACCATCACCTCCACTGTGGCGGACAAGGAACGGCGGGTCCCTAGGCGTTGGCGGAGTCGAGGCATCCAAAGATTCGCTCAAGCTCAGTGCCCGCTTTCGGGTCTGCCCCTCGCTCGCCTCGGGGGCTTCCTCAGTCGGTGACTGTGCCGGGGGAAGATCGGACATGGATTCCACGACTTCGTTGTCCGGCGCATCCGGAAACCATTCGGGTAGTGGAGGATCCATGCCAGGTACATTGAACTCCTGCACAATGAAGACAAACTTTCAGAAAAGATAATTACATGGAAACGCACTCGAAAAAAGCACTACGCGCACGTACCAGATCTACACCTGCGGAATGGGTCGAGAAGCACTGAACGGAGGGGTCCACAACTTCCCCGGAAGGTCCTCGTTGGACTGGTACTTCAGCAGCGGCCGGAGGACTCTATCAAGATCCCCCTTGGAGAGCTCCTCAGCCGCAACTCTCGTTGGGTCGTGGCGGCTAGAATAAAGGAACATCGGGTGCGCCCTAGCTTGTAGTGGGTGCACCCGACGTTTGAGGAAGGTGCGGATGATGTCCACACCATTCACCTCCTTCTCCGGAATCACCTGGAGGTCCTCCACCCGACGGTAGAGCTCCTCTATCTCCTCCACCTCACCCTCCAGGATATGGTTCTTCCAGGATCTTTTTGGCAGGATTTTCTGGGTGGAGTCGAAAGGGGAAAGGCCAAAGTCTTGCTCGTCCACTATGGAATCGCGGATATAAAACCACCTCTTCCGCTAGTATTGGACAGACTTAGACATAGAAAAGGAGAAGAAAAGAAGATTGGATCGAAGGGAAATGATGCAGCCACCAATCGGATAAACTCTGTCGGAGCCGGACTGCCTCTTCACGGAATAGAGTTTCCGAAAGAGGCCAAAGTGCGGCTCGATACCGAGCCAGCACTCGCAAAAAGTGATGAAACAAGCGATGTGGATAAGAGAATTGGGCAAAAGATGGTGGATTTGTATGCCATAGAAGAACAACAGTCCACGGAGAAAATTGTGGACTGGGAGCGAGAGGCCTCGAAGAACAAAGGCAACGAACATGACCCGAAACCCTACGGGTGGACGAGGAATTACCTCATCGCCGGGGATCTTGACGGCCTCCTTGTCCTTTGGGATTAAACCCCACTCACGAAGCTTGCACAGGTCACCCTCACGCATCTCCGTACGCCACCACCCACCATCGGTGACACAAGTGGTGGCGGTGCCTTTCTTGCCGCCGGCAACAGCGCTGGTGCCGACTACAGTGGAGGCGTTCTTTGATTTCCCCATTACAGCGCGACGATGGCGGCGGTGCGAGCGCAGGAAAGAGGAAGGGAATGGTCGGAGAAATTCCAGCGCGCGGCGAGAAAAGCTCAAGAAAATGGAAGCAGTAGAAAGCAAGTGGCTACGGTGAAAACAAACCACAATATTTCCCCACAGATATAAGGACGAAGACGATGAACAGGGACCGTTCATCTGGAAGCCCTAGCGCCAGCATCAAATCCAACCATCCACGTGTCAACGCAACAGCGAACCGTCGCTCGCACACCGCCCACTATGCATGGAAACCGAGGAGACGCTGTAATTCTCGCCACGTCGCGCATGACCAGTCAACTCCAAGTCAGAAAGTGGGACCCACGTTCGTCCAATCACGTCATCTCTGGCGCTGCAGACGATTGAGGTCACCGGTCGTTAGCACTGATGTCGTCAAAGCCATACTGCCAACGGTTACAAATCTTCGGCTAAACAGCTAAAGTACTCACTCGAATCTACGATTCGAGCAACTACTCGGGGGCTACTCCTATTAGGAACGCTGGCCGCGCACCCGAAGCATGAATAAGGTACTACGACAATGATCTATTCTTCGAGTCCTACATCGAGTCTACGACTCCACTACGGACTCGGGGGGCTACTACCATAGGGACGATTGATTCAAGCATTCGAAAAAATTGTGTCATATGGACCTGAAGCAAACAATGGCTGAATTAAAGTCTCTGCTCGAGTCTACGACTCGAACAAACACTCGGGGGCTACTCCCATAGGGAGCGCTGGTCGCGCACCCTATAAATTTTTCAACTACGATCCTTCGGATCAGAATGCAAAAACTTTTCGGCAACTTTGCCCCAACCAACGCTAAGTGAGTAACGTTCTCCTTGGGCCACCCGAAACACCTCCGGGGTGGTAAAATTTCGGATGCTGTGTCTGCGACACAAAGATAAGACCTATAGATATCGTGTGATGGCCTGGTAACGCACCAGACTGCTCTTTGCTAGTAAATCTGTGCCAACAGGCGCGATGAAAATCCCGATGGATGGGTTGGGTACATCATTCGAAAACTACTGGGATTCAACTCCTATAAGACCTCAATGGCCTGAGTCAAATTGCGCTAGCATCTGTTCTGGGTTCGAGTCTAGGGACTCGAACCTGAAGAAGATCGTGTTGTTTTGTCCTAAGACAGTTAAATGACCCTAATTCGTCGGGAGAGTCAGGCGCACGCATCAACAATCCGTACATACTAAAATCATTCTCTGATGAACAGAAACAGCTACACCCGAAAAGATTGAAGAGTCCTCAGCCGAATCTACGATTCGACTGAACACTCATGGGCTACTGACATGGTTATACCCTACGGGTACACGACGTCAGCATAACTAGTCCAGCCCAAGGAAGGCCCACGAGAATATACGCGGCCCATGAAGATTTTCGGGTGGCCCAAGCCCACTACATCTTCGGATCCTTGGAGAGCAAGACTAGAACAGATATAATATTCAAAGGGGGCAAACCCTAAACCTGTAACAGACTCGATCTATGCCCGGGACCTGCCTATCTCTATATAAAGGCTAGGAGGGAACGATCTAGATCTCTCTCATACCACCACATACACAACTCCACGCCAGATTGCATCTGCGCACCCCTGTAACTTTCGGTTCCGCCGTAATCAAGAGGAGACAAGTAGGAGTAGGGTTTCCCTCTAGGGGCCTGAACCTATGTAAATTTCGTGTCCCTGGTTGCTTGTCTGTTAACCATTCCGCGATCTCCATCACCCCCATCTTCTCCAAAACCCAAGCTCATAACAATGGGCATTGACGAGATTAAACCTCGTCACTACAAGTCAAGGACTAAATGATCAAAGAGGATATGGTGACTTGTTCATAGTCATAACATGGTGTGAGCATGTGCCAAGTCAACCCAAACAAGGCATCAAAGGAGAATACCACAATACTATGCTTTTGCATGCTAAAACAACACATAATTATTTCAAGGCACACTAAGCAATCCCAATTATTTGGAACAAGACATGCTACAGCAATAATCACTAAGCATAAGGTGAAAACAACACCTATCATGACATGCTAAAGTCTAAGTCATAGTCAATGCAAGCTCCTCTTGCACTTATCAAGCAAGAACTTCCTACTCCTTTCCAACACCAATCAACTTATTTGAAACAACAAAGTGAGAACGGGGGTCCAAACTACTTTATTCAAGAAAACTAAACAAACTAAGAAAACCAAACGAAAGTTAAGACGCTCCAAGAACAACACAACAGTGCATGAAACAATAAAAACGAAGTGTCTAGACAGACCTGAGCTTTTTATTGATGAAGAAGGGGATGCCTTGGGCATCCCCAAGCTTTAACGCTTGTAATTCTTGGATATTACTTGGGGTGACACCGGGGTGGCATCCCCAAGCTTGAGTTTTTGTCCATTCTTCATCGCATTACATCATTCTCTCTCTACACCTGAATTTTTTTCCTTCATACAAAACTTCACACAATCTTCATTAGCAACATTAGTGTATTCAAAAGATAATAGACCTTTGGGCTAAGATTTGGAATAAAAAAACTTTTCACTAAAAACACATGCTACTGTATCAACTCCTTCAAAAATCTCAATTCCCCAAAAGAGAACTCAAAAAGGAATCAATAAGAAGCAAATGCAAATAATGGCAGAAATCTGTCAAAACAGAACAGTAGGTAGAAACCGAATTTTTCTAAAATCTGATGTTGTTCAAATCAAAAAGTGTTGAACTAACGAAAGTTAGCTAACATACTGGGGGATTTATTCGTAAATTTTCAGATCAAACCGACTTACAGAGACTCCTCACGATTTTTTATGGTGGAGGACAGAAATCTGTTTCGGGACAGCAACTCCCCAAATCTTACTTCCCTCTTATTAGAGGTCATTCTTGGCACAAAAAGCAAACATAAATGATAAGGAGAGGTCATTACTGAAGTAATAACTTCCAATACTCAAGTAAACTCTTGGGTTATCTCCCAACAAGTACTTTTCTTTAACGCCTTTAAGTTAGGCACAAGAAGTTTGAGAAGATGCTCACATAAGAAATATGAATTGAAGTAAAAGAGAGCATCAAGAAGCAAATTCAAAACACATTTAAGTCTAACCTTGTTCCTATGCATAGGAATATTGTACACAAATAAATTCACAAAGAACAAAGTGACAAGCATAGGAAGATAAAACAAGAGTAACTTCAAAACTTTCAGCACAAAGAGAGGTGTTTCAGTACCATGAAAAATTCTACAACCATACGTTCCTCTCTCATAATAATTTTCAGTAGCATCATGAATAAATTAAAAAATATATCTATCACATAAAGCATGCTTTTCATGACCTACAAACTCATAATTTCTATGAAGCTCAAAAACAATGGGATTAAAACCTCCACTGGTTTTATCCAAAGTAGATATTTCAAAAGGATCCACAGGAACATAACATTCATCCTCCTTTGGTAAGTATGGGGGACAATCAAATAATGTAAGGGATAAAGAGCTACTCTCATTAGAAGGTAGGCATGGGTAGATAATCCATTCCTCCTCCTTTTTTTCATCACTCTCTCCCTCTTTTTCATCTAATGATCTTCCAGTTTCAACAATTTCTTCTTCCATAGGCTCCTGCAAGGCATTAGTCTCTTCCATTTGTGGAAAATGCCTATTAAAATATTCAAGAATATAGCCATTTTCTTCCTTGTAATTATCAAAGAAAAATTTAAGTATCTCATCAACCTCACATTCATAAGGTGCATCATCATTATTTTCAAGCAAGCTAGCAAGTTCAAATGCACCCTTGAAGGCAACAAATTCTTCAATTTGTTCCACATCATCAAAGTCATCATTTCCTTTAACATAAGAGGATATGGTAACATTATCATTATACTCACATTGAAAATGGAGGTGTTTATACCTCCTACAGCAACAAGCTTTATCAAAGCAATAAGTAACATTATAAGTAGAGCACACGTCACTAGCAATAGTATTCAACCTATCAGTTTGTTCCCATAACTGTTTCCCTTTTTGTGACAAACAGTGTTCCTTATAATAATACTTTTGTTCTTCCATGAACCTACCTTACCAATAAGAACTAGTTTCAAAGAAACCATCCATTGATAGAAAGGATGACCAAGCAAGGCAATAACAGACCAGCAACTAGAGCAGGAACTAATTTTTTTGTGTTTTTGAAAAGAGGCAAACAAAACCAAGCAAAATAAACTAAGCAAACTAAAAACAAATTAAAGAGAAAGGAAGTGGAGGACTCCCCTTGTGAAGACGTCCTTAGCCTCCCCGGAAACGGCGCTAGAAAACTTGTTGATAGCTCACTTGATGTGGAGCCTATTGGGAACCCCAAGAGCAGGGTGTGAAGCAGCACAGCAGCAAATCTTCCCTTAGTAAGAAACCGAGGTTATCAAACCAGTATGATGAAGGAAACGCCACACAAGTGTTGCAAGCAACGTGGAAACCTGCACAACACAAACTCAAGACTTTGCCCCAACTAACAATGAGGTTGTCAATCTCACTGGTTGCCGTAACAAAGGATTAAACATACAGTGTGGAAGGTAATGGTTTGCAGCAAGTAAACAGGTAACAGTGGAGGATGTATCAATGGTAAAGATTGGACTGGGGTCCATAGTTCACTAGAGGTGCTCTCCTTAGATAAACAACATGGCATGAAGGGTAAACAAATTACGGCAGGGCAATTGACAGGAACTAAGCTAGGCATAACAATGCAATACCAGACAAAAATATCCTATGAGATTCGATTGGGAAATACAACAATATACATAGACCTCCATCCAACTGCATCTATGACTAGAAGTCCACCTTCAGGTTATCATCCGAACCCCCTCCAGTATTAAGTTGGAAGGAACAGACAACTGCTTTAAGAAAAGTGTGTAAGGTAAACAATCCACTTGTTCTATGAACAAGACACTGTTGTTTTCTCCCTAGTGGGAACACCACATCTACAACCGAAGATATTTCTGTCACTTCCCTTGGAAACTAGAGGCATGAACCCACTATCGAGCATAAATACCCCCTCTTGTTATCACTAGCAACTACTTGGCCAAGTTAGCTACTAACAATGGAGAGTATGAAAGATCACAAACAACATAGACATGATAGTATCAAATAGACAAAACCATTAATCAATCTGACATAGTAATCTCAATATCCATCAGATCCCCGCAAACACAACATGCATGATTACAAATAGATTAGATCTTGATCATGAACGGAGTTCACAAGATGTATACATGAAAGCACAAGGAGGAGATACAACCATATAGCTACTACATGGAACCGTAGTCCAAGGTGGAACTACTCACGCTGCATACCGGAGAAGAAGGCCTCCGGGATGATCTCCCCTCCGGTAGGGTGCCGGGAAGAACTTCAGATCCCCCCCGATCTAGGGACGATGGTGGCAGCGGCTACACAAGGTTTCGTGGAGTTTTGATCGGGTTCCTAGGGTTTCTACATCGAGGGCTTCTTATAGGCAAAGAGGCGAGGCTGGGAGGCGGCCGGAGGGCCCACACCCTACCCAGCCGCGGGGTGGGCCCACCCGCGCCTATGGGGTGTGCCGGCCCTAGATCGCCCCTCCGTATCTCCTCTAGACTTTGTGTCGCCCACGGTAAAATATTCACTTTGGCTTTTGTCCCGTCCAATTCCGAGAATATTGTTTTTCTGCCTTTCTGGAACCAAAAACAAAAGAAAACAGACAACTGGCACTGTGGCAACTTGTTAATAGGTTAGTTCTAGAAAAGATATAAAAACACCTCAAAGTATAGACAAAGCAAAGCAAAGTAGATACAAAACAAGCATGGAGCATCAAAAATTATAGATACGTTTCCGATGTATCAATTTCCAGCATCTGTATCAGCTTTCTCCTTAGCCTCGTGCTCCATGCGCTGCTGTTCGGATTCAGTTTCTACACCTGATTCCATGACCCCCTAGTCCTGCAACATAAAGCGAATACTCATAATTACATCATGCACATGTGTTCTGAGATCAACTTCATGCATAGAACTAGTCACACAATGGAAAACAAAATCCAAATAAGATCCAAATATGCATTTTCACATATTATACATTACAAACAACTTAGTGAATACAAATTCATTACAAGCATGTACCATATAGCTAAGATATCGTATATGGATACTACCTCCTTTATTTAGGTACATCATTCTCTCATACTACAATACGCAATACCAGCTGCTACTACTAAGTAGTCCATGTCCTTAGTATCCGCGATGCTCATTATACATGCTTGCAGTCTAACCGTTTTGACGTGACGTCCGTCGCACAGTTTGTGGAACAAATGGCCTTCCAGATGGAACGTACTCAGTATCTGAAGTATCAGGACTCGAGTTATCACTCAGCCTAAGTGCATTGACTCCATCTAGCTCAGCTAAAATTTCTGCAGAAACATGTTCATTACTATCTCCCACATGCATCTCCTGAGCCTCATTTCTAGAGTTACCAACAGAATACTAAGATTCTATTGATCCCCAAGTGCTCTGTTGGGCAAGATAGTTAAACACTGGATAATGTACATTCCTTAGGTTTTGATTGGATATTGATAATTCAAATACCCTCTCCTCGGGATCTTCTTCCTCATCCTAACTTAATACAAATATATCATTCTTGTTATGTTCATTAGTGTTATACCTCGCAACCATCCAGGTGGATTGTCCAACATCTCTGTCAGACCCGTCCACTGACATTTGGTTACCTCGGGATCCATTAGGTGATCCCATTCTCCATCCATCAGAATTCTCAATAGGAAGTTCTAATCAGATTCTTCCTCGGAAGTCTGTGGTATAGGATACCTCATATCTAGAGTAGGATCATGGGTATATTATGGTCTAGGTGAATATGAATATGGTGTAAAATATTCTGGATCTATAGGTATATCTTTTAAGATTGGTTTTACACTACTCCTTGCTTCATTCTCTAACTGAGATGCTAACTGGTTCCTTCGTTCAGGATCAGTTAGATCCACCAACATGTCATGTTTATCCTCTACGATGACTTGATGTGTCTTATACAAAGACCCAACAATCAGTCGATATCGATCCATAAACTTGGAACCTATCTTAGGATGCTTCTTTACCAAGGAAAGATGATCTGGTACCGGATCCATGTCTATAGAATCATGAGGAATCACAGAAAATGTGCTCCCTTCTAACTCCTAGGATTTGTTCTCCCGAATATTGGTTATCGCCTCCAAAATAGCAACATGGTATGTTGCTAAATGGCTCCTACCTTCACCTATAGGTAGATCGTGATATAATCCAAGCTCCTCTGGAAGTTGGATACTCACACGATACTTGGATAACATACGATCATCATAATAGGTTATGGTATTCATTGGAATCTTAGTTGGACAACTAAAAATTCTTAAGAGTTGACGAAGCTGACCAGTGAATGATCCTTGATAATCATCAAGAGTCTCCTCTTTACTTAATAAATTTTGTTTTGGAAACTTTGGTGCCATAACATTGTATACAAAATATTTTGATTAGTAAACAACAGAAATATTGCATCATAACAAAGAATTATTGCACTAAAATATACAACGGAATATTCTCATTTTAATACCAATTATACCCTTTTAGAGAATTCTTTATCATTGCTATAAGCTCTTACAGGTAATACCCTTTACTAGTTTTAGGTAATACCCTTTACTAGTTTCCAACCTAAGGTCAAAGAAATTGCTCTGATACCATCTGCGGTGACCCAGCATACCACTGTATGTGTAGTACACTATAGTCGTTGACTTGACATCCACAGAACACCGTTCCGTAAATATCACATCCCTTAGAGTGGTACAACAGAAACATTGCGGCTCCATATTACAAACATACACACATTATTATTACATTACCAGAAGTTCAGGACTTCAAAAGATTGAAATTACAAACCAACTTAAAACTGTTTCAGTGGAAGATTTAAAGTTTCAACTTAAATCTCAAATTGAGCTCAATAACTTATTATATAAGGTTCATGCTGCTCGGATCAACCGGTTACTTATAACTAAGGTAACTAATCTAACTCGTTGCCATCCACTCCATATATAATCTCATAATCAACCCCTTCTACTCCTCCAGATATATCTAGCTCCTCGTAGTAGACATCCTCTTGGCCTTCAACTACATTCAACGGGATATCTTCTGGATCTTCAGAGTCTAAGTAGGGGATCAAAGGAAAGGGTGAGTAACAACATTACCCAGCAAGTTCATTCTATGCAAGGTGGGAAGTTTGATGCTCTATCTACCACCTCGGACTATAAGTCCTTGGTACTATGCAATTTTCGTAAATATTTCGTCAAATATTGATTTTATTATAAAGAACTATGCCCATCAGCCTTCACAGGTTGACCGGAACTTTCATGGAGTTCCTTTCCTGCCGTGTTCGTAGCTCCTTCCTAGAACAAGGAGTAAGAAGTTACAGTTCTTACACTCTGCATAGGTGCATTACTTTACCCATGAGATATCAACTCCTTGTTGCAAAACCGAGTGTACTTTCCCGTCCACAATTCCATGATGTGGGGCCCAATAGGTGATCCAAGGCAATCACTGCCCCCTTCGTGACCCCGCATGTCTCCTTGGTGTATACCATGCCCACCCATTGAATTACGACAATGGTTAGTATAGACCGTCAGATGCCAGAACTATCGTGGGACGTTGAGGGTTCCCACCATATGCTGCATATCCTCTAAGAATAACCAATTAATGCACGCTACAAGGATAACAGGAACGACCTGCACATCCGGCTACATGCGAGAGTAAGAAGATACAACTGACTTCTTCGTCCCATTACAAATCTCATGGTTAACACGTGATATACGGCGCTAGAATCACTGATGTCATGGGTTGTTAAGTCCTAGGTGTTTAATCTCATTGCCAATGGAAACCTAAGTTCCATTGTTCACCTTATCCATATCATCACTTAGGATGATATCAACAATTTATTTGTTTTGAGAAAATAATATTTTCTTTCTCCGGAACATAAATGGTAACACACAGTTTGTAAATACTATGATAAAGACTCTCCAAAGGACATGAGCAAGTGATGAACTTGCCTTCTGATTGCAAGGTAGTGAAGTCGGATGCTTGCACTGGACCTTGAGCTTCTATGTCTACAAAGCATCATTATTGCCCGGTAAGGACAATATTTAAAGAAGCAAAATGAATATGCATAGTAATGCAATGCAATGCATCATTTATTATTTATCTTCTTTGTGTGTTTTACCTAATATATTAATTTCTGAAATTTCATTATGTAATAAAGGGATTCATTTTAAGGAATAGGCTTTAATATTTTATAAATATTACATTCACTATTTTTATAATGTAATATATTATTAATAGAGTTAAAAACTAAATTTTTATTTAATTTTAACTCCTATAATTATTTTCTTAATATTTTCTTTTAAGAATAAGCATTTTAATTTAGAAAATTTTATTTTGTTATCTTAAATATGCATTTAGTATTTTTCTAAAATACTTTAATAATTCAGGATGATAAAAGTTATTTTTATTTATTTTTAGGTATTTTATTGATTTTTATAAAATTACATAAGGAATATATATTATAAAAATCTTTAACCTAAATTTATGCTATTAAAAATAGACTTCTTAATTTAATTAAGTAGCTTGTATTATTGTAAACCTAAAAATATATTATTTGTATTTTTAAGGATTTTATTTTATGTTCTAGAATTGATTAAATCCTAGGGGTATTTTGGTCTTTTGGCAAATCTTTAAATTCCCTTTCTTTTAATGTTTGGGCCAACCCCATTGGGCTATTTGGGCCCAACTTGGCCCCAATGGGCTGGTCAAAATAATATACCGAAGCATTATTGGACCCTATCAGCCTAGTACACCCTACTCCCTCTCTCTCGCTCATTCCTCTCCTTCTTCCTCGACCCCGTGGTGTTGTCGACATCGCCGCCGTGCGATCCACGCCACCCCGGTTTTCCTTGGCCGCCGCCGTGGTGTATGACGAGGTTGATGATCCCGCTTTGTCATATGGGCCAATTCGATTTGTCTCTGGAGCTCTCCTTCAGCCAAGCTAGCTCCGTCCCGAACCTTAGGGTTTGGGGTGTTGTCGGTGATGTCTTCTCTGCTACTCCCATGGTGCTGTGAGGTGCTCGTGGTGATATGGTGGTGTTGTTCATCCTCATGCGTTGCTGTGGTCGCCGCCTCGGCTCGGTGCGGGTTGCAGCGCCCTTCGGGTGATCCCCGTGCCGTCGTGCGCTCGTCGGCCCCTCTGCTTCCTTTTCTAATCAACAGCGAGGAGCACTAGTGAGTTTAGTGTTGATCTCCCCTCGTGCCTTCTGTCCTCTTCCTCTCTTGATCACATTTTTGTGCCTCTAGTGGCCATCCCTAATTAGGGTTCATGTGTTGATTAGGGTTCACCCCTCTGTTTTGGTTATAATCGATGGATTGAAACTAGTAGTGATGATTATTGAGGATGGTGATTAAGTATATCATGTTGATAACTTTCTATAGTTGATTTTGATGATGCTAGTGGCTTTATTGGACTGATTCAAATTGGTAATTGGATATGGTTTAGATGATAGCACTACTGTGGAACTATTAATTATGGTTCTGGTGATTTGGAAGTTCACTACTGTCATGTTCTTGATATCGACAGTAGTTCTATCAGTGATTTATTCACTGCATCTAAATGTTGGCTTGTGTGGTCATATGCAGATTGAGGTTAATCATGTTATTAAAGTGATGCTCTGATTATGTATATATATAGACTTGGTAATGATTCCTGGTGGTTGATTCCAGTTTACTTATGAAGCTAAGTAATTGATTTGCTTGGTTTTAGAATTTGTTCTTGTGACGCCATCATTAGAATGGCACACAAGTGTTGGTTCTAATACTTGGCTTTATTCTATCGGTGCTTAAGATTGGATTAATGCCAAAGATAAGTTGAAACCTTCTTTTAAATATCTTTGCCTATGATGTTGGTCTGAGGCTTAGGAACTAGGTTCCTATCTTGCTTTCCCTCATAGATATGTTCTAGTATTAATACCAGTTACTTATTCTTGAGTCCTTTTGATAAAAAGGATTTCTATTTTCATGCCCCTGTTTCGTTAGCTATACTCACTTTTCCCTAGGCGCTTAGTTTTTCCTCACTTTTGTCTAGCTCCTATTATGGAACTCTCACATCGGTCTGAAACTCGCTCTCCGTCGGGTCCCTTTAGTGGACCCTCGCTGTTACGTGCTGACAAGTGGGGCCACATTCAGATGGGTCCCATAGTGGACCCTTGTCGTTACGTGCTGACAAGTAGGACCCCCCGTTACGTGATGACAGGTGGGGCCACGTTCAGTCGGGTCCCGTAGTAGGACCCCCCATGGTGTGGGGCCGACTTGTTGGGAACACGTTTTGGGGGATGTGGTGTGGGACCATGTGGGGCGTGTATGGTAGTTACGTGTGTGCTGTTGCCTAAATTGGAAGATTTCTTTTTTTCTTATTTTTATGATTAGCCTTTTTAAGAGCGCCTTTTCCCCTTCATGTCGCTAACAATTGTTATTTTTGCCCAAAAAGGCAGCGAATCTAGAGCAGCTTCTCTCTTTATTCATGGTTCCTTTTGGCCCTCGTATTTTCCCAATCTGGCACCAAATCTAGCAAGCACCATAAATATGTAGATAAACAGAGCAGATGTAGAAAAAGCAGCTAATAAATGATTATATAGTACGATACTTAAACCAGGTTCAACAATTAGGCTGCTCAGCAGTAGCGGCTTACAAGTTCAACACAGACAACAAAACAAAAGAAGCTGCTTTATAGTAGCAGCAGCAACACAAGATCAATGGCCCCTCCTAGCCTCCGCTAGGAGGGCCTCCGCCTCCTCCCTCTGGCGTTTCCTCCACTTCCTTTTGCCTAGTCCCTTGACCTTGGGCGCCTTGGGCTTGATCAGGGGCATGCGATCCTCCTCAATGGCCACCTCCCTTGCTAGTGTCTCCTTTTTAGATTTGAAATGATGGGAAAGAAACTTCGTTAAAATATTTCCAGCATTTTTACAACAAGAAAAATGCATCCAAAAGATGACTTGAGTCCATGTTTAGCCCAAAGGATTTGATTTTAGAAACACTCAACCCCATTGAGCCTAATGTAAATAGACTTGATATCACTCTTGAATGAATTGTTTGATAAAAGGGATACTTTGAAGTAGTAGAGGTTATGCCACTGTTTTTCTAATAATTAAAGTAAGATATTACTTTACGCGTGTCATTGCAACACTATCGTGCTCATTGAGGAACTATTAAATCCGCTGGCCAACGAACGATCTAAATGTGGGAAACCACTTGATTTCAGCTATTGAGTTATATTTATATGTGTCTGTAGTTGCAATGATATGATGAGTAAATTTTTTAGTTCCCTCATGATTCCACATTCCAAGTGAAGTTGTAGTACTCCTCTGACCCACTATTTCTCAACAGCTATCTATTGGCATGGTCACGAGTGCACAACACAGTCCCAATTAACATGATAAAAATAGTGGCATGGTTTCTCTATGGAAGAGTTGAAATTTTTGAAAGGCAAGGAAAGGGAAAATGTGCTTTGAGAGTCTTGAAATTTTTATGTCGGAGTATATGAGTTGTTCTTTAATTTAAATGCTTTTGGTGCCAACTTGAGTACTCCCAATTGATTAAAGAAACAAGAGAAAAACATTTTTATCTCTGAACGAAGAGAGAAGCCAAAAGAATTTGTTTCACTATCCTAGCTAAACTTTTGACACTTACTAAGGCATATAATTTATTTGCTAGCAAGATATATGTGGTTAGGAAGTGGACTCAGTGCAATCTTGTGAATACTTGTATGATCATCTTTAAGATTGCAGGAATTGTGAAGAAAATTTTTAGACATCAATTCGAGCTTGTAAGTTCTTTTATTCCAATATCGAATCTCCACTATCCTTTCTTATTTCCTTGTCACTCGAGGGCGAGCAACATCTAAGCTTGGGGGAGTTTATAGATGTGAGATTCGACACTTTTTTTTATGGTTTCTATTGATGGTTTTCTTTTGGATTTGATGATTTTTTGGCTTTACCTAACACTAATACTTCGGTATCAAAGAAAACTTGGTTTTTAATGTGTGTTTTAGGTTCTGAACATCAACAGAGGGTTTTAATAGAAAAACACAATATTCAGACGAAAACAAGAAAGTCTATTTTTGGAAGCAATCGAGGGAGGCATATAGTAGATTTAACGAGCAACTATACGGCAGGAATATTTTCTCCGGCCGTATAGTTCCTGCCATATAGTTTCCTTCAGCCTCATCTTGTTAAAAGGGACAACTTTCATGAAGAGGAGAGGGTCAAAAACCAAACACAATAGCCGCCATCCCATCTAGAAGGGAGGAAGAAGAGATCCGGAGAAGAAGGAGAAGACGTTCTTCATCTCGCTCCATGATCTTCGGCCTCCTAGACACCTCACTCCCCATAGCCATTACTTGTACTTGAGAGAGAGAGAGAGAGAGAGAGAGAGATCTTCGCCTTGCAAGATTAGGGTTTGAGATTGTTCTTCCCATCTTGAATTATGTTGGATTTATTTCTATTATTATTGTGGATCTCCATGTAATACCAAGAAGAACTCCCTTTATTTAATTATATCGATGATGCTTTCTTCTCTCATGTGTGAGTAAGTTCCCTTGGGAATGGGAGATGTAAGGGATTGGTGAGATGTGATGTGCCTATATTGTTGGGAATATGCCCTAGAGGCAATCATGTATGATGAGATTTCCCATTGTATTCATAAAGATATAAAGTTGTCCTTGTATAAACATCTGATGTGTATCATTGAATATGTGATTCGGTTGTGGAACTATGCATTCATGTTGTTTGTAGTAAATGTCCTTGGTCATTGAGGTTGTGCTGGACACACAACTTAGACCAATGCGAAAGTTGGCTTGATGACTCGGTTCCACTTGTCATGGGCATGGAGATGCTATTCCAACTTACACAGATTTGGCTAAAGAGTTTAGCGAGTCGGATTGACCCATATTGAGGTACAACGAATAAGTTGTCATTTGTATATCTCAATCAATGTAACCCTTAGACCTGAGGTTATTGCATAGTCCGAGTTAAGGATCACCGACTTAGGTTCTGTCAAACATTGATCTGTAACTAGAAAGTTATAAAGGCAGAGTTCGGGTCGACTGAGAATCAAGCTACGTGATGTGAATAACCAAGATGGGATTTTGCCCCTCCACTTGGAGAGATATTCTCTGGGCCCTCTCGGATGATATGATTCGGAAAGCATGGCCATGCATCACTCGGTTAAGTGTTAACCGAGGCGATCGACTAAGAGTTAGTCGGGTGAATCACTTATCTCGGATCGAGAAAAGAGTCGGACTATTTAAGGGATGACATATATTCGCCTATAGTCTGACAAGGTATATCGTGAGGCAAAAGGGACTCGGACGTAAGTCACATTGGAAAGGCAAGTCGTCATGACTCTTTGGTACTTGGGAGTCAGCACGTTCTGCTAGGAGCCGCTACCGACTGATCGATTTAGAGTCGGACTCTAATCGTGTCCAAGTAGCCATGAGCCTGCGGGGTCACACACTTAAGAGCGGGAGCAAGTTTGGATTGGATCGGAACTGGAAATCTAGTTGGGTTGGACCCGAGCCTGATTTGGACTGAGTCAGTGAGTCGGACTCACAGGGACTAACATTATATGGGCTTTAGTGAATGGGCCGCGCGATCAGAGCCCACGTTCACTCCATATATATAGTGGAGCACCGTAACCCAGAAAGGTTAATCTTTGATCGGTTAGGTCATTCCATGTGTTGGAAACCCTAGCTCCACAGAGGTGTTGTACGATCAGTACCAGGACGATCATATCACAAAGGACTGCACTGCATCAACTAACGCACTTCATCAGTAATCCGCAACTGCGCTTCTAGTGGTAAACCTCGTGGCCTTCTACCTCGGCTAGATCTTGGGATCACCACGTTAGAGGGAAATTTTTTGTTTTATCTCCGCGTGGCCTAAAAGTGGTATCAGAGCGATAGCTTCTTGTTTTAGGCTCGAGATCTCGCATATGTGATATGCGGTAGGCTGTAGATGAGATCTATATGCTCTTTTGGTGGTCGATCTATGAGATAGATCGGTTTTGTATGAGGTTGATTGGATCAACTGTACTCGGGGAATGGTTGATCTGATTTCCGTGATCATACTACCTCGATCGTGGAACGACATACCCCTACTGGTCGACTTCCGCCATCGTGGTAGACTGTGACACGTAAATCTAGATGCGGTGATCGAAGATCAAAGAGTTTGATCGAGTCGGAACAATGGTCGGAATCCATGTCCGGACTGCCGGCTTCGCCCTGTCATAGCGCCTTAGATGTCGTTGCGAGTTTTACAACGCCGGTAGATATTGTATCTATGCATAACTTGTTTTTGCAGGAAGTTGTGAATGGTATGGTTCATGTGCATGTGATGTATGTGTGTAATCCATACGTGATCTGCGAATCACGGTTTTTGTCAGCTGGCTGGAGCCTAGGTGATGTCATTTTATTGTATAACGACCTGCGTGTCGGATTCTCCTTGTAATTTACTTTACTAAGCTAGTGTAGCTATTTGGAGAACCCGGAAGCCATGCAAGGCGATGTACATGTCGGCGACATGGAGTAAGATGGCAAGTGACAAGAGTTGGCACGAGTCGGATTACAGGCTTTGTGGAGATGGAGATCGCCATGAAGAGAGCCATACCATTTCACACTATAATTGCTTTATTTTGTGTTATTGTTATGTCTCTGCTTTTCCTCTATTAGATAGTCGGTAAAATTTAATCCCTCAAAGAAGGTCTAGTCGGTTTTCCCGCCAGTGTTTGCACCATCACAAGTCGGACATTTTTGGTAGTGGGCTCATAAAATTGAGGTGCTGCCAATTCTTTTTGACTAGGTGGGTTTGAGTTGGACTCTTACTGCGGAAACACTCGGTAAGCTAGACGGGTCTGTCACGACGGTTGTGGGGCTCGGGGAAAGGTCGGATGGGAGCCAGGGCATGTGATGCCACCCATCCAACAGGAGTCGTATGAGATACGATTGATAAGGAGTTGTCTACCTAGATCACTTGGCGGCTAGCGGTGATGCTAAAGCTCACTAGCCGACTTGCTTATTTAGGATCCTGAATCACTATGCAACCATCGGAGGGGTGTTGGTTCTAGTGGGAGCATAAAATATTAAAATGTTTAATATGCTTGATCTTTTATGAATACATGTCTTAAGTGTTTTGCATATTTTCTGTTGTAGATCATGGCACCAAGTAGCAGTCACTCTCAGATATCCGGTTTTGCGTTGAGAACTATCCTTGAGAAAGATAAACTGAACGACACTAATTTTACCAACTGGTATCGAAATCTGAGAATTGTTCTCAGACAAGAAAAGAAGGACCATGTCCTAGACAAGCCACTTCCAGATGAGCCTAATGAGAATGCGACTGTCGCTGCCACCAATGCCTACCGTCGGGATAAGGATGAGTCCACGGATATTAGCTGTCTTATGCTTGCTCACATGGAACCGGACTTGCAAAAGCAGTTCAAGCATGTTGAGGCCTACGATACGATCGAAAGCCTCAAAAGTATGTTCCAGGCTCAGGCGAAGACTGAGAGGTATCAAGTCTCTCAGGCTTTGTTGAGTTGCAAGCTTAAGGATGGTGATCCACTGAGTCCACATGTGATCAAAATGGTTGGTTATGTGTAGTCTCTAGAGAGGCTTGGCTACCCCATTAGCGAAGAGTTCGCTATGGATATAATTCTGAACTCTCTTCCTAGTGCATATGGGTAGTTCATTTCGAACTACCACATGCATGCTATGGATAAGAAGCTCACTGAATTACATGGGATGCTCAAGCAGGCAGAGGCGGATCTCAAGAAGGGCGCTAGTCAAGTGTTGATGGTGCAGAATAAGGATAAGTTCAAGAAGAGTTCTTGGACTAAGAAGAAGGATAAGTCAGGAGGAAAGCAGGCTCAGGACCCGGCCCCAAGCGCTTCCTCAGGGACCAAGCCATCTCCTTCAGCCGGATCCACTTGCTTCTACTGCAAGGCGGATGGCCACTGGAAGAGGAACTGCAGCAAGTATTTGGTTGATAAAGCCAAGAGTGGAGGTATGACTTTCAACTCAGGGACACTTGTTCGCAATGTTATAGACATATATCTTGCTGATGCACCTAATAGTTCTTGGGTATATGATATCGGGTCAATTATTCACATCTGCAACTCGTTGTAGGGACTGGTAAGAACTAGGAGCGTAGCAAGATGCGAGGTTGATATTGGAGTCAGCAACAAAGCAAGAGTTGTTGCGTTGGAAGTCGGCACGATGCAACTTCATTTACCTTCCGGATTCATTATGGAACTAAATTGTTATTATGTTCCAGTGCTCAGTCGAAACATTATTTTTGCTTCATGTTTGATGAGGCAAGGCTATGAGTCGAATATCAAGAATAATGGTTGTTCTTTGTATTTGAATGATATGTTTCACGGCTTTGCGCCCGTTCAGGGTGGGTTATTTATTTTGAATCTTGATGGTGAGTCGGTTTATAACATAAATGTTAAAAGGTTGAAACCAAATTATCTGAATATGACTTACTTTGGCACTGTCAGCTTGGTCATATAAGTTGGAAACGCATGAATAAGATCCATGATGATGGACTCCTAACTTCCTTTGACTTGGAGTCGTTCGAGACATGCGAATCTTGCCTACTCGGCAAAATGACCAAGAAACCTTTTGCAAAGAGTTGCGAAAGGGTGTCCGACTTGTTGGGACTAGCACATAGTGATGTATGTGGACCAATGAGCACGACAGCCAGGGGTGGTTATGAGTACTTCATTACCTTCACTGATGATTTGAGTAGGTATGGATATATCTACTTGATGAAACATAAGTCGGAAGCCTTTGAAAAGTTCAAAGAATTCTAGAATGAAGCACAGAATCAACTCGGCAAGAAAATAAAGTTTCTTTGGTCGGAGCGAGGAGGCGAGTACATGAGCCATGAGTTTGATGACCATCTGAAAAGTTGTGGAATAGTTCCTCAACTTACTCCGCCAGGAACGCCGCAAAGGAACGGTGTTTCGGAAAGGCGGAATCGGACCTTGTTGGACATGGTATGATTAATGATGAGTCGGACAGATCTGCCTTTATCATTTTGGGGTTATTGTCTAGAAACAGCGGCGTTCACACTAAACGGAGTACCATCAAAATCGGTAGAGAAGATACCGCATGAGATGTGGACAGGAAAAAAGCCAAGTTTGTCTTTTCTTAAGATTTATGGTTGTGAAGCATTTGTCAAGCAACTTCAGTCGGACAAGCTTACGACCAAGTCGGGTAAGTGTATTTTCGTGGGGTATCCGAGGGAAACCTTGGGTTACTACTTCTACAATCGAGAAGAGGGCAAAGTGTTTGTCGCTCGGAACGGTGTCTTCCTTGAGAAAGAGTTTCTCAGTCGGGGAGTAAGTGGGAGAACGGTGCAGCTCGAAGAAATTTGAGAGGAAGCGGCTAGTAGCGAGTCGGCAAAAACCTTGGAGGTTGAGCCGGTCGTGGTAGCTAAGCCGACAGCAGCACCTGTACTACGAAGATCGGCAAGATTACAAAGTGTTCGTGATGTGTTGCTGTTAGATAGTGATGAGCCAACAAATTATTTGGAAGCGATGGTGGGATCTGATTCCGAGTCATGGCTTGGAGCCATGAGATCCGAGTTAAAGTCCATGGATGAAAATTAAGTTTGGAACTTGGTTGATCTGCCAGACGGTGCAAGACCCGTCGAGTGCAAATGGGTCTTTAAGAAGAAAACTGATATGGATGGAAATGTTTCCATCTATAAAGCACGCCTTATCGCGAAGGGGTTCCGACAAGTTCAAGGAGTTGATTATGACGAGACTTTCTTGCCCGTAGCGATACTTAAATCAGTTTGGATCATGTTAGCTATAGCAGCCTATTTTTGACTATGAGATATGGAAGATGGATGTCAAAATGGCTTTCCTTAATGGAAATTTAACCGAGGACGTGTATATGATACAGCCCAAGGGTTTTGTCGATCCAGCTAATGCTGACAAGGTGTGCAAACTTCAGAAATCCATTTATGGGTTGAAGCAAGCATCTCAGAGTTGGAATATTCGCTTTGATGAGGTAGTCAAATTGTTTGGCTTCATCAAGAGTGATCATGATTCTTGTTTATACAAGAAGTTTAGTGGGAGCAAAGTAAACTTTCTAATCTTATATGTGGATGACATATTACTGATTGGAAATGATATACAGATGTTGCAAGAAACCAAGGAATCATTGGAAAGGAGTTTCTCAATGAAAGATTTGGTTGAGGCAACATATATCCTTAGAATCCGGATCTATAGAGATAGATCAAGGAGGCTCATTGGATTGAGTCAGAGTAATTATTTGGACAAAGTGTTGAAGAAGTTCAACATGGAATCGTCTAAGAAGGGGTTGTTACCGATGTCCCATGGTGTAAAACTTAGCAAGACTCAGTGTCCTTCGACAACTGATGAGCGAAGTCGGATGAGTGCGATTCCGTATGCTTCTGCAGTTGGATCCATCATGTATGCCATGATTTGTACTAGGCCGGATGTTTCATATGCTCTAAGTGTTAGCCGATACCAGGCGGATCCTGGAGAAATCCACTGGACAACGGCTAAAAATATCCTAAAGTACTTGAGAAGGACTAAGGATATGTTTTTGGTTTATGGTGGTGAAGATGAACTCAGTGTAAAGGGTTACATGGATGCGAGTTATCTTACCGACTCTGATGATTCCTGTTCGCAATACGGATACGTGTTTATTATAAACGGAGGTGCTGTGAGCTGGAAGAGTTCAAAGCAAGAGACTGTGTCTACATCTACAATAGAGGCTGAGTATATTGCCGCCTCAGAGGCAGCAAAGGAAGCTGTTTGGATGAGGAATTTCCTCATGGATCTTGGTGTGGTTCAGGGCTCGTCCAATCCGTTAGACATGTATTGTGACAACAATGGTGCTATTGCACAAGACAAGGAACCTAGACAACACCAGAAGAACAAGCACATACTCATGTGGTACCATCTGATTCGCCAGTTCGTGGATCAGGGTGATATCAAGTTATGCAAGGTACACACAGATGCAAATATTGCGGATCCATTGACAAAGTCGTTACCCCAGCCAAAGCATGAGGCACACCTGAGAGCCTTGGGCATTAGATTCTTAGACATGTGATGTCGGAAGATTGACTCTAGTGCAAGTGGGAGACTGTTGGGAATATGCCCGAGAGGCAATCATGTATGATGAGATTTCCCATTGTATTCATAAAGATATAAAGTTGTCCTTGTATAAACATCTGATGTGTATCATTGAATATGTGATTCGGTTGTGGAACTATGCATTCATGTTGTTTGTACTAAATGTCCTTGGTCATTGACGTTGTGTTGGACACACAACTTAGACCAATGTGAAAGTTGGCTTGATGACTCGGTTCCACTTGTCATGGGCATGGAGATGCTATTCCAACTTACACAGATTTGGCTAAGGAGTTTAGTGAGTCAGATTGACCCATATTGAGGTACAACGAACAAGTTGTCATTTGTATATCTCAATCAATGTAACCCTTAGACCTGAGGTTATTGCATAGTCCGAGTTGAGGATCACCGACTTAGGTTCTGTCAAACATTGATCCATAACTAGGAAGTTATAAAGGCAGAGTTCGGGTCGACTGAGAATCAAGCTGCGTGATGTGAATAACCAAGATGGGATTTTGCCCCTCCACTTGGAGAGATATTCTCTGGGCCCTCTCGGATGATATGATTCGGAAAGCATGGCCATGCACGACTCGGTTAAGTGTTAACCGAGGCGATCGACTAAGAGTTAGTCGGGTGAATCACTTATCTCGGATCGAGAAAAGAGTCGGACTATTTAAGGGATGACATATATTCGCCTATAGTCTGACAAGGTTTATCGTGAGGAAAAAGGGACTCGGACGTAAGTCACATTGGAAAGGCAAGTCGTCATGACTCTTTGGTACTTGGGAGTCAGCACGTTCTGCTAGGAGCCGCTACCGACTGATCGATTTAGAGTCGGACTCTAATCATGTCCAAGTAGCCATGAGCCTGCGGGGTCACACACTTAAGAGCAGGAGAAAGTTTGGATTGGATCGGAACTAGAAATCTAGTTGGGTTGGACCCGAGCCTGATTTGGACTGAGTCAGTGAGTCAGACTCACAGGGACTAACATTATATGGGCTTTAGTGAATGGGCCGCACGATCAGAGCCCATGTTCACTCCCTATATATAGTGGAGCACCATAACCTAGAAAGGTTAATCGTTGATCGGTTAGGTCATTCCATGTGTTGGAAACCCTAGCTCCACAGCAGTCCTGCCGTCGTAACGAACCTAGCAGTTCACCGCCGGTGCTCCTCCTTGCACGTGTGGATACAAGCAGAGGTGCTGTACGATCAACACCAGGACGATCGGATCGCAAAGGACTGCACTGCATCAACTGACGTGCTTCATCAGTAATCCGCAACTGCGCGTCTAGTGGTAAACCTCGTGGCCTTCTACCTCAGCTAGATCTTGGGATCACCACGTTAGAGGGAAAAGTTTTGTTTTAGCGCCACGTGGCCCAACATATATAATTTCTATTATGTTTGGGGATGAATTTAATTACTATATTATGTGTGATTGACTATCTGTGGGATGCCTAATGCTTGTTGTCCAATTAAGGGCCCACACAACATGATTCTTTGTTCTACATAGATAGGATCTTGTTCGCTAGCAGATCGGCGACCCCCGAGTGACACAGGGATATCAATGGGAAACTAGTTTGACTCGAGGATCACGAGGAACCACTGTGCTTATTGCATTAGTCTGATCCAAGGACCTTAGTTGCTAAGCAACTTGAAGGATCTTAATCGTCTAGTGACTGATCATGGTTTTGGTAATAGGCTAGTAGGATTATTGAAGTTAGGATGAAATCTATCAAGAGGAGTTTCGGTTAATTATGGGTTGCTCACCTACACATGTACTTATAAGATTATAATTGTTACACTTATCACTCATCCACCTGGCACATTCACTATCATCATGAACTGAATCTCCTTGCGCCTACTTTGCCATCTGAAGAAAACAACCAACAAATCTTTATTTACTTTTATGCTTTTTAATTCTGAAGTTTACATTTTAGGTTTATTTAAATACATTACTTTAATCCAAATTCTATTCTTATTTCAACACTTGTAGTCAATTCACTCGAAGACCCGTGACAACTTTGAGGGTGATAGAGACTTCACCCATAAACACTTATCTTTGGGCTCCCTGTGGGATCGACATCTTAACTTCGAAACTAGCTACAAACGATCTGTGCACTTGCGGCCATCATCTACTTCGTCAGCACAGTCACCCGAGACGCCCGGGAGAGGCACCCTATGCAACAGAAGTTCCTCTACACGCTCCTAGTATCATCGTGCAAGCTGCGCCACTACTTCTAGGGTCACCCCATCAAGGTGGTCACCAAGTTCCCTCTGGAGGCGATCCTCCGCAACCCAAACACGACGGGTCGCGTGGCTGAGTGGGCCATCGAACTACAAACCTTCGAGTTCACGTTCGACACCACGCCCACCGCCTGCGGAAGGTTCCTATAGGAATTCACGGCGGAATGGACTGATCAAGGAGGGAACGAGCCTCGGGAGGAGGCCACCCAGCTCCCTAGGAGGCTGGCTCCAGGGCGCTAGAGCATAAACTTTGACGAGGCCGTTAATGGCGACATAGAAGGGGCGGCCGATGTGCTCATGTCCCCAACCGGAGACAAGCTCTACTACGTAGATCAGCTATGCTTCAAGGATGAAGTCAAATGCTCCAACAACATCGATGAGTACGAGGGACTGATTGCTGGTCTAAAGGCAGCCATCTCCCTCAGCATCAATCGCATCATAGTCCAGGGAGACTCCTTGCTCCTGTTCAACTTTTCCAATAAGAGCTATCGCCCCAAGGACGAGCATATGGCAGCATACCACGGGGAGGTACGGAGGCTCGAGAAGTACTTCCTGGGCCTAGACTTGCTCCATATCCCTAGCGGGGATAACCATGAGGCAGACGAGATCGCCAAGTGGGCGTCTCGCCAGGAGCCGCAGCAACTAGGGGTCTTCGAGGAAAGACTATTCAAGCCTTCGGCCGCGTCACCACTGAAGGAAAAGGCCCGACTCGAGGAGCTTCCTGCCCCACCATCTTCAGGCGCCCTAGACTGTTCTCTGCCCTTCGGCGACAGTATGGTTTTGGCGGTAACCCCCAGGAGTCGAATTGGATCATAGAGATCAAGAGCTACCTCCAGTATGGCACCCTCCCCGACAATGACGACATGGACGAAAGCCTCATCCGCCGTGCAAATAAGTAATGCATGGTGGATGGAGACCTCTACTGTCATCGCCTAATAGAGTGGCTCTTCGCTGCATCTCCAATGATGAAGGGCGTGAGCTACTAGCTGACATCAATGCCGGGGAATGCGGCCACCATGCCTCGACACGTACCCTCGCTGGGAAGGCCTTTCGAAGTGTATTTTACTGTCTCACGACACTCACAGATGCAATGGAGCTGGTAAAGTCGTGCAAGGCTTGCAAGTTCCACGCCATGCAGATACACCAGCCGGCACAACAACTCTAGACCATCATGCTCTCATGGCCCTTTGCGGTCTGGGGGCTGGACATCCTGGGGCCTTTCCCACGGGCTCCCAGGGGCTACCGGTACCTCTACATCTCAATCGACAAGTTCACCAAATGGGCAGAGGTGGAACCAGTCAGATCCATCCCGGTGCGATCAGCGGTAAATTTCATCCAGGGCTTGGTATGTCGATTTGGCGTGCCTAGCTGCATCATTATGGACAATGGCAGTAAGTTCACAAGCGGGATGTGCAATACCTCCTACGAAGGTATTGACACTAGGATTTGCTACGCTTCATTCGCCCACCTCGCAGCAATGGACAGGCCGAGCACACAAACGCGGAGCTTTTAAGGGGCCTCAAGACTGAGATATTCCGCCGCAAACTCAAGGAATACGGGCGTGGTTGGATCGAGGTTCTCCCCAGCGTGCTATGGTCAATCTGCACCACTGAAACCAAGCCCACTCAAGAGACTCCATTCTTCCTTGTCTACAGCACCGAGGCGGTCATCCCCATAGAGCTGAAACATGGCTCCCCGCGGGTACTCACCTTCAACAATGTAGAGAAGGAAGAGCTGCACTACGAGGATGTGCACTTCATCGAAGAATCCAAGCACAAGCTCAACGTGCGGGCAGCTAGGTACCAACAGGTGTTGCACCGGTACCACTGTCGCAACGTCCGGGCACGCACCCTCCGCATTCTCTCTCACGAGGGTCTCCACAAGCTATCCCCAATGTGGGATATACCCTTCCGAGTGGTGCACGTCTCGAGGCCAGGGGCAGTCCGGCTAGAGATGGAAGAAGGGGTCCCGATACCCAATGCTTGCAACATCAAGCATATTTGCAAGTTCTACCCGTGAGCTCTACTCACGGCATTTAATATATCACAAACCACCACCGAGAGTTTTGACAACAGGTTCAACTTGTGGCTAAAATTTTGCATCCTGACAATTTAACGAAATTAGGTCAAACTTGAGCTACCGGTAAGCGCGTTAGATTGCTCTTGAATTACTAATTGTCTTTTAGAAGGTAGATGGGCACATCTTATTTCTATTACACAATGCCATTGGTGTGAGTATCCAACTATCAGGAAAGAACATTCTTAATTTTTCAAGTGATGACGAGATTGTTCCTTTCCATAAAGAAAGTCTCAGGAATATGGATCTGAATGCCACAAGAAGACCTTTCAAATATTTATAGTGGACCGACATGTTGTACTTACAATTCCCATGTTTTATGATTTTTCAAACTTCAGCCTAGTTAACTCTGCCCACTTGAATAAAATTTTATGCCGATTTATCGAAATTAGGTCAATCTTTAACTACAGGAAAATTGTAGGTTTTTGAAAGTTTTGCGATTTTTTTGAGGTAACCATCGGGGGGGGGGGGTCATTTAATATATCATGAACCACCACCGAGAGTTTTGAAAATAGTTTCAACTTCTTGCTAAGTTTTTTCATCTTGACAACTTAATGAAATTAAGTCAAACTTGAGTTTCAAGTAAGCGTGATAGATTGCTCTTGAATTAATTGTATTTTTGAAGGTAGATGGGTGCATGTTCTTTTAGTAAACAATGTCGTCGGTGTGATTTTCCAACTATGAGGAAAGAATATTCTGAATTTTACGAGTGATGATGAGATTGTTCCTTCTATAAATAAAGTCTAAAGAATATTGGGTCTGAATATGCCACAAGCCAAGCTTTCATACATATATATTGGACCGACATCTTGTACTACTAATGATTCCCATGTTTCATGAGTTTTCAAACTTCGTCCTTGCTAACTCTGCCCACTTGAATGACTTTATGCCGATTTATCAAAATTTGGTCAAATTTGAACTACAGGAAAATTATAGGGTGCTTTGAAATTTTTGTGATTTTTTTGTAGGTAACCATTGGGGTCTCATTTAATATATCACAAAACACCACTGAGAGTTTTGAAAAAAGGTTCAACTTCTTGCTAAGATTTTGCATCTTGTCAATTTAACAAAATTAGGTCAAACTTGAGCTACCAGTTAGCGCAATAGATTTCTCTCGAATTAAATCTCATTTTAAAGGTAGATGGGTACATATTATTTTAGTAAACAATGCCGTCAGTGTGAGTTTCCAACTGTAAAGAAAGAACATTCTCAATTTTCCAAGCGATGGAATTGGATGTGATTTTCTATATGGTCCTTGATGCAACCTGTTCTTCCATCGACCGTGTTAACTAAAGCTCACTGCTCCCACAGGACCCGAGTCAGTTAAAATAAAATGCCACCGCATAGAAAGTGGATCTTACTTTCTTACATTTCCCAAGTTTTTATACGGATTTTACAAGATTACTAGCTATCTTGGTACACTTAAATGACTTTATATAGATTTAACGAAATTAGGTCAAAATTGTTCTTCTATGTACATAGTATAGCTCAAAAGAGAGGGGAAAATCGAAGAACGATAACAAATTATGCATGCAAATTGCCGAGAAATACGGTGTGTAAGAGAAACTTTCTTTTGGGTCTCTTTATATGGTTGTTGATCATTATTAATAGATCGATCAAATTTCGGAAAAAAATCAGAGACTAGAGCGGTGTCGAGGGGAGTATAAGGCACATGTGTCTAAAGGAAAAGCAAATAATGGGCCCCACTTGGCAGTATATGACCAATCTATAAAAGTACATTATAAAAGTTAGCATCTTCAATTTAGTAGGTCCCATGAATCATCTCGTATAGACACTGTCTAAACGGTATAGTTTAGGATATCACCTATGTATATTGCCAAACCTATCTTTAAGATGGGACCCACTTGCTAATAGCAAGCTAGTTTATTGCACCACAATGTATGTAGTCAAACTTGTCCATAAGATAGGACCCATATGTAAGAGCTACCCTCTCATAGTATTGTGATTAAAATTTGTTTTCTATTTCTATGTGTACTATATATCAATATTTCAATGCTTATGGACTACCCATGAGCTTAAGGGTGACCCTTAAGGTTTTTAGCTTGTGGATAGCTTCCACTATGTATATGGAAGTCCATCAGGACTAAATTTTTTCCTTATGGACAACATAGTGGATGCCCTCGTAGTAGACATATGATCACATATGTCCATGCGCTATACGTGCAGAGAGAATAAAATGTAGGCAGGGGAAGAGGGAAGCAGCGAAGAGCAAAGTTATAATGGGTTCCTAACACAAGGTATTCCTGCCGTCTTACAGTTATAGTGTACAATCTACTAGTAGTAAATTTCAGGATCTATGCACGCAAAAAGTGTGTTTTCTCTCTCCTTCACTGGCTCTAATCTCTCCACCCTTCTCCCCTAGTGCATCGTCCCGGCTGATCTCTCCCTCGTCCAAAGTGTGGCGCTACGCACATGCGCCTTGGTACAACAGCTCTGTTTCTTTTTTCTTTTTTGATAGGGTGGTTCTCTTTCTCTGGCATGTTCGCCAGCCGCGTTGGTGTAGAGTAGGAGTAGTACATATTAAGGAAACCACTTTGGTCCTTGTCGGCAAAAAAATTCAAAATTTTCCGTTTTTGAAATTTTCACTTGCTTCCCAAACATCGGGAGGGAAGGTTATTCAAAAGATCGGAAATTTACAGTAGTACTTCTTATCTTATCTTTATCTTGGCTTATCTCTTAGAATACCATACCACTATATAGTGTACAAATAACTTTAAACATGGACCGTAAGATCAAGGCTGGCAAATCCAAACATTTCTAACCATTGGACCTTCTTTTCCATTCTTAGCATTTAGAAGATTCTATTGACAGACTTTAGCACAGTAAATGATAGTATAAGCAAACCCGAAAACACACTTCTTGCTTAGTTCCATGGACCTTGTGCTATATGCATGTACTTGGGTGTAACTTTAATTTTTTATGAGCTCCTCGATGTAACTTGTACTTCCATCGACCGTGTTAAGTGAAGCACCTCACTCCTACGAGACCTGCCATAGTTAGAAGAAAATGCAACCCTCCCAATTATCACACAAAGTGGACCATAGTTTCTTATATAATTCGTTTTTTCATGCTTCCTAGCTAACTTCGCACACTTCACTGACTTCTTGCCGATTTAATAAAATTAGGTCAAACTTGAGCTACAAGTGAGGTAGATTGCTCTTCAATTAAATGTATTTTTGGAGGTAGATGAGTGCATCTTATTGTAGTAAACAATGTCGTCGGTGTGAGTTTCCAACTATCAGGAAAGAACATTCTCAATTTCCCGAGTAATGACGAGATTGTTCTTTTTCATAAAGAAAGTCTAAAGAATATGGATCTGATTGCCACAGGCCAAGCTTCCAGACATATTAAGTGGACCAACATGTTTTACTTAATTAAGATTTCCATTTTCTATGAGTTTTCAAACTTCATCCTAGCTAAATCTGCCAACTTGAATGACTTTATGCCGATTTATCGAAATTAGGTCAAATTTTAACTACAGGAAAATTGTAGGTTGCTTTGAATGTTTTACGATTTTTTCGGAGGTAATCATCGGGGGTCAATTAGTATATCAAAAATCACCACCGAGAGTTATAACAACAGGTTTGACTTTTTGCTAAGATTTTTCATCTTGACAATTTAACTAAATTAGGTCAAACTAGAGCTATAAGTAAGTGCGATAGATTGCTCTCGAATTAAATGTTACTTATGTGGTAGATGGGTGCATCTTCTTGTAGTAAACAATATTATCGGTGTCAGTTTCCAACTATGAGTAAATAACTATCTCAATTTTCTGAGTGATGACGAGCTTATTTTTTTGTAAACGAAGTCCGAAGAATATTGGATCTAAATGCCACAATACAAGTTTTTAGACCTATATAGTGACTGACATGTTGTACTTAATATACCCATGTTTTATGAGTTTTCAAACTTTGTCCTAGCTAACTCTGCACACTTGAATGACTTATGTTGATGTATTGAAATTATGTCAAATTTAAACTACAAGTAAATTATAGGTTATGTTGAAAGTTTAACGAAAGAACTTTTGTAGGTATCCATGGGGCGCTCAATTTTTATATCAGAAACCACCAGGAGTTTTGACGAATGGTCCGACTTCTTACTATGATTTTCATCTTTACAAATTTGAACCCGTTTTGTAAATGATGACATGAAATAAAGGAAAAACAAAAGATTTACGCATGATGTCCTATCATGTCCCGAGCACTACGTTCCATGAACACGGTAACAACGAGATTAGACAAGTTTGGAAAAATGGTTTCATAATATTGGCCTACCATGTGTATGGACATTATTGGGTTTTAACCCGAACGACCAAGGTCATCAAGGCCATATCAACATCATAGTTTACGATCTCATAGAGTTCTCACATTAGTTTGGTAGATGTATGCATCTTGGCATAGTAAGCACTGTTGCTTGTGGGAGTTTCCAGCAATTAGGAAAAATACATTCAATTTTTCCTATCGATGATGGTGAGTTTTTTCTTTCAAAAAGTCCAAATAATATGGTTCAGAATACCACAATCCAATGGTTTTAGACATAGTCGATCATGTTTCCAATCTAACTTCGGCACTTAAATGGATTTATATGGATTTATCGAAACTAGGTCAAATTAATTTGAAGTACAAGTAAATGGTAGATTGCTCTTAATATTTTACATAGGGCCGTTGAAGGTATTGTATCCACCAGACAATCAATATAAAAGAACGTCCAAGAGTTTCAAAAGATTCAATTTCTTGCTAATAATTTGTGTGCCGAGAATGTTGACCCTATGTTGAAATCAATAGAAGAAAATAAAGCAAAAATCCTTATAACAAATACTTATGCATGGTGTGCTTTTTCGTGTATTACTGTAACACCCCAAAAATATTAATGAGGATCAAATTCTAATTAACCAAAATTAGGGTTAACAAAAGATTTTATTAATTAAATTCAAATATTAATGCTTGTGTGTATGAATGCTTGAAATGACATGTTTGATTGTTGTAAATGATGAGAAATGGTCTAAAGATCAAAACCATATCATCTAGGTCATTTCCAAATCAGATCAAAACAAGAAAAATCCAAATATGAAGCATATGACCTAATGGTCATTTTTGCCCAAGTTAACCACTAGCTCACTTTGAGCATCTCTAGCAAGTGATCTAAATCAGAAACAACTCCATTTATTTTCTCCCCTTGGTAGACCTAGGGACACTAAACACAATGGAGCTTTCCAACCTTGCAGAAACAAATCCAAACCCATTTGAGAGGCAATTCAAAATTGAATCTATCTTATGTATCAAGATAGCCATTTTTGGAAAACCACTCAAACCTTCACCACTTAGCAAACCATTGCACCCAGAGACTAACAAGATTACTATCAGAACACCCACCAAAATCACTGGAAAATGTGATGGTTTAGTTCTTGCAACCATTTGATCAAACACCTGGTGATCACAGTACAACCTCAACCACTATACACTGTTTTGATAAATCCTTTGATCATCCTTGTGACCTCACCAAGCTCACACGTCGTGCCCTTAACTCCCTCAGTACCAGCCCATGCGAAGGAAACCCTCTCACTCGATCAAATGATCAGTGCAAAATCATACCCGAGCTCACCTTGCCACCCCAACGCGGACACGCCGCCACGGACCACGCCTCCCTCGCCCATGATGTATAGGAGGTAGCCCTCACCTCACCGCCTCTGCCTGTGCATGCCTCGACCAACGACCGCTCGAGGAGATGCCAGCATAGCCGTGCCCATTTATCACCATACCATGCCGGTCGCCGCACCAGAGCACCGAGCAATCCTGCGTGCACACGCCTGGTATGTCATAAACGTATCTATAATTTTTGATGCTCCATGCTTGTTTAGTATAAACTCTGTTGTGTTTTGTATACACTTTGAGGTATTTTTATACACTTTCTGAAACTAACCTATTGCCAAGATTCCACAGTGCTAGTTGCCTGTTTTCTGCTGCTTTTGGTTCCAAAAAAGCTAAAAAATGAATATTCTCGGAATTGGACGGGACGAAAGCCAAAGTTACTATTTTTTCGGAGCAAAACAGAAAATCAAAGAAGAGACGGAGTAGGGAACTAGGGTGGCCACACCCTAGGGTGGCACAGGCCCACCCTGGGCGCGCCACCAGGGGTATGGGCCCTGGGCCTCCATCGATGTTGCCTCCTTCTCCTATAAGAAACCCTCGACTCAGAAACCCTAAATCATCCATCATGCATCCACGAAAGGTTCCGCAGCGCCATCGTCACCAAAGGGAAGGATTCTATGGACAAAAGTCTCTGTCACCATTGTTGATTCCCATGATGAGGAGGGAGTAGTTCTTCCTCGAGGCTAAGGGATCTACCAGTAGCTATGTGTTCATCTCTCTCTCTATGCATGATCATGTTGTGATCATGAGATTTGTAATCAAGTAGAGTCTACATAAATACTCAAGTGCTTCAATAGATCTCTGCTCTCCCCACGTGTGTGAAAGTGACAGCGTGCACGCCGTGGTGGAACTTAGGCTAGAGTTCATAAATACTTGTCATGAGTTATATTTGGAGTTGGATGTCTTTATGAAATTGTGGTGTTTATTGGAACCATATAGCGCTCAAGGTGACAGTGTGGGGTTATCTAGATGGGGAAGGCATACTTTGAGGAGTGTTGTTATAGCCCTACCATGGATTAGAGTGTTCAACTGGAGAGTAGTTCAGGGTAGAATCATGAAGAGAATATATTTATATGAGAGAGTGTTCAGTAGTGTAAGTATGATCCCTAGGCCTTGTTTCTAATCATTGAAAAACCGTTGACAATTATATCTGTTGCATGTTTGCTTGCTTCCAGTCTGTTCCTCCCCGTCAAGCTCTTTTCTTGCACCGTTGCCTTATAATCATTCATACCACTTGTATTTCACTATCTCTTTGCTGAACTAGTGCACCTATACACCTGACAAGTGTATTGGGTGTGTTGGGGACACAAGAGACTTCTTGTATCTTTATTGCAGGGTTGCTTGAGAGGCATACCTTTGAACACTTCCTCCCTGAGTTTGATAAACCTTGGGTAATCCACTTAAGTGAAACTTGCTGATGTTCTACAATCCTCTACACTCGGAGGCCCAACAACTGTCTACAAGAATAGAAGTGCGTAGACATCAAGCTCTTTTCTGGCGCCGTTGCTGTGGAGGTAAGGCAAAAGGTACTCACATCCACCGGTGCGAGTGCTCAGAGTTATTTCCTTCAGATTCTGCAATTTTGTCTTTTTATTTCTTATTTTCACTAGTTAGGCTTAATGGAAAACAACAACAAAATTAGAGAGCTTTATAATATTAATCTTGAGTTAGGACATGAAGTGTTTGAAGAGAAAATTAAAAAACCCATGGAACTTTATTTGCATGCTAATAGCAATGTTATTAGTATGAATCCTTTGAACACCATTATTGCTAATGCTATGGAAACGTCCAAGCTTGGGGAAGCTAGTTTTTATGAAAATGATCTTTTACCAAACCTAAAATATATGATGATTACAATGATGAATATGGTATTTTCAGTACACCAAATATTAAGGAGAAAATTAATTGTGATTAATATATGCCTCCTATATTTGATGATTATGGTGATGAGAATAATGATGATAGCTATTTTGTTGAATTTGCTCCGACTACAATTAATAAGAATGGCTATGCTTATGTGGAGAGTAATAATTATTGTATGCATGTGGCTCATGATAAGAAAGTTTTATGTGATACTTATATTGTTAATTTTATTCATGATGCTACTGAAACTTATTATGAGAGAGGGAAACATGGTTTTATGGATTTTAATAATATTAAGTTTCCCCTCTTTATGTTGAAAATCTTGAAGTTGCACTTCCCTTGCTTTCCTATGCTTGTTGCTTTCTGCTTTCATGACTTGTTTATTTACAAGATTCCTATGCATAGGAAGTGGGTTAGACTTAAATTTGTTTTATATTTGCTTCTTGATGCTATATTTTACTTCAAATTCATATTTCTTAAGTGGGCATCTTCTAAAACTATCAAGCCTAACTTAAAGGCGTTAAAGAAAAGTATTTATTGAGATATAACCCAATAGTTTTATTGACTCTTGGAATTTATTACTTCTGTAATAACCGCTCCTTATCCTTTTTATTTGATTTTTGTGCTAATAATAACCTCTAATGAGAGGGAAGTAAGATTTGGGGAGTTGTTGTCCCGAAACAGATTTTTGTGCTCCACTGTAAAATTCGTGTAAAATCTCTGTAAGTCAGATTGAGCTGTAATTTTCTGAATAAATCCCCCAGGTTGTTATATAACTTTTGTTAGTTCAACACTTTTTTATTTGGTCAACAGAAAGTTTTCAAAAAAATTGGTTTTTACCTGCTAGTCTGTTTTGACAGATTTCTGCCATTGTTTGCATTTGTCTCTTTATTGATTTCCTTTTGAGTTAGTTTTGGTAAATTGAGCCTTTTGAGGGAATTGCTACAGTATCTTGTGTTTTTAATGAAAGTTTTGCTGTTTTAAAACTAAACCCCAAAGGTTTATTATCTTTTGAATGCACTAATGTTGCTAATGAAGATTGTGTGAAGTTTTGTATGAAGGAAATTTTCAGGTGTAAGGGAAGAATGATGTAATGAGATGAAGAATGGACAAAATCTCAAGCTTGGGGATGCCACCCCGTGTCACCCCAATAAATATTCAAGAGGTACAACCGTCAAAGCTTGGAGATGCCCAAGGCATCCCCTTCTTCATCAATAAAAAGCTTATGTCTTTCTAAACAATTCGTTTTTATTGCTTCATACACTGTTGTGTTGTTCTTGGAGCGTCTTAGTTTTCGTTTTTGGTTTTTGTTTGATTTGTTTGATGGAATAAGTTGGTTTGATCCCAGCACACTTATTTTGGAGAGATACACACTATGCTTTCATTGCCTAGAACACTCTAGTTTTTATTTTTATTGTCTTGTGAGTGTTCCCTTTTGCTAGCACTGTGTTTAGCCTTAGTTTTCTTGTGCTTTCAGCTTAGAACTTTTTAGTTCTTCTTTGTGGATTTGTGAGACAAGCTCACTGATCTTTGTTGATTATTATCTTGGTGAGTTGTTTCAAATAAGTCGATTGGTGTTGGAAAGGAGTAGAAAGTTTCTTGCTTATAGTGGTACAAGAAGGAGCTTTCTTTGACTGTGACTTAGACTTTATCATGTCATGCTAGATGTTGTTTTGACCTTATGCTTAGTGATTATTACTATAGCATGACTTGTTCCAAACAATTGAGATTGCTTAATGTGCCTTGAAAGAATCATGTGTTGTTTTAGCATACAAAAGCATAATAGTGTGGTATTCTGCTTTGTTTGGGTTGACTTAGCACATGCTCACACCATGTTATGACTATGAACCAGTTACCTTAGCCTCTCTGATCATTTAGTTTTTGACTTGTGGTACCACTTTATGCTTTGACTAGTAATGTTTTGTCGTGTTGCATGAGTATGGTCATTATTGCTCTCTTAGTTGGTCACTCTCAGTCTTTTGCTAGCCTCCACTTGTATTGAGTAAGCTCTACTCATGCATCCAACTCCTAAGAAACCAAGTTATTCCAAAGAGCCCACTATAAATTCCTATGCATGGTGTGTTACACCATTCCAAGTATATTCTTGTTTTATCTATCTTCCAAATTAAACTTGTTATGTGAAAGTTAGTGATTAAACCTCTCACAAACTTGATGGCACACTTTATTTTTCTTGCCCCTAATAAACATGAACCATTGTGTCATCTATGTTGTATATGCTTGCACTTATACGTTGAGAATTAGCAGAACCGTGCTGTCTCAGGGAACGCTTTCAACATTTCACCTATACATTGTACCAAGTTGATACCATGCTCTTTTGTTTGTGGATGTTGTCGGTGTGAAATAAAAGGGGAGCCTGTAAGTCCATGGAGTTATGTATGTGTGTTAGAGAAATGCCTGGGCCGTTAGCCTAAGCCATGCCTAATCATGGTGGAAACTTGCAGCATCACCATAGTGGGCAATCTATGAAGCATTCTTCTTATTAAAAAAGAGAGACAGAAAAAGAGATCGAGAAAAAGAAAAAAAGAGATGAGAAAGAGGAAAGAGAGAGAAAATCACCATTTTCCCATGGTAAATAAGAAGATTGTTGAGATGCTCATTGTCTGTTTGCCTTGTCATTTTGATATGGGATAGCTCCTGTATCATGGGGCAAGGGGTACCCCGTTGGCGGTTCTTTATGATACACATATACTTACAATGACAAGAACATACCGGTAACTAGAGTTGAATAGCATGAGGAGTGGCCCTCATACTCAAGGGACATGAGATTGCCAACTTATACTTTGTCATGCATATACTCCATACTTTGTTCACTTTAACCTTAATCACTTCAAGATGCTTATGATAGGGGCAATGAGAGCTGAAAGCTAACAAGTACCATAATTTTTGGAAGCTCTTGATGAAACTTGAAATCCCTGCTTCCTTTATGAAGGGCCTTTCTTCCACTTTTATGTTGAGTCTCCACCTTCTATCCTTAGGCACCAATTAAGAGAGAGTATTTGTCATTCTTAGTTCTATGTGCATTGTCCCAAAACTTATTGATTGATTCATAATGTTGATATTGCTTGTTCTTGAACTATTTGTATCTAGTAACCCTTATGAACTTTGAAGGTGTCCTATAAATTTATGTTTTTCTACTCCATGAGGGACAAGCTGAATGCCACTATGCTATGTTTTCTTTATGTGAAAAAAAAACAAACGTCTTTCAATGCATTGTTATTCATGATCTTTGTTTGTATCCTTTCATGTTGCAACATAGTTACTATGTCTTTTTGTTAGAACTTCATCTTTCATGCTCATGTTTAGAGTACTTTGGTCCCAACTTTAATGCTTACAAATGGTTTGATCATGATTGTGATGGTGCATGTCACCTCAAAAATTATTCTTTTTATCACTTACCCACTCGAGGACGAGGAGGAGTTAAGCTTAGGGATGCTTGATATGTCGTAAACATATCTATAATTTTTGATGCTCCATGCTTCTTTGGTATCAACTTTTCTATGTTTTGTCTACACTTTGAGGTATTTTTATACATTTTCTGGAACTAACCTATTGACAAGATGCCACAGTGCCAGTTGCCTTTTTTCTGCTGTTTTTGGTTCCAGAAAAGCTAAAAAATCAATATTCTCGGAATTGGACGGGACAAAAGCCAAAGTTACTATTTTTTCTCGGAGCGATACGGAAAATCGAAGAAGAAACAGAGTAGGGCACCAGGGTGGCCACACCCTAGGGTGGCGCGGGCCACCCTGGGCGCAACACCAGGGGGTGTGGGGCCTCCAATGATCTTGCCTCCTTTGCCTATAAGACGCCCCCGACTCATAAACCCTAAATCTTCCATCATACATACACGAAAAGTTCCGTATCGCTGCCGCCACCGAAGGGGAGATTCGGGGGACATAAGTCTCTATTCCAGACCCTGCCGGGACAGGGAAGTGCCCCTGGATCCATCTCCACCACCATCTTCGTTGCGGATTCCCATGATGAGGAGAGAGTAGTTCTTCCTCGAGGCTAAGGGCTCTACCAGTAGCTATGTATTCATCTTTGTCTCTATGCATGATCATGTTGTGATCATAAGCTTTGTAATCAAGTAGAGTCTATATAAATACTCAAGTGCTTCAATAAATCTCTGCTCTCCCCACGTGTGTGAAAGTGACAATGTGTACGCCGTGCTGGCACTTAGGCTAGAGTTCATAAATACTTGTCATGAGTTATATTTGGAGTTGGATGCCTTTATGAAATTGTGGTGTTTGTTGGAACCATCTAGCACTCAAGGTGACAGTGTGGGGTTATCTAGATGGGGAAGGCGGACTTTGAGGAGTGCTGTTATAACCTTACCATGGATTAGAGTATTCAACCGGAGAGTAGTTCAGGGTATAATCATGAAGAGAATATATTTATATGAGAGAGTGTTCACTAGTGAAAGTATGATCCCTAGGCCTTATTTCTAAACATTGAAACACCGTTCACAACTAGATATGTTGCATGTTTGCTTGCTTCCAGTCTCTTCCTCCCCGTCAAGCTCTTTTCTAGCACCATTGTCTTATAATCATTCATACCACTTGTATTTCACTAACTATCTCTTCGCGGAACTAGTGCACCTATACACCTGACAAGTGTATTGGGTGTGTCGGGGACACAAGAGACTTCTTGTATCTTGATTGCAGGGTTTCTTGATAGGGATACCTTTGACCACTTCCTCCCTGAGTTCGATAAACTTTGGGTAATCCACTTAAGGGAAACTTGGTGCTGTTCTACAAACGTCTTCACTTGTAGGCCCAACAACTGTCTACAAGAATAGAAGTGCGTAGACATCAACGCCGCGCCTCGCTCTCGCCTTGCGCCATTACGTTCACCATGACTCCAGCAAGCTCCCAGTCATGATGGTTTGGACCCGCGCTCACCGTGACCACCGTACGCCGTGACAAATGCCGACAGTACCGCCACAGAGCACAGACATTCAGAACGATTGAGACCGTGCCTCGCCGTGCCACTGTGCGCATGACGATCGCCCTGAAGCACCGAGTCGACCTATACCCTTGGCCATGCCGACAGCTCACTATAACTGCGTCGTCGGCGAGCCCAAACAATTCCGCCGTGCCCCTTCCCTGCAGTATAAATAGAGCCCTCCCCTAACCTCAAAACGCACACCATTCCAATCCTCTCTCACCCAGAAACCTCTCTGATCCAACCCTGGAGCAAGGCGAGCACCACTTCGCCAGAATTTTGCCGGAGTCCGCCGCTGCAAAGGAGGAAAGGAGCCGATGCTAGGAGCCATCCTAGGAGCTGCCACGACAAGCAGTCGAACCGCCGTCGTCGACTCGTTCATTTGGCCCCATCGCGGGACCTAGCTGGAGCCCTGGTAAGCACCCGACGATCCCCATCGTAGCGCTAGGGTTCTGTGTCGCGGGTTCCCTGCGACAGAGACGACGACGCTCAGCCGTTGATCGCGCTCTAATCCTAAGGCCTAGATTAGCTGATACCGCTTCGCGTTTGAATAGCCGCTGATAAGTAGGACCAGGCCTGGAGCACCCCGCTACCCGCGTGTTGCATAGTTGGGCCAGCCCATTAGAATTCCCGCGTGTAGCCCATCGATTCAAATTTAGATTTGTCTTTTATTTGAAAATCCCATATTATAGGTAAATTTAAAAATCAATTCAGGAAGATTTACATCACCAAATTGAATGAATCCAATTTTGTTTTAAAGTAGATGAAAATCTCTAATCACTCCTGTTGGATTCAAACATTTTGAAACTATGGATCACACTCAGTAAAAATAACAAGACAGTAGCTTTTATCACTTCAAACATTTTTCTAAAATCAACCATAAGTGATTTTGAGTTGATTCCAACTCTCCAAAATCACATTGGACAAGACCTTTCTGAATATGTAAAAATATATATACTTATATACAGTAGTCCTGGACCAAAATTAAATAATGACTTTATAGTCATTTCTAGTCCTTAAAATATTATTAAATAGTAGTGTTAAGCTTTTTAAATTAGGCCAACAACTTTAAATCACATTCTCAAGTATTAGAATATGTGTTGATGACATGTGTCAATATGATCCCATATTTGAATTGGAGAATATTAAATTTTAAGTAACTTTTCAATGAGTAGAAATTACTTTTCTAAAAATAAGATAAATAAAATCTTGCCACCCCTTTTCTTGTAATGATAGAGATGATGCTAAATCATCTAGAGTAACTCCTTGTTTGTTAAATAGAGTTAGCTAAGTACTATTTGGTGATTGTGTACCTTGTATTGATTTATAGACGCTAGTACCAATCCGGGCTACGAGGAGTAAGAATTCTACGAAGACGAGGAAGAGAACTTCGACCACCTTACCAACCAAGGCAAGCTAAGCTAAACCATGCAAGCCTCCCTTGCAAGCCCTTGTGATACCACTTTTATTTTTTCCTATTGCAAGTTTTACTTGCAAGCTTTACCTTTTACCATTTTTGCAAAATTGTTCCAGTAGTTAATTAATTGATGATTAGTGGAAGATTAGGAAAGTTGTCATCAAGATCTGGAGCTTATGTAGGTAGAAACACTAGTTTAGTACCCCTCAAATAGTGACACCATCATTGGTAGATACCAGTGATAAATTAATCTTGATCAATCTAGATGGGAACAAATGATTATGAAAACTTGGAATGATGAGTCATTCTATTGAAATGTTTTGACATGTGTTATGGACATAATGACTTGAAGATAATGATGAGTGAAGTATGTGACCTGAGTTTGATAAAAACTGATGGTTGGGTTCGGATGCAATACCATTCCAATTTTACCGTATAATCACAATACCCGAATTTGGGTAGGGCTTGATTGGAAGTTTATGTGTCTTAGTATGGGTTCCCTCGCGGAACAAGGTGAGATGCGGCTACCTTGTGAATTTGACTGTCCACCTATGTAGTTCCCAAGATGACAGATGGTCAAGGTTGGGAGGACAAACTCATAGGGGAGGTGCCTATACTAGGGTGTGTAATTGAAAGGTTAGGATTGATTATTCGCATACCAAGTATGACGATTCAGGATTATCCATGACAGATGTATCGAATGTTGTGGTGAAAGTGTACCACTTCTGCAGAGTGTCAAACTATTTGAATAGCCGCATCCGCGGTTATGGACAGTTGGATGGCCATACGGTTCCGTTGTCAGATGTTTTCCAAAAGGACTCGCAACTTGAATGGTGACTTTGACTTGACCCCACAAGTTCTGGATATGAAAGTAGGTTCTCACCTAAGTAACTTAGGCCACTAAAGTTAGGATTTTATTACTAGATACTTTGTGAAATAAAATTGGCTTGTGGCAAACAAACATAGAGCTTAGGATTCCTATTAGAATGGTCTTACTACTTTAGTAATAGTTTGTGAGTACTTAAAAGTACTCATGGCTTTGTCCCTTGCTATTCCCATGGCCAGACTATGAAGGAGACTACGAGGAGTATGGACAGTAGGACGTTTATGATAACTAGGATTATCTCCCATCGTCAGCATTCCCTGTGACCCTAAAGATGGAGCCTCGACCATACTACTATTATTATTTCCACTGCTTTGATTGTAATCAGATCTGATCATGAGATCAACTATTTGTAAGACTATTATGGTTCCTTTTGGATGATGTACTGTGCTACCAATCTATTATGTCTCGCAAAAATGGTAATCCTGGGATTGCGATGTACGACATAACAGGCATGTGGGATTAAAAATCCGGGTGTTGACAAGTTGGTATCAGAGCCATCCTGACCATAGGAAACCCTAGTTAGAATGGACTTCTGAAAAACTTAGTTTCCATAAACAAAGAAAGTGGGTATTTATAAAAACCTATTGTCACTCTTATCCTGGAAAATTATTTCCAAAATAGAGTCATATGTTCCTCAAAATTTTTGCAATCTTACATAAAATTTGGCAAACTTCATCACTTCTCTAACTTACTCCACTCAATTGCTTATAGATGGACTACACCTACAGCATGTTTTATCAGTTGGGCAACGGAGGAAACCTCATCTTTGAGAGTGACCTGAGTCAGCTTGCAGAATTTCTGGAGCGTGCACACCCGGAATTCTATGGAGATCAACTCCATGATCACCCTGGAGGGGAGCTACAATGGCCGATAGTTGTAGATCTGCGAGGAAAAATGGAGCCACCTACATCTGAGAAGACCCATTTCAGCATCCGAGGGAACAATTGGATAGATGGATTGGCAAGAGCAATGCAGGAAGCACTTTCCCGACTATGTGGGCAGAATATCAACAAGATCGCCGGCACCCTCTTCGCTCATTATACCAGAAGTGACTCCAATGGATAACCCTTGGACCTGCCAGGCCACCCTGAGTTGAGGCACCATGTGGACCATCTTGCCTTCATGCTTCATGAGAATCAGAAAGAGCTGGACAACGCTTGTGCTGACGCCAACGAGAAGCAACTTGCTACTGCACGGGAGGACCAGACCTTCACCATTCTCGTGAAGGAGCACAAGTCACTTCGCCATCTGCGTGACAAGAAAGATCACATTATTGCTCGCCTTCGTCACAAAGTGTAATCCCTGGAAGATACCATCCATGATCGGGACATGCATCTTGAGGAGAGGGAGAACGAAGGGGAAGATATTCGTGGATATCCCTACTCGTACCTCAGTGATGATGATGACTACTTGGAGGACATGGACCAAGAGTTCCACACTGATGATGAGGACCACGACTTCATTGATGATGAAGAAGCCACCGGTTCTGATGAGTAGTAGCACTAGAGCACGGTCGTAGGTGTGAGTTGTATCCGGTCCCACTATATCATAGTTTGGCAGAATGGTTCTTAAAACCATCTGCATCGTTGTTGTGATGTGTTGTTTGGAATGTGTGGTTTGTATGTGACTTTGGAATGAATGAGAATGAGTTGTTGGCTTTCAAACCTTGGCCTTACTCAAAGTTTAGAAGCTTTTAAACCAAACTCAGAAACCTTAGAAAAATTTCCCTCTTATCTCATGATCTATCTCAATATTCAGATGCCCCGTGGAGGAAGCAGCTCATCTCAAGACCCGATGGTACAAATCCTTCAAATGTTAGTAGACGATCAAGAAGCCGGTAGAACCGAGCGTCAAGCCAATCTTGCCACTCTTCAACAGATTGCCCAACTGGCGCATGACAACCAAGGCCATGGAAATCAGGATCATCATCGATCCAAACTTAAGAACTTCCAGAACACAAATTCCCTATCTTTAGCAAATCTAAAGAACCCCTAGATGCCGATGATTAGCTGCAAACCATGGAAAACAACTTAGAAGTTTCCGGAGTATAGGATGGGGAGAAAGTGTTGTTTGCCACCCACTATCTGGCATGTTCTGCTAGAGCATGGTGGAATAGCACCCGTACCATGAATGGATGACAAATGATGACTTGGGATGAATTCAAACTCAAGTTCAGCTGAACCCATGTGCCACCAGGTTTGATTTTGAGGATGAGGGATGAATTCAAGGAGTTGAAGTAGGGAAGGATGACTGTGGTAGAGTACCATGACAGATTTTTGTCTCTGTCTATGTATGCCCCTGATGAGACTGGTATTGAATCCAAGAAGAAGGAGAGATTTCTGAATGGTCTACATGATGAGATGCAGACGGTGCTAGACAATATCCCGTTTGCTTATCTAGAAGCTTTAGTGGATTCAGCAATCCAGATGGAAGGAAAGATCAACCAAGATACTGAGAACCGTAAGCGTCGTATGATGCATCAACCTGGACCCCACCATACCCCAAAGTATTGCCCTAGTTCGTCTGCTGGATTTGCACCAAGGAACAATAGGCCACCTATGTCATGCCCGAACATTCCCAACCGTAGCGGAGGAAACCCAAGACTGGGAGGCAACAACCATTACCACAATGGCAATCCCAATAACTTCAACCGCGCACCACCAAGGCCCACCAACACCAATCACAATACTGCCCCAAGGACTGGAAGTAATGTTGTGCCTGTTGCAGGAAATGACAAGTCAACAATCACCTAATTTGAGTGTGGAGTGACGGGTCACTACTCCAATGAGTGCCCCAAGAAGATTGCCGCAGCACCCAATGTCACTGCACCTGCCCAGCAGCAGCATCGTGTCCAACCTAGAAAGAGATTCGCCCCTGGCAACACAAACAACTGTACCGGCTGTTTGTTCCACATGAATGCTGAAGAAGCCCAGGAAGCACTAGATGTCGTGTTGGGTATGTTTTCTGTTAATTCAGTACTTGTAAGAGTGTTGTTTGATTCTGGAGCATCACACTCGTTTGTTATGGAATAATTTGCATGCACTAGTAAGATTCAACCAACAAATTTGAAGCATATTATGATAGTTCAAATACCTAGGTCAACTACCAAAGCTAGAAATATTGCAAGGCCGTACCTATCATAATTCATTGAATAGATTTCTATGCCAATCTAATAGTACTTGGAACCAAAGGTTTGGAAGTAGTACTAGGAATGGATTGGATGTCGAAACATCAAGGACTCATAGATTGTGCCAAGAAAGCCATAACAATGACTAGTAGCACCGGAGTATCAATTGAGCATGTGTCTGAGACACTGCCCTGCCAATTCAAGTGCAATAAGAGTTTAGCCCAATCGACCTTAGATCAAGTCATAGTAGTCTGTGAATACCCTGATTTGTTCCCAGATGAATTACCCGGTATGCCCCCAGATCGGGATATCGATTTTATCATTGAACTAATCCCTGGAAACTGGACCCATAGCTCAGAGACCCTATGGTATGAACCCAACGGAGTTAGTGGATCTCAAGAAGAAACTTGATGACATGATTAGCAAAGATCTGATTCAACCAAGTGCATCGCCATGGAGATCACCTATTTTGTTTGTGGATAAGAAGGATGATGCCACCTGTTTATGTACGGATTACCGGAAGTTGAATGACGTCACAATCAAGAACAAGTACCCATTTCCGAAGATAGAAGATTTGTTTGACCAGTTGACCTGTGCAAGAGTGTTCTCTAAGATTGATCTTAGAACTGGTTATCATCAACTAAAAATTCGTGCAACGGATATCCCAAAGACTGCCTTCACTACCCGATATGGATTGTATGAGAACAAGGTCATGACTTTTGTATTAACCAGTGCCCCTGCTTATTTCATGAATCTCATGAATAAGATTTTCATGAACTTCTTGGATAAGTTTGTCATTGTTTTCATCGATGACATTCTAATCTACTCCAAATCGGAAGAAGAGCATGAACAGCACCTAAGAACCATCCTTGGAACCTTGAGGGAGCATCAGTTGTATGCCAAGTTTAGCAAATGTGAATTCTGGTTAAAGGAAGTAGGATTATTAGGACAAATCTTGTCAGCCGGAGGAGTTGCTATTGACCCCGCCAAGATTAAGGATGTTGAAGAATTGAGAACCCCAATCACTCAAACAGAAGTTTGCGCATTTCTCGGATTAGCAGGATATTACCGCAAGTTTGTTCAAGGATTTTCAATCATCGCTAGGCCGATGACTCAACTATTAAAGAAAGATCAGAAGTTTGAATGGACAGAAAAATGTGAAGCAAGTTTTCAAGAGCTCAAGAAGAGATTGATTTTAGCCCCAATTTTTATTATGCCGGATATCACGAAGCCCTTTGATGTGTACTATGATGCATCCAAGATTGGTCTCGGATGTGTGTTGATGCGAGAAGGAAAAGTGATATCATATCTGTCCCGACAAATAAAGCAACATGAGCAGAATTACCCCACCTATGACCTAGAGTTAGCTGTAGTAGTTTTAGCCTTGAAGACATGGCGTCATTACCTCATGGGAAATCGATGTGAGATTTATTCAGATCACAAGAGTTTGAAGTATATTTTTACTCAGAAGGAGTTGAATATAAGGCAAAGGATATGGATAGAGTTAATCAAGGATTATGACCTTGACATTCACTATCACTCCGGCAAGGCTAATGTGGTAGCGGATGCTCCTAGTAGACTGCCGTGTAGATTAAACACCATGATTGTGAAGGAGAAACCAAGTTTGCATAAGGAGTTGGAGGATTTCAGAATGGAGCTAGTTAGCGAAGCATTCCTAGATAGTATTGAACTTCAACCCACCTTGATAGATTAGATAAAGGAAGCTCAGAAAGGAAATGCCAGTATCGACGGAATTAAGCGTCGTATCGGTACAGGGAAGGTACCCGAATTCACTGAAGATGAAGGAGTTATGTGGTATAAAGGAAGAATCTGTGTGCTAGCGGATTCAGAGTTGAAACAAGCTATTTTGCAAGAAGCCCATGATGCTATTTATTCTATCCATCCGGGAGGAACGAATATGTATCAAGATTTGAAGGAGCAATATTGGTGTCATAAAATGAAGAGAGAAGTCGGAAGCTACATAGCCAAGTGTGATATCTGTTAGAGAGTCAAAGCGGAACATCAGCGACCCGCGGGACTTTTGCAACCTTTGCAAATTCCAGAATGGAAATGGGATTCAGTTGGAATGGATTTCATCACCGGTTTATCTACCTCTAGTAGAGGAAATGAATCTATTTGGGTCATAGTGGATAGAATTTCCAAAGTAGCTCATTTATTACCTATCAGGACCACTTATCAGAGCTCGAAGCTTGCAGAGTTGTACATTTCTAGGATAGTTAGTCTGCATTGAATCCCCAAGAACATTGTGTCGGGTGGAGGAACCCAGTTTACCTCTAGGTTTTGGAAGAAAGTCCAAGAAGGTTTAGGAACCAAACTGAACTTCAGCACAGCTTATCACCCTCAGACCGATGGACAAACAAAAGGAGTAAACCAAATACTCAAAGATATGTTGAGAGTTTGTGTATTGGAATATGGATCTAAATGAGAGGGCTACCTACCTTTCACAGAATTCTCATACAACAACAGTTATCAAGCCAGTTTGCAAATGGCCCCATTTGAGTTTATGTATGGAAGGAAGTGTTGTGCACCCCTGAATTGGTCGCAAGTAGGAGAGAGTCAGATGTTCGGACCCGACATCCTACAAGAAGCCGAAGAGAAGGTTCACAAGATCCGTGAGCACCTCAAGACCGCTCAGCCCAGACAAAAGAGTTATGCCGACAAGAGACGTCAAGATCTAGCCTTCAATATCGGAGACTTTGTTTATCTCAAAGTATCACCCTTGAAGGGAATGTAGTGTTTCCAGCTCAAAGGAAAGCTTGCACCTTGATACATTGGACCCTTCAAGATTCTAAGTCACCGAGGAGAGGTATCGTATTAGATAGAACTACCTGAAGAGATGTCATCCGTGCATGATGTGTTTCATGTCTTGTTACTTCGAAAATGCTTAGAAGTTCTAGAAATGATGGAAGTTTTCAAGAACATCGATCACAGAGCTATTGAAATCAACCCGGACATAACCTATCGTGAAGTACCCATTCATATTTTGGAAGAAGCTTTTCGAACTACTCGGACCAGGAGCATCAAGTTTCTCAAGATCTAGTGGAGCAACCATACTGAAGAAGAAGCCACTTGGGAACGAGAAGATTACATGAGGACTGAGTTTCCCAATCACTTTAGTTCCTAGTTTTTCCTGAATCTTGGGATGAGATTCTGTTTAAGGGGGGAAGTTTGTAACACCCAAAAAATATTAATGAGGATCAAATTCTAATTAACCAAAATAAGGGTTAACAAAATCTTTTATTAATTAAATTCAAAACTTAATGCTTGTGGGTATGAATGCTTACAATGCCATGTTTGATTGTTGTAAATGATGAGAAATGGTCTAAATATCAAAACCATATCATCTTGGTCATTTCCAAATCAGATCAAAACAAAAAATCCAAACATGAAGCATATGACCTAATGGTTATTATTTCCCAAGTTAACCACTAGCTCACTTTGAGCATCTCTAGCAAGTGATCTAAATGAGAAACAACTCCATTTATTTTCTACCCTTGCTAGACCTAGTGACACTAAACAAAATGGAGCTTTCCAACCTTGCAGAAACAAATCCAAACCATTTGAGAGGCAATTCAAAATTGAATCTATCTTATGTATCAAGATAGCCATTTTTGGAAAACCACTCAAACCTTCACCACTTAGCAAACCATTGTACCCAGAGACTACCAAGAGTACTATCAGAACACCCACCAAAAATCACTAGAAAATGTGATGGTTTAGTTCTTGCGGCCATTAGATCAAATACCTGGTGATCACAGTACAACCTCAACCACTATACACTGTTTTGATCAATCCTTTGATCATCCTTGTGACCTCACCAAGATCACACACCCGTGCGAAGGAGCCCCTCTCACTCGATCAAATGACCAGTGCAAAATCGTACCCGAGCTCACCTTGCCACCCCGACACGGACACGCCGCCACAGACCATGCCGCCCTCGCCCATGATGTCTAGGAAGTAGCCTTGACCTCACCGCCTCTGCCTGTGCACTCCTCGACCAACGACTGCTCGAGGAGACGCCAGCACAGCCATGCCCATTTATCACCAGACCATGCCGGTCGCTGCACCAGAGCGCCGAGCAATCCCGCGCGCACACGTCGCGCCTCTCTCTCGCCTTATGCCATTATGTTCGCCATGACTCCAGCAAGCTCCTAGACACAATTATTTGACCCCGCGCTCACCATGACCACCGTACGTCGTGACGAATGCCGAAGGTACCGCTGCAGATCACGGACATTCTAGAACGATTTGAGACTGCGCCTCGCCGTGTCACTATGCGCATGACGATCACCGTGAAGCACCGCGTCCACCTATACCCTTGGCCATGTCGATAGCTCACTGTAACTACGTCATCGGCGCGACCGTACCATGCCGCTGTGCCCCCTTCGCCGTAGTATAAATAGAGCCCTCCCCGACCTCAAAACGCACACCATTCAACTCCTCTCTCACCTAGAAACCTCTCTGATCCAATCTTGGAGAAAGGTGAGCACCACTTCGCCGGAATTTCACCGGAGTCCGCCGCTGCAGAGGAGGAAAGGAGCTGATGCTAGGAGCTGCCCCAGGAGCTGCCGCGACCACGAGTCAAACCGCCGTCATTGACTCGTTCGTTCGCTCCCATCGCCGGACCTAGTTGGAGCCCTGATAAGCCCTCGACGACCCCAGCCGTAGCGCTAGGATTTGTGTGCTCTGTGACGGAGACGACGACGCTCAGCTGTTGATCGCGCTCTAATCCTAAGGCCCAGATTAGCTGATACCGCTTCGTGTTTGATTAGCCGCTGAAAGGTAGGACCAGCCCCATAGCAGCCAGCTGCGCGCGCGTTGCGTAGTTGGGCCAGCCCATTAGCATTCCCGGGCATAGCCCATCGATTCAAATTTATATTTGTCCTTTATTTGAAAATCCCATACTGTAGGTCACTATAAAAATCAATTCAGGAAGATTCCACAATACCATTACAATTTTACCGTACAACCACAATACCCGAATTTGGGTAGGGCTTGACTGGAAGTTTATGTGTCTTAGTATGGGTTCCCTCACGGAACGACTTGATCTGAGGCTACCTTGTGAATGTGATTATCGACCTATGCAGTTCCCAAGATGACAGATGTTCATGGTTGGGAGGCCAAACTCATAGGGGAGGTGCCTATACTAGGGTGTGTAATTGAAAGGTTAGGATTGATTATCCGCATACTAAGTATGATGATTCAGGTTTATCCCTGACGGATGTATCGGATGTTGTGGTGAAAGTGTACCACCTCTGCAGAGTGTCAAACTATTCGAATAGCCGCGTCCGCAGTTATGGACAGTTGGATGGCCATACTGTTTTGTTGTCAGATGTTTTACAAAAGGACTCGCGACTTGAATGGTGACTTTGACTTGACCCCACAAGTTGTGGAGATGAAAGTAGGTTCCCACCTAAGTAACTTAGACCACTAAAGTTAGGCTTTTATTACTAGATACTTTGTGAAATAAAATTGGCTTGTGGCAAAAAAACCTAGAGCTTAGGATTCCTATTAGAATGGTCTTACTACTTTAGTAATAGCTTGCGAGTACTTAAAAGTACTCATGGCTTTGTCCCTGGCTATTCCCATGGTCATACTATGAAGGAGACTATGATGAGGATGGACAACAGGATGCTTATGATAACTAGGATCATCTCCCATTGTCAGCATTGCCTGTGACCCTGAAGATGGAGCCTCGACCATGCTACTATTATTATTTCTACTGCTTTGATTGTAATCAGACTTGATCATGAGTTTAACTATTTGTAAGACTATTATGGTTTGTATTGGATGATGTACTGTGCTACCAATATGTTATGTGTAAGATCCAAGCACATGACTTAATATGATTGATAGGATACTCATACCAACAAGTTGCAACTTCTTTTCCGGAAGCTCATTCGAAAAGAACTCTAAGGTTAAGCGTGCTTGGCCTAGAGCAATTCTAGGATGGGTGACCAACTGGGAAGTGGGTACCGGGTGCGCATGAGTGAGGACAAAGTGCACAGAAAAGACTAGTTTTGGTCTATGGGGCCAGTCTAGATATCCTATTAATCTACAAGGAGTGACACCCCCGGGCCCAGTGGACGGGGTGTTACAAGTGGTATCAGAGCCGATCCTCGCATTTAAATGGGTGTGTGCGGGTCAGTGGCAAGACATGTGGAGCATGACGTGTGTGGCCTAGAGTGGACACAACATGGCACATGTGCCGACACTGGACGCACATAGGCGTGCTGGGTGTGTGTGGGTTAGTGGCGGGTCATGTGGAGCGTGGCGCGTGTGGCCCGGAGTGGACACGACATGACACATGTGCCGACACTAGACGCACATACACATGCCAAGAGGGAACGTTCCTGGGGTCTGCTTGATCGATGAGGGCATCTATCTTCTGAAGGGTGGGTGTATGTGAGATCCAAGCACATGACTTAATAGGATTGATAGAATACTCATACCAACAAGTTGCAACTTATTTTCCGGAAGCTCATTCGAAAAGAACTCTAATGTTAAGCATGCTTGGCCTAGAGCAATTCTAGGATGGGTGAGCGACCGGGAAGTGGGTACCAGGTGTGCATGAGTGAGGACAAAGTGCGCAGAAAAGACTAGTGTTGGTATGTGGGGCCAGTCTAGATATCGTATTAAGCTACCAGGAGTGACACCCCACGGGCCCAGTGGACGGGGTGTTACATTATTTCTCGAAAAAATGGTAATCCTGGGATTGCGATGTACGACATAATAGGCATCTAAGATTAAAAATCCGGGTGTTGACAATTACCTTCCATGAAAAATGGTAAACATAAGTTTTGATAACTTTGGAAAAACATACCTCACAAAATTGTCCTAGCATGTATGTAAACATGTTTCAAGCCGAAAGAGGAAAGACCAAGGTGATGGCCATATCCAACATGATGTTTATGATAATTTTCCCATATTTAGTAGATTGGTGCATCTTGGCATGGTAAACAATGTTGACAAGGTGATTTTACAACAAGTATTAGGAAAATAGACAATCTCAATTTTCCTAGTGAGAGGAGTGTTTTTTCTATAAATCAAGTAGTACCAGTACAACGAAGAATATGGCTCGAAATGAAGGGGGAAATCAAAAAAACAGAAGATATTGTGAGCTCATAGAATAACGTATGCAGCGCGAGAGGAGTTGAAGGCGGTGCGATGCCACGTGTTACTAGTACACCTACTCTACCTCTCGATTTTCTCTCTCCTTCGCCCCCTCTCACCATCCATCCTCCATTTCTCCTTCCTTCCCTTGTAAGTGTAGAGGCCTGAACCAAGTAAGGTACAAGTCCCTGTATTTATAGTGCTAGTCCCTGTATCGAATAGCTAGCACCCACAGTTTAAGATGTAATATCAAGAAACAAAGGTCATATTACATCTCATATCCAATAATAAAATAGTTCATTACAACTTACATAGCTCATATGGATATCTTATTACAGAGCAGTAGATAACTACAAATCATGGAGTCCTTGATCTTCATGTGCCACAGGAAATCATGTTGGTTGTGGACTTGTAATCCCTACTCAACAAACTTCACTAACAGCAAGTAATCCTGCAACATGATAAGTTACAGCCACAAGGGTCAATACATTTGATTTGTATTGGATGATACCATATTGATATAGAGAATCTAACATCTACATGAATATATGGCTAAGTGGAGTTTTGGCGGGCCTTTGCATAAAATAAGTTTTCCCTATCCTTTGTAAAATAGTTTTTCTCTTTTCAAAACACTTCATCAAACATGGCACGCTGGATACACACTAGGAGCTTCCCTTGTTCACCCAACAAGTTTTAACTTAGAAATTAGAATGATGAGATTCGTGATTCCGCTTCATTGTCTTGATGCTCAAAATTGTCCATAATCGGGTAAACGGCTAAGTACTCAGTTTTACCCTCTGGAGAGGTGGTGCACTTTCCCCACAAGACTCGACATGCATCGAGACAACACTTTTTAGAAGCAATCCCTCAGATCAGCACAGACGCGTTCCATCCTATCATCACTACCACCTTATGTCTGTCTGACTGAGTTCTTGCAACTTAGTTGATCAAGGTAGAGCCCATATGCCATGTGGCTGCACTGGAAGCTTTCGTGACAAGAACGTCTCCAATCTCTTTGTTCCTGGGTGGCCATCCACAAGTGAGATACACCAGGGTAAACCATAGAAATGGGCCCTGGGTAACCACTCAACAAAAATCCATACAAGTACCATTTCCACCGAGGTGTTTCATTAAGATCAGTTATTTCCATTAGTCCAAAACAATACTTGTATTTTCATAAGACATCATATCATGATTTCCACCCATAATTCTATATAGCTATACTAAGCATTCTAAACTTACAATGTCTCATATCTTTAGGAAATGCTACCAAGGTATATACTATAGGATTGGCATAGCATAGAAATATACAAAATAGTCCTATCATGCACACTACAAAAATATTACTAATGTAATATATAGAAAAGGGTAGGACTTTTGATGACCAAAGTATCACTTTCCTTATAGTATAATATTTAGGTACTCTCCTTGATCTTGCAAATGTCACACTCCTCAAAGTTCACTACAATACAATCAAGCAAAAGCACACTCTCAATACTACAACACAAAAATAGTAAAACAATAACAAGAATACTAAGAAATGCATGCAAGGATGCAAAAGGTCATTTTATTAAAAAAGTTGTTCCTAACAAGGTTCTAAACATTACAAACACCTACTGGTCCTTTTGAAAAAGGTGGAATTCCAATTGGAACGAAGTTAGTGAAAATAAGTTATTTAAATCATTTTTCCTTTGCTAGAAAAGCTTTTATTCAAAAGGATAATTTCTAGTTCCCACAAATTATATATTTAATTTAAAATGTTAGTGTTTATGGTCATAGGTTTCAAAACAAAACCATTTGCAAAAGGATTCACACAAAAATAATTTTTACAACAATTTTTATAGCCAAAATAGCCCTAAACAAGTCTCTACCTAAAACTCAAATTTTTCAGAAACAAGTGAGAAAAATAAGGCCACAGTAATAAAGGTCACATTTTTCTAAATCCATAGACACCAAATTTGTATTTTTCTGAATTGTGGATCAAAAGTTATGAATTTTACAAGTTTTAAACATCTAAAAACATTTTCTGGATTTTAAACAGAAAGGTCTAGCCACGTGGCCTATTCTAATTGGCTGGTAACGTTCTACGCGGATCAAGCGATGCGAGCCATTAGATCAAAGTAAATCTGAGCGGCTTAGATCGATGGATACCCCTTCGGTAAGTGGATCTATCCTAGCCTTTAGATCTAAATCTAACGGATCTAAGCACGCTGGCCAGAGACTGGTGGCGCTGCTGGCGAGCTGCGGCGGCGGCACGTCTAGCGACGGCGGCCCGGTGGTGCTAGGTGGTGAGGGGAGGGTGTGAGGGGGTTAACGAGCTCGCGTGTTTGGGGTGGTCGCGGTGGTGGATGTCATTGACGAAGGGGCGCACGAGATCGTCGAGAATCCCTCACCAGAGTTGCGCGGAGCATCGGTGTCTTGCAAATGGAGACATTGCTGAGCTTCTAGGCCACGAACAAGCAAAAGAAAAGCATCAGTGCGTGCGCCCGTGGACAGCGGACACTGCAGTGTGAGGCAGAGGGCAAGAGGCGGTCGAGGCTTACCGGAATCAGTGCTGGATCTTGTCGGGGAAAGCGGCGATGCAAGCTAAATTACGAGCAGCCTCGGGGCTCTCTAGGTGCAGTGTTTGTTGGGAAATGGAGAAGAGGGTGAGGGGATTAAGAAGGCATGGTCGGGGGAGGGAATTATGTCATGAATCAATGGATTTTTTTCGAATTGAATCGGGGGGAGAAACGACAGAGAGGGGGTGTAGCACCCCCCGGGATTAGGGTTAAGCTAACCTCAGATCAACATCTAAGATAAGTTCAACTCCCAAACACGCAAGATCACAGTATGATTCGATAACGTTACATAACACAGGAATTCCACAACATAAGTTTAAACTCTTAACAGAGTAAGATATTAGAGTTATTACAAACCAGAGGTCATAGACCCAACATTACATCACACGGCGAAAGAAAATATGTTGTTCTACACAACAACTTAGCAAAAGGCCTAAGAGGCCATAAACAAAAGTGACGTCCATCCCATAGTCCTCAGGCTGCTACCTGGGGCCCCCAACTACTCGTCGATGTCAACATAGAAGCCACCTTCAGTTGCAACCAGATCCTCTGTAAAAAAACAACAATGGCGCAAGGCTGAGTACGAGAATGTACTCCGCAAGACTTAGATAACCTAGTATCTACATGCTGTGGCTAGAAAGGCTTTCTCTGGGTTTATTTTTGCGGAAAGCAATCTTTATTTGTAACAATAGGGAGAAGAGGATCGTCTACTAAGAATCTTTTAAAAGGGATAAGATAACGACTTCTTCATCTTGTTCATCGTATCTTGATAACCACCAGCTTCATTAGAACCTCCTATCTAGGATCACCCCCTCGACCTGGAGGAAGCATCCTGAAGCACACGTGGATCAACAAGTTTTACTTAGGTTATAGTTCTCTATGATCATCACGTTCGTTCCCAAGTCGTTCATAACCGTGAACACGGCTTTTCGAAAAGATTAGTACCCTGCAGGGGTGTACAACTTTACCCACACGTACCAACCGACTCTTAATGCCAAATTATTAGCCCTCTTCCTTGGAAGGCCGACAGAGGGTGGTTGACCATGAACTTTACCTTGCTTTCGCCGGGACCATGAGTCACGCAATAAGTATGATTCCGCCGTAACGGGTCAAATCCCGAAGCCAGTACTTAAAGATGTGAGGCAAGGTTGGTTTACCAGGGGCGCTATCTACCCCAAGAAACCCGGTCCACGCTTCCCTACCTGTTATGATGCACCTCCATCACCTCCTCTTTCGAAAACGTTTTCAATGCGTATGCCAAATGGAAAGCCCGAACTATGTGACTCATGGAATATACTAGGAAAGTGAGTTGCTCGTGGGGTTTTCCAGGCCCCGTGTGGTTGTACGCTCGTCTTGGTTCAAGAGGCAAGAACTCAGGTCCTAATGGTGGTGAGCATGGGACTACAAGAACCACACCCAACGTGGCCTCCCATACAAGCCTTAGCATGTTTAGTTAACTCGTTCGATGATGTCACTATCTCCTACCAGGCAAGAACTCAGGTCCTAATGATGTCACTCGTTCTAGATTCTCCGACATCTCTGATTCAACATGTGTATAGATCAGACGTTGTTACTATGCATGGATAAGCTGTCGATCACAGAATCTCTAGCAGTGTTAAAATGCCATACCTAGGTTTGCTAGGAGTAGTGGATCAGGAGTATAAGGCTACAAAAGGGAAATAGTGCAGCAGATGGGTAACACTAGCTACTGACAAAGGACCACATTGGAATCATGTGTATCATAGCAAGAAAGTAATATACTTTACAAAAGTAGGTTCAGAATGAGAGGCTACGCTTGCCTTGTCCGTCAGTAGACAGGTATGGATCTTCGGTGTTGTTGAATTCAACCTCGGGTTCGGTTCCTATTTGCGAAGAACCAAATACCGGAAAAGGGAAATCAACATTCAATAAATGGCATGTGCAATGCTCAATCAATATGGATGATATGACAAGTTAAATAGTGTTGAAAGGAACCCTAGAACATGTTTGGTTATTTTAAACGGGGTCCGAGAGGTCCAAACCCTAGAATAGGGGGATCCTCAGGATCACCTATGGGGTTCAATTAGTTCTTCTAATTAAACTTATCATGTAAGTTGCTTAACAATGCATCATTATAGTGTGATTAGATAGTTCTCATTTTTCTGAACATTTTGATATATTATTTGTATTTTTCTGACTTATAAATAATTACTTATGAATTTCTCAACTTTTAGTTCATTTTAAATTATTTTTGGAATATTTAAATTATTTTCCAACTTGGGCCCACATGTCATAGTTTTATTCATTTCTGAAAACATTTATTGAAATTGTTAAAATGCTGACAAGGGTGGCCCACAGGTATTTATTTATTTTCCAGAAATAATTACAAAACATTTAATAAAAAGAAAAAGGGAATTACTGCGCCAGCATGACGTCATGCTGACGTCAGGGCTCTAATCCTAACTTTTCTCACCGAGACTTTTCCCAGCCACAGTGACTGACAGAGGGGCCTCAGGGCCACCTCATATAGCCACGCTGGCCAAGCCTGGTCAATAGGCCACGCTGAGGCCACGTCGACGCCACCTAGACGCCATGTTGGGCTCGTCGGAGACGCGTCGGTCAGCGGTGGTTGGCGGCACTAGAGGGCAAGAGGGGACGCGCGGAGGGGAGGGTTCGAACAAGCACTGCAGGGCGAACCTAAAGAGGGCGGCGCCGCTATGATTTGGTCACCGGAGCGAGCTACACGGCGGTACGCAGCGGCGGAGCTTGCAGATCGACGACGAGTGGTGGATACAACGAGCGAGCGAAGCGACCAGAGGGTGCCTAAGCACCGGGAGCTCACCACGAGGCTGTTGGTGGAGGCGGTGAGGCGAGGCGGAGCCCGGAGCGACGACGAGGCAGACGGCGATGCACGTCGGGCTCGGAGAAGACGATGACCTTGGCGATGATTGGAGGCACACGGGGTCGATTCCGTTGACGGGGTGGCTCACAAAGGCGAGGCGGAGCTGATGCTGGCCTCAGAACGGCGAGCCCGTCGGCTAGGGTTCGGCCATGCAAGGGGAAGAACGCGATGAGAGAGGGGCGAGGGTAGTGGGAGGATAGGGTTGACGGGGTGATGCATCGGCGGCCTTATCATCGCATCTAGGGGGAGGAGGAGCATCGCGGCGGTCGGCGGCGATGAACGGGGCGGCGCGGGCACGCAGGTGCTTGCCGTCGTCGTCGAAGATGACGAAGCAAAGCGGTACACGGGTTGGGCCTCTGCTGGGCTGCTGGTGGGCCGTAAGTGGGCGCGCTGAGCGACTGAGAGAGGAGATGGGCCAGCCTGCTTTGCTCTCTGGCTCTATTTTTTTAACATAAGCTTTTCTTTTTCTGTTTCCATTTTTTTGTGTAATTTTCATTGAAATCTGTTTTGCATAATTCAAAAATATAGGAAGTTTTAGAATATTGTCTAAAACACATAGGGGCCCTCCATACTGTTTGGGCTCCACACATTTTGTAGTTTTAAAAATTCAAACACCATTTGAATGTAGTTTCAAAGAGAGGAGAGGTTTAGGGTTTTAGGGTTTTTGGGTACTTGTGTTTTTAATTCTCACACTTGATCACATGCAAACATTTTATTGATTTAAACAGATGCATGCAATGCTTTAACACTATGTACATATATCACAAACTTGGGCATGTTACAGGGGCGAGTTCATCGTACGTTGAAGACGACGGGGTGGCATGGCAGTGGGGCCCGGTGGTCATTGAGGGGTGCGGGGAGGAGTGGGTGAGAAAAGAAAACTGGGGGAGAGGGGGTTGCTGGGTTGGCTTAGTGGGCTAGGTTGTTGGGTTGGGCTGGTTAGCTGCTGCTTTTTTTATAAACCTGTTCTTTTTATTTTCTATTTCTGTTTTTATTCAAAACAATTGATTTAAACAGCAATTTGATTTCAATTCTTCACCAAACCTTTTCAGATGATTTTATTAAAAATATAAGTTGGTTATTCAGTCCAACTACTGATTTTCAAAATATTTTTATAAATTAATATTCATTTAAAATTAAGTGAGGCACATTGGCTTTTATTTAAATAAAATTAGAATATGGTTCATAAGCCCATATAATTTTATTTAAATAAACTTTTATCCTTTTATATTATTTAATAAACTTTTATTCCATTTACTTATGGATTTTAACAATGGTTTAAATTGACTTTGCAATATAATTTATTTGTTTTTCTTCCATGTATTATATAATTCATATCTTTTTATTTATATTTCCAAAAATGGTGATTCCAATTTGTATAATTTTATTTAATAATTATTTATCTTTATATATCCATTAGAATTACTTTGTTTACAATTAAGTATTGATTTGAGCTTTGTTAGCCTTGGAATACTTTTCTTTTATCTTATAAAAATCATAAGTTTTTATCCATGGTTCCAAATAGATTGAAATCAATTCCCATGGTTTTTTAATATTGTTGTTTACCATTATTGATTATTTAGTGATGTTGTTGTTAAATTTTTATATGGAACAAAGCCATAGTATTATATTGAAATTGATGAGCATTTCTCTCATTAGGGTTTAGGGTTTAGGTTTATCTTTTTCCAAAAGCTCAATAATCAAGATACATTCCATGTATGGATGCATTTGATCTGTTTGAAATTTGTTTGTTGCTTTATCATTCAAAATTTTGTTCAAGTAAGGTTTTGATGTTTCCATTTAGAAACAAAAAGGTTTCTTTTCCCCCTAAATTTCATCATTTGTTTCTTTTGTTTGTTTATTTTTCACATTCCAAAATTTGGAAATTTTTTGGGATGTGACAGACTACCACCCTTAAAAGTAATCTCGTTCCGAGATTCGGGAAGGCTAGAAACAACAAGTTGGTTTCAGGATAACTAGGGTACTACCACCCTTAAAAGGATTTAACTAGATTGTATCTTGGCTTACTTGGTGTCTTGATGTAACTTCTTTGGACGGTTGTTTGCATAGTGTCCCTTATTACCACATTTGAAACATATGACAAGGTTGATGTCAACACCTGGATTTTTAATCCCAGATGCCTATTATGCCATACATCGCAATCCTAGGATTACCATTTTTGCGAGGCATAACAGATTTGGATATCACAGGACATCATCCATTACAAACCATACATAAGGTCTTACACAAATAAGGATCTCATGATCCAGTTCTTAATACAACTCAAGGAGCGGAATAACGTAAAGATAATGATAGCATGGGCGAAGCTCCATCTTCAGGGTCACATGCAATGCTGACGATGGGAGGTGATCCTAGTTGTCGTAACCTTCCTGCAGTCTATCATCCTGGTACTCCTCTTCATAGTCTAGCCATGGGTATATCCAGGGACAAATCCATGAGTACTCTTTGAGTACTCGCAAACTAATACTATCAAGTTAAGGGGGTTTTTTGTCAACACTCTGATTTTTAATCCCAGATGCCAGTTATGCCATATATCACAATCCTAGGATTACCATTTTTGCGAGACATAACAGATTTGGATACCACAGTACATCATCCATTACAAACCATATATAAGGTCTTACACAAATAAGGATCTCATGATCCAGTTCTTAATACAACTCAAGCAGCGGAATACGTAATAGTAATGGTAGCGTAGGCGAAGCTCCATCTTCGGGTTCACAGGCAATGTTGACGATGGGAGATGATCCTAGTTATCGTAACCTTCCTGGGGTCCATCCTCCAGGTACTCCTCTTCATAGTCTGGCCATGGGAATAGCCAGGGACAAAGCCATGAGTACTCTTTAAGTACTCGCAACTAATACTAACAAGTGAAGGGGGTTTTTGTAGTAGGACACTAGGCTCTATGGTTGTTTTGCAAAAAGCCAGATTTACCTCTATTAAGTTTAGAAGCAAAGAATGCTAGTTGAAGTTTTATAACACCTAAGTGGGAACTTGTATTTCATATCACAACTCTGTTGTGGTCAAGTCAAAGTCTTAATTCATTTCATAAGTCATTTTGAAAACATCTGACGGGGAAACAGTTGTAAGGTTCCCAACCTTTAATAAGGTAAAGATCCCTGTGTTTACAATGCTAGTCCCGGGATCAATAGTTAGCATCCACAGTTAAGATGTAATATCAAGAAACAAAGGTCATAATACAACTTTATAACCAGGAATAAAATAATTCATTACATCTTACATAGCTCATTTGGCTATCACATTACATTGCAGAAGAATATCTATAAAGGATGGGGTCCTTCATCTTCAAAGTGCCACAGCCAGTCATGTTGGTTGTAGACTTGTAATCCTATTCAACACACTTCACTAACATCAAACAAACCTGCAACATAATAAGTTGCAGCCACAAGGGTCAATACATTTGAATTGTATTGGCAAGTTTCACTACTATGTAGAAATAAGTGGATCCTATCATTTACATGCATATTTGGCTAAGTAGGGTTTAGGCTCTTTTGCAGAAAGCAATACAGTTTTATCCTATCTTTTCATAATAGTTTTGATCTTTTGTCAAATCTTTCTGAACTTCTTGAAAAGCTCTAAGTGCTTCAAATCCCTTGTTGTCACCATCAAGTTTTAACTTTGAGAAATTGGAATGTCGAGATCTTCCATATCTTCAGGCCTTAGTTGCTCAGTATTGTCCATAACCGGGGACACGGCTAAGTACTTAGAATTTGATCTTCTGCAGAAGTTGTACACTTTACCCACATGACACAATCTCATCTTGATGCCACCAGTGGCCGCTGGATAAGTACTCACCAAGATGGAGTACTGGCAGATCGAGAATGTGACAAAGTCTTTCCATAGAAGTCCTCTCAATACACAATGCTAGCTTTTCTACCAGGCACCAATGTAGGGATAAATTTCCCTTACACAATTCTAGTTAACCTGAAGATGCCAATGCATGAGTTTTCCACTATGTAGTTGACTAAGCCAGAGCCCATTTAGCATGTGGCTGTACATGGAAGCCACTGTACGAGAAACATGTTCAATCTCTATGTCCCTGGGTGGTTTTCTTCTAGTGCACATCCAAAAAGATAGCCATATAAACATGGTTCTCTTTGTTGCCACCTTGTCCAAAACTTAAGTATCCTCTTTCCACCTAGGTGGTTCATTGAGTACATGTTTTATTATATAAAACATATATTTTTCCAACACTTCATATAATCATATCATGTATCCCATCCCAAATATATAGCAGGGCTAAGCATACTACAACTACCATGTTTTTACTAAGGAAGATATAAGGATATTGATATCCTAATAGGATATAGCATAGCATAGAAATATAGTAGTCCTATCATGCATGTTACAAAAATCCACTCAGTGTAATGAAAATAGTAGGACATGGATGATAGTGTCACTTTCCTTTTTAGTAGAGAATGTTGGTTCACTTCTTGATTCTTCTAAATATCACACTCTTCTAACTTCACTACAAATCAATCAAGCAAACACATTTTCAAAACAACATTCAAACAATTTATCACACATAAAATAACAAAACATGGTCATGCATGCAAGCATGCAAAAGATAGTTCTATTTAGAAAAGTGGTTTCTATTAGGCTCTAAACATTTTCAAGCTCACATTGGTCATTTACAAAAGTGGTAAAAGCATTTGCAAAAGGTTTTATCTATAAACCATTTTTAAATCAAATCAATATTTTATGTGGTTGAAAATGCTTTTAGCAAAGTAATATTCTTTAAAGGGTTCACCAAATATATTTTAATTCTCAAAACATGGTGTTTAGGGTCAGAAGGTTTGAATCAAATCATTTCTCAAAGGTTTCACTCCAAAAATCATTGCTAAAACATAAACAATATTTTTAGTTGACTAAGAATGAGCTAATTCAATTATTTATTCCTTAACTTCACAAAATATATTTTTAAATCCATAAGTTGGTTCCTATGGTCAGTAGGTTCATAACAATCCAATTTGCAAAGATTTCATCTTCAAATTATATCTAGAACAATTTTTATATTCAAAATAAGCCTACACAAGTTTCTGCAATTTCAACCAATTTTCCAGAAGCAAAACATTAAACAAAGTGCATGGTTTCAAAGTACTTGTTCTACTGATTCCATTGATATAAAATTTGCAAAATTTGGACGTGTAGAACTAAAGTTATGAATTTTACAAGTTTGCATATCAAACAGATTCTATTTTCTGTTTTTAAACCAAACCATGTCCACGTGGCGTGTTTCTATTGGACGGTACCGCTTCGTGCGGATCAGCCTCTCTGGACCGCAGGATTTCACTTAAATCGCACGGCGCAGATCGAGTGATACCCCTTCGTCTAGATCTAATCTTAGCCAGACGATTCACATCATACGGCTCACAGCAGCTCAACCAGTAACTGGCGGCGCTAGCGGCGGCTGGCGGTGGCGCACGCTCAGGCGGTGAGCTTGCCGACGATGTAGGAAGCGAGGGAGAGGGGGAAGTTGCTTACACCGTTCGCGTGGTCGAGGTGAGGCTCGAGGTGCTGTCGGCTTGGCGAGGGGCGCTCAAGAACGGAGGAGATTGCTCGTCGGAGACAGCGGTGGCATCGGGCTTGCTCAGTTGTCGACGGGGGCGATGCTTGGGAGAGAGCTAACACAAATGGGGCACATGGTTAGACGCGGGCGAGTGCGTAGATGATAGGAGCATCAACGGAAAGGCTCGGGGCGGTCTTCTCTTACTAGGGGAGTTCACCGGAGCAATGGTAGACGACGGTGGCGAGTGGCGTTGAGGTTGCCAATGTTCTGGAGCGGGCGCGGCTGAGTTGGAGATTCTGGTGGATGCGCCTGGTGCTGGCGAGCAAGGCTGTGTGCAGTGGAAGGCAAGGCGCGGCGAGGTGTGGCCGGAATTCGCTGGAGACGTCGCCGGAGACAGAGGTGGTCGAGCTCGAAATTCACTCAGCCTGGGGGCAGAGAGGGAGAGGCAAGCGAGGGGAAAGGTAGAGGAGACAGGGGCGATTAAGTACGCGTGGTTGCAGGGGGGGTGATGGCTGCAATAACGTGAATTGATCGCCGGAGTTAATGGCAGAAACAGCGAGGGGACATGGTCGCGAGGGAGACGATGCTGAGGTGGCCAGTGGGGCCGAGCTGTCTGCGAGTGAGAGAGAGGGGGCACAGGGTCCACTACTCAGTGACTCAGCGGGTGCGTTTTTCAATGAAAAATGGTTCACTGCGGGGGAGAAGGAGTGGGCTGGTGTTGGGCTTGCTGGGCCTGTTGGCAGTGGGCTGCTTTGTTTCATTTTTTTTATACTTAATCTTTTTCTTTTCTGTTTTGAATATTCTGATTTGATTTTCATTCAAACAGTTCAAACAACAAATCAATTCAAATCACCAACAAACTTTGTATTGATTTTAATTCTGTTTAACAACATATTCCAAAGTCCATAATAAAATAATACTTTTAATCCTTTAAGATCTATTAATAATTAAATAAATAGACCTTAGTCTTTAATTCAAATAGGATTTAATTTATTTTTAAAACTCTATTTGAAAACTAAATAATATCAAAACCTTTTCAGTAGGTTTCATTTGAAAATATAAAACACTTGGAATTTTTATTTAAAATACTTTAACAAGTTTTAGTGTTTATTTAAAATGGAAAACTCTTTACTTAAATAAAATTTGGATATTAATGAATCCTTATTATTTTATTTAAATAAACCTTTACTATTTTTATCAAACAAAATATTTTATTTCATTTGCTTGGCCAAGATTTAATTTGGCTCTATAAAATAATCCTTATTTATAATTCTTCCTTTTCTTTTGAAAACCAAATCTTTTTATTAAAAGATCCAAAAATAGTGATTCCAACTATTATAACTTTCTTTATTAATTGTTTATCTTTTTAAATCCTTTTAGGATTTTATTTGATCAAAATAGCTTTTGATGTTTCCATTTGGAATCAAAAAGTTTCTTCTCACCCTAAATTTCAACAAATTTTTTATTTGTTTATTTTTTTTCATATTTCAAAATTTGGAAAATTTTGGGATGTGACAATAGTATGGCCACTCCAACTGTCTATAACTGTGGACGCGGCTATTCGAACAGTTTGACACTCTGTAGAGATTGTACACTTTCACCACAACATTCGATACATCCGTCAGGAACAAATCCTGAATTCGCCATAGTCAGTATGTGGATAATCAATCCTAACCTTTCAATTACACGCCCTAGTATAGGCACCTCTCCAGTGAGTTTAGCCTCCCAACCATGACCAACTGTCATCTTGGGTACTGCACAGGTGGACAATCTTCACAAGGTAGCCTCAGCTCAGACCTTGGCCGTGAGGGAACCAATACTAAGGTATATAAGTTTCCAGTCAAGCCCTACCCAATTCTTGGGTATTGTGGTTGTACGGTAAAATTGGAATGGTATCGCATCCAGACAACCATCAGTTTTATAAAGGGCTAAGGCTCATGCCTCAATATTTTCATCACCAAATCATCTAGTGTTCGAGAACACATGTAAAAACATCTCAATAGAATGATCCATCATTCCAAGGTTTTCATAACCATTTTCACCAAGTATTCCCATCTAAAGTTGATCAAGTTTTATGCTTAGCACTAGCATCTAGAACTGGAGGTAAGTACCAATGAGGGGTGGTAAACTAGTGGAGTTTAACTAAGTTCAATCTCATGCCTTAGGATGACATAAAGATTATCCAGCTTAGGCCAAATTTTATGCTCTTTATGCAACCTTCAATTATCTCTCTAGAATCTACAATTCACTTAAATAAACTCTAAGTACTAGCTTTGATAAAGAAATAAAGTATAAAGCTTGCAAGTAAAACTAGGAATGGGGTTATCAAATGGGTATGATCACATATGCTTAAGGCATATAGTTGGCATGGTAACAAGCAAGTATTTGCTTGCATAGGTCAACTTGATTAGTAAGGCTTGCTAAAGTAGAGTATCTTGCAAGTGTTAGCTTGCCTTGTGTAGATCAGTGGTTGAAGTTCTCCTCCGCTTCTACTTCATAGTATCCTCCTTCTTCCTCGTATCCTTGGTCGGTACTAGCGTCTATAAATAAATACGAGGTACACAATCACCAAACAATACTTAACTATTTTCAATCATCACACAAAAGGGTCCTATAGATGATCTAGCATCATCACTAACATCACAAGAATAAGGCAATTGTCTTATTTATTTTATTTTTATAAAAGTAATTTCTACTCATTGAAAAACTACTTAAGATTTAATATTCTCCAAACCAAACATGGTATCATGTTGACACATGTCATCACCAAAAATTTCAGTACATGGGAATGTGATTTAAAGTGGTGTCACAATTTAATAAGGTTTAACCTTTTATTTTAATTAAATAAAGTGATTAGAAATGCCTATGTGGCATTCTTTTATTACTTGAACATTATTTCTGTAAGTAAACCCATATATTTTTATATATTCTGAAAGGTATGGTTAAATGGGATTTTTTAGAGTTGGAATCAACTCAAAAGCTATTATGGTTTAAATTTGAAAAATGTTTGAATGCAGAAAAGCTTCTGCCTTGTTATTTTTACCAAGGGTGATCTACAGATTCAAATGATTTGAATCCAACGGGCTTGGATTAAGCATTTCAAAACCTTTCTAACAAAATTTGGTTCATTCAATCTGGTTCACTGAATCGAGCTGGGTTGATTTTTGAAACTAGGTACAGATCTGTGTTTGAATTAAAATAGAAAAAGTTAACTTCCAATGACTGGGCCGCGCGGGAAACGATACTGGGCCGGCCTGCTAAGCACAGCGCTTACGCGGGCTAGTTAAGTTGCTGTCCCCACGCGTCAGTGAGACAGGGGGGTGTGAAGCGGTACGGGGCAACATGGTGCGTTGGATTAGAAGTAAGATCAACGGCTGAGGGTCATCGTCGACGATGAACTAGTCACCGGCGAGCTCGAACCCTAGCGGCGCACTAGGGGTTGTGGGAGGTTCACCGGGGCTCAGGCGAGGGTTGGCGATGCGGGCGAACGACGAAGTCGACGACAGCGAACCTCTTGGTACCGGCAGCTTATCCTGGGGTGGACGAAATCGACGGCGCCCTTCTTCTCCAGAGGCGGCCTGCTACGGCGCAATTCCGGCGATGCGCTGGTCGCCTTGCTCCGGGAACGGGGTGGAACGATCAGTGAGGAGAGGGGAGTGAGATGGTGTGAAGAGTTTGAGCGGGGGATGCCTCTATTTATAGTCTCGACGACGAGACCAAACATGATGGGAAGGCGAAGGTGGCGACATGGCTACAGGCTGCTAGAGGCATGGTCGGTGGTGGCGATCGATCGGTGGTCTCCTGGCGATGCTCTATGGCTTTAATGCGCGTGTAGGGGCGGTGGAAAATGGTCTGGAACATGCGATGCTCTGCGCGGCAGAGGCGGCGTCTTCGACAGCGAGCGGTGACTGTGAAGCATGGGGCGGCGAACGGGGATGTCTAGCGGTCTCCTGGGACGGTGGTGATCGCGTATGCACGCAGCGAGGGCGGCGCGCGGTCTCTGGGCGTGTGTCGAGGGTGGCGCTCTGGCGCATGCTCGGCATGGTTGATAGACGCACGGGCGCGGCGTTCCTGGCAGTTTTGGTTGCTGTCTGCGAGGCAGGGCTGGTTGAGAGGGGGTGGTGAGGCATGGGCTACCTCCCAGACAAGGTTGGCACGGCTAGTTCTTCTCCTAGCCTGCTGTCCACACTGGGGTGACATGGGTGGCTTCGGCTGTTCACCATTGATGACATTGCCAAGCTTATAGTGGGGCTAGGGCTTAGTTAAGTTTGCTAGATGATCTACTGAGTTTGTTGTGAGCTAGAGAGGGAACAAGTTAGGCCCAAATCACTGCTCACAATAGTGTTTAGGATTTGATTGATTTGCATCAGCAAGGTGTTTGATGAAATGACGGCAAGAACTCAAGTTTTGAATTTTGAAAAGAGTTTTGGTGGGTGTGCTAGGCATGTGCTGGTGAGTCTGTGGATGCTTGGGTTTTGAAAGTTGAGCTTGTTTGAGTGGTTTTTGAAAAAGTGGGATCTTCCCATATGATAAAGATTCAATTTTGAACTGTCCTTTAAACTATGCATTCAAATGTTTTCGGATGATCACAAAGTGGTCCTTGGTACTTTGTTATGAGTACTATCAAGGGGTGAAAAGATCCAAACAAGTTTCTGTTAAGTTCTGAAAGTTAGAGACAGCCAAAGTAGGCCTGGGAGTTAAATTGGCCAAAATGACCATTCCCTTATTTTGTTTGTTTTGATTTATTTGTCTTTGGGAAAAGTGTGGGGATTGTTTAGATGATGTTTATTTCACCTAAGAATCCTTTTACAAGCAAAGAAACACATAAACAAGGCAATTCAAAAGAATTCAAAATGGGATGCATACACACATGCATGCTTTCATATTCTTATTTAGAAAAGTTTTTGTTAATCCTAAATTTGGTGATTAGAGTTTGATGATTCTAGTTTAATATTTTTGGGATGTTACATTTTTGTAGTAGGATACTAAGCTCTAGGGTTGTTTTGCAAAAAGCCAGATTTACCTCTACTAAGTTCAGAAGCAAAGAAAACTAGTTGAAAGTTTTATAACACCTAAGTGGGAATTTGAATTTCGTGTCACAACTCTGTTGTGGTCAAGTCAAAGTCACAAATCATTTCATAAGTTATTTTGAAAACATCTAACGATAGAATAGTATGGCCACTCCAACTGTCCATAACCAGACGCGAATATTCAAATAGTTTGACACTCCGCAGAGATTGTACACTTTCACCACAACATTCAATACATTCGTCAGGAACAATCCTGAATTCACCATACTCAGTATGAGGATAATCAATCCTAACCTTAAAATTATACGCCCTAGGATAGGCACCTCTCCTATGAGTTTGGCCTCCCAACCATGACCAAATGTCATCTTGGCCACTGCACAGGTGGACAATCTTCACAAGGTAGCCTCACCTTAGACCTTGGCCGCAAGGCAACCCATACTAAGGTATATAAATTTCCAGTCAAGCCCTACCCAAATTTTGGGTATTGTGGTTGTACTGTAAAATTGGAATGGTATCGCATCCAGATAACCATCAGTTTTTAAAGGGCTAAGGCTCATGCCTTAACATTTTCATCGTCAAAATCATCTGGTGTTCAGAAACACATGTCAACACATTTCAGTAGAATGATTCATCATTCTAAGGTTTTCATAACAATTTTCACCAAGTATTCCCATCTAAAGTTGATCAAGTTTTATGCTTAGAACTAGCATATACATGTGGGGGGGTAAATACTAATGGTGGGTAATAAACAAGTGGGGACTAGCTAAGTTCAATCTCATGCCTTAGGATGACATTAATATTATCTAACTTAATACAAATTTTATGCTCTTTATGCTACCTTCAATTATCTTTCTAGAATCTACAAGTCACTAAGTAAACTATAAGAGAAAACTTTGATAAAGAAAATTAAAGTATTAAGCTTGTAAGTAAAACTAGGATTAGATATCAAGTGATGTAAGCTTGCTAAGTTAATAGCTTGCTAAGTTGCAAGTGTTAGCTTGCAATGTTGCAAGTATAGGATTGCCTTGTGTAGAGCAGTGATTGAAGTTCTCCTCGGCTTCTTCCTCGTAGTATCCTCCTTCCTCCTCGTATCCTTGGTCGGTACTGGCGTCTATAAAGAAATACGAGGTACACATTCACCAAACAATACTTAAGTATTTCTAACCATCACACAAAGGTGCACACTAGGTGATCTAGCATCATCACTAATATTACAAGATTAAAGCACTTGTATTATTTATTTTATTCTTAGAAAAATAATTTCTACTCATTGAAAAACTACTTAAGATTTAATATTCTCCAACTCAAACATGGGATCATGTTGACACATGTCATCACCACACATTTCAGTACATGGGAATGTGATTTAAAGTGGTCTCACAATTTAATGAGGTTTAACCTTTTTATTTTATTTAATTAAAGTGATTAGAAATGCCTATGTGGTATTCTTTATTACTTGATCATTATTTCTGTAAGTAAACCTATATATTTTTATATATTCTGAAAGGTATAGTTAAATGTGATTTTTGAAAGTTGGAATCAACTCAAAAGCTTTTGTGGTGGAATTTTGAAAAATGTTTGAATGCAGAAAAGCTCCTGCCTTGTTATTTTTACCATGGTTGATCTACAAATCTAAATGGTTTGAATCCAACGGGCTTGGATTAAGCATTCCAGTACCTTTCTAACAAAATTGGTTTCATGCATTTTGGTTCACTGAATCTAGCTGGGTTGATTTTTTAATCTAGGTACAGAACTGGGTTTGAAATTAAATGAATAAAACTAAATATGAATCAGTGGGTTGCGTGGGAGGTTTAGCTGGGCCGGCCCACTACGCACAGTGCACGCGCGGGCTGGTTAAGTGGTTGTCCCCACGCGTCAGTGAGACAGTGAGGGGCAAAGCGGTATGGGGCAATGTGGACCGTGGGATCTAGTTCTAATCGAACGGCTCGAGTTCATTGTCCACGCCTGAACAGGAGGCGAGGAGCACGAACCCTAGCGCGATCAGTGGGGGTCGTGGGAGGCTCACCGGGGCTCCGGCAATGGTCGGCGATGGGGGCGAACAACGAAGTCGACGACGACGATTCTCCTTGTACCGGCAGCTTCTCCTGGGGCGGCTCCAATCGACGGCGCCCTTCTCCTCCAGCAGCGGCAAGCTCCGGTGAAATTCCGGCGATGTGCTACTCGCCTTGCTCCAGGAGTGAATGGGTGTGATCAGTGATAGGTTGGGAGTGAACTGGTATGAAGAAAACGAGCGGGGAGGCCTCCTTTTATAGTGCGGAAAGGGGACCGAAGGTTGCGGGCTGAGTTCGTCGTGGTCGATGGCACAGAGTGCTACTGGCATGGGCGATGGTAGGTGGCGGTGCTGTGCTCCCTGGCGAAGCTCAATGGCATGGTGGCGAGGCGTGGGGCGGTGCTGATCGGTCGGAACACGTCGATGCTCTGGGCGGGTCCGAGGCGATTTTAATGGTGCACGGGTTCTCCTGGTCGCACGGCGGCGAACGAGCATGTCTACGGGGTTGTTGGGATGGTGGTGATCACGCATGTAAGCGGCGAGGGCGGCGCGCGATCTGTGGGTGATGGTCGAGGGTGGCGCACTGGCGTGCTCTCGGCTCGCACGCAGAGAGACTGGGCGCGCTCGGGTAGTGTGGTCCATGGGCTGGCAGTGCTCGAGGATGGGACAGGGAGTGGCGGTGGACGGTGCTACGTCTGTGAGACAAGGTTGGTGAGGCTAGAGAGGCTCCTAGCTGGCTCGCGACATTGGGTGGCAAGGGTGCTCTCTGCATGCTTGCCATTGATGGCATGGTCTGGTTTATAGTGAGCTAGAGGGGTTAAACAAGTTAGATTATCTACTATGGGTGTAGTGTGAGCTAGATAGGGAACAAGTTTGGCCAAAAATTACTGCACACTATAGTGTTTTGTGTTTGCTGGTTTGCTGCTCATAATGTGTTTGATGAAAAGGTTTGGTTGGGTTTTGAAAAGGTGTGATCTTCACATATGATAAAGATTCAATTTTGAATTGCCATTTGAATGAGGTTGCCAAATGTTTCTGCTAGTATGAAAGGTGGGCTTTGATTCACTTTTACTTGGTCTAACAAGGGGTGAAAAGAATTGGAAAAGTTTTTGTTTGAAATCTTGGACTAGAAACACTCAAAGTGACCTAGTGAGCCAGATTGGCAAAAATGACCATTTGCCTTAATTGATTTGTTTTTGTTTTTCACTTTATTTGTTTCTGCTTGGAAATGTTTTACATGATGCTATATTCATCTTTAAACCATTTCTTGCTATTTAGGTTAATCACACAAGTTCATTCATGAATTTATCAAATCATCACATACACACATGTATTCATATGATTTAAATTAATCAAAGTTTTTATCAACCCTAAATTTAGTGATTAGAGTTTGATGATCATTGTTTTCATATTTTTGGGATGTTACAGTTGAGGTCCTTTCTAGGTTTTCTTGTCTTGTTCTTCTCCATTTGTGGACAATCAGATGCATAATGGCCTAACTCTTTGCAATTGTAGCACATCACCTGGCTAATATCCTTCTTTATCCTTGGTATCACTATCTCTTGTTTGTTTCCTTGGCCCTTCTTCTTTTTAGGTCTCTCCAAGGCTAGGAGGTCTCTTAGTTCATGTTCTTCATATTTCATCACAAATGTAGGAAACCTTTCACAGTTCTTAGAACGGTTCTGAGGGTAACGTCCATGTTTCCTCTTTTGTTCACCAAAATTGGTTACCTTGTATGGAGGTGTATACTGAGATTTGAGTTTGTCTTCATCATTCTTGGTAGAAGTTGTACCTTCATGGGTGTTTCCAAAGACTTGATGTATTCCATCCTTAGCTTGATGTTTCATCTATTGAACTATAGGATAGACGTGGCATTGGACGGGGCGATGATTAGTTCCTTCACACAGGAAACATGTAATTTGAGATGTGGGGCATAGTCTAGCTAGATGGTCATCATCACAATTTGGGCACTGGTCAATATTCTCTTTATAAGTGTGTCCTATGTCTCAATAGATTTTGCAGGCTTGAGTTCTTGCCACAATATCATCCTTAAAATCATTGTTGTCAGAATCTCGTTGGGAAGGGTTGCTTCTCATGTTGATCATCTGATTGGTCATCCTTTGCAACAATTGGGATTGGGATCCCAAGAACTTTAGTATGTCCAGGTCTAACTCAGTGTTGTTGTGATTGTTGCCTAAAAACTGGGTTATCACTTGATTCAACTTATTGGTTTCTTGGGTAAGTCATCTTCTTGGGTTAGCAGTTGTACTATCATGTGTATCTCGAGGTTATTGCTATCACCATTCTTGGAGTTGTGGTTTCTTGGGTAAGTCATCTTCTTAGGTTGGGTTGGAATTATAATAGACAAAAGATTTCTAGGGAAATAATTCTACTCATACACAACAATTCACACAAAGCAATATAAAAGCAATAACAATCATGCATTACACTCAATCAACAAGGTTCAAGCATATCTTACGCAAACAAAATATTATTGCCATACCACATAGGTTTTTATGATCAATAAACGATCAACAAATCGATTTGAACGAAACACTAGTATGGTGGTCCAACTATAGGGTATCACTAGAGATCATTCAATCCTTCTTCTTAGCTATTACATCAGGAACAATATCATGGTATCCTTGGAAGAAATTACAGTATCTTGGTCACAAAGTTCAAAGGTGATGCCTATATGGTTCCTCCTAAGTTGAGTTTCCTTAGTGTCAACACCCGGATTTTTAATCCCAGATGCCTGTTATGCCATACATCGCAATCCCAGGATTACCATTGTTGCGAGACATAACAGATTTCGATACCACAGTACATCATCCATTACAAACCATACATAAGGTCTTACACAAATAAGGATCTCATGATCCAGTTCTTAATACAACTCAAGCAGTGGAAATACGTAATAATAACGGTAGCGTAGGCGAAGCTCCATCTTCGGGGTCACAGGCAATGCTGACGATGGGAGATGATCCTATTTGTCGTAACATTCCTGGATTCCATCCTCCTGGTACTCCTCTTCATAGTCTGGCCATGGGAATAGCTAGGGACAAAGCCATGAGTACTCTTTAAGTACTCGCAAACTAATACTAACAAGTGAAGGGTTTTTTTAGTAGGACACTAAGCTCTAGGGTTGTTTTGCAAAAAGCCAGATTTATCTCTACTAAGTTTAGAAATGAAGAAAGCTAGTTGAAGTTTTATAACACCTAAGTGGGGACTTGTATTTCATATCACATCTGTTGTGGTCAAGTCAAAATCTCAATTCATTTCACAAGTCATTTTGAAAACATCTGACGGGGGAATAGTATGGCCACTCAAACTGTCCATAACCGCGGACGCGGCTATTCGAATAGTTTGACACTCTGTAGAGATTGTAATCTTTCACCACAACATTCAATACATCCATTAGGAACAAATCCTGAATTCACCATACTCGGTATGCGGATAATCAATCCTAACCTTTCAATTACACGCCCTAGTATAAGCACCTCTCCTGTGAGTTTGGCCTCCCAACCATGACCAACTGTCATCTTGGGTACTGCACAGGTGGACAATCTTCACAAGGTAGCCTCAGCTCAGACCTTGGCCGTGAGGGAACCAATACTAAGGTATATAAGTTTCCAGTCAAGCCCTACCCAATTCTCGGGTATTATGGTTGTACGGTAAAATTGGAATGGTATCGCATCCAGACAACCATCAGTTTTATAAAGGGCTAAGGCTCATGCCTCAACATTTTCATCATCCAAATCATCTGGTGTTTGGAAACACATGTCAAAACATCTCAATAGAATGATCCATCATTCCAAGGTTTTCATAACCATTTTTCCACCAAGTATTCCCATTTAAAGTAAATCAAATTTTATGCTTAGCACTAGCATCTACAAGTGTGGGTAAGTACTAATGAGGGGTGGTAAACTAGGGGAGTTTTACTAAGTTCAATCTCCTGCCTTAGGATGACATAAGGATTATCTAGCTTAGTCCAAGTTTTGTGCTCTTTATGCAACCTTCAATTATCTTTCTAATGTCTACAATTTACTTAAGTAATCTCTAAGTAATAGCTTTGATAAAGAAATAATGTATAAAGCTTGTAAGTAAAACTAGGATTGGGGGTATCAAGTGGGTATGATAACATATGCTTAAGGCATATAGGTGGCATGGTAACAAGCAAGTATTTGCTGGTGTAGGTATCAGTATGAGATTGCTAAATTGCAAGTGTTAGCTTGCAAGTATTGGCTCGCAAGGTTAACTTGTATAGTAAGGATTTCCTTGTGCATAGTAGTGGTTGAAGGTCTCCTCGGCTTCTTCTTCGTAGTATCCTCCTTCTTCCTCGTATCCTTGGTCGGTACTAGCGTCTATGAATAAATACGAGGTACACAATCACCAAACAATACTTAACTATTTGCACTCATCACACACAAGGGTCCTATAGATGATCTAGCATCATCACTAAAATTACAAGATTAAAGTTTGGTTTAATTTCTTTTATTTTTAGAAAAGTAATTTCTACTCATTGAAAAACTTCATAAGATTTAATATTCTCCAAACCAAATATGGGATCATGTTGACACATGTCATCACCACATATTTCAGTACATGGGAATGTGATTTAAAGTGGTGTCACAATTTAATAAGGTTTAACCGTTTCATTTTAAATAATTAAAGTGACTAGAAATGCCTATGTGGCATTCTCTTATTACTTGAACATTATTTCTGTAAGTAAACCCATATGTTTTTATATATTCTGAAAGGTATGATCAAATGTGATTTTTAGAGTTGGAATCAACTCAAAAGCTATTATGGTTTAAATTTGAAAAATGTTTGAATGCAGATAAGTTTCTGCCTTGTTCTTTTTACCAAGGTTGATCTATAGATTCAAATGATTTGAATCCAACGGGCTTGGATTAAGCATTTCAAAACCTTTCAAACAAAATTGGTTTCATTCAATTTGGTTGAGTGAATCGAGCTGAGTTGATTTTTGAAACTAGGTACAGAACTATGTTTGAACTTAAAAAGAAAAAGCTAAATTCAAACGAGTGGGCTGCGCGGGAAGGGTTATTGGGCCGGCCCAGTGTCACTCCGCGGCGCGGGGCGCAACTGACAGGGCAGGTCTACTGGTCAGCGACTCTTAACACGCGAAGCAGTACGGGGCGACATGGTGCGTTGGATTAGAATGAAGATCGACGGCTGAGGGTCGTCGTCGACGATGAACTAGTCACCGGCGAGATTGAACCCTAGCCGCTCAGTGGGGGTCGTCGGGGGATCACCGGGACTCAGGCGAAGGTCAGCGATGCGGGCGAACGACGAAGTCGATGACGGCGAACCTCCTGGTACCGGCAGCTCCTCCTGGGGTGGACGAAATCGACGGCTCCTCTTCTCCTCTGCAGCGGCGAGATCTGGCCAAATTCCGACGATGCGCTGCTCGCCTTGCTCCGGGAATGGGGTGGAACGATTAGTGAGGTGAGGGGAGTGAGGTGGTGTGAAGAATTCGAGTGGGGGAGGCCTCTATTTATAGTGGCGAGAGGGGACTGACGGGCACGGGCTGAGCTCGTCGTGGTCGACAGCACAGAGGGCTATCGGTGTGGGCGACGGTAGGGGGCGGTGTTGTGCTTCCTGGCGAAGCTCAACGACGTGGTGGCGAGGCATGGGGCGGTGCTGATCGGTCGGAACGCTGTGGTGCTCTGAGCGTGCCCAACGGGAGTTTTAATGGCACACAACGCGCGTGGTCCATGCGGCAGCGAACGAGCGTGTCTGCGGGGTTTCTAGGACGGTGGTGATCACGCGTGCACGCGGCGAGGGCGGAGCATGGTCTGTGGTCGTCTGTCGAGCGTGGCGCACGGGGCACGCTCTCGGCATGGTTGCAGAGAAGGTTGGCATGGTCTGTGCATGTGGTCCAGGGGCTGGCATCGCTCGCGGCTGGGACAGGGAGTGGCGGTGGGGTGCTAGCTTGCTCCCAGACAAGGTTGGCGAGGCTAGTGTTTCTCATAGCTGGCTGTCGACTATGGGGTGGCAATGGTGCACTCGGCCTGCTCACCATTGATGACAATGGCCAGCTTACAGTGGTGCTAGAGATTAGTTAAGCTTGTTAGATGATCGACTAAGGCTAGTGGTGTCCAGAGAGGGAACAAGTTAGGCCAGAATCACTGCACACTATAGTGTTTAGGATTTGTTTGATTTGCATCTACAAGGTGTTTGATGAAATGGCCGCATGAATTCAAGTTTTGAATTTTGAAACTATTTCTGGTGGGTGTGCTAGGCATGTGCTGGTGATTCTATAGATGCTTTGGTTTTGAAAGTTGAGTTGGTTTGAGGTGTTTTTGATAAAGTGGGAACTTCCCATATGAAATAGATTCAATTTTAACATGTCATTTAAACTATGCATTTGAATGTTTTTGGATGATCACAAGGTGGGCCTTGATACTTTGTTATGAGTACTATCAAGGGGTGCAAAGATCCATACATGTTTCTGTTAAGTTCTGAAAGTTAGAGACAACCAAAGTAGGCATGGGAGTTAATTTGGCCAAAGTGACCATTCACTTATTTTGTTTGGTTTGATTTATTTATCTATGGGAAAAGTGTGGGGATTGTTTATATGATGTTTATTTCACCTAAGAATCATTTTACAAGCAAAGAAACACATAATCATGGCAATTCAAAAGAATCCAAATTGTAATGCACACTCATATGAATGCTTTCATATTTTAATTGGAAAAGTTTTTGTTAACCCTAAATTTGGTTATTAGAGTTTGATGATCCAAGTTTAGTATTTTTGGGATGTTACAAACCTTCCCCCCTTAAACAAAATCTCGTCCCGAGATTTGAAAAAGGACGAAAAGATTACCTAGGATTTGAAGAGATCGGGAAACTCCGTCCTGATGTGATCTTCGCGCTCCCAGGTAGCTTCCTATTCTGTGTGGGTGCTCCACTGAATCTTGAGAAACTTGATGCTTCGGGTTTTGGTAGTTCTGAAAGCTTCTTCTAGAATACGGATGGGTACTTCGGGATAGTTCAGGTTATCGTTGATCTCTATGGTCCGGCGATCGATATTCTTGAACACTTCAGTCTTTTCCTTGACTTCGAGACACTTGCGAAGTAATGAGATATGGAACACATTGTGCACGGATGACATCTCTTCGGGTAGTTCCAATTGATACGACACTTCTCCTCGACGGTTTAGAATCTTGAAGGGGCCGATATATCTGGGGGCTAACTTTCCTTTTAGCTGGAAACGTTGCATTCCCATCAATGGCGACACTTTCAGATACACAAAATCTCCTAGGTTGAAGGCGAGGTCTCGACTTATCTTGTCGGCGTAACTCTTTTGTCTGGATTGGGCGGTCTTGAGTTGCTCACGAATCATGTGAACCTTCTCTTCCGCTTCTCGTAGGATATCGGGTCCAAAAATCTGACTCTCTCCTACATCTGACCAATTCAAGGGGGTGCGACACTTTCTTCCGTACATGAATTCAAAGGGGGCCATTTGCAAACTAGCTTGATAACTGTTGTTGTATGAAAATTCTACGAAAGGCAAACAGTCTTCCCATTTAGATCCATATTCTAACACACATGCTCTCAACATATCTTCCATTATTTCATTTAATCGCTCCGTTTGTCCATCGGTCTGAGGGTGATAAGCGGTGCTAAAATCTAGGCGGGTTCCTAAACCTTCTTGGACTTTCTTCCAGAATCTCGAGGTAAACTGAGTTCCTCGATCTAATACGATGTTCTTGGGGACTCCGTGCAAACTGACGATTCTAGCGATGTACAACTCCGCTAGCTTCGAACTCTGGTATGTGGTCTTGACGGGTAAGAAATGGGCGACTTTGGACAATCTGTCCACTATGACCCAGATAGAGTCATTTTCCATACTAGAAGTAGGCAATCCAGTGACAAAGTCCATTCCAACTAAATCCCATTTCCATTCCGGAATTTGCAAGGGTTGCAACAATCCAGCGGGTCTTTGATGTCCCGCCTTGACTCGCTGACATATGTCACACTTGGCGATATAGCTTCCGATTTCTCTCTTCATCTTATGCCACCAAAATTGCTCCTTCAAATCTTGATACATCTTCGTTCCTCCGGGGTGGATAGAATAAAGAGTATCATGAGCTTCTTTCAAAATAACTTCTTTCAACTCAGAATCTGCTGGTACACAAAGGCGTCCTTTGTACCACAAAACTCCTTCTTCGTCTTCGGTGAATCCGGGTACTTTGCCTGTACCGATACGACGCTTGATTCTGTCGATACTAGCATTTCCTTTCTGCGCCTCTTTGATCCGGCTGATCAAAGTGGGTTGAAGTTCTATGCTAGCCAAAAATCCTTCACTTACTAATTCCATTCAAAAATCTTCCTTCTCTTTGTGCAAACTTGGTTGCTCCTTCAAAATCATGGAGTTCAAGCGGCATGGCAATCTGCTAAGGGCATCTGCTACCACGTTGGCTTTACCAGCGTGATAGTGAATGTAATGATCGTAATCCTTGATTATCTCAATCCATCTTCTCTGCCTCATATTCAGCTCCTTCTAAGTGAATATATACTTTAGGCTCTTGTGATCCGAATAAATCTCCCAACGATTTCCCATCAGGTAGTGCCTCCATGTCTTCAGGGCTAGAACTACTGATGCGAGTTCGAGGTCATGGGTTCGGTAATTTTGCTCATGTTGTTTCAGTTGTCGAGATAGATAAGATATGACTTTGCCCTCTTGCATTAGCACACATCCGAGACCGATCTTGGATGAGTCGCAATACACGTCAAAGGGCTTCGTGATATCCGGCATGATTAAGATTGGGGCTGAAATCAATCTCTGCTTGAGTTCTTGAAAACTCGCTTCACATTGGTCGGTCCATTCAAACTTCTTGTCCTTCTTCAGCAATTGGGTCATGGGTCTGGCGATACTCGAGAATCCTTCTACGAACTTGCGGTAATACCCCGCCAATCCGAGAAATGCATAAACTTGGGTTTGGGTGGTTGGGGCTTGCCAATCTTCGACATCTTTCACCTTTGCAGGGTCCACGGCAATTCCTCCGGCTGAGACAATGTGGTCGAGGAATCCTACCTCCTGTAACCAGAATTCACATTTGCTAAACTTGGCATACAACTGATGCTCTCTAAGGGTTCCAAGAATGGTCCTTAGGTGTAGCTCATGTTCTTCTTCCGATTTGGAATAAATTAGGATGTCGTCGATGAAAACAACGACAAACTTATCCAGGAAGTCCATAAAAATCTTATTCATGAGATTCATGAAATAAGCGGGGGCATTGGTTAATCCAAAAGACATGACAGTATACTCGTATAATCCATATCTGGTGGTAAAGGCAGTCTTGGGAATATCCTCTGCGTGAATCTTGAGTTGATGATAGCCTGTTCTAAGATCAATCTTAGAAAAAACTTTGGCACCGGTCAACTGATCAAACAAATCTTCTATCTTGGGCAATGGGTACTTTTTCTTGATAGTGACAGCATTCAACTTCCGATAATCGGTACATAAACGGTTACCTCCATCCTTCTTATCCACGAATAAGACAAGTGATCTCCATGGTGACGCACTTGGTTGAATCAATCCAATTTCCAACATGGAATCCATTTGCTTCTTTAGTTCTGCTAGTTCCGACGGGTTCATACTATATGGTATCTGGGCTATGGGTCCTGTTCCGGGGATTAGTTCGATGATAAACTAGATATAACGATCTGGGGGCATACCGGGCAAAACATCTGGAAATACATCGGGGTATTCACAGACTATCCGGACTTGGTCAATGGTAGGTTGGGCTATGCTCTTGTTGCACTTGAATTGACAAGGTAAGGTTTCAGATATATGCTCGACTGATATTCCGGCTGTACTGGTCATGGTTATGGCTTTCTTGGCACAGTGGATTAATCCATTATGTTTGGACATCCAATCCATTCCTAATACTACTTCCAAACCTTTCGTTCCGAGTACTATCAGGTTAGCATAAAAATCTATGCCATGCATTTGGATGGGGATGGCTTTGCAAATTTTCCTAGCTTTGCTGGTTGAACCGGGGATTTGAACAATCATAACATGCTTCAGTTTAGTTGGTTGAATCTTACTAGTGCAGGCAAATTCTTCGGTGACAAATGAATGCGATGCACCAGAATCAAACAACACTCTAGCAAGTACTGAATTAACAGAAAACATACCCAGCACGACGTTTGGCGCTTCCTGAGCTTCTTCAGCATGCATGAGAAAAAGACGGCCGTTGCGGTTGAGCGAGTTCCCTATGGCAAACCTTGTTCCTGGCTAAACACGATGCTGCTGCTGAGCTAGGGTATTTGCATTTGGGGTTGTGGCAATCTTCTTGTTGGGGCACTCGTTGGAGTAGTGTCCTTTATTTCCACAGTCATAACAAGTCACTTGCGACTTGTCCTTTGCTGCAACAGGCACAACATTGCTTCCAGTCCTAGGGGCAGTATTGGTGTTGGCGGTAGCATTGTTGTTGTTGAACTTGGGTGGGGCACGGTTGAAATTGTTAGAGTTGCCGGGGTTGTTGTGATTTCCTCCGGGCCTTGGGTTTCCACGGTCGGGATAGGTCGGATGGTTCATCGGGGGTTTGTTGGTCCTCGGGGCAAATCCTGGAGATGGGTTGGGGCGATACTTTGGGGTCTGATGGGTTCCTGGCTGATGCATCATACGACGCTTGCGGTTCTCGTTGGCTTGGTTGATATTTCCTTCCATCTGGATGGCAGAGTCGACAAGGGCTTCGATATCCACAAAGGGGATATTGACTAACACTGTCCGCATCTCATCGTGCAGACCATTCAAGAATCTCTCCTTCTTCTTGGCTTCGGTGTCGATCTCATCTGGGTCATACCTAGCTAATGACAAGAATTTGTCACGGTATTCCAATACAGTCATCCGTCCTTGCTTCAGTTCTCTGAACTCATCTCACATTCTCTTGATCAAACCTGGTGGCACATGGGTTCTGCTGAACTTGACCTTGAATTCCTCCCAGGTCATCATCTGTCCTCCGGTCATTGCACGAACGTTGTTCCACCATGCTCTGGCATCTCCGGCTAGATAGTGGGTGGCGAACAAAACTTTTTCGTTAGCTTCCACTCCGGCTACTTCTAGGTTGTTTTCCATGGTTTGCAGACAATCATCGGCGTCTAAGGGCTCTTCTAACTTAGTGAAAACAGCTGGGTTGGTGTTCTGGAAATTCTTGAACTTAGATCCATGGTTGTCTTGATTTCCGTGGACTTGATTGTTGTTGGCCATCTGAGCTATGTGCTGAAGGGTGGCTAGGTTGGCTTGACGTTCGGCTCTTTCAGCTTCGCGGTCAGAAACCAACATTTGCAGGATCTGCAACATCGGGTCCGGGGATGAACCACTTCCTCCATGTGGCATCTGAAGATTGAGATAGATCATGAGAAAAGAGGGAAATTTCTAAGGTTCAGGCACTTGGAAAGTTTTAAAGTTTGCCTCGGATTTTCTAGCAACTTGCTTTTCATTCATTCATTCATTCATTCATTCATAGCACACGATACAAACACACACCACAACAAGGAAAAACAGATGGTTTTAAGAACCATTCTGGAATCTACGATACAGTGGGACTGAATACTACTCACTACGCTAGTGCTCAAGTGCTACTACTCCTTGGAGTCGGTGTACTCGTCATCCTCATCATCCTCATCGTCATCGATGAAGGCGAAGTCATCCTCATCGGTGAAGAAGTTCATAGCCTGATCCTCCAGAAAATCATCGTCATCGTTGAGATAGGTCTCTGGCATTCTCCCTTTCCTCCAACTGCATGTCTCTCTCGTGTATGGTCTCCTCCAAATCCAAGATACGGTGGCGAAGACGGGCAATGATGCGCTCCTTCTTGTCTAGCTGATGGCGGCAAGACTTGCGGTCCTTCACTAGCATGGCGATGGTCTGATCCTTCGTCTTGATGATGGCGGACTTGTGGTTGCAGTAGTCACGGCAATTATCCAATTCCTGCTGAAGACCATACATCATGAAGCTGAGGTGGTCCAATTGCATCTTCAGCTCGGGGTGGTATGGGCCTTCCAGTGGCTGTCCCATAGCATCACGTCTTGGACAAAACTCAAAACGGGTACCCTTGATCAGGTTGATACTCGGCCCACACAGACGGGCAAGAGCTTCCTGCATGGCCCTGGCAAGTCCATCGAGCCAGTTGTTTTCTCTTAAGGTGAACTAAATTCCCTCAGCAGTGGGAGGTTCAATCTTTCCTCGGAGACTTGCAACAATTAGCCACTGCAGATCTTCTCCTCCTTGATCATTGAGCTGAGCTCCGAAGAACTCGGGGTGCGGACGCTCCAGAATTTCCGAAAGCTGGTCCAAATCCCGCTCAAAGATAACGTCTCCTCCATTCCCCAACTGATAAAACTTTCTGTACCTCACGTCCATCTATAAGAATATAGGATGAGTAAGTTAGTAGAGTGATCAAGTGTGTCAAATTTTATGTCTTCTGCAAGAGTTTTTTTTTGAGGAACATGAATTTTCATGAAAGAATCAAAGTGATAAGAATGGGAATAAGTTTTTGTAAATATTTTCTTCCTCTTTTGATTCAAACGTCCAGTCTAACTAGGGTCTCCTATGGTCAGTATGGCTCTGATACCAACTTGTCAACACCCGGATTTATAATCCCAGATGCCTGTTATGCCATACATCGCAATCCCAGGATTACCATTTTTGAAAGACATAACAAATTTGGATACGACAGTATATCATCCATTACAAACCATACATAAGGTCTTACACAAATAAGGATCTCATGATCCAGTTGTTAATACAACTCAAGCAGCGGAAATATGTAATAATAACGGTAGCGTAGGCAAAGCTCCATCTTTGGGGTCACAGGCAATGCTAACGATGGGAGATGATCCTAGTTGTCGTAACCTTCCTGGATTCCATCCTCCTGGTACTCCTCTTCATAGTCTGGCCACAGGAATAGCCAGGGACAAAGCCATGAGTACTCTTTAAGTACTCGCAAACTAATACTAACAAGTGAAGGGGTTTTTGTAGTAGGACACTAAGCTCTAGGGTTGTTTTGAAAAAAGCCAGATTTATCTCTACTAAGTTTAGAAACGAAGAAAGCTAGTTGTTTTATAACACCTAAGTGGGAACTTGTATTTCATATCACAACTCTATTGTGGTCAAGTCAAAATCTCAATTCATTTCACAAGTCATTTTGAAAACATCTGATGGGGGAACAGTATGGCCACTCCAACTGTCCATAACCGCGGACGCGGCTATTCGAATAGTTTGACACTCTGCAGAGATTGTACACTTTCACGACAACATTTGATACATCTGTCAGTAACAAATCCCGAATTCTCCATACTTAGTATGCGGATAATCAATCCTAACCTTTCAATTACACGCCCTAGTATAAGCACCTCTCATGTGAGTTTGGCCTCCCAACCATGACCAACTGTCATCTTGGGTACTGCACAGGTGGACAATCTTCACAAGGTAGCCTCAGCTCAGACCTTGGCCGTGAGGGAACCAATACTAAGGTATATAAGTTTCCAGTCAAGCCCTACCCAATTCTCGGGTATTATGGTTGTACGGTAAAATTGGAATGGTATCGCATCTAGACAACCATCAGTTTTATAAAGGGCTAAGGCTCATGCCTCAACATTTTCATCATCCAAATCATCTGGTGTTCGGAAACACATGTCAAAACATCTCAATAGAATGATCCATCAGGTTTTCATAACCATTTTTCCACCAAGTATTCCCATCTAAAGTTGATCAAGTTTTATGCTTAGCACTAGCATCTACAAGTGTGGGTAAGTACAAATGAGGGGTGGAACTAGGGTAGTTTTACTAAGTTCAATCTCCTGCCTTAGGATGACATAAGGATTATCTAGCTTAGGCGAAGTTTTATGCTCTTTATGCAACCTTCAATTATCTTTCTAATGTCTACAATTTACTTAAGTAATCTCTAAGTAATAGCTTTGATAAAGAAATAATGTATAAAGCTTGTAAGTAAAACTAGGATTGGGGTTATCAAGTGGGTATGATCACATATTCTTAAGGCATATAGGTGGCATGGTAACAAGCAAGTATTTGCTGGTGTACGTATTAGTATGAGCTTGCTAAATTGCAAGTGTTAGCTTGCAAGTATTGGCTTGCACGGTTAACTTGTATAGTAAGGCTTGCCTTGTGCAGAGCAGTGGTTGAAGTTCTCCTCGGCTTCTTCTTCGTAGTATCCTCCTTCTTCCTCGTATCTTTGGTCGGTACTAGCGTCTATGAATAAATACGAGGTACACAATCACCAAACAATACTTAACTATTTGCACTCATCACACACAAGGGTCCTATAGATGATCTAGCATCATCACTAACATTACAAGATTAAAGTTTGGTTTAATTTCTTTTATTTTTAGAAAAGTAATTTCTACTCATTGAAAAACTACTTAAGATTTAATATTATCCAAACCAAACATGGGATCATGTTGACACATGTCATCACCACATATTTCAGTACATCGGAAGGTGATTTAAAGTGGTGTCACAATTTAATAAGGTTTAACCTTTTTATTTTAAATAATTAAAGTGACTAGAAATGCCTATGTGGCATTCTTTTATTACTTGAACATTATTTCTATAAGTAAACCCATATGTTTTTATATATTCTGAAAGGTATGATAAAATGTGATTTTTTAGAGTTGGAATCAACTCAAAAGCTATTATGGTTTAAATTTGAAAAATGTTTGAATGTAGAAAAGGTTCTGCCTTGTTCTTTTTACCAAGGTTGATCTATAGATTCAAATGATTTGAATCCAATGGGCTTGGATTAAGGATTTCAAAACCTTTCTAACAAAATTGGCTTTATTCAATTTGGTTCAGTGAATCGAGCTGAGTTGATTTTTGAAACTAGGTACAGAAGTATGTTTGAACTTAAAAACAAAAAGCTAAATTCAAATGAGTGGGCTGTGCGGGAAGGGTTATTGGGCCGGCCCAGTGTCACTCCGCGGCGCGGGGCGCAACTGACAGGGCATGTCTACTGGTCAGCGACTCTTAACACGCGAAGCGGTACGAGGCGATATGGTGCGTTGGATTAGAATGAAGATCGACGGCTGAGGGTCGTCGTCGACGATGAACTAGTCACCGGCGAGCTCGAACCCTAGCGGCTTAGTGGGGGTCGTCGGGGGCTCACCGGGGCTCAGGCCAAGGTCGGCGATGCGGGCGAACGACAAAGTCGACGACGGCGAACCTCCTGGTACCGGCAGCTCCTCTTGGGGTGGACGAAATCGATGGCTCCTCTTCTCCTCTGCAGCGGCGAGCTCCGGCGTCGTCGTGGTCGACGGCACAAAGGGCTATCGGCGTGGGCGACGGTAGGGGGCGGTGCTGTGCTTCCTGGCGAAGCTCAACGATGTGGTGTCGAGACGTGGGGCGGTGCTGATCGGTCGGAACACTGCGGTGCTCTAAGCGTGCCTGACGGGAGTTTTAATGGCGCACAACGCGCGTGGTCTGCGCGGCGGCGAACGGGCGTGTCTGCGGGGTTGCTGGGACGGTGGTGATCACGCATGCACGCGGCGAGGGTTGGCATGGTCTGTGCGTGTGGTCCAGGGGCTGGCATCGCTCGCGGCTAGGACAGGGAGTGGCGGTGGGGTGCTAGCTTGCTCCCAGACAAGGTAGGCGAGGCTAGTGTTGCTCATAGCTAGCTGTCGACTATGGGGTGGAAATGGTGCACTCGGCCTGCTCACCATTGAGGACAATGGCCAGCTTATAGTGGTGCTAGAGATTAGTTAAGGTTGTTAGATGATCTACTAAGGCTAGTGGTGTCCAGAGAGGGAACAAGTTAGGCCAGAATCACTACACACTATAGTGTTTAGGATTTGTTTGATTTGCATCTGCAAGGTGTTTGATGAAATGGCCACATGAATTCAAGTTTTGAATTTTGAAATTATTTTTTGTGGGTGTGCTAGGCATGTGCTGGTGAGTCTGTAGATGCTTGGGTTTTGAAAGTTGAGTTGGTTTTAGGGGTTTTTGAAAAAGTGGGATCTTCCCATATGAAATAGATTCAATTTTAAACTGTCATTTAAACTATGCATTTGAATGTTTCTGATGATCACAAGGTGGGCCTTGATACTTTGTTATGAGTACTATCAAGTGGTGCAAAGATCCATACATGTTTCTGTTAAGTTCTGAAAGTTAGAGACAGCCAAAGTAGGCATGGGAGTTAATTTGACCATAGTGACCATTCACTTATTTTTAATTGTTTTGATTTATTTTTCTTTGGGAAAAGTGTGGGGATTGTTTAGATGATGTTTATTTCACCTAAGAATCATTTTACAAGAAAATAAACACATAATCATGGCAATTCAAAAGAATCCAAATTGGAATGCACACTCATATGAATGCTTTCATATTTTAATTGGAAAAGTTTTTGTTAACCCTAAATTTGGTGATTAGAGTTTGATGATCCAAGTTTAGTATTTTTGGGATGTTACACTTAGTCTCTAGGTCCTGGGTATTATTCTTATCTTACTTGAAGTCCTTAGTGATGTCGAAGCTGAAGTTCTTAGTGAAACTGAAGCTGAAGTCCTTTGAGATGTTTAAGATGAAGTCATTTGTGATGTTGAAGTCCTTGATCATGTTGAAGTATTTGTCCATCAATTGGAAAAGAGAGAGATATAGAAATAAAACAGAATGCTGAGGAAAGAGTTTCCAAGATTTTTTGTAAATAAGTTATAACAAATACAACTCCTATTTCTATGGGGTTTTGTCCAATCCTAGGGTTACAATCCTACAAGCAACACAATGCTCTGATACCATCCATAGAGGCCTGAACCCAATAAGGTACAAGTCCCTGTGTCTACAGTGCTAGTCCCTGGATCGAATAGCTAGCACCCACAGTTTAAGATGTAATATCAAGAAACAAAGGTCATATTACATCTCATATCCAGGAATAAAATAATTCATTACAACTTACATAGCTCATATGGCTATCTTATTACAGAGCAGCAGATAACTACAAAGCATGGAGTCCTTCATCTTCATGTGCCATACGCAATCATGTTGGTTGTAGACTTGTAATCCCTACTCAACAAACTTCACTAATAGCAAGTAATCATGTAACATGATAACTTACAACCACAAGGGTCAATACATTTGAATTGTATTGGCAAGTGATACCATATTGATATAGAGAATCTATCATCTACATGAATATATGGTTAAGTGGAGTTTTGGCTGGCCTTTGCATAAAATAAGTTCTCCCTATCCTTTGTAAAATAGTTTTTCTCTTTTTCAAAACAATTCATCAAACATGGCACACTGGATATACACCAGGTGCTTCCCTTGTTCACCCAACAAGTTTTAACTTAGAAGTTAGAATGATGATATTCTTGATTCTACTTCATTGTCTTTGATGCTCAAATTGTCCATAATTGGGGACACGACTAAGTACTTAGTTTTACCCTCTTGAGAGGTGGTGCACTTTACCCACAAGAATTGACATGCATCGAGACGAGACTTTTCAGAAGCAATCCCTCAGATCACCACAGATGATTTCCTTCCTATCATAACTACCTCCTTCTGTCTGTCTTACTGAGTTCTTACAACTTAGTTGGTCAAGGCAGAGCCCATATGCCATGTGGCTGCATTGGAAGCTTTCGTTACAAGAACGTCTCCAATATCTTTGTTCCTGGGTGGCCATCCACAAGTGAGATACACCAGGGTAAACCATAGAAATGGGCCCTGGGTAACCACTCAACAAAAATCCATACAAGTCCCATTTCCACCCAGGTGTTTCATTAACATCACTTGTTTCCATTAGTCCAAAACAATACTTGTATTTTCATAAGACATCATATCATGATATTCCACCCACAATTCTATATATCCAGACTAAGCATTATAAACTTACAATGTGTCCTATCTTTAGGAAATTCTACCAAGGTATATACTATAGGATTGGCATAGCATAGAAATATACAAAATAGTCCTATCATGCACACTACAAAAATATTACTAATGCAATATATAGAAAAGGGTAGGACTTTTGATGACCAAAGTATCACTTTCCTTATAGTATAATATTTAGGTACTCTCCTTGATCTTGCAAATGTCACACTCCTCAAAGTTCACTACAATACAATCAAGTAAAAGCACACTCTCAATACTACAACACAAAAATAACAAAACAATAACAAGAATACAAAGAAATGCATGCAAGCATGCAAAAGGTCATTTTATTGAAAATTTTGTTCCTAACAAGGTTCTAAACATTACAAATACCTACTGGTCCTTTTTAAGAAGGTTGAATTCCAATTGGAACCAAGTTAGTGAAAATAAGTTATTTAAATCATTTTTCCTTTTCTAGAAAAGATTTTATTCAAAAGGATAATTTCTATTACCCACAAATTATATATTAAATTTCAAATGTTAGTGTTTATGGTCAGAGGGTTCAAAACAAAACCATTTGCAAAAGGATTCACTAAAAAATAATTTTTCCAACAATTTTTATAGCCAAAATAGCCAAAAGAAGTCTCTGCCTAAACCTCAAATTTTTCAGAAACAAGTGACCAAAATAAGGCCACAGTAATAAAGTTCACATTTTTCTGAATCCATAGACACCAAATTTGTATTTTTATGAATTGTGGATCAAGAGTTATGAATTTTACAAGTTTTAAACATGTAAAAACATTTTATGGATTTTAAACAAAAAGATCTGGCCAAGTGGCCTATTCTAATTGGCTAGTACCATTTCACGTGGATCAAGCGATGTGAGTCGTTATATCTAAGTGAATCTGAGTGGCTCAAATCGATGGATACCCCTTTCGGTAAGTGGATCTATCCTAGCCTTTAGATCTAAATCTAACGGATCTGAGCACACTGGCCAGAAACTGGCGGCACTGCTGGAGAGATGCAACGGCGGCGCATCTGACGATGGAGGCCCGGTGGTGCTAGGGGGTGAGAGGAGGGTGCAAGGGGGTTACTGAGCTCACGTGGTCGAGGTGGTCACGGTGGTGGATGTCGTTGACAAAGGGGCACACGGGATCGTCGGGAATCCCTCGCTGGAGTTGTGCTGATCGCCGGTGGCTTGCAAACAGAGACGTTGCTGAGCTTCTAGGCCATGAGCAAGCAAAATAAAAGCATCAGTGTGTGTGCCCGAGGACAGCGGACACAGCAGTGTGAGGCAGAGGTCAAGGGTCGGTCGAGGCTTACCAGAATCGGCGCCAGAGCTTATCAGGGACAGCAGCAATGCGAGCTAAATTGCGAGCTGCCTGGGGGCTCTCTGGGTGTGGTGTTTGTGGGAAAATGGAGAGGAGGGTAAGTGGATTCAGAAGGCATGGTCGAGGGAGGTAATTATGCCGTGAATCAATTTATTTTATTAGAATTGAATCAGGAGGAGAAACGGCAGAGAGGGGGCGAGTTCATCGCGTGTTGAAGACGATGGGGTGACGTGGCAGTGGGGCCTGATGGTCAGTGAGGGGTGCGGGGAGGAACGGGTGAGAAAAGAAAACTGCGGGGGAGGGACTTGCTGGGTGGGCTTACTGGGCTAGGTTGTTGGGCTGGGCTGGTTAGCTGCTTCTTTTTTTATAAACATGTTCTTTTTCTTTTCTATTTCTATTTTATTCAAAACAATTGATTTAAACACCAATTGATTTCAATTGTTCACCAAACCTTTTTAGTTGATTTTATTAAAAATATAATTTGGTTATTTAGTCCATCTACTGATTTGCAAAATATTTTTATAAATTAACATTCATTTAAAATTAAGTGAGGCACATTGGCTTTTATTTAAATAAAATTTGAATATGGTTCATAAGCCCATATAATTTTATTTAAATAAATTTTATCCTTTTATATTATTTAATAAACTTTTATTCCATTTACTTATGGATTTTAACCATGGTTTAAATTGACTTTGCAATATAATTTATTTGTTTTTCTTCTTTGTCTTGTATAATTCATATCTTTTTATTTATAGTTCCAAAAATGGTGATTCCAATTTGTATAATTTTATTTAATAATTATTTATATTTATATATCCTTTAGAATTACTTTGTTCACAATTAAGTATTACTTTGAGATTTATTATTCTTGGAATACTTTTCTTTTATCTTATAAAATCATAAGTTTTTATCCATGGCTCCAAATAGAGTGAAATCAATTCCCATGGTTTTGTAATATTATTGTTTACCATTATTGATTATTTAGGGATGTTTTTGCTAAATTTTTATATGGAAAAAGGCATAGTCTTATATTGAACTTGATGATCATTTCTCTCATAAGGGTTTAAGGTTTAGGTTTATATTTTTCCAAAAGCTTACTAATCAAGATACATTCCATGCATGGATGCATTTGATCTGTTTGAAATTTATTTGTTGCTTTCTCATTAATTTTTTTTGTTCAAGTAAGGTTTTGATGTTTCCATTTAGAAACAAAAGTTTCTTTTCCCCCTAAATTTCATCATTTGTTTCTTTTATTTTTTATTTTTCACATTTCAAAATTTAGAAAAAATTCGGGATGTGATAGTAAGTTTTCGGGCAATGATTATACTTCTAGTGTGAGATGCAGCGGTGCACAAAAAGACGGGTCCCACACCATGTCACCATCAATCAAGTTAGGTGACGCAACTTTGTGTAGAGTACACTACTGCTACTATGAGAAGCGTGTAGAGACACTTAATTTTGATCGGAGGAGGTACGAGACACCGAGTAATTTAGCAGGATCTGCATGATTCTCTTAATTTTGGGATAAAGCGGGCGCCTCCTAAATTCCCTGGGTCAAGAAATATCAAGAATCGACGAGTCTTGTATAATCCTTTTTTGTTGATGGGACAAGTCTGGTACAACCTATTTATGATATTTTGGGATACTTTTTAGGGAATTAATACAATAACAATTTTAAATAGACGTTATAAGTTGCAACAATATGCATCCTGAAGGGAATATGCCCTGAGAGGCAATAATAAAGTGTTTATTATGTGTATTCCAAGTATATGATAGATGTTTATTTTGCATGCTATACTTGTATTAATATGGAAATGTTAATACATGTGTGTTTAATAAACAAATAGAAAGTTCCTAGTTATGCCTCTCTCATAAACTAGCTCGTTGATTAACAAGATGATCAACGTTTCCTGATCATGGACATTGGATGTTGTTAATAACGGGATCACAACATTAGTGTAATGGTGTGATGAACATTCGTCCAAAGTATAGCATTACGATCAAAGTCATTGAGTTTATATTGCTATAACAACTTACGAAGTGATCCTAATCCTTAGAACATGAGATCATGTCAATCACTAACACCGGAAGAGTTTCTTGATAACATCAAACGTCACACCATAACAGGGTGATTATAAAGATGGTTCAGAACTAATAAAGTGTTATGTTGAGGCCCATGGATCGAGAGTGGAATTTGTTCATCGCGATGACGGATAGATATACTCTGGGCCCTCTCGGTGATATCACATTGGTTAGCTTGCAAGCAAGTGATTTGATCACTAGAATGTTATATCACGGGAACGAGAAAAGAGTGCATGTCAGTAATGAGATCAAACTAGGTATGGAGATACCGATGATCGAATCTCGGACATGTATTATATCGCGAAACAAAGGGATTAAGATACTAGCATAAAAGGTTCCGACAATCACAAGAAAGTCATCGTTGAATGTGTGGGAGTCAGTATGGGTCTCCAGATCCCGCTTCTGTTTATTGATCCGAGAGGGGTCTCCATCATGTCCGCATTATTCACGAACCGTAGGGTGACACACTTAAGAGACACCGACATCCAATTGGAGCAAAAGTTTCATGCCAAAAAGAATAACAAGCGCAGGAATTTATTTCACTAGATACCAAAAGAGGTTTTCGGGTGAAATTGCATAAAGTGGTTATGCATGTGAAATATAATTCTAGCAAGGGGTTATATCTGAATGTTTGTCATTAAAGTAATTGACAAAATTCTGAATAAATAAAAGAGTTTTATTTAATGAGAGTTTGCATTAAATTTGGTGGAAATTTAATTGCAAGTTTGAGTGGGATTTTGAGTGGAGGGAAATGAAGAGGTTTTTGTTCGTGGAGTGTCCACCCACATGAAGAGGGGGTGGCAAGGGGGCAGCCCCCATGCGCCGGCCACCCCCTTGGGGTCCCCCCTCTCCTATAAAAGGCACCACTCTCCCTCTCTCTCAAACACACCTCCTCATGAAGGATCTCTCTCCCCCTCTTGAATTTATCCCCCATGGTCTCGGACTAGCGAGATACATGTTCCCGGTGGCTATTCGGCAAGAAAGAGTTGTGCTTCCGCTGCACCGCTGGAGCGAGGAGGCGGAGGTTGCTCGGTGTCTTGGACATGTGTGCGAGCACGGATGCGCTGCTGATTTGCGACGCTAGGACTTCCTCTCGATCTTGAGATCGGCAAGAGATCGTCTACATCAACCACGAGTTTAACTTGTTAAGCTTTGTCGGTCTTCAAGGGTATGTTCTCTACGGATATACATCCGCCCGTTGTTTGTATCTACTAGATAGATCTTGGTACATAGTTGTTCCCATCGTAGGAATTTTTTTGTTTTCTATGCTGCGAACCCTACAGTGGTATCAGAGCCGGATCTATGCGTAGATGCTTTACACGGGTAGTACACATATGAGTATGTGGGCGATGATGATCATGTTGTTGCTCCTTGTTGTAATTTTGGATATTGGTGGCATAGTGGGATGAAGCGACCCGAACAAACTTTACATGTCCTCGCACATGAGACTTGTTCCACGCTTGACATGCAACTAGTTTGCATAAGTGGCTAGCGGGTGTCTGTCTCTCCTACTATAGTCAATATCTATTTTGCAAGGAGTTTTGAACAATTTGGTTATCCTCGTTGTGGTTCATGTTCGTAGGTATGAACGGTTCTATCTTTGAAAGCCCTAAGCCACGTAAAATTTGCAATGGATAAATTAGAGGCATCTAGTTTAGATTGTTGCTGGGCTAGTGTTATGATATGGTGATTTTGTAAGTAGAAGTATGAGATGATACTCTTACAACACACATAACGTGTAAGTTCCATAGACCTTGGCCTTACACATATAGGTATGATAGTGATCATACCACGATGCACATGATAGAGATCATATGCGGGAACCATATCATTTCACTAATAAACATGTGATGTTTGATAGCATCTTATATTGCTTGTTTGGCATTTTATTAGCATAATAAGATGATCCCTCATTTAAATATCAAGATAAGAATGTGTTCTTCTTTTAGTATGCACTGATTGTGTTTTCGTCGCTCCAAGACATCACGTGATGATTGGGTGTTCTTGGATCCATGACCATATTTCGGGTGTAAGACAGTTACACACGCGAATACTAAGGTTCTTACTTGGCGAGCCTAGCATGTACAGACATGGCCTCGGAACACGGACCGAAAGGTTAAGCATGAGTCATATAGTAGATATGATGCCCATTTGATGCTCGCCTTTGAAGCTACACCGACTCACGTGACGATCGGACTTGGTGTAGTGGATTTGGTTCATGTAATCACAAAAAAAACACGAGGGATGTTATTTTTGAGTGGGAGTTCATTCGTAATGTGGATTAGTTGAACTCAATCTATCATAAACTTAGTCTAAACTTTACAAACTCTGTTGTAGATGGCATCAACTGCTTTTAATTTCAATGTGTTCATGGAGAAAGAGAAACTTGCAATGAACGGTAGCAACTTTACCGAATGGGCCATGAATTTGAGGATTCTCCTCTCTGCTGCACAAAAGCAATATGTGCTAGAAGCGCCGCTAGGCCCCCCACCTTTTGAGGATGCCCCTAACGAGGAGAAGAATGTCTATCAGACTCGTCAGGAGGACCAAAACTTAGTTCATTGCGGCATATTGTATGGGCTAGAGCCAGAACTTCGAAAGCGTTTCGAAAACGGCAATGCATTTGATACAATGGGTGAGTTGAAAATGATTTTTGACACACATGCTTCTGTAGAGAGCTACAATGCTTCAGAAAAGTTCTTTAGTTGCATGATGGAAGAGCACAGCTCCGTTAGTGAGCATGTACTCAAGATGTCGGGTTACGCCGATAAGCTTGTGGCCTTGGGAATATCGATTCCCATTGACTTAGGAATCCATCGTGTTCTGCAGTCTCTGCCACCTAGCTATAAGAGCTTTGTGATGAACTATAACATGCAAGGCATGAAGAAGTCTCTCGCCGAGCTTCTGTCAATGCTTAAAACTGCAGAAGTGGAGATCAAAAAGGAACATCAAGTGTTGATGATCAATAGGAAAACTGGTTCCAAGAAATACAAGAAGGGAAAACGGAAGGGAAGTAAGGGAGGCAAGCTGGTTGCCGTGCCTGACAAGAAACCCCGAGTTGGCCCTAAGTCTGATACCGAGTGCTACTATTGTAAGGGGACTGGCCACCGGAAGCGCAACCGCCCCAAGTATTTGGCAGAGAAGAAGGCCGGAAAGGCAAACAAAGGTATATATGATATACATGTTATTGATGTGTACTTGACTAGTGCTCGCAGTAGCACCTGGGTATTTGATACCGGTTCAGTTGCTAATATTTGTAACTCGAATCAGGGGCTACGGAACAAGCGACCGCTAGCAAGGCGTGAGGTCAAGATGCGTGTCGACAATGGATCAAGCGTTGATGTGATCACCGTCGGAATGCTACCTCTCCATTTGCCGTCGAGATTAGTTATAAACTTGAATAATTTTTATCTGGTGCCTGCACTGAGCATGAACATTGTATTTGGATCCTGTTTGATGCGAAGTGGTTATTCCTTTAAATCCGAGAACAATGGTTGTTCTATTTATATGAATGAAATATTTTATTGTCATGCACCAATGATGATGTAAGATCCCTCCTTTATAAAGGAAAAGGATCCCTGTGATTGCAATGCTAGTCCCTGGATCAATGCTAGCATCCACAATTTAAGATGAAGTACACAGAAACAAAGGTCATTATTACAGTCATTCTAGAGACAAACATAGTCTTTACAACTCCATGGCCACAGGCCTAGTACAAGAGTTTAAATAAGTAAATAGATAAAAGGCTTCATCTTCATGTGCCACAGGCAAACATGTTGAGTGTAGACTCATGACTCCTAATCCTCATCAGAATAACCTGCAACATCACAAGTTACAGCCACAGTAGGTCAATACATTGAAATAGTATTGGCAAGTGATACCTTAGTAGAATATTGGTGGACTAAATACTATATGCTTTTTGGCTAAGTGTAGCTTAGGCTTGCTTTGCTCAAAAATAGGTTTTGCCTATTAGTTGAAATCACTAAGTTTTTCTTTGTCAAAAACTTTTCCCAAGGAACCACCAATAGACATTAGGGTCCTTCACCCTTGTTCAACCACAAGTTTTACTTAGAAATTGGGATGAGGAGATTCTTGATAGCTTCCATGTCTTGATGCTCAAGTTGTCCAATACCAGGGACTTGTCTAAGTACTTAGATTCTTCCATCTGCAGAGGTTGTGCACTTTCCCCACAAGACTTGATTTTCACCAAGACAGGACCTTTCAGAAGCCTTTCCTTAGACCAAATGGACGCGCTCCAACCTATCATCCCACTACCACCAACTATCCAAATGGCTAAGTTATTGCAACCTATATGATCCAGGCAGAGCCCATATTGCCAAGTGGCTGCACTAGAAGCTTCTTAACATTTGGCCTCTCAAATCCCTTTGTTCCTGGGTGGCTTTTCACAAGTGAGATACACAAGGTAAACCATAGAAATGGGCCTTGTGTAACCACTCAACATAAACCATTCCTTCCATTCCACCCAGGTGTTTCATTCACTTAGTTGTTTTATTAAGCAAAACACATGTCCAAAGACTTAGAAATATTTTATCATAGCATGAATATTTCACCACCCTTGGTTGCTACTAGCTAGGCTAAGCATGGCATAGATAAGCATCTTAACTTAGAAATTTTTAGCAATTCTACAACTACTAGGATTTCCCAAGCATAGCATATAAGCAAAATATAACCATGCAAGACTAGCAAAATATTTCTAATGCATAGTAGAAAACATAGGGATAAAATCATGAAGCACCACTTTCCTTGGTAGTTTGGAGAGTAGCTACACTCCTCACAATCACAATCACTATTGGCACCAAAATCTACACATAAAATCATAGCAACAAATCACATACAAAATAAATACAAGCAAAAATATATATGGATGCATGCAATATGATATGTGATGATTTTCTAAACTCAACAAGACAAGTGCACAGTACTGGTTCATAAACAAGTTCAAAACTTGCCAAACAACATTTATTTAAATACTAAAACATTTCTCAAATAATTTATATACACAAAATAGGCCTACACATGATTCTGTAAATAAAACCATTTTAACAGAAACAAAACATTAAACACATTGAATATTTGGAAAGGGCTTTCTCTCCTGATTCCATTGATATAAAATTCATCAAATTTGGACGTGGGAATCAAAAGTTATGATTAAAACAAAATCAAACATCTAATAGATTCAAATTTTGATTTTAAATCTAAACCCTATCCACGCGGCATGTTCTGATTGGTGCGTACCGGTTCGTTCAGGATCACACACGTAAGCCGTTAGATCTAACTTAATCTGCACGGCCCAGATCTATTCGTACCCCTTCGCTTAAGTGTTCTATCTAGCCCGTCAGATCTGGATCCAATGGTGCACCATCAAACGACCACACTCTTGCGGCGCTAGCGGCGACGACTGGTGGCGGCGGCTCTGTCTACGGCGGCGTGGTGGCTACAGGGAGGGATGGGGTCAGTGGAAGTGCTTACCAGACTCGCAGTGATGTACTGAAGCTCAACGTGGTGGCGGCTTGACAAGGGGCACGCTGCAGTGGCCGTGGGAGCCCGTCGGAGTGGATGACAGCATCGGGTTCAGGTGGACGGCGACGTTGGCGATGTTCTGCTCCGCCCTAATGCAAACGGAGGGCATCAGTGGGTGCGCATCGGTCAGGTGAACAAGTCAGCGTCAAAGGGAAGGCATGGGGTGTCGGTTTTTACCTTAATCGCTTGCCGGAGTTGGAGACGGCGTCGGGGACTTGCAGTGCTCGTTGGAGTCGATGGCCTGGGGCAGTACAAGACGAACTAGAGGTGTCAGTAGGAGCGCAAGGAGTTTGCGAAGCTGTTCACATGAACCATAGAGGAAGGGGCGCACGGAGTTTACCAGGATTGGTCGCCAGAGAGGGTTCTGCCTGCGGCGGTGCAAGGGCGAATATGGGCATCCTGGTGGCAGAGTGGTGGCGCTAGGTGAGGGGAAATGCTCGCGGTGCAGAGGGGGTTAAATAGGCAGGAGGGGGGCGGCGATTATGCGCAGAATCAATGGAAATTAAGCTTGCAGTGACTGCGGCGAGGTAACGGCGGAGCGAGCGCCTCGGCCGCGCGTGATTGAAGACGACGACGACGTGGTCGCAGGGTCCACTTGCCAGCGAGTGAAACAGAGAGGAGGTGGGGTCAGACGGTCTGTGACTTGGCGGGTTTGTCTGCGAGTGAGAGAGAGAGAAGGGGGAACCCGGGTGGGCTTAGTGTGCTGGTTCTGTTGTTGGGCTAGAAAGGTGGCGCCGACCCTTTTCTATTTCTTTTCTCCTTTTCTTTTTCTGTTTGCAATTTTAGGAATCAATTTCAAATGATTTCAAAAACTATTTGAATTCAAATCTTTTCAGGATTTTTGTAGAGTGCAACACTCACCATTCTGGACACAAAACCAAGTGGTCACTTTGAATTGGCCTAGTCACTTGGAATAAAACAAAATAAGCAGTGACATAGCCCTAGTTTTGAATAGGTTTTGAAATTGGTTTTCAAATCATATTTGTTTTGAAACTTTGGTTTAAATCCTAGCAATCTAGCAATATAATCTGAGAGCAATAAGACAACAAGGTTTGTTTCAATGAACAATAATCTCTCATTGGAAAGTAGCATTTATTTTAAATGATGATCACATAAAATAATGAGCTCATATGCTCCTGTTTTTTTGATTTAATTTGTTTGAAATGAACTCTACATGATCATGGATGCATGGATGATATGCATGAGTTTGAAACATGATTTTAGGGATGTTACAAATCTAACCCCCTTAAGGTGAATCTCGCCCTCGAGATTCGGATTGGTTAGCAAATAGGTGAGGGTGGTCTTTCCGAAGATCATCTTCTCTTTCCTATGTTGCTTCTTCTTCGGAATGATGGTTCCATTGAACTTTGCAGAATTTGATAGTCTTAGTCCGTGTAACTCTTTCTGCAGTGTCAAGAATCTTGATTGGTTTCTCTTCATAAGTGAGATCACTTTCCAATTGAACCTCTTCCAAGGGTATAGTATCCTTCAAAGAAGTCTCTTCCATTTCTGGATGACATTTCTTAAGCTGACTGACATGAAACACATTATGAACTGCTGACAAAGACTCTAGCAATTCAATCTCATAAGCTACTTCTCCTTTACGACTCAGAATCTTGAATGGTCCAACATATCTTGGGGCCAATTTACCTTTGACACCAAATCTCTTCACCCCACGAAGTGGTGACACTCTAAGATAAGCTCTATCACCAACTTCATAGGTGACTTCTCTACGCTTAGGATCTGTGTAGCTTTTCTATCGGGACTGTGCTATCTTCAATCTGTCCTTAACCAACTTGACTTTCTCTCCAGCCTCTTTGATAAGTTCTGGTCCGAACAAACTTCTTTCTCCCACACCATTCCATAGCAATGGGGTGGTACACTTTCTCCCATAGAGAAACTCAAATGGTGCCATCTCAATACTGGCTTGATAACTGTTGTTATAAGAAAATTCTGCGTAAGGCAGACTTTCATCCCAACTGGCTCCATAGTCTAGGGCACATGCCCACAACATATCTTCAAGAATCTGATTAGTCCTTTCTGTTTGTCCATTAGTTTGAGGATGAAAAGCAGTGCTCGATTCCAACCTCGTTCCCAATGACTCATGTATTTGCCTCCAAAAATGAGAAGTGAATTGTGTCCCCCTATCAGACACAATACTTTTGGGTACTCCATGTAGACACACAATTCTGCTCAGATAGATCTTGGCTAACTTAGCACTTGTATAGGTTGTCTTCACGGGTATGAAATGAGCCACTTTAGTTAGGCGATCCACTACTACCCAAATAGAATCATATCCTGACCTGGTCCTTGGCAATCCGGTAATGAAATCCATACCAATCTTGTCCCACTTCCAATTAGGAATAGGTAGTGGTTGAAGCAATCCTACTGGTTTCTGGTGTTCCGCCTTCACTCTACTACATACATCACACAAAGCAATATGTTCGGTGATGTACTTCTTGAGATTATTCCACCAAAATCTTTCCTTCACATCCATGTACATTTTGGTGTTACCCGGGTGAATGGAATATGGTGAGTTGTGTGCTTCATGTAAAATTAGTTTCCGAAGCTCCGGATCTTGTGGAACACAGATACGTTTTCCATTCCATAAAGTACCCTGTTCGTCTTCATGGAATCCTTTGGCTTTTCCCTTGCCAATCTTTTCCTTAATCTCTTCAATTTCCTTATCAATCTTTTGGGCTTCTTTAATTTTGTCCAACAGAGTAGGTTGAACATCTAAGGTCATGAGATATCCTTCAGGCACAATCTCCAATCTGAGGTCTCTAAATTGGGTACACAGATCATCTGGCAATTCTCCCTTAGTAAGGCCATTCACAAAAACCTTACGGCTTAGAGCATCCGCTACAATATTCGCTTTACCGGGGTGGTATTGTCATCTTCTTTGTCTCATATTAATTTCTTTCTGGGTGAAGATCTACTTCAAACTCTTGTGATCTGTGAACACTTCACATCGCTTTCCCAAAAGATAATGTCTCCATGTTTTGAGTGCATGGAAAACAGCGCCTAACTCTAAATCATGAGTAGGATAGTTCACTTCATGAGTTTTGAGTTGTATCGAGGCATAAGCCACAACTTTTCCTTCTTGCATAAGTATTGCACCCAAACCATGATGAGATGCATCACAATACACTTGGAAATCCTTCTCCAAATCAGGCAAACACAAGACTGGTGCTGTCACAAGTCTCTTCTTCAATTCTTGAAAGCTACAACCTTCAGACCAAGAAAATTTCTTGTCTTTCTTTAGTAATTCTGTCATAGGTTTTGCCACCTTGGAGAAATTCTCAATGAATCTTCTGTAGTAACCTGCTAAGCCAAGGAAACTACGAACCTCTTTCACTGACTTGGGAGATTCCCATTCAGTTACAGCTGAAACTTTAGCAGGATCAACTGCCACACCATCTCCTGACACAACGTGTCCAAGAAAACCAACTTCATTTAGCCAAAATTCTCACTTGCTGAATTTGGCATACAGTTTATGCTCTCTAAGCTTCTCAAGTATCAAACGCAAATGTCCTTCATGCTCTTCTTTGCTCTTGGAGTAGCTTAAAATGTCATCGATGAAAACGACAACAAACTTATCAAGAAATTCCATGAACACCTTGTTCATCATATTCATGAAGTATGCTGGTGCATTGGTCAAACCAAATGGCATCACGGTATACTCATACAATCCATACCTTGTGGTGAAAGCTGTCTTAGGTATGTCTTGTTCTCTTATCTTGAGTTGGAAATAACTCGACCGAAGATCAATCTTTGAGAACACACAAGCTCCATCTAGCTGGTCAAACAAATCATTGATTCTAGGCAAAGGGTATTTGTTCTTGATAGTCACCTCATTGAGTGAACGGTAATCTATGCATAACCTTTGACTTCTATCCTTCTTTTCCACAAACAAAACTGGTGCTCCCCAAGATGAAGAACTTGGTTGAATAAATCCTTTCTGCAACTGTTCTCCAAGTTGTTTCTTGAGTTCTTTCAGTTCATCAACTGACATCTTGTATGGTCTCTTTGCTATCGGTCCAGATCCTGGTAGCAAATCAATAAGAAACTCCACATCTCTATCTAGTGGCATTCCCGGCAACTCTTCCGGAAACACATCCGGATATTCACTCACAATTGGCACACTATCTATGCTAACCCCCTTAAGAGAATTTAGCTTACTCCCTTTTGATTCAAAGTTAGACTTGAATTTAATCCGTTTCTTTTCCGGGGTTGTGAGTGCAACAGTACGATTGGCACAATCTAGTACTCCTTCATACTTAGCCATCCAATCCATTCCCAATATTACATCCAGTCCTTGGGAATCTAGGATTATCAGACTCACTGGAAACTTATGCTTTCCAAACTCTATCACTAGATCCCTCCATCCAAGACTCACTATCATATCTCCACGTGGAGAACTAACTTTTATTGGACACCCAATGTTTTCAGTTGGACACCCATTTCTATCAACAAATGCTTTTTATATGAATGAATGCGATGCTCCAGTATCAAAAAGAACAAGTGCTGGAATAGAATTGAGTTTGTACTTACCAGCAACAGCATCTGGCTCTTCATAGATTTCCTCCACATTGATGTGGTTCACTTGTCCCTTCTAAAAAGGGTTGGGCTTGTTGGGTCCTTCAACTTTCTTTTCTGGGCATTCATTTGCATAATGTCCCATCTTCTTGCACTTGAAACACTTAACTTGACTAATATCCTTCTTGACAGGTTGGCTTCCACTGCCACTTCCACTACCACTGTGGTGGCTCTTATATCCACCCTTGTGATTCTTGTACTTGTCATTGTCATGACTACGGTGATGCTTGTTGTCATGATGACGGTTGTGGTTGTGGTACTTGTTGAATTTCCCATGCTTGTGGGATCCTGAGCTTCCACTATCATCATAATGGGAACGCTTGTGAGACGATCCCGAGCTGTGCTTGTCCGAGTGCTTTCTCTTCCTACTCTCAACTTGCTTCATTTTGTTCTCCAAAATAGCAGCCTTATCACAAAGAGACTGATAAGTGGGAACATAGGCCACTGATAGCTGCAGGTTCAGTTCATCATTCAACCCTTCAAGGAACTTCTCCTTCCTCTTAGCATCAGTGTCAACTTCATCCGGTGCATAACGCGCCAGATTGTTGAACTCCTCAATATATTCAGCCACGCTGCGGTGGCGCTGCTTCAGGTTATGGAACTCTTTCTTCTTCAAACTCATCACTCCGGATGAGATGTGAGCAGTACGGAAACCATCTTCAAAGATAGCCCATGTCACATCTGCAATGGGAGTGGTGATCTAGAAGTTATCCCACCAAGTAGCTGCTGGTCCTTCCAACAAGTGAGCTGCAAATCTGACTTTCTCTTCATCAGTACAGCCAACTGTTACCAAGTCCTTGTTCACTGAGCGTAGCCAATCATTGGCCACCATAGGATCAGTTGTCCCTGAGAACTTTGCTGGCCTCAATCTCAAGAACCTGGTAAGCATGTCAAAACCCGGTGGGTTGTTGTTGTTGTTATTGTTGTTGTTGTTGTTCTAGTTCTGGATGAACGTAGTCATCATTTGCATCAGCTGAGTCTGAGTTGTCATCATTTGCTGCATCTCAGGGGTGATGTTGTTGTTGTTGGGGTTGGGATTTGCACGACGGGGAGGCATCTGTGGTTTGTTCAATAGAGATAAGAATGAGATACCCATAGATGCTAACATGCACAATACATCACATAAACAATCACCAAACATGCATCATAATAATAATAGTTCAACAACATAAACGACAAGTTTGCAAAGTAAACACACCAATATCAAGCCATCCACATGTTGGATGGTCATTGCGACTCAATGAAAAGCATGATAAATAAATGATAAATGAGTAGTCATCACTACTCCTTGGCATCAACCTCCTCCTCAACAAAGGTAAGACCTGCATTCTCCATAGCGGTCTTGTATTCCTCGACATTGGTGGTCAAGGTCTCTACTTTGGCTTTGAGAGCCCTCTTCTGAGAACGAAGCCTCTCAATCACAGTCTGCTGATGCTCGAGCTCGAAGTCCTTGTCTTCCAGTTCTGCAGTCATGTCTCGAATCCTCTTGTTCCTATCTTGGACTCGCTTCTCTTGACTCTTGAACTTTCTGTCCTGACTCTCGAACTTGGCCTCCATCTCCTTGACTATCTCATCTTGCTCCTCGAAGAGCTTGTCCTTCTCACGAAGCTGCACCTGGAGTTCGTCATTGCTAAGCATGACGTTGGTCCTATCAGTGTCCACGTGCCTAAGAAGAACCTCTAAGTCCTGGAGGTATAGACGAATCGGCTCCGCTGTCTCCCTCGAAGTGTCCTCGAAGTCGATGTCCTCTCCATCCTCATCACGTCTACCGAAGGCGTGGAAGTGAGTACCTCTAACCTGTCGAGAGTGTCTCCCTAACAGACATCCAATCAAGTCCTGCATGACTACCTCTAGGCCTCTCTCCTTGTCATCGTGCGTGAGCTTGAAGATGATAGCCTCCGTGGTAGGCTCAGTCTGACGTCCTGGCTGATTGACCTTGAAACCCCAAAGGTCTTTCCTCTCAAACTTGGTGAGGGGAAGCACCATGATAGTAGGAAGAGGGAGATTGAGCAAAGTAGTGAGCTCAATAATACGAGGGCCAAAACGAGTTCCCTGGAACTCTTCAACAGTGTTGATGGTAACATTAGGCATCTATTTATAAGATAGAAAAAGTTAGAAACAACACAATTTAAGACAAAACACAAGACAAAGCATCACATGCATAACTTTGGAAATCAAAACACACAAGTCATGGAATACATAAAATCCAATACAAACAACCAAGGTTCAACTTATTTTAAACAACATTTCGGAAAAATAAAAGGATAGGTGTGGTGGTCCAACTAACAAAGTACGCTTACAATTCCATCTCACTTGCCAAGTTGGCTAAAAGGGCACCCTAGAGGCAATCTGTTTGTCTAGATGACCCATTGCTAAGTCTATGATGTCCTTCCTTAGGCTTTGGTTGGTAGCCTCTAGCTCTTGGGTGTGCTTCTTTTCTTCCCTAAGATCATTCTGAGTGTTAAGCATTCTGCACTTGATTCTATCACCAAGTTCTTTGATGGCCCTCCAAGCTGCATCCCTTGCTGAATCAAAGAATGTAGTGTGCATCATTGTGTTGGTGACCATGCAGAATCCTGAGTCCTTGTGGCTGTCTTCCTTGTTTTTATACAAGTGAAGCTGCACCCACCAGTACTCAACTCCTTCATCCATCATAGGAAAACCTTTGTACACAGTTGCACCATGTATTCCCATGGCAACCATGAGGTCCTTGAGAGCCTTGGGGAACTCTGTCTCACATTCCAAAGTCAAAGTAATGAGTGGTCCCTTCTTCATGGCTTCGTTGATGGAGTTCATCTACAAATAGAGATGAGAAAGAAGATTAGAAAAGTTTACGAGAAGAAAAGACAAGTGTGGATGTTGTTGAAAATTTTTCCTTAGTGGTTTCCAATCCTAGGGTCATAATCCTACAGGCAACATAGTGCTCTGATACCATCTGTAATATCCCTCCTTTATAAAGGAAAAGGATCCCTTTGATTGCAATGCTAGTCCCTGGATCAATGCTAGCATCCATAGTTTAAGATGAAGTACACAGAAACAAAGGTCATTATTACAGTCATTCCAGAGACAAACATGGTCTCTACAACTCCATGGCCACATGCCCAGTACAAGAGTTTAAATAAGTAAATAGATAAAAGTCTTCATCTTCATGTGCCATAGGAAAACATGTTGAGTGTAGACTCATGACTCCTAATCCTCATCAGAATAACCTGCAACATCACAAGTTACAGCCACAGTGGGTCAATACATTGGAATAGTATTGGCAAGTGATACCTTAGTAGAATATTGGTGGACTAAATACTATATGCTTTTTGGCTAAGTGTAGCTTAGGCTTGCTTTGCTGAAAAATAGGTTTTGCCTATTAGTTGAAATCACTAAGTTTTTCTTTGTCAAAAACTTTTCCCAAGGAACCACCAATAGACATTGGGGTCCTTCACCCTTGTTCAACCACAAGTTCTACTTAGAAATTGGGATGAGGAGATTCTTGATAGCTTCCATGTCTTGATGCTCAAGTTGTCCAATACCAGGGACATGGCTAAGTACTTAGATTCTTCCATCTACATAGGTTGTGCACTTTCCCCACAAGACTTGATTTTCACCAAGACAGGACCTTTTAGAAGCCTTCCCTTAGACCAAATGGACGCGCTCCAACCTATCATCCCACTACCACCAACTGTCCAAATGGCTAAGTTATTGCAACCTATATGATCTAGGCAGAGCCCATATTGCCAAGTGTCTACACTAGAAGCTTCTTAACATTTGGCCTCTCAAATCCCTTTGTTCTTAACCATTCCTTCCATTCCACCCAGGTGTTTCATTCACTTAGTTATTTTATTAAGCAAAACACAAGTCCAAAGACTTAGAAATATTTTATCACAGCATGAATATTTCACCACCCTTTGTTGCTACTAGGTAGGATAAGCATGGCATAGATAAGCATCTTAACTTAGAAATTTCTAGCAATTCTACAACTACTAGGATTTCCCAAGCATGGCATATAAGCAAAATATAACCATGCAAGACTAGCAAAATATTTCTAATGCATAGTAGAAAACATAGGGATAAAATCATGAAGCACCACTTGCCTTGGTAGTTTGGAGAGTAGCTACACTCCTCACAATCACAATCACTATTGGCACCAAAATCTACACATAAAATCATAGCAACAAATCACATACAAAATAAATACAAGCAAAAATATATATGGATGCATGCAATATGATATGTGATGATTTTCTAAACTCAACAAGACAAGTGCACAGTACTGGTTCATAAACAAGTTCAAAACTTGCCAAACAACATTTATTTAAATACTAAAACATTTCTCAAATAATTTATATACACAAAATAGGCCTACACATGATTCTGTAAATAAAACCATTTTAACAGAAACAAAACATTAAACACATTGAATATTTGGAAAGGGCTTTCTCTCCTGATTCCATTGATATAAAATTCATCAAATTTGGACGTGGGAATCAAAAGTTATGATTAAAACAAAATCAAACATCTAATAGATTCAAATTTTGATTTTAAATCTAAACCCTATCCACGCGTCATGTTCTGATTGGTGCGTACCGGTTCGCTCAGGATCACACACGTAAGCCGTTAGATCTAGTGACAGTGAATTTTGGATGTCATGATCTAGTGATAGAATTTGGAAAGTAAGCCCTCCTGGTGGAGATATGATAGTGAATTTTGGATGTCATGATCTAGTGATAGATTTTGGAAAGTATAAGTTCCCAGTTAGTCTGATAATCCTAGATTCCCAAGGATTGGATGTAATTTTGGGTATGGATTGGATGACTAAGTATGAAGGAGTACTAGGTTGTGCCAATCGTACTGTTACACTGACAACCCCGGATAAGAAACGGATTAGGTTCAAGTCTAAATTTGAATCTAAAGGGAGTAAGCTAAACTATCTTAAGGGGGTTAGCATAAATAGTGTGCTAATTATGAGAGAATATTCGGACGTGTGTTCGGAAGAACTGCCTGGAATGCCACAAGATTGAGATGCAGAGTTTCTGATTGATTTACTGCCAGGATCAGGACCAATAGCAAAGAGACCCTACAAGATGTCAGTTGATGAGTTGAAAGAACTCAAGAAACATCTTGGAGAACAGTTGGAGAAAGGATTTATTCAACCAAGTTCTTCATCTTGGGGTGCACTAGTTCTGTTTGTTGAGAAGAAGGATAGAAGTAAAAGGTTATGCCTAGATTACCGTTTACTCAATGAGGTGACTATAAATAACAAGTATCCTTTGCCTAGAATCAACTATATATTTGATCAACTAGAAGGAGCCCGTGTGTTCTCAAAGATTGATCTCCGATCAGGCTACTTTCAGCTAAAGATTAGAGAGCAAGACATACCTAAGACTTCCTTCACAACTAGGTATGGATTGTATGAGTACACTGTGATGCCATTTGATTTGACAAATGCACCAACTTATTTCATGAATATATGAACAAGGTGTTCATGGAGTTTCTTGACAAGTTTGTTGTCGTATTCATCGACAACATTTTGATCTATTCCAAGAGCAAAGAAGAACATGAAAAACATTTGTGTTTTATACTTGAGAAGCTCAGGGAGAACAAGTTGTATGCCAAATTCAGCAAATGTGAATTCTGGTTGAATGAAGTTGGATTTCTCGGACATATTGTGTCAGAAGATGGTATAGCTGTCAATCCCGCAAAGGTGTCAGCTGTAACTGAGTGGGAATCTCCCAAGTCAGTGAAAGAAGTCCGTAGTTTCCTAGGCTTGGCAGGATACTATAGAAGGTTCATTGAGAATTTCTCAAAGGTAGCTAAGCCAATGACAGATTTACTTAAGAAAGATAAGAAGTTTGGTTGGATTGAAGGGTGTGAACTCAGTTTCCAAGAATTGAAGAAGAGACTAGTGACAGCACTAGTCTTGTGTCTGCCAGATTTGGAGAAGGATTTCCAAGTATATTGTGATGCATCTCACCAAGAATTGGGTGGAGTTTTGATGCAAGAAGGGAAAGTTGTGGCTTATGCCTCGAGACAGATCAAAACTCATGAAGAGAACTATCCTACTCATGATTTGGAGTTAGCTTCTGTTGTCCATGCACTCAAAACATGGAGACATTATCTTTTGAGAAAGCATTGTGAAGTGTTCACAGATAACAAAAGTTTGAAGTATATCTTCACACAGAAATAAATTAATATGAGACAAAGAAGGTGGCTTGAGCTCATCAAGGACTATGACTTGAGTTTGCAATACCACCCCGGTAAAGCAAATGTTGTAGCAGATGCTTTAAGCCGTAAGGTTTACGTGAATAGCCTTACTAAGGGAGAATTGCCAGATGATCTATGTGCCCAATTCAAAGATCTCAGATTGGAAATAGTACCTGAAGGAAATCTCATGTCATTGTATGTTCAACCCACATTGTTGTACAAGATCAAAGAAGCCCAAAAGTTGGACAAGGAAATTGAAGAGATTAAAGGAAAATTTAGCAAAGGGAAAGCTAAAGGATTCCATGAAGACGAATAGGGTACTTTATGGTATGGAAAATGTATCTGCATTCCGCAAGATACAGAGCTTCGGAAACTGATTCTGCAAGAAGCACACAACTCACCATATTCCATTCATCTAGGTAACACCAAAATGTACATGGATGTGAAGGAAAGATTTTGGTGGAATAACCTCAAGAAGGATATTGCAGAGCATATTGCCTTCTGTGATGTGTGTAGTCGAGTGAAGGCGGAACATCAGAAACCGGCAGGGTTATTACAACCACTACCCATTCCTGATTGGAAGTGGGATAAATTTGGTATGGATTTCATCACCGGACTACCAAGGACTAGATCAGGATATGATTCCATTTGGGTTGTTGTAGATCGCCTAACTAAAGTGGCTCATTTCATACTCGTGAAGACAACCTATAAAATTTCTAAGTTAGCTAAGATCTATATGAACAAGATTGTATGTCTGCATGGAATACCCAAGAGTATTGTGTCTGATAGAGGAACTCACATCACCTCGCATTTTTGGCGACAATTGCATGAGTCACTAGGAACAAGGTTAGAGTTAAGCACAACTTTTCACCCCCAAACTGATGGGCAGACAGAAAGGACCAATCAGATTTTGGAGGATATGTTGAGGGCATGCGCCCTAGACTATGGTGCTAGTTGGGATGAAAGTCTGCCTTACACAGAATTCTCTTACAATAACAACTATCAAGCCAGCATTGAGATGGCACCATTTGAATTTCTCTATGGAAGGAAATGTACTACACCATTTCTATGGAGTGGTGTTGGAGAAAGAAATTTGTTCGGACCAAAACTGATTAAAGAAGCTGAAGAGAAAGTCAAATTGGTAAAGGACATATTGAAGATAGCACAGTCCCGATAGAAGAGCTACGCAGATCCAAAGCATAGAGAATTCACCTATGAAGTAGGTGATAGAGCTTATCTTAGAGTCTCACGAATTCATGGTGTGAAAAGATTTGGAGTCAAAAGAAAATTGGCACTAAGGTATGTTGGACCATTCAAGATTTTGAGCCGCAAAGGAGAAGTGGCTTATGAGATTGAATTGCCCAAGTCTTTGTCTGCTGTTCACAATGTGTTTCATGTGAGTCAGTTGAAGAAATGCCATCCGGAGATGCAAGAAACTTCTTTGAAGGATATAATACCTTGGAAGAGGTTCAATTGGAAAGTGATCTCACCTATGAGGAGAAACCTATCAAGATTCTTGAGACTGCAGAAAGAGTTACTCGTACCAAGCCTATCAAATTCTGCAAAGTTCAGTGGAACCATCACTCCGAAGAAGAAGCAACTTGGGAAAGAGAAGACGACCTTCGGAAAGATCACCCTCACCTATTTGCTAACGAATCTGAATCTCGAGGGTGAGATTCATCTTGAGGGGGTTAGATTTGTAACATCCCAAAATCCATGAATTACAAAGGTTGCATTTCATTCATGCATTCATAGCATTCTTCACTTGCACAAAAAATTTCAAATCAAAACTCCAAATAAAACCATTTTTATGCCTATTATCTATATATCAATAAGGCATGGTTTTATTTTATTTTCAAAGGATCTAAGTATATTTGTTTGAACAGTAGGGTTTATACACATAATAATTACAATGTTCACTATATAAAAATCTAGACAAGTTTGAATTCAAACTTGTTTGAATTAGGGTTTGAAAATCAATTCTAAAAAATCAAATAGAAAAAGAAAAGGAGAAAAGAAAAATAAAAACGCTGCCCTAGCTAATTGGCCCAGTGCCTAAAACGGCCCAGCAGCCCACCCAGGGCATTCCCCTCCCCCCTCTCTCTCACGTGTGCTAGCCCTACCCTGCTGTCACTGCCATGTGGCCCCATCCAGCTCAGCATCATCTTCCCCACCCCGCGCGCGCAGACACCGTCGCCGCCCGTTTCCTCCCCCATCAACGCCGCGTTGATTACGGGCTTAATAGCCATTGATCCTCTGCGCGATTTCCTCGCCCCCGCTGGCTACTTAACCCCCTTGCTGCCGCGGTCATTTCCCCCAAACTCTCCTCGCCAGAACGCCACCAAGATGCGCGTATTTCCTCTTGCAACGCCGCTGCCCGAGCATCTTCGGCGAGCTCCATGCTCCCCTTCACCTCTCGTTCATACGAGCTTGTTTGTCAGATTCTTGCGCACCTTCTCACACCTTTGTCTTTCCCTAAATCGCCCCAGGTCGTCGTCCCTATCAACCCCCGCGAACGACCGAAGCGTCGCTCGACTCCGGTGAACAATCACGGTAAATGCCGAGCACCCCTTGACCTCTAACCCATACGACTATGTTCGTCGTGCCTTTGTGCATATTTTAATGCCCTTCGTTTTTCCTATTGCGCCCTAGGATGTCGACTCCGTCTCTGTCCGTGAGCACCCGATGCTGGTACAAACTCCGATGTGGTTTTCCGGCCGTGTCCGTGCGCCCCTGTCCAAGCAAAGACCACGTTGAGCTAAACCATCTTCTCGCAAGCTCGTTAAGCACCTGCATGCCCCTCCCAACCCCCTAGCCTCGCTGGAACGCCACCGCCAGTAGCGCTGCCGCCGCCGTAGCCACGCGCGCCGCCAGTTCCTGGTCAAAGCTCCGTGAGCCGTTACATATCACTTAATGAAGGGGTACGCTTAGATCTAAGCCGCAGGATCTAACTTAAATCCTACGGCCCACGTTGGACGATCCGCGCGAAGCGGTACGTGCCAATCAAACACAACCACGTGTCTGAGATTTAGATTTAAAATCTGTTTTTGAATCTATTAGAGATTTAAACTTGTAAAAGTCATAACTTTTGTTCTGTTTATCCAAAAAAATGCAAATAAGATATGATTGGATTCATAAAAATAAATCCTACACTACTGTCGGCTTGAATTAGTATTTTGCTTCTGTAAAATTAGATTTATTTGCAGAATCAAATATAGACCTATTTTGGCTATATATATTATTTGAAAAATTATTTTAAAGCAAAGTTTGTTTCAGCTATATTTCATTATTTTGGTGTTCAGTACTGTTTGACTTGACTAGTTTAGTGTATAAATTCATTTCATTGCATTTGCATGCATTCATATATTTTTGCTTGATTATCTGAATGTAAATTTGGTGATATCATTTTATGTGTAGATTTTGGTGCTAGGGGCGATTGTGATTGTGAAGATTGTTGCTAGTCCCCCAACTACAAAGGAAAGTGGTGCTTCATGTATATTTGTCCTATTATTTTGACTATGCACTAGTGATATTTTGAATAGTGCTTGCATGGAATTTTGCTAAGTATAATCTATACTATGCCTTGGGAAAACCTAGTGGTTGTAGTCTTGGTAGAAATTTTCTCTAAGTTAAGATACTTGTTATGTTATCATGCTTAGCCTAGCTAGTAGCAAAAAAGGGTGGATTATATACATGCTATGGAAATTTTGCTAAGTCTTTGACTTATGTTTTGCTTAATAAAACAACTAAGTGAATGGATCACCTGGGTGGAATGGTATGATTGGGTTATGTTGAGTGGTTACACAAGGCCCGTGTCTAAGGTCTACCTTGTGTATCACACTTGTGGAAAGCCACCTAGGAACAAAAGGATTTGAGATACTTAGTGTTTAGAAGCTTCTAGTGCAACCGCATGGCATATGGGCTCTGCCTTGATCATATAGGTTGCAACAACTTAGCCAGATGGACAGATGGTGGTAGGGTGATAGGATGGAACGCGTCCATTTGGTCCAAGGGAAAGATTCTGAAAGGTCTCATCTCAATGCATGTCGAGTATTGTGGGGAAAGTGCACCACCTCTCGAGAGGGTAAAATCTAATTACTTAGCCGTGTCCCCGGCAATGGACAATTTGAGCATCAAGACATTGAAACTATCAAGGATTTGCTCATCCCAATTTCTAAGTTAAAAACTTGTGGTTGAATAAGAGCAAAGGTTCGCCAATGTCTATTGGTGGTTCCTTGGGAGTTTTTGTCAAACAAAAACTTAGTGTTTTAAACTGATAGGAAAACCTATTTCGAGCAAAGCAAGCCTAAGCTACACTTAGCCAAATTCATATAGATGTTAGATACTACTATTATACTATGGTATCACTTTCCAATACAGTTCCAAATGTATTGACCCACTGTAGGTGTAACTTATGATGTTGCATGTTATTCTGATGAGGATTAGGGTTATGAGTCTACACTCAACATGCTTGCTTGTGGCACATGAAGATGAAGACTTTACTTTATTTACTTATGTTGTGAACTCTTGTACAAGCCTTTGGCTAAGGAATTGTAAAATACTATGTTTATCTCTGGAATGACGATGTAATAAAGACCTTTGTATCTGTGTACTTCATCTTAAACTGTGGATGCTAGCATTTGATCCAGGGACTAGCATTGCAATCATAGGGACCTTTACCTTTATAAAGGTGGGGTCTTACATAAATATCCTTGGTTGTCAAGGTTTTGATGGACACACAACTTAGACCAGTGTGAAAGTCGGTTGATGACTCGGTTCCACTTGTCGTGGGCATGGAGATGCTATTCCGACTTACACAGATTTGGCTAAAGAGTTTAGCGAGTCGGATTGACCCATATTGAGGTAAAACGAAAAAGTTGTCATTTGTATATCTCAACCAATGTAATCCTTAGACCTGAGGTTGTTGCACAGTCCGAGTTGAGGATCACCGACTTAGGTTCTATCAAAGTTGATCCGTAACTAGGTAGTTATAAAGGCAGAGTTCGGGTCAACTGAGAATCAAGCTGCGTGATGTGAATAACCAAGATGGGATTTTGCCCCTCCCCTTGGAGAGATATTCTCTGGGCCCTCTCAGATGATATGATTCAGAAAGCATGGCCATGCAGGACTCAGTTAAGTGTTCACCGAGGCGATCGACTAAAAGTTAGTCGGATGAATCAATTATCCCAGATCGAGAAGAGAGTCGGACTATTTAAGGGATGGCAAATATTTGCCTATAGTCTAACAAGGTATATCGTGAGGCAAAAGGGAGTCGGACGTAAGTCGCATTAGAAAGGCAAGTCGTCATGACTCTTTGGTACTTGCGAGTCGGCACGTTCTGCTAGGAGCCACTACCGACTGATCGATTGAGTCGGACTCCAATTGTGTCCAAGTTGCCATGAGCCTGCGGGGTCACACACTTAACAGGGGGAGCAAGTTCCGATAGGATCTGAACCGGAAATTTGGTTGGGTTGGACCCAGCCGCATTTGAACTGAGTCAGTGAGTCAAACTAATGGTGACTAACATCATATGGGCTTTAATGGATGGGCCACGAGTGAGTGGAGCCCATGTTCACTCCCTATATATAGTGGGGCGTAGAAACCCAGGAGGGTTGATCGGTTAGGTCATTCCATGTGTTGGAAACCCTTGCTCCTCAGCAGTCGAGCCGTCATTCCGTACCTAGAAGTTCACTGCTAGTGCTCCCCCTTGTACGTGTGGATACCAACAGAGGTGTTGTATGATCAGCACGAGGACGATCATGATCGGATCGGATCAGATCTTGAGGACTGCACTGCATTCAACTGACGCGCTTCATTAGTAATCCGCAATTGCGTGTCTAGTGGTAATCCTCGTGGACTTCTACCTCAGCTAGATCTTGGGATCATCATGTTAGAGGAAAAAGGTTTGTTTTATCTCTACGTGGCCCAACAATGATATCAGAGCGATACCTCCTGGTTTTAGGCTCGAGATCTCACATATGTGATATGCGGTTGGCTATTAGATTAGATCTATGTGTTGTTTTATTGGTCGATCTATGAGATAGATCGGTTTTGTACAATGTTGATTGGACCAACTGTACTCGGGGAATGGTAGATCTAATTTCCGTGATCATACTGCTGAGGTCGTGGAACGACATACCCCTACCGGTCGGTTTCCACCATCGGGGTAGACTGTGACACATAAATCCAGATGCGGTGATTGAAGATCAAAGGAGATATCTCCCTGTCGTAGCGCCTTAGATGACGTTGCGAGTTTCACAACGCTGGTAGATAGTGTATCTATGCATAATTTGTTTTTGCAGGAAGTTGTAAATGGTATGGTTCATGTGCATGTGATGTGTGTGTGTAATACATACGTGATCTACGAATCATGGTTTTGTCAGCCAGCTGGAGCCTAGGTGTTGTCATTTTATTGTTTAACGACCTGCGTGTCGGATTCTCTATGTAATTTACTTTACTAAGCTAGTGTAGCTGTTTGGAGAAACTGGATGGCATGCAAGTCGATGTACATGTCGGTGACATGAAGTAAGACGACAAGTGACAAGATTTGGCACGAGTCGGATTACAGGCTTTGTGGATATGGAGATTGCCATGAAGAGAGCCATACCATTTCACATTATGATTGATTTATTTTGTGTTATTGATATGTCTCTGTTTTACCTCTATTAGATAGTCGGTAAAATTTAATCCCTCAAAGAAGGTCTAGTCGTTTTTCCGCCAGTGTTTGCACCATCACAAGTCGGACATTTTTCGTAGTCGGCTCATAAAATTGAGGTGCTGCCAATTATTTCCGACTAGGTGGGTTCGAGTCGGACTATTACAGCGGAAACACTCGGTAAGCTAGATCAGTCTATCACAACGGTTGTGGGACTCAAGGAAAAGTCGGACGGGAGTCGGGGCATGTGATGCCACCCGACCAACAGGAGTCGTATGAGATACGATTGACAAGGAGTTGTCTACCTATATCACTTGGCGGCTAGCGGTGATGCTAAAGCTTACTAGCCGACTTGCTTATCTAGAATCCTGAAAACCATCCGAGGGATGTTGGTTCTAGTGGGAGCATAAATATTAAAGTGATTAATATGCTTGCTCTTTATGAATACATGTCTTAAGTGTTTTGCATATTTCTGTTGTAGATCATGGAACCAAGTAACAGTCACTCTCAGATATCCGGTTTTGCTTTGCGAACCATTCTTGATAAAGATAAACTGGACGACATTAATTTTACAAACTGGTATCAAAATCTAAGAATTGTTCTCAAACAAGAAAAGAAGGACCATGTCCTGGACAACCCACTTCCAGATGAGCCGAATGAGAATGCGACTGTCGCTGCCACCAATGCCTACCGTCGGGCTAAGGATGAGTCCACGGATATTAGCTATCTTATGCTTGCTCACATGGAACCGGACTTGTAGAATCAGTTCGAAAATGTTGAGGCCTACGATATGATTGAAAGCCTAAAAATTATGTTCCAGGCTTAGGCTAAGACTGAGAGTTATCAAGTCTCTCAGGCTTTGTTGAGTTGCAAGCTTAAGGATGGTGATCCACTGAGTCCACACGTGATCAAAATGGTTGGTTATGTGCAGTCTCTGGAGCGGCTTGGCTACCCCATTAGAGAAGAGTTCGCTACGGATATAATTCTGATCTCTCTTCCTAGTGCGTATGGTCAGTTAATTTCGAACTACCACATGCATGGTATGGATAAGAAGCTCACTGAATTACATGGGATGCTCAAGCAGGCAGAGGCGGATCTCAAGAAGGGCACCAGCCAAGTGTTGATGGTGTAGAATAAGGCTAAGTTCAAGAAGAGTTCTTGGACTAAGAAGAAGGCTAAGTCGGGAGGAAAGCAGGCTCAGGACCCGGTCCCAAGCGCTTCCTCAGGGACTAAGCCATCTCCTTCAGTCGGATCCACTTGCTTCTATTGCAAGGCGGATGGCCACTGGAAGAGGAATTGCAGCAAGTATTTGGCTGATAAAGGCAAGAGTGGAGGTATGACTTCCGACTCAGGTACACTTGTTTGCAATGTTATAGACATTTATCTTGCTGATGCACCTAATAGTTGATACCGGATCAGTTATTCAAATCTTCAACTCGTTGCAGGGACTGATAAGAACTAGGAGCATGGCAACAGGTGAGGTTGACATCAGAGTCAGGAATAAAGCGAGAGTCGCTGCGTTGGAAGTCAGCATGATGCAACTTCATTTACCTTCCGGATTCATTATGGTAATGAATAATTGTTATTATGTTCCAGTGCTCAGTCAAAACATTATTTCCGCTTCATGTTTGCTGAGGAAGGGCTATGAGTCGAATATTAAGAATAATGGTTGTTCTTTATATTTGAATGATATATTTCACGGCTTTGCACCCGTCCAGGACGGGTTATTTATTTTGAATGTTGATGGTGAGTTGGTTTATAACAAAAATGTTAAAAGGTTGAAACCAAATGATCTGAATATGAATTACTTTTGGCACTGTCGGCTTGGTCATATAAGTTGGAAACACATGAAGAAGCTCCATGATGATGGACAACTTCATTTAACTTGGAGTCGTTCGAGACATGCAAATCTTGCCTACTCGGCAAAATGACCAATACACCTTTTGCAAAGAGTTGTGAAAGGGCATCCGACGTATTGAGACTAGTACATAGTGATGTATGTGGACCAATGAGCACGACATCCAGTGGTGGTTATGAGTACTTCATTACCTTCACTGATGATTTGAGTCGGTATGGATATATCTACTTGATGAAACATAAGTCGGAAGCCTTTGAAAAGTTCAAAGAATTCTAGAATGAAGTACAAAATCAACTCGGAAAGAAAATAAAGTTTCTCCCGTCGGACTGAGGAGGCGAGTACATGAGCCACGAGTTTGATGACCATCTGAAGAGTTGTGGAATAGTTCCCCAACTTACTCTGCCGGGAATGCCGCAGAGGAACGGTGTGTCGGAAAGGCGGAATCGGACCTTGTTGGACATGGTATGATCGATGATGAGTCAGACAGATCTACCTTTATCATTTTGGGGTTATTGTCTAGAAACAGCAGTGTTCACACTAAACAGAGTACCATCAAAATCGGTAGAGAAGACATCGCATGAGATGTGGACAGGCAAAAAGCCGAGTCTGTCTTTTCTTAAGGTTTGGGCTTGTGAAGCATTTGTCAAGCGACTTCAGTTGGGCAATCTTACAGCCAAGTTATTTTCGTGGGGTATCCAAGGGAAACTTTGGAATACTACTTCTACAATCAAGAAGAGGGCAAAGTGTTTGTCGCTCAGAACGGTGTCTTCCTAGAGAAAGATTTTCTCAGTCGGGGAGCAAGTGGGAGCACAATGCAGCTCGAAGAAATTCGAGAGAAACCGGCCAGTAGTGAGTCGGCAAAAACCTTGGAGGTTCAGCCGGTCGTGGTATCTAAGCCAGCAGGAGCACCTGTACTACGAAGATCGGCAAGATTACAAAGTGTTCATGATGTATTATTGTTATACAGTGATGAGCCAGCAAATTATTCGGAAGCGATGGTGGGATCTGATTCTGAGTCATGGCTTGGAGCCATGAGATCCGAGTTAAAGTCCATGGATGAAAATCATGTTTGGAACTTGGTTGATCTGCCAGACGGTGCAAGACCCGTCGAGTGCAAATGGGTCTTTAATAAGAAAACTGATATGGATGGAAATGCTTCCATCTATAAAGCACGCCTTGTCGCGAAGGGGTTCCAACAAGTTCAAGGAGTTGATTACGACGAGACCTTCTCGCCTGTAGCAATACTTAAATCAGTTCGGATCATGTTAGCTATAGCAGCCTATTTCGACTATGAGATATGGCAGATGGATGTCAAAACGGATTTCCTTAACGTAAATTTAACCGAGGACGTGTATATGATACATCCCGAGGGTTTGTCGATCCGGCTAATGCTGACAAAGTGTGCAAACTTCATAAATCCATTTATAGGTTGAAGCAAGCATCTTAGAGTTGAAATATTCGCTTTGATGAGGTAGTCAAATCGTTTGGCTTCATCAAGAGTGATCATGATTGTTGTTTATACAAGAAGTTTAGTGGGAGCAAAGTAAAATTTATAATCTTATATGTGTATGACATATTATTGATTGGAAATGATTTCCAGATGTTGCAAGAAACCAAGGAATCATTGGAAAGGAGTTTCTCAATGAAATATTTGGGTGAGGCAACATATATTCTCGAAATCCAGATCTATAGAGATAGATCAAGGAGGCTCATTGGATTGAGTCAGAGAAATTATTTGGACAAAGTGTGGAAAAAGTTCAACATGGAATCTGTCAACACCCGGATTTTTAATCCTAGATGCCTGTTATGCCATACATCGCAATCCCAGGATTACCATTTTTGCCAAACATAACAGATTGGTACCATATTTCATCATCCATTACAAACCATAATAAAGGTCTTACAAATAAAGGATCTCATGATCCAGTCTTAATACAATCAACACATTGCAATAATATAATAATGGTAGCATGGGCGACGCTTCATCTTTAGGGTAATAGGCAATGCTGACGATGGGAGATGATCCTAGCTGTAGTAGACTTCCTGTTGTCCATCATCCTGGTAGTCCTCCTCATAGTCTGGCCACGGAAATAGCCAGGGACAAAGCCATGAGTACTCTTTAAGTACTCGCAAACTATCATTAATAAGTAAATTGGTTCGGGTAGGAATCCTAATCTCTAGGTTGTTTTGCAAAAAGCTAGATTTATCTTAACAGAGTTTAGAAGCAAAGAAAACTAGTTTAATATTTTATAACACCTAAGTGGGAACTTAGTTTTCATGTTCACAACCCTGTTGTGGTCAAGTCAAAGTCATGATTCATTTCATAAGTCATTTTGAAAACATCTGACGACGGAACAATATGGACACTCCAACTGTCCATAACCGCGAACGCGGCTATTTGAATAGTTTGACACTCTACAGAGGTGGTACACTTTCACCACAATATTCGATACATCCGTCAGGACCAATCCTGAATCACCATACTCAGTATGCGGATAATCAATCCTAATCTTTCAATTACACACCCTAGTATAGGCACATATCCTATGAGTTTGGCCTCCCAACCATGACCATCTGTCATCTTGGGAACTGCATAGGTGGACAATCATCACGAGGTAGCCTCAGCTCAAACCTCGGCCGCAAGGGAACCCATACTAAGGTATATAAACTTCCAGTCAAGCCCTACCCAAATTTGGGTATCGTGGTTGTACGGTAAAATTGGAATGGTATCGCATCCGAACACAACCATCAGTTTTATAAAAGGGCTGAGGCTCATGCCTCAACATTTTAATCATCAAATCACCAGGTGTTCATAACACATGTCAACTCATCTCATTAGAATGACTCATCATTCTAAGGTTTTCATAATCCTTTTCACCAAGTATTCCCATCTAAAGTGATCAAGTTTTATGCTTAGCACTAGCCACTAAGGTTGGGGGTAATCACTAATGAGGGGTGATAATCAAGTGTGACTTATCTAAATCTAATCTCATGCCGCAGTATGACATCTATTTTTATCTAACTTAGGGCAAGTTTTGTGCTCTTTATGCTACCTCTAATATCTTTCCAAAATTCACAAGTCACTAAGTAACCATAAATAAAGAGCTTTTCATAAAGAAATAAAATAATAAACCTTGCAAGTAAAACTGGGATTTTGTATAATAAAGGGGTGTAACCAAATATGCCTAAGGCATTCAATAGGTGAAGTGGCATTATGGGGCTTGCAAGTATTAGCTTGAATAGTTAAGAAACTTGCAAGTGGTGGCTTGCTAAGTTAACTTGTATTGTGAAGCTTGCCTTGATTGGTGCAGTGGTTGAAGTTCTCCTCTGCTTCCTCTTCGTAGTAGTCTCCTTACTGTTCGTATCCTTGGTCGGTACTAGCATCTATAAATAAATACGAGGTGCACAATCACCAAACAATACTTAACTACTTCTATTTGGCACATACAAAGGTTCACCCTAGATGACTAGCATCATGACAAGAAATAAAGACTTAGTCTTATTTATTTTATTTTAGAAAAGTAATTTCTACTCATTGAAAACTACTTAAGATTTAATATTATCCAATTAAAACATGGGATCATGTTGACACATGTCATCACCACATATTTTAATACTTGCGAATGTGATTTAAAGTGGTGTCACAATTTAATAAGGTTTAACCTTATTATTTTATTTAATTAAGTCACTAGAAATTCTTATGGGGCATTCTTTTAATACTGGTCCATTATTACTACAAGTAATCCTAAATATTTTTATATATTCAGAAAGGTCTTGTCAAATGTGATTTTTCAGAGTTGGAATCAACTCAAAAGCATTTATAGTTGATTCTTTACAAATGTTTGAATGCAGAAAAGTCTCTGCGTTGCTATTTTTACCAAAGGTGATCTATAATTTCAAATGGGATGAATCCAACGGGCCTGGATTAAGGATTTCCATATCTTTCTAACAAAATTGGTTTTAGGCAATTTGGTTCAGTGAAACTCTCTGAATTGATTTTTGAATCAACAGACAGAACTAGATTTGAAACTAAATTGAAAAATCTAAATTTAATCTACTGGGTTGCGCGGGAGAGCTAGTTGGGCCGGCCCACTGCGCACAGTGTGCACGGGCTGGTTTTAAGTTGGTGGGGATATGCCGAGTGGGGTATACCCAACAGGACGTTTCCTACTGTCCCATACTGCTAGCGAGTGGGCCTGCAGGACGGCGACTGGATCACGACCCAAGAAGAACCTAGGAGACAGGAAGCTAGAGGCCCAGAAGCGTAGCTAGGTCCAGTCAGATTAGGTAAAGCACCCTCTGAGTCCTTATCCAACTCGGTTGTAGATCTGTAAACCCTAGCGAGGTGACTCTATATAAACCTCCTTAGGGAACACATAGAACTTACTTTCCATCATACACCCCTTCGACTTGCCGCCTAGCCGCCGAGCTCGCCCTTTGTACTCTCTTATCAATACTATCTAGCAGGAGTAGGTATTTACCCTTCGGGGGCCGAACCTGGGTAAAACCCTGTGTCCTTGCCCTCATCTCGCACCGCAGATGGCTGGCCGCCCTTACCCCTCGTTCTACTACTTGCTGCTGATTGCAGCATCTGCCGTAGCCATTCCCACGATAGTGGCGCCCACCGTGGGGCCTAGCCGGTCGCATGATCACCATCGACGAGATCCTCCAGATCTTGCCGAGCAGCTACGTCCCAGTGGCGCGCCCGGTCACGCATAGCGTGAACATGCCAGTCGACACAATGAGCCTCTTCGTCGGCTTCATCGACGTCATTGTCTCGGAGGACTCGTCTCGCATCCGCGAGTCGCCACCGCGCGATCGGCTCTCTGAGAGTTAGGTCTGCACCATTCATCGCCTCGCCTCCGAGTACGACTCAGCCAATAGCAATGTGATCGAGAACAACGCGGCCGCGGACGACGTGGCCCTCAATGACGACGCCGACTCGGCGACCCCGACGTTAGTTGCCGGATCCATTGTCGCCGCGTCACCCGCAGGCTCCATCACCCATGTCTCCAACATGGGGGACTTCGAGGATCCTTCCATCCCCAGGATCTTCGACTCCGACTCCGGATCGGAGAACTCCGGCGACCTCTATGTCGGATCTAGTCGCGACCTACATGGCGAGCGGCACGAGCGCCCCGCTAGAAACCTTCTCCACGTTGATCTTGCCAACCGCAACGGCGACGGAGGTCGAGGAACTCCACATGTGCCTGGAGGAGGTGGTTCGCAAGGAACAAGCCAAGCGCAAAAAATTTCGCCTCGAGCAAGCGACGGTGCAGGAGATTTCACTCTACCACCAGTGCCGCATCAGGATGCGCCTGAACCCCACCGTTCAGGGCCGCACCCTGAACTTCGACGACAACTACCTGGCCCGCATGGCCGACCGCGTGGCCTATGAGAATGCGCCACCAGGAGGAAGTGGCCGTCTACCGCCAGGCGCAACGGCGAATGACACCCCCCCCACCATCGCCCGGTCGCATGCCCCCTCCAGACCAGCCAAGGATCACGATCTCCCTTCAAGAGCGGGACGCGAAAGGCCTCCCGCTGTTCTCCTCCCCATGGACAATATCATCGCGAGTCGAGCTACGGTCGCCAGCCTCAACGTGACGGGGGATGGCGCACTGCAGATCCAGTACGCCAAGGCCCTACTCGCGAAGGCCGTCGAGCAACAAACTACAGGCGCCGACTCGCAGGGGCGCATGTACTCCAATTCCTAGGGAAGCAGGGAGGCCTCGAGCGGCCGCCCAACGATAGCAAACAATCTCAATTGCCCTCCACCAGAGCCCCTGCAGCTCCAACCACGACCCATGCATGCGGCACTATCCACCAACGACCCGCGACCGGCGAACAACATGGTCGCCGCCAACAGGCAGCCAGTCGATGCGTGGACCCACATCATCAACAACCAAAGCTGGCGCGCACGCTAGCCTGACGACCTGAGGACCACCCTCACCAACCGCTATGATGGCAAGCCAAGGGGATTGCTCAGCTGAGTCGGCCCCCAGTGCTTCGGACCAATGATCCGAGGCAAAAAATATCCGGCGAAAAGTATGATCCTTCATATGACCCGTCCGTGTGGCTGGACACGTACCTCATGGCGATTGGAATTGCCGGCCACACCGACCTGCTTGCCTCCCGCTACCTCCCCTTGCTGATGGAGGGAGCAACCCGACAATGGATCAACACTCTCCCAACAGACAGCATAGATTCCTGGGAGGACATGCGCGATGCCTTCATCAGGCACTTCGAGGGTTCCTACACCCGCACCACCAGCATCGAGGACCTAGAACGATGCATCCAGGGGCCCCGCGAGTCGACCCGCAACTGGCTCCAAAGGTGGCAAGACCTATGGTTTAATGTGGCCGGTATCCACCCGGAGACGGCGATCCACTACTTCAAGACCTCCTGCCGCTATGAACCACTGGTCGCCAAACTCAAGCGGGTGTACAAAAGACTCGAAAACATCCCAAACCTCCTCGATATCGCCAAGCGGTATGTGGAGGAGGACCTGAACCAAGAAACCGACGACAAGTCGGGTGGAAACTGCCGCTCAAGCGGCCACGACAACAGGAGGCGACCCGAGCTACACTATAGCAACACTCGCCTCATCGGCAAACGTCACGGTGACGGGCGAGTCGACTTCGTCGCCAACTCGGGATACGCGCCACGCGTCCCCAAGAGCTTCCGCCGCGATGGAGGCCAACACCACGACAACGGAAACTACAAGGTAAGGCCAAAATTCAACCCCGCGGCCCTCCTTAACTAGCCTTGTGTGTTCCACAACAGGGAGGGAAAGCCCGCCACACACATGACCATCGAATGCCACTCCTTGAGGGAGATCGAGAAGGCACGTCGCACACGAGAAGAACACAACAACCACCCGCCAAACGGTGGCGCATTCGGCAACGAGGACGGATCGCTCCACACCTTCAGCGGGTTTAGCACCAAGCGCGAGAAGAAGGTCATCTCCCGCGCCGTTGCTGTCAACATGGTATCCAAAGTCGAAGTACCTCGCTTCCTCAACTGGTCCGAACAATGGATCACCTGGAGCCGCGAGGACCACTCGCCACATATCGAATACCCGTGGCGAGTCGCCTTGGTGTTCAAGCCCAAAGTGGGCGACTACTGGCTCCCCAAGATGTTGATGAACGACAGGAGCTCCATCATCATCCTTTACCTGGACACGTTCAGGCGGCTGCGGCTCCCGCAGTCGATGATTGAGACGACCTTCACCACCTTCCACGGCATCGTCCCCGGTCGTAAGGCGTACCCGATCGGGAAGATGACACTGCCAGTCACCTGTGGCACACCAGCAAACTTCCGCACCAAGCGCGTCTTTGAGATGGTGCCCTTCAACAGCCCCTACCACTGCGTCTTGGGGTGGCAAGCGTTTGCCAAGTTCATGGCAGCGCCACACTACGCGTACAACGCGATGAAGCTCCCAGGACCGTGCGGCATCAGCACCGTCCACGGCGACCCCGACATTGCCGCGGAGTGCGAGGCAAAAGGCGCTGAGCTCGCCAACGCCATCATCGCTGCGGAGGCTAACCACACCGAGGAGCTCACCAAGTATGCGAGCAGGGTCCACAATTACGACCCCACGATAATAAAGAAGCCCAACTCTAAGAACGGTGTCTCAACCGCGTTCGAGGCCACCACGCACACACGCTCAGTCGAGCTGGTCTCCAGCGACTCCAGCCAGACGGTGACATCAGGACATGCATGAGCCCCGCATAGGAAAGCGCGCTTATTGAGTTCCTCCGTGAGAATCGCGAAATCTTCGCATGGAAACCCTCCTACATGCCAGGTGTCCCGATGGAACTCGCTGAGCACAAACTCAACGCCGACCCCAAAGCGTGACCCGTCAAGCAGTCGCTACAGCCCTTCAATGAAGAGCGCCATCGAGCAATCGCCGAGGAGGTGTAGTGTCTACTCCTTGCAGGCTTCATATGTCCCATCAAGACTCCAAGTGGCTGGCAAACCCAGTCCTGGTCGAAAAGAAGAATGGGACATATAGAATGTGTATCGACTACACAAACCTTAACAGCGCCTGCACAAAGGAGCATTTCATCCTCCCGCAAATCGATCAAATCATCGACTTGATCGCGGGCTCGGAGTCGCTGTGTTTCCTTGATGCCTACTCTGGTTACAACTAGATCAAAATGGCAGTCGAGGACGAGGAGAAGACGGCGTTCATCATGTCATTCGGTTCCTTCTGCTACACCACCATGACGTTCATCCTCAAGAACGCCGGAGCAACATACCAGAGGTGCATGCAGGAGTGCCTTGCAAGCCAAATTGTCCGCAACATCCACGTCTACATTGACGACGTGGTGGTGAAATACCCTCGCCAGAGCGATCTACTCGCTGACCTGGCCGAAACCTTCCGCGAACTTGTGGAGGTACAAGATCAAACTCAACCCAGGAAAGTGCACCTTCGATGTACCCACTGTACAGCTGATGGGGTATGTAGTCTCCAAGCGAGGCATCGAGACAAACCCCACCAAGATCAACACGATCGCCCCGCTCGGCAAACCCGAGTGCCTCTACGACGTCTAGAAGTTGGTCGGGCGAGTTATGGCTCTCAGCCGCTTCATCCCCCGGCTAGGCGAGAAGGCAATGCCTCTCTACCGCCTAATGCGCAAGAACCCCACGTTCCAGTGGGACAAGGAGGCGGATGACACGCTCCACGCACTCAAAGAAGTGCTACTCGCAGCCCCGCTGCTCGCCGCCCCCATCGACAAGGAGACAATGCTCGTCTATGTCGCGGAATCCGAGTGATTCATCAGCACCGTCAAGGTCGTCGAGCGGCCAGAGGAGGGAAAGGAGCGCCCCGTGCAGCGCCCCGTCTACTACATCAGCGAAGTCCTCACCGAGTCACGACAGCGCTACCCGCAGTACCAAAAACTGGTATATGCGGTCTTCCGGGTCCAGCGGCGACTGCCGCACTACTTCCAGGAGAACCCAATCACGGTCATCTCCTCAGCGCCCTTGCAGGACATCATCCGCAACCACGAAGCAACTGGGCGAGTCACCAAGTGGGCCGTCGAGATCGGCGTCCACAACATCAAGTATGAGCCACGCAAGGCAATCAAGTCGCAGGCCCTGGCCGACTTCCTCGCCAACTGGGAGGAGGCGCAATAGCCAGAGAAGCTGTCATACCTCCACTACTGGTCGCTCCACTTCGACGGGTCCAAGAACGCAGATGACGCAGGAGAGGGGATCGTACTCACCTCCCCCAAGGGCGTCAAACTGCGCTACATGTTGTACCTCGACTTCACCCCCTGCCCCAACAACATGGCTGAATACGAGGCCCTACTTCACGGCATGCGAGCCGCCAAGGAAATGAACATCAATCGCATGCGGTGCTACGGCGACTCCGACCTCATCGCCGCGCAAGTCACCGGTACATGCGACGCCGTCTCCCCCACCATGGCGGTATACTGCCAAGTAGTGGACTAGCTGGGAGGCCACTTCACCGGATACTCCGTCGAATGGATCGACCGGCACAAGAACGAAGAGGCCGACACCCTCTATCATGTCGAATCGGCTTGACTCGCGCCACTCGCCGGTGTTTTTCTCGACACCATCATTAAGCCATTTGTCTCTCCACCAAGGGAGATCGACATCGGGATACCGTTGCAACCAGAACCAGACCTGGTCGCCATGATCGCGGAGCCAAGCGACTGGACCCCGCCATACATCGCCTACCTCAAGGGAGAGACCCTACCCGTAGACGAGACAGCGGCTCGCATGATCGTGTGTCGCTGCAAATCCTTCGTCATCATCAATGGCGAGCTCCACAAGCGCAACGTGATCGGCGTGTTCCAATGCTGCCTGCAGCCCATGGGGACTGCGGCCACCATGCTGGCGCCCGATGCCTAGTCTCCAAGGCCATGCGACATGGCTTCTACTGGCTCACTGCACACGCCGACGCGGTCGATATCGTCCAAAGCTGCGTTGGGTGTCAAAAGTACGCTAACCAAATTGACGTACCAAGCTCGGCGCTCAAGACCATCCCCATCACCTGGCCATTCGCCGTGTGGGGTATGGAAATGGTGGGCCCCTTCAAGAAGGCCCCCTCCGGGTACACCCACCTCCTGGTCGAAGTCGACAAATTCACCAAGTGGGTGGAAGCCAAGCCAGTCCGCAAGTGCGACGGGAAGACCACCGACAAAATCCTACGAGAGCTCATCTACCGCTACGGATTCCTGCAAAGCATCATCACGGACAACGGCACCAACTTCGGCAAAGGCGCCATGGCCAAGTACTGCGAAGATCACAACATACGGCTCGACCTCGCCTCAGTCGCCCACCCGGAGTTTAACGGCTAGGAGGAAAGCGCTAACCAGAGCATCCTCCACGGCGTGAAGCCGCGACTGCAAGTTCCCCTCTAACGAACCCCAGGGTGCTGGGTCGAAGAGCTCCCCTCTGTCATCTGGGGCATACGCACCTCCATCAACAGGTCGACTGGGTTCACCCCCTTCTTCATGGTGTACGACGTTGAAGCCGTCATGCCAACCGACCTCGCCTTGGGTCGTCAACTATGAGGAGGCCGACAACGATCTCGCACACCAAGACGGGGTCGACCAACTCGACGAAGCACGTGACCTAGCTCGCTCCCATACCGCCATCTACCAGCAAGGACACCGCCGCTATCATAGCCGCCGAGTCCGGAGTCGCACCTTCCAGGAAGGCGACCTGGTCTTGCGACTGATCCAGGACAAGAAGCGCATGCACAAGCTCTCTCCCTCATGGGAGTGACCATTCGCCATAGGGCGAGTCCTGGGCAACGACGCCTACCACCTCATCAACGTCCGAGGCGAAGGTAAGCTCGATGTCAAGCGGTCGTGGAATGTAAACCTCCTAAGGAAGTTCTACACCTAGAACTCCGACATGTACTCCCCCCGCTATGAAATAAAGAAGATCGATTCACATAAATTGCGTCTACTCTCCAGATCTTGTTCCACTCGCACTCCTTAAAACAGCGTTATGCTAACCATGGAAGTCAACACTTGGTCACGCGACCGACATGGCTAAGTAGTGCGGCACAAGGGAACCGATAAAATTCGGGCCTTGTGTCGTCCACGAAAACGCCAACCCGGATCCCCATCGGAGTCGCCTCACTCGACGGTCTCACCGGGCCAAGACAACCGCATTCGCTTCTCACAGCGACCCAGTCCTCCACATCCTTGGCACAACGAATCAAACGGTCAAGTACCACGCTCGGGGACTGATGCCAGTCCAAACCCGCGTGGCTAGGGAAAACACCAAGTATGAGAGCGTGTCTTGGACTCTCCATGCGACTGACTCTATGAGTCAGGTGGAGCGACGCGCCAAATACGACGAGCTTCCTCCTCACCTACCTTGGTCATGCGACTAGAACGGCTAAGTACCATGCTTGGGGACTCGCCGAACCGACGCCGTTCGCATCCAGGAAAACGGCTAAGTATAGAGCACCCCTTGGGGTCGCCATGCGACTGGCTTTCCAAGCCACGGCGAATTGACCTAAACTAACCAACAATATAACAACAAACATACACACAAAGACACGAGGTAAACTCCACAAAAGGGCGGACGCGCTCTGGGACTCGCACAACAAAATAACCCAAACTCAAATCAAAGCTGACAAAAGCATACATGCATTCCTTACGGCAACAAATTTTGTTCGCTTACAAGGGCAGGCATAAAATATTTACAACTGACGCCAATCGGCAAAGTGGTATACTCTGTAGGCTTCGACGACGACGTGCCACCGCCACCGCGGGCACGGATGAATGGAACCCATGGGTTTGACGGATACGTCGTCAAGGCGCCTGCCATCACCGCTCGGAATGGTTGCTCCACCTAGAAGTCGCGATTCGCTGGCTCGGGGTCGTTCGGGGCGATGATTGTCTCCTGATACGGCAGGAGATCGTCCATCGCCAACACTCGATCGGAGTAGACCGCGGCCCGGTCGGTAAGCTTCAGCACATCGGAGATCTCGACCGAGCCTGTCGACGAGGGATACCCGATGGTGACGTCGTCGAGGTCGAAGTCGTCCGGGAACTGCGCAAGCCCAAGCCTCAGCGTAGTCGCAGCCCCATGGCGGAAAGCCGACCGCGACATGAACTCCACAACTCCTGGAGCCGTCTCCAGATAGCGCCATACCTTAGTGAGTTCGCTAGGGATCACCTTCGTCGGTGAAATCTCCTGAAGATACACGCGAATAAAGGTCGCCGAAAGAGCGACAGAGTTCACCAGCATGGAGACACACTGTCGCGCGTCGTACGACTGCGCCTCGGGCTCGTCATCAAGAATTTTTCTTGCAAGGAACGAGCAGTTCACCATCAGAAGAATACACAACAATAACGGTGACCCGCATGCTCGGGGACTCGCCAGTACAATCAAACAACAAGATGAAGGAGCTGACCAATAAGGGGACGACAACGCCCCTTAATGAAGTCTTGAAGACCCGACAAGTTAGTCTGCAGCCCCACGACAAAAGCATCCAATACCTTCCTCTCTTCCACCGTGGCAGCGACAACCGCCTTATCCCTCTCTTCTGCCGAGCTGGCATCAGCCTTTGCGGCCTTAAGCTCTCGCTCCTGCTCGGCCACACGCTTCTTCGCGATGGACAACGACGCCTGGATAGTCGCCAACTCGCTAGCAGGGACCAAACCCTCGCGAGCCTTAGCCACTGGGGCTGAATGACCTACTGCAAAAACACAAGCGTGAGATCAAAACCACAAACAAGATAGCTATGGAGAAGGGCACCTCGAAAAACTTACCCGCAGTTGCTTGTAGCTATTTTTTGACCTCCTGCACGGAACAGAGGTCCTTATCCAGACGCTCCCTAGCGGCCAGGCTCTCCGACAACGCGCGCTGAAGGCCCTACATAGACATGGTCAAACATCAGCAGAACATCGAAGAAACTCCTAAGTGCCTAGCCGCTGAAATTCAGCGACTATCCACTCGGGGACTAGACATCAAAGGAAAAACAATAAGAATCTACCCACTGAAATTCAGCGACCAGATCCTCGAGGGCTGGACATACCTGAATAGCTGCACCCAGCATGCTATGCAGCTCAACCGCATCCACCGACGGGAGCACAAGAGGTGTGTTCCCTCGACGCTGCTCGACCTCCGAGCCTACAAACTCGGGCGCTTGGGCCGACTACGCCGACACAATTGCGGTGGAGGCCCTCGCCATAAGGCAAGGAAAGGTCGCCACCACAGCTCCCGTAGCACTTGTCTAAGGGCCCACCGCCCTGACCAATGGCGCAGGTTCTACCTACTGCGACCCCGCGTCCACTACGGCCTTCATGGCCGCATCCGCTCCAGTCGGAGACTTGCTGGGGGCGTCTACTAGCTCGTCCGAGATCGAGACGACCTCGTCGCCCTTCATATTCTTCGCGCCCTCAGTGGACGCCTCGACGTCATTGTAACATACCACCCTTTTGTGTAATATAAATAATTACATGTTTGAGCATTGCATGCATGCATTATACTTGCACTTTGGTTTAAACAAACACCAAATAAAAGCCTAATTTTGTTCCTTCTCAAAACCATTCAAATGGTTTACATATTTTGAAAACTATCAAAACAAATGGAGCCCAAATTGTGTTAAGGGCCCCTTAGTGTTTTCAGATATTTTATAAAAGTTTCTGTAATTTAGAAATATTCAAAACATAGTTGAATTTGAAAATACAAACAGAAATTGAAAAACAGAAAAGAAAAAGGTTTTCAGAAGAAAAAAATTTAGTAACCTAGCTCTACTGGGCCGCAGCCCATCTCTCTCTTTCTCTTTCTCCGTCGCTTGCGCGTGCAGCAGTAGCCAAGAGCTAGCCCACCCGGGGCCCATGCCAGCCCTGCAGCAGCCCGCCTCCATCACCGGCATGCGCCAAGATCCGCGCCGCCACCCCTAGACGACTACAAGATCCCCAGAGCCACCGCCGATGAACCCTAGGCTCCACTTTCCCCCTCTCTCTCGCGGCAACGCCATGGCCAAACCCTAGCTTGTCAGATCCTCCTCGTCCCCGCCGTCTCCGTCCACCCTAGCTCAAGCCGACGCCACCATTGGACGCGCCTTGCCGCCCTCATTCTCCCCCTCGACACATGCGTGCTGGGAAGCCCCCTCCTCGCCGGAATCCACCTTGAAGCACCGTCGGCTGCTGCCATTGACGACCTCGATTCGTTGCCGTCCGAGCTTGCCTTGCCTCCCCGACACCACCGTCATGCTCACGGTGAGCTGCTGGTTCTCAAGCACCTCTCCGTTTGCCCCCTCTCCCTCTATGTCGTCTTCCCCGCGTGAGCCCGACTCCGCCGCTGCTTGCCATCATCGCGCCGTCGTCTTCGGTGACCATTTCGAGGCGGCGCCACCACCTTATGACTCCCCGTCGTCGCCTCTTTCCAACGCCCCAACCACGCATCCAAGCGCGCTCGGAATCACTGGATTCGAGCTCGACCTGGGAGCATCTCCATTGATGACATCAGCATGATGTCATGCTGGTGTCATATTTCTTTTTATTTTTCTTTGTATTAATTTATGTAAATATTTTCTGTAGTTAATAATTCCCTGACAGGTGGGCCATACCTGTAAGATATTTAATCTTTTCTTAAATGTTTTCTGAACTGTTAAATATCTGACATGTGGGCCCAACTTGGAAAATATTTTAATTATTCAAAAAATGATTTAAAATGAATTAAAATTGGAGAAATTCATAACTAATTCATTTTAAATTAGAAAAATACAAATAATATACCAAAATGATCAGAAAAATGAAACCTGTCTAACTAAGCTATAATCATACATTGTTAACCAACTTTGATGGCAAGTTTAATTAGAGGAACCAATTGAACCCCATAGGTGATTCCGATGATCCCCCTATTCTAAGGTTTGGACCTCTCGGACCCCGTTTAAAATGGTCAAGCATGTTCTAGGGTTCATTCCAACACTATTTAACTTGTCATATCATCCATATTGTATGAGCATTGCACATGCTATGTGTTAAATGTTGCTTTCTTTTTTCCGGTGATTGGTTCTTGCGAATAAGAATCGAACCCGAGGCTGAAGTCAACGCCACTGAAGAGAAGTACTAGTCCAACAAAGGACAAGGCAAGCGAAGCCCCACTCATACATATGAATCATATGTTTACAAAGTATTACATTCTCGCCATATGCATTCGGTTCAACGGTCTTTTATCAGTAGATAGAGCAATCCTATCTGATGCATGTTTCCTTTGGTGAACTATATTACCTGATCCACCGCTCCTAGCATAACTAGGGTTTGGCTTATGAGCATCGCCAGAGCCACAATTCAGTCAAGCTTAGCCATGCTTAGTGGTCTGATGTTGATCATTCAGATGATGCACTGGAGATGCGAATAAATCTAGTATGGTAGAATGATGTGATGTGATCAGAGATGAATACTAAACATGCTAAGGCTTGTATGGGAGGCCACGTGGGTTGAGGTTTTTGCAGTCCCATACTTGCCACCCCTAGGACCCGATATTCTTGCCTCTTGAACCAAGACGAGTGTACAACCACACGGGGGCCTAGAAACCCCCTTGACCAACTAACTTGCCTAGTAGATTCGATGAGTCACATAGTTCGGGCTTTCCATTCGACATACCCATCTTGGTTGTTCTTGAATGGAGGTGACGGAGGTGCATTCATAACAGGTAGGTAAGCGTTGCCAGGAACAAGAGATGCCCGGCATCCGTAATCTTGAACCCTGCACACATCATTTGGAACTGGCTTTGGGACTTGACCTATTATTTCGGCATCTCCCTAGTGCGTGACTCATCGTCTCGGCGAAAGCAAGGTAAAGGTCATGGTCAACCACTCTCTGTCGGCCTTTCAAGGAAGAGGGCTAATAATTTGGCATTAAGAATCGGTTGGTACGTGTGGGTAAAGTTGCGCACCCCTGCAGGGTTATTAATCTTTTCGAAAAGTCATGTCCACAGTTATGGACGACTTGGGAACGGACGTGAAGATCATAGAGAACTATAACCGAATGATAAAACTTGGCCAACTAATGTGAGATCCGGAATACTTCCTCGGGGTTGTTTGAGGGGGTAGTCCGGGAAGAGAGGTTCAGTTGATGATGGTAATTGGTGGATATCAAAGATGACTTCGAAGATCTAGAGTTGTAGTCTTCTTATCCCCTTTTGAAAATGATCTGACTAGACGAGTTTCTTCTCCCTCTTGTTTTGAAAACAAAATATGGCTTTATGCAAAATAACTCCACTAGCCATAAGTCTTGCGGAGTACACCCTGTACTCAGCCTTGCTTCGTTGATGTTTTTCTACAGATGAAGCTACTCCAACTGAAGGTTGTTTCTATGTCAAAGTTGACGAGTAGTTGGGGTTCCCGGTCAGCAGCCTTGGATCTATGGAAGGGTCGCTACTTCTGTTTAAGGCCTCTTAGGCCCTTAGCTAAGTTTGTTGTTTAGAACAACTTGTTTGCTTCCATTGTTTGATGTAATGATGGGTCTGTGACCCCTGGCTTGTATGACTGGTTTGTAACTCTGTTAAGAGTTTACCTTATTAATCTATGGTTTGTATGTTCTGTAATGTTACCGATCTTTCCCTGCACGCTTCGGAATTTAGGTTAGGCTTATATCAGATGAGGATCTAGTATTTGCCTAGCCCTAATCCCGGGTCATGACAGATTTTGGTATCAGAGCAGGATTGCCTGTAGGAAACCCTTCTAGCTGGTCGAAGTTGAGTCTAGAGTTTAAGAAAACTATTTGAAAGCTAAAAAAAGTTATTTGCAAAACTCTGAATAGGACTCTTTTTACTCCTTATCTAAGGTTGTTCTATTGCTGCGTTATCTTACCTCGTTTGTTTTGCAAAGGTTTCCCTTCTCGTCTATCATTTCAACCTTCTAGGATATACGGGTTTGGGTTGTTTTCCCTAGTACTCCTTACTTGGTTGCAAGGCTCAGAGTTTCCAAGATATATCTGTGCACCTGATCATTGTTTTTCAACTTTTCTAAGGATGCCTGTAATCCCATTGTCTACTCTTTTGTGACTTGTTGGTATCATATCATGCTTGCATTCCACTGTTATGGTTTGTATCTAAGTTGGTAGCGTATACGTTTCGTATGCTTGTTCTACTGCCATACTTAATGCATTGATATAATCTTCATCCACATGTTCACCTCTACCATGATCTTTATCCATGGTCTATGCCATCCTTTGTTGTACCCTTTTTGGTGAATCCATTTTCATGGTTTCTATTTGCTCCTCAGGATGTCGTCTGGTACTCGTAGTTCTGTTGGCCGTCGAGGAAACAACAATGCTGATCAGGAACTTCCGCCACCCCCCACAATGGCCGAGGTTCTCAACAACATTGAGACCAACCGTTTGAGGAATGAACGCCTTCTGGAGCATGTGGCGCAGAACACTGAACGTCGTCCTGACGACTGTGTCACACTTGGAGATTTCATTCGCTCTTTTCCTCCAATCTTCACCCACCCCAAGGATCCCCTTGAAGCTGATGATTGGCTTCACACCATAGAGCACAAGTTCAGTTCTCTTCGAGTTCGTGCCGCTGACCGTGTCAACTTCTCCACCTATCAACTGGAAGGTGAGGCTGGTGTTTGGTGGGAAGGTTTTTTGAATCCGCAAGCTCAGTGACATATTGTTACTTGGGAGGAGTTTGTTGCAGCATTCCGTGCCTCTTATATCCCTAAGCCCATAATGGATCTCAAAAGGAGGGAGTTTTTGGATCTGACTCAGGGGCGCAGGGATATTGAAACATATGGGCGTGAGTTTACTCGCCTGGCTCACTATGTAACCAGGGATGTGACCAATGATGAAGATAAGCAAGAGCTATTCCATAAGGGACTTAACCCTGCACTTCAAGGTCCAGTCTTTCCAGGAACTGCACAATCATGCTCTTACTCTAGAGCATGGAAGGAAGGATATGGAGGTTTCTTAGAAGCGTGAAGAAAGAAATTCTCGTACTTCTTCCTCTGGTAACAAGAAGCGCCATGTCTTTGTTCCATACAGTGATGTGCCTCGTGATCCTTATGCACCCAAGTCTTCTAGCAATGCTTCTCGTCAGCCACAGTCAAATACTGGTGGAGCAAATTATCGTCCTCCTACTGGTTCTTACACTGGAGTTACCTGCTACTCTTGTGGTCAGCCTGGTCACTACTCAAGGAGTGTTCCCAAAGGGCTGTCGGTCGCAATGATCAGCAGACAAAGAAGAATGATAAAGCTCAAGGTGCTGGACGTGGTCGTCTAACCCATGTCACTGTTGAGGAAGCTCAGGAAGATCCACGCATCATTCTAGGTACGCTCCGTGTCAACTCAATTCTAGCAACAGTCTTGTTTGATTCGGGAGCATCGCATACATCCATATCACAAGATTTTTCGCAAATTCATGATATCACCTATCAAGATATGGAATCTCCTCTAGAGATTAGAACTCCTGGGTCTTGTTGGCAGACCATCTGGGTTACTCATGGGGTTGAGATAGATATAGCATATCAGAAGTTTCCCACTTCCCTCATTGCACTCAAGTCAACTGACATAGAGGTCATTCTGGGCATGGACTAGTTAACCAAGTATCAAGCCGTCATTAACTGTGCACTTAGAACAGTTACTGTGACCTCCCTTGCTGGCATAACTGTCAAGTATTGGACTGATGGTTCAAAGTCGTCGTAAGCAGTTCTTAAACCTTTTTCAGAGTTGTATGCCATGGATGTCCTACCTACTCTCGAGGTCCAAGATGTCCATGTAATCTGTGATTTCCCGGATGTCTTCCCTGAAGAGTTGCCTGGCATGCCACCTGATCGAAGTGTGGAGTTTTTCATAGAGCTAGTTCCTAGAACTGCTCCTATCTCCAAAATACCTTACCGTATGCCTCCTCATGAGTTGGTTGAGTAGAAGAAGCAACTTGAAGAGCTGGAAGGCCTAGGATACATCCAACCTAGCACATCCTCTTGGGGTTGCCCTACCATGTTTGTCAAGAAGCGGGATACAAATATTCCAAGATTGGTGGTTGATTACCGTCCACTCAACGCGGTGACAATCAAGAATAAGTACCCACTTCCTCAGATAAATGACCCCTTTGATCAATTAAGTGGTGCCACTGTCTTCTCCAAAATGGACTTAAGATCAGGGTATCATCAAATCAATATCAGGAAAGAGGATATCCCAAAGACAGCATTCACAACTCGTTATGGTCTTTACGAGTATACAGTGATGTCCTTCGGGTTAACCAATGCCCCTGCCACATTTATGAGGCTCATGAACTCCGTCTTCATGGAATATCTTGACAAGTTCGTCATGGTATACATTGATGATATTCTAATCTACTCCAAGAGCGAAGAAGAGCATGCCGAACATCTACGTTTGGTGTTGACTAAACTTCATGAACATCGTCTCTATGCCAAGTTTTCCAAATGCCAGTTTTGGTTACAAGATCTCATCTTCCTTGGCCATGTTGTGTCTACAAGTGGTGTTGTTGTCATACCAGATAAGGTTCAGACCATCCTAGAATGGAAGTCACCTACTTTAGTCTAGGAAGTCCTAAGTTTTCTTGGAATTTTGGATATTACCACCGATTCATCGAGAACTTCTCCAAGATAGCCAAGCCTATGACTGATATTCTTAAGAAAGATAAGAAGTTTGAATGGTCAGAAAAGGAAGAAGAAAGCTTCCAAGTTCTGAAAACTAAGCTAACCACCGCTCATGTGCTTGTCCTTCAAGGTCTCGGTTGTGTGTTAATGCAAGATGGTCATGTAGTGGCCTATGCTTCTCGGCAGTTGAAGCCACATGAGAACAATTATCCAACCCATGATCTTGAACTCGCCACTGTTGTTCATGATCTTAAGCAATGGCGACATTACCTCATAGGTAACCGTTGCAAACTTTACTCGGATCATCAAAGTCTGAAGTATCTCTTTGCCCAGCCAGATCTGAATCTTAGGCAAAGACGATGGTTGGAACTCATCAAAGATTATGATTTAGGTCTCAACTATCAACCCGGCAAAGCTAATGTTGTTGCTGATGCGCTAAGTCGAAAGTCTTATTGCAATAATCTGATGATTTCACAAGCCCAACCTGCTCTCTACGAGGAAATCAAGCGTATTAACCTTGAAGTAGTTCCTTATGGATTCCTTGCTAACCATGAAATAAAATCTTCTCTCGAGGACCAAATCAAGGAATCTCAAAAGCAAGATGGAGAGATCACCGAGATCAAAGAACGTGTTGGAAGTGCTAAAGCTAAATGTTTCTCCATCAATGATCAAGGTACCCTCTATTTTGGTAGCCGGCTAGTGGTTCCAAACAGTCAGAAAATCAAAGATATAATCCTATTGGAAGGCCATGAATCCCCTCTGTCTATCCATCCTAGTGGTACCAAGATGTACCGAGATCTCTGTCAAAGATTCTGGTGGAGTGGAATGAAACCAGAAATCGCTCGCTTTGTTGTAGAGTGAGACGTTTGCCGTCGTGTGAAGGCTGAACACCAAAGGCCTGCTGGACTTCTATAGCCATTTGAAATTCCTTAGTGGAAATGGGATGAAATTGGTATGGATTTTATCACTGGACACCCAAGGACACAAACAGGAAATGATGCCATATGGGTAATAGTTGATCAGTTATCCAAAGTTGCTCATTTCCTTCCCGTTCGAGAAACTATCCGTTCTAGTCAAATGGCTGACCTATACATCTCTCGGATCATTGTTCTTCATGGTGTTCCAAAGAAGATTATCTATGATCGTGGAAGTTTGTTTACTTCCAAATTCTGGCAAAGTTTGCAAGAAGCAATGGGAACTCATGTCTCTTTCAGCACAACCTATCATCCTAAAATCGGTGGTCAAACCAAAAGAGTAAATCAAATTCTTGAAGACATGCTCAGAGCGTGTGTCATATCCTTTGGAAAGATCTGGGAGAAATGTCTTCCTTTTGCGGAGTTTTCCTATAACAACAGTTCTCAATCCAGTTTGGGCATGGCACCTTTCTAATTCCTGTATGGGAGAACATGTCGAACACCGCTGAACTGGACAGAAACCGGCAAAAGACAATTCTTTGGTCCGAACATGATCCAAGAAGCAAAAGATCAAGTTCGCATAATTGGAGAGCGTCTGAAGGCCGCTCAATCCCATCAGAAGACTAACTATGATCGTCATCATCTTGATGTTCATTATGAAGTTGGTGATCAAGTTTACCTCCGGGTCACTCCTCTGAAGGGTGTCCATCGATTCGGTATCAAAGGCAAATTGGCTCCTCGCTATGTTGGTCCCTTTCACATTCTCTCCAAGCGGGGTGAGCTTGCCTACCAATTGGATCTACCTTCAACTTTTCTAGAGGTTCATGATGTCTTTCATGTGTCTCAACTCAAGCGTTGCTTCAAAGATCCCATTCGTGGTGTGGACCATGAAACTTTGGATCTCCAAGATGATCTAACCTACCAAGAATACCATGTTCATATTCTTGATGGAATCGAGCACAAGACTCGTCGTCAAACCATCAAGTTCCTGAAAGTTCAATGGTCTCATCACTCTGAGTCAGAAGCAACCTGGGAACGCGAAGATCGTCTTCGATATGAGTACCCTGCATTCTTTTCTAAAACCTAGGAATCTCGGGTCGAGATTATTGTAAGTGGGGTAGATCTGTAACATACCACCCTTTTGTGTAATATCAATAATTACATGTTTGATCATTGCATGCATGCATTATACTTGCACTTTGGTTTAAACAAACAAACACCAAATAAAACCCTAATTTTGTTCCTTCTCAAAACCATTCAAATGGTTCACATATTTTGAAAACTATCAAAGCAAATGGAGCCCAAATTGTGTTAATGGACCCTTAGTGTTTTCAGATATTTTATAAAAGTTTCTGTAATTTGGAAATATTCAAAACAGAGTTGAATTTGAAAATACAAATAGAAATTGAAAAACAGAAAAGAAAAAGGGTTTTAGAAGAAAAAAAATAGTAACCAAGCTCTACTGGGCCGCAGCCCATCTCTCCCTCTCTCTCCGTCGCTCGCGCGGGCAGCAGCAGCCCAGAGCCAGACCACCCGGGGCCCATGCCAGCCCAGCAGCAGCCCGCGTCGGCCTCGTACCGCTTTTTCGCTTCTGTCGGACGTCTTCCACCTCCCGATCAAGCTAAGAAGCTCGCTGGCGGTGCATCCGTCGCCGGCATGCGCCAAGATCCGCGCCGCCGCCCCCGAACGTCTACAAGATCCCTAGAGCCGGCGCCGACGAACCCTAGGATCCACTTTCCCTCTCTCTCTCTCGCGGAAGCGCCATGGCCAAACCCTAGCTCGTCAGATCCTCCTCGTCCCCGCCGTCTCCGGCCATCCTAGCTCAAGCCAACGCCACCGTTGGACGCGTCTCGCTGCCCTCGTTCTCCCCCTCGAAGCATGCGTGCTAGGAAGCCCCCTCCTCGCTGGAATCGACCCCGAAGCACCGCCGGCCACCGCCGTTGCTGACCTCGATTCGTCGCCGTCCGAGCTCACCTTGCCTCCCGGACACCACCGTCGTGCTCACGGTGACCTGCTGGTGCTCAAGCACCTCTCCGTTTGCCCCCTCTCCCTCTGTGTCGTCTTCCTCGCGTGAGCTCGACGCCGTCGCCGCTTGTCGTCGTCACACCATCATATCCGGTGACCATTTCCAAGCGGCGCCACCACCATATGACTCCCCGTCATCGCCTCTTTTCAACGCCCCCAACCACGCATCCAGGTCGGCTCAGAATCGCTAGATTCGAGCTCGACCTGGGAGCATCTCCATTGATGACATCAGCATGATGTCATGCTGGTGTCATATTTCTTTTTATTTTTCTTTGTATTAATTTATGTAATTAATAAATCCCTGACAGGTGGGCCATACCTATAAGATATTTAATGTTTTCTGAAATTGTTAAATATCTGACATGTGGGCTCAACTTGGAAAATATTTTAATTATTCCAAAAATGATTTAAAATGAATTAAAATTGGAGAAATTCATAACTAATTCATTTTAAATCAGAAAAATAAAAATAATATACCAAAATGATCAGAAAAATGGAACATATCTAATTAAGCTATAATCATACATTGTTAACCAACTTTGATGTAGAGTTTAATTAGAAGAACCAATTGAACCCCATAGGTGATTCCGATGATCCCCTTGTTCTAGGGTTTGGACCTCTTGGACCCCGTTTAAAATGACCAAGCATGTTCTAGGGTTCATGCCAACACTATTTAATCATGCTATGTGTTGAATGTTGCTTTATTTTTTCGGTGATTGGTTCTTCCGAATAGGAACCGAACCCAAGGCTGAAGTCAATGCCACCGAAGAGCAGTACCAATCCAACAACGGACAAGGCAAGCGAAGCCCCACTCATACATATGAATCCTATGTTTACAAAGTATTTCATTCTCGCCATATGCATTCGGTTCAACAGTATTTTATCAATAGATAGAGCAATCCTATCTGATGCATGTTTCCTTTGGTGAACTATATTACCTGATCCACCGCTCCTAGCATAACTAGGGTTTGTCTTATGAGCATCGCTAGAGCCACAATTCAGTCAATCTTAGCCATGCTTAGTGGTCTGATGTTGATCATTCAGATGACGCACTGGATATGCGAATGAATCTAGTATGGCAGAATGATGTGATGTGATCAGAGATGAATACTAAACATGCTAAGGCTTGTATGGGAGGCCACGTGGGTTCTGGTTTTTGCAGTCCCATACTTGCCACCCCTAGGACCCGATGTTCTTGCCTCTTGAACCAAGACGAGCGTACAACCACACGGGGGCCTGAAAACCCTCTCGACCAACTAACTTGCCTAGTAGATTCCATGAGTCACATAGTTTGGGCTTTCCATTCGACATACGCATCTTGGTTGTTCTTGAATGGAGGTGAAGGAGGTGCATTCATAACAGGTAGGTAAGCGTGGCCGGGAACAAGAGATGCCCGGCATCCGTAAACTTGAACCCCGCACACATCATTTGGGACCGGCTTTGGGACTTGACCCGTTACGGCGGCATCTCCCTAGTGTGTGACTCATGGTCTCGGCGAAATAAAGGTAAAGGTCGTGGTCAACCACTCTCTGTCGGCCTTCCAAGGAAGAGGGCTAATAATTTGGCATTAAGAATCGGTTGGTACGTGTAGGTAAAGTTGTGCACCCCTGCAGGGTTATTAATCTTGTTGAAAAGCCATGTCCATGGTTATGGACGACTTGGGAACGGATGTGAAGATCATAGAGAACTATAACCAAATGATAAAACTTGGCCAACTAATGTGAGATCCGGAATACTTCCTCGGGGTTGTTTGAGGGGGTAGTCTGGGAAGAGAGGTTCAGATGATGATGGTAATTGGTGGATATTTAAGATGACTTCGAAGATCTAGAGTTGTAGTCTTCTTATCCCCTTTTGAAAATGATCTGACTAGACGACTTCTCCCTCTTGTTTTGAAAACAAATGATGGCTTTATGCAAAATAACTCCACTAGCCATAAGTCTCGCGGAGTACACCCTGTACTCAGCCTTGCTTCATTGATGTTTTTCTACAAATGAAGCTACTCCAACTGAAGGTGGTTTCTATGTCGAAGTTGACGAGTAGTTAGGGTTCCTAGGCAGCAGCATAGGATCTATGGAAGGGTCGCTACTTCTGTTTAAGGCCTCTTAGGCCCTTAGCTAAGTTTGTTGTTTAGAACAACTTGTTTGCTTCCGTTGTTTGATGTAATGATGGGTCTGTGACCCCTGGCTTGTATGACTAGTTTGTAACTCTTTTAAAAGTTTACCTTATTAATGTATGGTTTGTATGTTCTGTAATGTTACCGATCTTTCCCTGCGCGCTTCGGAATTTAGGTTAGGCTTATATCAGATGAGGATCTGGTATTTTCCTAGCCGTGATCCCGGGTCTCGACAGTCATCACCCTTCCTTTTCTTCGAAGGATCAGCCTCCGCCCCCGCAGCGTCTACTAGAACTTTGGCCACCGAGGGTGACCAATCTACTTCACGCCAGTCCTACAAAAGAAATTCATCTGCGAGCTCTCCCTAGAATTACAAACCAGTAGATCAAGAGAATACATCAAGACGCTTACTTGGCGACTGGGATGAAGCGTAGGCCGGTGCGGATATGTGCCGGCTTCTCCAATTCTGGGCCTAGTTTCTGGCTGAGGCCCGTATCGAGCAAGGTCAGAGCCCACCACATGGAGGCCTTCTTCGAGGACGAGGCCGCGACACGAAGTTCCCCTCCGGTCGACATGGGCGCCTCCCTCGACGGCGAAGCCCCTGCGGGTGGAGCAGTCCCGAGCCCGGTGATTGCTGAGAATGGTGGCGGAAGCAATGCCAATGGCACCTCGTCTTCCACCACGGCCGCACTGGCCGTCTCGGTCGCCTGCGCCGGCGTGCTGGCCCCGGCCTGGTCGGCCGCACTAGTCTCTTCGGAGCTAGTCGTGGATCGAGGTGGCAACAACCTCTTTGGACGCCCCCTTCTTCTTCTTCTTCGGCGACTTATTCTTTGACGGTGTAGCCACGCGCCGTGAAGTATGTTCGAGGGCCTCGTCTTCGCCCCCGTCATGAGCCTCGAGGCTCTTGCTGGCCTCGAGCTCGCGCTGCCGTTGCCCGCGGGTCTTCCGAACCGCAGGTGCGGCAACCTCAACAACATCGTCATCATCATCATCATCATCGTCGCCTCCGAAATTATCCTTGTCGGAGGAGGATTTGCTCCCGTCCTTGATGGACTCGCTCGAGTTTTCGTCGTCGGCGGGAGGAAGCCAACCTTCCACCACATGGATCAGCTGCACAGACAAATACATGATCAGTAGGCCGCGACTACATTTCTGCGACTGTGAATAGAACAAGGAAAGGCAGACTTACCGGTGGCGCCTTGCGCTTTATGTTATATGGGGGAATCCTGGCTTTCGAGTCGAGGTATTCCGCATCAGTAATCTTCCTTAGCGCGAGAGCGTAATCTTCAGCGCTCCACTCAGCGGTGCAGGACTTTGTCGCGTCGTCCTTGCCCGTGTACTCGTACATCCAGTGAGCACGGATAGCCAGGGGCACCAGTCGCCGCCCGAGCCAGCAGTTGTACAGATTGATGGTTTGTAGGTCGTTCTTCTTCAGTTGACGAAGCATTGTCAACATCTCGTCAACCACCATTTCCTGATCGAGCGGAAGCTTGGCGACTTGGAGCCGGTGCGGCTCGGGCCGGTCGGCGGAGTACATCGGAAGCACCACCTCGCCATCCGGAGTCGATTCAACGACATAGAACAAGTGCTTCTTCCACTCGTTCGCCGCCTTATTCAGCAGCATGAGGTCGAGGAAAGAAGCCTTGGACTTCAGTTGGAAGGTGAGGCTGCCTGCTGCTAGCATCGGGCCGCCTGCCCCTTCGCGCCCTACCCACCCGTGGAATAGCTCCTGCCACAGGGGGAAATATGGACGACAGCTCAGGTAGCACTCTCAAAACACCACGAAAATGGCGAGATACTCGATGCTATGTGGCCCCAGATCCGATGGCTGGATGCCGTAATACATGCAGAAGCGACGGAAGAAGATCGAGGTAGGGAAGCCAAGTCCCCTCTCGAAATGGATGGTGAAGCAGATGAATTCCTTGGCGCGCAGGGTCGGCTCCACTTCTCTGGCCGCAGGGATCTGCCATCTTCTTGTGCGGAGAATTCCCGCATCCTCGAAGGACTTCAGTAGCACCTTGGTGCACTTGGATATCCCCCACAGATCTTGCGGTGGCGCCATTAGTTGGAGGATCTGAGATCGCGAGATTGTTGTGGAATCGCCAAGATCGCTCTGGCTCGCTCTAGAAGGGATGGAAGAGTGGGAGACGCGCGGAGTCGGAGGAAATGCGGAGAATGGTCGCTTTTCACCTGTCACTCTCCTTATATAGTGGTTGGTACCCGCCATTTTCGGGGAGCCGTTACCGCGTGGTGATTACACTGATATTACCGTTGGATTACACAACAGATAGTTTGACCAGGATGACAGTCCAACTTCGTCTACTCGACTCGCCGACCCGTTCACCACAGCTGCGATTCGACTACTCGCCGACCCGTTCACCATAGCTGCGATTCGACTGCTCGTTAAAATGACGATTCGGCTGGTCGCCGTTATCGCAACTGAGAAAACACGTTGAAGATTCTTTCTTTCATTGAAGGTGTCCATCACCGATTCGACTGGGCATCCAAATTGGACCCAAATACTCCGACTGCCAAAGAACACCTATGACGAATCAACGACAGCCTCGGGGACTACAGGTGGGGATATGTCGAGTGGGGTATACCCAGCAGGACGTTTCCTACTGGCCCATACTTCCGGCGAGTGGGCATGCAGGACGGCGACTAGATCATGACCCAAGAAGAAGCTAGGCGACTAGAAGCTGGAGGCCTAGAAGCGTAGTTAGGCCCAGTTGGATTAGGTCAATAACCCTCTGAGTCCTTATCCAACTCGGTTGTAGATCTGTAAACCCTAGCGAGGTGACTCTATATAAACCTCCCTAGGGCACGCATAGAACTTACGTTCCATCATACACCCCTTGACTCGCCGCCTAACCGCCGAGCTCACCCTTTATACTATCGCATTAATACAATCTAGCAGGAGTAGGTCTTTACCCTCCAGGGGGACAAACCTAGGTAAAACCCTGTGTCTTTGACCTCATCTCGCACCACAGATGGCTGGCCTCCCTTGCCCCTTTTTCTACTACTCGCTGCCGATTGCAGCATCTGCTGTGGCCATTCCCACGACATAAGTGGTGTCCCCACTTGTCAGCAAGACAGGGGTGCCAAAGGGGTATGGGCTGATGACGACTGTAGGATTAGATGCAAGATCAATGTCTCATGGCCGTCGTCCTCATTGGAAGAGGACACGGCGGGGATGAAGCCTAGCATGGCCAGTGGGGGTCTAGGAGGGTCACAGGGGCTCAGGCGAGGGTCAGCTATGTGGGCGAATGAGGTTGTCGACAACAGCGGTTCTCCTGGTACTGGCAGCGTCTCCTGGGATGGCCGCAATCGACAGCGCCCTTCTCCTCCAGCAGCGGGAGACTCCGGCCAAATTCCAGCGATGCTGAGCTCGTTTTGCTCCACGAAGAAGTGGGAAGGATCAGTGAGAGGTGGGGAGTGAGATGGTGTGGACAAATGGTGCGGGGGAGGCCTCCTTTTATAGGCGAGGGAGAGAGGCCGAGCGGAATGGGCAGAGCTCATCGGGGTCGGCGTTACAGCGAACTACTGGCATGGCGCGGGGGCTAGGATGGTTTGCGGTCTCTTGGCGATGCTCAACGACTTGATGGCGCGGCAAGGGGCGTTGTGGTTTGGTCTGGAATGTGAGGCGCTCTGCGCGGTACCGATGGCGAACTTGCTCACTAGGCCACGTTGAGTGTTTCTAGTCCTAGATTTCAAACAGAAACAAATCCTTTTCTTTTCACCCCTTGCTAGAGCAAGTGAAAGTGAATCCAAGCCCACCTTGCAAACCCAGAGAAACATTTGGCAACCCTATTCAAATGACAATTCAAAATTGAATCTATATCATATGTATAGATCACCATTTCCCAAAACCCCACCAAACCAGTTCACCTTGACCCATCCAAGCAAACATAGCCTACCTAGTATGTGACTAGTGCACCCACCAATTTTCATCCAAAATTCAAATTTTCAAATCTCTTGCGGACATTTCATCAAACACCTTCTGAGCATAAATGAAATTAAAGATCAAACACTATAGTGAGTAGTGTTGGGCCTATCTTGTTCCCTCTCTAGCTAACAACACACTCTTAGTAGATGATCTAACTTATTTAACAAGCCCTAGCTCACTGTAAACTAGATAATGTCATCAATGGTGACCACGACCGAGCTCAAATGGCCAACCCAATGTCGACAGCAAGCTATGAGCCTCCCTACCCTCGCCAACCTTGTCTAGCAGGCAAGACACCATCCACCGCCACCCCCTGTCTAGTGCCCAAGCCCTGCCAGCCACTGGACCACTCAGAACGAACCCGCCTAGTCTCTTTGCAACCATGCCGAGAGGGCGCTAGAGAGCTGCGCTTGACACGCATGCACAGACTGCGCCCTGCCCTTGCCGCTCGCATGCGTGATCACCACCGCCCAGGTAACCACCCAGACATGCCCGTTCGCCGCCGCGCGAACCGTAGACGCTATGTGCCATTAAATTTCCCATCGGAACCGCCCAGAGCATCGAAGTGTTCCAACCAATTCGCACCGTCCCATGCTTCGCCACCATGCCGTTGAGCTTCGCGAGCAGGCAGCGCACCGTCCCCTACCTCCAGCCATGACATTAGCTTTCTGTGCAGACGCCCACGACGAGATCCACCCGCACCCTTCGGTCCCCTCGTTGCACTATAAATAGAGGCCTCCCCATTTGAATTCAGCACACCATCTCACTCTCCACCTCTCACTGATTGTACCCACTCATCCCCGGAGCAAGGCGAGCACCAGGTGGCCGGAATTTCACCGAAGCTTGCCGCTGCTGGAGGAGAGAGGCGTCATTGATTGGAGCCGCCCTAGGAGGAGCCACCGGTACCAGGATGATCTCCATCGTTGACTTCGGCATTCGCCCCCATCTCCGACCATCGTCGGAGCCCCGGTGAGCCACCACTGACCCCCACTAGCCACGAAAGGGTTCGACCTCGCCGCATTCTGTTCAGACGTGGACGATGATCCTCAATCGTAGATCAACCACATTCTAATCCTACGGCCCTAATCACCCCGTACCCCTTCGCACCCCCATGTCTCGCTAAGTGGTGGGGACAACCACTTAAACCGCCCGCACGCGCTGTGTGCAGTGGGCCGGCCCAGTTAGCACTCCCGCACGACCCAGTAATTCAAATTTAGGTTTATCAATTTAGTTTCAAACTTAGTTCTCCCTCTAGATTAAAAAATCATTCCAGAGAGATTCATTAAACCAAATTGCATGAAACCAATTTTTTTAGAAAGGTATTGAAATTCTTAATCCAAGCTTGTTGGATTTAAATCATTTGGAATTGCAAATAACCTATCGTAAAAATAACAACGCAGAAGCTTTTCTACATTCAAAGATTTTTCAAAATTCAACCATAAAATATTTTGAATTGATTCCAACTCTCAAAAATCACATTTGATAAGACCTTTCTGAATATATAAAAATATCTAGGTTTACAGGCAGAAATAATGGACAAGTAATAAATTAATGCCACATAGGCATTTCTAGTCAATTTATTTAATTAAAAATAAAAAGGTTAAACCTTATTAAATTGTGACACCACTTTAAATCACATCCCCAAATACGGAAATATGTGGTGATGACATGTGTCAACATGATCCCATGTTTTAGTTGGATAATATTAAATCTTAATTAGTTTTTCAATGAGTAGAAATTACTTATCAAAAATAAAATAAATGGAACTTTTTCCTTAATCTTTGTGATGATTGTGATGATGCTAGATCATCTAGTGTGAGCCTTTGTGTGATAAATAGAAGTAGTTAAGAATTGTTTAGTGATCGTGTACTTCATATTTATTTATGGACGCTAGTACCAAACAAGGATACGAGGAGGAAGGAGGATACTACGAGGAAGAAGTAGAGGAGAACTTCAACCACTGCTCTGCACAAGGCAAGCTACCACTTGCATGTTACCTATTCAAGATAGAACTTTGCAAGTTAACCCTTGCCTTATAAACTATGCCAACTAGATGCATTAGACATGCATTAGTTATACCACTTGATGATACCAAATCCCAGTTTTTACTTGCAAGTTAGTTATTTTTATTTCTTTATCAAAGCTTGTATTTGTGATTACTTAGTGATTTGTAGATTTTAGAAAGATGATTAAAGGTAGCATAATGAGCATAAAACTTGGCCTAAGTTATATAAATCTTGATGTCATCCTGAGGCATGATATTGAACTTAGTTAAGTCACACTTGATTACCACCCCTCATTAGTGTTGACCCCCACTTGTAGATGCTAGTGATAAGATTAAAAACTTGATCACTTTAGATGGGAATACTTGGTGAAAATGATTATGAAAACCTTAGAATGATGAGTCATTCTAATGAAATGTTTTGACATGTGTTCTTGAACACCAGATGATTTTTATGATGAAAATGTTGAGGCATGAGCCTTAGCCCTTTATAAAACTGATGGTTGTCTGGATGCGATACCATTCCAATTTTACCGTACAACCACAATACCCAAAATTTGGGTAGGGCTTGACTGGAAGTTTATATACCTTAGTATGGGTTCCCTTGTGGGCGAGGTTTGAGATGAGGCAACCTCGTGAAGATTATCCACCTATGCAGTTCCCAAGATGAAAAATGGTCATGGTTGGGAGGCCAAACTCATAGGAGAGGTGCCTATACTAGGGCGTGTAATTGAAAGGTTAGGATTGATTATCCGCATACTGAGTATGGTGAATTCAGTATTGTTCCCGACGGATGTATCGAATATTGTGGTGAAAGTGTACCACCTCTTCAGAGTGTCAAACTATTCGAATAGCCGCGTCTGCGGTTATGGACAGTTGGAGTGGCCATACTATTCCGTCATCAGATGTTTTCAAAATGACTTGTGAACCGAATCATGACTTTGACTTGACCACAACAGGGTTGTGAACTTGAAAACTAAGTTTCCACTTAGGTGTTATAAAACATTCAACTAGATTTCTTTGCTTCTGAACTCAGTTAAGGTAAACCTGGCTTTTTGCAAAACAACCTAGAGCGTAGTATTGCTATTCAAAACCACTTCACTTCTTAGTCGTAGTTTGCGAGTACTTAAAGAGGACTCATGGCTATGTCCCTGGCTATTTCTGTGGCCAGACTATGAAGAGGACTATCCGGAGGATGGATCGCAGGAACGTTATGACAACTAGGATCATCTCCCATCGTTAGCATTGCCTGTGACGGTGAAGATGGAGCCTCTCCCACGCCATCGTTATTATATTTTTCTGCTGCTTATTTGTATTAAGAATGTATCATGATATCCTTTATTTTGTTGTAAGACCTTATGTATGGTTTGTAATGGATGATGTACTGTGATATCCAATCTATTATGTCTCGCAAAAATGGTAATCCTGGGATTGCGATGTATGGCATAACAGGCATCTGGGATTAAAAATCCGGGTGTTGATAAGTTTGTATCAGAGCCATCCTGACCATAGGAGACCCTAGTTTAGAATGGACGTTTGAATCAAAAACTTAGTTTCAAAACCAAAGGAAGTGAGTATTTATGAAAACTTATTCTCATTCTTACCACTTGGATTCTTTCATGAAAATTCATATTCCTCAAAAATTCTTGCAAACTTACATAAAATTGGACACACTTGATCACTCTACTAACTTACTTATCCTACATTCTTATAGATGGACGTGAAGTATAGCAAGTTCTATCAGTTGGGCAATGGAGGAGATCTCATCTTTGAGCGTGACTTGGACCAGCTTTCGGAACTTTTGGAGCGCCCGCATCCTGAGTTCTTTGGAGCTCAGCTCAACGATCAAGAAGGAGGAGAATTGCAATGGCTGATCGTTGCAAGTCTCCGAGGGAAGATTGAAGCCCCCACCTTAGAGGGAGTCCAGTTCACCTTAAGGGAGAAAAACTAGCTCGATGGACTTGCTAGGGCAATGCAGGAAGCTCTTGCCCGTCTGTGTGGGCAAAGCATCAATCAGACCAAGGGCACCCACTTTGAGTTCTATCCGAGGCATGATGTTATGGGACAACCACTAGAGGTACCACGTCACCCAGATCTAAAGCATCAAGTGGACCACCTCAGCTTCGTGATGTATGACCGGCAGAAGGAGTTGGACAATGCCCATTCCTATGAAAACCACAACTACACCATCGCCGTCAAGAAGGACCAGACCATCACCATGCTGGTGAAGGATCGCAAGTCTTGTCACTGTCAGCTTGACAAGAAGGAGCGCATCATTGCACACCTTCGTCATAGGATCACAGACTTGGAGGAGACCATCCACGAGAGGGACATGCAGCTTGAGGAGAGGGAGAATGCAGGGGAGGATATCCAAAGAATAAAGGAGGTGTTGGCATACTTAACCTAAAAAATTCAAAATGAAGGCCTGCTGTTAAAGTTCCTTCATAAATTTTACAACAAGGATGACACCCCCTGGGTTTCTCTAGTTTGGAATGCATATTACAATAATACTGTTCCACATGCTACTGGGCCTTGTGGCTCATTCTAGTGGAGAGATGTCTTTAGACTCTCCCATTTATTTTGAGGTGTGGATAAAAGTATAATTGGTAATGGGGCCAATACATTGTTTTGGAAGGATCAGTGGTCTGATACTATTTTAGAAGAGAGCCACCCTGTTATCTTTTCTTATGTGAGGAATGAAGATATCTCTACCCAAGAATTTCTAACTACATACAGTTTGGCACCTCTCTTTTATCTTCCTCTGTCACCTGAAGCTTTAGCTAAACTAAGAACAATTCAAAATAGTTGTAGAGAGATACAACTCAGTGAACACCTACAAGATACTTGGAGTTATGTTTGGGGAGCCAAAGTTTTCACATCCAGCAGATATTACCAGTATAATTTTAGAAACCTTAACCCACATATAGCTTTCAAATGGCTGTGGAAATCAAAGTGCACTACAAAAGTAAAGTTCTTTGTATGGCTTGTGCTGTCTGACAGACTGAATACAAGAAACATGCTTAGAAGAAGGCATTATGCACTTGGGACTGGATATGACTGTTTAGTGTGTAGCCATACTACTGAAGAAATAATTGAACACATGCTCTTTCATTGCCCTTTCACTCAAGCTTGCTGGGATTCAATTAATATCTCTTGGTCTATGGCTGGCTCTAGGCTTCAAATCATTGAACAAGGAAAACAAAGCTGGAATAAAAATCTATTTATGGAAATTACCCTGCTTGGATCCTGGAACATCTGGAAGGAGAGAAACAACCTCTGGTTTAATAACATACAACCCTCGGTCCAGGCCTGGAAGTCAAGATTGGCTGCTGATATATCACCACTGATCCACAGGACAACGGAGGATCTACACCCACTCATCAAGAGCATAGTCCATAGTTTGTAATCCTGTGCTGTCTTAGGTTTTCTAACCTTTTTGGGAGATCTTTTAATCCCTTGTAATCTGTAAATATGTAACACTTTAGACTCTGACCCTTTATTAATGAAAATGAGGCAGTAGGAACCTTTCCTACTATTAATACCCTAAAAAAAGGATATGCGTGGAGACCCCTACTCTTACCTCAGTGACGATGAAGAATTTCTTGAGGATCAAGACATGGACTTCTTCACCGATGAGGATGACTTCGCCTTCATTGATGATGATGAGGATGATGACGACACAGATTCCGAGGAGTAGTAGCACTTGATCACTAGCGTTAGTGAAGCTGTATCCAGTCCCATTGTATCATAGTTTCATAGAATGGTTCTTAAAACCATCTGTTTTCCTAGTTTTGGTGTGTGTTTGTATCGTGTGCTATGAATGAATGAAAATCATGTTGCTAGAAAATTTTGAGTCAAACTTTGAAAACTTTTCAAAAACAAAACCCCGAACCTTAGAAATTTCCCTCTTGTCTCATGATCTATCTCAATCTTCAGATGCCTCACGGAGGAAGCACTTCGTCTCCGGACCCAATGTTGTAGATCTTGCAAATGTTGGTTTCTGACTGCGGAGCTGAAAGAGCCAAACGTCAAGCCAACTTAGCCACCCTTCAACACATAGCTCATATGGCCAACAACAACCAAGGCCATGGAAATCAGGACAACCATGGGTCCAAGCTCAAGAACTTCCAGAACACCAATCCGCCCATCTTCACTAAGTCTGAAGAGCCCCTAGATGCAGATGATTGGCTGCAAACCATGGAGAAAAACTTAGAAGTTGCAGGAGTGGAAGCCAATGAGAAGGTACTGTTTTCCACCCACTATATGGCAGGAGATGCAAGAGCTTGGTGGAACAATTTTCGTGCCATGAATGGAGGGCAGATGATGACTTGGGATGAATTCAAGCTCAAGTTCAGCAGAACCCATGTGCCACCGGGTTTGATCAAGAGGATGAGAGATGAATTCAGGGAATTGAAGCAAGGGAGGATGATAGTAGTTGAGTACCGTGACAAATTTTTGTCATTGGCTAGGTATGCACCGGATGGGATTTACACTAAAGCCAAGAAGAAGGAGAGATTCTTGAATGGTCTGCATGATGAGATGCAGATAGTGTTAGTCAACATTCCATTTGCTGATATTGAAGCCCTAGTGGATTCTGCCATTCATATGGAAGGAAAGATGAACCAAGCCAATGAGAATCGCAAGCATAGAATGATGCATCAACTAGGAACCCACCATACCCCAAAGTATCGCCCCAAACCGTCTCTAGGATTTGCTCCAAGAAACAATAGACCCCCGATGAACCGTCCGACCTATCCCAACCGTGGTGGAGGAAACCCAAGGCCCGAAGGAAACCACAACAACAACCCCGGCAACACCAACAATTTCAATCATGCACCGCCCAAGTTCAAAAACAACAATGTCGCCAACAACACCAATACTTCCCCGAGAACTGGAAGCAATGATGTGCATGTTGCAGCAAAGGACAAGTCTCAGGTGACTTGTTATGAATGTGGAACCAAGGGACACTAATCCAATGAGTGCCCCAAGAAGATTGCGGCGTCCCCCAATGTGAATGCCCCAGCTCAGCAGCAGCGTCGTGTTTATCCTGGAAGAAGATTTGCCCTAGGGAATTCACTCAACCGCAACGGCCGTCTGTTTCTCATGAATGCTGAAGAAGCCCAAGAAGTGCCAGATGTCGTGTTGGGTATGTTTTATGTTAACTCAGTACTTGCAAGAGTGTTGTTTTATTCTGGAGCATTGCACTTGTTTGTTACCAAAGAATTTGCATGCACTAGTAAGATTCGACCAACAAAATTGAAGCATGTTATGATAGTTCAAATACCTGGTTCAACCACCAAAGCTAGACAAATTTGCAAGGTCGTACCTATCTAAATCCATGGCATAGATTTTTATGCTAATCTAATAGTACTTGGAACTAAAGGTTTGGAAGTAGTACTAAGAATGGATTGGATGTCAAAACATAAAGGATTAATCGACTGTGCCAAGAAAGCCATAACCATGACCAGTACAGCCATAATATCAGTAGAGCATGTATCTGAAACCTTGCCCCGTCAATTCAAGTGCAACAAGAGTCTAGCCGAACCAACCATTGACCAAGTCAGAGTAGTCTGTGAATACCCCGACGTATTTCCAGATGTTTTGCCTGGTATGCCCACAAATCGGGATATCGAGTTTATCATTCAACTAATCCCTGGAACCGGACCCATAGCCCAGAGACCTTATAGTACGAACCCGTCTGAACTAGTGGATCTAAAGAAGCAACTCGATGCTATGCTAGAGATAGGCCTGATTCAACCAACTACGTCGCCATGGAGATCAACTGTCTTGTTTGTGGATAAGAAAGATGGAGGTAACCGTTTGTGTACGGGTTATTGGAAGATGAATGACGTCACTATCAAGAAAAAGTACCCACTGCCAAAGATAGAAGACCTGTTTGACCAGTTGACATGTGCCAAAGTGTTTTCTAAGATTGACCTTAGAACGGGTTATCAACTCAAGATTCGCGTAGAGGATATTCCAAAGACTGCCTTTAGCACTAGATATTCATTGTATGAGTACACTGTCATGTCTTTTGGATTAACCAATTCCCCCTCTTATTTCATGATCCTCATGAATAAGATTTTTATGGACTTCCTGGATAAGTTTGTCGTTGTTTTCATCGATGACATTCTGATCTATTCTAAATCGTAAGAAGAACATGAGCTACACCTGAGGACCATCCTCGGAACCCTTAGGGAGCATCAGTTGTATGCCAAGTTTAGCAAATGTGACTTCTAGTTACAGGAAGTAGGATTCCTCGGACATATTGTATCAGCTGGAGGAATAGCCGTTGACCCTGCTGTGACTCCCCCGGGATCAGGGCTAACCAAATCCTAGACCTCCGTCTGATATAAGCTTAACCTTGAGCTCGAGGATATCTAGTGGAGAATCGGTAACACAACAGTGACCCTACGACACAAAATTTATTACAGCAAGCTCATAACTTAGCGAAGAGCCAAATTATTACAAGCAGAGTTCACTGACCACAAACATCAAACAACGGAAGGCAAATTATGCTATTAGGTATAGCAAACTTAACAAATGGCCTAAGAGTCCTGAAGCATAACGATGACATCCTAGCTCATAGATTCCAGGCTGCCGGCCGGGAACCCCAAGCTACTTGTCGATGTTGATGTAGTACCAAACTGATCTTCCAGGAACACTTACTCTGCCAAAAGTATCAACAAAGCAAGGGTGAGCATAGGGTGTACTCTGCAAGACTTATGGCTGGTGGAGTTGTTTTTCATAAATCCATCTTTTGTTTATAAAACAAGAGGGAGAAGAAGCTCGTCTAATCAGATTATTTTAAAAGGGGATAAGAGAGCAACATCTCCGAAAAATTGATCATCATCTTTTGATATCCACCAAATCATCATCATCTGAACCCTAACTAGGATCACCCCCTCTTACCCATGAGGAAGCATCCTTAGCACACGTTGATCAGCCAAGTTTTACGATTAGGTTAAAGTTCTCTATGATCTTAGAATATGGTCACCAAGCGTTCATAACCGTGGACACGGCTTTTCAAAAAGATTATTACCCTGCAGGGGTGCACAACTTTACCCACACGTACTAACCTTCTCTTAATGCCACATGATTAGCCCTCCTCCTTGGAAGGCCAGTAGAGGGTGGTTAGACACGACCTTTACCTTGCTTTCTCCGAGACCATGAGTCACGCAATAAGTATGGTTTCACCGTAACGGGTCAAATCCCGAAGCCGGTACTTAAAGATGTGAGGCGAGGTTGGTTCACCAGGGGCTCCATCGACCCCAAGCAACCCGGTCCACGCTTCCCTACCTGTTATGAATACACCTCCTTCACCTCCTTCTTTCGAAAACGTTTTCAATGCGTATGTCGAATGGAACGCCCGAACTATATGACTCATGGAATCTACTAGGAAAGTTAGTTGCTCGTGAGGTTTTCCAGGCCCCGTGTGGTTGTACGCTCGTCTCGGTTCCAAAGGCAAGAACTCAGGTCCTAGTGGTGGCGTGCATGGGACTAGAAAAACAACATCCCACCGTGGCCTCCCATACAAGCCTTAGAATGTTTAATCTCATATCACCTCTAATATCATCTCATCACGTTCTCCTATCATACAAGATTCTCTACAATTGATACATCATCTGGATGGACCAAACTCAACAGCTATGCATGGCTAAGCAGGACACATATAAGCTCTGGCAGTGCACACAAGCCAAACCTAGTTATGCTAGGAGTAGTGGATCAGGTAATATAAGCTCAAAGGGAGTAATGCAATAGATAGGATACTTTATCTATCGGTAAAAGACCACAGTAGAATCGTATGCATCATAGCAGGAATTGAAATGCTTTCGAAAACATAGGATTATATCATGGTGGGGCTATGCTTGCCTTTGCCAGTTGATAACGAATAAGCAGATCTTCGGGAGCCTTGTGCTTGACTTGGTTACAGTTGGTCAAGTATTTTTCTTCGATCTTTCAGGGTCCTGATGTTGGTATTCGATCTCGATAACGATATCGTATTCTACCGAGAAGAACCAAACACCGGAAAGAAAGGGAAAACAATCAACACATGGCATCGATGCAATGCTCAAGCAAGGATGATGATATGACAAGTTAAATTGTATTGAAATGTAACCCTAAGGCATGCTCGACCATTTAATCAGGGTTCCGAGGGGTGAAAACCCTAACTCAGGGAAACTCCGGAATCACCTATGAGGGGTTACTATGTTCTTCTAATTAAACTTGTCATTTAAGTTGTTGAACAATGCATGATTATAGATCTATTATATAGTTCTCATTTTTGTGAACATTTTGATATATTATTTGTATTTTTATGACTTAAAATGAATTAGTTATTGAATTTACAAGATTATTCATTTTTTGGAATTGTTAAACCATTTTTAAATGGATTTACTGCTTCATGTTGACATCAACACGGGGGTGGGGGTCGTTTAACACCACGGGTTGGGCTAGCCACAGACACTGACTAGTGGGGTCGAGGACACGTCGGCATGCCACGCAAGCAAGTGGGACCGGGGGCCGGTTTGATCAGTCTAAGCGCGCGCTGGTGTCACGATGACGTCACGCCGGCGGTGACCTCCCAAGCAACGTACGGGGACGGCGAAGGAGCACACGCGGGGCTGCGAGACTAGGATGGTTCGAACCAGCGTGACGAGGCGGACTCGGACTTGGCGGCGCCGCCCTCTGTTGGTCGCCGGAGAAGGTGGTACGCCGACGGTCGACGGTGGCGAACGAAAGCTAACGGCGCTAGCATGAACTACAATGAGAGGGGAAGGAAGGAGGCATCCAGGAGGTTCGCTTGCTCACCCTTGATGCGTGAATAGCCTCGGTGAGGACAGAGAAGCTCGGCATCAACGTCAATGGCTATGGCAGCGGCCAACGGGCTTGAGGAAGACAGGGGTCACGGGGATCGATTTCGTGTGTCCCGGCTTGATTCAACTGATGAGGAGGATCATCATAGTGTGGAGGTGCTTCCTGTGCGCTCAAGACAGCGAGGGAAGGCCGGGGATAGCAGGGCGTCGGCGATCCCTGCAACTAGGGTTTCGGTACCTCTGCACGCGAGCGACACAGAGTGTGAGGAAGAGGGAAATGGGGATGAGAAGAGAGGGCTCGGCACGGCCATTCTTATCCTCTCGTGGAATAGAGGCAGGGCGGGCATCTCCGCGCTGCCTGACGGACAGCATCGACGCTGCCAGACAGCTGCTTGCTGCTGATGAGGAAGACGACAGGGGAAAGGGTCGAACTGGTACGGGCCCCGGCTGGGCCGGACTAGGCCGTGAGGTGCTGCTGGCTGCGCGTGCTGAGCGGCGGGTAGAGGAGAGAGGGAGTTTGGCCGGCCTATGATGGTTTTTGGCTTATTTTTATTTTTCAGAAACTTTTTCCTTTTTCTGTTTTCACTTTCCCTTTTGTAAATTCATTTCCAAATATTTTTTGGATGTTTCAAAAATACTAGAGGGTTTGTAAAATATGGAAAATATTGCAGGGCCCTTGTAATCCATTTGGGCTCCAATTATTTTTGTACTTTTCAAATTCAAACCATTTTGAATTGATTTCAAATAGAGGGAGAAAAGTAGGGTTTAGGGTTTTGTGTATTTCTCTTATGCACAATTTAAGATATGATGCTCATGCAATGCACAATCAAACCCTAATTAAATATAGGCTAAAACTAGGGTGTTACAGCTCTATCCCCCTTATGAGAATCTCGACCCGAGATTCCAAAGGTAGGAAGAGATACAGAGAGAAAAGAAACAGGGCCACTCTAAAGATAAGAGGGAAACACACTAAACAACACACTGAGTATCTGATGGTCAACTCATGGATGGAGTGTTCAAAAACTACTCTGAGATGACGAACATGAAATACGTCAAGGTAACGTAGGAAAAAAAATAGAAGGTTTTCAAATTGTTAGATATATGGTATTCATATGGATTGAGACCATGGAACTTACAGGAGATTTTAAGCTTCTGAAAAGGAAGGCTTTCAATAGAAAGAACATGACCACAGACTTTGATAGGAAACCTCTACTAAACGGCTTAAGTGGAGATTTCAGGTTGCAGAGATATGGATCAACAAAACCAAGCTGTTGAATTACTTTTGACACAAAAGGTTCACTCTTTCATCCAACAGAAGGCTAAGACAGAAAGGTGTTTTGGTGGAGAGGACTCATAAGAGTCACAAGGAACATGCATATAGAGAAACTTTTGATTACCAAAATCATATTCGCTCTTAAAACATGCTTGAAAAAAATGAAGGAAACTCTTTATTCATCCAGGTTTATCAGGATCTTTGCCGAAGATCATGATATCACTTTACACCACTGGATAAATAGATAAGAAGATTCCTGATAACATGAGAAGAAACAAACTTCGTTCTGAGGCTTCAATTAGTTGACACAACAAAGTGTTTGCCAACATAAAGGGTCTAAAGGATCGACCGAGAGACATTTAGCAACACTACTTTAAATGTTCTCCTTGATGTTCGAGATACGAAGCATCAAGTACAGATCGGGCTTCAGATACAAAGGAAACCATAAGAAAAACTCCTATAATAAATGGTAGAAGATGCCTCATGAAGAGTGGTTGTTATTGCTGAATTAAGAGAATATGACGAGAGGTCTTTCCGGCTAAGTGTGTCAACCATAACATCAATATTGCCAGATTTACAAAGAGACCTATGTAAAACCTTGAGTAACACCAACCATCTTTGTTGCTTGAGATTCAGCTTTGATTAGGTGGTATGATACTTCAGACTCAGCATGTCCAAATAGAAAGTTTGCAACATTTACCATAAAGGTAAAATTACTAGATTCTCAAGATAGGGACTACAGTGTAAAGCTTCACAAGACTGAGCTAGATTGTGAGAACCATGTATTAGCAATTTATCGAAGGACAACTGCATACGCATAAGTACTGACAATAAAACACACGAGTATCCTTAAGGAACGGAGATAACTCTTCTCAATTCCACGGCGACATCTTTCAACAATTGCACGTGAACCAGAGAAGGTTACTTCTAACATCCAGAACACAAACTTCGAGATGACTCGAGGACGGTTCTCGAAAGTTTCCAACATTAATGCCCAATGTTCCATTTGAATCCAACTTAACATGGATGAGATAAGGATATTGTTGATGGGCTCAAGAACAAACTTATTAAGACACTCCGAGAAGATGAACTCATATGTTTCTTGAACGAGGCAACATTATTGGTCAGACCAAAGAACATGAAGATGTACTAAAATGAACCATCACAAGTAGCAACACCATCAAGATAGTCCTTGGAACTGAGTTTGATTTGACGATAACCCAAATCAAATCAAAGGCGGGGGAAGATAACATATCCAAGAAGGAGATAATATCTTTCTTTAGCATAAACAAAACTAGACATCCCTTTATGAAGGAGCTGGGTTGGATAGAACATTTGTCTTACAACTCTCCAAGTTGTTGTTTAAGATCAACCAACTAGTTCAGGGGTATCCAGTACGGATCCTTCGAGAAAGAAGCAGTTCAGAGAACTTTCTTGCTCAAGAACTTGACAACACGGTCATGTGGCAACATGGCGATACTTCTAATAAGACGTCCGGAATATCACGAACCACTGATATGTCACTTAGTTCAAGAGGAAACTTGCTTCGTAAGGCAAGAAGACACAGTCTCAGAGTTTTGGCACAAACCTAACTCTTTGACCGAAGAGAGTGTACCAGAGTAACGGACTTGGTAGTACAATCATCCTTTGCGTAGTGAAAGGATTAACCAATCACACTAAGGATGACACAAATGTCCTTGGAGTTCAAAGCAATAATAATTGCTAGGAATCTCATATGGCCACATTATTACGCACACGCATATCTCTCGAGCGCTAAGTCTCGAGGAAGGGTGGTAAATATGTGTGGGGGTATCACTACTTTAAGGGTTCATGAAACTCAACATGACCTCTTAGTATAAAAGAATGCAACACTTTAAGGTTGAACAGATAGAAGCTAGTCAATGCCTCTTGATCTGTGGATTACAGCACTTTGACCTGGTCCTAGATATGACGAGGTACTGGAGTTTGTTTCTCCTAGAAATTCCAAAATGGTTTGTCTTGATGAACCACAAGAGTATCTTGCATCGGAAGACACCAATGCACATTTACTACTTGGCTACCAACTGGTAGACAAAGGTCGGAAAACAACAAGGGAAAAAGGAACATGCTCAGGATAGAATCCCGAGATGTGGATGCATAAGTCAACAACCTTCCGAAAACCAATGCAAATAAGGGGAAAGGTGTGGCAGAGTCACGAGTATAGATGCGAGACTCTCGAGGAGTACTCTTGTCGTGATCTGTTTGTTCCATTAAAGAACATCTACCATAGCATGTGGTAGGGCAAGTCCTTCATTGTCACAATTCAATCGTGACAAAGACCACAAGATTGAAGGCTAGAATTGTAATACAAGCCATCCTGAGGTAATGTATGAACATTAACGACAAGGGTCAACAAAAGGGATCTTGGGTTAAAGGCCAGCTTCATGTACAAGATTCACAACACTAGAATCCAGCACAATCAGGGATCTTCGGTTCAAGTCCAAGGGTTAAAACCAAAAGAAAGGAGTAACTACTACTTGAGTGACATAGCATATACTGCAAGATAATAATCACGAGGTAGCTTCCAAAAGAAGAAACGACTTCTGAAGTACCCAAACAAACAAAAAGGAGGCACAAGAGGTGAAAGGAAACCTCGAAGCCTAGAACAGAACACTATGAAACCAACAATTTAATATTCTGTATCCAAAAGATAGAGAGATCATGATAGAAAGGAATCTCTCATACGAAGCAGATCAAAGGGAACAAGGAATTCACAACACACACAACTCTAGAGAACTCAACACTAGGTCAACTGGCTTAGAAACGACATGCCAAGAGGCACCTACGTTTTGAAAGACTCGAAGAGATATCAAAACTTTTCCAAAATCAACACCAGATAAGATAACCCAGAATTAGAGTGAAACTGGGTAAGGAGTAAAAGAAGCATACTAGAGTTCTCGCAAATACTTTTCAGCTTTTAAAATAGTTTTCAAAAACACTAAACTCAACATCAACCAATAGCAAGGTTTTCCTATAGTCGGTATGGCTCTGATACCAAAACCTGTGACACCCCCGGGATCAGCGCTAAACAAATCCCAGACCTCTATCTGATATAAGCTTAACCTTGAGCTCAAGGATATCCAGTGGATAATCGATAACACAATAGTGACCCTACGACACAAAATTTATTACAGCAAGCTCATAACTGAGCGAAGAGCCAAATTATTACAATAAGATGTCACTGACCACAAACATCAAACAGCAGAAGGCAAATTATGCTATTAGGTATAGCAAACTTAACAAATGGCCTAAGATGCCTGAAGGATAATGATGAAGTCTTAGCCCATAGATTCTAGGTTGCCGTCCGAGAACCCCAAGCTACTCGTTGATGTTGATGTAGTACCAAACTGATCTTCCAGGGACACTTACTCTGCCATAAGTATCAACAAAGCAAGGGCGAGTCCAGGGTGTACTCTTCAAGAATTATGACTGGTGGAGTTGTTTTGCATAAAGCCATCTTTTGTTTATAAAACAAGAGGGAGAAGAAGCTCGTCCAATCAGAGTATTTTAAAAGGGGATAAGAGAGCGACATCTCCGAAACATTCATCATCATCTTTTGATATCCACCAAATCATCATCATCTGAACCCTAACTAGGATCACCCACTCGTACCCATGAGGAAGCATCTGTAGCACACGTTGATCAGCCAAGTTTTACGATTAGGTTAAAGTTCTCTATGATCTTAGAATCTGGTCACCAAGCGTTCATAACCGTGAACACAGCTTTTCGAAAAGATTATTACCCTGCAGGGGTGCACAACTTTACCCACATGTACTAACCTTCTCTTAATGCCACATGATTAGCCCTCTTCCTTGGAAGGCCGGTAGAGGGTGGTTAGACACGACCTTTACGTTGCTTTCGCCAGGACCATGAGTCACGCAATAAGTATGGTTCTGCCGTAACAAAGTCAAATCCCGAAGCCGGTACTTAAAGATGTGAGGCGAGGTTGGTTCACTAGGGGCTCCATCGACCCCAAGCAACCCGGTCCACGCTTCCCTACCTGTTATGAATGCACCTCCTTCACCTCCCTCTTTCAAAAACATTTTCAATGCGTATGTTGAATGGAACGCCTGAACTATGTGACTCATGGAATCTACTAGGCAAGTTAGTTGCTCGTGAGGTTTTCTAGTCCCCATGTGGTTGTACGCTTGTAAGATCCCTCCTTTGTAAAGGAAAGGATCCATGTGATTGCAATGCTAGTCCCTGGTTCAATGCTAGCATCCACAGTTTAAGATGAAGTACACAGAAAGAAAGGTCATTATTATATATCATTCCAGAGACAAACATAGTCTTTTACAAACTCCATGGCCACAGGCCTAATACAAGAGTTCAAATATATAATAAGATAAATAAGTCTTCATCTTCATGTGCCACAGGCAAGCATGTTGAGTGTAGACTCATGACTCCTAATCATCATCAGAATATCCTGCAACATCACAAGTTACAACCACAGTGGGTCAATAGATTGGAATAGTATTGGCAAGTGATACCTTAGTAGAATATTGGTGGACTAGATACTATATGCAATTTTGACTAAGTGTAGCTTAGGCTTGCTTTCTCAAAATAGGTTTTACCTATTAGTTGAAAACACTAAGTTTTTCTTTGATAAAATCTTTCCCAAGGAACCTCCAATAGACATTGGGGTTCTTCACCCTTGTTCAACCACAAGTTTTTACTTAGAAATTGGGATGAGGAGATTCTTGATAGCTTCCATGTCTTGATGCTCAAGTTGTCCAATACCAGGGACATGGCTAAGTACTTAGATTCTTCCATCTGCAGAGGTTGTGCACTTTCCCCACAAGACTTGATTTTCACCAAGACAGGACCTTTTAGAAGCCTTCCCTTAGACCAAATGGACGTGTTCCAGCCTATCATCCCACTACCACCAACTGTCCAAATGGCTAAGTTATTGCAACCTATGTGATCCAGGCAGAGCCCATAGTGCCAAGTGGCTGCACTAGAAGCTTCTTAACATTTGGCCTCTCAAATCCCTTTGTTCCTGGGTGGCTTTCCACAAGTGAGATACACAAGGTAAACCATAGAAATGGGCCTTGTGTAACCACTCAACATAACCTATTCTTTCCATTCCACCCAGGTGTTTCATTCACTTAGTTGTTTTATTAAACAAAAACATAGTCCAAAGACTTAGAAATATTTATTCATAGCATGAATATAACCACCCTTGGTTGCTACTAGATAGGCTAAGCATGGCATTGATAAGACTTAGAAATATTTCTAGCAATTCTACAACTACTAGGATTTCCCAAGCATAGCATATAGGTCAAAAATATCCATGCAAGACTAGCAAAATATTTCTAATGCATATTTGAAAACATAGGAATAAAATCATTAAGCACCACTTGCCTTGGTAGTTTGGAGAGTATCTACAATCCTCAAAATCACAATCACTATTTGCACCAAAAATCTAACATAAAATAATAACACCAAAATCACATACATAATAAATACAAGCAAAAATATATGGATGCATGCATAATGCCATGTGATGATTTTCTACACCAAACAGGACAAGTGCGCAGTACTGATTCATAAACAAGTTCAAAACTTGCCAAACAAACTTTATTTGAACATTAAAACATTTTTCAAATAATTATTATACCCAAATTATGCCTACAAATGTTTCTGCAAAAACACCCATTTTAACAGAAGCAAAACATTAAACACATTGCATAATGGAAAGGGCTTTCTCTCCTGATTCCATTGATATAAAATTTGTCAAATTTGGACATGGGAATCAAAAGTTATGAATTAAACAAGTTTAAACATTTAATAGATCAAATTTCTGATTTTAAATCTAACTCACAGCCACGCGGCGCTTTCTAATTGGCTGGTACCGCTTCGCGCTGGATCGCGCTTCCGAGCCATTAGATCTAACTAAAACGTGCGGCTCAGATCTAAACTTACCCCTTCGGCTATGTTCTATCGCATCCACTGGATCTAAATCGAATGGCCCTAAGAAACTGACCAACAAGTGGCGGTGCTAGCGGCGGCGACAGGCGGCGGCGCGCTCTGTCAGCGGCGGAGCCGGTGAACTAGGTTGCGCGGGGAGGTGTGGGGATGCTCACCAGAATCGCCATGACGAGGAGATGATCAACGTTTGCTCGGTTGGCGAAGGGGCGCTCGGGGTCGTCGAGGATTGCTCGTCGGAGAAGTCCCTGGCGACGGTGGCTTCTGTTCGTCGATGTTGGCGAGGGTGCAGATCATGCCAAGGCAAAAGAAGAGGTGGGTCAGATGCGCAAGATGATGCTAGTCATGCGGATGTCATCGAGAGGGAAAGGGGAGGTCGGTAATTACCACTGGAGGTCGTCAGAGTTGAAGCCGAAGACGGTGGCGCTCAGTCGATGGTGTTATCGACGCTCTTGGTCACGCGCGGGCGAGCTAGTGGTACTGGGAGGTGCGCAAGGTGAAGTGAAGCCTGCTCGTGTGAACCAGGAGCAGAGGGGTGGTCGGGGTTGGCCGGAATTGAGGCTGCGGTTCGTCGGAGCAGCGAGGTCGCGGCGAGGAATTCTCGCAGCCAGGGGGCGCTCTGTGCTTGGGGTTTGGGGGGAAATGGAGTGGGGCAGAGGGGGTTTAAGTAGCAAGGACACGGGCGAGATTTACTCGAGCATTGATCGTGAATTGAAGCTGAGAATTCAAAGAGGAAACGCCTAGCGTAATTTGGGGATGAACTGGTCACTGGGGGTGGAGACGACGACTGCCATGTGGGCCGCGGTTGTCAGCGAGAGAAAAGGAGGAGAGGTGGGTCCAGGCAGTCAGTGACTCGGTGGGTGTGATTGCGAGTAAAGAAAAACGATTCGCGGGAGGGAGTTGCTGGGCTAGCTAGGTCGAGTTGGGCTGGGTTGGGCCAGATTGGCTGTTTGCTTATTTTTTCCTCTTTACTCCTTTTCTTTTTATGTTTGAATTTCTAGAAATGATTTCAAACCCTTATTCAAACAAGTTTGATTTCAAATCTTCTCTAGATTTTTAAACAGTGAACTTAGTATTCAAATGTGTGTCAAACACTAATGTTTACTCAAAATCACTTTGATCATTTGAAAATAAAAATAAAACCAAGCCTTAATGTGATATAAACCATAGGCATAATATTGGTTTTATTTTCACACTTTGTTTTGAAAACTTTGCTCAAGCTTTGGAAAGTATTTAAGTTTGAATTCAAAACATTACTGAACAAAACAAGTACTCTTCTCATTATAAAATAGCACTAAGGCTAGAGCATACTTACATAAAATAATGAGCAACATATGCTCTTGTTTTGAAATGGTTTTGAAAATGGAACCCTAGATGATCATGGATGCATGGATGATATGCATGGATTTTGAAACATGATTTTAGGGATGTTACAACGCTCTTCTCGGTTCCAAAGGCAAGAACTTAGGTCCTAATGGTGGCGAGCATGGGACTAGAAAAACCACATGCCACTGTGGACTCCCATACAAGCCTTAGCATGTTTAATCTCATATCACCTCTAATATCATCTCATCACGTTCTCCTATCATACTAGATTCTCTGCAATTGATACATCATCTGGATGGACCAAACTCAACAGCTATGCTGGCTAAGCAGGACACATATAAGCTCTAGCAGTGCACACAAGCCAAACCTAGTTATGCTAGGAGCAGTGGATTAGGTAATATAAGCTCAAAGGGAGTAATGCAATAGATAGGATACTTTATCTATCGGTAAAAGACCACAGTAGAATTGTATGCATCATGGTAGGAATTGAAATGCTTCCGAAAACATAGGATTATATCATGGTGGGGCTATGCTTGCCTTTGCTAGTTGATAATGAATAAGCAGATCTTTGGGAGCCTTGTGCTTGACTTGGTTACAGTTGGTCAAGTATTTTTCGTTGATCTTTGAGGGTCCTGATCTTGGTCTTTGATCTTGATCTCGATATCGTATTCTACATAGAAGAACCAAACACCAGAAAGAAAAGGAAAACAATCAACACATGGCATCGATGCAATGCTCAAGCAAGGATGACGATATGACAAGTTAAATTGTATTGAAATGTAACCCTAAGGCATGCTCGACCATTTAATAAGGGTTCCGAGGGGTGAAAACCCTAACTCAGGGAAACTCTGGAATCACCTATGAGCGGTTACTATGTTCTTCTAATTAAACTTGTCATTTAAGTTGTTGAACAATGCATGATTATAGCTCTATTAGATAGTTCTCATTTTTCTGAACATTTTGATATATTATTTGTATTTTTCTGACTTAAAATGAATTAGTTATTGAATTTACAAGATTTATTCAATTTATGGAATTGTTAAACCATTTTTAAATGGATTTACTGCATCATGCTGACATCGGCACGGGGGTGGGGGTCGTTTAACACCACGGGTTGGGCTAGCCACAAACACTGACTAGTGGGGTCGAGGACACGTCGGCATGCCACGCAAGAAAGTGCGACCGGGGGACGGTTTGACTAGTCTAAGCGCCCGTTGGCGTCACGATGACGTCACACCGGCGGTGACCTCCCATGCTATGCACGGGGACGGCGAAGGAGTGCGCGCGGGGCTGCGAGACTAGGATGGTTCGAACCAGCGCGACGAGGCGGACTCAGACTTGGCGGCTCCACCCTCTGTTGGTCACCGGAGAAGGTGGTACGACGACGACCGATAGCGTCGAACGAAAGCTAACGGCGTAGGCATGAACTACAACAAGAGGGGAAGGAAGGAGGCATCGAGGAGGTTCGCTTGCTCACCCTCGACGCGTGAATAGCCTCGGTGAGGACAAAGAAGCTCGGCATCAACGTCAATGGCTACGGCGGTGGCCATCGGGCTTGAGGAAGACAGGGGTCACGGGGATCGATTCCGTGTGTCCCGTCTCGATTCAACTGACGAGGAGGATCATCTTAGTGCGGCGGTGCTTTCTGTGTGCTCAGGACAGCGAGGGAAGGCCGGAGATGGCAGGGCGCCGGCGATCCCTACAGCTAGGGTTTCGGTACCTCTACACGCGAGCGACACAGAGTGAGAGGAAGAGGGAAATGGGGATGAGAAGAGAGGGCACGTCACGGCCATTCTTCTCCTCTCGCGGAACGGCGGCGGGGCAGGCATCTCCGCGCTACCCGACGGACGGCATCGGCGCTGCCAGACAGCTGCTTGCCGCCGATGAGGAAGATGACAGGGGAAAGGGTCGAACCGGTACGGGCCCTGGCTGGGCCGGACTGGGCCACGATGTCAACACCCAGATTTTTAATCCCAGATGCTTGTTATGCCATACATCGCAATCCCAGGATTACCATTTTTGTGAGACATAACAGATTTGGATATCACAGTACATCATCCATTACAAACCATACATAAGGTCTTACACAAATAAGGATCTCATGATCCAGTTCTTAATACAACTCAAGCAGCGGAATAACGTAAAGATAACCATAGCGTGGGCGAAGCTCCATCTTCAGGGTCACAGGCAATGCTGACGATGGGAGATGATCCTAGTTGTCATAACCTTCCTACGGTCCGTCATCCAGATATTGCTATTCATAGTCTGGCCATGGGAATAGACAGGGACAAAGCCATGAGTACTCTTTAAGTACTCCCAAACTAATACTAATAAGTGAAGGGGGTCTTTGTAGTAGTATGCTAAGCTCTAGGGTTGTTTTGCAAAAATCCAGATTTACTCTACTAAGTTCAAAAGAAAAGAAAGCTAGTTGAAAGTTTTATAACACTTAAGTGGGAACTTGAATTTGATATCACAACTCTATTGTGGTCAAGTCAAAGTCACAAATAATTTCACAAGTCATTTTGAAAACATCTGACGATAGAACAGTATGGCCACTCCAACTGTCCATAACCGCGGATGCGGCCATTCGAATAGTTTGACACTTTGCAGAGATTGTATACTTTCACCACAACATTCGATACATCTGTCACGAACAATCCTGAATTCACCATACTCAGTATGCGGATAATCAATCCTAACGTTTCAATTACACACCCTAGTATAGGCACCTCTCCTGTGAGTTTGGCCTCCCAACCATGACCAACTGCCATCTTGGGAACTGCACAGGTGGACAATCTTCACAAGGTAGCCTCAGCTCAGACGTTGGCCGCAAGGGAACCCATACTAAGGTATATAAATTTCCAGTCAAGCCCTACCCAATTTTCGGGTATTATGGTTATACAGTAAAATTGGAATGGTATCGCATCCAGACAACCATAAGTTTTATAAAGGGTAAGGCTCATGCCTCAACATTTTCATCATCAAAATCATATGGTGTTCAAGAACACATGTCAAAACATTTCAGTAGAATGACTCGTCATTCTAAGGTTTTCATAACCATTTTCACCAAGTATTCCCATCTAAAGTTGATCAAGTTTTATGCTTAGCACTAGCATCTACAAGTGGGGTAAATACTAATGGTGGGTAATAAACCAGTGGGGATTTACTAAGTTCAATCTCAAACCTTAGGATGACATCAAGAGTATCTAACTTAGGCCAAATTTTATGCTCTTTATGCTACCTTCAGTTATCTTTCTAGAATCTACAAGTCACTAAGTAAATTCTAAGATAAAGCTTTGATAAAGAAGATAAAGTATTTATCTTGCAAGTAAAACTAGGATTGGGTATCAAGTGGTGTAAGCTTGCTAAGTTGCAAGTGTTATCTTGCTTATTTAATTGATTGCTAAATCAACTAGTAGTATTAGGCTTGCAAGTATTGGCTTGCTAAGATATCAGTATAAGCTTGCCTTGTGCAGAGCAGTTGTTGAAGTTCTTTCCTTGGCTTCTTCCTCGTAGTATCCTCCTTCCTCCTCGTATCCTTGGTCGATACTAGCATCTATAAATAAATACGAGGTACACAATCACCAAAAATTACTTAACTATTTCTAATCATCACACAACAGTTCACACTAGGAGATCTAGCATCATCACTAACATTACAAGGATTAAAACACTTGTCTTATTTATTTTATTTAAGAAAAGTAATTTCTACTCGTTGAACAACTACTTAAGATTTAATATTCTCCAACTCCAACATGGTATCATGTTGACACATGTCAACACCACATATTTCAGTACATGGGAATGTGATTTAAGGTGGTGTCACAATTTAATAAGGTTTAACCTTTTTATTTTATTTAATTAAAGTGACTAGAAATGTCTATGTGGCATTCTTTTATTACTTGACCATTATTTCTATAAGTAAACCTATATATTTTTATCAACTCAAAAGCTCTTGTGGTTGAAATTTGAAAAATGTTTGAATGCAGAAAAGCTTCTGCCTTGTTATTTTTACCATGGGTGATCTACAAATCTAAATGGTTTGAATCCTACGGGCTTGGATTAAGCATTCCAATACCTTTCTAACAAAATTGGTTTCATGCATTTTGGTTCAGTGAATCGAGCTGGGTTGATTTTTGAATCTAGGTACAGAACTGGGTTTAAAATTAAATGAATAAAACTAAATTTGAATTGTTGGGTCACGCGGGATGTTTAACTGGGTCGGCCCACTATGCACAGCGCACGCGCGGGCTGGTTAAGTGGTTGTCCCCACGCGTCAGTGAGATAGTCAGGGGAGAAGCGGTACAGGGTGATCTAGGCCGCACGATCTAACTGTTCGAGATATGCCCTAGAGGCAATAATAAATGTAGTTATTATTATATCTTTGTGTTTATGATAAATGTTTACATTCATGCTATAACAGTATTAATCGGAAACATTAATACTTGTGTGATTTGTAAACTAAATTAGAGTCCCTAGTAAAGCCTCTTTATAATACTAGCTTGTTGGTTAATAGATGATCATGGTTTCCTGATCATGAACATTGAGATGTTGTTGAAAACAAGATCATATCATTAGGAGAATGGTATGATGGACACACTCCTATAGATAAGCGTAGCATAAAGATCAAGTCATTTTAATAGTTCAATTGCTATAAGCTTTCTGATACATAGTAACCTAATTCCTTCGACCATGAGATCATGCTTATCACCATCACCGGAAGGATGCTTTGATGACATCAAACACCACACCGTAACTGGGTGGCTATAAAGGTGGCATTGAGTATTCGGAAAGTATGGGTTGAGACACATGAATCAAGAGTGGGATTTGTCCATCCATATGACGGATAGATATACTCTGGACCCTATCAGTGGAATGTCATCCAATTAGCTTGCAAGCATGTGACTAGCTCACAAGGGATCACATATCACGGGAACGAGAAAAGAGTACTTATCAGTAACAAGGTTGAACTAGGTATGCAGAGATACCGAAGATCAAAACCTCGGATAAGTAAACTATCGTGAGACAAAGGGAAATTGGTATCGTATGTAAGTGGTTCATTTGATCGCAAAGTAATCATAGAAATATGTGGGAGCCATATGAATTTCCAGATTCCTCTATTGGTTATTGATCGGACAAGTGTCTCGATAATGTCCGCATAATTCACGAACCGTAGGGAGACACACTTAAGGATTCGATGTTGTTGAGTAGTTGTGGAATGATGAGAAAGAGACCGAATGTTCTTCGGATTCTCGGATGGGATCCGGGATATAACGAGGAGATCCGGAATGGTCCGGAGAATAAGATTCATATAAGTAAAGTACTGTTTCGGAGTTCGGGAATGATTCCGGTGTTTTCACCAGGAATGTTCTAGAAGGGTCTGGAAGGTCCGGCACTCCGGAGGGGGAAGGGTACATGAATGTGTCATGACAATGTGGAATGGTTGCATCATGTACTAGGTCACTTTGCTGGGCAAAATAAAGAGAGAAATCAAATCCTAGTTTGAAAGTCAAACGCCAATTTGAAAAAGTCAAATCTCAAGTTTGCTTGGTGGAGGGAGAGTAGGAAACCTACTTGGGGAGGAAGTCCCCTCCCTCCACCCGCCGGCCAAGGAGGCCGAGTTGGGGGAGGACTCCCTCCTCCCAACCGGCCACCCTCCACCTATATAAGGAGGGGTAGGGCGCCCCTACCCCTCACACACCCAAAACCCTAGCCCCATGCCGCCGGCCTCCTCCAAGTCGCCGCTGCCTAGGGCCTCCTCTAACTCGGCGAGTTAGGGTTTCCCCAAACCCTAGCCGCCGGCCAAGCCCTCCCCTTGGTGCCCTCTAAACCCTAGATCACCAAGGCCTCTCTCATAGTCCACCATACTCGCTTTGGCTTAAGGCGAAGCCCTGCGAGATCTCCCCTCTACTTCTGACACCACGCTGTCGTGCTGCCGGAATCACGAGGAGAGTGCTACAACCTCCGCTGCCTGCTGGAACAAGGGAGTGGAAGGTCTTCATCGAGTACCGAACGTGTTACCGACTGTGGAAGCGCTGCCGGAACGCAGCGCCGGAAGGATCGTCTACGCAATCTTGAGATCGGCAAGAGTACGACTACATCACCCACGAGAATCTGCTCTCGTTAACCGCTTTGGATCTTCGAGGGTGAGTTCCTCTATCGACTTGTTTCTACAATCTAGTAGATAGATCTTGGCTTGTTTGTTTGCATGTGGTAGAATTTTTTTGTTTTCCATGCTACGAACCCCTACACTAACTCTAATCGAACGGCTCTAGTTCATCGTCCACGTCGGGCAGCGCCGGCGAGACAAAACCCTAGCATGGCAGGTGGGGCTCGTGGGAGGCTCACCGGGGCTTAGGCGATGGTCGGCGATGGGGGCGAACGATGAAGTCGACGACGGCGGTTCTCCTGTTACCGGCAGCTTCTCCTAGGGCGGCTCCAATCAACGGCACTTCTCCTCCTCTGCAGCGGCAAACTCCGATGAAATTCCGGCCACCTGGTGCTCGCCTTGCTCCGGGAGTGAGTGGGTGTGATCAGTGAGAGGTGGGTAGTGAATTGGTGTGAAGAAAACGAGCGGGGTAGGTCTCCTTTTATAGTGGCTGAAGGGGACCGATGGGTGCGGGCTGAGCTCGCAGTGGTCGAAGGCACAGAGGGCTAATGGCATGGGCGACGATAGGGGCGGTGCTGTGCTCCCTGGCGAAGCTCGAAGGCGTGGTGGTGAGGCGTGGGGCGATGCTGATCTGTCGGAACGCGTCGATGCTCTGGGCGGGTCCGACGGAAAATTTAATGGCGCACGGGTGCTCCTGGTCGCGTGGCGGCGAATTAGGTTGTCTGGCAGGGTGCTGGAGTGTTGGAGATCATGCACGCAAGCAGCGAGGGCGGCGCGCAGTCTATGGGTGCTGGTCGAGTGTGGTGCACTGGCGCACTCTCGGCTCACACGTAGAGAGACTGGGCGCGTGCTTGGCGGGTGGTCCAGTGGCTAGCTGCGCTCGGCGCTGGGACAGGGAGTGGCGATGGACGGTGCTGCGTGTTCCAGACAAGGTTGGCAGGGCTAGTTCTTCCTCTAGCTCGCTGGCAACATTGGGGTTGGCAAATGGGCTCGGCATGGTCACCATTAATGGCTATGCCAAGCACATAGTGGTGCTAAGGCTTGTTAATTGGCTAGATCATCTACTGAGAGTGTAGTGAGAGCTAGAGAGGGAACAAGGTTGGCCAAATTCACTGCTCACTATAGTGTTTGTTGTTTGTTTGTTTGCTGCAAACAAGGTGTTTGATGAAATGGCTGAAAGAAATTCAAATTTGAATTTTGGGTTCAAACTTCATGGGTTGCTAGGCACATACTAGGGAGTCTCTGGTTAGTTGGATTAGCCAAGGGTCACTGGTTTGGTTGGGTTTTGAAAATGTGTGATCTTCACATATGATAAAGATTCAATTTTGAATTGTCATTTGAATGGGGTTGCTAAATGTTTCTGCAAGTTTGAAAGGTGGGCTTTGATTCACTTTTACTTGGTCTATCAAGGGGTGAAAAGAATTGGAAAAGTTTCTGTTTGAAATCTTGGACTAGAAACACTCAAAGTGACCTAGTGAGCAAGATTGGCAAAAATGACCAATTGCCTTAATTGATTTGTTTTTGATTTTATCTTTATTTGTTTCTACTTGGAAATGTTTTATATGATGTTATTTTCATCTTTAAACCATTTCTTGATATTTAGGTTAATCACACAAGTTCATTCATGCATTTATCAAATCACCACATACACACATGCATTCATATGATTTAATTTAATCAAAGTTTTTGTTAACCCTAATTTTAGTGATTAGAGTTTGATGATCATTGTTTTATTTTTTTGGGAGGTTACAAACCTTCCCCCCTTAAAAAAAATCTTGTCCCTAGATTTGAAAAAGGAAGAAAAAAGATTACCTAGGATTTAAAGAGATCGGGAAACTTCGTCCTCATGTGATCTTAAGAAACTTGATGCTTCGGGTTCTGGTGGTTCTGAAAGCTTCCTCCAAAATACGAATGGGTACTTCGGGATATGTCAGGTCATCGTTGATCTCTGTGGTCCAATGATCAATGTTCTTGAAAACTTGGGTCTTCTCTGGAACTTCAAGGCATTTGCGAAGTAACGATATATGGAACACATTGTGCACTGCTGACATTTCCTCGGGCAGTTCCAATTGATATGATACTTCTCCTAGACGATTCAGAATCTTGAAGGGTCCGATATATCTGGGGGCTAACTTTCCTTTGAGCTGGAAATGCTGCATTCCCTTCCAAGGCGACACTTTGAGATACACAAAATCTCCGATATTGAAAGCGAGGTATCGACGTCTCTTGTTGGCGTAACTCTTCTGTCTTGATTGGGCGGTCTTGAGGTGCTCATGAATCTTGTGAACTTTCTCTTCTGCTTCTCATAGGATGTCGGGTCCGAAAATATGACTCTCTCCTACTTCCGACCAATTTAAAGGGGTGCGACACTTCCTTCCATACATGAACTCAAATGGGGTCATTTGCAGACTAGCTTGATAATTGTTGTTGTATGAAAAATCTGTGGAAGGCTGACATTCTTCCCATTGAGCTCCATACTCTAGCACACATTCTCTCAACATATCTTCGAGTATTTGATTTACTCGTTCTGTTTGTCCATCGGTCTGAGGGTGATACACTGTGCTGAAATCCAGTCGGGTTCCTAAACCTACTTGGACTTTCTTCCAGAATCTCGAGGTAAAATCCTTCGAACTCCGTGCAAACTGACGATTCTAGCGATGTATAACTCCGCTAGCTTCGAACTCTGGTATGTGGTCTTGACTGGTAAGAAATGGGCGAATTTGGACAATCTGTCAACTATGACTCAGATAGAGTCATTTCCCCTACTAGAAGTAGGCAATCCGGTGATAAAGTCCATTCCAACTAAATCCCATTTCCATTCCGGAATCTGTAAGGGTTGCAACAGTCCTGCGGGTCTTTGATGTCCCGCCTTGACTCTCTGACATATATCACACTTGGCGATATAGCTTCCGATTTCTCTCTTCATCTTATGCCACCAAAATTGTTCCTTCAAATCATGTTACATCTTCGTTCCTCCGGGGTGGATAGAATAAAGAGTATCATGGGCCTCTTTCAAAATAACTTCTTTCAACTCCAAATCTACTGGTACACAGAGACGTACTTTGTACCACAGAACTCCTTCTTCGTCTTCGGTGAATCTGTGTACTTTTCCTGTACCGATACGACGTTTGATTTCGTCGATACTAGCATTTCCTTTTCGCGCCTCCTTGATCTGACTGATCAAAGTGGGTTGAAGTTCGATGCTAGCCAAAAATCCTTCACTCATTAATTCCATTCGGAAATCTTCCATCTCTTTGTGCAAACTTGGTTCCTCCTTCAAAATCATGGAGTTCAAGCGGCATGGCAATCTGCCAAGGGCATCTGCTACCACATTGGCTTTACCGAGGTGATAGTGAAAGTCTAGATCATAGTCCTTGATTATCTCAATCCATCTTCTCTGCCTCGTATTCAGCTCCTTCTGAGTGAATATATACTTTAGGCTCTTGTGATCCAAATAAATCTCACACGGTTTCCCATCAGGTAATGCCTCCATGTCTTCAGGGCTAGAACTACTGCTGCTAGTTCAAGGTCATGGGTTGGATAATTCTGTTCATGCTGTTTTAGTTGTCGGGATAAATAAGATATAACTTTGCCTTCTAGCATTAGCACACATCCGAGACTGATCTTGGATGCGTCACAATACACATCAAAGGGCTTTGTGATATCCGTCATGATCAAGATTGGGGCTAAAATCAATCTCCTCTTGAGTTCCTGAAAACTCGCTTCACATTTGTCTATCCATTCAAACTTCTTGTCCTTATTCTGCAATTTGGTCATGGGTCTAGCAATACTCAAGAATCCTTCTACGAACTTGCGGTAGTATCCCGCTAATCCGATAAATGCACGAACTTGGGTTTGAGTGGTTGGGGCTTGCCAATCTTCAACATCCTTCACCTTTGCAGGGTCAACGACAATTCCTCTGGATGATACAATATGTCTGAGGAATCCTACCTCCTATAACCAGAATTAACATTTGCTAAACTTGGCATATAGCTGATGCTCTCTAAGGGTTCCAAGAATGGTCCTTAGGTGTAGCTCATGTTCGTCTTCTGATTTGGAATAAATCAAAATGTCATCGATAAAAACAACGACAAACTTATCCAGGAAGTCCAGAAAAATCTTATTCATGAGGTTCATGAAATAAGCAGGGGCATTGGTTAATCCAAAAGACATGACAGTATACTCGTATAATCCATATCTGGTGGTAAAGGCAGTCTTTGGAATATCCTCTACACGAATCTTGAGTTGATGATAACCAGTTCTAAGATCAATCTTAGAAAACGCTTTGGCACTAGTAAACTAGTCAAACAAATCTTCTATCTTCGGTAGTGGGTAGTTGTTCTTGATGGTAACATCATTCAACTTCCGATAATCCATACACAAACGGTTACCTCCATCTTTCTTGTCCACGAACAAAACAGGTGATCTCCATGGTGACGCACTTGGTTGAATCAGTCCAATTTCCAACATGTCATCCAGTTACTTCTTCAGTTCTGCTAGTTCAGACGGGTTCATACTATATGGTCTCTGGGATATGGTCCGGTTCCAGGTATTAGTTCAATGATAAATTTGATATCCCGATCTGGGGGCATACCGGCCAAAACCTCTCGAAATACATTGAGGTATTCACAGACTATCCGGACTTGGTCAATGGTTGGCTGGGCTATACTCTTATTGCACTTGAATTGACGGGGCAAGGTTTCAGATACGTGCTCGACTGATATTCCGGCTGTACTGGTCATGGTTATGGCTTTCTTGGCACAGTCAATTAATCCTTTGTGTTTGGACATCCAATCCATTCCTAGTACTACTTCCAAACCTTTAGTTCCGAGTACTATTAGATTAGCATAAAAATGCATGCCATGGATTCGGATAGGGACGGCTTTGCAAATTTGCCTAGCTTTGGTGGTTGAACCAGGTATTTGAACAATCATAACATGCTTCAATTTGGTTGGTTGAATCTTACTAGTGCATGCAAATTCTTTAGTAACAAATGAGTGCGATGCTCCAGAATCAAACAACACTCTTGCAAGTACTGAGTTAATAGGAAACATATCCAGCACGACATCTGGCGCTTCCTGGGCTTCTTCAGCATGCATGAGAAAGAGACGGCCGTTGCGGTTGAGCGAGTTCCCTGGGGCAAACCTTCTTCCAGGCTGAACACGACGCTGCTGCTGACCTGGGGCATCTGCATTGGGGGCTGCGGCAATATTCTTGGGGCACTCATTGGAATAGTGACCCTTGGTTCCACATTCATAACAAGTCACTTGTGACTTGTCCTTCGCTGCCACAAGCACAGCATTGCTTCTAGTCCTTGGGGCAGTGTTGGTGTTGGTGGCAGCATTGTTGTTGTTGAACTTGGGTGGGGCACGGTTGAAATTGCTGGAGTTGGCGGGGTTGTTGGGGTTTCCTCTAGGCCTTGGGTTTCCACGGTTGGGATAGGTCAGACGGTTCATCGAGGGTCTGTTGGTTCTTGGGGAAAATCCTAGAGATGGGTTAGGGCGATACTTGGGTGTATGGTGGGTTCCTGGTTGATGCATCATGCGACGCTTGCGGTTCTCATTAGCTTGGTTGATCTTTCCTTCCATCTAAATGGCAGAGTCAACTAAGGCTTCAATATGTACAAAGGGGATATTGACTAACACTGTCTGCATTTCATCGTGCATACCATTCAGGAATCTCTCCTTCTTCTTGGCTTCAGTGTCTATCTCATCTGGTGCATACCTAGCCAATGACAAGAATTTGTCACGGTATTCCACTACTGTCATCCTTCCTTGCTTTAGTTCCCTAAATTCATCTCTCATCCTCTTGATCAAACCTGGTGGCACATGGGTTCTACTGAACTTGACTTTGAACTCTTCCCAAGTCATCATCTGACCTCCTGTCATGGCGCGAACGCTGTTCCACCATGCTCTTGCATCTCCGGCCAGATAGTGGGTGGAAAACAACACTTTCTCATTAGCTTCCACTCCTTCAACTTCCATATTGTTTGTCACATCCCAAGATTTTCCAAATCTTGTAATGTGAAAAATAAATGAATAAAATAAAACTTTGTTGATTTTTAGGGTGAGAAGAAACTTTTTGAATCCATTTGGAAACCTTCCAAACCTATTTGGATCAAATAAAATCCTAAAGGGATTTTAAAAGATAAGTAAACAATAAAGCTAAAAATATTTGAAATTACTATTTTTGAATCTTTTAATAAAAAGATTTGGTTTTCAAATGAAAAGGTAGAAATATAAATAAGGATTATTTTATAGAGCCAAATTAAACTTTGGCCAAGCTTTTGAAATAAAACATTTTGTTTTGATGAAAAGAATAAAGATTTATTTAAAAGAAATAATAGGGATTTATTAATACCCAATTTTGTTAAAGTAAAGACTTTTCCTTTTTAATAAAACATTAAAACTTATTAATTTTTTTTAAATAAGTTTTCCAAGTGTTTATACTCTCAAATAAAACCTACTGATTTGTTTTTGATATTATTTCAGATTTTCAAATGGAGTTTTTGAATAAATCAAACCCTATTTGATTTAATAACTAAGGTCCATTTTATTTAATTAATAAATGGATCCTAAAAAGATTAAAAAATATTATTATTTTGTTTTGGACTTTAATTTGTGTTGATAAACAGAGCTAAACTCAATACAAAGTTTGGTGGAAGTTTGTTTGATTTGAAAGTTTGATTGTTTGATTGAATTCCAAAACAGAAAATAGAATTGGAAAAAGATAAAACAATTAGAAAGAAAAAAAATAGAACCAGACCTGACCCAACTAAGCAGGCCCAGGAAGCCCAACTCCAGCCCAGCTTCTTCCCTCACGCACGAGTCGTTTTTCACCAGAAGACCCACCCGCGCAGACACTGACCAGTGGCCCCTCTTTCCCTCTTTCTTCCTCGCTGACAGCAAGGTCCCACCTCTCCTGTTCATCGTCTTCCCCCTGATCACTCCCTGCCGTTGCAGCCAGTAACGCCGGCGATCAATTCATGTTAACAGCGGCCATCTCTCTCCCTCTGCCTCTAGGCTGCGACTATTTCGCCCCGCATCGCCACTGTCTCCGGCGAGTTCCGCGAATAATTCCGGTGAGTACACGCTGCCCCCTCCTCGCTAGTTCACGCTCACTGGATCTCCATCACTTTGCACATCCACTGACCCCAGCCGCACTTCCTCTGGTGACCCAGAACGTCGGCAACCATCTCGACTGAGCACCGCCGCGTCTGCTTCTCTCTCCGGCGAGTTCTCCTGGTAAGAACCAACCGCCTCTCCCCTTCTCCTTCAAGCACGCATCATCGCCGTGACCTTGCGCGTCTAACTATGCTTTCCGTTTGTCTCCTCGTGAACCGTAGCCTCGTCTCCAACGACGCCCGAGCGTACCCGTCGCCAGAGCCTATCTTAGAGTATCACCACTTCGTGGAGTGAAAAGATTTGGAGTCAAAGGAAAGTTGGCACCAAGATATGTTGGTCCATTCAAGATTCTGAGTCGCAAAGGAGAAGTTGCTTATGAAATTGAACTGCCAGAATCTTTGTCAGCAGTCCATAATGTGTTTCATGTAAGTCATCTTAATAAATGTCACCCAGAAATGGAAGAAACTTCTTTGAAGGATACTATACCTTTGGAGGAAGTACAACTAGAAAGTGATCTCACTTATGAAGAGAAGCCTATCAGGATTCTTGAGACTGCAGAAAGAGTCACAAGGACTAAGACTATCAAGTTTTGCAAAGTGCAGTGGAATCATCATTCCGAAGAGGAAGCAACTTGGGAAATAGAAGATGATCTTCGAAAAGACCACCCTCACCTATTTGCTAGCCAATCCGAATCTCGAGGGCGAGATTCACCTTAAGGGGGTTAGATTTGTAACATCCCTAAAATCATGATTTCAAAGTTTGCATATCATTCATGCATGCATATAGAATTGAGATCAATTTCAAAACTCATTTCAGAAAAACAGAAGCACATAGTGCTATCATTTTATGTGAGCAAACTTAAATCAAATGGCCATCCCCATTTGAGAGTTTGAATGTTTAAAACCTAGATTTTTTTGTCTTCCTTGTTGAAAGGATTGAGTGTGGTTTTAGAACCAAGCTTTACAAAATGGGAATGGTTTCAAAAACCATTTTTCAAACATTTGCAATTCAAGTACAAAATCCTTGTTATTTTGTTTCTCCAAAAATGACGAAGCCTTTACAAAGTAACCACATGGTTTTATACCTAGTTTTGAGACTATGGTGCACTGCAAAACCCCCAGAAAGATTTGTATTCAAAAGGAGTTTGAATTCATTTGAAAACCATTCCTGAAAATCAAAACAGGAAAAGGGCCAGGCGCTCCTAATCTAGCCCAGCAGTAGAAGCGGCCCAGCTAGCCCACCCGGCCACTCTCTCGCTCGCTCACACACGCAGACGCACCCACGCGGTCGCTGACACCCAGACCCCACCCCCTCTCCGTCTCACTCACTGACTGGTGGACCGCGACAGACTCACCCTCGTCTTCCCCAAATCGCGCCCGACCCCGTCGTCGGCCATTTCCTCCGCCCTACACTGCCGCGTTGATTTCTCGAGTAATTGGCCTTGATTCCACGCTTAATCACCGCTCCCCTCTCGCCTACTTAATCTGCTCTACACCACGGTCATTTCCCCCCACTCTCCTCACTCACTCCGCCACCAGGCTACGCGCATTTGACCTCGAAGCACCGTAGTACTGACGGCTCCGGCGACTAATTCCGGTGAGCCTCGACCGCCCCCCTCTCTCTCGTTCAAACCACTGCAACTAGCATGATCCTGTGCATCTGCTAACGCCTCTAGTTTGCTTGCTCGTGACCCAGGTCGTCGTTTCCGTTCACGCCTGCAACCACCTGCGACGCTGCTCGACTCTGGCGACCAATCGCGGTAAGTCCCGAGCGCCCCTTGCCCTCTCGTTCATACGGGGATGTTCGCCTTCGTCTTGTGCATCTCCTGATCCCTCTGGTTCGTACTAGGGCGACCGCCAAACCTCGGCAACAACCTCGACTGCAAGCGACAGACGCCGCCCGCAACTCCGACGAGCCCTAGCGACCGTGCCTGTGCGCCCCTTCGCAAACCAGCACCACCTCGAGCTTCAGAATGCCACTGCGGTTCTGGTAAGTACACCTTTCTTCCTGGGGCGACCTAGAACGCCAGCGCCGCTGCTGACTGAGCGCTCCGTCGCTCGCTGTCGCCGCGCGCCGCCAGAACGTGGTCGCGTGATCGAGAGCCCTTGGATCTAGATCCAACGCTTGCGATAGAACCACTTATCGAATCGTTATGCTAGATCTGAGCCGTGCGCGTTAGTTAGATCCTACGGCTAGCAAGCGCGATCCGGAGCGAAGCGGTACGCGCCAGTAAGAATATGACGCGTGGCTAGGGTTTGATTCAAAAACAGATTTGAATTCAGATTTAGATCCAATTTTGAAATGGCTATAACTTTTGATTCCCACGTTAGATTTTTGCAAATTTTATATCGTTGGAATCAGGGAGACAAGCTCTTTCTGTTTCTGCAATGTGTTTAGTGAAAAGTTTCTGTTAAAATGAGTTTTTATGCAGAAACTTGTTTAGGACTAGTTTGAGTATAGAATTTGTTTAGCAATTTGTTTTAGGGTAAAATAAACTTGGTTTAGCAAGTTTTTGACTTGTTTATGGTTCAGTACTATATACTTGCTTGGTTGGGTTTCAAAAATCATCATTTATCATTGTTGCATGCATGCATATATTTATGTTTGTATAATGAATTGTGTGTAATTTTGTGCTACCATTTTTGTGTAGACTTTGGTGCTAGTGATTGTGATTGTGAGGAGTTCTACTCTCCCAACTACCAAGGCAAGTGGTACTTCATGAGTATTTCCATCCCTATAATTTGTACAAGCATTAGAAATATTTTTCTAAGTCTTGCATGTTACTTTTTGCCAAATGCTATGTTGGGAAATCCTAAGTAGTTGTAGAATTGCTAGGAAATTTCCTAAGTTAAGTTACTATTCCATGCTTAGCCTAGCTAGTAGAAAACAAGGGTTGGTAAAGTATATACATGCTATGATGAAAATATTTCTAAGTCTTTGGACTTATGTTTTTCTTAATAAAACAACTAAGTCAATAAATCTCCTGGGTGGAATGGGACTTGAATGGTGGTTTTTGGTTGAGTGGTTACACAAGGCCCATGGATATGGTTTACCTTGTGTATCTCACTTGTGGTATTCCACCCAGGCACAAAGGGATTTTGGAGGCCAAGTGTTGAGAAGCTTATAGTGCAGCCACTTGGCATTATGGGCTCTGCCTTGATCACATAGGTTGCTAGAACTTAGTCATTTGGACAGTTGGTGGTAGTGGGAATGATAGGTTGGAACGCGTCCATTTGGCTAAGGGAAGGCTTCTTAAAGGTCCTGTCTTGGGAAACCAAGTCTGGTGGGGAAAGTGCACAACCTCTACAGATGGAAAAATCTAAGTACTTAGCCAAGTCCATGGCAATGGACAATTTGAGCATCAAGGCATGGAAGCTATCAAGAATCTCATCACTCCAACTTCTAAGTAAAACTTGTGGGTGAACAAGGGTGAAGGACCTCAATGTCTATTGATGGTTTCTTGGGAAAAGTTTTGACAAAGAAAAACTTAGAGATTTCAACTAATAGGAAAAACCTATTTTGAGCAAAGCAAGCCAAGCTACACTTAGCCAAATTGCATATAGTAATATAGTCCACTTAAAATTTACTAAGGTATCACTTGCCAATACTATTCCAAAGTATTGACCCACTGTGGCTGTAACTTGTGATGTTGCAGGTTATTCTGATGATGATTAGGTGTCATGAGTCTACACTCAACATGCTTGCCTGTGGCACATGAAGATGAAGACTTATGTTTATTTACTTATTCCAAACTCTTGTATTAGGCCTGTGGCCTTGAGTTGTAAAAGACTATGTTTTATCTCTGGAATGGATGTAATAAATGACCTTTGTATCTCTGTACTTCATCTTAAACTGAGGATGCTAGCAATGATCCAGGGACTAGCATTGCAATCACAGGGATCCTTTTCCTTTACAAAGGAGGGATCTTACAGATGGTATCAGAGCACTGTGTTGCCTGTAGGATTATGACCCTAGGATTGGAAACCACTAAGGAAAAATTTTCAACTACTTCTACACTTGTCTATTCTTCTCGTAAACTTTTCTAATCTTCTTTCTCATCTCTATTTGTAGATGAACTCCATCAACGAAGCCGTAAAGAAAGGACCACTCATGACCATGACCTTAGAGTGTGAGACAGAGTTCCCCAAAATTCTCAAGGACCTCATGGTGGCAATGGAAATACATGGTGCAGTTGTGTAGAAAGGCTTTCCAGTGATGGATGAAGGAGTTGAGTACTGGTGGGTGCAACTTCACTTGTACAAAAACAAGGAAGACAACCCCAAAGAAAAAGGATTCTGCATGTACACCAACACTGTGGTGCACACCACATTCTTTGAGTCAGCAAGAGAAGCAGCTTGGAGGACTATCAAAGAACTTAGTGCTAGAATCAAGTGCAGAATGCTCAATCTCCAAAAAGACTTGAAGAAAGAGAAGGAACATACCCAAGAGTTGGAAGCTACCAACCAAACCTTAAGAGGAGACATTATAGACTTAGTGATGGAGTCATGTGAGCAAGATAGGCTGATTGCTTCTAGGAACATTGTGTTAGCCAACAGATCCAGTGAGATAGGATTGTAAACGTACTTCGTTAGTTGGACCACCACCTATCACCCTATTTTCCAAAATGTTGTCTTAAAATAAGAGTGAACCTTGATTGATGTAATGACTTCATGTATGCATGACTTGTGTGTTTTGTTTCCCAAGGATATGTATGTGGTGTTTTGTCTTTTGTTTATCTTAAATTTTGTTGTTCTAGCTTTTCTATCTTATAAATAGATGCCTATTACCATCAGCACTGTTGAGGGGTTCCAGGCTACCCGCTTTGGTCCTCGTATTGTTGAGCTTACTACTTTGCTCAATCTCCCTCTTCCCACCATCATGGTGCACCCACTCACCAAGTTAGAGAGGAAGGACCTCTGGGGCTTCAAGGTGAACCAGCCCGGACGCCAGACAGAGCCTACTACGGAGGCCATCGTCTTCAAGCTTATGCACGATGACAGGGAGAGAGGCATGGAGGTAGTTATGCAGGACCTAATAGGACGTCTGCTAGGTCGACACTCCCGACAGGTTAGAGGCACTCACTTCCACGTCTTCGGAAGACGTGATGAGGACGGAGAGTCCATCGACTTCGAGGACGACTCGAGGGACGCAGCAGAGCCGATACGCCTGTACCTCCAGGACTTAGAGTCTCTCATTAGGCACGTGGATACTGACAGGACCAATGTCATGCTCAGTAATGACGAGCTCCAGGTGCAGCTTCGCGAGAAGGACAAGCTCTTCGCGCAGTAGGACGAGATAGTCAAGGAAATGGAGGCGAAGTTCGAGACCCAGGACAGGAAGTTCAAGAGTCAGGAGAAGCGTGTCCAGGATAGGAACAAGAAAATCCGGGATATGACTGAAGGACTGCAGTCCAAGGACTTCGAGCTAGAGCAGCAGCAGACGGTGATTGAGAGGCTTCGTTCCTAGAAGAGGGCTCTCAAGGCCAAGATAGAATCCTTGACTACTACTATTGAGGAGAACAAGACCGCGATGGAGAACGCGGGTCTTACCTTTGTCGAGGAGGAGATTGATGCTGATGAGTAGACTTGACTACTCGTTTATCTTTTATTATCAGACTTGTTATGTTGAGAACTTGTTATTGGACCATCCGACATGTGGATGGCTTGCTACTTGTGTGTTTTACTTTGTGGACTTATTATCTTGTTGTTGATCTTTTGTCTTTTGTTGCATGTTGTGTTTGCTTATGTGATGTAATGTGCATGAAAAACATCTATGGGTATCTCATTCTTATCTCTATTTGAACAAACCACAGATGCCTCCCCGTCGTGCAAACCCCAACCCCAACAACATCACTCCAGAAATGCAGCAAATGATGACTGCCCAAACTCAGTTGATGCAGATGATGACAACGTTCATCCAAAACCAAAACAACAACAACAACAATAATAACAACAACAACAACCCTCCGGGCTTTGATATGCTCACCAGATTCTTGAGGTTGAGGCCAGCTAAGTTCTCGGGGACAACTGATCCCATGGTGGCCAATGATTGGCTACATTCTGTAAACAAGGACCTAGTAACCGTGGGCTGCACGGATGCTGAAAAAGTCAGATTTGCAGCACATCTGCTGGAAGGGCCAGCCGCCACTTGGTGGGACAATTTCCAGATCACTACTCCTATAGATGAGGTGACTTGGGCTATTTTTGAAGATGGCTTTCGCACTGCTCACATCTCGTCAGAAATAATGAGCCTGAAAAAGAAAGAGTTCCATAATCTGAGGCAGCGCCACCGTAGCGTGGCTGAATACATTGAGGAGTTCAACAATCTGGCGCGCTATGCACCGGATGAAGTTGACACTAATGCCAAGAGAAAGGAAAAATTTCTGGAAGGCTTGAATGATGAACTAAATCTGCAGTTGTCTGTGGCCTATGTTCCCACTTATCAGTCTCTGTGTGACAAGGCTGCTATTTTGGAGAACAAGATGAAGCAAGTTGAGAGTAGAAAAGAAAGCACTCCGACAAGCACAGCTCGGGATCGTCTCACAAACGATCTCACTTTGATGACAGTGGAAGCTCAGGATCCCACAAGCATGGGAAATTCAACAAACATCACAACCACAACCGTCAAGACAACAAGCATCATCGCAGTCATGACAATGATAAGTACAAGAACCACAAGAGTGGACATAAGAACCACCACAGTGGCAATGGAAGTGGAAGTGGAAGTCAGTCTACTAAGAGAGACATCAGTCAGGTTGAATGTTTCAAATGCAAGAAGCTGGGGCATTATGCAAATGAGTGCCCTGAAAAGAAGTTGAAGGACCTAACAAGCCAAATCCTTTCCAGAAAGGACAGGTGAACCACATCAATGTGGAGGAGGTCTATGAGGAGCCTGATGCTGTTGCTGGTAAGTTCAGACTCAATTCTATTCCAGCATTTGTTCTCTTTGATACTGGTGCATCTCATTCATTCATATCAAGAGCATTTGTTGAAAGAAATGAACTACCGGTAGAAACTATTGGGTGTCCTATAAGAGTAAGTTCTCCTGGTGGAGAAATGATAGTGAATTCAGGATGTCATGACTTAGTCATAGAGTTTGGAAAGCATAAGCTTCCAGTGAGTCTGATAATCCTAGATTCCCAAGGATTGGATGTAATTTTTGGAATGGATTGGATGGCTAAGTATGAAGGAGTACTAGATTGTGCCAATCGTACTGTTGCACTCACAACCCCGGAAAGAAAACGAATTAAATTCAAGTCCAACTTTGAACCAAAAGGAAGTAAAGCTAAATTCTCTTAAGGGGGTTAGCATGGACAGTGCGCCAATTGTGAGTGAGTATCCGGATGTGTTTCCAAAAGAATTACCGGGAATGCCACCCGATAGAGATGTGGAATTTCTGATAGATTTGGTACCAGGGTCTGGATCAATAGCAAAGAGACCATATAAAATGTCAGTTGATGAACTAAAAGAACTCAAGAAGCAACTAGGAGAACAGTTGCAGAAAGGACTCATCCAACCAAGTTCTTCATCTTGGGGAGCCCCAGTTTTGTTTGTAGAGAAGAAAGATAGAAGTCAAAGGTTATGCATAGATTACCGTTCACTCAACGAGGTAACTATCAAGAACAAATACCCTTTTCCTAGAATCAATGACTTGTTTGATCAGCTAGAAGGAGCATGTGTGTTCTCGAAGATTGATCTCCGGTCGGGCTATTTTCAACTCAAGATAAGAGAACAAGACATACCTAAAACAGCGTTCACCACAAGGTATGGGTTGTATGAGTATACCGTAATGCCTTTTGGTTTGACTAATGCTCCAGCATACTTCATGAACATGATGAACAAGGTGTTCATGGAATTCCTTGACAAGTTTGTTGTCGTTTTTATCGATGACATCTTAATCTATTCCAAGAGCAAAGAAGAACATGAAGGACACTTACGTTTGATACTTGAGAAACTGAGGGAACATAAACTTTATGCCAAATTCAGCAAGTGTGAGTTCTGGTTGAAAGAAGTTGGTTTTCTTGGTCATGTTATGACAAAGGATGGTGTAGCAGTTGATCCTGCTAAAGTTTCAGCTGTGACTGAATGGGAATCTCCCAAGTCTGTGAAAGAAGTTCGTAGTTTCCTTGGCTTAGCAGGTTACTACAGAAGATTCATTGAGAATTTCTCTAAAGTAGCTAAGCCCATGACTGAATTGTTAAAGAAAGACAAGAAGTTTGCTTGGTCTGAAGGTTGTGAACTCAGCTTTCAGGAGTTAAAGAAGAGACTTGTGACAGCACCAGTTTTGTGTCTGCCAGATTTGGAAAAGGATTTCCAAGTGTATTGTGATGCATCCCATCAAGGTTTGGGTGCAGTACTTATGCAAGATGGTAAAGTTGTGGCTTATGCTTCGAGACAACTCAAAACTCATGAAGTAAACTATCCTACTCATGATTTAGGTTAGCCTCTGTTGTCCATGCACTCAAAACATGGAGACATTACCTTTTGGGAAAGCGTTGTGAAGTGTTCACGGATCACAAAAGTTTGAAGTATATCTTCACCTAGAAGGAAATCAATATGAGACAAAGGAGATGGCTAGAACTTATCAAAGACTATGACTTAAGTTTGCAATACCACCCCGGTAAAGCAAATGTTGTAGCAGATGCTTTAAGTCGTAAGGTATTTGTGAATGGCCTTACCAAAGGGGAATTGCCAGATGATTTGTGTACCCAATTCAGAAAACTCAGATTGGAGATTGTGCCTGAAGGACATCTCATGTCTTTGGATGTTCAACCCACTCTGTTGGACAAGATAAAAGAAGCCCAGAAGACTGATAAAGAAATTGAAGAGATTAAGGAAAGGATTAGCCAAGGAAAAGCCAAAAATTTCCATGAAGACGAACAGGGTACTTTATGGCATGGGAAACGTATCTGTGTTCCACAAGATCCGGAGTTGCGGAAACTGATTCTGCAAGAAGCCCACAACTCTCCGTATTCTATTCATCCGGGTAACACCAAAATGTACATGGACATGAAAGAAAGATTTTGGTGGAACAATCTCAAGAGGGACATCGCCGAACATATTGCTTTGTGTGATGTGTGTAGTAGAGTAAAAGCGGAGCATCAGAAACCAGCGGGTTTGCTTCAACCACTACCTATTCCTGATTGGAAGTGGGACAAGATTGGTATGGATTTCATTACCGGATTACCAAGGACCCGGTCAGGGTATGATTCCATATGGGTAGTAGTGGATCGCCTTACCAAAGTGGCTCATTTCATACCCGTGAAGACAACTTATACAAGTGCCAAGTTAGCCAAAATCTACATGAGTAGAATTGTATGTCTTCATGGTGTCCCTAAGAGTATTGTGTCTGATAGGGGAACTCAGTTCACTTCTCATTTTTGGAGACAGCTTCATGAGTCATTGGAAACGAGGTTGGAATTCAGCACTGCTTTTCATCCTCAAACCGATGGACAAACAGAAAGGACTAATCAAATTCTTGAAGACATGTTGAGGGCATGTTCCCTAGACTATGGAGCCAGTTGGGATGAAAGTCTGCCTTACGCAGAATTTTCTTATAACAATAGCTATCAAGCTAGTATTGAGATGGCACCATTTGAGTTTCTCTACGGAAGAAAGTGTACCACCCCATTGCTATGGAATGGTGTGGGAGAAAGAAGTTTATTTGGACCAGATCTTATCAAAGAAGCCGAAGAGAAGGTCAAATTGGTTAAGGACAGATTGAAGATAGCACAATCCCGACAGAAAAGCTACGCCGATCCTAAGCGTAGAGAAGTCACCTACGAGGTTGGTGATAGAGCCTATCTTAGAGTATCACCACTTCGTGGAGTGAAAAGATTTGGAGTCAAAGGAAAGTTGGCACCAAGATATGTTGGTCCATTCAAGATTCTGAGTCGCAAAGGAGAAGTTGCTTATGAAATTGAACTGCCAGAATCTCTGTCAGCAGTCCATAATGTGTTTCATGTAAGTCATCTTAATAAATGTCACCCAGAAATGGAAGAAACTTCTTTGAAGGATACTATACCTTTGGAGGAAGTACAACTAGAAAGTGATCTCACTTATGAAGAGAAGCCTATCAGGATTCTTGAGACTGCAGAAAGAGTCACAAGGACTAAGACTATCAAGTTTTGCAAAGTGTAGTGGAATCATCATTCCGAAGAGGAAGCAACTTGGGAAAGAGAAGATGATCTTCGGAAAGACCACCCTCACCTATTTGCTAGCCAATCCGAATCTCGAGGGCGAGATTCACCTTAAGGGGGTTAGATTTGTAACATCCCTAAAATCATGATTTCAAAGTTTGCATATCATTCATGCATGCATATAGAATTGAGATCAATTTCAAAACTCATTTCAGAAAAACAGAAGCACATAGTGATATCATTTTATGTGAGCAAACTTAAATCAAATGGCCATCCCCATTTGAGAGTTTGAATGTTTAAAACCTAGATTTTTCGTCTTCCTTGTTGAAAGGATTGAGTGTGGTTTTAGAACCAAGCTTTACAAAATGGGAATGGTTTCAAAAACCATTTTTCAAACATTTGCAATTCAAGTACAAAATCCTTGTTATTTTGTTTCTCCAAAAATGACCAAGCCTTTACAAAGTAACCACATGGTTTTATACCTAGTTTTGAGACTGTGGTGCACTGCAAAAACCCCAGAAAGATTTGAATTCAAAAGGAGTTTGAATTCATTTGAAAACCATTCTTGAAAATCAAAACAGAAAAAGAAAAGGAGTAGAGAAAGGAAAAGGGCCAGGCGATCCTAATCTAGCCCAGCAGCAGAACCGGCCCAGCTAGCCCACCCGGCCACTCTCTCGCTCGCTCAGACGCGCAGACGCACCCACGCGGTCGCTGACACCCAGACCCCACCCCCTCTCCGTCTCACTCACTGACTGGTGGACCGCGACAGACTCACCCTCGTCTTCCCCAAATCGCGCCCGACCCCGTCGCCGGCCGTTTCCTCCGCCCTTCACTGCCGCGTTGATTTCTCGAGTAATTGGCCTTGATTCCGCGCTTAATCACCGCTCCCCTCTCACCTACTTAATCTTCTCTACACCGCGGTCATTTCCCCCCACTCTCCTCGCTCACTCCGCCACCAGGCTGCGCGCATTTGACCTCGAAGCACCGCAGTACTGATGGCTCCGGCGACTAATTCCGGTGAGCCTCGACCGCCCCCCTCTCTCTCGTTCAAACCACTGCAACCAGCATTATCCTGTGCATCTGCTAATGCCTCTAGTTTGCTTGCTCGTGACCCAGGTCGTCGTTTCCGTTCACGCCTGCAACCACCTGCGACGCCGCTCGACTCCGGCGACCAATCGCGGTAAGTCCCGAGCGCCCCTTGCCCTCTCTTTCATACGGGGATGTTCGCCTTCGTCTTGTGCATCTCCTGATCCCTTTGGTTCGTGCTAGGGCCACGCCAAACCTCGGCAACAACCTCAACTGCAAGCGACAGACGCCGCCCGCAACTCCGACGAGCCCTAGCGACCGTGCCCGTGCGCCCCTTCGCAAACCAGCACCACCTCGAGCTTCAGCAGGCCACTGCGGTTCTGGTAAGTACACCTTTCTTCCTAGGGCGACCTAGAACGCCAGCGCCGCCGCTGACTGAGCGCTCTGCCGCTCGCTGTCGCCGCGCGCCGCCAGAACGTGGTCGCGTGATCGAGAGCCCTTGGATCTAGATCCAACGCTTGCGATAGAACCACTTATCGAATCGTTATGCTAGATCTGAGCCGTGCGCGTTAGTTAGATCCTACGGCTAGCAAGCGCGATCCGGAGCGAAGCGGTACGCGCCAGTAAGAATATGACGCGTGGCTAGGGTTTGATTCAAAAACAGATTTGAAATCAGATTTAGATCCAATTTTGAAATGGCTATAACTTTTGATTCCCACGTTAGATTTTTGCAAATTTTATATCGTTGGAATAAGGGAGACAAGCTCTTTCTGTTTCTGCAATGTGTTTAGTGAAAAGTTTCTGTTAAAATGAGTTTTTATGCAGAAACTTGTTTAGGACTAGTTTGAGTATAGAATTTGTTTAGTAATTTGTTTTAGGGTAAAATAAACTTGGTTTAGCAAGTTTTTGACTTGTTTATGGTTCAGTACTATGCACTTGCTTGGTTGGGTTTCAAAAATCATCATTTAGCATTGTTGCATGCATGCATATATTTATGTTTGTATAATGAATTGTATGTAATTTTGTGCTACCATTTTTGTGTAGAATTTGGTGCTAGTGATTGTGATTGTGAGGAGTGCTACTCTCCCAACTACCAAGGCAAGTGGTACTTCATGAGTATTTCCATCCCTATAATTTGTACAAGCATTAGAAATATTTTGCTAAGTCTTGCATGTTACTTTTTGCCAAATGCTATGTTGGGAAATCCTTAGTTGTAGAATTGCTAGGAAATTTCCTAAGTTAAGTTACTATGCCATGCTTAGCCTAGCTAGTAGCAAACAAGGGTTGGTAAAGTATATACATGCTATGATGAAAATATTTCTAAGTCTTTGGACTTATGTTTTTCTTAATAAAACAACTAAGTCAATAAATCTCCTGGGTGGAATGGGACTTGAATGGTGGTTTTTGGTTGAGTGGTTACACAAGGCCCATGGATATGGTTTACCTTGTGTATCTCACTTGTGGTATGCCACCCAGGCACAAAGGGATTTTGGAGGCCAAGTGTTGAGAAGCTTATAGTGCAGCCACTTGGCATTATGGGCTCTGCCTTGATCACATAGGTTGATAGAACTTAGTCATTTGGACAGTTGGTGGTAGTGGGAATGATAAGTTGGAACGTGTCCATTTGGCTAAGGGAAGGCTTCTGAAAGGTCCTGTCTTGGGAAACCAAGTCTGGTGGGGAAAGTGCACAACCTCTACAGATGGAAAAATCTTAGTACTTAGCCAAGTCCATGACAATGGACAATTTGAGCATCAAGGCATGGAAGCTATCAAGAATCTCATCACTCCAACTTCTAAGTAAAACTTGTGGGTGAACAAGGGTGAAGGACCTCAATGTCTATTGATGGTTTCTTGGGAAAAGTTTTGACAAAGAAAAACTTAGAGATTTCAACTAATAGGAAAAACCTATTTTGAGCAAAGCAAGCCAAGCTACACTTAGCCAAATTGCATATAGTAATATAGTCCACTTAAAATTTACTAAGGTATCACTTGCCAATACTATTCCAAAGTATTGACCCACTGTGGCTGTAACTTGTGATGTTGCAGGTTATTCTGATGATGATTAGGTGTCATGAGTCTACACTCAACATGCTTGCCTGTGGCACATGAAGATGAAGACTTATGTTTATTTACTTATTCCAAACTCTTGTATTAGGCCTGTGGCCTTGAGTTGTAAAAGACTAGGTTTTATCTCTGGAATGGATGTAATAAATGACCTTTGTATCTGTGTACTTCATCTTAAACTGCGGATGCTAGCAATGATCCAGGGACTAGCATTGCAATCACAGAGATCCTTTTCCTTTACAAAGGAGGGATCTTACAGAAAACCTTTGGGAAATGTTTTGTTTTAAACTCCCTGACCCCAAACACCAAGTTTTATGATTTGAAAATGTATTTTGTGAACCCTATAGATTAATGCCTTAGTAAAAACATTTTTACACCACATAAAATGATACCTTGTTTTGAAAATGGTTTATGAAGTGAAATCTTTTGCAAATGACTTTGCCACTTTATAAAAATGACCATTAGGTGTTTTCAAATGTTTATGACCCATTAGGAACCACTTTTTCAAATAAAACAATCCTTGGCATGCTTGCATGCATTATCTTGGTTCTATAATTTTATGTGATGTTTTGCTTGAATGGTAGATTGAACTTGTGCCTTGCTTGATTGAATTGTAGTGACTTGAAGAGTGTGACTGTAGCAAGGACAAGGAGTGAACTTATACTCTACCAAAAAGGCAAGTGATGCTTCATACTTTTGTCCCAATTACTTTCACTATGCATTAGTGATTTTTCTAAGTAAAACTTGCATGGAATTTTTGCTAAGTATAAACCTTGCTATGGGAAAACCTAGTAGATGAAACCTTAGTAAAATTTCCTAAGTTAAGACTCCTACTACTATCATGCTTATCTTAGCTAGTAGAAAACAAGGGTGGAATATATATTCACACTATGGAAAAATTTCTAAGTCTGAGGACTTGTGTTTTTGTTTAATAAAACAACTAAGTTAATGAATCACCTGGGTGGAATGGTAATTGCTTGGTAGTTTTTGGTTGAGTGGTTCACAAGGCCCATGTTTATGGTTTAACTTGTGTATCTCACTTGTGGATGGCCACCTAGGAACAAAGAGATTTGAGATGTCAAATGTTGAGAAGCTTCAAGTGCAACCACTTGGCATTATGGGCTCTGCCTGGATCATATAGGTTGCAAGAACTTAGCCATATGGACAGTTGGTGGTAGGGTTTGATAGGTTGGAGCGCGTCCATTTTGGTCTAAGGGAAGGTTTCTGAAAGATCTTGTCTTGGTGAAACCAAGTCTTGTGGGGAAAGTGCACCACCTCTGCAGAGTGTAAAATCTAAGTACTTAGCCATGTCCCTGGTAAAGGACAATTTGAGCATCAAGACATGGAATCTATCAAGAATCTCATCATCCAAATTTCTAAGTTAAAAACTTGTGGTTGAACAAGGGTTTAAGGATCTTCAATCTTTGATTGGGAGATGCCTTGGGAAAGATTATTTTGTCAAGCAAAAACTTAGTGATTACAAATGATAAGGAAAAATCTATTTGAGCAATGCAAGCCTAAGCTCCACTTAGCCAAATGCATATAGATGATAGACTCCACTATACTACCATAGTATCACTTGCCAATACAATTCAAATGTATTGACCCTTGTGGCTGTAACTTGTTATGTTGCAGGTTTGTTTGACATTAGTGAAGTTTAGATGATTAGGATTACAAGTCTACAACCAACATGTCTGCCTGTGGCACTTTGAAGATGAAGGACCCCATGCTTATAGATATTCTGCTGCAATGTAATGTAATAGCCAAATGAGCTATGTAAGATGTAATAAAATTATGTTATTCCTGGTTATAAAGTTGTATTATGACCTTTGTTTCTTGATATTACATCTTAACTGTGGATGCTAGCTATTGATCCAGGGACTAGCATTGTAAACACAGGGTTCTCTACCTTATTAAAGGTTGGGGACCTTACAGATGGTATCAGAGCATTGTGTTGCCTGTAGGATTTGTAACCCTAGGATTGGACAAAACCCCTTAGAAAAATAGGAGTTGTATTTGTTCCAAAACTTATTTACAAACAATCTTGTAAACTCTTTCCTTAAACCATTTTGGTTTTGATTCTACATCTCTTCTATTTCAAACTTGATGGACAAAGCCTCAACCATGACCAAAGACTCCATCATGTGCAAAGGACTTCATCAGCTCTAATGACTTCAACATCATCAAATCTAATGACTTCAACATCTTCAACTTTGGATATCAACTCTAATGACTTCAACTTCTTCAACATTTTCACCAAGGACATCAACTTAGATATCACTAAGGACTACAATTGAGACAAAAAATGTTACTCAAGACTTGAAGACTAAGGAAACACAACTTAGAAGGAACCATTATCACCTTGAAGTTTTGTGACCAAGACACAAGAAATTTTCTCCAAGGATACAAAGATCTTGTTCATGAAGAATCAACCAAGAAGGAGGGAAAGATCACAAGTGAACCATGTAGATGGACCACCATATTTTGTTTAAGTCAAACACACCAACTTATGTGGTGTAACAAAAATATTTTGTTGCCTAAAGATATGCTTGAAACTTGTTGTTTGAGTGGAATGTTTGTTTGTGATTGCTTGCACATTGCTTGAGTGAATTGTGATGTGTGATTAGAATTATTCCCTTAGAAATATTTTTGCCTATTCTAATCCCAATTCAACCCAAACAGATGACTTCTCCAAGAGACACCAACATCAAGGATGGTGACACCAACAACAACCAAGAGGACAACATGAGAGAACTTATAGCAACCCAAAACCAGTTGAGCCAAATGACAACTCAGCTTTTAGCCAACAACAATGGACTAGACCCAGCCATACAAAGGATTTTGAAACTTCAATCCCAATTGTTGCAAGGATTGGTTACTCAAATGATCAACATGGGAGAAAACTTTTCCCAAGGAGCTAATGATAACAAGGATGACCAAGATGTTATTTTAGAAGGAGCCAAAGCTTGCAATATTTGTAGAGACAAGGATCATACATCCAAGGAGCATGAAGATCAAAGCCCTAATTGTGAAGAAGAAAGTCATATCTCTAGTAACTGCCCCAAGAAGAGAGAAAGATTTCCCACCTTTGAGGTGAGATATGAAGAGCATGAACTAGAAGCACTCCTAGCTTTGGAGAAACCCAAGAAAAAGAAGAAATGCCCCAACCCTAGCAAGAAGGATATTACTCAAGAACAATGTTACACTTGCAAAGAGATGGGACACTATGCCAATGAATGCCCAGAAAAGAAGAAGAACCAAAGAAATAAACAAGAGGCAATGATATCAAAGGAAAAGAGAGATATCAGCCAAGTGATGTGTTTCAAATGCAAGGAGCTAGGCCACTATGCAAACCACTGTCTAGAAAAGATAAAGCACAAGATAAACCAGCCTATGAAAGATCTCAGCCTTGTCACATGTGTCAAGTGTGGAAACAAAGGACACTATGCAGATGTTTGCCCAGAGAAGTTTCCCCAAGATCTCAAGAAGGCCAATATGTAATTTAGTTGGAAATTTTTTAAGGGTGGTAGTACCCTAGATGCTTTGAGCCTACTTGTAAACCTAGCCTTCCCAAATCTCGGGACAAGATTTATTTTAAGGGTGGTAGCCTGTCACATCCCAAGGTTTTCCAAATCTTGTAATGTGAAAAATAAATGAATAAAATAAAACTTTGTTGATTTTCAGGGTGAGAAGAAACTTTTTGAATCCATTTGGAAACCTTCCAAACCTATTTGGATCAAATAAAATCCTAAAGGGATTTAAAAAGATAAGTAAACAATAAAGCTAAAAATATTTGAAATTACTATTTTTGAATCTTTTAATAAAAAGATTTGGTTTTCAAATGAAAAGGTAGAAATATAAATAAGGATTATTTTATAGAGCCAAATTAAACTTTGGCCAAGCTTTTGAAATAAAACATTTTGTTTTGATCAAAAGAATAAAGATTTATTTAAAAGAAATAATAGGGATTTATTAATACCCAATTTTGTTAAAGTAAGACTTTTCCTTTTTAATAAAACATTAAAACTTATTAATTTGTTTTAAATAAGTTTTCCAAGTATTTTATATTCTCAAATAAAACCTACTGATTTGTTTTTGATATTATTTTAGATTTTCAAATGGAGTTTTTGAATAAATCAAACCCTATTTGATTTAATAACTAAGGACCATTTTATTTAATTAATAAATGGATCCTAAAAAGATTAAAAAATATTATTATTTTGTTTTGGACTTTAATTTGTGTTGATAAACAGAGCTAAACTCAATACAAAGTTTGGTGGAAGTTTGTTTGATTTGAAAGTTTGATTGTTTGATTGAATTCCAAAACAGAAAATAGAATTGGAAAAAGATAAAACAATTAGAAAGAAAAAAAATAGAACCAGACCTGACCCAACTAAGCAGGCCCAGGAAGCCCAACTCCAGCCTAGCTTCTTCCCTCACGCGCGAGTCGTTTTTCACCAGAAGACCCACCCGCGCAGACACTGACCAGTGGCCCCTCTTTCCCTCTTTCTTCCTCGCTGACAGCAAGGTCCCACCTCTCCTGTTTATCGTCTTCCCCCTGATCACTCCCTGCCGTTGCAGCCAGTAACGCCGGCGATCAATTCGCGTTAACAGCGGCCATCACTCCACCCTGCGACCATGCCCATTTAATCGCCCGCGTCTTACCTCTCTTTCCCCCCAGACAGCTCTCTCCCTCTGCCTCCAGGCTGCGACTATTTTGCCCCGCATCGCCACTGTCTCCGGCGAGTTCCGCGAACAATTCCGGTGAGTACACGCCGCCCCCTCCTTGCTAGTTCACGCTCACTGGATCTCCATCACTTTGCGCATCCACTGACCCCAGCCACACTTCCTCTGGTGACCCAGAACGTCGGCAACCATCTCGACTGAGCGCCTCCGCGTCTGCTTCTCTCTCCGGCGAGTTCTCCTGGTAAGAACCAACCGCCCCTCCCCTTCTCCTTCAAGCACGCATCATCGCCATGACCTTGCACATCTAACGATGCTTTCCGTTTGTCTCCTCGTGAACCATAGCCTCGTCTCCAACGACGCCCGAGCGTACCCGTCGCTAGGAGCAACTCCGACGAGCCATTGTCCTCACCCCCGTGCGCCCCTGGCCTTGTGGAGACCACGTCGAGAATCAGCGCAGCCCTGCGAACCTAGTGAGCATATTCCCAGCCTCTCTCGCTTCCTGCTTCACCAGCACCGCCACCATCTGACCGCGCTGCCACCAGCCACCGTCGTTGCGTCGCCAACCTTTGGTCAAACACACGTGGGTCGTTGGATCGTCATCCTATGGCGTAGACAGAACGACTTAAGTGAATGGGTATGGAAGCATCTGAGCCGTGCGATTTACATTAGATCCAACGATGCTCAGTGAGTGATCCAGACGAAACGGTATCAGCAAATAGAAAGGCGCCAGGTGGCTCAGGCTTCGATTTAAAACAGATTTGAATCTATTAGATTTGTGATTTTGTAAATTGCACAACTTTTATTCCACACGTCCAAAATTTGCAAACTTTATATCAATGGAATCAGTGGAGCAAGCCCTAGCCAACCATGCAATTTGTTTAGTAAAAAGTTTATGTTAAATTGTGTGATTTTGCAGAAACTTGTGTATGCTTGTTTAGATTATAAAAATTGTTCAAAAATGATTTTGGGGATAAAATCTTTGGCAAATGGTTTGATTTGAACCTACTGACCCTAGGAAACAAATTGTGGTTTCAAAAATGTATTTGGTGAAACAAAAGAATGAAACTTGGATTTAAAACCAATTCTAGTCAAATAAAAAATATGGTTTATTTATTAAAAATGACAAGGAAAACCTTTGGGAAATGTTTTGTTTTAAACTCCCTGACCCCAAACACCAAGTTTTATGATTTTAAAATGTATTTTGTGAACCCTATAGATTAATGCCTTAGTAAAAACAATTTTACACCACATAAAATGATACCTTGTTTTGAAAATGGTTTATGAAGTGAAATCTTTTGCAAATGACTTATCCACTTTATAAAAATGACCATTAGGTGTTTTCAAATGTTTATGACCCATTAGGAACCACTTTTTCAAATAAAACAATCCTTGGCATGCTTGCATGCATTATCTTGGTTCTATGATTTTATGTGATGTTTTGCTTGAATGGTAGATTGAACTTGTGCCTTGCTTGATTGAATTGTAGTGACTTGAAGAGTGTTATTGTAGCATGGACAAGGAGTGAACTTATACTCTACCAAAAAGGCAAGTGATGCTTCATACTTTTGTCCCAATTACTTTCACTATGCATTAGTGATTTTTCTAAGTAAAACTTGCATGGAATTTTTGCTAAGTATAAACCTTGCTATGGGAAAACCTAGTAGATGAAACCTTAGTAAAATTTCCTAAGTTAAGACTCCTACTACTATCATGCTTAGCTTAGCTAGTAGAAAACAAGGGTGGAATATATATTCACACTATGGAAAAATTTCTAAGTCTGAGGACTTGTGTTTTTGTTTAATAAAACAACTAAGTTAATGAATCACCTTGGTGGAATGGTAATTGCTTGGTGGTTTTTGGTTGAGTGGTTCACAAGGCCCATGTTTATGGTTTACCTTGTGTATCTCACTTGTGGATGGCCACCCAGGAACAAAGAGATTTGAGATGTCAAATGTTGAGAAGCTTCAAGTGCAACCACTTGGCATTATGGGCTCTGCCTGGATCATATAGGTTGCAAGAACTTAGCCATATGGACAGTTGGTGGTAGGGTTTGATAGGTTGGAGCGCGTCCATTTTGGTCTAAGGGAAGGCTTCTGAAAGATCTTGTCTTGGTGAAACCAAGTCTTGTGGGGAAAGTGCACCACCTCTGCAGAGTGTAAAATCTAAGTACTTAGCCATGTCCCTGGTAAAGGACAATTTGAGCATCAAGACATGGAAGCTATCAAGAATCTCATCATCCAAATTTCTAAGTTAAAAACTTGTGGTTGAACAAGGGTTTAAGGATCTTCAATCTTTGATTGGGAGATGCCTTGGGAAAGATTATTTTGTCAAGCAAAAACTTAGTGATTACAAATGATAAGGAAAAATCTATTTTGAGCAATGCAAGCCTAAGCTCCACTTAGCCAAATTCATATAGATGATAGACTCCACTATACTACCATAGTATCACTTGCCAATACAATTCAAATGTATTGACCCTTGTGGCTGTAACTTGTTATGTTGCAGGTTTGTTTGACATTAGTGAAGTTTAGATGATTAGGATTACAAGTCTACAACCAACATGTCTGCCTGTGGCACTTTGAAGATGAAGGACCCCATGCTTATAGATATTCTGCTACAATGTAATGTAATAGCCAAATGAGCTATGTAAGATGTAACAAAATTATGTTATTCCTGGTTATAAAGTTGTATTATGACCTTTGTTTCTTGATATTACATCTTAACTGTGGATGCTAGCTATTGATACAGGGACTAGCATTGTAAACACAGGGATCTATACCTTATTAAAGGTTGGGGACCTTACATTGTTCTCCATGGTTTGCAACCAATCATCTGCATCTAGGGGCTCTTCTGACTTAGTGAAAACTGGTGGATTGGTGTTCTAGAAATTCTTGAGCTTAGATCCATGGTTGTCGTGATTTCCATGGCCTTGATTGTTGTTGGCCATCTGAGCTATCTGTTGAAGGGTGGCTAAGTTGGCTTGACGTTCGAATCTTTCGGCTTCGCGGTCAGAAACCAAAATTTGCAAGAGTTGCAACATCGGGTCCAGGGCTGAGTTGCTTCCTCCTCTAGGCATCTGAAGACTGAGATAGATCATGAGAAATGAGGGAAATTTCTAAGGTTCAGGGGTTTTTGGAAAGTTTTTAATGTTCGACTCAGATTTTTCTAGCAACTTGCTTTTCATTCATTCATAGCACACGATACAAACACACACCAGAACAAAGGAAAACATATGGTTTTAAGAACCATTCTGGGAAACTATGATACAGTGGGACTGAATACAACTCACTAACGCTAGTGCTCAAGTGATACTACTCCTCGGAATCAGTGTCCTCATCATCCTCATCATCATCATCGATGAAGGCGAAGTCATCCTCATCGGTGAAGAAGTCCATGGCCTGACCCTCCAGAAAGTCATCATCATCGCTGAGATAGGAGTAGGGGTCTCCGTGAAGGTCTTCCCCTGCATTCTCCCTCTCCTCCAACTGCATGTCTCTCTCGTGGATGGTCTTCTCCGAATCCGTGATCTGGTGGCGAAGACGGGCAATGATGTGCTCCTTCTTGTCGAGCTGATGGCGACAAGACTTGTGATCCTTCACTAGCATGGCGATGGTATGATCCTTCTTCTTGGTGATGGCGTACTTGTGGTTGGCGTAGGAACTGGCATTGTCCAACTCCTTCCGACGGTCATACATCATGAAGCTAAGATGGTCCAATTGACTCTTCAGCTCGTGGTGATATGGGGCCTCCAGTGGTTGTCCCATAACATCACGCCTTGGTTAGAACTCAAAATGGGTACCCTTGATTTGATTGATTCTCTGCCCACACAGACGGGCAAGAGCTTCCTGCATTGCCCTGGCCAGTCCATCGAGCCAGTTGTTCTCTCTTAAGGTGAACTGAATTCCCTCTGCAGTGGGAGGTTCAATCTTTCCTCGGAGACTTGCAACAACTAGCCACTACAGATCTTCTCCTTCCTGATCATTGAGCTGGGCTCCGAAGAACTCGGGGTGCGGACGCTCCAGGATTTCCGACAGCTGGTCCAAGTCACGCTCAAAGATGAGGTCTCCTCCATTCCCCAACTGATAAAACTTGTTGTACTTCATTTCCATCTATAAGAATATAGGATGAGTAAGTTAGTAGAGTGATAAAGTGTGTAAAATTTTATGTACTTTGCAAGAATTTTTGAGGAACATGAATTTTCATGAAAGAATCCAAGTGATAAGCATGAGAATAAGTTTTTGTGTAAATATTGACTTCCTTTGGTTTTGAAACTATGTTTTTGGTTCAAACGTTCATTCTAACTAGGGTCTCTATAGTCAGGATGGCTCTGATACCAACTTGTCAACACCTGGATTTTTAATCCCAGATGCCTGTTATGCCATACATCGCAATCCTAGGATTACCATTTTTGCGAGACATAACAGATTTGGATATCATAGTATATCATCCATTACAAACTATACATAAGGTCTTACATAAATAAAGATCTCATGATCTAGTTCTTAATACAACTCAAGCAGCGGAATAACGTAAAGATAACAATAGCATGGGCGAAGCTCCATCTTTAGGGTCACAGGCAATGCTGATGATGAGAGATGATCCTAGTTGTCGTAACCTTCCTGCGGTCCGTCATCCTGATACTCCTCTTCATAGTCTGGCCACGGGAATATCCAGGGACAAAGCCATGAGTAATCTTTAAGTACTCGCAAACTAATACTAATAAGTGAATTGGGTCTTTGTAGTAGTATGCTAAGATCTAGGGTTGTTTTGAAAAAATCTAGATTTACTCTACTAGGTTCAAAAGCAAAGAAAGTTAGTTGAAAGTTATGGTCAATCAAAGTCACAAATCATTTCACAATTCATTTTGAAAACATCTGACGATAGAACAGTATGGCCACTCCAACTGTCCATAACCGCGGACGCGGCTATTCCAATAGTTTGACACTCTACAGAGATTGTACAATTTCACCACAACATTCGATACATCCGTCACGAACAATCCTGAATTCACCATAATCAGTATGCGGATAATCAATCCTAACCTTTCAATTACACGCCCTAGTATAGGAACCTCTCATATGATGTTGGCCTCCCAACCATGACCAACTGTCATCTTGGGAACTGCACAGGTGGACAATCTTCACAAGGTAGCCTCAGCTCAGACCTTGGCCGCAAGGGAACCCATACTAAGGTATATAACCTTCCAGTCAAGACCTACCCAATTTTCGGGTATTGTGGTTGTACGGTAAAATTGGAATGGTATCGCATCCAGACAACCATCAGTTTTATAAAGGGCTAAGGCTCATGCCTCAACATTTTCATCATCAAAATCATCTGGTGTTCAAGAACACATGTCAAAACATTTCAGTAGAATGACTCATCATTCTAAGGTTTTCATAACCATTTTCACCAAGTATTCCCATCTAAAGTTGATCAAGTTTTATGCTTAGCACTAGCATCTACAGGTGGGGTAAATACTAATGGTGGGTAATAAACCAGTGGGGATTTACTAAGTTCAATCTCATGCATTAGGATGACATCAAGATTATCTAACTTAGGCCAAATTTTATGCTCTTTATGCTAGCTTCAGTTATCTTTCTAGAATCTACAAGTCACTAAGTAAACTCTAAGATAAAGCTTTGATAAAGAAAATAAAGTATATAGCTTGCAAGTAAAACTAGGATTGGGTATCAAGTGGTGTAAGCTTGCTAAGTTGCAAGTGTTAGCTTGCTTAGTTAATCGCTTGCTAATTCAACTAGTAGTATTAGGCTTGCAAGTATTGGCTTGCTAAGATATCAGTATAAGCTTGGCTTGTGCAGAGCAGTGGTTGAAGTTATCCTCGGCTTCTTCCTCGTAGTATCCTCCTTCCTCCTCGTATCCTTGGTCGATACTTGTGTCTATAAATAAATACGAGGTACACAATCACCAAACAATACTTAACTATTTCTAATCATCACACAAAGGTTCACACTAGGTGATCTAGCATCATCACTAACATTACAAGGATTAAAACACTTGTCTTATTTATTTTATTTAAGAAAAGTATTTTCTACTCATTGAAAAACTACTTAAGATTTAATATTCTGCAACTCAAACATGGGATCATGTTGACACATGTCTTCACCACATATTTCAGTACATGGGAATGTGATTTAAGGTGGTGTCACAATTTAATAAGGTTTAACCTTTTTATTTTATTTAATTAAAGTGACTAGAAATGTATATGTGGCATTCTTTTTATTACTTGATCATTATTTCTATAAGTAAACCTATATATTTTTATATATTCTGAACGTTATGGTTAAATGTGATTTTTGATAGTTGGAATCAACTCAAAAGATCTTGTGGTTGAATTTTGAAAAATGTTTGAATGCAGAAAAGCTTCTGCCTTGTTATCTTTACCATGGATGATCTACAAATCTAAATGGTTTGAATCCAACGGGATTGGATTAAGCATTCCAATACCTTTCTAACAAAATTGGTTTCATGCATTTTGGTTTCGTGAATCGAGATGGGTTGATTTTTGAATCTAGGTATAGAACTGGGTTTGAAATTAAATGAATAAAACTAAATTTGAATTGTTGGGTCGCGCGGGATGTTTAACTTGGCCGGCCCACTACGCACAGCGCACGAGCGGGCTGGTTAAGTGGCTGTCCCCATGCGTCAGTGAGATACTGAGGGGCGAAGCGGTACGGGGTGATCTAGGCCGCACGATCTAACTCTAATCGAACGGCTCTGGTTCATCATCCACGTCGGGCAGCGCCGGTTAGACAAAACCCTAGAGCGGCAGGTGGGGGTCGTGGGAGGCTCACCGGGGCTTAGGCAATGGTCGGCGACGGGGGCGAACGACGAAGTCGACGACGGCAGTTCTCCTGGTACCGGCAGCTTCTCCTGGGGCGGCTCCAATCGATGGCACCTCTCCTCTTCTACAGCGGCGAACTCTGGTGAAATTCCAGCCACCTGGAGCTCGCCTTGCTCCGGGAGTGAGTGGGTGTGATCAGTGAGAGGTGGGTAGTGAACTGGTGTGAAGAAAACAAGCGGGGAAGGTCTCCTTTTATAGTGGCTGAAGGGGAGCGACGGGTGCGGGCTGAGCTCGTCGTTGTAACATCCCAAAAATCATGATATATAAAGTTGCATATCATTCATGCATTCATAAGCATTTGGATCATTTTCAAATAAGATTTCAAAAATGAAGCAAATTGTTTCCTATTATTTTATGTAGGAAAGGCAATGGCTTTATTTTTTCACTATGAAATTGTGATAATACTTTGTTTCAACCAGAAAGGTTTGAATGTAGGTTTGAATGTTGGTTTCAAAGCTTACTCAAATTTTCAAGACAAGATTCTAAATTAAAAACCAATTTCAATGCCTAATATAAATAAATATTTAAGGCATGGTTTATTTCAATTTCAATGAGCCAATGTATTCTTGAGTGAACAACAATGTTTTATACTCAAATATGTGCATGGTTCACTTTACAAAAATCCAGAGAAAGTTTGAATTTAAACTCATTTGAATAACATTTGAAAATGATTTCTGAAAATCAAATTAGAAATAGAAAAAAGAAAAGAAAACAGAAAAGGCCAGCGTTGCCAATCTGGCCCAGCACTGGATCCAGCCCACCCAGGGCATTTTTCCTCTGTTCTCTCTCTCACCCGCACCCACTCTGCCCCGCGGACACTGCCACTGGGCCCATGCCACGTCAGCTTCTTCTTCCCCACTCCCGCGCGCACGGACTCTGTTGCCACCGCCGTTCCCTCCAGAAACGCCGCCTTTGATTTCTCGCGTAATTAGCATTCATGCACCACGTAATTCCCTCACCCCTCCTGGCTACTTAATCACCTCGCCATCGCGGTCATTTCCCCCCACTCTGCACACTCGATCCGCCACCAGGCTGCCCGTATTTCGCACCACACCGCCGTTGTTCGACGACCTCCGGCGATTTATTACGGTGAGTCCTGACCGTCCCTTTGCCTCTGCTTCAAACGAGCATGACCAGCGTGTCCTTGGGCACCTTCTGATGCCATTTGTTTGCATGCTCGTGACCCAGGTCGCCGTCCCCGTTCACTCCCGCAAACGACCAAGCCGCCGCTCAACTCCGTCGAGCAATCACAGTAAACTCCGAGCGCCCCTTGTCTTCTCTTTGAACCTGCCATGCTTGTCGTGACCTTGCGCACCCCTTGATACCCTTGATTCATGCTAGGGAGATCCAGAACGTCGGCAACGTCATCGTCTGCACGAACCCGACGCCGCCCGCAATTTCGACGAGCTCCTCCGACCAACACACCACGCCCCGTCCACACCAGCGATACGTTGAGCATGAGCATGACCTCGTGAGTCTGGTAAGCGTATCAGCTAACCCCATCCCCCTATGTAGCCGCCGGAACTCCACTGACAGTGCGCCGCCGCCACGCTGCCGTCGCTAGCGCCGCCCATCCATGGTCGCGTGCTCAGCAGCCGTTGCATCTAGATCTAGCGCGTAGGATTACATCACTTAATGAAGGGGTACGAGTAGATCTGGCCTGTATGATTTTATTTAGATCATACGGATATCATTGATCGATCCGGCCGAACCGGTATGGGCCAAACAGACACGCCCACGTGTCTGGGATTTTGATTTAAATCTGTTTTTGAATCTATTAGTTATTCAAACTTGTAAATTCAATAACTTTTGCTCTGTTTATCCAAAAAATACAAATAATATACCATTGGAATCACAAAATAAATCCTACACATCTATTGGATTAGTTTTGTATTTTGTTGCTGTTAAAATAGAATTTTATGCAGAGACATTTGTAGGCCTATTTTGTGTATAAAAATTTATTGGAAAATGTTTCAAAGGCCAAATAAAGTTTATTTGGTGTATAAATGTTTTGTTTATTGATCAGTACTGTTTTAATTGTCTTGGTTGGTTTATAAAAATCATCACATGGCATTTGCATGCATTCATATATTTTGTTTGATGATTTGAAATATGAATTTGGTGCTATCATTTTATTTGTAGATTTTGGTGCTAGTGGTGATTGTGACTGTGAGGATTGTTGTTACTCCCCCAACTACCAAGGAAAGTGGTGCTTCATATTTTTGTCCCAATATTTTGACTATGCATTAGTGGTATTTTTTATAGGGCCTGCAAGTTAATTTTTGCTAAGTATCTATATGCTATGCTTGGGAAATCCTAGTAGTTGTAGAATTGTTAGAATTTCTCTAAGTTAAGATACTTGCTATTGCCATGCTTAGCCTAGCTAGTAGCAACGAAGGGTGGATTATATATATGCTATGGAAAAATATTGCTAAGTCTTTGACTTATGTTTTTTCTTAATAAAACAACTAAGTGAATGAAACACCTGGGTGGAATGGTTGTTCGGGTTATGTTGAGTGGTTACACAAGGCCCATATATATGGTCTACCTTGTATATCACACTTGTGGAAATCTACCCAGGAACAAAGGGATTTGAGATGCCATATGTTAAGAAGCTTCTAGTGCAGCCATGTGGCATTATGGGCCCTGCCTGGATCATATAGGTTGCAATAACTTAGCCAAATGGACAGTTGGTGGTAGGGGGTGATAAGTTTGGAACGCGTCCATTTTATTCTAAGGGAAGGCTTCTAAAAGGTCCTGTCTTGATGAAAGTCAAGTCTTGTGGGGAAAGTGCACCACCTCTGCAGAAGGAAGAATCTAAGTACTTAGTCGTGCCCCTGGAAATGGACAATTTGAGCATCAAGACATGGAAGCTATCAAGAATCTCCTCATCCCAATTTCTAAGTTAAAAACTTGTGGTTGAAAAGGGTAAAGGTTCACCAATGTCTATTGGTGGTTCCTTGGGAGTTTTTGGCAAACAAAAACTTAGTGTCATCAACTGATAGGTAAAACCTATTTTGAGCAAAGCAAGCCTAAGATACACTTAGCCAAATTCATGTAGAAGCTAGATACTATTATTCTATTAAGGTATCACTTGCCAATACTATTATAATGTATTGACCCACTGTGGCTGTAACTTGTGATGTTGCAGGTTACTCTAATGAGGATTAGGGTTATGAGTCTACACTCAACATGCTTGCCTGTGTCACATGAAGATGAAGACTTTTATTTATATTGTTAAGTTAAACTCTTGTACTAGCCTATGCCTATGGAGTTGTAAAAGACTATGTTATCTCTGGAATGACGATGTAATAATGACCTTTGTTTCTGTGTACTTCATCTTAAACTGTGGATGCTAGCAATTGATCCAGGGACTAGCATTGCAATCACATGGACATTTACCTTTATAAAGGTGGGGTCTTACAATCGTGGTCGATGACACAGAGGGATAATTTCATGGGAAACGGTAGGGGCGGTGCTGTGCTCCCTGGCGAAGCTCAACGGCGTGGGGCGGTGTTGATCGGTCGGAACGCGTCAACGCTCTGGGCGGGTCCGACGGAAAATTTAATGGCGCACGGGTGCTCCTGGTCACGCGGCGGTGAATGAGGTTGTCTGGCGGGGTGCTGGAGTGTTGGCGATCACGCACGCAAGAGGCGAGGGCGGTGCGCGGTCTGTGGGTGCTGGTCGAGTGTGGCGCACTGGCGCGCTCTCGGCTTGCACGCAGAGAGACTAGGCGCGTGCTTGGTGGGTGGTCCAGTGGCTGGCTGCGCTCGGGGCTGGGACAGGGAGTGGCGGTGGACAGTGCTGCGTGTTCCAGAGAAGGTTTGCGGGGATAGTTCTTCCTCTAGCTCGCTTGCGACATTGGGGTTGGCAAATGGGCTCGGCATGGTCACCATTAATGGCTATGCCAAGCTCACAATGGTGCTAAGGCTTGTTAATTGGGCTAGATCATCTACTGAGAGTGTAGTGAGAGCTAGAGATGGAAAAAGGTTGGCCAAATTCACTGCTCACTATAGTGTTTGTTGTTTGTTTGTTTTCTGCAAACAAGGTGTTTGATGAAATGGCCGAAAGAAATTCAAATTTGAATTTTGGGTTCAAACTTGGTGGGTTTGCTAGGCACATACTAGGGAGTCTCTGGTTAGTTGGATTAGCCAAGGGGCACTGGTTTGGTTGGGTTTTGAAAATGTGTGATCTTCACATATGATAAAGATTCAATTTTGAATTATCATTTGAATGGGATTGCTAAATGTTTCTGCAAGTTTGAAAGGTGGGCTTTGATTCACTTTTACTTGGTCTAGCAAGAGGTGAAAAGAATTGGAAAAGTTTCTGTTTGAAATCTTGGACTAGAAATACTCAAAGTGACCTAGTGAGCAAGATTGGCAAAAATGACCATTTGCCTTAATTGATTTGTTTTTTATTTTCTCTTTATTTGTTTCTTCTTGGAAATGTTTTATATGATGTTATTTTCATCTTTAAATCATTTCTTGCTATTTAGGTTAATCACACAAGTCCATTCATGCATTTATCAAACCACCACATACACACATGCATTCATATGATTTAATTTAATCAATGTTTTTGTTAACCCTAATTTTAGTGATTGGAGTTTGATGATCATTGTTTTATTTTTTTTGGGATGTTACACGCGAGGTGCTGCTGGCTGAGCGTGCTGAGCGGCGGGTAGAGGGGAGAGGGAGTTGGGCTGGCCAAGGATGGTTTCTGGCTTTTTTTTGCAGAAACTTTTTCCTTTTTCTGTTTTCACTTTCCCTTTTGTAATTTCATTTCCAAATCTGTTTTGGATGTTTCAAAAATACTAGAGGATTTGTAAAATATGGAAAATATTGCAGGGCCCTTGAAATCCATTTCGGCGCCAATTATTTTTGTACTTTCCAAATTCAAACCATTTTGAATTGATTTCAAATAGAGGGAGAAAAAGTAGGTTTATGTTTTTGTGTATTTATCTTATGCACAATTTAAGATATGATGCTCATGCAATGCATAATCAAACCCTTATTAAAGATAGTCTAAAACTGGGGTGTTACACCTGCAAAGGTGAAGGATGTTGAAGAATGGCAAACCCCAACCGCTCAAACCCAAGTTCGTGCATTTCTTGGATTAGCGGGATATTACCGCAAGTTTGTAGAAGGATTCTCAAGTATCGCCAGACCCATGACCCAAATGTTAAAGAAAGGTAAGAAGTTTTAATGGACGGACAAATGTGAAGCGAGTTTTTAAGAACTTAAGAAGAGATTGATCTTAGCCCCAATCTTGATAATGCCAAATATCACGAAGCCTTTTAATGTATATTGTGATGCATCCAAGATCAGTCTCGGATATGTGCTTATGCAAGAAGGTAAGGTCATATCTTATCTTATCTATCCCGAGAACTAAAGAAACATGAGAAGAATTATCCTACCCATGACTTTGAACTAGCATCCATAGTTTTAGCCTTGAAGACATGGGGGCATTACCCCATGGGTAACCGTAGTGAGATTTATTCAGATCACAAGAGTCTGAAGTATATTTTCACCCAGAAGGAGCTAAATATGAGGCAAAGGATATGGATAGAGTTAATCAAAGACTATGTTCTAGACATCCACTATCACCCCGATAAAGCCAATGTGGTAGCAAATGCCCATAGCAGATTGCCGTGTCGATTGAACTCTATGATTCTGAAGGAGCAACCAAGTTTACACAAGGAGTTGGAAGATTTTAGAATGGAATTAGTAAGTGAAGGATTTTTGGCTAGCATGGAACTTCAACCCACTTTGATGAGTCAGATCAAGGAGGCGCAGAAAGGAAATGCTAGTATCGACGGAATCAAACGTCATATCGGTACAGGCAAAGTACCCGGATTCACCAAAGATGAAGAAGGAGTTTTGTGGTACAAAGAACATATCTGTGTACCAGCAGATTTAGAGTTGAAGCAGGCTATTTTGAAAGAAGCCCATGATACTCTTTATTCTATCCACCCCGGAGGAACGAAGATGTATCAGGATTTGAAGGAGCAATTTTGGTGGCACAAGATGAAGAGAGAAATCAGAATTTATATAGCCAAGTGTGATATTTGTCAGAGAGTCAAGGCGGGACATCAGAGACCCGCCGGACTGTTGCAACCATTGCAGATTCCGGAATGGAAATGGGATTCAGTCGGAATGGATTTTATCACTGGTTTGCCTACTTCTAGTAGGGGAAATGACTCTATATGGGTCATAGTTGATAGACTGTCCAAAGTCGCCCATTTCTTACCCGTCAAGACCACTTATCAAAGTTTGAAGCTAGCAAAGTTGTACATTGCTAGAATCGTCAGTTTGCACGGAGTCCCCTAGAACAATGTGTCGGATCGAGGAACTCAGTTTACCTCGAGATTTTGGAAGAAAGTCCAAGATGGATTAGGAACCCGACTAGATTTCAGCACAGCTTATCAACCTCAAACTGATGAACAAACGGAGCGATTAAATCAAATACTCGAAGATATGTTGAGAGCGTGTGTGTGTTAGTATATGGATCGAAATGGGAAGACTGTCTACCATTCGCAGAATTCTTGTATAACAACAGTTATCAAGCCAGTTTGCTAATGGCCCCATTTGAATTCATGTATGGAAGGAAGTGTCGTACCCCTTTGAATTGGTCAGAACTAGGAGAGAGTCAGATTTTCGGACCCGACATCCTACGAGAAGCAGAAGATAAAGTTCACAAGATTCGTGAGCACCTCAAGACCGCCCAATCCAGACAAAACAGTTATGCCGACAAGAGACGTCGAGACCTCGCCTTCCATATCGGAGATTTTGTGTATCTCAAGGTGTCCCCATTGAAAGGAATGCAACGTTTCTAGCTCAAAGGAAAGTTAGTCCCCAGATATATATCTCCCTTCAAGATTTTGAATCATCAAGGAGAAGTATCATATCAACTGGAACTACCCGAGGAGATCTCAGCCATGCATAATGTGTTACATATATCGTTACTTCACAAATGCTTAGAAGTCCCGGAGAAGACCGAAGTTTTCAAGAACATTGATCACAGGACTATTGAGATCAACGATGACCTTACGTATCCCGAAGTACCCATTCATATTTTGGAGGAAGCTTTCAGAACCACTAGGACCCAGAGTATCAAGTTTCTCAAGATTCAGTGGAGTAATCACACTGAAGAAGAAGCTACCTAGGAGCGAGAATACTACATTAGGACGAAGTTTCCCGATCTCTTTAAATCCTAGTTTTCTTTTTCTCAAATCTAGGGACGAGATTTTGTTTAAGGAGGGAAGGTTTGTAACATCCCAAAATTATTAATCAAGGTTATCAAATTCCAATCAACAAAATTAGGGTTAACAAAAACTTTTGTTAATTAAAATCATTATGAATGCATGTGTGTATGTGATGAATGTATGAATGCATGAATGGACTTTTTTGATTGTTGTGAATAGCAAGGAATGGTGTAAAGATGAAAAAAACATCATCTAAATCATTTCCAAGCAGAACCAAATTAAGAGGAATTCAAAAACAAACAAAATAAGAAAATGGTCATGTTTGCCAATCTTGCTCACTAGGACACTTTGAGTGTTTCTAGTCCAAGATTTCAAACAGAAACAAATCCTTTTCTTTTCACCCCTTGCTAGACCAAGAGAAAGTGAATCCAAGCCCACCTTGCAAACCCACAGAAACATTTGGCAACCCTATTCAAATGACAATTCAAAATTGAATCTATATCATATGTATAGATCACCATTTCTCAAAACACCACCAAACCAGTTCACCTTGACCCATCCAAGCAAACATAGACTACCTAGTATGTGACTAGTGCACCCACCAACTTTCATCCAAAAGTTCAAATTCAAATCTCTTTCGGCCATTTCGTTAAACACCTTCTAAGCACAAATCAAATAAAACATCAAACACTATAGTGAGAAGTGTTGTGCCTAACTTGTTCCCTCTCTAGCTCACAACACACTCTCAGTACATGATCTAACTTATTTAACAAGCCCTAGCTCACTCTAAACTGGACAACCTCATCAATGGTGACCATGGACGAGCCCAAATGGCCACCCCAATGTCGACAGCAAGCTAGGAGCCTCCCTAGCCTTTCCAACCTTGTCTAGCAGGCAAGCCACCGTCCATCGCCACCCCTTGTCCAGTGCCCAAGCCCTGCCAGCCACTGGACCACTCAGAACGAACGCGCCCAGTCTCTCTGCAACCATGCCGAGAGCGCACCAGAGAGCCGCGCTCGACAGGCACGCACAGACTATGCCCCGCCCTTGCCGCTCGCATGCGTGATCACCACCGCCTAGGGAACTGCCCAGACATGCCCGTTCGCCGTTGTGCGCCATTAAATTTCCCGTCAGAACCGCCCAGAGAATCGAAGTGTTCCGACCAATTCACACCGTCCCACGCTTCGCCACCATGCCGTTGAGCTTCACCAGGAGGCAGCGTACCGTCCCCTACCTCCAGCCATGTTGTTAGCTCGATGTGCATACGACCACGACGAGCTCCACCTGCACCCTTCGGTCCCCTCGTTGCACTATAAATAGAGGCATCCCCCATTCGAATTCAGCACACCATCTCACTCCCCACCTCTCACTGATCGTACCCACTCATCCCCGGAGCAAGGCGAGCACTAGGTGGCCAGAATTTTGCCGAAGCTTGCCACTGCTGGAGGAGAAGGGCGCCGTTGATTCGAACCACCCAGGACGAGCCACCGGTACCAGGAGGATCGTCGTTGTCGACTTCGTCATTCGCCCCCATCGTCGACCATCGCCAGAGCCCCGGTGAGCCACCACTGACCCCCACTGGCCGCTCTAGGGTTTGACCTCGCCGCGTTCTGTTCAGACGTGGACGATGAACCTCGGCCGTAGATCTAGCTTAATCCTACGGCCCTAATCACCCTGTACCCCTTCGCACCCCATGTCTCGCTGACTGGTGGGGACAACCACTTAAACCGCCCGTGCGCGCGCTGTCTGTAGTGGGCCAGCCCAGTTAGCACTCCCGCGCGACCCAGTAATTCAAATTTAGGTTTATCAATTTAGTTTCAAACTTAGTTTTGCCTCTAGATTCAAAAATCATTCTAGAGAGATTCATTGAACCAAATTGCATGAAACCAATTTTGTTAGAAAGGTATTGAAATTCTTAATCCGATCCTGTTGGATTTAAACCATTTGGAATGGTAAATCACCTGTAGTAAAACTAACAAGGCAGAAGCTTTTCTGCATTCAACCATAAAATCTTTTGAGTTGATTTCAACTCTCAAAAATCACATTTGATAAGACTTTTCTGAATATATAAAAATATCTAGGTTTACTGGAGGAAATAATGGACAAGTAATAAAAGAATGCCACATTGGCATTTCTAATCAATTTATTTAATTAAAAATAAAAAGATTAAACCTTATTAAATTGTGACACCACTTTAAATCACATCCCCAAATACTGAAATATGTGGTGATGACATGTGTCAACATGATCCCATGTTTTAGTTGGAGAATATTAAATCTTAAGTAGTTTTTAAATGAGTAGAAATTACTTTTCTAAAATAAAATAAATGGAACTTTTCCTTAATCTTTGTGATAATTGTGATGATGCTAGATCATCTAGCGTGAGCCTTTGTGTGATAAATATAAGTAGTTAAGAATTGTTTGGTGATTGTGTACTTTGTATTTATTTATAGACGCTAGTACCAACAAGGATACGAGGAGAAAGTAGGATACTACAAGGAAGAAGCAGAGGAGAACTTCAACCACTGCTCTGCACAAGGCAAGCTACCACTTGCATGTTACCTACACATTAGACATGCATTAGTTATACCACTTGATGATATAAAATCCCAGTTTTTACTTGCAAGCTTAGTTATTTTTATTTCTTTATCAAAGCTTCTATTTGTGATTAATTAGTGATTTCTAGATTTTAGAAATATGATTAAAGGTAGCATAATGAGCATAAAACTTGGCCTAAGTTAGATAAATCTTGATGTCATCCTGAGGTATGAGATTGAACTTAGATAAGTCACACTTGATTACCACCCCTCATTAGTGTTGACCCCCACTTGTAGATGCTAGTGCTAAGCCTAAAAACTTGATCACTTTAGATGGGAATACTTGGTGAAAATGATTACGAAAACCTTAGAATGATGAGTCATTCTAATGAAATGTTTTGACATGTGTTCTTGAACACCAGATGATTTTTATGACGAAAATGTTGAGGCATGAGCCTTAGACCTTTATAAAACTGATGGTTGTCTAGATGCGATGCCATTCCAATTTTACCATACAACCACAATACCTGAAATTTGGGTTGGGCTTGACTGGAAGTTTATATACCTTAGTATGGGTTCCCTTGCGGCCGAGGTTTGAGCTGAGGCTACCTCGTGAAGATTGTCCACCTATGCAGTTCCCAAGATGACAGATGGTCATGGTTGGGAGGCCAAACTCATAGGAGAGGTGCCTATACTAGGGCGTGTAATTGAAAGGTTAGGATTGATTATCCGCATGCTGAGTACGGTGAATTCAGGATTGTTCCTGGCGGATGTATCAAATATTGTGGTGAAAGTGTATCACCTCTGTAGAGTGTCAAACTATTCGAATAGCCGCGTCCGTGGTTATGGACAGTTGGAGTGGCCATACTGTTCCATCGTCAGATGTTTTCAAAATGACTTGTGAACTGAATCATGACTTTGACTTGACCACAACAGGGTTGTGAACTTGAAAACTAAGTTTCCACTTAGGTGTTATAAAACATTCAACTAGCTTTCTTTGCTTCTAAACTCAGTTAAGGTAAACCTGGCTTTTTGCAAAACAACCTAGAGCTTAGTATTCCTATTGAAAACCACTTCACTTGTTAGTCGTAGTTTGCGAGTACTTAAAGAGTACTCATGGCTTTGTCCCTGTCTATTCCGGTGGCCAGACTATGAAGAGGACCGCAGGAAGGTTACGACACCTAGGATCATCTCCCATCATCAGCATTGCCTGTGATCGTAAAGATGGAGCCTCGCCCATGCTATCGTTATTATATTATTCTGCTGCTTATTTGTATTAAGACTTGATCATGAGATCCTTTATTTTGTTGTAAGACCTTATGTATGGTTTGTAATGGATGATGTACTGTGATATCCAATCTGATATGTCTCGCAAAAATGGTAATCATGGGATTGCGATGTATGGTATAACAGGCATCTGGGATTAAAAATCTGGGTGTTAAAAATCTGGGATAGGAATCCTAAGCTCTAGGTTGTTTTGCAAAAAGTCAGATTTACCTTAACCGAGTTTAGAAGCAAAGAAAACTAGTTTAATGTTTTTTAACACCTAAGTGGGAACTTAGTTTTCATGTTCACAACCCTGTTGTGGTCAAGTCAAAGTCATGATTCATTTCACAAGTCATTTTGAAAACATCTGACGACGGAACAGTATGGCCACTCCAACTGTCCATAACCGCGGACGCGGCTATTCGAATAGTTTGACACTCTGCAGAGGTGGTACACTTTCACCACAATATTCGATACATCTGTCAGGAACAATCCTGAATCACCATACTTAGTATGCGGATAATCAATCCTAACCTTTCAATTACACACCCTAGTATAGGAACCTCTCCTATGAGTTTGGCCTCCCAACCATGACCATCTGGCATCTTGGGAACTGCACAGGTCGACAATCATCACGAGGTAGCCTCAGCTCAAACCTTCGCTGCAAGGGAACCCATACTAAGGTATATAAACTTCCAGTCAAGCCCTACCCAAATTCGGGTATCATGGTTGTATGGTAAAATTGGAATGGTATCGTATCCGAACACAACCATCAGTTTATAAAAGGGCTAAGGCTCATGCCTCAACATTTTCATCATCAAATCACCAGGTGTTCATAACACATGTCAAAAAATTTCATTAGAATGACTCATCATTCTAAGGTTTTCATAATCCTTTTCACCAAGTATTCCCATCTAAAGTGATCAAGTTTTATGCTTAGCACTAGCCACTAAAGTTGGGGGTAATCACCAATGAGGGGTGATAATCAAGTGTGCCTTATATAAATCTAATCTCATGCCTCAGTATGACATCTAGTTTTATCTAACTTAGGACAAGTTTTATGCTCTTTATGCTACCTATAATATCTTTCCAAAATTCACAAGTCACTAAGTAACAATAAATAAAGAGCTTTGATAAAGAGATAAAATAATAAAGCTTGCAAGTAAAACTGGGATTTTGTATAATAAAGGGGTGTAACCAAATATGCCTAAGGCATTCAATAGGTGAAGTGGCATTGTGGGGCTTGCAAGTATTAGCTTGCATATTTAAGAAACTTGCAAGTGGTGCTTGCTTAGTTAACTTGTATTGTGAAGCTTGCCTTGATTTTTGTAGTGGTTGAAGTTCTCCTCTGCTTCCTCTTCGTAGTAGTCTCCTTCCTCTTGGTATCCTTGGTCGGTACTAGTGTCTATAAATAAATACAAGGTTCACAATCACCAAACAATACTTAACTACTTCTATTTGGCAAACACAAAGGTTCACACTAGATGATCTAGCATCATCACAATCATCACAAGAAATAAAGACTTAGTCTTATTTATTTTATTTTAGAAAAGTATTTTCTACTCATTGAAAACTACTTAATATTTAATATTATCCAATTAAAACATGGGATCATGTTGACACATGTCATCACCACATATTTCAATACTTGGGAATGTGATTTAAAGTGGTGTCACAATTTAATAATATTTAACCTTATTATTTTAATTAATTAAAGTGACTAGAAATGCCTATGGGGCATTCTTTTATTACTTGTCCATTATTACTGCAAGTAAAACTAGATATTATTATATATTCAGAAAGGTCTTGTCGAATGTGATTTTTGAGAGTTGGAATCAACTCAAAAGAATTTATGGTTGTATTTTAAAAAATGTTTGAATGTAGAAAAGTATCTGCCTTGTTATTTTTACTATAGCTGATTGTGAATTTCCATACCTTTCTAACAAAATTGGTTTCATGATAATTGGTTCAGTAAAACTCTCTGAATTGATTTTTGAATTAACAGACAGTACTAGGTTTAAAACTAAATAGACAAATCTAAATTCAAACTACTGGGTTGCGCGGGAGAGCTAGTTGGACCGGCCCACTGCGCCTAGCGCGCGCGGGCTGGTTTTAAGTGGTGTCCCCACTTGTCAGCGAGACAGGGGGTGCCGAAGGGGTATGTGCTGATTACGACCGTAGGATTATATGCAAGATCAACGGCTCACGGCCGTCATCCTCATCGGAGCAGGACACGACGGGGACGAACTCAAGCACGGCCAGTGGGGGTCTAGGGAGGCTCACCGGGGCTCAGGCGAGGGTCGGCAATGGGGGCGAATGAGATTGTCGACGACGGCGGTTCTCCTGGTACTGGCGGCATCTCCTGGTATGACCACAATCGACGGCGCCCTTCTCCTCCAGCAGCGGCAGACTCCAGCCAAATTCTAGTGATACTGAGCTCGCCTTGCTTCGAGAAGAAGTTGGAAGGATCAGTGAGAGGTGGGGAGTGAGATGGTGCGGAGAAATGGTGCGAGGGAGGCCTCCTTTTATAGGCGAGCGAGAGAGGCCGAGCAGCATGGGCAGAGCTCGTTGGGGTCGGTGTTACAGCGAGCTACTAGCATGGCGTGGGCGCTGGGACGATGCGGGGTCTCCTGGCGATGCTCAACGACTTGATGGCGTGGCAAGGGGCGGTGTGGTTTGGTCTAGAACGTGCGGCGCACTGCGCGGTACCGATGGCGAAATTCACGGCGTGCGGCAGCTACGGGGCACGATCGAGGAAATGGGCATGTCTGGTGGTCTCCTGGGATGATGGTGATCGTGTAGACAGGCGGCGAGAGCGAGGAGTGGCGGGTGCGAGCGTGTCGGACGCGGCACTCTGGCGCACTCTCGTCATGGCAGGGACAAACTGGGCGCGGCATTTTCTCTATGGTCCATGGCTTGGAAGTGATCGAGGGCTGGACAGGGGGTGGCGGTGGACGTTAGGCTGCCACTTGGACATGGTGGCTAGGCGCATCGAGGGCTCCTACTAGCTTGCCATGGTCGGCTGACAAGGGGTGGATCGGGCATGAACGACATGGTGGAATGGGTAGGGTTATAGCTGATTTAATGCAATGGTTGGCACTAGGGGAGACAAGGGTGATCAAAGGGAGACAAAGGTTTGAATGATCACTGCTCAAAACAGTGAAGTTTGGCCAAATTTTATTTGTGTCTCCAGGTGTTTAATGAACTGGCCGCCAGAGATTTATATTTGAATTTTTGGATGAATTTGGGTGGGTTCATTGGTCACACACTGGGTAGTATCTGGTTGTTTGGATTTGTCAAGGTGAACTGGTTTGGTTGGGTTTTGATAAATGGTGATCTTACCATATGAACTAGATTCAATTTTGAAATTTCATTTAAATAGGGTTGCCAAATGTTTCCGTGGGTTTGCAAGGGGGGCTTGGGTTCACTTTTACTTGGTTGTCACGACACGGGATCAGGGCTAGACAAAACCAGATCCTCATCTGATACACGCCTAACCTAAATTCCGAAACGCGCAGGGAAAGATCGGTAACATTACAGAACATACAAACCATGCATTAATAAGGTAATCTCTTAAGAGAGTTACAAACCAGTAGTACAATCCAAGGGTCACAGACCCATCACTACATCAAACAACGGTAGCAAACAAGTTGTTCTAAACAACAAACTTAGCAAAGGGCCTAAGAGGCCATAACAAAAGTAGCGACCCTTCCATAGATCCTAGGCTGCTGCCCGGGAACCTCGACTACTCGTCGACTTCGACGTAGAAACCACCTTCGGTTGGGGTAGCATCATCTGTAGAAAAACATCAACGAAGCAAGGCTAAGTACAGGGTGTACTCCGCAAGACTTATGGCTAGTGGAGTTATTTTGCATAAAGCCATCTTTTGGTTTCAAAACAAGAGGGAGAAGAATACTCGTCTAGTCAGATCATTTTCAAAAGGGGATAAGAAGACTTGAACTATAGCTCTTAAATTATCTTTAATATCCACAAAGCATCATCATCAACTGAACCACTCTTCCCGGACTGCCCCCTCAACAACCCCGAGGAAGTATTCCGGATCTCACTTTAGTTGGCAAGTTTTATCATTCGTTTATAGTTTTCTATGATCACAGAATCCGTTCCCAAGTCGTCCATAACCGTGGACACGGCTTTTAGAAAAGATTAATAACCCTGCAGGGGTGCACAACTTTACCCACATGCACCAACTGATTCTTAATGCCAATATATTAGCCCTCTTCCTTGGAAGGCTGGTAGAGAGTGGTTGACCACGACCTTTACCTTTCTTTCGCCAAGACCATGAGTCACGCACTAAGGAGATGCCTCTGTAACGGGTCGAGTCCCGAAGTCGGTCCCTAGCGATGTGAACAGAGTTTGAGATTACGGATGCCGGGCATCTCCCATTCCCTGCCACGCTTACCTACCTGTATGAATGCACCTCCTTCACCTCCATTCAAGAACAACCAAGATGCGTATGTCGAATGGAAATCCCAAACTATGTGACTCATGGAATCTACTAGGCAAGTTAGTTGGTCGAGGGGGTTTCCAGGCCCCCGTGTGGTTGTACGCTCATCTTGGTTCAAGAGGCGAGAACATCAGGTCCTAAGGGTGGCAAGTATGGGACTACAAAAACCACAACCCACGTGGCCTCCCATACAAGCCTTAGCATGTTTATCATTCATATCTGATCACATCAAAACATCCTGCCATACTAGATTCATTCGCATCTCCGGTGCATCACTTGAATGATCAGCATCCAAACACTAAGCATGGCTAATCTTGACTGAACTTGTGGCACTAGCGACGCTCATAAGCCAAACCCTAGTTATGCTAGGAGCGGTGGATCAGGTAATATAGTTCACAAAGGATAACATGCATCAGATAGGATTACTCTATCTACTGATAAAAGACTGTTCGAACCGAATGCATATGACGAGAATGAAATACTTTGTAATCATAGGATTCATATATATGAGTGGGGCTTCGCTTGACTTGTCCGTTGTTGGACTGGTACTGCTCTTTGGTGGCGTTGACTTCAGCTTCGGGTTCGGTTCCTATTCGTGAGAACGAATCATCGGAAAAGAGAGAGCAACACTCAACACATGTCATGTGCAATTCTCATACAATATGGATGATATGAAAAGTTAAATAGTGTTGAATTGAACCCTAGAGCATGCTTGGTCACTTTAAAGGGGGTTCCGAAAGTCCAAACCCTACAACAGGGGGATCATCGGAATCACCTATGGGGTTCAATTGGTTCTTCTAATTAAACTTTCTATCAAAGTTGATTAACAATGTATGATTATAGCTTAGTTAGATAGGTTTCATTTTTCTGAACATTTTGGTATATTATTTGTATTTTTTGATTTAAAATGAATTAGTTATGAATTTCACAAATTTTAATTCATCTTAAACATTTTTGGAATATTTAAATTAATTTCCAAACTTGGGCCCACATGTCAGACTTTTATTATTCAGAAAACATTTAAAGAAATGATTAAAATCCTTACATGTATGGCCCACCTGTCAGGGATTTTCTATTTACAGAAATAATTACAAAACAATTAAAATAGAAGAAATGGATTATTGCCTCATGATGATGTCAGCATGACATCAAAAATGGAGCTCACCCTCAGATCGAGCAAGGATCCAACAATCTTGAGCGCTCCTGGACGCGCCGATGGGTGCGTTAGAGAGAGGGCGTCGCGGGGATCCAGAAACTGGTGGCGCCGCTTGCGGGAGGTCACCGGAGACGGCGGCGCAACGACGAGCAGCGGCAGCAGCGTTGGGCTCTCGCAGGGGAGACAACACAAAGGGGGAGGGGGCAAACGGAGGGGTGCTTGAGCACCACAAGCTCACCAGGAGCACGATGGTGGTGGTGGCGAGGAGAGGTGAGCATGGACAAAGGAGTAATCAACGATGACGATGGCGGCGACCGACGATGCTTCTTGCTCGATTCCAGCCAGAGGAGGTCATCTCGGCTCACGTACTTTGGGAAGGAGGATGAGGGCGGCGAGGCGATGCTCCTGATCACATCGGCTAGGCGAGGGGTGCTCGGAGACGGCGGGGACGAGGAGGACCTGGCGAGCTAGGGTTCGGCCATGGCGCTGGAGAGCTAGGGAGAGGGAGAGAGGGGGTGAAATGGGTACTGGGAGAGAGAGCGCAACCCGACGGTTCTTATCCGTGGCTCCAGGGGCGGCGGCGGGCATCACAGCGCGCAGGAGATCGACGGCGAGCGCGCTGCCAGGTAGCTGCTTGCCGGCGATGGGAAAGAAGAAAGGGGAAAGGCCGAAGGGGTACGGGCCAGAGGTGGGATGACTTGGGCCTCGGGTGGGCTGGCTGCTGGCGCTGCTGGCGACAGGGAGAGAGGATAGGAAAGATGGGCTCATCCCAGAGAGGATTAGGTTTAGATTTTTTTTCCAAGAAACCTTTTCTATTTCGGTTTCCTGATTTTTTTATATATTTTGAATTTCAAACCTGTTTTGAATGATTTCAAATTACAGAAACTTTTATGAAGTGTATAAAATAATGTGGAACACACTTATTTACTTTGGGTTCAACTCATGTAGTTAGTTTTTCAAATACAAAACTCCTTTGAATGGTTTTCAAATAGAGGGGGAAGTTAGAATTTAGGATTTTATTTGTTCTTTCTTGATTAAACCAAAGTGTAAGTGTTATGCATGCATGCAATGCTCAAACATATCCTTATTTATATTACACAGAAGGTGGTATGTTACATTGGTCTAGCAAGGGGTGAAAAGAATTGGATTTGTTTCTGTTAGAAATCTTGGACTAGAAACACTCAAAGTGGTCTAGTGGTTAACTTTCGTCAAAATGACCATTAGCTTATATCTTTTGTTTTTGAATTTCTATTGATTTAATTCTTCTTGGAAATGATTTAGATGATGTTGTTTTCATCTTTAAACCAATCCCTCCCATTCATAACAATCAAACAAGTCCATGCAAGCATTCATGCATTCATCACATACACACATGCATTCATATTGATTTTAATTAACCAAAAGTTTTTGTTAACCCTAATTTTGGGTGATTGGAATTTGATAACCTTGATTAATATTTTTGGGATGGTATAAAATCATCTAAGAAGGGGTTCTTACCAATGTCCCATGGTGTAAAACTTAGCAAGACTTAGTGTCCTTCGACGACTGATGAGCGAAGTCGGATGAGTGTGATGTTGTATGCTTCTGCAGTCGGATCCATCATGTATGCCATGATTTGTACTAGGCCAGATGTTTCCTATGATCTAAGTGTTGTGAGCAGATACCAGGCTAATACTAGAGAAATCCACTAGACAACGGCTAAAAATATCCTAAAGTACTTGAGAAGGACTAAGGATATGTTTTTGGTTTATGGAGGTGAAGATGAACTCAGTGTAAAGGGTTACATGGATGCGAGTTATCTTACCGACTCTGATGATTCTCGTTCGCAATCCGGGTATGTTTTTGTGATAAACGAAGGGGCTGTGAGCTGGAAGAGTTCCAAGCAAGAGACTACCTCTACCTCTACAACAGAGGCCGAGTATATTGCCGCCTCGGAGGAAGCAAAGGAAGGTGTTTGGATGAGGAATTTCCTCATGGATCTTGGTGTCGTTCAGGGCTCGTCCAATCCGTTAGACGTGTATTGTGACAACACTGGTGCTATTTCACAAGCCAAGGAATCTAGACAACACCAAAAGAACAAGCACATACTCATGTGGTACCACCTGATTCGCCAGTTCGTGGATCAGGATGATATCAAGTTATGCAAGGTACACACGGATGCAAATATTGCGGATCCATTGACAAAGCCATTGCCACAGCTGAATCATGAGCCGCACCTAAGAGCTATGGGCATTAGATGCTATAACATCCCAGCATTAGAGCTAACAAATAAGCTGAACTCAGATGTGTGCATTGCATTCATGCATAGAAAATCCGAATAATTTTCGCGATTTTGAACAAAACTTGTCAAAGTGATTGAAGCTTCTCTTAACTTGATGGAATTGAAGTAGATCATCAAGTTGACTGCGATAAGTTTCAATATGACCTTTGCTAAAACCTTATTTTAGGTAAATAAGATTTGATCTAAGGGTAGATCAAATGTAATAAAATTAAACCATAATACATTACTTAATGATTAATATCAGATCCTTAAGTGAACATTCCATAGTATTTATCACTACAACTCAGGAATACAAGTTAAGAATATAACTCAAGTAATAAGAATTTAATAAATAAATCTTGACCTATCTTATTCTTATATATTTCTACCATAAGTATCATCGTAATACTCAACCCTGACTCTTTAGTTGTATTGAGTAGAAAGGAAATCAAGTCAAGACCATTCACCACATATCTTTCTTTGCATAACAATCCTTATCATCTCTATTGAATCATATCCTAATATCTGTTGTTCATCACAATGTTGAGTAATCAACTATTGATTCACCAATTCTTATCTTATTAACTCTTCATCTATCAATTCTTGATCTATTAACTCTTGTCCTTGTCATAGCATTCACTTTAAATCCTTTAGAGAAAGAAGTAAGAAGAGGTAAGTGGTAATGCTAGTTTCAGATATTATCTATAGGATGGGAGTGATTGAAGGGACTCAAATCAATATGATAATTGGTGGAGTTAACTCACTCCTGAATGGATAGAAGATTTATCTGGAATATACATTTATATGGTGACAAAAAAGATCACCAGGATAAATTCTGAAGATAGTTACCAAGAAGTAATCCTATTGGATCAAGTAGGTATAGACAATGAATAAATCTCCTAGTCAAATCGATATACTAAGAAGATATTATAATACAATTGTAATGATGTATGGGTGAGGCCTTGATTAGCCAAGTGGAAACCTAAGACATAAATGATCAAAGGATTATAATGATCATGCTCAAGTCACTAAGGGTGAATGATTATATCATGTATAAGTGACATTGGTGGATAGAACATGATTAAACCCTAGTATAGATATGTTATCCTAGGTTAGTCATGACAAGTCATAGTGGTAAATTGTGAAGTTGGAGTATGAGTTACTAGAGTTAAGTAAAGACAAGATAGTATGATTAGACTGATGCTAGAGCAACATTGGATGATAGAAGAATTACTATTTTTCTTAGGGAATACTAAACACTTGAGGTGAAGTAGGAATTGATATATATATAAATCTATTGGAGTAATATTAGTAATGGATGATAAAGGAAGTGTATGAATGGAGTTAAAAGTAACTACTGGTTGGATTGGAGAATATCTTTAGTAGAATAGTTTGATATAACCAAGTGGAGGAAGAAGAAAGATTATGAAAAGCTTCAGTGACAAGCTTCTGAGATTATAAGTGAGATTACAAAGTAGATAGTGAAGTAAGATAGCAAACATTCAAGTGGATTTGGATTCATAATAAATATCCTAAAGATGAGAATTATCTCTATGAGGAAATCATGCAGAGCTTTAGTGTCAAGCTCATTGGATTTACAAATGGATTTAGAGGGAGAAGTTATTAGTAAAAGTATAAGTAGTAAAGCTCATCATGTTAATACATGATGATGGATATGAAGGAGTAGTATATCTAGGAAAGGAATTCCTCAAGTTAGAGACCATAATTATGAAGTAGGAAAGATAGGAACTCTTAATAAACACTAAACCTTCATTCTATAATCAACTTAATATCCATCTTATATGTTTGATTTATCATCCTATTTCTCATTGTTTTATAGGAATGTTTTTCTATAGCAATTCACCCAAGCATGTCTTTGTCATTTCTAACTATCATAATCATATGTGCTTAGGAACTATTTTTATCAATTCTATCTCTTAAGCCATCCTAAAGAATAACCCCACTATTGTATCTTGGATGGTGATACCATTCATAAAAATAAGCATGAAAACAATATGACTTAACCATTAATCTTTATCCATGCCTATCCAAGGATATATGTATATTAAATCTCCTAAAATTCCAGGTAAACATTTATAATTCTAAACCCTAATTTATATTTCAATCATAATTATCAATGTATAACTAATGTCATAACCAATATTATTAAAAACATTATTTACCTATTAGTGGAATTGGGATAATAGAATTTACAATTTTAAGAACCTTAATAATTAAATCATCTTATATAATGATTGCCATATAATAATAAATATAGATATATTCTATGCATATCCTTAACTATCTTAAATCATTACCATTACATTCATTAAGAGGAAATAAAAATCATTTTATAAGATCATAAGAAAATCCTAAAACCCTAATTATCTATTTTTTCTATTTAATATAAGAACCTCTCATATAATTATAAAAAATTTAAATACAAAGATACATAAAAAAGAGTTAATTACAATGAATCCCTGCATTATTCTAATACTTCCACAAAACCCATGGTATGTTATACCTTGTGAAGATTAAATTTGAAATGGATTTGTAACATAGAAAACTGAATATAGAAAAGGATAGAGAAAAAAATTAACAAAAACGAAACCAGGCCGAAGCCCATCTTCTATTCACCGCTCCGAGAAACCAGCAGTAGCAGACTTGCTTATTTTCTCGCAGCCTAGAACTAGCCCATTTTGGCCCAGGCCCAAGTAACCCTTCGTCGTCTTCCCGAGTGAGTCAAGCAGCTACGTGGAGAGCGTCGATGCCGTCCGCTATCGTTGCTGCGATTCCCGCCGCCGTCGAGGTCGCCATGCGAGGATAAGAACGCCACGATGATGCCCTTATCCTCCTCTATCTCTCAATCCCCAAATCTCTCACTCTCTCACTCTATTCCGCACACGCATAGAGGCTCTTGAAACCCTAGCAGCGGGTACCTCATCGTCCTGATGAACCTTAGCTTCCCTTGCTCTTCCATGGCCACGTTCGTGCTCCTAATGGTCGTCTAGGTAGTTTTCCCCATCTTGCTCAAGTCGGGGTGGTATCGCGCAGCAGAATCGGGACCTCCATCTCTGACGCCGGCGACCGTTGTTGCCATCGATTCCGATCAAGTCTCGACTCACGAACACCTCCACAAGCATCTGGGTAAGTCACTAATCCTTCTAGTGCTCTTACCTTCCTAAATTGCTTCCGAAATTATACTACCATCATGCGCGGCCTGTAGCCGCCGCATAAGCTAGCCGTCGTTGCTTTTCCGATAGCCAACAACCAGTGGCGCCGCCCCTTTATCATTCAGCGCGTGCCCCTGCACCCTATGCGCTTAGCCAGGAAGCCTCGTGCGCGCCATCTCACCGTGTCCGTGCTCGATTGGGGAGGAACACCAGCGGGGTGACATCATCGTGACGCCATGGTGATCTCATCACGTGGTCAAGCCCAGTCAAACCTTGTCGGGTCCCACTTTGCTGAGGTGGCAAACCAAACGTGGCAACAACCGCACCAGTCAGTGACTTCGGGGTAGATTCAGGTTGAGTACAAAATGTTTTATCCAAACAGATGAGCCATGCTGATGTCACATTGATGCAATAAATCTTTTAAAGATTAGTTAAGTAATTCCAGAAATTGATTAAACCTTAGAAATTCAATATCTTTTGTTTTATAATTTAGAAAGATATGTTTAATATATGCAAATATTTAGAAAAATAAAATGTACAACTTAAAACTATTATCAAACATTATTATGTTAACTATTTAAATAAATATTATTTAATAAAGGTTTATATGTAATAAAATTTGATAATTCATAATTTAATAACGGTAAATGCTAAAAATATTAATAGTATACCAAAATTCTTAGAAAAATAATAACTATAATCATGTATTATTATTTCACCTAATTAAATATTTATTATTTATTAAATATTTATAAAGTAATAAATCTTATAAAAATCATATCTTATTATCTACAATTCATAAAAATATATATAATATACCAAAATGATCACAAAAATAATATCTACATTTTAAAAATATAACATTCCACTTTTGAAGTATATAAAAACTTACTACACCAACAACTTAAATTTAAATCTAATTTCCTAAATTGATAATTCATATAGGGTAAATAAAATTTGTTAATATTTCTAAAACTTGCCAATTAAGGTCTAAAAATAGTATTAGTCTTAAATACTGATAATATGAAGTCAAAATGGTTCAACACATTTTAAATATAATCATATTAAATTGTCATTCAACCATAAGTGTGGATTATTTTCTAAAAAGATCCTTATCAAATATAAAATCTTCAAGAATAATTTGTGACTAAATAAAACCCTTTACCATGGTTTCAATCACAAATTTATAAATGAATTAAAAAACCAAAGATAGTTAATAAGTAGTAAAAAATATTATTTACTTATTCACAAACCATAACCACACCTTTATAAGGAGATACATGATTCTCTTCCATTACAATATTAAGAAACCACTATTCAAATAGAAGTAATACCACTCTTAAAGTAACTTTAAGGAAACATTATGAAGTGAACAAAGTACAAATATCATAAGCATTACATCTTAAGTCCATCTATGTCCTTAAAGTTAAACTTTAGTCTACAAGACTATAAACATTACGATAAAGACTTTATTATGTATTTTATAGTTTACTTTGGTCTATTTCAATTAAGACCTAATGCGTCTTAAGACCAAACTAACCAAGTAAACACCAAAAGACATCGACCACCTTCTATTAACCATAAAGATTGTTTAAACCTTAGGAAAGAAACCTTTTCTTTGAAGGTTATCCTTTTTTCCACTTCCAACAACAAATTTTATAATAATATCTCTAACTCTTCATAACTAAACCCAAGGACTTTTATCATAGTCACCAGATGACAATTGATCATAATCACATTACTTTATACTCTACTTGTGTATTTTAGATTGTTAATACTTAAAGTTTAAATGCTTTTGATTAGTTAAGTAAACTTTTCTTCAAAAGTTATTATTTTAAGATACACTAAAAACAATTCTTAAGCATTCCAAAATAAATCTACTTAAGTAACCACCTACATATAAGGAGTCTTTAGATACCATTTCACACTTGGTTATTTTATTTTTGTGTGTACTTTATTATACTTCCATGTTGTTTCACACACACTCACAAGCCCTAACAAGAAGCACAAGTGTGAAACTTGTTAAAAGAGCAACACATTACAAAGAAACCATTTCCAATATCCAAACCCTAGATCAACACTTATTTCGGGGATTAGAGTTTATCAAATTGCATTACATCACTTATGCATAATCGCATCTTGCTTCTTTAAACATTAGTCCTTACCGGACCAATGATGCTGATTTTAGATATTGGATCTTTTATTGTCTCGAAGACCGTGAGTGCTTAATCTTGGAATCACAAAAGGCAAGTTCACACTTGCTCATGTCCTTTGATTATTTTCTGAAAGTATTTTGCAAATCCAGTGTTGTCATCACCTGCATTTCCAAAAAGGTCAGAAAACTTTATTTTCATAATAATATGATTATAGGTTATTTACCATGAGGTAATAACCTACTATGAAAGTTCCGGTGGTAAAGGAACATACTACCTAGGACTTAACAAGTAATGTCGCCAGTGATTCTTGCGCCGTATATTACGCGTTGACCATGAGATTTGGAATTGGACGGAGAAGTCAGCTGTATCTTTTCCCTCTCGCATGGAGCCAGATGTGCAGGTCGTGGCTATTATCTCCGTAGCATGCACTAATTGGTAATTCTTAGGAGATATGCAGCATATGGGTGGGAACCCTCAATGTCCCATGATAGTTTCGGCATCTGAACGGTCTGTACTGCCAATTGCCGTAATTCAATATGTGGGCTAGCGTACACCAAGGAGACATGCGGGGTCGCGGAGAAGGAAGTGATTGACCTGGATCATCTACTGGGCCCCACACCATAGGAAGTGTGGACGGGAAAGATCGCCCGGTTATGCAGAAAGGATTTGATCTCTCATGGGTAAAGTAACGCACCTCTGTAGAGTGTAAGAACTGTAACTTGTTACTCCCTGTTCCGGGAAGGAGCTACGAACGCGGCAGGAAAGGAACTCCATGAAAGTTCTGGTAAACCTGTGAAGGCTGACGGACATAGCTTTTCAGAATTAAAGCAACCTTTGAAGAAATGTTTACGAAAACCTGCATTGCCTACGACCTATGTTCTGTGGCTATAGATATAGTGCATCAAACACTCCTTTTCTAGTGAACTTAGTGAGTATGCTCGTACTCAATGTATCTTCTTAACCCTTGTAGATTCTGAAGCCATTAAGACGACGTCTACATTAAGTTATGCTTTAGGAATCATCATCAAAAGCTCAAGCTCTTCAATGAAGTAAAGGAGGTCAACATATACATCAACTAAAGTGAAGACAAAGTTGCTGATAAGATAGAAATATAATCTCTATCCATAGAACATATTTCTATAGAGTATTGCAATAGCAGAAATCCAAACCAAATAACTAGATGCTAATCTTATTAGCATGATAGTTATGAGTTGATGATGACCCACAAGTATAGGGGGTTTATCGTAGTAATTTTGATAAGTAGGAGTGTCGATCCCAATGAGGAGCAGAAGGTGCTGAACAGTGGTATGGAGCAGGAAATCCATGTGAATACTTAGAAAACGGATTTTTAGTGGTTTTTTGACAAGGCAACAAAACAAAGAGCAAGTAACAGAAGTAACGAACAAACGGAGCAAGTGGCCCAGTCCTTTCTTAGCAAAGTACAAGCCGGTGGAAATACTTATAAGGACCAAACATTCTCGAGGACACATGGGAATTCTGTCAAGTGCTTTCTCTTCAAATAGCTGAGTATTCTTCTCTGGTGTTTGTAAGTGTTGTGTGGGTGAACCTGTGCTAACATACCGCCCTTCCTATGAATAATACATACTTGTGATTAAACCCCTTGCAAACATCCATAACTACATGAAAGTAATTAAGATATAAATATAACCACAACCTTAAACTCTGAGATCCTACGCTCCCTTGTGTAAAGGTGTCCTAACGGGGGTTCAGGTTTCTGTCACTCCGACAACCCCACGATTAGTAGACAAATACACAATGCATTCCCCTAGGCACATAAATGGTGAAGTATCATGTAGTCGACGTTCACATGACACCACTAGAAGAATAGCACCACCAACTTAAATACTAGACCATTGAATAATAACCCATCACAGATCCACTAATAACAACATGACTTATCCCATGTCCTCAAGGACTAAACGAAACACTCACAAGACATCATATGGACCAAGATCAAAGATGATATGAGAATGGATAACAATATGAACATAAACAATAATCCAATGGTTCCACTCACAAGCATCAATACAATAGTAATTAACACCGGGAAAGTTTCCCCTAATGAACTAAGCAATATCCAACACAATTGTTACAGCAGGACGAAGTGGTGATGATGGTGCTGGTGGAGATGATGGTGTGGATGATGATGATGATCCCGATGAAGCCTAGCTTGATGATGGTGTTGATGGCGATGGTCTCCCCTCTCCAGGAAGGAATTCCCCCGGCAGAAATCTGTCTGTTGGAGAGATCTTTCTCTCTTGGTGTTTTCTGCCCCAGAGGCGGAGGAAATCTATCTATGGTCGCTCCTCGAGGCTTAGGGTTCCGAAGGGACGTTATAGGCGAAGGGGGAGAGTCGGAGGCCGGGTAGGTGGGCCAAGCCCACCCCAGGTATGGCCTCGGGTGGGCCCGCGCCTAGGGGGGTTTGGGCCCCCTGCAGCCCCCCTTCGCTCCTCCTTCTGGCTTCCTTCATCTTCTGGTGAAATAATATGTTTCCATATTTTTCTAGTATTTTTCTGATCTTCACGAAATTGCACCGAAATGCCTTCTTTTCCATCAGAATCCAGACTTCAGTAGTCCATCCTCTAGGAATCATCCAACATGCATAAACAGATGAAAAGCCATAAGTAATACCTCATAATAAGACAAATAGCAATGAATAGAGGTAGATTATGATATAGAATGGTGATGCAAATTGGGCGTATCAACTCCCCCAGGCTTAGAATTCGCTTGTCCCCAAGCGAATACTAAGCTCAGTAAAATGTCCATAGGTTTATGGAGTGAAGTGTCGATAAAAGAATACGAACAAGAAGCATCACACTTACCATTGCACAACTCATAGAAGAAAGCAACTCACCATTATATAACTTAGCATGCAACCAAGTAAAACAGTCACAATAGAGATGCATAAAGATAAATCATAATTGGAATTGGAAAACTCGTTCTTCGTCAGAGAACACCTGGTAAACAGTTTCATAAAAGCTTTTTGCAGAAGTTTCAAAACAGGAGCACTCTTTGCTCAAAAAGGTTTTTCACACGTGATGGCTTTCAAAGTAATACTCAATAGATAAGAGTTTTGTGCAAACAAGGAAGATAAAGAACATGATTGAATAAATCACCATATGAATGCTTGAAACAAACAACTGAAAAGCTTGCTGGAGATAGAGAGGAAGTAGGTTTACTGACTCAAACTGGTAACTAGGAGAAAGGTCCCTTCTTAGAGGGTAGCAGGTATTACAAGTCATAAAGAGCTTCCAAAAGATTATGGTACTTACTAGCTTTGAGCCCTCATTTCCACTATCATAAGCATCTTTAGATGATTAAGGTTAAAGTGAACAAAGATGGAGTATATGCTTGACGAAATATAAGTTGGCAATCTCATTTCCCTTGAATATGAGGGCCACTCCTCATGCATACTCAACTTTGAGTCCAGGTAAGTTCTTGTCATTGTAAGTATTTGCATATCATTGAGAACTGCCAACGGGGTACCCCTTGCACATGGTACAGGAGCTTTCCCATAACCAAAATGACAAGGAAAGCAGACAATGAGCATCTCAGCAATCTTTTTTATTTACTATGTGTATAGCTTTTTATTGAGGATGCTTCATAGATGACTCAGTATGGTGATGCTGGAAGTTTCCACCATGATTAAGCATGGATTAGGCTAGCGGCCCAGGCGTTTCTCTAACACAGAATACAAACTCCATGGACTTACAAGTCCCCTCTTTATTTCACACCGTTGACATCCATAGACAAAAGAGCACGATATCAACTATGTACGACAAGGTACAAGTGCAATGTTGAAAATGTTCCCCGTGACAACACGGTTCTGCTAATCCCAACGTATAGATGCAAGCATATACAACTTCGATGTCCACAATGGTTCAAGTCTATTAGGGGCAAGTAAATAAAGTGTGCCATCAAGTTCGTGAGAGCTTTACTAACTAGTTTTCACATAATAAAATACTTTTTAATTTAAAAGGTAGATGAAGCTGAGAATTTGCTTGAAATAGCAATAGCTACTAGGTAGATATGGTGGACACAAGTGGCAAAAGGTTTGGGTTTAAAGGATTTTGGAAATATGAGAAGTATGCCTTCTCAAAATAGGTTTTTGGCTAGCAAGGCTAGGTAGCAAGCAAGAGAGTTGAAAGAAACAAGCAAACATACAACTAATAAAGCCGAACATGCAATCTTCCTTGAAGACACAAAAGAATCTTAAATAAATAATACTAAGCTTATGAGCCAACAAGAAAGAAAACAAATGATACCAAATACCTGTAAGCTTTCTGTTTCTTTCTTTTTCTTTCAAACTAGTGCCACTGACCAGAACTCGGTTTGCCAAAACCAATTTAGATCCACTTGATGATCGTAAAGTGGTGTCAATACTAAACAACAAGATCCATCATATAATAGAGATTGCAAACTAAAATAAGAAGTTCAAAAAGTAAAAGATGAGACTTCTCATTAATATTCAAATAAGGGCACTCACACCAAGTGATACATAGAATCAACTAAAAGAGAGATACTTCCACATGCAAACCAAACTATAATATAACCCCTCTACCACAGATATGAATCCACTAAAAAGGGTAAAAGACAAAAGATAATGGTGGTGATACCGTGGCACTCCCCCAAGCTTGGAACAAGCCAAGGGGATGCCAAACCTGATGACGAATTACTCCTTCGGTGGTGGTGGCATTCTCTTGATAAGCTCCTCAATAAGTTTCTTCAACTCCTCAAACTCAAAAGTAAGAGTACAGATTAGCTCCGGGTTTTGCTCTATACGGTTCATGATCATGTCAGTCCGAGAATCCTAGTTCTTGTTATTCTTTCCCCACTCTTCATCCTTAGCATTATCCTTCTCTGCATTGTTAGAACGAGGCATATCCCAAACCGAGGGAAAATTCCCTCTGGCCACATGTTGATATTGATATTCATGTATAAGTGTATGGAAGGGTCTCTTGTTACGTGGAGGAGATGATCATGAAGAGAGAGTATGACGTCGAGATTTCCCTCATGTAGACATACGTTCTGTCCTCTTAAGCTTGGTAGGTCGTGCCACCAAACCAATGCTTGCTATGGTAGCGCGGGTGTCTGGTTGCTTGTCCTCCTCCATGTCACCTTCATAGCCTACCAAAATCTCCTCCTCCTGGGGAACTTGAGGTTCTTCTTTCTCGAGATCCTTGCCTTTGTCATTGGCGGAGGCCATGGTGCTCTAAACTTGAGAAGATTTCCTGACAGGAACAGATTGAAACGAAAACACGACGAGAACATGATGCATGAACCTCGGGGGATCCGAGGGGGTTATATATTATGAAGTTTCAATGCATAAGGAAGGTTTTGACACGGAAACGAAGCGGAGACGGAATTCGAGGGTGGCAAGCCCCCTCCAGGCGTGGCCAGGATGGGCCTGCGCCTGGGGTGGGTTTGTCCACCCCGGGCTCCGTTTCCTCTTCAGTTTCGTCTCGTAACTTCCCTTATGTATTAAAAACATCAAAAATATAAAAAGATTGGAGTTTCACGAACCTTCTGTTTTCACCACTTTTACCTATTCAAAGACAAACTCTGCAGATCCTTTCCTCTTTCTCCTAAGAATTTCCTTCATACAATACCTTTGCACAAACTCAATGACAACATTAGTATAAGCAAAAACAATAAACCTTTGGTGCACACTTCAACTGAAAACCCATCAAAACAAAAGCTTCTGTAAGAGGAAAATACAAATGATGGCGGAAATCTGTCAAAACAGACCAACAGGTAAAGATTGATTTTTCCGAAGACCTTCTGTTGCTCAAATCAAAAAGTGCAGAACTGATGAAAGCTGGGTAACAACCTGGAGAACAAGATCAGAAAAATTGAGCTCCATCCGAAGTACTGATCTTCCTCATGAATTTTTACAATGCAGCACAAAAATCTGTCCCAGGACAGCCACTTTTCACAACTCCTCTACTTCACAAAAGTAGTTGAACTTGACACAAAAACAAAAACAAAAAGGATAAGGAGCGGTTATTACTGAGGTAATAACTTCCAAGACTCGACAAAACTCTTGGGTTATCTCCCAACAAGTACTTTTCTTTAATGCCTTTAAGTCAGGCTTGAAACTTCCAAAGATGCTCACATAGGATATATATATATATGGAGTGAAAAAGAGCACCAAGAAGCAAATAACCAACACACTTGAGTCTAACCCACTTCCTATGCATGGGGGTATCATGAGAAAGTGAATTGTTGAAACAAAAAGCCACAAGCATAGGAAGACAAAACATATACCACTTTAAAGCTCTCAACATAAAACAGGGAAACTTAACACCATTGACATGCATAAAACCATGTTTCCCTCTCTCAAAATAACCTTCAATAGCAATTTGAATAAAGTTGACAATATAACTGTCAATAGAAACAACTTTATCATCAGAATAAGCATACTTGGAGTCATCAAAAAGAGGTCCAAGGTCATAGACTGGATCAATTGAAGCAAGTTGTTCCATCCTGAAATCTTTAATAGGCAAGATACTTTCACAAGGAGCTTTAGCAAATTTGGAAAAGTTAAACTCATAAGAATCTCCATCAAACTTAGTTAAAACTTTTTACTTCTTACAATCAATAATGGCTCCACAATTTTTTAAGAAAGGTCTACCAAAAATGATAGGACAAGTTTTGCTAGCTGTTGAATTAAGCACTAGAAAATCAGCAGGATATTTAATCTTACCACAGAGAACCTCCACATCTCTTATAATTCCAATGGGGCAAATGGTTTCCTTGTTAGCAAGGTGAATAACCACATCAATGTCCTCAAGCTCACAAGGACCAATATCATGCATAATTTCCTTGTAAAGCTCATAAGGAATAGCACTAGAACTAGCACCAATATCACACAAACAATAGTAGCAATGATCACCAATTTTAACAGAAAGCACCGGAACACTAGCTTTTCTAGATTTACTAGGATGAGAGATAATATTGGAAGAGTCTTCACAGAAGACAATATGCTCATCCTCTCTATTTCTAGTGACAGTGTCTTTCACAATAGCCACCACAGGTTCATCACTTACATGCTTACCAGGCTCCACAGTTTTCATTGTACCTATGTTATTTGCACTAATAATCATAGAATACTCCTTTAACTTAGCTGGGAAAGGCATTTTCTCAACATGAGGTTCAGGCACAATATGATTAGTAGTACAAATTTGAGTACTTCTAACAGGAACATGACTAACAACATCTTTATAAGGAGCATGGTACTTATTCCACTTCATCTTAGGAATTTCAATATAAGAGGCAAAGGCCTTAAAATAGTTGGCAATACTTTGGGAGTCAAGACCAAACTTATTGCTAATATCACAAAAGTTATCAGTACCCATAAAAGATTTAATGCATTCATAATCATAGTTTATACCTAACTTTCTTCCTTTGTCATTATCCCAAGCTTCAGTGTTATCTTGAATACGGTCTAAGAGATCCCATTTAGCTTCTTCCTTAATACTTGTGAATGATCCATCACAAGAAGCATCTAGTAAATATTTATCATGAAGAGACAGCCTAGCATAAAAGTTATTGAGAATAATATTGTTAGGGAGTTCATGAATAGGATATTTAAGCATTAGTAACTTCAATATCCCCCAAGATTGAGCTGTACTCTCTCCATCAAGAGGCCAAAAGTTATAAATAAGACTTCTATCCTTATGGATCTCACTGGGAGGATAAAATTTAGAGTAAAAGAGAGATGCCATCTCCTCCCATTCCATGGATTGTCCATTCTTTAGCAGCTTATACCATGCCTCAGCTCTCCCTTTCAAAGATATGGAGAGTAACTTCTTCTTCACCTATTCAGTTGTGAAACCTGCACACTTAAACAACCCGCATAATTTATGGATAAAAAGCAATTGATCATCAGGATGGACAGTTCCATCCCCAAAATAATAATTATCCATAACACGATTTACAATACTTGTAGGTATCTTAAAATGATCTATCTCAACAAGTAGTGGTTCATATACTACCCTTTCAGTGGTAGTAGTTCTTCCAAACAGAAAACCAAGTGGGTTATCCATATTGGAAACAAAGCAACAAACAGTAACAAAAGGAAATACTCATAGTGAAAGTTTCCCTTACCAGTTCCACTCTTCAATAGCGCTTCACTCCCCGGCAACGGCGCCAGAAAATAGTCTTGATGACCCACAAGTATAGGGGGTCTATCATAGTACTTTCTATAAATAGTAGTGTTGATCCCAACGAGGAGCAGAAGGTGCTGAACAGTGGTATGGAGCAGGAAATCCCTGTGAATACTTAGCAAACGGATTTTTAGTGGTTTTCTGACAAGGCAACAAAACAAAGAGCAAGTAACAGAAGTAACGAACAAACGGAGCAAGTGGCGCAGTCCTTTCTTAGCAAAGTACAAGCCGGTGGAAATACTTATAAGGACCAAACATTCTCGAGGACACATGGGAATTCTGTCAAGTGCTTTCGCTTCAAATAGCTGAGTATTCTTCTCTGGTGTTTGTAAGTGTTGTGTGGCTGAGCCTGTGCTAACATGCCGCCCTTCCTAGGACTAATACATACTTGTGATTAAACCCCCTGCAAACATCTGTAACTACACGAAAGTAATTAAGATATAAATCTAACCATAGCCTTAAACTCTGAGATCCTACGCTCCCTTATGCAAAGGTGTCCTAACGGGGGTTCAGGTTTTTGTCACTTCGGCAACCCCATGATTAGTAGCCAAATACACAATGCATTCCCCTAGGCCCATAAATGGTGAAGTATCATGTAGTCAACGTTCACATGACACCACTAGAAGAATAGCACCACAACTTAAATACTAGACCATTGAATAATAACCCATCACAGATCCACTAATAACAACATGAATTCTCCCATGTCCTCAAGAACTAAACGAACTACTCACAAGACATCATATGGATCAAGATCAAAGATGATATGATAATGGATAACAATCTTAACATAAACAATAATCCAATGGTTCCACTCACAAGCATCAACTACGATAGTAATTAACACTGGGAAAGTTTAACCGAATGAACTAAGCAATATCCAACACAATTGTTATAGCGGGACAGAGTGGTGATGATGGTGCTGTTGGAGATGATGGTGTGGATGATGATGATGATCCCGATGAAGCCTAGCTTGATGATGGTATTGATGGCGATGGTCTCCCCTCTCCGGGAAGGAATTCCCTTGGCAGAAATCTGTCTGCCGGAGAGATCTTTCTCTCTTGGTGTTTTCCGCCCCCTAGAGGCGGCGGAAATCTATTTGTGGTCGCTCCTCGAGGCTTAGGGTTCCGAAGGTAAGTTATAGGCGAAGGGGGAGAATCAAAGGCCGAGCAGGTGGGCCAAACCCACCCCAGGCGTGGCCTCAGGTGGGCCTGCGCCTAGGGGTGGTTTGGGGCCCCTGCAGCCCCCCTTCGCTCCTCCTTCTGGCTTCCTTCGTCTTCTGGTGAGATAATATGTTTCCATATTTTTCTGGTATTTTTCTGATCTTCGCGAAATTACACCGAAACACCTTCTTTTCTATCAGAATCCAGACTTCAGCAGTCCATCCTCCAGGAATCATCCAACATGCATAAACAGATGAAAAGCCATAAGTAATACCTCATAATAAGACAAATATCAATGAATAGAGGTATATTATGATATAGAATGGTGTTGCAAATTGGGCGTATCAGTTGATTATTTCGGATTCTTCTTTGTAGAAGTTTGTTTCTCTCTCTTTAACCTAGAGTGTTCTCTAGATATTTTGTAAGAGTTGAGTTGTAACCTATAGTCATGTCTTGGACCTGCTATATTTCTGTTGTACCACTCCGAGAGATGTAATACTAGTGAGCGGTGTTTCATTGGTGTTACGTCAATGACTATAGTGTACTACATCATGCAGTGGTATGATGGGACACCGCAGATGCCTAGACATGTGATGTCAGAAGATTGACTCTAGTTCAAGTGGGAGACTATTGGGAATATGCCCTAGAGGCAATCATGTATGATGATATTTGCCATTGTATTCATAAAGATATTAAGTTGTCATTTATAAACATCTGATGTGTATCATTGAATATGTGATTCGGTAGTGGAAATATACATTAATGTTGTGTGTACTAAATATCCTTGGTCATCGAGGTTGTGCTGGACAAATGACTTAGACCAATGGGAAATTCGGCTGAAGACTCGGTTCCACTTGTCATGGGCATGGAGATGCTATTCTGACTTACACAGATTCGGCTATAGAGTTTAGCGAGTCAGATTAACCCATATTGAGGTACAACGAACAAGTTGTCATTTGTATATCTCAATCAATGTAATCCTTAGACCTGAGGTTGTTGCACAGTCTGATTTGAGGATCACTGACTTAGGTTCTGTCAAACGTTGATCTGTAACTAGGTAGTTATAAAGGCAGAGTTCGGGTCGACTGAGAATCAGGCTGCGTGATGTTAATAACCAAGATGGGATTTTTCCACTACACTTGGAGAGATATTCTCTGGGCCCTCTCGGATGATATGATTCGTAAAGCATGGCCATGCACGACACGGTTAAGTGTTAACCGAGGCGATCGACTAAGAGTTAGTTGGATGAATCACTTATCTCGGATCGGGAAGAGAGTCGGACAATTTAAAGGATGAAAAATATTCGCCTATAGTCTGACAAGGTATATCGTGAGGCAAAAGGGACTCAGACGTAAGTCGCATTGGAAAGGCAAGTCGTCATGACTCTTTGGTACTTGGGAGTCGGCACGTTCTGCTAGGAGCCGCTACCGACTGATCGATTGAGAGTTGGACTCCAATCGTGTCCAAGTTGCCATGAGCCCGCGGGTCACACACTTAAGAGAGGGAGCAAGTTCGGATTGGATCTGAACCGGAAATTTGGTTGGGTTGGACCCGAGCCGGATTTGGACTGAGTCAGTGAGTCAAACTCACGGTGACTAACGTTATATGGGATTTAGTGAAGGGGCCACGAGTGAGTGGAGCCCATGTTCACTCCCTATATATAGTGGGGCGCAAAAACCCAGGAGGGTTGATCGGTTAGGTCATTCCATGCGTTGGAAACCTTAGCTCCTCAGCAGTCCAGACATCGTTACGAACCTAGCACTTCACCGCCGGTGCTCCCCTTGTATGTGTGGATCCCAGCAGAGGTGATGTACGATCAGCACTAGGAAAATCATGATCGGATCGGATCTTGAGGACTTCACTGCATTCAGCTGACGCGCTTCATCAGTAATCCGCAATTGTGCGTCTAGTGGTAATCCTCGTGGCCTTCTACCTCAGCTAGATCTTGGGATCATCATGTTTTCAATGTTCTGAGTGACGAAGAGATTGCTCCTTTCTGTAAAGAAAGTGCGAAGAATATGATTTGAATGCCACAAGCCAAGATTTTAGAATATACATAGTGGACCAACATGTTGTACTAACGATTCCTATATTTTATGAGTTTTCAAACTTTCTAGCTAACTCTTCCCACTTGAATGATTTTATGTAGATTTATCGAAATTAGTTCAAATTTGAACTACAAGTAAAATTTAGGTTGCTTTGAAAGTTTCAAAAAAGGCTTTTGGAGGAACCCATCAGGCGGTCAATTAATATATCAGAAGCCACCACGAGTTTTGACAACAAGTCCCAACTTCTTGCTAAGATTTTGCATCTTGACAATTTACCGAAATTAGGTCAAAATTGAACTACAAGTAAGCGCGATATACTAGTCTCAAATTAAATGTGTTTCGGAGGTAATTAATGAAAAAAGCAAGGGAGTAGCTAGTTAACTTAATATAACACATACCAAGACTAGTATGATTCTACAACCAAATTAATAAGCCTTGCATGATAATACACACATGTTAATGACTAAACTCTAGGGGACTGGACATACCTGGAGGGCTTCGCCTAGAAGCCGATGCAGGTCGGTTGCCCCCATCAACACTGTAGGAAACGACATGCCACCAGCTCGTTGTGCCATCACACTAGCGTTCCCGTCGATCACCTCGTCTATTGCTCGAGACTACGCGGCCGCACTCATCAAAGACCTCATAGGAAGCCCCAGGAAAGCAGTGGCAACAGCCATTGAAGAACCAGCTGGTTGAGAGGCGGTCCCCACCTTTGGTTCATCCTCCCAGACGTGTCACCCTCAACTGGATCATCCTTCACCGTCTTCCTCCTCCGGGAAATTTTTGCCCCTGGTAGGACCGGAGATTCGGGCTTCCTTAGTGACATGCACGACTTCCATGACGGAGCCGCCCATCTTCGTTCCATGGACAAGGTCATTGGCCTCTATTTCCTCCCGCTCCCTGGAGTCCTTGTCCTTGGCTTCTTTAATATTCACGGGCACCTTCGCAGCGGTCGCCCTCTTGGACGTCTTCACGCCGCCCCTGGAAAGAAACATCAGGGTAAGATTGAATAGATGCATATCAACTATGTATAAATCAAACCAACTACATGAATAAGGAGAAAATCACTTGGAGAATGGAACGACATTCAGCCCGATGCTGGCACGGGCCGGCTCAACAGGCTCCAGCCTAAGCGACTGTGATGCTTCCATGGAGCTAGTCTAAGAACGAACCTTGGTCGGGGTCGGAACCCGCTTCAAACTTTCATCTCCAATAACTTCCAGGTCGTCCTCATACTCCTCTAAGATGCGTCTGGCCTCCCCTTCACGACACAGTTGGCCACGCGTTTTGGACTGGCTGATGCCGGCTCGGGATCCTCCTCGGCTACTTTGGTTTGTCCCTCCTCTTCGGAGGTTTGTCTCCTCCATCATCAAGGAGTTCTTCCGGCACCTCTTCATCAAGCGGAGGCAGCCAATCCTCTAGTGACTGGAACGTCTGCAGAGGCAAAGTGATTTGCTGGTTTGGCTATAGCAAGTCGGAATTAAAGCAAAACCAAGGGGCAGAAGCTTACCTTTGGAGCCGGACTTTTGTTTGGCCTAAACAGAGTGAGCCCCTCGTGAAGGTTGGTGAAGGGTGCATCCGTGATCTTTTTCAGAGTCACAGCGTAATCTTTCGCGGCCGAGGCTTATCCAAGTGGAATCGGACGGGCTGGTATACTCATACATCCAGTGGGCTCAGGTCGCTAGTGGTACCAGTCGTCGCCCGAGCCAATAGATGTTGATTGTCTTCAAACCCACCTCTTCAAGATCAGTCATCTGAGCACACATATCTTCCATGGTCGCCCTTTGCGCCCGAGGAAGTTTCTTCACCGACAGATGGCACGGGATGCTCCGCTCCATAGAATACGCAGGAATCCCCACTTCTTTGGCTGGGGTCACTTCCTTGGCATAGAACCAAAACCTTTTCCACTGGCTCGCCGCTTTCTTCGGCAGCATCAGCTTGAAGAATTTGGCACCGGGCTTCGCCTAAAAGGTGAGGCCGCCCGCTGCAAGCAGAGGACCTCCTTTACCTTCATGACTGGCCCGACCATGAAAGATCACAAGCCATAGCGGGAAATATTGGCGACACCCGAGGTAGCATCGCAGAAGGCAATGAATACTGCCCGCTTCTCGACGATTTGTGTCCCTAGATCAGAGAGTTTGATCCGATAGACGTAAATTGGCGAATGAAATGAGAGGTGGGGAATCCTAAGCCGCGCTCTAGGTGGCTAATAAAGGAGATAAATTCTCCTAGGCGAGGTAGCGTATCACTCCTGCTCGCCGATGGAATGCGCCAGTTCCCCTTGGTCAGGATACCTGCGTCCTCAAAGGACTGCAATATCACGGTATTGCACTTGGATTTGGCCCATGTAGGGTCCATGGATGCAATCTCACAAGGAATGGAGATCTGAATCAAGGGTAGGCGCAGATGGAGGATACCAAGGATAAGAGAAGGAGCGGGTGAGATCTGCCTACCTTCACACTTCATGATTTATATGAAGGTGTCTCCCACTCATAACAGAATTAGTCGCTGCCTCGTGGTAATTTCACTGAAGTTACCGTTAAGGAGTAACTAACAGCTATTTTTTACATTGATGCTCCAACTTCGTTCAATTAACCATTCGCCTGCACCACTCGTTCACTCCAATCATTTGGGAAAGGCGACTTGAAGAAAAGGACTTGCCAAAGCTATGACTAAAGAACAAAATCTTATCCCTTCATTGGAGGAGTTCATCACCGATTCGATTGGGCATCCACCTGGAATCGCCTACTGCCACTGCCAACTTGACTCCTACGCCAAACCCCTGATGCACTCGGGGACTACTGATGGGCATATGCCATTCGGGGTATCCACGGAGGCAGGAAGCGATTGGCCCAAGACAATGTCGAGCGAGCCAGCAATGACGGTGACTTTAATAAAGTACCTAGTGAAGATCGGCGACTGGATGCGAAGGACCACGACCATAGCTAGGACCATTCGGATTAGGTAAAACCTCCCAAAACCCTTACTGATTTTTTTGAACCTCATGAAAGTAGGGGAAAAGCCCTACTGCCTCCTTTTCTTCATTTACTTATAAAACTAGGGACTTACATGAAGGGGGGTGCCAAGGAGGCATCCAAAAACAAAAAAGAGAAAGAAGAACATATATATTACAAAGAGGCTACAAAACTATGAATAAAAGGATGTAAATCCTCCCTGGTCCTATGCACCAGAAGACCAAAATCTTCAATAAACTTGGCTTTCCAGTTTTGACCTGTGGGAATAATGGCCTTGAAGTGTAAATTATTCCTCTCCTTCCAAATATTCCAGGCTCCCAACATGAATTTTTCCATGAACATGTTACAGTTTCTATTCTCTTTAGCCTCGGAAATTATGTTCAGCCTGTTACCTTGATTATGCTAGGATATCCCCAATTTATTCCAACAATCCTTACTGAAAGGGCAATGGAAGAATAGATGATCCATTGTTTCTTCAGGGGGATTTGTACACATGATGCATCTATATCCTGATTGTAATAACATATTCTTCCTTTTCAATAAATTCTTGGTATTCAGCCTACTAAGAAGAGAATCCAACAGAAGAACTTAACTTTTGGAGTGTATTTGGATTTACAAATCCAATTAAATAAAGCATGATTCTTAATATTCATGAAACAGAACTCATAATATTTCTTGGAAGAATAAAAGTTAGAACCCCAAACATAAGTCCACAGATCCTGAGGTCCCCCTCCAACATCAGTATTTCTGACATCGTGTTGAAGCTGCTTAATTTCTTCAAATGCTTCAAGGGATACATGAAGGAAAAGGTTGGCAGATAAGCTAGTGGCCAATAAGAAGGATTTGACAGACACATCTTCACTTAAAGCATAGGAATAAGCACTTGGAAATTTATCAGTTGCAATTGTTCCCAGCCAGTCATCTTTCCAGAATAAAACAGACTCACCAGTACCAATCTGACAAGAAGTAATTCCTCTGAAGATTGGCATAAGTTTAATGATATCTTTCCACCAGAAATACCCATAGGGAGCCACAGCATGTGGAACCTTATCATGATAATAGGTTTTCCAGAGAAGTGTCACCCAAGGAGTGTCAATATTATTATAAAATTTATGAAGATGCTTTAGTAACAAGGCTTGATTCTGCATTTTTAAGTTTAGAATACCAGTACCTCCTTTATTTTTTGGCCTACACACCTTATCCCATGCCACTAAAGAATGACACTTTTCACCATCCTCAGTTTTCTTATTCCATAGATAGTGTCTCCTGATTTTCTCCACATGGTCAATAATTTTTTAATGAATATTCAGAGAGCACATGGGAAACATGGCAATTGAGGTAAGCAAAGAATTAATGACAGTGACTCTACCACTATAGGTCATCATCATGAAAGAAGAAGTCATTTTTCTCTCAATCCTGTCCACTAAAGGCATAAGATCAATAACTAAAGGCTTAGTAGTCCCGAGAGGTAGTCCCAGATAAGTAAAAGGCATCTCACCAACAATACAGCCAAAAGAAGCAGCATAGATTTGTGCTTGCTTAGTAGAAATGTTGATTGGAATCATGGATGATTTGTGGAAATTAATATGAAGACCAGTGGATATTGCATAATTTCTTATAATCTCCTTCATCACATTAATTTGAGTATGACAAGCAGGCATTATAATTAATGTGTTATCAGCATATTGGGTAACAGGGAAATCCATACCAAAGTCTGGGGGAAAAGGTGCTAAGAGTATCTGATCTCTAAAAGATTTATTAATTGCATATTGAAGGAGATCAGCTGCCAGCACAAAAATCAGGGGACAAAGTGGATCACCTTGTCTGACTCCTCTTTTGCAACAAAATTGTCTGCCAGGAACATCATTTAACAGAACAGATGATTTTCTAGAAGCAAAAATAATGGAAATCCACTATAACCACTTCTTATCAAATCCCATTTGTTTCATAATTTTCAGCATAGCTTCATGGTCAATAGTATCAAAGGCCTTGGCAAAATCCAGTTTAAGTAAGATAATATCCTTTTTAGAAGCAGCACACTGATGAATGAACTCAAAGGCCCAGGCTAAGCAATCATGTATAGTTCTTCCTTTAAGAAAACCATATTGGTTTTTATGCACAATTTTTAGAACCACTTTTTGTAATGTGTTAGCCAATAATTTTGTAATAATCTTCAAGCAACAATTCAGCAGTTTGATTGGTATAAATTCATTGATAGTTTTAGGGGTATGAACCTTGGGAATAAGTGTGATATGACCCATATTAATACTCTCAAGATCAAGTTTTCCATAGTAGAAGTAAAAAAAAGTTGATAAATATCCTGCTTAATGATATGCCAGCAGCTTTTAAGGAACTGCCCATTAAAACCATCAGGGCCTAGAGCTTTGTCAACAGGCATTAGCTTTACCACATTATCAATTTATTCAGTAGTGAAGGGCTTAGACAGATCATCCAAACCATCAATTGGCTGAATAGTGGAACTTAAATCAAAAAGCATGGGTGGGGAACAATTAGTGCCTAGTCTCTCCTTGAATGAATCAAATATGACCTTCTCTTTATCTTCATGACTGGAAACAACAGTTCCATCATCAAGCTTAAGCTGAGAAATTGAGTTTCTTCTGTATCTTTTATTAGCAATATTCTGGAAGAACTTGGTATTTTCATCTCCAAATTTTGTCCATCTGATTGTGCATCTCTTTTTCCAATATATTCTCTGAAATTCTAGCAACTCCAATATGTGTTGTTTTAGAATTCTTCTAAAATTTGCCTCAGGTAAAGTCAGGCCCCTACAATCCTCCAGATTATCCAATTCCAAAAGAGCCTTGTTTGAGTTTTCAATACATACAGACAGTCTAGAGACTGATTTACTCCAGAATCTCAGATCATATCTAAGCCTTTTAAATTTAGCATTTAAATTGGAGGCACTGTTTTTCTTATGTGTTGGTTTCTACCAACTTTTAGCCACTGTGTCAAAAAAACCATGGTGGGCCACCCAATAATTTTCAAATCTAAAGATTTTACTGGTAGAAATATGGGTTTGAATGGACACAACAAGAGGTGTATGATCAGAGGTTGGCTTCCCTTGTGGATTTACCAGAGTAGCTGGATAAGAGCTGGTCCAATGTAATGAAGTAAAAAACCAATCAAGCTGCTCAAGTAAAGGATTTTACTGCATATTTGAGCAAGTATATTTTCTCCCTTTAATAGGAATTTCAGTCAAGTGTTGTGATCTAATCCAATCATCAAAAGTTAACATATCATTAGTATCTCCACCACCCCTATTTCTGTTATTAGGTGATCTAATGAAATTGAAATCACCCAATATAAGCCAACCTTCAGTATCAGGAATGTTAAGGTTATACAACCATTGGATAAACTGTTCCCTAGCCTCTCCATGACAAGGCCCATAAATATCAAGCAATACCCATACCTGTGCAGATTGAGTTGTAGTGAAATGAACAGACAAAGAAAATGATTCACAGTGCATTACAAGCCTAGAGAACACTGCACTTTTCCAAATAATAAGCAAACCACCAGAAGAACCACATGAAGGGACATAGAAAAATTCATCAAAAGAAGGAGGACAACATACCCTAATAAAAGCCACATCAAAGTATTCCTTTTTAGTTTCCTGAATACAAACCACAGCACACCAACTAGAGTGGATTGCATTACATAAGGCTAGTTGTTTAGATCTAGCATTAAGACCCCTAATATTCCAGCACAAAACAAGCCACTTCTAAACAGTCTGCATAAAGTATTCTAGTCTTCCTTGCTTCTAGGCTTCTTCACCTCATCAAGAGGATCCTTGAGCAGCTGCTGAGGAGAGATCTTGGAAGGATGGACCCCATAGAGGTTAACCCCTATAGCTTGTATAGTAGCAATTGGAGTTGAAGGAGGGGTTGGGTTAATGACATTCCCCTGACCAATATCAGTATCCTCATCGACCTTAAATTCAGCAATAGCAGGAATCAGCCTAGGCTTGACTTTTGACTTTGTTATCTTCACATCCGAGGGACCCTTAGGTCTGAAACCATCATATTTATTCTTCCTTGCACTCCTCCTCACTTGGTTTTCCACCATAGGTGTTTCCAATTTCCTTTTTTGACCAACAACCACATCCTGATCAAAACTAGGGTCAACCATATTGTTTCTAGGTATAGGTAGATCCCATATTTTCACAGAAGAGACAGAGCTTACACCAAAACCCTTCACAGCTTTCCTATTCTGCATCAGAATGAAACTTTCCCCAACAAGTTCATGAAAAGTAGCATGTGACATCTTGATGGTGGGAAACAGTGACACAAAGTTCTGAATCTTGGGCACAAAAGCACTGGAAAACAGAGCCTTGGCAACAGACAATCTTGCCAGTAGTTCACTATCAATATGTGAAGAATCAACATGAACCATACAATTCAAAGTGAGAGTGGTACTAACATCTTGCATGTGCTGATCATGAATGGTAGAACTTGAGATAGAGTTATCAGAAATGCTATCATTCCAGGCTTGTGCAGGACTATCATCTAGATTAGTGGAAGGTGGATGCACCCCAGCAGAGAAATGCACACCTTGCTCAGCAAGAATGGCCTGAAATTTTATCAGAGGAGGATCCACCATCATATTTTCCAAAGCAACATTGTTATCAATGGGCATGTGTTATTGGCCCACATTGTTCTAGTTATTGTGAGCACCAAAGGGAGCACCATTCTGCTGCAACCAATTAGCAACCTGTTGTTGATAAATTTGTTCTGCAGTCATCTCCACACCAAACAGGAGATGTGGGTTACCATCTTTAGGTTTTGGATCTTCAGGTGGAGGTGGAACATCATGCACATGAGAGTTCCAATCAGCAGACCTTAACATAATTACAGGAATGGTCCAGCTACGCCTAGCACCACCCAATTGCATCATCACAAATCTCTTAGGGACAAACTTAGGATCAACAAGCCAGAATTTAGCTAACACATATTTCTTATTTGATCTAGGCATGTGCCATTCACAGAGTAGACCAAAATCATCACAGGCTCTGTTGATGTAAAAAATTGTCTGATAATCAAGGGGAAAACCTAGAACATAACCCAAATCTCTCTACCAAACTCAGGCAACCTCATGTTTCTAGCAGCATCATGTTTGACAAAAGTAACTGTGGTTTCCTCATCCAAAGCAAAATTCAGACCAATAACAGTATCATCAGCTAGAGCATCATGCAGAGTAAAAGTGCCAATAACAAAAGGATGATCGTCAAGGCGGTGCGGCGGATGACCAGCTTCAACCAGTAGATCAGCAATCTCCAGACGTGTCTGCTCCCTGAACTAGATTGGGATGAATCTGTTGGTTTCAGCGATGGCAACATTGTCATGCTGCAGCGGCGGAACAGGATTCACCACCAGGAACGATCAAATGTGACGATTAACTGGGCCCGACTCGACCTCCATGCCATCAGGAATGAAGGCAAGGGGGTTGATAGGGAAGTTGGCCATGCCAGGGGGGACAGCAGAAACAATGGTGGCGGCGGCAGTCGAAGATTTCGAGGGTTGCACTGTAGAACAAGGAGGACACGAAACGACAGGCAAAAACAGAGGAGGCGGAGTTGTTTGAGAGGTTGTTCCCTTTAATTTAGGTTTATCTTCTTTAACCATCCAGATTTTCCGGCAACATAAATTGGCTTGATTATTGTGTCTCTTCAGTCTCCAAATCAAGTTTTGTCGGGTGCAATTAGAGGCCCAATGACCAAGATTCTTTCATATCTTACATCTCAGCCCAACAATGCATTTATTAGCCAGATGCCCAACGCCAGGACATTTAGAGCATCCGATATCAGCCCGTCTAGCAGCAGAACATGGATCACAAATAGCACCCCGGTTGCGACAAGAAAGACAGAAACCAGCACACGCTACAGCAAGATGATCCTTCAGGCTGCAGGAGCTACATCGGCCCAAAAATTTGAAAATAACATCCTTAGGCGGAATAAACGGAATTTCAACAATTTCTTTGGCTTCTTCCTCTGAGTAACTAGCATCCAGTAGATCCACAATTTCCTCAAGCTTAACAATCGGGCAAGAAGCACAGAAGTTTTCAGAAAAAGTAATTCCACAGAAACTCATCTTTCTCTTAGTCACGTGATGTCGAATAGATGGCAAGGTGCAATTAAAACTTCCAAAGGAAATTTCACAACTAGAATTCCCACGTGGAAATTTAGAGATATCATTGAAAAAACCAAAATTAGAGATCACCTTTTGAAGACCAATCTTAGAAAACTCCAACATGGATCGATTCTTATGTGTCTGAAGATTGGGTCTGAAACGCAAAGCACTTCTGTCTTGATGATCTCTGGAAGAAATAGAGGCACCAATATTCTTCTTGGGAGAATTAAACCCAAATTTAGAAAATTCTAGAGCTGATGTATTTGAACTATCTCTTGCAGCACTTTCCCTGAGAAAACTTAGATCAGAACGAATTCTTGTAGCACTCCTATGTGAGATCTCCACAATCTCTTCATTGGAACTCCAATTAGACTCATTAATAAACCATGAAACATCTAGATGAATTCCACGAAATAATGTGAAGTGACAAATAAAAATCTGGCCAGATCCGATCCTTAAGTCCATAGATAAAATGACCCACTTTATTTGAAGACACCGAGAACCGAAAACGATGATCACTAAGTTTGAAAACCTTAAAACCTTTAGCCAAACCACCAATGCAACATTGGAGTGCAACACCAACATATTCTTCATATAAAGAAAATGAAGCCAAGGAGAAAGAGACCACAAGAAAGAATTCTTTGGCCCCGATAGAGGGGGAGAAGTGAATCGTAGATCCAAACCTTGCACGAACCTGATCAGCCAACGCTTGGCCAGGTGAAAAATCCTAGTGGATGAGAGCCTCCATGGGGATGGGTGTGTAGATAACAAAGAGGAGAGCATGATGGTAGGTGTGAAATTTCTAATGGATGGCCGGAGAGGGAGATCGCCTGCGGTTGGTGTCTAGGGGGTGGGAGAGAGTGGGAGCTCCATTCCTATTTAGAAACCCTTACTCATTCGGTTGAGATCTTCTAAACCCCTAGCGGGGCACCTCTATATAAGCCTCCCTAGGGTTCCCATTGTATTCATGAGCTATTAGCTACCCCATCCTTGCGAATCGCTGCACATACACTGAGTTTGCCCACCCTTTAATCTCACTCGCCATTAATACAATCAAGCAGGAAGTAGGTCTTTACCGTAGGAGGGCCGAACCAGGGTAAACCATGTGTCTTGCTCCCAATCTCGATCCGCGGATGGCAACTCGCTCTTTCCCTACTTTGACTCAATCGATACCCCTGGTAGCGACTGCCATGGCCATTCCCATGACAGCCAGGTTAGGTGGACCATCAACCTTCAGTACAATGTATTTTTACTACTCAACCTATGGCAATGATTTTTTTCAAACCCACTTCAGACAAAAAACTTCCCATAATCTTGTTTCAAAAAAAATACTTCCCTTAATTAGTGTGACACCCCCGGGATTAATGCAAGACAAATCCTAGACCATCGTCTGAACATAAGCCTAACCTAATCTCGAAAGCGTACAGAGAGAGAATAGGTAACACAGCAGTGACCCTATGACACAAAAATTATTACAACAAGCTCATAGCTGAGCAAAGAACCAAAATATTACAAGCATAGGTCACTCACCACAAATATCAAACAATGGAAGGAAAATTATTCTATTAAGTATAGCAAACTTAACAAATGGCCTAAGAGGCCTAAAGCATAACGATGACGTCCCATTCCATAGATTCCAGGCTTCCAACCGGGAACCCCAAGCTACTCATCGATGTTGTTGCCGTAAAGAACTCTTCTATGGTAACACTTACTCTGCTGCAAAGTATCAATGAAGCAAGGGTGAGTACAGGATGTACTCCGCAAGACTTATGGCTGGTGGAGTTATTTTGCATAAAGCCATCTTTGTTTGTAACACAAGAGGGAGAAGAATCTTAACTAATTAGAATATTTTAAAAGGGGATAAGAGAGCGGTATCTTTAGCTTTGATCATCTTTTGATATCCACCGAATAATCAGCAGCTGAACCTACCAAATAGGATCACCCCCTCGATCCCTGAGGAAGCATCCATAAGCACACATTTATCTACCAAAATTTACGATTAGGTTCAAGCTCTATATGATCTTAGAATCTGGTCACCAAGTTATCCATAACCATGGACACGAATTTTCGAAAAGATTTAACCCTATAGGGGTGTACAACTTTAATCACACGTACCAACTGATTCTTAATGTCAAATATTATTAGCCCTCTTCCTTGGAAGGCCTGCAGAGAGTGGTTGACCACGACCTTTACCTTGCTTTAGCCCATACCATGAGTCACGCACTAGGGAGATGCCGTGATACGTCTGGAGGAAATATGCCCTAGAGGCAATCATAGAGATGATTATATTTCTTATGTATCCATGAGTTATTGTAATATTCCTTAAATATCCATATCAGGCAACTTGTATTTATTGGCAATTATGTGAATTGTTTGTGAAACTCTATACTTGTATGGTTATTTAAGAGTTGTCCCCTAGTCGGAGTTCATGTGCGAACACACGTGAATATTAGACTAGCACATCGATTGGTTGATGACTATGTTTCGCAAGTCATAGACATGGATATGTCAAACCAATGATGTGGACACATGTTATGAACATGGGGTTGGACTGACCCAACTTGAGACTGGCAATTAGTTGCAGCTCTCTCTCTACACATCGTGTACGTTTTGTCCTTAGACCTGAGATTGTCGCATGTACTTGAGATGTGGATCTACATACTTTGGGGCTATCAGACGCTACTCCGTAACTGGATAGTTATAAAGGTAGCTTTCGGGTTTGTCCTGAAGCATGCTGCAAGGCATGGTCAATCAAGATGGGATTTGCCCCTCTCTACTTGAGAGAGATATCTCTGGGGCCCTCGAATGATCGGATCTAGAAATGCATGGCCGTGCTACATATGGTTAAGCGTTAACCTAGTAAAGGTATTCCGAATCACAGTATCGAGAAAGGGAGGTCAGCTTGGAGCTAGACCAAATATCGTGAGGCAAAGGGAAAGACATGTACTAAACCTTGTGATGGTTCGTCCGATATGATCTTTGTATGCGTTTAGGAGTTGGCACGTCTTGCTAGAGGCCGCTACCAACTATTGACAGAATAAGTGTATTCGTGTCATGTCTATACGTATATGAACCTATAGGGTCACACACTTAAGGGGCTGGAAGCCTAATGAGGATTGGATCCTAATTAGACCAGGCTTAGGCTACTAATGGGTTGCTAATGTAGAATCCCACTAGGGACGCCTATATAAGAGAAGGTAGGGCGAGCTGACCAGGGTTAGACCATTCCACCCAGCCGCCACTCCTCATGCCTATGTTGCACGCGTGGACCTAGCAGTCCGGCATCTGACGCTTCCACCCTGTACGTGTGGATACCTCGGAGGCGCTGCATCTATAGTGCTTGGACGAGCCGCGCAAGGGGAGGTGCTCGTGGGACGAGAAGGAGGAGGAAACGTAGATCGTCTGCACTGCCTCGACGCGCTTCATCAAGTCCCGCAACTATGCATCTAGTGGTAATCCCGTGATCTATGACAACAGTAATCCTGGTTTACGCGGTAGAAAATTTTGATTTCTGCTAGTGTAGCCTACCCGTATCCCTTCAGTGGTATTAGAGCTGATGCTGTTCAGTTATAGATTCGGGATGGTTGCATATGGTGATATGCAAATTGATATGAATGATGTGATCATTTGTATTGCGGTGGTTCAGGATTGAACTATGATCTTGCTTTTCGTGATCGTGATTCTGAGGTCGTCGAACGACTTACTCCTACCGGTCGGCTCCCGCCATCGGGGTAGACAGTGACACATAAATCCTGTTGAATCACGTGAAGATCAATATGATTGATCGAATCGGAACCTAGACCTAAAATCGATGTACCGTGATCAAAGGAGTTTGATTGAATCGGAACAAGAGTCGGTTTATGGTAAATTTGATTTGCCGATCAAAATCCTTATAGAAAATTGTGTAGATTCAATCTCCAAGAAAATTTGATACCGTGAGGGGCGCTGCCCCTTCGAACCCCGCAGGGGGAGACCCCCTAGACCCCCTAGTCATATCCCCTTTTGTATCTCGTTAAGGTAACTAGGTGTTGCGAGATCACATGATCCGGTAGAATGTGATTCCATGCATAACTTGTTTTTGCAGGATGTATGTGATGAGTATGGCCCATATATGTATGTGATGCATGTATGAAATTTATCATGACCTGCGTGTCGTGAGTAGGGCAACATGCCTGGAGCCATATGTTTTGTCAATTATTGTAATGGCCTACGTGCAAACTTGTGACGATCCCAATTCTATGTAATTTTGATTACTAGCTGTTAGGGGTAATAGCTTATATTAGTTCTTGGAGGACTCATCACTTGGAGGATGGCTCACATGGAACATGAAGATGGAGATCATCATGGTGGACAGGTTCTATGGAGATAGAGATCACCATGAGAAAATGGGCCATACCGTGTCACAACTATGTGCATGCTATTCTTATGTGTTTTACTCTATGCATGCTTAGATGATAGAAGTAGAATGATCCCTCACAAAGTTTAAGTTAAACCATGCCCTCCTAACCAAACCTTGCACCATCCTATGCCCTGTACAATCGTTGGTGGGACTATGAAATTAGGGTGCCGCGGTTTTCCTTGGCTGGATGGGTTTGTATCGGATACCTACACCCATAAGGGTTGGTAATCTTGACAAGGTCATCATAACAGTTAACGACCTTGGGGCATAAAGGTTGGGCGCCTAGTTTTGACATAGAGATGTGACCCAACAACAAGAGTCATATGTGATATGATTAGCAAGTGTTGCTTACCAATTTACCTTGTCTTCTAGCAGTGATGCTAAAGCTCACTAGTCGACTTGTTAATTGTGGATCTTGAATCACTTAGTATCAATAGAGGGATATTGATTTAAGTGGGAGTATATGCTGTTAAATTGTTTAATATGTTTTACTCTTTCATGGTTACATGGCTTAGTATTTTGCATGTTTTCTTTTGTAGATCAATGGCACCAAACACTGCATCACCTTTTTCTTTGCGTTCGATTCTTGACAAAGATAAACTAAATGGAACAAACTATTCGGACTGGGTCCGTAACCTGAGAATTGTTCTCAGGTCTAATAAAAAGGAAACGGTTCTGGATACCCCAATCCCGATGAACCTGCTGATAATGCATCTGCTGCCCTAAAGAACGCCTACAAGAGAGCATGTGATGATTCTCTTGAGGTTATCTCTCTTATGCTTGCATGCATGGAACCTGAACTCCAAAAGAAGTTTGAGGATCAGGATGGATACGATATGATCGTCGCGCTTAAGGACATGTTCCAAGATCAGGCAAGGACTGAGAGGTACAATGTTGCCAAGTCCTTTGTCGAATGCAAGCTAGCAGAGGGAGCAGATGTAGGCCCCCATGTGATCAAAATGGTTGGTTATAGTCAGGCATTGGAAAAGCTTGGTTTTCCACTAGGCCAAGAGTTGGCCACTGACTTCATTTTGGCGTCTCTTCCATCCAGCTATGGGCAGTTCATTTCGAACTGCATGGGGTGGAGAAGGGCCTTAATGAGTTATGCGTGATGCTAAAAACAGTAGAAAGTGACATGAAGAAGTGTGCAGGGCATAGCCATGTGATGGTTGTGCAGAACAAGCCTAGCTTCTAGAAAAACGGTACTTCTTGGAAGAAGAAGAAGGGCAAGGCTAAGGATACGATCCCTAAGCCTGCACCCAAGAAAAGGCTGGACCGGTAGAAGACACTGAGTGCTTCTTTTGTCATGAACATGGCCACTGGAAGAGAAACTACAGCAAGTACTAGGCTTCTTTGAAGAAGAGTGGAAGTAAGAGTACTTCCCACTCACTACTAGAGAAAAGCTTATGCCAGGCGCCACCTAAAAGCTTATGCTAGAGGCGCATTCTTATCATATGCGCCTCGCCTATTTTTATACTAGAGGCGCATGGAGAAGGAGTGTGCCTCGCCTATTTTATAGGAGGCGCATATGGTCTAAATGTGCCTCGCATAAGCATGTCTCCTATAGCCTTTTCTCTAGTAGTGACTCAGGTATGCTTGTTGTAAATGTTGTGGAAATTCTTCTCGCGGATTCCTATGTTAACTCTTGGGTATTTGATACGGGATCGGTTGCTCATATTTGCAATTCGATGCAGGGGATAATAAGGACTAGAGAAGTGCAGAAAGGCGAAGTGGATTTTCGCGTCGGAAGTAAAGCAAGGGTTGCTGCATTATTCATCGGCATCATGCAACTTCACCTTCCGTCAGGATTTATTATGGAGTTGAATAATTGTGATTACATTCCTAGTATGGGTCGAAACATTTTATCACCTTCATGTTTGATGAGGGATGATTATTCATTCGCGAGTACAAACAATGGTTGTGTAATCTCTAAAAATGATATGTTTATGGTCGATGCTCCCATTGTGAATGGGTTATTTATTTTAAATCTTGATGATGCATCTGTTTACAATGTTAGTGCTAAAAGGCTTCAGACTAATGATTTGATTCCTACCTATTTATGGCATTGCCGTTTGGGGCATACAAGTGAAAAGCACATGAATAAGCTCCATGGTAATAGTCTTCTAACTTTGTTTGATTTTGAATCATACGAGACATGTCAGGCTTGTTTACTTGGAAAGATGACCAAATCGCCTTTTTCGGGTTTACCCGAGAGAGCGACAGACTTGTTGGAACTCATACATACTTATGTGTGTGGACCAATGAGCACGACAGCCAGAGGAGGATATCACTACTTCATTACTTTCACTGATGATTTCAGTAGATATGGTTATGTCTATTTGATGAAGCATAAGTCTAAAACTTTTGAAAAGTTCAAGGAGTTTCAGAATGAGGTAGAGAATCAATGTGGCAAGAAAATAAAGGCCTTGCGATCTGATCGTGGAGGTGAATATTTGAGTCACAAATTTAGCAATCATCTTAAGGGTTGCGGAATTGTTCCACAGCTCATGCCGCCCGGAACGCCTCAAAGAAACGGGGTCTCCGAATGGCGCAATCGAACTTTGTTGGACATGGTTTGATCGATGATGAGCCATTCGGATTTACCATTGTCATTTTGGGGTTATGATATAGAAACGGCAGCTTTCACACTTAACAGGGTACCATCTAAATCCATAGTTAAGACACCATATGAGATGTGGACTGGAAAGAATCCCAGTTTGCCTTTTCTAAAGATTTGGGGTTGTGATGCGTTTGTCAAGAGACTTCAGTCGGACAAGCTAACACCCAAATCAGATAAGTGCATTTTCGTGGGATATCCGAGGGAAACCTTAGGGTATTACTTCTACAACCGAGAAGAGGGCAAAGTGTTTGTCGCTCCTAGCGGTGTTTTCCTAGAGAAAGAGTTTTTCACAAAGGGAACGAGTGGAAGGTCGGTGCGACTTTAAGAAGTTCAAGATGAGCCAGTTGGGGATGCTTCTACAAGTGATGCTATTGTAGCAGAACAAGTTGAGGAACCCGTGGCAATAGAAGCACCACAAACACAAAGGTCGGCGAGTCTCCGCTAAACGCGGGAATTATTATTGTTAGACAATGATGAGCCCGCGACCTATGTAGAAGCGATGGTGGAACCAGACTCTGAGAAATGGCTAATCGCCATGAAATCCGAGATAGAGTCCATGGGAGATAATCAAGTTTGCAACTTGGTTGACCTGCCTGATGGTTTTAAAGCCATCGAGTGCAAATGGATCTATAAGAAGAAGATTGATATGGATGGAAATGTTCTGTCACATCCCAAAATTTTCCAAATTTTGAAATGTGAAAAAAATAAATAAACAAATAAATAATTGTTGAAATTTAGGGTGAGAATAAAGCTTTTGATTCCAAATGGAAACATCAAAACCTATTTTGATCAAATAAAATGCTAAAGGGATTTAAAAAGATAAACAAATAATAAATAAAGTTATGATAGTTGGAATTACTATTTTTGGATCTTTAAATAGAAGGATATGGTTTTTATAAAGCAAAGGTAGAATTATAAATAAGGATTATTTCATAGAGCCAAATTAAATCTTGGCCAAGCTTTTGAAATAAAATATTTCTATTTGATAAAAAGAGTGAAAGTCTATTTAAATAAAATAATAAGGATTTATTAATATCCAAATTTTATTTAAGTAAAGGCTTTTCCCATTTTAAAATAAACACTAAAACTTTTTAAAGTATTTTAAATAAGATTTCCAAGTGTTTTATATTTTCAACCTACTGAAAAGGTTTGGTATTATTTAGATTTCAAATAGAGTTTTTAAATAAATTAAATCCTATTTGAATTAAAGACTAAGGTCTATTTATTTAATTATTAATGGATCTAAAAAAAGAATAAAAAATTATTTTGTTTTGGACTTTGGATTATGTTGTTAAACAAAATTAAAATCAACAAAAAGTTTGGTTGTGGTTTGAATTGAATTGAAGTTTGAATTGATTGAAATAAAATCAGAACAGAAATTCCAAATAGAAAAAGAAAAAGCAATCTGTATAAAAAAAAGAGAAACAAGCAGCCCATCTGGCCAGCCCAGCAGCCCAACAGCGCAGCCCACCGGCTCTCCCCCGCAGTGAACCGTTTTCACTGAAAAACACACCCGCGCAGTCACAAACAAGTGGACCCCGCGCCCTCTCTCTCTCTCTCTCTCTCTCTCTCTCGCTGACCGTTGGACCCCACGCCACCTCATCGTCGTTCACACTCGCGACCACGTCTCCCTCGCCGTTGCTGCCTTGATTCCGGTGATCAATTCGTGTTATTGCCTGAGTTATTCCTCGCCGTGACCACGCATACATCAACGCCCCTCCCCCCTCTCTCATTCCCCCAAGCAGCATCTCCTCTCTACCACCAGGCTGAGTGAATTTCGAGCTCGACCACCTCTGTCTCCGATGACGTTTCGGACCAATTCCGGCGAACCGCAGCCGCCCCTCGCCTCCCACTGCACGCAGCCTTGTTCCCCATCGCCTGGCGCATCTCCCAGTGCCAGCTGCTTGGCCGCGCCCGCTCCAGAACGTAGGCAACCTCAACGCCACTCGCCACTGCCGTCTGTCTCGTCTCCGTCGAGTTTCTCCGGTAAGCTCCGACCACCCCGAGCCCTCCCGATGATGCTCATATACTCACCACGCTCGCCCACGTCTAACCCTGCATTTTTTGCCTCGGCATGACCTGCAGCCTCGCCCCCGTCGTCAAATAGAGTCGTCCGATGCCGCAGCAACTCTGGCGAGCAATTATTTTTGTCCCCGTGCGCCCCTTGCCTCCTCGCGACCACGTTGAGCATTGCCACGATCCCCTGGTCATGGTGAGCTACTTCCCTCCTTCCCTTGCGTCCTATATCGCCGGCTCCGCCGCAGCCAGAGCGTGCGCCGCCGCCAGCCGCCGCTAGCGCCGCCCAACCATGGTCAGAGACACAGTGCCCGTTAGATATTGATCTTACGGGTAGGATTAGATTTAAACGAAAGGGTATGTTTTCATCAGAGCCGTGCGTTTTAAATTAGATACAACGATCCTCAGTGCGTGATCCGCACGAAGCGGTACCGTCTAGTTAGATTGCGCCACATGGACATGGTTGGTTTAAAAATAGAAAATAGAATCTATTAGATATGCAAACTTGTAAAATTTATAACTTTAGTTCTACACGTCCAAATTTTGCAAATTTTATATCAATGGATTCAGAAGAGCAAGTTCGTTGCAACCATGCACTTTGTTAAATGTTTTGCTACTGTAAAATTGGTTGAAATTGCAGAAAGATGTGTAGGCATAATTTGAATACAAAAATTGTTCTAGATATATTTTTAATATGAAACCTTTGCAAAATGGATTGTTGTGAACCTACTGACCATAGGAACCAACTTATATATTTAAAAATGTATTTTGTGAAGATAAGGAATAAATAATTGAATTAGCTCATTTCTAGTCAAATAAAAATATTGATTATGATTTAGAAATGATTTTTGAGTAAAACCTTTGGGAAATGATTTGATTCAAACCTTCTGACCCTAAACACCAAGTTTTGTGAATTAACAACTTATTTGATGAACCATATAAAATCATTACTTTGCTAAAAGATATTTTCAACTACATAAAATATCACATTATCATAATATTTGGTTTATGAGATGAAACCTTTTGCAAATGGTTTTACCACTTTAGTAAATGACCACATTGAGCTTTAAAATGTTTAGAGCCTAGTAGAAACCACTTTTCCAAATAAAACTATCTTTTGCATGCTTGCATGCATGACATTGTTTTTGTTATTTTATGTGTGATAAATTGTTTGAATGCTAGTTGAATATGTGTTTGCTTGATTGAATTGTAGTGAAGTTAGAAGAGTGTGATATTTGCAAGATAAAGAAGTGAACCAACATTCTCTACTAAAAAGGCAAGTGACACTATCATCCATGTCCTACTATTTTCATTACACTTAGTGGATTTTGTAACATGCATGGAAAGGACTACTATATTTTATGCTATGCCAAATCCTAATAGGATACCCTTATATATTCCTTAGAGAAAACATTATAGTTGTAGTATGCTTAGCCCTGCTATATATTTGGGATGGGATACATGATATGATTATATGAAGTGTTGGAAAAATATATGTTTTATATAATAAAATAAGTACTCAATGAACCACCTGGGTGGAAAGAGGATACTCAAGTTTTGGACAAGGTGGCAACAAAGGGAACCATGTTTATATGGTTATCTTTTTGTATGTGCACTAGAAGGAAACCACCTAGAGACTTAGAGATTGAACATGTTTCTCGTGCAGTGGCTTCCATGTATAGCCATATGCTAAATGGTCTCTGGCTTAGTCAACTACATAGTGGAAGACCCATGCATTGGCATCTTCAGGTTAACTAGAATTGTGTATGGAAATATATCCCTACATTGGTGCCTGGTAGACAAGCTAGCATTGTGTATTGGGAGGACTTCTATGGAAAGACTTTGTCACATTCTCGATCTGCCAGTAATCCATTTTGGTGAGTACTTATCCAACGACCACTGGTGGCAACAAGACGAGATTGTGTCATGTGGGTAAAGTGTACAACTTCTGCAGAAGATCAAATTCTAAGTACTTAGCCGTGTCCCCGGTTATGGACAACTCTGAGCAACTAAGGCCTGAAGCTATGAAAGATCTCGACATTCCAATTTCTCAAAGTAAAACTTGATGGGGACAACAAGGGATTAGAAGCACTTGGAGTTTTCCAAGGAATTCAGAAAGATTTGACAAAGATCAAAACTATTTTGAAAAGATAGGACAAAACTATATTGCTTTCTGCAAATGAGCCTAAACCCCACTTAACCAAATATGCATGTAATGATAGGATCCACTTACTTCTACATAGTAGTGAAACTTGCCAATACAATTCAAATGTATTGACTCTTGTGGCTGCAACTTATTATGTTGCAGGTTTGTTTGATGTTAATGAAGTGTGTTGATTAGGATTACAAGTCTACAACCAACATGATTGCCTGTGGCACTTTGAAGATGAAGGACTCCATGCTATATAGTTATTCTGCTGCATTGTAATGAGATAGCCAAATGAGCTATGTAAGATGTAATGAATTATTTTATTCCTGGTTATAAACACTACAAGAAGAACCACCATACTGCAACACATACTCTGCATCCTCTTTGGTATGTGTTGTAAGAATTTATCATAGATACCCATATATGTGTTGCAAATTGTATCTGTTTCCTAATACTCCCGCACATTAGACTGCACGCGAAAACCATTGATTTACCGCCAGTACATTAGAAATTTGCTTTTGGCGCTAAGAGTGGATAGGCGCGGTCTATTTTTCGGGGGGAAGTTGGAACGTGAGTGGGCCTCTTATGTCCCGGCCAATTTTTATCTTCCAATCTATTTCTTGGTCGTGTACTTCTTATCTCCTCGTCTACTATCCTCCTGTATGTTCGTCTTCTCCTCGTCCTACCGCGGATCCAATCTCCTGCTACCGGGTAACTCCGTCGCTGAAGCACCCACCAGATCTTACTTCTCTGCTTCGCGTCTCCGTTCCTACCGCTATCATGTATCGACATCCAGAGAAGTATCACCCCCACCCAAACCTAGATCGTTGACCACGCATGTGCCATCTATAAGGTGCGGCTGCTCTACGGACTCGGCGGAGATCCGACAATCCAGGGTTCTATTTGTCTTTTCTCCACTTTCAGTTTCCCTTCTCCTTTTCACTTGGCGTGATGCGTATAACATTTTTGCACGATTTTTGTGTAAGCTCGCTGCATCGCTTGACATGGCCGCTCATCATATGGGGTCAGCCCTACTGCCCTAGTATTTTTTCCGTTAATCACAGCAGGACTAGAACGTGATATCGGGACCTCACCATAGCCAGACCATTCTGTCTATTTGTCCATGTATTTTAATTTTTGACTTTCTTCTTTCAATTATATTCTAATTGTGCAAGACGTCTGGTTCACTGTGGATATTTGTTAATTCTGAAAGTTATGTGCATCCGTTTGTTTCCAAGTATCGATTCGTGCTATCCATTATGTTTTGACTTTTTTTGTTGCTGTGTAATCAGGATTTTCAAGTGATGCTGATCACCGTCAGACTTGTTCAATCGAACTCATGGTATATAATTGGAATCATGGATATCTAACTGTGACAATAATCAACATTACTACGAGGATCAACAGGTCTGCACCATTATGCCTTACCTATATTCTCAAACCCTTACTGATTCAGCCTCACATAACGCTAAATGAACGTGTCCCACATGCATGATGCAACGCATCACACTCCTAATTTATTTATTTACTCCCTTCGGCCCAAATTAATTGACTCAAGTTTGTCTAGATTTAAATATATCTAGCACTAAAACATGTCTAGATACATCCGAATCTAGACAAATCTAAGTCAAATAATTTGGATCGGAGGGAGTACTACTTTTCGGTTTTCTCTGCATTCCCACACTCCAAAATTGTACTTCAGTTCAGAAAAGATTTGTGTTCTTATGTTATCTCATAACAGGTATATATTCATAACTTCTTCCATGCATCTAGAAGATACATGAATCAACGAGTGAGGCTTAAGTTGATTTCAGTGTCAGTGTCCGTGACTGTATGTTGTTTCTTCCTTGCGCACTTTGGCAAGAGAAAGGACAATGATATAGCTGCTCCTGTGAGTACATAAACTTCTGACTTCTGAATCTTCTGATTTTATAATTAAACCATAGAATATAACAGACATACATAGTATCTAGCTAAATCTATTTCTCACTTGTAATAGTTTCATTCAATGACATATTCATTACAATTGTATATACTGTAACCTTGTTTGTTTTTAAGAAACTCTAGATGGAAGCAATTTTTGCATTCATGTTCTCCAAGATAAACTGAGGCAAGATTAAATAGATGTGAAGCTCACACGCAAGAAAATATTAACCTGCTTCATTTACATGGCACTTATTTGTATTGTAGATTTGACATCTCATACTTATCAGCATGCATAGATATGAATAGAGTCTTGACTTCACACATGTGACGTTAGTTTCATGTATTTTTTTAACCTATGATACATTATTTATGTTAAAAAGGTAGAGATCAACTACTTTGTTTGTTCCTCCTTTTTCAATGGAAACTATGATGGCACGAACAAACCACCCATCATTGATTTGTACCTTGGAAAAATGTACTAACAAGTTAATTTCAGTGATGTTGCTGCAGTTAATTGGATTGGCATCATGGTTGTGTCTCATGCTGATTACTTGCAAGTCTGTTTAGTAAACAGATAAAGTGGAACTACATTTATGTGTGGGCTAGAACTGAGGCCACCGAAAATTACTCTTTGGCCAGAGGTAGATGCATGCCAGTCACTCGTACTTTGTGATATGTGGCTGGTCATTTTGTATATCTAGTTAATTAAAGGGTTATCATCTGTTGTTAAATGAATCATTCATATATTTATCATGGTTACATTTTTTCATCCTTCCCTTTGTATTTCGATCTTTGTGATAACGACTTCACATGTAGGTTGCCATGGGCTGTTTCAAATGCATGGGCTGGCACAATTTATCTTGCATGCTAATTTGGCTTTGGCATACTACCAAGGTGTTTGAAGACATTCCAAGCAGCATGCAGATGTGAATATAATGGTATCATCAACCAAGATTCACAGGCATTTTTCTTTCATTTTTCAATTATTATACTTTATTCTATATGCACATGCAACATGAAATTCCTCTGGACGGGGCCTTAATGCTGCTAAGATTGTGGTCTCTATTCAGTTTGTCTAGGAAAGAAACAATTTGACTGGTGCTTTACATGCCCTGTTTCAGATATATGCCTTTTGACATTTTCGCATGGTGAGTAGTAGATCAAGTACGTAGTAGAAATCATATATATATATATTTTGCCACATGGATACTGAAATTAGACTTTGTTTTTGCAGGTTCAAAAGATCAGCAAGAATTGCTATATTCGGATATCAACTCTGTGCATTAAAAGGCAGAACCTTAGAAGGAATAGATATAGGATTAGATGGAATATCATATTTTGAACAAAACTCTTATCTTTGTACTCTTAAGATAATGTACATGTATCCGATGGTCATTCCAATGAATATATTTGAGTTTTTTCTTCTTCGTGCAATGCATTCAAATTTTTGATTTCTGTGTATTGTCATACATATCTGATAACATATATATTCTCTTGCCAAGACAAAATGAATGCTAGCATCTCTAACGAAATCAACCCACCCAATTCAAAAAACAATATCTTATTTTTAAATAAAATTTAAATCAACCCACCCAATTCAAAAAACGATATCTTATTTTTAAATAAAATTTATCAATCGGAATCCTTTATGTACCAACAGATAAAATCATTGCCTGACCTCCGTTGCCACTTTGCAACACTTGATCCATTGGTTACCAACGCAAATATATGTGTTGCATTGTGTCATAGCAACACCCAAAAACGCAACGCATACCAAGTCGTTGGTAAATGCGCTAGCAACGCCTATATGAGCATTTAGATACGGATTTGTGCGTTGCTGTAGGAGGGGTCTTCTTGTAGTGAAAGTTGTATTATGACCTTTGTTTCTTGATATTACATCTTAACTGTGGATGCTAGCTATTGATCCAGGGACTAGCATTGTAAACACAGGGATCTCTACCTTATTAAAGGTTGGGAACCTTGCATGTTCACATCCATAAAGCTCGACTTGTTGCAAAAGGTTTTAGACAAGTTCAAGGAGTTGACTACGACGAGACTTTCTCGCCCGTAATGATGCTTAAATCTATACGGATCATTCTAGCCATTGCTGCACATTTCGACTATGAAATATGGCAGATGGATGTCAAAACGTATTTCCTAAATGGAATCCTAACTGAGGACGTGTATATGATGCAGCCCGAAGGTTTTGTCGATCCAAACAATGCTGGAAAGGTATGTAAACTCCTGAAGTCCATTTATGGGCTGAAGCAAGCATCTCTGAGTTGGAACATTCGATTTGATGAAGTTGTAAAGGAGTTTGGCTTCATCAAAAACGAACAAGAACCTTGTGTTTACAAGAAGGAAAGTGGGAGAGCGCTGGTATTTCTAATCTTATATGTAGATGACATACTGCTGATTGGAAATGACATTCTTATGCTCGAGTCTATTAAGACCTCGTTGAAAAAATAGTTTTTTGATGGAGGACTTAGGAGAAGCAGCATATATTCTGGGCATCAAGATCTATAGATATAGATCAAGGAGGCTAATTGGATTAAGCCAGAGTACATACATTGACAAAGTATTGAAACGGTTTAGCATGGAAGAGGCTAAGAAGGGGTTCTTGCCCATGTCTCATGCCATAAAACTTAGCAAGACTCAGTGTCCTTCGACTACTAATGAGCGTGAGCGCATGAGTAGGGTTCCATATGCTTCGGCTATTGGATCCATCATGTATGCAATGATATGTCCTCACCCAGATGTTTCCTATGCTCTAAGTGTTACGAGCAGATATCAGGCTGATCCAGGTGAAGGTCACTGGACAGCGGTAAACAATATCCTTAAGTACTTGAGAAGGACTAAGGATGTGTTCCTAGTTTATGGAGGTGAGGATGAACTCAGTGTAAGGGGTTACACATATGCGAGTTACCTTAACGACTCAGATGACTCCAGATCGCAATCTGTTTATGTGTTTGTCATGAATGGTGGTTCTGTGAGTTGGAAAAGTTCCAACAAGATACGGTGGCCTCCTCTTCAACGGAAGCTGAATATATTGCCGCCTCGGAGGCTGCAAAGGAAGCTGTTTGGATTAGGAATTTCCTGATCGCTCTTGGTGTGGTTTAGAGCGCGTCCAATCCCATGGACGTTTATTGTGACAACAATGGTGCTATTGCACAAGCCAAGGAACCTAGACAGCACCACAAGAACAAACATATTCGCATGCGTTACCATCAGATTCGAGAGTTCGTTGAGGATGGTAGTGTCATGATATGCAAAATACATACAAACTCAAATGTTGCTGATCCTTTTACAAAGCCACTCCCGCAGCCTGTGCATGAGGCGCACGCAAGAGCAATAGGTATTAGATACAATCTAGATTGACTCTAGTGCAAGTGGGAGACTGGAGGAAATATGCCCTAGAGGCAATCATAGAGATGATTATATTTCTTATGTATCCATGAGTTATTGTAATATTCCTTAAATATCCATATCAGGCAACTTGTATTTATTGGCAATTATGTGAATTGTTTGTGAAACTCTATACTTGTATGGTTATTTAAGAGTTGTCCCCTAGTCGAAGTTCATGTGCGAACACACGTGAATTTAGACTAGCACATCGATTGGTTGATGACTATGTTTCGCAAGTCATAGACATGGATATGTCAAACCAATGATGTGGACACATGTTATGAACATGGGGTTGGACTGACCCAACTTGAGACTGGCAATTAGCTGTAGCTCTCTCTCTACACATCATGTATGTTTTGTCCTTAGACCTGAGATTGTCGCATGTACTTGAGATGTGGATCTACATACTTTGGGGCTATCAGACGCTACTCCGTAACTGGGTAGTTATAAAGGTAGCTTTCGGGTTTGTCCTGAAGCATGCTGCAAGGCGTGGTCAATCAAGATGGGATTTGCCCCTCTCTACTTGAGAGAGATATCTCTGGGGCCCTCGAATGATCAGATCTAGAAATGCATGGCCGTGCTACATATGGTTAAGTGTTAACCTAGTAAAGGTATTCCGAATCACAGTATCGAGAAAGGGAGGTCAGCTTGGAGCTAGACCAAATATCGTGAGACAAAGGGAAAGACATGTACTAAACCTTGTGATGGTTCGTCCGATATGATCTTTGTATGCGTTTAGGAGTTGGCACGTCTTGCTAGAGGCCGCTACCAACTATTGACAGAATAAGTGTATTCGTGTCATGTCTATACGTATATGAACCTATAGGGTCACACACTTAAGGGGATAAAATTCTAATGAGAATTGGATCCGAATTAGACCAGGCTTAGGCTACTAATGGGCTGCTAATGTAGAAGCCCACTAGGGACGCCTATATAAGAGAGGGTAGGCGAGCTGACCAGGGTTAGACCATTCCACCCAGCCGCCACTCCTCACGCATGTGTTGCACGCGCGGACCTAGCAGTCCGGCGTCTGATGCTTCCACCCTGTACGTGTGGATACCTCGGAGGCGCTGCATCTGTAGCGTTTGGACGAGCCGCGCAAGGGGACCTTCTCATAGGACGAGAAGGAGGAGGAAATGTAGATCTTCTGTACTGCCTCGACGCGCTTCATCAAGTTCCGCAACTACGCGTCTAGTGGTAATCCTGTGATCTATGACAACAGTAATCCTGGTTTACGCGGTAGAAATTTTGATTTGCGCTAGTGTAGCCTACCCGTATCCCTTCAATGTCGTAAATGTATCTATAATTAGTGATGCTCCATGCTTGCTTTGTATCAACTTCCTTATGTTTTGTCTACACTTTGAGGCATTTTTATACATTTTCTGGAACTAACCTATTGACAAGATGCCATAGTGCCAGTTGCCCGTTTGATGCAATTTTTTGGTTTTAGAAAAGCTAGTAAGGAAATATTCTCAGTATTGGATGAAACAAAAGCCGAAGTGCCTATTTTTCCAGACGCAACACGAAGCCCGAAGGAGAGACGAAGGGGAGCCACGAGGCGGCCACACCATAGGGTGGCGCGGGCCCACCCTTGGTCGTTCCAGCCCATGTTGTGGGCCCCTCGAGGCTCCACCGACCTTGCCCTTTCGCCTATATATACGTCTCCTCGAAACATAAACCCTACATGGATCATATCTCCACAAAAAGTTCTGCAGCGCCGCCGCCACCGAAGAGATTCGGGGCACAGAAGTCTCTATTCCGGCACCCTGCTGGGACAGGGAATTTTCCCCGGAGCCATCTCCATCGACTCCAACACCATCTCCATCGCCGTTGCTGACTCCCATGATGAGGAGGGAGTAGTTCTCCCTCAAGGCTAAGGGATCTACCGGCAACTATGTGTTCATCTCTCTCTATGTGTGATCCTATTGTGGTCATGAGCTTTGTAATCAAGTATATCTACTCTACTATTCAAGTGCTTTAATTGTAATCTCCGTTATCCTAACGTGTGTGAAGTTGACAGTGTGCACATCGTGTGGCACTTAGGCTAAAGATTACAGAAATACTTATCATGAGGAATATTTTGAGTTGGATGTCTCTATGAAATTGTGGTGTTTGTTGGAACCATCTAGTGCTCAAGGTGACAGTGTGGGGTTACCTAGATGGGGAATGCGAACTTTAAGGAGAGATTTTGTATCCCTACCATGGATTGGAGTTATCCAACCGGAGAGTAGTTCATAGTAGCATAATGAAGAGAAGATATTTATATGAGAGAGTCCACTAGTGAAAGTATGATCCCTAGGCCTTGTTTCTAAGCATTGAAACACCGTTTAAAACCAGTCCTATTACATGTTTGCTTGCTACCACTTTTATTTCAGATTGCAATTACCACTTATAATCATCCATATTACTTGTATTTCACTATCTCTTTGCCAAACTAGTGCACCTATACACCTGCAAGTGTATTGGGTGTGTTGGGGATACAAGAGACTTCTTGTATCTTGATTGCAGGGTTGCTTGAGAGGGATAACTTTGACCACTTCCTCCCCGAGTTCGATAAACCTTGGGTAATCCACTTAAGGGAAACTTGCTGTTGTTCTACAAACCTCTGGACTTGGAGGCCCAACACTGTCTACAAGAATATAAGCATGCGTAGACATCATGCTGCCATAACGGGTTGAGTCCCGAAGCCGGTCCCTAATGATGTGTGCAGGGTTCAAGATTACATATGTCATGTGTCTCTTGTTCCCCTCCACGCTTACCTACCTGTTATGAATGCACCTCCTTCGAGAAGAATCAGAATGCGTATGTCAAATGGAACGCCCGAACTATGTGACTCATGAAATATACTAGGAAAGTTAGTTGGTCGAGGGGGTTTCCAGGCACCCGTGTGGCTGTACGCTCATCTTGTTCCATAGGCAAGAACTCGGGTCCTAGGGGTGGAAAGTATGGGACTACAAAAACCACAACCCACATGGCCTCCCATACAGGCCTTAGCATGTTTACCATACATCACCAGATCATACCATGTTCTCCTGTCCACTAGGTTCATTCGCAGCTCTGATTCATCAACCGGATATGCCAGTAGTAACTGTTAATCATGTCTAAGCACAACGGATATAAATAGCTCTAGCAAAGCTCACAAGCTAAAGCCTAGTTATGCTAGGAGCAGTGGATCAGGGAATATAGGCTTCAAAGGTAACATGCATCAAATAGGATTACTCCATCTATCAATAAAAGACTTTGGAATCATATGCACATGGCAAGAATGAAATACTTTGAAAGCATATGACTCATATGTATGTGCGGGGCTTCGCTTGCCTTTGCCTATTGATACCCCAAAAGCAGATATTCGGACATTTGGTACTTTAATTGATTACCTTTGGTCAAGTATTGATATTCGATCTTTGTTGGTGTTGATTTTGGTCTTCGATCTCAATCTTGATTCCGATATCGTATTCTACCGGAGAAGAACCAAATACCAGAAAGAAAGGGAACAATCAACACATGGCATCGATGCAATGCTTAAACAAGGATGATGATATGACAAGTTAAATTGCATTGAAATAAACCCCTAAGTCATGCTTGACAATTAATCGAGGTCTCGAGGGGTACAAACCCTAATTCGAGAAAACCTCGGAGGCATATGAGAGGGGTTATATTGTTGTTCTAATTATACTTGTAATGGAAATTGCTTATCAATGCATGATTATAGCTTAAAGAGGTAGATCTCATTTTTCTGAACATTTTGATATATTATTTATATTTTTCTAACTTAAAATGAATTAGTTATGATTTTTCTCAATTTTAATCCATTTTAAATCAATTTTTGAAATATTGTAAAACAATTTATATTTTGGAATTAATTTTACATTTTATTTAATCAGAAAACATTTCTAAAAATGTTTATTGGACTTACAACAGGGGCCCACATGTCAGGTATTTGTTATTTACAGAAATGATTTATGGAAAACATTTAAAAATAAAAAGAAAATAGGGAATATGACCTCATGCTGACGTTAGCATGATGCCAATAATGGAGGTGCTCTCAGGTTGAGCATGCCCCCATCGATTGGCTACGCGTGGGACCTCGTGGCTGGGCTTGCTGGATAGAGGAGGACGAGGCGAGCAGTTTAGTGGTGGAGCAGCCGTTTATTGGTCATCGGAGCGTCAAAATCGACAAAGAACAGCGGCGGCGGGTGGTGGTGCTCGGTGGGAGGTGAAACCACGAAGCAAGAGGAGAAGGGGAGGGTGCTGGCATGATCAGCGGCTCACCGTGAAGCTAGCAGAGGGGTTGGGGAGGCGAGGCGAGGTCGGAGGCGAGGACTATGTCACGTGGAGCTCGGTCGGCCATGGGGAAGACGGGGTCGTCGGCGTCGATTGAGGGATCACCTCCTCAATTCTGCTATTGGGGAGGAACAGGAATGCGAGGCGGAGCTCGTGGCACCCTTGCCTAGGCACGGGACGGCTCGGAACGGCGGTGACGGTCAAGGTCCGACGATCTAGGGTTCGGAGCTTTTGCATGCGAGCAACACAGAGCGATAGAGGAAGAGAAATGGGGATAAGGAGGGAGAGAGGGACGTGGTCGTTCTTATCCTCAGCTCCAGGGGCGGCGGCGAGCATGAATCATGGCGCAGCGGCCGACGGCGTCGCCGGCGACACGCAAGTGGTTACCGTCATCGTCAAATACGACGGAAAGAACGGGGCCAAAGCGGTATGGGCTAGCGACGGGCTACAGCAAAGAAGGGCGGCGGATGCTGGCGACTGCGTGTGGGCGGCAGGGAGAAAGGAGAGAGGAGCTAGGCTCGTCCCAGTTAGACTTAGGGATAGGTTTTTTTTTCTTTCTGAACTATTTTTCTATTTCTATTTTTGACTTTCTCTTTTGTATTTCATTTGTAATCTATTTTGATTATTTTCCAAATACAGAAACTTCTATAAATATTTCAAAATATTGTAGGGACCCTTGTTACCAATTTGGGTTCCGAATATTTTGAGGTTTAAAAAAAATTAACACAAAAAAAGTAGGGATGGCCCTACTGTGTCATTTTCATTTATAAAATGAGTATGTACAAAGGGTAAAGGGAAAAATAGTTCAAATATAAATTACAAGGTATCAAGCCACTGCTGCATGCCCTCCTTGAGGCTGGGCTTTGCTCTATGCATAACAAGAGCAAAGGATTCTTTAAAGAATCTAAAACACTCCAAAAGATCTAGTTGCTGCCCATCAAAAATGATTTTGTTTCGATGGTTCCAAATACTCCAACAGGCAGTAATCAGCACCTCTTTAAAACACATAGAATTAGCCCTCTGACCACCATCAATGAGCATATCAATAAATGAAAGATCAATATTCCGCTCCATGTTAAGTTTGCAACAAAATTACTGACTAAAGTCGCATGAGTAGATTTCAAAGAGGGAGGAAATTAGGGCATTGATAATCCATGGCTCATATTGGCTCGCTTCATATATTAAGGCCATGTTCGATCTTTTTTCAATGGTGGAAGGGAACAGCCAGGTTGCTCCTATAGCACGTGGCAACGTTTGGATGTCCCGAGCAAGATTTTTTAAGCGGCCATTAACAACGACCACCTCTCCCCATCCAGGCATGACGCACACACTGAAGAACTTTCTCTCAGTCTCTCCCCTCCTCTCCCATCCCTTTAGGCTGGCCAAGCCACCACACACACAAAAATGCCGCACAACTGTTCCGATCAGTGCACCTTCATTGACGAGTCGAACACACGGGCCAACGGGGATATCAGTCCCTACCATGGTGATAGAGGGGAGTCCGTTAACGGGCCGTACTATTCCGACACACCAGAAGGTAATTTTTCTGACGAGGACCCTGCTTACCATCATATGATGGAGGGGATGTCTGTAGAGAGCACATAGGAGGAGGAGTACGATGGTTTATCTTTCATCTATGATGGACCCGTCATCTTCAAGAAGAGTTCACTCGGTCCACACCTCTTTAGCAAGAAGAAAAGGAAGCAGGAGGATGAGGGGTCGTAAGATCTATGGCCACATCTCTAGGTACGAGACGTCATCTCCAAGAAGAGTGCACTCGATACCTTCTTCACTGGCAATAAGAAGAGGAAGCAGAAGGAGGCAAGATGCTTGAAGAAGAAGAAGAGAGCTAGGAGATGCCACTGGAAGCAGAAGGGCGGTGTCAACAGGAAGGTGACAGCGGAAGGATCCAGGTCCAATAAGAAGAAGAAATCTTATGATTAATTTTGTTTAATAAGGTTCGGATATTGAATATTATCAAGTGAAAATTGGAATGGTGTTGGGATCTAGCATAAGTACCACGTTTGTCATTTCATCTCCCACTACGACGCAATAAAACCTCTTGTATTACTTCATCTCCTTAATTTTGCATGTGATTAAGGAAAGAGGGTGCCAATATAGAGAAAGCGACGTAAATTAGTACTCACATGATTTTAGGTAATTAATCCTCCTACTAAAATGAAGAAACCTGGGAAATCGCATGTATTCATAGTGATTAAGTGAAGTACGGAGTACTACTATCAAAGTCCGGTGGATAAAAAATAACCTTTATACATCATACTTACACGTAAATCATTTCCTTGCTCGGCATTGATTTAAGTTATTTAATGTCACATTGATATGAAAACTCGACTGCGCCCAAAGTGCTATCCCCTGGCCAGCACCACAGCATGTAAAAATGATTGCGTCGCCTAGAAGATCAAGCAAGCACGCAACCATCTATATGCTAGAAGAATCCAGCAGACACGCAAACATAAGAATCAGGAGACTGCGCGCCATGCCAAGAAACACATGAGTAGAGAGAAGAAAATCACCGAGAAATAGAGAGGAGCAAAATAAAATGCCTTGGCAGCAAGGACGTGCATCCCAGCACATGTGTCTCTGGCGTGCCCCTATGAACCATGTGATGACAGTTGCATATGAGTAGTACAGTTCACTTCATGAAGTCACTAAGAGAAGGAGTACTCATGTACTACCTAAACCCTAAACCCGCCAGCCGCCCGTCCCCCGCAAATACCTATACCTACCGGAGTAAAAAGAGATGATGTACTACCCGAGTATAAAAAGACATGTATTACCGGAGTATTAGTACAACTATACTACTGCTGCTGCTACTATTCTAATCCGGTTACTACTCCGTGGAGTTTCTAGAATCAGGACATGTTTTTTTCTAAATTAATCCTAGTACTTGTATCTAGACAATCTTAACCACAAGAAAGAAATAGAATTGTGCTGAGGTTTTGTGTATCGGGGCATCGATCCTGACGTTTTCCCTGTGGACCAGAATGCTGTAAACTTTGTTTCATGAGTAATGGAACCGGGGTAGGTTCCCTTTCCCTCTAAAAACTGAGAGAGAAACAAAAGAGCCAGAAGAGACAAGCAGATAAAATAAAATGCAGATCTTGTTGAAGACATGCATGCAGTCCTCATCTCTCCCCTGTAGCACTATACACTTTGTGCCAGACCCCAAGCTTCTCTGTCTCTCTCTAGGAGTATACCTTCATGTGGGTAGGATCTGTCACTGTACAGCGTGATACCTGATTTACTCTCACCCATCAATTTCCTGTAGCCTTGTTTTGACCAACCAGTGTGAAGCATGGTGTTGAAGTGGCATTCACTAAAATCAGCCTCTCCATTAGCCAGTCAGCCGCCACTGGTGCATGATACCTACTTATTACTCCATTTTTATGCAGGAGCATGGCTCTAGGATGGATCAAGGGATCCCATATTCAATTCCCTCAATGCCGCATAAAAATTCTAGACTGTAGGCACTACATCGATGAGCCGATCTTGCAGGTAACCACTCCAATGCCGCACGTCTCGGTGGATTCCACCAAGAGCTAGCTAGCGATGGACAAATACAAGCTAGCGCTGATAACTATTCCATGCCCCCACGTTGGTTGTCTCACCATGGTCGCCTACCACAAGCTCGACGACCACAAGACCGTGTGCCCATACAGCCCGTGCGGCTGCATGGAGGTCGGATTCATTTTCACCGCCTCGCCGGTTGAGCTCCTTATCCACCTCGACGGCGAACACAAGGTACAAGTGCATAGGATATTGTACGACAACCCATGTAGTTTATAGTAACGATGCCGTTACCGTCCTTTCCGCCTTCCACGGTCATCATCTACGGTGATGTCGCTAGCAGGTTCAGCCTCATCATCGGCGAGCTTGGCCAGGTCGCCGACATTTCCTTGATGTGCGTTAGGGTGACCACGTGCTCATGGCCTAGTACAGGTTGAAGCTATGCGCGACTGGCCCGCAATCGCCGATGCACTTCTCGATGGACACCATTAATGGGGTAATGGAGCCGACGAGCTGCATGTCGCCCTACAGTGTCGTGCTCGAAGATCCGACGTTCCTCACGGTGCCGCCACGATACATAACCGCGGCTGCTGGATGTACCAGAAGGTGTTCTCCTTCTGCGTTTGCCTCAACAGGAAGAATTGATCTTAAACTGTGGCTAGTGATCATAATGTTATGGTAATGATGTATTACTAGTTAATTTACTTCTAGAGTTCCACTCATTTACTTGTTACTACAGTAGTACTCGGAGACATGGTCTATTTTGGCACTAGGAAGCGTGTATTTTGGCCGTAAAGTGAGTTTGCTGATAATGTTTATATTTAGGATTTAAGTATTCTCTAAAATTATATGTCATAATTCTATATATTATGCCAGACTCATGTGTAAGGCACATGCAAGTTACTCATCCTACTACTTTTCCTTGATTGATTTTAGGGTCCTTTGTGCTAAATGTATGGACATAGATGTAATTTTCTCTTTTGTGAGGTCCTTGGTGTAACATATATGTACACATCCTATGATCGTGTTAATTGAATCATCTCGCTCCAAGGGGACATACCCCGGTCAGAAAAATAAAATGCCACCACCCGATTTTCATAAAATGTGGATGATGACCTTGGTCATTTGGCCTGAAACCCAAGAAAGTACACACGGAGTACATGGTATAGTAGGCCATACTGTCAAACGAGTTTTTCAATTATTTTTACTGGTAAAATAAATTAAAGAACAAAAAATGCCCCCAACAAATTTTCGTACAAAGTGGACAATTCTTCCTTATAGTTTCCCAAGTTTAAAGATTTTTCTGGTTTCAAAATTCGAACATGGTTTGTTGGATCAAGACTGGCAAATCCAAACATTGTTAACCGTTGGATCTTGTTTTCCATTCTTAGCATCTAGAATATTCTATTGATAGTATTTAGCACAATGAACGCAAATGTGCGGAAACCTCAAAACACACTTCATTGCTTGGTTTTAGGGACCTTGTGCTAAATGCATGGACTTGGATGTAATTTTTATTTTTTACGAGTTCCTTGATGTAACTTGTACTTCCACAGACCATGTTAACTGAAGCACCTCGCTCCCGGGTCCCTACCACAGTTAGAAGAAAATGCAACCCTCATAATTACCACACAAAGTGGACCACGGTTTCTTATATAATTCCATTTTTCAAGCTTCCTCGCTAACTTTTCACACTTCATTTACTTTTTTGTTGATTCAGCAAAATTAGGTCAAACTTGAGCTAAAAGTAAGCACGGTAGATTAATTGTTCTTGAATTAAATGTAATTTAAGAGGTAGATGGGTGCGTCTTCTTGTAGCAAACAATGTTGTAGGTGTGAGTTTCCAACTATCTAGAAAGAACATTCTCAATTTCCCGAGTGATGACGAGATTGTTCTTTTCTGTAAAGTAAGTCCGAAAAATATGGATTCGAATGCCACAAGCCAAGCTTCTAGACATATTAAGTGGATCCACATGTTGTAGTTAATTGAGATTTCGATGTTTTATGAGTTTTCAAACTCCCTAGCTAACTCTTCACACTCGAGTGACTTTATGTCGATTTATCGAAATTAGGTCAAATTTGAACGCGAGTAAATTTTAGGTTGCTTTGAAAGTTTTACGAAAAAGCTTTTGGAGGTACCCATTGGGGGGTCAATTAATATATCAGAAACCACTGAAATTTTTGACAATAGGTTCAACTTCTTGCTAAGATTATTCATCTTGACAATTTTGTAGGGTTCGTTGCATGGAAAACAAAAAATTCTATCGCAAGAACACATAAAACCAAGATCCAATCTATGGCAAAGCCAAGATCTAATCCACGAGATCGGTGCAACAAGGTTGAAGAGAACTAACCCTCTTAGATCCAAAGTGTTTAACAAGATTAGATTCTCGTGGTTTATGTAGTCGATCACTTTCCGATCTCAAGATCGCGTTGATGATCTTTCCGGTGCCACGTTCCGGCAACACTTCCGTAATCGATCACACGTATGGATTTGATGAAGACATTCCTCTCCCCGTTCTAGTGGGCAGCAGAGGTAATAGATCCCCTTGGAATCCTAGTAGCACGACAGGGTGGTGGTGGTGGAGGAGGAGAGATTTTTGCAGGGCTTCGCCTAAGCCGGAGTAGCTGATAGAGGAGAGAGGGGAGGCGGCAGCTATGGTTTAGGCGCCAGGGACAAGGGGCAAGAGGGGTGCTCCCCCACCCTTCATTATATAGTGGGGGCGACCAAGGGGGTTCCCAGCCCTAGCCGAGTTCCCCCAACTTTCCACAAGGGGAAGAGTTGGGGACTTGGCCCCCAAGTCTCCTCTCTTTCCAAACTAGGGTTTGACTTTTCAAACTAGGGTTTAACCCTATTTTCCTAGTGCTAGCCGGTTTGCCCTTTAGGCTTGGTGTGGCTGGCCCCTAGGGCCCCCAAGGCATGCCACAGCCCAAGTGACTCCTCCTGGGGTGGTGGACCCACTGGTGGTCCCTCTAGAACATTCTAGAAGTTCCAGTCAAAATACCGGAAACTTTTTCAAACCCCGGAAAACCACTTTCCTTATATGAATCTTATTCTCTGGACCATTCCTGATCTCCTCGTGATGACTTGGATCCAATATGAGACTCCGAACAACATTTGGTCTTGAACTCATATTCCATATCTACTTAAACAACATCGAACCTTAAGTGGGTGACCCTACGGTTCGCGAACTATGCAACTACGGTTCGTGAACCTTAAGTGGGTGACACCTCTCTGGTCAATAACCAATAGTGGGATCTGGAGATCCATAATGGCTCCCACATATTCAACGATGACTTCGTGATCGAATGAACCATTCACATATGATAGTGATTCCTTTTCTCGCACGATACTTTGCTTATCCGGGGTTCGATCGTCGGTATCTCCATACCTAGTACAACCTCGTTACCGATAAGTACTCTTTACTTGTAGTGTGATCTAACATCCCTTGTGACCTAGTCACATGCTTGCAATCCAATTGGATGAGACTCCACCGAGAGGGACCAGAGTATATCTATCCATCATTTGGATGGACAAATCCCACTCTTGATCCATGCGCCTCAATGCATACTTTCAGAATACCCAATGCCACCTTTATAACCACCCAGTTATGAAGTGCTCTCTTATGTCATCAAAGCACTCATCCGATGATGGTGATAAACATGATCTCATGGTCGAAGGATTAGGTTACTATGTATCTGAAAGCTTGTAGCAAAACGAACTTAATGACTTTGATCTTATGCTATGCTTACTATGGGTGTGTGTCCATCACATAATTCTCCAAATGATATGATCTTGTTATTAATAACATCCAATGTCCATGATTAGGAAACCATGGTCATCTTTTAATCAACAAACTAGTTTAATAAGAGGCTTACTAGGGACTCTTTTATGTTTACAAAATACACAAGTATTAATGTTTCTGGTTAATACAATTATAGCATGGGATGTAAACCTTTATCCTAAACATAAAGATATGATAATAACCACTTTATCATTGCCTCTTGGGCATATCTCCAACAGTCTCCCACTTGCACTAGAGTAAATAATCTAGTTTGAAAAACTTTGTGCATTCAACACCTATGGCTTTCTGGTGTTGTATATACACGATTGCTAGTGGCAAACATGATCTTCGGATCCGACACTTTCAGGTCCGTGTGTATTTGCATGTCTTTACATCTCTACGCATCACTCATTCTCCAATGAGATGGCATTGTATAAATTTAGTCCTTTGGTGAGACCTTTAGATCCTTGGGGTTAAACCATGTTGATACAACTATCGTACAATATATCTTCATAGTGCTAGCCTGTAGTATGCCACACCTAGTTTGATAAAAACTACTTGATGCAAATGCCCTCTTGGCTAGTACAATAGCAGTCATATACTTAGACTTTTGTTGTAGTATCTGTCACAATGTCTCAACTTTGGAACTCATCCAAATCCGTTATGGAATCTCCTTTTCATTACATTATGCCACCCATAGTTTAAATTGAGATAAACTTTCGGGGGGATAACCCCGGGTAGGGTCATAAGGGGTAAAGCATTACCCAGCTTGATTTAGGCCGAGTCAAGAAAATACTAGCTAGATCTTAACGTCCGGGATATGAAGCCTGTGTAAGGCTAACATAGAAAGTATGTCGGCCCGCACAGGACAAACAAGTTCAACTTGCAGGAAAAAGCAAGCCGGGTCTCACGAGGGCAAGCCGAGTAAGGAAGGACACATGACCCCTTTTCGAGTAAGATCCAGGAGGGACCATGTTAAAGCATGGTCAAAAGAGAAGGGCGCCACCGGGTGACAACAAAGGAGCCAGGTGACGCTAAAAGCATTAAGTGACATATAAAGCACCGTATGACGCTATAGACCTGGCATCTACGTACAGAAGGACCGTTAGCTGTACAACTTTGTTGACTGGGTCAGGGGCCTAGGGCTGTCCCCATGACCCGGCCCGCATAGTAAAGAGAAAGATCCAAATAGTAAAACCTAGAGCCCAATCTGTAACCTAGCTATTCTCGTTGCCTATATAAGGAGGGGCATAGCAAGGGTTTATAGGGGGACGCGACTAGTGCCATAGGGCTATACTAAAACAGCACAAGGAGCACTTGTAAGTTTCAAGAGGAAATAAAATCACAAGCCTGGAGAGTTCATCGTGTGCGGCAGGACCGTGCACACCATCCCCGGTTACCTCAAGCGTCCATCTGGCCCCCAACTTAAGACTACACATGGCATCTGCCATGACACCACCACGACAGTTGGCTCCCACCGTGGGGCCATCAGCGGCGCTTGCTGGAGTTTTCATCTGAACGGGCAACATCATCGCTTCAATGGGCGAGCGCGTCTACTCCGGCCTCATCCAGAGATTTGGAGCGCTCAACTTCGCTAGCGACAATGCGGACTGCTTCGGGACTAGGCCGTTCCCTAGGGGCGGTCGCTTCATCAAATTCGGCAAGCACCAAGTCTACGTTGCAGTGCGCGTGGAGCGCGCATACCTTGAGCTCGCCGTCTTGGCGCCGAATCCACATGCGGTCCATGCTGTGGGAAAGCTTCACCAGGTCGCCTTTGCTGAGGTAATGATGACTGCACCTAGTCCTTCTCGTCCCCCAGCACCTCCAATAGTCCCAGTGGTAAACGAGGCAGCCGAGGAAGACGACTCGGATGCCACACCAATGGCAGCAAGAACTGCGAAGGTACCACTGGAGAGACCAGAGAACATAGCAACGAGTAAAAGAGCCAAGGAGTTGCAGGAAGCAATAGAAAAACTAGCAGAACCAGTGGCACCAACAGCTGACCCGACGCGTGCACAAGCCAAATTAGAATAAACCAGGAAAAAGGTGTTGGAAAGAGCTAAGAAGCTAGCCAAGGTACAACAGGATCTGGAGATTACCCTCCGAGAATATAACTCAGCGCACCGAGTCAAGAGCGCAAAGACCCGGCTCGACGCGACAAGGATAAGAGGAAGGAACCTCAACGAGGAGCTGGCAGATTCCACATCCGAAATAACCCCAAAATGTAGTCATGAAACAGCCATACGACCGACATACAATACGGCAGCAACCAACCTAAGAGCTGCAGAAGTAGCGATGGATGAATTACCTCACTTGACGGGTGAAGCAAAGAGAAAACAACATGAAAGAGTGAACGAGCTGGTGAGAGCAGCAGGAAAGCTGAATGAGGCCTATTACAGGGCGGATCTAGGTAAATCTGACAGGTCACAGCTAGTTCACTCGGCAACCCCAGTCCCGGCTAGGTCCGTTGGGCATACAGCCTCCTCGCCAGGGGATGCGCCAAGACAGAGAAAATAGAAAAGTGTGGACTCAGGAAAAAAACAAACATATGGTAGCCTATGATCCGGAAGTAGCTCAAGGAACCCAGGTCATGCCCAAGGCACAAGAAGAAATGCTGGCCAGGGAAACGAAAACCAAGAGAATGCTGGCCGAGAAAAGCATGTTCGACAGACAAATGATAATGGAGGCCAGAACTATGCGCCGCAACATAGGCGCAGAACTCACTTGGCAGGAGGAGGAAACCCACTTCCTAACCCGCCACCGGCATAACTCGAAAGACAGTAGCAAAGTACAGGACGAGTGGTGCAGCCACCTGTAGATCCAAATGCTAACAGATATAATGATGGTTACTCGGCCATGATTAATGCCGGATCATGTGTACAATGCAATGGGATGTCGGCTAGGAGGCAGAAATCTCCAGCGAGATGACGCGAGACTAAAGCTTGACCGGATAAAAATGGCAGAACTTGTCGAGTCACAAGGTCCGAAGGGTCCACCATGTTTTGGCCCAAGGATCATGAGAGAGACGCCATTCCCAAACTTTCAGCTGGCAAGAGGAAAAATACATACGGTGGCAACACCAAACAGAAGATTGGCTTATCGATTACGGGACTACGATAAACATTGAGCAGGGCAACCTGAGATGGGTAGTGCGGTACGTACCACAGATGCTAGAAGGACCAGCGAGGGTGTGGTTGAATAACTTGCCACCCGGAAGCATCAACAGCTGGGTTGATTTTCAAGAGGCCGAATCGCCCACAACATTTGGATATGTGCAAACAAAGGCCGAATGAGAAATACATAGAATTTATCACTAGGTGCTTTACTACGAGCAATTCTTGTGAAGGAGTAATTGAGACTTAGATCATTGCGTGGTTTGCACAAGGATACAGACATGGAAGTGTATTATGGCAAAGATTGCAGAGGGATATGTCGGCAAATTTAGCTGAAACAATCAAAACTCCCAACTCATATGCACTAGGGGATCCGACTCAACCTCTGCTTAGTCGGCAGATGGGAACACTGATACTCAAATCTACGATGCAATCGGGTCACAAAGGCACGAACAGCAAGGTGAGTACAGAAGAAAAAGGTGAGATGAGAGGCCGGATTACAGGTATGGTTCGACTCAAGTTGCAGCCGTGAGTCAAGATCACCCTGATGCTGGAAGTAGTCAGCGACAAAGAACAAGTGCGCAAGAGCAGTGGGTACCAAAGAATGATGGCAAAAGGCCATATGAACAGACAAAACCTTGGCAAGAAAGACAAAAGTATACTTACGATATGATGTTAGATCAACCATACAAGTTTCATATGCCGAGTCCAAGTAAGTCGGCAAACCACACAACTCAACAATGTACTTGGTTCCAAAAGGGTTTTAGGGTAGACTCACCAACTCAGCAGCTACCACCACCTCCCCCACAACCACTTATAGGGGGAAATGCTCAGGTTATTGGTACTGAGCAGAGATATGAGAATCAACAACCGAGATACCGTAATCAAGAAAGAAGAGAAGCAGTGCATTAAGTGCATGATCCAAGGAATGATGGCGCTAATGGCGACCATGGAGGCAGAAACGAGTACAGAGAGCATCACCAGAGTTACGTTGTGTTTGTCATTGAGCCGAATGATAAAAAAAGTCAGCAGAGGCGGATGATGGAAGTGAACGCCACAATGCCAGCGATATGAAAGTACATGCATTGGTTTGAGCAAGAAATAACGTGGAGCATAAAGGACCACCCAAAAATCATGCCGACTCTAGGAGGGTACGCCCTAGTGTTGGACCCAACTTTCATGGGCCCAGATATTAATGTGAAGTTTTCCAAGGTGCTAATAGATGATGGCAGAAGCATCAACATCATGTACAAGGATACGATGCTCAAACTAGGCATCACCATGAACATGTTGGAGCCGACTAAGACAATGTTCCATGGAATTGTGCTAGGACTATCATGTGAGCCAACTGGAAAGATTTGGGTTGATGTCTTATTCGGCAACAGGGAGAACTGTCGCACTGAGGCCATCGAGATCGAAGTGGTACACCTTGTTAGCTCGTATCATGCGTTACTCGGCAGACCAGCTATGGCAAAGTTTATGGCCACCCCTCACATTGATTATCTAAAGATGAAATTGCTGCATCCATGTGGAGTTATTACAGTTGTAGGTGACTACAAGCGATCTATTGCATGCGCCTCAGTCGGCTATTTGCTGGCCGAGTCTCTAGTGATAGCACAGGAAAAGTAGCAAATTATGGAGGTTGCAGCATTGGCTAAAGCAGCACAGTTGTCTATGCCGGCGCTTACTAGCCCGCATGGCAGTGTGTCCTTCCAAGCTACTAAGGAAACAAAAAAGATACATATTGATGAGGCTTTCCCAGAGCGCACATTGACTATTGGCGTCGGGTTATCTGACAAATAGGAAAGTGATCTCACCAACTTCCTCCGTGAGAATCGGGATATCTTCGCATGGTCCACATAGGATTTGCAAGGTGTTCCGAGGGAGTTGGCTGAGCACTCTCTACATGTAAGGCCAGATGCCAAGCCGGTGAAGCAACCCCTCCACCACTTCGCCGAAGATAGGAGGAAAGTAATATTTGTCGAGATAGCCAGACTTTTAGCTGTTGGGTTCATTATGGAAGTGCTACATCCAGATTGGTTGTCAAATCTAGTCTTGGTCGAGAAAAAGAAGGATGACCCGAACGTGGAGGTGTTATGGCGCATGTGTATTGACTACACGAACCTCAATAAGGCGTTTCCCAAAGATCCATTTCCACTACCACGGATCGATCAAGTCATTGATTCCACTTCCGGGTGTGAGTTGTTATCATTTATAGATGCGTATTCTGGTTTCCACCAAATACCACTGAATCCAAGTGATCAAATAAAGACAGCTTTTATCACCCCGTATGGGGCTTATTGCTATCGTACTAATTGATGACTTGCGTCAAACATTCACAAACTTAAGAAGATTCTGAATGAAACTTAACCCGGAAAAATGCACCTTTGGTGTCCCGGCTAGAAAATTACTCGGATTCCTTGTGTCCAGCCGAGGAATTGAGGCTAATCCAACAAATATTAGGGCCATTGAAAGAATGGAATTGCCGAAAACCCTCAATGATGTCCAGAAGTTCACAAGATGCCTGGCCTCATTGAGTAGGTTTATGAGTCGGGTAGGCAAAAAATCCTGACCCCTATATCAGTTGATGAAAAAATCAGATAAATTCATATGGACACAGCAAGCTGATAGCGCTTTCCATGAAGTTAAGAAGATGTTGGTAACAGCACCAATATTAGCCTCACCACTATCCAAAGAGCCAATGCTGCTCTATGTTGCAGCAACCAATAGAGTTATTAGCGTAGTAATAGAGGTAGAGCGCGAAGAGGAGGGAAAATCAGTATAAAGACCAGTTTATTACTTGAGCGAAGTGCTCTCTATGTCGAAGCAGAATTACCCTCACTATCAGAAGATGACTTATGGAGTCTACATGGCAGCCAAGAAGCTGAAACATTATTTTCAGGAGCACCCAATCCGGGTAACATGCGAGGCACCTATCTAGGACATATTGGGTAGTAAAGACGCCAGCGGTAGAGTGGCAAAATCGGCCATAGAACTAGCACCATATACCCCAAAGTACGATAGGCGTGATGCCATTAAATCTCAAGCTGTGACAGACTTTTTCATGGATTGGATGGAGATTCAATATGAACCACCATTTCCAGACCCAAACTACTGGAAGATGCATTTTGACGGGTCCAAAACAAATATGGGTCTGTGTGCCAGGATAGTTCTCACCTCGCCAAAGAAGGATCAACTCAAGTATTGATGACCCACAAGTATAGGGGATCGCAACAGTCTTCTAGGGTAGTATTACCCAATTTATTGATTCGACGCAATGGGAGCCAAAGAATACTTATAAGCCTTAACAACTGAGTTGTCAATTCAGCTTCACCTGGAAATAGTCTTGCTCACAGTAGTTTATCAGTAGCAATAGCAAAGAAAAAACAGCAGTAAAACAAAGGCAGTAGTAACATAGTAGCAAACAGTAGGATATGAGTGCGATAGGCATAGGGATGGATGGACGACCGTTGCATGGACAAGTCTAAACATGTAACTTCAAGATCTAGGGCAAATGCATATAAATAAGATAAAGCATCCAAGTACTAAACAATCATAGGCATGTGCTCCATATATAGACATGCGTGCTTGCAATGAGAACTCGCACAACATCTTTTGTCCAGCCAGCCCATTGCAGCGGGGCCTCAAGGGAATCTACTGGCAATTAAGGTTCTCATTTTAATAGAGCACCGAAGCAAATCATTAACACTACGTGAACACATGTGATCCTCACATCACAGCCATCCCCTCCGGCTGTCCTAGTTTCTATCACTTCGGGGCCTTTGGATCCGGACTATGATATGTGTACACAACTTGCAGATAAGATCACAAACAATACTATAATCATGAATCAATAATAAGTTCAGAACTGACATCATGGCACTCGGGCCCTAGTGACAACAATTAAGCACAACAAGTTGCAACAAAGTCAAATAGCACTAAAAGAGATACTAGGCACCATGCCCTAACAATCTTATTCGATTACATGATAGAACTCATCCAATCCCTACCATCCCCATAGCCTACAGCGGGGATTACTCACTCATGGATGGGGGAAACATGGATGGTTGATGGAGAGGCATTGTTGATGATGATGGTGATGATCCTCTCCAAATTCCTCGTCCCGGTAGGGTGCTAGAACAGAGTTTCTAGTTCCGAATCGCGGTTTCTGGTGGTGGTGGCGTAGCTGAACTCTTTCTAGAAAAACGTTGAACCCCCCTGAATTTTTAGGTCAGAAGGCAACTTATAGGCGAAGAGGGAGGCCGAGGGGGTGCCTAAGGCGGCCACACCCCTCCAGGCGTGGCCAGGCCTAGCCTGCGCGGCAGGGGTGTGGGCCCCTTAGAGCCCCACTCCGTCTCGTATTCTGGCTCTGTTAGTCTTCTTGTGAAATAGGATTTTTGGCATATTTTCCGGGATTTTTCCTGATAGTTGATTTTTGGCACAAAACTAGATACCAAGGTAATTCTGCTGAAAACAGCATCAGTCTGTGTTAGTTGTATCCAAATCACACAAGTTTAGAGGAGAAACAATAGCAAAAGTGTTAGGGAAAGTAGATATGTTTTGGACGTATCAACTCCCCCCAAGTTTAGCTTATTGCTTGTCCTCAAGCAATTCAGTTGAAAACTGAGTGCGATAAAAGAACTTTAACGAACACATTTGCTTCATATGATGTAAATATTCTCAGCACAGGAGTAGATACTTAGACAATTCATAATAAGGAGTATGCAACTAAGTCTACTCAATAGTCATTGCAAGCTATGAAGAGATTCCAACTCAATAATAATAAGTAGCATAAAACATAAACATAAGCAACATTGCAATGCTCATAAGAAGGTATGATAGAGTGGTATCTCGCTTTCCTTTGATGGTGAATCAAACATAAATGCGAAGGCACCTCTAAAGTTCAAGTGAATACTAGAAGTAAAGAAATCTAAGATACAAGCATCAAAGTCATGACATAATTAACCAAGTTTTGAGACAAGCACATTACACTAAGAATGACAACTATGCTCTCAAGAAGGTGCTCATAGAATAAGTGGTGACTCAACAAGGAAGTGAAAAGGTTTTGAAAGGTTTGAAAGGCTTCCAAGTGCTGAAAGTATGGTACTCATTATCTTTGAGCTCTCATTGCCCCTATCATAGGCATCTTTAGATGGTTAAGGCGAAAGTGAGGTCCAATATGAGTTATATGCTTGACAGACCATAAACTAGAAATCTCATGTCCCTTGAGTACGATGGCCACTCCTCATGATACTCAACTTTAGTTATCGGTAAGTTATTTTCATAGTAAATACATGCGTATCATAGAGAACCTGTGACACCCCCGGGATTAGGGCTAAACACATCCCAGACCTCCGTCTGACATAAGCTTAACCTTGAGATCGAGGATTCCAGTGGAGAATCGATAACACAGCAGTGACCCTACGACACAAAATTTATTACATCAAGCTCACAACTGAGCAAAGAACCAAATTATTACAAGAAGAGGTCACTGACCACAAACATCAAACAACGGAATGAAAATTATGCTATTAAGTATAGCAAACATAAAAAATGGCCTAAGAGGCCTGAAGCATAACGATGACGTCCCAGCCCATAGATTCCAGGCTGCCGGCCGGGAACCCCAAGCTACTCGTTGGTGTTGATGTAGTACCAAATGGATCTTCAGGAAACACTTACTCTGCCAAAAGTATCAACAAAGCAAGGGTGAGTACAGGGTGTACTCCGCAAGACTTCTGGCTGGTGGAGTTGTTTGGCATAAAGCCATCTTTGTTTATAAAACAGGAGGGGGAAGAAGCTCGTCTAATCAGAGTATTTTAAAAGGGGATAAGAGGGCGACATCTCTGAAATATTGATCATCATCTTTTGATATCCACCGAATCATCATCATCTGAACCCTAACTAGGATCACCCCCTCGTACCCAAGAGGAAGCATCCTTAAGCACATGTTGATCGGCCAAATTTTATGATTAGGTTATAGTTCTCTATGATCTTAGAATCTGGTAAGCAAGTGTTCATAACCGTGAACATGGCTTTTCGAAAAGATTATTAACCTGCAGGGGTGTACAACTTTACCCACATGTACTAACCTTCTCTTAATGCCACTAGTAATAGCCCTCTTCCTTGGAAGGATAGTAGAGGGTGGTTAGACACGACCTTTACATTGCTTTCGCCGAGACCATGAGTCACGCAATAAGTATGGTTCCGCCGTAATGGGTCAAATCCCGAAGCCGGTAATTAAAGATGTGAGGCGCGGTTGGTTCACCAGGGGCTCCATCAACGCCAAGCAACCCGGTCCATGCTTCCCTAGCTGTTATGAATGCACCTTCACCCGGCAAATCTTTCAAAACGTTTTCAATGCATATGTCGAATGGAACGCCAAACTATGTGACTCATGGAATCTACTAGGCAAGTTGGTCACTCGTGAGGTTTTCCAGGCCCCGTGTGGTTGTACGCTCGTCTCGGTTCCAAAGGCAAGAACTCGGTTCCTAGTGGTGGCAAGCATGGGACTAGAAAAACCACATCCCACTGTGTCCTCCCATACAAGCCTTAGCATGATTAACTCATATCACCTCTGATCTCATCTCATTGTGTTCTCCTGTCATACTAGATTCTCTGCATATGATACATCATTTGGATGAACCAACACTGACAGCTATGCATGGCTAAGCAAGACACAGATATAAGCTCTAGAAGTGCACACATGCCAAACCTAGTTATGCTAGGAGCACTGGATCAGGTAATATAAGCTCAAAGGGAGTATGCAATAGATAGGATACTCTATCTATCGATAAAATACCACAGTAGAATTGTGTGCATCATGGCAGGAATTGAAATGCTTTCGAAATCATAGGAATATATCATGGTGGGGCTATGCTTGCCTTTACCAGTTGATAACTGATAAGCAGATCTTCGGACATCTGGTACTTGACTTGATTATAGTTGGTCAAGTATTGTTCGTCGATCTTCGAACTTCGACGGTCTTGATGTCGGTCTTTGATCTCGATCTCGATATCGTATTCTACCGAGGAAGAACCAAATACCGGAAAGAAAGGGAAACAATCAACACATGGCATCGATGCAATGCTCAAGCAAGGATGATGATATGAAAAATTAAATTGCATTTAAATGTAACCCTAAGGCATGCTCGACAGTTTAATCGGGGTTCCGAGGGGCGCAACCCTAACTCGAAGAAACTCCGGATGTATATGAGAGTGGTTGGTTTTGTTCTCTAATTATAATTGTCATTTAAGTTGTTGAACAATGCATGATTATAGCTCTAATAGATAGATCTCATTTTTATGAACATTTTGATATATTATTTGTATTTTTCTGACTTATAAATAATTAGATATGAATTTTACAAGTTTATTTCAATTTTTGGAAATTATTAAAGCCTATTTAAAAGATTTACTCCGTCAGCACAGAAGCGGGCTGGCATCACCAGAGGGGGTTGGTCTTTCCTCACTAGGGCTTAGGCTACCCCCAGTCACTGATGACTGGGCCCCATGCCACATCATCAAGCTACGGTGGACATGATTGGTCAACAGACCACGCTGAGGCCACGTCGACGCCACCCAGACGCCACGTGGCGCTCGCCGGAGACACGTCGGCCAGCGGTGGTTGGTGGCGCTAGAGAGCGAGCGGGGACGCGTGGAGGGGCGGGTTAGAACGAGCGCTGCAGGGCGAACCTAATAGCCGCTGCGCCGATGGTTTTGGGTCACCGGAGACGCGGCTACGGCGAGCGCGGCGGCGGAGGTTGCAGATGAGCTGCGACCTATGGCTACAGACGACACGCAAGCAAACGAGGGGCACAACTAGGACCGTGAGCTCACCCTTGATGCGTTAGGAAGCTCGGTGAGGCCGGAGGAGGGCGGGAGCGACGGCACGGAGGGCGGCGGTGGTCGTCGGACTTGAGGAAGACGAGTTCGATTCCGGTGTTGTAGGCAATCCCGGCAAGCGTGCTTCACAGAGGAGGTCGAGGATGAGGGGGCGGAGCCGATGGCACCCTCAATCGAGCGCGGGGAGGTCCTGAACGACGGAACGACACGGCGGCCGTGAGGCTAGGGTTCGGGCTTGCGCGGGACAGAGAGGAAGAGAGAGCATGCAAGGGGAGATAAGGCCAGGGGTGAGGGAGAGAAGCATGCAGGGCTCCTCCTTATCTTCCTCCGAAGCGGCGGCAAGGATCTTGACGCACGACGGCGGCTCTCGCTCAGCCAGCGAGCTGCTTCGGCAACGTAGCGAGTTTGACGATGGGGATTGCGTGGACAAAGCGGTACGGGCCAGAGTGGGCTTCTGCTGGGCCGCGGCGGATGCTGAACGCGGGTGGACGGCAGGGAGGGAGAAGAGGGAGGGGAGGTAGATGGGCTCGGCCCAGGTTAGGGTTAGGAGAAGTTTTTTCTTTGCAAACTCCTTTCTTTTTTGTTTTGCATTTCTCTTTTGTATTTAAATTTCCAAACTGTTTTGAATCATTTGAAAAATACGAAAGGGATTTGTGCATTATTTAAGATACTGTGGGGCCCCTTTTACTCAGTTTGGGATCCATAATTTTGGTGGCTTTCAAAATATTTCAAAACCATTAGAATTTATTTGAGAGGATAAGGAGGAAACTAGGTTTTAGGGTTTGGCAATATTTTCTTTAATGCAAATTTTAAGACATGATGCTCATGATGCACAAACAAAGCCCTAAATATGTTTAACTAAAACTGGGGTGTTACAGCTCTATCCCCTTACGAGAATCTCGACCCGAGATTCCAAAGGTAGGAACAGAGGCAGAGAGAGAATGAGACGGGGTCACTCTAAAGATAAGAGGGAAACACACTAGACAACATACTGAGTATCTCATGGTCAACTCATGGATGGAGTGTTCAGAAACAACTCTAAGATGACATACATGAAACACGTCAAGGTAATAAAGGAAATAAGAGGATAAGGTTTCAAGTTGTTAGATAGATGGTCCTTATAAGGATTGAGATCATGGAGCTTACGAAAGGTTTTGAAGCTTCTGAAGAAAAAATCTTCCAACAGAAAGAACATGACCATAGACTTCGATAGGGAACCTCTGCTAAAAGACTTAAGTAGAGATTTCAGGTTGCAGAGATTTGGATCAGCAAAACCAAGCTGTTGAACTACTTTTGAAACAGAAGGGTCACTCTTTCATTCAACAGAAGGCAAAGACAGAAATGGGTTTTGGTGGAGAGGACTCTTAAGAGTCACAAGAAACATGTATCAAGAGAAAATACTAATTACAAAATCATAGTCACTCTTAAAACTTGGCTAAGAAAAACGAGGGAAACTCTTTATTCATCCAGGTTTATCAAAATCCTTGCCAAAGATTATGGTATCCCTTTACACCACTAAGATGAATAGGTAAGAAGATTCCTGATGACACGAGAAGAAAGAAACTTCATTCTCAGACTTCAATTACTTGGCACAAAAAGACGCTTGCCAACATAAATGTTCTAGAGGATCGACCGAGAGACATTTAGCAATCTAATTTAAATATTCTCCTTGATATTCGGAAAAATTCAAACATCAAGTAAAGGTCAGAATTCGGATACAAAGTAAACCATAAGCATAACTCCTATAATAAATCATAGAAGAAACCTCATGAAGAGTGGTTGATATTGTTGAATTCAAGAAAATACTACAAAAGGTCTTTCTATCTAAGTTGTGTCAACCATTACATCAATCTTGCCAGATTGACAAAGATACCTATGTCAAAACCTTAAGGAACAACAACCATCGTTGCTGCTTGAGATTTAGCTTTGGTTAGGTGGGACGATACTTCAGACTCAGCATGTACGAATAGAAAGTTTGTAACATTTACACAGAGGTAAAGTCACTAGATTCTCAAGATATGAACTACAATGTAAAGCTCCAAAAGAAGAAGCTATATTGCTATACCGATGTATTAACATCTTCTCGAAAGACAACTGCATACATATAAAGTACTAGCAATAAAATACACATGTGTCCTTAAGAAACGGAGTTAACACTACTCGAATCCACGGCGACATCTTTCAACAATTGCACGTGAACCAAAGAAGGTTACTTCTAGCATCCAGAACTCATACTTCGAAATGACTCAAAGACGGTTCTCAAAAATTTCCAACATTAATGCCAATTGTTCCATATGAACACAATCTAACATGGAGAAAATAAGAATTTCATTGATGGTCTCAACAACAAACTTATCGAGACACTCCAAGAAGATGTACTCATATGTTGTATGAACAAGGCAAACTATTGGTCATACGAAAGACATGAAGATGAACTCAAATGAAACATCACTAGTAGAAACACCATCAAGATAGTCCTTGAAACTGAGTTTGATTTGACAATAACCCAAATCAAATCAAATATGGGGTAAGATAACATATCCACAAAGGAAATATTATCTTTCTTCAATACAAACAAAACTAGACATCCCTTTACCAAGGAACTAGGTCACTTAGAACTTTTGTCTTACAACTCTACAAGTTGTTGTTTAAGCGCAACCAACTAGTTCAGGGGTATCCAGTACGGATCCTTGGAGAAAGGAGTGCTTCAGAGAACTGACTTGCTCAAGAACTTGACAACACGGGCATGTGGCAACATGGCGATACTTCTAGTAGACATCTAGAATATCACGAACCACTGATATGTCACTTAGTTCGAGAGGAAACTTACTTTGTAAGGCAAGAAGACATAGTATTAGAGCTTCATCATGAGCCTAACTCTTTGACGGAAGAGATGTACCAGAATAGCGGACTTGGTAGCACAATCATCCTTTGCTTAGTGACAGGATTAACCAATCACGCTAAGAATGACACAACTGTCCTTTGAGTTCTAAACAATGAAAATTGCTAGAATCTCAGACGACCACATTATTACGCACACGCATCACCCATGAGCACAAAAGATCAAGGAAGGGTGGTAAAGATGTGTGAGAGTATCACTTTATTAAGGGTCATAGAACTCAGCACAACCTCTTAGTATAAAAGAGTGTGATACTTTAAGGTGGAACGGATAGAATCTTATCAATGCCTCTTGATCTGCGTATTACAACACTTTGACCTAGTCCTAGATACGACAAGGTACTAGTGAAGGGATACTGGTAGGCTACACTAGCGCAAATCTAAATTTTCTACCGCGTAAACCAGGATTACTGTTGTCATAGATCACAGGATTACCACTAGACGCGCAGTTGAGAAACTTGATGAAGCGCGTCGATGCAGTGTAGAAGATATACGTCTCCTCCTCGTTCTCGTCCCACGAGCAGCTCCCCTTGCGCGGATTGTCCAAGCGCTACAGATGCAGCGCCTCCGAGGTATCCACACGTACAGGGTGAAAGCGTCAGACGCCGGACTGCTAGGTCCGTGTGCAACACAGGCGTGAGGTGTGGCGGCTGGGTGGAATGGTCTCCCCTTGGTCAGCACGCCCCACCCACTCTTATATAGGCGTTCCTAGTGGGCTTCTACATTAGCAACCCATTAGTAGTGTCACATCCCAAGATTTTAGAAATTGGGACTAGAAAAAAAATTGTATTTGCATGACATTCATCAGAATTGCATATTTGCGTCAAGAAAAATTTCTAAATCAAAATAAAGGACTAAACCCTAAATAGTATATGCCACTTTGTTCCTAAAGGGAATTAAATTGTCTTTATGAAAACCCACTGTTGCTAAGGCAGCAATTATTGCTAAATTATAGCCTAAAAAGTTCCAATTAATATTACAAAATTTTAGAAACAAAATTGAGCTTGTTTGGATCTATTATGAAAAAGTTATGGAATAAATACAAACAAATAAAGATATAGATAAAATGAAATATACAAGGATTTATAAATCCACTACTTGCAAACTAGTAAAAATATTACAAATGTGATCCTGCAATGATCTATTTGATTTTAGAAAAATTTAGAAATAAAAATCATATCATTTGGAGTTCGTATGCAAAAGTTATGAGGGAAACACATAAATAGAAAATAAAAAAAGAAAAAAAAACTAATGGGCCAGCCGGCGGCCTAGCTAGCGTCCGACCGGACCAGCCACGCGCGTACGTGAGAAGGCATCGATGCCTTGTTTGCTTTAATTTCCGTGCAAATCAGTTTTTCTCAAAACTATCTCTATTCAAACTCTTATATCTTTTTATCTATAACTCTGAATCGACTTCCGTTTGTTTCTACTTGTTCCCTACTCCAAGACCTACCTATAAACCATCCTAAACATCCATATAAACCCGTGGAGCCATAGTTGTATAAGTTTTACTTCTCGAAATCCCGAATCTTCACATGCCCAAATCTTATTTCGTTTATTCACCCATCTAAACTTCATCGTTTGCCTTTGGCTAAAACACGAAAGTTATAGATCTCGTTGAAATCTTTTGATTCCAAAAAACCTCACCTATTTTCATCCACCACAACCGAAGAATTTCGCAACGCAATATTTCAGATATGACGGTGTAAATCCAAGATCTACTCGTGCTCGTTTCTTCAAATCCAAATTACTTTGGTGAGAAGGTAGATCTAATGATTCCCCACAACTTTCATGTTGTAAGTTTTTCGATTTGACCTACGGATTTGTCTCTCTAAAACAGATGTGTTTCTTATCTATTATGAGCTAAAATCGGGTCAATCTCTTCTTCTAGCCACCGGATCCTATCCCGACGGTAGAGATCCAATCAAACCGGTACATGACACGTCGTCATTCCGGTCAGCTTCATCATCAACGCCACATCGTCGTCAGGTCAGCATCTAGTCCCAGTCAGCATGTAAAGTCAACCTGTCCAGTCAGCGGAATATTCTCTGGAATATTCCGTTCGAATTGAAAATTACACATTATAGATCTAACTTGTAAAATTCATTAGAAATTCAAACCACGTCCAAAAATTGTGTATAATATATCAAATTGAAGATAATTCTACGTAGAATCTAGTTTATATCCAACCTTTATAGTATGTATTTACTGTAATGTTTTAATTAGTTTTAATGGTCTTTTAAGTTAATAAATTCATAGGAAATTATCTGTAACTCCAAAAAATATGAACAATATATCAAATTGAAGATACTATAATGTAGATTAATATTATCTGGTTGGATCCAGACTTTGCGGATTATTCACCCTGTAGTGATTTAATTAGTTTTAATGGCTTTAGAAATCATTAAATTCATAGTAAATTATTTGCATATCAAAAAAATATAAATAATATATCGATGGAACGATGGTTCCATGTAGATCATCAATATGCAAATGGCTCAGGCAAATACTGTAAGGTTCTACAGCAATTAAATAAATAGATTAATGTCTTATTTAGAGTATTAAAATCATAGTAATTCGAGTACTGCTCAGAAAATGACAAATAATATGTCCCTGGAATCACAATTCCGTGGAGATTAGAGATATAATTTTAGTTTGATTTTTAGGCAAGAGAAACTATATAAATGATTTAAAATCCATTAAACACTATTTAAATCGTAGAAAAGATTTACAACTCCGTTTAAGGTGAATCCAATTACTACTGGTTCGTATTAATGCCCTCTATACAGTACACTTTAGATGAAAATTTAATTCGACAATGAGGATAGAAGTTACAACAGATCTGCTAAAACACCAATAATAGCAAGTAATTATTAATAACAAATACCCCATTGCATAAAATGGTTTGCCACATGCATCATATGATCTAGTAATGTTCAGAGAACTAATTACAACCATTGTGAGATATTAAATTGTCATGCATGTATTTGTTTATGATTGTTTTATTGTATTGGGCATAATTGCATTGTTTTGAATGGTGTGTTTGTTGTGCACTTGTTTTAATCGATAGATTGCAAGGAGTGCAACGTTTGTGATTGTGATGAGTGCAACCTTATCTATTGTGAGGATTATCTGAACGACTAAGTCTACAATAAAGGCAAGTAGAGCTATCATAAATGTCCTTGATGATTTTCAGTAGTGATGCATGTGTAGGTGTTTTCACTACTATGCTATGCTATGACACCCAGGCATGATTTCCATATCTTCATGACTCGATTCCTTTGAGCCATCGTATTGTAGTTGCTTAGCCATGCTTATTAGATGTGCAAAAGGGAATTCATGATTGATTATGTTATGGAAAAGTTATGTTTTGTTATAATGAAAACAACTGGAATTTAATGAATCTCCTAGGTGTAATGGATTGATGTTTTTGGATGGTTTATTGCGGAAAGCACACCTAGGCTTCAGAGATTGGACAGGTTTCTTGTGTAGTAGCTTCTAGTACAGCCGCATGTCATTATTTGTCTTAACTTATTAAGTTGTGGGAACCTGACCCGACGTGACTAGCAGATGTAGGGGATATAGGTTGGTATGGGTCCGTCCTAAGGGCTCAGGGTTCTGCTTCTAAAAGGTTTTGTCTTGGTTTTCTCCCTACCATGGCACAAAATGAGTGTAATGGTAAGAGCGGGTTGACTGGGTCATGCGGGTAAAGTGTACAACCTCTGCAGGGTGTCTAAACTAAGTACTTAGCCATGTCCCCGATTATGGACAACTATGAGCAACTGGGCCTGGAACTGTTTGGAAGATCTCACTCATCCCAATTTCTTAATTGCTAAAACTTGATGGGTGAACATGGGTTTAGGAGCATACGAAAGCTGAAATGTCTTGTTTCTACATGGGTTTATGCTGGTATGCCCTTAGAAGTTGTTTTGAAGAAAGAAAAGTATTTTGAAAGTAGGGAAAAGTTAAATTGCTTTTAGCAAATGAGCCTGAACTCCACTTAGCCAAATATGCATATAGTTGATACATCCTTTGTACTCATTAGTTCTACTTGCCAATACATTCAAAGTATTGACCATTCGTGGATGCAACGTTTTATGTTGTAGGTTGTTCCATTTCTGAGTGATCGTTATATGTCACGAGACTCCACTCAATGATTGTTCGCCTGTGGCACATTTGAAGAATGGAGATCTACCTTGTATTCGTTTTCCGCTGTGTACTTGTGTAATAGAATGTAAATTCTGGATCATATTCATTGTATTTATAATGCACAGTTATATTTGGTATCATTTTATACTGTGTGTGTCAGTGAACTGATCTAGGGATTGGCACTATACACGTGAACTCAGCCTTATCAGGCGATGGTGTTACAAGATGGTACCAGAGCTGTGCGTTCACTATAGGATCGTGACCTTAGAAATGGATTAGTAATCGAAGACCTCTATTAGGAGAACTATCATATTTTCTACTTACTAGAGTTCTTATATTTCTTGTCTATCTTTTTTAGAACCTCTCCTTATTCAAAAAAAATTGTATTTGTCCATTCATTTGATAAATGTATGAGTGTTTCCTACAAGTAAAATAAGAAATAGGATGACACAAGTGAGCATATCATCATGTTTGGTTAGATTTGGACCACCATACTATATCTCTTTGGGAGATCATCGTTATCGTGTTAGCATATTGATCTTATCAACTTATGTGGTATGACAATATAGGTTGTTTGCTTGGTTGTATTGAGCTATTTTGTGTGATGCTTTGTTTAGGATCAGTTAGTTTTGAACTCTAACGTTTCTGAAATTTTGATGAGGTTTTTAAATTAGTTTAATGGTGTGAATTGATTGAAATTTGTGATTTTACTGCTCTAGTTTTCTGCATGACCTGTTGTACCATGCGATTTTTCATATTTTATCGGTAACTGAGAAAAATCTGAAAAAATAGTATCTGGAGCGTAATTACCTGTACTATATGCACAAAAATTGTCTAAAATTCCTGACGAGTTTAAGATGCCCAGAAAAATTCATGAAACCTGATGTACCGTTTTGACAGATTTTGTTTGTTGTTTATTTGTTGCTCTATTCTACTCTAGTATTGTCTCCAACTCCTTCAAACTATTTTGTGGTTATATATACTGCTAGGTATAAACCCCTGTAACGTTGTTATGCAAGTATTTTCTTATGTGTTGATTGCTTATGATTGTTTGCTTGTTTGTGACATTGATTACTTCATATAGTTATGGGTAGTATTACTTCTATAGTCTTTCTATCTATAACTCATGTATGCTACCCAAAACAAATGCCACCATTAAACTATAGAGATTGGAGCACATAAAAATTTCTCACTAGCTAGATTATATTGGATTCACATGACATATTAGTAATAGTAGACATAGACTGGATGGTTAAATAAGAATCTCGAATTGTTGGTGCACAACTTGATACTACACTCACAATCCTAGAGGGAGGAAGAACAAGATATAATTTATCAACTAGCCTTAGAGATGCAAGTTTAATTTTCTTAAGGGGGTTAGCCTCGATAGCAACACCAACACCTTGCTAGCCATTTCGAATCTCGGAACGAGATTCATCTTAAGGGGGTTAGTCTGTCACATCCCAAGATTTTAGAAATTGGGACTAGGAAAAAAATTGTATTTGCATGACATTCATCAGCATTGCATTGCATATTTGCATCAAGAAAAATTTCTAAATCAAAATAAAGGACTAAATCCTAAATAGTATATGCCACTTTGTTCCTAAAGGGAATTAAATTGGCTTTATGAAAACCCACTATTGCTAAGGCAGCAATTATTTCTAAATTATATCCTAAAAAGATCCAATGAATATTAGAAAATTTTAAAAACAAAATTGAGATCGTTTAGAGCTATTATGAAAAAGTTATGGAATAAATACAAACAAATAAAGAGATATTGATAAAATGAAATATACAAGAATTTATAAATCCACTACTTGAAAACTAGTAAAAATATTACAAATAAGATCCTGCAATGATCTATTTGATTTTAGAAAAATTTAGAAAAAAAATCATATCATTTAGAGTTCGTATGCAAAAGTTATGAGAGAAACACATAAATAGAAAATAGAAAAAAAAGAAAAAAAAGAAAAAAAACTAATGGGCCAGCCGGCGGCCCAGCTAGCATACGACCGGACCAGCCACGCGCGTACGGGAGAAGGCATCAATGCCTTGTTTGCTTTAATTTCTGTGCAAATCAGTTTTTCTCAAACCTCTCTCTATTCAAACTCTTATATCTTTTTATCTATAACTCTGAATCGACTTTCGTTTGTTTCTACTTGTTTCCTACTCCAATACCTACCTATACACTGTCCTAAACATCCATATAAACCCGTGGAGCCACATCTGTATAAGTTTTACTTCTCAAAATCCCGAATCTACACATGCCTGAATCTTATTTCGTTTATTCACCCATCTAGACTTCGTCGTTTGCCTTCGGCCAAAACACGAAAGTTGTAGATCTCGTTGAAATCTTTCAAAGCCGACAAACCTCACCTCTTTTCATCCACCACAGCCAGAGAATTTCGCAACATAATATTTCAGATATGACGGTGTAAATCCAAGATCTACTCGCGCTCGTTTCTTCAAATCCAAATTACTTTGGTCAGAAGGTAGATCCAATGATTCCCTACAACTTTCATGTTGTAAGTTTTTCGATTTAACCTACGGATTTGTCTCTCTAACACAGATGTGTTTCTTATCTATTTTGAGCTAAAATCGGGTCAATCTCTTCTTCTAGCCACCGGATCCTATCCCGACGGTAGAGATCCAATCAAACCGGTATGTGCCACGTCGTCATTCAGGTCAGCTTCATCATCAACGCCACATCGTCGTCAGGTCAGCATCTAGTCCCAGTTAGCATGCAAAGTCAACCTGTCCAGTCAGCGGAATATTCTCTGGAATATTCCGTTCTAATTTAAAATTACACATTATAGATCTAACTTGTAAAATTCATTAGAAATTTATACCACGTCCAAAATTCCGTATAATATATCAAATTGAAGATAATTCTACGTAGAATCATCTTATTAGATTTGATCCAACCTTTACAGTATGTATTTACTGTAATGTTTTAATTAGTTTTAATGGTCTTTTAAGTTAATAAATTCATAGGAAATTATCTGTAACTCCGAAAAATATGAACAATATATCAAATTGAAGCTACTATAATGTAGATTAATATTATCTGGTTGGATCCAGCCTTTGAGGATTATTCACCCCGTAGTGATTTAATTAGTTTTAATGGCTTTAGAAATCATTAAATTCATAGTAAATTATTTGCATATCAAAAAATATAAATAATATACCGATGGAAAGCTGGTTCCATGTAGATCATCAATATGCAAATGGCTCAGGCAAATACTGTAAGGTTCTGCAGCAATTAAATAAATAGATTAATGTCTTATTTAGAGTATTAAAATCATAGTAATTGGAGTACTGCTCAGAAAATTACAAATAATATGTCCCTAGAATCACAATTCTGTGGAGATTACAGATATAATTTTAGTTTGATTTTTAGGCAAGAGAAACTATATAAATTATTTAAAATCCATTAAACATTATTTAAATCATAGAAAAAGATTTACAACTCCGATTAAGGTGAATCCAATTGCTACTGGTTCGTATTAATGCCCTCTATCCAATACACTTTAGATGAAAATTTAATTCGACAATGAGGATAGAAGTTACAACAGATCTGGTAAAACACCAATAATGGCAAGTAATTATTAATAACAAATACCCCATTACATAAAATGGTTTGCCACATGCATCATATGATCTAGTAATGTTCAGAGAACTAATTACAACCATTGTGAGATATTAAATTGTCATGCATGCATTTGTTCATCATTGTTTTATTGTATTGTGCATAATTGCATTGTTTTGAATGATGTGTTTGTTGTGCACTTGTTTTAATCGATAGATTGCGAGGAGTACAACGTTTGTGATTGTGATGAGTGTAACCTTATCTATTGTGAGGATTATCTGAATGACTACGTCTACAACAAAGGCACGTACATCTATCATAAATGTCCTATTATTTTTCTTATGCATGTAGTATGATTTTCAGTAGTGATGCATGTGTAGGTGTTTTCACTACTATGTTATGCTATGACACCCAGGCATGATTGCCATATCTCCATGACTTGATTTCTTTGAGCCATCATATTGTAGTTGCTTAGCCATGCTTATTAGATGCGCAAAAGGGAATTCATGATTGATTATGTTATGAAAAAGTTATGTTTTGTTATAATGAAAACAACTGGAATTTAATGAATCTCCTAGGTGTGATGGATTGATGTTTTTGGATGGTTTATTGTGGAAAGCACACCTAGGCTTCAGAGATTGGATAGGTTTCTTGTGTAGTAGCTTCCAGTACAGCCGCATGTCATTATTTGTCTTAACTTAGTAAGTTGTGGGAACCTGACCCGACATGACTAGCAGATGTAGGGGATGTAGGTTGGTATGGGTCCGTCCTGAGGGCTCAGGGTTCTGCTTCTGAAAGGTTTCGTTTGGTTTTCTCCCTACCATGGCACAAAATGAGTGTAATGGTAAGAGCGGGTTGACTGGGTCATGCTGGTAAAGTGTACAACCTCTATAGGGTGTCTAAACTAAGTACTTAGCCGTGTCCCCGGTTATGGACAACTATGAGCAACTGGGCCTGGAACTGTTTGGAAGATCCCACTCATCCCAATTTCTTAATTGCTAAAACTTGATGGGTGAACATGGGTTTAGGAGCATACGAAAGCTGAACTATCTTGTTTCTACATGGGTTTATGCTGGTATGTCCTTAGAAATTGTTTTGAAGAAAGAAAAGTATTTTGAAAGTAGGGAAAAGTTAAATTGCTTTTAGCAAATGAGCCTGAACTCCACTTAACCAAAAATGCATATAGCTGATAGATCCTTTATACTCATTAGTTCTACATGCCAATACATTCAAAGTATTGACCATTCGTGGCTGCAACGTTTCATGTTGCAGGTTGTTCCGTTTCTGAGTGATCGTTATAGGTCACGAGACTCCACTCAATGATTGTTCGCCTGTGGCACATTTGAAGAATGGAGATCTACCTTGTATTCGTTTAACGTTGTGTACTTGTGTAATATAATGTAAATTATGGATCATATTCATTGTATGTATGATGCACAGTTATATTTGATATCATTTTATACTGTGTGTGCCAGTGAACCGATCCAGGGATTGCCACTTTACACATGAACTCAGCCTTATCAGGCGAGGATGTTACAAGTAGCCTAATCCTGGTGTAATTCGGATCCAATCCTCATTAGGCTTCTAGCCCCTTAAGTGTGTGACCCTATAGGTTCATATACGTATAGACATGACACGAATACACTTATTCTGTCAATAGTTGGTAGCGGCCTCTAGCAAGACGTGCCAACTCCTAAACGCATACAAAGATCATATCGGACGAACCATCACAAGGTTTAGTACATGTCTTTCCCTTTTCCTCACGATATTTGGTCTAGCTCCAAGATGACCTCCCTTTCTCGATACTATGATTCGGAATCCCTTTACTAGGTTAACTCTTAACCATATGTAGCACGGCCATGCATATCTGGATCCGATCACTTGAGGGGCCCAAAGATATCTCTCTCAAGTAGAGAGGGGAAAATCCCATCTTGTTTGACCATGCCTTGTAGCATGCTTCGGGACAAACACGAAAGCTACCTTTATAACTACCCAGTTATGGACCAGCGTTTGATAGCCCCAAAGTAGGTCGATCCACATATCAAGTACATGCGACAATCTCAGGTCTAAGGACAAAACGTACACGATGTGTAGAGAGAGAGAGCTGCAACTAATTGCCAGTCTCAAGTTGGGTCAGTCCAACCCCATGTTCATAACATGTGTCCACATCATTTGTTTGACATCTCCATGTCTATGACTTGCGAAACATAGTCATCAACCAATCGATGTGCTAGTCTAATATTCATGTGTGTCCTCACATGAACTCCGACTAGGGACAACTATTAGATATCCATACAAGTAGAGAGTTTCACAAACAATTCACATAATTGTCAATCAATACAAGTTGCCTGATATGGATATTCAAGGAACATTACAATAACTCATGGATACATAAGAAATATAATCATCTCTATGATTGCCTCTAGGGCATATTTCCTTCAGTCTCCCACTTGTACTAGAGTCAATCTAGATAGTATCTAATACCTATTGCTCTTGCGTGGGCCTCATGTGCAGGCTGTGGGAGTGGCTTTGTAAAAGGATCAACAACATTTCAGTCCATATGTATTTTGCATATCATGACACTACCATCCTCAACAAACTCTCGAATCTGATGGTAACACATGCGAATATGTTTGGTCTTCTGGTGCTGTCTAGGTTCCTTGGCTTGTGCAATAGCACCATTGTTGTCACAATAAATGTCCATGGGATTGGACGCGCCCTGAACCACACCGAGAGCGATCAGGAAATTCCTAATCCAAACAGCTTCCTTTGCAGCCTCTGAGGCAGCAATATATTCAGCTTCTCTTGAAGAGGAGGCCATCGTATCTTGCTTGGAACTTTTCCAACTCACAGCACCACCATTCATGACAAACACATAACCAGATTGCGATCTGGAATCATCTGAGTCGTTAAGGTAACTCGCATCGGTGTAACCCCTTACACTGAGTTCATCCTCACCTCCATAAACTAGGAACACATACTTAGTCCTTCTCAAGTACTTAAGGATATTCTTTACCGCTGACCAGTGACCTTCACCTGGATCAGCCTGATATCTGCTTGTAACACTTAGAGCATAGGACACATCTGGGTGAGTACATATCATTGCATACATGATGGATCCAATAGCCGAAGCATATGGAACCCTACTCACGCGCTCACGCTCATCAGTAGTCGAAGGACACTAAGTCTTGCTGAGTTTAATGCTGTGAGACATGGGCAAGAACCCCTTCTTAGCCTCTTCCATGCTGAACTGTTTCAACACTTTGTCAATATATGTACTCTGGCTTAATCCAATTAGCCTCCTTGATCTATCTCTATAGATCTTGATGCCTAGAATATATGCTGCTTCTCCTAAGTCCTTCATCGAAAAACTATTTTTCAACGAGGTCTTAACAACCTCGAGCATAGGAATGTCATTTCCAATCAGTAATATGTCATCTACATATAAGATTAGAAATACCAGCGCTCTCCCACTTTCCTTCTTGTAAACACAAGGTTCTTGTTCGTTTTTGATGAAGCCAAACTCCTTTACAACTTCATCAAATCGAATGTTCCAACTCCGAGATGCTTGCTTCAGCCCATAAATGGACTTCAGAAGTTTGCATACCTTTCCAGCATTGTTTGGATCGACAAAACCTTCGGGTTGCATCATATACACGTCCTCAGTTAGGATTTCATTTAGGAAATCCGTCTTGACATCCATCTGCCATATTTCATAGTCAAAATGTGCAGCAATGGCTAGAATGATCCGTATAGATTTAAGCATCGCTACGGGCGAGAAAGTCTTATCATATTCAACTCCTTGAACTTGTCGAAAACCTTTTGCAACAAGTTGAGCTTTATGGATGTGAACATTTCCATCCATATCAATCTTCTTATTATAGATCCATTTGCACTCGATGGCTTTAAAACCATCAGGCAGGTCAACCAAGTTCCAAACTTGATTGTCTCCCATGGACTCTATCTCGGATCACATGGCGATCAGCCATTTCTCAGAGTCTGGGTCCACCATCGCTTCTGCATAGGTCGTAGGCTCATCATTGTCTAAATCATTGTCTAACAATAATAATTCCCGCGTTTCACGGAGCCTCGTCGACCTTCATGGTTGTGGTGCTTCTATTTCCACGGGTTCCTCAACTTGTTCTGCTACAATAGCATCACTCGTAGAAGCATCCCCGACTAGCTAATCTTGAACTTCTTCAAGTCGCACCGACCTTCCACTTGTTCCTTTTGTGAGAAACTCTTTCTCTAGGAAAACACCGCTACGAGCGACAAACACTTTACCCTCTTCTCGGTTGTAGAAGTAATACCCTAAGGTTTCCCTCGGATATCCCACAAAAATGCACTTATCAGATTTGGGTGTTATCTTGTCCGACTGAAGTCGCTTGACAAATGCATCACATCCCCAAATATTTAGAAAAGACAAACTGGGATGCTTTCCAGTCCACATTTCATATGGTGTCTTAACTATGGATTTAGATGGTACCTTGTTAAGTGCGAAAGTTGCCGTTTCTAGAGCATAACCCCAAAATGATAATGGTAAATCCGACTGGCTCATCATCGATCGAACCATGTCCAACAAAGTTCGATTGCGCCATTCGGAGACCCCGTTTCTTTGAGGTGTTCCGGGCGGCGTGAGCTGTGGAACAATTCCGCAACTCTTAAGATGATTGCTAAATTCGTGACTCAAATATTCACCTCCGCGATCAGATCACAAGGCCTTTATTTTCTTGCCTCGTTGATTCTCTACCTCATTCTAAAACTCCTTGAACTTTTCAAAAGTTTGAGACTTATGCTTCATCAAATAGACATAACCATATCTACTGAAATCATTAGTAAAAGTAATGAAGTAGTGATATCCTCCTCTTGCTGTCGTACTCATTGGTCCGCACACATCAGTATTTATGAGTTCCAACAAGTCTGTCACTCTCTCGGGTAAACCCGAAAAAGGCGATTTGGTCATCTTTCCAAGTAAACAAGCCTGACATGTCTCATATGATTCAAAATCAAAAGAAGTGAGAAGACCATCACCATGGAGCTTCTTCATGCTCTTTTCACTTATATACCCCAAACTACAATGCCATAAATATGCAGGACTCAAATCATTAGGCCGAAGCCTTTTAGCACTAACATTGTAAACATATGCATCATCAAGATTTAAAATAAATAACCCATTCACAATGGGAGCATTAGACATAAACATATCAATCTTAGAGTTTCTCTTCCAGTGGCCGTGTTCATGACAAAAGAAACACTCAGTGTCTTCTACAGGTCCAGCCTTTTGCCTGGGTGCAGGCTTAGGGATCGTATCCTTAGCCTTGCCCTTCTTCTTCCAAGAAGTACCTTTTTTCTTGAAGCTAGGCTTGTTCTGCACAGCCATCACATGGCTATGCCCTGCACACTTCTTCATGTCACTTTCTACTGTTTTTAGCATCCTGCATAACTCATTAAGGCCCTTCTCCACCCCATGCATATGGTAGTTCGAAATGAACTGCCCATAGCTGGATGGAAGAGATGCCAAAATAAAGTCAGTGGCCAACTCTTGGCCTAGTGGAAAACCAAGCTTTTCCAAAGTCTGTCTGTAACCAACCATTTTGATCACATGGGGGCCTACAGCTGCTCCCTCTGCTATCTTGCATTTGACAAAGGACTTGGCAACATTGTACCTCTAAATCCTTGCCTGATCTTGGAACATGTCCTTAAGCGTGACGATCATATCGTACGCATCCTGATCCTCAAACTTCTTTTGGAGTTCAGGTTCCATGCATGCAAGCATAAGACAACTAACCTCAAGAGAATCATCACATGCTCTCTTGTAAAGGGCGTTCTTTAGGGTAGCAGATGCATTATCAGCAGGTTCATCGGGGATTGGGGTATCCAGAACCGTTTCCTTTTTATTAGACCTGAGAACAATTCTCAGGTTATGACCCAGTTCGAATAGTTTGTTCCATTTAGTTTATTTTTGTCAAGAATCGAACGCAAAGAAAAAGGTGATGCAGTGTTCGGTGCCATTGATCTACAAAAGAAAACATGCAAAATACTAAGCCGTGTAACCATGAAAGAGTAAAACATATTAAAAATTAATAGCATATACTCCCACTTAAATCAATATCCCTCTATTGATACTAAGTGATTCAAGATCCATAATTAACAGGTCGACTAGTGAGCTTTAGCATCACTGCTAGAAGACAAGGTAAATCGGTAAGCAACACTTGCTAATCATATCACATATGACTCTTGTTGTTGGGTGACATCTCCATGTCAAAACTAGGCGCCCAACCTTTATGCCCCAAGGTCCTTAACTGTTAAGATGACCTTGTCAAGCTCACCATCCCTTGTGCGTGTAGGTATCTGATACAAACCCATCCAGCCAAGGAAAACCACGGCACCCTAATTACATAGGCCCACCAACGATTGTACAGGGCGTAGGATGGTGCAAGGTTTGGTTGGGAGGGCATGGTTTAACTTAAACTTTGTGAGGGATCGTTCTACTTCTATCATCTAAACATGCATAGTAGTAAAACACGTAAGAATAGCATTCACATAGTTGTGACATAGTATGGCCCATTTTCTCATGGTGATCTCTATCGCCATAGAACCTGTCCACCATGATGATCTCCACCTTCAAGTTCCATGTGAGCCATCCTCCAAGTGATGAGTCCTCCAAGAACTAATAAAAGCTATTACTCCTAATAGCTAGTAATCAAAATTACATAGTATTGGGATCATCACAAGTTGGCACGCAGGCCATTACAATAATTAACAACACATATGGCTCCAGCCGTGTTGCCCTACTCATGACACGCAGGTCATGAAAAATTTCATACATGCATCACATACATATATGGGCCATACTGATCACATACATCCTGCAAAAACAAGTTATGCATAGAATCACATTCTACCAGATCATGTGATCTCGCAGCACCTAGTTACCTTAACGAGATACAAATATGTGCTATGACTAGGGGGGTCTAGGGGGTCTCCCCCTTGCGGGGTTTGAAGGTACTGGTGTGAAAAATGAGAGATCGAATCTACACAATTTTCTTTAAGGATTTTGATCGACAAATCAAATTTACCATAAATCGACTATTATTCCGATTCGATCAAACTCCTTTGATCACGGTACATCGATTTTAGATCTAGGTTCCAATTCGATCAATCATATTGATCTTCGTGTGATTCAATAGGATTTATGTGTCACTGTCTACCCCGATGGCGGAAGCCGACCGGTAGGGGTAAGTCGTTCGACAACCTCAGAATCACGATCATGAAAGCAAGATCATAGATCAATCCTGAACCACCGCAATATAATCGATCACATCATTCATATCAATCTGCATATCACCATATGCAACCATCCCGAATCTATAACTGAACAGCATCGTCTCCGATACCATTGAAGGGATCCGGGTAGGCTACACTAGCGCAAATCAAAATTTTCTACCGCGTAAACCAGGATTACTGTTGTCATAGATCACGAGATTACAACTAGACGCGCAGTTGCAGAACTTGATGAAGCGCGTCGATGCAGTGTAGACGATCTACGTCTCCTCCTCGTTCTCGTCCCACGAGCAGCTCCCCTTGCGCGGCTCGTCCAAGCGCTACAGATGCAGCACCTCCGAGGTATCCACGCATACAGGGTGGAAGCGTCAGACGCCGCACTGCTAGGTCTGCACATGCAACACAGGCGTGAGGTGTGGTGGCTGGGTGGAATAGTCTCCCCTTGGTTAGCACGCCCCACCCTCTCTTATATAGGTGTCCCTAGTGGGCTTCTACATTAGCAGCCCATTAGTAGCCTAAGCCTGGTCTAATTCGGATCCAATCCTCATTAGGCTTCCAGCCACTTACGTGTGTGACCCTATAGGTTCATATACGTATAGACATGACACGAATACACTTATTCTGTCAATAGTTGGTAGCGGCCTCTAGCAAAACGTGCCAACTCCGAAACGCATACAGAGATCATATCGAACGAACCATCACAAGGTTTAGTACATGTCTTTCCCTTTGCCTCACGATATTTGGTCTAGCTCCAAGCTGACCTCCCTTTCTCGATACTGTGATTCGCAATCCCTTTACTAGGTTAACTCTTAACCATATGTAGCACGACCATGCATATCTGGATCCGATCACTCGAGGGGCCCAGAGATATCTCTCTCAAGTAGAGAGGGGCAAATCGCATCTTGATTGACCATGCCTTGCAGCATGCTTCAGGACAAACCCGAAAGCTACCTTTATAACTACCCAGTTATGGAGCAGCGTTTGATAGCCCCAAAGTAGGTCGATCCACATCTCAAGTACATGCGACAATCTCAGGTCTAAGGACAAAACGTACATGATGTGTAGAGAGAGAGCTGCAACTAATTGCCAGTCTCAAGTTGGGTCAGTCCAACCCCATGTTCATAACATGTGTCCACATCATTGGTTTGGCATCTCCATGTCTATGACTTGCGAAACATAGTCATCAACCAATCGATGTGCTAGTCTAATATTCATGTGTGTCCTCACATGAACTCCGACTAGGGACAGCTATTAGATATCCATACAAGTAGAGAGTTTCACAAAAAATTCACATAATTGTCAATCAATAAAAGTTGCCTGATATGGATATTCAAGGAACATTACAATAACTCATGGATACATAAGAAATATAATCATCTCTATGATTGCCTGTAGGGCATATTTCCTTCAACTAGAGTTTGTTTCTCCTAACATCCCGAAATGGTTTGTCATGATGGACCACAAGAGTATATTGCATCGGAAGACACCGATGCACATTTACTACTTGGCTACCAACTGGTATACAAAGGTCAAAAAGCAACAAGGGAAAAGGAACATGCTCAGGATAGAATCCCGAGATGTGGATGCATAGATTATCAATCTTGCAAAAACCAATGCACAGAAGGGAAGGGTGTGGCGGGGTCACGAGTATAGATGCGAGACTCATGAGGAGTACTCTTGTCGTGATCTATTTGGTTCCATTAAAGAACATCTGCCATAGGTAGTGGTAGGGGAAGTCCTTGGTTGTCACAATTCAATCGCAACAAAGACCACAAGCTTGAAGGCCGAAATTGTAATACCAGCCATCCTGAGGTAATGTGTGAACATTAACAACATGGGTCAAAGGGAGGAATCTTGAATTAAAGATCAGCGTCATGTACAAGATTCGCAACACCAGAATCCAGCACAATCGGGAACCTTAGGTTCAAGTCCAAGGGTTAAAACCCAAAGAAAGGATTTAACTACTACTTGAGTGACATAGCGTACACTACAAGATAGTAACCACAAGGTAGCTTCCAAAAGAAGAAACTACTTCTAGAGTACCCAAACAAATAAAAAGTAGGCACTCGAGGCGAAAGGAAACCTCGAAGCCTGGAACAGAACAATGTGGATCCTTCCATATAATATTATGGGTCCATAAGATGGATAGATCATGATGGAAAGAAATCTCTCATGTGAAAAGGAGTAAGGGGAACAAGGAATTCACAACACACACAACTCTAGGGAACTCAACACTAGGTTAACTGGTTGAGAAACGACATGCCTAGAAGGCACCTAACCTTTGAAAGACTAGAAGCGATATCAAAACTCTTCCAAAATCAACACCAGATAAGATAATCCAGAGTTAGAGTGAAACTGGATAAGGAGTAAAAGAAGCATACTAGAGTTTTCGCAAATACTTTTCAGCTTTTAAAATAGTTTTCACAAACACTAGACTCAACATCGACCAATAGCAAGGTTTTCCTACAGTCGGTACTGCTCTGATAACAAGACCTGTGACACCCCCAGGATCAGTGCTAAACAAATCCCAGACCTCCGTCTGACATAAGCTTAACCTTGAGCTCGAGGATATCCAGTGGAGAATCGATAACACAGCAGTGACCCTACGACACAAAATTTATTACAGCAAGCTCATAACTGAGCAAAGAACCAAATTATTACAAGCAGAGGTCACTGACCACAAACATCAAACAACGGAAGGCAAATTATGCTATTAAGTATAGCAAACTTAACAAATGGCTTAAGAGGCCTGAAGCATAACGATGATGTCCCAGCCCATAGATTCCAGGCTGCCGGCCGGGAACCCCAAGCTACTCGTCGGTGTCGATGTAGTACCAAATGGATCTTCAGGAAACACTTACCCTGCCAAAAGTATCAACAAAGCAAGGGTGAGTACAGGGTGTACTCCGCAAGACTTCTGGCTGGTGGAGTTGTTTTGCATAAAGCCGTCTTTGTTTATAAACAAGAGGGGGAAGAAGCTCGTCTAATCAGAGTATTTTAAAAGGGGATAAGAGAGCGACATCTCCGAAATATTGATCATCATATTTTGATATCCACTGAATCATCATCATCTAAACCCTAACTAGGATCACCCCCTCATACCCAAGATGAAGCATCCTTAAGCACATGTTGATCTGCCAAATTTTACGATTAGGTTATAGTTCTCTATGATCTTGGAATCTGGTCACCAAGCATTCATAACCGTGAACATGGCTTTTCAAAAAGATTATTACCCTACAGGGGTGTACAACTTTACCCACACGTACTAACCTTATCTTAATGCCACAAGTAATATCCTTCTTCCTTGGAAGGCCGACAGAGGGTGGTTAGACACGACCTTTACCTTGCTTTCGCTGAGACCATGAGTCACGCAATAAGTATGGTTCCGTCGTAACGGGTCAAATCCCAAAGCCGGTACTTAAAGATGTGAGTCGAGGTTGGTTCACCAGGGGCTCCATCGACCCCAAGCAACCCGGTCCATGCTTCCCTACCTGTTATGAATGCACCTTCACCAGGAAAATATTTCAAAACGTTTTCAATGCACATGTCGAATGGAACGCCAAACTATGTGACTCATGGAATCTACTAGGAAAGTTAGTCACTCGTGACGTTTTCTAGGCCCCGTGTGGTTGTACGCTCGTATCGGTTCCAAAGGCAAGAACTCGGTTCCTAGTGGTGGCGAGCATGGGACTAGAAAAACCACATCCCACCGTGGCCTTCCATACAAGCCTTAGCATGTTTAACTCATATAACCTCTGATCTCATATCATCACGTTCTCCTATCATACTAGATTCTCTGCATCTGATACATCATCTAGATGAACCAGCACTGACAGCTATGCATGGCTAAACAAGACACAGATATAAATTCTAGCAGTGCACACACGCCAAACCTAGTTATGCTAGGAGCAGTGGATCAGGTAATATAAGCTCAAAGGGAGTATTCAATAGATAGGATACTCTATCTATCGATAAAAGACCACAGTAGAATCGTGTGCATCATGGCAGGAATTGAAATGCTTTCGAAATCATAGGATTATATCATGGTGGGGCTATGCTTGCCTTTGCCAGTTGATAACTGATAAGCAGATCTTTGGACATCTGTTACTTGACTTGATTATAGTTGGTCAAGTATTGTTTCTCGATCTTCGAACTTCGACGGTCTTGATCTCGGTCTTTGATCTCGATCTTGATATCGTATTCTACCGAGGAAGAACCAAATACCGGAAAGAAAGGGAAACAATCAACACATGGCATCGATGCAATGCTCAAGCAAGGATGATGATATGAAAAATTAAATTGCATTGAAATGTAACCCTAAGGCATGCTTGACAGTTTAATCGGGGTTCTGAGGGGCGCAAACCCTAACTCGGAGAAACTCCGAATGTATATGAGAGGGGATGGTTTTGTTCTATAATTATACTTGTCATTTAAGTTGTTTAACAATGAATGATTATAGCTCTAATAGATAGATCTCATTTTTCTGAACATTTTAATATATTATTTGTATTTTTCTGACTTATACATAATTAGATATGAATTTTACAAGTTTATTTCAATTTCTGGAAATTATTAAAGCCTATTAAAAAGATTTACTGCGTCAGCACAGAAGCGGGCTAACATCACCAGAGGGGGTGGGGCTTTCCTCACTAGGGCTTAGGCTACCCCCAGTCACTAACGACTAGGCCCCATGCCACATCATCAAGCCACGGTGGACACGATTCGTCAACAGGCCACGCTGAGGCCACGTCGACGCCACCTAGACGCCACGTGGGGCTCGCCGGAGACACGTCGGCCAGCGGTGGTTGGCGCGCTAGAGAGCGAGCGGGGACGCGCGGAGGGGCGGGTTCGAACGAGCGCTGCAGGGCGAACCTAATAGCGGTTGTGCCGCTGGTTTTGGGTCACCGGAGACGCGGCTACGGTGAGCGGCGACAACGGAGGTTGTAGATGAGCAGCGACCTACGGCTACAGATGACACGTAAGCAAACGAGGGGCACAGGGTGGACCGCGAGCTCACCCTTGATGCGTTAGGAAGCTCGGTGAGGCCGGAGGAGGGCGGGAGCGTTGTCACGGAGGGCGGCGGTGGTCGTCGGACTTGAGGAAGACGAGTTCGATTCTGGCGTTGTAGGCCATCCCGGCAAGCGTCCTTCACAGAGGAAGTCGAGGATGAGGTGGCGGAGCCGATGGCACCCTCAATCGAGCGCGGGGAGGTCCTGAACGACGGCGCGACACGGCGGCCATGTGGATAGTGTTCAAGCTTGTGCGGGACAGAGAGGAAGAGAGAGTACGCGCGGGGAGATAAGGCCAGGGGTGAGGGAGAGATGTGTGCGGGGCTCCTCCTTATCTTCCTCCGAAGCGGCGACGAGGATCTTGACAAACGACGGCGGCTCTCGCTCAGCCAGCGAGATGCTTTGGTGACGGCGCGAGGTTGACGATGGGGATTGCGTGGACCAAGCGGTACGAGCCAGGGTGGGCTTCTGCTGGGCCTCGGCGGATGATGGTTGCTGCGCGGGTGGGCGGCAGGAGGGAGAAGAGGGAGGGGAGGTAGATGGTCTCGGCCTAGGTTAGGGATAGGAGTAGTTTTTTCTTTGCAAACTCCTTTTCTTTTTCTGTTTTGCATTTCTCTTTTGTATTTAAATTTCCACACTATTTTGAATCATTTGAAAAATACCAGAGAGATTTGTGAATTATTTAAAATACTGTGGGGCCCCTTTTACTCAGTTTGGGCTCCATAATTTTGGTGGCTTTCAAAATATTTCAAAACCATTAGAATTTATTTGAGAGGATAAGGAGGAAACTAGGGTTTAGGGTTTGGCATTATTTTCTTTAATGCAAATTTTAAGACATGATGCTCATGATGCCCAAACAAAGCCCTAAATATGATTAACTAAAACTGGGGTGTTACAGAACCGCCAATGGGGTACCCCTTGCACCTGATACAGGAGCTATCCCATAATCAAAATGACAAGGCAAGTAGACAATGAGCATCTCAGCGATCTTTTTATTTGCTATTTGCATAGGTTTTTATTGAGGATGCTTCACAGGTTTCTCATTATGGTTATGCTGCAAGTTTCCACCATGATTAGGCATGGCTTAGGCTAGCGTCCCAGGTGTTTCTCTGACACATATATATAACTCCATGAACTTACAAGCTCCCCTCTTATTTCACACCGACGACATCCATAAACAAAAGAGCATGATATCAACTGGGTACAAAGTATAGGTGCAATGTTGAAAGCGTTCCCTGTGACAGCACGGTTCTGCTAACTCCCAGCCTATAATTTGCAAGCATATAACTTTCATGGACAGTCACAATGGTTCAGGTTTATTAAATGCAAGAAATAAATTGTGCCATCAAGTTTGTGAGAGCTTTACTAACTAACTTTCTCAAAAGAATCAAACATTTTATTTGGAAGAAAATAAGGCATAATGAATATGCACGGAATACAAAGGATGCTAGTAGGTATGTATGGTGGACACTTTTGGCAATGTCCGTTTTGGGGAGTTGGAAACATGAGTAGAGCTCATACTCAGTGCAAGTGAAGGCTAGCAATTGAGAGGGAGTGACAAACGAGAGAGCAATAACTGTCATAATCATGCTTGAAACAAAACAGGACCAACTATGGCATGAAAGTGATACAAGAACTCTGAGACAAAATAAATCATCGAGGCTTACTATTATTCAGTCATATGCATGCGTGAGCATGTGCCAAGTCGATTCAAATGAAACATTCAGAGGAGGATACCACAATGCCATACCAAGTTATGAATAGAACAATGCAAGCAAACATTCATATGACACGCTACAAACTATTAGCAAGCTGGAGCTAATCATAAGAAAGCAAGAACTACTAAGCATCCATAAATAACATACACGTTACATGAACAGACTAAGCATGCCCACAATGATGATTATATGTACAAAAATGAAAACAAATAGAGTTCATTACCAGCCTCTTACCACACCTCAAGTTGTCATTAATCTTCATTATTGCCCTTCACTTGTGTGGCTTGAATAATAACATGAAACCAAACTCCACTAAGGACTGCTGAACCCTGGAAATAACTTCACAAAACCAAAGAAGAACAATAAATATTTTTGGTGTTTTTGATTTTTTTAAAGAAAGCACACAAAGCAAAAACAAATAAAGCAAACCAAAGCTAAAAATCAAAGAAACAAACCAAGAGAAGCAGCGGAAATATTTTTGGTCTTTTTGTGTTTTGGGAATGCAGAAACAAAAACAAAAAAGAAAGAGAAACATGGATGTACAAAGAACCGACGAAACATGATATATAGATGAGTGTGATGTCGGTGTACCTCCCCCCAAGCTTAGGCTTTTGGCCTAAGTGGGGCTCAATACCACGGGTAGTAACCCCAAGCTGGTGGGTCATCGTAGGAATGATCATAATCAGGACCTCGCGATGAAGAAGAAGACGCGCTCCAATCATAGGAGGGCTGCTGGTATGAAGACTCCCCCATGTTAGAGGGCTGAACCAAATCATCTTTGGAATCCTCTCCAACATTCTCCTCTTGCTTGGAGAGCTCCGCCACGTATGTGTCAAACTCTTCCTCCGTGAGCGACCATCCTTGCCTGTTATCAAAATTAAACAAAGCAGGTGCAGGCAAATAGACTACTTTCTCAGTCCTACCCCCTTTCCAACCACTCTTGACAAAGGATATCTCATACGGTAAATCTCTCACAGTAGCCCAAGAAGAAACAAAATTATGCTGAACCATGGAATTGAGATCAAGTCTCTCTATGGGGAACCGATAATCTGAATGGTGAGGCTCAAAACCATGAAAAGCTAGCAAACGAGAGGCAATGAGGCCTCCAGAAATTCCACCCTTCTCGCGGTTAGTGGTAAGACGGTAAGCTATCAAAGCACCCAGGTTGTAAGATATATCCCTATTCAAAGCAGTTGAGATAAAAGCTAGATCAAATGAAGATAACTTTCTAGTAGTCTTTCTAGAAAGAACATACTTGGTAATGAAATAGGCAAAATATCTAATGGATGGGAACTGAATGTTCCGAATTCTACCACTTTCCTTTGAGAAGTCGCAACCTTGGAAAATTTCAACATATAAATCCATAAGTGGCTTAGGCCTCTCCCTGATATTCTGACAAGATCCCCAATGTGGAACTCTAATAGCTACACAAAAATCAACAAAAGTCAGGATGACACCTATGTTGTAAATTTTATAAAGGACCATGGGGTTAGACAAGGACCAAATAAACCGGAAGTCTTGCACCACAGCCATGGTTATCTTAACATATTGATATGGTTCCTCTTCAACAAAGTGTTCCAACCCTACATTAGAAATCATAGTTTGGAAATCCTGGAAGATTCCGTGGCTCTCATAAATTCAGGGCATGGATATATGGAAGGGAAAACTTCTTCATCACGATGGACTTTCATTGGCTCAGGTACCATCAAATCATGTTGACGCAGTTGGTATGCACTCATCCTTTTTTCTGAAATTTTTAGATAAACATCAAACCAAGTAATTTCCAAGTTGATAAATGATGAGGAACTACTATAGAAACTTGCTAGAGGGCTAAACATGCATCAAAATGAAATCTCTAAGCATAGAACAAGCATGCAAGATCACACAACCTGACACCTATAGTAACAGAATACTCAAGATAGATTCTACCAATCACAAATCTAATTAGACAAGCAGAGGAGGCACATACCAAGGAGCAATCCCTCCAAAAATCAGCAGCAAAGATGGGATGAGCAAGGAGATCGAAAATCGGGAGCAAGAACAGCAGGAAGTTGAGCTTGAGAAAGTTTTTTGGTGTTTTTTGGGAGAGAGAAAGAAGTGGTTGGAAGGAGACATCTTGGAGGTCCACAGGTGGGTGCCACCCAGGCCAGGCGCCACCTAGGGCTGGCCGCACCACCAGGGGGTGTGCTGGCCTGGTGGGTCCACCTGGGCCATTACAGGTGCCCCTCTACCCCTTTTTTCGAGGAAAAATTTAATATGAATTTTCTGGGATTTTTCGGGAAACTTTATTTTTGGCCAATTTTCAGGTTATGAAAATAGATTTTCTCGCAGAAACAGATTTTTTAGAAGAAGCAAAAAGCAAACCAAACCAAAACTACAGAAGTTCTAAGACACTCTAACAAGCAAACAACTAGCAAAACTAAAGCTAACAAGACAAAAAGCAAAGACTAGGAAGGAGAAAAATAAAAGTGAGCAAGTATAACCATTGCGAAAGCATTGTTTTGTTCATTAAAATCCCTTTGTTAACAAGGTTGATCAAGTCTTGTTACGAAAACAATCTTATACGGAACAAAACTTTGCATTTCACAAAATGATTATGTTACCTCAAACTTGATAGCAATAGTCCCAATCATAATAGTTTCGAAACTTTCTCGTGGAATGGGACAATATATTTCTCCAACTTTGATGCTCTCAATATTTTCAATGGAATTCAGGCAATAGCTCTTATCAATCTTCTTGGGGAAATAGACAGTATGCTCTTTTTCATTAATATTAAAATTTACTTTTCCTTGATTACAATTGATGACAGCACCTGCAGTATTAAGAAAAGGTCTCCCAAGAATAATAGACATATTATCATCTTCAGGCATCTCAAGCACAACAAAATCAGTTAAAACCAAGCAATTATGAGCCACTTGAACAGGAACATTCTCACATATACCAACAGGAATAGTAGTAGACTTATCAGCCATTTGCAAAGATATATCAGTTGGTATCAACTTTTCTAGCTGGAGTCACTTGTAGAGAGAAAAAGGCATAACACTAACTCCAGCTCCCAAATCACATAAATCAGTTTTAACATAATTATTCTTAATAGAGCAAGGAATAGTTGGTATACCTGGATCACCAAGTTTCTTTGGAACCTTAGCATTGAAGGAATAATTAGCAAGCAAAGTAGAAATTTCCTCATTAGGAATCTTCCTTTTATTAGAGACAATATACTTAATATACTTTGAATAAGGAGGCAAATTAATAGCATCAGTCAAAGGAATTTGCAAAAATAAAGGTCTCATCCACTCACAAAACTTGTTATAGTGTTCTTCATCCTTTGACTTGTGTTTCTTATTAGGAAAAGGCATAGGTTTATGCACCCAAGATTCTATCTCACTACCATGTTTATTAGCAATAAAATCTTCCTTAGTGTACCTAGTATTCTTAGTGTGCTTCTCAGGTTCTTCCTCAACTTCCTCCTTATCAGGAGTATCATTTTTATCATTACCACTTTTAGTTTCAGCATCAAATACATTATACTATTAGGATCTACAGTAGGTTCAGAGGGTTCCTCAACTATTTTACGTTTCTTTTTCTTTCTCTTACGAGGGCTACCACTACTTTCACCTTGTTGAGAATCCTGCTCAATTCTTTTAGGGTGTCCTTCAGGATATAAAGGATCTTGAGTGGATGCACCACCCCTTGTTCTAATTCCATAAGCATTTTTATCTCCTGAAGCATTAACTAGCATATCTTTTTGTACCTTAGCAAGTTGATCAACTTGGATTTGAACCATATGAAAGTGTTTAAAAAGCATTTTAACATCATTAGCAGTTCTTTCCACAATATCTTTCAACTCATTAATAGCTCTAGAGTTTTCTAATAAATGATTCTGAACTTGTTTATTAAAATTACCTTGCTTAACAATAAAAGTATCAAGTTCCTCTAAGCATTGATCGGGAGGTTTACCATGGGGAATATCACCTTCATCAAAGTGTTGGAGAGAGTGTACCTCAATAGTAGATGAGTGGGGATTGGCTTACATAATTCTTCTATAGGAGGTAGATTTTTCACATCTTCAACTCTAATACCTTTCTCCTTAAGACATTTCTTATCTTCCTTCATCACTTCATCATTTAATGCAATCATTCCTCTCTTCTTTGGTGTTGGTGTTGGAACTGGTTCAGGCACAACTGGTTCAGGAGTAGTAGGCTCAGGTGTATTTAGCTTAGTTGAAGTCCAATCATCTTAATTCTTGCTTATTTTAGCCATTGATTCTTTAGCATCTATAGGAGTTCTTTTCCTAAAAACACAATCAACAAAACTATCTAGGTATGTCCTAGAATCATCAGTTAGTCCATATAATAATTATCAAGAAGCTCATTTTTAGGCAATGGACATCCAGGATGTGCATGAATCAAGGCACAGAACCTTGTCCATGACGCCGACAATTTCTCTTCTTCTCCCTGTTTAAAATCAAAAAGTTTCTGCAAAGCAGCATGTCTAGCACTGGGAGGAAAATATTTCTAAAAGAAAGAAGCAATCAGGCAATCAGGGCTATCAATGGATCCAGGTGGTAATCTATTAAACCAAGCTTTAGCTTCTCCTTTTAGTGAAAAGGGGAAGATCTTTGTAACAAAGTACTTTTGCATCTTAAAATCATCAGAGAATAAAGCACTCATAGTGGAAAGATCATTCATATGAGCTACATCACTTTCATTTTTAGTCCCACAAAAAGGTTATTTCTCAACAATGTTTATATAGGATAAATCAAGAGAGAAATCATAATCTTTATCTTTAATGTCTATGGGAGAAGTTGCAAACTTAGCATCAGAAGACAGTTTAGGAATAATGGTACGTCTCTCAAGGAGACTCCTAATAGCACTAGCACCATGTTTGTTTTGTTACTCTTCAATAAATTCATCAGTCATTTCAATGTAACCATCACTAATATCAAATCTCTCTCTAGACTCAGGTGAGCTAACAGGTGTAATAGTGTATTCACTAGGAGTTTTAGTGTTTCCCAGAATAGTTCTAGCAATAGTAGCATCTAGGAAAGGACCTAATGAACCACTTGCATCAAGCACAGTAGAAGTAATATCATGAGTATCAGAAGCAATTTTAGATTCAGCAGTAGTAGAAGTGTGTGTGGCATGAGTATGTGGTGGTGGTGTAACAAACTTACTTATAACAGACGGCAAATCAAGAGCAGCAGAGGTGTTTAGGACATTACCTCTTTTGTAGTGGATGGTAAAATAGGAAATTTTTCATCATGAGACTTTCCCATGATGAACGGAGTAGCAGTGAACAATAATAGATCCAAGTGAACTTACAAATAAAGCTATGCTCCCCTGTAACGGCGCCAGAAAATATTCTTGATGACCCACAATTATAGGGGATCGCAACAGTCTTCGAGGGTAGTATTACCCAATTTATTGATTCGACGCAAGGGGAGCCAAAGAATACTTATAAGCCTTAACAACTGAGTTGTCAATTCAGCTGCACCTGGAAATAGTCTTGCTCACAGTAGTTTATCAGTAGCAACAGTTTTGTAGTAGCAATAGAAAAGCAACAGCAGCAATAAAACAAAGGCAGTAGTAACAATAGTAGAAAACAGTAGGATATGAGTGCGGTAGGCATAAGGATGGATGGACAGGCATTGCATGGACAAGTCTAAACATGTAACTTCAAGATCTAGGGCAATTACAGATAAATAAGATAAAGCATCCAAGTACTAAACAATCGTAGGCATGTGCTCCATATATAGTTATATGTGCTCACAATGAGAACTTGCACAACATATTTTGTCCAGCCAGCCCGTTGCAGCGGGGCCTCAAGGGAATCTACTAGTAAGTAAGGTGCTACTTTTAATAGAGCACCGGAGCAAAGCATTAACACTATGTGAACACATGTGATCCTCACATCATAGCCATCCCCTCCGGATGTCCCAGTTTCTATCACTTCGGGGCCTTTGGATCCGGACTATGATATGTGTACAAAACTTGCAGTTAAGATCACAAACAATACTATCGTCAAGAATCAATAATAAGTTCAGATCTGAGATCATGGCACTCGGGCCCTAGTGACAAGCATTAAGCACAAAAAGTTGCAACAAAGTCAAATAGCACTAAAAGAGATACTAAGCACCATGCCCTAACAATCTTATTCGATTACATGATAGAACTCATCCAATCCCTACCATCCTCATAGCCTACAACGGGGGATTACTCACTCATTGATGGGGGAAACATGGATGGTTGATGGAGAGGAATAGTTGATGATGATGGCGATGATCCTCTCCAAATTCCTTGTCCCGGTAGGGTGCCAGAACGGAGTTTCTCGTTCCAAATCACAGTTTCTGGTGGTGGAGGCGTAGTGGAACTCTTTTTGGAAAAACGTCGAACCCCCCTAAGTTTTTAGGTCAGAAAGCAACTTATATGCGAAGAGGGAGGCCGAGGGGGTTCCTGAGGTGGCCACACCTGTCGTGGTACTGCCGACGAGTACGCCATGGAGGGGTCCTCACAGTGCGTGTTTAGAGACATGGGGGAAGGCGGACGGTTGACAGGTACGAGGTAACACAGCTTACCCAGGTTCAGATCCCACGATTGTGGCAGAATCCTACTCCTACTATAAATCACTATAAGGGTAATACGCCGAGTTACATGGATTGGTTCGCTGTGCGAGGTGCGTCATAATCGACACTAGGTTGACTGAGATTGTGCCCTAAAGGCTCCCATAGGCCTGACTTATATAGTCGCTAGGTCCTAGGGTTACAGGGAAAAGTCCTAGCCGGACAGGTTACAGAGTCCTACACTGCTTACAACTAGTCTAGCGTGTCTTTCACTCCAAGGCTCCGGGTACGTTGGTGACTCCTCCGTAGCCTTTTTTTATCCGGCATGGGCCTCCCTTCTAGATCCATCTAACTGGGCCGCCCAGCAGGCCATGGGCCATGCTACCAACTGTTGTTCACCCGGGTTATCCGGATAGGAGACATGCTATGAGGATACCCATATAGCATTTCCCCAACAGTAGCCCCCGGAGAACTTCGAGATCTTGCGCCGTCTAGCCTCTTCATGTTGAATGCTCCGTCTAGATGGATGTCGTAAAATCGTCAAGCAATATCTTGTAGTCCTCCCAAAGAACCCTGCAAGGTTTTCTCCGTCTTCAACTTGTAAGTTGGAGAATTGTTGAATCTTCTATCATACTCCTCCGTAGTCGGACTGGATCCGTCCATGCCGGAATCTTCCGATGGGATGGTTCACCTACCAGTGATAGCTATGCCGACGTAGATGTAGGTCAGCAATGCCTCATAACTCACACATGCAGAGAACGCAATCATGTCCGTTTTTCCCACGCGAGCGATACGAACCGTTAGCGGTGATGGTTGGAAACGTGGCGAAATTTCCACGCACGCTCCCACACACTTCGCCCACGCGTCAACCATTCGATCGTTTTGCCTGAATCTTGATGCCAGAGGTTATAAATTGTAACAGCGGTGGAATTTTTACTTTTCACCTTAGTATCCTCCTACATCATCTTCTTCCTCCAGCGAGCGCCTCCTCGAGCTCTCCGCGCAATTGCGAAAAACCCTGGCCCTTCAACCTTTCTCAGTCACCACCTTATCCTACCCAATGGCCAGCAACAGCTCCGCCCCCTCCATGGCAGCGCCAGGCGATGCCGCGGTGAAGCCGGCAAGCACCGTCCTCGTGCCCCCAGAGGGCCTGGTGATCCCCAAATCCGCGGTGGTCGAATCCACCGGCCGTGACCATAATCCAGCGGCGCTGGAGCTGCTAGAGGAGGAAAACAACTCCCATAAGAGGGACGGGCACGGTTCGGACATCACGGACCGCGACATCAAGGAGCTGATCATTGAGGGCTACCTCCCTGCGACGGAGGGGCTCGTCTGGCAGGCGGTGCCGGCCGGCGAGGTCACCCCTTCTCCCCAAGCCGGAGAGAAGGTGTAGCTCAAAGCCCAAATGGTACGCGGCGTCTCCCTGCCCATCTCCAATTTCTTCCTAGCTGTCCTCAACCATTACCAGGTACAGCCTCAGAACCTCTCCCCCAATACCATCCTCGCGCTTAGCAACTACACGGCACTTTGCGAGGGTTAATTAGGGATTAGGCCTAGGCTAGATCTCTTTATCTATGTTTTCACCGTCAAGCGGGAAGCCGGAGCCGGCAAGGACAAGCTCAGGAACTGTAGCACTATTAGTTTTAAGATCCAGCCTGGCCGGCGATTCCCCGACATCGTCGGCCATGAGTCCTGTAAAAACTGGCAACAGATGTACTTCTACGGCCCAGATATCCCTCTGGCTGGCCGAGAAGCAACGTATCTGGACTTCGTCGATGGAGCTGCCGCCGAAGCCTCAACATGGAGATCCCAGGCCTCTCTTCCCTCCGACATCGACGCTTCCCGCGCTATAAGGCGGATAGAGTGGTTCATAGAGACGAGAATGACCAGATTGGACCTGGCCATGTGCTGGTTCGTCAGGCAGATCCAGCCTCTACAACACCGCTCGAAGTTGATGCATGAGTATACTAAGGATAGGAAGGATAGCCTCCGCATCTCCGAGGACAATTTCTCGAGTGACTCCGTCAAGCTTCGACTCAAGGACATCGTCAAGGTGAAGGATAGGAAGCAAGGCTTCACCATCACCTATGACATGTTCGTTGACGGCTCGTGCCCAAAAGGTATGATGTTTATTTTCCGTGTGTGACATATACTCCAGTTCTTCCGTCTAGCCATTACCATCTCATCTAACACATTAGTTTTTTCACTTAACAACTCAGTAGTCTAGAGGAGGATAGCCTGGCTGTCCAAAATATATGTCCCGTTGGCGCGAAAGCGGAAGAGCTCCACCTCTGATGCTGCCGACGAAGGCAAGAAAAAGAAGACGGAGGGTGGAGCCTCCAAGAAGACTACCGCCGCCTTGGAGGCGGAGAAAAGAAAGGTTACCGGAATCCCCTTTGCCAAAGCACCCCCTCTTGTGTAAGCTTCTTTGTCTCCGACATTGTCCATTGCTTGTCTTATTCTTGTACTTATACTTTTTGCACGTTTCAGGAAGAAGGTCACTACCAGTTTGAACAAGACCTCCAAAACTTTGGGGGCTTCTAGAAACATTAAGGATATGTTGCATCATGACGTGTCTCCCCACGCATCTCCCGCCATCGCCCCTGTTACTCCCAGCGTCCAGCCTATGCCTGCTCCGACAAGCTCATAGGCCAAAGATGCAGCTGGCCCTTCCGCCATGGAAGTGGACTTAGGTGCCTCTACGGAGCTTGCCGTTGTCGGCGAACAGGCAACGCAAGAGAGTACCGCAACTCAAATGGCTGAAGCTCCGGCTAAGGATGCCATCGGTAGCGGTAAGGCTGTGGTGGAGAGTGGTATATCTGCCAAAGGCGGCACCTCTGAGCACAATAAAACCATAGAGTTCCCGAAGATAGTCTACCCGGTACTTACGCCGGGTAGCTCCGCTTTGGTTCCTGGTGCGACACCGACATCTCCAACATGCGGTCTTGAGGAGCTTCTCTGACAAGCAGAAATCTTGCAAGGAAACAGCCTTTCTTTTGGCAAGTTGCTTGCTGAGAGTGCTACCAACCTCAAGATCATTGCACTTGTAAGTTTTATTTTCCTTTTGCATTTCATATGAGTATCCCACTGTAGCCCCCGAGGATTTAGACGGAAAACCATAGGTCTTTGCATCTAAATGCTCTAAGAGTGACTAAGCTAGAAAACTTCTCACTGTAGCCCCCAAGCATATAGTTTGAATGAATTATTTCGACTAAATGCTTTTAGAGTAGCATACGCAGTGTTTGTAAATTTCGATACTGTAGCCCCCAAGATTCTAGTTGTAACTGAATTAGTTCCGACTAAGTGCTTAAAGAGAAACTAAGCATATCATTGAGTTAAAACTTTATACTATAGCCCCCAAGCTTCTACTTGAAAACTGAACTAGTTCCGACTAGATGCTTAAAGAAAGACCAAGCATATTGCTAAGTTAAAAACTCTCACTGTAGCCCCCAAGCATCTAGGTGGACAGTTATCCGACTAGATGCTCCAAGTAGACTAAGCAGCATTAAATTTTCTTTCCACAGAATGAGAATGCTCGGAGAGGCGTGGCCAACGAGAAGTACCATAATATGCGTGCGGACTTGGAAGACGAAAAGGGTAAAACTGCCGTCTTGAAGGAACAAATCACCAAGAGCAAGTGTTTGTTTTTCCTTTCTTTTTTGTATTCCGACTTGGTCTTGTGCCAACATTCTCCGAGTACTCACTGTGCACAGTTCTTTCTCCGATTTGCAGAAGCCATTTCCAAGGCTAAGGATATTGTTGAACAATCCAAGCATATTCAGCAGCTGGATAGTGAAAACAAGATCCTTAAGCAGGAGAGGAAGGATATGTTGAAGATGCATGAGGACTCCATGAAAGTCCTGCAAGAGTCCGCCAACAAAGAGATGAACCGCTTGAAGGAGGAGATCGCGATGCTAAAAGAGCAGAAGAAAGCTGTCGATGAGCAGAATCAGCGCAATCTTGACGCATACAAGATCCTCTGACAAGAACGGGATTCTCTGGCGAAACTCTTTAGCAGGCCGAGAATAGGATCTTCACTAAGTGATTCTCCGCCTTGTACTTATGTAAGTTAGATACTCTATACTTTTTTGTGTTATTGAACTCATGTGCTCCTTTGTCGGAAATTTATAGCTCCTATTGGGTTGACCCAGTCGCCTCCTCCACCAAAAGAATGCATGGTCCTTGCCGGCAACTTTATCAATACCGCCAACATGCAGGCTAAGGAGATATCCAAGCACCTCTAGATCAACATCAAAGCGGTGGATTCCGTGGCTAAGTTCTCAGAGATATTACACTGATCCCCTGAGCGTATTGCAATATGGAAAGCTTCATGTACACGGGCTGGCGCGAGGATGGCACTGCTAATGGTCAAGGCGCACTACGAAGACGCCGACATCGACACGGTGACCTCCGGTATCCTTGACGCAGACGACGATGGCCAAAAGATAGATCACGAGGCTATCTTGGCGTCACTCACGGGTTTTGAGACCAGAGTCGCCGAGTTGGTCAACCCTAACGTCTTTGTGCCCATGAAAACCATTAACGGTGGCAACCAAAGCTCCTCCGAGTCCCTCAACACTGCCGACTTCGAGGAGGATGTTTCTCCTGCTGTCGATGACGCTTCGTCGAAGTTGCCTGCGCCAGAGGAATGAAAAACAATATGTAATATTTGTTTCCTCTGTAATTTGAATGCAGAAAAAACTACTAACTTAAGGCGGAAAACAATGATTGTTATTTCCTGCTACTCAAGAACTCGTTCCAGCATGTATATATTTTTAAGCAAGTGTTGGCTTATCCATTACTCTGGTTTTTATGCTTGAATTTTCGTGAGTCGGAGGACTCATTGTCGGAACCATGCAGGTGATGATGCCCAATGGCACCGTCAATAACCTAAGCACAAAATCGCCGACAATAAGTGCCAAAAGTCACTACTCCAGAATCCACATAAAAACAACAAAGAACGTGTAGACCAGAAAACTTAAGATAACGCTCGTAGGCGGTATTTTCACAAGTGCAATCGCAAAGCTTGTGCATAAAGGTTTTATACGATCCAAAAATGAACACTAAAGGAGGTAAAAGACTTCGAAATATGAGTGAACCAGAGAGCTTTATTTCATTGATCATATAAGTGGTACACAATAGATAAAAAAATGCTAAGTGTAGAAAGGACATAGCTGTGCTATGTTCCATGGCCGATCAATCTCCGGGTAGTCATCATCCGGGTCACGTCACTTACGCTTATGATCCTTGTTGGGTCTATCCTTCAGTTCACGACTGTCAATGAGGTAGTAAGACCCATTGAGTAGCTCCTTGCTTATGATGAACGGTCCTTCCCATGGCGGGGATAATTTGTGTGACTTCTTCTGCTTAAGTCGGAGCACCATATCCCCCTCTTTAAACCAGCGATGCCGAACGCGGCGACTATGGTAGTTGCATAGCTTCTGCTGGTAGATGATGGATCTTTGGCATGCCAATACACGCTCCTCCTCGAGAAGGTCCATATCTAGGCATCTGAATTCTTCAGCGTCATCTTCGTCGTAGGCGGCAACTCTTGGTGCATCGTGAAGTATGTCGGAAGGCAGGATGGCTTCTGCTCCATATACCATGAAGTAAGGGGTGTAGCCGGTGGATCTGTTGGGTGTAGTTCGTAAACTCCACTGCATAGATGGAAATTCTTCCGCCCAGGCTCCAGCTGCTCTATGTAGCGGTGCCTCAAGACATGGCTTGATTCCCTGCAGAATTAATCCATTGGCTTGCTCAACCTAACCATTGGACTGTGGATGTGCCATAGATGCAAGTTCAAGTCGGATGCCTTTCTCCCAACAATAAGCTTCCACTTCTCCGAGTGATAAGTTGATGCTGTTGTCGGTGATAATGCTATGTGGGAGACCAAATCTCACCACTAGATCCCGGACAAATCTAAGGGCAGTTGCCCCATCGAGCTTTCTAATGGATTTAGCTTCTATCCATTTGGTGAATTTGTCAACTGCTACTAGCAGATGCGTAAACCCACATGGTGTCGTCTGCAATAGACCAACCATGTCCAGGCCCTAGACTGCAAACGGCCAAGTTATTGGTATTGTTCGCAATTCTTCAGCAGGAGCATGTGGTTGTCGGACATAGTACTGGCATCCCATGCACGTCTCAACCAGCTTGTCGGCGTTCGCCTTCTTGGTCAGCCAGTAGAATCCTTGCCTGAAAGCTTTAGCGACCAACGATCGGGGAGCGACGTGATGCCCGCAATCTCCGAGATGGATTTCGCGTAGGATTTCAATACCTTCTTGCTAGGAAACACACTTAAGGTATACACCAATAATACTTCTTTTGTAGAGCTGTCCATTGATTATGTTATAGCCCTTTGCTCGACGTACTATTTGCCATCTTTCGACCTCGTCGTCGGGCAAAGTTCCGTGTTCGAGATACTCCATGAACGGTTTTGTCCAAGCTGGAGGGACCTTTGTCACTATGTGAATGAAAGAGTCAACTCTGTCCGGGTTGTTGATGTCTGCTCCCTTCACGGATGGTGTTCGTAGATGCTCTAGGAAAACTCTAGGCGGAATTCGTTTGCGCCCTGATCCAAGCTTATATAGCAGATCAGCCGCCTCGTTTTGCTCCCTAGGTACATACTTGACTTCGTAGCCCAAGAAGCTCTTGGCTATCTCGTCCACTTCGTCTCGATATGCCGCCATCATAGGGTTCCGCGCATTCCAGGTGCCAGCCACCTGCTGGGCAACCAAGTCGGAATCTCCACAACAAACTATGTGCTTGATGCCAATATCCTTGGCTATGCATAGTCCGTGAATGAGAGCTTCATACTCCGCCATGTTGTTCGTAGCCTCGAAGTGGATCTGAAGAACATAGTGTAGCTTGTCCCCAGTTGGTGACTGTAGCAGTACACCAGCCCCCGAGCTGTTGTGTAGCTTTGATCCGTCAAAGTGCATCACCCAGTATTCTGGCTCCGGCAATGGGGTAGCATTTGGCATCTCCGTCCAGTCTGTGATAAAATCCTCCAAGTCTTGTGACTTGATAGCGTCGCGTCTCTTGCATGTGATCTCGAAGGCGGCGAGTTCAATGCCCCACTTCACGACCCTTCCTATAGCGTCGTTGTTGTTGATAATGTCGGACAGTGGAGTCTTGCTCACGACTGTGATTGGGTGCTCCTGGAAATTGTGCCTCAGCTTCCGAGAAGCAAGGAATACTCCATAAGCTATCTTTTGGTAGTGCGGGTAACGCTGCTTGGACTCCATCAAGACCTCGCTTACATAGTAAACTGGTCGTTGAACTTCGTGCTCATAGCCTGGTTCCTTCCGCTCTACCACGACGATGATGCTGATTACCCGGTTGGTGGCCGCCATGTAAATTAACATGGGCTCCTCAGGCTCGGGTGCTACAAGGATAGGCGCTGAGGAAAGAATCTCCTTGAGCTGCTTCAATGCTGCATCTACTTCGTCCGTCCATGTGAATTTGCCTGCCTTCTTCAGCAACTTGTACAGTGGCAGAGCCTTCTCTCCAAGTCAGCTGACGAACCGACTAACTGCTGCAACACAACCTGTTAGTCGTTGTATGTCCTTTAGGCATGTCAGACGGTTTATGTTTAAGATGGCCTTGATTTTCTTTGGGTTGACCTCGATTCCATGCTAGGAAACGATGAAGCCCAACAACTTGCTAGCTGGAACCCCGAAGACGCACTTCTTAGGGTTAAGCATCATATTGTATTTTCGGAGACTATTAAAGGTTTCTTTTAAGTCGGAGATTAAGTCGTTTTATTTTTTAGACATCACCGCTATATCGTCCACATAGGCGTGAACGTTCCGAACAATTTTATTGTGTATGCAATGTTGCATTATCCGCTAGTACGTAGCACCTGTGTTTTTCAGCCCAAAGGGCATCGTGACATAGCAAAACGTGTCGTAGGGTGTAGTGAACGAAGTGGCCAATTGGTCCGACTTCCTCATCTTGATCTGGTGGTATCCTAAGTATGCATTAAGAAAACACAAAAGCTTCGAGCCAGCCGTCGAGTTAATGACTTTGTCAATGCGAGGCAAAGCAAACGGATCTTTGGGACATGCCTTGTTCAAGCCGGTGTAATCAACACACATTCTTAATTCTTTGGTTCCCTTTTTGGGGACAAGTACAGGATTGTCCACCCATTGGGTGTGAAGGACTTCCCGGATAAAACTAGCCTTAGGTAACCTAGCTATCTCTTTGCCTATGGCACGTCTCTTCTCATCTCCAAAGCGTCGTAGAGGTTGTTTCACTGGTTTACATTTTGGATCAATATTCAAGCTGTGCTCGACAAGTTCCCTAGGTACACCTTTCATGTCGGCAGGTTGCCAGGCAAAGATGTCCCTATTCTCACAGAGGAACTCGACGAGCGCGCTTCCCTATTTAGGGTCTAGGTTCGTCCCAATGGCGGTGGTCTTGGAGGCATCGCCTACCACAAGTTCCACCGGCTTGGTCTCGATGGCGGCCTTGAATGCTGGGGCGGAGTCAGAAATTTGTTTCTTCGACGCGGGCATCTCCGAGGCATCGACCTTGCTCTGGATCTCCTTGAATTCTTCGCCGTAGAGGACAGCTTCTGTGTAGGCTGCTTCTCCAATCTCGCAGTCCCTTGCTTTGGTAAAGCTTCCGGATATGATGATGACACCGTTTGGTCCGGGTATCTTGAGCTTGTTGTAGACGAAGCATGGCTTGGCCATGATGGTATGGAATATGTCTCGGCCGAATATGACGTGGTACACGCTTTTGAAGGGGACCACCTCAAAGGTCATGCGTTCTTGTCGGTAATTATTTACATCACCAAAAGCGACCTGAAGTGTGATGCACCCAAGGGAACGAGCCTCCCGACCAGGAACTACACCGTGGAAGATGGTTTTGGTCCGCCTTAGGTTTGCCTCTGTCAAGTTTATCTTCTGCAGTGTATCCAGGTACATAATGTTGATGCTGCTTCCACTATCCACCATACATTTGGTGAACTCATTGTCGTCAATCAGGGGGTTGATGACCATGGCGTATTGGTTCTCTGTAGGGATGAGGTCTTGGTGATCCTTCCTATCCCAAGTAATTGAAATCTCTGACCAGCGCAGGAACTAGGGAACTGGGGTTAGAGTAGCCATCAGTATCCTCATGGAGGTCTTCTGTTGTTGGACGGTGGGGGTGCCAAGGAAAGTGTGGAAAACTGCCGCCTCCTTGTCGAAGGGTTTCTTGCCTTTGTCGTCGCTCTTGGCGGCGTGATTGGGGTCAATGTCCTCGTCCTTGTCACTTGAATCCTTGGACTCCTCCTCCTTCTTCTTCCCCTTGCCCTTTCCTCGCGGCATGTTCTTCCGACTTCGCTTGTAGCCGAACTCCGGGTCCTCCTTGAGGTTGTTGACAAACTTGCAATGGTGATTGGTGTGGGTGGCTTTGCCGTTGGCGTCGAGGTGTACGAGGAACGACATGTCATGGTACTCCTCGTAGGTTTGGGGAACACGGAGCACTGCTGAGGTAGTTTCACTTCCTCGCTGCTGCCCACGACTAGCTCCCCGCCCTTGGCCACGCTATCCGCCATCACCTCGTCCTGCAAAAGTCATAGAGACCATGTTGGGGGTTTGCTTTTATTCTGGTGCGGTCTTCCGCTTGATGCTGCTGTTCCTCTGAGCTTGAGTTGGAACGGCCGTTGCCGGCAAAGAGCCGCGAGCATCGTCGTCGGCAGCCGCGAAATCACTGGCCAACTGAATCATCTGGTTCAAGTCTAGCTGGTGATTGTCCTGCAGGCGCTTCAGCTTATGTCGGAGCAACATGCCCCTTTCCAACCCATCAATGAAGGCGGCCATGGTGGTCTGGGCATGCACTCCTGCGCAGGAATTCTTCATATCCAGCCAGCAGGAGAGGTAGGCACGAGATGTCTCGTCTTTCTCTTGCACGCACCGCTGTAGAACGCCAACAGTTCAGGAATGTTTGTATGTACCCTCGAAGTTCTTGGTGAACGCTTCTTGCATGTCCAACAATTGCAGATGGATCTCTCCGGCAATTCATCAATCCATTGACGGGTCGTGCCCGCCAACATTAATGGGAGGTACTTGACGACGACGTTGGGGTTACCCCCGGCGATCTCTACCGCGTTGCCTGTTGGGGATATGCTATATGGGTATCCTCATAGCATGTCTGCTATCCTGATAACCCGGGTGGCCCACAGTTGGTAGCATGGCCCATGGCCTGCTGGGCGGCCCAGTTAGATGGATCTAGAAGGGAGGCCCATGCTCGATAAAGGAAGGCTACGGTTGGAGTCACCAACGTACCCGGAGCCTTGGAGTGCAAGATACACAAGACTAGTAATAGACGGTGTAGGACTCTGTAACCTGTCCGGCAAGGACTTTTCCCTGTAACCCTAGGACCTGGCGACTATATAAGTCGGGCCTATGGGATCCTTTAGGGCACAATCTCAGACGATCAAGTAGCGATTAGCACACACCTCGCTCAGCGAACGTATCTCTGTAACTCGAAGTGTTGCCCTTATAGTGATTTATAGCAGGAGTAGGATTCCACCACCGTTGTGGGATCTGAACCTGGGTAAGCTATGTTACCTTGTACCCGTCAACTGTCCACCTTCCCCCACGTCTCTAAACACGCACTGTGAGGGCCCCTCCATGGCGTACTCGTCGGCAAAACCACGACAGTTGGCGCCCACCGTGGGGCAAGAGGCGCTTCAGGATCTTCAGCGGGCGAGGACCAAGTTCTTCGCGGGAATCGGCGAAACCTTGGCCATCGTTCGCGTTCTCTTCTACGGAAATATTCCGATCGTCCCTCCCGACGAGTTCTGGATCCCGGCGAAGACGAACCCTACACGATGCTCGATAGTTCCTATCAGAGACATCCACCTCTTCATTGGAGAAACCAACTCGGGCACTAGTTTCCTGGGAGTCGGTGGAGCATCAAGACCCGCACGGACCGCCTATGGGCAGGATACGTTCGCAGAAGGATCGATGTCGGATCTCACTTCAGAGTTTGCCGGAAAAGATCAGAAAATTTCAAGGCCCACCCAAACAGCCCCTGTGCAGGATATAACGATGGAAGATAGTTGCAAGTCCGCCGGCTTCACCCGTGCGTCTGGACAGCAGAGATCCAAGTTCGTCGGCGTGGTTACCATCTTCGATCTGGCGCATTGCGTTCAGAGAGAGGGCGAAAACCCCCACGATTACCTGGCTAGGTGGCTCCGCATATGAGCCGATCTGGCCCACTACCCCAATGATGATGCTATGTATCACTTTGTGGAAGGACTGGACCATGGCACGCTTCTCCGACATTCTCTAAGACGGCAGCAGGCGTCAGGACGCCTTACCTTCGAAGGCATGGTGAACACCGTCAACAACTATGCGGAGGCCGAAGTGGCAGCTCAAACAACTCTTGCGCCCATTGATGGAGCCCCTCTGATTCAGCCACCGCCACCACCGCCTCCGACCGCCATCATCGCAGTTGCGCCACAACCTCCAGTCATCGTCGCTGCTATTGAACCTCCACCGCCCGTCATCGAGGAAGTCCTATAACCCTCCGGCTCTGTTATTGACGCGCTTTATGCCGACTTTAGTGCAGATTCGGAGGAGATAGATTTCAGTCCAGAGGAACTAGACTCCGCAATGCACGAGATGGAGGAGGATTACACGCGACGAGCAAGCCAACAATGCCATCACGTCTCGAGAAGTGTTCGTCACCATCAGGACGGCGATGGATGAAGATCAACCCGGACGAGCTCCGACTATAGCGCTGGAAAAGGGGAAGGGGCCACTTATTGCTGCTGACGATGATCGCACAAAGGTCATGCATCCTCCACCTAACCCAGTGCAACAGCCACAGGAACTCGGCACCGGCCCGAGCAACAACAACATCGCAAACTTGCCGCCTCCGATATCTACGTCTGCTACTGCCCAAGTTACTCCAACTGATAGAGTGATGTACGGTTATCTCCTCGTTGAGCCACTGACCGTAGCTCATATCTGGAACGTGACTCATCTTGACGAGAAGCGCCAGCAGCTGCTGGAGGAAGCGCGGGCCATCACGGAGCAAGGCGCTAAGCTAGATCGAGATCTGGTCAACGCATAGAAGTCCATAGAGAAAGCTAGAGCAATGGAGGCCGAGTACAAGACTCTGCTGCAGCAGCAAAAGGCCAAGAAAGCTCCGGCTCGCATCATCAACGATCCTGGTGTACGGCAAAACTTAGGATGGGCTCCCTCAAAGCTGGCACAGGACAACCCATACATTGACAGTGAAGGCAAGCAGGTGATGCCCACCCCACTCCTTAACCTCGCCGTCGCCAAGACCCATCTGGAGCAGGATAAATCGCCTGAGGCAGTGGAACAGGTATATGACCTAGTGGCCAAGGCGGTGAAGCAGCAGGAAAAGGCCACCTCTTAGAGGCTTGAGTCCGACCCAGCGCTCTACTAGTCTAGCCAGTATAATCTGCCAAGGGACCGATTTCCTCTTGATGTCAGATCCCAGACGGGTTCATCAGAACGTGACGGACGGATGCGCGCAACAGGAAGGATGCCATCCCCATATCCTCCGATCACGGAGAAAAGGCCCGACCTCGTCGCCCATCGCCACCACCCCGATCCCCCCGACATCGCGAAGATCCCAAGGCTCACCATCATACGGATATGCCCCCACAAAAGCAGTGCGGCATCATCATCCGCGACAACGCGAAGCAGACCCGTCATGACAGAGAGCGCAACCAAGGACACAAAAGCAGGTCGCACCACGACCCTCCATGTCCTACAAGGAATCGTGACAGGTGCGAGGCGTCACAGGAGGGTAACAGCAAGAAGTCTAACCCACCACCACCTCTGCCTCCGTCGCCACCAAGCAGTCAGCATGGCGGAGGAGGCCCGCTTCGTTCACGCAGCCCATCCCCTGTTGACAAGAAGAAGAAGAAGAACCCGGAGACATACGATGCACGTTCACGGATCGATAAGATCCACGAGGCCCGGGAAGGACCATACCTGGGACCACGTTGCTTTGGACCTGCAATACGGTCTGCAACTTACCCCAAAGGTTTCCGGATTGACAAGACCATCAAGCCCTATGACGGCACCGCAAAGCCAGCCACATGGTTGCAGGACTACGGCAACATGGTGGAGACTGCCGGAGGCAACTCCAACGTCGTCGTCAAGTACCTCCCGCTAATGTTGGCGGGCACCACCCGTCAATGGATCGACGACTTGCCAGAGAAATCCATCTGCAATTGGTTGGACATGCAGGAAGCATTCACCAAGAACTTTGTGGGTACATACAAACGTCCTACACTGTTGGCGATCTACAGCGGTGCGTGCAAGAGAAAGACAAGACATCCCGCGCCTACCTCTCCCACTGGCTGGACATGAAGAATTCCTGCCCAGGAATGCACGCTTAGACCGCCATGGCCGCCTTCATCAATGGGTTGGAAAGAGGCACATTTCTCCGACATAAGTTGAAGCACTTGTAGGACAATCACCAGCTTGACTTGAACCAAATGATTCAGTTTGCTAGTGAGTTCGCAGCTGCCGACGACGATGGTCGCGGCTCCCTGCCGGCAATGGTCGTTCCAACTCAGGCTCGAAGGAACAACAGTACAAAAGCGGAAAACCGCTCCAGAATAAAAGCAATCTACCGACATGGTCGCTATGACTTTTGTAGGACGAGGTGATGCGGACAACGCGGCCGAGGAAGGGGAGCTGGTCGTGGGCAGCAACGAGGAAGCGAAATTACCTCGGCGCCGCTCCGTGTTCCCCAAACCGAGGAGTACCACGATATGTCGTGCCTCGTACACCTCGATGTCAACGGCAAGGCCACCCATACCAATCGACACTGCAAGTTCGTCAACAACCTCAAGGAAGACCCAGAGTCCGGATACAAGCGAAGTCGGAAGAACAGACCGCGAGGCAAGGGCAAGGGGAAGAAGAAGGAGGAGGAGTCCAAGGATTCAAGTGACATGAACGAGGATGTTGACCCCAAGAATGTCGCCAAGAGCGACAACAAGGGCAAGAACCCCTTCGTGAAGAAGGCGCCAGTATACCACACTTTCCTTGGAACCCCCACCGTCCGTCAACAGAAGACCTCCTTGAGAATCCTGATGGCTACCCTCCCCCCAATTCCCCAGTTCCTACGCTGGTCGGAGGTTCCAATTACTTGGGACAGGACAGACCATCCAAACCTTATCCCTACGGAGAACCAGTACGCCATGGTCATCAACCCATTGATTGACGGCGTGGAGTTCACAAAGTGTATGGTGGATAGTGGAAGCAGCATCAACATCATGTACCTAGATACACTGCAGAAGATGAACTTGACGGAGGAAAACCTAAGGCAGACCAACACCATCTTCCACGGTGTAGTTCCTGGTCGGGAGGCTCGGTCCCTTGGGTGCATCACACTTCAGGTTGCCTTTGGCGATGTTAATAATTACTGCCAAGAGCGCATGACCTTTGAGGTGGTCCCCTTCAAGAGCGTGTACCACGTCATATTCGGCCGCGACATATTCCACATGTTCATGGCCAAGCCATGCTTCGTCTACAACAAACTCAATATACCCGGACCACACGGTGTCATCACCGTATCCGGAAGCTTTACCAAGGCGAGGGACTGCGAGATTAACGAAGCAGCCTGCGCGGAAGCTGTCCTCTATAGCGAAGAATTCAATGAGATCCAGAGCAAGGTCGATGACTCAGAGATGCCCGTGTCGAAGAAGCAGATCTCCGACTCCGCTCCTGTATTCAAGGACACCATCGAGACCAAGCCGTTGGAACTTCTGGTAGGCGATGCTTCCAAGGTCACCGCCATTGGGACGAACCTGGATCCCAAATAGGAAAGCGCGCTCGTCGAGTTCTTCCGTGAGAATAGGGACATCTTTGCCTGGCAACCTGCCGACATGAAAGGTGTACCTAGGGAACTTGCCAAGCACGGCTTAAACATTGATCCAAAATGCAAACCAGTGAAACAACCTCTACGACGCTTTGGAGATGAGAAGAGACGCGCCATTGGCAAAGAGATAGATAGGTTAATTAAGGCTAGATTTATCCGAGAAGTCCTTCACACCCAATGGGTGGCCAATCCTGTACTTGTCCCCAAAAAGGGAACCAATGAATTAAGAATGTGCGTTGATAACACCGGCTTGAACAAAGCATGTCCCAAAGATCCGTTTGCTTTGCCTCGCATTGACCAGGTCATTGACTGGACGGCTGGCTCGGAACTTTTGTGTTTTCTCGATGCATACTCAGGATACCACCAGATCAAGATGAGGAAGTCGTACCAATTGGCCACTTCGTTCACTACCCCATACGGCATGTTTTTCTATGTTATGGTGCCCTTTGGGCTGAAAAATGCAGGTGCTACGTACCAGCAGACAATGCAACGTTGTCTGCACGACCAAATTGGTCGGAACGTTCACGCCTATGTGGACGATATCGCGGTGATGTCTAAAAAGTCAAATGACTTAATCTCCGACTTAAAAGAAACCTTTGATAATCTCCGGAAATACAACATGATGCTTAACCCTAAGAAGTGCGTCTTTGGGGTTCCAGCCGGCAAATTGTTGGGTTTCATCATTTCCCAACGTGGAATCGAGGTCAATGTTGGGGATATGCTATATGGGTATCCTCATAGCATGTCTCTTATCCGACTAACCCGGGTGGCCCATAGTCGGTAGCATGGCCTATGGCCTGCTGGGTGGCCCAGTTAGGTGGATCCAGAAGGGAGGCCCATGCCGGATAAAGGAAGGCTACGGTGGAGTCACCAGCGTACCCGGAGCCTTGGAGTGCAAGATACACAAGACTAGTAATAGACGGCGTAGAACTCTATAACCTATCCGGCTAGGACTTTTCCCTGTAACCCTAGGACCTGATGACTATATAAGCCGGGCCTATGGGAGCCCTTAGGGCACAATCTCAGACGATAACTTAGACTTTCTAGTCACCTCGCACAACGAACCTAATATCTGTAACTCGGCGTATTGCCATTATAGTGATTTATAGCAGGAGTAGGATTCCGCCACCGTTGTGGGATCTGAACCTGGGTAAGCTGTGTTACCTCGTACCCGTCAACCGTCCGCCTTACCCCACGTCTCTAAACACGCACTATGAGGACCCCTCCATGGCATACTCGTCGGCAATACCACGACAGTTGGCAGACCCATCATGAAGGAAAGCACAATGAGGGACACAAGAGCAGGTCGCGCCATGACCCTCCGCGTCCAGCAAGCAACCGTGACAGGCGTGAGGCGTCGCAGGAGGGTAACAGCAAGAAGGCTAACCCACCGCCACCTCCGCCTCCGTCGCCGCCAAGCAGTCACCATGGCGGAGGATGCCCGCATCGTTCGCGCAGCCCATCCCCTGTTGAAAAAAGAAGAAGAACCCGGAGCCATACGATGCACGTTCGCGGATCGATAAGATCCACGAGGCCCGGGAAGGACCATACCTGGGACCACATTGCTTTGGACCCGGGATACGGTCCGCAACTTACCCCAAAGGTTTCCGGATTGACAAGACCATCAAGCCCTATGACGGCACCGCCAAGCCTGCCACATGGTTGCAGGACTACGGCAACGCGGTGTAAATTGCCGGAGGCAACCCCAACGTCGCCGTCAAGTACCTCCCGTTAATGTTGGCGGGAACGGCCCATCAATGGATCGACGACTTGCTGAAGAAATCTATCTACAACTGGTTGGAAATGCAATAAGCGTTCACCAAAAACTTTTTGAGGGTACATACAAGCGTCCCTGCACTGTGGGCGATCTACAGCGGTGCGTGCAAGAGAAAGACGAGACATCTCGCGCGTACCTCTCCCGCTGGCTGGATATGAAGAATTCCTGCGCAGGAGTGCATGCCCAGACCGCCATGGCCGCCTTCATCGATGGATTGGAAAGAGGCACGTTACTTCGACATAAGCTAAAGTGCTTGCAGGACAACCATCAGCTTGACTTGAATCAGATGATTCAGTTAGCTAGTGAGTTCGCAGCTGCCGACGACGATGCTCGTGGCTCTTTGCCGGCAACGGCCGTTCCAACTCAAGATCGGAGGAACGGAAGTACAAAGCAGAAAACCGCTCCAGAAGAAAAGCAATCTACCGACATGGTCGCCATGACTTTTGCAGGACGAGGAGAAGGCGGACAACGTGGCCGAGGAAGGGGAGCATGCCGTGGGCAGCAGCGAGGAAGTGAAAGCAACTCGGCGCCGCTCCGCGTTCCCCAAACCTACGAAGAGTACCGCGATATGCCGTGCCTCGTAAACCTCGATGCCAACGGCAAGGCCACCCATACCAATCGACACTGCAAGTTCGTCAACGACCTCAAGGAAGACCCGGAGTTCGGCTACAAGCGAAGTCGGAAGAATAGACCGTGAGGCAAGGGCAAGGGAAAGAAGAAGGAGGAGGAGTCCAAGGATTCAAGTGACATGGACGAGGACGTTGACCCCAAGCACGCCGCCAAGATCGACGACAAAGGCAAGAACCCCTTCGCAAAGAAGGCCCCAGTCTACCACACTTTCCTTGGCACCCCCACCATCCGACAACATAAGACCTCTCTAAGGATCCTGATGGCCACTCTCCCCCCAGTTCCCCAATACCTGCGCTGGTCGGAAGTTCCAATCACTTGGGACAGGACAGACCACCCAGACCTTGTGCCCACGGAAAACCAGTACGCCATGCTCATCAACCCATTGATTGACGGTGTGGAGTTCACCAAGTGCATGGTGGATCGTGGAAGCAGCATCAACATTATGTACCTGGATACACTGCAGAAGATGAACTTGACGGAGGCAAACCTAAGGCGGACCAACACCGTTTTCCATGGCGTAGTGCCTGGTCGGGAGGCTTGGTCCCTTGGGTGCATCACACTTCAGGTATCCTTTGGCGACGTTAATAATTACCGCCAAGAGCGCATGACCTTTGAGGCGGTCCCCTTCAAGAGCGTGTACCACGTCATATTTGGCCGCGACATATTCCACACGTTCATGGCCAAGCCATGCTTCGTCTACAACAAGCTCAAGATACCCGGACCGAACGGTGTCATCACCGTATCCGGAAGCTTTACCAAGGCAAGGGACTGCAAGATCAATGAAGCAACCGTTGCAGAAGTTGTCCTCTACAGCGAAGAATTCAAGGAGATCCAGAGCAAGGTCAATGACTCAGAGATGCCTGCGTCGAAGAAGCAGATCTCCGACTCCGCTCCTGCGTTCAAGGCCGCCATCGAGACCAAGCCGGTGGAACTTGTGGTAGGCGATGCCTCCAAGGTCACCGCCATTGGGACGAACCTGGACCCCAAATAGGAAAGAGCGCTTGTCGAGTTCCTTCGTGAGAATAGGGACATCTTTGCCTGGCAACCTACCGACATGAAAGGTGTACCTAGGGAACTTGCCGAGCACAGCTTAAACATAGATCCAAAATGTAAACCAGTGAAACAACCTCTACGACGCTTCGGAGATAAGAAGAGACGCGCCATTAGCAAAGAGATAGCTAGGTTACTTAAGGCTGAGTTTATCCGAGAAGTCCTTCACACCCGATGGGTGGCCAATCCTGTACTTGTCCCCAAAAAGGGAACCAATGAATTAAGAATGTGCGTTGATTACACCGGCTTGAACAAAGCATGTCCCAAAGATCCGTTTGATTTGCCTCGCATTGACCAAGTCATTGACTCGACGGCTGGCTCGAAACTTTTGTGTTTTCTCGATGCATACTCAGGATACCAACAAATCAGGATGAGAAAGTCGGACCAATTGGCCACTTCGTTCACTACCCCTTACGGCATGTTTTGCTATGTCACGATGCCCTTTGGGCTGAAAAACGCAGGTGCTACCTACCAGCGGACAATGCAACGTTGCCTTCACGATCAAATTGGTCGGAACGTTCACGCCTATGTGGACGATATCGCGGTGATGTCTAAAAAGTCAAATGACTTAATCTCCGACTTAAAAGAAACCTTTGATAATCTCCGGAAATACAACATGATGCTCAACCCTAAGAACTACGTCTTCGGGGTTCCAGCCGGCAAATTGTTGGGCTTCATCGTTTCCCAGCGCGGAATAGAGGTCAACCCGGAGAAAATCAAGGCCATCTTTAACATAAAACGTCTGACATGCCTAAAGCAACGACTAACAGGTTGTGTTGCAGCAGTTAGTCGGTTCATCAGCCGACTTGGAGAGAAGGCTCTGCCGCTGTACAAGTTGCTGAAGAAGGCGGACAAATTCACATGGAAGGACGAAGCAGATGCAGCATTGAAGCAGCTTAAGGAGATTCTTACCTCAGCGCCCATCCTTGCAGCACCCGAGCCTGTTGAGCCCCTGTTAATTTACATGGCGGCAACCAACCGGGTTATCAGTATCGTCGTCGTGGTAGAGCGGAAGGAACCAGGCTATGAGCACGGAGTTCAACAACCAGTTTACTATGTAAGAGAGGTCTTGATGGAGTCCAAGCAGCGTTACCCGCACTACCAAAAGATATCTTATGGAGTATTCCTCGCTTCGCGGAAGTTGAGGCATTACTTTCAGGAGCACCCAATCACGGTAGTGAGCAAGACTCCACTGTCCCACATTATCAACAACAGCGACGCTATGGGAGGGGTCGCGAAGTGGGGCATTGAACTTGCCGCCTTCGAGATCACCTACAAAAGACGCGACGCTATCAAGTCACAAGCCTTGGCAGATTTTATTGCAGATTGGACGGAGATGCCGGATGCCACTCCGTTGCCGGAACCAGAGTACTGGGTGATGCACTTTGACGAATCAAAGCTGCTCAACGGCTCGGGGGCTGGTGTATTGCTGCAGTCACCAAAAGGAGACAAGCTACACTACGTTCCACAGATCCACTTCGAGGCTACAAACAACATGGCGGAGAATGAAGCACTCATTCACGGACTGCATGTAGCCAAGGATATTGGCATCAAGCGCATAGTTTGTTGTGGAGATTCCGACTTGGTTGCCCAGCAGGTGGCTGGCACCTGGAATGCGCGGATACCTATGATGGCGGCATATCACGACGAAGTGGACGAGATAGCCAAGAGCTTCTTGGCCTACGAAGTCAAGTATGTACCTAGGGAGCAAAACGAGGCGGCTGATCTATTGTCTAAACTTGGATCAGGGCACAAGCAAATTCCGCCAGGAGTTTTCCTAGAGCATCTACGTACACCATCTGTGAAGGGCGCCGACATCGACAACTCGGATAGAGCTGATTCTTTTGTCAACATGGTGACAAAGATCCCTCCGTCTTGGACAAAACCATTCATGGAATATCTCGAAAACGGAACTTTGCCTGACGACGAGGTTGAAAGACGGCAAATAGTACGACGAGCAAAGGGTTATACCATAATCAATGGGCAACTCTACAAAAGTAGCACTACTGGTGTATACCTAAAGTGTGTTTCCCAGCTAGAAGGTATGGAAATCCTACGCGAGATCCATCTCGGGGATTGCGGGCATCACGCCGCTCCTCGATCGTTGGTCGCGAAAGCCTTCCGGCAAGGATTCTACTGGCTGACCGCGAAGGCGGACGCCGACAAGCTGGTTGAGACGTGCACAGGATGCCAGTATTATGCCTGACAACCACATGTTCCTGCTGAAGAATTGCGAACAATACTAATAACTTGGCCGTTTGTAGTTTGGGGGCTAGACATGGTGGGGCCGTTGCAAACGGCACCGTGTGGGTTTACGCATCTGCTTGTAGCAGTTGACAAATTCACTAAATGGATAGAAGCTAAACCCATTAGAAAGCTTGATGGGGCAACTGCCCTCAGGTTTGTCCGGGATCTAGTGGTGAGATTTGGTCTCCCACATAGCATCATCACCGACAACGGAAGAAACTTGTCACTCGGAGAAGTGGAGGCCTATTGCTGGGACAAAGGCATCCGACTTGACCATGCATCTGTGGCACACCCACAATCCAATGGTCAGGTTGAGCGAGCCAATGGATTAATTCTACAGGGAATCAAGCCACGTCTTGAGGCACCGCTACATTGAGCAGCTGGAGCCTGGGCAGAAGAATTGCCGTCTGTGCTGTGGAGTTTACGAACTACACCCAACAGATCCACCGGCTACACCCCTTACTTCATGGTATATGGAGAAGAAGCCATCCTACCTTCCGACATCCTCCACGATGCACCAAGAGTTGCCGCCTACGACGAAGATGATGCTGAAGAATCCAGACGCCTAGATGTGGACCTTCTCGAGGAGGAGCGCGTTTTGGCATGCCAAAGATCCGCCATCTACCAGCAGAAGCTACGCAGCTACCATAGTCGCCGCGTCCGGCATCGCTCGTTTAAAGAGGGGGATTTGGTGCTCCGACTTAAGCAAAAGAAGTCACACAAATTATCCCCGCCATGGGAAGGACCGTTCATCATAAGAAAGGCGTTGCTCAATGGGTCTTACTACCTTGTCGACAATCGTGAACTCAAGGATAGACCCAACAAGGATCATAAGCGTAAGCGACGTGACCCGGATGATAACTACCTGGAGCTTGATCAGCCATGGAACATAGCACAGCTGCGTCCTTTCTACACTTAGCATTTTTTATCTAATCGTGTACCTCTTATATGATCAATGAAATAAAGCTCTTTGGTTCACTCATATTGCTGAGTCTTTTACCTCCTCTAGTGTTCATTTTTGGATCATATAAACCTTTATGCATAAGCTTTGCGATTGCACTTGTGAAAATTCCGCCTACGGGCGTTAGCTTAAGTTTTCTGGTCTACACGTTCTTTGTTGTTTTTATGTGGATTCTAGAGTAGTGACTTTCGGCACTTATTGTCGGCGATTTTGTGCTAAGGTTTTTGATGGTGCCATTGGGTATCATCACCTAAGCTCATGGTTCCGACAACGAGTCTTCCGACTCACGAAAAGTCAAGCATAAAAACCAAAGTAATGGATAAGCCAGCACTTGCTTAAAAAATATATACATATTGGGCATTAATTCTTAAGTAGCAGGATACGACAACCATTGTTTTCCGCCTTAAGATTACATCACCAAGTTTTTCAATGCACACTCCAGAGGTGAAGCAAGAATTACAAAGTGTTTTTCACTCCTTGGGTGCAGGGGACTTGGAGGCCGCATCATCACCAGCCGGAGATTCACCCTCAGCGTCGCCACTATGAGGAGTCTCGGAGGATTCAGGCTCGACGTTGTTAAGAAAGTTCCTGGGCACGAAGACATCGACGTCCACCAACTCGGCAACCCTGGTGTCATAGCCCGCGAGTGATGACACGATGGCTTCGTGATCAATCTCCTTGCCGTCATCATCCACGTCGGGGATACCAGATGTTACCGTGTCGATGTCGGCACCTTCATAGTGTGCCTTCACCATGGACAACGCCATCCTTGCGCCAGCCCGTGCACATGAAGCTTTCCAGCTTGCGACACGCTCGGGGGCTCGACGCAGAATCTCCGAGTACTTCACCATGGAGTCCGAGGCCTTGATGCAAATCTACAGGGGCGTGGCGATATCCTTGGCCTGGGTGATGGCGGTATTGATGAAGTTGCCAGCAAGAATCATGCATTCCTTGTCCGAAGGAGGCGAGCGGGTCAAACCCAGGGGCACTGAGAATTCCGACAGGCGAGCGGGTCAAAAATTCTAAGTACCCAGACTACAGAGCCACAAGGCGGAGGATACTTACTGAAGATGCTGGCCTTAGCCTGCCAGACGACCGCCAAGGATTCTTTCTCTTGTTGAAGGAGCTTAAACGCCTCACTATGGCGAAGGTTTTGCTCATCGGCAGCTTGCTTCTAATCCTTTAGGATCGCAAGCTCCTCCTTCAAGCGATTGATCTCAGCGGAGGCGGAGTCCTGCAGGGCTTTCATGGAATCCTCATGCATCTTCAGCATTTGTTCCCTCTCCTTCTTAAGGATCTTGTTCTCGCTGTCCAGCTACTGGATGTGCTTGGACTGCTCGACAATATCCTTAGCCTTGGCGACATGCTCTGCAAGTCGGAGAAAATAAAGTACATAGTGAGTACTCGAAGAAGGAAGGCACAAAAGTAAGACAGAAATGCGCAAAAAGAAAACAGACTCTTGTTTTTGATGATCTGTTCCTTCAAGATGGCGGTTTTACCTTTTTCGGCTTCAAGGTCCGCGCGCATCTTCTGGTACTTATCATTGGCCATGCCCCTCCGAGCATTCTCGTTCCGTGGAAACAAATACAAAGTCAAGTCGTTGTTCAGTCTACTTGGAGCCCCTAGTCGGAGGTTTTCCATCTAGGTGCACGGGGGCTACAGCGAGAGTTTTTAACTTAGCAATATGCTTAGCTTTTCTTTAAGCATCTAGTCAGAGCTACTTCAGTTCTCAACCAAAAGCTTGGGAGCAACAGTATAAAGTTTTAACTCGGAAAATGCTTAGCTTTTCTTTAAGTATCTAGTCGGAACTGATTCAGTTACAACTAGAAGCTTGGGGGCTACAGCACTTAAAATTATGAACACTGTGTATGCTACTCTTAAAAGCATCTAGTCAGAATAATTCATTCCATCTAAATACTTGGGGGGCTACAGTGAGAGTTTTTTCTAACTTAGTCACTCTTAGAGCATATAGATGCAAAACCAATGGTTTTCCATCTACATCCTCGGGGGCTACAGTAGGATACTCATATGAAATGCAAAAGGTAAAGTAAAACTTACAAGTGCGATGATCTTGAGGTTTGTAGCACTCTCGGCCAGCATCTTGCCAAAAGAAACGCTGTTGCTTCGCAAGATGTCTGCTTGTCGAAGTAGCTCCTCAAGACCGCACGTCGGAGATGACGGCACTCCTCCAGGAACCATAATTGTGCTACCCGGCGTAAGCACCGTGAAGATAATCTTTGGCAGTTCTAAGGGTTTCTGGGGAGCAGAGGCGCCGCCTTTGGCAGATGTACCAGCAACCACCACCGCCTTGCCGCTACCGATGGCATCCTTAGCTGGAGCTTCAGCCATTTGAAGAGCAGCACTCTCCTGCGTCGCTTGCTCGCCGAGAATTGCGAGTTCGGTAGAGGCGGCAGAATCCACTTCCATGGCGGAAGGGCCTGGTGCCTCCTGGGCTTGGGAGCTTGTCGGAGCGGAGGAGGGTTTGACGGCAGGAGTAGAAGGGGCGATGGCGGGGGAAGAGTCGCGATGCAGCATATCTTTAATATTTCTAGAAGCCCCAAGAGTCTTGGAGGACTTCTTGAGGCTGGTTGTGGCTTTCTTCCTGAAACATGCAGAATGCATAAGTACAGGAATAAGACAGATAAACAAGACAATGTCGGAGAATAAGAAGCTTACACTAGGGGGGCGCTTTGGTAAACATCCCGGTGGCTTTCTTCTTTTCCGCCTCCAGGGCGGCAGTACTCTTTTTGGAGGCTCCACCCTTCGTCTTCTTTTTCTTGCCTCCGTTGGCAGTGTCAGAGGTGGAGCTCTTCTGCTTTCGCGCCAACGGGGCGTCATCGTCGGACACGACCATGACTTCCTTCATCTTGGGATCGTAGATTTGGGCGGCCAGGTTGCCCTCCTCTAGATCGCTAAGCTGTTAAGTGAGAAATCACCGTGTTAGACAAGATGGTATTAGCAAGACGAAAAAACTGGAGCAATGTCATACACGGAAAATAAACACCTACCTTTGGGCACTTTCCCTCTACGAACATGTCGTAGGTGAGGGTGAAGCCACGCTTCTTGTCCTTCACCTTGACGATGTCCTTGAGGCGGAACTTGATGGAGTCGCTCGAGAAGTTGTCCTCGGAGATCCGGAGGGTATCCCTTCGGTCGCCGGTATACTCGTGCATATACTACGTGTGGTGCTGCAGAGGTTGGATCCGCCTGATGAACCAGCACATGGCTAGGTCCAAGCCGGTCAGACCCGTATCTACGAACCACTCGATCCGCCTTATTGCGCGGGAAGCATCGAGGTCGGAGGGAAGGGAGGCATGGGACCGCCACGTGGAGACTTCGGCGGTGGCTCCATCCACGAAGTCTGGGTATGTTACTTCTCGGCCCGCCAAAGGAATGTCGGGGCCGTAGAAGTACGTCTGTTGCCAGTTCTTGCACTATTCGTGGCCGACGATGTCGGGGAACCGCCGGCCAGGTCGGATCTTGAAGCTTATGGTGCCGCAGTTTCTAAGCTCCTCCTTGCTATGTCCGGCTTCACGTTTGATGGTGAAGAAGTACACAAACAAATCTAACCTAGGTCTAATCCCTAGGTAACCCTCGCAGAGTGTCGCGAAGTTGCTAAGCACTAAGATGCTATTGGGGGAGAGGTTGTGGGGTTGGACCTGGAAGTGATTCAAGACGGACAGAAAGAAGTGGGAGATGGGCAGAGAAACGCCGCGTACCAATTGCGCCTTGAGGTACACCTTCTCTCCGGCTTAGGGAGAAGGAGTCACCTCGCCGGCCGGCGCTGCCTGCCAGGCGAGCCCCTCCGTCGCGGGGAGGTAACCTTCGGCGACCATCTCCTGGATGTCGCGTGTGGTGATGTCTGACCCGCGCCAGTCACCTTTGTGCGAGTCAGGCTCCTCTTCCAGGGGCTCCAGCGCCACCAAGTTATGGTCGCCGCTGGTGGTTTCTATCACCGCCAATGCGGGGATGACCAGACCCTCTGGGGGCACGACGACGGAGCTCGCCGGCTTCGCCGCGGTTTTGCTCGACGCCGCCATTGAAGGGGATGAGCTTCTGCTGGCCATGGAGGAAGGAAAAGGACACGACTGGTGCAGAGAGCGAAAGCTAGGGTTTCTCGAGGTTTTCGCGGAGAGCTCGAGGAGGCGCGTGGCTGGAGGAAGAAGACAATGACGCGAGAGAATGGGGTGAAAAAGTGGCAAGTGTCCCATGGTCGCTATTTATCTTACTCTGTGTCAAGATTCGTGCAGCTAATCGGACGGTTGCCGTGTAGACGACGTGTTCGCGAACGTGCGCGGTAATTTCGCCACATCTCCAACCGTCGCCGCCAACGGTTCGTATTGCTCGCGCGGGAAAATCGGATATGATTACGTTCTCTGCATGTGTGAGTTACGAGGCATCGCTGACCTACAGTCTACGCCGCCTTAACTGACATGGTAGATGAGCCGTCCCATCAAAGATTCTGGCATAGACGGATTTAATCTGACAACGGGAGCGTACGGTGGAAGATTCAGCATTTCTCCGACTTACTCGTAGAAGACGGAGAAAACCTTGCAGGGTTCTTTGGGAGGACACCAAGATATTGCTTGACGATTTGCCGACATTCATCTAGACGGAGAATTCCACGAGAAGAGGCAAGACGGCGCAAGATCTCGGAGTTCTCCGGGGGCTACTGTTGGGGATATGCTATATGGGTATCCTCATAGCATGTCTCTTATCCGACTAACCCGGGTGGCCCATAGTCGGTAGCATGGCCTATGGCCTGCTGGGCGGCCCAGTTAGGTGGATCCAGAAGGGAGGCCCATGCCGGATAAAGGAAGGCTACGGTGGAGTCACCAGCGTACCCGGAGCCTTGGAGTGCAAGATACACAAGACTAGTAATAGACGGTGTAGAACTCTGTAACCTATCCGGCTAGGGCTTTTCCCTGTAACCCTAGGACCTGACGACTATATAAGCCGGGCCTATGGGAGCCCTTAGGGCACAATCTCAGACGATAACTTAGACTTTCTAGTCACCTCGCACAGCGAACCTAATCTCTGTAACTCGGCGTATTGCCATTATAGTGATTTATAGCAGGAGTAGGATTCCGCCACCGTTGTGGGATCTGAACCTGGGTAAGCTGTGTTACCTCGTACCCGTCAACCGTCCGCCTTACCCCACGTCTCTAAACACGCACTGTGAGGACCCCTCCATGGCATACTCGTCGGCAATACCACGACAGTCAAACCGGTGAAAATCAAGGCCATCTTAAACATAAACTGTCTGACATGCCTAAAGGACATTCAACGACTAACAGGTTGTGTTGCAGCAGTTAGTCGGTTCGTCAGCCGACTTGGAGAGAAGGCTCTGCCGTTGTACAAGTTGCTGAAGAAAGCAGACAAATTCACGTGGACGGACGAAGCAGATGCAGCATTGAAGCAGCTCAAGGAGATTCTTTCCTCAGTGCCCATCCTTGTAGCGCTCGAGGCTGGAGAGCCCCTGTTAAACTACATGGCGGCAACCAACCGGGTAATCAGCATCGTCGTCGTGGTAGAGCGGAAGGAATCAGGCTATGATCACAGAGTTCAACGACCAGTTTACTATGTGAGCGAGGTCTTGACGGAGTCCAAGCAGCGTTACCCGCACTACCAAAAGATAGCTTATGGAGTATTCCTTGCTTCTCGGAAGCTGAGGCATTACTTTCAGGAGAACCCAACGACGCTACGGGAAGGATTGCGAAGTGGGGAATTGAACTTGCCGCCTTCGAGATCACCTACAAGAGACGCGACGCTATCAAGTCACAAGACTTGGTGGATTTTGTTGTATATTGGACGGAGATGCCAGATGCTACTCCGTTGCCAGAACCAGAGTACTGGGTGATGCACTTTGACGGATCAAAGCTGCTCAATGGCTCAGGGGCTGGTGTATTGCTACAGTCACCAACAGGAGACAAGCTACACTACGTTCTGCAGATCCACTTCGAGGCTACAAACAACATGGCGAAGTATGAAGCACTCATTCACGGACTATGTGTAGCCACGGATATTGGCATCAAGCGCATAGTTTGCTGTGGAGATTCTGACTTGGTTGCCCAGCAAGTGGCTGGCACCTGGAATGCGCGGAACCCTATGATGGCTGCATATCGAGACGAAGTGGACGAGATAGCCAAGAGCTTCTTGGGCTACGAAGTCAAGTATGTACCTAGGGAGCAAAACGAGGCGGCTGATCTGCTATCTAAACTTGGATCAGGGCGCAAACGAATTCCGCCAGGAGATTTCCTAGAGCATCTGTGCACACCATCTGTGAAGGGAGCCTACATCGACAACCGGATAGAGCCGACTCTTTCGTCAACATGGTGGCCAAGGTCCCTCCGGCTTGGACAAAACCTTTCATGGAATATCTCGAACACGGAACTTTGCCCAACGACGAAGTTGAAAGACGACAAATAGTACGACTATCAAAGGGTTATACCATAATAAATGGACAACTGTACAAAAGGAGCACTACTGGTGTATACCTAAAGTGTGTTTCCCAGCTAGAAGGTATGGAAATCCTACGCGAAATCCATCTTGGAGATTGTGGGCATCACGCCGCTCCTCGATCGTTGGTCGCGAAAGCCTTCCGGCAAGGATTCTACTGGCTGACCGTGAAGGCGGACGCCCACAAGCTGGTTGAGACATGCATGGGATGCCAGTATTATGCCCGACAACCACATGTTCCGGCTGAAGAATTGCGAAAAATACCAATAACTTGGCCGTTCGCAGTCTGGGGGCTAGACATGGTGGGACCGTTACAGACGGCACCATGTGGGTTTACGCATCTACTTGTAGCAGTTGATAAATTCACTAAATGGATAGAAGCTAAACCCATTAGAAAGCTTGATGGGGTGACTGCCCTCAGGTTTGTCCAGGATCTAGTGGTGAGATTTGGTCTCCCACATAGAATTATCACTGACAACTGCAGCAACTTGTCACTCGGAGAAGTGGAGGCTTATTGTTGGGAGAAGGGCATCCGACTTGACCTTGCATCTGTGGCACACCCACAATCCAACAGTCAAGTTGAGCAGGCCAATGGATTAATTCTGCAGGGAATCAAGCCACGTCTTGAGGCACCGGTACATAGAGGAGCTGGAGCTTGGGCGGAAGAATTGCCATCTGTGCTATGGAGTTTATGAACTACGCCTAATAGATCCACCGGCTACACCCCTTACTTCATGGTATATGGAGCAGAAGCCATCTTGCCTTTCGACATACTTCACGATACACCAAGAGTTGCCGCCTATGACGAAGATGACGCTGAAGAATCCAGACGCCTAGATGTGGACCTTCTCGAGGAGGAGCGTGTTTTGGCATGCCAAAGATCCGCCATCTACCAGCAGAAGCTACGCAGCTACCATAGTCGCCGCGTTCGACATCACTCGTTTAATGAGGGGATTTGGTGCTCTGACTTCAGCAGAAGAAGTCACACAAATTATCCCCGCCATGGGAAGGACCGTTCATCATAAGCAAGGCGCTACTCAATGGGTCTTACTACCTCGTTGACAATCATGAACTGAAGGATAGACCCAACGAGGATCATAAGCGTAAGCGACGTGACTCGGATGATGACTACCCGGAGCTTGATCGGCCATGGAACATAGCACAGCTACGTCCTTTTTACACTTAGCATTTTTTATCTAATTGTGTACCTCTTATATGATCAATGAAATAAAGCTCTCTGGTTCACTCATATTTCTGAGTCTTTTACCTCCTTTAGTGTTCATTTTTGGATCATGTAAAACCTTTATGCACAAGTTTTGCGATTACACTTGTGAAAATTCCGCCTACGGGCGTTAGCTTAAGTTTTCTGGTCTACACGTTCTTTGTCGTTTTTATGTGGATTATGGAGTAGTGACTTTTGGCACTTATTGTCGGCGATTTTGTGCTTAGGTTATTGACGGTGACATTGGGCATCATCACCTAAGCGCATGGTTCCGACAACGAGTCTTCCGACTCACGAAAAGTCAAGCATAAGAACCAAAGTAAAGGATAAGCCAGCACTTGCTTAAACAATATATACATGCTGGAAACTAGTTCTTAAGTAGCAGGACATACAACATTGTCTTCCTCCTTAAGTTACATAAATAAGTTTTTTCCGCATACACACCAAAGGTGAAACAAATATTACAAAGTTGTTCTTCATTCCTTTGGCGCAGGTGACTTGGAAGGAGCGTCATCACCAGCAGGAGAACCACCCTCGAAGTCGGCGGTATGAAGGGACTCGGAGGAGCTTTGGTTGCCGCTATCAATGGTGTTCATCAGCACGAAGACATCAACGTCTACCAACTTGGCAACTCTGGTGTCATAGCCCGCGAGCGACGACAAGATGGATTCGTGGTTAATCTCTTTGCCATCATCGTCTACGTCGGGAATGCCAGAGGTCACCGTGTCGATGTAAGCATATTCGTAGTGTGCCTTCACCATTGACAGCGCCATCCTTGCGCCAGCCCGTGCACATGAAGCTTTCCAGCTTGTAATACGCTCGAGGGCTCGGCGCAGAATCTTTGAGTACTTCGCCACGGAGTCCGATGCCTTGATATTGATCTAGAGGGGCTTTGCGATCTCTTTGGCTTGCGTGATGGCGGTGTTGATGAAGTTGCCGGCAAGAACCACGCATTCCTTGGCTGAAGGAGGTGACCGGGTTAAACCCATAGGATCTGCAAATTCCAGCAAGGAGCGCATGAGTTCACAAAATTCAGAGTATCTAGACTACAGAAATCCAAGACGGAGAAAACTTACTGAAGATGTTGGCCTCAGCTTGCCAGAGGGTGTCCTCCAATGATTCTTTCTCTTGTTGGAGGAGCTTATACGCCTCACTATGGCGTTGATTCTGCTCATCGGCAGCTTTCTTCTGATCTCTTAAGATCGAGATCTCCTCCTTCAAGCGATTGATTTCCTTGGTGGTGGAGTCCTGCAGGACCTTCATTGACTCCTCATGCATTTTCAGCATGTCCTTCCTCTCCTTCTTAAGAATTTTGTTCTCGCTATCCAGCTCTTGAATGTGCTTGGATTGCTCAACAATATTCTTGGCCTTGGCAATGGTTTCTGCAAAGTCGGAGAAAGCAAAGTACATAGTGAATACTGGAGAATATGGGCCCAAAACCAAGTCGGAATACGAAAAAGAAAACAGACGCTTGCTCTTGGTGATATGTTCCTTCAAGAAGGCAGTTTTACCCTTTTCAGCTTCCAAATCTGCGCGCATCTTCTGATACTTGTCGTTGGCCATGCCCCTCCGAGAATTCTCGTTCTGTGGAAAGAACAAAAAATTTAAACGTTGTTTGGTCTGCTTGGAGCATCTAGCCGGAAATTTTCCACCTAGACGCTTGGGGGCTACAGCGAGAGTTTTTAACTTAGCAATATGCTTAGCTTTTCTTTAAGCATCTAGTCGGAACTAGCTTAGTTCTCGATTAGAAGCTTGGGGGCTACAGTATAAAGTTTTTAACTCGGCAATATGCTTAGCTTTTCTTTAAAAATCTAGTCGGAACTAATTCAGTTACAACTAGAGGCTTGGGGGCTACAGTATTGAAATTTATAAACACTGCGTATGCTACTCTTAAACCATCTAGTCGGAATATTTCATTCCACCTATATCCTTGGGGGCTACAGTGAGAGGTTTTCTAACTTAGTCACTCTTAGAGAATATAGATGCAAAGACCTATGGTTTTTCCGTCTACATCCTCGGGGGCTACAGTGGGATACTCATATGAAACGCAAAAGGCAAATAAAACTTACAAGTGCAATGATCTTGAGGTTTGTAGCACTCTCGGTGAGCAGCTTGCCAAAGGATTCGCTGTTTCCTTGCAAGATTTCTGCTTGTCGGAGGAGCTCCTCTAGACCGCACGTCGGAGATGTCGGTGCCGCACCAGGGACCAGAGCAGTGCTACCCGGTGTAAGTACCGGATAGACTATCTATGGATAGTTATGGCTTTCTTGGGTGCGGGGGCGCCGCCAACGACAGAAGTACCTGCTTCCACCACCGGCTTACCGCCACCGATGACATCCTTAGCCGGAGCTTCAGCCATTTGGTGGGCGGCACTCTCCTGCGTCGCTTGCTCGCCGACAACAGCGACCTCAGTAGAGGCACCTGAGTCCACTTCCATGGCGGAAGGGACAGATGCCTCCTTAGCTTGTGAGCTTGTCGGGGCAGACGAATGCTTGACGGAGGGAGTGACAGGGGCGATGGCGGGAGATGCATCGCGATGCAGCATGTCCTTAATGGTTCTAGAAGCCCCCAATGATTTGGAGGTCTTCTTCAGGTTGGTCGTGGCTTTCTTCCTGAAACGTGCAAAACGCATAAGTACAGGAACAAGACAGTTGAATAGAAAATGTCGGAGAGAAATAAGCTTACACAAGTGGGGGTGCTTTGGCAAAGGGGATGCCTGTAACTTTTCTCTTCTCCGCCTCTAGGGCGGCGGTAGTCTTCTTGGAGGCTCCACCCTCCGTCTTCTTCTTCTTGCCTCCGTCTACAGCGTCAGAGGTGGAGCTCTTCCGCTTTCGCGCCAATGGAGCATTGTCGTCGGACACGACCGTGACTTCCTTCATCTTTGGATCGTATATTTGGGTAGCCAGGCTGTCCTCCTCTAGATCGCTAAGCTGTTAAGTGAGAAGTCACCGTGTTAGATGAGATGACATTTGCAAGATGGAAGAACAGGAGTATATGTCATACATGGGAAATAAATAACTACCTTTGGGCACCTGCCGTCTACGAACATGTCGTAGGTGATGGTGAAGCCACGCTTCTTGTCCTTCACCTTGACGATGTCCTTGAGGCAAAGCTTGACGGAGTTACTCGATAAGTATTTCACGAAGATGCGGAGGCTATCCCTTCTATTGTTGGTATACTCGTGCATGAGCTTCGCGCGGTGCTGCAGAGGTTGGATTCGCCTGATGAACCAGCACATGGCTAGGTCCAAGCCGGTCAAACCCGTCTCTACGAACCATTCTATCCGCCTTATGGCGCGGGAAGCTTCGAGGTCAGAGGGAAGGGAGGCCTGGGATCTCCATGACGAGGCTTCAGCGGCGGCTCCGTCGACAAAGTCCGGGTACGTTACTTCTCGGCCAGCCAGAGGGATATCTGGGCCGTAGAAGTAAGTACGCTGCCAGTTTTTACAGGACTCATGGCCGACGATGTCGGGGAACCGCCGGCCAGGACGGATCTTGAAGCTTATGGTGCCGCAATTCCTAAGTTCTTCTTTACTGGCTCCGGTTTCACGCTTGACGGTGAAGAAGTACACGAAGAGATCTAGCCTAGGCTTTATCCCTAAGTAACCCTCGCAGAGCGCCGTGTAGTTGCTAAGCGCTAAGATACTGTTGAGGGAAAGGTTTTGGGGCTTTGAGGTACACCTTTTCTCCGGCTTGGGGAGAAGGTGTCACCTCGCCGGCCAGTGCCGCCCGCCAGGAGAGCCCCTCCATCGCAGGGAGGTAGCCCTCGGTGATCAACTCCCGGATATCACGATTCGTGATGTCTGAGCCGCGCTAGTCGCCCTTGTGAGAATCGAGCTCCTCCTCCAACGGCTCTAGCGCCGCTGGATTATGGTCGCCGCCGGTGGAATCAACCACCGCCGAGATGGGGATGACCAAGCCCTCTGGGGGCACGACGACAGAGCTTGCCGGCTTCACCGTGGCTTCGCTCGACGCCGCCATGGAACGGGAAGTGCTGCTGCTAGCCATGGAGTGAGTTTGGAGGCGACTGGTGCAGATTGGGGCTAGGGTTTTTCGCGAGTTTGCGCGGAGAGCTCGAGGAGGCACGCGCTGGAGGAAGAAGACGATGCGAGGAGAGAATGAGGTAAAAAGTAAAAAATCCCACAGAGGTTACTATTTATCATCTCCAGCATCAAGATTTGTGCAGCTTGATCGGACGGTTGCCACGTAGACGACGTGTTCGCGGACGTGCGCGGAAATTGCGCCACGTTTCCAACCGTCACCGCCAACGGTTCATATCGCCCGCGTGGGAAAATCGGACATGATTACGTTCTCTGCATGTGTAAGTTACGAGGCGTCGCTGACCTACGCCTACGTCGCCCTAGCTGACATAGGCAGATGAGCCGTCAAATCAGAAGATTCTGGCATGGACGGATCCAGTCAAATCAGAAGAGTACGATGGAATATTCAGCATTTCTCTGACTTACGTGTTGAAGACGGAGAAAACCTTGCAGGGTTCTTAGGGAGGACTGCAAGATATTGCTTGACGATTTGCCGACATCCATCTAGACGGAGCATTCCAAATGAAGAGGCAAGACGGCACAAGATCTCGGAGTTCTCCAGGGGCTACTGTTGGGGATATGATATATGGGTATCCTCATAGCATGTCTCCTATCCGGATAACCCGGGTGGCCCACAGTTGGTAGCATGGCCCATGGCCTGCTGGGGGCCCAGTTAGATGGATCCAGAAGGGAGGCCCATGCCAGATAAAGGAAGGCTACGGTTGGAGTCACCAACGTACCCGTAGCCTTGGAGTGCAAGATACACAAGACTAGTAATAGACGGTGTAGGACTCCGTAACCTGTCCGGCAAGGACTTTTCCCTGTAACCCTAGGACCTGGCGACTATATAAGTCGGGCCTATGGGAGCCTTTAGGGCACAATCTCAGACGATCAAGTAGCGATTAGCACACACCTCGCACAGCGAACCTATCTCTGTAACTCGGCGTATTGCCCTTATAGTGATTTATAGCAGGAGTAGGCTTCTGCCACCGTTGTGGGATATGAACCTGGGTAAGCTGTGTTACCTCATACCCATCAACCGTCCGCCTTCCCCCACGTCTCTAAACACGCACTGTGAGGACCCCTCCATGGCATACTCGTCGGCAAAACCACGATAGTTGGCGCCCACCGTGGGGAAAGAGGCGCTTCAGGCTCTTCAGCGAAGATCTTGGTCCTCGCCGCTGAAGAGCCTGAAGCGCCTCTTTCCCCATGGTGGGCGCCAACTATCGTGGTATTGCCGACGAGTACGCCTTGTAGGGGTCCTCACAGTGCGTGTTTAGATATGTGGGGGAAGGCGAACGATTGACGGGTACGAGGTAACACAGCTTACCCAGGTTCAGATCCCACGACGGTGGCGGAATCCTACTCCTGCTATAAATCACTATAAGGGCAATACGCCGAGTTACAGGGATTGGTTCGCTGTGCAAGGTACATCGTAATCGATACTAGGTTGTCTGAGATTGTGCCCTAAAGGCTCCCATAGGCCCGACTTATATAGTCGCCAGGTCCTAGGGTTACAGGGAAAAGTCCTAGCCGGACAGGTTACAGAGTCCTACACTGCTTACAACTAGTCTAGCGTGTCTTGCACTCCAAGGCTCCGGGTACGTCGGTGACTCCTCCATAGCCTTCCTTTATCCGGCATGGCCTCCCTTCTAGATCCATCTAACTGGGCCGCCCAGTAGGCCATGGGCCATGCTACCAACCATGGGCCACCCGGGTTATCCGGATAGGAGACATGATATGAGGATAACCATATAGCATATCCCCAACAACACCCCCTCCAGGCGCGGCCAGGCCCAGCCCGCGTGGCCAGGCCTAGCCCGCGCGACAAGGGGTGTGGGCCCCTCAGAGCCTCACTCCGTCTCGTATTCTGGCTCCATGAGTCTTCTGGTGAAATCGACTCGCCAAGAGTGAGGCTATATACAGAAGCCGAGGTAAAAGAATCTTGGGAATGAAGATGGAGTCGATTTACTCGAAGAGGCTCGAGAGCTGGCACTATCCAGGTCCGCCATATACTAACAAACTCTCCGACGCCATCACATCCGGAATTCCACCCTTGTGTATTTAGAGAAGGGGATTTTGTGCTCAGACTAGTGCAACGCATAGCTGGGATGCACAAGTTATCACCCCCATGGGAAGGTCCGTTCATTGTGAGCAAGGCACTGCACAATGATTCATACTATCTAATAGATGCCCACGAAGCACAAAAGAATAAGGCGGACAGGTCAGGTGATGAAACCAAAAGGCCATGGAATGTGGCATTCCTTCATCCTTTCTATACCTAGGAAAAGCAATGTACGTATCTCGCAAACTCTCATATATCGGACGTTTATGACGGCTATGTGCTAATAATAAAGATGGTATGACTCGAAAAATTGACTCGGGGACTCCCTCCCATGCTTATTGTTTTCTGTTCCTATGTCGGCTGGCGCGGTCGCCTAAACTTATCTCGGAATAGTAATGTATACTCGCCTAAGGTCGACTCTTTGACTTAGTTGTTGTCCTAAAACACAGCTTCATGGCAAGCAAGAAAAAAGGCCAAGGACGGGTAAACATGAACAGCGGGTAAGTAAAGGAAAAAATGCGAGCCGGCCATGTGTATATTTATATCTAACCCATTGCAGGATATGTTGGCCTTGATGTCGAATGACTCTAGGTCAAGTTTCCTAGTTTCATAACCGCTAACTCGATCCTTATGATTTTGAGACTCTAATGTTGAACGCCAAAAAAGGTAGACAAGAGCCAAAGTCAAGGGATAAAGGCAATAGCAAATGGAACTTGGGGAGTTGCCCCTAAGTGACTCGCATTCAAGCCAAAATATAAGTCTTTGTCTTTGCAAAGGCAAGCAACCAAAAGAATTGTAGTACTTATTACATTTGTGCCCGGCATACCAGGGATCTCATAAAACTTAAGGTGTTTTTTATCCATCTTAAGAGGCAGCTAGACTCATTTTTGTGTGTTTTTTGATAAGAGAAAGAAAATCAAACTAAACTAATTTTTTTGGAATTTTTGATAAAAAGAGGCAAAAACACCAAGCAAAAGAAACTAAGAAAAACAAAAAGAAAGTAAAGAGAAAGGTTGTGAAGGACTCCCCTTGTGAAGACGTCCTTATCCTCCCCGGCAGCGGCACCACAAAGTCTTGATGGTGCGTGGAAGCTTCGTTGGGAGACCCCAAGAGGAAGGTGCAATGAGCACATCAGCAAGTTTTCCCTCAGTAAGAAACGAAGGTTATCAAACCAGTAGGAGGAAGGAAATGACTCAAAGGTGTTGCTAGCAACTTGGAAACCTACACAACACAAACTCAAGACTTTAAACTAACGAACAGTGAGGTTGTCAATCTCACCGGTTTGCTGAAAACAAAGGGTTAACTGTATGGTGTGGAAGGTAATAGTGGTTTGTAGAAAGTAAACAATAACAGCGGAAAATGTATCAATGGTAAAGATTGGACCGGGGTCCATAGTTCACTAGAGGTGTTCTCCTTAAGATAAACAAATATGGCATGCTGGGTAAACAAATTATAGCAGGGCAATTTACAGGACTGAGCAAGGCATAACAATGCAATACTAGACATTCATAATCCTATGAGATTCGATTGGGCAATAGAACAAGATACATATACCGCCATCCAACTTCATATATGACTAGTAATCCACCTTCAGGTTATCATCCGAACCCCCTCGAGTATTAAGTTGCAAGCAACAGACAACTGCTTTAAGCAAAGTGTGTAAGGTAAACAGTCCACATGTTCCATGAACAAGAGACCGTTGTTTTCTCCCTAGTAGCAACAACACATCTACAACCGGAGATATTATTGTCACTTCCCTTGGAAACTAGAGGCATGAACCCACTATCGGGCATAAATACTCACTCTTGGGGTCACTAGAAACTACTTGGCCAAGATAGCTACTAACAATGGAGAGCATGCAAGATCACAAATAACACAGACATGATAGAATCATAAAGACAAAACCATTAATCAAACCAACATAATAATCTCAATATCCATCGGATCCCCGCAAACACAACATGTATGATTAGAAATAGATTAGATCTTGATCATGAACGGAGCTCACAAGATTCCGAGAATATTGTAGGGTTCGCAGCATAGAAAACAAAAAAATTCCTACGATGGGAACATCTAAGTATCAAGATCTATCTACTAGATACAAGCAACGGGTGGATATACATCCATAGAATACATACCCTCAAAGACCGAATAGCGTTAACGAGGTTGTACTCATGGATGATGTAGACGGATGCTTGCCGATCTCAAGATCGTGATGAAGTCCATCTGGTCCAGCCGGTCCAGCACCATCAAGTCCAGCACCGCAAAGCAGTGGTGCATCCGTGATCGCACACACGTACGGGTACCCCGACAACCTCCGCGCCCTCGCTCCAGCGAAGCAGCGGAAGCAACAAATCCTTCCAGAAAAAGCCACCGGGAACATGTATCTCGCTGATCCGAGACCATGGGGAAATTCTAAAGGGGGGAGAGAGATCCTTCGCGAGGAGGTGTGCTTTGAGAGGATGAGAGGGGGGCCTTTTATAGGGAGAGGGGGGGCACCCCAAGGGGCATGGCACCAGCCATGGTGGCTGCTCCCACCTCTTCCACATTCATGTGGGTGGAGCTCCCACTCAAAATGAAAAGCCTCCACTCCCATTAAAAAGCCTCCACTCAAAAATCCACTCACATGCATTAAATTTCCACCAAATTTAATGCAAGCTCTCATTTAAATAAAACTCTTTTATTTATTTATTCAGAATTTTGTTAATTACTTTAATTAACATTCACATAAAACCCCTTACAACATTTCAATTTCACATGTAGAACCAGTTTCAGCAATTTCAACCGAAATAGTTCCAGTGTCTAGTGAAATAAATTCCTGCGCTTTCCTTTTCTTTCTCTGGAATATCATTTTCTCTGAATGGTGTCGGTATCCCTTAAGTATGTCACCCTACGGTTCGTGAATAATGTAGACATGATCGAGGCCCCTCTCCGATCAATAATCAGCAACGGGACCTGGAGATCCGTACTGACTCCCACATATTCAACGATGACTTCTGTGATCGTGTGAACCTTATACGCATGTAACTCAATCCATTTGTCTCGCGATATATTACATGTCCGAGATTCTATCATCGGTAAATCCATACCTAGTTTGGTCTCGTTACCGACATGTACTATTTTCTCGTTCCCGTGATATAACATTCTAGTGATCAAATCACTTGCTTGCAAGCTAACCAATGTGATATCACCGAGAGGGCCCAGAGTATATCTATCCATCATCGGGATGGACAAATTCCACTCTTGATCCATGATCCTCAACATAACACCTTCGTAGCACTGAACCCATCTTTATAGTCACCCTGTTACGGTGTGACGTTTGATGTTATCAAGATACTCTTCCGGTGTTAGTGATTGACATGATCTCATGGTCTAAGGACTAAGATTACTTCGTATGATGTTATAGCAATATAAACACAATGACCTTGATCGTAATTCTATACTTCGGATGAATGTTCATCACACCATTACACTAATGTTGTGACCTCGTTATTAACAACATCCAATGTCCATGATCAGGAAACCTTTGATCATCTTGTTAATCAACGAGCTAGTTTATAAGAGAGGCATAACTAGGAACTTCCTTTTTGTTTATTAAACACACATGTATTAACGTTTCCGTATTAATACAATTATAGCATGCAAAATAAACATTTATCATAAATAAGGAATACGATAATAACAACTTTATTATTGCCTCTCGGGCATATTCCCTTCAGTCTCCCACTTGCACTAGAGACAATAATCTATTTTGAAAACTTTGCGTACTGAACACCTATGGCTTTCTGCTGTTCCATATACGCAATTGCAAGTGGTTAACATAATCTACAGATCTGACACTTTCAGGTCCGTGTGTATTTGCATGTCTTTGTGTCTTCACGCATCACTCATTCTCCAATGAGATGGCATTGTATAAATTTGGTCTTTTGGTGAGACATTTAGTTCCTTGGGGTTAAATCACGTCGATACTATTGTCATACAATATATCTTTAGTGTTATCCCGTTGCGAACCACACCTTAGTTTGATAACAAACTACTTGACACAAATTCCCCCCTTTGCTGCTACTATAGAAGTCATATACTTAGCCTTTTGTTGTAGTGTCCGTCACAATGTCTTAACTTTGGACTTCATCCAAATCCGTCATGGAAACTTTCTTTCCATTACATTGTGCCACCCATAGTTTAAATTGAGATAAACTTAATTTATATCTTGTGACAAAACTAGTATCAATGTAACACTTTACAATGAACTATTTGTAATTGTTTGTCACCTCTACACAAATATATTCTTAGTTCTTCTAAAAGATCATAAGAATATCCTCACTATCGTCCAATGATCATTTTATGATTCATTCTGGTATATGCTCATAACATTTAGAGCATATGACATATCTGGATATGTACATATCATGGTATGATTAATCTTTCACTCATCAAGTGTCAAAGCACTTGAATCTTATTTCACTTATCAAGTGTAGATACACTTGAATCTTGATTCAATTCCTTTCCATGCGACAAGAACCGTTTCTTGTCGTTTCTATATTGAACTCCTTCAATATCTCATATATGTACGTTTGGCACAACCATATTAGCATCACAGTCTATCCACTATAGACATTCATGCTAAATATTCGGATTTTGCCTAAGTCTTTCATCGAAATGAAATTCTTAACCTTTGTCAATAAAAGATACATCATTTCTAATAAACAAGATGTCCTCCACATAATGTATTAAAAATATGTCTTAGTGCTCCCACTTAATTTCTTGCAAATGCAAGCATCTTCATCGTCTCCTGATGAAAAACTCCTTTTTCATCATGGTGAAGATTTCAACTTCGTGATGCTTACCTCAACCATTGAAGTTTGAATGCCCTTTTAGCATCCTTTGAATTTAACAAAACCCTTTGGACCGTGTCATGTACACGTCCTAGGTAACCATTCTATTAGAAGAACTTTGTTTTGTTTATTCATCTACCATATACTAAATTGTATGTAGTGGTTGCTAATTTAATCCGTCTAGACTAAATATCGGTATGAAAGATCAAATCTTGTCATAGTCAACTCCTTGAACATTGTCGTAAAATACTTTACCGACATATCGACTATTTCATAGATGTGAAACATCCATGTCTGTTTCTTTATAGATCCAAATATGACCGATAGGTTTTCACACCTTTCCGGAGGGTCTTCCAAGTTCAAAACTTGATTTCTCGTATATGGAACTATTACGGATTTTATGGCTTCAAGCCATTTGACGGAGTCAGGGCCCATCGCTTCTTTGCATGTAGTCGGTTCATCATTGTCAAACAATAATGATTTACTCTCAAATCTCAGTATTTGATTGTTTATCCGACCGACTTGGTTCAATAAGAACTTAGATCTCCGTGACCACAACCTTTGAGGTACATAAGCTATGAACATTATGGCAGCCTTCGGAACAATTTCCGGTGCTGAGCAACTCAGCACATTTAGCTAAGGTTTGTTAACCTTATCAAAGTTCTATTGTCCTCCCACTTAACATTTATGAAAAATTCCTTTCTTCAAGAAACTTCACGTTTAAAGCGACAAACCCTTTTGTCCTTGGTGTTATGGAGGAATAACCAATTGTTATTCGAAATAACCTACAAAGACATGCTCATCTGACTTTGGTTGTAAACATCTTACTTATGTTTAGCATACCAAAATTTAAGAAATGGCAACTTGGGTTTTACCCCAAACCATAACTTCCATGGTGTCACTTCAACGAATCAAGATGGAGCTCTTTTCAGTGTAAAAGCGATAGTCTCTAAAGCTTTAATCTTTTAAAACATAATGGCAGTTTTATAAATAACACCTTTTATCCAACCATGTCAAACAAGGTTTTATTACAAATCTCAAACACTCCATACTCCTATGGTGTTTCGGGAGATGTAAATCTAGGTGTTTTGCTAAACTTGTAACTCAAATAAATCCCTTTATGATAAAATCATAATTCATTTATTTTTCTTGTTACACTTGTAACTCAAATAAATACCATATGATAAAATCATAAACCATTTATTTTCTTGTTACAATGATTTTCCACTTCATCTTGAAAGTCTTTGAAACGTTTTTCAAATATTTCATACTTCTTTCTCATTAAGTGAACATACACTCAAATTTCCGGAGAAAGCATATGAAGTTGAAATCCATCGCTTACGACTATACATAATGGACTACATACATCAATATGTATAAATTCCAATAATTTAGTCGTTCGTTCTTCTTTGGCCTTTGAACGAAGTTTTAATTATCCCGAGGAAAGTCTCACAAGCGTCATTTGATCAAATCAAAGACTCCAAAAATCCATGAATATGGAGTTTCTTCATGTTTTCTTTCCAATATAATTTAAACGGCGATGTCACTTTGTAAGTGATCTTTCAATCATTTGTCTTGCGACATTTTAGCATTAGTTTTTATGGATGTTATCTCTCCAACTAGATTCGTAAATCATCCATCTTATATGGAATACGATAATTATTTGAACAACCTTTGTTCTCATAATACCTGATTTAAATAACAATTATTAAAACAAATCTTGAAGTCAAGCTTTGATGTCAACGAGAAATACAAACAATGGTTTGTTTGTTTTCGATGAACATCATCACATATTCTCTTGCTAGTTACTTAGGCCATTGTGGTTCATGAATTGCGTCGTTCTGTATGACATTTCATACCAACCAACTCGGTATCCAATACCCAAGACCCACATTGTTTAATAAGCAAAGAATACAACCATAACATGTATATCATCTATATACCTAAATTGGATATTTCCAATCTTTTCTTTTCTGCCAAATATATTTTATAGATTCTCTTTTAGCATTTCCTTTTCCTTTTTAAAAGAATCTATCAACATCAACAGTGGCGCCATATACATGACACATAGTCCAAAGCGTGTATATTCAAATAATATACCTTCGGACTTGCACTTTGAAGTAGATCACCATCATCAAATGATTGGTATTCTTTCAAAATCCATTCTTTAGTAATCTTTTTAGTGTAGTAAACACTTTACATATATCTTCTATTCATCCTTATCATGAAGACTTTCATGATCAAGCTACTGTAGCTTATAAAGGCGAATCGTGAGTATAACATTACTTTCCAAAACCCTTTTGGATGATTAGGATGTCTAGCATCTCCAACCTTTGTAAATTCTCATCCAATATGAGAACATAAATTATACTCTATCATATTGCAACCAAAATATTGTTTCAGATATCGTTATATCTGTCACACATGATGGTTTCTGAAACAATTCTTTCAGCTCCTAGATAAACTTGATATTAAGACAATCAAGAATCATGGAGGCAAACATGATACTTAAGATACTAACACTGGAATTGTTACTCTCGATTTAATACTAATTATTAAATCTCTCGGAGTAAACAGAGTTTGCTGAAATTTTGCAATATGACTTTAAACTTTAGATTGACACTCAACACAATACGATACCAGTTCGTAAAGTAAATATCCAGAATTCTATAGTTCTATTATCTCAATTACAATTAAGCATAAAGTGGTTAACGAATGCCAATGACTACAAAAAATTATGGAAATTCACTTTGATTTAATTTATGATAAATTGAGTTCTTACTAATCCAAATTAGAAATGAACTCCCACTCAAAAACGACATCCCTCGTGCCTTTTTGGTGATTAAATGAATCAAATCCACTATACCAAGTCCGATCATCACGTGAGTCGATGTAGTTTCAAAGGCGAGCATCAAATGGGCATCATATCTAACATATGACTCCTGCTTAACCTTTCGGTCCGTGTTCCGAGGCCATGTCTATACATGCTAGGCTCGCCAAGTAAGAACCTTAGTATTCGCGTGTGTAACTGTCTTACACCCAATATATGGTCGTGGATCCAAGAACACCTGATCATCATGTGATGTCTTGGAGCGACAAAAACATAATCGGTGCATACTAAAGGAAGAACACATTATTATCTTGATAGTTAAATGAGGGATCATCTTATTATGCTAATAAAACGCCAAACAAGCAATATAAGATGCAATCAAACATCACATGTTTATAAGTGAAATGATATGGTTCCCGCATATGATCTCCATCATGTGCACCGTGGTATGATCTCTATCATACCTTTATGTGTAAGGCCAAGGTCTATGGAACTTACACGCTATGTGTGTTGTAAGAGTATCATCTCATACTTCTACTTACAACATCACCATATCATAACACTAGCCCAGCAACAATCTAAACTAGACGCCTCTAATTTATCCATGGCAAGTTTTATGTGGCTTCGGGCTTTCGAAGATAGAACCGTTCTTACCTACAAACATGAACCACAACGAGGATAACCAAATTGTTGACAACTCGTTGCAAATTAGATATTGACTATGGTAGGAGAGACAGACACCCACTAGCCACTTATGCAAAACTAGTTGCATGTCAAGTGTGGAACAGGTCTCATGTGCGAGGACATATAAAGTTTGTCCGAGCCGCTTCATCCCACTATGCCACCAATATCCAAAGTACAACTAAGAAGCAATAAAATGATCATCATCGCCCACATACTCATATGTGTACTACCCGTGCAAAGCATCTACGCATAGATCCGGCTCTGATACCACTGTAGGGTTCGCAGCATAGAAAACAAAAAAATTCCTACGATGGGAACATCTAAGTACCAAGATCTATCTACTAGATACAAGCAACGGGTGGATATACATCCATAGAATACATAACCTCGAAGACCGAATAGCGTTAACGAGGTTGTACTCGTGGATGATGTAGACGAACGCTTGCCGATCTCAAGATCGTGATGAAGTCCATCTCACCATCAAGTCTAGCACCACAAAGCAGTGGTGCATCCGTGATCGCACACACGTATGGGTACCCCAACAACCTCCGCGCCCTCGCTCCAGCGAAGCAGCGGAAGCAACAAATCCTTCCAGAAAAAGACACCGGGAACATGTATCTCGCTGATCCGAGACCATGGGGAAATTCTAAAGGGGGAGAGAGATCCTTCGCGAGGAGGTGTGCTTTGAGAGGATGAGAGGGGGCCTTTTATAGGGAGAGGGGGCACCCCAAGGGGCATGGCGCCAGCCATGGTGGCTGACCCAACCTCTTCCACATTCTTGTGGGTGGAGCTCCCACTCAAAATGAAAAGCCTCCACTCGCATTAAAAAGCCTCCACTCAAAAATCCACTCACATGCATTAAATTTCCACCAAATTTAATGCAAGCTCTCATTTAAATAAAACTCTTTTATTTATTTATTCAGAATTTTGTTAATTACTTTAATTAACAAATATTCACATAAAACCCCTTACAATATTTCAATTTCACATGCAGAACCAGTTTCAGCAATTTCAACCGAAACAGTTCCGGTGTCTAGTGAAATAAAATTCCTGCGCTTTCCTTTTCTTTCTCTGGAATATCATTTGCTCTGAATGGTGTCGGTATCCCTTAAGTGTGTCACCCTACGGTTCGCGAATAATGTAGACATGATCGAGACCCCTCTCCGATCAATAATCAGCACCGGGACCTGGAGATCCGTACTGACTCCCACATATTCAACGATGACTTTTGTGATCATGTGAACCTTATACGCATGTAACTCAATCCATTTGTCTCGCGATATATTACATGTCCGAGATTTAATCATCGGTATCTCCATACCTAGTTTGATCTCATTACCGACATGTACTCTTTTCTCGTTCCCGTGATATAACATTCTAGTGATCAAATCACTTGCTTGCAAGCTAACCAATGTGATATCACCGAGAGGGCCCAGAGTATATCTATCCGCCATCGGGATGGACAAATTCCACTCTTGATCCATGAGCCTCAACATAACACCTTCGTAGCACTAAACCCATCTTTATAGTCACCCTATTATGGTGTGACATTTGATGTTATCAAGATACTCTTCTGGTGTTAGTGATTGACATGATCTCATGGTCTAAGGACTAAGATTACTTCGTATGATGTTATAGCAATATAAACACAATGACCTTGATGGTAATGCTATACTTCGGATGAATGTTCATCACACCATTACACTAATGTTGTGACCTCGTTATTAACAACATCCAATATCCATGATCAAGAAACCTTTGATCATCTTGTTAATCAACGATCTAGTTTATAAGAGAGGCATAACTAGGAACTTCCTTTTTGTTTATTAAACACACATGTATTAACGTTTCCATATTAATACAATTATAGCATGCAAGATAAACATTTATCATAAATAAGGAATACGATAATAACCACTTTATTATTGCCTCTCGGGCATATTCCCTTCAAATTTTTTTTTCCATACAATCCCCCAGATTGAGGGATCGGGTTCCATTATCATCAGACAACGGAACAATAACAACCACAAACACATAAACGTAGTACGGACCCACCTAGGGGGTCAAAACGACTTAAGACATCCATATTACAAACCAAGCAAAACTAAACAGACAAAAGGAAGAAGGCTGGAGACGCAAGAACACCGCCCTCAGGCTAGTGGGGAACAGTATTATCAAACACAACGAGGAGCTATCAGACCAAGCGAAGAAAGCCACGTGAGATGCTAACACAATCTTCTCACAAACTAGTTCTTCAGGTTCTAATTCTTTTCTCCCGCCCCCTTTCCAGTTCCGGAGCTTCATGAGTACGATCTCCAGGGATTGCTGGTAGTCCTAGAAAAGGAATAGGAGCCACATCCATAGATGCCGCATCAACCAGCGCATTCTGTTGCAAAGTATCAGCTCCAGCTTGCAACACCGCCCGGTCATCATCCCCATGCAGCCCTGCCCAATAACGAATGAAAACACAAGCATATATAACCAAATCAACAGGCGAGTTAATAAGTTTTTTTTCAAAGCAAGCCCTATTCCTGAGCTTCCAAATAGCCCAACAAATTGCCGCCACCACCGTAATCTGCACATTTCTGCTAACACCCACATACTGCGAAGTCCACCAAAAGTATTGAGAAAAGGACCCAGGCCTATTCACGGCACCAATAGCTCTGGCAACCACCCCCCAAACGTATCTAGCTGCCACACAAGAAAAGAACAAATGCCCAATGTTCTCATCCTCACTACAAAACCTACAAGTAAAATCTGTTACCCAATTCTTCCTCCTCATGTTGTCTTTGGTGAGAATAGCATTGTGCCAGATAAGCCACAACCAAATTTTAATCTTCAGGGGAATTTTAGCTTTCCACAGATGTCTGAAACTTCTATCAATCCCTACATTCGACAGATGTGTGTACATCGACTTAACAGAAAACTTGCCAGATTTATTCCACATCCACACTGGCCTGTCTTTTTCCTGATTCAAACTCACCCCAGATAACATCTTTCTCAATTGTTCCTGATGATTCAACCCATCGCTATCCAACCATCTTCTAAAAGAGCATCTCCACCTCTTTCTTGCCATATCAGCCACAGTGATCGTTTGATTCTGGCAAATATCAAACAAATCAGGGAACTTATCCTTCAAAGGCATATCTAGACACCAAGCATCATGCCAGAAATCAGTCAACTCCCCATTACCAATCTTCATTCTCCTACCAGCCAAATAAAGATCCCTAATCTTAATCAAATCATTCCAACATGGGGAGTCATTCTGTCTGTGTTTCACAGTACTGATCCCACCTCTTTTCAAATACTTCTTTCTCACAAAAACTTGCCATGGCCCTTCCTCAGCTTCAAGGCGCCACCACCACTTACAAAGCAAGCAAATGTTAAAAAGTCTAATATTTTCAATCCCTAGTCCACCTTTTTTCCTAGGTCTACACACATATTTCCATTTAACCAGATGATATTTTCTTTTCCCCACCTTTCCATACCAAAAGAAAGCTCTAGTCTGTTTCTCAATTTCTTCCACATTTGATTTATGTAGAAGAAACATAGTCATGGGATAAACAGCCACACTAGAAACACAAGCAGTTATTTTAACATGCCTCCCTCCCAGAGATAAAGCACCCCCCATCCAACCATCTAACTTTTTCTTCAACCTGTCACCAATAAAACTCATCTCAGCCACTATGCATCTCCTGCTACAAACCGGCAACCCCAAATATTTGATTGGCCAACTACCCTTCTGACAGTTGAACATTTCAGCATAATTGGAAAGTTTCTCCTCATCATCCAACACCATCATCACCTCACTCTTCTCAAAGTTAATCTTGAGACTAGACATGGATTCAAACAAATACAGCAACAATTTCAAGTTTCTAGCCCCCTCAGGATCATCTTTAATAAACAGTATGGTATCATCAGCATATTGCAAAATAGCAATCCCTTTATCAAACAAATTATCAACCAACCCTATAAACAACCCACCAGCCTGTGCATTAAGCACCATCTTAGCCAAACATTCCCTAGCCAAATTAAACAAAAATGGAGAAAAAGGATCTCCTTGCCTGACCCCTTTATAACTGCCAAAGTAAGGACCAGTTTCCCCATTCACTTTAACACTGAGAGTACCCTGAGTCACAGCACTTTTTAACCAAATCATCCAATCCTCACTGAAACCTTTCTGCCTATAACAGTAAAACAAAAAGTCCCAATTGACCTTGTCATAAGCTTTCTCAAAGTCAATTTTCAACACCACACCCTGCTGCTTCTGGCTTTTCGATTCTTTCAAGATCTCATGTAACAAAGTCACCCCATCTGCAATAAACCTCCCTTTAATAAAAGCAGTCTGACATGTGTCAATTAATTTCCCCATTACAGGCTCAGTTCTAACCGTCAAAGTCTTAGTAAAAATCTTAAACAATACTTGGAGCAGACAAATGGGTCTATATCTCTGGATTCTATCAGCATCATCACCTTTGGGCAACAGAGTAATCACCCCATAGTTAATGCTCCTCAAATCAATCTGATGAGCAAAAAAATCTTCAAACACAGCCATAACATCTGTTTTTATAATCATCCAACAATGTTGATAGAGTTCAATAGGAATACCATCAGGACCAGTAGCTTTATTTTTCTCCATCTAATCAATAACCTCCTTAACCTCTTTCTCAGTAAAAGGTACTCCCATCTTTTCCCTATCCTCGTCATTAAGCTTCTCCCAATCTTGCCAATTGTCATCTGCAAGCCTAATAGAGAACCCACCAGTAGGACCAAACAAAGTTTTATAATAATTAGTGGCATGCTGCAGGAGATCATGAGTCCCCTGAATCTCATTCTCCCCATCTTTCATCGAAAAGATCATTTTCTTTCTCCTCACCCCATTAGCAATCCTGTGAAAATATTCAGTGTTATTATCACCTCTTAGCAACCAATTATCCCTCGACCTCTGCTGCCAAAATCTCTCCTCATTCTCATACACCTCTAGCAACTCTTTCTGAATAACTGCTTTTATTTTAAGTTGTTCAGCAGTAAGCAAAATCAACTCCTCAATACTTTCCAATTCCTGAAGCTCCTCCACCAATCTCTTCTTCTTTTTTTTATCCTCACCCCTTATATGAGCACCCCATCCTTTCAAATCATTCCTGACATTCTTAAGTTTCTTCTGCAGCCTATCAAGACTGTTCTTACCATTCACACGTTTTTTCCAAACTTTCTCCACCCTGGTCAAAAAATCATCACACTGTAACCAACTTTTTTCAAATCTGAATTCCCTGCCACCCTTTTCCTGGACTTCCATAGTATCCAGAATCAAAGGACTATGATCAGAAACTTCTCTAGACAACTTGTGCACTGTAGTAAGAGGAAACAACTTCTCCCATTCTTTACAAACTAAAATTCTATCCAACTTCTCCAAAGTAGGAATTTTCTGGTTATTGGACCATGTAAACTACCCTCCAGACATGAGAATCTCCCTTAAGCCATATGCATTAATAATGGAATTAAACATGTGCCCCCACCTATTCAAAGAATGATCCTTGTTTTTCTCAGAAGCACACCTGATCACATTAAAATCGCCACCCACCAACAAAGGAATAGATTGATCCTGACAAACATCAGCTAACTCTAATAAAAACTCCTCTTTATTCTCCTCTTGAGCAGCCCCATATACTACTACCAAATGCCACTGAATTTGTTTCAAAACATCAAACACCTTCATCTTAACATGGAATTTGCCCACAGACACATCGATCTGAGTCAGTTTAGAGGAACGTAGGCCCCCCAAAATGCCCCCAGATCTTCCCATAGAAGGCAGCCAACTCCAAGAGAATTGATTCATAGGATCAATTCTCCTGAAAAAATCATCAGAATAATCCTTCTTAATAGTTTCTTGCAAACCAATAAAATCCACTCTCTCTTGTCTCAACAAATTATTCAAATAAGCACTTACACCCTTCTTCCCCACACCTCTAATATTCAAAATAACACCTATCATAATACAGATTTTCTCTCTCTTGTTCTAGTCACAACACCACTCATAGGGTGATAGTTGTGAACCTTCACAGCAGCAGCTTTTAACTTTCTCTCCTTCATAGCAGAACCAGCTCTCAACTTTTTCTTTTTTTTCCTAGAAACCACAGGAGTAAATTCCTCCTCATCATTACTATCACCCTTCCAGTCCAGAAACAAGACCTTCTCATTCAAATCAACCTCAACTTCATTCTCTACCTGTCTCCTATCCTGTAAACTATGCCTAGCAATTTCTAATTCTTTCAGAGAATTAATATGATCCAAAGATATAGAAGAAGCATCTACCCCCAATCTCCAAAGCTCTATGCATAATGATATCATCATCCAAAGCAGCAAAAGAATTATGTAAAGTTAAATTTGTACCTGATAAATCTCTAGGAGGTTGTTGAGCCAAATGCCTTTCAGCCATGTTTCTAGCACCACCTTGATCAGCCACCCTTGAACTCATTCTTATAACTTGTTCCTCTACACCAGCCACATGCTCAGACAGAGAACCCACACTTTCCTGAGTAGAACCATCAGGTTGAGACAGGTCAACAGCCACCACTTCCTGGTCTTGATTGACAACCTCCATACCCCTCCATCACAGACCCCCCAGCAATCCCTTTTTTCCACTATCAGAGGAAGATCCAAAGGATTCATCAGTAGATACACTGTCATCTTTTGCCTAGGCACCCTCATCCTGTTCTTCCCCCTCTTCCAACAAATGACCATATTGCTTCTTAAGCTCATAATATTTGTCACTGCTCCTATCCTTCAACAAACCCCTGATAAAATCATCAAACCTCTGAGGGCCAGCAACAACCTCAGTATTGGGTTCTTTAACCAAAGTAGATGATAAATTCTGGATGACTTCCATGTGAACATCACCCAACCCACCACTATCAGACACAGCCTCCTGAGCGCCAACTTGCAGTCCCACATCAGCTGTTTTGGTCTGAGTAACTGTCCCACCACCACCACCATTGTCACCTTCCAAATTTTCTCTGATAACTATCCCTCTTGAACAACCATCACCTCCAGAGATAGCCCAAATGTTAGCCATTTTGGTCCCAAAAGAAACCCCCCTAGAGTCCTCCTGCTCCACCACAACCTGTTTACCCTTGTCCAACCCAGCTTCACTAGCATCATTACCACCATGTTGACGACCACCAGCAACCCCACCACTACCTGCACCAGGTCCAGTCCTTTGCCCACTATTTTCTATCAGGCCTCCTATGCTCAGCTTCCTCCTCAGTCCCCTTATCCAGCACATTATCACCATCCTGTCCATCAATCCCCATAGAAGAAGGCAAGGTGGGCACAACATCAGGAGCAAAAATCTCCCTAGTGTATTTGAGTTCATAAATTCCCCCCTGCATCTCCCCCCTTCTGGTGTTAGGAACCAGAGATACATCCAGACAAGCAATCTTCACCCTTACATAAGCCAAGTTCCTCAAACTGTTCCTGTCCAGGGCCACAGGCTTGCCCACCAAAGAAGCAACATAGAAAACAGTTGATTTCTCCCTGTATTTCATAGGGATACCAACAATCCTAAACCAGGCCTCCTCCAACCATTCAACAGGTTCTAGGTCCCCATTCCACTTAGACAATTGGATAACAGCATCAGGAATTGTTTTCATAAACACCTTCCCAAAGTGGAAATCATCAATGGATCTGGCAAAAGGAAATCTCATCAAAAATTCCACATCATTAATAGACCTAGCATTAAATCTCCATCCAGACCCCAAAGCATCAGCCCACACTTGAAATTCCTTCTCCAAATCTTTCCCAGTAACATCACCTCTGACCACACTTATATGAGCATAATGAAGCTGCTCCATAGACTGAACATTAGATTCTACAACAGGAATAGAATGAAAGCCCTGCTCAAAATCAGTACTGCCAAAGAAAAGAGGAACATATTCCCAAGGTTTCCTCTCTTGACAGACCAAAATGCTATGATCCTTCCCACAATTATCACACACTACTTCCTCCTGAATCACATCCAACAACTGTACATCACCAGAACCTCTAGCCACATTACCATCTCTAGGCACACTTACTACTGGTGGTGGTACAGAGGACCCCACCAGAGTAGTGGCAACAGCATCAGATTGATTAATTGATAGGATCAGAGACAAATTCATAGGGCGAGTCCCCCTAGCAGGCACATTAACAGAAGTTGACGCCGAGGTGTTCAAGCCAGAAACAGAACGGGTCACAGGGACAGATGTGTTCATCACAACCCTAGGAATAGTAGCCTGCTCCACAGTAGGAGCAAAAACCGGCTCTCCTCTCCTAGGATTCGTATCAGAATTACCTGATCTGCCTGGGAACGACGAAGCAGTAGCATCCGACCCTGATCCTTGCTGCATCTCCGGACGGTGACTCCAACGGCCCCGATTGCGAGCCTGTTCTGCTTCACGATGGCGAGCCTCAGACAGAGCCCTCTCCCGCGCCATGGCTTCCATGCGCTGATCCTCCAACCTGGCCTCAGTCTCCGCCTGCCTCAATTCATCCCTGTGCCTCGCATCCCGACGACGTGCTTCATCACGACGCCGCTCCTGCTCGCGGATCCAACCACTTTCCCTATGATCCTCTTCCAGCCCCCTACGATCAACAGGGAAATGACCTTTTCCATACCCAGATCCAAATCTGCTCACATAGGGACCAGATCAGACTGGAGGACGAGACAGGGAACCACGCCCACCACGAAACCGCTGATCCATGGCAGACTCCGCAGCCACAACCTGAGCGAAGGATCTGCTATCTCCCGAAACAACCCCACTCCACCTCACCGGAGAAACAGCACACGGCGACGAGGGATGGATAATTGGAGGCTCCCGGACGAAAACCACTCTACACACACCACGAGATCTGGAAATTGCGATAGGAGAAACGGCTCCCGATCTAGGGTTAGAGAAAACGAAATGCGGAGATGGAACTGACTGGGGATCGTGCTCCGGCGTACTAGTACCCCGCACCTCACCTGGCAGGTGGCCCTCCTCCATCGACGCCCCACCGTCAGCGCCCGCACCTCTCCTGAAACCACCGAACCGTATCACCCGGCACGTACGCGCATAGGGCGACGCACCGGCGACACCGCGAGGAACTGCCCCTGCACCACCAACGCTGGACCCACGAGAACGTGCCAACCCTCGTGTACCAAACGCGTCCCGTACAAAATCTCCACCATCAAACACCAGCTTGCCAGGATCTTCCCCGAGACATCCCGTAGCGACACCTATCCCGATTCCTCCCTCGAGATCGAGCCCTGTCGACAAGGACTGATCGCTGCCCCAGCTATCTCTCTGATTATGGCCCTCCAACTCCCGAGCAAACCAAGGTGATCACCGGAGGAAACCTCCGCCGAGAGGAGAGGAGAGGAGAGGAGAGAAGCCATCATCATCCTCAGGTTTATTGCTTTGATCACTAAGAGGGATCTCCGAGTTGAGTTATTGTTTCCTAGTTATTTCTTTTTACTTTCCTTCTTTGTTGTTTCCGTGTTAAGCTAAAGTCCGTGTCGAGCTCAGAGTTCGGTCGTAAGTCTAGAAGGAGAGCAAAAAAAATCTGGCTATTCCCTTCAAATATTGACTTTGGTAAAATATTGACTTTGGATTTTGTCCCGTCCAATGCCGAGAATATTGATTTTCTGCGTTTCTGGAACCAAAAACAGAAGAAAACAGGCAACTGGCACTGTGGAATCTTGTTAATAGGTTAGTACCAAAAAAACTATAAAAACACCTCAAAGTGTAGACAAATCAAAGCAAAGTAGATACTAAACAAGCATGGAACATCAAAAATTATAGATATGTTTGCGATGTATCAATATCATGTTCTTTTGTTTATGGATCCCGATGGTGTGAAATAAAAGGGGAGCTTGTAAGCTTATGGAGTTTGTATATGTCTTAGAGAAACGCCTGGGCGGCTAGCCTAAGCCATGCCTAATCATGGTGGAAATTTGCATCATGACCATAATGAGCATTCTGTGAAGCATCCTCAATAAAAACCTATGCAAATAGCAAATATAAAGATCGCTGAGATGCTCATTGTCTGGTGCCTTGTCATTTTGATATGGGATAGCTCCTGTGTCATGGGGCAAGGGGTACCCCGTTGGTGGTTCTCTATGATACACATATACTTACAATGACAAGAACTAGCTTGTCACCAAAGTTGAGTAGCATGAGTTTCGATACTCGTATGCAAGGGACATGAGATTTTAAACTTATGATATGTCAAGCATATACTCATATTTGTATCACTTTAACCTTAATCACTTCAAGATGCTTATGATAGGGGCAATGAGAGATCGAATCTAGTAAGTACCATAATTTTTGGAAGCTCATTATGAAACTTGAAATCCCTACTTCCCTCTATGAAGGGCCAAAAAACTTGTTGATTGATTTATAATTTTGGTATTGTCCAAAAACTTGAAATCCCTACTTCCCTCTATGAAGGGCCAAAAATCCCTACTTCCCTCTTTGGAATTCTCCACTTTCTATCTTTATGCACCAGTTAAGAGAGAATAGTTGTCATTCTTAGTTCAATGTGCATTGTCCCAAAACTTGTTGATTGATTCATAATTTTGGTATTGCTTGTTCTTAAATTATTTGTTTCTAGTCACCCTTATGAACTTTGAAGGTGTCATATGCATTTATGTTTTGCTATTCCATGAAGGACAAGCTGAATACCACTCTTGCTATGTTTTCTATATGTGAAACAAACAAATGTATTTCAATGTATTGTTATTCATGATCTTTTGTTTGTACCTTCTCATGTTGCAACTTAGTTGCTTTGTCTTATTGTTCGAACTACATCTTTCATGCTTATGTTAGAGTACTTTGATCCCAGCTATCAATGCTTAACAATACCTTGATCAAGATTGTGATGGTGCATGTCACCTCAAAAATTATTATTTTTATCACTTACTTACTCCAGGACGAGAAGGAGTTAAGCTTAAGGATGCTTGATACGTCGTAAATGTATCTATAATTTTTTATGCTCCATGCTTGTTTTGTATCAACTATCTTATGTTTTGTATACACTTTGAGGCATTTTTACACATTTTCTGGAACTAACCTATTAACAAGATGACACAGTGCCAGTTGCATGTTTTCTGCTATTTTGGTTTCAGAAAATCTAGTAAAGAAATATTCTCGGAATTGGACGGAACAAAAGCAGAAGTTCCTATTTTTTCCAACACAAGACGGAGTCCAAAGCAGAGAAGAGGGAGAGCCACGAGGCAGCCGCACCACCCTAGAACGGGCCCACCCCTAGTCTCGCCTAGGCATGGTGTGGGCCCCTCGGGCGGCCACCGACCTTGCCCCTTCAACTATATAAGCCCCTCGAAGCAGAAACCCTAAGGACCCGATAAGAAATCCACAAAATAGTCTCTAGCCTCCGCCACCATCGTCCCTAGACCGGGAGGGATCCGAAGCTCTTCCCGGCACCTTGCTGGAGAGGGGAGATCATCCCGGAGGCCTTCTTCATCACCATGCCAGCCTCCGAAGTGATGTGTGAGTAGTTCATCCTTGGACTATGGGTCCATAGCAGTATCTAGATGGTAGTTTCTCCTCCTTTGTGATATCATGTTTAAATCTTGTGAGCTTCCTATCATGATCAAGATCATCTATTTGTAATCCTATATGTTGTGTTTGTTGGGATCCGATGGATATTGAGTACTACGTCAAGATTGATTATTCATTCTATCATGCCTATGTTATTTGTGACCTTGCATGATCTCTGTTGCTAGTAGATGCTTTGGGCAAGTAGATGCTTGTAACTCCAAGAGGGAGTATTTATGCTCGATAGTAGGTTCATGCCTCTAGTAATCTGGGAGAGTGACAGAAACTTCTAAGGTTGTAGATGTGTTGTTGCTATTATGGAGAAAACAACAATCCTTTGTCCATGGGGCAATTATATTGTTTACTTTACACACTTTGCTTAATGCAATTATCTATTGCTTGTAACTTAATACTGGAGGGGGTTCGGATGATAACCTGAAGGTGGATTATTAGTCATAGATGCAGTTGGATTATGGTCTATGTATTATGTTGTAATGCCCAAACGAATCTCATAGCGATCTTCATGACATGTATATGCATTGTTAATGCCTTCTCTATCCTGTCAATTGCTCAACTGTAATTTGTTCACCCAACATGCTATTTATCTTATGGAGAAACACCTCTAGTGAAATGTAGACCCCGGTCCATTCCTTCCCACTCATATTCAATCTATTGTCTACTGTTTACTTTCTGTAATTCCTACAAAGCAACTACTTTGTTCCACACTATACGTTTAATCCTTTGTTTTCAGCAAACCGGTGAGATTGACAACCTCACTATAAGTTGGGGCAAAGTGTTGTGGTTCTGTTGTGCAGGTTCAACGTTGCTAGCAACACCTTGGAATTGGTTCTTTCTCTTACTGGTTCGATAACCTTGGTTTCATAACTGAGGGAAACTTGTTGTTGTGCTCATCATACCTTCCACTTGGGGTTCCCCGACTAGCTCTACATCATTTGAGCCATCAACAAGTAAGCGCGATAGATTTCTCTTTAATTAAATGTATTTTTAGAGGTAAATGGGGGTGCATATTCTTGTAGTAAACAATGTCATCAGTGTGAGTTTCGAACTATGAGGAAAGAACATTCAATTCTCAACTTTTCAAGTGATGAGAACATAGTTCTTTTTCATAAAGAAAAGTTCGAAAAATATTGGATCTGGATGCCATAAGTCAAGTTTACAGACATATATATATATATACCTAGTACCCGGGAGGAAGCATCTCCTACCACACGCTTGCTTTGAGATTGGTATTGAAAGCCCTCTCTTTTTTCTTTTCCCATTTGCACCACCTATTTGTGAAAACATTTTCTTTCACCACCCACATGACATAGGCATGCAAATAAGGAAACTTGGGACAGTTTGGAGTTCTAAAAGAGCATATCGTGCAGCCTTAGTTCGAATCCAAGTTTGAAATTACATGCAAAAATGGGCAATGCAAGTACTCCCTGTTCTAGTGGGCTTTGTTCCTCTGCCAACCCACTGCACCCTGCGCGTGTGTGGCAGATGATTGGCCCACCATTTGAATTCAAACATTAAGTCCCAGTCCAGCGTCCATTGGTCTAACCATTGATTTGGCACTTAACGCGGGCTAAGCTAGCGCAGTCAATAGGGAAACAGCTCTATAGGAGTTCAAAACGAGTCTGCAATTTTAGGTGATGTCATCGGTATGTATCGGATATTTGAGTTGGGCTCTCTCAACTTTGTCATCGCCAGACTATCTGGGTAGGTACTTCGCAAGTAGTAGACTAGCAAAATAAATATGCGATAAAACAACTATGTTGGCTACCTCGAATTAACTTGTTAAGCACCCATGATTTGGTACCATGTATTTCAGACGAACACATTGATCAGTACTCTTATTATAGGCCAGACAAAATACTCGGTACCAAAGATTAATTAGGCTAGCACCCTCGAAATAAATACATTCAGTACCCTAGTTGAAATTACTCGTCCCCAAATAAATACATTCGACACCCTCGACACAAATTACTCGGCACACTGGTGTTGTGCAACCTAGAAAGAAACACATTTGGTACCCCGGTTTAAATTACTCTACACCAAAGAAATATAGCCAATACCCCTGAAAGAGACTACAAATTATATCAACAACATGATATCGATTAGAGGAAGAGTCTCTTATATATAGCACAAAATATTCTATGAAATTCTACATGGATGAACACGAAAGATGCATCAAGTAAATCATAACAGTGAGGCACAAAATTCTTCTGGGTAGGAATTATTCGGTACAAGAAGATCAATGAATTAGCACATGGAGAAATGTTCACAACTCAAAGCAATAATTCAGCACCACACAAAAACTTGTTAAGCACCCATATGTTTTGGCACCTCACAATAACTTGTTAAGCACCCATATGATTCGGCACCTAATAGTAACTTGTTAAGCACCTATATGATTTGGCACCTCACAGAAACTTGTCAGACATCCATTTGATTTAGCACCTCGCAGAAACTTGTTAAGCACCCATATAATTCAGCACCTCGGACAAACTTGTTAAGTACACATATAAGGTGCACTCAACACCAGTAGCGGGCACCATGCACGAGTGCTATTTGTGCAAAAAGTGTTAGTTGTGATACTGAATGTACAAGTCAGGAGTCTAGGATGGTATCTTCAATGAATTGGAACAAACATCTTCTATGCTAGATAACATAAAATTATCACAAAGAGCTCTTAGGCAATAACCACCATACATCAAGAACAGACAGATGTGTTAGGGCTGCTTCAGTTAAACAAGTGGTCATTTGGGAGGAGTATAAGAAGAAGCAGAAGGTTTTTGAGATAATGAGAGGTAACCAATGAACTACTATACCTATCTGAATTTTGTTCAGTGCATTTATACAATGACAACCATAAACTTCAGATCTTCGATGATGCTTCTGCCAATACTGATTATAAAATGGTAACAGATAAATCTTTGCATTGACATGTTCATGATCACAAAATACAGAACATAATGAGTGTGCAAAGTATTTTAGTATCAAGTCATTAGAGAATTAATAACACACAAGTCACAAGTTCAATGACAGAAAAACACTGATGAAACAGAACGAATATGTTCAATGTATCTACGGTATGATTACTGTATGCTTAACAGCTGCGTTTACACCTAATGAAACTGCTCTGGAGTCCTTCATCCCTACACTGAAAAAACATACCAACAGATTGTAACATCCCAAAAATATTAAACATGGATCATCAAATGCTAATCATCAAAATTAGGGTTAACAAAAACTTTCCCAACTTAAAATAAGAAAGCATTCATATGTGTGTATATTCAAAATTTGGATTCTTTTGAATTGCCATGGTTCTGTGTTTCTTTTCTTGTAAAATGATTCTTAGGTGAAATAAACATCATATAAATCATTCCCAAACTTTTCCCAAAGACAAACAACTCAAAATGAACAAATGAAGTGAATGGTCATTTTTGCCAAATTAACTCTCATGCCTACTTTGGCTATTCCAAGCATTCAAAACTTAACAGAAACATTTGTGGATCTTTGCAACCCTTGTTAGTACTCATAATAAGGTACCAAGGCCCACTTTGTGATCTTCCAAAACCATTCAAATGCTAAGTTTAAATGACAGTTTAAAATTGAATCTATCTCATATGGGAAGATACCACTATTTCAAAAACCAATCAAACAAGCTCAATTTTCAAAACCCAAGCACCTACAGAACCTCCAGCACATGCCTAGCACACCCACCAAAAATCTTTTCAAAATTCAAAAGTAAGTTTCTTGCGGCCATTTCATCAAACACCTTGCAGATTCAAATCAAACAAACAACAAACACTATTTTGAGCAGTGATTTGGCCAACCTTGTCTCCTCTCTAGCTCACAGCAAACATCTAGTAGATCATCTAGCTTAATTCTAAACCTCTAGCACCACCGTGATCTTGCCTTGCCATCAATGGTGAGCAGGCCGAGCCTCACCATGTCACCCCAGTGTGGACAGCAAGCTAGAAGAAGAACTAGTTGTGCCCACCTTGTCTAGCATGCTGTCCATGCCTCACTGCCCCCTCTTGACCAGCCCTAGCTCGAAGACAGAGGCAGGAACCGCCAGGAACGCCGTGCCCGCGCCACTGTCGACCATGCCGACGCGCACCACCATGCACGCGTCGTTCCCACTCAACCTGACCACCTCGAGCCCTTGCCGCCCGCCAGCATGAACCCCACCGTCCCAGGAGACCACTAGACATGATCGTTTCCTCGCCCGTACCCCGTAGCCACCACTCGCCGTCGAAGACGCTGCCTCTGCCGCGCAGAGCACCGCACGTTCCCGACCGATTGTCACCGCCCCTAAGCGCGCATTCAAGCTCTAGAGCATCGCCAGGAGACCGCGCGTCGATTGCCAACCTCAGCCATGCCTCTAGCCGGCCATAGCCATGTCGCCACCGTCGCCTGCCCATCCCTCTCGATCTCGCCGTCGAGCCTTTAAAAGGAAGCCATCCCCAGCCGTTTGAAGCACACCATTCCACTCCCCTCATCTCACTGATCGTTCCACCCTCTATCCGGAGCATGAGGAGTAGCAGCTTGCCGAAATTGCACCAGAGAAGGCCGCCTCTGGAGGAGAAGGGGGTCGTTGATTTCGACCACCCCCGGAGCTGCCTCAACCGTCCCTGAGCTCGCCATCGACCACTCGTTCGTTTGCCTGCCTCGCCGTCGTTGTTGGAGCCCTGGTATGCCCCCTATGCACCCCCACTGAGCCTCTAGGGTTCGAGCTCGCCGGTGACATATTCATCGTCGACGACGATCCCCAGCCGTCGATCCCCCTTCTAATCCAACGATCCACACAGCCTCGTACCGCTTTGCGTGTTATGAGACACTGACTGATGGAACCCCCCTGTCAGCTGAGCCCCGTGCTGCGGAGTGACAGTGGGCCGGCCCATTAACCTCTGCCACATGACCCAACCGTTTGAATTTAGATTTTTCTATTTTATTTTAAACACAGTTCTGTACCTATATTCAAAAATCAACCCAGCTCGATCCAATGAACCAAATTGCATGAAACCATTTTTTAGGAAGGTACTTAATGTTTAATCCAAGCCCGTTAGATTCAAATCATTTGGATCTGTAGATCAACCTTGGTAAAAATAACAAGTCAGAAGCTTTTCTGCATTCAAACATTTTTCAAAATTTAACCATAATAGATTTTGATTTGATTCCAACTCTCAAAAATCACATTTGATCATACCTTTCATAATATATAAAAACATTTGGGTTTACTTACAGAAATAAAGTTCAAATAACAAAAGAATGCCACATAGGCATTTCTAGTCACTTTATTTCAAATAAAAGGGGTAAACCTTATTAAATTGTGACACCACTTTAAATCACATTTTCATGTACTAAAATATGTGGTGATGACATGTGTCAACATGATCCCATGTTTGAGTTGGAGAATATTAAATCTTAAATAGTTTTTCAATGAGTAGAAATTACTTTTCTAAAAATAAAACAAATAAGACAAGTGCTTTAATCTTGTAATATTAAGTGGTGATGCTAGATCATCTAGTGTGAACCATTGTGTGATGATTGAAATAGTTAAGTATTATTTTGTGATTGTGTACCTCGTATTTATTTATAGACGCTAGTACCGACCAAAGATACGAGGAGGAAGGAGGATACTACGAGGAAGAAGCCGAGGAGAACTCCAACCACTGCTCTGCTCAAGGCAAGCCAATACTTGAAACCTTGCAAGCTAACCCTTGCAAGATACCCTACTTATGCAAGCTAATACTTGCTTCTTACCATGACCACTAGATGCCTTAAGCATATGTGATCATATTCACTTGATAAACCATCCTAGTTTTACTTGCAAGCTTTATACTTTATTTTTATCAAAGCTTTCTCTTAGAGTTTACATAGTAAATTGTAGATGCTAGAAACATATTTGAAGGTTGCATAAAGAGCATTAAATTTGGCCTAAGTAGATAATCTTGATGTCATCCTAAGGCATGAGCTTGAACTTAACTAATCTCCACTTGTTTATCACCCCTCATTAGTACTTAAACCCACTTGTAGATGCTAGTGCTAAGCATAAAACTTGATCAACTTTAGATGGGAATACTTGGTGAAAAATGGTTATGAAAACCTTGGAATGATGAGTCATTCTACTGAAATGTTCTGACATGTGTTTCCGAACACCAGATGATTTTTGATGATGAAAATGTTGAGGCATGATCCTTAGCCCTGTATAAAACTGATGGTTGTCTGGATGCGATACCATTCCAATCGTACAACCACAATACTCGAAATTTGGGTAGGGCTTGACTGGAAATTTATATACCTTAGTATGGGTTCCCTCGTGGCCAAGGTCTGAGCTGAGGCTACCTTGTGAAGATTGTCCACCTGTGCAGTACCCAAGATGACGGTTAGTCATGGTTGGTAGGCCAAACTCACAGGAGAGGTGCCTATACTAGGGTGTGTAATGGAAAGGTTAGGATTGATTATCCGCATACTGAGTATGGTGAATTCAGGATTTGTTCCTGACGGATGTATCGAATGTTGTGGTGAAAGTGTACAATCTCTGCAGAGTGTTAAACTATTCGAATAGCCGCGTCCGTAGTTATGGACAGTTAGAGTGGCCATACTATTCCCCCGTCAGATGTTTTCAAAATGACTTATGAATGGAATTGAGACTTTGACTTGACCACAATAGAGTTGTGACATGAAATTCAAGTTCCCACTTAGGTGTTATAAAATTTCAACTAGTTTTCTTTGCTTATGAACTTAGTAGAGGTAAATGTGTATTTTTGCAAAACAACCCTAGAGGTTAGTGTCCTAGTACAAAAACCCCCTTCACTTGTTAGTATTAGTTTGCGAGTACTTAAAGAGTACTCATGGCTTTGTCCCTGGCTATTCCCGTGGCCAGACTATGAAGAGGAGTACCAGGATGATGGACCGCAGGAAGGTTAAGACAACTAGGATCATCTCCCATCGTCAGCATTACCTGTGACCCTGAAGATGGAGCTTCGCCTACGCTATCTTTATTATTACGTTATTCCGCTGCTTGAGTTGTATTAAGCACTGGATCATGAGATCCTTATTTTTGTAAGACCTTATGTATGGTTTGTAATGGATGATGTACTGTGATATCCAAATCTGTTATGTCTCGTAAAAATGGTAATCCTAGGATTGCGATGTATGGCATAACAGGCATCTGGGATTAAAAATCCGGGTGTTGACACAGATAGGCTAAAATGACAACACACAGTTTGATGTACAGGAATCAAGTATGCAATAATACCCCCTAAACAGAAAATTATCTCTTGATATATCTAACAACTTCCACACAAATTCTCTGGATTTAATATTTATAGTATTTAACATATACATACCTTTATGCCACTCAAAGTTGCAACAACTCCTCTACCAGGTAGGCAATCAAAACTCTCTGCAGCAACCACAGAGAGGTCTCTTCCAACAGAGTGATTTAGAACTTCCCTATAAATCATACAATCAGGAGTTCAGAGAACCAGTACCTGCTAAATATGAACTTGACACTAAATTGTTAGTGGACACTACAAGGTAGATTATTAAATACCTATTGCATTGCAGAAGTGCCAAAAAATAACCAAGGTACTTTGAAGTTGGGTCCCATTAACACGAATACATAGCATGGACAAACATTGCACAAACCATGGACATGTCAAAGGTAAAATAAGACAATCACGAAACAGAATCAGGGTAGAAATCAAACTGCACGAGACAATTGCAGCAACAAATGTAGAAGGCCAGCTTTGCACTGGCAATTTGGCATGGGAAAAAATCATACAGTACATGATTTTGGTGCAAGAACAAAAGTTTTCCATGGATTATCACAACAACAAATGCATCAACGTACCTTTTTCTGTCAAATAATTGAATCTTTTAAGCATGAGATAAAGAAATTGCTGATAAAAGTTATACACAACGCATTGATTAAGCTCAGCCATCGTCAGAGACATGAAGAAAAGGGAAGCAGCCACTAAAGCCACACGGGATGAACCAGCTGTGTTGACCATGCCAAGAAAATAACAAGAAACGACAATCTCTCAAACACACCCGTAAGGAACAGAAGCACAGTGTATTGTCGCATCCACGCTGCCACTGGGAGGCTTCCTTACGCCATGGATGTGGAGGCTTCCTTTATGGCATGGATGGTGATTGGTGAACGTCAGATGGAAGAGAACATATTGCACACGCCACTTGTATCCCTGGAGAGATCATCATGGCTGGGGAAGATGCAGCCTTCTTCAACCATGAATTAGAAAAAGTTTGTTTCCTGCGGGCGGCGGCACGATGCCTGGAGGTCGGCTCTAGCCCCGGCAGCTAGCGCAAGGAGCCCATAGGTAGGCGCCCAGACTTCATGGTGGAGGCGCCAGCCATGGGAGGTTGTGCGGGAGCCGTCGTTGATCCCATGGCGTCGAGGGTCGGGTCGCCGTTGGTCGATCCACGACAGTACAGCGGAGGGGCGGGCCGTTGTTGGTCGATCCCGTGGGATTGGAAGGTCGGGCCACCGCCGGTCGATCCCGCGGAAAGGAAGTGGCTGGCCGCCACCAGTCGATTGGCAGGGGAGGGGTCGGTCGCCGCCGGTCGATCCTGCGTCCGGGGAGCGACAGACCGCTACCGCTCCCGACCCTACATGGAGGGGGAGGGGATCCACCATCCACTGGAGAGAGGGGCTGGTTGGGCAGCTGGTGGTGCATCAATGGCGCCGGTGTATCAGCGAGCGATAGGGCGTGGGGACTGGGGAGGAGTGTAGGTGGCTGGAAATTATGGGATGGGGATCACATGGGAGCAGAACACGTGGGCACGTGGTAGGAGAGAAAACGTCTCCCTCGGTCTGACAGGACCATGCTACTGTAGCGAACGTATAGGTGGCTGACCGAAAAGTAGACCACAGTGCACAATGAAAAGGTGATGGGGGAAATTCCATATTGGGTACATCAGGAATCGATAGAAAGTAGAGCAAAATGGCCAACTATATGGGACACTGGTGGAAAAAGGGCCTACAGTCTCAGGCCGCAACTGGCTTTAGTCCCGGTTTTGGGCCCGGGACTACGAAAACGGGACTAGAGCCCCCCCTCTAGTCCCGGATCGCTACGGCCCGCGACTGATAACAGCCAAGTGGTTGTTTCAGCGCCACGGGGGCGGAAACCCTCTAGTCCCGGGCCGTAACATCGCCCGGGACTAAAAGGTTTCCTGTCGCGGCAGAGAATTGTGTGTTTCTCTACCGTGGCAGAGATTGTGTATTTCTTTTTTTGCCATTTCGTTCCTTTTTCGTTTTATGTTTCACTATAATTCAAACATATATTTCAGTATACATATTATACGCTACTACATACACACTACACGTCGATGCATTTATATAATTATTCGATCCCTTGCAAGCATACATATAATCAATCATATCAAAAAGGAAGAAATGTTTTGAAATTACATGGTCATTGATGAATATATATATATATCATATCAGCTACATGGAGATGACTAAGGCAAATCGAGTTCCACGTCATCCGCATAATGCTCTCCATGTACATCAAGGACTTCCTTCATCATAAATCCCGTCAGCTCATCTTGAATTGCTCTTATGCGCTGGTCTGGCTCTAGTTTCTCTCGCAAATCATAAATATAATGTGAGTCAACTTTCTGCTTACTGGTCAACTCGCGGATGTACTCGCAGACGTAGTATCCACATAAATGAGTTCCTGGTGGCTGTTATAAACTGTTCACCATTTTATAAGTTAACTCCTCTTTGAATGGACCTGGTATTTTCTGTCTGAACCGTGTCCAACACCTGCTCGGCAAAGAAAATGAACAAAGGAGTTATTAGTTACTTGATATCAGGAAATGAATGAAAGAGGACGATATAATGCGATAATGATTGAAATTACTTATGGAGCATTGCTTTCATGTCACTCCACTGCTCTTGGTCCCAACTTAATGAGTCGTGGACTTCAACTAGGGAGTTGTCAACTTGAATGTTTAGCAAGATCCAGTGGAATCTGTGGATGTTTACATAAGCATACATGCATAGCTCATCCAGTAAGCAAAAATAAAATGTGTACAAGATATAAACACTCACTTGAAGTTGTAAGGAAATAGTATTTCCTTAACAAAATTATTCTCGATTAAGAACCTGCACAGGTCTTCCTCCACGTCCTTGGGGTGATTCTTTAATGTATATTCATTAACAATATATGGGTCAATGAACCCAATGTCGTATCTTCTGGCTCTTTTGCATTCAAGCATCTTCATTCTGCGGAATATAATATCATCATACAAAAGGATATATAGTTAGGATAATATATTAAATGCAATGAACGAGCTGAGCTACAAACTTTATTATAGAAATAAATCACTTACAGACAGTAGCAACCAATGATAGATTTGTCGAGGGCACGCTGGTTGTATAACTGAAATAGTTCGGTCATTTGAGCCTGTATCGAGTATGGTTTGAAGTGATGCTCCTTTCTAACGTCCATCGGAAACCAATCTTTCTGATGCTTTTTTCTTCTTGCGACATGTACCATTTGTGCAGATTTCGCATATGTGTGGATAGACGCGCGAGATCCTCATTACTGACTAGAGGCTCCCCTTGGACATACTTCCGTACTATCTGACCCAATGGCGTATCTTCATAGCCTAAATATTGACCAAGAGACATATTTGCTTCGTTAGCAAGTGCTTTGGCCTGCGATACAGTGATTCCCATAAGTGCAACATTATTACAGGCTCTAGGGTCCATTATTTGCATGTCCATATCCATTTCAGCTCTGAAGGCCTTGTCGAGGTCTGAAATGACTTTGAGCGGGGCGACCGATTGATTCTTCTGTGCTCCGAGCTGGGCAACTTGCTTCCCGCTTTTTGCACTTGTGATTTTTTTCTTCTATGCTTGCTTAATAATCTTCCAGTCATAGTCTGATTCCAGATTCATCGATATCTGGGATGGTTGCTCAAGAAAGTACTTAGCCCACTTTTTGGTTTTTTCATTATATACCGGCTTTGGCTCAGGCTTTTTGGGTGCAAAATGCACCTTAACTTGGCAGCCACATCCGCGCTAGTTTCCTCATCGGTCTTGTCATAAGGTCTCTCTGGAAGAGCCGGCGGGATGTCGACTATCTTCGTCGTTTGACCTTTCTTCGATGTGGGGCGCGGGGGACCATTGAAGTTCTGTTTCTTCGACGAGGTAGTAGTATTGCACGGAGGCGGAGGCGGAGATCGAGTATTGCGCAGAGGAGGAGATCGAGTTGATGTACTCCTGCTGTGGCGATCGTCAGCGGGGCGGGGTGGACTTGGAGGTTGGCAATAATTGGGTTGGGGTGGACTTGGAGGTTGACCATAGTCGATGCGGGGTGGACTTGGATTCCTTGGAGTCTGTGGCCTTGGTGCCGAGCCTGGAAACTTGATGTACTTCTTATTCCATAGAATGATGTTGCGCTTGACATCTCCTAGTTTCGTAAGGCCTTCAGGCATAGCGATTTCAATCTCTAGGTCCGCAAAATCCTCCACTATGTCATCCACCATGACACAAGCATAGCCTGGTGGAATCGGAAGTGAATGGTGGAGTGCTCAAGGTAGACAAGGTAAAGTAGTGCCGATCGCCACCTTGAAGGACATGTTGTTCATTGGCTGATGTAGCTCACATTGTGCCATCTCTCTGACATCATCCACAGGGTAGTGAGGAGCCGGTGCATCATCCAGCACTGCTTGATCATCAGCCCGGACCTTCGTGGAAGCCACGCTGCTTCTCCGTTGGCTAAGATCCAATGCAGGATCATTAGCCCGCAGGTGAGTTGACGACGGTGGCCTTTGGCTAATTTCATGCATGAGGTTCTTTAGATCAGCTAGGTCCTGCTCTACCTTGGAGATCCGGTCTGCCTCCCGGTCCTTCTTTCTCTGACGGCTTCTGTAACTGGCATCGTACTGAGGAAACCCTTTCTTCCACGAGATACCGGTGCCTTTGCCTCGTGTTCGTCTTCCCTTTTCAGGATTCCCTAGGGGCGTGTCAGCTCGTCGTTCTCTCTCTCGGGACGGAACAATCCCAATTGAGCATCGTTCATTGCTTGAATAAGGTCTTGGGAGGGTTTTAGAATTTTATCATGAAATAATGTCTTCCCTGTTTCTGGGTCCAAGGATCCCCCGTGCCCGTACCACTAGTGCTTTGACCTCTCGGGCCATCCATCTGTACCAGGAGTGATGCCTCTAGCCCTCATGTTCTTCTCCATAGTTTCCCACTTAGGGATGGCACTCTTGTAGCCACATGTCCCCATTTTATGATGGTATTTCTTGTTGGCAGCATTTAACGCATTCTTTGCCGACTCTGCCTTTGCTTTATCAGATTGCTTGTACTGTACAAAATCGGGCCACTATTCTCTCAACTTCTCGTTTACTTCTTTGAAGTCTGGAGTTTTCTTTTTCGCGGCATATTTCGCGTATAAACTTTTCTTGTGGTTCCGGTACAGTTCAGCCATCTTGCTCAGAGCCCACTCCTTCACTTTCGCTCTATTTTCAAGCCCACCCGGCCTTGGGGTAATACCATCTACCTCAAATTCTTCATACTCTGGAGGTAGTATGAAATGCGCTATGAGCTTCTGCCAAAGGTCATCTTTGGCATCATCGGTGACATAGCTAGATTCTTCATCGGATTTCTTTCACTGATTCCATTCTTGGATGGTGATCGGCAGGTTGTCCCTAACAAGCACCCCGCATTGATTTATAAACATCCTCCGGTGCTTCTCTAGAGCAATCGGTTTACCATCATCATCTATTTCTTCGATCGTGAACCTCGGATTACCATCCAACTTTTTGTTTGGCCCTCGTTTCGTTCGAGCTGTCGATTGCTTCGATCCGGTGGGCTAAAATAAGAAGAGAGAGTGATTAATATATATCTAGATCAGTTAATGAATAGAGGTCACACGAGACTTTATATATATATGTACCTCGCCGGATCCTGTCGAGGGGCCATCATTATTGTTGTTATTTGTTTGCCCTTCGTCCATCTGGTCTTCCCCTTGGTACATTAGGTTTTCCTCTAGTCCATCACCGGATGGATTCGGATATGAGGATATCTCTTCCTCGAGCAAAATATCTTCGCCGGTAGTAATATTAAGAGGAATTTCGCCTCTTATCATGCCCTGAAGAAAACCTTCACCGATGCGACCAGGATCTTCGGATGGATCCATGACTTAATTATCTATAACAAAAAGAGAATTAAACAGGTTAGAAAAAACAATAACCATAATAACTAAAACAAAAAAACAATAACCCTAATATTATTTGCGGTAAAACAATAATCTTAATAACTAAAACAAAAAAACCCTAATATAAAAAACTATAAAAAACTATAGAAAAAAATCCTAATTATAATCCTAACTATAAAAAACTATAAAAAAAATATAGAAAAAACTATAACAAAAAACCCTAATAATCCTAATTATAATAGTCCTAATTATAATTCTATTTATAATAATCCTAACTATAAAAAACTATAGAAAAAACTATAACAAAATAATTATAATTAATCCTAACACTCTAGCTAATTATAATTAAAATAATTATAATTAATCCTAACTCTAGCTAGAAAAAACTATAACAAAATAATTATAATTAATCCTAACCCTAGCTAACAATATAATCCTAATCCTAATAACAAAAACTATAATTCTAAATAACAAAAACTATAATCCTAACCCTAGCTAACTAATAATTACAAAAAAAACACCCGCTGCCCGTACCCCTCCCTCGAGCACTGATCGTTGCCGGCAGCAGCACGTGACGGCGCGCGGCGACATGACGAGGCAGCGCTGGCGAGGCGGCGAGGCGCGCGGCGCGCGGCGGCACGAGAGAAGGCTAGCGGCGAGGCGGCGCGCGGCAGAGCGGCGGCACGTCGGAGCACGACGGTGGAGCGGCACGGCGGCGGCGGACAGCACCTCCCCTGCGTAGTATTGTTCATCTTCGTCTGTGCGCGCGTGCTTCGTCTTCTTCGAGGAATGCCAAGTGCTGGGCAGCACCTCCTGGCGCACAGAATATATAGGGGCACACCCTTTAGTCGCGGGCTAAGCCACGGGACGGCACTAAAGGGTCTTTAGTCCCGTCCCGTGGCTTAGCCCGCGACTAAAGACCTCCCCTTTAGTCGCGGGTTAAGCCACGGCCCGGGACTAAAGGGTTTTTTCGGCCGCTTCGTTTTTGCGCGCGCAGGCACCCTTTAGTCCCAGGTCCAGCCACGACCCCGCGACTAGTTATTTTTTTGTAAATTTTCTTTTTCTAATTCAAATCAAATATAAAACTTTAGAAAATCATATCTTTTATTGTAATAATCCAAATAAAACAAATAATATGTCTATTATTATCAGAAAAATATAAAGAATCTTAATATAATATCCATTTATCTGTTTGCATCATTTCTAAATTATTTCATTTTTAAATTTCTTTTTTTAATTCAAATCAAATATAAAACTTTGGAAAATCATATCTTTTATTGTAAAAATCCAAATAAAACAAATAATATGTCTATTATTATCAGAAAAATATAAAGAATCTTAATATAATATCCATTTCTCTATTTGCATCATTTATAAATTATTTCATTTGTAAATTTCTTTTTTTAATTCAAATCAAATATAAAACTTTGGAAAATCATATCTTTTATTGTAAAAATCCAAATAAAACAAATAATATGTCTATTATTATCAGAAAAATATAAAGAATCTTAATATAATATCCATTTATCTGTTTGCATCATTTCTAAATTATTTCATTTGTAAATTTCTTTTTTAATTCAAATCAAATATAAAACTTTGGAAAACCATATCTTTTATTGTAAAAATCCAAATAAAACAAATAATATGTCTATTATTATCAAAAAAATATAAAGAATCTTAATATAATATCCATTTATTTGTTTGCATCATTTCTAAATTATTTCATTTGTAAATTTCTTTTTTAATTCAAATCAAATATAAAACTTTGGAAAATCATATCTTTTATTGTAAAAATCCAAATAAAATAAATAATATGTCTATTATTATCAGAAAAATATAAAGAATCTTAATATAATATCCATTTAGTCCCGGTTGTAGTTACAAACCGGGACTAAAGATATTTCCCGCCATTTCCCACCGCTTCCCGCCAAGTTTTCCCGCCCTTTCCTTTCTATGAGAGCTTTTAGTCCCGGTTGTAGTCACTAACTGGGACTAAATATATTTTCCGCCATTTCCCAAAGATTCACGCCAAGTTTTCCCTCCCTTTCCCTCTATATCTAGGGCGATCGCGCCATGGCTATCCACACATCCACACCTTCCTCTCTTAGAACAATTGACAACACCTACTGGGCCATTCTGTCCCTCGAGGAGACCGAGGTGCTGTGCGCCTCCAACTACCCTTGTCCACCGGGCTACCGGCCACCCGCCGGCTGGATGCTGAGCGCTGGAGGGGTTCCTGTCCCTCCTGTCCCTCAAGGTTCTGCACGCTAGGCGGCCATCACGAACCACTTCTACCACGAGCTCACGCCGGAGCAGCGGATGGATCCCTAGTGGGATCCTGACAACTACGATACCTGGAATGCCTTCTTCGCTAATAGGCGGGAAAGGGAGCCCAGGTACGAGGGTGATGGCCCGCCTCCGGTGAACCACAACGAAGCCGGCCGTCATCTGTGGTGGGCGAATCGTCACTACTAGGAAAATGGTTGTCTGTGGCGCACATGGAATGCCCATCCGTGGCGCACTAGCCGTGCGCCACTAGCCTTGCGCTACGGCTATCTCCTAGCCGTGGCGCACTGCCTAGTGCGCCAAGGTTGTGTCGAGATAGGCATAGCGCACCTGCTAGTGCGCCACGGCTATGTGGGCAGGTGCGCTACGCGTAGGATCTTCTGTGGCGCACTTCCCAGTGCGCCACTAAGCTTCTGAGGTGCGCTTTAGGCGTAGTGCGCCACAAAAGGTAGGTCATGTGCGCCACAGGTGTTTTTTTTGTTTTTTTTTTAATTTCCGAGCCAGATTATATACAATACAGATTATATACAATATTACAGGCAGATATACACACAGATACAAGATATACAATTATATATAAAAATACACAATTTAAAAAATAAGATTGAAACAAATACATATAGATAAGTCTCATACATGAATACATAGTATAAGTTACATTGTTTCGATCAAGTTACAGAGTAGTTGGTGACATGCGAATACATGTGTCGATCGAACAAATTAGAGCTCGGAAGCTCGCCTAGACATCTAAACTAGCTAGACACAAACGTGGGATAAACAACCAAAGAAGATAAGCATGATCACCGCCGCGACGAAGGTGTAGGTCTTCATCCGGTTCCTTGTCCTAACTCCCGCTAGATAGCGCGTGTATCTAGCTTCCGCCTCCGCCATAGTGTTGTACCCTTTGTAGCTATTGCCGCTGAAACGGTGCACCTGTCTCTGGCAGTCTTCCCAATCATCGTAGACTCCGGGAACCCGTCCCTTGTACACGACGTACCATGTCATCTATAAGTTGACAATAATAATTAACCGATGATTGAAAAAAACATATATAATTAAAGTCGCATATGAAGATACACTTATAGAAAGTACTCCTAAATCAAAAGGACCAAACTCAAAAACCATGCCTCATATATAACTAGGTTGTTCGACACAGGAATATGCTACAATGGAACTGTTCGCCAAGTAGGATGCACAACACCTGGACCTGTGCATAGCACAAGACGGACAATCCCATCGCAGCACATTCACATATAGTGTGCCACGACATTTCAATCATCGGCATTATTCTCGAAAAAGACCAAAGTAACTCGAAAAGAATGTCTCATATATATATACATAGGTTGTTGGACACAGGAATATGCTACGATGGAACTGTAAGCCAAGTAGGATGCACAACATCTAGACTTGTGCATACCACAAGGCTTACAGTCCCGTCGTAGCATATTCACATATATATTGTGCCAAGATATTTCAATCATCGGCATCATTCTCGAAAAAGACCAAAGTAGCTCGAAAAGAATGCCTCATATATAACTAGCTAGGTCGTTGGACACAGGAATATGCTATGACGAAACGGTTAGCCAAGTAGGATGCACAATTCCTGGACTTGTGCATATCACAAGGCTAACTATCCTGTCATAGCACATTCACATATATATTGTGCCACGACATTTCAATCATCGGCATGTTCTCGAAAAAGAAAAAAATAACTCGAAAGAATGCCTCATATATAACTAGCTAGGTCGTTGGACACAGGAATATGCTACGACGGAACAGTTAGCCAAGTAGGATGCACAATTCCTGGACTTGTGCATATCACAAGGCTAACTATCCCGTCGTAGCACATTAACATATATATTGTGCCACGACATTTCAATCATCGGCATTATTCTCAAAAAAGACAAAAATAACTCGAAAAGAATGACTCATATATATACATAGGTCGTTGGATACAGGAATATGCTACGATGGAACCGTGAGCCAAGTAGGATGCACAAGACCTGGACTTGTGCATATCACAAGGCTCACAATCCCATTGTAGCACATTCACATATATAGTGTGCCACGACATTTCAATCATCGGCATTATTCTCGAAAAAAGAGTAAGGAAAAAAAGAAGGACCAAAGTGAGCAAAGGACCAAAGAGTAAGCAAAAAAACCAAGCATTGATTGATATATAATAATAATAAGCAAAAGAAGTAAGCGATGATTCATAAACCTAATAAGATAAGTATAGTAGCATGTACACTTGTCCACACACACACAAAGGTCATCTATAGTTTGTAACTACAACTAGGCCAACATCAAGCCTTCTGGCTCGGCTTAGGGAACGGGAGGACGCCTTGTCTCGTCATGAACTTCCTATAGTCACCCTGCATCTCTAGGCGATCTTCTATGTCACGGTTATTCGGGATATTTCCTCCGTAGAAGATCCCCCCCCCCCCCCCCGAAGTCATGACATCACGAAAGATGATTGCCCCAAACTGCTGCTGGATGCGATACATCTCTTGTCTAATATCTGAATCAGTGATCTTCGCATTTGCTTCAGCCCACTGTTTGAGATGATCTGGCAACGTAGAATTCTGCTGGTCAAGTAAGAACGCCCTCATGTGATGGAGTGCGTAGTAGGCTTCCTTCTTACTGTTTTCCGGCTGCTTCATGCAGGGGAACTCCGTTACGTGGTTGAAGACGTGCCTGCCGAACTTGAACTTCGTACGCACGAAGGTGGTGCCTTCCGTCGAGGCAAAGCCAGTGAGAGCATCATCCAGAACTTCCTTGATCTTGTCGTAGTTTTTCTTCTTTTCTAGACTCCCCGAGTCGAAATATGTGGTGTGAGAATGCTTCGGCGATAAGGAGATGAGCGTGCAGTGTTCATCTCTGCGCAAAAAATTCAAATGGAATGTGTTGGAAAAAGAATGAGATGATCTAATAAAGCCAATCGACGGTGGCGAGTGAATAACGACTTACTCGGGAAAGTAAGGCACGAGAATGTATTCCTTTGTCTTGTTCGCCACAAGGATTCTTTTTAGGTACGAGGCCACGATACGTCGTTCGGCGGGGGAACCCAAGCAGCCGTCGCGCATGTAGTAGGGGTCCACTATAGCGATGCCCGGTGTGTTCTCTCTAATGATCTGCATGGCCAGGCTGAGAGAAAACAGACGGACCATGGTATAGTGCAGCGGGTATAGGTGGAACATATTGAAGATGTCGTCGAACCGCAGGAAGAACAGATCCACAGGGGCATTGTCGACGAAGCCCAAGCCTGGTGGCACCTTAACCACGAATACCGGGTGCGAGGGATCTTTCTCCGATAGAAGGCGTCTCTCTATCGTCAGCACGCCGTCATGCACACTCTGCAGTTCCGAACTGGCGAGCTTCCGCAAATTCTTAGGTAGCATGGGCTCACCCGCCACATGAATCCTCCACATAATACCCTCGGGTCTTGGTGGCCCGTCCCGAAACCTGATCGGATTCGCAGTTGTTGACGCCACCTGCTGGCTCGAGCTGCTAGATTTTCTTTTCCTGCCCTTTTTTCCTTTTGGAGAGCGGGCAGGCACCGCAATCTAAGCACCGGCCGCCCTATGTAGTATGTCAGGGCTTAGAATAAAGGGCCGGTTGGTTGTATCAGCTGGCTCTGTAAAGGCGCAAGCTGGAGGCATCTCCTGAGAACCAAACATACGCTTGGTGATAGTGGCTTTCTCTGTGGGGCCACCAGCTAGGTCTTCGTTGCTAAACTGAGTGTTGAAGAAGTGATCATTCCAGTCTACGTCGTCCTCGGCCGGATCCTGCGCCATGTGCATATCATCAACATGATCATCCGACCCACCGCGTGGAGGTGACGGCGAGGGCGGTAAGGGGGTCTTGCCACCGCTTGTCGCTGGCACGATAGGCGGTGTTGTTGTCTGTGGCGTGATGGCCCCCGCCGTCCCCAAACGGATCATGCTCTTTGGCCATAGCAAGAATAAGCCGAAGCAAGTTCTGAGGACAGACGGCTCTTCTTCATCCGCTCCTGGGGTTGAATGGGAGGTTCCAGGTCATCGCAGCCCCTTAGCACCCGACTAATTTTAACCCTGTGCATGCTATCTGGCATCGGCCTTGAGTGGAACGTGCGCTGCAAGGGTTGAACGATGGTACCCTTGGCAACATCCCTTAGCTCGTTGTTCACGTAGCATAAGAGAGTGCAAGGAACATCCGTCTGCGGAAAACATGTACGGCGTCGTCATAGATGCCATAAGATTAATAGATGGCATTAAACGCGGTAAAGCAATTTTTTTACCGTGATGGCATCGAGATCGGCTAATGTCGACGCACCGCATACGGCGACAGGCATGCAAGAGACGGAAGGGCTGCTTGATGGCGCGGTGCTGGTCGTCGGTGTATTCTCCCTACCGACGGGTGCTTGGAGCTCCGGTGCCGCCGCGACGATGGCAGGGGCACCAACATGTACTCCGGCCCCGCGGTGATGGCAGGGGGAGTCACCAACACTTGCGGCGCCGCGGTGCTAGCGGGCGGAGTCACGAACACGTAGTTCTCCCAATTCGTCGGCGCCGTGTTGTTCGAGTGGCTGCTGACCATGCTTGGAATCGGGCATGGCCCTACTCGACCACCCGCACTCCAGTTCACTATTGACTCCACCATGGTAGGCAGGAAGGACGTGAGGGTGATTGCCAGGTTGTCTTGGACGATCTGCGGGATCCACGCCACTTGTGCCTTAAGTTCTTGAACCTCGCGGTTTTCCTCCTCGCTCCTTCCCGACGGCACCACATGCGTCCTCGGCGGTGGACCAAAATGATCCACCCAATTCTTACCCCCGAGGCCGCCCAAACGGCCAGCCGACGACGGCTTCTTCGTAACCGTCTCTATTTTCTTGGCCCAGTTCATCGCCCTGTTAAAAGGGTTATCCCATCGGGTGGCCGCCGTCGACCCCTGGGATGAGGAACCCTGGGATCCATGACTAGCAACAGTTTCCTCCTCCTGCAGAAGAAGTAACAGTGAATCGTTTAGATCATCGATTAGATTGCAATCGAGTTGATCTGTGGTAATTAGATTATACTTACCACAATTTCCTCGAACTCCTTCACCGCAGTATTCGCGGTGAGTTGTTTGGTTTTTGGGTCCACATGGTAACGGGCCCTGATGAAGTTTCGAACCTGCCCGGGTTCGAATTTCGCAAAGGGGTTTTATATCCCCTTGGATCTATACTCTTCGTCCTCCTTATTCCATTTGGCCTCCGCGGTTCTGTATCCACCAGATCCGAGATGGTGATGACCTATATTCATCGCCTGCAGCACCTTTCCACGATTACTATTGGCCAGGGCTCTTTCAGATTCACACCTCTCCTTGAACTCCCGCAACTGATCTTCGGTGATCTGCGGGTCAATCTTCTGGGTCTCCTCGAGACTTTTGCCTTCTTTATAGATCTTCTTCTTTATCCGGGTTCTCCAGCTGGCCAGGGCGGTGCTCATCTTTGTGAGGGTGGATTTGTTTACTTTGTTCCCATGATAATTTGTGTTCTGATACTTAGCGGGGAACTTGTATCTTGCGTGCAGCTTCTCGAAGAGGAGTGTGCGCAAGTAGCCATTATCTTTATGCCGGAGATTCTCGGTGTTGATCGAGATGGTTGTCCGGGTGATCGCCGCCACTTGCCCACTGTACCCTTTGACGACAAGGGCGGGCTCCAAAGGAACCCCTGATGGGCTCACTTCGGTAATTTCCTCCCTGACGGTGCCGACCGTGTTCGGGCGCCGGTCCTTCGGCTTCTTCTTCTTAGGAGGATTGCTACCACTCCCTGTTCCCTCGCCGCCATCAGTGGTTTCATCACCCGCCGTTCCTTTGGCTTCTTCCTCCGCGTCTTCCATCTCATCATCCTCGCTCTCCGAAGGATGGTATTCTTCATCGTCTTCTAGCCGCTGGGTCGCCTCCTAGAATGTTAATTGTTTATTCGGAGGTCTGGGTTCTCCTTCAGCGCTGATGCGCTTAGAACATCCAGCCTCGTCATTGTCACACATCTTTGCACTAATAAAAAACAAATAATTGGTTAAATGCACGGAAAAATCTGGCATGACCTTTGCTAATTTTCTTAAACTAGGAGTGCCCGATTTCTGCCGAAACGGAAGTTAATCAATATTCCGGCAAAAATCAGGACTCGTTTTATACAAGAACATGCATACACGACATAATAAAGTGCTTCATATACAAGCACAAGCACAATTTCAAGGTGATGTTGTCCCAGCACAGATAGTAGCAAAACCAACACTACTATATTTTTCCTTCCAAACCATTTCACAACCACATCCATCCAGTCCCAACACAGTGCCACAACCATATATACTTTTGTTATCAATTTAAGCATAGCCATATGACAGAAGCTATCTCTTTAAGCAACAATGACAACCCAATTAAAATAAATCATTTTCCTAGCAAGTGTTCTAGGAATCATACAAAAATACAAGATGACAGATTCTTTCTTAAGACCTCAAACAATGACTCATTCATATATGTTCTTGCAAAGCTAAAGCTTCAACTAAGATATCATGGGAAGGGACTGAAATAGTTTTATTTCCATGTCTCATCAATTATAATAATGATCTCATTAAACCTACATAAATCAATTACAATACACCATAATACCACCAATCAGCATGCGCTGAATTTCTGATCAGTTTCATGCACCTACAGTTGTCAATGAGCCACAACTTGAAACAGCAGGAAACCATAAAAAAAACAAGGCTTGGAAGTACTGTATTACAGCATGATCAGTACAGATAAATGTTATAAGCCAACTAGGTTACAAGAAGGGAACAATAACATACGACAACAGGTAGACGCTTTCCTGAAATGTCACTGATGTTCATTCCAACACAACAAATTCTAAAAACCGATATATGAATCTAATGTCACTGATGTTTATTCCAATCTACACTTAGAAATTGTTCACTGTCCCATTTCAACATAGTAACCGGATAGAATTTGAAGGCACAAAATTTCCTGAGGAAAAATAAACAAACAGGACTGATAGTTAATATGGCATGCGCTTGCAGAAATGTTGATTTGTCCCCAGATAGGCCAAGAGACTTAACAAGCCATTTTACACACTTAACAAGTATTCAGTGTGTCACTCATACACAGCAATCAGGCTCGAATAAGAACAGCAGTTGTCCAAGGAACAGCAGCAATCCATTATATTGGAGTTCTTAATATGAAAGTGCCAACATGCTCAACTCATTTATCCAGTGCATATGAAAATGTATATGGGCATGCCAGCATGCTTTTATATGATGATTACTTCCAAATCAACATGCTCAACTCATTTCTCCAGGAACACTATATACTCTTTTACCATTTCAACAAATTATCATAGCACTATGTACATTTCAACAGATTAAATATAGCTATGGCCACTATAGAGAAGAATTTACTTTCTATTATCAAAACTGACATCATTTTTACAAAGTTACAGTGTTCACCCAACAACAGCGGCACAACCAGGATCAAAGTCATCAACTTATGATTAATTGCTTAAGGCACTCAACCAATTACCAAGAATATTAGTGAAATGGAGTATATGTTAGATTGTCATCTAGCAAACTAACAGTAAAAAAGTGGTTAAAAATTATGCCTCAGCATACATACCATAGGAAGAATCTCATTTTTAATGTGATTTCAGGTTTTGAAGATTCCTTGTTTTGAACTACAACGGGTTACTAAGAGTGGTAGCCAACCGATACTTTTTATTGTTCAGCAGAAATCAGAAATACACATTTGATTTTTAGTACTTGTTACCCTTGCAGAAACCCTATCTAACCCGTGGAGATAGGGAGAGAAGTGGAGAGGGGAGAGAGGGAGAGAGGGAGAGAGGGGAGAAGGCTCACCTCTAAGACGAGGACGATGACGAGCGTGCGGGCGAGGCGGTGGCCTCCTCCTCCTCAGCCTCGAGCGGCGGTGGCCTCCTCCTCCTCGAGCAGCGGTGACCTCCACGGATCGGCAGCGAGACGGGCCTCCTCCTCCTCGAGCGGCGCGGGCTTCCTCCTCCTCCACGGATCGGCAGCGGCGCGGGCGTCCTCCTCCACGGATCGTGTGGAGGCGGCGGCGGAGGGGATCGATCGGGCTGGGAGAGTGATGGGGATGAGTGTGAGAGATGGGGGATTGGAATCAATCGATGACGTGGATAAAACCCAGATAGGCGTAGCGCACTATGCTAGAGTGCGCTACGGATATCTGTAGCGCACTCGGGCTAGTGTGCTACGCCTATCTGGGATCTAACCACTCTATAACAAGAGTCCAGCGCTCCTTCTAGCAAGAACTCTTGTCTATCCCACTGGTTCTGCCCACTACTCTATTCTAAACTTGTGAGCACCCAGGTTCGAATCCTGGTGCCCCACTTTTTTATTTTTATTTTAAAAATACTTTTAAATGTTCCAAAAAATGCCCAAAAGTGGTGATATATGCCATACAAGTTTTGTTTTGTTTTTAAAATACTTTTAAATATTCCAAAAATGCCCAAAAGTGATAATATATGTCATAAAAGTGTTACAAATATGATTCAAAGTATAACTAAATTTCATAATAATTTGTCCATGAATATTACAATCTTTTTCGACCACGCGTTTTACAATATTTTTTGAGCTAGCGTTTTACAATCTTTTTTTCCTTCTTTGTCGCGGTTGAATAATTTAGCCCCGGCACTTTAACGTTTCTTCTTTCAAATGGGCTACCTTTTTTGGGTAGGGTTATCCTTTTTCTTCTTGTGATGTATGTTGCTGCATCGTAGTCGTCGTCATCTTCAATCTTTGGATCGCCGTACTGGTCGAAGTCTTGCTCGTTGGCGACTCCATCCATTCCGATGATGTTTCTTTTTCCTCTCCTCACGACAACACGGCTAGGCTTTGTCGGGTCGGTAATGAAAAAACATTGGTCCACTTTGGTAGCCAGTACCCACGGTTCATTTTTCGCAGCCACGTTCGCACCGATGCCCTTGGATTTGGCTGCTTAGGGTATAACCTTGGTTGTGAAATACCGGTCTTCTCTTTCGACGCTCTTTGCCCATCTGACACGGAACATCGGCACCTTTTCTCCACAGTAGTCGAGCTCCCAGATCTCCTCGATTCTTCCATAGAATCTTTCCTTCACGTTGTCATCGGTGTAGAATTCCGACGTTACGCCTGAGTTCTGATAATCACACTTGTTGTCCTTTTCCTCCGTGTAGAATGTGTAGCCGTTGATATCATACGCCTGATAGGTCACCAGGTTTTGCATCGGTCCCTGCGACAAGGTGAATATGATCTTTTCCGTGTCAGAAGAATGCGATCGCAGGGGATTATCAAGGAGTGTCTGCCTAAACCAACGCGTGAAATTTGAGTTGTGCTCTTTGATTATTTCTCCATGCATCCTCTGTATGCCCCGGTCACTGTACTTCTTCTCGATTAACCTTTTGTGCTTCTGTACCCAAGGATCGACCAGTTCTAAATGCTGTAGCGCGACAAGGTTTGCTCGATCAAAGTCTGCGCGTCGAAAATTGAAGTCTGCATGCAGTATGCGACGACCCTCTCGGTGACCAGATCCGTCGAGCTTGCCAAGGTGCCAGTTGACGGGAAGATCGACAGGATTCTCGATGTCTAGATAATTCGTGCAGAAAGAGATGCACTCTTCGGCCATAAAGCCCTTGGCTATGCTTCCATTTGGACGGGACCTGTTGCAAACGTATCCTTTGATGTGTCCGTTCATCCTTTCGAACGCCATCATGCTGCGGAGGAACATCGGCCCGAGTTGTACGATGTCCTCCACGAAATGGACCAGCAGATACACCATAATGTCAAAGAATGCGGGTGGGAAGTAGACCTCAAGCTCACATAGTATCACCACGATCTCCTCCTGTAGCCTCCCGAGCTGATTCACGCCAATCGACTTCCTAGAGATGACGTCGAAAAACTTGCAGTGGCCAAATAACGTTTCACGGACGTGCTCGTCCATTATCCCTCTTAGTGCGACCGGAAGTACCTACGTCATTAGCATGGCACAGTCGTGAGACTTCATGACACTGAACCTCTTCTTCGCCTCATCTAGGTATCTGCTTATCTTGCCCGTGTAGCCGTAAGGAAATTTGACTCCTAGAAGGCACTTGAAAAACTGTTTGATCTCATCCTGGCTTAGAGTGAAGCAAGAAGGAGGGCAGTAATATTCGTTCTTCTTGAACTTTTTACCCTTCCGACGACCTTGTGTCGTCTCCGAATCATGATCATCGTCATCTTCCTGATCATCAGGAGTAGTGCATCCTCCATGAAGCTCCTTCCGGATACCCAAGCATATCAGGTCGTGCTTTGCTTTCGGACCATCTTTCGTCCTATCTGGCATGTTGATTATGGTGGCGACCAGACTCTCGCACACGTTTTTCGTGATATGCATGATGTCGAGGCTATGAGGCGTGCGGAGAAACTTACAGTATGGCAACTCCTAGAAAACATACCTTGTTTTCCATACCTTCATCAGCGGCTTGTCTTGTTGCTGCCTCTTTCGCTTCTTTCCAGGCTTAGGACAGTCTTTCCAGTTTTTCAGCAACTCTTCCACTTCTTCCCTGCTCCTACGCTCTGGGATTCCTCGGGTCTCGGATTTGCCATCGAACAGGTCTCCACATTTTCTCCATGGATCATTCTTGCCGAGCCACCTCCGGTGCGCCATGAACACGGTTTTCGATGACCCTGGATCTTTCTCTAGTTGGAGATAGCTTGTGTGATCCATGCACCTAACGCATGCACAGAATCCTTGGATAACCTGCCCCGTGATATACCCGCAACCTGGATAGTCTTGCACCATAGTGACCAACGTGGCTCTCATAGTGAAATAATCTTGTGCGACGGCGTCGTAAGTATTGGCTCCAGATTCCCATAACGTGGCTAGCTCCTCTTTCAACAGCCCGAGATACAGATTGATGTCGGTACCAGGTTGTTTTGGCCCTTGAATTAGCATACTCATTTGTATGTACTTCTTCATGCACAACCATGGAGGGAGGTTGTACATCCATACAAACACGGGCCAAGTGTTGTGCGTGCTGCTCTGGCTACCGAACGGATTGAGTCCATCGGTGCTCGCACCAAGCCTAATGTTCCTCGAATCTCCACCGAATTCTGGGAATTCGAGGTCCAATGCTTTTCACTGGCTAGCATCTGAAGGGTGCGTCAGCAGCTCATCCTTTCCGGGGTCATCATCATCATCTCCTGGCTTCTTCCTTTCCTCATGCCATCGCATGAGCTTCGCTTCCTTAGGGTCCGCGAAATAGCGCTGCAGACGAGGAGTGATAGGAAAGTACCATACCACTTTTCGAGGTGCTTTCTTCCCTTTCTTGTATCGACTCACGCCGCACACCGGACATATGGTTTTCTCCGCGTCCTCGCCCCGATAAATGATGCAAGCGTTGATGCATACGTGATATCTAACGTGAGGTAGATCGAGAGGACAGACGATTTTCTTGGCGTCCTCGATACTAGTTGGACATGTGTTCCCCTCCGGGAGACGATCGTGCCAGAATGCCATCATATCGTCGAAGCTTGCGTCGCTCAATTTGTGTTTTGCCTTAATCTCCATAGCCTTGAGCGTTACATTCAACCGGGTATCATCGGGCCTGCATCCTTCATACAATGGAGTAACCGCGTCTTTCTCAAGTTGCACAAGCTTGGATTTCTCTCTAGCGGCAGCCCTGGCGTTACTCGTCTGCTTGAGAAGCATCTCTTGCACATAAGGGTCCCGCACCCAGCCTGACGTTGTTCCATCATCGTCTCCTCCTCCGGCATCTAGATCATCATCATCCCGGTCTGCTTCCGCACCTTCACCATCTCCAGGAGACTCTTCATCATCTCGCCCGTTCTCGCCGTGATGATGATCATCGTCATGTTTCCCACCTTCACCGTCTCCATCGTCTTCGTCATCGCTTATCCAACGAGTGTATCCATCCATGAAACCATGGCGGAGCAGGTGCGCCTGCAGATTTCCGGAATCTGGGTCGATCACCCAGTTGAGTTTGCATCTTCTGCACGGACATCTTATATCCGTCTTGTTATTTCGTATCATGTCGGCCGTCGCACATTTCAAAAATCTAGCCACAATGTCTTCGCTCATTATGAGCACCATTTTTGCCTGCACGGTGTACACGGTACAATTAGAAGTCTATTAGAACCACATAATCAATGCATGCATGCAATGGTCGATAGAAAATTTCGGCATGACCTATCCTAAAATTAGGACCTTTGCGAAATGCCAAAGTCTTGCCAAAATGGAAATGAATCAACATTTTGGCAAAACAAATGGCAACTTGTTCACATACAAACACAAGAGAGAGAGAGACCGGTCCATACACACATGAACATATCATTATCCTCTCCATACACACATGCATGAGCATCATCGATACTCTCCATATACACACACATATGACCATCGATCCTCTCATACACACATCATGAGCATCGATCATCTACATACATATGAGCATATCATCCATATACACATGAACACATCCTTACATGGACAACTTACCGAGATGAGAGACCAATCACGAGAAAGATGGAAAGGAGAGGTGCGCGCGAGACCGAAGAAGGAGATGAGAGACCGGAGACCTTCCTCTCTTACTTATGTAACATCCAAGGCAAGTTCTACATGCTAAAAATGTTGAATGGGTGGAGAAATTGAGGTGGGAAGGAGAAGATCCCGACTAGATCTAAGGAGGAAGAAGAAGGGGAAAGTGAAGTGTGGGGTGGTGGATGATCACACATGTGCACATAAAGTGGAGCTGCCAAAAAAAGTTGCCACATCCGTGGCGCACTTGGCCCCAGTGCGCCACAGGGATTAGTAACATCCGTGGTGCACATGCCGAAGTGCGCCACGGATGTGTCTGGCCGTTTCACAGCAGAGAGGGGCATGCGCTTAGGCGTATCGCACCCCCTACATGTGCGCCACGGTTGACGCTAACAACCGTAGCGCACCTACCCTATGTGCGCTACGGATGTCTGGCGTGCGGCCAACAGGGCCCTGGCCCACACATATCTGTGACGCACTATGGTCATGTGCGCCACGGTTGTTCTAGTTACTAGTAGGGCACTGCCCATAGGTGAGCCACGCCTGTTTTAGCCGTGGGGCACTTCAACCATGTGAGCCGCGGATGTGTTGATTACCTATAGCCATTTTCCTAGTAGTGCGTACTATCATTGGAGTGATGCGCTACATCGCCGGGGGAGACCATCCTCGCCTGCGGTGCCCACTAGTCCACCCGCCATAGAGTCACAAAAAGGCCTCACACCGGCCCGGCGGTAGCGGCATCGTCTTCCAGGAGACCCCTCTCCCGCCCGCCGTGAATTCGAGGCCAGAATGGCCCCTGGTATATGCCATGGCTAGGCTGAGGATCCCCGGAGTGGCAGGTGACAATGACGATGATGATGACGATGACGAAGAAGACCCTGAAGCTCCGTACTATAGGACTAGGCATGATTATGACTAAAGGGGGCGGATTTAATCCTGAGTGTTAGCTAGTCCCGGTTTGTCCCGGTTTATAATATTAATAAATGTCTTGAGTGTTACCTAAATATGAAGATGTTGTATTTAGAGGAAAAGGCCTATAAATAGAGCAGGCTGGATCGAGCAGCCTATAAATAGAGGGAAATGCCTATAAAGAGAGGGTTCATCTTTAGTCCCGGTTGGAGAAACCAACCGCGACTGAAGGGATTGCGGCAGACTGGGCCATGCAACACTAATAATAGGGGTGAGTGTCGACATTATGTCATGCGGCTTGTACCTTATCCCGGATGGTGTCACCAACCGGGACTAAAGATGAACCTTTAGTCCCGGTTGGAGACACCAACCGGGACAAAACATGAGTCAGCACTAATAATAGGGGTGAGTGTCGACATTATGTCGTGAGTGTCGACATTATGCCGAGCTGCTTGTACTATAAATAGGCATCCTTGTGAGTCTAGTCCTCCAGCCAGTTTGAGGCATCTCCAAGATGGTTTTCGAGAGCAGGGACACCACTACGGCCAGTTTCAGGGAGATGCCGCTGGAGCCCAGTCCTCCGGCATCTCCAAGAAACTGGTCATAGATGCACTCCCTAATATGTGAAATTAGTTAGCTCCCAGGCATATTGATATAGTTAGAGAAGTTACAAGATGCAAGATGGTTTTCGAGAGTAGGGACACCACTACGGCCAGTTTCAGGGAGATGCCGCTGGAGCCCAGTCCTCCGGCATCTCCAAGAAACTGGTCATAGAGGCACTCCCTAATATGTGACCTCACGCGTTTGGAGATCAGATCTTAATGGTAAGTATGAATCGGGACTAAAGTCCCTCCTTTAGTCCCGGTCCAGCCACAAAACGGGACTAACACACTCAAGATTGTTTGCAGACAACACTATAAAAATGGACACATGGAGCATCTTCACTCATAAAATGTTACAATTATTACATATCATTTCTTCGCGTGTGTTCCTTTTTGATCCTGTCGTATCCATGGAGCATCTTCATTCATTAACATGATGCTTGGGTCATCCTTCACCGCGAAGGGCGGAATTTCATGAAACTTATCACAATCTTCTGACATGTTTGTCTTGTCCTCCACTCCCACGATGTTTCTTTTTCCTGAAAGAACTATGTGGCGCTTTGGCTTATCGTCTGATGTATTCTTTTTCTTATTTTTTCTTTTTCTAGGTTTGGTAGACATGTCCTTCACATAGAAAACCTGAGCCACATCATTGGCTAGGACGAATGGTTCGTCTAAGTACCCAAGATTGTTGAGATCCAATGATGCCATTCCGTATTTCTTGTCTACTCAACCCCTCCTCCTGTCAGCTTGACCCATTTGCACCGAAACAAGGGGACCTTAAAAGTAGGTCCATAGTCAAGTTCCCATATCTCCTCTATGTAACCATAATATGTGGTCTTTGACCCATTGTTGTCTGTTGCATCAAAGCGGACACCGCTGTTTCGGTTGGTGCTCTTTTTATCTTGGGCTATCGTGTAAATGTATACCCATTTATCTCGTACCCTTGGAAAGTCGATATAGTCGAAGATGGTGACCTAGACAACAAGTATAGCTGATCTCTAAGAGTGTTGTTTTTTATGAGATGTTGCAACCAACCGCCGAAACTCTTCATGTGTTCATCTCTAATCCAAGAGTCATGCTTTCCAGGGTTGTTGGAGCGTAACATTTTCTTGTGTTCCTCGATATATGGGGCTGCCAAGATAGAATTCTGTAGAACGGTGTAATGTGCTTTGGTGTAAGAATGTCCTTCCCTACATATTATTGATTTCCTTCCTAGAGTACCCTTTCCACTCAGTCTCCCCTCATACCGCGATTGAGGAAGACCAATCGGCCTAAGGTCAGGAACAAAGTCAACACAAAATTCAATGACCTCCTCTATTCCATAGCCCTTGGAGATGCTTCCTTCTGGCCTAGCACATTTACGAACATATTTCTTTAAGATTCCCATGAACCTCTCAAAGGGAAACATATTGTGTAGAAATACAGGACCGAGAATGGAAATCTCTTCGACTAGGTGAACCAGCAGGTGCGTCATAATATTGAAGAAGGATGGTGGTAACACCAACTCAAAACTGACAAGACATTGGACCACATCATTCTGTAACCGTGGTAGATCTTCAGGATTGATTATCTTCTGAGAGATTGCATTGAGAAATGCACATAGCTTCATAATGGGTACTCGAACATTATCTGGTAGAAGCCCCCTCAATGCAATCGGAAGCATTTGCGTCATAATCACGTGGCAGTCATGAGACTTTAGGTTTTGGAACTTTTTTTCTGCCATATTTATTATTCCCTTTATATTCAACGAGAAGCCAGACGGGACCTTAATACTGCTTAGGCATTCAAAAAATATTTTCTTCTCTTGTTTGGTAAGAGCGTAGCTGGCATGACCTTGAAACCATTCTGGATGCAGGCCATCTAGGTCTTTGATACGTTGATGGTCCTTTCGTGCTTTCGGTGTATCTTTTGTCTTCCCATACACGCCCAAGAATCCTAGCAGGTTCACGCAAATATTCTTCGTCACATGCATCACATCGATTGCAGAGCGGACCTCTAAGAATTTCCAATATGGTAGCTCCCAAAATATAGATTTCTTCTTCCACATGGGTGTGTGTCCTTCAGCGTCCTTCGGAACAGATTTTCCTCCAGGACCCTTTCCAAAGGTTACCATTTGATCCAAATCTTTGACCATATCAAATATATCAGCACCAGTACGCTCCTTAGGCTTCGTCTGGTGACATGCCAGACCGTTGAAATGCTTGCCTTTCTTTCTTAAGGGATGCTTGGCCAAAAGAAATCGACAATGCTCATTGTATACATTCTTCTTACAATGTTCCAAATATATACTTTCAGTCTCATCTAAATAGTGTGTGCATGTATTGTATTCCTTGTTTGACTGTCCTGAAAGGTTACTAAGAGCAGGCCAATCATTGATTGTTACGAAAAGCAATGCTCGGAGGTTAAATTCTTCCTGCTTGTGCTCATCCCACACGCGTATCCCGGGTTCGTGCCACAACTGTAAAATTTCTTCCACTAATGGCCTTAGGTACACATCAATATCGTTGCCAGGTTGCTTCGGACCTTGGATCAACACTGGCATCATAATGAACTTCTGCTTCATGCACAACCAAGGAGGAAGGTTCTAGATGCATAGATTTACGGGCCAGGTGATGTGACTGGAGCTCTGCTCTCCAAAGGGATTCATGCCATCTGTACTTAGACCAAACCTTAAACTCCTTGCGTCATCTGCAAAGTCCGGGTACTTTCTATCGTTTTTCTCCATTGCGACCCATTAGCGGGGTGTCTCAACATCTCGTCTGACTTACGTTCCTCTTTATGCCATCGCAACAACTTGGCGTGCTCTTTGTTTCTGAATAAGCGTTTCAACCGTGGTATTATAGGAGCATACCACATCACCTTGGCAGGAACCCTCTTCCGGGGGGGCTCGCCCTCAACGTCACCAGGGTCATCTCGTCTAATCTTATACCGAAGTGAAGTGCATACCGGGCATGCATCCAAATTCTCATACTCCTCACCGCGGTAGAGCATGCAGTTATTAGGGCATACATGTATCTTATGAACCTCTAAACCTAGAGGGCAGACAACCTTCTTTGCTTCGTACGTACTGGCGGGCAATACGTTATCTTTTGGAAGCATATTCTTCATCATTTTCAGCAACTTTTCAAATGAGGAGTCGGGTATAGCACACTCAGCCTTCCATCGCAGCAATTCCAGTGTGCTTCCTAGCTTTTTCAGACCATTTTCGCAATTTGGGTACAACAACTTTTTGTGATCCTCTAACATCTGATTGAACTTCTTCCTATCCTTTTCAGTTTCACAATCTTTTCGTGCATCGGCAATGGTCTGCCAAGATCATCAGCGGGTGCATCATGTGTCTCTTCTTCATCCTCCCCTTCAGCATCCCCCATGGAAATATCTCCGTACTCAGGGAAACCATGATAGTTGTCATCCTCATCCTCTTCTTCATTGTCTTCCATTATAACCCCTCTCTTTACGTGCTTGGTCCAACAATTATAACTGGGCATGAAGCCAGACTTCAACAGGTGGCTGTGAAGGGTTTTTGAGTCAGAGTAATCCTTCTGGTTCCTACATCCATTACATGGACAGAATATAAAACCATTGCGCTTGTTTGCATTAGCAACACGGATGAATTCATGCACGCCATTAATGAACTCGCCAGAGCGTCGGTCAGTACCGTACATCCATTCCCGGACCATCTGCATTATAGTAAAAGTATATCAAAAACCATTACACAACATGATAAAATTATTACAAGTTATATTGAGAGCTTCTAGAGCATTAATTTTGAATTTTGAAAAATTTACATGCACCAATTTGTGAATTGGAGAAAACAACCAACATGATAAATGTGGAGTTTTTTATTATTGTTCTATCAGTGAAAACCTCATTCCATTCTAAGCTCTGAAACTCTAAAATTACACATTTCAATTTTCAGTAACTATGTGCCTAATCAAAATTTGTTACACATATATATCAAAATCCTTCTAGCTACTTCTAGAGCATGCATGCATTGATCCATATCTCTATACTTCTAGAGCATTATAGAGCTAAAGTAGCAATAAGAGATGAAAGAATGAAGTTCTAACCTTTTAAAGCTTTGAATTTAGGTGTTGCAAACTAAATCTTGACAAATCTTGAGAAAAAAAATGGCATGAAGTCTATTGCTTCTTTGAGAAAAATGGCCACCATAGGACAGCAGGATAGGAAGCAGAATATATAGTGGTGGACAACTAGTTCCGGGCCATGATACGACCCGAAACTAATAGTCCACGAAAGGACCAGCTGGTCTGCTCCAGGTTATTAGTCCCGGGCTGTATTACGGACCGGGACTAATGACCTGGTCCGGCCCGGAACTAGTGACTACGGCCGTTTCTAGCCGTTAGAGGCCTCACGGCCCAGGACTAGTGCTCCCACTAGCCGTGGGCTGTGCCAGGCCGGGACTGCTGGCCTTGTTCACGTCGAACCGAAGATGGTTTTTCCAGTAGTGGGACATCATGGTGTCCGGATACTATACTTGTATTTCATTCAAATTCTTACATATCTGATGGTGTACGTACGCAAATTTTATATATCTAACATGTACATATCTAAGTTATATGTATCCTAGTTACATATACCCAAGGTATCACATACCTAAAGTGTACGTATTTAAGTTATATATATATTCACGTATGCAGTATGCGTATACATTACGTGGTATATATATATTAGATGTGCATATCTTAGATATGTGATACCTAGGTTATATGTATCCTAGTTACATATACCCAAGGTATCACATACCTAAAGTGTACGTATTTAAGTTATATATATATTCACGTATGCAGTATGCGTATACATTACGTGGTATATATATATTAGATGTGCATATCTTAGATATGTGATACCTAGGTATGTGATACTTAGATATGTGTAGTTTAAAGAAAATTTATGTATATCAGGTTTGGTGTCTGGGCATCAAAGTGCACCAGTTATTTTACCTATATATATATAAACAATGTGTATGTCCATCCTCTGCCGAGGAAGCATCTCAGACTGTTGGTGCTTCCCCACCAGTGGTCACGGTGGTGATGGCGGCAGAAGGTCGGGCATGGCGCGCATGCTCTCCGCGATGCAGGACTACGAGGTATGCAGGGAGGCGACACGCCCTAGTCGTGTGCGGGGTCTGGTGAGGCACGATTCTGGTCCGGCGGCGAAGAAATCATGGAGCACGTTAGCTGGAAGCAGGGGTAGCGTTTGCCGTCGAGGAATCAGTGCGGAGCTCAAGAAGGCGACACTCCTGTCTCGGGGCCGTCGCCAGCGCCCACGACTGTCAGGCCAGATCAATGGTGCTAATCACACTGTCCACTTCGCCAAGACATGCTTCGTTGTAGCACCCGTTAACCACCAGGGCCACGTCTTCTCCTAGCCTCCAGGGCCACATACCCTGTTTGCTCTAGATCCTAGAGGCATGGGTCACCGCATCGTATTTGAGTTTTTTCTTGCAAATCTCTTTAGTTCGTAGGTAATAATCTTGGTAGAAATTGTCAAAAGTGGGGAAGAAAATCAGTTTTCTGTGTCAATTAATGAAAGATGCTTGCTATTGCTATGATATCTCCCTCCTTGGATGTTTTACCGTGGTCTAAGAGCCGTTTCATTTGAGCTAACACCGATATATGTGTTAACTGCTAGCATGTATCTCACTTTATTTCTAGCTGGGATGAAGGACCGGGACCTCTTCTTTTGTTTATCATGCTCTCCTGGCTACTGCTAGATGAAACCTGCAAGTTGCACTTATCTTGGCAATTAGTTTGCTATGTTATTAGAGAGCTCTAGAGATGAATGCTTCTCTCTTACAAATCAATTTCATGTGAATTTTGTCCGGCAGAAGTCTGGTACTAAATGCATACGTATGAGAGAAACTTAACTGACTACTTTGTTCCGTACCCGTACTTCCGTGTACTTAACAACCATTATTTACGATCTTAGCTAATTTTCGACCATAGATCCTAGGTGTTAAATTCTAGCATGTTTTCCTATTGTATTGCTTCTAGGTACCTAAGAATTTCAGTGAGGATGCTGAATATGAAATATGATGAGTACTTAAGGAGTTATGGCACGGTGCTGAATTTGACACTTGACCTAAAAACAACTTTAGTCACCTGAAGTGCCTAGGTTCTCTTGTATTTGTGTCAGTATATTTAGAGGAAAGTATAGATAATTTGATATGGGTATTTTTGGCATGGTGCTCTATTTTATCCCTTGCTGAGGTTCTTGTCAGGAGTGCTCATGAACATGGCAGGTACTAAATCTTTCGATTCTTGATACCGAGCTTGCATTCATGTAGGTACCATATTGCAGATGAATGAATCGCCATGATTGAACTCCATTCTTGATACAATTCTTGATATTATTTAGTATCTAGACAAATCTCACATGAACTTAGACATGGCCTGGATGCTGAGAAAATGCTTCAGACATGTATGGATGCAAGGCATCGCCATGATTGAACTCCATCAAGGTGGAGTTATAGACACTGGACATGCCTCCATCAAGGTGGTCTCTTTTTTTCCTATAGTGCTGATTGAACTCTCGATTCGACATGCATCCATCCCAAAACAAGTTTCGCCTTGTTGTTTCCATGTACTATTAGTCAATTATTTAGCACCTGGTACTGAATACTTGCTGTTACAAGCTAATCATGTCTGCGGGTTAGAAAAAATCCTTGCACTTGGTATTCTCACTGGATACTGAATACCTAGATTGACTATCCACGGGATACTGAATACTTTTCTAATTTTTCTTTGCTGATGTGATTATCTTATTTTTTTCTAACATATCCTCACCAGGTGCCCAATTGATGTAAATCACTTGGTATCGAATTCATATGTTATAAGGCCCTGAATGTCAATTATGATGAGTGCTTAATGAGGCTTGGTGCGGTGTTGAATGGAATCAAGGTCCTAGTCAAGACATTATGCAAGGTTCTTGTATCCAAACTGTTATGTGCACTTAATATATTTAATCAGAGTGCTGAATGCATTTCAGTACCAAAACTGTGCACACCTAGCGTTCCAGTTTAGATAGCATATTTTCCTGGTTCCTATATAATCAGAGCTGGGTAGTCTGGTAGCATCGCACATGGATGTTTATACTTAATATTCAGGTTGTTGGTAATGCATTTCTGTGGCTTGTCATATTGACATTTTTTTCTGGCAAACAGTTTTGGTGACGGTGTATATTAGATGTTTCGCCAGATTGATGTCTAGTTTCTTTTAGGTACTTAACATATTTAACTAGGGTGCTAATTGCTAGGGTGTCGGACTTATGTTGCTCGCAGCTGATGCTGAACCCACGTTTTTATGGGTGCTTAATTTAATAAATTGGCCTAACGTGCTGAATCACCAAGTTTGTCTGAGATGCTGAATCACTAGGTTTGTCTAAATTTGAATATATCTAGACATGTTTGAGTGTATAGTGTATAGATGTATTCGTATCTAGACGAACTCAAGTCAGTTATTTCTAGACGGAGGGAGTATTTATCTTGTTAATCTTAAAAACTTGTTCAGACAATAGGATTTGGTCATGCATCTTGCTGATTGCTACTTCCTCCAAAACTTCATATATTTGGAAACATAGGGAGTAGTTTGGATTCAATGTGTAGTAAATACTTCGTTTCTTGTTACCTGGTAGATTCCTTTGTATATTCATGAAAGAAGCATTATGTTTATGTTGCCTACCAGATTTATGGCCTACCTGGTGAAACCCCTTGGATGTAGAGTACCTGTAGTTTCACTTCATGGTCTTGTTCTCTTCCTCTGCGGCTTTTCCCTCATGTAGCTTATTAGCTCTCACAAGCAGTGCAGATGCTTTTCACAACTCAAAAGCAGTGTAGATGCTTAATTATTAGCGTGGTGGTGCTGAATTTTTGCATGACAAAAAACAACTTGGTACCTGTGAGACCGAGAGAGGCCATGTACCGATCAACGCTGAGAGGCCAACAGAAATACAAAAATGCTTCGGTTAGGTACCTCGGAGGATGTCAGCCGACGCTCCGGTACTGGGTGTTTGAATTTCAAACCTGGGCCTGTACTAGTCAACGTGCACAGACAGGGTAGTGGGCTAACACAGATACAGATAGCCCACTGCGCGCAGTAGCAGTGTGTTGCCTCTTTTTGCTCGATTTTCAAACTAAGATTCAAACAAATTTTGCGAACAGCACTAAAATAGGACTGCAAAATTATGACAAGTTTTCTCATTTGCTTGGGATTGTCATGTGCAAGGTGATAGAAACTATTTTCACAAATAGGTGGTGTAAATAGAAATAGAAAAAAGGAAGCCATTGAGTGCCCATCTCAAAGCACATGTGCGGTGATAGATGCTTCCTTTAGGAAGGATGGTTGATTGAAGATTGAGTGTCCAACTCTTTATATGTCCATCCTCGCTAAAGGAAGCATCTCACGCCGCTGGTTGATTGAAGATCCGTGCAGCCGGATAGAATATCCTCCCATTTGCGTTTTATCAGCCACACATACAATATCCTAAAGAGGTATTTCCTCCCCAAACTTTCCGTTTGACAACTGTGGTTCTACACCGGCTTACATCTTCCACCGCTCAGTCTGAGCTGCCACTCGTCCGTGGTCAGAAGAGCTCACGGGCCACCACTCGCCGCAGGGAGCCATTGTCGGAGCAGGGAGCGGTTGGCACTTCCATTATATAGCACACGGCTCACCGTTCGTTCGAGATCCCGTCTCTGACAAGTTTCCTCCCGTCGCACACCACCGCCTCCCCCCTAGGCCGACTCGTCGCCTCCCCAGCCCAGATTCACACCTCCGCCCCACAGCACCGCGGTGACCTCCCCAGTTTCGGCGCCGCCTCATCTCATCTGTCCACCACCGCATCACACCAGATCACGTCTCAACCATCGTCTTCATTCCCTTTTTTCACCGTCGTCTTTTCTGCCACCGATCTCTAATCAAGGTGAGTAGATCCAGGCCCTGGTAGTCTAGAGCCAGCATCAAGCTGACGACCACGTCATTTTAGCATGCAAGAGGCCCCTGATTTCTTGCTCCGCTATGGCAGGCCGTGGACATCGCACGTTGCCACTCGTTCGGGGCGACTGATGGGGCATGGCCAGATGCAGTCGTGGTATGGGATCCCACCCCCGACGTGGCTCCTGTCAAAGATTACCTGCATACGGTGCCTCCAGCAGCCACCCCTGGCCACGACCGCATATGGCAAACCTGCCTGGCCACCACTACATCTGGTCGTCGCCCCCAACCACAACTGCCTCTAGCAGCCTCCCCCGGCCACAACCGCGTCACCCGTCCGGCCATTGCCACCAGTGCATCCAGACGCTACGCCCGACCAGCATCCTGATTCCATCGGCATCGTCGCGATGACATGGCGACATTGCCGACATCGTGGTGCTGGTGGCGGACGAGAAAGGAAGCACAACATGTTCGAAGAAGGCAGCTTCTTCCCCAGCCATGATGATCTCTCTAGAGGTTGATGCGTGCACCCCGTGTTGATGTGGGACACTTCGTTGGAACCCCAAGAGCAAGGTGTGATGAGCACATCAGCAAGTTTCCCTCAGTAGAGACCGAGGTTATCGAACCTGAAGGAGGAAGGAAACGTCTCAAAGGTGTTGCTGACAACATGGAGACATGCACAACACAAACTCAAGACTTTGCCCCAACGAATCAGTGAGGTTGTGAAGCTCACCGGTTTGCTGTAACAAAGGATTAAACCTATGATGTGGAAGGTAATGGTTTTCAGCAAGTAAACAGGTAATAGTGGAAGATGTATCAATGGTAAAGATTGGACCGGGGTCCATAGTTCACTAGAGGTGCTCTCCTTAGATAAACAACATGGCATGAAGGGTAAACAAATTACAGCGGGGCAATTGACAGGAACTGAGCAAGGAATAACAATGCAATTACTAGCTAGAAAGATCCTATGAAGTTGATTGGGAAATACAACATTATACATAGACCATAATCCAACTAAATCTATGATTAGAAGTCCACCTTCAGGTTATCATCCGAACCCCCTCCGGTATTAAGTTGCAAGCAACAGACAACTGCTTTAAGCAAAGTGTATAAGGTAAACAGTCCACATGTTCCATGAACAAGAGACCGTTGTTTTATCCCTAGTAGCGACAACGCATCTACAACCGAAGAGATTTCTGTCACTTCTCTTGGAAACTAGAGGCATGAACCCACTATCTAGCATAAATACTCCCTCTTGGAGTCACTAGCAACTACTTGGCCAAGATAACCACTAGCAACAGAGAGCATGCAAGATCACAAACAACACAGACATGATAGAATCATAAATATAAAACCATTAATCAAACCAACATAATAATCTCAATATCCATCGGATCCCCGCAAACACAACATCCATGATTACAAATAGATTAGATCTTGATCATGAACGGAGCTCACAAGATCTATACATGAAAGCACAAAGGAGGAGATACAACCATCTAGCTACTACATGGACCCATAGTCCAAGGTGGAACTACTCATAAATCATACCGGAGATAAGGCCTCCGGGATGATCTCCCCTCTGGCAGGGTGCCGGGAAGAGCTTCAGATCCCCCCGATCTGGGGACGATGGTGCCGGCGGCTACAGATGGTTTCGTGGATTTCTGATCGGGTCCCGAGAGTTTCTTCACCAGGGGCTTATTATAGGCGAAGGGGCGAGACCGGGAGGCGGCCAGGGTCGCCAAACCCTACCCAGGTGCGGGTCCACCTGACCCCACGCCTGGGTGGGTCTGGCCCCCCTGGCCAGCCCCTCCGGCTCTCCTCTAGACTTCTTGTTCCCCACGGAAAGTTATTGACTTTGGCGTTTGTCCCGTCCAATTCCGAGAATATTTCTTTACTAACTTTTCTAAAACCAAAAATAGCAGAAAACAGGCATCTGGCACTATTGCAACTTGTTAATAAGTTAGTACCAGAAAACATATAAAGAGCACCTCAAAGTGTAGACAAGTAAAGCAAAGTAGATACTAAACAAGAATGGAGCATCAAACATTATAGATACGTTTCCAACGTATCAACATCCCCAAGCTTAACTCCTGCTCATCCTCGAGTAGGTAAATGATAAAAGAATAATTTTTGAGGTGACAGGCACCCTCATAATAAAGATCCAACCATTTGCAAACATTGAAAGCTAGTATCAAAGAACTCTAAACATGGGCATGAAAGATGAAGTTCTAACAGTAGGACATAGTAACTATGCATGCAACATGGCAAGATATTAACAAAGATCATGAATAATATGCATTGAAAAACGTTTGTTTGTTTCACATGCAGAAAACATAGCATAGTGGCAATCAGCTTGTCCCTCATAGAGTAGCAATATAGATGCATAGGACACCTGCAAAGTTCACAAGGGTGACTAGAAACAAGTAGCACAAGAACAAGTAATAACACAATATGCATCAATTAATAAGCTTTGGAACACTGCATACAGAATGAAAACTATGCTCTCTTAATGGTGCCTAAAGGTAGAAGGTGGAGACTCAAATAATGGTGGAAGAAAGGCCTTTTTTGTAAAGGAAGCAGGGATTACAAGTTTCAAAAAGAGCTTCCAAAAATTATGGTACTAGTTAGCTTTCAGCCCTTATTGCCCCTATCATAAGCATATTGAAGTGGTTAAGGTTAAAGTGGCAAAGCTGGAGTATATGCTTGACAAAGTATAAATTGGCAATCTCAAGTCCCTTGACTATGAGGGCTACACCTCATGGATACTCAACTTAGGGCCCATGCAAGTTCTTGTCACTTTAAGTATTTGCATATCATTGAGAACCGCCAACGGGGTACCCCTTGCACATGGCACAGGAGCTTTCCCATAACCAAAATGACAAGGCAAGCAGACAATGAGCATCTCAGTAATTCTTCTTATGTACCATGGGAATATGGTGCTTTTTTCTCTCTTTCCTCTTTTCTCAATGTGTCTCTCTTTTTTATAAGAAGAATGCTTCATAGATGTCACTATGGTGATGCTGCAAGTTTCCACCATGATTAGGCATGGCTTAGGCTAGCGGCTCAAGCGTTTCTCTAACACAGAATACAAACTCCATGAACTTACAAGTTCCCACTTCATTTCACACCGGTAACATCCATAGACAAAAGAGCATGATATCAACGGAGTACAAAAAGTACAAGTGCAATGTTGAAAACGTTCCCCGTGACAGCACGGTTCTGCTAATACCAACTTATAAGTGCAAGCATATACAACAAAGTTGCCTCAATGGTTCAAGTTTATTAGGGGTAAAGAATAAAATGTGCCATCAAGTTCGTGAGGGCTTTAATCACTAAGTTTTCACATAACAAAATAGTTTTTAATTGGAAGATAGTTGAAAACAAGAATATACTTGGAATGGTGTAACACACCATGCATAGGAGTTTATAGTGGACACTTTGGAATAACTTGGTTTCTTGGGAGTTGGAAGGATGAGTAGAACTTACTCATACAAGTGGAGGCTAGCAAAATACTGGGAGCAACCAACTAAGAGAGCAATAATGGCCATAATTATGCAATGCAACAAAGCAAACTAATCAAAGCAAAAGAGTGGTACTACAAGTCAAGGACTAAATGATCACCGAGGCTAATGGTGACTTGTCATATTCATAACATGGTGTAAGCATGTGCCAAGTCAACCCAAGCAAAACATCAAAGGAGAATATTACAATACTATGCTTTTGCATGCTAAAACAATACATAATTTCTTCATGGCACACTAAGCAATCCCAATTGTTTGGAACAAGACATGCTACAGCAGTAATCACTAAGAATAATTCAAAAACAACACCTAGCATGTCATGCTAAAGTCTTAGTCACAGTCAATGCAAGATCCTCTTGCACTTCAAGCAAGAACTTACTACTCCTTTCCAAACACCAAGCAAACTTATTTGCAAAACAACACAGCAAGAACGGGGGTCCAAACTACTAAAGCAAACTAAACAAACTAATCAAAGCAAACAAAACTAAGACGCTCCAAAAACAACACAACTGTGCATGAAACAATAAAAGTGAAGTGTATAGACAGACCTGAGCTTTTTATTGATGAAGAAGGGGATGCCTTGGGCATCCCCAAGCTTTGACGCTTGTACCTCTTGGATATTTCTTGGGGTGACACCATGGTGGCATCCCCAAGCTTGAGCTTTTTTCCATTCTTCATCTCATTGCATCATTCTTTCTCTACACCTGAAATTTTTCCTTCATACAAAACTTCACACAATCTTCATTAGCAACATTAGCTTATTCAAAAGATATTAGATCACTGGAAAAGCTTTGGAACAGCAAGGCTTTTCACTAAAAACACAAGCTACTAAAGTAACTCCTTCAAATAAACTCAATTTACCTGAAGAGATCTCAAAAAGGAATCAATAAGAAGCAAATGCAAATAATGGCAGAAATCTGTCAAAACAGACCAGCAGGTAGAAACGCATTTTTTCGAACATCTTCTGTTGCTCAAATCAAAAAGTGTTGAACTAACGAAAGTTAGCCAACATACTGGGAGATTTATTCGTAAATTTTGAGCTCAATCCGAGTTACAGAGCCTCCTCACGAAATTTTTTTGGTGGAGGACAGAAATCTGTTTCGGGACAGCAACTCCCCAAATCTTAGTTCCCTCTCATTAGAGGTCATTTTTGGCACAAAAAGCAAACAAAAAGGATAAGAAGAGGTAATTACAATAGTAATAACTTCCAAGACTCAAGGAAACTCTTGGTTTATCTCCCAACAAGTACTTTTCTTTAACGCCTTTAAGTTAGGCTTGATAGCTTGAGAAAATGATCACATAAGAATTATGAATTGAAGTCAAAGAGAGCATCAAGAAGCAAATTAAAAACACATTTAAGTCTAACCCTCTTCATATGCATAGGAATCTTGTACACAAATAAATTTATGAAGAACAAAGTGACATGCATAGGAAGGTAAGACAGGATTAACTTCAAAACTTTTAGCACAAAGAGAGGTGTTTCAAAACCATCAAAACTTCTACAACCAAATTCTCCTCTCTCATAATAATTTTTAGTAGCATCATGAATAAACTCAACAATATAGCTATCACATAAAGCATGCTTCTCATGATCTACAAACACATAATTTCTATCAAGCTCAAAAACAGTGGGATTAAAACCTCCACAGGTTTTATCCAAAATAGATATTTCAAAAGGATCCACAGGAACATAACATTCATCCCCCTTTAGTAAGCATGGGGGACAATAAAACAATGTAAGAGGTAAAGAGTTACTCTCATTAGAAGGTAGGCATGGGTAGATCCATTCTTCCTCCTTTTGTTCATCACTCTCCTCCTCTTTTTCATCTAATGAGCTTCCGGTTTCAACAATTTCTTCTTCCATAGGCTCCTGCAAGGCATTAGTCTCTTCCATTTGTGGAAAACACTTATTAAAATATTCAAGAATATAGCCATTGTCTTCCTTGTAATTATCAAAGGAAAATTTAAGTATCTCATAAACCTCACATTCATAAGGTGCATCATCAGTATTTTCAAGCAAACTAGCAAGTTCAAATGCCCCCTTGAAAGCAATAAATTCTTCAATTTGTTCCACATCATAAAAGTCATAATTTACTTTAACATAAGAAGATATGGTAACATTATCATTATACTCACATTGAAAAGGCAGGTGTTTATACCTCCTACAGCAACAAGCTTTATCAAAGCAATAAGTAACATTATAAGTAGAACACACCTCTCTAGCAATAGTATTCAATTTATCAATTTGTTCCCATAGGTGTTTCCCTTTTTGTGACAAACGGTGTTCCTTATAATAATCCTTTTGATCTTCTGTGAACCCACCTTGCCAATAAGAACTAGTTTCAAAGAAATCATCCATTGATTAAAGGCATGGCAAAGCAAGGCAATAACAGACCAGCAACTAGAGCAGGAACTAATTTTTTGGGTTTTTTGGAAAGAGGCAAACAAAACCAAGCAAAAGAAACAAATCAAACTAAAAACAAATTAAAGAGAAAGGAAGTAAAGGACTCCCCTAGTGAAGACGTCCTTAGCCTCCCCGGCAACGGCGCCAGAAATCTTGATGCGTGCACCCCATGTTGATGTGGGACACTTTGTTGGAACCCCAAGAGCAAGGTGTGATGACCACAGCAGCAAGTTTCCCTCAGTAGAGACCGAGGTTATCGAACCTGAAGGAGGAAGGAAACATATCAAAGGTGTTGCTGACAACGTGGAGACCTACACAACACAAACTCAAGACTTTGCCCAATGAATAAGTGAGGTTGTCAAGCTCACCGGTTTGCTGTAACAAAGGATTAAACGTATGGTGTGGAAGGTAATGGTTTGCAGCAAGTAAACAGGTAACAGTGGAAGATGTATCAATGGTAAAGATTGGACAGGGGTCCATAGTTCACTAGAGGTGCTCTCCTTAGATAAACAACATGGCATGAAGGGTAAACAAATTACAGCGGGGCAATTGACAGGAACTGAGCAAGGCATAACAATGCAATTACTAGCTAGAAAGATCCTATGAAGTTGATTGGGAAATACAACATTATACATAGACCATAATCCAACTAAATCTATGATTAGAAGTCCACCTTCAGGTTATCATCCGAACCCCCTCCGGTATTAAGTTGCAAGCAACAGACAACTGCTTTAAGCAAAGTGTATAAGGTAAACAGTCCACATGTTCCATGAACAAGAGACCGTTGTTTTATCCCTAGTAGCAATAGCACATCTACAACCGAAGAGATTTCTGTTACTTCCCTTGGAAACTAGAGGCATGAACCCACTATCGAGCATAAATACTCCCTCTTGGAGTCACTAGCAACTACTTGGCCAAGATAACTACTAGCAACGGAGAGCATGCAAGATCACAAACAACACAGACATGATAGAATCATAAAGATAAAACCAGTAATCAAACCAACATAATAATCTAAATATCCATCGGATCCCCGCAAACACAACATGCATGATTACAAATAGATTAGATCTTGATCATGAATGGAGCTCACAATATATATACATGAAAGCGCAAAGGAGGAGATACAACCATCTAGCTACTATATGGACCCATAGTCCAAGGAGGAACTACTCACAAATCATACCGGAGAGAAGGCCTCCGGGATGATCTCCCCTCCGACAGGGTGCCGGGAAGAGCTTCAGATCCCCTCAATCTAGGGACGATGGTGGCGGCGGCTACAGACGATTTTGTGGATTTCTGATCGGGTCCCGAGAGTTTCTACATCGGGGGCTTCTTATAGGCGAAGGGGCGAGACCGGGAGGCGGCCAGGGTCGCCAAACCCTACCCAGGCGGGGGTCCACCTAACCCCGCGCTTGGGGTGGGTTTGGACCCCCTCGCCAGCCCCTCCGGCTCTCCTCTGGACTTCTTGTTCCCTACTGAAAGTTATTGACTTTGGCGTTTGTCCCGTCCAATTCCGAGAATATTTCTTTACTAACTTTTCTGAAATAAAAAACAACAGAAAATAGGCATCTGGCACTGTTGCAACTTGTTAATAGGTTAGTACCAGAAAACATGTAAAAAGCACCTCAAAGTATAGATAAGTGAAGTAAAGTAGATACTAAACAAGCATGGAGCATCAAAAATTATAGATACGTTTCCAACGTATCAGAGGTGTACAAGCAGCATGCGCGAGGGATTCTGTACCCTCTGACCTTCCCCATCCATGGAGTCAAGGAAGCATAGCCTCTATGCCTACTAGTGGAAAAATTCCTCTCAAGTCTCACTGATTTCATTAACTATTCCAGTTTACTATAGAGAAGCCTAAGACTTTTGCCAAGCTTGTTTGACCTGGTTGTGAGTTTGTGCACAATATGCTTCTAAGAAATCTTTCTCTTTTGGTTTTTAAGGGTTAGGGAATAATTTAGTTTGCTTACAACATGTGTGTAATCTCAGAACTTTCCATCCAACAAACATATTCGTTATACTCTTTCTAATCAGTATGCTAATTTGGTTCTGATAATGTATGCTTTCTTCTACCAGGTGTTAAAAATCTTAGCGTGTTATCTAATTCCTTTACATTTACATGTTTTTAGAAACCAGTTGGTTGTGCTCATATACTGGTAGTGTTGCCTGCGTACTCACTGATTTAACACCTGGTACTGAAGAATAAATACCTACATTCAGGTATGTTGCGCTTATCTTTCAGACAGATCTAGAGGCACCTATTTTAATGTTCAATTTGAAACTTGAAATGTGTTCCTGTCTATTTCGTCCTCATTGAAATGCACAGACATGATCCCAATTCCATCTTACCACCACTCGTTTTCCTCTGCTCCTCTTGCTCTTTTGGCCTGCAGAGCATTCTTTTTTCGAAGTGTAATTAATGGGTTTGCTGTAGATACGTCCATAACTACGAGTTGTTTTTTTAGGACTAGCATGTGTGTGTACCAAACGCAGATGTTTGACTGGATGATTGAGAGGAGATATATTATTAGTTTTACTCTAGTGTGTGAACCAGAAGACATTGTATTTCTCTGAGGGTGCTTAAAAAATTAAGTTTTGGCGCTGAGTAATTTGTTTGGCCTATAAAAAGACTCACGGAAGTTAATGGTGCTGAATGGTTTAACGTGTGGTGCTATCTGAACAAACTATCTGTGCGCTCATCAAGCGCTTGCTATAATATTGTGTCAGAGATACTTGACAGTAATTCTTCAGGTTCTGGTTTTGAATTTACCTAGGTGCTGAGTCATTGTTTTTGAAGTACTGAATTGCCTAATTAAGGTATAATACTCGAATTAATGTGACCTAGCATGTATGTGTATTTTTAGCCGATGGTCATCTTATTTTTCTGTAGAATGCTGATTGTATCCTATGAAGGTGCTTAAGAAGTAGTGGTATGGTGTTGAATCGTGGAGGTGCTTGAATAAAAGTGTTGTTGAAGAGAGAGGATAAAAATAAAGGTGCTAGGCAGGTGCATAATATGTCAGATACTACATGTTGCATAATATGTTAGATACTGATATTGTGACCACACAGTACTTAAAGAATTTGCACCTCTTGGTTCCTGGTTCATGTGCATGAAGGTTATATCTGTGTTAATGATCAAGATGGCTTCCTAGGCTGGTTCTTATTCAGTACATAGCTCGAGATAATCGTGTAACCGTTTTATATTAATCACATGGTTACATGTTATAAAAAATTGATTCAATCTTGCCCTGTGGTGAACTTTCTTCCATGCTGAATAATTTTGATTGACCTGATATGTTGATTCTCAAGTTAAATATTCCTAATTGTGTACTTGCAAGTTTGATTATTGTTATATTTTTGTGAGTCCAAATTTTGGGTATTTAACATTTGTCACAATGTTATATATTCCTCACAGTGATTGATGTCTACGCACTTCTATTCTTGTAAATAGTTGTTGGGTCTCCAAGTGCAGAGGTTTGTAGAACAGCAGCAAGTTTCCCTTAAGTGGTTCACCCAAGGTTTATCGAACTCCGGGAGGAAGTGATCAAAGGTATTCCCTCTCAAGCAACCCTACAATCAAGATACAAGAAGTCTCTTGTGTCCCCAACACATCTAATACACTTGTCAGGTGTATAGGTGCACTAGTTCGGCGAAGAGATAGTGAAATACAAGTGGTAACGGTGACAAAAAAGAGCTTCTGACTTGTTGTTGACATGGGAGAAACTAAAAGCAAACTGAAATAAATATGGAAGCAATCAAACATGCAACAGATCTAGATGCAAACGGTGTTTCAATGTTTAGAAACAAGGCCTAGGGATCATACTTTCACTAGTGAACACTCTCTCATATAAATATATTCTCTTTATGATACTACTCTTAACTACTCTCCAGTTGGACACTCTAGTCCATGGTAGGGCTATAACAACACTCCTCAAAGTCCGCCTTTTCCCAATCTAGATAACCCCACACTGTCACCTTGAGATCTAGATGGTTTCAACAAACACCACAATTTCATAAAGACATCCAACTCCAAATATACTCATGATAAAGATATATGTAACCTAGCTTAAGTCCCACACACGGTGTGCATGCTGTCACTTTCACACATGTGGGAAAAAGCATAGATCTATTAAAGCACGATGAGTATTTATATAAACTCAAGCCTAAGTGCCACCATGGTGTGCACGCTGTCGCTTTCACATACATGGGGAGAGCAGAGATCTATTGAAGCACTTGCGTAGCAAGGTAGCTCTACTTGATTACAAAGCTCATGACCACAACATGATAGTGCATAGAGAGAGAGAGAGATGAACACATAGCTACCGGTAGAGCCCTTATCCTCGAGGAAGAAATACTCCCTCCTCATCATGGGAATCAGCAACGGTGATGGAGATGGCGATGGAGATCGATGGAGATGGTGGTGGAGATCGAAGGAGATGGCTCCGGGGGCACTTCCCTGTCCCGGCAGGATGCTGGAACAGAGACTTTCTGTCCCCCAAATCTCCCATTTGGTGGCGGCGGCGCTGCGGAACTTTTCGTGGCTTTCTGGTCGATTCTTTAGGGTTTCTGAGTTGGTGGCTTCTTATAGGCGAAGGAGGTAAAGTCGGTGGAGGTCCAGGGGGTCCACACCCCCTGTGGGCGCCACCAGGGCAGGCCTGCACCTACAGGGGATGCGGCCACCCTGGTGTCCGCCTCCATCTCAGCTTTGTGGTTCTGTGTTGCTCCGGGAAAATAGGAAGATTGGCTTTTGTCCCGTCCAATTCCGAGAATATTGATTTTTTGCCTTTTCTAGAACCAAAAACAGAAGAAAACAGGCAACTGGCACTGTAGCATCTTGTCAATAGGTTAGTTCCAGAAAGTGTATAAAAATACCTCAAAGTGTAGACAAAACATAAGACAAATGATATAAAACAAGCATGGAGCATCAAAAATTATAGATAAGTTTACGACATATCAAGCATCCCCAAGCTTAACTCCTACTCGTCCTCGAGTAGGTAAGTGATAAAAAAACAAATTTGAGGTGACATGCACCATCACCATCAAGATCAAACCACTTGCAAGCATTGAAATCTAGGATCAAAGAACTCTAAACATGAGCATGAAAGATGGAGTTCTAACAGTAAGACAAAGTAACTATGCATGCAACATGAAAGGTTACAAACAAAGATCATGAATAACAATGCATTGAAAGACGTTTGTTTGTTTCACATATATAAAACATAGCATAGTGGCATTCAGCTTGTCCCTCATGGAGTAGCAAAACATAAATGCATAGGACACCTTCAAAGTTCATAAGGGTGACTAGATAGAAATAGTTCAAGAACAAGCAATATCAACATTATGAATCAATCAATAAGTTTTGGGACAATGCACATAGAACTAAGAATGGCAACTATGCTCTCTTAATTGGTGCTTAAGGATAGAAGGTGGAGACTCAATATAATAGTGGAAGAAAGACCCTTCATAAAAGGGAAGCAGGGAGTCCAAGTCTCAAAAAGAGCTTCCAAAAATTATGGTACTTGTTAGCTTTCACCTCTCATTGCCCCTATCATAAGCATCTTGAAGGGATTAAGCTTAAAGTGAACAAAATATGGAGTATATGCTTGACAAAGTATAAGTTGGCCATCTCATGTCCCTTGAATACGAGGGCTGCTCCTCATGCTACTCAACTTTAGTCACCTATAAGTTCTTGTCATAGTAAGTACATGTGTATCATAGAGAACCGCCAACGGGGTACCCCTTGCACATGGCACAAGAGCTATCCCATAACCAAAATGACAAGGCAAGCAGACAATGAGCATCTCAGCAATCTTCTTATTTACCACGGGAAAATGGTGCTTTTTTCTCTCTTTCCTCTTTTCAACATGTCTCTTTTTTATAAGAAGAAAACTTCATAGATGTCATTATGGTGATGCTGCAAGTTTCCACCATGATTAGGCATGGCTTAAGCTAGCGGCCCAGGCGTTTCTCTAACACACATGCATAACTCCATGGACTTACAAGCTCCCCTTTTATTTCACACCGACGACATCCATAGACAAAAGCATGATATTAACTGTGTACAATGTACAAGTGCAATGTTGAAAGTGTTCCCCGTGACAACACGGTTCTGCTAATTCCAACGTATAAGTGCAAGAATATACAACATAGATGACACAATGGTTCAAGTTTATTAGGGGCAAGAAGAATAAAGTGTGCCATCAAGTTCGTGAGAGCTTTAATCACTAAGTTTTCACATAACAAAATACTTTTTAATTGGAAGATAGATGAAAATAAAAATATACTTGGAATGGTGTAACACACCATGCATAGGAATTTATAGTGGACCCTTTGTAATAACTTGGTTTCTTGGGAGTTGGATGCATGAGTAGAGCTTACTCATACAAGCGGAGGCTAGCAAAAGACTGGGAGCGACCAACTAAGAGAGCAATAATGGCCATAATCATGCAGAGCGACAAAACATTACTAATCAAAGCATAAAGTGATACTACAAGTCAAGGACTAAATTATCATAGAGGCTATGGTGACTTGTTCATAGTCATAACATGGTGTGAGCATGTGCCAAGTCAACCCAAGCAAAGCATCAAAGGAGAATACCACAATAATATGCTTTTGTATGCTAAAACAACGCATGGTTCCTTCAAGGCACACTAAGAAATCCTAATTGTTTGGAACAAGTCATGCTACAACAATAATCACTAAGCATAAGGTCAAAACAACATCTAGCATGACATGATAAAGTCTAAGTCACAGTCAAAGCAAGATCCCTTTAGTACCACTATAAGCATGAAGCTTTCTACTTTTTTCCAACACCCATCGACTTATTTGAAACAACTCACAAAGATAATGCTCAATAAATACCAGTGAGATTGTCTCACAAATCCACAAATAAGAACTAAAAGTTCTAAGCTGAAAGAACAAGAAAACTAAGGCTAGAAACAGTGCTAGCAGAAGAGAACACTCACAAAACAATAAGAATGAAAACTAGAGTGTTCTAGGCAATGAAAACAGAGTGTCTCTATCCAAAAGAAGTGTGTTGTGATCAACCAACTTTATTCAAGCAAAAAAAACCAAAAATGAAAACTAATACGCTCCAAGAACAACACAACTGTACATGAAAAAAATAAAAATGAAGTGTCTAGAAAGACCTGGGATTTTTATTGATGAAGAAGGGAATGCCTTGGGCATCCCCAAGCTTTGACGCTTGTACCTCTTGAATATTTCTTGGGGTGAAACGGGGTGGCATCCCCAAGCTTGATCTTTTGTCCATTCTTCATCTCATTACATCATTCTTTCTCTACACCTGAAAATTTTCCTTCATACAAAACTTCACACAATCTTCATTAGCAACATTAGTGTATTCAAAAGATAATAGACCTTTGGGTTTTAGTTTTGAAACAGCAAAACTTTCACTAAAGACACAAGATACTATAGCAATTCCCTCAAAAAGCTCAATTTCCCAAAAAGGAATCAATAAGAAGCAAATGCAAATAATGGCAGAAATCTATCAAAACAGACCAGCAGGTAGAAACCGATTTTTTCTAAGACCTTATGTTGCTCAAATAAAAAAGTGTTGAACTAACGAAAGTTATCTAACATACTGGTGGATTTATTCTTAAAATATCAGCTCAATCCGACTTACAGAGATTTCTCAAGAATTTCTATGGTGGAGCACAAAAATCTGTTTCGGGACAGCAACTCCCCAAATCTTACTTACCTCTCATTAGAGGTTATTCTTGGCACAAAAAGAAAATAAAAAGGATAAAGAGAGGTCATTACTGAAGTAATAACTTCCAAGACTCAAGAAAACTCTTGGGTTATCTCCTAACAAGTACTTTTCTTTAACTCCTTTAAGTTAGGCTTGATAGTTTGAGAAGATGCTCACATAAGAAATATGAATTGATTTAAAAGAGAGAATCAAGAAGAAAATTCAAAGAACATTTAAGTCTAACCCACTTCCTATGCATAGAAATCTTGTAAATAAACAAGTCATGAAATCACAAAGAAACAAGCATAGGAAAGCAAAACAAGTGCAACTTCAAAAAAAATTCAACATAAAGAGGGGAAACTTAATATTATTGGGATGCATAAAACCATGTTTCCCTCTCTCATAATAAGTTTCAGTAGCAACATGAATAAAATTAACAATATAACTATCACATAAAACATTCTTATCATGATCCACATGCATATAATTATTACTCTCCACATAAGCATAGTCATTCTTATCCATTGTAGTGGGAGCAAATTCAACAAAATAGCTATCATTATTATTCTCATCACCATAATCATCAAATATAGGAGGCATATTATAATCATAATTAATTTTCTCCTCAATAGTAGGTGGACTGAAAATAACATATTCATCATTGTAATCATCATAAATTGAAGGTTTTGTATCATCATAAGCAATAGAATAGCTATCTTCCAAAGCCGGGGAACTAAAAAGATCATTTTCATAAAAACTAGCTTCCCCAAGCTTAGATGTTTCCATAGCATTAGCAATAACGGTTTCCAAAGAATTCATACTAATAACATTGCTATTAGCATGCAAATAAAGTTCCATAGGTTTTTTAATTTTCTCTTCAAACACTTCTTGTCCTAACTCAAGATAAATACTGTCGTGGGAATGACCACGGCAGATGCTACAATCGGCAGCGAGTAGTAGAACATGGGGCAAGGGCGGCCAGCCATCTGCGGTGCGAGATGAGGGCTGAGACATAAGGGTTTACCCAGGTTCGGCCCCCCGGAGGTTAAAGACCTACTCCTGCTAGATTGTATTATGGTGAGAGTACAATGGGACGAGCTCGGCGGCTAGGCGGCGAGTTGCTAGGGGGTATGATGGAACGTGTCCTCTATGAGTCCTCTAGGGAGGTTTATATAGACTCACCTCGCTAGGGTTTACAGATCACAACCGAATTAGTTAAGGATTCGGAGATTCTATGACCTAGTCCTGACTGGGCCTAGCTACGCTTCTGGGCCTTCAGCTTCCAGTCGCTTGAGTCCACGCCAAGTCTTGATCCAGTCGCCGTCCTGCAGGCCCACTCACTGACGCTTGGGCCTGTAGAAAACGTCCTGTTGGGTATACCTCGGTAGGCATATCCCCATCAGTAGTCCCCGAGGCCGTCGTTGATTTGTCGCAGGCGTTTGCTGGCAGTCGGAGTATGTGGGTCCAATGCGGACGTCCAGTCGAATCGGCGGCGAACTCCTGAACAAAGGGAAGAACTAGTCATTTTAGTCGCAATAACGGCGACCAATCGTGTCGCGGCTCGGCGAGCGGGTCGGTGAATACTTAGTCACTGTCATAGTGATCGGGTCGGTGAGTCGTCGAGTCGCTGGGAGCGACAAGTCGAATGGATGAAGTTGGACCGTCAATTGGGGTCCAACTAGCCGTTGGGTAATCCAACGGTAACTTCGGCGTAATTACCGCGTAGTAACGACTCCCGAAACTGGCGGGTAGCAACCGCTATATAAGGAGAATGATAGGAGGACAGGGAAACGATTCTTCTTTCTTCCTCCGATCTCGCTCGTCTCCGTTTCCCTATTCCACATAGTGATCTGAACAATCTAGAGAGCTCCGACCCCCACGAATCTCCAACCGATGGCCCCCTCCACCGAGCCATGGGGCAGATCCAAATGCACTAAGGCGCTACTGGCATCCTTCGAGGAGGCCGGGATCCTCCGCGCCGGTAGATGGCGCATCCCCACGGCCGGAGAAGTGACTCCGGATCCACGCGAGGGAGAGTTCATCTGCTTCACCAGCCACCTGCAGCGGGGGCTGGGCTTCCCAACTTCCCTCTTCTTCCGGCGTTTCTGCGCCTACTACGGAATCCAAACATCGGATCTAGGTCCGCATAGTATGGAGTAGCTCGCCATCTTCGTGGCGTTCTGCGAGTGCTATCTGGGCTGCAGGCCCTACTTTCCCCTGTGGCAAGACTTGTTCCACGGGAGAATCAGCCGCGAGGAGTCAGGCGGTCCGATGCTAGCCGCGGGCGGCCTGACATTCCAGCTGAAGGCGAAGGCGTCGTTCTTCGATCTGATGTTGCCCGCCAAGGCGGCGAACGAGTGGAAAAAGTTCTGGTTCTATGTCACTGAGTCGACTCCAGACGATGAAGTTGCGCTTCCAAGACACTCCGCCGACCGGCCCGAGCCGCGTCGGCTCCAGGTCGCCAAGCTCCTGCTGGACCAGCGGATGGTTGTTGATGAGATGCTGCAAACCATCCGCGACCTGATGAAGAAGGGCCTCCAGACCATCAACCTCTACAACTGCTGGCTCGGGCGGCGTATCGTGCCCTTGGCCAGCCGCGAGCACTATATGTACGAGTACACAGGTAAGGACGACCCGGCGAAGTCCTGCCTCGTTGAGTGGAGACTCAACGACTACACCCTGGCCCTGAAGAAGATCACTCAGGCGGTATACCTTGATGCGAAGGCCGGGGTCGCCCCTTATACTGCCAGGCGCCCAGCTCCAACGGTACGTTGTTATCCTGTTAACACTCGCAGTCGTACCTTGTGCACTCACGGTCGTGCTAAGTCTGTTTGTTCTTGTTGCGATTGTTCAAAGTGGTGGAAGGGTGGCTTCCACCCGCGGATGATGAGAACTCGATCTCGTCCGTCCAGGACGAAAGCGAGTCATCTCCCACCAAAGATGACGCCAACAGCGACGGGGATGACGACGACGACGATGACGAAGACGAGCCCGTTGAAGTTGTTGCCCCCACAGTTCGCAAGACACGCGGGCAACACCAGCGCGAGCTCGAAGCGAGTAAAAGCCTCGAGCCTCATGACAATGACGATGATGAGCTTCCCGAGCACACCTCACATCGTGAGGCCATGTTGTCGAAGAAGAAGAAGAAGAAGAAGACGGCTCCGCCGAAGAAGAAGGCGAAGCGGATATCTTTGCCCCAATCTGCGACCAGTTCCGACGCCACCAGCTCAGCTAGGGACGCAGCGGCACACGCGACCGTGGCGCCGGATGCTGCCGCCCCCAGGGAAGAGGCGCCGTTGGCGTCGTTACCACCTCCATTCGCCCCGATCGCTGGTTTGGGCGATGCTCCAGCCGCAAGGGCCTCTCCTCCAAGGGAGGCTCCCGCGACAATTATCGCGGAGGCTCCTGCCGTGGCTTCATCTTTGAAGAAGCCGTCAGTGTCTTGGGCACACGATGTGTTCGAGACGGGCCTCACTCGGAGGTTGGGGCCCGAGTTGGAAAAGCCGGCTAGCATCCGCACCGGTCTGCGGTTCATACCAGTCGCCAAGTGAGTGTTGTTCATCTGCTTGTTTTTCATTGTAGTCGGACAGTCTTATTCATATAGTTGTTTCACAGGACTAGTGTTAAAAAGATCGGCCATCCCTCCATGGCCAAGGTTCCGCCAGTCACCACCGAGGCGGACTCCTCGCGGAAGAGTAAAGCCGACGAAGTCGCTGCTCCCACCGAAGGCGTCAAGAGGACGAAGGGCGACGACATCGTCACGGTCTCTGATGACCTGACGGTTGCTCCGAGCAATCATACGACTACCGCGGACGTGGCCTCGAAGAGCAAGGAGGGTGTTGGCTCACCCGATGTGGCCGAGCCGGCTCCGAGTGGCGCAGCGGCATCTGCGGCGACCTTCCCTCGCTTCATGGCGAAAGCGGACGCGGCGAGTGGCTCGGTGCCAACGAGCCGGATGCCTGGGGTCGCCGAAGTGGAGGTTGAGCAGTGTCGCGGCCATACTCCGGTCGTGCTTGCGTCTGTGGATGCGCTGGAGCTTCACGACATGCTAGGCGCTGCCATCCAGGTATGTCCAGTCCCTAAGGATCGGGCCACTGAATTTTAGTGGTCAGATTCTTAATGTTTTTATGCCATCCAGTTCCCGAGTGCCTAGTCACTGAATTTCAGCAGGTGGGCACTTAGGAATTTCATTATCCAGTCCCCGAGTGCCTAGTCGCTGAATATCAGCGGGTGGGCACTTAAGAATTTCATGAACCAGTCCCCGAGTGCCTAGTCGCTGAATTTCAGCGAGTGGGCACTTAGGAATTTCATTGTTGTTGACGTTGCAGTGTGTGCGCAGGGCCTGCAGCATGAATCGGCCGATTGGCTTGCTACAAAGTGTCGCTTGGAGAAGGAACCCGTTGCCATCCAGGAGACGAACAAGGGGCTTCAAGCAATTGCAGTCGAGGCGGAGGAGGTCCGCCGGGGCCTAGTCCCGGTGGGTGACTTGACGGCGGCTCAGTCCGCTTTGAGCGTGGCCAAAAAGCGGGTCGCTGACCTGGAGCGTGAGCTCAAGGAGGCGAGGGCGAAAGTGAGTTCAGCGGAGGGGCATGCAAAAGATGATGTTACTTCTGCCGCTGAAGAACGGAAATTATCTGACGCGCTCGTTGCTGGGCTGCAGGATGACCTTTCTTCTCTTCAACGTTTCATCACGGACCTCTGTCGCCCGCTGATTGGTAAATTCTCCTTCACCCAATTCTCGGTGGCACTAACTTTATTGTGATGTCGACAAGTCGCTTACTGTTTATTGATGTGCTGCAGGCCAGATTACTGACAACGTGGAAGAAGCGCAGTCGTATGACGCGCGGCAGTGCGTGGCCACTCTGGTCGACTCGGCTGCGTTGTCGGCGACTTGCCTTCGAGCATATCTTCAGGAGATATCGCCCACGGAGGTGATCCCGAGTGACCTTGTTGAGGTATGGCGCTATCTGGAGAAGGCTCCGTCGGTGGTCGAGTTCATGACGCGGTCGGCCTTCCGGCGTGGGGCAGCGACGGCGCTCAGCCTTGGGCTTGCCCATTTCCCGGAGGACTTTGACCTCGACGATGTCACGAGCAGCTACCCCTCGTCAACGGGCTCGGTGGAGATTGCCGAGGTGCTGAAGCTGACGGACCGGGCCGCGGTGTACTCCGACCGTGTTTGGGCGATGGGCAACCTCATCCCCTATCAGGAGACGGTTGTCGCCCCCAACTATCCTGAGCCGAAGCATCGGGACTTCAAGGTTGAGCAGCCGTTCCGTGCGGCGATGGCGGGCGAGCTAACGACGTACCCGTCGAACCCATACGTGCCCTTCATCCGTAACCGTAGGGGTGGCGGCGAGTCTGCGTCAAAACCTGCAGAGTAGAAGCGTTGTGCCCTTGGGAGTGAGTACAAGATAACTATTGAACTTTCCTTGTATTTTGGAACAACTTTGTGCTGCTATAAAGGAAATTCGTGTTTTTTTGTCATTTGTTTTGCAATTTTGGATTTTGATTGAACGAGTCCCCGAGCGCATCCGCCCTTTTATGGGGTTTATCTCGTTGTTATATGTTTGTTAACTTTTAATGAGTTGAGGTCGACTCGCCATGGCTCGAAAAGCCAGTCGCAAGGCGACTCCCAGGGGTGCTCTTTACTTGACCGCTTTCCTATGCGCGAACGGGGTCGGGTTGCCGAGTCCCCGAGCGTGGTACTTGGTGGTTCTAGTCGCAACTCCAAGGTAGGTGAGGACTAAGCGCGTCTTTGTTAGCGCGTCTCTCCTGCCAGATCCGGAGGATCAGTCGCGTGGTGAGTCCTGGGCGCGCTCTCATACTTGGCATTTTTCCCTAGTCGCTCGTATTTGGCTGGGTGTCAGTCCCCGAGCGTGGTACTTGGCCGTTCGGGTCGCTGTGCCGAGGATGCGGAGGACCTTGATCGCTGTGAGGAGCGAGTGCAGTTGTCTTGGCTCGTTGAGCCAGTCGGGCTAGGCGACTCCAATGGGGCTCCGGGTTGGCATTTTTCGTGGACGTTACGAGGCCTGGAGTTTCCCAGTGCCCTTGTACCGCACTACTTGGCCGCGCCGGTCGCTGTACCAGAGGTTGACTTCTGCGAGTAGCATAACGCTGTTATTACGAGTGCGAGTGGCACAAGACACGGAGAGTAAACACAATTTTCGGTGACCGATCTGCTTTATTTCATAGCGGGTGGAGAGTACATGTATGGAGTTCTAGGAGTAGAACTTCCGTAAGAGGTTTACATTCCATGGCCGCTTGACGTCGAGTTTCCCGTCCCCTCGGACGTCGGTGAGGTAGTAGGCGTCGTTGCCTAGGACTCGACCGATGGCGAATGGTCCCTCCCAAGGGGGGAGAGCTTGTGCATGCCCTTCTTGTCCTGGATTAGGCGTAGTACTAGGTCGCCTTCCTGGAAAGTGCGAGCCCTTACTCGCCGGCTATGGTAGAGGCGGAGTCCTTGCTGGTAGATGGCAGTGCGGGAGTGAGCTAGGTCGCGTGCCTCGTCGAGCTGGTGGACTCCGTCTTGGCGTGCAAGTTCGTTTGCAGCCTCCGTGTAGTTGACCACTCTTGGTGAATCGTGCTCGAGGTCGGTGGGCATGACTGCCTCGGCACCGTACACCATGAAGAAGGGGGTGAATCCTGTCGACCTGTTGACGGAGGTGCGGATGCCCCAGATGACGGAGGGTAGCTCCTCGACCCAGCACCCGGCGGTGCGCTCCAATGGGACTTGGAGCCGTGGCTTCAGGCCGTGGAGGATGCTCTGATTGGCGCGTTCTGCCTGGCCATTGGACTCCGGGTGCACGACTGAGGCGAGGTTGAGTCGGATGTGGTGTTCCTCGCAGAACTCGGCAATGGCTCGTTTGGCGAAGTTGGTGCCGTTGTCCGTGATGATGTTGTTGGGGAAGTCGTAGCGGTAGATGAGCTCACGGAGGAACTTGGTGGCAGTCTTCCCGTCCCATTTGCGGACTGGCTTAGCCTCCACCCATTTTGTGAATTTGTCAACTACGACTAGGAGGTGGGTGAAGCTGGAGGGGGCCTTCTTGAAGGGTCCTACCATGTCCATGCCCCATACGGCGAATGGCCACGTGATGGGGATTGTCTTGAGCGCCGAAGTCGGCACATGGGTCTGGTTGGCGTATTTCTGGCATCCGACGCACCTCTGGACGATGTCAACCGCGTCTGCGTGTGCGGTGAGCCAGTAGAAGCCGTGTCGCATAGCCTTTGCGGCCAGAGAGCGGGCGCCAGCGTGGTGGCCGCAGTCGCCGGAGTGAATGTCTTGGAGGATTTTGCGTCCTTCGGCGGGTTGAACGCAGCGTTGGAACACGCCGGTCACGCTGCGCTTGTGGAGCTCGCCGTTGATGATGACGAAGGACTTGCAGCGACGTGCTATCATCCGGGCGTCCGCTTCATCCGCGGGCAGGGTGCCTCCCTCCAGGTAGGCGACGTATGGCGCGGTCCAGTCATTTGGCTCGGCGATTAGTGCGACCAGGGCTGCTTCTAGTTGCAACGGGATTCCGATGTCGATCTCCCTTGGGGAGAGACGAAGGGCTTGGTGATGGTGTCGAGGAAGACGCCGACGGGTGGCGCGAGGCGAGCCGAGCCGATGCGAGAGAGTGCGTCGGCCTCCTCGTTCTTCTGCCTGTCGATCCACTCGACGGAGTAGCCTGCGAAGTGTCCACCCAGCTGGTCCACTGCTTGGCGGTATGTTGCCATGGTGGGGGAGACGGTGTCGCAGGTGCCGGCGACTTGCCCAGCGACTAGGTCGGAGTTTCCGTAGCAGCGCAGGCGGTGGACGTTCATCTCCTTGGCAGCTCGCATGCCGTGGAGCAGCGCCTCGTACTCGGCCATGTTGTTGGTGCAGGGGGTGAAGTCGAGGTAGAGGACGTAGCGGAGCTTGTCGCCCTTCAGAGATGTTAGCATGATCCCTGCTCCTGCATCGTCCACGTTCTTGGAGCCGTCGAAGTGTAGGTTCCAATAATGGAGGTATGGCAGCTTCTCTGGCTGCTGGGCCTCCTCCCAGTCGGCGAGGAAGTCTGCGAGAGCCTGCGACTTAATCGCCTTGTGCGGCTCGTACTTGATGTTGTGGACGCCGATCTCGACGGCCCACTTGGCGACTCGCCCGGTCGCCTCACGGTTGCGGATGATATCCTGCAACGATGCTGAGGAGACGATCGTTATTGGGTGCTCCTGGAAGTAGTGCGGTAGTCGCCGCTGTGCTCTGAAGATCGCGTATACCAATTTCTGGTATTGCGGGTAGCGCTGGCGCGACTCGGTGAGGACTTCGCTGATGTAGTACACTGGTCGCTGCACCGGGTGCTCCTTTCCTTCCTCTGGCCGTTCGACGACCATGACGGCGCTGACGACGCGTTCGGAAGCCGCGACATAGACCAGCATGGGTTCCTTGTTGACGGGGGCGGCGAGTAGCGGTGCTGCGAGTAGCACCTCCTTGAGATCGTGGAGCGCGTCGTCTACCTCCTTGTCCCACTGGAAGGTGGGGTTCTTGCGCATTAGGCGGTAGAGGGGCATCGCCTTTTCGCCTAGCCGGGGGATGAAGCGACTGAGAGCCGCGACTCGCCCGGCCAGCTTCTGGACGTCGCGCAGGCACTCGGGTCTGCCGAGGCGAGCGATCGTGTTGATCTTGGTGGGGTTCGCTTCGATCCCGCGCTTGGAGACGACGTATCCTAGTAGCTGTCCAGTTGGCACACCGAAGGTGCACTTCCCTGGGTTTAGCTTTATCTTGTATTTCCGCAGGTTGGCGAATGTTTCCGCCAGGTCGGCGAGTAGGTCATTCTGGCGAGCGGACTTTACCACCACGTCGTCGATGTAGACGTGGATATTGCGGCCAATTTGGCTCGCAAGGCACTCCTGCATGCACCGCTGGTAGGTCGCCCCAGCGTTCTTGAGGCCGAAGGTCATGGTAGTGTAGCAGAAGGCTCCGAATGGCGTGATGAATGCCGTATTCTCTTCGTCCTCGACGGCCATTTTGATCAGGTTGTACCCAGAGTAGGCGTCGAGGAAGCATAGCGACTCCGAGCCCGCGGTGGAATCGATGATTTGGTCGATCCACGGGAGGACGAATTGCTCCTTCGGGCAGGCTCTGTTTAAGTTTGTGTAATCGATACACATCCTCCAGGTCCCATTTTTCTTCTCGACCAGGACTGGGTTTGCCAGCCACTTGGAGTACTTGATTGGCCGGATGAAGCCTGCAGCGAGTAGACGCTGCACCTCCTCGGCGATGGCTCGGCGGCGCTCTTCATTGAAGGGCCGCAGCGACTGCTTAACAGATCGCACTTTGGGGTCGGCGTTGAGTTTGTGCTCAGCGAGTTCCCTCGGGACACCAGGCATGTTAGAGGGCTTCCACGCGAAGATGTCCCTGTTCTCATGGAGGAACTCGATGAGCGCGCCTTCCTATGCTGGGCTCATGCCCGTCCCGATCGTCACCGTCTGGATGGAGTCGCCTGGGACCAGCTCGACGGTGCGGGTATGCGTTGTTGCCTCGAAGGCGGTGGAGTTTCCGCCCTCCGAGTTGGGCTTCTTGAGTATGGTGGGGTCGTCATTGTTGACCCTGCTCGCGTACTTGGCGAGCTCATCGGCGTGGTTGGCCTCTGCCGTGATGACGACGTCGGCGAGTTCGGCTCCTTTGACCTCGCACTCGGTGGCCATGTCAGGGTTGCCGTGGATGGCGATGACGCCGCACGGCTCGGGTAGCTTCATCACGTTGTACGCATAGTGGGGTGCTGCCATGAACTTGGCGAACGCCTGGCGCCCCAGGACGTAGTGGTAGGGGCTGTCGAAGGGCACCATCTCGAAGACGATTCGCTCAGTGCGGAAGTTTGCCGGTGTGCCGAAGGTGACTGGCAGCGTCACCTTGCCGATCGGGTACGCCTTCCGATCGGGGACGATGCCGTGGAACGTGGTGTAGGTCGTCTCGATCATCGACTGTGGGAGCCGCAGTCGCCTGAAGGTGTCCAGGTACAGGATGTTGATGGAGCTGCCGCCATCCATCAATGTTTTGGGGAGCCAGTAGTCTCCCACCTTGGGCTTGACCACCAGGGCGACTCAGCCCGGATACTCGATCCGTGGCGAGTGGTCTGCGCGGCTCCAAGTGATTGGTTGCTCAGACCAGTTGAGGAACTGGGGGATATCTATCTGGGCCACCGCGTTGACAGCGACGGCGTGGGCGATGACCTTCTTCTCGCGCTTCGTGTTGAAGCCTGTGAAGGTGTGGAGCGAGCCGGCGACGCTGCCGAATTTTCCGCCATTTGGCGGGTTGTTGTCGGGGTCTTCCCACGCGCGCCGTGCCTTCTCGATCTCCTTGAGAGAGTGGCAGTCGGCGGTCGTGTGTGTGGCGGGTTTTCCTTCCCTGCTGTGAAATACACAAGGTTGGTTAAGAAGGGCCGCGGGGTCGAACCTCGGCTTCGCCTTGTAGTTGCCACCGTCGCGGCGTTGTCCCCCGTCGCGGCGGAAGCTCTTGGGCTCGCGCTGCGCGTATCCAGCGTTGGCGACGAAGTCGACTCGCCCGTCACTACGGCGCTTGCCGGTGAGGCGAGTGTTGTTGTAGCGTAAGTCGGGTCGTCTCCCGTTGTCGTGGCCGCTCGTGCGGCGGTGTCCTCCCGACTCGTTGTTGGTTTCTTGGTTTGGGTCCTCCTCCGTGTACCTTTTTGCAATCTCCAGGAGGTCCGGTATGTTGTCGAGTGTGTGGTACGCTCGTTTGAGCTTGGCGACCAGGGGCTCGTAGCGGCACGAGGTCTTGGAGAAGTGGATCGCGGTGTCTGGGTGGATTCCGACCGCGTTGTAACACAGATCTTGCCACCGTTGGACCCTGCTGCGGGTCGACTCGTGGGGTCCCTAGACGCACCGTTCCAGGTCCTCGATGGTGGTGGCACGGGTGTATGAACCCTCGAAGTGCCTGACGAAGGCCTCGCGCATCTCCTCCCAGGAGTCGATGCTATCCGCGGGAAGGGTGTTAATCCACTGCCTGCACGCCTCCTCCATCATCAGGGGGAGGTAGTGGGCGGCTAGTAGGTCGGTGTGGCCTGCGATCCCCATCGCCATGAGGTAGGTATCCAGCCACACGGAGGGATCGTACGAGGGGTCGTACTTCTCTATTTCCTTCGACGCTTTGAAGTTCGCCGGGTATCTTTCGCCTCGGATCATCGGTCCGAAGCACTGGGGCCCGATGCAGCTCAGCGACCCCCTCGGCTCACCGTCGCGGCGGTTGGTGAGGGTTGCAGACTGCCTCCGCCGGCTTCAGGCGGAGTTCCTCGACCTCCATCGCCGTCGCGTTTGGAGGGATCGGCGTGGAGAATGGGTCTTCCGGTGGGTCGGCGCCAGTTGCCATGTAGGTCGCGGCGTGGCGGCCGGTTCTGTCGCGGAGGTCGGCAGAGTTCTCCGACCCGGAATCGAAGTCGAAGATCCCGAGGATGGAGGGATCCTCGAAGTCTCCGACGTTGGAGACCTGGGTGATGGATCCCGCGGGTGACGCGGCGACAATGGATCTGGCGAGTGACGCCGGGGTCGCCGAATCGGTGTCGTTGTTGATGGCCGCGTCGTCAGCGGCCGCGGTGGTTTCGGCCACGATGCTGTGGGCCGAGTCGTACTCGGAGGCGAGACGGTGGATCATGCGGACCTGGCTCTCAGAGAGCCGGTCGCGTGGCGGCGACTCGCGGATGCGAGCCGAGTCCTCCGAGATGATGACGTCGGTGAGGCCGACGAAGAGGCTGATCGTGCCGACCGGCAGGATCATGCTATGCGTGACGGGTCGCGCCGCCGGGATGTAGCTGCTCGGCAAGATCTGGAGCATCTCGCCGATCGCGATCATGCGGCCGGTGGCGATCGACTCGTTGATGGGCAGACTGGATCTCGCCGCAGAACACCGGCCTGACCGGCCAGGCCCACGGTGGGCGCCACTGTCGTGGGAATGACCACGGCAGATGCTGCAATCGACAGTGAGTAGTAGAACATGGGGCAAGGGCGGCCAGCCATCTGCGGTGCGAGATGAGGGCTAAGACACAAGGGTTTACCCAGGTTCGGCCCCCCGGGGGGTAAAGACCTACTCCTGCTAGATTGTATTATGGTGAGAGTACAATGGGGCGAGCTCGTTGTATTTCACTATCTCTTCGCCGAACTAGTGCACCTATACACCTGACAAGTATATTAGATGTGTTGGGGACACAAGAGACTTCTGACTTGTTGTTAACGTGGGAGAAACTAAAGGCAAACTGAAATAAAGATGGAAGCAAGCAAACATGCAACAGATCTAGATGCAAACGGTGTTTCAATGTTTACAAACAAGGCCTAGGGATCATACTTTCACTAGTGAACACTCTCTCATATAAACATATTCTCTTCGTGATACTACTCTTAACTACTCTCCAGTTGGACGCTCTAATCCATGGTAGGGCTATAACAACACTCCTCAAAGTCCGCCTTTGCCAATCTAGATAACCCACACTGTCACCTTGAGCACTAGATGGTTCCAACAAACACCACAATGTCATAAAAACATCCAACTCCAAATATACTCATGATAAAGACATATATAACATAGCTTAAGTGCCACACGGTGTGCACGCTGTCACTTTCACACACGTGGGTAAAAGCATAGATCTATTAAAGCACGATGAGTATTTATATAGACTCAAGCCTAAGTGCCACCATGGTGTGCACACTGTCACTTTCACACACATGGGGAGAGCAGAGATCTATTGAAGCACTTGAGTAGCAAGGTAGATCTACTTGATTACAAAGCTCATGACCACAACATGATCATGCATAGAGAGAGAGATGAACACATAGCTACAGGTAGAGCCCTTAGCCTCGAGGAAGAACTACTCCCTCGTCATCATGGGAATCAACAACGGTGATGGAGATGGCGATGGAGATCGATGGAGATGGTGGCGGAGATCGAAGGAGATGGCTCCGGGGGCACTTCCCCGTACCGGCAGGGTGCTGGAACAGAGACTTTCTATCCCCCGAATCTCCCCTTCGGTGGCGGCGGCGCTGCGGAACTTTTCATGGCTTTCTGGTCGATTCTTTAGGATTTCTGAGTCGAGGGCTTTTTATAGGCGAAGGAGGTAAGGTCGGTGGAGGTCTAGGGGGCCCACACCCCCTGTGGGCGCCAACAGGGTTGGACCGCGCCTAGGGGGTGCGGCCACCCTGGTGTCCTCCTCCATCTCAGCTTCGTGGTTCCGTGTTGCTCCGGGAAAAATAGAAAGATTGGCTTTTGCCCCGTCCAATTTCGAGAATATTGATTTTCTGCCTTTTCTGGAACAAAAAACAGAAGAAAACAGGCAACTGGCACTGTGGCATCTTGTCAATAGGTTAGTTCTAGAAAGTGTATAAAAATACCTCAAAGTGTAGACAAAACATAAGACAAATGATATAAAACAAGCATGAAGCATAAAAAATTATAGATACGTTTACGACGTATCGGCTATCTTGCAAGTTTGATTATTTTTTGTGTCTGTTTATTGGGTACTTAACAATTTATGCTGGGTGCCAGATGCATATTGTAGGAGGGTTCTTAACAAGTTAATTTGTGACGCCGAATAATATGAGCACATGATCCATGTGGCGGTGCGGAACGTAGCCAGGACAAGGTACTTGACAAAAATGAGTGGGGCGCTGATAAAACATAAAACCTGCTATTGGTTGTTAGTTGGGATTTTTATTTTGAGTTCTGCTCAACTTGCAGCATAGCCATCTCAACTTAATTACAGTGTAAGGTCTGCTATTTGGTATAGTTTTCTCACACTGGTTTGCTGTCGTTCTTGTAGGTAAACTGGATTAGGTACTCCGAAGAGCAGGTTGACATTGTTGGTGTCCCAGAAGAACATCTCTCAGGGCATGCATTTCACAATTACCATCTCACTTCACCTGATGATATGTAAGTTCTCTTCTTCCCAGACTGCAGATTCTGTTTTGACTTTGAGGGGCCTTGCCATCCGTGACAGAGTTAATGCAGAGTGTTGTTTAAGTTCCAACATAATGCACATGGCAGTCTGATATATGAAGGAGGGGCTATTGATGCTGCCATGTTTCTCCATAAAAGCCAAATTTCCTACAAGATTCAGTACTACATATTTCTCTTTGCACTGGAGAAGCCCTTCTGATGGAGCCGTGTTACTTCCCGCACGCGGGAGACACTGTCATATTATAGCGGTTTTCTTTGAAAATTGTCGACGAGAAATTGTGCAGACTTTGAGTCGATGTTAAGGTCCATATTTTCTGAACTTGAGTTCCTATGTACTAAGTCGTTAATCTTGTGGTACTGATTTCTGGGAGAGGTCTGCGTACTTACCATCTAAAGTTGGAATACTAGAAATGGTGAAAACTGGTACTGTGTTCAGAAGGATTATTATCGCTATAGCATAATGGGAATTGGTCCGTGGCTTTCAGCAACTATATGTCCTAATTGATCTGTGTGCTAATTTTTTGTTTAACCGTTGATGCTCACGGGCTTAATAAGTTAAAGTGGGGTGCTGAATCATGGGGCCTAGGCTAATACTATTTGGTTTTGATGAATGGATTTTTTTTCTTGGATTGCGTCTGGTTTTTGGTCGGGAAGGTTCATGGGCTCATGTTAGCACGTGTTCAGGCAACGGAGCAGACCGACCAATTATCGAGGTCTCTTACGTATCGATTAGTTAGAACTTGAGTTTCTGTGATTCAAATTCTTATAAACACTGTTGTAATTGGTGTTGAATCATATGATTTGTTTAGGATACTTAACAATGTATGTTGTCGTGCTGAAACATATGGTCTGTGGGAAGCATGCTGCTGCAGCAAATGGTGGCATAACTTTTTTCCTTTTTATGAAACCAAACTTTTTTTCTATAGGTAACTACAGCAGGTGCAAATGGATTTGATAGAGATGCTTGATAACCATGTTAATTCTAGTTTAGCCGTCTTACTGCATGATACCGAAGTATGATGGAGGGAGCGCTCAAAAGATCAGATCTAGTTAGTCGAAAAATGTCATGGGATCTTGACAAGTTAAAGCGAGGGTGCTTGACAAGTTAAGACATGGTGCCGAATAATTTGAGAAGAGCAGAATATTTGGGCCTTCTCTTTGTTTGCGTTATATAGTGGTTTTATTTTAGGTGCTTAACAAGGCAATCATACCGTTGCTATTATCCCCTAAGGAGTATATGCCAAATTCTAGGAATACAAACATGATTTTTTATGATGCTTGAAAATAATTCTGTTGTGATTCCTACATGCTTCGATGATGATCTAATTCACTATTCTCCTCTTGGTATGCATAAGGAACCGATGTAATGATTGATCTCTTGGTGCAGAATGTCGATTATAATGAGTGCTTAATGAGGCCTGGTCCAGTGCTGAATGATTGACCATAGTACTGGTGATATTAACCACTTGTGCTTAATATCAAATTACTTGATGGGTCAGATAAACATCCTCGCAAGCACGCACATCTGCAACCTTGACCAAGCTCTGTTGTTTGTTTGTTTCATCAAACTTATCAACCTTAAATATGCATTCTGAGCTATTCGTGTTATGTAGAACTTAGCGGCCACAACTCCCATGATTTTTTTGTCTATGCCTCAACTGCTTGTTGCATGTCTATCCCAAGATTCCATCTTGTATAATGAAACTTATGATCCTTTTACATGTTTGCAGCTTTTTGGAGAGCTAGCTTATATTCAAACTGTCGCAGGAGTTTGCCACAAGGATGTGAAACACGAAAATCATTGTTCCAGGAGTTTGCCGTATGTGGTCATAGTCAGCTCCATTCCAAATTCCATGAAGGAGTGAGATACTTATAAATATAATCGGAGGGTGCTTAACAAGATATGCTCTAGTGCTGAATCTTTGAACACTTGGCACCGAATTTACGACCAACACAGCTAGTGGGAAGATTTTCAAATGAGCCTGTAACCTAGGTGCTTTTCTTTTCAAATGGTGTACTTAGTTTTTTTAGTGTTGGGTGCTGAATCAGGTTTAGTTAGTATCTCTCTAACAATCCAATTTTTCTCTATTTTCTCCCAATGCTTACCTTGCTCATTCTGTCGTGCTATACCAAAGGGCGTGCTGGATGGAGCTTAGGCCTGATTGTTCCTATGTGATTTTTTTTGGTCTGTTTTACCGTACCTTTTACCAGTCTTATAAGTATCAAAAGTATGATTTGCACTAACGGCTGAGACTAAGCGGTATAGATTAGGCCCAATAGGCCCAAATTTGAGTTTACCTAAATAATCTGAGAGAAAAAACGTTGAAATCAATCGCTCTTCGCGTACAGCGCCTCGGCCCCGACCGCACACACCGCCGCCGCGACCTCGCCGCCGCGACATCGCGTACACCGCCGCCACGACCTCCACAACCGGCAGCGTGACCCGCGGCCAGCTCTTCCAGGCCACCGCCGTCGCCGTCACCTCCACGCCGCCGCGACCTCCTGCCAGTCGCCCTCGCCGCGACCTCCACGCCGGCTGAGCCGGACAGACGCCGCCCTCGCGACCTCCATAGAACCCGCGGCCAGCGCTTCCACCCCGCCGCCGTCGCCATCACATCCACGCCACCCGCCGTCTCCACCTCAGACTGGGAGATCCCATCGACATGAGCAGCTCCGCCCCAATCTCCGACAGAAGGTTTGTGTTTCCCTCGATCCTTCTGCCAATGATGTACTCTGGTAGCTAGCTTCTTCATTTCCAGTAGACATGATGAAGATGATATGGGCTGTGAGGAAGACCGAGAGGCAGTTCCATATCCACAGAGTTGTTGCATCTGTGATGATCTTGCTCCTTTTTGTTGTGCTCCGCTGGGACATCATAGCTTAATTGATAGGGATGCAGGGAAGAGGAACGGGGGGTGCGGCAAGAGCTGAACACCAATGGTAGCGAAACATTCAGGCTTCAGAGGTACTGTCTAAGGAGGGATCGGTGTTGCCTATTGCAAAGTATCTGAATGGGTTGACACGTTTTCTACTGTTCTTCTTAGAGCATTTGATACTCCCGGGATTTTGAAGAACAAGAGGTAGTGGTAGGAGCACTAGGAAGAACCATCTATATCCAGGGGACTAGGACCATCATAGAATGTTCAGATGAAAAAAAGGATTTTCAGTAGTGGATTTTTACGTATTATTAAAAACATTTATAATAGTGTAAAAGACAACTTGTAGTAAGGCATATTTAGGATTCACTGGTCGCTGTTGGGCGTTGTCATTGCCGTGGATAGACGAATCGCAGAGCTCCTGTGATTGAAGTCGCTATTGGGCGTTTTCGATGTCGTAAATAGTCGCGACAGTCGGAGGGCATGCACATTTACAGCAGACAGAAGTGCTTCTTGCTGATTCAGCGTGGTCCTGTAGTTTTTGCTTCCACGCATTAGTGATTTTTATTTCAAGATGCAAGCATAGATTCATGTCGATCTGATTAGATTCAAGTAGTGCCTCAAAGGATTCAAGCTGTGATATGCAGATGTTTTTCACATGCTTACTGAAGAGTACATTCCGAGAGATCATTGCCAAGTTGGGGCCCATTCTAAGTACATACATACTTTCGCATTAGGTGAGCTATATTTCTTCAGTTTGCAGATGCGCCCACAAATGATATTTACTTAGGTATTAGTGGTTGACAAGAAAGAAAGGACAAACTGATAGAGGGGGTACGCTTGGGTGCAGAAATGTAAAAGAGAAAGACATACAAAGATATATCATGCAGTTTTCCTTTTCTTTTAACCTATGTTATCTCCATGTTTTCCCGACAGGTTATATGATGTAGACATGATTTACTTGGGGTGGTAACATCAACTTTTTTTTCGTTGATTGCAGTTCACATACATGGAGCATGAGGAGCATGATGAGTACCTCCGTGTGGTCAACAAGACCTTCAGAAGTGAGGAGGAAGGATATGAGTTTTATAACGAGTATGCTAAGATCAAAGGGTTCGGTATTAGAAAGGAGGAGGTGAAATATTTGCCAGGCAGCAAAACGCGGTTCAGACGGCTGTACACATGCTTACCGTACGTTGGCGAACTTCGAAAGACCTGACCCGAAAAGAACCCCAAAGGCTCTTACTCGTTGCGGATGCAAAGCTCGTTTAGGGATTGAGCTTATTCCGGCTACCGGCGAATGGTTCGTGAAGGATTTTGTGGACAACCATAACCATCAACTCGCTAAGGAAGGTGATGCTGCTTACTTGTATTCGCATCGCCGGATGACAGATGGTCAAAAGGCTAATGTAGTTGGGTATGGGATTGGTGGCCTCCGCACGCATCAGATAATGAATGTTATGGAACATGCAGCAGGTGGTCCTGACAAGGTTGGGTTCATACCCCGAGATTTGTATAACTTTGTGGCGGAGTACAAGAAGAAAAAGATAGAAGGTAGAGATGCTGAATACGTGCTGAACTATATGGCGGCACAGAAAGACAAGGATGCAGACTTTTTCTACAAATATGACACCGACAGTGAAGGCCATCTGACAAACATATTCTGGGCAGATGCACAGTCGCGGTTGGACTATGATGCTTCTGGCGGAGTCCTCATCTTTGAGAGTACGTACCGTGTGAACCGCTATAATCTGCCATTTGTTCTATTCGTTGGAGTGAACCACCATCGCAGCACGACCGTGTTTGCGTGTTCCCTCTTATCGGATGAGACCACTAGCTCGTATATATGGTTGCTTAAGACGTTTCTCTTGGCGATGCGCCAGAAGCAGCCAAGGTCGCTGATCACCGATGGGGACTATGCAATGGCTAGAGCAATCTTTGTTGTAATGCCGGAAGCGTTTCATCGGTTGTGCAGCTGGCACATTGAGCAAACATGTTAAGGCACATTCACAAGGAAAAATTGAAAGACTTCAGGCAATTCATTTACCAGAGGATGGAAGTTGATGAGTTTGAGAGGAGATGGGCCGAGTATAGGAATAACTATGGGTTTACCGAAAAGGACACATGGTTAACTAGAATGTACGAGCTGAGAGGCAAATGGTCGGCGGGCGTACACGCAATTTCAAAGCTAGCAACAATTGCATTTACTGTAGTCATTTCAGTTCTGGTTAATTCAACAGATGGATTATATGGTCATTTAAATCGCAATCTTTATTTTCTAGTTAATGGCTTATCCCAGTTTTAAATCTGAACCTATTTACCTACAGAACAGTCAGCAGTGAGTAGCTAACCTCATAGATGCAGCTAAGCAAGTAGTGATGCTACAGGTATATAAGACAGAGAAAAAAATCTGAGTTCGAAATTCAAGTTTGAAGGCAGAATTTGAGACGTTTTTAATGTATTAGGGACGTTTTTGCATATATTAATTTGAATTGTGCCTCCGACATTCATTATTCTGGCCAGATGCATAGTCATGGTTAGACAATAATGCTTTTGACGGAGTCCTCATCTTTGACGGTACGGTCATGGTTAGAAAAACACTATAATATGCCATTTGTCCCGTTTGTTAGAGTGAACCATCATCGAAACATGACCGTGTTTGTCAACTCTCTTTATCATGTTCAGTGTATCGGCGCATTTTTTTTCTCAACTTAGTTACCTATAAAGTGGACAGAAAGTTGGGATGGTTATTCATCATTTTGAACTTCCATAACAATCTCCAGGAAACAATTGCAATCAACTAAGACTGCAACTTTGATGTGGTAAACCAAAAAATCATTATTCGGTGCATCATCTAACTTATGGTTCGACGACAACGCTAACTGAACTAAGTCCACGGCCATCTAACTTATGGCTTGCTAAACTGGCTCTAAGCTGATTCATGATTTTCAATCTCCCTCTTAGCTACACGCTCTCCACGGCGGCCTCTCCCACGTCCCCTCCCACGCGTTGCCATTGCTTGTTTGGCTTGCTGCTTCCTGCATGGTTACATAACTTTTATCAGCAAAGGCAGGACCAAACTAAAGCCCGGACAAAAAATAAGATGATCATGTGATTATATTTAAATAACATAGGAACTGAAAAGACAGGGTGAGTATCAGAGAAAATGAAAGTCATAATGCTCAAATTAAAACTGCTTACAAAAGTACATGTAAACAGAAAGGTATGTATAACAAAAGACTAACATTTCTTTTCCTCTTCGATTCCTCCTCACTTTCATCTTCAACATGTTTCCTAATGAAATTTCACGAGTTATTGAAGTCCATGCCAGAGTATAGTTAACCACAGTTTAACACCTTACCTTCTTTTTCCAAGCTTATGATCTGCATTGGCATCTGGTGCACCTAAATCTGGAACTTTCCTAGCTACATTCTTCAAGAAATCATACACTTTGTAAGTATGCACGCACTGTTTCCTGTAAAGTAATAGTACTGAATGAGATAACGAGTCCATCAGACAAAACAGATGCTTTTCCTCAGAAAATAATACATAATACATATCAGGATCAAGAAAGTAAGTCCATTCTACCACAAATTGAAATAATGCAACCACCAACACGGTAAATACCAAAAACCAATATTGACACAAATGCTTACCTATCTTTGTATTTTAGTTCAAGAAACATGTACTAAGGAAGATTTGCTACCCTTTGTTTTGTGAAAACATGAAACTGGCACCTTGTTGGACCCAGATGCCCTGATAAAGGACAATGAAGACGAAGGGATAAGAATTTATTCGAATGCAGCCTGGAAAAAAGAAGAAAGTACAGGTTCACAAGGAGCTGTTTTCACATGCATTGGAATACACATTCAACCGAACGAAAATGCAGGGCTAACAAACATCAAATTTCAGGCTTCAACAACACCAGCTCTCTCGGTACTCCAGGCAGAAGCAAAGGCCATGCTTCTTGCAAATGATTGTGCTATGAAACTACAGGTCACCAATCCTATCTTTCTAACAAACAACAAGATGCTAGCAAAGGCAGTTGCAAGCAGCAAAGTGGACTCAGAGTTTATTCATTTTTTCTAAAAAAAATTTAGAGTTTATTCATTGGAACACCGGAGAAACTCTGGCCAAGATATTAAATAACACAAGAAAGTTACAGGAAAAAAGTGTCTCACATTTCAAGAAATGTCAATAATATAGCCCATGATTGTGCTCATAAGATACACAGGAACATCACAGCTGTACCTATCTTCCTCTGCTCTTCGACAGCACACTCAAATTCTTCCTGCCCTATCCTTCCTCTTCTTCTTCATTCTGATTGACAGGAATTTGTAATTCAAGATATACGCTGTTGTTGAGCTGTTAATATATTTGATGCCTCCTGCGCCTACTGTTGTTCAAAAAACAATGCCCTAATGTACTTTGAACTTCACCAACACAGTGACCATTTTTTCTTGTCATATATAGAAAAGAAGTTAAACCATGTAAGCATGTGCTGGAGCTTTGAGGTTGTGCTCTACAATCTTATAGGTTGCACGTCTGCTGTGACTTGGCTCATGTATAGTGTTAGCGAGTTGTTTCATCTAGGTTCCATAAGAATATAAAAGAAGCCATTGCAATCATCAACAAGTCTGTAACTTCGACATGCTAAAATACTCTAGGTCAAAATAGTAGTTCGCTGAACCAAAAGTGACAGAATGATATACTATGACATTCTCAATTTTATCGAGTGCAAACTGAGTATTCATTTCTAAAATTCGTAAGTCGTAACGCAACAATTACCTGCAGCCGAACGGTGTCCTTCTCATCCACCCGTTGGAACACATGAGGGCGACTACCACGGCGAGCGCGAGGACGAGCAACCCTTGGACCGCGTACATGCCGACGCTGGCCATGTCAATCACGACGGCATGCATCGCCAGGTCGAGCATGGCCACGTCGGACGTCGCCTTCCTCTTGCCGTGCCGGGTCGCAGCGTTAGGTGAGGATGGCATCGCGGGCGGCGCCTTCCTCTTGCCGTGCCGGGTCGCAGCGTTAGGTGAGGATGGCATCGCGGGCGGCGCCGTCGGGTCCTGGATAGGGGACGGGGCGGAGGGCGCCGCGGGGGCTGAGGGAGGCTCTGTGGCGACGAGGGCGCTGCGGCCAAAGAGGGTAGCGCCGTGGGCTCCAAGATCGGGGCCTGGGCGGAGGGCGAGGATGAGGTCGCCGGGCGCGAGGGCGAGGACGGGGCGGAGGGTGAGGACGGGGCATGTGGGATAGTCAGCCTTGCGGACGGTAAGGGAGAGTTGGCGGGCCGCCGGAGCGTTGAAGCGTCGGAGAAGAACGGGACGGTGGCGGCGGCATGGAACGAGGAAGAGACTGCTGAATTTTTTCCAACGCAAAGGAACCTAGATGGTCTCTGTTGGGCTCTTGGGCCAGGCCCCTATACGGCCTTTTTCTTTTTCGTTGGCAAAACTAGACAAAGTATGATACATACTGGTCAGCTATTTGGCACAAGTATGATTTGATATAGTCCATTCGATGGACAAAAATAAAGGGCTCTAATTTATTTTGGGGTACCGTAAAACATCTTTTTTTTTCTTATCAGTGAGTTGACAGATATTAGTATTAGTGAAGAAAAAAATCTATATAACCCCATAACTATCATGTTTCAGACTCAACACTCCCCTAAGTTTGAAGTGGTGCACTTGGCCCCCTCAACTATGAAATACCAGATAATTGATCCCCCTGACACCTGATAAGTTGTTTTGCAGTCCGGTTTAGTTGACCTGGAAATTTGTCAAAACCACGTATGGTAAGACGAGGCCGAAGCGGTGGCCAAGCCTGTCGACGGCAGCGGTCCAATCCCGACTAGCGGTTGTGCTCGCATCCTAGTAGCGGCAACAGTTTTTTGCATCCTCCGTCCCGTGCAGCAGGGGCGGGGGCAGTGCCCCTGTCCCACACATCCTAATCTTTGATTCATATGTCCCGAGCAGCGGTGGTTTTCTGAATCAGCAAAGCTCACATCGGTTCCACACATTAAATCGAATAGAAGAAGGCTGGATTGGGGCTGCTGGGAGGCAATAAGTAAATATGTGAAGCCAATTTTTGAGGATAATGAATCAGATTGGAGATTTTTTGAGGATTTGAAGCGCTGCTCCGGTCAGCTTTGACGCCTAATCTTAATCTTGCCGTCCTTGCCGCCCGGTGGTCGGTGGAACCTGTAGCCCAACGCCATGTCGAGGACGGGCTCCGTGCGGACACAGGAGCCATGCTCCGCTGCTTCCTACCCTCCTGCCCGCTCCTTGCCCTCTTCCCCTTGTCTAGGGCCTTCGATTTGGCCCACCTCATTGATCAGTGTCTGCTGCCGCTCTAGCATCCCCCGCGGTATTGCTGCTATCGTAGGCCGTCCACCATTAGTGCGGGTTCCCCTGAGCACGGAAAAACAGCAGGCCTACAGCCGGAGGCCACGGCCGAACGCGATCTTTCCCCACCGTGCTCCCTCCCGATGACGTTGACCTTGTGGGCGAATGAAAGAGTGCCATGTGGCAGAACCGGCCTGCAAAACAGCTTATCAGAGACAAGGGGTCAATTACCTGGTATTGCATACCTGAGGGGGTTATGTGTGCCACTTTAGACTTAGGGGGGGGGGGGGGGGGGGGGGGGGGAGGGGCTTTGTCCCAAACCTAATAGTTGTGGGGGTTATATATACTTCTTTCTATTAGTGAATTAACCTCTTATCTGCTATTTCTCAACGAGCTCAGCTGATACATTTATTACCATACATTGTATTCCATATGACATAATATGTTAGCCAAAATTGCAAGTATGGATCGACAAAATTAGAGCTGGTAGGCAGAAAACAAAATGAGAATGGTGCTGAATGGGCTTGTTCATTTTTTCTTACTCTTTAAGGTGTTTTTGATAGTACCATGTGAATAATCTGTTCACTTATTATTGGTGTGTGGGTTTGACGAAAACAAACGCACTACAATCTCTATTTATTTAGGGGTTAGAATCTCTTCGCATGATTACTGTTAGAGGGAGAAAAAAACAAGAACAAGAGGAGTGGGGCCTACTTTGTACCGATCGGCGAGCTTAACCAGAAGTAGTTTGAGATCTCATTGGAGATCGGTCACCCCGGGTTAGGTACTTGGCCACTCAGAACAGAGATAGCCCATGCAACGGGTACCGAGTGTTTGAAATTCAAACGTGGGCTTTAAATCTAGACAACGTGGGCAGACTGGCAGTGGGCTGACAAGGAAACAGTCAGCCCACTGCGCACAACAACCATGTTTTGCCATTTTTATCTCTTTTTTGAACTCAGATTCAAAAAAAGGCTGCAAATAATACATAAATAGAACTGCATATCTATGACAGGTTTTCTAATTTGCTTGAGGATGTCATGTGTTAGGTGAGAGAAACTCATTTAACAAATAGGTGATGCAAATCTTTACTATTCCTTAAAAGCAAAGACGACAAGATGGTGGTACGTCGTACCCCACCCCGAAAGTTCCCCGCCTGCTGAAAAAACCAGATGGCCAGGTCCCGTACGGCGTACCCGCCTCCTCGCAGGCTCGCACCTGTCCGGCACAAAAAAAAAATCGCTAGAAAACCGCCGGCCGCGCTAAAAAGCAGGGCCACGAATAAAAGAAGCATGCCAAACATTCCAATCCTCACATTGGAAAGGGTGCTCCCAACAGAATCCCCCACCCACGGCAGTGTTGGCGGTTGAAACGAATCCAGCGACGACGCAACCTCTGGCCGACGGCACTCTGTCCTCCGACTGTCATTCCTTCCCCAAGGCGGCAAGGCGCCCCTCCACCGGCGCTGCTCGCGCCTCCCCCTCCGTTGTCGCTGCACCACCGCAACACAAGCTCTTCCGCTGATGCCAGAGGCGATGTAGCCTGCGGTGGGGATCAGAGCGCGGTACCAGTCAAGTGCGCGTGAGCATCGAGGCTTTAGATGCATACACCAATCAGATGATGGCTTGTATGCATGTCTACAGATTAAACATTAACCTAGCTAGGTAAGGAATCAATTGCTTTTGATGGCATTGGAGTAATCTTTGTTGCAGATCCCAGAGCGCAAGGGGAAGCTCAGGACCTGAAGGACTCGAGTTAGCAACAAATCGTCAAGGAGCCTCACATATTTAGTGTTTCTCCTTGGTGCTTAATTTTTCCTTCTATTGAGTGGATTTTGTATTGAAGAATACTAGGGATAAAAGGTACTAGCAGTTGTGTTTTGCAATCAGTTTTCTTATTAAATTTCCGATTCCATCTAGATGATAGTATCTCTAGGACGGACACATGATGAAGACTGGGAGGCCGGTTGGTTGAAGCTGGCCGTCACAACGGCACTGGTTTCTTTTGGCAAAATAAGGACCTGGTAGTTTTAAGGTGTGTAGTCAAAACTTTTCTACCAGCACTTATTTAATATGATGCACCTCATAAATAGATGTCTTTTAAAATTTGTAGCATGTGCTAATGTTATGTCAGTTTATCAATGTTCGTATAATTGATGAATGGTTAATTGTTATAGATATGTGCTATAGGTCTTCCAGTCGTGTTGCCGCCTTAGCCTTCCACCACTGATGCTGCCCCTGCCCACATTCTGCTCGAGCTCGCTGTCGCTGGATGGATACATTTCGCCACTCCTGGCATCATTTCTGACCTTGGCCAGCTGACGGCTCTACCACTCATTCTGTCATTTAGCCTGCTGGAATGGGAGAACTCCTCAATCTTGTTAGATTCTTTAACATAAAACCCAAGTGAGATCTGGGTTGCTTTTCTCAAACTATGTGGGTTGATGTTAAATCTTGTGCAAATTGCAACCTTTGTTTAACACAATAGGTTAGGGTGGTCGATGGTTATTGTTTCTTCTGATTGTATTTTTTAGCGGAATTGTGTAAAGTAAAGTCTAAGTGAGATCTTGGTTGCCACCCATGTACACGGTATTTTAAATTCCTACAAAGTATTTTTAATATCTATATATACTTCTCTAGGCATTTTTCCAGTTCACGCGTAAACATTTTGCAAGTATCGGTCTCATGGTTCTTGTTTTTGCAAACTTATATCCCAACAAAGTAGCCGTGGCAATGTTATCAAACATGAAGAATGTTTATCTCTGCGATGATTACATGTTCCACTGTTACATTATATAAGTCAAGCAGGAGAGTTAAACATCTCCCTCACACGAAGAAAAAGGCAAAAAATCGTGCTCCTTGTATCCTGCACGCTGGACAAAACCCGGAGAATGCCTCTCAACCTGTCCGTCTTATCCTGTCAATCCACATGGAGGAAACAATGCCTCCTCCATCTGTTGCCGCGCCGCCAATCCAAGCTACCACCACACTGCCACCTGCAGCTTCGACCGTCGTCTTCACAGTCACCCGCCGTGTCGCTTCCCTATTCATGGGCACCGCCTCCCCAATCCCCCAGCCTTCTCTCGTCCGATGGAAGCCATTGTAGCTCCCAAAATGTGGAACCACCGGTCAGCTCCGTGCATGCGGAGATGTGGAGCCGCTCGTCAGCTCGGCACGTGGGGACTACCGATCATGCTGGTTTGAACCTTGGCCTGTACAAAACACACCGAGCCCTCAAAGATCTCCACTTCCTCTCCTCTTGCCTGTGTCGAATATGGTGACCAGACCAGCTCCCACCGCCTCATGGGCTGTAGAACCTTTGTCGATGCCGCCATCACCAGACACGCCCCCTTCTGCCGCTGAAGCATTAATATGCTTCACTCCTCGATATGTTCTCCATGCTGCTGCTATATGCTATTTAGGTATGATTGATCTTGCAGGTGGAGGCGCTGGTTCCAGAAGGGGAATATCTTAGCATTGTGATGGAGCTTGCAAGGTAGTGGCGGAGTCCAGCATCCTCAACTCACTCTATTGCATGCTATTTGGGTTTGATTGATTGACCTCGCAGGTGGAGGCAGTGGTTCCCAAGGAACACCCTAGCATTGTGGAGGCGCTTGCAAGGTGCGCGGCGTAGTCCAGCGTCTGCAGCCTTGAGCAGGGTCAATAGGTAATAGAAATTCATATATCCATTACGCCTCAAGTTCAGTATCTATTATCATTATAGGGCGATGATCATTTAGAACAAGCAATGAAGGTATTTCTAAATTTAGGACTAGAACAAGTTTACTGTTGCCTGTTGGGCTTCTCACTGAATTTAGTACTTGGTAAACTTTTCCACACAACAAAGACTTGGTTAAACGTTACTCTTCACAGATGCATATAGGGCCACATTCTTTATGGTCCTAATCACTCAAACAATTTAGTTGTCGGTCACGCTTGTTTATTTCAACCAACAGAGTACCACATCTATTAGTGTGCTATTAGTTCAGACCTTTGGCCCGTTGAGTTATGTCCTTTAATGCCAAGCCTGCTTATATGTGTTGTTGATACTAAACATGAGTTGAACAACCTTTTGTTGGTCTTTCTCTGTCTCTCATGTTACTATCTACCATTGTGTACTAAGATTCACAAATGTCAGTTTGAATGTTGCCCCATATGAAAAACGTCTTGGCATTAAATTCGTTTGGACCAGTCATTCTTTGAAAACTTCTCGATGCTCAAGGTTTACATCGACATTGTGCTGCATCTGTATGCATTTGGCTCTTTTTAGTTTAGAAATTAGAATGAATCAACTTATGTTAACGTTTCTACTGTTAGAGTCTCATTGATTTGCTATTGGTCGAGGACACTAAAATTGTAATGCAGTATTGAGATATGGGTCAGTGTTTTCGTAAGGGGATATTTTGAATCATGCCACACTATGTCCTATGCATAGTCAGTGATATTTTTCAATGTTGCAAATTGTTGTAGTGGCATGGTGCCATGCATGATGTCCAATTTCTCCTCTCTTTTTGTAAGAAAATACATAATAGTTGTCTTTTTCTTTCATTAACAGAACATATTTACAAATTAGAAGCACAACAAGGTGAACAACATATCAACTCAATACTTTCTGAATCAGGATACTATAATTTTCTTTTTTTGTACTATACTATTGTTGCTGCCTTGCCGGTACCATAAAAAGAAGGGACTAATGGTGTTTATATTTCTTTCAATTTCCGTGACTGGAGTTGTGCGTCTCCATTGGATACACTACATCGTACTACATGCCTGCCACATTTACTTGTAAATCTAGGTACCTAGCTATGATTCATGAAAACATTTCAACGATGAATAATCTGAAGGCGACTCTGAGATTTCTTTGATCCATCTTAAAATGTCTTTCTTGACATGTACAAGGAAGGTCCTGCAGTGGTGTTTGTTGGGGAATCCTTCTTTGTTGCATCAAGGTCAGAGAAGTTCTCTTCTCTGGTTGTATGCTTATTTCAATATGCTTTATGCTATCTTAACTACATGGTAGTGGATATTACTTGTAGTAAAGATTAGCAAAATGAAAACTAAGATCATGATATGATTCTAGGAGTGTGAAAAAATTGTGTTTTTTGGACATTATATTATTCTTTGCTCGATTTTAGTTGGAAACAGAAAAATAAGTATACGCGGATTTTTATGCTTTACTTTTTTTAGTATTCTCTATAGCACATTTCATAGCCATCAGTATTGACTATATTTTTGTTAATCTTACTTACGATTGCTTGTCCATATGTCTTTGCTCATAAGTACTGACGATAAGCAGAGTTAGATGAGAATACTTTTGATTTATTCATGCATGCTTAGTTTGCCCCACATGACCTTCCGTCCATAGCTTTAGAAACTCGTGAATCATGTCTCTTTGCGTCTTGTCCCAATGTAGATCTTTTTTTTGCATAATATAGACTCTTTATTAACCAATGTCGTGCATATATTTTGTATATGTATTGTGGCAGGTGCGAGGTCTTGAAGAGAAGGAGCTCCGATTCACGAAACGGAGTAGTGCCCATGACCCATTTGTGAGTTCCACCAGGAGATCGACCTGGACGACCTAAACAGAGCAGGTTCTGCTCAATCCCGTTCATCCCCTTCAGTTTTTCTTTGTTCCCGCTGTGACATTCCTGGTATGTTCTTTCATGTATTTCTTTGTTTTTTAACCACATTAAGATTTGTGATTTCCAGGAGTTCCAAAGGGCTAAATAAAGAATGACTTGAAAACCAGTGATATACATTGTACAAATCACTTATCTCTTGTAACCGGTAAATTGGTAATTCCATCTGTGATTTTTCATTGTTACTTTCAAGCCCACTGAAATCTGAGTAACTAGGCATTTCTGGACACTGATATTCAACTTCAGGGGTGTGCCGCCCTAGGATTCAGAGATGTCTTTGAGCCAGGTTGGTTTATTGCGTCCTTAATCACCTCACTGTTGTGCAGAATTTCTCAGCACATGTTTATCCTCACCTAGAAAATAAAGTCTCCCGGTTTCTTTTTTGTCGTCATTTTTGCCTGGTAATCATGCCCATGCATATGCTCTCTGTTTAAAACTGTTCTTAATTTACCTCCCCCATATTTTTTAGCTGATGCTTAGATGATTGTCTTTGGTTGTGTTACACACTTCTTGTGTAATGTGCTAATGTCCAATTTTCATGCATTCCGAGATGGGAAGGTTTTCCATGGCAGTGCACAACCATTACACTTTTAATATAAAGATTAATTTCTATAGATAAACACCTAGGGAAAGGGAAAGTAGCTGAATGGATGAATCTTTTAGAGCTAACAAGAGGTTCAGGTGTCTTATTGTCAGTAGTAGTATTGTAAGATTTTGTAGTTCATTGATACACACTTCCAGGCATAAGAGCTTAGCAATTTGCTTCCATGCAAATCTTGTTGTTTACATTGCAAACCCGAATTCTGTAAATGTAAATAGCCGATTTCAAGGTTAAGGTGATTGGAGCCTTATAGTTGGAGGTGCCTTGTACTCTGAGGTGTCTCCTCTGACATATGTCTTTGTTGCTACGTCTGCAAGAAAGGACTGCATACGCCCCACTGCAAGGGATCCCGATGGCCGCCACCTGCGGGAGCGGTGGTGGAGGAAGCCTCCACCATGGTCTGGCAGAGGAGGAGCCTGGCTTCCACTCCGACATGCTCCAGAAGCTGTAAACTCCCCTCCCTTTGTCCATGTACCTCGATCCTCCGCAGTTCCGCTCGCAATCGATTGTCCGTTACCTCGAATCTCTTGCCGCTTCACAGTTTCCGTCTAGATCCAGACTCTGCTTGTTGTTGGCTTGGGTTGAGTGCAATTTAACACATTTGTTCAGAGATTAGGGATTCTGCTCAGCCGATGGGGTTCAAGTAAGAGCCTGACTAGATGGATACTCCTCGCCGTTGTAGGTAAAGATCTCCTCCACATCAACCTGTAGCTTTCCTAATTTTGTTATTGTTGATCATTAACTTCTGTAACATCCGTTGCCAAATTTAGATTCGGCGAAATGTTTTCAATGCTAGCTCATTCCCTCTTAGATTATTTATGCCAAATACATAACCAGATTCATGATGACAGCTGAGCAGTAGCTTATTGTAGGTGACATCACTCAATTTTCTGTTACCCCATCATATATTCCTTGGTTAATCTCATTGGCCGAACTCACAAAAAAACAGTGACATCATGGTGTGTGGTTGGCAGATACACAGGAGTATTTGTTTTCTTTTCAGCTGGTATTCTTGTATGAATTCTACACTCTGAACAATGTTAAGAAGGGTGATTCAGTTTGCCTACCAAAAGACACTATCTTTTTATTCTCCAAAAACAAGCCAATGTTATAGGAACTCTCTTCAGGTTCTCACATGAGAGTTGCAGTTACCATGCAATTTTTGAATAATAAGAGTTGATTTCTTGATGTTCACTTCGTGGAGCTGAAATATGAACTTTTATTTGGGTCGTAATTTGTTCCAAACTTCTTAATTACTTCTGTTTTTGCTGTGGTTTTCAGTGGTTATCCCTGGTGCAATAACGTTGCAGCACAATCTTCCTTTTTACATTACAATGTGTAACATGCATGCATGAGTTGCCGGTTCTGTGCATCTTTTTGCAAAATGTGTTGAAGCATTACACGAAGAACTATTCTAAGGTGCATCTTTTCACAAGCAATTCCAACCGCAGGTACTTGTCAATCCGTTTTCAATTTCCGGAACACATTGACATAACCAAGGGTTAATGTTTGGTGTCCTATAAAAGGGTACATCACCATGGATTACTCATCCGCTTAGAAGAGGAATTTAACATGAAGTTATGATTTAAGATTTATGTTTAGCATTGGTTTTATTGAGGAAAATCTTCCATTTACCTGTGTCCGACCACCGGAAAGAACCTGGAGGGCATGCTATTCGGGCAGTGGACCACTTCTCCCTCATCAGCTATGAATACTTTCGCATGTACCTCAAGTCCAAGATAGACTCCATCGACAAGGATCTTTCTTAAGGCAAATAAGTATGTTTCTTCACTTCCATATGTTTAGCTATCACATTATTTACCATTCACATGTATTTCCTTTATGATTATTTTCATGTGCTGAATGCAAGTTATCAAACTTGCAGAGGTTTAAATTGGTACGGTTAATCTTCTGAAATTCTGGTTGTAGCACTGCAATATAAGGGCTGCGATTGAAAATTACAAGAGTTGATTGGCATTGTAAAAGAATTAATAGAGTATTGGAAATTTGTTTCAAAGGAAAACTTGAATCCATAAATTTGCACATTCCTTAATAGTTATATAGGCAGGTGTGTTTACGAAGGATTACAGGTTAGGTTTAGTTCTAAAATCCATTAATTTGGTATATGGACTCCCATGTGCCTTACTCGTTGATATATTCTTTTTGTGAGGCAACCAAATAGCTTTGTTTGCACAATTATTTTCATAAAAAAAGTATTTCTATTTAGAGAATCCTTAACAAGTAATGCAGTCTCGATGGTCTGCTTATGTGCATTCATGCATGCTTACAAATTTACTTTTGCAGAATATTAAGTACGTATGCTTACCTCAAGACATCTTCCATGGTATCCCTTGATAATTCTAAGATGGAATTGTTGTTTCCAGGTTTGCTGAAGTCGCTAAAGTCGTAGTCTAATTTTACAACTTTAATCCATATATTGTCTCTGCTTATGTGTGGTTTTTATACATTATACTATACCAAAGCTTGAGATTACTAATATTCTGTCTAATGTGGATAATTAGTCACTATCTATATAAACTTGGAAAGAAAATATTTATTGGTGTTAAAACCAGAAAAATACAGCCAAAGTTGTACTGCATGGACACAATTTTAGTACACGCTTGTTTACATTTCAGTTCATGGTTATGGAGGTGGCAAACTTGTATTTCTTAGATGCACATCTCAAAAACAACATCAAAATGACTAGATGAGTTTTTTAGTATGTTTTTTAAGTTCCTTTTCTACTTCCATGTTTGGGAATTTTTGACTTGGTCACTTTTTATGAAGATTCTTTGAATACAACTTGTATTCTCGATTGCTACATACGAGCATTTTATGTCATGTGCGACATATTGATGAAATAAAAAAATTAAAAACCATGACAACGTATGGGCATTCAACTTCAATTTATTTAGTTTGTTTTTAAATAATAAATTTATTTAGTATGTTATTTTTAAATTGATAGATCGTAGCAACGTACGGGCATTCAACTACGGTATAACTTAGATGGGTATTTATTTATTTAGTATTTTTTTAAGTTGCTTTTCTACTTCCATGTTTGAGAATTTTTGACTTGGTTATTTTTTATGAAGAGTCTTTGAATACAACTTGTATTTTTGATTGCTACATACGAGCATTTTACGTCATGTGCGACGTACGGACGAAATAAAAATTTTAAAAACCATGGCAACACATGGACATTCCGTAGAAAAAGGAAAAGGGGAGACATTGGATACGCATCTCAAAGCACATGTGTGGTTAGAGATGCATCTCTAGAGAGGATGGACGTATCATATTCGCTTCCTATATATATATATAAATTGAACCAACATGTTGTACTTAAAATTCTCATCTTTTATGAGTTTTCAAACTTCCTAGCTAACTGAGTCCACATCCACACTTGACTTGAATGAATTTATGTCGATTTATCGAAGTTAGGTCAAATTTAAAACTACAAGTAAATGGTACGTTGCTTTGAAAGTTTGCGAAAAAAGCTTTTGAAGGTACCACCGAGAGTTTTGACAATATCTTCAAATTCTCTAAGATTTTTTCATCTTGATAATTTAACAAAATATGGTCAAACTTGAGCTACCAGTAAGCGCGATAAATTGCTCTTGAATTAAATGTTTTTTCGGAGGTTGACGGGTGCATCTTATTTTATTAAACAATACCGTCAGTGTGAGTTTTCAACTATGAGGAAAGAACATTCTAAATTTTCTGAGTGATGATGAGATTGTTCTTTTCCATAAAGAAAGTCCGAAGAACATGGATATGAATACCACAAGCCAACTTTTCAGACATATACAGTGGACCAACATGTTGTACTTATGACTTCCCATGTTTTATGAGTTCTCAAACTTCCTATCTAACTCCGTCCACTCGAATGAATTTATGCCGATTTATCAAAATTAGATCAAATTTGACTACTACTAATAAATCATAGGCTGCTTTGTGAGTTTTTTCTGAAAAAACGTTTATAAGTACCCACATCAGGCAGTCAATTAATATATCAGAAACCATTGAAAGTTTTGACGACTAGTTTGAATTCTTGCTAAGATTTTGCATCTTGACAATTTTTGTACCCCTTTTGAAAACGATCACATGAAATAAAGAAAAAGAAAAAAGAAATTAAAAGATTAATGCATGACATGCCCTATCATGTCGTGTGCATTATGTTCCATGAAAAAGTTAACCATGAGTTTTGGAAAATATAGCTTCGCAGTATTGTTCTACATGTATAGACATTATTGGGTTTCAACCCAAACGACCAAGTTTGTCAAGGCCATATCGATCAACATGATAGTTTACAACCTGATGGAGTTCCCACAATAGATGGGTACATCTTGGGGTAGTAATCATTGTTGACCGTGGGAGTTTTCAGACATTTAGTGAATCATGCTTCTTATCTAACTACATTGGTTAAATGAATTTTCCAAAAAAAAAATGAGTCTAGCACGATGCAGATGGGAGTACAGAGCATGAGTTTCTAAGGGTATCCGTAATGTAGGACCTACCTGGATTATGAAAATTACCACAATGTATAAGATCAACATTTTTCACAAGGTAGGACCCACATAGCTTGGTCATATTGCTCCATGCAAGAGAGAGGAGGGATGGGGAATGATTTTTTCTATTCTCTATGGGCAACCCACAAGCTTGAGGTAACTTAATTTTCTCCACAATGTACTACTATATGACTTAAGGTATGTTTTTTACACATTGCGGGTGACCTAAGGAAAAAATCAAATAATGGGCCCACTTGGCAGTGTAAGACAAAGCTATAAAGTCCTATGCAAAAGTTAGCGTCTTAGTTTAGTGGGACCCACGAATCATCTTGTTTAGACACTAGTGGAGCTTACTACTCGTAGTACAGTAGTATTTCTTTTGCTTAGACATATATTCTAAACTCTGTCCACGCGTTGTACATGCAGGGAGAATAAAAGGTAGGCAGGGGAAAATGGCAGCAGCGAAGAGAGAAGAGGAGTTGAAGGCGGTTTGATGTAAGGGCAAAGTTTATGATGGGTTCCTGACACGAGGTACTCCTGAATCTACTAGTAGTAAATTTTAGGACCTATGCACGAAAAAAAATTTGGAAGTGTGTTTTTTCTCTCCTTCGCTGCCTCTCATCTCTCCACCCCTCTCTCTCGTCCACAGCGTGGAGCTAGCACGTGTGCCTTGGTATGGTGTCTTTATTTCTCTTTTTTGAGGGGGAGGCTCTGTTTCTCTGGCGTGTTTGGCAGTTGCGTTGGTGTGGAGTAGGAGTCACTACAAACAAAAATGTCCTTTTACAACAAACAATTTTCGTGGTTGAAGGTTTATTTTTCACGGTTGAAAATCCTTCTACGACGAATGCCTTTATTGGTAGAAGCCCCATATCAAATGAATCTATCATGGTTTTTTTTACCATGGCAGATCGCACCCTTTAGCCAGAAAAAGTCGTTCCGTCATAGATCTGTTCGCCAATCGCGTTAACTGTTGTCTTCATGCAAACTACCACGTGGTGAATATCGTTAACGGCCAGTTAGCATCGTTAACTATTAATGAAACCGTGGTAGAAGCCAGGCCGAGCCAATGCCTAATAATTGTTAAGTGGGCCGGCCTATTAAGAGAGCCCAATAGTATCATGGACCGTTAATGTTCCATATTGCATTGTTACAAATGGGCCCACCGGTGCTGCCATCAACGGCCCATAAACTTTTGGGCGTGTTACTGTTTCTACCTACACTATTTGAAATGGGCCCATTTGTAAGGCCCGTAAATTATCGGGCCCATTACTGCTTCGTCCTATATTGCTCGAAATGGACCCGTTTGGCTAGCCTGCTTTGGCCCGTAACCTTGCTGGATCGTTACTGTATAGCTAGCATTGTTTGAAACGGGCCCATAAACTTTAGGGGGCCGCTACTATTCAGGACCAAAAAAAGGCCTATTCATGTTCTGGCATGTTACTGTTCTGGCCTGGTAAGTTTCTCGGCCTGTTACTGTTCTGGTCTGGTGCAAATTCGGCATGTTACTGTTCTGGACTGCTACGATCCTGGCCTTTTTATTGCCTGACTTGCTACTATTCTGGCCCATTACTATTTTTTCCATTTAAGGTTCCGTCCCTTTACTTTTCTGGTCCGTTACTGTTTTGGACTATTACTGTTTCGGTCTGTTACTGTTTCAGCATGTTACTGTTTCAGCAAATACAAAGCACGATACTGTACCCTAATCGACCTTGCTAGCACATATACGGTACCGCCTACCGCTATGTGTGGACGGCGTAAACTAAATGCCTACACAACCTATGCAATTAATCTAGATATTACATTAAATGCAAACTACTTAAAATTATTACATATTATAAACTCGAGGGAAAGAAAAAACGGCATTTCAGTTCACAATCAAGTTGATAGCAGTCCTCAATTTTCTTTGTCCATCTATCACCTGCATCTCCCTTTTGAGTGTGACATATATATTTGAAAACAACCTTGAGACAAGATCTTGCAGCCCCATCTTTGGTGGCGATAGCAATAATTGCAGTCTAAAACTAAGTAATAACAAGTTAATACATGAAACAAGGCAAACTACTCATTTAACTGATACAACATGAGATATGAACTGGAGTTTACTACTGGTCAATGGTTCAAATATATTGACCATCAAGTCAAACAAACAGGACAAGCAAGCATTAAACAAGTGTGCCTACCGTGAAACAAGAAATTTAACAATGTGTGTGGCTTAGAATTTCAGCAAATATAAACTAGTCAGGTCATTTTAATAAATATATATAGAAGAATAAACCAGACAATGACATGCAGTTACTATCGTAGCTAAGAATGAATGAGACAGAAATTATAACAGCATCATGCGAGAACTTGTAGAGAAGGAATGCAAACTAAAAATGAACTATACATTAGAGGATAGTTATGTCGTTGCTTAGGACAATCCATAACAAGATACAAAATATAATGACGTCTCTTGTGAACCTATAGAACAAGACAAGCATGCATTGGACAAGTGTGCCTACAATGAAATGAGCAATCAAACAAGACAATGGCATGCAGTTACTGTCGTACCTAAGAATGAACGAGATAGAAATTATAATGGCATCTTACCAGAACTTGCAGAGCAGGAACACAAACCAGGAATGAACTACACAGTTGAGGATAGTTATGTAGTTGCTTAGGATGAACCAGCACCAGATAAGGAAACAATGGCATCGCTTGTGGACTTGTAGAACACGACAAGCAAGCATTAGACAAGTGTGCCTACAATGAAATGAGCAATCAATCAAACTGTTTCTTAGAAATTCAACAAATATATATGAAAGAAGTTGTTTATCCTGGAATGCAAGAGACGTTGGGTGACTCAGAATTTGCGGTGATCTACACAATGGGCCTTGTTGTTATTGTCGTAGCTATGAATCAACCGAATAGAAATTATAGGCATCATAAGAGAACTTGTAGAGCAGGAATGCAAACCACGAATGAACTATATATAAAGTAGAAGATAGCTATCTCGTTGCTTAGGAAGAACCACTAGATATGAAATATATTGACGTTGTTTGTGAACCTGTAGAACATGATAAGCAAGCATTACACAAGTGTGCCTACAAATGAATTGAGCAATTGAACAGAGTGTTTCTTAGAATTTCAGCAAATATAAACTAGCCAGGTTATTTTAGAAAATATATATGGAAGCAGTAGTATATCCTGGAATGCAAGAGGTGTTGGGTGACTCAAAATTTGCGGTCAGCTACACAATGGGCATGCAGTTACTTTTGTAGCTAGGATTCAACCAGATAGAAATTATAATGGAATCATAAGAGAACTTGTAGAGCAGGAATGCAAACCATAAATGAACTCCGTAGTAGAGGATAGTTATGTCATTTCTTAGGATGAACCAGCACCAGATAAGAAAATAATGGCATCGCTTGTGAACCTGTAGAAGATACTGTGCAAACCAACATGTTCAGTGTTCCCTTTTTGAGATCTATGCAAAGAAGAATAAAATAGTTAGTGTTGCGTCTTTTAAAGATCTAGATGGCAACAACAAAATTATAATCAAACTCGTACGATGAGTTTAAACGGGTACTATAGGAAAGAAAGAACAATGCCAAGGAGGAAATAATAGCAGGAACTTAGCTCATGATGAAACAGATAGATTCAATTACTGTGGAGCAGGGAATCTACACTAATATTTTTCACTGACTTTACATTTTGCAAAAACTACACAATAACATGCAATTACTATTATATGGAGTAGCTAAGAACATGTGCATGAAAAAATAACAAACACGTGCATTACTTGAAATCTATAGAGTAACGAATGCAAACAAACATGTCCAGTGACCTTGTATGTAGCACAAAGAATAGGCATGCCCAATGACTTGTATGTACTAGCATGATTAAAAAAATGCAGTTCATTGTGACAGACTTTAACCTGCTATATTGTGAGAAAACAAAAAAGGGGTTGGAGATTAGTTAACCTCGGTCGAAGAGGCGTCTAAGCATCATCAGTACCGTGTGGGTGACATGCAGGTCACCAAGGGTGCTACGGTTGTGGTTAAGTAGATCTTGGGCGGTCGAGGAAGCAGATCTTGGGCGGTTGATGCCGGCTTGAGAGCGGTGGACGAGAGCATCACTGAGGCAGATCTAGCACGGTGGACGAGAGCGTCATTGAGGCAGATTCGGTGCAGTGAACGATAACGCTTGTGCAGCTGGTCTGGAACAGTGTACATGGAACTCGTTGAACTAGATCCCACCTAGTGGACACCGGTGAGGCAGCTCCAGTACGGTTGGGTAGCATTCGAGGGCAGGGAAGCAGATCTTGGGAGGTCGATGACGCCATCAACATGGTGAATGAGACCACAGCTCTGCTGCCGTGGCACAGAAGCCTGGTGAACTATATCCGGTGGGGTGGGTGTCGGTGAAGCGGCTCCACGGCGGTGCACGAGACCACAGCTCAAGCGGCTCAGACTGCCGTGGAATTGCCGCCGGCCGGTGCGCGTGGTGGTCATGGAGGGGACAAAGGAGCTTGAGATTTTTTGGAGGGCCAGCGGGAAAAACTGCGCGAATAGGGACCATAGAGGTAAACATGAAACAAATTACGATCGTGCCCCCAAGCTACTGACTTTAGCATGCCCATTTGTCGTCTAAACAAAGGGTAGAATGTGAATTTTACATTCAAATATTTTTGAAACAGAGGAGCGCAAAATGCTTCAAGGTCGATGTGTGATATTGCCGCTCGATTAAGATTTTGAATTTGGCTAGCACCAATCTTCTATTCTAATAATAGAAAAATGGTACTGCCGGTGGGAGATTTTTGGTACAAAGTTGTTGAAATGGAGGGGCGGGAAATGCTATAAGGTCATTGGGTAGTTTTGCGCTCGATTGAGATTTTGAATTTGGATAGCTTCTAATAATAATAGCGGGAGATTTTGCCTCAAAATAAAATGTTTCAAAGGGAGGGACGCGAAATGCATCTGAATTGGTGGGGAATTTGCCGCTCGATTACGATTTTGAATTTTGTTGCTAGCGGCCAAGTAATAATAGAAAAAAGTAGTTTTTTGCGAATCAATGGAAAAGGTAGTTGTAGACTAGTACTAGTACGCTAGCTGGTCAAGAAATGAAGGCCGAGAGTCACATTAGCTCATCATCCATTACAATAATTATGCACAAGTGCACAACATTGGATACTCTACCTCCGATTCGAACAGGGGTGCACACGCGGTAAATCTTACCGCTCAACTAAGATTTTGATTTTGGCTAGCATGCAAATAATATTAAGAGAGAAAAAATGGTACTCCCTATATTTAGGAATAGAAAAAAAGATCACATCAACTGATCATCAATAACAACCATATTCACACAGAAAAAATAATGTTGACCCCCCATTACAATTATTTTCTATTTGGGCTATAGGTTTTGACGCTAGATTAAGATTTTGTGTTTGGCTATAGTCCTACTAACAAAAATTATGAGCGAACCCCAGCACCCAACCTAGCAACTTCTCAATCCCCATTGTATAAGGTCTTTTTTAGGGTCATAGTCCATCTGTTCATGAATCCATTCAGACGTGAAAGAAAATGTTGAGCTCCGATTCAAAATTGTAGTTCCATTTATCACATGAAGCTTATGAATATGGTGTGCAACAAAGGGTAAGGCATTGTTTTCAGAATATGATAAATGATCTAAGACAGCGACACTTGTAACATAAGGTACTGCAAGTATCATAGTAGTACATATTAGTGCATCCACACATAACCAGTTTGTTCGCATCCACACATATATTACACAATAGTCCAACCTTGCATCATATAAAGCACCAATATTAAGCAGGAATCCTACTACTTCCATATTAGTGCAATCTGTTCACCACTAGTACCTCCGCTCCACAATTGATATAAGGCTTCTTAGCAAGCTAAAACAACATGCTAAAAAGGGTTATGTTTGGAAACAGAGCTAGTAAAGTATAAGGTACCGTATAAATTATAGACATGTTGCAACAAGGAAACGACCCAAGTTCATAACAAGTACAGACTAATGCAGCAACAAAGTACTTTCAGCATCAGGTTCCATTTCATGACCAAGGGACTGGCCTGAGCTGTTAGTGTTCAACCCTGAATATTGAGCATATTCATGACTTTCTCGTTAATTTCTATGTTGTGCTCCAGGTGGGTTACTGTAACATCCCAAAAATATTGAACAATTATTATCAAATTCCAATCCACAAAATTAGGGTTAACAAAAACTTTTGTTAATTAAATTCAATATGAATGAATGTGAGATTGTGATGATTGTATGAATGCATGAATGGACTTGTGTGATTGATCTAAAAAGCAAGGAATGGTTTAAAGATGAATACAAAATCATCTAAAACATTTCCAAGCAGAAACAAATCAAGGGAAAATCAAAAACAAATCAAATAAAGCAAATGGTCATTTTTGCCAATCTTGCTCACTAGACCACTTTGAGTGTTTCTAGTCCAAGATTCCAAACAGAAACTTTTCCATTTCTTTTAACCCTTGCTAGACCAAGTAAAAGTGAACCAAAGCCCACCTTTCAAACTTATAGAAACATTTGTCAACTTGATTCAAATGACAATTCAAAATTGAATCTAGTTCATATGGGAAGATCACCCAATTCTCAAAAACCAACCAAACCAATTTCCCTTGATCTTTCCAACTAACCAGAGACTCCCTAGTATGTGACTAATACACCCACCAAGTTTGAATAAAAAATTCAAATTTGAATCTCTTTTGGCCATTTCATCAAACACCTTGCAAACACCAAACCAACGAACATTAAACACTATAGTGAGCAGTAATTTTGGCCTCACTTGTTCCCTCTCTAGCTCACACTACCCTCTCAGTAGATCATCTAACTTGTTTAAGCCACTCTAGCTCACTGTAAACCGACCACACCATCAATGGCAAGCATGCCGAGAGCACCCTTGCCACCTCAATGTCGCCAGCCATCTAGGATCCTCACTAGCCTCGCCAACCTTGTCTGGGACACTCTCCACTGTCCACCGCCACCCCCTGTCCAAGCCTCGAGAACTGCCAGCCCCTGGACCACATAGCCCAAGCGTGTCGAGAGCGCCACCCGCGACACACGCCCACAGACCGCGCGTCGCCCTCGCCGCGTGCAAGCGTGATCACCACCACCCCAGCAACCCCACAGACATGCCCGTTCGTCGTCGCGCGACCAGGACCGCCCGTGCGCCATGAATTTTCTCGTCGGGCCCGCCTAGAGCGCCGCGAAGATCCAACCGTCTAGCACCGTCCCACACTGCGTAACCATGCCGTTGAGCTTCGCCAGGGAACACATCACCGTCCCCTACCTTTGCCCATGCCAGTAGCTCGCTGTGACGACGACCACGACGAGCTCCGCTCGCGCCCTTCGGTCCCCTTCTGGCACTATAAATAGAGGCCACCCCCGCTCAATTTCTTCACACCATCTCACTCCCCTCTCTCTCTCAGAAGTACCCCACCTCACTCCCGGAGCAAGGCGAGCAGCACATCTCCAGAATTTGGCCGGAGTCTGCCGCGGAGGAGGAAGAAAGGATCTGTTGATTGGAGCCGCCCTAGGAGAAGCTGCCGGTACCAGGACGTTCACCGTCGTCGACTTCGTTGTTCGCCCCCATCGACGACCCTCGCCTGAGCCTTGGTGAGCCCCCATAGACCCCCACTGGCCGCGCTAGGGTTCTGTCTCGCCATCGTTGCCCGATGTGGACGATGAACCACAACCGTTGGATTAGAGTTTGATCGTGCGGTCCACATCACCCCATACCACTTCGCACCCCCCTGTCTTGCTGACTGGTGGGGTCATTCACTTAAACCCACCCGCGCGTGCGCTGTGCACCTTGGGCTAGCCCAGTTAGCATCCCGCGCAACCCAGTTAGTTTGAATTTGTATTTTCTAATTTAGTTCAAACCTAGTTCTGTACCTAGATTCAAAAATCAACCTAACTCGATTCACTGAACCAAATTGCACTGACGAGGTTTAATCTCGTCAATGCCCATTGTTATGGACTTGGGTTTTAGAGAAGATGGGGATGCTGGAGATCGTGGAACGGTTAGCAAACAAGCAGTACGGGGACACGAGGTTTACCCAGGTTCAGGCCCCCGGAAGGAAAACCCTACTCCTGCTTGTCTGCTCTTGATTACGGCGGAACCGAAAGTTACAGGGGTGCGCAGATGCAATCTGGCATGGAGGTGTCTATGCAAAAGTATGAGGTCAGAGATCTAGGTCGTTCCCTCCTAGCCTTTATATAGAGTTAGGCAGGTCCTAGGCACAGACCGAGTCGGTTACAGGTTTTAGGGTTTACCCCTTTGAATTTTTTATCTACTCTAGTCTTGCTCTCCAAGGATCCGAAGGCGTTATGGGCCCTAGCCACCCGAAAATCTTCATGGGCTGGCGTATATTTGTCGTGGGCCTTCCTTGGGCTAGACTAGGTATGCTGAAGATGTGTACCCGCGGGGTATAACCATGTCACTAGCCCCCGAGTGTTCAGTCGAATCGCAGATTCGGCTGAGGACTCTTCAATCCTTCGGGTGCAACTCTGTCTTTCAAGAGAATGTGTAGGGATTATTGATACATGTGCCTGACTCTCCCGACGAATCAGGGTCAGTTAACTGTCTTAGGACAAAACAACACGATCTTCTTCAGGTTCGAGTCCCTCGACTCGAACCCGGAATATATGCTGGCGTAATTCGACTCAGGCCGCGGAGGACTTACATGAGTGGAATTCCAGTGATTTTAAATGATGTACCCAACGCGTCCGTCGGGATTTTTCATCGCGCCTGTTGGCACGGATTTTTACTAGCAGAGCGCAGTCATGTGCGTTACCAGGCCATCCGATGATATCTGTAGGTCTTATCTTTATGTCGTAGACACAACATTCGAATGTTCATCACCGCGGAGGTGTTTCGGGTGGCCAAGGAGGACGTTTCTCACTTAGTGTTTAATGGGGCAGATTTGCCGAAAAAATTTGCGTGCTGATCCGAAGGATCACAGTCGAAGAATTCATAGGGTGCGCGACCAGCGCTCCCTATGGGAGTAGCCCCCGAGTGTCTGTTCGAGTCGTAGACTCGAGCAGAGACTTTGATTCGGCCACTGTTCAGCTTTAGGTCCATAGGACACAAATTTTTCGGATGCTTGAATCCACGTTCCCTATGGGAGTAGCCCCCGAGTCCGTAGTGGAGTCGCAGACTCAACGTAAGACTCGAAGAAATAGTTCATTGCCGTAGTGTTTTGTTAATTTTCGGGTGCACGGCCAGCGCTCCTGATAGGAGTAGCCCTCGAGTAGTTAGTCGAATCGTAGATTCGAGTGAGTACTCTTAGCTTTATAGCCGAAGAATTGTGACTTTTGCAAGTATAGGTTTTGATGACGTCAGTGCTGACGATCGGTGACCTCAAGCGTCTGCTGCGCCAGAGATGACTTGACTGGACGAACATGGGTCCCACCTTCTGACCTTGAATTGACCGGTCACGCGTGGCGTGGAGATAATTACGGCGTCTCCTCGATTTCCGCGCGTAGTGGACGGCGTGTGAGTGACGGTTCGCTGCGATGCTGACACGTGTATGGTCAGATCTTGTCTTTGGCATTAGGTCTTCTCGATTGACGGTCATTGTGCATCGTCTTCGTCCTTATAATCATTGGGGAAAAATTAGTCTGTTTTCACCACAGCCATTCTCGTTTCACTGCTCCATTGTTCTCTGCGATTTCTTGCTGCACGCTGGAATATCCTCGGACATTTCCTTCTTCGCTCCTACGGTCTCACTGCCGGCGCCGCCGCACCGCAATGGGGAAGCCTAAGAAGTCTTCTTCCGCGGTTGGTACCAGCACTGCTGGAGGCAAGAAGAGTGTTGTCGCTACCCGTGTCACCGACGGTGGCTGGCGGCGATCGGAGACGCGGGAGAGCGATCTCCGCAAGCTTCGTGAGCGGGGCTTAATCCCGCAAGATAGGGATGCCATCAAAATCCCTGGCAACAAGGTAATTCCTCGTCCCCCCGCTGGGTTTCGGGTTATGTTCCTCGCATTTTTCCTTTGGGGCTTTTCCTTCCCAGTCCACAACTTCCTTCGTGGACTGCTTTTTCTTTACGGCATCCAGTTGCATCATCTTTCCCCCAACTCTCTTCTTCACCTTGCTTGTTTCATTACTTTCTGCGAGTGCTGGCTTGGTATCGAGCCGCACTTTGTCCTCTTCCGGAAACTCTATTCCGTGAAGAGGCAATCTGGTTCTGATGGTGTTTATCCCATTGGGGGTTGCATCATCTCCCTTCGATCCAATCTTCTTGTCTTCTCCTTTTCCACGTGCGAATCTTTCCAGTACTGGTGGAGGCGATGGTTTTACATCCGCGACTCCACGGTAGCTGGGCAGGATTTTGGTCTTGCTCCTTTCGACCCCTCCCAGAAAATCGAGCCGAAAAGGTCTTGGAAAAACCAGATCTTGGATGGCGAGGTAGCGAAGATAGAGGGGCTCTATCGTCAGGTGGAGGATCTCCATTTGACTCCAGAGAAGGAGGTGAATGGTGTGGATATCATCCGCACCTTTCTCAAATGTCGGGTGCAGCCGCTCCAGGCTAGGGCGCACCCGATGTTCCTTTATGCTGGTCGTCGTGATCCGACTAGGGTTTCAGCCGAAGAATTCTCCAAGGGAGATCTCGATAGGGCCCTTCGTCCGCTGCTGAAGTTCAAGGCTGGAGAGGATATCCCGGGGAAGTCGCTGACTTCTCCGTTCTCTGCTTCACTTCCTGTTCCACAGGTGTAGATCCAGGACGTGCGCGTAGCGCTATTTTCGACTACATTGTATTTGCATTTGTTTGCTAACAAATTTTCTTCTTTTGTGTAGGAGTTCAAAGTGCCGGGCATGTCGCCACCTCTTCCCGAATTGTTTCCGGCTGCACCGGACAATGAAGTGGTGGATTCCATGTCCGAGCTGCCATCGGCGCGATCTCCGGCTGAAGAGGCCAACGAGTCGAGCGAGGACCACACTCGCAAGCGGACACGGAGCTCCAACGAGTCTTCGGATGCCTCGACTCCGCCGACACCTAGGAACCCACTGTGGCTTGAACGTCACAGTGATGGGCATGGAGGATCTTCCTCTCCGATTCCTGCCGTTCCCGTGCGGGTTATGGCACCGCACCCGCTGGCGAAGCGGAAGAAGGAAGAAAAGAAGGAAGAGAAGAAAGAGGAGAAGAAGGTCCGGAGGACCCCTCCCGTCTTTGACTTGAGCGACCTTGACTCGTAAGTTTTCTTAGTCCTTTATTGCCTTTTCTTGCCTGTTTTCTTTGTTCGTGTGCTAACTTGTCCTTGTGCAGCCACTCCTCCAACGACTCCTCTAGTGATGGTGCTCGGGAGATGATGGGGAGTCTAAGGTCGTGCTTCCTCCTCCTCAGACGGTGGCCACCTCTGAAGGTGCTGCTCCAGACCCTTCTTCGCAGGAGGTTCGGGTGGTTGCGCCTCAGAAGGCTGCAAGCGAACCTTCAGAGTCGCCATCGAATCATGTAAGTAATTCTGCTTCCTACTACGGGGGGAGCCCCCGAGCCTTTTTGGATGATCTATTGATTATCTCTTTTCTTCCTACCTCGGGGGGAGCCCCCAGGCATCTGTAGGGTAGTTTGTTTGTTCGTTCTTCCTTCGAGTCTCAGGGGAGCCCCCGAGCGCTTTTATGTGTGTAACTTGCGTCTGCTCGTTCTTTTGGGCGTAGCCCCCGAGCTCTTCTTTTGACTAGTGGGTCTTTTTTGCAGCCTTTTGTGCAAGGTGCCAACCAACTGGTACAGCAACACCTGGCGTTGGAGGACAGCCTCAAGCAACTTCAAGGTATTGTTATGCCTTGGTCTTTTGTTTCTTCTTGAATTTTGTCCTTCGATCCGACATTTGTATTGCTTGCTGCAGAGGATCACAACGCCTCTCTTCGTGAGATTGATGCTCTCAAAAAGAGCCTTGGTCAAGCGGAGAAGAAGGTCGAGGTCGCCGTTGGTGCAAGGGAGCGCCTCGAGCTGGAGTTGGCCCACGCGGCCGAGGCTAAGGAGTGCCTGCAACAGGAGGCTACGAACCGCGAGGAGCAGCTCGCCACTGCCACTGCTTCGCGCGAGAGAGAGGTGGCCGGCAAGCTTATGGCGGCCGCCAAGGCTGTTTTGGGTGAGTATCTCCATCTTCACCTTTCGATTTCCTGGTCTTTCTTTTCCTTTTATTTTATTTATTCTGCTTCCGTTGTTGTCTTAGATGCCGCGGACATCAAATTTGACCGTGGTGCTCTAGAGCATGGGAGCGCTCTGGATGATGCGACTGCGGCGGTCGAAGATCGCTGCAGTACCGTTGTCAACTCGCTTGCCAAGGCCAAAGAGGTCCTTGGGCGCTTCTACAAGGAGCTTGTCCCCAAGGGCGTGGTCCTCGACGATGTTGATGCCTTAGCGGAGGCGCTGTCAGCTGACACACCTGCGGCGTATAAGCGCAAGTAGAAGGGCATTGGCGCATCCGTCGGGCTAGGAATGGCCTTGGCGGCTGGAGCGGAGCTGGACCTTCCCCATGTCACTTCCCGGATGCCGATGACTGCTGATGGATCCGAGGTAGCCTTCGCCACCTATGCTGCTCACTGTAAGCATTCTGGGCCGAAGCGGATTGATCTGCTGGCCGAGTACACGATAAGGCAGCAGGGAGAAGCCAAGGCGAGGCAATCCGGCTCCGAGGCTACTCAGGTGCAGCATTGTAGGCGCTGTAGTTATAGGATAGTTGTAGCCTCTTTTGTTGTAAATATTTTGATGAACAATCCTTGTGCCACGTAGTGGCTTTTGCTGCACCTTAATGAATGTGCTGAATTTTGTGCTCCTTCAACTGCTTGTTCATGTCCTTGTCTTTCTGTCAATCTAGGATCCTTCGGGTGCTGATCCCGTTGACACTTCGCCTGCAGCGCAGCTGCGGCCGTCCTTGGATGATGCGTCGCAGCTTGCGTTTCTTCGAGACCGTGTTCGTAGACTCGAGAAAGAGTTGCTTGGGGTGCGTGGCCATGCTGACGTTTGGAAATCCAAGGCGGATCGGGGTGCTGCCAGAGAGAAGTACTTGATGGTGGAGTTGCTTCGCTTGTCCGAGCAGCTTCAGTGTGAGTTTTTCGAGCTGTTGCCCATTACTTAGGATGCGCCTGCTGGCCTTGCATCTTACTTTTTTGCAAGTATTGCAGGTGCCAACCTTGCTCCAAGGGAGGAGAAGGAGCGTGTTGCTGTTCGGGTCAACTGCTTGACTCAGCAGGACATGGAAGCCGGCGGGTTCTTCTGGATGGACCGTGACCGTGCCATGGTCCTTGCAACGGTGCAAGATCGCGTTTACCAGGTGTCGCGGGTGCTTCGTCAGGTGAAGACTTCACTCACGTTTGTTCTGCATGTGATGTTTCTGCTGGATGATGTGCCGTCAACTCTCTCTGGTCTGCTATCGAAGTTTCGGAACGTGCATCATGTCAAGGAATTGGTGCGGCATCAGCTCATCGCAGGGGTGAAGGTTGCGCTCTCCCTTGTGCGGTTGCATCGTCCTGATGTAGATCTGTCCGCTGTAGCGGCTGGGCCACCTCTTCGGCCAGATGGTAGATGTGTTTGAGAAGCATGCTCAGGTTATTCTTCAGAGTAGGTAGTACCTATAAAAAAGATAGATGTAAAATTTGTATACATTTGGCTGGGCGTGTTTTGCCCTTTGTTATAAAGGTTTGGTTGTTGTTTTAGCATGTGGTGCTTTGTTCGTATGCGTGCCCGTTTCATTAGCCTAACACGGTCAGCTACTCAGGTGTGCACGCGTTATCCTCAGTCGACGAAGTCGTGAGGTGGAGGGAGCCCCCGAGTGCGTTTGTAGCATGGAGTAAAAAATGCGAGTAGTAAACAAAATTTTGGGGCGAGACACTTAGCTTTATTCATATCGTAATGGAGGAGGTACATTGTTCGGCTGAGTAGCCTTGGCTGAATAGCCTTATTGAAAGTAAAGAGGGAGGCAGCTAGGGGTAGAACCGTCGCAGTTGTGCGACGTTCCATGGGTTGGAGTATGCGACTCCAGACTCCACGTTCTTGAGGCGATAGGCGCCACCTGGGATGACCTCGGTGACGATGTAGGGTCCTTCCCATGGCGACTCGAATTTCTTCGGTCGTTCTTGATTGAGTCGCAGGACGAGGTCTCCTTCGACGAAGGACCTTGGGCGCAGCCGTCGACTGTGGTAGTTGCGGAGATTCTGCTGATACACTGCTGATCGAGCTGCTGCTATGTCTCGCGCTTCGTCGAGTGTGTCGACGGTGTCTTCGAGTGCAGCCATGGATTCGGCTTCGCTATAAGCGACAACCCGCGGGGCCTGGTGGCGTACTTCGGCTGGTAGCACGGCTTTGGCTCCGTGCACCATGAAGAACGGCGTGTAGCCGGTTGAGCTGTTTGGCGTGGTACGCATGCTCCATAGGACGGAGGGTAGCTCTTTCGTCCAGGCTCCGGCGAGTCTTTCGAGTGGGCTCATGAGGCTCTTCTTGATGCCAGCGCCGATTAGGCCTTTAGCCTTCTCCACCTGCCCGTTTGTTTGCGGGTGCGCCACTGAGGCATATGTGATATTGATTCCGAGGCCTTCGCAGAAGTCCTGGAATTCTTTGGAGATGAAGTTCGATCCGTTGTCGGTGATGATGCTATGCGGCACGCCAAACCTGTAGACAATGGATTCAAAGAACTTGACGACAATTTTTCCCTTTTGGTTAGTGACCGGCATGGCCTCAATCCACTTGGTGAATTTGTCGACTGCGACCAGGAGGTAGACGTGTCCTTCTTTCGAGGACCTTGGCAGCTTGCCGATCATGTCGAGGCCCCATTGGGCGAAAGGCCAGGCTAAAGGTATGGGCCTGAGCTCCGACCCGGGTGCGTGGGGTTTGTCGGCGAACCTTTGGCACCCGTTGCATCTTCGGATGATGTCCTTGGCATCGTTCATGGCCGTTGGCCAGTAGAATCCAGCTTGTAGAGCTTTGGCGACAAGGGAGCGGCTGCCTGCATGATGGCCGCAGATGCCCTCATGGATGTCTTGGAGGATGGTTTTCCCGTCACCGATGGTGACGCACCTTTGTAGTACACCTGAAATGCTGCGCTTGTATAGCTCGCCATTGATGATGGTGAAGGCTTTGGACCGGCGAGATATGCGCCGGGCATCCGTCGGGCTGTCAGAGTTCTCCGTTTATCAGGTACCGGAGGTATGGCCGTGTCCAAGTTTCTTTGACTGCCATGACCTGCATCAGGTTGACCATGGCGACTTCTGTGTCGAGCTTTTCGGGTCCTTCCTGTCCTTCGGGTAGCATAGCCCCCGAGTGTTCTGCTTCTTCGGGTGATCCCTTGGGGAATTTCCGCTTGATGGATGGCATGCAGATTTGTTCGAGGAACACACCTGGCGGCACCCGTGCGCAGGTGGAGCCGATGTTGGCGAGTCTGTCGGCCTCCTCGTTGCTTTCTCTTCCAACGTGCCAAAGCTCGCAGCCGTCAAAGTCTCCTTCGAGTGCATTGTAAAGTGCGCGGTACGCAATCATATTGGCGGCGTGTGCGTCACACTCATTCATCGTCTGTTGGATGACGAGGTTGGAGTCACCGTAGATGACCAGGCGTGTTGCGCCGCAGATCTTTGCCATCCTCATGCCGTGGATGAGGGCTTCGTATTCGGCCTCGTTGTTGGAAGCTCGGAATTTCATCCGAAGGACGTACTTCATCTTGTCGCCCTGCGGGGAGGTCAGTATGACCCCGGCTCCCGCTCCGGCTTCGCGCTTGGAGCCGTCGAAATGCATCGTCCATGACTGCGACATGTCTAGCGTGTCTGGCAGCTGCAGCTCCATCCAGTGTACAAGGAAGTCCGGGAGGACTTGAGACTTGATTGCGAGTCTCTTCTCGTAGACGATGTCTAGGGGTGACAGCTCGATGCCCCACAGGGCCACGCGTCCTATGGCCTCCGGATTGTTCAGGATGCTGTTCAGGGGTGCCTCGTTGACGACCATCACCTGGTGCTCCTGGAAGTAATGGCTCAGCCGACGAGCCGTCATGAACACGCCTAGGAGAGTTTCTGGTAGTGAGGGTACCTCTGCTTTGTTGGCGTCAATACCTCGCTGAGGTAGTAGATTGGGCGTTGGACCCCATGGGTCTTGCCCTCTTCGGGTCGCTCGACCACCAGTATGGTGCTCACCACCTGGTGTGTAGCTGCTATGTACAGCAGTAAGGGCTCGCGTTCCTTTGGCGTGACCAAGACGGGCAAGGTAGAGAGCAGCCGCTTTAGATCTTTGAATGCGTCATCCGCCTTAGGCGTCCACTCGAATTTGTCTGCCTTGCGTAGCAGTTGGTAGAATGGTAGTGCTTTCTCGCCCATGCGGCTGATAAACCTGCTTAATTCCGCTATTCGTCCTACTAGTTGCTGGACACCTTTGAGGTTTTTCGGCTTCTGCATTGCCATGATTGCCCGTATTTTCTTTGGGTTCGCCTCGATCTCTCGCTGGGAGATGAAGTAACCAAGCAGCTGACCCGATGGGACGCCGAAGGCGCACTTTTCAGGGTTAAGCTTGATCCTGTAGCGGTCGAGATTATCGAACGTCTCGCGGAGATCGTCGATGAGTGTTCTCGCCTCCCTGGTTTTGATGACTATGTCGTCGACATAGACTTGGACATTGCAACCGATCTGGTCCTTTAGGCATGCCTGCATGCACCGCTAGTACGTGGCACCTGCGTTTTTTAGCCCAAAGGGCATTGTGTTGTAGCAGAACACCCCGAACGGCGTGATGAACGCCGTTTTCTCTTGATCTTCGACCTTGAGTCGAATCTGGTTGTAGCCTGAGTAGGCGTCGAGGAAGGAGAGTTTCTTGCATCCTGAAGTCGAATCAATGATCTGATCGATCCGAGGGAGAGAGAAGTGGTCCTTTGGGCAGTGCTTGTTAAACGATGTGAAGTCCACGCACATCCGCAGGATGTCCGTGTCCTTTTTGGGGACCATCACAGTATTGGCTAGCCACTAACTTTCCTTGATCTCCCTGATGAAGTTTGCAGTGAGTAGCCTGTTGACTTCAATCCCTATGGCTTCGGCCCAGGGCTCGGACAGTCTCCGGATGGACTGCTTGATGGGCTTGGTGTCTGGAAAGATGTTAAGTGCGTGCTCGGCGAATTCCCTGGGAACTCCTGGCATGTCCGCAGGACACCAGGCGGAGATTTCCCAGCGTTCACGAAGGAATTCGACGAGCGCGCTTTCCTATGCGGGGCTGAGATCGTTGGTGATCAGCGCCGTTTTAGAGGTATCCGTCGGATGGACCTGCACCTTCTTTGTGTTGACTGTGGAGCCGAAGGACATATCGGGTGCGTTTTGTCGTGCGACTGGGGGTGCCCCATTTTCCATCACCTCGCGGAGCCTTACGAGATCCTCTTGCATGCCGAATGACTAGGAGATTCTGTTGAAGTCCCAGTCGCAGTGGTCCGATCGGGTGAAGCTCCCATGGACCGTGATGACGCCCCTGGGTCCTGGCATCTTGAGTAGCAGGTACGCGTAGTGTGGTACTGCCAGGAATCTTGCGAATGCCACACGCCCGAGGATGGCGTGGTATTGTAATGGCCAGTCCATCACTTCGAACTCGAGCCGTTCGCATCGGAAGTTATCCGGCTTGCCGAAGATGACGTCGAGCCATATCTTTCCTAGGGGGAATATGCCCTTTCCTGGAACGATGCCATGGAACATTGTGTCTGACTGTTCCAGGCTGCACAGCGGGATCCGCATTGCTGCTAGGGTGCTTGCGAACATCAGGTTGATGCCGCTGCCGCCGTCCATGAAGACCACTACACCACGGTACTGAATTCCCTACTGATGTTGGTCGGCAATAGTCAATAGTGGCGATGGACTATTGGTCAGGAAAACTAGTGACAAACCGTTGGTTGGGAAAACAAGAGTTCATCGACTTTTACTCGGTCGGTAATGTTTTGGACCAACTGTCGGTCAGGAATGATTGTATTTACATCAAACTATTGGTCGGGAAAGTAACGCCGACCAACAGCTCGACGCTAATGGGCCGGCCGGCGGGAACATGAAAATCTTTGCGCCAGAAATAGCCCGGCCCACCAAAAATTCCCTCTTTTTTTTCGTTCCGGCTCCAAACAGGTGGCATAGAATGCCGCCCTCCAAATTCTCCCCCAATCCGCCGCCACTCACTCTCTCCACCGCCAGCTCGCCACGCTCTCGCGCTCGCTCCGCCGCCGCACTCTCGCGCTCGCTCCGCCGCCCACTCTCAATATCTCTCTCTTCGTCCACGTACTCTTCGGCCGGCTGCCATCCCTCTCCCGGTCGTCCTCCAGCCTCTCGCCCGCTGACGCACACCATTTTACTGCCGCCACGCGCTCAATCGATCTCCGCCGGCAGGTGCTCTCTCTGACCGGTGCGACATGTGTGTCCGGAGAGTCTGCCGCTGTCGTGGTCTTGTGGCAAGCCGGTGGCCCCTTTCGTCTGCGGCCAAGATCTTCGACCCGTCTTCTCGAGAGATCTCCTAGCGGGCGACGCAGCGACCCAATGCACAAGCTCTCGGTGAGGAACCCCCTGGTTTGTGTCTCTCTGATGCTTTGACGTGGTCGAGTTGAGGATATGTTGGTAGGGGAACTGGCGATGCACTTTCCTGCGCCCTTAATCACGTTCGATTTTGCCAGGATTTTGGCTTCTAGGTCTTTCCGTAATGCAGATCTGGAGCTACGTTGGGGGCCTAGCGGGGTTGTGTCCCGCCCCAGTAAGAAAATAAATTCCGGTTTAGCAGTTAGTCTGTTCAAATATACATGCGATTCTTCGTGAATCGACTGATGTCCTAGTACAGATGTATGCTTGGTTCAATTCTTAGTTTCTTGCATCGCTTGTCAAACTCTACTCTGAATATCTTCTTAGTCTCCGGTTCCTTCCCACGTCAAGTGCTTACTAGCTACAATTGCAGTTTTTTTGGCCTGCGTTGAATCATTGGTCAAGCTCTGCCATAGTCGTGATGTCTTCTTTTCTGTGGGGAGACATAGTTTTAGGAGTCACCGACATGTTTTTATGTTAGATGAATTACTAGTATCCTATTCCTGATGTTCATTGCTTCTGTACCGTTCTGGTTTAGCACTAAATTTTTTAGTGATGAACAACTCATGATTCACATGGTGTTGATTTGTTTGATACTGCAAAATAATATTGACTCTATATATCTTCATTCCTATGTTATATAGTGAAGAATTCCATTATTATATAAGATATCTATTCAACTATTATGGAAGTAATGGAAATTAGTGACAACTTGGCTACTTATCAAAATATTGTTGTGTGGCACTAGTTATAAAAATAGAAGTGGAGCCTAATTTTGTATTTTCTATTTGTTTCCTTATTAGAATTCTTTGTCTTGGGAATTCAAGAGCTCCTAGGCGTGGCACAACGATCCCCTTGCTTGTGACTGCCTCCCTAACCTGTTGGTGAGTCAGCCTTCTACTTCACTATGCAAATAGACATTGTCCATGTACTACATCTTTGATATAGTGTGTTATGAGCTTTATTATGTGCAATTAGGTGGATGCCTCTTCTTTTTCTCAATAGTACGATGTGTGCATCTCCATAAGTTGGTAGATGTAGTTAGTTGGATGGATTAGGTATCTACTACTTAGCTGTTGTGAGGTAATTCAAAAGTTGTTAGATCTGGTAGTAGTTAGTTTCATATGTGGTAATTTTGTACGAGTTACTTCCTAGACAAATCTGGTTACAAAGTCTATTATTTAAAAGATGTACTCACTGTTGTTCCTATGTCAAAGTGTCGGTTCAGATTATTTTCATCAGTTCATCTAAGAATGCTAGAAAAATGGCATGTTTAAATTAAATATGTAGATTACCATCTAAGAGTTAATAACTGATTTCTTACATATTTAAAATCCTTGCAGATTATTACCAAAATATTGTTGTGTGTCACTGATTTCTTCTGTAAGTGGAGCCTATATAGATTTATAGTCTCTAATTTGTTTGGTTTTTAGGTTCTTTCTACCGCCAACAAACGAGCTATCAGGAAGGACACATCGACACCTCCTCACTCCTTGTCACTATCTTCTCCCACCAGTTTGTGAGTTCATGTACTCCTTACCTTTTTTTGTTCCCTAATTACAAAGTATTTACTTGCGGTCATAGTAGGGGACCCTGGGTGTGGGCGTGTTTGTGTCCTGGGCTAGTTAGAATGTCCATGTGGTAAGAGAAATTAGAGAGGTAGGTGTTATGGAGGGGTTGAGTTTTATCTGTTGGTGAGTCAACCTTCTACTTCATTGTTCAATTAGAGCTGTCCATGCACTAAATTTTTATCTGTTGTGTTCTGGGCATTATTCATGTCTTTTCTTTTCTTTTTTGCTAACTGGGTAAGTTAAATATTGTTTTTGCAGAACTCAAGAGCTGAAATTGAGGAAGAAATTCATGGCGAAGAAGGCGATGAAGAGGATGGCGAAGATGACTATGTTCAGAGAAGATTTGTTGCAAATCCAAAAAGCTCTTCAACCCACCTAGATGAAAGCCTTGTAAGCTTCTCAGGCATCCTTATTGCATATTTAAATGTTTTTTTGCTTCCATGTTTCTGTAATTTTCTCATGCATCATTGTTTCATATCATTCTATTCAGATTGGGATGGATGTGCTTCTATATGCATGGACTGGTCCTGAATCTCCTGTTGCTAAGGCAACAGTTATCTCGGTCGATCCAGACACAGTTGTGGGTGGGGAGCCCCTTGGGCCTGCAACTTATGAGGTTATTGTGAATGTTTCTATTAAAAGAGATGCTATTCTGCCATATCAGTATGATGATTTACTATGCATTAGCGATGCTGTCGCAAGGTCCATTGCATGGCCATCTAGCAAGGTAATCACCATGTATGACTGTGTTTTATCCACATCCTTAGTTGTTTCTGTTATGCTGACTTGCTAAATTTTTACTAGATTAAGCCCTACAAACCAGCTGTGTCTGGCTCATCTCGCTCATCTTGCCGCAACTAAAGATGATGTGAGTAAAACTTCTATACTTGTGTTGTTTCTGCATTTTTGTTAGGTGATAGCGAGTGAAACTTCTATAACTAGATGATTTCCCGCGTGTTGCCGCGGAAAATATGGTTAAAAACACTATGTACCATGTAGTTATTGAACCACGCAGCAAGTTGGAATAAACACCTATGATTACAATAGTTCATGTCAAGGAAATAATATTGTGATCGTGGAACCTCCATTGTCCTACTCTTGTTGAATGAAAACATTAAGTATCAATGTTTCAATACAAATTATGGTAGTACCTGGAAATACCGAGAAAAAACACCAGTAAAAAAAGTCTCTCAAACATAAACATAACATAAAATCCAAATAATTAAGAAATTTATATAGTACACTATATGCCAATAAATAATTGTTCAATGAAGGAAATGACTTTTAATGTTCTACATGTAGGTGCTAACAGCCTGATTTGTCCATCAATCAAAGCTAGGAAGTAATTTTTGGGTTACTCCTTTCTAAATGCACCAGGATCGGAATGGTGATTTCCTTGTCATACAATCTGTTAAATGAACTTTTAGCTTCTAGTTTGCCCAGCAAAGGCATAGATGTACACAGCCCCACCATGTCATGGAAATGGAGGAGCAATCCATGTCGTGGTTCTATAGAGGATTTCTTGAATATATTTTTTGCGAATTCCAGGAAGATTTTTTGGTGCTCGCAGCCTGCAGCAAAAACTGTACGCTAATTGGAGATAACTCATTTAAAAACAAAGAAAACAGGAAATTAGAGCCCTCAAATCCTTGCTCCTTTGTCAAATATGAGGTTGAATCGGAATAGTCTTCAATAAACCAACACATTCTATGCCTTCGACGCGTGAACTGATTTTCTATTTGTAACTGAAAATATAACTCCTGATTTAGATGATCATCCAGATTTTAGATGTACAACCAATGATTTCCGCTGATCACTAACTGAAATGAACTCAATATAGCGATGAAACATTGGCGATAGTAGTTTTAATATCCTTCATCCTTGCATATTATATGGGATTTTCTCTATGATTTTGACAACCGCTGAAAGTGTATTCCGCAGATTTGCTTCATAACCATTATATGGATAAACAGAATGCAGTTTGCAAGTGTAACTCTGATCATCCTATAGTTGAACCATTATTAGCAAGTGGCAGTGCGATCAATCATATACTCATAAATTGATCCCACACTCTGGCTCACACTTATGTCGTACATTAGCTACGCAAGGACAATGTATCTTCTCTTTGTATTTGTTTCTACAACCTTATCTATTTGTACTAGTTTGTGCAAACTGAGAATGTGTGTGACTATAGATTCTTATCTATTTGTACTTGTCTGTGCAGGTGTCCCCTTCAAATATGATGAATTATAGCTAAACTTTTGCCGCAAACCACCAAGTACCTGGATGTTTCCCATCAACAAGATGAATTGTGTAATGGAGTAAACCTGGTTATATGGTGGGCATTTGGCTTTCATTTTATAAACCTGGTTATATGGTAGTCATTTGGCTTCCATTTTGTAAAACCTGCTTATATTTTGTGAACTTGACTATGTTGTAATCAATTGAGACAAGATGAACAATTGGTATTGTATATTTTTATGTGTATCGGTGTGTCATGTGTGCATTTCTTTTCCTATATGCTTGTATGATTTCGTGGAATATGAGATATACTGAATTTTGCAAATCAAATATCTAAAGTACCTATGTGTTGGTCTACAAAAGAAACACCGGCCGACTGTTAGAAGGAAAGCAATTTGTGAAAGGGACAACGGAAAGTTGGTCGGCAAAAGTAACACCGACCAACTGTTAGAAGGAAGCAGCCTATGGAACGGAGCAACAGAAAGTCGGTCGGGAAACCTCATGCGGTCTGAAGTTCGGTCGGTAATACAATGTCGGTTGGTAAAAATGTGTCAGTCGGCAAAAGAAATGTTGGTCGAGAAAGCTCTAGGGGTGTTGTCGAACGGTCGGTCGGCAAAAATTTGTTGGTCGGGAAAGGCCTTTCCCGACGGGACTTATGGTGACCGACCAGGTCTGTTGGCAAAACTGATTTCCGACCAACATTCTGTCGGCGTAAGCAGCTTTCCCGACTAACATGTCTGTTGGAGTTTTAGTGCTGTGGTGTAGTGGACGCGGCTCATCTCGAACCCTCCGATCTGCGCCTCAAGCACCAGGGTAGCATGACCTAGGCGAGGGACCTGGCAAGGGTGATCCGAACGGCTGAACGTGATGCAAGACTCCGATCCGCTGAGGTACTCAGGGATGGCAGGTGGAGCTGTCACGGCTAGGTTGATTTGATGGGTGATTTTCTTCTGCACCCTATTCGTTGGGCGCCCCTTCTGGATCATAGTGCTCCTTTCGGCGGGGGGTACCCGTGCCCACCATTATTCTGTGCGGGTGCGATTGGGTGGTTCGGGCCTCCTGCGGGTGGCGGTGGAGGAGCTCCATGCGCGATCTCACCTGGTGCGGGTGCGTTCCTGAATCCAGGGTTTGGGGCTTGCTGCCTCATCTGAGCCATGCTCTCGCTGAGTTTCTGGAACTCGCGGCAGTCCTTGAGCATGTGGCTTGCCTTCTTCTTGCCATCCTGTTTGTCGATGTAGAAGTGGATGGTACATGGACCCGACAGTTTTTCATATGCTGAGGGTCCGTCGTCGCGATCGCGGCGCTGCCACGACTATACCGGGCGTCCTCCGTCGCGGAAATTGTTTTCGCGGTATCCGCCGCTGTTGCGGTTGCCGTCGTTGCAGCGGTCGGCATAGCCAGCCACGACCATGTCGGGTCCGTCGCGATCGTCGTAGACGCGCGATCTTCTCGTGCTACGGCGCTCACGTCGCTGGCCGTAGTCATCTTCCTCCTCCAAGTGCGCTCGGTGGACGGAGTCCTCGCCATCGGCCCACCTGTTGGCGATGTCCATGAGGTGGTCGAGTGTCTTGGGCTTGACGTGCCCAAGTTCTTCCTTGAAGTCCTGGCGCTTGACGCCGTCCTTGAAGGAATCGATGGCCCTTTCTTCGGAGATATGCGCCGCGGAGTTCTTGGTGTTGGACCAACGCAGTATATACGAGCGAATGGATTCACCTGTTCGTTGGGTGCAGGCTCGCAACTCCTCGATCGAGGTAGGCCTCTTGCTGGTGCCTTTGAAGTTTCGGACGAAACTGTACGCCAGCTCCTCCCAACTGCGGATGGACCCTGAGGATAGGCTGCTTAGCTAGATCCGAGCTGCGCCTGTCAGCTGCAGCTGAAGGCATTGCATGGCGGTTTCCCTGCTTCCGCCGTGCAGCTTGACGGACGACAAGTGGTCACCGAGCCACGCCTTGGGGTCCTGCGTGCCGTCGAATTTCGGAGTGTCCGAAGGGAGCTTGAAGTTGCGCGGCATCCGTGTTCGTCGAACAGATCTGCTGAAGCATCGGGGTCCACAGAGTTCTCCTTCGTCTTTGTCCATCTCAGATTCAGACGAGCATACGCACTTGGCGCATGCCTTGTCGATCTTGCGCTGCGTTAGCTCGTTTCGAGCGTCGTAGTCGGGGCTGCGATGGCGTGAGCTCTTATGCCTTCGAAGAAGGTCATGCTCTTCGTCTTCGGATGAGGGTGTGGGGCTGCGGTTGAATCTGACCGTAGCCTTCTTTTTCGGCTCCGCAGGAGCTTCTCTGTGGAGCGCGGCTCCGACGAGTCCGAGCCCGGTAAGCGCGGACTTGTGCATGGCCCTCTTCAGGTCCCCCTCCAGAGGTGGGTGGGACGCGAGGTACATTGTGGCTGCCATGATCACAGCTTGTGGAGTTTTTGGGATGACGTTGCCGTCGGCGTCCATCTCCATGAAGGACGCGTTGAGGGCTCGGGTCACCTCGCGGCGTTCTTTGGGGTCCATGTTCTCCATCCGAGAACGGTGCTTGTTCCCGTTGTTGCCATGTGAGCTGGAGCTGATGCCCATGGCGGAGAGCGCGGCTCACCGCGCACTGGACTCCGAAGCTGCCTGCTTGCGCTTGTCCAGCAATTCCTGCATCTTGATCTGCTTCTTGTGCTCCTCGATGAGGAGCATGTGGTATGCCATCAATAGATCTCGTGATGCATCGGCGGGCAGGATCTTGTTGCCTGCCACGGCCTCGCGTGCTTGAGTCCATCCCTCCTCGTCGAGGTGGATGACCCGATTGTTGTTTTCCCCGTTGGGTGGGGGGATTGGCTTCTTCTGTTTCCACCGTTTCTACCCTGCGGGTTGGGTGGCGGATTGTGTTCTTGATCCTGGATGACCGTGGCGCACTGGTAGCGCTTGTAGATCGGATCGCTGCTGCCGCAACTTTCGGATCCGGAACCGTAGGTCCCTTCATCCGATGGCGGGTCGCATAGATCGGAGTTGCAGCTGCTGCTGTCATAGGACTCGTCTGTTGACGATGTGGTGCGTAGCACGGGGTGTGGAGCCCACGAAGCAGGCCTGATCGACGGCAGGGGCACCTGCTCTGGGAGGCGAAGAGTGCCGATCTGCCCCACCTGGAAGCAGAAGCTCCCGAACAGGATCTCGAGCCCGTCGCCAATGGGATCGAAGTCCTTCATGGTGGCCGGTGAGTGGGCGGTGAAGTCGAAGGCGCCGAAGAGGAGATGACTCTCCGAAGCTGCAGAGTTGTAGATCGCTCGGGTCGGGACCGTCACGATCGCACAATCAGCGTCCCCAGTTCCCACAAACGGCGCCAATTGACGAGGTTTAATCTCGTCAATGCCCATTGTTACGGACTTGAATTTTGGAGAAGATGGGGATGCTGGAGATCGCGGAACGGTTAGCAAACAAGCAACACGAGGACACGAGGTTTACTCAGGTTCAGGCCCCCAGAGGGAAAACCCTACTCCTGCTTGTCTGCTCTTGATTACGGCGGAACCGAAGGTTACAAGGGTGCGCAGATGCAATCTGGCGTGGAGGTGTCTATGCAAAAGTATGAGGTCAGAGATCTAGGTCGTGTCCTCCTAGCCTTTATATAGAGTTAGGAAGGTCCCAGGCACAGACCGAGTCGGTTACAGGTTTTAGGGTTTACCCCTTTGAATTTTTTATCTACTCTAGTCTTGCTCTCCAAGGATCCGAAGGCGTCATGGGCCCTGGCCACCCGAAAATCTTCATGGGCCGGCGTATATTTGTCGTGGGCCTTCCTTGGGCTGGACTAGGTATGCTGAAGACATGTACCCGTGGGGTATAACCATGTCATGCACGAAACCAATTTTGTTAGAAAGGTACTAGAATTCTTAATCCAAGCTCGTTGTATTCAAACCAATTGGATTTGTAGATCACCCATGGTAAAAATAACAAGGCAAAAGCTTTTCTGCATTCAAACATTTTTAAAAATTCAACCATGAAAGCTTTTGAGTTGATTCCAACTCTCAAAAATCACATTTAACAAGACCTTTCAGAATATATAAAAATATATAGGTTGACTTGAAGAAATAATGATCAAGTAATAAAATAATGCCTCATAGGACATTCTAGTCACTTTAATTAATTAAAATAAAAAGATTAAACCTTATTAAATTGTGACACCACTTTAAATCACATTCCCATGTACTAAAATATGTGGTGATGACATGTGTCAACATGATCCCATGTTTTAGTTGGAGAATATTAAATCTAAGTAGTTTTCAATGAGTAGAAATTACTTTTCCAAAATAAAATAAATAAGACAAGTGCTTTGATGATTGTAATGCTTGTGATGATACTAGATCATCTAGTGAAAACCTTGGTGTGATAAATAGAAGTAGTTAAGTATTGTTTGGTTATTGTGTACCTCGTATTTATTTATAGACACTAGTACCAACCAAGGATACGAGGAGGAAGGAGGATACTACGAGGAAGAAGCCGAGGAGAACTTCAACCACTGCTCTGCACAAGGCAAGCCTAATACTACCAGTTGACTTGGCAAGCTAAAACTTGCATGATACTATGCAAACTAGATGCCTTAAGCATATGTGATTATACCCATTTGATGATACTAAATCCCAGTTTTACTTTCAAGCTTAGTTATTTTATTTCTTTATCAAAGCTTTTATTTGAGTTTACTTAGTGACTTGTATATATTAGAAAGATATATGAAGGTAGCATAAAGAGCATAAAACTTGGCCTAAGTTAGATAATCTTGATGTCATCCTGAGGCATGAGATTGAACTTAGATAAGATACACTTGTTTACCACCCCTCATTTGTATTTACCCCCATTTATAGATGCTAGTGCTAAGCATAAAACTTGATCAACTTTAGATGGGATTACTTGGTGAAAATGTTTATGAAAACCTTAGAATGATGAGTCATTCTACTGAAATGTTTTGCCATGTGTTCTTGAACACCAAATGATTTTGATGATGAAAATGTTAAGGCATGAGCCTTAGCCCTTTATAAAACTAATGGTTGTCTGGATGCGATACCATTCCAATTTTACCGTACAACCACAATAACCAAAATTTGGGTAGGGCTTGACTAGAAATTTATATACCTTAGTATGGGTTCCCTTGCGGACAAGATTTGAGCTAAGGCAACTTGTGAAGATTGTCCACCTGTGCAGTTCCCAAGATGACAATTGGTCATGGTTGGGAGGCCAAACTCACAGGAGAGGTGCCTATACTAGGGCGTGTAATTGAAAGGTTAGGATTGATTATCCACATACTGAATATGGTGAATTCAGGATTTTTTCCTGATGGATGTATCGAATATTGTGGTGAAAGTGTACCACCTCTATAGAGTGTCAAACTATTCGAATAGTCGTGTCCGCGGTTATGGACAGTTGGAGTGGCCATACTATTCCGTCGTCAGATGTTTTTAAAAATGACTTGTGAAATGAATCGTGACTTTGACTTGACCACAACAGAGTTGTGATACGAAATTCAAGTTCCCACTTAGGTGTTATAAAAGTTTCAACTAGATTTCTTTGCTTCTGAACTCAGCAGAGATAAATATGGATTTTTGCAAAACAACCTAGAGCCTAGTACTTCCTATTCAAAACCACTTCACTTGTTAGTATTAGTTTGCGAGTACTTAAAGAGTACTCATGGCTTTGTCCCTAGCTATTCCCGTGGCCAGACTATGAAGAGGACTATCAGGAGGACGGAGAGCAGGAAGGTTACGACAACTAGGATTATCTCCAATCGTTAGCATTGCCTGTGACTATGAAGATGAAGCTTCGCCCATGCTATCGTTATCATTACGTTATTCCGCTGCTATGATTGTATTAAGACTGGATCATGAGATCCTTTATTTGTTGTAAGACCTTATGTATGGTTTGTAATGGATGATGTACTGTCATATCCAATCTGTTATGTCTCACAAAAATGGTAATCCTGGGATTGCGATGTATGGCATAATAGGCATCTGGGATTAAAAATCCGGGTGTCGACAAGTTGGTATCAGAGCCATCCTGACCATAGGAGACCATAGTTTAGAATCGATGTTTGAATCAAAAACTTAGTTTCAAAACCAAAGGAAGTGAGTATTTATGAAAACTTATTCTCATTCTTACCACTTAGACTCTTTCATGAAAATTCATGTTCCTCAAAAATTCTTGCACTTACATAAAATTTGACACACTTGATCACTCTACTAACTTACTCATCCTATATTCTTATAGATGGACGTGAAGTATAGCAAGTTTTATCAGTTGGGGAATGGAGGAGACCTCATATTTGAGCGTAACTTGGACCATCTATCGGAAATGCTAGAGCGTCTGCACCCCGAGTTCTTCGGATCTTAGCTCAACGATCAGGAAGGAGAGGAATTGCAATGGCTGGTTGTTGCAAGTCTCCGAGGAAAGATTAAAGCCCCCACCTCAGAGGGAATTCAGTTCACCTTGAGTGAGAACAACTGGCTAGATGGACTTGCCAGGGCCATGCAGTAAGCTCTTGCCCGTCTGTGTGGGCAGAGTATCAATCAGATAAAGGGCACCATCTTTGAGTTCTATCCAAGGCATGATGTTATGGGACAACCATTGGAGGCCCCGTATCACCATGAGCTGAAGAGTCAATTGGACCACCTCATTTTCATGATGTATGACCGTTAGAAGGAGTTAGACAATGCTCGCTCCTACGCCAACCACAAGTACGCCATCGCCGCCAAGAGAGATCAGATGATTGCCATGCTAGTGAAGGACCGCCAGTCTCGTCGCCGTCAGCTCGACAAGAAGGAGTGCATCATTGCCTGTCTTCTCCACAGGATCATGGATTTGGAGGAGACTGTCCACAAGAGAGACATGCAACTAAAGGAGAGGGAGAATGCAGGGGAAGACCTTCGTGGAGACCCCTACTCCTATCTCAGTGACGATGATGACTTTCTGGAGGATTAGGCCATGGACTTCTTCACTGATGAGGATGACTTCGCCTTCATTGATGATGATGATGAGGATAATGAGGACACCGACTCCAAGGAGTAGTAGCACTTGAGCACTAGCGTTAGTGAGTTATATCCAGTCCCACTATATCGTAGTTTCTCAGAATGGTTCTTAAAACCATCTGTTTTTCCTTTGTTGTGGTGTGTGTTTGTATTTGTATCGTGTGCTATGAATGAATGAAAATAAAGTTGCTAGAAAAATCTGAGTCAAGCTTCAAAAACTTTTCCAAATCAAAACATTGAACCTTAGAGATTTCCCTCTTTTCTCATGATCTATCTCAATCTTCAGATGCCTCGCGGAGGAAGCAATTCATACCCGGAACCGATGTTGCAAATCTTTCAAATGTTGGTTTTGGACCACAAAGCCGAAATAGACAAACGTCAAGCCAACTTAGCCACCCTTCAGCACATCTCTCAGATGGCCAACAACAACAACCAAGGCCATGGAAATCAGGACAACCATGGATCCAAGCTCAAGAATTTCCAGAACACCAATCCACCCATTTTCACTAAGTCTAAAGATCCCCTAGATGCCGATGATTGGCTGCAAACCATGGAAAACAAGCTAGAAGTTGCAGGAGTGGAAGACAATGAGAAGGTACTGTTCGCCACCCACTACCTGGCCGGAGATGCAAGAGCATGGTGGAACATCGTTCGTGCCATGAAAGGAGGTCAGATGATGACTTGGGAGGAATTCAAAGTCAAGGTTAGTAGAACCCATGTGCCACCGGGTTTGATCAAGAGGATGAGAGATGAATTCAGAGAACTGAAGCAAGACAGGATGACCATAGTGGAGTACGATGACAAATTTTTGTCATTGGCTAGGTATGTACCAGATGAGATTGACACTGAAGCCAAGAAGAAGGAGAGATTCCAGAATGGTCTGCACGATGAGATGTAGACAATGTTATTCAATATCCCATTTCCTGATATTGAAGCCTTAGTGAACTCTGCCATTCAGATGAAAGGCAAAATCAACCAAGCTAATGAGAACCGCAAGCGTCGCATGATGCATCAACCAGGAACCCATCATACACCAAAAAATCACCCCAACCCGTCTCCAGGATTTTCCCTAAGAACCAACAGACCCCCAATGAACCGTCCAACCTATCCCAACCGTGGAAACCCAAGGCCCGGAGGAAATCACAACAATCCCGGCAACCCCAGCAATTTCAACCATGCCTCGCCGAAGTTCAACAACAACAATCTCGCCACGAACACGAACACTGCCCCGAGAACTAGAAGTAATGTTGTGCCCGTTGCAGCAAAGGACAAGTCTCAGGTGACTTGTTATGAATGTGGAACCAAGGGTCACTATTCTAATGAGTGCCCCAAGAAGAATTCCGCAGCCCCCAATGAAAATGCCCCAGCTCAGCAGCAGCGTCGTGTTCAGCCCGGAAGAAGGTTTGCCCCAGGGAATTCGCACAACCGCAACGGCCGTCTCTTTCTCATGCATGCTGAAGAAGCCCAAGAGGCGCTAGATGTCGTGCTGGGTATGTTTTCTATTAACTCAGTACTTGCAAGAGTGTTGTTTGATTCTAGAGCACCGCACTCGTTTGTTACTGAAGAATTTGCATGCACTAGTAAGATTCAACCCACCAAATTGAAGCATGTTATGATAGTTCAAATACCTAGTTCAACCACCAAAGCTAGAAAAATTTGCAAGGCCGTGCCTATCTGAATCCATGGCATAGATTTTTATGCTAATCTCATAGTACTTGGAACAAAAGGTTTGGAAGTAGTACTAGGAATGGATTGGATGTCCAAACATAAAGGATTAATCGACTGTGCCAAGAAAGCCATAACCATGACTGTTGGGGGGGTGACCCCGGATAGGGTCAAGACGGATGAAGCCAAAAGGAGTTTCCCCGGTCTTATGCCGAGTTACTGGTTATATCGACCGAATCATGTAAAGGTCGGCCGAGATAAGCATAACCATGACCTTTACCAAAGGGGTTGTACGTTATTCGGCCGACATACGAGTCAGGTCAGCCGGGCAAGTCCGAATAAGCCAAAATGCAGGTGGAGGACAAGCCAAGTTAAGCAAGGCAGGGCCGAATAACACGAAGCTTACAGGAGAAGGAAGAACCTAAGGTCAAACCCTAGCCTCGGGCTAGGAAGAATCTGAACAGAGCCAAGCGCAAAGGACAAGACGCAGAGCAGCAGAGGAGCAGAAGGAGATCACGGAGGTGACAGTCCTGGAACCCGAGGCATGTAGGTGGGGCTCTCTGGAACTTTGCCGTCATTAGAAGAGGGACACGGAAAGGAGCTCGCCGAGTTACTATATTGGGACAAGCATATTCCTCGAATATGCTTGCCACGTCAGCCCTAGAGGAGCCAAGGCACCCCTTTATAAGGAGAGGCTTGGGTACTGAAGAAGGGATGGGCTCATTTTCTATACCGTTAGGCTTGTAGTGTTCATCCTCTTTTCCTGCATACAGCTCGAGGAGCACTTGTAGTCCACGAGTGGAGAAATAAAGATCTGTACGTCGGTCATTTGTGTGTAGAATTAACTACATCTTCCCTCCCTAGATCCCTCGAGCATCCATTGGCCCCATACTTTAGCCTACCTATGGCATCTGCCGTGCCACCACCACGACAGTTGGCGCCCACCGTGGGGCCAGCAACGGTGCTAGCTGGAGTCATGATCCGGACGGGAAACTTCATCCACACTGGTGAGCGCGTTGTCTGTGGCTTAGTCCGGAGATTTGATCTCTGTGACTATGTCAGCGATAACGCAGGCAGCTTCAGGGGAAAAGCTCCTCCACGCAATGGCGTCTTCATCAACTTGGGCATGCACCAGATCTACGTTGGCGTCGACACCTCCGGCATTTATCCTCACCAAGTTATTATTGCAGGAGAGCCCCCCCTTAGCGCCGCAAACGGTCCGCGCGGAGAGCGCCCCGTCAGCAGCGTCGAGGTGATGGTCGCAGCCGGGCTGCAGGTGGGAGCAGCGGGCGCCGGATCAAGCAAGGATCCGACGACGGGTGTGCAGGTGACCACAAAGCAAGCAGCTCCACCGCCCACCGAAGTAGATCCTTCAGCAGCCAACCCAGCCGAGGTGCAGGAGACGACCCCAAAGGCACCAAGGGTAAGATGGCCACCTCTGGAAAGACCAGAAAATATTCTCCAGGCAACTATAGATAATCTGACTACGCCTGTAGCACCGATACTTGATCTGGCTAATGCTCAGGCAGAATTAGAAGAAACCAGGCAAAAAGTACTGGTAGAGGCAAAAAAGGTGTCGACATTGCGGGAGTCCTTAAACAGGACCCTGCGAGAATATGCTAAGGCAAACAAGCTTGATGTCGCCCCCGAGCGGGTCGATGAATTAAGATTGAGAGGGAAGAACCTCATGAATGATATCAATAAAGAGCACGAGACTCATAAAGCAGATTCAGTCGATCTAGGCTTGCCGAGGTATTGTACCCCGGCAAAGAACCTAAGGGCGGCAAATGCTGCTGCACTAGAAGGACTGACCGGCGAAGCCCGGTAGAAACAGCAAGAAAGAGTGAATGAGCTGGTGCGCATTGCAAACCAGAAAAATGAAGAAATGCTTAGGGCAGACCCGGCAAGGCCTAGTGCCTCACGAATGGTTCATTCGGCTGGTGCAGCACCCGCCCTATCTGTGGCAGCAACATCTTCACCCAGAAACAATGCGCGAAAAGACAGAGCAGTAACTTCGGGAAAAAGAAATAAGCAAATTGTTCCGTATGATCCGGCAGTAGCCGAAAAAGCAAATGAAAACAGAGGCAATGGGAGCCGAGGTAACAGTGGTGAAAGAAACCCCGGCCGTGCCGACAAAGGCAACGGAAGCCTAGGTAATGGGGATCTCGGAAGAGGAAATCATGAGAATAATATCCCGGCAGAAGGAAGGAGAGATCCGCCGCCCAATCCTCAGCCGAGATATGAACCTCGGCAGGAAAGAGAAGTGAGACCAGCTCGCCACAATAAGGTGAATGAGAGGTACAATGATGGCTATTCAGATATGGAATATGCGGGTCATGGTGGTAATAACCACTATGGAATGCAGGAAAGGATTATGTACAGAGATTTGCAATCAAGTGATGCAAGAGTAAAACTGGACCGGCTGTACCGGTCCGAGTTATTAGAAGAGCAGGGTCCGCCGGGCCCGGCATGTTTCGGACCACGGATCATGGGCGAGCCGCCAGTGCCGAACTTTCAGCTGGCAAGAGGCATGAAAACATACAATGGGAGCACCAAACCACATGATTGGTTGATTGATTATGCCACTGCTGTAAAAATAGCAAGTGGAAACTTGCGATGGGCAGTAAGATATGTCCCGCAAATGCTGGAAGGACCGGCCAGAGTATGGCTGAATAATCTGCCTCCAGGCAGCATCAACTGTTGGTTGGATTTTGAAGAGATGTTTGTCAGCAACTTCACCAGTACTTACAAAAGGCCAAACAGGCCGCAGCAGCTAGCCATGTGCAAGCAAAGGCCGAATGAGACAGACAGAGAATTCTTAACTCGGTGGTGTAACCTCAGGAATTCATGCGAGGGAGTTATAGAATCACAAGCGATAGCTTGGTTCACTCAAGGATGCCGTTATGCCAGTGTCTTGTGGTAGCGACTGCAAAGAGATATGCCAACCACTTTGGCAGAAACCATCAGGATAGCGGATTCATATGCATTGGAAGATCCGACGCAACCAGAGCTGATGTCGGCAGATCATCGGGAGCATCAAGATCAATATGCAAGAGATGCGGCCAGGTCATCGAGGCACAATGAGTTCAGAGGAAGAAGAAGAGAGGAAAGACCGGATTACAGATATGCCTCCAATCAGGTGGCAGCGGTAGTGAAAGATTAGCCGAGTCACGGAAACAATCAGCGGCAGAAGAATGGTCCTCAGCAATGGATACCAAGGAATGAAGGGAAGAGACAGTGGACACCAGAACAGAAGAAGCAATGGCAGGAAAGGCCGAAGTACATGTTTGAGTCCATGTTGGATCAATCGTGTAAGTTTCACACTCCAAACCCGGCCAAGCCAGCCAATCATACAAGTCGGCAATGCGCCTGGATGAAAAATGCAATGGGTAACCCGGCGGGCATGCAAGCACCTTCCCACCAGGCACATCAGCAGCAGCAACCGCAGTTAACTGGAGCAAATGCACAACAACTAATGTTACCCCTCCTCCCCCGAGGTATGATAACTCGGACCGGAGAGATGCAGTGCATCAAGTGATAAATCAGGGTCAGGAGGGAAGGACAAACCCAGGAAATAATGGACGCAATGATTACAGGGAACATCATCAATCATATTGCATGTTCACAACAGAACAGCAAGATAGGCAAAGTGTACAGCACCGACATATGGAAGTAAATGCAGTTATGCCGGCAGTACCAAGATATGTGCCTTGTTCAGATCAAGAAGTAACTTGGAGCATAAAGGATCACCCCAAAATAATGCCGAATCCGGGGTCGTACGCACTCGTACTAGATCCGACATTTGTCAGACCGAGCATTAATGTGAAATTTTCAAAAGTACTCATTGACAATGGGAGCAGTATCAATATCATGTACAAGGATACAATGCATAAACTCGGAATATCGCAGAATATGCTGCAATCCACGAGAACCACGTTTCATGGAATAGTGCCAGGACTTTTGTGCGAACCCATTGGAAAGGTTCGGGTAGATGTGTTATTCGGCACGAGGGATAACTGCAGAGCAGAAAATTTGGAGTTTGAAGTGGTGGATCTAGAGAGTTGCTATCATGCTTTACTCGGGCGGCCAGCATTGGCAAAATTCATGAGCAGCTGCCACATAACTTACTTGAAAATGAAGTTACCTGGACCTCAAGGGGTGATAACAGTAGTGGGAGATTACAGGAAGTCAATGGAATGTGCCTCGGCCGGATCAAACTTGGCCGAGTCATTGGTGATCGCGAGAGAAAAAAGAAGGATTCAAGAGGTAGCGACTCTTGCTTAGCCGGCGCAATTGAATATGCCGGCATTGGCCAACCCACATGGAAGCGTTTCTTTCCAGCCGACTAAAGAAACGAAAAAGGTCCAGATAGATGAGCAGTTCCAAGAACGCACTGTCACTATTGGTGCCGGCCTAGATGCCAAATAGGAAGGCGAGCTCACCAACTTCCTCTGTGAGAATCGGGACATATTTGCATGGTCAACTCAGGACCTGCAAGGTGTGCCGAGGGAGTTGGCTGAGCACTCTCTACATGTAAGGCCAGGAGCAAGGCCGGTGAAGCAACCTCTCCGCCGCTTCGCCGAAGACAGGAGAAAAATAATAGGGGATGAGATAGCTCGGCTCCTTGCAGCCGGGTTCATTATGGAAGTACTTTATCCGGATTGGCTATCAAACCCGGTGCTAGTAGAAAAGAAAAAGGATGATCCAAATGAAGCCGTCGTATGGCGAATGTGTATTGATTACATGAACCTGAACAAGGCGTGTCCCAAAGATCCTTTTCCTTTACATAGAATTGACCAAGTCATTGATTCGACCGCTGGCTGTGAGCCGTTATCATTTGTAGACGCGTATTCTGGTTTTCACCAGATACCGTTAAATCCGGCTGATCAAATAAAGACTGCGTTTATTACCCCGTACGGGGCTTATTGTTATCGCACCATGCCATTCGGCCTGCGTAACGCAGGGGCAACGTACCAGAGATGTATGCAAAAATGTCTACGTGACCAGATAGAAAAAAATGTACAAGTATATGTTGATGATGTGGTTATCAAAACCAAAGAGAGCAAAACGCTACTGGATGATATTCAGCAGACATTCGCGAACTTGAGAAGGTTCCGAATGAAGCTTAACCCGGAAAAATGCACCTTCGGTGTACTAGCGGGAAAACTACTCGGTTTTCTCGTATCTAGCCGAGGTATAGAGGCCAACCCAACCAAGATAAGAGCGGTAGAAAGGATGGAATTGCCGAGATGTCTAAATGATGTACAGAAGTTCACGGGTTGCCTGGCCTCGCTTAGCCGATTTGTATGTCGGCTGGGAGAGAAGGCGCTACCACTATATCAACTGATGAAAAAATCTGATAAGTTCATTTGGACACCACAAGCAGATAATGCATTTCATGAACTAAAGAAGATGTTGGTCACAGCACCAATCTTAGCTTCTCCATTGTCAAAAGAGCCTATGTTACTTTACATAGCCGCCACAAACAGAGTGGTAAGTGCGGTGATCGTTGTGGAACGAATTGAAGATGATAAATCAGTACAAAGACCGGTATATTACCTAAGCGAGGTACTATCAGCCTCAAAACAGAATTACCCACATTATCAGAAGATGGCATATGGAGTATACATGTCGACAAATAAACTTAAACATTACTTTGAAGAGCACCCGATCAAAGTGATCTGTGAAGCGCCCATAGCCGACATATTGAGCAACAAAGATGCAAGTGTCCGAATAGCAAAATGGGCAATTGAATTGCCACCTTATGCTCCGCAATTCGATAGGCAAGATGCAATCAAATCTCAGGCTGTGGCCGACTTCTTCGTGGATTGGGCCGAGGTACAATATGAGCCACCATTACCAGATCCGAATTATTGGACAATGCACTTCGACGGTTCCAAGCTGAGGAATGGCTTGGGGGCAGGGATAGTGTTAACCTCGCCAAAAAGAGATCAGCTGAAATATGTGCTACAAATACATTTTGCCGCATCAAACAATGTAGCCGAGTATGAAGCACTCGTCCATGGATTGAAGGTGGCAAAAGAGATTGGGATACGCCGGATCTTATGCTACGGAGACTCAGATCTTGCAGTACAACAAGTATCAGGCAATTGGGATGCGCTAGATGCCAATATGGACTTATATAGATTCCATGTGCAAAAACTCAGTGGATACTTCGACGGATGTGAATTTCATCATATACCTCGAGCAGAAAACGACGCTGCAGACACGCTGTCAAAGCTCGGATCAACCAATCAATCAATTCCCCCAGGTATCTCCCTAGAGCACCTGAGAAAACCATCAATAACACCATCACCAGAGTCTGAATCCATCTTTATTCCGGCGAAATCAAGAGAAGATAGTATGCCGATGGAAGTTGACAAAGAATGTAACCCGGAGTTTCAGAAAGTGAATCCGGCCGATGCACGGATGGATATGAAAAAATCCGAGGTGGTTATGTCGGCGGAAAACATGGAAATAGATAATGAAATTATCCCAGAGAAAATCATGCCAGCATGGGCGCAACCCATATTTTCCTTCCTTAAAGATGCGACTTTGCCGAATAACGAGGTATTGGCTAGACAGATATTGAGAAGAGCTAAAGCTTATACAATCATAAACAATGAGATGTATAAAAGGAGCGTCACAAGCGTGTTGCAAAAATGTGTGGATTCGGCGGAAGGCCAAGAGATTATCCTAGATATACATCAAGGAGAATGCGGGCATCACGCCTCGTCCAGAGCTTTAGTGGCCAAAGCATTCAGGCATGGATTTTATTGGCCAACAGCGTTGAAAGAGGCCAAAGAACTGGTGGAAAAATGTAACGGTTGCCAGAGATATGCCAGCAAGATACATATACCATCGTCCGAGTTAAAAACAATACCAATTACTTGGTCGTTTTCTGTATGGTGCTTAGATATGGTGGGACCATTCAAACCAGCCCGAGGCGGGATGCCCCACATTTTAGTCATGGTCGACAAATTCACAAAATGGATTGAAGTGAAACCAATAAAAAAATGTGATGGACCCACAGCAGTAAAATTCGTCAAAGATATTATCTTGAGATATGGTTACCCACATAGTGTTATTACAAACAATGGCACAAACTTTGCTGAAGGGGCCTTCGCTAGATTCTGTCAAGAAAAACACATAAGACTAGATGTCGCCTCGGTGGCTCACCCAGCATCTAATGGGCAAGTAGAAAGATCTAATGGACTAGTATTGTCTGGAATAAAACCACGACTCGTCGAACCACTGCAAAGGTCGGCAGGGTGTTGGATCGAAGAACTACCAGCAGTACTATGGAGCCTCAGAACTACCCCAAACAGGTCAACAGGGTATACACCATTTTTTCTGGTATATGGAGCAAAAGCCGTGCTTCCAGTCGACATAATACATGACTCGCCAAGAGTTACCCAGTATACAACCGCTGAGGTAAATGAGATAGCTCGGCAGGATGATGTCGATATGCTAGAAGAAGCCAGGGAGTTGGCACTATCAAGATCAGCTATTTATCAACAGGACTTGCGACGATATCACAGCAAGAAAGTCAATTCGAGAGTATTTAAAGAAGGAGATTTGGTTCTTCGGTTAGTGCAACGCACGGCCGGCATGCACAAACTATCACCCCCATGGGAAGGACCATTCATCGTGAGCAAAGCATTGCACAATGATGCATATTACCTAATTGATGCCCAGTCACCAGAAAGGAACAATGCAGACAAAGCCGGCGAAGAATCAAAAAGACCATGGAACATAGCTTTACTTCGTCCATTTTACTCGTAGGAGTCATCTATGACACGTTGTAAAGTGACTCTTCAGGACGAAGTATCAACTATGTATTAGACCTCGGCACCTTGAGCAGCAACTCGGGGACTGCCCTATATTGTTTCTGAGTTTGGGTTATGAATTAAACCTCGGCACCTCGAGCAATGACTCGGGGACTGCCCTAAATTATTTTTCATTTTTAATTATGTATTAGACCTCGGCACCTTGAGCAGTAACTCGGGGACTGCCCTATATTGTTTCTAAGTTTGGGTTATGAATTAAACCTCGTCACCTCGAGCAATGACTCGGGGACTGCCTTATATTATTTTTCATTTTTGGATTATGTATTAAACCTCGGCACCTTGAGCAGTAACACGGGGACTGCCCTATGTTGTTACACATTCTGAGGTAGATACTAAACCTCGGCACTTTGAGTTATGCACTTGGAGCAGTGACACGGGGATTGCCCAACGTCATTTTTTCCTGAGTTATGTGTTAAGCTTTAGGACCTCGAGCAAGGAACTCGGGGACTATGACGTATTATCCATTATCTCAAATTAGGCATTAAAACCTCGATTTCTAGAGCACCGACTAGGGAATTGCCCCACAATTGTCCCTTGTTACAAAAATGGGTATTAAACTTCGGCACCCAGAACGATATTATTTCTCTTTCCCCAAATATGGGCTTCGAGATTTATAACTCGGATAGAGATCAAGAACACAATGATTGAGCCGTCAAATTTATAAAGGTCAGGCAATATTAAACGCCGAACTATGATGGGACAAATGCAAACACACAATCCGAACTTACGAAATTGAAGGCCACCAAAGCAAAGATTTAAACCAAAAAGATCAGTTTAGACAGAATAATAACGATCACCATCATATGTGCCTCAACGGCAAAAGGCAAAAGAGGTTCATACCACACAGAAGGTCGGACAATTGTTTCACACACATCACACGCCCGGCATATCAGGGATAAGAAATAACTTAAACTTTTTGAACCTAAGGGGCGGCGACTTGGTCAGGCGCTAGGTGCTCCGAGGTAGACGGCACATCGGCCGAAGTTGCTTCGCCCTCCACAGAACCAGGAATGACTTCGGAGGAAGCCTGGGGTTGTTGAGAAACATTAGCTTGAGCCTCAGAATGCCCAGTCCCTTTGGAAGATGATCGCGCGTCGCCGTCCCCATCCGAGCTTGCGCTGGATTCACCAGAAGTATCCAAATCGCCCTCACCCTCGCCTTGGTCGGCCGAATTATCATCAGAAGCATCTTCGACTTCGACGTCATCCGCTAGGTTAGAAGGAAACTCGGCCCTTCAATCCAATTATGCACGTCCGCATACTCAACAAGCTGGAAGGCACGAGCTTGTCGGCGAGTGATGAATTCTGGATCCTCAACCCAACGGGAGCCAGTGTGCAAATTTATCAAGGTATCGAGCGAAATATCCTCGTACCATGACATAACGACTGTGAGCACCATATCAACACCAGCTCGTCCAGCGGACTCCCTCTAGAGATTTAACTGGTTCTGGGATGCCATCAATCTTTCCACCAGTATCTTGATCTCATCAATATCAGGAGTTCCAGAAGTATTTAGCCAGAGAACATGGTAGGCCCGGATGGCTGCCTGCACCAAGTCCCTGCCCATAATCTTCATCGGACCAACGGCAGCGCCAACGGCAACCAAGTAGTCTTCCATCGAGTATTCTTGGCTCGCATCTACGGGGACACATCGGCGCACACGAGCATTAATCACCGCTCTAGAGCTCATGGGCTTAGCTTCTGGAAAATGGTCTATGCAAAATAAAAGTATATCGGTCAACAGTAACAAAGAGAAGAAGATAACTCGACCACGGTCAGAGGCTTACGATGAATATAGCTCAACATTCTCTGAAGATCTTGAGCCCAATCACCCTTGGTCTTCCCAAAGCGAGTGATCTCCTCGCTCATCGCCCGTGTCTTGAGTTCGGCAGCCTCGAGGAGTTCTTTATTTTTCTGCAATTGCAGAGCTAGCCGATTATTCTCTTCGGAGAACTCCTGGTCAACTTTCTCTAACTCAGACTTCTGAGAGAGCTTGAGGGACTCCACCTCGGCGCGCATGCGAATTATCTCGTCATCTTTCTCTTTTAGCTGCGCCGAGTGAGTAGCAGCTTGTTCTAAAAAATACAGCATCATATCAGGCATGGGTATGCATTCTTGATGTGACGCTGCAAGAGTTTGTAACTCGGCTATACCAAAGCCAAAAGGTTAAAAGAAACCCGGAATAAGTTTTGAACGGAAATATGTAAAGAAAAAAGGTGACTAACCTTCCAGGGCCTTGGCTTTCTTCTCAAGACGGATATTAAGATTGTTGATATTACCTATTCACCAGCAAAATGAGTTAACACCTCACGCCCAAAACAATAAGAACTTCAGGGACAATACAAAAGTTTGTTAACTTACCAGCTTTCTTCACCACGGGAATGACTTTCTCATACTTATCTTGCAATTTCTTGTGTGCGAAAAGCAGCCTTTGGAATTCGGCGGTACGCCGATCATGCACAACCTAAGCGACAAAATAAATAGCAGTGAGATATTCGAAGCTAAGCCAGATCCGAATCAAGCAAAGCTTAACTCGGACCTAGGTGGCTGGAAATTCGAAGCTAAGCCAGATCCGAATCAAGCAAAGCTTAACTCGGACCTAGGTGGCTGGAAATTCGAAGCTAAGACAGATCCAAATCAGGCAAAGCTTAACTCGGACCTAGGTGGCTGGATATTCGAAGCTAAGCCAGATCTGAATCAAGCAAAGCTTAACTCGGACCTAGGTGGCTGGATATTCGAAGCTAAGCCAGATCCGGATCAAGCAACGCTTAACTCGGACCTAGGTGGCTAGATATTTGAACACTAGGACAAATCCGAATTAAGCAAAGCATAACTCAGATCTAGGTGGCTGGATATTTGAACACTAGGATAGATCCAAATTAAGCAAAGAATTACTCAGATCTGGATGACAGGATATTCGAACACTAAGACAAAACCGAAACAGGCAAAACCTAATAAAACTTCATTGCAAGCTTCGGGGACTAGAGTATATATAATATCATTCGAATGACTAATCGAACGTCAATAAAAACAATTACCTCGTTCATCTTATCGCTGTCAAGCACGATCTTGGCAGCCAGATGCAAGCGACTGCTGATATCAGAAAGTTGAAATGGCTGACTGCTTGGATTACCCTCGAGCTGATCAACAGCGTTCCAGTTATTGGCATACTCAACCAACGAGCCGAGGCTGTTCCCACTCTCAGTACGAGTAAGGACTTTACCTCGGACGTGTTGTGTAACCACCGCCGCCACGGGGCTCTTGTGAAGAGCGAGCTGAGTATCTGCGGCCGGGGTGACAACAGTCTTGGCAGAAGAAACCCCCTTGCGGAGCGCATCCGCAATTGTAGGCTGAGAAGAGCTAGCAATCCCTTTCTGAGATGAGGGAGGTTTGGTGACGACGACCTTCTTGGCCTTAGAAGAGGCGTCGGCAGGAGCCGTTACCTCGGCACTAGGGGCGGTGTCTTTAGAAACAGGAGGGACTATAGTTTCTGAGGGCGCCGAGATGGTGATATCCTCGGCTGGAGTTGGAGTTGTGGTTGAGACTGCATGGGCCAAAGGAGTCTCGGGGGAAACTCCGGGGTTCACGATGGGGGCAGCGGGTTCGGAAGGAGGATCAACTGGCCGAGTTACATTGGCATCAGCAACAGTAACCACGGGTGTTTCTTTCCGAGGTAAAGTCTGACTCGGAGCAGGAGGAGAGTCCACGCGAGCTGGACTAGGAACTCTGGTATCTTCGGGAGGCGGAGGAGAAGGCAGTCGAGTAGTATGACTCGCCATGCTTGGACCACTGGGCTTAACAGAAAGAGGAGCTCTGAAAAAAGCACAGAAAGTCAAATCGAAGGACGGAAAAAGAGAAACAAGAAATACAAATGGAAATGAGCGTACCTAGTAACTCCGGGCATAGTTTTATGCTTCGAAAGATGCCGGGATGACTTTTTAGTTCGCTTCTTGGGAGAGGATTCGGAGGCACCCGTTGGAGCGGAACGCTTCCGCGAGGTAGCAGGAGGTTGAAAGGAGAGAGGCTCGGCATCGTGCACCTGACCGGCCTGATTAGCTGGGGAAGTAGAAGCCGGAAATGCATAAGAGATAGGCATTGCGGCAACTACCTCAAGAATTTGGACGTCGTCCGAATCACCTTCCTCCTCGTGAGCCGAGGTCTTGCCACGGGCACGAGCCGGAGCGAGGTCCGACTTGGGGACGAACTCCTCCGAGTCAGGTTCCCCGCTATCCGGGGTGTTTTGATCTGCAGTCCACGGGAGGGCCAAAACCTCGGCATCTTCAATCTTCTGCTCCGCAAATCTCTGCAAGAAAAGAGACAAAGGAGTTAGCAAAAGGAATGACAAAAACAATTGGGGGGCAAAACATAAATGCGTGAACTTACCTCGGGAGGGGGATTCCCACGGGTGAACGGCTTCAGTCCCCAGGTCCAATCCTCCGGCATTTCCGTCTTAAAGATAGCTCGGACACGCTTGAAAATAAGATAGTTGTCGAGCTCAACCGTGGAGACTCGGTTGGGATCAAGGGGACCGCTCATATAGCAGAGCTTATGCGTGCGTTGCTGAAAAGGGCAGATCCGGCTGCTGACGAAGGTGGTCATCAGATCCTCGCCGCATAACCCGGCGCAGATCAGCTCCTTCAGCCGAATCTCAAAGGCCTCGGCCAGAGAATGGCTCTTCCTGGGATTATAAGTCCAGTTCTTCTTGGAAGGGGGGCCGATGGAGAAAGCAGGGAGCCAAATCTTATCTTCCTTCCCAGAATTCTTGACATAGAAAAACGATCTATGCCATTTCTTGCATGACTCAAGACCAGCAACGCGAGGAAACTTGGATTTCCTCCGAGGTGTGATGGACGCTGCTCCACACTGGGTAAGCAATTTCTCGGAAGGCTGAAGGGATTTGTCTAGAATGACATTGGATCGGATCTGGAAGAACTTGGACCATACATGCACTGACGGCCAGAGGTCGAAGTATCCTTCCGAAGCCGAGATAAAGGCGGATAGAGAAGCAATGGCGTTAGCCGAAAGATGATGCGGCTGCAGGCCGAAGTAATCGAGGAATTCTCTAGCAAAATCACTAAGGGGAAGACCAAACCCGCGAGCGAAATGGGACATAAAAACGACATACTCACCCTCCTTAAGAACAGGAGAAGATTCGCCGCCGGGTAAGCGACAGGCTACCTCGGCAGGAATCCGGCGAGTTCTAATTAACCACTCAACCTCTCGGCGGGTAACGCTGGAACCTTGCCAGGAGCCCCGCTCTATACCAGACGCTGCATCATCGTCTTCGATGAGCGCGTTGCTAACGAAGCTTGACATGGGGTCACCGGAGGAGTCCACGGAATAAGAACTAGCGGCGGAGAAAAGCCTAGAGGTGCAAGGCCCCGTCGTGGTCCTAGGCGATACGGCGGCGGAGCAGAAAAGAAACCGCCACGGAGAACCTAGAAAGCAGCAGACGCGTCTAGGGAAAAGTCTAGGCAGTAAGACCACAGAGAAACTCAACGGCGACGGCGCCGGAGCAAGCGTACGAGGACGAGGTCGACGGAGCAGAAGAATTAGGGCCTCGCCATCGAAGACTGATGACTGCGCGGCCGCGGAAGCACGAACAGGCGCAAGGGTGAAAGGAGGAAGAAGGGCAACGAGGAGCGAAGGAGGAAAGTAAATCCTCTAGCCCCGTGCCCCTCTTTATAACCGCATGGCCTTAGCGGTAGTGGGATCGTGCGTGCGGGCACTAACCATGTAGATCATGTATGCGGCGTAACCGCTCGCGGCTGAGTGGAACCACACCGACGACCACACGACGCAGGAGAGGATCAGGCCTCCTGACCGATGCGGTGCGCGAGGCGTCGCAGTGCCGACGCGACAGGCGCAGTAAACACTGTAGCATTGTCAGCGGGAACTGTAGAGGAACAAAAAACTAGAGAAATAATGATGAGTGTTACACGTAGGATGAGGCGTACACAAGAAGCTACACGGATACCTCGAATAAGAGAGGGTAACTCGGAAATAAGGAGAAGTGAGTATTGGGAAACTGATGTGACCCGGCCGAGGTACGGATGGGACCACACCAGCTTCGGGGACTAATGTTGGGGGGGGGGGGGTGACCCCAGATAGGGTCAGGACGGGCGAAGCCAAAAGGAGTTTCCCCGGTCTTATGCCGAGTTACTGGTTATATCGGCCGAATCATGTAAAGGTTGGCCGAGATAAGCATGACCATGACCTTTACCAAAGGGGTTGTATGTTATTCGGCCGACATATGAGTCAGGTCGGCCGGGCAAGTCCGAATAAGCCAAAATGCAGGTGGAGGACAAGCCGAGTTAAGCAAGGCAGGGCCGAATAACACGAAGCTTACAGGAGAAGGAAGAACCTAAGGTCAAAACCTAGCCTCGGGCTAGGGAGAATCTGAACAGAGCCAAGCGCAAAGGACAAGACGCAGAGCAGCAGAGGAGCAGAAGGAGGTCACGGAGGTTACAGTCCTGGAACCCGAGGCATGCAGGTGGGGCTCTCTGGAACTTTGCCGTCATTAGAAGAGGGACACAGAAAGGAGCTCGCCGAGTTACTAGATGTGAATACCCCGAGTTACTAGATGTGAATACCCCGATGTATTTTCAGACCCGTCTGAATTAGTGGAGATGAAGAAGCAACTAGATGCTATGATGGAGATAGGATTGATCCAACCAAGTGCATCACCATGGAGATCACCTGTTTTGTTTGTGGACAAGAAAGATGGAGGTAAACGTTTGTGTACGTATTATTGGAAGTTGAATGATGTCACCATCAAGAACAAGTACCCACTGCCAAAGATAGAAGACATGTTTAACCAGTTGACTGGTGCCAAAGTGTTTTCTAAGATTGATCTTAGAATTGGGTATCATCAACTCAAGATTCACGTAGAGGATATTCCAAAGACTGCCTTTACCACCATATATGGGTTGTATGAGTATACGGTCATGTCTTTTGGATTAACCAATGCCTCCGCTTATTTCATGAACCTCATGAATAAGATTTTTATGGACTTCCTGGATAAGTTTGTCGTTGTTTTCATCAATGACATTCTGATCTATTCCAAATCAAGAACGTGAGCTACACCTAAGGACCATCCTTGGAACCCTTAGGGAGCATCAGTTGTATGCCAAGTTTAGAAAATGTGGATTCTGGTTAAATGAGGTAGGATTCCTCGGACATATAGTATCAGCCCAAGGAATTGCCGTTGACCCTGCAAAGGTGAAAGATGTTGAAGATTGGCAAGCCCCAACCACTCAAACCCAAGTTCGTGCATTTCTCGGATTAACGGAATATTACCGCAAGTTCGTAGAAGGATTCTCGATTATCGCAAGACCCATGACCCAATTGCTAAAGAAGGATGAGAAGTTTGAATGGACGGACAAATGTGAAGCAAGTTTTCAGGAACTCAAGAGGATATTCATTTCAGCCCCAATCTTGATCATGCCGGATATCACGAAGCCTTTTGATGTGTATTGTGACGCATCCAAGATCGGTCTCGGATGTGTGTTAATGAAAGAAGGCAAAGTTATATCTTATCTATCCAGACAACTAAAGCAGCATGAACAGAATTATCCTACCCATGATCTTGAACTAAAAGCCGTAGTTCTAGCCCTAAAGACATGGAGGCATTACCTCATGGGAAACCGTTGCGAGATTTATTTGGATCACAAGAGCCTGAAGTATATATTCACTCAAAAGGAGCTGAATATGAGGCAGAGAATATGGATAGAGCTAATCAAGGACTATGACCTGGACATTCACTATCACCCCGGTAAAGCCAATGTGGTAGCAGATGCCCTTAGCAGATTGCTGTGTCACTTGAACTCCATGATTCTGAAGGAGGAATCAAGTCTGCACAAGGAGATGGAAGATTTTAGAATGGAATTAGTAAGTGAAGGATTTTTGGCTAGCATAGAACTTCAACCCACTTTGATCAGTCAGATCAAGGAGGCGCAGAAAGGAAATGCTAGTATCGACGAAATCAAATGTCGTATCGGTACAGGCAAGGTACCCAGATTCACCGAGGATGAAGAAGGAGTTCTGTGGTACAAAGGACGCCTCTGTGTACCAGCAGATTCGGAGTTGAAGGAGTCTATTTTGAAGGAAGCCCATGATACTCTTTATTCTATCCACCTCGGAGGGACAAAGATGTATCAGGATCTAAAGGAGCAATTTTTGTGGCATAAGATAAAGAGAGAAATCGGAAGCTATATCGCCAAGTGTGACATTTTTAGAGAGTCAAGGCGGGACATCAATGACCCGCAAGACTATTGCAACATTGCAGATTCCAGAATGGAAATGGATTCCGTTGGAATGGAGTTTATCACCGGATTGCCTCCTTCTAGTAGGGGAAATGACTCTATTTGGGTCATAGTTGATAGAATATCTAAGGTAGCCCATTTCTTACCAGTCAAGACCACTTACTAGAGTTCAAAGCTAGCTGAGTTGTACAACGCTAGAATCGTCAGTTTGCACGGAGTCCCCAAGAACATCGTATCGGATCGAGGAACTTAGTTTACCTCGAGATTCTGGAAGAGGGACCAATAAGGATTAGGAACCCGACTAGATTTCAGCACAGTGTGTCACCCTCAAACCGATGGACAAACGGAGCGAGTAAATAAATTACTCGAAGATATGTTTGAGCCTGTGTGCTAGAGTATAGATCTAAATGGGAAGACTATCTGCCTTTCGCAAAATTTTCTTACAACAACAGTTATCAAGCTAGTTTGCAAATGGCCCCATTTGAATTCATGTATGGAAGGAAGTGTCGTACCCCTTTGAATTGGTCGGAAGTAGGAGAGTGTGACACCCCCGGGATCAGGGCTAAACAAATCCCAGACCTCTGTCTGACATAAGCTTAACCTTGAGCTCGAGAAGTGAAGAATCGGTAACACAACAGTGACCCTACGACACAAAATTTATTACAGCAAGCTCATAACTGAGCAGAGAACCAAATTATTACAAGCAGAGGTCACTGACCACAAACATCAAACAACGGAAGGCAAATTATGCTATTAAGTATAGCAAACTTAACAAATGGCCTAAGAGGCCTGAAGCATAATGATGACGTCCCAGCCCATAGATTCCAGGTTGCCGGCCGGGAACCCCAAGCTACTCGTCGATGTCGATGTAGTACGGAACTCATCTTCAGGTGAACGCTTACTCTGCCAAAGGTATCAACAAAGCAAGGATGAGTACAGGGTGTACTCCGCAAGACTTATGGCTGGTGGAGTTGTTTTGCATAAAGCCATCCTTTGTTTATAAAACAAGAGAGAGAAGAATCTCGTCTAATCAGAGTATTTTAAAAGGGGATAAGAGAGCGACATCTCCTAAGTATTGATCATCATCTTTTGATATCCACCAATCATCATCATCTACCAACTAGGATCACCCCCTCGTACCCATGAGGAAGCATCCTTAAGCACACGTTGATCTAACAAATTTATGATTAGGTTAAAGTTCTCTATGATATTATAATCTGGTCACCAAGCGTTCATAACCGTGAACACGGCTTTTTGAAAATATTTAACCCTGCAGGGGTGTACAACTTTACCCACACATACCAACCGACTCTTAATGCCAGATCATTAGCCCTCTTCCTTGGAAGGCCGGCAGAGGGTGTGGTTGGACACGACCTTTACCTTGGTTTCGCCGAGACCATGAGTCACACAATAAGTATGGTTCCGCCGTAACGGGTCAAATCCCGAAGTCGATACTTAAAGATGTGAGGCGAGTGTTGGGGATATGCTATATGGGTATCCTTATAGCATGTCTCTTATCCGACTAACCCGGGTGGCCCATAGTCGGTAGCATGGCCTATGGCCTGCTGTGCGGCCTAGTTAGGTGGATCCAGAAGGGAAGCCCATGCCGGATAAAGGAAGGCTACGGTGGAGTCACCAGCGTACCCGGAGACTTGGAGTGCAAGATACACAAGACTAGTAATAGACGGTGTAGGACTCTGTAACCTGTCCAGCTAGGACTTTTTCCTGTAACCCTAGGACCTGGCGACTATATAAGTCGGGCCTATGGGAGCCTTTAGGGCATCGATTCAGACAACCTCGCATAGCAAACCTATCTTTGTAACCCGGCGTATTGCGCTTATAGTGATTTATAGCAGGAGTAGGATTCCACCACCGTTATGGGGTCTGAACCTGGGTAAGCTGTGTTACCTCGTACCGGTCAACCGTCCGCCTTACCCCACATATCTAAACACGCATTGTGAGGACCCCTCCATGGCGTACTCGTCGGCAATACCACGACAGTTGGCGTCCACCGTGGGGCAAGAGGTGCTTCAGGCTCTTCAACGGGCGAGGACCAAGATCTTCGCGGGAATCAGCGAAACCGTAGCCATTGGCTGTGTTCTCTTCTCCGGCAAAGTTCCGATCGTCCCTCCCGACGAGTTCTGGATCCCGGCGAAGACGAACCCTACGCGGTGTTCGATCGTTCCTATCAGAGACATCCACCTCTTCATCGGCGAAATCGACTCGGGCACTAGTTCCCTAGGAGTCGGAGGAGCATCAAGACCCGCACGGACCGCCTACGGGCAGGATACGTTCGCGGAAGGATCGATGTCGGATCTCTCTTTGGAGTTTGCCGGCAAAGATCGGAAAAATTCAAGGCCCACCCAAACCGCCCCTGTGCAGGATATAAAGGTGGAAGATCACTGCAAATCCGCCGGCTTAGTCCATGCGTCTGGACAACAGAGATCCAAATTCGTCGGCGTGGTTACCATCTTCGATCTGGCACGCTGCGTTCAGAGAGAGGGCAAAACCCCCGCGATTACCTGGCCAGGTGGCTCCGCATACGAGCCGACCTAGCCCACTACCCCGATGATAACGCTCTGTATCACTTCGTGGAAGGACTGGACCGTGGCACGCTTCTCCGACATTCTTTAAGACGGCAGCAGGCAACAGGACGCCTCACCCTCGAAGAGATGGTGAGCTCCGTCAACAACTACGCGGAGGCCGAAGCGGCAGCTCAGACAGCGCTTGCGCTCATTGACGGAGCCCCTCCGATTCAGCCACCGCCACCACCGCCTCCGGCCGCCATCGTCATAGCAGCACCACCGCCTCCAGTCATCGTTGAGCCCGTTGCACCTCCACCGCCCGTCATCGAGGAAGTCCTGGCACCCTTCGACTTTGTCATTGACGCGCTTTATGCTGACTTCAGTCCAGAAGAGCTAGACTCTGCTATGCAGGAGATGGAGGAGGAGTACTCGCACGACGAGCAGGCCAACAACGTTGTCGCGTCCCGAGGGGTGTTCGTCACCATTGGGACGGCGATGGATGAAGATCAACCCGGACGAGCTCTGCCTACGGCACTAGAAAAGGGGAAGGGGCCACTTATTGCTGCTGACGATGATCACGCAAAAGACATGCCTCCTCCGCCCAACCCAGTGCAGCGGCCGCAGGAACTCGGCACCGGCCCGAGTAACAATAACACCACAAACTTGCCGCTGCCAGCATCTACGTCTGCAGCAGCCCAGGTTACTCCAGCTGATAGAGTGATGTACGGCAACCTCCTCGTCGAGCCACTGACCGTTGCTCATATCCGGAACATGACCCAGCTTGATGAGAAGCGCCAGCAGCTGCTGGAGGAGGCGCAAGCCATCGCGGAGCAAGGCGCTAAGCTAGATCGAGATCTGGTCAACGCGCAGAAATCCATAGAAAAAGCTAGAGCAATGGAGGCCGAGTACAAGACTCTGCTACAGCAGCAGAAGGCTAAGAAAGCTCCGGCTCGCGTCATCAACGATCCTGGTGTACGGCGCAATCTAGGATGGGCTCCCTCGAAGCTGTCACAAGCCAAGCCTTACATTGACAGTGAAGGCAAGCAGGTTATGCCCACCCCACTCCTTAACCTCGCCGTCGCCAAGACCCTTCTGGAGCAGGATAGATCACCTGAGGCAGTGGAACAGGTATACGACCTAGTGGCCAAGGCGGTGAAGCAGCAGGAAAAGGCCACCTCCCAGAGGCTTGAGTCTAACCCAACGCTCTGCCAGTCTAGCCAGTACAAACCGCCAAGGGACAGATCTCCTCTTGATGTCGGGTCCCAGACGGGTTCCTCAGAACAAAGACGGAGGGATGCACGCAACAGGAAGGATGCCATCCCAATATCCTCCGACCACGGAGAAAAGGCCTGACCTCGTCGCCCATCGCCACCGCCCCGGTCTCCCTGACATCGCGAAGATTACAACGCTCACCATCATACGGATATGCCCCACCAAAGCAGTGTGGCATCGTCATCCGCGACAATGCGGAGCAGACCCGTCATGACGAAAAGCGCAATGAAGGACATAAGAGCAAGTCGCGCCATGACCCTCCGCGTCCTACAAGCAACCATGACAGACGTGAGGCATCATAGGAGGGTAATAGCAAGAAGGCTAACCCACCGCCACCTCCGCCTCCGACACCACCAAGCAGTCACCATGGCGGAGGAGGCCTGCATCGTTCACGCAGCCCATCCCCTGTTGACAAGAAGAAGAACCCGGAGCCATACGATGCACGTTCGCGGATCGACAAGATCCACGAGGCTCGGGAAGTACCTTACTTGGGACCACGTTGCTTTGGACCTGCAATACGGTCCGCAACTTACCCCAAAGGCTTCCGGATTGACAAGACCATCAAGCCCTATGACGGCACCGCCAAGCCAGCCACATGGTTGCAGGACTACGACAACGCGGTGGAGATTGCCGGAGGCAACCCCAACGTCGCCGTCAAGTACCTCCCATTAATGTTGGTGGGTACGGCCCGTCAGTGGATCGACGACTTGCCGAAGAAATCTATCTACAACTGGTTGGACATGCAAGAAGGGTTCACCAAGAACTTTGAGGGTACATACAAGCGTCCCTGCACTGTGGGCGATCTACAGTGGTGCGTGCAAGAGAAAGACGATAAATCTCGCGCCTACCTCTCCTGCTGGCTGGACATGAAGAATTCCTGCGTAGGAGTGCACGCTCAGACCTCCATGGCCGCCTTCATCGATGGGTTGGAAAGGGGCATGTTGCTCCGACATAAGCTGCAGCGCTTGCAGGACAATCACCAGCTCGACTTGAACCAGATGATTCAGTTGGCTAGTGAGTTCGCAGCTGCCGACGACGATGCTCGTGGCTCCTTGCCGGCAACGGCCGTTCCAACTCAAGCTCGGAGGAACATCAGTACAAATCAGAAGACCGCTCCAGAAGAAAAGCAATCTACCGACATGGTCGCCATGACTTTTGCAGGACGAGGAGAGGGCGGACAACGTGGCCGAGGAAGGGGAGCTGGTCGTGGGCAGCAACGAGGAAGTGAAACCACCTCGGCGCCGCTCCGCGTTCCCCAAACCTATGAGGAGTACCGTGATATGCCATGCCTCGTACACCTCGACGTCAACGGCAAAGCCACCCATACCAATCGACACTGTAAGTTCGTCAACGACCTCAAGGAAGACCCAGAGTCCGGCTACAAGCAAAGTCGGAAGAATAGACCGCACGGCAAGGGCAAGGGGAAGAAGAAGGAGGAGAAGTCCAAGGATTCAAGTGACATGGATGGGCACGTTGACCCCAAGCACACCGCCAAGAGCGACGACAAAGGAAAGAACCCCTTCGCGAAGAAGGCACCAGTCTACCACACTTTCCTTGGCACCCCCACCGTCCGACAACAGAAGACCTCTCTGAGGATCCTGATGGTACTCTCCCCCCAGTCCCCCAGTACCTGTGCTGGTCGGAGGTTCCAATAACTTGGGACAGGACGGACCACCCAGACCTTATACCCACGGAGAACCAGTACGCCATGGTCATCAACCCCTTGATTGACGGCGTGGAGTTCACCAAATGTATGGTGGACAGTGGAAGCAACATCAACATCATGTACCTGGATACACTGCAAAAGATGAACTTGACAGAGGCAAACCTAAGGCGGACCAACACCATCTTCCACGGAGTAGTTCCTGGTCGGGAGGCTCGGTCCCTTGGGTGCATTACACTTCAGGTAGCCTTTGGCGATGTTAATAACTACCGCCAAGAGCGCATGACCTTCGAGGTGGTCCCCTTCAAGAGCGTGTACCACGTCATATTCGGCCGCGACATATTCCACACGTTCATGGACAAGCCATGCTTCGTCTACAACAAACTCAAGATACCCGGACCAAACGACATCATCACCGTATCCGGAAGCTTTACCAAGGCAAGGGACTGCGAGATCAACGAAGCAGCTGTTGCAGAAGCTGTCCTCTACAGCGAAGAATTCAAAGAGATCCAGAGCAAGGTCGATGACTCAGAGATGCCCGCGTCGAAGAAAAAAATCTCCGACTCCGCTCCTGCGTTCAAGGCCACCATCGAGACCAAGCCGGTGGAACTTGTGGTAGGCGATGCCTCCAAGGTCACCGCCATTGGGACGAACCTGGATCCCAAATAGGAAAGCGTGCTCGTCGAGTTCCTCCGTGAGAACAGGTACATCTTTGCCTGGCAACCTGCCGACATGAAAGGTGTACCTAGGGAACTTGCCGAGCATAGCTTAAACATTGATCCAAAATCCAAACCAAGTGAAACAACCTCTACGACGCTTTGGAGATGAGAAGAGACGCGCCATTGGCAAAGAGATAGCTAGGTTACTTAAGGCTAGATTTATCCGAGAAGTCCTTCACACCCAATGGGTGGCCAATCCTGTACTTGTCCCCAAAAAGGGAACCAATGAATTAAGAATGTGCGTTGATTACACCGGCTTGAACAAAGCATGTCCCAAAGATCCGTTTGCTTTGCCTAGCATTGACCAAGTCATTGACTCGACGGCTGGCTCGGAACTTTTGTGTTTTCTCGATGCATACTCAGGATACCACCAGATCAAGATGAGGAAGTCGGACCAATTGGTCACTTCGTTCACTACCCCATGCGACACGTTTTGCTATGTCACAATGCCCTTTGGGCTGAAAAACGCAGGTGCTACCTACCAGTGGACAATGCAATGTTGCCTTCACGACCAAATTGGTCGGAACGTTCACGCTTACGTGGACGATATCGCGGTGATGTCCAAAAAGTCAAACGACTTAATCTCCGACTTAAAAGAAATCTTCAATAATCTCCGGAAATACAACATGATGCTTAACCCTAAGAAGTGCGTCTTCGGGGTTCCAGCCGGCAAATTGTTGGGCTTCATCGTTTCCCAGCGTGGAATCGGGGTCAACCCGGAGAAAATCAAGGCCATCTTAAACATAAACCGTCCGACATGCCTAAAGGACATTCAACGACTAACAGGTTGTGTTGCAGCTGTTAGTCGGTTCGTCAGCCGACTTGGAGAGAAGGCCCTGCTGCTGTACAAGTTGCTAAAGAAGGCGGACAAATTCACGTGGACAGACGAAGCAGATGCAGCATTAAAGCAGCTCAAGGAGATTCTTTCCTCAGCGCCCATCCTTGCAGCACCCGAGCCTGGCGAGCCCCTGTTAATTTACATGGCGGCAACCAACCGGGTTATCAACATCGTCGTCGTCGTAGAGCGGAAGGAACCAGGCTATGAGCACGGAGTTCAACGACCAGTTTACTATGTAAGCGAGGTCTTGACGGAGTCTAAGCAGCGTTACCCGCACTACCAAAAGATAGCTTATGCAGTATTCCTTGCTTCTCGGAAGCTGAGGCATTACTTTCAGGAGCACCCAATCACAGTGGTGAGCAAGACTCCACTGTCCGACATCATCAATAACAGCGACGCTACAGGAAGGGTCACGAAGTGGGGCATTGAACTTGCCGCCTTCGAGATCACCTACAAGAGACGCGACACTATCAAATCACAAGCCTTGGCAGATTTTGTTGCAGATTGGACGGAGATGCCATACGCTACTCCGTTGCCAGAACCAGAGTACTGGGTGATGCACTTTGACGGATCAAAGCTTCTCAACGGCTCGGGGGCTGGTGTATTGCTACAGTCACCAACAGGAGACAAGCTACACTACGTTCTGCAGATCCACTTTGAGGCTACAAACAACATGGCGGAGTATGAAGCACTCATTCACGGACTACGTGTAGCCAAGGATATTGGCATCAAGCGCATAGTTTGCTGTGGAGATTCTGACTTGGTTGCCTAGAAGGTGGCTAGCACCTGGAATGCGCGGAACCCTGTGATGGCGGCATATCGAGACGAAGTGGACGAGATAGACAAGAGCTTCTTGGGCTATGAAGTTAAGTATGTGCCTAGGGAACAAAACGAGGCAGCTGATCTGCTGTCTAAGCTAGGATCAGGGCGCAAGCGAATTCCGCCAGGAGTTTTCCTAGAGCATCTGCGCACACCATCCATAAAGGGAGCTGACATCGACAACCCGGATATAGCTGACTCTTTCGTCAACATGGTGACTAAGGTCCCTCCGGCTTGGAAAAAACCGTTCATGGAATACCTCAAACACGGAACTTTGCCCGATGACGAAGTAGAAAGACGGCAAATAGTACGACGAGCAAAGGGTTATACCATAATCAATGGGCAACTCTACAAAAGGAGCACTACTGGTGTATACCTAAAGTGTGTTTCCCAGCTAGAAGGTATGGAAATCCTACGCGAAATCCATCTCGGAGATTGCGGGCATCACGCCGCTCCTCGATCATTGGTCGCGAAAGCCTTCCGGCAAGGATTCTACTGGCTGACCGCGAAGGCGGACGCCGACAAGCTGGTTGAGACATGCATGGGATGCTAGTATTATGCCCGACAACCACATGTTCCTGCTGAAGAATTGCGAACAATACCAATAACTTGGACGTTTGCGGTCTGGGGGCTAGACATGGTGGGACCGTGACAGACGGCACCTTGTGGGTTTACGCATCTGCTTGTAGCAGTTGATAAATTCACCAAATGGATAGAAGCTAAACCCATTAGAAAGCTTGATGGGGCAACTGCCCTTAGGTTTGTCCGAGATCTAGTGGTGAGATTTGGTCTCCCACATAGCATTATCACCGACAATGGCAGCAAATTATCACTCGGAGAAGTGGAGGCATATTGCTGGGAGAAAGGCATCCGACTTGACCTTGCATCTGTGGCACACCCACAATCCAATGGACAAGTCGAGCGAGCCAATGGATTAATTCTGCAGGGAATCAAGCCACGTCTTGAGGCACCGCTACATAGAGCAGCTGGATCCTGGGCGGAAGAATTGCCATCTGTGCTGTGGAGTTTACGAACTACACCCAATAGGTCTACCGGCTACACCCCTTACTTCATGGTATATGGAGCAGAAGCCATCCTGCCTTTCGACATCCTCCACGATGCACCAAGAGTTGCCGCCTACGACAAGGATGACGCTGAAGAATCCAGACGCCTGGATGTGGACCTTCTCGAGGAGGAGCGCGTTTTGGCATGCCAAAGATCCGCCATCTACCAGCAGAAGCTACGCAGCTACCATAGTCGCCACGTTCGGCATCGCTCGTTTAAAGAGGGGGATTTGGTGCTCCGACTTAAGCAGAAAAGTCACACAAATTATCCGCGCCATGGGAAGGACCGTTCATCATAGGCAAGGCGCTGGTCAATGGGTCTTACTACCTTGTTGACAATCGTGAACTAAAGGATAGACCCAACAAGGATCATAAGCGTAAGCGACGTGACCCAGATGATGACTACCCGGAGCTTGATCGGCCATGGAACATAGCACAACTACGTCCTTTTTACACTTAGCATTTTTATCTAATTGTGTATCTCTTATATGATCAATGAAATAAAGATCTTTGGTTCACAAATATTTCTGAGTCTTTTACCTCCTTTAGTGTTCATTTTTGGATCATATAAAACCTTTATGCACAAGCTTTGCGTTTGCACTTTTGAAAATTCCGCCTACGGGCGTTAGCTTAAGTTTTCTGGTCTACACGTTCTTTGTCGTTTTTATGTGGATTCTGGTGTAGTGACTTTCGGCACTTATTGTCAGAGATTTTGTGCTCAGGTTATTGACGGTGCCATTGGGCATCATCACCTAAGCGCATGGTTCCGACAACGAGTCTTCTGACTCACGAAAATTCAAGCATAAGAACCAAAGTAATGGATAAGCTAGCACTTGCTTAAAAAATATATACATGCTGGGAACTAAATTCTTAAGTAGCAGGACATAACAACCATTGTTTTCCGCCTTAAGTTACACCATCAAGTTTTGTTCCGCGCATCCACCAAAGGCAAAACAAATATTACATAGTGTTTTTCACTCTTTGTTTACAGGAGACTTGGAAGCAGCATCGTCCCCAACCGGAGAATCACCCTCAACGTCGGCGCTATGATGAGACTCGGAGGAATCTTGGTTGACGTTGTCGATGGTGTTCATGGGCACGAAGACATCGATGTCCACCAACTCAGCGACTCTAGTGTCATAACCCGCGAGTGATGACAAGATGGCTTCGTGATCAATCTCTTTGCCATCATCATCAACGTCGGGGATGCTAGAGGTCACCGTGTCGATGTCGGCATCTTCGTAGTGTGCCTTCACCATTGAGAGTGCCATCCTCACGCCAGCCCGTGCACATGAAGCTTTCTAGCTTGTAACACGCTCAGGGGCTCGGCGCAGAATCTCCGAGTACTTCGTCACAGAGTCCGATGCCTTGATATATATCTGGAGGGGCTTAGAAATCTCCTTGGCTTGGGTGATGGCGGTGTTGATGAAGTTGCCGGCAAGAACCATGCATTCCTTCTCCGAAGGAGGCGAGCGGGTTAAACCCATAGGCGCTGAAAATTCCGACAAGGAGCGCATGAGTTCAATAAACTCTAAGTATCCAGACTACAGAAATACAAGGCAGAGGAAACTTACTGAAGATGCTGGCCTTAGCCTGCCAGACGGTGTCTGCCAAGGATTCCTTCTCTTGTTGGAGGAGCTTAAACGCCTCGCTGTGGCGATGGTTTTGCTCATCAGCAGCTTGCTTCTGATCTTTTAAGATCACAAGCTCCTCCTTCAAGCGATTGATCTCCGTGGAGGCGGAATCTTGCAGGGCTTTCATGGAATCCTCGTGCATCTTCAGCATCTCTTCCCTCTCCTTCTTAAGGATTTTGTTCTCACTATCCAGCTGCTGGATGTGCTTGGACTGCTCGACAATATCCTTGGCCTTGGCGACATGCTCTGCAAGTCGGAGAAAACAAAGTACACGGTGAGTACTCGAAGAAGGAAGGCATAAAACCAAGACGGAATGCGCAAAAATTAAAATAGACTCTTGTTTTTGATGATCTGTTCCTTCAAGATGGCAGTTTTACCCTTTTCGGCTTCAAGATCTGCGTGCATCTTCTGGTACTTGTCGTTGGCCATGCCCCGCCGAGCATTCTCATTCTGTGAAATAATAGAAAAATTTAAAACTATTGTTTAGTCTGCTTGGAGCACCTAGTTGGAAACTTTCCATCTAGGCACTCGGGGGCTACAGCGGAAGTTTTTCAACTTAGCAATATGCTTAGCTTTTCTTTAAGCATCTAGTCGGAGCTACTTCAATTCTCGATTAGAAGCTTGGGGGCTACAGTATAAAGTTTTAACTCGGAAAATGCTTAGCTTTTCTTTAAGCATCTAGTCGGAACTAATTCAGTTACAACTAGAAGCTTGGGGGCTACAATATTGAAAAATATAAACACTGCGTATGCTACTCTTATAGCATCTAGTCGGAATAGTTTCTTCCATCTAAATGCTTGGGGGCTACAGTGAGAGCTCTTTCTAACTTAGTCACTCTTAGAGCATATAGATGCAAAACCTATGGTTTTCCGTCTACATCCTTGGGGGCTACAGTGGGATACTCATAATGAAATGCAAAAGGCAAAGTAAAAACTTACAAGTGCAATAATCTTGAGGTTTGTAGCACTCTCATCCAGCAGCTTGTCGAAGCAAGATATGCTATTTCCCCGCAAGATATCTGCTTGTCGAAGCAGCTCCTCAATACCGCACGTCGGAGATGACGACACTCCTCTAGGAACCATAGTTGTGTTACTCGGCAGGAGCGCCGGGTAAACTATCTTCGGGAACTCGAAGGGTTTCTGGGGAGTAGGGGCGCCGCCTTCGGCAGAGGTACCAACTCCCACTGCCGCCTTGCCGCTACCGATGGCATCCTTAGCCGGATCTTCAGCCATTTGTAGAGGAGCACTCTCCTGCGTCGCCTGCTCGCCGACAACAGTGAGTTCAGTAGAAGCGCCAGAATCCACTTCCATGGCGAAAGGGCCTGGTGCCTCCTAGGCTTGAGAGCTTGTCGGGGCAGAGGAAGGCTTGACGGCAGGAGTAGCAGGGGCGATGGCAAGGGAGGAGTCGCGATGCAGCATATCTTTGATATTTCTAGAAGCCCCCAAAGTCTTGGAGGTCTTCTTGAGGCTGGTCGTGGCTTTCTTCCTGAAACGTGCAAAGTGCATAAGTACAGGAACAAGACAGATAAATAAGACAATGTCGGAGAATGAGAAGCTCACACTAATGGGGGTGCTTTGGCAAAAATCCCGGTGGATCTTTTCTTTTCCGCCTCCAGGGCGGCGGTAGTCTTCTTGGAGGCTCCACCCTCCGTCTTCTTCTTCTTGCCTCTGTCGGCAGCGTTAGAGGTGGAGCTCTTCCGCTTTCGCGCCAACGGGACATCGTCGTCGGACACGACCGTGACTTCCTTCATCTTAGGATCGTAGATTTGGGTAGCCAGGTTGTCCTCATCTAGATCGCTAAGCTGTTAAGATAGAAATCACCGTGTTAGATGGGGTGGTAATGGCAAGACGGAGAAACTGGAGTATATGTCGTACACGGAAAATACATATCTACCTTTGGGCACTTGCCGTCTATGAACATGTCATAGGTGATGGTGAAGCCACGCTTCTTATCCTTCACCTTGACGATGTCCTTCAGGCGGAGCTTGACGGAGTCGCTCGAGAAGTTATCCACGGAGATCCGGAGGGTATCCCTTCGATCACTGGTATACTCGTGCATGAACTTCGCGTGGTGCTATAGAGGCTGGATTCGCCTGATGAACCAACACATGGCCAGGTCCAATCCGGTCAAACCTGTCTCTACGAACCATTCGATCCACCTTATTGCGCGAGAAGCGTCGAGGTCGGAGGGAAGGGAGGCATGGGATCTCCATGTGGAAACTTCAGCGGCGGCTCCATCCGCGGAGTCCGGGTACGTTACTTCTCGGCCCGCCAAAGGAATGTCGGGGCCGTAGAAGTACGTCCGCTGCCAGTTTTTGCAGGAATCGTGGCCGACGATGTCGGGGAACCGCCGGCCAGGTCGGATCTTGAAGCTTATGGTGCCGCAGTTCCTAAGCTCTTCCCTACTGTGTCCGGCTTCACGTTTGACGGTGAAGAAGTACATGAACAAGTCTAACCTAGGCCTAATCCCTAGGTAACCCTCACAAAGTGCCACGAAGTTACTAAGCACTAAGATGCTATTGGGGGAGAGGTTATGGGGTTGGACCTTGTAGTGGTTCAAGACGGAGAGAAAGAAGTGGGAGATGGGCAGAGAAACGCCGCGTACCAGCTGAGCCTTGAGGTACACCTTTTCTTCGGCTTGGGGAGAAGGTGTCCCCTCGCCGGTCGGTGCCGCCCGCCAGGCGAGCCCCTCCGTTGCGGGAAGGTAGCCTTCGGCGACCATCTATTGGATGTCGCGGTCGGTGATGTCCGAGCCGCGCCAGTCGCCCTTGTGCGAGTCTGGCTCTTCTTCCAGAGGCTCTAGCTCCACCAGATTATGGTCGCCGCCGGTGTTTTCAATCACCGCCGATGTGGGGATGACCAGGCCCTCTGGGGGCACGACGACGGAGCTCGCCGGCTTCGCTGTGGATTTGCTCGACGCCGCCATCGATGGGGAGGTGCTGCTGCTGGCCATAGGGTGCTGGAAGGATGCGACTGACACAGACGGAGGCTAGGGTTCTCGAGGTTTCTCGCGGAGAGCTCGAGGAGGCGTGCGGCTGGAGGAAGAAGACGATGACGCAAGAGGAAAGAGGTAAAAAGTGGAAAGTGTCCCATGGTTATTATTTATCATACTCTGCGTCAAGATTCGTGTAGCTGATCGGACGGTTGCCGCGTAGACAACGTGTTCGTGAACGTGAGCGGTAATTTCGCCACGTCTCCAACCGTCGCCGCCAACGGTTCGTATCGCTAGCGCGGTAAAATCGGATATGATTGCGTTCTCTGCATGTGTGAGTTACGAGGCGTCGCTGACCTAAGCCTACGTCGTCCTAGCTGACACGGGTAGATGAGCCGTCGCATCGAAGATTTCGGCATGGACGGATTTAATCCGACTATGGAAGAGTACTATGGAAGATTCAGCATTTCTCCGGCTTACAATTCGAAGACGGAGAAAACCTTGCAGGGTTCTTTGGGAGGACTACAAGATATTGCTTGACCATTTGCCGACATCCATCTAGATGGAGCATTCAACGTGAAGAGGCAAGACGGTGCAAGATCTTGGAGTTCTCCGGGGGCTACTGTTGGGGATATGCTATATGGGTATCCTTTTAGCATGTCTCTTATCCGACTAACCCGGGTGGCCCATAGTCGGTAGCATGGCCTATGGACTGCTGGGCGGCCCAGTTAGGTGGATCCAGAAGGGAAGCCCATGCCGGATAAAGGAAGGCTACGATGGAGTCACCAGCGTACCCGGAGCCTTGGAGTGCAAGATACACAAGACTAGTAATAGACGGTGTAGGACTCTGTAACCTGTCCGTCTAGGACTTTTCCCTGTAACCCTAGGACCTGGCAACAATATAAGTCAGGCCTATGGGAGCCTTTAGGGCATCGATTCAGAAAACCTCGCACAGCAAACCTATCTCTGTAACCCGGCGTATTGCCCTTATAGTGATTTATAGCAGGAGTAGGATTCCACCGCCGTTCTGGGATCTGAACCTGGGTAAGCTGTGTTACCTCGTACCCGTCAACCGTCCGCCTTACCCCACGTCTCTAAACACGCATTGTAAGGACCCCTCCATGGCGTACTCGTCGGCAATACCACGACAGCAAGGTTGGTTAACAGGGGCGCCATCTACCCCAAGCAACCCGGTCCACGCTTACCTACCTGTTATGAATGCACCAACTTCAACCGACAAATCTTTCAAAAGATTTTCTATGCATATGTCGAATGGAACGCCCGAACTATGTGACTCATGGAATCTACTAGGCAAGTTAATCAGGCAAGGGGTTCCCAAGCCCCGTGTGGCTGTACGCTCGTCTCGGTTCCAAAGGCAAGAACTCAGGTCCTAGTGGTGGCGAGCATGGGACTAGAAAAACTACATCCCACCGTGGCCTCCCATATAAGCCTTAGCATATTTAATCTCATATCACTGATCTCATCTCATCACGTTCTCCTGTCATAATAGATTATCTGCATCTGATACATCATCTGGATGAACCAGACTCAACAGCTAAGCACGGCTAAGCAAGACACAGATAAAAGCTCTAGCATTGCACACAAGCCAAACCTAGTTATGCGAGGAGCAGTGGATCAGGTAATATAAGCTCAAAGGGAGTATGCAATAGATAGGATACTCTATCTACCGATAAAAGACCACAGTAGAATCGTATGCATCATGGCAAGAATTGAAATTCTTTCTAAATCATAGGATTATATCATGGTGGGGCTATGCTTGCCTTTGCCAGTTGATAACGGATGAAAATATCTTCAGGAGCCTTGTACTTGACTTGATTACAGTTGGTCAAGTATTGTTTGTAGACCTTCAATCTTCGATGGTCTTGATCTCGGTCTTCGATCTCGATCTCGATATCGTATTCTATCGGGAAGAACGAAACACTAGAAAGAAAGGGAAACAATCAACTATGGCATCGATGCAATGCTCAAGCAAGTATGATGATATGAAAAGTTGAATTGTATTGAAAAGTAACCCTAAAACATGCTCGACAATTTAATCGGGGTTCCGAGGGGTAGAAACCCTAACTCGGAGAAACTTCGGAATCACCTGTGAGGGGTTACTATAGCTTAATTAGATAGGTTTCATTTTTTTGAACATTTTGGTATATTATTTGTATTTTTCTGACTTAAAATGAATTAGTTATGATTTTTCTCAATTTAAATTCATTTTAAATCATTTTAGGAAATTATAAAAACATTTCTGGATTATATTGAATATTTATTCACTTGGGCCCACATGTCATAGTTTTATTCATTTCAGATATTAATTTCCAAAAATAATAAAATCATGACGGAAGGGGCCCACAAGGGTTATTTATTTTCCAGAAACAATTTAAATAAAACAAAATAAAAGGAATATGGCATCATGGTGACGTCACTACCACCATTGCTCTCGGGTGATGCTTCGATCCGGCGATTGCGGGCGCGAGAGGAAGAAGGGTTGGGCTTGTTCGAATGAGCAGAGGATGGGGAACACGCTAGTGCTAGCGCCGCTCTGTTTTGGTCGTCAGAGACGGTACCTCGACGGCGGCAGGTGGCAGGGGCGGCAGGTGGATGCAGGGACGGAGATACAGAGAGGGAGAGAGCAAGCGGAGGAGTCCATGACGACCAGGAGCTCTCCCTGAGCGCGATGGAGGTGGTGGCGAGGCCGGGGACGGCCTGACAGCGTCAAATTGTCGGTGGCAATGGCGACGGCCGATAGTTGTGCGTGCTCGATTCCGACGAGGTGGGGTGTTCCCGGCGTGCGTGCTTCGGCAGGGATGAAGAGGGAGACGCGGCGCTTCTGCTGGGCTGCTCAGAGGAGCAAGGGGAGGTCGGGGACGACGGGGCTCGCCAGTGACTAGGGAGGTTAGGGTTTGCGCGCTCTGCAGGGGGAAGCGGGGAGAGGAAGGAGTGGCGTGCTAGGGCTTCTCGGCGGCGAGGCAGAGTACTTGTAGGCCTCTAGGGGCGGTGGCGCGCATCTCAGCGTCCGACTGCGATCGACGGCGGCGGCACAGACACGCAACTGCTCGCCGTCTATGACGAAGACGACGAACAGAGGGCTGAACCGGTACGGGCTGGAGTGGGCCGCTGATGGGCCGGGGTGGGCTGCTGACTTGCGCACGTGGGCGGCAGGGAGAGGAAAGAGGAAGGGAGGGGCAAGCTGGGCTCGGCCCAGGGAGCTCGCCTGGCTATTTTTTTCTTCTCAAATCCTTTTTCCTTTTCTATTTTTGTTTTTCTGTTTGTATTTTCAAATCCAAAACTGTTTTGATTATTTCAAAAATACTAGGGCTTTTATAAAACATAGTAAAATAGTGTGGGGCCTTTTTTATACAATTTGGGCTCCAATAATTTTGGTAACTTTTCAAATTCAAAACCATTTGAATGCTTTCAATTAGAGGGAGAGGGTAGGGTTTAGGGTTTTGTATATTTTTTTTGCATGCATTTTTATTAGATGGTGATCATGATGCACAATCAAACCCTCAATAATATTTATCTAAAACTAGGGTGTTACAGCTCTATCCCCTTACGAGAATCTCGACCCGAGATTCCAAAGGTAGGAAGAGAGACAGAGAGAAAAAGAAACAGGGCCACTCTAAAGATAAGAGGGAAAACACACTAAACAACACGCAGAGTATCTCATGGTCAACTCATGGATAGAGTGTTTAAAAACAACTCTGAGATAACAAACATGAAACACATCAAGGTATAGGAGGAAACAAGAGGAGATGGTTTCAAGTTGTTAGATAGCTGGTCTTCATAAGGATTGAGACCATGGAATTTCAGAAGAGTTTAAGCTTCTGAAAAGAAAGGTTCCAACAGAAAGATCAGAAGACAGACTTCGAGAGATGAACCTCTACTAAACGACTTAAGTAGAGATTTTAGGTTGCAAAGATATGGATCAACAAAACTAAGCTGTTGAACTACTTTGACATAGAAGGTCACTTTTTCATTCAACAAAAGGCCAAGACAGAGAAGTGTTTTGGTGGAGAGGACTCATAAGAGTCTCGAGAAACATGTATCAAGAGAAACTATAGATTACCAAAATCATAGTCACTCTTAAAACATGGTTGAGAAACAGGAAGGAAACACTTTATTCATCCAGGACAATCAAAATCTTTGCCGAAGTTCTTGATAGCACTTTACACCACCAAGATGAATAGTTTAGAAGATTCCTGATGACACGAGAAGAAAGAAACTTCAATCTTAGACTTCAAGTACTTGGCACAACAAGACGCTTGCCAACATAGAAGGGTCTGGAGGGTCGACCGAGAGACATTTAGCAACACTACTTTAAATGTTCTCCTGGATGTTCGAGAAATCAGACATCAAGTGAAGGTTGGACTTTGGATACAAAGGAACCATGAGAATGATTCCTATAATAAAATATAGAAGAAGCCTCATGAAGAGTGGTTGTTACTGCTGAATCAAGAGAGTATGACAATAGGTCTTTTCGGCTAAGTGTGTCAACCATTACATCAATCTTGCCAGATTTACAAAGAGACCTATGTCAAAACCTTGAGGAGCACCAACCATCATATCTGCTTGAGATTCAGATTTGGTTAGGTGGTATGATATTTCAGACTCAGCATGTCTGAATAGAAAAAATTGCAACATTTACCGCGAAGGTAAAGTTATTAGATTCTCAAGACATGGACTATAGTGTAAAGCTCCAAAAGACTGGGATAAATTGCTAGACCCATGTATTTACAACTTGTCGAGAGACAACTGCACACACATAAGGTGCTAACAACAAAACACACATGTGTCCTTAGGGAACAGAGCTAACTCTACTCGAATCCACGGCGACATCTTTCAACGTTTGCACGTGAACTAGAGAAGGTCACTTCTAACATCCAGAACTCATACTTCGAAATGACCCGAAGAAGGTTCTCAAAAGTTTCCAACATTAATGCCCAATGTTCCATATGAATCCAATCTAACATGGAGAGGATAAGGATGTCATCGATGGGCTTAACAACAAACTTATCGAGACACTCCAAGAAGATGGACTCATATGTTGCTAGAACAAGGCAAAAATACTGGTCAGACCAAAGAACATGAAGATGTACACAAGTGAAATATCACAAGCATAAACACCATCAAGATAGTCCTTGTAACTGAGTTTGATTTGATGATAACCCAAATCTAATCAAATGTGGGGAAAGATAACATATCCACAAAGGACATATTATCTAACTTCAGCACGAACAAAACTAGACATCCCATTATGAAGGAAATGGGTCGGCTAGAACATTTTTCTTACAACTCTCCAAGTTGTTGTTTAAGCTCAACCAACTATTTCAAGGGTATCCAGTACAGATCCTTGGAGAAAAGAGCAGTTCAAAGAACTTGCTTCCTCAAGAACATGACAACACGGTCATGTGTCAACATGGAGGTACTTCTAGTAGACATATAGAATATCATGAACCACCGATATGTCACTTAGTTCGAGAGGAAACTTGCTTTGTAAGGCAAGGAGACATAGTCTTAGAGCTTCGGAAACAGCCTAACTCTTTGACTGAAGAGAGTGCACTAGAATAACGAACTTGGTAGCACAATCAAACTTTGCTTAGTGATAGGGTTAACCAATCACGCTAAGAATGACACAATTATCCCTGGAGTTCAAAACAATAATAATTGCTAAGAATCTCAGATAGCCATATTATTATGCACACGCATCATTCACGAGCGCGAAAGCTCGAGGAAGGGTGGGTAATTATGTGTAGGATCATTACTTCATTAAGGGGTCATGAAACTCAGCACAACCTCTTAGTATAAAAGAGTGTGATTCTTCAAGATAGAACAGACGGGAGATAATCAATGCCTCTTGATCTGCGGATTATAACACTTTGACCTGGTCCTAGATACGACGAGGTACTGGAGTTTGTTTCTCCTGGCATATCGAAATGATTTGTCTTGACGGACCACAAGAGTATCTTGCATCAGAAGACACCAATGCATATTTACTAGGCTACCAACTGGTAGACAAAGGTCGGAAAAAGACAAGGGAAGAAGAACATGCTCAGGATAGAATCCCAAGATGTGGATGCATAAGTCAACAATCTTCCGAAAACTAATGCAAAGAAGAGATAAGGTGTGGCAGAGTCACGAGTATAGATACGAGACTCTCGACGAGTACTCTTGTCGTGATCTATTTGGTTCCATTAAAGAACATCTGCCATAGCATGTGGTAGGGGAAGTCCTTAATCGTCACAATTAAATCGCGACAAAGGCCACAAGCTTGAAGGATAGAATTGTAATACAAGCCATCCTGAGGTATTGTATGAATATTAATGACAGAGGTCAACAAAAGGGATCTTGGGTTAAAGGTTAGCTTCATGTACAAGATTCACAACACTAGAATCCAGCACAATCAAGGATCTTCGGTTCAAGTCCAAGGGTTAAAACCAAAATAAAGGGGTGACTACTACTTGAGTGACGTGGCGTACACTGCAAGTTAGTAATCACAAGGTAGCTTCTAAGAGAAGAATTGACTTCTGAAGTACCCAACAAACAAAAAGGAGGCACACGAGGCAAAAGGAAACCTCGAAGCCTCGAACAGAACACTGTAGATCCAACAATATAATACCGCGGTTTTGAAATATAGAGAGATCATGATAGAAAGGAATCTCTCAGATGAACAAGAGCAAGGGAAACGAGGAATTCACAACACACACAACTATAGAGAACTCAACACTAGGTTAAATGGTTGAGAAACGGCATGCCAAAAAGGCACCTAAGTTTTGAAAGATTAGAAGAGATATCAAAACTTTTCAAAGCCAACACAAGATAAGATAACCCAGAGTTAGAGCGAAACTAGATAAGGAGAAAAAGAAGCATACTAGAGTTTTCGCAAATACTTTTCAGCTTTTAAAATAGTTTTCACAAGGACTAGACTCAACATCGACCAATAGCAAGGTTTTCCTACGGTCGGTACTGCTCTGATACCAAGAACTGTGACACCGCCGGGATCAGGGCTAAACAAATCCCAGACCTCCGTCTGACATAAGCTTAACCTTGAGCTCGAGAATATCTAGTGAAGAATCGGTAACACAACAGTGACCCTACGACACAAAATTTATTACACAAGCTCATAACTGAACAGAGAACCAAATTATTACAAGCAGAGGTCACTGACCACAAACATCAAACAACGGAAGGCAAATTATGCTATTAAGTATAGCAAACTTAATAAATGGCCTAAGAGGCCTGAAGCATAACGATGACGTCCCAGCCCATAGATTCCAGGTTGCCGGCCGGGAACCCCAAGCTACTCGTCGATGTCGATGTAGTACGGAACTCATCTTCCGGTGAACGCTTACTCTGCCAAGGGTATCAACAAAGCAAGGGTGAGTACAAGGTGTACTCCGCAAAACTGATGGCTGGTGGAGTTTTTTTGCATAAAGCCACCCTTTGTTTATAAAACAAGAGAGAGAAGAATCTCGTCTAATCAGAGTATTTTAAAAGGGGATAAGAGAGCGACATCTCCAAAGTATTGATCATCATATTTTGATATCCACCAATCATCATCATCTACCAACTAGGATTACGCCCTCATACCCATGAGGAAGCATCCTTAAGCACACGTTGATCTCCCAAATTTTATGATTAGGTTAAAGTTCTCTATGATCTTAGAATCTGGTCACCAAGTGTTCATAACCGTGAGAACGACTTTTTGAAAATATTTAACCCTGCAGGGGTGTACAACTTTACCCACACGTACCAACCGACTCTTAATGCCAGATCATTAGCCCTCTTCCTTGGAAGGCCGGCAGAGGGTGTGGTTGGACACGACCTTTACCTTGCTTTCGCCGAGACCATGAGTCACGCAATAAGTATGGTTCTGCCGTAACGGGTTAAATCCCGAAGTTGGTACTTAAAGATGTGAGGCGAGGTTGGTTAACAGGGGCGCCATGTACCCCAAGCAACCCGGTCCATGCTTACCTACCTGTTATGAATGCACCAACTTCACCCGGCAAATCTTTCAAAAGATTTTTTATGCATATGTCGAATGGAACGCCCGAACTATGTGACTCATGGAATCTACTAGGAAAGTTAATCAGGCGAGGGGTTCCCAAGCCCCGTGTGGCTGTACGCTCGTCTCGGTTCCAAAGGCAAGAACTCAGGTCCTAGTGGTGGCGAGCATGGGACTAGAAAAACCACATCCCACCGTGGCCTCTCATACAAGCCTTAGAATATTTAATCTCATATCACTGATATCATCTCATCACGTTCTCCTGTCATAATAAATTATCTGCATCTGATACATCATCTGGATGAACCAGACTCAACAGCTAAGCACGACTAAGCAAGACACAGATAAAAGCTCTAGCATTGCACATAAGCCAAACCTAGTTATGCGAGGAGCAGTGGATCAGGTAATATAAGCTCAAAGGGAGTATGCAATAGATAGGATACTCTATGTATCGATAAAATACCACATCGTATGCATCATGGCAAGAATTGAATGCTTTCGAAATCATAGGATTATATCATGGTGGGGCTATGCTTGCCTTTGCCAATTGATAACGGATGAAAAGATCTTCGGGAGCCTTGTACTTGACTTGATTACAGTTGGTCAAGTATTGTTCGTAGACCTTCGATCTTCGATGGTCTTGATCTCGGTCTTCGATCTTGATCTCGATATCGTATTCTATCGGGAAGAACGAAACACTTGAAAGAAAGGGAAACAATCAACAACGGCATCGATGCAATGCTCAATCAAGTATGATGATATGACAAGTTGAATTGTATTGAGAAGTAACCCTAAAACATGCTCGACAATTTAATCGGGATTCCGAGGGGTAGAAACCCTAACTCGGCGAAACTCCGGAATCACCTATGAGGGGTTACTATGTTCTTTTAATTAAACTTGTCATTTAAGTTTTTGAACAATACATGATTATAGCTTAATTAGATAGGTTCCATTTTTCTGAACATTTTGGTATATTATTTGTATTTTTCTGACTTAAAATGAATTAGTTATGATTTTTCTCAATTTAAATTCATTTTAAATCATTTTAGGAAATTATAAAAACATTTTTGGATTATATTGAATATTTATTCACTTGGGCCCACATGTCATAGTTTTATTCATCTCAGATATTAATTTCCAAAAATATTAAAATCATGACAGAAGGGGCCCACAGGGGTTATTTATTTTTATAGAAACAATTTAAATAAAACAAAATAAAAGGAATATGGCGTCATGCTGACGTCACTACCACCATTGCTCTTGGGTGATGCTTCGATCCGGCGATTGCAGGCGCGAGAGGAAGTGGGGTTGGGCTTATTCGAACGAGCAGAGGATGGGGAACACGCTAGTGCTAGCGCCGCTCTGTTTTGGTCGTCGGAGACAGCGTGTTAGCGCCGCTCTGTTTTGGTCGTCGGAGACGGCAGCTTGACGGCGGCAGGTGGACGCGGGGACGGTGATACAGAGAGGGAGAGAGCAAGCGGAGGAGTCCATGACGACCAGGAGCTCACCCTGAGCGCGATGGAGGTGGTGGCGAGGCCAGGGACGGTCTGACAGCGTTGAATTGACGGTGGCAATGGCGACGACCGACAGTTGTGCGGGCTCGATTCCGGCGAGGTGGGGTCATCCCGGCGTGCGTGCTTTGACAGGGATGAAGGGGTGTTACATAGAGAGTTAGATCTTCGGACCCGACATCCTTCGAGAAGCAGAAGAGATAGTTCACAAGATCCGTGAGCACCTCAAGACTGCCCAATCCAGACAGAAGAGTTATGCCGACAAGAGATGTCGAGACCTCGCTTTCAATATCAGAGATCTTGTGTATCTCAAAGTGTCGCCTTTGAAGGGAATGGAGCATTTCCAGCTCAAAGGAAAGTTAGCCCCCAAATATATCGGACCTTTCAAGATTCTGAATCATCAAGGAGAAGTATCGTATCAACTGGAACTACCAAAGGAGATGTCAGCAGTGCATAATGTGTTCCATATATCGTTACTTCGCAAATGCCTTGAAGTCCCGGAGAAGACTGAAGTTTTCAAGAATATTGATCACCGCACCGTAGAGATCAACGATGACCTGGCGTATCCCGAAGTCCCCATCCATATTTTGGAGGAAGCTTTCAGTACCACCAGAACCCGAAGCATCAAGTTTCTCAAGATTCAGTGGAGTAACCACACTGAAGAAGAAGCTACTTGGGAGCTAGAAGATCACATAAGACGGAGTTTCCCGATCTTCTTAAATCCTAGTTTTCTTATTTATTCTTTTTCAAATCTCGGGATGAGATTTTGTTTAAGGAGGGAAGGTTTGTAACATCCCAAAAATATTGAACAATGATTATCAAATTCCAATCACCAAAATTAGGGTTAACAAAAACTTTTGTTAATTAAATTCAATATGAATGCATGTGTGATTGTGATGATTGTATGAATGCATGAATGGACTTGTGTGATTGATATAAATAGCAAGGAATGGTTTAAAGATGAATACAACATCATCTAAAAATTTTCCAAGCAGAAACAAATCAAGAGAAAATAAAAAACAAATCAAATAAAGCAAATGGTCATTTTTGCCAATCTTGCTCACTAGACCACTTTGAGTGTTTCTAGTCCAAGATTCCAAATAGAAACTTCTCCATTTCTTTTCACCCCTTGCTAGACCAAGTAAAAGTTAGCCAAATCCCACCTTTCAAACTTACAGAAACATTTGGCAACTTGATTCAAATGACAATTCAAAATTGAATCTAGTTCATATGGGAAGATCACCCAATTCTCAAAAACCAACCAAACCAATTTCCCTTGACCTTTCCATCTAACTAGAGACTTCCTTGTATGTGACTAATACACCCACCAAGTTTGAATAAAAAATTCAAATTTGAATATCTTTTGGCCATTTCATCAAACACCTTGCAAACACCAAACCAACAAACATTAAACACTATAGTGAGCAGTAATTTTGGCCTAACTTGTTCCCTCTCTAGCTCACACTACCCTCTCAGTAGATCATCTAACTTGTTTAAGCCACTCTAGCTCACTATAAACCGACCACACCATCAATGGCAAGCATGCCGAGAGCACCCTCGCCACCACAATGTCGCCAGCCAGCTAGGAGCCTCACTAGCCTCGCCAAACTTGTCTGGGACACTCTCCACTGTCCACCGCCACCCCCTGTCCAAGCCTCGAGCACTGCCATCCCCTAGACCACACAGCCCGAGCGTGTCCAGTCTCTCTGCGAGCGTGCCGACAGCGGCACACGCGACACAAGCCCACAGACCACGCGCTGCCCTCGCCGCGTGCAAGCGTGATCACCACCACCCCAGCAACCCCGCAGACATGCATGTTCGTTTCCGCGCGACCAGGACCGCCCGTGCACCATGAATTTTCCCGTCGGACCCGCCTAGACCGTCGCGAAGTTCCGACCCTCTAGCACCATCCCACGCCGCGTAACCATGCCAATGAGCTTCACCAGGGAACACAACACCGTCCCCTACCTTTGCCCATGCCAGTAGCTCGTTGTGACGACGACCATGACGAGCTACGCCCGTGCCCTTCGGTCCCCTTACGACACTATAAATAGAGGCCAGCCCCGCTCGATTTCTTCACACCATATCATTCACCTCTCTATCAGAAGCACCCCACCTCACTCCCGGATCAAGGCGAGCAGCACATCGCTGGAATTTGGCTGGAGGCTGTCGCGGAGGAGGAAGAAAGGAGCCGTTGATTGGAGCCGCCCCAGGAGAATCCGCCGGTACCAGGAGGCTCGCCGTCGTCGACTTTGTTGTTCGCCCCCATCGCCGACCCTCGCCTGAGCTTCGGTGAGCCCCCATAGACCCCCACTGGCCGCGCTAGGGTTCTGTATCGCCGGCGTTGCCCTACGTGGACGATGAACCACAGCCGTTGGATTAGAGTTTGATCGTGTGGTCCACATCACCCCATAACGCTTCGCACCCCCTGTCTCACTGACCGGTGGGGTCATTCACTTAAACCCACCCGCGTGTGCGCTGTGCACCATGGGTCGGTGTAACATCCCAAAAATATTAAACTAGAATCATCAAATTCTAATCACCAAAATTAGGATTAACAAAAACTTTTCTAAATAAAAATATGAAAGCATGCATGTGTGTATGCATCCCATTTTGAATTCTTTTGAATTGCCTTGTTTATGTGTTTCTTTGCTTGTAAAAGGATTCTTAGGTGAAATAAACATCATCTAAACAATCACCACACTTTTCCCAAAGACAAATAAATCAAAACAAACAAAATAAGGGAATGGTCATTTTGGCAAATTTAACTCCCATGCCTACTTTGGCTGTCTCTAACTTTCAGAACTTAATAGAAACTTGTTTGGATCTTTACACCCCTTGATAGTACTCATAACAAAGTATCAATGCCCACTTTGTGATCATCCAAAAACATTTGAATGCATAGTTTAAAGGACAGTTCAAAATTGAATCTTTATCATATGGGAAGATCCCACTTTTTCAAAAACAACTCAAACAAGCTCAACTTTCAAAACCCAAGCATCCACAGACTCACCAGCACATGCCTAGCACACCCACCAAAAATATTTTCAAAATTCAAAACTTGAGTTCTTGCGGCCATTTCATCAAACACTTGGAGGCAACAAATCAATCTGGCCAAACTTCACTGTTTTGAGCAGTAATTTGGCTAAGCAATGTTCACCATTGATCACCCTTGTATCCCTCAGTGCCAACCAGTGCTTGGACAAATCCTAGCCCCTACCCTTTGCCCCATGCCATGCCAACCTGAGCACCCCCTTGCCAGCCGACCATGGCTAGCTAGCCAGAGCAAGCACCAAGCCTAAACAGCATGTCTAGGACACAGCCCACCGTCCACCGCCACCCCCTATCCAGCGCTCGAACCCTGCCAGCCACTGGACCACACGCCCAAGACATGCCAAGCTTCTATGAGCGCATGCCACCCTCGACACACGCCCACAGACCGCGCGCCGCCCTCGCCGCGTGCATACGCGATCACCACCGTCCCAGGAGACCACCAGACATCCCCGTTCGCCGCCCCATGCGTCACAGCCACCGCTCGCCGTCGAAGACGCTGCCTTTGCCGTGCAGAGCATCGCGTGTTCCAGACCGTTTGCCACCGCCCCTACACGCGCATTAAAGCCATAGAACATCGCCAGGAGTCCACCGATCGATCGTCACCGCCGGCCATGCCTCTAGCAGCCTGTAGCCATGTCGCCACCGTCGCCTGCCCATCCCATTCGGTCTCGTCGTCGAGACTATAAATAAAGGCCTTCCCCTCTCAAACTCTTCACACCATCTCACTCCCCTCTCCTCACTGATCGTTCCACCCCGTTCCCGGAGCAAGGCGAGCAGTGCATCGCCGGAATTGCGCCGGAGCAGGCTGCCTCTGGAGAAGAAGGGCGCCGTCGATTTCGTCCACCCTAGGAGAAGCTGCCGGTACCAGGAGGTTCGCCGTCATCGACTTCGTCGTTCGCCCGAATCGCCGACCCTCGCCTGAGCCCTGGTGAGCCTCCCACGACCCCCACTGCGCTGCTAGGGTTCGAGCTCGCTGGTGACTAGTTCATCGTCGACGACGACCCTCAATCGTTGATCTTACTTCTAATCCAACGCACCACGTTGCCCCGTATCGCTTCGCACCCCCTATCTCACTGACGCGTGGGGACAACAACTTAACCAGCCCACGTAAGCGTTTTGCTTAACAGGACAACCCAGTATCGTTTCCCGCGCAGCCCACTCGTTTGAATTTGGATTTTTCCATTTTCATTCAAACACAGTTCTGTACCTAGTTTCAAAAATCAACCCAGCTTGATTCAGTGAACCAAATTGAATGAAACCAATTTTGTTAGAAAGGTTTTGAAATGCTTAATCCAAGCCCGTTGGATTCAAATCATTTGCATCTATAGTTCACCCTTGGTAAAAATAACAAGGCAGAAGCTTTTTTGCATTCAAACATTTTTTAAATTTAAACCATGATAGATTTTGAGTTGATTCCAACTCTCAAAAATCACATTTAACCATACCTTTCATAATATATAAAAATATATGGGATTACTTACGGAAATAATGTTCAAGTAATAAAAGGATGCCACATAGGCATTTCTAGTCACTTTTTTATTTAAAATAAAAGGTTTAACCTTATTAAATTGTGACACCACATTAAATCACATTTCCATGTACTGAAATGTGTGGTGATGACATGTGTCAACATGATCCCATGTTTGGCTTGGAGAATATTAAATCTTAAGTAGTTTTTCAATGAGTAGAAATTACTTTTCTAAAAACAAAATAAATAAGACAAATGCCTTATTCTTGTGATGTTAGTGATGATGCTAGATCATCTATAGAACCCTTGTGTGTGATGATTGAAAGTAGTTAAGTATTGTTTGGTGATTGTGTATCTCGTATTTATTTATAGACGCTAGTACCGACCAAGGATACGAGGAAGAAGGAGGATACTACGAAGAAGAAGCCGAGGAGAACTTCAACCACTGCTCTGCACAAGGCAAGCCTAATACTACTAGTTGATTGAGCAAGCTAACACTTGCAATTATGAGAGTTAAATAACCTACGCAAGGCACTAAGCATGATTGGTTAGACACATCTGATGATACCCAATCATAGTTTTATTTGCAAGCTTCTACTTTATTTCTTTATCAAAGCTATTACTTAGAGTTTACTTAAGTGAATTGTAGATTCTAGAAAGATAATTGAAGGTTGCATAAAGAGCATAAAATTTGGCCTAAGCTAGATAATCTTTATGTCATCCTAAGGCATGAGATTGAACTTAGTTAAACTCCACTAGTTTACCACCCCTCATTAGTACTTACCCCCATTTGTAGATGCTAGTGCTAAGCATAAAACTTGATCAACTTTAGATGGGAATACTTGGTGAAAATGGTTATGAAAACCTTGGAATGATGGATCATTCTATTGAGATGTTTTGACATTTGTTCTCGAACACTAGATGATTTTGACGATGAAAATGTTGAGGCACGAGCCTTAGCCCTTTATAAAACTGATGGTTGTCGGGATGCGATACCGTTCAATTTTACCGTACAACCACAATACCTGAGAATTGGGTAGGGCTTGACTAGAAACTTATATACCTTAGTATTGGCTCCCTCACGGCCAAGGTCTAAGCTGAGGATACCTTGTGAAGATTGTCCACCTATGCAGTACCCAAGATGACAGTTGGTCATGGTTGGGAGGCCAAACTCACAGGAGAGGTGCTTATACTAGGGCGTGTAATTGAAAGGTTAGGATTGATTATCCGCATACTGAGTATGGTGAATTCAGGATTTGTTCCTGACGGATGTATCGAATGTTGTGGTGAAAGTGTACAATCTCTGCAGAGTGTCAAACTATTCGAATAGTCGCGTCCGTGGTTATGGACAGTTGGAGTGGCCATACTGTTCCCCTGTCAGATGTTTTCAAAATGACTTATGAAATGAATTGAGACTTTGACTTGACCACAACAGAGTTGTGATATGAAATACAAGTTCCCAACTTAGGTGTTATAAAATTTCAACTAGCTTTTCTTGCTTCTGAACTTAGTAGAGGTAAATCTGGATTTTTGCAAAACAACCCTAGAGCTTAGTGTCCTACTACAAAAAACCCCTTCACTTGTTAGTATTAGTTTGCGAGTACTTAAAGAGTACTCATGGATTTGTCCCTGGCTATTCCCATGGCCAGACTATGAAGAGGAGTACCAGGAGGATGGACCCCAGGAAGGTTACGACAACTAGGATCATCTCCCATCATTAGCATTGCCTGTGACCCCGAAGATGGAGCTTCGCCTACGCTACCGTTATTATTACGAATTCCGCTGCTTGAGTTGTATTAAGAACTGGATCATGAGATCCTTATTTGTGTAAGATCTTATGTATGGTTTGTAATGGATGATGTACTGTGGTATCCAATTCTGTTATGTCTCGCAAAAATGGTAATCCTGGGATTGCGATGTATGGCATAACAGGCATCTGGGATTAAAAATCTGGGTGTTGACAAGTTGGTATCAGAGCCATAGTTAGACTGGACGTTTGAATCAAAAACTTAGTTTCAAAACCAAAGAAAGCAAATATTTACAAAAACTTATTCCCATTCTTATCACTTTGATTCTTTCATGAAAATTCATGTTCCTCAAAAATTCTTGCAAAATACATAAAACTTGACACACTTGATCACTCTACTAACTTACTCATCCTATATTCTTATAGATGGACGTGAAGTATAGCAAGTTTTATCAGTTGGGGAATGGAGGATACCTTATCTTTTAGAGGGATTTGGACCAGCTTTCGGAACTTCTGGAGCGTCCGCACCCAGAGTTCTTCGGAGCTCAGCTCAATGATCAAGGAGGAGAAGATCTGCAGTGGCTAATTGTTGCAAGTCTCCGAGGAAAGATTGAACCTCCCACTGCTGAGGGAATTCAGTTTACCTTAAGAGAGAACAACTAGCTCGATGGACTTGCCAGGGCCATGCAGGAAGCTCTTGCCCGTCTATGTGGGCAGAGTATCAACCAGATCAAGGGTACTCGTTTTGAGTTTTGCCCAAGGCGTGATGCTAATGGACAGCCACTGGAAGCCCCATACCACCACGAGCTGAAGACTCAGTTGGACCACCTCAGCTTCATGATGTACGATCGTCAGAAGGAGTTGGATAATTGCTGTGACTACTACAACCACAAGTCCGCCATCATCAAAACAAAGGATCAGACCATCGCCATGCTAGCGAAGGATCGCAAGTCTCGCCACCGTTAGCTCGATAAGAAGGAGCGCATCATTGCCCGTCTTTGCCACCGTATCTCGTCTTTAGAGGAGACCATCCACGAGAGAGACATGCAGTTGGAGGAAAGGGAGAATGCCGGAGAGGATCTTCGTGGAGACCCCCATTCCTATCTCAGCGATGATGATGATTTTCTGGAGGATCAGGCTATGGACTTCTTCACCGATGAGGATGATTTCGGCTTCATCAATGGCGATGAGGATGATGAGGATGACGACTACACCGACTCCAAGGAGTAGTAGCACTTGAGCACTAGCGTAGTGAGTAGTATTCGGTCCCACTGTATCGTAGTTTCCAAAATGGTTCTTAAAACCATCTATTTTCTTGTTTGGTGGTGTGTGTTTTGTATCGGGTGCTATGAATGAATGAATGAATGAATGAAAAGCAAGTTTCTAGAAAATCTGAGTCAAACTTTAAAAACTTTTCAAAGTCCCAAAACCTTAGAAATTTCCCTCTTTTCTCATGATCTATCTCAATCTTCAGATGCCACGCGGAGGAAGTGGTTCATCCTCGGACCCGATGTTGCAGATCCTGCAAATGTTGGTTTCTGACCGTGAAGCTGAAAGAGCCGAACATCAAGCCAACCTAGCCACCCTTCAGCAGATAGCTCAGCTAGCCCACAACTACCAAGGCCAAGGAAATCAGGACAACCATGGATCTAAGCTCAGGAATTTCCAGAACACCAACCCGCCTGTTTTCACTAAGTCGGAAGAACCCCTAGTTACCGACGATTGGCTACAAACCATGGAAAATAACCTAGAAGTCGCCGGAGTGGAAGCCAACGAGAAAGTTCTGTTCGCCACCCATTATCTAGCCGAAGATGCCAGAGCATGGTGGAACAGTGTTCGTGCCATGACCGGAGGATAGATGATCACCTGGGAGGAATTCAAAGTCAAGTTCAGCAGAACCCATGTGCCACCAGGTTTGATCAAGAGGATGAGAGATGAGTTCAGAGAACTGAAGCAAGGAAGGATGACCGTAGTGGAATACCTTGAAAAATTCTTGTCATTAGCTAGGTATGCCCCGGATGAGATCGACACCGAAGCCAAGAAGAAGGAGAGATTCTTGAATGGTCTGCACGATGAGATGCAGACGGTGTTAGTCAATATCCCCTTTGCTGATATTGAAGCCCTGGTCGACTCTGCCATCCAGATGGAAGGAAAGATCAACCAAGCCAATGAGAACCGCAAGCGTCGCATGATGCATCAGCCAGGAACCCATCAGACCCCAAAGTATCGCCCTAACCCATCTCCAGGGATTTGCCCCGAGAACCAACAGACCCCCGATGAACCGTCCGACCTATCCCAACCGTGGAAACCCTAGGCCCGGAGGAAATCACAACAACCCCGGCAACTCTAGCAATTTCAATCGTGCCCCCCCGTTCAACAACAATGCTACCGCCAACACCAACACTGCCCTGAGGACTGGAAGCAACGCTGTGCCTGTTGCAGCAAAGGACAAGTCGCAAGTGACTTGTTATGACTGTGGAAATAAGGGTCACTACTCTAACGAGTTCCCCAACAAGAAGAATGACGCAGCCCCCAATACCAATGCCCCAGCGCAACAGCAGCGTCGTGTTCTGCCCAGAAGAAGATTTGCCCCAGGGAATTCGCTCAACCGCAACGGCGGTCTTTTTCTCATGCATGCTGAAGAAGCTCAGGAAGCGCCAGACGTCGTGCTGGGTATATTTTCTGTTAATTTAGTAATTGCTCGAGTGTTGTTTGATTCTGGTGCATCGCACTCATTTGTCACCGAAGAATTTGCATGCACTAGTAAAATTCAACCAACCAAACTGAAGCAAGTTATGATCATTCAAATTCCCGGTTCAACCACCAAAGCTAGGCAAATTTGCAAAGCCGTCCCTATCCGAATCCATGGCATAGATTTTTATGCTAATCTGATAGTACTCGGAACTAATGGTTTGGAAGTAGTACTAGGAATGGATTGGATGTCCAAACATAAAGGATTGATTGACTGTGCCAAGAAAGCCATAACCATGACCAGTACAGCTGGAATATAAATCGAGCATATATCTGAAACCTTACCTCGTCAATTCAAGTGCAACAAGAGTATAGCCCAACCTACCATTGACCAAGTCCGGATAGTCTGCGAATACCCCGATGTATTTCCAGATGTTTTGCCCGGTATGCCCCCAGATCGGGATATCGAGTTTATCATCGAACTAATCCTCGGAACAGGACCCATAGCCCAGAGACCATATAGTATGAACCCGTCTAAACTAGAAGAACTGAAGAAGCAACTGGATGCAATGCTGGAAATTGGATTGATTCAACCAAGTGCGTCACCATGGAGATCACCTATTTTGTTTGTGGACAAGAAAGATGGACGTAACCGTTTGTGTACGGATTATCAGAAGTTGAATGATGTCACCATAAAAAACAAGTACCCGTTGCCCAAGATAGAAGATTTGTTTGATCAGTTGACCGGTGCCAAAGTGTTTTCTAAGATTGATCTTAGGACTGGCTATCATCAACTCAAAATTCGTGCAGAGGATATTCCAAAGACTGCCTTTACCACCATGTCGTGGGAATGGTCACGGCAGATGCTGCAATCGGCAGCGAGTAGTAGAACGAGGGGCAAGGGCGGCCAGCCATCTGCGGTGCGAGATGAGGGCGGAGATAAAGGGTTTTACCCAGGTTCGGCCCCCCGGAGGGTAAAGACCTACTCCTGCTAGATTATATTATGATGGTGGTACAATGGGGCGAGCTCGGCGGCTAGGCGGCGAGTCGCTTGGGTGTATGATGGAACGTATCTCTATACGCCCTGTAGGGAGGTTTATATAGACTCACCTCCCCCTACGGTTTACATATCTCAACCGAATCAGTTAAGGCTTCGGTACTCGTTTAACCTAATTCGACTGGGGCTATCTACTCGCCTGGGCCTTCAGCTTCCAGTCGCTCGAATCCACACCGGGCCTTGATCCAGTCGCCGTCTTGCAGGCCCACTCTCCAGTTCCTGGGCCAGTCGGAAACGTCCTGCTGGGTATACCCCGGTAGGCATATCCCCATCAGTAGTCTCCGAGGCCGTCGTCGATTGGGTGCAGGTGGTTGCTGGCAGTCGGAGCATACGGCTTTCAATGCGGACATCCAGTCGAATCGGCGGCAGGCTCCTGAACAAAGGAGGAAACTAGTCATTCTGGTCGCAGCTTTGGCGATTGGATCGGCGAAATATTTAGTCACTGTTTGTAGCGATCGGGTCGGCGAGCTGAGTGGCTGAAGTTGGACCGTCAAAACACAGTCAAACTAGCCGTTGGGGTAATCCAACGGTAACTTTTTGGCGTAATCACCGCGTAGTAACGGCTCCCTGATTTGGCGGGTAACAACCGCTATATAAAGGGAATGGTAGGCGATCGGAGAACCACCTCCTCGTCATTTCCTCCGATTGCGCACACTTTCGTTTTCCTCCGCATCGCGATCCAGCCAAACCGAAATCCTCCGACCCCCACGAATCCTTCCGCCTATGGCCCCCTCCACCGAGCCATGGGGCAGATCCAAGTGCACGAGAGCGCAACTGGCGTCCTTCGAGGAGGCCGGGATCCTGCGTGCCGGAAGGTGGCGCATCCGTGCGGCCGGAGAGGTGACTTCGGACCCGCGCGAGGGAGAGTTCGTCTGCTTCACCAGCCACCTAGAGCGGGGGCTGGGATTCCCAACATCCCTTTTCTTTCGGCGCTTCTGCACCTTCTATGGGATCCAGCCGTCGGACCTGGGTCCGCACAGCATCGAGCAGCTCGCCATTTTCGTGGCGTTCTGCGAGTGCTACCTGGGCTGCAGGCCCTACTTCCCCCTGTGGCAAGACCTGTTCCACGGGAGGATCAGTCGCGAAGAAGCGGGCGGCCCAATGCTCGCTGCGGGCAGCCTGACGTTTCAGTTGAAATCGAAGGCTTCCTTCTTTGATCTGATGCTACCCGCCAAGGCGACGAGTGAATGGAAGAAATCTTGGTTTTATGTCACCGAGGCGACTCCGGACGGCGAGGTGGCGATCCCAAGATACTCCACCGACCAGCCCGAGCCACGCCGACTCTAGGTCGGCAAACTTCCAATAGACCAGCGGATGGTTGTGGATGAGATGCTTCAGACCATCCGCAGCCCGAAGAAGAAAGGTCTCCAGCCCATCAACTTGTATAACTTCTGGCTCGGGCGGCGACTCGTCCCCCTGGCCCGCCGCGACCACTACATGTACGAGTATGCGGGCCGGGAGGACTCGACGAAGTCCTGCCTCGCCGAGTGGCAACTCGAGGATTACCTCCTGGCGCTGAAGAAGATCACCCAGGCAGCGTACCTCGACGCGAAGGCTGGGGTCGCCCCCTACACCGTGAAGCATCCAGCCCCAATGGTAAGTCATCTTTCTACCATTCGCAGTCGCAGTTAAATGCTATCGCGGTTATACTGATATTGTCTTATGCTTATTGCAGCTATTTCAAGTGGTGGAAGGGTGGCTTCCGCCTACGGACGACGAGAATTCAAGCTCGTCCATCCAGGAGGTAGGCGACTCGCCCCTAGCAAGGGGCAGCGTCGAGAGTGACGGGAGTGGCGACGACGACGAATCCGAGGAAGAGGTCGCCCCGCTGGTTCGGAAAACTCGAGGACAGCGACAGCGTGAGCTTGAAGCGAGGAAAAGCCTCGAGCGTCATGATGACGACGACGACGAGCTCCCCGAGCACACCTCGCATCGCGAGGCTACTCCATCGAAGAAGAAGAAGAATAAGAAAGAGGTGAAGGCCCCTCCAAAGAGGAAGACAAAGCCAGCGAAACAGGCGTCTCTGCCTCATTCGCCAAGCAGCTCCGATGCCACCAGCCTGGCCAGGGGTGAAGCTCCACAGACGATGGCGGTGCCGGATATCACCGCCGTCCTGAGTGAGGTGCCTCTGGCCTCGATGCCTCCGTCGTTCGCCCCAGTCTCTGGGTCGGGGGCCGCTCCGGTCGCGGCAGCTTTGCCGCCCAGGGATGCTCCCGCCAAAAACGTTTCGGAGGCTCCAGTCGCGGCCTCGACAACAAAGAAACCGTCCGTGTCCTCGGCACGCGATGTCCTGGAGATGGGCCTCAGTCGACGACTGGGCCCCGAATTGGAGAAGCCGGCCGGCATCCGCATGGGGCTGCGGTTCCTACCGGTCGCCAAGTGAGTTTTATTCACCTGTCTTTTGTTTTTCATTGTACTCGGACCACTTGCTCATGTGATCAATTTGTAGGACTGGAGCCAAGAAGATAGGCCACCCGACCGTGGCCAAGGTGCCGCCAGTCGTCAGCGAGGAGGATCCCTCCCGGAAGAGGAAGGCGGACGAGGTCATCGCCCCCGCGGATAGCGCCAAGAAGACCAAGGGCGACGAAGTCGTCACGGTGTCTGACAACACGGCGATCGCGCCGAGTGAACCGGTGGCGGAGGCGGCCTTGACGACCAAGGAGGGTGCTCCCTCGCCTGGGGTGGAGCCGGCCTCTTTTGGTGCCGGCGCATCCATCGCTACCTTCCCGTGCTTCATGGCCAGAGCGGCTATGGAGAGTGGTACCACGCCCTCGAGCCGCGTGCCTAAAGTCGCCGAAACGGAGGTCGATCAGCGTCGCGGGCACATTTCGGCACTTCTCGCATCCGTGGACGCGATACAGCTTCATGGCATGCTTGGAGCAGCCATCCAGGTATGTCCAGTCCTCGAGGATCGGGCCGCTGATTTGCAGCGGTCGGATTCTTTTAATGTCTTTGTTTTTCTTTCTCGCGTCCAGTCGTCGAGTGCCTAGTCGCTGAATTTCAGCGGGTGGGCACTTAGTTTTTTGGTCTCCAGTCCCCGAGTGCCTACTTGATGAATTTCAGCGGGTGGGCGCTTAGGATTTTTTATCCCAGTCCCCGAGTGCCTACTTGCTGAATTTCAGCGGGTGGGCACTTAGGATTTTTGATCCCCAGTCCCCGAGTGCCTACTCGCTGAATTTCAGCGGGTGGGCACTTAGGATTTTTGATCCCCAGTCCCCGAGTGCCTACGCGCTGAGTTTCAGCGGGTGGGCACTTAGGATTTCGTTTTCGTTAACTGGTTGTCTTTTGCGCAGGGTTTGCAGCGTGAGTCGGCCGACCGGCTTGCTGCGAAGCTGCGCACGGAGAAAGAACTTGCCATCGTCCAGGAGGCGAACAAGGGACTCCAGGCGACTGCTGCGAAGGCAGAGGAGGTCCGCCAGGGTCTTGTCCCAGCGAGTGAGTTGGCGGCAGCTCAAACTGCTTTGGCCTTAGCTGAGAAGCAGATCGCCGACCTTGAGCGCGAGCTGAAGGAAGCGAAGGAGGAGGAAACTTCGGCTGATGGGCGAGCCAAGGCTGCTGTCACCGCCGCCGCTGAGGAGCGTAAGGTCTCCGACGCCCTTGTTGCTAGGCTTCAAGACGACTACACCTCTCTTCAGAGCTTCATCACGGGTCTCTCCCGTCCTTTGATTGGTGAGTGTTCCTGCCTCTGCCTGCAGCATATGCATTGTGTAATTTTTGATGTATTCACTGTCACCTTCTATCCGCAGGTCGGATCAATGATAGCGCGGAAGAGGCGAATTCATTCAACGCACGACAATGTGTAGCCACACTGGTCGACTCGGCCACGTTGTCGGCGACATGTATACGGGCGTATCTTCAGTAGATGTCGCCCACGAAAGTGATTCCCAGCGACCTCGTCGAGGTGTGGCAATACTTGGAGAAGGCGCCGTCGGTCGTCGAGTTCATGACGCGATCGGCGTTTCGACGCGGAGCGGCAACGGCGCTTAGCCTTGTGCTCGCTCACTTCCCGGAGGACTTCGATCTGGACGACGTGACGAGTGGCTACCCGTTGTCGACCGGTTCGGTGGAGATCTCCGAGGTGCTGAAGCTGACGGACCGCGCCGCGGTATACTCCGAGCGCGTCTGGGCGATGGGCGACCTCCTTCCTTATCAGGAGACGGTCGTCGCACCCAACGACCCCGAGCCGCAGCACCGGGACTTCAAGGTCGAGCAACCCTTCCGTGCGGCGATGGCGGGTGAGCTGACGACGTACCCGTCGAACCCGTACACTCCCTTCATTCGCAATCGCAAGGGTGGTGGCGAGTCATCGTCGAAGCCTGCGGAGTAGAATGTTGTGCCCTGGGGCGTTAGTAGCAGTTCTGCCATTGGGCATACCTTGTATTTTGTGACAATTGCGGCATGCTATAATGGAATATCGTGGTATTTTGTGAATTGTTGTGTGTTTCTAGTTGAGGGTTTGAACGAGTCCCCGAGCGCGTCCGCCCTTTTTATGGGGTTTACCTCGTCTGTTATGTGTTTGCGGTTTTGAATGTTTTGTTATTGAGGTCGACTCGCCCAAACTTGGAAAGACAGTCGCAAGGCGACTCCCATGAGTGCTCTGTACTTCACCGTTTTCCCTTGCGCGAACGAGGTCGGGTGGCCGAGTCCCCGAGCGTGGTACTTGGTTGTTCTAGGCGCGACTCGAGGGTGGGTGAGGACTTGGCGCGTTAGAGTGAGCGCATCACTCCTGCCTGGCCCGTCGGGTCAGTCGCATGGCGAGTCCTGGGCATGCTCTCATACTTGGCATTTTCCCTAGCCGCTCATGCTGAACTGGTCGTCAGTCCCCGAGCATGGTACTTGGCCGTTCGAGTCGCTATGTCGAGGATGCGGAGGATCATGGTTGTTGTGAGAAGCGAAGGCAGTTGTCTTGGCTCGTAGAGCCAGTCGAGCTAGGCGACTCCAATGGGGCTCCGGGTAGGCATTTTTCGTGGACGTTACAAGACCTGAGGTGACCCAGTGCCCTTGTAACGCACTACTTGGCCGTGCCGATCGTTGTACCAGAGGTTGACTTCTGCAGTTAGCTTGACGCTGTTATTACGAGTGCGAGTGGCACAAGACACGGAGAGTAGGCGCAATTTGCGGTAACCAATTCTTATTATTTCATAGCGACTGGAGTGTACATATGTGGGGTTCTAGGAGTAGAACTTCCGTAGGAGGTTTACATTCCATGGTCGCTTGACGTCGAGTGTGCCATCCTCGCGGACGTCGATAAGGTAGTAGGCGTCGTTGCTGAGTACTCGCCCGATGGAGAATGGTCCCTCCCACGGGGGGGGGGGGGGGGAAGCTTGTGCATGCCCTTCTTGTCCTGGATGAGGCGCAGCACCAGGTCGCCTTCTTGGAAGGTGCGAGTTTTCACCCGCCAGCTGTGGTAGCGGCGGAGTCCTTGCTGGTAGATGGCGGTGCGTGAGCGAGCTAGGTTGCGTGCCTCGTCGAGTTGATCGACTCCATCCTGTCGTGCGAGTTCGTTCGCAGACTCCGTGTAGTGGACGACCCTTGGCGAGTCGTGCTCGAGGTCGGTGGGCATGACTGCCTCGGCGCCGTACACCATGAAGAAGGGGGTGAACCTTGTCGACCTGTTGACCGAGGTGCGGATGCCCCAGATGACGGAGGGTAGCTCCTCGACCTAGCACCCGGCGGTGCGTTTAGTGGTACTTGGAGTCGCGGCTTCAGGCCGTGGAGGATGCTCTGGTTGGCCCGTTCCGCCTGGCCGTTGGACTCCGGGTGGGCGACTGACGCGAGGTCGAGCCGGATGTGGTGTTCCTCGCAGAACTCGGCCATGGCTCCTTTGGCGAAGTTGGTGCCGTTGTCCGTGATGATGCTGTTTGGGAACCCGTAGCGATATATGAGCTCGCGTAGGAATTTGGTGGAGGTCTTCCCGTCGCATTTCTGGACTGGTTTGGCCTCCACCCACTTTGTGAATTTGTCGACCGTGACCAGAAGGTGAGTGAAGCCGGAGGGGGCCTTTTTGAAGGGGCCTACCATGTCCATACCCCACACGGCGAATGGCCAGGTGATGGGGATTGTCTTGAGCGCTGAGCTCGGCACGTGTGTCTGGTTGGCGTACTTTTGGCACCCGGCGCACCGCTGGACAATGTCGACGGCATCGGCGTGTGCGGTGGACCAGTAGAAGCCGTGTCGCATAGCCTTGGCAACCAGAGAGCGGGCGCCGGCGTGGTGACCGCAGTCGCCGGAGTGGATGTCGTGGAGGATCTTGCGTCCTTCGGCGGGTTGGACGCAGCGTTGGAACACGCCGGTCACGCTGCGCTTGTGGAGCTTGCCGTCGATGATGGTGAAGGATTTGCATCGGCGTGCAATCATCCGGGCGTCTGTCTCGTCTGCCGGCAAGGTGCCAGCCTCTAGGTAGGCGACCTACGGCCTGGTCCAGTCGTCTGGCTCGGCGACGAGTGCGACCAGGGCTGCTTCTGGCTACAGCGGTACTCTGATTTGTCGATCTCCCTTGGGGGAGAGACTGATGGCTTGGTGATCGTGTTGAGGAAGACGCCGGCGGGTGGTGCGAGTCGAGCCGACCCGATGCGAGAGAGTGCGTCGGCCTCCTCGTTCTTCCGCCTGTCGATCCACTCGACGGAGTAGCCTGCGAAGTGTCCCCCCAGCTTGTCCAGTGCTTGGCAGTATGCCGCCTTGGTAGGGGAGACGGTGTCGCAGGTGCCAGCGACTTGCCTGGCGACGAGGTCGGAGTCTCCGTAGCAGCGTAGGCGGTTGACGTTCATTTCCTTGGCAGCTAACATGCCGTGGAGTAGTGCCTCATATTCGGCCATGTTGTTGGTGCAGGGGGTGAAGTTGAGGCAGAGGACGTAGCAGAGCTTGTCGCCCTTCGGTGAAGTCAGCACGATCCCTGCTCCCACGCCGTCCGCGTTTTTGGAGCCGTCGAAGTGTAGGCTCCAGTAGTGGAGATACGGCAGCTTTTCCGGCTGCTGGGCCTCTTCCCAGTCGGCGATGAAGTCCGTGAGAGCCTGCGATTTGATCGCTTTTCGCGGTTCATACTTGATGTTGTGGACGCCGATTTCGACGGCCCACTTGGCGACTCGCCCAGTCGCCTCGCGGTTGCGGATGATGTCCTGCAACGGTGCTGAGGAGACGACCATGATCGGATGCTCCTGGAAGTAGTGCGGCAGTCGCCGCTGTGCTCTGAAGACTGCGTATACCAGTTTCTGGTATTGCAGGTACCGCTGGCACGACTCAGCGAGGACCTCGCTGATGTAGTACACCGGTCGCTGTACCGGGTGCTCCTTTCCTTCCTCTGGCCGCTCAATGACCATGACGACACTGACGACGCGCTCGGAAGCCGCGACGTAGACCAGCATGGGTTCTTTGTCGACGGGGGCGGCGAGTAGCGGTGCTGTGAGTAGCACCTTCTTGAGGTCGCGGAGCGCGTCGTCCGCCTCCTTGTCCCACTGTAAGGTGGGGTTCTTGCGCATCAGGCGGTATAGGGGCATTGCCTTTTCGCCCAGGCGGGGGATGAAGCGACTGAGAGCCGCTACTCGCCCGGCCAGCTTCTGGACGTCACGCAGGCACTCGGGTTTGCCGAGTCGAGCGATCGTATCGATCTTGGTGGGGTTCGCCTCGATCCCGCGCTTGGAGACGACGTACCCCAGTAGTTGCCCTACTGGTACACCGAAGGTGCATTTGCCTGGGTTAAGCTTTATCTTGTATTTCCGCAGGTTGGCGAATGTTTCCGCCAGGTCGGCGAGTAGATCGCCCTGGCGAGCGGACTTCACGACCATGTCATCGATGTAGACGTGGATATTGCGGCCAATTTGGCTCGCGAGGCACTCCTGCATGCACCGCTGGTAGGTCACCCCGGCGTTCTTGAGGCCGAAGGTCATGGCGGTGTAGCAGAAGGCTCCGAATGGCATGATGAACGCCATCTTCTCCTCGTCCTCAACAGCCATTTTGATCTGGTTGTACCCAGAATAGGCATCGAGGAAACACAGCGACTCTGAGCCCGCGGTGGAGTCGATTATTTGGTCGATCCGCGGGAGGACGTACTGCTCCTTCGGGCAGGCGCTGTTCAAGTTTGTGTAGTCGATACACATCCTCCAGGTCCCGTTCTTCTTCTCGACCAAGACTGGGTTTGCCAGCCACTTGGAGTATTTAATTGGCCGGATGAAGCCTGCAGCGAGTAGACGCTGCACCTCCTCGGCGATAGCTCGGAGGCGCTCTTCATTGAAGGGCCGCAGCGACTGCTTGACGGGTCGCACTTTGGGGTCGGCGTTTAGTTTGTGCTCAGCGAGCTCTCTAAGGACACCAGGCATGTCAGAGGGCTTCCATGCGAAGATGTCCCTATTCTCACGGAGGAACTCGATGAGCGCGCCTTCCTAGGCTAGGCTCATGCCCGTCCCGATCGTCACCGTCTGGCTGGAGTCGCCTAGGACCAGCTCGACGGTGCGGGTGTGCGTCGTTGCCTCGAAGGCTGAGGTGTTTGCGCCCTCCGAGTTGGGCTTCTTGAGTATGGTGGGGTCGTCGTTGTTGACCCCGCTCGCGTACTTGGCGAGCTCGTCGGCGTGGTTAGTTTCTGCCGCGATGACGGCGTCGACGAGTTCGGCTCCTTTGGCCTCGCACTCGGCGGCCATGTCGGGGTCGCCGTTGATGGTGATGATGCCGCACGGCCCAGGGAGCTTCATCGCGTTGTACGCGTAGTGGGGCGCTGCCATGAACTTGGCGAACGCCTGGCGCCCCAGGACGTAGTGGTAGGGGCTGTCGAAGGGTACCAGCTCGAAGACGATCCGCTCGGTGCGGAAGTTTGCTGGTGTGCCAAAGGTGACTGGCAGCATGACCTTGCCGATCGGGTACGCCTTCCGACCGAGGACGATGCCGTGGAACGTGGTGTAGGTTGTCTCGACCATTGACTGCGGGAGCCGCAGTCGCCTGAAGGTGTCCAGGTACAGGATGTTGATGGAGCTGCCGCCGTCCATCAATGTCTTGGGGAGCCAGTAGTCGCCCACCTTAGGCTTGACCACCAGGGCGACTGGGCCTGGATACTCGATGCGTGGCGAGTGGTCCTGGCGGCTTCAGGTGATGGGCTGCTCCGACCAGTTGAGGAACTGGGGAACGTCCACCTGGGCCACCACGTTGACGGCGACGACACGGGCGATGACCTTCTTCTCGCGCTTCGTGTTGAAGCATGTGAAGGTATGGAGCGAACCGGCCACATTGCCGAATTTTCCGCCGTTTGGCGGGTTGTTGTCGGGGTCCTCCCGCGCTCGCCGGGCCTTCTCAATCTCCCTGAGAGTGTGGCAGTCGGCGGTCATGCGCGTGGCGGGATTCCCTTCTCTGCTGTGAAACGCACAAGGTTGGTTGAGGAGGGCCGCGGGGTCGAACCTTAGTTTCGCCTTGTAGTTGCTGCCGTCGCGGCGTTGCCCTCCGTCACGGCGGAAGCTCTTGGGCTCGTGCTGCGCGTGCCCGGCGCTGGCGACGAAGTCGACTCGCCCGTCACTGCGGCGCTTTCCGGTGAGGCGAGTGTTGCTATAGCGTAGGTCGGATCGTCGTCCGTTGTCGTTGCCGCTCGTGCGGCGTTGGCCTCCCGACTCGTCGTCGGTTTCCTGGTTTGGGTCTTCCTCCGCGTACCGTTTGGCAATCTCGAGGAGGTCCGGTATGTTGTCGAGCGTGCGAGAGTGTCGCTTGAGCTTGGCGACCAAGGGCTTGTAGCGGCACGAGGTCTTGAAGCAATGGATCGCGGTGTCCGGGTGGATGCCGACCGTGTTGTACCATAGTTCTTGCCACCGCTGGACCCAGTTGCGGGTCGACCCGCGGGGTCCCTGGACGCATCGCTCCAGGTCCTCGATGGTGGTGGCGCGGGTGTAGGAGCACTCAAAGTGCCTGACGAAGGCATCGCGCATCTCCTCCCAGGAGTCGATGCTATCCTGGGGGAGGGTATTGATGCACTGCCTGCACGTCTCCTCCATCATCAAGGGGAGGTAACGAGCGGCTAGCAGGTCGGTGTGGCCAGCGATCCCCATCACCATGAGGTATGTATCCAGCCACACAGAAGGGTCGTACTTCTCTATTTCCTTCGACGCCTTGAAGTTCGCCGGTTATTTTTCTCCTCGGATCATCGGTCCGAAGCACCTGGGCCCGAGTCGGCTTAGCGACCCCATCGGCTCGCCGTCGCGGCGATTGATTAGGGTGTGTCGCAGGTCGTCGGGCTGGCGTGCGCGCCAGCTTTGGTTGTTGATGATGTGGGTGCGGGCGTTGATGGGCTGACCATTGGCGGTGACAAAGTTGGTCGCTGGCCTGGGGTCGTTGGTGGAGAGTGCCGCGTTCACGGGTCGGTGTTGGAGATGAAGCGGTTCGGGTGGCGGGCAATTGAGGGTGTTTGCTGCCAATGGGCGGCCGCTTGATGCCGCTCTGCTGCCCGAAGAACGCGAGTACACCCGACCTTGCGAGTCGGCGCCTGCGTTTTGCTGCTCGACCGCTTTTGCGAGCAGGGCCCTGACGTACTGGATCTGTAGGGCGCCGTCGCCGGTGGCCGTGATGTTGTCGGCCGCTGCTCGACCTGCCACGAGGTTGTCCATCGGGGTGGAGAACAGTGGTAGGACGTTTGCGTCGCGCTCCCGTGAGGAGACCACTATCCGCGGTTGATCCCTGGGAGGTGTGCGGTTGGGTGGAGGTGGGGCGCCGTTCGCCGTCGACCCTGGTGGGGGCCGGGTGCTTCCTCCTGGCGGTGCGTTCTCGCAGATCGCGTGCTCGGCCACGCGGGCCGGGTCGTTCTCGTCGTCGAAGTTCAGGGCGCACCCCTGGATGGTGGGGTTCAGGCGCGACCTGATTCGTTGCTGGTGGTAGCGCGACAGCTCCTGCGCCGTCACCTGCTCGAGGCAAAAAATTTCGCGCTCGGCTTGCTCCTTGCGGACTGCCTTCGCCAGCTTTAGGCGAAGTTCCTCGACCTCCGTTGCCGTGGCATTATGAGGGATCGGGGTGGAGAAGGGATCCTCTGGCGGATCGGTGCCAGTTGCCATGTAAGTCGCGGCGTGGCGATTGGTCCCGTCACGGAGATCGGCGGAGTTTTCCGATCCGGAGTCGAAGTCGAAGATCCCAAGGATGGAGGGATCCTCGAAGTCTCCCATGTTGGAGACCTGGGTGATGGAGCCCGCGGGTGAAGCCGCGGTGATGGATCCGGCGAGTGACGCCGGGGTCGCCGAGTCGGCGTCGTCGTTGAGGGCCGCGTCTTCCGCGGCCGTGGAGTTTTCGGCCACGTTGCTGTGGGCCGAGTTGTACTCAGAGGCGAGGCGATGGATCGTACGGCCCTGGCTCTCGGAGAGCCGGTCGTGTGGCGGCGAGTCGTGGATGCGAGCCGAGTCCTCCGAGGTGATGACGTCGGTGAGGCCGACGAAGAGGCTGATCGTGCCGACCGACAAGATCATGCTGTGCGTGACGGGTCGCGCCGCCGAGACGTAGCTGCTCGGCAAGATCTGGAGCATCTCGCCGATCGCTATCATGCGGCCGATGGCGACCGTCTCGTTGATGGGAAGATTGGATCTCGCCGCAGAACAACGGCCAGACCGGCCAGGCCCCACGGTGGGCGCCACTGTCGTGGGAATGGTCACGGCAGATGCTGCAATCCGCGAGTAGTAGAACGAGTGGCAAGGGCGGCCAACCATCTGCGGTGCGAGATGAGGGCGGAGACACAGGGTTTTACCCAGGTTCGGCCCCCCGGAGGGTAAATACCTACTCCTGCTAGATTGTATTATGATGGTGGTACAATGGGGCGAGCTCGGCGGCTAGGCGGCGAGTCGCTTGGGTGTATGATGGAACGTATCTCTATACGCCCTGTAGGGAGGTTTATATAGACTCACCTCCCCCTAGGGTTTACATATCTCAACCGAATCAGTTAAGGCTTTGGTACTCGTTTAACCTAATCCGACTGGGCCTATCTACTCGCCTGGGCCTTCAGCTTTTCCAGTCGCTCGAATCCACACCGGGCCTTGATCCAGTCGCCGTCTTGCAGGCCCACTCGCCAGTTCCTAGGCCAGTCGGAAACGTCCTGCTGGGTATACCCCGGTAGGCATATCCCCATCACACCATATATGGATTATACGAGTATACAGTTATGTCTTTTGGATTAACCAATGCCCCCGCTTATTTCATGAATCTCATGAATAAGATTTTTATGGACTTCCTGGATAAGTTTGTCGTTGTTTTCATCGATGACATTCTGATTTATTCCAAATCGGAAGAAGAACATGAGCTACACCTAAGGATCATTCTTGGAACCCTTAGAGAGCATCAGTTGTATGCCAAGTTTAGCAAATGTGAATTCTGGTTAGAGGAGGTAGGATTCCTCGGTCACATTGTATCAGCTAGAGGAATTGCCGTTGATCCCGCAAAAGTGAAAGATGTCGAAGATTGGCAAGCCCCAACCACTCAAACCCAAGTTCGTGCATTTCTCGGATTGGCGGGATACTACCGCAAGTTCGTAGAAGGATTCTCGAGTATCGCCAGACCCATGACCCAATTGCTGAAGAAGGACAAGAAGTTTGAATGGACCGACAAATGTGAAGCGAGTTTTCAAGAACTCAAGAGGAGATTGATTTCAGCCCCAATCTTAATCATGACAAATATCACGAAGCCCTTTGATGTGTATTGTGACGCATCCAAGATCGGTCTCGGATGTGTGCTAATGCAAGAAGGCAAAGTTATATCTTATATATCTCGACAACTGAAAAAACATGACAAAAATTACCCAACCCATGACCTCGAACTCGCAACCGTAGTTCTAGCCCTGAAGACATGGAGGCATTACCTCTATAAGATCCCTCACTTTATAAAGGTAAGGAATCCCTGTGATTGCAATGCTAGTCCCTGGATCAATGCTAGCATCCACAGTTAAAGATGAAGTACACAGAAACAAAGGTCATTATTACATATCATTCCAGAGACAACATAGTCTTTTACAAACTCCATGGCCATAGGCCTAATACAAGAGTTCAAATATATAATAAGATAGATAAGTCTTCATCTTCATGTGCCACAGGCAAGCATGTTGAGTGTAGACTCATAACCCCTAATCATCATCAGAATAACCTGCAACATCACAAGTTACAGCCACAGTGGGTCAATACATTGGAATAGTATTGGCAAGTGATACCTTAGTAAAATATTAGTAGTCTAGATACTATATGCATTTTGGCTAAGTGTAGCTTAGGCTTGCTTTGCTCAAAATAGGTTTTGCCTATTAGTTGAAAACACTAAGTTTTTCTTTGATAAACTTTCCCAAGGAACTACCAATAGAAATTGGTGAACCTTTACCCTTGTTCAACCACAAGTTCTTAACTTAGAAATTGGGATGAGGAGATTCTTGATAGCTTCCATGTCTTGATGCTCAAGTTGTCCAATAGCAGGGACATGGCTAAGTACTTAGATTCTTCCATCTGCAGAGGTTGTCCACTTTCCCCACAAGACTTGATTTTCACCAAGACAGGACCTTTCAGAAGCCTTCCCTTAGACCAAATGGACGCGCTCCAACCTATCATCCCACTACCACCAACTGTCCAAATGGCTAAGTTATTGCAACCTATATGATCCAGGCAGAGCCCATAATGCCATGTGGTTGCACTAGAAGCTTCTTAGCATTTGTCCTCTCAAATCCCTTTGCTCCTGGGTGGATTTCCACAAGTGAGATACACAAGGTAAACCATAGACATGGGCCTTGTGTAACCACTCAACACAAACCATTCTTTCCATTCCACCCAGGTGTTTCATTCACTTAGTTGTTTTATTAAGCAAAAACACAAGTCCAAAGACTTAGAAATATTTTTCATAGCATGAATATATAACCACCCTTGGTTGCTACTAGCTAGGCTAAGCATGGCATTGATAAGTATCTTAACTTAGAAATTTCTAGCAATTCTACAACTACTAGGATTTCCCAAGCATAGCATATAGATCAAAATATTCATGCAAGTCCTATACAAAATATTTCTAGTGCATAGTTGAAAAACATAGGAATAAAATCATGAAGCACCACTTGCCTTGGTAGTTTGGGGAGTAGCAACAATCTTCACAATCACAATCACTATTTGCACCAAAATCTACACATAAAATAATGGCACAAAATCACATACACAATATATACAAGCAAAAATACATGAATGTATGCAAAATTCCATGTGATGATTTTCTACACCAAACAAGACAAGTACACAGTACTGAATCATAAAAAAGTCCAAAACAAGCCAAATAAACTTTATTTGGTTAGCATAACATTTTTCAAATAATTACTATACACAAATTATGCCTACAAATGTTTCTGTAAAAACAACCATTTTTACAGAGGCAAAACATTAAACACATTGCATAAACAGAAAGGATTTTCTCTCTTGATTCCAATGGTATAAAATTTGTCAAATTTGAACGTGGGAATCAAAAGTTATGAATTTTACAAGTTTAAACATCTAATAGATCTAAATTCTGTTTTTAAAACAAAGGACTAGCCACGCGGCGCTCTCTGATTGGTTGATACCGATTCGCGTGGATCGACTAACGTGGACCGTTAGATCTAACTTAGATCGCACGGCCAGATCTGTTCCGTACCCCTTCGTTTAAGTGATCTATCTAACATGTTGGACCGGCTTGCGATCAAGCGACCAAAGCCTGGCGGCGCTAGCGGCGGCGAGTGGCGGCGGTGGCTCTGTAAGAGACGTTGCCGACGATCTAGGTCACGCGGGAGAGGTGGCTTACCAAGTTCGCCGTGCACTGCTGATGCTCAAGGTAGGTTTGGTTGGTGAAGGGGCGCACCGTGGATGTCGTTGGAGCTCGTCGGAGTTGTGCGCGACGTCGGATGCTTACAGACGTCGACGTTGCCAAGGCTCTGCGTCGCCCTAGCACGAACAAAATGTATCAGGGGGTGCGCAAGGTCACGGTGAGAAAGATGGTTTCAAGGAGAAGACAAGGGGCGCTCGATTCATACCGCTATTGCTCGTCGGAGTTGAGCGGCGGCTCTAGTGGTTGCGGGCGTGAACGAAGACAGCGACCTGGGTCATGAGCAGGCAAACCAGGGGTGTTAGTAGGTGCACAAGGACATGGCGGTCACACTCGTTTGGACCAGAAGCAGAGGGGCGGTCGGAGCTTACTGGAATCGTCTACCGGAGTGGCTCGGTACAGCAGCGGTGCAAGCAAGATTGTGGGCAGCTTGGTGACGGAAATGGTGCGCCGAGTGGGGGGAAATGAGCAGAGAGGGGAGGGGGTTAAGTAGGCAGGGGATCGATAGGAAACGCCTGTGCTTCAATGGCAATTACGCCGCGCGATCAACACCAGCAACAGCCAGCGGCGACGTGTTCTTCGCGTGATTTGGGGAAGACGACTGTGACGTGGACGGGGCCCAGTAGTCAGCGAGGGGGGTGGGTTCTAGGCGGGTGAGGAAAAATAGAGAGAGGAGTGGCCCATGTGGGTCATTTTGTCTGATGGGCCGAAAGGCTGGCGCCAGGCCCAGTTGGGTTTTCCAATTCTTTTTCTTTTTCTAGAATGAATTTCAGGATTCATTTTCAAACAATTTAAAAAGCATTTTAAAACCAAACCTTTTCTGGATTTTTGTAAAGTGTAAACTTCATAATATTGGCCATAAAGCCTTGCTGTCTCATTGGACTTGCTTGGTCTTTTTGAAAAATCAAAATAAATAGTGCCTTAGCACTTGATTTGAATAGGCTTTAAAAATGGTTTAAAACCATATTTGTTTTGTAAATTTTTGTCCAAGCTTTGCTCACAACCAAACCAATCCTATGAACTTACAATAATGGTTTTAAAACAAATATCCCCTCACTAGAGAGTGGCATTGAAATAATGTTTGTTCACATAAAATGATAGCACCCAGTGCTTCTGTTTTCTAGAAATGGGTTTTGAAATTGATCCCTAAATGATATGCATGCATGAATGATATGCAATCTTTGAAAACATGATTATAGGGATGTTACAAATCTAACCCCCTTAAGGTGAATCTCGCCCTCGAGATTCGGATTGGCTAGCAAATAGGTGAGGGTGGTCTTTCCGAAGATCATCTTCTCTTTCCCATGTTGCTTCTTCTTCGGAATGATGGTTCCATTGAACTTTGTAGAATTTGATAGTCTTAGTCCGAGTAACTCTTTATGCAGTCTCAAGAATCTTGATAGGTTTCTCCTCGTAAGTGAGATCACTTTACAATTGGACCTCCTCCAATGGTATAGTATCCTTCAAGGAAGTCTCTTCCATCTCTGGATGGCATTTCTTAAGCTGACTCACACGAAACACATTGTGAACGGCAGACAATGATTCTGGCAATTCAATCTCATAAGCTACTTCTCCTTTACGACTCAGAATCTTGAATGGTCCAACATATCTTGGGGCCAATTTTCCTTTGACTCCAAACCTCTTCACTCCACGAAGTGGTGACACTCTAAGATAAGCTCTATCACCTACTTCATAGGTGATTTCTCTACGCTTAGGATCTGCGTAGCTCTTTCGTCGGGACTGTGCTATCTTTAGTATGTCCTTAACTAGCCTGACTTTCTCTTCAGCCTATTTGATTAGTTCTGGTTCAAACAAGCTTCTTTCTCCCACACCATTCCATAGCAATGGGGTGGTACACTTTCTCCCATAGAGAAACTCAAATGGGGCCATCTCAATACTGGCTTGATAACTATTAGAGAATTCTGCATAAGGCAGACTTTCATCCCAACTGGCTCCATAGTCTAGGGCACATGCTCTCAACATATCTTCAAGAATCTGGTTGGTCCTTTCCGTTTGTCCATCAGTCTGAGGATGAAAAGCAGTACTGAATTCCAACCTCGTTCCCAATGACTCATGTAGTTGCCTCCAAAAATGAGAAGTGAATTGAGTTCCCCTATCAGACACAATACTCTTGGGTACTCCATGCAAACATACAATTCTACTCATATAGATCTTGGCTAACTTAGCACTTGTGTAGGTTGTCTTCACGGGTATAAAATGAGCCACTTTAGTTAAGCGATCCACTACTACCCAAATAGAATCATATCCTCACCTGGTCCTTGGCAATCCGGTGATGAAATCCATGCCAATCTTGTCCCACTTCCAATCAGGAATAGGTAGCGGTTGTAACAATCCTGCTGGTTTCTGATGTTCCGCTTTCACTCTACTACATACATCACACAAAGCAATATGTTCGGCGTTGTCCTTCTTGAGATTATTCCACCAAAATCTTTCTTTCGTATCCATGTACATTTTGGTGTTACCCGGATGAATGGAATACGGGGAGTTGTGTGCTTCTTGTAAAATCAGTTTCCGAAGTTTCGGATCTTGTGGAACATAGATACGTTTTCCATACCATAAAGTACCATGTTCATCTTCATGGGATACTTTGGCTTTTCCCTTGCCAATCTTTTCCTTAATCTCTTCAATTTCCTTATCTGTCTTTTGGGCTTCTTTGATTTTGTCCAACAAAGTGGGTTGAACATCCAATGACATGAGATGTCCTTCAGGCACAATCTCCAATCTGAGATCTCTAAATTGGGCACACAAATCATCTGGCAATTCTCCCTTAGTAAGGCCATTCACAAAAATCTTATGGCTTAGAGCATCCGCTACAACATTTGCTTTACCGGGGTGGTATTGCAAACTCAAGTCATAGTCCTTGATGAGTTCTAGCCATCTTCTTTGTCTCATGTTAATTTCTTTCTGGGTGAAGATATACTTCAAATGTTTGTGATCTGTGAACACTTCACATCGCTTTCCCAAAAGATAGTGTCTCCATGTTTTGAGTGCATGGACAACAGAGGCTAACTCTAAATCATGAGTAGGGTAATTTACCTCATGAGTTTTGAGTTGTCTCGAGGCATAAGCCACAACTTTCCCTTCTTGCATAAGTACTGCACCTAATCCATGATGAGATGCATCACAATACACTTGGAAATCCTTCTCCAAATCTGGCAGGCATAAGACTGGTGCTGTTACTAGTCTCTTCTTCAATTCTTGGAAACTTAGTTCACATCCTTCAGACCAAGCAAATTTGTTGTCTTTATTTAGCAACTCTGTCATTGGCTTAGCTATCTTGGAGAAATTCTCAATGAACCTTCTGTAGTATCCTGCCAAGCCAAGGAAACTACAAACCTCTTTCACTGACTTAGGAGATTCCCATTCAGTTACAGCTGAAACTTTAGCAGGATCAACTGCTACACCATCTCATGACACAACGTGTCCAAGAAATCCAACTTCTTTCAACCAAAACTCACACTTGCTGAATTTGGCATACAACTTATGCTCCCTAAGATTTTCAAGTATCAAACGCAAATGTCCTTCATGCTCTTCTTTGCTCTTGGAGTAGATCAAAATGTCATCGATGAAAACGACAACAAACTTGTCAAGGAACTCCATGAACACATTGTTCATCATATTCATAAAGTATGCTGGTGCATTGGTCAAACCAAATGGCATCACGGTGTACTCATACAATCCATACCTAGTGGTGAAGGCTGTCTTAGGTATGTCTTGTTCTCTTATCTTAAGCTGAAAATATCCTGATCGGAGATCAATATTTGAGAACACGCAGGCTCCTTCTAGCTGGTCAAACAAGTCATTGATTCTAGGCAAAGGGTATTTGTTCTTGATAGTCACCTCATTGAGTGAACGGTAATCTATGCATACCTTTGACTTCTATCCTTCTTTTCCACAAACAAGACTGGTGCTCCCCAGGATGAAGAACTTGGTTGAATAAATCCTTTCTGCAACTGTTATCCAAGTTGTTTCTTGAGTTCTTTCAACTCATCAACTGACATCTTGTACGGTCTCTTTGCTATTGGTCCCGATCCTGGTAGCAAATCAATCAGAAACCCACATCTCTATCTGGTGGCATTCTTGGTAATTCTTCCGGAAACACATCCGGATATTCACTCACAATTGGCACACTGTCTATGCTAACCCCCTTAAGAGAATTTAGCTTACTCCCTTTCGATTCAAAGTTAGACTTGAATCTTATCCGTTTCTTTTCCGGGGTTGTGAGTGCAACAGTTCTATTAGCACAATCTAGTACTCCTTCATACTTGGTCATCCAATCCATTCCTAAAATTACATCCAGTCCTTGGGAATCTAGGATTATCAGACTCACTGGAAACTTATGCTTTCCAAACTCTATTACTAGATCCCGGCATCCAAGACTCACTATCATATCTCCCCCTCGAGAACTACTTTTATTGGACACCCAATGTTTTCAGTTGGAAACCCATTTCTATCAACAAATGCTTTTGATATGAATGAATGTGATGCACCAGTATAAAAAAGAACAAGTGCTGGAATAGAATTGAGCTTGAACTTACCAGCCACAGCATCTGACTCTTCATAGATTTCCTCCACATTGATGTGGTTCACTTGCTCCTTCTGGAAAGGGTTGGGCTTGTTGGGTCCTTCAACTTTCTTTTCTGGGCATTCATTTGTATAATGCCCCATCTTCTTGCACTTAAAACATTCAACCTGACTAAGATCCTTCTTGACAGGCTGGCTTCCACTACCACTTCCACTTCCATTTTGGTGGTTCTTATACCCACTCTTGTGATTCTTGTACTTGTCATTGTCATGACTACGGTAATGCTTGTTGTCATGATGATGGTTGTGGTTTTGGTGTTTGTTGTACTTTCCATGCTTGTGGGATCCAGAATTCCCACTATCATCATAATGGGAACGCTTGTGAGATGATCCCGAGCTGTGCTTGTCAGAGTGCTTCCTCTTCCTGCTTTCAACTTGTTTCATCTTGCTCTCCAAGATGGCAGCCTTGTCACAAAGAGACTGATATATGGGGACATAGGCCACAGCTAACTTCAGGTTCAATTCATCGTTCAATCCCTCAAAGAACTTTTCTTTCCTCTTAGTATCAGTGTCAACTTCATCCGGTGCATAACGCGCCAGATTGTTGAACTCCTCAATATATTCAGCCACGCTGCGGTGGCGCTGCTTCAAGTTGTGAAATTTCTTCTTCTTCAAACTCATCACTCCGGATGAGATGTGAGCAGTACGGAAACCATCCTCAAAGATAGACCATGTCACATCCTCAATGGGAGTGGTGATCTGGAAGTTATCCCACCAAGTGGCTGCTGGTCCTTCCAACAAGTGTGCTGCAAATCTAACTTTCTCTTCATCAGTACAGCCAACAGTTACCAAATCCTTGTTCACTGAGCGTAGCCAATCATTGGCCACCATGGGATCAGTAGTTCCTGAGAACTTTGCTGGCCTCAGTCTTAAGAATCTGGAAAGCATGTCAAAACCCGGTGGGTTATTCTGATTGTTGTTGTTATTATTATTATTATTATTATTGTTGTTGTTGTTCTGATTCTGTATGAACATGGTCATCATCTACATCAGTTGCATCTGAGCTGTCATCATCTGCTGCATCTCATGGGTGATATTGTTGTTGTTAGGGTTGGGATTGGCACGTCGGGGAGGCATTTGTGGTTTTCAATAAGGATAAGAATGAGATACCCATATATTCTTAACATGCACAATACATCACATAGACAATCACCAAGCATGCATAAAAATAACAAAAGTTCAATAACATAAACAACAAGTTTTGAAAAGTAAACACACCAATAGCAAGCCATCCACATGTTGGATGGTCATTGCGACTCAATAATCAAAAGCATGGTAAATAAAAGGTAAATGAGTAGTCATCACTACTCCTCTGCATCAACCTCCTCATCAACAAGTGTAAGACCTGCATTCTCCATAGCGGTCTTGTATTCCTCGACATTGGTAGTCAAGGCCTCTATTTTGGCTTTCAGAGCCCTCTTCTGTGAACGAAGTCTCTCAATCACCACCTGCTGATGCTCGAGCTCAAAGTCCTTGGCCTCTAGTTCTGCAGTCCTGTCTCGAATCCTCTTGTTCCTATCTTGGACTCTTTTCTCTTGACTCTTGAACTTTCTATCCTGACTCTCAAAATTGGCCTCCATTTCCTTGACTATCTCATCTTGCTCCGCGAAGAGCTTGTCCTTCTCACGAAGCTGCACCTGGAGTTCGTCATTGCTAAGCATGACGTTGGTCCTATCAGTATCTAGGTGCCTAAGAAGAACCTCAAAGTCCTGGAGGTATAGACGAATCGGCTCTGCTGTCTCTCTAGAAGTATCCTCGAAGTCAATGGCCTCACCATCCTCGTCACGTCTACCGAAGGCGTGGAAGTGAGTACCTCTAATCTCCCGAGAGTGTCTCCCTAGCAAACGTCCAAGCAAATCCTGCATGACTACCTCTAGGCCTCTCTCCTTGTCATCATGCATGAGCTTGAAGGTGATAGCCTCCGTGGCTGGCTCAGTCTGGCGTCCTGGCTGAGCAACCTTGAATCCCCAAAGGTCCTTCCTCTCGAACTTGGTGAGGGGAAGCATCATGATGGTAGGAAGTGGAAGATTGAGCAAGCTAGTGAGCTCAATAAGACGAGTGCCAAAACGAGTTCCCTTGAACTCTTCAGCCGTGCTGATAGTAACATTAGGCATCTATTATATAAGATAGAAAAGTTAGAATCAACATACATAGAGATGATTCACAAAACAAGGCATCACATGCATATCTTTGACAATCAAAACACACAAGTCATGGCATACATAGAACCATTACAAGCATCCAAGGTTCAACTTATTTTAGACAACATTTGGGAAAATAAAATGAAAGTGTGGTGGTCCAACTAACGAAGTACGTTACAATCCCATCTCACTTGCCAAGTTGGCTAACAGGGCATCCCTAGAGGCAATCTGTCGATCCTGATCACATGACTCCATTGCTAAGTCTATGATGTCCTCTCTTAAACGTTGGTTGGTAGCCTCTAACTCCTGGGTATGCTTCTTTTCTTCCCTAAGGTCATTCTGAGTGTTGAGCATTCTGCACTTGATTCTATCACCAAGCTCTTTGATGGCCTTCCAAGCTGCATCCCTTGTTGAATCAAAGAATGTGGTGTGCATCACTGAGTTGGTGACCATGCAGAATCCTGATTCCTTGTGGTTGTCTTCCTTGTTTTTATACAAGTGAATTTGCACCCACTAGTACTCAACTCCTTCATCCATCATAGGAAAACCTTTGTACACAGTTGCACCATGTATTCCCATTGCAACCATGAGGTCCTTGAGAGCCTTGGGGAATTCTGTCTCACATTCCAAAGTCATAGTCATGAGTGGTACCTTCCTCACGACTTCATTGATGGAGTTCATCTACAAATAGAGATGAGAAAGAAGATTAGAAAAGTTTACGAGAAGAAAAAGACAAGTGTGGAAGTTGTTGAAAATTTTCCTTAGTGGTTTCCAATCCTAGGGTCATAATCCTACAGGCAACACAGTGCTCTGATACCATCTGTAAGATCCCTCCTTTTATAAAGGTAAGGAATCCCTGTGATTGCAATGCTAGTCCCTGGATCAATGCTCGCATCCACAGTTTAAGATGAAGTACACAGAAACAAAGGTCATTATTACATATCATTCCAGAGACAACATAGTCTTTTACAAACTCCATGGCCACATGCCTAATACAAGAGTTCAAATATATAATAAGATAGATAAGTCTTCATCTTCATGTGCCACTGGCAAGCATGTTGAGTGTAGACTCATAACCCCTAATCATCATCAGAATAACCTGCAACGTCACAAGTTACAACCATAGTGGGTCAATACATTGGAATAGTATTGGCAAGTGATACCTTAGTAAAATATTAGTAGTCTAGATACTATATGCATTTTGGCTAAGTGTAGCTTAGGCTTGCTTTGCTCAAAATAGGTTTTGCCTATTAGTTGAAAACACTAAGTTTTTCTTTGATAAAATTTCCCAAGGAACTACAATAGAAATTGGTGAACCTTTACCCTTGTTCAACCACAAGTTTTTAACTTAGAAATTGGGATGAGGAGATTCTTGATAGCTTCCATGTCTTGATGCTCAAGTTGTCCAATACCAGGGACATGGCTAAGTACTTAGATTCTTCCATCTGCAGAGGTTGTGCACTTTCCCCACAAGACTTGATTTTCACCGAGACAGGACCTTTCAGAAGCCTTCCCTTAGACCAAATGGACGCGCTCCAACCTATCATCCCACTACCACCAACTGTCCAAATGGCCAAGTTATTGCAACCTATATGATCCAGGCAGAGCCCATAATGCCATGTGGCTGCACTAGAAGCTTCTTAACATTTGGCCTCTCAAATCCCTTTTTTCCTGGGTGGCTTTCCACAAGTGAGATACACAAGGTAAACCATATACATGGGCCTTGTGTAACAACTCAACACAAACCATTCTTTCCATTCCACCCAGGTGTTTCATTCACTTAGTTGTTTTAGTAAGCAAAAACACAAGTCCAAAGACTTAGAAATATTTTTCATAGCATGAATATATAACCACCCTTGGTTGCTACTAGCTAGGCTAAGCATGGCATTGATAAGTATCTTAACTTAGAAATTTCTAGCAATTCTACAACTACTAGGATTTCCCAAGCATAGCATATAGATCAAAATATTCATGCAAGTCCTATACAAAATATTTCTAGTGCATAGTTGAAAAACATAGGAATAAAATCATGAAACACCACTTGCCTTGGTAGTTTGGGGAGTAGCAACAATCTTCACAATCATAATCACTATTTGCACCAAAATCTACACATAAAATAATGGCACAAAATCACATACACAATATATACAAGCAAAAATACATGAATGTATGAAAAATTCCATGTGATGATTTTCTACACCAAACAAGACAAGTACACAGTACTGAATCATAAAAAAGTCCAAAATAAGCCAAATAAACTTTATCTGATTAGCATAACATTTTTCAAATAATTACTATACACAACTTATGCCTACAAATGTTTATGTAAAAACAACCATTTTTACAGAGGCAAAACATTAAACACATTGAATAAACAGAAAGGATTTTCTCTCCTGATTCCAATGGTATAAAATTTTGTCAAATTTGAACGTGGGAATCAAAAGTTATGAATTTTACAAGTTTAAACATCTAATAGATCTAAATTCTGTTTTTAAAACAAAGGACTAGCCACGCGGCGCTCTCTGATTGGTTGATACCGATTCACGCGGATCGACTAACATGGACCGTCAGATCTAACTTAGATCGCACAGCCAGATCTGTTCCGTACCCCTTCGTTTAAGTGATCTATCTAACACGTTGGATCTAGATCCAACGGCTTGCGATCAAGCGACCAAAGCCTGGCGGCGCTAGCGGCGGCGAGTGGCGGCGGCGGCTCTGTCAGAGACGTTGCCGACGATCTAGGTCGCCCGGGAGAGGGAGAGGTGGCTTACCGAGTTCGCCGTGCGCTGCTGATGCTCAAGGTAGGCTTGGTTGGTGAAGGGGCGCACCGTGGATGTCGCTGGAGCTCGTCGGAGTTGTGCGCGACGTCGGATGCTTACAGACGTCGACGTTGCCAAGGCTCTGCGTCGCCCTAGCATGAACAAAATGTATCAGGGGGTGCGCAAGGTCACGGTGAGTAAGATGGTTTCAAGGAGAAGACAAGGGGCGCTCGATTCATACCGCTATTGCTCGTCAGAGTTGAGCGGCGGCTCTGGTGGTTGCGGGCGTGAACGAAGACGGCGACCTGGGTCACGAGCAGGCCAACCAGGGGTGTTAGCAGATGCACAAGGACGTGGAGGTCACGCTCGTTTGAACCAGACGCAGAGGGGCGGTCGGAGCTTACCGGAATCACCCGCCGGAGTGGCTCGGTACAGCGGCGGTGCAAGCAAGATTATGGGAAGCCTGGTGGCGGAAATGATGCGCCGAGTGAGGGGAGGGGGTTAAGTAGGCAGGGGGATCGACAGGAAACGCCTGCGGTTCAATGGCAATTACGCCGCGCGATCAACACCAGCAATGGCCAGCGGCGACGTGTTCTTCGCGTGATTTGGGGAAGACGACTGTGACGTGGACGGGGCCTAGTAGTCAGCGAGGGGGTGGGTTCCGTGTGGGTGAGGAAAAACAGAGAGAGGAGTTGCCCGGGTGGGTCGTTTTGTCTGATGGGCCGAAAGGCTGGCGCCAGGCCCAGTTGGGTTTTCCAATTCATTTTCAAACAATTTCAAAAGCATTTGAAAACCAAACCTTTTCTGGATTTTTGTAAAGTGTAAACTTCATAATATTGGCCATAAAGCCTTGTTGTCTCATTGGACTTGCTTGGTCTTTTTGAAAAATCAAAATAAATAGTGCCTTAGCACTTGATTTGAATAGGCTTTGAAAATGGTTTAAAACCATATTTGTTTTGTAATTTTTTTTCCAAGCTTTGCTCACAACCAAACCAATCCTATGAACTTAAAATAATGGTTTTAAAACAAATATCCCCTCACTAGAGAGTGGCATTGAAATAATGTTTGTTCACATAAAATGATAGCACCCAGTGCTTCTGTTTTCTAGAAATGGGTTTTGAAATTGATACCTAAATGATATGCATGCATGAATGATATGCAATCTTTGAAAACATGATTTTAGGGATGTTACAACCTCATGGGAAACCGTTGTGAGATTTATTCGGATCACAAGAGCCTAAAGTATATATTCACTCAGAAAGAGCTGAATATGAGGCAGAGAAGATGGATTGAGCTAATCAAGGATTACGATCTGGACATTCACTATCACCCTGGTAAAGCCAATGTATTAGCCGATGCCCTTAGCAGATTTCTGTGCCGCTTGAACTCCATGATTTTGAAGGAGCAACCAAGTTTGCACAAAGAGACGGAAGATTTTCGAATAGAATTAGTGAGTGAAGGATTTTTGGCTAGCATAGAACTTCAACCCACTTTGATCAGCCGGATAAAAGAGGCACAAAAAGGAAATGCTAGTATTGACGGAATCAAGCGTCTTATTGGTACAGGCAAAGTACCCGGATTCACCGAAGACGAAGAGGGAGTTCTGTGGTACAAAGGACGCCTTTGTGTACCAGCAGATTCTGAGTTGAAAGAAGTTATTCTGAAGGAAGCTCATGATACTCTTTATTCTATCCACCCCGGAGGAACTAAGATGTATCAAGATTTCAAAGAGCAATTTTGGTGGCATAAGATGAAGAGAGAAATCGGAAGCTATATCGCCAAGTGTGATATATGTCAGCGAGTCAAGGAAGGACATCAAAGACCCGATGGATTATTGCAACCCTTGCAGATTCCGGAATGGAAATGGGATTCCGTTGGAATGGACTTTATCACCGGATTGCCTACTTCTAGTAGGGGAAATGACTCTATCTGGGTCATAGTGGACAGATTGTCCAAAGTCGCCCATTTCTTACCCGTCAAGACCACATATCAGAGTTCGAAGCTAGCGGAGTTATACATCGCTAGAATCGTTAGTTTGCATGGAGTCCCCAAGAACATCGTATCGGATCGAGGAACTCAGTTTACCTCGAGATTCTGGAAGAAAGTCCAAGAAGGTTTAGGAACCCGACTAGATTTCAGTACCTCTTATCACCCTCAGACCGACGGACAAACGGAGCGAGTAAATCAAATACTCGAAGACATGTTGAGAGCATGTGTGTTAGAGTATGGATCTAAGTGGGAAGACTGTCTGCCATTTGCAGAATTTTCGTACAACAATAGTTATCAAGCTAGTTTGCAAATGGCCCCATTTGAATTCATGTACGGAAGGAAGTGTCGCACCCCTTTGAACTGGTCGGAAGTAGGAGAGAGTCAGATTTTCGGACCCGATCTCTTCAAATCCTAGGTAATCTTTTCGTCCTTTTTCAAATCTCGGGACGAGATTTTGTTTAAGGGGGGAAGGTTTGTAACATCCCAAAAATATTAAACTAGAATCATCAAACTCTAATCACCAAAATTAGGATTAACAAAAACTTTTCTAAATAAAAATATGAAAGCATGCATGTGTGTATGCATCCCATTTTGAATTCTTTTGAATTGCCTTGTTTATGGGTTTCTTTTCTTGTAAAAGGATTCTTAGGTGAAATAAACATCATCTAAACAATCCCCACACTTTTCCCAAAGACAAATAAATCAAAACAAACAAAATAAGGGAATGGTCATTTTGGCCAATTTAACTCCCATGCCTACTTTGGCTGTCTCTAACTTTCAGAACTTAATAGAAACTTGTTTGGATCTTTGCACTCCTTGATAGTACTCATAACAAAGTATCAAGGCCCACTTTTTGATCATCCAAAAACATTTGAATGCATAGTTTAAAGGACAGTTCAAAATTGAATCTTTATCATATGGGAAGATCCCACTTTTTCAAAACCCACTCAAACAAGCTCAACTTTCAAAACCCAAGCATCCACAGACTCACCAGCACATGCCTAGCACACCCACCAAAAATCTTTTCAAAATTCAAAACTTGAGTTCTTGCGGCCATTTCATCAAACACTTGGAGGCAACAAATCAATCTGGCCAAACTTCACTATTTTGAGCAGTAATTTGGCTAAGCAATGTTCACCATTGATCACCCTTGTCTCCCTCAGTGCCAACTAGTGCTTGGACAAACCCTAGCCCCTACGCTTTGCCCCATGCCATGCCAACCCGAGCACCTCCTTGCCAGCCGACCATGGCTAGCTAGCCAGAGCAAGCACCAAGCCTAAACAGCATGTCTAGGACACATCCCACCGTCCACCGCCACCCCCTGTCCAGTGCTTGAACCCTGCCAGCCACTGGACCACACGCCCAAGCCATGCCAAGCTTCTCTGAGCACATGCCGAGAGCGCGCCCGTGCGCCACCCTCGACACACGCTCACAGACCGCGTGCCACCCTTGCCGCGTGCATACGCGATCACCACCGTCCCAGGAGACCGCCAGACATCCCCGTTCGCCGCCCCATGCCTCATAGCCACCGCTTGCCGTCGAAGACGCCGCCTCTACCGTGCAGAGCATCACATGTTCCAGACCGTTTGCCACCGCCCCTACACGCGTATTAAATCCATAGAGCATCGCCAGGAGACCACCGATCGATCACCACCGCCGGCCATGCCTCTAGCAGCCCGTAGCCATGTCGCCACCGTCGCCTGCCCATCTCGTTTGGTCTCGTCATCGAGACTATAAATAGAGGCCTCCCCCGCTCACACTCTTCACACCCTCTCACTCCCCTCTCCTCACTGATCGTTCCACCCCGTTCCCGGAGCAAGGCGAGCAGCGCATCGCCATAATTGCGCCAGAGCAGGCCGCCTCTGGAGAAGAAGGGCGCCGTCGATTTCGTCCACCCTAGGAGAAGCTGCCGATACTAGGAGGTTCGCCGTCGTCGACTTTGTCGTTCGCCCGCATTGCCGACCCTCGCCTGAGCCCCGGTGAGCCTCCCACGACCCCCACTGCGCTGCTAGGGTTCGAGCTCGCCGGTGACTAGTTCATCGTCGACGACGACCCTCAGCCGTTGATCTTACTTCTAATCCAACGCACCACGTTGCCCCGTACCGCTTCTCACCCCCTATCTCACTGACGCGTGGGGACAACAACTGAACCAGCCCGTGTAAGCGTTTTGCTTAGCAGGCCAGCCCAGTATCATTTCCCGCGCAGCCCACTCGTTTGAATTTGGATTTTTCCATTTTCATTCAAACAGAGTTTTGTACCTAGTTTCAAAAATCAACCCAGCTCGATTCAATGAACCAAATTGAATGAAAACAATTTTTTTAGAAAGGTTTTGAAATGCTTAATCCAAGCCCGTTGGATTCAAATCATTTGCATCTATAGATCACCCTTGGTAAAAATAACAAGGCAGAAGCTTTTTTTTGCATTCAAACATTTTTTAAATTTAAACCATGATAGATTTTGAGTTGATTCCAACTCTCAAAAATCACATTTAACCATACCTTTCAGAATATATAAAAATATATGGGATTACTTATAGAAATAACGTTCAAGTAATAAAAGGATGCCACATAGGCATTTCTAGTCACTTTTTTATTTAAAATAAAAGGATAAACCTTATTAAATTGTGACACCACTTTAAATCACATTCCCATGTACTGAAATGTGTGGTGATGACATGTGTCAACATGATCCCATGTTTGGTTTGGAGAATATTAAATCTTAAGTAGTTTTTCAATGAGTAGAAATTACTTTTCTAAAAATAAAATAAATAAGACAAATGCCTTATTTTTGTGATGTTAGTGATGATGCTAGATCATCTATAGAACCCTTGTGTGTGATGATTGAAATTAGTTAAGTATTGTTTGGTGATTGTGTACCTCGTATTTATTTATAGACGCTAGTACCGACCAAGGATACGCAGAAGAAGGAGGATACTACGAAGAAGAAGCCGAGGAGAACTTTAACCACTGCTCTGCACAAGGCAAACCTAATACTACTAGTTGATTGAGCAAGCTAACACTTGCAATTTTGAGAGTTAAATAACCTATGCAAGGCACTAAGCATGCTTGGTTAGACACATCTGATGATACCCAATCATAGTTTTATTTGCAAGCTTCTACTTTATTTCTTTATCAAAGCTATTACTTAGAGTTTACTTAAGTGAATTGTAGATTCTAGAAAGATAATTGAAGGTTGCATAAAGAGCATAAAATTTGGCCTAAGCTAGATAATCTTTATGTCATCCTAAGATATGGGATTGAACTTAGTTAAACTCCACTAGTTTACGACCCCTCATTAGTACTTACCCCCATTTGTAGATGCTAGTGCTAAGCATAAAACTTGATCAACTTTAGATGGGAATACTTGGTGAAAATGGTTATGAAAACCTTGGAATGATGGATCATTCTATTGAGATGTTTTGACATGTGTTCTCGAACACTAGATGATTTTGACGATGAAAATGTTGAGGCACGAGCCTTAGCCCTTTATAAAACTGATGGTTGTCTGGATGCGATACCATTCCAATTTTACCATACAACCACAATACCCGAGAATTGGGTAGGGCTTGACTGGAAACTTATATACCTTAGTATTGGTTCCCTAACAGCCAAGGTCTAAGCTGAGGCTACCTTGTGAAGATTGTCCACCTGTGCAGTACCCAAGATGACAGTTGGTCATGGTTGGGAGGCCAAACTCATACGAGAGGTGCTTATACTAGGGCGTGTAATTGAAAGGTTAGGATTGATTATCCGCATACTGAGTATGGTGAATTCAGGATTTGTTCCTGACGGATGTATCGAATGTTGTGGTGAAAGTGTACAATCTCTACAGAGTGTTAAACTATTCGAATAGCCGCGTCCGCGGTTATGGACAGTTGGAGTGGCCATACTGTTCCCCCGTCAAATGTTTTCAAAATGACTTATGAAATGAATTGAGACTTTGACTTGACCACAACAGAGTTGTGATATGAAATACAAGTTCCCAACTTAGATGTTATAAAATTTCAACTAGGTTTTCTTGCTTCTGAACTTAGTAGTGGTAAATCTGGATTTTTGCAAAACAACCCTAGAGCTTAGTGTCCTACTACAAAAACCCCCTTCACTTGTTAGTATTAGTTTGCAAGTACTTAAAGAGTGGCTTTGTCCCTGGCTATTCCCATGGCCAGACTATGAAGAGGGGTACCAGGAGGATGGACCCCAGGAAGGTTACGACAACTAGGATCATCTCCCATCGTCAGCATTACCTGTGACCCCGAAGATGGAGCTTCGCCTACGCTACCGTTATTATTATGTATTCCGATGCTTGAGTTGTATTAAGAACTGGATCATGAGATTCTTATTTGTGTAAGACCTTATGTATGGTTTGTAATGGATGATGTACTATGGTATCCAATTCTATTATGTCTCGCAAAAATGGTAATCCTGGGATTGCGATGTATGGCATAATAGGCATCTGGGATTAAAAATCTGGGTGTTGACAGTCGGCCCAGTTAGCATCCCGCGCAACCCAGTTAGTTTGAATTTGTATTTTGCAATTTAGTTCAAACCCAGTTTTATACCTAGATTCAAAAATCAACCCAGCTCGATTCACTGAACCAAATTGCATGAAACCAATTTTGTTAGAAAGGTACTGAAATTATTAATCCAAGCCCGTTGGATTCAAACCAATTGGATTGGTAGATCACCCATGGTAAAAATAACAAGGTAGAATCTTTTCTGCATTCAAACAGTTTTCAAAATTCAACCATGAAAGCTTTTGAGTTGATTCCAACTCTCAAAAATCACATTTAACAAGACCTTTCAGAATATATAAAAATATATAAGTTGACTTGCAGAAATAATGATCAAGTAATAAAAGAATGCCTCATAGGCCATTCTAATCACTTTAATTAATTAAAATAAATAGATTAAACCTTATTAAATTGTGACACCACTTTAAATCACATTCCCATGTACTGAAATATGTGGTGATGACATGTGTCAACATGATCCCATGTTTTAGTTGGAGAATATCAAATCTTAAGTAGTTTTCAATGAGTAGAAATTAATTTTCCAAAATAAAATAAATAAGACAAGTGCTTTGATGATTGTAATGCTTGTGATGATACTAGATCATCTAGAGAAAACCTTGGTGTGATAAATAGAAGTGGTTAAGTATATTTTGGTGATTGTGTACCTCGTATTTATTTATAGACGCTAGTACCGACCAAGGATACGAGGAGGAAGCAGGATACTACGAGGAAGAAGCCGAGGAGAACTTCAACCACTGCTCTGCACAAGGCAACCTAATACTACCAGTTGACTTGGCAAGCTAAAACTTGCATGATACTATGCAAACTAGATGCCTTAAGCATATGTGATTATACCCATTTGATGATACTAGATCCCAGTTTTACTTTCAAGCTTAGTTATTTTATTTCTTTATCAAAGCTTTTATTTGAGTTTACTTAGTGACTTGTATATATTAGAAAGATATATGAAGGTAGAATAAAGAGCATAAAACTTGGCCTAAGTTAGATAATCTTGATGTCATCCTGAGGCATGAGATTGAACTTAGATAAGATACACTTGTTTACCACCCCTCATTTGTGTTTACCCCCATTTATAGATGCTAGTGCTAAGCATAAAACTTGATCAACTTTAGATGGGATTACTTGATGAAAATGTTTATGAAAACCTTAGAATGATGAGTCATTCTACTGAAATGTTTTGCCATGTGTTCTTGAACACCAAATGATTTTGATGATGAAAATGTTAAGGCATGAGCCTTATCCCTTTATAAAACTAATGGTTGTATGGATGCGATACCATTCCAATTTTACCGTACAACCACAATAACCGAAATTTGGGTAGGGCTTGACTAGAAATTTATATACCTTACTATGCGTTCCCTTGCGGCCAAGGTTTGAGCTGATGCTACCTTGTGAAGATTGTCCACCTGTTTAGTTCCCAAGATGACAGTTGGTCATGGTTGGGAGGCCAAACTCACAGGAGAGGTGCCTATACTAGGGCGTGTAATTGAAAGGTTAGGATTGATTATCCGCATACTGAGTATAGTGAATTCAGGATTTGTTCCTGACGGATGTATTGAATATTGTGGTAAAAGTGTACCACCTCTGCAGAGTGTCAAACTATTCGAATAGCCGCGTCCGTGGTTATGGACAGTTGGAGTGGCCATACTGTTCCGCCATCAGATGTTTTCAAATGACTTGTGAAATGAATCATGACTTTGACTTGACCACAATGGAGTTGTGATACGAAATTCAAGTTCCCACTTAGGTGTTATAAAATTTTCAACTAGCTTTCTTTGCTTCTGAACTCAGTAGAGATAAATCTGGCTTTTTGCAAAACAACCTAGAGCCTAATACTTCCTATTCAAAACCACTTCACTTGTTAGTATTAGTTTGCGAGTACTTAAAGAGTACTCATGGCTTTGTCCCTGGCTATTCCCGTGGCTAGACTATGAAGAGGACTATTAGGAGGATGAATAGCAGGAAGGTTATGGCAACTAGGATCATCTCCCATCATCAGCATTGCCTGTGACTATGAAGATGGAGCTTCGCCCACGCTATCGTTATCATTACGTTATTCCACTACAATGATTATATTAACACTAGATCATGAGATCCTTCATTTGTTGTAAGACCTTATGTATGGTTTGTAATGGATGATGTACTGTGATATCCAATCTGTTCCATCTCGCAAAAATGGTAATCCTGGGATTACGATGTATGGAATAACAGGCATCTGGGATTAAAAATTCGGGTGTTAACAATTACAGCTTCTTCTAATTTGTCCTTCAAATGGTCACTATATACACTTAGGTCAGATGATAAAGATTGTTCATCTTGGAGTTGTTCCTCTAGAACTTGAATATGCAAAGAAATGGCCTTGGAGTTGGACTTGTACTTGAACTTGCACTTTGACGAGCTCGCTTCAAACCCGGCATTATACAACAACATATTCTTGGTTTTAGCACCGCATTGTAGTACCTTGGAAAAGAAATCCACACATTCTTTTGGAGTTTTTACTGAACAAGCTTTCCTAGGATTTGCCAGCTCCTCTTTCAAGTCAGCCTCGAAAGTTTTCAGTTGATAAACATGTGTAAGAGAAGTGAAGTTACTACATATAAACATGCAGATAGGTTTAATAAGTGCATGAACTTTTATAACTGGCAATGCTGATAACGTATCTTATACACTTCTGTAAAAAAGATCATTTTGTCATGGATGTTTTTTTGATGTCATTTACTAATAGGACTAAAAATATGGCTTCCTATGTACACACTGTGAGGTGGAGATATGACAAGTTTGTACAATTCAAAACTGAAACTGACTTTAGTTGCAAATCATGAAGGTAAGTGAAAACAAAACTAAGAAGCAGTACAAGCAAGGTTGCATATCAACATATATATGTACAAATCACTGCAAGTGCAACATCACAAAATGTAGATAAGACTTATATCAACTTTCTTTATACTGAAACCATATATATTCGTGTGGCATCCCTCGAATTTCTCCAGCAGAGTCAACTGTTTTTTTTGGATCCCCGTCAGACTTCTTCTGCATTTGAACGAGCAAAAATAAATTGCAGCAGGTGGTCAAAATGGAGGATGAAAAGATAAGATGCATACAGATTGCACAACATTAATTACATACTAATACTAATACAAAACAACAGGTCCTTACCAATTGGTAGAGGTATCCAATTATGCTGCGGGATCCTGTACGACTTAGTACTCGTACTTTATTATGGCTAGAACAGTTCCTTTGAGCCATAGCCTACAAAAAAGGAGACTTGTAAGACACATGCATAAATAGGAATTGCGATCTAGTCTCACAATCTTCTGAAAGCATACCTCACTCTTTTGATCAAGCCATTGGTGGAGAAGATTACCCCACTAATCGTCAGTCATGTGATCCACATGAGACGTTCTTGTAACATCCTGAAAACACTTTCTAAAGAAGTGTTGCTTCTTTAGCCTGTGGCACTACTAGCGCAAACATGCGAAGAATATGCTTTTGAGAACAACCTTTACATCCTTGCTATTCTCATCGAACATGAAAAATCGCTGTAGACAACAATGAGTAACATATATAACATATGGCAAGCTAAGAAAAAAGGGACAGAGCAACGGAGTATTTCCAAGAGACAAATGACTTACATGTATCTTCTTCAGTAAACCCTCGAAATGCTCAGGGATATTTTGGTGGTGTTTCCATGAAGGAAAGATGGGAATATCATTCCTCACGAAAATGCCTATGATCGATGCTAGATAAGCAGATTCATGTGGATCCATTGGCTATCTGAATCCTTCTATAGATGTGATCGGAAGTCTTGATTTAGTTATTTCAAGCATTTGTTCAAGATTTTTTCCAATCGTCTGTTGGGGATATGCTATATGGGTATCCTCATAGCATGTCACCTATCCGGATAACCCGGGTGGCCCACAGTTGGTAGCATGGCCTATGGCCTGCTGGGTGGCCCAGTTAGATGGATCCAGAAGGGAGGCCCATGCCGGATAAAGCAAGGCTACGGTGGAGTCACCAGCGTACCCGGAGCCTTGGAGTGCAAGATACACAAGACTAGTAATAGACAGTGTAGGACTTTGTAACCTGTCCGGCTAGGACTTTCCCTGTAACCCTAGGACCTGGCGACTATATAAGTCGGGCCTATGTGAACCTTTAGGGCACGACAACTTAGACTTTCTAGTCACCTCGCACAGCGAAACCTATCTCTGTAACTCGGCGTATTGCCCTTATAGTGATTTATAGCAGGAGTAGGATTCCGCCACCGTCGTGGGATCTGAACCTGGGTAAGCTGTGTTACCTCGTACCTGTCAACCGTTCGCCTTACCCCACGTCTCTAAACATGTACTGTGAGGACCCCTCCATGGCGTACTCGTCAGCAATACCACGACAGTTGGCGCCCACCGTGGGGCAAGAGGCGCTTCAGGCTCTTCAGCGGGCGAGGACCAAGATCTTCGCGGGAATCGGCGAAACCGTGGCCATCGGTCGTGTTCTCTTCTCCGACAACGTTCCGATCGTCCCCCCTGACGAGTTCTGGATCCCGGCGAAGACGAACCCTACACGGTGTTTGATCGTTCCTATTGGGGACATCCACCTCTTCATCGGCGAAAGCGACTCGGGCACTAGTTCCCTGGGAGTCGGAGGAGCATCAAGGCCCGCACGGACCACCTACGGGCGGGATACATTCGCGGAAGGATCGATGTTGGATCTCTCTTTGGAGTCTGCCGGCAAAGATCGGAAAAATTCAAGGCCCACCCAAATCGCCCATGTGCAGGATATAAAGGTGGAAGATCACTGCAAATCCGTCGGCTTCGCCCGTGCGTCTGGAAAGCAGAGATCCAAGTTCGTCGGCGTGGTCACCATATTCGATCTAGCACGCTGCATTCAGAGAGAAGGTGAAAACCCCCATGATTACCTAGCCAGGTGGCTCCGTATACGAGCCGATCTGGCCCACTACCCCGATGATAACGCTTTGTATCACTTCGTGGAAGGACTGGACCGTGGCATGCTTCTCCGACATTCTTTAAGACGGCAGCAGGCAACAGGACGCCTTACCCTTGAACAGAGGGTGAGCACCGTCAACAACTACACGGAGGCTGACGCGGAAGCCCAGAAAGCACTTGCACTCATCGACAGAGAACCTCCGATTCAGCCACCGCCGCCTCCGGCCGCCATTGTCGCAGCAGCGCCACCACCTCCAGTCATTGTCACAGCCGTTGCACCTCCACCGCCCGTCATCGAGGAAGGCCTCGCACCCTCCGACTCTGTCAGTGACGCACTTTATGCTGATTTCAGTGCAGATTCAGAGGAGATAGATTTCAGTCCAGAAGAGCTAGACTCCACTATGCAGGATATGGAGGAGGAGTACTCGCGCGACGAGCAAGGCAACAATTTCGTCACATCTCGAGGGGTGTTCGTCACTATTGGGACGGTGATGGATGAAGATCAACCCGGACGAGCTCCGCCTACAGCGTTGGAAAAGGGGAAGGGCCACTTATTGCTGCTGACGATGATTGCGCAAAAGTCATGCCTCCTCCTCCTAACCCAGTGCAGCAACCGCAGGAACTCGGCACCGGCCCGAGCAACAACAACACTGCAAACTTGCCGCCTCCAGCATCCATGTCTGCAGCAGCCCAAGATACTCCAGCCGATAGAGTGATGTACGACAATCTCCGCGTCGAGCCACTGACCGTTGCTCATATCCGGAACATGACCCAGCTTGGCGAGAAGCGCCAGCAGCTGCTCGAGGAAACGTAGGCCATCGCGGAGTAGGGCGCCAAGCTAGATCGAGATCTGGTCAATGCGCAGAAATCCATAAAAAAATCTAGAGCAATGGAGGCCGAGTACAAGACTTTACTGCAGCAGAAGACTAAGAAAGCTCCGGCTCGCGTCATCAACGATCCTGGTGTACGACGCAACCTAGGATGGGCTCCCTCAAAGCCGGCATAAGCAAAACCATACATTGACAGTGAAGGAAAGCAGGTGATGCCCACCCCACTCCTTAACCTCGCCGTCGCCAAGACCCTTCTGGAGCAGGATAGATCACCCGAGGCAGTGGAACAAGTCTATGACCTCGTTGGCAAGGCAGTGAAGCAGCAGGAAAAGGCCACCTCACAGAGGCTCGAGTCCGACCCAGCGCTTTGCCAGTCTAGTCAGTACAAACCGCCAAGGGACAGATCTCCTCTTGATGTCGGGTCCCAGACGGGTTCATCAGAATGAAGACGGAGAGATGCACGCAAAAGGAAGTATGCCATCCCCATATCCTACGACCACGGAGAAAAGGCCGACCTCGTCGCCCATCGCCAATGCCCTGATCCCCCCGACATCGCGAAGATATGCCCCCACCAAAGTAGTGCGGCATCATCATCCGCGACAATGCGGAGCAGACCCATCATGACGGAGAGTGCAACCAAGGACACAGGAGTAGGTCACACCATGACCCTCCGCGTCCAACAAGCAACCGTGACAGGCGTGAGGCGTCGCAGGAGGGTAACAGCAAGAAGGCTAACCCATCGCCACCTCCGCTTTCGTCACCACCAAGCAGTCACCATGGTGGAGGAGGCCCGCGTTGTTCACGCATCCCATCCCCTGTTGACAAGAAGAAGAAGAACCCGGAGACGTACGATGCACGTTCGTGGATCGATAAGATCCATGAGGCCCGGGAAGGACCATACCTGGGCCACGTTGCTTCGGACCTGCAATACGGTCTGCAACTTACCCCAAAGGTTTCCGGATTGACAAGATCATCAAGCCCTATGACGGCACCGCCAAGCCAGCCACATGGTTGCAGGACTACAGCAATGCGGTGGAGATTGCCGGAGGCAACCCCAACATCGCCGTCAAGTACCTCCCATTAATGTTGGCAGGCACGGCCAGTCAATGGATCGACGACTTTCCGGAGAAATCTATCTACAACTTGTTGGACATGCAAGAAGCGTTCACCAAGAACTTTGAGGGTACATACAAGCGTCCCTGCACTATGGGCGATCTACAGTGGTGCGTGCAAGAGAAAGACGAGACATCTCGCGCCTACCTCTCTCGTTGGCTGGACATGAAGAATTCCTGCGCAGGAGTGCACGCTCAAACCGCCATGGCCGCCTTCATCGACGGGTTGGAAAGGGGCACGTTGCTCCGACATAAGCTGAAGCACTTGCAGGACAATCACCAGCTTGACTTGAATCAGATGATTCAGGTGGCTAGTGAGTTTGTAGTTGCCGACGACGATGCTCGCGGCTCCTTGCCGGCAACAGCCGTTCCAACTCAAGCTCGGAGGAACAGCAGTACAAAGCGGAAAACCGCTCCAGAAGAAAAGCAATCTACTGACATGGTCGCTATGACTTTTGTAGGTCAAGGTGAAGGCAGACAACGTGGCCGAGGAAGGGGAGCTGGCCGTGGGCAGCAATGAGGAAGTGAAACAACCTCGGCGCTGCTCCGTGTTCCCCAAACCTACGAAGAGTACCACGATATGCCGTGCCTCGTACACCTCGACATCAACGGCAAAGCCACCCATACCAATCGACACTGCAAGTTCGTCAACGACCTCAAGGAAGACCCAGAGTCCGGCTACAAGCGAAGTTGGAAGAACAGACCGCGAGGCAAGGGCAAGGGGAAGAAGAAGGAGGAGGAGCCCAAGGATTCAAGTGACATGGACGAGGATGTTGACCCCAAGCATGCCGACAAGGGCGACGACAAGGGAAAGAATCCCTTCGCAAATAAGGCACTAGTCTACCACACTTTCCTTGGCACCCCCACTGTTCGACAACAGAAGACCTCTCTGAGGATCCTGATGGCCACTCTCCCCCTAGTTCCCCAGTACCTGCGCTGGTCGGAGGTTCCAGTAACTTGGGACAGGACGAACCACCCAGATCTCATACCTACGGAGAATCAGTACGCTATGGTCATCAACCCCTTGATTGACGGCGTGGAGTTCACCAAGTGTATGGTGGATAGTGGAAGCAGCATCAACATCATGTACCTAGATACACTGCAAAAGATGAAATTGACGGAGGCTAACCTAAGGCGGACCAACACCATCTTCCACGACATAGTTCTTGGTTGGGAGGCTTGGTCCCTTGGGTGCATTACACTTCAGGTTGCCTTTGGTGATGTTCACAATTACCGCCAAGCGCGTATGACCTTTGAGGTGGTCCCCTTCAAGAGCGTGTACCAATCATATTCGGCCGCGACATATTCCACACGTTCATGGCCAAGCCATGCTTCGTCTACAACAAACTCAAGATACCCGGACCAAACGGTGTTATCACCGTATCCAGAAGCTTTACCAAGGCAAGGGACTGCGAGATCAATGAAGCAGCCGTTGCAGAAGCTGTCCTCTACAGCAAAGAATTAAAAGAGATCCAGAGCAAGGTCGATGACTCAGAGATGCCCACGTCAAAGAAGTAGATCTACGACTCCGCTCCTGTGTTCAAGGCCACCATCGAGACCAAGCCGGTGGAACTTGTGGTAGGCGATGCCTCCAAGGTCACCGCCATCGGGACGAACCTGGATCCCAAATAGGAAAGCGCGCTCGTTGAGTTCCTCCGTGAGAACAGGGACATCTTTGCCTGGCAACCTGTCGACATGAAAGGTGTACCTAGGGAACTTGCCGAGCACATCTTAAACATTGATCCAAAATGCAAACCAGTGAAACAACCTCTACGACGCTTTGGAGATGAGAAGAGACGCGCCATTAGCAAAGAGATAGATAGGTTACTTAAAGCTAGATTTATCTGAGAAGTCCATCACACCCGATGGGTGGCCAATCCTGTACTTGTCCCCAAAAAGGGAACGATTGAATTAAGAATGTGCGTTGATTACACCGGCTTGAACAAAGCATGTCCCAAAGATCCGTTTGCTTTGCCTCGCATTGACCAAGTCATTGACTCGACGGCTAGCTTGGAGCTTTTGTGTTTTCTCGATGCATACTCAGGATACAACCAGATCAAGATGAGGAAGTCGGACCAATTGGCCACTTCGTTCACTACCTCATATGGCACGTTTTGCTATGTCACGATGCCCTTTGGGCTGAAAAACGCAGGTGCTACGTACCAGCGGACAATGCAACGCTACCTCCACGACCAAATTGGTCGGAACGTTCACGCCTATGTGGATGATATCGCGGTGATGTATAAAAGTCAAACGACTTAATCTCCGTCTTAAAAGAAACCTTTGATAATATCCGAAAAAACAAAATGACGCTTAACCCTAAGAAGTGCGTCTTCGGGGTTCTAGCCGGCAAATTGTTGGGTTTCATCGTTTCCCAACGCGGAATCGAGGTCAACCTGGAGAAAATCAAGGCCATCTTAAACATAAACCGTCCGACATGCCTAAAGGACATTGAACGACTAACAGGTTGTGTTGCAGTTGTTAGTCGGTTCGTTAGCAGACTTGGAGAGAAGGCTATGCCGCTGTACAAGTTGCTGAAGAAGGTGGACAAATTCACATGGACGGATGAAGCAGATGCAGCATTGAAGTAGATCAAGGAGATTCTTTCCTCAGCGCCCATCCTTGCAGCACCCGAGCCTGGAGAACCCCTGTTAATCTACATGGCGGCAACCAACCGGGTAATCAGCATCGTCGTCGTGGTAGAGCGGAAGGAACCAGGCTATGAGCCTGGAGTTCAACGACTAGTTTACTATGTGAGCGAGGTCTTGATGGAGTCCAAGCAGCGTTACCCGCACTACTAGAAGATAGCTTATGGAGTATTCCTTGCTTCACGGAAGCCGAGGCATTACTTTCAGGAGCACCCAATCACAGTGGTGAGCAAGACTCCACTGTCCAACATTATCAACAACAGCGACGCTACAGGAAGGGTCGTGAAGTGGGGCATTAAACTTGCTGCCTTCGAGATCACCTACAAGAGACGCGACGCCATCAAGTCACAAGCCTTGGTGGATTTTGTTGCAGATTGGACGGAGATGCCGGATGCTACTCCGCTGCCGGAACCAGAGTACTGGGTTATGCACTTTGACGGCTCAAAGCTGCTCAACGGCTCGGGGTCTCGTGTATTGCTACATTCACCAACAGGAGACAAGCTACACTACGTTCTGCAGATCCACTTCGAGGCTACAAACAACATGGCGGAGTATGAAGCACTCATTCATGGATTGCGTATATCCAAGGATATTGGCATCAAGTGCATAGTTTGCTGTGGAGATTCTGACTTGGTTGCCCAGCAGGTGGCTGGCACCTAGAATGCACGGAACCCTATGATGGCGACATATCGAGACGAAGTGGACGAGATAGCCAAGAGCTTCTTGGGATCCGAAGTCAATTATGTACCTAGGGAGCAAAATGAGGCGGCTGATCTACTATCTAAACTTGGATCAGGGCGCAAGAAAATTCCACCAGGAGTTTTCCTAGAGCACCTGCGCACACCATCTGTGAAGGGAGCCGACATCGACAACCCAGAGCTGACTCTTTCATCAACATGGTGACTAAGGTCCCTCCGGCTTGGACAAAACCGTTCATGGAATATCTCGAACACGGAACTTTGCCCAACAATGAAGTTGAAAGACGGCAAATAGTGCGATGAGCAAAGGGTTATACCATAATCAATGGGCAACTCTACAAAAGGAGCACTACTAGTGTATACTTAAAGTGTGTTTCCCAGCTAGAAGGTATGGAAATCCTACGCGAAATCCATCTCGGAGATTGTGGTCATCACGCAGCTCCTCGATCATTGGTCACGAAAGCCTTCCGGCATGGATTCTACTGGCTGACCACGAAGGCAGACGCCGACAAGCTGGTTGAGACATGCATGGGATGCCAGTATTATGCCCGACACCCACATGTTCCTGCTGAAGAATTGCGAACAATACCAATAACTTGGCCGTTTGCAGTCTGGGGGCTAGACATGGTGGGACCGCTACAGACGGCACCTTGTGGGTTTATGCATCTGCTTGTAGCAGTTGATAAATTCACTAAATGGATAGAAGCTAAACCCATTAGAAAGCTTGATGGGGCAACTGCCCTCAGGTTTGTTAGGGATCTAGTGGTGAGATTTGGTCTCCCACACGGCATTATCACCGACAACGGCAACAATTTATCACTCGGAGAAGTGGAGGCTTATTGTTGGAAGAAAGGCATCCGACTTGACCTTGCATCTGTGGAACACCCACAATCCAATGGTCAGGTTGAGCGAGCCAATGGATTAATTTTGCAGGGAATCAATTCACGTCTTGAGGCACCACTACATAGAGCAGCTGGAGCCTGGGCGGAAGAATTACCATCTGTCCTGTGGAGTTTACGAACTTCACCCAACAGATCCACAGGATACACCCCTTACTTCATGGTATATGGAGCAGAAGCCATCCTTCACGATGCACCAAGAGTTGCCGTCTATGAAGAAGATGATGCTGAAGAATCCATACGCCTGGATGTGGACCTTCTCGAGGAGGAGCGCGTTTTGGCATGCCAAATATCCACCATCTACCAGCAGAAGCTATGCAGCTACCATAGTCGCCGTGTTCGGCATCGCTCGTTTAAAGAAGGGGATTTGGTGCTCCGACTTAAGCAGAAGAAGTCACACAAATTATCCCCGCCATGGGAAGGACCGTTCATCATATGCAAGGCGCTACTCAATGGGTCTTACTACCTCGTTGACAATCGTGAACTGAAGGATAGACCCAACGAGGATCATAAGCGTAAGCGACGTGACCCGGATGATGACTACCCGGAGCTTGATCGGCCATGGAACATAGCACAGCTACGTCCTTTTTACACTTAGCATTTTTTATCTAATTGTGTACCTCTTATATGATCAATGAAATAAAGCTCTCTGGTTCACTCATATTTTTGAGTCTTTTACCTCCTTTAGTGTTCATTTTTGGATCATGTAAAACCTTTATGCACAAGCTTTGCGTTTGCACTTGTGAAAATTCTGCCTACGGGCGTTAGCTTAAGTTTTCTGGTCTTCATGTTCTTTGTCGTTTTTATGTGGATTCTAGAGTAGTGACTTTTGGCACTTATTGTCGGCGATTTTGTGCTCAGGTTATTGACGGTGCCATTGGGCATCATCACCTAAGTGCATGGTTCCGACAACGAGTCTTCCGACTCACCAAAAGTCAAGCATAAGAACCAAAGTAATGGATAAGCCAGCACTTGCTTAAAAAATATATACATGCTGGAAACTAGTTCTTGAGCAGCAGGACATAACAACCATTGTTTTCCGCCTTAAGTTACATATACAAAGTTTTTTCCGCATATGCACCAAAGGTGAAACAAATGTTACAAAGTTGTCCTTCACTCCTTTGGCGCATGTGACTTGGAGGCAGCATCATCACCAGCCGGAGAGCAGCCCTCGAAGTCGGTGCTATGGTGGGACTCAGAGGAACCTTGGTCGCCACTGTCGATGATGTTCATGGGCACGAAGACATCGACATCCACCAACTCGGCAACTCTGGTGTCATAGCCCGCGAGCGACGACAAGATGGCTTCATGATTAATCTCTTTGCCATCATCGTCTACGTCGGGAATGCCAGAGGTCACCGTGTCGATGTCGGCATCTTCATAGTGTGCCTTCACCATTGACAGCGCCATCCTTGCGCCAGCCCGTGCACATGAAGCTTTCCAGCTTGTGATACGCTCGGGGGCTCGGTGCAAAATCTCCGAGTACTTCACCACGGAGCCTGATGCTTTGATGTTTATCTGGAGGAGCTTGGAAATATCCTTGGCTTGCGTGATGGCGGTGTTGATGAAGTTGCCGGCAAGAACCATGCATTCCTTGGCTGGAGGAAGCGATCGGGTTAAACCCATAGGATCTGCAAATTCCGACAAGGAGCGCATGAGTTCTACAATTCAAAGTATCCAGACTACAGAAATCCAAGACAAAGAAAACTTACTGAAGATGCTGGCCTCAGCTTTCCAGAGGGTGTCCGCCAAGGATTCTTTCTCTTGTTGGAGGAGCTTATACGCCTCGCTATGGCATTGATTCTTCTCATCGGCAGCTTGCTTCTGTTATTTTAAGATCGCAATCTCCTCCTTCAAGCGAGTGATTTCCGCGGTGGCGGAGTCCTGCAGGGCCTTCATTGAATCCTCATGCATTTTCAACATGTCTTTCCTCTCCTCCTTAAGGATCTTGTTCTCGCTATACAGCTGCTGGATGTGCTTGGACTGCTCGACAATGTCCTTGGACTTGGCAACATGATCTGCAAAGTCGGAGAAAACAAAGTACACAGTGAGTACTTTGAGAATATAGGCACAAAACCAAGACGGAATGCGCAAAAAGAAAACAGACTCTTGTTTTTGATGATCTATTCCTTCAAAATGGCAGTTTTACCCTTTTTGGCTTCAAGGTCTACGCGCATCTTCTGGTACTTGTCATTTGCCATGCCCCTCCAAGCATTCTCGTTCTGCGGAAAAAAGGACAAAGTTAAAGCGTTGTTTGGTCTGCTTGGAGCACCTAGCTGGAAATTTTCCACCTAGACGCTCAGGGGCTACAGCGAGAGTTTTTTAACTCAGCTATATGCTTAGCTTTCTTTAAGCATCTAGTCGGAACTAATTCAGTTACAACTAGAAGCTTGGGGGCTACAGTACTGAAATTTATAAACACTCCGAATGCTACTCTTAAAGCATCTAGTCGGAATAATTCATTCCATCTACATGTTTGGGGGCTACAGTGAGAAGTTTTCTAGCTTAGTCACTCTTAGAGCATCTAGACGCAAAAGCCTATGGTTTTCCGTCTACATCCTCGGGGGCTACAGTGGGATACTCATATGAAATGCAAATGGCAAATAAAACTTACAAGTGCAATGATCTTGAGGTTTGTAGCGCTCTGGGCCAGCAGCTTGCCAAAGGAGATGCTGTTTCCCTGCAAGATTTCTACTTGTCGGAGGAGCTCCTCAAGACCGCACGTTGGATATGTCGGTGGTGCTCCAGGAACCAGAGTTGTACTACTCGGCGTAAGTGTCGGGTAGACTATCTTTGGGAACTCAAAAGGTTTCTGGGGAGCAAGGGCACTGCCTTCGGCTGAAGTACCAGCTTCCACCACCTCCTTGCCGCCATCGATGGCATCCTTAGCCGAAGCTTCAGCCATTTGTTGGGCACTACTCTCTTGCGTCGCATGCTCGCCGACGACTACAACCTCGGTAGAAGCACCTGAGTCCACTTCCATGGCGGAAGGGTCAGATGCCTCCTTAGCTTGTGAGCTTGTCGGGGCAGACGAGGGCTTGACGGCAGGAGTGGCAGGGGCGATGGCGGGGGAGGCGTCGCGGTGCAGCATGTCCTTAATATTTCGAGAAGCCCCCGATGTTTTGGAGGTCTTCTTGAGGCTAGTCGTGGCTTTCTTCCTGAAATATGCAAAATGCATAAGTACAGGAGCAAGATAGATAAATAGACAATGCCGGAGAATGAGAAGCTTACACAAGTGGGAGTGCTTTGGCAAAGGGGATCCCGGTAACTCACTGGAGAAGGAGGAGAGGCAGTGATAGGTTTAGGGTTGGGTGACGCGAGGAGCGGCAGCGATAGGTTTAGGTTTAGGGTTGGGTGACGCGAGGATCCCGATAACTCACTGGAGAAGGAGGAGCGGCAGCGATAGGTCGGAGAAGGAGGAGCGGCAGCGGCGCGAGGATCTCGCTGGAGAAGGAGGAGCAGCGGCGATAGGTTTAGGGTTGGGTGACGCGTTCGCTGGGAGGGATGGCGATGTGGCGGTTTTGGTTCAGTCAGCACGCGCACAATATTTTGTGTGTCTGCGCTGAAAATATTTGGTGCCTGCACGCGCGATGGGTAGCATTGCCATGTCATTGATCCGTGTCAAGTTTCTGCATATCAGCATCCTGTCCGTTCATCTTGTTTGGATCCAACGGTCCATGTTGCTATCCTCTATATTTAGATCTCCCTAGCTATTATGACGATTTCATTTAAAGGAATTATGATGTTTTTGAGCAAAATCGTCATAGTTTACTAAGGCTTTGACCCTCCCAAGCAGCTTGAGCGGAATATTCATAAATCTAAGACGATTTTGTAGATGGTCACTACCAAAACGTCACAAGCTGACACATTTCTTGTAGTGACTCTTCTCTTTTCCGCCTCCAGGGCGGCGGTAGTCTTTTTGGAGGCTCCACCCTCCGTCTTCTTCTTCTTGCCTCCGTCGGCAGCGTCAGAGGTGGAGCTCTTCCGCTTTCGCGCCAACGGAGCTTCGTCGTCGGACACGGCCATGACTTCCTTCATCTTTGGATCATAGATTTGGGCAGCCAGGTTGCCCTCCTCTAGATCGCTAAGCTGTTAAGTGAGAAATCACCGTGTTAGATAAGATGACATTTGGAAGACGGAAGAACTGGAGTATATGTCGTACACGGAAAATAAAAACTTACCTTTGGGCACTTGCCATCTCCGAACATGTCGTAGGTGATGGTGAAGCCACGCTTCTTATCCTTCACCTTGACGATGTCCTTAAGGTGGAGCTTGACGGAGTCGCTCGAGAAGTTGTCCATGGAGATGCGGAGACTATCCCTTCTGTCGCTGGTATACTCGTGCATGAGCTTCGCGCGGTGCTGCAGAGGTTGGATTCGCCTGATGAACCAGCACATGGCTAGGTCCAAGCCGGTTAAACCCGTCTCTACGAACCATTCAATCAACCTTATGGTATGAGAAGCGTCGAGGTCGGAGGGAAGGGAGGCCTGGGATCTCCATGACGAGGCTTCAGTGGCGGCTCCGTCAACGAAGTCCGGGTACGTAACTTGTCGGCCCGCCAGGGGAATGTCTGGGCCGTAAAAGTACGTCCGTTGCCAGTTTTTGCAGGACTCGTGGCCGACGATGTCGGGGAAACGCCGACCAGGTCGAATCTTGAAGCTTATGGTGCTGCAGTTCCTAAGCTCTTCCTTGCTCTGTCCGGCTTCACGTTTGACGGTGAAGAAGTACACAAAGAGGTCTAACCTAGGCCTTATCCCTAAGTATCCCTTGCAGAGCGCCGCGTAGTTGCTAAGCACTAAGATACTATTGGGGGAAAGGTTCTGGGGCTGGACTCTATAGTGATTCAAGACGGAGAGGAAGAAGTTGGAGATGGGCAGGGAGACGCTATGTACCAGTTGGGCTTTGAGGTACACCTTTTCTCCGGCTTGGGGAGAAGGTGTAACCTCGCCAGCCGGTGCCGCCAACCAGGCGAGCCCCTCCGTCGCAGGAAGGTAGCCTTCGGCGATCATCTCTTGGATATCACGGTCTGTGATATCTGAGCCACGCCAGTCGCCTTTTGCGAGTCTGGTTCCTCCTACAACGGCTCCAGCGCCGCCAGATTAAGGTCGCCGCCGGCGGACTCGATAACTGCCGATGCAGGGATAACTAGGCCCTCTAGAGGCACGACGATGGAGCTCGCCGGCTTCACCGCAGCTTCGTTCGCCGCCGCCATGGAGGGAGAACTGCTGCTGCTGGCCATGGAGTGAGGCTGGGTGTGACTGATGTAGATTGGATGCTAGGGTTTTTTCGCGAGTAAGGCGCAGAGAGCTCGAGGGGGCACGCACTGGAGGAAGAAGACGATGCGAGGAGAAAGAGTTAAAAGGTGAAAATTCCACCGCGGTTACTATTTATCATCTCCAAGCGTCAAGATTCGTGCGGTTTGATCAGACGGTTGCCGCGTAGACGACGTGTTTGTGAACGTGCGCGGAAATTTCGCCATGTCTCCAACCGTCGCCGCCAACGGTTCGTATCGCTCGCGCGGGAAAATCGGACATGATTGTGTTCTCTGCGTGTGTGAGTTACGAGGCATCGCTGACCTAAGCCTACATCGTCCTAGCTGACATGGGCAGATGAGCCGTCACATCGAAGATTCCGACATGGACGGATCCAGTCCGGCTACGGAAGAGTACGATGAAAGATTCAGCATTTCTCCGGCTTACAAGTTGAAGATGGAGAAAGCCTTGCAGGGTTCTTTTGGAGGACTACAAGATATTGCTTGACGATTTGTCGACATCCAATTAGATAAGCATTCATCTGAAGAGGCAAGACGGTGCAAGATCTCGGAGTTCTCCGGGGGCTACTGTTGGGGATATGCTATATGGGTATCCTCATAGCATGTCACCTATCCGGATAACCCGGGTGGCCCACAGTTGGTAGCATGGCCTATGGCCTGCTGGGCGGCCCAGTTAGATGGATCCAGAAGGGAGGCCCATGCCAGATAAAGGAAGGCTATGGTGGATTCACCAGCGTACCCGGAGCCTTGGAGTGCAATATACACAAGACTAGTAATAGACGGTGTAGGACTCTGTAACCTGTCCGGCTAGGACTTCTCCCTGTAACCCTAGGACCTGGCGACTATATAAGTCGGGCCTATGGGAGCCTTTAGGGCACGACAACTTAGACTTTCTAGTCACCTTGCATAGCGAAACCTATCTATGTAACTCGGCATATTGCCCTTATAGTAATTTATAGAAGGAGTAGGATTCCGCCACCGTCGTGAGATCTGAACCTGGGTAAGCTGTGTTACCTCGTACCCGTCAACCGTCCGCCTTACCCCACGTCTCTAAACACGTACTGTGAGGACCCCTCCATGGCGTACTCGTCGGCAATACCACGACATCGTCGGCCCATTTGCTAATCTTCGTCATGGTGTAACTAAAAAAAGGTACATCAAAATATTAATTTGGTATCACGCTCATTTGCAAGGGAGTACATGTGTATGTCAGTACTAATGGTCGTTGGGAGAACATTACCAGTTCATTGCTGAGAAGCTGCTGTTGCAACTGGTTTTGTTGCCAATTGTTGTTGGGTAACCAGATTGCCTACTGGCGGCTGTGGGATGTGTATTTTTTATTCGCAGCTGCCTGTGCAGCTGGACCCACTGGTGCGGGATTAGGACGAAACATTTTATGCTGGTGTTTTGCATTATTTTCTTTTTTGTCCTGGTTGTCACTTTTAACTAGATTAACTAGAGTTTGAGACCTTGTTCTGACTCCATTTCCTGCATTGGAAGCAAAAAGCTTTTGAGATTTATCATGGAATCGTGTGCAAGAGAAAATTATTTAGGACTACTTGCAGCAGTTGATATCTCGAAAAGCAATGATTCCCATCACAACTCTAGTATTGTAAATTACTTCCACTATTCTAACCATATGGAACCCTAAGTGAGAAGAAAACACACGAAGTTTCAATACAATCGACCAATATGTAGGCTTGACTATAATACTGATAACATAACTTGCATGGTATAAGGTTTTAAAGGAAAAAACTGAACATATCGAATTAAACTGATTTTCTTAGTAGATGAAGGGCACTCGATGCCCGCCTAGTAATACTCTAAACAAGGATCCATGACATACTAATTCGACTCAGACCATCAGCTAGAGTTGACAAATACCAGCAGTGCTATATGTGATCTTTACGCCCCAACAAGAATCATTTTAGGAGAAATTCCACAGATGTTAAAGGAGCTTCATAACAATGGTAAGGAACGCTTTGGAAAACTTTATTAATGATCGAGTATTTGAGCAAGAATGCAGTACAACAAGCGATGAAATACTTTTGATAGTAATCAAATGCATAACGGAAGAGAGCATAAATTGTTCAACAACCTTCTTTTGGGGAGGAGACATGTTTACGTTTCACGTTGGTGCGGTCGAGCGGGGGGGGGGGGCGTCATTTTCCCATCTCTCAGGTGCTGGAGACCAGGGAGTCCGTAAAGGAGATGGTACTTTGTGATGACAGTATCGTGTTTGCCGGCAACGTTGTGCATGCTTCGGCACGGTGGTCGTCAGAGTGGGGAAGCCGTTGCATCTTGCTAAACAAGGGAGTTATGTCCTTAGTCACAACGGTACCTAGTGAGGAGGCTGTGGTGGCGAGGAGGGACGACGATGCAAGGCCATATTTGTGGGAGATGCGGGATAAGGCGCCTTTTATATGTGTCAATGGCGCCGGTGGTATGTTCAAAACTTTTGAATTGCGCGTGGCGCCGGGTAGTTCAAAGAAAAACCTACCAATGTAATGCAAATTTTGATGATCTTTAGCCCGCTAAATGTAATGAAAACACTGAATCTGTACTCTATTGCTATACTAGCTAGGCGCCGAGCTAGAAGAAGTGCATCGAATGTGATGGGAGGTATGAACGCACCAGGTGTGGACTCCCTAGTCCATACTATAAAAAATCTATGTGCAGTACCGAGCATAGCCTCTGATTCAAGAACTCATACTCTAGTTATACTCCCCTTTTCGAAAAGAAAAAACTAGGATTACTAGTATACTACATTCATTCCGGTTTATTTAGGCAAATACGTAGATCAAGAAAATAATTTGACTATAAATTTGGATAACTATACCGCTTGGGATGGAAGTGACAGTAATAACTAACTAGGGAGTATAGTATAGTAGGAAAGATGATCACACCAAATTTGGCTCTGCCAACATTGTGGCTGGTGATGCATGTGACATTCACCAAACAATCAAATACTTTACCAGCAAGTACACGATTATAACTTCATACTATGAAATAAAGGTTTTTCAATTTACTAGGACCATTTTGCAATCTATATTATCAGATCATGAACTAATCCACCCGCTCCATAATATATGCCTGTTTAGTAAGCTGTTTTAGCACTGTAAATAGGCTTATATTATGAAAACAAATGGAGTACTAACTTAAGGTCTTTTATGTCCTGACTCATTGATGGAGATCGACCAAAGCTTCATGCTTCAGCTTTGCTAGATTGGCCAGGAGTTTGTCCTTCTGGTACTCGAGGTTCTGGATCCGTTCGAAGCTTATGCCCACATCTCCACCATGCCGATGTTCCACTGCTTCATCATCACGCTCAATCAATTATTCCATGGCGAGATTCCTGAGGAGGCTAAGCCCGACCTTGTCAGCGGCAAGTTTGGAGTAAACTCTAGTGCACTCCTTGACGAGGGCGCTTCTGTACACTGTCATGGCGCAGAAATCGCCCATCACCTTTTTGACCATAAACTCGATCTCGAAGCTAATATTCTGTTACATGAACATGGAGCAAAAACTCAAAAGTGTACCTAGAAAACTATCAAGGAAGAGGGACACTGAATCGGAATTTTAATGATTTTTACCTCGCAGATGTACCGATCGGCCACCATCGGCGACAATGAAGATGATTCTGCAGGCAGGAGTGCCACAGGAATGCGAAGACTACCTGACCTAATAGAACATTGAGAAAGAATGTACTAGTAATAGTAGGGAAAATGAGCGAATCAAGAAATGGTCGAAGACATGTAAATGTGCCCAAGCACGGAGATTTACCTGAAGGTATCATCGTCCATCAGAGACTGTGAAGATGTTTCTGTAGGCAAGAGTGCTGAGGGAATTCGAAGACCACCCTACCTAAAAAAATTGCGGAAGATTATGCTAGTAGGTAAATGGGAAAATTAAGAAATGGTCAAAGACGTGGAAAGTTGCGCAAGCACAGAGATTTGCCTGAAGGTATCTTTCCCTGGCTGCGGCGGCTTTGAAGAACCTTGAGTTGAAGATCTCTCGCCTGCAGCCAAGGGATTTGACTGGGACCCATTGATCATGGCAGAACGAGAAGCGAACTTCTTGTCTTCAGGCAGCTTCGCCGTCGTGGCACGATCCCTTCGGTGGCGGGACTTGTTCACGGTCATGCGGGTGAAGTAGCACAGCAAAAAGGAATAAAAACAGGCAAAGCAATCTGGCAGAGAAGAACTACAGTCGCAAAGATAGGAGGAAGAAGGTCCAATCGGTGACAGGTGGCCTCTCCGTCTCCACACGAGTACTAAAATACTATTTCCACTCGAATATAGTACTTGACGTACAAATTGAAGAGACTTGCATGTGAGAATCAGATAATAAAATTATGCCACATCATTTTTTATATAAAATTATAATTATAATTGGTGAAGCTCAACAAATAATTATAATTTCGATCACGGGACTACGAGAGGGTAGCTCTAACATTTGGGTCCTATCTTATGGACAAATTTGACTAGATACTTTGTGGTGCAATCAACTAGCTTATGATTTAGCAAGTGGGTCCCATCTTAAAGGTAGGTTTGTCCATATAAATAGGTGATGCCCTAATACTCTTGATATCATGTAGGTACAACATGTCAGTCCACTATAAATATTTGAAAGGTCTTCTTGTGGCATTCAGATCCATATTCTTCAGACTTTATTTATGAAAAGGAATAATCCCGTCATCACTCAGAAAATTAAGAATGTTCTTTCCTAATAGTTGGATACTCACATCGATGGAACTGTTTACTAAAAATAAGATGCACCCATCTACCTTCGAAAAGACAATTAGTAATTCAAGAGTAATCTATTGCGCTTACTGGTAGCTCGAGTTTGACCTAATTTCTTTAAATTGTCAAGATGAAAAATTTTATCAAGAAGTCGAACCTGGTGTCAAAACTCTCGGTGCTGGTTTATGATATATTAAATGCCCCCCATGGTTACCTCTTGGGGGGATGACGCCAGGTAGGGTCAAGCTAAGGTAAAAGGGCAAAGCCCATCGAGGTATAAGTCGGGCCAAGGCTTGATCCGACTAACTTATAAGAAGGCCGACCGAGTGAGGGCCGGATTACACGAAGATAAAGGGTGCGAGCTTGGCTTGACCAACATATAACGTATGTCGGCGTGATGTCAAGCATGCTTCACGTTTGCAGGTATGAGCTCGGTCGATTCATGTTGTATGAGGCCGAGTCAAGAGATGGCTTGCTTGATAAGGAGAGAGCGAGACCCGAGGTCAATACTACGCACTATCTCTCCCTCAGGAATCCACGCAAAACCATGTGCTATAGACAAGGTCCAGAGGGACAGAGCGGTTAAAGAGACGTCACGGAGGTGACAATCCTAGAGTTCAACAATCACATATCGTGGGCTCTGGGTTATTGCCATCGATAGAGGGGTAACAGGGAAAGATTCCCACCGAATTACCCTTTTGGGAATAGCATATGCTAGGAATATACCTTCCAGCTCAGCCGTAATTGTAACTTGGCCACCCCTTTATAAGGTGAGCCAGGGCCTCCTAGAGGAGGGATTGGTTCATTTTACACTAAGAGAAAGCCTAGGAGAGATCTCGTGTGCTTCTTCCTCCTCTCTCTGATACAGCTCAAGGATCAAGTGTAAACATAGTAGATCTGAATACAAGATCAAGAGAGAACATATTGTGTGTAGAATCCACTATGCTATCCCTCCCTGGATGCCACTAGTACACATTGGCCCCAACTTAAGCCTAACCATGACATATGTCGTGCCATCACCACGACAGTTGGCGCCCACCTTGGGGCCAGCAGCAGAGCTAGCTGGAGTCAAGATCCAGATAGGAAACCCCGTCAACATCAGAGAACACATCATCTTCGGGCTGGTCTAGCGATTCGGCTCACTAGAAGACATCAGTGACAACACGCACCACTTCACCAGGCGCGCTCCTCCATGCAACAAAGTCTTCATCAACCTAGGCACGCACAAGGTCAACATCAGTGTTGACGTCTCCTACGTGTATCCACAGTGAGTCATCCTCGCGGGAGAGCCTCCCCTCTGCGCTGCTCGTGGCCTGCGCATCACTCACCCCACAGGCAACGTCGAGGTGTGTGTCCTGGTATTGCCGACGAGTACGCCATGGAGGGGTCCTCACAGTGCGTGTTTAGAGACGTGGGGTAAGGCGGACGGTTGACGGGTATGAGGTAACACAGCTTACCCAGGTTCAGATCCCACAACGGTGGCGGAATCCTACTCCTGCTATAAATCACTATAAGGGCAATACGACGAGTTACAAAGATAGGTTCGCTATGCGAGGTTGTATGAATCGATGCTATGATCGTCTGAGATTTTCTGAGATTGTCTACCCTAAAGGCTCCCATAGGCCCGACTTATATAGTCGCCAGGTCCTAGGGTTACAGGGAAAAGTCCTAGCCGGACAGGTTACAGAGTCCTACACCGTCTATTACTAGTCTTGTGTATCTTGCACTCCAAGGCTCCGGGTACGTTGGTGACTGAAGGGTTTCGTGGCATAGTAAATCAAAGTTTTCTACAGATGCGAACAGAGGGAAGCCAAGATCTAATCTAGGAGATGCAAACAACGAGAGAGATTGGATTAGATCTTCATACCCTTGAAGATTCGCACAGCGGAACGTTCGTCGGAACGTGGGTGATGTAGTCGTACTCGCTTCTCCTCCTCGCGATCCGATCCGATCTAGCACCACAAGTGGCGATGCCTCCGTGAGATGCACACGTGCAGCACCTCGACGTCTCCTCCTTCCTTGGTCTAGCAAGTATGGTGGAGAGATGGGTTGGATCTACAACGCGACGGCGCGGTGCAATTGGTGGAGAATTTCTGCAGCAGGGCTTTTCCTACAAGCAGTCGGGAGGGAGAGAGGAGGGCAGCAGGGCGGCTAGGGTTAGAGGGGAAGGTGTGAGGGGTTGGTGCGCCCCCAGCCCTCTATATATAGAGGGGTGGGCGCAGCCCTAGCCCCTCCCCCAAGCCAAGGCCGGCGGCCCCAAGGAGGAAGAGTGGGGGGCAAGGAAACTCCCCCTTCTAGAAGCTCTATCTAGAGTTTAAACCTCTCTTGGTCGGCTGGGCCCTATGGGGCCTTGTGCCCCTGGCCCAATGCGGCCAGGGCACTCCCTCATAGGCCCATGCCCCCTCCCGGAAGGTGGGGCCACGTTGGTCCCCTTCCGGAAGGTTCTAGAAGCTTCCGGTACAATACCGATTAACCCGGAACAATTCCGAACTCCAAAAACTGCACTGCCTTATATGAATCTTATTCTCCGGACCACTCCGGAACCTCTCGTGATGTCCCGGATCCCATCCGAGACTCCGAACAAAAACTCATAAACCAATTATCCAATCTATCCTAGTGTCGAGACACGTTAAGTGTGTGACCCTGCGGGTTCGAGAATATGCAGACATGATCTTCTATCAATAATCAACAGCGGGGTCTGGAAACCCATATTGACTCCCACACATTCATCGATGATCATATCGGATGAACCACGATGCCAGGATTCAATCAATCCCATATATATTCCTTTCGTCTCGCGATATTTTACTTTCCCGAGATTCGATCGTCGGTACCGTCATACCTAGTTCAATCTCGTTCACAGCAAGTACTTTACTCGTTCCGTAATCCGATATCACTTTGTGATTAACTCCTTAACCACATGCTTGCAAGCGGTGTTGATATTGATTACCGAGTGGGCCCGAAGTATATCTCTCTGACTTGGGAGGGACAAATCCCATCTCGATACATACAACCCAACAGATACTTTCCGATCACCTGAGAGACACCTTTATGATCACCCTCTCATAGGATGACGTTTGATGACCTCAAAGCTTTCTTCCGATACCAGGGAGTTGTATTATCTCATGGTCTAAGGAATACAATATTTGACATAAGAAAAGCTTCGCAAAGACGAACACGATGACACGATCTAATTGCTTCGCTTAGTTTGGGCCTGTCCATCATATCATTCTCCCAATGATATGATCTCATTATCAATTGACAACTCATGTCTATGGTTAGGAAACCTTAACCATCATTGATCAATGAGCTAGTCCATAGAGGCGTACTAGGGACACGGTGTTGTTTACAAACCACACAAGTATTAATGTTTCCGCTTAATAAAATTCTAGCATGGAATATAAACTTTATCATGAACAAGAATTATAATAATAACATCTTTATTATTGCCTCTAGGGCATAATTCCAACAGTCTCCCACTTGCACTAGAGTCAATAATCTAGTTTACATTTGGCAACAATCTCACACCCATGGCATTGAGGTGCTGATCATGTTTTACACGTGGAAGAGGTTTAGTCAACGGATCTGCGACATTCAGATCTGTATGTACTTTGCTAATCTTCAGATCTCCATCTGCTATATAATCTCGGATTATATGAAACTTGCGGTTGATATGCTTGGTCTTTGGATGATATCTTGGTTCCTTAGAAAGTGCTATGGTGCCAGTGTTGTCACACAATATATCCAAGGGGTCCAATGCACTTGGAACCACGCCAAGCTCAGTGATGAAGTTCCTGATCCAAACTCCTTCACTTGACGCTTCTGAAGCAGCCATGTATTCCGCTTCTACTGTAGATCCCGCGATCACGCTTTGCTTGCAGCTTCTCCAGCTCACAGCTCCTCCATTCAAAATATACACGTATCCTGTCTGAGATTTAGAATCATCCTTGTCGGTGTCAAAACTAGCGTCGACGTAACCTTTTACGACGAGCTGTTCATCACCCCCATAGACTAAGAACATTTCTTTAGTCCTATTTAGGTACTTTAGGATGTTCTTCACGGCTGTCCAGTGTTCCACTCCTGGATCACTTTGATACCTGCTCGTCAAACTAAGAGCATTGGACACATCCGGTCTAGTACACAGCATGGCATACATGATAGAACCTATGGCCGAGGCATAAGGCACTTTGCTCATAGCTTCCCTATCATTTACCGTAGCTGGACACTGAGCCTTGCTCAATATCTTACCTGACAACATAGGCACTCAACCTTTCTTTGCCTTATCCATTCTGAACCTTTTCAGAACTTTGTCTAGGTATGTACTCTGGCTTAAAACTATCAGGCGTCTTTGTCTATCTCTATAGATTTTGATGCCCAATATACAAGCAGCTTCACCTAGGTCTTTCATTGAAAAACACTTGTTCAAATAACTCTTCACATCGTTAAGCATGTTAATGTCATTTCCAATAATCAATATGTCATCCACATATAGTACCAGAAATGTCACCGAGCTCCCACTCACTTTCCTGTAGATACAAGCTTCATAGCAATTTGGAACAAATCCAAAGCTCTTGATCACTTGATCAAAACGAAGGTTCCAACTCCGAGATGCTTGCTTTAGTCCATAAATGGAACGCTCAAGCTTGCATACTTTATCAGCATCCTTAGGATCGACAAAACCTTCGGGTTGCATCATATACAACTCTTCATCAATGTTACCATTGAGGAATGCAGTCTTGACATCCATCTGCCATATTTCATAATCATGAAACGTAGCAATTGCTAATAAAATCCGAATGGACTTAAACATCGCTACGGGAGAGAAAGTCTCATCGTAGTCAACACCTTGAACTTGTCAAAAACCTTTCGTGACAAGCCGTGCTTTATAGACGGTAACATTACCATCCGCGTCTGTTTTCTTCTTGAAGATCCATTTGCACTCAACGGCCTTTCGGTCGCTAGGAGGGTCCACCAAAGTCCATACTTGGTTTTCGCTCATGGATCCTAATTCGGATTTCATGGCTTCTAGCCATTTCTCAGAGTCTGGGCTCATCATCGCTTCCTCATAGTTCATAGGTTCACTGTCTTCTACTAACAAGACAGTCAAGACAAGGTTCCCGTACCACTCAGGAGGGGCACGCGACCTTGTCGACCTGCGACGTTCAGTAGCAGCATCGTCCAAAGCTTCATGATCCTTATCATTAGCTTCCTCTATTATTGGCGCTGGCGGCACTGGAACAATTTCAGGTGCTGTGCTACTCTCCAATTCAAGAGAAGGTTTAATAACCTCGTCTAGCTCTACTTTCCTCCCACTCACTTCTTTCGAGAGAAACTCCTTCTCAAGAAAGGAACCGTTCTTTGCGACAAACACTTTGCCTTCGGTTCTGTGATAGAAGGTATACCTAATAGTTTCCTTAGGGTATCCTATGAAGACGCATTTCTCCGCTTTTGGTTCGAGCTTGTCTGGCATCAACTTCTTGACGTAAGCTTCGCATCCCCAAACTTTAAGAAACGACAACTTAGGTTTAGCACCAAACCACAGTTCATACGGTGTCGTCTCTACGGATTTAGATGGTGCCCTATTTAAAGTGAATGCAGCGGTTTCTAATGCATAACCCCAAAATGATAACGGCAAATCAGTAAGAGACATCATCGATCGGACCATATCTAATAAAGTTCGATTCCGGCGTTCAGACACACCATTGCGCTGTGGTGTTCCGGGTGGCGTGAGTTGCGAAACAATTCCGCTTGCTTTAAGATGCGTGAGAAAATCATAACTCAAATACTCGCCCCCACGATCAGATCGTAGAAACTTAATCTTTCTGTTACGATGGTTGCCCACTTCATTCTGAAATTCCTTGAACTTTTCAAATGTTTCAGATTTATGTTTCATTAAATAGATATACCCATATCTACTTAAGTCATCGGTAAAAGTGAGAAAATAGCGATATCCACCGCGCGTCGAAACACTCATCAGTCCGCATACATCGGTATGTATGATTTCCAACAAGTCCGTTGCTCGCTCCATCATACCGGAGAATGGTGTTTTGATCATCTTGCCCATGAGGCATGGTTCGCATGTGTCAAATGATTCAAAATCAAGAGACTCCAAAAGTCCATCAGAATGGAGTTTCTTCATGCGCTTTACACCAATATGACCTAGACGACAGTGCCACAAATAAGTAGTATTATCACTATCTACTTTGCATCTCTTAGCCTCAATGTTATGGATGTGTGTTTCATCCCTTTCGAGATTTAGAAGAAATAAACCATTCACAAGAGGTGCATGACCATAAAAGATGTTACTCATATAAATAGAACAACCATTATTCTCTGATTTAAATGAATAACCGTCTTGCAATAAACAAGATCCAGAAATAATGTTCATGCTCAACGCAGGAACATAATAACACTTATTAAGGTTTAAAACTAATCCCGAAGGTAAAACTAAGGAGAGCGTGACAACGGCCATCACATCAACTCTTGATCCGTTGCCAATGCGCATCGTCACCTCATCCCTCGCAAGCCGCCGTCTATTCCGTAGCTCCTGTTTCGAGTTACAAATATTAGCAACTGAACCGGTATCAAATACCCAGGCACTACAACGAGGGCTAGTAAGGAAAACATCAATAACATGTATATCAAATATACCTTTGATGGTGCCAGCCTTCTTGTCCGCTAAGTACTTCGGACAGTTGCGCTTCCAGTGACCCTTGTCCTTGCAATAGAAGCACTCAGTGTCCGGTTTAGGACCAGACTTGAGCTTCTTCTCAGCAGGGGCAACGCGCTTGCCGCCGCCTTTCTTGAAGGGCTTCCTTGCACCCTTACCTTTCTTGAAGGTGGGGGGCTTGTTGACCATCAACACATGATTATTCTTTTTGATGTTCACCTCCGCTATTTTCATCTTAGCAAAGAGCTCAGTGATCATATCAGTGGAACCAATCTGATTGTGATCAACTACAAAACTTTTGTAGCTAGGAGTGTCAATCTTGAGCTCCTCTGGAATCTTGCAGTCCAGTTGCTCAAGGCGTTGAGTGTAGCCCGTCATCTCAATGGCGTGCTCACTAACGGAACTCCCTTCCTCCATCTTGTAGTTAAAGAATTTCTTAGAGATCTCATATCTCTCAGAACGGGCTTGAGTCTGAAACATGTTTTTCAGCTCCTCGAGAATCTCAAAGGGCCCGGCGAACTCCTCAAAACAATTTTGAAGATCCGATTCCATAGCATACAACATGGCGATCTTAATCAAATCATAATCATCCTTGCGCGACTGATAAATAGCTTTTTCATCAGTCGGCGCATCTATAGCAGGGGCGTCACCTAGCGCTTTCTCAAGGACATAGTCCTTTTGTCCGCCAGCGAGAATGATTCTCAGAATGCGGAACCATTTGGTGAAGTTAGACCCATTGTTTCTAAGCTTTTCTATCTCAGCAAAAACGTTGAAGTTGAAGTTGGACTTGGCCATGTGATCTACAGTATTTGCATGTACAATTTAGACTATGTTCATGATAAATAGTTCAACTTAATCAAATTACTAGATGAACTCCCACTAAATTCAACATTCCTCAAGTTGTTTAGTGAACACGATCCAAATTCACCACACCTAATCCGATCATCACAAGAAGAGATGTGGTTTCAATGGTGGACAACGAAGTGTCGATCATATCATTCATATGACTCATGCTTAACCTTTCGGTTCTTGTGTTCCGAGGCCATGTCTGTACATGCTAGGCTCGTCAAGTTAGACCCAAGTATTTCCGCGTGTGCAAAACTGGCTTGCACCCGTTGTATGTGAGCGTAGAGTCTATAACACCCGATCATCACGTGATGCTTGGACACGACGAACTTTCGCAACGGTGCATACTCAGGGAGAACACAGTTTTTATCTTGATCTTTAAGTGAGGAATCATCTTATAATGCTACCGTCGCGATCTAAGCATAATAAGATACATAAAAGGATAAACATCACATGCATATAACTTTATGTGACATGGTATAGCCAATCTTCACGCAATGATCTCCATCTTGTGCGTGCCGGCATGATCTCCATCACTCCACCATGATTGCCTCCACCACGAATAGCAACTACAACTATTGCTAACTACTTAGCGATAAAGTGAAACTATTACATGGCGTATAAGAAGTTGACACACAGGTCATACACAATTATAAAGACAACCATATGGCTCCTGCCGGTTGTGTACTCATCGACATGCAAGTCGTGAAACATTACAAAACATGATCATCGCATACAATACACATATCACATCTTGGGCCATACCATATCACAGAAAACACTCCATGTAAAAACAAGTTAGACGCCTCTACTTTGTTGTTGCATGTTTTACGTGGCTTATGGGAGTAGATGCTAAGAATGATTCTTACCTACGGAAAGCCACAACGGTGATATTATGGTTGCCAAACTCCGGTGTAAATCCCATGACAACTATAGTGAGAGAAACAGGCATCCACTAGCCGCATGTGTGGAACAAGCCACACGTCAAGTGCGGAGCCGGTCTCGCGAACGACGTCGCGTAAGGTTGGCCTGGACCGCTTCAATCTCACTATCCCGCGTCATAAGAAGAACACAAACAAGAGGCTTGCAACAGAAAATATCAATGCCCGCAACAACCATGTTGCGTTCTAGTCGTGAAACACATCTACGCATAGATCTAGCTCTGATACCACTGAAGGGTTTCGCGGCATAGTAAATCAAAGTTTTCTATGGATGCAAACAGAGGGAAGCCAAGATCTAATCTAGGAGATGCAAACAACGAGAGAGATTGGATTAGATCTTCATACCCTTGAAGATTCGCACAGCGGAACGTTCGTCGGAACGTGGGTGATGTAGTCGTACTCGCTTCTCCTCCTCGCGATCCGATCCGATCTAGCACCACAAGTGGCGATGCCTCCGTGAGATGCACACGTGCAACACCTCGATGTCTCCTCCTTCCTTGGTCCAGCAAGTATGGTGGAGAGATGGGTTGGATCTACAACGCGATGGCGCGGTGCAATTGGTGGAGAATTTCTGCAGCAGGGCTTTGCCTACAAGCAGTCGGGAGGGAGAGAGGAGGGCAGCAGGGCGGCTAGGGTTGGAGGGGAAGGTTTGAGGGGTTGGTGCGCCCCCAGCCCTCTATATATAGAGGGGTGGGCGCAGCCCTAGCCCCTCCCCCAAGCCAAGGCCGGCGGCCCCAAGGAGGAAGAGTGGGGGGCAAGGAAACTCCCCCTTCTAGAAGCTCTATCTAGAGTTTAAACCTCTCTTGGCCGGCTGGGCCCTATGGGGCCTTGTGCCCCTGGCCCAATGCAGCCAGGGCACTCCCTCATAGGCCCATGCCCCCTCCCGGAAGGTGGGGCCACGTTACCCCTTCCGGAAGGTTATAGAAGCTTCCGGTACAATAGCGATTAACCCGGAACAATTCCGAACTCCAAAAACTGCACTGCCTTATATGAATCTTATTCTCCGGACCACTCCGGAACCTCTCGTGATGTCCCGGATCCCATCCGAGACTCCGAACAAAAACTCATAAACCAATTATCCAATCTATCCTAGCGTCGAGACACGTTAAGTGTGTGACCCTGCGGGTTCGAGAATATGCAGACATGATCTTGTATCAATAATCAACAGCGGGGTCTGGAAACCCATATTGACTCCCACACATTCATCGATGATCATATCGGATGAACCACGATGCCAGGATTCAATCAATCCCATATATATATTCCCTTTGTCTCGCGATATTTTACTTGCCCGAGATTCGATCGTCGGTACCGTCATACCTAGTTCAATCTCGTTCACAGCAAGTACAATTACTCGTTCCGTAATCCGATATCACTTTGTGATTAACTTCTTAACCACATGCTTGAAAGCGGTGTTGATATCGATTACCGAGTGGGCCCGAAGTATATCTCTCCGACTTGGGAGGGACAAATCCCATCTCGATACATACAACCCAACAAATACTTTCCGATCACCTGAGAGACACCTTTATGATCACCCTCTCATAGGATGATGTTTGATGACCTCAAAGCTTTCTTTCGATACCAGGGAGTTGTATTATCTCATGGTCTAAGGAATACAATATTTGACATAAGAAAAGCTTCGCAAAGACGAACACGATGACACGATCTAATTGCTTCGCTTAGTTTGGGTCTGTCCATCATATCATTCTCCCAATGATATAATCTCATTATCAATTGACAACTCATGTCTATGGTTAGGAAACCTTAACCATCATTGATCAATGAGCTAGTCCATAGAGGCGTACTAGGGACACGGTGTTGTTTACAAACCACACAAGTCTTAATGTTTCCGCTTAATACAATTCTAGCATGGAATATAAACTTTATCATGAACAAGAATTATAATAATAACATCTTTATTATTGCCTCTAGGGCATAATTCCAACAGTGACTCCACCGTAGCCTTCCTTTATCCGGCATGGGCTTCTCTTCAGGATCCATCTAACTGGGCCGCCCAGTAGGCCATAGGCCATTCTATCGACTATGGGCCACCCGGGTTATCCGGATAAGTGACATGCTATGAGGATACCCATATAGCATATCCCCAACAGTAGCCCCCGGAGAACTCCGAGATCTTGCGCCGTCTTGCCTCTTCAGATGAATGCTCCGTCTAGTTGGATGTTGGCAAATCGTCCAGCAATATCTTGTAGTCCTCCCAAAGAACCCTGCAAAACTTTCTCCGTCTTAAACTTGTAAGACGTAAAAATGTTGAATCTTCCATTGTACTCTTCCTTAGTCAGATTGAATCCGTCTATGTCGGAATCTTCGATGTGACGGCTCATCTACCTATGTCAGCTAGGACGACATAGGCTTAGGTCAGCAATGCCTCGTAACTCACACATGCAGAGAACGCAATCATATCCGATTTTCCCGCGCGAGTGATACGAACCGTTGGCGGCGACGGTTGGAGACGTGGCAAAATTTCCTCGCACATTCGCGAACACGTCGTCTACGCAGCAACCGTCCGATCAAGCTGCACGAATCTTGACGCCAAGGATGATAAATAGTAACCGTGGGGAAATCTCCACTTTTTACCTCATTCTTCTCGCATCATCTTCTTCCTCTAGCTGCGCATCTCCTCGAGCTCTCCACGAGAAACCTCGAGAAAACCCTAGCTCCCATCTGCTCCAGTCGCACCCATCCTTCACCCCATGGCTAGCGGCAGCACCTCCCCATCAATGGCGGCGTCGAGCGAAGCCACGGCGAAGCCGACGAGCTCCGTCGTCATGCCCCTAGATGGCTTGGTAATCCGCGCATCGGCAGTGATCGAGTCCACCGACGGCGACCAAAATTTGGTGACTCTAGAGCCATTGGAGGAGGAGCCAGATTCGCACAATGGCGACTGGCGCGGCTCGGACATCACCGACCGCGATATCCAAGAGATGGTCGCCGAAGGCTACCTTCCCACGACGGAGGGGCTTGCCTGGCGGGCGGCACCGGCCGGTGAGGTGACACCTTCTCCCCAAGCCAGAGAAAATGTGTACCTAAAAGCTCAGCTGGTACGCGGCGTCTCCCTGACCATCTCAAACTTCTTCCTCTCCGTCATAAATCACTATAGGGTCCAGCCTCAGAACCTTTCCCCCAATAGCATCTTAGTGCTTAGCAACTTCGCGACACTTTGCGAGGGATACCTAGGGATAAGGCCTAGGTTAGACCTTTTTGTGTACTTCTTCACCATCAAACGTGAAGCCGCACATAGCAAGGAAGAGCTTAGGAACTATGGTACCATAAGCTTCAAGATTCGACCTGGCCGGCGGTTCCCCGACATCGTTGGCCATGAGTCCTGCAAGAATTGGCAACGGACATACTTTTACGGCCCAGACATCCCTCTGGCTGGCCGACAAGTTACGTAAACGGACTTCGTTGACGGAGCCGCCGCTGAAGCCTCGTCATGGAGATCCCAGGCCTCGCTTCCCTCCGACATTGAAGCCTCTCACGCCATAAGGCGGATAGAGTGGTTTGTAGAGACAGGATTGATCGGCTTGGACCTAGCCATGTTTTGGTTCATCAGGCGAATCCAACCTCTGCAGCACAGCGCGAAGCTTATGCACGAGTATACCAGCGATAGAAGGGATAGCCTCCGCATCTCCGTGGACAACTTCTCGAGTGACTCTGTCAAGCTCCGCCTTAAGGACATCGTCAAGGTGAAGGATAAGAAGCGCGGCTGCACCATCACCTACGACATGTTCATAGACGGCAAGTGCCCAAAGGTAGGTTTTTATTTTCCGTGCATGACATATACTCCAGTTCTTCCGTCTTGCAAATGTCATTTTATCTAACACGGTGACTTCTTACTTAACAGCTTAGCGATCTAGAGGAGGACAACCTGGCTGCCCAAATCTATGATCCAAAGATGAAGGAAGTCACGGTTGTGTCCGACGACGAAGCTCCGTTGGCGCGGAAGTGGAAGAGCTCCACCTCTGATGCTGCCGAAGGAGGCAAGAAGAAGAAGACGGAGGGTGGAGCCTCCAAGAAGACTACCGCCGCCCTGGAGGCGGAAAAGAAAAGGACCACCAGGATTTTTGCCAAAGCACCCCCATTAGTGTAAGCTTCTCATTTTCCAACATTGTCTATTTACCTATCTTGCTCCTGTACTTATGCATTTGCACGTTTCAGGATGAAAGCCACGACCAGCCTCAAGAAGACCTCCAAAACTTTGGGGTCTTCTCAAAATATCAAAGACATGCTGCATCGCGATGCCTCCCCCGCCATCGCCCCTGCTACTCCTGTCGTCAAGCCCTCGTCTGCCCTAACTAGCTCACAAGCTAAGGAGGCATCAGGCCCTTCCGCCATGGAAGAGGATTCTGGCGCCTCTACTGAACTCGCTGTTTTCGGCGAGCAGGCAATGCAGGAGAGCACCGCCCACCAAATGGCTGAAGCTCCGGCTAAGGATGCCATCGGTGGCAGCAAGGCGGAGGTGGAAGCTGGTACTTCTGCCGAAGGCGGTGCCCTTGCTCCCCAAAAACCATTTGAGTTTCCAAAGATAGTCTACCCGACGCTTACGCCGAGTAGCACAACTCTGGTTCCTGGAGCAGCACCGACATCTCCGACGTGCGGTCTTGAGGATCTCCTCCGCCAAGCAGACATATTGCGAGGAAATAACACCTCCTTTGGCAAGCTGCTGGCCGAGAGCGCTACAAACCTCAAGATCATTGCACTTGTAAGTTTTACTTTGCCTTTTTCATTTCATATGAGTATCCCATTGTAGCCCCCGAGGATGTAGACGGAAAAACCATAGGTTTTTACATCTATATGCTCTAAGAGTGACTAAGTTAGAAAAACTCTCACTGTAGCCCCCAAGCATTTAGATGGAATGAACTATTCCGACTAGATGCTTTAAGAGTAGCATACGCAGTGTTTATAATTTTTTAATACTGTAGCCCCCAAGCCTCTAGTTGTAACTGAATTAGTTCCGACTAGATGCTTAAAGAAAAGCTAAGCAAAGCTAAGAAGCCCCCAAGCTTCTAATCGAGAACTGAATTAGCTCCGACTAGATGCTTAAAGAAAAGCTAAGCATACTGCTAAGTAAAAACTCTCGTTGTAGCCCCCGAGCGTCTAGGTGGAAAGTTTCTGACTAGATGCTCCAAGTAGACTAAACAACGGTTTAAATTTTTTCTTTTTCCACAGAACGAGAATGCTCGGAGAGGCATGGCCAACGACAAGTACCAGAAAATGCGCGCAGATCTTGAAGCCAAAAAGGGTAAAACTGCCATCTTGAAGGAACAGATCATCAAAAACAAGAGTCTGTTTTCTTTTTGCACATGTCGTCTTGGTTTTGTGCCTACATTCTCCGAGTACTTACTGTGTACTTTGCTTTCTCCGACTTTGCAGAACATGTTGCCAAGGCCAAGGACATTGTCGAGCAGTCCAAGCACATCCAGCAGCTGGACATCGAGAACAAGATCCTTAAGGAGGAGAGGAAAGAGATGCTGAAAATGCATGAGGATTCAATGAAGGCCCTGCAGGATTCCGCCTCCGCGGAGATCAATCACTTGAAGGAGGAGCTTGCGATCTTAAAAGATCAAAAGCAAGCTGCTGATGAGCAAAAACAACACCATACCGAGGCGTATAGGCTCCTCCAACAAGAGAAAGAATCCCTGGCGGACACCCTCTGGCAGGATTAGGCCAGCATCTTCAGTAAGCTTCTTCCGCCTTGTATTTCTGTAGTCTGGATACTTTGAATTTATTGAACTCATGCGCTCCTTGTCAGAACTTGCAGCTCCTATGGGTTTAACCCGATCGCCTCCTTCGGACAAGGAATGCATGGTTCTTGCCGGCAACTTCATCAAAACCGCCATCACCCAAGCCAAAGAGATTGCCAAGCCCCTCCTGATACACATCAAGGCCCCGGACTCCATGGTGAAGTACTCGGAGATTCTGCGCCGAGCCCCCGAGCGCACCACAAGCTGGAAAGCTTCATGTGCACAGGCTGGCGCAAGGATGGTGCTGTCAATGGTGAAGGCACACTACGAAGGTGCCGACATCGATACGGTGACCTCTGGTATCCCCGACGTTGACGATGATGGCAAAGAGATTGATCACGAAGCCATCCTGTCGTCACTCGCGGGTTATGATACTAGAGTTGCCGAGTTGGTGGACATCAACGTCTTCGTGCCCATGAACACCATCGACAACGTCAACCAAGACTCCTCCGAGTCCCACCACAGTGCCGATGTTGAGGGTGATTCTCCGACTAGTGACGATGCTGCTTCCAACTCTCCTGCGCTAAAGGAATGAAAAGCAACTTTGTAATACTTGTTTCATCTTTGGTGTATGCGCGGAAAAACTTGATGATGTAACTTAAGGCGGAAAACAATGGTTGTTATTTCCTTCTACTTAACAACTTAGTTTCCAGCATGTATATATTTTTTAAGAAAGTGCTGGCTTATCCATTACTTTGGTTCTTATGCTTGACTTTTCGTGAGTCGAAAGACTCGTTGTCGGAACCATGCGCTTAGGTGATGATGCCCAATGGCACCGTCAATAACCTGAGCACAAAATCACTGACAATAAGTGCCAAAATTCACTACTCCAGAATCCACATAAAAACGACAAAGAACGTGTAGACCAGAAAACTTAAGATAACGCCCGTAGGAGGAATTTTCATAAGTGCAAATGCAAATCTTGTGCATAAAGGTTTTACATGATCCAAAAATGAACACTAAAGGAGGTAAAAGACTCAGAAATATGAGTGAACCAGAGAGCTTTATTTCATTGATCATATAAGAGGTACACAATTAGATAAAAAATGCTAAGTGCAGAAAGGACGTAGCTGTGCTATGTTCCATGCCGATCAAGCTCCGGGTAGTCATCATCCGTGTCACGTCGCTTACGCTTATGATCCTTGTTGGGTCTATCCTTTAGTTCACGATTGTCAACAAGGTAGTAAGACCCATTGAGTAGTGCCTTGCTTATGATGAATGGTCCTTCCCATGGCCGGGATAATTTGTGTGACTTCTTCTGCTTAAGTCGGAGCACCAAATCCCCCTCTTTAAATGAGCGATGCCGAACGCGGTGACTATGGTAGCTGCGTAGCTTTTGCTGGTAGATGACAGATCTTTGGCATGCCAAAACACGCTCTTCCTCGAGAAGGTCCACATCTAGGCGTCTAGATACTTCAGCGTCATCTTCGTTGTAGGCGGCAACTCTTGGTGCATCGTGAAGTATGTCGGAAGGCAGGATGGCTTCTGCTCCATATACCATGAAGTAAGGGGTTTAGCCGGGGGATCTATTGGGTGTAGTTCGTAAACTCCACAGCACAGATGGCAGTTCTTCCGCCCAGGCTCTAGCTGCTCTATGTAGCGGTGCCTCAAGATGTGGCTTGATTCCCTGCGGAATTAATCCATTGGCTCACTCAACCTGACCATTGGATTGTGGGTGTGCCACAGATGCAAGGTCAAGTCGGATGCCTTTCTCCCAGCAATAAGCCTCCACTTCTCCGAGTGATAAATTGCTGCCATTATCGGTGATAATGCTATGTGGGAGATCAAATCTCACCACTAGATCCCGGATAAACCTGAGGGCAGTTGCCCCATCAAGATTTCTAATGGGTTTAGCTTCTATCCATTTAGTAAATTTATCAACTTCTACAAGCAGATGCGTAAACCCGCAGGGTGCCGTTTGTAACGGTCCCACCATGTCTAGCCCCCAAACTGCAAACGGCCAAGTTATTGGTATTATTCGCAGTTCTTCAGCAGGAACATGTGGGTGTCGGGCATAATACTGGCATCCCATGCATGTCTCAACCAGCTTGTCGGCGTCCTCCTTCGCGGTCAGCCAGTAGAATCCTTGCCGGAAGGCTTTCGCGACCAACGATCGGGGAGCGGCGTGATGCCCGCAATCTCCGAGATGGATTTCGCGTAGGATTTCCATACCTTATATCTAGGAAACACACTTTAGGTATACACCAGCAGTGCTCCTTTTGTAGAGTTTCCCATTGATTATGGTATAACCCTTTGCTTGTCGTACTATTTGCCGTATTTCGACTTTGTTGTCGGGCAAAGTTCCGTGTTCGAGATATTCCATGAATGGTTTTGTCCAATCCGGAGGTACCTTAGTCACCATGTTGACGAAAGAGTCAGCTCTATCCGGGTTGTTGATGTCGGCGCCCTTCACAGATGGTGTGCGCAGGTGCTCTAGTAAAACTCCTTGCGGAATTTGTTTGCGCCCTGATCCAAGCTTAGACAGCAGATCAGCCGCCTCATTTTGCTCCCTAGGTACATACTTGACTTCGTAGCCCAAGAAGCTCTTGTCTATCTCGTCCACTTCGTCTCGATATGCCGCCATCATAGGGTTCCGCGCATTCCAGGTGCCAGCCACCTGCTGGGCAACCAAGTCGGAATCTCCATAGAAAACTATGTGCTTGATGCCAATATCCTTAGCTACACGCAACCCATGAATGAGTGCTTCATACTCCGCCATGTTGTTTGTAGCCTCGAAGTGGATCTGCAAAACGTAGTGTAGCTTGTCTCCTGTTGGTGACTGTAGCAATACACCAACTCCCGAGCCGTTGAGCAACTTTGATCGGCAAAGTACATCACCCAGTACTCTGGTTCTGGCAACGGAGTAGCGTCTGGCATCTCCGTCCAATTTGCAACAAAATCCGCCAAGACTTGTGACTTGATAGCGTCGCGTCTCTTGTAAGTGATCTCGAAGGCGGCGATTTCAATGCCCCACTTCGCGACCCTTCCTGTAGCGTCCCTGTTATTGATGATGTCGGACAGTGGAGTCTTGCTCACCACTATGATTGGGTGCTCCTGAAAGTAATGCCTCAGCTTCCGAGAAGCAAGGAATACTCCATAAGCTATCTTTTGGTAGTGCGGGTAACATTGCTTGGACTCCGTCAAGACCTCGCTCACATAGTAAATTGGTCGCTGAACTCCGTGCTCATAGCCTGGTTCCTCCCGCTCTACCATGATGACGATGCGGATAACCCGGTTGGTTGCCGCCATGTAAATTAACAGGGGCTCACCAGGCTCGGGTGCTGCAAGGATGGGCGCTGAGGAAAGAACCTCCTTGAGCTGCTTCAATGCTGCATCTGCTTCGTCCATCCATGTGAATTTGTCCTCCTTCTTCAGCAACTTGTACAGCGGCAGAGCCTTCTCTCCAAGTCGGCTGACGAACCGACTAACTGCTGCAACGCAACCTGTTAGTCGTTGAATGTCCTTTAGGCATGTCGGACGGTTTATGTTTAAGATTGCCTTGATTTTCTCCGGGTTGACCTCGATTCCACGTTGGGAAACGATGAAGCCCAACAATTTGCCGGCTGGAACCCCGAAGACGCACTTCCTAGGGTTAAGCATCATGTTGTATTTTCGAAGATTATCAAAGGTTTCTTTTAAGTCGGAGACTAAGTCGTTTGACTTTTTAGACATCACCGCGATATCGTCCACATAGGCGTGAACGTTCCGACCAATTTGGTCGTGGAGGCAACGTTGCATTGTCCGCTGGTAAGTAGCACCTGCGTTTTTCAACCCAAAGGGCATCGTGACATAGCAAAAGGTGTCATATGGGGTAGTGAATGAAGTGGCCAATTGGTCTGACTTCCTCATCTTGATCTGGTGGTATCCTGACTATGCATCGAGAAAACACAGGATTTTTGGGACAATGACTTGGTCAATGCGAGGCAAAGCAAACGGATCTTTGGGACATTCTTTGTTCAAGCCGGTGTAATCAACGCACATTCTTAATTCATTGGTTCCCTTTTTGGGTACAAGTACAGGATTGGCCACCCATCGGGTGTGAAGGACTTCTCAGATAAATCTAGCTTTAAGTAACCTAGCTATCTGTTTGCCAATGGCGCGTCTCTTCTCATATCCAAAGCGTCGTAGAGGTTGTTTCACTGGTTTACATTTTGGGTCAATGTTTAAGCTGTGCTCGGCAAGTTCCCTAGGTACACCTTTCATGTCGGCAGGTTGCCAGGCAAAGATGTCCCTATTCTCACGGAGGAACTCGACGAGCGCGCTTTCCTATTTGGGATCCAGGTTGGTCCCAATGGCGGTGACCTTGGAGGCATCACCTACCACAAGTTCCACCGGCTTGGTCTCGATGGCGGCCTTGAACGCAGGAGCGGAGTCGGAGATCTGCTTCTTCGACGTGGGCATCTCTGAGTCATCGACCTTGCTCTGGATCTCCTTGAATTCTTTGCTGTAGAGGACAGCTTCTGCAACGGCTGCTTCGTTGATCTCGTAGTCCCTTGCCTTGGTAAAGCTTTCGGATACGGTGATGATGTTGTTTGGTCCGGGTATCTTGAGTTTGTTGTAGACAAAGCATGGCTTGGCCATGAACGTGTGGAATATGTCACGGCCGAATATGACGTGGTACACTCTCTTGAAGGGGACCACCTCAAAGGTCATGCGCTCTTGGCGGTAATTATTAACATCGCCAAAGGCAACCTGAAGTGTAATGCACCCAAGGGATTGAGCCTCTCGACCAGGAACTACGCCGTGGAAGATGGTGTTGGTCCGCCTTAGGTTTTCCTCCATCAAGTTCATCTTCTGCAGTGTATCCAGGTACATGATGTTGATGTTGCTTCCACTATCCACCATACACTTGGTGAACTCCACGCCGTCAATCAAAGGGTTGATGACCATGGCGTACTGGTTCTCCATGGGTATAAGGTCTGGGTGGTCCGTCCTGTCCCAAGTTATTGGAACCTCCGACCAGCGCATGTACTAGGTAACTAGGGGGAGAGTGGCCATCAGGATCCTCAGAGAGGTCTTCTGTTGTCGGACGGTGGGGGTGCCAAGGAAAGTGTGGTAGACTGGAGCATTCTTTGCGAAGGGGTTCTTGCCCTTGTCGTCGCTCTTGGCGGCGTGCTTGGGGTCAACGTCCTCGTCCATGTCACTTGAATCCTTGGACTCCTCCTCCTTCTTATTCCCCTTGCCCTTGCCTCGCGGTCTGTTCTTCCGACTTTGCTTGTAGCTGGACTCCGGGTCTTCCTTGAGGTCGTTGACGAACTTGTAGTGTCGATTGGTATGGGTGGCCTTCCCGTTGGCATCGAGGTGTACGAGGCACGGCATATCGCGGTACTCCTTGTAGGTTTGGGGAACGCAGAGCGGCGCCGAGGTGGTTTCACTTCCTCGCTGCTGCCCACGACCAGCTCCCCTTCCTCGGCCACGTTGTCCGCCTTCTCCTTGTCCTTCAAAAGTCATAGCGACCATGCCGGTAGATTGCTTTTCTTCTTGGGCGGTTTTCCGCTTTGTACTGCTATTCCTCCGAGCTTGAGTTGGAACGTCCGTAGCCGGCAAGGAGCCACGAGCATCGTCGTCGGCAGCTGCGAACTCGCTAGCCAACTGAATCATCTGGTTCAAGTCAAGCTAGTGATTGTCCTGCAAGCGCTTCAGCTTATGTCGGAGCAGCGTGCCTCTTTCCAACCCGTCGATGAAGGCGGCCATGGCGGTCTGAGCGTGCACTCCTGCGCAGGAATTCTTCATATCCAGCCAGCGGGAGAGGTATGTGCGAGATGTCTCGTCTTTCTCTTGCACGCACCGCTGTAGATCGCCCATGGTGCAGGGACGCTTGTATGTACCCTCAAAGTTCTTGGTGAATGCTTCTTGCATGTCCATCCAGTTGTAGATACATTTCTCCGGCAAGTCATCGATCCATTGACGGGCCGTGCCTGCCAACATTAATGGGAGGTACTTGACGACAACGTTGGGGTTACCTCCGGCAATCTCCACCGTGTTGTCGTAGTCCTGCAACCATGTGGCTAGCTTGGCGGTGCCGTCATAGGGCTTGATGGTCTTGTCAATCCGGAAACCTTTGGGGTAAGTTGCGGACCGTATTGCAGGTCCAAAGCAACGTGATCCCAGGTATGGTCCTTCCTGGGACTCGTGGATCTTATCGATCCGCGAACGTGCATCATACGGCTCCGGGTTCTTCTTCTTTTTGTCAACAGGGGATGGGCTGCGCGAACGACGCGGGCCCCCTCCGCCATGGTGACTGCTTGGTGGTGACGGAGGCGGAGGTGGCGGTGGGTTAGCCTTCTTGTTGTTACCCTCCTGCGACGCCTCACGCCTTTCACGGTTGCTTGTCAGATGCGGAGGGTCGTGGCGCGACCTGCTCTTGTGTCCTTGGTTGCGCTCTCCGTCATGACGGGTCTGCTCCGTGTTGTCGCGGATGACGATGCCGCACTGCTTTGGTCGGGGCATATCCGCACGATGGTGAGTCTTGTAATCTTCGCGATGTCGGGGAGATCGGGGCGGTGGCGATGGGCGACGAGGTCGGGCCTTTTCTCCATGGTCGGAGGATATGGGGATGACATCCTTCCTGTTACGTGCATACATCCGTCTTTATTCTGATGAACCCGTCTAGGACCCGACATCAAGAGGAGATCTGTCCCTTGGTGGCTTGTACTAGCTAGATTGGCAGAGCACTGGGTCAGACACAAGCCTATGAGAGGTGGCCTTTTCCTGCTGCTTCACCGCCTTGGCCACTAGGTCATAGACCTGTTCCACTGCCTCGGGTGATCTATCCATCTGGGTTGCTGCGTCAGCTGCCGCGTAGCTGTTGACGGTGCTCACCATCTCTTCGAGGGTAAGGCGTCCTGTTGCCTGCTACCGTCTTAAAGAATGTCGGAGAAGCGTGCCACGGTCCAGTCCTTCCACGAAGTGATACAAAGCGTTATCATAGGGGTAGTGGGCTAGATTGGCTCGTATACGGAGCCACCTGGCCAGGTAATCGCGGGGGGTTTCGCCTTCTCTCTGAACGCAGCGCGCCAGATCGAAGATGGTAACCATGCCGACGAACTTGGATCTCTGTTGTCCAGACGCACGGACGAAGCCGGCGGATTTGTAGTGATCTTCCACCTTTATATCCTGCACAGGGGCGGTTTGGGTGGGCCTTGAACTTTTCCGATCTTTGCCAGCAAACTCTGAAGAGATATCCGACATCGATCCTTCCGCGAACGTATCCTGCCCGTAGGCGGTCCATGCAGTCCTTGGTGCTCCTCCGACTCCCAGGGAACTAGTGCCCGAGTTGGTTTCGCCGATGAAGAGGTGGATGTCTCTGATAGGAATGATCGAACACCTCGTAGGGTTCGTCTTCGCCAGGATCCAGAACTCATCGGGAGGGACGATCGGAACGTTGCCGGAGAAGACAACACGGCCGATGGCTACGGTTTCGCTGATTCCCGTGAAGATCTTGGTCCTCGCCCACTGAAGAGTCTAAAGCGCCTCTTGCCCCACGGTGGGCGCCAACTGTCGTGGTATTGCCGACGAGTACGCCATGGAGGGGTCCTCAGAGTGCGTGTTTAGAGGCGTGGGGTAAGGCAGACGGTTGATGGGTACGAGGTAACACAGCTTACCCAGGTTCAGATCCCACAACGGTGGCGGAATCCTACTCCTGCTATAAATCACTATAAGGGCAATACACTGAGTTACAGAGATAGATTCGCTGTGTGAGGTTGTATGAATCGATGCTATGATCGTCTGAGATTGTCTGCCCTAAAGGCTCCCATAGGCCCGACTTATATAGTCGTCAGGTCCTAGGGTTATAGGGAAAAGTCCTAGCCGGACAGGTTACAGAGTCCTACACCGTCTATTACTAGTCTTGTGTATCTTGCACTCCAAGGCTCCGGGTACGTTGGTGACTCCACCGTAGCCTTCCTTTATCCGGCATGGGCCTCCCTTCTGGATCCATCTAACTGGGCCGCCTAGCAGGCCATAGGCCATGCTACCGACTATGGGCCACCCGGGTTATCCGGATAAGTGACATGCTATGAGGATACCCATATAGCATATCCCCAACAGTGTGATATGTCCAAAACGTATCTACTTTCCCGAACACATTTGCTATTGTTTCTCCTCTAAACTTATGTGATTTGGATACAACTAACACGGACTGACGCTGTTTTCAGCCAAATTACCTTGGTGTCTAGTTTTTGTGCAGAAAATCAATAAAATGGAAAAATACCGGAAAATATGCCAAAAGTTATATTTCACGAGAAGATCCACGGAGACAGAAGACAAAACGAAGTGGAGGCCTGGGGGCCCCACACCCCTGCCATGCGCGGGTGGGCCTTGCCCCGCGCTTAGGGGGTGCGGCCACCCCAGGCAACCCCTCGGGATCCCTCTACGCCTATAAGTTTCCCCTTGACCTAAAAACCAAGGGGGGTTTGACGTTTTTCAAAGAAGATTTCCGCTTCACCGCTACCATCAGAAACCAAGATTCGGATCCAGAAACTCCGTTCTGGCACCCTACCGGGACGTGGAATTTGGAGAGGATCATCGCCATCGTCATCACCAACGCCTCTCCATCGACCATTGATGTTTCCCTCATCCATGAGTGAGTAATCCCCCACTGTAGGCTTGGGGATGGTAGGGATTGGATAAGTTCTATCATGTAATCGAATAAGATTGTTAGGTCATAGTGCCTAGTATCTCTATTAGTGCTATTTGACTTTGTTGCAACTTGTTATGCTTAATGCTTGTCACTAGGGCCCGAGTGCCATGATCTCATATCTAAACTTATTATTGAATCATTATGATATTATTGTTTGTGATCTTATCTACAAGTTGTGTACACATATCATTGTCCGGATCCAAAGGCCCCAAAGTGAGAATAATTGGGACAACCGGAGGGGATGGCTGTGGTGTGAGGATCACATGTGTTCACGGAGTGTTAATGCTTTGCTCTGGTGCTCTATTAAAAGGAGAACCTTAATTTCCAGTAGTTCCCTAGAGGCCCCGCTGCCACGGGCTGGCTGGACAGAAGATGTTGTGCAAGTTATCATTGCGAGCACGTACGACTATATTTGGAGCACATGCCTAGGATTGTTTAGTACTTGGATGCTTGTTATTATTTATCTGCAATGCCCTAGATCTTGAAGTTACATGTTTAGACTCGTCCATGCAATGCCCGTCCATCCATCCCTATGCCTACCGCACTCGAATCCCACTGTTTACTGTTACTGTTACTATTGCTCCTGTTTCACCATTGTTATTGCTACTACCAAACTGTTGCTACTGATAAACTTCTATGAGCAAGAACTATTTCCAGGTGCAGCTGAATTGACAACTCAGTTGTTAAGGCTTGCAAGTATTCTTTGGCTCCCCTTGTGTCGAATCAATAAATATGGTAATACTACCCACGAAGACTATTGCGATCCCCTACACTTGTGGGTCATCAAGACTATTTTCTGGCGTCATTGCCAGGGAACATAGCTTTATTTGTAAGTTCACTTCTTCTACTCCTTTCATCATGGGGAAGTCTCGTGATGGAAAGTTTCCAATTTTACCATCCACTACAAGAAGAGGTATAGCCCTAAGCACCTCTGTTGCTCTTGATTCACCGTCTGTTATAAGTAAGCTTGTCACACCACCACCACATACTCATGCTACACACACTAGTACTACTGAATCTGAAACTGCATTTTGATGCTCATGATGTTACTTCTACTGTGCTTGATGCGAGTGGTTCATTAGGTCCTTTCCTAGATGCTACTATGGCTAGTCTAGGAAATACTGGAACTCCTAGTGAAGACACTATTACACCTGTTAGCTCACCTGAGTCTAGAGAGAGTTATGATATTAATGATGGTTACATTGAGTTCCCTGATGAATTTGTTGAAGAGTGCCGAAACACACATGGTACTAGTGCTATTAAGAGTCTCCTTGCTATACATACTATTATGCCTAAATTGTCCTCTGATCCTAAGTTTGCCACCTCTCCCATAGATATTAAAGATAAAGATTGTGATTTCTCTATTGATTTATCCTATTTAGATATTGTTGAGAAAGAACCTTTCTGTGGACTGAAAATGAGAATGATGTGGCTCATATGAATGAGCTTTCTACTATGATTGCTTTGTTCTCTGATGATTTTAAGATGCACAAGTACTTTGTTACTGATTTTCCCTTTTTCACTAAAAGGAGAAGCTAGGGCTTGGTTTAATAGATTACCTCCTGGTTCCATTGATAGCCCTGATTGTTTGATTGCTTCTTTCTTCCAGAAATATTTTCCTCCCAGTGCTACACATGCTGCTTTGTAGAGACTTTTTGATTTTAAACAGGGAGAAGAAGAGAAATTGCCTGAGTCATGGACAAGGTTATGTGCCTTGATTCATGCACATCCTGGATGTCCATTGCCTAAGAATGAGCTTCTTGATATTTATTATAATGGACTAACTAATGATTCTAGGACATAGCTAGATAGCTTTGCTGATTGTGTTTTTAGGAAAAGAACTCCTACAGATGCTGAAGAATTAATGGAAAAAATAAGCAAAAATTATGATGATCGGACTTCAACTGAGCTAAATACACCTGAGCCTATTACTCCTGAACCAGTTGTGCCTGAACCTATTCCAACACCAACACCAAAGAAGAGGGGAGTTATTGCATTAAATGATGAAGTGATGAAGGAAATTAAGAAATATCTAAAGGAGAAAGGTATTAGAACTGAAGATGTGAAGAATCTACCTCCTATAGAAGAATTATGTAAGCCAATTCCCCACGCATCTACTATTGAGGTACACTCTCTCCACTTTAATGAAGGTGATATTCCCTATGGTAAGCCTCCTGATCAATGCTTAGAGCAACTTGACACATTTATTGTTAAACAAGGTAATATTAATAAACAAGTTCAAAATCATTTATTGGAAAACTCTAGAGCTATCAATGAGTTGAAAGATATTGTTGAAAGAACTTCTAATGATATTAAAATGCTTTGTAAACACTTTCAAATGGTTCAAACCCAACTTGATCAACTTTCTAAGGTACAAAAGGATGTGCTAGTTAATGCCTCAAGAGATAAACATGCTTATGGAATTAGAACTAGGAGTGATATAGCTACTCAAGATCCTTTATATCCTGAAGGACACCCTAAAAGAATTGAGCATGATTCTCAACAAGGTGAAAGTAGTGGTAGTCCTCGTAAGAGAAAGAAAAAGAAACATAAGGTAGTTGAGGAACCACTTGAACCTGTTGTAGATCCTAACAGTATATCTGTCTCTGATGCTGAAAGTGAGAGTAGTAATGATAAAAATGATGATCCAGATAAGGAGGAAGTTGAGGAAGAACCTGAGGAGCACACTAAGAACACTAGGTACAGAAAGGAAGATTTTATTGCTAAGAAACATGGTAGTGAGAGAGAACCTTGGGTGCAGAAACCTATGCCTTTTCCAGGTAAGAAACATAACTCAAAGGAGGAAGAACACTACAACAAGTTTTGTGAGTGGATGAAACCTGTATTTTTGCAAATTCCTTAGACTGATGCTATTAAATTGCCTCCTTATTCAAAGTATATGAAGGATATTGTCTCTAATAAAAGGAAGATTCCTAATGAGGAAATTTCTAATTTGCTTGCTAATTATTCCTTCAATGGTAAGGTTCCAAAGAAACTTGGTGATCCAGGTATACCAACTATTCCTTGATCTATTAAGAACAATTATGCTAGAACTGCTTTATGTGATGTGGGAGCTGGAGTTAGTGTTATGCCTTTTTCTCTCTACAAGAGACTCCGGCTACAAAAGTTGATACCAACTGATATATCTTTGCAAATGGCTGATAAGTCAACCACTATTAATGTTGGTATATGTGAGGATGTTCCTGTTCAAGTAGCTCATAATTTCTTGGTTTTGACTTATTTTGTTGTGCTTGAAATGCCTGAAGATGATAATATGTCTATTATTCTTGGGAGACCTTTTCTTAATACTGCAGGTGCTGTCATCAATTGTAATCAAGGAAAGGTAACATTCAATATTAATGACAAGGAGCATACTGTCTATTTCCCCAAGAAGGTTGCTAAGAGCTATTGCCTGAATTCCATTAAAAACATTGAGAGCATTAAGGTTGGAGAAATATATTGTCCCATTCCACAAGAAAATTTTGAAACTATTATGATTGCGACCATTGATATCAAGTATGAGGTAACATAATCACCTTGTGGATTACAAAGTTTTGTTTCATATGAGATTGTTTTGGTAACAAGACTTGATCAACCTTGTTAACAAAAGTATTTTAACGAACAAAATAATGTTTCCACTATGGTTATACTTTCTTTCGTTTATTTTTCTCCTTCCTAGTCTTTGCTTTTGCTCTTGTTAGTTAGTTGATTGTTTATTAGAGTGTCTTAGAACTTCTGTAGTTTGGATTTTGCTTCTTCTGAAAAAACTGTTTCTACGAGAAAATCAATTTTCATACCTTGAAAATTGGCCAAAAATAAAGTTTCCCGAAAAATCCCAGAAAATTCAAAATAATTTTTTCCTAAAAAAAAGGGGGCAGAGGGACACCTGGAGTGACCCAGGGGGCCACCCCAGGCGCCCACACCGCAGGTAGGCGCGGCCTACCCATGGGTGGCGCCTAGGAGGGTCTGGCCCACCTAGGCCCCTCCAAGGTGCCCCCTCACAACCATCTTCTTTCTCTCTCCCAAAAAACACCGGAAAACATGCTCAAGATCGAGTTCTTGTTGTTCTTTCTCGCGATTTTCCATCTCCTTGCTCAGCCCATCTTTGCTTCTGTTTTTTGGAGGGATTGCTCCTTGGTATGTGCCTCCTCCACTTGTCCAATTAGATTTGTGATTGGTAGATTGTATCTTGAGTATTTTGCTGCTATAGGTTTCAGGGTTGTGTGAGCTTGCATGCTTGTTCTATGCTTAGAAATTTCATTTTGATGCATGTGTAGCCTCTAGCGAGTTCCTATAGTAGTTGCTCATCATTTATCAACTTGGAAATCACTTGGTTTGATGTTTGTCTAACAATTTCAGCAAGGAAGATGAGTGCTTATCCACTGAATCAATATGACTTGATGGTACCTGATCCAATGAAAGTTCATCGTGAGGAAGGAGTTTTCCCTTCTCCATGCCAGGAATTTATGAGAACCGCGGGAATCCTCCAGGATTTCCAAACTATGATTACCAATGTAGGGTCCATTACAAAATATATAATATACCTATCGACCTGCCTTTTGCTGATCTCTATGTAGCAATTAGAGTACCTCAGTGGGGATCTTGTGAGAAGATCAAGGAGAGGCCCAAGTCTCTTATGGATTTATATGCTGAGATTTGCCAAGGTTTCGACTTCTCAAAGGAAAGTGGTAAAATTCGGAACATTCTGTTCCCACCCATTAGATATTTTTCCTATTTCATTACCAAGTGTGTTCTTGCTAGAAAGATTGCTAGAAAGTTATCTTCTTTTGATCTAGATTTTATCGCAACTGCTTTGAATAGGAATAGATCTTATAGCCTTAGTGCCTTGATAGCTCACCGTCTCACCACCAACCGCGAGAAGGGTGGAATTTGTGGAGGTTTCATTGCTTCTAGGTTGCTAGCTTTCCATGTTTTAGAGCCTCACCATTCAGATTATCGGTTCCCCATAGAGAGGCTTGATCTTGAATCCATGATTCAGCATGGTTTTGTTTCCTTGGGGGATAATGTGAGAAGTTTACCGTATGAATTATCTTTTGCCCAGCAGGGTTGGAGAAAGGGTAGGACTGAGAAAATAGTTTATTTGCCTGCACCTGCTTTGTTTAATTTTGATAACAGGCAAGGATGGTCGCTCACGGAGGAAGAGTTTGACACATATGTGGCGGAGCTCTCCCAGCAAGAGGAGAATGTTGGGGAGGATGCCGAAGATGATTCGGTTCAGCCCTCCAACGTGGGAGAGTCTCCATACCAGCAACCCTCATTTGATTGGGGTGCATCTTCTTCTTCTTCTTCTTCTTCTTCATCGCAAGCGCCTGACTACGATCATTCCTATGATGACCCACCAGCCTGGGGTTACTACCCACGCTATTGAGCCCCACTTAGGCCAAAAGCCTAAGCTTGGGGGGAGGTATACCGACATCACACTCATCTATATATCATGTTCGGTCAGTTCTTTGTATATCCATTGTTTCGCTTTCTTTTTGGTTTTTGTTGCTGCTTTCTTAAAACACAAAAATACCAAAAATATTTTCGTTGTTTCTCTTGCTTGTTTGCTTCTTGTTTGGTTTGCCTTTCTTTTGTTTGTTTTTGCTTTGTTTGCTTTCTTTAAAAAATCAAAAACACCAAAAATAGTTGTTGTTCTTCTTTGGTTTTGTGAGTTCTTTGCAGGGTTCAGCCGTCCTCAGTGGATTATGGTTTCATGTTATTATTCAAGTCACACAATTGAAGGGCAATAATGAAGATTAAGAAAACTTGAGGAGTGGTAAGAGGCTGGTAACGAACTCTATTTGTTTTCACTTTTGTACATATACTCATCATTGTGAGCATGCCTAGCATGTTCATGGTAAGGAGTATGTTACTGATGGATGCTTAGTAGTTCTTGCTTGTCTATGATTAGCTCCAGCTTGCTAATAGTTTGTAGCATGTCCTATGAATGTTTGCTTGCATTGTTTTATTCATATTTGGGTATGAAATTGTGGTATCCTCCTCTAAAAGTTTCTTGTGAATCTACTTGGCACATCCTCACGCATGCATATGACTAAACAATAGTCAGTAAGCCTAGATGATTTATTTTGCCTTAGAGTTCTTGTATCACTTTCATGCCATAATTAGTGTTGTTTTGTTGCAAGCATGATTATGACAATTATCGCTCTCTCGTTTGTCGCTCCCTCTCTTTTGCTAGCCTTCACTTGCACTGAGTATGAGCTCTACTTGTGCATCCAACTCCCCAAAACCAATATTGCCAACTGTGTCCACCATACCTACCTATTAGCATCATTTGCTATTTCAGTGCATATTCTATATGCCTTGTTTTGTTCCAAATAAAATGTTTGTCTATTTTGAGAATGTTAGTTAGTAAATCTCTCATGAATTTGATGTCACACTTTATTCCTTGCGCTTAATAATCCTGAACCATTGTGACTTGTCCATGGAAGTTATATGCTTGCAAATTATATGGTGGGAGTTAGCAGAACCGTGTTGTCACGGGGAACACTTTCAACACTTTTTGGATATCCTATCCAGTTGATACTTTGCTCTTTTGTTTGTGGATGTCGATGATGTGAAATAAAAGGGGAGGTTGTGAGTTCATGGAGTATATATGTGTTAGAGAAACGCCTGGACCGCTAGCCTAAGCCATGCCTAATCATGGTGGAAACTTGCAGCATCATCATAATGAGCACTCTATGAAGCATCCTCAATAAAAATCTATGCACATAGTAAATAAAAAGATCGCTGAGATGCTCATTGTCTGCTTGCCTTGTCATTTTGATCACGGGATAACTCCTGTATGATGTGCAAGGGGTACCTCATTGGTGGTTCTCTATGATAGGCATGTATGTACAATGACAAGAACTTGCAGGTAACCAAAGTTGAGTAGCATGCGGAGCGGCCCTCGTACTCAAGGGACTTGGGATTTCCAGTTTATGGTATGTCAAGCATATAACTCAGATTGGACCTCACTTCCACCTTAACCACATGAAGATGCCTATGATAGGGCAATGACAGCTCAAAGCTAATGAGTACCTTCCTTTCAGCATTAGGAGGCCTTTCAAACTTTTCAAAACCATTTTCACTTCCTTGTTGAGTCACCACTTATTCTATGACCACCTTCTTGAGAGCATAGTTGTCATTCTTGTGTTTGTTCCAAAACTTGGTTAATTATGTCATGACTTTGATGCTTGTATCTCTGATATTTTTACCTCTAGTATTCACTTGAACTTCAGAGGTGCCTTGGCATTTATATTGTGCACTACAAACAAAGGAAAGCGAGATACCACTCTATCATACCTTACTATGAGCATTGCAATGTTGCTTATGTTTATGTTCCATGCTATTTATTATTATTGAGTTGGTTTCTCTTCATAGCTTGCAATGACTATTGAGTAGACTTGGTTGCATACTTCTTATTATGAATGGTTTAAGCATCTACTCCTGTGTTGAGAATATATACATCATATGAAGCAATTGTGTTTGTGAAAGTTCTTTTATCGCACTCAGTTTTCAACTGAATTGCTTGAGGACAAGCAATAAGCTAAGCTTGGGGGGAGTTGATATGTCCAAAACGTATCTACTTTTCCGAACACTTTTGCTATTGTTTCTCCTCTAAACTTGTGTGATTTGGATACAACTAACACGGACTGACGCTATTTTCAGTTGAATTACCTTGGTGTCTAGTTTTTGTGCAGAAAATCAACTATCAGGAAACATCCCGGAAAATATGCCAAAAATTATATTTCACCATAAGATCCACGGAGCCAGAAGACAAAACAGAGTGGAGGCCTGGGGGGCCCACACCCCTGCCAGGCGCGGGTGGGCCCTGCCTCGCGCCTAGGGGGGTGTGATACATTGGAAACGTATCTATAATTTTTGATGCTCCATGCTTGTTTAGTATCTACTTTGCTTTACTTATCCACACTTTGCGGTGCTTTTTACATGTTTTCTGGTACTATCCTACTAACAAGTTGCAACAGTGCCAGATGCCTGTTTTCTGATATTTTTGGTTTCGGAAAAGTTAGTAAAGAAATATTCTCGAAATTAGACGGGACAAATGTCAAAGTTAATTACTTTCCGTGGGGAACAAGAAGTCCAGAGGGGAGACGAGGAGGCGTTCCAGGGTGTCTAATCCCCCCCTAGGCATGGGTGGGGTTTACCCCCTCTGGCCGCCGCCTTGGCCCCCCCCTTCGCCTATAAGAAGCCCCCAATGCAGAAACCCTAAGCACCTGAGAAGAAATCCACGAAACCGTCTGTATCCGCCGCCACCATCATCCCTAGATTGGGGGGATCTGAAGTTCTTCCTGGCACCCTGCCGAAGGGGAGATTATCCCAGAGGCCTTCTCTCCGGTATGATGCGTGAGTAGTTCCACCTTGGACTATGGGTCCATGTAGTAGCTAGATGGTTGTATCTCCTCCTTTGTGCTTTCATGTATAGATCTTGTGAGCTCCGTTCATGATCAAGATCTAATCTATTTGTAATCATGCATTTTGTGTTTGCGGGGATCCGATGGATATTGAGATTATTATGTTGGTTTGATAAATGGTTTTGTCTTTATGATTCTATCATGTCTGTGTTGTTTGTGATCTTGCATGCTCTCCGTTGTTAGTAGCTATCTTGGCCAAGTAGTTGCTAGTGACTCCAAGAGGGGGTATTTATGCTCGATAGTGGGTTCATGCCTCTAGTTTCCAAGGGAAGTGACAATAATCTCTTCGGTTGTAGATGTGCTGTTTCTACTAGGGAGAAAACAACGGTCTCTTATTCATGGAACATGTGGACTGTTTACCTTACACACTTTGCTTAAAGAAGTTGTTTGTTGCTTGCAACTTAATACTGTAGGGGGGTCGAATGATAACCTGAAGGTGGACTTCTAGTCATAGATGCAGTTGGATGGCGGTCTATGTATATTGTTGTATTGCACAATCAACCTCATAGGATCTTTCTGACTAGTAATTTTATTGTTATGCCGTGCTCAGTTCCTGTCAATTGCCCCGCTGTAATTTGTTTACCCTTCATGCCATGTTGTTTATTTAAGGAGAGCACATCTAGTGAACTATGGACCCCCGTCCAATCTTTACCATTGATACATCTTCCACTGTTACTGTTTACTTGCTGCAAACCACCATTACCTTCCACACCATATGTTTAATCCTTTGTTACAGCAAACCGGTGAGCTTGACAACCTCACTGATTCGTTGGGGCAAAGTCTTGAGTTTGTATTGTGCAGGTCTCCGCGTTGTTTGCAACACCTGTGTGGCGTTTCCTTCATCCTACTAGTTCGATAATCTTGGTTTCTTACTGAGGGAAAACCTGCTACTGTGCTGCTTCACACCTTGCTCTTGGGGTTCCCAACTCAGCGCTCCTACATCAACTCAGCGCTGCATCTAGCTTTTCTAGTGCCGTTGCCGGGGAGGCTAAGGACTTCTTCACTAGGGGAGTCCTTCACTTCCTTTCTCTTTACTTTGTTTTTAGTTTTCTTTGTTTCTTTTGCTTGGTTTTTCTTGCCTCTTTTCAAAAAAACTCAAAAAAATTAGTCTAGTTTGGTTTGCTTGCTTTATTCAAAAACACAAAAAAAATAGTTCTTGCTCTAGTTGCTGCCATGTTGGGGTTTGCCTTTATTTCCCCTATGGTAGAAATCTCCACTTTTAAGCAAAAAGGTGAAGAAAGTTTTCAGGAAGCTTGGTCTAGAATCTCTACTTTCCAGAGGGAAACTGAGCCTGAGGTAAGCCTTAACTTGGTTATTGATAGTTTCTACCGTGGTATTGCTCTTTGTTATAGATATGCTTTCGATGTTGTGGCTGAGAAAGATTTTTTGCTTTGTACTGAGGATGAAGCTTATGATGCCATGATGAAATTAATCATGATCTACGGTACACCTGGCAAGTATGATTCCTCTTTCACAAGTATTTTTGCTAGGTTGAACCATCTTGAGACCAGTATTGCTGCCATGAATAGTTGCTATCACACTCTTAGGGCTTACCATTATTATGTTCCCATAAATTCCGAGCCTTCAAAATGGTTTCCCACAATCAAAGTCTCAATAAACACTACACTTTTTGATGCTCGCTGTGATATCATGTCTGAATTTTGTCTCATGCCTAAAGATATTTTTGATTCCTTGAGTCTTTGGGGGCTTGTTGAAGGAGAGGAAATCTCTCTTACCAACAATACCACTATATCACCCATTGGAATAGCTGAAGGTGTGTTTACAAAAATCTCAGGAAACATGGTGACTACTGATTATCTTGTTATTGAATGTGTAGGCAAGGGACAGATCACACTTGGAAGGTCTCTACTTAAACTCCTTGGGGCAGTGATAGATGTGGGGAAAGGTATCATGCACTTTGCTCCTCCGGTAAGCAATCATATCTTCCCTAAAGAGAAAAAGAAAGGTAAAAAAGGAAGGAACAAGAGGAGAAATTCTTCATTTGAAAATACTTGATTCTTCTTGCTTCTTGTGCCTAACTTAAAGGCGTTAAAGAAAAGTACTTGTTAGGAGATAACCCAAGAGTTTCCTTGAGTCTTGGAAGTTATTACTTCAGTAATGACCTCTCCTTATCCTTTTTGTTTGCTTTTTGTGCCAAGAATGACTTCTAATGAGAGGGAAGTAAGATTTGGGGAGTTGCTGTCCCGAAACAGATTTCTGTCCTCCAACAAAAAATTGTGAGGAGGTTCTGTAACTCATATTAAGCTCAAAATTTACAAATAAATCCCTAGTATGTTAGCTAACTTTCGTTAGTTCAACACTTTTTGATTTGAGCAACATAAGATGTTCGAAAAAAATCGGTTCTACCTGCTGGTCAGTTTTGACAGATTTCTGCCATTATTTGCATTTGCTTCTTACTGATTCCTCTTTGAGTTCTCTTTAGGTAAATTGAGATTTTTGAAGGAGTTACTACAGTAGCTTGTGTTTTTAGTGAAAATCCTTGCTGTTCCAAAGCTTTGCTAGTGGTATAATATCTTTTGAATACACTAATGTTGCTAATGAAGATTGTGTGAAGTTTTGTGTGAAGGAAAGAATTTTAGGTGTAGAGAGAGAATGATGCAATGAGATGAAGAATGGATAAAAGCTCAAGCTTGGGTATGCCACCATGGTGTCACCCCAAGAAATATCCAAGAGGGTACAAGCGTCAAAGGTTGGGGGTTCCCAAGGCATCCCCTTCTTCATCAATAAAAAGCTAAGGTCTGTCTAGACACTTCATTTTTATTGTTTCATGCACAGTTGTGTTGTTCTTGGAGCGTCTTAGTTTTCATTTTATTTGCTTAGTTTGTTTAGTTTGCTTGAATAAAGTAGTTTGGACCCCTGTTCTCGCTATGTTGTTTTGCAAATAAGTTTGCTTGGTGTTTGGAAAGGAGTAGTAAGTTCTTGCTTGAAGTGCAAGAGGAGCTTGCATTGACTGTGACTTAGAATTTAGCATGACATGCTAGGTGTTGTTTTAGCATCATGCTTAGTGATTATTGCTGTAGCATGTCTTGTTCCAAACAATTGGGATTGCTTAGTGTGCCTTGAAGAAATTACGCGTTGTTTTAGCATGCAAAAGCATAGTATTGTGGTATTCTCCTTTGATGCTTTTCTTGGGTTGGCTTGGCACATGCTTACACCATGTTATGACTATGACAAGTCACCATTAGCCTCTATGATCATTTAGTCCTTGACTTTTAGTACCACTCTTTGCTTTGATAGTATGCTTTGTTGCACTGCATGATTATGGCCATTATTGCTCTCTTAGTTGGTTGCTCCCAGTCTTTTGCTAGCCTCCACTTGTATGAGTAAGTTCTACTCATGCCTCCAACTCCTAAGAAACCAAGTTATTCCAAAGTGTCCACTATAAACAACTATGCATGGTGTGTTACACCATTCCAAGTATATTCTTGTTTTCAATTATCTTCCAATTAAAAACTATTTTGTTATGTGAAAACTTAGTGATTAAAGCTCTCACGAACTTGATGTCACACTTTATTCTTTGCCCCTAATAAACTTGAACCATTGTGACAACTTTGTTGTATATGCTTGCACTTATAAGTTGGAATTAGCAGAATCATGTTGTCACGGGGAACATTTTCAACATTGCACTTGTACCTTGTTGTACTCAGTTGATATCATGTTCTTTTGTCTATGGATGTCACCGGTGTGAAATAAAGAGGGGACTTGTAAGTCCATGGAGTTTGTATTCTGTGTTAGAGAAACTCCTGGGCCGGTAGCCTAAACCATGCCTAATTATGGTGGAAACTTGCAGCATCACCATAATGAGATATCTATGAAGCATCCTCAATAAAAAAAACTATGCATATGGTAAATAAAAAGATTGTTGAGATGCTCATTGTCTGCTTGCCTTGTCATTTTGGTTATAGGAAAGCTCCTGTACCATGTGCAAGGGGTACCCCGTTGGCAGTTCTCAGTGATATGCAAATACTTATAGTGACAAGAACTTACCTGGACCCAAAGTTGAGTATGCATGAGGTGTGGCCCTCGTATTAAAGGGACTTGAGATTGCCAACTTATACTTCGTCAAGCATATACTCCAGCTTTGCCACTTTAACCTTAACCACTTCACGATGCTTATGATAGGGGCAATGAGGGCTGAAAGCTAACAAGTACCATAATTTTTGGAAGATCTTTTTGAAACTTGTAATCCCTGCTTCCTTTACAAAAGGCCTTTCTTTCACCACTATTGAGTCTCCACCTTCTACCTTTAGGCACCATTAAGAGAGAATAGTTGTCATTCTGTGTGCAGTGTTCCAAAGCTTATTAATTGATGCATATTTTGTTATTACTTGTTCGTGTGCTACTTGTTTATAGTCACCCTTGTGAACTTTGCAGGTGTCCTATACATCTATTTCCTACTCTATGAGGGACAAGCTGATTGCCACTATGCTATGTTTTCTGCATGTCAAACAAACAAACATTTTTCAATGCATGTTATTCATGATCTTTGTTTGTAGCTTGTCATGTTGTATGCATAGTTACTATGTCCTATTGTTAGAACTCCATCTTTCATGCACATGTTTAGAGTTTTTTGATCCCATCTTTCAATGCTTGCAAATGGTTGGATCTTTATTGTGAGGGTGCATGTCACCTCAAAAATTATTCTGTTTATCACTTACCTAGTCGAGGACGAGCAGGAGTTAAGCTTGGGGATGTTGATACGTTGGAAACGTATCTATAGTTTTTGATGATCCATACTTGTTTAGTATCTACTTTGCTTTACTTGTCCACACTTTGAGGTGCTTTTTACATGTTTTCTGGTATTAACCTACTAACAAGTTGCAACAGTGCCAGATGCCTGTTTTCTGCTGTTTTTGGTTTCAGAAAAGTTAGTAAAGAAATATTCTCAGAATTGGACGGGACAAAGGTCAAAGTCAATTACTTTTCGTGGGGAACAAGAAGTCTAGAGGGGAGACGAGGAGGCATGCCAGGGTGGCTAAACCTCCCTAAGCGCGGGTGGGCCCTACCCCACGCCTGGGTAGGGTTTTCCCCCTCTGGCCACCGCCTCGGCCTCCCCCTTTGCCTATAAGAAGCCCCTGATGCAGAAACCCTAAGCACCCGATCAGAAATCCACGAAACCGTCTGTAGCCGCCGCCACCATCGTACCTATATTGGGGGAATCTGAAGTTCTTCCCGGCACCCTGCCGGAGGGGAGATCATCCCGGAGGCCTTCTCTCCAGTATGATGCGTGAGTAGTTCCACCTTGGACTATGGGTCCATGTAGTAGCTAGATGGTTGTATCTCCTCCTTTGTGATTTCATTTATAGATCTTGTGAGCTCCGTTCCTGATCAAGATCTAATCTATTTGTAATCATGCATGTTGTGTTTGCGGGGATCCGATGGAAATTGAGATTATTATGTTGGTTTGATTAATGTTTTTGTCTTTATGATTCTATCATGTCTGTATTCTTTGTGATCTTGCATGCTCTCTGTTGTTAGTAGCTATCTTGGCCAAGTAGTTGCTAATGAATCCAAGAGGGGGTATTTATGCTCAATAGTGGGTTCATGCCTCTAGTTTCCAAGGGAAGTGACAATAATCTAATCTTGGGGGAGTTGATACGTCCAAAACATATCTACTTTCCCGAACACTTCTGCTATTGTTTCTCCTCTAAACTTGTGTGATTTGGATACAACTAACACGGACTAACGCTATTTTCAGCAGAATTGCCTTGGTATCTAGTTTTTGTGCAGAAAATCAACTATCAGGAAAAATCCCGGAAAATATGCCAAAAATTATATTTCACCAGAAGATCCACGGAGCCAGAAGACAAAACAGAGTGGAGCCCGGGGGGCCCACACCCCTGCCAGGCGCGGGTGGGCCCTGCCCCGCGCCTAGGGGGTGCGGCCACCCCAGGCACCCCCTCGGGCTCCCTCTGCGCCTATAACTTTTCCCCTTGACCTAAAAACCAAGGGGGGGTCGACGTTTTTCAGAGAAGAGTTCCGCTCCGCCGCCACCATCAGACCAAGATTCGGATCCAAAAACTCCGTTCTGGCACCCTGCCGGGACGGGGAATTTGGAGAGGATCATCGCCATCGTCATCGCCAACGTCTCTCCATCAACCACCGATGTTTCCCTCATCCATGAGTGAGTAATCCCCCGTTGTAGGCTTGGTGATGGTAGGGATTGGATGAGTTCTATCATGTAATTGAATAAGATTGTTAGGGCATAGTGCCTAGTATCTCTATTAGTACTATTTGACTTTGTTGCAACTTGTTGTTCTTTCTTGATAGTTGGATACTCACACCGATGGCATTGTTTACTAAAAAGAAGATGCACCCATCTTACTTTGAAAAGACAATTAGTAATTCAAGAGCAATCTATCGCGCTTATTGGTAGCTCGAGTTTGACCTAATTTCGTTAAAGTGTCAAGATGCAAAATTTTAGCAAGAAGTTGAACCTGGTGTTAAAACTCTTGGTGGTGGTTTGCGATATATTAAATATCCCCCTGATGGTTACCTAAAAACGCAAAACTTTCAAACCAAACCTACAATTTTATTGTAGTTCAAATTTGAACTAATTTCGGTAAGTCGGAATAATAAAGACATTCAAGTGTGTAGAGTTAGCTAGGATGAAGTATGAACACTCATAAAATTAAACATAGGAGTCGTAAGTGAAACATGTTGGTCCACTTAATATGTCTGGAATCCTGGCTTGGGGCATTCAGATCCATATTCTTCGGACTTTCTTTACAAAAAAGAACAATCTCATCATTACTCGGGAAATTGAGAATGTTCTTTATTGATAGTTGGAAACTCACACCGACAGCATTATTTACTAAAATAAGATGTACCCATCTACCTCTAAAATGATATTTAATTCAAGAAAAATCTACCGCGCTTACTGGTAGCTCAAGTTTGACCTAATTTCATTAAATTGTCAAGATGCAAAATCTTAGCAAGAAGTTGAACCTATTTTCAAAACCCTCAGTGGTGGTTTGTGATATATTAAATGAGCCCCCAATGGTTACCTCCAAAAAAAGATCACAAAACTTTCAAAGAAACTTACAATTTTCCTGGTAGTTCAAATTTGACCTAATTTTGTTAAATCGGCATAAAGTCATTCAAGTTGGCAGAGTTAGAAAGGCCGAAGTTTGATAACTCATGAAGCATGGGAATTATAAGTAGTACAATATGTCGGTCCGATATATATGTATGAAAGCTTAGCTTGTGGCACATTTAGATCCAATATTCTTTGGAATTTCTTTACAATAAGAAACAGTCTCGTCATCACTCAGAAAATTGAGAATGTTCTTTCCTGGTTGTTTGAAACTCGCACCGACAACATTGGTTACTAAAATAAGATGCACCCATCTACCTTCAAAAATACATTTAATTCAAGAGAAATCTACCTCGCTTACTTGTAGCTCAAGTTTGACCTAATTTCGTTATATCAGAAAGAAGTCGGTGAAGTGTGTGAAGTTATCTAGGAAGCTTGAAAAATGGAGTTATATAAGAAACCGTGGTTCACTTTGTGTGATAATTTGGAGGGTTGCATTTTCTTAGAACTGTGGTAGGTCCCATAGGAGCGAGGTGCTTCTGTTAACACGGTCGGTGGAAGTACAAGTTACATCAAGGACATCATAAAAAAATAAAATTACATCAAAGTCCATGCATTTAGCACAAGGTCCCTGGAAGTAAGCAATGAAGTGTGTTTTCAGGTTTGCACATACTTGCGTTCGTTGTGCTAAAGTCTATCAATAGAATCTGCTAGATGCTAAGAATGGAAAAGAAGATTGAACGGTTAGGAATGTTTGGATTTGCCACTCTTGATCTAATCGTAAATGTTCGAAGTTATCCATACACTATACTATAGTGGTATGGTATTGTAAGAGACAAGACAAGATAAAGAAAAGCTAAGAAGTATTACTGCGAATTGCCGATCTTCTGAATAACCTTCCCTCCCGATGTTTCGGAAGCAAGTGAAATTTTGAAACCAGAAAAGTTTGAATTTTTATTGATGCCAAGGAACAAAGTGGTTTCCTTTCTTTGTACTACTCATCCTACTCCACAACAACGTGGCTGGCGAACACGCCAGAGAAACAGAGCCGCCCTATCAAAAAAATAAAAAGAAAAAGAGTCGTCGTACCAAGGTACATGTGCGCAGCGCCAAGCGGTGGACTAGGGAGAGATCAGCCAGGCCGCTTCGCGATAGGAGAGGGGTGGAGACATGAGATGCATTGAAGGAGATAGACAACACACCTTTTTTCGTGCATAGGTCCTGAAATTCACTACTAGTAGAGTTTACACTTTAACAGTATAGGTGGAAGGAGTACCTCGTGTCAGGAACCCATCATAAATTTTTTGTTCGCTGCTTCCCTCTTCCCCTGCCTACGTTTTATTCTCTCTGCACATACAGCGCATGGACAGAAGTGAGCATATGTCTAAGCAAAGAAATACTCCACGGTGTTGTCCATAAGAAAAAAGTAGTCATGATTGACTTCCATATACATACTGGAAGCTATCCACAAGATAAAAACCTTAAGGGTCACCCTTAAGCTCATGGGTAGTCCGTAAGCATGAAAATATCGATATCTAGTACACATAGCAGTAGAAAACAAATTTTAATCACAAGACTACGAGAGGATAGCTCTTACATGTGGGTCCTATATTATGGACAAGTTTGACTAGATACATTGTGGTGCATTCAACTAGCTTGGTATTAGCAAGTGGGTCCCATCTTAAAGATATGCTTGGATATATACATAGGTGATGCCCTAAGCTCTACCGTTTAGACAGTGTCTATACTAGATGATTCCTGGGACCTACTGGACTAAAGATGCTAACTTTTTCGAAATAGTTTACAGCTTGGTCATACACTGCCAAGTGGGGCCCATTATTTTCTTTTTCATTTAGACACATGTGCCTTGTACTCCCCTCGCCACTGCATTAGACTCGACTTTTTTTTGCGAAATTCCACCGATCTATTAATAATGATCACTCAACCTTGTAAAGAGACCCAAAAGTAAGTTGCTCTTACATGCTGTATCGTTCTTCGATTTCCCCTCTATTTTGATCTATATTCTTTACATAGAAGAACAATTTGACCTAATTTTGTTAAATCTATATAAAGTCATTTAAGTGTACCAAGTTAGCTAGTAATCTTGAAAAATCCGTCTAAAACTTGGGAATTGTTAGAAAGCAAAGTCCACTTTGTATGAAAATTGGGGCGGTGCCTTTTTCATTTAACCAATGCGGGCCCCATGGGAGCAATGAGCTTCAATAACATAGTCGGTGGAAGTACAAGTTGCATCAAGGACCTTATAGAAAATAAAAATGACATCCAAGTCAATCACTTAGAAAATTGAGAATGTTCTTTCCTGATAGTTGGAAACTCACACCGACGTCATTGTTTACTAAAAGAAGATGTACACATCTACCTCTGAGATGATATTTAATTCGAGAGCAATATACCGCGCTTATTGGGAGCTCAAGTTTGACCTACTTTTGTTAAATTGTCAAGATGCAAAATATTAGTAAGAAGTTGAACCTATTTTCAAAACTCTTAGTGGTGGTTTGTGATATATTAAATGACCCCCTAGTGGTTACCTCCAAAAAAATATCACAAAACTTTCAAAGCAACCTACGATTTTCCTGGTAGTTCAAATTTGACCTAATTTCAATAAATTGGCATAAAGTCATTAAAGTTGGCAGAGTTAACAAGGACGAAGTTTGAAAAGTCATGAACCATGGGAATCATAAGTAGTAAAACATGTCGGTCCAATATATATATATATGTATGAAAGCTTTGCTTGTGGCATATTTAGATCCAATATTCTTCGGACTTTCTTTACAGACAGGAACAATCTTGTCATCACTAGGAAAATTGAGAATGTTCTTTCCTGATAGTTGGAAACTCACATCGACGACATTGTTTACTCAAATAATATGCACCCATATACCTTCGAAAAATATGATTAATTGAAGAGCAATCTATCGTGCTTACTTGTACCTCAAGTTTGACCTATTTTTATTAAGTTGTCAAGATGAAAAATCTTAGCAAGGAGTTGAATCCGTTTCAAAACTCTCGGTGGTGGTTGGTGATATATTAAATGCCCCCCGATGGTTACCTCCAAAAAATCGCAAAACTTTCAAAGCAAACTACATTTTTATTTTAGTTCAAGATTGACCTAATTTCGATAAATCGGCATAAAGTTATTCAAGTGGGCAGAGTTAGCTATGCCGAAGTTTGAAAAATCATAAAACATGGGAGTTGTAAGTACAACATGTCAGTCCAGTATAAATATTTGAAAGGTATGCTTGTGGCATTCAGATCCATATTCTTCAGACTTTCTTTACGGAAAGGAACAATCATGTTGTCACTTGGAAAATTAAGAATGTTCTTTCCTGATAGTTGGATACTCACACCGATGGCATATTTTACTAAAAATAAGATGCACCCATCTACCTGGGAAGAGAAAATTAGTAATTCAAGAGCAATCTATCACGCTTATTGGTAGCTCAAGTTTGACCTAATTTCGTTAAATTGTCAAGATGCAAAATTTTAGCAAGAAGTTGAACCCGGTGTCCAAACTCTCAATGTTGATTTGTGATATATTAAATCCCCCTAGATGGTTACCTAAAAAAATCACAAAACTTTCAAACCAAACCTCGAATTTTATTGTAGTTTAAATATGACCTAATTTCGGTAAGTCGACATAATAAAGACATTCAAGTGGGCAGAGTTAGCTAGGATGAAGTTTGAAAACTCATGAAATTAAACATAGGAATTGTAAGTGAAACATTGGTCCACTTAATATGTCTGGAAGCCTGGCTCTGGCATTCAGATCCATATTCTTCGGACTTTCTTTACGAAAAAGAACAATATCGTCATTACTCGGTAAATTGCGAATGGTCTTTCCTGATTGTTGGAAACTCACACCAACGATATTTTTACTAAAATAGGATGAACCCATCTACCTCTAAAATGATATTTAACTCGTGAAAAATCTATCGCGCTTACTAGTAGCTCAAGTTTGATCTAATTTCGTTAAATTGTCAAGATGCAAAATCTTAGCAAGTAGTTGAACCTGTATTCAAAACTCGCAATGGTGGTTTGTGATATATTAAATGACCCCCCGATGGTTACCTCCAAAAAAGATCACAAAACTTTAAAAGCAACCTACGATTTTCCTGGTAGTTCAAATTTGACCTAATTTCAATAAATCAGCATAAAGTCATTCAAGTTGGCAGAGTTAGGAAGGACGCAGTTTGAAAAATCATGAAGCATGGGAATCATAAGTAGTACAACATGTCGGTCCAATATATATGTATGAAAGCTTCGCTTGTGGCATATTCAGATCTAATATTCTTCGAACTTTCTTTACAGAAAGGAAAAATCTCGTCGTCACTCGAAAAATTGAGAATGTTCTTTCCTAATAGTTTGAAAGTCACATCGACAACATTGTTTACTAAAATAAGATGCACCCATCTACCTTCGAAAAGTCATTTAATTGAAGAGCAATCTACCTCGCTTACTTGTAGCTCAAGTTTGACCCGATTTCGTTAAATCGGCAAGAAGTCGGTGAAGTGTGCGAAGTTAGATAGGAGGCTTGAAAATGGAATTATGTAAGAAATCATGGTCCACTTTGTGAGATAATTGGTAGGGTTTCATTTTCTTCTAACTGTGGTAGGTCTCGTAGGAGCGAGGTTCTTCAGTTAACACGGTCGGTGGAGGTACAAGTTACATCGAGGACCTCATAAAAAATGAAAAATACATCCAAGTCCATGCATTTAACACAAGATCCCTAGAACTAAGCAATGAAGTGTGTTTTCTGGTTTGCGCATACTAGCGTTCATTGAGCTAAAGTGTATCAATAGAATCTTCTAGATGCTAAGAATGGAAAATAAGATCGAACGGTTAGCAATGTTTGGATTTTCCAATCTTGATCGAACAATCAATGTTCAAAGTTATCCGTACACTATACTATAGTGGTATGGTATTGTAAGAGATAAGACAAGATAAAGAGAAGATAAGAAGTACTACTGCGAATTGCTGATCTTTTGAAAAACCTTCCCTCCCGATGTTCTGGAAGCAAGTGAACATTTCTAAACCGGAAAAGTTTGAATTTTTTTGCTTCCGAGGACCAAACTGGTTTCCTTCCTATGTACTACTCCTCCTACTCCACACCAATGCGGCTGCCGAACACGCCAGTGAAACAAAGACGCCCTCTCAAAAATAATAGAGCCACCATGCCAAGGCACACGTGCGTAGTGCCACGCTGTGGATGAGGTAGAGATCAACCGGGCCAGTGCGCGAGGGGAGAGGGGTGGAGATATCAGAGGTATTGAAGGAGAGAGAGAACACACTTTTTTCGTGCATAGGTCCTAAAATTTACTACTAGTAGAGTGTACACTCTAACTGTAAAGACGACAGGAGTACCTCGTATCAGGAATCCATCATAACTTACACGTACAACATGTGGACAGATGTGAGCATATGTCTAAGTAAAGAAATACTCCATTGTGTTGTCCATAAGAAAAAAGTAGTCATGATGAACTTCCATATATATAGTGGAAGGTATCCACAAGCTAAAACCTTAAGGGTCATCCTTAAGCTCATGGGTAGTCCATAAGCATCAAAATATTGACATCTAGTACACATAGCAATAGAAAACAAATTTTAATCACAAGACTACGATAGGGTAGCTCTTACATGTGGGTCCTATCTTATGGACAAGTTTTACTAGATACATTATGCTGCAATCAACTAGCTTGGTATTAGCAAGCGGGTCCCATCTTAAAGATGGGTTTATCCACATACATAGGTGATGCCTTACGCTCTATCGTTTAGACAATGTCTATACGAGACGATTAGTGGGACCGACTAGACTGATGATGCTAACTTCTATGTAGTAGTTTTACAGCTTGGTCATACACTTCAAAGTGGGGCCCATTATTTGCTTTTTCGTTTAGACACATGTGCCTTGTACTCCCCTCGCCACCGCGCTAGACTCAACTTTTTTTTTGAAATTCCACCGATGTATTAATAATTATCAACAACTGTGTAAAGAGACCCAAAAGTAAGTTGCTCTTACACGTCGTAGCATTCTTCGATTTTCCCCTCTATTTTGATCTATATTCTTTACGTAGAAGAATAATTAGACCTCATTTCGTTAAATATATATAAAGTCATTTAAGTGTACTAAGTTAGCTAGTAATCTTGAAAAATGCGTATAAAAACATGGGAATTATAAGAAAGTAAGGACCACTTTGAATAAAATATGGGGCGGTGACTTTTTATTTTAACTAACATGGTCCCGTGGGAGTAGTGAGCTTCAGTTAACACATTCGGTGGAAGTACAAGTTGCATCAAGGACCTTATAGGAAAATGAAAATGACATCCAAGTCCATCACTTGGAAAATTGAGAATGTTCTTTCCTGATAGTTGGAAACTCACACCGACGACAATGTTTACTAAAAGAATATGTACACATCTACCTCTAAGATGATACTTAATTCGAGAGCAATATATCGCGCTTACTAGTAGCTCAAGTTTGACCTAATTTCGTTAAATTTTCAAGATGCAAAATCTTAGCAAGAAGTTGAACCTATTTTCAAAACTCTCAGTAGTGGTTTGTGATATATTAAATGACCCCCCGATGGTTACCTCCAAAAAAAGATCACAAAACTTTCAAATCAACTTACGATTTTCCTGGTAGTTCAAATATGACATAATTTCGATAAATCGGCATAAAGTCATTCAAGTTGGAAGATCTATCAAAGACGAGTTTTGAAAACTCATGAAGCATGGGAATGATAAGTAGTACAACATGTCGGTCCAATATATATATGTATGAAAGCTTCGCTTGTGGCATATTCAATCCAATATTCTTTGGACTTTCTTTACAGATAGGAACAATCTTGTCATCACTCACAAAATTGAGAATGTTCTTTCCTAATAGTTGGAAACTCACACCGACAATATTGTTTACTAAAAGTAGATGCATCCATATACCTTCGAAAAGATGATTAATTCAAGAGCAATCTATCGTGCTTACTTGTATGTCAAGTTTGACCTAATATCGTTAAGTTGTCAAGATGAAAAATCTTAGCAAGGAGTTGAACCTGTTTTCAAAACTCTCGGTGGTGGTTCGTGATATATTAAATGAACCCTCCCCCTGATGGTTACCTAAAAAAACGCAAAATTTTGAAGCAACCTACAATTTTTATTTAGTTCAAGATTGACCTAATTTCGATAAATCGGATTAAAGCCATTCAAGTGGGTAGAGTTTGCTAGGCTGAAGTTTGAAAAGTCATAAAACATGGGAATCGTAAGTACAACATGTCGGTCCATTATAAATATTTGAAAGGTCTGCGTGTGGCATTTAGATCCATATTCTCCGGACTTTGTTTACGAAAAGGAACAATCTTGTCGTCACTCGGAAAATTGAGAATGTTCTTTCCTGATAGTTAGAAACTCACACCGACGATATTGTTTACTAAAATAAGATTCACATATCTACCTTTGAAAAGACATTTAATTCAAGGGCAATCTACCTCACTTACTTGTAGCTCAAGTTTGACCTAATTTCGTTAAATCGGCAAGAAGTCTGTGAAGTGTGCGAAGTTAGCTAGGAAGCTTGAAAAATGGAATTATATAAGAAACTGTGATCCATTTTGTGTGATAATTGGGAGGTTTTCATTTTCTTCTAACTGTGGTAGGTCCCATAGGAGCGAGGTGCTTCAGTTAACATGGTCGGTGGAAGTAAAAGTTACATCGAGGACCTCATAAAAATGAAAATTACATCCAAGTATATGCATTTAGCACAAGGTCCCTTGAACTAAGCAATGAAGTGTGTTTCCAGGTTTGCGCATACTAGCATTCATTGTGCTAAAATCTATCAATAGAATCTTCTAGATGCTAAGAATGGAAAAGAAGATCGAACGGTTAGAAATGTTTGGATTTGCCACTTTGATCCAACATTCAATGTTCAAAGTTATATGTACACTATACTATAGTGGTATGGTATTGGGATATATTAAATACCCCCCCCCCCCATGGTTACCTCAAAAAAATTAGAAAACTTTCAAACCAAACCAACAATTTTATTACAGTTCAAATTTGACCTAATTTCGATAAATCAGCATAAAATCATTCAAGTGGGCGGAGTTAGGAAGGAAGTTTGAGAATTGATAAAACATGGTAAATCTTAAGTACAACATGTTGGTCCATTGTATATGTCTGAAAACTTGCCTTTGAGACATTCATATCTATATTCTTCGTACTTTCTTTTGCGGGAAAGAACAATCTCGTCATCACTCGGAAATTGAGAATGTTCTTTCGTGATAGTTGGAAACTCACACCGATGACACTGTTTACTATAAGAAGATGCACCCTTATACCGCCGAAAATATTTAATTCAAGAGCAATATATTTGTGCTTACTTGTAGCAAAATTTGACCTAATTTTGTTAAATTGTCGGGATGCAAAATCTTAGCAATAAGTTGAACCTGTCGTTAAAAATCTCGGTGGTTTCTGATATATTAATTGTGACCCCGATGGGTGCCTCCAAAAGCTTTTTTGCAAAATTTCTAAGCAACCTACAATTTACTTGTAGTTTCAAATTTCACTTAATTTCGATAAATCAACATAAATTCATTCAAGTCGGCAGAGTTAGTAAGGAAATTTAAAAAACTCATAAAATATGGGAACCATAAGTATGACATATTGGTCCACTATATATGTCTGAAAACTTGACTTGTGGCATTGAGATCCAATATTCGTTGGACTTTTCTTTCTGAAAAAAGAACAATCTCGTCATCACTCGTAAAATTGAGAATGTTCTTTACAGATATAGTTGGACACCCACACTGACGACATTGTTTACTACAAGAAGATGAACCCATCTACCTCTGAAATTATATTTAATTCAAGAGAACTATATCATGCTTACTTGTAGTTCAAGTTTGACCTAATTTCGTTAAAATGTCATGATGCAAAATCTTAGCAAGAAGTTGAACCTATTGTCAAAACTCCCGTTGGTTTACGATATATACACCAGATACTTTATGGACGTGGCTCAAAATTATAATTATTTCACCTATTATAATTTTATATAAAAATGATAATTTCATACTTCTATTATCCGATTCCCACGTGTGCAAGGCATGTGTGCAACTTATAGATATATAGTGTACGGATAATTTTGAATATTCATCGTTCGACCAAGACTAGCAAATCCCAACATTGCTAAGCATTGGGTCTTCTTTTCCATTCTCAAGTCTAGAAGATTAGAACATTTACACCGTTTAGCTTGAGTCTAAGAAATATTGTTAGAAAAATGTTGTCGGGTAGCAGAACTATTTTTTATATGACCCACTACTTTGCAAACAGAGCAGTCAATCTTGCTTTTATATTTGTATGACATGCCATTATAGAAAGGATCTAGAGACTAACTGTGGGCCCTTCCATTAGCTTATGTCCACTTGTGTCTTGTACTACTAGAATTAGCCATGGGAGTCTTTTTTCTAGACTCATTTTGTGCAGCGGGCAAGTTATACAATGAAACAGCAGGTGTACTGTTCTTGCGTGTCTATAGGTGTGGTGTTTGACCATTTGCACACTAGTAAAAACATACATGCAAGGTACCGCATGCAAAGATTCAAAAAAAATGCATATCATAGTGGACTAGACTCATCGTGTTACAATGCGCTCGTACTCAATGCATGTTGTCGGACCTGTTTCAGTTATTACTCCTAGAGAAGCAGTATGAACAGGGTTCTGGATATTATCCTATTTCCCATGTTGGTTTGTGTTCCCCTTGCATATTCGGTTGACCTTGACCCATGCTGATAGGTTGTCCTGTCAGTGTGAGTTACATCGACCAACTTCCCCACATATCGTGGCGTCGTCCGCCCCTGCTCGGGCTACTCCACCCCCCATCACGCGCTAGGCCACCCTACTGGTCCCGCCAAACATTTTCAAACAAACTCAAACCCTAGTGTACCCCCTCGCAACCCTCACTGGCGACCAGGTTAGTCTCCCCGTGCCCTCAAAGCACCCCCCCCCCCACACACACACCCTACCCCCAAAAAAATCACCGGTACGATGGCGAACCCACCATGGCCGGAGCCGATCCAGGCAACCCTGTCCGCAACTGGTTGAAGTTAGATGATGATGATTTCCGTGTAATCGCTAGTCGATCTGATCCTCTTAGTGTGTCTCGTTTCTCCGAGACCATCCCAAATCTATACCTTTCCCTCGAACGGGTTGCGCTTCAGAAGCCACTCTATCTTCCCCTATCATTATCCTTGCCTTCTAAACTACTATCCATATTCTTCCCCATCTCCCACCGGTACTGAAAAGGGAGTGATTGATGCAAACATGATACCGCTAGACGACCATTCTATGCTAGCCCCATCATCATCCCAAAACCCGTCTTGATTATTTGGTTGTTTACAACCGCAACTACGTAGCCAAGATTGATCTCGCTGGTCGTCCTGGTCCCAAAAAATCATTAGTACGTCTGGTGAATTTGTATACTGGCACCATCATTTTAGGTCCCTTCACTCGAAACTGTCAGGTTTCATGGTACAGATGTAGGTTTCTTTTCGTATCTTAAGGCCCTTACCAGGATACTTAAGATACATATTGGTAGTGAACCTCAGATGTCCACCCGCTTCAGCAAGTGGTTGTACAAGCTCATCGCGGTGTTCGATAAGTTCATTGCCATCCTAGACATGGAGCAGTTTTTAGGGGATGATACATGGAGTGTACTTAGGCACATCAATCTTGCCCCGAGAAGCTTTATCGACGTTGTGTGGGCAGATGACATTATCTTTGCTGTATCGGATGATGGATCTATTTTTACATGGCAACCCTTCGAATACAACGAGTTCAGTACCAAACTGTGGTTACTGCTCTCTTTATTTCGACTTGATTTTGTTAATGTGTTAGCAATAGCTAATTACTACAATACATATTTGTTGTCTGTTGTGTGGATTGGACTAGGTGTTAATGCATATCCTATGAAGGTGCAGGCCCCAATAATAGACGAGGATGAGAATGCTATGTCGAATGACAATGTCGACGGCCTAGATTTTGGCCGCATAGATCTCTCCCGAGCTGGTTCGTGGCTTATTTCAGGCCAACACTATTGTGGATACACATCCGGGGAAAACGAACTCCTTCAAAGGATATGATTAGTCACCAAGGTAGGACATTCAAATTGTATACATTCCTTTGGTGCCATATCTTCTAGAGGTTAGCAGCCCAATGCTGCTGCTGCCACACCGACCTTCCTCAGTTGGAGTGGGTTCTGAGACATCTCCAACATGTTTCCCTCTTCCTTGGTCTGAATCATCCCTTATTGGGTTTGTGAATAATGATGTGATGCATGGCCCTCGCACCAAGCACCTACCTTTCGGGAGGCTAGGGTTCATGTACATTGCTTCTGGTCGCCTAAGTTTCAGAGAATATATGCCGGTGTAATGGATTCGTATACCTGTTTCTAACCAGTCAGCACCAGAACCTGCAATTGGAGGGGCTGACAAGTTTAGCCATCATGTGTCCATGTGGTTTGTGCCTCGTCTTATTTGCTCAAGATCGCACTAAAGATGGCTCTGGTTGCTCGAGAAGAGATGCAGCGAGGCATTGGTTCTTGGTACTCATAACTTGCTCCTCCTTGCACTCCTTTTGCAAATTGTTGGTTTCACCTCGTGTCATGAGAATGGACACGATAGTCGCTACCAGGGGTAACGATTGATTTTAATTAGGGAAAGAGAGAGTAGCCATCCGTGGATCGAGATTTGGAACGAGACACATGGTTTACCTAGGTTCAGCCCCCATAGGTTAAAGACCTACTTCCTGCTTGTTTGAATTGATGGCGAATGAATTACAAGGTGGGCAAACTCGGCGTAAGGGTGGAGAGTCGCTTGAATGGGGTAGCTAATAGCTCATGAATGTAAAAGGAACCCTAGGTAAGCTTATATATGGGTGCCTCGCTATGGTTTTATAGGATCTCAACCGAAATAGCAAGGGTTTTGGGAAGTTTAACCTAATCCGACTAGGCCTAGCTTCGGTCTTGGTCCTTCGCATCCACTCGCAGTAATTGCTGACCCACTCGACTTTGTCCTAGGCCAGTCACTTCCTTCCTTCGTTGACACCCCGGTTGGCATATCCGCATCAGTAGTCCCCGAGTGCATTAGGGGTTCAGCGCAGGAGTCAACTTGGCAATCAGAGTAAGCGAATCCGGGTGGACGCCCAGTCGAATCGGTGATGAACTCCTCTAATGAAGGGAGAAGTTTTTAGTCTTCATTCATAGCTTTGGCAAATCCTGTTACTCAAACGATTGGAGTGAGCGAGTGGTATAGGAGCTCAGTCAATTTGACCGAAGTGGGACCGTTTGCATGGTCAAACTAGCCGTTAGTTACTTCTAATGGTAACTTCGGTGATTTTTACCACGGGGATCAATGGCTAGTCCCGCAATTACTGGAGATGTGCCACTATAAATGGCGAACGGTGGTGGAGAATAGGGATCTCATTATGCCTTTTTCATGCTTGACTTCTTCTCCATTTGCATTCACATCCAATCTGAATCTCAGATCTTAGCGAGCCCACCATCATGGCACCCTCATGGTCCAAATGCTAGTGCAATGTAGCACTACTGGTATCCTTTGAGGACACATGTATCTTCATCAAAGGGAGCTGGCGCGTTCCATCAGCGAGTGAAAGTGAACCGCGGCCCCGCCTCAGAGAATTTATCTCCTTCATTAGCCATTTAGAGTGCGGCTTAGGATTTCCCACGTCCATTTTCTTCAGCCGATTCCTTCACTTCTACCAGATCAAACTCTCTGATTTGGGTCCGCACAGCATCAAGCAGTTGGCACTTTTCATTGCCTTCTGTGAATGCTACCTCGGGTGTCGTTCATACTTCCCACTATGGCTCGAGCTCTTTCATCGACGGGTCAGTCGTGAAGGTAAAGGGGGTCCTCTGCTTGCGGCGGGCGGCCTCACCTTTCAGGTGAAGTTCGACGCCAAATTCTTCAAGATAATGCTGCCGAAGAAGGCGGCATGTGAGTGGAAGCGGTTCTAGTTCTACGTCAAGGACGTCACCCCGGCTAAAAAAGTGGCGATTGCCAAGTATTCCTTAGATCAAAGAGTTCTGTGTCGCCTGTCAGTGAAGAAACTACCTCAGGCACAAAGGGAAACTGTGGCGAGTATGTGCGCCCGGATGACTGAACTAGAAGAAGCTAGTTTGAAGATGATCAACTTCTTTAACTATTGGCTCGGCAGACGGCTGGTGCCGCTGGTGACCCAAAACCAGTGGGTGTATGAATATACCGGCCCATCCGACTCTACTCGGACAAGCCAAGATCAATGGGCCATGGAGGACTATGCCGCAGCTCTGAAAAAGATCACAGACACGCCCTTCACCGACCTCCACGAAGGGCTTACTCCATTTAGGCCGAATAAAAGACCGTCCCCCAAGGTAACTCGCTGCCTCGTGGCCTTGCTTTACATCTGATTTGCTATAACAGAACTTGGAAGTTACTCTTATTTTGGCAGACATTCCAGGCGCTGGAGGATTGGCTTCACCCGCTTGATGAAGAACTCCATGACGATGGAGGAGATGAACCCTCCGAAGAGGAAGGAGAATCTGAAGAAGGCGAGGAGGAGCCCAAGCCGGTGTCGACAGGTCAGAATATGGGTGGCCAACTCTATCGCGCAGCGAAGTCCAGTCAGAATTTCGAGGAGTCCGATGACGATCTAGATGTTATCGGAGATGAGATCTCGAAGCGGGTTCTAACCATGAGCAAGGTCTGACCTCTACTCAGCGTAGTGGAGGTGTCCCAGTCGATCAAGCCAGATCCTATAGAACCAGCCCGCACCAACACCGGACTGTGCACTGTCCTAGTCGCCAGATGATTCACCCCTTCTTCACGTAATTGTTTTTATTTACGCATAGTTGATATGCATATATTTGATCTCACGCTAGTGTTTCCTTTCAGGGGCGGAGTGAAGAAGGCCAAGCGGGCAACCGTACCGGTGAGTCGTAAATACGCCAAGGACGGGGACATCGAGGAGCGAGAGGGAGATGAGGTTGATGATCTTGTCCCGGGCATGAAAAAGCAAAAGAAGGGTGATTCCATCATGGAAGTCACGCATGTCGCCATGGATGACCGAGTCGCCAGTCCTATGAACGACAAGATTTTGCCGGAGGTAGGAGACGACTCGGTATAGGATACTCACGCAGAAGGTGCATTTGCAAAAGAAGCGCCAAAGAAGGAGATCGTCAACCCTTCTGTGAGTGCGGCGACACAGTCACCCGCAGTACACGAGGTGATTGACAGGAATGCCGGTGTGATGGCATAGCGATCTGGTGGCATACCGCTCCCTGCAACATTTATGGGGGGCAATCAAGATGCATCGACTACTTGGTGAATCCCTCTAGGTATATCCAGTCCCTGAGGCTTTGGTCATTAAATTTTAATGATTAGAGCATGTATACTTCAATCGCCAGTTCCAGAGGATCTAGATGTTGGAATTATGCCCTAGAGGCAATAATAAAGATGTTATTATTATAATTCTTGTTCATGATAAAGTTTATATTCCATGCTAGAATTGTATTAAGCAGAAACATTAATACTTGTGTGGTTTGTGAACAACACCGTGTCCCTAGTATGCCTCTATGGACTAGCTCATTGATTAATGATGGTTAAGGTTTCCTAGCCATGGACATGAGTTGTCGATTAATAATGAGATCATATCATTGGGAGAATGATATGGTGGACAGACCCAAACTAAGCGAAGCAATTAGATCGTATCATTGTGTTCATCTTTGCGAAGCTTTTCCTATGTCAAATATTGTATTCCTTAGACCATGAGATAATGCAACTCCCTGGTATCGGAAGAAAGCTTTGAGGTCATCAAACGTCATCCTATGAGAGGGTGATCATAAAGGTGTCTCTCAGGTGATCGGAAAGTATCTGTTGGGTTGTATGTATCGAGATGGGATTTGTCCCTCCCAAGTCGGAGAGATATACTTCGGGCCCACTCGGTAATCGATATCAACACCGCTTGCAAGCATGTGGTTAAGGAGTTAATCACAAAGTGATATCGGATTATGGAACGAGTAAAGTACTTGCTGTGAACGAGATTGAACTAGGTATGACGGTACCGACGATCGAATCTCGGGCAAGTAAAATATCGCGAGACGAAGGGAATATATATATATGGGATTGATTGAATCCTGGCATCGTGGTTCATCCGATATGATCATCGATGAATGTGTGGGAGTCAATATGGGTGCCCAGACCCCGCTGTTGATTATTAATAGAAGATCATGTCTGCATATTCTCGAACCCGCAGGGTCACACACTTAACGTGTCTCGACGCTAGGATAGATTGGATACTTGGTTTATGAATTTGTGTTCGGAGTCTCGGATGGGATCCGGGATATCACGAGAGGTTCCGGAATGGTCCGGAGAATAAGATTCATATAAGGCAGTGCAGTTTTTGGAGTTCGGAATTGTTCCGGATTAATCGGTATTGTACCGGAAGCTTCTAGAACCTTCCGGAAGGGGGCCAACGTGGTCCCACCTTCCGGGAGGGGGCATGGGCCTATGAGGGAGTGTCCTGGCCGCATTGGGCCAGGGGCACAAGGCCCCATAGGGCCCAGCCGATCCTGGAGAGTTTAAATCGTTTAAACTAGAGATAAGATAAGATAGGATTTCTAGATAAGGGAGAGTTTAAATTGTTTAAACTAGAGATAGGCTTGGAGGAGAGGCTAGGGCTGGCCGCCCCCCTCTATAAATAGAGGGCTGGTGCGCCCCCCTCCCTACACACACACATCTCCCTCCAAGCCCTAGTAGCCCTGCTGCCTTCCTCTCTCCCTCCCGACTGTTTGTAGGCGAAGCCCTGCAGCAGAAATTCTCCACCATATACACCACGCCGTCGTGTTGTAGATCCAATCTATCTCTCCACCATACTTGCTGGTCCGAGGAAGGAGGAGACGTCGAGGTGCTACACGTGTGCATCTCACGGAGGCACCGCCACTTGTGGTGCTAGATCGGATCGGATCGCGAGGAGGAGAAGCGAGTACGACTACATCACCCACGTTCCGACGAACGTTCCGCTGTGCGAATCTTCAAGGGTATGAAGATCTAATCCAATCTCTCTCGTTGTTTGCATCTCCTAGATTAGATCTTGGCTTTCCCTCTGTTCGCTTCCGTAGAAAATTTTGATTTACTATGCTGCGAAACCCTTCAGTGGTATCAGAGCTAGATCTATGCGTAGATGTGATTCACGAGTAGAACGCAACATGGTTGTTGCGGGCGTTGATGTTTTCTGTTGCAAGCCTCTTGATTGTGTTCTTCTTATGACGCGGGATAGTGAGATTGAAGCGGTCCAGGACAACCTTACGCGACATCGTTCGCGAGACCGGCTCCACACTTGACGTGTGGCTTGTACCACACATGCGGCTGGTGGATGTCAGTTTATCTCACTATAGTTGTCATGGGATTAACACCGGAGTTTGGCAACCATAATATCACCGTTGTGGCTTTCCGTAGGTAAGAATCGTTCTTAGCATCTACTCCCATAAGCCACGTAAAACATGCAACAACAAAGTAGAGGCGTCTAACTTGTTTTTGCAGGGAGTGTTTTCTGTGATATGGTATGGCCCAAGATGTGATGTGTATAATGTATGCGATGATCATGTTTTGTAATGTTTCACGACTTGCATGTCGATGAGTACACAACCGGCAGGAGCCATATGGTTGTCTTTATAATTGTGTATGACCTGCGAGTCAACTTCTTATACGCCATGTAATAGCTTTACTTTATCGCTAAGTAGTTAGCAATAGTTGTAGTTGCTATTCATGGTGGAGGAAATCATGGTGGAGTGATGGAGATCATGCCGGAACGCACAAGATGGAGATCATTGCGCGAAGATTGGCTATACCATGTCACATAAAGTTATATGCATGTGATGTTTATCCTTTTATGTATCTTATTGTGCTTAGATCGCGACGGTAGCATTATAAGATGATTCCTCACTTAAAGATCAAGATAAAAACTGTGTTCTCCCCAAGTATGCACCGTTGCGAAAGTTCGTCGTGTCCAAGCATCACGTGATGATCGGGTTCTATAGACTCTACGCTCACATACAACGGGTGCAAGCCAGTTTTGCACACGCGAAAATACTTGGGTCTAACTTGACGAGCCTAGCATGTACAGACATGGCCTCGGAACACATGAACCGAAAGGTTAAGCATGAGTCATATGAATGATATGATCGACACTTCGTTGTCCACCATTGAAGCCACATCTCTTCTCGTGATGATCGGATTAGGTGTGGTGAATTTGGATCGTGTTCACTAAACAACTTGAGGGATGTTGAATTTAGTGGGAGTTCATCTAGTAATTTGATTAAGTTGAACTATTTATCATGAACATAGTCTAAATTGTACTTGCAAATACTGTAGATCACATGGCCAAGTCCAACTTCAACTTCAACATTTTTGCTGAGAAAGAAAAGCTTAGAAACAATGGGTCTAACTTCACCAACTGGTTCCGCAATCTAAGAATCATTCTGTCTGGCGGACAAAAGGACTATGTCCTTGAGAAAGCGTTAGGTAACCCCCCTGCTGCAACTGCCCCTGCTGATGAGAAAGCTGTCTATCAGTCGCGCAAAGATGATTATAGTGTGATTAATAGCACCATGTTGTTTGCTATGGAACCGGAACTTCAAAATCGTTTTGAAAACTATCCCGGGCCCTTTGAGATTCTCGAGGAGCTGAAAACCATGTTTCAGACTCAGGCCCGTTCTGAGAGATATGAGATCTCTGAGAAGTTCTTTAACTGCAAGATGGAGGAAGGGAGTTCCGTTAGTGAGCACGCCATTAAGATGTCGGGCTACACTCAACGCCTTGAGCAACTGGACTGCAAGATTCCAGAGGAGCTCAAGATTGACAGGGTTCTGCAATCACTCCCTCCCAGCTACAAAAGTTTTGTAGTGACTCATAATCAGATTGGTTCCACTGATACGATCACCGAGCTCTTCGCAAAGCTGAAGGCTGCGGAGGTGGACATCAAGAAAGATAATCATGTGTTGATGGTCAACAAGCCCTCCTTTAAGAAAGGTAAAGGTGCAAAGAAGCTCTTCAAGAAGGGCGGCGGCAAGCGCAATGCCCCTGCTGAGAAGAAGCTCAAGTCTGGTCCCAAGCCGGACACTGAGTGCTTCTATTGCAAGGACAAGGGTCACTGGAAGCGCAACTGTCCGAAGTACTTAGCGGACAAGAAGGCTGGCACCATCAAAGGTATATTTGATATACATGTTATTGATGTTTTCCTTACTAGCCCTCGTTGTAGTGCCTGGGTATTTGATACCGGTTCAGTTGCTAATATTTGTAACTCGAAACAGGAGCTACGGAATAGACGGCGGCTTGCGAGGGATGAGGTGACGATGCGCGTTGGCAACGGATCAAGAGTTGATGTGATGGTCGTCGGCACGCTCTCCTTAGTTTTACCTTCGGGATTAGTTTTAAACCTTAATAAATGTTATTATGTGCCTGCGTTGAAAATGAACATTATTTCTGGATCGTGTTTATTGCAAGACGGTTATTCATTTAAATCGGAGAATAATGGTTGTTCTATTTATATGAGTAACATCTTTTATGGTCATGCACCTATTGTGAATGGTTTATTTCTTCTAAATCTTGAAAAGGATGAAACACACATCCATAACATTGAGGCTAAGAGATGCAAAGTAGATACTGATAATACTACTTATTTGTGGCACTGTCGTCTAGGTCATATTGGTGTAAAGCGCATGAAGAAACTCCATTCTGATGGACTTTTGGAGTCTCTTGATTTTGAATCATTTGACACATGCGAACCATGCCTCATGGGCAAGATGATCAAAACCCCGTTCTCCGGTATGATGGAGCGAGCAACAGACTTGTTGGAAATCATACATACCGATGTATGCGGACCGATGAGTGTTTCGACGCGCGGTGGATATCGCTATTTTCTCACTTTTACCGATGACTTAAGTAGATATGGGTATATCTATTTAATGAAACATAAATCTGAAACGTTTGAAAAGTTCAAAGAATTTCAGAATGAAGTGGAGAACCATCGTAACAGAAAGATTAAGTTTCTACGATCCGATCGTGGGGGCGAATATTTGAGTTATGATTTTCTCACACATCTCAAAGCAAGTGGAATCGTTTCACAACTCACGCCACCCGGAACACCACAGCGCAATGGTGTGTCTGAACGCCGGAATCGAACCCTATTAGATATGGTCCGATCGATGATGTCTCTTACTGATTTGCCGTTATCATTTTGGGGTTATGCATTAGAAACCGCTGCATTCACTTTAAATAGGGCTCCATCTAAATCCGTTGAGACGACACCGTATGAACTGTGGTTTGGTGCTAAACCTAAGTTGTCGTTTCTTAAAGTTTGGGGATGCGAAGCTTACGTCAAGAAGTTGATGCCGGACAAGCTCGAACCCAAAGCGGAGAAATGCGTCTTCATAGGATACCCTAAGGAAACTATTGGGTATACCTTCTATCATAGAACCGAAGGCAAAGTGTTTGTCGCAAAGAACGGTTCCTTTCTTGAGAAGGAGTTTCTCTCGAAAGAAGTGAGTGGGAGGAAAGTAGAGCTAGACGAGGTTATTGAACCTTCTCTTGAATTGGAGAGTAGCGCAACACCTGAAATTGTTCCAGTGCCGCCTGCACCGACAATAGAGGAAGCTAATGACAAGGATCATGAAGCTTCGGACGATGCTGCTACTGAACGTCGCAGGTCGACAAGGTCGCGTGCCCCTCCTGAGTGGTACGGCAACCCTGTCTTGACTGTCTTGTTAGTAGAAGACAGTGAACCTACGAACTATGAGGAAGCGATGATGAGCCCAGACTCTGAGAAATGGCTAGAAGCCATGAAATCCGAATTGGGATCCATGAGCGAAAACCAAGTATGGACTTTGGTGGACCCTCCTAGCGACCGAAAGGCCGTTGAGTGCAAATGGATCTTCAAGAAGAAAACGGACGCGGATGGTAATGTTACCATCTATAAAGCACGGCTTGTCGCAAAAGGTTTTCGACAAGTTCAAGGTGTTGACTACGATGAGACTTTCTCTCCCGTAGCGATGTTTAAGTCCATTCGGATTTTATTAGCAATTGCTGCGTTTCATGATTATGAAATATGGCAGATGGATGTCAAGACTGCGTTCCTCAATGGCAACATTGATGAAGAGTTGTATATGATGCAACCCGAAGGTTTTGTCGATCCTAAGGATGCTGATAAAGTATGCAAACTTCAGCGTTCCATTTATGGACTGAAGCAAGCATCTCGGAGTTGGAACCTTCGTTTTGATCAAGTGATCAAGAGCTTTGGATTTGTTCCAAATTTCTACGAAGCTTGCATCTACAAGAAAGTGAGTGGGATCTCGGTGACGTTTCTGGTACTATATGTGGATGACATATTGATTATTGGAAATGACATCAACATGCTTAACAATGTGAAGAGTTATTTGAACAAGTGTTTTTCAATGAAAGACCTAGGTGAAGCTGCTTATATATTGGGCATCAAAATCTATAGAGATAGACAAAGACGCCTGATAGATTTAAGCCAGAGTACATACCTAGACAAAGTTCTGAAAAGGTTCAGAATGGATAAGTCATTGAAAGGTTCAGTGCCTATGTTGTCAGGTAAGATATTGATCAAGGCTCAGTGTCCAGCTACGGTAAATGATAGGGAAGCTATGAGCAAAGTGCCTTATGCCTCGGCCATAGGTTCCATCATGTATGCCATGCTGTGTACTAGACCGGATGTGTCCAATGCTCTTAGTTTGACGAGCAGATATCAAAGTGATCCAGGAGTGGAACACTGGACAACCGTGAAGAACATCCTAAGGTACCTAAATAGGACTAAAGAAATGTTCTTAGTCTATGGGGGTGATGAACAGCTCGTCGTAAAAGGTTACGTTGATGCTAGTTTCGACACCGACAAGGATGATTCTAAATCTCAGACAGGATACGTGTATATTTTGAATGGAGGAGCTGTGAGCTGGAGAAGCTGCAAGCAAAGCGTGATCGCGGGATCTACAGTAGAAGCGGGATACATGGCTGCTGCAGAAGCGTCAAGTGAAGGAGTTTGGATCAGAAACTTCATCACTGAGCTTGGTGTGGTTCCAAGTGCATTGGACCCACTGGAGATATTGTGTGACAACACTGGCGCCATAGCACTCGCTAAGGAACCAAGATATCATCCAAAGACCAAGCATATCAACCGCAAGTTTCATATAATCCGAGATTATATAGCAGATGGAGATCTGAAGATCAGCAAAGTACATACAGATCTGAATGTCGCAGATCCATTGACTAAACCTCTTCCACGTGTAAAACATGATCAGCACCTCAGTGCCATGGGTGTGAGATTGTTGCCAAATGTAAACTAGATTATTGACTCTAGTGCAAGTGGGAGACTGTTGGAATTATGCCCTAGAGGCAATAATAAAGATGTTATTATTATAATTCTTGTTCATGATAAAGTTTATATTCCATGCTAGAATTGTATTAAGCGGAAACATTAATACTTGTGTGGTTTGTGAACAACACAGTGTCCCTAGTATGCCTCTATGGACTAGCTCATTGATTAATGATGGTTAAGGTTTCCTAGCCATGGACATGAGTTGTCGATTAATAATGAGATCATATCATTGGGAGAATGATATGGTGGACAGACCCAAACTAAGCGAAGCAATTAGATCGTATCATTGTGTTCATCTTTGCGAAGCTTTTCCTATGTCAAATATTGTATTCCTTAGACCATGAGATAATGCAACTCCCTGGTATCGGAAGAAAGCTTTGAGGTCATCAAACGTCATCCTATGAGAGGGTGATCATAAAGGTGTCTCTCAGGTGATCGGAAAGTATCTGTTGGGTTGTATGTATCGAGATGGGATTTGTCCCTCCTAAGTCGGAGAGATATACTTCGGGCCCACTCGGTAATCGATATCAACACCGCTTGCAAGCATGTGGTTAAGGAGTTAATCACAAAGTGATATCGGATTACGAAACGAGTAAAGTACTTGCTGTGAACGAGATTGAACTAGGTATGACGGTACCGACGATCGAATCTCGGGCAAGTAAAATATCGCGAGACGAAGGGAATATATATATGGGATTGATTGAATCCTGGCATCGTGGTTCATCCGATATGATCATCGATGAATGTGTGGGAGTCAATATGGGTGCCCAGACCCCGCTGTTGATTATTGATAGAAGATCATGTCTGCATATTCTCGAACCCACAGGGTCACACACTTAACGTGTCTCGACGCTAGGATAGATTGGATACTTGGTTTATGAATTTTTGTTCGGAGTCTCGGATGGGATCCGGGATATCACGAGAGGTTCCGGAATGGTCCGGAGAATAAGATTCATATAAGGCAGTGCAGTTTTTGGAGTTCGGAATTGTTCCGGATTAATCGGTATTGTACCGGAAGCTTCTAGAACCTTCCGGAAGGGGGCCAACGTGGTCCCACCTTCCGGGAGGGGGCATGGGCCTATGAGGGAGTGTCCTGGCCGCATTGGGCCAGGGGCACAAGGCCCCATAGGGCCCAGCCGATCCTGGAGAGTTTAAATCGTTTAAACTAGAGATAAGATAAGATAGGATTTCTAGATAAGGGAGAGTTTAAATTGTTTAAACTAGAGATAGGCTTGGAGGAGAGGCTAGGGCTGGCCGCCCCCCTCTATAAATAGAGGGCTGGTGCGCCCCCCTCCCTACACACACACATCTCCCTCCAAGCCCTAGTAGCCCTGCTGCCTTCCTCTCTCCCTCCCGACTGTTTGTAGGCGAAGCCCTGCAGCAGAAATTCTCCACCATATACACCACGCCGTCGTGTTGTAGATCCAATCTATCTCTCCACCATACTTGCTGGTACGAGGAAGGAGGAGACGTCGAGGTGCTGCACGTGTGCATCTCACGGAGGCACCGCCACTTGTGGTGCTAGATCGGATCGGATCGCGAGGAGGAGAAGCGAGTACGACTACATCACCCACGTTCCGACGAATGTTCCGCTGTGCGAATCTTCAAGGGTATGAAGATCTAATCCAATCTCTCTCGTTGTTTGCATCTCCTAGATTAGATCTTGGCTTTCCCTCTGTTTGCTTCCATAGAAAATTTTGATTTACTATGCTGCGAAACCCTTCACTAGACGCTATGGTTTAGCGACTAGAGACTTGAAACTTGAGTCTCCATTCCCCGAGGATCGAGGCACTAGGGTGTAGTGACTAGAGACGTGAAACTTGTGTCTCCAGTCCCCGAGGATCGAGGCGCTAGGGTGTAGCGACTAAAGACTTTGCTCATGTTTTGTTTGTATTGTAGACCGGTGAGCGGAGGTGGAGCGAATGGAGCGAGATTTTAGGATCTCTCACCAAGTGTTTCGCCATCTCCAGCATACTGCTGGTGAGTTTTGTTGTCTTAGGATCCATATTAACATGCTGCTGGTTTTGACCAAGGACCATTTCCTGCAGCTGGCAATGCCTCGGCAGTGTTTGTCCCCATGGCTAAACTGGAGTCTGCGAGGTCTTTGGCGACTAATGCGGAGAAGAAACTCACAAAGCTGTCTGCCGAGCTGCAGGTGACCAAGGATGCTCTGGCCCGGTCTAAAGAGGGGGCGAAGAGTGCTACTATCGCAGGGGAAGCCGAGTGTAAGGCCTATTCATTGGAAATTGCTGGTTTGAAAGCCCAACACTCCTCGATGGAGAGTGTCGTTGTTGCCGACTGTCACAAGTTCCTAGGTGTGGTCATTTTCCTTGTTTTAGAACGGAGGCTGCAGGTCGCGATTCATCGAGAACCTTTTAATCTAACACCAGTTTTTTGCTGTTACAGATATCATTGGGTGTCATGACCCGGCAGTCCGGGATCTTGGTGCGAAGGAGTGCATAGCTGATGCGTTGAATGCGGCCACCACTTATGTGCTATGTGTGTGTGCTGTCCTACAGGGCATCACTCCCACCTAGGTGGTGCCTGGGGGGTTCACGGAGGTTTGGAAGTACCTCAAAGAGGCTCCCGCGGTTGTCAAGTGGATGGCGCGCTCGGCGTTTCGTCGCGGTTGTCATTGTCGCCGCTGTTGCACCTCCACCCCCCGTCATTGAGGAAGTCCTGGCACCCTCTGACTCTGTGATTGACGCGCTATACGCCGACTTCAGTGCAGATTCGGAGGAGATAGACTTTAGTCCATAAGAGCTAGACTCCGCCATGCAGGAGATGGAAGAGGAGTACACGCACGACGAGCAATCCAACAATGCTGTCACGTCTCGAGAGATGTTCGTCATCATTGGGACGGCGATGGATGAAGATCAACCCGGACGAGCTCCGCTTACAGCTCTGGACAAAGGGAAGGGACCACCTCTTGATGCCGACAATGATCGCGCAAAGGTCATGCCCCCTCCGCCTAACCCAGTGCAACAGCCGCAGGAACTCGGCACTGGCCCAAGCAATAACAACACTGCAACCTTGCCGCCTCCGACATCTACGTCTTCCGCTGCCCAAGTTACTCCAGCTGATAGAGTGATGTACGACAATCTCCTCGTCGAGCCACTGACCGTCTCTCATATCCGGAACGTGACCCAGCTTGACGAGAAGCGCCAGCAGCTGATGGAGGAAGCGTAGGCCATCGCGGAGCAAGGCGCTAAGCTAGATCGAGATCTGGTCAACGTGGAGAAATCCATAGAGAAAGCTAGAGCAATGGAGGCCGAGTACAAGACTCTGCTGCAGCAGCAGAAGGCCAAAAAAGCTCCGGCTCGCGTCATCAAAGATCCTGGTGTACGGCGAAACCTAGGATGGGCTCCCCTGAAGCCGGCATAAGCCAAGCCATACATTAACAGTGAATGCAGGCAGGTGATGCCCACTCCTCTCCTCAACCTCTCCGTCGCCAAGACACTTCTGGAGCAGGATAGATCGTCTATGACCTAGTGGCCAAGGCAGTGAAACAGCAGGAAAAGGCCACCTCTCAGAGGCTTGAGTCTGACCCAATGTTCTGCCAGTCTAGCCAGCATAAGCCGCCAAGGGACAGATATCCTCTTGATGTCGGGTCCCAGACGGGTTCATCAGAATGAAGACGGAGGGATGCGCGCAACAGGAAGGATGCTATCCCCATATCCTCCAACCACGGATAAAAGGCCCAACCTCGTCGCCCATCGCCACCGCCCCGCTCCCCCCGACATCGTGAAGACCCCAAGGCTCACCGTCATGCGGATATGCCCCCGCCAAGGCAGGGCGGCATCGTCATCCGCGACAACGCAGAGCAGACCCGTCATGACGGAGAGCGCAACCAAGGACACAAGAGCAGGTCACGCCATGACCCTCCGCATCCGACAAGCAATCGTGACAGATGTGAGGCGTCGCCGGAGGGTAATAGCAAGAAGGCTAACCCACCGCCACCTCCACCACCATCGCCACCTAGAAGTCACCATGGCAGAGGGGGGTCGCGTCATTCACGCAGACCATCCCCTGTTGACAAGAAGAAAAGAAACCCGGAGACATAAGATGAACGTTCGCGGATCGATAAGATCCACGAGGCCCGGGAAGGACCATACCTGGGACCACATTGCTTTGGACCTGCGATACGGTCCGCAACTTACCCCTAAGGTTTCCGGATTGACAAGACCATCAAGCCCTATGACGGCACCGCTAAGCCAGCTACGTGGTTACAGAATTACGGCAACACGGTAGAGATTGCCGGGGGTAACCCCAATGTTGCCGTCAAGTACCTCCCATTGATGTTGGCAGGCACAACCCGTCAATGGATTGATGACTTGCCGGTGAAATCCATCTGCAATTGGTTGGATATGCAAGAAGAGTTCACTAAGAACTTCGAGGGTACGTACAAACGTCTCTGCACTATTGGCGATCTACAGCGGTGTGTGCAAGAGAAAGACGAGACATCTCGCGCCTACCTCTCCCGCTGGCTGGATATGAAAAATTCCTACGCAGGAGTGCACGCTCAGACCGCCATGGCCGCCTTCATCGATGGGTTGGAAAGGGGCACGTTTCTCTGACATAAGCTGAAGCGCTTGCAGGACAATCACCAGCTTGACTTGAACCAGATGATTCAGTTGGCTAGTGAGTTCGCAGCTGCCGACGATGATGCTCGCGGCTCTCTGCCGGCAACGGCCGTTCCAACTCAAGATCGGAGGAACAGCAGCACAAAGCGGAAAACCGCTGTACAAGAAAAGCAAACTCCCGACATGGTCGCTGTGACCTTTGCAGGACGAGGTGATGGCGGACAGCATGGCCGAGGATGGGGAGCTGGTTGTGGACAGCAGCGAGGAAGTGAAACTACCTCGGCAGTGCTCCGCATTACCCAAACCTACGAAGAGTACCGCGATATGCCGTGCCTCATACACCTTGATGTCAACGGCAAGGCCACCCATACCAATCGACACTGCAAGTTCGTCAATGACCTCAAGGAGGACCTGGAGTCCGGCTACAAGCAAAGTCGGAAGAACAGACCGCAAGGCAAGGGCAAGGGGAAGAAGAAGGAGGAGGAGTCCAACGATTCAAGTGACATGGACGAGGATGTCGACCCCAAGCACGCTGCCAAGAGCGACGACAAAGGCAAAAAACCCTTCGAGAAGAAGGCTGCAGTTTACCACACTTTCCTTGGCACCCCCACCGTCCGACAACAGAAGACCTCTATGAGGATACTGATGGCTACTCTATCCCCAGTTCCCCAGTACCTGCGCTGGTCGGAGGTTCCAATTACTTGGGACAAGAAGGATCACCCAGATCTTATCCCTACGGAGAACCAATACGCCATGGTCATCAACCCCTTGATTGACGACATTGAGTTCACCAAGTGTATGGTGGATAGTGGAAGCAGCATCAACATCATGTACCCGGATACACTGCAGAAGATGACCTTGACGGAGGCAAACCTAAGGCAGACCAACACCATCTTCCATGGCGTAGTTCCTGGTCGGGAGGCTCGGTCCCTTAGGTGCATCATGATGCAGGTTGCCTTTGGTGATGTTAATAATTACCGCCAAGAGCGCATGACCTTTGAAGTGGACCCCTTCAAGAGCGTATACCATGTCATATTCGGCCGCAACATATTCCACACCTTCATGGCCAAGCCATGCTTCGTCTACAACAAACTCAAGATACCCGGACCAAACGGTGTCATCACCGTATCCGGAAGCTTTACCAAAGCTAGGGACTACGAGATTAATGAAGCATCCTACTCGGAAGCTGTCCTCTATAGCGAAGAATTCAAGGAGATCCAGAGCAAGGTCGATGACTCAGATATGCCCGCTTCGAAGAAACAGATTTCCGACTCCGCTCCAGCATTCAAGGCCGCCATCAAAACCAAGCCGGTGGAACTTGTGGTAGGCGATGCCTCCAAGACCACAGCCATTGGGACGAACCTGGATCCCAAATAGGAAAGCGCGCTCGTCGAGCTCCTCCGTGAGAATTGGGACATCTTTGCCTAGAAACCTGCCGACATGAAAGGTGTACGTAGGGAACTTGCCGAGCACAGCTTAAACATTGATCCAAAATGCAAACCAGTGAAGCAACCTCTACGATGCTTTGGAGATGAGAAGAGACGCGCCATAGGCAAAGAGATAGCTAGGTTACTTAAGACCAGTTTTATCCGAGAAGTCCTTCACACCCAATGGGTGGCCAATCCTGTACTTGTCCCCAAAAAGGGAACCAAAGAATTAAGAATGTGCGTTGATTACACCGGCTTGAACAAGGCATGCCCCAAAGATCCGTTTGCTTTGCCTCGCATTGACCAAGTCATTGACTCGACGGCTAGCTTGGAACTTTTGTGTTTTCTCAATGCATACTCAGGATACCACCAGATCAAGATGAGGAAGTCGGACCAATTGGCCACTTCGTTCACTACTCCATACGGCACGTTTTGCTATGTTACGATGCCCTTTGGGCTGAAAAATGCAGGTGCTACGTACCAGCGGACAATGCAACATTGCCTACACGATCAAATTGGTCGGAACGTTCACGCCTATGTGGACGATATACCGGTGATGTCTAAAAAGTCAAATGACTTAATCTCCGATTTAAAAGAAACCTTTGATAATCTCCGGAAATATAACATGATGCTTAACCCTAAGAAGTGCGTCTTCGGGGTTCCAGCCGGCAAATTGTTGGGCTTCATCGCTTCCCAGCGTGGAATCGAGGTCAACCTGGAGAAAATCAAGGACATCTTAAACATAAACCGTCTGACATGCCTAAAGGACATACAACGACTAACATGTTGTGTTGCAGCAGTTAGTCGGTTTGTCAGCCGACTTGGAGAGAAGGCTCTGCCGCTGTACAAGTTGCTAAAGAGGGCGGACAAATTCACGTGGACGGATGAAGCAGATGCAGCATTGAAGCAGATCAAGGAGATTCTTTCCTCAGCGCCCATCCTTGCAGCACCCGAGCCTAGAGAGCCCATGTTAATTTACATGGCGGCAACCAACCGGGTAATCAGCATCGTCGTCATGGTAGAGCGGAAGGAACCAGGCTATGAGCACGGAGTTCAACAACCAATTTACTATGTAAGCGAGGTCTGGATGGAGTCCAAGCAGCATTACCCGCACTACCAGAAGATAGCTTATGAAGTATTCCTTGCTTCTCGAAAGCTGAGGCATTACTTTCAGGAGCACCCAATCACAGTGGTGAGCAAGACTCCACTGTCCGATATTATCAACAATAGTGAATCTACGGGAAGGGTCGCGAAGTGGGGCATTGAACTTTCCGCCTTCGAGATCACCTACAAGCGTCGCGACGCTATCAAGTCACAAGTCTTGGCGGATTTTATTGCAGATTGGACGGAGATGCCAGATGCTACTCCGTTGCCGGAACCAGAGTACTAGGTGATGCACTTTAACGGATCAAAGTTGCTCAACGGCTCGGGGGCTGGTGTACTACTACAGTCACCAACTGGGGACAAGCTACACTACATTCTGTAGATCCACTTCGAGGCTACGAACAACATGGGGGAGTATGAAGCACTCATTCACGGATTACGCGTAGCCAAGAATATTGGCATCAAGCGCATAGTTTGCTGTGGAGATTCCGACTTGGTTACCCAGCAGGTGGCTGGCACCTGGAATGCGCGGAACCCTATGATGGCGGCATATCGAGACGAAGTGGACGAGATAGCCAAGTGCTTCTTGGGCTACGAGGTCAAGTATGTACCTAGGGAGCAAAACGAGGTGGCTGATCTGCTGTCTAAGCTTGGATCAGGGCACAAACAAATTCTGCCAGGAGTTTTCCTAGAGCATCTACGGACACCATCCGTGAAGGGAGCAGACATCGACAACCCAGATAGAGTTGATTCTTTTGTCCACATGGTGGCAAAGATCCCTCCGGCTTGGAAAAAACCGTTCATGGAATATCTCTAACACGGAACTGTTCCCGAGGACGAGGTCGAAAGACGGCAAATAGTATGACGAGCAAAGGACTATACCATAATCAATGGACAGCTCTACAAAAGGAGCACTACCGGTGTATACCTTAAGTGTGTTTACCAACTATAAGGTATTGAAATCCTACGCGAAATCCATCTCGGAGATTGCGGGCATCACGCCGCTCCTCGATCGTTGGTCGCGAAAGCCTTCCGGCAAGGTTTCTACTGGCTGACCGCGAAGGCAGACGCCGAAAAGCTGGTTGAGACATGCATGGGATGCCAGTATTATGCCCGACAACCACATGTGTCCTACTGAAGAATTGCGAACAATACCAATAACTTGGCCGTTTGCACTCTGGGGCTAGACATGGTGGGACCGTTACATACGGCACCATGTGGGTTTACGCATCTGCTAGTAGTAGTTGATAAATTCACAAAATGGATAGAAGCTAAACCCATTAGAAAGCTTGATGGGGAAACTTCCCTCAGGTTTGTCCGGGATCTAGTGGTGAGATTTTGTCTCCCACATAGCATTATCACCAACAACGGTAGCAACTTATCACTCGGAGAAGTGGAGGCATATTGTTGGGAGAAGGGCATCCAACTTGACCTTGCATATGTTGCACATCCACAATCCAATGGTCAGGTTGAGCGAGCCAATGGGTTAATTCTGCAGGGAATAAAGCCACGTCTTGAGGCACCGCTACATAGAGCAGCTGGAGCCTGGGCGGAAGAATTGCCATCTGTGCTGTGGAGTTTACGAACTACACCCAACAGATCCACCGGCTACACCCCTTACTTCATGGTATATGGAGCAGAAGCCATCCTACCTTCCGACATACTTCACGATGCACCAAGGGTTGCCGCCTACGACGAAGATGACGCTGAAGAATCCAGACGCCTAGATGTGGACCTTCTCGAGGAGGAGCGCATTTTGGCATGCCAAAGATTCGCCATCTACCAGCAGAAGATACGCAGCTACCATAGTTGCCGCGTTCAGCATCGCTCGTTTAAAGAGGGGGATTTGGTGCTCTGACTTAAGTAGAAGAAGTCGCACAAATTATCCCCGCCATGGGAAGGACCGTTCATCATAATCAAGGCGCTACTCAATGGGTCTTACTACCTCGTTGACAATCATGAACTGAAGGATAGACCCAACAAGGATCATAAGCATAAGAGACGTGACCCGGATGATGACTACCCGGAGCTTGATCGACCATGGAACATAGCACAACTACGTCCTTCCTACACTTAGCATTTTTTATCTAATTGTGTACCTCTTATATGATCAATGAAATAAAGCTCTTTGGTTCACTCATATTTCTGAGTCTTTTACCTCCTTTAGTGTTCATTTTTGGATCATATAAAACTTTTATGCATAAGCTTTGCGATTGCACTTGTGAAAATTCCGCCTACCGGCGTTAGTTTAAGTTTTCTGGTCAACACATTCTTTGTCATTTTTATGTGGATTCTGGAGTAGTGACTTTTGGCACTTATTGTCGGTGATTTTGTGCTTAGGTTATTGACGGTGCCATTGGGCATCATCACCTGAGCGCATGGTTCCGACAACGAGTCTTCCGACTCACGAAAAGTCAAGCATAAGAAGCAAAGTAATGGATAAGCCAACACTTGCTTAAAAAATATATACATGCTGGAAATAGTTCTTAAGTAGCAGGACATACACCATTGTTTTCCACCTTAAGTTAACACATAGTTTTTTCCGCATACACATTACTATAAGAGGTCCCAAACTTTAATAAGGTAGAGATCCCTGTGTTTACAATGCTAGTCCCTGGATCAATAGCTAGCATCCACAGTTAAGATGTAATATCAAGAAACAAAGGTCATACTACAACTTTATAACCAGGAATAAAATAATTCATCACATCCTACATAGCTCACTTGGCTATCTCATTACAATGCAGCAGAAATAACTATAGCATGGAGTCCTTCATCTTCAAAGTGCCACAGGCAATCATGTTGGTTGTAGACTTGTAATCCTAATCAACACACTTCACTAATATCAAACAAACCTGCAACATAATAAGTTACAGCCACAAGGGTCAATACATTTGAAATGTATTGGCAAGTGATACTATGGTAGAGTAGTGGAGACTATCATCTATATGCATTTGTCTAAGTGGAGATTAGGCTTGCTTTGCTCAAAATAGATTTTCCTTATCATTTTGAAAACACTAAGTTTTTGTTTAGCAAAAACTCCCAAGGCATCTCCTAATAGAAATTGGCGATCCTTAAACCCTTGTTCAACCACAAGTTTTCACTTAGAAATTGGGATGAGGAGATTCTTGATAGTTTCCATGTCTTGATGCTCAAATTGTCCTTTGTCAGGGACATGGCTAAGTACTTAGATTTTACACTCTGCAGAGGTGGTGCACTTTCCCCACAAGACTTGGTTTCACCAAGACAAGGTCTTTCAGAAGCCTTCCCTTAGACCAGAATGGACGCGTTCCAACCTATCATTCCCCTACCACCAACTGTCCATTTGGCTAGGTTATTGCAACCTATATGATCCAGGCAGAGCCCATAATGCCATGTGGCTGCACTTGAAGCTTCTCAAAATTTGACATCTCAAATCTCTTTGTTCCTGGGTGGCAATCCACAAGTGAGATACACAAGGTAAACCATAGAAATGGGACATGTGTAACCACTCAACGAAAAACCACCAAGCAAGTCCCTTTCCACCCAGGTAATTCATTCACTTAGTTGTTTTATTAAACAAAACACAAGTCCTTGACTTAGAAATATTCCACAGCATGAATATAATCCACCCTTGTTTTCTACTAGCTAAGCTAAGCATTATGGTAGTAGGAATCTTAACTTAGGAAAATTCTACTAAGGTTTCATCTACTAGGATTTCCCATGGCATAGTTTATACTTAGCAAAAATTCCATGCAAGTCCTACTTAAACATATCACTAATGCATAGTGAAAATAATGGGACAAAAGTATGAAGCACCACTTGCCTTTTTGGTAGAGAATATAAGTTCACTCCTTGATCTTGCAATAGTCACACTTTTCAAATTCCACTACAAATCAATCAAGGAAGCAAATATTCAATCTACCATTCAAGCAATCATCACATAAAATAATAAAAACAAAGCAATGCATGCAAGATGGCCACATAAGATTGTTTTATTTGTAAAAGTGGTTTCTAATAGGTTATAAACATTTGAAAACACCCATTGGTCATTTATAAAAGTGGTAAAACCATTTGATATCAAGTTACTGAAAGATGGCCACTTTAAGTCATTTTTGTTTTGTTAGAAATGGTTCAAACCATAGTAATATTTTGTAGTGTTTGACCAATGCATTTTAAACACAAATGTTAGTGTTTTATGGTCAAGTGTTTAATATTAAAACCATTTGCAAAAGGTTTTACCTATAAACCATTTTTATACCAAATCAATATTTTATGTTGTTGAAAATGCTTTTTAGCAAGGAAATGATTTATAGGGTTCATCAAATATATTTTTAAATCATAAAACTTTGTGTTTAGGGTCAGAGAGTTTAATTCAAATCATTTCCCAAAGGCTTTTCTCCAAAAAGCATTTTTAACTTATAAACAATATTTTCATTTGACTAAAAATGCTTTAATTCAAAGGTTTACTCTCTTGCCTCACAAAATATGTTTTTGAATCTACAAGTTGGTTTCTATGGTCAGTAGATTCAAAAAAATCCATTTGCCAAAGATTTTACCTTAAAAATATTTCTAGGATAAATTTTATGTTCAAAATATGCCTACACAAGTTTCTGCAAATACAACCAATTTAACAGAATCAATTTACACACAAAGTGCATAGTTGGAAAGTACTTGTTTTTCTGATTCCATTGATATAAAATTTACAAAATTTGGACATGTGGATCAAAAGTTATGCAATTTACAAATTTGAACATCTAATAGAACAAATTCTGGTTTTAAAACAAATCACAGGCCACGCGTCGTGTTCTGATTGGTTGGTACCGGTTCGCGCGGATCGCGCAGTATGGAGCGTTAGATCTAACTGAAAACGGGCGGCACATATCAGCGTACCTCTTCTCTTTAAGTGGATCTATCGTAGCCGACGGATCTACATCCTATGGTTCCTAGCAACTACCCAAAGACGGGCGGCGCTGGCGCGGCGGCGAGCGGCGGAGGCGCTCTGACTATGGCGGTATGGCGAATCTAGGAAGCGAGAGGAGGTTTGGGAGGTCTCACCGGGTTCGCAGGGTCATGGTGATGCTCGAGGTGGCCGCAGAAGGGGCAGGGGCGCACGGAGATGATGGCGATTCCTCGCCGGAGCTAGTATCGGCGTCGGGCACGTCCTGTTGTTGTCGGGGGCGAGCTCCTGGGGCGTAAGAAGTCAAGGAAACAAGTCAGGGAGATGCGCACGGTCTCGAGGGTTGCAGGAGTGCTCACCAGAACACGAGGGGCGCTCGGGGTTGGCGTCAGCATCTCGTCGAAGAAGGAGCAAACGATGGCGATGCTCGGTTGTCGTCGTTGCCGATGCTCTGGGTCAAGCGTGGGCAAGTGGAGGGTACTGGGAGGTGCTTAGGAGTCTGTGGAACACGCTCGTGTGGTCGAGGGGGCGAGGGGCGACGGTGGCTGGCCGGAATCTTCGCCGGAGGGCGTTAGAGGCAGTGGCGGTGTGTGAAAGAATTCGAGCAGCCTAGGGGCGGGGAGAAGCTGGGAATAGAGGGGAATGGTAGAGGAGAGAGGGATAAGTACACGCGGTCACGACGAGGTTTTAGCACGGGATTGATGGAAATTTAACGCCGCCATTCATCGTCTGAGAAACGGCCAGAGGGGCGTGGTTTTCGCGCGGGTGAGAACGAAGGTGAGCTGGCGGTGGGGTCGCTTCGTCAGCGAGGTGCGGGGTTAGGAGTGGGGTCACCTCGTCAGTGGGGCTGCGGGTCGTTTCTCTGGTGCGAATCGTTTTTCCTGTGGGAGGGGAGATGGGTTAGCTGGGCCAGTGGGCTGGGCTTGCTGGCTGGGCTGGCTGCTTTCATTTTTTTGTTCTGTTTCTCTTTCTTTATCCATTTCTATTATTCTGTTTTGATTTTTATTTAAATAATTAAAACACTAATTGAATTCAAACTTTTGCCAAACCTTGAATATATTTTAATACTGTTTAATAACATATTCCAAAGTCCATTTTAGAATAATTCTTTTATTCTTTTAGGGTCTATTATTAAATTTAAAAATAGATATTTGTCTTTATTTCAAATCGGATTTAATTATGTTTTAAAAATCTAATTGAATTCTAAATTTTACCAAACCTTTTTCAGTAGGCTTTATTTATACAAAATAATTTCACTTTGAAATATTATTTTAAAACACTTTAATATGTTTTAATGTTTAATTTAAAATGGAAAATGCCTCTTCTTAAATAAAATTAGATATAATAAATCCTCATGATTTTATTTAAATAATCCTTTACTCTTTTAATTAAACAAAAATATTTTATTTTACTTGCTTGGCTAAGTTTTAATTTGGCTCTTCAAAATAGTCCTTATTTATTATTTCTTCCTTTATTTTATAAAATCCATATCTTTTTATTTAAAGGCCAAAAGTTGGTGATTCCAATTTGTAAAATTTTATTTGATATTTGTTTGCCCTTTTAATCTCTTTAGGATTATTTGCTCACCATTTGGTATGGATTTTAGATAGGAGTTTTATTAGCTTTGGAAATTTAATTTCCTTATCTTACTAAATTCATAAGATTATATTTATGGCTCCAAATTAAGTGAAACCAATTTCTATGGTTTTATAATATTTCAATTTGTCATTCTTGATCGTTTATAAATGTTTGTTGATAAACTTTTATAGGGTTCAAATCCTTAGTCTTTGAGATAACTTGGAAATGTTTTTCTTCCATTAAGGTCTTAAGGATTTGGTTTATTTTCCAAGTGTTTAAATTTCAAGATGCCTTTATGAAGAAAGCATTTCACTTGATTTGAATTTAGTTGGATTCAAACAGTATTCAAAGTTTGTTCAAGATGGAATTTTAAGTTTCCATTTAGAAATAAAAAGTTTATTTTCACCCTAAATTTCAACAATTATTTATTTTGTTTCTTTATTTTTTTCACATTACAAAATTTGTAAAATTTTGGGATGTGACAATTACAGAGAAAACAAATATTACAAATTGTTTTTTATTCCTCTGGCACAAGCGACTTGGAAGCAACATCATCGGCAGCAGGAGAGTCACCCTCGAAGTCGGCAGTGTTGAGGGACTTGGAGGAGCTTTGGTTGCCGCCGTCGATGGTCTTCATTGGCACAAAGACGTTAACGTTGACCAACTCGGCGACTCTGGTGTCATAACCTGCGAGTGACGCCAAGATAGATTCGTGATTTATCTTTTGGCCTTCGTCATCTACGTCGGGGATACCAGAGGTTACCGTGTCGATGTCGGCATTCTTGTAATGTGCCTTGACCATGGACAACGCCATCCTAGCACCGACCCGTGCACATGAAGCTTTCCAGCTTGCGATACGCTCGGGAGCTCGGCGCAGGATCTCCGAGAACTTCGCCATAGAGTCTGATGCCTTGATATTGATCTAGAGGGGCATGGAAATCTCTTTGGCTTGTGCGATGGCGGTGTTGATGAAGTTGCCGGCAAGGACCATGCATTCCTTTGGCGGAGTAGGCGACCGGGTTAAACCCATAGGAGCTTCGAATTCCCGACAAAGGAGCACATGAGTTCAAAAATTCAGAGTATCTAGACTACAGCAATCCAAGATGGAGAATCACTTACTGAAGATGCTGGCCTCAGCTTGCTAGAGGGTATCTGTCATGGAGTCCCGTTCTTGTTGGAGGAGCTTGTACGCTTCATGATGGCTTTGATTTTGCTCATTAGCAGCTTTCTTCTGCTCTTTCAAGATAGTGATTTCCTCCTTCAAGTGGTTCATCTCCTCGTTGGCGGAGTCCTACAGGACTTTCATTGATTCTTCATGCATCTTCAGCATGTCCTTCCTCTCCTGCTTGAGGATCTTGTTTTCGCTATCCAATTGCTGAATGTTCTTGGATTGCTCGAAAATATCCTTAGCCTTGGAAATGGTTTCTGCAAGTTGGAGAAAAGACAGTACACAGTGAGTACTCGGAGAATACACGAGACCAAGCCGGAATACAGAAAAAGAAAGGAAAAACAGACGCTTGCTCTTGATGATATGTTCCTTCAAGAAGGCAGTTTTACCCTTTTCAGCTTCCAAGTCTGCGCGCATCTTCTGGTACTTGTCGTTGGCCATGCCCCTCCGAGCATTCTCATTCTATGGAAAGAAGAAAGTTAAAACGTTGTTTGGTCTACTTGGAGCATCTAGCCGGAAAATTTCCACCTAGATGCTCGGGGGCTACAACGAGAGTTTTTAACTTAGCAATATGCTTAGTCTTTCTTTAAGCATCTAGTCGGAACTAATTCAGTTTTTGATTAGAAGCTTGGGGCTACAGTATAAAGTTTTTAACTCGTATGTATGCCTAGCTTCTCTTAAAGCATCTAGTCGGAACTAATTCAGTTACAACTAGAAGCTTGGGGGCTACAGTATCAAAATTTATAAACACTACGTATGCTACTCTTAAAGCATCTAGTCGGAATATTCATTCCACCTATACGCTTGGGGGCTACAGTGAGAAATTTTCTAGCTTAGTCACTCTTAGAGCATTTAGACGCAAAATACCTATGGTTTTCCGTGTAAATCCTCGGGGGCTCCAGTGGGATACTCATATGAAATGCAAAAGGCAAATAAAACTTACAAGTGCAATGATCTTGAGGTTGGTAGCACTCTCAGCCAGCAGCTTGCCGAAGGATACACTATTTCCTTGCAAGATCTCTACTTGCCGGAGAAGCTCCTCTAGACCGCATGTCGGAGATGCGGTGCCACACCAGGAACCAGAGAAGTGCTACCCGGCGTAAGTACCGGATAGACTATCTTCGGAAACTCAATGGTTTTCTTAGGTGCGGGGGCGCCGCCTTCGGCAGAAGTACCACCTTCCACCACCGCCTTACCGCTACTGATGGCATCCTTAGCCGGCCATTTGGTGTGCGGTACTCTCCTGCGTCGCCTGTTCGCCGACAACAGCAAGCTCGGTAGAGGCACCTGAGTCCACTTCCATGGCGGAAGGGCCAGCTGCTTCCTTGTCTTGAGAGCTTGTCGGAGCGGACGAAGGCTTGACGATGGGAGTGACAGGGGCGATGGCGGGAGATGTGTCACGATGCAGCATATCCTTGATTGTTCTATAAGCCCCCAAAGTCTTCGAGGTCTTCTTCAAGCTGGTCGTGGCTTTCTTCCTGAAACGTGCAAAATGCATAAGTATGGGAACAAGACAGACAAATGGACAATGTCAGAGAGAAAGAAGCTTACACAAGAGGGGGTGTTTTAGCAAAAGGGATCCATGTAACCTTTCTTTTCTCCATCTCCAGGGCGGCGGTAGTCTTTTTGGAGGCTCCACCCTCCGTCTTCTTCTTCTTGCCTCTGTCGGCAACATCAGAGGTGGATCTCTTCCGCTTTCGCGCCAATGGAGCATCGTCGTCGAACACGACGGTGACTTCCTTCATCTTTGGATCATAGATTTGAGGAGCCATGATGTCCTCATCTATGTTGCTGAGCTATTAAGTGAAGAACCACCGTGTTAGATGAGATGGTAATGGCTAGACGGAAGAACTGGAGTATATGTCATACATGGAAAATAAGCAGTTACCTTTGGGCACTTGCTCTCTACCAGTCGTAGGTGATGGCGAAGCCACGCTTCTTGTCCTTCACCTTGACGATGTCCTTGAGGCGAAGCTTGATGGAGTCGCTCAAGAAGTTGTCCACGGAGATGCGGAGGCTATCCCTTCTATCGTTGGAATACTCGTCCATCAGCTTCAAGGGGTGTTGCAGAGGCTGGATCCGCCTAATGAACCAACACATGGCTAGGTCCAATCTGGTCAAACCCGTCTCTATGAACCACTCTATCCGCCTTATAGCGTGGGAAGCGTCGATGTCGGAGGGAAGGGAGGCCTAGGATCTCCATGTTGAGGCTTTGGCGGCTGCTCCATCGTTGAAGTTCGGGTATGTTACTTATCGGCCGTCTAGAGGGATATCTGGGCCGTAGAAGTAAGTGCGCTACCAGTTCTTGCAGGACTCGTGGCCGACGATGTCGGGGAAGCGCCGGCCAGGTCGGTTCTTGAAGCTAATGGTGCCATAATTTCTAAGTTCGTCCTTGCTGGCTCCGGCTTCGCGCTTGACGGTGAATAAATATATGAAGAGATCTAGCCTAGGCTTAATCCATAGATAACCCTCGCAAAGCGCCGCGTAGTTGCTAAGCTCTAGGATGCTATTGGGGGAGAGGTTCTGAGGCTGTACTCGGTAATGATTCAGAACAGCAAGGAAGAAGTTAGAGATGGGCAGGGAGACGCCGCGTACCATCTAAGCTTTGAGGTACACCTTTTCTCCGGCTTGGGGAGAAGGTGTGACCTCGTCGACCGGAGCCACCCGCCAGGCGAGCCCCTCCGTCGCGGGGAGCTATCCCTCGTTGATCAGCTCCTTGATGTCACGGTCGGTAATATCCGGACCGCGCCAATCGCACTTATGTGAGTCATACTCCTCATCTAGCAGCTCTTGCGCTGCTGGATTATGGTTGCCGCCGGTGGTTTCGTCCACCGTGGACTTGGGAATGACCAGGCCTTCTGGGGGCACGACGACGGAGCTCGCCGGCTTCGCCCGACGCCGCCATCGAAGGGGAGGAGCTGTTGCTGGCCATTGGGTGCGTTCGGAGGTGACTGGTGAGATTGGGAGTTAGGGTTTTTTGTGTGAGGCGCAGAGAGCTCGAGGAGACGCTTGCCTGAGGAAGAAGAAGATGCATGAGAGAATGAGGTGAAAAAGTAATTTTTCCACTACAGTTACTATTTATGGTCTCCGGCATCAAGATTCGTGCAGCTTGATCGAATGGTTGCCGCGTAGACGACGTGTGCGGAAACGTGCGCGGAAATTTCGCCACGTACCAACCGTCGCCGCCAACGGTTCGTATCGCTCACGCGGGAAAAGTGGACATGATTGCGTTCTCTGCATGTGTTAGTTACGAGGCGTTGCTGACCTATGTCTACATCGCCCTAGTTGTCATAGGGAGATGAACCATCACATCAGAAGATTCCGGCATGGACGGATCCAGTCTGGCTATGGAAGAGTACGATGAAAGGTTCAGCAATTCTCCGACTTACTAATTGAAGACGGAGAAAACCTTGCAGGGTTCTTTGGGAGGACTACAAGATGTTGCTTGACGATTTGTCGACAACCTTCTAGACGGAGCATTCAACATGAAGAGGCAAGACGGCGCAAGATCTTGGAGTTCTCCGGGGGCTACTGTTGGGGATATGCTATATGGGTATCCTCATAGCATGTATCTCATCCGGATAACCCGGGTGGCCCACAGTTGGTAGCATGGCCCATGGCCTGCTGGGCGGCCCAGTTAGATGGATCCAGAAGGGAGGCCCATGCCGGATCAATGAAGGCTACGGTGGAGTCACCAGCATACCCGGAGACTTGGAGTACAAGACACGCTAGACTAGTAATAGACGGTGTAGGACTCTGTAACCTATCCGGCTAGGACTTTTCCTTGTAACTCTAGGACCTAGCGACTATATAAGTCGGGCCTATGGGAGACTTTAGGGCACAACTTCACATAACCTCGCACAGCGAACCTGTCTCGATAACTCTGCGTATTGCCCTTATAGTGATTTATAGCAGGAGTAGGATTCCGCCACCATTGTGGGATCTGAACCTGGGTAAGCTATGTTACCTCGTACACGTCAACCGTCCGCCTTCCCCCACGTCTCTAAACACGCACTGTGAGGACCCCTCCATGGCGTACTCGTCGGCAATACCACGACACAGAGCGACTACGGCGCTGGAGCTCGGGCTTGCCCATTTTATGGAGGACTTCGATCTGGACGATGTTACCAGTGGGTATCCCTCGACCATTGGTAGAGTGGATATCGCTGAAGTCTTGGCATTGAACACAAAATCCGCCCCTTACGTGGAGCATGTGTTAGCGATTGGCGATCTCCTGCTGTACCAGGAGACACACGTGGCCCCTGGTGACCCTGACCCAAAGCATCGCAACCTGCCATCGGAGCAGCCGTTTCAATCGGCAGTTGCGAAGTCGCTGACAACCCATGGAAGACCTTTGTTCGGGTCAGGGGTCAGTCAAAGCGTCATCTTCCAAGCCTGCTGAGTAGATAGAGTATATGTAATAGACCGTTAAAGACGAGTGGCTGGATGTAACGAACTTGTGTGTAAGATAGGTGTGAAATGCAAGATTTGTTTTGCAATGAAAGAGTCGTGTCCGACTGTTTTATTGTTTTGTTGTTGTTTAAATTTTTTCTTGTTGTTGCGTCGGGGGTAGCTAGTCCCCGAGCATTTTTTGTCAAATTCTGGCCGTGTGAGTTGGGTTTGGTCTACTCCCGTGGTTCATGGAACCAGTCGCCTCGCGACTCCAGAAGGGTGTCCTGTACTTGGTGTTTTCCCGGGACGCGTGAGGCTTGCATAGGACAAGTCCCCGAACATGGTACTTAACCATTTGAGGTGCGGCTCCAAATGTAGGATAGGAAAAGTTTCACTGTATTTGTGTAGCGCGTCCCACGTCCTGGCTTGGAAAACCAGTCGCTTGGCGAGTCCAATTCGGGTCCTCATACTTGGTTTTTTCCCGAAATTTGTGAGGTTCATGTAGGATGAGTCCCCGAGCGTGGTACTTTTACGTTCGAGGTGCCACGGCCTAGGATGAGGGGGACTTGGTGTTGTGAGAAGCAAGTCCGGTCATCGTGGCTCGGAAAGCTAGTAGAGCAAGGCGACCCCGATGGTGGATCTCGTTTTTGGCATTTTTTGTGGACAGTCTGTAGCCCGAATTATCTCGGTGCCCGCAAGCTACACTACTTGGATCTGCTGAGTCTCTCTTCCAAGTGTAGACGACCGGTAAAGTAATGTGATTGCGATACAAGAGTGATTGGCACAAGAGTAGGCTAGAAGACACAATTTGTGGCATCAACCGATTTATTCATTGATAGTACGAGTGAGTACAATTTGAAACGCTAAGTGTAAAACTTGCGCATAAGGTTGACATTCAACGGTCGCTCGATGTTTAGTTTGCCGTCACCGCGTATGCCGACTAAGTAGTAGGCGTCGTTGCCTAGTACTCTCCCTATGGAGAATGGCCCCTCCCATGGGGGGATAGCTTGTGCATGCCTTTCTTATCCTGTATGAGTCGCAAGACGAGGTCACCTTCTTGGAAGGTTTGCATCCCGATCCGTCGGCTGTGGTAGCGGTGGAGGCCTTGCTGGTAGATGGCGGTGCGGGACCAAGCGAGGTCGTGGGCCTTGTCGAGTAGGTCGATCCCGTTTTGTCGGGAGACTTCATTGTCCTGTTCTGCGTAGTGGATGACTCACAGAGAATCGTGCTCGAGGTCGTTTGGCATGATCGCCTCAGCCTCGTAGACCATGAAGAAGGGTATAAACCCCATCGAGCGATTGACGAAGGTGCTAATGCCCTAGAGGACGGATGGGAGTTCCTCGATCCAGCATCCAGGTGTACGCTAGAGTGGTACTTGTAGGCGCGGTTTTATGCCATGAAGGACGCTCTAATTTTCCTGCTTTGCATGGCCGTTTGATTAGGGGTGTGCAATAGAGGAGAGGTCGAGTCGGATCACGTGTTCCTGGCAAAATTCTGCCATGGCTCCTTTGGCAAAGTTAGTGCCATTGTCGGTGATGTTGTTGTGAGGGTAGCCATACCGGTAAATAAGCTCGCGGAGGAACTTGGTGGCGGTTTTCCTGTTACATTTTTTATCGGTTTCGCCTCAGCCCATTTGGTAAACTTGTCGACTGCGATTAGGAGATGTGTGACCCTGAGGTCACGGTTTTAAACCGGCCCACCATATCGATTCACCATACAGCGAATGGCCATGTGAAAGGGATGGTCTTGATCTCCAAACCGGGGATATGTGTATGGTTGGAATATTTTTTGCATCTGACGCATCGCTAGACGATGTCGGCTGCGTCGGTGTGGGCGGTGAGCCAGTAGAAACCATGGTGCATAGCCTTGGCGACCAATGACCTGGCACCAGCGTGGTGGCCGCAATCGTCGGCATGGATGTCTTGTAGATTCCGGCGACCTTCCTATGGCTGGACGCATCGCTGGAACACTCCTGTGACGCTCCTTTTGTGGAGCTCTCCGTTGATGATGACGAAGGATTTGTAGCAGTGGACGATCATCCGAGCCTCGACCTCGCCCTTTGGTAGGATCTTGTGTTCGAGGTAGGCGATGCATGGTTCGGTCCAGTCGTGTAATGTCGTGGCCATGGCGGCCAACAATGAAGCTGGCTACGGCGGGATTCTGATGTCAATCTCCTTTGGTGGGGAGACTGGCGGTTTCTTGATGCTATCAAGGAAGACGTCGGGTGGTGGTGTTTGTTGTGACGACCCAACACGCGACGGGCCATCAGCTTCTTCGATCTTCATTTGATCGATCTATAAGGTTTGTTGCATGCAAAACTAAAAATTTCTATCGCAAGAACACAGAAAATCAAGATCTAATCTACGGCGAAGCAAGATCTAATCTACGAGATTGGTGCAACAAGATTGTAGAGAACTAACCCTCGTAGATCCAAAGTGTTAACGATATTAGATCTTGTGGTTGATGTAGTTGATCACTTGCCAATCTCAAGATCGAGTAGACGATCCTTCTAGCACCGTGTTCCGGTAGCGCTTCCGCACTTGGTCACACATACGGAGTCGATGAAGACCTTCCTCTCCCCGTTCCAGCATGCAGCAGAGGTAGTAGATCCCCTCGGAATCCCAACATCACGATGGTGTGGTGGTGGTGGAGGAGATATTTCTGTAGGGCTTTTCTTAAGCCAGAGCAGGACGGTGGAGAAGAGAGAGGGGAGGCGGCGTCTAGGGTTTAGGAGCCAGGTACAAGGGGGCAGGGGTGCTCCCCCACCCCTCCTTATATAGATGGGGGCGGAGGCCAAGGTTTCCCAGCCCTAGCCGAGTCCCCCACCCAACTCAGCCAAGGGGAAGAGTTGGGGACTTGGCCCCCAAGTCTCCCTCTTACCAAAAAAGTGTTTGACTATTCAAACTAGGGTTTGACCCCTATTTCATAGTGCTGGACGGTTGGCCCCTTTGGGCTTGGTGTGGCTGGCCCCTAGGGCCCCCATGACATGCCACAGACCAAGTGACCCCTCCTGGGTGGTGGAACCACTGGTGGTCCCACTAAAACATTCTAGAAGTTTCCGGTCAAAACACCAAAACTTTTCTGAACCCCGAAAAACCACTTTCCTTATACCATTCTGGATCTCCTCGTGATGTCCTGGATCCAATTCGATACTCCAAACAATATTCAGTCTCCAACTAATATTCCATATCAACTTAAACAACGTCGAACCTTAAGTGTGTCACCCTATAGTTCGTGAACTATGCAGACATGATTGAGAAACCTCTTTGGTCAATAACCAATAGCAGGACCTGGAGATCCATAATGGCTCCCACATATTCAATAATGACTTTGTAATAGAATTAACCATTGACATACGATACCGATTCCCTTTGTCGCGCGATACTTTACTTATCTGAGGTTCTATTGTCGGTATCTCCATACCTAGTTCAACCTCGTTACTGATAAGTACTGTTTACTCGTACTGTGATGTGACATCCCTTGTGACATAGTCACATGCTTGCAAGACAATAGGATGACACTCCACCAAGAGGGCCTAGAGTATATCTATCCGTCATATGGATGGACAAATCCCATTCTTGATCCATGCGCTTCAATCCATACTTTCAGAATAACCAATGCCACATTTATAACCACCCAGTTACAAAGTGGTGTTTGATGTCATCAAAGCATACATCCAGTTTTGGTGATTAGCATGATCTCATGGTCAAAGGATTAGGTTACTATGTATTTGAAAGCTTGTAGCAAACAAACTTTAAATGACTTGATCTTATGCTATGCTTACTATGGGTGTGTGTGTCCATCACATCATTCTCCTAATGATATGATCTTGTTATTAATAACATCCAATGTCCATGACCGGGAAACCCTGGTCATCTTATTAATCAACAAGCTAGTTTAACAAGAGGCTTACTAGGGACTCTTTTATGTTTACAAAACACACATGTATTAATGTTTCCGGTTAATACAATTATAGCATGGGATGCAAACATTTATCATAAACACAAAGATATAATAATAATAACCACTTTATTATTGCCTCTTGTCCATATCTCCAACAGTCTCCCACTTGCACTAGAGTCAATAATCTAGATTACATGGTAATATACCTAACACCCATGGCGTTCGGGTGTTGGTCATGTTTTTCCCCAAAGAGAGGTTTAGTCAACGGATCTGCCACATTCAGATCTGTGTGTACTTTACAAATCTTTATGTCACCATCTTGGCAATGATCGCGAATAGCATGAAAATGTAGCTTGATATGCTTCAGCTTCTTGTGTGACCTTGGCTCCTGCACATTGGCTATGGCACCCAAGTTATCACAAGAGATGGCCATCGGGTCCAACGCACTAGGAACCACACCAAGCTCCATAATGAACTCCTTCATCCATATCGCTTCTTGTGAAGCCTTCGAAGCAGCTATGTATTCTGATTCAGTTGAAGATCTCGCCACAATGCTTTGCTTAGCACTCCTCCAGCTCACTGTTGCACCATTCAAAGCAAATATGTATCTAGACTGTGACTTAGAGTCATCCGGATCTGTGTTACAACTAGCATCGGTGTAACCGTTTACAACGAGCTCTTTGTCACCTCCATAAGAAAGAACCATATCCTTAGTCCTCTTTAGGTACTTTAGGATATTTTTGACCTTTGTGCAGTGTTCCACTCCTGTATCACTTTGATATCTTCTAGTAAAATTAACAACATGTTCTATATCCGGTCTTTTACACAGCATGGCATACATGATAGAGCCTATGGCCGGGGCATAGGGGATCTTACTCATCCTCTCTCTATCTTCTGTCGTAGCTGGATTTTGAGTCTTACTCAAGGTCTTACCTGGTAACATGGGCAAGAACCCTTTCTTGCTTTGTTCCATTCTAAACCTTTTTAGAACCTTGTCCAAGTATGTACTTTGTGAAAGCTCTATTAAGCGTCTTGATCTATCACTATAAATCTTGATACCTAAGATGTATGCTGCTTCGCCAAAATCCTTCATTGAAAAACTATTATTCAAATAGGCTTTGACACTTCCAAGAAGTTCTATATCATTCCCAATCAACAATATGTCATTCATATATAGTACTAGGAATTCTATAGAGCTCCCATTCACTTTCTTGTAAATACAAGCTTCTCCATACGTTTGTATAAATCCAAAGTTTTTTGATCACTTTATCAAAACGTTGATTCCAGCTCCGGGATGCTTGCTTCAGTACATAAATGGACTGCTGAATTTTGCATACCTCGTTAGCATCTTTAGGATCGACAAAACCTTTGGGTTGTACCATATACAACGCTTCTTCAATGTCACCATTGAGGAACGTCGTTCTGACATCCATCTACCAAATCTCATAATCCAAAAATGCAGCGATTGCTAACAAAATCCTCATAGACTTTAGCTTCGCTATCGGTGAGAAAGTCTCACCGCAGTCAACTCCTTCAATTTGTCAAAACCCTTTCGCAACAAGTCGAGATTTACAGACGGTAACATTACCATCAGCATCTGTTTTATTCTTGTAGATCCATTTGTTCTCGACAGCCTTGCAGCCATCTGGTAAGTCCACCAAAGTACACACTTGGTTTTCGTACATGGATCCAATCTCAGATGTCATGGATTCTTGCTGTTTGTTGGAATCTGGGAACATTATTACTTCCTCATATGTCGCATGGTCGTTGGTGTTGTCCACCAATATGACATTCATAACAGGGTCATACCAATCAGGAGTGGTACAAACCCTCGTCGACCTACGAAGTTCAATAGCAACTTCGTTCGAAGTTTCATGATCATCATCATTATCTTCCTCTCTTATTAGTGCAGGCGGCATAGGAACATCTTCCGGTGATGTGCTACTCTCAAATCCAAGATAAGGTTTAACAACCTCGTCGAGTTCTACTTTCCTTCCAGTCACTTCTTTTGAGAGAAACTCCTTCTCAAGAAAGGATCCATTCTTGGCAACGAAAACTTTGCCTTCGGATCTATGATAGAAGGTATAACCAATTGTTTCTTTAGGGTATCCTATGAAGACGCATTTTTCCTCTTTGGGTTCAAGCTTGACGGTCTGTAACTTCTTTACATAAGCTTCGCAACCCCAAACTTTAAGGAACGACAACTTGGGTTTCTTACCAAACCATAATTCATACGGTTTCATTTTAATGGATTTAGATGGTGCCCTATTTAAAGTGAATGTGGCTGTCTCTAATGCATAACCCCGAAATCATAACGATAAATCTATATGAGACATCATAGAATGAACCATATCTAAGAGAGTTCGATTACGACATTCAGACACACCATTTCTCCGTGGTGTTCTCGGTGGTGTCAATTGTGAAAGTATTCCTTATTTCTTCAAATGCATGCCAAACTCGTAACTCAGATATTCACCTCCGCGGTCAGAACACGGAAACTTAATATTTTGTTACGTTGATTTTCTACTTCACTTTGGAATTCCTTAAACTTCTCGAAAGTTTTAGACTTGTGTTTCATAAAATACATATACCCATATCTACTCAAGTCATCCGTGAAAGTAAGAACATAACGATAACCAACGCGCGATGCTACACTCATTGAACCGCACACATCGATATGTATTATTTCCAACAAGTCTATAGCTCGCTCCATTATGCCAGAGAATGGAGTCTTAGTCATTTTTCCCATTAGTCATGATTTACATCTTTCAAGTGATTCAAGAAGTCCATCGGAATGGAGTTTCTTCATGCGTTTCAGTACAATGTGACCAAGACGACAATGACACATGTATGTAGAATTATCATTCAATTTCATTCGTTTAGCATCTATATTATGAACATGTCTATCACTACTATTGAGATTCAATAAGAATAGACCATCCATCTCAGGCGCATGACCATAAAAGATATTACTCATATAAATAGAACAACCATTATTCTTGGACTTAAACAAGTAATCGTCTCTCAATAAACAAGATACAGATATAATGTTCATGCTTAACGCAGGCACCAAATAACAATTATTTAAGTTTAAAACTAATCCTGAAGGTAGGTGAAGAGGGAGCGTGCCGACGAAGATCACATCAACCTTGGATCCATTTCCAACGTGCATCGTAACCTCATTTCTCACTAGTCTTTGTTTATTCTACAGCAGCTATTTCGAGTTACAAATATGAGAGACCTAACCAGTATCAAATACCTAGGAACTACTATGATTACTAGTAAGATACACATCAATAACATGTATATCAAATATACCTTTCTTCTTGATGTTGTCGTTCTTCAGATCTGCCAGGTACTTGGGGCAATTCCGCTTCCAGTGACCTTCGCCCTTGTAGTAAAACCACTCAGTATCAAGCTTAGGGCCAGCCTTGGGCTTCTTAGTAGGCACGATAGCTTTCTTGCCGCCCTTCTTCTTCGTATTGCATTGCTTCTTGAAATTGGTGGTCTTATTGACCATCAACACATGGTGCTCTTTCTTGATCTCCACTTCAGCAGTTTTTAGCATGGAGAAGAGATTAGGTAACGTCTTATCCATACGTTGCATGTTGTAGTTTATCACAAAGTTCTTGTAACTAGGTGGCAGTTATTGGAGGACACGATGAATCCCCAATGCATTAGGAATCGTTATTCCCAAAACATGGAGTTTGTGTCAACCCCCGCATTTTTAATCCTAGATGCTTGTTATGCCATACATTGCAATCCCAGGATTACCATTTTTGTGAGACATAACAGATTGGTACCATAGTTCATCATCCATTACAAACCATAATAAAGGTCTTACAAATAAAGGATCTCATGATCCGGTCTTAATACAATCAACACAGCAGAATAATAATAAGGGTAGCGTGGTCGAAGCTCCATCTTCAGGGTCACAGGCAATGCTAACGATGGGAGATGATCCTAGTTGTCATAGACTTCCTATTGTCCATCATCCTGGTAGTCCTCTTCATAGCATGTCCATGGGAAAGCCAAGGACAAAGCCATGAGTACTCTTTAAGTACTCACAAACTATCCCTAACAAGTAAGTAGTTTGAGTAGGAATCGTAAGCTCTAGGTTTATTTGAAAAAAGCCAGGTTTATCTCTAACTTAGTTTAGAAGTAAAGAAAACTAGTTTAATGCTTTACAACACCTAAGTGGGAACTTAGTTTTCATGTTCACAACCCTGTTGTGGTCAAGTCAAAGTCATAGTTCATTTCATAAGTAATTTTTAAAACATCTGACGATGGAACAGTATGGCCACTCCAACTGTCCATAACCGCGAATGCGGATATTCGAATAGTTTGACACTCTGCAGAGGTGGTACACTTTCACCACAACATTCGATACATCCATCAGGAATAATCCTGAATCACCATACTCAGTATGCAGATAATGAATCCTAACCTTTCAATTACACACCCTAGTATAGGCACCTCCCCTATGAGTTTGTCCTCCCAACCATGACCATCTATCATCTTGAGAACTGCACAGGTGGACATTCATCATCAGGTAGCCTCAGCTCAAACCTCTCCCACAAGGGAACCCATACTATGATATATAAACTTCTAGTCAAGCCCTACCCAAATTCGTGTATTGTGGTTGTACGGTAAAATTGGAATGGTATCGCATCTGAACCCAACCATCAGTTTTATAAAGGGCTAAGGCTCATGCCTCAACATTTTCGTCATCAAATCATCTGGTGTTCATAACACATGTCAAAACATTTCATTAGAATGACTCATCATTCCAAGATTTTCATAATCATTTTCACCAAGTATTCCCATCTAAAGTGATCAACTTTTATGCTTAGCACTAGCCACTAAAGTTGAGGGTAATCACTAAAGAGGGGTGTTAATCAAGTGTGACTTATCCAAATCTAATCTCATGCCTCAGTATGACATCTAGTTCTAACTACTTAGGCCATGTTTTAAGATCTTTATGCTACCTATAATATCTTTCCAAAACTCACAAGTCACTAAGTAAAAGTAATAAAGAACTTTGATAAAGAAATAAAATAATAAAACTTGCAAGTAAAACTTGGGATTGGTATAATCAAAGTTGCATAACCAAATATGCCTAAGGCCTCTAGTTTGCATAGTTATCATGCAAGTGTTAGCTTGCCAAGTTGCAAGTGTTAGCTTTCCTTGATTGGTGCAGTGGTTAAAGTTTTCTTCTTCTTCGTAGTACTCCTCGTAGCCTTGGTCGGTACTAGCGTCTATAAATAAATACGAGGTACACAATCACCAAACAATACTTAACTACCTCTATTTAGCACACAAAGGTTCACACTAGATGATCTAGCATCATCACACTCATCACATGAAATAAAGAGCTAGTTTTATTTATTTTATTTTAGAAAAGTAATTTCTACTCATTGAAAACTACTTAAGATTTAATATTCTCCAATTAAAATATGGGATCATATTGACGCATGCCATCACCACATATTTTAATACTTGGGAATGTAATTTAAAGTGGTGTCACAATCTAATAAGGTTAAACATTACTATTTTAAATAATTAAGTGACTAGAAATGCCTATGGGGCATTCTTTTAATACTAGTCCAGTATCACTGCAAGTAAACCTAAATATTTTTATATATTCAGAAAGATCTAGTCAAATGTGATTTTTGAGAGTTGGAATAAAATCAAAAGCATTTATGGTTGATTTTTGAAAAATGTTTGAATGTAGAAAAGTCTTTGTCTTGTTATTTTTGGTATAGGTGATCTATAATTGCAAATGGTTTGAATCCAGTGGGCTTGGATTAATATTTTCAATACCTTTCTAGAAAAATGGGTTTCATGCAATTTGGTTCAGTAAAACTCTTTGAATTTCTTTTTGAATCTATTGACTGAACTAGAGTTTGAATAAATTGGAAAATATCTATTTGAATCTCTGGGCTGAGCACGGGAATGTTACCGGGCCAGCCCAACTACATAGCGCGCGCAGCAGGCTGCTAACAGAGAGGTCCCACACGCCAGCAGCTCTAACTACGCGAAGTAGTATCTTTCAATCTGAGCCCTACGATTAGAACAAGATCTACGGTAGTGGTGCGTCGTCTCCTCCGAACAACTCCGGCGAGACCGAACCCTAACAGCGAAGGTGGGGGTACGCGGCGGCTTACCAGGGCTCCAGCTAGGGTCGGCGATGGGGGCGAACGACGTTGTCGATGACGGCGGTTAGAACGGTGGTCACGGCGGCTCCTGGGGTGGCTCCAATAAAACGGCTTCGCTCCTCCTCTGAAGCAGCGGACTCCCGTGAAATTCCGGCGATGGGGAGCTCGCCTTGCTACGGGGAAGGGTCAGGGGTGGTCCATGAGGAGTGCGGAGTGAGGTGGTGTGAAGAATTAAGGCGGGGGTGTCCTCTATTTATACATCGGCGAGAGGGGAAGCGCGACATGGTTAGAGCTCATCGGTGACGACGGTGCAGTGAGCTAACAGCATGGTGAAGGGCGTAGGCCAGTGCGGTGTCTCCTGTCGATCATCACGGGCTTAATGGCATGACACGGGGCATTCGAGAACGGTCGGAATGGGTCGACGCTCTGCGCAGCTCCGACGGTGTTTTTGACGACACGCAGGTGCTACTTGTCGCGTGGCGGCGAACGGGCATGTCTGGGGGGTAGATGGTGGCGCGGTGAGTGCATGCACGTGCGGTGAGGGTGAGGCGCGGCGTGTGGGTGCGTGTCGGCTGTGGCACTCTAGCGCGCTCTCGGTATGGCAGAGAGGAAATGGGCGCGGCTGTTCTCAGTGGTCCAGGGCCTGGCTGCGCTCGAGGGTTGGACAAGGGGTGGCTGTGGATGCACTACAAGAAGACCCCCTCTACTGCAACGCACTTATGCGTATCTAGATGCCAATATATGTGTTGCTAAACACTTTACCAACGGAAGAAATTTGCGTTGCGTTTTTGGGCGTTGCAAGGATACAATGCAACACATATATATGCGTTAGTAACCAATGGGATAAGCGTTGAAAAATAGCTACAGAGCTGAACCAACAGCTGTATGCGTTCGTAGAGGCATCCTATGTATATAAATTATATATTGCCGAAATACTATTTTCTCGACATGATGGTTTGATCATTCTAGAAGATGGTGGATCTTTTTCTTACCGAGAGAACATATTTCAAACGTGACATATCAAAACACCATCACAAAGAATTCATTTTATTATTGCAACACCAATCCATACATGAAACTCATTTGAAGACTATACAATTTACAATCTTTCATCAGCATATGGTATTCTGCCTTGTCCTATATATACTGGCTGGAACACCATTCCATACAAGATGATTATATGAAGAGTAGAAAATTTACAATCCTGTGTCAAAATATGATATTCCACCTAATCTAGATATGTCCTTTCTATTACTTGGCCTAACATGTCTAGAGCTGATATCCAAATAGCAAGTCTGGCCGATGTATGTGACCTGCAAACACAAATTTCGTTTTCAGTATCAAAGTGGCAAAAACAGTGTGAAGGCTATAGTGAATTCTACTAATTAGTTGCTTAAAAATTGGTAGTATACCAAAGCTAAAAGTTCACACATGTCTTGCATTACATAATAGAAGTAGCTCAAGGTAAAGGATTGGGACATTACATGAATCATGATGCAATCATTGATTGTAGTTTGCATGCAAGCTAACCGTTTTATCATGGGGGAATGAGTAATTGACATATTGGTAGTATGACGGGTGTACTTAGAATATTAAGAGCAACAAAGACATATAAGATAGTGGTTAGCAATTATCGTGACATCACTACCTGATACCCTTACATTCCCAATGTTCAATGCTGCTAAAGTTTTATTGATGGTACCACACCCGCATAACAATTAAGCTATGGCACTGTTGCTGATCTTTCTGCACCTTTTCAAGCATAAGGAAGATATTTGGCACATTCCACTACTGAGTGTTGACAAATCTAGAAAATATTCAGTTCTTGACAACCTCAAAATAGCAAAAGCACATTTTCATAAATACGAAGAAGCAGAACTAAATTAATAGATATATGGTGAATGACCATCGTACATGTGTGTTCATGATGCTTGCGCCACAGTCAATACATGTAAAATGCCAGACAGATTAATTCTTCATGTCGTGAGAAATAGACAGTGCAATGTAACGAGGAGAAAATATATCTAATTATTTCTTCATACCCAATGAGCAAGCATACATATCACCTTGTTTATTGAACTTCCAACATTTGATTCATCGGTGTGTGTCCTAGCCTGGTCCTTTTGTAAATTGCTGACAATCTATCCTAACGCGCTGCTGCAGTCAACTCCTGTCAATGTGAAGGAGGATGATATACATGGAAGAGCAACAGTCCGAAAAAAAGAGGGCTGAGATTATAATACATAATACTTCCTCTGTACAGAAATAACTCACTTGAGTTTTTCTAGATATGAATGTATCTATATACTAAAACGCGTCTAGATACATTCAAATCTAGACAAAACTAAGTAAGTTATTTATGGAGGAAGGGAGTAAATAGCAGTTGAAAAATTGAGGTGTGAGAGTGTAGTCTATCTATTTATTGGCATCAATGGACATTCTTTTGCAAATTGCAAAAAAAACAAATCCTAGATGGATTAGTCTCCTGCGATTACAGAGAGTGAAAAGGACAAGGCATACCTAAAAAATTTGGAGAAAAGTTGCATCGATGGGCTTCCAGCCAAAAAAATTCCTTCAAATCCGCACTGTTTAATTACTTAGGTAATCACCATGACACTAGTTAGCCATAAACAAAATTGGTGGCCAGCTGACTCGTGCAGCCAAATTTGGGGCATAGCTGAATCGGGCACAACAGATCTGGGGCATGCTCCACACGGGCTGGATGAGGGAGAGAAAACCATACCTACATGACGTTCACCATCGCCGCGCCGCGAGCGGCCGGCAGCACCGGCATTCCCTGTTGTGAGGCCCTCTGACTGCTACCCTTAAGCAGCGCCATACCCAGGATCGGTCCTACCATATCAGGGGCCCTGTGCAAGACAAAAATAGGGCCTTATATACAAATAATTATTATAGAGGTGTTTTTTTATATTCCGGTTACCTACTTTTTTTTGAGATACCGGTTACCTTTTTTCTTTAGTGGAGATACCGGTTACCTACTTATGTATATGGAACAAAAGCACATGGATCAGGGATAAAAGCTTTTGACTGTTTGCGCACTGGAGACCAATATGCAGAGCGCTCGGCCTTTCTTTCTTTAGCGACAGCTGCATGCGCTACAGGGCCCAGAGCTGCTAGCAATTGGGCTGATCAGTTAATTATTATCTTCTCTAAGATAACATGACTGTTAGTTTTTTTTTTGAGTCAATCAGGACTGCGTTAGTATGTACCTAGATGGGGCCCTTCCCATCCAGGGGCCCAGTGCAGCTGCACAGGCTGCACGTGCTCAGGGCCGGCACTGGCCATACCGTGCCGCCCAGCCCTGCCGCCGCCAAAGGGATGAGAAGAAAGAAGGAGAGATGGACTTCGCGGCAGGCACTCGTGAGCCGCCACAAATGAGAGATACCGGAAAGATACGGGGGAGAGGCACTGTTTTGATCCTGCTAGGTATCTGGCGGAGCGTGCGTGAGTCATGGGAAGTTACTAATAAGACGTGGCAAGATAATAAGGGTCTGGTGCGATAGGATCTACACGTTCCTAGCCTAGTGAGAACGGATACCATGTGCAACGCCTAGATGCGTATCTAACATCGTGGATGGGCGCGGCGTTGCAAAACATGTATTGTTGTATGGGGTAGTCCTTGTAGTGATGGTGGCCTGTCTCCTAGACATCGTGGATGGGCGCGGCGTTGCCTCCTGCGTGCTGGCCATGGTCAGCTGGCAAGTGAGCTTCGGGTGGCGCGGCACTGGTGCAATGAATAGAGGGCTAGCTTGTTTAATGCAGTGTTGGGTGTTGGGGTGACAAGGGTAGTAGGTTGAGGACAATTGTTTTGATCAAACACTGCTCAAAAACAGTAGAAGTTAGGCAGTTTAATCTGAACTCACTAACTGTTTGATGAAATGGCCGCATGAAATTTACATTTGAATTTTTGGATGAATTTTGGTGTGTGCTCTGGTAACATGCTTGGTAGTCTATGGTTGCTTGGGTTTGGCAATGTGAACTGGTTTGAGTGGTTTTTGAGAAATGGTGATCCTAGTACCTATTAAGGATTCAATTTTGAATTGTCATTTGAATAGATTTGGAATTTGTTTCTATTGGTTTGTAAAGTGGTCTTGGGTTCACTTTTACTTTTCTAGCAAGGGGTGAAAAGAATTGGATTTTTTCTATTATAAAACTTGGACTAGGAACACTCAAAGTGGTCTAGTGGTTAACTTCGGTCAAAATGACCATTTGCTTATATACCTTATTTTTTATTTTCTCTTTATTTGATTCTGCTTGGAAAAGATATAGATGATATTATTTTCATCTTTAAACCAATCCTTAGCATTTATAGCAATCAAACATGGCATTGCAAGCACTCATGCATTAATCACTCACACACATGCATTCATATTAATTTTAATAAGAAAAGTTTTTGTTAACCCCAAACTTGGGTGATTGGAACTTGATAATCTTGATTAGTATTTTTGGGATGTTACAGTTTGTTGGCGTGCCTAGACATTTTGAGCAATATAAGTTGCACGTTGAGTGTGGAGAAAGTCTCATGTGCGACGACATGTAAGGTTAGCACGGGCCTCTTCATCCCACCATCCCGCAAGATGCAAAGTACATGAAAAGAAAGCGACAACAAAAGCATCAATGCCCACAAAACCATTATGTTCTACTCGTGCAACATATATATGCATAGAGTCGGCTCTGATACCACTATAGGGTTCATTGCATGGGAAAGAAAAAATTCTATCGCAAGAACACACAAAACCAAGATCTAATCTATGGCGAAGCCGAGATTTAGTCTACAAGATCGGTGCAACGAGATTGTAGAGAACTAACCCTCATAGATCCAAAGATTTAACAAGATTAGATCTCGTAGTTGATATAGTCGATCACTTGCCGATATCAAGATCACATAGACGATCCTTCCGGTGCTACGTTCCGGCAGCGCTTCCACACTCGGTCACACGTATGGAGTCGATGAAGAGTTTCCTCTCCCCGTTCCAATGGGAAGCAGAGGTAGTAGATCCCCTCGGAATCCCAACATCAAGACAATGTGGTGGTGGTGGTGGAGAGATTTCTGCAGGGCTTCGCCTAAGCCAGAGCAGGACGATGGAGAAGAGAGAGGGGAGGCGGCGGCTAGGGTTTAGGGACTAGGGAAAAGGGGGCAAGGGGTGCGCCCCCACCCCTCCTTATATAGATGGGGGTGACGGCCAAGGGTTCCTAGCCCTAGCCGAGTCCCCCCCCAACTCGTCCAAGGGGAAGAGTTGTGGACTTGGCCCCCAAGTGTTCCTCTTACCAAACTAGGGTTTGACTATTCAAACTAGGATTTGACTATTCAAACTAGGGTTTGACCCCTATTTCCTAGTGCTGGACATTTGGCCCCTTTGGGCTTGGTGCAGCTTGCCCCTAGGCCCCCACGGCATGCCGCAGCCCAAGTTACCCCTCCCGGGGTGGTGGAACCACTGGTGGTCCCTTTAGAACATTCTAGAAGTTTCCGGTCAAAACATCGAAACTTTTTCGAACCTCGGAAAACCACTTTCCTTATATGAATCTTATTCTCCAGACCATTCCGGATCTCCTCGTGATGTCCTGGATCCAATCTGATACTCTGAACAACATTCGGTATCCAACTCATATTCCATATCTACTTAAACAACATCGAACCTTAAGTGTGTCACCCTACGGTTCGCGAACTTTGCAGACATGATCGAGACACCTCTCTAGTGAATAACCAATAGCAGGATCTAGAGATCCATAATGTCCACCACATATTCAACGATGACTTCATGATCGAATGAGCCATTCACATATGATACCGATTCCCTTTGTCGAGCGATCTTTACTTATCTGAGATTCGATGGTCAGCATCTTCATACCTAGTTCAACCTTGTTACCGATAAGTACTCTTTACTCGTATTGTGACGTGACATACCTAGTGACCTAGTCACATGCTTGCAAACCAATTGGATGAAACTCCACTGAGAGGGCCCAGAGTATATCTATCTATCATATGGATGGACAAATCCCACTCTTGATCCATGCGCTTCAATCCATACTTCCATAATACCCAATGCTACCTTTATAACCACCCAGTTACGAAGTGGTGTTTTGTCATATCCCAAAATTTTCCAAATTTTAAAATGTGAAAAATAAATAAACAAAATAAAAATTGGTGAAATTTAGGGTGAAAAGAAACTTTTTGTTTCTAAATGAAAACATCAAAACCTCTCATAAATAAAATTTAAATAAAATGGAATCCAACAAATTTCAATCAAGTGAAATGCATTCATCAATGAATGTATCTTGAAATTTAAACACTTGGAAAAGTTAAACTAAAACCCTAAAACCCTAATGGAAGAAATCATTTCCAAGATCTCTCTAAGACTATGGATTTGATCCATATAAAAATTCAGCAACAAACATTTATAAATGATCAAAAATGATAAACAAAAATATTATAAAACCATACAAATTGATTTCATTTAATTTGGAGACATGGATAAAAACTCATGAATTTGATAAGTTAAAAGGAAAATAATTTCCAAAGCTAATAAAGCTTCTAAATAAAATCCATACCAAAAATTGTGAGCAAAATAATCCTAAAAGTATTTAAAGAGATAAACAAATATTAAATAAAATTATACAAATTGGAATCACCAATTTTGGATCTATAAATAAAAAGATATGGATTTTATAAGAGAAAGAAAGAAAGAAAGAAATAGGGAATATTTAAAAGCCTAATTAAATCTTTTGGCCAAACAAATGAAATGAAAGATTATGGAATAATAAAAAGGAAAAAAAGATTATTTAAATAAAATCATAAGGATTGAACAATATCCAATTTTATTTAAATAAAGATAATATGCCTAAACTAAATAATAAATCCTAATAAAATTATTTAGGAGGCAATTTAAACTTGAATTAAAATCCATAAGCAAATGGAATAAAGATAGTCCAAATCCAAATAAAATAAGGGATAAGTAATATTCAAATAAAAACATATGGGATTAAACCATATTTAAATAGGGACAAATTTCCAAATGAAAATGATTAATTAAATCATGAGAAAATAATAAATAGAAATTTCCCAATGTGGATATAAAAGTTATTTAATTAACTTAAATGGAATAAAAGAATCATTTGAATAAAATTTATATGGAATTAAAACCATATTTGATTTTATTGGAATAAAGACAAATGCCCAATTTAAATGATTAATAAACCATATTAAAATATTCTAAATAATTCAATGAATTATTTAACATACTAATGAATAAATAAAACCTACTGAAAAAGGTTTGGTGAAAATTATAATTTAAATAAGAGTTTGAAATTATAATTAAAATATTATTTGAATAAAGGCAAGTGCCTATTTTAAATAAATAATAAACCATAAATGAATAAAAGAATTATTCCAAAATGGTCTTTAAAATACAATAATAAACCAGTATAAAAACTTACTGAAAGTTGAGAAAAGTTTGAATTCAAACAAGTGTTTGAATCATTTAAATAAATTCAAAACAGAAAAAAAAATTAGAAAAAGAAAAAGAAACAGGAAGAAAAAAATACAAAACAAACCCTAGCCCAGCCCAGGCCCAACTAGCCAGCCCACCCGGCAGCCCTCCTGCGAATCGTTTTTCTACTCAGACCCGCACCCACTCAATCGCTGACTTGGAGACCCCACCATTTTTCCCTCTCTATCGCTAACCAACGGACCCCACCTGTCAGCTCTTCGTCTTCACCCGCGCGACTCGTTCTTCCTCCCCTTCTCGCCCGTTTCTGCCTTAATACCGCACACTTAAATTCGCCTAAATGCCACGAGTAACTCCGTCAGCAATCACGCACGATAAATCGCCCCTGTCTCCTCTACCTTTCCCCTCAAGCCTCTCTGCCTATGAGCCACCAGGCTGCTACAATTGTTGCTCGAGACGCCCACTTCTCCGGCGATCCTTTCTTCCGATTCCGACCAAACTTCACCTCCCCACTACCCCTATCCTGCACGAGCATGCTCATAAGAACTAGGCGCATCATCCAGCAACTCTAGTTCACCCGCACGTTCCCTAGGAGCTCGCCTCGGACTACCTCCGAACATCACTGCCCACTGCTCCGACTCCGGCAGCTTTCCCTGGTAAATTCTGAGCGCCCCTCCTCTCTGGATGACCCGAGCATGTTCGCCTAACTCACGCGCGCCTGACACGCTTCTTGTTTCGACTTAGCACGGTTCATAGCATCGCCTCCATCTTCAACAGAGAGCACCTGTCGCCAGGAGCTTCTCCGGCGAGCGATTCAAGTCAGCACCATGCGCCCCTTCAGCTACGACTACCACCTCGAGCTTCAGCACGACGTGGCAAAGACAGTAAGCACCTTTCCCCTCTCATGCGCTTCCTGTACTCGCCGTACCACCACTGGCAGAGCCGCGCCACCGCACAGCCGCCGCTAGCGCTGCCCATCCTTGGTCACTCGCTCATCAGCCGTTGGATCTTGATCTGATGGGTACGATAGAATCTTAACTCGACGGGGTATGATCGTTTCTGTGCCGCATGATTCTATTTAGATCTGACGGTCCACACTGACCGATCCATGCGAAACGGTATGCTCCAACAGGATTGCTCCACGTGGCCCAGACTCTGTTTTTAAAACCAGATTTGTTCTATTAGATGATTGAATTTGTAAAATTCATAACTTTAAATCCACAGGTCCAAATCTTGCAAACTTTATATCAATGGAATCAGCAAAAAAAGTACTTTGCAACCAAGCCCTTTGTTTAATGATTTTCTTCTTTAAAATTGATTGTTTTTGCAGAAACATGTGTAGGCCTATTTTGATTATAAAAGTTATTCTAAAAATGTTTCGAGGGTAAAATCTTTTGTAAATTGATTGTTTTGAACCTACTGACCATAAAAACCAACTTATGGATTTAAAAGTATATTTTGTGATACTAAGGAATAAATCTTTGAATAAAAAGCATTTCTAGTTAAATAAAAATGTTGAGTATGGTTAAAATTCTTTTTGAGTAAAACCTTTGGAAAATGATTTGATATAAACTCTCTGACCCTAGACACCAAGTTTTGGGATTTAAATATATTTTATGAACCCTAGAAAAATTATTACTTTGAATAAAAGCATTTCTAGTAAAATAAAAATGGTGCTTAATTTAAAAATGGTTTTTGAGTGAAACCTTTTGTAAATGATTTTGTTTTTAAACACTTTGACCAAAAAAACTAACATTTGTGTTTAAAAATATATTTGTCAAACACTAGAAATTATTACTTTGATTTAAACCATTTCTAGCAAAACAAAGATGATTAAAATGGCCATTTTCACTAACTTGATTTAAATTGGTTTTACCACTTTTATAAATGACCAATAGGTGTTTTAAAATGTTTATAGACTAATATAAACCACTTTTCCAAATAAAACAATATTTTGCATGCTTGCAAGCATTGCTTTGTTTTTATTGTTTTATGTGATGAATTGTTTGAATGCTAGATTGAATTTGTGCCTTGATTGAATTGTAGTGAAATTTGGAGTGTGACTATTGCAAGATCAAGGAGTGAACTTATATTCTCTACCTAAAAGGCAAGTGGTGCTTCATACTTTTGTCCCATTATTTTCACTATGCATTAGTGATATTTCTAAGTATGACTTGCATGGAATTTTCTATGTGTTAACTATGCCTTGGGAAATCCTAGTAGATGATGCCTTAGTAGAATTTTCCCTAAGTTAAGATTCCTACTACTATCATGCTTAGCCTAGCTAGTAGAAAACAAGGGTGGATTATATTCATGCTATGAGATATTTCTAAGTCTATGACTTGTGTTTTGTTTAATAAAACAACTATGTGAATGAATCACCTGGGTGGAAAGAATGGTTCGTGTTGAGTGGTTACACAGGGCCCCATATCTATGGCCTACCCTAGTGTATTTCACTTGTGGAAAGCCACCCAGAAACAAAGATATTTGAGATGTCAAATGTTGAGAAGCTTGAAGTGCAGCCACTTGGCATTATGGGCTCTGCTTGGATGATATAGGTTGCAATAACGTAGCCAGATGGACAGTTGGTGGTAGGGGTGATAGGTTTGGGAACGCGTCCATTTTGGTTCAAGGGAAAGCTTCTGAAAGATCTTGTCTCGATGCATGTCGAGTCTTGTGGGGAAAGTGCACCACCTCTCGAGAGAGTAAAATCTAAGTACTTAGCCGTGTCCCCGGCAATGGAAAATTTGATCATCAAGACACGGAAGCTATCAAGGATCTCCTCATCCCAATTTCTAAGTTAAAAACTTGTGGTTGAACAAGGGTTAAAGGATCACCAATTTCTATTGGAAGATGCCTTGGGTGATTTGACAAACAAAAACTTAGTGTTTTCAAATGATAAGGAAAATCTATTTTGAGCAAAGCAAGCCTAAGCTCCACTTAGCCAAATGCATATATGTGATAGATACCACTATTATACCATAGTATCACTTGCCAATACAATTCAAATGTATTGACCTTTGTGGCTGTAACTTATTATGTTGCAGGTTTGTTTGATGTTAGTGAAGTGTGTTGATTAGGATTACAAGTGTACAACAAACATGATTGCCTGTGGCACTCTGAAGATGAAGGACTCCATGCTACATAGTTATTTTTGCTGCATTGTAATGAGATAGCCAAATGATCTATGTAAGATGTAATGAATTATTTTATTCCTGGTTATAAAGTTGTATTATGACCTTTGTTTCTTGATATTACATCTTAAATTGTGGATTCTATCTATTGATCCAGGGACTAGCATTGTAAACAAAGGGATCTCTACCTTATTAAAGGTTGGGACCTCTACATGTTTGATATCATCAAAACATCCATCCGGTATTGGTGATTAACATGATCCCATGGTCGAAGGATTAGGTTACTATGTATTTGAAAGATTGTGGCAAACGAACTTTAAATGACTTGATCGTATGTTATGCTTACTATGGGTGTGTGTGTGTGTCCATCGAATCATTCTCCCAATGATATGATCTTGTTATTAATAGCATCCAATGTCCATGTTCAGGAAACCATGATCATCTTATTAATCAACATGCTAGTTTAACAAGAGGCTTACTAGGGACGCTTTTATGTTTACAAAACACCTGTATTAATGATTCCGTTTAATAAAATTATAGCATGGGATGAAAACATTTATCATAAACACAAAGTTATAATAATAACCACTTTATTATTGCCGCTTGGTCATATATCCAACACGATCCACTCCACGGAGTAACCGGCAAAGTATTTGCCGAGCTCGTTAATGGTGTGGAGGTATGCTAGCTGTCACATCCCAAATTATGGGTTTGCTACTGTATAGCATTCATGGCATTGCATCATGATCATCCTTGCAAAATTTCAGTTTGAAAAGGGTTTTGGCAAAACAAATCACTTGCATTTGCATCTTGACACCTACACTTGAACACTTGGTTTTACCATGCCTCTGCTAAAAACATTGTATTTTGGGTGTATGGAAGGCACAGGTGCGTAGAGGGTTCCATCACGAACCCGTAGCACTTTGAATCGCCCAAATCGGAGTTTCGAAGCAAAAGTTACGACAATCTGAATTTTTACTAAAATTCTGGACAGTTCAGCAAAAATTCAGATAAGAAAAATCGTCAGAAAAAAAGAAAAGGGAAAAGAATCAAAAAAAAAGGAAAAACAGCCGGCGCAGCCTGCTGGGCCGCCAGCCCAGCCGCGCCAGCAGCAGCAGCAGTGCAGCGCGCGCCCGCGCGACAGTTAGTAAACGCCGCTCGCCGCCTCGCCAGCCCGCTGACGAGCGGGACCCGCCACCGCCAGGTGGGGCCCACCTGTCAGCCCGGCAGCCAGCGACGAACAGGACACCGCTGCCTCGCCGATCTTCGCGCGGCCGTTTCCGAGGAGGACTCCGCGTGCCGCCCGCGACTTCCCCCTCTTATAGCCCTCGCCCTCCTCTCCAAACGCCCGAAAAATCCTCACCTAAACCGCCTCTAATATCGCCGGAGTACGCCACCGCCGCCTCCGCCATTGACGCGGTAAGACGTCATCGCCGCCGCCCGCGACCTCCCCCTCGCCTCGCTCGCCTGCTGGGGTCGCCGCCGTCTCCCACTGACCCGCTTTCTCCCTCTCTCCCCCCGCAGGACCGACGCCGCGAGCCGCCGCCGCCCGCCACTCCAGCCGCCGACCGCCGCCGTCTGCGCGCTCGCCGACCCGCGACACCACCGCGAGGAGATCCGCCCCCTCGCCCCCGACGCTGTCCCACCTTCCACCGCCGCCATGGACAGCCACCGCCGCCGCCGCTGCCAACTGCTCCGGTGAGCCTCCCCCTCGCGCGCTCCCCCTACCATTCGATCGGCATCCAACGGTCCAGATAGACCGTGGAACAGTCTGCCCAGGGCACTAACTGGTCAGCGGCGCCACGTCAGCGCCACGTAGGCGTAGTCAAACGGTCAGGTTTGACCGATTAGTTTTAATTCGATTTAATTGGCAGAAAGTAACTAAAACTTGTAAAATTCATATCTTTAGATCTACTGGGCCAAAAATTACAAATAAAATATGTATGGATTCAGTGTCTCACGTAGAATATTGCTATATAGTTGTTTTCCACTTTTACAGCAAGGTTTTGTCCTGGTTAATTAAATGAGTTAATTCCCTTTTTAGAGTATTAAATTCATAGAATAAGTTCTGTAACTCCAAAAATTGCAAATAAGATGTCCTTGGAATTAGTAGAATAAGGGGAATCTTGTAGTTAATTAAAAATTTACACTTACAGTATTGGAATTTGCAAAATCTTTGTAATGTCTTACTGTAGTATTTTAATTACTCAGGGAATTATATAAATCCTTTTTGAGAAATTCTAATTGGTACGGGCTCTATTTTAGGATGCCTACACAGTGGATATGTTTCCAAGATTTTACAAATAGTTTAATTGTAGTGGCTAATTATTTAGTTTCTAGCTCTATTATTTGAGCATTATAAATTGCATGCTTTGTTTTCCTTGCACCAAAAAAATATTTTGCATGCATACAGTAGGGGTACTGAATAAGAATATGTGATGCTACTGTAGCGATATTCAACTTGTCATGCATGCATCTTTCATCGTCATTGTTTATATATGATTGTGGATGGTTTGTTTATATGATTGCAATTGTATCGCGTAGATTGTGACGAGTGCAACGCTTGCTCGTGTGTGGATTGTTCATCCGACCACTACAGCCAAGGCAAGTAGATGCTACCTTGTTCATGATCTTGTCCTACTATTTTCTATGCATTGTCATGTATTTTGTATATGCATCTGTAGGATATTATTATCGCTATGCTATGTCCCATTATGTGGTAGGGCTTTCCCTATAGATGAACCACCGTTGGTAGATGTTCTTAGCCATGCTATAATGAACGAGGGCTGGGTTACATCACTAAAGTTGTTTCTAAATGTGTTGGTTTGCGAAAACTAAAACAACTTAATCAATGAATCTCCTAGGTGTGATGGGATTGATAATTTTTGGTGGTATCTTTGCGGAAAGGCACCCAGGTATCAAGAGAGTATGATTGGCTTCTTTATTTTGTAGCTTACGTGTACAACCATGTGCCAATAATGGAATGGGTGGTTGGTTGGACTCAGTAGGTTGTGGTAACTCGAACCCACGTATCCAAAGATGTAGAATTTTGGTAGGTTGGACCGGTGCGTGTCGGGTTTGGGGAGATACTTCCCGAACGGTCTCTTCTTGGCCTTCTCCCTATCATCACCCAATATGAGAGTGGTGGTACGAGCTGGGCTGGCCAAGTCACATGGGTAAAGTGTACTAACCCCTGTAGGGTGTATAAACTAATCGATTAGCCGTGTCCCCGGTTATGGACATCTGAGTTGCTTGATATTTATTCCATGACATGTTTCTCGCTCATTCCAATTTCATAATTGCTTTAATGTTGATGGGTTAACTTAATTGGTATCTTTTCAAAGAAAATCAAAAACTGTTTGTGAAAGTAGGACAAAGGTATTTGCAAATGCAAGCTAGCCACAGCTCCACTTGCCAAATATGCATGTAGATGTTAGCTCTATTGTCTCCTTTAATAGCTCTACTTGCCATACATTCCATGTATTGACCCTTCGGGGCTGCTACGTTTAATGTTGCAGGATATTCCGATTCTGAGTAATCGATTTAGGCCACGGTACTCCACTCGCCATTTGTTCACTTGTGGGCAATTTGAAGAATGGAGGATTTACTATATTTATGTTGCTACTTGAATAATTTGAGTTAGCCTTGAGCTAAGCATTTATTGCATTCATGAGCATCATCTTCTAAAAATGCAACTAAGAAACAAATGAAAACCCTAAATCCTAATCCTCCCCCTCTACTTGTAACAAATTCAAAATGGTTCTGAATTTTGAAAACTCAAAACTTTATGGAGCCCAAATGGACTAAAAGAGCCCCACACTATTTCCTATGTTTTATAAAACCTATGGTATTTTTGTAATACCCAAAACAACTTTGTATTTGAAATTACCAAAGAGAAAACACAAAAACTGGAAAAAGAAAAGGATTTCTAAAAGAAAAACTAGAGCCAAAGCCAACCCGGACGGCCTAGCTATCTCTGCTCTCTACTTGACGCCCAGCACGCAAGCCATCAGCCAGCCTCGGCCCACCTCGGCCCAGTACCCCTTCGCGTCTTCCACCTTTCGTCCTCCTCTGGTCAGAAGGACGACGTGGTGAAGTTGCTCGCTGTCACTAAAGTCGTTGTCTGTCCACGTCGCGATGCTCGCCTGCGCTAGGATGCACGCTACCATCATCTGCAGCTTCTACAAGTACCCATGCTATCGACAGAGATACTTATCCCCTCCCTCTCTTCCCCATTTCCTTGTCGCCGGAACCCTAGCCTCCCAGAAGCTTCGGGGCGCCACCGTTCTGGACAACCTCCCATTCATATGAGCATGCAGTCGTGATCCTCTGCTCATCCTCGTTCGATTTCCCCTAATCGTGCAAGTCAGAGAGGACCGAGGCGACGTAATCGACCCCTCTGGCCCCGACGAGCTCCTCCACCATCACGATTGATTCCGGCCACCCCACTCCTCACCGACCCCTCCGTCCGCCCCGTGGTGAGATCCTGGTCCTCCTGGACCCCTTCATCCTCCCCCTCTCGCTACATAGTCACCACACGTCGTTTGCCTGCAAGCTCCTCCGTCGCCGCTCGCTGTAGCCCTAGCTCCGACGACCTATATCTAGAGGCACTGCCCTTTTCTGGCTCGCCCTATCCTCCTATGTTGAACGCGCCTACCCCATAGCCTCGCTCGCATGCAATCGCCGCCCCCGCCGCCATGCTATGAGCCACCTCCCGTGTGACGTCGTGCTGACGTCATTGCGACGTCAGCAGGCGTTGTCAGCCCCAGTCAAACCCAGGCTTGGCCCCACCCTGGCAGTGTGCCATTGACGTGTCCGTAAGCCCACTAGTCAGCCACTATGGCTAGGTTAGCCCCGGTTTAAAATATTTTCCTAGTTTTTTTATAATTTTATAAATGGTTTAAATAATTCTAGAAAATGGTTTAATCTTGTAAAATCAATAAGTAATTCATATTAAATTAGAAAAATACAAATTATACATCAAAATTTTCATAAAAATGAGATCTATCTTATAGCATCAAAACCATGCATTGTTCAACAACTTAAATGGCAAGTTTAATTAGAAGAACCAATTGAACTCCGTAGGTGATTCCGAGGGTTCTCCTATTCTTAGGTTTGCATCCCTTGGAACCTGTTTAAAATGTTCGAGCATGCCATAGGGTTACATTTTAGTACTATTTAACTTGTCATATCATCATCCTTGCTTGAGCATTGCATGGATGCCACATGTTGATTGTTTCCCTCTCTTTTTGGTGTTTGGGTTCTTCTCCGATAGAATACGATATCAAGATCGAGATCAAGACCATCAAAGATCGAAGAACAATGCTTGACAATAATCAAGTCAAGTACAAGGATTCTGAAGAACTGTTTATTGGTTATTGATGGGCAAAGACAAGCATAGCCCTACCATGATATAATCCTATGATTTGGAAAGAATTTCAATTCCCGCCATGATGCATACGATTCTATGGTGGTCTCTTATCGATAGATAGAGTATCCTATATTTTGCATTACTACCTTTGAGCTTATATTACCCGATCCATCGCTCCTAGCATAACTAGGTTTGGCTTGTGTGCATTGCTAGAGCGTATATCTGTGTCCCGCTTAGCCATGCATAGCTATCAATTTTGGTTCATCCAGATGATGTAACAGATGCAGAGCATCTAGTATGACAGGAGAGCATGATGAGATGATATCATAGGTGATATGAGGTTAAACATGCTAAGTCTTGTATGGGAGTCCACGGTGGGATGTGGTTTTTGTAGTCACATGCTCGCCACCCCTAGGACACCGGGAGGTCTCTCCTTCGGAACAAATATGAGCGTACAACCACACGGGGCCTAGAAAACCCCTCGACTGACTAACTTGCCTAGTAGATTCCATGTGTCACATAGTTTGGGCATTCCATTCAACATATGCATTCTGGATCTTCTTGAAGGAGGTGAAGGAGGTGCATTCATAATAGGTAGGGAAGCGTGTCCGTGGTTGCTTGGGGTAGATAGCGCCCCTGGTAAACCAACCTCACCTCACATCTCTAGGTACCGGCTTTGGGATTTGACCCATTACGGCGGAATCATCCTTAGGGTGTGACTCATGGTCTCGGCGAAAGCAAGGTAAAGGTCGTGGTCAACCACCCTCTGCCAGCCTTCCAAGGAAGAGGGCAAATGTTAACTAGCATTAAGAGTCGGTTGGTACGTGTGGGTAAAGTTGTATAACCCTACAGGATATTAATATTTTCGAGAAGCCGTGTCCGCTGTTATGGACGACTTATGAATGGAAGGGAGATCATAGAGAACATGAACCTAACCGTAAAATTTGGCAACTAAGGTTTGTTAAGGATGCTTCCTCATGGGTACGAGGGGGTGATCCTAGTAGAGGTTCATATGATGATCACTTGGTGGATATCAAAAGAGATGATGATCAATACTTTGGAGATATCGATCTCTTATCCCCTTTTAAAATACTCTGAGTAGACGACCTTATTTCTCCTCTTATTTTATAAACAAAGATGGCTTTATGAAAAACAACTCCACCAGCCAATACTCACCCTTGATTTGTTGATACTTTTGTAGCTGAGTAAGTGTTCACCTAAAGACGAGTTCCATACTATATTGACACCGACCAGTAGCTTGAGGTTTCCGGCCGGCAACCTGGAATCTATTGCCTGGGAGGCCTCTTAGGCCATTTGTTAAGTTTGCTATACTTAATAGCATAATTTGCCTTTCGTTGTTTGATGTTTTGTGCACAATGACCTCTGCTTGTAATAATTTAGTTCTTTTATCAGTAATGATCTTGCTGTAATAAATTTTGTGTCATAGGGTCACTGCTTTGTTACCGATTCTCCATTGGATATCCTCGAGCTCAAGGTTAAGCGTATGTCAGACGGAAGTCTCGGATATGTTTAGCCCTGATCCCGGGGGTGTTACAATAATGCTGCTTCGATTTGGTGAGGACCACACTGAGGCAATACACCGATCGCTAGGCAAGGCGTTCTTTGCCTTCTTTGGGTCATTCAACGACCATTACGACATTGACGACTCGACTAGACGCTGCCAGGTACATGAGCACGGGCTAGCAACGGTTCGGCGAGTAGCACTTATTTGAGTGCGGCGAGTACTTTGTCATCGTCGCTAGCCCACTCGAATGTTGGGTTCTTGCCCATTAGGCGGTAAAGGGCATTGCCTTTTCACTGAGTCGGGGGATAAAGCGGTTAAGCGCCGCCACTCGCCCTGCCAGTTTTTGCACGTCACGCAGGCATTCGGGTTTTCTAAGTCGTGCGATGGTGCCTATTTTGGCAGGGTTTGGCTCGATGCCCCGCTTGGATACGACGTACCCCAATAGTTTTGTGGTGGTCACACCGAACGTACAATTTTATGGGTTGACCTTTAGTTTGTACCTACGGAGGTTGGTGAAATTTTTCACAAGGTCGGCGAGTAGGTTGTCCTACTGGGTGGTGATACGTACAAAACGTATCTACTTTCTCGAACACTTTGCTATTATTTTTCCTCTAAACTTGTGTGATTTGGATACAACTAACACGGACTGACGCTGTTTTCAGCAGAATTACCTTGATGTCTTGTTTTTGTGCAGAAAATGAACTATCAAGAAAAATCCCGGAAAATATGCCAAAAACTATTTCTCACCAGAAGATCCACGGAGCCAGAAGGGGATACAGAGAGGAGGCCTGGGGGCCCATACCCACCCCAGGCGCGGGCCCACTGACCCCGTGCCTGGGGGAGGTTTGGCCACCCCAGGCAGCTCCTCGGCCTTCCTCCGCGCCTATAAGTTGCCTTCTAACCTAAAAAAAGAGGGGGGGTTCGATAGTTTTCCAGAAAGAGTTCCACTCCGCCGCCACCAGAAACCAAGATTTGGATCCAGAAACTTCGTTCTGGCACCCTGTCGGGACGGGGAATTTGGAGATGATCATCTCCATCGTCATCACCAACGCATCTCCATCAACCACCGATCTTTCCCTCATCCATGAGTAAGTAATCCCCCGCTGTAGGCTTGGGGTGGTAGGGATTGGATGAGTTCTATCATGTAATTGAATAAGATCTGTTAGGGGCATAGTGCATAGTATCTCTATTAGTGCTATTTGAGTTTTTTGCAACTTGTTGTGCTTAATGCTTGTCACTAGAGCCCGAGTTCCATGATCTCAGATCTGAACTTATTATTGAATCATTATGATAGTATTGTTCGTGATCTTATCTGCAAGTTGTGTACACATATCATTGTCCAGATCCAAAGGCCCCAAAGTAATAATAATTGGGACAACCGGAGGGGATGGCTGTGGTGTGAGGATCACATGTGTTCACGGAGTGTTAATGCTTTGCTCCGGTGCTCTATTAAAAGGAGCACCTTAATTGTCAGTAGTTCCCTAGAGGCCCCGCTGCCATGGGATGGCTGGACAGAAGATGTTGTGCAAGTTCTCATTGCGAGAACGTATGACTATATTTGGAGCACATGCCTAGGATTGTTTAGTACTTGTATGCTTGTTATTATTTACTGCAATTCCCTAGTTCTTTGAAGTTACATGTTTAGACTCGTCCATGCAACACCCGTCCATCCATCCCTATGCCTACCGCACTCGAATCCTACTGTTACCGTTACTGTTATTATTGCTCATGTTTCATAGTTGCTGTTGCTGCTGCTGTTGCTTTGATGTTGCTACTACAAATTGTTTCTACTGATAAACTTCTGTGAGCAAGAACTATTTCCAGGTGCAGCTAAACTGACAACTCATTTGTTAAGGCTTGCAAGTATTCTTTGGCTCCCCTTGTGTCAAATCAATAAATTGGGCAATACTACCCGCGAAGATTGTTGTGATCCCCTACACTTGTGGGTCATCAAGACTATTTTCTGGCGCCGTTGCCAGGGAGTATAGCTTTATTTATAAGTTCACTTGGATCTATTATTGTTCACTACTACTCCTTTCATCATGGAGAAGTCTTGTGATGGAAAGTTTCCTATTTTACCATCCACTACAAGAAGAGGTACAGTCCTAAACACCTATGTTGCTCTTGATTCACCGTCTATTATAAGTAAGCTTGTCACACCACCACCATATACTCATGCTACACACACTGCTACTACTGCTGAATCTGAAACTGCTTTTGATGCTCATGATGTTACTTCTACTGTGCTTGATGTGAGTGGTTCATTAGGTCCTTCTCTAGATGCTACTATGACTAGTCTAGGAAATACCAAAACTCCTAGTGAATACACTGTTACACCTGTTAGCTCACTTGAGTCTAGTGAGAGTTATGATATTAATGATGGTTACATAGAGCTCACTGATCAATTTGTTGAAGAGTGCCGAAACACAAATGGTGCTAGTGTGTAACATCCCAAAAATACTAAGCTTGGATCATCAAAATTAGGGTTAACAAAAACTTTTCGAAATGAAATCATGAATGCATGCATATGTGTATGCATGGATTTTGAAATCCTTTAAAACCACCTTGTTTGTTTGTTTGTTTGTTTCATTGCTTGTAAAATGTTTCTTAGGTGAAATAAACATCATCTAAAACATTTCCCACATTTTTCCTAAAGACAAGTAAATCAAAACACATATATGAAATGAATGGTCACTTTGACCAATTTAACTCCCATGCCTACTTTGGCTGTCTCAAACTTTCAGAACCTAACAGAAACTTTTCTGGATCTTTGCACCCCTTGAATCTACTCATAACAAGGTATCAAAGCCCACTTTGTGATCATCCAGAAACTTTCAAATACATAGTTTAAATGACAATTCAAAATTGAATCTTTATCATATGGGAAGATCCCACTTTTTCAAAAACCACTCAAACAAGCTCAACTTTCAAAACCCAAGCATCTGCAGACTCACCAGCACCAATCTAGCAAAACCACCAAAAATCTTTTCAAAATTCAAAACTTGATTTCATGCGGCCATTTCATCAAACAGGTTGCGGACACAAATCAAACAAAACATCAAACACTATTGTGAGCAGTGATTCTTGCCTAACTTGTTCCCTAGTTAGCACACACACAGCTCAGTAGATCATCTAGAAAGTTTAACTAAGGACTAGCACCCCTGTGAGCTTGCCATTGCCATCAATGGTGAACAGCCGAGCACCCCCTTGTCACCCCAGTGTGGACAGCAGGCTAGAGGAAGAACTAGCCTTGCCAACCTTGTCTAGGAGGCAGCCCACCATCCACCGCCACTACCTGTCCCAGCCGCGAGCGTTGCCAAGCCCTGGACCACGCGCACAAGCCGCGCCCAGACCGCCAGAGACCATGCCGAGCATGCGCCAGAGCACGACCCTCGACCGAAGCCCACAGACCGTGCTCCGCCCTCGCCGCGTGCATACACAATCCCCACCGACCTAGGAGACCGCCAGACATCCCCGTTTGTCGCCCCGTGCCGCACAGCCACCGCCCGCCGTCGAAGGCGCCGCCTCTGCCGCGCAGAGCACCGCCCGTTCCAGACCAAACCACACCGCCCCATGCCTCGAGACCATGTTGTTGAGCATCGCCAGGAGACACCGCACCGTCCCCTACCCTTGCCCATGCCATTAGCCGCCTGTAACCTCGCCCCCGATGAGCTCACCGTGCGCCCCGACGGTCCCCTCGCTCGACTATAAATAGAGGCCACCCCCGCACGATTTCTTCACACCATCTCACTCCCCTCTCCTCACTGATCGTGCCACACCGTTCTCAGAGCAAGGCAAGCACCACCCCGCCGGAATTTCACCGGAGCCCGCCGCCTCTGGAGAAGAAGGGAGCCAGCGATTGGAGCCGCCCCAGGAGAAGCCACCGGTACCAGGAGATTCGCCGTCATCGACTTTGTCGTTCGCCCGCCTCGTCGATCCTCGCCAGTACCCCGGTGAGCCCCCAGCAACCCTCACTGGCCGCGCTAGGTTTCGTTCTCGCCGGAGTTGTCTCGCGTCGACGATGACTCCCAGCCGTTAGATTAGAACTAGATCGAACGATCCACATCGCCCCATACCGCTTCGCCCAGCCCCGTGTCACTGACGAGTGGGGACACCCAGTTAAGCAGCCCGCGGGAGCACTGCGCTTAGCAGGCCGGCCCAGTAACTTTTCTCGCGCAGCCCAGTTATTCAAATTAAACCTTTTTGTATTTCAATTCAAACACACTTCTGTACCCAACTTCAAAAATCAACCCAGATCGATTCAGTGCACCAAATTGAATGAAACCAATTTTGTTGGAAAGTTCTGTGAATGCTGAATCCAAGCCCGTTGGATTGAAGTCATTTGGATCTATAGATCACCCATGGTAAAAATAATAAGGCAGAAGCTTTTCTGCATTCAAACATTTTTCAAATTTAAACCATAATAGCTTTTGAGTTGATTCCAACTCTCAAAAATCACATTTAACCATACCTTTCAGAATATATAAAAATATATAGGTTTACTTGCAGAAATAATGTTCAAGTAATAAAAGAATGCTACATAAGCATTTCTAGCCACTTTAATTAATTAAAATAAAAGGGTAAAACCTTATTAAATTGTGACACCACTTTAAATCACATTCCCATGGACTACAATATGTGGTGATGACATGTGTCAACATGATCCCATGTTGGGTTTGGAGAAGATTAAATCTTAAGTAGTTGTTCAATGAGTAGAAATTACTTTTATAAAAAAATAAAAGGAAATAAACCAAGCCTTAACCTTGTAATGTTAGAGATGATGCTAGATCATCCATAGGACCCTTGTGTGTGATGATTGCAAGTAGTTAAGTATTGTTTGGTGATTGTGTACCTCGTATTTATTCATAGACGCTAGTACCGACCAAGTATACGAGGAGGAAGGAGGATACTACGAAGAAGAAGCCGAGGAGAACTTCAACCACTGCTCTGCACAAGGCAAGCTAGTAACCTTGCAAGCTGACACTTGCAATTTAGAAAGCTTATACTGATATTGTGCAAGCTAAGACTATACCTATGCAAGCCCTTACTTGTTACTATGCCTACTATATGCCTTCAGCATATGTGATCATACCCACTTGATAAACCAATCCTAGTTTTACTCACAAGCTTCTTACTTTATTTCTTTATCAAAGCTTACTTAGAGTTTACTTAAGTGACTGGTAGATATTGGAAAGATGCTGAAGGTTGCATAAAGAGCATAAAATTTGGCCTAAGTTAGAAACCTTGACATTAGCCTGAGACATGAGGTTGTACTTAGTTGAAACTCCACTAGTTACCACCCCTCATTAGTACTACCCCCACCTATAGATGCTAGTGCTAAGCATAAAACTTGATCAACTTTTAGATGGGAATACTTGGTGGAAAAATGGTTATGAAAACCTTGGAATGATGGATCATTCTATTGAAATGTGGTGGACATGTGTTTCCAAACACTTGAGAATTTTGGTGATAAAAATGTTGAGGCATGAGCCTTAGCCCTTTATAAAACTGATGGTTGTCTGGATGCGATACCATTCCAATTTTATCGTACAACCACAATACCCGAAGATTGGGTAGGGCTTGACTGGAAACTTATATACCTTAGTATTAGTTCCCTCACGGCCAAGGTTTGAGCTGAGGCTACCTTGTGAAGATTGTCCACCTGTGCAGTACCCAAGATGACAGTTGGTCATGGTTGGGAGGCCAAACTCATAGGAGAGGTGCTTATACTAGGGCGTGTAATTGAAAGGTTAGGATTGATTATCTGCATACTGAGTATGGTGAATTCAGGATTTGTTCCTGGCGGATGTATCGAATGTTGTGGTGAAAGTGTACAATCTCTGCAGAGTGTCAGACTATTCGAATAGCCGCGTCCGTGGTTATGGACAGTTGGAGTGGCCATACTGTTCCCCGTCAGACTTTTCAAAATGACCTGTGAAATGAACTAAGACTTTGACTTGACCACAACAGAGTTGTGATATGAAATACAAGTTCCCAATTAGGAGTTATAAAATTGTGACTAGCTGTAGAACTTAGTAGAGATAAATCTGGCTTTTGCAAAACAACCCTAGAGCCTAGTGTCCTATTATCCAAAAAAACCCCTTTACCTATTAGTATTAGTTTGCGAGTACTTAAAGAGTACTCATGGCTTTGTCCCTGGCTATTCCCATGGCCAGACTATGAAGAGGAGTACCTGGAAGATGGACCCCAGGAAGGTTACGACAACTAGGATCATCTCCCATCGTCAGTATTGCCTGTGACCCTGAAGATGGAGCTTCCCCTACTTTACCGTTATTATTACGTATTCCGCTGCTTAATCTTGTATTAAGAACCGGATCATGAGATCCCTATTTGTGTAAGAACTTATGTATCGTTTGTAATGGATGATGTACTATGGTATCCAATTCTGTTATGTCTCGCAAAAATGGTAATCCTGGGATTGCGATGTATGGCATAACAGGCATCTAGGATTGAAAAATCCGGGTGTTGACAAGTTGGTATCAGAGCCATCCTGACCATAGGAGACCCTAGTTAGACTGGACGTTTGAATCAAAAACTTAGTTTCAAAACCAAATAAAACAAATATTTACAAAAACTTATTCTCATTCTTTCATAAAAATTCATGTTCCTCAAAAACTCTTGCAAAATACATAAAATTTTGACACACTTGATCACTCTGCTAATCTACTCATCCTCTATTTTTATAGATGGACGTGAAGTACAACAAGTTTTACCAACTTGGTAATGGAGGAGACCTTATCTTTGAGAGGGATCTGGATCAGCTTTCGGAACTTCTGGAGCGTCCGCATCCCGAGTTCTTTGGAGCTCAGCTTAATGATCAAGGAGGAGAAGATCTGCAGTGGCTAATTGTTGCAAGTCTTCGAGGAAAGATTGAACCTCCCAGTGTGGAGGGAATTCAGTTTACCTTGAGGGAAAACAACTGGCTCGATGGACTTGCCAGAGCAATGTAGGAAGCTTTGTCCCGTCTATGTGGGTAGAGCATCAATCAGATCAAGGGTACTCGCTTTGAGTTTTGCCCAAGGCGTGATGCAAATGGAAAACCACTGGAAGCCCCATACCACCCCGAGCTGAAGACTCAATTGGACCACCTTAGCTTCATGATGTATGATCGTCAGCAGGAGTTGGAAAACTACCGCGACTATTGCAACCACAAGTCTGCCATCATCAAGACGAAGGATCAGACCATAGCCATGCTAGCAAAAGATCGCAAGTCTCGCCGCCGTCATCTCGACAAGAAGGAGCGCATTATTGCCCGTCTTCGCCACCGCATCTCATCTCTGGAGGAGACCATCCACGTGAGAGACATGCAGTTGGAGGAAAGGGAGAATGCCGGAGAGGATCTTCATGGAGACCCTTAATCCTATCTCAACGATGACGATGATTTTCTAGAGGATCAGGCCATGGACTTCTTCACCGATGAGGATGATTTCGCCTTCATCGATGATGACGAAGATGATGAAGCCACAGACTCCGAGGAGTAGTAGCACTGAGCACTAGCATAGTGAGTAGTAGTCGGTCCCACTGTATCGTAGTTTCCAGAATGGTTCTTACAACCATCTGTTTTTCTTGGTTGCGGTGTGTGTTGTACTATGTGCTATGAATGAATGAATGAAAAAGGAAGTTGCTAGAAAAATCTGATTCAAACATTAAAACTTTTCAAAGACCCCAAAACCATAGAAATTTCCCTCTTTTCTCATGATCTATATCAACCTTCAGATGCCACATGGAGGAAGTGGTTCAGCCTCGGACCCGATGTTGCAGATCCTGCAAATGTTGACTTCTGACCGCGAAGCTGAAAGAGCGGAACGTCAAGCCAACCTAGCCACTCTGCAACAGATAGCCTAGCTAGCCCACAACAACCAAGGCCACGGACATCAGGACAACCTTGGATCTAAGCTAAAAAAATTCCAGAATACCAACCCACCCGTTTTCACCAAGTCAGAAGAACCCTTAGATGCCGATGATTGGCTGCAAACCATGGAAAACAACCTAGAAGTCGCCGGAGTGGAAGCCAACGAGAAAGTCCTGTTCGCCACCCATTATCTAGCCAGAGATGCCAGGGCATGGTGGAACAGTGTTTGTGCAATGACCTGTAACATCCCTAAAATCATGATTTCAAAGATTGCATAACATTCATGCATGCATATAGATTTGAGATCAATTTCAAACTCATCTCAAGAAAACAGATGCACATAGTGTTATCATTTTATGTGAGCAAACTTAAGTCAAATGCCCATCCTCATTTGAGAGCTTAGTGTTTTAAAAACCAAGTTTGTTTGCTTCCTTGTTGATTGGTTTGAGTGTAGAGTTTGAACAAAGTTATACTAAATAAAAATGGTTTCAAAACCATTTTCAATCTTTTGCAAACCAAGTGCTAAGTCACTGTTATTTTGTCTTTCCAAAAATGACCAAGCCAACTCAAAGTGACCACATGGTTTTATGCCTTGAAATGTGACTGTTGCACACTACAAAAGTTCCTGAAAAGATTTGAATCAATTTGAGTTTGAATTTATTTGAAAACCATTCCAGGAAATTGAATTAGAAATAGAAAAGGAATAAAGAAAATGAAAAGGGCCAGCGCCAGGGATTGAGCCCATCAATAGAAGCAGCCCATTTAGCCCACCCGGCTCCCCTCTCTCTCTCGCACGCGCAGACGCACCCACGCAGTCACTGACGCTCGGACCCCACTTCCTCTCTGCTTATTTCGCTGACAAGCGGGCCCTCTCCACATCACTCCTTCTTCCCCAAATCTCGCGCGCAGACGCCGTCGCCGTTGGCCGTTGCTGCGTTGATTTCTCGGCGTAATTGCCATTGATTCGCTGAGCGTTTCTTGTCGAGCCTCCGCCTACTTAAGCACCTCCCCACTCCGCTCCATTCCCCTCACTCAATTTCATCTCCACGCCCCCAGGCTGCTCGCAACTCGCCAAACACCGCCGCAGCTCCGACGACCTCCGACAGCAAATTCCGGTGAGTTCCAACCGCCCCTATGCCTCTGATTCAAACGAATGTGCCTAGCGTGATCTCGTGCATCTTCTTATACTCTTCGCTTGCCTGCTCGTGACCCAGGACGCCGTCCCCGTTCGTGCCCGCAACCGGCCGAGCCACCGCTCAAATCCGGCGACCAATTACGGTAAGCAGAGCGCGCCCCTTGCCCCCTCTTGCATACGAGGATGATCGCCACTGTCTTGCGCGTCTCCTAATCCATCTGGTTCGTGCTAGGGCGACGTGAAACCTCGGCAACAACTTCGACAGCAACCACCCAACGCAGTGCATGACTCCGACGAGCTCCAGCAGCCCCTGCCGTGCGCCCCTTGCCAAGCCACCCCCACGTTGAGCTTCGCCTCGTCCCTGCGGTTCTGGTAAGCACCCTCTCCCCTCCCCGGACGACCTAGAACGCTAGTGCCGCCGCCGACAGACGTGCCGCCGCCAGTCGCCGCCGCTAGCGCCGCTAGTCTATGGTCGAGGCAACAGCAGCCGTTAGATGTAGATCTGGCGGTTTAGATTAGATCCGAGCGAATCGTTTTCTTCGAATCTGGCGTGTTGGATCTGACTTGATCCGACGGCGCGGAAGGGTGATCCTGAGCGAAGCGGTATCGACCAATAGGATAGCGCCGCGTGGCTAGGGTTTAGTTTAAAAACAGAATTTGAATCAGATTTATATCCAATATTGATTTGCTTGTAACTTTTGATTTCCACGTTAGATTTTAGCAAATTTTATACCGTTGGAATCAGGAGAACAAGGCCTTTCTGTTTATGCAATGTGTTTAATGTTTAGCTTCTGTTAAAATGACTTTATTTGCAGAAACTTGTTTAGGACTATTTTAAGTAGATGAATTGTTTCGGAAATTGTTTTAGTGTCAAATAAACTTGGTTTAGCAAGTTTTTGACTTGTTTATGATTCAGTACTATGCACTTGCTTGGTTGAGTTTCAAAAATCATCACTTAGCATCTTGCATGCATGCATATATATTTTTGCTTGTATATGACATGTATGTGATTGTGGCTATATTCTTTGTGTAGACTTTGGTGCTAGTGATTGTGATTGTGAAGAGTTCTACTCTCCCAACTACCAAGACAAGTGGTACTTCATGAATATTTCTATCCCTATATTTTTATACAAGCATTAGAAATATTTTGCTAAGTCTTGCATGTTACTATTTTGCCAAATGCCATGTTGGGAAATCCTAAGTAGTTGTAGAATTGCTAGGAAATTTCTAAGTTAAGTTACTATCTGTGCCATGCTTAGCCTAGCTAGTAGCAAACAAGGGTTGGTAAAATATACATGCTATGGTGAAAATATTTCTAAGTCTTTGGACTTATGTTTTTCTTAATAAAACAACCAAGTCAATGAATCACCTGGGTGGAAAGGGACTTGATTGGTGGATTTTGGTTGAGTGGTTACACAAGGCCCATGGCTATGGTTTACCTTGTGTTTCTCACTTGTGGAAAGCCACCCAGGAACAAAGGGATTTTAGAGGCCAAGTGTTGAGAAGCTTCTAGTGCAGCCACTTGGCAATATGGGCTCTGCCTGGATCACATAAGTTGCTAGAACTTAGCCATTTGGACAGTTGGTGGTAGTGGGAATGATAGGTTGGAGCGCGTCCATTTGGTCTAAGGAAAGGCTTCTGAAAGGTCCTGTCTTGGGAAACCATGTCTGGTGGGGAAAGTGCACAACCTCTGCAGATGGAAAAATCTATGTACTTAGACAAGTCCATGGCAATGGACAACTTGAGCATAAAGACATGGAAGCTATCAAGAATCTCATCATTCCAACTTCTAAGTAAAAACTTGTGGGTGAACAAGGGTGAAGGACCTCAATGTCTATTGATGGTTTCTTGGGGAAAAGTTTTGACAAAGAAAAACTTAGTGATTTCAACTAATAGGAAAAACCTATTTTGAGCAAAGCAAGCCAAGCTACACTTAGCCAAATTGCATATAGTAATATAATCCACTTAAAATTTACTAAGGTATCACTTGTCAATACTATTCCAAAGTATTGACCCACTGTGGCTGTAACTTGTGATGTTGCAGGTTACTCTGATGAGGATTAGGTGTCATGAGTCTACACTCAACATGTTTGCCTGTGGCACATGAAGATGAAGACTTATATTTATTTACTTATTCAAACTCTTGTATTAGGCCTGTGGCCTTGAGTTGTAAAGACTATGATTAACTCTGGAATGGATGTAATAAATGACCTTTGTATCTGTGTACTTCATCTTAAACTCTGGATGCTAGCAATGATCCAGGGACTAGCATTGCAATCACAGAGTTCCTTTTCCTTTACAAAGGAGGGATCTTATAGATGGTATCAGAGCACTGTGTTGCCTGTAGGATTATGACCCTAGGATTGGAAACCACTAAGGAAAAAATTTCAACTTCTACACTTGTCTATTCTTCTCGTAAACTTTTCTAATCTTCTCTCTCATCTCTATTTGTAGATGAACTCCATCAACGAAGCCGTAAGGAAAGGACCACTCATGACAATGACTTTGGAGTGTGAGACAGAATTCCCCAAGGCTCTCAAGCACCTCATGGTTGCATTAGAGATACAAGGTGCAGCTGTGTACAAGGGTTTTCCAGTGATGGATGAAGGAGTGGAATACTGGTGGGTGCAACTTCACTTGTATAAAAACAAGGAAGACAACCATCAGGAAAAAGGATTCTGCATGTTCACCAATTCAGTGGTGCACCCTACATTCTTTGAATCAGCAAGGGATGCAGCTTGGAAGACCATCAAAGAACTTGGTGATAGAGTCAAGTGCAGAATGCTCAACCTCCAAAATGAACTAAGGAAAGAGAAGGAACATACCCAAGAGTTGGAAGCTACCAACCAAACCTTAAGAGGAGATATTATAGACTTAGTGATGGAATCATGTGAGCAAGATAGGCTGATTGCTACTAGAATCATTGTGTTAGCCAACAGATCCAATGAGATAGGATTGTAAACGTACTTCGTTAGTTGGACCACCACCTATCACCCTATTTTCCAAAATGTTGCTTTAAAATAAGATCGAACCTTGGTTGATGTAATGGTTTCATGTATGCATGACTTGTGTGTTTTGTTTTCCCAAGGATATGTATGAGATGTTTTGTCTTTTGTTTTATCTTGAATTGTGTTGTTCTAACTTTTCTATCTTATAAATAGATGCCTATTACCATCAGCACTGTTGAGGAGTTCCAGGTTACCCGCTTTGGTCCTCATATCGTTGAGCTTACTACTTTGCTCAATCTCCCTCTTCCCACCATCATGGTGCATCCCCTCACCAAGTTCGAGAGGAAGGACCTCTTGGGCTTCAAGGTGAACCAGCCCAGACGCCAGACAGAGCCTACTACGGATGCCATCGTCTTCAAGCTTATGCACGATGATAGAGAGAGAGGCCTTGAGGTAGTGATGCAGGATCTGATAGGGCGTCTGCTAGGGCGACACTCCCGACAGGTTAGAGGCACCCACTTCCACGTCTTCGGAAGACGTGATGAGGATGGAGAGTCCATCGACTTCGAGGACGATTCGAGGGACGCAGCAGAGCCGATACGCCTGTACCTTCAGGACTTAGAGTCTCTCATTAGGCACGTGGACACAGACAGGACCAATGTCATGCTTAGCAACGATGAGCTCCAGGTGCAGCTTCACGAGAAGGACAAGCTCTTCGCGCAGCAAGACGAGATAGTCAAGGAAATGGAGGCAAAGTTCGAGACCCAGGACAGGAAGTTCAAGAGTCAGGAGAAGCGTGTCCAGGATAGGAACAAGAAGATTCGGGACATGACTGAAGAACTGCAGTCCAAGGACTTCGAGCTAGAGCAGCAGCAGTCGGTGATTGAGAGGCTTCGTTCCCAGAAGAGGGCTCTCAAGGCCAAGATAGAGTCCTTGACCACTAGCATTGAGGAGAACAAGACCGCGATGGATAACGCAGGTCTTACCTTTGTCGAGGAGGATATTGATGCTGATGAGTAGACTTGACTACTCGTTTATCTTTTGTTATCATACTTGTTATTTGAGAACTTGTTATTGGACCATCCGACATGTGGATGGCTTGCTACTTGTGTGTTTTACTTTGTGAACTTGTTATCTTGTTGTTGAACTTTTATCTTGTGTTGCATGCTATGTGTTTGCTTATGTGATGTAATGTGCATGAAAGCATCTATGGGTACCTCATTCTTATCTCTATTTGAACAAACCACAGATGCCTCCCCGTCGTGCAAACCCCAACCCCAACAACAACAACAACAACAACAACATCACACCCGAAATGCAGCAAATGATGACTGCTCAAACACAGCTGATGCAGATGATGACAACATTCATCCAGAACCAAAACAACAACAACAACAACAACAACAACAATAACAACAACAACAACCCTCCGGGCTTTGATATGCTTACCAGATTCTTGAGACTGAGGCCAGCAAAGTTCTCAGGAACGACTGATCCCATGGTGGCCAATAATTGGCTACACTCAGCAAACAAGGACTTGGTAACCGTAGGCTGTACGGATGCTGAAAAGGTCAGATTTGTAGCACATTTGCTGGAAGGGCCAGCCACCACTTGGTGGGACAACTTCTAGATCACCACTCCCATAGATGAAGTGACATGGGCTATCTTTGAGGATGGCTTTCGCACTGCTCATATCTCATCAGGAGTGATGAGCCTGAAAAAGAAAGAGTTGCACAATCTGAAGCAGCGCCACCGCAGCGTGGCTGAATACATTGAGGAGTTCAACAATCTGGCGCGTTATGCACCGGATGAAGTTGACACCGATGCCAAGAGAAAGGAAAAATTTCTGGAAGGCTTGAATGATGAGCTGAATCTGCAATTGGCTGTGGCCTATGTTCCCACTTATCAGTCGCTATGTGACAAGGCTGCTATTTTGGAGAACAAAATGAAGCAAGTTGAGAGTAGAAAGAGGAAGCACTCCGACAAGCACAGCTCGGGATCGTCTCACAAACGATCTCACTATGATGACAATGGAAGCTCAGGATCCCAGAAGCATGGGAAATTCAACAAGCACCACAACCACAACCGTCATGACAACAAGCATCACCGTAATCATGACAATGACAAGTACAAGAACCACAAGAGTGGACATAAGGGCCACCACAGTGGTAATGGAAGTGGAAGTCAACCTGTTAAGAGAGACATCAGTCAGGTTGAATGCTTCAAATGTAAGAAGATGGGGCATTATGCAAATGAGTGCCCTGAAAAGAAAGTTGAAGGACCTATCAAGCCCAACCCTTTCCAGAAGGGACAGGTAAACCACATCAGTGTGGAGGAGGTCTATGAGGAACCTGATGCTGTTGCTGGTAGTTCAGACTCAATTTTATTCCAGCATTTGTTCTTTTTGATACTGGAGCATCGCATTCATTCATATCAAAAGCATTTGTTGATAGAAACGGGTTTCCAACTGAAAACATTGGGTGTCCAATAAAAGTTAGTTCTCCGGGTGGAGATATGATAGTAAGTCTTGGATGCCGGGATCTAGAAATAGAGTTTGGGAAACATAAATTTCCAGTGAGTCTGATAATCCTAGATTCCCAAGGACTAGACGTAATATTGGGAATGGATTGGATGGCTAAGTATGAAGGAGTACTGGATTGTGCTAATCGTACTGTTGCACTCACAACCCCGGAAAGATAAAGAATTAAATTCAAGTCCAGCTTTGAATCCAAAGGAAGTAAGCTAAATTCTCTTAAGGGGGTTAGCATGGACAGTGTGCCAATTGTGAGTGAGTATCTGGATGTGTTCCCGGAAGAATTGCCGGGGAGGCCACCTGATAGAGATGTGGAGTTTCTGATAGATTTGGTACCAGGGTCTGGACCAATAGCAAAGAGACCATATAAAATGTCAGTTGATGAACTGAAAGAACTCAAGGAGCAACTTGGAGAACAGTTGCAGAAAGGATTTATTCAACCAAGTTCTTCATCTTGGGGATCCCCAGTCTTGTTTGTGGAGAAGAAAGATAGAAGTCAAAGGTTATGCATAGATTACCGTTCACTAAACGAGGTAACTATCAAGAACAAATATCCTTTTCCTAGAATCAATGACTTGTTTGATCAGCTTGAAGGAGCATGTGTGTTCTCAAAGATTGATCTAAGGTCAGGCTATTTTCAACTCAAGATAAGAGAACAAGACATACCTAAAACAGTGTTCACCACAAGGTATGGATTGTATGAGTATACCGTAATGCCTTTTGGCTTGACCAATCCTCCAGCATACTTCATGAATATGATGAACAAGGTGTTCATGGAATTTCTTGACAAGTTTGTTGTCATTTTCATCGATGACATCTTAGTCTACTCCAAGAGCAAAGAAGAACATGAAGGACACTTGCGTTTGATACTTGAGAAGTTACGGGAGCATAAGCTTTATGCCAAATTCAGCAAGTGTGAGTTCTGGTTGGAGGAAGTTGGTTTTCTTGGTCATGTTATGACGAAGGATGGTGTAGCAGTTGATCCTGCTAAGGTTTCAGCTGTGACTGAATGGGAATCTCCCAAATCCGTGAAAGAAGTTCGTACTTTCCTTGGCTTAGCAGGTTACTACAGAAGGTTCATTGAGAATTTCTCTAAGGTAGCTAAGCCCATGACTGAATTGTTAAAGAAAGACAAGAGGTTTGCTTGGTCTGAAGGTTGTGAACTCAGCTTTCAGGAATTGAAGAAGATACTTGTGACAGCACCAGTTTTGTGTCTACCAGACTTGGAAAAAGATTTCCAAGTATATTGTGATGCATCTCATCAAGGTTTGGGTGCAGTACTTATGCAAGACGGTAAAGTTGTGGCTTATGCCTCGAGACAACTCAAAACTCATGAAGTAAACTATCCTACTCATGATTTAGAGTTAGCCTCTGTCGTCCATGCACTCAAAACATGGAGACACTAACTTTTGGGAAAGTGTTATGAAGTGTTCACATATCACAAAAGTTTGAAGTACATCTTCACTCAGAAGGAAATTAATATGAGACAAAGGAGATGGCTAGAACTTATCAAGGACTATGACTTAAGTTTGCAATACCACCCCGGTAAAGCAAATGTTGTAGCAGATGCTCTAAGCCGTAAGGTTTTTGTGAATGGCCTTACCAAAGGAGAATTGCAAGATGATCTGTGTACCCAATTTAGGAAACTCAGATTGGAGATTGTGCCTGAAGGATATCTCATGTCTTTGGATGTTCAACCCACTTTGTTGGACAAGATCAAAGAAGCCCAGAAGATTGATAAGGAAATTGAAGAGATTAAAGAAAAGATTGGCCAGGGAAAAGACAAAGGGTTCCATGAAGACGAACAGGGTACTTTATGGCATGGGAAACGTATGTGTTCCACAAGATCCGGAACTGCGGAAAATAATTTTGCAAGAAGCACATAACTCTCTGTATTCCATTCATCCGGGTAACACCAAAATGTACATGGACATGAAAGAAAGATTTTGGTGGAATAACCTCGAGAAGGACATCGCCGAACATATTGCTTTGTGTGATGTGTGTAGTAGAGTGAAAGCGGAGCATCAGAAACCAGCAGGTTTGCTTCAACCACTACCTATTCCTGATTGGAAGTGGGACAAGATTGGTTTGGATTTCATTACCGGATTACCAAGGACCCGATCAGGATACGATTCTATTTGGGTAGTAGTAGATCGCCTAACTAAAGTGGCTCATTTCATACCCGTGAAGACAACCTATACAAGTGCTAAGTTAGCCAAAATCTACATGAGTAGAATTGTGTGTCTACATGGAGTGCCCAAGAGTATTGTGTCGGATAGGGGAACTCAATTCACTTCCCATTTTTGGAGACAGTTACATGAGTCATTGGGAACGAGGTTGGAATTCAGTACTGCTTTTCATCCTCAAACCGATGGACAAACAGAAAGGACTAATCAAATTCTTGAAGACATGTTGAGGGCATGTGCCCTAGACTATGGAGCCAGTTGGGATGAAAGACTGCCTTACGCAGAATTTTCTTATAACAACAGCTATCAAGCCAGCATTGAGATGGCACCGTTTGAGTTTCTCTACGGAAGAAAGTGTACCACCCCATTGTTATGGAACGGTGTGGGAGAAAGAAGTTTATTCGGGCCAGATCTTATCAAAGAAGCCGAAGAGAAGGTCAAGTTGGTTAAGGACAGGTTGAAGATAGCACAGTCCCGACAGAAAAGCTACACGGATCCTAAGCGTAGATAAGTCACCTACGAAGTTGGTGATAGAGCCTACCTTAGAGTATCACCACTTCGTGGAGTGAAAAGGTTCGGAGTCAAAGGAAAATTGGTACCAAGATATGTTGGGCCGTTCAAGATTCTGAGTCACAAAGGAGAAGTTGCCTATGAAATAGAAGTCCCAGAATCTTTGTCAGCTGTCCATAATGTGTTTCATGTGAGTCAGCTTAAGAAATGTCATCCGGAAATGGAAGCAACTTCTTTGAAGGATACTATACCTTTGGAGGAGGTTCAACTAGAAAGTGATCTCACTTATGAAGAGAAACCTATCAAAATTCTTGAGACTGCAGAAAGAGTCACAAGGACTAAGACTATCAAGTTCTGCAAAGTGCAGTGGAATCATCATTCCGAAGAGGAAGCAACATGGGAAAGAGAAGATGATCTTCGGAAAGACCACCCTCACCTATTTGCTAGCCAATCTGAATCTCGAGGGCGAGATTCACCTTAAGGGGGTTAGATTTGTAACATCCCTAAAATCATGATTTCAAAGATTGCATAACATTCATGCATGCATATAGATTTGAGATCAATTTCAAACTCATTTCAAGAAAACAGATGCACATAGTGCTATCATTTTATGTGAGCAAACTTAAGTCAAATGCCCATCCTCATTTGAGAGATTAGTGTTTTAAAAACCAAGTTTGTTTGCTTCCTTGTTGATTGGTTTGAGTGTAGAGTTTAAACAAAGTTATACTAAATAAAAATGGTTTCAAAACCATTTTCAATCTTTTGCAAACCAAGTGCTAAGTCACTGTTATTTTGTCTTTCCAAAGATGACCAAGCCAACTCAAAGTGACCACATGGTTTTATGCCTTGAAATGTGACTGTTGCACACTACAAAAGTTCCTGAAAAGATTTGAATCAATTTGAGTTTGAATTTATTTGAAAAACATTCTAGGAAATTGAATTAGAAATAGAAAAGGAATAAAGAAAATGAAAAGGGCCGGCGCCAGGGATTGAGCCCATCAACAAAAGCAGCCCATTTAGCCCACCCGGCCCCCCTCTCTCTCTCGCACGCGCAGACGCACCCACACAGTCACTGACGCTCGGACCCCACTTCCTCTCTGCTTATTTCGCTGACAAGCGGGCCCTCTCCACGTCACTCCTTCTTCCCCAAATCTCGCGCGCAGACGCCGTCGCCGCTGGCCGTTGCTGCGTTGATTTCTCGGTGTAATTGCCATTGATTCGCTGAGCGTTTCTTTTCGAGCCTCCGCCTACTTAAGCACCTCCCCACTCCGCTCCATTCCCCTCACTCAATTTCATCTCCACGCCCCTAGGCTGCTCGCAACTCGCCAAACACCGCCGCAGCTCCGACGACCTCCGGTAGCAAATTCCGGTGAGTTCCGACCGCCCCTATGCCTCTGATTCAAACGAATGTGCCCAGCATGATCTCGTGCATCTTCTGATACTCTTCGCTTGCCTGCTCGTGACCAAGGACGCCGTCCCCGTTCGTGCCCGCAACCGACCGAGCCACCGCTCAACTCCGGCGACCAATTACGGTAAGCAGAGCGCGCCCCTTGCCCCCTCTTGCATACGAGGATGATCGCCACTGTCTTGCGCGTCTCCTAATCCATCTGGTTCGTGCTAGGGCGACGTGAAACCTCGGCAACAACTTCGACAGCAACCACCCGACGCCGTGCACGACTCCGACGAGCTCCAGCAGCCCCTGCCGTGCGCCCCTTGCCAAGCCACCCCCACGTTGAGCTTCGCCTCGTCTCTGCGGTTCTGGTAAGCACCCTCTCCCCTCCCCGGACGACCTAGAACGCCAGCACCGCCACCGACAGACGCGCCGCCGCCAGTCGCCGCCGCTGGCGCCGCTAGTCTATGGTCGAGGCAACAACAGCCGTTAGATGTAGATCTGGTGGTTTAGATTATATCCGAGCGAATCGTTTTCTTCGAATCTGGCGCATTGGATCTGACTTGATCCGACGGCGCGGAAGGGTGATCCTGAGCAAAGAGGTATCGACCAATAGGATAGCGCCGCGTGGCTAGGGTTTAGTTTAAAAACAGAATTTGAATCAGATTTATATCCAATATTGATTTGCTTGTAACTTTTTATTTCCACGTTAGATTTTAGCAAATTTTATACCGTTGGAATCAGGAGAACAAGGCCTTTCTGTTTATGCAATGTGTTTAATGTTTAGCTTCTGTTAAAATGACTTTATTTGCAGAAACTTGTTTAGGACTATTTTAAGTAGATGAATTGTTTAGGAAATTGTTTTAGTGTCAAATAAACTTGGTTTAGCAAGTTTTTGACTTGTTTATGATTCAGTACTATGCACTTTCTTGGTTGAGTTTCAAAAATCATCACTTAGCATCTTGCATGCATGCATATATATTTTTGCTTGTATATGACATGTATGTGATTGTGGCTATATTCTTTGTGTAGACTTTGGTGCTAGTGATTGTGATTGTGAAGAGTGCTACTCTCCCAACTACCAAGGCAAGTGGTACTTCATGAATATTTCTATCCCTATATTTTTATACAAGCATTAGAAATATTTTGCTAAGTCTTGCACGTTACTATTTTGCCAAATGCCATGTTGGGAAATCCTAAGTAGTTGTAGAATTGCTAGGAAATTTCTAAGTTAAGTTACTATCTATGCCATGCTTAGCCTAGCTAGTAGCAAACAAGGGTTGGTAAAATATACATGCTATGGTGAAAATATTTCTAAGTCTTTGGACTTATGTTTTTCTTAATAAAACAACTAAGTCAATGAATCACCTGGGTGGAAAGGGACTTGATTGGTGGATTTTGGTTGAGTGGTTACACAAGGCCCATGGCTATGGTTTACCTTGTGTTTCTCACTTGTGGAAAGCCACCCAGGAACAAAGGGATTTTAGAGGCCAAGTGTTGAGAAGCTTCTAGTGCAGCCACTTGGCAATATGGGCTCTGCCTGGATCACATAAGTTGCTAGAACTTAGCCATTTGGACAGTTGGTGGTAGTGGGAATGATAGGTTGGAGCGCGTCCATTTGGTCTAAGGAAAGGCTTCTGAAAGGTCCTATCTTGGGAAACCAAGTCTGGTGGGGAAAGTGCACAACCTCTGCAGATGGAAAAATCTAAGTACTTAGCCAAGTCCATGGCAATGGACAACTTGAGCATCAAGACATGGAAGCTATCAAGAATCTCATCATTCCAACTTCTAAGTAAAAACTTGTGGGTGAACAAGGGTGAAGGACCTCAATGTCTATTGATGGTTTCTTGGGGAAAAGTTTTGACAAAGAAAAACTTAGTGATTTCAACTAATAGGAAAAACCTATTTTGAGCAAAGCAAGCCAAGCTACACTTAGCCAAATTGCATATAGTAATATAGTCCACTTAAAATTTACTAAGGTATCACTTGTCAATACTATTCCAAAGTATTGACCCACTGTGGTTGTAACTTGTGATGTTGCAGGTTACTCTGATGAGGATTAGGTGTCATGAGTCTACACTCAACATGTTTGCCTGTGGCACATGAAGATGAAGACTTATATTTATTTACTTATTCAAACTCTTGTATTAGGCCTGTGGCCTTGAGTTGTAAAGACTATGATTAACTCTGGAATGGATGGAATAAATGACCTTTGTATCTGTGTACTTCATCTTAAACTGTGGATGCTAGCAATGATCCAGGGACTAGCATTGCAATCACAGGGATCCTTTTCCTTTACAAAGGAGGGATCTTACATGACCGGAGGCCAGATGATGACCTGGGAGGAATTCAAGGTCAAGTTTAGCAGAACCCATGTGCCACCAGGTTTGATCAAGAGAATGAGAGACGAGTTCAGAGAGCTGAAGAAAGGAAGGATGACTGTAGTGGAATACCGTGACAAATTTTTGTCATTAGCTAGGTATGCCCCGGATGAGATAGACACCGAAGCCAAGAAGAAAGAAAGATTCCTGAATGGTCTGCATGACGAGATGCAGACGATGTTAGTCAATATCCCCTTTGCGGATATTGAAGCCCTTGTCGACTCTGCTATCTAGATGGAAGGAAAAATCAACCAAGCCAATGAGAACCGCAAGCGTCGCATGATGCATCAACCAGGAACCCATCAGACCCCAAAGTATCGCCCCAACCCATCTCCAGGATTTGCCCCAAGAACCAACAGACCCCCTATGACCCGTCCAACCTACCCCAACCATGGAAACCCTAGACCCGGAGGAAATCACAACAACCCCGGCAACTCTAGCAATTTCACCCGTGCCCCACCCAAGTTCAACACCAACAATGCTACCGCCAACACCAACACTGCCCCGAGGACTGGAAGCAATGCTGTGCCTGTCGCAGCCAAGGACAAGTCACAAGTGACCTGTTATGACTGTGGAAATAAAGGCCACTATTCCAACGAGTTCCCCAACAAGAAGAATGCTACAGCCCCTAATGCCAATGCCCCAGCTTAGCAGCAGCGTCGTGTCCAGCCAGGGAGAAGATTTGCCCCAGGGAATTCACTCAACCGCAATGGCCGTCTTTTTCTCATGCATGCTGAAGAAGCTCAGGAAGCGCCAGACGTCGTGCTGGGTATGTTTTCTGTTAATTCAGTACTTGCAAGAGTGTTGTTTGACACTGGTGCCTCGCATTCATTTGTCACCGAAGAATTTGCCTGCACTAGTAAAATTCAACCAACCAAACTGAAGCATGTTATGATTGTGCAAATTCCCGGATCAACCACCAAGGCTAGGCAAATTTGCAAAGCCGTCCCTATCCGAATCCATGGCATAGATTTTTATGCAAATCTAATAGTACTCGGAACTAAAGGTTTGGAAGTAGTACTAGGAATGGATTGGATGTCCAAACATAAGGGATTGATTGATTGTGCTAAGAAAGCCATCACCATGACCAGTACCACCGGAATATCAGTCGAGCATATATCTGAAACCTTACCTCGCCAATTCAAGTGTAACAAGAGTCTAGCCCAACCTACCATTGACCAAGTCCGGATAGTCTGTGAATACCCCGATGTATTTCCAGATGTTTTGCCCGGTATGTCCCCAGATTGGGATATCGAGTTTATCATCGAACTAATCCCCGGAACAGGACCCATAGCCCAGAGACCCTATAGTATGAACCCGTCGGAACTAGCAGAACTGAAGAAGCAACTGGATTCCATGCTAGAAATTGGATTGATTCAACCAAGTGCGTCACCATGGAGATCACCTGTCTTATTTGTGGACAAGAAAGATGGAGGTAACCGTTTGTGTACGGATTATAGGAAGTTAAATGATGTCACCATCAAGAACAAGTACCCCTTGCCCAAGATAGAAGATTTGTTTGATCAGTTGACCGGTGCCCAGGTGTTTTCTAAGATTGATCTTAGAACTGGCTATCATCAACTCAAAATTCGTGCAGAGGATATTCCAAAGACTGCCTTTACCACCAGATATGGATTGTATGAGTATACAGTCATGTCTTTTGGATTAACCGATGCCGCCGCTTATTTCATGAACCTCATGAATAAGATTTTTATGGACTTCCTGGATAAGTTTGTCGTTGTTTTCATCGATGACATTCTGATTTATTCCAAATCAGAAGAAGAACATGAGCTACACCTAAGGACCATTCTTGGAACCCTTAGAGAGCATCAGTTGTATGCCAAGTTTAGCAAATGTGAATTTTGGTTACATGAGGTAGGATTCCTCGGTCACATTGTATCAGCCAGAGGAATTGCCGTTGACCCTGCCAAAGTGAAAGATGTAGAAGATTGGCAAGCCCCAACCACTCAAACCCAAGTTCGTGCTTTTTCTCGGATTGGCGGGATATTACCGCAAATTCGTAGAAGGATTCTCGAGTATCGCCCGACCCATGACCCAATTGCTAAAGAAGGACAAGAAGTTTGAATGGACTGACAAATGTGAAGCGAGTTTTCAAGAACTCAAGAGGAGATTGATTTCAGCCCCAATCTTGATCATGCCGGATATCACGAAGCCCTTTGATGTGTATTGTGACGCATCCAAGATTGGTCGCGGATGTGTGCTAATGCAAGAAGGCAAAGTTATATCTTATCTATCTCGACAACTGAAGCAACATGAGCAAAACTATCCAACCCATGACCTCGAACTCACAGCCGTAGTTCTAGCCCTGAAGACATGGAGACATTACCTAATGGGAAACCGTTGTGAGATTTATTCGGATCACAAGAGCCTAAAGTATATATTCACTCAGAAGGAGTTGAATATGAGGCAGAGAAGATGGATTGAGCTAATCAAGGATTACGACCTGGACATTCACTATCACCCTGGTAAAGCCAACGTGGTAGCCGATGCCCTTAGCAGATTGCCGTGCCGCTTGAACTCCATGATTTTGAAGGAGCAACCAAGTTTGCACAAGGAGATGGAAGATTTTCGAATGGAATTAGTAAGTGAAGGATTTTTGGCTAGCATAGAACTTCAGCCCACTTTGATCAGTCAGATTAAAGAGGCGCCGAAGGGAAATGCCAGTATCGACGGAATCAAGCGTCGTATCGGTACAGGCAAAGTACCCGGATTCACCGAGGACGAAGAAGGAGTTCTGTGGTACAAAGGATGCCTTTGTGTACCAGCAGATTTGGAATTGAAAGGAGTTATCTTGAAGGAGGCTCATGATACTCTTTATTCTATCCATCCCGGAGGAACTAAGATGTATCAAGATTTGAAAGAGCAATTTTGGTGGCATAAGATGAAGAGAGAAATCGGAAGCTATATCACCAAGTGTGATATATGTCAGCGAGTAAAGGCAGGACATCAAAGACCCGCTGGATTGTTGCAACCTTTGCAAATTCTGGAATGGAAATGGGATTCTGTAGGAATGGACTTTATCACTGGACTACCTACTTCTAGTAGGGGAAATGACTCTATTTGGGTCATAGTGGACAGATTGTCCAAAGTCGCCCATTTCTTGCCCGTCAAAACCACCTATCAGAGTTCGAAGCTAGCGGAGTTGTACATCGCTAGAATCGTTAGTTTGCACGGAGTCCCCAAGAACATAGTATCGGATCGAGGAACTCAATTTACCTCGAGATTCTGGAAGAAAGTCCAAGAAGGTTTAGGAACCCGCCTAGATTTCAGTACCGCGTATCACCCTCAGATCGATGGACAAACGGAGCGAGTAAATCAAATACTCGAAGAGATGCTTAGAGCCTGTGTGCTAAAATATGGATCCAAGTGGGAAGACTGTCTGCCGTTTGCAAAATTTTCCTACAACAATAGTTACCAAGCCAGTTTGCAAATGGCCCCATTTGAATTCATGTACGGAAGAAAGTGTCGCACCCCTTTGAACTGGTCAGAAGTAGGAGAGAGTCAGATTTTTGGACCCGCCATCCTCCGAGAAGCAGAAGAGAAGGTTCACAAGATTCGTGAGCACCTCAAGACCGCCCAATCCCGACAGAAGAGTTATGCCGACAAGAGACGTCGAGACCTCGCCTTCAATATAGGAGATTTTGTTTATCTGAAAGTGTCGCCATTGAAGGGAATGCAGCGTTTCCAACTCAAAGGAAAGTTAGCCCCCAGATATATCGGGCCTTTCAAAATTCTGAACCGTCGAGGAGAAGTATCGTATCAATTGGAACTACCTGAAGAGATGTCAGCTGTGCACAATGTGTTCCATATCTTGTTACTTCGCAAATGTCTCGAAGTCCCCGAGAAGACCGAAGTATTCAAGAATATCGATCACCGGACCATAGAGATCAACGATGACCTGACCTATCCCGAAGTACCCATCCGCATTTGGAAGAAGCTTTTCGAACTACCCGAACCCGAAGCATCAAGTTTCTCAAGATTCAATGGAGTAACCACACAGAAGAGGAAGCTACCTGGGAGCGCGAAGATCACATCAGGACGGAGTTTCCCGATCTCTTCAAATCCTAGGTAATCTTTTCATCCTTTTTCAAATCTCGGGACGAGATTTTGTTTAAGGGAGGAAGGTTTGTAACATCCCAAAAATACTAAGCTTGGATCATCAAATTCTAATCATCAAAATTAGGGTTAACAAAAACTTTTCTAAATGAAATCATGAATGCATGCATATGTGTATGCATGGATTTTGAAATCCTTTAAAACCACCTTGTTTGTTTGTTTGTTTGTTTCATTGCTTGTAAAATGTTTCTTAGGTGAAATAAACATCATCTAAAACATTTCCCACACTTTTCCTAAAGACAAGTAAATCAAAACACATATATGAAATGAATGGTCACTTTGACCAATTTAACTCCCATGCCTACTTTGGCTGTCTCAAACTTTCAGAACCTAACAGAAACTTTTCTGGATCTTCGCACCCCTTGAATGTACTCATAACAAGGTATCAAGGCCCACTTTGTGATCATCCAGAAACTTTCAAATACATAGTTTAAATGACAATTCAAAATTGAATCTTTATCATATGGGAAGATCCCACTTTTTCAAAAACCACTCAAACAAGCTCAACTTTCAAAACCCAAGCATCTGCAGACTCACCAGCACTAATCTAGCAAAACCACCAAATATCTTTTCAAAATTTAAAACTTGATTTCATGCGGCCATTTCATCAAACAGGTTGCAGACACAAATCAAACAAAACATCAAACACTATTGTGAGCAGTGATTCTTGCCTAACTTGTTCCCTAGTTAGCTCACACACAGCTCAGTAGATCATCTAGGAAGTTTAACTAAGGACTAGCACCCCTGTGAGCTTGCCATTGCCATCAATGGTGAACAGCCAAGCACCCCCTTGTCACCCCAGTGTGGACAGTAGGCTAGAGGAAGAACTAGCCTTGCCAACCTTGTCTGGGACGCAGCCCACCGTCCACCGCCACTACCTGTCCCAGCCGCGAGCGTTGCCAAGCCCTGGACCACGCGCACAAGCCGCGCCCAGACCGCCAGAGACCATGTCGAGCATGCGCCAGAGCACGACCCTCGACCGAAGCCCACAGACCGCTCTCCGCCCTTGCCGCGTGCATACACAATCCCCACCGACCCAGGAGACAGCCAGACATCCCCGTTTGCCGCCCCGTGCCGCACATCCACCGCTCGCCGTCGAAGACGCCGCCTCTGCTGCGCAGAGCACCGCCCGTTCCAGACCAAACCACACCGCCCCATGCCTCGAGACCATGTCGTTGAGCATCGCCAGGAGACACCGCACCGTCCCCTACCCTTGCCCATGCCATTAGCCGCCTGTAACCTCGCCCCCGACGAGCTCACCGTGCGCCCCGACGGTCCCCTCGCTCGACTATAAATAGAGGCCACCCCCGCATGATTTCTTCACACCATCTCACTCCCCTCTCCTCACTGATCGTGCCACACCGTTCTCAGAGCAAGGCAAGCACCACCCCGCCGGAATTTCACCGGAGCCCGCCGCCTCTGGAGAAGAAAGGAGCCAGCGATTGGAGCCGCCCCAGGAGAAGCCACCGGTACCAGGAGATTCGCCGTCGTCGACTTCGTCGTTCGCCCGCCTCGCCGATCCTCGCCAGTACCCGGTGAGCCCCCAGCAACCCTCACTGGCCGTGCTAGGTTTCGTTCTCGCCGGAGTTGTCTCGCGTCGATGATGACTCCCAGCCGTTAGATTAGAACTAGATCGAATGATCCACATCGCCCCATACCGCTTCGCCCAGCCCCGTGTCACTGACGAGTGGGGACACCCACTTAAGCAGCCCGCGGGAGCACTGCGCTTAGCAGGCCGGCCCAGTAACTTTTCCCGCGCAGCCCAGATATTCAAATTAAACCTTTTTGTATTTCAATTCAAACACACTTCTGTACCCAACTTCAAAAATCAACCCAGATCGATTCAGTGCACCAAATTGAATGAAACCAATTTTGTTGGAAAGGTCTGTGAATGCTGAATCCAAGCCCGTTGGATTCAAGTCATTTGGATCTATAGATCACCCATGGTAAAAATAACAAGGCAGAAGCTTTTCTGCATTCAAACATTTTTCAAATTTAAACCATAATAGCTTTTGAGTTGATTCCAGCTCTCAAAAATCACATTTAACCATACCTTTCAGAATATATAAAAATATATAGGTTTACTTGCAGAAATAATGTTCAAGTAATAAAAGAATGCTACATAAGCATTTCTAGCCACTTTAATTAATTAAAATAAAAGGGTAAAACCTTATTAAATTGTGACACCACTTTAAATCACATTCCCATGGACTACAATATGTGGTGATGACATGTGTCAACATGATCCCATGTTGGGTTTGGAGAAGATTAAATCTTAAGTAGTTGTTCAATGAGTAGAAATTACTTTTCTAAAAAAATAAAAGGAATTAAACCAAGCCTTAACCTTGTAATGTTAGAGATGATGCTAGATCATCAGTAGGACCCTTGTGTGTGATGATTGCAAGTAGTTAAGTATTGTTTGGTGATTGTGTACCTCGCATTTATTCATAGACGCTAGTACCGACCAAGTATACGAGGAGGAAGGAGGATACTACGAAGAAGAAGACGAGGAGAACTTCAACCACTGCTCTGCACAAGGCAAGCTAGTAACCTTGCAAGCTAACACTTGCAATTTAGCAAGCTTATACTGATATTGTGCAAGCTAAGACTATACCTATGCAAGCCCATACTTGTTACTATGCCTACTATATGCCTTAAGCATATGTGATCATACCCACTTGATAAACCAATCCTAGTTTTACTCGCAAGCTTCTTACTTTATTTCTTTATCAAAGCTTACTTAGAGTTTACTTAAGTGACTGGTAGATATTGGAAAGATGCTGAAGGTTGCATAAAGAGCATAAAATTTGGCCTAAGTTAGAAACCTTGACATCAGCTTGAGACATGAGGTTGTACTTAGTTGAAACTCCACTAGTTACCACCCCTCATTAGTACTACCCCCACCTATAGATGCTAGTGCTAAGCATAAAACTTGATCAACTTTTAGATGGGAATACTTGGTGGAAAAATGGTTATGAAAACCTTGGAATGATGGATCATTCTATTGAAATGTGGTGGACATGTGTTTCCAAACACTTGAGAATTTTGGTGATAAAAATGTTGAGGCATGAGCCTTAGCCCTTTATAAAACTGATGGTTGTCTGGATGCGATACCATTCCAATTTTATCGTACAACCACAATACCCAAAGATTGGGTAGGGCTTCACTGGAAACTTATATACCTTAGTATTAGTTCCCTCATGGCCAAGGTCTGAGCTGAGGCTACCTTGTGAAGATTGTCCACCTGTGTAGTACCCAAGATGACAGTTGATCATGGTTGGGAGGCCAAACTCACAGGAGAGGTGCTTATACTAGGGCGTGTAATTGAAAGGTTAGGATTGATTATCCGCATACTGAGTATGGTGAATTCAGGATTTGTTCCTGACGGATGTATTGAATGTTGTGGTGACAGTGTACAATCTCTGTAGAGTGTCAAACTATTCGAATAGCCGCGTCCGCGGTTATGGACAGTTGGAGTGGTCATACTGTTCCCCGGTCATACTTTTCAAAATGACATGTGAAATGAACTAAGACTTTGACTTGACCACAACAGAGTTGTGATATGAAATACAAGTTCCCAGTTAGGAGTTATAAAATTGTGACTAGCTGTAGAACTTAGTAGAGATAAATCTGGCTTTTGCAAAACAACCCTAGAGCCTAGTGTCCTATTATCCAAAAACCCCCTTTACCTATTAGTATTAGTTTGCGAGTACTTAAAGAGTACTCATGGCTTTGTCCCTGGCTATTCCCATGGCCAGAATATGAAGAGGAGTACCTGGAAGATGGACCCCAGGAAGGTTACGACAACTAGGATCATCTCCCATCGTCAGCATTGCCTGTGACCCCGAAGATGGAGCTTCGCCTACGCTACCGTTATTATTACGTATTCTGTTGCTTGATGTTGTATTAAGAACCGGATCATGAGATCCCTATTTGTGTAAGAACTTATGTATCGTTTGTAATGGATGATGTACTATGGTATCCAATTCTGTTATGTCTCGCAAAAATGGTAATCCTGGGATTGCGATGTATGGCATAACAGGCATCTAGGATTGAAAAATCCGGGTGTTGACATAGTGCTATTAAGAGTCTCCTTGCTAGATGTACTATTATGCCTAAGAAGTCCTATGATCATAAGTTTGCCACCTCTCCCATAGATATTAAAGATAAATATTATGATTTCTCTCTTGATTTATCTTATTTAGATATTGTTGAGAAAGAACCTTTTTGTGGTAATGAAAATGAGAGTGTTGTGGGTCATATGAATGAGCTTTCTACTATGAGTGCTTTGTTCTCTGATGATTTTAAAATGCGCAAATACTTTGCTGCTAAGATCTTCCCTTTTTGACTAAAAGGAGAAGCTAGGGCTTGGTTTAATAGATTACCTCATGGTTCCATTGATAGCCCTGATTGCTTAATTGCTTCTTTCTTCCATAAATATTTTCCTCCTAGTGCTACACATGCTGCTTTGCAGAGACTTTTTGATTTTAAACAGGGAGAAGAAGAGAAATTGCTTGAGTCATGGAAAAGATTCTGTTCCTTGATTCATGCATATCCTGGATGTCCATTACCTCAGAATGAGCTTCTTGATATTTATTATAATGGACTAACTGATGATTCTAGGACCTACCTAGATAGCTTTGCTGATTGTGTTTTCATAGAAACGACTCCTACAGATTCTGAAGAATTAATGAACAAGATAAGCAAGAATTATGATGATTGGACTTCAATTGAGCTGAATACACCTGAGCCTATTACTCCTGAACCACTTGTTCCTGAACCAGTTCCAACACCAACAACGAAGAAGAGGGGAGTTATTGCATTAAATGATGAAGTGATGAAGGAAGCTAAAAAGTGTCTAAAGGAGAAAGGTATTAGAGCTGAAGATGTGAAGAATCTACCTCCTATAGAATAATTATGTAAGCCAATTCCGCACTCATCTACTATTGAGGTACACTCTCTCCAATTTAATGAAGGTGATATTCATTATGGTAAGCCTCCTGATCAATGCTTAGAGGAACTTGACACATTTATTGTTAAATAAGGTAATTTTAATAAACAAGTTCAGAATCATTTATTGGAAAACTCTAGATCTATACATGAGTTGAAAGATATTGTGGAAAGAACTTCTAATGATATTAAAATTCTTTGTAAACACTTTCAAATGGTTCAAACCCAACTTGATCAACTTGCTAAGGTGCAAAAGGATATGCTAGTTAATGCTTCAGGAAATAAACATGCTTATGGAATTAGAACTAGGAGTGGTGCAGCTACTCAAGATCCTTTATATCCTGAAGGAAACCCTAAAAGAATAGAGCAGGATTCCCAACAAGGTGAGGATAGTGGTAGTGCTCGTAAGAGGAAGAAAAAGAAACATAAGAAAGTTGAGGAACCACTTGAACCTGCTATAAATCCTAATAGTATATCTGTCTCTGATGCTGAAACTGAGAGTGGTAATAATAATGAGTCTCCTGATAAGGAGGAAGGTGAGGAAGAACCTGAGAAACACACTAAGAACACTAGGTACACAAAGGAAGATTTTATTGCTAATAAACATGGTAAAGCGAGAGAACCTTGGGTCCATAAACCTATGCCTTTTCCAGGGAAGAAACACAAGTCAAAGGAGGAAGAACACTACAACAAGTTTTGTGAGTGGATGAAACCTTTATTCTTGCAAATTCCTTTGACTGATTCTATTAAATTGCCTCCTTATTCAAAGTATATGAAGGATATTGTCTCTAATAAAAGGAAGATTCCTAATGAGGAGATTTCTAGTCTACTTGCTAATTACTCCTTCAATGGTAAGGTTCCAAAGAAACTTGATGATCCAGGTATACCAACTATTCCTTGCTCTATTAAGAATAATTATGTTAGAACTGCTTTATGTGATTTGGGATCTAGAGTTAGTGTTATGCCTTTTTCTCTCTACAAGAGACTCCAGCTAGAAAAGTTGATACCAGCTGATATTTCTTTGTAAATGGCTGATAAGTCAACTACTATTCATGTTGGTATATGTGAGGATGTTCCTGTTCAAGTTTCTCATAATTGCATGGTTATAACTAATTTTGTTGTGCTTGAAATGCCTGAAGATGATAATATGTCTATTATTCTTGGGAGACCTTTTCTTAATACTGCAGGTGTTGTCATCAATTGTAATCAAGGAAAAGTAACATTCAATATTAATGACAAAGAGCACACTATCTATTTCCCCATGAAGGTTGTCAGAAGCTATTGCCTGAATTCTATTGAAAATATTGAAGGCATCAAGGTTGGAAAAATATATTGTCCCATTCCACAAGAAAATATTGAAACTATTATGATTGGGACCATTGCTATCAAGTATGAGGTAACATAATCACCTTGTGGACTGCAAAGTTTTGTTTCATATAAGATCGTTGTAGAGGTCCCAACCTTTAATAAGGTAGAGATCCCTGTGTTTACAAAGCAATGCATGCAAGCATGCCAAAGATTGTTTTATTTGGAAAAGTGATTTCTAATAGGTTATAAACATTTTAAAACACCTATTGGTCATTTATATATGTGGCAAAACCATTTGATAACAAGTTAGTGAAAATGGCCATTTTAAGTCATTTATGTTTTGCTAGAAATGGTTCAAATCAAAGTAACATTTTCTAGTGTTTTACAAATACATTTATAAACACAAATGTTAGTGTTTTATGGTCACGTGTTTAATATTAAAACCATTTGCAAAAGGTTTTACCTATAAACCATATTTGATTCAAATAACATTTTATTTCATTAGAAATGCCTTTAAACAAAGTAATAATTTTCTAGAGTTCACCAAATATATTTTTAAATCCTAAAGCTTGGTGTTTAGAGTCAGAGAGTTTAAATCAAATCATTTTCCAAAGGTTTTACTCAAAAAGCATTTTTAACACATAAACAATATTTTTATTTGACTAGAAATGCTTTAATTCAAAGATTTATTATTTAACTTCACAAAACATACTTTTAAATCCATAAGTTGGTTTTTATGGTCAGTAGGTTCAAATCAAACCATTTACCAAAAGGTTTCATACTAAAAACATTTTTAGAATAAATTTTATACACAAAATATGCCTATACAAGTTTCTGCAAATACAACCAATTTTCCAGAAGCAATTTACTAAACAAAGTACATGGTTGGAAAGTATTTGTTTTGCTGATTCCATTGATATAAAATTTGTAAAATTTGGATGTATAGATTTAAAGTTATGAATTTTATAAAATCTAACATCTAATAGATCATTTCTATTTTTAAAACAAATCCTGAGCCATGTGTCTTGTTCTTATTGGCCAAAAACGGTTCATGCGGATCGGCTGCTGTGGTGCATTGGATTTAAAGTGGATCGTGCGGCACAGATCAAAGGATACCCTTTCAGTTAGTCAATCTATTGTAGCCACGTGATCAGGATCTAATGGTCGTTGATCAAACGACCATCAACTGGCGGCACGCGGCGACGTTGAGCGGAGGCGCGCTCGGTCTATGGCGCTGCGGCGGCTACTGGAAGTGAGAGAGAGAATGGGGAGCATTACCAGACCCGCAGTGTCGCGCTGATGCTCAAGGTGTGCTTGGTTGGCGAAGGGGCACACAGAGTCGACGTTGATTGCTCGTCGGAGATCGAGACGGTGTTGGGTGCTCTCTATTGGAGATGGTGGTGAGGCTACGGTGCACGCCAGAGAGAAAGGAGGGTACGGTTAGATGCGCAAAGTCGTGGCGAGTATGCGTGTGTGAAAGAGGAGGAGAGGGGCGGTCAGATGCTACCTGTGGGTGTCGCCGGAGTGGAGGCAGACGGTGGCGCTCTCGGTTGTCGTCGTTGCCGACATTTCAGAATGCGCGCGGGCTAGATAGAGCTACGGGGAGATGCAGGGGGCGATGGGATCACTCTCATGTGCTCTGGGGCAGTGGGGCGATGAGGGCTGGCCGGAATCAGAGTGGGAGCTCGTAGGAGCAGAGGGACTTCTCGAGCAAATTCTGAGCGGCCTGGTGGCAGAGGGTGGGTGGCTTCTGGGGGGAAATGGAGAGAGGAAGGAGGCGATTAGTAGGGCGTGGTCACAGGGGAGAGTTACTAGCGGTGTTACTCGAATTAACGCGTTTGAATCAGACCAGAAACGGCCGAGAGAGAGAGAGGGGGCGGGGTCAGCGCGAGGTTAGGGGTGATGACTTGGCGGTGGGGCATCGTTGTCAGCGGGTCAGAGGAGCATTCAGTGGGGTCCGGTGGTCAGTGAGGGTGCGGGTTGAACTTCTGGTGCGAATTGTTTTCTGCGGGGGAGAGGGAAAGTGGCCTGCTGGGCCTGGTGGGCTGGTTGGGCTGGGCTGGGTTCTTTCCCCTTTTTTGTTCTATTTCATTTTTCTTTTTCTTTTTCTTTTTCTTTTTCTTTTTCTTTTTCTATTTTGAATTTGTTCAAACAATTCAAACAACCATTTAAATTCATATTTTTACCCAATTTTCTGTATGTTTTCTACACTGTTTTAGACATGTATTTAATGTCCATTTTCAGAATAAATATTTCATTTACACATGGTTTGTTATTTATTTACATAGACAATTGTTTTTATTCAAACAAGATTTAATTATATTTTCAAACTCTTTATTTGAATTCTAATTTTCACCAAACCTTATTCAGTAGGTTTTATTTATTTAATAGGGTGTTAACTAATTCACTTGGAATTATTTGAAGTATTTTTAATATGATTTGTCAATCATTTAAATTGAGCATTTGTCTTCATTCCAATGAAATCAAATATGGTTTTAATTCCATAAATTTTATTTAGATGATTTATTTGATTCCATTTAAGTTAATTTAAATAACTTTTATTCCACTTGGGTAAATTACATTTATTATTTTCCCATGATTTAATTAATCATTCTTATTAGGGATTTGTCTTTAATCAAATGGAATAGAATTTGGTTAAGGCCATTTTATTTATTTGAATATTATTTATCCTTTTATTTTATTTGGACTTGGATTATATTTATTCCATTTTCTTATGGATTTGGCCAAGATTTAGTTTGGTTTTTAAATATCCTTTATTTCTTTCTTTCTTTCTTTATCTTATAAAATCCATATCTTTTTATTCAAAGATCCAAACTTGGTGATTCCAATTTGAAAAATCTTATTTAATATTTTTTTACCCTTTAATATCCCTTTAGGATTAATTTGATCACAATTTGGTATGGATTTCAGATAGGAGCTTTATTAGCTTTGAAATCTAATTTCTTTATCTTACTAAATTCATAAGATTTTATCCAAGGTTCCAAATTGAATGAAATCAATTTCTATGGTTTTATTTATTTATCATTCTTGATCATTTATAAATGTTTGTTGGCAAAAAATTTATATGGATCCAATCCATGGTCTTAGAATAAACTTGTAAATGATTTTCTTCCATTTGGGTTTTGGTTTATTTTCCAAGTGTTTAAATTTTCAAGATGCATTTTTGAAGAATGCATTTCACTGGTTTTGAATTTAGTTGGATTCAAATTTTATTCAAAGTTTGTTCAAGATGGGTTTTGATGTTTCCATTTGGAATCAAAAAATTTCTTTTCACCCTAAATTTCAACAATTATTTATTTTGTTTATTTTTTTCACATTATGAAATTTGGAAAATTGTGGGTTCTGACAGGCTACCACCCTTAAAAGAAATCTAGTCCCGAGATTTGGGAAAGCTAGAGGTTACAAGTTGGCTCAAGGCAACTAGGGTACTACCACCCTTAAAAGATTTTCAACTAGATTACATCTTGGCTTGCTTGGGATCTTGATGAAACTTCTCTGGGCAGACATCTGCATAGTGTCCTTTGATTCCACACTTGAAACATGTGACAAGGCTGAGATCCTTCATAGGCTTTCTTGTCTTGTACCTCATCTTTTCTGGACAATTGCTTGCATAATGTCCTTGGTCACCACAATTGTAGCATGTGACAAGGTTGAGTTCTTCACGTATCTTCTATGGACAAGTTGATATATAATGTCCTAGCTCTTTGCAGTTGTTGCACCACACTTGGCTATTATCCTTTGGGATCATTGCTTCTTGTTTGTTTCCTTGGTTCTTCTTCTTTTCTGGACATTCATTGGCATAGTGTCTCATCTCTTTGCAATTGTAACATTTCACTTGGCTTTTGTCCTTCTTCTTCTTGGGGTTCTCCAAATCTAGGAGTTCTTCTAGTTCATGTTCTTCATATCTCACCTCAAAGGTTGGAAAGTCTCCTTGTTTCCTTAATCGTTTCTTTGGGTAATACATATGTTTCTTCTACTGTCCATCAATGTGAGTCATAGTGCATGGAGGTGCAAGATGAGATTTTCCTTTTTCTTCATCCTTCTTGATAGAAGTTGTTTCCTCATGGGGGTTACCAAACTTTTGATGCATTCCACCTTGTTTCCTTTGTTGAACTATAGAATAGATGGGGCATTGGATAGGGACATGATTATTTCCTTCACATAGGAAACAAGTCACTTGAGATGTGGGGCATTGATTAGTTGGGTGTTTCTCTTCACAATTAGGGCATTGATCTTCATGCTCATTGAAAGTGTGATCCATGTACCCACAAATATTCCAAGCTTGAGTTCCTTCTATAATATCATCCTTGACATCATTGTTGTCACAAACTCCTTGGGAAAGGTTGTCTCCCATGTTGATCATTTGATTTGTCATCCTTTGCAACAATTGGGTTTGGGTTTCAAAAAACCTTTGCATGGTTGGGTCTAACTCATTTTTGTTGGCCAAAAATTGAGTTGTCACTTGGTTCAACTAGGTTTGGGTTACTATGAGTTCTCTCATGTGCATATATTGGTTGTTGTTGTCACCATTCTTGATGTTGGAGTTTCTTGGGGAAGTCATCTGTTTGGGTTGGACTGGGATTAGAATAGGCAAAAGATTTCTAAGGAAGAAGTCTAATCACACACAACAATTCATACAAGAAATGTGCAAGCAATCACAAACAAATATTCCAATCAAACAACAAAGTTCAAGCACATTTTTAGGCAACACAATATTTTTGCTACACCACATAAGTTGGTGCATTTGATTTAATCTAAACACTAATATGGTGGTCCAACTATATGGTTTTCTTGAGGTCATTTCATTCTTTTTAGTTGTTTCTTCATGAACAAGATCATTGCATCCTTGGAAAAAATTCTTGTATCTTGGTCACAAACTTCAAAGGTGATGATGGTTCCTTCTAGGTTGTGTTTCCTTAGTCTTCAAGTCTTGAGTAATATTTATTGTCTCACTTGTAGTCCTTAGTGATGTCCAAGTTGAAGTCCTTGTTGAAACTAAAGTTGAAGTCATTGGTGATGTTTAAGTCTTTGCTCAAGTTGAAGTCTTTGCTTATGGTGAAGTCTTTGCGAATGTTGAGGTTTTGTCCATCAAGTTTGAAAAGGAAGAAATGTAGAATCAAAACCAACAAGGTTGAGGAAAGAGTTTACAAGATTGTTTGTAAATAAGTTTTGAACAAATACAACTCCTATTTTTCTAAGGGGTTTTGTCCAATCCTAGGGTTACATTCCTACAGGCAACACAGTGCTCTGATACCATCTGTAGAGGTCCTAACCTTTAATAAGGTAGAGATCCCTGTGTTTACAATGCTAGTCCCTGGATCAATAGCTAGCATCCACAGTTCAGGTGTAATATAAAGAAACAAAGGTCATAAATACAACTTTATAACCAGGAATAATATAATTCATTACATCTTACATACCTCATTTGGCTATCTCATTACAATGCAGCAGAAATAACTATATAGCATGGAGTCCTTCATCTTCAAAGTGCCACAGGCAATCATGTTGGTTGTTGACTTGTAATCCTAATCAACACACTTCACTAACATCAAACAAACCTGCAACATAATAAGTTACAGCCACAAGGGTCAATACATTTGAATTGTATTGGCAAGTGATACTATGGTAGTATAGTGGAGTCTATCATCTATATGCATTTGGCTAGGTGGAGCTTAGGCTTTCTTTGCTCAAAATAGGTTTTCCTTATCATTTGAAAACTCTAAGTTTTTGTTTGTCAAAATCACCCAAGGCATCTACCAATAGAAATTGGTGATCCTTTAACCCTTGTTCAACCACAAGTTTTTAACTTAGAAATTGGGATGAGGAGATTCTTGATAGATTCCATGTCTTGATGCTCAAATTGTCCATTACCGGGGACACGGCTAAGTACTTAGATTTTTCCTTCTACAGAAGTGGTGCACTTTCCCCACAAGACTCGACATGCATCGAGACAAGATCTTTCAGAAGCCTTCCCTTAGACCAAAATGGACGCGCTCCAAACCTATCATACCCTACCACCAACTGTCCATTTGGCTAAGTTATTGCAACCTATATGATCCAGGGAGAGCCCATGATGCCATGTGGCTGCACTAGAAGCTTCTCAACATTTGACATCTCAAATCTCTTTATTCCTGGGTGGCATTCCACAAGTGAGATACACAGGTTAGACCATTATAAAATGGGCCCTGGTAACCACTCAACCAAAAACCACCAAGCAATTACCAATCCACCTAGGTGTTTCATTCACTTAGTTGTATTATTAAGCAAAAACATAAGTCAAAGACTTAGCAATATTTTTCCATAGCATGTATATATTCCACTCTTGGTTGCTACTAGCTAGGCTAAGCAAGGCAATAGCAAGTATCTTAACTTAGAGAAAATTCTAACAATTCTACAACTACTAGGATTTCCCAAGCATAGCATATAGATACTTAGCAAAAATATTCATGCAACCCTATAAAAAATATTTCTAATGCATAGTCAAAATATTGGGACAAAAATATGAAGCACCACTTGCCTTTTTGGTAGAGAATATAAGTTCACTCCTTGATCTTGCAATAGTCACACTCTTCAAATTCCACTACAATTCAATCAAGCAAGCAAATATTCAATCTACCATTCAAGCAATCATCACATAGAATAATAAAAACAAAGCAATGCATGCAAGCATGCCAAAGATTGTTTTATTTGGAAAAGTGATTTCTAATAGGTTATGAACATTTAAAAAAACCTATTTGTCATTTATATATGTGGCAAAACCATTTGATAACAAGTTAGTGAAAATGGCCATTTTAAGTCATTTATGTTTTGCTAGAAATGGTTCAAATCAAAGTAACATTTTCTAGTGTTTGACAAATACATTTATAAACACAAATGTTAGTGTTTTATGGTCAAGTGTTTAATATTAAAACCATTTTCAAAAGGTTTTACCTATAAACCATTTTTGATTCAAATAAAATTTTATTTCATTAGAAATGCCTTTAAACAAAGTAATAATTTTCTAGAGTTCACCAAATATAATTTTAAATCCTAAAGCTTGGTGTTTAGGGTCAGAGAGTTTAAATCAAATCATTTACCAAAGGTTTTACTCAAAAAGCATTTTTAACACATAAACAATATTTTTATTTGACTAGAAATGCTTTAATTCAAATATTTATTCTTTAACTTCACAAAACACACTTTTAAATCCATAAGTTGGTTTTTATGGTCAGTAAGTTCAAATCAAACCATTTACCAAAAGGTTTCATCCTAAAAACATTTTTAGAATAAATTTTATACACAAAATATGCCTATACAAGTTTCTGCAAATACAACCAATTTTCCAAAAGAAATTTCTAAACAAAGTACATGGTTGGAAAGTATTTGTTTTGCTGATTCCATTGATATAAAATTTGTAAAATTTGGACATGTAGATTTAAAGTTATGAATTTTATAAAATCTAACATCTAATAGATCATTTCTGTTTTTTAAAACAAATCCTGAGCCACGTGTCTTGTTCTTATTGGCCAAAAACGGTTCATGCGGATCGGCTGATGTGGTGTGTTGAATTTAAAGTGGATCGTGCGGCACAGTTCAAAGGATACCCTTTCGGTTAGTCAATCTATCATAGCCACGCGATCAGGATCTAACGGCTATTGATCAAACGACCATCAACTGGCGGCGCGCGGTGACGGTGAGCGGCAGGGCGCTCGGTCTAAGGCGCTGCGGCGGCTACTGGAAGCGAGGGAGAGAATGTGGAGCATTACCAGACTCGCAGTGTCGCGCTGATGCTCAAGGTGTGCTTGGTTGGCGAAGGGGCGCACGAAGTCGACGTTGATTGCTCGTCGGAGATCGAGACGGCGTTGGGTGCTCTCTGTTGGATATGGTGGCGAGGCTACGATGCACGCCAGAGAGATTGGAGGGTACGGTTAGATGTGCAAAGTCATGGCGAGTATGCGTGTGTGAAAGAGGAGGAGAGGATCGGTCAGATGCTACCTGTGGGTGTCGCCGGAGTGGAGGCAGACGGTGGCGCTCTCGGTTGTCATTGTTACCAACGTTTCAGAACACGCGTGGGCTAGCTAGAGCTTATGGGAGATGCAGGGGCAATGGGGATCACTCTCATGTGCTCTGGGGGCAGTGGGGCGATGAGGGATGTCCGGAATCAGAGTGGGAGCTCGTCGGAGCAGAGGGAGTTCTCGAGCAAATTCCGAGTGGCCTGGTGGCAGAGGGTGGGTGGCTTCTGGGGGGAAATGGAGAGGGGAGGGAGGAGATTAGTAGGGCATGGTCACAAGGGAGAGTTACTCATGGTGTTACTCGAATTAACGCGTTTGAATCAGACCAGAAACGGCCGAGAGAGAGGGGGCGGGGTTAGCGTGAGGTTAGGGGTGATGACTTGGCGGTGTGGCATCATTGTCAGCGGGTCAGAGGAGCATTCAGTGGGGTCTGGTGGTCAGTGAGGGTGCGGGTTGAACTTCTGGTGCGAATCATTTTCTGCGGGGGAGAGGGAAAGTCGCCTGCTGGGCCTGGTGGGGTGGTTGGGCTGGGCTAGGTTCTTTCCCCTTTTTTTGTTCTATTTCATTTTTCTTTTTCTTATTCTGTTTTAAATTTGTTCAAACAATTCAAACAACCATTTAAATTCATATTTTTACCAAATTTTCTGTAAGTTTTCTACACTGTTTTAGACATGTATTTAATGTCCATTTTTAGAATAAATATTTCATTTACACATGGTTTGTTATTTATTTACATAGATAATTGTTTTTATTCAAACAAGATTTAATTATATTTTCAAACTCTTTATTTGAATTCTAATTTTCACCAAACCTTATTCAGTAGGTTTTATTTATTTAATAGGGTGTTAAATAATTCACTTGGAATTATTTGAAGTATTTTTAATATGATTTGTTAATCATTTAAATTGAGCACTTGTCTTCATTCCAATGAAATCAAATATGGTTTTAATTCCATAAATTTTATTTAGATGATTTCTTTGATTCCATTTAAGTTAATTTAAATAACTTTTATTCCACTTGGGTAAATTCCAATTATTATTTTCCCATGATTTAATTAATCATTCTTCTTAGGGATTTGTCTTTAATCAAATGGAATAGAATTTGGTTAAGGCCATTTTATTTATTTGAATATTCTTTATCCTTTTATTTTATTTGGATTTGGATTATATTTATTCCATTTGCTTATGGATTTGGCCAAGATTTAGTTTGGTTTTTAAATATCCTTTATTTCTTTCTTTCTTTATCTTATAAAATCCATATCTTTTTATTTAAAGATCCAAACTTGGTGATTCCAATTTGAAAAATCTTATTTAATATTTGTTTATCCTTTTATATCCCTTTAGGATTACTTTGATCACAATTTGGTACGGATTTCATATAGGAGCTTTATTAGCTTTGAAATTTAATTTCTTTATCTTACTAAATTCATAAGATTTTATCCAAGGTTCCAAATTGAATGAAATCAATTTATATGGTTTTATTTATTTATCATTCTTGATCATTTATAAATGTTTGTTGATAAAAATTATATGGATCAAATCCATGGTCTTAGAATAAACTGGGAAATGATTTTCTTCCATTTGGGTTTTGGTTTATTTTCCAAGTGTTTAAATTTCCAAGATGCATTTTTGAAGAATGCATTTCACTGGTTTTGAATTTAGTTGGATTCAAATTTTATTCAAAGTTTGTTCAAGATGGGTTTTGATGTTTCCATTTGGAATCAAAAAGTTTCTTTCACCCTAAATTTCAAAAATTATTTATTTTGTTTATTTATTTTTTCACATTACAAAATTTGGAAAATTTTGGGATGTGACAATTGTTTTGTTAACAAGACTTGATCAACCTTGTTAACAAAAGGATTTTAATGAACAAAATAATGTTTCCATTGTGGTTATACTTTCTTTCTTTTTCCTTTATCCTTCCTAGTCTTTGCTTTAGCTTTAGTTTTGCTAGTTGTTTTCTTGTTTGAGTTTCTTAGAGCTCCTGTAGTTTGGGTTTTGGTTTGCTTTTTCTTCTTCTGAAAAACTGTTTCTGCGAGAAAATCAATTTTCATACCCTAAAAATTGTCCAAAAATAAAGTTTCCCAGAAAATCCTAGAAAATTCAAAATAAATTTTACCTCGAAAAAAGGGGCAGAGTGGCACCTGAGATGACCCAGGGGGGCACCCCTAGTCCCCACACCCATGGTAGGTGCGGCCTACCTAGTGGTGGCGCCTAGGGGGGTCTCGCCCCCTGGTCCTTCCAGGCTGCCTCCTCAAAGCCACCTTCTTTCTCTCTCCCGAAAAACACCGAATTTTTTTCTCAAGCTCGAGTTCTTGCTGTTCATGCTCATGATTTTCTATCTCCTTGTTCAGCCCATCTCCAGTGCTAATTTTTGGAGGGTTTGCTCCTTGGTATGTGCCTCCTCCACTTGTCCAACTAGATTTGTGATTTGTAGATTGTATCTTGAGTATTTTGTTGCTATAGGTGACAGGTTTTTTGAGCTTGAATGTGTTTTCTATGTTTAGAAACTTTGTTTTGATGCATGTGTAGTCCTCTAGCAAGTTCCTATAGTAGTTTCTCATCATTTATCAACTTAGAAATCACTTGGTTTGATGGTTGTCTAAAAATTTCAGCAAAGGGAAGTCATGGACCACCACACCTTTGGTGACATTTTTGAGAGTGATGCACCTAGAAGGGCAAGGCTTCCAAGGTCATCTACCAGTTCTAGACCCTCATACAATGAGGATCTCATCACTCCGCGGTTTGGTGGCGAGGGAGATGAAGGGGATGCTCACCCCTCCACCTTTCCTTGTCAAACTTTATTGCGAGCTGCTAGGATTCTTAATGATTTCATGGCTTTGATTGAGAGGGCTGGTCTAACAAGTTTCATGCAGGATGAGAATGCACAATATGCTTCACTTACTAAAACATTTGTGGAGAGTTTCTCGTTCACCAATAGTTTGTTCAATCCTTCTGTGTCTTTCAGACTTTATAGCAGAGCTCATTCTATGTCCTTGAAGAAATTTTGCAAGGCCCTAGGACTTGGTAAATGGGTCATCAAAGAAGATTATAGCTCTTCCCACTGATTTGTTGGAACTATACCGAGGAATAACCAATGATGATGACCGCAGAGCTCAACGAGGGAACATAAAGAACATTCAACTTCCAGCCATCAGGTACTTCACCTACTATCTTACCACCAGTGTTCTTGGTAGGGAGAACACTAGTAATATATCCAACAATCAATTGGCCATCTTAGCTGATGCGCTCTATGGTGAGGATAAGTATAATCTTGGTTACCTCATTGGTCGTCGTTTAGCTGCTAGGGGACCCATTTATGGGGGAATTATTGCTACTCATATCGCTGCTGCCTTGGGCATAGCTGTTGATCCACATGATATAGTTTTGGCTCCTCTGAGGCTTGATCTTGCTACCATGAAGGCGCACCACTTTTTCACCTCTAGATCTACTCTTGAGAACTTGGTTTATATAATGTTGTTTACTAACGGGGAAGAGAGAGAGATCCCTCTACCCCAAACCACTTTGCTCAGTATTTATCAGGGACCTTGGTCACGCACGAAGGGGCAGATGGATGACAAGCTGCGGTCTCTCAACTTCCACGGGCAGTATCAGGAGGAAGCGCCCGCATATGACCCCGCGTTACATTATACAGGGGAGGCCTCGAGCTCGTACCAGGATGAGGGAGTTTCCTCGACATACTATGGAGGTGCATATACTTGGGCACCATGGGATTGAGCCCCACTTAGGCCAAAAGCCTAAGCTTGGGGGGAGGTACACCGACATCACACTCATCTATATATCATATTCGGTTGTTTTATTTGTATATCCATTGTTTCGCTTTCTTTTTGGTTATTGTTGCTTCTTTCTCAAAAACCCAAAAATACCAACAATATTTTCGTTGTTTCTCTTGGTTTGTTTCTTTGCTTTGGTTTGCCTTAAAAGAAAAATCCAAAAAGATTTTTGCTTTGTTTGGTTTGCTTTGCTTTTGTTTTTTTTGTTTGCTTCTTTCTAAAAATTCGAAAACACCAAAAATATTTGTTGTTCTTCTTTGGTTTTGTGAGTTCTTTGCAGGGTTCAGCCGTCCTCAGTGGATTTTGGTTTCATGTTAATTATTCAAGTCACACAAGTGAGGGGCAATAATGAAGATTAAGACAACTCGAGGTGTGGTAAGAGGATGGTAACGAACTCTATTTGTTTCATTTTTGTACATATACTCATCATTGTGAGCATGCTTAGCCTGTTTGTGTAAAGTGTATGTCATTATAGATGCTTAGTAGTTCTTGCTTTTCTATGATTAGCTCGAGCTTGCTAATAGTTTGTAACATGTCATATGAATGTTTGCTTGCATTGTTTTATTCATACTTTGGTATGATATAGTGGTATCCTCCTCTGACTGTTCATGCGAATCGACTTGGCAGATGCTCACGCATGCATATGACTAATCAATAGTCAGTAAGCCTCGATGATTTATTTTGCCTTAGAGTTCTTGTATCACTTTCATGCCATAGTTAGTTATGTTTTGTTGCAAGCATGATTATGACAGTTATTGCTCTTTCGTTTGTCGCTCCCTCCCTATTGCTAGCCTTCACTTGCACTAAATATGTGCTCTACCTGTGCTTCCAACTCCCCAAAACCAATATTGCCTGCTGTGTCCACCATATCTACCTATTAGCATCATTTGCTATTTTAGTGCATATTCCATATGCTGTGTTTTCTTCCAAAATAAAATGTTTGTCTGTTCTGAGAAAGTTAGTTAGTAAAGCTCTCATGAACTTGATGGCACACTTTATTCCTTGCGCTTAATAATCCTGAACCATTGTGACTAGTCCATGAAAGTTATATGCTTGCTAATTATATACTGGGAGTCAGCAGAACCGTGCTGTCACGGGGAACGCTTCCAACACTTCTTGGATATCTCATCCAGTTGATTCCTTGCTCTTTTGTTTACGGATGTCGACGATGTGAAATAAAAGGGGAGGTTGTGAGTTCATGGAGTTTATACATTGTGTTAGAGAAACGTCTGGGCCTCTAGCCTAAGCCATGCTTAATCATGGTGGAAACTTGCAGCATCACTATAATGAGTATCTATGAAGCGTCCTAAATAAAAATCTATGCATATGGTAAATAAAAAGATTGCTGAGATGCTCATTGTCTGCTTGCCTTGTCATTTTGGTTATGGGAAAGCTCATGTACCATGTGCAAGGGGTACCCCGTTGGCAGTTCTCGATGATATGCATGTATTTACAATGACAAGAACTTTTAGGTGACCAAAGTTGAGTAGCATGCAGAGCGACCCTCGTACTCAAGGGACTTAGGATTTCCATTCTATGGTCTGTCAAGCATATGATTCAGAGTGGACCTCACTTTCACCTTAACCACATGAAGATGCCTATGATAGGGGTGATGAGAGCTCAAAGCTAATGAGTACCTTCCTTTCAGCATTAGGAAGCCTTTCAAACCTTCACAAAAACCGTTTTCACAATTTTGTTGAGTCACCACTTATTCTATGAGAACTTTCTTGTGAGCATAGTTGTCATTCTTGTGTTTGTTCCAAAACTTGGTTAATTATGTCATGACTTTGATGCTTGTATCTCTAATATCTTTATCTCTATTCTTCATGTGAACTTCAGAGGTGCCTTGGCATTTACATTGTTCTCTTCAAACAAAGGCAAGCGAGATACCACCCTATCATACCTTATTATGAGAATTTTAATGTTGCTTATGTTTATGTTTCATGCTACTTATTATTATTGAGTTGGTTTCTTGTCATATCTTGCAATAACTATTGAGTAGACTTAGTTGCATACTCTTTATTATGAATTGTCTAAGCATCTACTCATGTGCTGAGAATATATACATCATATGAAGCAAAGTGTTCGTGAAAGTTCTTTTATCGCACTCAGTTTTCAACTGAATTGCTTGAGGACAAGCAATAAGCTAAGCTTGGGGGGAGTTGATACGTCCAAAACGTATCTACTTTCTCGAACACTTTGCTATTCTTTTCCTCTAAACTTGTGTGATTTGGATACAACTAACACGGACTGACGCTGTTTTCAGCAGAATTACCTTGGTGTCCTGTTTTTGTGCAGAAAATGAACTATCAGGAAAAATCCCGGAAAATATGCCAAAAACTATTTCTCACCAGAAGATCCACGGAGCCAGAAGGGGAGAGAGAGAAGAGGCCTGGGGGGGCCCAGACCCACCCCAGGAGCGGGCCCATTGACCCCGCGCCTGGGGGAGATTTGGACACCCCAGGCACCTCATGGGCCTCCCTCCGCGCCTATAAGTTTCCTTCTGACCTAAAAACAGAGAGGGGTTTGATAGTTTTTCCAGAAAGAGTTCTGCTCTGCCGCCGCCACCAGAAACCAAGATTCGAATCCAGAAACTCCGTTCTGGCACCCTGCCGGGACGGGGAATTTGGAGAGGATCATCGCATCATCATCACAAACGCATCTCCATCAACCACCGATGTTTCCCTCATCCATGAGTGAGTAATGCCCCGCTGTAGGCTTGGGGATGGTAGGGATTGGATGAGTTCTATCATGTAATCGAATAAGATCTGTTAGGGGCATAGTGCCTAGTATTTCTATTAGTGCTATTTGAGTTTGTTGCAACTTGTTGTGCTTAATGCTTGTCACTAGGGCCCGAGTGCCATGATCTCAGACCTGAACTTATTATTGAATCATTATGATAGTATTGTTCGTGATCTTATCTGCAAGTTGTGTACACATATCATTGTCCAGATCCAAAGGCCCCAAAGTGACAATAATTGGGACAACCGGAGGGGATGGTTGTGGTGTGAGGATCACATGTGTTCATGGAGTGTTAATGTTTTGCTCCGGTGCTCTATTAAAAGGAGCACCTTAATTGCTAATAGTTCCCTCGAGGTCCCGCTGCCACGGGCTGGCTGGATAGAAGATGTTGTGCAAGTTCTCATTGCGAGCACGTATGACTATATTTGGAGCACATGCCTAGGATTGTTTAGTACTTGGATGCTTGTTATTGTTTATTTGCAATGCCCTAGTTCTTTGAAGTTACATGTTTATACTAGTCCATTGAACGCCCGTCCATCCATCCCTATGCCTACCGCACTCGAATCCTACTGTTACCGTTACTGTTACTATTGCTCCTGTTTTACTGTTGTTGTTGCTGCTGTTGTTGCTTTGCTGTTGCTACTATAAACTAATGCTACTGATAAACTTCTGTGAGCAAGAACTATTTCTAGGTGCAGCTGAACTGACAACTCAACTGTTAAGGCTTGCAAGTATTATTTGGCTCCCCTTGTGTCGAATCAATAAATTGGGTAATACTACCCGCGAAGACTGTTGCAATCCCCTACACTTGTGGGTCATCAGGTGGATTTGACGACTATGTCATCGATGTATACGTGTATGTTGCGGCCAATTTGGCTCGCCAAGCACTCTTGCATGCATCATTGGTAAGTCGCCCCAGTGTTCTTGAGGCTGGAGATCATGGCATTGTAGTAGAACGCTCCGAATGGCGTGATGAATGCTGTTTTTTCCTCGCCCTCGACTGCCATCTTGATCTTCTTATACATAGAATAGGCATCGAGGAAACAAAGCGACTCGGATCCAGTGGTCGAGTCGATGATTTGGTCGATGCAAGGCAGCACGCACTCCTCTTTCGGGCAGGCGTTGTTGAGGTTGGTGTAGTCGATACACATTCTCCAGGTGTTGTTATTTTTCACCACTAGGACTGGGTTTTCCAGCCACTTGGAGTACTTGATTGGCCGGATGAATCCTGCGGCTAATAGCCATTGTACTTCTTCGGCGGTTGCGTGGCGGCGCTCTTCATTGAAGGGCTGCAGTGACTGCTTAACTGGTCGCAGCTTGGGTTCGGCGTTGAGTTTGTGTTCAGCGAACTCCCTCGGGACACCTGGCATGTCAGATGGCTTCCATGGGAAGATGTCACGATTCTCACGGAGGAACTCGATGAGCATGCCTTCCTATGTGTGAGTGAGGTTGGAGCCTACGGTGACTTGCTGGCTCGACACGTCGGGAACGATATCTACCTGGCGAGTGTGTGCGGAGGCTTCAAATGTAATGGTTGCGAAATTTGTTGTTACTGGCCTCCTTAGGATTGACGGGTCATCATTGTCAATCCCACGCGTGTATTTTGCAAGTTCGTTTCAATGGTTGGTTTCAGCGGTGATGACGGCATTGGTGAGCTAGGCACCATTGTCCTCGCATTCGGTAGCCATATCCGGGTCGCCCTAGACGATGATGATGTCGTGGGGACCCGAGAGCTTCATCATGTTGTAGGCGTAGTGTGGGGTTGCCATAAATTTGGAAAACACATGTCTCTCCGAGTATGCAATGGTATGGGCTTCTGAAGTTTACCAGCTCAAAGGTGATCCGCTCCGTGTGGTAGTTGGATGGTGTGCCAAAGGTGACTGGTAGTGTTATATTCCCGATAGGGTATGCCTTGCAGCTCGGGACTATTGCCATGGAAGGTGCAGAGTGTGGGATCCACCATAGACGGCGAGGGTTGCAGTCGCCTGAACGTGTCAGAGTACATGATGTTAATGGAGCTGCCTCCGTCCATGAGGGTTTTTGGTAGCTAGTAATCAGACACCTTTGGTTTAACCACCAAGGCGAGTCGGCCTAGGTACTCGATCATGGGCGCATGGTTTTCGTGGCTCCATGTGATGCTCTGCTCTGGCCAATTTAGACAGCATGGGGCATCTGCTTGATGTACCGTGTTTATGGCAACATCGCGAGCGAGTACCTTCTTATCGCGCTTGGTTCTCATGCCAGTGAATGTGTGCAGCAAGCCAACAGAATTTCCGAATGCTCCAATGTTGTCGTGCTCCCGTGGCTGTTTCGAGTTCTGGTCCCCTTTGGCCTATCGAGCCTTCTCGATTTCTATGATCATGTAGTAGTCGGCAATTTTGTGGGTAGAAGGTTTGCCTTCCCTGTTGTGGTAAACGCATGGCTGGTTCAGCAGGGCTGTGGGGTCGAATTTCGGCCGAACCGCGGGGCTCTCGCGTTGACGGCTCCAGTCGCACCGATGTTTGGCTGGGTCGCATGGGTAGCGACTGGTGTTGGCAACAAAGCCAGACCTGCCGTCGAGGCATCGCTTGGTCGAGGAGCGTGTGTTGTCGTAATGGAGTTCGCGGGATTGCCCGCTGCTTCGGTTGCTCGTGTGGATCCTTCCACTTGACTTGTTGTCGTGGTCTTGTATTGGGTCTTCCTCTAAATAGTGCTTGGCAACTTAGAGGACTTCCGGTATTGTTGTTTAGCATTCGGTAATCTCGCATGATCTTTGTGACCAAGGGCTCATACCGACATGCATTTTTGAAACAATGGATGGTCGTGTTTGGGTGGATGTCGGTGGCGTTTAGCCGCAAATCCTGCCAGCATTGGACCCAATGGCGGATCGACTCGCGGGACCCCTAGATGCATCGCTCTAGGTCTTCTATTGTGGTGGCTCGTGAGTAGGAGCCCTCGAAGTGCTTGACAAAGGCCACGCACATATCTTCCTAGGGTCGATGCTATTTTCCAGGAGGGTGTTTATCAACTGGCGAGTCGCACCCTCCATCATCAATGGGAGGTAGCGAGTGTCCAGCAACTCGTTGTGTCCGGCAATCCCCATTACCATGAGGTAAGTGTCGATCCATACTTTGGGATCAAGTGTGGGGTCATATTTTTCAATGTACCTTGGCCCTCGAAAGTTGGAGGGGTAATTTTCGCCTCGGACCATTGGTCCAAAGCATGCTGGCCCTACTCGCCCGAGGCTTCCATGACTGGTGAACATGGAGAAGGGGTTGGCTACTGCTGGTTGTATTGAAGCGGCATGCGTGCAGTTATTTTTGTTGGCTATTGTCCATTCACCTAGGCGGTTGGACGAGGCAGCCCTACTATTGGTAGATCTGGAGTAAACCTGCCCCACTGGGTCGCAACCATTGTTTTGTTGTTCAACAGCTTTGTCAATAGGGCTTGCACGTACTTGATCTGGATCACGCCATCGCCAGCAGGGTTTAGGTTGGCGACCGTTGTCTGACTCGCAATGACATTGTCCATCGGTTGGCATTGTATTCCCTCAGCGCAACTTCCATCAGCGGCTCATTTGGAGGTGGTGTGGGTCACGGCGGCGGTGGATCTCCATTCGTGGTCGACTCGGCCACTTGGAGATCTCCTTCTTCAGGGGTAGCATTACCTCGTTCGCCTGGGGTGGAGAGTTGGAGTCGTTGTGCCACTCGTTGCTGGTGGTAAGTTGATATCTGTTGTGTGGTTTCCTGCTCGAGGCGAAAAATTTCGCACTTTCTCCCTAGCCTCATTCAGGGCCACACAGTGTCGCTCGATCTCGTCGGCAGTTGCAGTGGGTGGGAGGGGTGTGGTGAAAGGATTCACCGATGGTTCGGTGTCGTTCTCCATGTAGATGGAATGATGAGGGGCGAGGTAGATCTCATCCGGGGACTCCGACCCTGAGTCGTAAGCAAGGAGTTGGAGGATTGAGTCATCTCCATACTCTCCGGCGTTGGGGACTTTCATGATGGAGCTGGCTTTTTCCGCGGGAGGAGAGGATTCCGCAGACAGCACTAGCCTTGCTGGATCGGTGTTTTAGCCGAGGGTGGAGCTGCTCTGGGCCGAGTCATCCTCCTCTGACTTGCACTCATATACAAGGCGAGTGGTCGACAGGATCTGCAGGGTCAACGGGATCGACGAGACCGACAAAGAAGTTGGTGGGTTTGGCGTACATGGTCGGGTAGCTTCTGTCGGTGGTAGTCACATGGTCGGCCGCATGAGATCAGCGAGTTGGAGTGAAGGGTCTCGCCGTAGATCTAAATCTGGACTCACCAAGGCCCACGGTGGGCGCCACTATCGTGGGAATGGCCACGGCAGTCGCTACCAATGGTAGCGATTGATTCAAAGTAGGGCAAGAGTGAGTAGCCATCCGTGGATCGAGATTGGGAGCGAGACACATGGTTTACCCAGGTTTGGCCCCCTGTAAGGTAAAGACCTACTTCCTGCTTGTTTGTATTGATTGCGAATGAAATTACAAGGTGGGCGAACTCGGTGTAAGGGCGGTGAGTCGCTTGAATGTGGTAGCTAATAGCTCATGAATGTAAAGGGAACCCTATGGAGGCTCGTGAATGTAAAGGGAACCCTATACAGGATCTCAACTGAAATAGCAAGGGTTTTGGGAAGTTTAACCTAATCCGACTGGGCCTAGCTTTAGTCTTGGGTCTTCCCGTCCAGTCGCCATAATTGCTGACCCACTCGACTTTGTCCTGGGCCAGTCGCTTCCTGCCTTCGTGGAAACTCCGGTTGGCATATCCCCATCACCTATGAAGTTTGAACATGAGCTACTTATGCAAGTTAGAGGATCTGCATCACTTGTTTCTTACCAAATACCGAGGTAAATACACTTTTAGTCAAACTTCTTACACCCGGGGTGCAAAATAGTCTCGTATCTTGCAAAGTGGGCAAAATCAGTCCCAAAACATGCATACCAGTGCAAATCAGTCCATTTCAAACAAATTTGAGCCTATTTGACCAAATCCGTACATGTTTAGCTGTCATGAACGTGCACTTCTGTGATTGAGACCATAAAATAGTATCAGCCTATAACTTGTGTCCTTCCACAACTTCTATTGCTTTTGAAAGTTCATGTAGAGTTTTTGTGTAGATTGATGTTGTTTAGGTTGGATGAACAATGTCCTTTGCAATGCTCAAGTTGAATGAAACTGCATATATGCATTTCACTCAATATTGCATTGTCAGTTTTCAGTTAGCTGAAATCTTAGAAAATTTGATTCTTTTCTTATACAGTACATAATCCGTGTGCATCAAAATGTTTTTTATGTGTCACAGTTCAACTTGAGCATTGCGAAGTACTCTGTAACATCCCTAAAATCATGTTTTCAAAGATTGCATATCATTCATGCATGCATATCATTTTAGGGATCAATTTCAAGCTCTTTTGGAAGAAACAAAAACTTGAGTGCTATTATTTCATGTGAGCAAGCTTTGATCTAATGCCACTCTCAAGAGAGAGAATATACGTTTTAAAAAAACATTGTTTGTATTCATAGGATTGGTTGGATGAGTTCCAAGCTTGGACAAAAATTTTCAAAACAAATATGGTTTTAAAACCATTTTTAAATCTTCATCAAACCATGTGCTAAGGCACTGTTATTTCAAAAATCTTCAAAGGACCATGCAAGTACAACAAGGCAGCATGGTTTAATACTCAAATTTATACAAGATTCATATTACAAAAGGCCAGAAATATTTGAAATTCAAATGCTTTTAAATTCATTTGAAAATGATTCCAGAAAATCGAGTTAGAAAAAGAAAAAGGTTTAAAAACCCAACTGGGCCAGGCGCCACGTTTTTAGCCCATCAGCAAACGCAGCCTAGCAAGCCCACCCGGGGTTTTTCCCTCCTTCTCTCACGCGGCACAGACCCACCCCGCGCTCACTGACTGGTGGACCCGAATGCCACGCGAGCATCGTCCCCGAGCCACTCACCCCCACGACCCCGTCGACGCCGCAGTTACCTCATCACTGCCGCGATTGAAGCAGGCTTAATTGCAGGCGTTTCCTCACGAGATTCTCGCCCCTGCTCCATCTATAAGACCCCCTCCTCACCCCACATCTTTCCCCTCGCTCAGCACACTCACCTCGCCACCAGGCTGCGCGCAATCGAGCTTAGAACCCCGCAGCACCGACGACCTCCGGCGACCGATTCCGGTGAGCACCGTCCGCCCCCCTGTCTCTGTTTCATGTGAGAATGATCAACATGTCCTTGCACATATTCTCATGCCTTCCTTTCTCTCTATATCGTCCTAGAGCGTCGTCACCGTCCACCTCTGGAAGCAACCGAAGCTCAGCACAACTCTGGCGACCCCTCCTGGTAGTTCCCGACCACCCCTTCCTCTCTTTTGGATACTCACTTGTTCGCCAGGCTTGTGCGCATCTAACAGCGTCTCTGGTTTGTCTTAGCTCGCACCAGAACCTCGCCCCCGACGATGCCAGAGCTTGCCCGACGACAGGCTCCACTCCGGCGAGCAATAGCAGCCAGATCCGAGCGCCCCTGTTCCTCCCTCGACCGCCTTGAGCTTTACTACAGCCCCGCGAACACGGTAACCATCTCCACCCCTCCCCGCGCGATCTGAATCGCCGGCAACATCTCTGACAGAGCCGTGCCGCCGCATCGCCGCCGCTAGCGCCGCCCGTCTAGGGTCGTTTGATCTGTGGCCGTAGGATCTAGATCCAGCGATTACAAATAGATCTATAGCGAAGCGGTACGGAGCAGATGTGACCGTGCGATTTAAATTAGATCTAGCGGTCCACGTTAGCCGCTCCACGCGAATCGGTATCAACCAAACAGAGAGTGCCGCGTGGCCAGTCCTTTGTTTTAAAAACAGAATTTAGATCTATTAGATGTTTAAACTTGTAAAATTCATAACTTTTGATTCCCACGTTCAAATTTGACAAATTTTATACCATTGGAATTAGGAGAGAAAATCCTTTCTGTTTATGCAATGTGTTTAATGTTTTGCCTCTGTAAAAAATGGTTGTTTTTACAGAAACATTTGTAGGCATAATTTGTGTATAGTAATTATTTGAAAAATGTTATGCTAATCAAATAAAGTTTATTTGGCTTAGTTTGGACTTGTTTATGATTCAGTACTGTGCACTTGTCTTGTTTGGTGTAGAAAATCATCACATGGCATTTTGCATACATTCATGTATTTTTGCTTGTATATATTGTGTATGTGATTTTGTGCCATTATTTTATGTGTAGATTTTGGTGCAAATAGTGATTGTGATTGTGAAGATTGTTGCTACTCCCCAAACTACCAAGGCAAGTGGTGCTTCATGACTTTATTCCTATGTTTTTCAACTATGCACTAGAAATATTTTGCTAGACTTGCATGAATATTTTGATCTATATGCTATGCTTGGGAAATCCTAGTAGTTGTAGAATTGCTAGAAATTTCTAAGTTAAGATGCTTATCAATGCCATGCTTAGCCTATCTAGTAGCAACCAAGGGTGGTTATATATTCATGCTATGATAAAATATTTCTAAGTCTTTGGACTTGAATTTTGCTTAATAAAACAACTAAGTGAATGAAACATCTAGGTGGAATGGAAAGAATGGTTTGTGTTGAGTGGTTACACAAGGCCCATGTCTATGGTTTACCTTGTGTATCTCACTTGTGGAAAGCCACCCAGGAACAAAGGGATTTGAGAGGCCAAATGTTAAGAAGCTTCTAGTGCAGCCACATGGCATTATGGGCTCTGCCTGGATCATATAGGTTGCAATAACTTAGCCATTTGGACAGTTGGTGGTAGTGGGATGATAGGTTGGAATGCGTCCATTTGGTCTAAGGGAAGGCTTCTGAAAGGTCCTGTCTTGGTGAAAATCAAGTCTTGTGGGGAAAGTGCACAACCTCTGCAGATGGAAGAATCTAAGTACTTAGCCATGTCCCTGGTATTGGACAACTTGAGCATCAAGACATGGAAGCTATCAAGAATCTCCTCATCCCAATTTCTAAGTTAAAACTGGTGGTTAAACAAGGGTAAAGGTACACCAATTTCTATTGGTGTTTCCTTAGGAAAATTTATCAAAGAAATACTTAGTGTTTTCAACTGATAGGTAAAACCTATTTTGAGCAAAGCAAGCCTAAGCTACACTTAGCCAAAATGCATATAGTATCTAGACTACTAATATTCTACTAAGGTATCACTTGCCAATACTATTCCAATGTATTGACCCACTGTGGCTGTAACTTGTGATGTTGCAGGTTATTTTGATGGTGATTAGGGGTTATGAGTCTACACTCAACATGCTTGCCTGTGGCACATGATGATGAAGACTTATTTATCTTATTATATAATTGAACTCTTGTATTAGGCCTATGGCCATGGAGTTGTAAAAGACTATGTTTGTCTCTGGAATGATATGTAATAATGACCTTTGTTTCTGTGTACTTCATCTTAAACTGTGGATGCTAGCATTGATCCAGGGACTAGCATTGCAATCACAGGGATCCTTACCTTTATAAAGGGAGGGATCTTACATACTCCTACATTGGATTGGCACATGGACATATGATATTCACATATCATGTCAAATTTCCAAGATTTTAGCTCGAGCACATGGGATTTTCTATAAACAACGATGCTTTGTGTGGGCCCATAAATTACCCTAGCCTCACTTATCTTATATTACATCTTACAACTATATAGTGTACGAAGAACTTTGAACAGTAAATGTTAGATCAAAGATTGGCAAATCCCAACATTACTAGCCATTGGATCTTATTTTCCATTCTGGGATCTAGAAGATTCTATTGATAGTCTTCAGCACAATGAACTTTATGCACAAACCTCAAACACACTTCTCCGTTGTTCTAGAATCTTCTCTCATTTCTTTAGAGCATGTTCCCAAAAAATTTGAGTATTAAGGGCTTGTTTGATTTGGAGGAATCTCAAAACACGGGAATAGGAAATCCGTAGGATTGGGGTTTCATGACCTTTTGAATCCTATAGGAATAGGAAAATACAAGAATTTTCATAAAATACGTGTTTGAATCACAGAAAAACAAAGGAATTCAAACGTGAGGTTCTGTTGGAGTTAACGGAAAATACAGAGCTTGGATTTCTAAATTACTACATGTACCCTAATCGTCTTGTACTACTCCCTCCGTTTGGAAATATAAGATGTTTTAGGTTTGTGAAATAAATGTATCTTGAAACATTTTAGTATGTTGATTCATTTGAACCTGCACACTAAAAAGGTGTCTAGATACATTAGCTGACTAATCTAAAACATCTTTATATTTCCAAACGGAGGAAGTATTAAGGAGTCAGGACAGTCTCCTCCAAAGAGTGGAACCCACGTACAAATTAACTACTCCAACCGTCTAGATGTCTACTACTATTAGTTGGGAGTATGTTGTTGGTGGGTCACTGTCTCCTCGAAATTCAGTTGAGAGGAGAGCACGCTAGTGTTTCCCTCTTGCCTATTCCCAGCCCCCCTCCAGGGCGGTTAACCCTCCTGTCCCCCTTTCTTCCTAACGTTTTCCCCTTCCACACCACACGTCGCCAATGCTGTGATATGCCGCTTTCGGATTCTCTTCCACGTCTCGCTTATGGAGTTACCGTCGTTGATTCCCCCTCTCTTCCAAAACCCCAATCAATAAACTATAGACGCTCACTTGCGATGGCGTCGGCGAGAAAGAACAGTGAGCATGATTCTGAGCTGTTTCACGATGTGTTTACCGAAGGCCCCTTTGAAGAACTCATAACCAGATGTGGTGTCATCACCGCCGCCAGCCTAATCGGTTCGTCCAAAAAATATGGAATCTACAAAAGCTAGTGCAACATTGGATGCTTTACTGCCATTTGGCCTCCCATGTGTTATTCATCCCCCCCCCCTGACAAAGGGACCGCCAGATTTCTTGCATTACTTCAAAATTGATAGCGTCCCGTGCAAGCTGTCACCACTGGAAAGGTTCTTGTCCGATGCGATGTTACCAGGCTATAGTTCTGGGCAGTGGGTAGGCGCCAATGGAGATTGGATTGCAATGGCTGGGTTCAGAGTCAAGCTGGAGATTTGCAACATGTACACTCATCGCAATATTCCTCTCCTAGCATTGTTGTTCCAGGAAACCGACCAGCCAACCACGTTCTTGTTGGATAATAATCATGCAGCGTAATGCAGAAGATTGATATTTGCCAAGTTCTCATAGCTACTGGGAGATATAATGATTTCTCGCTTGTTGCAGTCTTCGATGTTAGAATTGTTGTCCTTCAGGGCGGTGATGATGGATGGACAATTCTTCCACTTCCTCTTAACCACACCCTGAGTCCTTATAGTTACAATGATGGAATTACCCATGACGGATTGGTGTTCGCCATAGCTCTATATGGCAACGTTCATGTTTGGGATCCTCTGCATCCTGGTAATTATTCCTTCATATGTAGTATAGTGGCTTCATGTGCCCAAGCTATTTTAATGAATTGAATCAGAGAATGTTTTGTTTAAATGATAATATGAGTAGTTATTTTTAGACTCTATGAATCATAGGATTTCCGTCGGATTTATTCTTATAGCAGTCATCTGATTCATTCGATTGAATTGTGTATATTTTTTCGGATGTATTTTAGTTTATTCGATAGGAATTTAAGATCTACTTTAAGCTCCTAAAATGAATCTGTTCAATGGTTTCTGCATTTGCACGGGTTTTCGGTAAGTTTCCTTTCAAATGAACCTGTCAATTCTCTTTGCCTTTTCTAAATAAAACGAGGCAAAATTGGTTGTCTTGATTCAAAAAAAGATGAGTCCGTTATTTTGGGTATTGCCCTATTATATAATGCTTTGTTTGGTTTGTTGGATTGTAGGCCGTAGTTTTTCTTCCTATGTTCGAGCTACTTTGCATGTAGTTCAATTGGAAGGAAATGTTTCAGTAGGATTCACTATATCATGCTATCGGAATCTTAAGTTAACATGCTGTACCTTTTTCAAGGTCTTGCGCTAGTCTTGGCGCGACCTGCTGCCGCGGATGACTTAGTGGATGCATTTCTTAATACTACTGGAGACAAGCACGACTACTTTTTTGGGTTTTGGTGGTTAGTAAGATCTGCAGATGGTTCCTGTTTTATTCATATATATACGCTTGGCGCTTATTATGATCCCATTTTTCTTACTTGTCATTGCTGCCATCATATTGGTGCTGCTCATCCTCGTGGTGTACACTGCGGTCGCACTATCTCCACTTATACTTCCGGGTTTTGCTGCTTGGTGTTCTCAATGAACAATGGTCAGGTTGATCAAGCTAATCCATGGCAAAGGATTGCTGACCTTGGATCATATTCTCTTTTCCTTGGAGCGAACTAACCGATTATCATGCATGTAGGTGGTGCAGATCTTGCCTCAGGTTATCTGACGAGAAGCAATTGTGTCTATATCTTACCAACTGCAGCATGACTTTCAAAGAGTGGCAGCCTGAATTATGCTGCTTTGGTCTGAGTGGTAAAGACTGAGGTGTTACTTCTGAAGTCAATGTCTTAGAGGGAATTAGTAACCCTCACTTCTGGGCAGGAACGGTGAAGCATTCGCTTTGGTTCGTACCAACCTTCGCAAGCGCCCTCGATTGGAACCGTCCTCATGTTTAACTAAGAAACAAGACATGTTGCCACAGTATGTACTGATGCAATCCGTATGTAATACTTGGTACTACAATTAGAGAAATAGTTCTCGTCCCTGTTAAACTGTTTATTTTGTTTGGTTGTCTAAAGTCATCAGCTTTCAACTTCTTGGTCTGTCTCCTTTGAAACATGTCCTTGTATCGGTACTATGTCTTATCGTAATCAGTTTGGTTACACGTATGTACTTGACTATATTTTCTTTGGAAATTATGAAAATTTTAGAATCAACGGGATGTTACGAACCACATGCCATACACTTCAAGAAACAATCACCTCAATTCTTGTGTATAAGGGTCGTACTCTATGTAAACAACCTTGCCTTCAACTATTCTAGGCTCATGCACTACTGTTTGGTTAAGCTAATGTGACAAGACCATATTTTGTTAGAGATTTATCTTATCTTACCATTATATAGTGTATGGATAACTTTCAACAATAGCGATTGTATCAATACTAGCAAATACCAACATTACTAACCATCGAATCTTCTTTCCCATTCTAGCATCTAGGAGATTCTATTGATAGAAGCACGATGAATGCTACACACAAAAGGACCAAAACCTGATATACACCCGATACTTTATGTATGTGGCTCAAAATTATAATTGTTTTATGTGCTTTATATAGTACTGTATAATTTTATATTGTGATGATATGTCATTCTAATAGTAGTTCTATGTAGTAGTACAGTAGTAGTATTATCTAAGTTGCAAGTCATGTGCAACCCAATACTAGTACGTATTGAGGAGTACACTAGATCGTATTGGCGTGCTAGACTGGCTAGCTAAGTAAAGTCTCCCTAATGCAGCTGCGCGCTGCAGCAGAAGACCGATAAGGGCACCCACACGCAAAAAAATCCTTGTTTAAAGAGTCATCCTAAGATCCTTAAGCCATTCCATCTTCCACATCTCCGGCAGCATTTGGTATCATCTCCAACGTGCGCTTCACTCATTTTTCTTGCCATCTCGCTCACCGCATTGGTCCTTCAAACAGTCATAGATTGATCAGTCCTCGCCCCCAATCCATTAGGATGCAATGGCGGATTCGAGGTCCAACAAGCGGCACGGCAGATGGAGCAAGGTCGACACTGACGTCTTTGACAAGATCACTACACGTATGGACACTACCAGTACCGTCCGGCTGGCCGCATGATCCAAGGAGTTGAACCTCTATGTCACCAGCGGAAAAGGTAGCAGATGCCCCCAATGACGGTTGCGGGACATTGGTCGCCTACCGTCAGGTCCACAACCACAAGATCCTATGCCAGCATGGCCCATGCAACTTCATGGAGGAACGCTGCGTGTTCGCCGCCTCGCCGATAACACTCCTCGCCCACCTCTATGAAGCTCACTCGATCAGGGTGTGCAGTTTCTGCTATGGCAAAATAGGCAGGTACACCTCTAAGCCTCTGCCGGCAACAGGCCTGCAGATAGTAGATATCATCGGATCCAGGGACAATGGTATGGTGTTCACGGTGAGATTTGACACGCGACAATCGCTACATGTTCTATCAGTCGTATGCGTTAGGTCGGCAGCGTGCTTGTAGCTGAAGTACTTGGTGAAGTTTTCGTCGTCGATCGTGATTGAGGGTAGAAGGTTCAAGAATTCCGAGCTATACGTGTCGGAGAGCACCACGTCAAATGTTTTGTTGTTACTATTAGTACATTATTTTGTACAGCTAACTGTGATGTAATTTGGAGTACTTATTTAGATCAAGTGCAGCAGCTTATCTTACTTTTCTTTTGAAACTTAGCATTATCACAATTATCTAGATGTGTCATGGGAATTTTGGGTTGTATATAGGGGTCACACAGGCATTAACGTAAGAAGGAGGTATTCACACAGAAGCAGACTTGATCGTTAGTTTTTGTTGCTCCAATGATCGAGTCTGTCCGGAGAACAGGGCAAACTGATCGTGCGCCAAGATTTTTTGAGCTGAAACAAGAACTGATTCTCTGTATACTGCTATTGAATTTCAAGAAGGAAAGATACTGAATCTCTCAATTGTTCTATCCTTGCTATTACTAAAGAATTTTATCGAACTAGTACTGATGTAATAGTACTTTTTTAAATCAAGAGAAGTAGATAGTATTGCTTTTCTTTTAAAACATGGCCTTGCCACAATATAGACAAGACTTGGGGCATTTGGGGTTGCATACGGGGGTCTCACAGGCATTGATGTGAAAATAAGGTACTTGAAGCAGACTTAATCATCAATTTTGCATGCTCCAATGGTCGAGTGTGTTTGGAGAAAAGGGAAAACTGATCACGCGATAAGATTTTAGAGCTAAAACAATAACTGATTCTCTTTGTACTGCTATTTTATTTTCTGTGTCTCTATTGATGAATCGCTCACTTTGAAATGATGCTGAATTGATCAAGTGCTGCTGAATACGAACTACGAATCTGTCGATAATTTTTCTATCTTACTCTGTATTGCTAAATTTTACATGAATAACTTCCAAAAAGAATTATCGTTCTTCCCCCTCCCTCTCTGAGGTCTTTGCTTTGAATCCGTCCAAGCCACAGCACAATGCAATTTTTATATACCAGAAGAAGAAATCTAAGCTCATTTGGCCCCTCTTTAGGCTAGAATATTTAAATTCAGCCTTTTCGGGGTCAGGGGACTGCTGACCACAACCCAGAGAAATTTGAGCAAGTAGCCATGGAGCATAGCCCTAAACATTTTAATTCGGCCCATGTAGAATAGCCAACCTCTTTTTAATTTGGCCTTTTGGATATTGCCCCCCACCTCTCAATTTTTTTTTAAAAAAACTCCGCCTACCCATGTTTTTAAGAAACTACTCCATTTTTGGCGTTTTTGTGTAGAAACTACTGCATTATGTCGCGGTTTTTACTTTAGATTCCAAGAGCGCCACCTTATTATTTGGTGGGAGATAAACATGGTCAAAGAAAGCCTTTTTAAGGAGAAAAATTCATAAGTTATAGACGTACGTTTAACAATTATAATGTATTAACTGTTTCTTTCGCAGTGGCAAGGCACGCAGTTGACCCCTGCTGAGGTCTCGAGTTCAAATCCTACGCAATTTGTGTTATTGTAGAGTCAAGTTTTTTGTACTTTTAGGCTGGCATCTAGGATCCAGATAAACTACTGCTGCATCTAGCAATGTTGCCAAGTTCAAAACAGCGGACTCGGCCTGAAAAAAGAGTCCAACATATATACCATGTTTCTTTCAAATAGAGGCTGACACGTGGTACCTTGCATAGACATGTTTCCTGCACAGGGAATGCTGACATGTGGGACCTAGCAACGTACCAAGGTCAAAATAGTGGTCATGAAAATTTATGTTATTATATATACTAAGGCTGACATGTGGGACCCAGCGATAGAGTATAGATTAATATTTTTTGTTCTCTAAGGCTGACATCTGGATCCATATAAACTGCTGCTGCATCTAGCACGAACTCGACCCAAAAAATAGTCCAACCATACACATGTTTCTTTCAAATAGAGGTTGTCATATGGGACCCAGCATAGACACGTTTCTTGTGTAGATAAGGCTGACATGTGGGACTTAGCAACATACCATGGTCAAAATAGTGGTCATGGAAATTTCTATTATTATATACTAACGCTGACATGTGGGACCCAGCAATAGAGTATAGATTAATAGAGTTCTATTAGAATCCTAGGTTTATCAATATATATAATCTCTGCCGTACTTGTACATTTTTTGGAGCATACACTTTTTTGCATAGAGAAGGCTAACATTTAGGACCCAACAACGTTACCAAACTCAAAACGGGGAGGCGATCGAAAAAAATGTCCAACATACACATGTGTCCTCTACAGAGGAGGCTAACATGTAGGACCCACCAGAGAGACCTAATACAGAGGAGGCATTGAGCAACATTGTCAAGTTCGAAACAGGGAGGCGCGCGCGAGAAAAAGTCCAGCATACACATGTTTCTTCTAATGAGAGGTTGACATGGGGGATCCACTAGCCTGTATAAACGGCTGATGCATCAAGAAATATTGCCAAGTTCGAAACTGGGAGGAGTGAGCGTGAAAAAATTACAGCATGCACAGATTTTTTCTAATGAGAGGCTGACATGAGAGACCCACCAGCCTACATAAACGGCTGATGCATCGAGCAACGTTGCCAAGTTCGAAACACGAAGGCATGAGCGAGAAAAAAAGTCCAACATGCACACGTTCTTCTAATGAGATGCTGACATGTGGGACCCAGCTACACGACCAAACGGCAGATTCGTCGAGCAATGCTATCTAGTTAGGAACAGGGAAGCGCTAGAGAAGAAAAAATTCAATCATATACACACGATTCTTCTAATGTGAGGCTGACATATGGAACCCACCAGCCTGAATAAACGGCTGATCTAGCGAGAAACGCTATCAAGTTAACACGAAGGCGCGACCGAGAGTAAAAAATCCATCATACACACGTTTCTTCTAATGAGAGGATGACACGTGGGGCCCAGCTATGTGATTAAACGGTAGATGCACGCTATCAAGTTCGGAACAGGATAGCGCGAGTGAAGGGAAAAAATTCCATCATACACATGATTCTTCTAATGAGAGGTTGGCATGTGGGACCCAGTGTAAGGTTCCCAACCTTTAATAAGGTAGAGATCCCTGTGTTTACAATGATAGTCCTTGGATCAATAGCTAGCATCCATAGTTAAGATGTAATATCAAGAAACAAAGGTCATAATACAACTTTATAACCAGGAATAAAATAATTCATTACATCTTACATAGCTCATTTAGCTATCACATTACATTGCAGCAGAATATCTATAAGCATGGGGTCCTTCATCTTCAAAGTGCCACAGGCAATCATGTTGGTTGTAGACTTGTAATCCTATTCAACAAACTTCACTAACATCAAACAAACCTGCAACACAATAAGTTGTACACTTTACCCACATGACACAATCTGTCAACACCCAGATTTTTCAATCCTAGATGCCTGTTATGCCATACATCGCAATCCTAGGATTACCATTTTTGTGAGACATATCAGAATTGGATACCATAGTACTTCATCCATTACAAACGATACATAAGTTCTTACACAAATAGGGATCTCATGATCCAGTTCTTAATACAACATCAAGCAGCGGAATACGTAATAATAACGGTAGCGTAGGCGAAGCTCCATCTTCGGGGTCACAGGCAATGCTGACGATGGGAGATGATCCTAGTTGTTGTAACCTTCCTGGGGTCCATCTTCCAGGTACTCCTCTTCATAGTCTGGCCATGGGAATAGCCAGGGACAAAGCCATGAGTACTCTTTAAGTACTCGCAAACTAATACTAACAGGTAAGGGGTTTTCTGGATAATAGGATACTAGGATCTAGGGTTGTTTTGCAAAAAGCCAGGTTTATCTCTACTAAGTTCCAAAGCTAGTCACAATTTTATAACTCCTAAGTGGGATCTTGTAATTCAGGTCACAACTCTGTTGTGGTCAAGTCAAAGTCTCAATTCATTTCACAAGTCATTTTGAAAAGTCTGACGGGGGAACAGTATGGCCACTCCAACTGTCCATAACTGCGGACGCGGCTATTCGAATAGTTTGACACTCTACAGAGATTGTACACTTTCACCACAACATTCGATACATCCGTCATTTAAACTATGCATTTGAAAGTTTCTGGATGATCACAAAGTGGGCCTTGATACCTTGTTATGAGTACATTCAAGGGGTGCAAAGATCCAGAAAAGTTTCTGTTAGGTTTTGAAAGTTTGAGACAGCCAAAGTAGGCATGGGAGTTAAATTGGTCAAAATGACCATTCACTTAATATGTTTGTTTTGATTTACTTGTCTTTAGGAAAAGTGTGGGAAATGTTTTAGATGATGTTCATTTCACCTAAGAAACATTTTACAAGCAATGGAGCACACAATCAAGGTGGTTTTTAAAGAAATTCAAAATCCATGCATACACATATACATGCATTCATGAGTTTATTTAGAAAAGTTTGTGTTAACCCTAATCTTGATGATTAGTGTTTGATGATCTAAGTTTGGTATTTTTGGGATGTTCAAACCTTCCCCCCTTAAACAAAATCTCGTCCCGAGATTTAAAAATGGACGAAAAGATTACCTAGGATTTGAAGAGATCGGGAAATTCCGTCCTGATGTGATCTTCGCGTTCCCAGTTAGCTTCCTCTTCTGTGTGGTTGCTCCGCTGAATCTTGAGAAACTTGATGCTTCGAGTTCTGGTAGTTCGAAAGGCTTCTTCCAATATATGGATGGGTACTTCGGGATAGGTTAGGTCATCGTTGATCTCTATGGTCCGGTGATCGATATTCTTGAACACTTCGGTCTTCTCGGGGACTTCGAGACACTTGCGAAGTAACGAGATATGGAACACATTGTGCACAGCTGACATCTCTTCTGGTAGTTCCAGTTGATACGATACTTCTCCTCGATGGTTCAAAATTTTGAAAGGTCCGATATATCCGGGGGCTAACTTTCCCTTGAGTTGGAAACGCTGTATTCCCTTCAATGGCGACACTTTCAGATAAACAAAATATCCTATATTGAAGGCGAGGTCTCGACGTCTCTTGTCGGCATAACTCTTCTGTCGGGATTGGGCGGTCTTGAGGTGCTCACGAATCTTGTGAACCTTCTCTTCTGCTTCTCGTAGGATGTCGGGTCCGAAAATCTGACTCTCTCCTACTTCCGACCAGTTCAAAGGGGTGCGGCACTTTCTTCCGTACATGAATTCAAATGGGGCCATTTGCAAACTGGCTTGGTAACTATTGTTGTATGAAAATTCTGCAAACGGCAGACAGTCTTCCCACTTGGATCCATATTCTAGCACACATGCTCTAAGCATATCTTCGAGTATTTGGTTTACTCTCTCCGTTTGTCCATCGGTCTGAGGGTGATACGCGGTACTGAAATCTAGGCGGGTTCCTAAACCTTCTTGGACTTTCTTCCAGAATCTCGAGGTAAACTGAGTTCCTCGATCCGATACTATGTTCTTGGGGACTCCATGCAAACTAACGATTCTAGCGATGTACAACTCTGCTAGCTTCGAACTCTGATAGGTGGTTTTGACGGGCAAGAAATGGGCGACTTTGGACAATCTGTCCACTATGACCCAAATAGAGTCATTTCCCCTACTAGAAGTAGGTAGTCCAGTGATCAAGTCCATTCCTACATAATCCCATTTCCATTTCGGAATTTGCAAAGGTTGCAACAATCCAGCGGGTCTTTGATGTCCGGCCTTGACTCGCTGACATATATCACACTTGGCGATATAGCTTCCGATTTCTCTCTTCATCTTATGCCACCAAAATTGCTCTTTCAAGTCTTGATACATCTTAGTTCCTCCGGGATGGATAGAATAAAGAGTATCATGAGCCTCCTTCAAGATAACTTCTTTCAACTCTGAATCTGCTGGTACACAAAGGCGTCCTTTGTACCACAAAACTCCTTCTTCGTCCTCGGTGAATCCGGGTACTTTGCCTGTACCGATACGACGCTTGATTCCGTCGATACTGGCATTTCCTTTCTGCGCCTTTTTAATATGACTGATCAAAGTGGGCTGAAGTTCTATGCTAGCCAAAAATCCTTCACTTACTAATTCCATTCGAAAATATTCCATCTCTTTGTACAAACTTGGTTGCTCCTTCAAAATCATGGAGTTCAAGCGGCACGGTAATCTGCTAAGGGCATCGGCTACCACGTTGGCTTTACCAGGGTGATAGTGAATGTCCAGGTCGTAATCCTTGATTAGTTCAATCCATCTTCTCTGCCTCATATTAAGCTCCTTCTGAGTGAATATATACTTTAGGCTCTTGTGATCCAAATAAATCTCACAACGGTTTCCCATCAGGTAATGTCTCCATGTCTTCAGGGCTAGAACTACGGCTGCGAGTTCGAGGTCATGGGTTGGGTAATTTTGTTCATGTTGCTTCAATTGTCGCGATAGATAAGATATAACTTTGCCTTCTTGCATTAGCACACATCCGAGACCAATCTTGGATGCGTCACAATACACATCGAAGGGCTTCGTGATATCCGGCATGATCAAGATTAGGGCTGAAATCAATCTCCTTTTGAGTTCTTGAAAACTCGCTTCACATTTGTCGGTCCATTCAAACTTCTTGTCCTTCTTCAGCAATTGGGTCATGGGTCTGGCGATACTAGAGAATCCTTCTACAAATTTGCGGTAATATCCCGCCAATCCGAGAAAAGCACGAACTTGGGTTTGAGTGGTTGGGGCTTGCCAATCTTCTATATCTTTCACTTTGGCAGGGTCAATGGCAATTCCTCCGGCTGATACAATGTGACCGAGGAATCCTACTTCCTGTAACCAGAATTCACATTTGCTAAATTTTGCATACATCTGATGCTCTCTAAGGGTTCCAAGAATGGTCCTTAGGTGTAGCCCATGTTCTTCTTCTGATTTGGAATAAATCAGAATGGCATCGATGAAAACAACGACAAACTTATCCAGGAAGTCCATAAAAATCTTATTCATGAGGTTCATGAAATAAGCGGGGGCATTGGTTAATCCAAAAGACATGACTGTATACTCATACAATCCATATCTGGTGGTAAAGGCAGTCTTTGGGATATCCTCTGCACGAATCTTGAGTTGATGATAGCCAGTTCTAAGATCAATCTTAGAAAACACCTGGGCACCGGTCAACTGATCAAACAAAACTTCTATCTTAGGCAAGGGGTACTTGTTCTTGATGGTGACATCATTCAACTTCCGATAATCCGTATACAAACGGTTACCTCCATCCTTCTTGTCCACAAACAAGACAGGTGATCTCCATGGGGACGCACTTGGTTGAATCAATCCGATTTCCAACATGGAATCCAGTTGCTTCTTCAGTTCTTCTAGTTCTGACGGGTTCATACTATAGGGTCTCTGGCTATGGGTCCTGTTCCGGGGATTAGTTCGATGATAAACTCGATATCCCGATCTGGGGGCATACCAGGCAAAACATCTAGAAATACATCGGGGTATTCGCAGACTATCCGGACTTGGTCAATGGTAGGTTGGGCTATACTCTTGTTACACTTGAATTGGCGAGGTAAGGTTTCAGATATATGCTCGACTGATATTCCGGCGGTACTGGTCATGGTGATGGCTTTCTTGGCACAGTCAATCAATCCTTTATGTTTGGACATCCAATCCATTCCTAGTACTACTTCCAAACCTTTAGTTCCGAGTACTATTAGGTTAGCATAAAAATCTATGCCATGGATTCGGATAGGGACGGCCTTTCAAATTTGCCTAGCCTTGGTGGTTGATCCGAGAATTTGTACAATCATCACATGCTTCAATTTGGTTGGTTGAATTTTACTAGTGCAGGCAAATTCTTCGGTGACAAATGAATGTGATGCACCAGAATCAAACAACACTCTTGCAAGTACTGAATTAACAGAAAACATACCCAGCACGACGTCTGGCGCTTCCTGAGCTTCTTCAGCATGCATGAGAAAAAGACGGCCATTGCGGTTGAGTGAATTCCCTGGGGCAAATATTCTCCCTGGCTGGACACGACGCTGCTGCTGAGCTGGGACATTGGCGTTGGGGGCTGTAGCATTCTTCTTGTTCGGGCACTCGTTGGAATAGTGGCCTTTATTTCCACAGTCATAACAGGTCACTTGTGACTTGTCCTTGGCTGCAACAAGCACAACATTGCTTCCATCTCGGGGCAGTGATGGGGTTGGCGGTAGCATTGTTGGTGTTGAACTTGGGTGGGGCACGGGTGAAATTGCTAGAGTTGCCCGGGTTGTTGTGATTTCCTCCGGGTCTAGGGTTTCCACGATTGGGGTAGGTCGGACGGGTCATAGGGGGTCTGTTGGTTCTTGGGGCAAATCCTGGAGATGGGTTGGGGCGATACTTTGGGGTCTGATGGGTTCCTGGTTGATGCATCATGCGACGCTTGCGGCTCTCATTGGCCTAGTTGATCTTTCCTTCCATCTGGATAGTAGAGTCGACAAGGGCTTCAATATCAACAAAGGGGATATTGACTAAAACTGTCTGCATCTCATCATGCAGACCATTCAGGAATCTTTCTTTCTTCTTGGCTTTGGTGTCTATCTTGTCCGGGGCATACCTAGCTAATGACCAAAATTTGTCACGGTATTCCACTACAGTCATCCTTCCTTGCTTTAATTCTCTGAACTCATCTCTCATTCTCTTGATCAAACCTGGTGGCACATGGGTTCTACTAAACTTGACCTTGAATTCCTCCCAGGTCATCATCTGGCCTCCGGTCATTGCACGAACACTGTTCCACCATGCCCTGGCATCTCCGGCTAGATAATGGGTGGCAAATAGAACTTTCTCGTTGGCTTCCACTCCGGTGACTTCTAGGTTGTTTTCCATGGTTTGCAGCCAATCATCAGCGTCTAGGGGTTCTTCTGACTTGGTGAAAACGGGTGGGTTGGTATTCTGGAAATTCTTGAGCTTAGATCCGTGGTTGTCCTGATTTTTGTGGCCTTGGTTGTTGTGGGCTAGCTGGGCTATCTGTTGCAGAGTGGCTAGGTTGGCTTGACGTTCCGCTCTTTCAGCTTCGCGGTCAGAAGTCAACATTTGCAGGATCTGCAACATCGGGTCCGAGGCTGAACCACTTCCTCCACGTGGCATTTGAAGATTGATATAGATCATGAGAAAAGAGGGAAATTTCTAAGGTTTTGGGTTTTTGAAAAGTTTTTAGATTTTGACTCAGGTTTTTCTAGCAACTTGCTTTTGCATTCATTCAATCACTCGATACAACACACACCACAGCAAGGAAAAACAGATGGTTTTAAGAACCATTCTGGAAACTACGATACAGTGGGACTGACTACTACTCACTACGCTAGTGCTCAGTGCTACTACTCCTCAGAGTCTGTGGCTTCATCATCTTCAGCATCATCGATGAAGGCGAAATCATCCTCATCGGTGAAGAAGTCCATGGCCTGATCCTCCAGAAAATCATCGTCATCGCTGAGATAGGAGTAAGGGTCTCCACGAAGATCCTCTCCGGCATTCTCCCTTTCCTCTAACTGCATGTCTCTCTCGTGGATGGTCTCTTCCAGAGATGAGATGCGATGGCGAAGACGGACAATAATGCGCTCCTTCTTGTCGAGCTGACGGCGGCGAGACTTGCGATCCTTTGCTAGCATGGCGATGGTCTGGTCCTTCGTCTTGATGATGGCAGACTTGTGGTTGCAATAGTCACGGCAGTTGTCCAATTCCTGTTGACGATCATACATCATGAAGCTAAGATGGTCCAATTGAGTCTTCAGCTCGGGGTGGTATGGGGCTTCCAATGGTTTGCCATTTGCATCATGCCTTGGGAAAAACTCAAAGCGAGTACCCTTGATCTGATTGATGCTCTGCCCACACAGACGGGAAAGAGCTTCCTGCATTGCTCTGGCAAGTCCATCGAGCCAGTTGTTTTCCCTCAAGGTAAACTGAATTCCCTCCGCAGTGGGAGGTTCAATCTTTCCTCGGAGACTTGCAACAATTAGCCACTGCAGATCTTCTCCTCCTTGATCATTGAGCTGAGCTCCGAAGAACTCGGGATGCGGACGCTCCAGAAGTTCCGAAAGCTGATCCAGATCCCTCTCAAAGATAAGGTCTCCTCCATTCCCAAGTTGGTAAAACTTGTTGGAATTATGACCTAGAGGCAATAATAAAGATGTTATTATTATAATTCTTGTTCATGATAAAGTTTTTTTTTGAAGGATAAAGTTTATATTCCATGCTAGAATTGTATTAAGCAGAAACTTTAATACTTGTGTGGTTTGTAAACAACACCGTGTCCCTAGTACGCCTCTATGGACTAGCTCTTTGATTAATGATGGTTAAGGTTTCCTAACCATAGACATGAGTTGTCGATTAATAATGAGCTCATATCATTGGGAGAATGATATGATGGACAGACCCAAACTAAGCAGAGCAATTAGATCGTGTCATCGTGTTCATCTTTGCGAAGCTTTTCTTATGTCAAATATTGTATTCCTTAGACCATGAGATAATACAACTCCCTGGTATCGGAAGAAAGCTTTGAGGTCATCAAACGTCATCCTATGAGAGGGTGATCATAAAGGTGTCTCTCAGGTGATCGGAAAGTGTCTGTTGGGTTGTATGTATCGAGATGGGATTTGTCCCTCCCAAGTCGGAGAGATATACTTCGGGCCCACTCGGTAATCAATATCAACACCGCTTGCAAGCATGTGGTTAAGGAGTTAATCACAAAGTGATATCGGATTACGGAACGAGTAAAGTACTTGCCGTGAACGAGATTGAACTAGGTATGACGGTACCGATGATCGAATCTCGGGCAAGTAAAATATCGCGAGACGAAGGGAATATATATATGGGATTGATTGAATCCTGGCATCGTGGTTCATCCGATATGATCATCGATGAATGTGTGGGAGTCAATATGGGTTTCCAGACCCCGCTGTTGATTATTGATAGAAGATCATGTCTGCATATTCTCGAACCCGCAGGGTCACACACTTAAAGTGTCTCGACGCTAGGATAGATTGGATAATTGGTTTATGAGTTTTTGTTCGGAGTCTCGGATGGGATCTGGGACATCACGAGAGCTTCTGGAATGGTCCGGAGAATAAGATTCATATAAGGCAATGCAGTTTTTGGAGTTCGGAATTGTTCCGGATTAATCGGTATTGTACCGGAAGCTTCTAGAACCTTCCGGAGTGGGACCAACGTGGCCCCACTTGTCGAGAGGGGGCGTGGGCCTACGAGGGAGTGCCCTGGTCGCATTGGACCAGGGTCACAAGGCCCCATAGGCCCAGCCGGCCAAAACCCTAGGGAAACCCTAGGGAAACCTTCTAGAAGGAGGGGGAAAATTTGCCCCCCACTCCAACCCTTGGGGCCGCCGCCCTAGGGCTTGGAGGAGGGGCCAAGGGGGCCGGCCAGCCCCCTATATATAGAGGCCAGGGGCGCAGCCCTCCTCCCCCACTCCTTCAACCCTAGCCGCCATACTGCTTCCCTCCAGGCTCTCTCTCCCGACTGCGCGTAGGCGAAGCCCTGCCGCAGAAACTCTCCATCGCTTGCACCGCCCCGTCGCGTTGTAGATCCAATCCATCTCTCCACCATACTTTCTGGACCAAGGAAGGAGGAGACGTCGAGGTGCCGCACGTGTGCATCTCACGGAGGCATCGCCACTTGTGGTGCTAGATCGGATCGGATCGCGAGGAGGAGAAGTGAGTACGACTACATCACCCACGTTCCGACGAACGTTTCGCTGTGCGAATCTTCAAGGGTATGAAGATCTAATCCAATCTCTCTCGTTGTTTCCATCTCCTAGATTATATCTTGGCTTCCCTCTGTTCGCATCCGTAGAAAATTTTGATTTACTATGCCGTGAAACCCTTCAGTGGTATCAGAGCTAGATCTATGCGTAGATGTGATTCACGAGTAGAACGCAACATGGTTGTTGCGGGCGTTGATGTTTTCTATTGCAAGCCTCTTGTTTGTGTTCTTCTTATGACATAGGATAGTGAGATTGAAGCGGTCCAGGCCAACCTTACGCGACGTCGTTCGCGAGACCGGCTCCGCACTTGACGTGTGGCTTGTTCCACACATGCGGCTGGTGGATGTCAGTTTCTCTCACTATAGTTGTCATGGGATTAACACCGGAGTTTGGCAACCATAATATCACCGTTGTGGCTTTCCGTAGGTAAGAATCGTTCTTAGCATCTACTCCCATAAGCCACATAAAACATGCAACAACAAAGTAGAGGCCTCTAACTTGTTTTTGCAGGGAGTGTTTTCTATGATATGGTATGGCCCAAGATGTGATGTGTATAATGTATGCGATGATCATGTTTTGTAATGTTTCATGACTTGCATGTAGATGAGTACAATACCGGTAGGAGCCATATGGTTGTCTTTATAATTGTGTATGACCTGCGAGTCAACTTCTTATACGCTATGTAATAGCTTTACTTTATCGCTAAGTAGTTAGCAATAGTTGTAGTTGCTATTCGTGGTGGAGGCAATCATGGTGGAGTGATGGAGATCATGTCGGCACGCACAAGATGGAGATCATTGCGCGAAGATTGGCTATACCATGTCACATAAAGTTATATGCATGTGATGTTTATCCTTTTATGTATCTTATTATGCTTAGATTGCGACGGTAGCATTATAAGATGATTCCTCACTTAAAGATCAAGTTAAAAACTGTGTTGTCCCCATGTATGCACCGTTGCGAAAGTCCGTCGTGTCCAAGCATCACGTGATGATCGGGTGCTATAGACTCTACGCTCACATACAATGGGTGCAAGCCAGTTTTGCAAAAGCGGAAATACTTGGGTTTGACTCGATGAGCCTAGCATGTACAGACATGGCCTCGGAACACAAGAACCGAAAGGTTAAGCATGAGTCATATGAATGATATGATCGACACTTTGTTGTCCACCATTGAAACCACATCTCTTCTCGTGATGATCGGATTAGGTGTGGTGAATTTGGATCATGTTCACTAAACAACTTGAGGGATGTTGAATTTAGTGGGAGTTCATCTAGTAATTTGATTAAGTTGAACTATTTATCATGAACATAGTATAAATTGTACTTGCAAATACTGTAGATCCAATGGCCAAGTCCAACTTCAACTTCAATGTTTTTGCTGAGAAAGAAAAGCTTAAAAACAATGGGTCTAACTTCACCAATTGGTTCCGCAATCTGAGAATCATTCTCTCTGGCGGTCAAAAGGACTATGTCCTTGAGAATGCGTTAGGTGACGCCCCTGCTTCTACTGCGCCGGCTGATGAGAAAGCTGTCTATCAGTCGCGCAAAGATGATTATGGTGTGATTAAGAGCACCATGTTGTTTGCTATGGAATCGGACCTTCAAAATCGTTTTGAAGACTATCCCGGGCCCTTTGAGATTCTTGAGGAACTGAAAACCATGTTTCAGACTCAGGCCCGTTCTGAGAGATATGAGATCTCTGAGAGATTCTTTAACTGCAAGATGGAGGAAGGGAGTTCCGTTAGTGAGCATGCCATTAAGATGTCGGGCTACACTCAACGCCTTGAGCAACTGGACTGCAAGATTCCAGAGGAGCTCAAGATTGACAGGGTTCTGCAATCACTCCCTCCCAGCTACAAAAGTTTTGTAGTGACTCATAATCAGATTGGTTCCACTGATACGATCACCGAGCTCTTCGCAAAGCTGAAGGCTGCGGAGGTGGACATCAAAAAGGATAATCATGTGTTGATGGTCAACAAGCCCTCCTTTAAGAAAGGTAAGGGTGCAAAGAAGCCCTTCAAGAAAGGCGGCGGCAAGCGCGTTGCCCCTGCTGAGAAGAAGCTCAAGTCTGGTCCTAAGCCGGACACTGAGTGCTTATATTGCAAGGACAAGAGTCACTGGAAGCGCAACTGTCCGAAGTACTTAGCGGACAAGAAAGCTGGCACCATCAAAGGTATATTTGATATACATGTTATTGATGTTTTCCTTACTAGCCCTCGTTGTAGTGCCTGGGTATTTGATACTGGTTCAGTTGCTAATATTTGTAACTCGAAACAGGAGCTACGGAATAGACGGCGGCTTGCGAGGGATGAGGTGACGATGCGCGTTGGAAACGGATCAAGAGTTGATGTGATGGTCGTCGGCACGCTCTCCTTAGTTTTACCTTCGGGATTAGTTTTAAACCTTAATAAATGTTATTATGTGCCTGCGTTGAGCATGAACATTATTTCTAGATCGTGTTTATTGCAAGACGGTTATTCATTTAAATCGGAGAATAATGGTTGTTCTATTTATATGAGTAACATCTTTTATGGTCATGCACCTGCTGTGAATGGTTTATTTCTTCTAAATCTCGAAAGGGATGAAACACACATCCATAACATTGAGGCTAAGAGATGCAAAGTAGATAGTGATAATACTACTTATTTGTGGCACTGTCGTCTAGGTCATATTGGTGTAAAGCGCATGAAGAAACTCCATTCTGATGGACTTTTGGAGTCTCTTGATTTTCAATCATTTGACACATGCGAACCATGCCTCATGGGCAAGATGATCAAAACCCCGTTCTCCGGAATGATGGAGCGAGCAACGGACTTGTTGGAAATCATACATACCGATGTGTGCGGACCGATGAGTGTTTCGACGCGCGGTGGATATCACTATTTTCTCACTTTTACCGATGACTTAAGTAGATATGGGTATATCTATTTAATGAAACATAAATCTGAAACTTTTGAAAAGTTCAAGGAATTTCAGAATGAAGTGGAGAACCATCGTAACAGAAAGATTAAGTTTCTACGATCCGATCGTGGAGGTGAATATTTGAGTTATGATTTTCTCACGCATCTTAAAGCAAGCAGAATCGTTTCGCAACTCACGCCACCCGGAACACCATAGCGCAATGGTGTGTCTGAACGCCGAAATCGAACCCTATTAGATATGGTCTGATCGATGATGTCTCTTACTGATTTGCCGTTATCATTTTGGGGTTATGCATTAGAAACCGCTGCATTCACTTTAAATAGGGCTCCATCTAAATCCGTTGAGATGACACCATATGAACTGTGGTTTGGTGCTAAACCTAAGTTGTCGTTTCTTAAAGTTTGGGGATGCGAAGCTTACGTCAAGAAGTTGATGCCGGACAAGCTCGAACCCAAAGCGGAGAAATGCGTCTTCATAGGATACCCTAAGGAAACTATTGGGTATACCTTCTATCACAGAACCGAAGGCAAAGTGTTTGTCGCAAAGAACGGTTCCTTTCTTGAGAAGGAGTTTCTCTCGAAAGAAGTGAGTGGGAGGAAAGTAGAGCTAGACGAGGTTATTGAACCTTCTCTTGAATTGGAGAGTAGCGCAGCACCTGAAATTGTTCCAGTGCCGCCTGCACCAATAATAGAGGAAGATAATGATAAGGATCATGAAGCTTCGGACGATGCTGCTACTGAACGTCGCAGGTCGACAAGGTCGCGTGCCCCTCCTGAGTGGTACGGCAACCCTGTCTTGACTGTCTTGTTAGTAGAAGACAGTGAACCTACGAACTATGAGGAAGCGATGATGAGCCCAGACTCTGAGAAATGGCTAGAAGCCATGAAATCCGAATTGGGATCCATGAGAGAAAACCAAGTATGGACTTTGGTGGACCCTCCTAGCGACCGAAAGGCCGTTGAGTGCATATGGATCTTCAAGAAGAAAACGGACGCGGATGGTAATGTTACCGTCTATAAAGCACGGCTTGTCGCGAAAGGTTTTCGACAAGTTCAAGGTGTTGACTACGATGAGACTTTCTCTCCCGTAGCGATGTTTAAGTCCATTCGGATTTTATTAGCAATTGCTGCGTTTCATGATTTTGAAATATGGCAGATGGATGTCAAGACTGCGTTCCTCAATGGAAACATTGATGAAGAGTTGTATATGATGCAACCCGAAGGTTTTGTCGATCCTAAGGATGCTGATAAAGTATGCAAACTTCAGCGTTCCATTTATGGACTGAAGCAAGCATCTCGGAGTTGGAACCTTCGTTTTGATCAAGTGATCAAGAGCTTTGGATTTGTTCCAAATTGCTACGAAGCTTGTATCTACAAGAAAGTGAGTGGGAGCTCGGTGACATTTCTGGTACTATATGTGGATGACATATTGATTATTGGAAATGACATTAACATGCTTAACAATGTGAAGAGTTATTTGAACAAGTGTTTTTCAATGAAAGACCTAGGTGAAGCTTCTTATATATTGGGCATCAAAATCTATAGAGATAGACAAAGACGCCTGATAGCTTTAAGCCAGAGTACATACCTAGACAAAGTTCTGAAAAGGTTCAGAATGGATAAGGCAAAGAAAGGTTCAGTGCCTATGTTGTCAGGTAAGATATTGAGCAAGGCTCAGTGTCTAGCTACGGTAAATGATAGAGAATCTATGAGCAAAGTGCCATATGCCTCGGCCATAGGTTCTATCATGTATGCCATGCTGTGTACTAGACCGGATGTGTCCAATGCTCTTAGTTTGACGAGCAGATATCAAAGTGATCCAGGAGTGGAACACTGGACAGCCGTGAAGAACATCCTAAAGTACCTAAATAGGACTAAAGAAATGTTCTTAGTCTATGGAGGTGATGAACAGCTCGTCGTAAAGGGTTACGTCGACGCTAGTTTCGACACCGACAAGGATGATTCTAAATCTCAGACAGGATACGTGCATATTTTGAATGGAGGAGCTGTGAGCTGGAGAAGCTGCAAGCAAAGCGTGATCGCGGGATCTACAGTAGAAGCGGAATACATGGCTGCTACAGAAGCGTCAAGTGAAGGAGTTTAGATCAGAAACTTCATCACTGAGCTTGGCGTCGTTCCAAGTGCATTGGACCCACTGGAGATATTGTGTGACAACACTGGTGCCATAGCACTCGCTAAGGAACCAAGATATCATCCAAAGACCAAGCATCTCAACCGCAAGTTTCATATAATCCGAGATTATATAGCAGATGGAGATCTAAAGATTAGCAAAGTACATACAGATCTGAATGTCGCAGATCCATTGACTAAACCTCTTCCACGTGTAAAACATGATCAGCACCTTAGTGCCATGGGTGTGAGATTGTTGCCAAATGTAAACTAGATTATTGACTTTAATACTTGCAAGTGGGAGACTGTTGGAATTATTCCCTAGAGGCAATAATAAAGATGTTATTATTATAATTCTTGTTCATGATAAAGTTTATATTCCATGCTAGAATTGTATTAAGCGGAAACTTTAATACTTGTGTGGTTTGTAAACAACACCGTGTCCCTAGTACGCCTCTATGGACTAGCTCATTGATTAATGATGGTTAAGGTTTCCTAACCATAGACATGAGTTGTCGATTAATAATGAGATCATATCATTGGGAGAATGATATGATGGACAGACCCAAACTAAGCAGAGCAATTAGATCGTGTCATCGTGTTCATCTTTGCGAAGCTTTTCTTATGTCAAATATTGTATTCCTTAGACCATGAGATAATACAACTCCCTGGTATCGGAAGAAAGCTTTGAGGTCACCAAACGTCATCCTATGAGAGGGTGATCATAAAGGTGTCTCTCAGGTGATCGGAAAGTGCCTGTTGGGTTGTATGTATCAAGATGGGATTTGTCCCTCCCAAGTCGGAGAGATATACTTCGGGCCCACTTGGTAATCGATATCAACACCGCTTGCAAGCATGTGGTTAAGGAGTTAATCACAAAGTGATATCGGATTACGGAACGAGTAAAGTACTTGCTGTGAACGAGATTGAACTAGGTATGACGATACCGACGATCGAATCTCGGGCAAGTAAAATATCGCGAGACGAAGGGAATATATATATGGGATTGATTGAATCCTGGCATCGTGGTTCATCCGATATGATCATAGATGAATGTGTGGGAGTCAATATGGGTTTCCAGACCCCGCTATTGATTATTGATAGAAGATCATGTCTGCATATTCTCGAACCCGCAGGGTCACACACTTAAAGTGTCTCGACGCTAGGATAGATTGGATAATTGGTTTATGAGTTTTTGTTCGGAGTCTCGGATGGGATCCGGGACATCACGAGAGCTTCCGGAATGGTCCGGAGAATAAGATTCATATAAGGCAATGCAGTTTTTGGAGTTCGGAATTGTTCCGGATTAATCGGTATTGTACTAGAAGCTTCTAGAACCTTCCGGAGTGGGACCAACGTGGCCCCACTTGTCGGGAGGGGGCGTCGGCCTAGGAGGGAGTGCCCTGGTCGCATTGGACCAGGGTCACAAGGCCCCATAGGCCCAGCCGGCCAAAACCCTAGGGAAACCCTAGGGAAACCTTCTAGAAGGAGGGGGAAAACTTGCCCCCCACTCCAACCCTTGGGGCCGCCGCCCTAGGGCTTGGAGGAGGGGCCAAGGGGGCCGGCCAGCCCCCTATATATAGAGGGCAGGGGCGCAGCCCTCCTCCCCCACTCCTTCAACCCTAGCCGCCATACTGCTTCCCTCTAGGCTCTCTCTCCCGACTGCGCGTAGGCGAAGCCCTGCCGCAGAAACTCTCCACCGCTTGCACCGCGCCGTCGCGTTGTAGATCCAATCCATCTCTCCACCATACTTTCTGGACCAAGGAAGGAGGAGACGTCGAGGTGCCGCACTTGTGCATCTCACGGAGGCATCGCCACTTGTGGTGCTAGATCGGATCGGATCGCGAGGAGGAGAAGTGAGTACGACTACATCACCCACGTTCCGACGAACGTTCCGCTGTGCGAATCTTCAAGGGTATGAAGATCTAATCCAATCTCTCTCGTTGTTTCCATCTCCTAGATTAGATCTTGGCTTCCCTCTGTTCGCATCCGTAGAAAATTTTGATTTACTATGCCGCGAAACCCTTCAGTGGTATCAGAGCTCGATCTATGCGTAGATGTGATTCACGAGTAGAACGCAACATGGTTGTTGCGGGCGTTGATGTTTTCTATTGCAAGCCTCTTGTTTGTGTTCTTCTTATGACACAGGATAGTGAGATTGAAGCGGTCCAGGCCAACCTTACGCGACGTCGTTCGCGAGACCGGCTCCGCACTTGACGTGTGGCTTGTTCCACACATGCGGCTGGTGGATGTCAGTTTCTCTCACTATAGTTGTCATGGGATTAACACCGGAGTTTGGCAACCATAATATCACCGTTGTGGCTTTCCGTAGGTAAGAATCGTTCTTATCATCTACTCCCATAAGCCACATAAAACATGCAACAACAAAGTAGAGGCGTCTAACTTGTTTTTGCAGGGAGTGTTTTCTGTGATATGGTATGGCCCAAGATGTGATGTGTATAATGTATGCGATGATCATGTTTTGTAATGTTTCATGACTTGCATGTAGATGAGTACAATACCGGCAGGAGCCATATGGTTGTCTTTATAATTGTGTATGACCTGCGAGTCAACTTCTTATACGCTATGTAATAGCTTTACTTTATCGCTAAGTAGTTAGCAATAGTTGTAGTTGCTATTCGTGGTGGAGGCAATCATGGTGGAGTGATGGAGATCATGCCGGCACGCACAAGATGGAGATCATTGCGCGAAGATTGGCTATACCATGTCACATAAAGTTATATGCATGTGATGTTTATCCTTTTATGTATCTTATTATGCTTAGATTGCGACGGTAGCATTATAAGATGATTCCTCACTTAAAGATCAAGTTAAAAACTGTGTTCTCCCCATGTATGCACCGTTGCGAAAGTCCGTCGTGTCCAAGCATCACGTGATGATCGGGTGCTATAGACTCTACGCTCACATACAACGGGTGCAAGCCAGTTTTGCACACGCGGAAATACTTGGGTTTGACTTGACGAGCCTAGCATGTACAGACATGGCCTCGGAACACAAGAACCGAAAGGTTAAGCATGAGTCATATGAATGATATGATCGACACTTTGTTGTCCACCATTGAAACCACATCTCTTCTCGTGATGATCGGATTAGGTGTGGTGAATTTGGATCATGTTCATTAAACAACTTGAGGGATGTTGAATTTAGTGGGAGTTCATCTAGTAATTTGATTAAGTTGAACTATTTATCATGAACATAGTCTAAATTGTACTTGCAAATACTGTAGATCCAATGGCCAAGTCCAACTTCAACTTCAATGTTTTTGCTGAGAAAGAAAAGCTTAAAAACAATGGGTCTAACTTCACCAATTGGTTCCGCAATCTGAGAATCATTCTCTCTGGCGGTCAAAAGGACTATGTCCTTGAGAATGCGTTAGGTGACGCCCCTGCTTCTACTGCGTCGGCTGATGAGAAAGCTGTCTATCAGTCGTGCAAAGATGATTATGGTGTGATTAAGAGCACCATGTTGTTTGCTATGGAATCGGACCTTCAAAATCGTTTTGAAGACTATCCCGGGCCCTTTGAGATTCTTGAGGAACTGAAAACCATGTTTCAGACTCAGGCCCGTTCTGAGAGATATGAGATCTCTGAGAGATTCTTTAACTGCAAGATGGAGGAAGGGAGTTCCGTTAGTGAGCATGCCATTAAGATGTCGGGCTACACTCAACGCCTTGAGCAACTGGACTACAAGATTCCAGAGGAGCTCAAGATTGACAGGGTTCTGCAATCACTCCCTCCCAGCTACAAAAGTTTTGTAGTGACTCATAATCAGATTGGTTCCACTGATACGATCACTGAGCTCTTCGCAAAGCTGAAGGCTGCGGAGGTGGACATCAAAAAGGATAATCATGTGTTGATGGTCAACAAGCCCTCCTTTAAGAAAGGTAAGGGTGCAAAGAAGCCCTTCAAGAAAGGCGGCGGCAAGCGCGTTGCCCCTGCTGAGAAGAAGCTCAAGTCTGGTCCTAAGCCGGACACTGAGTGCTTCTATTGCAAGGACAAGGGTCACTGGAAGCGCAACTGTCCGAAGTACTTAGCGGACAAGAAGGCTGGCACCATCAAAGGTATATTTGATATACATGTTATTGATGTTTTCCTTACTAGCCCTCGTTGTAGTGCCTGGGTATTTGATACTGGTTCAGTTGCTAATATTTGTAACTCAAAACAGGAGCTACGGAATAGACGGCGGCTTGCGAGGGATGAGGTGACGATGCGCGTTGGAAACGGATCAAGAGTTGATGTGATGGCCGTCGGCACGCTCTCCTTAGTTTTACCTTCGGGATTAGTTTTAAACCTTAATAAATGTTATTATGTGCCTGCGTTGAGCATGAACATTATTTCTGGATCGTGTTTATTGCAAGACGGTTATTCATTTAAATCGGAGAATAATGGTTGTTCTATTTATATGAGTAACATCTTTTATGGTCATGCACCTGGTGTGAATGGTTTATTTCTTCTAAATCTCGAAATGGATGAAACACACATCCATAACATTGAGGCTAAGAGATGCAAAGTAGATAGTGATAATACTACTTATTTGTGGCACTGTCGTCTAGGTCATATTGGTGTAAAGCGCATGAAGAAACTCCATTCTGATGGACTTTTGGAGTCTCTTGATTTTCAATCATTTGACACATGCGAACCATGCCTCATGGGCAAGATGATCAAAACCCCGTTCTCCGGAATGATGGAGCGAGCAACGGACTTGTTGGAAATCATACATACCGATGTGTGCGGACCGATGAGTGTTTCGACGCGCGGTGGATATCACTATTTTCTCACTTTTACCGATGACTTAAGTAGATATGGGTATATCTATTTAATGAAACATAAATCTGAAACTTTTGAAAAGTTCAAGGAATTTCAGAATGAAGTGGAGAACCATCGTAACAGAAAGATTAAGTTTCTACGATCCGATCGTGGAGGTGAATATTTGAGTTATGATTTTCTCACGCATCTTAAAGCAAGCAGAATCGTTTCGCAACTCACGCCACCCGGAACACCACAGCGCAATGGTGTGTCTGAACGCCGGAATCGAACCCTATTAGATATGGTCCGATCGATGATGTCTCTTACTGATTTGCCGTTATCATTTTGGGGTTATGCATTAGAAACCGCTGCATATTCTCGAACCCGCAGGGTCACACACTTAACGTGTCTCGACGCTAGGATAGATTGGATAATTGGTTTATGAGTTTTTGTTCGGAGTCTCGGATGGGATCCGGGACATCACGAGAGCTTCTGGAATGGTCCGGAGAATAAGATTCATATAAGGCAATGCACTTTTTGGAGTTCGGAATTGTTCCGGATTAATCGGTATTGTACCGGAAGCTTCTAGAACCTTCCAGAGTGGGACCAACGTGGCCCCACTTGTCGAGAGGGGGCGTGGGACTACGAGGGAGTGCCCTGGTCGCATTGGACCAGGGGCACAAGGCCCCATAGGCCCAGCCGGCCAAAACCCTAGGGAAACCCTAGGGAAACCTTCTAGAAGGAGGGGGAAAATTTGCCCCCCACTCCAACCCTTGGGGCCGCCGCCCTAGGGCTTGGAGGAGGGGCCAAGGGGGCCGGCCAGCCCCCTATATATAGAGGCCAGGGGCGCAGCCCTCCTCCCCCACTCCTTCAACCCTAGCCGCCATACTGCTTCCCTCCAGGCTCTCTCTCCCGACTGCGCGTAGGCGAAGCCCTGCCGCAGAAACTCTCCATCGCTTGCACCGCACCGTCGCGTTGTAGATCCAATCCATCTCTCCACCATACTTTCTGAACCAAGGAAGGAGGAGACGTCGAGGTGCCGCACGTGTGCATCTCACGGAGGCATCGCCACTTGTGGTGCTAGATCGGATCGGATCGCGAGGAGGAGAAGTGAGTACGACTACATCACCCACGTTCCGACGAACGTTCCGCTGTGCGAATCTTCAAGGGTATGAAGATCTAATCCAATCTCTCTTGTTGTTTCCATCTCCTAGATTAGATCTTCGCTTCCCTCTATTCGCATCCGTAGAAAATTTTGATTTACTATGCCGCGAAACCCTTCAAAACTTGTTGTACTTCACGTCCATCTATAAAAATAGAGGATGAGTAGATTAGCAGAGTGATCAAGTGTGTCCAAATTTTATCTATTTTGCAAGAGTTTTTGAGGAACATGAAGTTTTATTAAAGAATTAAACAGGTAAGAATGAGAATAAGTTTTCGTAAATATTTGTGTTCTTTGGTTTTGAAACTAAGTTTTTGGTTTAACGTCCAATCTAACTAGGGTCTCCTATGGTCAGGATGGCTCTGATACCAACTTGTCAACACCCGGATTTTTCAATCCTAGATGCCTGTTATGCCATACATCGCAATCCCAGGATTACCATTTTTGCGAGACATAACAGAATTGGATACCATAGTACTTCATCCATTACAAACGATACATAAGTTCTTACACAAATAGGGATCTCATGATCCAGTTCTTAATACAACATCAAGCAGCGGAATACGTAATAATAACGGTAGCGTAGGCGAAGCTCCATCTTCAGGGTCACAGGCAATGCTGACGATGGGAGATGATCCTAGTTGTCGTAACCTTCCTGGGGTCCATCTTCCAGGTACTCCTCTTCATAGTCTGGCCATGGGAATAGCCAGGGACAAAGCCACGAGTACTCTTTAAGTACTCACAAACTAATACTAACAGGTAAGGGTTTTTTTGGATAATAGGATACTAGGCTCTAGGGTTGTTTTGCAAAAAGCCAGGTTTATCTCTACTAAGTTCCAAAGCTAGTCACAATTTTATAACTCCTAAGTGGGATCTTGTAATTCAGGTCACAACTCTGTTGTGGTCAAGTCAAAGTCTCAATTCATTTCACAAGTCATTTTGAAAAGTCTGACGGGGGAACAGTATGGCCACTCCAACTGTCCATAACCGCGGACGCGGCTATTCGAATAGTTTGACACTCTATAGAGATTGTACACTTTCACCACAACATTCGATACATCCGTCAGGAACAAATCCTGAATTCACCATACTCAGTATACGGATAATCAATCCTAACCTTTCAATTACACGCCCTAGTATAAGCACCTCTCCTGTGAGTTTGGCCTCCCAACCATGACCAGCTGTCATCTTGGGTACTGCACAGGTGGACAATCTTCACAAGGTAACCTCAGCTCAGACCTTGGCCGGGAGGGAACTAATACTAAGGAATATAAGTTTCCAGTCAAGCCCTACCCAATATTCGGGTATTGTGGTTGTACTCTAAAATTGGAATGGTATCGCATCCAGACAACCATTAGTTTTATAAAGGGCTAAGGCTCATGCCTCAACATTTCTATCACCAGAATCATCAAGTGTTTGGAAACACATGTCCAAAACATTTCAATAGAATGATCCATCATTCCAAGGTTTTCATAACCATTTTTCCACCAAGTATTCCCATCTAAAAGTTGATCCAGTTTTATGCTTAGCACTAGCATCTACAGGTGGGGGTAGTACTAATGAGGGGTGGTAACTAGTGGAGTTTCACTAAGTCCAACCTTATATCTTAGGCTGATATCAAGGTTTCTAGCTTAGGCCAAATTTTATGCTCTTTATGCAACCTTCAGCACAACTGTCTAGTATCTACCAAACTCTTAGGTACACTCTAAGTAAGCTTTGATAAAGAAATAAAGTAAGAAGCTTGCACATAAAACGAGGATTTGGTTTATCAAGTGGGTATGATCACATATGCTTAAGGCATGTAGTAGTCATATCACAAGTATGGGTTTGTGGCATCAGTAGGGTATCTGGCAAGGGTTAACTTGCATCAATATCAGTATAAGCTTGCATAGGTATAGTATCTTGCAAGTGTTAGCTTGCCTTGTGCATAGCAGTGGTTGAAGTTCTCCTCGGCTTCCTCTTCGTAGTATCCTCCTTCCTCCTCGTATCCTTGGTCGGTACTAGCGTCTATGAATAAATACGAGGTACACAATCACCAAACAATACTTAAATACTTGCAATCATCACACACACAAGGGTCCTATAGATGATCTAGCATCATCTCTAACATTACAAGGTTAAGGCTTGGTTTAAATCTTTTTATTTTTAGAAAAGTAATTTCTACTCATCGAAAAATTACTTAAGATTTAATATTCTCCAAACTAAACATGGGATCATGTTGACACATGTCATCACCACATATTGTAGTCCATGGGAAAGTGATTTAAAGTGGTGTCACAATTTAATAAGGTTTTATCCTTATATTTTAATTAATTAAAGTGGCTAGAAATGCTTATGAAGCATTCTTTTATTACTTGAATAGTATTTCTGCAAGTAAACCTATATATTTTTTTATATATTCTGAAAGGTATGGTTAAATGTGATTTTTGAGAGTTGAAATCAACTCAAAAGGTTTTACGGTTTAAATTTGAATGCAGAAAAGCTTCTGCCTTGTTATTTTTACTAGGGGTGATCTAGAGATCCAAATGACTTGAATCCAACGGGCTTGGATTAAGCATTCACAGACCTTTCCAACAAAATTGGTGTCATTCAAATTGGTGCACTGAATCGATCTGGGTTGATTTTTGAAGTTGAGTACAGAAGTGTGTTTGAATTTAAAAAGAAAAAGGTTTAATTTGAATCGCTGGGCTGCGCGGGAAATTCTAACGGGCCGGCCTGCTAAGCGCAGTGCTCCCGCGGGCTGCTTAAGTGGGTGTCCCCACTCATCAGTGACACGGGGCTGGGCGAAGCGGTATGGGGAAACGTGGATCGTTCGATCTAGTTCTAATCCAACGGCTGGGAGTCATCATCGACGCAAGACAACTCCGGCGAGAACGAAACCTAGCGCGGCCAGTGAGGGGTGCTGGGGGCTCACCGGGGTACAGGCGAGGGTCGGCGAGGCGGGCAAACGATGAAGTCGACGATGGCGAACCTCCTGGTACCGGTGGCTTCTCCTGGGGCGGCTCCAATCGCTGGCTCCCTTCTTCTCCGGCAGCGGCAGGCTCCAGTGAAATTCCGGCGAGGTGGTGCTCGCCTTGCTCTGAGGACGGTGTGGCACGGTCAGTGAGGAGAGGGGAGTGAGATGGTGTGAAGAAATCGTGCGGGGGTGGCCTCTATTTATAGTCGAGCGAGGGGACCGTCGAGGCGCACGGTGAGCTCGTCGGGGGCGATGTTACAGGCGGCTAATGGCATGGGCAAGGGTAGGGGACGGTGATGTGTCTCCTGGCGATGCTCAACGACATGGTCGCGAGGCATGGGGCGGTGTGGTTTGGTCTGGAACGGCCGGTGCTCTGCGCGGCAGAGGCGGCATCTTCGACGGTGGGCGGTGGCTGTATGGCACGGGACGGCAAACGGGGATGTCTGGCGGTCTCCTGGGTCGGTGGTGATCGTGTGTGCACGCGGTGAGGGCGGCGCGCGGTCTGTGGACGCTGGTCGAGGGTGGCGCTCTGGCGCACGCTCGGCATGGTCTGGGCGCGGCTTGTGCGCGTGGTCGAGGGCTTGGCAACGCTCGCGGCTGGGACAGGGAGTGGCGGTAGACGGTGGGCTGCCTCCCAGACAAGGTTGGCACGGCTAGTTCTTCCTCTAGCCTGCTGTCCACAATGGGGTGACATTGGGGTGCTCGGCTGTTCACCATTGATGACAATGGCAAGCTCACAGTGGTGCTAGTGCCTGGCTAATCTTCCTAGATGATCTACTGAGTTGTGTGTGAGCTAACTAGGGAACAAGTTAGGCAAGAATCACTACACACTATAGTGTTTGATGTTTTGTTTGATTTGTGTCTGCAACCTGTTTGATGAAATGGCCGCATGAAATCAAGTTTTGAATTTTGAAATGAATTTTGGTGGGTTTGCTAGATTGGTGCTGGTGAGTCTGCAGATGCTTGGGTTTTGAAAGTTGAGCTTGTTTGTGTGGTTTTTGAAAAAGTGGGATCTTCCCATATGATAAAGATTCAATTTTGAATTGTCATTTAAACTATGCATTTGAAAGTTTCTGGATGATCACAAAGTGGGCCTTGATACCTTGTTATGAGTACATTCAAGGGGTGCAAAGATCCAGAAAAGTTTCTGTTAGGTTTCGAAAGTTTGAGACAGCCAAAGTAGGCATGGGAGTTAAATTGGTCAAAATGACCATTCACTTAATATATTTGTTTTGATTTACTTGTCTTTAGGAAAAGTGTGGGAAATGTTTTAGATGATGTTCATTTCACCTAAGAAACATTTTACAAGCAATGGAGCACACAAACAAGGTGGTTTTTAAAGAAATTCAAAATCCATGCATACACATATACATGCATTCATGAGTTTATTTAGAAAAGTTTTTGTTAACCCTAATCTTGATGATTAGTGTTTGATGATCTAAGTTTGGTATTTTTGGGATGTTACACAATCTCATCTTGATGCCACCAGTGGCCGCTGGATAAGTACTCACCAAGATGGAGTACTGGCAGATTGAGAATGTGACAAAGTGTTTCCATAGAAGTCCTCCCAATACACAATGCTAGCTTGTCATCCAGGCACCAATGTAGGGTTTCAAGTTCCCTTACACAATTCTAGTTAACCTGAAGATGCCAATGCATGGGTCTTCCACTATGTAGTTGACTAAGCCAGAGCCCATTTAGCATGTGGCTGTACACGGAAGCCACTGTACGAGAAACATGTTCAATCTCTAAGTCCCTGGGTGGTTTTCTTCTAGTGCACACACAAAAAGATAGCCATATAAACATGGTTCCTTTTGTTGCCACCTTGTCCAATCTTGAGTATTCTTGTCCACCCAGGTGGTTCATTGAGTACTTATTTTATTATATAAAACATATGTCTTTTCAACTCTTCATATAATAATATCATGTATCCCATCCCAATATATAGCAGGGATAAGCATACTACAACTACAATGTTTCCACTAAGGAATATATAGGGGTATCCTATTAGGATTTAGCATAGCATAAAATATATAAATCATTATCATGCATGTTTCAAAAATCCACTAAGTGTAATGAAAATAATAGGACTGGGATGATAGTGTCACTTGCCTTTTTAGTAGAATGTTGGTTCGCTTCTTGATCTTGCAAATATCACACTCTTCTAACTTCACTACAATTCAATCAAGCAAACACATATTCAACACAACATTCAAACAATTTGTCACACATAAAATAACAAAAATAAGGTCATGCATGCAAGCATGCAAAAGGTAGTTTTATTTGCAAAGGTGGTTTCAACTAGGCTCTACACATTTTAAGGTTCAAAATTGGTCATTTACTAAAGTGGTAAAACCATTTGCAAAAGGTTTTATCTATAAACCATTTTTAAATCAAATCATTATTTTATGTGGTTGAAAATGCTTTTACCAAAGCAATAATTTTATATTGTTCATCAAATAAGTTGTTAATTCACAAAACTTGGTGTTTAGGGTCAGAAGGTTTGAATCAAGTCATTTCCCAAAGGTTTTACTCAAAAATCATTTCTAAACCATAAACATTATTTTTATTTGACTAGAAATGAGTTAATTCAAATATTTATTCCTAAACTTCACAAAATACATTTTTAAATCCATAAGTTGGTTCCTAGGGTCAGTAAGTTCACAACAAACCATTTTGCAAAGATTTCATATTAAAATTATATCTAGAATAATTTTTATATTCAAAATAAGCCTACACATGTTTCTGCAATTTCAACCAATTTTACAGAAGCAAAACATTAAACAAATTGCATGGTTGTAAAGTACTTGTTATACTGATTCCATTGATATAAAATTTGCAAAATTTGGACGTGTAGAATTAAAGTTATGATTTTTACAAATTTGCATATCAATCAGATTCAAAATTCTGTTTTAAACATAACCAGTGCCACGCGGCGCAATTCTATTGGCCGGTACCGTTTCGTGCGGATCGGCCTCTCCAGATCGTTCGATCTAAGTGAGATCGTGTGGCGCAGATGCACACATACCCCTTCGTCTAAGTTCTATTCTCATCCACTATATTAACATCTAACGGTGTAAAACCACTCGACCTAATTCGAGCGGTGCTGACGGCGGCGCTCTGGCGGAAGCACTCAGACGTGGTAGTCGCCATTGATACAGGACACAAGAGAGGTAGCGGGGGTGCTCACCGTGCTCGCAGAGAGGTGCTGATGCTCAACGTGTTCACGATGGGGCAGGGGGCGCACTGGAATGGAGGGAATCTCTCGCCGGAGTTTGCAACGGCGTCTGGTGGCTCTGGTTGACGACGGGGCGACGCTGCAGTTCACTCCAAGGCAAATGGATGGTACACTTAGACGCGGGATGATCTGGGGAAGATAGGTGCATCATCAGGAGGTGCTGGGGCGAACGGAGATTACCTGGGGAGGTCGTCGGAGAAGTTGCCGACGTTCTGGAACGAGCGCGGCCGAGCTGGAGGTACTGGTGGACGCGTCTGGTGTTGGCGAGTACCCTAGTGGCAACCAGGGGCAGTGGAGGTGGGTGTTCTCGCCGGAATCGATGTTAGAAGCTCGCCGAAGACAGTGGAATGCGAGCTCGAATTAGAGCAGCCTAGGGGCAGAGGGGAGGCGCTATTTGGGGGAAAAGAGAGAGAAGGGCGAGGCGATTTAACGAGTGTGGTCACTGCGAGGAATTACTCAGGCATCAATGTGTATTCATCGCCGCATTCAATCGGTAGCAACGGCAGGGGCGTGGTCGTGGGGTTGAAGACGATGACACGCTGGCGTGGGGCCGTGCTGTCAGTGAGGGAGAGAGAGGGGGAGCGGGGTCCACTCGTCAGTGTCTCTGTGGGTGTGTCTGCGCGTAGGAAAACGTTTCGCCGTGGGGGAGAAGTTGGGCTGCGTTGCTGGGCTGCTAGGCCAGATGGGTTGGGCTGCTGTTTCATTTTTTTTATACAGAATCTTTTTTCCTTTTCCTTTTTGAATTTCTGATTTGATTTTATTCAAGCAATTCAAACACCCAAATGAATTCAAAACCTTGCCAAACTTTGTGTAAGTTTTAATTCTGTTTAACAACACAAACCAAAGTCAAACAAAATAATTTTTATTCTTTTTAGGATCCATTTAATAATTAAATAAATAGTCCTTAGTTATTAATTCAAATAGGATTTGATTTATTTTAAAATTCTAATTGAACTCTAAAATAATACCAAAATCATTTCATTAGGTTTTATTTGAATAAATAAAACACTTGGAAAACTTATTTAAATTAAAATAGTGTTTATTTAAAATGGAAAATCCTTTACTTAAATAAAATTGGATATTAACAAATCCTCATTCTTTTATTTAAATAATCCTTTACCCTTTTTATCAAATAGAAATATTTTATTTCAAAAGCTTGGCCAAGATTTAATTTGGCTTTATAAAATAATATTTATTTATAATTCTACCTTTCCTTTTGAAAACTAAATCTTTTTGTTAAAAGATCCAAAAATAGTGATTCCAAATATTTTAACTTTTTTGTTTATTTATATTTTTAAATCCCTTTAGGATTTTATTTGATCAAAATAGGTTTTGATATTTCCCATTGGAATCAAAAAGTTTCTTCTCACCCTGAATTTCAACAAAGTTTTATTTTGTTTATTTAATTTTCACATTTCAAAATTTGGAAAATTTTGGGATGTGACAGGCTATTACCCTTAAAATAAATCTCGTCCCGAGATTTGGGAAGGCTAAAGGTTACAAGTTGGCTTCAAGGCAACTAGGGTACTACCACCCTTAAAATAAAGTCTCATAAGGTTACATTGATGGTTCACTTGACTATCGGTTCAACACTTAATATCCAGACAAGGAATCCTTATTTGACTCAACTGAGTTAACTAGTTCCGGACATCCACTTCTTCTATCTCTTCAAAGTTTCCATCCATGTCAATGTGGTTCACATGTCCTTTCTGATTCACATTGGAGTCATTTCCATTGGCTCTTCTAGCATCCTTGTTCTTTTTCTTCTCAGGACAGTCTGATGCATAGTGTCCAAGTTCCTTGCAATTATAGCACTGCAACTGGCTAATGTCTTTCTTCCTGAAAGTGTCTTGTTGGTTCTGACCAAGGTCATCTCCATTGTCAGTATCATTTCCATTAATCTCACTTCCATTGTTATTGTGGTGATACTGATGTGGTTCAGAATCTTCATTGCTCTTTTTGAATGAATGCTTCTTTTTTGATGATCCTGAGTGATTCTTGAGTTTATGTTTCCTCTTTCTGTTCTCAACTTGATTCATCTTGTTTTCCAAAATGGTGGCTTTGTCACAGAGTGATTGATAAGTTGGGACATAAGCAACAGCTAGCTGCAGGTTCAACTCATCATTAAGTCCTTCCAGAAATTTTTCTTTTCTCTTAGCATCTGTGTCAACTTCATCCAGTGCATATCGTGCCAGATTGTTGAATTCTTCAATATAGTCAGCCACACTGAGGTGACGCTGTTTCAGATTGTGAAATTCTTTTTTCTTCAAGTACATCACTCCAGGTGATATGTGATTTGTTCTGAATCCATCCTCAAAAATAGCCCAAGTCACATCTTCAAGGGGAGTGGTCATTTGAAAGTTGTTCCACCATGTTGCTGCTGGTCCTTCAAGCAGAAATGCTGCAAACCTAACTTTTTCTTCATCGGTGCAGCCAACAGTCACTAGGTCTTTGTTCACTGAACGTAACCAATCATCAGCTTCCATTGGATCAGTTGTTCCAGAGAACCTTGCAGGCCTAAGTTTCAGAAACTTGGTGAGCATATCAAGTGCTGGAGGATTATTCTGACTGTTGTTGTTGTTGTTGTTGTTCTGATTCTGTATGAATGTGGTCATCTCCTGCATCAACTATGTCTGAACTGCCATCATCTGCTGCATCTCAGGAGTGATGTTGTTGTTTTGGTTGGGGTTGGCACGACGAGGAGGCATCTGTTGGTTGATAGGGATGAGTATTGGTAGATAGACCTAAGGAAGTTCTAACACACAACTCAAAACCAACCAAGTTCAATCAAACAATCAAGCAATCAACAAGCAACTATTTTCTTAACAACTTATGATCTTAACTCATGAGTTGAAGGAAACAACAAGTTTTCTTAAAAATAATAACTTAGTATAGTCATACCTCATAGGTCAATATGATCCATACTCTAACATGATATCAATGTCTTTGGTAGGCAATCTAATGTCTCTTGGTTTTTCACTTGTAGTTCTTAGTGATGTCTAGGTTGAAGTCCTTGGTGAAACTAGAGTTGAAATCACTTGAAGATGTTGAAGTCATTAGAGTTGATGAAAACTTTTTGCACATGGTGAAGTCTTTGGCCATGGAGTAGGCTTTGTCCATCAAGTTGAAAAGAAGAGGTGTAGAATCAAAACCAAAAAGGTTGAGGAAAGAGTTTACAAGATTGTTTGTAAATAAGTTTTTGGAACAAATTCAACTCCTATTTTTCTAAGGGGTTTTGTCCAATCCTAGGGTTACAATCCTACAGGCAACACAGTGCTCTGATACCATCTGTAAGGTTCCCAACCTTTAATAAGGTAGAGATCCCTGTATTTACAATGCTAGTCCCTAGATCAATAGCTAGCATCCACAGTTAAGATGTAATATCAAGAAACAAAGGTCATAATACAACTTTATAACCAGGAATAAAATAATTCATTACATCTTACATAGCTCATTTAGCTATCACATTACATTGCAGTAGAATATCTATAAGCATGGGGTCCTTCATCTTCAAAGTGCCACAGGCAATCATGTTGGTTGTAGACTTGTAATCCTATTCAACAAACTTCACTAACATCAAACAAACCTGCAACATAATAAGTTGCAGCCACAAAGGTCAATACATTTGAATTGTATTGGCAAGTTTCACTACTATGTAGAAATAAGTGGATCCTATCATTACATGCATATTTGGCTAAGTAGGGTTTAGGCTCATTTGCAGAAAGCAATATAGTTTCGTCCTATCCTTTCAAAATAGTTTTTGATCTTTGTAAAATCTTTTTGAACTTCTTGGAAAACTCCAAGTTCTTCAAATCCCTTGTTGTCACCATCAAATTTTACTTTGAGAAATTGGAATGTCGAGATCTTCCATAGCTTCAGGACTTAGTTGCTCAGTATTGTCCATAACCGGGGACACGGCTAAGTACTTAGAATTTTGATCTTCTGCAGAAGTTGTACACTTTACCCACATGACACAATCTCATCTTGATGACACCAGTGGCCGTTGGATAAGTACTCACCAAGATGGAGTATTGGCAGTTTGAGAATGTGACAAAGTCTTTCCATAGAAGTCCTCCCAATACACAATGCTAGCTTGTCATCCAGGCACCAATGTAGGGTTTCAAGTTCCCTTACACAATTCTAGTTAACCTGAAGATGCCAATGCATGGGTCTTCCACTATGTAGTTGACTAAGCCAGAGCCCATTTAGCATGTGGCTGTACACGAAAGCCACTGTACGAGAAACATGTTCAATCTCTAAGTCCCTGGGTGGTTTTCTTCTAGTGCACACACACAAAAAGATAGCCATATAAACATGGTTCCCTTTGTTGCCACCTTGTCCAATCTTGAGTATCCTTGTCCACCCAGGTGGTTCATTGAGTACTTGTTTTATTATATAAAATATATGTCTTTTCAACTCTTCATATAATAATATCATGTATCCCATCCCAATATATAGCAGGGATAAGCATACTACAACTACAATGTTTCCACTAAGGAATATATAGGGGTATCCTATTAGGATTTAGCATAGCATAAAATATAGAAATCATTATCATGCATGTTTCAAAAATCCACTAAGTGTAATGAAAATAATAGGACTGGGATGATAGTGTCACTTGCCTTTTTAGTAGAATGTTGGTTCGCTTCTTGATCTTGCAAATATCACACTCTTCTAACTTCACTACAATTCAATCAAGCAAACACATATTCAACACAACATTCAAACAATTTGTCACACATAAAATAACAAAAACAAGGTCATGCATGCAAGCATGCAAAAGGTAGTTTTATTTGCAAAGGTGGTTTCAACTAGGCTCTACACATTTTAAGGTTCAAAATTGGTCATTTACTAAAGTGGTATAACCATTTGCAAAAGGTTTTATCTATAAACCATTTTTAAATCAAATCATTATTTTATGTGGTTGAAAATGCTTTTATCAAAGCAATAATTTTATATTGTTCATCAAATAAGTTGTTAATTCACAAAACTTGGTGTTTAGGGTCAGCAGGTTTGAATCAAGTCATTTCCCAAAGGTTTTACTCAAAAATCATTTCTAAACCATAAACATTATTTTTATTTGACTAGAAATGAGTTAATTCAAATATTTATTCCTAAACTTCACAAAATACATTTTTAAATCCATAAGTTGGTTCCTAGGGTCAGTAAGTTCACAACAAACCATTTTGCAAAGATTTCATATTAAAATTATATCTAGAATAATTTTTATATTCAAAATAAGCCTACACATGTTTCTGCAATTTCAAGCAATTTTACAGAAGCAAAACATTAAACAAATTGCATGGTTGTAAAGTACTTGTTATACTGATTCCATTGATATAAAATTTGCAAAATTTGGACGTGTAGAATTAAAGTTATGATTTTTACAAATTTGCATATCAATCAGATTCAAAATTCTGTTTTAAACATAACCAGTGCCACGCGGCGCAATTCTATTGGCCGGTACCGTTTCGTGCGGATCGGCCTCTCCAGATCGTTGGATCTAAGTGAGATCGTGTGGCGCAGATGCACACATACCCCTTCGTCTAAGTTCTATTCTCATCCACTATATTAACATCTAACGGTGTAAAACCACTCGACCTAATTCGAGCGGTGCTGACGGCGGCGCTCTGGCGGAAGCACTCAGACGTGGTAGTCGCCGTTGATACAGGACACAAGAGAGGTAGCGGGGGTGCTCACCGTGCTCGCAGAGAGGTGCTGATGCTCAACGTGTTCACGATGGGGCAGGGGGCGCACTGGAATGGAGGGAATCTCTCGCCGGAGTTTGCAACGGCGTCTGGTGGCTCTGGTTGACGACGGGGCGACGCTGCAGTTCACTCCAAGGCAAATGGATGGTACACTTAGACGCGGGATGATCTGGGGAAGATAGGTGCATCATCAGGAGGTGCTGGGGCGAACGGAGATTACCTGGGGAGGTCGTCGGAGAAGTTGCCGACGTTCTGGAACGAGCGCGGCCGAGCTGGAGGTACTGGTGGACGCGTCTGGTGCTGGCGAGTACCCTAGTGGCAACCAGGGGCAGTGGAGGTGGGTGTTCTCGCTGGAATCGACGTTAGAAGCTCGCCGGAGACAGTGGAATGCAAGCTCGAATTAGAGCAGCCTAGGGGCAGAGGGGAGGCGCTGTTTGGGGGAAAAGAGAGAGGAGGGCGAGGCGATTTAACGAGCGTGGTCACTGCGAGAAATTACTCAGGCATCAACGTGTATTCATCGCCGCATTCAATCAGCGGCAACGGCAGGGGCGTGGTCGTGGGGTTGAAGACGATGACACGCTGGCGTGGGGCCGTGCTGTCAGTGAGGGAGAGAGAGGGGGAGCGGGGTCCACTCATCAGTGTCTCTGTGGGTGTGTCTGCGCGTAGGAAAACGTTTCGCCGTGGGGGAGAAGTTGGGCTGCGTTGCTGGGCTGCTGGGCCAGATGGGTTGGGCTGCCGTTTCATTTTTTTATACAGAATCTTTTTTCCTTTTCCTTTTTGAATTTCTGATTTGATTTTATTCAAGCAATTCAAACACCCAAATGAATTCAAAACCTTGCCAAACTTTGTGTAAGTTTTAATTCTGTTTAACAACACAAACCAAAGTCAAACAGAATATTTTTTATTCTTTTTAGGATCCATTTAATAATTAAATAAATAGTCCTTAGTTATTAATTCAAATAGGATTTGATTTATTTTAAAATTCTAATTGAACTCTAAAATAATACCAAAATCATTTCATTAGCTTTTATTTGAATAAATAAAACACTTGGAAAACTTATTTAAATTAAAATAGTGTTTATTTAAAATGGAAAATCATTTACTTAAATAAAATTGGATATTAACAAATCCTCATTATTTTATTTAAATAAACCTTTACCCTTTTTATCAAATAGAAAAATTTTATTTCAAAAGCTTGGCCAAGATTTAATTTGGCTTTATAAAATAATCTTTATTTATAATTCTACCTTTCCTTTTGAAAACTAAATCTTTTTGTTAAAAGATCCAAAAATAGTGATTCCAAATATTTTAACTTTTTTGTTTATTTATATTTTTAAATCCCTTTAGGATTTTATTTGATCAAAATAGGTTTTGATATTTCCCATTGGAATCAAAAAGTTTCTTCTCACCCTGAATTTCAACAAAGTTTTATTTTGTTTATTTAATTTTCACATTTCAAAATTTGGAAAATTTTGGGATGTGACAGGCTATTACCCTTAAAATAAATCTCGTCCCGAGATTTGGGAAGGCTAAAGGTTACAAGTTGGCTTCAAGGCAACTAGGGTACTACCACCCTTAAAATAAAGTCTCATAAGGTTACATTGATGGTTCACTTGACTATCGGTTCAACACTTAATATCCAGACAAGGAATCCTTATTTGACTCAACTGAGTTAACTAGTTCCGGACATCCACTTCTTCTATCTCTTCAAAGTTTCCATCCATGTCAATGTGGTTCACATGTCCTTTCTGATTCACATTGGAGTCATTTCCATTGGCTCTTCTAGCATCCTTGTTCTTTTTCTTCTCAGGACAGTCTGATGCATAGTGTCCAAGTTCCTTGCAATTATAGCACTGCAACTGGCTAATGTCTTTCTTCCTGAAAGTGTCTTGTTGGTTCTGACCAAGGTCATCTCCATTGTCAGTATCATTTCCATTAATCTCACTTCCATTGTTATTGTGGTGATACTGATGTGGTTCATAATCTTCATTGCTCTTTTTGAATGAATGCTTCTTTTTTGATGATCCTGAGTGATTCTTGAGTTTATGTTTCCTCTTTCTGTTCTCAACTTGATTCATCTTGTTTTCCAAAATGGTGGCTTTGTCACAGAGTGATTGATAAGTTGGGACATAAGCAACAGCTAGCTGTAGGTTCAACTCATCATTAAGTCCTTCCAGAAATTTTTCTTTTCTCTTAGCATCTGTGTCAACTTCATCCAGTGCATATCGTGCCAGATTGTTGAATTCTTCAATATAGTCAGCCACACTGAGGTGACGCTGTTTCAGATTGTGAAATTCTTTTTTCTTCAAGTACATCACTCCAGGTGATATGTGAGTTGTTCTGAATCCATCCTCAAAAATAGCCCAAGTCACATCTTCAAGGGGAGTGGTCATTTGAAAGTTGTTCCACCATGTTGCTGCTGGTCCTTCAAGCAGAAATGCTGCAAACCTAACTTTTTCTTCATCGGTGCAGCCAACAGTCACTAGGTCTTTGTTCACTGAACGTAACCAATCATCAGCTTCCATTGGATCAGTTGTTCCAGAGAACCTTGCAGGCCTAAGTTTCAGAAACTTGGTGAGCATATCAAGTGCTGGAGGATTATTCTGACTGTTGTTGTTGTTGTTGTTGTTGTTCTGATTCTGTATGAATGTGGTCATCTCCTGCATCAACTATGTCTGAACTGCCATCATCTGCTGCATCTCAGGAGTGATGTTGTTGTTTTGGTTGGGGTTGGCACGACGAGGAGGCATCTGTTGGTTGATAGGGATGAGTATTGGTAGATAGACCTAAGGAAGTTCTAACACACAACTCAAAACCAACCAAGTTCAATCAAACAATCAAGCAATCAACAAGCAACTATTTTCTTAACAACTTATGATCTTAACTCATGAGTTGAAGGAAACAACAAGTTTTCTTAAAAATAATAACTTAGTATAGTCATACCTCATAGGTCAATATGATCCATACTCTAACATGATATCAATGTCTTTGGTAGGCAATCTAATGTCTCTTGGTTTTTCACTTGTAGTTCTTAGTGATGTCTAGGTTGAAGTCCTTGGTGAAACTAGAGTTGAAATCACTTGAAGATGTTGAAGTCATTAGAGTTGATGAAAACTTTTTGCACATGGTGAAGTCTTTGGCCATGGAGTAGGCTTTGTCCATCAAGTTGAAAAGAAGAGGTGTAGAATCAAAACCAAAAAGGTTGAGGAAAGAGTTTACAAGATTGTTTGTAAATAAGTTTTTGGAACAAATTCAACTCCTATTTTTCTAAGGGGTTTTGTCCAATCCTAGGGTTACAATCCTACAGGCAACACAGTGCTCTGATACCATCTGTAAGGTTCCCAACCTTTAATAAGGTAGAGATCCCTGTATTTACAATGCTAGTCCCTAGATCAATAGCTAGCATCCACAGTTAAGATGTAATACCAAGAAACAAAGGTCATAATACAACTTTATAACCAGGAATAAAATAATTCATTACATCTTACATAGCTCATTTAGCTATCACATTACATTGCAGTAGAATATCTATAAGCATGGGGTCCTTCATCTTCAAAGTGCCACAGGCAATCATGTTGGTTGTAGACTTGTAATCCTATTCAACAAACTTCACTAACATCAAACAAACCTGCAACATAATAAGTTGTAGCCACAAAGGTCAATACATTTGAATTGTATTGGCAAGTTTCACTACTATGTAGAAATAAGTGGATCCTATCATTACATGCATATTTGGCTAAGTAGGGTTTAGGCTCATTTGCAGAAAGCAATATAGTTTCGTCCTATCCTTTCAAAATAGTTTTTGATCTTTGTAAAATCTTTTTGAACTTCTTGGAAAACTCCAAGTTCTTCAAATCCCTTGTTGTCACCATCAAATTTTACTTTGAGAAATTGGAATGTCGAGATCTTCCATAGCTTCAGGACTTAGTTGCTCAGTATTGTCCATAACCGGGGACACGGCTAAGTACTTAGAATTTTGATCTTCTGCAGAAGTTGTACACTTTACCCACATGACACAATCTCATCTTGATGACACCAGTGGCCGTTGGATAAGTACTCACCAAGATGGAGTATTGGCAGTTTGAGAATGTGACAAAGTCTTTCCATAGAAGTCCTCCCAATACACAATGCTAGCTTGTCATCCAGGCACCAATGTAGGGTTTCAAGTTCCCTTACACAATTCTAGTTAACCTGAAGATGCCAATGCATGGGTCTTCCACTATGTAGTTGACTAAGCCAGAGCCCATTTAGCATGTGGCTGTACACGGAAGCCACTGTACGAGAAACATGTTCAATCTCTAAGTCCCTGGGTGGTTTTCTTCTAGTGCACACACACAAAAAGATAGCCATATAAACATGGTTCCCTTTGTTGCCACCTTGTCCAATCTTGAGTATCCTTGTCCACCCAGGTGGTTCATTGAGTACTTGTTTTATTATATAAAATATATGTCTTTTCAACTCTTCATATAATAATATCATGTATCCCATCCCAATATATAGCAGGGATAAGCATACTACAACTACAATGTTTCCACTAAGGAATATATAGGGGTATCCTATTAGGATTTAGCATAGCATAAAATATAGAAATCATTATCATGCATGTTTCAAAAATCCACTAAGTGTAATGAAAATAATAGGACTGGGATGATAGTGTCACTTGCCTTTTTAGTAGAATGTTGGTTCGCTTCTTGATCTTGCAAATATCACACTCTTCTAACTTCACTACAATTCAATCAAGCAAACACATATTCAACACAACATTCAAACAATTTGTCACACATAAAATAACAAAAACAAGGTCATGCATGCAAGCATGCAAAAGGTAGTTTTATTTGCAAAGGTGGTTTCAACTAGGCTCTACACATTTTAAGGTTCAAAATTGGTCATTTACTAAAGTGGTATAACCATTTGCAAAAGGTTTTATCTATAAACCATTTTTAAATCAAATCATTATTTTATGTGGTTGAAAATGCTTTTATCAAAGCAATAATTTTATATTGTTCATCAAATAAGTTGTTAATTCACAAAACTTGGTGTTTAGGGTCAGCAGGTTTGAATCAAGTCATTTCCCAAAGGTTTTACTCAAAAATCATTTCTAAACCATAAACATTATTTTTATTTGACTAGAAATGAGTTAATTCAAATATTTATTCCTAAACTTCACAAAATACATTTTTAAATCCATAAGTTGGTTCCTAGGGTCAGTAAGTTCACAACAAACCATTTTGCAAAGATTTCATATTAAAATTATATCTAGAATAATTTTTATATTCAAAATAAGCCTACACATGTTTCTGCAATTTCAACCAATTTTACAGAAGCAAAACATTAAACAAATTGCATGGTTGTAAAGTACTTGTTATACTGATTCCATTGATATAAAATTTGCAAAATTTGGACGTGTAGAATTAAAGTTATGATTTTTACAAATTTGCATATCAATCAGATTCAAAATTCTGTTTTAAACATAACCAGTGCCACGCGGCGCAATTCTATTGGCCGGTACCGTTTCGTGCGGATCGGCCTCTCCAGATCGTTGGATCTAAGTGAGATCGTGTGGCGCAGATGCACACATACCCCTTCGTCTAAGTTCTATTCTCATCCACTATATTAACATCTAACGGTGTAAAACCACTCGACCTAATTCGAGCGGTGCTGACGGCGGCGCTCTGGCGGAAGCACTCAGACGTGGTAGTCGCCGTTGATACAGGACACAAGAGAGGTAGCGGGGGTGCTCACCGTGCTCGCAGAGAGGTGCTGATGCTCAATGTGTTCACGATGGGGCAGGGGGCGCACTGGAATGGAGGGAATCTCTCGCCGGAGTTTGCAACGGCGTCTGGTGGCTCTGGTTGACGACGGGGCGACGCTGCAGTTCACTCCAAGGCAAATGGATGGTACACTTAGACGCGGGATGATCTGGGGAAGATAGGTGCATCATCAGGAGGTGCTGGGGCGAACGGAGATTACCTGGGGAGGTCGTCGGAGAAGTTGCCGACGTTCTGGAACGAGCGCGGCCGAGCTGGAGGTACTGGTGGACGCGTCTGGTGCTGGCGAGTACCCTAGTGGCAACCAGGGGCAGTGGAGGTGGGTGTTCTCGCTGGAATCGACGTTAGAAGCTCGCCGGAGACAGTGGAATGCAAGCTCGAATTAGAGCAGCCTAGGGGCAGAGGGGAGGCGCTGTTTGGGGGAAAAGAGAGAGGAGGGCGAGGCGATTTAACGAGCGTGGTCACTGCGAGAAATTACTCAGGCATCAACGTGTATTCATCGCCGCATTCAATCAGCGGCAACGGCAGGGGCGTGGTCGTGGGGTTGAAGACGATGACACGCTGGCGTGGGGCCGTGCTGTTAGTGAGGGAGAGAGAGGGGGAGCGGGGTCCACTCATCAGTGTCTCTGTGGGTGTGTCTGCGCGTAGGAAAACGTTTCGCCGTGGGGGAGAAGTTGGGATGCGTTGCTGGGCTGCTGGGCCAGATGGGTTGGGCTGCCGTTTCATTTTTTTATACAGAATCTTTTTTCCTTTTCCTTTTTGAATTTCTGATTTGATTTTATTCAAGCAATTCAAACACCCAAATGAATTCAAAACCTTGCCAAACTTTGTGTAAGTTTTAATTCTGTTTAACAACACAAACCAAAGTCAAACAGAATATTTTTTATTCTTTTTAGGATCCATTTAATAATTAAATAAATAGTCCTTAGTTATTAATTCAAATAGGATTTGATTTATTTTAAAATTCTAATTGAACTCTAAAATAATACCAAAATCATTTCATTAGCTTTTATTTGAATAAATAAAACACTTGGAAAACTTATTTAAATTAAAATAGTGTTTATTTAAAATGGAAAATCATTTACTTAAATAAAATTGGATATTAACAAATCCTCATTATTTTATTTAAATAAACCTTTACCCTTTTTATCAAATAGAAAAAATTTATTTCAAAAGCTTGGCCAAGATTTAATTTGGCTTTATAAAATAATCTTTATTTATAATTCTACCTTTCCTTTTGAAAACTAAATCTTTTTGTTAAAAGATCCAAAAATAGTGATTCCAAATATTTTAACTTTATTGTTTATTTATCTTTTTAAATCCCTTTAGGATTTTATTTGATCAAAATAGGTTTTGATATTTCCTATTGGAATCAAAAAGTTTCTTCTCACCCTGAATTTCAACAAAGTTTTATTTTGTTTATTTAATTTTCACATTTCAAAATTTGGAAAATTTTGGGATGTGACACCCAGCATCGTAATTAACGACAGATAGATCGAGCAATGTTATCAAGTTCAAATCTGGGAGGCATGATCCAAAGAAAAAAATCATCATGCACACGTCTCTTCTAATGTGAGGATGACATGTAGGGCCTGCTGTGTGATTAAACGGTAGATGCATCTAGAAGCGCTATCAAGTTCGGAACAGGGTAGCGAGAGCGAAGGAAAAAAATTCCATCATACACACGATTCTTCTAATGAGAGGCTGGCATGTGGGACCCAGCAGCTTGATTAACCGTAGAAAGATTGAGCAACGTTATCGAGTTCAAATTAGGAAGGCACGAGCCATGGAAAAAATCCATCATGCACACATTTCTACTAGTGTGAGGATGACACGTGGGACCCAGCAGCCTAATTGAACAGCTGCTGCATCGAGAAACGCTATCAAGTTCGAAACAGGGAAGGAAAAAAGTTCAATCATACACACAATTCCTCTAATGAGAAGCAGACATATGGAATCCAGCAGCCTGATTAAACGGAATAGGCATCGAACAACGTTATTGAGTTCAAATCAGGGAGGCGCGACCGAAAAGTTTGGTCCTCTAGAGTCACTCACGTCTGGTACCCACACGCAAAAATATTTTGGCGAGTCAACATCTCACGAGAAAGCGGAAATCTTACTTCTTCCATGCACTCGTCGAGCTTTGTCCATGTTTTTAGCGGTTTCAGCATTGTAGAGGGGCGCGAAACCAGAAAATATAAGTTTCGCAGTGGCCACGGTCGAGCCGAGAATTTCATCACAGAAGATGCACCTTCTACGACGATTGACGGGCCTAGTCGTTGCGGTAGGAAACATTTCTTGTAGTGGGTAGTACATAGGAAGGAAACCACTTTGGTCCTTGGCGGCAAAAAGATTCAAACTTTTTTGATTTTGAAATTTTGACTTGCTTCCCAAACATCGGGAGGGAAAGGTTATTCAAAAGACCAGCCACTCGCAGTACTACTTCTTATCTTATATTTTTTGTCAAATAAAAACTATATAGTGTACTGATAACTTTGAACATGGACCGTTGGATCAAGAATGGCAAATCTGAACATTTCTAACCATTGGATCTTATTTTCCATTCTTAGCATCGAGAAGATTCTATTGATTGTATTTAGCACAATGAACGCTAGTGTGTACAAAACTCAAAACACACTTCATTTCTTAGTTTCAGTGACCTTGTGCTAAATGCATGGACTTGGATGTAATTTTCATTTCTTACGAGGTCCTTGATGTAACTTGTATTTCCACCGACCATGTTAACTGAAGTGCCTCGCTCTGGGGCCCTACCATAGTTAGAAGAAAATGCAACCCTCCCAATTCTCACACAAAGTGGGCCACAGTTTCTATATAATTCCATTTTTCAAGCTTACTAGATAACTTTGCACACTTCACTTACTTCATTGTCGATTCAGCAAAATTAGGTCAAACTTGAGCTACAAGTAAACGTGGTAGATTAATTGTTCTTGAATTAAATGTAATTTCATAGGTAGATGGGTGCGTCTTCTTATAGCAAACAATGATGTCGGTGTGAGTTTCCAACTTTCTAGAAAGAACATTCTCAAATTCTTGAGTGGTGACGAGATTATTCTTTACCATAAAGAAACTCCGAAGAATATGGATCTGAATTCCACAAGCCAAGCTTCCAGACATATTAAGTGGACCAACATGTTGTACTTAACTGAGATTTCCGTGTTTTATGAGTTTTCAAACTCCCTGGCTAACTCTACTCACTTGAGTGACTATGCCGATTTATTGAAATTAGGTCAAATTTGAACAACGACTAAATTTTAGGTTGCTTTGAAAGTTTAACGAAAAAGCTTTTGGAGGTACCCATCGGGGTGTCAATTAATATATCAGAAACCCTCAAGAGTTTTGACAACAAGTTCTTGCTAATATTATTCATCTTAACAATTTAACGAAATTATGTCAAACTTGGGCTACAAGTAAGCGTGATAGATTGCTCTCGGATTAAATGTAATTTCAGATAGATGGGTGCATCTGCTTGTAGTAAACAATACCGTTGATGTGACTTTCCAACTATCAGAAAGTAACATTATAATTTCTTTGAGTGATGACGATCGATATTGTTCATTTCTGAAAACAAAGTTTGAAGAATATGGATCTGAATGCCACAAGCCAAGCTTTCGACATATATAGTGGACCGACATGTTGTACTTATGATTAATTCACATGTTTTAGGAGTCTTCAAACTTCGTCCTATCTAACTCTGTCCACTTGATTGACTTTATGTCTATTTATAGGGATTAGGTGAAAATTTTGACCTACAAGTAAATTGTAGGTTGCTTTGAAAGTTGATGTCTACGCACTTCTATTCTTGTAGACAGTTGTTGGGCCTCCAAGTGCAGAGGTTTGTAGAATACTAGCAAGTTTCCCTTGAGTGGATTACCCAAGGTTTATCGAACTCAGGGAGTAAGTGGTCAAAGGTATTGCCTCTCAAGCAACCCTGCAATCACGATACAAGAAGTCTCTTGTGTTCCCAACACACCTAATACACTTGTCACATGTATAGGTGCATTAGTTCGGTGAAGAGATAGTGAAATACAAGTGGCAACGGTGCCAGAAAATAGCTTTTGACTTGTTGTTGACATGGGAGAACGTGTGTGAGTGCCAGAAAATACTTTGATGGAGCTTGACGTGGAGGAAAGACTAAAGCAAGCAAACATGCAACAGATCTATATGAAAACGGTGTTTCAATGTTTAGAAACAAGGCCTAGGGATCATACTTTCACTAGTGAACACTCTCTCATATAAATATCTTCTATTTATGATACTACTCTTAACTACTCTCCTGTTGGACACTCTAATCCATTATAGGGCTAAACAGCACACCTCAAAGTCTGCCTTCCCCAATCTAGATAACCCCACACTGTCACCTTGAGCGCTATATGGTTCCAACAAACACCACAATTTCATAGAGACATCCAACTCCAAATACTCATAAAAAATATTCAATTTAGCCAAAGTGCCACACACGGTATGCACGCTGTCACTTTCACACACGTGGGGAAAATCATAGATCTATTAAAGCACAAAGAGTATTTATGTAGACTCAAACCTAAGTGCTACCATGGCGTGAACGTTGTCACTTTCACACACATGGGGAGAGCAGAGATCTAATAAAGCACTTGAGTAGCAAGGTAGATCTACTTGATTACAAAGCTCATGACCACAACAAGATCATGCATAGAGAGAGAGAGATGAACACATAGCTACCGGTAGATCCCTTAGCCTCGAGCAAGAACTACTCCCTCCTTATCATGGGAATCAGCACCGGTGATGGAGATGGTGATGGAGATCGATGGAGATGGCTCTAGGGGCACTTCCCCGTCCCGGCAGGGTGCCGGAACAGAGACTTTCTATCCCCCGAATCTCCCTTTCGGTGGCGGCGGCGCTACGGAGATTTTTCTAGAAGTATTATGGATTATTTAGGGTTTTCTCCCCGGGGGCTTCTTATAGGCGCGGGAGGCGGCCGGAGAGCCCACACCCTACCCAGGTGTGGGGTAGGTCCCACCCGCGCCTAGGGGGTGTTGTGGCCCTGGCTCGCCTCTCCGTCTCCCCTCTAGACTTCGTGATGCCCACAGTAAAATATTGACTTTGGCTTTTGTCCCGTCCAATTCCGAGAATATTGATTTTCTGCCTTTCTGGAACCAAAAACAGAAGAAAACAGGCAACTGGCACTGTGGCAACTTGTTAATAGGTTAGTTCCATAAAAGATATAAAAACACCTCAAAATGTAGACAAAGCAAAGTAAAGTAGATACAAAACAAGCATGGAGCATCAAAAATAATAGATACGTTTCCAACATATTAAGCATCCCCAAGCTTAACTCCTGCTCATCCTCGAGTAGGTAAGTGATAAAAAGAATAATTTTTGAGGTGACATGCACCATCACAATCAAGATCAAACCAATTGCAAGCATTGAAAGCTCGGATCAAAAAACTCTAAACATGTGCATGAAATATGGAGTTCTAACAATAGTACATAGTAACTATGCATGCAACATGAAAGGCTACAAACAAAGATCATGAATAACATGCATTGAAAACCGTTTGTTTGTTTCACATACAGAAAACATAGCATAGTGGCACTAAGCTTGTCCCTCATGGAGTAGCAAATATATGCATAGGACACCTTCAAAGTTCACAAGGGTGACTACATACGAATAGCACAAGAACAAGCAATATCAATAATATGCATAAATCAGTAAGTTGTGTGACACTGCACATAGAACTAAGAATGACAACTATGTTATTTTAATGGTGCCTAAAGGTAGAAGGTGGAGACTCAATATAATAGTGGAAGAAATGCCCTTCATAAAGGGAAGTAGGGATTTCAAGTTTCAAAAAGAGCTTCCAAAAATTATGGTACTTGTTAGCTTTCATCCCTCATTGCCCCTATCATAAGCATCTTGAAATGATTAAGGTTAAAGTGAACAAAGATGGAGTATATGCTTGACAAAGTATAAGTTGGCAATCTCAAGTCCCTTGAATACGAGGGCCACACCTCATGATACTCAACTTCAGTCACCTGTAAGTTCTTGTCATTGTAATTACATACATATCATAGAGAACCGCCAACATGGTACCCCTTGCACATGGTACAGGAGCTATCCCATAACCAAAATGACAAGGCAAGCAGACAATGAGCATGTCAGCGATCTTTTTATTTACTATATGCATAGCTTTTTATTGAGGATGATTCATAGATAGCTCACTCTGGTGATGTTGCAAGTTTCCACCATGATTAGGCATGGCTTAGGCTAGCGGCCCAGGCATTTCTCTAACACAAAATACATACTCCATGGACTTACAAGTTCCCTCTTTATTTCACACCGGAGACATCCATAGACAAAAGAGCATGATATCAACTGAGTACAAAGTACTAGTGCAATGTTGAAAATATTCCCCGTGACAGCACGGTTCTGCTAATTCCAACGTATAAGTGCAAGCATATACAACATAGATGACAAAATGGTTCAAGTTTATTATGGGCAAAGAATATAAAGTGTGCCATCAAGTTTGTGAGAGCTTTAATCACTAAGTTTTCACATAACAAAATAGTTTTTAATTGGAAGATAGCTGAAAACAAGAATATACTTGGAATGGTGTAACACACCATGCATAGGAATTTATAGTGGACACTTTGGAATAACTTGGTTTCTTGGGAGTTGGATGCATGAGTAGAGCTTACTCATACAAGTGGAGGCTAGCAAAAGACTAGGAGCGACCAACTAAGAGAGCAATAATGGCCATAATCATGCAGAGCAACAAAACATTAATGATCAAAGTATAGAGTGGTACTACAAGTCAAGGACTAAATGATCATAGAGGCTATGGTGACTGGTTCATAGTCATAACATGGTGTGAGCATGTGCCAAGTCAACCCAAACAAAGCATTAAAGGAGTACACCACAATACTATGCTTTTGTATGCTAAAACAATGCATGATTCTTTCAAGGCACATTCAGCAATCCCAATTGTTTGGAACAAGTAATGCTACAGAAATAATCACTAAGCATCAGGTCAAAACAACATCTAGCTTGACATTATAAAGTCTAAGCCACAGTCAAAGCAAGCTCCTTTTTGTACCACTATAAGCAAGAAACTTCCTACTCTTTTCCAACACCAATCGACTTATTTGAAACAACTCACAAAGATAATCATCAATAAATATCAGTGAGCTTGTCTCACAAATACCCAAAGAAGAACTAAAAAGTTCTAATCTAAAAGCACAGGAAAACTATGGCTGGACGCAGTGCTAGCAAAAGTGAACACTTACAAAACAATAAGAGTGAAAACTAGAGTGTTCTAGGCAATGGAAACAGAGTGTGTCTCTCTCCAAAAGAAGTGTGGTGTAACCAACCAACTTACTCAAGCAAACTAAGCAAACGAAAACCAAAAACGCAAACTAAGATGCTCCAAGAACAACACAACAATGCATGAAACAATAAAAACGAAGTGTCTAGAAAGACCTGAGATTTTTATTGATGAAGAAGGGGATGCCTTGGGCATCCCCAAGATTTGATGCTTGTACCTCTTGAATATTTCTTGGGGTGGCATCCCCAAGCTTTAGCTTTTGTCCATTCTTCATTTCATTACATCATTCTCTCTCTACACCTGAAATTTTTCCTTCATACAAAACTTTACACAATCTTCATTAGCAACATTAGTGTATTCAAAAGATAATAGACCTTTAGGTAAAGCTTTGGAACAGAAAGAATTTTCACTAAAAACACAAGCTACCGTAGCAAATCCTTCAAAAATCTCAATTCCCCAAAAGAGAACTCGAAAAGGAATCAATAAGAAGCAAATGCAAATAATGGCAGAAATCTGTCAAAACAGACCAGCAGGTAGAAACCGATTTTTTCAAAAATCCTCTGTTGCTCAAATCAAAAGTTTTAAACTATCGAAAGTTATCTAACATACTGGGGGATTTATTCGTAAATTTTCAGCTCAATCCTACTTACAGAGACTCCTCACGAATTCTTATGGTGGAGGACAAAAATCTGTTTCAGGACAGCAACTCCCCAAATCTTACTTCCCTCTCATTAGAGGTCATTCTTGGCACAAAAAACAAACAAAAAGGATAAGGAGAGGTCATTACAGAAGTAATAACTTCCAAGACTCAAGAAAACTCTTGGGTTATCTCCGAACAAGTACTTTTCTTTAACGCCTTTAAGTTAGGCTTGATAGTTTGAGAAGATGCTCACATAAGAAATATGAATTGAAGTAAAAGAGAGCATCAAGAAGCAAATTCAAAACACATTTTAAGTCTAACCCACTTCCTATGCATAGGAATCTTGTAAAGAAAAAGTTATGAAAGCACAAAGCAACAATCATAGGAAAGCAAAACAAGTGCAACTTCAATATTTTCAACATAAAGAGGGGAAACTTAATATTGTTGAGATACATAAGACCATGTTTCCCTCTCTCATAATAACTTTCAGTAGAAACATGAGTAAAATTAACAATATATCTATCACATAAAACATTCTTATCATGAGCCACATGCATAAAATAATTATTACTCTCCACATAAGCATAGTCATTCTTATTAATCGGAGTGGGAGAAAATTCAACAAAATAGCTATCACTATTATTCTCATCACCATCATCATCAAATATAGGAGGCATATTGTAATCACAATTAATTTTCTCCTCAATAGTAGGTGGACTGAAAATATCATACACATCATTGTAATCATCATATATTGGAGGCAAAGTATTAGCAAAGTAAATTTTCTCCTCCGTGCTTGGGGGACTAAAAAGATCATTTTCATCAAAACTAGCTTCCCCAAGCTTAGACTTTTCCATAGCATTAGAAACAATGGTGTCCAAAGAATTCATACTATTAAAATTGCTATTAGCATGCAAATAAAGTTCCATAGGTTTTTATATTTTCTCTTCAAACACTTCATGTCCTAACTCAAGATAAACACTATAAAGCTCTCTAATTTTTTTGTTGTTTTCCATTAAGCCTAACTAGTGAAATAAGAAACAAAAAGACAAAATTGCAGAATCTAAAGGAAATAACTTCGAGCACTCACACACCAAGAGGATGTGAGTACCTTTTACCTTACCTCCCCGGCAACGGCGCCAGAAAATAGCTTGATGTCTATGCACTTCTATTCTTGTAGAAAGTTGTTGGGCCTCCAAGTGCAGGGGTTTGTAGAACAGCAGCAAGTTTCCCTTAAGTGGATTACCCAAGGTTTATCGAACTCAAGAGAGGAAGTGGTCAAAGGTATTCCCTCTCAAGCAACCCTGCAATAAAGATACAAGAAGTCTCTTGTGTCCCCAACACACCTAATACACTTGTTAGGTGTATAGGTGCACTAGTTCGGCCAAGAGATGTTGAAATACAAGTGGTAACGGTGCCAGAAAATAGCTTTTGACTTGTTGTTGACGTGGGAGAATGTGTGTGAGTGCCAAAAAATACTTTGATGGAGCTTGACATGGAGGAAAGACTAAATCAAGCAAACATGCAACAGATCTACATGCAAACGGTGTTTCAATGTTTAGAAACAAGGCCTAGGGATCATACTTTCACTAGTGAACACTCTCTCATATAAATATCTTCTATTTATGATACTACTCTTAACTACTCTCTGGTTGGACACTCTAATCCATGGTAGGGCTATAACAGCACACCTCAAAGTTTTCCTTCCCCAATCTAGATAACCCCACACTGTCACCTTGAGCGCTATATGGTTCCAACAAATACCACAATTTCATAGAGACATCCAACTCCAAATATAACTCATAACAAATATTCAGTCTAGCCAAAGTGCCACACACGGTATGCACGCTATCACTTTCACACACGTGGGGAAAAGCATAGATATATTAAAACACAGAGTATTTATGTAGACTCAAACCTAAGTGCCACCATGGCGTGCACGCTGTCACTTTCACACACATGGAGAGAGCAGAGATCTAATAAATCACTTGAGTAGTAAGGTAGATCTACTTGATTACAAAGCTCATGACCACAACAATATCATGCATAGAGAGAGATGAACACATAGCTACCGGTAGAGCCCTTAGCCTCGAGCAAGAACTACTCCCTCCTAATCATGGGAATCAACAACGGTGATGGAGATGGTGATGGAGGTCAATGGAGATGGCTCCGGGGGCACTTCCCCGTCCCGGTAGGGTACCAGAACAGAGACTTTCTGTCCCCCGATGTAACATCCCAGCATTTAGGAACCAACGAAGGGTAGATTTAGGAATCTGTGCAATTGCATGCATTCATCTGTAAAAAAATGTGGGTAAATTTTTCGCCAAATAAAAACCTAAGGTGATCAAAGTTTCTTTCACTCTTCAAGTTTAGGATTAGTCCTAGAGAATGATCGTTATAAACTTTTACATGATCTTTATGGATTAGTGTATTTTGGGGAAAGGAATTTGAATTTAAACTTGAGATTTGGATTTATATTTTTAAAAGATTAAGATTATGTGTGAGAATATTACTTAATCAAGAAATGATATTTAGTAACTCAAACTTTAAATAATATAACATAATTAAGTAAATGAATATTTATTCCATATAGTTATTCAATGAATAAGTTACAAAATGTAACTTATGAAGATAATAAAGAAACAATACATAGCAACCAAAAGCTTTATATAAGAGTCACAAATAAATAGATGAATATACATTTCATTTAATCAATTCATCAATAAGTTACAAAATGAAAATTACAAAACTAATAAAGAATCTTTACAAGAGTAGAGTTGCATCCTTATTTATCTAGTACATTGTATTTACAAAAGAATAAAATAAATATTACAAGGGGACTATTCTATAAAGAAAAAGAAAACCTAATCTAAATCTTGAATCTTCAAGTCTTGTACCTGCAAAACAAAGAATAAACAAAAAAATGAAGGTTAAGATATTAATTTTACTCTCAGTAGTGACAGTGAGATGCACTGTTCCACTTTACATCATTGAGTAAATCTTTAGGGGCAAGTTTCACCAATATGAAAGAATCAAACCTTTCATAATCCATAAGCCACAATTCAAATGATTTCAGTCAGTAAGAGGGGCAAAGTTTCACCAGGCAGATAAATGTAATCAGGTAAAAAGGTAGATCATCCACTGAGCTTATCCACAACTATGCAGCAGGCATACAAGCAGCTTAGTCATCTAACTGCATGGGTGTGATGTCGACACAGCCCCAGTAGTCCAACCAAGTAAAAAGGACCAAGCACAGCTGTTGGGAAGCACTAGTGCATCTCTCCACTACTCACACCACACAATAATAGCTAGTAGCCAGAGCCAAATAAACCAGCTAACACAATCTCACACCAGATCAAGCCACAAATCACCTTATGGTGACATAAGGAGGGGGATCAGGTGGATAGTAAGGCTAAGCTCACTGGAGCTAGGAGGAGTAGAGTTGATCAAGGCCAAGCACAAGCATCATGGGAAAACAAGAACAGCATCAGGAGGTGAAGGACTGGATCAGACCAGCAACACCACCAGCACATCCAGCCATCACAATCATAAATTTTGTGGTATCATAAAAAACCACATGATCTGTATATCTTATCCAAGCAGGATATATGTGCTGATGCATAAGACAACCTCTCAATAATCACCCAAGTGGGGTGAATCTATCCTAGAGGTTTTAAAAATAAAGATCAGAACCAAACTCTAATAAAAACACAAAATTCTCAGACCAGCCTCACAGAATTGGTGATACCAAAGGCAACTTCTATATTTTATCATTTGTTCTTACAAAATCTGGGCACATCTCCAAGAAGGAGTAGCAACTCAGATTTTATAAGCCACAAACAAAACCATACACTTAACCAACTTGGATCCAAGATCTAGTAAGCAGTTGATGCCTTAATCAATTTTGAAAATGATAGCAACATAGCAACTTAGTTCCTAGAGCCTCAGACCAACATCATTGGCTTGATCAAGCAATAAGCTTCCCAACTTATCTATCAACATCCATCCAATTCCAGAAATGACCATAAGTATAGGCAGCAACAAGATCTACTTATGTACCACTCTAAGAGGGTTTCATAAGCACTGATCTTATCACTAAGACAATCAAATATTCCAATCTACACAAATCATCTATCAAATCATTTACCTGAGACCAGATACAGGGATCATACCCTATTTATCTATTCATGTTCAAAGAATCATTTGATTCTATTGAATAAAATTCAGACCAAGCACAATCTGGCAAGCCAACAATAACTAGGGCAATGAATCATCACTGACTGGATCACTGTTAGTATCAAGATACTAACAACAGATAAACACATCAAGTCACCAGAGTAACAACCAAAGGCAATACTATGCAACCCTAGCATTTAATCCAGCATTAGCCTCAAACAAACAACAGCACCACACAATCAAAGGGCTGATCACAAGCACTGAGGTGCAGAGCACCCAAATGCCCACTAAACATCCTAACCAGACCATAGGAGCATCTTACAAGCACCAGAGATGAACCCTAGTAGCAATACAAGCACAAACTAAGACTGGCCACTAGATACACACAGAGGGATTCATGGTGATAGGATGAACTAGGATTTACAGAGGAACAACTCACCCGGGCTCCTCGCTGACGAATTAAAGAGGAAGCAAAAATGGTCGACGTGCTCGCGGAGGCATGGGGAGCACCCAGAGGGCGCTGCAACCCGCACCAGCCATGGCGGCGGCCACAGCAGCACACGAACACCGCACACCACCACAGGAGGGTCCGTAGCGGCGGTGGAAGCACCCAACCCCAAACCATAGGGTTCGGGAACTGGGCGAACTCGGCCATAGGAGGGTTTGAAAATCAAATCGAAGTGGAGGAGGTGAACCAGCATAGTCGCCAACCTCGCCCTGCACCACGGCAGTGGCCAGGGTGAGCCATGGAGGCGAGCATCGCCAGCGACGACGCTAGCACCCCACGTGGTCGAGGGAGAGCGGAGATGAGAACGAGAGAGAGAGAGAGAGAGAGAGAGAGAGAGAGAGAGAGAGAGAGAGAGAGAGAGAGAGAGAGAGAGAGAGAGAGAGAGAGAGAGAGAGAGAGAGAGAGAGAGAGAGAGAGAGAGAGAGAGAGAGAGAGAGAGAGAGAGAGAGAGAGAGAGAGAGAGAGATGGAGTGGGCTGAGAGGGCCAGGACCCCTTCGGGGAGCCCTTTTCGTCATAACCACTTGGGCCAAAACAGCCCAATAAGCCCAACAAGGCCAGCCCAATCACCCAAGGAAAATTCTAATAATTAAGAAAAGACCAAAATGCCCCTGAATTTCAATAAATTCTAAAAAATCAAATAAAAATCCAAAAATTATAAATAAAATATTTTTGGATTCACAATAATTCAATCAATCTAAATAAATTAAGAAATATATATATTCCTTATGGAATTTTATGATATATATTCCTTATGGAATTTTATAAAATTAATGAAAGATGATAAAAATAAATAAAAATCACTTTCATTATATATATATATATATTAATATATTAGTATTTTAGAAAAATACTAAATAAATATTTAATATCAATTTTTTGTATTTAAATGATAATTCTTAAAGGAATTATCAAATAAATAAAATTCAAATAAAATGAAATAAGATAAAATAAAATAATACAATATTCAATAAATAATAAAAATTAATATTTATAAATTCTTTATTACTAAAAAGAATTTTTGTAATTTCAATAATGGGGAAGAACATACAAAAATAAATAATGCATTACATTACTTTGCATAATCATTTTGCTTCTTTAAATATTGTCCTTACCGGGCAGTAATGATGTTTTGTAGACATAGAAGCTCAAGGTCCAGTGCAAGCATCCAACTTCACTACCTTGAAATCACAAGGCAAGTTCATCACTTTCTCATGTCCTTTGAAGAGTCTTTATCAAAGTATTTGCAAATTGAGTGTTATCATCTATATTCCAGAAAAAGAAAATATTATTTTCTCAAAATAAATAAGTGGTGATATAATGGAGAAATAGAATTTAGGTTTCTACTTGCAACAATGATAATTAGTTAGGGATTAATAACCCATGACATCAGTGATTCTAGCGTCGTATATCACGCGTTAACCATGAGATTTGGAATGGGACGGAGGAGTCAGCTCTATCCTTTTCCTCTCGTATGGAGGCAAGACGACCTTAACGTGACGTTGTGATTCCTTGTGCGGATCCAACATATGGGTGGGCACCCTTACACCCCACACTTTTGGTGTCTAGATTATCTATGAATGGTGTTTAGGGGTATAGTCCATTTGAAGGGTACTTGCCCAGACATCACCAGGTCATAGAGTCTTCGGGAACTCATCAGGGTTTTAGCCTACCCGAAAGGAGGCTTAACGGAGGTGAACCGGCTCCGAAGGATCGTGCAGACATATGAGGTCGCGGAGAGGGTAGTGATTGGATTGGACCAACGACTGAGCCCCACATCATGGAATTGTGGACGGGAAAGTACGCCTGGTTGTGCAACAAGGAAGTTGATCTCTCATGGGTAAGGTAACGCACCTCTGAAGAGTGTAAAAACTATAACTTGTTACTCCCTGTTCCGGGAAGGAGCTACGAAAGCGGCAGGAAAGGAACTCCATGAAAGTTCTGGTCAACCTGTGAAGGCTGATGGTCATAGATTTTCATAATAAAATCAATCTTTGAAGAAAGATTTACAAAACTGCATAGTGCCAAGGACTTATAGTTCGAGGTGGTAGATAGAGCATCAAACTTCCCACCTTGCATATAATGAACTTGCTGGGTAACGCTGTTACTCACCCTTTCCTTTGAATCCTTGCTTAGACTCTAAGGATCCCGAAGAGACTCCAATGTATGCAACTAAGAGCGAAGAGGAGGTCTTCTATGAAGAGCCCAATTTGTGTGGAGCCATAGAAGGGGAGGACTATGATATCGTCTACGGAGGAGAGTACCAAGAGTCACAATAATTAATATATTTCTAGGAGCCACTTGAGACGAGCAACATGAACAATATATAGCAATAAGTTGTTGAGCTCAATTTGGAGTTTACGTTATCACTTTGAAACTTCCGCTGAAATACTTATATTTTGGTTTGTAAGTTGAATCTGTTGGGACGTCTTGAACTTCTAGTATTGTAATAATAATAATGTGTGTATGTTTGTAATATGGACCTGCAATGTTTCTGTTGTACCACTCTGAGGGATGTGATATTTATGGAACAGTGTTCTATGGATGTCATATCAACGACTATAGTGTACTACACATGCAGTGGTATGCTGGGTCACCGCAGTTGGTATCAGAGCAAATTTCTTTGACCTTAGGTTGGAAACCTAGTAAAGGGTATTACCTGTAGGAGTGTGTAGCAATGATAAAGAATTCTCTAAAAGAAATATAATGGGTATTCAAATGATAATATTCTGTTATATGTTTTAGTGTGATAATTCTTTGTTATGATGCAATATATTATTGGTTACTAATAAAAATATTTTTCTCATATACAGAGCTATGTCACCAAAGTTTCCAAAACAGACTTTGGTAAGGAAAGAGGAAACTCTTGATGATTATCAAGGATCATTCACAGACCAAGTTCATCAACTCTTAAAGATTTTTAGTTGTCCAACTAGAATTCCAATGAACACCATAACCTATTATGATGGTCGGATGTTATCCAAGTATCGTGTGAGTATCCAACTCCCAGAGGAGCTTGGATTATATCATGACATACCCATAGGTGAAGGTAGGAGTCACTTAGCAGCATATCTTGTTGCTGTTGTGGAGGCGATAGCTAATATCCGGGAGCATAAAGCTCAGGAGTTAGAAGGTAGCACATTTTCTGTGATTCCTCATGATTCTATAGACTCGGAGCCTGTACCGGATCATCTTACTCTGGTTAAGAAGCATCTGAAGTTATCTTCCAAGTTTATGGATAGATACCGAACACTTGTCGCGTCTTTTTATAAGACACATCAAGTTATTGTCGAAGATAAAAATGACATGCCAGAGGATCTGACGGATCCTGAAAGGAGGAAGCAGTTAGCATTCCAGTTGGAGAAGGAAGCAAGTAGTAGTACAAGATCAATCTTTAAGGATATACCTATAGATCCTGAATCTTTTACACAATATCCTTATACACCAAGGCCTGAACCAATATATGATCATGCTTTAGATATGAGGTATGCAGTACCACAGGGGTCAGAGGACGGTTCTGATTCAGAACTTCCTATTGAGAATTCTGATGGTTGGAGAATGGGATCATCTGAAGGATTCCAGGAACACCAGATGTCCATAGATGGTTCTGACAGAAATGTTGGACAATCTAGCTGGACGGGTCCAAGAATTAACTCTAGTAACAGTAGTATAAATACCATATTCATAAATAATCAGGATGAAGAAGAAGATCCCGAGGAGAGAGTGTTTGAGTCATCAACACCTTCTCAAAACCCAGGGAATATACATTATCATATATTTAACTATCTTGCCCAATAGAGCACCTGGGGAGCAGCAGGATCTGCGTATCCCGTTGACGACTCAAGGAATGAAGCTCAGGAGATGGAAGTGGGAGATAATGTTAAATATGTTTCTGAAGACTTTTCAGCTGAGCTGGAGAGAGTCAATGCGCTCAGGTTGAGTAATGACTCAAGCCCTGACACTTCAGATACTGAGTATGTTCCTTCTGGAAGGTCATTTGTTCCACAAACTATGCGACGAACGTCAAGTCATCACGGTTGGACATCAAGCATGTATGGTGAGCGTAGTAGTTACTAGAAGCAGGCGGCTATTTAGAAAGTATTGGGTACTGTGTATTGTATTCCGAGAGAATAAGGTAGTTAGATAAATAAGATAGTGTTGTGATTATACCTATATGGTATATGTTGTAATGAATTTGTATTATTAAGATGTTGTAATGTATAATATGTGAAATGCATATTTGGATTTTATTTGGATTTTCATTGTGTGACTAGTTCTGTGCGTAAAGTCGAGCTCAGAACACATGTGCATGATGTAATTATGAGTATTCGCTTTATGTTGCAGGACTAGGGGGTCATGGACACGGGTGTAGAAACCGAATCTGAGCAGTAGCGAATGGAACGTGAGGCCAAGGAGAAGGCCGATGCAAATGCAGGAAATCAAGGAACGTTACCACCACCACCAATGAGGCCGTTAATGGAGTAGAACTTTATGCAGTGTATGCAAATGATACAAGAGACCCAGAACAAGTTCATGGAAGAGTTGCTGGGACGAGCTGGGAATCAAAGAGCACCTGAAGGTGGAGGAGTGAGTCTTTCTGACTTCCAGAATGCAAGGCCGTTACCGTTTGCATCATCCCCTGAACCAATGGATGCATAAGATTGGCAAGCAGATACAGAAAGAAAGCTGAAGACTGTAGGTTGTAATGATGAGGAGAAATTGGGGTATGCAACTCATCTTCTGACAGGACCTGCAGCATCATGGTGGGAAAATTAGTTAGCCATGCAACAGCCAGGAAGGGAGTACACTTGGGAAGAGTTCAAACAGAGAATCCGTGAATATCATGTTCCGGAGAGTGTTATGGAGTTGAAGCGGAGAGAATTTGAGGAGCTTCAGCAAGGATATACTAGTGTTATGAAGTATATTCGGGAGATTAGTCAATTGTCTCGTTATGCTGAGGAAGAAGTTAATACGGAAGAAAATAGGAAGAAGCGTTTCCTGTGAGGATTAAATCCATTTGTAAGGATGCTGTTAAGGTTGGCTAATAAGCAAACTTATCAGCAGTTGCTGGATGCAGCTATCACTTTCGAAGATGACTACACAAATGTCCAAGAGGATAGAAGGAAGAGAGCTAAGAAGGAAACTAAGAGGATACAGGCAAGTAAACCCAAGCCCAATCTGGAATTCAAACCCAGGAATAGACCATACAACAGCAACAATTCCAATCGGAGTGCAAATCTAAATGTAAAGAATATTATATGAGACAATTGCAAACTCCCAGGGCATATGAGCAGGGATTGCCCGAAACCAGTAATTGTGTGCCATGCTTGTGGACAGAGACGTCACATAAATCCAAATTTTCCAAGCAAACCACAAGGAGGTTGGCCGGTTAGAGATGGAAGGCAAGCTAGTGGAGGCTATGGGAAGCCAAATAAAGGAGGGAATAATGTCAAGAACAACAATGGCAAGAGGAACAGACCTACCGGGAAGCTGAATTGTGCAACCCTAGAGGAGGTGGATAACTCGGAGCACGCAGTGATAGGTATGCTCAATATCCTTACCAATCCCGGCAAAGTTCTATTTGATACTGGTGCAACTACTTCATTCATTTTTGAAGAATTCTGTGATAAATTCGGGATTAGAAGGACAACGTTAGAAAACCCTATGACCGTACTTACGGCAAGGGGAAATGTGACTGTACGCCATATTAAACAAGATCAGGTTATTTCGATCTGTGGTTGTACATACTTTGCAGAACTTTATGTAATTCCTTTGAAGGGAATTGCAGTAGTGTTGGGGATGGACTGGATGACTGAACATGGGGCTCAGATAAATTGTGAGCAGAAAACTGTCTCAATAAAAACTCCAAGTGGAGCAAGAATAGTGTATCAAGCAGATAGGCACAGTCATATCATGGTGGATCTTCAGTTGAACACAATGAAGGAGGTCAAGTTGGAAGATATTCATGTAGTAAATGAGATTCAAGATGTTTTTCCCACAGAGCTACCTGGAATGCCACCAGATCGGGAAATAGAATTCACTATTGATCTAATTCCAGGTACAACACCAATAGCTCAAGCACCATATAAGATGGGACCAAAAGAATTAAAGGAACTTAAAGAGCAAATTGATGAGTTAGCCAGAAAAGGATTTATTCAGGAAAGTGTATCCCCATGGGGAACACCGGTGATTTTTGTGGATAAAAGGGATGGTGGAAGAAGAATGTGTGGGGATTACAGAAATCTGAACAATGTTACCATAAAGAATAAGTATCCATTACCAAGAATTGAAGATCCGTTTGATCAAGTAAAAGGATCTGGAGTGTTTTCTAAGATTGATCTAAGATCTGGATACCATCAGATAAAAATCAAACCAGAGGATGTGCCAAAGACAACATTCGTCTCAAGATATGGACACCATGAGTATTTGGTAGTACAATTTGGTTTGACCAATGCACCAGCAATATTCATGAATCTAATGAACAAAATCTTCATGCCATATTTGGATAAGTTCGTCATAGTCTTCATTGATGATATTCTAATCTATTCCAAGGATAAAGAAGAGCATGCAGATCATTTGAGAATAGCATTGCAGACCCTAAGGGAACATAAACTTTATGCTAAGTTTAGTACGTGTGAATTCTGGTTAGATGAGGTAGAATTCCTCGGTCATGTGATCAGTCAAGATGGAATTGTTGTAAATCCATCCGAAGTTCAATCAGTACTAGAATGGACTGCACCAACCAATGTGAAACAAATTCGAGGTTTCTTAGGTATGGCTGGTTATTATCGGAGATTCATTGAAGGTTTATCCAAAATAGCTGGACCGATGACCAAATTGTTAAGAAAGAATACACCATTCAATTGGGATGAGAAGTGTGAAGCAAGTTTCTAGGAATTGAAGACCAGGTTAACTACCGCTCCAATTCTAGCAGTTCCAGAAACAGGGAAAGACTTTACAGTATACTGTGATGCATGTAAACAAGGTCTAGGTTGTGTGTTAATGCAAGATAGGAAAGTGATTGCTTATGGTTCAAGACAACTGAAACCACATGAATTCAACTATCCAACTCATGATTTTGATTTAGCAGCAGTAGTCTTTACGCTGAAAGGATGGAGGCATTTTCTTTATGGAGCCAGATGTGAGTTATACACTGACCATAAAAGTCTTAAATATTTCTTCACCCAAAAGGAATTTAATATGATACAGAAGCGTTGGTTGGAATTAATAAAAGATTATGATTTAACAATCAACTATACTCCAGGAAAAGCTAATGTTGTAGAAGATGCTTTAAGTCGTAAAAGTGCAGATATTCAGCCTAGCAATCCGGAGCTACCAAAAGAGTTACAGATGGACCTGGAAAGATTAGAGCTTCAATTCATTAGAACAAAGATTCTTGGAGGATTAGCTACTATGAAGGTAGTTGCAGAGCAGGACAGTGATCTTAAGCACAAAATTTTTAGACATCAAGCAGAAGATCCTTTCATTGTTGAAGAAATTTGGAGGATATCTCAAGGGCAAACATCAGTTTTTTGCCTAGGAGATTATGAGTCTTTGTGGTTCCAAGATCGTCTTTGTGTTTCAGATGTGACTGAGATTCGTGATGTCATACTCAGAGAAGCACATGAAACACCATATTCTATACATCCAGGAAGTACTAAGATGTACATGGATCTGATAGAATTATTCTAGTGGAATAACATGAAAAGAGACATTCAAAAATATGTATCAGAATGCCATACTTGCCAAAGGATGAAGGCTGAACATCAAAGTCTAGCAGGACCATTGTAACCTTTGGAAATTCCTGAATGGAAATTGGAGGAAATAGATATGGACTTCATCACAAGATTGCCCATGACACCTAAACAGAAGGATATGATATGGGTAATTGTTGATAGACTCACTAAAAGTGCACATTTTATTCAAGTGAATCAGAAGGATAATGCCGAGAAATTAATGGAAGTTTATATCAAAGAGATATTAAGTAAGCACGGAGTGCCCAGGAAGATCGTAACTGAGGGATCAGTGTTTACTTCTGCATTTTGGAAACAATTACATGAAGCACTTGGATCAAAGTTAGATTTTAGCACAGCTTATCATCCAGAGATAGGGGGTCAAACAGAAAGAACCAATCAAATACTGGAAGACATGTTAAGGGCTTGTGCATTAGATTTCGGAGGTTTGTGGTAAGATCATCTACCGTTGGCAGAATTTTCCTACAATAATAGTTATCAGAGTAGTCTGAAGGCATCTCCATATCAGGTTCTGTACGGAAGAAAGTGTAGATCACCAATATGTTGGTATGAGCCTAGAAGCAGCAAGGAATTTGCGCCAGACTATATCAAGGAAAAACAAGATATCATTGATAAGATCAAGGATAGACTGAAAATAGCTCAAAGTAGGCAGAAAATTTATGCTTATCAAAGTCGAAGATCATGGCATCCTGCAGTGGGAGACATGGTATATTTGAAAGTAAGTCCAATGAAAGGAGTTAAGAGGTTCGGAGTTAAAGGAAAATTGAGTCCAAGATATATCGAGCCATTCAAAATACTGAGTCAGAACAGGACTATAGCTTATGCTTTAGACTTACCCGCGAGATTGGATCAAGTTCATAATGTTTTCCATGTGTCACAACTCCGGAAATGTCTGAAAGTTACTGATGATGCAAATACACATCAAGAGATATAATTACAAGCAGACTCGACCTATGTGGAGAAACCCTGTAAAATTTTGGAAGAAAACTAGAAAAGGTTGAGGAACAGGGCAATCAAGTATTGCAAGGTACAGTGGGAACATCACCCCGAAAGGGAAGCTACTTGGGAAAAAGAAGATGATTTAAGAAAAGCCTATCCAGAACTATACAGCTACATTTCACCAAACTTCGGGATGAATTTTAATTTAAGGGGAGACGTCTGTAACATCCCAGCATTTAGGAACCAACGAAGGGTGCATTTAGGAATCTGTGCAATTGCATGCATTCATCTGTAAAAAAAGGTGGGTAAATTTTTCGCCAAATAAAAACCTAAGGTGATTAAAGTTTCTTTCACTCTTCAAGTTTTGGATTAGTCCTGGAGAATGATCGTTATAAACTTTGACATGATCTTTATGGATTAGTGTATTTTGGGGGAAGGAATTTGAATTTAAACTTGAGGTTTGGATTTATATTTTTAAAAGATTAAGATTATGTATGAGAATATTACTTAGTCAAGAAATGATATTTAGTAACTCAAACTTTAAATAATATAACACAATTAAGTAAATGAATATTTATTTCATATAGTTATTCAATGAATAAGTTAAAAAATCTAACTTATGAAGATAATAAAGAAACAATACATAGCAACCAGAAACTTTATATAAGAGTGACAAATAAATAGATGATTATACATTTCATTTAATCAATTCATTAATAAGTTACAAAATGAAAATTACAAAACTAATAAATAATCTTTACAAGAGTAGAGTTACATCCTTATTTATCTAGTACATTATATTTACAAAAGAATAAAATAAATATTACAAGGGGACTATTCTATAAAGAAAAAGAAAACCAAATCTAAATCTTGAATCTTCAAGTCTTGTACCTGCAAAACAAAGAATAAACAAAAAAATAAATAAAATGAAGGTTAAGATATTAATTTTACTCTCAGTAGTGACAGTGAGATGCACTATTCCACTTTACATCATTGAGTAAATCTTTAGGGGCAAGTTTCACCAATATGAAAGAATCAAACCTTTCATAATCCATAAGCCACAAGTCAAATGATTTCAGTCAGTAAGAGGGGCAAAGTTTCACTAGGCAGATAAATGTAATTAGGTAAAAAGGTAGATCATCCACTGAGCTTATCCACAACTATGCAGCAGGCATACAAGCAGCTCAGTCATCTAACTACATGGGTGTGCTGTCGACACAGCCCCAGCAGTCCAAGCAAGTAAAAAGGACCAAGCACAGTCGTGGGGAAGCACTAGTGCATCTTTCCACTTATCACACCACACAATAACATCTAGTAGCCAGAGCCAAATAAACCAGCCAACACAATCTCACACCAGATCAAGCCACAAATCACCTGATGGTGACATAAGGAGGGGGAGGATCAGGTGGACAGTAAGTCCAAGCTCACTGGAGCTAGGAGGAGCAGAGTTGATCAAGGCCAAGCACAAGCATCATGGGAAAACAAGAACAGCATCAGGAGGTGAAGGACTGGATCAGACCAGCAACACCACCAGCACATCCAGCCATCACAATCATAAATTTTGTGGTGAGTATCATAAACAACCACATGATCTGTATATCTTATCGAAGCAGGATATATGTGCTGATGCATAAGACAACCTCTCAATAATCACCCAAGTGGGGTGAATCTATCCTAGAGGTTACAAAAATAAAGATCAGAACCAAACTCTATTAAAAACACCAAATTCTCAGACCAGCCTCACAGAATTGGTGATACAAAAGGCAACTTCTATATTTTATCATTTGTTCTTACAAAATCTGGGCACATCTCCAAGAAGGAGTACCACCTCAGATTTTATAAGCCACAAACAAAACCATACACTTAACCAACTAGGATCCAAGATCTAGTAAGCAGCTGATGCCTTAATCAATTTTGAAAATGACAGCAACATAGGAACTTAGTTCCTAGAGCCTCAGACCAGCATCATTGGCTTGATCAAGCAATAAGCTTCCCAACTTATCTATCAACATCCATCAAATTCCAGAAATGACCATAAGTATAGGAAGCAACAAGATCTACTTATGTACCACTCTAAGAGGGTTTCATAAGCACTGATCTTATCACTAAGACAATCAAATAGTCCAATCAACACAAATCATCTATCAAATCTCATCCCCGAAACCAGATATAGGGATCATACCCTATTTGTCTATTCATGATCAAAGAATTATTTGATTCTATTGAATAAAATTCAGACTAAGCACAATCTGGCAAGCCAACAATAACTAGGGCAATGAATCATCACTCACTGGATCACTGTCAGTATCAAGATACTGACAACAGATAAACACATCAAGACACCAGAGTACCAACCAAAGGCAATACTATGCAACCCTAGCATTTAATCCAGCATTAGCCTTAAACGAACAACAGCACCACACAATCAAAGGGGTGATCACAAGCATTGAGGTGGAGAGCACCCAAATCCCCACTAAACATCCTAACCAGACCATAGGAGCATCTTACAAGCACCAGAGATGAACCCTAGTAGCAATACAAGCACAAACTAAGACTGGCCACTAGATACACACAGAGGGATTCATGGTGATAATATGAACTAGGATCTATAGAGGCACAACTCACACAGGGTCCTCGCTAACGAATTAAAGAGGAAGCAGAATGGCCGACGTGCTCGCGGTGGCACGGGGAGCACCCAGAGGGCGCTGCAACCCGTACCAGCCACGGAGGCAGCCACAACACCACATGAACACCGCACACCACCACAGGAGGGTCCGTAGCGGCGGTGGCAGCACCCAACCCCAAACCCTAGGGTTCGGGAATGGGGCGAACTCGGCCACAGGAGGGCTCCAAAATCAAATCGAAGTGGAGGAGCTGAACCAGCGTAGTCGCCAACCTCGCCCTGCACCAGAGGAGGTAAAATATTTTTCGATTCATAATAATTCAATCTATCTAAATAAATTAAGAAATAAAATTTTAGGCATATAACTTTTATCAAGAATTTTATAATATATATTCCTTATGGAATTTTATAAAATTAATGAAAGATGATAAAAATAAATAAAAATCACTTTAATTATATATTAATATTTTAGTATTTTAGAAAAATACTAAATAAATATTTAATATCAATTTTTTGTATTTAAATGATAATTCTTAAAGGAATTATCAAATAAATAAAATTCAAATGAAATGAAATAAAATAAAAGAATACAATATTCAATAAATATTAAAAATTAATATTTATAAATTCTTTATTACTAAAAAGAATTTTTGTAATTTAAATAATGGGGAAGAACATACAAAAATAAATAATGCATTACATTACTTTGCATAATTATTTTGCTTCTTTAAATATTGTCCTTACCAGACAATAAGATGTTTTGTAGACATAGAAGCTCAAGGTCGAGTGCAAGCATCCAACTTCACTAACTTGCAATCACAAGGCAAGTTCATCACTTGCTCATGTCCTTTGAAGAGTCTTTATCAAAGTATTTGCAAATTGTGTGTTATCATCTATATTCTAGAGAAAGAAAATATTATTTTCTCAAAATAAATAAATCTTAGGTATCATCCTAAGTGGTGATATAATGGAGCAATAGAACTTGGGTTTCTACTTGCAACAATGATAATCAGTTAGGGATTGATAATCCATGACATCAGTGATTCTAGCGTTGTATATCACGCGTTAACCATGAGATTTGGAATGGGACGGAGGAGTCAGCTGTATCATTTTCCTCTCGTATGGAGGCAAGATGACCTTAACGTGACGTTGTGATTCCTTGTGCGGATCCAACATATGGGTGGGCACCCTTACGCCCCACACTTTTGGTGTCTAGATTATCTATGAATGGTGTTTAGGGGTATAGTCCATTTAAAGGGTACTTGCCCGGGCATCACCAGGTCATAGAGTCTTCGGGAACTCATCAGGGTTTTAGCCTGCCTGAAAGCAGGCTTAACGGAGATGAACCGGCCCCGAAGGATCATGCAGACATATGAGGTCGCGGAGAGGACAGTGATTGGATTGGACGAACTACTAGGCCCCCATCATGGAATTGTGGACGGGAAAGTACGCCTAGTTGTGCAACAAGGAAGTTGATCTCTCATGGGTAAGGTAACACACCTCTGCAGAGTGTAAAAACTGTAACTTGTTACTCCCTATTCCGGAAAGGAGCTACGAACGCGGAAGGAAAGGAACTCCATGAAAGTTCTGGTCAACCTGTGAAGGCTGATGGTCAAAGATTTTCATAATAAAATCAATCTTTGAAGAAAGATTTACAAAATTGCATAGTGCCAAGGACTTATAGTTCAAGGTGGTATATAGAGCATCAAACTTCCCACCTTGCATATAATGAACTTGCTAGGTAACTCTGTTACTCACCCTTTCCTTTGAATCCTTGCTTAGACTCTAAGGATCCCGAAGAGACTCCAATGTATGCAACTGAGAGCGAAGAGGAGGTCTTATATGAAGAGCCCAATTTGTATGGAGCCGTAGAAGGGGAGGACTACGATATCGTCTACGGAGGAGAGTACCAAGAGTCAGAATAATTACTATAGTTCTAGGAGCCACTTGAGTCGAGCAACATGAACAATATATAGCAATAAGTTGTTGAGCTCAATTTGGAATTTACGTTATCATTTTCAAACTTCCGCTGAAACACTTATATTTTGGTTTGTAAGTTGAATCTTTTGGGAAGTCTTGAACTTCTGGTATTGTAATAATAATAATGTGTGTATGTTTGTAATATGGACCCGCAATGTTTCTATTGTACCACTCTGAGAGATGTGATATTTACGGAACAGTGTTCTGTGGATGTCATATCAACGACTATAGTGTACTACACTTGCATTGGTATGTTGGGTCACCGCACCCGAATCTCCCTTTCGGTGGCGGCGGCGCTATGGAGGTTTTTCTAGAAGTATGATGGATTATTTAGGGTTTTCTCCCCGGGGGCTTCTTATAGGCGCGGAAGGCGAGGCTGGGAGGCGGCCAGAGGGCCCACACCCTACCCGGGCGTGGGGTAGGGCCCACCCGTGCCTAGGGGGGTGTGGTGGACCTGGCTCGCCTCTCCGTCTCCCCTCTGGACTTCGTGACGCCCACGGTAAAATATTGACTTTGGCTTTTGTCCCGTCCAATTCCGAGAATATTGATTTTCTGCCTTTATGGAACCAAAAACGGAAGAAAATAGACAACTGGCACTATGGCAACTTGTTAATAGGTTAGTTTTAGAAAAGATATAAAAACACATCAAAGTGTAGACAAAGCAAAGTAGATACAAAACAAGCATGGAGCATCAAAAATTATAGATACATTTCCATCATATAAAAAGTTAACGAAAAAGCTTTTGGAGGTACCCACCAGGGAGTCACAACTAATATATCAGAAACCACCGAGATTTTAGACAACAGGTCCAACTTCTTGCTAAGATTTGCCATCTTGACAATTTAATGAAATTTGGTCAAACTTGAGGTACACAAGTAAGCGCGATAGATTTATCTTCAATTAAATGTATTTTTAGAGGTAAATGGGGGCGCATATTCTTGCAGTAAACAATGTCATCGGTGTGAGTTTAGATCTATGAGGAGAGAACATTCAATTCTCAATTTTTCGAGTGATGAGAACATAGTTCTTTGCCATAAAGACAAGTTTGAAGAATATTGGATCCGGATGCCACAAGCCAAGTTTACAGACACATATATTGTACCATCTTGTTGTACTTACGATTCCCATGTTTTACGAGTTTTCAAACATCCTAGCTAACTAAGCCCACACTTGAATGAATTTATGTCTATTTATCCAAATTAGGTCAAATTTGAAACTACAAGTAAATTTTAGGTAGCTCTAAAAGTTTGCGAAAAAGATTTTGGAGGTACCCATGGGGGGCATAATTAATATATCAAAGCACCGAGAGTTTTGACGGTAACTTCAACTTCTTGCTAAGATTTTGCATCTTGACAATTTAACGAAATAAGGTCAAACTTGAGCTCCCAGTAAGCACGATAGATTGTTCTTGAATTAAATTTTTTTCGTAGGTTGATGGGTGCATCTTATTGTATTAATTAATACCATCAGTGTGAGTTCCCAACTATAAGGAAATAACACTCTCAGTTTTCCAAGTGATGACGAGATTGTTCTTTCCCGTAAAGGAAGTCCGAAGAACATGGATCTGAATATCACAAGCCAAGTTTTCAGACATATATAGTGGACCAACATGTTATACTTACGATTTCCCATGTTCTACGAGTTCTCAAACTTCCTAGATAACTCCACCCACTTGAATGACTTTATGCCGATTTATCGAAATTAGGTCAAATTTGACTACTGCTAGTAAATCGTGAGCTGCTTTGTTAGTTTTTTGAAAAAGTGTTTGGAGGTACCCATCAGACGGTCAATTAATATATTAGAAACCACCGAGAGTTTTGACGACTGGTTTTGACTTCTTACTAAGATTATGCATCTTGACAATTTTGAATCCCTTTTGAAATCGATCACATGAAATAAAGAAAAATAAAAATTAAAAGATTCCACCATACACACTATTCTTCTAATGATAGGCTGGCATGTGGGACCCAGCAACGTGATTAACGGTAGATAGATCGAGCAATTATCGAGTTCAAATCAGGGACGCATGAGCCAAGGAAAAAATCCATCATGCACACGTTTCTTCTAGTGTTAGGATGACATGTGGGATCTAGCAGCTTGATTAAATGGCAGATGCATCAATAAACACTATTAAGTTCGGAACAGGGAAGGAAAACAATTCCATCATACACATGATTCCTCTAATGTAAGGCAGACATGTGGGACCTAGCAGCCTAACTAAACGGAAGAGGCATCAAACAACGTTATCGAGTTCAAATCAGGGAGGCGCGACCGACAAGTTTGGTCTGCTAGAGCCACTAACGTCCGGGACCCACACGCCTAAAAATACTTCGGCGGGTCAGCATCGCCAGAGGAACCGGAAATCTCGCTTCTGCCACGCGCCCGTTGAGCTTCATCAAAATTTTCCATCAGCCACGGTCGAGCCAAGAATTTCCTCGTGGAAGACGCGCCTTCTATGGCGACTGATGGGCCAAGTCATTGCGGAAGAAAACATTTCTTGTAGTATCTTAGCAATAAATTGAATCTTTCAAAACCCTCACTAGTTTTTCTTCTAATCGACCTAAAGTCATTTCGATGGTCAAAACTAGCTAGAAAGCTTGCATAAATCTTGAGAATTATTATTAAACACTATCCACATTTGTCTAAAAATAAAGCAGTGCCAAGCTCGCGCGCTGAGTCTAATGAGCGCTCGTCTAGTTGAATCGTTTGAGCTTGGTTTATTTTCTTAACTAACTTAGGTGAGCAACATTTTTTGCTCGTTAATGTTAATGAACCAAACAATATTGTTAAATAGTTTCGTGAGCTACTCATTAAGATCGGTCACAATAATGAACTTACAAAGTGTGTTTGCCTAATTTCATGTATGTTATTTATTTATTATGTACCATGTACTCCCTCCGTCCCAAGGCTTAAGGCCTATAAATTTTTTCAAAAGTAAACTACCTAAAGACCAATTTTTTATAAAAAAAATATTAATATTTACAATATGTAATCCATACCTTTTCATACATCATGGAACATATTTTCACATGGTATATATATAATATAATAGTTCTTGATAGTTTTTTCTAAAAGTTTGGTCAAACTTTACATGGCTTGACTTTTCAAAAAAAGTTATAGGCCTTAAGCCTTGGGATAGAGAGAGAGCTCGTGGTTGGATGGTTATTAGGAGAGAAGTGGTACCCCTATCCCACCAGAGTTCAAACCCTAGGTTTGGCACTTCGATGTCTCATAAAATGCGAAATATTATTTAGTGGGAAGCGATGTTCCCGTATATAGCGAGGTGTGTATGCTAAATTCGTCAAGCTCAAGCACCATCAAATCAGTCTCAAGACACAATAATTCAGAGGTGGTCATATAGAGGTAGTAGGGTGTGCGTGCGTGCATTCGTCCTTTAGTTTGTATTTAGTTTTGCTCGGTTATCCAAAAGTACCTATAATGCAAGTCAAACCAGGTCACTAAGAGTATGTGCATCGTTGGAAATTTGGGGTGTCTAAAAGAGAATCTTTTTCTTACTAGACTTAGGTCTAAAACATGAGGGCATCTCACCTATGTATATGGCCAAACCTATCTTTAATATGGCATCCACTTCCTATACCATAAGCTAGTTGATTGCACCACAATGTATATATTCAAAGATGTCCATAAGATAGGGCCCAACATGTAAGAGCTACCCTCTAATAGTCTTGTAATTAAAATTTGTTTTGTATTGCAATGTGTACTAGATATAAATATTTAAAGCTTATGGACTACCCATAAGCTAAGGGTGACAATTAAGGTTTTTAGCTCATGGATAGCTTTTACTACTTTTTTCCTTATGGACAAGCTTGTGGATAACATAGTGGACGCCTTGAGAGGGTGAGTCTAGCTAAGTTTTTCTCAACCCTAGGTGTAGTACAAGACCCATGTCTAAGAGAATCAAATGGCAGGTTTTCTTTATTATGCATTTTACTCAGATGAGCGGATCCCCTATCTGGTCTAAACGGTGGAGGATATTTTATTCTCTTAGAAGCGAGTCTATTAAATTTCTAGCCACGTCTAGTAATGGCTCACGTTGTTCTTTCTCTAATGTATGGGGCCTATGGGCTCACTACCGTGGGGCCCCATTATTAGTGGTCCAGTTATATCCTATAGCATCCAAAGAATGTGATCTCTAACTCCCCTAACTCTTCCTTATCCACGAAGCATCAACGCTCAGCTTTGAAGGATGGTTATAAGGGTAGTAGGAGGCGACATTCTCATTGATAGTGAGGTGCCTATATATGGTGACTTCGTCAATCTCAAGCCCCACCAGATCAGTCTCAAGACACAATATTTCGGTGGTGCTCATAGGGGTAGGGTGTGCATTCTTGCGTTCATAGGGGTGAGTGTCTGTATGCATTTATGAGCGTCTATGTTTTGTAGTGGGTTTTCACACACACACACACACAAAGGCCTTTGGTTTCTATTAAGTTTTTCTCGGTTTTCCAAAAGTACCTATAATGCAAGTCAAACTAGGTCACTTATGTCTAGGGCCTATCGGCTCACTACCATGGGGCCATGTTATCAGTGGTCCAATTATATCCTATAGCAGCCAACGAATGTGAGCTTCGACTCCGCTAGCCCTTCCTTCTCCACGAATCCTTGGCGCTTGCCTTTGAAGGATGGTTATGATGGCAGTGGGAGATGACGTTCTCGTCAATATATAGTGAGGTTTCTATGTTTACTTCGTAAAGATCAATCCCCCTCCCCCCAAGGATCAGTCTCAAGACACAATACTTACGAGGTTCTCATAGGGTAGGGTGTGTGTTCCTATGTTCATAGGGGTGAGTGTGTCTATGCATTTCTGAGCGTCTCCGTTTTGTAGTGGGGTTTCGCCAAAAGAGAGATATGAGCCTTTGGTTTATTTATTGTGTTCTACTCTGTTTTACAAAATTACATGTAATGCAAGTCAAACTAGGTCACTGATGTTTGGGGCCCACGGGATCTCTGTCCTGGGCCCCAGTTATCAGTGGTCCACTTAATCGCGAGTGAATGTGAGCATCGGATCCCCTACCTCTTCCTTCTCCATGAAGCCTCTCGCTAGGATTTGAAGGCGTGCATGTTTACCGAGCAATGTCGATGGATTCATTCATGCCGGTCCGGCGAATGACGGGAGTTCTTGATGCGCAAGGTGGCCGGGTTAGGGTAAGTACACAAGCGTTCACGGTCTCAGTTTATTTTCTCAAATTTAGCTTATGGGGTATCTTCTTTTGGGGTTTTGCTCTATTCTGTCTATCTCAATCAATGATATTTCCTAGGTTCAGATGCCAACATGGATGGTAGACGCTGAGTGGCACGGCATCGTTAACGATACGGATCTCCCACTCCGCTGTGACTGCGCCCTAGCTTCCTGATTACTGCAAGTGCACAGATCATTTGTAGCTAGTTTCAAAATAAAGATATCGATCCCACCGGAAGCAGTAGGTGAAAGACTAAAATACTTTTAACTAAAACTAAATGAATTACTTAAGGAATAATTATAAGCTGCAAGAAAAGTAGAATTTTTTTGGGGGTTTTGATTGAGCAAAACAATAAAGTAAAGTGAATTAAACTTAATGCAGAAAAAAAGAATCGCGTTTGTAAAAATCTTGGAACTACAATAGGTAAAAAAGGCGTTCTCGGGGAGCGGTGGCTACACCGCTAGCAGTTTAGAAAGAATGGTTAAGATTATTATAACAAATATTCTCATGACATGTATGTATGTGGGAGGAGCTCCATATATGGACGAATAGGCAGCAACCACTGCTCACATCTTCCATCATAACCATAGCTGACACATAAACGACATTAATTGTATTACCTCGCTATTAAGGGATTTCTCCTATGGCATGGATATGGCTTAATGAGTTCTCCTTGATTCCCCAAGTTAGTACGTAAAGAATGAAAACTACTTTATAGTCACAATAAGAGCTATCATCCTTCCGTATACCAACAAGTAATCCCCTTCATCAAGTCCCCATAAGAGGCAAATATTAAGGAGGTGCATGACTCCCAACATCAAGATGAAGAGAATTAACACATACACATAATGATGTATAACATAATAATCTCTATCTCATCTCAATCATATGCTAGGTTTTATCCATCTCCCCAAGAACTAATGATCTACTCAGACATGGAGGCAAGCAGTGTCATGGCAATGGTAATGGAAACAATTATAGATGAATAGTTCTTGTATAAATCCACAACTAGTGCTAGAACTACAACAACATCTAGATGGGATGGATAGAGATGATGGTGGTGCAGCAGTTGATGAAGATGGAGATCGATGCCTTGGCCTCTCAGGTCTGCGTAGGGCGAAGATGGCTCCCTAGGGCAAGTTCCCCCTCCAGATCCCTTCCAGAGGTGAGGTTTTTGGCGATTTCTGGGTGTTCTGTATGTTGTCTCCCCGATCTAGTTGCACGGGGTGAAACTATTTGAGTAGGCGGAGGTGGTGCCAACTATATGGCCAAAAAAGTTCCTCCCGCTGTATAGTTGGTCGTTAAACCTTCTGTATCCTCCAATCGCTTCAGGTTTTCTTCTGGTGTTATTAATATTTCCCAAATAAGCGATTTACGTTATTTTTTACTCCTTTTTGCTCCAGTACAGCTGGTCCAAGAGTTGTGTCCATTGTATCCATCATCTGTCCTAATCCTGGTGAAAATAAACATAAAAGGTGCATGCGAACGCCGTAAAATACCAAGATCCTACCACTACAATGCAAAATAATAATATAAAACATGATGCAAATATGCACTCATCAACTTCCCCAAGCTTAGACTCTTGCTCGTCCCGAGCAAGGATGACTTAATGAAGGTGATCCTCATATTCATGAAGCTAAGTCGATAAAATAAATGAGGCAGTTGCAGCATGTGTTTACCCTATAAGATACATAGGAATAAGTTCATGAATAGTACCTTACTCGAACCATCTGAATAATATTACAAAGCGTCCACACCTTAGTGATCAACAGTTCACAAAAGATGAATCTAAATATGATGTAAAGTGTTTCGGTTTGACCGAATGAGTTAGCGAGGTTGACCCAAGCATTTTTAGGATTAACATATTCACTTGGAATTCAAAATCTCAAACGTTTATTTGTTTTCCTACATGACAATGGTATATGCCTATTTGATATTTGCACACTCGCTCTTTTTACTCTTTCATTTCTTTGTTTATATATATATGCTCACACTTTTGTTTAAGTGTTGTGCAAAGAAGCTAGTCATGCATTCCACTTCATGTAGTAATTCAAAGTTTAACGATCTCAATTACCAAATTCCAATTGTATACGAAGCAGCTTTATGGATTGAAGACTCTATCTCGACTTTTTCTCACTCTAATTTGATAGCACTTCTAATTTTCCTATGTTCAAGGTTTGTTTCTCAACTTGACTGATTAGATCATTTTTCCTTTTGTAAGTCAAACCATCAACTTACAACATATTGACTAAATTATCTTTATATGTTCCATTAATACCAATGGTGTGGGAAAATCCTATTGTTATCATCAAGTGCAAGTAAAATTATACTCAAGCCATTCATATATCCAATAAGACAAGCAAAAACTCAATAATGCTCCATATATAATAATAAACTCGAAATTTTATAAATGGGATCAACTATTCCTTAGGGGAATAAATGATGCAAACTTTATTTTTAAACTTGAACTAATGCAAGACTAAAATAGTAATATAAAGCTTATAAGATAGATTACAAGGTCTTAAAGATCTCCCCAAGATTGGAATCAAGCCAGGCGGGATCAAATACCTCCTTGTTGGTACATATTCCTCCTCCTGGGTATGAAGAGTATTGCCTTCTTCCCCTATGTTGCAAACTTTAACTATGCTTGTAAGGCGGATGCTGAGCTCGGCCATGTCGTATTGAAGCTTCAAATTTTATTATGGAGGAATTTCTTCTCATCTGTCAAATCAAAAATAGTTTTAATCAAGAAACCAACTCTACCATCGATGTCATTGACCTTTTTCTCAAGGTCCTTGCTCATCATCCAGTAGGAGTCAATTCCATCTCCTATTGTTTCAACACATGCCTTTGAAGCTATTTCCAATTGATAGATCTTATCCTGAATCTCATCTTGCTGCACCTTCTTAGGTTTAAGAGGTGACGGACCGAGAGGAGGTTTATAATAAGATCCTATGTTGTGACGGTAAGGATTAGGGAGATACACATCCTTGCTCCTTTTCTGATTCGCTTGCCTCATCATCTCCATCCTTTGCGGGAACATGTCCTCCCAATTTGGGAGAGGCTTGATCTCCGAGCTGGATGAAGATGATGCTTCTTTAGGTTCTGCTTCCTCGATCCTCTTCACGGTATTCTCTTCTTTCTTCCTCCAAAACTTGTTGACATGGAAGGGTTGTATGGCTTCGCTGCACGGATATTGTTAGAAGGGGCTTGTATAGGGATGGCGAGGATTTTTCGAGGCTGGAGGCTATAGCTCTGTGAAAACTTAATGAAAAAGGTTAGATGCAATCGTCTTTAAAAGGGGAGTTCAAAAACCCTAGCCATCGCGTGTAACGAGCAACTATACGGGCGCGGCTCATATAGGTCCCGCCGTATAGTTGTGAACCGACTTAAATTCTTTTCTTCTATGGCGGCAACAAATATACGATCACAACTATACGGCCAGAATTTTTATTCCTGTCGTATAGTTCGTTGTTCAACCTTCTGTACCCAGGAATAAATTTTAGGAGACGGGGTCAATAACTATACGACTGCAACTATACGGCCAGAATTTTTATTCCCTCCATATAGTTGGTCGTTAAACCTTCTGGAATCAACAAAAATTACCTATTTCTCCGAGAATTCTTTATTAACCTGAAACTTAATGAAATATTGAGTTTTGACAAAAAAATAGCAACTTAAATTTTCGACCAAAATTAGCATCCATTGAACGAGATTTTAGCATCATCAAACTTCTTCTACTTCACTAGACCTTAAGTGTTCCTTATTCAACACAGCTAAATCTTAACTAAAAGTTTAAAATTTTACTCAAACCTTTTATTTCACATGGGTTTCCTTCCATGCAGCGCTCTTTTATGGTCAATAGCTTGACCGTGATGTTTGCTCATTTAGTCTCGATTTTATCCTTCTTCCAGTTGCCATTCCTTCCATACTTTTTCTCAACCATTTCTTCTGGGGTAATCACTCGTATGGTGACTGCACTTATATATATCTTCTTTTGCTCGATAATGCTTCAAGCGTTGTCCATTTACCACCCAAGAAAGAGAGGGTGTTTTCCCCTGGAGCTTTACTGCTCCCGACGCATAAGCTTCTTCAACTATATAGGGGCCTTCCCACTTTGATCTGAGCTTTCCTGGAAACAACTTAAGACGAGAATTATACAGCAAAACCTTGTCTCCACTCTTAAAAACCTTATTTTCTATTTTTCTATCATGCCATCTTTTTACTTTTTCTTTAAACAATCTATAATTTTCATAAGCCTCACTTCTAAACTCATCTAAAGCATGAATATCTAATAAACGTTTTCTCCTGCTGCTTTAAAATCATAGTTTAAGTTCTTGATTGCCCAAAAGGCTTTATGTTCCAATTATAAAGGTAAATGGCAAGCCTTACCGTAAAGGCAGAATGGACGAAAATAACCCATAAAAATAACAATTTCACGGAATGAACTCTGGTAAAAAGAAATTCTCAGAACTAACCCTTTTTGCAATGCCATACAACATGGCACCGCACCCTAAAGAGCGGCGCCGTTACGCCTGGCGCCGCGCACCTGCCAGCGTGGCGCCTCGTGGGCCCCGGTCCCACTAGTGCGGCGTCTTGTAGTGTGGCGGCGCACTGTGTAGTGCAGCACCGTTGCGCTTGGCGTTGCACTTTAGGTCTTGTACCAGCGCGGCGCCAGCCCTCCCCAGACCCATCTCATTCTTCCTCACCACACAGGAGCGCATGGCGGCTAGCGTTCGTCGGCTCTGCTGATTCCCCTCTCTAAAATCTCAAGATATGCTAGATCTGTCTAAGGATCTTGCTCCCAATCCCTCCCCTAGGTATCTCCTCTCAATCCCATCCGAAAATCCCTTGCTATTTGTCCCCTTTTAGTCAAATTTTGGTGGAACACTAGTTTCAATTGGATTTGGAGGTTGATTTGAAGCATGTTAGCAATTGTATTGTTAGTGGTCTCCTAGGTTGCAATTGAATGGTTAGTGGTTAGTCAAATCCAAACACTAGTCTCTTTTTAGTCAAATCCCTTGCGACATGTTACCAATTGTATGGTTAGTGGTCTCCTAGGTTGCAATTGGATAGTGGTCTCCTAGGTTGCAATTTCTCTTTATATTATGAAGCATTGACAATATATATTACCAATTGTATGGTTACATCTAGGACGAAATGGAACTATAGTTAGAACTATTGCCAATATATATTACCAACTCTAGATGCTAGAACTATAGGTAGAGTAGGATGAAATGCTAGAGTAAGTAGAACTATATGTGACAACTATAGTTGGAATAATATGGACATTTTGTAATTGTTCTTATTCTCTCTATTGTTTTGAATATGTAGGATGTCTCTAAACCCCCTTCTAAACAATGCTCACTATGATGTTCAACACTGTGCCTACAAGATGTCGGAGAAGAGACAGGTACTAAAAACTTCCATGCAAGTCGAACAAGATGCCATGTTTGTTTATATGGAAATCTAACTTTGCCATTGTATGTTTGCAGGAGCTTCAACCCCTTCGACTTAGGTACCACGAGGTATCGTCCGGCAAGATTCCTTATGATGTGCGGTACACTCCGTACATCCAACACCTAGGACTCCTCCCCTTTATCCACATGGTCACTCGGTCCACACCGGCCTTCAACCCTGCTGCTATCACCGCGCTTGTGGACCGGTGGAGGCCGGAGACACACACCTTTCACCTTAGGACCGGTGAGACTACGGTCACTTTGCAGGACATGAGCATGATCATGGCACTCCCAATCGAGGGAAACCCTGTGTGCATAAGCTCGGACACAGATGGGTGGCATGAGCAGATGGTCGACCTTATAGGGAAGGATCCACCCGAGGCTATAAAATTGAAGGGGGAAAGACTGAGGGTCGCTGCCGGGGCTACTTTTACTTGGATCATCCAGAATTTCAAGATTTTCCCCGAGGATGCCGATGAGGAGACGATCAAGACATACACTCGTGTGTATGTGTGGTACATTATCACGAGGACTCTGTTTCCTGACAGCAGTGGGGTTCGTGCTCAGTGGCATTGGCTCAAGTTGCTCTTTTTTTGACTCTACTCTCAATTGGGGTTCTACAGCGTTGGCCTGGTTGTACCGTCAGGTAATGAGTTATTTACAAATATTGTTGTATATTTCTGCATTAACTCAAAAAAATTTGTTCTTACCAAATGGTTGTTCACTTCATCTGCAGCTGGATGATGCTTGCCTTAGGAGCACCGCTGATTCAGGGATTGGTGGTTGTTTGCTCCTTCTTTCAGTGTGGAGCTGGGAACGCTTCGCCATTGGAAGGCCGAGATTGTTGACATTCAATCCTTATATTGATAATGGCAACGACTACCTTCTCCCCACGTGGGCTTACAAGTGGGATGTGGTCTCCGAACCGCCAACGGACCCAGTGGAGGCGTACAAGAGGTACACCAACGAGTTTGACACGATCACCTTGGATCAGGTAATTTCCTCGGGTGCGGTCAATTATATGTCTTGAACTTGTAATCTTTGACCCTGACATGAGTGTGGTATGCTGCAGGTGACGTGGGAGCCATATGGTCGAGGGGACCGCTTTGGTGTTCCGGAGGACTATCGCCTTAACCCTATTTGCCTCAGAGAATCTTGTATGTGGCTAATGCATTGCCCCATGGTGTGCATGCGGGCTGTTGAGTATCACCAGCCACAGTGTGTCATGACCCAGTTTGGGTTATTTCAGATTGTCCCGCCTGAGTGGAAGGACACGGACTTAGGGCTCCATAGGTAAGCTATTAACTGCCTTACCATGTGATGTGCTTATCATTCGCCAAATAACGCTTCTTGACTTGTTATGTGCAGCTTGGACAGGAAGAAGTAGAAGAAGGAGAAGGATTGGCCCAAGCTTCATGGGAAGAACCTTGAGAAATTCAGGAGGTGTGTGATCGAGGCTAAGAAAGCAAAAGGAACACAGGATAGGCCCTTCAATCGGGATGCTTTCAACAACTACATCGCATGGTTCATTGACAACGCGCGGGTGGAGATATACCCACGGGCATTTCGGGATTCGATCTTAGAGGAGCCATTGGTGTTCGATGAGCTTTCAACCAAACAATACAACATCATGGTCAGAGAAGGGAGACAAGCCGAGTTTTCTCCCTTGGTCAACTTTGTGGTAAAGTGTGCCGAATATTATTTTTTCTGTCTAGATGCTTCTCACACCTTGCATGGATAACTTACTAGTTTCTTGTCTATGACAGCGTGCGGAGGTAAGGAAGTCCGCCGATGCATGCGAGGATGCTTTGGACACATACCCTCACGGAGAGAAGGGAGAGGGTCTGTTTCGTGAGTTTGTTAAGAAGCATGGCCAGCGGTTAAGGCGGCTGTCGAACTTGCTAGGTTGTCATGACCCCGAGGTGGCAACACCGTCCGCGTCACAGTCCAACACGCCCCAAGGTGACAATTCTGGTGATCATCACTCCACATCCGAGGACGAGTCGAACACACCCGAGGTAGTACAACCATTGCATCCCCCACCCTCCCTTGCATTTCTCCTGAATTTGTCCTTACCAATCTTCTTTTGTTGACAGCCCCAAGATGAGGAAAGCGTCTCCGACGAGATGACATTGGGCAACTACACTCTCTACAAGGTCCACGAGCGGTCCGACTACGTGCTCAAGCCAAGGCAACCCAAGAATCCTTACACACCCAACCCTTCCACGGCCAAGACAAAGAAGCCCAAGAATCCATATCGCTTAGAGGTGGAGGATGAAGAGCAACCGAGGAGGAGGAGGAGGAAGATGCCCGCGAGAAGGGGCCGAGGTGCGAAGACCACCCGTGGGAAGTAGAGTAGATGTTGCACTTAGTACTAATGGTTGTTGTCGTGAACTTGGTAGTTGTTTGAACTTGGTACTAATGGTTGTTGTCGTGAATTTGGAAGTTGTTTGAACTTGGTACTAATGGTTTTTGTCGTGAACTTGGTACTTTGGTGTTGTTGTGAACTTGGTACTTTGTTTGAATCTGTAATGGTTGTCATGATGAAACAAACATGCTCAAACAACATCTGTAATGGTTGTCTTGATGAATCCGTAATGGTTCCTGGGCTCAAACAACATCACCGGTCTTCAAACAACATGCTCGAACAACATGTTTGAAAGTGACAAAACAAACAGACAGACAGAGAAAGAAAAGCAATCAGGAAAGTGCGGCGCCATGCACGGTGGAGCCGCACATGCACTATGTGCTGGGCAAAGTGGCCCAGGAAAGGGAAAAGGCAATATGCGGCGCCACGCTGGACGGCTGTGTAACGCGTCTTGATGTCCGAGTGCACGATCGTGTAAGGAAGATGATACTTCACCGAGAAGTCCTTTATCCATTGCTTGAATTCCAACAAGGTCCTGAACCTTGATCCTTTGCAAAAGCCACTATTCACTTCATTGCCATCCCAGTAAGAACTTGTCCTTGGTCCAAGCACTATGCCCTTGCCACCATCAACCGTGGCTTCATCCACGAGACTAAGATCACGAAACAAAGGCACCCGATGGTCCTGGCCCAATACGGTATCGTGGATTTCGGCCTCTCTAGTCGTGAACCCCTCCTCGTCAACTTCTTCTTCGGGATCATCATCATCCGAGTCCGATGCATAGCCTCGAGAATACGGGAGGTCATGGTCCATGTCATCTTGTGTGAAATATTTCTCCAAATATCCAACATTGTTGTCGTGGAGTTCAACATCATCATTGGCATCTTCATCTTCACCCCCACAATCATCATTGTCCTCTTCCATAACTTCATCTTGGTGTCTTGAAATCGGGCTCAATGTTTGGGTCAAGGGAGGTTCACGGCTTAGCTCTTGGTCTACGGGTGGAGGACTCATAGTACGCAATGGGGATGCCATACGATTCAAGTCCAAAGAAAATGAACTACCAACTTTCTTGGTGGCAAATAGCTCAAGAGCCTTGTCTAGTGATTCGGCCACCACCTCCTTGTATGCAAGCCAACGGGCCTCGGAGAAGATACGCATGGTCTTCCAACGGAGATGCATTCCCAAGCCAACATTATGTCTTCCCTCCAACTCAACATCATCCTTTGGGTCCATCCATTTCAGTTCAATCCTTAATTGCTCCAAGACCTCGGCATAGGTTGGAGTACGCTCAAACACCAAATCGAGCTCGTCCGGGTCCGGTTCTATGTTACCTCTCAAAAAAGCATCCTTGTCTACATGGTGAACATGAACAATTCTTTCCATGCCTAACATAATCACAACAACAATACCATGGTCAACATACTCAATAGATACCCATGCTAACATTACCACAATACCCAACTCCTATGCCAATGCAACAACATTCTACCATGCATCTTACAAAACAACCTAGAGTTTGCAAGATATGGACCAAAACAAGAAAAAAAATGGGTGAAATCAAAGAAGAAGGGGAAGAATACCTCAAGTCACTTGGGGGGATCGAACTCCACGGAGAGAGGCTTCCGATTTGGGCACTAGGAGGGAGGAGGTGGAGGGGGAGAAGAGCGCCGCCGCTGCGGCTCCTGTGTGGTGAGGAAGAATGAGATGGGTCTGGGGAGGGCTGGCGTCGTGCTGGTACAAGACCTAAAGTGCGGCTCCAAGCGCAATAGCGCTGCGCTACACAGTGCGGCGCCACACTACAAGGCGCCGCACTAGCGGGACCGGGGCCCACGAGGCGCCACGTTGGCAGGTGCGGGGCGCAAGGCGTAACGGCGCCGCTCTTCAGGGTGCGGCTCCATGTTGTATGGCGTTGCAAAAAGGGTTAGTTCCATGAATTTCTTTTGGCCAGAGTTCATTCCGTGAAATTGTTATTTTTATGGGTTATTTTCGCCCATTATGCCTACCGTAAACCATCTTATATGGTGTCATACCCAGGATTTTTAAATGCAGTTCGGTATGCCCAAAGAGTGCCATTTAGCTTGTATGACCAATCTTTTCTTGATTTATCCATCGTCTTCTCGACTATGGTCTTTATTTCTCTATTAGAGAGTTCCACTTGACCACTCATTTGAGGATGATATGGTGAAGCAACGCGGTGAGTTACTCCATATTTGTAGAGGATCTTCCTAAAAGTTCCCTTCATAAAATGAGAACCATTGTCAGTGATGAAAAAACTAGGAACTCCAAACCTGGGGAATATGACATCCTTGATCATCTTCACTGAAGTAGCTGCATCTGCATGGCTTGTTGGAATAGCTTCAACCCATTTAGTAACATAATTGACAGCAACAAGAATATGAGTGTAGCCATTTGATTCTATAAAGGTCCCATGTAATCCATTCCCCACACATCAAATGGTTCAGTTATAAGACTATAATTCATTGCCATCTCTTGTCTTCTTCCTATATTACCTCTTTTCTGGCAAGCATCAGAATGTTCTACATACCTATGTGCATCCTTGAACAAGGTGGGCCAATAGAATCCGGATTGAAGTACCTTTGTTGTAGTTCGCTTGCATGCATGATGTCCTCCATATGGGTTGTCATGGCAAGCTTGCAAAATTGCATTCATTTCATGGTTCGGAACACACTTTCGAATCATTCCATCAGGTCTATGATAATACAGAAACGTATCATCCCAAAAGTAATATTTAAGATCATTAAACGATTTCATTCTTTTATTTCTTGTCATACCAGGAGGTACAAATTTCCCTGCAAGATAATTAGCATAATCTGCAAACCAAGGATCGGCGATTTCAACATTTGCTAAATATTCTCCCGGAAATGACTCATTTATAGGTACGGGGTCAGTAATTATTCCCTCCATCCTAGAGAGATGATCTGCTATCGGATTATCCTTACCCCTCCTATCTACTATTTGCAAATCATATTCTTGCAGTAATAAAACCCATCTAATCAACCTGGGCTTAGCATCCTTTTTCACAAGGAGGTGACGCAAAGCTTGGTGATGTGTATGAACTATTACCTTAGAATTAATGATGTAAGATCTAAATTTGTCACAAGCAAAAATTATACCTAGGAACTCTTTTTTTGTAGTAGCATAATTTTTCTAAATCTTATTAAGAGTTCTACTAGCGTAATGAATAACATTTAAATTTTCCCATCTCACTGTCCTAATACAGCTCCTAGAGCATAGTCACTAGCATCATGCATGATTTCGAAAGGTTCATCCCATTTTGGAGATTGCATGATAGGTGCTAAAACTAATTTGTTTTTAAGATTTTCAAAGGCTGCAATGCAATCATGATCTAAGTAGAACAAAGTTTCTTTCTCAATAAGGTTAGTGAGAGGCATAGCTATTTTAGCAAAATCTTTTATAAAACTCTTGTAAAAACCTGCATGTCTCAGAAACATTTTTAAGTTTTTTATTTTGTGAGGTATTGTAATATTTTCTATAGCATTTATATTAGTCTTATCTATTTCTATACCTTTCTTCGAAACATTATGTCCAAAAACTTTACCTTCTCTTTCCATGAAACGGCATTGCTCCCAATTCAAAACCAGATTTGATTTCCTTCATCTCTGCAAAACTTTGTTAACTTGTAAAGGCAATTATCAAATGTTGTTCCGCAAACAACGAATCATTTGTTAGAAGTTCCATAGTCTTCTCAACAAGATCATCAAAGATTTTTAAGACACATTCTTGAAAAGTTGCAGCTGCATTACATAAGCCAAACAGAATTAATCTATAAGCATATGTGCCATAAGGACAAGTGAAAGTTGTTTTCTCTTGATCTTCTGGTTGAATAGCAATTTGAAAATATCCGGAATAACCATCAAGAAAATAGAAATAAGAGTTATTACTTAGTCTTTCCAAAATCTTATCCATAAATGGTATAGGTTTATGATTTTTCTGTGTCTCGCGGTTTAGTTTGCTAAAATCGATGCACATGTGATACCCAACAATAGGTCTTATAGGAACTATCTCACCATCCTCATTCATAGCAGCATCAAGACCTCCATGTCTTGGTATGCAATGAGCTAGGCTAACCCATTTACTATCAGAAATAGGATATATTATGTCGGCATCTAATAAGCGTATAACTTATTTTCTTACTACTTTTTTCATTTTCGGATTAAGACTTCTTTGTGTGTCAACTATAGGTACAGCATCTTCAATCATGGTAATCTTATGTGTCATAGTAGATGGATCTATTCCTTTAATATCACTTAGAGTATATCCAAATGCTTCACGATGCTTGATCGAGACCGAAATGAGTTTATTTGTTTCATTTTTTGATAAATTTTTACTTATAATAATAGGATATTTATTTTCATTATCTAAAAACTCATACCTCATACTTTCTAGAAGTCGTTTTAATTCAATTGGTGGAGGTTCTTCGTCTCCTTTTCTTACCAGTTCTTCATAGTCATGTGGATTTTATGCTTCTGGAATGGAATCAAGGTAATCATACATGTCTTCTCTTTCCTCATCATCTGGTGCCTCTTCCCAATTAATTAAGCTCCTATCTAATTCATCTTGCAGAGTGCTGAAATGAATTGCGGCTAGCTCGGCAATCGTTTTCCCTTCCTTGATATCTTCCACTTCATATGGCCTCTTCTTTAGTTTGGCAAACTGGAATGTCATTTCCTCTTCTCCAAACATCATTGAAATAGTCTCCTTTTTATTATCAATTCAAACTTTGGTTATAGAGACAAAAGGCCTACCTAAAATAATAGGACAAAAGGTATCTTGAGGCACATCAACAATATGAAAATCAAGGGGGTACATGAGTGATCCAATAAATACATAGACATTTCTAATAACACCTTCCGGTTTTATATTAGTTCTATTTGACAGTTTAACAGTAGTGTCTACTGGTTCCACATCTAGATTATTTCAATTGTAGCGAAGTTCCTCATAAAGTGATGAAGGCATAATGTTTATAGTGGAGATTGCATCACAAATTCCGTATAAAAAGGTTTCTCCACAATATATAGGATTCCTAGGCTTAGAAGTTTCATTACCTCGTATCTTACCTTCGATGTATTCCAAAGTTTCAAAGTCTAGCATAACCACTTCATTATCCATGCTTCGTGCTTCCATAAGATCCTTAAATATAACAATATTTGCATTGGTAGCTTCGAGGTTCTTCTCTGGTTTCTTTAATCTTATCCTTATGTGTTCTTCCTCCCTGCATTTTTTCTTGATATTCTCTTGAATATGTTAAGAGGAAAACTCTACCATGGATGCACTTTCTCTTGCACGCTTCTTTTCTTCGAGGGGTTTATAAGGTTCCCATTCTGTAGGTAGATGTACATGCCTTGCATAATTCTCAATAATTTTCTTTAGTGAATAAGAATCAATACCGAGGGTTTTACTCATCGCACAAGTCCTTTATCTGTAAGAAAATCGTTAACACAAGCATATTCAGAAGAACTATTCATAATGTTCTCCTCATCTTTAAGATTTTCTATTGTCTCCCTCATTTTCATTATTTATTTCCAAGCTTCATCATAGGTATAAGATAGAAAACTACCATTAGAAGCGGTATTTAGGCTCGTTCTAAGCCCTCCATAGAAAGTATGAGTGATTAACCAATCAGGAAAACGGTGAGGGGCAATTATATAGATAGCTTTTATACCTTAGATAGCCTTCATATAAACTCTTATCGGGATTATTTTTGAAACTAATAATAATACCTCTCTTCATGTGAGCTTTGCTTTCTGAGTAGTATTTTTATAGGAAATTGGTTGTCAATCCACGTCCTTGGTGCTTCTGCATAAAAAGATCTATACCGGTTGCAAACATTATTGGAGAGAGTTTGTCTAAACAACTGTATTTTAATCTTATCAAGGTCATAGTCATCAAATATAAAGGAACCAAAAAAATCTTCAAAGAATTGTAAGTGTCCATATGGACTCTCTTCATTGGTTCATGCAAACTTCTTAGAGTTAAGTAATTCAAATAATAAGGGATGGATTTCAATACCATCGGGGTTTATGCTTTTATTGACAGTTATAAAAGCGTCCATAGGCGAACCCATTTTTCTTACTGCCTCAAGATGGATTAAATGTTGAGTGTTGTCCACTGTTATGGTCATGTAACTCAAATCAAAAATTAGTACAACGGAAGTAAATAACTAGAAGTAAAGTGACTTATAGCACTAAGATCCCTGGCAACGGCGCCAGAAAATAGCTTGATGACTGCAAGTGCATAGATCGTTTGTAGCTAGTTTTGAATTAAAGATATTGATCCCATAGGGAGCAGTAGGCGAAAGACTAAAATGCTTTTAACTAAAACTAAATGAAGTACTTAAGGAATAATTATAAGATGCAAGAAAAGTAGAATTGTTTTGGGGTTTTTGATTGAGAAAAACAATAAAGTAAAGTGAAGTAAACTTAATGCAGAAAATAAAAAGCATGTTTGTAAGAAATCTTGGAACTACAATAGGGGAAAAGGCATTCTCGGGGAGTGGTGGATACACCGCTAGCAATTAAGAAAGAATGGTCAAGATTATTATAACAAATATTCTCATAAAATATATGTATGTGGGAGGAGCTTCATGTATGGAAGAATAGGCAGCAACCACTGCTCACATCTTCCGTCATAACCACAGCTGACAGATAAATGACAGCGATCGTATTACCTCGCTATTAAGGGATTTTTCCCGTGGCATGGACATGGCTTAATGAGTTGTCCTTGATTCCCCAAGTTAGTACGTAAAGAATGACAACTAATTTATAGTCACAATAAGAGCTATCATCCTTTCGTATACCAACAAGTAATTCCCTTCATCAAGTCCCCGTAAGAGGCAAATATTAAGGAGGTGCATGACTCCCAACATCAAGATGAAGACAATTAACACATACACATAATGATGTATAACATAATAATCTCTATCTCATCTCAACCATATGCTAGGGTTTCTCCATCTCCCCAAGAACTAATGATCTACTCAGACATGGAGGCAAGCAGCATCATGGCAATGGTAATGGAAACAATTATAGATGAATAGTTCTTGTATAAATCCACAACTAGTGCTAGAATTACAACAAGATCTAGATGGGATGGATGCAGATGATGGGGGTGCAGCGGATGATGAAGATGGTGATCCATGCCTTTGCCTCCTAGTTCTGCATAGGGCGAAGATGGCTCCCTAGGGCAAGTTCCCCCTCCAGATCCCTTCCGGAGGTGAGGTTTTTGGCGATTTCTGGGTGTTATGTATGTCGCCTCCCTGATCCAGTTGCACGGGGTGAAACTATTTGAGGAGGCGGAGGCGGCGCCAACTTTACGGCGGGAACTGTACAACTGGAAAAGTTCCTCCCGTCATATAGTTGGTCGTTAAACCTTCTGTATCCTCCAATCACTTAGGGTTTTCTTCTGGTGTTATTAATATTTCCCAAATAAGTGATTTATGTTGTTTTTACTCCTTTTCGCTCTAGTATAGCTGGTCCAAGAGTTGTGTCCATTGTATCCCTAATTTGTCCTGATTCTGGTGAAAATAAACATAAAAGGTGCGGGCGAACGCCGTAAAATACCAAGATCCTGCCACTACAATGCAAAAAAAAATATAAAACATGATGCAAATACGCACTCATCATGCCCGTCGCCTAACGGAGTTCGAGGGAACGAACTTCGGCCGTAGGTTCTTAGGTTGAAACTATGAATGTGAGTGTTCCATGTTCGTCCACTAGGTCGTTCTACCACACTCACTCTTGCTGCAGCGCACGATGATGTCGTTGTGGTTATAGTTCTAGATCCGCGATGATCTCAAAGAGGATAAGGAGCGCCAACAGATGCATGCTGATGATATGGGTGCAGAGTTAGCGGATGTCTCTAACTGTCACATCCCAAAATTTTCCAAAATTTGAAATGTGAAAAATAAATAAACAAAAGAATTAATTGTTGAAATTTAGGGTGAAAAGAAACTTTTTGATTCTAAATGGAAACATCAAAACCCTTCTTGAACAAAATTTGAATGAAAAGGGAATCAAACAAAATTTCAATCAAGTGAAATGCATTCATCAATGAATGTATCTTGAAATTTAAACACTTGGGAAAATAAACCAAAACCCTAAAACCCTAATGGAAGAAAATCAATTTCAAGATCTCTTTAAGACTATGGATTTGATCCATATAAAAATTCAGCAACAAACATTTATAAATGATCGAAAATAATAAACAAAAATATTATGAAACCATAGAAATTGGTTTCATTTAATTTGGAGCAATGGATAAAAACTTATGAATTTAATAAGATAAAAAGGAATTAATTTCCAAAGCTAATAAAGCTCCTTGCTAAAATCCATACCAAATTGTGAGCAAATTAATCCTAAAGGGATTTAAAAAAGGTAAACAAATATTACATAAAATTATATAAATTGGAATCACCAATTTTGAATCTATAGATAAAAAAGATATGGATTTTATAAGACAAAGAAAGAAAGAAAGAAATAAGGAATATTTAAAAGCCAAATTAAATCTTGACCAAATCCATAAACAAATGAAAGTTTATTGAATAATAAAAATAAGTAAAAGATTATTTAAATAAAATCATAAGGATTGAACAACATCCAATTTTATTTAAATATAGACAAATTGCCTAAACTAAATAATAAATCCCATGAAAATTATTTAGAAGACAATTTAAAACTTGAATTTAAATCCATAAGCAAATGGAATAAAGATAATCCAAATAAAATAAAGGGATAAAGAATATTCAAATAAAATTATATGGCATTAACCAAATTCAATTCTATTTGAATGAAGATAAAAATACCTAATATAAAGGATTAATTAAATCATGGGAAAATAATAAATTGGAATTTGCCAAAGTGGATTAAAAGTTATCCAATTAACTTAAAAAGAATAAATGATTAATTAAATAGAATTATATGGTTTGGAACCATATTTAAAATCTTATTTAAATAAAGAAAAATGTCTATTTTTAATAAATATTTAACCACAAGAGAGTATAAGAAAATATTCAAAATGGACTTTAAAATACGTTAATAAACAGTATTAAAACATACTGAACGTTTGGAAAAGGTTTGATAAAAATCTAAATTCAAATTGAGGTTTGAAACATTTGAATAAAATCAAAACAGAAAATTAGAAAAGGAAAAAGAAAAAGATTCAGAAAAAAATAAGAAAAGAAACAGCCCAACTAAACCTACCCTAGACCCCAGCCCAGCAGGCCCAGCGAAGCCCACATCCCTCTCCCCCTCCGAAACGTTCTCTCACCCACAGATTAACCCGTGCAGTCACTGACTCCACGACCCCACCGTACCTCTCCTCACCTCGCTGACCACCAGGTCCCACCGCCAACTCACCATCGTCTCCACCCGCAGACCCGTTCTTCCCCTAACCCGTCGCTGTTTATGCGTTAAATCCGCGGAGTAAATTTGTGTTAAGGGCTGAGTAATTCCCGTTTGTGATCATGCCCTCTTAAACACCATTGTCCCCTCTCTCTTTCCCTCGCTCACTCGCACCTTTCTGCCCCAGGGCTGCCTTAATTTTCCCTTGTGCCACCATTGCTCCAACAAGCACCTCCATCGAATTCCGACAACGTCCGACCGCCTCCCACTCCCTGGAACCCACTAGCTTGCTCCCCATTGCCAGGCGCACCTTCTGGTAGCTCTAGCTCGCTCGTGCGTGCCCTAAAATATCGCCACCGACAACGCCAACTCGCCACCGACGGTTAGCTCAACTTCGGCGACCTCTATTGGTAAACCTTGACCGCGCCTCTTCCCCTCAAATACACTCTCGCACTCTCCTTCGTCTTGTGCATCTAACGCCACTCACGTTTGGTTTTTCCGTGACTTTTAGCCTCGCCAACGTCCACGAGCAGCCGCACCCGACGCCAATGACGACTCCGGCGAGCAATCGCTAGTGACTCCGTGCGCCCCTTGGTCTACGGTGACCACCTCGAGCTTCAGCATGTCACGGCAAACCTGGTAATGCTCTCCTCCCTCTCCCGCGCATCCTAGTTTCGTCGGAACACCTCTGCCTGAGCGCACCGCCGCCATCCACCTTCGCAGCACCGCCAGATCGTGGTAAGTGTGCTCAGGACCGTTAGATCTAGATCCGATGAATAGGATAAATTGACTTAAACGAAGGGGTACGCTCGATCAGTACCGTGCGATCTCACTTAAATCCTAGGGTCTGTATCGATTGATCCACACGAACCATTATCAGCCAATAGAAACATGACGCGTGGCCCAGACTTTGTTTTAAAAATAGAAACTTTTCTATTAGATGAATGATTTAGTAAAATTCATAACTAATGTTATGCTTGCCCAAATTTTGCAAATTTTATATCAATGGATTCAGAAAAATGTGAAATTTGCAACCATGCCCTTAGTTTAGTATTTTGCTTCTTTAGAATTAAGTGTTTTTCAGAAACATGTTTGGGCCTATTTTGGTTATAAAATTTATTCTAGAAATGTTTTTAGGGTAAAATATTTTGAAAATGGTTTGTTTTGAACCTACTGACCATAATAACCAACTTTTGGATTTAAAATTATATTTTTGTGACACTAAGGAATTATTCCTTGAATAAAAGCATTTCTAGTAAAACAAAAATTGTTGATTATGTTTTAAAAATAATTTTTGAGTAAAACCTTTTGAAAATGGTTTGATTTAAACTCCTTGACCCTAAACACTAAGTTTTGGATGTAAAAATGTATTTGATCAACCCTAGAAAATTATTACTTTGATTAAAGGCATTTCTAGTAAACTAAAAATGTTGCTTTGATTTAAAAATGATTTTTGGCTGAAACCTCTTGTAAATGGATTTGCTTCAGACACTTTGATCCTAAACACTAACATTATGTTTAAAATCATATTTGGGCTAACTCTACAAAATATTACTTTGATTTAAATCATTCTAGCAAAACAAAAATGATTTAAATGGCCCATTTACACTAACTTGGTTTCAAATGGTTTTGCCACTTTTATAAATTACCAATAGGTGTTTTAAAATGTTTATAGACTTAGTAGAAACCACTTTTTCAATAAAACAATCTTTTGCATGCTTGCATGCATTGTTTTGTTTTCTTTATTTTATGTGGTGAATTGTTTGAATGCTAGTTTGAATATGTGCTTGCTTGATTTAATTGTAGTGAAATTTGAAGAGTGTGACCATTCGAGATCAAGGAGTGAACCTATATTCTCCACCAAAAGGCAAGTGGTGATTCATACATTTTGTCCTATTATTTTCACTATGCATTAGTGATATTTTGAGTAGGACTTGCATGGAAATCTTACTAAGTATGCTATGCCATGGGAAATCCTAGTAGATGATGCCTTAGTAGAATTTTCCCTAAGTTAAGATTCTTGCTACTATTATGCTTAGCCTAGCTAGTAGAAAACAAGGGTGGATTATATTCATGCTATGAAATATTTCTCAGTCCATGACTTGTGTTTTGTTTAATAAAACAACTAAGTGAATGAAACATCTGGGTGGAATGGTAATTGCCTGGATGGATTTTTGTTGAGTGGTTACCAGGGCCCCATTTTCATGGCCTACCCTGTGTATCTCACTTGTGGAATGCCACCCAGGAACAAAGAGATTTGAGATGTCAAATGTTGAGAAGCTTCAAGTGCAGCCACATGGCAATATGGGCTCTACCTGGATCATATAGGTTGCAATAACTTATCCAGATGGACAGTTGGTGGTAGGGGGTGATAGGATGGAGCGCGTCCATTTGGTCTAAGGGAAGGCTTCTGAAAGATCTTGTCTCAATGCATGTCGAGTCTTGTGGGGAAAGTGCACCACCTCTCGAGAGAGTAAAATCTAAGTACTTAGCCGTGTCCCCGACAATGGACAATTTGAGCATCAAGACATGGAAGCTATCAAGGATCTCCTCATCCCAATTTCTAAGTTAAAAGCTTATGGTTGAACAAGGGTAAAGGTTAACCAATTCCATTGGTTGTTCCTTGGGTGATTTTGACAAAAAAAACTTAGTGTTTTCAAATGATAAGGAAAATCTATTTTGACAAAAGCAAGCCTAAGCTCCACTTAGACAAATGTATATAGATGTTAGATACCACTATTCTACCATAGTATCACTTGCCAATACAATTCAAATGTATTGACCCTTGTGGCTGTAACTTATTATGTTGCAGGTTTCTTTGATGTTAGTGAAGTGTGTTGAATAGGATTACAAGTCTACAACCAAGATGATTGCCTGTGGCACTTTGAAGGTGAAGGACTCCATGCTATAGTTATATCTGTTGCATTGTAATGAGATAGCCATATGAGCTATGTAAGATGTAATGAATTATTTTATTCCTGGTTATAAAGTTGTATTATGACCTTTGTTTCTTGATATTACATCTTAAACTGTGGATGCTAGCTATTGATCCAGGGACTAGCATTGTAAACACAGGGATCTCTACCTTATCAGGTTGGGACCTCTACAAATGGTATCAGAGCACTGTGTTGCCTGTAGGATTGTAACCCTAGGATTGGACAAAACCCCTTAGAAAAATAGGAGTTGTATTTGTTCCAAAACTTATTTACAAACAATCTTGTAAACTCTTTCCTCAACCTTTGTGGTTTTGATTCTACATCTCTTACATTTCAAACTTGATGGACAAAGACTTCACCATGAGCAAGGACTTCAACATCACCAATGACTTCAACTTTAGTTTCACCAAGGACTTTAATTTGGACATCACTAAGGACTACAAGTGAAGCAAGAAATGTTACTCAAGACTTGGAGACTAAGGAAACACAACCTAGAAGGAATCATCATCACCTTTGAAGCTTTGTGACCAAGATGCAAGAATTCTTCCAAGGAAACCATGATCTCATTCATGAAGAAACAACTAAGAAGAATGAAATGATCTCAAGTGAACCATATAGTTGGACCAACTAGTGTTTAGTTTAGATCATATATTGATCACACCAACCTATGTGGTGTAGGAAAAATATTTTGTTGCCTAAAATATGCTTGAATCTTGTTGTTTGATTGGAATGTTTGATTGTGAATGCTTGCACATTTCTTGTGTGAATTGTTGTGAGTGAATAGACTTCTTCCCTAGAAATCTTTTGCCTATTCTAATCACAATCCAACCCAAACAGATGACTTCTCCAAGAGACTCCAACATCAAGAATGGTGACAACAACAATAACCAAGAGATGCACATGAGAGAACAACTACTAGCAACCCAAGCCTAGTTGAATAAAGTGAGAACTCAGTTTTTAGCCAACAACAATGAGTTAGACCCAGCCATGCAAAAATTCTTGGAAACCCAATCTCAATTGTTGCAAAGGATGACCAATCAAATGATCAACATGAGAAGCAACCTTCCCCAAGGAGATGGTGACAACAATGATATCAAGGGTGATATTATAGAAGGAACTCAAGCTTGCAATATTTGTGGAGATATGGAACACACTTATAAAGAGCATGTGGATCAATGCCCAAATAGTGAAGAGAAACATCCAAATAAACAATGCCCCACATCTAAAGTTACTAGTTTCCTATGTGAAGGAAATGATCATGTCCCTATCCAATGCCCCATATATCCTATAGTTCAACAAATGAAACAATATGGAATGCATCAAATGTTTGGAAACCTCCATAAGGGAACAACTTCTACCAAGAAGGATGAAGGGAAAGTCAGAACCATGCCTCATAAGGCCACATCCAAAGTGACCACCAAGTGTTGCTACTCATGTGGAGAAGGTCATATCTCTAGTGACTGCCCCAAGAAGAGAGAAAGATTTCCCACATTTGAGGTGAAGTATGAGGAACATGAACTAGAAGAACTCCTAGCTTTGGAGAGACCCAAGAAGAAGAAGAAGAAGGACAATAGCCAGGTGCAATGTTACAATTGCAAAGAGATGGGACACTATGCCAATAAATGTCCAGAAAAGAAGAAGAGCCAAGAAAACAAACAAGAGATAGTGATGCCAAAGATGAAAGAATATGTTAGCCAAGTGATGTGCAACAAATGCAAAAAGCCAGGCCATTATGCATCACATTGTCAAGAAAAGAAGAAATACAAGACAAGCAAACCTATGAAGGACCTTAGCCTTGTCACATGTTTCAAGTGTGGAAACAAAGAACATTATGCAAACAACTGTCCAGAGAAGCTACATCAATACCCCAAGTAAGCCAAGATGTAATCTAGTTGAAAATATTTTTAAGGGTGGTAGTACCCTAGTTGTCTTGAAGCCAACTTGTAACCTCTAGCCTTCCCAAATCTCGAGACGAGATTTCTTTTAAGGGTGGTAGCCTGTCACATCCCAAAATTTTCCAAATTTTGAAATGTGAAAAATAAATAAACAAAAGAATTAATTGTTGAAATTTAGGGTGAAAAGAAACTTTTTGATTCTAAATGGAAACATCAAAACCCTTCTTGAACAAAATTTGAATGAAAAGGGAATCCAACAAAATTTCAATCAAGTGAAATGCATTCATCAATGAATGTATCTTGAAATTTAAACACTTGGGAAAATAAACCAAAACCCTAAAAACCTAATGGAAGAAAATCAATTTCAAGATCTCTTTAAGACTATGGATTTGATCCATATAAAAATTCAGAAAAAAACATTTATAAATGATCAAAAATAATAAACAAAAATATTATGAAACCATATAAATTGGTTTCATTTAATTTGGAGCCATGGATAAAAACTTATGAATTTAATAAGATAAAAAGGAATTAATTTCCAAATCTATTAAAGCTCCTAGAGAAAATCCATACCAAGTTGTGAGCAAATTAATCCTAAAGGGGTTTAAAAAAGGTAAACAGATATTAAATAAAATTATACAAATTGGAATCACCAATTTTGGATCTATAGATAAAAAGATATGGATTTTATAAGACAAAGAAAGAAAGAAAGAAAGAAATAAATAAATAAGGAATATTTAAAAGCCAAATTAAATCTTCACCAAATCCATAAACAAATGAAAGTTTATTGAATAATAAAAAAAAGTAAAAGATTATTTAAATAAAATCATAAGGATTGAACAAGATCCAATTTTATTTAAATATAAAGCCTAAACTAAATAATAAATCCCAAGAAAAATAATTAGAAGACAATTTAAAACTTGAATTAAATCCATAAGCAAATGGAATAAATATAATCCAAATAAAATAAAGGGATAAAGAATATTCAAATAAAATTATATGCCATTAACCAAATTCAATTCTATTTGAATGAAGAAAAAATCCCTAATATAAAGGATTAATTAAATCATGGGAAAATAATAAATTGGAATTTGCCAAAGTGGATTAAAAGTTATACAATTAACTTAAAAAGAATAAATGATTAATTAATACAATTACATGGTTTGGAACCATATTTAAAATCTTATTTAAATAAAGACAAAATGTCTATTTTTAATAAATATTTAACCACAAGAGAATATAAGAAAATATTCAAAAATGGACTTTAAAATACATTAATAAACAGTATTAAAACATGCTGAAAGTTTGTAAAAGGTTTGATAAAAATCTAAATTAAAATTGAGGTTTGAAACATTTGAATAAAATCAAAACAAAAAATCAGAAAAGGAAAAAGAAAAAGAAAAAATAAGAAAAGAAACAGCCCAACTAAACCTACCCCAGCCCAGCAGGCCCAGCGAAGCCCACCTCCCTCTCCCCCTCCAAAACATTCTCTCACCAACAGATTAACTCGCACAGTCACTGACTCCACAACCCCATCGTACTTCTCCTCACCTCGCTGACCACCAGGTCCCACCGCCAACTCACCATCGTCTCCACCCGCAGACCTGTTCTTCCCCAAACCCCATCGCCATTTCTGCGTTAAATCCGTGGAGTAAATTCGTGTTAAGGGCCGAGTAATTCCCGTTCGTGATCACGCCCACTTAAACGCCATTGTCCCCTCTCTCTTTCCCCTCGCTCACTCGCACCTCTCCGCCCTAGGGTTGCCTTAATTTTCCCTTGCGCCACCACTGCTCCGACAAGCATCTCCATCGAATTCCGACGACGTCCGACCGCATCCCACTCCCTGGCACCCACTATCTTGCTCCCTATCGCCAGGCGCACCTGCCGGTAGCTCTAGGTCGCTCGCGCGCGCCCTAGAACATCGCCTCTGACAGAGCCAACTCGCCACCAATGGTTAGCTCAACTTCGGCGACCTCTACTGGTAAACCTTGACCGCGCCTCTTCCCCTCAAAGACACTCCCGCACTCTCCTTCGTCTTGCGCATCTAACGCCACTCGCGGTTGGTTTTCCTGTGACTTGTAGCCTCGCCAACGTCCACGAACAGCAGCACCGACGCCAGTGATGACTCCGGCGAGCAATCGTCAGTGACTCCGTGTGCCCCTTGGTCTACGGTGACCACCTCGAGCTTCAGCACATCACGGTGAACCCGGTAATGCTCTCCTCCCTCTCTCGCACATCCTAGTTTTGCCGGAACACCTATTCCCGTGCGCGCCGCTGCCGTCCACCGTCGTAGCGCCGCCAGATCGTGGTTAGTGTGATCAGGACCGTTAGATCTTGATACGATGAATAGGATAGATTGACTTAAACGAAGGAGTGCGCTCGATCTGTACCGTGCGATCTTACTTAAATCCTACGGTCTGTATCGATCGATCCACACGAACCGTTATCAGCCAACAGAAACGTGACGCGTGGCCTAGACTTTGTTTTAAAAACAGAAAGTTTTCATAACTATTGTTCTGCTTGGACAAATTTTGCAAATTTTATATCAATGGATTCGGAAAAATTTGAACTTTGCAACCATGCCCTTAGTTTAGTATTTTGCTTCTTTAGAATTAAGTGTTTTTGCAGAAACATGTTTGGGCCTATTTTGGTTATAAAATTTATTCTAAAAATGTTTTTAGGGTAAAATATTTTGCGATTGGTTTGTTTTGAACCTACTGACCATAAGAACCAACTTTTGGATTTAAAAGTATATTTTTGTGACACTAAGGAATTATTCCTTGAATAAAAGCATTTCTAGTAAAACAAAACTTGTTGATTATGTTTTAAAAATAATTTTTGAGTAAAACCTTAAACTCCTTGACCCTAAACACTAAGTTTTGGATGTAAAAATGTATTTGATAAACCCTAGAAAATTATTACTTTGATTAAAGGCATTTCTTATAAAATAAAAATGTTGCTTTGATTTAAAAATGATTTTTGGGTGAAACCTCTTGTAAATGGATTTGCTTTAGACACTTTGATCCTAAACACTAACATTATGTTTAAAATCATATTTGGGCTAACTCTACAAAATATTACTTTGATTTAAATCATTCTAGCAAAACAAAAATGATTTAAATGGTCCATTTACACTAACTTGGTTTCAAATGGTTTTGCCACTTTTATAAATGACCAATAGGTGTTTTAAAATGTTTATAGCCTTAGTAGAAACCACTTTTTCAATAAAACAATCTTTTGCATGCTTGCATGCATTGTTTTGTTTTCTTTATTTTATGTGGTGAATTGTTTGAATGCTAGTTTGAATATGTGCTTGCTTGATTGAATTGTAGTGAACTTTGAAGAGTGTGACCATTCAAGATCAAGGAGTGAACCTATATTCTCCACCAAAAGGCAAGTGGTGATTCATACATTTTTATTATTATTTTCACTATGCATTTAGTGATATTTTGAGTAGGACTTGCATGGAAATCTTACTAAGTATGCTATGCCATGGGAAATCCTAGTAGATGATGCCTTAGTAGAATTTTCCCTAAGTTAATCTTCTTGCTACTATTATGCTTAGCCTAGCTAGTAGAAAACAAGGGTGGATTATATTCATGCTATGAAATATTTCTAAGTCCATGTCTTGTGTTTTGTTTAATAAAACAACTAAGTGAATGAAACATCTGGGTGGAATGGTAATTGCCTGGATGGATTTTTGTTGAGTGGTTACCAGGGCCCCATTTTCACGGCCTACCCTGTGTATATCACTTGTGGAATGCCACCCAGGAACAAAGAGATTTGAGATGTCAAATGTTGAGAAGCTTCAAGTGCAGCCACATGGCAATATGGGCTCTGCCTGGATCATATAGGTTGCAATAACTCATCCAGATGGACAGTTGGTGGTAGGGGTGATAGGATGGAGCGCGTCCATTTGGTCTAAGGTAAGGCTTCTGAAAGATCTTGTCTCGATGCATGTCGAGTCTTGTGGGCAAAGTGCACCACCTCTCGAGAGAGTAAAATCTAAGTACTTAGTCGTGTCCCCGGCAATGGACAATTTGAGCATCAAGACATGGAAGCTATCAAGGATCTCCTCATCCCAATTTCTAAGTTAAAAGCTTATGGTTGAACAAGGGTAAAGGTTAACTAATTCCATTGGTTGTTCCTTGGGTGATTTTGACAAACAAAAACTTAGTGTTTTCAAATGATAAGGAAAATCTATTTTGAGCAAAGCAAGCCTAAGCTCCACTTAGCCAAATGCATATAGATGTTAGATACCACTATTCTACCATAGTATCACTTGCCAATACAATTCAAATGTATTGACCCTTGTGGCTGTAACTTATTATTTTCCAGGTTTGTTTGATGTTAGTGAAGTATGTTGAATAGGATTACAAGTCTACAACCAACATGATTACATGTGGCACTTTGAAGATGAAGGACTCCATGCTATAGTTATATCTGCTGCATTGTAATGAGATAGCCATATGAGCTATGTAAGATGTAATGAATTATTTTATTCCTGGTTATAAAGTTGTATTAAGACCTTTCTTTCTTGATATTACATCTTAAACTGTGGATTCTAGTTATTGATCCAGGGACTAGCATTGTAAACACAGGGATCTCTACCTTATCAGGTTGGGACCTCTACACTAACTCACTGCACTCGGTTGTGAATAGGATAGATGCTCTTAGATTTGGGTAACTAGAGCTAGACATTAGGTTCTTAACCAAGCACAGTCTGCAATCTAGATATTGAGAATGCTCATGATTATTTTGGTGGTTGGCTGTAGATTCCACTAATATTTAAGTAATACCCTTTTGTTTAATAGTACTCACCATCTCATAGTACTGCCACTTTAAATTACACTAGGTTAATTAAGATGGGAGTAGTTGACAGTGTGCTTACAGCCTTTCTAGAGTTTGTGGTTACTACTATCTCTATTTATATATGAGTATCGCTACATTCTTTGCACATTTGTGCACCTCCCCCATCATGCACATTCTTTACCTAGCAGCGTCCACCTCTCCATCGCATCAGCGCATTCTCTGGTGAGTCTGCAACCATCCAGATAGTTGTTTAGGTGATTGCTATTTGAAATAGTTGATCTATATGCCACATTAGGAAGCTGGGATCACCATGAATGTAGACATGGAATTAGTTATAAGGTCCAATGGAAATAGGGAAGTATATGCTGCAAAGAAGAGTGTTACGAGGATGGGAAGCTTGGCTCGTGGCTTTATTTCACAGAGCAATCCTCTGCTGAATAATGCAAAGGTATTTTGATGCATATCGGTCATAAACAGATCATTTTTTGATGGTGTCCTGCATTGCTGAGTTTTTAAAACTATATTTTTCGGTTAAGGGGAACATGCCCAATCTTCGGCATTAGATTAATGCACATATCCTTCTTTGCATTGCGAAGTTGATGTGTTCTTTCCTAAAATTTACTGGTTTTGTTGCATTTCATTTAGCATCATGCGCATGTCCCAAACGTGGAGGAGGCATTGCATGAAGACATGCCTTAATCGTGTTTATCAAGTGACAAGTGTTTTGATGTATGCAGCTGCTTTGCTAGAATTTCAGTAACCTATGCTTTGTCCCCAAAAAAATAGATAAAGGGCGCTTTATTCCTTAAAATGTCCCCTAGAATATATTGATCATTTTTGTTGCATCATGATTTGCAGAAACAAATTCATTCTGATCTCTTGCCACTTACTAAAGCCAGGACTGCTGATGTGCTAGCTAAGAAGGCAAACCCTGAAGTATGGATCTTCTCATGTCGGTTATGTTTCCCATGTTTGGTAAATATGTCTCATTGGTTCTTTGCCATTTTGTTGCACCACTGTGGAGCTTGCATGATGTGTGCATATGAATTTGGATTATTTTTTTGAAACATGAATTTGGTTTCATTTTGGATTGGTTATCTGCATTTTCCACCTTATCCATATCTCTCATGGTGTAATGGTGTTGGTCACTACAAGGATTGGACACTTGTCCGTCTCCGAGCAAAATACAAAGCTCATAGACACATGATTTTGTGCCTTCAAGAGAAAGAGAAATACCAGGAGGAACAGATTAGGTGCCTAAAAGAAGAAGTGGCGACATCCACTAATTGGATAGCTGATTTGACTATAGGATGGAATACATCAATTTCAGTTTCTCATGATGCCTCTGTTGATTTTAAAAAGTTCGTCACTCACAACTTAGTTTCTGAGTCACCTGATGTGGATGGCGACAACCTGATTGGCCAGGCGTACAACCGTATCTTGGATCATGTGCAAATACGAGCAGACAAACTTTTCAATTCGGCTCTAGAAGCAGATGAGACCCTAACAAAAATTCAAGATTATCCACACCCATATAGTCCTGATCCTGCAAAACATGAGGAAATCTATAAACCATATTTATCGCTCTACTTTTGTTTTGGAATAGTTTGGGATCTCTTGTGAGGATGACGTTTGTTAAGTCAGGTACTAAAAGTTGTTTTTTTCTCTACTCGTGTGTGGTGCTGACGAATCTATATATTTGATGTACTATTATGACATAATATATGTTGGAGTGGACCCGATTTTATGTGACGATATTTGGAAACGAGAGTCATCTTATTCTAACTTGCGGTGATTTTTTATTTTCAATTTTTTTCCTTTTGAGATCTTTTAATGATGATGTCAATGCTAGTTGCGAGTGCTTTGTAAGCATGTATCTGATAGTAAACCAAAACTTTTAGTTGTTGATTTTGGAATTTCAAGTCGATGTTTGAACTCTAGAACTTGATGCCATTTATAACGGCTAGCTTCTACCACCTGGAACATTTTATACCAAGCAAATTCATTATATCATACGAACACAAGACTTGCGGGAAACTGAGCAACGCAAGGCGGGATCCTCAGTCGTGTGGTTTCTACTGTTAACACATCGGGGCTTTTCCACAAAAAAGGTGTGGTTCACAATAGCGGGGCGAAATTTAGTTTCGAGGAAGCCCTCCCTCAACCGCATCGAGACATCTTCTCCGCCTGGTCGTTGTTCCTCGACCGAACCGTCCCCACCGCACCGCCGTTCGCTGTTATGCACGTCCCCAACCTCTAGTTATTACGTTCTTTCTGATCAATAGAATATATTTATTTTGGGCATTGCAAAGTAAATAAGCTGGTGGCTTTTGCAGGAAATGGAATCGGCATTGGCAGATGCTTTTGCTGTGTCGACTGATGATTGTAAAGCAGAGGTGGATGCTGAAGCAGCACCAGCGGGTACATGTGAAGCAGATGCGGAGGCCGATGCTTGTATTGCATCAAAATCTTGGGCAGTGTTGAGTAATGCTTGTAAAGCGGTGAAGGAGCAGTCAAGATCCTCATCGGTTGCTACTAGATCAAAATCAGCTATGTTGGTTGCCACTATGAAAGCGACGGCTATGTGGGATGCTAGGAATGCGTCAGCTCATGTTCGTGCTTCTTCAGCGTCAGCGGCTATGGCTCGTCATTCGTCTGCGGCGTCTGCTCCATCTGCTTAGAACTCATCGACCCCTTTGTAAGTTCTGAATTGAATGTTGTCTCCATGACTCCCTCCCTCTTTTATGTATTTCGCTCTGGGTTTTTCCTGGACGTAGTGGATATTAGTTTAAACTACTTGTACTGGGAACATAAATAGATATTTAATCATGAACTAGTGATCCGAATGGGATGAAACATTCACAAGATTAAAACCTAGAAATCCTATGATTTACAGATTTTTTGTCAATTTTTCTCGAATAGTTTTACTTTGTAGTTTAAAATCTGAGCTACTGTCATTCCTTGAATGTAAGATGGAAGGTGGATCTTGGGGCAAGTCACCATGATACCTGGGTTCACCAAGTCACTTATGCTACATCCGTTTTTCTCCCCTTAAAATGGTAAAATTCATGTGGGGGCCTTTCTGTCCTCCCTGGTGACCTCTAAAAAAATGGTCTTCATTCCCTTTACCCTGTTCCAACATGGTGAAGCATTTTGCAGTGCTTTCGTACTACTCTAGTTGATTCCTTGTGTTGTTTAGATATTTTGTCGACACACTACTTTATAGGTAGTTTTTCGAATGCGTGCAGTTTATGAAATTTCGATGATAAATTTTCATGTCAAATTAGATGATGCATTGTGGTGTTTACTTAATTGTTTTTTTAGGGTTGTGCATTGTGTCTTGTGTAGTTTACTTAATTCTGATGATGCACTTGTGCTATTTGCATCATCCTACCAGCTTCAGTGGAAAAACATATGCAACAATCAATGACTTGCCAAACGATATAGTCGGACAGATTTTTTTCAGGCTACCTCCAGACCCATCCTGCATACTGAGGGCATCACTCACCCAAAAACGTTGGATGGACTTCATGGGAAGCAGCGATTTCAAAAAGCTAACCCTGTCACACAATAGAGGAATGTTGTTACTTGGATTTTTCACCAACAGTTCCAAGGATGCTCGATTCATAACAGGTCATAATCTTGACCAATTCATCTTCAAGAAGCTGAACAGCCTAGTGGAAGTACATAAAGCCTACAAACCATATATACTCGGATGTCGCAATGGTAGGGGGCTACTTTATTGTCTGCAAGGGTCTAACATGATAATGGCCTAGGATCCAATCAGTGGAAGTGAAACAGTGATACCATAACCACCAATTTGGCGGAGATGTGAGTATGACAACGGCAAAATTCTCTGTTCGAGAAATCATGGGCAATTGTCTTCACACTGTTGCAGCAATTTCTGGTTGTCTGGATAGTAACCAATGGTAACCATGAACTAGTACAGAGGTACTCATCGGAGTTTGGAAAATGGGAGGACTGGATTGAACATGCTGAGATGCTATCTAAGACTGATCACAGGCCAGCAACTCCCATAGGAGCATTTTGTACTAGCCAACAATGAAGTCCAGATATATAATTGCCTTTGACAATGTGACAACAATACTGTGTTATATTGAGTTCCCACATGAGACACATGATATTTCCAGACGCAATTTTGTCATCGCTAAGGGGCATAATGGAGATGTTACCCTTGAGGTTATAAGAGACTTCACTCTATGGACGTGGTCCAGTGCAAGATCATCAACAGGCAAATGGGAAGCTTGGGTGCCTCATATAAAGGTTGAGTTGGATACTCTCCTTGGCCTTGAGAAATCATGGGGATCTGGTGGGAAAGATTCAGTAAGGTTAGCCTGCGCATTTGAGGATAGAGAAATGGTGGTCATATGGGCTAAGGAGGGAGTATTCGAATTAGATATCAACAGCATGAAGTGTAAGAAGTTCAGATCTCCTAAGCGTTGGTGTACTTTACATCCCTACTTAATGACACCTAGTTAGTGTAGTCATTCATGTGCAACCCTTGCATCTTTGTACACCTATGATTTTTCTAATCATTTTGTTCATTTCCTTCATCAACCGACATGATTCGAAGTCCTAAATCAAAGAAACGAAAAGGAAGTCCGGTCAGCAACCCAGCTGATTCAGACTGTAACATCAAGGAGATGAAAATAACACTCGGATGAACAAGCAAGGCTTGTTTGTGCAAGCATGTGTTAGCCCAGGTTGTGTTATTTGGATCTGAAGTTTGATGTTTGTTTGTTTTGGTAGCTGATGGAGCTATGGTGGCACCTTTGTTTGTGTTAAATTCACGGAGGTGCAGGGGCTGGAATCTTATAGCTGTCTGTTAGTTTTGGGGGCCTATGCGTGTCTCATGAAACATTGTTTCTCTCTATATAGTATTGTATGCGTGATGAAACATTGTTTTATGTGATCTATATATACTCGTGTAGATGGTGTTTGTGTTTTGATAGTATGCAGTAGTATTTGTTTTGCAGCATGCTTTTTATTTGATCTTAATTACTACTACCATTTGGTTAGTGCTTCCTGTAGAAGAGTCTGTGCCGACACCTAAATAATTAGTATCCTTGGTTAAACACCATTTTCACATGCGCTTATGATAAACGGAACTATATTCTTGAATCGAAGCTGCTGCAGTGTAAGACCCCTCCTTTATAAAGGTAAAGGTCTTGTGATTGCAATGCTAGTCCCTGGATCAATAGCTAGCATCCACAGTTAAGATGTAATATCAAGAAACAAAGGTCATAATACAACTTTATAACCAGGAATAAAATAATTCATTACATCTTACTTAGCTCATTTGGCTATCTCAATACAATGCAGCAGAAATAACTATAACATGGAGTCCTTCATCTTCAAAGTGCCATAGGCAATCATGTTGGTTGTAGACTTGTAATCCTAATCAACACACTTCACTAACATCAAACAAACCTGCAACATAATAAGTTACAGCCACAAGGGTCAATACATTTGAATTGTATTGGCAAGTGATACTATGGTAGTATAGTGGAGTCTATCATCTATATGCATTTGGCTAGGTGGAGCTTAGGATTGCTTTTCTCAAAATAGGTTTTACCTATCAGTTGAAAACACTAAGTTTTTGTTTGGCAAAAACTCCCAAGGAACCACCAATAGAAATTGGTGAACCTTCACCCTTGTTCAACCACAAGTTTTAACTTAGAAAATTGGGATGAGGAGATTCTTGATAGCTTCCATGTCTTGATGCTCAAATTTTCCATTACCGGGGACACGGCTAAGTACTTAGTTTCTTCCTTCTGCAGAGGTGGTGCACTTTCCCCACAAGACTTGATTTTCACCAAGATAGGACCTTTTAGAAGCCTTCCCTTAGACCAAAATGGACACGCTTCAAACCTATCATCCCCTACCACCAACTATCCATTTGGCTAAAATATTGCAACCTATATGATCCAGGCAGAGCCCATAATGCCATGTGGCTGCACTAGAAGCTTCTTAACATTTGGCATCTCAAATCCCTTTGTTCCTGGGTGGCAATCCACAAGTGAGATACACAGGGTAGACAATTGGAAAATGGGCCCTGGTAACCACTGAACTAAAAACCACCAAGCAATTACCAATCCACCCAGGTGTTTCATTCACTTAGTTGTTTTATTAAGCAAAAACTTAAGTCAAAGACTTAGCAATATTTTCCATAGCATGTATGTATTCCACCCTTGGTTGCTACTATCTACGCTAAGCATGGCAATAGCAAGTATCTTAATTTAGTGAAAATTCTAACAATTCTACAACTACTAGGATTTCCCAAGCATAGAATATAGATACTTAGCAAAAATTATCATGCAAGCTCTATACAAAATATTTCTAATGCATAGTAAAAATACTGGGACAATGTATGAAGCACCACTTGCCTTGGTAGTTGGGGGAGTAACAACAATCCTCACAGTCACAATCACCACTAGCACCAAAATCTACACATAAAATGATAGCACCAAATTCACACATCAAAATAAACAAGCAAAAATATATGAATGCATGCAAATGACATGTGATGATTTTTCTAAACCCAACAAGACAAGTAAACAGTACTGATCACTAAACTAAACATTTATATATCAAATAAACTTTATTTAGTCTTTAAAACATTTTCCAATTAATTTTTATACACAAAATAAGCCTACAAATGTCTCTGCAAAAACAACTAACTTTACAGAAGCAATTCATTAAACAAAGTACATGGTTGGATAGGATTCTTTTTCCTGATTCCATTGATATAAAATTTGCAAAATTTGGACGTGTGGATCAAAAGTTATGAATTTTGTAAGTTTGAACATCTAATAGATCTAAATTCAGATTTTAAATCTAAACCCTAGCCACACGGCAGTTTCTGATTGGACGGTACCGGTTTGGCCGGATCATGCTTGCGAGCCGTAGGATCTAACTAACGTTGCACGGCCCAGATCTAATCATACCGTTTCGCTACAGATCTAATCGAGGCCTTTGGATTTAGATCCGATGGATCAGATCCATCTGACCAAGAACCAGCGGCGCAAATGGTACTTGCGGCGGCGACGCCTCTGGCGGTGACACGCCGATGAGGCCAGAGGGGCAGGGGGTGCGCTGGTACTTACCGAGGTCGTGAAGACGTGGAGATGCTCGACATGGTCGCGGTTGGGGCAGAGCTGCACGGACACGAACAGAATCGCTCGCCGGAGTCCTTCTCGCATCGGGTGTTCCCAGTTGAAGACGAAGGCAATGTCCTAGGCCACAAGGGATCAAGCGGCAAGAATTAGAATGAGCGCAAGAACCTGGCGAACACAGGCGCGTGAACCAGAGACAAGGGGGTGCTTGGAGCTCACCACAATAGCTCACCGGAGCTCGTCGGAACTGCGGCAGTGTTCTGCGAAATATGGGCAGCCTGGTGGCGGAGCGAGCGAGTGGAGTGAGGGGAAATGTGAGGGGTGGGGAGGAGGTTATGTAGCCGGAGCGGGGGCAAGAATTACGCGCTGCATCAAGGGGATTTAAGTTGGGTTTAAACGCGGCGTCACTACGAGCTGGTAACGGCGGAGCGGGTCGTCGCGCGGTGATTGAGGACGACGATGACGGGGCAGGTGGCTCCAACGTGTCAGCGAGTGGGTGCGCGCGGGCAGAGTGAGTAACAAAGAGGAGAGGGCAAACCCGGGTGGCCTGGCTATTGGGCTAGGTTTGCTGCTAGGCCGAATAAGTGGCGCCGGCCCTTTCTGGTTTCTTTTATTCTTTTCCATTTCTATTTTGATTTTCTGAATTTATTTTCAAATGTTTTTCATATGGGTTTGAATTCAAACTTGTTCTAAATTTTTGTAAAGTGGTCCTTTCACATATTTGATTATAAAACAATGTTGTTCACTCAAAAATACCTTGGTCCATTGGATTTTAGAAATAAATCATGCTTTAATCATTTATTTATATTAGGCTTATGAATGGTTTTAAAATCATATTTTGTTTTGAAAATTTTGACCAAGCTTTGAAATATAAATCAAACCTATGTTCAAATCCTTTCTGTTTTTGAAATCTTATAAGAAAATGATCCTAAAATGATTATGAATGCATGAATGATATGCAAACTTTGAAATCATGATTTTTGGGATGTTACATGCAGACATTTATTTGTTGCCCCGACTTGGATTCCTGAAATAGAGAGAGAACGGCCAATTTTTTAAAAGTATTCTTTGGAAAATCTCCAAATTCAAAATCACAGTTGGCCACCAAAACCTACCACCTACCCTATTTCAATCGGAGGCATCAATTGATGTGACTCCCGCCTTAAATTCCTGACCAGATGGTGTACGGTCTACACAACTTTTTTCTATTAAAACTTGGCCGGCAGCCAAATTCAAAATTATAATCGAGCGACAAAATAACCACCAACCCTGAAGCATGTCGCGCCACTCGGTTTCAAACATTTGGAGGCAAAATATCCCACCTAAGTAGTACCATTTTCTATTATTACTTGGATGATAGCTGATGGCTCAGATATGTAGAGCTCGTTGGGAACCCCAAGAGGAAGGTATGATGAGCACAAAAGCAATTTTCCCTCAGTTATGAAACCAAGGTTATCGAACCAGTAGGAGTAAGGAAACAACTCCAATGTGTTGCTAGCAACTTGGAACCTGCACAGCACAACCACAGAGCTTTGCCCCAACTTACAATGAGGTTGTCAATCTCATCGGTTTGCTGAAAACAAAGGATTAAACGTATAGTGTGGAAGATAGTATTTCTTGCAGAAAGTAAATAGTAAATGGTAACAGTAGATGGAATATCAATGATAAAGGAATGGACCGGGGTCCACAGTTCACTAGAGGTGTTTCTCCTTAAGATAAATAGCATGTTGGGTGAACAAATTATAGTTGGGCAATTGACAGATTGAAAATGCATAAATATGCATGTACAAGTCATGATGATTCCTATGAGATTCGTTTGGGAATTACAACATAATACATAGACCATAATCCAACTGCATCTATGACTAATAATCCACCTTCAGGTTATCATCTGAACCCCTTTCAGTATTAATTTGCAAGCAACGGATAATTGCATTAAGCAAAGTGTGTAAAGTAAACAATACAATTGCCCTTGGACAAAGGATTGTTGTTTTCTCCCTAGTAGCAACATCACATCTACAACCTTAGAGATTTCTGTCACTTCCCCGGACTACTAGATGCATGAACCTACTATCGAGCATAAATACTCCCTCTTGGAGTTGCAAGCATCTACTTGGCCAAAGCATCTACGAACAACGAAGAGCATGCAAGATCACAAATAACACAGACATGATAGAATCAATAATCAATCTTGAACATAGTACTCAATATCCATCGGATCCCAACAAACACAACATGTAGGATTACAAAATAGATGATCTTGATCATGAAAGGAGCTCACAAGATCTAAACATGATAGCACAAAGAAGGAGAACCAACCATCTAACTACTGTATGGACCCACAGTCCAGGGGTGAAATACTCATGCATCACTCCGGAGGCTGGCATGGTGATGAAGAAGGCCTCCGAGATGATCTCTCCCCTCCGGCAGGGTGCCGGGAAGAGCTTCGGATCCCCCCTGGTCTAGGGATGGAGATGGCGGCGGCTATTGACTGTTTCATGGAGATTTGATCGGGATTTTAGGGTTTCTGCATCGGGGTGCTTTTATAGGCGAAGGGGCAAGGTCGGTGGGTGCTCGAGGGGCCCACACTTAGGGCTGGTGCCCACCCTGGCTGCACCGCCATAGGGTGTGGCCGCCTCGTGGCCCCACTTCGGCTGCCCTTCGGACTTCGTGTTCCTCCAGGTAAAATACTGACTTTGGCTTTTTCCTGTCCAATTCCGAGAATATTTCCTTACTAGCTTTTCTGAAACCAAAAATAGCAGAAAACAGGGAACTGGCACTGTGGCATCTTGTCAATAGGTTAGTTCTGGAAAATGTATAAAAATACCTCAAAGTGTAGACAAAACATAAGAAAGTTGATACGAAAAAAGCATGGAGCATCAAAATTATAGATATGTTTACGACGTATCACTAGCCAAATTCAAAATCTCAGTCAGGCGAAAAAATTTAACGACGAATCGAAAGTATCAAGTTTATGTGCAAAAAATATGGATATGGATGATCAGTTGATGTGACTCTCGGTCTTGAATTTTGGACAGGTAGTGTATGGTCTACTACCCTTTTTCTATTAGTAGATGGATGCTAGACAAATTCAAAATCTCAATCGAGTGGCAAAATCACACACCGACCTTGAAGCATTTCGCGCCCTCCGTTTCAAAATATTTTAGCTTTAAAATTATCATTCTACTCATTGTTCAGACGCCCTATGGGCAAGCTATAGTCGGTAGCTATAGAGATCCCAACCTGCTAAGGTAGAGATCCATGTGTTTACAATGCTAGTCCCTGGATCGAATAGCTAGCGTCCACAGTTTAAGATGTAATATCAAGAAACAAAGGTCATATTACAACTTATAACCAGGAATAAAATAATGTATTACATCTTACATAGCTCATTTGGCTATCTCATTACAATCCAGCAGAAATAACTATATAGCATGGAGTCCTTCATCTTCAAGTTCCATAGGCAATCATGTTGGTTGTAGACTTGTAATCCCTATTCAACAAACCTCACTAACATCAAACAAACCTGCAACATAATAAGTTATAGCCACAAGGGTCAATACATTTGAATTGTATTGGCAATTGATACTATGCTAGAATAGTGGTATTTATCATCTATATGCATTTGGCTAAGTGGAGCTTAGGCTTGCTTTGCTCAAGATAAGTTTTCCTTATTAGTTGAAAACACTAAGTTTTTATTTGTCAAAATCACCCAAGGAACTACCAATAGAAATTGGTGATCCTTTACCCTTGTCCAACCACAAGTTTTTAACTTAGAAATTGGGATGAGGAGATCCTTGATAGCTTCAATGTCTTGATGCTCCAATTGTCCATTGTCAGGGACACGGCTAAGTACTTAGATTTTACTCTCTCGAGAGGTGGTGCACTTTCCCCACAAGACTCGACATGCATCGAGACAAGATCTTTTAGAAGCCTTCCCTTAGACCAAATGGATGCGTTCCATCCTATCACCCTACCACCTTCTGTCCATCTGGCTAAGTTATTGCAACCTATATGATCCAGGCAGAGCCCATATTGCCATGTGGCTGCACTAGAAGCTTCTCAACACTTGACATCTCAAATCTCTTTGTTCCTGGGTGGCTTTCCACAAGTGTGATACACAAGGTTGCCATCCTGGGCCTTGTGTAACCACTCAACATAACCCATTCATACCATTCCACCCAGGTGATTCATTCACATAGTTGTTTTATTAAACAGAACACAAGTCATAAACTTAGAAATATTTCATAGCATTAATAATCCACCCTTGTTTTCTATTAGCTAAGCTAAGCATGATAGTAGCAAGAGTCTTAACTTAGGGAAAATTCTACTAAGGCATCATCTAATAGGATTTCCCAAGGCATAGCTTATACTTAGAAAATTTCCATGCAAGTCCTACTCAAAATATCACTAATGCATAGTCAAAATAATAGGACAAAATGTATGAAGCACCACTTGCCTTTTTGGTAGAGAAACTAGATACACTCCTTGATCTTGCAAATGTCACACTCTTCAAGGCTCACTAAAATTCAATCAAGCAAGCACAATTCAAAACTAGCATTCAAAAAATTCACCACATAAAATAATGAAAACAAAACAAAGCATGCAAGCATGCAAAAGATTGTTTTATTGAAAAAGTGGTTTCTAATAAGGCTATAAACATTTTAAAACACCTAATGGTCATTTATAAAAGTCGCAAAACCATTTAAAAACAAGTTAGTGAAAATAGGCCATTTAAATCATTTTTGTTTTTGTTAGAAATGCTTCTATCCAAAGGAATAATTTCTAGTGTTAGCCAAATATGTTTTTAAACACAAATGTTAGTGTTTATGGCCAAAGTGTTTACAACTAATACATTTGAAAAAAGGTTTCACTCAAAAATCACTTTTAAATCATAGCAACATTTTTATTTTACTAGAAATGCTTTTATTCAAAGGAATAATTCCTTGTGTTAGTTAAATTTATTTTTAAATCCAAATGTTAGTGTTTAGGGTCAGAGAGTTCAAAAAAACCATTTGCAAAAGATTTTACTCAAAAATAATCTTTAAAACAATTTTTATAAACAAAATAGTCCTACAAATGTTTCTGCAAAAACACCTAATTTTTCAGAAGCAAAATACTAAACTAAGGCCATGGTTGCAAAGTTCACATTTTTCTGAATCCATTGATATATAATTTGTAATTTTTGGCCAAGCAGATCAAAAGTTATCAGTTTTTCAAACTCAAACATCTAATAGATCAAATTCAGTTTTTAAATCAACAGCTAGGCCACGTGGCTGATTCTAACTGGACGGTACTCGTGCGGGTGGATCGAGCAGCACCAGCCGTTGGATTAAAAGGTAATCGCACGGCACAGATCAAGCATACCTCTTTGCTTAAGTGACTCTATCGCATCCACATGATCTATATCTAATGATCGAAAACGCCTTGACCAAAGTCTGGCGGCGCTTGGCGACGGCGCGCGGCGGCGGCGCTCTACCAACGGAGTTCCAGCCAATCTAGGAAGCGAGGAAGAATGAGGTGGGGCTCACCAGGTTCGCCAAAGCGTGAGAAAGCTCAACATGGTTGTCGTCGTCGACGAAGGGGCGCATGGGTTCGATGGGGATTGCTCGCTGAAGTTCCTGCTTCCGTCGGGTGCGCTCAGACGTCATCGGAGGCTAGGCTACGGATCGTGCTAGGTCAAACAAATGGTGTTGTTAGATGCGCAAGAGTCTAGTGAGTATACGAGCGTCAATGAGAGTGAGAGGGGCGGTCAGGGATTACCGAGGGAATTCATCGGAGTCGAGGCAGACAGCGGCGGCACTTAGACGATGTCATTGCTGACGTTCTGGGACGCGCACATGCAAGCAGAGGATGCTGGCAGATGTGCATGGCTAAGGCGAGTAGGTTGGTGGAAACTAGGGGGCAGGGGGCGGTCGGAGCTGGCCAGAATTGGCTCTAGGGCTTGTCGAAGCAGTGGTGTTTTGAGCACGAATTGGAGCAGCCTGGAGGCGTTCGTGGCATGGGGTTTGAGGGGAAAGAGAGGGGAGATTAGTAGGGCGTGGTTGCGGGGAAGGATTATAGCGCCAGTTAATCGAATTTACATCGAGGAATCAATGGTAGAAACGGCAAGGAGGAATGAGGGGAGCGGGTCTCACGCGGGGACGACGATGACAGCGCGGCAGTGGGGCCGAGGCGTCAGTGGTTGAGGGGGTATGCGCGTGAGTGAGATAGAACGGACAGAGAGGGGTTTCCCGGGTGGGTTGTGCTAGGCCTGCTGGGCTGGGGTTAGTTGGGTTGGACCTGTTGGGTCTGATCTATTTTTTTTTCTTTTCTGTTTCTTTTTCGTTTTCTATTTCCTTTTTCCTGTTTTCATTTGATTCAAATGACTCAAGCTTCAATTTGAATTCCAATTTTCACCAAGCCTTTCCAGTAGGTTTTATCTGTTTATTAATGTGTTTAAAAGTCCATTTTAGAATATTTCAAATATTCTTTTATGGTTAAATATTTATTTAAATGAGGCATTTGTTTTTATTAAAATAAAATTAAATTTGGTTCTAATCCATATAATTTTTATTCAAATAATTTTTTTATTCTTTTTAAGTTAATTAGATAACTTTTAATCCACTTTGGCAATTTCAATTATTTTTCTCATGATTTAATTAATCATTTATATTAGGAATTTTGTCTTCATTCAAATAAAATTGAATATGGTTAAAAGCCTATTACATAATCTTTATTCCTTTATTTTTATTTGGATTATCTTTATTCCATTTTTTATGGATTTGGACAAGATTTAATTTGGCTTTTTAAATACTCTTATTTATTTATTTCTTTCTTTGTCTTATAAAATTCATATCTTTTTATTTATAGTTCCAAAATTGGTAATTCCAATTTGCATAATTTTATTTAATATTTTTTTATCTTTTTAAATCCTTTTAAGATTATTTTTCTCACAAATGGTATTGATTTTAGCGAGATGAATGCATTTGATCTTTGGGATATTTGTTTATTATATTTTCTTTCAAGTTTTGTTCAAGTAAGGTTTTGATGTTTCCATTTAGAAGCAAAAAGTTTCTTTTCACCCTAAATTTCAACAATTTAATTATTTTGTTTATTTATTTTTCACATTTCAAAATTTGGAGAATTTTGGGATGTGACAGTATCTTGGGGGAACGATCGTAATTATTTTTCTTTTCACCTCCATAGTCCTGATTCGCGTAGTTTTTCCCGCTGGTCCTCCCAAAAATTCTAGGCTCCTCTCACACGCCCTTAGCTCCATGACCACCGCGTGCACCGGCCGGCGGCAATTCCATGGCGGCCTGAGCCACTTGAGTTGCGGTCTCGTGCACCGCCGCGGAGCCGCTTCACCGGTGCCCACCCCACCGGATCTAGTTCACCGGGTCTCTCTGTCACTACACTTGAGATGCGGTATCGCTGACCGCGCCAATGGCGTCGTCGACCGCTTAAGCTCTGCTTCCCTCCCACCGAAAGCTACCCAACCGTACTGGATCCACTTCGTCGGTGTCCACCAAACGAGATCTAGTTCAATGAGTTCCTTGTCCACCTCTCCAGACCAGCTGCATGGGCATCGTCGTTTGCTGCACAGCATCTGCCTCAGCGATGCTCTCGTCCACCGTGCTCAAACTGGCATCCCAAGATCTACTTATATGACCGCCTAAGATCTGCTACTATGACCGCCTAAGATCTGCTTCCGCGACCGCTCAAGCTTTGCTTCCCCGCAACCGCAGCACCCTCGGTTACTTGGACGTCACTCGCACGGTACTGATGATGCTCAGACGCCTCTTTGACCAAGGTAAACAAATCTCCAACCCCATTTTTTATCATCGGTATAGCAGGTTCAAGCCTTTCGCAGTGAACAACATTTTTGTAAATCGTGCTAGTACATACAAGTCATTGGATATGTCTATTCTTTGTGCTACATACAAGGTTACTAGACATGTTGGTTTGCATTATCTCCTTTACAAATTTCAAGTCATGCACATGTTTGTTATTTTATCAGGCACATGTTCTTAGCTACTCCCTATAATAGTAATTGCCTACTATTGTGCAGTTCTTGCAAAATGTAAAGTCGGTGGAAAATATTAGTGTGTATTCATTGCTCCACAGTTACTAAATCTATCTGGTTCGTCCTGAGCTATGTTCCTGCTATTATTTCCTCCCTGACATCATTCTACTATCCTGTAGTACCCGTTTAAACTCATCGTACTAGTTTCATTATATTTTTTGTTGCAATCTAGTTCTTTAAAAGCTGCAACACTCACTATTTTATTTTTCTTTGCATAGATCTGAAAAAGGGAACACTTAACATGTTAGTTTGCATAGCCTCTTCTATAGGTTCACAAGCTATGTCATTGTTTCCTTATCTACTGTGTAGTTCATTCGTGGTTTGCATCCCTACTCTATAAGTTCTCTTATGATGTCATTATAATTTCTGTCTGTTTGAATCCTAGCTACGAAAGTAACTACATGCCCATTGTGTAGCTCACCGCAAATTCTGAGTCACCCAATGTCTCTTGCATTCCAGGATATACTACTGCTTCCATATATATTTGTTAAAATGACCTGGCTAGTTTATATTTGCTAAAATTCTAAGAAACACTTTGTTCGATTGCTCAATTAATTTGTAGGCACACTTGTGTAATGCTTGCTTGTACTGTTTTATAGGTTCACAAGAAACGCCATTATATTTCATATCTAATGGTTCGTCCTAAGCAGCGACATAGTTATCCTCTACTGTATATATAGTTCATTCGTGGTTTATATTCCTGCTCTACAAGTTCTCGTATTATGCCATTATAATTTATATTCGGTTGATTCCTAGCTACTACAGTAACTGCATGACCATTATGTACCTCACCGCAAATTCTGAGTCACCCAACGCCTCTTGCATTCCAGGATAAACAACTGCTTCCATTTTTTTTGAAATGACCTGGCTAGTTTATATTTGCTGAAATTCTAAGAAACACTTTGATTGATTGCTCATTTCATTATAGGCACACTTGTCAAATGCTTGCTTGTCTTGTTCTACAGGTTCACAAGCGATGTCATTGTTTCCTTATCTGGTGCTGGTTCATCCTAAGCAACGACATAACTAACCTCTACTGTATAGTTCATTTGTGGTTTATGTTCCTGATTTGCAAGTTCTGGTATGATGCCATTATAATTTCTATATGATTCATTCTTAGGTACGATAGTAACTCCATGCCATTATGTAGCTCACCCTAAATTCTGAGTCTACCAACATCTCTTGCTTTCCAGGATATAAAACTGCTTTCCAGGATATATATATATATTATTTTTTAAAAATGACCTGGCTAGTTTATATTTGCTGAAATTCTATGGATTAATTTGTTTGATTGCATATTTAATTGTAGGCACACTTGTCTAATGATTGCTTGTCATGTTCTACAGGTTCACAAGCGATGCCATTATATTTTATATCTGTTCTGGTTCGTCCTAAGTAAAGACATAACTTGTTGGACCACGTAGAGATAAAACAAAACTTTTCCCTCTAACGTGGTGATCCCAAGATCTAGCTGAGGTAGAAGGCCACGTGGTTTACTACTAGACGCGCAGTTGTGGATTACTGATGAAGCGCGTCAGTTGATGCAGTGCAGTCCTTTGCGATCCGGTCGTCCTGTGCTAATCGTACAACATCTCTACTGGTATCCACATGTACAAGGAGGAGCACCGGCGGCGAACTGCTAGGTTCGTTACAACGACAGGACTACTGTGGAGCTAGGGTTTCCAACACATGGAATGACCTAACCGGTCAACCATTAACCCTTATGGGTTACTGTGCTCCACTATATATAGGGAGTGAATGTGGGCTCCTCACGTGGTCCATTCACTAAAGCTCATATAACACTAGTCACCGTGAGTCCGACTCACTGACTCAGTCCTAATCCGGCTTGGGTCCAACCCAACCATATTTCCAGTTCATATCCAATCCGAATTTGCTCCCGCTCTTAAGTGTGTGACCCCGCAGGCTCATGGCTACTTGGACACGATTAGAGTCCGACTCTCAATTGATCAGTCGGTAGTGGCTCCTAGCAGAACATGCCGACTTCCAAGTACCAATGAGTCATGACGACTTGCCTTTCCAATGTGACTTACGTCTGAGTCCCTTTTGCCTCACGATATACCTTGTCAGACTATAGGAGAATAATTGTCATCCCTTAAATAGTCCGACTCTCTTCTCGATCTGAGATAAGTGATTCATCCGACTAACTCTTAGTCGATCGCCTCGGTTAACACTTAACCGAGTCGTGCATGGCCATGCTTTCCGAATCATATCATCCAAGAGGCCCCAGAGAATATCTCTCCAAGTGGAGGGGCAAAATCTCGTCTTGGTTATTCACATCACGCAGCTTGATTCTCAGTCGACCCGAACTTTGCCTTTATGACTGCCCAGTTACGGATCAGCGTTTGACAGAACCTAAGTCGGTGATCCTCAACTCGGACTATGCAACAACCTCAGGTCTAAGGATTACATTGATTGAGATATACAAATGACAACTTGTTCGTTGTACCTCAATCTGGGTCAATCCGACTCGCTAAACTCTTTAGCCAAATCTGTGTAAGTTGGAATAGCATCACCATGCCCATGACAAGTGGAACCGAGTCATCAAGCCAACTTTCACATTGGTCTAAGTTGTGTGTCCAGCACAATCTCAATGACCAAGGACATTTAGTACAAACAACATGAATGTATAGTTCCACAACCGAATCACATATTCAATGATATACATCAGATGCTCATACAAGGACAACTTAATATCTTTATGAATACAATGGGAAATATCATCATACATGATTGCCTCTAGGGCATAATCCCAATAGTCTCCCACTTGCACTAGAGTCAATCTTCCGACATCACATTTCTAAGCATCTAATGCCCATGGCTCTCAGTTGCGCCTCATGCTTCGGCTGTGGTAACGGCTTTGTCAACGGATCCGCAATATTTGCATTCGTGTGTACCTTGCATAACTTGATATCACCCTGATCCACGAACTGGCGAATCAGGTGGTACCGCATGAGTATGTGCTTGTTCTTCTGGTGTTGTCTAGGTTCCTTGGCTTGTGCAATAGCACCATTGTTGTCACAATACACGTCTAATGGATTGGACGAGCCCTGAACCACACCAAGATCCATGAGGAAATTCCTCATCCAAACAGCTTCCTTTGTTGCCTCCGAGGCGGCAATATACTCAGCCTCTGTTGTAGATGCAGACACAGTCTCTTGCTTGGAACTCTTCCAGATCACAGCACCTCCGTTTATAATAAACACGTTCCGGATTGCGAACGAGAATCATCAGAGTCTGTAAGATAACTCGCATCCGTGTAACCCTTTACACTGAGTTCATCTTCACCACCATAAACCAAAAACATATCCTTAGTCCTTCTCAAGTACTTTAGGATATTTTTAGACGTTGTCTAGTGAATTTCTCCAGGATCAGCCTGGTATCTGCTCACAACACTTAGAGCATAGGAAACATCCGGCCTAGTACAAATCATGGCATACATGATGGATCCGACTGTAGAAGCATGCGGAATCGCACTCATCCGACTTCGATCATCAGTTGTCGAAGGACACTGAGTCTTGCTAAGTTTTACACCATGGTACATCGGTAAGAACCCCTTCTTAGACGATTCCATGTTGAACTTCTTCAACACTTTGTCCAAATAAGTACTCTGACTCAATCCAATGAGCCTCCTTCATCTATCTCTATAGATCCGGATTCTGAGGATGTATGTTGCCTCACCCAAGTCTTTCATTGAGAAACTCCTTTCCAATGATTCCTCGGTTTCTTGCAACATCTGGACATCATTTCCAATCAGTAATATGTCATCCACATATAAGATTAGAAAGTGTACTTTGCTCCCACTAAACTTCTTGTATAAACAAGAATCATGATCACTCTTGATGAAGCCAAACGATTTGACTGCCTCATCAAAGCGAATATTCCAACTCCGAGATGCTTGCTTCAACCCATAAATGGATTTCTGAAGTTTGCACACTTTGTCAGCATTAGCCGGATCGACAAAACCCTTGGGATGTATCATATACACGTCCTCAGTTAAATTTCCGTTAAGGAAAGTCGTTTTGACATCCATCTGCCATATCTCATGGTCGAAATAGGCTGCTATAGATAACATGATCCGAACTGATTTAAGCATCGCTACGGGCGAGAAAGTCTCGTCGAATCAACTCCTTGAACTTGTCGGAACCCCTTCGCGACAAGACGTGCTTTATAGACTGAAACATTTCCATCCATATCAGTTTTCTTCTTAAAGACCCACTTGCACTCGACGGGTCTTGCACCATCTGGCAGATCAACCAAGTTCCAAACTTGATTTTCATCCATGGAATTTAACTCGGATCTCATGGCTCCAAGCCATGACTCAGAATCAGATCCCACCATCACTTCCGAATAATTTGCTGGCTCATCACTGTCTAACAGTAATACATCACGAACACTTCGCAATCTCGTCGATCTTCGTAGTACATGTGCTGTTGCCGGCTCAGCTACCATGACCGACTCGACCTCCAAGGTTTTTTCCGACTCGCTACCAGCCGGTTCCTCTTGAATTTCTTCGAGCTGCACCGTGCTCCCACTGACTCCTCGACTGAGAAATTCTTTCTCAAGGAAGACACTGTTCCAAGAGACAAACACTTTTCCCTCTTCTCGGTTGTAGAAGTAGTAACCCAAGGTTTCCCTTGGATACCCCATGAAAATACACTTATCCGACTTGGTTGTAAGCTTGTCCGACTAAAGTCGCTTGACAAATGATTCACAACCCCAAATCTTAAGAAAATACAAACTCGGCTTTTTGCCTGTCCACATCTCATGCGGTGTCTTCTCTACCGACTTTGATGGTACTTTGTTTAGTGTGAACGCCGCTGTTTCTAGACAATAACCCCAAAATGATAAAGGCAGATTTGTTCGACTCATCATTGATTGTACCATGTCCAACAAGGTCTGATTCCGCCTTTCCGAAACACCATTCCTTTGTGGTGTTCCTGGTGGAGTAAGTTGAGGAACTATTCCACAACTTTTAAGATGGTCATCAAACTCATGGCTCATGTACTCGCCTCCTCGGTCCGACCGAAGAAACTTTATTTTCTTGCCGATTTGATTATGTGCTTCATTCTGGAATTCTTTGAACTTTTCAAAGGCTTCCGACTTATGTTTCATCAAGTAGATATATCCATACCGACTCAAATCATCAGTGAAGGTAATGAAGTACTTATAACCACCCCTGGCTGTCATGCTCATTGGTCCACATACATCACTATGTACTAGTCCCAACAAGTCGGACGCCCTTTCAGAACTCTTTGCAAAAGGTGTCTTGGTCATTTTCAGAGTAGGCAAGATTCGCATGTCTCGAATGACTCCATGTCGAACAAAGTTAGAAGTCCATCATCATGGAGATTCTTCATGCATTTCCAACTTATATGACCAAGCCGACAATGACAAAAGTAAGTCATGTCCAGATCATTTGGTTTCAACCTTTTAACATTTATGTTATAAACCGACTCACCATCAAGATTCAAAATAAATAACCCGTCCTGGACGGGTGCAAAGCCGTGAAACATATCATTCAAATACAAAGAACAACCATTATTCTTGATATTTGACTCATAGCCTTGCCTCATCAAACATGAAGCAGAAATAATGTTTCGACTGAGCACTGGAACATAATAACAATTATTCAGTTCCATAATGAATCCGGAAGGTAAATGAAGTTGCATCGTGCCGACTTCCAGCGCAGCAACTCTTGCTTTGTTGCCGACTCGGATATCAACCTCGCCTCTTGCTATGCTCCTAGTTCTTACCAGTCCCTGCAACGAGTTGCAGATGTGAATAGCTGATCCGGTATCATATACCCAATAACTATTAGGTGCATCAGCAAGATAAATGTCTATAACATTGCAAACAAGTGTACCTGAGTCAGAAGTCATACCTCCACTCTTGGCTTTGTCGGCCAAATACTTGCTGTAGTTCCTCTTCCAGTGGCCATCTGCCTTGCAATAGAAGCAAGTGGATCCGGCTGAAGGAGATGGCTTAGTCCCTGAGGAAGCACTTGGGACCGGGTCCTGATCCTTCTTTCCTCCCGACTTAGCCTTCTTCTTAGTCCAAGAACTCTTCTTGAACTTAGCCTTATTCTGCACCATCAACACTTGACATGCGCCCTTATTGAGATTCGCCTCTGCCTGCTTGAGCATCCCATGCAATTCAGTGAGCTTCTTATCCATACCATGCATGTGGTAGTTCGAAATAAACTGCCCATATGCACTAGGAAGAGAGTTCAGAATTATATCCGTAGTGAACTCTTTGCTAATGGGGTAGCCAAGCCTCTCCAGAGACTGCATATAACCAACCATTTTGATCACATGCGGACTCAGTGGATCACCATCCTTAAGCTTGCAACTCAGCAAAGCCTGAGAGACTTGATACCTCTCAGTCTTCGCCTGAGCCTGGAACATACTTTTCAGGCTTTCGATCATATCGTAGGCCTCAACATTCTCGAACTTCTTTTGCAAGTCCGGTTCCATGTGAGCAAGCATAAGACAGCTAATATCCGTGGACTCATACTTAGCCCGACGGTAGGCATTGGTGGCAGCGACAGTCGCATTCTCATTCGGCTCATCTGGAAGTGGGTTGTCTAGGACATGGTCCTTCTTTTCTTGTTTGAGAACAATTCTCAGATTTTGATACCAGTTGGTAAAATTAGTGTCGTTCAGTTTATCTTTCTCAAGGATGGTTCTCAATGCAAAACCGGATATCTGAGAGTGACTGCTACTTGGTGCCATGATCTACAACAGAAAATATGCAAAACACTTAAGACATGTATTCGTAAAAGAGCAAGCATATTAAACACTTCAATATTTTATGCTCCCACTAGAACCAACACCCCTCCGATGGTTACTTAGTGATTCAGGACCCTAAATAAGCAAGTCGGCCAGTGAGCTTTAGCATCACCGCTAGCCGCCAAGTGATCTAGGTAGACAACTCCTTGTCAATCATATCTCATACGACTCCTGTTGGACGGGTGGCATCACATGCCTCGGCTCCCATCTGACTTTTCCCCGAGCCCCACAACCGTTGTGATAGACCCGTCTAGCTTACCGAGTGTTTCCGCAGTAAGAGTCCAACTCGAACCCACCTAGTCGGAAAGAATTGGCAGCACCTCAATTTTATGAGCTCACTACCAAAAATGTCCGACTTGTGATGGTGCAAACACTGGCGGGAAAACCGACTAGACCTTCTTTGAGGGATTAAATTTTACTGACTATCTAATAGAGGTAAAACAGAGACATAACAATAACACAAAATAAAGCAATTATAATGTGAAATGGTATGGCTCCCTTTATGGCGATCTCCATCTCCACAAAGCCTGTAATCCGACTCGTGCCAACTCTTGTCACTTGTAGTCTTACTCCATGTCGCCGACATGTACATCGCCTTGCATGTCATCCGGGTTCTCCACACAGCTACACTAGCTTAGTAAAGTAAATTACATGGAGAATCCGACACGCATGTTGTTATACAATAAAATGACAGCACCTAGGCTCCAGCCGGCTGACAAAACCGTGATTCACAGATCACGTATGGATTACACACATACATCACATGCACATGAACCATACCATTCACAACTTCCTGCAAAAACAAGTTATGCATATATACAATATCTATCGGCGTTGTGAAACTCGCAACGACATCTAAGGCGCTATGACAGGGCGAAGCCGGCGGTCCCGGACATGGATTCAGACCATTGTTCCGATTCGATCAAACTTTTTGATCTTTGATCACCGCCTCTGGATTTACGTGTCACGGTCTACCCCGACGGCGGAAGCCGACCGGTAGGGGTATGTTGTTCCACGACCTCAGCAGTATGATCACGGAAATCAGATCTACCATTCCCCGAGTAGAGTTGATCCAATCAACCTCGTACAAAACCAATCTATCTCATAGATCGACCACCAAAACAGCATATAGATCTCATCTACAGCCAACCGCATATCACATATGCGAGATCTCGAGCCCAAAACTAGAAGCTATCGCTCTGATACCACTGTTGGGCCACGTAGAGATAAAACAAAAATTTCCCTCTAACGTGGTGATCCCAAGATCAAGCTGAGGTAGAAGTCCACGAGGTTTACCACTAGACGCGTAGTTGCGGATTACTGATGAAGCGCGTCAGTTGATGCAGTGCAGTCCTTTGTGATCTGGTCGTCCTGGTGCTGATCGTACAACATCTCTGCTGGTATCCACACGTACAAGGAGGAGCACCGGCGGCGAACTTCTAGGTTCGTTACGATGGCAGGACTACTGTGGATCTATGGTTTCCAACACATGGAATGACCTAACCGATCAACAATTAACCCTTCTGGGTTACTATGCTCCACTATATATAGGGATTGAACGTGGGCTCCTCACGTGGCCCATTCACTAAAGCACATATAACACTAGTCACCGTGAGTCCGACTCACTGATTCAGTCCTAATCTGGCTTGGTCTAACCCAATCAGATTTCCAGTTCATATCCAATCCGAATTTGCTCCCGCTCTTAAGTGTGTGACCCCGCAGGCTCATGGCTACTTGGACACGATTAGAGTCCGACTCTCAATCGATCAGTCGGTAGTGGCTCCTAGCAGAACATGCTGACTCCCAAGTACCAATGAGTCATGACGACTTGCCTTTCCAATACGACTTACGTCGGAGTCCCTTTTGCCTCACGATATACCTTGTCAGACTATAGGAGAATAATTGTCATCCCTTAAATAGTCTGACTCTCTTCTCGATCCGAGATAAGTGTTTCATCCGACTAACTCTTAGTCGATCGCCTCGGTTAACACTTAACTGAGTCGTGCATGGCCATGCTTTCTGAATCATATCATCCGAGAGGGCCCAGAGAATATCTCTCCAAGTGGAGGGGCAAAATCCCGTCTTGGTTATTCACATCACGCAGATTGATTCTCAGTCGACCCGAACTCTGCCTTTATGACTGCCCAGTTACGGATCAGCGTTTGACAGAACATAAGTCGGTGATCCTCAACTCGGACTATGCAACAACCTCAGGTCTAAGGATTACATTGATTGAGATATACAAATGACAACTTTTTTGTTGTACCTCAATATGGGTCAATCCGACTCGCTAAACTCTTTAGCCAAATCTGTGTAAGTCGGAATGTCATCACCATGCCCATGACAAGTGGAACCGATTCATCAAGTCGACTTTCACATTGGTCTAAGTTGTGTGTCCAGCACAACCTCAATGACCAAGGACATTTAGTACAAACAACATGAATGTATAGTTCCACAACCGAATCACATATTCAATGATATACATCAGATGCTCATACAAGGACAACTTAATATCTTTATGAATACAATGGGAAATATCATCATACATGATTGCCTCTAGGGCATAATCCCAACATAACTATCCTCTACTGTATAGTTTATTTGTGGTTTGCATTCCGGCTCTACAAGTTCTCGCATAATGTCGTTAATTTCTATCTCATTCATTACGATAGTAACTGTATGCCATTGTATGTTTTATTCTTCTATATATATTTGTTGAAATGACCTGGCTAGTTTATATTTGCTGAAATTCTAAGCCACGCACATTATTATATTTCTCATTTCATGGTAGGCACACTGGTTTAATGCTTACTTGTCATGTTTGTTTGACGTGATGGTCAATATATTTGAACCATTGACCAGTAGTAAACTCCAATTCATAGCTCCTGTTGTATCAGTTAAATGAGTAGTTTGCCTTGTTTGATGTATTAACTTGTTATTACTTAGTTTCAGACTGCAATTATTGTTATCTCCACCAAAGAGGGGGCTGCAAGATTATGTCTCAAGGTTGTTTTCCAATGTAGATGTCACACTCAAAAGGGAGATGCAGGTGATAGATTGTGAAAGAAAATTGAGGACTGCTCTCAACTCGATCGTCAACTTAAAGGCCGAATTTTCTTTCCCTTGAGTTAATAATATGTAATAATTTTAAGTAGTTTGCAGTTGATGCAATATCTAGATAAATCGCATAGGCCATGTAGGCATTTAGTTGACGCGGTCCACACATAGCGGTAGGTGGTACCATACCTGCGCTATCCAGGTCAATTAGGGTACAGTATCGGGCTTTGTTATTTGCCTATCTTGTATTGGGCCGACGATGAACAGTGAAAGATGCTCGCAAGTTATACACCTTTTATGATATTGGAATGGGTTCCAGAAATGCTAAAACTGTAAAAGACCATAAAAGTAAATGGGTCGACCCACAGGCGTGCTTAATAACAGTAATAAGCCATAACAGTGACATGCCGAAATAGTAACGGGCCAGAATATAAAAAAGGCTGGAAACTTAAAAGGCCATAACAGTAACTGTCCAGAATGGTAGCAGGCCAGGCCTACAAAAGTCCAGGATCGTATTAGGCTAGAACAGTAACAGGTTGAATTTGCACCAAGCCATAACAATACTAGGCCGAGAAACTTACAAGGCCAGAACAGTAACATGCCACAATATGAGTAGTACGTTTATGGGCCTAAACAGTAATGGGCCCGAAAGTTTATGGGCCGCATCGGGTTATATAAATGGGCCATTTCAAACAGTGCATGATTGTACAGTAATGGGCCAGAAAGTTTATGGGCCAAACTAGGATGGCCAAATGGGCCCATGTCAAACAGTACAGGACGAAACAGTAACAGGCCCGATAGCTTACGGGTAGCACAAGTGGGTCCATTTCAAACAGTGTAGGTCGGCACGGTAACATGCCCGAAAGTTTGCGGGCCACAGTGGACAGCACTTGTGGGCCCATTTCAAACAGTGCAGGACGAAACAGTAATGGGCCGTGATACTATTGCGCTTTCTTAATGGGTCGGCCCACTTAATAATTATTAGGCCTTGGTTGGGCCTGGCTTCTACCACGGTTTGATTGACAATTAACGGTGTGAATTGGTCGTTAATGGCGTTCATCATGTGGCAGTTTGCATGACGTCGGTGATGCGTGCACCCCGTGTTGATGTGGTACACTTCGTTGGAACCCCAAGAGCAAGGTGTGATGAGCATAGCAGCAAGTTTCCCTCAGTAGAGACCGAGGTTATCGAACCTGAAGAAGGAAGAAAACGTCTCAAAGGTGTTGCTGACAACGTGGAGACCTGCACAACACAAACTCAAGACTTTGCCCCAACGAATCAGTGAGGTTGTCAAGCTCACCGGTTTGCTGTAACAAAGGATTAAACATATGGTGTGGAAGGTAATGGTTTGCAGCAAGTAAACAGGTAACAGTGGAAGATCTATCAATGGTAAAGATTGGACCGAGGTCCATACTTCACTAGAGGTGCTCTCCTTAGATAAAAAACATGGCATGAATGGTAAACAGATTACAACGGGGCAATTGACAGGAACTGAGCAAGGCATAACAATGAAACTACTAGCTAGAAAGATCCTATGAAGTTGATTGGGCAATACAACATTATACATAGACCATAATCCAACTGCATCTATGACTAGAAGTCCACCTTCAGGTTATCATCCGAACCCCCTCCAGTATTAAGTTGCAAGCAACAGACAACTTCTTTAAACAAAGTGTGTAAGGTAAACAGTCCACATGTTCTATGAACAAGAGACCGTTGTTTTATCTCTAGTAGCAACAGCACATCTACAACCGAAGATATTTCTGTCACTTCCCTTGGAAACTAGAGGCATTAACCCACTATCGAGCATAAATACTCCCTCTTGGAGTCACTAGCAACTACTTGGCCAAGATAACCACTAGCAACGGAGAGCATGCAAGATCACAAACAACACAGACATGATAGAATCATAAAGATAAAACCATTAATCAAACCAACATAATAATCTCAATATCCATCGGATCCCCGTAAACACAACATGCACGATTACAAATAGATTAGATCTTGATCATGAACAGAGCTCACAAGATCTATACATGAAAGCAGAAAGGAGGAGATACAACCATCTAGCTACTACATGGACCCATAGTCCAAGGTGGAACTACTCACAAATCATACCGGAGAGAAGGCCTCCGGGATGATCTCCCCTCTGGCAGGGTGTCGGGAAGAGCTTCAGATCTCCCCCCCCCCCCGATCTAGGGACGATGGTGGCGGTGGCTACAGACGGTTTCGTGGATTTCTGATCGGGTCCCGAGAGTTTCTGCATCGGGGGCTTCTTATAGGCGAAGGGGCGAGACCGGGAGGCGGCCAGGGTGCCCAAACCCTAGCTAGGCGCGGGGCTAAGCCCACCTGTGCCTAGGGTGGGTCTGGCTCCCCTGGCTGGCCTTCCGGGCTCCCCTCTGGACTTCTTGTTCCCCACGGAAAGTTATTGACTTTGGCGTTTGTCCCGTACAATTCCGAGAATATTTATTTACTAACTTTTCTGAAACCAAAAATAGCAGAAAACAGGCATCTGGCACTGTTGCAACTTGTTAATAGGTTAGTACCAGAAAACATGTAAAAAGCACCTCAAAGTGTAGACAAGTAAAGCAAAGTAGATACTAAACAAGCATGGAGCATCAAAAATTATAGATACGTTTCCAACGTATCAGCATCCGCAAGCTTAACTCCTGCTCGTCCTCGAGTAGGTAAGTGATAAAAGAATAATTTTTGAGGTGACATGCACCCTCACAATAAAGATCCAACCATTTGCAAACTTTGAAAGCTAGGATCAAAGAACTCTAAACATGTGCATGAAAGATGGAGTTCTAATAGTGAGACATAGTAACTATGCATGCAACATGGAAAGCTACAAACAAAGATCATGAATAATGTGCATTGAAAAACGTTTGTTTGTTTCACATGCAGAAAACATAGCATAGTGGCAATCAGCTTGTCCCTCATAGAGTAGCAATATAGATGCATAGGACACCTGCAAAGTTCACAAGGGTGACTAGAAACAAGTAGCACAAGAACAAGTAATAACACAATATGCATCAATTAATAAGCTTTGGAACACTGCATACAGAATGACAACTATGCTCTCTTAATGGTGCCTAAAGGTAGAAGGTGGAGACTCAAATAATGGTGGAAGAAAGGCCTTTTTTGTAAAGTAAGCAGGGATTACAAGTTTCAAAAAGAGCTTCCAAAAATTATGGTACTAGTTAGCTTTCAGCCCTCATTGCCCCTATCATAAGCATCTTGAAGTGGTTAAGGTTAAAGTGGCAAAGCTGGAGTATATGCTTGACAAAGTATAAGTTGGCAATCTCAAGTCCCTTGACTATGAGGGCTACACCTCATGGATACTCAACTTAGGGCCCAGGCAACTTCTTGTCACTATAAGTATTTGCATATCATTGAGAACCGCCAACGGGGTACCCCTTGCACATGGCACAGGAGCTTTCCCATAACCAAAATGACAAGGCAAGCAGACAATGAGCATCTCAGCAATTCTTCTTATGTACCATGGGAATATGGTGCTTTTTTCTCTCTTTCCTCTTTTCTCAATGTGTCTCTCTTTTTTTTATAAGAAGAATGCTTCATAGATGTCACTATGGTGATGCTGCAAGTTTCCACCATGATTAGGCATGGCTTAGGCTAGCGGCCCAGGAGTTTCTCTAACACAAAATACAAACTCCATGGACTTACAAGTTCCCACTTCATTTCACACCGGTAACATCCATAGACAAAAGAGCATGATATCAACGGAGTACAAAAAGTACAAGTGCAATATTGAAAACGTTCCCCGTGACAGCACAGTTCTGCTAATCCCAACTTATAAGTGCAAGCATATACTACAAAGTTGCCTCAATGGTTCAAGTTTATTAGGGGCAAAGAATAAAATGTTCCCTCAAGTTCGTGAGGGCTTTAATCACTAAGTTTTCACATAACAAAATAGTTTTTAATTGGAATATAGTTGAAAACAAGAATATACTTGGAATGGTGTAACACACCATGCATAGGAGTTTATAGTGGACACTTCGGAATAACTTGGTTTCTTGGGAGTTGGAAGCATGAGTAGAACTTACTCATACAAGTGGAGGCTAGCAAAAGACTGGGAGCAACCAACTAAGAGAGCATAATGGCCATGATCATGTAGTGCAACAAAGCATACTAATCAAAGCAAAGAGTGGTACTACAAGTCAAGGACTAAATGATCATAGAGGATAATGGTGACTTGTCATAGTCATAACATGGTGTAACCATGTGCCAAGTCAACCCAATCAAAACATCAAAGGAGAATACCACAATACTATGCTTTTGCATGCTAAAACAACATAATTTCTTCAAGGCACACTAAGCAATCTCAATTGTTTGGAACAAGACATGCTACAGCAATAATCACTAAGCATAATGCTAAAACAACACCTAGCATGTCATGCTAAATTCTAAGTCACAGTCGATACAAGCTCCTCTTACACTTCAAGCAAGAACTTACTACTCCTTTCCAAACACCAAGCAAACTTATTTGCAAAACAACACAGCGAGAACGGGGGTCCAAACTTCTTTATTCAAGCAAACTAAACAACCTAAGCAAATCAAACGAAAACTAATACGCTCCAAGAACAACACAACTATGCATGAAACAATAAAAGTGAAGTATCTAGACAAACCTGAGCTTTTTATTGATGAAGAAGGGGATGCCTTGGGCATCCCCAAGCTTTGACGCTTATACTTCTTGGATATTTCTTGGGGTGAAACTATGGTGGCATCCCCAAGCTTGAGCTCTTTTCCATTCTTCATCTCATTGCATCATTCTCTCTCTACACCTGAATTTTTTCCTTCATACAAAACTTCACACAATCTTCATTAGCAACATTAGCTTATTCAAAGGATATTAGACCACTGGCAAAGCTTTGGAACAGCAAGGATTTTCACTAAAAACACAATCTACTGAAGTAACTCCTTCAAATAAACTCAATTTACCTGAAGAGAGCTCAAAAAGGAGTCAATAAGAAGCAAATGCAAATAATGGTAGAAATCTGTCAAAACAGACCAGCAGGTAGAAACGAATTTTTTCGAACATCTTCTGTTGCTCAAATCAAAAATTGTTGAACTAACTAAAGTTAGAAAACATACTGGTGGATTTATTCGTAAATTGTGAGCTCAATCCGAGTTACAGATCCTCCTCACGAATTTTTTTGGTGGTGGACAGAAATCTGTTTCGGGACAGCAACTCCCTAAATCTTACTTCCCTCTCATTAGAGGTCATTCTTGGCACAAAAAGCAAACAAAAAGGATAAGGAGAGGTCATTACAGTAGTAATAACTTCCAAGACTCAAGAAAACTCTTGGGTTATTTCCCAACAAGTACTTTTCTTTAACGCCTTTAAGTTAGGCACAAGAAGCAAGAAGATGCTCACACAGAACTATGAGTTGAAGTAAAAGAGAGCATTAAGAAGCAAATTAAAAACACCTTTAAGTCTAACCCACTTCCTATGCATAGGAATCTTGTACACAAATAAATTCATGAAGAACAAAGTGACATGCATAGGAAGGTAAGACAGGAGTAACTTCAAAACTTTTAGCACAAAGAGAGGTGTTTCAATACCATCAAAACTTCTACAACTATACTTTCCTCTCTCATAATATTTTTAAGTAGCATCATGAATAAACTCAACAATATATCTATCACATAAAGCATGCTTTTCATGATCTACAAACACATAATTTCTATTAAGCTCAAAAATAGTGGGATTAAAACCTTCACAGGTTTTACCCAAAGTAGATATTTCAAAAGGATCCATAGGAACATAACCTTCATCCTCCTTTGGTAAGAATGGGGTACAATCAAATAATATAAGAGGTAAAGAGTTACTCTCATTAGAAGGTAGGTATGGGTATATCCATTCTTCCTCCTTTAGTTCATCACTCTCCTCCTCTTTTTCATCTAATGACCTTCCAGTTTCAACAATTTCTTCTTACATAGGATCCTGCAAGGCATTAGTCTCTTCCATTTGTGGAAAACACTTATTAAAATAATCAAGAACATAGCCATTTGCTTCCTTGTAATTATCAAAGCAAAATTTAAGTATCTCATAAACCTCACATTCATAAGTTGCATCAATATTTTCAAGCAAACTAGCAAGTTCAAATGCACCCTTGAAAGCAATAAATTCTTCAATTTTTTCCACATCATCAAAGTCATAATTTACTTTAACATAAGAAGATATGGTAACATTCTCATTATACTCACATTGAAAATGGAGGTGTTTATACATCCTACAACAACAAGCTTTATCAAAGCAATAGGTAACATTATAAGTAGAGCACACCTCTCTAGCAATAGTATTCACTTATCAATTTGTTCCCATAAGTGTTTCCCTTTTTGTGAAAAACGATGTTCCTTATAATAATACTTTTGTTCTTTCGTGAACCCACCTTGCCAATAAGAACTAGTTTCAAAGAAACCATCCATTGATAGAAAGCATGATCAAGCAAGGCAATGACAGACCAGCAACTAGAGCAGGAACTAATTTTTTTGTGTTTTTGAATAAAGCAAGCAAACCAAAGTAGACTGTTTTTTTTGGGGTTTTTTGAAAAGAGGCAAACAAAACCAAACAAAAGAAACTAAGCAAACTAAAAACAAAGTAAAGAGAAAGGAAGTGAAGGACTCCCCTAGTGAAGACGTCCTTAGCCTCCCCGGCAACGACGCCAGAAATCTTGATGTGTGCACCCCGTGATGATGTGGGACACTTCGTTGTAACCCCAAGAGCAAGGTGTGATGAGCACAGCAGCAAGTTTCCCTTAGTAGAGACCGAGGTTATCGAACCTGAAGGAGGAAGGAAACATCTCAAAGGTGTTGCTGACATCGTGGAGACCTGCACAACACAAACTCAAGACTTTGCCCCAACGAATCAGTGAGGTTGTCAAGCTCACCGGTTTGCTATAACAAAGGATTAAACATATGGTGTGGAAGGTAATGGTTTGCAGCAAGTAAACAGGTAACAGTGGAAGATGTATCAATGGTAAAGATTGGACTGGGGTCCATAGTTCACTAGAGGTGCTCTCCTTAGATAAACAACATGGCATGAAGGGTAAACAAATTACAGCGGGGCAATTGACAGGAACTGAGCAAGGCATAAGAATGCAATTACTAGCTAGAAAGATCCTATGAAGTTGATTGGGAAATACAATATTATACATAGACCGTAATCCAACTGCATCTATGACTAGAAGTCCACCTTCAGGTTATCATCCGAACCCCCTCCAGTATTAATTTGCAAGCAACAGACAACTGCTTTAAGCAAAGTGTGTAAGGTAAACAGTCCACATGTTCCATGAACAAGAGACCGTTGTTTTATCCCTAGTAGCAATAGCACATCTACAACCGAAGAGATTTCTCTCACTTCCCTTGGAAACTAGAGGCATGAACCCACTATCAAGCATAAATACTCCCTCTTGAAGTCACTAGAAACTACTTGGCCAAGATAACCACTAGCAATGGAGAGCATGCAAGATCACAAAAAACACAGACATGATAGAATCATAAAGATAAAACCATTAATCAAACCAACATAATAATCTCAATATCCATCAGAACCCTGCAAACACAACATGCATGATTACAAATAGATTAGATCTTGATCATGAACGGAGCTCACAAGATCTATACATGAAAGCACAAAGGAGGAGATACAACCATCTAGCTACTAAATGGACCCATAGTCCAAGGTGGAACTACTCACAAATCATACCGGAGAGAAGGCCTCCGGGATGATTTCCCCTCCGGCAGGGTGCCGGGAAGAGCTTCAGATCCCCCCGATCTAGGGAAGATGGTGGCGGCGGCTACAGACGGTTTCGTGGATTTCTGATCGGGTCCGGGGGGTTTCTGCATCGGGGGCTTCTTATAGGTGAAGGAGCGAGACCAGGAGGCGGCCAGGGTGCCCAAACCCTAGCTAGGCGCGGGGCTAGGCCCACCCGCACCTAGGGTGGGTCTGGCCCCCCTGGATGGCCTTCCGGGCTCCCCTCTGGACTTCTTGTTCCCCACGGAAAGTTATTGACTTTGGCGTTGTCCCGTCCAATTCCGAGAATATTTCTTTACTAACTTTTCTAAAACCAAAAACAGCAGAAAACAGGCATCTGGCACTGTTGCAACTTGTTAATAGGTTAGTACCAGAAAACATGTAAAAAGCACCTCAAAGTGTAGACAAGTAAAGCAAAGTAGATACTAAACAAGCATGGAGCATCAAAAATTATAGATATGTTTCCAACGTATCAGTCGGCAGTCAACGTGGCTGGCGAACATATCTACGAAGGAACAAATTTTCGTGGCTGAAGGGTGCAATCCGCCACGGTCAAAAAAATCGTGGTAGATTCATTTGTGACGAGGCTTCTAACACAAATGGCATCCATCGTAGAAGGCTTTTCAACCATGAAAAATAGGCATTCAACCATGAAGATCATCCATTGTAAAAGGACATTTTTCTTGTACTGACGATAGATAGTTGTACTATCAAGATGGGCTATCAAATGAGTAACTTGATTGTATCATTTGGAGAGAGCTCAAACCTTTGCACCTTGGCATCATATTTCTTGGTTGTTGTTTGGATATTACCATGTGAGGTTTAGAGCTTGTGGTTATCATCATAACAAGCACTATAAAAATGGATCTAGTTCATCAAAAACAGATTTGGTATAAAGATCTTATTGCTTTTTTGTGTTTGGAGGTTTTGTCGGTTCGTCATGTATGGATAGGTCTAAACTTTCCTTTGTTCTTTTATCCTCTCTTGTTGTACTATGATTTTTCTATTCATAATCCTATATAGATTGTGCTTCTCTTTGCAACGAGTCCAAGATCATCGAAATTGAAGTCTAGATGCTCAAGTTATCGTCGTTTTCGTTTTGCTTGTTATGCTAGTATTTAGGAGGCCATAAATTCTGGCTCAGATACACAGGAATTTCTAGGGGTGATTCATGTTCAAACGCACTAGAATTTTCGGTACAAGGTGTCCCTATGGTGGTGGAAGGGGAATAGGTTCAGAAATAATATTTATTTCCAGTCTAGGATGAAATTTTCGTCTATTTTTTACCGGAACTTCCGCCCCATCAACAGTTAGAACAGTCAGATCTTGAGGGGACCTATAAGGCCCCCTTCTTTCCCAAGGGTTGGTTGGTTCTTCAATTCCTCTCTCCTCCATTGTTGATATTGAAGAACTTTCCCTACCTCTCCATTCCTCCAATGGTTTTTGCATATTTTTTAGACAAAAGTGAGAGGATATCTAGATCTACTTTTCCACGAATCAATTTATCCTCTAAGTGAGGGGAACCCATGAAATCTAGATCTTTGGAGTATTTTTTTGATTTTACCTTATGTTTTCTCTCTCTTATTCTCCCAATAGCTTTTGTAGCTTTGGTGAAATTTGGGAGTGGAGGACTTGCCATTTCATTAGGTGCATCGGATTGAGTTCTTTATGGAGGATTCGGTTGGTAAAATTTGAGAAGATTGTTTATCTCAGGAGCTTATTCCCGAAGCTTGACCCACTTTGGTTCTTGAAATCCTAGATGGTTCTGTAGCTTTTGTGGTGGTGTGGATTTCTTGAGGTCTCCAATTGAGTTGTGGAAATTCCTCAAACTTGAGGCACTCGTGGAAATTTGTGGAGAGTCTCCAGTTGATTTGTGGAGATTTACCCAAGCTTGTATGGGTTCTATGGCCTCCCTTAAGTGTCCATATAGGATTGAGGACTTCACTTTTGGTGGGAGGGATCAAGGAGAATACGATGAGCCATTGCGGCGTTTGGGGAGCATTGTGCCTCCACACCGTCCAACAGAGAGTAGCATCCGCAATGGTGTGAACTACGGGATCATCGTCATCTCCACGTGCCTTAATTATTTTTATACCCGAGATCTTTATTTTGTGATACTCTTCATGCTTAAAGTTATATATCTTACTATAACTTAGTTGATTGTGTTTCTTAGCATAAGTTGTTGGTGCACATAGTTGAACCTAGCATATTGAGGTTTTGTTCTTGCTAAATTAACACTAGTTTTATTTTGTATTTATTTGAGTTAAATATTAGTTGGTTTAACTCGCCTATTCACCCTCTCTAGGCAACATCCATGTCCTTTCAAGGGGTCATATTTTCAAACCTGTGATGTGGGGTTAGATTTGTCTAAAATCATTTTACACATGGCATGTGAAAGGATCGTATGGGCACGTAGAGGGGGGTGAATAGGTGCTACTTCAAATTTTCTTATTTTTCAAATTAGGGTTTGACAAGAAAGGTAAATTCTATATATTATGAAACTAAGGTGAATTTACCTATATGTCAAACTAGCACCAACTAGCACATACACAAAGCAAGAACAAGTAAATTAAAGTGCGGTAAAGGATAGAAGTAACCAAAGTGGTGGACGCGGAGACACAAGGATTTATTTCACGTAGTTCCTTCCTTTTGAGGGGAAGTACGTCTACGTTTAGAGAGGGGGTGGTTTCAAACCACCAACGCCACGAGAGGCCTCCCTTGTTCTCCAATGAACCTCACCCCAAAGGGTTCGATTCACCTCTTCCACCATATCGTCAACCTTCGAGGTGGAATTCGGCACCTTTACAACGAGTTCGGGACACACAACCACAACTTAATTGGAGGCTCCCAAATACAAGCAAGCTGTTAAACAATCAAAGACAAGCTTGTGAGAACCAAATCAAAAGCTAGGGTTTCCAAAGAAACACTAGAGCATGGGGGCCCTCAAGTGAATGAGGGGGAATGAAGATCTCACTTGGTGAAGCTGTAGATCAAGGCCTCCTCCTTCGATTCTCCAAATATCAATGACTTTGGATGGTTGGACGAAGAGATCTTGTTGATTTGGTGGCTCAAATGGGGATGGTGTTCTTCAGTGGGTCGAGCGGCTGGAGGAAGGGGATAAGGTCCTCTATTTATAGCCCTTCACTCCACTGAACCATTTTTTGACCGTTGGAGAAAAGTTAGACCGGAGACTACGACATGCACACCGGAGACTTCGGTCTACACCGGAGATTCCGGCCCATCTCCGGACCAGCCTCCGGACCAGCATACAGATTGTCCCAGCCCTTCTGTGAGCCAAGTGGACCAGAGACTCTGGTCCAGCCACACCAGAGACTCCGGTCTGAGGCTTGGACCAGAGATTTCGGTCAGTCTCCGGACCTTGCTTTGTACCACCTATCAGACTGTCCCAGGAAGAAATCTGGAGCCCCTCTGGGGATTCCTGGGGAAACTTCGGACCACACCGGAGACTCCGGTCAAGCCAGACCGGAGACTCCGGTCTGGAATTTCCAGGAACATGTAAATATTGCAGGGAAAGTTCTGTAGGTCAAGGGTCCTTTTCACTTTGCATTATACCAACCTGTAGACAATAGTATACTATAAAATGATCTACTTGTTGTTAATGAATACCAAAAGTGATTATGACAGTAAATGTCCTTTCAGCATGTTTATTCTTTATGAAAACCGCCTATGCATATATCTCGAATACATGGCATGGGTCCCACCCATGTCCTATGGAAAGTACATTACGCTCTCGCTCGCGGACACATAGGGCGCATTTGGTAGCCTGCACCCAAATTTCGTCTCATGTTCTGTAGCTCGTTTGGTTGCTAAGTTGCATCAATAGAGCAGTTTTTGCATGTAAGTACAACTGACTATGGTGATGCAACCATGTGTGTTTGGTTGTCTCTTGCATATGTTTATGCTCACCTCTTCTCTCTATGGATGATCTTACCCTTCTATCACTCTTTTAGTTTATCATTACAACTCAATGTAGTACGTACTCAAGCAGTTCACCATCACAACCTTAGATACTACAGCCTTAGATACTATGAATGGTAGTTCATAAGTGTACCCCTACCTTCTACAAATCAATAAGCAATTCTACAATTTTACAGTCCTATGGTTCTTAGGATCTCTGTCATTCCACATTGTCGTTGGCCACTCTATCCTCGTGGTCCTTCAAGCTTCATTGTAAGATTTCTTGAAACGATGGACAATGTCATTGTCATCAGGCGTTACACTTTCCTCATCCAGCACAGAGTCATCAAGGCCAAACTCCAAGATCCAATTGTGGAGAATACGACATGCAGGCACTAGCTTTTACCTAAGTGTGGAAAGGGTGGAGTGAGTTCTGATCAGTGATCTTGAACCTATTCTTCAAAGCAGTGAATGCCGTGTCAATGGTGATCCTAAGGCTATAGTGTCTGAGATTGAACAGTTCCTTGCATTTTTTGGGCTTGTTCCTTCCAGTGAACTCGTTCAGATGGTACCTTATTGACCTGAAGGATGGAAGAATCCTAAAACGACAACCATATCCATCATCTCCTAAGTAGAACTTCCCATTATGGATATTGATTCAATCAGGTCTAGACATGCTATTAGCAAGGATGGTTGCATCATGGGTTAATCCTTCCCAACCAGCTAGCACATATGTAAACTTCATCTCAAAATCAACAACAACAACAACAACAAACACATTCAACCTGGTGAAGTGCTTCCTTATTCTATAAGCTGTTGATTATGATCTCGAAACTCTAGCAGTGACATGAGTACCATAGATTGCACCAATGCAATCTTGTAACAAGATCAGAGAGGAATCATGTTTTTGTCCAATAGAGACCTGTGACGCAATGAAATTACAGTATAATTGACCACCTTAAAATATGGCATCCACATAGGGCCGATGCGTATCTTGTAAGGTGCTTGATCCATTGGCTACTTGATCATCTCTTCTCTGAGCTCCCCAATTTCATACAACAATTGAAATAGCGTGATAATGTCCATGATTCTTATGAATGTGTTTGTTATGACCTACCACATGAAGTAACATAGCAAGTTTCTCTTCGATAGAGGTGTGTATATATGATGTCAACTAACAATCCACTCCCCCTTAACCTTCTAACAAGTGCAAAGAATGAGTCTCTTTCCATCTAGAGCATTTGGAGAGCCCCTACATCGTTATAGTTGAGTATATAGTTTCTGATCACGGGCAAACATAGGACCGTACACCAGACGAGGAAAGGCAATGCACCTAACAACCCTCTTGTCAAACAGCAAGATCCATCCCTGAATGACACCTATAAGCACAGCTGCCTGATGGATAAGTGCCATCATGTTGACCTAATGAGGCAGATCTATCATGAGTTCTTCGTAAATCGAAACTGTAGGAGGAGCCGAAAGAGTAGGGGAGAGGAAGGGACGGTGGTTTACCCCTACCATGACAGATGAAGGAGTACGTAATCGGGGAGATGGAGTAAGATGTGCGGAAACTCTCTTGGTCGACGGTCAGGTGCCGGAGTAGGAAGAAGTGATTGATACAGTAGATATGTGTTCTCAGCCGTTAGCACTGTGCCGCCGCCACCGGTCTCGAAAGAGTAAGATGGGTTTTTTATTTTGTGAGGGGCCGTTGTAGAAAGGTGGGCGAATGGAGCAGATGAGGCTACTCTTGAAACGAAACAGGGTTGGAAACCTTCTATTTCCCTCTTGCACGGCCACTGATGCCACACGCATGTCGTCACCCCCTTTTTGTAGCTCTGGTGCATGGATTGACTAGAACGTCTGATTTAGGTGTTGTCAAATGGGAACATTAGGACTCGTGCATTCCGCCATCGTAATGGCTGCCTACTATCCTCGTGTTGCCCCTTCTGTAACAAAGATGATGGATGGCATGCTGCACCTCGGATCCTCTTCTGGTGCCCACTCTTGTCTCCTCCATTGGGATCACCGGTGCGGCCGCTGGTTGTAGGCTCTCTGTTCGACGATGGGTTGATTCAACTGGAGAGGATATTAAATTTGGGCAACAAGAAGGCGTTCACCAGTTGTTACTTAGGGGAATGTCACCTTTTTGAGACGGATGGATTCCACAATCTCTAGAGGACCTCTAACTAGCGACTCCCATGCATACGACCGGGGCATACGTACCGGACACGAGTAATGAGAACACGGCACTAGCCAAGAAATTCGACCCGCGGCACCAAAACTAGAGCAGGCCCAAGACAAGTAAGAACAGTCAGTCAACACCGATCAGGCAGGAAGCAGACAGTAAGCTAAGAATACTGGAAGAAGGTGGTCGCTCAGCCAAAGCCCTAGTTCAACCAGAATAGTAGGGAAAGCGGTAGAGGCCGCTCTGTAGCTTTGGTCGTCGCACTCTAATCCGCTTTAGAAGAAGCAGCTATTCTATTGGACTACTTGGATACCAGAACTCCGATTAAGGAAAAAATGGAACCGCCTGCAGTATACAAAATAAATTTTGTAGCTGAATATAAACGCCTCCGATTCAAAGAAACGGAAAAGAGGTGATTCTGATTCAGAGGGATCCGGTGCTGATTCGGGAGGCGGCCTTACTTCTGGCCTTGAACCCGATCCCATGGAGACCCCTTTGAGATAGTTAGAATGTGCTTGCTGATATCCAAACACTCCTGGGGATGCCTGACCAACGCTTGAGGATCTTATAGAAAGAACTCTATTTTGATCTAATCACCGGAACAGTTGGAAAGCTCTTGCTTGTAACATAGCTCTCTACCTCCGCTCAAGGTTTCGTACTTGGATTCAGTAAATTCTAGTAAGACAGGGCAATATTGCATAATCTGGTTCAAGCCGCTTTCGCTAGTAGTGGAGTTGTGGAAGAAGGGGAAGATGTCGGAATCAGCGGATTCTTATTCGTAGCTCATGTTCAATGGATCGATGTGTATGAGCATGCAGTTGAGTAGCGTCGCTAGATACGGGTCCGACTTGAACTCCTCCATGTCCTTGTTCTTGATGATACCTCTGTGGAAGATCCACAACTGCATGGTTTTCGACGCGGCGTCATCATGAGCGGCATTCTTATCAATTTATAAAAATATACCTCATGGTATTATATTGCATTCCATGTGGAAAATAAACATTTTTTAAAAAATCTGAAATTTCAGTAATACCCTTATTTTTTTGCTTATAAATAGTGATTTTTTCTTTATCAAAACTTTATATTCACCTTATTGATCCAAAAAAAAGTTTTAAACCCTCATTTTGAATTTTCTTGATCCTAACAAAATAATCAAATCTGGTAGCCATAAGATGTAGGGTTGCAAAACGGCACCCGCTCCGCCCCGCTTCATGCGCAGGATTTGTTAGCTTAGTTCACAAATCTTCAACAAAATTGTCTAGTTTGAACTAAATTTTGTTTTCGCGGGCTCTCTCGTGGGTTGCCGCTTGCAAGCCTAATAGGATGTCAGTCAAGGAAAGGGGGTATTGACTAGTATCTGTCCGCTGCGCGAAGGAAAGAGCGAAACAGGGCATGAACCAGAGTCGAAACAGGGGAATCGCGGTTCAGTTACAGGCATGTTCCGTCGTCAGTTAGGCAGGCAACAGATAGGCAGATAGACAGGGCGCTCCTGATTCCTAAAGACAAGCACGGCACGCCACGCCATGCCTCCGTACACGTGTCACCGCAGGCCATTCTGGAGCACTTGGCCATTCTGATTCTGAATGGGTAGCGCTCAAGAAAATTTTCAGGTTTTTCTTCCTGATGATCATGTTTAGAGATTCAGAATCTAGGCTGCTAAATTCCGACTCGACTGGCCTACTTGGAAAGAGCACAGCATTACTGCTACAAACAAGAATGAGCCAATGCTTTGAACTGCATTTTTCCACACAATCTGAATCAAACATCCAACAAGCATAAGACGAGAAGAATCAAGCATTCATCCAACATACATAACCAGATTATTCAGTTCCAGATAGCTCAAAACATAGTACATGACAAGAACCAAGCATTCACCAGACATTCCACAAGAATTCAGCATTTCACATAAAGCTCAGTACCTCAAAGAGTTTCCTCCCTGCTTACACAACTGCTGCTCAGGCTACCATGAAGCTCAGACGACTGGCAGTGGTGCAACCACTGGAGGAGGTGGCACGAACCTGTCCAAGAAAGATCTGACCTGCCCAAGATCGACGAAGTAGGCGTGGGACCTGTCATGCACGTGAATCGCATGCATGACACCAATTAGCTCGCCGTTCCGGTTCATCAATGGCGAGCCCGAAGACCCTGGCCCACTGCGCACCTGGACTTCCAGCAGGTTGATATGGTACTCACAGAGGTTCGGCCAGCTAATCTCATTGACGGTCCTTGTCGCACCAAGCCGGCCTACGCTCATCATCCCGGGCTTGCATTCCTGCCACGATACCATAAGGCACTCGTTGGTCGGCAGATCAACAAGACCCCGACACGCGCGCAACGCCGGGGGCAGGGCACACCTCCACCACCGAAGCGTGTCACTTGATTCATGGGCACAGCCACCAGCATCAGGTCATGGGCGCAGTCGATCCATGCCACCCTTCCAATTGCATACTCCCTCTCTGCGTCCAGGTTCCCGGCTTGACGAAACGCAGTTTCGTAGTGCTTGCACAGTACCCGAATTGTGAACAGCTCATTAATCTTCAGCCGCGAGATGGGTCTGGGCGCCCTGAAGAGATGCTCGATTGAGTGAGCCGTCGTCAGAACCCCAATGTCCCCGGCCACAATCCCAACCGCAAAGCCAGTGGAGACCTTGGTGGCTCTCACAAGCTCATCGCGCTCCTCAGCTTCAGGCACCGTGCCAGCACGCATAGCAATATCATCCAGTTCGTCCACACCCTCTTCAGAAGGCGTCAGCATCACAAAGAACATAGAGTCGAGGGCATTCGCATAGACTGGAGCCCAGTTGGCCGCCATCCTGCAAATTCAAATTGGACACAACCATCAGACAATGAGCACAATAAAACATTCATGTAAATCAAACTGACCACTTACTCATGTAAAATAGTCAGCTTTTAATACACTAAACAAACAGTACCAAGCGATATATAATCTATACAATACATAGGTTTGAGTGACCTTTGTGAAACAAGTACAGCCGTCGGTGAACAGGCCGTGGATTTTCGGCTGGTGATTTCAACACAGTCAGATCTGGTGAACATATAGGAGCACGGGGCGTGTAACGTTGACTGAAACCTTCCGGTTCAACGATCTGATACTGGACATCCAGGTTCAAGAATTGCCGCTGGACGAATATGCAGGACACAACAATTTTCCCACAAAGATTGACAGATTCTTTATCAATGAGGATTGGGATGAATATCTACAGAATTCAACTCTGCATTCTCTGCCAAGAATCACCTCTGACCACTTCCCTCTGAAGATGGAGGCGACCATAACTATTCAGAAACCGAATTTTTTTCGTTATGAAAATAACTGGAGATTTATACAGGGTTTTGTCAGCTTGGTGGAGGGCAATTGGAGACATCTTGTTGCTAGTGGAAATGCGGCCAAACAGCTCTGCTTCAGTCTGAAGAATTTATTTAAGAAAATATATTGGGCAATGGAAGAAAAGGCTGAAACCGGACAGAACTCTTCTGGATACTAATAAATTTGTTCTAGCTTTCTTGGACTGCTTGGAGGAAAAAAGGTCACGATCAAAACTTGAACTCGTCTTCAGAAAGATGGTGATATAGAAAATACAAAATCTGATTCACAGTCAAGCTGTTTTTTTTTTGAACTTTTCTACTGTAGGGTAGTCCCCCACAGCCCTTTATTAAATTAAACACAGTCAAGCTGTAGGGGAGTCCCCCACAGTCAAGCTGTTGCGGCTAGGCAGAGAGTAAAGGTCAATTGGGGTATTTTAAGAGATGAAGACACTCGTTTCTATCATAAAAGAGCATCAGCTAGGCTCCAGGCAAATCAAATAAAAGTTATTCAATATATGATGGAGCCCCACAGTACTTGCAAGAAGCTAAACAAAAAAAATGGCAGGCTATTATAAGGATTCATGGGAACAAGATCAGCCACTGTGCCAAACATAGAGCTTCAGGCTTTGTACCCTGTCTTTCTCAATCTCAGTAAGCTTACTGTGCGATTCCAGGAAAAGGAAATTTATCAAGCAATTAAAGGGATTCCAAGGGATAAAAGTCCAGGACTAGACGGTTTTGGATCAGGTTTTTTCCAGGATTTTTGGCACCTAATACGTGGACATGTTGCAGTCTTCGTCGACCAGTTCTACAAAGGGGAGATCCAGCTAGAAAACATAAACAGGTCGTATATGATTCTGCTACGTAAAAAAGAAAATGACAGTTCACATGGTAACTTTCGGCCTATTTTCATTACTAAACTGCTCAGTCAGATGGATAACAAAAGTGAGTCCCTTTGGGTCATCTTACTACAGACAGGGCAGAGAAGGAGAAAGAGGCGCTGATGAATTTCTTGAACGCATGTTTCCTTACCACTAATACTGACAGAAGGGGTGGAGGATGGATACTTCGGCCACTTTCCCGGTCAGTAAACTGTGGTGGTGTTCAGCATGCTAGTGCAAAATCAATATTGAAATGTGCAGCACCTAAGAAAGGGAAACTCTTTGCATTGTTACTAAATACTGGAGTCAGGGGCAAGAAGATTGTATGCCATGGTATCCTTTTCATGATCTCTGCAGTTCAGTTCAAAAAAGGAGTGAACATTCAGTCAAGAATCATTGGGGGTCTTAGGGTTAAATATTGTCCAGAAGGAAATGATTGGCCAGCACTGACGCGCCCCTACAGCGCCCTAGCACACAGCAAAACTAAACCCTAAGCACTTAAGCCATGCTGAAAATTCATCGGTGACAAAAGCATCAGACCATGACAATAGTTCAGAACTTAAGCAATTTATTCCAATGGTAAGCTGCATCAATAACCAGGGGCATGGCGACATGCCCCACTGTAACCATCAACAGACTGGAGGTGGTGACATTTGATCATATACCTGGTTAGATAGATGCGGTGACAACCGTGTTGAGCAGGGGATGGCAGTCAGGAATTGGTCCACGTCAGAATCCTCCTGCAGTTGATGAAAAAGGTGGGCGTTTTTAGTCAGGAATAGATTCTCAGAACGAATACTTGGCCATTTGTATTCGAGATCTGTAGATGAACCGGTGGATTTGCAACTTCAGAAAGCCCACATCACATGAATATGACGATCATGACAGATACAGCAGTTAGGATATATACTAGTACTAGCTATACGGTGTACAATAACTGCAAGCCAATCTGACACTTCGATCCTGTACCTTTGTTAGGCTGTGGTGTATGTGCCTCTGCGGTTAGGGGCGAGAAGATATTTTGCCGTGGTATCCCTCGCATGATCTCTGCAGTTCAGTTCAGAAAAAAAGAAGAAGAGTAAGGATTCAAACATCATTTGCAGGATATGGTTTGGCAGCACTGACGCGCCCCTACAGCCTGAATCAGAACCCTCGTCCACACCAAAACTAAACGCTAATACACGCGTAGCACTGACGCGCCCCTACAACCTGAATCAGAAGCCCTATTCCACACCAGAAATAAACCCTAATACACGCGTAGCCTGAACCACCCAAAGCGCTGAAATCAAATCGCGTCAATCGATGGACGCGATCAAACCAGCAGAAGCCCAAGGGCCGGGACGCACCAAATTGAACGCGAATCAACTCCCGCTGAAGAGCTAGTGAGCAGGGGCGCGCGCGACCCTCTGATATAGGATGCTAAGGGAAGATGACGGGAAGGGGTAGAGGCATGAGGCCCTTACCTTTGATGTCGCGGGCGTCGATGTGGTACTGGGCGGCGGCGGCGGAGAACTCCGGCGGCAAATTAACTGAGACTGCGCGGCGGTCGGCGGAGGAGAGGAGCAAGTGGATGAAAAGGTAGATTTGGTTTAGGCAGCGGCACCCCTCTCTCTCTCGCTCTCGCTCTCTTCCCCGTACTGGAAGGTTCTAGAGTGGGTTCGGGTGGAAATGGCGGGAAGAGGGAATGGAGTGGGCTGGCAGGCGGGAGACTCAATAGAAGGTCGACACGTGGCCCGATCTGACAATTGCTGCAGAAGCACGACCTCTCCCTCTGCTTTCCTTCTTCCATTATTATTCGGTTTTGAATTTTGAACTCATTCAAGGTGCGAAAAATTGAATTAGGATGCGTCAGTGTCAGTGGCACACAAACTATCGACTTCACCTAGTTTAAGCTATGGACAAACGTGATTGCTAGGCATCCAGACGATGGGAGAGCTTTTATCGTCCTGCTTCCCATGCTGACACTTGTCCATTTGCTGCAAAACATCTCGCGTTTGCTGCATATGTCCCCGCTTTTGCTTCCGAAGAAAAAACGGTTCGTTTTAGAAATAGAACGTCTCGCCGGAGACTTCACCGGAGACCTCGTCGGAGACCATGCAGCAAAAAAATTATGCTAATGCAGCAAAACCGTCTTCGCGAGAGACATCGTCGAAAACAACTCATTGATGACCCTCGCCGGAGACCATGCAGCAAAAAAAGTTTCCAGCGAAGTAGGTTTTGGTGCATTAGCACAATTTTTTGCTGCATGATCTCCGGCGAGGTCTCCGATGAGACGTTCTATTTTTAAAACGAATCGTTTTTTTGCTTCGGAAGCAAAAGCGGGGACATATGTAGCAAAAGCGGGCCGCTTTGCAGCAAAATGAAAATTGGGGCGATTTTGGGGGAGGAGGACGATGGGAACCCCCCATCGTCCAGGGGATCCATATCATTTCATCAGGAGCAGCCGCCGACTTATAAGAGTTTCCAAAATCATCAAAAGGAAGTAAATACGTTTAGTTAGCATGTGTATAGGAGGTAAAGTGCCAACTGGTAGTAACACGTAATCAGGAACCATTTTCGCAGGTTTGTCAGAATTTTGGATGAACCTATATACTAAATAGTGTTTAGATTTATCTAAATTTTAACAAACCTAAGACATTTATTTTGAGATGAAGGGAGCAGTACGTACAAAATATAAACACCACAGGGTTTAGTAGTACAAACAAAGAGTACTCCCTCCGACAGAATGGACGAAAATAACCCAAAAGAATAACAATTTCACGAAAATAACTCTGGCCAGAAGAAATTCACGGAACTAACCCTTTTTGCAACGTCATACGTGTTGGCGCCGCACCCTGAAGAGCGGCGTCGTTACGCCTGGCGCCGCGCACCTGCCAGCGTGACGCCTCGTGGGGCCCGGTCCCGCTAGTGCGGCGCCTTGTAGCGCAGCGCCGCACTGTGTAGTGCAGCGCCGTTGCGCGTGGCGCCGCACATTAGGTCTTGTACAAGCGCGCGAGCCAGCCCTCCCTAGCCCCATCCCATTCTTTCTCACCCAACACAGGAGCTGCAGCGGCGACGGCGGCTCTTCTCCCCCCTCCACCTCCTCCCTCCTAGTGTCCAAATCGGAAGCCTCTCTCCGTGGAATTCGATCCCCCCAAGTGCCTTGAGGTATTCTTCCCCTTCATCTTTGATTTCACCCATTAATTTCTTGTTTTGGTCCATATCTTGCAAACCCTAGTTTATTTTGTAAGATGCATGGTAGAATGTTGTTGTATTGGCATATGGGTTGGTATTGTGTTAATGTTAGCATGGGTATCTATTGAGTGTGTTGACCATGGTATTGTTGTTGTGATTATGTTAGGCATGGCAAGAATTGTTCATGTTCACCATATAGACAAGGATGCTTTTTTGAGAGGTAACATAGAACCGGACCCGGACGAGCTCGATTTGGTGTTTGAGCATACTCCAACCTATGCCGAGGTCTTGGAGCAATTGAGGATTGAATTGAAATGGATGGACCCAAAGGATGATATTGAGTTGGAGGGAAGACATAATGTTGGCTTGGGAATGCATGTCCGTTGGAAGACCATGCGTATCTTCTCTGAGGCCCGTTGGCTTGCATACAAGGAGGTAGTGGCCGAATCACTAGACAAGGCTCTTGAGCTATTTGCCACCAAGAAAGTTGGTAGTTCATTGTCTTTGGACTTGAACCGTATGGCATCCCCATTGCGTACTATGAGTCCTCCACCCGTAGACCAAGAGCTAAGGCGTGAACCTCCTTTGACCCAAACATTGAGCCCGATTTCAAGACACCAAGATGATGATTGTGGGGGTGAAGATGAAGATGACAATGATGATGTTGAACTCCACGACAACAATATTGGAGATTTAGAGAAATATATCACACAAGATGACATGGACCATGACCTCCCGTATTCTCGAGCACTACAAGAAATGTGCCAACTTATGACGTTTTGATAGTGACTTTGGACAAAATCGTCATAGAGTTATGACGATTTCACACCAGATCGTCTTAAGCCATTTGGGAGGGCTAAAACCTTATTAAAACTATGACGATATCACTCAAAACGTCGTAATTTCTATGGACGAAATCATCATAATCGTTAGGCAGATTGAGATATAAGAGAAGAACAATATCAACCATTGGATGTGAACAAAATGAACGGATGAGATGATAGTTTGTGGAAACTTGTTGTGGATCGATGACCTGGCACCAGTTGAGTGCACACCTGGAACACTTCTCTAACCCTAACCCTTATCTATCCCCCGCCGCCACACCGCGCCCATCTCCGCTTGCCCCCTTCTCTGCCACGACATGCTTCCTTCTTGTTCTCCAGATCTCATCGCCCCAAGCGAAGGCGGCGATGCTCCTTCTCACCCGGATTCATCTTCTCTGGATCTCGGCGTCTAGACCAAGAGGCGCTCCCTCTCACCCAACGAGTCAACGCATCTCCCCCTGTTCTACAAGAACTTCGACACCTGCAGACCTCCGGCAGGAACTAGATCGGAATACTAGATCCCCTCTGGTTGGGTCTTCTTCAACAAAGACGGTGAGTGCACCGGCCCGACTTCTACAACATCGGCGACGCAGCGCCAGGTGCATCGTGCGGATGCCGAAGGGCCACAGTGCTACAACATTTGGTCGTGGCAGGCGGATCTTGCAGATATTGAGATGGACAAGACGGCTCCCACGATGATCTTCTGGAGTCAGCTCTACAACCCTGTGTGCACCACGGCTAGAGGTGTGTCATCCACTCCCGTCTCGTGTCAGTGATTGTAATTTGTGATACGTGTGTGCGTTGCTCCATCAGTGCGTGCTTTATCTAGGGTTTCACCCATGTTGATTATTTGCCTCATGAATTTCTGGATCACTCATCATATTTCCGTCTCATGGTTTTTGTTAAAATCATGAAGGGGTATGCAGTGCGGGAGTTCCTGGAGCAGGGAGTGCAGCCAAGGGATCTCTCCATCATCTCCAAGAAGGTTGTATGCTCCCTCCCTTCCCCTCTTTGTTGTAGTTAATTCTATGTGGTGTTACCCTTTGTGATTCTAGCTAGATGTTCCTGCTGACCGGCTTAGAAGGTCTAGTACATTATAAATTCTAAATTGCTAGCTACTGACTTTTAGGCATCGGATGAACTAATACTAGTTGCTGGTAGTCATATGTAAATCAGATCTGTAACCAATCTTAACTATGATCTAGCTAAATTAAATGGCAGTAGTTAAATTCTAAATTAACTATGATACTGGTTGCTTGTGCATGGGCAGGATGTAAAGATATCTGGGACGTTCCAGTTTTCACTTTGTTCCTTCCACCATTGTGATCTGTCTACTTTGAAATATCCTATACCTTTGTACCTTTAACTGACCATGCAACTTCTGGTAGTACCCTTCTCTCACACACTATACTTGAGTTATACAATTATATGTTGGTTTGATTTCAGTAGGGAGATTTTGATCATGAAAACCTATTGTCTCCAAAAAAAATGCATTCTTATTATGTTGTCACATAGCTTATATTCCAATAGGTTGTTACTAGAGGTCATGTTGAGTAATTAACATACTGTCATGGTGATGTTTCATACATTTGTAATCTGGTAGTCTCATTCTATTGCTGAATCATCTAAATCATATGGTTGTTATATGCCATTGCTTCTAAGCTCTGACTTGGTATTGCCTTGTTGATAGTTTTAGTTGATCATATCTTTGAATTTGTATGCCTGAAATTTTTAGTTGATCATCTCTTTGAACTTGTTCTCGTTGTTGTATGTGCATTATAGGAATGCGATTTATTTTTCTAGTGGCATGGGGTATTCTTTTATTTCTTCCTAGAAATTCCTCTCCTTTTTCCTTAGATAATGGAAGATTAAACTCTCGGTCTCTGCATCACAATATGTGCATAGCCTTAGTTCTGATTCGAATCTCTGATGTTATTTGCAACTGCATGTATTGATGTTGGGCTATTTGTTTCACCTATGTTGCATGGTTTGGGGAGAGAGGACTATTTGCTGCTGGTATATAGTAGTATCTTGGGGATAAATAATTGTATTGTTCAGATTACAATTGGCTTACTGAGTAAATTGTACTGTCATATATGTAAGGCATGCAAATTTGCTTAATATGTATGCCGAGTACCTTTTTATGTACAACTCATGCTTGATGAGATACTGCTACAAATCACTGATTATTATGTCAAATAATATGTCTTCCTCACCGACGCCGGTGCGCACGTGCTCCGCGAGGAGGGCGCCGAATATGGCTGCTCCTGGCGTCTCCAGCGCCGTCGAACTGGTGGGTGACATGGCTACTGATGGCGCCAAGACAGCCACACCTGCGCTCTAGATCGACGACATCCTACACTCCGGCTCGACGGTATCCTGCGCACCTTCATCACCCTCAGCTACTACAGGTGAGACCCAATCTAGCTTATATAGATCATCCTATTTCTGTCTTGCTGATAGCATTACTAGTTGATCTTGCCTTTTAAAGTCCAACTGAACCTAGTTGTTCCTACTCTTAAATTTGTCTTGCTGAAATCTTCAATGTAGCAATGCTCTGAAGTAATAAATGCAACCGAACCTTGTAAAAACATTGCTAGCTATTCCTGAATTCTGATCATATTGTGCTGCTATGTAATCTGCCACCTTCCTTGTAAAACTATGGACAATCCTGAGATTTCTGTTCTTAGAAATGGCTTCTGGGATGTCACTAAAGTCCCAGGTTTCATTAGAAAAATCTGTAGACGTTGTTTCATATATATGTTCTAGAAGCCTAGGCATGTTCGGTTCATGGTTACCTATATAAAACTACATGGTTTGAATAATTTGCTAGAGATTTTTCATGAGATGATTCCTGAAATAAAACAACAAGGCCTATATGTACTGTTGTAAAAGATTCATAGAGGTAGATCTGGCATCTTTGTTGCACTCTACTATGCATCTTGTAAAAGATTGATGCAGGTAGATTGATGGTGGCTGTTGCTTTTGTATATACTGTAAAGATATAACATTAGAAGATTACAACTAAAAGAAGGTTACAATATTGTTGCTGCTAGTAAGATAGTTATATTGATGATGTTGTTGTAGGGAGGGGTTTAGGAAGGACAAGAACTAATAAGTGTAATTGAAGAACCATGTTTTCCTTGTAGTTTAAGTAATAGAATTTACGAGCTGCAGTAGCTTCTATTGTATTTATGTGCTATCTTGTATTAACTTGAATATGTTTTTCTTTTCTTTTATATGTGATGTTAATAATTTCTCTGTTGCTGATGTGACATGATATGCTATAATAATTCTTCAGCTACTTCTAGGCATCTACTTCTATGGCTTCGAGAAGTGCTCCGCCATCCAGTAGCGCGCCGTGCTCCCCATCATCACGGGTCGCGTTGTCGTTGCCCAAGCCTAGTACGGGACTGGCAAGACCTCCATGATTTCTCTCTCTGTCTGCGAGATCGTTGATGCCAATGTCCGCGAGTACGGTTCTTCCTCCTCCTCCGCTCAAATAAATCTTAAAACATAAAGTCTAGTATGGTTTTAACGCATGTAGGCATTTGTAGTTGTCTTGTTTTCTCGGTTTTTGGTAGTGGTGCATGATTTATCATAGTGGTGCATGATTTATCACACGATTTATTGTTCAGGATGGCCACTGGAAGTTTTGTTAGTTACTTAATTCCATATGCCATGTACTGGCAGGTGCTTGTATCATATAGATTAGCACTTGTGATTTTGACTGATAGATTTATGGAATTTATTGGTTTTGTCTGCTGGCATATGTGTTTCCTTTTCTCCATTTGTTGAAAGTATATTGTTGTAACCATGGAACTATTGTAATCAACTATTGGAATCAACTAGTGTGTGAGCGCTGGAATCAACTACTGTCTGAAGGTGGATCATTCGCTGCAAACCTGTATGTCGATCTGTTAATTATTGTGTAAACTTCATGGTTCCATCTATAGTCATTTCGGTGTGAACCTGAATGTTTGATGTTTCGCTTAACTTGAATCGCTCCAGTTTTATCGTGTACTAGCTGCAGTGGAACACCCTTGAGCAAGATCAAGAACCCAGAGAAGATCAAGTTCAAAGGTTGGTTGTGCACTTTTAGTTCTTTGCAGGTGCTTTTTTATTGAAATTCAAAATCTTTATCTGATGCAAAGCACTGTAAAAGAATTCAATTCTATACTTTTGCACTATACTAATGAACCATTGTATGTTAGTACTGAAAAGCTAGTGATCCTAATTCATTATCATACATTGAAAAGCTGAGTATATTTTCGTTACTGTAGTACTGGTTCTATAGATCTTCTTGTAAATAAATTTCTCGAATCTAATTTGTAGCATTTGTCTATTTTCATATGTTTTGCTTTTTGTTCATTTGCTGAAAATACCTACTTCCTTAATTTGCTATATTTTGTGTTTTACTCTTTGAGCTGACCTGTAGGTACACCGAGAGGAATTCTGGGCCAGCAGATATTGATTTCATCTATTTTTATGAAGTTCATGTGCAATGTGAATGGCCTAACAGGAAGAAAGCTGTAGTATATTATTGGAACCATGGAACTGTTGTAATTTGAAGTGTGTGAGTGCTGGGATATTATTGTATAATGTGACTTGAAGTGTGAGTGCTGGGACATATATTGTATAGTATGTGATTTGAATCTATTGTAATTTGAAGTATATGTCTATTGTCAAAATATTCTTGCCTTTATGAATAAATTATTAGTTGATCAATTATTGTCAAATCGTGGGAGGTTTAACACCTGTGAAAAATAAAATTAACAAGTGGGACCTACTGAAAATAAAAGGGCGGAAATAAAAAGAAATAAAATTTCAAAAATAAAAAAGGATTAACTATAAAAGGCCTAGACTAGAAAATAAAAAGGCCTTCATGTTGGGCCTGGCCCATATAGTTGGATGGAATTGATATAAAAAACATAAACTGAATTATTGGGCTTGGCCCATACAAACGATAGAAATGGACCGGGCTGATTGTGTGCCACGTCGGACTGGCCACGTATGATCTGACGTGGCTAGGTCTTATTACCCATGACGATATTGAATCGTCATAGAGGTTATGACGATCCAAGATCGTCATAGACAGTTATGACGATTTCATCAAAATCGTCGTTATAGTTCATTTGCGACGCCCAGCTTTTGACGATCTCAAAATCGTCATAGAATCGTCATAAACAGACTATTATGACGATTATGTGACAAAAATGGAGGGTCATATATAGCCATATTCCTTGTAGTGGAGGCTATGCATCGGACTCGGATGATGATGGTCCCAAAAAAGAAGTTGACGAGGAGGGGTTCACGGCTAGAGAGGCCGAAATCCACGATACCGTATTGGGTCGAGACCATCGGGTGCCTTTGTTTCGTGATCTTAGTCTCGCGGATGAAGCCACGGTTGATGGTGGCAAAGGCATTGTGCTCGGACCAAGTACAAGTTCTTACCGGGATGGCAATAAAGTAAATAGTGGCTTTTGCAAAGGATCAAGGTTCAGGACCTTGTTGGAATTTAAGCAATGGATAAAGGACTTCTCGGTGAAGCATCATCGTCCTTACATGGTCGTGCACTCGGACATCAAGAAGCGTTACACGGTGAAGTGCGAGGAGGAAGGATGTCCTTGGATAGTGCGTGCAAGACCATTCAAGGGAGGTCCCGATTGGCACATATCTAGTTGCGTATCAACTCACATGTGTCGAGGCCCGGTGGTGGATGGGAAGGATGCAAAGAACGAGCACCGGCAACTCACCTCCGAGTTCCTCGCTTATAGGCTTTCCAATGACATCGCGTCGTTTCCAATAATGACCATCAAGCAGGTCATGGAGTTTGTGAAAGCCCTCTTTCACTACGAGGTGAAGTACGGGAAGGCATGGAAGGCTAAGCAAGCCGCATTCAAGATGTTGTACAGTGATTGGGAGGAATCTTATAACCGAATCCCAAGGTTGTTATTAGCGATGGCCAATGCTAACCCTGGCATGGTTCATGTGGTTGAACCTTATGGGAACAAGACAAGGGTTGTAAACGGAAAAACCGTGCGAGTTTTTGGCCGTGCATTTTGGGGTTTTGAGCAATGTGTCTGGGCTTTTGAACATTGTAGACCGGTCATCTCTGTTGATGGCACCTTTATGACCGGACAATTCAAAGGCACTATCTTGATTGCAATAGCCAATGACGCGAACAACCGGTTGATTCCTTTGGCGTTTTCTTTGGTGGAGGCGGAAAGCAATGATAATTGGGAGTGGTTCTTCTATCTTTTGAGAACCAAGATATTAGCCCCTCAAAGGGAGATATGTGTCATCTCTGACCGTCATCAAGGAATTCTCAATGCGGCGATGATTGATATTCCCGACCATGCTCCATTGCACCATCGTTGGTGCATGAGACACTTTTGTGCAAACTTCTATAGGGCATGCAAGATCAAGGATTTGTCCGATGATCTACAAGATTGTTGCCTCGCTTTCACGGAACGTCGTTTCTCTAACTTGTACAACAAATTGCTAGTCAACAAAGAACTCAATGCCGGTGGTCGCGAGTTTCTCAATAGGAACATTGAACATATGGGAAAGTGGGCACGAGCTTTTGATGACGGTGGCCAGAGGTATGGCCAAATGACAAGCAACATGGCAGAGGCATTTAACAAGTTGCTAAACGGTGTCCGTGCATTGCCCGTCACGACAATAGTCCGATATACATTCGACATGATGAATGGGTATTTTCTGAAATACTCACATGAAACGGACCGACATATTGCGGGGGACAACAAGAACAAGTACAAATACAGTTCCCTCCAAAGGTTGACGATTGGATGCAATTTCAGACAAGGAAAGCAGATTCCCAAGTTGTCACGGAATATGACAATGACAAGCTAATTTACCAAGTTACGGAGCCCGGAGGTACCAAGTTCACGACAACAACCATAAGTACCGAGTTCACGACAACAACCATTCAAGACAAAGTGCAACATCTACTCTACTTCCCACTGGTGGTCTTCGCCCCTCGGCCCCTTTTTCGGGCATCTTCCTCCTCCTCCTCGGTTCCTCTTCATCCTCCACCTCTAAGCGATATGGATTCTTGGGCTTCTTTGTCTTGGTCGTGGAAGGGTTGGGTGTGTAAGGCTTCTTGGGTTGCCTTGGCTTGAGAACGTAGTCGGACCGCTCGTGGACCTTGTAGCGAGTGTAGTTGCCCAATGTCATCTCGTCGGAGACGCTTTCCTCATCTTGCGGTTGTCAACAAAAGAAGATTGGTAAGGACAAATTCAGGAGAAATGCAAGGGAGGGTGGGGGATGCAATGGTTGTACTACCTCGGGTGTGTTCGACTCGTCCTCGGATGTGGAGTGATGATCGCCAGAATTGTCACCTTCAGGCGTGTTGGACCGTGACGCGGACGGTGTTGCCACCTCGGGGTCACGGCAACCTAGCAAGTTCGACAGACGCCTTAACCGTTGGCCCTGCTTCTTAACAAACTCACGAAACAGACCCTCTCCCTTCTCTCCGCGAGGGTATGTGTCCAAAGCGTTCTCGCATGCATCGGTGGACTTCCTTACCTGATCGCGCTGTCATAGACAAGAAACTAGTAAGTTATCCATGCAAGGTGTGAGAAGCGCCTAGACGGAAAAAAATATTATTCGGCACACTTTACCACAAAGTTGACCAAGGGAGCAAACTCGGCTTGTCGCCCTTCTCTGACCATGATGTTGTATTGTTCGGTTGAAAGCTCATCAAACACCAATGGCTCCTCCAAGATCGAATCCCGAAATGCCCGTGGGTATATCTCCACCTGCGCGTTGTCAACGAACCATGCGATGTAGTTGTTGAAAGCATCCCGATTGAAGGGCCTATCCTGTGCTCCTTTTGCTTTCCTAGCCTCGGTCACACACCTCCTGAATTTCTCAAGGTGCTTCCTATGAAGCTTGGGCCAATCCTTCTCCTTCCTCTGCTTCTTCCTGTCCAAGCTGCACACAACAACAAGTCAAAAAGCGTTATTTGGCGAATGATAAGCACATCACATGGTAAGGCAGTTAATAGCTTACCTATGGAGCCCTAAGTCCGTGTCCTTCCACTCAGGCGGGACAATCTGAAATAACCCAAACTGGGTCATGACACGGTGAGGCTGGTGATACTCAACAGCCCACATGCACACCATGGGGCAACGCATTAGCCACAGACGAGATTCTCTGAGGCAAATAGGGTTAAGGCGATAGTCCTCCGGAACACCAAAGCGGTCCCCTCGACCGTATGGCTCCCACGTCACCTGCATCATACCAAACTCATGTCAGGGTCAAAGATTACAAGTTCAAGACATATAATTGACGCACCCGAGGAAATTACCCGATCCATGGTGACCGTGTCAAACTCATTGGTGTACCTCTTGTACGCCTCCAGTGGGTCCGTTGGCGGTTCGGAGACCACATCCCACTTGTAAGCCCACGTGGGGAGAAGGTAGTCGTTGCCGTTATCAATGTAAGGATTGAATGACAACAATCTCGGCCGTCCAATGGGGAAGCGTTCCCAGCTCCACACCGAAAGAAGGAGCAAACAACCACCAATCCCTGAATCGGCGGCGCTCCTAAGGCAAGCGTCATCCAGCTGCAAATGAAGTGAACAACCATTTGGTAAGAACAAATTTTTTTGAGATAGTGCAAAAATATACAACAACATTTGTAAATAACTCATTACCTGACGGTACAACCAGGCCAACGCCGCAGAACCCCAACTGAAGGTAGAGTCAAAAAAAACAGCAACTTGAGCCAATGCCACTGAGCACGATCCCCACTGCTGTTAGGAAACAGAGTCCTCGTGATAATGTACCACACATACACACAAGTGTATGTCTTGATCGTCTCCTCATCGGCATCCTCGGGGCAAATCTTGAAATTCTGGATGATCCAAGTAAAAGTAGCCCCGACAGCGACCCTCAGTCTTTCCCCCTTCTTGTTTATAGTCTCGGGTGGATCCTTCCCTATAAGGTCTACCATCTGCTCACGCCGCCCGTCTGAATCCGAGCTTATGCACACAGGGTTTCCCTCGATTGGGAGTGCCAGGATCATGCTCATGTCCTGCAAAGTGACCGTAGTCTCACCGGTCCTAAGGTGAAAGGTGTGCGTCTTCGGCCTCCATCGGTCCACAAGTGCGGTGATCGCAACAGGGTTGAAGGCCGGTGTGGACCGAGTGACCATGTGGATAAAGGGGAGGAGTCCTAGCTGCTGGATGTACGGAGTGTACCGTGCATCATAAGGCATCTTGCCGGACGAGACCTCGTGGTACCTAAGTCGAAGGGGTTGAAACTCCTGCAAACATACAATGGCAAATGTTAGATTTCCATCTAAACAAACATGGCATCTTGTTTGACTTGCATGGAAGTTTTTAGTACCTGTCTCTTCTCCGACATCTTGTAGGCACGGTGTTGAACATCATAGTGAGCATTGTTTAGAAGGGGGTTTAGAGACATCCTACATATTCAAAATAATAGAGAGAATAAGAACAATTACAAAATGTCCATCTTATTCCAACTATAGTTGTCACATATACTCCATCTTACTCTAGCTATAATTGTAACATGACAAAAATCCTACCCTACTCTACCTATAATTGTAACATGAACAAAAATAGTTCTACCATCTTAATCTAGCATTTTATCCTACTCTACCTATAGTTCTAGCATCTAGAGTTCGTATTATATATTGGCAATAGTTCTAACTATAGTTCCATTTCATCCTACATGAACAAATATCAACAAACCTATATGTAACCATACAATTGGTAATATATATTGGCAATGCTTCATAATATAAAGAGAAATTGCAACCTAGGAGACCACTATCCATCTTACAAGTATTTCTAAACCTAAACATCAAATAGACATATCGATGCTTCAAATCAACCTCCAAATCCAATTGAAACTAGTGTTCCACCGAAATTTGACTAAAAGGAGACAAATAGCAAGGGATTTTCGGATGGGAATGAGAGGAGATACCTGGGGGAGGGATTAGGAGGAAGATCCTTGGCCAAATTGCTCAGATCTGTCGATTTCTTGAGAGGAGAATCACCAGCGGCGACAAACCCTAGCTGCCATGCGGTTCTGTCTGCAAGAGGAATGAGGCTGGGTCTGGGGAGGGCTGGCGTCGCGCTGGTACAAGGCCTAAAGTGCGGCGCCACGCTACAAGGCGCCACACTAGCTGGACCGGGGCCCACGAGGCACCACGCTGGCAGGTGCGGCGCCGCTCTTCAGGGTGCGGCGCCAGGCGTAACGGCGCCGCACTGAAGAGCGGCGCCACGTTGTATGTCGTTGCAAAAAGATTAGTTCCGTGAATTTCTTCTGGCCAAAGTTTATTTTGTGAAATTGTTATTTTTTGGGTTATTTTCGTCCATTCTACCACTCCCTCCGCCTCAAAATATGTCATGGATTTGTCAAATTTTGGACAAATCTAGACACTAAATAGTACTCCCTCCGTTTCAAAATATAAGATGTTTTAAGTTTGTGAAACAAATATATCTAGGCTTATTTTAGTGTGTATATTCACTTCAAACATGAGTGAACCTACATACTAAAAGTAGCCTATATACATTCACTTCAAAAGCTAAACATCTTATATTTTAAAACGGATGGGTACATAGATTCATCCAAATTTTGACAAATCTCCGACATCTATTTTGAGACGGAGGGAGTAGTAGAAACTCAGCATGATGCGAATTGGCAATTCAAAATAACATAATATTTCGCTTGTTCATCCAGTTCATCCACTGACAGACTTGTTCACAAACAGGATGCGAGTTTCGTAAAAGCCCAAAATGGCAGGCAAGTTTTGCTCTAAGGCTAGCTGCTGCAACTGTCCACGAAATGCATGTAAAAAAGGGCACCATGATACAAAGTTGAGTTAACTTCGCAAAATGGCAGGCAAGTTTTGTCCAACAGGACCCAAAAAGAAAAAAAAAATCACTTCCGTTCCATGCGAGCTTCTCTCTGTATTGTCCAAAGGCGTGCTGGGTTAACTCCTCAGTTCCATTCCATCGCCTCCCTGCAAGAATTAGTTGATCAGAACGTGGAGAAGAATTAACTGATTTCTACTAGTACTACTCAAGATGAAAAAACCCCAGAACATGTAGCTGCTGACAAATAACACACGAGACAGATTGTGTCTCTTACCAGAATAATTTCTCGACCTCCTCACTTTCAGGATCCAACTCGAGAGCGTGCTTACCTCCAGCCAAGGTCAAAACAATTTTAATGACAAATCAACTAAGCTGTAATGGAGGAACATGTTTCATGGCCGTATGCCTGTACCTACAGACTAGATAGAAAATATTAGTCCAAGAATATACTTGTGTGTAGAGCACTGATGCATTCAGATAATCTGTCTTCTTAAATGCTTCATCTGCTTGTCGGTTCAGGCGAGTCGTCCTCTTTTTCAAGATTTTGCCAATCTGCGCAACTCAAAATAACTTGAGTTGGGTATATATATTAAGAGGTCTGGTCTTTGTCAGGGTGAAAGAGTACTCTAGCAAAGATGTTCAGGTTGAGCAAATGAGTACATGAAACAGTCTTCATCAATTCAAAATTTGAAAATCCCAGTTCTCACATGACATACACACAGGAAATGAAGGGGGATCTTTAAGAAATTAATCGGTACACCTGTTATTTTTAATAAAATTAGATCTAATGAATGTCCCTTTGAGCAAAATAAATTATCCAAAACGTAATCAGTCAAATGAGATGAGTTTTCAGAACCAGATCCTAGACAGCAAGCAGATGCAACAAAACACATTCACATTTAACGAGTCTGGAATAGGTTTAGTTAACCATCGATGCCAACATTGCTTATAAAGTTAACATGGACCAAAACTGCGATGACTTTGCAAGAAAATTTGCTAGAGTGATATACCTCAAGATGCTTGAATTCCATCTTCAGGTGACTAATGATTCCATCAACGCTCCAATTTGCTACATTTGAAATAGGCAAGGTGAATGGTAAGAGAATCCCAACACCTTCCCCGTGAACCATACTCAGCAGCGAACTGTTGAGGGAAAAGGAAAGCCTTACAAAAGCAATATTAACATTCGAACATCAGCAATGTTCATGACACGATCCATGCACTCACTACCTGATCAATTAATAAAGAGATGGCATGGAGGAGAAAGGATGAGACAGTAACAACTTTATGCAGACAGGTTAACTTAGCACAGCCTTTATTTTTACACTAGAGATAGCATCATGTAGGTATAACGTGTACAATATACAGGTTAACAGTGTCAACCTTAAGGGAAAAGACAAGAAACAGTTTTCATCAATGCGAGATTTGAAAATCCCAGTTGTTACCTGCTACAGACAGGAAATGAAGCAAGAGAGCTCTTTAAGAAAATTAATTGCTACACCTATTAATGAATTAACATGCAAGCAAATAAGTTATCCGATAAAGCATCATTCGCATATGATGAGTTTAGGACAAATCTTAGACAGCTAAGCAGATGCAAGAAAACACATGGGCATTAGACGAGTTCTTGATCTATGAAGTTTTAGTTAAACATCAACGCCCAGCATTTCCTATAGAATTAACATGGGCCAAAATTTCTGTGGACGGCTTTATATTATCTACAGCGTCGACCATAAGTTTTATTACATCGCGTTCAGTTTGGCATACCTCAAGTTCCTTGATTTCCATCTTCACATGACTAATGATTCCATCAACGCTCCAATTTGTCACAGTTGAAATGGGAGAGGTGAAAGGAAAGAGAACTTCAATGGCTTCCCGTGTACCATACTCAGCAACCAACTCTATTGGCAATCTACCAAACTGTTGTCAAACAAGGAAAGCTTTACAAAGATATATTCAACATTGCGTGTCTACAGTTTGTGTACAAACAACAACTTCAACTAAGTATAGAAGAAAAATGCTCAAGTTAATGCAAAATACTTACAGAAACTCCTCAAGATAAATAAAAATACATTGCAGTTCAACACACTGGTCCTCGTACAAGTTGCACCATGATAACAGTTCTAAGATCACAAATACAATGCACTAGAAAAAAGAATGGTCTGCTAAACAAGCTCTGCATATAAAATCAGTTGCAGGAGCCAAAAAAACGGTTGCTTCAGTTGGTTCATGCAAATGTTGATGGTTCCAGAATGATACAAGAGGGACATACATCGGTGTGCCTTCAGAATAGCACATAACCCGCAGTTTATTGACAATATGGTGAAAAGGAAACCATTGCAGTCTTGTCCAATCTGCTGAAGCTCTAAGATGAAACACCTTACCTTGTTCCATTGTGATGAATTCATCATCTCTTCCTTTTCTGCACCTTCCACTGCTTCAGGATGTGCTCCAGAGACTTCCCCCATGCTTGCCTTTTTGTTCTCTTTGTTGTTCCACAGCTCAGAGACCACGTAGCTGCCGCTGGGATTGTACTCATTGATCTCCAGAAGCACCATGGCCACAGCCTTGAAGGCCTGCTCTCCAAGCTGCTCCTTCAAGCCCACCAGCTTTTCGTCGCCTTCATTGATGATTTGGTGGAGACACATCACGTTGTGTTAGTGTTGACACTGCATTACGCACTTGTCAGCAAGTGTTTGATACAATTCAGACCGAGTTTAACAAATCAGCCAATTAGTATACCTTGTGTGTTTCACCTGTGGCCACCATCTTGAAAGGATGCCAATTGCCACAAGGAGCAAAGTTCAAGAGCCTTTGTTTCGCGTCTGTGCCAAACATTTCCTTGCAAGCTCATCCAGTTCACCCATCCTCTTGATTACAATGTTTCTACGAGGGTTTAACAAATCTGCCAAACCCTATAAAACACAAGTGATTCGATGTCATAATATGCAACAAATAAATTTGGCAATACAATCAATGTCATCTTTTCTTCACATCTGGGAAAACATACGTTACCTTGATCAGCTCTTTCCTTGCATCTTGCAGTTCATCATTTGTCATCCCCTCTTTGATGATCAGAGCTTGAATTAGTTCATCCAAGTTTTCCATGGCATCAATTCTTTCATCCAGTTCATTGGCCAGCTCTTCAGTGTGTTTCTTCACATCAACACCCTCTCCCTCCATGTGTTTCAAGTTGTTCTATATCCAGCTCGAGCTTTTGCTTCTTATCCAGCTGCTCCTCTAACATCAAAATTTTGTTCAAAACAGCTTCCTTCTCTTTCCGGAAGGTATTTGACATGTTAGAGTAGATTCTAGATTCTATAATTCAAAAGACGCTTGAATGAAACCAATAATTGGAGGGTAAGAATGCATACCTTATGTTTCTCAACAATAACTCACACACCTTTATTGGCTTTCTTTTGCTCAATTCTGGCCATGTCGAGGGAATCATTTTGACCATCATTCTGCAGAGGAATTAGTTTACCAGTAAGACAATTAGTCAGCAAGCTTGATCCAAAAATAATATCATGACAAGCATGCTAGGATCCTAACTAAAAAGAGCAATATCAATGGATTGATAATAAATAGAGAGAAATTACCAAGAAACGTGGTATTCCAGCACCCTAGAAGGACTGACATTGCTATTCACAAAGATTGAATTCTGATATAGATGATGCACTCCACTCTTTACAATTGAAGGGGACTGATGTCTTCATTACTGTTCATTCTCTGAATAATTCAGATTTGCAATGTTTTAGACCTCAAACATGTGTGTGACAGTAATGTTGATGTGTTACAGTACACATAAATTTTGTTGTGTATGGACTGTGCTGTGTGTATGACCGACTTTGATACTGCACCTGGAAAACTGCAACTCTGTCTGGCGAGCAAAACCAGTGCTCATGATAGTCAACTTGAATTTTCACTTGTTCTTCCATGATAATATAAGACCTATAGGGTCTTTATCTGATATAAACCTGATGTCTGTTTGATACTTTTACATCTTACTATGCTCCAGTGAGAACATATCTAGTAAATAGTAAGCCTGGACTCTGGAGTACATTTACACAACATGAATTTTCTTTCCATACTTCTATGCAAGCATAGAGAAAAGAGCTAGATTATACAGAATTTTTATGGTTTCACGTAATGATAGCTTGAAATCCTCAGAAACTACCCAGGTGGCTGATAAGAAAACTAAAAGGTTCTTTGTTACAGGTAAAGGATAACCTATATTGTGTATGCATTTTGTTGTAAACAGCACAACCTTTTAGGGTCATATTGTCTACACATTTAGCTTGTTTGTTCGATCACCTACCCCTTACCCATGGATGGTGCCCTCTGCATTGCTCTAAAGTAGTCCTTTCTTTCATAGCGAAGTTCAGTCGACCAGTACAGTACATGTCCATTTTCTTAATACTGTGGAAATCTAAGTACTATAAGTCAGAAAAATCTACCCTATTTAAGGCGTAGGGTTGAAATTTGAACCTGGTAAGTGCCATTTAAACATATGGGTTCAGTACAAAGCAAAAGTAGACGGAAATAACTAGTCTTGGACACTTGGTCAGATCAAAAACTTCTGTTGCTCCTTTTTATAAGATAAACAACAGTAAACCATAATAAGAAATATAGTATGGTAGAAAATCAGTTATATTTTGATCGTGGAGTCACTAGTTTGGTCTAATATGGTAGGAATTTCATTTTACAGGTCAGATAAAACTCTGAGGCGAGCCTTTGAGCCTTTTGGTGAGCTGGTTGAAGGTTTATTAGCAAAGAAATGCTTAAGGTGTAATTATCCATTAGCTCTTTTCATTTGGCATACTGAATATTCTGGAATTATTTTATTGCAGTCAAGATAATAGTGGACAAGATATCAAAAAGATCAAAGGGGTATGCTTTCATCTAATACACCATAGAAGAAGCTGGAGGTGCTGCTCTGAAAGCAATGAATGGAGAGGTAGCTGACAAAAGTCCGTTTGCTGATAGCCTTTACATGACATTGATTTATCTCTTAAGTTTACGTATATGCTTCTATGTTCAGATAATAAAGAGTTACATAAAACAAGGGAGGGTAGATTCGTACCTTTTTCCTCTCATTCTCCAGCTTTCTTCTTTCCATGTCAGTTTGAGCAAGTACGTGGCTCTCTTTTTTATGGCATTCTTTTTCTCATCCAACTGCTTTCTCAGCTGATCAGTCTCTTGAACAGTTCTCCATGAATGTTCACGAGCATTGGACTGCATATTACACATTTCTGTAGAAAAGACAATAAAAATGAAAACAGAAGACACAATCATGTTGGCAATGCAAAAGAGTGTAGCACAGGAGACTTTTCCGTTGGTGCAGTTCCATGAGGGTACCTTCATTGTAGCGTTGGTGCAGTGAGTTACTGTCTTCCATGGCCCTTTGAAGAGCAAGATCCATCTGATTACACTTGCACTCAAGTTCCAGTAAGTACTTGCTCTTAGCACTAATCTGGTTTGTCAAACTAGTTATGAGAGCCTCAGTTTTACGGGACAGCTCAAGTTGCAGTTCAGACACTGTCTTCAGCTCACCACTTTCTGACAAGAACCTACCAACTGGATCATCTGAATTTTAATCCTCTTCTTTTGCCAGCCAACCGAAAATATACTTTCTCCGTCGACTTGACTCATTCCAGTCCATTTTACCCAAATGACGTGATTTATAGTGGTTATGGAATGCAAAGGCATGCTTAAACCCAATCCAATCCTTCTCAAAGTGGATGACGACAAACCCAGTGTAGCCATTGGAAGAATGCACAGCCTTACACCGTGAGAGTCTGAAATGATCTAGCTTCTGCATCACAGTGGTTCCACCTTTCTATGTTTGCTCTGCTGGAACGCACACGGGTACCCTTGTTGGGCTGGAAAGAATAAATAAAGAGCTTCATTTTCATGCCAAAATAAGACAGTTCCAAGAGAAAGATGGAATTTGTAAGGGAAAAAGAGATGAGCCGATAATTCTTTTCTAGGAGTATAGCTTATAAAGTTATATGTCCCTTTTCTCCCACTGGTTCCTCAGAATTGTTGTGTGGGTCAACGTTCCTAGCATGCCTCATGTGGCTAACACATTAATAGCTATGAGCAGGGCCTATTTGGTTGATTTACAAAGGTTGACAATATTTACTAATCAGGCCTACGCAGTGCCATACTATGCCAAGCCAAAGGGAATCCTACAACACATTTGTGAGCCAATGACACATAGGACCCAAGCTGTGGGAACAGATTCTTGCCAGCAAACCAAAAAGATAACCAACTAAGTCACATATTCCTAACTTTTGCGTGGCATGGTTAGCCACCAACCAATAATGCCCTCGAGTACAGGTGGGAACAATTTAAGAACGTAGCAAAAATCTAGCAACGGAGAGAATTGAAGTTGAAAGCCAACAGATCAATGAAGATTTGAACATTACATCTGCACTGTGCTGCAAAAGTATCTTCACAATAGTATCATATCCTTTATGAGCAGCAAGGCGGAGTGGTGTCCCAGTAACTGATAATGCATTCACATCCACTCCTCTAGAGAGAAGATATTTTACTATTTCAGACTGCACTGAAGAAAGAAAGTTTAGTAACTATTGGGGAAGCGACTTTTTGGTTCACATTTCCCATAAACAGATACCATAAGAAGCAGGTAATCACGCTAAATAAACACCATTTGTGAGGAAAACAGTATGAAACTCACAGTTACGCAAACATTTCTTTGGAAACTAATTTCAATGGCTAAAAAAATAACATATGAAATAGATATCCTGAGAGAAGCTCCACAGACTATAAGGATAGATAGTACAGTGCCGAGATAGATTGATAGCAACACGACGACATGTAGACTTTTTACATTTATGTGAGTAGAAAATTCAAAATTAATGTGACAACCATGTTTCGACTTGTCATAAGACTGGTCATGACATAAGGGGGGTCACTTAACCCCAATTCAGGAAGAAATCGGCACCAATCCTTCTCAAGAACTACCAGAAAGCCCCTATTTAATTGCGAGAAAATTCCCCCAAGAACCCAAGGAATTAAGCCCCAGCCTTCCAACCCAAGGGATCACACACGAAATCGACATCCGGGAGGATTAGTCACATGCTCATCACTTTTGGCGTGGCATGGTTAGTCACCAACTAATGCCCTCTAATACAGGTGGTAACAATTTGAGAACATAACAACAATCTAGCAAAAGAGAGAATTGAAGTTGAAAGCCAACAGATCAATGAAGATTTGAACATTACATCTGCACTGTGCTGCAAAAAGTATCTTCACAATAGTAGCATAGCTTTATGAGCAGCAAGGCGGAGTGGTGTCCCGGTAACTGATAAAGCATTCACATCCACTCCTCCAGAGACAAGATACTTTACTATTTTAGACTGCACTGAAAAAAGAAAAAAATGAAGGTCATAAAACCGTGAACAGTATTTGAACAAAACGCTTTTGGGCAACAAAGTTTCAGTAACTATTGGGGAACCAACTTTTTGGTTCACATTTCCAATAAACAGTTACCATAAGAAGCAGGTAATCATGCTAAATAAACACCATTTTGAGGAAAACAGTGTATTAAACTCGCGGATCATACTAATTATGCAGACATTTCTTTGGAAACTAATTTCAATGGCTAAAAAAATAACATATGAAATTGATATCCTGAGAGAAGCTTCACAGACTATAAGGATAGATAGAGTGCGAAGATAGATTGGTAGCAACACGAATGACACGTAGACCTTTTACATTTATGTGAGCAGAAAATTCAAAATTAATGTGACAGCCATGTTTCGACTTTTCATAAGACTGGTCGCTATTGATGGGCATGAGAAGCAAATAATATCAGGTTGTTTTAGTTTATGGAAACAAGAAAATTGTTTAAATTAGGTTAGCTAGGCTCTTGGTTAAATAAATCCACTTCTATATATCACCACGGCATGGTCGATGTACCACAAAACAATTCTGACAAAGAAGGTCTAGCACAAAACAAAGGAGCAATACAACAGTAAAGACTCTGAGCACCTACAGAGTGAATGGAAAAACCATGTGAGGATCCTTCAGTCTATACCATTAACAACAGCTGAGTGAAGAAGAGTCATGAACGTTGTTAATGCAGATTGGCACCATGGTCAAGAAGGTACCAGACGGTAGGAAGGTTTCCATAGGTAAGGGCATGCTCCACAGGTGAATAATCTAGCATTAGATCTACACACAGCCCAGAAGATGATGATGATGATCAAGTCATACAACTATGCTTTATGGATGAGAGAGGCGTGAACAGAAAACTACCCTGGGAGGTGTCAGGCTTGTTGATGTCCATCTTGACCTCCTAGGAGAGGCGGGCAGCCTGCCGCGGCTGGCGGCATGCAGTTCATGCCCATATAGGTCGTGCTGGCCACTGTAACCGGTATCCCGTGACCGTGCACGTCCAGCTCCTTTGCAATCTCTGAAGTTCACACAGAAAAAAGGAGATTAGGTATCATCAACCATGACAGTAACGTAGCATCATGACAAAAGGCGGCCCTTTTACCCTAAATCAGGCAGAAATCGGCACTGATCCTTCTCAAGAACTACCAGAATACCCCCAATTTAATTGCGACGAGAAAATTGCCCCCAAAACCCGAGGAATTAAGCCCCAGCGTTCCAGCCTAAATGACACACGAAATCGACATGCGGGGGTAGTGAATCGCCGGTATTCCGCGGCCAGATCGGAACCCGCACGGCAAACTAAACCCTAACCGGACAGACGCAGGAAAGAGAGAAGGGGGGTGCGGACATGTGGCCCTTACTCTTGATGTCGCGTACGTCGGCGTGATGGTCGGCCTCGATGAAGCTGGCCTCCAGCGGCCACCGGCCGCGGTCTGCACAAGCAGCAAATCGAAGGGTTGGAAAGGCGGCGGAGGGAGAGAGAGGTAAGGTACTAGGGTTAGGGTGACGAGCTCCAGTCACCTTTTGCCGAGGAGGAGCTCGAATTGGCACGGCAGCGGCAGATCCCGGGTCCCCATCCCCTCTCCTTCTCTCTCTCTCCGCCGGCGGCGGCGGTCGCGGAGCGAAAGCTTCTGGAATCGGCGAGCGGGGGAGAGAGAGTAAAACGGGCGGGAAAACGGGGAGACTGTGAGTGTGAGTGGCGTTGCAGGTGGGAGACCCGATAGGAGGCCGGCGCTTCGGCAGGCACGGGCACGGCCACAGCCCTTTCCTTTGAGATTATTTTATTTTCTTCTTCATTCGAATTTTGAATTTTGAATTTGAACTTCCTCTATTGACCTCGTCTTCACCGGTGGTTGCGTGTGAGTTTCATTGACAGGTTTGACGTCAGCGGCCACGGTCGAGCTGGCACTCACACATGGTCGGGATATGCTGATAAAGAAAAGAAATGGGACAAAGAGAAAATAAGGGCAGGGTGAAAGTGTAACGTCCCCAAAAAAATAAAATAATGATCATCAAACTCTAATCACTAAAATTAAGGTTACAAAAACTTTGATTAAATTAAATCATATGAATGCATGTGTGTATGTGGTGATTTGATAAATGCATGAATGAACTTGTGTGATTAACCTAAATAGAAGAAATGGTTTAAAGATGAAAATAACATCATATAAAACATTTCCAAGCAGAAACAAATAAAGAGAAAATCAAAACAAATCAATTAGGTCACTTTGAGTGTTTCTCACTAGGTCACTTTGAGTGTTTCTAGTCCAAGATTTCAAACAGAAACTTTTCCAAAAAATTTCATCCCTTACTAGATCAAGTAAAAGTGAAGCAAAGCCTATATTTCAAACTTGCAGAAACATTTGGCAACCTTATTCAAATGACAATTCAAAATTGAATCTTTAACATATGTAAAGATCACACATTTTCAAAATCTAACCAAACCAGTGCCCCTTGGCTAATCCAACTTACCAGAGACTCTCTAGTATGTGCCTAGCAAACCCACCAAGTTTGAATCCAAAATTCAAATTAGGACAGTGCCCCTTCGGCCATTTCATCAAGCACCTTGTCAGCAGCAAACAAACAAACACAAAACACTATTAGGACAGTGATTTTGGCCAACCTTGTTCCCTCTCTAGCTCTTATTACACTCTCGTTAGATGATTTAGCCTAATTAACAAGCCTTAGCACCACTATGAGCTTGGCATAGCCATTAATGGTGACCATGCCGAGCCCATTTGCCAACCCCAATGTCGCCAGCAAGCTAGAGGAAGAACTAGCCCCGTCAACCTTGTTTGGGACACTCTCCACCGTCCACCGCCACTCCATGTCCCAGCCCCGAGCGCAGCCAGCCACTGGAGCACCCGCCAAGCACGCGCCCAGTCTCTCTGCGTGCGAGCCGAGAGCGCGTCAGTGCGCCACACTCGACCAGCGCCCACAGACCGTGCGCCGCCCTCGTAGCTTGCGTGCGTGATCGCCAGCACTCCAGCACCCCGCCAGACAACCTCGTTCGCCGCCGCGCGACCAGGAGAACCCGTGCGCCATTAAATTCATCGTCGGACCCGCCCAGAGCATCGCGTTCCGACCGATCAGCACCGCCCCACGCCTCGCCACCACGTCGTTGAGCTTCGCCAGGGAGCACAGCACCGCCCCCTACCGTCGCCCATGCCATTAGCCCTCTGTGCCATCGACCACGACGAGCTCAGCCCGCGCCCGTCGGTCCCCTTCAACCACTATAAAAGGAGACCTCCCCCGCTCGTTTTCTTCATACCAGTTCACTCTCCACCTCTCACCGATCACAACCACTCACTCCCGGAGAAAGACGAGCACCAGGTGGCCGGAATTTCACCAGAGTTCGCCGCTGCAGAGGAGGAGAGGCGCCGTCGATTGGAGCCGCCCCAGGAGAAGCTGCCAGTACCAGGAGAAACGCCGTCGTCGACTTCGTCGTTCGCCCCCGTCGCTGACCATCGCCTGAGCCCCGGTGAGCCTCCCACGACCCCCACCTGCCGCGCTAGGGTTCTGTCTCGCCGGTGCTTCCCGACGTGGACGATGAACCAAAGCCGTTCGATTAGAGTTAGATCATGCGGCCCAGATCACCCCGTACCGCTTCGCCCCTCACTGTCTCACTGACGCGTGGGGATGGCCACTTAAACAGCCCGCGCGTGCGCTGTGCGTAGTGGGCCGGTCCAGTTAAACGTCCCGCGCGACCCAACAATTCAAATTTACTTTTATTCATTTAATTTCAAACAAAGTTCTTTACCTATATTCAAAAATCAACCCAGCTCGATTCACTGAACCAAAATGCATGAAACCAATTTTGTTAGAAAGGTACTGGAATGCTTAATCCAAGCCCGTTGGATTCAAACCATTTAGATTTGTAGATCACCCATGGTAAAAATAGCAAGGCAGAAGCTTTTTTGCATTCAAACATTTTTCAAAATTCAACCATAAAAGCTTTTGAGTTGATTCCAACTCTCAAAAATCACATTTGACCATACCTTTCAGAATATATAAAAATATATAGGTTTACTTACAGAAATAATGATCAAGTAATAAAAGAATGCCACATAGGCATTTCTAGTCACTTTAATTAAATAAAATAAAAATTTTAAACCTTATTAAATTGTGATACCACTTTAAATCACATTCCCATGTACTGAAATATGTGGTGATGACATGTGTTAACATGATCCCATGTTTGAGTTGGAGAATATTAAATCTTAAGTAGTTTTTCAATGAGTAGAAATTACTTTTCTCAAAATAAAATAAATGGGACAAGTGTTTTAATCCTTGTAATGTTAGTGATGATGATAGATCACCTAGTATGAACCTTTGTGTGATGATTAGCAATAGTTAAGTATTGTTTGGTGATTGTGTATCTCGTATTTATTTATAGACACTAGTACCGACCAAGGATACGAGGAGGAAGGAGGATACTACGAGAAAGAAGCCGAGGATAACTTCAACCACTGCTCTGCACAAGACAAGCTAACACTTGCAAGATACCCTACTTATGCAAGCCTAATACTACTAGTTGATTTAGCAAGCTATTAACTGAGCAAGCTAACACTTGCAACTTAGCAAGCTTACACCACTTGATACCCAATCCTAGTTTTACTTGCAAGCTAAATACTTTATCTTCTTTATCAAAGCTTTCTCTTAGAGTTTACTTAGTGACTTGTAGATTCTAGAAAGATAACTGAAGGTAGCATAAAGAGCATAAAAATTTGGCCTAGGTTAGATAATCTTGATGTCATCCTAAGGCATGCGTTTGAACTTAGTAAATCCCCATTGGTTTATTACCCACCATTAGTATTTACCCCCACTTGTAGATGCTAGTGCTAAGCATAAAACTTGATCAACTTTAGGTGAGAATACTTGGTGAAAAAGGTTATGAAAACCTTAGAATGATGAGTCATTCTACTGAAATGTTTTGATGTGTGTTCTTGAACACCAGATGATTTTGATGATAAAAATGTTGAGGCATGAGCCTTAGCCCTTTATAAAACTAATGGTTGTCTGGATGCGATACCATTCCAATTTTACCGTACAACCACAATACCCGAAATTTGGGTAGGGCTTGATTGGAAATTTATATACCTTAGTATGGGTTCCCTTGCGACCAAGGTCTAAGCTGAGGCTACCTTGTGAAGATTGTCCACTTGTGCAGTACCCAAGATGACAGTTGGTCATGGTTGGGATGCCAAACTCACAGGAGAGGTGCCTATACTAGGGTGTGTAATTGAAAGGTTAGGATTGATTATCCGCATGCTGAGTATGGTGAATTTAGGATTATTCCTGACGAATGTATCGAATGTTGTGGTGAAAGTGTACAATCTCTGTAGAGTGTCAAACTATTCGGATAGCCGCGTCCGCGGTTATGGATAGTTGGAGTGGTCATACTGTTCTATCATCAGATGTTTTCAAAATGACTTATGAAATGGGTTATGACTTTGACTTGACCACACCAGAGTTGTGATATGAAATTCAAATTTCCACTTAGGTGTTATAAAACTTTCAACTAGCTTTCTTTGCTTTTGAACTTAGTAGAGGTAAATCTGGCTTTTTGCAAAACAACCCTAGAGCTGAGTATATCCTATTCAAAAACCCTTCACTTGTTAGTATTAGTTGCGAGTACTTAAAGAGTACTCATGGCTTTGTCCCTGGCTATTCCCATGGCCAGACTATGAAGAGGAGTATTAGGATGACGGACCGCAGGAAGTTTACGACAACTAGGATCATCTCCCATCGTCAGCATTGCCTGTGACCCCGAAGATGGAGCTTCGCCCACACTATCATTATCTTTACGTTATTCCGCTGCTTGAGTTGTATTAAGAACTGGATCATGAGATCCTTATTTGTGTAAGACCTTATATATGGTTTGTAATGGATGATGTACTATGATATCAAAATCTGTTATGTCTCACAAAAATGGTAATCCTGGGATTGCGAGGTATGGCATAACAGACATCTGGAATTAAAAATCCGGGTGTTGACAGAAAGGGTCGAAAAAACTGACAGTTAGCCACCCTCGTTCTTGCGATGCACTGGCACACGGCGGTTGCACATTCGTGGAGGCTGCCAACGATAAGCATGGCATCATACCTCCTACCAGCTCCTCCTCCACCAGTCTTTCTTCTACCCAATTTTTCTTTAGTTTTCATGGGTCGTGCGCTTGCGGGTGTTGACTTCGCATCAAGATCTGGATCTCTCGTCCTCGCATCACGACACCCACAACTCCGATAGGCTCTGCCTCTTTCGAGGCGCCTTCAAAGTTGTAATGGCCCGAAGAATAGATCAGTGGGAAGGTAGATGTAGAATTGTGTATTTTCATTTGCATGTATCTACATTTGAGGTTAAATTTCAAGTTCTAATTTGAGATTATAAAATTAGTTTGACCTAGGTCAGCACTAGGATTTAAATTTAAATTTAGAATGAACCTTTGGTATATTTCAAATTTGGGTTACAGATTGACTTAACACGATTGAGTGAGTCAAAAAATGGTAGCATGGATTCGTGTATTAAAAAGGAAATAAGGGCAGTTGAAATACACTGGACCATGATCAGTTGATCAATAGAAAGTGACAATGGCAGCAAAAACCAGTAGATAGTGAACAATACTAAGATAAGTAGCAATACAAGAATGTGTTGTTCATCAAGTATGACCATGGATAGTGGTGAGAACGGGGCAGTAGCCTAGTGGTTGGGTGTGGCGCATCCCAGCGATCGGAGTTCAATCCCTATCAGAGATGAATTTCTGGAATTCTCATGCCGACCCACTTCTACTATATCAAAAAAGTGTCTAGTTCCTCCTAGCATTATTTCATTTTTTTGACAATGGATAGTAGTATCATCCATAAGAAGAAGACTAGGAAAGCAACACAAGTAGAATAACAAGTAAACACAGAAGAGGAAAATCACCTCAAACTTTTGGATTCTTTCAAAGAACAAAATGTCATGATCACGTGAGCACTAAAAGTTCACATAATCATGTTAATGAAGGGAATATGACCGATAGGCGATAATAAAGTGGTTATTATCATATTCCTTATTTATGATAAATGTTTATTTTGCATGCTATAATTGTATTAATATGGAAACATTAATACATGTGTGTTTAATAAACAAAAGGAAGTTCCTAGTTATGCCTCTCTTATAAACTAGCTCGTTGATTAACAAGATGATCAAAGGTTTCCTGATCATGGACATTGGATGTTGTTAATAACGAGGTCACAATATTAGTGTAATGGTGTGATGAACATTCATCCGAAGTATAGCATTACGATCAAAGTCATTGAGTTTATATTACTATAACAACTTACGAAGTGATCCTAATCCTTAGACCATGAGATCATGTCAATCACTAACACCGGAAGAGTTTCTTGATAACATCAAACGTCACACCGTAATAGGGTGATTATAAAGATGGGTTCAGAACTACTAATGTGTTATGTTGAGGTCCATGGATCGAGAGTGGAATTTGTTCATCCCGATGACGGATAGATATGCTCTGGGCCCTCTCGGTGATATCACATTGATTAGCTTGCAAGCAAGTGATTTGATCACTAGAATGTTATATCACAGGAACGAGAAAAGAGTACATGTTAGTAACAAGATGAAACTAGGTATGGAGATACCGATGATCGAATCTCGGACATGTAATATATTGCAAAACAAAGGGATTAATATACTAGCATAAAAGGTTCTCGCGATCACAAGAAAGTCATCGCTGAATGTGTGGGGTCAGTATGGGTCTCCAGATACCGCTTCTGATTATTGATCCAAGATGGGTCTCGATCATGTCCGCATTATTCGAGAACCGTAGGGTGACACACTTAAGAGACACTGACATCCATTTGGAGCAAAAGTTTCATGCCGGAAAGAATAACAAGCGCATGAATTTATTTCACTGGATACCGAAACGAGTTTTCGGGTGAAACTGCAGAAAGTGTTTTTGCATGTGAAATGAAATACTAGCAAGGGGTTATATGTGAATGTTTGTCATTAAAGTAATTGACAAAATTCTGAATAAATAAAAGGAGTTTTATTTAATGAGAGTTTGCATTAAATTTGGAGTGGAGAAAATTGAAGGGCCATTTTGTGAGTGGAGTGTCCACCCACATGAATGAGGGAGAGGTGGGGGCACCCTCCATGGTCGGTGGCCATGCCCCCTTGGGCTGCCCCCCTCCCCTTAATAAGGAGCCCCTCCTCTCACTTCTCACTCACACCTCCTCGTGAAGGATCTCTCTCCTCCTCTAGTATTTATCCCCCATGGTCTCGGACTAGCGAGATACATGTTCCCGGTGGCTTTTAGGCAAGAAAGAGTTGTGCTTCCGTTGCATCGCTGGAGCGAGGAGGCGGAGGTTGCTCGGTGCCTCGAACGTGTGTGCGAGCACGGATGCGCCGCTGATTTGCGGTGCTAGGACTTCCTCTAGATCTTAAGATCGGCAAGAGATCGTCTACATCAACCACGAGTTTAACTCGTTAAGCTTTGTCGGTCTTCAAGGGTATGTTCTCTATGGATATACATCCGCCCGTTGATTGTATCTAGTAGATAGATCTTGGTACATAGTTGTTCCCATCGTCGGAAATTTTTTGTTTTCTATGTTGTGAACCCTTCAGTGGTATCAGAGCCGGATATATGTGTAGATGCTTTGCACGGGTAGTACACATATGAGTATGTGGGCGATGATGATCATTTTATTGCTTCTTAGTTATACTTTGGATATTGGTGGCATAGTGGGATGAAGCGGCCCGGACAAACTTTACATGTCCTCGCACATGAGACCTGTTCCACGCTTGACATGCAACTAGTTTTGCATAAGTGGCTAGCGGGTGTCTATCTATCCTACTATAGTCAATATATAATTTGCAACGAGTCGTCAACAATTTGGTTATCCTCGTTGTGGTTTATGTTCGTAGGTAAGAACGGTTCTATCTTCGAAAGCCCTAAGCCACGTAAAACTTGCAATGGATAAATTAGAGGCGTCTAGTTTAGATTGTTGCTGGGCTAGTGTCATGATATGGTGATATTGTAAGTAAAAGTATAATTCGATACTCTTACAACACACATAACGTGTAATTTCCATAGACATTGGTCTTACACATAGAGGTATGATAGTGATCATACCACGATGCACATGATGGAGATCAAGTGCAAGAACCATATCATTTCACTTATTCACATGTGATGTTTGATTGCATCTTATATTGCTAGTTTAGCATTTTATTAGCATAATAAGATGATCCCTCATTTAGATATCAAGATAAAAAATGTGTTCTCCCTTAAGTATGCACCGATTATGTTTCGTCGCTCCAAGACATCACGTGATGATCGGGTGTTCTTGGATCCATGATCATATTTCGGGTGTAAGACAGTTACACACGCGAATACTAAGGTTCTTACTTGGAGAGCCTAGCATGTGCAGACATGGCCTCGGAACATAGACCAAAAGGTTAAGCATGAGTCATATGAAAGATATGATGCCTATTTGATGCTCGCCTTTGAAGCTACACCGACTCACGTGATGATCGGACTTGGTGTAGTGAATTTGGTTCATGTAATCACCAAAAAAACACGAGGGATGTTGTTTTTGAGTGGGAGTTCATTTCTAATTTGGATTAGTAGAACTCAATTTATCATAAATTAAATTAAAGTGAATTTGCATAATTTGTTGTAGTCATTGGCATTCGTTCACCACCTTATGCTTAGTTGTAATTGAGATAATAGAACTATAGAATTATGGATATTTACTTTACGAACTGGTATCGTATTATGTTGAGTGTCAGTCTAAAGTTTAAAGTCCCATTGCAAACTTTCAGCAAACTCTGTTTACTCCGTGAAATTTGATAATTAGTATTAAATCGAGAGTAACAATTCCAGTGTTAGTATCTTAAGTATCATGTTTGCCTCCATGATTCTTGATTTAAATATCGAGATTATCTAGGAGCTGGAAGAATTGTTTCAGAAACCATCATGTGTGGCAGATATAACGATATCTAAAACAATATTTTGGTTGCAATATGATAGAGTATAATATATGTTCTCATATTGGATGATAAATTGCAAAGGTTGGAGATGCTAGGCATCCTAATTATCCAAAAGGGTTTTGGAAAGTAATGTTATACTCACGGTTCGCCTTTATAAGCTACAGTAGCTTGATCATGAAAGTCGTCATGATAAGGATGAATATAAGATGTATATAAAGTGTTTACTACACTAAAAGATTACTAAAGAATGGATTTTGAAGAACGCCGATCATTTGATGATGGGGATCTACTTCAAAGTGCGAGTCCAAAGGTATTATTGTTTGAATATACACGCTTTGGACTATGTGTCATGTTTATGGTGCCACTATTGATGTTGATAGATTCTTTTAAAAGGAAAAGGAAATGCTGAAAGAGAATCTATAAAATATATTTGGCAGAAACGAAAAGATTGGAAATATCCAATTTAGGTATATGGATGATATACATGTTATGGTTGTATTCTTTGCTTGTTAAACAATGTGGTTCTTGGGTATTGGATACCAAATTGGTTGGTATGGAATTTCATACAGAACAACACAATTCATGAACCATAATGGCCTAAGTAACTAGCAAGAGAATATGTGATGATGTTCATCGAAAACAAACAAACCGTTATTTTTATTTCTCGTTGACATCAAAGCTTGCCTTCAAGATTTGTTTTAAATAAAAGTTATTTAAATCAGGTATTATGAGAACAAAGATTGTTCAAATAATTACCGTATTCCATATAAGATGGATGATTTACAAATCTAGTTGGAGAAATCACATCCATAAAAACTAATGCTAAAATTTCGCAAAACAAATGATTGAAAGATCACTTACAAAGTGACATCGCCGTTTAAATTATATTGGAAAGAAAACATGAAGAATCTCCATATTCATGGATTTTTGGAGTCTTTGATTTGATCGAGTGACGCTTGTGAGACTTTTCTCGGGATAATTAAAACTTTGTTCAAAGGCCAAAGAAGAACGAACGACTAAAATACTGGAATTTATACATATCGATGTATGTAGTCCATTATGTATAGTCGTAAGCGATGGATTTCAACTTCATATGCTTTCTCCGGAAATTTGAGTGAATATTCACTTAATGAGAAAGAAATATGAAATATTTGAAAATGTTCAAAGACTTTCAAGATGAAGTGGAAAATCATTGTAACAAGAAAATAAATAGTTTATGATTTTATCATAAGGGATTTATTTGAGTTGCAAGTTTAGCAAAACACCCAGATTTACATCTCCCGAAACACCATAGGAATATGGAGTGTCTGAGATTTGTAATGAAACCTTGTGTGACATGGTTAGATCAAAAGGTGTTATTTATAAAACTGCCATTATGTTTTAAAAGATTAAATCTTTAGAGACTACCGCTTTTACACTGAAAAGAGATCCATCTTGATCCATTGAAATGACACCATATGAGTTATGGTTTGGGGTAAAACCCAAATTGTCCTTTCTTAAATTTTGGTATGCTAAGCATAAGTAAGATGTTTACAACCAAAGTTGGATGAGCATGTCTTTGTAGGTTATTTCGAATAACAATTGGTTATTCCTCCATAACACCGAGGACAAAAGGGTTTGTCGCTTGAAATATGAAGTTTCTTGAAAAAGGATTTTTTCATAAAAGTTAAGTGGGAGGACAATAGAACTTTGATAAGGTTAACGAACCTTAGCTAAATGTTCTTAGTTGTGCAGCGCCGGGAATCATTCCGGAGGCAGCCATAATGCTCATAGCTTATGTGCCTCAAAGGTTGTGGTCACGGAGATCTAAGTTCCTATTGAACCAAGTAGGTCGGATAAACAATCAAATACTAAGATTTGAGAGTAAAACATTATTATTTGACAATGATGAACCGACTACATGCAAAGAAGCGATGATGGGCCCTAACTCCATTAAATGGCTTGAAGCCATAAAATCCGTGATAGTTCCACACACGAGAAATCAAGTTTTGAACTTAAAATACCCTCCGGAAAGGTGTAAAAATATATCGGTCGTATTTGGATCTATAAAGAAACAGACATGGATGTTTCACATCTATGAAATAGTCGACATGTAGATAAAGTATTTTACGACAATGTTCAAGGAGTTGACTATGACAATATTTGATCTTTCATAGCGATACTCAGTCTGGACGGATTAAAGTAACAACCACTACATATAATTTGGTATATGGTAAATGAATAAACAAAACAAAGTTCTTCTAATAGAATGGTTACCTAGGACGTGTGCATGACACGGTCCAAAGGGTTTTGTTAATTCAAAGGATGCTAAAAGGCATGCAAACTTCAATGGTTGAAGTAAGCATCGCAGAGTTGGAATCTTCACCATGATGAAAAGGAGTTTTCATCAGGAGACGATGAAGATGCTTGCATTTGCAAGAAATTAAGTGGGAGCGCTGAGACATATTTCTAATACATTATGTAGAGGACATCTTGTTGATTGGAAATGATGTATCTTTTATTGACAAAGGTTAAGAATTTCATTTCGATGAAAGACTTAGGCAAAACCCGAATATTTAGCATGAATGTCTACGTGGATAGACTTTGACGCTAATATGGTTGTGCCAAACATACATATATGAGATATTGAAGGAGTTCAATATAGAAACAACGAGAAACAGTTCTTGTCGCATGGAAAAGAATTGAATCAAGATTCAAGTGTATCGACACTTGATAAGTGAAACAAGATTCAAGTGCTTTGACACTTGATGAGTGAAATCACAAGAATGTTTTGATCAATCATACCATGATATGTACACATCTAGGTATATCCTATGCTCTAAGTGTTATGAGCATATACCAGAATGAATCCTAAAATGATCATTGGACGATAGTGAGGATATTCTTATGATCTTTTGGAAGAACTAAGAATATATTTGTGTAGAGGTGACAAACAATTACAAATAGTTGATTGTAAAGCGTTACATTGATACTAGTGTTGTCATAAGATACAAATTAAGTTTATCTCAATTTAAACTATGAGTGGCACAATGAAATGGAAAGGAGTTTCCATGATGGATTTGGATGTATTCCAAAGTTAAAACATTGTGACGAATACTACAACAAAAAGGCTAAGTATATGACTGCTATAGTAGCAGCAAAGGAGGGCATTTGTGTCAAGTAGTTTGTTATCAAACTAAGGTGTGGTTCGCAACGGGCTAACACTAAAGATATATTGTACGATAATAGTATCGACATGATTTAACCCCAAGGAACTAAAGGTCTCACCAAAAGACCAAATTTATACAATGCCATCTCATTGGAGAATGATTGATGCGTGGAGACGCAAAGACATACAAATACACACGGACCTGAAAGTAACAGATCCGTAGATTATGTTAACCACTTGCAGTTGTGTATATGGAACACCAGAAAGCCATAGGTGTTTAATACGCAAAGTTTTCAAACTAGATTATTGTCTCTAGTGCAAGTGGGAGACTGAAGGGAATATGCCCGAGAGGCAATAATAAAGTGGTTATTATCGTATTCCTTATTTATGATAAATGTTTATTTTGCATGCTATAATTGTATTAATACGGGAACATTAATACATGTGGGTTTAATAAACAAAAGGAAGTTCCTAGTTATGCCTCTCTTATAAACTAGCTCGTTGATTAACAAGATGATCAAAGGTCTCCTAATCATGGACATTGGATGTTGTTAATAACGAGGTCACAACATTAGTGTATTGGTGTGATGAACATTCATCCAAAGTATAGCATTACGATCAAAGTCATTGAGTTTATATTGCTATAACAAATTACGAAGTGATCCTAATCCTTAGACCATGAGATCATGTCAATCACTAACACTGGAAGAGTTTCGTGATAACATCAAACGTCACACCGTAACAGGGTGATTATAAAGATGGGTTCAGAACTACTAAAGTGTTATGTTGAGGCCCATGGATCGAGAGTGGAATTTGTTCATCCTGATGACTGATAGATATGCTCTGGGCCTTCTCGGTGATATCACATTGATTAGCTTGCAAGCAAGTGATTTGATCACTAGAATGTTATATCACGGGAACGACAAAAGAGTTCATGTTAGTAACGAGATCAAACTAGGTATGGATATACCGATGATCGAATCTCGGACATGTAATATATCGCGAAACAAAGGGATTAAGAAACTAGCGTAAAAGGTTCTCGCGATCACAAGAAAGTCATCGCTGAATAAGTGGGAGTTAGTATGGGTCTCCAGATCCCGCTTCTGATTATTGATCCAAGAGGGGTATCGATCATGTCCGCATTATTCACGAACCGTAGGGTGACACACTTAAGAGACACCGACATCCATTTGGAGCAAAAGTTTCATGCCAGAAAGAATAATGAGCGCAGGAATTTATTTCACTAGATACCGAAACGCGTTTTCGAGTGAAATTGCAGAAAGTGTTTTTGCATGTGAAATGAAATACTAGAAAGGGGTTATATGTGAATGTTTGTCATTAAAGTAATTGACAAAATTCTGAATAAATAAAAGGAGTTTTATTTAATGAGAGTTTGCATTAAATTTGGAGTGGAAATTTAATGGGAATTTGAGTGGGTTTTTGAGTGGAGAAAATTGAAGGGTCATTTTGTGAGTGGAGTGTCCACCCACATGAATGAGGGAGAGGTGGGGGAACCGTCCATGGCCGGCGGCCATGCCCCCTTGGGCTACCCCCTCCCCTATATAAGGAGCCCCTCCTCTCACTTCTCACTCACACCTCCTCGTGAAGGATCTCTCTCCCCCTCTAGTATTTACCCCCCATGGTCTCGGACTAGCGAGATACATGTACCCGGTGGCTTTTAGGCAAGAAAGAGTTGTGGTTCCGCTGCATCGCTGGAGCGAGGAGGAGGAGGTTGCTCGGTGCCTCGGACGTGTGTGCGAGCACGGATACCATCCTAGGAGCCCCCGAGTTTATGCGTAAGCTTGGCTGTATTCTTGATTTGACTGACTCGAATGCTGCTGATACCTTCGATCCGGATTCACAGATGCAATATAGTAGCTTTTACCTAGTAGACCTAGACCTAGGTTTAGTCGAACCTTGTGGAACAACGCTAAAATGAATAAAAATAGGGACACGTCTACAAGACTTTGTTTTTTTTGTTTTACCTTCGTTTACCGGACCAATCTATTTTACTTTATATTTGGATTGATTCGATGGATGTCGATAGGTCAAGGTTGAAGATCCACCTGTAGTTGCACGTCATATGGGAAAATATAATAATAAGCATAGTCATGTGTAATGTTCCAATAGAGATAATCTTTGTGGATAGCATATCCTAATATATTAAAGCCCCTGCGAGCAGCAGGCATATCGATTGCCTTTTGATCCAAACGGTTGTACCACGAAGCACCGAGTTACAAACAGTAATTAAGTAATAAACATAGATCAAAACTATAAGGTCCCAACCTTTAATAAGGTAGAGTCCCCTGTGTTTACAATGCTAGTCCCTGGATCAATAGCTAGCATCCACAGTTAAGATGTAATATCAAGAAACAAAGGTCATAATACAACTTTATAACCAGGAATAACATAATTTTATTACATCTTACATAGCTCATTTGGCTATTACATTCCATTGCAGCAGGATGTCCATAAGCATGGCGTCCTTCATCTTCAAAGTGCCACAGGCAGACATGTTGGTTATAGACTTTGTAATCCTAATCATCAAACTTTACTAACATCAATCAAACCTGCAACATACAAGTTACAGCCACAAGGGTCAATACATTTGAATTGTATTGGCAAGTGATACTATGGTGGTATAGTGGAGTCTATCATCTATATGCATTTGGCTAAGTGGAGTTGAGGCTTGCATTGCTCAAAAATAGATTTTTCCTTAACATTTGAAAACACTAAGTTTTTGCTTGACAAAAATAATCTTTTGCAAGGCATCTCCCAATCAAAGATTGAGGATCCTTTAACCCTTGTTCAATCCACAAGTTTTACTTAGAAGTTGGAGTGATGAGATTCTTGATTGCTTCCATGTCTTGATGCTCAAATTGTCCTTTACCAGGGACATGACTAAGTACTTAGATTTTACACTCTGCAGAGGTGGTGCACTTTCCCCACAAGACTTGGTTTCCCAAGACAAGATCTTTCAGAAGCCTTTCCTTAGACCAAATGGACGCGTTCCAACCTATCATCCCACTACCACCAACTGTCCAAATGGCTAAGTTCTAGCAACCTATATGATCAAGGCAGAGCCCATAATGCCAAGTGGTTGCACTTGAAGCTTCTCAACATTTGACATCTCAAATCTCTTTGTTCCTGGGTGGCAATCCACAAGTGTGATACACAAGGTAAACCATAGCCATGGGCCTCTCAACCAAAAACCACCAAGCAATTACCATTCCACCCAGGTGATTCATTAACTTAGTTGTTTTATTAAACAAAAACACAAGTCCTCAGACTTAGAAATTTTCCATAGTATGAATGTATATTCCACCCTTGTTTTCTATTAGCTAAGCTAAGCATGATAGTAATATAAATCTTAATTTAGGAAATTCTACTAAGGTTTCATCTACTAGGTTTTCCCATAGCATGGTTTATACTTAGCAAAAATTCCATGCAAGTTTTACTTAGAAAACACTAATGCATAGTGAAAGCAATGGGACAAAAGTATGAAGCATCACTTGCCTTTTTGGTAGAGTATAGGTTCACTCCTTGTCCTTGCAACAATCACACTCTTCAAGTCACTACAATTCAATCAAGCAAGGTACAATCTCAATCTACCAATCAAGCAAAACAACACATAAAATCATAGAACTAAAAAAATGTATGCAAGCATGCCAAGGATTGTTTTATTTGAAAAAGTGGTTCCTAATGGGTCATAAACATTGGAGAACACCTAATGGTCATTTTATAAAGTGGTAAAGTCATTTGCAAAAGGTTTCACTTTATAAACCATTTTCAAAACAAAGCATCATTTTATGTGGTGTAGAAATATTTTTACTAGGGCATTAATCTATAGGGTTCACCAAAATATGTTTTCAAACCATAAAACTTGGTGTTTGGGGTCAGAGAGTTTAAAACAAAACATTTCCCAAAAGTTTCCTTCCAAAACCATTTTTAATAAATAAACCATATTTTTATTTGACTAGAAATGGTTTTAAATCAAAGAATCATCCTTTTGTTTCACCAAATACATTTTTGAATCCACAAAGTGTTTCCTATGGTCAGTAGGTTCAAATCACACCATTTGCAAAAGATTTTATCCCCAAAATCATTTTTGAACAATTTTTATAACCTAAACAAGCATACAAATGTTTCTGCAAAAGCAAACATTTTACCAGAGGCTTTTTACTAAACAAATGGCATGGTTGGCTAGGGCTAGTTCCACTGATTCCATTGATATAAAGTTTGTAATTTTTGGACGTGTGGATCAAAAGTTACAAGAGTTTCAAATCTGCATCTAAATCAGATTCCAATTTTGTTTTTAAACAGAAACTGGCCACGCGTCATGTTCCTATTGGGCGGTACCGGTTCGTCTGGATCACGTGCTGCAGGCCGTTGGATCTAACTGATATCGCACGGCGCAGGTTCCCTCTTACCCCTTCGCTCACTTTCTTTCCTAGCCGCTGGATGATGATGATCTAACGGCTCTCAGGAGGTTGACCTAAGTCTGGCGGCGCAGCGACGGTGGCTGGCGGCGGCGAGGTCAGATGGTGGCGGCGCTGGTGAAACAGGAAGCAAGAGAAGAGGAGGAGAGGCTCACCGTGACCGCAAGGACGTGGGGAAGCTCGACGTGCTGGTTGCAGACGGAGGGGCGCTCGCATGTGCTGGTGATTGCTCACCGGAGTTCGCTCGGCGTCGGGTGCGTTCAGGCGTCGCTGGGGATGTTGCTACAGAGCACGGGAGAGAGAACAGAGGTTGCGGTTAGCTTCATACGCGGTTCACTAACAAGCGAGCATCAACGAGAGGAAAGGGGGTGGTTAGATTCTACCAGGAATGCTCGACGGAGCAATGGCAGACGGCGGCGCACGCTCGGTGTCGACGAAGCCGAGGTTACAGGGCACTCGCGGATGGATGAGTGGCACGGGGAGACGCGCCAGGAGGTGGGGAGTATGTGTGCGTGGTCGATGAGGCAAGGGGCGGCGCTGGGTCGCCAGAATTTGCACCGGACCTCGTCGGAGCCAGTGGGCTTGCCACGAGCAATTCGAGCAGCCCTGGGGCGGAGAGGAGCTGGGAACAGAGGGGAACTGGGGAGGAGACAGAGGCGATTATGAGGGCAAGGTCGCAGGGCTGATTTAACTGCTGCGTTAACGCGAATTGACGTCGATGAATTCCGCCAGAAACGGTCGAGGAGGGAGGCGCTGTCACCGCGGGTGAGGACGATGAACATGAGGGGGTGGGGTCGGTTGGTCAGCGAGTGAGTGAGAGGGAAGGAGGTCCACTAGTCAGCGTCTGCGCGGGTGCGGGTCAGAGTGAGAAAATGTTTCGGCAGAGGGGAAAATAGGTGGGCTTGCTGGGCTGTTGGGCTGGCTGTCCACTTCTATTTTTTTCTTTCCTGATTGATTTTCCTTTTTTCTGATTCTATTTTTCTGTTTTGGAAATTCAAACAAACAAATCAAACATTCAAACAATTCAAAACACTTCCAAACTTGTATTGAGTTTTGGTTCTGTTTAACAACATAAACCAAAATCCCAAAATAAAATAATTTTATTCTTTTTAGGATCTATTTAATAATTAAATAAAATAGATCTTAATTATTAATTTAAATAGGTTTTGATTTATTTAATAAAATCTCCATTTGAAATCTAAATATTTTCAAACCAAATCAATAGGTTTTATTTGAAAATATAAGATACTTGGGAAACTTGTTTTAAAATAAAATAACATTTTTATTTTAGGGTCCATTAATAATTAAATACAATGGACCTTAGTCATTAAATCAAAAAGGGTTTGTTTTATTAAAAACTTTATTTTGAAATCTAAAATAAAACCAAAACACTTCAGTAGGTTTTATTTGAGAATATAAAATACTTAGAAAACTTATTTAAATAAATAAATAAGTTTTAGTGTTTATTAAAAATAGGAAAAGCCTTTACTTAAATAAAATTGGATATTAAATCCTTATTATTTTGTTTAAATAAACTTTTACTCTTTTAAATCAAAAGAAAACATTTTATTTCAAAAGCTTGGCCAAGGTTTAATTTGGCTCTATAAATTATCCTTATTTCTAAATCTACCTTTTCTTTTGAAAACCAAATCTTTTTATTGAAAGATCCAAAATAATAATTTTGAATATTTTGAAGTTTAATGTTTATTTATCCCTTTAGGACTTTATTTGATCCAAATAGGTTTTGAAAGTTTCCAATTGGATTCCAAAGTTTCTTCTCACCCTGAAAATCAACAAAGTTTTATTTTATTCATTTATTTTTCACATTACAAGATTTGGAAAATCTTGGGATGTGACAAAAACCTTAAGGAGAGATGTTGTTTTTTATCCCGAATGGGTCGCTAAGGGAAGACCCTACAACCCTTTCTGTCACTGGGTTTCCTATGAGATCGCCGATAACCAAGTATCACACCTCAAGCCTTGATCGATCTCGGGGGTCTTGGGTACCTACAAGACCAAAGATAGAGGCAAGTTACAAAGAAACAGAAGATATTGAAACCTTCGATCTGGATTCACGGATGTAGTATAGTAGCTTTTTCCCTAGAAGATCTAGGTTTAAGCGAACCTTGGAAATCAATGCTAAAAGGAAATAAATAAGGGCACGTCTACAAGACTTTATTTCTTTGTTTTACCTTAGTTTATCAGACCAATCTAGTTTAATTTTTGTAGTTGGTTGAATCAATGGATGGAGATAGGCCAGGGTTGAAGATCCACCTGTAGCTGCACATCATATGGGATAAAAGATAATAATAGGCACAAACATGTGTAATGTTTGAACAGAGATAATCTCTTGTGGGAAACGCATCCTAATATACTAAAGCCCCCGTGATGCAGCGGTCATAGCAATAGTCTTTTAATCCAACTGAGCACACACCAAAGCCACGGGTTACAAACGATTATTAAGTGAAGAACACAAATTAAAGCATTAATTGGTGATGTTGTTGTGATCCCGAATAGGTCGCTAAGCAAAGACCGTACTACCATTTCTGTCACTGGGGTTCCTATGAGATCGCCGCTAGCCAAGTATCTCACCTGAAGCCTTTATGAATATATGGGATCTTGGGTACCTACAAGTCCATAGATCGAGACAAGAGACAAAGAAACAAGAGATACAAATCTTAATTGCAAACAAAATACAATACTCCCATGATTAGATGCACATAATTGCTGCCAGGTTTCTCCCCAACCCGCAGCCCATGAGGACTACTCACTCATAACAAATAGATAAAGGATAGAAAACATTGTGCAAAATACTTAAATTGAAATCGAATTTTCTTACAATGGTCGCCAAATCACGAGGAGATCTAAATTACAAAGTAATGACTATGGCTAGTGGAGGGATGGATGGTGGAGTGGGTAAACAATGGATCAACAATGGTGCAGATCTCCTTTGGTGGTGTTTTAATGAAATCTGAGAATGGCGGCTCTCTAGATGGCGACTGGAGCCTCAAAATATATAGGCGTCTGCGGTGACCCAGCATACCGCTGCATGATGTAGTACACTATAGTCGTTGACATAACACCAATGAAACACCGTTCACTAGTATTTTATCCCTCAGAGTGGTACAACAGAAACACAGTAGGTCCAAGACATGACTATAGGTTACAACTCGACTCTTTACAAAAGATCCACAGAACACTCTAGGTTAAAGAGAGACAAGGAAACTTCTTACAAAGAAGAATCAAAAATAATCAACTCATAACTATCATACTCATAGACTAGTATTTAAACTATTGGGCTTGCATTGATGTTATTTCAATACTCTACAGTAATAGGTTCTATGGCTAGAGATTATATTCCTATCTATTCAGCAACTTCATCTTCACTTTAATTGATATATTTGTTGACTTCATTGACTTTATCGAAGAACTTGAGCTATTGATGACGATTCCCTTGAGAAGAAGTTGATGTGGACGTCGTTTGTATTGGCTTCAGAATATAGCAAGGGTTAAGAAAATACGTTGAGTACGAGCGTACTCAGGAAGTTCACTAAAAATGAGTGTTTGATGCACTATCTACAACCACAGACCATAGGTCGTAGGCAATGTAGGTTTTTGAAAACATTTCTTTAAAGGTTGCTTTTATGCTGAAAAGCTATGCCTGTCAGCCTTCATAGGTTTACCAGAACTTTCATGGGGTTCCTTTCCTGCAGCGTTCGTAGCTCCTTCCCAGAACAGAGAGTAACAAGTTATAGTTCTTACACTCTGCAGAGGTGCGTTGCTTTACCCATGAGAGACCTTAGCCTTGTTGCACAACCAAGTCATGAGCTTGTCCACACTTCCTTTATATGGGGCCCAATCTAAGATCAAAGTCAATCACTGTCCTACTATGAGAACTTTGGTACTAATATTGAATTAGAACTACTGATAGGTTTGTTGTAATTGATCTATTGGTTCACATTTTGTGATTAATCATTGGTCCTTATGATCTTGGTGGTGAATTGTTCTTGTAATCATGCTTAAGATATGTGATTTAATACCCAATGATTTGATATCGTTTCTGGCAGTGGTGAGAAGGTGATGTGGTTGTTTTAGTGGCTTCTCTGTCCTGGTTTACTTTTGTGGTGCAGGAATATGTCTTACTGATCTTCAATTGACAGTGATATGTGTAACTTAGAACAATTATTAGTTACTTGGCTAGATAAATGATCTAAATTCGTTTGGTGTGTTCTGTTTGTATTGTCAATATGACAAATTACATCGGAAATAATTCATTAGATCCTTATATGGTGGTTGTGCTATATTCTTATATGAGATATATTTGATGCTCTGAACCTGATTCATTGATGATCTTGGTCCCCTCTTGAATATAGTTGCATCACTTTAAATGATTCCTAGCAAAAGATAGCTAGGGAAATGATTTGGACTTTTCTTTGGTTGCTTGCAGATGGTTTTGAATAAGTTGGTGGTGATCAGATCATGCACATGCATGATCTTGGGTCGGATATGAATTAGAATATGCAAAGTAGATCCTCTTTGTCTACTTAATGGCTTGATATCTAGATAAATGATTCCTATAAATATTAGGAAGATGATTTAGATATTCCTTTCATGGAAGCTTATATTTATAGAGAAACATCTCTCTTTTATGGGTATTGCTGAGGTGTTACCCATAACTGGGATATGCCCAATAATACCCACACAAGGAACTTGTCCTAGTTTATGTGATGTGGCTAGTTGGCTCTAGATTAGGTCTATGTGTTGGAGATATGCCCTAGAGGCAATAATAAATGTAGTTATTATTATATCTTTGTGTTTATGATAAATGTTTACATTCATGCTATAATAGTATTAACAAGGAAACATTAATACTTGTGTGATTTGTAAACTTAAAATAGAGTCCCTAGTAAAGCCTCTATATAATACTAGCTTGTTGGTTAATAAATGATTGTGGTTTCCCTATCATGAACATTGAGATGTTATTAACAACAAGATCATATCGTTAGGAGAATGATATGGTGGACATACTCCTATAGATAAGCGTAGCATAAAGATCAAGTCATTTCAATAGTTCAATTGCTATATGCTTTCTGATACATAGTAACCTAATTCCTTCGACCATGAGATCATGCATATCACCTTTACCGGATGGATACTTTGATGACATCAAACACCACACCGTAACTGGGTGGCTATAAAGGTGGCATTGAGTGTTTGGAAAGTATTGGTTGAGACACATGGATCAAGAGTGGGATTTGTCCATCCATATGACGGATAGATATACTCTGGTCCCTCTCGGTGAAATGTCATCCAATTAGCTTGCAAGCATGTGACTGGCTCACAAGGGATCACATATCACGGGAACGAGAAAAGAGTACTTATCAGTAACGAGGTTGAACTAGGTGTGCAGAGATACCGACGATCATAACCTCGGATAAGTAAACTATCGTTAGACAAAGGGAAATTGGTATCGTATGTAAGTGGTTCATTCGATCGCAAAGTAATCATAGAAATATGTGGGAGCCATATGAATTTCCAGATTCCTCTATTGGTTATTGTTCGGAGAAGTGTCTCGATCATGTCTGCATAATTCACGAACCGTAGGGAGACACACTTAAGGATTCGACGTTGTTTGAGTAGTTATGGAATGATGAGTAAGAGACCGAATGTTGTTTGGAGTCTCGGATGGGATCCGGGATATCACGAGGAGATCCGGAATGGTCTGGAGAATAAGATTCATATAAGGAAAGTCCTGTTTCGGAGTTGAGGAATGGTTCCGGTGTTTTCATCGGGAATGTTCTAGAAGGTTCCGGAATGTCCGGCACTCCGGAGGGGAAGGGTACATGAATGTGTCATACCAAGTTGGAATGATTGCATCATGTACTAAGTGTCATCGCTGAACAAAATAAAGGGTTTAATCAAATCCTAGTTTGAAAAGTCAAACGCCAATTTGAAAAGTCAAATGGCTATTTTGGGAAGTGGAGGGGAAGTGGGAAACTGAGTTGGGGAGGAGTTCCTCCTCCACCGCCGGCCCACTAGGAATCCGAGTTGGGGAGGGACTCCCTCCCCTTGGCCGGCGCCTCCCACCTATAAAGGGAGGGGCAGGGCTGCCCCTCCAAACACACAAGTTCTCCACCCAAAACCCTAGCCCGGCGCCGCCACCTCCTGTTGCCGCCGCCGCCACCTAGGGCTCCCCTAGCCGCCGACTTGGGCAAGTCCCAAGCCCTAGCCGCCGGCCCTAGCACCTCCTCCTTGGTGTGTCTAAACCCTAGATCGCCGAGGAGCTCTCTCATAGTCCACCATACTCGCTCCGGCTTAAGGCGAAGCCCTGCGAGATCTCCCCTCTACTTCCGGTACCACGCCGTTGTGCTGTCGGAATCGCGAGGAGAATGCTACAACCTCCGCTGCCTGCTGGAACAAGGGAGAGGAAGGTCTTCGTCGAGTACCGAACGTGTGACCGACTGCGGGAGCGTTTCCGGAACGCAGCGCCGGAAGGATCGTCTACGCGATCTTGAGATCGGGAAGAGTACGACTACATCACCCACGAGAATCCGCTCTCGTTAAACACTTTGGAATCTTCGAGGGTGAGTTATTCCATCGACTCGTTGCTACAATCTAGTAGATAGATCTTGGCTTGTTTGTTTGTATGCGGTAGAAATTTTTTGTTTTCCATGCTGCGAAACCCTACAGTGGTATCAGAGCCGTGTCTATATGTAGATCTGTTGCACGAGTAGAACACAATGGTCATTGTGGGCATTGATGCTTTTATTGTCGATTGCTTCTTGTGTACTTTGCATCTTGCGGGATGTTGGGATGAAGCGGCCCGGGCTAACCTTACATGACATCATTCATGAGACTTGCTCCACGCTTGACATGCAACTTGTATTGCATAAGTGGCTTTGCGGGTGCCTGTTTCTCCCAGCATAGTTAAGATTCAATTTACAACGGGTGATTAACAATGCTAGTATCAATGTTGTGGTTCTTGTTCGTAAGTTAGAACGACACTTATTGAAAGCCCCAAACCATGTAAAACATGCAAAGAAAGTAGAGGCGTCTAACTTTGTTTTGCAGGGGTGTGCAGTGATGTGATATGGCCATGATTGTGATTATATTTGATGTATGCAATGTTCCTTATTGTAAGTTGGCAACCGGCAGGAGCCATATGGTTGTCTTTAATTTATGTTAAGACCCGCGTGTCTATTCAAAGTAGTTGTAATAGTTGAAGCCGGTGAACGACAACCATGGAGAAGCGTCATTGACCTTGATGCATTGCCGGTGATGATGGAGATCATGTTCATGCTTGAAGATGGAGATCGGAAGCACAAAGAAGAAAGGCCATATCATATCACATATTATGAATTGCATGTGATGTTAATCCTTTATGCATCTTGTATTGCTTAGTTAACAATGGTAGCATTATAAGATGATCCCTCATGCACATGAATTTCAAGTCATAAAGTGTTCACCCTTAGTTAGCACCGTTGCTAAAGCTTGTTGTTTCGAAGCACCACGTGATGATCAGGTGTGTTAGATTCCACAAGTGTATACAATGTGAGCAAGCCAGATTTGCTCATGCGGAAGCTAAGGTTTGATCTTGACGAGCCTAGCATGTACAGACATGGTCTCGGAACACGGATCACCGAAAGGTAAAGCATGAATCATATAGTAGATATGATGAACATGTCGATTGTTCGCCATTGAAACTATATCAACTCTTGTGATGATCGGTGTTGATGTGGTGGATTTGGTTCGTGTGATCACTAAAACAATGTGAGGGATATTGTTTTGAGTGGGAGTTCACCTAGATTAATTTAACTATTAATTAGAACTCAATTTGTCATAAACTTAGTCTAAACTATTGCAAATATGTTGTAGATCAATGGCGGCCCCTACCATCAATTTTAATGCGTTCCTAGAGAAAGAAAAGTTGAAAAACAATGGAAGCAACTTCGCGGATTGGTTCCGCAATTTGAGGATTGTCCTCACAGCTGGTAATTTGACCTATGTGCTGGATGCACTGCTGGGTGACCCTCCTGCAGCTACTGCTACCGATGAAGTAAAGAATGTTTACCTCGCTCGGAAGACTCAGTACTCCACAGTTCAGTGTGCTATCTTGTATGGTTTAGAATCGGAGCTTCAGAAAAGGTTTGAGAATTCAGACCCACATGATATTGTCCGTGATCTCAAATTGATCTTTGAGACTCACGCGGCAATTGAGAGCTATGAGGCTTCTGAAAAGTTCTTTAACTGCAAGATGGAAGAGGGCAGCTCCGTCAGTGAGCATGTGCTTAAGATGTCTGGGCACGCAAACAAACTTCAAAGCTTGGGTATAGTGATTCCTAATGCTTTGGGGATTTATCGTGTCCTCCAATCACTACCACCAAGTTACAAGAACTTTGTGATGAACTACAATATGCAAAACATGAACAAGCAATTGCCAGAACTGTTTGCTATGTTAAAATCTGCAGAAGTGGAGATCAAGAAAGAGCACCAAGTGTTGATGGTCAATAAGACCACCAAATTCAATAAAGGCAAGTCTAAGCAAAAGGGAAACTTCAAGAAGGGTGGTAAGAAAGTTACCACACCGACGAAGAAGACCAAGGCTGGACCTAAGCCTGATACTGAGTGCTTTTACTGCAAGGGAGAAGGTCACTGGAAGCGGAATTGCCCAAAGTACTTGGCGGATTTGAAGAACAGCAACATCAAGAAGAAAGGTATATCCGATATACATGTTATTGATGTGTATCTCACTAGTACTCGTAGTAGTGCCTGGGTATTTGATACTGGTTCGGTTGCTCATATTTGTAACTCGAAACAGGTGCTGCAGAATAAACGGAAGCTAGCGAAGAACGAGGTGACGATGCGCGTGGGAAACGGATCAAAGGTTGATGTGATCGCGGTCGGCACGCTACCCCTTCATCTACCATCAGGATTAGTTTTATACTTAAATAATTGTTATTTGGTGCCTGCGTTAAGCATGAACATTATATCAGGATCTTGTTTATTGCGAGATGGTTACTTGTTTAAGTCCGAGAATAATGGTTGTTCGATTTATATGAGTAATATGTTTTATGCACATGCACCTTTGATAGATAGTCTATTCTTATTGAATCTCGATAGTGGAAATACACATATTAATAACATTGAGGCTAAACGTTTGAAATCGAGCGATAACTCGACCTATATGTGGCACTGTCGTCTTGGTCACATTGGAGTGAAGCGTATGAAGAAACTCCATTCTGATGGACTTCTTGAATCACTTGATTTCGAATCACTTGAAAGACGCGAAGCATGTCTGATGGGTAAAATGACTAAGACTCCATTTTCTGGTATGATGGAGCGAGCTACGGACTTAATGGAAATCATACATACCGATGTGTGTGGTCCAATGAGTGTAGCATCGCATGGTGGTTATCGTTATGTTCTTACCTTCACGGATGACTTGAGTAGATATGGGTATATCTATTTCATGAAACATAAGTCCGAAACCTTCGAAAAGTTTAAGGAATTTCAAAGTGAGGTAGAGAATCAATGTAACAAGAAGATTAAATTTCTACGTTCTGATCGTGGAGGTGAATATCTGTAACACCGCGGTTCTGAAAAGACCGTGGCTTCTATGTGACATGCCAATCCCTAGATCGGTTCATTGGCTCACAATAGAATGAGATGAATAACATAGCAAAATATCCGTGTAACATAAATAACGAAGATCCAGAGTACCATTATTACAATAAAAGCTTAGCTCAAGGCTAGCTCAAATTATTCAGGTAGCAACATAAATAAAGCAAATCCTCCATTCTTCAAATTGCCCACAAGTGAACAAGTGCCGAGTGGAGTACCGTGGCCTATATCGATTACTCAGAATTGGAATATCCTGCAACATGAAACGTAGCAGCCCCGAAGGGTCAATACATGGAATGTATGGCAAGTAGAGCTAGTAAAGGAGACAATAGTACTAACATCTACATGCATATTTGGCAAGTGGAGCTGTGTCTGGCTTGCATTTGCAAATACCTTTGTCCTACTTTCATAAACAGTTTTTGGTTTTCTTTGAAAAGATCCCAATTAAGTTAACCCAACAACATTAAAGCAATTATGAAATTAGAATGAGCGAGAAACATGTCATGGAATCAATATCAACCAACTCAGATGTCCATAACCGGGGACACGACTAATCGATTAGATTATACACCCTGCAGGGGTTAGTACACTTTACCCATGTGACTTGGCCAGCCCAGCTCGTACCATCACTCTCATTTTGGGTGATGATAGGGAGAAGTCCAAGAAGAGACTGTTCGGGAAGTAGCTCCCCGATCCCGACGCGCACCGGTCCAACCTACCAAAATTCTACATCTCTGGATACGCGGGTTCGAGATACCACAACCTACTAAGTCCAACCAACCGTCCATTTCATTATTGGCACATGGTTGTACACGTAAGCTACAAAATAAAGAAGCCAATCATTCTCTCTTGATACCTGGGTGCCTTTCCGCAATGAAACCACCAAAAATTATCAATCCCATCACACCCAGGAGATTCATTGATTAAGTTGTTTTAGTTTTCGCAAACCAACACTTTTAGAAACAACTCACAGTGATGTAACCCAGCCCTCGTTCATCATAGAATGGCTAAGCACATCTACCAACGGTGGTTCATCTACAAGGAAGGCCCTACCACATAATAGGACATAGCATAGCGATAGTATCATCCTACACATGCATCTACAAAATACACGACAATGCATAGAAAATAGTAGGACAATATCATGAACAAAGTAGCATCTACTTGCCTTGGTTGTAGCGGTCGAAAGAACAATCCACACACGAGCAAGCGTTGCACTCGTCACAATCTACACGATACAATTGCAATCATAAACAAACAATCCACAAGCATATGCAACAAAGATGATGCATGAGTGCATGCAAGACAAGTGAATTGGTGCTACAACTACACCACATAATCCTATCCAATAAAGTTACTGATTGCATGCATGGAAAATAGTTTTAGCGCAAGGAAAACTATTATGCAAAATATAATGCTCAAAACTACAGCTAGAACCCAAATAATTCACTACCGATAGTAAACTATTTGTAAAATCTTGGGAAAATACTACTGTATACGCATTGCTATTTAGGAACAATACCAATTGGAATTACTCAAAAAGGAATTATAAAACTCCCTGAATAATTAAAACACTACAGAAAGCCACTAGACAGTTTCTGCGGAAGTTTTTACTGTAAGCCTATCCTTTTAATTCACGAGGAGATTCCCCTCGTTCTACTGAATCCAGGGACATATTATACGCAATTTTTGGAGTTACAGATCTTTTTCTACGAATTAATTACTCCAAAAAGGCCATTAACTCTTTTAATTAAACTGGACAAAACCTTGCTGCAAAAGTGTGAAACAATGGTACATCAAGATTCTACACGACTTACTGAATCTACATATATTTTATTTGCAATTTTTGGCCCAGTAGATTAATTTCTACGCAATTTACAAGTTTCTACAAGATTCTGCAATTTCTAAATCGATTTAAATCAAAAGGGAATATTCTGGGAATATTCCCTTCTGACTCAGCGCTGACTCAGCGCGGGTTGACTGGCTGTTGACCAGTCAACCGCGCGGTCTCCGGTCGATCTGGGCCGCAGATCTCAGATCCGACGGCCGAGAAGAGGCGGCGGCGGCACTCACCGGGGCGGCGGTGGCGGCTCGGAACGACGGCGGCGCGGCGGTGGTCCGGCGGCAGCGAGGTGACCTTGGGCAGCGGCGGCGGCGTCGGCCTGCAGGGGAGAAGACGGTGGCGTCAGACGGCGGCGGTCGCGGCGAGGCGCGCTCGCGGGACGGCGCGGCGCCGGTGGTTGCGGCGGCGGCGCGGAGAAGAACACAGCGGCGGCGGCTTACCTGGCGCGGCGGCGGCGAGGTGCGGCGGCGGTGCGCGGTTCCCGAGGCGGCGACGGCGCGGTTCCCGAGGGGAGAGGGCGGCGGGGCAGGGGAGAGAGGCGGGGTGGGGTCGGCGGCTTAAGTGGGGCCCCCACGCGGAGTCATAGGCGGACACGGCCCCACCTGTCAGTGGGCCGGCGCTGGGGCGGCGGCAGATACTATCCGCCGCGCGGGCGGCGCGTGCGCTGGCTGGCTGGGCCGGCGCGGCCCAGCAGGCTGGCGCCCATTTTTTTTTTGATCCTTTCTTTTTCCCTTTTTCATTTTAGTAAAACCTCCGTAACTCCTTCATACGAACTCCGAATCGGGCGATTCTTGTTCCGAATTTTTTGTAAAATCGAGAGGAACAACCTAGGGTCAAGGGGTGAGCAAAACCACTAGTCTACAAGGGTGGAAAACACAAGTCCTAGTAAAACCTCCCGTAGGAGCATTGTGGAAAAATAGAATAGGGTTTAGAAAATAGCGTTTTGCCGAGTCTTTTCAATCGATGGTTTTGCATGGAAGAGTATGATGCAATGACATGAATGATAATGCAGAACCAAATCTAAAATTTGGGATGTGACAAGACTAACCCCCTTAAGATGAATCTCGTCCCCGAGATTCGGCGCGGTTAGCAAATAGGTGTGGGTAGTCCTCTCGGATGTCATCCTCACGCTCCCAAGTGGCTTCCTCTTCGGTGTGGTGGCTCCACTGCACCTTGCAAAACCTGATCGTCTTGGTACGGGTAATCCTCTCCGCTGTCTCCAGAATCTTGACCGGCTTCTCCTCATAGGTCAAGTCATTCTCAAGCTGAACCTCCTCTAGTGGTACAGTGTCTCTCAATGGTGTATCCACCATCTCCGGATGACACTTCTTCAGCTGGGACACGTGGAACACGTTGTGAACAGCGGACAGAGCCTCTGGCAACTCTAACTGATAAGCAACTTCTCCTTTGCATGCTAAGACCCGATATGGTCCGATAAACCGAGGTGCCAGCTTACCCTTAATTCCAAATCTCTTGATTCCACGAAGTGGCGACACTCTGAGGTATGCTCTATCACCTATCTCATACACCACTTCCTTGCGCTTGGCGTCAGCATAGCTCTTCTGCCTTGATTGTGCTACCTTCAGCCTGTCCCTAATCAAGGCGACCTTCTCCTCAGCGTCCTTGATCAAATCAGGTCCAAACAACTGGCGTTCTCATACTCCATCCCATAGCAATGGTGTCGGGCACCGTTTCCCATATAGCACATCGAACGGTGACGTCTTGATGCTGGTTTGATAGCTGTTGTTGTAGGAAAACTTAGCATATGGCAAATTCTCATCCCAACTAGAACCATGAGCCAAAGCGCAAGCTCTCAGCATGTCTTCCAAAATCTGATTCACCCTCTCGGTCTGTCCATCAGTCTGTGGGTGAAACGCTGTGCTAAACTCCAATCTAGTACCAAGTGACTCGTGCAGCTGGCGCCAGAAGTGTGAGGTAAATTGGGTGCCTCTATCAGATACAATACTCTTGGGAACTCCATGTAGGCACACAATCCTGTCCATATAGATCTTGGCCAACTTTGCACTCGTATAGGTCGTCTTCACCGGTATAAAGTGGGCTACCTTGGTCAAATGGTCAACCACTACCCAAATGGAGTCATATCCTGACCTGGTCCTAGGCAATCCTGTGATAAAATCCATTCCCACTCTATCCCACTTCCAATCCGGCACGAGCAATGGCTGTAGCAGTCCTGCTGGCTTCTGGTGTTCTGCCTTCACTCGGCTACATACATCACATAGGGCAATATGCTCCGCGATGTCTCCCTTCATGTTGTTCCACCAGAATCTGTCCTTTAGGTCCATATACATCTTCGTATTGCCCGGATGTATGGAAAACGGCGAGTCATGAGCTTCCTGCAGAATCAACTTCCTTATCTCCGGATCGTTGGGAACGCACAAACGATCTCCATACCACAAGGTTCCTTGCTCATCCTCGTGGAATTCCCTTGCTCGACCCTCCTTCATCTTTTCCTTTACTTCATCTATCTCTTTGTCTCCCACTTGAGCCTTCCTAATTCTGTCCTGTAGCGTTGGTTGGACTTCCATTGCTGCCAAGTATCCTTCTAATACTACCTCCAGTCTAAGGTCCTTGAATTGCTTGCACAAATCCTCAGGCAATTCACCAATTGTCAATCCATTGGCATAAACCTTCCGGCTCAGAGCATCTGCTACTACATTGGCCTTTCCTGGGTGGTATTGTAGATTCATATCATAGTACTTGATAAGCTCCAACCATATCCTTTGCCTCATGTTCAGTTCCTTCTGCGTGAATATGTACTTCAGGCTCTTGTGGTCGGTGTATACATCACAGTGTTTTCCCATTAAGTAATGCCTCCATACCTTGAGTGCATGAACCACTGACGCTAACTCCAAGTCGTGTGTGGGGTAATTCCGCTCATGGTGTTTAAGTTGTCGCGAGGCATATGACACCACTCTCCCATCTTGCATCAGCACACTCCCAAGTCCCTGTCGAGAAGCATCACAGTACACTTGGAAATCCTTCTGAAGGTCTGGTAAACACAGAACAGGTGCGGTTACTAGTCGACGCTTCAGTTCCTGAAAGCTAGCTTCACACACATCCGTCCATTCAAGCTTTCTCTCCTTCTTCAGAAGTTCAGTCATCGGCTTAGCAATCTTGGAAAAGTTTTCAATGAACCTCCTGTAATATCCAGCAAGTCCTAGAAAGCTTCGAATCTCTCCCGCATTCTTGGGTGCTTCCCACTCAGTTACCGCAGTCACTTTGCTTGGATCAACAGCGACTCCTTCTCCTGACACTACGTGTCCAAGAAAACCAACAGTGTTAAGCCAGAATTCACACTTGCTGAATTTGGCATACGGCTTGTGTTCCCTCAGTTTCTCCATAATCGGTCGCAGATGTTTCTCATGCTCAGCATCATCCTTGGAATATATCAGTATGTCATCAATAAACACCACCACGAACTTGTCCAAGTACTCCATAAATACCTTGTTCATCATGGTCATGAAATATGCCGGGGCATTCGTTAGTCCAAAAGACATAACCGTATACTCATATAAACCATACCTAGTGGTGAAGGCGGTTTTTGGTATGTCCTCCTCCCGGATCTTCAATTGGAAGTAGCCTGATCGCAGATCAATCTTGCTGAACACCTTCGCTCCTTCCAGTTGATCAAAAAAATCATTTATGTTCGGCAGAGGGTACTTGTTCTTGATGGTTACTTCATTCAGCGAGTGATAGTCCACCACTAATCTCTTGCTGCTGTCTTTCTTCTCCACAAACAGAACAGGTGCTCCCCATGACGACGAACTAGGCTGAATGAATCCCTTGTCCAACTGCTCTTTCAGCTGTTTCTTCAATTCCTTCAGCTCATCCACATCCATCTTATATGGTCTCTTTGCTATAGGTCCTGTTCCTGGCATCAGGTCGATAAGAAACTCTACTTCCCTGTCAGGTGACATCCCTGGCAGCTCTTCCGGAAACACGTCGGGGTAATCCCTAATCACTGGCACAGTATCCATGCTAACCCCCTTAAGAGAATTCAACTTACAACTTCGCGGTCGCATAGCTGACTTGAATCTAATCCTCTTACCATCCGGGGTTTTGAGTGAAACAGCTCGCTGTGCACAATCTATGTGTCCCCCATGCATAGACATCCAATCCATACCCAGAATAACATCTAACCCTTGTGATTCCAACACTACTAGATGTGCAATGAAGTTGTGTGTTCCAATCCTCACAGTCAAGCCGCGGCATCCCGCGCTAGCTATCATATCTCCTCCAGGTGAGCTCACTCTAATGGACCCTTTCATAGACTCAGTAGGTAGTTTATGCTTATCCACAAATGCCCTTGATATGAATGAATGCGATGCACCAGTATCGAAAAGTATAAGTGTAGGGTGAGTGTTGATTGGAAACTTACCAATCACAAGGTCAGGCTCATCTGGGATCTCCTCCACATTCATGTGGTTCACTGAGGCCTTCTCGTTGTTGGTTGGCTTCAGTCCCTTCCTCTCCGGACAGTTGTCAGCATAATGTCCCTTCTGTTTACACTTGAAGCATGTCACCTCACTCAGATCCTTCTTCACAAAGCTGCGATCACAGTTGCGGTCATGTCCACCGTGTCCTCCTGAATGATGAGAGTGTCCTCCCTTGTGGCTGTGGTGGCTGCTCCTATGGTTGTCATGGCGATGTCCATCGCCTCCATGGTGGTGGCGGTCATGGCTCCCATGGTCACTCCCTCCATGCTTGGAGTATCCATCATATGAAGTGCGAGACTTGTGATGTGAACCAGAGTGGTGATTGCTACTCCTTCTCTTGCGGCTTTCCACCTGCTTGTGCTTCCCTTCCAAGATCCTGGCCTTGTCCATAAGCTCCTGGAAAGTGGGGCAATAAACCACCAGTAGCTGCACGGAAAGCTCATCACCGAGGCCATCCAGGAATCTCTCCCTCCTTTTTGCATCAGTGTCAACATCCTCAGGTGCATAACGGGACAGGTTATTGAACTCCTCAATGTACTCAGCCGCAGTGCGATTGGTTTGGCGCAAGTTGCGGAACTCCTTCCTCTTCAGGCTCAGAACTCCTGAAGACACGTGGTTGGTCCTGAATCCTTCCTCGAACATTGCCCAAGTCACAATGTTCAGCGGGTGGGTGATCTGAAAAGTGTCCCACCAAGAAGCGGCTGGTCCCTCCAGTAGGTGAGCGGCAAACCTCACCTTCTCAGCTTCAGTGCATCCAACAGTTACTAGATCCTTGTTCACTGAACGCAAACAGTCGAGAGCAACCATTGGTTCCGTTGCAGTAGAGAACTTAGCTGGCCTTAGCCTCAGAAATCTGATGAGAGCATCTCCTTGAGGCTGGTTGTTTCCATTGTTGTTGTTGTTGTTGTTCTGAGCTTCCATGAACTGAGTCATAACTTGGGTCAGCTGTGCCTGAGCTGCCATGAGCTGCTCCAACTCAGTGGGTTGACGGCGGGGAGGCATCCGCGGTTCAGCACAGGTAAGCTTAGAAAGAATCAATTACGATAATAGGATTCTACCCATGCATATGATCAAACAACAACAAACAATAGCAGATAATCACAAGTAAGCAACACATCAACAAACAAGTGATCCAGCAACATCCCAGGGGTTATCCTAGCAGTATATACCTACTGAAATAGTTTTACAAGAGTTGGCAATGGTTAACTAAACAGTTGATCAACTAAGCAACAAAAACAGCAATCTGTCAGAACAGTCCAGCAGCGTTCACGATTTTTTTTACCTGACTTAGACTCATCAGAAAATTACGCTGATTTTTGCACATACAGTATAGAGAGTTTCGCACCAGCCCTATTTTGTTCAGATTTTTCCCAGATACCAGTAAAATATGAAAAATCGTACAGTACTGCTGTATCAGCAGAAAACTACAGCGAAAATAACACAGATATTAACCAAACTTGCCATAACTCTTTCATAAAATTCGCACAAATAATTCTTGGGATATTGGAGTACACAAATAAGCAACTAAACACTCTTAAGCTAACAGTAATTAAGTTTCACATCGATCGAGACTAATCCTAACGATTTTACCTAACGAGGACTAACTGGTAGACTTCTATCTACTTCTTGAAGAGGTTGCGGTAGGTCCTTGCACTCATGCGTTGGCGCTTCGGTCCACGGTTCAACCATGGCGGTGGTGTGTACACCTCTCCTAAATCATCACTTGAGATCTCAAACTCCACCTCTTCTGGATCCTCCTCTTCTTTTTCACTCTCTGCTGCAACTGCAACAGCTTCATCTCCTCCACCATCATCGTCTCCATCATCATCATCCTCGTCCTCATCATCATCATCATCGTTCCCACTGTCATCATCATTGTTGTCACCGTCTCCATTGTCATCATCAGAGGGTGGATTCAGCTGCGCTTGGAGAGCGGCAATCTAGGCTGCCATAGCTTCAATAGTTTGATCCCTTTCCTGGACGGTCCCTTGTAGTTGTTGTATGTTCTGGGTGTTCTCCTGCACAGTACCATGAAGATGAGCTATGGTTGCATCTCTGCCTATCATGGCATTCTCCAGAACTCCCACAGCTTCATGCAAAGTGTCAATTTCCTGTCCTTGGACCACCATACCATTGCTGGCAAAATCTGTAATCTCCTTTATCATCATCACTTTCTCAGCTAGAGCTCCATTCTCCCTTTCCATGTCCTCTATGTGCCTCCGACGGGGCGGCATGTTGTTCCTATCGCTTGGGGTAACCACAATGTGCCCATCTTCATCACGCCTCCCATAGTCACGGTAGGGTGAGTCTGCTGGCAGTAGGTGTCGGACTTGATGGCACTGGCGAGACAGAGCTTCATGTATGGCCAAGTTGATTCCAACTCCCCAGTTACAGTATGTCTTGGTGTAGATCAGATGCACAGGGTTTGGCAAGGCGGCGTCTCTGAATATGAAGGTGGTGATCTCCCATGCATCCTCACCATATCCATAGGTGTACAGCCTTCTTCCCTTGAACATGGGCAGTGGCAATCCCAATGACTGCGAGAGATGTGCTAACTGTCTTGCAAAGGGCCTTGGTGACTCCATGGTTGCATACTCAGTTCTGACTTCTCCCATCTATCAATTAAAAGAGGAAAGTGTGAGAGTAGCATATGATAAGAATTTACGAGAGTGAAAGGCATAAGATGAAAGACAGAGTTAATATAGGCTTTAATAAATCTATAGCTTCCTAATCCAATCCTAGGTCACGATCCTACAGTCGACACACGGGCTCTGATACCATCTTGTAACACCGCGGTTCTGAAAAGACCGTGGCTTCTATGTGACATGCAAATCCCTGGATCGGTTCATTGGCCCACAATAGAATGAGATGAATAACATAGCAAAATATCCGTGTAACATAAATAACGAAGATCCAGAGTACCATTATTACAATAAAAGCTTAGCTCAAGGCTAGCTCAAATTATTCAGGTAGCAACATAAATAAAGCAAATCCTCCATTCTTCAAATTGCCCACAAGTGAACAAGTGCCGAGTGGAGTACCGTGGCCTATATCGATTACTCAGAATCGAAATATCCTGCAACATGAAACGTAGTAGCCCCGAAGGGTCAATACATGGAATGCATGGCAAGTAGAGCTAGTAAAGGAGACAATAGTACTAACATCTACATGCATATTTGGCAAGTGGAGCTGTGTCTGGCTTGCATTTGCAAATACCTTTGTCCTACTTTCATAAACAGTTTTTGGTTTTCTTTGAAAAGATCCCAATTAAGTTAACCCAACAACATTAAAGCAATTATGAAATTAGAATGAGCGAGAAACATGTCATGGAATCAATATCAAACAACTCAGACGTCCATAACCGGGGACACGGCTAATCGATTAGATTATACACCCTGCAGGGGTTAGTACACTTTACCCATGTGACTTGGCCAGCCCAGCTTGTACCATCACTCTCATTTTGGGTGATGATAGGGAGAAGTCCAAGAAGAGACTGTTCGGGAAGTAGCTCCCCGATCCCGACGCGCACCGGTCCAACCTACCAAAATTCTACATCTCTGGATACGCGGGTTCGAGTTACCACAACCTACTAAGTCCAACCAACCGTCCATTTCATTATTGGCACATGGTTGTACACGTAAGCTACAAAATAAAGAAGCCAATCATTCTCTCTTGATACCTGGGTGCCTTTCCGCAATGAAACCACCAAAAATTATCAATCCCATCACACCCAGGAGATTCATTGATTAAGTTGTTTTAGTTTTCGCAAACCAACACTTTTAGAAACAACTCACAGTGATGTAACCCAGCCCTCGTTCATCATAGAATGGCTAAGCACATCTACCAACGGTGGTTCATCTACAAGGAAGGCCCTACCACATAATAGGACATAGCATAGCGATAGTATCATCCTACACATGCATCTACAAAATACACGACAATGCATAGAAAATAGTAGGACAATATCATGAACAAAGTAGCATCTACTTGCCTTGGTTGTAGCGGTCGGAAGAACAATCCACACACGAGCAAGCGTTGCACTCGTCACAATCTACACGATACAATTGCAATCATAAACAAACAATCCACAAGCATATGCAACAAAGATGATGCATGAATGCATGCAAGACAAGTGAATTGGTGCTACAGCTGCACCACATAATCCTATCCAATAAAGTTACTGATTGCATGCATGGAAAATAGTTTTAGCGCAAGGAAAACTATTATGCAAAATATAATGCTCAAAACTAGAGCTAGAACCCAAATAATTCACTACCGATAGTAAACTATTTGTAAAATCTTGGGAAAATACTACTATATACGCATTGCTATTTAGGAACAGTACCAATTGGAATTACTCAAAAAATAATTATAAAACTCCCTGAATAATTAAAACACTACAGAAAGCCACTAGACAGTTTCTGCAGAAGTTTTTACTGTAAGCCTATCCTTTTAATTCACGAGGAGATTCCCCTCGTTCTACTGAATCCAGGGACATATTATACGCAATTTTTGGAGTTACAGATCTTTTTCTACGAATGAATTACTCCAAAAAGGCCATTAACTCTTTTAATTAAACTGGACAAAACCTTGCTGCAAAAGTGTGAAACAATGGTACAGCAAGATTCTACACGACTTACTGAATCTACGCATATTTTATTTGCAATTTTTGGCCCAGTAGATTAATTTCTACGCAATTTACAAGTTTTTACAAGATTCTGCAATTTCTAAATCGATTTAAATCAAAAGGGAATATTCTGGGAATATTCCCTGCTGACTCAGCGCGGGTTGACTGGCTGTTGACCAGTCAACCGCGCGGTCTCCGGTCGATCTGGGCCGCAGATCTCAGATCCGGCGGCTGAGAAGAGGCGGTGGCGGCACTCACCGGGGCGGCGGCGGCGGCTCGGAACGACGGCGGTGCGGCGGTGGTCCGGCGGCAGCGAGGCGACGTTGGGCGGCGGCGGCGGCCTGCAGGGGAGAAGACGGCGGCGTCAGACGGCGGCGGTCGCGGCGAGGTGCGCTCGCGGGGCGGCGCGGCGGCGGTGGTCGCGGCGGCGGCGCGGAGAAGAACACGACGGCGGTGGCTTACCTGGCGCGGCGACGGCGAGGTGCGGAGGCGGCGGCGCGGTTCCCGAGGGGAGAGGGCGGCGGGGCAGGGGAGAGAGGCGGGGTGGGGTCGGCGGCTTAAGTGGGCCCCCCAAGCGGAGTCCTAGGCGGACACGGCCCCACCTATCGGTGGCCCGGCGCTGGGGAGGCGGCGCGTGCGCTGGCTGGCTGGGCCGGCGCGGCCCAGCAGGCTGGCGCCGATTTTTTTTGATCCTTTCTTTTTCCCTTTTTCATTTTAGTAAAACCTCCGTAACTCCTTCATACGAACTCCGAATCGGGCGATTCTTGTTCCTAAATTTTTGTAAAATCGAGGGGAACAACCTAGGGTCAAGGGGTGAGCAAAACCACTAGTCTACAAGGGTGGAAAACACAAGTCCTAGTAAAACCTCCCGTAGGAGCATTGTGGCAAAATAGAATAGGGTTTAGAAAATAGCGTTTTGCCGAGTCTTTTCAATCGATGGTTTTGCATGGAAGAGTATGATGCAATGACATGAATGATAATGCAGAACCAAATCTAAAATTTGGGATGTGACAATATCTAAGTTACAAGTTTGGCGAGCATTTGAAGAAATGCGGATTACTTTCACAATTGACACCGCCGGGAACACCACATCGTAATGGTGTGTCCGAACATCGTAATCGAACTCTCTTAGATATGGTTCGTTCTATGATGTCACTTACAGATTTACCGCTATCATTTTGGGGTTATGCATTAGAAACAGCCGCATTCACTTTAAATAGGGCACCATCTAAATCCGTTGAAATGACACCGTATGAATTATGGTTTGGGAAGAAACCTAAATTGTCGTTCCTTAAAGTTTGGGGTTGCGAAGCCTATGTAAAGAAGTTACAGCCGGACAAGCTTGAACCCAAAGAGGAAAAATGCGTCTTCATAGGATACCCGAAGGAAACTATTGGTTATACCTTCTATCATAGATCCGAGGGCAAAATCTTCGTTGCCAAGAATGGATCCTTTCTAGAGAAGGAATTTCTCTCGAAAGAAGTGACTGGAAGGAAAGTAGAACTCGACGAGGTTGTCGAACCTTCTCTCGAACTTGCGAGTAGCGCAGCACCGGAAGAAGTTCCTGTGGTGCCTGCACCAATAAGAGAGGAAGCTAATGATGATGATCATGAAACTTCGGTTGTAGTTGCTACAGAGCCTCGCAGGTCAACGAGAACTCGTACTACTCCAGATTGGTATGATCCCGTTATGAGTGTCATGTTGGTGGACAACACCTATGACCCTGTGACATATGAGGAAGCGATGATGAGCCCAGATTCCAATAAATGGCAAGAAGCCATGAAATCCGAGATTGTATCCATGTACGAAAACCAAGTATGGACTTTGGTGGACTTACCGGATGGCCGGAAGGCTGTCGAGAACAAATGGATTTTCAAGAAGAAAACAGATGCTGATGGTAATATTACAGTCTATAAAGCTCGACTTGTCACAAAAGGGTTTCGACAAATTCAAGGAGTTGACTACGATGAGACTTTCTCACCAGTAGCGAAGCTAAAGTCTGTGAGGATTATGTTAGCAATCGCTGCATATTATGATTATGAGATATGGCAGATGGATGTCAAAACAACATTCCTCAATGGTGACATTGATGAAGAGTTGTATATGTTGCAACCCAAAGGTTGTGTCGATCCTAAAGAGGCTAACAAGGTTTCAAACTTCAACGGTCCATCTATGGATTGAAGCAAGCATCCCGAAGTTGGAATCAACGTTTTGATAAGGTGATAAAAAGTTTTGGTTTTATACAAACTTATGGAGAAGCTTGTATTTACAAGAAAGTGAGTGGGAGCTCTGTAGCATTCTTAATACTATATGTGGATGACATATTGTTGATTGGGAATGATGTAGACCTTCTTAATAGTGTCAAGGAATATTTGAATAATAGTTTTTCAATGAAGGATCTTGGCGAAGCAGCTTACATATTAGGCATAAAGATTTATAGAGATAGATCGAGACGCCTAATATCATTGTCACAAAGTACATATTTGGACAAAGTTCTAAAGAGGTTTGGAATGGAAGATAGCAAGAAAGGGTTCTTGCCCATGTTGCCCAATACGACCTTGAGTAAAACTCAAAGTCCGACAACGGCAGAAGATAGAGAAAGGATGAGTAAGACTCCCTATGCCTCAGCCATAGGATCTCTAATGTATGCCATGCTATGTACTAGACCCGACATTGCATATGCTATTAGTTTAACTAGCAGATATCAAAGTGATCCAGGAGTGGATCATTGGACAGCGGTCAAAAACATCCTTAAGTACTTGAGAAGAACTAAGGATATGGTTCTCTCGTATGGAGGTGATAAACAACTCGTTGTTAATGGTTACACCGATGCTAGTTGGAACACCGATCCAGATGATTCTAAATCACAATCTGGATACATATTTATTTTGAATGGTGCAGCAGTTAGCTGGAGAAGTGCAAAGCAAAGCGTTGTGGCAAGATCTTCAACTGAATCGGAATACATGGATGCTTCGGAGGCTTCACAAGAAGCGATATGGATGAAATAGTTCATTACAGAGCTGGGTGTGGTTCCTAGTGCGCTGGACCCAATGTCTATCTACTGTGATAACATGGGTGCCATAGCCAATGCGCAAGAACCAAGGTCACACAAGAAGCTGAAGCACATCAAGCTACGTTTTCACGCTATTCAAGAACATGTCCAATATGGGGACATAAAGATTTGCAAAGTACACACAGATCTGAATGTGGCGGATCCGTTGACTAAACCACTCCCGAGGCAAAACATGACCAGCACCAAACTGCCATGGGTGTTCGGTATATTACCATGTAATCTAGATTAGATGACTCTAGTGCAAGTGGGAGACTGTTGGAGATATGCCCTAGAGGCAATAATAAATGTAGTTATTATTATATCTTTGTGTTTATGATAAATGTTTACATTCATGCTATAATAGTATTAACAAGGAAACATTAATACTTGTGTGATTTGTAAACTTAAAATAGAGTCCCTAGTAAAGCCTCTATATAATACTAGCTTGTTGGTTAATAAATGATTGTGGTTTCCCTATCATGAACATTGAGATGTTATTAACAACAAGATCATATCGTTAGGAGAATGATATGGTGGACATACTCCTATAGATAAGCGTAGCATAAAGATCAAGTCATTTCAATAGTTCAATTGCTATATGCTTTCTGATACATAGTAACCTAATTCCTTCGACCATGAGATCATGCATATCACCTTTACCGGATGGATACTTTGATGACATCAAACACCACACCGTAACTGGGTGGCTATAAAGGTGGCATTGAGTGTTTGGAAAGTATTGGTTGAGACACATGGATCAAGAGTGGGATTTGTCCATCCATATGACGGATAGATATACTCTGGTCCCTCTCGGTGAAATGTCATCCAATTAGCTTGCAAGCATGTGACTGGCTCACAAGGGATCACATATCACGGGAACGAGAAAAGAGTACTTATCAGTAACGAGGTTGAACTAGGTGTGCAGAGATACCGACGATCATAACCTCGGATAAGTAAACTATCGTTAGACAAAGGGAAATTGGTATCGTATGTAAGTGGTTCATTCGATCGCAAAGTAATCATAGAAATATGTGGGAGCCATATGAATTTCCAGATTCCTCTATTGGTTATTGTTCGGAGAAGTGTCTCGATCATGTCTGCATAATTCACGAACCGTAGGGAGACACACTTAAGGATTCGACGTTGTTTGAGTAGTTATGGAATGATGAGTAAGAGACCGAATGTTGTTTGGAGTCTCGGATGGGATCCGGGATATCACGAGGAGATCCGGAATGGTCTGGAGAATAAGATTCATATAAGGAAAGTCCTGTTTCGGAGTTGAGGAATGGTTCCGGTGTTTTCATCGGGAATGTTCTAGAAGGTTCCGGAATGTCCGGCACTCCGGAGGGGAAGGGTACATGAATGTGTCATACCAAGTTGGAATGATTGCATCATGTACTAAGTGTCATCGCTGAACAAAATAAAGGGTTTAATCAAATCCTAGTTTGAAAAGTCAAACGCCAATTTGAAAAGTCAAATGGCTATTTTGGGAAGTGGAGGGGAAGTGGGAAACTGAGTTGGGGAGGAGTTCCTCCTCCACCGCCGGCCCACTAGGAATCCGAGTTGGGGAGGGACTCCCTCCCCTTGGCCGGCGCCTCCCACCTATAAAGGGAGGGGCAGGGCTGCCCCTCCAAACACACAAGTTCTCCACCCAAAACCCTAGCCCGGCGCCGCCACCTCCTGTTGCCGCCGCCGCCACCTAGGGCTCCCCTAGCCGCCGACTTGGGCAAGTCCCAAGCCCTAGCCGCCGGCCCTAGCACCTCCTCCTTGGTGTGTCTAAACCCTAGATCGCCGAGGAGCTCTCTCATAGTCCACCATACTCGCTCCGGCTTAAGGCGAAGCCCTGCGAGATCTCCCCTCTACTTCCGGTACCACGCCGTTGTGCTGTCGGAATCGCGAGGAGAATGCTACAACCTCCGCTGCCTGCTGGAACAAGGGAGAGGAAGGTCTTCGTCGAGTACCGAACGTGTGACCGACTGCGGGAGCGTTTCCGGAACGCAGCGCCGGAAGGATCGTCTACGCGATCTTGAGATCGGGAAGAGTACGACTACATCACCCACGAGAATCCGCTCTCGTTAAACACTTTGGAATCTTCGAGGGTGAGTTATTCCATCGACTCGTTGCTACAATCTAGTAGATAGATCTTGGCTTGTTTGTTTGTATGCGGTAGAAATTTTTTGTTTTCCTCATACTCATCTCCTCCTAGCTGCTACCAGATCTTCTTCCTCGGACTTCTGGATGGCTTGTTTTCTAAGCAACCAGTTGTTGGTGACAATTTGGTGAAAGGATGTAGTGTTTGTGTGCTTTGGGGATAATGATGTGGAGTACTTAGCTGTGCAAGATCTGGTGGTAAGCTGATGCTACTCTTAGTGTTTGTGTGCTTTGGTGTTGACAGCATACTATGCGGCATTGATACGTCCATTTTGCATCACTGTTCTATATCATCATTTACAGTTATTCATTGATATATTTCATATTAAGAGGTTATACTTATGTTATTTCATCTCTTTTTGCATGTTGGATGACTTTTGGAGGATGAACTGCCGGAGTCAGGATTCTGATGGAAAAAGCGGTGTATAGATGCAACATTCGCGAATATCAGAAAATTCTAGAAAATATATAGAAATCCCTATTTTCCAGAAGATGAAGGAAGCCAGAAGGGGAAGTGGAGATGGGCCACAGGGGGCCCACACCACCCCCTGGCATGACCCCCCCTGGGCCGTGCCACCAGGTGGTGTGGCCACCCTGGCCCACCTCTGGCGTCGCCCTTTTGCCTATAACATCCCCCTAAAATCCTAAGACCCAGGGAGCGACCACAGAAAAGATTCCGCCGCCTCTGCGGGGCGGAAACTACAGAGAGAGAAAGAGCTCTCCGACAGGCAAAATTCTGCCAGGGAAATCCTTCCCGGAGAGGGGAGATCATCGCCTCAACACTGTCATCAAGCTAGACTTCATCGGGATCATCATCATCACCACCATCTCCACCAGCACCCGCATTACCACTCCATCCCGCTATAACAATTGGGTTGAATCTTGCATAGTTCTTAGGGGAAACTTTCCCGGTGTTGATTCCTTTTGTAGTTGATGCTATTGAGTGGAACCATTGAATTATTGTTTATGTTCAGATTGTTACTTATCATTATATCATCTCTGATCTTGATCCATATGATTTCTCGTGAGTAGTTCGTTTAGTTCCTAAGGACGTGGGAGAAGTCATGTTGTTAGTAGTGGAATTGTGTTGAGAAATATTCAATGGTTTGATATTTAAGTTGTGGTGTTATTCTTCTAGTGGTGTCATGTGAACGTCGACTACATGATACTTCACCATTTATGCACGCAGGGGAATGCATTGTATACTTGGCTACTAATTGTGGGGTTGTCAGAGTGACATAAACCTAAACCCCCGTTAGGAAACCTTTGCACAAGGGAGTGTAGGATCTTAGAGTTTAATGTTGTGGTTAGGTTTTTATCTTAATTACTTTCTTGTAGTTGCGGATGCTTGCAAGGGGTATAATCACAAGTATGTATTAGTCCAAGTAAGGTCGTTACATTAGCATAGGTTCACCCACACAACACTTATCTAACCAAAGAAGATTAATCAACTATATGAAGCGAAAGCACTTGGCATTATTCCCATGTGTCCTCGAGAACGCTTGGTCCTCATAAGTAATACAACCAGCTTGTCCTTTGCTGAAGAAAGGATTGGGCTACTTGCTGCAATTATTATTGTTGTCTTTTATTTACTTGCACTTTATTTACCTGCTTTATCAAAAAACCCTAAAATCTGTTTGCTAAGTATTTACAAAGAATTCTTGATCCAAACCACTAGTCAACACCTTCTGCTCCTCGTTGGGATCGACACTCCTATTTATCAAAATTATTACGATACACCCCTATACTTATGGGTCATTAAGACTATTTTCTGGCGCTGTTGGTAGGGAGTGAAGCGCTATTAAAGAGTGGAACTGGTAAAAGAAATTTCTACTGTGAGTATTGCTTTTATTTCTGTTTTTTACTTTGTTTCCAATATGGATAACTCACTTAGTTTCCTATTTGGGAAAGCTACTACCACTGTTGAGGTAGTAGATGAAGCACCACCTGCTGAGATACATCCTCTTAAAATACCTACAAAATTTGTTGATCATGTTATGGATAACTACTATTTTGGAGATGGAACTGTCCATCCCGGTGATCATTTTCTTTTTATACACGAATTATGCGGGTTGTTCAGGTGTGGAGGTATCACAACAGAACAAGTTAAGGAAAAGTTACTCTCTATATCATTGAAAGGAAGAGCTGAGGAATGGTATAAGCTGCTAAAGAATGGCCAATCTCTTGAATGGGAGGAAATTGTACCTCTCTTTTATTCTAAATTCTATCCTCCTAGTGAGATTCATAAAGACCAGAATCAAATATATAACTTTTGGCCTCGTGATGGAGAGAGTACAGCCCAAGCTTGGGGGAGATTGAAGTTACTAATGCTCAAATGTCCTATTCATGATAAGGATGTACTAGATGCTTCTTGTCCTGGATCATTTACACGTATGAAAGAAGAAGCTAAATGGGATCTTCTAGACCGTATTCAAGAAAATACTGAAGCATGGGAGAATGATAAAGGAACAAAGTCAGGTATAAATTATGATTATGAATGTATTAAATATTTTATGGGAACTGATGACTTTCATAATATTAGTACTGCTTGTGGTCTTAATTCCTAAAGTATTGCAAATTGTTTTAAGGCTTTTGCCTCTTATATTGAAATTCCTAAAAAGGAGTGGAACAAGTACCATGCACCATATAAAGATATTGTTAATCATGTTCCAGCTAGAAATACTGAAGTTTATACCGTTGATCATATTTTGCATAAACCTTATATTGAGAAAATACCTTTCCCTTCTAAGGTAAAGGAACATTCTATGATAGCTAGTGTGGTTAACAAAAGTATAAAGAAAATTGTAGAACCCGATGAACAAATAAATGTTCAACCTGCAGTAGCAATTGTTAAAGACCTTGTCACTAAAAATGTAGAAGATGGGCATGTTATATTTTATGAAGACGCTTCTAATATTATCTCACATCCTAGTAAAACTAGGAAAGCTAGTGTCCCTGTGCTTTCTGTTAGAATTAGTGATCATTGCTATTATGGTTTATGTGATATTGGTGCAAGTTCTAGTGCTATTCCTTATGAGCTTTACAAAGAAATTATGCATGAAATTGGTCCTTGTGAACTTGAAGACATTGATGTGGTTATTCACCTGGCTAATAGAGAGACCATCTATCCAATTGTATTGTAAGAGATGTGGAGGTTCTTTGTAGTAAGACTAAATATCCTGCTTGATTTCTAGTACTTGGTTCAATAGCTAGTAAAACTTGTCCTATCATTTTCGGTAGACCTTTATTGAACACTTGTGGAGCCATTATAGATTGCAGGAAGGAAAAAAATTAACTAAATTTGATGGAGAATCTTATGAGTTTAATTTTTCCAAGTTTGCTAAAGCTCCTTATGAAAATGAATTGCCTAGTGAGGATTTTAGAGTTGAACAACTTGCTTCTATTGATCTAGTTTTTGACCTTAAACCTCTTTTTGATGATTTTAAATATACTCATTCTGATGATAAGAATGTTTCTTGTGATAGTTACATTGTTAATTTTATTCATAATGCTACTGAAAGTTATTATGAGAGAGGGACACATGGTTTTATGCATCTCAATAATATTAAGTTTCCCCGCTTTATGTTGAAAGTTTTGAAGCTGCACTTGTTTTGCCTTCCTATGCTAACAACCTCTTGTTTCAATAATTTGTTTTCTTACAAAATTCCCTTGCATAGGAAGTGGGTTAGACTTAAATGTGTTGGATATTTGCTTCTTGATGCTCTCTCTTACTCCAAATCCATATTTCCTATGTGAGCATTTTTGAAATTATCATGCCTATCTTAATGGCTATAAAGAAAGAGATTTTGGGAGACAACCCATTTTAGTTTGTTTTTGGTTTTTGTTCCTTTGAGTCTTGGAAGTTATTACCTCTGTAATAACCTCTCCTTATCACTTTTGTTTGGTTTTTGTGTCAAGATTAGCCTCTATTGAGAAGGAGGTGAGATGTGGAAAGTTGTTGTCCCGGAACAGATTTCTTGTGCTTCACTGTTAAAAATCGTGAAAAATCCCAGTACGTCGGATTGAGATGTACTTTTATGTGTGTGTGCCCCAAGTTATCATTCAACTTTCATTAGTTTTGCACTTTTCGAGTTGATCAACAGAAGATTTTCGAAAAGAACAATCTTTACCTGCTGGTCTATTTTGACAGATTTCCGTCATTTTTGCATTTGCCTCTTAAATTGATTTCCTTTTTGAATTCTTTTGGGATTTCGAAAGGAGTTTCTATAGTATCTTATGTTTTGATGGACTTTAGTTGAAATTAAATCCAAAGGTTTATTATCTTGCATACACTAATGTTGCAAATGAAGACTGTGTGAAGACTTGTATGAAAGGAACTTTCAAGTGTTGGAGAGAATGATGTAAGGAGATAAATAATGGTCAAAGGCTCAAGCATTATATTTCAGGAGATTCTTATAATGAAGATATTGATATTATTCAAGTGGTGATTCCGGAAGAATTTTTTAAATACCAAATTCAGGAATCTACAGAGCCCGTTTTCGAATAGGTAACAGTTCTGGTAAGAAAAGGTTCGCGAAAAACTTTCCAATTTATATTTTTTGCAGTTTTTACTCAATATGGAAGATAACGAGTCTAAAGAGGGAAGGAAACGGAGCCCGGGTGGCTCACACCACCCCATGGCGCGGGCCCACCTAGCCGCGCCACCAGGGGTTGTGACCACCCAGGAGCCCGTCTTCGTCCTGTTTTCGCCCAGTACCTTCCTTATGTCGTAAAACTTCGCAATATATAATCCCCCGGACCCCTCGAGGTCCGTATATTGTGTTATCGTCATGATTTCATTTTGATCTGTTTCTGTCAGGAACTATTCTCAAGTTTAGAAGCACAATGGTCTCCACCAACGACAAGGGCAAAAAGCTCGTGGAAGATGATCTCCAAGGCCCCAAGCAGGAGGAGGAGATCATGGTTGAAGTTGAATAAGAAGTGGAGGAAGACAAGCGTCCGCACACCCGTGCCACCGTTGCAAGCATTGGAGTGGTGGCAAATACTAACTAGCTCAAGAGGACTGCACGGATGTCTACAGGAGGGTAAACTCTGCGTCATTGCCTAGCTCCACGGTCACTTCCTCCACGCACCAAGAACCCCTTCCATACTCTTATACATGAGCAACAATTCCAAAAGTTGCCTAAAGGAAAGTTGCCCTCTAGTTGGTACATGCCTCGTTCTAACCATGCAGGGAAAGAATACTCTAAGGAGGAAGAGTGGGGAAAGAATCACAAGGACTGGGATTCTCAGTTTGACATGATCATGAACCGCATTGAGCATAATTTAGAGATGATTCATACTCTAGCCTTTGAGATTGAGGATTTGAAGAAATTGATTGAAAATCTTATCGAGATAACACCACCACCACCATAGGAGTAATTCGTCATCAGTTTTCGCATCCCCTTGGTTTGTTCCAAGCTTGGGGGAGTGCCGCGGTATCACATCATTATCTTTCATATGTTTACCTTTTTAGTAGAGTCTTATATTGAATAGAGAAGTTATCATATAGGATGGTTTACATTGTGGAAGTATCTCTCCTCTAGTTGGTTATCTATGTATCCCTTGGTGTGAGTGCCGTTATGGAATATTAATGAGAATTTTCATCATTTACTTTTTGCACATCTTATCTATAGAGGTCCCAACCTGATAAGGTAGAGATCCCTGTGTTTACAATGCTAGTCCCTGGATCAATAGCTAGCATCCACAGTTTAAGATGTAATATCAAGAAACAAAGGTCATGGTACAACTTTATAACCAGGAATAAAATAATTTATTACATCTTACATAGCTCATTTGGCTATCTCATTACAATGCAGCAGAAATAACTATATAGCATGGAATCCTTCATCTTCAAAGAGCCACGGGCAATCATGTTGGTTGTAAACTTGTAATCCTATTCAACACACTTCACTAACATCAAACAAACCTGCAACATAATAAGTTACAGCCACAAGGGTCAATACATTTGAATTGTATTGGCAAGTGATACTATGGTAGAATAGTGGTATCTATCTTCTATATGCATTTGGCTAAGTGGAGATTAGGCTTGCTTTGCTCAAAATAAGTTTTCCTTATTAGTTGAAAACACTAAGTTTTTGTTTATCAAATCTCCCAAGGCATCTACCAATAAAATTGGTGATCCTTTAACCCTTGTTCAACCACAAGTTTTTAACTTAGAAATTGGGATGAGGAGATCCTTGATATCTTCCATGTCTTGATGCTCAAATTGTCCATTGTCGGGGACATGGCTAAGTACTTAAATTTTTCCTTCTTGAGAGGTGGTGCACTTTCCCCACAAGACTCAACATGCATCGAGACGAGATATTTCAGAAGCCTTCCCTTAGACCAAATGGACGCGCTCCATCCTATCACCCCTACCACCTTCTGTCCATATGGCTAAGTTATTGCAACCTATATGATCCAGGCAGAGCCCATATTGCCATGTGGCTGCACTAGAAGCTTCTCAACATTTGACATGTCAAATCTCTTTGTTCCTGGGTGTCTTTCCACAAGTGTGATACACAAGTATTCCCCAGTTTACTGGACTTCTGATACACAAGTTTCCCCTAGTTTACTGGACTTGTGTAACCACTCAACATATCCCATTCTAACCATTCCACCCAGGTGATTCATTCACTTAGTAGTTTTATTAAGCAAAAACATAAGTCAAAAGACTTAGCAAAATTTCTATAGCATGTATATAAACCACCCTTGTTTTCTACTATCTAGGCTAAGCATACTAGTAGCAAGAATCTTAACTTAGGGAAAATTCTACTAAAGCATCAACTACTAGGATTTCCCAAGGCATAACATACTTAGTAAAATTCCATGCAAGTCCTATTTAGAAATATCACTAATGTATAGTTAAAATAATAGGACAAAATGTATGAAGCATCACTTGCCTTTTTAGTCGAGAATATAGATACACTCCTTGATCTTGTAATTGTCACACTCTTCAAAGTTCACTATAATTCAATCAAGGCACAACTTCAAACTAGCATTCAAACAATTCACCACATAAAATAATGAAAACAAAACAATGCTTGCAAGCATGCAAAAGATTGTTTTATTTGGAAAGGTGGTTTCTAATAGGCTATAAACAATTTAAAACACCTATTGGTCATTTATAAAAGTGGCAAAACCATTTGAAATCAAGTTACTGAAAATGGGCCATCTAAATCATTTTTGTTTTGCTAGAAATGATTTTAATCAAAGGAATAATTTCTAGTGTTAGCCAAAACAGAAATGTTAGTGTTTATGGTCAAAGTGTTTAAAACAAATCCACTTGTAAAAGGTTTCACACAAAAATCATAGCAACATTTTTATTTTACTAGAAATGCCTTTATTCAAAGGAATAATTCCTTGGTATCACAAAATATATTTATAAACCCGAAAGTTTGTGTTTCTGGTCAGTAGGTTAAAAACAAATCATTTGCAAAAGATTTTACCCAAAAATCATTTTAGAATAATTTTTATACTCAAAATAGGCCTAGAAATGTTTCTATAAAAACACCTAATTTTACAGAAGCAAAATACTAAACTAAGGGCATGGTTGCAAAGGTTTATTTTTCCTGATTCCAAGGATATAAAATTTGTAAATTTTGGACGTATAGAATAAAAGTTATGAATTTTGCAAAATCATTTATCTAATAGAAATGTTTCTGTTTTTAAAACAAAAGACATGCCACGTGGAGCGATCCTATTGGTGCATACCATTTCGGTTGGATCGACTAATATGGGCCGCATGATTTCATTTAAATCGCACGATATAGATGCAATCTTACCCCTTCGGTTTAAGATCTAATTCTAACCAAACGATCCTGATCTAACAGACGCAATTGATTTGGTCAGAAACTGGCGGCGCTGCGACGGCTGCGCGGCGACGACGTTCAATCAGTGGCGCTCTGGACAATCTAGGAAGCGAGAGAGAGGGGGAAGGGACTTAACATGCTCACGAGGTCATCGCGGTTCCCAAGGTGGTTGTGAGAGGGACAGGGGCGCACGGTGTAGTCGTCGATTGCTCGTCGGAGCTAGCGACGACGCCGGGTGCGTCTGTTCGTCGATGTTGGCGAGGCTACAACGCACGAGAATGCAAAATAGATGTGACATTAGACGCGCAAGAGTGAGGTGATTATGCGTGCGTCAAAGAGAGGGGGAGGCACGGTCAGAAACTACCAGGGGAGCTCGACGGAGTTGCAGCAAACAACGGCGGCGCTCTGTCGTCGTTGCCGACGCTATGGGGCGCGCGCGCGGGCAAGCTGAGGGTCTTGGGAGGTGCGCACGGCGGTGGGGGTCAAACTAGTGTGAGCCAGGGGCAGTGAGGTGTCCGGAGTTGGTCGGATTTGCCGTGGAGGTTCGCCGGAGCAGAGGAGGTTGCGGTTAGAAATTTGAGCAGCCCTGGGGCTCCGGTGGAATGAGGTTTGAGGGGAAAGGGAGAGGGGAGAGGGGTGTTTAATCGTGCGTGGTCAAGGGGCTGACTAAATGGCACAGTCAAGCGAATTTACGAGGATTTACAACGGCCAGAAATAGCCGAGGTGAATGGAGGCGTGGTCACCGCGAGGAAGACGACGCAGGCATGGTCAGTGGGGTCACTAGGTCAGTGGGTGAGGGGGTACGTCCGCGGGTGAGAAAAGAACGAGGCAGAGAGGGATTTCCCGGGTGGGCTGTAGTTGGGCTAAGTTAGTTGGGCCAGATGGGCTGGGGTGAGTGGGTCATGTCTGTTTTCATTTTTTTCTTCTCCTATTTTCTTTTTCCTTTTTCTATTTTGATTTTCTGTTTTGAATTCAAACTCTCATTTAAATTCAGATTTGTTTGTCAAACTTTTTCCAAATTTTCAGTATGTGTTTGTTCTATTTAACAATGTATTTTAAAGTCTATTTGAGAATAATTTCTTTTATGGTTTATTATTTATTTAAATTAGACACTTCTCTTATTTAAATAAGATTATAAATATGGTTCCAATCCATATAAATTTTATTCAAACAATTCTTTTATTCTTTTTAAGTTAATTAGATAACTTTTAATCCACTTTGGCAATTTCCATTATTTTTCCCATGATTTAGTTAATCATTTACATTAGGGATTTTGTCTCCATTTAAATATAATTTGAATATGGTTTAATACCATATACTTTTATTTGAATATTATTTTTCCTTCATTTTATTTGGATTATTTTTATTCCATTTGCTTATGGATTTAATTCAAGGTTTAAATTTTCTTCTAAATAATTTTATTTGGATTTATTATTTAGTTTAGGCAATTTGTCTTTATTTAAATAAAATTGGATTTGGTTCAATTCTTATAAATTTATTTAAATAACCTTTTATTCCTTTTTATTATTCAATAAAATTTCATTCCATTTGTTTATGGATTTGGCCAAGATTTAATTTGGCTTTTAAATATTCCTTATTTATTTATTTATTTATTTGTCTTATAAAATCCATATATTTTTTATGTATAGATCCAAAATTGGTGATTTCAATTTGTATAATTTTATTTAATATTTGTTTATCTTTTAAATCCCTTTAGGATTAATTTCTCATAAATTGGTATGGATTTTAGCTAGGAGATTTATTAGCCTTGGAAATTAATTCATTTTATCTTATTAAATTCATAAGTTTTTATCCATGGCTCCAAATTAAATGAAACCAATTTCCATTGTTTTATAATATTTTTATTTATCATTTTTGCTCATTTATAAATGTTTGTTGATGAATTTTTATATGGATCAAATCCATAGTCTTTGAGAGATCTTGGAAATGATTTTCTTCCACTAGGATTTTGGGGTTTTGGTTTAACTTTTCCAAGTGTTTAAATTTCAAGATACATTCATTGATGAATGCATTTCATTTTATTGAAATTGTGTTGGATTCCCTTTTCATTCAAATTTTGTTCAAGTAGGGTTTTGATGTTTCCATTTAGAAGAAAAAAGTTTCTTTTCACCCTAAATTTCAACAATTAATTCTTTTGTTTGTTTATTTTTTCACATTTCAAAATTTGGAAAATTTTGGGATGTGACAGGCTACCACCCTTAAAAGAAATACTGTCCCGAGATTTGGGAAGGCTAGAGGTTACAAGTTGGCTTCAAGACAACTAGAGTGCTACCACCCTTAAAAAGGTTTTCAACTAGATTACATCTTGGCTTACTTGAGATCTTGATGAAACTTCTCTGGACAGTTGTTGGCATAATGTCCTTTGTCACCACACTTGAAACATGTAACAAGGCAGAGATCCTCATGTTATGGACAGTTGTTTGCATAGTTTCCTTTGTTTCCACATTTGAAACATGTGATAAGGTTGAGATCTTGAGGTGCCTTCTCTGGATAATATGATGCATAATGGCCTAGATCTTTGCAGTGGTTGCACATCACTTGGCTAATATCCTTTCTCATCTTTGGTTTCACTATTGCTTGTTTATTTCCTTGGCTCTTCTTCTTCTTCTTCTTGGGTTTCTCCAAAGCTAGGAGTTCTTCTAGTTCATGTTCTTCATATCTCACCTCAAAGGTGGGAAAACTTCCTCGGTTCCTTGAACGATTCCTAGGATAACGTCCATGTTTCCTATTTTGTCCACCATGGTGGGTTACAATGTATGGAGGTGCATACTGAGATTTGCTTTTGTCTTCATCCTTCTTGGTAGAGGTTGTTCCTTCATGGAGTTTTCCAAACATTTGATGCATTCCATCTTGTTTCATTTGTTCAACTATAGGATAGATGGGGCATTGGATAGGGACATGATTATATCCTTCACATAGGAAACAAGTAACTCGAGATGTGGGGCATTGTCCAGTTGGATGTTTCTCTTCACAATTAGGGCATTGGTCCACATGCTCTTTATAAGTGTGTTCTATGTCTCCACAAATATTGCAAGCTTGAGTTCCTTCTATAATATCATGCTTGATATCATTGTTGTCACCAGCACTTTGGGAAAGGTTGTTTCTCATGTTGATCATTTGATTGGTCATCCTTTGCAACAATTGGGATTGGTTTTCCAAGAATTTTTGCAGGGTTGGGTCTAACTCATTGTTGTTGGCCAACAACTGAGTTGTCACTTGATTCAACTGGGTTGGGTTGCTAGCAGTTGTTCTCTCATGTGTATCTCTTGGTTGTTGTTGTCACCATCCTTGATGTTGGAATCTCTTGGAGAAGTCATCTGTTTGGGTTGGGTTGGGATTAGAATAGGCAAAAGATTCTAGAGGAAGAATTCTACTCACTCACAACAATTCACACAAAGCAATGTGCAAGCAATCACAATCAAACATTCCACTCAAACAACAAGATTCAAGCACATTTTTAGGCAACAAAATATTTTTGCTACACCACATAAGTTGGTGTGATCACTAAATCGATCTAAACTAAACACTAGTATGGTGGTCCAACTATGGTGTTCACTTGAGATCATCCCATCCTTCTTAGTTGTTTCTTCATGAATAAGATCATGGTTTCCTTGGAAAAATTCTTGCATCTAGGTCACAAAACTTCAAAGGTAATGATGGTTCCTTCTAGGTTGTGTTTCCTTAGTCTCCAAGTCTTGAGTAACATTTCTTGCTTCACTTGTAGTCCTTAGTGATGTCCAAATTGAAGTCCTTGGTGAAACTAAAGTTGAAGTCATTGGTGATGTTGAAGTCCTTGCTCATGGTGAAGTCTTTGTCCATCAAGTTTGAAATGGAAGAGATGTAGAATCAAAACCAAAAAGGTTGAGGAAAGAGTTTACAAGATTGTTTGTAAATAAGTTTTGGAACAAATACAACTCCTATTTTTCTAAGGGGTTTTGTCCAATCCTAGGGTTACAATCCTACAGGCAACACAGTGCTCTGATACCATTTGTAGAGGTCCCAACCTGATAAGGTAGAGATCCCTGTGTTTACAATGCTAGTCCCTGGATCAATAGCTAGCATCCACAGTTTAAGATGTAATATCAAGAAACAAAGGTCATAATACAACTTTATAACCAGGAATAAAATAATTTATTACATCTTACATAGCTCATTTAGTTATCTCATTACAATGCAGCAGAAATAACTATATAGCATGGAGTCCTTCATCTTCAAGTGCCATAGGCAATCATGTTGGTTGTAGACTTGTAATCCTATTCAACACACTTCACTAACATCAAACAAACCTGCAACATAATAAGTTATAGCCACAAGGGTCAATACATTTGAATTGTATTGGCAAGTGATACTATGGTAGAATAGTGGTATCTATCTTCTATATGCATTTGGCTAAGTGGATCTTAGGCTTGCTTTGCTCAAAATAAGTTTTCCTTATTAGTAGAAAACACTAAGTTTTTGTTTGTCAAATCTCCCAAGGCATCTACCAATAAAATTGGTGATCCTTTAACCCTTGTTCAACCATAAGTTTTTAACTTAGAAATTGGGATGAGGAGATCCTTGATAGCTTCCATGTCTTGATGCTCAAATTGTCCATTGCCGGGGACACGGCTAAGTACTTAGATTTTTCCTTCTCGAGAGGTGGTGCACTTTCCCCACAAGAATCGACATGCATCGAGACAAGATCTTTCAGAAGCCTTCCCTTATACTAAATGGACGCGCTCCATCCTATCACCCCCTACCACCTTCTTTCCATCTGGCTAAGTTATTGCAACCTATATGATCCAGGCAGAGCCCATATTGCCATGTGGCTGCACTAGAAGCTTCTCAACATTTGACATCTCAAATCTCTTTGTTCTTGGGTGGCTTTCCACAAGTGTGATACACAAGTATTCCCCAGTTTACTGGACTTGTGTAACCACTCAACATATCCCATTCTCACCATTCCACCCAGGTGATTCATTCACTTAGTAGTTTTATTAAGCAAAAACATAAGTCAAAAGACTTAGCAAAATTTGTATAGTATGTATATAAACCACCCTTGTTTTCTACTAGCTAGGCTAAGCATACTAGTAGCAAGAATATTAACTTAGGGAAAATTCTACTAAGGCATCAACTACTAGGATTTCCCAAGGCATAGCATACTTAGTAAAATTCCATGCAAGTCCTATTTAGATATATCACTAATGTATAGTTAAAATAATAGGACAAAATGTATGAAGCATCACTTGCCTTTTTAGTAGAGAATATAGATACACTCCTTGATCTTGCAATTGTCACACTCTTCAAAGTCCACTACAATTCAATCAAGGCACAAATTCAAATTAGCATTCAAACAATTCACCACATAAAATAATGAAAACAAAACAATGCATGCAAGCATGCAAAAGATTTTTTTATTTGGAAAGGTGGTTTCTAATAGGCTATAAACATTTTAAAACACTTATTGGTCATTTATAAAAGTGGCAAAACCATTTGAAATAAAGTTAGTGAAAATGGGCCATTTAAATCATTTTTGTTTTGCTAGAAATGATTTTAATCAAAGGAATAATTTATAGTGTTAGCCAAAACACAAATATTAGTGTTTATGGTCAAAGTGTTTAAAACGAATCCACTTGTAAAAGGTTTCACACAAAAATAATTTTTAAATCATAGCAACATTTTTATTTTACTAGAAATGCATTTATTCAAAGGAATAATTCCTTGGTGTCACAAAATATATTTCTAAACCCAAATTTTTATGTTTCTGGTCAGTAGGTTCAAAACAAATGATTTCCAAAGATTTTACCCAAAAATCATTTTTAGAATAATTTTTATACTAAAAATAGGCCTAGAAATGTTTCTGCAAAACACCTAATTTTCCAGAAGAAAAATACTAAACTAAGGGCATGGTTGCAAGGGTTTCTTTTTCCTGATTCCAAGGATATAAAATTTGTAAATTTTGGACATGTAGAATAAAAGTTATAAATTTTGCAAAATCATTCATCTAACAGAAATGTTTCTGTTTTTAAAACAAAAGATAGGCCACGTAGAGCAATCCTATTGGTGCATACCATTTTGGTTGGATCGACTAATACAGGCCGCATGATTTCATTTAAATCGCACGGTACATATGCAATCATACCCCTTCGATTTAAGATCTAATTCTAACCAAACGATCTTGATCTAACGGGCGCAATTGATTTGGTCAAAACTGGCGGCGCTGCGACGGCTGCGTGGCGGTGATGTTCGGTCAGCGGCGCTCCGGCCAATCTAGGAAGCGAGAGAGAGGGGGAAGGGACTTACCGTGCTCACAGGGTCGTCGCGGTTCTCAAGGTGGCCGTGAGAGGGACATGGGCGCACAGTGTAGTCGTTGATTGCTCGCCGGAGCTAGCGACGGCGTCGGGTGTGTCTATTCGTCGATGTTGGCGAGGCTACATCGCACGAGAATGCAAAATAGATGTGGCATTAGACGCGCAAGAGTGAGGTGATTATGCGTGCGTCAAAGAGAGGGGGAGACACGGTCAGAAACTACCAGGGGAGCTCGACGGAGTTGCATCAAACAGCGATGACGCTCTGTCTTTGTCGTTGTTGCCGATGCTATGGGGCGCGCGCGGGCAAGATGAGGGTCCTGGGAGGTGCGCACAACGATGGGGGTCAAACTAGTGTGAGCCAGGGGCAGTGAGGTGGCCGGAGTTGGTCCGATTTGCCATGGAGGTTTGCCGGAGCAGAGGAGGTTGCAGTTAGAAATTAGAGCAGCCCTGGGGCTTCGGTGGAATGAGGTTTGTGGGGAAAGGGAGAGGGGTGTTTAATCATGCGTGGTAGAGGGGCTGATTAACTGGTGCAGTCAAACGAATTTACAAGGATTTACAATGGCCAAAAATGGTAGAGGTGAATGGGGGCGTGGACACCGCGAGGAAGACGACGCTGACGTGGTCAGTGGGGTCACTAGGTCAGTGGGTGAGGGGGTACGTCCGCGGGTGAGAAAAGAACGAGGCAGAGAGGGATTTCCCGGGTGGGCTATAGTTGGGCTAGGTTAGTTGGGCTAGATGGGCTGGGTTGAGTGGGTCATGTCTGTTTTCATTTTTTTCTTCTCCTATTTTCTTTTTCCTTTTTCTATTTTGATTTTCTGTTTTGAATTCAAACTCTCATTTAAATTCAGATTTCTTTCTCAAACTTTTTCCAAAATTTCAGTATGTGTTTGTTCTGTTTAACAATGTATTTTAAAGTCTATTTTAGAATAATTTATTTTATTCTTTTATGGTTTATTATTTATTTAAATTTGACACTTGCCTTTATTTAAATAAGATTTTAAAAATGGTTCCAATCCATATAAATTTTATTCAAACAATTCTTTTATTCTTTTTAAGTTAATTAGATTACTTTTGATCCACTTTGGCAATTTCCATTATTTTTCCCATGATTTAGTTAATCATTTACATTAGGGATTTTGTCTCCATTTAAATATAATTTGAATATGGTTTAATCCCATATACTTTTATTTGAATATTCTTTTTCCTTTATTTTATTTGGATTATTTTTATTCCATTTGCTTATGGATTTAACTCAAGGTGTAAATTGTCTTCTAAATAATTTTATTGGGATTTATTATTTAGTTTAGGCAATTTGTCTTTATTTAAATAAAATTGGATTTGGTTCAATTCATATAATTTTATTTAAATAACCTTTTATTCCTTTTTATTATCAATAAACTTTCATTCCATTTGTTTATGGATTTGGCTAAGATTTAATTTGGCTTTTAAATATTCCTTATTTCTTTCTTTCTTTCTTTGTCTTATACAATCCATATCTTTTTATTTATAGATCCAAAATTGGTGATTCAAATTTGTATAATTTTATTTAATATTTGTTTATCTTTTTAAATCCCTTTAGGATTAATTGCTCATAAATTGGTATGGATTTTAGCTAGGAGATTTATTAGCCTTGGAAATCAATTCCTTTTATCTTATTAAATTCATAAGTTTTTATCCATGGCTCCAAATTAAATGAAACCAATTTCCATGGTTTTATAATATTTTAATTTATCATTTTTGATAATTTATAAATGTTTGTTGCTGAACTTTTATATGGATCAAATCCATAGTCTTTGAGAGATCTTGGAAATGATTTTCTTCCACTAGGATTTTGGGGTTTTGGTTTAACTTTTCCAAGTGTTTAAATTTCAAGATACATTCATTGATGAATGCATTTCATTTGATTGAAATTTTGTTGGATTCCCTTTTCATTCAAATTTTGTTCAAGTAGGGTTTTGATGTTTCCATTTATAAGCAAAAAGTTTCTTTTCACCCTAAATTTCAACAATTAATTCTTTTGTTTGTTTATTTTTTCACATTTCAAAATTTGGAAAATTTTGGGATGTGACATTATCTTAGTTTGCAATTTCTGTTATATGATTGATGTTGTTGTTAGTATTGGTATAACTTTGGGAGCATTAAGTAAATTTAATTGGTTTTGGCAAACCTAGCTTTGGTCAGTAGCAACATTTTTGAGGATTGAAAGGAAAAATAGAAAAGTACTTAGAGATATAATATATTATATTATTTCTTTCTTGTTTAGGTCATAAGCTTAGTATTCTTTAGTTAAGATCCTTTGTGATTCCAAGGAATATTGCTTGATTTTTTCTATCACTTGTATGTTATTTTGTTTCCTTCAACTCTTATGCTTGCTAGCCAAAATCTTGTACTAAGAGGGAATGCTTCTCATGCATCCAATCCTTGAACTAAAACCTATGCCATTTGTGTCCACCATATCTACCAATTAGCATTATTGCTATTCCAAGAAAATTCTCAAGTTTTATCTACCTTCCAAATTAAAAACTTATTTGTTATGTGAAAATTAGTGATTAAAGCTCTCACAAACTTGATGGCACACCTTATTTTTCCTGCCCTTAATAAACTTGAACCATTGTGTCATCTATGTTGTATATGCTTGCACTTATAAGTTGGGAATTAGCAGAACCATGCTTTCACGGGGAACGTTTCAACACATGTACATATTACCCAGTTGATATCATGATATTTTGTTTACAGATGTCGGCGGTGTGAAATAAAAGGGGAGCTTGTAAGTCCATGGAGTATTATATATGTGTTAGAGAAACGCCTGGGCGGCTAGCCTAAGCCATGCCTAATCATGGTGGAAACTTGCAGTATAACCATTGTGAGCAATCTGTGAAGCATCCTCAATAAAAACCTATGCAAATAGAAAATAAAAAGATCGCTGAGATGCTCATTGTTTATTGCCTTGTCATTTTGATATGGGATAGCTCCTGTGTCATGGGGAAAGGGGTACCCCCTTGGCGGTTCTCTATGATACACATGTACTTATGATACGTCGAAACGTATCTATAATTTTTTATGTTCCATGCTTGTTTAGTATCTACTTTGCTTTGCTTTGTGTACACTTTGAGGTGTTTTTATATGTTTTTATAGACTAACCTATTAACAAGATGCTACAGTGCCAGTTGCCTATTTTCTTTTGTTTTTGGTTCCAGAAAAGGCAGAAAATCAATATTCTTAGAATTGGACGGGACAAAAGCCAAAGTCAATATTTTACCATGGGGAACACGGAGCCAGAGTATGAGACAGAGGGGAGCCACCAGGGGGCCACACCCTGGCCGCGCGGCTAGGCCAAACCCGTACTAGGGGGGGGGGCGCCCTGGCTGCCCCCTTCTACAGAAACCCTAAGTACCCAATCAATATTCCACGAAACCGTATGTAGCCGCCACCACCATCGTCCCTAGATCAGGGGGATCTGAAGCTCTTCCCGGCACCCTGCCGGAGGGGAGATCATCCCGGAGGCCTTATTCTTCATCATGCTAGCCTCCGGTATGAAGTGTGAGTAGTTCCACCTTGGACTACGGGTCCATGTAGTAGCTAGATGGTTGTATCTACTCCTTTGTGCTACCATGTTTAGATCTTGTGAGCTTCATTCATGATCAAGATCATCTATTTGTAATCATTCATGTTGTGTTTGCGGGGATCCGATGGATATTGATATTACTATGTCAGATTGATTAATGGTTTTGTCTTATTGATTCTATCATGTCTGTGTTGTTTGAGATCTTGCATCCTCTCCGTTTCTAGTAGCTATCTTGGCCAAGTATATGCTAGTGACTCCAAGAGGGGGTATTTATGCTCGATAGTGGGTTCATGCCTCTATTTAATCTAAGGGAAGTGAAATAAATATCTAAGGTTGTAGATGTGTTGTTTCCACTAGGGAGAAAACAACGGTCTCTTGTTCATAGAACAAGTGGATTGTTTACCTTACACACTTTGCTTAAAGCAGTTATCCGTTGCTTGCAACTTAATACTGGAGGGGGTTCAGATGATAACCTGAAGGTGGATTACTAGTCATAGATGTAGTTGGATGGCGGTCTATGTATCTTTTTGTATTGACCAATCAAATCTCATAGGATCATGAATGTCTAGTATTGCATTGTTATGCCTTGCTTAGTCCTGTCAATTGCCCTGCTGTAATTTGTTTACCCAGCATGCCATGTTTGTTTATCTTAAGGAGAACACCTCTAGTGAACTATGGACCCCTTCCAATCTCTACCATTGATACATCTTCCACTGTTACCGTTTACCTTTCTGCAAACCACTGTTACCTTCGACACCATACAATTAACCCTTTGTTTGTAGCAAATCGGTGAGATTGACAACCTCACTGTTCGTTGGGGCAAAGTCTTGAGTTTGTGTTGTGCAGGTTTCCAAGTTGCTAGCAACACCTTTGAGTCGTTTCCTTCCTCCTACTGGTTCGATAACCTTGGTTTCTTACTGAGGGAAAACTTGCTGATGTGCTCATCACACCTTCCTCTTGGGGTATCCCAACGAAGCTTCCACGCACCATCAAGACTTTCTGGCGCCGTTGCCGGGGAGGCTAAGGACGTCTTCACAAGGGGAGTCCTTCACAACCTTTCTCTTTACTTTGTTTTTGTTTTTCTTAGTTTCTTTTGCTTGGTTTTGTTTGCCTCTTTTTATCAAAAACTCCAAAAAAATCAGTTTAGTTTGGTTTGCTTTCTCTTATCAAAAACACAAAAAACAGTTCCTACTCTAGTTGCTGGTCTGTTATTGCCTTGCTTTGTCATGCTTTCTATCAATGGATGGTTTCTTTGAAACTAGTTGTTATTGGCAAGGTGGATTCATGGAAGAAGAAAATAATTATTATAAGGAACACCGTTTGTCAAAAAAGGGAAACATTTATGGGAACAAATTGATAAATTGAATACTATTGATAGAGAAGTGTGCTCTACTTATATGTTACTTATTACTTTGATAAGTCTTGTTGCTGTAGGAGGTATAAACACCTACCTTTTCAATGTGAGTATAATGATAATGTTACCATATCTTCTTATGTTAAAGGAGATTATGACTTTTATGATGTGGAACAAATTGAACAATTTGTTGCCTTCAAGGGTGCATTTGAGCTTGCCAATTTGCTTGAAATTACTGATGATGCACCTTATGAATATGAGGTTTATGAGATACTTAAATTTTTCTTAGATAATTACAAGGAAGAAAATGGCTATATTCTTGAATATTTTAATAGGTGCTTTCCACAAACAGAAGAGACTAATGCCTTGCAGGAGCCTATGGAAGACGAAATCGATGAACCTGAAAGCTCATTAGATGAAAAAGAGGAGGAGAGTGATGGTCAATAGGAGGAAGAATGGATCTACCCATGCCTACCTTCTAATGAGAGTAACTCTTTACCTCTTACATTATTTGATTATCCCCCATGCTTACCAAAGGAGGATGAATGTTATGTTCCTGTGGATTCTTTTGAAATATCTGCTATGGGTAAAACTTGTGATAATAGTTATGCTCCTGTTATCTATGATAATCCTATATTTGTGCCTAACTTCGAAATGCATGGTACTAAAGATTTTTTCTTAGAAAATGTTTATGATAAAGCTCTATATGATGGTCCTATATTGAATGGTCAGTCATTTTGTTATAAAATTGTTAAAAGTGGGTTTGAAGGTTTTAATCCCACTATTTGTGAGCTTGATAAAAATTATGTGTTTGTAGATCATGAAAATCATTCTTTATCTGATAGTTATATTGTTGAGTTTATTCATGAGGCTACTGAAAATTATTATGAGAGAGGAAAGTAAGGTTGTAGAAGCTTTCATGGTACTGAAACACCTCTCTATGTGCTGAAAGTTTTGAAGCTGCTCTTGTTTTATCTACCCATTCTTGTTACTATGTGCTTCTTTGATTTTTTTCTTACAAGATTCCTATTCATAGGAAGTGGGTTAGACTTAAATGTGTTTTGAATTTGCTTCTTGACGCTCTCTTTTACTTCAACTCATAGTTCTTATGTGAGCATCTTCTCAAATTATCAATGCCTAACTTAAAGGCGTTAAAGAAAAGTACTTATTGGGAGATAACCCAAAAGTTTTCTTGAGTCTTGGAAGTTATTACTTCAGTAATGACCTCTCCTTATCCTTTTTGTTTGCTTTTTGTGCCAAGAGTAACCTATAATGAGAGGTAAGTAAGATTTGGGGAGTTGCTGTCCCGAAACAGATATTTGTTCTCCACCGTAAAATTTCGTGTAAAATCTCTGTAAGTCGGATTGATCTGATATTTTTGGAATAAATCCCCCAGTATGTTAGATAACTTTCATTAGTTCAACACTTTTGATTTCAGCAACAGAAGGTCTTCGAAAAAATTGGTTTCTACCTATTGGTATGTTTTGACAGATTTCTGCCATTGTTTGTATTTGCTTCTTATTGATTCCTTTTTAGGTTCTTTTTGGGAAACTAAGCTTTTTGAGGGAATTGCTATAGTATCTTATGTTTTTAGTGAAAGGTTTGCTGTTCTAAAGCTAAACCCAATGGTCTATTATCTTTTGAATACACTAATGTTGCTAATGAAGATTGTGTGAAGTTTTGTATGAAGGAAAATTTTCAGGTGTAGATAAAGAATGATGTAATGAGATGAAGAATGGACAAAAGATCAATCTTGGTGACATTCAAGAGGTACAAGCATCAAAGCTTGGGGGTGCCCAAGGCATCCCCTTCTTCATCAATAAAAATCTCAGGTCTTTCTAGACACTTCGTTTTTATTGTTTCATGCACAGTTGTGTTGTTCTTGGAACGTCTTAGTTTTTGTTTGGTTTGTTTAATTTGCTTGAATAAAGTAGTTTGGACCCCCGTTGACATGGTTATACCCTGCGGGTACACGACATTAGCATACCTGGTCCAGCCCAAGGAAGGCCCACAAAAATATACGTGGCCCGTGGAGATTTTTGGGTGGACCAAGCCCATGACATCTTCGGATCCTTGGAGAGCAAGACTAGAACAGACATAATATTCAAAGGGGTAAACCCTAAACTTGTAAATGACTCGATCTGTGCCCGGGACCTGCCTAACTCTATATAAAGTCTAGGAGGACACGACGAGGAAGGCCAATACTTTTTCCACCACATACACACCTTCACACCAGATTGCATCTGCGCACCCCTGTAACCTTCGGTTCCGCCGTAATCAAGAGCAGACAAGCAGGAGTAGGGTTTTCCCTCCGGGGGCCTGAACCTGGGTAAATCTTGTGTCCCCTGGTTGCTTGTCTGTTAACCGTTCCATGATCTCTAACACCCCCATCTTCTCCAAAACCCAAGCTCATAACAATGGGCATTGACGAGTCGAAACCTCGTCAATTGGCGCCATCTGTGGGAATCGAGGGCGCTGATTGTGTGATCGTCACGGTCCCAACCAAAGCAATCTACAACTCCTCGGTGACGGAGAGCCATCTCCTCTTCGGTGCTTTCAACTTCACCGCCCACTCGCCAGCCACCATCAAGGACTTCGAGCCCGTAGGCGACGGGCTCGAGATTCTGTCCGGGAGCTTCTGCTTCCAGGTGGGACAGATCGGCACTCTCCGCCTCCCAGAGCGGGTGCCACTACCATCGATCAGGCCCGCCTCGTGGGCCCCGCATCCCAGCGTTCTACGCACGTCAGCATCGACAGATGAGTCATACGACAGTAGCAGCTGCAACTCAGATCTGTGCGCCCCCCCATCGGATGAAGGGACCTACGGTTCCGGATCCAAAAGCTGCGGCAGCAGCGATCTAATCCGCGGACGCTACCAATGCGTTGTGGTCATCCAAAGAGACGTGGAGCAACGAACACCAGGTTCGGGTGCCCACGTACCGCCACCCAACCCACAGGGTAGAAACGGCAAAAATAGGAGGCAACCATCCACCCCGCCCAACGAGGACGACCCTGACGCCCATCGAAAAATTCACCTCAGCGAGGAAGGATGGCACCAGGCATGCGAAGCCGTGGCGGGCAACAAGATCCTGCCTGTGGACGCTTCGCGGGACCTGCTGATGGCATACCACCTGCTCCTCATCAAATAGCACAAAAAGCAGGTGAAGATGCAAGAAGTACTCGATAAACGCAAGCAAGTGGCCTCAGAGTCTAGTGCACGGCGAGCTGCGCTCTCCGCCACTGGGGGATCTAGCTCGCACGGCAACAATGCCAACAAGCATCGCTCTCGCATAGAGCACATGGACCCCGCTGCGCGTCATGAGGTGACTCGAACCCTCAACACATCCTTCATGGAGATGGACGCCAATGGCAACGTCATCCCGAAGACGCCGCAAGCTGCGATCATGGCAGCCACCACATACCTCGCGTCCCATCCATCTCTGGTGGAGGACCCGAAGAGAGCTATGCATAAGTACGCACTAGTCGGACTCGGACTCGTTGGGGCTACGCTCCACGAGGAGGCTCATTTGGAGCCGAAAAAGAAAGCTGTGGTCAGATTCAACCGTAGCCCCACACCCTCATCTAACGAGGACGAGCATGATCTGCCTCGACGATGCAAGATCCCAAGACGTCGCAGCCGCGACTACGATGCTCGAAGCGACCTAGCTCAGCGCAATGTCGACAAGGCACGCGCCAAACACGCGTGCTCATTCGAATCCGAAGAGGATGGTGACGGTAAACTCTACGGAGCCCGATGCTTCCACAGATCTGTTCGGCGAACATGGATGCCGAGAAATTTCAAGCTCCCTTCGGACACTCCGAAGTTCGACGACACACAGGACCCTAAGGCGTGGCTCAGCGACCACCTGTCGTTCGTCAAGATGCACGGCGGAAACAAAAACACTGCCCTGCAGTGCCTTCAGCTGCAGCTAACAGGCGCAGCCTGGATCTGGCTCAGCAGCCTGTCCTCGGGTTCCATCCGAAGCTGGGAGGAACTAGCATAAGTTTCATCCGAAACTTTAAGGGTACCAGCAAGAGGCCAGCCTCGATCGAAGAGCTGCGGGACTGCACTCAACGAACAGGCGAATCCATCCGCTCGTACATACTATGCTGGTCCAACATCAAGAACTCCACGACACACATCTCCGAGGAGAGAACGATCGACGCCTTCAAAGATGGCGTCAAACGCCAGGACTTCAAGGAAGAACTTGGGCGAGTCAAGCCCAAGACACTCGACCACCTCATGGACATTGCCAACAAGTGGGCAGATGGTGAGGATTCCGTCCACCGAGCACACTCGGATGAGGAAGATGACTACGGCCGCAGACGTGAGCGCCGTAGCAAGCGAAGATCGCGCATCTACGACGATCGCAATGGACCCGACATGGTTGCGGCTGGCTACGCCGACCGTCGCAACGACAACAACCGCAGCAGCAGTGGATACCGTGGAAACAATTTCTGCGACAGAGGACGCCCAACGCAAGCGTGGCAGCGCCGCGGCCGCGACGACGAACCCTCGGCATACGACAAGTTATAGGGCCGATGCACCATCCACTTCTACATCGACAAGCAGGATGGCAAAAATAAGGCCAACCACATGCTCAAGGACTGCCGCGAGTTCCAGAAACTTAGTGAGGGATTCGGCCAGATGAGACAGCAGGTCCCGAACCCTGGGTTCGGACACGCACCTGCACCAGGTGTTATCGCCCATGGAGCTCCTCCACCACCACACGTGGGACCTTTGAATCACGCGATCGCGCCCGTGCAAAACAACGGCGTAAATGGGTACCCCACGTCAAAAGGGTTCCTGATGATACAAAATGGGCGCCCAACAAATAGGGTGCAAAAGAAGATCACCCGCCAAGTTAGCCTGGCTATGACCGCTCCACCCGCCATCCCTGAGTACCTCAGCAGGTCGGAGTCCTGCATCACATTCAGTCGTTCGGATCACCCCCGCCAGATCCCTCGCCCAGGTCACTCTGCCCTGGTGCTTGAGGCGCAGATCGGATGGTTTGAGATGAGCCGCGTCTCCATGGATGGCGGCAGCGGTATCAACCTGATGTTCGCTAGCACCCTAGCAGCAATGCGGATCCCGCTGTGCAGCCTAGAACAATCCGACACAACGTTCCACGGCATAGTCCCAAGGAAGGGCATATTCCCCCTAGAAAAAATATGGCTTGATGTCATCTTCGGCAAACCCGACAACTTTCGGTGCGAGCGGCTCGAGTTCAAAGTGGTGGACTGGCCATCACAATACCATGCCATCCTCGGGCGCGTGACATTCGCAAGGTTCTTGGCAGTACCGCACTATGCGTACCTGCTACTCAAGATGCGAGGACCTAGGGGCGTCATCATAGTCCAGGGCAGCTTCACCCGATCCGACCACTGCGATAGGGACTTCAACAAAATCTCCCAGTCGTTCGGCATGCAGGAGGAGCTCACAAGGCTTCGAGAGGTGACAAACAATGGGGCACCCCCAGTCTCCAGGCAAAACGCACCCGACATGTCGTTCGACTCAACAGCCAACACGAAAAAGGTGCAGGTCCACCCGACGAACACCTCCAAGACGGCGATGATCGCCAATGACCTCAGCCCCACATAGGAAAGCGTGCTCATCGAATTCCTCCGTGAGCGCTGGGAAATCTTTGCCTGATGTCCTGCGGACATGCCAGGAGTTCCTAGGGAATTCGCCGAGCACGCACTCAATGTGTTTCTAGACGCCAAGCCTGTCAAACAGTCCATCCGATGACTGTCCGAGCCACGGGCCGAAGCTGTCGGAGTCGAAGTTAACAGACTGCTCGAGCCGACTTCATCCGGGAGATCGAGTGGCTGGCAAACACTGTGCTGGTCCCCAAAAAGGACACGGACATCCTGCGGATGTGCGTGGACTTCACATTGCTTAACAAGAACTGCCTGAAGCATCACTTCCCTCTACCTCAGATTGATCAGATCATCGATTCGACTGCAGGATGCGAGAAACTCTCCTTCCTCAACGCCTACTCAGGCTACAATAATATTTTTACTAAAGGTCGAAGATCAGGAGAAAACGGCGTTCATTACACTGTTCAGAGTATTCTGCTACAACACAATGCCCTTCGGGCCGAAGAACGCAGGTGCTACGTACCAGCGATGCATGCAGGCATGCCTGAAGAGCCAGATAGGCCGCAACATACAGGTCTATGTTGACGACATAGTCGTCAAGACAAGGGAGGCCACGACGCTGATCGACGATCTCCATGAGACGTTCGACAACCTTGATCACTACAAGATCAAGCTAAACCCAAAAAAGTGCGCCTTCGGTGTCCCATCCGGCCAACTGCTTGGCTACTTCATCTCCCAACGAGGGATTGAGGCGAACCCGAAGAAAATCCGAGCCATACTGTCCATGGAGAAGCCGAAGAACCTCAAAGGTGTCCAGCAGCTAGCTGGGCGCATCACGGCGTTGAGCAGATTCATCAGCCGCATGGGTGAAAAGGCCCTGCCTTTCTACCAGCTGCTACACAAAGCAGAAAAATTCGAGTGGACACCCGAAGCAGACGACGCATTCGAAGATCTGAAGTGGTTGCTCTCCACCTCGCCCGTCCTGGTCACACCAAAGGAACGCGAGCCTCTGTTGCTATACATAGCAGCCACGCATCAGGTGGTCAGCACTGTGCTCGTGGTCGAATGACCTAAAGATGGCAAGACCCATGGGGTCCAACGCCCAATCTACTACCTCAGCGAGGCATTGACACCAACAAAACAGAGGTACCCTCACTACCAAAAACTTGCCTACGGCGTGTTCATGACAGCTCGTCGGTTGAGCCACTACTTCCAGGAGCATCAGGTGATGGTCGTCAACGAGGCACCTCTGAACAACATCCTGAAAAACCCGAAAGCTACAGAACGCGTAGCCCTATGGGGCATCGAGCTCTCCCCTCTAGACATAGTCTACGAGAAGTGCCACGCGATCAAATCTCAGGTCCTCCCGGACTTCCTCATCCACTGGATGGAGCTACAGCTGCCAGACACCCCGGATATGACGCAGTCATGGATGATGCACTTTGACGGATCCAAGCGCGAAGCTGGAGTAGGAGCCGGGGTCATACTGACATCCCCGCAGGGCGACAAGATTGAATACGTCATCCGGATGAAATTTTGGGCCTCCAACAACGAAGCTAAATACGAGGCCCTCATCCACGGCATGAATATGGCCAAGATCTGCGACGCAACGCGCCTCATCATCTACGATGACTCAAACCTCGTTGTCCAGCAGACGATGAACGAGTGTGACGCACACGCCGCTAACATGATCGCATACCGCGCGCTCTACAACTCACTCGAAGGAGACTTCGATGGCTGCGAGCTTCGGCACGTTGGAAAAGAAAGCAACGAGGAAGCTGACAGACTCGCCAACATCGGCTCCACCTACACACGGGTCCCACCAGGTGTGTTCCTTGAACAAATCTGCGTGCCCTCCATCAAAAGGAAATTTCCCAATGGATCACCCGAAGAAGTAGAGCACTCGGGGGCTGCGCTACCCGAAGGACAGGAAGGACCCAAAAAACTCGACACGGAGGTCACGTTGGTCAACCTGATGCAGGTCATGGCAATCGAGGAAACATGGACGCAACCATACCTTCGGTACCTGATAAACAGGGAACTGCCTGATGACCCGACAGATGCCCGACGCATATCTCGCCGGTCAAAGGCCTTCACCATCATCAATGGCGATCTGTACAAGCGCAACATTTCAGGTGTACTCCAAAGTTGCATCACCATTGGTGACGGCAAAACCATCCTCCAAGACATCCACGAGGGCATCTGCGGCCATCACACTGGCAGCCGCGCCCTTGTCGCCAAAGCTCTACGAGCTGGGTTCTACTGGACAACGGCCATGAACGATGCCAAGGACATTGTCTGAAGGTGCAACGGTTGCCAGAGGTTTGCAGATAAACCGCACGCACCAGGATCAGAGCTCAGGCCCATACCCCTAGCCTGGCCCTTCGCCCAATGGGGCCTCGACATGATCGGCAAACTGCCCAAATCCTCCAAAGGAGGCCCCGTCTACCTCCTGGTCGCAGTCGACAAGTTCACCAAGTGGATCGAAGCCATGCCCGTTACCAACCAAAAGGGGAAAATGGCCGTGAAGTTCTTCGAGTCCATAGTCTACAGGTTCGGCGTGCCGCACAACATCATCACGGACAACGGGTCGAACTTCATCTCCAAAGAATTCCAGGACTTCTGCGAAGGCCTCGGGATCAACATATCATATGCCTCCATGGCGCACCTGCAAACCAACGGGCAGGTCGAAAAGGCCAACAGTCTCATAGGCGGCAGCATCAAGAAACGCCTACTTAGCCCACTCGAACGACTTGCGAGAGCCTGGGCAGAAGAGCTACCTTCTGTCCTTTGGAGCTTGCGCACAACGCCAAACAGCTCAACTGGCTACACGCCCTTCTTCATGGTGCACGGAGCCGAAGCCGTGCTACCTGCAGAAGTACGCCAGAAGGCCCCACGGGTCGTCGCTTACAGCGAAGCCAAATCGACGGCCACACTCGAAGACGCCGTCGACACACTCGACGAGGCATGCGACATCGCCGCAGATCGCTCGGCGGTCTACCAATAGAGCCTCCGCAACAATCACAACCACCGGCTGCGCCCAAGGTCCTTCATCGAAGGAGACCTAGTCCTACGACTCAAACAAGAGCGGCCGAAAAAGCTCGAGTCACCCTGGGAAGGACCCTACGTCATCACCGAAGTCATCCCAGGTGGCGCCTACCGCCTCAAGCACGTGGAGTCTGGAGTCGCATACTCCAAACCATGGAACACCGCACAATTGCGACGCTTCTACCCCTAGCTATCCCGCTTTACTTTCAATAAGGCTACTCAGCCGAACAATGTACCTCCTCATTACGATATGAATAAAGCTAAGTGTCTCGCCTAAAAATTTATTGTAAGATCCCTCCCTTAGTAAGGCCATTCACAAAAACTTTATGGCTTAGAGCATCCGCTACAACATTTGCTTTACCGGGGTGGTATTGCAAACTCAAGTCATAGTCCTTGATGAGTTCTAGCCACCTTCTTTGTCTCATGTTAATTTCTTTCTGGGTGAAGATATACTTCAAACTTTTGTGATCTGTGAACACTTCACATCACTTTCCCAAAAGATAGTGTCTCCATGTTTTGAGTGCATGGACAACAGAGGCTAACTCTAAATCATGAGTAGGGTAGTTTACTTCATGAGTTTTGAGTTGTCTCGAGGCATAAGCCACAACTTTCCCTTCTTGCATAAGTACTGCACCTAATCCATGATGAGATGCATCACAATATACTTGGAAATCTTTCTCCAAATCTGGCAAACATAAGACAGGTGCTGTCACTAGTCTCTTCTTCAATTCTTGAAAACTAAGTTCACAGCCTTCAGACCAAGCAAATTTCTTGTCTTTCTTTAGCAACTCTGTCATAGGCTTAGCTACTTTGGAAAAATTCTCGATAAATCTTCTGTAGTATCCTGCCAAGCCAAGGAAACTACGAACCTCTTTCACTGACTTAGGAGATTCCCATTCAGTTACAGCTGAAACTTTAGCAGGATCAACTACTACACCATCTCCTGACACAACGTGTCCAAGAAATCCAACTTCATTTAACCAAAATTCACACTTGCTGAATTTGGCATACAACTTATGCTCTCTAAGCTTCTCAAGTATCAAACGTAGATGTCCTTCATGCTCTTCTTTGCTCTTGGAGTAGATTAGAATGTCATCGATGAATACGACAACGAACCTGTCAAGGAACAACATGAACACCTTGTTCATCATATTCATGAAGTATGCTGGTGCATTGGTTAAACCAAATGGCATCACGGTATACTCATACAATCCATACCTAGTGGTGAAAGTTGTCTTAGGTATGTCTTGTTCTCTTATCTTGAGCTGGAAATAACCTGACTGAAGATCAATCTTTGAGAACACACAGGCTCCTTCTAACTAATCAAACAAGTCATTGATTCTTGGCAAAGGGTATTTGTTCTTGATAGTCACCTCATTGAGTGAACGGTAATCTATGCATAACCTTTGACTTCTATCTTTCTTTTCCACAAACAAAACTGGTGCTCCCCAAGATGAAGAACTTGGTTGGATAAAACCTTTCTGCAACTGTTCTCCAAGTTGCTTCTTGAGTTCTTTCAACTCATCCACTGACATCTTGTACGGTCTCTTTGCTATTGGTCCAGATCCCGGTAGCAAATCAATAAGAAACTCCACATCTCTATCTGGTGGCATTCCCGACAATTCTCCCGGAAACACATCTGGATATTCACTCACAATAGGCACACTGTCTATGCTAACCCCCTTAAGAGAATTAAGCTTACTCCCTTTCGATTCAAAATTGGACTTGAATCTTATTCGTTTCTTTTCTAGGGTTGTGAGTGCGACAGTACGATTGACGTAATCTAGTACTCCTTCATATTTGGTCATCCAATCCATTCCCAAAATTACATCCAGTCCTTGGGAATCTAAGATTATCAGACTCACTGGAAACTTATGCTTTCCAAACTCTATCACTAGATCCCGGCATCCAATACTTAGTATCATATCTCCACCTGGAGAACTTACTTTTATTGGACACCCAATGTTTTCAGTTGAAAACCCATTTCTATCAACAAATGCTTTTGATATGAACGAATGTGATGCACCAGTATCAAAAAGAACAAGTGCTGGAATAGAATTGAGTTTGAACTTACCAGCAACAACATCAGATTCCTCATAGATCTCCTCCACATTAATGTGGTTCACTTGACCCTTTTGAAAAGGGTTGGGCTTATTGGGTCCTTCAACTTTCTTTTCTGGGCATTCATTTGCATAATGCCCCATCTTCTTGCACTTGAAACATTCAACCTGACTAAGATCCTTCTTGGCAGGCTGGTTTCTACTACCACTTCCACTTCCATTGTGGTGGCTCTTATATCCACTCTTGTGATTCTTGTACTTGTCATTGTCATGACTACGATGGTGCTTGTTGTCATGATGACGGTTGTGGTTGTGGTGCTTGTTGTACTTCCCATGCTTGTGGGATCCAGAATTCCCACTGTCATCATAATGGGAACGCTTGTGAGACGATCCCGAGCTGTGCTTGTCAGAGTGCTTCCTCTTCCTGCTTTCAACTTGTTTCATTTTGCTCTCCAAAATAGCAGCCTTGTCACAAAGAGACTGGTACGTGGGAACGTAGGCCACAGCTAACTGCAGGTTCAATTCATCATTCAACCCTTCAAGGAACTTTTCCTTCCTCTTAGCATCAGTGTCAACTTCATCCGGTGCATATCGCGCCAGATTGTTGAACTCCTCAATATATTCAGCCACGCTGCGGTGGCGCTGCTTCAAGTTATGGAACTCTTTCTTCTTCAAACTCATCACTCTAGATGAGATGTGAGAAGTTTGGAAACCATCTTCAAAGATAGCCCATGTCACATCCTCAATGGGAGTGGTGATCTGGAAGTTATCCCACCAAGTGGCTGCTGGTCCTTCCAACAAGTGTGCTGCAAATCTGACTTTCTCTTCATCAGTACATCCAATAGTTACCAAGTGCTTGTTCACAGAGCGTAGCCAATCATTGGCCACCATAGGATCAGTAGTTCCTGAGAACTTTGCTGGCCTCAGTCTTAAGAACCTGGTAAGCATGTCAAAACCCGGTGGGTTGTTCTGATTGTTGTTGTTGTTATTATTATTATTATTGTTGTTGTTGTTGTTATTATTGTTATTGTTGTTGTTGTTATTGTTGTTGTTGTTGTTGTTGTTGTTGTTCTGATTCTGGATGAACGTGGTCATCATTTGCATCAACTGCGTCTGAGCTGTCATCATCTGCTGCATCTCAGGGGTGATGTTGTTGTTGTTGGGGTTGGGATTGGCACGTCGGGGAGGCATCTGTGGTTTTCAATAAGGATAAGAATGAGATACCCATAGATGCTAACATGCACAATACATCACATAACAAACCACAATCATGCATCATAGTAGTAAAAGTTCAACAACACAGACAACAAGTTTTTGAAAAAGTAAACACACCAATATCAAGCCATCCACATGTTGGATGGTCATTGCGACTCAATAATCAAAGGTATGATAAATAAAGGTAAATGAGTAGTCATCACTACTCCTCTGCATCCACCTCCTCATCAACAAATGTAAGACCTGCATTCTCCATTGCGGTCTTGTATTCCTCAACATTGGTGGTCAAGGTCTCTACTTTGGCTTTGAGATCCCTCTTTTGTGCACGAAGCCTCTCAATCACACCTTGCTGATGCTCGAGCTCGAAGTCCTTGGCCTCTAGTTCTGCAGTCATGTCTCGAATCCTCTTGTTCCTATCTTGGACTCTCTTCTCTTGACTCTTGAACTTTCTATCCCGACTCTCAAACTTGGCCTCCATCTCCTTGACTATCTCATCTTGCTCCGCGAAGAGCTTGTCCTTCTCATGAAGATGCACCTGGAGTTCGTCATTACTGAGCATGACGTTGGTCCTATCAATATCTAGGTGACTAAGAAGAACCTCTAAGTCCTGGAGGTATAGACGAATCGGCTCTGCCGTCTCTCTCGAAGCATCCTCGAAGTCAATGGCCTCACCATCCTCATCACGTCTACCGAAGGCATGGAAGTGAGTACCTCTAATCTCTCGAGAGTGTCTCCCTAGTAAACGTCCAAGCAAATCCTGCATGACTACCTCTAGGCCTCTCTCCTTGTCATCATGCATGAGCTTGAAGATGATTGCCTCCGTGGTAGGCTCAGTCTGGCGTCCTCGCTGATTAACCTTGAAGCCCCAAAGGTCTTTCCTCTCAAACTTGGTGAGTGGAAGCATCATGATGGTAGGAAGTGGGAGATTGAGCAAACTAGTGAGCTTAATAATACGAGTGCCAAAACGAGTTCCCTTGAACTCTTCAGCCGTAATGATAGTAACATTAGGCATCTATTTAATAAGATAGAAAAAGTTAGAATCAACACAATTTAAGATAGATCACAAGACAAGGCATCACATGCATATCTTTGGAAATCAAAACATACAAGTCATGGCATACATGGATCCATTACAAACAACCAATGTTCAACTTATTTTAAACAACATTTGGAAATAGATGAAAGTGGTGGTCCAACTAACGAAGTACGTTACAATCCCATCTCACTTGCCAAGTTGGCTAACAGGGCATCCCTAGAGGCAATCTGTCTATCTAGATCACATGACTCCATTGCTAAGTCTATGATGTCCTTCCTTAAACTTTGGTTGGTAGCCTCTAACGCTTGGGTATGCTTCTTTTCTTCCTTAAGGTCATTTTGGGTGTTGAACATTCTGCACTTGATTCTATCACCAAGTTCTTTGATGGCCTTCCAAGCTGCATCCTTTGCTGAATCAAAGAATGTAGTGTGCATCACTGAATTGGTGACCATGCAGAACCCTGACTCTTTGTGGTTGTCTTCCTTGTTTTTATACAAGTGAAGTTGCACCCACCAGTACTCAACTCCTTCATCCATCACAGGAAAACCTTTGTACACAGCTGCACCATGTATTCCCATGGCAACCATGAGGTCCTTGAGAGCCTTGGGGAATTCTGTCTCACATTCCAAAGTCATAGTCATGAGTGGTCCCTTCCTCACGGTTTCGTTGATGGAGTTCATCTACAAATAGAGATGATAAAGAAGATTAGAAAAGTTTACGAGAAGAAAAGACAAGTGCGGAAGTTTGTTGAAATTTTTTCCTTAGTGGTTTCCAATCCTAGGGTCATAATCCTACAGGCAACACAGTGCTCTGATACCATCTGTAAGATCCCTCCCTTTATAAAGGTAAGGATCCCTGTGATTGCAATGCTAGTCGCTGGATCAATGATAGCATCCACAGTTTAAGATGAAGTACACAGAAACAAAGGTCATTATTACAAGTCATTCCAGAGACAAACATAGTCTTTTACAAACTCCATGGCCACAGGCCTAGTACAAGAGTTTAAATATGTAATAAGATAAATAAGTCTTCATCTTCATGTGCCATAGGAAAGCATGTTGAGTGTAGACTCATAACCCCTAATCACCATCAGAATAACCTGCAACATCACAAGTTACAGCCACAGTGGGTCAATACATTGGAATAGTATTGGCAAGTGATACCTTAGTAGAATATTGATAGACTAGATACTATATGCAATTTGGCTAAGTGTAGCTTAGGCTTGCTTTGCTCAAAATAGGTTTTACCTATTAGTTGAAAACACTAAGTTTTTCTTTGTCAAAATCTTTCCCAAGGAACCACCAATAGAAATTGGTGAACCTTCACCCTTGTTCAACCACAAGTTTTTTACTTAGAAATTGGGATGAGGAGATTCTTGATAGCTTCCATGTCTTGATGCTCAAGTTGTCCAATACCAGGGACATGGCTAAGTACTTAGATTCTTCCATCTGCAGAGGTTGTGCACTTTCCCCACAAGACTTGATTTTCACCAAGACAGGACCTTTCAGAAGCCTTCCCTTAGACCAAATGGACGCGCTCCAACCTATCATCCCACTACCACCAACTGTCCAAATGGCTAATTTATTGCAACCTATATGATCCAGGCAGAGCCCATAATGCCAAGTGGCTGCACTAGAAGCTTCTTAACAGTTGGCATCTCAAATCCCTTTGTTCCTGGGTGGCTTTCCACAAGTGAGATACACAAGGTAAGCCATAGAAATGGGCCTTGTGTAACCACTCAACATAACCCATTCTTTCCATTCCACCTAGGTGTTTCATTCACTTAGTTGTTTTATTAAGCAAAAACATAGTCCAAAGAGTTAGAAATATTTACTCATAGCATGAATATATAACCACCCTTGGTTGCTACTAGCTAGGCTAAGCATGGCATTGATAAGACTTAGAAATATTTCTAGCAATTCTACAACTACTAGGATTTCCCAAAGCATAGCATATAGATAAAAAATATCCATGCAAGACTAGCAAAATATTTCTAATGCATAGTTGAAAAACATAGGAATAAATCATGAAGCACCACTTTCCTTGGTAGTTTGGAGAGTAGCAACAATCCTCACAATCACAATCACAATCACTATTTGCACCAAAATCTACACATAAAATAATGGCACAAAATCACATACACAATATATACAAACAAAAATACATGAATGCATGCAAAATGCCATGTGTTGAATTTCTACACCAAACAAGACAAGTGCACAATACTGAATCATAAAAAAGTTCAAAACTTGCCAAATAAACTTTATTTGAACAATAAAACATTTTTCAAATAATTATTATACTCAAATTATGCCTACAAATGCTTCTGCAACAACAACCATTTTAACAGAAGCAAAACATTAAACACATTGCATAAATGGAAAGGATTTTCTCTCCTGGTTCCATTGATATAAAATTTGTCAAATTTGGATGTGGGAATCAAAAGTTATGAATTAAACAAGTTTAAACATCTAATAGATCTAATTTCTGATTTTAAATCTAATTCACAGACACGCGGCGGCATCTGATTGGACGATACCGATTCGCACGGATCGGCTAACGTGGACCGCCAGATCTAACTAAAACGCACGGCCAGATCTGATCCATACCCCTTCGTTAAGTGATATATCCTACATGTTAGATCTAGATCCAACGGTGGCCGATCAACCTACCAAAGTCTGGCGGCGCGCGGCGACGGTGAGCGGCGGCGCACTCTATATACGGAGGCACGGTGGCTACAGAGGGGGTTGGGGTCGTCGGAGAGGCTTACCAGACTCGCCGAGGTGTGCTGGAGCTCAACGTGGCAGTGGCTTGTCAAGGGGCGCGCGGACACGGTGAGGATTCCTCGTCGGAGTAGAGGCAGACGTCGGGCAAGCTTTGGCGTCGTCGGGGCGAGGTTCTGGTGCGCGCTAAGACAAGCCTGCGATGCTGTTAGATGCGCACAAGCCTGGCGAACAAGTGAGTATCTAAAAGGGAGGAGGGGGTGATCGGGAACTACCAGGAGGGGTCACCGGAGTTGCGCCGAGCTTCGGTTGCTTCTAGTGGTGGACGGTGACGACGTTCTAGGTTGGTACAGAGGAAAAGGAAGGCATGAGAAGATGCGCAAGAACATGTAGAACACGCTCGCATGAAGCAGAGACAATGGGGTGGACGATGCTCACCGGAATTGGTCGCCGGAGGTCGTCGGTGCCGCGGTGGTGTGGGCAAGATTACGGGCAGCCTGGTGGCGTGGTGTCTATGCTGAGTGAGGGGAAATGAGCAGCGAGGGGAGGGGGTCTTATAGCCGGAGCAGGGGCGAGAATCTCGCGAGTAAACGCCGGCAATCGAGCCCGCATCAATCGCGGCAGTGATGAGGTAACGGCGGTGTCGACGGGGTCGTGGGGGGTGCGTGGCTGGAGACGATGCTTGCGTGGCGCTTGGGTCCACCAGTCAGCGAGCGCGGGGTAAGTCTGCGCCGCGTGAGAGAGAGATAGGGAAAAACCCCAGGTGGGCTTAGTGGGCTAGGTCTGCTGCTGGGCTAGATTAGTGGCGCCGGGCCCAGTTGGTTTTCTTATTTCCTTTTCTTTTTCTATAATGAATTTCAGGAATCATTTTCAATCAAATTCAAAAGCAATTTCAATTCAAATCTTTTCTGGATTTTTGTAGAGTGTAACACTCATATTTTTGGGCATAAAAACATGTGGTCTCTCTGTACTAGCTTGGTCCCTTTGATTAAACAAAATAAACAGTGTCATAGCACTTGATTTGCATAAGTTTTGAAAATGGTTTTAAAACCATATTTGTTTTGTAATTTTTGGTCCAAGCACTAACATTCAACCAAAACAATCTGAGAGCAACAAATCTTGGTTTTAAAACAATTATACTCTCAATTGAGAGTGGCATTTGATTAATAGTTGCTCACATAAAATAATGAGCATCAGATGCTCCTGTTTTTGAATTGGTTTTGAAAAGGAACCCTAAATGATCATAGATGCATGGATGATATGCATGAGTTTTGAAACATGATTTTAGGGATGTTACAAATCTAACCCCCTTGAGGTGAATCTCTCCCCCGAGATTCGGGTTGGCTAGCAAATAGGTGAGGGTGGTCTTTCCGAAGATCATCTTCTCTTTCCCATGTTGCTTCTTCTTCGGAATGATGATTCCACAGAACTTTGCAGAATTTGATAGTCTTAGTCTGAGTAACTCTCTCTGCAGTCTCAAGAATCTTGATAGTTTTTCTTCGTAAGTGAGATCACTTTCCAATTGAACCTCTTCCAAAGGTATAGTATCCTTCAAAGAAGTCTCTTCCATTTCTGGATGGCATTTCTTAAGCTGACTCACATGAAACACATTGTGAATGACAGACAATGATTCTGGCAGTTCAATCTCATAAGCTACTTCTCCTTTATGACTTAGAATCTTGAATGGTCCAACATATCTTGGGGACAATTTTCCTTTGACTCCAAACCTCTTAACTCCACGAAGTGGTGACACTCTAAGATAAGCTCTATCACCCAGTTCATAGGTGACTTCTCTACGCTTAGGATCTGCGTAGCTCTTTTGTCGGGACTGTGCTATCTTCAATCTGTCCTTAACTAGCTTGACTTTCTCTTCAGCCTCTTTGATGAGTTCTGGTCCGAACAAACTTCTTTCTCCCACACCATTCCATAGCAATGGGGTGGTACACTTTCTCCCATAGAGAAACTCAAATGGTGCCATCTCAATACTGGCTTGATAGCTGTTATTGTAAGAGAATTCTGCGTAAGGCAGACTTTCATCCCAGCTGGCTCCATAGTCTAGAGCACATGCTCTCAACATATCTTCAAGAATCTGATTGGTCCTTTCTGTTTGTCCATCAGTTTGAGGGTGAAAAGCAGTGCTGAATTCCAACCTCGTTCCCAATGAATCATGCAGTTGCCTCCAAAAATGAGAAGTGAATTGAGTTCTACCAGACACAATACTCTTGGGTACTCCATGCAGACATACAATTCTATTCATATAAATTTTGGCTAACTTAGCACTTGTATAAGTTGTCTTCACGGGTATGAAATGAGCCACTTTAGTCAAGCGATCCACTACTACCCAAATAGAATCATATCCCGACCTGGTCCTTGGCAATCCGGTGATGAAATCCATGCCAATCTTATCCCACTTCCAATCAGGAATATGTAGTGGTTGAAGCAATCCTGCTGGTTTCTGATGCTCCGCTTTCACTCTACTACATACATCACACAAAGAATGTGTTCGGCGATGTCCTTCTTGAGATTATTCCACCAAAATCTTTCCTTCATATCCATGTACATTTTAGTGTTACCCGGATGAATGGAATATGGTGAGTTGTGTGCTTCTTGTAAAATCAGTTTCCGAAGTTCCGGATCTTGTGGAACACATATACGTTTTGCATGCCATAAAGTACCCCGTTCGTCTTCATGGAATCCTTTGGCTTTTCCCTTGCCAATCTTTTCCTTAATCTCTTCAATTTCCTTATCTGTCTTCTGAGCTTCTTTGATCTTGTCCAACAAAGTGGGTTGAACATCCAAAGTCATGAGATTTCCCTCAGGCACAATCTCCAATCTGAGATTTCTTAATTGGGTACACAGATCATCTGGCAATTCTCCCTTAGTAAGGCCATTCACAAAAACTTTACGACTTAGAGCATCCGCTACAACATTCGCTTTGCCGGGGTGGTATTGCAGACTCAAGTCATAGTCCTTGATGAGTTCTAGCCATCTTCTTTGTCTCATGTTAATTTCTTTCTGGGTGAAGATATACTTCAAACTCTTGTGATCTGTGAACACTTCACATCGTTTTCCCAAAATATAATGTCTCCATGTTTTGAGTGCATGGACAACAGAGGTTAACTCTAAATCATGAGTAGGGTAATTTACCTCATGAGTTTTGAGTTGTCTCGAGGCATAAGACACAACTTTCCCTTATTGCATAAGTACTGCACCTAATCCATGATGAGATGCATCACAATACACTTGGAAATCCTTCTCCAAATCTAGCAGGCATAAGACTGGTGCTGTCACTAGCCTCTTCTTCAATTCTTAAAAACTGAGTTCACACCCTTCAGACCAAGCAAATTTCTTGTCTTTCTTTAGTAATTCTGTCATTGGTTTAGCTACCTTGGAGAAATTCTCAATGAACCTTCTGTAGTATCCTGCCAAGCCAAGGAAACTACGAACCTCTTTCACTAACTTAGGGGATTCCCATTCAGTTACAACTGAAACTTTAGCAGGATCAACTGCTACACCATCTCCTGACACAACGTGTCCAAGGAAACCAACTTCATTTAACCAAAATTCACACTTGCTGAATTTGGCATACAGCTTATGCTCTCTAAGCTTTTCAAGTATCAAACGTAGATGTCCTTCATGCTCTTCCTTGCTCTTGGAGTAGATAAAAATGTCATCAATGAAAACAACAACAAACTTGTCAAGGAACTCCATGAATACCTTGTTCATCATGTTCATGAAATAAGCTGGTGCATTGGTCAAACCAAATGGCATCACGGTGTACTCATACAATCCATACCTAGTGGTGAAAGCTGTCTTAGGTATGTATTGTTCCCTTATCTTGAGCTGGAAATAACCTGACCGGAGATCAATCTTTGAGAACACACAAGCTCCTTCTAACTGATCAAACAAGTCATTGATTCTAGGCAGAGGGTATTTGTTCTTGATAGTCACCTCATTGAGTGAGCGGTAATCTATGCATAACCTTTGACTTCTATCTTTCTTTTCCACAAACAAAACTGGTGCTCCCCAAGATGAAGAACTTGGTTGAATAAATCCTTTCTGCAACTGTTCTCCAAGTTGCTTCTTGAGTTCTTTCAACTCATCCACCGACATCTTGTACGGTCTCTTTGCTATTGGTACAGATCCTGGTAGCAGATCAATAAGAAATTCCACATCTCTATCTGGTGGCATTCCCGGCAATTATTCCGGAAACACATCCAGATATTCACCCACAATAGGCACACTGTCTATGCTAACCCCCTTAAGAGAATTAAGATTACTCCCTTTCGATTCAAAATTGGACTTGAATCTTATCCGTTTCTTTTCTGGGGTTGTGAGTGCGACAGTACGATTGACACAATCTAGTACTCCTTCATACTTGGTCATCCAATCCATTCCCAAAATTACATCCAGTCCTTGGGAATATAGGATTATCAGACTCACTGGAAACTTATGTTTTCCAAACTCTATCACTAGATCCCGGCATCCAAGACTTACTATCATATCTCCACCTGGAGAACTTACTTTTATTGGACACCCAATGTTTTCAGTTGAAAACCCATTTCTATCAACAAATGCTTTTGATATGAATGAATGCGATGCTCCAGTATCAAAAAGAACAAGTGCTGGAATAGAATTGAGTTTGAACTTACCAGCCACAGCATCTGGCTCTTCATAGATTTCCTCCACATTGATGTGGTTCACTTGCCCCTTTTGGAAAGGGTTGGGCTTATTGGGTCCTTCAACTTTCTTTTCTGGGCATTCATTTGCATAATGCCCCATCTTCTTGCACTTGAAACATTCAACCTGACTAAGATCCTTCTTGACAAGCTGGCTTCCACTACCACTTCCACTTCCATTGTGGTGGCTCTTATATCCACTCTTGTGATTTTTGTACTTGTCATTGTCATGACTACGATGATGCTTGTTGTCATGATGACGGTTGTGGCTGTGGTGCTTGTTGTATTTGCCATGCTTGTGGAATCCAGAACTCCCACTATCATCATAATGGGAATGCTTGTGAGACGATCCCGAGCTGTGCTTGTCAGAGTGCTTCCTCTTCCTGCTTTCAACTTGTTTCATTTTGCTCTCCAAAATAGCAGCCTTGTCACAAAGAGACTGGTATGTGGGAACATAGGCCACAGCTAACTGCAGGTTCAATTCATCATTCAATCCTTCAAGGAACTTTTCCTTCCTCTTAGCATCAGTGTCAACTTCATCCGGTGCATATCGCGCCAGATTGTTGAACTCCTCAATATATTCAGCCACACTGCGGTGGCGCTGCTTCAAGTTATGGAACTCTTTCTTCTTCAAACTCATCACTCCGGATGAGATGTGAGCAGTACGGAAACCATCTTCAAAGATAGCCCATGTTACATCCGCAATGAGAGTGGTGATCTGGAAGTTATCCCACCAAGTGGCTGCTGGTCCTTCCAACAAGTGCTGCAAATCTGACCTTCTCTTCATCAGTACAGCCAACAGTTACCAAGTCCTTGTTCACAGAGCGTAGCCAATCATTGGCCACCATAGGATCAGTAGTTCCTGAGAACTTTGCTGGCATGTCAAAACCCGGTGGGTTGTTCTGATTGTTGTTGTTGTTGTTATTATTATTATTGTTGTTGTTGTTGTTGTTCTGATTCTGGATGAACGTGGTCATCATTTGCATCAATTGAGTCTGAGCTGTCATCATCTGCTGCATCTCAGGGGTGATGTTGTTGTTGTTGGGGTTGGGATTTGCACGTCGGGGAGGCATCTGTGGTTTTCAATAAGGATAAGAATGATATACCCATAGATGCTAACATGCACAATACATCACACAACAATCACCAACAAACATGCATCATAGTAGTAAAAGTTCAACAACACAGACAACAAGTTTTTGAAAAAAATAAACACACCAATATCAAGCCATCCACATGTTGGATGGTCATTGCGACTCAGTAATCAAAAGCATGGTAAATAAAGGTAAATGAGTAGTCATCACTACTCTGCATCAACCTCCTCATTAACAAGCGTAAGACCTGCATTCTCCATAGCGGTCTTGTATTCCTCGACATTGGTGGTCAAGATCTCTACTTTGGCTTTGAGAGCCCTCTTCTGTGCACGAAGCCTCTCAATCACACCTTGCTGATGCTCAAGCTCGAAGTCCTTGGCCTCTAGTTCTACAGTCATGTCTCGAATCCTCTTGTTCCTATCCTGGACTCTCTTCTCTTGACTCTTGAACTTTCTATCCTGACTCTCAAACTTGGCCTCCATCTCTTTGACTATTTCATCTTGCTCCGCGAAGAGCTTGTCCTTCTCACGAAGCTGCACCTGGAGTTCGTCATTGCTGAGCATGACGTTGGCCCTATCAGTATCTAGGTGCCTAAGAAGAACCTCTAAGTCCTGGATGTATAGACGAATCGGCTCTGCCATCTCTCTAGCAGTATCCTCGAAGTCAATGGCCTCACCATCCTCATCACGTCTACCGAAGGCATGGAAGTGAGTACCTCTAACCTCTCGAGAGTGTCTCCCTAGCAAACGTCCAAGCAAATCCTGCATGACTACCTCTAGGCCTCTCTCCTTGTCATCATGCATGATCTTGAAGATGATGGCCTCCGTAGCTGGCTCAGTCTGGCGTCCTAGCTGAGTAACCTTGAAGACCCAAAGGTCTTTCCTCTCAAACTTGGTGAGTGGAAGCATCATGATGGTAGGAAGTGGGAGATTGAGCAAACTAGTGAGCTCAATAATACGAGTGCCAAAACGAGTTCCCTTGAACTCTTTAGCCGTGCTGATAGTAACATTAGGCATCTATTTAATAAGATAGAAAAAGTTAGGATCAACACAATTTAAGATAAATCACAAGACAAGGCATCACATGCATATCTTTGGAAATCAATTCACACAAGTCATGGCATACATGGATCCACTACAAACAACCAAGGTTCAACTTATTTTAAACAACATTTGGGAAATAAAATGATAAGTGTGGTGGTCCAACTAACGAAGTACGTTACAATCCCATCTCACTTGCAAAGTTGGCTAACAGGGCATCCCTAGAGGCAATCTGTTTATCTAGATCACATGACTCCATTGCTAAGTCTATGATGTCCTTCCTTAAACTTTGGTTGGTAGCCTCTAACTCTTGGGTATGCTTCTTTTCTTCCCTAAGGTCATTCTGGGTGTTAAGCATTCTGCACTTGATTCTATCACCAAGTTCTTTGATGGCCTTCCAAGCTGCATCCCTTGCTGAATCAAAGAATGTGGTGTGCATCACTGAGTTGGTGACCATGCAGAATCCCGAGTCCTTGTGGTTGTCTTCCTTGTTTTTATACAAGTGAAGTTGCACCCACCAGTACTCAACTCCTTCATCCATCACAAGAAAACCTTTGTACACAACTGCACCATGTATTCCCATGGCAACCATGAGGTCCTTGAGAGCCTTGGGGAATTCTATCTCACATTCCAAAGTCATAGTCATGAGTGGTCCCTTCTTCACGGCTTCGTTGATGGAGTTCATCTACAAATAGAGATGAGAAAGAAGATTAGAAAAGTTTACGAGAAGAAAAGACAAGTGTGGAAGTTGTTGATTTTTTTTCCTTAGTGGTTTCCAATCCTAGGGTCATAATCCTACAGGCAACACAGTGCTCTAATACCATCTGTAAGATCCCTCCCTATATAAAGGTAAGGATCCCTGTGATTGCAATGCTAGTCCTTGGATCAATGCTAGCATCCACAGTTTAAGATGAAGTACGCAGAAAGAAAGGTCATTATTACAAGTCATTCCAGGGAACCTCCAATAGAAATCTTTCCCAAGGAACCACCAATAGAAATTGGTGAACCTTCACCCTTGTTCAACCACAAGTTTTTTACTTAGAAATTGGGATGAGGAGATTCTTGATAGCTTCCATGTCTTGATGCTCAAGTTGTCCAATACCAGGGACATGGCTAAGTACTTAGATTCTTTCATCTGCACAGGTTGTGCACTTTCCCCACAAGACTTGATTTTCACCAAGACAGGACCTTTTAGAAGCCTTCCCTTAGACCAAATGGACGCGCTCCAACCTATCATCCCACTACCACCAACTGTCCAAATGGCTAAGTTATTGCAACCTATATGATCCAGGCAGAGCCCATAATGCCATGTGGCTGCACTAGAAGCTTCTTAACATTTGGCCTCTCAAATCTCTTTGTTCCTGGGTGGCTTTCCACAAGTGAGATACACAAGGTAAGCCATAGAAATGGGCCTTGTGTAACCACTCAACATAACCCATTCTTTCCATTCCACCCAGGTGTTTCATTCACTTAGTTGTTTTATTAAGCAAAAACATAGTCCAAAGACTTAGAAATATTTACTCATAGCATGAATATATAACCACCCTTGGTTGCTACTAGCTAGGCTAAGCATGGCATTGATAAGACTTAGAAATATTTCTAGCAATTGTACAACTACTAGGATTTCCCAAGCATAGCATATAGATCAAAAATATCCATGCAAGACTAGCAAAATATTTCTAATGCATAGTTGAAAAACATAGGAATAAATCATGAAGCACCACTTGCCTTGGTAGTTTGGAGAGTATCAACAATCCTCACAATCACAATCACTATTTGCACCAAAATCTACACATAAAATAATGGCACAAAATCACATACACAATATATACAAACAAAAATACATGAATGCATGCAAAATGCCATGTGTTAAATTTCTACACCAAACAAGACAAGTGCACAATACTGAATCATAAACAAGTTCAAAACTTGTCAAATAAACTTTATTTGAACAATGAAACATTTTTCAAATAATTATTATACTCAAATTATGCCTACAAATGCTTCTGCAAAAACAACCATTTTTAACAGAAGCAAAACATTAAACACATTGCATAAATGGAAAGGATTTTCTCTCCTAATTCCATTGATATAAAATTTGTCAAATTTGGACGTGGGAATCAAAAGTTATGAATTAAACAAGTTTAAACATCTAATAGATCTAATTTCTGATTTTAAATCTAATTCACAGACACGCGGCGGCATCTGATTGGACGATACCGATTCGCACGGATCGGCTAACGTGGACCGCCAGATCTAACTAAAACGCACGACCAGATCTGATCCATACCCCTTCGTTAACTGATCTATCCTACACGTTAGATCTAGATCCAACGGTGGCCGATCAACCTACCAAAGTTTGGCAGCGCGCGGCGGCGGTGAGCGGCGGTGCGCTCTGTCTACGGCGGCGCGGTGGCTACAGAGGGGGTTGGGGTCGTCGGAGAGGCTTACCAGACTCGCGGAGGTGTGCTGGAGCTCAACGTGGCAGTGGCTTGTCAAGGGGCACGCGGACACGGTGAGGATTCCTCGTCGGAGTAGAGGCAGACGTCGAGCAAGCTTTGGTGTCGTAGGGGGCGAGGTTCTGGTGCGTGCTAAGACAAGCCAGCGATGCTGTTAGATGCGCACAAGCCTGGCGAACAAGTGAGTATCGAAAAGGGAGGAAGGGGTGATCGGGAACTACCAGGAGGGGTCGCCGGAGTTGCGCCGAGCTTCGGTTGCTTCCAGTGGTGGACGGTGACGACATTCTAGGTTGGTACAGAGTAAAAGGAAGGCATGAGAAGATGCGCAAGAACATGTAGAACACGCTGGCATGAAGCAGAGCCAACGGGGTGGACGATGCTCACCGGAATTTGTCGCCAGAGGTTGTCAGTGCCACGGCGGTGTGGGCAAGATTACGGGCAGCCTGGTGGCGTGGTGTCTGTGCTGAGTGAGGGGAAATGAGCAGCGAGGGGAGGGGGTCTTATAGCCGAAGCAGGGGCGAGAATCTCACGAGGAAACGCCAACAATCAAGCCCGCATCAATCGCGGCAGTGATGAGGTAACGGCGGCGTCGACGGGGTCATGGTGGGTGCGTGGCTGGAGACGATGCTTGCGTGGCGCTTGGGTCCACCAGTCAGCGAGCGCGGGGTAAGTCTGCGCCGCGTGAGAGAGAGAGGGAAAAACCCCGGGTGGGCTTAGTGGGCTAGGTCTGCTGCTGGGCTAGATTAGTGGCGCCGGGCCCAGTTGGTTTTCTTATTTCCTTTTCTTTTTCTATAATGAATTTCAGGAATCATTTTCAATCAAATTCAAAAGCAATTTCAATTCAAATCTTTTCTAGATTTTTGTAGAATGTAACACTCATATTTTTGGGCATAAAAACATGTGGTCTCTCTGTACTAGCTTGGTCCCTTTGATTAAACAAAATAAACAGTGTCATAGGACTTGATTTGCATAAGTTTTGAAAATGGTTTTAAAACCATATTTTTTTTGTAATTTTTGGTCCAAGCACTAACATTCAACCAAAACAATCTGAGAGCAACAAAGCTTGGTTTTAAAACAATTATACTCTCAATTGAGAGTGGCATTTGATTAATAGTTTCTCACATAAAATAATGAGCATCAGATGCTCCTGTTTTTGAATTGGTTTTGAAAAGGAACCCTAAATTATCATAGATGCATGGATGATATGCATGGTATTTGAAACATGATTTTAGGGATGTTACAAAAACATTTTTCAAATAATTTCTATACCCAAATTATGCCTACAAATGATTCTGTGAAAATAGTCATTTTAACAGAAGCAAAACATTAAACACATTGCATAAATGGAAAGGATTTTCTCTCCTGATTCTATTGATATAAAATTTGTCAAATTTGGACGTGGGAATCAAAAGTTATGATTTAAACAAGTTTAAACATCTAATAGTTATAAAATCTGATTTTAAATCTAAGAACTGGCCATGCGGCGCGCTCTGATTGGATGGTACCGCTTCACGCGGATCACACACGCACACCGTTAGATCTAACTTAAATCCTGCGGCTCTGATCTGCCCGTACCTCTTTGGCCTGGCTTCTAATCTAAGCCACTGGATCTAGATCCAGTGGATCAAAACTCTCTGACCCAAAACCGGCGGCGCAGCAGGTTGCTGGCGGTGGCGACGTTACTGTCGACGATGTTCCGGTGATTCTAGGAAGCAAGGCAGGAAACAGAGGGGCTTACCGAGCTCGTGAGGTTGTCGCGGTGATCGAGGTGGTTAACAGAGGGGCAGGGACGCACGGACTTGGCAGCAGGACCTCGTCGGAGTTGCTGGCGACGTCGGGTGCTTACTGTCAGAGTCGAAGACGACGTTCTAGGGCGCAAGGATCCAAACAGAAGGTGTTAGCAGGTGCGCTAGACACTGGCGGACATGACCGTGTGATTCAGAAATAGAGGGGAACACGGGGCTTACCGGAATTAGTCGCCGGAGTCGAGATGAGCTTTAGTCGCTCCCAGAGGTGGACGATGGCGACGGTCTAGGGCGATTCAGAACAAAACAGAGGCATGAGAAAATGCGCAAGATGATTGCAAAGCAGCTCGCGTGAACCAGAAAGCAAGGGGAACACGGGACTCACCGTGATGGCTCGCCGGAGTGGTTCGGGACAGCGGCGGCGCGAGCTTGATTGTGGACAGCCTAGCGGCGCTCTGTGGTTGGTGAGTGAGGGGAATGGAGCGGAGTGAGGAGGGGTTTAAGTAGCCGGGGCGAGAGAGGGAGTTACGCCTGCAGTAACGCGTAATCAAGCGCGAGATCGTCGGGAAGAAACGGCCGCGGCGGAGCTGGTCGCGGGCGTGATTTGGGGACGAAGGGGTGACGTGGAGGTGGGTCCGGGGCGTCAGCGAGAGGGGGGGGGGCTCGCGTGGGTGAGAAACAGAGGGAGAGGGAAACCCCGGGTGGGCTGGTTGTTGGGATGGATCCAGTGTTGGGCCAGATTGGCAACGCCGACCCTTTTTCTTTTCTTTATTATTTTTCTATTTCTGTTTTGATTTTATGGATTCATTTTTAAACAAATTCCAATGCAATTTGAATTCAAATCTTTTCTATATTTTTGTAGATTGTAACACTCATATTTTTGGGCATAAAACCATGTGGTCTCTCTGTACTAGCTTGGTCCCTTTGATCAAACAAAATAAACAGTGCTATAGCACTTGATTTGAATAAGTTTTGAAAATGGTTTTAAAACCATTTCTGTTTTGTATATTTTGGTCCAGGCACTAACATTCAACCAAAACAACAAGAGAGCAAGCAAAGCTTGGATAAAACAGTTAATCTCTCAATTGAGAATGGTATTTGATTAATGGTTACTCACATAAAATAATGAGCATCATATGCTCCTGTTTTTGAATTGGTTTTGAAAAGGAACCCTAAATGATCATGGATGCATGGATGATATGCATGAGTTTTGAAACATGATTTTAGGGATGTTACATTTATCTTTTACTCACATTTCTTTATGTTACAACACACTCGGAGGCTCCCCCTCACCTCATGACTTCGTCGACTGAGGATAACACATATACACCTGAGTAGTTGATCACGTCAGGCTAACGAAAAGGGCATGCTTACAACCAAGCACCACGTGCTAATAAGCTTAGTATTCTTGATTGGCTCATAAGCTTAGTATTCTTTATTTAAGATCTTTTGTGTCTTTGAAGGAAGATTGCATGTTTGGATTTATCACTTATAGGTTTATTTTCTTTTTGCATCATTTATTTTCTTTCTTGATTGGCTCATAAGCTTAGTATTCTTTATTTAAGATCTTTTGTGTCTTGAAGGAAGATTGCATGTTTGGATTTATCACTTGTAGGTTTGCTTGTTTCCTTCAACTCTTTTGCTTGCTACCCAACCTTGCTAGCCAAAAACCTGTTTTGAGAAGGCATACTTCTCATGCATCCAACCCCTTCGAACCAAACCTGTGCCATTCGTGTCCACCATATCTACCTATTAGCATTATTGCTATTCTTGCTATTCCAAGCAAATTCTCAAGCTTCATCTATCTTTCGAATTAAAAATTATTTTGATATGTGAAAACTAGTTAGTAAAGTTCTCAGGAACTTGATGGCACACCTTATTTTCTTTCCCCTAATAAACTTGAACCATTGTGTCATCGAAATTGTATATGCTAGCATCTATACGTTAGGATTAGCAGAACCGTGTTGTCACGGGGAACGCTTTCAACACTTATGGATACATATACAGTTGATATCATGCTCTTTTGTTTGCGGATGTCGTTGGTGTGAAATAAAAGGGGAGATTGTAAGTCCATGGAGTTATGTATGTGTGTTAGATAAACTCCTGGGCCGCTATCCTAAGCCATGCCTAATAATGGTGGAAACTTGCAGCATAACCATAGTGAGCAATCTGTGAAGCATCCTCAATAAAAACCTATGAAAATAGCAAATAAAAAGATTACTGAGATGCTCACCGTCTGCTTGCCTTGTCATTTTGATTATGGGATAGCTCCTGTATCATGTGCAAGGGGTACCCCGTTGGCGGTTCTTTATGATACACATGTACTTACAATGACAAGAACTTACAGATAACTAAAGTTGAGAGCATGAGGAGCGACCCTCGTACTAAAGGGACATGAGATTTCCAACTAATATTTCGTCAAGCATATACTCCATCTTTGTTCACTTTAACCTTAATCACCTCAAGATGCTTATGATAGGGGCAATGAGGGATCAAAGCTAGTAAGTACCATAATCTTTTGGAAGCTCTTTATGAACTTGAAATCCCTATTTCCCTCTATAAAGGGTCTTTCTTCTATTTCTAAGTTGAGTCAGTAAACCTATTTCCTCTCTATCTCCAGTAAGCATTTGAGTTGTTGTGTTTCAAGCATTCATATGATGATTTATTCAATCATGTTATTTATCTTCCTTGATTGCACAAGACTCTTATCCATTGAGTATTACTTTGAAAGCCATCATTGTGAAAAATCTTTTATGTTTGAGCAAAGAGTACTCTTGTTGTAAACTTCTTTACAGAAGCTTTATTTGAGAAATTGTTTGCCAGCTGTTCTCTGACCAAGAACAAAGTTTGCCAATTCCAATTATGATTTATCTTTATGCATCTCTATTGTGACTCTTATACTTGTTGCAAGGTAAGTTATATAATGGCTAGTTGCTTTCTTCTATGAGTTGTGTAATGGTAAGTGTGATGCTTCTTGTCCGTATTCTTTTATCGACACTTCACTCCATAAACCCGTGGGCATGTTTACTGAGCTTAGTTTTCACTTGGGGACAAGCGAAGGTCTAAGCTTGGGGGGAGTTGATACGTCCAATTTGCATCACCATTCTATATCATAATTTGCATCTATTCATTGATATATTTCATATTAGAGGTGTTACTTATGTCTTTTCATCTGTTTTTGCATGTTGGATGATTCTTGGAGGATGAACTGCCGGAGTCAGGATTCTGATGGAAAAAGAGGTGTTTTGATGCAATTTCGTGAAGATCAGAAAAATACTAGAAAAACTACGGAAAATCATATTTTCCCAGAAAGGGGAGGCAGAGATGGGCCACAGGGGGCCCACACCCCCCAGGCGCGGGCCACCCCTAGGCCACGCCTACAGGGGGTGTGGCCCACCTGGCCCACCTCTGGCTCCGCCCTCTCGCCTATATCTTCTCCTTGAAACCCTAAAACACGAGGGGCGACCATAGAAAGATTTCGCCGCCACTGCGGGGCGGAAAACACCAAGAGAGAAAGAGCTCTCGACAGACAAATTTCTGCCGGGGTATTCCTTCCCGAAGAGGGGAGATCGTCGCCATCAACACTATCATCAAGCTAGACTTCATCGGGATCATCATCATCATCCACACCATCATCTCCACCAGCACCATCATCACCACTCCATCCCGCTGTAACAATTTTGTTGAATACTTGCATAGTTCTTAGGGGAAACTTTCCCGGTGTTGATTACTATTGTAGTTGATGCTTGTGAGTGGAATCATTGGATTATTGTTTATGTTCAGATTGTTATCTATCACCATATCATCTTTGATCTTGATCATATGATGTCTTGTGAGTAGTTCATTTAGTTCTTGAGGACATGGGCGAAGTCATGTTGTTAGTAGTGGATTTGTGTTGAAATATTATTCAATGGTTTAGTATTTAAGTTATGGTGCTATTATTCTAGTGGTGTCATGTGAACGTCGACTACATGATACTTCACCATTTCTGGGCCTAGGGGAATGCATTGTGTATTTGACTACTAATTGTGGGGTTGCCGGAGTGACAGAAACCTGACCCATTAGGACACCATTGCACAAGGGAGCGTAGGATCTCAGAGTTTAAGGCTATGGTTAGGTTTATATCTTAATTGCTTTCTTGTAGTTGCGGTTGCTTGCAAGGGGTTTAATCACAAGTATGTATTAGTCCAAGTAAGGTCGGTACATTGGCACATGTTCACCCACACAACACTTACAACACCAAAGAAGACTACTCAACTATTTGAAGCAAAAGCACTTGACAGAATTCCCATGTGTCCCCGAGAACGTTTGGTTCTTATAAGTATTTCCATCGGCTTGTCCTTTGCTAAGAAAGTATTGAGCCACTTGCTGTAATTTTTCGTTGTCTTTATTGCTTGCACCTTATTTCTTTGCTTTATCAGAAAACCCCTAAAAATCAGTTTGCTAAGTATTTACAGAGATTTCCTGCTCCATACCACTAGTCAACACCTTCTGCTCCTCACTGGGATCGACACTCCTATTTATCGAAACTACTACGATACACCCCCTATACTTGTGAGTCATCAGACCGTGACTTAGACTTTAGCATGTCATGCTAGGTGTTGTTTTGACCTTATGCTTAGTGATTATTGCTGTAGCATGACTTGTTCCAAACAATTGGGATTGCTTAATATGGCTTGAAGGAATCATGCGTTGGTTTAGCATACAAAAGCATAGTATTGTGGTATTCTCCTTTGATGCTTTGTTTGGGTTGACTTGGCACATGCTCACACCATGTTATGACTATGAACAAGTCACGATACCATTGTGTCATCTATGTTGTATATGATTGAACTTATACGTTGGAATTAACAGAACTGTGTTGCCACGAGGAACACTTTCAACATTGTTCTTGTACTTTGTACACAGTTGATATCATGCTCTTTTGTCTATGGATGTCGTCGGTGTTAAATGAAAGGGGAGCTTGTAAGTCCATGGAGTTATGTATGTGTGTTAGAGAAACGCCTAGGCCGCTAGCCTAAGCCATGCCTAATCATGGTGGAAACTTGCAACATCACCATAATGACATATATGAAGCTTTCTTCTTATAAAAAAGAGACATGTTGAAAAGAGGAAAGAGAGGAAAAAGCACCATTTTCCCATGGTAAATAAGAAGATTGCTGAGATGCTCATTGTCTACTTGCCTTATCATTTTGATTATTGGATACCTCATGTATCATGTGCAAGGGGTACCCCGTTGGCAGTTCTCTATGATACACATGTACTTACTATGACAAGAACTTACCGATGACTAAAGTTGAGTAGCATGAGGAGCGGCCCTCGTATTCAAGGGACATGAGATTGCCAACTTATACTTTGTCAAGCATATACTTGATAACCCACAAGTATAGGGGGTATATCATAGTACTTTTGATAAATAGGAGTGTCGATCCCAACGAGGAGCAGAAGGTGTTGACTAGTGGTATGGAGCAGGAAATCTTTGTAAATACTTAGCAAAAGGATTTGTAGGGGTTTTCTGATAAGCAAGGTAATAAAGTGCAAGTAAATAAAATAGCAAACAATTGCATCAAGTGGCCTAATCCTTTCTTAGCAAAGGACAAGCCGGTGGAAATACTAATGAGGACCAAACGTTCTAGAGGACACATGGGAATACTGTCAAGTGCTTTCGCTTCATATAGCTGAGTAGTCTTCTTTGGTTTTATAAGTGTTGTATGGGTGAACTGTTCTAATGTACCGACCTTACTTGGACTAATACATACTTGTGATTAAACCCCTTGCAAGCATCCGCAACTTAAAGAAATAAATTAAGATATAAACCTAACCATAGCCTTAAACTCTGAGATCATACACTCCCTTGTGCAATGGTTTCCTAACGGGGGTTCATGTTTCTGTCACTCCGACAACCCCACAATTAGTAGCCAAATACACAATGCATTCCCCTTGTTCCATAAATGGTGAAGTATCATGTAGTCGACGTTCACATGACACCACTAGAAGAATAGCACCACAACTTAAATATTAAACCATTGAATAATACCTCAACACAATTCCACTACTAACAACATGACTTCTCCCATGTCCTGAAGAACTAAACGAACTACTCACAAGACATCACATGGATCAAGATCATAGATGATATGGTGATGGATAACAATCTGAACATAAACAATAATTAAATGGTTCCACTCACAAGCATCAACTACAATAGTAATCAACACCGGGAAAGTTTCCCCTAAGAACTATGCAAGATTCAACACAATTGTTATAACAGGATGGAGTGGTGATGATGGTGCTGGTGTAGCTGATGGTGTGGATGATGATGATGATCCCGATGAAGCCTAGCTTGATGATGGTGTTGATGGCGACGATCTCCCCTTTCCGGGAAGGAATTTCCTAGGCAGAAATCTGTCTGCCGGAGAGATCTTTCTCTCTCGTTGTTTTCTGCCCCGCAGAGGCGGCGGAATCTTTCTGTAGTCGCTCCCCGTGTATTAGGGTTTCAAGGAGAAGATATAGGCGAGAGGGCGGAACCAGAGGTGGGCCAGGTGGGCCACACCCCCTGTAGGCGCGGCCTAGGGTGGCCCACGCCTTGGGGTGTGTGGGCCCCGTGTGGCCCAACTCCGCCTCCCCTTTTGGCATTCTTCGTCTTCTGGGAAAATAGGATTTTCCTTAGTTTTTCTAGTATTTTTCTAATCTTCACGAAATTGCATCAAAACACCGCTTTTTTCCATCAGAATCCTCACTTCGGCAGTTCATCCTCCAAGAATCATCCGACATGCAAAAACAGACGAAAAGACAAGTAACACCTCTTAATATGAAATATATCAATGAATAGAGGCAAATTATGATATAGAATGGTGATGCAAATTGGACATATCAATACTCCATAGTTGTTCACTTTAACCTTAATCACTTCAAGATGCTTATGATAGGGGCAATGAGAGCTGAAAGCTAACAAGTACCATAATTTTTGGAAGCTCTTTTTAAGACTTGAAATCCCTGCTTCCCTTTATGAAGGGCATTTCTTTCAACATTATATTGAGTCTTCACCTTCTATCCTTAGGCACCAATTAAGAGAGCATAGTTGCCATTCTTCGTTCTATGTGCATTGTCCCAAAACTTATTGATTGATACATATTGTTGATATTACTTGTTCTTGTGCTATTTGTATCTAGTCACTCTTATGAACTTTGAAGGTGTCCTATGCATCTATTTGCTACTCCATGAGGGACAAGCTGAATGCCAGTATGCTATGTTTTCTATATGTGAAACAAACAAACATTTTTCAATACATGTTATTCATGATTTTTGTTTGTAACCTTTCATGTTGCATGCATAGTTACTTTGTCTTACTGTTAGAACTCCATCTTTCATGCTCATGTTTAGAGTTCTTTGATCCTAACTTTCAATTATTGAAAATGGTTTGATCTTGATTTTGATGGTGCATGTCACCTCAATAATTATTCTTTTTATCACTTACCTACTCGAGGACGAGCAGGAGTTAAGCTTGGGGATGCTTGATACGTCGGAAATGTATCTATAATTTTTGATGTTCGATGCTTGTTTAGTATCTACTCCGCCTTTCTTTGTCTACACTTTGAGGTGTTTTTATATGTTTTTATGGACTAACCTATTAACAAGATGCCACAGTGCCAGTTGCATGTTTTCTTCTGTTTTTGGTTCCAGAAAAGGCAAAAAATCAATATTCTCAGAATTGGACGGGACGAAAGCCAAAGTTAATATTTTACCATGGGGAACATGAAGCCAGAGTACGAGATAGGGGAGAGCCACCAGGGGGCCACACCCCTGGCCACGCGGCTGGGCCCAGTCCGCGCTTGGGGGGGTGCGGCCGCCCTGGCTGCCCCCTTCCTCGCCTCTTCTGCTATAAAGACCCCCCGATACAGAAACCCTAAGTACCCGATCAATATTCCATGAAACCGTCTGTAGCCGCCGCCACCATCGTCCCTAGATCAGGGGGATCCGAAGCTCTTCCCGGCACCCTGCCGGAGGGGAGATCATCCCGAAGGCCTTCTTCTTCATCATGCCAGCCTCCGGTATGAAGTGTGAGTAGTTCTACCTTGGACTACGGGTCCATGTAGTAGCTAGATGGTTATATCTCCTCCTTTGTGCTACCATGTTTAGATCTTGTGAGCTCCGTTCATGATCAAGATCATCTATTTGTAATCATGCATGTTGTGTTTGCGGGGATCCGATGGATATTGAGATTACTATGTTAGATTGATTAATGGTTTTGTCTTATTGATTCTATCATGTTTGTGTTGTTTGAGATCTTGCATGCTCTTTGTTTCTAGTAGCTATCTTGTCCAAGTAGATGCTAGTCACTCCAAGGGGGGGGGGTATTTATGCTCGATAGTGGGTTCATGCCTCTATTTAATCTAAGGGAAGTGACAGAAATCTCTAAGGTTGTAGATGTGTTGTTGCCACTAGGGAGAAAACAATGGTCTCTTGTTCATGGAACTAGTGGATTGTTTACCTTACATACTTTGCTTAAAGAAGTTATTCGCTTCTTGCAACTTAATACTGGAGGGGGTTCGAATGATAACCTGAAGGTGGATTACTAGTCATATATGCAGTTAGATGGCGGTCTATGTATCTTGTTGTATTGCCCAATGAAATCTCATAGGATCATGAATGTCTAGTATTGCATTGTTATGCCTTGCTCGGTCCTGTCAATTGCCCTGCTATAATTTGTTTACCCAGCATTTCCATGTTTGTTTATCTTAAGGAGAACACCTCTAGTGAACTATGGACCCCGGTCCAATCTTTACGATTGATACATCTTCCACTATTATTGTTTACCTTTCTGCAAACCACTATTACCTTCCACACCATACAGTTAACCCTTTGTTTTCAGCAAACCGGTGAGATTGACAACCTCACTGTTTGTTGGGGAAAAGTCTTGAGTTTGTGTTGTGCAGGTTTCCAAGTTGATAGCAACACCTTTGAGTCATTTCCTTCCTCCTACTGGTTCAATAACCTTGGTTTCTTACTGAGGGAAAACTTGCTACTGTGCTCATCACACCTTCCTCTTGGGGTCTCCCAACAAAGCTTCCATGCACCATCAACTTACAATGACAAGAACTTACCGGTGACTAAAGTTGAGTAGCATGAGGAACGACCCTCATACTCAAGGGACATGAGATTGCCAACTTATGATTTGTCAAGCATATACTCCATGATTGTTCAATTTAACCTTAATCACCTCAAGATGCTTATGATAGGGGCAATGAGAGCTCAAAGCTAGTAAGTACCATAATATTTTGGAAGCTCTTTATGAAACTTGAAATCCCCGCTTCCCTCTGTGAAGGGTCTATCTTTTACTTATTAGTTGAGTCAGTAAACCTATCCCTTTCTATCTCTAGCAAGCATTTGAGTTGTTGTGATTATATCATTCATATGATGATTTATTCAATCTTGTTTCTTATGTTCCTTGTTTTGCACATTGCTCTTATCTGAATGAATATTACTTTGAAAGCTATCTTTGTAAAATGCCTTTTATGTTTGAACAGGAGATTCCTGCTTTATAAACTCCTTTATAAAAGCTTTGCTTAAAACTAAGAATGATTTGTCAACTATTGTCTGACCAATAACAAAGTTTGCCATTACCAATTATGATTGTCTTTATGCATCTTTATTATGACTTCCATACTGGTTGCAAGTTAAGTTATGTAATAGTGAGTTGCTTTCTATTATGATATGTGTATTGGTAAATGTGATGATTCTTGTCCGTATTCTTTTTATCGACACTTCACTCCATAAACATGTGGTCATGTTTACTGAGTTCAACTTTTGCATGGGCACAAGCGAGGTCTAAGCTTGGGGGAAGTTGATATGTCCATTTTGCATCACTATTTTATATCATAATTTACTGTTATTCATTGATATATTTCATATTAAGAGGTGATACTTATGTTATTTCATCTATTTTGCATGTTGGATGACTTTTGGAGGATGAACTATCGGAGTCAGGATTATGATGGAAAAAGCGGTGTCCAGATGCAATATTCGTGAAGATTATAAAATTCCAGAAAATATATGGAAATCCCTATTTTTTCAGAAGATGAAGGAAGCCAAAAGGGGAAGTGGAGATGGGCCACAAGGGACCGACACCACCCCCTGGCGCCCCCTGGGTCGCGCCACCAGGTGGTGTGGCCACCCTGGCCCACCTCTGGCATCACCCTTTCGCCTATAACATCCCCCCGAAACCCTAAGACTCGGGGAGCAACCATAGAAAGATTCCGCCGTCTCTGCGGGCGGAAACTACAGAGAGAGAAAGAGCTCTCCGGTAGGCAGAATTCTGCCGGGGAAATTCCTTCCCGGAGAGGGGAGATCATCGCCATCAACACCGTCACCAAGCTAGACTTCATCGGGATCATCATCATCATCATCATCCTCACCACCATCTCCACCAGCACCAGCATCACCACTCCATCCCGCTGTAATAATTGGGTTGAATCTTGCATAGTTCTTAGGGGAAACTTTCCCGGTGTTGATTACTTTTGTAATTGATGCTATTGTGTCACATCCCAAAATTTTCCAAATTTTGAAATGTGAAAAATAAATAAACAAAATAAATAATTGTTGAAATTTAGGGTGAAAAGAAACTTTTTGATTCCAAATGGAAACAACAAAACCTATTTTGAACAAATAGAATCCTAAAAGGATTAAAAAGATAAACAAATATTAAATAAAATTATAATAGTTGGAATCACCATTTTTGGATCTTTAAATAAAAAGATATGGATTTTATAAAACAAAGGAAGAAATAAATAAACAAGGACTATTTTAAAAATCCAAATTAAAACTTGGACAAACAAATAAAATAAAATATTTTTGTTTAGTAAAAAGAGTAAAGGATTATTTAAATAAAATCATAAGGATTTGTTGATATCCATTTTTATTTAAGTACACACATTTCCCAATTTAAATGAACATTAAAACTTATTAAAGTATTTTAAATTATAATTCAAAGTGAATTATTTAACACCCTATTAAATAAATAAACCTACTGAAAAGGGTTTTGTGAAAAATTGGAATTTAAATAAGGGTTTGAAAAATATAATGAAATCTTATTTAATAAAGGAAAGTGCCCTTTTTAAATAAAATATAAACCAAAAATAAATAAAGAAATTATTCCTAAAAGGGACTTTAAATACATGTTTAAAACATATTAGAAATTTACAGAAAGTTTGGCAAGGTTTTGAATTCAAATGGTTGTTTGAAATGTTTAAACAAAATTCAAAACAGAAATGAAAACTGGAAAAAGAAAAATGAATCAGAACAAAAAAAAACGGGAACCAGCCAAACCAGGCCCAAGAAGCCCAGTCCAGCCCAGCACCAGCCCACTCCCTCTCTCCTCGCGAGAAAACGCTTCACACCATTCAACCTTCCCACATAGTCGATGACGACCGGACCCCACCATCTCTCTCTCTCTGTCTCTGTCTCTCTCTCTCTCTCTGTCTGTCTCTGTCTCTGTCTCTCTCGCTGTCAAACAGACCCCACCTGGTAGGCCTTCTTCCTCACCCCCCCGCGGTGACCATGCCCTCGCCGGCCGTTTCTGCTCATTTAAAACTCGCATCAATACGTGTTACTACCGCGCTTAAACCTCACCGCGACCACGCTCGTTAAAGCGCCTCGACGCCCTCTTTCTTTTCCCTCCATCGCCACACCCTCCCCGCCACCAGGCTGCACGAATTACTCGCCTGAACCTTACTGCCTCCGACGAGCTCACCAACGAATTTCGGTGAGCCCAGACCGCGCCTTGCCCCCTCGACCACGCGAGCCTGTTCCCCATCTCCTGGCAAACCTCTCCATAGCGCCAGCTCGCCCGCGCGTGCTCTGCATCATCGTCAACGTCAACACTAAGCACCGCCGTCATCTGTTTCCACTCCGACGAGTTCCCTAGGTAGCGTCTGACCGCCCCTCTCCTCCTCCTTCACACGCATGTACTCACCACTCTCCCGCGCATCTAACGGCACCTCCCTTTTCCTCTAGCGTGCACCGTAGCCTCGCCTTCGACGACGTCTAAGCGCACCCGACGGTGACATCGACTCCGGCGAGCGATTCGAGCCAGCACCATGCGCCCCTCCATCAACAGAGACCACCTTGAGCATCAAAACTTCGCGGCGACCTCGGTGAGCTACCTCTCTCCCTCTTTTGCTTCCTGTATCGCCGGCTCCGACACCGTCTGACCGCACCGCCGCCAACCACCGCCGCCCGTTTAGGGTTAGTCGATTTAGACCGTAGGATGTTGATCGCGTGGCTACGTTAGAACATAACCCGAAGTGGTATCCTTTGATCTGTATCGTTCGTAGTCATTTAGATCTGACGATTTAAAACCCGAAGCGGTACCAGCCAGTAGGAACGTGACGCGTGGCCTGTGATTTGTTTTAAAAACAGAATAGAATCTATTAGATGTTTGATTTTGTAAATTGCATAACTTTAAATCTACACGTTCAAATTTTGCAAATTTTATATCAATGGAATCAGCAAAACAAGTACTTTCGAACCATGTACTTTGTTTAGTAAATTTCTTATGTTAAATTAGTTTTTTTTGCAGAAACTTGTATAGGCATATTTTGTGTATAAAATTTGTTCTAGAAATGTTTTAGAATAAAATCTTTGGCAAAATGGTTTGTTTTTAACCCACTGACCATAGAAACCAACTTGTGGTTTTAAAAACATATTTTGTGATCCTAAAGAATAAATCATTGAATAAGAACATTTCTAGTTAAATAAAAATATTGTTTAGGTGTTAAAAAATGCTTTTGAGTAAAACCTTTGGGAAATGATTGGATTTAAACTCACTGACCCTAAAAACCAAGCTTTGAGATTTAAAAACATATTTGGTGAACCCTAGAAAATTATTACTTTGTTTAAAGGCATTTTCTAATGAAATAAAATGTTGTGTAATTGAAAAATGGTTTATAAGTAAAACCTTTTGCAAATGGTTTTAATATTAAACACTTGACCTTAAAACACTAACATTTGTGTTTTAAAATGTATTTGCCAAACACTAGAAATGGTCACTTTGATTTAAATCAATTCTAGCAAAACAAAAAAATGATTTAAATGGCCTTTTTCACTAACTTGATATCAAATGGTTTTTATGTTTATAACCTAATAGAAACCACTTCTCCAAATAAAACAATCTTTGGCATGCTTGCATGCATAGCTTTGTTTTTATTATTCTATGTGTTGATTTCTTGAATGGTAGATTGAATTTGTGCCTTGCTTCATTGAATTGTAGTGACATTTGAAGAGTGTGACTATTGCAAGATCAAGGAGTGAACTTATAATCTCTACCAAAAAGGCAAGTGGTGCTTCATACTTTTGTCCCATTATTTTCACTATGCATTAGTGTTATTTCTAAATAGGACTTGCATGGAATTTTTGCTAAGTATAAACTATGCCATGGGAAATCCTAGTAGATGAAACTTTAGTAGAATTTTCCTAAGTTAAGATTCCTACTACTATCATGCTTAGCTTAGCTAGTAGAAAACAAGGGTGGATTATATTCATGCTATGGAATATTTCTAAGTGAAGGACTTGTGTTTTGTTTAATAAAACAACTAAGTGAATGAATCACCTGGGTGGAATGGAAAGAAAGGTTTGTGTTGAGTGGTTACACAAGTCCAGTATACTGGGGAAAACTTGGGCATCACCAAGTCCAGTATACTGGGGAAAACTTGGTATCTCACTTGTGGAATGCCACCCAGGAACAAAGAGATTTGAGATGTCAAATGTTGAGAAGCTTCAAGTGCAGCCACTTGGCATTATGGGCTATGCCTGGATCATATAGGTTGCAATAACTTAGCCAAATGGACAGTTGGTGGTAGGGGATGATAGGTTGGAACGCATCCATTCTGCTCTAAGGGAAGGCTTCCGAAAGATCTTGTCTTGATGCATGTCGAGTCTTGTGGGGAAAGTGCACCACCTCTGCAGAGTGTAAAATCCAAGTACTTAGCCATGTCCCCGGCAATGGACAAATTGAGCATCAAGACATGTAAGCTATCAATAATCTCCTCATCCCAATTTTATAAGTTAAAACTTGTGGTTGAACAAGGGTTGAAGGATCACCAATTTTATTGGGGATGCCTTGGGAATTTTTTCCAAACAAAAACTTAGTGTTTTCAAATGATCAGGAAAATTTATTTTGAGCAAAGCAAGCCTAAGATCCACCTAGCCAAATGCATATAGATGATAGATACCACTATACTACCATAGTATCACTTGCCAATACTATTCAAATGTATTGACCCTTGTGGCTGCAACTTATTATGTTGCAGGTTTATTTGTTGTTAGTGAAGTGTGTTGATTAGGATTACAAGTCTACAACCAACATGATTGCCTGTGGCTTTTTGAAGATGAAGGACTCCATGCTATATAGTAATTTCTGCTGCATTGTAATGAGATAGCCAATTTAGCTATGTAAGATGTAATGAATTATTTTATTCCTAGTTATAAAGTTGTATTATGACCTTTTTTCTTGATATTACATCTTAACTGTGGATGCTAGCTATTGATCCAGGGACTAGCATTCTAAACACAGGGATCTCTACCTTATTAAAGGTTGTGACCTTTACATATTGAGTGGAACCATTGAATTATTGTTTATGTTCAGATTGTTACTTATCATTATATCATCTTTTATCTTGATCCATATGATGTCTCGTGAGAAGTTCATTTAGTTCTTGAGGACATGGGAGAAGTCATGTTGTTAGTAGTGGAATTGTGTTGAGAAATATTCAATGGTTTGATATTTAAGTTGTGGTGTTATTCTTCTAGTGGTGTCATGTGAACGCCGACTACATGATACTTCACCATTTATGGGCCTAGGGGAATGCATTGTGTACTTGGCTACTAATTGTGGGGTTGCTAGAGTGACAGAAACCTAAACCCCCGTTAGGAACCCTTTGAACAAGGGAATGTAGGATCTCAGAGTTTAATGTTGTGGTTAGGTTTTTATCTCAATTACTTTCTTGGAGTTGCGGATGCTTGCAAGGGGTATAATCACAAGTATGTATTAGTCCAAGTAAGGTCGGTACATTATCATAGGTTCACCCACACAACACTTATCCAACCAAAGAAGATTAATCAACTATATGAAGCGAAAGCACTTGACAGTATTCCCATGTGTCCTTGAGAACGCTTGGTACTCATAAGTAATACAACCGGCTTGTCCTTTGCTAAAGAAAGGATTGGGCCACTTGTTGCAATTATTATTGTTTTCTTTTATTTACTTGCACTTTATTTACCTGCTTTATCAAAAAACCCTAAAAATCCGTTTGCTAAGTATTTACAGAGAATTTTCGATCCAAACCACTAGTCAACACCTTCTGCTCCTTGTTGGGATCGACACTCCTATTTATCGAAAGTACTACGATACACCCCCTATACTTGTGGGTCATCAGGCATGTAGATGTGTAAGATGCTTTGTGAGTGTAAGTTCCCACTTATATAGCTTTTAAGCCGTGGATGGGTTCTAGTATAAGTGTGATATTTTCCTGATGTTTTTACCTTTTGCCTTTTACTGTTCCGGTGAAACTTGCCCCAATATTTCTGTCAATGATGTTGTACTAAGACAATTTTGATAAGAACAGATACCACTATTGGTGAAACTTGCCCCTTTTATGATTAGCTCAGTGATGAAATGGTTACAGTGCATTACAATGTTCATTCTGAGAGCAATCCCCTTTTAACAGTAACCCCTTCTTCTTATTTTCTTTGTTTTCTATTCTCATTTGCAGGTATCCAATAAATAAGAAAGGATCAAGAAGATGAAGAAATCATCCTTAAAGATTAGTATAGGATTTTCATCTATTCTTATGTAATTTTTATTCATATACTTGTAATTTCCTTTTCCTTTTCAACATTTGCAAAAACAGTAATGTTTGTATTATTATTTTAAAGTTATTCTTTTATAATTATTCCTGGAAATTTAAAGACATTGTAATATTATTTATATGATAATAAATTCAATGTTTTCTCCATTACTGAAATTTGGAACTTATAAGTATTTATATCTTATGTATAATTACTAATTCAACTCTTATTTTATTTTTCTTCTTCTTATATTATCATAATATTCTTTTCCATTTGAATAAATGTAAGACTTTGTAATATTTGTTCCAATTACTTTATTATCATCTATCTATTATAAGATCATATTACTTTATTCAAGAAGTTCCATTTCTAATAAATATTTAAATATTCTATAATTCAATCTATGGATTTTTCTAAATTCATTTGAATTCAAATGTGAAACTCAAATTCATGTTTGAATATCTTACTCCTTAATAAAGAATTCTACAAAGGTCATGTCGAAATCCATCGCACCTGCCCTGATGTTTCCATCTGAACAAGAGAGATCTCGATCCTTCTATAGTTTCTTTAGTTTTGTGTGAAAATTCCCTAGATTTTCTAATGCATGAATGCAATGCACACACATGTATCCTGTCTATTTCTAGCTGCTAATCCTAGGGTGTTACAGACTCTACCATTAAAATAAACTTCATCCTCGAAGTTCATACTCTCTTGCATTTTGGAATGTGGAATTGACTTGTGCTATTTACGACATTTCTCAACTCCATGGTAACCACAAATGGGAGTATTTGTAGTGTCCCATATCTAAATCTTTTTCCTTGAATTCTCATCATACTTGGCAATCTCAACTTGTTGTCTCCAATACCCAAAGTCCCTTTTACCATAATCCCTTAGGGATACGTCCTTATTATGAAATCCTTAAATTGGAGTCTCTTCTTTAGTTCATTTCTCTGATTAGTATCCTAATCCAACTCCTTTTACTTGATCATCGAGATTCCTTACCATACTATGTAAGGTCTAGGAAGTCTCACTAAAATAGGGTTTTAAATTCTGTTAGACAATAGTTGTGGCCAAAAGTCTAAATTTTTGGTTTGTCATTGTATAGTTTATACTGGTAGTCCTTCCGAAGATTGGTTTTGAACATAATTAGTCCATACCCATTAGAATTTCTTGTTCCTATACACATGTCCAATTGGATGTGCTCTATTACCTCTTAAGGATCACTTCAAGATTTTCTTTAGAATTAGTCTATTAGGATTAATCTATTCTATCTTGTTTTCTTTAGAATTAGTCTATTAGGATTAATATATTCTATCTTCTTCAAGATTTTACCTTATCAAGCTTTAGAAATTCTTTTGTTATCACCTTAAGTAATTCCTCAACTTACATTTATTAATTACCTTAAGGTTTGAGTCTTACTATCTTGAAGTAAACTTCAATCTTTCATCCAGACATACTTTCGAAAGTATTTTTATAATGATGTCTTATTTTAACCTTATGAAAATAAGGCTTAATGTTGTACTAGTTTAGTACTTATTCTTCAACCTTTACTCGGAGACTCAGATAGCAATACTTTCGTTTAATTATTTGCTCTCCCCCTTGGGGATTTCTAATAGTCTCTAAACTACCTATATAGTAAACATTGGCTTTATAACTAGGATGTTGGTCTCTATCTAGCTTATACTTTACCTGTTTAAGGTTTTGCATAAAAAATTACAGTACACCCACACAATTGTGGATATCTGTAATGAATCTTCCAACATTATTTGTTTTACTATATGTTTGGACATTCTCTATTTGGTAGGCCTAATTCCGCAAAGCGTCTTGGAAAACGATCGCTTTAATTTTTATACTCCTTTATGTCTTACTTAACTTAGGCCAAGTTTTATGCTCTTTATGACATACTAAAATGATCTGGTTAACTAAGTCAACCAAATACCAGCTGCAGACCATCCTAGGGTGTATGAATTACCCTAAGGTTTTCGACGTACTACTAGTATTTTGAGAGCTTGAATACCATTTTCTATTCCGAAGCTTCTTCTTTGAACTTATTCATGATGCTTCCATGAACTTGGAACAACTAATTCATCAGCTTCTTAGCAACATCACCTACTTTGGGTGAACTTAAGTTCATCACTTCTTTTTGTTCCATACATTTCCTACATTATTTTTTCCTTCTTATTTCTGACCAACTAATGATTTGAACTTGATCCATCCATCAAATTGTGTTGATACTCCTTCTACTTGCTTCATTCTTCATGTAAGTCTTCATCTTGATTTTGGAACTCATCACTCCCTTAAGCGAATTCCCTTTTCTATCTAGGTCTATAACATCAAGTAGTAACTGGATGTTGCAACATGCATTTGCACACCAAGTCAGACTTCATGTACAGATCTAGTCAATCAAAAAGATCCAAGAAAAACCAATAAATCCAAATGTGTACATATAACACACAATATTCTAAGCCTGTAATATAGTAGTTGAGTATAATATCTCTAGAATTCAGGCTTAGTTGTGTAGTATATGACACCTCCTCATATAGATTTACTTCATGATACTTAGAACTTAGGGTCAAACTATTCTTTGTCTCAATAATTACCCAAATTGCTCAATTGCAATAGGATATTTTTAAGCAAAGTGGTCTTAAAATGGTTACACCAACTTATTATTTCTATTTTGGAATGACTAACTATATCCAAACTTTCATTATTTAATAAAATAACCTCACATAATCTAACGAAAAGGCTAACAACACTCTATTTAATACCTGAAACCAAGGCTTATCGAAAGAAAAATTAACAGCTATTACTTCTATCATGATTCTACATTGTTCTTTTCTTACTTTTTGTTAAGATTAACTACTAAGTACTTGACATACTTACACTTACATCATGGTTTCAGAGCTAATCTCACCTAGTTCTTATTATGTTTTACCTATTCATCATGATTTAAGAGCTAATCTCACCAAGATGACTTTACTTCTTGTTGTATTATCATTGATCTTAACATAACTACACTTCATCACGTAGATTTTTCAAGTGAATCCCACATGATTACTTCCCATTACAACTATACATGCTCTAATGGTCTTTATTGTGTTATCTATTGTTATCAATTAACAATAAGATTTTACTGCCTTACTTGAATTCTATGATTAGGTTACACTATTTTAACTACTTCAGATGATGTCTAAAACTTGATCCAACTTTATTACGGCCAATTGGCTTTCCTAAAGTATCTTGATGGGTTATATCTCCTCCGGAAGACACTAAATAACACTTTACTGTGAGAAAATAGATAACTACTTCTAAGAAAGATGACCAAAGCATGCAATTTAAGTGTGACAAGGTTATCCCCATGTGGATACTCATCACAAATCATAAGAACATTTGGTTAACATAAGATGGATTCCTATAGTCACTATCCAACCTATAGATCTTCCTAAAAGGGTTTTAATCCTAAGGTCAAAGCATATGCTCTGATACCAGCTGAGGTGACCTAGCATACCACTTCATGATGTAGTACACTATATTCGTTGACATAACACCAATGGAACACCGTTCACTAGTATTACATCCCTCAGAGTGGTACAACAAAAACACAACAGGTCCAAGACATGACTATAGGTTACAACTCGACTCTTTACAAAAGATCCAGAGAACACTCTAGGTTAAAGAGAGAGAAGGAAACTTCTTAAAAAGAAGAATCAGAAAGAATTAACTCATAGACTAGTATTTAAACTATTGGGCTTGCACTGCTGCTATTGCAATACTCTACAGAAATAGGTTCTATGGCTAGAGATTATATTCCTATCTATTTAGCAACTTCATCTTCACTTTAATTGATATATTTGTTGACTTCATTGAATTTATCGAAGAACTTGAGTTGTTGATGATGATTCCCTTGAGCAGAAGTTGATGTGGACGTTGTCTGTATTGGCTTCAGAATCTAGCAAGGGTTAAGAAGTGATACGTCCAATTTGCATCACCATTCTATATCATAATTTGCTTCTATTCATTGATATATTCCTCATTAAGAGGTGTTACTTATGTTATTTCATCTGTTTTTGCATGTTGGATGATTCTTGGAGGATGAATTGCCGGAGTCAGGATTCTGATGGAAAAAGCGGTGTCTAGATACAATTTTCGCGAAGATCAGAAAAATACCAGAAAAACTATGGATTTTTTTTCCAGAAGACGAAGGAAGCTAGAGGGGAGGTGGGGTTAGGCCACAGGGTGCCCACACAACCTAGGCGCGGGCCACCCTAGGCTGTGCCTACAGGGGTGTGGCCGCCCTGGCCCACCTCTGGCTCCGCCCATTCGCCTATATCTTCCTCCCGAAATCCTAAAGTTCGGGGAGCAACCACATAAAGATTCTGCCGCCTCTGCGGGGCAGAAACTACAGAGAGAGAAAGAGCTCTCCGGCAGACAGATTTCTATCGGGGAAATTCCTTCCTGGAGAGGAGAGATCATCACCATCAACACCGTTATCAAGTTAGACTTCATCGGGATCATCATCATCATCATCCACACCATCATCTCCACTAGCACCATCATTGCCACTCCATCCCGCTATATCAATTGTGTTGAATCTTGCATAGTTCTTAGGGGTAACTTTCCTGGTGTTGATTACTATTGTGGTTGATGCTTGTGAGTGGAACCATTGAATTATTGTTTATGTTCAGATTGTTATTCATCATCATATCACTCCGATCTTGATCCATATGATGTCTCGTGAGTAGTTCGTTTATTTCTTGAGGACATGGGAGAATTCATGTTGTTAGTAATGGAATTGTGTTGAGGTATTATTCAATGGTTTAATATTTAAGTTGTGGTGCTATTCTTCTAGTGGTGTCAAGTGAACGTCGACTACATGATACTTCACCATTTATGGGCCTAGGGGAATGCATTGTGTATTTGGATACTAATTGTGGGGTTGCCGGAGTGACAGAAACCTGAACCCCCGTTAGGAAACCTTTGCACAAGGGAGTGTAGGATCTCAGAGTTTAAGGCTGTGGTTAGGTTTTTATCTTAATTATTTTCTTATAGTTGCGGATGCTTGCAAGGGGTTTAATCACAAGTATGTATTAGTCCAAGTAAGGTTGGTACATTAGCACAGGTTCACCCTGATAGCGCGTGGTAGGCGCTTTGTTGGAAGACCCCAAGAGCAAGGTGTGATGAGCACAGCCGCAAGTTTTCCCCTAGTAAGAGACCGAGGTTATCGAACCAGTAGGAGGAAGGAAACGACTCAAAGGTGTTGCTAGCAAATTGGAGACCTGCACAACACAAACTCAGGACTTTTCTCCAACGAACAATGAGGTTGTCAATCTCACCGGTTTGCTGTAACAAAGGATTAACTGTATGATGTGGAAGGTAATAGTGGTTTGCAATAAGTAAACAGGAACAATGGAAGATGTATTAATGTTAAAGATTAGACCGGGTTCCATAGTTCACTAGAGGTGTTCTCCTTAGATAAACAAACATGGCATGATGGGTAAACAGATTACAACAGGGCAATTGACAGGACTGAGCAAGGCATAACAATTCAATACTAGACATTCATGATCCTATGAGATTCGATTGGGCAATAGAACAAGATACATAGACCTCCATCCAACTACATCTATGACTAGAAATCCACCTTCAGGTTATCATCCGAACCCCCTCTAGTATTGAGTTGCAAGCAACAGATAAATGCTTTAAGCAAATCATGTAAGGTAAACAATCCACTTGTTCCATGAACAAGAGACCGTTGTTTTCTCCCTAGTGGCAACATCACATCTACAACCTTAGATATTTCTGTCACTTCCCTTAGATTAAATAGAGGCATGAACCCACTATCGAGCATAAATACCCCCTCTTGGAGTCACTAGCATCTACTTGGCCAAGATAGCTACTAGAAACAAATAGCATGCAAGATCTCAAACAACACAGACATGATAGAATCAATAAGACAAAACCATTAATCAATATGACATAGTAATCTCAATATCCATCGGATCCCTGCAAACACAACATGTATGATTAAAAATAGATGATCTTGATCATGAACGGAGCTCACAAGATCTAAACATGATAGCACAAAGGTGGAGATACAACCATCTTGCTACTACATGGACCCGTATCCCAAGGTGGAACTACTCACGCTCCATATCGGAGGCTGGCATGATGAAGAAGAAGGCCTCTGGGATGATCTCCCTGCCGGCAGGGTGTCGGGAAGAGCTTCAGATCACCCCGATCTAGGGACGATGGTGGCGGCGGCTATAGACGGTTTCGTGGAATATTGATCGGGTACTTAGGGTTTATGCATCGGGGGGTCTTTCTAGGCGAAGAGGCGAGGCAGGGGGCGGCCAGGATAGTCACACCCCCAGTCGCGGCTAACCCTAGCCCGCGCCGCCAGGGGGTGTGGCCCCCTGGTTCCTTCCCTTCGTCTCGTACTCTGGCTCCGTGTTCCACACGGTAAAATATCGACTTTGGCTTTTTCCCCGTCCAATTCCGAAAATATTGATTTTTTGCCTTTCTAGAACCAAAAACAGAAGAAAACAGGCAACTAGCACTGTGGCATCTTGTTAATAGGTTAGTACCAGAAAACATATAAAAACACCTCAAAGTGTAGACAAAGCAAAGAAAAGTAGATACTAAACAAGCATGGAACATCAAAAATTATAGATACGTTTCCTACGTATCACACCCACACAACACTTATCAAACAAGGTTAATCAACTATATGAAATGAAAGCACTTGACAGTATTCCCATGTGTCCTCGAGAACATTTGGTCCTCATAAGTATTATCACCGGCTTGTCCTTTGCTAAGAAAGGATTGGGCCACTTGCTGCAATTATTAGATGTCTTTATTTACTTGCACCGTATTTCCTTGCTTTATCAAAAACTCCTAAAAATCCGTTTGTTAAGTATTTACAGAGATTTCCTGCTCCAAACCACTAGTCAACACCCTCTGCTCCTCATTGGGATTGACACTCCTATTTATTAAAAGTACTACGATACACCCCCTATACTTGTGGGTCATCAAGAAGATACGTTGAGTACGAGCACACTCAGCAAGTTCACTAAAAAGAGTGTTTGATGCACTAGCTACAGCCACAGACCATAGGTCGTAGGCAATGTAGGTTTTCGAAAACATTTATTTAAAGGTTGCTTTTATTGTAAAAAGCTATGTCCGTCGGCCTTCATAGGTTTACCAGAACTTTCACGGAGTTCCTTTCCTACAACGTTCGCAGCTCTTTCCCAGAATAGGGAGTAACAAGTTATAGTTCTTACACTCTGCAGAGGTGTGTTGCTTTACCCATGAGAGACCTTAGCCTTGTTGCACAACCAAGTCATGAGCTTGTCCACACTTACTTGGTATGGGGCCCAGTCTAAGATCGAAGCCAATCACTATCATTCTCCGCGACCCTGTATACAATGCAGTTGTTGTACGCTCAGACTCAAGGTAGACTTTTCCCGTATACACAGCTATACCTTAGTCTGATACACAAAACAACCATTAACATTAGAAATCTGTATTTTGTAAGACCAGATACATGGTAGGCTTTCCCCGTATACACGGCTATACCCACGATCTACAACTTATAAAACGCCTAGGACAGAGTCCGAGGCATGCGAAAGGGAGCCGATCCAGCTGACTTCTCTCCATCCCATTCCAAATCTCAAGGTTAATGCATAATATACGGCGCAAGAATCACTGACGACATTGGTTGTTAAGTCCTATGTATTATGTCCCTATACCACCAGAACTTTCATAGTAGGTTATTACCTCTTGGTAAATAACCCATAATCATATTATTATGAAAATAGTATTTTCTGACCTTTTAAAAATGCAGGTGATGACAACACTTGATTTTTAAATACTTTACATAAAATAATCAAAGGACATGAGCAAGTGTGAACTTGCCTTTTGTGATTGCAAAATTATGCACTCACGGTTCCGTCGATCTTGCTGTATGCAGACGACGCGATCCTATTCTTCCATGCCAGGGACGGCAACGTCGCGACGATAAAGGCAATACTATAGCTGTTCGGATAGTCCTCGGGCCTGCAAGTGAACTACAACAAAAGCTCTTCCACCCTTATTAGATGTGACACGGAGGTCACTGAGCTTGTGCTACTTCCACTTGGATGCCCAATCGTGGAGTTTCCACTGACCTACCTCGGGATCCCTCTCACGCTGCGTAGGCCGACACCGACTCAGATGCAGTCGTTGATTGACTGAATGGCAGATAAGTTGCCAACTTGGAAGGCGCGACTGCTGTAGAAGCCCGGAAGGCTAATGCTGGTGAAATCGTTGTTGGGACCGATGTCCACACACCAGCTGCTTATCCTCGCCCCATCGAAAAAGACCTTCCGTGCCATGGAGAAGATTGAGCGAGGCTTTCCATGGGAGGGCCGGAAGGCCGCCAAGGGCGGAAGCTGCCACGTCATTTGAGGACGTGTGTGACGGCCGATGGTGCTGGGAGGCCTTGGGGTGCACAACCTAGAGCACAAGAGCACCGCGCTATGCCTCCACTTGCTGTGGCTGAGCAAGACTGACAGCAACCAGGCATGGAGCAACCTGGACTTACAACTAACCCCCAAAGAGCAGGAACTATTTTTTCAGGGAGTCCGGTGATGGCCAGACAGCTAGATTCTGGGAGGACCATCGGATCCAAGGGCGGTCCATCCGCGAGATCACGCCGCTACTGTTTGATTGTGTCCCCAAGCGTCACCGCAAGGTGCGCACGGTCGCTGACCCGCTCGACGCGAACAGATGGGCGCTGGACATCCAGGGCGTTCTAGGCATCACCGAGGTAGGGCAATATCTGCAGATGTGGCAGCTCATCTCCCCCACAGTCCTGTCCGCGAAGCCCGATAAGCTCATCTAGAAGTGGACGACGAGTGGAGAGTTGATACGCCCAATTTGCATCACCATTCTATATCATAATTTACCTCTATTCATTGATATTTGTCTTATTATGATGTATTACTTATGGCTTTTCATCTGTTTATGCATGTTGGATGATTCTTGGAGGATGGACTGTCGGAGTCTGGATTCTGATGGAAAAGAAGGCGTTTCGGTGCAATTTCCCAAAGATCGGAAAAATACCAGAAAAATATTGAAACATATTATTTTACCAGAAGACGAAGGAAGCCAGAAGGAGGGACGAAGAGGGGCCTCAGGGGGCCCACACCCCTAGGCGCGGGCCCACCTGACCCCGCGCCTAGGGCAGGTGTGGCCCACCTGCCTGTCCTCCGACTCCGCCCCTTCGCCTATATCTTACCATCGAAACCCTAAGGCTCGGGGAGCGACCACAGATACATTTCTGCCGCCTCTAGGGGCGGAAAACACCGAGAGAGAAAGATCTCTCCAGTAGACGGATTTCTGCCGGGGGAATTCCTTCCCGGAGAGGGGAGACCGTCTCCATCAACACCATCGTCAAGATAGGCTTCATTGGGATCATCATCATCATCATCCACACCATCATCTCCACCAACACCATCATCACCACTCCGTCCCGCTATAACAATTGTGTTGGATATTGCTTTAGTTCTCAGGGGAAGCTTTCCCGGTGTTGATTACTATTGTAGTTGATGCCTGTGAGTGGAACCATTGGATTACTGTTTATGTTCAGATTGTTATCCATTACCATATCATCTTTGATCTTGATCCATATGATGTCTTGTGAGTAGTTCGTTTAGTTCTTGAGGACATGGGAGAAGTCATGTTGTTAGTAGTGAATCTGTGATGAGGTATTATTCAATGGTTTAGTATTTAAGTTGTGGTGCTATTTTTCTAGTGGTGTCATGTGAACATCGACTACATGATAATTCACCATTTATGGGCCTAGGGGAATGCATTGTGTATTTGGCTACTAATCGCAGGGTTACCGGAGTGACAGAAACCTGAACCCCCGTTAGGACACCTTTGCACAAGGGAGCGTAGGATCTTAGAGTTTAAGGATGTAGTTAGATTTATATCTTAATTACTTTCCTATAGTTACTGATGTTTGCAGGGGGTTTAATCACAAGTATGTATTAGTCCTAGGAAGGGCGGTATGTTAGCACAAGTTTTTTTTTAGGGTAAAACAGTAGGGCAGAAAACCCCACTGCAATTTTTATATATCATAGAGTGTTACAAAGAATATTTACAATCTCAATCCACCTCCAAAAGAGGGATGACATTCTAAGAAACTATCTCCTGTCTAAATTATTTTCAATCCAAACTTTGAGGCCCTGATAATACTTCTTCTTAATTCTATATAGGACCCATCTTAATTCCTGAGCTACAACAGCTCTCCATTCCTCAAGCGAAGCATGCTTGTTGTTGAAGATTTCATTGTTTCTGCAAATCCAAATGCCCCAAGCTCCAAGTATAAGAATTTCCATTGCAAAAGGGACATTAAGATCTTTTTTAATACTGGCTAAAGCTTCAAAAAGATTTTGATCAGCCACTTGGACATGCGAGATTTCAGCCCAGCAGGCTCTTGCAAAAGGGCAATCCCAAAATAAATGTAGAATGGTTTCTTCACTGATGCAGCCATGGAACACACATTCATAAGATGCCAGAGAAAAACATTTCCTTTTCAGAAGGTTTCTTGTGTTTAGCCTATCAAGCAGTAAGAGCCAGAAGAAGAATTTGTGCTTTTGCTGACAAGAGGATTTCCACAACCAAGAGAAATGTGGCTGTACAGGTTGGCAACCAGATAAGGAACAATAAGCCTCTTTGACCAAAAAATTATTGCCCCAAATGTAACTCCAATTATCAGCTTCCCCCTGCCTGTCAGTGCTAAGCATTTTCTCAAGACTTTGATATTCCTGGTAAGCTTGCTGTGACATAGGGAGGAAAAAAAGATCCTGAGTATTATCTGTCTGCAGGAACTCACTTACAGAGATGTGAGGGTTTTTTGCATAGGAGAGGAGATGAGGAAGCTTATGTTGAAGACATCTATTATTCCACATATCAGTCCAGAGAAGTGTGGATTTTCCATCTCCCACCAAGCACTTTGCAATTCCTTTAAAAATGTCAGTCAATTTCAGATGAGCTTTCCACCAAAAGGATCCCTCAAGACTTCTTCCAGGGAGTTTACCATTACAGTAATAAGTGTTCCATATAAGGTGAACCCAAGGGATATCCTTGTGATTATAAAATTTATCCAAATTCTTCAAAAGAAGTGCATAGTTTTGGATATTAAGGTCAAGAACTCCCAATCCCCCCTGGTTCTTGGGTCGACAAACTTTCTTCCATGCTACAAGAGCATTACCTCTAGCTTGAACATCAGATGTTTTCTTTCTCCACATACATTGTCTCATATATTTAATCAACTGTTCCTTACTAGTGACAGGAAGATCAAAACAGCTCATGTAATATATGGGAAGGGAAGACAAAACAGATTTAACTAGCTGCAGCTTCCCCCCATAATTAAGAAAATCAGCTATCCCACATAACCTTCTCTCAACTCTCTGAACAATAGGCAGGAAATGTTCCACTACAGGTTTATTTAAACTTAGAGGCAAACCAAGGTAGGTGAAAGGCAAAGAGCCAGTGAGGCAAGAAAGAGTATTAGCAAAGTGTCCCAGCCTCTCAGAGTCCATGTTAGTTGGCATCATGCTGGATTTGGAGTAATTAAGTTTGAGTCCAGTGGAGAGAGCAAAAGTATGAAGAATGGCCTTAAGGCACAAAAGTTTCTCAGAATCAGATTTAAGGATTAATAAAGTGTCATCTGCATACTGAACCACAGGGAAATCAGGACAGAACACATCTTCAGTGGGAAGAGAAAGAAGACCAAGATTCATTGCCTTATTGAGGATACTTTGAAGGAGATCAGCAGCCAAGACAAACAGTAGGGGAGATAAAGGATCCCCCTGTCTAACACCTCTTCTGCAATAATTTTTTTCCCAGGCACTCCATTTAAAAGCATAGAGGAAGATGCAGACCCAAAGATCAACTGAATCCAAGAAATCCATTTATCACCAAAACCTTTGGCTTTAAGGATATTGATAATTGCAGAGTGCTCAATTATGTCAAAAGCCTTTTCAAAGTCAAGCTTAAGAATTAAAATTTCTTCTTTGGACCTGTGAAATTGATCAAGGAATTCAAATGCCCAACCTAAACAATCTTGGATAGATCTTTGTTTGAGGAAACCATATTGATTCTTGTGAACAAGCTTAAGGATGACCTTCTGCAGTCTATTAGCCAGAATTTTGGTAATAATCTTAAAGACACTATTGAGCAGAGAAATAGGCCTAAAATCAGCAGGAGTCAAAGGAGCTGCAATTTTTGGAATGAGGGTGATAAAAGAGGCATTAATGCTTTCCAAGGAAGTTTTCCCCTCATAGAAATCCACAAGGAGTTGTTTCACATCATCCTTAATAATAGGCCAGTAATGTTTCATGAATTCATTATTAAAACCATCAGGGCCAGGGGATTTATCATTTGGCAGATCTTTAATGACCTCATCAATCTCCTCATCAGAGAAAGGTTTTTCCAAAGCATCCCTTTCCTCTTGTCGTAAGCATTCCCCAGCCAAGTCATTAAGATTGAGGTGCATTTCAGGCTTATCAGAAGTACCCATTCTATCTTTAAAGGAATTCCAAAGAGATTTGCTTTGCCATCATGATCATAAATCTCAAGATCAGAAACATCCTTTAGCATGGAAATGTAGTTATGCCTAAAGCTTATGGTGGCTCTGGAGTTAAAGAATTTTGTGTTTTCATCACCCAGCTTAACCCATTTGATTTTCCCCCTCTATTTCCAATAAGTATTTTGATCCTGTAAAAGAGAGATTATAAGATTTTTCAGGAGGTCCCTGAGATTCCATTCTTGGACAGTAAGGGTTCTCATTTCCTCCATGATATCCAGAAAATCAATGGTGGCATTAACATTACAGATTTGTGATTTCAGGCAAGGCAGATTTTTGGCCCAGATCTTCAGCCCCCTTCTCACATTTTTGAATTTAGCATTGATTTTTTTTGCCGAATCCTGAAAACCCACAGGAATATTCCAAGCATTTTGAACAATAGCTTTAAATTCCTTATGATGCATCCAATGATTTTCAAATCTGAACAACTGGGCTTTGGGAATTACTGTGCCAATGGAAATGACACAAGGAAGATGGTCAGAGGTAGGCTTTGCAAGAGGAGCAACAAAGGTTGAGGGATAACTCTGAGTCCAGGAAGCAGAAGAAAAAAACCAGTCCAACCTTTCCAAAAGGGGATCTTTTTGCATATTACTCCAAGTGAACTTTCTACCTTTAAGTGGTAACTCTATGAGACCCAAATTATTAATGGCTTCATTAAAGAGAAGCATACCATTCACATCTCCACCCAATTTGTTTCTATCAGAAGGCTATCTACAGAAGTTAAAGTCTCCCACAATGAGCCAGTCCAAATTATCAGGCATATCAATGTTTCCAAACCAATCCAAAAATTCAGCCTTTTTTTCAGGTAAACATGGCCCATAAATATTGGTAAGGATCCAGGATTCATTGGACAAGAGAGATGTCAAAGTGATGGAGATGAAAAACTCATTGTGGAAGGAAATATGCCCAGAGAACAGGGAACTATTCCAAATGGTGATCAAACCTCCAGATGCACCTCTAGAGGGAAGAAATTCAAAATTGGTAAATTTGGGGGGGGGGGCAGAATTTTTTGATGAAAGAGCTGTCAAAATCCTCTCTCCTAGTTTCTTGAAGACAAATAATGTCACAGCCAGACTCCACAATTTTATTTCTGAGAGCAAACCATTTTTTCAGAATTAATTCCCCTGACATTCCAATTCAAGATCTTCCAAATTCTTTTGTTATTCATTTAGAAACCAAAGGAGAGTATAGATATGGGGTGATATAAATAGTGTAATCACCCAAGAGTGGAAACAACAATCACATAGGCAAAAGGCAATCCATATCAAGGTACCATAGACATATTCCACAACAAGTACCAAACACATGACAAGATCACAAGAACCGATCACATGACAGGGAGTCAACATGACTCCAGCAAAAGACTTAGTTTGATACATTTAAACACTTAAGAGGAGGGCTTCTTCTTGGCTTGCTGTCCACAGGTTCCAGCAGCCCCAGATTTCTTCTTGCCACCAATGCCCAAGCTAGAGGAAGCACTCCCTTTAATGTTGCCTTTTGGAGGAGCCTTAACTGCCACTTCATTGGCCTTCCCTTTCTTGAGCAACCTCTTCTCCAGGTCCCCATCCTTAACCTTGCAGAAGGAGGCAGCAAGATTTTTAACCACTTTAGAATTCAGGCAAGGAGGAACAACATTACAAACGAGACAATCAGCAATTAGACAATTTATGTGATTTTTAAAGCCCCCATTCAGCTCAACAATTCTAGGGCTTCTTCTCACCTCAGTGTCAACAAGAGGTTCCTTGCCCTTTCTCTTTCTGGCAGGGGTAGAGGGAGAGCAGGAAGATTTATTAGCTTCAATGCCCAGACAGGAAGGAGCCATCTGGGAAAAGATCTCATTAGGGATGATGAAGGAAATGGAATTCTCCTCAGCAATAGGTTCTTTAATAATTTCCCATAAAGGAGAAGTAAGGAAGCCCTTGACCCAATTAAACTTCTCAGGGGTAGCAAGCATGAGAGTAATAAAGTTAAACCAACTTACAGGGATATCACACTTGAGAGATCCCATTGAAGAAGTGTCCTTCTGAATATGGGGAGCAAAATAATTCTCCCAGAGTTCCAATCCTTGTTGGGAAAATCCCTGCTTAGCAATGTGCACATCAGGAATGGAGACAAAAGTTCTCACCATTCCAACCTGAAGATGAGCCTCATTTGGAGAAAGAAGATGTTGATCCTCCAGCATCCAATCATCATTGTCAGGAGCCACATTACTTGAGTCCATAGGGCTTCCCACCCCCTCCTCAGCACCAGAGTTTGCCTCATCATCATCAGCCAAATAGTTCTGAAAAATATTCTGCAGGTCTTCACCAATGCCAACACCTTGTGGTTCAACAGCCACACCCTGCTCCTCAGCAGCCTCAGGCTCATTGACAGACTCATCATCATCAGACTCCCAGTCTTGGACATTGATAGCACCAGTAACTCCACTGTTAACATCTTGAGGTGGCAGATGCTGATTGTCAACAGGCATATCTTCACCAGGAGCAATGACAGGGCCTTGAACAGGAGAAGCAGCAGCTTCCCAGGGACCCCAACCTTCATCATTACCACCATCAGGGGCAGGATCTTGCACAGGGGCCAGCCAATGTCCCCAACCACCCCCAGGAGCAGGTGGGGGAGGGGGAGGAGGTGGAATTTGGGGCCCAAAGACAGGGCCATGAACATGAACAGGATGTGGATCCTCATTGTCATCTGGAAGTGGGTCTTCATCAGGTGGCCCCCCCAAGCAAGTCACTTTGCAGCACTTCAACAGAAAAAGTCCATGATTCAGACTCCACCAAGTCACCAATGGTAAACCTTACACTCTTGGGGATGTCCACCAGGTCAGTGACACGAATCTGTGCAAGAATCCTACCCTTTTGGTCTGGGTCCCTCTCCCATAACAGAACCTTCCCAATATCAGCAAAGACAGCATTCGGATCCTCCGTATGCCAGTGGTCAAGAGGAGGCCCAACTAACATCACCCAGCACTCATTATTAAACTGAGCCCTCCTCCAGTTATCTCCCTCATTATGCTTAACAAAAGAAACATGCACATCTTGAAACGGAATCGGGCTAGCCGCAATGAGCCTATCTCGATCACTGACATGATGAAACTGCAGATAAGCAGACCCAATGGGACAAGCCTGGACATCTCTAAAGTGAACTCTAACCTCATTATTGAGGAAATCAACCAGGACATCACAAATATTCAAGAACGGAACTGAACCAGGGGGAGGGGATTAATGGTAGCAATGGCATACTGTTCATGTGACCTCGACCTCCGAGGAACCGCCACCCTTTTGACACGATTCCGCCCAGCCACCTGCATAATCTGGAAGCCATTCGGCAAGAAAGGAGCAGGATCAATCGGGATGTTCGCCATTACGACACCCTTCGCCGGCGACGAGCAAGAGGGGAATAGGGTTAGCACAAGTTCACCCACACAACACTTACAAACACCAAAGAAGAGTACTCAGCTATTTGAAGCGAAAGCACTTGACAGAATTCCCATGTGTCCTCGAGAACGTTTGGTCCTTATAAGTATTTCCACCGGCTTGTCCTTTGCTAAGAAAGGATTGGGCCACTTGCTCCATTTGTTCATTACCTTTGTTACTTGCTCCTTGTTTTGTTGCCTTGTTAGAAAATAACTAAAAATCCGTTTGCTAAGTATTCACAGGGATTTCCTGCTCCATACCACTGTTAAGCACCTTCTGCTCCTCGTTGGGATCGACACCCCTATTTATTAAAAGTACTACGATACACCCCTATACTTGTGGGTCATCAAGACTATTTTCTGGCGCCGTTGCTGGGGAGTGAAGGGCTATTGAAGAGTGGAACTGGTAAGGGAAACTTTCACTGTGAGTATTGCTCTTGTTATTGCTTGTTACTTTGTTTCCAATATGGATAACCCACTTGGTTTCCTATTTGGGAAAACTACTACCACTGCTAGGGTATTAGATGAACCACCTCCTGTTGAGATAGATCCTTTTAATATACCTACAAGTATTGTTAATCGTGTTATGGATAATTATTATTTTGGGGATGGAACTGTCCATCCCGGTGATCACTTGCTTTTTATCCATGAATTATGCGGGTTGTTTAAGTGTGCAGGTATCACAACTAAACATGTGAAGAATAAGTTACTCTCCATATCCTTGAAAGGGAGAGCTGAAGAATTGTATAAGCTGCTGAAGAATGGACAATCCATGGAATGGGAGGAGATGACATCTCTCTTTTACTCTAAATTTTTTCCTCCCAATGAGATTCATAAGGATAGAAATCTTATATGTAACTTTTGGCCTCATGATGGAGAGAGTACATCCCAAGCTTGGGGGAGATTGAAGTTACTAATGCTTAAATTCCCTATTCATGAACTCCCTACCAATATTATTCTCAATAACTTTTATGCTAGGCTTTCTCTTCATGATAAAGATTTACTAGATGCTTCTTGTGATGGATCATTCACACGTATGAAGGAAGAAGCCAAATAGGATCTTCTAGACCATATTCAAGAGAACACTGAAGCTTGGGATAATGACAAAGGAAGAAAGTCAGGTATAAACTATGATTATGAATGCATTAAATATTTTATGGGAACTGATGACTTCCATAATATTAGTAATGAGTTTGGTCTTGATTCCCAAAGTATTGCCAACTCTTTTAAGGCCTTTGACTCTTACATAGAAATTCCCAAGAAGAAGTGGAATAAGTACCATGCTCCGTATAAAGATGTTGTTAATCATTCTCCCGTTAGAAGTACTCAAGTTTGTACTACTAATCATATTGTGCCTGAACCCCATGTTGAGAAAATGCCCTTTCTAGCTAAGGTAAAGGAGTATTCTATGATTACTAGTGCAAATAACAAAGGTACAATGAAAAATGTGGAGCCTGGTAAGCATTTGAGTGATAAACCTGTGGTAGCTATTGTGAAAGACACTGTCACTAGAAATATAGAGGATGGGCACATTGTCTTCTCTGAAGACGCTTCTAATATTATCTCTCATCCTAGTAAGGCTAGAAAAGCTAGTGTTCCTATGCTTTCTATTAAAATTGGTGATCATTGCTACTATGGTTTATGTGATATTGGTGCTAGTTCTAGTGCTATTCCTTATGAGCTTTACAGGGAAATTATGCATGAAATTGGTCCTTGTGAGCTTGAGGACATTGATGTGGTTATTCACCTTGATAATAGAGAGCAAGTTTGCCCCATTGGTATTGTAAAAGATGTGGAGGTTCTCTGTGGTAAGATTAAGTATTGATTTTCTAGTGCTTAATTCAGCAGTTAGCAAAACTTGTCCTATCATTTTTGGTAGACCTTTCTTAAACACTTGTGGAGCTATTATTGATTGTAAAAATTAAAATGTTTTAACTAAGTTTGATGGAGATTCTTATGAGTTTAACTGTCAAATCCCAAAATTTTCCAAATTTTGAAATGTGAAAAATAAACAAACAAAAGAAATAATTATTGAAATTTAGGGTGAAAAGAAACTTTTTGTTTCTAAATGGAAACATCAAAACCCTTCTTGAACAAATTTGAATGAAAAGGGAATCCAAACAAAAATTTCAATCAAGTGAAATGCATTCATCATTGAATGTATATTGAAATTTAAACACTTGGGAAAATAAATCAAAACCCTAAATTCCTAATGGAAGAAAATCATTTCCAAGATCTCCCTAAGACTATGGATCTGATCCATATAAAAATTTAGCAACAAACATTTATAAATGATCAAAATGATAAACAAAAATATTATAAAACGATAGAAATTGGTTTCATTCAATTTGGAACCATGGATGAAAACTTATGAATTTAATAAGATAAAAGGAAATAATTTCCAAGGATATTAAAAGCTCCTAGCTAAAAATCCATACCAAATCTTGAGCAAAGTAATCCTAAAAGGATTTAAAAAGATAAACAAATACTAAATTAAATCATACAAATTGGAATCACCAATTTTGGATCTATAAATAAAAATATATGGATTTTATAAGATAAAGAAAGAAATAAATAAATAAGGAATATTTAAAAGCGAAATTAAATCTTGGCCAAATCCATAAACAAATGAAAGTTATTGAATAATAAAAAGGAGTAAAATATTATTTAAATAAAATCATAAGGATTGAACATTATCCAATTTTATTTGAATAAAGACAAATTTCCTAAACTAAATAATAAATCCCAAGAAAATTATTTAGAAGACAATTTAAAACTTGAATTAAATCCATAAGCTAATGGAATAAAAATAATCCAAATCCAAATAAAATAAAGGGATAAAGAATATTCAAATAAAAGTATATGGGATTAAACCATATTCTAATTATATTTAAATGGAGACAAAATCCCTAATGTAAACGAGTAATTAAATCATGAGAAAATAATAAATTGGAATTTGCCAAAGTGGATTAAAAATTAACTAATTAACTTAAAAGAATAAAAGAATAATGAAATATATGGTTTGGAACCATATTCAAATAAAGTCAAATGGCCAATTTAAATGAATATTAAATCATATTAAAATATTATGAAAATGATTCAAAGAGAATTATTTAAACACACTAATGAATAAAACCTACTGAAAAGGTTTGAGAAACATTTGAATTTAAACAAATGATTAAATCATTTGAATAAAATAATATGGATTGGAAAAATATTAAAAAATCTTTTTTAAATAAAGACAAGTGTCTAATTTAAATAAATAGTAATTCATAAAAGAATAAAAGAAATTATTCTAAAATGGACTTTGAAATACATAAATAAACATATTAAAAACCTACTGAAACTTTGGAAAATATTTGAAAATAAATGTGAGTTTAAATCATTTGATTCAAATCAAATAGAAAATGAAATCAGAAAAAGAAAAAGATTCAGAAAGAAAGCCAACTAAACCTACCCTAGACCCCAGCCCAGTAGGGCCAATCCCCGGCCCACCCGGTACTCCCTCACCCTGCTTGTTTTGTTTTCTCACCCGCGAGCTAACTCGCACCCTCGCTGACGACCTGATCCCACCGTACTCCCTCCTCAGCTCACTGACGATGCAGCCCCACCGCCAGCTCATCTCGTCTTCAACCCCGCGCGACCAGTTCTCCCCTTTCCCCTCTCCCGTTTCTGCTTTGAATTCGTGTCTTTAATTCGCCTAAATGCCGCGCGTGAATTCCTCCAACTACCACGCTATCATAAGCGCCCCTCTCCCCTCTACCTTTCCCCTCACTTGCCCCTCCCTCTCCGCCACCAGGCTGCGAGAATTTCTTGCCAACACCTCCTCTGCTCCGACGAGCTCATCAGCGAATTTCGGCCAACACCGCCACCACCACTGCCCCTAGTTCCCACGAGCCTGCTCCCCATAATCTCGCGCATCTCCCAGTACCTCCCACTCCCCCGCGCGCCCTAGAATGTCGGCTTTGTCACCGCCCGAGCGCCACCATGGACTACTCCAACTCCGGCGATGCCCCCTGGTAGTTTCTGACCTCCCCTTTCCCTCTCAATGATACACGTATGTTCACCAATCCCATGCGCATCTAATGAAATTGTTTGTTTGCCTTATCTTGGACCGTAGCGTTGCCTCCGTCAATGGTAGTGCGTGCCCGTTGCCAGTAGGAACTTCGGCGAGCAATCGCCAGCACATCTGAGCGCCCTTTCGTCTACAACAAGCACGCCGAGCACCCCCACATCACGACGAGTATGGTGAGTCCCTTACCCCCTCTCTCGCTACCTATATTCGCCGGAGCGTCGCGGACCGAGCGTCACTGCCGCGCAACCCTTGTAGCGTCGCCCACCTATGGTCTAGACGATATGGTCCGTTAGATCTTGATCGAATGATTAGGATTAGAACTTAACCAAAGGGATACGAATTCATCTGTGCCGCATGATTTTCTTTAGATCCAACAATCCACATTGCACAATCCACCCGAACCGGTACGCGCCAGTACGAAAGTGACGCGTGGCACAGGTTTTGTTTTAAAAACAAAAACTTTTCTATTAGATGTAGGATTTTGTAAAATTCATAACTATTGTTCCGCGTGGCCAAATTTTGCAAATTTTATATCAATGGATTCACAAAAATGCACACTTTGAAACCATGCCCTTAGTTTAGTGTTTTGCCTCTGGAAAATTAGTTGTTTATGCAGAAACATTTCTAGGCCTACTTTGTGTATAAAATTTATTCTAAAATTTATTTTTGAGTAAAACCTTTTGAAAATGGTTTGATTTAAACTATCTGACCCTAAACACTAAGTTTTGAATTTAAAAATGTATTTGGTTAACCCTAGAAAATTATTCCTTTGAATAAAGGCATTTTGGGCAAAACAAAAATGTTGCTATTATTTAAAAATAATTTTAGGGTGAAACCTTTTGGTAAATGGATTAGTTTTAAAAACTTTGACCATAAACACTAACATTTGTGTTTAATTTTGTTTTGGCTAACACTAGAAATTATTACTTTGATTTACATCATTTCTAGCAAAACAAAAATTATTTAAATGGCCTATTTTCACTAACTTGATTTTAAATGGTTTTCCCACTTTTATAAATGACCAATAGGTGTTTTAAAATGTTTATAGCCTTAGTAGAAACCACTTTTTCAATAAAACAATATTTTGCATGCTTGCATGCATTATTTTGTTTTCATTATTTTATGTGGTGAATTGTTTGAATGCTAGTTTGAATTTGTGCCTTGATTGAATTGTAGTGAACTTTGAATAGTGTGAAAATTGCAAGATCAAGGAGTGAATCCATATTCTCTACTAAAAAGGCAAGTGGTGCTTCATACATTTTGTCCTATTATTTTCACTATGCATTAGTGGTATTTTGAGTAGGACTTGCATGGAAATTTTTACTAAGTATGCTATGCCATGTGAAATCCTAGTAGATGATGCCTTAGTAGAATTTTCCCTAAGTTAAGATTCTTGCTACTATTATGCTTATCCTAGCTAGTAGAAAACAAGGGTGGATTATATTCATGCTATGAAAATATTTCTAAGTCTATGACTTGTGTTTTGTTTAATAAAACAACTATGTGAATGAATCACCTGGGTGGAATGGAATGAAAGGTTTGTGTTGAGTGGTTACACAAGTCCAGTATATTGGAAAAAACTTGTGTATCACAAGTCCAGTATACTGGGGAAAACTTGGTATCACACTTATGGAAAGGCACCCCAGAACAAAGAGATTTGAGATGTCAAATGTTGAGAAGCTTCAAGTGCAACCACATGGCAATATGGGCTCTGCCTGGATCATATAGGTTGCAATAACTTAGCCAGATGGACAGTTGGTGGTAGGGGTTGATAGGATGGAGCGCGTCCATTTGGTGTAAGGGAAGGCTTCTGAAAGATCTTGTCTCGATGCATGTCGAGTCTTGTGGGGAAAGTGCACCACCTCTCGAGAGAGTAAAATCTAAGTACTTAGCCGTGTCCCCGGCAATGGACAATTTGAGCATCAAGACATGGAAGCTATCAAGGATCTCCTCATCCCAATTTCCAAGTTAAAAGCTTGTGGTTGAACAAGGGTTAAAGGATCACCAATTTTCATTGGTAGATGCCTTGGGTGATTTTGACAAACAAAAACTTAGTGTTTTCAACTTATAAGGAAAACCACATTTTGAGCAAAGCAAGCCTAAGCTCCACTTATCCAAATGCATATAGATGATAGATGCCACTACTCTACCATAGTATCACTTGCCAATACAATTCAAATGTATTGACCCTTGTGGCTGTAACTTATTATTTTGCAGGTTTGTTTGATGTTAGTGAAGTGTGTTGATTAGGATTACAAGTCTACAACCAACATGATTGCCTGTGGCACTTTGAAGATGAAGGACTCCATGCTATATAGTTATTTCTGCTGCGTTGTAATGAAATAGCCAAATGAGCTATGTAAGATGTAATGAATTATTTTATTCCTCGTTGTAAAGTTGTACTATGACCTTTGTTTCTTGATATTACATCTTAAACTATGGATGCTAGCTATTGATCTAGGGACTAGCATTGTAAACATAGGGATCTCTACCTTATAAAGGTTGGGGCCTCTACATTAACTTTTCCAAATTTGCTAAAGCTCCTTGTGAAAATAGTTTGCCTAATAAAGATTTCAGGTTGGAACAACTTGCTTATATTGATCCAGTCTATGACCTTGGACCTCTTTTTGGTGACTGTAAGTATTATTATTATGACGATAAAGTTGTTTCCAGTGATAGTTATATTGTCAACTTTATTCAAAGTGCTACTGAAAGTTATTTTGAGAGAGGGAAACATGGTTTTATTCATCTCAATGATGTAAAGTTTCCCCGTTTTATGTTGAAAGCTTTAAAGTTGCATCTGTTTTGTATTCCTATTCTTGTGGCCTTTTGTTTCAACAATTTGTTTTCTCATGATACCCCCATGCATAGGAAGTGGGTTAGGCTCAAGTGTGTTGGTTATTTGCTTCTTGATGCTCTCTTTCATTTCAGATATATATCTCCTTTGTGAGCATCTTTGGAAGTTTCAGGCCTAACTTAAAGGCATTAAAGAAAATTACTTGTTGGGAGATAACCCAAGAGTTTTGCCGAGTCTTGGAAGTTATTACCTCAGTAATAACCGCTCCTTATCCTTTTTGTTTTGGTTTTTGTGTCAAGTTTAACTACTTTTGTGAAGTAGAGGAGTTGTGAAAAGTGGCTGTCCTGGGACAAATTTTTGTGTTGCATTGTAAAAATTCGTGAGGAAGTCAGTACTTCAGATGGAGTTGCATTTTTCTAAGCTTGTTCTCCAAGTTGTTACCCAACTTTTATCAGTTCTGAACTTTTTGATTTGAGCAATAGAAGGTCTTCAGAAAAATCAATCTTTACCTACTGGTCTGTTTTGACAGATTTCTGCCATCATTTGCATTTGCCTCTTACATAAGCTTTTGTTTTGATGGGTTATCAGTTGAAGTGTTTACCGAAGGTTTATTGTTTTTGCTTACACTAATGTTGTCATTGAGTTTGAGCAAAAGTTTTGTATGAAGGAAATTCGCAGGAGAAAGAGAGAAGGAATCTGCAGAGTTCGTCTTTGAATAGGTAAAAGTGGTGAAAACAGAAGATTCGTGAAACCCCAATCTCTTTATATTTTGATGTTTTTAATACATAAGGGAAGTTACAAGACGAAACTGAAGAGGAAACGGAGCCCGGGGTGGAAAAACCCACCCCAGGCGCGGGCCCAGCCTAGCCGCGCCTAAGGGGGGTGTTCCCCCTCGAACTCCGTCTCCGCCTCGTGTCCGTGTCAAAACCTTCCTTATGCATTGAAACTTCGTAATATATAACCCCCCAGATCCCCCAAGGTTCGTGCATCGTGTTCTCGTCGTGTTTTCGTATCAATCTGTTTCTGTCAGGAAATCTTCTCAAGTTTAGAGCACCATGTTCTCCACCAATGACAAAGGCAAGAAGCCCGAGGAAGAAGAACCTCAAGTACCCAAGGAGGAGGAGATTTTGGTAGGTTACGAAGGAGACATGGAGGAGGACAAGCATCCGGACACCCGTGCTACCGTCGCAAGCATTGGTTTGGTGGCACAACCTACCCAGCTTAGGAGGACAGCACGGATGTCTACAGGAGGAAGAACTCCGCGTCATATCCTCGCTCCGTGCACACTTCCTCCTAGTACCCCTTGTTCTAACCGTGTAGGAAAGAAACACTCTAATTTGGAAGAATGGAGAAAGAATAACAAGGACTGGGATCCCCAGTCCGAGTTGATCATGGGCTTCATTGAGCATAATTCAGAGTTAATTCATACTCTGACCTTCGATATGGAGGATTTGAAGAAACTTATTGAAGAGCTTATCAAGAGAACACCACCACCACCGAAGGAGTAATTCATCATCAGGTTTGGCATCCCCTTGGCTTGTTCCAAGCTTGGGGAGTGCCGCGGTATCACAACCATTATCTTTTATCTTTTACCTTTTTAGCGGATTCATATCTCTGGTAGAGAGGTTATCTTATAGTTTGGTTTGCATGTGGAAGTATCTCTCCTTTAGTTGATTATGTATCCCTTGGTGTGAGTGCCTTTATTGAATATTAATGAGAAGTCTCATCTTTTACTTTTTGCACTTCTTATTTTTAGTTTGCAATCTCTATTATATGATGGATCTTGTTGATCAGTATTGGCACCACTTTGGGATCATCAAGTGGATCTAAGTTGGTTTTGGCAAACCAAGTTCTGGTCAGTGGCATTAGTTTGAAAGAAAAAGCTTACAGGTATTTGGAATCATTTGTTTTCTTTCTTGTTGGCTCATAAGCTTAGTATTATTTATTTAAGATTCTTTTGTGTCTTGAAGGAAGATTGCATGTTTGGCTTTATTACTTGTATGTTTACTTGTTTCTTTCAACTATCTTGCTTGCTACCTAGCCTTGCTAGCCAAAAACCTGTTTTGAGAAGGCATACTTCTCATGTTTCCAAAATCCTTTGAACCCAAAACTTTTGCCACTTGTGTCCACCATATCTACCTAGTAGCTTTTGCTATTCCAAGAAAGTTCTCAAGCTTCATCTACCTTTCGAATTAAAAAGTATTTTTTATGTGAAAACTAGTTAGTAAAGCTCTCACGAACTTGATGGAACACCTTATTTCCTTGCCCCTAATAGACTTGAACCATTGTGAACATCGAAGTTGTATATGCTTGCATCTATATGTTGGAATTAGCAGAACCGTGCTATCATGGGGAACTTTTTCAACATTGCACTTGTACTCTGTACATAGTTGATATCGTGCTCTTTTGTCTATGGATGTCAACAGTGTGAAATAAAGAGGGAACTTGTAAGTCCATGGAGTTTGTATCATGTATTAGAGAAACGCCTGGGCCGCTAGCCTAAGCCATGCTTAATCATGGTGGAAATTTGCAGCATCACCATAGTGAGTCATCTATGAAGCATCCTCAATAAAAAGCTATACACATAGTAAATAAAAAGATTGCTGATATGCTCATTGTTTGCTTGCTTTGTCATTTTGATTATGGGAAAGCTCCTGTACCATGTGCAAGGGGTACCCCGTTGGCGGTTCTCAATGATATGCAAATACTTACAATGACAAGAACTTACCTGGGCCCAAAGTTGAATATGCATGAGGAGTGGCCCTCATATTCAAGGGACATGAGATTGCCAACTTATATTTCGTCAAGCATATACTCCATCTTTGTTCACTTTAACCTTAATCATCTCAAGATGCTTATGATAGGGGCAATGAGGGCTCAAAGCAATTTAGTACCATAATCTTTTGGAAGCTCTTTATGACTTGTAATCCCTGCTACCTTCTAAGAAGGGACCTTTATCCCACTTCCAAGTTGAGTCAGCAAACCTACTTCCTCTCTATCTCCAGCAAGCTTTTGATTTGTTGTGTTTCAAGCATTCATATGGTGATCTATTCAATCATGTTCTTTATCTTCCTTGTTTGCACAAAACTCTTATCTATTGAGTATTACTTTGAAAGCCTTCACTTGTGAAAAACATTTTTAAGCAAAGAATGTTCCTGTTTTGAAACTTCTACAAAAAGCTTTTGTGAAACTGTTTACCAGGTGTTCTCTAACCAAGAACAAGTTTGCCAATTCCAATTATGATTTATCTTTATGCATCTCTATTGTGGCTGCTTTGCTTGGTTGTGATGACCCACAAGTATAGGGGGTGTATTGTAGTACTTTCGATAAATAGGAGTGTCGATCCCAACAAGGAGCAGAAGGTGCTGAACAGTGGTATGGAGCAGGAAATCCCTGTGAATACTTAGCAAACGGATTTTTAGTGGTTTTCTGATAAAGCAACAAAACAAGGAGCAAGTAGTAAAGACAACTAACAAACGAAGCAAGTGGCCCAATCCTTTCTTAGCAAAGGAAAAGCCGGTGGAAATACTTATAAGGACCAAACGTTCTCGAGGACACATGGGAATTCTGTCAAGTGCTTTCACTTCAAATAGCTGAGTACTCTTCTCTAGTGTTTGTAAGTGTTGTGTGGGTGAACCTATGCTAACATACTGCCCTTCCTAGGACTAATACATGCTTGTGATTAACCCCCCTGTAAACATCCGTAACTACAGGAAAGTAATTAAGATATAAATCTAACCACAGCCTTAAACTCTGAGATCCTACGCTCCCTTGTGCAAAGGTGTCCTAACAGGGGTTCAGGTTTCTGTCACTCCGGCAACCCCACAATTAGTAGCCAAATACACAATGCATTCCCTTAGGCCCATAAATGGTGAAGTATCATGTAGTCGACGTTCACATGACACCACTAGAAGAATAACACCACAACTTAAATACTAAACCATTGAATAATAACTCATCACAGATTCACTACTAACAACATGACTTCTCCTATGTCCTCAAGAACTAAACGAACTACTCACGATACATCATATGGATCAAGATCAAAGATGATATGGTAATGGATAACAATCTGAACATAAACAATAATCCAATGGTTCCACTCACAAGCATCAACTACAATAGTAATCAACACCGGGAAAGTTTCCCCTAAGAACTAAAGCAATATCCAACATAATTGTTATAGCGGGATGGAGTGGTGATGATGGTGCTGGTGGAGATGATGGGTGGATGATGATGATCCCGATGAAGCCTAGCTTGACGATGGTGTTGATGGCGACGGTCTCCCCTCTCTGGGAAGGAATTGCCCCAGCAGAAATCTGTCGCTGGAGAGATCTTTCTCTCTCGGTGTTTTTCGCCCCTAGAGGCGGCGGAAATCTATCTATGGTCGCTCCCCCGATATTAGGGTTCCGTAGGGAAGATATAGGCAAAGGGGGAGAGTCGGAGGCCAGGCAGGTGGGCCAAACCCACCCTAGGCGCGGCCTCAGGTGGGCCCGCGCCTATGGGGGTTTGGGCCCCCTGCAGACCCCCTTCACTCCTCCTTCTGGCTTCGTTCGTCTTCCGGTGAAATAATATGTTTCCATATTTTTATGGTATTTTCTGATCTTCATGAAATTGCACCGAAACGCCTTATTTTCCATCAGAATCCAGACTTCAGCAGTCCATCCTCCAGGAATCATCCAACATGCATAAACAGATGAAAAGCCATAAGTAATACCTCATAATAAGACAAATATCAATGAATAGAGGTAAAATATGATATAGAATGGTGATGCAAATTGGGCGTATCAACTCCCCCAAGCTTAGACTTTGCTTCTACCCAAGTGAATATTGAGCTCAGTAAACATGTCCACAGGTTTATGGAGTGAAGTATCGATAAAAGAATACGAACAAGAAGCATCACACTTACCATTGCACAACTCATAGAAGAAAGCAACTCACCATTATATACTTAGCTTGCAATCAAGTACATCGATCACAATAGAGATGCATAAAGATAAATCATAATTGGAATTGGCAAACTTGTTCCTGGTCAGAGAACACCTGGCAAACAGTTTCACACAAGATTTTTGTAGAAGTTTCAAAACAGGAGCACTCTTTGCTCAAAAAGGTTTTTCACAAGTGAAGGCTTTCAAAGTAATACTCAATAGATAAGAGTTTTGTGCAAACAAGGGAGATAAAGAACATTATTGAATAAATCACCATATGAATGCTTGAAATACAACAACTCAAAAGCTTGCTGGAGATAGAGATGAAGTAGGTTTACTGACTCAACTGGTAACTAGGAGAAAGGTCTCTTCTTAGAGGGTAGCAGGGATTACAAGTCATAAAGAGCTTTCAAAATATTATGGTACTTACTAGCTTTGAGCCCTCATTGCCCCTATCATAAGCATATTTAGATGATTAAGGTTAACGTGAACAAAGATGGAGTGTATGCTTGACGAAATATAAGTTGGCAATCTCATGTCCCTTGAATATGAGGGTCACTCCTCATGCATACTCAACTTTGGGTCCAGGTAAGTTCTTGTCATTGTAAGTATTTGCATATCATTGAGAACCGCCAACGGGGTACCCCTTGCACATGGTACAGGAGCTTTCCCATAACAAAAATGACAAGCCAAGCAGACAATGAGCATCTCAGCAATCTTTTTATTTACCATATGCATAGCTTTTTTATTGAGGATGCTTCATAGATGACTCACTATGGTGATGCTGCAAGTTTCCACCATGATTGAGCATGGCTTAAGCTAGAGGCCCAGGCATTTCTCTAACACAAAATACAAAATCCATGGACTTACAAGTCCCCTCTTTATTTCACACCGTTGACATCCATAGACAAAAGAGCACGATATCAACTATGTACAACAAGGTACAAGTGCAATGCTGAAAACGTTCCCCGTGATAGCACGGCTCTGCTAATCCCAACGTATAGATGCAAGCATATACAACTTCGATGTCCACAATGTTTCAAGTCTATTAGGGGCAAGTAAATAAAGTGTGCCATCAAGTTTGTGAGAGCTTTACTAACTAGTTTTCACATAACAAAATACTTTTTAATTTTAAAGGTAGATGAAGATTGAGAATTTGCTTGGAATATCAATAGCTACTAGGTAGATGTGGTGGACACAAGTGGCAAATGTTTTGGGTTCAAAGGATTTTGGAAACATGAGAAGTATGCCTTCTCAAAACAGGTTTTTGGCTAGCAAGGCTGGGTAGCAAGCAAGAGACTTGAAAGAAAAAGCAAACATACAAGTAATAAAGCTAAACATGAAATCTTCCTTGAAGACACAAAAGAATCTAAAATAAAGAATACTAAGATTATGAGCCAATAAGAAAGAAAACAAATGATACCAAATACCTGTAAGCTTTTTCTTTCTTTCTTTTCTTTCAAACTAATGCCACTGACCGGAACTCGGTTTGCCAAAACCAATTTAGATCCACTTGATGATCCCAAAGTGGTGCCAATACTGAACAACAAGATCCATCATATAATAGATATTGCAAACTAAAATAAGAAGTGCAAAAAGTAAAAGATGAGACTTCTCATTAATATTCCAATAAAGGCACTCACACCAAGGGATACATAGGTACTCAACTAAAGGAGAGATACTTCCACATGCAAACCAAACTATAAAATAACTTCTCTACCACACATATGCATCCACTAAAAAGGTAAAAGATAAAAGATAATGCTGGTGATACCGCGGCACTCCCCCAAGCTTGGAACAAGCCAAGGGGATGCCAAACCTGATGACGAATTACTCCCTTGGCGGTGATGGTGTTCTCTTGTTATCATCAAACTTCCAAGGCAAAGGTTCCCCATCCAAAAAGGATGTCTTTGTTTCTGCAATCCTAAAACTAGTAGCAGAGCTAATGCGATCAAATCTAGCCTCATACTCACAGTTTTGATTTTGTATGTCATAGAGCTGTGCTTGCAATTGATTGGTGGTCTGACGGAGTGAGAAGATCTCTTCTCAGAGCTCAACAACTTCTCCCTCATACTTGGTGATGAGTTATGAACTTATCTTGTGAATAACATCCACTTCGCGTTCTGCCATCTTCTTGTACCTGAAAACTTCTTGTTCCAATGCTTCCATCCTGTCCTCCAGACTGCCTTCTCCTTTAGGGCCTTGAACTTCTTTCATTTGTACCTTCCCCTCTTTAAGGATCAACTCTTTGGGATGAATCCTCAACTCATACATGTATGGGTTGAGGACATCCGCAGAGGAGTCCTCCGTGGGTGATCCAGAGGAAGACACTGAGGCTCCAAATCTGAGAATTTTCCTGACAGAAACATATTGAAAACGAAAACACGACGAGAACACGATACAAGAACCTCGGGGAACCCGGGGGGTTATATATTACTAAGTTTCAATGCATAAGGAAGGTTTTGACATGGAAACTAAGCTGAGACGGAGTTCGAGGGTGGCAAACCCCCTCCAGGCGCGGCCAGGCTGGGCCTGCGCCTAGGGTGGGTTTGTCCACCCCGGGCTCCGTTTCCTCTTCAGTTTCGTCTCGTAACTTCCCTTATGTATTAAAAACATCAAAAATATAAAAGGATTGGAGTTTCACGAACCTTCTATTTTCACCACTTTTACCTATTCAAGGGCGAACTCTGTAGTTTCTGGTGTTTGGCTTCTGATAAATTCTTCTGGAGTCACCATTTGAATAACATCCACATCTTCATTATAAGAATCTCCAGAAATATAATGTTTTAGTCTTTGACCATTAATCACCTGTGTGGTGTCATCCTTAAGAGAAGAAATTTTGATAGCACCTGAACAGTACACTTCCTTAATAACAAAAGGTCCCTCCCATTTGGAGAGTAGTTTCCCTGCAAAAAATCTGAGACGAGACCTATACAAAAGAACTTTCTCACCAACATGGAACTCCCTTTTGAGAATTGTCCTATCATGCCATATTTTTAATTTTTCCTTAAAGAGCCTAGCATTTTCGTAAAGCTTCACCTCTCCACTCATCTAGATTACTTAAGTCGAGCAGTCTTTTCTCACCAGCAAGTCTAAAGTCTCTATTCAACTCTTTCACTGCCCAATAAGCTTTGTGTTCTAATTCTAAAGGCAAGTGAAAAGATTTACCATAGACCATTTTGTAGGGATACATCCCCATAGGATTTTTATAAATAGTTCTATAAGCCCGCAAAGCGTCATTCAACTTTTTAGCCCAATTTTTCCTATATCTATTGACAGTCTTCTGCAAGATAGATTTGATTTCCCTATTGGAAAGTTCTACTTGCCCACTAGTTTGGGGGTGAGAAGCTGAAGCTATTTTGTGGTTTAAATCATACTTAGCGAGAGTTTTTCTAAAACCCCCATGAATAAAATGGGAGCCTCCATCAATCATGAGATATCTAGGCACACCGAACCTAGGAAAAATGATATCTTTGAGCATTTTCAAAGAGGTCTTACCATCAGCACTGCTTGTAGGTATGGCTTCTACCCACTTTGTAATATAGTCAACAACAACAAGAATATGAGTATACCCTTTTGAAGGAGGAAAAGGGCCCATAAAGTCAAATCCCCAACAATCAAAAGGTTCAATAACAAGAGAATATTTCATAGGCATTTCATTGCGTCTAGAGATGTTACCTACTCGTTGGCATTCAGCACAGGATAAGATAAACTTCCTTGCATCTTTAAAAAGAGTAGGCCAATAAAATCCAGATTGTAAAACCTTCTGTGCAGTCCTATCCCCAGCATGATGTCCTCCATAAGCACTGCCATGACATTTTCTCAATATCTCTTGTTGTTCAAATTCTTGAACACATCTTCTCATAATGCCATCTACTCCTTCTTTAAATAGGTATGGGTTATCCCAAAAGTAATGCCTTAGATCATAAAAGAATTTCCTTCTTTGCTGGGCTGTAAAGGTTGGAGGCAAATACTTGGAAACAATAAAGTTAGCATAATCAGCATACCAAGGATTCTCAGGTGGACTTACCCTTATTGCAGCTAACTGCTCAGTTGGAAAACTATCATTAACAGGCAAAGGGTCAAAAGAAATGTTTTCCAAACGATATAAATTATCAGCACCTTTCCTATCCACAATATGCAGATCAAACTCTTTCAAAAGCAACACCCACCTTATAAGCCTGGGCTTAGCGTCCTTCTTTGTCATAAGGTACTTAATAGCTACATGATCAGTATGAATAGTAACCTTAGAATCAACAATATAAGGTCTAAACTTATCACAAGCAAAGATTACAGCTAAGAACTCTTTTTTCAGTAGTATCATAATTCTTTTGAGCAGCATCTAGAGTCTTTCTAGCATAATGAATAACATTCAGCTTCTTGTCAACACGTTGTCCAAGGACAGCACCCACAACAAAGTCACTAGCATCACACATGATTTAAAAAGGTAAAATCCAATCAGGTGGTTGGACTATAGGAGCAGTTGTTAAAGCTTTCTTCAAAGTTTCAAAATCTTCCTTACAATCATCATAAAAAACAAAAGGTACATCTTTTTGAAGAATATTAGTAAGGGGCTTTGAAATTTTGGAGAAATCTTTAATAAATCTCCTATAGAAACCAACATGACCAAGGATACTACGAATACCTTTGATATCTCTAGGACAAGGCATCTTCTCAATTGCTTCAATTTTGGCTCTGTCAACTTCAATACCTCTTTCAGAGATCTTGTGTCCAAGAACAATTCCTTCATTAAGCATGAAATGGAATTTCTCCCAGTTAAGAACAAGGTTGGTTTGCTCACATCTCTGCAAAACTTTATCAAGGTTGTGCAAACAATTATCAAAAGAAGTTCCATAGACGGAAAAATCGTCCATGAAAACCTCCACAATTTCTTCACAAAAACCATGAAAGATAGCAACCATACATCTCTGAAAGGTAGCAGGAGCATTACATAAACCAAAAGGCATACGCCTGTAAGCATAAGTACCATAGGGACAAGTGAAAGTAGTTTTCTCTTGGTCCTGCGCTTTCACAGCAATTTGAGAAAACCCAGAATAACCATCAAGAAAGCAAAAGTGAGTCTTTTTGGACAACCTCTCAAGCATTTGATCAATAAAGGGCAAAGGATAATGATCTTTCTTAGTAACTTTATTAATCTTTCTAAAATCAATGCACATTCTATACCCAACCACTACTCTTTGGGGTATAAACTCATTATCATCATTAGGCACAACAGTTATTCCCCCTTTCTTGGGAACACAATGAACAGGGCTAACCCATTGACTATCAGCAATAGGATAAATAATACCACCATCAAGGAGTTTTAATACCTCATTTCTTACCACATCCTTCATCTTAGGATTTAGGCGGCATTGGTGCTCAACAACTGGTTTTGCATCAGGCTCTATATTAATAGCGTGCTGACATATAGTAGGAGAAATCCCCTTTAAATCATCAAGAGTATAGCCCATAGCTCCTCGGTGTTTCTTTAATATCTCCATTAACCTTTCTTATTCCTTTCCTGAAAGTTTAGAACTAATAATAACATGGTATATCTTCTTGTCATCAAGATAAGCATATTTAAGATCATCAGGTAAATGTTTTAATTCGAAAATTGGGTCCCCTTTAGGTGGAAGTGTGGTAGCCAAATCTTCCACAGGTAAATTATGCTTAAGCAACTCAGGCTGACGAAGGAAAGCCTCATCAATCTCATTTCTTTCCTTCATGAAGGCATCGCTTTCATGATCTTCCATGAACTGCTGCAAGGCATTGTTAGGAGCAAGAGAAATAGCAGAAAGTTGTTCAACCCTGAAGTCCTCATCAGGCAGTTCATTTTCATAAGGAGTTTTGGCAAATTTGGAAAAATTAAACTCATAAGACTCTCCAGCGAACTTAGTCAAAACTTTTTCCTTCCTACAATCTATGATAGCCCCACAAGTATTCAGAAAGGGTCTACCAAAGATAATAGGATAGGTTTTACTAGCTTCTTTACCAAGTACTAAAAAATCAGCAGGATATTTAATCTTACCACAAAGGACCTCCACATCTCTTACAATGCCAATGGGAAAAACTTGCTCCCTATTAGCAAGGTGAATGACCACATCAATGTCCTCAAGCTCGCAAGGACCAATCTCATGCATAATTTCCCTGTAAAGCTCATAAGGAATATCACTGGAACTAGCACCAATATCACATAAACCATAATAGCTATGACTACCAATTTTAACAGAAATGTTAGACCCCTCCTTTGTAAAGGAGAAAGATCCCTGTGATTGCAATGCTAGTCCCTGGATCAATAGCTAGCATTCACAGTTAAGATGTAATATCAAGAAACAAAGGTCATAATATAACTTTATAACCAGGAATATCATAAGTTTATTACATCAAACATAGCTCATTTGGCTATTACATTATATTGCAGCGGAATAACTATAAGTATGGGTCCTTCATCTTCAAAATGCCACAGGCAGACATGCTGGTTGTAGACTTTGTAATCCTAATCAATCAATCTTCACTAAAAGCAATCACACCTGCAACAGTACAAGTTACAGCCACAAGGGTCAATACATTTGAATGTATTGGCAAGTCTCACTACTATGTAGAATGTGAGTGGATCCTATCAATACATGCAGATTTGGTTAAGTAGGGTTTTAGGCTCATTTGCATAAAGCAATAATTTGTCCTATCTTTTCAAAATGGTTTGCTCAAAACTTGGAAAACTCCTTGGTAAAGACCAAGTTTTTAAGTTATTAACAAACTTTCTTGAACCCCTTGGTAACCCCAAGTGTTCAAGTTTTCTTCAAAATCTCTTGAGTTCCTTGGTAACCCCAAGTACATCAAGTGTTTTAACAAAGTCTCTTGAGCACCTTGGTAACCCCAAGTGCACCAAGTGTTAAACAAAATCTCATGAGCAACTTGGTAACCCCAAATGCATCAAGTTTTTATTTTAGAAGTTGGAATGTCGAGATCTCCCATAGTTCAAACTTTAGTTGCTCAGTATTGTCCATAACCGGGGACACGGCTAAGTACTTAGATTTTATTATCTTCTGCAGAAGTTGCACACTTTACCCACATGTCACAATCCCATCCTTTTGCCACCAGTGGCCACTGGATTAGTGCTCACCAAAATGGAGTACTGGCAGATTGAGAATGTGACGAAGTCTTTCCAAAAGGTCCTCCCATACACCATTGCTAGCTTGTCTTCAGCACCCATGAAGCATTCCAGATCCCCATGTCCAGTAACTAAAGACAATGTATGGGTCTTCCTAATGTAGTTGACTAAGCCAGAGCCATAATAGCATGTGGTTGCACACGAAAGCCACAATTGGAGAAACATGTTCAATCTCTAAGTTTCCTAGGTGGGTTTTATTTTGGAGCACAACACAAAGAGATTACCATAGACATGGTTCCTTTTGTTGCCACCTTCTCCAAGACTTAAAGTATCCTCCACCTAGGTGGTTCATTGAGTCCATGTTTTATTATATAAAACACAAGTCCTTTTCTCAACTTTGCAAAATCTCATCATGTATCTCTTTTCAAAATATAGCATGGCTAAGCATGTACAACTACAATGTTTTCTCTAAGGAATGTAAGGGCATCCTATTAGGATTTAGCATAGCATAAGCATAAGAACATTTTCATGCATGTTTCAAAATCCACTAAGTATAATGAAAATAGTAGGACTTTTGTATGATAGTGTAACTTGCCTTTTTGGTAGGGAATGGTGGTTCACTCCTTGATCTTGCTAGTCTCACACTTTTCTAACTTCACTACAAGTCAATCAAGTAAACACAAAATCAACTAACATTCCAAATCAATAATCAATCCAACAATTTCTCACACAAAAACAATGGGATCCAAGTTATGCATGCAAGCATGCAAGGAATAGGTTTTTATTTGTCAAGATGGTCTCCACCAGGATCTAAACTTTGTAAGGCTCAAGGTGGTCATTTTACTAAGTGTCCAAGTCATTTGCAAAGGGTTTTGTCTCAAAACTCATTTTAAAACCAATCATCATTTTATGGGGTGGAAATTGTTTTTATCAAGGCAACAACTTTAAGTGGTTCACCAATAAGTTGTTGTTTCTCAAAACTTGGTGTTTTAGGGTCAGTAGGTTTGGTCCAAAACACTTTCCCAAAGTTTTTACTCTAAAAACATTTTTATAAACAAACAATATTTTTATTTAGCTAGAAATGGACTAAACCAATTAATCCATTATAAACTTTTCCAAAACCATTTTCCTAACCATGGGTTGGTTCCTAGAGTCAGTAAGGTCACAACAAACCATTTTGCAAAGGTTTTAACTCTAAAAACATTTTTGAACAATTTTTCTAATCTAAACAAGCACACAAATGAATCTGCAAAAACAAGCAAACTAACAGATACTATTTGCTAAACCAAGGGCATGGTTGGCTAGGGTTTGTTCTCCTGATTACAACGGTATAAAGTTTGTAATTTTTGGACGTGTAGATCCAAAGTTATAAAGGTTTGAAAATCACAAACAAATCTGATTTCAAACTGCTATTTTAAACAACACTGGCCACGCGTCGCGTTTTGGTTGGACGGTACCGGTTCGGCCAGATCGGTGTTGCGGTGCGTTGGATCTAACCAAATCGTGCGGCGCAGGACTCGTACCCCTTCGTGGTTAAGTGATCTAATCCTGCTCGCTCAACCTAGATCCTACGATACTGATTCGCTTGACCACAAGTGAGCGGCGCCGACGGTGGCTAGCGGCAGCGCACGACCAGGCGGTGGCGCTACGGTGGTTGCAGGAAGCAAGGAGGGGAGAGGAAGTGCTTACCGAGATCGCAGCAGGCTGGGGAAACTCAGCGTGGCCTTCTTGGGTCAAGGGGCGCTCGGGGTCGGCTGCAATTCCTCACCGGAGTTTGCAACGGCGTCTGGCGGCTCTGGTTGACGACGGGGAGATGCTGCAGTTCACCCCAGGGCAAATGGGCGGTACGGTTAGACGCGGACTGAGCCGGAGATGATGTGAGCATCCATGGAAAAGCTAGGGGCGGTCGAGGCTTACTGGGGACGTTCGACGGAGACGAGACAAACGGCGGCGTTTGTCAGAGCTTGTCGAAGGTGGTGTTCTGTGGCGCTCGCGGTTGAACGAAGAGCACAGGGAGATGTGTCTGGGAGTGGGGAATCTGCTAGCATGCTCAGGGAGGCAAGGGGCAGCGAAGCTCGGCTGGAATTCGACGAGGAAGGTTGTCGGAGACAGAGGAGCTTGGGGAAAAATTGGGGCGTCTGGGAGCGCATTGAGGTGGGGCGACAGAGGGGAAGTGGAGAGGAGACATGAGCGTTTAAACCTGCGTGATCAAATCGAGTAACGGTGGTCGCGTTAAGGCGAATTAAGGCCGCGAAATCATCGACAGGAACGGTGTCGAGGGGAGGGAGAAGAAGTCGCGTGGGTGAGAAGGAAGAACAGGAGGAGTGGGGTCTACCTGGCAGTGGAAAAAGAAAGGAGGGGAGGGTCCACTGGTCATTGATTCTGCGGGTCAGATACTGAGTGCGAATCGTTTTTGTTCGGGGAGGATAAGCTGGGCTGGTTCTGGGCCTTGTGGGCTCTGTCGACTGGGCTGGTCCAGATCCTATTTTTTTTCTTCCAAATTGTTTTTTCCTTTTCTGTTCTCAATTTCTGTTTTGAAAACCATACAACAAATCAAACAAACAAAACAATCAAACATTCATCAAACTTTCCATTTGAATTTGGTTCTGTTTAACACATAAACCAAGGTTCAAAATGAGATAATACTTTAAATCTTTTTAGGTTCCATTCATTAATTAAATAAAATGGACCATGGTTTATTAATCAAAATAGAGTTTGATTTTATTAATAAAATCTCTATTTGAAAACTAAATATTTTCAAAACCAAATCAGTAGGTTTTATTTGAGAATATACAATACTTGGAAAGCTCATTTTAAATAAATAAACAAGTTTTGATGGTTTAGAAATAATAAAACCTTTATTAATAAAACTTGGATATTAAATCCTTATTGTTTTATTTTAGATAACCTTTACTATTTTAATCAAAACAAAATGTTTTATTTCAAAAGCTTGGCCAAGGTTTAATTTGGCTCTATAAAATAATTTCTTTTAACAATCCTTCCTTTTCTTTTGGAAACTAAATCCTTTTATAAAAAGATTTCAAAGTAGTAACAAAATACTTTTATTTTTCTTTATTAAATATTTATCTTTTTCATTCCTTTAGGATTTAATGGATCCAAAGTGGTTTGAAGGTTTCCAATTGGATTCAAAAGTTTCTTCTGGCCCTGAAAAACAAACAAAGTTTTATTTTATTCATTTATTTTCACATTACAAGATTTGGAAAATCTTGGGATGTGACAAGAAAGCACATGGACACTAGATTTTCTAACTTTCTTAGGATGAGAAACAATATTAGTAGCATCTTCACAGAAGACAATATGCTCATCCTCTATATTTATAGTAACAAGATCTTTCACAATAGCTACCACAGGCTCGATATCAATAAGCTCATCGAGCCCTGCAGTTTTCTTTGCACTTTCGCTAACCACATTAGCCATAATAGAGTCTTCCTTTACCTTGGATGGAAAAGGGATCTTCTCAACATAAGGTTCATGCAAAATAGGATCAACGGTACAAACTTCTATACTGGCAGGAACTTGGGTAACAATGTCTTTATAAGGAGCATGGTACTTGTTCCACTCTTTCTTAGGAATCTCAATATAAGAGGCAAAAGCATCAAAACATTTCGCAAGAACTTGAGGATCAAGGCCAGATTTATTTCGAATATCACGGAATCTATCAGTACCCATAAAAGATTTAATGCATTCATAATCATAGTTTATACCTGACTTTCTTCCTTTATCATTCTCCCAAGCTTCAGTGTTATCTTGAATATGGTCTAAGAGATCCCATTTAACTTCTTCCTTCATACTTGTGAATGATCCAGCACAAGAAGCATCTAGTAAATCTTTATCATGAAGAGACAGCCTAGCATAAAAGTTATTGAGAATAATATTGTTAGGGAGTTCATGAATAGGACATTTAAGCATTAGTAACTTCAATCTCCCCCAAGCTTGAGCTGTACTCTCTCCATAAAGAGGACAAAAGTTATAAATAAGACTTCTATCCTTATGGATTTCACTGGGAGGATAAAATTTAGAGTAAAAGAGAGATGCCATCTCCTCCCATTCCATGGATTGTCCATTCTTTAGCAACTTATACCATGCCTCAGCTCTCCCTTTCAAAGATATGGAGAGTAAATTCTTCTTCACCCGTTCAGTTGTGATACCTGCACACTTAAACAACCCGCATAATTCATGGATAAAAAGCAAGTGATCACTAGGATGGATAGTTCCATCCCCAAAATAATAATTATCCATAACACGATTAACAATACTTGTAGGTATCTTAAAAGGATCTATCTCAATAGGAGGTGGTTCATCTACTACCATAGAAGTGGTAGTAGTTTTCCCAAACAGAAAACCAAGCGGGTTATCCATATTGGAAACAAAGCAAAAAACAGTAACAAAAGGAAATACTCACAGTGAAAGTTTCCCTTACCAGTTCCACTCTTCAATAGTGCTTCACTCCCTGGCAACGACGCCAGAAAATAGTCTTGATGAACCACAAGTATAGGGGGTGTATCATAGTACTTTCGATAAATAGGAGTGTCGATCCCAACGAGGAGCAGAAGGTGCTGAACAGTGGTATGGAGCAAGAAATCCCTGTGAATACTTAGCAAATAGATTTTTAGTGGTTTTCTGATAAAGCAACAAAACAAGGAGCAAGTAGTAAAGACAACAAACAAACATAGCAAGTGGCCCAATCCTTTCTTAGCAAAGTACAAGCCAGTGGAAATACTTATAAGGACCAAACGTTCTCGAGGACACATGGGAATTCTGTCAAGTGCTTTCGCTTCAAATAGTTGAGTACTCTTCTCTAGTGTTTGTAAGTGTTGTGTGGGTGAACCTGTGCTAACATAATGCCCTTCCTAGGACTAATACATACTTGTGATTAAACCCCTTGCAAACATCCGTAACTACAGTAAAGTAATTAAGATATAAATGTAACCACAACCTTAAACTCTGAGATCCTACGCTCCCTTATGCAAAGGTGTCCTAACGGGGGTTCATGTTTCTATCACTCTGGCAACCCCACAATTAGTAGCCAAATACACAATGCATTCCCCTAGGCCCATAAATGGTGAAGTATCATGTAGTCTACATTCACATGACACCACTAGAAGAATAGCACCACAACTTAAATACTAAACCATTGAATAATAACTCATCACAGATTCACTACTAACAACATGACTTCTCCCATGTCCTCAAGAACTAAACGAACTACTCACGAGACATCATATGGATCAAGATCAAAGATGATATGCTAATGGATAACAATCTTAACATAAACAATAATCCAATGGTTCCACTCACAAGCATCAACTACAATAGTAATCAACACCGGGAAAGTTTCCCCTAAGAACTAAAGCAATATCCAACACAATTTTTACAGCGGGATGGAGTGGTGATGATGGTGCTGGTGGAGATGATGGTGTGGATAATGATGATGATCCCGATGAAGCCTAGCTTGAAGATGGTGTTGATGGCGATGGTTTCCCCTCTCTGGGGGAATTCCCTCGGTAGAAATCTGTCTGCTGGAGAGATCTTTCTCTCTCGGTGTTTTCCACCCCCAGAGGCGGCGAAAATCTATCTGTGGTTGCTCCCACGATATTAGGGTTCCATAGGAAATATATAGGCGAAGGGAGAGAGTCGGAGGCCGGGCAGGTGGGCCAAACCCACCCCAAGCGTGGCCTCAGGTGGGCCTGCTCCTAGGGGGTTTGGGCCCCCTGCAACCCCCCTTCGCTCCTCCTTCTGGCTTCCTTCGTCTTTTGTGAAATAATATATTTCCATATTTTTCTGGTATTTTTTTGATCTTCGCAAAATTGCATCGAAACGCCTTCTTTTCCATCAGAATCTAGACTTCAGCAGTCCATCCTCCAGGAATCATCCAACATGCATAAAAAGATGAAAAGCCATAAGTAATACCTCATAATAAGACAAATATCAATGAATAGAGGTAAATTATGATATAGAATGGTGATGCAAATTGGGCGTATCAGTTTGCAAGCTAAGTTATATAATGGTGAGTTGCTTTCTTGTTTGAGTTGTGCAATGGTAAGTGTGATGCTTATTGTTCGTATTCTTTTATTGAAACTTCACTCCATAAACCTGTGGACATGTTTACTGAGCTCAGTTTTCGCTTGCGGACAAGCAAAGTTTAAGCTTGGGGAGTTGGTACGCCCAATTTGCATCACCATTCTATATCATAATTTACCTCTATTCATTGATATTTGTCTTATTATGAGGTATTACTTATGGCTTTTCATCTGTTTATGCATGTTGGATGATTCTTGGAGGATGGACTGCCGGAGTCTAGATTCTGATGGAAAAGAAGACGTTTCGGTGCAATTTTGCAAAGATCAGAAAAATACCAGAAAAATATGGAAACATATTATTTTACCAGAAGACGAAGGAAGCTAAAAGGAGGGACGGAGAGGGGCCTCAGGGGGCCCACACCCCTAGGCGCGGGCCCACCTGACCCCACACCTAGGGCAGGTGTGGCCCACCTGCCTGGCCTCCGACTCCGCCCCTTCGCCTATATCTTCCCTTCGAAACCCTAAGGCTCGGGGAGCGACCACAGATACATTTCCGCCGCCTCTAGGGGCGGAAAACACCGAGAGAGAAAGATCTCTCCGGCAGACAGATTTCTACTAGGGGAATTCCTTCCCAGAGAGGGGAGACCATCGCCATCAACACCTTCATGAAGCTAGGCTTCATCAGGATCATCATCATCATCCACACCATCATCTCCACCAGCACCATCATCACCACTCCGTCCTGCTGTAACAATTGTGTTGGATATTTCTTTAGTTCTTAGGGGAAACTTTCCCGGTGTTGATTACTATTGTAGTTGATGCTTGTGAGTGGAACCATTGGATTATTGTTTATGTTCAGATTGTTATCCATTACCATATCATCTTTGATCTTGATCCATATGATGTCTTGTAAGTATTTCATTTAGTTCTTGAGGACATGGGAGAAGTCATGTTGTTAGTAGTGAATCTGTGATGAGTTATTATTCAATGGTTTAGTATTTAAGTTGTGGTGCTATTCTTCTAGTGGTGTCATGTGAACGTCGACTACATGATACTTCACCATTTATGGGCCTAGGGGGAATACATTGTGTATTTGGCTACTAATCGCGGGGTTGCCGGAGTGACAGAAACCTGAACCCCTGTTAGGACACCTTTGCACAAGGGAGCGTAGGATCTCAGAGTTTAAGGTTGTGGTTAGATTTATATCTTAATTAGTTTACTGTAGTTACGGATGTTTGTAGGGGGTTTAATCACAAGTATGTATTAGTCCTAGGAAGGGCGGTATGTTAGCACAGGTTCACCCACACAATACTTACAAACACCAAAGAAGAGTACTCAGCTATTTGAAGCGAAAGCACTTGACAAAATTCCCATGTGTCCTCGAGAACGTTTGGTACTTATAAGTATTTCCACCGGCTTGTCCTTTGCTAAGAAAGGATTGGGCCACTTGCTCCGTTTGTTCGTTACCTTTGTTACTTTCTCCTTGTTTTGTTGCCTTGTCAGAAAACCACTAAAAATCTGTTTGCTAAGTATTCACAGGGATTTCCTGCTCCATACCACTGTTCAGCACCTTCTGCTCCTCGTTGGGATCGACACTCCTATTTATCGAAAGTACTACGATACACTCCCTATACTTGTGGGTCATCAAGAGTACATCGCCAAATCGGCGTACCTCGCCACCTTCTATGGCTCGACCAGCTCGGCATCCTGGAAGCTCATCTGGAAAACATTGGCGCCCAGCCGAGTCAAGTTTTTTCACTGGCTTGCCGACATGGATCGCTGCTGGACTACGGAGCGGCTCACCAGGAGATAGTTACATCATCATTCACGCTGCCTGTTCTGCGACCAGGCAATGGTGACAATGCAACACCTCACTACCGACTGCCCTTTCTCTCGCCAAATCTGACATGAGACCCTGGCCTGGATGCTCATGACTTGCTCCCTGCCGGCCCAAGAGAGCTCGCTCTTCGACTGGTGGACTGAAGCTAAGTGGAGCACCCTGAAGTCAATGCATAGAGGGATGGCCTCGACAGATCTTCCTGTCCGTTGGATGGTATGGAAGCATCGCAACAATTGCATTTTTGATAGAGTGCAGCCCTCCATATCGGCGCTGATCGCCAAGGTCAAGGACGAGGCAGCTGCTTGGATCCTGGCAGGAGCGAAAGGCCTTAGCGACATAGTGACAACGACATGGGATGTGCACTAGGGCGCCCCCCCTGTGTGTGTGTGTCGGGTTAACCTCTTAGGAGGCTTGTAATCAAACTCTTTCTCTTCAATATAATGAAACACAAAGGATTTTTTCATTTTCTCAAAACAAATCTGAAAATAGCATCATTGGTCCGGTAAGGATTAATGTTTAAAGAAGCAACATGCGGTTATGCATAAGCAATGCGATGCATTTTGTAAAACTCCCGAAGTGAAACCCAAATAGTCTAAGTGAGTTGAACTTAGGTGATTTCTTTAAGAGTTGGTCTATCATCACCTTTTACTTCACAAGCAAATGTATTTATAAGGAACTTAAGTTTTCACATACTAGAGATATAAAAATGGAGTACAATTTAATCTATAATTGAGGTTAACTACTATCTGGTAGCTAGGATGAAAGTCCATGTGTTAAGTTGTTAAGGATTGAAATAACTATTATAGAATTGTTGTTTGAAGAGGCAAAAATAATAACATTTGAAGAAAAGATTTATTTTCTAAGGTATAAACAATCTTTATGGTTAATAGAATGTGATCGATGTCTATTGGTGTTTGCTCGATTAGTTTGTACTTGATATGCTTTAGGTCTTAATTGAAATAGACCAAAGTTAACTATAAAAATATAAGTAATTTATTAGACATGATGTTTATAAGTTTTGAGACTAAAGTTAACTTTAAAAGGGTAAATAAACTTAAAGTGTAATATGTTTTAATTATTCCCAAGTTTTAAATTTATGATAAGTATGACTAAGGTGTGGGATTATTCACTTTATATTTAAGAGAAGGGTTAGATTTAAATTGGTTTTGCTATTATGAAAATAATATGCAAGTATTCAATGGAAGTATAATTTGGATGATCTTATTAAGGTGTTAGATTTAAATTTATGTTAAATATTATTTAGATATTAATATCAATGAATAATGTATAAGGTTATCTTAAAGATTGTGGTTTTGAATTTTTGATTTAAAGCTTCAAAATAGTATTACAAGGTTAATAACTTACACTTAAGTTTTATTATGAACCTTAGTTATGGTTAAAAACTTTAGTAATTAGATTTTAAGGTTATAATATTTCTGAGGAAATATAATTATTTCGTACTTAGGAATTGTTTTTAAAAGAATTTTCAAAATAGGTATTTTATAAAATAGATAAGGATTTATTACTTTAACATTTTGAAACCTCTAGAATATTATATTTAGTATTATTCTAGTAAAATAATATTACTCTAGATCTTAAAAATGTTTCTATTTATTTTTAGGTATTATCTTATTTTTTATAAGATTCCACAAAAGTTTTAATGTCCTTAATTGTCTGTTTCAAGTTTTATTTGTAAAAAATTTAAGTTAGTATTTTTGTAAAGTAATAGATTTATTTTTATATACAAAAATGATTTTTATTAATTTTTAGGATTTTTCCTTATTTTATTAAATTTTATTTAGGATTTTAGTAGCTTTCATATTTAGTTTTATTTTATTTAGCTCAAACAAGTAGTTTTATATTTTTCTTAGATAAATATTATTTTTGTGATTATTTATATATATTATATATATTTTTATGGTTTTTTATATATTTCTAGAGCTTTAAATATCTTCAGGGTTATATTTGTAAATTTGTATTTTTCCTTGACTTATTTTATTTTGTTTTAAAGTGGGCCTGACACCCAGCAATGGACTTAGACGGACCAGCTGGGGTACTGGATTGGTCAAACCGACCTAGCCCACAACTCGCCCCATCTCCTCGAGGCTCCTTTCCTACTCTCGTTATGTCTCTCTCTCTCAAGCGACCAGGAGTTCCCTGTCGGTGCCGCTTGATTCTGACGGTCTTAGGTCTCCCCGGCCGCTGCCGTGCTGCAGGACGAGGCAGCTGACGACACTCCATTGTCTGGCCCAGTACGATTTGATGCTCGGTCCCTTCTCTGGCCATGCCGCCTCCACTCTTATGCCTAGGATTTGGACCCCACCAATGGTTTGGCGCTCTGATGATCCTCTAGCGCCTCCCTGGTGCCATGGAGACGATGTGGTGCCGCCCCTCTTCGGTAGCCGCTATGGACATGGATCGATGTGGGTTGCAGCGTCCCTCCTAGGGTGCTCTACCTGTAATTATGCTTAAGATATGTGATTTAATACCTACGGATTTGATATCATTTCTAGTAGTGGTGAGAAGGTGATGTGGTTATTTTAGTGGCTTCTCTGGCCTAGGTTAGTTTTGTGGTGTAGAAACATGTCTTACTGAATTTCATCTGTCAATTGACAGTGATATGTGTTACTTAGATGATTACTAGTTACTTGGAAAGATAAATGATCTAAATTCATTTGGTGTGTTCTGTTTGTATTGTCAATATGAAAAAATACATTGGAAATAATTCATTAGATCCTTATATGGTGGCTGTGCTATATTCTTATATGAGATATATTTGATGCTCTGAACCTGATTCATTGATGATCTTGGTCCCCTCTTGAATATAATTGCATCACTTTAAATGATTCCTGGCAAAAGATAGCTAGGGAAATGATTTGGAATTTTCTTTGGTTGCTTGCAGATGGTTTTGAATAAGTTGGTGATGATCAGATCATGCACATGCATGATCTTGGGTCAGATATGAATTGGAATATGCAAAGTAGATCCTCTTTGTCTACTTAATGGCTTGATATCTAGATAAATGATTCCTATAAATATTAGGAAGATGATTTAGATATTCCTTTCATGGAAGCTTATATTTATAGAGAAATATCTCTCTTTGATGGGTATTGTTGAGGTGTCACCCATAACTGGGATATGCCCAATAATACCCACAAAAGGAACTTGTCCTAGTTTATGTGATGTGGCTAGTTGGATCTAGATTTGGTCTATGATGCAACAGCTGAGACCTATTTTGTGTATTTAAAACAAGAATTCTTCTTGTGGCTAATAAGAATATCCTATGATGAGATATTCACCCAATCTAGGTGTTCCTCTGAGGATTCACTTTTCCAAAAAACTTTGTTTTTTGAATGAAGGAAAAATATGGAAAGTTATTTATAAAACTCACCAACCAGATGATGTTAGACTTGTTCCCAAGCCCTGCCAATGATGCTCGGTCTGAGGTGTATTCTTTATTAAGAATAAATTATATTTGGTGGATTTTATTTCTGTCAACACCCGGATTTTTCAATCCTAGATGCCTGTTATGCCATACATCACAATTCTAGGATTACCATTTTTGCGAGACATAACAGAATTGGATACCATAGTACATCATCCATTACAACGACACATAAGTTCTTACACAAATAGGGATGTCATGATCCAGTTCTTAATACAACATCAAGCAGCGGAATACGTAATAATAAAGGTAGCATAGGCGAAGCTCCATCTTCGGGGTCACAGGCAATGCTGACGATGGGAGATGATCCTAGTTGTCGTAACCTTCCTGGGGTCCATCGTCCAGGTACTCCTCTTCATAGTCTGGCCATGGGAATAGCCAGGGACAAAGCCATGAATACTCTTTAAGTACTCGCAAACTAATACTAATAGGTAAAGGGGTTTTTTGGATAATAGGACACTAGGCTCTAGGGTTGTTTTGCAAAAGCCAGATTTATCTCTACTAAGTTCTAAAGCTAGTCACAATTTTATAACTCCTAACTGGGAACTTGTATTTCATATCACAACTCTGTTGTGGTCAAGTCAAAGTCTTAGTTCATTTCACAGGTCATTTTGAAAAGTCTGACGGGGGAACAGTATGGCCACTCCAACTGTCCATAACCGCGGACGCGGCTATTCGAATAGTTTGACACTCTGGAGAGATTATACACTTTCACCACAACATTCGATACATCCATCAGGAACAAATCCTGATTTCACCATACTCGGTATGCGGATAATCAATCCTAACCTTTCAATTACACGCCCTAGTATAGGCACCTCTCCTATGAGTTTGGCCTCCCAACCATGACCAACTGTCATCTTGGGTACTGCACAGGTGGACAATCTTCACAAGGTAGCTTCAGCTCAGACCTTGGCCATGAGGGAACTAATACTAAGGAATATAAGTTTCCAGTCATGCCCTACCCAATATTCGGGTATTGTGGTTGTACGATAAAATTGGAATGGTATCGCATCCAGACAACCATCAGTTTAATAAAGGGCTAAGGCTCGCGCCTCAACATTTTTATCACCAAAATTCTCAAGTGTTTGGAAACACATGTCCAAAACATTTCAATAGAATGATCCATCATTCCAAGGTTTTCATAACCATTTTTCCACCAAGTAATCCCATCTAAAAGTTGATCAAGTTTTATGCTTAGCACTAGCATCTACAGGTGGGGGTAGTACTAATGAGGGGTGGTAACTAGTGGAGTTTCAACTAAGTACAACCTCATGTCTCAGGCTGATGTCAAGGTTTCTAACTTAGGCCAAATTTTATGCTCTTTATGCAACCTTCGGCATCTTTCCAATATCTATCAGTCACTTAAGTAAACTCTAAGTAAGCTTTGATAAAGAAATAAAGTAAGAAGCTTGCACATAAAACTAGGATTGGTTTATCAAGTGGGTATGATCACATATGCTTAAGGCATATAGTAGTCATAGAACAGGTATGGGTTTGTTGCATCAGTAGGGTATCTTGCAAGGGTTAGCTTGCATAGGTATAGTATCAGCTTGCATCAATATCAGTATAATCTTGCACATTCACTAGTAGTATTAGGCTTGCATAGTTACTAGCTTGCCTTGTGCAGAGCAGTGGTTGAAGTTCTCCTCGGCTTCTTCTTTGTAGTATCCTCCTTCCTCCTCGTATCCTTGGTCGGTACTAGCGTCTATGAATAAATACGAGGTACACAATCACCAAACAATACTTAACTACTTGCAATCATCAGACACAAGGGTCCTATGGATGATCTAGCATCATCTCTAACATTACAAGGTTAAGGCTTGATTTAATTCCTTTTATTTTTAGAAAAGTAATTTCTACTCATTGAAAAACTACCTAAGATTTAATATTCTCCAAACCCAACATGGGATCATGTTGACACATGTCATCACCACATATTGTAGTCCATGGGAATGTGATTTAAAGTGGTGTCACAATTTAATAAGGTTTTACCCTTTTATTTTAATTAATTAAAGTGGCTAGTAATGCCTATGTAGCATTCTTTTATTACTTGAACATTATTTCTGCAAGTAAACCTATGTATTTTTATATATTCTGAAAGGTATGGTTAAATGTGATTTTTGAGAGTTGGAATCAACTCAAAATCTATTATGGTTTAAATTTCAAAAATGTTTGAATGCAGAAAAGCTTCTGCCTTGTTATTTTTACCATGGGTGATCTATAGATCCAAATGACTTGAATCCAACGGGCTTGGATTCAGCATTCACAGACCTTTCCAACAAAATTGGTTTCATTCAATTTGGTGTACTGAATCGATCTGGGTTGATTTTTGAAGTTGGGTACAGAAGTGTGTTTGAATTGAAATAAAAAAGTTTAATTTGAATAACTGGGCTGCGCGGGAAAAGTTACTGGGCTGGCCTGCTAAGCGCAGTGCTCCCGCGGGCTGCTTAAGTGGGTGTCCCCACTCGTCAGTGACACGGGGCTGGGCGAAGCGGTATGGGGCGACGTGGATCATTCGATCTAGTTCTAATCTAACGGCTGGGAGTCATCGTCGACGCGAGACAACTCCGGCGAGAACGAAACCTAGTGCGGCCAGTGAGGGTGGCTGGGGGCTCACCGGGGTACTGGCAAGGGTCGGCGAGTCGGGCAAACGACGAAGTCGACAACGGCGAATCTCCTGGTACCGGTGTCTTCTCCTGGGGCGGCTCCAATCGCTGGCTCCCTTCTTCTCTAGAGGCGGCGGGCTCCGGTGAAATTCCGGCGAGGTGGTGCTTGCCTTGCTCTGAGAACGGTGTGGCACAATCAGTGAGGAGAGGGGAGTGAGATGGTGTGAAGAAATCGTACGGGGGTGGCCTCTATTTATAGTCGAGCGAGGGGACCGTCGGGGTGCACGGTGAGCTCGTAGGGGGCGATGTTACAGGCGGCTAATGGCATGGGCAAGGGTAGGGGACGGTGCGGTGTCTCCTGGCGATGCTCAACGACATGGTCTCGAGGCATGGGGCGGTGTGGTTTGGTCTGGAACGGGCGGTGCTCTGCGCGGCAGAGGCGGCGTCTTCGACGGCGGGCGGTGGCTGTGCGGCACGGGGCGGCAAACGGGGATGTTTCGCGGTCTCCTGGGTCGGTGGAGATTGTGTGTGCATGCGGCTAGGGCGGCGCGCGGTCTGTGGGCGCTGGTCGAGGGTCGTGCTCTGGCGCATGCTCGGCATGGTCTTTGGCGGTCTGGGCGCGGCTTGTGCGCGTGGTCCAGTGCTTGGCAACGCTCGCGGCTGGGACAGGTAGTGGCGATGGACGGTGGGCTGACTCCCAGACAAGGTTGGCAAGGCTAGTTCTTCCTCTAGCCTGCTGTCCACACTGGGGTGACAAGGGGGTGCTTGGCTATTCACCATTGATGGCAATGGCAAGCTCACAGGGGTGCTAGTCCTTAGTTAAACTTCCTAGATGATCTACTGAGCTGTGTGAGCTAACTAGGGAACAAGTTAGACCAGAATCACTACTCACAATAGTGTTTGATGTTTTGTTTGATTTGTGTCTGCAACCTGTTTGATGAAATGGCCGCATGAAATCAAGTTTTGAATTTTGAAAAGATTTTTGGTGGGTTTGCTAGATTGGTGCTGGTGAGTCTGCAGATGCTTGGGTTTTGAATGTTGAGTTTGTTTGAGTGGTTTTTGAAAAAGTGGGATCTTCCCATATGATAAAGATTCAATTTTGAATTGTCATTTAAACTATGCATTTGAAAGTTTCTGGATGATCACAAAGTGGGCCTTGATACCTTGTTATGAATACATTCAAGGGGTGCAAAGATCCAGAAAAGTTTCTGTTAGGTTCTGAAAGTTTGAGACAGCCAAAGTAGGCATGGGAGTTAAATTGGCCAAAATGACCATTCATTTCATATATGTGTTTTGATTTACTTGTCTTTAGGAAAGGTGTGGGAAATGTTTTAGATGATGTTTATTTCACCTAAGAAACATTTTACAAGCAATGAAACAAACAAACAAGGTGGTTTTAAAGGATTTCAAAATCCATGCATACACATATGCGTGCATTTATGATTTCATTTAGAAAAGTTTTTTTGTTAACCCTAATTTTGATGATTAGAATTTGATGATCCAAGCTTAATATTTTTGGGATGTTACAATTTATCTGCGATGAACCTTGCATGGCACTTCCACGCAAGTCTGGGAGAATTCTTCCATCCAATCCTCCTAGATAAAAATCTATTTGAAGTGTAGATGGAACTGGTGGATGTGTATTATTTTCCTGGTACTCCCAGATCTATATGCATGATTTAAGAATAGATGCTGCTTGATCAAATGGGTATTTCTGATGATTGTTACCTGCTATTGGTGAGTGATCTATGACCTGTTGGAGATCTTGGTCTATTACTCTTGCTGCTTGATCTATCAGGCCTGGTTATTCTTGTTGTGAGATGGAATTGTTCCATTGTGTCTTGCTTGCTATGGACTTGATGACCTTCTGCTGGTCCTTGCCTTCTCCTCATACCCATCTCCTCCTGGCTGCTACCAGATCTTCTTCCTTAGACTTCCGGATGGCTTATTTTCTAAGCAACCAGTTGTTGGTGACAATTTGGTGAAAGTATATAGTGTTTGTGTGCTTTGGGGATAGTGATGTGGAGTACTTGGTTGTGCAAGATCTGGTGGTAAGATGATGCTACTCTTAGTGGTGTAGAGAATTGTGATTAACTAGCAGCTGAGCTGCTACGGCTGCTCCCCTCTTTATCTGATTTCCTAGTTGTTGTGGTGTTGACAACATACTATGCTGCATGAAGATGTGTAAGCTGCTTGTGATTGTGCCTGGTATGGTGCAAGTTCCCACTTCTATAGCTTTTAAACTGTGCATGGGTTCTAGTAAAAGTGAGATATTTTCTTGATGTTTTTACCTTTTGCCTTTTACGTTCTGGTGAAAGTTGCCCCAATATTTATGTCAATGTTGTTGGACTGAGACAATTTTTATAAGAACAGATACCACTATTTGGTGAAACTTGCCCCTTTTATGATTAGCTCAGTGATGAAATGGTTACAGTACATCACACTACTCATTCTGAGAGCAATCCCCTTATAACACTAACCCCTTCTTCTTATTTTCTTTGTTTGCTATTCTCATTTGAAGGGATCCAATAAAGAAGAAAGGATCAAGAAGATGAAGAAATATCCTTAAAGATTAGTATAGGATTTTCATTTATTCTTATGTAATTTTTATTCTTTTACTTGTAATTTCCTTTTCCTTTCAACATTTGCAAAAACAGTAATGTTTGTATTATTGTTTTAAAGTTATTCTTTTATAATTATTCCTGGAAATTGTAAAGACATTGTAATATTGTTTATATGATAATAAAGTAATTTTTTCTCCATTATTGAATTTGGAACTTATAAATATTTATATCTTGTGTATAATTACTAATTCAACTCTTATTTTATTTTTCTTCTTCTTATATTATCATAATATTCTTTTCCATTTGAATAAATGTAAGACTTTGTAATATTTGTTCCAATTACTTTATTATCATCTATCTCTTATAAGATCATATCACTTTATTCAAGAAGTTCCATTTCTAATAAATATTTAAATATTCTATAATTCAATTTGTGGATTTTTCTAAATTCATTTAAATTCAAATGTGAAACTCAAATTCATGTTTGAATATCTTCCCCTCTTAATACAGAATTCTACAAAGGTCATGTCGAAATCCATCGCACCTTCCCTGATATTTCCATCGGAACAAGAGAGATCTCAATCCTTCTATAATTTCTTTAGTTTTGTGTAAAAATTCCCTAGATTTGCTGATGCATGAATGCAATGCACACACATCTATCCTGTCTATTTATAGCTTCTAATCCTGGGGTGTTTGTCACATCCCAAAATTTTCCAAATTTTGAAATGTGAAAAATAAATAAACAAAATAAATAATTGTTGAAATTTAGGGTGAAAAGAAACTTTTGATTCCAATTGGAAACATCAAAAACTTTGAATAAAATTTGAATCCAACTAAATTCAAATCAAGTGAGATGCATTCTTCATAAATGCATCTTAAAATTTAAACACTTAGGAAAATAAACCAAAACTCTAAAAACCTAATGGAGGAAAATCATTTCAAGGATATCCCTAAGATTATGAATTTGATCCATATAAATTTTTTGTCAACAAACATTTTAAAATGATCAAGAATGATAAATGAAAATATTATAAAACCATAGAAATTGGTTTCATTCAATTTGGAACCATAGATAAAATCTTATGAATTTAGTAAGATCAGGAAATTGAATTTCCAAAGCTAATAAAGCACCTATCTAAAATCCATACCAATTTGTGAGCAATTAATCCTAAAAGAGATATAAAAGGATAAACAAATATTAAATAAGATTTTACAAATTGGAAGCACCAAGTTTGGATCTTTAAATAAAAGATATGGTTTTTATAAGCAAAGGAAGAAATAATAAATAAGGACTATTTTAAAAGAGCCAAATTAAAAGTTGGCCAAGCAAATAAAATAAAATACTTTTGTTTAATAAAAAGAGTAAAGGATTATTTAAATAAAATCATGAGGATTTATCATTATCCAATTTCATTTAAGTAAAGACATTTCCCATTTTAAATGAACATTAAAAACATAATAAAGTGTTTTAAATAATAATTCAAAGTGATTTATTTTTAAATAAAACCTACTGAAAAGATTTGGTAAAATTTAGATTTGAAATAGAGTTTGAAAACATTAATAAATCTTATTTGAATTAAGACAAGGGCCTATTTTAAATAATTAATATATCCTAAAAAGAATAAAAAAGATATTCTAAATTTGACTTTAAAATATGTTAATAAACAGTATTAGAATATACACAAAGTTTGGCAAAGGTTTGAATTCAATTAGTGTTTGAAATATTTGAATAAAAATCAAAGAAGAATAATAGAAAAGGAAAAAGGGAAAGGATTCAGAACAAAAAAAAGAAAGGAGCCAGCCCAATCTAGCTAGCCCACCTCTCTCCCCTGAAGCGTTTTATTTCTCACTGCAGAACGAACCCACTCAATCCCTGACGTCCGGACCCCACCTTCCCCCTCTCTCACTCACTGACGACGCTACCCCACAGCCACGTCACCGTCTTCAACCCCGCGGACCCCTTCTTCCTCCTCTCCTCGCCAGTTTCTGCGTTGATTTCGCGTGTTTAATTCACATCAATGCCGCGTGATTCTCGCCCCCTGACCATGCACATTTAACCTCCCACGCCTCCTCCATCTTTCCCCTTAGACCCCATTTCCCCTCCGCCACCATGTAACATCCCAAAAATACTAAACTTGGATCATCAAACTCTAATCACCAAATTTAGGGTTAACAAAAACTTTTCCAATTAAAATATGAAAGCATTCATATGAGTGTGCATTACAATTTGGATTCTTTTGAATTGCCATGATTATGTGTTTCTTTGCTTGTAAAATGGTTCTTAGGTGAAATAAACATCATCTAAACAATCCCCACACTTTTCCCAAAGACAAATAAATCAAAACAAACAAAATAAGTGAATGGTCACTTTGGCCAAATTAACTCCATGCCTACTTTGGCTGTCTCTAACTTTCAGAACTTAATAGAAACATGTATGGATCTTTGCACCCCTTGATAGTACTCATAACAAAGTATCAAGGCCCACCTTGTGATCATCTAGAAACATTCAAATGCATAGTTTAAATGGCAGTTTAAAATTGAATCTATTTCATATGGGAAGATCCCACTTTTTCAAAAACCCCTCAAACCAACTCAACTTTCAAAACCCAAGCATCTACAGACTCACCAGCACATTCCTAGCACACCCACAAAAAATAATTTAAAAATTCAAAACTTGAATTCATGTGGCCATTTCATCAAACACCTTGCAGATGCAAATCAAACAAATCCTAAACACTATAGTGTGCAGTGATTCTGGCCTAACTTGTTCCCTCTCTGGACACCACTAGCCTTAGTAGATCATCTAACAACCTTAACTAATCTCTAGCACCACTGTAAGTTGGCCATTGTCATCAATGGTGAGCAGGCCGAGTGCACCATTGCCACCCCATAGTCAACAGCCAGCTATGAGCAACACTAGCCTCGCCAACCTTGTCTGGGAGCAAGCTAGCACCCCACCGCCACTCCCTGGCCCAGCCGTGAGCGATGGCAGCCCCTGGACCACACGCACAGACCATGCCAACCTTCTCTGTAACCATGCCGAGAGCGCGCCCCGTGCGCCACGCTCGACAGACGACCACAGACCGCGCACCGCCCTCGCCGCGTGCACGCGTGATCACCACCGTCCCAGCAACCCCACAGACACGCCCATTTGCCGCCGCACGGACCACGCGCGCTGTGCGCCATTAAAACTCCCGTCGGGCACGCTCAGAGCACCGAAGCGTTCCGACCGATCAGCACCGCCCCATGCCTCGCCACCACGTCGTTGAGCTTCGCCAGGAAGCACAGCACCGCCCCTATCGTCGCCCACGCCGATAGCCCTCTATGCCGTCAACCACGATGAGCTCAGCCCGCGCCCGTCGGTCCCCTCTCACCACTATAAATAGAGGCCTCCCCCACTCGAATTCTTCACACCACCTCACTCCCCTCACCTCACTGATCGTTCCACCCCATTCCCGGAGCAAGGCGAGCAGCGCATCGCCGGAATTTGGCCGGAGGTCGCCGCTGCAGAGGAGAAGAGGAGCCATCGATTTCGTCCACCCCAGGAGGAGCTGCCTGTACCAGGAGGTTCGTCGTCGTCGACTTCGTCGTTCGCCCACATCGCCGACCTTCGCCTGAGCCCCCGACGACCCCCACTGAGCCGCTAGGGTTCGAGCTCGCCGGTGACTAGTTCATCGTCGACGACGACCCTCAGCCGTCGATCTTCATTCTAATCCAACGCACCATATCGCCCTGTACCGCTTCGCGTGTTAAGAGTCGCTGACCAGTAGACCCGCCCTGTTAGTTGCGCCTCGCGTCGTGGAGTGACACTGGGCCGTCCCAATAACCCTTCCCACGCAGCCCACTCGTTTGAATTTAGCCTTTTCTTTTTAAGTTCAAACATAGTTCTGTACCTAGTTTCAAAAATCAACTCAGCTAGATTCACTGAACCAAATTGAATGAAACCAATTTTGTTAGAAAGGTTTTGAAATGCTTAATCCAAGCCCGTTGGATTCAAATCATTTGAATCTATAGATCAACATTGGTAAAAAGAACAAGGCAGAACCTTTTCTGCATTCAAACATTTTTCAAATTTAAACCATAATAGATTTTGAGTTGATTCCAACTCTCAAAAATCACATTTTATCATACCTTTCAGAATATATAAAAACATGTGGGTTTACTTACAAAAATAATGTTCAAGTAATAAAAGAATGCCACATAGGCATTTCTAGTCACTTTAATTATTTAAAATAAAAAGGTTAAACCTTATTAAATTGTGACACCACTTTAAATTTCCCATGTACTGAAATATGTGGTGATGACATGTGTCAACGTGATCCCATGTTTGGTTTGGAGAATATTAAACCTTAAGTAGTTTTTCAATGAGTAGAAATTACTTTTCTAAAAATAAAAGAAATTAAACCAAACTTTAATCTTGTAATGTTAGTAATGATGCTAGATCATCTATAGGACCCTTGTGTGTGATGAGTGCAAATAGTTAAGTATTGTTTGGTGATTGTGTACCTCATATTTATTCATAGACGCTAGTACCGACCAAGGATACGAGGAAGAAGGAGGATACTACGAAGAAGAAGCCGGGGAGAACTTCAACCACTGCTCTGCACAAGGAAAGCCTTACTATACAAGTTAACCTTGCAAGCCAATACTTGCAAGCTAACACTTGCAATTTAGCAAGCTCATACTGATACCTACACCAGCAAATACTTGCTTGTTACCATGCCACCTATATGCCTTAAGCATATGTGATCATACCCACTTGATAACCCTAATCCTAGTTTTACTTACAAGCTTTATACATTATTTCTTTATCAAAGATATTACTTAGAGATTACTTAAGTAAATTGTAGACATTAGAAAGATAATTGAAGGTTGCATAAAGAGCATAAAACTTGGCCTAAGCTAGATAATCCTTATGTCATCCTAAGGGAGGAGATTGAACTTAGTAAAACTCCCCTAGTTTACCACCCCTCATTAGTACTTACCCACACTTGTAGATGCTAGTGCTAAGCATAAAACTTGATCAACTTTAGATGGGAATACTTGGTGGAAAAATGGTTATGAAAACCTTGGAATGATGGATCATTCTATTGAGATGTTTTGACATGTGTTTCCGAACACCAGATGATTTGGATGATGAAAATGTTGAGGCATGAGACTTAGCCCTTTATAAAACTGATGGTTTTCTGGATGCGATACCATTCCAATTTTACTGTACAACCACAATACCCGAGAATTGGGTAGGGCTTGACTGGAAACTTATATACCTTAGTATTGGTTCCCTCATGGCCAAGGTCTGAGCTGAGGCTACCTTGTGAAGATTGTCCACCTGTGCAGTACCCAAGATGATAGTTGGTCATGGTTGGGAGGCGAAACTCACAGGAGAGGTGCTTATACTAGGGCGTGTAATTGAAAGGTTAGGATTGATTATCCGCATACTGAGTATGGTGAATTCAGGATTTGTTCCTGATAGATGTATCGAATGTTGTGGTGAAAGTGTACAATCTCTGTAGAGTGTCAAACTATTCGAATAGCCGCGTCCGCAGTTATGGACAGTTGGAGTGGCCATACTGTTCCCCTGTCAGATGTATTCAAAATGACTTGTGAAATTAATTGAGATTTTGACTTGACCACAACAGAGTTGTGATATGAAATACAAGTTCCCACTTAGGTGTTATAAAACTTCAACTAGCTTTCTTCGTTTCTAAACTTAGTAGAGATAAATCTGGCTTTTTGCAAAACAACCCTAGAGCTTAGTGTCCTACTACAAAACCCCCTTCACTTGTTAGTATTAGTTTGCGAGTACTTAAAGAGTACTCATGGCTTTGTCCCTGGCTATTCCCATGGCTAGACTATGAAGAGGAGTACCAGGAGGATGGAATCCAGGAAGGTTACGACAACTAGGATCATCTCCCATCGTCAGCATTGCCTGTGACCCCGAAGATGGAGCTTCGCCTATGCTATCTTTATTATTACGTTATTCCGCTGCTTGAGTTGTATTAAGAACTGGATCATGAGATCCTTATTTGTGTAAGACCTTATGTATGGTTTGTAATGGATGATGTACTGTGATATCCAAATCTGTTATGTCTCGCAAAAATGGTAATCCTGGGATTGCGATGTATGGCATAACAGGCATCTGGGATTAAAAATCCGGGTGTTGACACAGATAGGCTAAAATGACAACACACAGTTTGATGTACAGGAATCAAGTATGCAATAATACCCCCTAAACAAAAAATTATCTCTTGATATATCTAACAACTTCCACACAACTTCTCTGGATTTAATATTTATAGTATTTAACATATACATACCTTTATGCCACTCAAAGTTGCAACAACTCCTCTACCAGGTAGGCAATCAAAACTCTCTGCAGAGGTAGGCAATCAAAACTCTCTGCAGCAACCACAGAGAGGTCTCTTCCAACAGAGTGATTTAGAACTTCCCTATAAATCATACAATCAGGAGTTCAGAGAACCAGTACCTGATAAATATGAACTTGACACTAAATTGTTAGTGGACACTACAAGCTAGATTATTAAGTACCTATTGCATTGCAGAAGTGCCAAAAAATAACCAAGGTACTTTGAAGTTGGGCCCCATTAACACGAATACATAGCATGGACAAACATTGCACAAACCATGGGCATGTCAAAGGTAAAATAAGACAATCACGAAACAGAATCAGGGTAGAAATCAAACTGCACGAGACAATTGCAGCAACAAATGTAGAAGGCCAGCTTTGCACTGGCAATTTGGCATGGGAAAAATCATACAATACATGATTTTGGTGCAAGAACAAAAGCTTTCCATGGATTATCACAACAACAAATGCATCAACGTATGTTTTTCTGTCAAATAATTGAATCTTTTAAGCATGAGATAAAGAAATTGGTGATAAAAGAACGCATTGATTAAGCTCAGCCATCATCAGAGACATGAAGAAAAGGGAAGCAGCCACTAAAGCCACACGGGATGAACCAGCTGTGTTGACCATGCCAAGAAAATAACAAGAAACCACAATCTCTCAAACACACCCGTAAGGAACAGAAGCACAGTGCAACGTCGCATCCACGCTGCCACTGGGAGGCTTCCTTACGCCATGGATGTGGAGGCTTCCTTTATGGCATGGATGGTGATTGGTGAACGTCAGATGGAAGAGAATATATTGCACACGCCACTTGTATCCCTGGAGAGATCATCATGGCTGGGGAAGATGCAGCCTTCTTCAACCATGAATTAGAAAAAGTTTGTTTCCTGCGGGCGGCGGCAGGATGCCTGGAGGTCGGCTCTAGCCCCGGCAGCTAGCGCAAGGAGCCCATAGGTAGGCGCCCAGACTTCCGGGTGGAGGTGCCAGCCATGGGAGGTTGTGCGGGAGCCGTCGTTGATCCCGTGGCGTCGAGGGTCGGGTCTCCGTCGGTCGATCCACGACAGCACAGCGGAGGGGCGGGTCGTTGTTGGTCGATCCCGTGGGATTGGAAGGTCGGGTCGCCGCCGGTCGATCCCGCGGAAAGGAAGGGGCTGGCCGCCACCAGTCGATTGGCAGGGGAGGGGCCGGTCATCGTCGGTCGATCCTGCGTCCGTGGAGCGACAGACCGCTACCGCTCCCGACCCTACATGGAGGGGGAGGGGATCCACCATCCACTGGAGAGAGGGGCTGGTTGGGCAGCTGGTGGTGCATCAATGGCGCCGGTGTATCAGCGAGCGATAGGGCGTGGGGACTGGGGAGGAGTGTAGGTGGCTGGAAATTGTGGGATGGGGATCACATGGGAGCAGAACACGTGGGCACGTGGTAGCAGAGAAAACGTCTCCCTTGGTCTGACAGGACCACGCTACTGTAGCGAACATATAGGTGGCTGACCGAAAAGCAGACCACAGTGCACAATGAAAAGGTGATGGGAGAAATTCCATATTGGGTACATCAGGAATCGATAGAAAGTAGAGCAAAATGGCCAACTATATGGGACACTGGTGGAAAAAGGGCCTACAGTCTCGGGCCACAACTGGCTTTATTCCCGGTTTTGGGCCCGGGACTACGAAAACGGGACTAGAGCCCCCCTCTAGTCCCGGCTCGCTATGGCCCGCGACTGATAACAGCCACGTGGTTGTTTCAGCGCCGCGGGGGGCGGAAACCCTCTAGTCCCGGGCCGTAACATCACCCGGGACTAAAAGGTTTCCTGTCGCGGCAGAGAATTGTGTGTTTCTCTACCGTGGCAGAGATTGTGTATTTCCTTTTTTTGCCATTTCGTTCCTTTTTCGTTTTGTGTTTCACTATAATTCAAACATATATTTCAGCATACATATTATACGCTACTACATACACACTACACGTCGATGCATTTATATAATTATTCGATCCCTTGCAAGCATACATATAATCAATCATATCAAAAGGAAGAAATGTTTTGAAATTACATGGTCATTGATGAATATATCTATATATCATATCAGCTACATGGAGATGACTAAGGAAAATCGAGTTCCACGTCATCCGCATAATGCTCTCCATGTACATCAAGGACTTCCTTCATCATAAATCCCGCCAGCTCCTCTTGAATTGCTCTTATGCGCTGATCTGGCTCTAGTTTCTCCCGCAAATCATAAATATAATGTGAGTCAACTTTCCGCTCACTGGTCAACTCGCGGATGTACTCGCAGACGTAGTATCCACATAAATGAGTTCCCGGTGGCTGCTGTAAACTCTTCACCATTTTATAAGTTAACTCCTCTTTGAATGGACCTGGTATTTTCTGTCTGAACCGTGTCCAACACCTGCTCGGCAAAGAAAATGAACAAAGGAGTTATTAGTTACTTGATATCAGGAAATGAATGAAAGAGGACGATATAATGCGATAATGATTGAAATTACTTATGGAGCATTGCTTTCATGTCACTCCACTGCTCTTGGTCCCAACTTAATGAGTCGTGGACTTCAACTAGGGAGTTGTCAACTTGAATGTTTAGTAAGATCCAGTGGAATCTGTGGACGTTTACATAAGCATACATGCATAGCTCATCCAGTAAGCAAAAATAAAATGTGTACAAGATATAAACACTCACTTGAAGTTGTAAGGAAATAGTATTTCCTTAACAAAATTATTCTCGGTTAAGAACCTGCACAGGTCTTCCTCCACGTCTTTGGGGTGATTCTTTAATGTATATTCATTAACGATATATGGGTCAATGAACCCAATGTCGTATCTTCTAGCTCTTTTGCATTCAAGCATCTTCATTCTGCGGAATATAATATCATCATACAAAAGGATATATAGTTAGGTTAATATATTAAATGCAATGAACGATATATGGGTCAATTATAGAAACCAATGATAGATTTGTCGAGGGCGTTATTATTACGTATTTCTGCTGCTTGAGTTGTATTAAGAACTGGATCATGAGATCCTTATTTGTGTAAGACCTTATGTATGGTTTGTAATGGATGATGTACTGTGGTATCCAAATCTGTTATGTCTCGCAAAAATGGTAATCCTGGGATTGCGATGTATGGCATAACAGGCATCTGGGATTAAAAATCCGGGTGTTGACAAGTTGGTATCAGAGCCATCCTGACCATAGGAGACCCTAGTTAGACTGGACGTTTGAATTAAAAACTTAGTTTCAAAACCAAAGGAAGAAAATATTTACAAAAACTTATTCCCATTCTTATCACTTTGATTCTTTCATGAAAATTCATGTTCCTCAAAAAAAACTCTTGCAAAAGACATAAAATTTGACACACTCTATCACTCTACTAACTTACTCATCCTATATTCTTATTGATGGACGTGAGGTATAGCAAGTTTTATCAGTTGGGGAATGGAGGAGACCTTATCTTTGAGCGGGATTTGGACCAGCTTTCGGAACTTCTGGAGCATCCGCTGTCGTGGTATTGCCGACGAGTACACTATGGAGGGGTCCTCACATTGCGTGTTTAGAGACGTGGGGTAAGGCGGACGGTTGACGGGTACGAGGTAACACAGCTTACCCAGGTTCAGATCCCACAATGGTGGCGGAATCCTACTCCTGCTATAAATCACTATAAGGGCAATACGCCGAGTTACAGAGATAGGTTCGCTGTGCGAGGTTGTCTGAGATTGTCTCATGAACGTGCCCTAAAGGCTCCCATAGGCCCGACTTATATAGTCGCCAGGTCCTAGGGTTACAGGGAAAAGTCCTAGCCAGACAGGTTACAGAGTCCTACACCGTCTATTACTAGTCTTGTGTATCTTGCACTCCAAGGCTCCGGGTACGCTGGTGACTCCACCGTAGCCTTTTTTTTATCCGGCATGAGCCTCCTTTATGGATCCACCTAACTGGGCCGCCCAGCAGGCCATAGGCCATGCTACCGACTATTGGCCACCCGGGTTAGTCGGATAAGAGACATGCTATTAGGATACCCATATAGCATATCCCCAACAGTAGCCCCCGGAGAACTTCGAGATCTTGCGCCGTCTTGCCTCTTCACATGGAATGCTCCGTCTAGATGAATGTCAGCAGATCGTCAAGCAACATCTTGGAGTCCTCCCAAAGAACCCTGCAAGGTTTTCTCCGTCTTCGATTTGTAAGCCGGAGAAATGCTGAATCTTCCATCGTACTCTTCCGTAGTCGGATTAAATCCATCCATGCCAGAATCTTTGATGTGACGGATCATCTACCCGTGTCAGCTATGACGTCGTAGGCTTAGGTCAGTGATGCCTCGTAACACACACATGCAGAGAACGCAATCATATCTGATTTTCCCACGCGAGCAATACGAACCGTTGGCGGCGGCGATTGGAGACGTGGCGAAATTACCGCGCACGTTCACGAACACGTCGTCTACGCGGCAACCGTTCGATTAGCTGCACGAATCTTGACGCAGAGTATGATAAATAGTAACCGTGGGACACTTTCCACTTTTTACCTCATTCCTCTCGCGTCATCGTCTTCTTCCTCCAGCCACACATCTCCTCGAGCTCTCCGCGAGAAACCTCGAAAACCCTAGCTTCCATCTGTGTCAGTCGCACCCGTCCTCCACTCCATGGCCAGCAGTAGTACCTCCCCGTCGATGGCGGCATCGAGCGAAGCCGCGGTGAAGCCGGCGAGCTCCGTCGTCGTGCCCCCAGAGGGCCTGGTCAACCCCGCATCAGCGGTGATCGAAACCACCGGCGGCGACCATAATCTGGCGGCTCTAGAGCCACTAGAAGAAGAGCCAGACTCGCACAAGGGTGACTGGCGTGGCTCGGACATCACCGACCGCGACATCCAAGAGATGGTCGCCGAAGGCTACCTCCCCGCGACGGAGGGGCTTGCCTGGCGGGCGGCGCCGACCGGCGAGGTGACACCTGCTCCCCAAGCCGGAGAAAAGGTGTACCTCAAGGCTCAGCTGGTACGCGATGTTTCCCTGCCCATCTCCCACTTCTTCCTCTCCGTCTTGAACCACTACAAGGTCCAACCCCATAACCTTTCCCCCAATAGCATCTTAGTGCTTAGCAACTTCGCGGCACTTTGTGAGGGTTACATAGGGATTAGGCCTAGGTTAGACATGTTCGTGTACTTCTTCATGGTCAAACGTGAAGCCGGACATAGTAAGGAGGAGCTTAGGAACTGCGACACCATAAGCTTCAAAATTCGACCTGGCCGGCGGTTCCCCGACATCGTCGGCCATGAGTCCTGCAAAAACTGGCAGCGGACGTACTTCTACGGCCCCGACATTCCTTTGGCGGGCCGAGAAGTAACGTACCCGGACTTTGCGGATGGAGCCGCCGCTGAAGTTTCCACATGGAGATCCCATGCCTTCCTTCCCTCCGACCTCGACGCTTCTCGCGCAATAAGGCGGATCGAATGGTTCGTAGAGACGGGTTTGACCGGCTTGGACCTAGCCATGTGCTAGTTCATCAGGCGAATCCAACCTCTGCAGCACCACGCGAAGTTCATGCACGAGTATACCAGTGATCAAAGGGATACCCTCCGAATCTCCGTGGATAACTTCTCGAGCGACTCTGTCAAGCTTCGCCTGAAGGACATCGTCCAGGTGAAGGATAAGAAGTGTGGCTTCACCATCACCTACGCATGTTCGTAGACGGCAAGTGCCCAAAGGTAAATATTTATTTTCCGTGTACGACATATGCTCCAGTTTCTCCGTCTTGCCAACATCATCTTATCTAACACGGTGATTTCTTACTTAACAGCTTGGCGATCTAGATGAGGACAACCTAGCTGCCCAAATCTACGATCCAAAGATGAAGGAAGTCATGGTCGTGTCCGACGATGATGTCCCATTGGCGCGAAAGCGGAAGAGCTCCACCTCTGACGCTGCCGACGGAGGCAAGAAGAAGAAGATGGAGGGTGGAGCCTCCAAAAAGACTACCGCCGCCCTAGAGGCGGAAAAGAGAAAAGCCACCGGGATTTTTGCCAAAGCACCCCCCTAGTGTAAGCTTCTCATTCTCCGACATTGTCTATCTGTCTGTCTTGTTCCTGTACTTATGCATTTTGCACGTCTTAGGAAGAAAGCCACGACCAGCCTCAAGAAGACCTCCAAAACATTGTGGGCTTCTAGAAATATCAAGGATATGCTGCATCGCGACGCCTCCCCCACCATCGCCCCTGCTACTCCTGTCGTCAAGCCTTCGTATGCCCCGATAAGCTCGCAGGCTAAGGAGGCACCAGGCCCTTCCGCCATGGAAGTGGATTCTAGCGCCTCTACGGTACTCGCTGTTGTCAGCGAGCAGGCGATGTAGGAGAGCACTGCTCTACAAATGGCTGAAGCTCCGGCTAAGGATGCCATCGGTAGAGGCAAGGCGGTAGTGGGAGCTGGTACCTCTGTCGAAGGCGGCGCCCCCGCTCCCTATAAGCCCTTCGAGTTCCCGAAGATAGTTTACCCGGCGCTCACGCCGAGTAACACAACTCTGGTTCTTGGAGGAGTGCCGTCGTCTCCGACATGCGGTATTGAGGAGCTTCTCCGACAAGCGGATATCTTGCGAGGAAATAGCATCTCCTTTGGCAAGCTGCTAGCCGAGAGCGCTACAAACCTCAAGATTATTACACTTGTAAGTTTTACTTTGCCTTTTACATTTCATATGAGTATCCCACTGTAGCCCCCGAGGATGTAGACGGAAAACCATAGGTTTTGCATCTATATTCTCTAAGAGTGACTAAGTTAGAAAGAACTCTCACTGTAGCCCCCAGGCATTTAGATGGAAGAAACTATTCCGACTAGATGCTTTAAGAGTAGCATACGCAGTGTTTATAATTTTCAAAACTGTAGCCCCCAAGTCTCTAGTTGTAACTGAATTAGTTCCGACTAGATGCTTAATGAAAAGCTAAGCATTTTCCGAGTTAAAACTTTATACTGTAGCCCCCAAGCTTCCAATCGAGAACTGAATTAGCTCCGACTAGATGCTTATAGAAAAGCTAAGCATATTGCTAAGTTAAAAAACTCTCGCTGTAGCTCCCGAGCGCCTAGGTGGAAAGTTTCCGACTAGGTGCTCCAATCAGACTAAACAACGGTTTAGCTTTTTCCTTTTTTCCACAGAACGAGAATGCTCGGAGGGGCATGGCCAACGACAAGTACCAGAAGATGCGCGCAGATCTTGAAGCCGAAAAGGGTAAAACTGCTATCTTGAAGGAACAGATCATCAAAAACAAGAGTCTGTTTTCTTTTTTGCGCATTCTGTCTTGGTTTTATGCCTTCATTCTCCGATTACTCATTGTGTACTTTGTTTTCTCCGACTTTGCAGAACATGTCGCCAAGGCCAAGGATATTGTCGAGCAGTCCAAGCACATCCAGCAGCTCGACAGCGAGAACAGAATCCTTAAGAAGGAGAGGGAAGAGATGTTGAAGATGCACGAGGATTCCATGAAAGCCCTGCAGGATTCCGCCTCCGTGTAAATCAATCGCTTGAAGGAGGAGCTTGCGATCTTAAAATATCAGAAGCAAGCTGCTGATGAGCAAAACCAACGCCACAACGAGGCATTTAAGCTCCTCCAACAAGAGAAGGAATCCTTGGCGGACACCCTCTGGCAGGACAAGGCCAGCATCTTCAGTAAGTTTCCTCCGCCTTGTATTTTTGTAGTCTGGATACTTAGAGTTTATTGAACTCATGCGCTCATTGTCGGAATTTTCAGCTCCAATGGTTTTAACCCGCTCGCCTCCTTCAGACAAGGAATGCATGGTTCTTGCCGGCAACTTCATCAACACCGCCATCACCCAAGCCAAGGAGATTGCCAAGCCCCTCCAGATATACATCAAGGCCTCGGACTCCGTGACGAAGTACTCGGAGATTCTGCGCCGAGCCCCTGAGCGTGTTACGAGATGGAAAGCTTCATGTGCACGGGCTGGCGCAAGGATGGCGCTCTCAATGGTGAAGGCACACTATGAAGGTGCCGACATCGACACGGTGACCTCTGGTATCCCCGACGTTGACGATGACGGCAAAGAGATTGATCACGAAGCCATCTTGTCATCACTCGCGGGTTATGACACCAGAGTTGCCGAGTTGGTGGACATCGATGTCTTCGTGCCCATGAACACCATCGACAGCGTCAACCAAGATTCCTCCGAGTCTCATCATAGCGCCGACGTTGAGGGTGATTCTCCGGCTGGGGACGATGCTGCTTCCAAGTCTCCTGCGCCCAAAGAGTGAAAAACACTATGTAATATTTGTTTCACCTTTGGTGTATGCGCGGAAAAAACTTGATGATGTAACTTAAGGCGGAAAACAATGGTTGTTATTTCCTTCTACTTAAGAACTTAGTTCCCAGCATGTATATATTTTTTAAGCAAGTGCTGGCTTATCCATTACTTTGGTTCTTATGCTTGACTTTTCATGAGTCGGAAGACTCGTTGTCGGAACCATGCGCTTAGGTGATGATGCCCAATGGCACCGTCAATAACCTGAGCACAAAATCGCTGACAATAAGTGCCAAAAGTCACTACTCCAGAATCCACATAAAAACGACAAAGAACGTGTAGACCAGAAAACTTAAGCTAACGCCCATAGGAGGAATTTTCGCAAGTGAAAACGCAAAGCTTGTGCATAAAGGTTTTACATAATCAAAAAATGAACACTAAAGGAGGTAAAAGACTCAGAAATATGAGTGAACCAAAGAGCTTTATTTCATTGATCATATAAGAGATACACAATTAGATAAAAAATGCTAAGTGTAAAAAGGACGTAGCTATGCTATGTTCCATGGCCGATCAAGCTCCGGGTAGTCATCATCCGGGTCACGTCGCTTATGCTTATGATCCTCGTTGGGTCTATCCTTTAGTTCACGATTGTCAACAAGGTAGTAAGACCCATTGAGAAGCGCCTTGCTTATGATGAACGGTCCTTCCCATGGCAGGGATAATTTATGTGACTTCTTCTGCTTAAGTCGGAGCACCAAATCCCCCTCTTTAAACGAGCGATGCCGAACGCGGCGACTATGGTAGCTGCGTAGCTTCTGCTGGTAGATGGCGAATCTTTGGCATGCCAAAACGCGCTCCTCCTCGAGAAGGTCCACATCTAGGCGTCTGGATTCTTCAGCGTCATCCTCGTTGTAGGCGGCAACTCTTGGTGCATCGTGGAGGATGTCGGAGGGCAGGATGGCTTCTGCTCCATATACCATGAAGTAAGGGGTGTAGCCGGTAGATATGTTGGGTGTAGTTCGTAAAATCCACAGCACAGATGGCAATTCTTCCACACAAGATCTAGCTGCTCTATGTAGCGGTGCCTCAAGACGTGGCTTGATTCCCAGTAGAATTAATCCATTGGCTCGCTCAACCTGACCATTGGATTGTGGGTGTGCCACAGATGCAAGGTCAAGTCGGATGCCTTTCTCCCAGCAATATGCCTCGACTTCTCCGAGTGATAAATTGATGCCGTTGTCGGTGATAATGCTATGTGGGAGACCAAATCTCACCACTAGATCTCGGACGAACCTTAGGGCAGTTGCCCCATCAAGCTTTCTAATGGTTTTAGCTTCTATCCATTTAGTGAATTTGTCAACTGCTACAAGAAGATGCGTAAATCCACAAGGTGCCGTCTGTAACGGTCCCACCATGTCCAACCCCCAGACCGCAAACGGCTAAGTTATTGGTATTGTTTGCAGTTCTTCAGCAGGAACATGTGGTTGTCGGGCATAATACTGGCATCCCATGCATGTCTCAACCAGCTTGTCAGCGTCCGCCTTCGCGGTCAGCCAGTAGAATCCTTGCCGGAAGGCTTTCGTGACCAACGATCGAGGAGCGGCGTGATGCCCGCAATCTCCGAGATGGATTTCGCGTAGGATTTCCATACCTTCTAGCTGGGAAACACACTTTAGGTATACACCAGTAGTGCTCCTTTTATAGAGTTGCCCATTGATTATGCTATAACCCTTTGCTCGTCGTACTATTTGCCGTATTTTGACTTCGTCATCGGGCAGAGTTCCATGACAGTGTTGTTGGCTTGCTCGTCGCGTGAGTACTCCTCCTCCATCTCCTGCATATCGGAGTCTAGCTCTTCTGGACTGAAGTTTATCTCCTCTGAATCTACACTGAAATCAGCATAAAGCGCGTCAATGACAGAGTCGGAGGGTGCCAGGACTTCCTCGATGACGGGCGGTGGAGTTGCAACAGGCTCGACGATGACTGGAGGTGGTGGTGCTGCTGCGACGATGGCGGCGGGAGGCGGTGGTGGCGGCTGCTGAACCGGAGGTTCTCCGTCTCTAAGCGCAAGCTCCATCTGGGCTGCCACGTCAGCTGCCGCGTAGCTGTTGACGGTGCTCACCATCTCTTCGAGGGTAAGGCGTACTGTTGCCTGCTGCCGTCTTAAAGAATGTCGGAGAAGCGTGCCGCGGTCAAGTCCTTCCACGAAGTGATACAAAGCGTTATCATCGGGGTAGTGGGCTAGATCGGCTCGTATACGGAGCCACCTGGCCAGGTAATCGTGGGGGTTTTCGCCCTCTCTCTGAACGCAGCGCGCCGGATCGAAGATGGTAACCACGCTGACGAACTTGGATCTCTGCTGTCCAGATGCACGGACGAAGCCGACGGATTTGCAGTGATCTTCCACCTTTATATCCTGCACAGGGGCGGTTTGGGTGGGCCTTGAATTTTTCTGATCTTTGCCGGCGAACCCCGAAGAGAGATCCGACATTGATCCTTCCACGAACGTATCCTGCCCATAGGCGGTCCGTGCGGGTCTTGATGCTCCTCCGACTTCCAGGGAACTAGTGCCCGAGTCGGTTTCGTCGATGAAGAGGTGGATGTCTCTGATAGGAACGATCGAACACCGTGTAGGGTTCGTCTTTGCCAGGATCCAGAACTCGTCAGGAGGGACGATCGGAACATTGCCGGAGAAGAGAACACGGCCGATGGCTACGGTTTCGCCGATTCCCATGAAGATCTTGGTCCTGGCCCGCTGAAGAGCCTGAAGCGCCTCTTGCCCCACGGTGGGCGCCAACTGTCATGGTATTGCCGACGAGTACGCCATGGAGGGGTCCTCACAGTGCGTGTTTAGAGATGTGGGGTAAGGCGGACGGTTGACGGGTACGAGGTAACATAGCTTACCCAGGTTCGGATCCCACAACGGTGGCAGAATCCTACTCCTGCTATAAATCACTATAAGGGCAATACGCCGAGTTACAGAGATAGGTTCGCTGTGCGAGGTTGTCTGAGCTTGTCTTATGAACGTGCCCTAAAGGCTCCCATAGGCCCGACTTATATAGTCGCCAGGTCCTAGGGTTACAGGGAAAAGTCCTAGCCGGACAGGTTATAGAGTCCTAGACCGTCTATTACTAGTCTTGTGTATCTTGAACTCCAAGGCTCCGAGTACGCTAGTGACTCCACCGTAGCCTTCCTTTATCTGGCATGGGCCTCCCTTATGGATCCACCTAACTGGGCCGCCCAGCAGGCCATAGGCCATGCTACCGACTATGGGCCACCCGGGTTAGTCGGATAAGAGACATGCTATTAGGATACCCATATAGCATATCCCCAACATCCGCACCCCGAGTTCTTCGGAGATCAGCTCAATGATCAAGGAGGAGAAGATCTGCAGTGGATAATTGTTGCAAGTCTCCGAGGAAAGATTGAACCTCCCACTGCTGAGGGAATTCAGTTCACCTTAAGAGAAAACAACTGGCTCGATGGACTTGCTAGGGCCATGCAGGAAGCTCTTGCCCATCTGTGTGGGCAGAGTATCAACCAGATCAAGGGTACCTGTTTTGAGTTTTGTCAAAGACGTGATGCTATGGGACAGCCACTGGAAGCCCCATACCACCCCGAGCTAAAGACGCAATTGGACCACCTCAGCTTCATGATGTATGATCATCAGCAGGAATTGGATAATTGCCGTGACTACTGCAACCACAAGTCCTCCATCATCAAGACGAAGGATCAGACCATTACCATGCTAGCGAAGGACTGCAAGTCTCGCCGCCGTCAGCTAGACATGAAGGAGCGCATCATTGCCCGTCTTCGCCACCGTATCTCGGATTTGGAGGAGACCATTCACGAGAGAGACATGTAGTTGGAGGAAAGGGAGAATACCGGAGAGGATCTTCGTGGAGACCCCTAATCCTATCTCAGCGATGACGATGATTTTCTGGAGGATCAGGCTATGGACTTCTTCACCGATGAGGATGATTTCGCCTTCATCGATGACAAGGAGGATGATGAGGATGACGAGTACACCGACTCTAAGGAGTAGTAGCACTTGAGCACTAGCGTAGTGAGTAGTATTCGGTCCCACTGTATCATAGATTCTAGAATGGTTCTTAAAACCATCTGTTTTTTCTTGTTGTGGTGTGTGTTTGTATCGTGTGCTATGAATGAATGAAAAGCAAGTTGCTAGAAAAAAAATCCGAGGCAAACTTTAAAAACTTTCCAAGTCCCTGAACCTTAGAAATTTCCCTCTTTTCTCATGATCTATCTCAATCTTCAGATACCACGCGGAGGAAGTGGTTCATCCCCGAACTCGATGTTGTAGATCCTGCAAATGTTGGTTTCTGAACGCGAAGGTGAAAGAGCCGAACGTCAAGCCAACCTAGCCACCCTTCAGCACATAGCTCAGATGGGCAACAACAATCAAGGCCACGGAAATCAGGACAACCATGGATCTAAGATCAAGAATTTCCAGAACACCAACCCACCTGTTTTCACTAAGTCAGAAGAGCCCTTAGACACCGATGATTGGCTGCAATCCCAACCGGAAAATGTGTTCCATATCTCATTACTTCGCAAGCCATTTCATCAAACACCTTGCAGATGCAAATCAAACAAATCCTAAACACTATAGTGTGCAGTGATTCTGGCCTAACTTGTTCCCTCTCTGGACACCACTAGCCTTAGTAGATCATCTAACAACCTTAACTAATCTCTAGCACCACTGTAAGCTGGCCATTGTCATCAATGGTGAGCAGGCCGAGTGCACCATTGCCACCCCATAGTCGACATCCAGCTATGAGCAACACTAGCCTCGCCAACCTTGTATGGGAGCAAGCTAGCACCCCATCGCCACTCCCTGTCCCAGCCGCAAGCGATGCCAGCCCCTGGACCACACGCACAGATCATGCCAACCTTCTCTGCAACCATGCCGAGAGCGCGCCCTGTGCGCCATGCTCGACAGACGACCACAGACCGCGCGCCGCCCTCGCCGCATGCACGCGTGATCACCACCGTCCCAGCAACCCCGCAGACACGCCCGTTCGCCGCCACGCGGACCACGCGCGCTGTGCGCCATTAAAACTCCCGTCGGGCACACTCAGAGCACCACAGCGTTCCGACCGATCAGCACCGCCCCACGCCTCGCCAACACGTCGTTGAGCTTCACCAGGAAGCACAACACCGCCCCCTATCGCCGCCCACACCGATAGCCCTCTGTGCCGTCGACCACGACGAGCTCAGCCCGCACCCGTCGGTCCCCTCTCGCCACTATAAATAGAGGCCTCCCCCACTCGAATTCTTCACACCACCTCACTCCCCTCATCTCACTGATCGTTCCACCCCATTCCCGGAGCAAGGCGAGCAGCGCATTGCCGGAATTTGGCCGGAGCTCGCCGCTACAGAGGAGAAGAGGAGCCGTCGATTTTGTCCACCCCAGGAGGAGGTGCCGGTACCAGGAGATTCGCTATCGTCGACTTCATCGTTCGCCCGCATCACCGACCTTCGCTTGAGCCCCGGTGAGCCCCCGACGACCCCCACTGATTCGCTAGGGTTCGAGCTTGCCGGTGACTAGTTCATCATCGACGACGACCCTCAGCCGTCGATCTTCATTCTAATCCAACGAAGCATATCGCCTCGTACCGCTTCGCGTGTTAAGAGTCGCTGACCAGTAGACCCGCCCTGCTAGTTGCGCCCCGCGCCACGGAGTGACACTGGGCCGGCCCAATAACCCTTCCCGCGTAGCCCACTCGTTTGAATTTAGCTTTTTCTTTTTAAGTTCAAACATAGTTCTGTACCTAGTTTCAAAAATCAACTCAGCTCGATTCACTAAACCAAATTGAATGAAACCAATTTTGTTAGAAAGGTTTTGAAATGCTTAATCCAAGCCCGTTGTATCAAATAATTTGAATCTATAGATCAACCTTGGTAAAAAGAACAAGGCAGAACCTTTTCTGCATTCAAACATTTTTCAAATTTAAACCATAATAGCTTTTGAGTTGATTCCAACTCTCAAAAATCACATTCGATCATACCTTTCAGAATATATAAAAACATATGGGTTTACTTACAGAAATAATGTTCAAGTAATAAAAGAATGCCACATAGGCATTTCTTGTCACTTTAATTATTTAAAATAAAAAGGTTAAACCTTATTAAATTGTGACACCACTTTAAATCACATTCCCATCTACTGAAATATGTGGTGATGACATGTGTCAACATGATCCCATGTTTGGTTTTGGAGAATATTAAATCTTAAGTAGTTTTTCAATGAGTAGAAATTACTTTTCTAAAAATAAAAAAATTAAACCAAACTTTAATATTGTAATGTTAGTGATGATGCTAGATCATCTATAGGACCCTTGTGTGTGATGAGTGCAAATAGTTAAGTATTGTTTGGTGATTGTGTACCTCGTATTTATTCATAGACGCTAGTACCGACCAAGGATACGAGGAAGAAGGAGGATACTATGAAGAAGAAGCTGAGGAGAACTTCAACCACTGCTCTGCACAAGGCAAGCCTTACTATACAAGTTAACCTTGCAAGCCAATACTTGCAAGCTAACACTTGCAATTTATCAAGCTCATACTGATACCTACACCAGCAAATACTTGCTTGTTACCATGCCACCTATATGCCTTAAGCATATGTGATCATACCCACTTGATAACCCCAATCCTAGTTTTACTTACAAGCTTTATACATTATTTCTTTATCAAAGCTATTACTTAGAGATTACTTAAGTAAATTGTAGGCATTAGAAAGATAATTGAAGGTTGCATAAAGAGCATAAAACATGGCCTAAGCTACATAATCCTTATGTCATCCTAAGGCAGGAGATTGAACTTAGTAAAACTCCCCTAGTTTACCACCCCTCATTAGTACTTACCCACACTTGTAGATGCTAGTGCTAAGCATAAAACTTGATCAACTTTAGATGGGAATACTTGGTGGAAAAATGGTTATGAAAACCTTGGAATGATGGATCATTCTATTGAGATGTTTTGACATGTGTTTCCGAACACCAGATGATTTGGATGATGAAAATGTTGAGGAATGAGCCTTAGCCCTTTATAAAACTGATGGTTGTCTGGATGCGATACCATTCCAATTTTACCGTACAACCACAATACCCGAGAATTGGGTAGGGCTTGACTGGAAACTTATATACCTTAGTATTGGTTCCCTCACGGCCAAGGTCTGAGCTGAGGCTACCTTGTGAAGATTGTCCACCTGTGCAGTACCCAAGATGACAGTTGGTCATGGTTGGGAGGCCAAACTCACAGGAGAGGTGCTTATACTAGGGCGTGTAATTGAAAGTTTAGGATTGATTATCCGCATACTGAGTATGGTGAATTCAGGATTTGTTCCTGACGGATGTATCGAATGTTGTGGTGAAAGTGTACAATCTCTGTAGAGTGTCAAACTATTCGAATAGCCACGTCCACGGTTATGGACAGTTGGAGTGGCCATACTGTTCCCCCGTCATATGTTTTCAAAATGACTTGTGAAATGAATTGAGATTTTGACTTGACCACAACAGAGTTGTGATATGAAATACAAGTTCCCACTTAGGTGTTATAAAACTTCAACTAGCTTTCTTCGTTTCCAAACTTAGTAGAGATAAATCTGGCTTTTTGCAAAACAACCCTAGAGCTTAGTGTCCTACTACAAAAACCCCTTCACTTGTTAGTATTAGTTTGCGAGTACTTAAAGAGTACTCATGGCTTTGTCCCTGGCTATTCCCGTGGCCAGACTATGAAGAGGAGTACCAGGAGGATGGAATCCACGAAGGTTACGACAACTAGGATCATCTCCCATCGTCAGCATTGCCTGTGACCCCGAAGATGGAGCTTCGCCTACGCTACCATTATTATTACGTATTTCCGCTGCTTGAGTTCTATTAAGAACTGGATCATGAGATCCTTATTTATGTAAGACCTTATGTATGGTTTGTAATGGATGATGTACTGTGGTATCCAAATCTGTTATGTCTCGCAAAAATGGTAATCCTGGGATTGCGATGTATGGCATAACAGGCATCTGGGATTAAAAATCCGGGTGTTGACAAGTTGGTATCAGAGCCATCCTGGCCATAGGAGACCCTAGTTAGACTGGACATTTGAATCAAAACCTTAGTTTCAAAACCAAAGGAAGAAAATATTTACAAAAACTTATTCCCATTCTTATCACTTTGATTCTTTCATGAAAATTCATGTTCCTCAAAAAAAACTCTTGCAAAAGACATAAAATTTGACACACTTGATCACTCTACTAACTTACTCATCCTATATTATTATTGATGGACATGAGGTACAACAAATTTTATCAGTTGGGGAATGGAGGAGACCTTATCTTTGAGCGGGATTTGGACCAGCTTTCGGAACTTCTGGAGCATCCGCTGTCGTGGTATTGCCGACGAGTACACCATGGAGGGGTCCTCACAGTGCGTATTTAGAGACGTGGGGTTAGGCAGACAGTTGACAGGTACGAGGTAACACAGCTTACCCAGGTTCAGATCCCACAACGGTGGCGGAATCCAACTCCTGCTATAAATCACTATAAGGGCAATACGCCGAGTTACAGAGATAGGTTCGTTGTGCGAGGTTGTCTGAGATTGTCTTATGAACGTGCCCTAAAGGCTCCCATAGGCCCGACTTATATAGTCGCCAGGTCCTAGGGTTACATGGAAAAGTCCTAGCTGGACAGGTTACAGAGTCCTACACCGTCTATTACTAGTCTTGTGTATCTTGCACTCCAAGGCTCCGGGTATGCTCGATCCAAATGAAACGGTACCAGCGAATAAGATTCAGCCACGTGTCCAGTGTTTTGTTTTAAAAACATAAAAGGTTCTATAAGATGTTAGAGTTTGTAAAATTCATAACTTTCGATCCACAAATCCAAATTTTGCAAATTTTATATCAATGAAATCATCAAAACAAAATCTATCCAACCATGCACTTTGTTTAGTAAATTGCTTCTGTTAAATGGGTTGTTTTTGTAGAAACTTGTGTAGGCATAATTTGGATATAAAATTTATTCTGGAAATATTTTTATGGTAAAATCTTTGGCAAATGGATTGTTTTGAACCTACTGACCATATAAACCAGCTTTTGGATTGAAAAACATATTTGGTGAAGCCAAAGAATAAATCTTTGAATTGGAACATTTCTAGTCAAATAAAAATATTGTTTATATGTTAAAAATGCTTTTTTGGAGAAAAACCTTTGGGAAATGATTTGAATTAAACTCTCTGACCCTAAACACAAAGTTTTATGATTTAAAAATATATTTGGTGAACCCTATAAAAATTATTACTTTGCTAAAGGCATTTCCAACAACATAAAATATTGTTTTGGTATAAAAATGGTTTTTATATTAAACAATTGACCATAAAACACTAACATTTGTGTTTAAAATGTATTTGTAAAACACTAGAAAATGATTTAAGTGGCCATTTTTCACTAACTTGATATCAAATGGTTTTACCACTTTTATAAATGACCAATGGATGTTTTCAAATGTTTATGACCTAATAGGAACCATTTTTCCAAATAAAACAATCTTTGGCATGCTTGCATGCATTACTTTGTTTTTATTATTTTATGTGATGATTGCTTGAATGGTAGATTGAATATTTGCTTGCTTGATTGAATTGTAGTGGAATTTGAAGAGTGTGACTATTGCAAGATCAAGGAGTGAACTTATAATTCTCTACCAAAAAGGCAAGTGGTGCTTCATACTTTTGTCCCATTATTTTCACTATGCATTAGTGTTATTTCTAAGTAGGACTAGCATGGAATTTTTGCTAAGTATTAACTATGCCATGGGAAATCCTAGTAGATGAAACCTTAGTAGAATTTTCCTAAGTTAAGATTCCTACTACTATCATGCTTAGCCTAGCTAGTAGCAAACAAGGGTGGTTATATATACATGTTATGGAGATTTTGCTAAGTCTTTTGACTTAGGTTTTTGTTTAATAAAACTACTAAGTGAATGAATCACCTGGGTGGAATGGTAATTGCTTGATGGTTTTTGGTTGAGTGGTTACACAAGGCCCATTTCTATGGTTTACCTTGTGTATCTCACTTGTGGATTGCCACCCAGGAACAAAGAGATTTGAGATGTCAAATGTTGAGAAGCTTCAAGTGTAGCCACTTGGCATTATGGGCTCTGCCTGGATCATATAGGTTGCAATAACTTAGCCAAATGGATAGTTGGTGGTAGGGGAATGATAGGTTGGAACGCGTCCATTCTGGTCTAAGGGAAGGCTTCTGAAAGATCTTGTCTTGGTGAAACCAAGTATTGTGGGGAAAGTGCACCACCTCTGCAGAGTGAAAAATCTAAGTACTTAGCCATGTCCCTGGCAAAGGACAATTTGAGCATCAAGACATGAAAGCTATCAAGAATCTCCTCGTCCCAATTTTCTAAGTTAAAACTTGTGGTTGAACAAGGGTGAAGGTTCACCAATTTCTATTGGTGGTTCCTTGGGAATATTTTGCCAAACAAAAACTTAGTGTTTTTCAAATGATAAGGAAAAATTTATTTTCGAGAAAAGCAAGCCTAAGCTCCACTTAGCCAAATGCATATAGAGGATAGTTACCACTATACTACCATAGTATCACTTGCCAATACAATTCAAATGTATTGACCCTTGTGGCTGTAACTTATTATGTTGCAGGTTTGTTTGATGTTAGTGAAGTGTGTTGATTAGGATTACAAGTCTACAACCAACATGATTGCCTATGGCACTTTGAAGATAAAGGAATCCATGCTATAATTATTTCTGCTGCATTGTAATGAGATAGCCAAATGAGCTATGTAAGATGTAATCAATTATTTTATTCTTGGTTATAAAGTTGTATTATGACCTTTGTTTCTTGATATTACATCTTAACTGTGGATGCTAGATATTGATCCAGGGACTAGCATTGTAAACACAGGGATCTCTACCTTATTAAAGGTTGGTACCTCTATAGTGTCTCAGCGTCTTCACAAAAGACGAAGCCGTCGGCACCCCGTATGGGCGGGACCCACTTGTACAATTGGTCGTTATGCCTTCTGTCGAGTGGAATTTTCTTCCCAGTTACTTGGATGTGTGGATTTCCTATAATTCCTTTATTACGACTCCTGATTTCGCATTAAACTCGTGATTTCCTGCACAACATAATTCAAAGCAAGGTTTTGCATGTCTTTGCAATTATTAGTCATTAGTGGCAAAGATTGAGAGTTTCTTGTCAATTGCTTGACTAAAAACAATGTTTAAACGCAGAGAAAGATGGCAAACTTCGGAGCCATCAGATACAAATCTCTTATTCAAACAATACACAATACTCTTATAGATTAGATGCACATAATCGTTGCGAGATTTCTCCCTAACCCGCAAACCGTGAGGACTACTCACTCATAACCATAAGATCAAAAATTGAAAACATTGTGGAAAATACCTAAATTGAAATCAAATATTCTTACAATGGTCGCCAAATCACAAAGAGGTCTCAAGTACAAGGTAATGACTATGACTAATAGAGAGAATGGGGATGGAAGGGATGAACTATGGTGTGGATCTCCTTTGGTGTTGTTGTGATGCAATCTGAGAATGACGGCTCTCTGCATGGCGGATGTGACCACAAAATATATAGACACCTTCACAAGAGTTGTTGGGTTTGATGAGACGAAGCCGCCATCATATGGTACTGGCAGGACGCGCCCGTACCAGTGGTCGTTACGACGTCTAGAGCCTAATAATTGCTCCAGGATTGCTTGGTCGTCTAGACTTACGTAAAATCTTCATTTATGACTCCTGATTTCGCATTAAAAGCGTGATTTCCTGCACAACACAACTCAAAGTAAGATTCTGCATATGTTTGCAATAATTAATCATGTTGGCAAATCAAGAGATATTATTGTCATTGCTTGACGAAAAACAATGTTTAATCATGGAGAAAGATGACGATTTTTAGAGCCATTAGTTGCGCAACCAGTCATGTGCTCCATGGTGGAGGTAAGTCGTTGATTCGTCCAAGTGGAATCCGAATGCAACCAGTTGCAGTGTAAGTTTCCTTGACACTTCACGTGATCATATCTTTTGTGAATTTCATCCTAATGCCAATGTGTTGATGCAGTCGAAAACAACGAGGCCCTGCCTTGGATCGAAGAGCTAGAGAAGCAACTTGGCACCGCCGAGGATAAGGCCAAGGACACCAAAGACACACTCGACAAAGTCAAGGCTAAGGCGAAGCAGAGCAAAGAGGAGCTCCTGACATAGGAGCGCGAAGATGATCTAAGTACTTAGATGCTCGCATCAACTCAAGTGTTGTCGGGTGAGTGTTTGCTGATGAGTTCCCTTTCTGGTTCTCAACTTTTCACTGCTAAGTCCCGTTACTCATTTTTTAGATGTTGTCGGGGCTCCTCTAGACCATGACACCTAGATCCGTGTCGACTCCATGACCGACATTATTGCGGCAGTTGAGGATCGTAGCGGCCATCTACAAGACCTGCTAGCGAAGTCCAAAGGGGTGATGTGGTGCTTCCATAAGGAAATCTTCTCGAAGGCTGTTGCCATCAAGGACATCAAGGGACTAGATGTGTCAACACCCGGATTTTTAATCCCAGATGCCTATTATGCCATACATCGCAATCCCAGGATTACCATTTTTGCGAGACATAACAGAATTGGATACCATGGTACATCATCCATTACAAACCGTACATAAGTTCTTACTAAAATAGGGATCTCATGATTCAGTTCTTAATACAACACAAGCAGCGGAATACGCAATAATAACGGTAGCGTAGGCGAAGCTCCATCTTCGGGGTCACAGGAAATGCTGACGATGGGAGATGATCCTAGTTTTCGTAACCTTCCTGGGGTCCATCCTCCAGGTACTCCTCTTCATAGTCTGGCCACGGGAATAGCCAGGGACAAAGCCATGAGTACTCTTTAAGTACTCGCAAACTAATACTAACAAGTGAAATCGTTTTTTGGATAATAGGACACTGGGCTCTAGGGTTGTTTTGCAAGAAGCCAGATTTACTTCTACTAAGTTCAGAAGCAAGAGAGCTAGTTGAAGTTTATAACACCTAAGTGGGAATTTGTATTTCATATCACAACCCTGTTGTGGTCAAGTCAAAGTCTCCATTCATTTCACAAGTCATTTTGAAAAGTCTGACGGGGGAACAGTATGGCCACTCCAACTGTCTATAATCGCGGACGCGGCTATTCGAATAGTTTGACACTCTGCAGAGATTGTACACTTTCACCACAACATTCGATACATCCATCAGGAACAAATCCTGAATTCACCATACTCAGTAGCGGATAATCAATCCTAACCTTTCAATTACACGCCCTAGTATAAGCACCTCTCCTGTGAGTTTGGCCTCCCAACCATGACCAACTGTCATCTTGGGTACTGCACAGGTGGACAATCTTCACAAGGTAGCCTCAGCTCAGACCTTGGTTGTGAGGGAACTAACACTAAGGTATATAAGTTTCCAGTCCAGCCCTACCCAATCTTCGGGTATTGTGGTTGTACGATAAAATTGGAATGGTATCGCATCCAGACAACCATCAGTTTTATAAAGGGCTAAGGCTCATGCCTCAACATTTTCATCACCAAAATCATATGGTGTTCGGAAACACATGTCAAAACATCTCATTAGAATGATCCATCATTCTAAGGTTTTCATAACCATTTTCACCAAGTATTCCCATCTAATGTTGATCAAGTTTTATGCTTAGCACTAGCATCTACAAGTGGGGGTTAGTACTAATGAGGGGTGGTAAACTAGTGGAGTTTAACTAAGTTTAATCTCATGCCTTAGGATGACATCAATATTATCTAGATTAGGACAAATTTTATGCTCTTTATGCAACCTTCAATTATCCTTCTAGTATCTACCATTTATTCCATTGACTCTAAGTAAGAGCTTTGATAAAGAAATAAAGTAATAAGCTTGCAAGTAAAACTAGGATTGGTTTATCAAGTGGGTAGAATCCTCTATGCTTAAGGCATATAGGGGGGGCATGGTGACAAGCAAGTATGGACTTGCATAGTATCAGTATAAACTTGCCAAATTGCAAGTGTTAGCTTGCACATTCAACTAGTATCATTAGGCTTGCTAAAGTAGAGTATCTTGCAAGTGTTAGCTTGCATTGGCCCACTTGGTTAGTAAAGCTTGCCTTGTGCAGGGCAGTGGTTGAAGTTCTCCTCGGCTTCTTCTTCATAGAATCCTCCTTCCTCCTCGTATCCTTGGTCGGTACTAGCGTCTATAAATAAATACGAGGTACACAATCACCAAACAATACTTAACTACTTTCAATCATCACACAAAGGGGGTTCTATAGATGATCTAGCATCATCACTAACATTACAAGACTAAAGCATTTGGCTTATTGATTTTATTTTTAGAAAAGTAATTTCTACTCATTGAAAAACTACTTAAGATTTAATATTCTCCAAACCAAACATGGGATCATGTTGACACATGTCATTACCACACATTTCAGTACATGGGAATGTGATTTAAAGTGGTGTCACAATTTAATAAGGTTTTACCCTTTTATTTTAATTAAATAAAGTGACTAGAAATGCCTATGTAGCATTCTTTTATTACTTGAACATTATTCCTGTAATTAAACCTATATATTTTTATATATTCTGAAAGGTATGGTTAAATGTGATTTTTGAGAGTTGGAATCAACTCAAAAGCTATTATGGTTTTAATTTGAAAAATGTTTGAATGCAGAAAAGCTTATGCCTTGTTATTTTTACCATGGATGATCTATATATCCAAATGACTTGAATCCAACGGGATTGGATTCAGCATTTCAAAACCTTTCTAACAAAATTAGTTTCATTCAATTTGGTGAACTGAATCGATCTGGGTTGATTTTTGAAACTGGGTACAGAAGTGTGTTTGAAATAAAATGGAAAAAGTTTAATTCAAATAGCTGGGCTGCGCGGGAAGGGTTAACGGGCCGGTCTGCTAAGCACAGCGCTCCCGCGGGCTACGTAAGTGGCTGTCTCCACGCGTCAGTGAGACGAGGGTGTGCGAAGCGGTATGGGGCGTTGTGGGGCGTTTGATCTGGTTCTAATCCAACGGCTGAGAGTCATCGTCGACGTTGGGCAACGCCGGCCAAACAGAAACCTAGCGCAGCCAGTGGGGGTCGTTGGGGGCTCACCGGGGTTCAGGCGAGGGTCGGCAAGGCAGGCTAACGACGAAGTCGACGACGGCGAACCTCCTGGTACCGGCAGCTTCTCCTGGGGCGGCTCCAATCGCTGGCTCCCTTCTTCTCTAGAGGCGGTGGGCTCCGATGAAATTCTGGCGAAGTGCTGCTCGCCTTGCTCCGGGAACGGGGTGGCATAATCAGTGATGAGAGGGTAGTGAGATGGTGTGCTGAATTCGGCTGGGGTGGCCTCTATTTATAGTCGCGACGACGAGACCGAACGGCATGGGCAGGCGATGGTGGCGACATGGCTACGGGCGGCTAGAGGCATGGCCGGCGGTGGCGATCGCTTGGTGGTCTCCTGGCGATGCTCTACGGCTTTAATGCGCATGTAGGGGTGGTGCGGTTTGGTCTGGAACACGCGACTCTCTGCGCGGCAGAGGCGGCGTCTTCGACGGCGAGCGGTGGATGTGAGGCATGGGACGGCGAACGGTGATGTCTGGCGGTCTCCTGGGTCGGTGGTGATCGTGTATGCACGCGGAGAGGGCGGCGCGCGGTCTGTGGGCTTCGGTCGAGGGTGGCGCTCTGGCGCACGCTCGGCATGGTTGACAGCGGCACGGGCGCGGCGTTCCTGGGTGCTCTGGTCGGTGTCTTCGAGGCAGGGCTGGCCGAGAGGGGGCAGTGAGGCATGGGTGATCTCCCAGACAAGGTTGCCACAGCTAGTTTCTTTCCTAGCTTCCTGTCTACACTAGGGTGGCATGGGTGGCTTCGGCTGTTCACCATTGATGGCATTGGCGAGCTCACAGTGGTGCTAGTGATTAGTTAAGTTCGTTATATGATCTACTAAGGCTAGTGGTGTCCAGAGAGGGAACAAGTTAGGCTCAATTCACTGCTCAAAACAGTGTTTTGATTTTATTAGATTTGTATCTGCAAGGTGTTTGATGAAATGGCCGCAAGAATCCAAGTTTTGAATTTTGAAAAGATTTTTGATGGGTGTGCTAGGTTGGTGCTGGTGAGTCTGCAGATGCTTGGGTTTTGAAAGTTGAGCTTGTTTGAGTGGTTTTTGAAAAAGTGGGATCTTCTCATATGATAAAGATTCAATTTTGAACTGTCCTTTAAACTATGCATTTGAATGTTTCTGGATGATCAAAAAGTGGGCCTTGATACCTTGTTATGAGTACTTTCAAGGGGTGTAAAGATCCAGAAAAGTTCCTGTTAAGTTCTGAAAGTTTGAGACAACCAAAGTAGGCATGGGAGTTAAATTGGTCAAAATGACCATTCACTCATTTATCTTTGTTTTGATTTATTTTTCTTTGAGAAAAGTTTGGGAATTGTTTAGATGATGTTTATTTCACCTAAGCATCCATTTACAAGCAAAGGAACACACAAACAAGTTGGTTCAAAAGAATTCCAAATGAAATGCATACACCATGCATGCTTTCATAATTTTTTTATTTTAGGAAAGTTTTTGTTAACCTTGATTTTGATGATTAGAGTTTGATGATCCAAGTTTAGTATTTTTGGGATGTTACAAACATTCCCCCCTTAAACAAAATCTCGTCCCGAGATTTGAAAAAGGACGAAAAAGATTACCTAGGATTTGAAGAGATCGGGAAACTCTGTCCTGATGTGATCTTCGCGCTCCCAGGTAGCTTCCTCTTCTGTGTGGTTGCTCCACTAAATTTTGAGAAACTTGATGCTTTCGGTTCTGGTAGTTCAGAAAGCTTCTTCCAAAATACGGATGGGTACTTCGGGATAGGTCAGGTCATCGTTGATCTCTATGGTCCGGTGGTCGATGTTCTTGAAAACTTCGGACTTCTCTGGGACTTCGAGACACTTGCGAAGTAACAAGATATGGAACAAATTGTGCACAGATGACATTTCTTCGGGTAGTTCCAATTGATACGACACTTCTCCTCGACGGTTCAGAATTTTGAAAGGTCCGATATATCTAGGGGCTAACTTTCCTTTGAGTTGGAAACACTGGATTCCCTTCAATGGCGACACTTTCAGATAAACAAAATCTCCTATGTTGAAGGCGAGGTCTCTTCTGTCTGGATTGAGCAGTCTTGAGGTGCTCACGAATCTTGTGAACCTTCTCTTCTGCTTCTCGTAGGATATCGGGTCCGAAAATCTGACTCTCTCCTACTTCCGACCAGTTCAAAGGGGTGCGACACTTTCTTCGGTACATGAATTCAAATGGGGCCATTTGTAAACTAGCTTGATAACTGTTGTTGTATGAAAATTCTGCAAACGGCAGACAGTCTTCCCACTTAGATCCATATTCTAACACACATGCTCTCAGCATATCTTCGAGTATTTGATTTACTCGCTCCGTTTTTCCATCGGTCTGAGGGTGATACGCGGTGCTGAAATCCAGTTGGGTTCCTAAACCTTCTTGGACTTTCTTCCAGAATCTTGAGGTAAACTGAGTTCCACGATCCGATACAATGTTCTTGGGGACTCCGTGCAAACTAACTATTCTAGCGATGTACAACTCCACTAGCTTCAAACTCTGACATGTGGTCTTGACGGGTAAGAAATGGGCGACTTTGGACAATCTGTCTACTATGACCCAGATAGAGTCATTTCCCCTACTAGAAGTAGGCAGTCCAGTAATAAAGTCCATTCCAACGGAATCCCATTTCTATTCCGGAATCTGCAAGGGTTGCAACAATCCAGCGGGTCTTTGATGTCCTGCCTTGACTCGCTGACATATATCACACTTGGCGATATAGCTTCCGATTTCTCTCTTCATCTTATGCCACCAAAATTGCTCTTTCAAATCTTGATACATCTTAGTTCCTTCGGGATGGATAGAATAAAGAGTATCATGAGCCTCCTTCAGAATCACTTCTTTCAACTCAGAATCTGCTGGTACACAAAGGCGTCCTTTGTACCACAGAACTCCTTCTTCGTCTTCGGTGAATCCGGGTACTTTGCCCGTACCGATACGACGCTTGATTCCGTCTATACTAGCATTTCCTTTCTGCACCTCTTTAATCTGACTGATTAAAGTGGGCTGGAGTTCTATGCTAGCCAAAAATCCTTCACTTACTAATTCCATTCGAAAATCTTCCATCTCTTTGTGCAAGCTTGGTTGCTCCTTCAAAATCATGGAGTTCAAGCGACACGACAATCTTCTAAGGGCATATTCTACCACATTGACTTTACCAGGGTGATAGTGAATGTCCTGGTCATAATCCTTGATTAGCTCAATCCATCTTCTCTGCCTCATATTCAGATCCTTCTGAGTGAATATATACTTCAGGATCTTGTGATCCGAATAAATCTCACAACGGTTTCCCATCAGGTAATGTCTCCATGTCTTCAGGGCTAGAACTACGGCTGCGAGTTTGAGGTCATGGGTTGGGTAATTTTGCTCATGTTGTTTAAGTTGTCGAGATAGATAAGATATAACTTTGCCTTCTTGCATTAGCACGCATCCGAGACCGATCTTGGATGCATCACAATACACATCGAAGGGCTTCGTGATATCCGACATGATTAAGATTGGGGCTGAAATCAATCTCCGCTTGAGTTCTTGAAAACTCGCTTCACACTTGTCGGTCCATTCAAACTTCTTGTCTTTCTTTAGCAATTGGGTCATAGGTCTGGCGATACTCGAGAATCCTTCTACAAATTTGCGGTAATATCCCGCCAATCCGAGAAATGCACGAACTTGGGTTTGAGTGGTTGGGGCTTTCCAATCTTCTACATCTTTCACTTTGGCAGGGTCAACGGCAATTCCTCCGGCTGATACAATGTGACCGAGGAATCCTACCTCCCGTAACCAGAATTCACATTTGCTAAACTTGGCATACAACTGATGCTCTCTAAGGGTTCCAAGAATGGTCCTTAGGTGTAGCTCATGTTCTTCTTCTGATTTGGAATAAATCAGAATGTCATCGATGAAAACGACGACAAACTTATCCAGGAAGTCCATAAAAATCTTATTCATGAGATTCATGAAATAAGCGGGGGCATTGGTTAATCCAAAAGACATGACTGTGTACTTTTATAATCCATATCTGGTGGTAAAGGCAGTCTTTGGGATATCCTCTGCACGAATCTTGAGTTGATGATAACCAGATCTAAGATCAATCTTAGAAAACACTTTGGCACCGGTCAACTGATCAAACAAATCTTCTATCTTGGGAAAGGGGTATTTGTTCTTGATGGTGACATCATTCAACTTCCGATAATCCGTACACAAACGGTTACCTCCATCCTTCTTATCCACAAACAAGACAGGTGATCTCCAAGGTGACGCACTTGGTTGAATCAATCCAATTTCCAACATGGAATCCAATTGCTTCTTCAGTTCTGCTAGTTCAGACGGGTTCATACTATATGGTCTCTGGGCTATGGGTCCTGTTCCGGGGATTAGTTCAATGATAAACTCGATATCCCGATATGGGGGCATACCGGGCAAAATATATGGAAATACATCGGGCTATTCACAGACTATCCGGACTTGGTCAATGGTAGGTTGGGCTATACTCTTGTTGCATTTGAATTGACGAGGTAAGGTTTCAGATATATGCTCAACTGATATTCCGGCTGTACTGTTCATGGTTATGGCTTTCTTGGCACAGTCAATCAATCCTTTATGTTTGGGACATCCAATCCATTCCTAGTACTACTTCCAAACCTTTAGTTCCGAGTACTATCAGATTTGCAAAAAAATCTATGCCATGGATTCGGATAGGGACAGCTTTGCAAATTTGCCTAGCCTTGGTGCTTGATCAGGGAATTTGAACAATCATAACATGCTTCAGTTTGGTTGGTTGAATTTTACTAGTGCATGCAAATTCTTCGGTGACAAATGAGTGCGATGCACCAGAATCAAACAACACTCGTGCAAGTACTGAATTAACAGAAAACATACCCAGCACGACGTCTGGCGCTTCCTGAGCTTCTTCAGCATGCATGAGAAAAAGACGGCTGTTGCGGTTGAGCGAATTCCCTGGGGCAAATCTCCTTCCTGGCTGAACACGACGCTGCTGCTGAGCTAGGCATTGGTATTGGGGGCTGCTGCATTCTTCTTGTTGGGGCACTCGTTGGAATAGTGGCCTTTATTTCCACAATCATAACAAGTCACTTGCGACTTGTCCTTTGCTGCTACAGGCACAGCATTGCTTCCAGTCCTCGGGGCAGTGTTGGTGTTGGTGGCAGCATTGTTGTTGAACTTTGGTGGGGCACGGTTGAAATGGTTAGAGTTGCCTGGGTTGTTGTGATTTCCTCCGGGCCTAGGGTTTCCACGGTTGGGGTAGGTCGAACGGTTCATCGGGGGTCTGTTTGTTCTTGGGGCAAATCCGGGAGATGGGTTAGGGCGATACTTTGGGGTCTGATGTGTTCCTGGCTGATGCATCATGCGACGCTTGCGGTTCTCATTGTCTTGGTTGATCTTTCCTTCCATCTGGATGGCAGAGTCGACTAGGGCTTCAATATCCGCAAAGGGGATATTGACTAACACAGTCTGCATCTCATAATGCAGACCATTCAAGAATCTTTCTTTCTTCTTGGCTTCAGTGTCGATCTCATCCGGGGCATACCTAGATAATGACAAAAATTTGTCACGGTATTCCACTACGGTCATCTTTCCTTGCTTCAGCTCTCTGAATTCGTCTCTCATTCTCTTGATCAAACCTGGTGGCACATGGGTTCTGCTGAACTTGACCTTGAATTCCTCCCAGGTCATCATCTGGCCTCCGGTCATTGCATGAACACTGTTCCACCATGCCCTGGCATCTCCGGCTAGATAGTGGGTGGCGAACAGAACTTTCTCGTTGGCTTCTACTCTGGCGACTTCTAGGTTATTTTCCATGGTTTGCAGCCAATCATCAACGTCTAAGGGCTCTTTCGACTTAGTGAAAACAGGTGGGTTGGTGTTCTAAAAATTCTTCAGCTTAGATCCATGGTTGTCCTGATTTCGGTAGCCTTGGTTGTTGTGGGCAAGCTGGGCTATCTGTTGCAGGGTGGCTAGTTTGGCTTGACGTTCCGCTCTTTTAGCTTTGCGGTCAGAGGTCAACATTTGCAGAATCTGCAACATCGGGTCTAGGGATGAACCACTTCCTCCGCGTGGCATCTGAAGATTGAGATAGATCATGAGAAAAGAGGGAAATTTCTAAGGTTCGGGGATCTTGAAAAGTTTTTAAAGTTTGACTCAGATTTTTCTAGCAACTTGCTTTTCATTCATTCATTCATAGCACATGGTACAACACACACCACAAGAAATAAAAAGAAACAGATGGCTTTAAGAACCATTCTGGAAACTACGATACGGTGGGACTGAATACTACTCACTACGCTAGTGCTCAAGTGGTACTACTCCTCGGAATCGGTGGCTTCATCATCCTCATCATCATCGATGAAGGCGAAATCGTCCTCATCGGTGAAGAAATCCATAGCCTGATCCTCCAGAAAATCATCGTCATCACTGAGATAGGAGTAGGGGTCTCCACGCAGATCCTCTCCGGCATTCTCCCTTTCCTCCAACTGCATGTCTCTCTCGTGGATGGTCTCCTCCAAAGATGAGATACGGTGGCGAAGACGAGCAATGATGCGCTCCTTCTTGTCGAGCTGACGGCGACGAGACTTGCGATCCTTTGCTAGCATGGCGATGGTCCGATCCTTCATCTTGATGATGGCAGACTTGTGGTTGGAGTAGTCACGGCAGTTATCCAACTCTTGCTGACCATCGTACATCATGAAGCTAAGGTGGTCCAATTGGGTCTTCAGCTCAGGGTGGTATGGGGCTTCCAGTGGTTGTCCATTAGCATCACGCCTTGGGCAAAACTCAAAGTGAGTTCCCTTGATCTGATTGATGCTCTGCCCACACAGGCGGGAAAGAGCTTCCTGCATGGCCCTGGCAAGTCCATCGAGCCAGTTGTTCTCTCTTAAGGTAAACTGAATTCCTTCCGTAGTGGGAGGTTCAATTTTTCCTCGGAGACTTGCAACAATTAGCCACTGCAGATATTCTCCTCCTTGATCATTGAGCTGAGCTCCGAAGAACTCGGGGTGCGGACGCTCCAGAAGTTCCGAAAGCTGGTCCAAATCCCTCTCAAAATAAGGTCTCCTCCATTCCCCAACTGATAAAACTTGCTGTACTTCACGTCCATCTATAAGAATATAGGATGAGTAAGTTAGTAGAGTGATCCAGTGTGTCAAAATTTTATGTATTTTGCAAGAGTTTTTGAGGAACATGAATCTTCATGAAAGAATCAAAGGGATAAGAATGAGAATAAGTTTTTGTAAATATTTGTTTTCTTTGGTTTTGAAACTAAGTTTTTGATTCAAACGTCCAGTCTAACTAGGGTCTCCTATGGTTAGGATGGCTCTGATACCAACTTGTCAACACCCGGATTTTTAATCCCAGATGCCTGTTATGCCATACATCACAATCCCAGGATTACCATTTTTGCGAGAAATAACATAATTGGATACCATAGTACATCATCCATTACAAACCGTACATAAGTTCTTACACAAATAGGGATCTCATGATCCAGTTCTTAATACAACACAAGCAGCGGAATACGCAATAATAACGGTAGCGTAGGCGAAGCTCCATCTTCGGGGTCACAGGCAATGCTGACGATGGGAGATGATCCTAGTTGTCGTAACCTTCCTGGGGTCGATCCTCCAGGTACTCCTCTTCATAGTCTGGCCACGGGAATAGCCAGGGACAAAGCCATGAGTACTCTTTAAGTACTCGCAAACTAATACTAACAAGTGAAAGGGGTTTTTGGATAATAGGACACTGGGCTCTAGGGTTGTTTTGCAAGAAGCCAGATTTACTTCTACTAAGTTCAGAAGCAAGAGAGCTAGTTGAAGATTATAACACCTAAGTGGGAATTTGTATTTCATATCACAACCCTGCTGTGGTCAAGTCAAAGTCTCCATTCATTTCACAAGTCATTTTGAAAAGTCTGACGGGGGAACAGTATGGCCACTCCAACTGTCCATAACCGCGGACGCGGCTATTCGAATAGTTTGACACTCTACAGAGATTGTACACTTTCACCACAACATTTGATACATCCGTCAGGAACAAATGCTGAATTCACCATACTCAGTATGCGGATAATCAATCCTAACCTTTCAATTACACGCCCTAGTATAAGCACCTCTCTTGTGGGTTTGGCCTCCCAACCATGACCAACTGTCATCTTGGGTACTACACAGGTGGACAATCTTCACAAGGTAGCCTCAGCTCAGACCTTGGTAGTGAGGGAACTAACACTAAGGTATATAAGTTTCTAGTCAAGCCCTACCCAATCTTCGGGTATTGTGGTTGTACGATAAAATTGGAATGGTATCGCATCCATTCAACCATCAGGTTTATAAAGGGCTAAGGCTCATGCCTCAACATTTTCATCACCAAAATCATATGGTGTTCGGAAACACATGTCAAAACATCTCAGTAGAATGATCCATCATTCTAAGGTTTTCATAACCATTTTCACCAAGTATTCCCATCTAATGTTGATCAAGTTTTATGCTTAGCACTAGCATCTACAAGTGGGGGTAAGTACTAATGAGGTGTGGTAAACTAGTGGAGTTTAACTAATTTAATCTCATGCCTTAGGATGACATCAAGATTATCTAGCTTAGGCCAAATTTTATGCTCTTTATGCAACCTTCAATTATCCTTCTAGTATCTACCATTTATTCCATTGACTCTAAGTAAGAGCTTTGATAAAGAAATAAAGTAATAAGCTTGCAAGTAAAACTAGGATTGGTGTATCAAGTGGGTAGAATCCTCTATGCTTAAGGCATATAGGGGGAGGCATGGTGACAAGCAAGTATGGACTTGCATAGTATCAGTATAAACTTGCCAAATTGCAAGTGTTAGCTTGCACATTCAACTAGTAGCATTAGGCTTGCTAAAGTAGAGTATCTTGCAAGTGTTAGATTGCATTGGTCCACTTGATTAGTAAAGCTTGCCTTGTGCAGAGCAGTGGTTGAAGTTCTCCTCGGCTTCTTCTTCGTAGAATCCTCCTTCCTCCTCGTATCCTTGGTTGGTACTAGCGTCTATAAATAAATACGAGGTACACAATCACCAAACAATACTTAACTACTTTCAATCATCACACGAAGGGGGTTCTATAGATGATCTAGCATCATCACTAACATTACAAGACTAAAGCATTTGGCTTATTGATTTTATTTTTAGAAAAGTAATTTCTACTCATTGAAAAACTACTTAAGATTTAATATTATCCAAACCAAACATAGGATCATGTTGACACATGTCATCACCACACATTTCAGTACATGGGAATGTGATTTAAAGTGGTGTCACAATTTAATAAGGTTTTACCCTTTTATTTTAATTAAATAAAGTGACTAGAAATGCCTATGTAGTATTCTTTTATTACTTGAACATTATTCCTGTAAGTAAACCTATATCTTTTTATATATTCTGAAAGGTATGGTTAAATTTGATTTTTGAGAGTTGGAATCAACTCAAAAGCTATTATGGTTTTAATTTGAAAAATGTTTGAATGCAGAAAAGCTTCTGCCTTGTTATTTTTACCATGGATGAGCTACAGATCCAAATGAATTGAATCCAACGGGCTTGGATTCAGCATTTCAAAACCTTTCTAACAAAATTAGTTTCATTCAATTTGGTGCACTGAATCGATCTGGGTTGATTTTTGAAACTGGGTACAGAAGTGTGTTTGAAATAAAATGGAAAAAGTTTAATTCAAATAGCTGGGCTGCGCGGGAAGGGTTAACGGGCCGGCCTGCTAAGCACAGCGCTGCCGCGGGCTGCATAAGTAGCTGTCCCCACGCGTCAGTGAGACAAGGGGGTGCGAAGCGGTATGGGGCGATGTGGGGCGTTCGATCTGGTTCTAATCCAACGGCTGAGAGTCATCGTCGATGTTGGGCAACACCAGCAAGACAGAAACCTAGCGCGGCCAGTGGGGGTCGTTGGGGGATCACCGGGGTTCAGGCGAGGGTCGGCGAGGCAGGCTAACGACAAAGTCGACGATGGTGAACCTCCTGGTACTGGCAGCTTCTCCTAGGGCGGCTCCAATCGCTGGCTCCCTTCTTCTCTAGAGGCGGCGGGCTCCGGTGAAATTCCGGCGAAGTGCTGCTCGCCTTGCTCCGGGAATGGGGTGGCACGATCAGTGATGAGAGGGGAGTGAGATGGTGTGCTTAATTCGGCTGGGGGTGGCCTCTATTTATAGTCGCGACGACGAGACCGAACGGCATGGGCAGGCGACGATGGTGACATGGCTACAGGCGGCTAGAGGCATGGCCGGCGGTGGAGATCGCTTGGTGGTCTCCTGGTGATGCTCTACGGCTTTAATGCGCATGTAGGGGTGGTGCGGTTTGGTCTGGAACACGCGACGCTCTGCGCGGCAGAGGCGGCGTCTTCGACGGCGAGTGGTGGCTGTGAGGCATGGGGCGGAGAACGGTGATGTCTGGCGGTCTCCTGGGTCGGTGGTGATCGTGTATGCACGCGGCGAGGGCGGCGTGCGGTCTGTGGGCTTCGGTCGAGGGTGGCGCTTTGGCGCACGCTCGGCATGGTTGACAGCGGTACGGGCGCGGCGTTCCTGGGTGCTCTGGTCGGTGTCTTCGAGGCAGGGCTGGTCGAGAGGGGGCGGTGAGGCATGGGTGATCTCCCAGACAAGGTTGGCACGGCTAGTTTCTTTCCTAGCTTGCTGTCTACACTGGGGTGGCATGGGTGGCTTCGGCTGTTCACCATTGATGGCATTGGCAAGCTCACAGTGGTGCTAGTGATTAGTTAAGTTCGTTAGATGATCTACTAAGGCTAGTGGTGTCCAGAGAGGGAACAAGTTAGGCTCAATTCACTGCTCAAAACAGTGTTTTGATTTTGTTAGATTTGTATCTGCAAGGTGTTTGATGAAATGGCCGCAAGAATCCAAGTTTTGAATTTTGAAAAGATTTTTGTTGGGTGTGCTAGGTTGGTGCTGGTGAGTCTGCAGATGCTTGGGTTTTGAAAGTTGAGCTTGTTTGAGTGGTTTTTAAAAAAGTGGGATCTTCTCATATGATAAAGATTCAATTTTGAACTGTCCTTTAAACTATGCATTTGAATGTTTCTGGATGATCACAAAGTGGGCCTTGATACCTTGTTATGAGTACTTTCAAGGGGTGCAAAGATCCAGAAAATTTTCTGTTAAGTTCCGAAAGTTTGAGACACCCAAAGTAGGCATGGGAGTTAAATTGGTCAAAATGACCATTCACTCATTTATCTTTGTTTTGATTTATTTGTCTTTGAGAAAAGTTTGGGAATTGTTTAGATGATGTTTATTTCACCTAAGAATCCATTTACAAGCAAAGGAACACACAAACAAGTTGGTTCAAAAGAATTCCAAATGAAATGCATACACCATGCATGCTTTCATAATTTTTTTATTTTAGGAAAGTTTTTGTTAACCTTGATTTTGATGATTAGAGTTTGATGATCCAAGTTTAGTATTTTTGGGATGTTACAAGATGCTTTCCACGCCATCAAGGACCCGGTGAAATTGTACAAGCAAACCCAAGAGGTGTCCTGTGCCTCTCTAGCATTTACGATGACCATGGCGCATGGCGTGAAGGTCAATCCTGAGAAGTCCATGACCTCCATGTTGATGGCATCCGGTGGCCAGGAGGTAGAGCTTCACCATTTTGGCCAAAAAAGTGAAAAAATATGGCAGGCAGCTGGTAACCCTTGTAGAGAAGTATCATGAGGAGCAGTGCCAGGCTAGAAATAAGCTAGCTAAATCCACCAAGCCATCCGACATTGCGGCATGGATAGCTCAATAGTTAGCCTTTGCTTTCTTTTGTAGTTCATCGATTGCCTCGGCTCGTAAGGATCCTCCAGTTCAAGGGCAACCGACAAGCAGAGTGGCTGAGCTATCATTACTGTCTCGACTACGTGACTGGGTGAAGAAAATGGAGAATATGCATATGATCACCAAAGGCCTTGCAGATGTGTGAAAGTTGAAACCAAAAAGACAATTCAACGTGAAAAGTATCTCCTTGATGAAGTGACAAAGGCCAAAGATAAGCTTATGTGTAGGCACTCGCGAAAGCCTCGAGTCCTGAGTTTTGTTTCTTTTCGTATGCTTGACTTTTTCTCTTGTTGATGCAGTTGTCAATTTTGTTCCTCGGAAGAAGGAGACGGGTATCAGCATTCAGCTGATTTCTTTGATCCAGCATGATTTATAAGCTGACATGTTTTCTATTTATTTTTTTAAAAATAACTTGAACAGTTTTAAAATATGAATAATTTTAAATTTTAACATTTTTTGAATTTGAACATATTTTTTTGAACTATTTAAAAATTCTTTCTCCTCAATTTTCGAAACATTTTTCAAATTTAAACCATTTCCGAATTTGAACAAAAAGTTAGGCTGTGTTTGGGACAGCTCCACTTCACCAATCTAACAGTGGATCTGGTGAAGCCATCCCAAACACACAAACTCCCCCGATTAGGTGAAGTGAAGCTACCTGTCTCCTAGTACAATTTTCTGAAGCGAGCCACCTGGTGCTTCACCGGATCCACTTCACCTAGAGTTGGAAATAATTTACCCACCAATGCCCTCCGTTAGTCATCTTCCAGCTGAATTGATCACATCCTTCTGAAAAGGTGTAACATCCCAGCATTAGAGCTTAGAAATAAGCTAAACCCAGATATGTGCATTGCATTCATGCATAGAAAATCTGAAAAAAATTCGCTCTTTTGAACAAAACTTGTCAAAGTGATTGAAGCTTCTCTCAACTTGGTGGAATTGGAGTAGATCATCAAGTTGACTGCGGTAAGTTTCAATATGACCTTTGCTAAAAAACATTATTTTGTGTAATGGTAATTTGATCTAAGGGTAGATCAGATATAATGTAACTAAACCATTACACATTGATTAATGATTGTAAATTGATCCTTATGTGATCATTCCATGGTATTCATTTCAATAACCATGAATACCAAACTATGAATATAATTCAAGTAATAAGAATATAATAACAAACTCTTGATCCACTTTATCCTTATTTATCATTACCATGAGTATCATGGTAATATCTAACCTTAACTCTTTAGTGAGATTGAGTAGGAAAGAAACCAAGTCAAGATTATTCACCATGTATCTTTCTATTCATATAAATCTTTACCATTCCTAGTGAATCATATTCTAATATCTGTTGTTCATCAATGTTGAGTAATCAACTATTGATTCACCAATTCTTAACCTATCAATTCTTGGTCTATCAACTCTTGACCATATCATAGCATTCACTTAAGGCCTATAGAGAAAGAAGTAAGAAGAGGTAAGTGATAATGCTAGATTTGAATATCATCTATAGGATGGGAGTATTGGAAGTGAATAAGATCAATGTGATAATTAAAGGAGTTAACTCACTCCTAAAATGATAGAAGAGTTATTTAGAATATATAATTATATGGTAACAAATAGGATTATAAGGATGAACATTGAAGATAGATACCAAGGAGTAATCCTATGGTATTAAGAAGGCCTAGTCCATGAATAACATCCCTTAATCCAATAAAGATACTAAGAAGATAATTTTAATACAACTGTAATGTTGTATTGATGAGACCTTGATTAGCCAACTGGAAACCTAAACCATAAAGGATCAAAGGATTATAATGATCATGCCTTACTAACCAAGATTAAATGCTTATATCATGTATAAGTGACATTGGTGGATAAAACATGATTGAAACCAAGTATAGATATATTATTCTAGAGTAGCCATGACAAGACACCATGATATAATGTAAAGTTTGAGTATAGGATATTGGAGTCAAGTAATATAAGATAGTATGATTGAGCTAAGGCTAGAGTAGCATGGAGTTATTGAAGTAGTGTTATTCCTCTTAAAGGATTGCAAGATCTTGAAGAGAGTACAATTTGAAATATATATCTATTAGAGTAATATTAGTGGTGGATGATTAAGGAAGAGTATGAATGGAGTTAAAAGTAACTACTTACTGGATTGAAGGTTATCATCAGTAGAGTAGTTGATATAACCAAGTATGGTTATGAAAAGATTATGAAAGCTTTAGTGTCAAGCTCATTGGATTTACACGTGGATTTAGAAGAATAAAATATGGATAAGAATATTTTTGCGAAGTAAAGCTCATCATGTAACGCATGATGATGGACAGGAAGAAGTAGTATATCTAGGAAAGGAATTATTTAAGTAGAAGTCAATAATTATGAAATATGGAAGGTAGGAATTCTTGGTAAACATGCAAACTCTAATTCTATAACCAAACCTAATATCCATATCAAATGATTAATTTATCATCTTATTTCCACAATGTTTTGTAGGAATATTTTCCTACAGCAAATCACTTAAGAATATCCTTGTCATTTCCAATTATCATAATCATATGTGATTAGGAGACATCTCTATCAATTCTTTTCCATAAGATATTCTAAAAAATAACTTTCTATTTTAAAGGGTGATATCATTAAAGATTACTAACATAAAGACAATATGTTTAGCCATTAATCTTTATTCACATCAATAGAATAATATAAGTATATTAAGAACCCTAAACCCTAGGGTAAGCATTTGCAATTCAAACCCTAACTTCTATGTTAGTTATAATAAAATAATTACATTGCTATTTCCTAAATTTATGAGAATAATATTAACCATATTAATTACTCAAAACTTTATGTATCAAATAATAATGAAGGATCAATTTATATAAAAGTTTCTTTAATATTATAAATCAATAAGAATCAAAACTCATGGATTAATAGTAATACATTCTTTAATAAGTTTATGGATATTAGATAAATTAAATTCATATCAAAAGACCCTACAAATACAAAAAATATATATATACATATATAAAGAAAATAAAGAAGTGATAATATTATATAATAAAAATACACAAAATGAATCTAAATACAATTCATTAGTGTTGCAGCTATTTATCAAATAATATCTATAAAAAATTTTGCAAACAATTGTGTAGATATAAGTTTAGAAATGAAAACAGGAAATAGAAAATGTGTATTTAAAAAGAAAAACGAAACCAGGCCTCATCCCATCTTCCCTTCTTCTTACTCATCGCCCATGAGCAGCGACAGCGACCCAACAGTGGCCCAAGCACATCCCAACTAAGCCCATACCGTTTCGCCATTCTTTTCCTTTCTTCCTCCTCTCGACAGAAAGCAGTGATGGGAAGCAGCTGCCTGGCACATCGACCGCCATCCGCCGTTGCCGCGATGCCCGCTGTTGCCAAGATCCGTGTCGCCGCTGTTGGTCGCCTATAAGAAGGCCACCGTCGCGCCGGAGAGCCTTAACTTCTTCTCTTTGCCATTTTTCTCCTCTATTCCGAACCCTAGCTGCAAAGGCCGACGAATCATCGTTGTTCCTGACCTCGTCTCATCCTGCCGTGATGCCTGGAAGAAGCCCCGCATCACGCTCAACGTTCTTGTGGAGTCACGTAAGTCGGGGCGTTGTCGTTTGCGTGGAATCGAGGTCGGACTCTCGCCGGCGACCGCAGCCATCGCCGAAAATACACCGTCTCCGGTCCTCCCCACGCCTCCTCAACCTCTCCATCTTCATCAGGGTGAGCTCCTGGATCTTCCAGTAACCTCAAATCATTTTATCTCGCCATATATCATCATAGCGCCGTGGTCCACCGTCGGCCGCCGTAGTAGGTGGTCGCCGGAGTAGCTCCGGTGACCAAACTTAAGCGGCGCCACCACTACCAGGTTCACTGTCACGCCCTCTTTCTGATAAGCCTAGCCACTTCCCCACGCGCTCACCAAATCGCGAGATCAAGTATCGATCTAAGAAGAACAAGCTCGGGTGACGGCATGCCGACGTCATGCTCTCGTCACCACTATGCAACCAGTTGGTTTGACTAAGTCCTTGCACGCGTGGCAGATGACGTGGTCACTAGCCCATGGGTCAGTGACTGGGGCTGGGTGTGTATGCGGTGTAAAAAGTCAGTGTGTGTTTAGAAAATAAATAAAACAATATACATCTAAAAAACAAATAAATTCTAGAGATTAAATAAAATGAATAAACCTTAGAAATTCAATAACTTTTATTTTATAATTCAGAAAAAATATGTTCAATACATGAAAATTTTCAAAAAAATAAAATCTATAACATTAAACTATTAAACATTATTATGTTAATAGTTTAAATAATTATTATTTAATAAAGATTTTATAAGTATTAAAACTTTGATAATTCATATTTTAATAATGGTAAATGTTAAAAAATATAAATAATATACCAAAAATCTTAGCAACCTAATATCTATAATTTAAAACTATAATCATGTATTATTATTCCACCTAATTAAATATTTATTATTTATAAAGTATTTATAAAGTAATAAACCTTATAAAAATCATATCTTATTATTTATAATCACAAAAATAAATGTGATATAGCAAAATGATCACAAAAATAATACCTACATGTTAAAAATATAATATTCCACTTTTGAGGTAAATAAAAATTTAAACAATTTAATAACTTGAATTTAAACTTATTTCCTTAATTGATAATTCATATAAAGGTAAATAAAATTTGTTAATATTCCTAAAATTGCCAATTTAGGTCTAATAAGTAGTACTAGTCTTAAATATTTATAATATAGAGTCAAATTGGTCCAACACATTTTAAATACAATTTTATTGAATTATCCTTAAACCATATGTGTAGTTTATTTTCTAAAAAGGATCTTTAACAAATATAAAATCTTCAAGAATGATATTTTAACCATATAAAATCTTTTACCATTGTTTCACTCATAACTTTATAATAGACTAAATCGAGAGATAATTCATAAGTAGTAAATATTATTGTTTACTTATTCACAAACCATAACCACACCCTTATAAGGAGATAAATCCTATTATACATTTATAATGTTAAGAAACCACTACTCAAATAAAAGTAATGCCATTCTTAAATAACTTTAATGAAACAAAATAAACTAAACAAGATACAAGTATCATAAGTAATACACCTAAGTCTATCTATGTCTTTAAAGTTAACTTTAGTCTACAAGACTTTAAATATTAAGATAAAAACGTTATTATGTGTTTTATAGTTAACTTTGGTCTGTTATAATTAAGTTATAAAGCATCTCAAATCCAAACTATTCCAGCAAGCACAAACAACATCAACCACCTCTGATTAACCACAAGGATTGTTTAAACCTTAATAAAGGAATCTTTTCTTCAAAAGTTATTCGTTTTGCCACTTTAGTCAACATATGACAATTAATCATAATCACCTTACTTTATACTTTACTTGTATACTTAGGTTTGATAACACTAAAGTTCTTTATAAGTGACATTAATTGTAAAATAAAAATTTGAATGTAAACAATTATAGTATAAGCAATCTTGAGTAGCATTTCACATTTGTGTGTATCTCATTGTTTTATGATATTATAATTACATATTGTTTCACACACACTCACAAGCCTTAATAAGAAGCACATGTGTGAAACTTAATCTAAAAGGGCAACACATTCTAAAGAAACCATTCCTAGCATTCAAAACCTAGATCAACGTTATCCCTGGGATTTGAGTTTACGAAATTGCATTACATTACTTATGCATAATAGCATCTTGCTTCTTTAAACATTAGTCCTTACTGTACCAATGATGTTGATTTCATATATTGGATCTTATATTGTCTCGAAGACCGTGAGTGCATAATCTTGCAATCACAAAAGGCAAGTTCACACTTGCTCATGTCCTTTGATTATTTTATGTAAAGTATTTTGCAAATCCAGTGTTTTCATCACCTGCAGTTGAAAAGGGTCAGAAAACACTATTTCCATAATAATATGATTATAGGTTATTTACCATGAGGTAATAACCTACTATGAAAGTTCCGGTGGTAAAGGAACATATTATCTAGGACCTAACAACCAATGTCGACAGTGATTCTTGCACCGTATATTACGAGTTAACCATGAGATTTGGAATGGGACAGAGAAGTCAGCTGTATCCTTTTCCTCTCGTATGGAGGCAAGACGAACTTAACGTGACGTTGTGATTCCTTATGCGGATCCAACATATGGGTGGGCACCCTTACGCCCCACACTTTTGGTGTCTAGATTATCTATGAATGGTGTTTAGGGATATAGTCCATTTAAATGGTACTTGTCCGGGCATCACTAGGTCATAGAGTATTCGGGAACTCATCAGGATTTAAGCCTGCCCGAAAGGGGGCTTAACGGAGGTGAGCCGACCCCGAAGGATCGTTCAGACATATGCGATCGCAGAGAGGGAAGTGATTGTCTTGGATCATCTACTGGGCCCCACACCATAGGAAGTGTGGACGGGAAAGATCGCCCGGTTGTGCAACAAGGATTTGATCTCTCATGGGTAAAGTAACACACATCTGCAGAGTGTAAGCACTGTAACTTGTTACTCCCTGTTCTGGGAAGGAGCTGCGAATGCTGCGGGAAAGGAACCCCATGAAAGTTCTGGTAAACCCGTGAAGGCTGACGAACATAGCTTTTTAGAATAAAAGCAACCTTTGAAGAAATGTTTACAAAAACCTGCATGCCTATGACCTATGGTCTGTGGCTGTAGATATAGTGCATCAAATACTTCTTTTCTAGTGAACTTGCTGAGTACGCTCGTACTCAACATATCTTCTTAACCCTTGCTAGATTCTAAAGCCAATACAGACGACGTCTACATCAAGTTATGCTCCAGGAATCATCATCAGAAGCTAAAGCTCTTCAATGAAGTCAAGAAAGTCAAAATATACATCAACTCAAGTGAAGACGAAGTTACTGATTAGATAGGAATATAATCTCTAGCCATAGAACCTATTTCTGTAGCGTATTGCAATAGCAGCAATGTCGGACCATTAGTTAAAATACTAGTCTTATTAATATGATAGTTTTTGAGTTGTTTATTTCTGATTCTTCTTTGTAAGAAGTTTCTTTCTCTCTCTTTAACCTAGTGTGTTCTCTGGATCTTGTGTAAAGAGTTGAGTTGTAACCTATAGTCATGTCTTGGACCTATTGTGTTTCTGTTTTACCAATCTAAGGGATGTAATACCAGTGAACGATGTTTCATTGGTGTTATGTCAATGACTATAGTGTACTACATCATGCAGTGGTATGCTGGGTCACCGCAGTTGGTATCAGAGCATATGCTTTGACCTTAGGATTAAAACCCTTTTTGGAAGACTGTAGGTTGGATAGTGACTATAGAAGCCATCTTATCTAAACCAAATATTCTTATGACTTGTGATAAGAATCCACTTGAGGATAACCTTGTCACATCTAAGTCGGATGCTTAAATCATCTTTCTTAGGAGTAATTATTCTATCTTTTCTCAGTAAGGTGCTATTTAGTGTCTTCCGAAGGAGACATAATCCACCAAGATACTTTAGGAAATCTAATTGGTCACAGTAGATTAGGATCAAGTTTAAGACACTAATTGAAGTACTCTTAATGGTGTAGCCTAACCCTAGAATTCATGTAAGACAGTGGAATCTTATGGTTAGTTAATAACCAAAGACAACATGATGAATATCATTAGGATAAATGTTGAGGTAATAAGTAGTAATCATGTGGGATTCACTTGGGAATTCTACGTGATGAAGTGAAATTATGTTAAGACTTAATAATAGTGTAGTGAGAAACAAAGTCATCATGGTTAGATTAGCTCTTAAATCATAATGAATAGGTAAAATATAACAAGATCATGGTGAGATTAGCTCTGAAACCATGATGAGAGTATAATATGAAAGGTAATCAGTAAATTATCATGAAGTGGAGTAAGAAGATAGCATGGTAGAACTAGGATAGAGGTCATAGGTGCTAGAAAAATCTAATAATCTTTGGTTTAAGTTAGAAATAGAATCTAGTTAGTCATTTGGAGAGATCATGTGAGGTTAGTTACTAAATAAGAAAGGTTGGGTATATTAGCCATTTCAAAAGTGAGACAAGAGGTTAGTTGAAATCAAATTGAGATCATATTGTTTAGAATTATCATGTTGTAATGGAGCAATCTGGGTAAATATCGAGACAAAGTATAGCCTGACCTTATGTGCTAAGTATCACGATATAAACCTATACGAGGAGGTGTCATATACTACCCAACTAAGCCTGAATTCTAGAGATAATATACTCAAATATTATATTTTGGGCTTAGAATATTGTGTGTTATATGTACCACATTTGGATTTATTTGTCTTTCTTGGATCTTCTTGATTGACTAGATCTGTACATGAAGTTTGACTTGGTGTGCAAATGCATGTTGCAACATCCAGTTACTACTTGATGTTATAGACCTAGATAGAGTAAGGGAATTCGTGTAAGGGAGTGACGAGTTCCAAATACCAAGATGAAGATTTACATGAAGAATGAAGCAAAGTATAAGGAGTATCAACGCAATTTGAAGGATGGATCAAGTTCAGATCATTACTAAGCAGTAATAAAAAGAAAGACTAGTGTAAGAAATATAAGGAGCAACAAGGAGTGATGAAATGAATTTCACCCTGAATAGGTGTCACATCCCAAGATTTTCCAAATCTTGTTATGTGAAAAAAAAATGTCGAAATTTAGGGTGAAAAGAAACTTTTGTTTCTAAATGGAAACTTAAAATCCCATCTGGAACAAACTTTGGTTAATGTTTGAATTCAATTAAATTCAAATCAAGTGGAATGCATTCCTCATAAAAAATGCATCTTGAAATTAAACACTTGGAGAATAAACCAAAACTCTAAAACCCTAATGGAAGAAAATCATTTTCAAGTTATCTCTAAGACTATGTATTTGATCCATATAAAAATTGGTCAAACAAACATTTCAAATTGATCAAGAATGACTATTAGAAATATTATAAAACCATATGAATTGGATTCACTTAATTTGGAGCCATAGATAAAATCTTATGAATTTAATAAGATAAGGAAATTGAATTTCCAAAGCTAATAAAACATCTATCTATAAATCCATACCAAATGGTGAGCAAATAATCCTAAACATATTTAAAAGGATAAATAAATATTAAATAAGATTTTACCAATTGTAATCACCAAGTTTGAATCTATAAATAAAAAGATATGGATTTTATAAGATAAAGGAAGAAATATTAAATGAGGATTATTTAAAGGCCAAATTAACTCTTGACCTAAACCATAAGCAAATGGAATAAATATAATCAAAATCCAAATAAATTAATGGATAAGGAATTTTCAAATTAATTAAGAGGGCATTAACCAAATCTTATTCTATATGAATAAAGATAAAAATCCTTATTAGAAATAATTAATTAAATCAAGGGAAAATAATAATTGGAATTTACCCAAGTGGAATAAAAGTTGTTTAATTAACTTAAATGGGATCAAAGAAATCAACTAAATAAATTTATGGAAGCAAAACCATATTTGATTTTCATTGGAATAAAAACAAATAATCAATTCAAATAATTTATAAATCATATTAAAATTATTCCAAATGAATCAAGGTGAATTATATGACCCCCTATCAAATAAATAAACCTACTGAAAAGGTTTTGTGAGAATTGAAATTAAATAAGGGTTTAAAATATATTTGATATTAATTGAATTTAAATGCATGGGCCTATTTTTAAATAATTAAAAGACCCTAAAAGAATAAAAGAAATATTCTGTTTTTGACTTTAAAATGTACTAATAAACAGTATTAGAAAATACTCAGAGTTTGGTTGAAGTTTAAATTCAAATAGTTGTTTGAATTGTTTAATCAAAATCAAAACAGAATATTAGAAATGGAAAAGGAAAAACAAGCAGAACAAAAAAATAAAAGGAGCAGCCCAGCCCAGCTAAGCCCATCTGGCCCAGCAGCCCACCGCTCTCCTCTCACCCTGGAAGCGTTATTCTCTCACTCACAAATTGACCCGCACAGAGAATGGCAATCGGACCCCACCTTTTCCCTCTCTCACTCACTGACGATGCTACCCCACGACCACGTCAGCGTCTTCCCCAGCGCGACCCGTTCCTCCCCAAATTTCTCCCGTTTCTGCTGATTGATTCGCGTGATAAATTCACATCAAATGCCGCGTGATTCCTGTCCCTGACCACGCTCACTTAAGCGCCCGTTTCCCCTCTAGCTTTTCCCCTAGTCCTCACACCACCGGAGCCCCTAGGCTGCTCGTATTGCTTGCGACAACCTCTCTATCTCCGACGCCTTCCGGCGACGATTCCGGCCAAACCCCGTCGCCCCTCGCCCCCTCGACCACACACGCGTGTTCCACAGACCCTGGCGCATCTCCTAGTGGCATCATCTTGCTCGCACTTGACCCGCAGCGTCAGCAACGACGACAGCTAAGCATCGCCGCCGTCGGCCTTGACTCCGGCGAGTCCTCCTGGTGAGAATAGACCGCCCCTTCCCCTCTCTTGGATGCTCACATGTTCGTGACTCATACGAACCTAATGGTGCCCTCCATTTGTCTTAGCATGCCATAAATCGTCGCCCCCGTCGACGAACAGACGAGCCCGAGGCGCAGCTCAACTCCGGCGAGGAATCCACGAAGACTCCGTGCGCCCCTGTCCCTGCAACGACCATCACGAGCTTCAGCACGCCACATCAAGTTCGGTAACGACCTCCTTCCTCTCCCGCGCTTGCTAGTATCACCGGAATGCTTCTGGCCGAGCGTCGCCGCCACGCGCCACCGTCGAGCGCCGCCAGAGTATGGTCAGATCATTTCAGGCCGTTAGATGTTGATCTAATGGACACGTTAGATCCACTTAAGCGAAGGGGTATGTTAGATCTAAACCGTGTGATCTCACTTAAATCCTACGGTGAAATAGTACCAGCGAGTAAGATTCAGCCACGTGTCCAGTGATTTGTTTTAAAAACAGAAACTTGTCTATTAGATGTTCCAATCTGAAAAATTCATAACTTTCAAACCACACGTCCAAATTTTGCAAATTTTATATCAATGGAATCAGAAAGACAAGTACTTTCTGACCATACACTTTGTTTAGTAAATTGCTTCAGTTAAATTGATTGTTTTTGCAGAAACTTGTGTAGGTATATTTTGGATATAAAATTTGTTCTAAAATTATTTTTGTGATAGAACCTTTGGCAAATGGATTGTTTTGAACCCACTGACCATAGAAATCAATTTGTGGTTTCAAAAACATATTTGGTGAAGCAAAAGAATAAATCTTTGATTTAAAGCATTTCTAGTCAAATAAAAATAATGTTTATATATTAAAAATGCTTTTGGAGGAAACCCTTTGGGAAATGTTTTAATTTAAACTCTCAGACCCTAAACACAAGGTTTTATGATTTAAAAATATATTTTGATGAACCCTATAGATTGTTGCCTTACTAAAAGCATTTTTCAACCACATAAAATAATGCTTTGGTTTAAAAATGGTTTATAGGTAAAATCTTTTGCAAATAGTTTTGCCCCTTTATAAAATGACCAATAAGTGTTTTAGAATGTCTATAACCTATTATAAACCACTTTTGTAAATAAAATAAAGTTTGGCATGCTTGCATGCATTGTTTTGTTTCTATTATTTTATGTGATTTTGCTTGAATGGTAGATTGAAATATTGCTTGCTTGATTGATTGTAGTGGAATTTGAAGAGTGTGAACATTGCAAGATCAAGGAGTGAACTTATATTCTCTACCAAAAAGGCAAGTGATGCTTCATACTTTGTCCCATTATTTTCACTATGCATTAGTGATATTTCTAAGTAGGACTTGCATGGAATTTTGCTAAGTATAAACTATGCCATGGGAAATACTAGTAGATGAAACCTTAGTAGAATTTCCTAAGTTAAGATTCCTACTACTATCATGCTTAGCTTAGCTGGTAGAAAACAAGGGTGGATTATACTTCATGCTATGGAATATTTCTAAGTCAAGGACTTGTGTTTTGTTTAATAAAATAACTAAGTGAATGAATCACCTGGGTGGAATGGAAGGAATGTTTTGTGTTGAGTGGTTCACAAGGCCCATTTCTATGGTTTACCTTGTGTATCTCACTTGTGGATGGCCACCCAGGAACAAATAGATTTGAGATGTGAAATGTTGAGAAGCTTCAAGTGCAGCCACTTGGCATTATGGGCTCTGCCTGGATCATATAGGTTGCAATAACTTACCCAAATGGACAGTTGGTGGTAGGGGTTTGATAGGTTGGAGCGCATCCATTCTGGTCTAAGGGAAGGCTTCTGAAAGATCTTATCTTGGTGAAACCAAGTCTTGTGGGGAAAGTGCACCACCTCTGCAGAGTGTAAAATCTAAGTACTTAGCCATGTCCCTGGTAAAGGACAATTTGAGCATCAAGACATGGAAGCTATCAAGAATCTCCTCATCCAAATTTCTAAGTTAAAAAAACTTGTGGTTGAACAAGGGTTGAAGGATCACCAATTTCTATTGGGAGATGCCTTGGGTGATTTTGTCAAGCAAAAACTTAGTGTTTTCAAATGATAAGGAAAAACTATTTTGAGCAAAGCAAGCCTAAGCTCCACTTAGCCAAATGCATATAGATGATAGACTCCACTATACTACCATAGTATCACTTGCCAATACAATTCAAATGTATTGACCCTTGTGGCTGTAACTTATTATGTTGCAGGTTTGTTTGATGTTAGTGAAGTTTATTGATTAGGATTACAAGTCTACAACCAACATGACTGCCTGTGGCACTTTGAAGATGGAGGACCCCATGTTATTACTATATTCTGCTGCATTGTAATGAAATAGACAAATGAGCTATGTAAGATGTAATAAATTATTTTATTCCTGGTTATAAAGTTGTATTATGACCTTTGTTTCTTGATATTACATCCTAACTGTGGATGCTAGCTATTGATCTAGGGACTAGCATTGTAAACACAGCGATCTCTACCTTATTAAAGGTTGGGAACCTTACAATAGGTAATAAACTTAAAGTTCACCCAAAATTGGTGATGTTGCTAACAAGTTAATAAAGTAATTATACCAAGTTCATGGAAGCATCATGAATGAATGCAAATACGAACTTCGGAGAAAAGTGGTATTCAAGCTCTGACAGTTCAGAGAGAATGCCATAAGGATGTTGGAAGCCGTAGGGTAATACCTACAACCTAGGATGATCCACAGCTGGTATTTGATCCATAGTCGGTATTCTGATCCACAGTTGGTATCTTGTCCGCAGCTGGTATTTGGTTGACATAGTTAACCAGATCATCTTAATGGTTGCATAAAGAGCATAAAACTTGGCCTAATTTAATTGATACATAAATGGGTATAAAATTTAACCAATCGTCTTTCGAGGCTCTTCGTGAAGTCAGACCTATCAAAGCGAAAGTGTCCAAATAGTAAGTAAGACAAGTAAGGCTGAAAGATTCACTTCGGAGATCCACAATTGTGTGGATACACCGTATAATATTTCATAAGACCCTAACTAGGTAGAGTATAAGCTGGATAGAGACCAATATTCTAATTATAGAGCCAATGGTTACTATATAGGCAGTTTAGAGACCATTAGTAAATCCTAATGGAGAGAGTAAACAGTAAAATAGAAGTATTGTTATCTGAATATCCGAGTAAAGGTTGGAGAAGAAATACTAACCTATGACAACATTAAGCCTTATTTTCATAAGGTTAAAATAAAGTCATCATTATAAAGGTACTTTTGGAAGTATGCCTAGATGAAAGATCGAAGTTTACTTCAGGGTAGTAGTACTCAAACCTTAAGGCAATTATTAAATGGAAGTTGAAAAGGTACTTAAGGAAATAACCAAAGATTATAAAAAGCTTGATAAGGTGAAAGCTTAAAGGTGATAAAATAGAATAGACCTAACAGACTAATTCTAAAAGAAACAACTCGTAAGTGATCCTTAAGAGAGAATAAAGCATAGTCAATTAGATATGTGTAGAGGGACAAGAAATTCCAATGGGTATGGACTAAATGAGTTCAAAACCAATATTCGGAAGGATTACCAGTATAACTCATACAGTCATAAATCAAAGATTAGTATTTTAGCCTCAACTATTGTCTAATAGAATTTAAAAATCATGTTTTAATAAGACTTCCTAGACCCTATATAGAATAATAAGAAAGATCGATGATCAAGTAAAGAAGTTGGATTAGGATAACTAATCAGGGAAATGAACTAAACAAGAGACCCCAATTAAAAGGATTTTGTAATAAGGATATATCCCTAAGGGACTAAAGTAAAAAAGAACTTTGGAGTATTGGAGACACCAAGTTAAAGATTGTTGAGTATGATGAGGATTCAAGGAAAAGATTTGGATATGGGATATTACAATTATTCCCATTGAGGTTACCATGGAGTTGAGAAATATTGTAATCATTGCAAGACAATTCCTTACTTCGAAACATAAGAGTATATGAACTTCGAGGATGAAGTTTATTTTAAGGGGGAGAGTCTGTAACATCCCATCATTAGAGCTTAGAAATAAGCTGAACCAAGATGTGTTCATTGCATTCATGCATAGAAAATCCGAATAATTTTCGCGCTTTTGAACAAAACTTGTCAAAGTGATCGAAGCTTCTCTCAACTGGATGGAATTGGAGTAGATCATCAAGTTGACTGCGATAAGTTTCAATATGACCTTTGTTAAAAACATTATTTTGGGTAATGGTAATTTTATCTAAGGGTAGATCAGATATAATGTAACTAAAGCATTACACACTGATTAATGATTGTCAATTGATCCTTATGTGATCATTCCATGGTATTCATTTCAATAACCATGAATACCAAACTACGAATATAATTCAAGTAACAAGAATATAATAACAAACTCTTGATCCACTTTATCCTTATTTATCTTTACCATGAGTATCATGGTAATATCTAACCTTAATTCTTTAGTGAGATTGAGTAGGAAAGAAACCAAGTCAAGATCATTCACCATGTATCTTTCTATTCATATCAATCTTTACAATTCCTAGTGAATCATATTATAATATCTGTTGTTCATCAATGTTGAGTAATCAGCTATTGATTCACCAATTCTTAACCTATCAATTCTTGGTCTATCAACTCTTGACCATATCATAGCATTCACTTAAGGCCTATAGAGAAAGAAGTAAGAAGAGGTAAGTGATAATGCTAGATTTCAATATCATCTATAGGATGGGAGTATTGGAAGTGAATAAGATCAATATGATAATTAAAGGAGTTAACTCACTCCTAAAATCATATAAGAGTTATTTAGAATATATAATTATATGGTAACAAATAGGATTATAAGGATGAACATTGAAGATAGATACCAAGGAGTAATCCTATGGGATTAACCAATCCTAGTCCATGAATAACATCCCTTAATCCAATAAAGATACTAAGAAGATAATTTTAATACAACTGTAATGTTGTATTGATGAGACCTTGATTAGCCAACTGGAAACCTAAATCATAAAGGATCAAAGGATTATAATGATCATGCCTTACTCACCAAGATTGAATGCTTATATCATGTATAAGTGACATTGGTGGATAAAACATGATTGAAACCTAGTATATATATATTATTCTAGAGTAGCCATGACAAGTCACCATGATATAATTTAAAGTTTGAGTATAAGATATTGGAGTCAAGTAATATAAGATAGTATGATTGAGCTAAGGCTAGAGTAGCATGGAGTTATTGAAGTAGTGTTATTCCTCTTAAAGGATTACAAGATCTTGAAGAGAGTAGAATTTGAAATATATATCTATTAGCGTAATATTAGTGGTGGATGATTATGGAAGAGTATGAATGGAGTTAAAAGTAACTACTTGTTGGATTGGAGGATATGGAACAGTAGAGTAGTTGATATAACCAAGTATAGTTATGAAAAGATTATGAAAGCTTTAGTGTCAATCTCATTGGATTTACAAGTGGATTTAGAAGAATAAAAGATGGATAAGAATATTTTTGCGAAGTAAAGCTCATCAAGTAACACATGATGATGGATAGGAAGAAGTAGTATATCTAGGAAAGGAATTGTTTAAGTAGAAGTCAAGAATTATGAAATATGGAAGGTAGGAATGCTTGGTAAACATGCAAACCTAATTCTATAACCAAACCTAATATCCATATCAAATGATTGATTTATCATCTTATTTCCACAATGTTTTGTAGGAATATTTTCCTATAGCAAATCACTTAAGCAAATCCTTGTCATTTACAATTATCATAACCATATGTGATTAGGAGACATCTCTATCAATTCTTTTCCATAAGATATTCTAGAAAATAACTTTCTATTTTAAAGGGTGATATCATTAAAGATTACAAACATAAAGACAATATGTTTAGCCATTAATCTTTATTCACATCAACAGAAGAATATAAGTATATTAAGAACCCTAAACCCTAGGGTAAGCATTTGCAATTCAAACCCTAACTTCTATGTTAGTTCTAATAAAATATTTACATTGCTATTTCCTAAATTTATGAGAATAATATTAACCATATTAATTACTCAAAACTTTATGTATCAAATAATAATGAAGGATCAATTTATATAGAAGTTTCTTTAATATTATAAATCAATAAGAATCAAAACTCATGGATTAATAGTAATTCATTCTTTAATAAGTTTATGTATATTAGATAAATTAAATTCATATCAAAAGACCCTACAAATACAAAAAGAAAAATATATACATATATATAAAGAAAATAAAGAAGTGATAATATTATATAATAAAAATACACAAAATGAATCTAAATACACTTCATTAGTGTTGCAGCTATTTATCAAATAATTTCTATAAAGAAATTTGCAAACAATTGTGTAGATATAAGTTTAGAAATGAAAACAGGAAATAGAAAATGTCTAATTAAAATAAAAACGAAACCAGGCCTCAGCCCATCTGCCCTTCTTCTTACTCATCGCCCACGAGTAGCCACAGCAACCCAATAGTGGCCCAAGCACAGCCCAACTAAGCCCATACCGTTTCGCCATTCTTTTCCTTTCTTCCTCCTCACGACAGAAAGCAGCGCCGAGAAGCAGCTGCCTGGCACATCGACCGCCGTCCGTCATCGCCGCGATGCCCGCTGTCACGAAGATCCGTGCTGTCGCTGTTCCTTGCCTATAAGAAGGCCACCGTCGCGCCAGAGAGCCTTATCTTCTTCTCTTTCCCATTTTCCTCCTCTGTTCCGAACCCTAGCTGCAAAGGCCGACGAATCGTCGCTGTTCCTGACCTTGTCTCATCCTGCCGTGATGCCTAGAATAAGCCCCGCATCACGCTCAATGTTCTCGTAGAGTCACGCAAGTCAGGGGCGTTGTCGTTTGCGTGGAATCAAGGTCGAACTCTCGCCGGCCACCGCAGCCATCGCCGGACATACACCGTCTCCGGTCCTCCCAATGCCTCCTCGACCTCTCCATCTTCATCAGGGTGAGCTCCTGGATCTTCCAGTAACCTCAAATCATTTTATCTTGCCATATATCGTCATAGCGTCGTGGTCCACCGTCGGTCGCCGCAGTAGGTGGTCGCCGGAGTAGCTCCGGTGACCAAACTTGAGCGGCGCCTGATATGGTTATACCCTACGGGTACGTAACTTCAACATACCTAGTCCAGCCCAAGGAAGGCCCACGGCAGACATACGCTGGCCCGTGAAGATTTTCGGGTGGCCAAGGCCCATAACGTCTTCGGATCCTTGGAGAGCAAGACTAGAGTTTGAATACAACTTGTAACCTACTCGTGTCGGTACCTGAGACCTAGCCTCCCCATATATAAAGGCAAGGAGGGGCCAACGAGGAGGGCACAGAGACGCACGTACACAATAGACCTAGATCCCTCGACTCATACTTTCGCATCCACACCAGATCGAATCTGTGCACCCTGTAACCTTCGGTTCCGCCGTAATCAAAGAGCAGACAAGCAGGAGTAGGGTTTTCCCTCCGGGGGCCTGAACCTGGGTAAATCTCGTGTCCCCTGGTTGCTTGTCTGTTAACCGTGCCACGATCTCCAGCATCCCCATATTCTCCAAAACCCAAGTCCATAACAATGGGCATTGACGAGATTAAACCTCGTCAATTGGCGCCGTCTGTGGGAACTGGGGCTGCTGATTGTGCGGTCGTGACGGTTCCAACCCGATCGATCTACAACTCCGCGGCGACGGAGAATCACCTCCTCTTCGGCGCTTTCGACTTCACCGCCCACTCGCCGGATACCATGAAGGATTTCGAGCCCGTAGGCGACGGACTCGAAATCTTGTTCGGGAGCTTCTGCTTCCAGGTGGGACAAACTGGCACCCTCCGCCTCCCTGAGCGGGTGCCCGTGCCGTCAATCAGGCCCGCTTCATGGGCTCCACACCCCGTGCTACGCACGTCACCATCAACAGATGAGTTCTACAGCAGCAGTTGCTGCAACTCCGATCTGTGCGATCCACCTTCGGATGAAGGGACCTACGGTTCCGGATCCGAAAGCTGCTGCAGCCAACCAATCTGCAGGCGCTATCTGTGCGCCGCAGTCATCCAAACCGACGAGGAAACGCCTAAAACGCCGCCCAACCCCATCCCGCAGGACATTAACGGCGAAAACGGTGGAAACGGCGAAAACGGGGACAACAGGGGCCACCTCATCCAACTTAGCAAAGAAGGATGGGTCGAAGCACGCCGCGCCGTCGCAGGCGAAATAGTCCTACCTTTGGACTCCCCACGTGATCTGCTGATGGCATACCACTACCTCCTCATCGAGGAGCACAAGAAGCAAGTCAAGATGCAGGAGACGCTCGACAAACGCAAGCAAGCAGCCTCTGAGTCCAGTGCGCGACGAGCTGCGCTCACCGCCATAGGACCCGGCTCTAGCACAAACGGAAACCAGGGAAACAAGCACCGCTCTCGGGTGGAAAACATGGACACGAAGGAGCGGCGTGACGTGACCCGAACCCTCCACACATCGTTCATGGATATGGACGCCGACGGCAACATCATCCCGAAGACGCCACAAGCTGCGATCATGGCAGCCACTGCGTATCTCGCGGCGCACCCACTGCCGGAGGGGGATCCGAAAAGGGCCATGCATAGGTCCGCACTCACCGGACTAGGACTAATCGGAGCTGCGCTCCACGAAGACGCTCCTACGGAGCCGAAGAAGAAAGCTCCGGCCAGGCGCGACCGGAGCCCCACTCCCTCATCCGAAGATGAAGAAGAACACGATCTTCCTCGAAGGAAGAAAAGCTCGCACCGCCATAAACACGACTACGACGCCAGAGACAAGCTTACACAGTGCAAGATCGACAAAGCACGCGCCAAACGCGCATGCTCGTCTGAATCTGAGATGGATGAAGACGAAGGAGAACTCTGCGGGGCTCGATGCTTTAGCAGATCCGTCCGGCAAACACAGATGCCACGCAACTTCAAGCTTCCTTCGGATACTCCGAAGTTCAACGGCACGCAAGATCCAAAGTCCTAGCTCAGTGACCATCTGTCATCTGTTAAGCTTCACGGAGGCAACAAAGAAACCGCCATGCAATGCTTTCAGCTGCAGCTGACAGGCGCGGCGCGGGTCTGGCTTAGCAGCCTATCATCAGGATCCATCCGAAGCTGGGAGGAGCTCACTTATAGCTTCATCCGAAATTTCAAAGGCACCAGCAAGAGGCCCGCCTCAATTGAAGAATTGCGAGCCTGCACTCAGAGAACGGGTGAATCCATTCGCTCGTACATACTACGCTGGTCTACAACCAAGAACTCCGCAGCACACATCTCCGAAGAGCGGGCCATCGACGCCTTCAGGGACGGCGTCAAACGCCCAGACTTCAAGGAGAAACTTGGACGTGTAAAGCCCAAGACACTCGACCAGCTCATGGAAATCGCCAACAGTTGGGCAGACGGCGAAGATTGCATCCAGCGGGCGCAATCAGATGAAGAGGACGACTACGAGGACCGCGATGGACCCGACATGGTCGCAACCGGCTACGCCGACCGCCGTAACGACAACAGCCGCAACAGCGGAGGATACCGCAGCGGAAACTTCCGCGACAACGGACGACCAACGCAGTCGTGGCAACGCCGCGACCGCGACAACGGACCCTCAGCATTCGACAAACTTTTGGGTCCATGCACCATCCACTTCTACATCGACAAGCAAGATGGCAAAAAGAAAGCTAGCCACATGCTCAAGGACTGCCGCGAGTTCCAGAAACTCAGCAAAGGCATGGTGCAGATGAGGCAACAAGCTCCAATCCCTGCGTTCGGAAACGCACCTGCGCCAGGTGAAATAGCACACGGAGCTCCTCCACCGCCGCCTATTGGAAGCCCAAATCAACCAGTCGCACCAGCGCAAAACAACGCCGGGATCGCATACCCCCCACCAAAGGGAGCACTAAATATGATCCAGAAGGGACGCCCAACCAACAGGGTGCAGAAGAAAATCACCCGACAAATCAATTTGGCCATGGCAACTCCGCCTGCAATCCCTGAGTACCTCCGTGGATCGGAGTCCTGCATCACATTCACTCGCGCGGATCACCCTTGCCAGATCCCTCGCCCAGGTCATGCTGCCCTGGTGCTGGAGGCGCAGATCGTAGGCTTCGAGATGAGTCGCGTCTTCATGGACGGCGGCAGCGGCATCAACCTAATGTTCGCAAGCACTCTAGCAGCTATGCGGATCCCGCAATGCATCCTGGAACAATCAGACATAACGTTCCACGGCATTGTCCCAGGGAAGGGCATCTTCCCCCTGGGCAAAATAGGGCTCGACGTCATCTTCGGGAAGCCGGACAACTTTCGGCAGGAGCGCCTAGAATTCGAAGTGGTGGACTGGCCGTCGCAATACCACGCCATCCTGGGACGTGTAGCATTCGCAAGGTTCCTGGCCGTCCCACACTACGCATACCTACTACTCAAGATGCCAGGACCAAGGGGCGTCATCACAGTCCACGGGAGCTTCACCCGATTGGACCAATGCGACAGGGATTTCAACAAAATCTCCCAGTCTTTCGGCATGCAAGACGAGCTTGTAAGGCTCCGTGAGGTGACGGACAATGGGCTACCCCCAGTCACAAAGCAGAACGCACCTGATATGTCTTTCGACTCCACCATCAATACCAAAAAAGTGCGGGTCCATCCAACGGATGCCTCCAAGACGGCGCTGATCGCCAACGACCTCAGCACCGCATAGGAAGGCGCGCTCGTCGAATTCCTCCATGAGCGCTGGGAAATCTTCGCCTGGTGTCCTGCGGACATGCCAGGAGTTCCCAGGGAATTCGCCGAGCACGCACTCAATGTCTTCCCAGACACCAAGCCAGTCAAGCAGTCCATCCGAAGACTGTCGGAGCCACGAGCCGAAGCTATCGGCAAGGAGATCAACAGATTACTCGCAGCAGACTTCATCCGGGAAATCAAGGAAAGCGAGTGGCTGGCAAACACGGTGATGGTCCCGAAGAAGGACACGGACATCCTGCGGATGTGCGTGGACTTCACGTCACTAAATAAACACTGCCCTAAGGACCACTTCCCTCTTCCTCGGATCGACCAGATCATTGATTCGACTGCAGGTTGTGAGAAACTCTCCTTCCTCGACGCCTACTCAGGCTATAACCAGATTCGACTCAAGGTCGAAGATCAAGAGAAAACGGCGTTCATCACACCATTCGGAGTATACTGCTACAACACAATGCCCTTCGGGCTAAAGAACGCGGGTGCAACGTACCAGCGATGCATGCAGGCCTGCCTCAAGGACCAGATCGGTCGCAACGTCCAAGTCTATGTCGACGACATAGTCATAAAAACCAAGGAGGCAAGAACACTTATCGACGATCTCCGCGAGACGTTCGACAACCTTGATCACTACAGGATCAAGCTCAATCCAGAAAAGTGCGCCTTCGGCGTCCCCTCGGGTCAGCTGCTCGGGTACTTCATCTCTCAACGAGGGATCGAAGCGAACCCGAAGAAAATCAAAGCTATCATGACAATGGAGAAGCCGAAAAACCTCAAGGGCGTCCAGCAGCTCGCAGGGCGAGTAGCGGCACTAAGCAGGTTCATCAGCCGCATGGGCGAGAAGGCCCTACCATTTTACCAGTTGCTGCGCAAGGCAGACAAGTTCGAGTGGACACCAGAAGCCAACGACGCATTCGAAAGCCTCAAGCGGCTCCTCTCCACCTCGCCAGTTTTGGTCACGCCAAAAGAACGCGAGCCCCTGTTGCTGTACATAGCAGCCACACACCAGGTGGTCAGTACAGTACTCGTGGTCGAACGACCCGAAGAAGGCAAGACCCACGGGGTACAACGCCCAATTTACTACCTCAGCGAGGTTCTCACTCCAACAAAACAGCGGTACCCGCACTACCAGAAGCTGGCCTACGGCGTGTTCATGACGGCTCGACGACTGAGCCACTACTTCCAGGAGCATCAGGTGATGGTCATCAACGAGGCACCCCTAAACAACATCCTGAATAACCAAGAGGCCACAGGACGCGTGGCCCTGTGGGGCATTGAACTATCACCCCTGGACATCATCTACGAGAAGCGACACGCAATCAAATCCCAAGTCCTTCCGGACTTCCTGGTGCACTGGATGGAGCTGCAGCTGCCTGACACCCTAGACATGTCGCAGTCCTGGACAATGCATTTTGACGGCTCCAAACGCGAAGCCGGAGCAGGGGCAGGAGTCATACTGACCTCCCCGCAAGGTGACCAGATGAAGTACGTCCTTCGGATGAAATTCAGAGCCTCCAACAACGAGGCCGAATACGAAGCCCTCATCCATGGCATGAAGATGGCAAAAATATGCGGCCTGAACCTGGGTAAATCTCGTGTCCCCTGGTTGCTTGTCTGTTAACCGTGCCACGATCTCCAGCATCCCCATCTTCTCCAAAACCCAAGTCCATAACAATGGGCATTGACGAGATTAAACCTCGTCAGCGCCACAACTACCAGGTTCACCGTCGCGCCCTCTTTCTGATAAGCCTAGCCACTTCCCCACGCGCTCACCAAATCACGAGATCAAGTATCGATCTGAGAAGAACAAGCTCAGGTGACGTCATGCTCTCGTCACCACTGTGCAACCAGTTGGTTTGACTAAGTCCTTGCACGCGTGGCAGATGACGTGGTCACTAGCCCACGGGTCAGTGACTGGGGCTGGGTGTGTATGCGGTGTAGAAAGTCAATGCTTGTTTAGAAAATAAATAAAACAATATACATCTAAAAAACAAATAAATTCCATAGATTAAATAAAATGAATAAAACTTAGAAATTCAATAACTTTTATTTTATAATGTAGAAAATATGTTCAATATATGAAAATTTCCAGAAAAATAAAATCTATAACATTAAACTATTATAAAACATTATTATGTTAATAATTTAAATAATTATTATTTAATAAAGATTTTATAAGTATTAAAACTTTGATAATTCATATTTTAATAATGGTAAATGTTAAAAAATATAAATAATATACCAAAAATCTTAGCAAACTAATATCTATAATTTAAAACTATAATCATGTATTATTATTTATTAAGTATTTATAAAGTAATAAACCTTATAAAAATCATATCTTATTATTTATAATCACAAAAATAAATGTGATATACCAAAATGGTCACAATAATAATACCTACATGTTAAAAATATAATATTCCACTTTTGAGGTAAATAAAAATTCAAACAATTTAATAACTTGAATTTAAACTTATTTCCTTAATTAATAATTCATATAAAGGTAAATAAAATTTGTTAATATTCCTAAAATTTGTTAATAAAATTTAGGTCTAATAAGTAATACTAGTCTTAAATATTTATAATATAGAGTCAAATTGGTCCAACACATTTTAAATACAATTTTATTGAATTATCCTTCAACCATATGTGTAGTTTATTTTCTAAAAAGGATCTTTAACAAATATAAAATCTTCAAGAATGATATTTTAACCAAATAAAATCTTTTACCATTGTTTCACTCATAACTTTATAATGGACTAAATCCAGAGATAATTCATAAGTAGTAAATATTATTATTTACTTATTCACAAACCATAACCACACCCTTATAAGGATATAAATCCTATTGTACATTTATAATGTTAAGAAACCACTACTCAAATAAAAGTAATGCCATTCTTAAATAACTTTAATGAAACAAAATAAACTAAACAAGATACAAGTATCATAAGTAATACACCTACGTCTATCTATGTCTTTAAAGTTAACTTTAGTCTACAAGACTTTAAATATTAAGATAAAAACTTTATTATGTGTTTTATAGTTAACTTTGGTCTATTATAATTAAGTTATAAAGCATATCAAATCCAAACTATTCCAGCAAGCACAAACAACATCAACCACCTCTGATTAACCACAAGGATTGTTTAAACCTTAATAAAGGAATCTTTTCTTCAAAAGTTATTCGTTTTGCCACTTCAGTTAACATATGACAATTAATCATAATCACCTTACTTTATACTTTACTTGTATACTTAGGTTTGATAACACTAAAGTTCTTTATAAGTGACATTACTTCTAAAATAAAAATTTGAAGGTAAACAATTATAGTATAAGCAATCTTGAGTAGCATTTCACATTTGTGTGTATCTCATTGTTTTATGATATTATAATTACATATTGTTTCACACACACTCACAAGCCTTAATAAGAAGCACAAGTGTGAAAATTAATCTAAAAGGGCAACACATTCTAAAGAAACCATTCCTAGCATTCAAAACCTAGATCAACGTTATCCCTGGGATTTGAGTTTACGAAATTGCATTACATTACTTATGCATAATAGCATCTTGCTTCTTTAAACATTAGTCCTTACTGTACCAATGATGCTGATTTCATATATTGGATCTTATATTGTCTCGAAGACCGTGAGTGCATAATCTTGCAATCACAAAAGGCAAGTTCACACTTGCTCATGTCCTTTGATTATTTTTTGTAAAGTATTTTGCAAATCCAGTGTTGTCATCACCTGCATTTGAAAAGGGTTAGAAAACACTATTTTCATAATAATATGATTATAGATTATTTACCATGAGGTAATAACCTACTATGAAAGTTTCGGTGGTAAAGGAATGGGATGGGAGAAGTCGGCTGTATCCTTTTCCTCTCGTATTTTGCAAATCCAGTGTTGTCATCACCTGCATTTGATTCTTGCGCCGTATATTACGCGTTAACCATGAGATTTGGAATGGGATGGAGAAGTCAGCTGTATCCTTTTCCTCTCGTATGGAGGCAAGACGACCTTAACGTGACGTTGTGATTCCTTGTGCGGATCCAACATATGGGTGGGCACCCTTAGGCCCCACACTTTTGGTGTCTAGATTATCTATGAATGGTTTTTAGGGATATAGTCCATTTAAATGGTACTCGTCTGGGCATCACCAGGTCATAGAGTCTTCGGGAACTCATCAGGGTTTTAGCCTGCCCGAAAGGGGGCCTAACGGAGGTGAGCCGGCCCCGAAGGATCGTGCAGACATATGAGGTCACGGAGAGGACAGTGATTGGCTTGGATCATCTACTGGGCCCCACACCATAGGAAGTGTGGATGGGAAAGATCGTCCGGTCGTGCAACAAGGATTTGATCTCTCATGGGTAAAGTAACGCACCTCTGTAGAGTGTAAGAACTATAACTTGTTACTCCATGTTCCGGGAAGGAGCTACGAACACTACGGGAAAGGAACTCCATGAAAGTTCTGATAAACCCGTGAAGGATGACGGACTGTAACATCCCAAAAATCATGATTTATAAAGTTTGCATAGAATTCATGTCACATCCCAAAAATTTCCAAATTTTGATACGCGAAAAATAAATAAACAAATTAAACAATTATTGAAATTTAGGGTGAAAAGAAACTTTTTGATTCCAAATGGAAACATCAAAATGTATTTTGATCAAATAGAATCCTAGAGGGATTTAAAAATAAAATAAACAAATAATAAATAAAGTTATAAAAGTTGGAATCACCATTTTTGGATCTTTAAATAAAAAGATATGGTTTTTATAAGCAAAGGAAGAAACATTAAATAAGGATTATTTTAAGAGCCAAATTAAATCTTGGCCAAGCAATGGAAATAAAAAAAATTTGTTTAATAAAAAGAGTAAAGTATTATATAAATAAAATCATGAGGATTTATTAATATCCAATTTTATTTATGTAAAGACAATTTCCTATTTTGAATGAACATTAAAAACTTTATAAAGTATTTCAAATAAAAATTCAAAGTGTTGTATTTTTCAAATAAAACCTACTAAAGAGACTTTGGAAAAAATTTAGATTTCAAATAGTGTTTTAAAACATATTTGAATCCTATTTGAAATAAAGACTAATGTCTATTTATTTATTTTTAATAAATAATAAACCCTAAAATTAATTATTCTATATTTGACTTTAGATTATGTTAAATAACAGTATTAAAATCTACACAAAGTTTGGTGGTGGTTTGAATTCAAATGGAGTTTGAATTGTTTGAATAAAAATAAAAACAGAAATTCAAAATAGAAAAGAAAAACTTTCTGTACAAAAAAAATGAATCAAACCCAACCCACTGCCAAGGCCCAGTCTAGCCCAACTCGCAGCCCACCTGCTCACCCCACTCGCGAATCGTTTTTCACCCAGAAGCAAACCCGCTAAGTCACTGAGCTGCGGTCCTCACTCTCTCTCCCTCTCTCTCGTAGACAACGCGGCCCCACGCCATCAGTCGTCGTCTCCACCTCGACCGTTTCCCCCTCGCCGTTTCTTCCACGATTCAATTGCGTTAATTCGCGTTGATGGCTGGAGTAATCTCGGCGGTGACCACGCACCCTTAAGCGCCTCCCTCCCCTCTTCCATTCCCCCCAAGCAACGCTTCCCCTCTGCCTCCAGGCTGCCCCAATTTCGAGCTCGAGCCTATCTGTTCCGACGAGCCTCTCCAGCCGATTCCGGAACCGTCCGAACACCCCTCGCCTCCCAGTGCACGCGAGCCTGCTCCCCATCTCCTGGTGTATCTCCCAGTGCCGCTCGCTAGCCCACGCATTCACTAGAGACTCGACAACCTCGACACCCGAGCGCCACCGTCGTCTATCACTTCTTCGACGACCCTTTCCCGTAAGTATCGTCTGCCCCTGTCTCTCCCGATGATGCCTTGGTGACCGCCACACTCACAGGCGTCTAACGCACCCTTTCTTTCTTTTTTAGTGGCCTACAAGCTCGCCTCCGACGACAACCAGAAGCACCCGACGCCGTCGCCGACTCCGACGAGCAATCGTCACTGCTCTAGTGCGCCCCTCGACGAACTGAGGCCACCTTGAGCTTCACCGCAACCACGCGAGCCCGGTGAGCATCCTCACTCCCTCCCGCGCTTCCTGGTTCATCGCCAACGACACCATTCGAGCGTGCGCCGCCGTCAGCCGCCGCCAGCGCCGCCAGTCCATGGTCAGGCCGATGTGAGCCATTGGATCTCGATCTGAGCCGTGCGATGTGTTTTAAATCTAACAGCCCACAGAGCACGATCCAGCCGAAGCGGTACCATCCAATAGGATAAAGCCACGTGTCCAGAGTTGATTTAAAACAGAAAATTTTGATCTATTGAATATGCAAACTTGTAAAATTCATAACTTTTAATCTACACGTCCAAATTTTGCAAATTTTATATCAATGGAGTCAGCAGAACAATTACTTTTCAACCATGCACTTTGTTTAATGTTTTACTTCTGGAAAATTGGTTGAATTTGCAGAAACTTGTGTAGGCATAATTTGAATATAAAAATTGTTCTAGAAATATTTTTAAGGTGAATTCTTTGCTAAGTGGTTTTTTTTGAACCTACTGACCATAGAAACCAACTTATGGAATTAAAAATGTATTTTGTGAATCCAAATAACAAATCTTTGAATAAGAGCATTTCTAGTCAAATAAAAATATTGTTTATGTGTTAAAAATACTTTTGACTAAAATCTTGGGAGAATGATTTGAGTTAAACTCTCTGACCCTAAAACACCAAGTTTTGAGACTTAAAAATATATTTGATGAACCCTATAAAATTATTAACTTGCAAAAGGCATTTTCAACAACATAAAATATCACTTTGGTATAATATTTGGTTTATGAGGTGAAACCTTTTGCAGATGGTTTTACCACTTTTGTAAATGACCAATATGAGCTTTAAAATGTTTGGAGCCTAGTAGAAACCACTTTTCCAAATAAAACGATCTTTTGCATGCTTGCATGCATTGCCTTGTTTCTATTATTTTATGTGTGGTAAATTGTTTGAATGCTAGTTGAATATGTGTTTGCTTAATTGAATTGTAGTGAAATTAGAAGAGTGTGATATTTGAAAGATCAAGAAGTGAACCAATATTCTCTACTAAAAAGACAAGTGACACTATCATCCATGTCCTATTATTTTCATTACACTTAGTGGATTTTGTAGAATGCATGATAGGACTACTATATTTATATGCTATGTTATATCCTATTAGGATATCCTCATATCTTCCTTAGTGAAAACATTGTAGTTGTAGTATGATTAGCCCTGCTTTATACTTGGGATGGAATACCATATCATGATTATATGAAGTGTTGGAAAAATATATGTTTTATATAATAAAACAAGTACTCAATGAACCACCTGGGTGGAATGAGGATACTCAATTTTGGACAAGGTGGCAACAAAGGGAACCATGTTTATATGGCTATCTTTTTGTATGTGCACTAGAAGAAAACCACCCAGGGACTTAGAGATTGAACATGTTTCTCGTACAGTGGCTTCCGTGTACAGCCACATGCTAAATGGGCTTTGGCTTAGTCAACTACATAGTGGAAGACCCTTGCATTGGCATCTTCAGGTTAACTAGAATTGTGTATTGGAAATATATCCTTACATTGGTGCCTGGTAGACAAGCTAGCATTGTGTATTGGGAGGACTTCTATGGAAATACTTTGTCACATTCTCGATCTGCCGGTACTCCATTTGGTGTGTACTTATGTAGCGGCCACTGGTGGCGTCAAGACGAGATTGTGTCATGTGGGTAAAGTGTACAACTTTTGCAGAAGATCAAATTCTAAGTACTTAGCCGTGTCCCCGGTTATGGACAACTCTGAGCAACTAAGGCCTGAAGCTATGGAAGATCTCGACATTCCAATTTCTCAAAGTAAAACTTGATGGTGACAACAAGGGACTAGAAGCACTTGGAGTTTTCCAAGGAGTTTAGAAAGACTTGTCAAAAGATCAAAACTATTTTGAAAATATAGGATAAAACTATATTGCTTTCTGCAAAGGAGCCTAAACCCTACTTAGCCAAATATGCATGTAATGATAGGATCCACTTATTTCTACATAATAGTGAAACTTGCCAATACAATTCAAATGTATTGACCCTTGTGGCTGCAACTTATTATGTTGCAGGTTTGTTTGATGTTAGTGAAGTGGGTTGAATAGGATTGCAAGTCTACAACCAACATGATTGCCTGTGGCACTTTGAAGATGAAGGACTCCATGCTATATAGATTTTCTGCTGCATTGTAATGTGATAGCCAAATGAGCTATGTAAGATGTAATGAATTATTTTATTCCTGGTTATAAATTTGTAATATGACCTTTGTTTCTTGATATTACATCTTAACTGTTGATGCTAGCTATTGATCTAGGGACTAGCATTGTAAACACAGGGATCTCTACCTTATTAAAGGTTGGGACCTTTACAGATGGTATCAGAGCACTGTGTTGCCTGTAGGATTGTAACCCTAGGATTGGACAAAACCCCTTAGAAAAATAGGCGTTGTTTTTGTTCCAAAACTTATTTACAAACAATCTTGTAAACTCTTTCCTCAACCTCTTTAGTTTTGATTCTACATATCTTCCTTTTCAACTTGATGGACAAAACCTCCACCATGACCTAGGACTTCAACTTAGACATCACTAAGGACTACAAGTGAGAACCAAGAGACATTAGATTGCCTACCAAAAACATTGATATCATGTTAGTATATGGATCATATTGACCTATGAGGTATGATTATACTAAGTTAATTATTTCAAGAAAACTTGTTGTTTCCTTCAACTCGTGAGTTAAGCTCATAAGTTGTTAAGTGAATAGTTGCTTGTTGATTTTTTGATTGCTTGATTGAACTTGATTGTTTTGGGTTGTGTGTTAGAACTTCTTTAAGTCTATCTATCATTACTTATCCCTATCAAACCAACAGATGCCTCCCCGTCGTGGCAACCCCAACCAAAACAACAACAATAACGTCACTCCCGAGATGCAGCAGTTGATGACAGGGCCAGCTCAACTAATGCAGATAATGACACAGTTTATGCAAAATCAGAATCAGAACAACAACAACAACAATCAGAATAATCCTCTAGCTCATGACATGCTCACCAGGTTTCTAAAACTAAGACCTGCAAGGTTCTAGGGAACAACTGACCCAATGGTAGCAAATGATTGGTTACGTTCGGTGAACAAGGACTTAGTGACTGTTGGCTGCACCGACGAAGAAAAAGTTAGGTTTGCAGCATATCTGCTTGAAGGACCAGCAGCAACATGGTGGGACAACTTTCAGATCACCACTCCCCTTGAGGAAGTGACTTGGGCTATTTTTGAGGATGGTTTCCGTACAGCTCACATCTCATCTGGAGTGATAAGCTTGAAGAAAAAGGAGTTTCACAATCTAAAACAGCATCACCTCAGTGTGGCTGAGTACATTGAAGAATCCAACAATCTGGCACGCTATGCACCGGATGAAGTGGATACAGATGCTAAGAGGAAGGAGAAACTCCTCGAAGGACTTAATGATGAATTGAACCTGCATCTATCTTTTGCCTATGTCCCAACTTATCAATCACTCTGTGACAAAGCCACCATCTTGGAAAACAAGATGAATCAAGTTGAGAACAGAAAGAGGAAGCATAAACTCAAGCATCGCTCAGGATCATCACAAAAGAAGCGTTCATTCAAAAAGAGCAATGAAGATTCTGAACCACATCAGTATCACCACAACAATAATGAGAATGATAATAATGGAAATGATACTGACAATGGAGATGACCTTGGTCAAAACCAACATGACACTTTCAGGAAGAAAGACATTAGCCAGTTGTAGTGCTATAATTGTAAGGAACTTGGACACTATGCATCAGACTGTCCTAAAAAGAAAAAGAAAAAGGATGTTCGAAACTCCAATGGAAATGACTTCAATGTGACCCAGAAAGGACATGTGAACCACATTAACATGGATGGGAGCCTGAAGAAATAAAAGAAGTGGATGTCAGGAACTAGTTAACTTAGTTGAGTCAAATAAGGATTCCTTGTCTGGATATCAAGTGTTGAACCCATGGTCAAGTGAACTATCAATGTAACCCTATAAGACTTTCTTTTTAAGGGTGGTAGTACCCCAGTTGTCTTCAAGCTAACTTGTAACCCCTAGCCTTCCCAAATCTCGGGACGAGACTTCTTTTAAGGGTGGTAGCCTATCACATCCCAAATTTTTCCAAATTTTGATATGTGAAAAATAAATAAACAAATTAAACAATTGTTGAAATTTAGGGTGAAAAGAAACTTTTTGATTCCAAATGGAAACATCAAAACCTATTTTGATCAAATATAATCCTAGAGGGTAAATAAAATAAAAAAATAATAAATAAAGTTATAAAAGTTGGAATCACCATTTTTGGATCTTTAAATAAAAAGATATGGTTTTTATAAGCAAAGGAAGAAATATTAAATAAGGATTATTTTAAGAGCCAAATTAAATCTTGGCCAAGAAATGGAAATAAAATATTTTTGTTTAATAAAAAGAGTAAAGGATTATATAAATAAAATCATGAGGATTGATTAATATCCAATTTTATTTAAGTAAAGACAATTTCCTATTTTGAATGAACATTAAAAACTTTATAAAGTATTTTAAATAAAAATTCAAAGTGTTGTATTTTTCAAATAAAACCTACCGAAGAGGCTTTGGAAAAAATTTAGATTTCAAATAGTGTTTTAAAACATATTTGAATCCTATTTGAAATAAAGACTAATGTCTATTTATTTATTTTTAATAAATAATAAACCCTAAAATTAATTATTCTATATTTGACTTTAGATTATGTTAAATAACAGTATTAAAATCTACACAAAGTTTGGTCGTGGTTTGAATTCAAATGGAGTTTGAATTGTTTGAATAAAAATCAAAACAGAAATTAAAAATAGAAAAGAAAAACTTTCTGTACAAAAAAAATGAATCAAACCCAACCCACTGCCAAGGCCCAGTCTAGCCCAACTCGCAGCCCACCTGCTCACCCCACTCGTGAATCGTTTTTCACCCAGAAGCAAACCCGCTAAGTCACTGAGCTGCGGTCCTCACTCTCTCTCCCTCTCTCTCGCAGACAACGCGGCCCCACGTCATCAGTCGTCGTCTCCACCTCGACCGTTTCCCTCTCGCCGTTTCTGTCGCGATTCAATTGCGTTAATTCGCATTGATGGCTGGAGTAATCTCGCCGGCGACCGTGCACACTTAAGCGCCTCCCTCCCCTCTTCCATTCCCCCAAGCAACGCTTCCCCTCTGCCTCCAGGCTGCCCCAATTTCGAGCTCGAGCCTATCTGTTCTGACGAGCCTCTCCGGCCGATTCTGGCGCCGTCCGACCACCCCTCGCCTCCCAGTGCACGCGAGCCTGCTCTCCATCTCCTGGTGTATCTCCCAGTGCCGCTCGCTAGCCCACGCATTCACTAGAGACTCGACAACCTCGACACCTGAGCGCCAACGTCGTCTGCCACTTCTCCGGTGACCCTTTCCCGTAAGTACCGTCCGCCCCTGTCTCTCTCGATTATGCCTTTGTGACCGCCACACTCACAGGCGTCTAACGCACCCTTTCTTTCTTCTTCTGGTGGCCTACAAGCTCGCCTCCGACGACAACCAGAAGCACCCGACGCCGTCACCGACTCTGACAAGCAATCGTCGCTGCTCCAGTGCACCCCTCGACGAACTGAGGCCACCTTGAGCTTCACCGCAACCACGCGAGCACGGTGAGCATCCTCACTCCCTCCTGCGCTTCCTGGTTCATCGCCAATGCCACCGTCCGAGCGTGCGCCACCGTCAGCCACCGCCAGTCCATGGTTAGGCCGCTGTGAGCCATTGGATCTCGATCTGGTGGCCACGATAGATTAACTTAACGAAAGGGTATGCATCAATCTGAGCCGTGCGATGTGTTTTAAATCTAACAGCCCATAGAGCACGATCCAGCCGAAGCGGTACTGTCCAATAGGATAAAGCCACATGTCCAGAGTTGATTTAAAACAGAAAATTTTGATCTATTGAATATGCAAACTTGTAAAATTCATAACTTTTATTCTACATGTCCAAATTTTGCAAATTTTATATCAATGGAATCAGTAGAACAAGTACTTTGCAACCATGCACTTTTTTTAATGTTTTGCTTCTGTAAAATTGGTTGAATTGCAGAAACTTGTGTAGGCATAATTTGAATATAAAAATTGTTCTAAAAATATTTTTAAGGTGAAATCTTTGCTAAGTGGTCTGTTTTGAACCTACTGACCATAGAAACCAACTTATGGAATTAAAAATGTATTTCTTGAATCCAAAGAACAAATCTTTGAATAAGAGCATTTCTACTCAAATAAAAATATTGTTTATGCGTTAAAAATACTTTTGAGTAAAATCTTGGGAGAATGATTTGAGTTAAACTCTCTGAACCTAAAACACCAAGTTTTGAGACTTAAAAATATATTTGATGAACCCTATAAAATTATTACCTTGCAAAAGGCATTTTCAACAACATAAAATATCACTTTGGAATAATATTTGGTTTATGAGGTGAAACCTTTTGCAAATGGTTTTACCACTTTTGTAAATGACCAATATGAGCTTTAAAATGTTTAGAGCCTAGTATAAACCACCTTTCCAAATAAAACGATCTTTTGCATGCATTGCCTTGTTTCTATTATTTTATGTGTGGTAAATTGTTTGAATGCTAGTTGAATATGTGTTTGCTTGATTGAATTGTAGTGAAATTAGAAGAGTGTGATATTTGCAAGATCGAGAAGTGAACCAATATTCTCTACTAAAAAGACAAGTGACACTATCATCCATGTCCTATTATTTTCATTACACTTAGTAGATTTTGTAGAATGCATGATAGGACTACTATATTTATATGCTATGTTATATCCTATTAGGATATCCTCATATCTTCCTTAGTGAAAACATTGTAGTTGTAGTATGATTAGCCCTGCTTTATACTTGGGATGGAATACCATATCATGATTATATGAAGTGTTGGAAAAATATATGTTTTATATAATAAAACAAGTACTCAATGAACCACCTGGGTGGAATGAGGATACTCAATTTTGGACAAGGTGGCAACAAAGGGAACCATGTTTATATGGCTATCTTTTTGTATGTGCACTAGAAGAAAACCACCCAGGGACTTAGAGATTGAACATGTTTCTCGTACAGTGGCTTCCGTGTACAGCCACATGCTAAATGGGCTTTGGCTTAGTCAACTACATAGTGGAAGACCCTTGCATTGGCATCTTCAGGTTAACTAGAATTGTGTATTGGAAATATATCCTTACATTGGTGCCTGGTAGACAAGCTAGCATTGTGTATTGGGAGGACTTCTATGGAAATACTTTGTCACATTCTCGATCTGCCGGTACTCCATTTGGTGTGTACTTATGTAGCGGCCACTGGTGGCGTCAAGACGAGATTGTGTCATGTGGGTAAAGTGTACAACTTTTGCAGAAGATCAAATTCTAAGTACTTAGCCGTGTCCCCGGTTATGGACAACTCTGAGCAACTAAGGCCTGAAGCTATGGAAGATCTCGACATTCCAATTTCTCAAAGTAAAACTTGATGGTGACAACAAGGGACTAGAAGCACTTGGAGTTTTCCAAGGAGTTCAGAAAGACTTGTCAAAAGATCAAAACTATTTTGAAAATATAGGATAAAACTATATTGCTTTCTGCAAAGGAGCCTAAACCCTACTTAGCCAAATATGCATGTAATGATAGGATCCACTTATTTCTACATAATAGTGAAACTTGCCAATACAATTCAAATGTATTGACCCTTGTGGCTGCAACTTATTATGTTGCAGGTTTGTTTGATGTTAGTGAAGTGGGTTGAATAGGATTGCAAGTCTACAACCAACATGATTGCCTGTGGCACTTTGAAGATGAAGGACTCCATGCTATATAGATTTTCTGCTGCATTGTAATGTGATAGCCAAATGAGCTATGTAAGATGTAATGAATTATTTTATTCCTGGTTATAGAGTTGTAATATGACCTTTGTTTCTTGATATTACATCTTAACTGTGGATGCTAGCTATTGATCCAGGGACTAGCATTGTAAAAACAGGGATCTCTAACTTATTAAAGGTTGGGACCTTTACAATTCATGCATTCATAAGCATTTGACCTTTTCAAATGAAATTTCAAATTAAGAAACCATATTTTGCATATTAACTTTATTCAAGTAAGTCAAGGCTTATATTTTATTTTCCAAATATGTTTAGGGTTTGATCAGTAATGATTTGGAAGTGAATACAAATCCCACACAAAAAATTTCAAAACAAATTCAAACAAAAAACCATTTTTATGCCTATTATCATTATATTAATAAAGGCATGGTTTTATATTTATTTTCAAACTCAATATGGTTTTTGAGTGTAAGTAGATGTTTTACACATCTTTGGACACAAGAAGCATAGTAAAATAGTCTGGAGGAAATTCAAATTGAAACAGATTTGAAATAGTCATTCAAATTCAAACCAGAAAATCAAAACAGAAAAAGAAAAAGAGAAAAAAATAAACCCAGCTAACTAACTAGCCCAACCCACCTGTGGCCCAACAACCAGCCCAGCAAGCCCACCCGGGAAAACCCCCTCCCCTCTCTATTTCTCACCTGCACGCATACCCTCTCCCTCGCTGTCAAGTGGCCCTACGCCAGGTCATCATCGTCGTCCTCAATCACCGCGCGAGACCAGCTCGCCATGGCCGTTTCCTCTCTTCACTGCCGCGATCTCAATTCCAGTAATTGGCGATAAATGCGTGCGTAATCCCCGCCCCCGCTCTAGCTACTTAATCCCCTCCCCACTCCGCTCCTTTCCCCTCACTCAGCGCTCTCTCTCCGCCATCAGGCTGTCCGCAATTCAACTCACACCACCATGGCATCGAACGACTCTAGGGTGAGTCTCGAGCGCCCCTGTCTCTCGTTCACGCGAGCGTGTACCTCTTGCCCTTGCGCACCTCCTGACATCTCTGGTTTGTCCTACATCGCCCCAGGTCGCCGTCCCTGTCCACCCCTGCAAAGAACCGACGCTGCCCGTAACTCCGACGAGCAATCTAGGTAAAAGCCGAGCGCCCCTTGCCTTATGCCTTCCACTATCGTGTTCGCCTGACCTTTGTGCACGCACTGATGCTCCTAGTTTGTTCTAGGGCGATCCAGAACACCGTCAATGTCTCCGTTCGCACGAACCCGACGCTGCCTGCAACTCCGACGAGCGCTAGCCACTGCTACAGCACGCCCCTGTCCACTCCAGTAGCACGTTGAGCTTCCTCGTGCTCTCGCGAGTCTGGTAAGCATCACCGCAACCCCCAGCCCCCTCTATATTCGCCAGACCATCGCCGCCAGTAGCGCTGCTGCCGCTGTATCCACGCGCGCCGCCAGTTCATGATCAAGCCGCTGTGAGCCGTTAGATCTAGATCCAACGCATCAGATTAGATCACTTAACGAAAGGGTATGGTTAGATCTGGCCCATACGTTGTTACTTAAATCCTACAGCTCTGGATGGTCGATCCAACCGACTCAGTACGGGCCAATCAGATACGTCCACGTGTCTGGGATTTTGTTTTAAAATCTGTTTTTGAATCTATTAGATATTTAAACTTGTAAATTCAATAACTTTTGTTCTGTTTATCCAAAAAATGCAAATAATATACCAATGGAATCACAAAATTAAATACAACACATCTGTAGGCTTGGTTTTGTATTTTGCCTCTGTTAAAATAGAATTTTATGCAGAGACATTTGTAGGCTTATTTTGTGTATAAAAATTATTTTGAAAACGTTTTAAAGACTATTTTGTGTCTATTTAGTCTATAAAAGTTAGTTTAATGTTTAGTATTGTTTACTTGTCTTGTTTGGTTTGATAAAAATCATCACATAGCATTTGCATGCATTCATATATTTTTGCTTGAATTATTTGAATGTAAATTGGTGCTATCATTTTATGTGTAGATTTTGGTGCTAGTGGTGATTGTGATTGTGAGGATTGTTGCTACTCCACCAACTACCAAGGCAAGTGGTGCTTCATATTTTTGTCCCAATATTTTAACTATGCACTAGTGATATTTTGTATAGGGTTTGCATGATGTTTTGTCAGTATCTATATGCTATGCTTGGGAAATCCTAGTAGTTGTAGACTTGTTAGAATTTTCTCTAAGTTAAGATACTTGCTATATTTCCATGCTTAGCCTAGCTAGTAGAAAAAAAGGGTGGATTATATACATGCTATGGAAAATGTTGCTAAGTATTTGACTTGTGTTTTGCTTAATAAAACAATTAATTGAATGAACCGCCTGGGTGGAATGGTATGTTTGGGTTATGTTGAGTGGTTACACAAGGCCCATATATATGGTCTACCTTGTGTATCACACTTGTGGAAAGCCACCCAGGAACAAAGGGATTTGAGATGCCAAATGTTAAGAAGCTTCTAGTGCAGCCACATGGCAATATGGGCTCTGCCTGGATCATATAGGTTGCAATAACTTAGCCAAATGGACAGTTGGTGGTAGGGGGTGATAGGTTTGGAGCGCGTCCATTTTGGTCTAAGGGAAGGCTTCTGAAAGATCTTGTCTCGATGCATGTCGAGTCTTGTGGGGAAAGTGCACCACCTCTCACGAAGGAAGAATCTAAGTACTTAGTCGTGTCCCTGGAAATAGACAATTTGAGCATCAAGACATGGAAGCTATCAAGGATCTACTCATCCCAATTTCTAAGTTAAAAACTTGTGGTTGAACAAGGGTTAAGGTACACCAATGTCTATTGGTGGTTCCTTGGGAGTTTTTGGACAAACAAAAACTTAGTGTTTTCAACTGATAGGCAAAACCTATTTTGAGCAAAGCAAGCCTAAACTACACTTAGCCAAATTCATATAGAATCTAGAAACTATTATTCTACTAAGGTATCACTTGCCAATACTATTCCAATGTATTGACCCACTATGGCTTTAACTTGTGATGTTGCAGGTTACTCTGATGAGGATTAGGGTTACGAGTCTACACTCAACATGTTTGCCTGTGGCACATGAAGATGAAGGCTTTACTTTACTTTTGTTAAGTTGAAACTCTTGTACTAGCCTATGACTATGGAGTTGTAAAAGACTATGTTATCTCTGGAATGACGATGTAATAATGACCTTTGTTTCTATGTACTTCATCTTAAACTTTGGATGCTAGCATTTGATCCAGGGACTAGCATTGCAATCACAGGGACCTTTACCTTTATAAAGGTGGGGTCTTACAGATGGTATCAGAGCACCATGTTGCATGTAGGATTATGACCCTAGGATTGGATTAGACTAAGAAACCACTAAGGAAAATTTCAACACTTTGAAAAATTTCCACACTTGTCTTTTTCTTCTCGTAAACTTTTCTAATCTTATTTCTCATCTCTATTTGTAGATGAACTCCATCAACGAAGCCGTCAGGAAGGGGCCACTCATGACCATGACTTTGGAGTGTGAGACTGAATTTCCCAAGGCATTCAAGAACCTTATGGTTACCATGGGGATACATGGTGCAGCTGTGTACAAGGGATTCCCTATGATGGATGAAGCAGAAGAGTATTGGTGGGTGCAACTTCACTTGTGCAAAAACAAGGAAGACAACCACAAAGGGTCAGGATTCTCCATGGTCACCAACTCTGAAATGCACACAACATTCTTTGACTCTGCAAGAAATGCATCTTGGAATGCCATCAAGGAGCTTGGTGATACACTCAAGTGCAGAATGCTTAATACTCAAAATGACCTTAGAGAAGATAAGAAACATACCCAAGACTTAGAGACTGCCAATCAACAACTAAGGGAGACATCATAGACTTAATATGGGAGTCTTGTGAACAAGATAGACAGATTGCGACTAAGGATACCCTGATAGCTATTTGTCTAGTGAGTGAGAATTGTATCGTACTTCGTTAGTGGACCACCACACTTGTCGTTTTTACTTCAAAAATTTGTCTAAGTTATGTTGAACCTTGGTGTTTGTAATGGATTTGTGTATGCCATGACTTGTGTGTTTGTTGTTAATGATGTGCTTATCTTAATTTGTCTTGTGAATTTTCTCTACTTGTGTTGATTCTAACCTTTCTCTATATTATAAAAATAGATGCCTAATGTTGTTATCAGCACTGCCGAGGAGTTCAAGGGAACTCGTTTTGGTACTCGTCTCATTGAGCTCACTAGTGTGCTCAACCTTCCACTTCCTAGTATCACGACACTTCAGCTCACCAAGTTTGAGAGGAAGAACCTTTGGGGCTTCAGAGTCACACAGCCGGGACGCCAGGCAGAGCCACCCATGGAGGCTATCACTTTCAAGCTAATGCATGATGACAAGGAGAGAGGCTTAGATGTAGTCATGCAGGAGTTACTTGGACGCCTGGTTGGGAGGCACTCCACCGAGCTTAGAGGTCTCTACTTTCACCCGTTCGGGAGACGCAACAAGGAGGGTGAGGCTATAGAGTACGATGATGCTACTAGAGAGATGATGTAGCCGATTCATCTGTACCTTTAGGACCTAGAGGGTCTTATTAGACACCTTGACACTGATAGGACCAACGTCATGCTTACCAATGATGAGCTCCAGGTTCAGCTGCCAGAGAAGGACAAGCTCTTCGCGGAGCAAGACGAGATCGTCAAAGAGATGGAGGCCAAATTTGAGAGACAGGACAAGAAGTTCAAGAGCCAGGAGAAAAGAGTCCAAGACAGGAACAAGAAGATCAGGGAGATGAAGGAAGAATTAGAGGCCAAGGACTTTGAGCTTGAGCACCAGCAGGGAGTGATCGAGAGGCTTCGCTCACAGAAGATGGCTCTTAGGGCTAAGATTGAGGCCTTGACCACTAGTGTTGATGAGTACAAGACCTCCATGGAGAATGCAGGTCTTACCCTTGTTGATGTGGAGGTCGACATGGAGGAGTAGTGTAGACTACTCGACTATCTTTCATCTACCATACTTTGATTATTGAGTCACAATGAACATCCAACATGTGGATGGCTTGCTATGGTGTGTTTTGCATTTTCAAACCTGTTGTTTATGTTGTTCAAACTCTATGTTATTTTGAGCTTGGTGATTGTGATTGTTTCTATGTGATGTATTGTGCATGTTAAGCATCTATCGATATCTCATTCTTATCCTTATTGAAACCACAGATGCCTCCCCGTCGTGCCAACCCCAACGAAAACAACAACAATACGGTCACTCCCGAGATGCAGCAGTTGATGACAGCACAAGCTCAACTGATGCAGATGATGACGCAGTTCATGCAGAATCAGAATCAGAACAACAACAACAACAACAACAACAACAACAACAATAACAATAATAATAATAATCCTCCGGGATTTGATATGCTCACCAGATTTCTGAGACTAAGGCCTGCAAAGTTCTCGGGAACCACTGATCCAATGGTAGCCAATGACTGGTTACGTTCAGTGAACAAGGACTTAGTGACTGTTGGCTGCACCAGCGAGGAAAAGGTCAGATTCACAGCACATCTGCTTGAAGGGCCAGCAGCAACATGGTGGGATAACTTTCAGATCACCACTCCCCTTGAGGATGTAACTTGGTCTATCTTTGAGGATGGATTTCGTACAGCTCACATCTCATCCGGAGTGATGAACTTGAAGAAGAAGGAGTTCCACAATCGGAAGCAGCGTCACCGCAGTGTGGCTGAGTACATTGAGGAATTCAACAATCTGGCGCGTTATGCACCGGATGAAGTTGATACAGATGCAAAGAGGAAGGAGAAATTCCTCGAAGGACTTAATGATGAGTTGAACCTGCAGTTGTCTGTTGCCTATGTTCCAACCTATCGATCACTTTGTGACAAGGCTACCATATTGGAAAACAAGATGAATCAGGTTGAGAGCAGGAAGAGGAAGCACAGCTTTGATAAGCACAGCTCGGGATCATCTCACAAGCGTTCCCATCATGATGATAGTGGGAGTTATGGATCCCACAAACATGGGAAATACAACGACCACCACAGCCACAACCTTCACCATGACAATAAGCACCATCGCAATCATGATAATGACAAGTATAAGAGCCACAAGAGTGGACACAAGAGCCACCACAGTGGAAATGGCAGTGGGAGTCATCCTGTAAAGAAAGATCTCAGTTAGGTTGAATGCTTCAAGTGTAAGAAGATGGGGCACTATGCTAATGAGTGCCCAGAAAAGAAAGTTGAAGGTGCCAACAAGCCTAATCCCTTCCAAAAGGGACAAGTGAACCACATCAATGTGGAAGAAATATATGAAGAATCTGATGCCGTGGCTGGTAAGTTCAAGCTCAATTCTATTCCAGCACTTGTTCTTTTTGATACAGGCGCATCGCATTCATTCATATCAAGAGCATTTGTTGATAAAAATGGATTCCCGACTGAAAATATTGGGTGTCCTATAAAAGTAAGTTCTCCCAGTGGAGATATGATAGTAAGTCTTGGATGTCGTGATCTAGTGATAGAATTTGGAAAGCATAAGTTTCCAGTCAGTCTGATAATCCTAGATTCCCAAGGATTGGATGTTATTCTAGGCATGGATTGGATGACCAAGTATGAAGGAGTACTAGATTGTGCCAACCGTACTGTCACACTCACAACCCCGGATAATAAAAGGATTAGATTCAAGTCTAACTTTGAATCAAAAGGGAGTAAGCTAAATTCTCTTAAGGGGTTATCATAGACAGTGTGCTAATTGTGAGAGAGTATCCGGATGTGTTTCTAGAGGAATTACCTGGAATGCCACCAGATAGAGATGTAGAGTTTCTGATTGACTTGCTGCCCGGATCAAGACCAATAGCAAAGAGACCCTACAAGATGTCAGTTGATGAGTTGAAGGAACTCAAGAAACAGCTTGGAGAACAGTTACAGAAAGGATTTATTCAACCAAGTTCTTCATCTTGGGGTGTACCAGTTTTGTTTGTGGAAAAGAAAGATAGAAGTCAAAGGTTATGCATAGATTACTGTTCACTCAATGAGGTAACTATCAAGAACAAATATCCTTTGCCTAGAATCAATGATTTGTTTGATCAGTTAGAAGGAGCCTGTGTGTTCTCAAAGATTGATCTCCGGTCAGGCTATTTTCAGCTTAAGATAAGGGAACAAGACATACCTAAGACTGCTTTCGCCACTAGGTATGGATTGTATGAGTACACTGTGATGTCATTTGGTTTGACAAATGCACCAGCCAGCTTCATGAATATGATGAACAAGGTGTTCATGGAATTTCTTGACAAGTTTGTTGTCATTTTCATCGATGACATTTTGATCTACTCCAAGAGCAATGAAGAGCATTTGCGTTTGATACTTGAGAAGCTTAGAGAGCATAAGTTGTATGACAAATTCAGCAAGTGTGAATTCTGGCTGAATGAGTCGGATTTCTCAGACATATTGTGTTAGGAGATGTTGTAGCAGTTGATCCCGCAAAAGTGTCACCTGTAACTGAGTGGGAATCTCCTAAGTCAGTGAAATAAGTTGGTAGTTTCCTTGGCTTGGCAGGATACTATAGAAGATTCATTGAGAATTTCTCAAAGGTAGCTAAGCCAATGACGGAGTTACTTAAGAAAGACAAGAAATTTGATTGGACTGAAGGATGTGAACTCAGTTTCCAAGAGTTGAAGAAGAGACTAGTGATAACACCAGTCTTATGTCTGCCAGATTTGGAGAAAGATTTCCAAGTATATTGTGATGCCTCTCACCAAGTATTAGGTGTAGTTTTGATGCAAGAAGGGAAAGTTGTGGGTTATGCCTCGAGACAACTCAAAACTCATGAAGTGAATTATCCTACTCATGATTTGGAGTTAGCCTCTGTTGTCCATGCACTCAAAACATGGAGACATTATCTTTTGGGAAAGCGATGTGAAGTGTTCACAGATCAAAAAAGTTTGAAGTATATCTTCACTCAGAAAGAAATCAACATGAGACAAAGAAGATGGCTAGAACTCATCAAGGACTATGACTTGAGTTTGCAATACCACCTCGATAAAGCAAATGTTGTAGATGATGCATTAAGCCATAAAGTTTATGTGAATGGCCTCACTAAGGGAGAATTGCCAGATGATTTGTGTGCCCAATTCAAAGATCTCAGATTAGAGATAGTACCTGAAGGACATCTCATGTCATTGGATGTTCAACCCACCTTGTTGGACAAAATCAGGGAAGCCCAAAGTTGGACAAGGAAATTGAAGAGATTAAAGGAAAAATTAGCAAAGGGAAAGCTAAAGGATTCCATGAAGACGAACATGGTACTTTATGGTATGGAAAACGTATCTGCATTCCGCAAGATCCGGAGCTTATTTTACAAGAAGCACACAACTCACCATATTCCATTCATCCGGGTAATACCAAAATGTACATGGATGTGAAGGAAAGATTTTGGTGGAATAACCTCAAGAAGGACATCATCAAACATATTGCTTTGTGTGATGTATGTAGTAGAGTGAAAGCGGAACATCAGAAACCAGCAGGATTGCTACAACCACTACCTATTCCTGATTGGAAGTGGGACAAGATTGGCATGGATTTCATCACCGGACTGCCAAGGACTAGATCGGGATATGATTCTATTTGGGTCGTGGTAGATCGCCTAACTAAAGTGGCTCATTTCATACCCGTGAAGACAACCTATACAAGTGCTAAGTTAGCCAAGATATATATGAATAGAATTGTGTGTCTGCATGGAGTACCCAAGAATATTGTGTCGGATAGGGGAACTCAATTCACTTCCCATTTTTGGAGGCAACTGCATGAGTCATTGGGAATAAGATTAGAATTCAACACTGCTTTTCATCCCCAGACTGATGGACAGTCCGAAAGGACCAACCAGATTCTAGAGGATATGTTGAGGGCATGTGCCCTAGACTATGGTGCTAGTTGGGATGAAAGTCTGCCTTACACACAGTTATCTTACAACAACAGTTATCAAGCCAGTATTGAGATGGAACCGTTTGAATTTCTCTATGGAAGAAAGTGTACTACACCATTGCTATGGAGTGGTGTTGGAGAAAGAAACTTGTTCGGGCCAGAACTAACCAAAGAAGCTGAAGAGAAAGTCAAGTTGGTAAAGGACAGATTGAAGATAGCACAGTCCCGACAAAAGAGTTACACAGATCCAAATCGTAGGAAGGTCACCTATGAGGTAGGTGATAGAGCCTATCTTAGAGTCTCACCACTTTGTGGAGTAAAGAGATTTGGTGTCAAAAGAAAATTGGCACCAAGGTATGTTGGACCATTCAAGATTCCGAGTCACAAAGGAGAAGTGGCATATGAAATTGAATTGCCTGAGTCATTGTTTGCCGTTCACAATGTGTTTCACGTGAGTCAGTTGAAGAAATGCCATCCGGAGATGGAAGAGACTTCTTTGAAGGATACTATACCTTTGGAAGAGGTTCAGTTGGAGAGTGATCTCACTTACGAAGAAAAACCTATCAGGATTCTTGAGACTGCAGAAAGAGTTACTCGGACTAAGACTATCAAATTCTGCAAAGTTCAGGGGAATCATCATTCCGAAGAAGAAGCAACGTGGGAAAGATAAGATGATCTTCGTAAATACCACCCTCACCTATTTGCTAGCCAATCCGAATCTCGAGGGCGAGATTCACCTTAAGGGGGTTAGATTTGTAACATCCCAAAAATCATGATTTATAAAGTTTGCATAGCATTCATGCATTCATAAGCATTTGAACTTTTCAAATGAATTTTCAAAATAAGAGACCATATTTTTCCTATTAACTTTATTCAAGTAAGGCAAGGTTTATATTTTATTTTCCAAATATGTTTAGGGTTTGATCAGTAATGATTGGGAAGTGAATACAAAGCCCACACAATTTTTTTCAAAACAAATTCAAACATAAAACCATTTTATGCCTATTATCATTATATTAATAAAGGCATGGTTTTATATTTATTTTCAAACTCAAAATGGTTTTTGAGTGTAAGTAGATGTTTTACACATCCTTGGACACAAGAAGCATAGTACAAAAGTCTGGAGGAAATTCAAATTGAAACAGATTTGAAATAGTTATTCAAATTCAAACCATAAAATCAAAACAGAAAAAGAAAAGGAGAAAAGGAGAAAAAATAAACCCAGCTAACAAACTAGCCCAACCAACCCGCGGCCCAACAACCAGCCCAGCAAGCCCGCCCGGGAAAACCCCCTCCCCTCTCTATTTCTCACCTGCACGCATACCCTCTCCCTCGCTGTCAAGTGGCCCCTACGTCAGGTCAGCATCATCGTCCTCAATCACCGAGCGAGACCAGCTCGCCATGGCCATTTCCTCTCTTCACTGCTGTGATTTCAATTCGAGTAATTGGCGATGAATGCGTGCATAATCCCCGCCCCTGCTCTGGCTACTTAATCCCCTCCTCACTACGCTCCTTCCCCTCACTCAGCGCTCTCTCTCCGCCACCAGGTTGTCCGCAATTCAACTCGCACCGCCGCGGCACCGAACGACTCCGGCGATTGATTTCGGTGAGTCTCAAGCGCCCCCTGTCTCTCGTTCATGCGAGCGTGTCCCTCTTGTCCTTGCACACCTCCTGACATCTCTGGTTTGTCCTACATCGCCCCAGGTTGCCATCCCCGTCCACCCCTGCAAACAACTGACACCGCCCGCAACTCCGACGAGCAATCTAGGTAAAAGCCGAGTGCCCCTTGCCTTCTGCCTTTCACTATCATGTTCTCCTGACCTTTGTGCACCCACTGATGCTCTTGGTTTGTGCTAGGGCAATCCAGAACATCGTCAACGTATCCGTCTGCACGAACCCGATGCTGCCCGCAACTCCGACGAGCGCTAGCCACTGCTATAGCACGCTCCTATCCACTCCAGCAGCACGTTGAGCTTATAGGGTTCGCAGCATAGAAAACAAAAAAATTCCTACGATGGGAAGAACTATGTACCAAGATCTATCTACTAGATACAAGCAACGAGCGGATATCATCCGTAGAGAACTTACCCTTGAAGACCGACAAAGCTTAACGAGTCCAAACTCATGGTTGATGTAGATGATCTCTTGCCGATCTCAAGATCGAGAGGAAGTCCTAGCGCCGCAAAACAGCAGCGCATCAATGCTTGCACACACGTACAAGACACTGAGCAACCTCTGCCTCCTCGCTCGAGTGATGCAGCGGAAGAACAACCCTTTCTTGCCGAATAGCCACCGGGAACATGTATCTCGCTAGTCCGAGACCATGAGGGATAAATTCTAGAGGGGGAGAGAGATCCTTCACGAGGAGGTGTGCTTTGAGAGGAGGAGAGGGGGGCCTTTTATAGGGAGAGGGGGGCACCCCAAGGGGCATGGAGACAGCCATGGTGGCTGCCCCCACCTCTTCCATATTCATATGGGTGGAGCTCCCACTCAAAATGAAAAGCCTCCACTCCCATAAAAAAGCCTCCACTCAAAAATCCACTCACATGCATTAAATTTCCACCAAATTTAATGCAAGCTCTCATTTAAATAAAACTCTTTTATTTATTTATTCAGAATTTTGTTAATTACTTTAATTAACAAACATTCACATAAAACCCCTTGCTAGTATTAAATTTCACATGCAAAACCAGTTTCAGCAACTTCAACCAAAACAGTTTCAGTGTCTAGTGAAATAAATTCATGCGCTTGTTATTCTTTCCGGCATGAAACTTTTGCTCCAATTGGATGTCAGTGTCCCTTAAGTGTGCCACCCTATGGTTCGTGAATAATGTGGACATGATCGAGACCCTTCTCCGATCAATAATCAGAAGCGGGACCTAGAGATCCATACTGACTCCCACACATTCAACGATGACTTTCCTGTGATCATCAGAACCTTTTACGCTAGTATCTTAATCCCTTTGTTTCACGATATATTACATGTCCGAGATTCGATCATCGGTATCTCCATACCTAGTTTGATATCGTTACCAACATGCACTCTTTTCTTATTCCCGTGATATAACATTCTAGTGATCAAATCACTTGCTTGCAAGCTAATCAATGTGATATCACCGAGAGGGCCTAGATCATATCTATCCGTCATCGGGATGAACAAATTCCACTCTCGATCCATGAGCCTCAACATAACACTTTAGTAGTTCTGAAGCCATCTTTATAATCACCCCGTTACGGTTTGACGTTTGATGTCATCAAGAAACTCTTTCGGTGTTAGTGATTGACATGATCTCATGGTCTAAGGATTAGGATCACTTTGTAAGTTGTTATAGCAATATAAACTCAATGACTTTGATCGTAATGCTATACTTTGAATGAATGTTCATCACATCATTACACTAATGTTGTGACCTCGCTATTAACAACATCCAATGTCCATGATCAGGAAACCTTTGATCATCTTGTAAATCAACGAGCTAGTTTATAAGAGAGGCATAACTAGGAACTTCATTTTTGTTTATTAAACACACATGTATTAACGTTTCCGTATTAATACAATTATAGCATGCAAAATAAACATTTATCATAAATAAGGAATACGATAATAACCACTTTATTATTGCCTCTCGGGCATATTCCCTTCAGTCTCCCACTTGCACTAGAGACAATAATCTAGTTTGAAAACTTTGCGTATTGGACACCTATGGCTTTCTGGTGTTCCATATATGCAACTGCAAGTGGTTAACATAATCTACGAATCTGACACTTTCAGATCCGTGTGTATTTGCATGTCTTTGCGTCTTCACGCATCACTCATTCTCCAATGAGATGGCATTGTATAAATTTGGTCTTTTGGTGATACCTTTAGTTCCTTGGGGTTAAATCATGTCGATACCATTGTCATACAATATATCTTTAGTGTTAGCCCGTTGCGAACCACACCTTAGTTTGATAACAAACTACTTGACACAAATTCCCTCCTTTGCTGCTACTATAGCAGTCATATACTTAGCCTTTTGTTGTAGTATCCGTCATAATGTCTTAACTTTGGAATACATCCAAATCCATCATGGAAACTTTCTTTCCATTTCATTGTGCCACCCATAGTTTAAATTGAGATAAACTTAATTTGTATCTTGTGACAAAACTAGTATCAATGTAACACTTTACAATGAACTATTTGTAACTGTTTGTCACCTCTACACAAATATATTATTAGTTCTTCCAAAAGATCATAAGAATATCCTCACTATCGTCCAATGATCATTTTATGATTCATTCTGGTATATGCTCAGAACACTTACAGCATATGACATATCTGGATGTGTACATATCATGGTATGATTGATCAAAACATCCTTGTGATTTCACTCATCAAGTGTCAAAGCACTTGAATCTTGTTTCACTTATCAAGTGTCGATACACTTGAATCTTGATTCAATTCCTTCCATGCGACAAGAACCATTTCTTGTCGTTTCTATATTGAACTCCTTCAATATCTCATATATGTACATTTGGCACAACCATATTAGCGTCACAGTCTATCCACTATAAACATTCATGCTAAATATTTGGGTTTTGCCTAAGTCTTTCATCAAAATGAAATTCTTAAACTTTGTCAATAAAAGATACATCATTTCTAATCAACAAGATGTCCTACACATAATGTATTAGAAATATGTCTCAGCGCTCCCACTTAATTTCTTGCAAATGCAAGCATCTTCATCGTCTCCTGATGAAAACTCCTTTTCATCACGGTGAAGATTCCAACTCTGCGATGCTTACTTCAACCATTGAAGTTTGCATGTCCTTTTAGCATCCTTTGTATTAACAAAACCCTTTGCACCGTGTCATGTACACGTCCTAGGTAACCATTCTATTAGAAGAACTTTGTTTTATTTATTCATCTACCATATACCAAATTATATGTAGTGGTTTCTACTTCAATCCGTCCAGACTAAATATCACTATGAAAGATCAAATCTTGTCATAGTCAACTCCTTAAACATTGTCATAAAATACTTTACGACATGTCGACTATTTCATAGATGTGAAACATCCATGTATGTTTCTTTATAGATCCAAATACGACCGATAGGATTTTACACCTTTCCGGAGGGTCTTCCAAGTTCAAAACTTGATTTCTCGTGTATGGAACTATCACGGATTTTATGGCTTCAAGCCATTTGACAGAGTCAGGGCCCATCATTGCTTCTTTGCATGTAGTCGGTTCATCATTGTCAAACAATAATGATTTACTCTCAAATCTCAACATTTGATTGTTTATCCGACCTACTTGGTTCAATAGGAACTTTAGACCTCCGTGACCGCAACCTTTGAGGCACGTGATCCATGAGCATTCTGGCTACCTCCGGAACATTTTCCGGCGCTGCGCAACTCAGCACATATAGCTAAGGTTCGTTAACCTTATTAAAGTTCTATTGTCCTCCCACTTAACCTTTTATGAAAAACTTCTTTCTCAAGAAAACTTCACGTTTCAAGCGACAAACCCTTTTGTCCTTGGTGTTATGGAGGAATACCCAATTGTTATTCGAAATAACCTACAAAGACATGCTCATCCGACTTCGGTTGTAAACATCTTACTTATGTTTAGCATACCAAAATTTATGAAATGACAACTTGGGTTTTACCCCAAACCATAACTCATATGGTGTCATTTCAACGGATCAATATGGAGCTCTTTTCAGTGTAAAAGCGGTAGTCTCTAAAGCTTTAATCTTTTAAAACATAATGGCAGTTTTATAAATAACACTTTTGATCCAACCATGTCAAACAAGGTTTTATTACAAATCTCAAACACTCCATACTCCTATGGTGTTTCGGGAGATGTAAATCTAGGTGTTTTGCTAAACTTGCAACTCAAATAAATCCCTTTATGATAAATCATAATTCATTTATTTTTCTAGTTACACTTGTAACTCAAATAAGTCCCTTTATGATAAAATCACAAATCATTTATTTTCTTGTTACAATGATTTTCCACTTCATCTTGAAAGTCTTTGAAACATTTTCAAATATTTCATACTTCTTTCTCATTAAGTGAATATTCACTCAAATTTCCAAAGAAAGCATATGAAGTTGAAGTCCATCGCTTACGACTATACATAATGGACTACATACATCGATATGTATAAATTCCAATATTTTAGTCGTTCGTTTTTCTTTGGCCTTTGAACGAAGTTTTAATTATCCCGAGGAAAGTCTCACAAGCGTCACTTGATCAAATCAAAGACTCCAAAAATCCATGAATATGGAGAATCTTCATGTTTTTCTTTCCAATATAATTTAAAAGGTGATGTCACTTCGTAAGTGATCTTTCAATCATTTGTCTTGCGACATTTTAGCATTAGGTTTTATGGATGTGATTTCTCCAACTAGATTTCTAAATCATCCATCTTATATGGAATACGGTAATTATTTGAACAACCTTTGTTCTCATAATACCTGATTTATATAACAATTATTAAAACAAATCTTGAAGTCAAGCTTGATGTCAACGAGAAATACAAACAACGGTTTGTTTGTTTTCTATGAACATCATCACATATTCTCTTGCTAGTTACTTAGGCCATTGTGGTTCATGAATTGCGTTGTTCCGTATGAAATTTCATACCAACCAATTCGGTATCCAATACCCAAGAACCACATTGTTTATCAAGCAAAGAATACAACCATAACATGTATATCATCTATATACCTAAATTGGATATTTCCAATCTTTTCTTTTCTTCCAAATATATTTTATAGATTCTCTTTCAGCATTTCCTTTTTCCTTTTAAAAGAATCTATCAACATCAAAAGTGGCGCCATATACATGACACATAGTCCAAAGCGTGTATATTCAAATAATAATACCTTTGGACTTGCACTTTGAAGTAGATCACCATCATCAAAATGATCGGCATTCTTTCAAAAATCCATTCTTTAGTAATATTTTGGTGTAGTAAACACTTTACATACATCTTCTATTCATCCTTATCATGACGACTTTCATGATCAAGCTAATGTGGCTTATAAGGACGAATCTTGAGTATAATGTTACTCCAAAACCCTTTTGGATGATTAGGATGTCTAGCATCTCCAACCTTTGTAAATTCTCATCCAATATGAGAACATACATTATACTCTATCATATTACAACCAAAACATTGTTTCAGATATCATTATATCTGTCACACATGATGGTTTCTGAAACAATTCTTTCAGCTCCTAGATAAACTTGATATTAAAACAATCAAGAATCATGGAGGCAAACATGATACTTAAGATACTAACACTAGAATTGTTACTCTCGATTTAATACCAATTATTAAATTTCATGGAGTAAACAGAGTTTGATGAAAGTTTGCAATAAGACTTTAAACTTTAGATTGACACTCAACACAATATGATACCAGTTTGTAAAGTAAATATCCAGAATTCTGTGGTTCTATTATCTCAATTACAACTAAGCATAAGGTGGTGAACGAATGCCAATGACTACAACAAATTATGCAAATTCACTTTGATTTAATTTATGATAAATTCAGTTCTACTAATCCAAACTAGAAATGAACTCCCACTCAAAAACGACATCCCTCGTGTCTTTTTGGTGATTACATGAACCAAATCCACTAACCAAGTCCGATCATCACGTGAGTCGGTGTAGCTGCAAAGGCGAGCATCCATATGGTCATCATATCAAAACATATGACTCATGCTTAACCTTTCGGTCCGTGTTCTGAGGCCATGTCTGTACATGCTAGGCTCGCCAAGTAAGAACCTTAGTATTCGCGTGTGTAAAACTGTCTTACACCCGACATATGCTCGTGGATTCAAGCACACCCGATCATCACATGATGTCTTGAAGAGACGAAACATTGGCGGTGCATACTTAAGGAAGAACACATTTTTTATCTTGATATCTAAATGAGGGATCATCTTATTATGCTAATAAAACGCCAAACAAGCAATATAAGATGCAATAAACATCACATGTTAATAAGTGAAATGATACGGTTCCCGCATATGATCTCCATCATGTGCACCGTGGTATGATCTCTATCATACCTCTATGTGTAAGGCCAAGGTCTATGGAACCTACACGTTATGTGTGTTATAAGAGTATCATCTCATACTTCTACTTACAACATCACCATATCATAACACTAGCCCAGCAACAATCTAAACTAGATGCCTCTAATTTATCCATTGCAAGTTTTACGTGGCTTAGGGCTTTCGAAGATAGACCGTTCTTACCTACGAACATGAACCACAACGAGGATAACCAAATTGTTGACAACTCATTGCAAATTATATATCGAGTACCGAACGTGTGACCGACTGCGGGAGCGCTGCCGGAACGCAGCGCCGGAAGGATCGTCTACGCGATCTTGAGATTGGGAAGAGTACGACTACATCACCCACGAGAATCCGCTCTCGTTAAACACTTTGGAATCTTTGAGGGTGAGTCATTCCATCGACTCGTTGCTATAATCTAGTAGATAGATCTTGGCTTGTTTGTTTGTATGCGATAGAAATTTTTTGTTTTCCATGCTACGAAACCCTATATAGACCGCCATCCAACTGCATCTATGACTAGAAGTCCACCTTCAGGTTATTATCCGAACCCCCTCCAGTATTAAGTTGCAAGCAACAAACAACTACTTTAAGCAAAGTGTGTAAGGTAAACAATCCACTTGTTCCATGAAGAAGAGACCGTTGTTTTCTCCCTAGTGGCAACATCACATCTACAGCCGAAGAGATTTCTGTCACTTCCCTTTGTAAATAGAGGCATGAACCCACTATCGAGCATAAATACCCCTTCTTGGAGTCACTAGCAACTACTTGTCCAAGATAGCTACTAACAACGGAGAGCATGGAAGATCACAAACAACACAGACATGATAGAATCAATAAGACAAAATCATTAATCAATCTGACATAGTAATCTTAATATCCATTGGATCCCCGCAAACACAACATGCATGATTACAAATAGATGAGATCTTAATCATGAATGGAGCTCACAGGATCCAGACATGAAAGCACAAGGAGGAGATACAGCCATCTAGCTACTATATGGACCCGTAGTCCAAGGTGGAACTACTCACGCTTCATACCGGAGACTGGCATGATGAAGAAGAAAGCCTCCGGGATGATCTCCCCTCCGGCAGGGTGCCGGGAAGAGCTTCAGATCCCCCGATCTAGGGACGATGGTGGCGGCGGCTATAGACGGTTTCATGGAATATTGATCGGGTGCTTAGGGTTTTGGCATCGGGGGATTCTTATAGGCCAAGAGGCGAGGCTGGGAGGCGGCCATGAAGCCCACACCCTGCCTAGGCGCGGGCCCACCCTAGGCCGTGCCTGGGGGTGTGTGGCCACCCTGTGGCGCCCCTTCGTCTCTCCTCTGGACTCTGTGTTCTCCTCGGTGAAATATTGACTTTGGATTTTGTCCCGTCCAATTCCGAGAATATTTCCTTACTAGCTTTTCTGGAACCAAAAACAACAGAAAACAGGCAACTGGCACTGTGGCAACTTGTTAATAGGTTAGTACCAGGAAACATGTAAAAAGCACCTCAAAGTGTGGACAAAGAAAAGCAAAGTAGATACTAAACAAGCATGGAACATCAAAAATTATAGATACGTTTCCGACGTATCAAAGGCGAGCATCAAATAGGCATCATATCTTTCATATGACTCATGCTTAACCTTTTGGTCTATGTTCCGAGGCCATGTCTGCACATGCTAGGCTCTCCAAGTAAGAACCTTAGTATTCGCGTGTGTAACTGTCTTACACCCGAAATATGATCATGGATCCAAGAACACCCGATCATCACGTGATGTCTTGGAGCGACGAAACATAATCGGTGCATACTTAAGGGAGAACACATTTTTTATCTTGATATCTAAATGAGGGATCATCTTATTATGCTAATAAAATGCTAAACTAGCAATATAAGATGCAATCAAACATCACATGTGAATAAGTGAAATGCTATGGTTCTTACACTTGATCTCCATCATGTGCATCGTGGTATGATCACTATCATACCTCTATGTGTAAGACCAATGTCTATGGAAATTACACGTTATGTGTGTTGTAAGAGTATCGAATTATACTTTTACTTACACTATCACCATATCATGACACTAGCCCAGCAACAATCTAAACTAGACGCCTCTAATTTATCCATTGCAAGTTTTACGTGGCTTAGGGCTTTCGAAGATAGAACCGTTCTTACCTACGAACATGAACCACAACGAGGATAACCAAATTGTTGACAACTCGTTGCAAATTAGATATTGACTATAGTAGGAGAGACAGACACCCGATATCCACTTATGCAAAACTAGTTGCATGTCAAGCGTGGAACAGGTCTCATGTCCGAGGACATGTAAAGTTTGTCCGGGCCGCTTCATCCCACTATGCCACCAATATCCAAAGTACAACTAAGAAGCAATAAAATGATCATCATCGCCCACATACTCATATGTGTACTACCTATGCAAAGCATCTACGCATAGATCCGGCTCTGATACCACTGTAGGGTTCGCAGCATAGAAAACAAAAAATTTCCTACGATGGGAACAACTATGTACCAAGATCTATCTACTAGATACAAGCAACGGGCGGATATACATCTGTAGAGAACATACCCTTGAAGACCGACAAAGCTTAATGAGTCCAAACTCGTGGTTGATGTAGACGATTTCTTGTCGATCTCAGGATCGAGAGGAAGTCCTAGCGCCGCAAAACAGCAGCGCATCCGTGCTCGCACACACGTACAAGACACCGAGCAACCTCCGGCTCCTCGCTCCAGCGATGCAGCGGAAGCACAACCCTTTCTTGCCAAATAGACACCGGGAACATGTATCTCGCTAGTCCGAGACCATGGGGGATAAATTCTAGAGGGGGAGAGAGATCCTTCACGAGGAGGTGTGCTTTGAGAGGAGAAGAGGGGGGCCTTTTATAGGGAGAGGGGGGCACCCCAAGGGGCATGGCGCCAGCCATGGTGGCTGCCCCACATCTTCCACATTCATGTGGGTGGAGCTCCCACTCAAAATGAAAAGCCTCCACTCCCATAAAAGAGCCTCTACTCAAAAATCCACTCATATGCATTAAATTTCCACCAAATTTAATGCAAGCTCTAATTTAAATAAAACTCTTTTATTTATTTATTCAGAATTTTGTTAATTACTTTAATTAACAAACATTCAAATAAAACCACTTGCTAGTATTCAATTTCACATGCATAACCACTTTATGCAATTTCACCCGAAAACCTGTTTCGGTATATAGTGAAATAAATTCATGCGCTTGTTATTCTTTCCGGCATGAAACTTTTGATCCAATTAGATGTCAGTGTCCCTTAAGTGTGCCACCCTACGGTTCGTGAATAATGCGGACATGATCGATACCCTTCTCCGATCAATAATCAGAAGCGGGACCTAGAGATCCATACTGACTCCCACACATTCAACGATGACTTTCCTGTGATCGTCGGAACCTTTTACTCTAGTATCTTAATCCCTTTGTTTCACGATATATTACATGTCCGAGATTCGATCATCGGTATCTCCATACCTTGTTTGATCTCGTTACCGACATGCACTCTTTTCTCATTCCCGTGATATAACATTCTAGTGATCAAATCACTTGCTTGCAAGCTAATCAGTGTGATATCACCGAGAGGGCCCAGAGCATATCTATCCGTCATCGGGATGAACAAATTCCACTCTTGATCCATGAGCCTCAACATAACACTTTAGTAGTTCTGAAGCCATCTTTATAATCACCCAGTTACGGTGTGACGTTTGATGTCATCAAGAAACTCTTCCGGTGTTAGTGATTGACATGATCTCATGGTCTAAGGATTAGGATCACTTCGTAAGTTGTTATAGCAATATAAACTCAATGACTTTGATCGTAATGCTATACTTCGGATGAATGTTCATCACATCATTACACTAATGTTGTGACCTCGCTATTAACAACATCCAATGTCCATGATCAGGAAACCTTTGATCATCTTGTTAATCAACGAGCTAGTTTATAAGAGAGGCATAACTAGGAACTTCCTTTTTGTTTATTAAAAACACATGTGTTAACGTTTCTATATTAATACAATTATAGCATGCAAAATAAACATTTATCATAAATAAGGAATACGATAATAACCGCTTTATTATTGCCTCTCGGGCATATTCCCTTCAGAGCTTCCTCGTGCTCTCGCGAGTCTGGTAAGCACCACCGCAACACCCAGCCCAATCTGTATTCGTCGGACCATCGCCACCAGTAGCGCTGCCGCTGCTGTAGCCACGTGCGCCGCCAGTTCCTGGTCAAGCCGCTGTGAGCCATTAGATCTAGATCCAGCGCATCAGATTAGATCACTTAACGAAAGGGTATGGTTAGATCTGGCCCGTACGTTGTTAGTTAATCCTACGGCTCTGGATGATTGATCCAACCGAATCGATACAGGCCAATCTGATGCGTCCACGTGTCTGGGATTTTGTTTCAAAATCTGTTTTTGAATCTATTACATATTTAAACTTGTAAATCCAATAACTTTTGTTCTGTTTATCCAAAAAAATGCAAATAATATATCAATGGAATCACAAAATTAAATACTACACATCTGTAGGCTTGGTTTTGTATTTTGCCTCTGTTAAAATAGAATTTTATGCAGAGACATTTGTAGGCTTATTTTGTGTATAAAAATTATTTTGGAAATGTTTTAAAGACTATTTTGAGTCTATTTAGTCTATAAAAGTTAGTTTAATGTTTAGTATTGTTTACTTGTCTTGTTTGGTTTGAGAAAAATCATCACATAGCATTTGCATGCATTCATATATTTTTGCTTGAATTATTTGAATGTAAATTGGTGCTATCATTTTATGTGTAGATTTTGGTGCTAGTGGTGATTGTGATTGTGAGGATTGTTGCTACTCCCCCAACTGCCAAGGCATGTGGTTCTTCATATTTTCTCCCAATATTTTAACTATGCACTAGTGATATTTTGTATAGGGTTTGCATGATGTTTTTGCTAAGTATCTATATGTTATGCTTGGGAAATCCTAGTAGTTGTAGACTTGTTAGAATATTCTCTAAGTTAAGATACTTGCTATATTGCCATGCTTAGCCTAGCTAGTAGCAAACAAGGGTGGATTATATACATGCTATGGAAAATGTTGCTAAGTCTTTGACTTCTGTTTTGCTTAATAAAACAACTAAGTGAATGAACCACCTAGGTGGAATGGTATCTTTGGGTTATGTTGAGTGGTTACACAAGGCCCATATCTATGGTCTACCTTGTGTATCACACTTGTGGAAAGCCACCCAGGAACAAAGGGATTTGAGATGCCAAATGTTAAGAAGCTTCTAGTGCAGCCACATGGCAATATGGGCTCTGCCTGGATCATATAGGTTGCAATAACTTAGCCAAATGGACAGTTGGTGGTAGGGGGTGATAGGTTTGGAGCGCGTCCATTTTGGTATAAGGGAAGGCTTCTAAAATATCTTGTCTCGATGCATGTCGAGTCTTGTGGGGAAAGTGAACCACCTCTCGCGAAGGAAGAATCTAAGTACTTAGTCGTGTCCCCGGAAATAGACAATTTGAGCATCAAGACATGGAAGCTATCAAGGATCTACTCATCCCAATTTCTAAGTTAAAAACTTGTGGTTGAACAAGGGTTAAGGTACACCAATGTCTATTGGTGGTTCCTTGGGAGTTTTTGGACAAACAAAAACTTAGTGTTTTCAACGATAGGCAAAACCTATTTTGAGCAAAGCAAGCCTAAACTACACTTAGATAAATTCATATAGAAGCTAGAAACTATTATTCAACTAAGGTATCACTTGCCAATACTATTCCAATGTATTGACCCACTGTGGCTGTAACTTGTGATGTTGCAGGTTACTCTGATGATGATTAGGGTTATGAGTCTACACTCAACATGTTTGCCTGTGGAACATGAAGATGAATACTTTACTTTACTTTTGTTAAGTTGAAACTCTTGTACTAGCCTATGGCTATGGAGTTGTAAAAGACTATGTTATCTCTGGAATGACGATGTAATAATTACCTTTGTTTTTGTGTACTTCATCTTAAACTGTGGATGCTAGCATTTGATCCGGGGACTAGCATTGCAATCACAGGGACCTTTACCTTTATAAAGGTGGGGTCTTACATGGACATAGCTTTTCAGAATAAAAGCAACCTTTGAAGAAATGTTTACAAAAACCTACATTGCCTATGACCTATGGTCTGTGGTTGTAGATATAGTGCATCAAACACTTCTTTTCTAGTGAACTTGCTGAGTACGATCGTACTCAACGTATCTTCTTAACCGTTGCTAGATTCTGAAGCCAATACAAACGACGTCTACATCAAGTTATGCTCCAGGAATCATCATCAGAAGCTAAAGCTCTTCAATGAAGTCAAGAAAGTCAACATATACATCAACTCAAGTGAAGACGAAGTTACTGATTAGATAAGAATATAATCTCTAGCCATAGAACCTATTTCTGTAGCATATTGCAATAGCAGCAATGCCGGACCATTAGTTAAAATACTAGTCTTATTAATATGATAGTTTTTGAGTTGTTTATTTTTTATTCTTCTTTGTAAGAAGTTTCTTTCTCTCTCTTTAACCTAGAGTGTTCTCTGGATCTTGTGTAAAGAGTTGAGTTGTAACCTATAGTCATGTATTGGACCTCCTGTGTTTCTGTTGTACCACTCTAAGGGATGTAATACTAGTGAACGGTGTTTCATTGGTGTTATGTCAATGACTATAGTGTACTACATCATGCAGTGGTATGCTGGGTCACCGCAAAAGGACCCCCTGCCTCGCTCATCTCAACCGAACGAGCCAACAGCTCTCTCCCTGATGGAAATAGGGCATGCCGCCATGACCTCCTTGGCGTGTTGACTCATCCCTGAGAAGCCGCTCCAGCGCCCAGGTTGCGGCTCTCTCGCCTCTTCTCGTGTCGCCGTATGCCCCTGTCCCCTTCTTCCTTCTCCCCTTCGCTCGGCTTGCTCTCTGCCGCCCGATATTCTCCCTTCGCCTTCCTGCTCACTCTGCCCGCCCTTCTCCCCTCCGCCTGGCCTGCTCTCTCGGTTCTTCTCACAAGGAGGTCGCTGGAGCCCCTGTAAAATCCCTACTGCAGGACAATTTTGCTAGATTGATTTCTCACCAAGACAATTTTTGCTAGATCGATTTCTCACAAGGTCACCGGAGCCCTTGTAAAATCCCACCAGGTGCTTCTCACAGCCGTAGGAGCCATCAGGTATACCTAGATTGATTTCTTCTTTGCCTTCCTATGATTGTTGTACTACTAATCTCATTTGTAGTTTTTTCTATATGCAAATTGAAACAGTGGTTTGTGAGTTTATGGATATTGGTCTGTAGATTATGAATATCTCGTATTGTACTATGTAGATTAGACACTAGATGGTGTATTGGATACAATCTGTATGTGCAGATTAGACACTAGATGGTGTACATTAGACACTAGATGGTGTATCGAACAGTAGCAAGTTATTGGACAGTACCAATATATTGAACAGTAGTTTTGGTACTGTTTTTTTTTGTTGATTCACAATTTGTGCGGTGACCCATCATACCACTGCATGATGTAGTACACTATAATTGTTGACATAACACCAATGAAACATCGTTCACTAGTATTACATCCCTTAGAGTTGTACAACAGAAACACAGCAGGTCCAAGACATGACTGTAGGGTTCGCAGCATAGAAAAAAAATTCCTATGATGGGAACAACTATGTACCAAGATCTATCTACTAGATACAAACAACGGGCGGATGTATATCCGTAGAGAACATACCCTTAAAGACCGACAAAGCTTAACGAGTTAAACTCGTGGTTGATGTAGACGATCTCTTGCCGATCTCAAGATCGAGAGGAAGCCCTAGCACCGCAAAATAGCAGCGCATCCGTGCTCGCACACACGTCCGAGGCACCGAGCAACCTCCGCCTCCTCGCTCCAGCGATGCAGCGGAAGTACAACTCTTTCTTGTCGAATAGCCACCAAGAACATGTATCTCGCTAGTCCGAGACCATGGGGAATAAATTCTAGAGGGGAGAGAGATCCTTCATGAGGAGGTGTGAGTGAGAGAGGGAGAGGGGTGCCTTTTATAGGAGGAGGGGGCACCCAAGGGGGTGGCTGCCGGCCATGGGGCTGCCCCTCCCCTCCTTCATTCATGTGGGTGGACACTCCACTCACAAAAACCTCTTCATTTCCCTCCACTCAAAATCCCACTCAAACTTGCAATTAAATTTCCACCAAATTTAATGCAAACTCTCATTAAATAAAACTCTTTTATTTATTCAGAATTTTGTCAATTACTTTAATTACAAACATTCACATATAACCCCTTGCTAGAATTCTATTTCACATGCATAACCACTTTATGCAATTTCACCCGAAAACTTGTTTCGGTATCTAGTGAAATAAATTCCTGCGCTTGTTATTCTTTCCGGCATGAAACTTTTGCTCTAATTGGATGTCGGTGTCTCTTAAGTGTGTCACCCTACGGTTCATGAATAATGCGGACATGATCGAGACCCCTCTCGGATCAATAATCAGAAGTTGGATCTGGAGACCCATACTGACTCCCACACATTCAATGATGACTTTCTTGTGATCGTCGGAACCTTTTACGCTAGTATCTTAATCCTTTTGTTTCCCGATATATTACATGTCCGAGATTCGATCATTGGTATCTCCATACCTAGTTTGATCTCGTTACTGACATGTACTCTTTTCTCGTTCCCATGATATAACATTCTAGTGATCAAATCACTTGCTTGCAAGATAACCAATGTGATACCACCGAGAGGGCCCAGAGTATATCTATCCATCATCGGGATGATCAAATTCCACTCTCGATCCATGGGCCTCAACGTAACACTTTATTATTTCTAAACCCATCTTTATAATCACCCTGTTACGGTGTGACGTTTGATGTTATCAAGAAACTCTTCCGGTGTTAGTGATTGACATGATCTCATGGTCTAAGGATTAGGATCACTTCGTAAGTTGTTATAGCAATATAAACTCAATGACTTTGATCGTAATGCTATACTTAGGATGAATGTTCGTCACACTATTACACTAATGTTGTGATCCCGTTATTAACAACATCCAATGTCCATGATCAGGAAACCTTGATCATCTTGTTAATCAACGAGATAGTTTATGAGAGAGGCATAACTAGGAACTTTTTGTTTGTTTATTAAACACACATGTATTAATGTTTCCGTATTAATACAATTATAGCATGCAAAATAAACATCTATCATATACTTGGAATACACATAATAAACACTTTATTATTGCCTCTCAGGGCATATTCCCTTCAGTCTCCCACTTGCAATAGAGACAATAATCTAGTTACATAGTGATGAATCTAACACCCATGGAGTTCTAGTGTTGATCATGTTTTGCTCTAGGGAGAGTTTTAGTCAACAGATCTGCTACATTGAGATCTGTGTGTACTTTACAAATCTTTATATCTCCATCCTTGACATGCTCGCGGATGGAGTGAAACTGGCGCTTAATATGCTTGGAATTCTTGTGAGACCTTGGTTCTTTGGCATTGGCAATGGCACCATTGTTGTCACAATAGATCACCATTGGGTCCAACGCGCTTACAACCACACCTAGTTCGGATATGAACTCCTTCATCCAAACCGCTTCCTGAGCCGCTTCCGAAGCAGCAACATATTCGGCCTCCGTTGTTGATCCCGCCACCATGGGTTGTTTGGAACTCCTCCAACTAACCGCTCCGCCATTCATGAGAAATACGTATCCGGATTGAGACTTAGAGTCATCCGGGTCGGTGTCAAAGCTTGCATCGACATAACACTTAGCGATAAGCTCTTCTTCACCTCCGTATACAGGAAACATATCCTTAGTTCTTCGTAAGTACTTAAGGATATTATTGACCGCTATCCAGTGTTCCGAACCTGGATCCGATTGGTACCTACTAGTCAAACTAATAGAATGTGCCACATCCGGTCTTGTACATAGCATGGTGTACATTATAGAGCCTATGGCTGAAGCATAGGGGACTTTGTCCATTATCTCTCTTTCTTTCGCCATAGCCGAACTTTGAGTCTTACTCAATGTCTTGCCTTGCAACATAGGTAAGAACCCCTTCTTACTTCCGTCTATTTTAAACTTCTTTAAAATCTTATCAAGGTATGTACTTTGCGATAGCCCTATTAGGCGCCTAGATCTATCTCTATAGATCTTTATGCATAATATGTACGACGCTTCACCAAGGTCCTTCATTGAAAATTTGTTGTTTAGATAACTTTTAACACTGTTTAAAAGATCTATATCATTTCCGATCAATAATATGTCATCCACATATAATATCAGAAATGCCACATTGCTCCCACTCACTTTCTTGTAAATACAAGCTTCTCCATAAGTTTGGACAAATCCAAACTCTTTGATCACCTCATCAAAGCGGAGATTCCAACTTTGTGATGCTTGCTTCAATCCATAGATGGATTGCTGAAGCTTGCACACCTTGTTAGCATCCTTAGGATCGACAAAACCCTTTGGTTGTATCATATACAACTCTTCTTCAATATTACCATTGAGAAACGCGGTTTTGACATCCATCTGCCATACCTCATAATCGAAATATGCAGCAATTGCTAACATAATCCTAACTGACTTAGCATCACTACGGGAAAGAATGTCTCATCGTAGTCAACTCCTTGAATTTGTCGAAATCTCTTTGCGACAAGTCGAGCTTTATAGACGGTCACATTGCCATCAGCATCAGTTTTCCTTTTGAAAATCCATTTGTTATCCACGGCCTTTTGGTCGTGAGGTAATTCCACCAAGTTCCAAACTTGATTTTCATACATGGATTCCATCTCGGGTTTCATGGTTTCTAACCATTTGTTGGAATCTGAGCTCATCATTGCTTCTTCATACGTCGCAGGGTCATCAATTTCATCAACCATGAAATTTATAACAGGGTTTCCGTACAGCTCGGGAGCTGCACGCGCCCTGCTTGACCTGCGAGGTTCGGTAGTACTCTCTTTTGGAGTTTCATGATCATTATCATTAGTTCCCTCTTCAACAGGTGAAGCTAACTCCAGAACAACTTCCGATGCTGCGCTACTCGCCATACTTTGAAGAGAAGGTTCAATAACCTCTTCGAGTTCTACCTTCCGACTACTCACACCTTTCGTGAGAAACTCTTTCTCTAGAAAGGATCCATTCTTGGCAACAAAAACCTTGCCCTCGGATCTGTGATAGAAGGAATACCCAATAGTTTCCTTAGGGTATCCTATGAAGATGCATTTTTCCGCTTTGGGTTTGATTTTATCCGGTTAAAGTTTCTTCACATAAACATCGCATCCCCAAACTTTAAGAAATGACAGCTTAGGTATGTTTCCAAACCACAATTCATACGGTGTCTTTTCAACGGATTTAGATGGTGCCCGATTTAAAGTGAATGCAGCAGTTTCTAGTGCATAACCCCAAAATTACAACGGCAAGTCCGTCAGAGACATCATAGATCGAACCATATCCAATAAAGTACGATTACGACGTTCCGACACACCATTTCGATGTGGTGTTCCGACAGGTGTGAGTTGTGAAACAATTCCACACTCTTTCATGTGAGTGCTAAACTCGTAACTTAGATACTCACCTCCACGGTTGGACCGTAGAAATTTGATCTTTCTATTACGATGATTTTCCACTTTATTCTGAAATTCCTTGAACTTTTCAAAGGTTTCAGACTTGTGTTTCATCAAGTAGATATAACCACATCTACTCAAATCATCCGTGAAAGTAACAAAATAATGATATCCACCTCGCGCCGACACACTCATTGGACCACATACATCAGAAGTATGATTTCCAATAAATCTGTCACCCGTCCCATTGAACCGGAAAACAACGTTCTAGTCATCTTGCCCATAAGGCATGGCTCACATGTATCAAATTATTAAAAATCAAGTGATTCCAAAAGTCCATCCGAATGGAGCTTCTTCATGCGTTTAACGCCAATATGACCTAGACGGCAGTGCCACATATATGTGGATATATCATCATTAAGTTTAATCCTTTTAGCATAAACATTATGAATATGTGTAACATTATTGTCGAGATCTAGTAGAAATAAACCATTCATCATCGGTGCATGACCATAAAAGATTTCATTCATATAAATAGAACAACCATTGTTCTCGGATTTAAATGAATAACCACTTCCCATCAAACATGATCCAGATACAATATTCATGCTCAGTGCAGGCACCAGATAACAATTATTCAATTTTATAACTAATCCCGATAGCAAATGGAGAGGTAGCGTTCCGACGGCGATCACATCAATGCTTGATCCATTGCCGACACGCATCTTGACCTCACCCCTTGCTAGCGGTCGCTTGTTCCGCAGCCCTTGATTCGATTTACAAATATTAGCAACTGAACCGGTATCAAATACCCAGGTGCTACTGCGAGCACTAGTCAAGTACACATCAATAACATGTATATCATATATACCTTTGTTTGCCTTGCCATCCTTCTTGTCTGCCAAATACTTGGGGTAGTTGCGCTTCCAGTGGCCAGTCCCCTTATAATAGTAGCACTCGGTATCAGACTTAGGTCCAACTCGGAGTTTCTTTTCAGGCACGGCAACCGGCTTGCCGCCCTTACTTCCCTTCCGTTTTCCCTTCTTGTCTTTCTTGAAACCAGTGTTCCTATTGATCATCAACACTTGATGTTCCTTTTTGATCTCCACTTCTGCAGTTTTAAGCATTGACAGACGCTCGGGGAGAGACTTCTTCATGTCTTGCATATTATAGTTCATCACAAAGTCTTATAGCTAGGTGGCAGAGACTGCAGAACATGATGGATGCCTAAGTCAACGGGAATCGATATTCCCAAGAACACAAGCTTATCGGCGTAACCCGACATCTTGAGTACATGCTCACTAACGGAGCTGTGCTCTTCCATCATGCAGCTAAAGAACTTTTCTGAAGCATCGTAGCTCTCTACAGCAGCATGTGTGTCGAAAATAATTTTCAACTCACCCATTGTATCAAATGCATTGCCGTTTTCAAAACGCTTTCGAAGTTCTGGCTCTATCCCATACAATATGCCGCAATGAACTAAGTTGTGGTCCTCCTGACGAGTCTGATAGACATTCTTCTCCTCGTCAGGGGCATCCTCAAAAGGTGGGGGGGGCCTAGGGGCGCTTATAGCACATATTTATTTTGTGCAGCAGAGAGGAGAATCCTCAAATCCATGGCCCATTCAGTAAAGTTGCTACCGTTCATTGCAAGTTTCTCTTTCTCCATGAACACATTGAAATTAAAAGCAGGTGGTGCCATCTACAACAGAATTTGTAAAGTTTAGACTAAGTTTATGATAGATTGAGTTCAACTAATGCACATTACGAATGAAATCCCACTCAAAAACGATATCCCTCGTGTCTTTTTGGTGATTACATGAACCAAATCCACTACACCAAGTCCGATCATCACGTGGGTCGGTGTAGCTTCAAAGGCGAGCATCAAATGGGCATCATATCTACTATATGACTCATGCTTAACCTTTCGGTCCGTGTTCCGAGGCCATGTCTGTACATGCTAGGATCGCCAAGTAAGAACCTTAGTATTCGTGTGTGTAACTGTATTACACCCGAGATATGGTCGTGGATCCAAGAACACCCGATCATCACGTGATGTCTTGGAGCGACGAAAACATAATCGGTGCATACTAAAGGAAGAACACATTCTTATCTTGATATTTAAATGAGGGATCATCTTATTATGCTAATAAAATGCCAACCAAGCAATATAAGATGCTATCAAACATCACATGTTTATTAGTGAAATGATATGGTTCCCGCATATGATATCTATCATGTGCACTGTGGTATGATCACTATCATACCTATATGTGTAAGGCCAAGGTCTATGGAACTTACACCTTATGTGTGTTGTAAGAGTATCATCTCATACTTCTACTTACAACATCACCATATCATAACACTAGGCCAGCAACAATCTAAACTAGACGCCTCTAATTTATCCATTGCAAATTTTACGTGGCTTATGGCTTTCTAAGATAGAACCGTTCATACCTACGAACATGAACCACAATGAGGATAACCAAATTGTTGACAACTCATTGCAAAATAGATATTGACTATAGTAGGAGAGACAGACACCCGCTAACCACTTATGCAAACTAGTTGCATGTCAAGCGTGGAACAGGTCTCATGTGCGAGGACATGTAAAGTTTGTCCGGGCCGCTTCATCCCACTATGCCACCAATATCCAAAATTACAACTAAGGAGCAACAACATGATCATCATCGCCCACATACTCATATGTGTACTACCCGTGTAAAGCATCTACGCATAGATCCGGCTCTGATACCACTGTAGGGTTCGCAGCATAGAAAACAAAAAATTTCCTACGATGGGAACAACTATGTACCAAGATCTATCTACTAGATACAAACAACGGGCGGATGTATATCCGTAGAGAACATACCCTTGAAGACCGACAAGCTTAACGAGTTAAACTCGTGGTTGATGTACACGATCTCTTGCCGATCTCAAGATCGAGAGGAAGTCCTAGCGCCGCAAAACAGCAGCGCATCCATGCTCGCACACATGTCCGAGGCACCGAGAAACCTCCGCCTCCTCGCTGCAGCGATGTAGTGGAAGCACAACTCTTTCTTCCCGAATAGCCACCGGGAACATGTATCTTGCTAGTCAGAGACCATGGGGAATAAATTCTATAGGGGGAGAGAGATCCTTCACGGGGAGGTGTGAGTGAGAGAGAGGGAGAGGGGTGCCTTTTATAGGAGGAGGGGTGTCAACACCCGGAGTTTTTAATCCCAGATGCCTGTTATGCCATACATCGCAATCCCAGGATTACCATTTTTGCGAGACATAACAGATTTGGATACCATAGTACATCATCCTTTACAAACCATACATAAGGTCTTACACAAATAAGGATCTCATGATCCAGTTCTTAATACAACTCAAGCAGCGGAATACGTAATAATAACGGTAGCGTAGGAAAAGCTCCATCTTCGGGTTCACATGCAATGCTGACGATGGGAGATGATCCTAGTTGTCGTAACCTTCCTGGGTTCCATCCTCCAGGTACTCCTCTTCATAGTCTGGCCATGGGAATAGCCAGGGACAAAGCCATGAGTACTCTTTAAGTACTCGCAACTAATACTAACAAGTGAAGGGGGGTGTAGTAGGACACTAGGCTCTATGGTTGTTTTGCAAAAAGCCAGATTTACCTGTACTAAGTTTAGAAATTAAGAAAGCTAGTTGAAGTTTTATAACACCTAAGTGGGAACTTGTATTTCATATCACAACTCTGTTGTGGTCAAGTCAAAGTCTCAATTCATTTCATAAGTCATTTTGAAAACATCTGACGGGGGAACAGTATGGCCACTCCAACTGTCCATAACCGCGGACGCGGCTATTCTAATAGTTTGACACTCTGCAGAGATTGTACACTTTCACCACAACATTTGATACATCCGTTAGGAACAAATCTTGAATTCACCATACACAGTATGCGGATAATCAATCCTAACCTTTCAATTACACGCCCTAGTATAGGCACTTCTCCTGTGAGTTTGGCCTCCCAACCATGACCAACTGTCATCTTGGGTACTGCACAGGTGGACAATCTTCACAAGGTAGCCTCATCTCAGACCTTGGCCATGAGGGAACCAATACTAAGGTATATAAGTTTCCAGTCAAGCCCTACCCAATTCTTGGGTATTGTGGTTATACGGTAAAATTGGAATGGTATCGCATCCAGACAACCATCAGTTTTATAAAGGGGCTAAGGCTCATGCCTCAATATTTTCATTACCAAAATCATCTAGTGTTCGAGAACACATGTCAAAACATCTCAATAGAATGATCCATCATTCCAAGGTTTTCATAACCATTTTCACCAAGTATTACCATCTAAAGTTGATCAAGTTTTATGCTTAGCACTAGCATCTACAAGTAGAGGTAAGTACCAATGAGGGGTGGTAAACTAGTGGAGTTTAACTAAGTTCAATCTCATGCCTTAGGATGACATAAAGATTATCTATCTTAGGCCAAATTTTATGCTCTTTATGCAACCTTCAATTATCTCTCTAGAATCTACAATTCACTTAAGTAAGCTCTAAGTACTAGCTTTGATAAAGAAATAAAGTATAAAGCTTGTAAGTAAAACTAGTAATGGGGTTATCAAATGGGTATGATTGCATATGCTTAAGGCATATAGTTGGCATGGTAACAAGCAAGTATTTGCTTGCATAGGTCAACTTGATTAGTAAGGCTTGCTAAAGTAGAGTATCTTGCAACTGTTAGCTTGCCTTGTGCAGAGCAGTGGTTGAAGTTCTCCTCGGCTTCTTCTTCGTAGTATCCTCCTTCTTCCTCGTATCCTTGGTCGGTACTAGCGTCTATAAATAAATACGAGGTACACAATCACCAAACAATATGTAACATCCCAAAAATACCAAACTTAGATCATCAAACACTAATCATCAAGATTAGGGTTAACAAAAACTTTTCTAAATAAACTCATGAATGCATGTATATGTGTATGCATGGATTTTGAATTTCTTTAAAAACCACCTTGTTTGTGTGATCCATTGCTTGTAAAATGTTTCTTAGGTGAAATGAACATCATCTAAAACATTTCCCACACTTTTCCTAAAGGCAAGTAAATCAAAACAAATATATTAAGTGAATGGTCATTTTGACCAATTTAACTCCCATGCCTACTTTGGCTGTCTCAAACTTTCAAAACCTAACAGAAACTTTTCTGGATCTTTGCACCCCTTGAATGTACTCATAACAAGGTATCAAGGCCCACTTTATGATCATCCAGAAACTTTCAAATGCACAGTTTAAATGACAATTCAAAATTGAATCTTTATCATATGGGAAGATCCCACTTTTCCAAAACCCACTCCAACAAGCTCAACTTTCAAAACCCAAGCATCTGCAGACTCACCAGCACCAATCTAGCAAACCCACCAAAATTCATTTAAAAATTCAAAACTTGATTTCATGCGGCCATTTCAACAAACAGGTTGCAGACACAAATCAAACAAAACATCAAACACTATAGAGTGCAGTGATTCTTGCCTAACTTGTTCCCTAGTTAGCTCACACACAACTCAGTAGATCATCTAGGAAGATTAGCCAGGCACTAGCACCACTATGATCTTTCCATTGTCATCAATGGTGAACAGCCGAGCACCCCAATGTCACCCCATTGTGGACAGCAGGCTAGAGGAAGAACTAGCCATGCCAACCTTGTCTGGGAGGCAGCCCACCGTCCACTGCCACTCCCTGTCCCAGCTGCGAGCGTTGCCAAGCCCTGGACCACGCGCACAAGCCGCGCCCAGACCATGCCGAGCGTGCGCCAGAGCGCCACCCTCGACCAGCGTCCACAGACCGCGCGCCGCCCTCACCGCGTGCACACATGATCACCACCGACCCAGGAGACCGCCAGACATCCCCGTTTGCCGCCCCGTGCCATACAGCCACCGCCCGTCGTCGAAGACGCCGCCTCTGCCGCGCAGAGCACCGGCCGTTCCAGACCAAACCACACCGCCCCATGCCTCGCGACCATGTCGTTGAGCATCGCCAGGAGCAAAGCACCATCCCCTACCCTTGCCCATGCCATTAGCCACCTGTAACGTCGCCCCCGACGAGCTCACCGTGCGCCCCGATGGTCCCCTCGCTCGACTATAAATAGAGGCACCCCCGCACGATTTCTTCACACCATCTCACTCCCCTCTCCTCACTGACCGTGACACACTGTCCTCAGAGCAAGGCGAGCACCACCTCGCCAGAATTTCACCGGAGCCCGCCACCTCTGGAGAAGAAGGGAGCCAGCGATTGGAGCCGCCCTAGGAGAAGCCACCAGTACCAGGAGGTTCGCTGTTGTCGACTTCGTCGTTCGCTCGCCTCGCCGACCCTCGCCCGTACCCCGGTGAGCCCCCAGCACCCCTCACTGGTCGCGCTAGGTTTCGTTCTCGCCGGAGTTGTCTCGCGTCGACGATGACCCCCAGCCGTTGGATTAGAACTAGATCGAACGATCCACGTTGCCCCATACCGCTTCGCCCAGCCCCGTGTCACTGACGAGTGGGGACACCCACTTAAGCAGCCCGCGGGAGCACTACGCTTAGCAGGCCAGCCTGTTAGAATTTCCCACGCAGCCCAGCGATTCAAATTAAATCTTTTTCTATTTCAATTCAAACACACTTCAGCACTCAACTTCAAAAATCAACCCAGATCGATTCAGTGCACCAATTTGAATGAAACCAATTTTGTTGGAAAGGTCTGTGAATGCTTAATGCAAGCCCGTTGGATTCAAATCATTTGGATCTCTAGATCACTCCTAGTAAAAATAACAAGGCAGAAGCTTTTCTGCATTCAAACATTTTTCAAATTTAAACCATAAAAGCTTTTGAGTTGATTCCAACTCTCAAAAATCACATTTAACCATACCTTTCAGAATATATAAAAAAAATATAGGTTTACTTGCAGAAATACTATTCAAGTAATAAAAGAATGCTTCATAAGCATTTCTAGCCACTTTAATTAATTAAAATAAAAGGGTAAAACCTTATTAAATTGTGACACCACTTTAAATCACATTCCCATGGACTACAATATGTGGTGATGACATGTGTCAACATGATCCCATGTTTAGTTTGGAGAATATTAAATCTTAAGTAATTTTTCAATGAGTAGAAATTACTTTTCTAAAAATAAAAAGATTTAAACCAAGCCTTAACCTTGTAATGATAGAGATGATGCTAGATCATCTATAGGACCCTTGTGTGTGATGATTGCAAGTAGTTAAGTATTGTTTGGTGATTGTGTACCTCGTATTTATTCATAGACGCTAGTACCGACCAAGGATACGAGGAGGAAGGAGGATACTACGAAGAGGAAGCCAAGGAGAACTTCAACCACTGCTCTGCACAAGGCAAGCTAACACTTGCAAGATACTATACCTATGCAAGCTTATACTGATATTGATGCAAGCTAACCCTTGCCAGATACCCTACTGATGCCACAAACCCATACTTGTGATATGACTACTATATGCCTTAAGCATATGTGATCATACCCACTTGATAAACCAAATCCTAGTTTTATGTGCAAGCTTCTTACTTTATTTTCTTTATCAAAGCTTACTTAGAGTCTACCTAAGAGTTTGGTAGATACTAGACAGTTGTGCTGAAGGTTGCATAAAGAGCATAAAATTTGGCCTAAGTTAGAAACCTTGATATCAGCCTAAGATATAAGGTTGTACTTAGTTGAAACTCCACTAGTTTACCACCCCTCATTAGTACTTACCCCCACTTGTAGATGCTAGTGCTAAGCATAAAACTTGAACAACTTTAGATGGGAATACTTGGTGGAAAAATGGTTATGAAAACCTTGGAATGATGGATCATTCTATTGAAATGTTTTGGACATATGTTTCCAAACACTTGATGATTCTGGTGATAAAAATGTTAAGGCATGAGCCTTAGCCCTTTATAAAACTGATGGTTGTCTGGATGCGATACCATTCCAATTTCAGCGTACAACCACAATACCCGAATATTGGGTAGGGCTTGACTGGAAACTTATATACCTTAGTATTAGTTCCCTCCCGGCCAAGGTCTGAGCTGAGGCTACCTTGTGAAGATTGTCCACCTGTGCAGTACCCAAGATGACAGCTGGTCATGGTTGGGAGGCCAAACTCACAGGAGAGGTGCTTATACTAGGGCGTGTAATTGAAAGGTTAGGATTGATTGTCCGCATACTGAGTATGTTGAATTCAGGATTTGTTCCTGACGGATGTATTGAATGTTGTGGTGAAAGTGTACAATCTCTGCAGAGTGTTAAACTATTCGAATAGCCGCGTCCACGGTTATGGACAGTTGGAGTGGCCATACTGTTCCCCCGTCAGACTTTTCAAAATGACTTGTGAAATAAATTGAGACTTTGACTTGACCACAACAGAGTTGTGACCTGAATTACAAGATCCCACTTAGGAGTTATAAAATTGTGACTAGCTTTGGAACTTAGTAGAGATAAACCTGGCTTTTTGCAAAACAACCCTAGAGCCTAGTATCCTATTATCCAAAAAAAAACCTTACCTGTTAGTATTAGTTTGCGAGTACTTAAAGAGTACTCATGGCTTTGTCCCTGGCTATTCCCATGGCCAGACTATGAAGAGGAGTACCTGGAAGATGGACCCCAGGAAGGTTACGACAACTAGGATCATCTCCCATCATCAGCATTGCCTGTGACCCCGAAGATGGAGCTTCGCCTACGCTACCGTTATTATTACGTATTCCGCTGCTTGATGTTGTACTAAGAACTGGATCATGAGATCCCCATTTGTGTAAGAACTTATGTATCATTTGTAATGGATGAAGTACTATGGTATCCAATTCTGTTATGTCTCGCAAAAATGGTAATCCTGGGATTGCGATGTATGGCATAACAGGCATCTAGGATTGAAAAATCCGGGTGTTGACACAATACTTAACTATTTTCAATCATCACACAAAAGGGTCATATAGATGATCTAGCATCATCACTAACATCACAAGAATAAGGCAATTGTCTTATTTATTTTATTTTTAGAAAAGTAATTTCTACTCATTGAAAAACTACTTAAGATTTAATATTCTCCAAACCAAACATGGGATCATGTTGACACATGTCATCACCACACATTTCAGTACATGGTAATGTGATTTAAAGTGGTGTCACAATTTAATAAGGTTTAACCTTTTATTTTAATTAAATAAAGTGATTAGAAATGCCTATGTGGCATTCTTTTATTACTTGAACATTATTTCTGTAAGTAAACCCATATATTTTTATATATTCTGAAAGGTATGGTTAAATGTGATTTTTTAGAGTTGGAATCAACTCAAAAGCTATTATGGTTTAAATTTAAAAAATGTTTGAATGCAGAAAAGCTTCTGCCTTGTTATTTTTACCAAGGGTGATCTACAGATTCAAATGATTTGAATCCAACGGTCTTGGATTAAGAATTTCAAAACCTTTCTAACAAAATTGGTTTCATTCAATTTGGTTCACTGAATCGAGCTGGGTTGATTTTTGAAACTAGGTACAGAACTGTGTTTGAATTAAAATAGAAAAAGTTAAATTCAAATAACTGGGCTGCGCGGGAAACGATACTGGGCCGGCCTGCTAAGCACGGCGCTTACGCGGGGTTAAGTTGTTGTCCCCACGCGTCAGTGAGACAGGGGGTGCGAAGCTGTATGGGGCAACGTGGTGCGTTGGATTAGAAGTAAGATCAACGGCTGAGGGTCGTCATCGACGATGAACTAGTCACCGGCGAGCTCGAACCCTAGCGGCGCAGTGGGGGTCGTGGGAGGCTCACCGGGGCTCAGGCGAGGGTCGGCGATGCGGGTGAATGACGAAGTCGACGATGGCGAACCTCCTGGTACCGGCAGCTTCTCCTGGGATGGACAAAATCGACGGCGCCCTTCTTCTCTAAAGGGGGCCTGCTTCGGCGCAATTCCGGCGATGCGCTACTCGCCTTGCTCCGGGAACAGGGTGGAACGATTAGTGAGGAGAGGGGAGTGAGATGGTGTGAAGAGTTTGAGCGGGGGAGGCCTCTATTTGTAGTCTCGACGACGAGACCGAACGGGATGGGCAGGCAACGGTGGCGACATGGCTACGGGCTGCTAGAGGCATGGCCGGCGGTGGCGATCGATCGGTGGTCTCCTGGTGATGCTCTATGGCCTTAATGCGCTTGTAGGGGCGGTGGCAAACGGTCTAGAACATGCGATGCTCTACGCGGCAGAGGCGGCATCTTCAACGGCGAGCGGTGGCTGTGAGGCATGGGGCGGCGAACGAGGATGTTTGGCGGTCTCCTGGGACGGTGGTGATCGCGTATGCACGCGGCGCCGCGCGCGGTCTGTGGGCGTGTGTCGAGGGTGGCGCTCTGGTGCATGATCGGCATGGTTGACAGAGGCACGGGCGCGGCGTTCCTGGCGGTTTTGGTCGCTGTCTACGAGGCAGGGTTGTTCGAGAGGGGGCGGTGAGTCATGGGCTACCTCCCAGACAAGGTTGGCACGGCTAGTTCTTCTCCTAGCTTGCTGTCCACACTGGGGTGACATGGGTGGCTTAGGCTGTTCACCATTGATGACATTGCCAAGCTTACAGTGGGGCTAGGGCTTAGTTAAGTTTGCTAGATGATCGTACGAGGTTGCTGTGAGCTAGAGAGGGAACAAGTTAGGCCCAAATCACTGCTCATAATAGTGTTTAGGATTTGATTGATTTGCATCAGCAAGGTGTTTGATGAAATGGCCACAAGAACTCAAGTTTTGAATTTTGAAAAGATTTTTGGTGGGTGTGCTAGGCATGTGCTGGTGACTCTGTGGACGCCTGGGTTTTGAAAGTGGAGCTTGTTTGAGTTGTTTTTGAAAAAGTGGGATCTTCCCATATGATAAAGATTCAATTTTGAACTGTCCTTTAAACTATGCATTCAAATGTTTTCGGATGATCACAAAGTGGGCCTTAGTACTTTGTTATGAGTACTATCAAGGGGTGCAAAGATCCAAACAAGTTTCTGTTAAGTTCTGAAAGTTAGAGACAGCCAAAGTAGGCATGGGAGTTAAATTGGCCAAAATGACCATTCCCTTATTTTGTTTGTTTTGATTTTTTTGTCTTTGGGAAAAGTGTGGGGATTGTTTAGATGATGTTTATTTCACCTAAGAATCCTTTTAAAAGCAAAGAAACACATAAACAAGGCAATTCAAAAGAATTCAAAATGGGATGCATACACACATGCATGCTTTCATATTCTTATTTAGAAAAGGTTTTGTTAATCCTAATTTTGGTGATTAGAGTTTGATGATTCTAGTTTAATATTTTTGGGATGTTACAAACCTTCCCCCTTAAACAGAATCTTGTCCCGAGATTTGAAAAAGGATGAAAAGATTACCTAGGATTTGAAGAGATCGGGAAACTCCATCCTGATGTGATCTTCGCGCTCCCAGGTAGCTTCCTCTTCCGTTTGGTTGCTCCACTGAATCTTGAGAAACTTGATGCTTCGGGTTCGGGTAGTTCTGAAGTCTTATTCCAAAATACGGATGGGTACTTCAGGATAGGTCAGGTCATCATTGATCTCTATGGTCTGGTGATCGATATTCTTGAACACTTTTGTCTTCTCTGGAACTTCGAGACACTTGCGAAGTAATGAGATATGGAACACATTGTGCACGGCTGACATCTCTTCGGGTAGTTCCAATTGATACGATACTTCTCCTCGATGGTTCAGAATCTTGAAGGGGCCGAAATATCTGGGGGCTAACTTTCCTTTGAGTTGGAAACGCTGCATTCCTTTCAATGGCGACACTTTCAGATACACAAAATCTCCTATGTTGAAGGCGAGGTCTCGACGTCTCTTGTCGGCGTAACTCTTCTGTCTTGACTAGGCTATCTTGAGGTGCTCACGAATCTTGTGAACCTTCTCTTCTGCTTCTCGTAGGATATCGGGTCCAAAAATTTGACTCTCTCCTACTTCCGACCAGTTCAAAGGGGTGCGACACTTCCTTCCGTACATGAATTCAAATGGGGCCATTTGCAAACTAGCTTGATAACTGTTGTTGTACAAAAATTCTGCGAACGGCAGACAGTCTTCCCACTTAGATCCATACTCTAACACACAGTCTCTCAACATATCTTCGAGTATTTGATTTACTCACTCCGTTTGTCCGTCGGTATGAGGGTGATAAGCGGTACTGAAATCTAGTCGGGTTCCTAAACCTTCTTGGACTTTCTTCCAGAATCTTGAGGTAAACTGAGTTCCTCGATCCGATACGATGTTCTTGGGAACTCCATGCAAACTAACGATTCTAGAGATGTATAACTCTGCTAGCTTCGAACTCTGATAGGTGGTCTTGACGGGTAAGAAATGGGCGACTTTGGACAATCTGTCCACTATGACCCAGATAGAGTCATTTCCCCTACTAGAAGTAGGCAATCCGGTGATAAAGTCCATTCCAACGGAATCCCATTTCCATTCCGGAATCTGCAAGGGTTGCAATAATCCAGCGGGTCTTGATGTCCTGCCTTGACTCGCTGACATATATCACACTTGGCGATATAACTTCCGATTTCTCTCTTCATCTTATGCCACCAAAATTGCTCTTTCAAATCTTGATACATCTTAGTTCCTCCGGGATGGATAGAATAAAGAGTATCATGAGCTTCCTTGAGAATAACTTCTTTCAACTCAGAATCTGCTGGTACACAAAGGCGTCCTTTGTACCACAGAACTCCCTCTTCGTCTTCGGTGAATCCGGGTACCATGCCTGTACCGATACGACGCTTGATTCCGTTGATACTAGCATTTCCTTTCTATGCCTCTTTGATCTGGCTGATCAAAGTGGGTTGAGGTTCTATGCTAGCCAAAAATCCTTCACTTACTAATTCCATTCGAAAATCTTCCATCTCTTTGTGCAAATTTGGTTGCTCCTTCAAAATCATGGAGTTCAAGCGGCACGGCAATCTGCTAAGGGCATTGGCTACTACATTGGCTTTACCAGGGTGATAGTGAATGTCCAGATCGTAATCCTTGATTAGCTCAATCCATCTTCTCTACCTCATATTCTGCTCTTTCTAAGTGAATATATACTTCAGGCTCTTGTGATCCGAATAAATCTCAAAACGGTTTCCCATGAGGTAATGCCTCCATGTCTTCAAGGCTAGAACTACGGCTGCGAGTTCGAGGTCATGGGTTGGGTAATTTTGCTCATGTTGTTTCAGTTGTCGAGATAGATAAGATATAACTTTGCCTTCTTACATTAGCACACATCCGAGAACGATCTTGGATGCATCACAATACACGTCAAAGGGCTTTGTGATATCCGGCATGATTAAGATTGGGGCTGAAATCAATCTCCTCTTGAGTTCTTGAAAACTCGCTTCACATTTGTCGGTCCATTCAAACTTCTTGTCCTTCTTCAGCAATTGGTTCATGGGTCTGGCGATACTTGAGAATCCTTCTACGAACTTGCGGTAATATCCCGCCAATCCGAGAAATGCACGAACTTGGGTTTGAGTGGTTGGGGCTTGCCAATCTTCGACATCTTTCACCTTTGCAGGGTCAACGGCAATTCCTCCGGCTAATACAATGTGACCGAGGAATCCTACCTCCTGTAACCAGAATTCACATTTTCTAAACTTGGCATACAACTGATGCTCTCTAAGGGTTCCAAGAATGGTCCTTAGGTGTAGCTCATGTTCTTCTTCCGATTTGGAATAAATCAGAATGTCATCGATGAAAACAACGACAAACTTATCCAGAAAGTCCATAAAAATCTTATTCATGAGATTCATGAAATAAGCAGGGGCATTGGTTAATCCAAACGACATGACGGTATACTCGTATAATCCATATCTGGTGGTAAAGGAAGTCTTTGGAATATCCTCTACGCGAATTTTGAGTTGATGATAGCCTGTTCTAAGATCAATCTTAGAAAACACTTTGGCACCGGTCAACTGATCAAACAAATCTTCTATCTTGGGCAACGGGTACTTGTTTTTGATGGTCACATCATTCAACTTCCGATAATCCGTACACAAACGGTTACCTCCATCCTTCTTGTCCACAAACAAGACAGGTGATCTCCATGGTGACGCACTTGGTTGAATCAATCCAATTTCCAACATGGCATCCAGTTGCTTCTTTATTTCTTCGAGTTCAGACGGGTTCATACTATATGGTCTCTGGGCTATGGGTCCTATTCCGGGGATTAGTTCAATGATAAACTCGATATCCCAATCTGGGGGCATACCAGGCAAAACATCTGGAAATACATCGGGGTATTCACAGACTATCCGGACTTGGTCAATGGTAGGTTGGGCTATACTCTTGTTGCACTTGAATTGACGAGGTAAGGTTTCAGATATATGCTCGACTGATATCCCGGCTGTACTGGTCATGGTGATAGCTTTCTTGGCACAGTCAATCAATCCTTTATGTTTGGACATCCAATCCATTCCAAGTACTACTTCCAAACCTTTAGTTCCGAGTACTATCAGATTAGCATAAAAATCTATGCCATGGATTCAGATAGGGACGACTTTAAAAATTTGCCTAGCTTTGGTGGTTGAACCGGGAATTTGAACGATCATAACATGCTTCAGTTTGGTTGGTTGAATTTTACTAGTGCATGCAAATTGTTCGGTGACAAATGAGTGCGATGCACCAGAATCAAACAACACTCGAGCAAGTACTGAATTAACAGAAAACATACCCAGTACGACGTCTGGTGCTTCCTGAGCTTCTTCAGCATGCATGAGAAAAAGATGGCCGTTGCGGTTGAGGGAATTCCCTGGGGCAAATCTTCTTCTGGATTGAACACGATGTTGTTGTTGCGCTGGGGCATTGGTATTGGGGTCTGCGGCATTCTTCTTGTTGGGGCACTCATTGGAGTAGTGACCCTTATTTCCACAGTCAGAACAAGTCACTTGCGACTTGTCCTTTGCTGCAACAGGCACAACATTGCTTCCAGTCCTCGGGGCAGTGTTGGTGTTAGCGGTAGCATTGTTGTTGAACTTGGGTGGGGCACGGTTGAAATTGCTAGAGTTGCCAGGGTTGTTGTGATTTCCTTCGGGCCTAGGGTTTCCACGGTTGGGATAGGTCGGACAGTTCATCGGGGGTCTATTGGTTCTCGGGGCAAATCCTGGAGATGGGTTAGGGCGATACTTTGGGGTCTGATGGGTTCCTGGCTGATGCATCATGCGACACTTGCGGTTCTCGTTGGCTTGGTTGATCTTTCCTTCCATCTGGATAGCAGAGTCGACAAGGGCTTCAATATCAGCAAAAGGGATATTGACTAACACCGTCTGCATCTCATCATGCAGACCATTCAAGAATCTCTCCTTCTTCTTGGCTTCGGTGTCGATCTCATCCGGGGCATACCTAGCTAATGACAAGAATTTGTCACGGTATTCCACTATAGTCATCCTTCCTTTCTTTAGTTCTCTGAACTCATCTCTCATCCTCTTGATCAAACCTGGTGGCACATGGGTTCTGCTGAACTTGACCTTGAATTCCTCCCAGGTCATCATCTGTCCTCCGGTCATGGCACGAACACTGTTCCACCATGCTCTGGCATCTCCGGCTAGATAATGGGTGGCGAACAGAACTTTCTCGTTGGCTTCCACTCTGGCGACTTCTAGGTTATTTTCCATGGTTTGCAGCCAATCGTCGGCATCTAGGGGTTCTTCCGACTTAGTGAAAACAGGCGGGTTGGTGTTCTGTAAATTCTTGAGCTTAGATCCATGGTTGTCCTGATTTCCTTGGCCTTGGTTGTTGTGGGCTAGCTGGGCTATCTGTTGAAGGGTGGCTAAGTTGGCTTGACATTCGGCTCTTTCAGCTTCGTGGTTAGAAACCAACATTTGCAGGATCTGCAACATCGGGTCTGGGGATGAACCACTTCCTCCGCGTGGCATCTGAAGATTGAGATAGATCATGAGAAAAGAGGGAAATTTCTAAGGTTTTGGGCTTTGAAAAGTTTTTAAAGTTTGACTCAGATTTTCTAGCAACTTGATTTTCATTCATTCATAGCACACGATACAAACACACACCACAAAACAAGAAAAACAGATGGTTTTAAGAACCATTCTGGAAACTACGATATAGTGGGACCGAATACTACTCACTACACTAGTGCTCAAGTGCTACTACTCCTCGGAGTCGGTGTAGTCGTCATCCTCATCATCCTCATCGTCATCTATTAAAGTGAAATCATCCTCATCGGTGAAGAAGTCCATAGCCTGATCCTCCAGAAAATCATCATCATCGCTGAGATAGGAGTAGGGGTCTCCACGAAGATCCTCTCCGGCATTCTCCCTTTCCTCCAACTGCATGTCTCTCTCGTGGATGGTCTCCTCCAAAGACGAGATACGGTGGCGAAGACGGGCAATGATGCGCTCCTTCTTATCGAGCTGACGGCGGCGAGACTTGCGATCCTTTGCTAGAAGGGCGATGGTCTGATCCTTCGTCTTGATGATGGTGGACTTGTGGTTGGAGTAGTCCCGACAATTATCCAACTCCTGCTGACGATCGTACATCATGAAGCTGAGGTGGTCCAACTGATTCTTCAGCTCATGGTGGTATGGGGCTTCTAGTGGCTGTCCATTAGCATCATGCCTTGGGCAAAACTCAAAGCGAGTACCCTTGATCTGGTTGATACTCTGCCCACACAGACTGGCAAGAGCTTCCTGCATGGCCCTGGCAAGTCCATCGAGCCAGTTGTTCTCTCTTAAGGTAAACTGAATTCCCTCAGCAGTGGGAGGTTCAATCTTTCCTCGGAGACTTGCAACAATTAGCCACTGCAGATCTTATCATCCTTGATCATTGAGCTGAGCTCCGAAGAACTCGGGGTGCGGACGCTCCAGAAGTTCCGAAAGCTGGTCCAAATCCATCTCAAAGATAAGGTCTCCGCCATTTCCCAACTGGTAAAACTTGCTGTACTTCACGTCCATCTATAAGAATATAGGATGAGTAAGTTAGTAGAGTTATCAAGTGTGTCAAATTTTATGTATTTTGCAAGAACTTTTTTTTTGAGGAACATGAATTTTCATTAAAGAATCAAAGGGATAAGAATGGGAATAAGTTTTTGAAAATATTTTCTTCCTTTGGTTTTGAAACTAAGTTTTTGATTCAAACGTCCAATCTAACTAGGGTCTCCTATGGTCAGGATGACTCTGATACCAACTTGTCAACACCCGAATTTTTAATCCCAGATGCCTGTTATGCCATACATCGCAATCCCAGGATTACCATTTTTGAGAGATATAACAGATTTGGATACCACAGTACATCATCCTTTACAAACCATACATAAGGTCTTACACAAATAAGGATCTCATGATCCAGTTCTTAATACAACTCAAGCAGCGGAATACGTAATAATAACGGTAGCGTAGGCGAAGCTCCATCTTCGGGTTCACAAGCAATGCTGACGATGGAAGATGATCCTAGTTGTCGTAACCTTCCTGGGTTCCATCCTCTAGGTACTTCTCTTAAAAGTCTGGCCATGGGAATAGCCAGGGACAAAGCCATGAGTACTCTTTAAGTACTCGCAACTAATACTAACAAGTGAAGGGGGGGTTTTGTAGTAGGACACTAGGCTCTATGGTTGTTTTGCAAAAAGCCAGATTTACCTCTACTAAGTTTAGAAATGAAGAAAGCTAGTTGAAGTTTTATAACACCTAAGTGGGAACTTGTATTTCATATCACAACTCTGTTGTGGTCAAGCCAAGTCTCAATTCATTTCATAAGTCATTTTGAAAACATCTGACGGGGGAACAGTATGGCCACTCCAACTGTCCATAACCGCGGACGCGGCTATTCGAATAGTTTGACACTCTACAGAGATTGTACACTTTCACCACAACATTCGATACATCCGTCAGGAACAAATCCTGAATTCACCATACTCAGTATGCGGATAATCAATCCTAACCTTTCAATTACACGCCCTAGTATAGGCACCTCTCCTGTGAGTTTGGCCTCCCAACCATGACCAACTGTCATCTTGGGTACTGCATAGGTGGACAATCTTCACAAGGTAGCTTCAGCTCAGACCTTGGCCATGAGGGAACCAATACTAAGGTATATAAGTTTCCAGTCAAGCCCTACCCAATTCTCGGGTATTGTGGTTGTACGGTAAAATTGAAATGGTATCGCATCCAGACAACCATCAGCTTTATAAAGGGGCTAAGGCTCATGCCTCAATATTTTCATTACCAAAATCATCTAGTGTTCGAGAACACATGTCAAAACATCTCAATAGAATGATCCATCATTCCAAGGTTTTCATAACCATTTTCACCAAGTATTCCCATCTAAAGTTGATCAAGTTTTATGCTTAGCACTAGCATCTACAAGTGGGGGTTAGTACTAATGAGGGGTGGTAAACTAGTGGAGTTTAAATAAGTTCAATCTCATGCCTTAGGATGACATAAAGATTATCTAGCTTAGACCAAATTTTATGCTCTTTATGCAACCTTCAATTATCTCTCTAGAATCTACAATTCACTTAAGTAAGCTCTAAGTACTAGCTTTGATAAAGAAATAAAGTATAAAGCTTGTAAGTAAAACTAGGAATGGGGTTATCAAATGGGTATGATCACATATGCTTAAGGCATATAGTTGGCATGGTAACAAGCAAGTATTTTCTTGCATAGGTCAACTTGATTAGTAAGGCTTGCTAAATTAGAGTATCTTGCAAGTGTTAGCTTACCTTGTGCAGAGCAGTGGTTGAAGTTCTCCTCGGCTTCTTATTCGTAGTATCCTCCTTCTTCCTCGTATCCTTGGTCGGTACTAGCGTATATAAATAAATACGAGGTACACAATCACCAAACAATACTTAACTATTTTCAATCATCACACAAAAGGGTCATATAGATGATCTAGCATCATCACTAACATCACAAGAATAAGGCAATTGTCTTATTTATTTTATTTTTAGAAAAGTAATTTCTACTCATTGAAAAACTACTTAAGATTTAATATTCTCCAAACCAAACATGGTATCATGTTGACACATGTAATCACCACACATTTCAGTACATGGGAATGTGATTTAAAGTGGTGTCACAATTTAATAAGGTTTAACCTTTTATTTTAATTAAATAAAGTGATTAGAAATGCCTATGTGGCATTCTTTTATTACTTGAACATTATTTTTGTAAGTAAACCCATATATTTTTATATATTCTGAAAGGTATGGTTAAATGTGATTTTTGAGAGTTGGAATCAACTCAAAAGCTATTATGGTTTAAATTTGAAAAATGTTTGAATGCAGAAAAGTTTCTGCCTTGTTATTTTTACCAAAGGTAATCCATAGATTCAAATGATTTGAATCCAACGGGCTTGGATTAAGAATTTCAAAACCTTTCTTACAAAATGTTTCATTCAATTTGGTTCACTGAATCGAGATGGGTTGATTTTTGAAACTAGGTACATAACTGTGTTTGAATTAAAATAGAAAAAGTTAAATTCAAATGACTAGGCTGCGCGGGAAACGATACTGGGCCGCCTTGCTAAGCATAGCGCTTATGCGGGCTGGTTAAGTTGTTGTCCCCATGCGTCAGTGAGACAGGGGGTGCGAAGTGGTACGGGGCAACGTGGTGCGTTGGATTAGAAGTAAGATCAACGGCTGAGGGTCGTCGTCGATGATGAACTACTCACCAGCGAGCTCGAACCCTAGCGGTGCAGTGGGGGTCGTGGGAGGCTCACCGGGGCTCAAGCAAGGGTTGGCGATGCGGGCGAACGATGAAGTCGACGACGGCGAACCTCCTGGTACCGGGAGCTTCTCCTTGGGTGGACGAAATCGACGGCGCCCTTCTTCTCCAGAGACGGCCTGCTCCGGCGCAATTCCGGCGATGCGCTGCTCGCCTTGCTCCAGGAACGGGGTGGAACGATCAGTGAGGAGAGGGGAGTGAGATGGTGTGAAGAGTTTGAGCAGGGGAGGACTCTATTTATAGTCTCGACTTCGAGACCGAACGAGATGGGCAGGCAATGATGGCGACATGGCTACGGGCTGCTAGAGGCATGGCCGGTGGTGGCGATCGATCGGTGGTCTCCTGGCGATGCTCTATGGCTTTAATGCACTTGTAGAGGCAGCGGCAAACGGTCTGGAACATGCGATACTCTGCACGGCAGGGGCGGCGTCTTCGACGGCGAGCGGTGGTTGTGAGGCATGGGGCGGCGAACGGGGATATCTGGCGGTCTCCTGGGACGGTGGTGATCGCGTATGCACGCGACGAGGGCGGCACGCGGTCTGTGGGCGTGTGTCGAGGGTGGCGCTCTAGCGCATGCTCGGCATGGTTGACAGAGGCACGGGCACGGCGTTCCTGGCAGTTTTGGTTGCTATCTGCGAGGCAGGGCTGGTCGAGAGGGGGCGGTGAGGCATGGGCTACCTCCTAGACACGATTGGCATGTCTAGTTCTTCTCCTAGCTTGTTGTCCACACTTGGGTGACATGGGTGGCTTCGGCTGTTCACCATTGATGATGTTGCCGAACTTACAGTGGGGCTAGGGCTTAGTTAAGTTTTCTAGATGATCTACTGAGGTTGCTGTGAGCTAGAGAGGGAACAAGTTAGTCCCAAATCACTGCTCACAATAGTGTTTAGGATTTGATTGATTTGCATCAGCAAGGTGTTTGATGAAATGGCCGCAAGAACTCAAGTTTTGAATTTTGAAAAGATTTTTGGTGGGTGTGCTAGGCATGTGCTGGTGAGTCTGTGGATGCTTGGGTTTTGAAAGTTGAGCTTGTTTGAGTGGTTTTTGAAAAAGTGGGATCTTCCCATATGATAAAGATTCAATTTTGAACTGTCCTTTAAACTATGCGTTCAAATGTTTTTGGATGATCACAAAGTGGGCCTTGGTACTTTGTTATGAGTACTATCAAGGGGTGCAAATATCCAAACAAGTTTCAGTTAAGTTCTGAAAGTTAGAGACAGCCAAAGTAGGCATGGGAGTTAAATTGGCCAAAATGACCATTCCCTTATTTTGTTTGTTTTGATTTTTTTGCCTTTGGGAAAAGTGTGTGGATTGTTTAGATGATGTTTATTTCACCTAAGAATCCTTTTACAAGCAAAGAAACACATAAACAAGGCAATTCAAAAGAATTCAAAATGGGATGCATACACACATGCATGCTTTCATATTCTTATTTAGAAAAGTTTTTGTTAATCCTAATTTTGGTGATTAGAGTTTGATGATTCTAGTTTAATATTTTTGGGATGTTACAAGGGGGCACCCAAGGGGGTGTCCGCCGGCCATGGGGCTTCCCCCTCCCCTCCTTCATTCATGTGGGTGGACACTCCACTCACAAAAATCTCTTCATTTCCCTCCACTCAAAATCCCACTCAAACTTGCAATTAAATTTCCACCAACTTAATGCAAACTCTCATTTAATAAAACTATTTTATTTATTCAGAATTTTGTCAATTACTTTAATGACAAACATTCACATATAACCCCTTGCTAGAATTCTATTTCACATGCATAACCACTTTATGCAATTTCACCCGAAAACCTGTTTCGGTATCTAGTGAAATAAATGCATGCGCTTGTTATGCTTTCCGGCATGAAACTTTTGCTCCAATTGGATGTCGGTGTCTCTTAAGTATGTCACCCTAAAGTTCGTGAATAATGCGGACATGATCGAGACCCCTCTCGGAACAATAATCAGAAGCGAGATCTGGAGACCCATACTGACTCCCACACATTCAACAATGACTTTCTTGTGATCGTCTGGACCTTTTACGCTAGTATCTTAATCCCTTTGTTTCGCGATGTATTACATGTCCGAGATTCGATCATCGGTATCTCCATACCTAGTTTGATCTCGTTACTGACATGTACTCTTTTCTTGTTCCCGTGATATAACATTCTAGTAATCAAATCACTTGCTTGCAAGCTAACCAATGTGATATCATTGAGAGGGCCCAGAGTATATCTATCCGTCATCGGAATGAACAAATTCCACCCTCGATCCATGGGCCTCAACAAAACACTTTATTAGTTCTGAACCCATCTTTATAATCACCCTGTTACGGTGTGACGTTTGATGTTATCAAGAAACACTTCCGGTGTTAGTGATCGACATGATCTCATGGTCTAAGGATTAGGATCACTTCATAAGTTGTTATAGCAATATAAACTCAATGACTTTGATCGTAATGCTATACTTCGGATGAATGTTCATCACACCATTACACTAATGTTGTGATCCCGTTATTAACAACATACAATGTCCATGATCAGGAAATCTTGATCATCTTGTTAATCAACGAGCTAGTTTATGAGAGAGGCATAACTAGGAACTTTCTGTTTGTTTATTAAACACACATGTATTAATGTTTTTGTATTAATACAATTATAGCATGCAAAATAAACATCTATCATATACTTGGAATACACATAATAAACACTTTATTATTGCCTCTCAGGGCATATTCCCTTCAATGACTATAGGTTACAACTCAACTCTTTACACAAGATCCAGAGAACACTATTGGTTAAAGAGAGAGAAAGAAACTTCTTACAAAGAAGAATCAGAAATAAGCAACTCAAAAACTATCATACTAATAAGACTAGTATCTAGACTAATGGTCTAGCAGTGTTGCTATCGTAATACACTACAGAAATAGGTTCTATGGCTAGAGATTATATTCCTATCTAATCAGTAACTTCGTCTTCACTTGAGTTGGTGTATATGTTGACTTCATTGAAGAGCTTTAGCTTTTGATGATGATTCCTAGAGTATGACTTGATGGAGACGTCGTATGTATTAGCTTCAGAATCTAGCAAGGGTTAAGAAGATACGTTGAGTACGAGCGTACTCAGCAAGTTCACTAGAAAAGGAGTGTTTAATGCACTATATCTACAACCACAGACCATAGGTCGTAGGCAATGCAAGTTTTCGTAAAAAATTCTTCAAAGGTTGCTTTTATTCTGAAAATCTATGTCCGCCAGCCTTCACGGGTTGACCAAAACTTTCATGGAGTTCCTTTCCCGCCGCGTTCGCAGCTCCTTCCCGGAACAGGGAGTAACAAGTTACAGTTCTTACACTCTGCAAAGGTGCGTTACTTTACCCATGAGAGATCTTATCTTTGTTGCACATCCGGGCCGCGAACCCGATCATACTTCCTTGGTATGAGGCCCAGACTAAGATCCAAGACAATCACTACCCTCTCCGTGACCTCATATGTCTACACGATCCTTCGGGGTCGGCTCCCCTCCGTTAAGCCCCCTTTCAGGCAGGCTAAAACCCTGATGAGTTCCCGAAGACTATGACCTAGTGATGCCCGGACGAGTACCATTTAAATGGACTATATCCCTAAGCATCATTCATAGACAATCTAGACACCAAAAGTGTGGGGCGTAAGGGTGTCCACCCATATGTTGGATCCACACAAGGAATCACAATGTCGCGTTAAGGTCGTCTTGCCTCCATACGAGAGGAAAAGGATACAGCTGACTTCTCCGTCTCATTCCAAATCTCATGGTTAACGCCTTATATACGGCGCAAGAATCACTGGCGACATTGGTTGTTAAGTCCTAGATAATATGTTCCTTTACCACCGGAACTTTCATAGTAGGTTATTACCTCATGGTAAATAACCTATAATCATTTATTATGAAAATAGTGTTTTCCGACCTTTTTCAAATACAGGTGATGACAACACTGGATTTGCAAAATTACAGAAAATAATCAAAGGACATGAGCAAGTGAGAACTTGCCTTTTGTGATTGCAAGATTATGCACTCACGGTCTTCAAGACAATATAAGATCCAATATCTGAAATCAGCATCATTGGTCCGGTAAGGACTAATGTTTAAATAAGCAAGATGCTTTTATGCATAAGTAATGTAATGCACTTTATAATCGCGAACCCCGGGGATAACGTTGATCTAGGGTTTGGAGACTGGAAATGGTTTCTATAAGAATGTGTTGTACTTTTAGATAAGTTTCATATTTGTGCTTCTTATTAAGGCTTGTGATTATGTGTGAAACAACATGTAATTATAATATCATAAAACAATGAGATACACACAAATGTGAAATGATACTCAAGATTGCTTATACTATAATTGTTTATCTTCAAATTTTTACTTTACAAGTAATGTAACTTATAAATAACTTAAGTGTTATCAATCCTAGGTATATAAGTAAAGTATAAAGTAATGTGATTATGATTAATTGTCATATGTTGACTGAAGTGGCAAAACGAATAACTTTTGAAGAAAAGATTTCTTTATTAAGGTTTAAACAATTCTGATAGTTTTTAGAATATGGTTGATAGAATGTGATTGATATTGTTTATGCTTGCTTGAATAGTCTGGACTTGAGATGCTTTATAACTTAATTATAACAAACCAAAGTTAAATATAAAACTCATATCAAAGTCTTTAGTATAATATTTAAAGTATGGTAGACTAAAGTTAACTTTAAAGACATAGACGGACTTAAGGTGTAATGCTTATGATATTGTACTTGCTCATCTTATAATATTTCCTTAAAGTTGTTTAAGAATGGTATTACTTTTATTTGGGTAGTGGTTTCTCAGTACTATAAGGGAATAGAAGCATTTATGCTTTTATAAATGAGTGGTTATGGTTTAGAAACAAGAAAATAATATTACTTAACTACTTATGGATTCAATATAGTGTTTTGGTATGTTTATAACTTGTGGTTGAAGTAAGTAAAAAGGTTTTATTTAATCCCAAATTATTCTTCAACATTTTATATTTGATAAAGATCTTTTTAGGAAATAAACTACACATATGGTTGAATGATAATTCAACAGAATTGTATTTAAAATGTGTTGAACCATTTTGACTCATATTATCAATATTTAAGACTAATACTATTTATTAGACTCAAATGGCTAATTTTAAAAATATTAACAAATTTTATTTACCCTTATATGAATTAACAACTTAGGAAATAGGTTTAAATTCAAGTTATTAAAGTATTTAAATTTTTATTTAGCTCAAAAGTGGAATATTATATATTTAACACGTAGGTATTATTTTTGGTGATCATTTTGGTATATTACATTTATTTTTGTGATTTATAAATAATAAGATATGATTTTTGTAAGATTTATTACTTTATAAATACTTGATAAATAATAAATGTTTAGTTAAGTGAAATAACAATGCATGATTATAGTTTTAAATTATATTTCTTATTTTTCTAAGATTTTTGGTATTTCATTTATATTTTTTAACATTTATCAATATTAAAATATGAATTTTCAAAGTATTAAATCTTATAAAATATTTATTATATAATAATTATTTAAATTTTTGGCATAATAATGTTTGATAATAGTTTAATGTTATAGATTTTATTTTTCTGAAATTTTTGATATATTAAATGAATTTTTCTGAATTATACAACAAAAGTTATTAACTTAACAAGATTTAATCATTTTCTAAATTATTTTCTAAATAATATTGGAAACAAGAATTACATTTGACACCTAGACTGAATCTACCTCAAGTCACAGACAGGTGGGGTCAGACCATGTTGGCATGCCTACTAGGCGTGGACCAGTCAACTGGGTGGACCGGGTCAAGGCTGGCGTCGGCTTGTCGTCATGATGACGACAGCACGGCCTCCACCGCCAGTGAATGGTCGCCAACGGCGATCCAGCGCGTGCCTGCGAGCGTGGATATGCTTGTTTGAACCGCACGAACACGAGGATCCTCTCAGTACTCGCACTGCCACCTAATGGTCATCGTAGGTACACAGGCGACGAACCACTGCGGCGGCATGGTCGGGTCACTCGTGGATAGGACGCTATGGTGATTGGGCTGAGAGGCCCATGAGATTCGGAGGCTCACCAGGAAGCTTGTAGAGGCTACGGCGAGGAGAGGCGGGCTCGGACAATGTCGCCATGGTCGATGGCGAGCGGCGGACTGAAGAGGTGGATGCGTGCGATTACGGCTTCCTGGCTCGATTCCTTCAACGCACAAACGAAGTCCACCATGGCGGAGCTTGCAGCATCTTTAGTTGGCCTTGGGGCGGTCTCAAACGGTGACGACGAGCAACTCCAGCGAGCTAGGGTTTCGGTATAGAGGATACAGAGAGGAAGAGGAGAGAAATGGGGATATGGATGGTGCAGGATGTCGTGGTGGCCTTCTTATCCACCTCTAGGATGGCAGTGGGCATCTCGACGCACGGCTGACGCCGACGATGGCATCGAGCGGCGTCGGACTCCTCCAGCGAGCTGCTTGTGATGCATGTGGAAGACGAAAATGATAATTTTGCGGAAACCCCCCTAGCAAATCTTGACTCTCAACCCGCAATCCCTCAGTTGTCCCACTTCTCAGCCAGAGTTATTTACTGGGTGTTGTTCTTGCTGGGACGCTACTGGGCTGCTGTGAGTTGCTCGTGAGCAGTAGATAGAGAGAGAGGAAATGGGCTTCAGGCTAGAACTAGGTTGATCTGTTTTTTTTATTCTTTTTCTTTTATATTTACTATATTCTGTTTTCTTTTTTAATTCCAGAATTTTATTTTACTTATTTGTTTGAAATTTTCTATAGAATTTATCTGATAAATAATTGCAGCAATACTAAGATGTACTTAGTATCATTTTGTAAGCTTTTATTGTATAATGCTATACATTTTTATTTTCTATAAACATATACTTCCTTTTTAATATTTTGTGAAGGCCTTTGTTATTAATTTTCTTTATATAATAACCTATGGATTTATCATATGATATTTCCTTATTTAATGATAAAACTTAATTCTAGTGAAACTATAGTTTGGAGGGAAGTATATATATGGTGATCCTTTTCTTATTATTTGATACATAAAGTTCTAGGGAATTAATATGATTAATATTATTCTTATGAATTTAGGAAATAGCAATGTATATATTTTATTATAACTAATATAGGAGTTAGAGTTTTGAATTACAAATGTTTACCATAGGGTTTAGGGTACTTAATATCTTTATATTCTTTTGTTGATGTGAATAAAGATTAATGGCTCAACATATTGTTTTTATGTTTGTGATCTTTAATGATATCACTCTTTAAAATAGTAAGGTTATTCTCTGGAATGTCTTAAGGGAAAGAATTGATAAAGATAACTCCTAAGCACATATGGTGATGATAATTGGAAATGACAGAGATGTGCTTAAGTGATTTTCTATAGGAAAATATTCCTATAAGGCATTGTGCAAATAAGATGATAAACCAGTTATTTGAAATGGATATTAGGTTTGGTTATAGAATTAAGGTTGCATGTTTATCAAGAATTCCTATCTTCCACATTTCATAATTCTAGACTTCTAATTAAGAAAGTTCCTTTCCTAGATATACTACTTCTTCATATCCATCATCATGTGCTAACATGATGAGCTTTTCTTCACAAGAATATCCTTATCCACCTCTTATTCGTCTAAATCCATTTATAAATCCAATGAGCTTGACACTAAAGCTTTTCATAATCTTCTCATATCCATACTTGGTTATATCAACCACTCTACCGTTGATATCCTCCAATCCAACAAGTGGTTACTTCTAACTATTTTCATACTCTTCCTTAATCACCCTTCACTAATATTACTTCAATATATGTATGCATCAAATCCTACTTCACCTCAAGTGCTTAGTATTTCCAAAGAGTAAAATACTACTTCTTTAATCCAATGTTGCTCTAACATCATCTTAATCATACTATATTGTCTCTACTTAACTCCAGTACCTAATACTCCAACCTCACATTATATTAATGTGACTTGTCATGGCTAACCTAGAATGACATATCTATACTAGGGTTCAATCATGTTTTATCCACCAATGTGACTTATACATGATATAAGCATTCAATCTTGGTGAATAAGGCATGATCATTATAATCCTTTGATCCTTTATGGTTTAGGTTTCCAGTTGGCTAATCAAGGCTTCCATCCATACAACATTACAGTTGTATTATAATTATATTCTGTTTATCTCTATTGGATTAAGAGATATAATTCATTGACTATACCTACTTGATCCAATAGGATTACCCCTGGTAACTTTCTTCAGGGTTCATCCTTGTAATCTTCTTTATCGCCATATACTTATATATTCCAATAACTCTTGTATCCATTTTAGAAGTGAGTTAACTCCATCAATTATCACAATGATCTTATTTTCTTCCAACACTCCCATCCTATAGATGATATATAAAACTAGCATTACCATTTACCCCTTCTTAGTTGTTTCTTTATAGGCACTTAAGTGAATGCTAAGATATGGTCAAGAGTTGATAGATTAAGAATTGTGGAATCAATAGTTGATTACTCAACATTGATGAACATCAGATATTGAGATAGGATTCCATAAGGATTGATATGGAAAGAAAGATATATGGTGAATGATCTTGACTTGGTTTCTTTCCTACTCAATCTCACTAAAGGGTTAAAGTTAGGTATTACCATGATACTCATGGTAGGGATAAATACGGATAAAGTGGGTCAAGAGTTAGTTATTATATTCTTGTTACTTGAATTATATTCATAGCTTGGTATTCATGGGTTATTGTAATGAATACTAGGATATGATTACTTAAGGATCAAATATACATCATTAAGGAATGTATTAGGGTTTAACTTTTATTACATTTGATCTACCCTTAGATCAAATATTCCTTGCCCAAAATAAGGTTTTAGAAAAGGTCATATTGAAACTTATCGCAGTCAACTTGATGATCTACTTCAATTCCATCAAGTTGAGAGAAGCTTCAATCACTTTGACAAGTTTTTCTTTAAAAGCGCGAAAATTATTCGGATTTTCTATGCATGAATGCAATGCACACATCTGGGTTCAGCTTATTTCTAAGCTCTAATGCTGGGATGTTACAGACTCTCCCCCTTAAAATAAACTTCGTCCCCGAAGTTCGCATACTCTCACATTTCAGAATGAGGAATTGTCTTGTGTTGGATACAGCATTTCTCAACTCCATGTAACCTTAATGGGAATAATTGTAGTATTCCATATCCAGATCTTTTCCTTGAATTCTTAACATTCTTGGTAATCTCCAACTTGTTGTCTTTAATACTCCAAAGTTTCTTTTACTATCCTTCTTTAGGGATATGTCCTTATTATAACTCCTTAATTTGGGATCTCTTCTCTAGTTTCTTATCCTGCTTAGATATCCTAATCCAACTCCTTTACTTGATTATCAAACTTTCTTACTATACTATGTAAGGTCTAGGAAGTCTCACTAAAATAGGGTTTTAATTGTTATAACACAATAGTTGTGGCCAAAATACTAAATTTTTGGATTGTCATTTTATGATTTATACTGGTGGTCCTTCCGAAGGTTGGATTTGAACACATTTAGTCCATACCATTGGAATTTCTTGCTTCTCTACACATGTCCAATTGGATATGCTTTATTACTTCTTAAGGATCACTTAGGATTTACTTCTTCTTACTTCTTCAACTTCCATTTATTATTTACCTCAAGGTTTGAGTACTACTACCTTGAAATAAACTTTGATCTTTCATCCAGACATACTTCAGAGAGTACTTTTCTGATGATTTTCTTTTAACCTTATGAAAATAAGGCTTGCTGTTGTTGTAGGTTAGTCCTTCTTCTCCAATTTTTTTCCAGCAAATCGGATAAAAATACCTCCATTTTCTGTTTACTCTCCCCCTTAGGGTTTACTAATGGTCTCTAAACCACATATAAAGTAACCATTGGCTTTATAATTAGAATGTTGGTCTTTGTTCAGCTTATACTTTACCTAGTTAGGGTCTTATGAAAGATTATACGGTGTATCCACACAATTGTGGATCTCCGAAGTGAATCTTTCAGCATTATTTGTCTTACTTACTATTTGGACATTTTCGCTTTGATAGGTCTGACTTCGCGAAGTGCCTCGAAAGACGATCGCTTAAAATCTTATACTCCTTTAGGTCTCACTTAGCTTAGGCCAAGTTTTATGCTCTTTATGCAACCATTAAGATGATCTGGTTAACTATGTCAACCAACACCGGCTGCGGACAAGATACCAACTGTGGATCAAATACCAGCTTCGGATCATCCTAGGTTGTAGGTATTACTCTACGGCTTCCAACATCCTTATGGCATTCTCTCTGAATTGTCAGAGCTTGAATACCATTTTGGTTCCAAGGCTTCTTCTTTGTACTTATTCATGATACTACCATGAACTAGTACAATTACTCCATTAACTTCTTAGAAACATTACCTACTTTGGGTGAATTTAAATTCATCAATTCTTGTTGCTCCATATATCTTCTACACTAATCTTCCTTCTTATTACTGTTTAGTAATGATCTGAACTTGATCCATCCTTCAAATTGCTTTGATACTCTTTATACTTTGCTTCATTCTTCATGTAGGTCTTCATCTTGGTATTTGAAAATCGTCTCTCCCTTACAGGAATTCCCATTCCTATCTAGGTCTATAACATCAAGTAGTAACTGGATGTTGCAACATGCATTTGCACACCAAGTCAAACTTCATGTACAGATCTAGTCAATCAAGAAGATCCAAGAAAAATCAATAAATCCAAATGTGGTACATATAACACACAATATTCTAAGCCCAAAATATAGTAGTTGAGTATAATATCTCTAGAATTCAGGCTTAGTTGTGTAGTATATGACACCTCCTCATATAGGTTTATATCGTGATACTTAGCACATAGGGTCAAACTATTCTTTATCTCAATATTTACCCAAATTTCTCAAGTGTAATAGGATAATCTTAAGCAAAGTGGTCTCAATTTGGTTTTTGACTAACCTTTTATCTCACCTTTTGCAATGATTAACTATGAACAACCTTTCTTATTTAGTAACTAACCTCACATGATCTCACAAAAAGACTAATAAGTTTCTATTAAACCCCTTTAATTGAAGGTTATAACTATTTTATGACACATATGACTTCCATCATAGTTCTACCATGTTATTTCCTTACTTCTACTTCAGGCTAATTTACTAATTACTGGTCATCTTTACACCTACATCATGGTTTCGGAGTTAATTTCACCATGATCTTGTTATATCTTACCTATTTATCATGATTCAAGAGCTAATCTCATCATGATGACTTTACTTCTCATTACACTTTTATTGAATATTAACATAATTTCACTACGTAGAATTCTCAAGTGAATCCCACATGATTAGTACTCATTACATCAACATTTATCCTGATGATATTCATCATGTTGTCCTTGATTATCAACTAACCATAAGATTCCACTGTCTTACTTAAATTCTAGGGTTAGGCTACACCATTAAGACTACTTCAATTGATGTCTTACACTTGATCCTAATCTGCTGCGGCCAATTGACTTTCCTACAGTATCTTGGTGGGTTATGTCTCCTTCGGAAGACACTAAATAGCACTATACTGAGAAAGGATAAAGTAATTACTCCTAAGAAATAATGACTTAAGTATCTAGTGACAAAGTTATCCTCAAGTGGATACTTCTCACAAGTCATAACAATATTTGGGTTTAGATAAGATGGCTCCTATAGTCACTATCCAACCTACAGATATTCCTAAAAGGGTTTCAATCCTATGGTCAAAGCATATGCTCTGATACCAACTGCGGTGACCCAACATACCACTGCATGATGTAGTACACTATAGTCGTTGACATAACACCAATGAAACACCGTTCACTAGTATTACATCCCTCAGAGTGGTACAACAGAAACACAGCAGGTCCAAGACATGACTATAGGTTACAAATCAACTCTTTACACAAGATCCAGAGAACACTCTAGGTTAAAGAGAGAGAAAGAAACTTCTTACAAAGAAGAATCAGAAATAAGCAACTCAAAAACTATCATACTAATAAGACTAGTATCTGGACTAATGGTCTAGGAGTGCTCCTATCGCAATACACTACAGAAATAGGTTCTATGGCTAGAGATTATATTCCTATCTAATCAGTAACTTCATCTTCACTTGAGTTGTTGTATATGTTGACTTTCTTGACTTCATTGAAGAGCTTTAGCTTTTGATGATGATTCCCGGAGTATGACTTGATGGAGACGTCGTCTGTATTGGCTTCAGAATCTACCAAGGGTTAAGAAGATACGTTGAGTACGAGCGTACTCAGCAAGTTCACTAGAAAAGGAGTGTTTAATGCACTATATCTACAGCCACAGACCATAGGTCATAGGCAATGCAATTTTTCGTAAACATTTCTTCAAAGGTTGCTTTTATTCTAAAAAGCTATGTCCGTCAGCCTTCACGGGTTGACCAGAAATTTCATGGAGTTCCTTTCCCTCCGTGTTCACAGCTCCTTCCCGGACAGGGAGTAACAAATTACAGTTCTTACACTCTGCAGAGGTGCGTTACTTTACCCATGATAGATCTTAGCTTTGTTGCACATCCGGGCCGCGAACCCGTTCATACTTCCTTGGTATGAGGCCCAGACTAAGATCCAAGCCAATCACTGCCCTCTCCGTGACCTCATATGTCTGCACGATCCTTTGGGGCCGGCTCACCTTCGTTAAGCCTCCTTTGGGGCAGGCTAAAACCCTGATGAGTTCCTGAAGACTCTATGACCTAGTGATGCCCGGACGAGTACCATTTAAATGGACTATATCCCTAAACACAATTCATAGACAATCTAGACACCAAAGGTGTGGGGCGTAAGGGTGCCCACCCATATGTTGGATCCGCACAAGGAATCACAACGTCACGTTAAGGTCGTCTTGCCTCCATACGAGAGGAAAAGGATACATCTGACTTCTCCGTCCCATTCCAAATCTCATGGTTAACGCGTTATATATGGCACAAGAATCACTGGCGACATTGGTTGTTAAGTCCTAGATAATATGTTCCTTTACCACTGAAACTTTCATAGTAGGTTATTACCTCATGGTAAATAACCTATAATCATTTATTATGAAAATAGTGTTTTTCGACCTTTTTCAAATGCAGGTGATGACAACACTGGATTTGCAAAATTACAGAAAATAATCAAAGGACATGAGCAAGTGTGAACTTGCCTTTTGTGATTGCAAGATTATGCACTCACGGTCTTCAAGACAATAAAAGATCCAATATCTGAAATAAGCATCATTGGTCCGATAAGGACTAATGTTTAAAGAAGAAAGATGCTTTTATGCATAAGTAATGTATTTCACTTTATAATCGCGAACCCTAGGGATAACATTGATCTAGGGTTTGGAGACTGGAAATGGTTCCTGTTAGAATGTGTTATCCTTTTAGATAAGTTTCATATTTGTGCTTCTTATTAAGGCTTGTGATTGTGTGTGAAACAACATGTAATTATAATAAAACAATGAGATACACACAAATGTGAAATGCTACTCAAGATTGCTTATACTATAATTGTTTATCTTCAAATTTTTACTTTACAAGTAATGTCACTTATACAGAACTTAAGTGCTATCAATCCTAGGTATATAAGTAAAGTATAAAGTAATGTGATTATGATTAATTGTCATATGTTGACCAAAGTGGCAAAACGAATAACTTTTGAAGAAAAGATTTCTTTATTAAGGTTTAAACAATTCTGATAGTTTTTAGAATATGGTTGATAGAATGTGATTGATATTGTTTATGCTTGCTTGAATAGTGTGGACTTGAGATGCTTTATAACTTAATTATAACAGACCAAAGTTAACTATAAAACTCATATCAAAGTCTTTAGTATAATATTTAAAGTATTATAGACTAAAGTTAACTTTAAAGACATAGACGGACTTAAGGTGTAATGCTTATGATATTGTACTTGCTCGTCTTATAATATTTCCTTAAAGTTGTCTAAGAATGGTATTACTTTTATTTGGGTAGTGGTTTCTCAATACTATAAGAGAATAGAAGCATTTATGCTTTTATAAATGAGTGGTTATGGTTTGTAAACAAGAAAATAATATTACTTAACTACTTATGGATTCAGTATAGTGTTTTGGTATGTTTATAACTTGTGGTTGAAGTAAGTAAAAAGGTTTTATTTAATCCCAAATTACTCTTCAAGATTTTATATTTGATAAAGATCTTTTTAGGAAATAAACTACACATATGGTTGAATGATAATTCAATAGAATTGTATTTAAAATGTGTTGAACCATTTTGACTCATATTATCAATATTTAAGACTAATACTATTTCTTAGACTCAAATGGCTAATTTTAAAAGTATTAACAAATTTTACTTACCCTTATATGAATTAACAACTCAGGAAATAGGTTTAAATTCAAGTTATTAAAGTATTTAAATTTTTATTTAGCTCAAAAGTGGAATATTATATTTTTAACATGTAGGTATTATTTTTGGTGATCATTTTGGTATATTACATTTATTTTTGTGATTTATAAATAATAATATATGATTTTTATAAGATTTATTACTTTATAAATACTTGATAAATAATAAATGTTTAATTAAGTGAAATAACAATGCATATTTCAATGCATGATTATAGTTTTAAATTATATTTCTTATTTTTCTAAGATTTTTGGTATTTCATTTATATTTTTTAACATTTATCAATATTAAAATATGAATTTTCAAAGTATTAAAACTTATAAAATCTTTATTATATAATAATTATTTAAATTTTTGGCATAATAATGTTTGATAATAGTTTAATGTTATAGATTTTATTTTTCTGAAATTTTTGATATATTAAATGTATTTTTCTGAATTATACAACAAAAGTTATTAACTTAACAAGATTTAATCATTTCCTAAATCATTTTCTAAATAATATTGCAAACAGGAATTACATTTGACACCCAGACTGAATCTACCCCAAGTCACAGACAGGTGGGGTCAGACCACATTGGCATGCCACCTAGGCGTAGACCAGTCAACTGGGTGGACCGGGTCAAGGCTGGCGTCGGCTTGTCGTCATGATGACGACAGCACGGCCTCCACCGCCAGTGAATGGTCGTAGACGGCGATCCAGCGCGCGCCTGCGAGCGTGGATGTGCTTGTTCGAACCGCACGAACACGAGGATCCTCTCAGTAGTCGCACCGCCACCTAATGGTCATCGTAGGTACACCAGCGACGAACCACTGCGGCGGCGTGGTCGGGTCACTCGCGGACAGGACACTACGGTGATTGGGCGATGAATCTGAGAGGCCCATGAGATTCGGAGGCTCACCAGGAAGCTTGTAGAGGCTACGGCGAGGAGAGGCGGGCTCGGACAACGTCGCCATGGTCGACGGCGAGCGGCGGACTGAAGAGGTGGATGCGTGCGATTACGGCTTCCTGGCTCGATTCCCTCAGCGCACAGACGAAGTCCACCATGGCGGATCTTGCGGCATCTTCAGTTGGCCTTGGGGCGGTCTCAAACAGCGACGACGAGCAACTCCGGCGAGCTAGGGTTTCGGTATAGAGGATATAGAGAGGAAGAGGAGAGAAATAGGGATAGGGATGGTGCAGGGTGTCATGGTGGCCTTCTTATCCACCTCTGGGACGGCGGCGAGCATCTCGACGCATGGCTCATGCCGGCGACGACATCGAGCGGCGGCGGACTCCTCCAGCGAGCTGCTTGTGACGCACGAGGAAGACGACAATGAGCATTTTGCGGAAAACCCCTGGCAAATCTTGACTCTCAACCCGCAATCCCTCGGCTGGCCCACTTGTCAGCCAGAGTTATTTACTGGGTCTTGTTCTTGCTGGGCCGCTACTGAGCTGCTGTGAGTTGCTCGTGAGTAGTAGATAGAGAGAGAGGAAATGGGCTTCAGGCTAGAACTAGGCTGATCTGTTTTTTTTATTCTTTTTCTTTTATATTTATTATATTCTGTTTTCTTTTTTAATTCCAGAATTTTATTTTACTTATTTGTTTGAAATTTTCTATAGAATTTATCTGATAAATAATTGCAGCAATACTAAGATGTAATTAGTATCATTTTGTAAGCTTTTATTGTATAATGCTATACATTTTTATTTTCTATAAACATATACTTCCTTTTTAATATTTTGTGAAGGCCTTTGTTATTAATTTTCTTTATATAATAACCTATGGATTTATGATATGATATTTCCTTATTTAATGATAAAACTTAATTCTAGTGAAACTATAGTTTGGAGGGAAGTATATATATGGTGATCCTTTTCTTATTATTTGATACATAAAGTCCTAGGGAATTAATAGGATTAATATTATTCTTATGAATTTAGGAAATAGCAATGTATATATTTTATTATAACTAATATAGGAGTTAGAGTTTTGAATTACAAATGTTTACCATAGGGTTTAGGGTACTCAATATCTTTATATTCTTTTGTTGATGTGAATAAAGATTAATGGCTCAACATATTGTTTTTATGTTTGTGATCTTTAATGATATCACTCTTTAAAATAGTAAGGTTATTCTCTGGAATGTCTTAAGGGAAAGAATTGATAAAGATAACTCCTAAGCACATATGGTGATGATGACTGCAAATGACAGAGATGTGCTTAAGTGATTTGCTATAGGAAAATATTCCTATAAGGCATTGTGCAAATATGATGATAAACCAGTTATTTGAAATGGATATTAGGTTCGGTTATAGAATTAAGGTTGCATGTTTACCAAGAATTCCTATCTTCCACATTTCATAATTCTAGACTTCTAATTAAGAAAGTTCCTTTCCTAGATATACTACTTCTTCATATCCATCATCATGTGCTAACATGATGATCTTTTCTTCACAAGAATATCCTTATCCACCTCTTATTCGTCTAAATCCATTTATAAATCCAATGAGCTTGACACTAAAGCTTTTCATAATCTTCTCATATCCATACTTGGTTATATCAACCACTCTACCGTTGATATCCTCCAATCCAACAAGTGGTTACTTCTAACTATTTTCATACTCTTCCTTAATCACCCTTCACTAATATTACTTCAATATATGTATGCATCAAATCCTACTCCACCTCAAGTGCTTAGTATTTCCAAAGAGGAAAATACTACTTCTTTAATCCAATGTTGCTCTAACATCATCTTAATCATACTATATTGTCTCTACTTAACTCCAGTACCTAATACTCCAACCTCACATTATATTAATGTGACTTGTCATGGCTAACCTAGAATGACATATCTATACTAGGGTTCAATCATGTTTTATCCACCAATGTCTATACATGATATAAGCATTCAATCTTGGTGAATAAGGCATGATCATTATAATCCTTTGATCCTTTATGGTTTAGGTTTCCAGTTGGCTAATCAAGGCTTCCATCCATACAACATTACAGTTGTATTATAATTATATTTTGTTTATCTCTATTGGATTAAGAGATATAATTCATTGACTATACCTACTTGATCCAATAGGATTACCCCTGGTAACTTTCTTTCGGGTTCATCCTTGTAATCTTATTTATCACCATATACTTATATATTCCAATAACTCTTCTATCCATTTCAGAAGTGAGTTAACTCCATCAATTATCACAATGATCTTATTTTCTTCCAACACCCCCGTCCTATAGATGATATCGAAAACTAGCATTACCATTTACCCCTTCTTATTTGTTTCTTTATAGGCACTTAAGTGAATGCTATGATATGGTCAAGAGTTGATAGATTAAGAATTGGTGAATCAATAGTTGATTACTCAACATTGATGAACAACAGATATTGAGATAGGATTCCATAAGGATTGATATGGAAAGAAAGATATATGGTGAATGACCTTGACTTGGTTTCTTTCCTACTCAATCTCACTAAAGGGTTAAAGTTAGGTATTACCATGATACTCATGGTAGGGATAAATAAGAATAAAGTGGGTCAAGAGTTAGTTATTATATTCTTGTTACTTAAATTATATTCATAGCTTGGTATTCATGGGTTATTGTAATGAATACTAGGATATGATTACTTAAGGATCAAATATACATCATTAAGGAATGTATTAGGGTTTAACTTTTATTACGTTTGATCTACCCTTAGATCAAATCTTCCTTACCCAAAATAAGGTTTTAGAAAAGGTCATATTGAAACTTATCGCAGTCAACTTGATGATCTACTTCAATTCCATCAAGTTGAGAGAAGCTTCAATCATTTTGACAAGTTTTTCTTTAAAAGTGCGAAATTTATTCGGATTTTCTATGCATGAATGCAATGCACACATCTTGGTTCAGCTTATTTCTAAGCTCTAATGCTGGGATGTTACAATCTGGTACTACGAGATTCCACTAGCAAGTAAGAAACAACTACAGTTAAATGTTGAATACATGGTTGAACAGTATATGCATGATCTGGTACTGTTTTTATTGGTTTATTGATTTTCATATGGTGCACATATGGTGTTTGGATATTCTGTTAAGATATAGATTAGATGAGTTGGAGAGTAACAAATGAAAAATAATGTTTTTGAAGAATGGCTGGCATTGCTTGGACTGATGACCATACTAGTATAGTCACTGAGTTATTTGCCGAGGAAGTTGGTCATGGGAATCGATCGAGCACCCACTTGAACAACCTTGGACATGAGGAGGTAGCCAGGAGATTTAATGATAAGACGGGTATCCAGTTAAAGAAATCACAACTCAAGAAAAAATGGGACAAGCTCAAGAAGGAGTATAACATATGGAAAATTTTGCTTAAACAAACAGGTGCTGGATGGGACCATACAAAGGGAACCTTCGAACAAGACAAAGAGTGGTGGAAGAAAGCCAGAATTGTAAGTGTCTCTTTTGTAATGTGCATTGCAATAATGTTTTCAATTTATTATTCGTCATAATAATAATTTGATTTTTTAACAGGACATTCCAGGTTGTGGTAGGTTTCAAAATCAAGGTATTCGCAATAAGGAACATCTAAAGGTTATGTTTGAAGATATCAATAACGATGGAAGTGATCGTTGGTGTCCAACATCCGGAGATTTGCCCAAACCAACCTCTGAAGAAGATCTTGATGGAGAGGATAGTATTGACATTGACGAGATAGATGAGTCTCGTGGAAATTCGAAAGGGAAAAGACCAGCAAAGATCGTAGGCGACAAGTCGAAGAAGATGAAGACATCCCAAGTGATGCAGGATGAAATTAAAAAAACTTGGTATTTTGGTTGAGAAGACTCAAGCATCATTAGAGTCTTACACCAAGAAAGATGACACATGCACTGTGAAATCCGTGATGGACTTAGTTGTTGAGTGTGGTGGGGTTATCAGTAGTGATGAGCATTTCATTGCCACAGAGTTGTTCATTAAAAAGGAGCAAAGGGAGATGTTCCTCCATATGCCAGGGCCACAAGATCGTCTTAATTGGCTTAAGCGAAAATATGTGGCCAAGTATGGTCGCTCTGTCCCTATTTGGGTGTGTGCGGTTTATGTGATGATGAGAACCCATGAAATAATTTTATTGGTGTTGGATAAATTATCTTTGTAATATTGTTTGATCAAAATATGGTTGAGAACTTATTTATATATTCCATACTGTCCTACTAGTGTGTTCTTTTTTCTATACTTGCTATCCGTTTTTGTTCTCCATATATGTGTTGAATGTCTTTTATCTTCATGTGAATTAAATTTACTTTTTATTCTAATGCTTTATCTATATGTGTACAAATGTTGCCAGATAGTGATAGCGATGGTGTAGATGATGACGAGCGAGAGCTAGTTATTCATCAGCACACTCAAGCTCTAAATGTTATATATGTTGGTGTGGGAAATATTGCATATTTGAACAAGGCAAACCCAAGAACTTCTATTCTCAGTGGAATGGGCTGGTTGAGAGAGACTTTGTCAACTCCGGGAGAGACCTATAGGATGTTGCGTGTAAACAACCATACCTTCTTCGACCTTCACGATTTGTTGGTGAGCAAGTAAAACCTAACCACATCCATTGATTTGAGTAGTCACGAGGCACTTGTAATTTTTGTATGGATTGTTGGAGGATGTGAGTCAAACCGGAAAACGCAAAATAGGTTCAAGCACTCCGGTGAGACCATAAGTCGGAAGTTTGGTGAGGTTCTTCAATATATTGTTAAGATGTCCACTCATTATTTGAAACCAAAGGACCCAATCTTCCGCGTTGTCCATAAGAGGATTAGAAATGATAGACTAGCTTATCCACATCTCAAAGATTGCATTGGTGCACTAGATGGTACTCACATCCGTACTTCAGTCGCTGGTGAAAAATCAATAAGATACATTGGGAGGACAGACATTCCATCTCAAAACGTGTTGGCGATTTGTGATTTTGATATGCGCTTTATATACGCATCCATTGGATAGTCAGGTGCCATACATGACACAAGTGTGTTATATCATGCCATGCGAGCAGACAATACTATCTTTCCGCATCCTCCGAAAGGTAAATTTATTGCACCAAACTATGTTGATTTATTGCTCTAAATTTTTTATAATGTCATAACTAGTTTTCTATCTGAGTTGTAGGAAAGTATTATCTGGTTGATGCCGGTTATCCTAATCGGCCAGGATACCTTGCTCCATACAAGGGTGAAAGGTATCATGCCCCTAATTTCAACAGAGGTGTGGAACCAATTACCCCAACAGAAAAGTTCAATAAGGTTCACTCGTCGGTGTGGAATGTGATTGAGAGATGCTTTGGCGTGCTAAAAATGAAGTGGCGGATCTTGCTAAAGATGCCTAGCTATTCGATGGAAAAGCAAAAAATGATTATAGCGGCTTGCATGGTGCTTCACAACTACGTGCACGAGCATCAAAGTGGAGATCGGCATTTTCAAAGGTCCGACCGAGACCCAGATTATGTGCCAACTATTCCATCAAGGTATCGAAAGTACGCAATTTCTCAAAGTGCATCTGATGGATCGACGTTAGAAGAGAACGAGACAACCATATATATCTTCCACAACAGGCTAGCGAGGGATATTGCTACTTCATGGTGATATATCATGTCTCTTTTTCAATTTAGGAGAATGAATTTTGAATTTTATTGTCCTTTTGTATCGTCAACTCAACTTATGTCGTATTTTGTGTGGAGAATTGATGTTACGATTGTCAAGTACATTCAGATTAAATTTATTGAAGCGAGTCTTTGTTTTGCCAATCACATCTAGGAGACATGGTCCAATTAACATGTAGCAGACTAGGAAAAATCACCGTGTAAAACATCATGCATAGAAAATAATAATATGTATGTGAATCACCTATACTTGAAAGAAAGTTAAAATATACTCCCTCCGTTTGAAAATATAAGACGTTTTAGGTTTGTGAATGAGATGTATCTAGACACCTTTTAGTATCTAGATTCATGTGAACCTATACACTAAAAGGTGTCTAGATACATCTCTTTTATAAACCTAGAACGTCTTATATATATTTCTAAACGGAGGGAGTATGTTAGGATCGCTGCTATTAGCACTAATTTGAATTTGAAGCTACTACTCCAGAGTTCCTAAACTAAAATAGAGTTTAGACTTGAAGTAAAGTGAAGTGGAACGGAGTTGTCCCAGACACACACTTATAATAAGGGCGTGTTTGGTAGCCCGGGCCATCCAAGAATAGCTATCTGGGCTCATACAAGCTGACTCTAGCTAAGCTGGGTTGAGATTTTGCAGTGTGTTTGGTAGGTCGGCTCTCTTGAGATATTCAGATCTGAGATGTTGTTTGGTAGGTCCGGTCGCCCATGGCCTGCTGCAGGTCAGAGAGGACATAGATCCGGCCACGGCTTGCTGGTTCCAGGAGGGCGGCGGTGCATGGTGCCTGCGCGTGGGGGAGAGAGGGAGGAGGACTGCCATCGGAGGAGAAGGGCGGCGCTCGTGCAGGAGGGCGGCGCTAGTTCGGGTAGAGGAAGGGCCGGCTCAACTTGGTTCGGAGGGCAGCGGGCCAGAGCGGGCAAGCTCCATGCGCCCGATGCAGAGGGAGGATGCGGGCTGTGTTTTGGAGGAGCGGCGGGCTTGGTTGGCGACAGGATCTTGGGGAAACCGGGGATGTGGAGCTCTGGCGATGGAGGCGGCGATGCGGGCGGAAGAAGGAGGCAGGGGGGAATGGTTGGTGGGTCGGGTGGGGGGTGAGGAGATTTTCGCGAGTAGGAAGCGCGGAGAATTTTTCGGGGACGCGGGGCTCATTTTCCAGCTGAGTTCGGCAGGGCTGACCTCCGAAGCTCGAATCTGGCTTCGCATCTCGGCAGGGCTGAGAGGCTGTTTTTGGTTGAGGTGGGCACTGCCCAGATGCACGGACCGACCTAACAAACAAGAATTTTTTGGTTGAGTTGGGAATATTTGAGATGAGCTAGCCAAACACGCCCTAAGAAACGATCGAAGCAGTAGGTGAACCAGCTATCGAGAAAAAAGAGAAAGCTGAGCAGCGATCGGTGCTACATGGGCCGGCCCACCGGGATCCCCGCTTCAGGTGTTTCTCCGGTAACCGACGCTGAAGGCTCGTATTCCCCACTTCCCCGCCACCTTGTCTCCGTCAATCCCCAACCCTAGTCCGCCGTCTCCCTCCATCCCCGACCCTAGTCCAACGTCTCCGGTGCAGAGGCGTGACGCACTGGCCGAGCTGAGAAGATGACCAAGCCCGACATGATCCGCGATCGTGGGGCAGAGACGGAGAGGGAAGCAAAGAAGAAGAGAAACCTGTCGCCGTCGCCGTCGCCGTCGGGGGAGGAGCTGGAGTCCGGTCCTCCGGCGTGTGAGCCCGACGATCGGGACGCCCTCCAGCATGCCCGTCCAGAGATGGGGATGAAAGGAGTTGGAGGTAATTTTGCCCCCAACCTATTTTCCTCCTCACCCGTGACAGATTGTTGCATACGGGGTCTTTACTTGTTCCTGCTGTACGATTTTCTGTAGATGATCAGGACGAGTCTGTGACAGAAACAGATGGGGCACGAGTCGACGAGATGACCAAGACGGGCGGCGCAGTCGAGGAGGAGGGGGAAGAGCTCTCCTCCTTCACACCCAAATCTCCAATCAGCAAGCCTTACATTCCCAACGAGCGCAATGATCCGGCTGCCTATCCGCAGACATTCGCCGCCTTCAAGGAGGCCAAAATCAAATACCAAGCGAAATTAGGTAATCCCCTGCCCCAATCCCTCTATTCTTCTCCAGGTTTGCATCCTCCCGTTGTGCGCGCTTAGTTTCATCTACGATTCTCTGTAGATCATCGGTACCATCTCTTCAATTTCCCACATAAGGGCAACTTGGAATCTTCATGCCTGATTCAGCATACACATCTTCTTCCGATCCGTGAAACTGCACAAACGGCGGTGCTTCATGCTGCCAAATCTATCATCAGGCTCTCATCTTCCGTCGGTATGTATGTTGTACTCCCTCCGACCCATATTAATTGACTCACATTTGTCTAGATTTCGATGAATCTAGACACTATTTAGTATATAGGTTTATCCAAATTTGACAAATCCAAGTCAATTAATATGGGTCGGAGGGAGTAACATTATACTTGCTGATTAATATTTGCAGACCAGGTGTTGTGATTTTCTGTTTGATACTTGCAGACGGGAAGCCGCTGGCTGACTGCTGTGGTTTGTGGATCAAATGGGATGAGGAGAGCAAGACAGGCATCGTTCTGACAACTGCACATCTCATTCGCTCAAAGCATCCCACAGAAAACCACTGGAAAGGCAGAGATGAGTACAATATTAAAGCTGACGTGAGTTTCTTTCTTAACACTCACTTGTCCATTTATATTCCTTCATTCACTAGTGTTTGTTTGTTTGTGCTATCTCGTTTTAATTATTTGTCATGTCTCAGTTGCTAAACTCAAATGGTAGTGTAGTGCCATAATATTTGCAGCTGGCATTTCAGGTTATTGTTCATTTGCTGGATGACAAAACTGCAGAAGGCCACTACCTCTACCACCAGGAGCATTATGGTCTTGCCCTTTTTAAGGTTATTAGAGTGGATGAACCGGTTCAGTTGCCCTCTTTCAGTGACAGCGTGCATTGCGGTCAAGACGTTTTCCGGCTTGGAAGAGATGACCATATGAATTTAAGGATAACCCACGGAATGGTGGAGCGTTGGAATCCAGTAAGTAAGGAGAGGCATCACTACATGTACTTTTTACAGCAAGAGAATGATTACATTTCCCATAAAAGAAATGATGATTACCTTTCCCGTAAAAACAATGATGATTATCTGGTACGTAGTACTTCTTAATTCTAACTATGTTTTGCAATTCAATATTTCTATTTTGCTGTCGTGAATTGTAACTGTTGTCATATTTGTCACTACTGTAGTGTGATGACAATGGAGGGTCTGTCATTGGTTTGGATGGGAAGGTTATGGGGCTGGTTAACAAGCACGCTAATAAGTGTTTTGTTCCTTCTTGTATCTTGGTTAAGTGCTTGGATTTGTGGGACAAGTTTGGGTATGACTTCCTCCCTAGTGCTGTTAAGCTAATGCTTTGTTTCCTTTTGTTTTTTCTGCTTGTTATGATTGTTCCCATGCATGGCTCGTACATTTCCACCTTGATTAAGGAAATGCATCATCTGTAAAACAGTCATATTCTTCTGTATACCACCTTTTAGATGTGTTGTTCTGTTAATATATGATTATGTTTGGTAAAGGTGCATCCCTCGGCTCCACCTTGGAATGAAGTTTAATTCCATCAGGCTTCTAGACCCTATTCATATTGAGCAGCTGTGGCGCGTGTATAAAATTGAGAATGGTCTTATTGTTCAAGAGGTATATAGTATTTACTGTTGTTTATTTTCAGACTTGTTGTTAGTATTCTTATAGAAGTGTTCCTCATATGCATATTATGGAGTAATGACGACCAATTTGACATTAGGTGTCAAAAGAATCCCATGCTGAAAAACTTGGCATCTGCTTTGGTGATGTTATTGAATGTTTTAATGGAGAATGCATTTCTACTACAGTTGAGGTAGGTGCATTTGACATATAGTGAGTTTCAAATAAAATGGAACAAGATTATATATTTCTGTTACACTTTATGTTCTTGACTTCTGTAATTGTCAGTTGGAAAACATGTTGTTGGGCAGATGCTGGGACCATTTGGATCAAGGAAATCGCTTGAATGATGACATAGATGTTTCAGTATTTTGCTCTTACGTTTTAACTTTAGCTATGATTTGCTTGATTTATGCTGATCATAGCACTAACAAATAATATTATCGAATTTACAGATTCAAGTATTTCGCATTGAGGAATGTCTCCGAAGGACGATAAATTTGACCGTAAATGTATCAGATGGTGGAGAAATCGTAATAAGCAGTAAGCATCTCCCCTTTTAACAGAGTATGTTTTAAGTATGTTTGCGAATCTGAAGTTGTCACATTACCTCCTTTGTAGATTAAGTATGTTTTAAGTCAAACTTGAAGGTTATATCTATTATGCAATGAACTCGTGAATTATGTTACTAGTGAGTTAGTGAGTGAGTGAGTGAGTGAGGGAGGGAGGTACTGACTGAAGGAGGGAGGGAAGGTTTCCTTGGTGGGTAATAATCCTTGATTATTCACAGTTATTCCCTCCGTTTCAAAATATAAGATGTTTTAGGTTTGTAAAGAAAATGAATCTAGACTTGTTTTAGTATGTAGGTTCACTCAACTTTAGAATGAATCTACATACTAAAAGAAATCTAGATTCATTTTCTTCACAAATCTAAAACATCTTATATTTTGAAACGGAGGGAGTACTACTTAGTATAACAGTACTTAGAGTTGAGGTCTCAATACAGTCCTGCATCCATTTTAAATGTTTAGAATTGAGTATCATAATATTATTACAACATACTCCCTCCGTTCCAAATTATATGTTTTAGCCTTTTTCTGAAATGCATATATCTAGACGTCTTTTAGTATGTAGGTTCAGAGCAAAATGAGTTAACCTACACACTAAAAGGCGTCTAGGTACACGTGTTTCAGAAAAAAAGCTGAAACATCTTATATTTTGGAATGGAAGGAGTAGTATCGTGGACATTTTGGTAGTTTATGATTGATTTTCGGGAATGGCTGGTGTGCCACCAACATGGCTGAGAACAAACTTTTGGAACATTTTTTGCTGATAAATAATGTTTGTATTTATAGCTTGTCGTGCCTTGTTACTCTGTGCATCAACTTAGAGGAAATTTGTTTCTCAATTTACATGTTTGCAGAACATTTGCCTTACTAGAGATGTTTTTCTCTGTGTAGGGACTTACGCCATTACTGCTACAGAAGGGACATCTGCTTCAGTACATTCTAGCCAAAATGTGGCAGGCAAGTAAAGTAAATGTGCACGTGCATTGCATGCATCTACTAATATATATTAGCAAAATGTATTGCAAACAGCCAAACACTAACAATCAAATGGTTAGATATCATGAAACAGCATAGATCTTGTGTCTAGGTACAAAAATAAATGTGATATGTTTCTCATTGAAGCCGTGAAATGATTCGTATTTATCAATCGAGTCTTGTCCATCTCAGTTTAGTTGCAGATTTTTCCCATGATTTATTCTGTTGCAAAATCTTCAAACGTGACAATTCATCTGGTTGACTTGGTCATACAGATGATCCTTTTCTACCAAGACGACCACTTACTTGGGAGGAACTGGGTGAGCGTTATACTAAATTGAAAGGTACGCATGTACAAAACTGAATGAATGCCCTTCCAGCATTCTTTAGTCATATTTATTTCTCTTAATATGACTGATGCTACTCCCTCCGGTCCATATTAATGGCCTTAACTTTTTCTAGATTCGTATGTATCTAGTTAATTACTTAGACTAGATGCATTCGTATCTAGACAGTTGAGGCCATTAATATGGACCGGAGGAAGTAGTAGTTAGTGTCTCATGTAACGGGAAAATCACTTTGGAGGATGGACTCCATGGAGCCCCTTTTTAAAACTTTTTGAAATCGGTATGTTGAAGTTTCAAAAAATTTCAAAACAAAATCCTAGACGTTGACAATGACATATTCTACGGTCATGCAAATTTTCAACAAGAAATAGTTCGTATTCCGGCCTACACAAAAATAACAAATCCTGAAAAATTTGAAGGTTTTTGAATTTTGCATTGTTCACTACCTCCGATCTGGAAATTTGTAATTTTTACACAACCCAGAATACAGAATATTTTGCAATGATTATTTGCCCGCAGATAGAAATCATCATTATCTCCATCTAAGGAATTTTTTCGCATTTTTTTGAAACTTCAAAATGTCGATTTTCAAATAGATTCGATAAAGGGGCTCCGTGGAGCCCGTCCGCTGAATCGACACACTCCTCATGTAACAGTTTTTAAGGGAATAATATAACTCTGAACACATCATTTTTTTAATTAAACCAAGGCACCCATAAGCACAATTGTGCCACCGGCAAAAAAAAACTGCACATTGACATAACCTTAATCTCATATAAAGTAACATGAGAGAAATATAAAATGTACATGAACATGTGCAAATCATTTGAAATTTGCACTATCTGAACTGAAACTCGCAGGAGTTCTCACTTTCCTTCAAAGCATCAAACCGGAACGGACCATACCATGCTGTTTTAGCATTGCAAGCAGTCATCGGTGGTATTAACGATTAACATACATTCTAGATTCTACCACTTCAGCAAAATAAAAGGGAAATCACAAAACATGAGTAGTATCCCCCTGGCCATGAGGTGAGGCCTCTCTTGAGCAACTCGTAGTAAACCTCGATGGTGATCTTCCTTCCATTGAATGTTCCTCACCCAACAGTATACTCCAGTTGGACACATGCATGTACGGTACAACCATCAAATAAATACATGTTGCATGTTCTCAATCGTCTAGAAACGCCATCATGGCAGTACCATCTACCATGTTGTTCACCACATTATCTCAGTCTGCTCGGCCATGTCATCCTGGCTCAAGCACACCATGGCACAGCTTGCTCCGCCACCAAGCACTATTCAGTTCAGCGCCGGCCCTGTTCATACAGGTAGCCCAAGAGATGCCGTTCTGCCAATTTGCGCGAACCACCTCGGAGCTGGCCCATTTGGACCCAGCAACTACGTGCCACGGTGAACCTCTGGGCAAGGGTCCAGTGTCGTTCAGACCTGCTTGGCATTTTGCCGAGCGCTCTGTGCACTTACACTCGGATGAACATCTGTGATGCACATAGCACGCGAGGGCAGGCCACAAATTCCAGTCGACTTCTCACTGCCTGACTCAACCATGGCGCGTGGGCGGACGGGCCGTGAGGTTGGTCTGGAGGCGGTGGAAGAGAAGGAGGGTGGGCGTGGCACGGCGGCGGAATCCGTTGAAACAGAACTCTTCGCGACAGAGTTCAGATTCAGCGGGATAGTTTTCTCTGGGGTGATTAGTGGCTAGATGAAGAAGATTAAGCGAGTTGTGTGATTTTAGGTGGGCTTTCTCGAGGGGATCAGGGTCTGCTAAAGCTGGTGTGCAGATTGGGGGCAGGATGTGTGCGGGGAGTCTGCTGCAGCAGACCACTTATTCTGAGCCGTTTGATTGTTTGGCAGAGCATCAATGTGATATAGGCTTTTGGATTTTATTAGGTGGATCAGATCCGACATGTCTGGCTGTTTTATATAACACAAATTCGGGTGAATTTAGAATATTTATAGTTTGTGTCTTTATAGGTACTGATACATTAGAAATTTGCACCAAATATATGTTTGAGATTAATCCAGCTGTGCTCCATTCAGAAAAGGGTTTGAGATTAATCTTGTCTACATGATTTTTACAGGTTTATAATGTCTTGCTGCCTCTTGAGCTGGGATGGAGAAAAAGCGGTATCAGGCTGCCTCTTGAGTAGTACAGTTATGGCTTAGTATACATAACACATAGTGCAACTAGGCTGAAAGTTTTATCAGTATGAACAAGTGCCACCGTTCGTCCCCTCATTGGTCCTGTCTTTTTCGACGAGGTTGCAGCTTTAGGTCAAAATCAAACATTGTAAAGTTTAACGACTTGACTTTAACCAAAACTAATATGTGTAGTAATTTGAAAAGTGAGGATCAGGAGTAGATATTACAAAGCATCCACCATTTTTTTTAGAGTATCATCCGCTTATTTATATCTTATATATACTATAAAACAAAGTCCCACTAAGATCATTTATGTAGTCTATCTCTAGATGCAACATGTCCACATCACTAGAAAAATATTAGCCATCTGAGCGTGATGCTAAGCAAACATGTCCATTGCTATCCTCTCAATGTAGAATATTTTTTTTGTAGTAATACTTGAGGACAGTCGGTAACTGATGTCTTGAATACCATGCAGTAACGTGGCGTTCTGCGCCATGCCATCATCTGTTTTACTTTGCCCTCTGCCGAGCGAAACACAAATCTCAAGCAGTCTATTCTCCTTCCCATTTTAATTTCCAAGAATATCATCGCCTCCCCTTGATGCCTGATCCTCTCCCCTCCCCCGTATTTTCTTCAACCTTATCGCCCTTCAGTTTCGCCTAGCAATTAGTTCTCCCGGATCTGCCCAGGGAATGTCCGGTCCTCTCCCTCAGTTCATTGACATACAACAAAGCTACTCCCATAGCTCTGCAACACAAGTCGTCAACGTCGGGAACATATGCAGCACTCTGGAGACAGTGAGGCGTCGGGAACATATGCAGCACTCTGGAGACAGTGAGGCGCATAGCGTTCCAACAAAGACGACCGAGCTCTCTGCCGGATGGTATGCACCAGCAAAACAATTAGCGCCATTGGTGAGAATTCTTGGATCTCCATTTCTCGATCCTATGTTTCTGTTTGCAATGATTACCGACTATTTATGAACCCCCATCTAGGTTATACTTTATCTCTCTGGATGTCATTTGTTTTCAAGCCATCAAAGATCATTAGCTGCAGCCAAGACATCATGCCCACTGCCTTTTCCTGGGCTAACGGATATTCTGTGCCTCCTATTAATTAGTTCCTGGTTGCTATACTGGTTACTCCTATTTCCTGACTGCTACACTGGATGTTCCATTTTCCTGGAAGAATTCTGATGGATGCTTCAGTTATTTCCTACTACCTAGATAGGCACAGAATATACTATTATAGACATGCTAGTACTAGCAAAGATGCAATGAGAAGGTTGCACCCATCATGGAGAAATGGACCCTCATTAAGCTTGCTTGCACCACGTTGCGTCTGTTGGCTCCAGGGAAACTGAAGCACTTGTTCCTTAATGAAAGGAAAGGAAAAAAACTGACGCAATTGCGTTAGCCTGTTTGTACTGCTGGGCCGGCTATTCGAGTTAGGCCCAGGCCGGGACTGGTAATTCCCGTAGAGAGAGGCCCGTCTAGTTCGTGGAAGACCAAGGACTCGGAGAGGGAGACGGATGGATCGAGGCGGAGCGCCGGCGATCGGCGGCGACGTACGTATGCGTACCTCTGTTTCAAGGAAAAGGTGCAACGCGTTCCAAAGTAAAATTTGATCCGGTTAATAGAGCAACTAATACTTGATTATATTACTTCCGTCGATCCATATTACTTTGTTGAAATAGATGCATCTAGTACCAAAACATGTCTAGATAAATCTATTTCAATGACAAGTAATAATATAGATCGGAGAGAGTATGTGAAATTAGTATGGTTGAATTCGTGTTGAAACAGACTTTCCAATGATGTTAATTCTATACCAACATCTTTTATATATTTAGAGTAAATCTTGGGTAAAGAAAAAACACGTAAAACGAAGGCCTTATTTCTTAGGAGGGAGGTAGTATTATAATTTCTCTATTAGATATGGATTCTCTGCATATTGTGTATTTTGGCCTTCCTAGAATTGTTTATTCCTAACATGGTACCAGTGTAGGGCTTCCGCACGCCCAACTCGTTCTCCCGAGATATTCCGTACATGTCTCTTGACCTTGTTTGCTGTCGTGCCCCCTGTGGACTTTGCGTCGCCGTCCTTCCCCTTTTGGTCGTCCAATCCCGTTATTACGTCTATAGGCCGCTGCCATCTCGAGGACGCTATTCAGGTTCAATTCCTCAGGCTGGCGACTCGATTCCTTAGACCGTGACTCCATTTCGCTTGGCTACACAGTCTGTCACCGCCTCCCTCAATTCTGCCCGGACTCGGGTACTCCCTCTGTTAAGTCCATAAAGCTTTTTCAAATTGTTAGAAATTGTAAGACCCGTCTTCTTTATTATCTTAATTCCCGTGACTAATTAATTTAGATACCTCTCTTTTCTCTCAATCCCCCATGTTGTTTCATCTCTCATAATGTCCCTTATTTTTTCTCTAGCATCTTATCCATGTGAAAACTATTGGTACATGTATAAATTAATTAGAGTGAGTAATTGATCTTCTTGGTATTAGCGAATTGGTCCTCTGGCCTTGTAATCCCAAATAGATGGAGTACATCAGAAAAAGGACAGGACACGCCCATGCTCCTGGTTCAATTCTGGAGGGCCGCCCCTGTCCGCCTCGGGTCGCTGCTGCCTGCGCCCACCGACACCGTCCTCGTCCTCGTTAGTCTGTGCTTGGGGATCCTTGTCTCGATCGCTAATTTCGATTTGGTCGTGTTTACCAGAGCATTTTGGTTTATGCAAAAAAGAAACATGTCTCCATTGTCAGGCTATGTCGCGATTCCTCGTTGTTCGGTGATCTTTGATGGCACGAACTATCCTAATTTCACTGCCTTGTGCATTTGATGTGCGGTCTTCGTGTATGAGCCGTGCTTTTCGGCGAGGTCTCCTGTCCGCCATGCCCTATTGCTCCTAGTTGTTCCTACTCCGCCGGCGCCACCAACCCTTGTTGTTGATGCTACTCAGGCTGACAAGGATGCAACCAAGAGTGCGCATGATGCTGCCATTGCCTCTTATGACCAGAAGGTCCATGAGTATTCTGACGCTCTTGAGACCTACAGGCTGGATCTGACAGCTTACACCCAGTAGATGGACAATGATGCTCGTGCTGTGGCTGTTCTCACCGCCTGTGTTCTACCACAGTTTCCTTTGAGTTTATGGGCCTTAGTACTGTCTAGCATGTGGGCTCACCTTCTCAGCCTCACCAGTCGTTCGAGGATGCTCTTTTATCTGTCTGTAATTTGTTAGGAGCATACTCTTCAACAGAGTGACTCTACCGTTGATCGGTTCTACATGCAGAGCGCTGGTTGTGTCTCCTAGCGTAGTGCAGTTATGGCGAGCGGGGATTTGGTGCACATGGCCACAAGCGATCCCCTTTTTTAAAAAAAATCAAAAATCAAAATTTTGAGTTTAAAAAATAAAAGTGAATATAGATAATGATATATTCTACAAATGTGCAAAATATGAGCTCCACATACTTTGTACTATGAGCTTCACAAAAATGACAAAAGTGTGGATCTGGATATGCACATTTTCAAATCTCCAAAAGCGAATATAACTAATGATTTATTCTTCAACTTTGTTACGGTGTCTTTTTAAAATTTCTAAGTTTTTTTTTCGAAATTGGGAAATACCCGGCTCTTTATTACTTAAAAATGTCTAAGTATATTATATAATTTATGTAGTACGATTGAACAGTTAAACATATTAGTCGTAGACTTGACTATATATATGTAGTAGTCTTCATAAGATTAAGACGCTGCCAATTTCCCATTATATATTATATATATATGCAAGAAACATATAATGCTTGCTGTGCAGGGTAAAAAGAGACCAAAATAGCTACCATGCATGTAGCAGTGTACACTTTTACTAGGGCATCCCTAAAGGTGGCCATTACTTTACAATACTGTTGCTCAAATCACAAGCTTTTACACGTATAGTAATTCCATTTTTTTCATCTTTACAAAAGATTTGTTTACCCCTATCACCCCCAGCACCTATGCTTATATTACATCCCCTGCTATACCTCTCCTGTATCCAATGGCAACTGTCTACAAGCTACAACCCCATGCATGCTCTTTCAGGCATGTTATTCTTCTGCCACTAGGAGTTTTACAATTCTTGTGTCAATGGTCCTTTTCCTGATGTATCATCATCTAGGCCACAAAATCATGCAGCAGAGGCGACTGCTCGAACCGCTGCCGTTGGTCCATCTGGTTCAAAGATTCATAGTCCGAAGACGCTATGCTGACACCGAGAGGCGCACCGGCGTTGTAGATGTCATCGTCGTCGACACCGGGGAAGTTCGCCTGGGCGTTCGGAACCGAGAGGCCGCTGCCGGGGTGCTGCAAGCCCAGCGTCAGCGACACGTTGCCGTTCCCGTACCTACCACCAAACCCTGCCAAGTGGTAGGCCATGAACCGCGCGTTCTCGTCCGAGTGCTGCGCGACGGCAGCGTTGTGGAGGAGGAGGCCCCCGTCCGCCTCGCCTGATCGCTGCTCCTTCATCATCAGGTTCATGAAGCTGTCGTCATGGTTGGCCTCGTTCTGGTAGCCGAGAGGCACCCCACCGACGTTCATGGTCCCGATGCTGGCCCTCGAGTCGCTCAGCTGGCTGGTTTCGCAGACCCGAGCCCTGGCGTTCTTCAGGTCTTCGTTTTCTTCCGAAGTTGCCACTTTGTTCTTGCTTCTCGGCACGTTGTCGGAGGAAGAGTTGGAGTCTTGCTCAAGATCACCGGTCTCTTCTTTGTACATGTCTTCGATCATTGGTTTCCAAAGCCGGACACGAGCGTTGATGAACCAATTCGATATCTGGGAAAATCATAAAATGATCAGCTCCCTGAACAGACACAACTAGCAGTGCACTGTGAAAGTACTTGTGGGGTTTTACCCTTGAACAATGAATTCATATGAACACATGTAGTGCACTGTGCAACGAAGACAATTAGTAATATCTTCTATCTGTCTGAACACCTCTATATTTGCAGTCAGGTTTCATGGATACAGATGTAAGTAAATATATACGACACTATCATGTTTACATGAATTCAAAGTTTTTTTTTCCTTTAGGAAGAGCATAAGTCACAGATCAATGATACGGTACAGGAAGAGACAAATAGTATTACCTGGCTCCTTGTCAATCCAGTCTGCCTTGCTAGCATTAGCTTTTCTGAGTCTTTAGGGTACCTGTAAAATTATTACGAAGAAGGATAAGAAACAGGAACAAAGGGATTGCTGGAAAGAACAGCATGAAGGAAGAAACTTACGGGTGAAGGAAGTGTTCGAAAAGCCAAGCGCGGAGAACCGTAACCGAGTTTTCAGGCAGCCCCCTCTGTGGTCTCCAAGCGTTTTGCGGGATCATACCGTACTGCTGGAAAGCTCGCTGCTGCCTCAGCTGCTGATCGATGTACCGGAGACGGGTCAATTTGCCTTCTTTCCCAGATGAATTCTCTTCCTCGCCGAGCTTCTTCCTTATAACATTGATCTGATCATTGATGGCATCCTTCAAGCACCGGAAGTGCCGCGAGATTGTCTGAAGAGCAACTGCGGTGTACGGCTTGGCAGATCCGGGCCCAGCCACCACGTCAAAGGATGAAACCACATTTTGCATTTGGTGGTAATAGTGTTTGTATTTACGGTCCACCTGAAATATATATTTTTGAAAGTTAGAATAATTTTTCGGAAATCTTAAGCAAAATTCGTAATGTATAGAAGATTTGTTAAAAACTAACTGTTTAGGCATAGCTAAAACAGTAACTGTAAAGATTGACATTGGCTTCTAAAACTGTTTAGGCATAGCTAACATCACACTGTTATAGCAAAATTAACTGTTTAGACATAGCTAAAATAGTTACTTTAACTTAAGAACAGTTTGTCATTGCACTGTTATTTCAGAAGAAAGGTGAAAAGCAATTTAACAGTCACACACCTCATCCAACATTGCCATCAGTTTGGCCATCTTGTTCTGAAGTTCTTGCTTCTCAGCAGTGGAAAGCTCAGGTACAGCGTTTGCGCCAGATTCTTGCGGGCCCTCGCTTTTTGGCCCACCATCAGTCTCTTTGCCATCTGCTTTCCCTGGTTCAGCCTGCTCTTTCTGAGCCTTCTGTTTTATATTCTTCCAAACATTCACAACCTCATCTAGCACTTCTTGTGCCGCCTTCAGATACCTCGAGTGCCGGATCGCGCGCGAGGCTTCGGACTGCATGTTCTTCATCCGGATGTCGTCGACTCTGAGGCTGTCATGGTAAGAGCTCGGTGTCAGCATGTCTGGCTTGATGGACCAGTAAGGCAAGGAAGGGGCCAGGATCTGCGTGTTCAGGCTCAGAGACAGCCCCTGGCCTTGTCCTGACGGAACATTTGGTGAGCCATGGTTGTTCAGAACACCAAACTCAAACTGCCCGCCGTTGTGGGCATCGTCATGGATCAGTTCAGCACCAGTACCACTCTGTTGTGCTCCATCCATCATGTGCATTAGCATCTCATTCTTCATATCCTTGACATGCCCGAACGAGCGCGCAAGCATGTCGGACTCCCTCGCTGATGAGTCGTGAGACATTCCGGAATGGTGCCCATGATGGCCAGGCATCTCCATGCAGTTCTGCTGAGACTGCAGGATGCCGCTGAACTCCGTGTATGGCCCAGGAGACGGGTTGTTCAGATAGAGCAAGTTGCCTAGAGCCGACGACATCGGGTAGGATCCACTGCCTGGGTCTCTCGAGTACATGTCGTGCGACTCTCTTTCGTTACCGGGGCTCGAGTAGTAAGTAGCCATCTCAAGTTCTGATCACTCGCCGACTGAGATTGCTGCCGAGCATAGATGGTATGCAGAACCAGCTTTCTTGCAACGAAACTCGTCAGGTTTCAGCGCAAGTTCAGTGTTGATCAGATTAAAATCTTGTACTAACAACTCCCTGCAATTGAAAGAAACCAAATGGATTGATAAGAAGTTCGGACCAAGTTTAACATGAGCATACAGATTGTTTTTTACTATGAGAGAGATGGCACATGACACGCTGATGTCAATAATACAACTGCAAGTTTTTGTAAAGCAGTTGGATGAAATATCTTGCCAACACACACACACACACACACACACACACACACACACTGAACAAAAAAACAGCTTGTTCTGTGGGGTGCAGCAGTAGCACTCAGAGGCCAAGAAGTCACAAGTGAGAAATCAAAACTGAGGTTCAGTCAATGTTTTTGGCAGGATTCAACCATGTCTAATTGAAATAGCAGCCCTATGGAAAAAAATTCTGGCGAAGTGGGATCAACTGACAGCGCGACGTGGGAATTCGCAGGCTAAAAGGCCCCAGGTGGTCCTTCAGCTTTCAGATTAGATCAAGAAAGTTTTGGGCTATGTGCTCCTCCTTTGTTATCAAGATAGCAAGAATATATGCTTTTGAATTTCTATTTCTATACCAGGAAAAATAATCGGAATAACACAAGAAACCAGAACCAAATAATTGCACCAGTATGTCTGTGTTTTTTCAACCAAGAATTATATGAATACAAGAACCTATTACTGAAGGCAGAAAAAAACAGAGTCTGATGGAAAAGCGAAATTGCGTAGATAATTGATCGATTGTCAGTAGTACCTTGTTTAACTAGTATAAGACTCCTCAGAGATGATTCAACTAGCGCGTTATCGACGCGAGATGAGATGTAACTTCGTGATCAATCAATCTGCAGGAAGAGATGAACCTGGTTAGCGTACTATACTGCCGTTGAAAAAGGGAAATATGTCTGATAACTATTTTACGATGCGAAAGAGAAAGACCGGGAGAGAACTCCAAGGCAGAAAATTTGCTGTTTACAAGCTAGTAGTACATGATAATAAAACTTAAACAAGCACTTAGTTTTGATGGAAAAGAGGTAGCAGGAAGTATCTATACTGTAGTAAGGCGAAGGAAAATCATGACTGAACTCAAAGGAGAAACGCTGAACTCAAGAGCTGCAGAAAGTAGTAACAGGAAACAGAGCTTTCGAATAGCTTGACTTCATCAGAAAGGAGGGAAGGAGAAAACTTTTGACAATTCAGCCAGCAATCACAAAGGCTATAATTGCTGGCCAAGAAAGAAACCAAACCAAGACTGTCGGTAATTTGAGGAGGGAAAATATGAGAGAGAAAACACATAATTCAAAGGAGAAACACTGAACTCAGGAAGAGAAAATCCTCGGCCAAGAGCTATGGTGAGGGCACGACAGCTAAAACTAAAAAAATGAAGACCATGTTTTTTCCGGACCTTTCAGTTCTAAAATCCCCGAACACCAGTACAGACCAGACCTCTGAATTCACGCCTGACGAGAATCCCCGAACACTAAGAACAGCTAGAAATTCGGATAAATCAGAAGAGGAGGCAAGAAAGCGGAAGCTGCTGACCATAATTCAGCGAAATTCCATCGTCTAACTGGAAGGAAGGGCAAGAACAGGACAGCAACCATACATGCAGGGAAGGAGAAGACAGGAGAGCTAGGAGGGCATAAGGTCATAAGAAAATGGAAGGAGAGAGAGAGAGACCTGATAGGGCGGGCGTGCTCCTCGTGGGGGGCAAGCAGCAGGAAGAAGATTTTGCATCCAAAGCTGATCTCCTCCCTCCAGGCAGGCTCTGGAGTCTGGACAGAGAGAGAGAGATAGAAAGAGAGGGGGAGAGGGCAGAGGAGGGGGTGGGGAGAAAGATAATCGATCCTCCCAATATGGGGACAAAATCAGATCCCAAGATTAAAAATACCCAAAGCTCAAAAGGATAAAAGGGAGCTAGCTAGAGAGACAGACAGAGCTCCTCTCTCTCTCTCTATACCTATTGTTTCTCCAGAGCCCCTTCTCTCTCTCTCTATACCTATGGTGGGCAGCTGTGGCTGCCTAAATAAATAAATATAAAAACAAATCAAATTAAAAAGAGGAGCTCAGCTATATCCCAGGCCACCCACTGGCATAACAGCAGCACCAAAAATGGAATAATGTGTGTGCCTCCAAAAGAAAATTTATTAGTTTGGTGGTGTGGACTGAGCAGGTTTATACTCCATTTGAACTAACTAACCTTCTTCTCCTCTCAACTGCTGCCGCTTGGATGCTGGTGCAACCACCACAGGTTCCGGCTACTTGTCGACCCGTTTCTTTCTTCACCATAAAGTCTAAGCAATATATAATAATAATTAATTCATATATATCTGTGCTGCTAATTAAACACAAACATATTATTTTCCAGGAAAGTTCAGAGTTGTATCCTGCAACTGTGCCATATAGTTTGCAGTGCCATGTATGCAAAACTAGGACTTGCTAAGCTAGTGCAATTTGCTTTTGATTTGGTGCCAGGCCAGCTAATGGAGATATGCAGAATCACCAAATCATTCGGGGCCAAAGGCATGGAGGCCAAGGGATTTAGATCACGTGTGACATCAACGCCCCCAATGACAGAGAAAACAATTAGTGGTGGGGTTCTTGGTTGGGTGCTCCTTGTGGTCCACCAGCCAAGTTCATCCTCTCTCTTTAAACATTGCTTGTTTGGAGAGCTGTCTTGAAGGAATTCAAGGTCCTTGAATGAATGAAATTCAAGAGATGGATCCTAAATCGAGCGGCGACAACAACCCAGCGTTTTTCGGCGGGTGCAGAGAGCATGGATAGTTTTGGCAAAATTTTGCATGAGCAAAAAGGTGTAGAAGAGAATGAGTGTCACCACAACACATGATATAGGAACTGAAGTTCTGACAGAATGTTCCAACAATGGAAGGTCAAAAACACATCCCATCCTGTTTTGCTCGTGCACAATTCTGGATCATATTGGTCTCAAAAAAAAAAAATATTCTGGATCATATTTAGAGCTGTTCTTTATTTTCCACTGAAGTAAAAACAGCACTAGTAATAATATTTTAGTTAAAGAACTAGAACTTCACCATCTTCCTTACGTTGAAGTTACGCTCCAGCTCTTATTCATCGCTCTGTCATTAACTTAATACATATATTCAACGACCTTAGGCTGTTAGGCACCTGATATATCCGTGATCTAGACACAACCCAGCGAACCAGTAGACAGCCACAACGCTAATTAAGTGCGGTCGCTAATGGTGGTTAACCCGGTAACCTTTCTTCAAACCAAAGGCAGGCAGGCAGGGCCTTGACTCTTGCTGTGCACACATTGAGGTTGGGAGTGGGTTCTGTGGTTAGAGATGGAATGGATGGATGGATGCCCTCCTCCATCTCCTCTAACAACCAGTGGGTGGACCTAAACCCCAATCCAGCCTTGTCTTAGACTCTAAATTAGAAATCTCCAGCCCTACCTGCCTGCCCTGCTGCCTCTTCCTTTTTATCCTACTACTACTAGCTTCTTCTTCTTCTACCATCTCTTTTTTACTTTCTTGTAACCACACCCACTAATTATCCCTTTTTTCTCACTTTTTAGGTGGTCACCAGGATTGAGTATTTTAAGCGCGGGCAGTTCAATCAAAATGTAAAGATGCATGGTGAAATATTATTTTCAGAATTGTTGCAGGAACAATCAGAACTCATATGTAGGACATAAAGCAAAGGACACAATAAACAAGTGAAATGATTGAGCAATATGTAAATAAATATTTCTGCACGTGAAAAAAATCTTATGGTGCCTTATTAGAGAAGAAACACCCCTAGATTGACCGTTTATTTATTTCAGGGCATAACAAACTAGGGGAGTTTTTCCTTGCAAGTTGTGGCCAGTTCTAGCAAGCATCGATCGTTGATATCTTATTAAAGTGTGTAAGATAATTGGCAAGGTTAGTTTGATGGATAATTAAATTGCTGTTTCGCCGCCTTGGTGAGCTCTCCTCCTGTTGGTCCAACCAATAGCCGTTTATGGATTTCTTTTTCATGGAACGGCCATCTATTTTTTTCCTAGAATACACCCTACAAGGTGTATTAATCATATAGAAGAAGTAACAACCATGTAACTCCAAACCACAGTAAATTAATTACTCGATAAAAAGTACTATTTGAATATGCAAAACAAGAGGAAAAACTGAATTATTCCCAGTTCTGTTCGCACGAATATTCCGTTTGCGCAAATATTAAAGCCCACTGTCTAGCTAAGCTGTCACTGAGGTATGCATGACGTGTGCCGATTAATTAAAGTTTACTAATATTAGCCACACAATTTGTAGTAGGGGGATAGGGGTTGCTGTCATGGTCCTTGATTTTTAGTGCTGGTTGCTGTTTCTGCTTGCTTACTCAGCTTTCCTACCTTAACTACTAGTATCATTTTTTCCAAGCCATTTGTCGCTATTATATGCGTGTTCCTCCTCGATTGCTTTCAGTCGCGGAGAAGCTTCTCTTTGAATTTCGTGGCTGGAATACGCCACATGGCCTCCTTAGATTGGACGGGGTAATGTTTGCTGTCAAACCCTATGTGTGAGCTTATATTAGTACACTAGTCTCAGTATAAAAGTCATCAGGTTTTTAACTTACCTGCTCAGGCCTTGTTTGATTTGGTTTCCATGTGCGAAGCAGATCTTGTTCCATCCTTCGGAGAGATATGCAGGAAGATCACAAAACCTAATTAAGCATATATGCAGAGTGATATGGTTTCTTATCAAGGTTACTTTAATTACAACAAGTTTTACTTATTGCGGAGGTGTGAATGTGTGTGATGTTAAAATAAAAGAACTTGACGTGTGAAGAGAAAATAATCATTTTCATATATAGTCTGTTACATGCCGTGTCGGCTTGTAGATGACTCTAGCGGTTTGTAATCCACGTCATAGACAATGGACATTAATAATCTCGGGGATAAAATCCAAAGTCCACATACGATTAACTTAACTTGACTTAACCAACTGGATCACCATCAAGGCACTAGTATATGTCATTGTTGTCTCAACCATGTCATCACCCAACCTACCAAACAGTATTATATTAATTATGCATAGATTATGGTGGCTTGCAGCCACAGGGTTTAGAAGACTCTAAACAATGCACTGATTGTGCCATTGTTTTATCTACACCTGGACAAAAAGGTCTTGTCAAATGTTGGCTAAACAAATACTAAAGTTTTTGTGCCACACAAGCAAGATCCAGTTTTCTATTGTTTCCTTGCTTCTTGTTGTTTAATATGAGATAGATTTCACAAGAAAAATAATCGTGTTGTTTAATTCAGCTTGGCAGCTCTAGGTGAGGGCATATCTATCTTTGAATATTCAGAGAGCTGTTGGGGATCGTCCTAGACTGTGTCAAACCCTAAAGTATGTCCAAACAATATCAGGAGATGAGATGGATACCCATCACACGGAACATCAAAAGAAAATTTCAGTTTTCAGCTTGTCAACCATGCCAATGATACCCATCACAACTTATTTCGATTCTCCCTGCCTTTCATAATTTTACCTGCTGATGAACAAATGATCATGTTCCCCAGAAATTTAAACTGAAATAATGTTTTACAGCTAATCAGTTCGTTTAGTTCAAGATTTTGGACAAGTCATCCATTCCACTAATTAACTTTTAGCATCTACAAATGGATGCCAAGAATTTGGTAAAATAATAATTTTGTCTGTCTAGCTTTCCTGGAAAGCAAATTTTCCATACTTAGACATTGTCACCATCTACTTTCTGCACCCCTGGAAATATATATCTCTGAAAACAGAGGAGAATCGATCAGGAGTCTTATTATGACCAGTCAAGTACATTCAGTCTATCCGATATGTTGATTTTTTTCAGATGTAAAAACAGCTTGTAGGAGTGGTGCGTGTACATGTCAATCACAAACGAAACCGACCTAACAATTCGGCGTCTCTGTCGATCCCAGGATACATACATTCTGGGGACAAAAATGCATGTGAAAGCTGTCTATGGAAAGAGACTAACATGATAAGTTCCGGATACTAAGGGATCGACGGCGATGGATCGATCCACGCAGACGCAATCAACTGAGACATCAGGCAGATGATTGTGGGTAGAGCTATCCTTGTTCATATCAGTCATACATATGCACCCCAAGAAACAATGACCCATATCCTTTCTTTTTCTGGAGCAAACACATCACTTTAGTTAGTTATAAAAACATGCACTTCATGATGGTGCCACTGTGGTAGTAGTATCATACCATTTTTTAGCAAGAGAATTTCACAATCAGGACAGTAGTAGCAAGCTCCAAGCTGTGCATGTCAAGGACAGGCAGAGCAGATGCCATCTGCACTTTTACACTGGTCAAAGGCTTCCCTCTTCGACCAGAGCCTGCCTGCCTGGACTGGAACCCTAGCTAGATGCTACTACTGGGGTTCCTTTTTCCAGTGACAAGTACAGTGTGCACATATACACCAAGGAGGAGAGGGCGGCACTGTTGTCCCTGCCCTGCCAACATTTACTCCTCAACAGATTTGCCCATTGGTCTGAGTCTCTATCAGTGGCCTAGCGCCATGAATAACCTTATAGCCTTTTTGGAGGAAACCTTCTGTTGGTTATTGCACACAGTTGGCACCTAGCACAGGATGGAACTCTGGAGGATATTGATTTCTACGTTTGTTTTTCTGTGAGCTCTTAAGTTGTAGCATGATTAAATTCTTTGTCTAGGACAGTGACATTCACCAATACAGGCAACTTGGGCAAAAAAACAGGGCACCCAAATGCAGCCTGGTCAAGCAGAGACTGGGTATTTAAACGCCTCTATTTCTGTTGATCCAGTTCGACTTAATTGTTCAATTTATGTTGCTTATAATAACAACTATAACTGTAATGGCTTCCTCAAGTCTCAACAACTTTTCAACTCTTCAGCAAGGCCATTGCAGGGACATCGAAAAAACCTCAGAATTTATTATCATAACTCAGCTGAATCATGAGGTGCAGACGCACTTGCAAAAAAAAAAAACATTTTGCAGCTCTGGTCTGCTCATGACAAAGTTCTGTTAAGAAGGCAGGATAGGAACTGCAGGTATCAATTGCAATCTGACCACCATTACAACATGTGCCTCCAAAACCTAGTACTGGAAGGTGGAAGCAGGGCAGGGAGAAAAGGGTTCTGCTGCTGATGATGCAGAGATGCTGACTGGCTCCTCCCAGATTAAACTGACCACTCAGCTAGCTAGATAGGTAGCTAGAGGGCTACATTGGCATGCATAGAGCTTATATGTAGCTTTAGCAACAACAACAGGCCCCATTACATTGCATACATAGTGTACATGGTGATAGGTTCAGTGCATGAATAGCAGTACAGTACTCTACTATCTATCTAGTAGCAGGGTAGAGACAGATGGACAGGGCATCCCTGTAGCTGGCTGTACTGGAGAAGAACAACTGTTAATAGTCTTAGGATCATGAAGAGGATTTAATTTGTAAAGGGTTTTCTCTAGCACTAATTAAATTATGGCCGGCCATGGATTAGATATATGGATATGAACGGACCTCTTGTATTTTTGCAGGCGGTTAGAGACTGTGTCTGGTTCTACAAGCATCTAGTATTAATTTGGATACTAGCTAGGTTAATGAGGGTCCATTTGTCCATGATGGGTGCAAGCTTCTTCTTGCATCTTTGCTATCGTGTGTAGTATAATATATAGAGCCTAGCTAGGGATTTGATTTTGAAACAACTGCCTAGAGTGTCTGAATGGGCTTGGTGGAGACTGAACTTTAGATTAATCACACCACTTGCCAGAAGCTTGCCTCATCATTCTTGTTAACTTGTAAGAATTTCGTCGACATATACCTATCTATTTTTATTTGCAAAATGAGTCAGCTGCCAGATCCACAAAATCAACTTCTCATAATTTATCTCCGGCGAAGGAAAAAACTTCGCCTGATTATGATAATATCCCTCCATCTCTTAGCAAGATGGTGCATATGATTGGTTCCTGGAAGGTAAGAAGCTAACACAAACCACCATGATTATAATTCATTCATTCAGGATAAGCAGCAGTTGATGCATGCCGGCACTGTAGGTTCGTCAGGCTCCGTGACCACACAAGCAAGAACATTGTGGATACCGTGGACTGACTCTAGGATAATGACCCCTCAACCGTACTTTGTAGTAGCGTCTTAATTTCCAGGTCGTTAGAGGTTGGAAATAACCCACGCATTTCCCTCGTGAGAAAGATGTCGAGATAGCTTTTTGGCCACGCTTAGTTTATCATATTGACCTCACAACATTTTAGGTTGAAGTTGATCAGCAAATTTATTGCACGACGATATGGATTGATCGACCGTGTACATGATAATAGATGTTTCATGCATTGAAAATATGGTCTCTTCTTTGCTTTTATTATTATTTTTTCCATGACTAATTAAGAAGTGTCTCCACTGTTTGTGAGGATATATACAGTGACATGTACCCTCTAAATGTGAATTTTGTTGGGGTGCAAGTATATATCTCTGTATACAGTCGGCATCGATGATTATTAACTATTTTTCCAAACTAAAAGAAAAATTAAGCTCTTTTTGAGGATCCTTAATCATGGTGTCTGTTAAGCTAGCAGTGAGAAGAGTGTGATGGGAACATCATTGCGGGCAGATATGGACCATAGCAGAGCGATAAGTGCGTGGAAGAAAAATCGTGTGGTCCGTGCGCGATTGCCCCAATTATTGGCACAATCTTTCTTGCTGTTGCTGCATCTTCTTTGATTTCCCAATGAAAAAGAAAATGGAGGCAGATTATGATGGGAGGGATGGGCCAAGATTTGGGTGGATCATCATTCATGTGCTCGCGTGATCTGGCCTTACAGCCCACTAAACCCAGAGTTCCCACGCCTCACTGTTTTTTCATTTCATACACATATGTTTGCATTTGTTTTTGTATTTCACTTGTTAGTTTTCCTTTACATACATTATGTTTCAGGTCTTGAAGGGTAGCAGGACGTAAGCAAATGCTTTAGTGGCAACTTGCATCATGGTGACTGATATGGATATACCATACGGGTGCCCCACATTAGTATACCCGGTCCAGCCCAGGAAAGGCCCATGTGAAGACTTGCTGTCCAAGAAGATTTCGGGTGGCCCAAGCCCATGAAGAGTTCAACTCCTTAAAAGACACGACTACTAGTTGTAGATAGAATTTTAAAGGGTTCAACCCTAACCTATAACCGACTCGACCTACCCCGGGACCTGGCCTATCTATATAAGGGCCAGGAGGGCACGACGAGGAGGACCAACTTATCTCATACACACACCTCACGCCAGATCGCATCGGCGCACCCCCTGTAATCTTCGGTTCCGCCGTAATCAAGAACAGACAAGCAGGAGTAGGGTTTTCCCTCCGGGGGCCTGAACCTGGGTAAACCTCGTGTCCCCGCGTTGCTTGCATGTTAACCGTCTCGCGACTTCCAGCACCCCCATCTTCTCTAAAACCCAAGTCCATAACAATGGGCATTGACGAGATCCTACCTCATCAATTGGCGTCGTTTGTGGGAACTAGAGACGTTGATTATGCGGTCGTGACGGTCCCATCCTGAGCGATCTATGATTCCTCGGCGATGGAGAATCACCTCCTCTTCGGCGTTTTCGACTTCACCGCCCACTCACCCGCCACCCGAAAAGATTTTGAGTCCGTAGATGAAGGAATCGAGATGTTATTTGGGAGCTTCTACTTCCAGGTAGGGCATACTGGCACCCTCCGCCTCCCAGAGCAGGTGCCACTCCCATCAATCAGGCCCGCCTTGTGGGTCCCACCAATTGACGCTTTACGCATGTCATCGCTGGCAGACGATTCAGATGACAGCAGCAGCTGCAACTCCGATCTGTGCGATTCCCCTTCGGATGAAGGAACCTATGGTTCGGATCTGAAAGCTACGGGAGCAGCGACCCTCTCTGCGAGGCGCTACCTGTGCACCGTCATCCATGGCGGCGATGTCAACAACGGATCCGATCCACCACTGGATCAGGCGCCCAATCCCCCTCCCAACCCTTAGGTCAAAAACGGAGGAAACATGTGAACCCACCAAATCCCAACGGGAGTAGGGCACCTCGAGGTACTGAGGGCATAAATCGCGTCCACAACGAAATCCACCTCAATGACGAGGGCTGGGAGGCTGCGTGTGAAGATGTTCGAGGCAATCACATCTTACCCGTTGATGCCTCCTACGACATGCAGATGGCCTATCACTGGCTCCTGATCGAGGAACACAATCGACAGGTCAAGCTACAAGGCGACTTCAAAAAATGCAAGCGGGCAGCTGACGAATCAAGTATGCGGCAAGTTGCGCTCTCCGCCGCTGGCGGCTCCTCTTCACATGGCAATGACGCCCGTAAGTACCGCTCTCACCTGGAGCGCATGGACCTCGCCGCACGGCGCGAGGTCACCAAAGCACTCGACACGTCCTTTATGACGATGGACTCATAAGGCAACATCATGCCTAAAACGCCGTAGGCTGCGATCATGGCGGCCATCACCTACCTCGCATCCAACCCGCCACCGGCGGGGGACCCGAAGAACGCGATCCATAAGTCTGCGCTAGCAGGCCTCAGACTCGTCGGAGCTGCGCTCCACGATGAAACACCCGCAAAGCCAAATAAAAAGGCCGCGGTGAGGTTCACTCGAAGCCACACACACCCTCATCCGAGGAGTAAGAGCATGACCTGCGTCGACGCTGCCGGAGCCCATGGCGCAGGAGAAGCAACTACGATGCTCGTAGCGAGCTCACACGACGCAAGATCGACAAATCATGCGCTAAGCGCGCATGCTCAACTGAGAGCTGTGTGGATCCAGGTGCTTTAGCAGGTTCGTTCGGCAATCATGGATGCCGAAAAACTTCAAGCTCCCTTTAGAAAACCCGAAGTTTAACGACGCGCAGGAGCCGAAAACCTGGCTCGATGACCATCTGTCGTCAGTCAAGCTCCACGACGGGAACAAAAGCACCGCCATGTAGTGCCTCCAGCTGCAGCTGACAGGCGCAGCCAGGGCCTGGCTCAGCAGCCTCCCCTCCGGCTCCATCCACAGCTGGGAAGAGCTGGTGTATAGCTTCATCCGCAATTTCAAGGGCACCAGTGAGAGACCAGACTCAATCGAAGAGCTGCAGGCCTGCACCCAACAGACCAACGAGTCCATCCGCTCGTATATACTGCGTTGGTCCGTCATCAAGAACTCTGCCGCAAACATCTCTGAGGAGAGGGCAATCAATGCCTTCAAGGACGACGTCAGGCGCTGTGAATTCAAGGAGGAGCTCGGTCGCGTAAAGCCCAAAACCCTCGATTACCTGATGGATATCGCTAATCGCTGGGCAGATGGTGAAAATTCCATCAACCGAGCAGCCTCAGATGATGAGGACGACTTCGGCCGCAGGCACGATCATCGTGGAAAGAGAAGATCACATGTCTACGATGACCGCGAGGAGGTCGACATGGTTGCGGTTGGCTACGCCAATCGTCGCGATGATGGCAACCGCAACAGCGGGTACCGCGACGGTGGGCGGCCCACCCAAACATGGCAACATCGCAACCGCGGCAATGAACCTTTGGCATACGACAAGCTATTAGGTCCCTGCACCATCCACTTCTACATCGACAAGAAATATGGTAAGAAAAAAGCCAGCCACATGCTCAAGGACTGCTGGGAGTTCCAGAAACTCAGCAAGGGCCTCACCCAGATGCGACGCCAGGTGGTGAACCCAGGATTCACATCAACTCCAGGAGCCATAGCTCACGGGGCTCCACCACCACCACCACCGCCACCTGGAGGACCCTCGCAACCTGCGGCTACACCAGCGCAGAATAATGGTGCGGACGGATACCCGCCACCGATAGGGTCTATGATGATATAGAAGGGGAGCCCAACCAATAGGGTGCAAAAGAAGATCACCCGCCAAGTCAACCTAGCCGTGACCTACCCACCAGCCATACCCGGGTACCTCAGCGGCTCAGAGTCCTGCATCATGTTCAACCGTTCGGATCACCCGCGCCAGATACCTTGCCCAGGTCACTCTGCCTTGGTGCTCGAAGCCCAGATCGGAGGGTTCGAGATGAGCTACGTCTTCATGGATGAAAGCAGCAACATCAACCTGATGTTCGCCAGCACACTCGCAGCCATGCGGATCCCGCTATGCAGCCTAGAGCCACCGAACACAATGTTCCATGGCATCATCCCAGGGAAGGGCATATACCCCCTGGGCAAGATATGGCTCGATGTCATCTTCGGCAAGCCCGAAAACTTCAGGCTTCAGTGGCTGGAGTTCGAAGTGGTGGACTGGCCCTCACAGTACCACGCCATCCTTGGACGTGTGTCATTCGCAAGGTTCCTGGTCGTACCGCACTACGCGTACCTTCTACTAAAGATGCTAGGACCCAGGGGCATCATCATTGTCCCAGGAAGCTTCAGTAGGTCGGACAGTTGTGACAGGGACTTCAAAAAATCTCCTAATCGTTCGGCATGCAGGAGGAGCTAACAAGGCTCAAGGAGGTCACAGACAACGGGGCACCCCAATCACCAGGAAAAACACACCGAATATGTCGTTCGACTCCACAGTCAACACTAAGAAGGTGCAGATTCACCCGACGGACACCTCCAAGATGGCGTTGATCGCCAATGACCTGAGCCCCGCATAGGAAAGCGCGCTCGTCGAATTCCTCCGTGAGCGCTGGGAAATTTTCTCCTGGTGTCCTACGGACATGCCAGGAGTTCCCAGGAATTTCGCCGAGCATGCACTCAATGTCTTTCCAGATGTGAAGCCAGTCAAGCAGTCGATGCATCGACTGTCCGAGCCAAGAGCTGAGGCCGTTGGCATCAAAGTCAACAGACTCCTTGATGCCAACTTCATCAGGGAGATCAAGGAAAGCGAGTGGCTGGCCAACCTCGTGCTGGTCCCTAAGAAGGATACAGACGTCCTACGAATGTGTGTGGACTTCACATCCTTAACAAGCATTGTCCCAAGGACCACTTTCCTCTACCACAGATCGATCAAATAATCGACTCCACTGCAGGATGTGAGAAACTCTCCTTCCTTGACGCCTACTTAGGATACAACCAAAATCGGCTGAAGGCCGAAGATCAGGAAAAACGGCATTCATCATGCCATTCGGGGTGTTCTACTACAACATAATGCCTTTCGGGCTAAAGAACGTAGGCGCCACTTACCAGAGATGCATGCATGCATGTCTAAAGAACCAGATTGGTCGCAACGTTTAGATCTATGTCAATGACATAGTGATCAAGACCAAGGAGGCCAGGACGCTCATCGACGACCTCCGCTAAACATTCGACAATCTTGATTGCTACAAGATCAAGCTGAACCCAGACAAGTATGCTTTCGGCGTCCCGTTTGGCCAATTACTCGGGTACTTCATCTCTTAGCATGGCATCAAGGCAAACCCGAAGAAAATCAGGGCTATACTAGCCATGGAGAAGCCCAAGAATCTCAAGGGGGTCCAGCAGCTAGCTGGGCGAATCGCGGCGCTCAGCAGGTTCATCAGCCGCATGGGCAAAAAGGCCCTCCCTTTTTATCAGCTGCTGCGCAAGGCCGACAAATTCGAGTGGACGACCAAAGCAGACGAAGCATCTAAGGATCTCAAGCAGCTACTCTTCACATCACCTGTCCTGGTCATGCCAAAGGAAAGGGATCCCTTGCTGCTATACATAGCGGCCACGCATCACATGGTCAGCACAGCACTCGTGGTCGAATGACCCGAAGACGGCAAGACCCATGGGGTGTAACACCCAATCTACTAACTCAGCGAGGTACTGGCCCCGACAAAGCAGAGGTACCCCCACTACCAGAAGCTCGCCTACAGTGTATTCATGACGACACATGGTTGAGCCATTACTTCTAGGAGCACCAGATCGTGGTCGTCAATGACGCCCCACTATCGAACATCCTGAATAACCCCGAAGCCATGGGGCGAGTAGCCTTGTGGGGCATCGAGTTGTCTCCTCAAGACATCATCTACGAGCGGCGCACCACCATCAAGTCTCAGGTGCTCCCTAACTTCCTTGTCCACTAGATGGAACTCCAGTTACTGGACATTCCGGACATGTCGCAGTCCTGGACAATGCACTTCGACGGCTCTAAGCGCGAAGATGGAGCAGGAGCCGACGTAATACTAAAGTCCCCTCAAGGGGACAAGATGAGATATGTCCTTCAGATGAAGTTCCACGCATCCAACAACGAGGCCGAATACGAAGCACTCATTCATGGCATGAGGATGGCCAAGGTGTGCAGCGCCACACACCTCGTCATCTACGATGACTCCAACCTCGTTGTCCAACAGACGATGAACGAGTGCAACGCCCATAGAGCCAACATGATTGCATACCGTGCACTCTACAACTCACTCGAAGGCGACTTTGATGGCTGTGAACTTCGGCATGTTGGCAGTGAAAGCAATGAAGAGGCTGACAACCTTGCCAACATCAGTTCCACCTGCGCCCTAGTGCCACCAGGTGTGTTTCTCGAACAAATCTGTGTGCCCTCCATCAAGCGAAAATTCCCGAAGGAAGCAACCGAAGCCGTAGGACACTAGGGGGCTGCGCCACCCGAGAAAGCCGAGGAAGGACTCGAAAAGCTTGACACGGAGGTCGAGCTGGTAAGTCTTATGCAGGTCATGGCGATTGAGCAATCATGGACCCATCCATAACTCCGCTACCTGATAATCAAGTTGCTGCTTGAAGATCCGACGGATGCCCGATGCATATCTCGGTGATCAAAGGCCTTCACCATCATCAACGGCGAGCTCTACAAGCGCATCATCTCGGGTTTGCTTCAATGGTGCATCACCAACAGTGACGGAAAGAGCATCCTCCTCGACATCCATGAGGGCGTCTGCGGCCACCATGCCGGCAGTCGCACCCTCGTCGCCAAAGCTCTGCGAGCTAGCTTCTACTGGCCTACAGCCATGCGCGACGCCAAGGATATCGTGCAGCGATGCAATGCCTGCCAAAGGTACGCCAACAAGCTGCACTCACCAGGATCAGAGCTACGGCCCATCCCAGTGGCCTGGCCCTTTGCCTAATGGGGACTCGACATGATTGGCAAACTGCCAAAATCCTCGCCAGGGGGACACGTCTTCCTCCTGGTAGCAGTCAAAAAATTCTCGAAGTGGATCGAGGCCATGCCCGTCGCTAACCAGTCCGGCGCCGCCGCTGTCAAATTCTTCGAGTCCATTGTCTACAGGTTTGAAGTGCCCCATAGCATCATCACCGACAACGGATCGAACTTCACATCGAAGGAGTTCCAAGGCTTCTGCGCAGACCTCGAGATCAACCTCACCTACGCCTCCGTGTCACATCCGCAGACCAATGGTCAGGTCAAAAAAGCCAATGACCTCATCGGCAACGGCATCAAGAAGCATCTACTATGCCCACTTGAAAGGCTTGCTGATGGGGGAATACCAATCGGGGTATACCTACGAAGCGGAGTCGCCAGCTGGCTGGCCAATCCCAGAGCGGGTCGACTCGTCCAATACGGCGACTGGCGCAATGCTGGACCTAGACGAGTGGCGCTGACTGGAGGTCCAAGACGGTGACTTGAATACAAAGCCCACCAAATACTTGTAAACCGTAACTGGCTGCATATATAAAGCCACCAAGGGCACCCCCTCAGGGCATCTTCTCCCACAATAGATTAGATCTAGTCTCTCCCTCCGCCTACGACGGCTCACTTGTAAACCAATCTATGATCATATACTGGATTGGTAGCAGGACGTAACGATCCTCCACCGAGGGGACGTGAACCTGGGTACACCGTGTGCCAATATCGCTTCCGGATTCTCCTACGTCGCCTTGCTCCCTCTACGTAAGCTACCCCTAGTAGCATCTACCGTGCAATACCACGACAGTTGGCGCCTACCGTGGGGCAAGCGGTGCTGAGACGATAATCCGGGCGAGATCCCTCACTATTAACGTCGAACGGATCGCATCCGGTTCTGGCCGATCGTCGTCCAGACGCCATACTTCGCGTCTCCCTGATGAAGCTCGGGACATGCACCCGATCGTTCTACATGACAGATGAGTCTTCTACTAGATCCCGTCTCCTATTTGAATACTTTGCTAATCGATTGCTTTATTTGGACCTGATCCCCCTTAGGTATTGGCCATGTACTGCATGAAGTTCCGATCTAGTCTGTACTTATTCTGCGCTGCAGTAGATTTATCCGGTTAGTTTGAGAAGGCCCATGCATCTGGTCAAATCGCGTCTGGTCACCGGTTCTATGCCAGCACAGCTGCCGATCGACGATTTCAATCAAAGTAACCTATCTGACTTGCTCGTTGCTGCTGACCATCATCAGAGAAAAAAAGCAGAAAGTGAATCGAGTACAGACGAGACACAAGCCTGAGGAATTTCCTTTATTCAATCCTATCTCTTTCTCTTTCTTTAATTATTATTGCTTGATTATTTAACCTGATCTAATCTCTTGCATGCATTAGTACTTCAAGTAAAGAAAGAGCTATCTGATCGATGATATCGACATGCATCATTTTTTCGAGAAGCTCTGGCGCATCCGGCATGCCTGTTTATTTGTATACGCATATGTTTTTTTCTTACTTGTTGTTCTTACAATTAAATATTATTTGATCTAATCATCAATGTAGGTGTGTGTTTATCAGCGAGTCGTGAAGGAGCTGACTCCGTCACTTGATTATCGTGGGCTCGTCATCGCGACCTCGTCATCACGGACACTTAAACGCGGGCTCGCTAGGCTCGGGGACTCGCCCATCGCGGGTTCGTCACAATCGCGGACTCCCCGCCACCGACTCGCCATGCTCGGGGGCTCGACGCCATGAGCTCGGCACGATCGCGAATTCATCACTTTGCGTGACTCGTCCACCATAAACTCGTCATGCTAACAGCTAAGTTTCTTTACACTCGTACATGCTATGAGCCCAAAATATATATGCATCTCCATTTATTCTCCAAAGTCGACCATGCAGTCGCATATGACCCTTTTCAGGGACCAAAATCATACTTGGGATCCGTTTCAGTTTTGTCTGCTGTTTATTCGCGTCCGTCGAAGTAGTGAGGCTGAGTATCAAAAGGTCGACCTTGTCTCTGGGTTCAACAGTCTGGCATCGTGGCCCTATTATCCGGCAAACGTTTGATGCTGGAGGTCTGCCTACTCATGAAGAGATACGCATAAACCTTACATAATGCTCATCGATCCACATAGCAAAAGTGTATTTTCTTCAACATCTACAATTTGCACGTTCTTACAAATATTTAATATATTTCATAAATACACCTTATTGCAGTCGTACTTTTTCCTCCTTCTCAGCAAAACAGTGTCTTTCTCACCACTCGCCGTGCTCGGGGACTCAGCGCTCGTCGGTCGCTCGGCCTCGCCACACGCCCCGCTCGGGGCCTCGGCGCTCGACGGTCGCTCGACCTTCCACTCGCCGCGCTCGGGGACTCGGCGCTCGCCGGTCGCTCGACCTCGCCACTCGCCGCGCTCGAGGGCTCGGCGCTCGCCGGTCGCTCGACCTCGCCACACGCCGCGCTCGGGGCCTCGGCGCTCGATGGTCGCTCGACCTTGCCACACGCCGCGCTCAGGGCCTCGGCGTTCGACCGTCGCTTGACCTCGTCACTCGCCGCGCTTGGTGGCTCGGTGCTCGCCGGTCGCTCGACCTCGCCACTCGCCATGCTCGGGGACTCGGCGCTCGACGGTGGCCAAGTGAGTATAATGATCGGCGCTCGACGGTCGCTTGACCTGCCACTCGCCGCTCTCGGGGACTCGACGCTCGCCGGTCGCTCGACCTCGCCACTCGCCGTGCTCGGGGACTCAGCGCTCGCCGGTCTCTTGACCTTGCCACTCGCCATGCTCGGGGAAATGGCGCTCGCCGGTCGCTCGACCTCGCCACTCACCGCTTGCCGGTCGCTCGACCTCGCCACTCGCCGCGCTCGAGGGATCGGCGCTCGCCGGTCGCTCTACCTCGCCACTCGCCATGCTCGGCAGCAACCACTACTATTTTCAGAATATGCATCTCTAAAGAGCCTCAAGCCGCCTCTACAAGCCAACTTGACCCTCGGGGACTACTCCTAGGCATGCTGCGTGTACGCGTGGTTCCACCATCGCGGTTCGCCCTCGTCGACTCGCCACCACGGACTCGCCCTCACGTACTCAACACGTTTGGGGCCTCGCCACCATGGACTCTCCCTCGCGTACTCGCCACGCTCGGGGACTCGCCACCGTGGACTCTCCCTCGCGTACTCGCCACGCTCGGGGACTCGCCACCACGGACTCGCCCTCGCGTACTCGCCACGCTCGGGGAATCGCCACCGCGGACTCGCCCTCGCATACTCAACATGCTCGGGGACTCGGCGCGCTACAGACAGCGCCACTCACCAGTCGCCCAACCTCGCCACTCGCCGCGCTCGGGGACTCGGCACGCTCCATGTTTGGGGACTCGCCGCAACTGGCAGCTTCACCGACACCCTGCGTCTTTCGCCAACTGTCCATCACCGACTGGCTCACGCCGACCGCCTCCCGCTTCATAGTTCTTTTCTCTGTTCAGGAGCTCGTCGCCGATTCGCCACGACCCATCGTCAAGACTCTCCATGCCCTGCCTCAAGCCCGCGTCGAATCGACAACGCGCTCGGGGACTACTGATGGGGGAATACCAATCGGGGTATACCTATGAAGCGGAGTCACCAGCTGGCTGGCCAATCCCAGAGCGGGTCGACTCGCCCAATACGGCGACTGGCGCATGCTGGACCTAGACGAGTGGCGCCGACTTGAGTCCCAAGACGGCGACTTCAATACAAAGCCCACCAAATACTTGTAAACCCTAACTGGCTGCATATATAAAGCTACCAAGGGCACCCCCACGGGGCATCTTCTCCCATAATAGATTAGATCTAGTCTCTCCCTCCGCCTATGATGGCTCACTTGTAAACCAATCTATGATCATATACTGGATTGATAGCAGGACGTAGCGATCCTCCACCGAGGGGACGTGAACCTGGGTACATAGTGTGCCAATCTCGCTCCTGGATTCTCCTACGTCGTCTTGCTCCCTCTACGTAAGCTACCCCCAGTAGCATCTGCCATGCAATACCACAACACTTGCGGGAGCCTAGGCGGACGATCTACCCTTCGTTCTCTGGAGCCTACACACAACACCAAACAGCTCAACTGGCTTCACAACTTTCTTCATGGTGCACGGAGCTGAAGCCATGCTACCCGTCGAGGTACGCTACAAGGCCCCATGGATGGTTGCATACAGCAAAGCCGAATCCTCGGTCGCACTCGAATATGACGTCGACACACTGGATGAAGCACGCAACATCGTCTGGTGCAAGATCACATAAAACGCCTAGCGCAATCGAAGGGATAAAGGATCAGGATGACTCACATTGCAGTTGCTCGCCAACCTATCAAAATTACTCAAGAAGAAACTCTTCCCTGGCAATGGCTTGCTCAGCCTTGGACTTCCACACATCCGCATGGCCATAGATGCCGAGGATGTCCTTCTCCAAGCTTCGGACGCGATCACGCAAAAATGGGAACTGCGTTGACTTGCTCAATGATGGGCGAGTGCAAGGCGCAGGAGAAGGTGTAACCACTGGATCCGGACTCGAAGGACCCTAAGGGTGCACAAGAAAACATCAAAATCACAAAATTTGACAACAGTCAAAAGATGCATTCATATTCACACAAATAAAGCCACTACGTGGCAGAGTTACACTTGTTCAACCCAAAGGTGTTACATATGGAAAAGAGAGAAACTAATACTAGGAAAGCTACAAGGCAGAGGGACCTAAGCGTCAGCACCCGGAGCAGCTTCGGATCCAGACTGCCTACTCTTGGCCACTCGTTGCTGCTCCAGCGAGTAATTGGCCAGAAGATCCAAAATGCTTGCAGCGGGAGGCAAAGGAGGCAAACGCTACCTCAGTGCCATCCGCCTCCATTGTCATCCTAGACGTGACCTTCTGAGCACCGGACGCCATCGCCATGGCCAACCCCATCGCGGAGCCGACCCCCTTCTGTGTCCGCTTGTACTTTGCTAGAGCATCATTCGCCAGAGCGTCCACGAGGGAGTCGACGTCCTCAAGGGCAACGCCTTTCAGGTTGATCTCCTTGTAGAAGCGGGTGAGGACCTTCTTGGCCTTGTCAAGCGAGTCCATGACAGAGGTGCAACGATCTTCGATTGCTGCAACAACATCTGCCAGAGGATCCATGTGCTCTAGGGCGTCACGATCAAACACAACACCAGAAGCATCTGCAAAGAAAAATGGAAAACCTTTCGGATGAGGAACAAGGAACCGCACCCGAAGAATGTAACACTCAAAGGAAGAACAAGGTGGCTTACCGGATATCGCTTTGGCAGCAGCCATAAGCTTTCCAGCCATGGCTTTCTCCCGCGTCGCCGCGACGGTCGCGAGCTGCTGCTCACGGTCTTTAGCCTCCTTTTGCTGACGCTGGAGGGCCTCTACAGCATCCTTTGCCTTCTTCTCTGCTTGGTCGAGACTCTTTTCGAGTGCGTTCAGCTTGCGGAGGTCATTGTTTTTCATCTACAACATTGGGAAGAGAAAGTTAAATACAAGAAAGTATTCCGTGAGCACTCGCAATACAATAAGAAGAAACCTACGCACCTCGGAGCTGCTTGAGTTCGCCATCCAACAAAAGATGCTGCTAGATCAAGCGGTTGGCATCACGAACAAAGGGCTGCAAAGAAATCAACACACCTTCTGAATAAAGGGCTCGGGGGCTCGCCCACACAAAAGAAGAAAGATACTTACGTGGTCAGCTCGGGACTCCGAAGGTTTTTCTTGTGTCTCCCGAGCAACGATCGCATGAGCCCTTTGGTGCAGGGAGCTCGAATGATCATCGTTGAAGTTGGCCGCCATCTTGGGGAATGAAGAGACAGGCTTCGATTCCGCATACATCTCTTCGAGCTCCTCTTCGAGGGACTCTTCAGAGGGATCACTGTAAGATCCCACCCTTATAAAGGTAAGGATCCCTGTGATTGCAATGCTAGTCCCTGGATCAATTGCTAGCATATACAGTTTAAGATGAAGTACACAGAAACAAAGGTTATTATTACAACGTCATTCCAGAGATAACATAGTCTTTTACAACTCCATAGTCATAGGCTAGTACAAGAGTTTAACTTAACAATATAAAATAGAAGTCTTCATCTTCATGTGCCACAAGCAAGCATGTTGAGTGTAGACTCATAACCCCTAATCATCATCAGAGTAACCTGCAACATCACAAGTTACAGCCACAGTGGGTCAATACATTGGAATAGTATTGGCAAGTGATACGTTAGTAGAAAACTAGTATCTAGTTACTACATGAATTTGGCTAAGTGTAGCTTAGGCTTGCTTTGCTCAAAATAGGTTTTACCTATTAGTTGAAAACACTAAGTTTTTGTTTGGCAAAAACTTTCCCAAGGAACCACCAATAGAAATTTGTGAACCTTCACCCTTGTTCAACCACAAGTTTTAACTTAGAAAATTGGGATGAGGAGATTCTTGATAGCTTCCATGTCTTGATGCTCAAATTGTCCAATACCAGGGACATGGCTAAGTACTTAGGCTCTTCCATCTGCATAGGTTGTGCACTTTCCCCACAAGACTTGATTTTCACCAAGACAGGACCTTTCAGAAGCCTTCCCTTAGACCAAAAATGGACGCTCTCCAAACCTATCAATCCCCTACCACCATCTGTCCATTTGGCTAAGTTATTGCAACCTATATGATCCAGGCAAAGCCCATAATGCCATGTGGCTGCACTAGAAGCTTCTTAACATTTGGCATCTCAAATCCCTTTGTTCATGGGTGGCAATCCACAAGTGAGATACACAAGGTAAACCATAGAAATGGGCCTTGTGTAACCACTCAACCAACAACCACCAAGCAATTACCAATCCACCCAGGTGTTTCATTCACTTAGTTGTTTTATTAAGCAAAACCATAAGTCAAAGACTTAGAAATATTTTCCATAGCATGTATATATATTCCACCCTTGGTTACTACTAGCTAGGCTAAGCATGGCAAATAGCAAGTATCTTAACTTAGAGAAATTCTAACAATTCTACAACTACTAGGATTTCCCAAGCATAGCATATAGATACTTAGCAAAATATTCATGCAAGCCCTATACAAAATATCTCTAATGAATAGTCAAAATATTGGGACAAAAATATGAAGCACCACTTGCCTTGGTAGTTGGGGGAGTAGCAACAATCTTCACAACCACAATCACTATTAGCACCAAAATCTACACATAAAATGATAGCACCAAATTCACATATCAAAAATATACAAGCAAAATATATGAATGCATGCAAATGTCATGTGATGATTTTTCTACATCAAACCAGACAAGTGAAACAGTACTGAATCATAAACCAAACAATTATACACTAAATAAAATTAATTTGGCCCTTAGAACATTTTCCATACAATTTTTATATACAAAATAAGCTTAGAAATGTCTCTGCAAAACAACCCATTTTACAGATGCAATTTATTAAACAAAGTGCATAATTAAATATAATTCTTTCTCCTGGTTCCAATGATATAAAATTTACAAAATTTGAACGTGTGTATCAAAAGTTATGAATTTTGCAAGTTTGAATCATTAATAGATCTAATTCTAGATTTTAAATCGAAACACATGCCACGCGGCGCTCCCTGATTAGACGGTACCGCTTCGCACTGGATCATGCTTGCGCATTGTTAGATCTACTTAAAACCAGCGGCTCAGATCTGCTCGTACCTCTTCGGCCTGGCATCTAATCTAAACCACTGGATCTAGATCTAGTGGATCAAATCGCTTTGACCTAAAACCGGCGGCGCAAATGGTTGCTGGCGGCGGAGGCGCTGCTGCTGACGACGCTCCGGTGATTCTAGAGGGGGCTAAGGGTCGAGCAGTGGCTTACCAGACTTACCGTTGCTGGCGTGGGCGGGGGCATGGGCGTGCTGCAGAGGCTGCTGGGGCTCGTCGGAGTTGGAGGCAGTGTCGGGTTTGCTCAGACGGCGAAGAAGGCGACGATACTGGCCACCCTAGCACAAACCAAGTGTATCAGTGTGTGCACAATGCTCAGGCGAACCTGATAGGGTCAAGGAGAAGACGCGGGGCGGTCGGGATTTACCTCAATCTCTCGCCGGAGTTGGAGACGACGTCGGATGCCTATGGAGCTTGTCGAAGTCGACGCTCTGGATCACAAGCAGATGAACAAAGGGGATCAGGAGGTGCGCAAGGATCAAGGGATCATCCTAGGGTGAACGAGAAGTGTGCGCGAACACCAGACTTACCGGAATATCTCGCCGGAGCTGGCTCTGTCTGCGGTGGTGCAACGCGAAATAGAGGCAGCCTGGTGGCGGAGCCGAGTGGTGTGAGGGGAAAGGTGCGGGGTGAGGAGGGGGTTTTGTAGCCGGAGCAGGGGCGAGGATCACGCAAGGAAACACCGGCAATTACTCGGGTTTAAAGCGCGACAGTGATGGCGGAGGAAACAGCCGGCGACGTGGTCGTGGGCATGATTTTGGGGAAGACGGTGGTGAGTTGGCGAGGGTCCACTAGTCAGCGACTGATTGGGTAGCGCGGGTGCAGTGAGAAAAACAGGAAGATAGGGAAATCCCGGGTGGGCTGGTTAGTGGGTTGCTTCTGTTTGTGGGCTCAATTGCCAGCGCCAGCCCTTTTCTATTTCTTTTATCTTTTTCTTTTTCTATTTTGATTTTCAGGAACCAAATTCAAATTAGTTTTAAATGAGTTTGAATTCAAACCACTTCTGTATTTTTGTAAAGTGAAACTAGTACACAATTGGCTATAGAACAATGTTGTACACTTGGAAATGCATTGGCACATTGGAATTTTAAAATAAACAATGCCTTTATCAATTGCTTAGTAAAAACATAAAAATGGTTTTAAATTTATACTTTGTTTTGAAATCTTTGTCCAAGCTTTGGAAAACATCAATCAACCATAGGATCAAATATCTTTGGTTTAAAACAAATAATCTCATACTAGAGAGTAGCATTGGACCAATGCCTTGCTTACATAAAATAATAGACATTCAAATACTTTTGTTTTGAAATGAATTGAAAATGCTCCTAAAATGATTATGAATGCATGGATGATATGCAAACTTTGAAATCATTATTTTTGGGATGTTACAAATCTAACCCCCTTAAGGTGAATCTCGCCCTCGAGATTCGGATTGGCTAGGTCTTTCCGAAGGTCATCATCTCTTTCCCATGTTGCTTCTTCTTCGGAATGATGGTTCCATTGCACTTTGCAGAATTTGATAGTCTTTGTCCGTGTAACCCTTTCTGCAGTCTCAAGAATCTTGATAGCTTTTTCCTCATAAGTGAGATCACTTTCCAATTGGACCTCCTCCAAAGGTATAGTATCCTTCAAAGAAGTCTCTTCCATCTCTGGATGGCATTTCTTTAGCTGACTCACATGAAACACATTGTGAACGGCAGACAATGATTCTGGCAATTCAATCTCATAAGCTACTTCTCCTTTACGACTCAGAATCTTGAATGGTCCAACATATCTTGGGGCCAATTTTCCTTTGACTCCAAATCTCTTTACTCCACGAAGTGGTGACACTCTAAGATAAGCTCTATCACCCACCTCATAGGTGACTTCTCTACTCTTAGGATCCGCGTAGCTCTTCTGTCGGGACTGTGCTATCTTGAATCTGTCCTTTACTATCTTGACTTTCTCTTCAACCTCTTTGATTAGTTCTGGCCCGAACAAATTTCTTTCTCCCACACCATTTCATAGTAATGGGGTAGTACACTTTCTCCCATAGAGAAACTCAAACGGTGCCATTTAAATACTAGCTTGATAGCTGTTGTTATAAGAGAATTCTACGTAAGGCAGACTTTCATCCCAACTAGCTCCATAGTCTAGGGCACATGCCCTCAACATATCCTCTAAAATTTGGTTGGTCCTTTCTGTCTGTCCATCACTCTTGGGATGAAAAGCGGTACTGAATTCCAATCTCGTTCCCAATGATTCATGCAGCTGCCTCCAAAAAGGAGAAGTGAATTGGGTTCCCCTATCAGACACAATACTCTTGGGTACTCCATGCAGATACACAATCCTACTGAATTCCAATCTCGTTCCTAATGATTCATGCAGCTTCCTTCAAAAAGGAGAAGTGAATTGGGTTCCCCTATCAGACACAATACTCTTGGGTACTCCATGCAGATACACAATCCTATTCATATAGATCTTGGCCAACTTAGCACTTGTATAGGTTGTCTTCACGGGTATGAAATGAGCCACTTTAGTGAGGCGATCCACTACTACCCAAATAGAATCATATCCTGACCTGGTCCTTGGCAATCCGGTGATGAAGTCCATGCCAATCTTGTCCCACTTCCAATCAGGAATAGGTAGTGGTTGTAGCAATCCTGCTGGTTTCTGATGTTCCGCTTTCACTCTACTACATACATCACACAAAGCAATATTTTTGGCGATGTCTTTCTTGAGATTATTCCACCAAAATCTTTCCTTCATATCCATGTACATTTTTGTGTTACCTGGATGAATGGAATATGGTGAGTTGTGTGCTTCCTGTAAAATCAGTTTCCGAAGCTCCGGATCTTGCGGAACGCAGATACGTTTTCCATACGAACTTCTTTCACTGACTTAGGAGATTCCCATTCAGTTACAGCTGACACTTTTGCGGGATCAACTGCTACACCATCTCCTGATACAATGTGATCAAGAAATCCAACTTTATTCAACCAGAATTCACACTTGCTGAATTTGGCATACAACTTATGCTCTCTAAGCTTCTCAAGTATCAAACGCAAATGTCCTTCATGCTCTTCTTTGCTCTTGGAGTAGATCAAAATGTCATCGATGAAAACGACAACAAACTTGTCAAGAAACTCCATGAACACCTTGTTCATCATATTCATGAAGTAAGTTGGTGCATTGGTCAAACCAAATGGCATCACGGTGTACTCATACAATCCATACCTAGTGGTGAAAGCTGTCTTAGGTATGTCTTGTTCCCTTATCTTAAGCTGAAAATAACCTGACCGGAGATCAATCTTTGAGAACACACAGGCTCCTTCTAGCTGATCAAACAAGTCATTGATTCTGGGCAAAGGATATTTGTTCTTGATAGTCACCTCATTGAGTGAGCGATAATCGATGCATAACCTTTGACTTCTATCTTTCTTTTCCACAAACAAGACTGGTGCTCCCCAAGATGAAGAACTTGGTTGAATAAATCCTTTCTGCAACTGTTCTCCAAGTTGTTTCTTGAGTTCTTTCAACTCATCAACTGACATCTTGTAAGGTCTCTTAGCTATTGGTCCTGATCCTGGCAGCAAGTCAATCAGAAATTCCACATCTCTATCTGGTGGCATTCCCGACATTTCTTCTGGAAACACATCCGGATATTCTCTCACAATTGGTAAACTGTCTATGCTAACCCCCTTAAGAGAATTTAGCTTACTCCCTTTTGATTCGAAGTTAGACTTGAATCTTATCCGTTTCTTTTCTGGGGTTGTGAGTGCGACAGTACGATTGGCACAATCTAGTACTCCTTCATACTTGGTCATCCAGTCCATTCCCAAAATTACATCCAGTCCTTGGGAATATAGGATTATTAGACTCACTGGAAACTTATGCTTCCCAAATTCTATCACTAGATCACGACATCCAAGACTTACTATCATGTCTCCATCAGGAGAACTTACTTTTATTGGACACCCAATATTTTTAGTTGGAAACCCATTTCTATCAACAAATGCTTTTGATATGAATGAATGTGATGCACCAGTATCAAAAAGAACAAGTGCTGGAATAGAATTGAGTTTGAACTTACCAGCCACAGCATCGGACTCCTCATAAACGTCTTCCACATTGATGTGGTTCACTTGTCCCTTCTGGAAAGGGTTGGGATTGTTGGTTCCTTCAAATTTCTTTTTTAGGCACTCATTTGCATAGTGCCCCAGCTTCTTACACTTGAAACATTCAACCTGACTGATATCTCTCTTTGCAGGCTGACTGCCACTTCCACTTCCACCTCCACTGTGGTGACTCTTGTGTCCACTCTTGTGGTTCTTGTACTTGTCATTATCATGACCACAGTGATGCTTGTTGTCATGATGGCGGTTGTGGATGTGGTGGTTGTTGTACTTTCCATGTTTGTGGGATCCAGAACTCCCACTAGAATCATGATGGGAACGCTTGTGAGACGATCCCGAGCTATGCTTGTCAGAGCTGTGCTTCCTCTTTCTGCTTTCAACCTGTTTCATCTTGTTCTCCATGTTGGAGATATGCCCAAGAGGCAATAATAAAGTGGTTATTATCATATCTTCATGATTATGATAAATGTTTACATACCATGCTATAATTGTATTAACCGGAAACATTAATACTTGTGTGATTTGTAAACATAAAAGAGTCCCTAGTAAAGCCTCTTGTTAAACTAGCTTGTTGGTTAATATATGATCATGGTTTCCTGATCATGAACATAGAAGATGTTATTAACAACAGGGTCATATCATTAGGAGAATGATGTGATGGACATACTCCTATAGTTAAGCATAGCATAAAGATCAAGTCATTTAATATAGTTCATTTGCTATATGCTTTCTGATACATAGTAACCTAATTCCTTCGACCATGAGATCATGCTAATCACCATCACCGTAAGGATGCTTTGATGACATCAAACACCACACCGTAACTGGGTGGCTATAAAGGTGGCATTGAGTGTTCGGAAAGTATGGGTTGAGGCACATGGATCAAGAGTGGGATTTGTCCATCCATATGACGGATAGATATACTCTAGGCCCTCTCGGTGGAATGTCATCCAATTGGCTTGCAAGCATGTGACTAGCTCACAAGGGATCACATATCACGGGAACAAGAAAAGAGTACTTACCAGTAACAAGGTTGAACTAGGTATGCAGAGATACCGACGATCAAAACCTCGGATAAGTAAACTATCATGAGACAAAGGGGAATTGGTATCGTATGTAAGTGGTTCATTCGATCGCAAAGTAATCGTAGAAATATGTGGGAGCCATATGAATTTCCAGATTCCTCTATTGGTTATTGATCGGAGAAGTGTCTCGCTCATGTCCGCATAATTCACGAACCATAGGGAGACACACTTAAGGATTCAATGTTGTTGAGTAGTTATGGAATGATGAGTAAGAGACCGAATGTTGTTCGGAGTCTCGGATGGGATCCAGGATATCACGAGGAGATCCGGAATGGTCTGCAGAATAAGATTCATATAAGGAAAGTCCTGTTTCGGAGTTCGGAAATGATTCCGGTGTTTTCACCAGGAATGTTCTAGAAGGGTCTGGAAGGTCTGGCACTCCGGAGGGGAAGGGTACATGGATGTGTCATGACAATGTGGAATGGTTGCATCATGTACTAGGTCACTTGGCTGGGCAATATGGAGAGAGAAATCAAATCCAAGTTTGAAAGTCAAACGCCAATTTGAAAAAGTCAAATCCGAAGTTTGCTTGGTGGAGGGAGAGTAGAAAACCTACTTGGGGAGGAAGTCCCACTCCCTCCACCCGCCGGCCATGAGGAGGAGTTGGAGGAGGACTCTCTCCTCCCAAACCGCACCCTCCGACCTATATAAGGAGGGGTAGGGCGCCCCCTACCCCTCACACCTAAACCCTAGCTACAAGGCGCCACCACCCTCCAAGTGCTGCCGCCGCCTAGGGCACCTCCCAAGTTGCCGAGTTGGGGTATCCCAAACCCTAGCCACCGGCTACACCTCTCCCCTTGGTGCCTCTAAAACGTAGATCGCCAAGGCCTCTCTCATACTCCACAATACTCGCTCTGGCTTAAGGCGAAGCCCTACGAGATCTCCCCTCTACTTCCGACACCACGCCGTCGTGCTGCCAGAATCACGAGGAGAGTGCTACAACCTCCGCTGCCTGCTGGAACAATGGAGAGGAAGGTCTTCATCGAGTACCGAACATGTGACCGACTGCGGAAGCGCTGCCGGAACGCAGCGCCAGAAGGATCGACTACGCGATCTTAAGATCGGAAGTGTACGACTACATCATCCACGAGAATCTGCTCTCGTTAACCGCTTTGGAATCTTCGAGGGTTAGTACTCTATCGACTCGTTTCTGCAATCTAGTAGATAGATCTTGGCTTGTGTGTGTTCATGCGATAGAATTTTTTTGTTTTCCATGCTACGAACCCCTACAGTGGTATCAGAGCCGTGTCTATATGTAGATCTGTTGCACGAGTAGAACACAATGGTCATTATAGGCGGTGGTGCTTTTATTATCAATTGCTTCTTGTGTACTTTGCATCTTGCGGTATGGTGAGATGAAGCGGCCCGGGCTAACCTTACATGACATCGTTCATGAGACTTTCTCCACGCTCGACATGCAACTTGTATTGCATAAGTGGCTTTGCGGGTGTCTGTCTCTCCCATCATAGTAAAGATTCAATTTACAACGGGCACTTGATAGTTCAAACATCAACGTTGTGGTTCTTGTTCATAAGTTAGAACGACACTTATTGAAAGCCCCAAACCACGTAAAATATGCAAAGAAAATTAGAGGCGTCTAACTTTGTTTTGCAGGGGTGTGCTGTGATGTGATATGGCCATGATTGTGATTATATATGATGTATGCAATGTTCCTTATTGTAAGTAGGCAACCGACAGGAGCCATATGGTTGTCTTTTAAATTCTGTTAAGACCCGCGTGTCTATTATTCAAAGTAGTTGTAATAGTTGATGCTGGTGGATGACAACCATGAAGCGGCGCCATTGACCTTGACGCCATGCTGGTGATGATGGAGATCATGTTAGTGCTTGAAGATGGAGATCGGAAACAAGAAGAAAGGCCATATCATATCACATATTATGAATTACATGTGATGTTAATCCTTTTATGCATCTTGTATTGCTTAGTTAACGACAGTAGCATTATAAGATGATCCCTCAAGCACACAATTTCAAGTTTTAAAGTGTTCATCCTTAGTAAGCACCATTGCTAAAGCTCGTTGTTTCGAAGCATCAAGTGATGATCGGGTGTGTTAGATTCTGCGAGTGTATACAATGTGAGCAAGCCAGATTTGCTCATGCGGAAGCTAAGGTTTGATCTTGACGAGCCTAGCATGTACAGACATGGTCTCGGAACACGGATCACCGAAAGGTAAAGCATGAGTCATATAGTAGATATGATGAACATGTTGATTGTTCGCCATTGAAGCTACATCAACTCTCGTGATGATCGGTTTTGATGTGGTGGATTTGGTTCATGTGATCACTAAAACAATGTGAGGGATATTGTTTTGAGTGGGAGTTCAACAACAATTTGATTAAAAGTTGAACACTATTTATCATAAATTAAATCAAAGTGAATTTGCATAGTTGTAGTAGTCATTGGCATCCGTTTACCACCTTGCGATTAGTTATAATTGAGATGATAGAACTATAGAATTCTGGTTAGTTACTTTACGAACTGGTATCGTATTGTTTTTGAATTGTTAATCTAAAGTTTAAAAGTCCCATTGCAAACTTTCAGTAAGTTTCGATTACTCCGTGAAATTTAATAGTTGGTATTAAATCAAGAGTAACGATTCCAGTGTTAGTATATAAGTATCATGTTTATCTCCATGATTCTTGATATTCGAAAGATAGTTTCAATATCAAGGTAATCTAGGAGTTGAAAGAGTTGTTTCAGAAACCATCATGTATGGAAGATATTGCGATATCTGAAATGATGTTTTGGTTACAACATGATAGAGTATAATATGGCAAAGTTTATGTTCTCATATTAGATGAGAATTTACAAAAGATTGGAGACACTAGTTGTCCTAATCCTCCAAAAGGTTTTGGAGAGCAACATTATACTCGCGATTCACCGTTATAAGCTAAAGTAGCTTGATCATGAATAATTCCATGAGAAGGGTGAATATTTGATATAGGTAAAATATTTACTACACCAAGAGATTACTAAAGAATGGAATTTGAAAGCACACCAAACATTTGATGACAGTGATCTACTTCAAAGTGCAAGTGCAAAGACATTGGTATTTAACTATACACGCTTTGGACTATGTGTCATATGTATGACTCCACTATTGATGTTGATAGATTCTTTCAAACAGAAAAGGAAATACTGAAAGAGAATCTCAGAAATATATGGCAGAAAAGAAAATACTAGAATTGTTCAGCTTAGGTATGGCTATATTCTTTGCTTATTAAACAATGTGGTTCTTAAGTATTTGATACTGAATTTGTTGGTGTGAATCGTCATAAGAAACAACACAATTCATGAACTACAATGGCCTAAGTAACTAGCAAGAGAATATGTGATGATGTTAATTGAGAACAAATAAAGTGTTGATGTGTTTCTCGTTAACTTCAAAGCTTGCCTTCAAGATTTGTTTTATCAGGTATTATGAGAACAAAAGGGTTGTTCAATTAATTGCCGTAATCCATAAAAGATGGATGATTTACAAAACTCGTTGGATAAATCACATCCATAAAACAATTGCTAAAAATGTTGAAATACAATTGGTAAGAAAGACCACTTAGGAAGTGACATCGCCGTTTAAATTATATTGGAAAGAAAACATGAAGAAACTCCATGTGGATGGAATTTTGGAGTCTTTTGATATTTTGATCAAATGACACTTGTGAAACTTTCGTAGAGATAATTAAAACTTCGTTCATAGGCCAAAAGGGAACGAATGACTAGCTTATTGGAACTTGTACATATTGTTGTATGAAGTCCATTATGTGTAGTCAAGAGCGATGGATTTCAACTTCATATGCTTTCTCCGAAAATTTGAGTGAATATATGAATATTTACTTAATAAGGATGAAGTATGAAACATTTGAAAAGTTTAAAGAATTTCAAGATGAAGTGCAAAATCATTGTAACAAGAATATAAATAGTTTATGATAAGATCATAAAGGAAGATATTTGAGTTACAAGTTTAGCATAAAACACCTAAGATTTAAGGAATCATTCCGTGGATTTGCATTTCCCGAAACACCATAAGAGTATGGAGCATTCGAGATATGTAATTAAACCTTGTTTGACATGGTAAGATCAAAGGTGTAATTCATAAAACTGCCATTATATTTTAAAGATTAAAAGCTTTAGAGACTACCGTTTTCCACTAAAAAGAGCTCCATCATAATCCGTTGAATTGACACCATATAAAGTTATGGTTTGGGATAAAACCCAAGTTGTCCTTTCTTAAAAAAATTTGGTATGCTATGCATAAGAAAGATGTTTGCAACCAAAATCGGATGAACATATCTTTGTATGTTATTTTGAATAATAGTTAAGTAATCCTCCATAAACACCGAAGGCAAAAGTGTTTGTCGCTTAGAACGTCAAGTTTATTTGAGAAGGAATTTTCCGTGAAAAGTTAAGTGGGAGGACAATAGAACTTTGATGAGGTTAAAAGAACCTTAGCTATATGTGCAAAGTTGCGCAGCGCCGAAAAATGTTCTGGAGGCAGCAACAATGCTCATGGCTCACGTGCCTCAAAGGTTGTGGTCACGGAGGTCTATGTTCCTATTGAACTAAGCAGGTCGGATAAATAATCAAATACCAAGATTTGAGGTTTGAATCATTATTTGACAATAATGAACCGACCACATGCAAAGAAGTGATGATGGGCCTTGACTCCGTCAAATGGCTTGAAGCCATAAAATCCGTGATAGTTCCATACACGAGAAATCAAGCTTGGAACTTGAAGACCCTCGAGAAAGGTGTAAGACCTTACAGTCATGTTTGGATCTATAAAGAAATAGACATGGATGTTTCATATCTATGAAATAGTCGACATGTTGGGAAAGAGTTCACAACAATGTTCAAAGGTCGTATATGACAAGATTTGATCTTTCATAGCGATATTTAGTCTAGACGTATTAATGTAGCAACCACTACATATAATTTTGTTATGTGGTAGTTGAATAAACAAAACAAGTTCTTCTAATAGAATTGTGACCTAGGACGTGTGCATAACACGGTCCATAGGGTTTTGTTAATTCAAAAGATGCTAAAAACGTATGCAAACTACAATGGTTGAAGTAAGCATCGCGGAGTTGGAATCTTTACTATGATGAAACTGTTAAAAGAGTTTAATTTCATCAGAGACAATGAAGATGCTTGCATTTGCAAGAAATTAAGTGGGAGCGCTAAGACATGTTTCTAATACATTATGTGGAAGACATATTGTTGATTGGAAATGACGTACTCCCGATGAAAGATTTAGGCAAAACCCGAATATTTGGCATCTATATCTATATAGATAGATTAAGACACTAATATGGTTGTGTCAAAAGTACATAGATGATATATTGAATGAGTTCAATATAGAAACTACAAGAAAGGTTCTTGTCGCACATAAAGGATTGAATGAGTTAAATATTGGTGATATATTCAAGTGTGTTGACACTTAGTAAGTGACACAAAGATTCAAGTATAGATTGATACTTGATGTATGAAATCACAAAGAGTATTTATATCATCATACTGTGATATGTACAAATCCAGATATGTCCTATGCTCTAAATGTTATGAGCATATACCAGAATGATTCATAAGATGATCATTGGACGATAGTAAGGATATCCTTATGATCTTTTGGAAGAACTAAGAGTATATTATTTTGTAGAAGTGACAAATAGATGGTTAGTTCATTGTAAAAGTACTACATTGATACTAGTTTTGTCACAAAGCACAAATTAAGTTTATCTCAATCTAAACTAAGGGTGGCACAATATAATGGAAAGTAAGTTCCATAATGGATTTCGATGAGTTCCAAAGTTAAGACATTGTGACAGATACTACAACAAAAGGCTAAGTATATGACTGCTATTATAGCAGCTAAAGAGGGCATTGTGTCAAGTAGTTTGTTATCAAACTAGGTGTAGTTCACAACGGGATAATACTATGAAGATATATTGTATGACAATATTATCAACATGTTTTAACCCCAAAGAACTAAAGGTCTCACCAAAGGACCAAATTTATACAATGCCATCTCATTAGAGAATGAGTGATACGTAGCGACGCAAAGACATGCAATTACACACGGACCTAGAAGTGTCAGATCCGGAGATCAGTTGACCACTAGCAATCGTGTACATGCAACACTGGAAAGCCATAGGTGTTGAATACACAAAGGTTTGAAACTAGATTATTTACTCTAGTGCAAGTGGGAGACTGTTGGAGATATGCCCAAGAGGCAATAATAAAGTGGTTATTATCATATGTTCATGCTTATGATAAATGTTTACATACCATGCTATAATTGTATTAACCGAAAACATTAATACTTGTGTGATTTGTAAACATAAAAGAGTCCCTAGTAAAGCCTCTTGTTAAACTAGCTTGTTGGTTAATATATGATCATGGTTTCCTGATCATGAACATAGAAGATGTTATTAACAACAAGGTCATATCATTAGGAGAACGATGTGATGGACATACTCCTATAGTTAAGCATAGCATAAAGATCAATTCATTTAATATAGTTCATTTGCTATATGCTTTCTGATACATAGTAACATAATTCCTTCGACCATGAGATCATGCTAATCACCATCACCGTAAGGATGCTTTAATGACATCAAACACCACACCGTAACTGGGTGGCTATAAAGGTGGCATTGAGTGTTCGGAAAGTATGGGTTGAGGCACATGGATCAAGAGTGGGATTATGACAGATAGATATACTCTGGGCCCTCTCGGTGGAATGTCATCCAATTGGCTTGAAAGCATGTGACTAGATCACAAGGGATCACATATCACGGGAACGAGAAAAGAGTACTTATCAGTAACGAGGTTGAACTAGGTATGCAGAGATACCGACGATCAAAACCTCGGATAAGTAAACTATCGTGTGACAAAGGGAAATTGGTATCGTATGTAAGTGGTTCATTCGATCGCAAAGTAATCGTAGAAATATGTGGGAGCCATATGAATTTCTAGATTCCTCTATTGGTTATTGATCGGAGAAGTGTCTCGGTCATGTCCGCATAATTCATGAACCGTAGGGAGACACACTTAAGGATTCGATGTTGTTGAGTAGTTATGGAATGATGAGTAAGAGACCGAATGTTGTTCAAAGTCTCGGACGCGATCCAGGATATCACGAGGAGATCCAGAATGGTCTGGAGAATAAGATTCATATAAGGAAAGTCATGTTTCGGAGTTCGGAAATGATTCCGGTGTTTTCACTAGGAATGTTCGAGAAGGGTCTAGAAGGTCCGACACTCCGGAGGGGAAGGGTACATGGATGTGTCATGACAATGTGGAATGGTTGCATCATGTACTAGGTCACTTGTCTGGGCAATATGGAGAGAGAAATCAAATCCAAGTTTGAAAGTCAAACGCCAATTTGAAAAAGTCAAATCCAAAGTTTGCTTGGTGGAGGGAGAGTAGGAAACCTACTTGGGGAGGAAGTCCCACTCCCTCCACCCGCCGGCCATGAGGAGGAGTTGGAGGAGGACTCTCTCCTCCCAAACCGCCCCCTCCCACCTATATAAGGAGGGGTAGGGCGCCCCCTAACCCTCACACCTAAACCCTAGCTACAAGGCGCCACCACCCTCCAAGTGCTGCCGCCGCCTAGGGCACCTCCCAAGTCGCCGAGTTGGGGTATCCCAAACCCTAGCCACCGGCTACACCTCTCCCCTTTGTGCCTCTAAACCGTAGATCGCCAAGGCCTCTCTCATACTCCACCATACTCGCTTCGGCTTAAGGCGAAGCCCTGCGAGATCTCCCCTCTACTTCCAACACCACGCCGTCGTGCTGCCGGAATCACGAGGACAGTGCTACAACCTCTGATGCCTGCTGGAACAAGGGAGAGGAAGGTCTTCATCGAGTACCAAACGTGTGACCGACTGCGGAAGCGCTGCCGGAACGCAGCGCCGGAAGGATCGTCTACGCGATCTTGAGATCGGAAGTGTACGGCCACATCATCCACGAGAATCTGCTCTCGTTAACCGCTTTGGAATCTTCGAGGGTTAGTACTCTATCGACTCGTTGCTGCAATCTAGTAGATAGATCTTGGCTTATGTGCGTTCATGCGATAGAAATTTTTTGTTTTCCATGCTATAAACCCCTACACTCCAAGATGGTAGCCTTGTCACAAAGTGATTGGTAGGTTGGGACATAGGCAACAGATAGCTGCAGATTCAGTTTATCATTTAGTCCTTCGAGGAATTTCTCCTTCTTGGCATCGGTATCAACTTCATCCGGTGCATAACGCGCCAGATTGTTGAACTCTTCAATACATTCAGCCACGCTGCGGTGGCGCTGCTTCAGGTTATGGAACTCCTTCTTCAAACTCATCACCCCGGATGAGATGTGAGTTGTACGAAATCCATCTTCAAAGATAGCCCATGTCACATCCTCAATGGGAGTGGTGATATGGAAGTTATCCCACCAAGTAGCTACTGGTCCTTCCAACAGATATGCTACAAACCTGACCTTCTCCTCGTCGGTGCAGCCGACAGTTACCAAATCCTTGTTCACCGAACGTAGCCAATCATTGGCCACCATGGGATTAGTAGTTCCTGAGAACTTTGCAGGCCTCAGTCTTAGGAATCTGGTGAGCATGTCAAATCCTGGTGGATTGTTCTGATTATTATTATTATTATTATTATTGTTGTTGTTGTTGTTGTTGTTGTTGGGATTGTTGTTGCTATTGTTGTTGTTGCTATTGTTGTTGTTGTTGTTGTTGTTGTTGTTGTTGTTGTTGTTGTTGTTGTTGTTGTTGTTGTTGTTGCTGCTGCTGTTGTTGTTGTTGCTGCTGCTGCTGCTGCTGTTGCTGTTGCTGTTGCTGCTGCTGCTGCTGTTTCTGTTGTTGTTGTTGTTGTTGTTGTTGTTGTTGTTGTTGTTGTTGTTGTTGTTGTTGTTGTTGTGCATAAAAGTGGTCATCATCTGCATCAGCTGTTGTCGTGGGAATGACCATGGCAGATGCTGCAATAGGCAGCGAGTAGTAGAACATGGGGCAAGGGCGACCAGCCATCTGCGGTGCGAGATGAGGGCTGAGACACAAGGGTTTACCCAGGTTCGGCCCCCCGGAGGGTAAAGACCTACTCCTGCTAGATTGTATTATGGTGAGAGTACAATGGGGCGAGCTCGGCGGCTAGGCGGCGAGTCGCTAGGGTGTATGATGGAACATATCTTCTATGCGTTCTCTAGGGAGGTTTATATAGACTCACCTCGCTAGGGTTTACAGATCACAACCGAATAGGTTAAGGACTCGGAGATTCTATGACCTAGCCTGACTGGGCCTAGCTACGCTTCTAGGCCTTCAGCTGCCAGTCGCTTGAGTCCACGCCAAGTCTTGATCCAGTCGCCGTCCTGCAGGCCCACTCGCTGACGCTTGGGCCAATAGGAAACGTCCTGCTGGGTATACACCGGTAGGCATATCCCCATCAGCTGTGCCTGTGCTGTCATCAGTTGCTACATCTCGGGGGTGACATTGTTGTTGTTTGGGTTGGGATTGGCACGTCGAGGAGGCATCTATGATTTTCATAAGGATAAGAATGAGATACCCATAGATGCTTAACATGCACAAAACATCACATAGACAATCACCAAATCAACATCAAAATAACATAAGGTTCAAACGACATAAACAACAAGTTTGAAAAAGTAAACACACCATAGCAAGCCACCTACATGTTGGATGGTCATTGCGACTCAATAATCATAAGCATGGTAAATGAAAGATAAATGAGTAGTCATCACTACTCCTCTGCATCAACCTCCTCATCAACAAGTGTAAGACCTGCATTCTCCATAGCGGTCTTGTATTCCTCGAAATTGGTAGTCAAGGCCTCTATCTTGGCCCTAAGAGCCCTCTTCTGTGAGCGAAGTCTCTCAATCACACCCTGCTCGTGCTCGAGCTCGAAGTCCTTGGCCTCCAGTTCTTCCTTCATCTCCCGGATCTTCTTGTTCCGGTCTTGGACTCTCTTCTCTTGGCTCTTGAATTTCCTGTCCTGGCTTTGAAACTTGGCCTCGATTTCCTTGACTATCTCGTCTTGCTCCGCGAAGAGATTGTCCTTCTCATGAAGCTGCACCTGGAGTTCGTCATTGCTAAGCATGATGTTGGTCCTATTAGTATCTAGGTGCCTAATAAGAACCTCTAGGTCCTGAAGGTACAGGCGAATCGGCTCCACCGTCTCTCTAGCAGCATCCTCGAACTCTATAGCCTCACCCTCCTCGTCGCGTCTCCCGAAAGGGTGAAAGTAAAGACCTCTAAGCTCTCTGGAGTGTCTCCCTACCAGACGCCCAAGTAACTCCTGCATAACTATATCCAAGCCCTTCTCCTTGTCGTCATGCATCAACTTGAAGGTGATGGTCTCCGTGGTCGGCTCTGTCTGGCGTCCGGGCTGAGTGACTCTGAAGCCCCAAAGGTCCTTCCTCTCAAACTTGGTGAGGGGAAGCATCATAATGCTAGGGAGCGGAAGGTTGAGCACGCTAGTGAGCTCAATAAGACGAGTGCCAAAACGAGTTCCCTTGAACTCTTCGGCCGTGTTGATAATAACAGCAGACATATATTTTTATAAGATAGAGAAAAGTTAGAATCAACATCAATAGATAAAAAAATCACATGACAAAATATCACAAGCATATCTTTGACGACAATCACACAAGTCATGGCATACAAAAATCTATTACAAGCATCAAAGATTCAACATAACTTAGATAAAAGTTTTGGAAATAAAACGATAAGTGTGGTGGTCCAAATAACGAAGTACATTAACATCCCATCTCACTTGCCAAGTTGGCTAACAGGGCATCCCTAGAGGCAATATGTCGATCCTGATCACCTGAATCCATTGCTAAGTCTATGATGTCCTCTCTTAAACGTTGGTTGGTATCCTCCAACTCTTGGGTATGCTTCTTTTCTTCCCTAAGGTCATTTTGGGTGTTAAGCATTCTGCACTTGAGTCTATCACCAAGCTCCTTGATGGCCCTCCAAGCTGCATTTCTTGCAGAGTCAAAGAATGTGGTGTGCATTACTGAGTTGGTGACCATGCAGAATCCTGATTCCTTGTGGTTGTCTTCCTTGTTTTTGTACAAGTGAAGTTGCACCCACCAGTACTCTACTCCTTCATCCATCACGGGAAATCCTTTGTACACAGCTGCACCATGTATCCCCATGGCAACCATGAGGTCCTTGAGGGCCTTGGGGAATTCTGTCTCACACTCCAAGGTCATGGTCATGAGTGGTCCCTTCCTCATGGCTTCATTGATGGAGTTCATCTACAAATAGAGATGATAAAGAAGATTAGAAAAGTTTACGAGAAGAAAAAGACAAGTGTGGAAATGGTTGAAATTTTTTCCTTAGTGGTTTATAATCCAATCCTAGGGTCAAAATCCTACAGGCAACATAGTGCTCTGATACCATCTGTAAGATCCCACCATTATAAAGGTAAGGATCCCTATGATTGCAATGCTAGTCCCTGGATCAATTGCTAGCATCCACAGTTGAAGATGAAGTACACAGAAACAAAGGTTATTATTACAACGTCATTCCAGAGATAACATAGTCTTTTACAACTCCATAGTCATACGCTAGTACAAGAGTTTAACTTAACAATATAAAATAGAAGTCTTCATCTTCATGTGCCACATGCAAGCATGTTGAGTGTAGACTCATAACCCCTAATCATCATCAGAGTAACCTGCAACATCACAAGTTACAGCCACAGTGGGTCAATACATTGGAATAGTATTGGCAAGTGATACCTTAGTAGAATACTAGCATCTAGTTACTACATGAATTTGGCTAAGTGTATCTTAGGCTTGCTTTGCTCAAAATAGGTTTTACCTATTAGTTGAAAACACTAAGTTTTTGTTTGGCAAAAACTTTCCCAATTAACCACCAATAGAAATTTGTGAACCTTCACCCTTGTTCAACCACAAGTTTTAACTTAGAAAATTGGGATGAGGAGATTCTTGATAGCTTCCATGTCTTGATGCTCAAATTTTCCAATACCCGTTACATGGCTAAGTACTTAGGCTCTTCCATCTGCAGAGGTTGTGCACTTTCCCCACAAGACTTGATTTTCACCAAGACAGGACCTTTCAGAAGCCTTCCCTTAGACCAAAAATGGACGCACTCCAAACCTATCAATACCCTACCACCAACTATCCATTTGGATAAGTTATTGTAACCTATATGATCCAGGCAGATCCCATAATGCCATGTGGCTGCACTAGAAGCTTCTTAACATTTGGCATCTCAAATCCCTTTGTTCCTGGGTGGCAATCCACAAGTGAGATACACAAGGTAAATCATAGAAATGGGCCTTGTGTAACCACTCAACCAACAACCACCAAGAAATTACCAGTCCACCCAGGTGTTTCATTCACTTAGTTGTTTTATTAAGCAAAACCATAAGTCAAAGATTTAGAAATATTTTCCATAGCATGTATATATATATTCCACCCTTGGTTACTACTAGATAGGCTAAGCATGGCAAATAGCAAGTATCTTAACTTAGATAAATTCTAACAATTCTACAACTACTAGGATTTCCCAAGCATACCATATAGATACTTAGCAAAATATTCATGCAAGCCCTATACAAAATATCTCTAATGCATAGTCAAAATATTGGGACAAAAATATGAAGAACCACTTGCCTTGGTAGTTGGGGGAGTAGCAACAATCTTCACAACCACAATCACTATTAGCACCAAAATCTACACATAAAATGATAGCACCAAATTCACATATCAAAAATATACAAGCAAAATATATGAATGCATGCAAATGTCATGTGATGATTTTTCTACATCAAACTAGACAAGTTAAAAAGTACTGAATCATAAACCAAACAATTATACACTAAATAAAATTAATTTGGCCCTTAGAACATTTTCCATACAATTTTTATATACAAAATAAGCTTAGAAATGTCTCTGCAAAAACAACCCATTTTACATATGCAATTTATTAAACAAAGTGCATAATTGGATAGAATTCTTTCTCCTGATTCCAATGATATAAAATTTACAAAATTTGAACGTGTGGATCAAAAGTTATGAATTTTGCAAGTTTGAATCATTAATAGATCTAATTCCAGATTTTAAATCGAAACACAGGCCACGCGACGCTCCCTGATTGGACGGTACCGCTTCGCACTGGATCACGCTCGTGCACCGTTAGATCTACTTAAAACTAGTGGCTCAGATCTGCCCATACCTCTTTGGCCTGGCATCTAATTTAAACCACTAGATCTAGATTCAGTGGATCAAATCGATTTGACCTAAAACCGGCGGCGCAAATGGTTGCTGGCGGCGGCGCTGCTGCCGATGATGCTCCGGTGATTCTAGAGGGGGCTAAGGGTCGAGCAGTGGCTTACCAGGCTCGCGGGCACACGACGATGCTCAAAGTGTTGTTGGCGTGGGCGGGGGTGTGCTAGAGAGGCTGTTGGGGCTCGTCGGAGTTGGAGGCAGTGTCGGGTTTGCTCGGACGTCGACGAAGGCAACGATACTGGCCACCCTAGCACAAACCGAGGGTATCAGTGTGTGCACAATGCTCAGGTGAACCTGATAGGGTCAAGGAGAAGGCGCGGGGCGGTCGGGCTTTACCTTAATCTCTCACCGGAGTTGGAGACGGCGTCGGATGCCTACGGAGCTTGTCAAAGTCGACACTCTGGATCACAAGCAGATGAACAAAGGGGATCAGGAGGTGCACAAGGATCAAGGGATCATCCTAGGGTGAACGAGAAGTGGGCGCGAACACCAGACTTACCGGAATATCTCGCCGGAGCTGGCTCTGTCTGCGGCGGTGCAACGCGAAATAGAGGCAGCCTGGTGGCGGAGCGAGGAGGGGGTTTTGTAGACAGAGCAGGGGCGAGGATCACGCAAGGAAACGCTAGCAATTACTCGGGTTTAAAGCGCAGCAATGATGGCAGAGGAAACAACTGGCCACGTGGTCGTGGGCGTGATTTTGGGGAAGACGGTGGTGAGTTGGCGAGGGTCCACCAGTCAGCGACTGATTGGGTAGCGCGGGTGCGGTGAGAAAAACAGGGAGAGAGGGAAATCCTGGGTGGGTTGGTTAGTGGGTTGCTTCTGTTTGTGGGCTCAATTGCCAGCGCCAGCCCTTTTCTATTTCTTTTATCTTTTTCTTTTTCTATTTTGATTTTCAGGAACCAAATTCAAATGAGTTTCAAATGAGTTTGAATTCAAACCACTTCTGGATTTTTGTAAAGTGAAACTAGTACACAATTGGCTATAGAACAATGTTATACACTTGAAAATGCATTGGCACATTGGAATTTTAAAATAAACAATGCTTTTTCAATTGCTTAGTAAAAACATAAAAATGGTTTTAAATTTATACTTTGTTTTGAAATCTTTGTCCAAGCATTGGAAAACATCAATCAACCATAGGATAAAATATCTTTGGTTTAAAAAAAAAATCTCATACTAGAGAGTAACATTGGACCAATGCCTTGCTTACATAAAATAATAGACATTCAAATGCTTCTGTTTTGAAATGAATTGAAAATGCTCCTAAAATGATTATGAATGCATGGATGATATGCAAACTTTGAAATCATGATTTTTGGGATGTTACAATCACCGCTACCATATACAAGGAATCAAATCAACAACAAGCTAATACTTAGCACATCAACAAAATAACAAGGCTCGATCAGATAAACTTATGATGCAATGTCTGGCAGATTGAAGACAGAGGTTTCCTTATTCTCTTTCTTCTTCTTCTTCTTGGCCGGCGACCGAGGAGCCATCGTCCGAACCGTCACAACCGCAATGGGGGAGGAGGTAGCACCCTCATCCCCTCCATGATGCTCTAGGAAGGAGGGACCTTTCGGTATTGGCGACGTCACCCCATCCGACGTCTCGCTTCGGGACCTATTTCGAGTCCGCCCTTCGCTCGGCTCGGGGGCTTCCAAGGAAGGCGACTGTGCAGGAGGGAGTTCGAACTCCGACTCCATGTCTTCATTGTCTGGTGCAGCAGAGTACTTTTCAGGTAGAGGGGGCATCATTCCCGCTACCTTGTAGCCCTGCAAGTTGAATACAAAAGACGAAATGAGATAAGTATTAATAACAAACAACATGCACTCAAAAAGAGTTATATGCAACTACAGGTTTCACCTGAGGGACTGCTTTCTTGGCGCTGAAAGAAGGAGTCAAGGACTTCCTCGGAAGGTCCTCGTCGGCCTTGTGCTTCAGCAGAGGCCGAAGCGCCCTATCAAGATCAGCCGAAGACATCTCCTCCGGCAACACCCTTGTTGGGTCACTAGCGCCAACATACAAGAACAGCGGGTGCGCCCTCGCTTGGAACGGCTGCACCCGACACTTGAGGAAGGTGCGAATTATGTCGACACCATTGACCTCTTTGCCTGGCACAAGATGAAGGGCCTCCACTCGCTTGTAGAGCCTCTCCACCTCTTCGGATTCACCCTCCAAAATGTCGTTCGACCACGAATGCTTTCAGATAATCTTCTAGGTGGAGTCGAAAGGAGCGAGCCCGTAATGCTGACCGTCCAGCTTGACATCGCGGATATAGAACCATTTCCTCCGCCACTGCTGGACGGACTCGCAAAGATGAAAAGAGAAGAATTGGACTAAGGAGCGGATGGAAATCTTGCACCCTCCTAGTGGATAAACACCACCGGTGCCAGATTGCCTCTTTATGGAGTAGAGTCTCTGGAAGAGGCCAAAGTGAGGCTCAATAATGAGCCAACACTCGCAGATGGTAATGAAGCAGGCGATGTGGAGAAGAGAATTGGGAGATAGATGATGAAGCTGAATCCCATAGAGAAAAAGGAGCCCACGAAGAAATTCGTGGGCGGGCAAAGAGAGACAGCGGATGACAAACACAAAGAACATAACCCGAAACCCTTCGGGTGGGCGCGGGATTACCTCCTGACCCGGCAGGATGGCGTCACCCTTGGTCTTGGAAATCAAGCCGGACTCACGCAATTTGCGCAAGTCCGACTCCCTCATCTCCGTGCGCCGCCACCCGCCATCGGTGGTTCGACTCGGAGCGGCAACTTTCTTGGCGGCGCTGGCGGCGCTCGAGCCCGCTACAACAGACGAGCTTTTCTTCGGCTTGCCCATCGAGGAGCGGATAGCACGGTGGTGCAAACGGATAAAGGAGGAAGGGAAGACATGGAGGATGTCTAGTGCACAAGAGCTCAAGAAATGGCAGCAATGGTGAAAAACAGAAGCAAATGACGAAGGGGTAAACTTCTCTATTTCTCCCCACGGTATAAAAGGACGAGGACGATGAAGCGAAGACATCGATGCAGAAGCCCTAACGCGTTCCCTAGATCTCACCGTCCACGTGTCAACACTAACCCGAACCGTCGCAAGCACGTCGCCCACTATGCACGGAAATTGAGGAGACGCCATAATTTTTGCCACGATTACGCGTGACTAGTCAAATTCAAGTCAGGCGGTGCGACCCATGATCGTCCCGTCGCATCGTCTCTACTGCTGCAGATAGTTGAGCTCACCAATCGTTAGCAATGACGTCATCAAAACAAAGCCAGCAACGGCTCAAAGATTTCGACTGGACATAAAGTACTTACTTGAGTCTACGACTCAACCAACTACTCGGGCGCTACTCCTATCAGGAGCGCTGGCCACACACCTGAGAAATTACAATGGTAATAGCACCTCGAAGAGATCTTCGAGTCCTACGTCAAGTCTGTGACCCCACTACGGACTCGGGGGCTACTCCCATAGGGAGCACTGATCGCGCATTTGAAAACATATTGACATGGATAACATCTACATAACTAAAGTCTCTACTCGAGTCTACAACTCGAACAGACACTCGAGGGCTACTCCCATAGGGAGCGCTGGCCGCACACCCTTTGAACTATTCGAATGAGATCCTTCGGATCATGTGTCACAAAAAACTTTTTGGCAACTTTTCCCTAATTAACGCCAAGAGAGAAGCTGTCTCCTTGGTCACCCGAAACACCTCCGTGGTGATAAAATTTCGGATGATATGTCTACGACGCAAAGATAAGCCCTACATATATCATCTGTTGGCCTGGTAACGCACCAGATTGCACTCTATCAGTAAATTCCCGTGTCAAAAGGAACGATGAAAATCCCGACGGACGCGTTGGGTACATCACTTAAAAATCACTGGGATTCGACTCCTGTAAGACCTCAACGGCCTGAGTTGAATTACACCAGCATTTGTTCTGGATTTGAGTACGGGGACTCGAGTCTGAAGAAGATAGTGTTGTTTTTTCCTATGACAGTTAACTGACCCTGATCCGCCGGGTGAGTCATGAACACATATCAACAATATGAACTGACATGATTATTCTAGAAACAGAAGAACTCGAAATATTATAAAGTCTCTAGTCGAATCTATGATTCGACTGAACACTTGGGGGCTACTGACATGGATATACCCCATGGGTGCCTCACATTGGTATACCCGGTCCAACCCAGGGAAGGCCCATGTAAAGACTTGTTGTCCAAGAAGATTTCGGGTGGCCCAAGCCCATGAAGAGTTCGACTCCTTGAAGGACACTGCTAGTTGTAGATAGAATTTCAAAGGGTTCAACCCTAACCTGTAACCGACTCGACCTACCCCCAGGACCTGGACTATCTATATAAGGTCCAGGAGGGCATGGCGAGGAGGACCAACTCACCTCATACACACACCTCACAGCAGATCGCATCTGCCCACCCCCTATAATCTTCGGTTCCGCTGTAATCAAGAACAGACAAGCAGGAGTATGGTTTTCCCTCCGGGGGCCTGAACCTGGGCAAACCTCGTGTCCCCGTGTTTCTTTCCTGTTAACCGTCTCACGACTTCCAGCATCCCCACCTTCTCCAAAACCCAAGTCCATAACAATGGGCATTGACAAGATCCTACCTCGTCAGTTCTGGGTGGCCCGCTCTTGATCCGCTAAGATGACATCAGGGTCTCATTAGGGTATTGTACATCAGTGTGGACGACCATCACATAGTTCTATATCCACCGCCGATTGCCGGCCCAAAGCCACCCTCTCGCAACACCTATGCTGAACAAGATGGGCCTCTAGGACCATACTAGAAATTCTTCTATTTCATTGTTGTTTGAATGGGCAATACATTATATAGCCATTTTTTCGGCTAGTGGACCTCAAAGGCTCTGCTCACATATTTTTTTTTGATAAAGGACGCTTTACTACTTAAAAGCTTTAAGTATTACACTCGGCCTTCTCGCATAAAACTACATGCATGTGTTCTGTTTTCTAGCTAGTCAGACTAGGTTGACAAGGAGATAGGTAATACCATTTGTCTTTTCTATAGTTGATGTTGCTTCTAAGAAAAAAACTTGGAATTCATATAGACATGCCAACACTAGAGGAGTAGAGGTTGTTCTGACAAATAGCAAACAATACTTATCATCGTCAAAATATATCATTGCATAGCGCACTTGTCCTGTTCATGCTACTCCCTTCGATCCATAATAAGTGTCGCCTGGATCGGAGGACATACTATAAATAGATGTTTCTAATATTACTTTGTCTATCAAGGTATTACCCTATTTGTTTCCTCCATCCCACTCTGCACATTATAAGGAAATTTGATCAGCAAATTTACTATCGAACAATATATTTGGATTTTATCAATGGCCATACAGTCTTTCTTAGAAAGTACATTTGTAAGATCAAAGTGAAAGAGATATGCCCTAGAGGAAAATAATAAATAGAATTTATCATATTTCAATTAGTTCCTAATAGTTTCATATTGTGCTATAATTGTATCAAGCGGAAACATTGATACATGTGTGGTATGAAACAAACCAAGTCCCTAGTAGCCTCTATTCATACTAGTTCGCTGGGCAACCGATGGTGAAGGTTTCCTGATCATGGAGAAGTTATGCCAGTTGACAACGAGGTCATATCATTAGTGAATGATATGATGGGAATTTCCCAAGGATTGCAACACGATCAAGTCACAAAGTTCATCGTTGCAATAGTTAGAAGCATAATCTCCTTCTCCTTAGACCATGAGATCATATTAATCGCTGTATCTCGAGGCTGCTTTGACTGCATCAAACGTCGTGTTCGTAACTGGGGTGACTATAAAGGTGTATGTTAGGTATTATAGAGGAACATTTGAGGCCTATGTATCAAGATCGGGATTTGTTCACCCATGTGACAGGAAGATACACTCGGACGACTTGGTGAAATTATGTCCATAGTGTTGTAACATGTGACTAGGTCACATGGATATAATATCACGGGAACAAGTGAAACTGAACTTGTCGGTAATGAGATTGAACAAGGTATATGATACCAATGATCATATCTCGGACAAATTGTATCAAAGAAACAAAAAGAATTGGACTCGACATTTATGGTTCAAACAACATTGTCATCATGGAATGCACATGGGTCATTATGGGCATCCCAGTTTCGCTATTGATCATTGATAGGATCATGTTTGTGCCATTCCCGAGCCATAGGGGGAATACAATTAAGGGTATGATGAGATAGATATCTTCTATAAGATGGAACCATAGGAGAGAAAGAGAAAGCCAAAATCATTCCAAAGTTGTTTGGAGGAAGAAAGAAAGGAAAAGTCCGAAAGGTTTTTGGATAAATGACAATTTATAATATACATTTATTTTATGTTAATTGCGAATTAATATATACTAAAGAAATATTTAAATTAATAGAGCAACTTCCTCAATAGGACAAAACCCCCGAGGGAATTGGCCCAGAAGAAAGCCACCCAAGAAAAAGACAGAAAAACAGCAAACTGCCACTTTGTGTGTGCCAGGTGGCCTACACAGGTGGGTAGGCGGGCGAGATTGGGTGCCGCACTGGGCGAATGTATCCTTCCACCGCTGGCGGGCCTCAGCCAGGCAACCCACCCGGGGGCAATCTGGGTTCGAGGGCATTGGGGCTGCTGGGCTGCAGCTGGCCCACCCGGCCGAGCACCGCTGCCTCCCGCCGAGCACGAGCGCTGCTGGGCCATGAGCGCGTGGCCCACCTGGCCACTTCCTGCCGCCGCCTCGACGCACTTGGCCGCGTGCGTGCGGGCAGGCCCACCCGCGCGGCTACTGCCTACTACGCTGTGGCTGCTGGGCTGCTGCGGATTGGCCCACCTGGCTACCTCAGTTTGCCCAGCCGGCCAGCACCCTATTTTTCCTGTTTTCCTTTATTTTTTTAGTCCCATATGAGGGTACACCCCCTCCGTCTAGATAAAGGGATGTCCATGAAGGGAATATGCCCAAGAGGCAATAATAAAGTTGTTATTATCCTATTCCAAGTATATGATAGATGTTTATTTTGCATGCTATAATTGTATTAATAGGAAACGTCAATACATGTGTGTTTAATAAACAAATAAAGTGTTCCTAATTATGCCTCTCATATAAACTAGTTCATTGATTAACAAGATGATCAAGGTTTCCTGATCATGGACATTGGATGTTGTTAATAACGAGGTCACAACTTTGGTGGAATAATGTGATGAACATTCATCCGAAGTGTAATAATACGATCAAAGTCATTATGTTTAAATTACTATAACATCGTTAAAAAGTAACTTTAATCCTTAGACCATGAGATCATGTTAATTGCTAACACTGGAAGAGTACTTTGATAACATCAAACGTCACACTGTAACAGGGTGACTATAATGATGGGTTTGGGTACTCTAAAAGTGTTATGTGAGGCACATGGATTAAGAGTGGGATTTGTCCACCTAAATGATGGAGAGATATACTCTGGGCCCTCTAGGTGATATCACATTGATATAGCTTGCAAGCAAGTGATAGGGATCACTAGAATGTTTTATCATGGGAACGAGAAAATAGTACATGTCGATAACGAGATCAAACTAGGTATGGGGATACCAATGATCGAATCTTGGACATGTAAAATATCGCGAGACAAATGGATTTAGTTACAATGTTAAAGGTTCACACGATCACAAAAAGTCATTGTTGAATGTGTGGGAGTCAGTACAGATCTCCAGGTCCCGCTGCTGATTATTGATCGGAGAGGAGTCTCGATCATGTCTGCATTATTCGCGAACCGTAGGGTGACACACTTAAGGAATACCGACACCATGTAGAGCAAATAAAATGCCAGAGAAAGAATATCAAAGCGCTGGAATTATTTCAATGGACAACATAATTTTTTTGGGTGAAATTACTAAAATTGGTTCTGCATGTGAAATTGAAATGTAGCAAGGGGTTTTATGTGAATTTTTGTTATTTAATGAAATCAACAAAATTCTGAAAAAATAAATAAAAGAGTTTTATTAAATGATAGATTGCATTAATTTTGGTGGAAAGTTAATGAAGGTGAGTGGAATTTTGAGTGGAGAAATGGTTTATGTGAGTGGAGTCTTATTATGTGAGTGGGAGCCCCACCCACATTAATGAGGGGAGAGGTGGGGGCACCACCTTGGCTATCGGCCATGGAAAGGGCTACCCCTCTCCCCCCATAAAAGGCAACCCTTCCTCACTTCTCACTCACACCTCCTCGCGAAGGATCTCTCCCCCTCTAGTACTATTCCCCCATGGTCTTGGCTTAGCGAGATACATGTTCCTAGTGGATTTTTCTAGAGAAAGGATTTGCTGTCGGAGGACTGGACGTGTTGCGATGCTGGACTTCTACACGATCTTGACATCAACAAGAGAACGTCTACATCATCCATGATTCCAACCTTGTAAAGCTTTGTCCCTCTTCAAGGGTATGAATTCTATGGATTTATATCCATGCATTGATTGTATCTAGGTAGATGGATCTTGGTGCTTAATAGTTCGCATCATAGGATTTTTTTTGTTTACTATGCTACGACTCCAACCATGGTATCAGAGTCGGATCTATGCGTAGATGCTTTGCACGGGTAGTACACATATGGTTATGTGGGTGCTGATGGTTACATTATTGCTTCCTATGTGTATTTTGGATATTGGTGGCATAGTGGGATAAAGCGGCCCGGACAAAGTTTACATGTCCTCGCACATGAGACCTTTTCCACACTTGATATGCAACTAGTTTTTCATAAGTGGCTTGCGGGTGTCTATCTCTCCTACTATAGTCAATATCTGATTTATAACAAGTTGACAATAATTTGATTATCATCATTGTGGTTCCATGTTCTTAGGTATGAATTGCTCTATCTTCGAAATCTCCCAGCCATCTAAAAACATGCAAAAGATAAATTAGAGGCGTCTAGTTTTTTGGTTTTGCCGAGCAAGTACTATGATATGGTAGTATTATAATTTGTAGTATGTATTGATACTATTGGAAATTATAATATGCCAAAATGTAAGTTCTATAGACTTTGTCCTTACACATATAGGAATGATAAAGATCATACCACAATACACAAGATAGTGATCAAGTGCAAGAACCATATCATATCACTTTTAGCATATGATGTTTATATGCATCTATTGTTTGTTTGGCACTTTAGTAGCATTATAAGATGATCCCTCATTTAAATATCAAGATAACATGAGTTATTCCTTTAGTATGCACCATTAATAAAGTTCGTCATTTTGAGACACCAAGTGATGATCGGGTGTGATAGACTGAATGTTCACATACAACAGGTGTAAGGCAGTTTTAAACACGCGAATACTAAGGTACTTACCTGGCAAGCCTAGCATATACAGACATGGCCTCGCAACACGAACTGAAAGGTAAATCATGAGTCATATGGTTGATATGATGATCATCTAGATGCTCGCCTTTAAAGCTACAACAATTCACATGATGACCGGTCTTGTTGTAGTGGATCTGGTTCATGTAATCACCAAAAACATACGAGGGATGTTTTCTTGAGTGTGAGTTCATTTGTAATTTGGATTAGTTGAACTCAATCTATCATAAACTTAGTCTAAATAAACTTTGCAAATTGTTTTGTATATGGCACCACCTGCTTTTCATTTCAATGTGTTCATGGAGAAAGAGAAAGTTGCAAAAAATGGTAGCAACTTTACCAACTGGGCCATGAATTTGAGGATTCTCCTCACTACTGCACAAAAGCAATATGTGCTAGAAGTGGTGCTAGGCCCCCCACCACTTGATGATGCTCCCGACGAAGTAAAGAATGTTTACTTAAGTCGCCAGGTGTAACATCCCTAAAATCATGTTTCAAAACTCATGCATATCATTCATGCATCCATGAACATTTAGGGTTTCATTTCAAAATCATTTCAAAAACAGGAGCATATATTGCTCATTATTTTATGTATGAATACTCTAGCCTTTGGGATACTTGCTAATGAGTAAGGTACAAATATTCATTCAGTAATGTTTTGAGTTCAAACATAAGTGATTTCAAAAACTTGAATAAAGTTTCAAAACAAAGTATGAAATAAAACCAAGTTTATGCCAATTAATATATTTCATAATGGCTTGGTTTTATTTTATTTTTCAAATGACCCAAGTTGGTTTTTGTAAACAGAAAGGTTTGAGACTTATTTGGATACAAATTCACTATACAAAAGTCCAGAGAATATTTGAAATCAAACTGATTTGAAATGGAGTTTGAAAATCATTTTTAGAAAACCAAACAGAAAAAGAAAAGGAATAAAGAGAAAAAAATAAGCAAACAGCCAAATCTGGCCCAACCCAGCCCAACTTGACCCAGCTAGCCCAGCAACCCCTCCCGCGAACCGTTTTTCTGTACTCGCAATCAAACCCGTAGAGTGACTGACCGCCTGACCCCACCTCCCCTCTGTTTCTCTCGCAGACAACATGACCCACGCAACGGTCATCGTCTCCACCCGGCGACGAGTTCCTCCCCCCAAATCACTCAGCCGTTTCTGGATTGATTTGCGGCTTCAATTCACGATCAATGCTCGAGTGAATCACGCTCGCGACCTTGCTACTTAAACCCCCTCTGCACCCTCTCCATTTTCCCCCAGACCCCGAGCACAGAGCGCCCGCAGGCTTCTAGAATTTGCCATCACATTGCCGCAGTACCGACAACCTCCGACGACCAATCCCGATGAGCTCCGTGCGCGCCTTCCTCTCTGGTTCACGCTAACTGCTTCGCAACCTCCTTGCGCTCCTTCTGACATCTTTGGTTCGTCCTGTACTGCCCCAGGTCGTCGACTCCAACGAGCACCGCAAGTTCCCGACGCCGTCTTCGACTCCGGCGACTAAATTCGGTGAGCCCCGTGTTCCCCTCCGTTTCTGAATCACACGAACGTGTTCGCCTGCATCTAGCGCACTTGCTAACACCTTTTGTTTGGATCCTCGTGCCCCAGAACGCCATCTTCGACTCTGTCAGTGTAACATCCCTAAAATCATGATTTCAAAGTTTGCATATCATTCATTCATGCATGCATAAAATTTTGAGATCATTTTCAAACCATTTTCAAGAAAACAGAAGCACATAGTGCTATCATTTTATGTGAGCAAACTTAAATCAAATGATCATCCTCATTTGAGAGCATAAGTGTTTAAAACCAAGTTTTGTTTGCTTCCTTGTTGATTGGATTGAGTGTGGAGTTTGGACAAAAATATACAAAATAAATATGGTTTCAAAATCATTTTCAAAACATTTGCAAATCAAATACCATGGCACTGTTTATTTTGTTTATTCAAAAGAACCAAGCTTGAACAGAGTAGACCACATGTTTCTATGCCCAGATATATGAAAGTTGCACCCTACAAAATTCCTGAAAAGATTTGAATTCATCTTGAGTTTGAAATCGTTTGAAATTCATTCCAGAAAATCGAATTAGAAATAGAAAAGTAATAAAGAAAAGGAAAAGGGCCGGTGCTACTAATTCAGCCCAACAGAGAATCCAGCCCAGCTAGCCCACCCGGGTTCCCCCTCTCTCTCTCTCTCACGCGCAGACGCACCCACAGAGTCGCTGACGCCCGGACCCCACTCCCCCTCTATTCTATTCGCTGACAAGCGGGCCCTGTCCACGTCACCGTCGTCTTTCCCAAATTTCGTGAAGAGCACGTCGCCGCTGGCCGTTGCTGCGTTGATTCCGCGGCGTAATTGGCATTGATTCCCCAGGCGTTTCTTGTCGAGCTCCTGCCTACTTAAGCCCCTCCCTCTCGCGGCCATTTCCCCTCACTCACCAACCACAGAGCGCCCCCAGGCTGCGAGTATTCCTCGCCGCAACTCCGCTGTTCCGACGACCTCGCCGACGAATTCCGGTGAGCACCGTGCCCCCCTCGGTCCATGGTTCATGCTATCATACTCGGCAACTCCGTGCGCTTCTACTGACACCTCCCATTCACTCGCACATGGTCTGTAGCCTCGGCAGCAACAACAACTGAGCGCCGCCGCTCTCTGCTCGAACTCCGGCGACCTCTCCCCGTAAGTACCAGCCTCCCCTTGCCCTCTGTCTGATATGCCTAAGATCCCCAACGTCTTGCGCATCTAACGGTGCCATCCTCTTGTCTTAGCGCGGCTCAGAACCTCGCCAACGTCGACCAGCAGCCGTACCTGACGCGTTCGCGAACTCCGACGAGCAATCCGCGACGACTCCGAGCGCCCCTTCGCCAACCAGAGACACGTTGAGCTTCACCTCGTCACGGCGGTTCTGGTGAGCATCCTCTCCCCTCCCCGGGCGACCTAGAACGCCGGCACTGCCACTGACAGACACGCCGCCGCCAGTCGCCGCCGCTAGACTATGGTCAAAGCAACAACAGCCGTTAGATGTAGATCTTGCGGTTTAAATTAGATCTGGAGCGAAGCGTTTTCTTTTGATCTGGCGCGTTGGATCTAACTTGATCTGACGGCGCGGAAGCGTGATCCCGAGTGAAACGATATCGGCCAATAGGAAAGAGACGCGTGGCTAGGGTTTGGTTTTAAAAACAGAATTTGAATCTGATTTATATCCAAACTTGAATTAGCTATAACTTTTGATCCCCACGTTAGAATTTGACAAATTTTATACCGTTGGAATCAGGAGAGCAAGCCCTTTCTGTTTATGCAATGTGTTTAAAGTTTTGCTTCTGTTAAAATAGTTTTATTTGCAGAAACATGTGTAGGTCTTATTTGAGTATATGAATTGCTTAGGAATTGTTTTTAGTGTTAAATAAATTTGGTTTAGCAAGTTTTTGACTTCTTTAAGATTCAGTACTATGCACTTGCTTGATTGAGTTTTAAAAATCATCACATATCATCTTGCATGCATACATATATTTTTGGTTGTATATGTTGTGTGTGTAATTTGTTGCTACCAATTTTGGTGTAGATTTTGGTGCTAGTGATTGTGATTGTGAGGAGTGCTACTCTCCCAACTACCAAGGCAAGTGGTACTTCATGAATATTTCTATCCCTATATTTTGTACTAAGCATTAGAAATATTTTGCTAAGTCTTGCATATTACTATTTTGCCTATATGCCATGTTGGGAAATCCTAAGTAGTTGTAGAATTGCTAGGAAATTTCTAAGTTAAGTTACTATCTATGCCATGCTTAGCCTAGCTAGTAGCAAACAAGGGTTGGTGAATTATACATGCTATGATGAAGATATTTCTAAGTCTTTGGACTTTTGTTTTGCTTAATAAAACAACTAAGTCAATGAATCACCTGGGTGGAAAGGGACTTGATTGGTGGTTTTGGTTGAGTGGTTACACAAGGCCCATGGCTATGGTTTACCTTGTGTATCTCACTTGTGGAAAGCCACCCAGGAACAAAGGATTTTAGTGGCCAAGTGTTAAGAAGCTTCTAGTGCAGCCACTTGGCAATATGGGCTCTGCCTGGATCACATAGGTTGCTAGAACTTAGCCATTTGGACAGTTGGTGGTAGTGGGATGATAGGTTGGAACGCGTCCATTTGGTCTAAGGAAAGGCTTCTGAAAGGTCCTGTCTTGGTGAAACCAAGTCTAGTGGGGAAAGTGCACAACCTCTGCAGATGGAAAATCTAAGTACTTAGCCAAGTCCATGGTAATGGACAACTTGAGCATCAAGACATGGAAGCTATCAAGAATCTCATCATTCAAACTTCTAACTAAAAGCTTGTGGGTGAACAAGGGTGAAGGACCTCAATGTCTATTGGTGGTTCCTTGGGAAAAGTTTTGACAAAGAAAACTTAGTGATTTCAACTAATAGGAAAAACCTATTTTGAGCAAAGCAAGCCAAGCTACACTTAGCCAAATTTGCATATAGTATCTAGTCCACTTAAAATATACTAAGGTATCACTTGCCAATACTATTCCAAAGTATTGACCCACTGTGGCTGTAACTTGTGACGTTGCAGGTTATTCTGATGAGGATTAGGTGTCATGAGTCTACACTCAACATGTTTGCCTGTGGCACATGAAGATGAAGACTTATATTTATTTACTTATTCAAACTCTTGTAATAGGCCTGTGGCCTTTGAGTTGTAAAGACTATGTTTATATCTGGAATGGATGTAATAATGACCTTTGTATCTGTGTACTTCATCTTAAACTGTGGATGCTAGCAATGATCCAGGGACTAGCATTGCAATCACAGGGATCCTTTTCCTTTACGAAGGAGGGATCTTACAGATGGTATCAGAGCACTGTGTTGCCTGTAGGATTATGACCCTAGGATTGGAAACCACTAAGGAAATTTTTTCAACTTCTACACTTGTCTATTCTTCTCGTAAACTTTTCTAATCTTCTTTCTCATCTCTATTTGTAGATGAATTCCATCAACAAAGCCGTAAGGAAAGGACCACTCATGACCATGACTTCGGAGTGTGAGACAGAGTTCCCCAAAATTCTCAAGGACCTCATGATGGCAATGGAAATACATGGTGCAGCTGTGTACAAAGGCTTTCCTGTGATGGATGAAGGAGTTGAGTACTGGTGGGTGCAACTTCACTTGTACAAAACCAAGGAAGACAACCACAAGGGAACAAGATTCTGCATGTACACCAACACTGTGGTGCACACCACATTCTTTGAGTCAGCAAGGGATGCAGCTTGGAGGACTATCAAAGAACTTAGTGCTAGAGTCAAGTGCAGAATGCTCAACCTCCAAAATGATCTAAAGAAAGAGAAGGCATATACCCAAGAGTTGGAGGCTACCAACCAAACCTTAAGAGGAGACATTATAGACTTAGTGATGGAGTCATGTGAGCAAGATAGGCTGATTGCTTCTAGAAACATTGTGTTAGCCAACAGATCCAGTGAGATAGGATTGTAAGCGTACTACGTTAGTTGGACCACCACTTATCACCTTATTTTCCAAATGTTGCTTTAAAATAAGATTGAACCTTAGTCTTTGTAATGGTTTCATGTATGCATGACTTGTGTGTTTTGCTTTCCAAGGATGTGTATGTGATGTTTTGCCTTATGTTGTAACTTAAATTGTGTTGTTCTAACTTTTGTATCTTATAAATAGATGCCTACTATTACCATCAACACTGTTGAGGAGTTCCAGGTTACTCGCTTTGGTCCTCGTATTGTTGAGCTTACCACTTTGCTCAATCTCCCTCTTCCTACCATCATGGTGCTTCCCCTCACCAAGTTTGAGAGGAAAGACCTCTGGGGCTTCAAGGTCAACCAGCCCGGACGCCAGACAAAGCCTACCACGGAGGCCATCGTCTTCAAGCTCATGCATGATGACAGGGAGAGAGGCCTTGAGGTAGTGATGCAGGATCTGATAGGACGTCTGCTAGGGAGACACTCTCGACAGGTTAGAGGTACTCACTTCCACGTCTTCGGTAGACGTGACGAGGATGGAGAGTCCATTGACTTCGAGTACGATTCGAGGGACACAGCAGAGCCTATTCGTCTATACCTCCAGGACTTAGAGTCTCTCATTAGGCACGTGGACACTGATAGAACCAACGTCATGCTTAGCAATGACGAACTCCAGGTGCAGCTTCGCGAGAAGGATAAGCTCTTCGCAGAGCAAGATGAGATAGTCAAGGAGATGGACACGAAGTTTGAGAGCCAGGACAGAAAGTTCAAGAGTCAGGAGAAACGAGTCCAAGATAGAAACAAGAAGATCCGGGACATGACTGAAGAACTGTAGGCCAAGGACTTCGAGATCGAGCATCAGCAGACGGTGATTGAGAGGCTTCGTTCCCAAAAGTGGGCTCTCAAAGCCAAGATAGAGACCTTGACCACCAATGTCGAGGAATACAAGATCGCAATGGAGAATGCAGTTCTTACCTTTGTCGAGGAGGAGGTTGATGCCGAGGAGTAGATTTGACTACTCGTTTATCTTATATTACCGTACTTGTTATTTGAGAACTTGTTATTGACCATCCGACATGTGGATGGCTTGTTATTTGTGTGTTTTACTTTACGAACTTGTTATCATGTCGTTGAACTTTTATCCTTTTGTTGCATTCTTTGTGATTGTTTATGTGATGTATTGTGCATGAAAGCATCTATGGGTATCTCATTCTTATCTCTATTGAACAAACCACAGATGCCTCCCCGTCGTGCAAACCCCAACCCCAACAACAACAACATCACTCCAGAAATGCAACAAATGATGACCGCTCAAACTCAGCTGATGCAGATGATGACGACGTTCATCCAGAATCAAAACAACAACAATAATAACAACAATAACAACAACAACAACAACCCACCGGGTTTTGATATGCTCACCAGGTTCTTGAGATTGAGGCCAGCAAAGTTCTCAGGGACGACTGATCCCATGGTGGCCAATGATTGTCTATGTTCTGTGAACAAGGACTTAGTAACCGTGGGCTGTACGGATGCTGAAAAGGTCAGAGTTGCAGCACATTTGCTGGAAGGACCAACCGCCACTTGGTGGGATAACTTCCAGATCACCACTCCCATAGAAGATGTGACATGGGCAATTTTTGAGGATGGCTTTCGCACTGCTCACATCTCATCCGGAGTGATGAGTCTGAAAAAGAAGGAGTTCCATAACTTGAAGCAACGTCACCGCAGCGTGGCAGAGTATATTGAAGAGTTCAACAATCTGGCGCATTATGCACCGGATGAAGTTGACACTGATGCTAAGATAAGGGAAAAATTCCTTGAAGGCCTGAATGATGAACTGAATTTGCAGCTATCAGTGGCCTATGTTCCTACTTATCAGTCTCTTTGTGATAAGGCTGCTATTTTGGAGAACAAAATGAAGCAAGTTGAGAGTAGGAAGAGAAAGCACTCCGACAAGCACAGCTCGGGATCGTCTCACAAACGTTCCCACTATGATGACAGCGGAAGCTCAGGATCCCACAAGCATGGGAAATTCAACAAGCACCACAACCACAACCGTCATGACAACAAGCATCACCGTAGTCATGACAATGACAAGTACAAAAACCACAAGAGTGGACATAAGAGCCACCACAGTGGTAATGGAAGTGGAGGTGGAAGTCAGCCTGTTAAGAGAGACATCAGTCAGGTTGAATGCTTCAAATGCAAGAAGATGGGGCATTATGCAAATGACTGCCCAGAAAAGAAAGTCGAAGGACCCAACAAGCCCAACCCTTTTCAGAAGGGACAAGTAAACCACATCATTGTGGAGGAGGTCTATGAGGAGCCTGATGCTGTTGCTGGTAAGTTCAGACTCAATTCTATTCCAGCATTTGCACTCTTTGATACTGGTGCATCTCATTCATTCATATCAAGAGCATTTGTTGAAAGAAATGAACTACCGGTAGAAACTATTGGGTGTCCTATAAAATTAAGTTCTCCTGGTGGAGAAATGATAGTGAATTCAGGATGTCATGGCCTAGTCATAAAGTTTGGGAAATATAAGTTTCCTGTTAACTTGATAATTCTAAACTCCCAAGGATTGGATGTCATTCTGGGAATGGACTGGATGACTAAGTACAAAGGAGTGATAGATTGTGCCAACCATACTGTCTCACTCACAACTCCAGAAAATAAGAGGATCAGATTCAAGACCAACTTTGAAGCAAAAAGGAGTATGCTTAATTCTCTTAAGGGGATTAGCATAGACAGTGTACCAATTGTGAGTGAATATTCGGATGTGTTTCCAGAAGAATTGCCGGGAATGCCACCAGATAGAGATGTGGAGTTTCTGATAGATTTGGTACCAGGGTCTGGACCAATAGCAAAGAGACCCTATAAGATGTCCATGGATGAATTGAAAGAGCTCAAGAAACAACTTGGAGAACAGTTGCAGAAAGGATTTATTCAACCAAGTTCTTCATCTTGGGGAGCCCCAGTTTTGTTTGTTGAGAAGAAAGATAGAAGTCAAAGGTTATGCATAGATTACCGATCACTCAACGAGGTGACTATCAAGAACAAATACCCTTTGCCTAGAATCAATGACTTGTTTGATCAGCTAGAAGGAGCTTGTGTGTTCTCAAAGATTGATCTAAGGTAAGGCTATTTTCAACTCAAGATAAGAGAACAAGACATACCTAAAACAGCTTTCACAACAAGGTATGGATTGTATGAGTATACCGTGATGCCATTTGGTTTGACCAATGCTCCAGCATACTTTATGAACATGATGAACAAAGTATTCATGGAATTTCTTGACAAGTTTGTTGTCGTTTTTATCGATGATATTTTGATCTACTCCAAGAGCAAGGAAGATCATGAAGGACATTTGCGTTTGATACTTGAGAAGTTAAGAGAGCATAAACTTTATGCTAAATTCAGCAAGTGTGAATTCTGGTTGAATGAAGTTGGATTCCTTGGACATGTTATGACAAAGGACGGTGTAGCAGTTAATCCTGCTAAAGTTTTAGCTGTGACTGAATGGGAATCTCCCAAGTCCGTGAAAGAAGTTCGTAGTTTCCTTGGCTTAGTAGGTTACTACAGAAGGTTCATTGAAAATTTCTCTAAGGTGGCTAAGCCTATGACAGAATTGCTAAAGAAAGACAAGAAGTTTGCTTGGTCTGAAGGTTGTGAACTCAGCTTTCAGGAGTTGAAGAAGAGACTTGTGACAACACCAGTCTTGTGTCTGCCAGATTTGGAAAAAGATTTCCAAGTATATTGTGATGCATCTCATCAAGGTTTGGGTGCAGTACTTATGCAAGACGGTAAAGTAGTGGCTTATGCCTCGAGACAACTCAAAACTCATGAGGTGAACTATCCTACTCATGATTTAGAGTTAGCCTCTGTTGTCCATGCACTCAAAACATGGAGACATTATCTCTTGGGAAAACGTTGTGAGGTGTTCACAGATCACAAGAGTTTGAAGTATATCTTCACCCAGAAGGAGATTAATATGAGACAAAGAAGATGGCTAGAACTCATCAAGGATTATGACTTAAGTTTGCAATACCACCCCGGTAAAGCGAATGTTGTAGCAGATGCTCTAAGTCGTAAAGTTTTTGTGAATGGCCTTACCAAAGGAGAACTGCCAGATGATTTGTGTGCCCAATTCAGAAAACTCAGATTGGAGATTGTGCCTGAAGGACATCTCATGTCTTTGGATGTTCAACCCACTTTGTTGGACAAGATCTAAGAAGCCCAGAAGATTGATAAAGATATTGAAGAGATTAAAGAAAAGATTGGCAAAGGAAAAGCCAAAGTGTTCCATGAAGACGAACATGGTACTTTATGGCATGGGAAACGTATCTGTGTTCCACAAGATCCGGAGCTTCGGAAACTGATTTTGCAAGAAGCACACAACTCACCGTATTCCATTCATCCGGGTAACACCAAAATGTACATGGACATGAAGGAAAGATTTTGGTGGAATAATCTCAAGAAAGACATCGCCGAACACATTGCTTTGTGTGACGTATGCAGTAGAGTGAAGGCGGAACATCAGAAACCAGCATGTTTGCTTCAACCACTACCTATTCCTGATTGGAAATGGGATATTATTGGTATGGATTTCATTACCGGATTACCAAGGACCCGGTCAGGATACGATTCTATTTGGGTAATAGTGGATCGCCTAACTAAAGTGACTCATTTCATACCCGTGAAGACAACCTATACAAGTGCTAAATTAGCCAGAATCTACATGAGTAGAATTGTATGTCTACATGGAGTGCCCAAGAGTATTGTGTCTGATAGGGGAACTCAATTCACTTCCCATTTTTGGAGACAGCTACATGAATCATTGGGAACAAGGTTGGAATTCAGTACTACTTTTCATCCTCAAACCGATGGACAAACGGAAAGGACTAATCAGATTCTTGAAGACATGTTGAGAGCATGTGCTCTAGACTATGGAGCCAGTTGGGATGAAAGTCTGCCTTACGCAGAGTTTTCTTATAACAACAGCTATCAAGCCAGTATTGAGATGTCACCATTTGAGTTTCTCTACGGAAGAAAGTGTACCACCCCATTGCTATGGAATGGTGTGGGAGAAAGAAGTTTATTCGGGCCAAAACTTATCAAACGAGCTGAGGAGAAGATCAAGTTGGTCAAGGACAGGCTGAAGATAGCACAGTCCCGACAGAAGAGCTACGCAGATCCTAAGCGTAGAGAAGTCACCTATGAAGTTGGTGATAGAAATTATCTTAGAGTGTCCCCACTTCGTGGAGTAAAGAGGTTCGGAGTCAAAGGGAAATTGGCCCCAAGATATGTTGGGCCGTTCAAAATTCTGAGTCGCAAAGGAGAAGTTGCCTATGAAATTGAACTGCCAGAATCACTGTCAGCTGTCCATAATGTGTTTCATGTGAGTCAACTTAAGAAATGTCATCTAGAAATGGAGGAAACTTCTTTGAACGATACTATACCTTTGGAGGAGGTTCAATTGGAAAGTGATCTCACTTATGAAGAGAAGCCTATCAAGATTCTTGAGACTGCAGAAAGAGTCACACGGACCAAGACTATCAAGTTCTGCAAAGTGCAGTGGAACCATCATTCCGAAGAGGAAGCAACATGGGAAAGAGAATATGATCTTCGGAAAGACCACCCTCACCTATTTGCTAGCCAATCTGAATCCCGAGGGCGAGATTCACCTTAAGGGGGTTAGATTTGTAACATCCCTAAAATCATGATTTCAAAGTTTGCATATCATTCATGCATGCATAAAATTTTGAGATCATTTTCAAACCATTTTCAAGAAAACAGAAGCACATAGTGCTATCATTTTATGTGAGCAAACTTAAATCAAATGATCATCCTCATTTGAGAGCATAAGTGTTTAAAACCAAGTTTTGTTTGCTTCCTTGTTGATTGGATTGAGTGTGGAGTTTGGACAAAAATATACAAAATAAATATGGTTTCAAAACCATTTTCAAAACATTTGCAAATCAAATACCATGGCACTGTTTATTTTGTTTATTCAAAAGAACCAAGCTTGAACAGAGAAGACCACATGTTTCTATGCCCAGATATATGAAGGTTGCACCCTACAAAATTCCTGAAAAGATTTGAATTCATCTTGAGTTTGAAATCATTTGAAATTCATTCCAGAAAATCGAATTAGAAATAGAAAAGGAATAAAGAAAAGGAAAAGGGTCGGCGCTACTAATTCAGCCCAACAGAGAATCCAGCCCAGCTAGCCCACCCGGGTTCCCCCTCTCTCTCTCTCACGCGCAGACGCACCCATAGAGTCGCTGACGCCCGGACCCCACTCCCCCTCTGTTCTATTCGCTGACAAGCGGGCCCTGTCCACGTCACCGTCGTCTTCCCCAAATTTCGCGAAGAGCATGTCGCCGCTGGACGTTGCTGCGTTGATTCCGCGACGTAATTGGCATTGATTCCCCAGGCGTTTCTTGTCGAGCTCCTGCCTACTTAAGCCCATCCCTCTCGCGGCCATTTCCCCTCACCCACCAACCACAGAGCGCCCCTAGGCTGCGAGTATTCCTCGCCGCAACTCCGCTGTTCCGACGACCTCGCCGACGAATTCCGGTGAGCACCGCGCCCTCCTCGGTCCATGGTTCATGCTATCATACTCTGCAACTCCGTGCGCATCTACTGACACCTCCCATTCACTCGCGCATGGTCTATAGCCTCGGCAGCAACAACAACTGAGCGCCGCCGCTCTCTGCTCGAACTCCGGGGACCTCTCCCCGTAAGTACCAGCCGCCCCTTGCCCTCTGTCTGATACGCCTAAGATCCCCAATGTCTTGCGCATCTAACGGTGCCCTCCTCTTGTCTTAGCGCGGCTCAGAACCTCTCCAACGTCGACCAGCAGCCGTACCCGACGCGTTCGCGAACTCCGACGAGCAATCCGCGACGACTCCGAGCGCCCCTTCGCCAACCAGATACATGTTGAGCTTCACCTCGTCACGGCGGTTCTGGTGAGCATCCTCTCCCCTCCCCGGGCGACCTAGAACGCCGGCACCGCCACTGACAGACACGCCACCGCCAGTCGCCGCCGCTAGCGCCGCTAGACTATGGTCAAAGCAACAACAGCCGTTAGATGTAGATCTTGCGGTTTAAATTAGATCTGGAGCGAAGCGTTTTCTTTTGATCTGGCGCGTTGGATCTAACTTGATCTGACGGCACGGAAGCGTGATCCCGAGTGAAACGGTATCGGCCAATAGGAAAGAGACGCGTGGCTAGGGTTTGGTTTTAAAAATAGAATTTGAATCTGATTTATATCCAAACTTGAATTAGCTATAACTTTTGATCCCCACGTTAGAATTTGACAAATTTTATACCGTTGGAATCAGGAGAGCAAGCCCTTTATGTTTATGCAATGTGTTTAAAGTTTTGCTTCTATTAAAATAGTTTTATTTGCAGAAACATGTGTAGGTCTTATTTGAGTATATGAATTGCTTAGGAATTGTTTTTAGTGTTAAATAAATTTGGTTTAGCAAGTTTTGAACTTCTTTAAGATTCAGTACTATGCACTTGCTTGATTGAGTTTTAAAAATCATCACATATCATCTTGCATGCATACATATATTTTTGGTTGTATATGTTGTGTGTGTAATTTGTTGCTACCAATTTTGGTGTAGATTTTGGTGCTAGTGATTGTGATTGTGAGGAGTGCTACTCTCCCAACTACCAAGGCAAGTGGTACTTCATGAATGTTTCTATCCCTATATTTTGTACTAAGCATTAGAAATATTTTGCTAAGTCTTGCATATTACTATTTTGCCTATATGCCATGTTGGGAAATCCTAAGTAGTTGTAGAATTGCTAGGAAATTTCTAAGTTAAGTTACTATCTATGCCATGCTTAGCCTAGCTAGTAGCAAACAAGGGTTGGTGAATTATACATGCTATGATGAAGATATTTCTAAGTCTTTGGACTTTTGTTTTGCTTAATAAAACAACTAAGTCAATGAATCACCTGGGTGGAAAGGGACTTGATTGGTGGTTTTGGTTGAGTGGTTACACAAGGCCCATGGCTATGGTTTACCTTGTGTATCTCACTTGTGGAAAGCCACCCAGGAACAAAGGATTTTAGTGGCCAAGTGTTAAGAAGCTTCTAGTGCAGCCACTTGGCAATATGGGCTCTGCCTGGATCACATAGGTTGCTAGAACTTAGCCATTTGGACAGTTGGTGGTAGTGGGATGATAGGTTGGAACGCGTCCATTTGGTCTAAGGAAAGGCTTCTGAAAGGTCCTGTCTTGGTGAAACCAAGTCTAGTGGGGAAAGTGCACAACCTCTGCAGATGGAAAATCTAAGTACTTAGCCAAGTCCATGGTAATGGACAACTTGAGCATCAAGACATGGAAGCTATCAAGAATCTCATCATTCCAACTTCTAAGTAAAAGCTTGTGGGTGAACAAGGGTGAAGGACCTCAATGTCTATTGGTGGTTCCTTGGGAAAAGTTTTGACAAAGAAAACTTAGTGATTTCAACTAATAGGAAAAACCTATTTTGAGCAAAGCAAGCCAAGCTACACTTAGCCAAATTTGCATATAGTATCTAGTCCACTTAAAATATACTAAGGTATCACTTGCTAATACTATTCCAAAGTATTGACCTACTGTGGCTGTAACTTGTGACGTTGCAGGTTATTCTGATGAGGATTAGGTGTCATGAGTCTACACTCAACATGTTTGCCTGTGGCACATGAAGATGAAGACATATATTTATTTACTTATTCAAACTCTTGTAATAGGCCTGTGGCCTTTGAGTTGTAAAGACTATGTTTATCTCTGGAATGGATGTAATAATGACCTTTGTATATGTGTACTTCATCTTAAACTTTGGATGCTAGCAATGATCCAGGGACTAGCATTGCAATCACAGGGATCCTTTTCCTTTACGAAGGAGGGATCTTACAGTCAGTGAGCATCCGACGCTGCCAACAACTCCGACGAGCTCGTACTGCTGTGTCCGTGCGCCCCGACCCCGCCCGTCCACACGTTGAGCTCCAGGACACCGCCGCGAGCCTGGTAAGCACCTCCGACGACCCCAAACCCCCCTGTAGCCATCGCGCCGCCGTGGACAGAGCGCGCCACCGCCAGTCGCCGCCGCTAGCGCCGCCAGTCTCTGGTCGCAAGCTTAGCAGCCGTTGGATCTGGATCTAAGGCTCAGGATTAGATCACTTACTCGAACCGTTACGCGCAGATCTGACCATGCGCTGCCACTTAAATCTAACGGCCCTCATTGATCGATCCACACGAATCGGTTTCAACCAATAGGAACACGCCGCGTGGCTAGGATTTGAATTTAGAAAACTGGATTAGATCTATTAGATATTGAAACTTGTTTAATTCATAACTTTTGATTCCCACGTCCAAATTTGATGAATTTTATATCAATGGAATCAGGAGAGAAATCCCTTTCCATTTATGCAGTGTGTTTAATGTTTTGTTTCGGTTAAAATGGTTATTTTTACAGAAACATGTGTAGGCCTATTTTTGTGGGTATTAATTATTTGAGAAATGTTTTAATGTTCAAATGAAGGTTGTTTGGCAAGTTTAAACTTGATTTTGATTCAGTACTGTGCACATGCCTTGTTTTTTATAGAAAATCATCACATATCATATTGCATGCATCCATATATTTTTGCTTGTATTTATTTTGTATGTGATTTGTTGCTATGATTTTATGTGTAGATTTTGGTGCAAATAGTGATTGTGATTGTGAGGAGTGTAGCTACTCTCCAAACTACCAAGGCAAGTGGTGCTTCATGATTTATTCCTACGTTTTCAACTTTGCATTAGAAATATTTTGCTAAGTCTTGCATGGTTATTTTGATCTATATGCTATGCTTGGGAAATCCTAGTAGTTGTAGAATTGCTAGAAATATTTCTAAGTCTTATCAATGCCATGCTTAGCCTAGCTAGTAGCAACCAAGGGTGGTTATATTCATGCTATGAATAAATATTTCTAAGTCTTTGGACTATGATTTTGTTTAATAAAACAACTAAGTGAATGAAACACCTGGGTGGAATGGAAAGAATGGGTTATGTTGAGTGGTTACACAAGGCCCATTTCTATGGTTTACCTTGTGTATCTCACTTGTGGAAAGCCACCCAGGAACAAAGGGATTTGAGATGCCATATGTTAAGAAGCTTCTAGTGCAGCCACTTGGCAATATGGGCTCTGTCTGGATCATATAGGTTGCAAGAACTTAGCCATGTGGACAGTTGGTGGTAGTGGGATGATAGGTTGGAACGCGTCCATTTGGTCTAAGGGAAGGCTTCTGAAAGGTCCTGTCTTGGTGAAAATCAAGTCTTGTGGGGAAAGTGCACAACCTCTGCAGATGGAAGAATCTAAGTACTTAGCCATGTCCATGGTATTGGACAACTTGAGCATCAAGACATGGAAGCTATCAAGAATCTCCTCATCCCAATTTCTAAGTAAAAACTTGTGGTTGAACAAGGGTGAAGGTTCACCAATGTCTATTGGTGGTTCCTTGGGAAAGTTTTTGTCAAAGAAAAACTTAGTGATTTCATCTAATAGGCAAAACCTATTTTGAGCAAAGCAAGCCTAAACTACACTTAGCCAAATTGCATATAGTATCTAGTCCACCAATATTCTACTAAGGTATCACTTGCGAATACTATTCCAATGTATTGACCCACTGTGGCTGTAACTTGTGATGGTGCAGGTTATTCTGATGATGATTAGGAGTCATGAGTCTACACTCAACATGCTTGCCTGTGGCACATGAAGATGAAGACTTATTTATCTTATTACTCATTTAAACTCTTGTACTAGGCCTGTGGCCATGGAGTTGTAAAGACTATGTTGTCTCTGGAATGACTATAATAATGACCTTTGTTTTTGTGTACTTCATCTTAAACTGTGGATGCTAGCATTGATCCAGGGACTAGCATTGCAATCATAGGGATCCTTTCCTTTATAAAGGAGGGATCTTACAGATGGTATCAGAGCATTGTCTTGCCTGTAGGATTATGACCCTAGGATTGGAAACCACTAAGGAAATTTTTTTCAACAACTTCCACACTTGTCTTTTCTTCTCGTAAACTTTTCTAATTTTCTTTCTCATTACTATTTGTAGATGAACTCCATCAACGAAGCCGTAAGGAAGGGACCACTCATGACAATGACATTGGAATGTGAGACAGAATTCCCCAAGGCTCTTAAGGACCTCATGGTTGCAATGGGAATACATGGTGCAGCTGTGTACAAAGGTTTTCCTGTGATGGATGAAGGAGTTGAGTACTGGTGGGTGCAACTTCACTTGTATAAAAACAAGGAAGACAACCACAAGGAATCAGGATTCTGCATGGTCACCAATTCAGTGGTGCACACTACATTCTTTGATTCAGCAAGGGATGCAGCTTGGAAGGCCATCAAAGAACTTGGTGATAGAGTCAAGTGCAGAATGCTCAACACTCAAAATGATCTAAAGGAAGAGAAGAAACATACCTAAGAGTTGGAGGCTACCAACCAAACTTTAAGGGAAGACATTATAGACTTAGTAATGGAGTCATGTGCTCTAGATAGACAGATTGCTTCTAGAAATATCTTGTTAACCAACTTGGCAAATGAGTTGGAATTGTAACGTACTTCGTTAGTTGGACCACCACTTATCATCTTATTTTCCAAATGTTGCTTGAAATAAGTTGAACCTTGGATGTTTGTAATGGTTTCATGTATGCCATGACTTGTGTGATTTGATTTTCAAAGATATGCATGTGTTGCTCTGTTTTGTGATTCATCTCTATGTATGTTGATTCTAACTTTTTCTATCTTAAATAGATGCCTAATGTTATTATCAGCACGGTTGATGAGTTCAAGGGAACTCGCTTTGGCACTCGTCTCATTGAGCTTACTAGTATGCTCAATCTCCCACTTCCTTCCATCATGATGCTTCCCCTCACCAAGTTTGAGAGGAAAGACCTTTGGGGCTTCAAGGTTATTCAGCCAGGACGCTAGACTGAGCCAGTCACGGAGTCCATCACCTTCAAGCTCATGCATGATGACAAGGAGAGAGGCCTCATGCAGGATTTGCTTGGACGCTTAGTAGGGAGACACTCTCGAGAGGTTAGAGGTACTCACTTCCACGCCTTCGGCAGACGTGATGAGGATGGTGAGGCCATTGACTTCGAGGATGCTGCTAGAGAGTTAGCAGAGCCTGTTCGTTTGTACCTCCAGGACTTAGAGGTTCTTCTTAGGCACCTAGACACTGATAGGACCAACGTCATGCTTAGCAATGACGAACTCCAGGTGCAGCTTCGTGAGAAGGACAAGCTCTTCGCGGAGCAAGATGAGATAGTCAAGGAGATGGAGAACAAGTTTGAGAGCCAAGATAAAAAGTTCAAGAGTCAAGAGAAGCGAGTCCAAGATAGGAACAAGAGGATTCGAGACATGACTACAGAACTAGAGAACAAGGACTTAGAGCCCGAGCATCAGCAAGGTGTGATTGAGAGACTTCGTGCATAGAAGAGGGCTCTCAAAGCCAAAGTAGAGGCCTTGACCACCAATGTAGAGGAATACAAGACCGCGATGGAGAATGCCGGTCTTACACTTGTTGACGAGGAGGTTGATGCAGAGTAGTAGTGAAGACTACTCATTTATCATTTATTTATCATACTTTTGATTATTGAGTCGCAATGATCATCCAACATGTGGATGGCTTGCTATTGGTGTGTTTACTTTTCCAAAACTTGTTGTCTGTGTTGTTGAACTTTTACTACTATGATGCATGTTTGTTTGTGGTTTGATATGTGATGTATTGTGCATGTTAGCATCTATGGGTATCTCATTCTTATCCTTATTGAAAACCACAGATGCCTCCCCGACATGCCAATCCCAACAACAACAACAACAACAACAACAACATCACCCCTGAGATGCAGCAAATGATGACAGCTCAGACTCAGCTGATGCAAATGATGACTACGTTCATCCAGAATCAGAACAACAACAACAATAACAATAATAACAACAACAACAATCAGAACAACCCACCGGGTTTTGACATGCTTACCAGGTTCTTGAGACTAAGGCCAGCAAAGTTCTCAGGAACTACTGATCCTATGGTGGCCAATGATTGGCTATGCTCTGTGAACAAAGACTTGGTAACTGTTGGCTGTACTGATGAAGAAAAAGTCAGATTTGCAGCACATTTGTTGGAAGGACCAGCAGCCACTTGGTGGGATAACTTCTAGATCACCACTCCCATTGCGGATGTGACATGGGCTATCTTCGAAGATGGTTTCCGTACTGCTCACATCTCATCCGGAGTGATGAGTCTGAAAAAGAAAGAGTTCCATAACCTGAAGCAGCGCCACCGCATCGTGGCAGAGTATATTGAGGAGTTCAACAATCTGGCGCGTTATGCACCGGATGAAGCTGACACTGATGCTAAAAGAAGAGAGAAGTTTCTCGAAGGCCTGAATGATGAACTGAACTTGTAGCTATCAGTGGCCTATGTTCCCACATACCAGTCTCTTTGTGATAAGGCTGCTATTTTTGAGAACAAAATGAAGCAAGTTGAGAGTAGGAAGAGAAAGCACTCGGACAAGCACAGCTCTAGATCGTCTCACAAGTGTTCCCATTATGATGATAGTGGAAGTTTAGGATTCAACAAGCATGGGAAATTCAACAAGCACCACAACCACAACCGTCATCATGACAACAAGCATCACCGTAGTCATGACAATGACAAGTACAAGAATCACAAGGGTGGATATAAGAGCCACCACAGTGGTAGTGGAAGTGGCAGTGGAAGCCAGCCTGTCAAGAAGGATCTTAGTAAGGTTGAATGTTTCAAGTGCAAGAAGATGGGGCATTATGCAAATGAATGCCCAGAAAAGAAAGTTGAAAGACCCAACAAGCCTAACCCTTTTCAGAAGGGACAAGTGAACCACATCAATGTGGAGGAAATTTATGAGGAACCTGATGCTGTTGCTGGTAAGTTCAAACTCAATTCTGTTCCAGCATTTGTTCTCTTTGATACTGGTGCATCTCATTCATTCATATCAAGAGCATTTGTTGAAAGAAATGAACTACCGGTAGAAACTATTGGGTGTCCTATAAAAGTGAGTTCTCCTGGTGGAGAAATGATAGTGAATTCAGGATGTCATGACCTAGTCATAGAGTTTGGGAAGTATAAGTTTCCCGTTAACTTGATAATCCTAAACTCCCAAGGATTGGATGTTATTTTGGGAATGGACTGGATGACTAAGCACAAGGGAGTGATAGATTGTGCCAATCATACGCTCTCACTCACAACTCCAGAAAACAAAAGGATTAGATTCAAGACCAACTTCGAAGCAAAGAGGAGTAAGCTAAATTCTCTTAAGGGGGTTAGCATGGACAGTGTGCCAATTGTGAGTGAATATCCAGATGTGTTTCTGGAAGAATTGCCGGGAATGCCACCAGATAGAGATGTGGAGTTCCTTATTGATTTGCTACCAGGATCTGGACCAATAGCAAAGAGACCATACAAGATGTTAGTTGATGAACTGAAAGAACTCAAGAAACAACTTGGAGAACAGTTACAGAAAGGGTTTATTCAACCAAGTTCTTCTTCTTGGGGAGCACCAGTTTTGTTTGTGGAAAAGAAAGATAGAAGTCAAAGGCTATGCATATATTACCGTTCACTCAATGAGGTGACTATCAAGAACAAGTACCCTTTGCCTAGAATCAATGACTTGTTTGATCAGTTAGAAGGAGCTTGTGTGTTCTCAAAGATTGATCTCCGGTCAGGTTATTTCCAACTCAAGATAAGGGAACAAGACATACCTAAGACAACTTTCACCACAAGGTATGGATTGTATGAGTATACCGTTATGCCATTTGGTCTAACCAATGCTCCAACATACTTCATGAATATGATGAACAAGGTGTTCATGGAGTTCCTTGATAAGTTTGTTGTCGTTTTCATCGATGACATTTTGATCTACTCCAAGAGCAAAGAAGAGCATGAAGGACATCTACGTTTGATACTTGAGAAACTTAGAGAACATAAGCTGTATGCCAAATTCAGTAAATGTGAGTTTTGGTTGAATGAAGTTGGATTTCTTGGACACGTTGTGTCAGGAGATGGTGTAGCAGTTGATCCTGCTAAAGTTTCAGCTGTGACTGAATGGGAATCACCTAAGTCAATAAAAGAAGTTCGTAGTTTCCTTGGCTTGGCAGGATACTACAGAAGGTTTATTGAGAATTTCTCCAAAGTAGCTAAGCCTATGACTGAATTGCTAAAGAAAGACAAGAAATTTGCTTGGTCTGAAGGCTGTGAGCTTAGTTTTCAAGAATTAAAGAAGAGACTAGTGACATCACCAGTCTTGTGTTTGCCAGATTTAGAGAAAGATTTCCAAGTGTATTGTGATGCATCTCATCATGGATTAGGTGCAGTACTTATGCAAGAAGGAAAAGTTGTGGCTTATGCCTCGAGACAACTCAAAACTCATGAAGTAAACTATCCTACTCATGATTTAGAGTTAGCCTCTGTTGTCCATGCACTCAAAACATGGAGACATTATCTTTTGGGAAAGCGATGTGAAGTGTTCACAGATCACAAAAGTTTGAAGTATATCTTCACTCAGAAAGAAATTAACATGAGACAAAGAAGATGGCTAGAACTCATCAAAGACTATGATTTGAGTTTGCAATATCACCCCGGTAAAGCAAATGTTGTAGCAGATGCTCTAAGCCGTAAAGTTTTTGTAAATGGCCTTACTAAGGGAGAATTGCCAGAAGATCTGTGTACTCAATTCAGAAATCTTAGATTGGAGATTGTGCCCGAAGGACATCTCATGTCTTTGGATGTTCAACCCACTTTGTTGGACAATCAAAGAAGCCCAAAAGTTGGACAAGGAAATTGAAGATATTAAGGAAAAGATTGGCAAGGGAAAAGCCAAAGGATTCCATAAATATGAACACGACACTTTATGGCATGGAAAACGTATCTGTGTTCCACAAGATCTGGATCTTCGGAAACTGATTTTGCAGGAAGCACACAACTCACCATATTCCATTCATCCGGGTAACACCAAAATGTACATGGATATGAAGGAAAGATTTTGGTGGAATAATCTCAAGAAGGACATCGCCGAACATATTGCTTTGTGTGATGTATGTAGTAGAGTGAAGGCGGAACACTAGAAACTAGCGGGATTACTTCAACCACTACCTATTCCTGATTGGAAGTGGGACAAGATTGGTATGGATTTCATTATCGGATTGCCAAGGACCCGATCAGGATATGATTCTATTTGGGTAGTAGTGGATCGCCTAACTAAATTGGCTCATTTTATACCCGTGAAGACAACCTATACAAGTTCTAAGTAAGCCAAGATTTATATGATTAGAATTGTGTGTCTACATGGGGTACCCAAGAGTATTGTGTCTGATAGAGGAACACAATTAACTTCTCATTTTTGGAGGCAATTACATGAGTCATTGGGAACGAGGTTGGAATTCAGCACCGCTTTTCATCCTCAAACTGATGGACAGACTGAAAGGACTAATCGGATTCTTGAAGATATGTTGAGGGCATGTGCCCTAGACTATGGAGCCAGTTGGGATGAAAGTCTGCCTGACGCATAATTCTCTTATAATAACAGCTATCAAGCCAGTATTGAGATGACACCATTTGAGTTTCTCTATGGGAGAAAGTGTACCACCCCATTGCTATGGAATGGTGTGGGAGAAAGAAGTTTGTTCGGACTAGAACTAATCAAAGAGGCCGAAGAGAAAGTCAAACTGGTTAAGGACAGATTGAAGATAGCACAGTCCCGACAGAAGAGCTATGCAGATCCTAAGCATAGAGAAGTCACCTATGAAGTCGGTGATAGAGCTTATCTTAGAGTGTCACCACTTTGTGGAGTGAAGAGGTTTGGTGTCAAAGGTAAATTGGCCCCAAGATATGTTGGACCATTCAAGATTCTGAGTCATAAAGGAGAAGTTGCTTATGAGATTGAATTGCCAGAGTCTTTGTTAGCGGTTCATAATGTGTTTCATGTGAGTCAGCTTAAGAAATGCCATCCAGAAATGGAAGAGACTTCTTTGAAGGATACTATACCTTTAGAAGAGGTTCAATTGGAAAGTGACCTCACTTATGAAGAGAAACCTATCAAGATTCTTGAGACTGCAGAAAGAGTTACTCGGACTAAGACTATCAAGTTCTGCAAAGTTCAATGGAACCATCATTCCGAAGAAGTAGCAACATGGGAAAGGGAAGATGATCTTCGGAAAGACCACCCTCACCTATTTGCTAGCCAACCTGAATCTCGAGGGAGAGATTAACCTTAAGGGGGTTAGATTTGTAACATCCCTAAAATCATGTTTCAAAACTCATGCATATCATTCATGCATCCATGAACATTTAGGGTTTCATTTCAAAATCATTTCAAAAACAGGAGCATATATTGCTCATTATTTTATGTATGAATACTCTAGCCTTTGTGCTACTTGCTAATGAGTAAGGTACAAATATTCATTCAGTAATGTTTTGAGTTCAAACATAAGTGATTTCAAAAACTTGAATAAAGTTTCAAAACAAAGTATGAAATAAAACCAAGTTTATGCCAATTAATATATTTCATAATGGCTTGGTTTTATTTTATTTTTCAAATGACCCAAGTTGGTTTTTGTAAACAGAAAGGTTTGACACTTATTTGGATACAAATTCACTATACAAAAGTCTAGAGAAGATTTGAAATCAAACTGATTTGAAATGGAGTTTGAAAATCATTTTTAGAAAATCAAACAGAAAAAGAAAAGGAATAAAGAGAAAAAAATAAGCAAACAGCCAAATCTGGCCCAACCCAGCCGAACTTGACCCAGCTAGCCCAGCAACCCCTCCCGCGAACCGTTTTTCTGTACTCGCAATCAAACCCGCAGAGTGACTGACCGCCTGACCCCACCTCCCCTCTGTTTCTCTCGCTGACAACGCGGACCACGCAACGGTCATCGTCTCCACCTGGCGACGAGTTCCTCCCCCCAAATCACTCGGCCGTTTCTGGATTGATTTGCGGCTTCAATTCACGATCAATGCTCAAGTGAATCACGCTCGCGACCTTGCTACTTAAACCCCCTCTGCACCCTCTCCATTTTCCCCCAGACCCCGAGCACAGAGCGCCCCCAGGCTGCTAGAATTTGCCATCACATCGCCGCAGTACCGACGACCTCCGGTGACCAATACCGGTGAGCTCCGTGCGCGCCTTCCTCTCTGGTTCACGCGAACTGCTTCGCAACCTCCTTGCACTCCTTCTGACATCTTTGGTTCGTCCTGTACTGCCCCAGGTCGTCGACTCCAACGAGCACCGCAAGTTCCCGACGCCGTCTTCGACTCCGGTGACAAAATTCGGTGAGCCCCGTGTTCCCCTCTGTTTCTGAATCACACGGACGTGTTCGCCTGCATCTAGCGCACTTGCTAACACCTTTTGTTTGGATCCTCGTGCCCCAGAACATCGTCTTCGACTCTGTCAGTGAGCATCGGACGCCGCCAACAACTCCGACGAGCTCGTACTGCTGTGTCCGTGCGCCCTGACCCTGCCCGTCCACACGTTGAGCTCCAGCACACCGCCGTGAGCCTGGTAAGCACCTCGGACAACCCCAAACCCCCTGTAGACACCACGCCGCCATGGACAGAGCGCGCCGCCGCCAGTCGTCGCCGCTAGCGCCACCAGTCTCTGGTCGCAAGCTTAGCAGCCGTTAGATCTGGATCTAAGGCTCGGGATTAGATCACTTACTCGAACCGTTATGCGCAGATCTGACCGTGCGCTGCCACTTAAATCTAACGGCCCTCGTTGATCGATCCACACGAATCGGTATCAACCAATAGGAACACGCCGCGTGGCTAGGATTTGAATTTAAAAAACTGGATTAGATCTATTAGATATTGAAACTTGTTTAATTCATAACTTTTGATTCCCACGTCCAAATTTGATGAATTTTATATCAATGGAATCAGGAGAGAAAGCCCTTTCCATTTATGCAATGTGTTTAATGTTTTGTTTCTGTTAAAATGGTTATTTTTACAGAAACATGTGTAGGCCTATTTTTGTGGGTATTAATTATTTGAGAAATGTTTTAATGTTCAAATAAAGGTTGTTTGGCAAGTTTAAACTTGATTTTGATTCAGTACTGTGCACATGCCTTGTTGAGTATAGAAAATCATCACATATCATATTGCATGCATCCATATATTTTTGCTTGTATTTATTTTGTATGTTATTTGTTGCTATGATTTTATGTGTAGATTTTGGTGCAAATAGTGATTATGATTGTGAGGAGTGTAGCTACTCTCTAAACTACCAAGGAAAGTGGTGCTTCATGATTTATTCCTAAGTTTTCAACTTTGCATTAGAAATATTTTGCTAAGTGTTGCATGGTTATTTTGATCTATATGCTATGCTTGGGAAATCCTAGTAGTTGTAGAATTTCTAGAAATATTTCTAAGTCTTATCAATGCCATGCTTAGCCTAGCTAGTAGCAACCAAGGGTGGTTATATTCGTGCTATGAATAAATATTTCTAAGTCTTTGGACTATGATTTTGTTTAATAAAACAACTAAGTGAATGGAACACCTGGGTGGAATGGAAAGAATGGGTTATGTTGAGTGGTTACACAAGGCCCATTTCTATGGTTTACCTTGTGTATCTAACTTGTGGAAAGCCACCCAGGAACAAAGGGATTTGAGATGCCATATGTTAAGAAGCTTCTAGTGCAGCCACTTGGCAATATGGGCTCTGCCTGGATCATATAGGTTGCAAGAACTTAGGCATGTGGACAGTTGGTGGTAGTGGGATGATAGGTTGGAACGCGTCCATTTGGTCTATGGGAAGACTTCTAAAAGGTCCTGTCTTGGTGAAAATCAAGTCTTGTGGGGAAAGTGCACAACCTCTGCAGATGGAAGAATCTAAGTACTTAGCCATGTCCATGGTATTGGACAACTTGAGCATCAAGACATGGAAGCTATCAAGAATCTCCTCATCCCAATTTCTAAATAAAAACTTGTGGTTGAACAAGGGTGAAGGTTCACCAATGTCTATTGGTGGTTCCTTGGGAAAGTTTTTGTCAAAGAAAAACTTAGTGATTTCAACTAATAGGCAAAACCTATTTTGAGCAAAGCAAGCCTAAACTACACTTAGCCAAATTGCATATAGTATCTAGTCCACCAATATTCTACTTAGGTATCACTTGCCAATACTATTCCAATGTATTGACCCACTGTAGCTGTAACTTGTGATGTTGCAGGTTATTCTGATGATGATTAGGAGTCATGAGTCTACACGCAACATGCTTGCCTGTGGCACATGAAGATGAAGACTTATTTATCTTATTACTTATTTAAACTCTTGTACTAGGCTTGTGGCCATGGAGTTGTAAAGACTATGTTGTCTCTGGAATGACTGTAATAAAGACCTTTGTTTCTGTGTACTTCATCTTAAACTGTGGATGCTTGCATTGATCCAGGGACTAGCATTGCAATCACAGGGATCCTTTTCCTTTATAAAGGAGGGATCTTACACCAGGAGGACCACAATATGGTTCATTGCGGAATACTGTATGGGCTAGAGACAGAACTCAGAAAGCATTTCGAGAATGGCAATTCCTTTGATACCATGGGTGAATTGAAAATGATTTTTGATACCCATGCTGTCGTGGTATTGCCGACGAGTACGCCATGGAGGGGTCCTCACAGTGCGTGTTTAGAGACGTGGGGGAAGGCCGACGGTTGACGGGTATGAGGTAACACATCTTACCCAGGTTCAGATCCCACAACGGTGGCGGAATCCTACTCCTGCTATAAATCACTATAAGGGAAATACGCCGAGTTATAGAGATAGGTTCGCTGTGCGAGGTTGTCTGAAGTTGTCTATGATTGTGCCCTAAAGGCTCCCATAGGCCCGACTTATATAGTCGCCAGGTCCTAGGGTTACAGGGAAAAGTCCTAGCCGGACATGTTATAGAGTCCTACACCGTCTATTACTAGTCTTGCGTGTCTTGTACTCCAAGGCTCCGGGTACGTCGGTGACTCCACCATAGCCTTCCTTTATCCGGCATGGGCCTCCCTTCTGGATCCATCTAACTGGGCCGCCCAGCAGGCCATGGGCCATTCTACCAACTGTGGGCCACCTGGGTTATCGGATAAGAGACATGCTATGAGGATACCCATATAGCATAACCCCAACAGTAGACCCCGGAGAACTCCGAGATCTTGCGCCGTCTTGCCTCTTTAAGTGGAATGCTCCGTCTAGATGGATGTCGGCAAATCATCAAGCAATATCTTGTAGTCCTCCCAAAGAACCCTGCAAGGTTTTCTCCGTCTTCAATTAGTAAGCCGGAGAATTGCTGAATCTTTCATCATACTCTTCCATAGCCGGAATGGATCCATCCATGCCAGAATCTTCTGATGCGATGGCTCATCTACCTATGACATCTAGGGTGACGCAGACATAGGTCAGCGACGCCTCGTCACTCACACATGCAGAGAACGCAATCATGTCCACTTTTCCCGCGCGGGCGATATGAACCATTGGCGGTGACGGTTGGGACATGGTGGAATTTCGGCGCATGTTCGCGCACACGTCGTCTATGCGGCAACCGTCCGATCAGGCTGCATGAATCTTGATGCTGAAGATCATAAATAGTAACTGCGGTGGAATTTTTACTTTTCACCTCATTCTCTCCTTGCATCATCTTCTTCCTCCAGCGAGCGCCCCCTCGAGCTCTCCGCGCAACTTTGCGAAAAACCCTAACTCCAATCTCGCCAGTCACTTTCAAACACTCGCAATGGCCAGCAGCAGTTCTACCCCCTCGATGGCGGCGTCGGGCGAAGCCGCGGCGAAGCCGACGAGCTCCATCGTCGTGCCCCCAAAGGGCATGGTCATCCCCGTCTCTGCGGTGGTCGAGACCACTGGCGGCGACCACAATCTAGCGACGCTGGAGCTGCTGGAGGAGGACAACAACTCCCACAAAGGTGATTGGCGTGGTTCGGACATCACGGACCGCGACATCAAGGAGCTAATCATCGAGGGCTACCTCCCCGCGACAGAGGGGCTCGCCTGGCGGGCGGCGCCGGCCGGCGAGGTCACACCTTCTCCCCAAGCCGGAGAAAAGGTGTACCTCAAAGAACAATTGGTACACGGTGTCTCCCTTCCCATCTCTAACTTCTTCCTTGCCGTCTTGAACCATTACCGAGTACATCCCCAAAACCTTTCTCCCAATAGTATCCTAGCGCTTAGCAATTACGCGGCGCTTTGTGAGGGTTACCTAGGGATTAAGCCTAGGCTAGATCTCTTTGTGTATTTCTTCACCGTCAAGTGCGAAGCTGGGGCCAGCAAGGATGAACTTAGAAATTGTGGCACCATTAGCTTCAAGATCCGTCCTGGCCGGTGGTTCCCCAACATCGTCGGCTATGAGTCCTGCAAGAACTGTCAGCGTACTTACTTCTACTGCCCAGATATCCCTCTGGCCGGCCGAGAAGTAACATACCCGGACTTCGTCAATGGAGCCGCCGCCGAAACCTCGACATGGAGATCCCAGGCCTCCCTTCCGTCTGACATTGACGCTTCCCGCGCCATAAGGCGGATAGAGTGGTTCGTAGAGACGGGTTTGACCTATTGGAGATATGCCCAAGAGGCAATAATAAAGTGGTTATTATCATATCTTCATACTTATGATAAATGTTTACATACCATGCTATAATTGTATTAATCGGAAACATTAATACTTGTGTGATTTGTAAACATAAAAGAGTCCCTAGTAAAGCCTCTTGTTAAACTAGCTTGTTGGTTAATATATGATCATGGTTTCCTGATCATGAACATAGAGATGTTATTAACAACATGGTCATATCATTAGGAGAATGATGTGATGGACATACTCCTATAGTTAAGCGTAGCATAAAGATCAAGTCATTTAATATAGTTCATTTGCTATAAGCTTTCTGATACATAGTAACCTAATTCCTTCGACCATGAGATCATGCTTATCACCATCACCGGAAGGATGCTTTGATGACATCAAACACCACACCGTAACTGGGTGGCTATAAAGGTGGCATTGAGTGTTCGGAAAGTATGGGTTGAGACACATGGATCAAGAGTGGGATTTGTCCATCCATATGACGGATAGATATACTCTGGGCCCTCTTGGTGGAATGTCATCCAATTAGCTTGCAAGCATGTGACTGGCTCACAAGGAATCACATACCACGGGAACGAGAAAAGAGTACTTATCGGTAACGAGGTTGAACTAGGTATGCAGAGATACCGACGATCAAAACCTCGGATAAGTAAGCTATCGTGAGACAAAGGGAAATTGGTATCGTATGTAAGTGGTTCATTCGATCACAAAGTAATCATAGAAATATGTGGAAGCCATATGAATTTCCATATTCCTCTATTGGTTATTGATCGGAGAAGTGTCTCGGTCATGTCCGCATAATTCACGAACCGTAGGGAGACACACTTAAGGATTCGATGTTGTTGAGTAGTTATGGAATGATGAGTAAGAAACCGAATGTTGTTTGGAGTCTCGGATGGGATCCGGGATATGACGAGGAGATCCGGAATGGTCCGGAGAATAAGATTCATATAAGGAAAGTCCTGTTTCGGAGTTGGGGAATGATTCCGGTGTTTTCATCGGGAATGTTCTAGAAGGGTCCGGAAGGTCCGGCACTCCAGAGGGGAAGGGTACATGAATGTGTCATGACAATGTGGAATGGTTGCATCATGTACTAGGTATTATGGCTGGCAAAAATAAAGGAAGAAATCAAATCCTAGTTTGAAAAGTCAAACGCCAATTTGAAAAGTCAAACGGCAAGTTTGCTTGGTGGAGGGAGAGTAGGAAACCTACTTGGGGAGGAAGTCCTCCTCCCTCCACCTGCCGGCCAAGGAGGCTGAGTTGGGGGAGGACTCCCTCCTCCCAACCGACGCCCTCCCACCTATAAAAGAAGGGGCAGGGGTGCCCCCTCTACCTACACCTCTCACACCCCAAACCCTAGCCCCAAGTCGCCGGCCTCCTCCAGTGCAGCCGCCGCCTAGGGCATCCTCTAAGTCGCCGAGTTAGGGTTTCCCCAAACCCTAGCCGCCGTCCAAGATCTTCCCTTGGTGCCTATAAACCCTAGATTTCCAAGGCCCTCTCTCATACTTCACCATACTCCCTTCGGCTTACGGCGAAGCCCTGCGAGATCTCCCCTCTACTTCTGGTACCACGCCGTCGTGCTGCCGGAATTGCGAGGAGAGTGCTACAACCTCTGCTGCCTGCTGGAACAAGGGAGAGGAAGGTCTTCATCGATTACCGAACGTGTGACCGACTGCGGAAGTTCTGCCGGAACGCAGCGCCGGAAGGATCGTCTATGCGATCTTGAGATCGAAAGTGTACGACTACATCACCCACGAGAATCTGCTCTCGTTCACCGCTTTGGATCTTCGAGGGTTAGTATTCTATCGACTCGTTGCTACAATCTAGTAGATAGATCTTGGCTTGATCATAGATTAGATCTTGATTGTGTGTTCATGCGGTAGAAATTTTTTGTTTTCCCTTCTACGAACCCCTACAGTGGTATCATAGCCGTGTCTATATGTAGATCTGCTGCACGAGTAGAACACAATGGTCATTGTGGGCGGTGGTGTTTTATTATCAAATGCTTCTTGTGTACTTTGCATCTTGCGGTATGATGGGATGAAGTGGCCCGGGCTAACCTTACATGACATCATTCATGAGACTTGCTCCACGCTCAACATGCAACTTGTATTGCATAAGTGGCTTTGTGGGTGTCTGTCTCTCCCATCATAGTATAGATCCGATTTACAACGGGCACTTGATAGTTCAAGCATCAACGTTGTGGTTCCTGTTCATAAGTTAGAGCGACACTTATTGAAAGCCCCAAACCACGTAAAATATGCAAAGAAAATTAGAGGCGTCTAACTTTGTTTTGCAGGGGTGTGCTGTGATGTGATATGGCCATGATTGTGATTATATTTGATGTATGCAATGTTCCTTATTGTAAGTTGGCAACCGGCAGGAGCCATATGGTTGTCTTTAAATTCTGTTAAGACCTGCGTGTCTATTCAAAGTAGTTGTAATAGTTGAAGCTGGTGGATGACAACCATGGAGCAGCATCATTGACCTTAATGCAATGTCGGTGATGATGGATATCATGTTCGTGCTTGAAGATGGAGATCGGAAGCACAAAGAATAAAGGCCATATCATATCACATATTATGAATTGCATGTGATGTTAATCCTTTTATGCATCTTGTATTGCTTAGTTCACGACGGTAGCATTATAAGATGATCTCTCAAGCACACAATTTCAAGTTTTAAAGTGTTCATAGTAAGCACCGTTGCTAAAGCTCGTTGTTTCGAAGCACCACGTGATGATCGGGTGTGTTAGATTCTGCGAGTGTATACAACATGAGCAAGCTAGATTTTCTCATGCGGAAGCTAAGGTTTGATCTTGACGAGCCTAGCATGTACAGACATGGGCTCGGAACACGGATCACCAAAAGGTAAAGCATGAGTCATATAGTAGATATGATGAACATGTTGATTGTTCGCCATTGAAGCTACATCAACTCTCGTGATGATCGGTTTTGATGTGGTGGATTTGGTTCGTGTGATCACTAAAACAATGTGAGGGATATTGTTTTGAGTGGGATTTCAACGACAATATGATTAAAAGTTGAACACTATTTATCATAAATTAAATCAAAGTGAATTTGCATAGTTGTTGTAGCCATTGGCATCCGTTTACCACCTTGCGCTTAGTTTTAATTGAGATGATAGAACTATAGAATTCTGGTTAGTTACTTTACGAACTGGTATCGTATTGTTTTGAAGTGTTAATCTAAAGTTTAAAAGTCCTATTGCAAACTTTCAGTAAGTTCCGGTTACTCCATGAAGTTTAATAATTGGTATTAAATCAAGAGTGACAATTCCAAGTGTTAGTGTATGAGTATCATGTTTGTCTCCATGATTCTTGATATTGAAAGGATTGTCTTAATATCAAGGTTATCCAAGATCTGAAAGAGTTGTTTCAGAAACCATGATGTGTGGAAGATATTGTGATATATGAAACGAAGTTTTGGTTGCAACATGATAGAGTATAATATGGCAAAAGTCATGTTCTCATATTTGATGAGAATTTGCAAAAGGTTGGAGACATTAGTTGTCCTAATCCTCCAAAAGGTTTTGGAGAGCAACATTATACTCGCGATTCACCGTTACAAGCTAAAAGTAGCTTGATCATGGATAATTCCATGATAAGGGTGAATATTTGGTGTAGGTAAATTTTTTACTACACCAAGAGATTACTAAAGAAAGGAATTTGAAAGAACACCAAACATTTGATGATGGTGATCTACTTCAAAGTGCAAGTCCAAAGACATTGGTATTTTACTATACATGCTTTGGACTATGTGTCATGTATATGGCTCCACTATTGATGTTGATAGATTCTTTCAAACAGAAAAGGAAATACTGAAAGAGAATCTCATAAGTATATGGCAGAAAAGAAAAGTCTAGAATTGTTCAGCTTAAGTATATAGATGATATACATGTTATGGATATATTGTTTGCTTATTAAACAATGTGGTTCTTAAGTATTTGATACTGAATTTGTTGGTGTGAATCGTCATACGAAACAACACAATTCATGAACTACAATGGCCTAAGTAACTAGCAAAATAATATGTGATGATGTTCATCGAGAACAAATAAAGGGTTATTGTGCTGCTTGTTAAACATCAAAGCTTGCCTTCAAGATTTGTTTTATCAGGCATTATGAGAACAAAAGGGTTGTTCAAATAATTGCCGTAATCCATAAAATATGGATGATTCACAAATCTCGTTGGAGAATTCACATCCATAAAACTAGTGCTAAAAATTTCGAAAGACAAATTGATTGAAAGATCACTTAGGAAGTGACATCGCCGTTTAAATTATATTGGAAAGAAAACATGAAGAAACTCCATGTGGATGGAATTTTGGAGTCCTTTTGATTTTTGATCAAATGACGCTTGTGAAACTTTCCTAGAGATAATTAAAACTTCGTTCATAGGCCAAAAGGGAACGAATGACTAGCTTATTGGAACTTGTACATATTGTTGTATGAAGTCCATTATGTGTAGTCAAGAGCGATGGATTTCAACTTCATATGTTTTCTCCAAATTTGAGTGAATATATGAATATTTACTTAATAAGGATGAAGTATGAAACATTTGAAAAGTTCAAAGATTTTCAAGATGAAGTGCAAAATCATTGTAACAAGAATATAAATAGTTTATGATATGATCATAAAGGAAGATATTTGAGTTACAAGTTTAGCATAATACCTAAGATTTAAGGAATCGTTCCATGGATTTGCATTTCCCGAAACACCATAAGAGTATGGAGCGTTCGAGATATGTAATTAAAACCTTGTTTGACATGGTAAGATCAAAGGTGTAATTTATAAAACTGTCATTGTATTTTAAAGATTAAAAGCTCTAGAGACTACCGTTTTTCCACTGAAACGAGCTCCATCATAATCCGTTTAATTGACACCATATAAAGTTATGGTTTGGGATAAAACCCAAGTTGTCCTTTCTTAAAAATTGGTATGCTATGCATAAGAAAGATATTTGCAACCAAAATCGGATGAACATATCTTTGTATGTTATTTTGAATAATAGTTAAGTATTCCTCCATAACACCAAAGACAAAATTGTTTGTCGCTTAGAACGTCAAGTTTCTTTGAGAAGGAATTTTTCGTGAAAAGTTAAGTGGGAGGACAATAGAACTTTGATAAGGTTAAAAGAACCTTAGCTATATGTGCAAAATTGTGCAGCGCCGAAAAGTGTTCCGGAGGCAGCAACAATGCTCATGGCTCACGTTCCTCAAAGGTTGTGGTCACGGAGGACTAAGTTCCTATTGAAACAAGAAAGTCGGGTAAACAATCAAATACCAAGATTTGAGAGTTAAATCATTATTTAACGATAATGATCCGACTACATGCAAAGAAGCAATGATGGGCCCTAACTCCGTCAAAATGGCTTGAAGCCATAAAATCCGTGATAGTTCCATATACAAGAGATCAAGATTTGAACTTGAAAGACCCTCTAGAAAGGTGCAAGACCTTACAGTCATATTTGGATCTATAAGAAATAGACATGGATGTTTCACATCTATGAAATTATCGACATACCGGGAAAGAGTTCACGACAATGTTCAAAGAATTGACTTTGACAAGATCTGATCTTTCATTAAGCGATATTTAGTCTAGACGGATTAATATAGCAACCATGACATATAATTTTGTTATGTGTTGAATAAACAAAACAAGTTCTTCTAATAGAATGGTTACCTAGGACGTGTGCATGACACAGTCCAAAGGGTTTTGTTAATTCAAAGGATGCTAAAAGCATATGCAAACTTCAATGGTTGAGGTAAGCATCGCGGAGTTGGAATCTTCACTATGATGAAACTGTTAAAATAGTTTAATTTCATCAGAGACGATGAAGATGCTTGCATTTGCAAGAAATTAAGTGGGAGCGCTAAGACATGTTTCTAATACATTATGTGGAAGACATATTGTTGATTGGAAATGATGTATCTTTTATTAACACATATTAAGAATTTCATCCTGATGAAAGGCTTAGGCAAAACCCGAATATTTGGCATCAATGTCTATATGGATAAATTGTGATGCCAATATGGTTGTGCCAGAAGTACATAGACGAGATATTGAATGAGTTCAATATAGGAACTACAAGAAAGGTTCTTGTTGCATAGGAAGGATCAAATAAATATTTAAGTATTTTTGATACTTGATAGATAAAATAACAAAGAGTATTTTATCAATCATATTGTGATATGTACAAATCCAGATATGTCCTATGCTCTAAATGTTATGAGCATATACCAGAATGATTCATAAGATAATCATTGGACGATAGTAAAGATATTCTTATGATCTTGTAAAAGAACTAAGAATATATTATTTTGTAGAAGTGACAAATAGATGGTTAGTTCATTGTAAATGAATTACATTGATGCTAGTTTTGTCACAAAGTACAAATTAAGTTTATCTCAATCTAAACTAAGGGTGGCACAATATAATGGAAAGTAAGTTCCATAATGAATTTGGATGAGTTCCAAAGTTAAGACATTGTGACAGATACTACAACAAAAGGTTAAGTATATAACTGATATTATAGCAGCAAAAGAGGGCATTTGTGTCAAGTAGTTTGTTATCAAACTAGGTGTAGTTCAAAGCAGGGATAATACTATGAAGATATATTGTACGACAATATTATCAACATGTTTTAACCCCAAAGAACTAAAGGTCACACCAAAGGACCAAATTTGTACGAAGCCATTTCATTAGAGAATGAGTGATGCGTAGAGACGCAAAGACATGCAATTACACACGGACCTGGAAGTGTCAGATCCGAAGATCAGTTGACCACTAGCAATCGTGTACATACGACACCAGAAAGCCATAGGTGTTGAATACACAAAGGTTTGAAACTAGATTCTTGACTCTAGTGCAAGTGGGAGACTGTTGGAGATATGCCCAAGAGGCAATAATAAAGTGGTTATTATCATATCTTCATACTTATGATAAATGTTTACATACCATGCTATAATTGTATTAATCGGAAACATTAATACTTGTGTGATTTGTAAACATAAAAGAGTCCCTAGTAAAGCCTCTTGTTAAACTAGCTTGTTGGTTAATATATGATCATGGTTTCCTGATCATGAACATAGAGATGTTATTAACAACAGGGTCATATCATTAGGAGAATGATGTGATGGACATACTCCTATAGTTAAGCGTAGCATAAAGATCAAGTCATTTAATATAGTTCATTTGCTATAAGCTTTCTGATACATAGTAACCTAATTCCTTCGACCATGAGATCATGCTTATCACCATCACCAGAAGGATGATTTGATGACATCAAACACCACACCATAACCGGGTGGCTATAAAGGTGGCATTGAGTGTTCGGAAAGTATGGGTTGAGACACATGGATCAAGAGTGGGATTTGTCCATCCATATGACGGATAGATATACTCTGGGCCCTCTCGGTGGAATGTCATCCAATTAGCTTGCAAGCATGTGACTAGCTCACAAGGGATCACATACCATGGGAACGAGAAAAGAGTACTTTCAGTAACGAGGTTGAACTAGGTATGCAGAGATACCGACGATCAAAACCTCAGATAAGTAAGCTATCGTGAGACAAAGAGAAATTGGTATCGTATGTAAGTGGTTCATTCGATCGCAAAGTAATCGTAGAAATATGTGGGAGCCATATGAATTTCCAGATTCCTCTATTGGTTATTGGAGAAGTGTCTCGGTCATGTCCGCATAATTCACGAACCGTAGGGAGACACACTTAAGGATTCGATGTTGTTGAGTAGTTATGGAATGATGAGTAAGAGACTGAATGTTGTTCGGAGTCTCGGATAGGATCCGGGATATTACGAGGGGATCCGGAATGGTCCGGAGAATAAGATTCATATAAGGAAAGTCCTGTTTCGGAGTTGGGGAATGATTCCGGTGTTTTCATCGGGAATGTTCTAGAAGGGTCCGGAAGGTCCGGCACTCCAGAGGGGAAGGGAACATGAATGTGTCATGACAATGTGGAATGGTTGCATCATGTACTAGGTATCATGGCTGGGCAAAATAAAGGAAGAAATCAAATCCTAGTTTGAAAAGTCAAACGCCAATTTAAAAAGTCAAATGGCAAGTTTGCTTGGTGGAGGGAGAGTAGGAAACCTACTTGGGGAGGAAGTCCTCCTCCCTCCACCCGCCGGCCAAGGAGGCTGAGTTGGAGGAGGACTCCCTCCTCCCAATCGGCACCCTCCCACCTATAAAAGAAGGGGCGGGGGTGCCCCCTCTACCTACACCTCTCACACCCCAAACCCTAGCCCCAAGTCGTCGGCCTCCTCCAGTGCAGCCGCCGCCTAGGGAATCCTCTAAGTCGCCGAGTTAGGGTTTCCCCAAACCCTTGCCGCCGGCCAAGCTCTCTCGTTGGTGCCTCTAAACCCTAGATTGCCAAGGCCCTCTCTCATACTTCACCATACTCGCTCCGGCTTACGGCGAAGCCCTGCGAGATCTCCCTCTACTTCTGGTACCACGCCGTCGTGCTGCCGGAATCGCGAGGAGAGTGCTACAACCTTCGCTACCTGCTAGAACAAGGGAGAGGAAGGTCCTCCTCGAGTACTGAACGTGTGACCGACTGCGGAAGCGCTTCCGGAACGTAGCGCCGGAAGGATCGTCTACGCGATCTTGAGATCGGAAGTGTACAACTACATCACCCACGAGAATCTTCTATCGTTAACTGCTTTGGATCTTCGAGGGTTAGTATTCTATCGACTCGTTGCTACAATCTAGTAGATAGATCTTTGCTTGATCATAGATTAGATCTTGATTGTGTGTTCATGCGGTAGAATTTTTTTGTTTTCCATGCTACGAACCCCTACATGACCGGCTTGGACCTAGCCATGTGCTAGTTCATCAGGAGAATCCAGCCTCTACAGCACCACTCGAAGCTGATGCACAAGTATACTAGCGATAGAAGGGATAGCCTTCGCATCTCCATGAATAATTTCTCGAGCGACTCCGCCAAGCTCCATCTCAAGGACATCGTCAAGGTGAAGGAAAAGAAGCGTGGCTTCACCATCACCTACGACATGTTCGTAGAGAGCAAGTTCCCAAAGGTAACTGTTTATTTTCCATGTATGACATATACTCTAGTTCTTCCGTCTAGCCGTTACCATCTCATCTAACACGGAGGTTCTTTACCTTAAAAGCTTAGCGACATAGAAGAGGACAACATGGCTCCTCAAATCTATGATCCAAATATGAAGGAAGTCACCGTCGTGTCCGACGACGAGGCTCCATTGGCGTGAAAGCGGAAAAGCTCCACCTCTGACGCTGCCGACGGAGGCAAGAAGAAGAAGACGGAGGGTGGAGCCTACAAAAAGACTACCGCCGCCCTGGAGGCAGAGAAAAGAAAGATTACTGGGATCCCCTTTGCCAAAGCACCCCCTCTTGTGTAAGCTTCTTTCTCTCCGACATTGTCCATTTATCTGTCTTATTCCTGTACTTATGCATTTTGCACATTTCAGGAAGAAAACCATGACCGGCCTAAAGAAGACCTCCAAAACATCGGGGGCTTCTAGAACCATTAAGGACATGCTGCATCGTGACGCATCTCCCGCCATCGCCCTGTCACTCCTACCGTCAAACCTTCCTCCGCTGCGACAAGATCACAAGCTAAGGAAGCATCTAGCCCTTCCACCATGGAAGTGTACTCAGGTGCCTCTACCGAGATTGTTGTCATCGGCGAGCAGGCGACGCATGAGAGTGTCGCACACCAAATGGCTGAAGCTCCATTTAAGGATGCCATCGGTTGCGGTAAGGCGGTGGTGAAAGCTGGTACTTCTGCCGTAGGCGGCGCCCCCGCACCCAAGAAAACCATAGAGTATCCTAAGATAGTCTATCCGGTACTTACACCGGGTAGCACTACTCTGGTTCCTGGCGCGGCGCCGACATCTCCGACGTGCGGTCTAGAGGAGCTTCTCCGGCAAGCAGAGATCTTGCAAGGAAATAGTGCATCCTTCGGCAAGCTGCTGGCTGAGAGTGCTACCAACCTCAAGATCATTTCACTTGTAAGTTTTATTTGCCTTTTGCATTTCATATGAGTATCCCACTATAGCCCCCGAGGATTTAGACAGAAAACCATAGGTCTTTGCATCTAGATGCTCTAAGAGTGACTAAGCTAGAAAACTTCTCACTGTAGCCCCCAAGCATATAGGTGGAATGAATTATTCCGACTAGATGCTTTAAGAGTAGCATACGCAATGTTTACAAATTTCAATATTGTAGCCCCCATGCCTCTAGTTGTAACTGAATTAGTTCCCACTAGATGCTTTAAGAAAAGCTAAGCATACATCCGAGTTAAAAACTTTATACTGTAGCCCCCAAGCTTCTAATCGAGAACTGAATTAGCTCCGACTAGATGCTTAAAGAAAGACTAAGCATATTGCTAAGTTAAAAACTCTCGATGTAGTCCCCGAGCATCTAGGTGGAAAATTTCCAGCTAGATGCTCCAAGTAGACCAAACAACGTTTAACTTTTCTTTTTTCCACAGAACGAGAATGCTCGGAGGGGCATGGCCAACGACAAGTACCAGAACATGCGCGCTGACTTGGAAGCCGAAAAGGGTAAAACTGCCTTCTTGAAGGAACAGATCATCAAGAGCAAGCGTCTGTTTTTCCTTTCTTTTTCGTATTCTGACTTAAACTTGTGTATTCTCCGAGCACTGGCTGTGTACTTTGCTTTCGCCGACTTGCAGAAACCATTGCCAAGGCTAAGGACATTGTCGGGCAATCCAAGCACATTCAGGAGCTGGATAGCGAGAACAAGATCCTTAAGAAGGAGAGGAAGGACATGCTGAAGATGCATGAATAATCGATGAAAGCCTTGTAGGTCTCCGCCACCGAGGAGATGAACCGCTTGAAGGAGGAGATCTTGATCTTAAGAGATCAGAAGAAAGATGCCGATGAGCAGAATCAGCGCCACCATGAAGCGTACAAGCTTCTCCAACAAGAACGGGACTCCTTGGCGAATACCCTCTGGCAAGCTGAGGCTAGCATCTTCAGTAAGTGATTCTCCGTCTTGGATTTCTGTAGTCTAGATACTCTGAATTTTTGAACTCATGTGATCCTTGTCGGAATTTGCAGCTCCTATGGGTTTAAACCGGTCACCTCCTCTGGCAAAGGAATGCATGGTTCTTGCCGGCAACTTCATCAACACCACCATCGCGCAAGCCAAAGAGATTGCCAAGCCCCTCCAAATCAACATCAAGGCATCAGACTCTATGGCAAAGTTCTCGGAGATCCTGCACCGAGCCCCTGAGCGTATCACAAGCTGGAAAGCTTCATGTGCACGGGCCAGTGCAATGATGGCGCTGTCCATGGTAAAGGCACACTATGAAGATGCCGACATTGACACGGTAACCTCTGGCATTCCCGACGTAGATAACGATGGCAAGGAGATAAACCATGAGTCCATCTTGTCGTCACTCGCGGGTTATGACACCAGAGTTGCCGAGTTAGTCGACGTCAACGTCTTCGTGCCGATGATTTTTTCCGATCTTTGTCGGCAAACTCCAAAGAGAGATCCGACATCGATCCTTCCGCGAACGTATCCTGCCCGTAGGCGGTTCGTGCGGGCCTTGATGCTCCTCCGACTCCCAGGGAACTAGTGCCCGAGTCGGTTTCGCCAATGAAGAGGTGGATGTCTCTGATAGGAACGATCGAACACCGTGTAGGGTTCGTCTTCGCCGGGATCCAGAACCGTCAGGAGGGACCATCGGAACGTTTCCGGAGAAGAGAACGCGACCGATGGCTACGGTTTCGCCGATTCTCGTGAAGATCTTGGTCCTCGCCCGCTGAAGAGCCTAAAGCGCCTCCTGCCCCACGGTGGGCGCCAACTGTCGTGGTATTGCCAACGGGTACGCCATGGAGGGGTCCTCACAGTGCGTGTTTAGAGACGTGGGCGAAGGAGGACGGTTGACGGGTACAAGGTAACACAGCTTACCCAGGTTTAGATCCCACAACGGTGGCGGAATCCTACTCCTGCTATAAATCACTATAAGGGCAATACGCCGAGTTACAGAGATAGGTTCGCTGTGCGAGGTTGTCTGAAGTTGTCTATGATCATGCCCTAAAGGCTCCCATAGGCCCGACTTATATAGTCGCCAGGTCCTAGGGTTACAGGGAAAAGTCCTAGCCGGACAGGTTACAGAGTCCTACACCGTCTATTACTAGTCTCGTACTCCAAGGCTCCGGGTACGTCGGTGACTCCACCGTAGCCTTCCTTTATCCGGCATGGGCCTCCCTTCTGGATCCATCTAACAGGGCTGCCCAGCAGGCCATGGGCCATGCTACCAACTGTGGGCCACCCGGGTTATCCGGATAAGAGACATGCTATGAGGATACCCATATAGCATATCCCCAACACATGCTGCTATGGAGAGTTATGATGCTTCAGAAAAGTTCTTTAGCTGCATGATGGAAGAGAACAGCTCCGTTAGTGAGCACGTACTCAAAATGTCTGGGTACGCCGATAAGATTGTTTCCTTAGGAATAACAATTCCCATTGACTTAGGCATACATCGTGTTGTCCAATCTCTGCCACCAAGATACAAGAGCTTCGTGATGAACCATAACATTCATGGCATGAAGAATACTCTCCCCGAGCTTCTATCTATGCTTAAGACTGCTGAAGTGGAGATCAAGAAAGAACATCAAGTGTTGATGATCAATAAGACCACTAGTATCAAGAAGGACAAGAAAGGGCAAACAGAAGGGTAACTTCAAGAAGGGTGGCAAAGATGTTGTTGTGCCTAAAAAGAAGACCCGGGCTGTCCCTAAGCCTGATACCAAGTGCTACTATTGTAAGGGGACTAGCCACTATAAGCGCAATTGCCCCAAGTATTTGGAAGACAAGAAGGTCATCAAGATGAACAAAGGTATATATGATATACATGTTATTGATGTGTACTTGACTAGTACTCGTAGTAGCACCTGGGTATTTGATACTAGATCGATTGCTAATATATGTAACTCGAATTAGGGGCTACGAAACAGGCGACCGCTAGCAAGGGATGAGGTCACAATATGTGTTGGCAATGGATCAAGAGTTAATGTGATCGCCATCAGAACGCTGCCTCTCCATCTACCATCGGGATTAGTTTTAAACCTAAATAATTGTTATTTGGTGCCTGTGTTGAGCACGACCATTATATCCGGATCATGTTTATTGCAAGACGATTATCCCTTTAAATCCGAATACAATGGTTGTTTGATTTATATGAATAATATCTTTTATGGTCATGCGCCTATGATGAATGGTTTATTTCTTTTGAATCTCGATAATAGTAATACACATATTCATAATGTAGATGCCAAAAGGATTAAATTTGATGATGATATATCCGCATATATGTGGCACTACCGTCTAGGTCATATTAGCGTAAAACGCATGAAGAAACTCCATTCTGATGGACTTTTGGAATCACTTGATTTTGAATGACTTGATACATGTGAGCCATGCTTTATGGGAAAGATGACTAGAACCCCATTTTCCGGTACAATGGAGCGGGCGACAGATTTACTGGAAATCCTACATACCGATGTATGTGGTCCAATGAGTGTCTCAGCACGAGGTGGATATCGTAATTTTGTTACTTTCAATGTGATTTGAGTAGATATGGGTATATCTATTTGATGAAACACAAGTCTGAAACCTTTGGAAATTTCAAGGAATTTAAGAGTGAAGTGGAAAATCATCGGAATAAAAAGATTAAATTTCTGCGATCGGATCATGGGGGTGAATATCTAAGTTACGAGTTTGGCACACACATGTGAGAGTGTGGAATAGTTTTAAAACTCACGACTGTCAGAACACCACAGTGTAATGGTGTATCAGAGCATTGTAATCGTACCTTATTAGATATGGTCTGATCTATGATGTCTCTGACTGACTTGCCACTTTCTTTGGGTTATGCACTAGAAACCGTTGCATTCACTTTAAATAGGGCACCGTCTAAATCCGTTGAAACTACACCGTATGAATTGTGGTTTGGAAACAAACCTAAGTTATCATCTCTTAAAGTTTGGGGATGCAATGTTTATGTGAAGAAACTTTAGCCAGATAAACTTGAACCCAAAGCGGAAAAAATGCATCTTCATAGGATACCCTAAAGAAACAATTGGGTATTCCTTCTATCATAGATCCGAGGGAAAGGTTTTTGTTGCCAAGAATGGATCCTTTCTAGGGAAGGAGTTTCTCGCAAAAGGTGTGAGTAGTCAGAAGGTAAAACTTGAAGAGGTTATTTAACCTTCTCTTCATGAAATAGTGAGTGGCGCAGCACCAGAAATTGTTCCAGAGTTGAATTCACCGAATGAAGAGGGAACTAACGATAAAGATCATGAAACTCTAAATAAGTACACTACTAAACCTCTCATGTCAAGTAGGCCACGTGCAGCTCCTCAAATATATGGAAATCATGTCATGAATTTCATGGTTGATGGAAATGATGACCCTGTGACATATGAAAAAGCGATGATGAGCCCAGATTCCAACAAATGGCTAGAAGCCATGCAATCCGAGAAGGAATCCATGTACGAAAACCAAGTTTGGACCATGGTGGACTTACCTCACGATCGAAAGGCCATTGAGAATAAATGGATTTTTAAGAAGAAAACTGACGCTGATGGTAACGTGACCATCTATAAAGCTCGACTTGTCGCAAAGGGGTTTCAACAAATTCAAGGAGTTGACTATGATGAGACATTCTCTCCCATAGCAATGCTAAAGTTGGTTAGGATTATGTTAGCAATTGCTGCATTTTTCGATTATGAAATTTGGCATATAGATGTCAAAACCGCATTCCTCAATGGTAATATTGAAAAAGAGTTGTATATGGTACAACCAAAGGGTTTTGATGATCCTTAGGATGGTAACAAGGTATGCAAGCTTCAGCGATCCATCTATGGACTGAAGCAAGCATCCCAGAGTTGGAATTTCCGCTTTGATTAGGTGATCAAAGAGTTTGGATTTTCCAAACTTACGAAGAAGCTTGTATTTGTAGGGTTCGCGGCATGGAAAACAAAAAAATTCCTATGATGGGAACAACTATGTACCAAGATCTATCTACTAGATACAAGCAACAGGCGGATATACATCCATAGAGAACATACACTTGAAGATCGACAAGGCTTAACAAGGTTGAACTCGTGGTTGATGTAGACGATCTCTTGCCGATCTCAAGATCGAGAGGAAGTCCTAGCACCGCAAATCAGCGGTGCACTCGCACACACGTCCGAGGCACCGAGCAACCTCCGCCTCCTCGCTCCAGCGATGCAGCGGAAGCACAACTCTTTCTTGCCGAATAGCCACCGGGAACATGTATCTCGCTAGTCCGAGACCATGGGGGGTAAATACTAGAGGGGGAGAGAGATCCTTCACGAGGAGGTGTGAGTGAGAAGAGAGGAGGGGGCTCCTTTTATAGGAGGAGGGGGCACCCAAGGGGGTGTCCACCGTCCATGGGGGATACCCCCTCCTCTCCTTCATTCATGTGGGTGGACACTCCACTCACAAAAAGCCCTTCAATTTCCTCCACTCAAAAACCCACTCAAATTCCCATTAAATTTCCACCAAATTTAATGCAAACTCTCATTAAATAAAACTCCTTTTATTTATTCAGAATTTTGTCAATTACTTTAATGACAAGCATTCACATATAACCCCTTGCTAGTATTTCATTTCACATGAAAAAACACTTTCTGCAATTTCACCCGAAAACCCGTTTCGGCATCTAGTGAAATAAATTCCTGCGCTTGTTATTTTTTTCGGAATGAAACTTTTGCTCCAAATGGATGTCGGTGTCTCTTAAGTGTGTCACCCTACGGTTTGCGAATAATGCGTACATGATCGAGACCCCTCTCAGATCAATAATCAGAAGCAGGACCTGGAGATCCATACTGACTCCCACACATTCAGCGATGACTTTCTTGTGATCGCGAGAACCTTTTACGCTAGTATCTTAATCCTCACTACAGGAAATGTGTTGATTTGTGACATTCTCATAGTGACTGGAAATCAAATCGTCATAGATCTATGACGATGTTTTCCAAGATCGTCATGGGCTCATTTGGGGAGGTCAAAACCCTGTAAAATTACGATGTTTTGTTCCAAATCGTCGTAATTTCATCATATAAAATGGGCATAACCTGTCTCTGGCCTTATTTTGTGCGACTACGACGTTTCTGTATCGTCATATAGGCATTAAGTTGCGATGGAACAGCCTGAGACGGCAACCAGCTCATCTATTTTGCCTATGTGTCAACATGTGGGACCTGCTCCAGTTTTTTTATGAGCTGCCCAATTTATTTTATACAATGAATTGCCTATTCTGGCCCAATGGACGGCCAATGCTCAGCGTGGCCCATGCCGGCCCAATACACCGAATGGCCAGTTTTTGGTTAAAATGGCAAAAAATGTGGAGCTGCGGGGACTCGAACCCACGACCGACGCTCCTTTTCAGCTCATCGTACCGCTAGGCTAGTCAAGTGATGTTGTTTTATATGAAAGAGTATGTCTATATGAAACAGAACAATACGATCCACCTTATCTAACAGTCACGCTCAGTGGAGGGGACTTGGACAAATTCAGCGCTGAGAGAGGCGCTGAGACAGAGAGGGCTCAGCCGACGGAGGGGGCAGGGCCGGCGATGAACGACGGAGGGGGCGGGGCCAGCGGTGAACGACAGAGGGGGTAGGGCCTGCGGTGACCGATGGAGGGGGAGGGGGAGGGGCGGCGGTGACCGACGGAGGGGGCGGGGCCGGCAGTGAATGACAGAGGGGGCGGGGCCATCGGTGACCGACGGAGGGGGCAGGGCCTGCGGTGATCGACAAAGGGGGAGGGGGAGGGGGTGACGGTGACCGACGGAGGCGGCGGTAACTAGCCTAACCAAGTCCACTGTCATCTTTTTGGCGTTGCTTCTCTCCAATTAACCCTTTTTTTAGTTGGCAGCAAATTCATCTTAGTGTGTTGTCGTGGTATTGCCGACGAGTACGCCATGGAGGGTTCCTCACAGTGCGTGTTTAGAGACGTGGGGTAAGGCGGACGGTCGACGGGTACGAGGTAGCACAACTTACCCAGATTCAGATCCCACGACGGTGGCGGAATCCTACTCCTGCTATAAATCACTATAATAGCAATACGCCGAGTTACAGAGATAGGTTCGCTGTGCGAGGTTTTCTGAAGTTATGCCCTAAAGGCTCCCATAGGTCCGACTTATATAGTCGTCAGATCCTAGGGTTACAGGGAAAAGTCCTAGCCGGACAGGTTATAGAGTCCTACACCGTCTATCACTAGTCTTGTGTATCTTGTACTCCAAGGCTCCGGGTACGTTGGTGACTCCACCGTAGCCTTCCTTTATCCGGCATGGGCCTCCCTTCTGGATCCACCTAACTGGGTTGCCCAGCAGGCCATAGGCCATGCTACCAACTATGGGCCACCCGGGTCAGTCGGATAAGAGACATGCTATGAGGATACCCATATAGCATATCCCCAACAGTAGCCCCCGGAGAACTCCGAGATCTTGCGCCGTCTTGCCTTTTCACGTGGAACGCTCCGTCTAGATGGATGTCGGCAAATCGTCAAGCAATATCTTGTAGTCCTCCCAAAGAACCCTGCAAAGGTTTCTCCGCCTTCGATTAGTAAGTCGGAGAAATGCTGAATCTTCCATTGTACGTTTCCGTTAGTCGGATTAAATCCGTCCATGCCGGAATCTTTGATGCGACGGCTCATCTACCATGTCAGTTATGACGACGTAGGCCTAGGTCAGCGACGCCTCGTAACTCACACATGCAGAGAACGTAATCATAGCCGATTTTCCCGCGCAAGTAATGCGAACCGTTGGCGGCGACCGTTTGGAGACATGCCGAAATTACCGCACACGTTCTCGACCACGTCGTCTATGCGGCAACCGTCCGATTAACTGCACGAATCTTGACGTAGAGCAAGATAAATAGCAACCGTGGGACACTTGTTACTTTTTCACCCCATTCTCTCGCGTCATCGTCTTCTTTCTCCAGCCGCGTGCCTGCTCGAGCTCTCCGCGAAAACCTCGAGAAACCCTAGCCTTGCTCCCTGCACCAGTCGCACTCTCTTCCTCTTCCATGGCTAGCAGCAGCTCATCCCCATCAATGGCAGCGTCGAGCGAAGCCGCGGCGAAGCCGGCGAGCTCCGTCGTCGTGCCCCCTGAGGGCCTGGTCATCCCCGCATCGGCGGTGATAGAGACCACCGGCGGAGACCATAATCTGGCGGCGCTGGAGCCCCTGGAAGAGGAGCCAGACTCGCACAAAGGCGATTGGCTCGGCTCGGACATCACCGGCCGCGACATCCAAGAGATAGTCGCTGAGGGTTACCTCCCTGCGATGGAGGGGCTCGCCTGGAGGGCGGCGCCAGCCGGCGAGGTGACCCCATCTCCCCAAGCCGGAGAGAAAGTATACCTCAAGGCGCAATTGGTACGCGGCGTCTTGAATCACTTCAAGGTCCAACCCCACAACCTCTCACCCAATAGTATCTTAGTGCTTAGCAACTACGCGGCACTTTGTGAGGGTTACCTAGGGATTAGGCCTAGGTTAGATTGTTTGTATATTTCTTCACCGTCAAACGTGAAGCCGGACACAGTAGGGAGGAGCTTAGAAACTGCAGCACCATAAGCTTCAAGATCCGTCCTGGCCGGCGGTTCCCCGACATCATCGGCCACGAGTCATGCAAGAACTGGCAACGGACGTACTTCTACGGACCCGACATTCCTTTGGCGGGCCGAGAAGTAACGTACCCGGACTTCGTGGATGGAGCCGCCGCCGAAGTCTCCACATGGCGGTCCCATGCCTCCCTTCCCTCCGACCTCGACGCTTCCCGCGCAATAAGGTGGATCGAGTGGTTCGTAGAGACGGGTCTGACCGGCTTGGACCTAGCGATGTGCTGGTTCATCAGGCGGATCCAACCTCTGCAGCACCGCACGAAGTTCATGCACGAGTACACCGGCGACCGAAGGGATACCCTCCGGGTCTCCGAGGACAACTTCTCGAGCGACTCCGTGAAGTTCCGCCTTAAGGACATCGTCAAGGTGAAGGATAAGAAGCGCGGCTTCACCCTCACCTACGACATGTTCGTAGACGGCAAGTGCCCAAAGGTAGAAATTTATTCTCCGTGTATGATATTACTCCAGTTTTTCCGTCTTGCCAATACCATCTTGTCTAACACAATGACTTCTTACTTTAACAGCTTAGCGATCTAGAGGAGGGCAACCTGGCTGCCCAAATCTACGATCCGAAGATGAAGGACGTCATGGTCGTGTCCGACGATGATGTCCCGTTGGCGTGTAAGCGGAAGGGCTCCACCTCTGACGCTGCCGACGGAGGCAAGAAAAAGAAGACGGAGGGTGGAGCCTCCAAAAAGAGTACTGCCGCCCTGGAGGCGGAAAAGAGAAAAGCTACCGGGTTGTTTGCCAAAGCGCCACCCCTAGTGTAAGCCTCTCATTCTCCGACATTGTCTTATTTATCTGTTTTATTCTTGTACTTATGCATTTTGCACGTTTCAGGAAGAAAGCCACAACCAGCCTCAAGAAGTCCACCAAGACTCTTGGGGCTTCTAGAAATATTAAAGAGATGCTGCATCGTGACTCTTCCCCCGCCATCGCCCCTCCCACTCCTGCCGTCAAGCCCTCCTCCACTCCGACAAGCTCCCAAGTCCAGGAGGCACCAGGCCCTTCCGTCATGGAAGTGGACTCCGGCGCTTCAACCGAGCTTGCTGTTGTCGGCGAGCAGGCGATGCAGCAGAGCACTGCTCTTCAAATGGATAAAGCTCCGGCTAAGGATGCCATCGGTAGTGGCATGGCGGTGGTGGGGATTGGTACCTCTGCCGAAGGCGGCGCCTCTACTCCCCAAAAACCCTTCGAGTTCCCCAAGATAGTTTACCCGGCGCTTCTGCCGAGTAACATTACTATGTTTGCTGGAGGAGTGTCGTCATCTCCGACGTGCGGTCTGGAGGAGCTACTCCGACAAGCAGATATCTTGCAGGGAAATAGCATTTCCTTTGGCAAGTTGCTAGCCGAGAGTGCTACAAACCTCAAGATCATCGCACTTGTAAGTTTTACTTTGCCTTCTATATTTCATATGAGTATCCCACAGTAGCCCCCGAGGATGTAGACGGAAAACCATAGGTTTTGCATCTATATGCTCTAAGAGTGACGAAGTTAGAAAAAACTCTCACTGCAGCCCCCAAGCCTTTAGATGGAATGAAATATTCTGACTAGATGCTTTAAGAGTAGCACAACAGTGTTCATAATTTTCAATGTTGTAGCCCCCAAGCCTCTAGTTGTAACTGAATTAGTTCAGAAAAGCTATGCTTTTTACGAGTTAAAACTTTATACTGTAGCCCCCAAGCCTCTAGTTGAGAACTGAACTAGCTCCGACTAGATGCTTAAAGAAAAGCTAAGCATATTGCTAAGTTAAAAACTCTCGCTGTAGCCGCCGAGCATCTAGATGGAAAATCTCCGACTAGAAGCTCCAAGCAGACCAAACAACGATTTAATTTTATACTTTCTTTCACAGAACGAGAATGCTCGGAGGGGCATGGCCAACGAAAAGTACTAGAAGATGCGAGCGGATCTCGAAGCCGAAAAGGGTAAAACCGCCTTCTTGAAGGAACATATCATCAAAAATAAGAGTCTGTTTTCTTATTACGCATTTCCGTCTTCATGTTGTATCCCCAATCTCCGAGTACTTACTAAGTACTGTGTTTTCTCCGACTTGTAGAACATGTTGCCAAGGCTAAGGACATTATCGAGCAGTCCAAGCACATCCAGCAGCTGGACAGCGAGAACAAGATCCTTAAGAAGGAGAGGGAAGAAATGCTGAAGATGCACGAGGATTCCATGAAAGCCCTGCAGGACTCCGCCTCCGCTGAGATCAATTGCTTGAAGGACGAGCTTGCGATCCTAAAGGATCAGAAGCAAGCTGCCGATGAGCAAAACCTTCGCCATAGCGAGGCGTTTATGCTCCTCCAACAAGAGAAGGAATCCTTGGCGGACGTCTTCTGGCAGGCTAAGGCCAGCACCTTCAGTAAGTGTCCTCCGCCTTGTAGTTCTGTAGTCTGGATACTTAGGATTTTTGAACTCATGCAATCGTTGTCGGAATTTTCAGCGCCCATGGGTTTAACCCGCTCGCCTCCTTCGGACAAGGAATGCATGGTTCTTGCCGACAACTTCATCAACACCGCCATCGCCCAGGCCAAGGAGATCGCCAAGCCCCTGCAGATTTATATCAAGGCCTCGGACTCCGTGGCGAAGTATTCGGAGATTCTGCGCCGAGCCCCCGAGCGTGTCGTGAGCTGGAAAGCTTCTTGTGCACGGGATGGCACAAGGATGGCGCTGTCGATGGTGAAGGCACACTATGAAGATGCCGACATCGACACGGTGACATCTGGTATCCCCGACGCGGATGATGACAGCAAGGAGATCGATCACGATGTTATCCTGTCATCACTCGCAGGGTATGACACCAGGGTTGCCGAGTTGGTAGATGTTGACGCCTTCGTGCCCAGGAACTTTCTCGACAACGCCAACCCGGAATCCTCCGAGTCTCACCATAGCACCGATGCTGAGGGTGACACTCCGGCTGGTGATGATGCGGCTTCCAAGTCCCCTGCGCCCAAAGAGTGAAAAACACTTTGTAATTCTTGTTTCACCTTTGATGCATCCATGGAAGAAACTTGCTGATGTAATCCTTAAGGCGGAAAACAGTAGTTGTCATATCCTGCTACTTAAGAACTTATTGCCAGTTTGTATATATTTTTTAAGCAAGTGCTGGCTTATCCATCACTTTGGTTTTTATGCTTGACTTTTCATGAGTCAGAAGACTCGTGTCGGAACCATGCGCTTAGGTGATGATTCCTAATGGCACCATCAATAACCTAAGCACAAAATCGCCGACAATGAGTGCCGAAAGTCACTACTCCAGAATCCACATAAAAACAACAAAGAACGTGTAGACCAGAAAACTTAAGCTAACGCCCGTAGGCGGAATTTTCACAAGTGCAATCGCAAGACTTGTGCATAAAAGTTTTACATGATCCAAAAATGAACACTAAAGGAGGTAAAAGACTCAGAAATATGAGTGAACCAAAGAGCTTTATTTCATTGATCATATAAGAGGTACACAATTAGATAAAAAATGCTAAGTATAGAAAGGACGTAGCTGTGCTATGTTCCATGGCCGATCAAGCTCCGGGTAGTCATCATCCGGGTCACGTCGCTTACGCTTATGATCCTCGTTGGGTCTATCCTTGAGTTCACGATTGTCGACAAGGTAGTAAGACCCATTGAGCAACGCCTTGCTTATGATGAACGGTCCTTCCCATGGCAGGGATAATTTGTGTGACTTCTTCTGCTTAAGTCGGAGCACCAAATCCCCCTCTTTAAACGAGCGATGCCGAACGCGGTGACTATGGTAGCTGTGTAGCTTCTGCTGGTAGATGGTGGATCTTTGGCATGCCAAAACGCGCTCCTCCTAGAGAAGGTCCACATCTAGGCGTCTGGATTCTTCAGCGTCAACTTCGTCGTAGGCGGCAACTCTTGGTGCATCGTGGAGGATGTCGAAAGGTAGGATGGCTTCTGCTCCATATACCATGAAATAGGGGGTGTAGCCGGTGGATCTGTTAGGTGTAGTTCGTAAACTCCACAGCACAGACGGCAACTCTTCCGCCCAGGCTCCAGCTGCTCTATGCAGCGGTGCCTCAAGACGTGGCTTGATCCCCTGCAGAATTAGTCCATTGGCTCGCTCAACCTGACCATTGGATTGTGGGTGTGCCACAGATGCTAGGTCAAGTCGGATGCCTTTGTCCCAACAATAGGCCTCCACTTCTCCAAGTGACAAGTTGCTTCTGTTGTCGGTAATGATGCTATGTGGGAGACCAAATCTCACCACTAAATCCCGGACAAACCTGAGGGCAGTTGCCCCATCAAGCTTTCTAATGGGTTTAGCTTCTATCCATTTGGTGAATTTGTCAATTGCTACGAGCAGATGCATAAATCCACATGGTGCCGTCTGTAATGGTCCCACCATGTCTAGCCCCCAGACTGCAAACGGCCAAGTTATTGGTATTGTTCGCAATTCTTCAGCAGTAACATGTGGTTGTCGGGCATAATACTGGCATCATGTGCATGTCTCAACCAGCTTGTCGGCGTCCGCCTTCGCGGTCAACCAGTAGAATCCTTGCCAGAAGGCTTTCGCGACCAAAGATCGAGGAGCGGCGTGATGCCTGCAATCTCCGAGATGGATTTCGCGTAGGATTTCCATATCTTCTAGCTGGGAAACACACTTTAGGTATACACCAGTAGTGTTCCTCTTGTAGAGTTGTCCATTGATTATGGTATAACCCTTTTCTCATCGTACTATTTGCCGTCTTTCGACTTCGTCGTCGGGCAAAGTTCCGTGTTCGAGTTACTCCATGAACGGTTTTTTCCAAGCCGGAGGGATCTTTGTCACCATGTTGACGAAAGAGTCAGCTCTGTCCGGGTTGTCGATGTCGGCGCCCTTCATGGATGGTGTGCGTAGATGCTCTAGGAAAACTCCTGGCGGAATTTGCTTGCGCCCTGATCCAAGTTTAGACAGTAGATCAGTCGCCTCGTTTTGCTCCCTAGGCACATATTTGACTTCGTAGCCCAAGAAGCTCTTGGCTATCTCGTCCACTTCGTCTCGATATGCCGCCATCATAGGGTTCCGCGCATTCTAGGTGCCAGCCACCTGCTGGGCAACCAAGTCGGAATCTCCACATCAAACTATGCGCTTGATGCCGATATCCTTGGCTACACGCAGTCCGTGAATGAGTGCTTCATACTCCGCCATGTTGTTTGTAGCCTCGAAGTGGATCTGCAGAAAGTAGTGTAGCTTGTCTCCTTTTGGTGACTGTAGCAATACACCAGCCCCCGAGCCGTTGAGCAACTTTGATCCTTCAAAGTGCATCACCCAGTACTCTGGTTCTGGCAATGGAGTAGCATCTGGCATCTCCGTCCAATCTGCAATGAATTCCGCCAAGGCTTGTGACTTGATAGCTTCGCGTCTCTTGTAGGTGATCTCGAAGGCGGCAAGTTCAATGCCCCACTTCGCGACCCTTCCTGTAGCGTCGCTGTTGTTGATAATGTCGGACAGTGGAGTCATGCTCACTACTGTGATTGGGTGCTCCTGAAAGTAGTGCCTTAACTTCCGAGAAGCAAGGAATACTCCATAAGCTATCTTTTGTTAGTGCGGGTAATGCTGCTTGGACTCTGTCAAGACCTCGCTTACGTAGTAAACTGGTCGTTGAACTCCGTACTCATAGCCTGGTTCCTGCCGCTCTACCACGACGACGATGCTGATAACCCGGTTGGTTGCCGCCATGTAAATTAACAGGGGCTCTCCGGGCTCGGGTGCTGCAAGGATGGGCGCTGAGAAAAGAATCCCCTTGAGCTGCTTCAATGCTGCATCTGCCTCGTCCGTCCATGTGAATTTGTCCGCCTTCTTCAGCAACTTGTACAGCGGCAGAGCCTTCTCTCCAAGTCGGCTGACGAACCGACTAACTGCTGCAACACAACCTATTAGTCGTTGGATGTCCTTGAGGCATGTCGGACGGTTTATGTTTAAGATGGCCTTGATTTTCTCCAGGTTGACTGTCATGGTGGTGGCACGGCAGATTCCATGGGTAGGCTAAAGTATGGGGACAATGGATGCTAGAGGGATCTAGGGAGGGAAGATGTAGTTGATTCTACACACAAATGACTGAGGTTAAGATCTTTATTTCTCCTTCCTTGGGCTACAAGTGCTCCTTGAGCTGTTTACAAGTAGAGAGGAAGAACTTTACCAGCCTAACGGTACCAAATGAGCCCATCCCCTCCTCAGGGTCCAAGCCTCCCCTTATAAAGGAGAGCCTTGGGTTCCTTTAGGGCTGGCGTGGCAAGCATATTCGAGGCATATGCTTGTCCCAATATAGTAGTTCGGCGGCCTCCTTTCCCTGTCGCCCTTCTAACGACGACAAGGTTCCAGAGGGCCCCTCCTGCGTTCCTCGGGCTTCAGGACTATCACCTCCATGACCTCCTTCTGCCCCTCTGTCGCTCTGCGCCTTTGTCCCTTGTGCTTGGCTCTGCTCAGATTCTCCCTAGCCTGTGGCTAGAGTTTGATTTTAGGCTTCTCCTTCTCCTGCAAGCTTCGTATCATTTGGCCCCACCTCGCGTAACTCGGCTCGTCCTTCACCTGCATTAAGATTACTCGGGCTAACCTGGCCGACTTATACAGTACTTCGGCCGGGTAATGCCTTGCTATTATCATAGGGGTCCTGCCCTTTCATATCTCGACCGACCTCTATATGATTCGACCGACTTAGACTGTAACTCGGAAACTGGACGGGGGACGTCCTTCCGTCTTTCCCCGTCTTTACCCTATCCGAGGTCACCTCCCCAACATTAGTCCCCGAAGCTGGTATGGCCCCGCCAATAACTTCGGCTGGGCCGTATCAGTTTTATGACATTCGTTCTGCATTGTTTCCGAGTTACCTTTTTCTCGTTCGAGGTATCATCATATCTTCTCACGTACGCCTTGTCCTACGTGTCATACTCATCATTGTTTTCCTAGTTTTTTGCTCCTCTACAGTATTTACTGACAAGCTACAGTTATCACTGCGCCTGCGACGGCGCTGCGACGCCTCGTGTGCCGTTTCCGTCGGGGATCGTGGCCTTCTTTTCCACTGTGTGGTCGTCGGCGCGGTTCCTCTTAGCGTCGTGCGTTCATGCCACGTACACGATCTACATGGTCAACCGCCACACCCACGATCCCATTACCTCGCAAGCGGCGCGGTTATAAAGAGGGGCGCGGATCTAGGGGATTCACTTTCCCCCTTCGCTCACATGCACCCTTCTTCTACCTCTCTCATCTGCGCCCGTTCGCGCTTCCGCCGCCGTGCGCTCATCTAGGTCCTTGACGGCAGGGATCCCGCCGCATTGCTCTGTCGCCTTCGTCCCTGTTTGCTCGCTCCGGCACCGTTGCCGGTGACTTCATCCGCTCCTATCGCCTAGCTTCTCCTCTAGAGACCTCTGTTTTTATTCTGTTCTCGCGCGGCAGTTCTTTCTCTGCTCCGCCGCCGTTTTCGGGTAGAACCACGGCGGGGCCTTGTAGTTCTAGGTTTTCCTCCGCCGCTATCTCCTCCTCCATAAGTTTCTCCGGCGACCTCATGTCGAGCTCCGTAAGCGGTGCGCTTGTCGAGGACGATGATGCTGCATCTGGGCCCGAGCGGGACTCGTGGCAGGGCTCTTCTGTCACTCGCCGCGAGGTTGAGTGGCTAATCCGGACTCGCCGGATTCCTGCCGAGGTAGCTTGTCGCTTACCCGGCAGCGAATCCTCTCCAGACCTTAGGGAGGGAGAGTATCTAGTTTTCATGTCGCATTTTGCACGCGGTTTTGGTCTCCCTCTCAGTGACTTTGCTAGGGAGTTCCTTGATTACTTCGGCCTTCAGCCGCATCATCTTCCTGCTAACGCCATTGCCTCTCTCTCTGCTTTCATCTCTGCCTCGGAGGGATACTTCGGCCTATGGCCGTCTGTGCACGTCTGGTCAAAGTTTTTCCAGATTCGTTCCAACGTCGTCCCAGACAAATCTCTGCAACCCTCCGAGAAGTTGCTCACCCAATGTGGAGCAGCGTCTATCACACCTCGGAGGAAATCCGAATTTCCTTGTGTCGCAGGTCTAGAATCATGTAAGAAGTGGCACAAGTCCTTCTTTTATGTCAAGAACTCTGGGAATGAGGATAAGATTCATCTCCCTGCCTTTTCCATTGGCCCTCCTTCCAAGAAGAACTGGACCTATAATCCGAGGAAGAGTCATGCTTTGGCCGAGGCTTTTGAGATTCGGCTGAAGGAACTGATCCGCTCCGGGCTACGCGGCGAGGATCTGATGACTACCTTCGTCAGCAGCCGAATCTGCCCATTCCAGAAACGCACACACAAGCTCTGCTATATGAGCGGTCCTCTCGACGCCAACCGAGTCTCGACGGTGGAGCTGGACAACTACCTCATCTTCAAGCGTGTCCGGGCTATCTTTAAGACGAAGATGCCGGAGGATTGGGCCTAGGGATTGAAGCCATTCACCCGCGAGCATCCCCCTCCCGAAGTAAGTTTACGCATTAGTGTTTTGGTTCCTAATCGCGTTCGTAACTCTTTTTGCTAACTTTTCTCTTTCTTGTCCTGCAGAGGTTTGAGGAGCAGAAGACCGAGGACGCTGAGGTTTTGTCACTCCCGTGGCCTGCAGATCGGAATACTCCGGACAGCGGGGAGCCGGACTCGGAAGAGTTCGTCCCCAAGTCAGATCTCGCTTCGGCTCGCGCTCGCGGCAGGACCCCGGCCCATGAGGAGGAAGGTGATTCGGACGAGGTCCAAGTTCTAGAGGTAGTTGCCGCAATGCCAATTTATTATGCATTTCCGGCTTCTACTTTCTTAGCTAATCCGGCCGGTCAGGTTCACAACACCAAGCCTCTTGCCTCCTGTTACCTCGAGGAAACGTGGCACTCCCGCTGGTGCCTCAGAAGCGGCCCCCAAGAAGCGAATGAAGAAGTCAGCCCAGCATCCTCCAAGGCGCAAGACCATGCCCGGGGTTACTGGGTGAGTTGCTTTTGCTTGTATTTCTTGTTTCTCTCTTTCTGCTTTTTGACTTGATCTTTTTTGTTTTCGTAGTGCCCCTCTTTCTGTTAAGCCCAGCGGTCCCAGCATGACGAGTCATACAACTCGGCAGCCGTCTCCTCCGCCTACTGAAGATACCCGAGTTCCGAGTCCTGCTCGCGCTGCATCTCCTCCAGCTCCGAATCAGACGCCACCTCGCCATGATGCGCCTGAGATTTCTCCTGTTGATGCTGATACAACTCGGCCAACAGATATTCCTACCGAACCCCCTGCCTCCTCCGTCAACCCTAATGTTTCCGCTGAGCCTCTTTCGACCCCCGCGGTCTCTATAGTGACTCCAACTCCGGCCGAGGATGTTAATATCTCGGCGCCCTCTGCAACCGTTACCCCTCCGGCTCCTAAAGACGCCGCCCCTAGTGCCGAGGTATCAGCTCCTACTGATGCCTCTTCTAAAACAAGAAAGGTTATCGTCAGCAGGGCTCCCTCCTCTCAGAAAGGTCTTGCTGGCTCTTCTCAGCCTAGCATTGCCGATGCGTTGCGCAAAGGGATTGCTTCTGCCAAGGCCGTTGTTACCCCGACTGCCAACACTCAGCTCGCTCTTCACAAGAGCCCTGCAGCGGCGGTGGCTACACAGCACGTCCGAGGTAAAGTACTAACTCGTACGGAGAGTGGGAACAGCCTCGGCTCGCTGGTTGAGTATGCCAACAATTGGAATGCTACTGATCAGCTCGAAGGCAATCCAAGCAGTCAGCCCTTTCAACTCTCCGACATCAGCAGTCGCCTACATCTGGCTGCTAAGATCGTTCTTGAAAGCGATAAGATGAATGAGGTAATTATCTTTATCGATGTTTAATTCGTTATTCGAATGACATTATACATACTCTAGTCCCCGAAGCTTGCAACCGAATAACTTGTTATTCGTTTGGAAGTTTTATTATGTTTTGCCTTGTTCAGTTTTGTCTTAGTGTTCGAATATCCTTCCACCTAGATCTGAATTAAGCTTTGCTTGATTCGGATCTGTCTTAGCTTTGAATATCCAGCCACCTAGATCCGAATTAAGCTTTGCTTGATTTGGATCTGTCTTAGCTTTGAATATCCAGCCACCTAGATCCGAGTTAAGCTTTGCTTGACTGGGATCTGTCTTAGCTTTGAATATCCAGCCACCTAGATCCGAGTTAAGCTTTGCTTGACTCGGATCTGTCTTAGCTTTGAATATCCAGCCACCTAGATCCGAATTAAGCTTTGCTTGACTCGGATTTGCCTTAGCTTTGAATATCCAGCCACCTAGATCCGAGTTAAGCTTTGCTTGACTCGGATCTGTCTCAGGTTCGAATATCTTATTACTATTTGCTTTATTGCTTAGGTTGCGCATGACCGGCGGACCGCCGAATTCCAGAGGCTGCTTTTTGCACATAAGAAATTGCAAGATAAGTACGAGAAGGTTATTCCTGTGGTGAAGAAAGCTGGTAAGTCAACAAATTCTTGCATTATCTCCCAAGCTCTTATTGTTTTGTATATGAAGTGTTTGGCTCACTTTGTTGGTAAACAGGGAACATCAAAAATCTTAACATCCGTCTTGAGAAGAAGGTCAAGGCCCTGGAAGGTTGGTTACCCTTTTACTTTATATACTCCCATTTGAAATGTGCACCAGGTCTCTTTTAAATCTTTTGGCTTTGGTAAAGCTGAGTCACAAACCTTTGCAGCGTCTCATCAATATTGCACGCCCATGCCTGATATGATGCTGCATTTTTTAGAACAAGCCGCTACTCACTCGGTGCAGCTGAAGGATAAAGACGACGAGATATCTCGCTTGCACGCCGAGGTTGAGTCCCTCAAGCTCTCTCAAAAGTCTGAATTGGAGAAAGTTGATCAGGAATTCTCCGAGGAGAAGAATCGGCTAGCTCTGCAATTGCAAAAGGATAAAGAACTCCTCGAGGCTGCCGAACTTAAGGCACGGACGATGAGCGAGGAAATCACTCGTTTTGAAAAGAGCAGGAGTGACTGGGCTAAAGATCTTCAGATAATGCTGAGCTATATTCACCATAAGCTTCTGACCGCGGCCGAGTTATCTTTTCCCTTGCTTACTGTTTGACCGATGCACTTTTGTTTTGCGCAGACCATTTTCTAGAAGCTAAGCCTGTGAGCTCTAAAGCAGTGATTAATGCTCGTGCACGCCGAGGTGTTCCTGCTGATGCGGACCCAGAGTACTCAATGGAAGATTTCTTGGTCGCTGTTGGCGCTGCTGTTGGTCCGATGAATATTATGGGTAGGGACTTGGTGCAGGCGGCTATCCGATCCTACCATGTTCTTTGGCCGAATACTTCTGGGACTCCTGATATTGATGAGGTCAAGGTACTGGTGGATAGATTAATGGCATCCGAGAAACAGTTGAGTCTCTGGAGGGAATCCGCCGGACGAGCTGGTGCTGATATGGCTCTTACAGTCATTATGTCATGGTATGAGGATATTTCCCTTGATACCTTGATAAATCTGCGCACTAGTTCGCGCTGGGTTGAGGATCCAAAATTTGTCGCTCTCCGGCAAGCTCGTGCTTTTCAGCTTGTGGAGTATGCAGATGTACATAACTAGAATGAAGGGCCGAGTTTCCTCCCTAACCCGGAAGATGAGGTCGAAGTTGAGGATGCTTCTGATAATAACTCAGCTAAACAGGGTGAAGACGAGGGTGACTCTGCTACTTCTGGTGATTCTAGCTCGAGCTTGGATGGCGACGCGCGATCCTCCTCCAAAGGTACTGGGCATTCCACAACGCAAGCTGATGTTTCTCAACAGCCTCGGGTTTCCCCCGAAGTCGCTCCTGGATCTGTGGAGGGCGAGGCAACTTCGGCCGAAGTGCCACCTACCTCGGAGTGCCCCACTCCGGACCAAGTCACTGCCTCTCCAGTTAAAAAACTCTAAGTCATTTCTTATCCCTGGTATGTCGGGCATATGATGTATGTCAAACATTGTCCGTTTCTTTGTGCGGTATGAACTCCTTTTGCCTTGTGCTACTGAGACACATGCGGTTGTAATCATCATCACTTGTTTAAACAGGTCCTGTTTGACCGAATCCTTGCTTTGGCATCTCTCAATTTCTTGAGTCTGTAGTGTATATTTGCCTTTGCTTTACCGTAGTTTGGCATTCACTATTGCCTGACTTTAATAAGCTTTGTAACTTGACCACTGTGGTTTGGACTGTTAATCTGGGCGTAGACCTTGAAGATCGTATTTGGGGAGAGCGAAATACTATTACTCTGGGTGTCGAAGTTTGATACCCATTCTTGTAACAAAGAATAACCCCTACTTAGAAACAATATAGGATAGTCCCCGAGTCACTGCCCAGGGTGCCGAGGTTGAATATATAAACCAAATTTAGAAACAACATCGGACAGTCCCCGAGCCACTGCTCAGGGTGCCGAGGTTTAATACTTAACACAAAATCAAAAACAATATATGTCAGCCCCCGCGCCACTGCTCTAGCGCCGAGGTTCAATACATGAATCAAACTTAGAAACAATATGGGGCAGTCCCCGAGTCACTGCTCAAGGTGCCGAGGTTTAATACACAAACCAATCTTAAAAAACAATATAGGGCAGTCCCCGAGCCACTGCTCAAGGTGCCACTGTTTGATACATAAAATGAAATTTAAAAACAACATATGGCAGTCCCCGAGTCACTGCTCTGGACGCCGAGGTTTAATACATAGTTGGTGCTCCATCCTGAGGCATTATTTTACAATGTGTCATAGTTAACTCCTACGAGTAAAATGGACGAAGCAAAGCTACGTTCCATGGTCTTTTCAACTCTTCGCCGGCTTTGTCTGCCCTGTTCTTTCCTGGTGTTTGAGCATCGATTAGATAATACGCATCATTGTGCAATGCTTTGCTCACGATGAATGGTCCTTCACATGGAGGCGACAACTTGTGCATGCCGGCCGTGCGTTGCACCAGTCGGAGAAGCGAGTCTCCTTCTTTAAATACTCTCGGATTTACCTTCTTGCTGTGATATCGTCGCAAGTTCTGCTGATAAATAGCTGATCTTGATAGCGCCAACTCCCTGGCTTCTTCTAGCAGATCGACATCATTTTGCCGAGCTACTTCGTTTACCTCAGCGGTTGTATACTGGGTGACCCTTGGCGAATCATGTATTATGTCGGCTAGGAGTACAGCTTCTGCCCCATATACCAGAAAAAATGGTGTATAGCATGTTGATCTGTTGGGGGTAGTCCTGAGGCTCCATAGTACTGCCGGCAACTCCCCGATCCAACATCCTGCCGACCTTTGCAGCGGTTCGACGAGTCGTGGTTTTATCCCGGACAACACTAGTCCATTAGATCTTTCTACTTGCCCATTAGATGCTGGGTGAGCCACTGATGCGATATCTAGTCTTATGTGCTTTTCTTGACAAAATCTAGGGAAGGCTCCTTCGGCAAAGTTCGTACCGTTGTCTGTAATAACACTGTTGGGTAGCCATATCTTAAGATAATATCTTTGAGAAATTTCACTACTGTGGGCCCATCACATTTCTTTATTGGTTTCACTTTAATCCATTTTGTGAATTTGTCCACCATGACCAATATGTGGGTCATCCCACCTCGGGCCGGCGTAAATGGTCCCACCATATCTAAGCACCATACAGAAAATGGCCAAGTAATTGGTATTGTTTTTATCTCGGACGATGGCATGTGTATCTTGCTGGCATATCTCTGGCAACCATTACATTTTTCGACCAGCTCTTTGGCCTCTTTTAACGTTGTTGGCCAATAAAACCCATGCCTGAATGCCTTGGCCACTAGAGTTCTGGACGAGGCGTGATGTCCGCATTCTCCTTGATGTATATCTAGGAGGATCTCCTGGCCTTCCGCCGATCTCACACATCTTTGCAGCACGCTCGTGACACTCCTTTTATACAGCTCGTTGTTTATGATTGTATAAGCTTTAGCTCTTCTCACTGTCTGTCTTGCCAATATCTCGTTATTCGGCAAAATCGCATCTCTAAGGAAAGAAAATATGGGTTGCGCCCATGCTGGTGTGATTTTTTCTGGTGTAGTCTCACTATCTATTTCCATATTTTCTGCCGACATAACCGCATCGGATTTCTCCATACCCATCCTTGCATCGGCTGGCTTGTTTTTTGGAAATTCTGGGTTATATTGCTTGTCAATTTCCATCGGCACATTATCTTCTCTTGATTTTGCCGGGATAAAGATGGATTCGGACTCTGGAGACGGTGTTATTGATGGCTTTCTCAGGTACTCTAGGGCGATACCTAGGGGAATTGACTGTCTGGTTGATCCGAGTTTTGACAATGTGTCTGCGGCATCGTTTTCTGCCCGAGGTATATGATGAAACTCAGATCCATCGAAGTATCCACTGAGTTTTTGCACATGAAACCTATACAAGGCCATATTGTTATCCAACGCATCCCAATTGCCTGAGACTTGCTGTACTACTAGATCTGAATCTCCATAGCACAAGATTCGGCGTATGCCAATCTCTTTCGCCACCTTCAATCCATGGACGAGTGCTTCATATTCGGCTACACTGTTTGACGCGGCAAAATGTATTTGCAACACATATCTCAGCTGGTCTCTTTTTGGTGAGGTTAACACTATTCCTGCCCCCAAACCATTTATTAGTTTGGAACCGCCAAAGTGCATCGTCCAATAATTCAGATCTGGTAATGGTGGCTCATATTGCACCTCGGCCCAATCTACAAAGAAGTCGGCCACAGCCTGAGATTTGATTCCATCTCGCCTATCAAATTGCGGTGCATAAGGTGACAATTCAATTGCCCATTTTGCTATTCAGCCACTTGCATCTTTGTTGCTCAATATATCGGCTATGGGTGCTTCACAAATCACCTTGATGGGGTGTTCTTCGAAGTAATGTTTAAGTTTCTTTGCTGACATGTACACACCATATGCCATCTTCTGATAATGTGGGTAATTCTGTTTTGATGCTGATAGTACCTCGCTTAGGTAATACACCGGCCTTTGTACTGATTTATCATCTTCAATTCGTTCCACCATGATCACAGCGCTCACTACTCTGTTGGTGGCTGCTATGTAAAGTAACATAGGCTCATTCGATAATGGAGAAGCCAAGACCGGCGCTGTAACCAACATCTTTTTCAATTCATGAAATGCATTGTCTGCTTGTGGAGTCCAAATGAACTTATCCGATTTTTTCATCAATTGATAAAGTGGTAATGCTTTCTCTCCCAGCCGACATACAAATCGGCTGAGCGAGGCTAAACAACCTGTGAACTTTTGTACGTCATTTAGACATCTTGGCAGTTCCATCCTTTCTACTTCTCTTATCTTAGTTGGGTTGGCCTCTATACCTCGGCTAGATACGAGAAAACCGAGTAGCTTTCCTGCTGGCACACCAAATGTGCATTTTTCCGGGTTAAGCTTCATTCGGAACCTTCTCAGGTTCGCGAAAGTCTGCCGGATATCATCCAGTAGAGTTTTGCTTTCTTTGGGTTTGATAACCACATCATCTACATATACTTGTACATTTTTCCCTATCTGGTCATGTAGACATTGTTGCATACATCTCTGATACGTTGCTCCTGCGTTACGCAGGCCGAATGGCATGGTGCGATAGCAATAAGCCCCGTATGGGGTAATAAACACAGTCTTAATTTGATCGGCCGGATTTAACGTTATTTGGTGAAAACCAGAATACGCGTCTACAAATGATAATAGTTCACAACCAGCGGTCGAATCAATGACTTGGTCTATTATAGGTAAGGGAAATGGATCTTTTGGACACGTCTTGTTCAGGTTCGTGTAATCGATACACATTCGCCATACAATGGCTACATTTGGATCATCCTTCTTCTTTTCCACTAGCACCGGGTTTGATAGCCAATCCGGATACAGCACCTCCATGATGAATCCGGCTGCAAGGAGCCGAGTTATTTCATCCCCTATTATTTTTCTCCTGTCTTTGGCGATGCGGCGGAGAGGTTGCTTCACGGGCCTTGCTCCTGGCCTTACATTCAGAGAGTTCTCAGCCAACTCCCTCGGTACACCTTGCAGATCCTGAGTTGACCATGCAAAGATATCCCGATTCTCACAGAGGAAGTTGGTGAGCTCGCTTTCCTATTTAAAATCTAGGCCGACACCGATGGTGACGGTGCGCTCTAGGAACTTCTCATCTATCTGGAACATTTTTGTTTCTTTAGTCGGCTGGAAAGAAACACTTCCATGCGGGTTGGCTAATGCCGGCATATTCAATTGTGCTGACTGAGCGAGGGCCGCTACCTCCTGAATCCTTCTTTTTTCTCTCGCTATTACCAATGATTCGGCCAGATTTGATCCGGCTGAAGCGCACTCCATTGACTTCTTGTAATCTCCGGCTACTATTATCACCCCTTGTGGTCCGGGTAATTTCATTTTCAGATAACATACATGGCAGCTGCCCATAAATTTGGCCAATGCTGGCCGTCCGAGTAGAGCATGATAGCAACTCTCTAGATCCACCACTTCAAACTCTAAATTTTCTGCTCTGCAGTTATCTCTTGTGCCGAATAACACATCCACTCGAACCTTACCAATGGGTTCGCATGAAAGCCCTGGTACTATCCCATGGAATGTGGTCCTCATGGACTGCAGCATGTTCTGCGATATTCCGAGTTTATGCATTGTGTCTTTGTATATGATATTGATACTGCTCCCATTGTCAATGAGTACCTTTGAAAATTTCACATTAATGCTTGGTCCGACGAATGTCGGATCCAACACGAGTGCATACGACCCCGGAGTTGGCATTATCTTAGGGTGATCCTTTATGCTCCAAGTTATTTCTTGATCCGACCAAGGCACATATCTTGGTACTACCGGCATAACTGCATTTACTTCCATATGCCGGCGCTGTACACTCTGCTTCTCTTGCTGTTCTGTTGTGAACACGCAATACGTCTGATGATGTTCTTTGTAATCATTGCGTCCATTATTCCCTGGGTTTGCCCTTCCATCCGGACCTTGGTTTATCACTTGGTGCACTGCATCTCTCCGGTCCGAGTTTTCATACCTCGGGGGAGGAGGCGGTAACATCAGTTGCTGTGCATTTGCTCCAGTCAACTGTGGCTGATGCTGCTGATGTGCCTGGGGAAGTGCCGCCTGTATGCCTGTGGGGTTACCCATTGCATTTTTCATCCATGCACATTGGCGGGTCGTATGGTTGGCCGGCCTGGCCGGGTTTGACGTGTGAAATTTACACGGCTGATCTAACATAGACTCAAACATGTACTTTGGCCTCTCTTGCCATTGCTTCTTCTTCTCTGGTGTCCACTGTCTTTTTCCTTCATTCCTTGGTGTCCATTGTTGAGGACCATTCTTTTGCCGTTGACCTATTTCCGTGACTCGGATGATCTTGCACTATTGCTGCCACCTGAGTTGAACCATACCTATAATCCGGTCTCTCTTATCTTCTTCTTCCTCTGAAGTCATTGCGCCTGGATGACCCGGCCACATCTCTTGCATATTGATCTTGATGTTCCCGATGATCTGCCGACATTAATTCTGGTTGCGTCGGATCTCCCAATGCATAGGAATCCGCTATCCTGATGGTTTCTGCCAATGTGGTTGGCATATCTCTTTGCAGTCACTGCCATAATACACTGGCATAGCGGCATCCTTGGGCGAACCAAGCTATTGCCTATGATTCTATAACTCCCTTGCACGAATTTCTCAGGTTGCACCGCCGAGTTAAGAATTCTCTATCTGTCTCATTCGGCCTCTGCTTGCACATGGCTAGCTGCTGCAGCCTATTTGGCCTTTTGTAGGTACTAGTGAAGTTGCTAACGAACATTTCTTTAAAGTCCAACCAACAGTTAATGCTGCCTACCGGCAGGTTATTCAACCATACTCTAGCTGGTCCTTCCAACATTTGCGGGACATATCGGACTGCCCACCGTAAGTTTCCACCTGCTATTTTTACAGAAGTAGCATAATCGATCAACCAATCTTGTGGTTTGGTGCTCCCATTATATGTTTTTGTGCCTCTTGCGAGTTGAAAGTTCGGCATAGGCGGCTCGCCCATGATCCGAGGTCCGAAGCATGCCGGACCTGGAGGACCCTGCTCTTCTAGCAGTTCGGACCGGTATAGCCGGTCCAGCTTCACTCGGGCGTCAGTTGACGGCAGATCTCTGTACAAAACTCTTTCCTGCATTCCATAATGGTTGTTCCCACCATGAATCGCATACTCCATCTCGGAATAACCATCGTTGTACCTCTCATTCACCTGATTGTGGCGAACTGGTCTCACTTCTTTTTCCTGCCGAGGTTCATGCCTCGGCTGCAGATTGGGTAGCGGTTCTCTCCTTCCTTCCACCGGGATATTGTTCTCGTGATTCCCTCTTTCGAGTTCTCCTCTCCCGAGATATCCATTGCCTCGGCTTCCGCCGCCTCTCTCGGCACGGCCGGGTTTCTCTCGCCACTATTACCTCGGCTTCCATTGCCTCTGTTATCATTTGCTTTTCCGGCTATTGCCGGATCATATGGAACAATCTGCTTATTTCTCTTTCCAGAAGTTACCGCTCTGTCTTTTCTTGCATTGTTTCCGGGTGAGGATGCTGCTGCCACAGATAAGGCAGGTGCTGCACCAGCCGAGTGAACCATTCGCGAGGCACCTGGCCTCGCTGGGTCTGCTCTGAGCATTTCTTCATTCTGCTGGTTCGCAATGCGCACCAGCTCATTTACTCTTTCTTGCTGTTTTTGCCGGGCTTCACCGGTCAATCCTTCTAATTCTAATGCTGCTGCATTCGCCGCTCTCAGGTTCTTTGCCGGGGTACTATACCTTGGCAAGCCTAGATCAACTGATTCTGCCTTATGAGCATCATGCTCCTTGTTGATATCATGTATGAGGTTCTTTCCTCTTAACCTCAACTCATCAACCCGCTCGGGGGCGACGTCAAGCTTGTTTGCCCTGGCGTATTCTCGCAGGGTCCTGTTTAAGGACTCCTGCAAGGCCGACACCTTTTTTGCCTCTACCAGCACTTTCTGCCTGGTTTCCTCCAACTCAGCCTGAGAATTTGCCGGGTCAAGTATCGGTGCTACAGGTGTGGTTAGATTATCTATAGTTGCCTGAAGAATGTTCTCTGGCCCTCTTACCCTTGGTGCCTTTGGGGTTGTCTCCTGCACCTCAGCCTGGTTGGCCACTGAAGGAATTACCTCGGTGGGTTGTGGAGCTGTCTGCCTGGGCGCCACCTGCGCACCTGTCACCGGATCTCTGCTTGATCCGGTGCCCGCTGCCCCCGTCTGCACCCCGGCTGCGACCATCACCTCGACGCTGCTGACCGTGCGCGCTTCGCGTGGATTGCTTGCGGCGCTAAGGGGGGGGGGGTTCTCCTGCAATAACAACCTGGTGAGGATAAACGCCAGAGATGTCGACGCCGACGTAGACCTGATGCATGCCCAGGTTGATGAAGACGCCGTTGTGCGGAGGAGCTTTTCCCTTGAAGCTGCCTGCATTGTCGCTGACATAGTCATAGAGATCGAGTCTCCGGACTAAGCCAGAAACAACGCGCTCGTTAGTGTTGATGAAGTTTCCCGTCCAGATCATGACTCCAGCTAGCACCGCTGCTGGCCCCACGGTGGGCGCCAACTGTCGTGGTGGTGGCACGGCAGATGCCATGGGTAGGCTAAAGTATGGGGCCAATGGATGCTAGAGGGATATAGGGAGGGAAGATGTAGTTGATTCTACACACAGATGACTGAGGTTAAGATCTTTATTTCTCCTTCCTTGGGCTACAAGTGCTCCTTGAGCTGTTTACAAGTAGAGAGGAAGAACTTTACCAGCCTAACGGTACCAAATGAGCCCATCCCCTCCTCAGGGTCCAAGCCTCCCCTTATAAAGGAGAGCCTTGGGTTCCTTTAGGGCTGGCATGGCAAGCATATTCGAGCAATATGCTTGTCCCAATATAGTAGTTCGGCGGCCTCCTTTCCCTGTCGCCCTTCTAACAACGGCACGGTTCCAGAGGGCCCCTCCTGCGTACCTCGGGCTTCAAGAATGTCACCTCCATGACCTCCTTCTGCCCCTCTGTCGCTCTGCGCCTTTGTCCCTTGTGCTTGGCTCTTCTCAGATTCTCCCTAGCCTGTGGCTTGAGTTTGACTTTAGGCTTCTCCTTCTCCTGCAAGCTTCGTATCATTCGGCCCCGCCTCACGTAACTTGGCTCGTCCTTCACCCACATTAAGATTACTCGGGCTAACCCGGCCGACTTATACAGTACTTCGGCCGGGTAATGCCTTGCTATTATCATAGGGGTCCTGCCCTTTCATATCCCGGCCGACCTCTATATGATTCGGCCGACTTCGACTGTAACTCGGAAACTGGATGGGGGACGTCCTTCCGTCTTTCCCCGTCTTTACCCTATCCGAGGTCACCTTCGCAACATTGACCTCGATTCCGCGCTGGGAAACGATGAAACCCAACAATTTGCCGGCTGGAACCCCGAAGACGCACTTCCTAGGGTTGAGCATCATGTTGTACTTTCGGAGATTATCAAAGGTTTCTTTTAAGTCGGAGATTAAGTCGTTTGACATCACCGCGATATCTTCCACATAGGCGTGAACGTTCCGACCAATTTGGTCGTGAAGGCAACGTTGCATTGTCCGCTGGTAGGTAGCATCTGCGTTTTTCAGACCAAAGGGCATTGTGACATAGCAAAACGTGTCGTATGGGGTAGTGAACGAAGTGTCCAATTGGTCCGACTTCCTCATCTTGATCTGGTGGTATCCTGAGTATGCATCGAGAAAACACAAAAGTTCCGAGCCATCCATCAAGTCAATGACTTGGTCAATGCGAGGCAAAGCAAACGGATCTTTGGGACATGCTTTGTTCAAGCCAGTGTAATCAACGCACATTCTTAATTCATTGGTTCCCTTTTTGGGGACAAGTACAGGATTTGCCACCCATCGGGTGTGTAGGACTTCTCGGATAAACCCAGCCTTAAGTAACCTAGCTATCTCTTTGCCAATGGCGCGTCTCTTCTCATCTCCGAAGCGTCGTAGAGGTTGTTTCACTGGTTTGCATTTTGGATCTATGTTTAAGCTGTGCTCGGCAAGTTCCCTAGGTACACCTTTCATGTCGGCAGGTTGCCAGGCAAAGATGTCCCTATTCTCACGGAGGAACTCGACGAGCGCGCTTTCCTATTTGGGATCCAGGTTCGTTCCAATGGCGACAGTCTTGGAGGCATCACCTACCACAAGTTCCACCGGCTTGGTCTCGATGGTGGCCTTGAACGCAGGAGCGGAGTCAGAGATTTGCTTCTTCGACGCGGGCATCTCTGAGTCATCGACCTTTCTCTGGATCTCCTTGAATTCTTCGCTGTAGAGGACAGCTTCTGCAACGGCTCCTTCGTTGATCTCGCAGTCCCTTGCCTTGGTAAAGCTTCCGGATACGGTGATGACACCGTTTGGTCCGGGTATCTTGAGCTTGTTGTAGACGAAGCATGGCTTGGCCATGAACGTGTGGAATATGTCGCGGCCGAATATGACGTGGTACACGCTCTTGAAGGGTACTACCTCAAAGGTCATGCGCTCTTGGCGGTAATTATTAACGTCGCCAAAGGCTACCTGAAGTGTGATGCACCCAAGGGACCGAGCCTCCCGACCGGGCACTATGCCATGGAACACGGTGTTGGTCCGCCTTAGGTTTGCCTCCGTCAAGTTTCTTCTTCTGCAGTGTATCCACCATGCACTTGGTGAACTCCACGCCGTCAATCAATGGGTTGATGACCATGGCGTACTGGTTCTCCGTGGTCCAAAGGTCTGGGTGGTCCGTCCTGTCCCAAGTTATTGGAACCTCCGACCAGCGCAGGTATTGGGGAACTGGGGGGAGAGTAGCCATCAGGATCCTTAAAGAGGTCTTCTGTTGTCGGACGGTGGGGGTACCAAGGAAAGTGTGGTAGACTGGAGCCTTCTTTGCGAAGGGGTTCTTGCCCTTGTCGTCGCTTTTGGCGGCGTGCTTGGGGTCAACGTCCTCGTCCATGTCACTTGAATCCATGGACTCCTCCTTCTTCTTCTTCCCCTTGCCCTTGCCTCGCGGCCTGTTCTTCCGACTTTGCTTGTAGCCGGACTCCGGGTCTTCCTTGAGGTCGTTGACGAACTTGCAGTTTCGATTGGTATGGGTGGCCTTGTCGTTGGCATCAAGGTGTACGAGGCACGGCATATCGCGGTACTCTTCGTAGGTTTGGGGAACGCGGAGCGGCGCCGAGTTGGTTTCACTTCATCGCTGCTGCCCGCGGCCTGCTCCCCTTCCTCGACCACGTTGTCCGCCTTCGCCTCGTCCTGCAAAAGTCATGGCGACCATGTCGGTAGATTCCTTTTCTTCTGGAGCGGTTTTCCGCTTTCTATTGCTGTTCCTCCGAGCTTGAGTTGGAACGGCCGTTGCCGGCAAAGAGCCACGAGCGTCGTCGTCGGCAGCTGTGAACTCACTAGCTAACTGGATCATTTGATTCAAGTCAAGCTGATGATTGTCCTGCAAGCGCTTCAGCTTATGTCGGAGCAATGTGCCCCTTTCCAACCCATCGATGAAGGCGGCCATGGCAGTCTGAGCGTGCACTCCTGCGCAGGAATTCTTCATATCCAGCCAGCGGGAGAGGTAGGCGCGAGATGTCTCGTCTTTCTCTTGGATGCACCGCTGTAGATCGCCCACAGTGCAGGGACGCTTGTATGTACCCTCAAAGTTTTTGGTGAATGCTTCTTGCATGTCCAGCCAGTTGTAGATAGATTTCTCCGGTAAGTCGTCGATCCATTGACGGGCCGTGCCCGCCAACATTAATGGGAGGTACTTGACGGCGACGTTGGGGTTGCCTCCGGCAATATCCACCGCATTGCCGTAGTCCTGCAACCATGTGGCAGGTTTGGCTATGCCGTCATAGGGCTTGATGGTCTTGTCAATCCGGAAACCTTTGGGGTAAGTTGCGGACCGTATTCCAGGTCCAAAGCAACGTGGTCCCAGGTATGGTCCTTCCCGGGCCTCGTGGATCTTATCGATCCGTGAACGTGCATCGTATGGCTCCAGGTTCTTCTTCTTCTTGTCAACAGGGGATGGGCTGCGTGAACAACGCGGTCCTCCTCCACCATGGTGACTGCTTGGTGGCGACGGAGGCGGAGGTGGCGGTGGGTTAGCTTTCTTGCTGTTACCCTCCTGCGACGCCTCACGCCTGTCGCGGTTGCTTGCCGGACACGGAGGGTCATGGCGTGACCTGCTCCTGTGTCCTTGGTTGCGCTCTCCGTCATGACGGGTCTGCTCCGCGTTGTCGCGGATGACGATGTCACACTGCTTTGGTGGAGGCATATCCGTGTGATGGCGAGCCTTGTAGTCTTCGTGGCGCCGGGGGGATCGGGGCGGTGGCGATGGGCGGCGAGGTTGGGCTCTTTCTCCGTGGTCAGAGGATATGGGGATAGCATCCTTCCTGTTGCGCGCATCCCTCCGTCTTCGTTCTGATGAACCCGTCTGCGATCCGACATCCTGAGGAGATCTGTCCCTTGGCGGTTTGTACTGGCTAGATCGGCAGAGCGCTGGGTCAGACTCAAGCCTCTGAGAGGTGGCCTTTTCCTGCTGCTTTACCGCCTTGGCCACTAGGTCATAGACCTGCTCTACTGCCTCAGGCGATCTATCCTGCTCCAGAAGGGTCTTGGCGACGCCGAGGTTAAGGAGTGGGGTGGGCATCACCTGTTTGCCTTCACTGTCAATGTATGGCTTAGCTTGTGCCGGCTTCGAGGGAGCCCATCCTAGGTTGCATCATACACCAGGATTGTTGATGACGCGAGCTGGAGCTTTCTTAGCCTTCTGCTGCTGAAGCAGAGTCTTGTACTCGGCCTCCATTGCTCTAGCTTTTTCTATGGATTTCTGCGCGTTGACCAGATTTCGATCTAGTTTAGCGCCTTGCTTCGCGATGGCTTGCGCTTCCTCCAGCAGCTGCTGGCGCTTCTCGTCAACCTGAGTCACGTTCCGGATATGATCAACAGTTAGTGGCTCAACGAGGAGGTTGCCGTACCTCACTCTATCAGCTGGAGTAACATGGGCTGCTGCCGACGTGGATGATGGAGGCGGCAAGTTTGCGGTGTTGTTGTTGTTCGGACCGGTGCCGAGTTCCTGCGGCTGTTGCACTGGGTTAGGCAGAGGAGGCATGACTCTTGCGCGATCATCGTCAGCAGCAATAAGTGGCCCCTTCCCCTTATCCAGCACCGTAGGCGGAGCTTGCCCGGGCTGGTCTTAATCCATCGCTGTCCCGATGGTAACGAACACCCCTCGAGACATGACGGTGTTATTAGCTTGTTCGTCTCGCGAATACTCCTCCTCCATCTCCCGCATAGCGGACTCTAGCTCTTCTGGACTGAAGTCTATCTCCTCTGAATCTGCACTGAAATCAGCATAAAGTGTGTCAATGACAGAGTCGGAGGGTGCCCGGATTTCCTCGATGGCGGGCGGTGGAGGTGCAACGGCCTCGACGATGACTGAAGGTGGTGGTGCTGCTACAACGATGGCGGCCGGAGGCGGTGGTGGTAGCTGAATCGGAGGGGCTCCGTCGATGAGCGCAAGTGCTGTCTGAGCTGCCGCTTCGGCCTCCGCGTAGGTGTTGACGGTGTTCACCATGCCTTCGAAGGTAAGTCGGCCTGACGCCTGCTGCCGCCTTAGAGAATGTCGGAGAAGCGTGCCATGGTCCAGTCCTTCCACAAAGTGATAGATGGCATCATCATTGGGGTAATTGGTCAGGTCGGCTCGTATACGGAGCCACCTAGCGAGGTAGTCGCGGGGGTTTTTGCCCTCTCTCTGAACGCAGCGCGCCAGATCGAAGATGGTAACCATGCCGACGAACTTGGATCTCTACTGTCCAGACGCACGGGCGAAGCCGGCGGATTTGCAGTGCTCTTCCACCTTTATATCCTGCACAGGGGCGGTTTGGGTGGGCCTTGGATTTTTCCGATCTTTGCCGGCAAACTCCGAAGAGAGATCCAGCATCGATCCTTCCGCGAACATATCCTGCCCGTAGGCGGTCGGTGCGGGTCTTGATGTTTTTCGATCTTTGCCGGCAAACTCCAAAGAGAGATCCGACATCGATCCTTCCGCGAACATATCCTGCCCGTAGGCGGTCCATGCGGGTCTTGATGCTCCTCCGACTCCCAGGGAACTAGTGCCTGAGTCGGTTTCACCGATGAAGAGGTGGATGTCTCCAATAGGAACGATCGAACACCGTGTAGGGTTCGTCTTCACCGGGATCCAGAACTCGTCAGGTGGGACGATCGGAATGTTGCCAGAGAACAGAACGCGGCCGATGGCTACGGTCTCGCCGATTCCCGCGAAGATCTTGGTCCTCGCCCGCTGAAGAGCCTGAAGCGCCTCTTGCCCCACGGTGGGCGCCAACTGTCGTGGTATTGATGACGAGTACGCCATGGAGGGGTCCTCACAATGCGTGTTTAGAGACATGGGGTAAGGCGGACGGTCGACGGGTACGAGGTAGCACAGCTTACCCAGTTTCAGATCCCCCGACGGTGGCGGAATCCTACTCCTGCTATAAATCACTATAATGGCAATACGCTGAGTTACAGAGATAGGTTCGCTGTGCGAGGTTGTCTAAAGTTATGCCCTAAAGGCTCCCATAGGTCTGACTTATATAGTCGTCAGATCCTAGGGTTACAGGGAAAAGTCCTAGCCGGACAGGTTATAGAGTCCTACACCGTCTATCACTAGTCTTGTGTATCTTGTACTCCAAGGCTCCGGGTACGTTGGTGACTCCACCGTAGCCTTCCTTTATCCGGCATGGGCCTCCCTTCTGGATCCACCTAACTGGGCCGCCCAGCAGGCCATAGGCCATGCTACCGACTATGGGCCACCCGGGTTAGTCGGATAAGAGACATGCTATGAGGATACCCATATAGCATATCCCCAACATGTGCCATCATATTTCTTAGCAGCAAATTCATCTTAGTTGGCAGCAAATTCAGTAAATTCAGCTATTCATATTTATTAGCAGCACTATACTTTTAATTAATCTTAGTGTGCCATCATATAGGTTTGTCCCATATCTCGGTGTGTCCAAGATTTGTCCAGATGCTAACATATCTGTGTGTATACAAGATTGTCCAGATGCTACCATTTTAGCAACACTATATTTGTAATTAATCTTGGTAGCTACTTTTGGTTTGTGCACTTCGATTGAACATTGAATGTTAACATTTTTCGGTCTTCCGCATGCAGATGGACAGAGGCTGGATTACGCGAGGAGTTAGAAGGCTTTCCACTGAGCATCTAAGGGGAGTGGACGAGTTCATGCGATTTGTTCGCAGAAGTGCTGCTGAGGATGCTCTAGTTCTTTTCCCATGCCCTAGCTGTATGAATCATGTTCAGCAAACTCTAGAAGATGTCGAGTCTCATCTACTGATGCGCGGGATGTCAAGCACGTATGATAGGTGGATCCATCATGGAGAGACTTTACGCACAGAACCTCGAGTTGAACCTGAACCTAATGAAGAGGCACACCATGCTGGTGAAGGCGGTGATTTTGTAAAAGATGATATTCCACAAAAGGATGATGATTTTGAGGAGGAGGATGGGTATGAGGATGAAAGGATTCCTGATTTGTTTAAGGATCTGTACAAGTCAGAACCGCAAGGTGATGGACAGAGGACAATCTATGCCGAGCTGATAGAGGATGCAAAGCGTGCAGCTAGTGATGGTGGGACATTGTCCATATTTTCCTTCACCGCGAAGCTACTCCACGTCAAGTCCTTCTACCGGATAAGCAATGTTGCCTTCAACACAATACTCCATATCTTGATCACCCAATACCCTAAAAGCTCAATTCCCAAAACTTATGATGAAGCATTGAGTATAATCGGCAGATTGGGGCTTGGTTATGAATCAATCCACGTCTGCCCAAACAATTGTATCTTGTTTCGGAACACGTATGCCAAGCATGACAAATGCCCAAAGTGTGATGCCTCTATGTGGAAAGATGCAGATGGGAGGAGACAGATACCGGAGAAGGTGTTGAGGTACTTTCCTTTGATTCCAAGGTTACAGAGGATGTTCATTTTGAAGCAACAGTCGAAGGATGTACAATGGCACAAGCTAAAGCGGCAACCCGTGGATGATGAACTTAGCCATCCAGCTGACGGAAAGGCATGGAAAGATTTTGACGATAAACATAAAGAGTTTGCCGCCGATGCGAGGAACATCAGACTCGGCCTTGCCACAGATGGCTTTAATCCATTTGGAATGAGCTCGAAATATAGCATGTGGACGGTATTTGTCGTGCCGTACAATCTTCCACCATGGGCATGTATGGAGCATTCAAACTTCATGATGGCTTTGTTGATCCCGGGTCCAAAATCTCCAGGAAAGGATTTTGATGTCTTTATGGAGCCCCTGGTAGAAGATCTTCTCAAGCTCTGGGAGGGTGTTCGTACCTATGATGCCCTGAGTCCTGATAAGTTCGATCTCGATGCTGCGGTAATATGGTGTATCCATGATTTCCCGGCGTTGCACACTTTGTCGGGGAGGCTCACGTCTGGTTATCAAGCATGCGTGCGTTGTGACAAGGATCCGTGCTCGGAAAAAATAAGGAACAAGATATGTTGCACCGGGGCCCGCCATTTTCTTCCTCGCCACCATCCTTGGCGAAAAAGCAACGATTTCAATGGAAAAACTGAAACCCGTGACCAGTCGGCGGAGTTCACTAAAGAAGGGCTCGAGCAACAGCTTCACAATGTGAAAGATGTGAGACCTGGAAAACATCAAAAGAAAAGGAAGCGTGAGGATGGTCAATGTTGGGACCGGAGGGCTATTTTGTGGGATCTCCCTTACTGGGAAGATCTCAAGTTGAGGCACAACCTTGATGTAATGCATATCGAGAAAAACATATGTGATAATCTTCTTGGCACATTTATGAACATCGACGAGAAGTCAAAGGATACAGTTAACTCTAGGCTTGATTTGGAAGACATGGGCATAAGAAAAGATTTGCATCTGCAGCCTGTTGAAGGTGGACAGTCGTTTGAGATGCTAGAAGCATGGTATACAATGAGTAAAGAAGAAAAGCTTGCATTCTGTGAATTTATAAGAGCGGTGATATTTCCAGATGGGTATGCCGCTAACCTAGCAAAATGCATGTCTCCTGATGGATGCAAGCTCCAAGGACTAAAAACTCATGATTGTCACATCCTCCTCCAAAGGATTTTACCGGCTGGACTCCATGGAATTTTGGATAAAGAAATATATGAAGTTGTTGCTGAGCTGGGGAATTTCTTCAGAGAGTTGTGATCCAAAACACTCAAGATATCTGTTCTTGAAAGACTCCAGAAAGAAATCGTAGTTATCCTTTGCAAGATTGAAAAGATCTTTCCTCCGGCCTTCTTCACGGTGATGGTTCATTTGACCGTGCATTTAACCAAAGAGGCAATGCTTAGAGGTCCCGTACAATATGGCTGGATGTACCCTATCGAAAGAAGGATGCTTACATTTAAGCGTTATGTGCGAAACACCGCCAGGCCTGAATGGTCGATTGCCGAGGCATATGTTGTTGATGAGTGACTTACATTTTGCTCGAGGTACTTTGACAATGTGGAAACAAGATTCAATCGGCCGGGTAGAAATAGAGAGCGGGATGATTCGCACATTGGTGATGTCTCTGTTTTCAACCATGGTGTGAACCTTCTTGGAGGGTCAGAGTACTTGGAGGCTGGTGATGACTATGACAAAATGCATTGGTATGTGCTAAGGAGTTGCCCTGAAGTTCTACCATATATAGAGTATGTCATCTCTTGTGCATGCACCCTTATCTTTTTCCTTTAGTTGGAAGGAACCCATTTGCAAGCCCGATGATTTAATTAACTTTATGTTTTTGTTGGCATTGTAGGTTGTGCAAAGAAGAGCTGAATAAGCAAGATTGCGGCATCAATGTTGATAGATGGCTTCCGAAGGGGTTTGCTAAATGGTTTAAGAATCATGTGAGATCTTTAGTCTTGGAATCAATTACCACATGATTAGTTTGTGTTTTTGTTATTAATCCTGATTTATTTGTGCAGATCTTTAGTCTTGGAATCAATAATGTCAGTGCTGATTTTTTTGCTTTGGCATGCGAGACGGATAGGCGAGTGAGGTTGTATTCAGCATGCATTGCTGACGGTGTCCGCTACCACACTATTGACCGCAAGAAAAATAGAAACACGCAGAACAGTGGAATAGTTGCTGAGGAAGACCATGATGGTGAAGAGATGGACTTCTATGGTCAGCTCAAAAGCATCATAAGGCTCCAGTACAACTCCAGTAGAGGCGTCCATCGATCGGTCGTCTTGTTCCGTTGTGATTGGTTTGATCTTGGTGGCAGAAAGAAGATAGAGATCCGAGATGATGGACACTTCAAGAGCATCAACACTGGAAGGTGCTGGTATAAGAGTGATCCATTTATTCTAACGACACAAGCAACAAAGTTGTTCTATGTGCCAGACACCGATTTGCATGGAAATTGGCAAGTTGTGCAAAAGTTTCAGCACCGACATTTGTGGAGTGTGAAAGAAACTGAAAGGGAGAAGGGTCTCAATGATGGCGGTGGTCTAACATACCAAGATGATAACACCGAGGGAGTTCCAGTGCAAGAGAAAGAACCCGGTGTGCATACTAGATTGCGAAGGAGTCGGGAACAAGTGTTACTTAATGCTTCATTTGTAGAAAACATTAGGAAAAGAAAGAAGGAGGTAGTGGAGGGCCATGAATGCGAGGATGATGAAAACATGGTAGATGACACAGTCCTCCAGTACTGTAGCGATGGTGAGGATAGAAGGCAGAGGCATTTCGACGATGATGATTAGTAACAACATGCAAGGTAGTGGCTCACTGGAAATTGCTAATTGCTAATTATATCCTCCATTATCTGTTCTTTTTTATTTCATTGCTAGTGGCTCACTGGAAATTGCTAATCTCTATTGCAGTGGTGAGGAGGAGCCAGACCTAGGAGCAAGATCATGTCATTTTAGCTGCAGTGGTGGAGTGGTGGTGAGGAGCAAGATCAGGAGCAATATCATGCCATTTTAGCTACTGTGTAGTCATTTTAATTTCCTATTCTGCAATTTCTGGCTATTGTTGCCATGGATATCAAGTTCTGGCTATTGTTGCCATGGATATTTTAATTTTTGGAAGATCATGTGTAATCTTGACATATAATTTCTGGACGAATCTGCGATCATGTGTAATATTGACATATAATTTATGGAAGATCATGTGTAATCTTGTCTTTTTAATTTCTGGAAGATCATGAGTTCTGAATCTAGTTCTGAATCTGGCCAAGCACCTCCTACCACTCTTCCAGGGTGAAAGTAATCTTGCTAGATAAAAGAAACCAGACTTTTTTATATACATAGGAATCACATCATTTTACATGACCATTTCAGACCAAAAGAAACATTTCATATAGATCACAGGATTTATCACAGCATTTTACATGATCATTTCAGACCAAAAGAAACATTTCATATAGATCACAGGATTTATCACAACATTTCACATGATCATTTCAGACCAAAAGCAACCATTTCATATTAACCACAGTAGTACCACAAGATCATTTCATAGATATAAGTAGTAGCATAGCTAAAGGACCATAGACTGGGCATTCCAAAATCCTAGGATCAGTTCACAACTAGACTGGGCATTCCAAAAGAAACCTGATAGCTACAGGACCATAGTTCAACCTGATAGCAACCAGATAACACATAATAGCAACAGGACAATAGTTCAACCTGATAGCAACATGATAGAAACCTACATGACCATATTTACAGCCAACACAACCAGTTGATTACATGACCGGCTGAACGAGTAGCTTAAGTCCATCCCTAGGACTGCGGCGGAAGCGAAACATGAAGATGTCGCCGTGTTGCATCCCGGTCGCCGCCACCACCTGGGACCAGTTGGTCATAATTTGTGCTCCTTGACGCTTCCCTTTGCTCATAATCATAGTGACTTCTATGGGCACATGGCCTCCACAGAAGACCCTAAGCTTTGCTGGGAATTCCTTGTACCACTTGATGTATGCATTGGTGTAGGCCCTTGGGAACCACTACAAATTAATTAAACCAATCAATCAATGGCAGAAACAACATAAGTACTTCGGTAATCAAAGAATGATCATCAAGGGACAACTTATTTACCATTTTTGCTTTTGGCTCCTTGGTGTTTGATAGCTGCATAGTGCATACATACACTTTTAGTGTGTGTTTCTTCCTTGCAAGATTCCTCAGGGACAGCACTTGTGTGTGTTTCAAAGCAACCTTGTTGCCATACACACATCACTTATCAAAACTGGTACAAACCTTTGTCCTAGGACCTACATGCAAGGAAAAGCCACATTTTCAAAATCAGCAATGCAAACAGCATAAGTAAAAGATGAAGTAAAGGAGCAATGCAAACAACCCGATGAAGTAAAGGATTTTTACCTCGACGCATGACAATCTTGTTGGCAGCGGCGGCTACCGCAGCAGCGGCTTCCGCAGCAGCTTTCTTAGCGCGCCGCTTAGCCTTAGCTTTCTTACGCAGCTCTCTTAGCAGCAGCCTCCGCAGCAATGGCAGCTTCGTCGTCCGAGGAAATCTCGATGGCCCCATGATAGTCCATGGTCAACTACCAAGAAAATCATGACAACAATGTTAACATCTACTTAAATTCAACCATACCACATCATAGTGAGAAATGAATGGAATGGACCAAACTCATCCATACAACATCAGTGAGAAAGTAGATTATAAACATGACCCTCCTACATAGATTAGTTTGACAAAGCATGAAATGCAGTACCAAGAGAGTTGAATCTATGCATAACATCAGCACTAATTACTCACAGATTAGTTTGCTCTCTATAATCTAGTGCTGGACCAGCATCACAGATTATTAACTCTTGTGAAAGAGACAACCTCAAACAATTTGATGATTTTTATACAATGTAAGATAGTACTACCAGAATTCAATCTATGCATAAATACTACCAAGAGTTATACAATAATAATGTTCAAAAAGGTATATGAAATTGGAATTGCATGGAAATTACAGTAGAATAATCTGAAGTTTCTATGAAATTTCTTTCAACTAAAAAGGACCTAATCGTTACTCTCACGTTTAGATTGTGTCTTCCAAGAAACACAAGAGGGATGCTTTCTTTAGTACTGCAGAACATCATACACACTGCACACATTGGTTTGAGATTATTACATGGTAACACAACCAGAGAGGAATTGGAATAAGAAACTAATTAAGAAGAATAAGACAACTAAATGTGCTACATACAAGAGAATATTTCAGAATGTGGGTTCATTGGAAACAACATTCTGTTTAAGCACATATGCACCAGTAGATCAAGGTATGAGCATCTCCACACAAAAAAAATACTAGGCATATAGTACACCTCCCAACCTACTAGTGCTGGTACTGCATCTCCACACAAAAGAGTAATATCTGGACACAAAAGAGTAATATCTGGACCAGCTCTCTATAATCTAGTGCTGGTACTACATCATAGATTAGTTTGCTAATTATAAACATGAACCCCCAAACTAATTATTGTTCAAAACCGCCAAGCCGCATTTGCAAAGTCCACCTAGGGTTCTAAGGCATAATAGTAAATATCCAAATCTCTCTCATTGGCACATTCAAATCTACGCATACACAATAGATGGAGGAAAAAGGAGAGGGGAAAAGGGATTCAGGCGAGGAGGAGCGGGCCAGGGGAAGAGGGCCATAGACGGGGCAGGAACGGGTGGGGAAGGGGCAGCCAATGGAGATCGGCGGAGCTCCAGGCGGGTCGGGGTCAGGGTCGCGGTCTTACCTGTGCGCTGGCGGGTGGAGGGAGGCAGATCGGCGGGTCGGGGTCGGGGTCGCCGTCGGGTGCTCGAGGAGGAAGGCGTATGGCTCGAGGAGGGGGTTATGAGGAAGGCGAATGGAGCAAGGAGGGGATTATGAGGAAGGCGAATGGAGCAAGGAGTGGTAGGTAGCAGATTAAAAAACATATTCTAAATAATAAAATAAAATTTTCATTTTCATTTATATATGTGTCATTTTGCAACATACTAGACCAAATTATTTGGACAGTAACCCAAATGGGATATCTCGAACCTTTCCGTTTTTTGACCAGCATAAAATAAAATTGGTCTAATCACAACATAGTTTTGACCGGATGCGGCATGGATGCGGCGACGGGAACGATCACTACCAGAAGCTGGAGGGCGAACTTAGCAGGTCATCAACCCTCGAGCCCAAAGTTGTGTGTCCGTGTCCGCAGGAAGAAGTTTTTCTTTTTGTGAAGCAAAAAAGGGGCGTTTTGTGAAGCCCAAAGTTGTGTGTCCATGTCCATGTCCGAGTGCAAAAAAGGAGCGTTTTGTGAAGCAACCACCGAGTGACAGTTTTAGAATGGCGTCAACCCATTTCTAGGGGCTGAGCCTCGCTAAACTTGCGTTGGGACATTTCTCCATTTAAGGTGGCCTATTATTTTTGAAAAATGGGATGGTAGCATTTTGAAACTTTTATTTGGTGGTTGCTTCACAAAACGGCCCATTTTTTGCGTTCGGAAAATGGAAAATGGTTTTTTTGTACGACGAAATGGAAAACTTCCTCCTGCAATATTGTTCGCCATCCCATGATGCACATGTGTGCACAATACGGGCGCATTATCACAAACTATGCACCGATTCTATCCATAACATTGGTCATTTGACCCGAAAGCCATGAAACCTCGAACATGACAGGTCATTTCGTGAATGCTTTTCTGAGACATACTCAATTTACCAAGTTTGGTATTTTTCCTTGCAACTATGTCACATAATAAGACACCACGCGAAGGATTTGCGTTGATCGGACCGTTTTTGAATTTTTTATGCCTGTTTCAAACTATGGTCAAAACGGCGGTCATGAAGGTTCTTAGCTAGGGGATGAGCCTCGCTAAAATTGCGTTGGATCTCTGAAGAAATAGCATATTGTGAGTCTAAAAATGATTTTTTCAAAAAATCATGGGCCTCGGATCATGTATCTGTAGTTCAAATCGGACCCACTTCCTGCCGATTCGGCTGGAATTTGTCTTTTTCATCAGGGGTGGACGGAAAGGTTTGAGAGGCCCCGGTTGGGACATTTTTCCATTTAAGGTGGCCTATTATTTTTGAAAAATGGGATGGTAGCATTTTTGAAACTTTTATGTGGTGGTTGCTTCACAAAACGGCCCGTTTTTTGCACTCGGAAAATGGAAAATGGTTTTTCAGTGCGACAAAATGGAAAACTTCCTCCTGCAACATTGTTCGCCATCCCATGATGCACACGTGTGCACAATATGGGTGCATTATCACAAACTATGCACCGATTCTATCCATAACATTGGTCATTTGACCCAAAAGCCATGAAACCTCGAACATGATAGGTCATTTCGTGAAGGCTTTTTTGAACCTGGGTAAACTATGTCAGGCCATCCCGGATGCTCTCCATCATACCCCACATCTCTAAACTCTCTGTTGGGATACCACTATGGTGTGCGTGTCGTCAATACCACGACACCTCCCAAACTTTCCACGGGGCAAATCATAAGCCGAATTCCTCCGGTGACCTTAGTCGCCTAGGGTTTCCCACAAACCCAAGAGTAACAAGAAAACTCAAAGAACTCAAGGGGGGGTGAACTTTGGCTTGGTCGAAACGTAGATCGGGATCTCCTCTTCCTTTCTACCAAAGGGATTTGGATTTGGTTGGGTAGCATGGGAGATCCTCATGATTTTGGTGTTTCAAGAATGGAGAGAGAGAGAGCTTCAAGTAAGAATATGAACTAGAATGCATAAACTACTCGAGGTGGAAGAAATGATATTTATACCCCAAGGAGAAAACTAGCCGTTTAGAGCATTTTTGCGAAGTTCGGTTTTAAGTTCGGTTGGACCGGCCCTCACACCGGACGACCCGGTTCCCAGGCTAGAAAACCGGAACTCAACCGGGATTGGTTACTGACCATAATCTCGGATAGACTCGATATAAGTAAACCGACAATCCCGGTTCAGGTTCGGTTTTCCGGCATTGCCACCGAACCACCTGGTCTGGGAGCCGGTTCAACCGACCTGTACACTGGACTTTGCAGAAAAGCTTTGACAAATAGAATTTCTTCTCTTCTCTCTTTGGTGATGGTTCAAGTGGGTGTATGGGATGTGTATAGGGCTTAGGAATTCATCCTTCAACAAGCTCATCGAGAGAACCCCTCTTAATAGTGCGGAGTTCCTAAAAGACTCAAGTTACATAAAACGGTAAAACTCCGGCACAAAGCTTCATTATCGAAATAGGGGGTCTTCGATGATCTTCCATCACACTATCGGACTAAAACCTATGTAAGACACTAGTAGGTAACATTAGTCCACTCTAACTACGGTGTCATTGTCAACCAAAAATATTAGAGGGTAAATACCCTTTCAATCTCCCCCTTTTTGGTTGGCAATGACAAACCGAGTTAGAGTTCACAAGGATATCATAAAGAGCTATTAACAGGGGGAAACCATAAAGACATGCGTAAATCTCCCCCGTAAAGTATGCACTTCGTTGAATTTGCATTTGAATGCAAGGTGCACCTAAATAGCATATGGAGAGCTTCCCACACTTCCTCATGAGAGCAGGCATGACAAGACAAGATATAAAGCATGAAGATCTAAATGGAGCTAGACAAATAATAACAATACACAGTCATAGCACAATATAAATATCCATGGTTCACACACATAGCACAAACTTGTCCAACATACGGAATAAAAGCAAGTAGTTCAAGAACGAGAGCAAAGGGAAAGAACAATGCCATAAGAAGCAATGAGAAAGCAAGGGGAATTTTGCTAACGGCGAACCCCAAAAAAACCCGGAAAGGATCCGTAGATATCTAATAGAACTCTACTCTTGTCCCCCATTGGCATCGAGACACCAAAAAGGAAGAGAAGTAGAGTGATGCTAATGTATCCCAACTAAAAAAACGAAGGAGGTGGAGGAGGACAGTGGAGGGAGAGGGAGTCGAGGGAAATGAAAGGTAACTGGTGGAGGGGTGGAAGAGGGCCAGGAAGAAGAGGGAGTAAACATATTCTAGATCCCGGTTTTAAGTCAGTTGAACCGAGATCCAAACCGGACGGCCCGGTCTATATGCCAGAAAACCGGAACTCAACCGGGATGGGTTACTAACCATAGTCTCGGATAGACTCGGTATAAGTGAACTCATAATCCTGGTTCAGGTTCGGTTTTCCGGTGCTGGTACCGGACCACCCAGTCTGGGAGCCAGTTCAACCGGGCCAAAAACCGGAAAGCCCAAAAAAACTCCGATATTTTTATCAGAAAACAAACATTTTTTGAGGATGGCATGTGCATGTAGTAGAAGATAGTAAACTCCAAAAGGGTAGAGGAAGCAGGTGATCTAAGCATGCCTATTGGAAATAACCAATTTCAAAACACACAATAACAACAATAGGCATGATTCGAGAATATTAAGAGTCAAAAGAAGATGCAAATGAACCCATAAAGCCTCAAGAGAGAAAACATCAAAATGCATAGGAGGCAAGGAATTGGCGGGGAATTTGTCTCCATATGTTTAAGCACACATGTCATGGCGCCTCAAAGATATATGCTTGGACCCATATCATGACACGTGATCAATTTATGTTGCACACATAGGTATGCATCAAACCAAGAAAGTGGTAAGATGACTATCCCTACATGTGTTGTGCGACTAGGCTACATAGCACATTAAGATCAAGAATATAGTTCAATAAGTAAATCAATCCAAGTTTTGAGGATCTATAATACCGAGTTCTCGCCTCAACATGACAAATCAGGATTCATATACAGGATTTGTGAAGATATTAGCCAATTGGAACATCGTATCCACATGAGTGAGATTGATGTCACCATTTGCGACATGGTCACATAGGAAGTGGTGGCGAATGTCAATATGTTTGGTGCGGAAATGTTGGACGGGGTTATTGGCTATCTTTATTGCGCTTTCATTGTCACATAGAAGAGGCATCGTACCAAGAGACACACCATACTCTTTCAAAGTTTGTATCATCCATAAAAATTGAGCACAACAAGATGCCGCAGATATGTATTCGGCTTCCGCAGTGGAATTTTGTTTCTTGGAAGACCAACTCACCAATGACTGACCGATGAATTGGCAAGACCCGGAGGTTGACTTCCGGTCAACCTTATCACCTGCCTAATCGGCATCCAAATAGCCAACAAGCTCAAAGGTTGACCCCTTTGGATACCAAAGGCCGAGAGTAGGAGTGAGAACAAGGTACCTAAAAATCTGTTTGATCGCCATTAGGTGGCACTCCTTGGGAGAGTATTGAAAACGGCACACATTCCAACACTTAACATGATATCCGGCCTAGAAGCACAAATATAGAGTAAGGAACCAATCATTGAGCGATATACCTTTTGATCCACGTCCTTCTCACCTACTCCAATACCAAGTTGCCCATTTAGAGGCATGGGTGTCCTCATGGGATTAGCATTGGTCATCTCGGACTTCTTGAGCATGTCCTTCAATTCACATACTTCTCTTGGGAGATGAAGGTGCCTTGAGCAAGTTGCTTTATAATGAAGCCTAGAAAGTACTTCAACTCCCCCATCATGGACATCCTAAATTTCATAGTCATTAACTCGACAAGATATTTGTTCTGAGATTCGTTAGTTCCACCAAAGATAATATCATCAACATAAATTTAAACAATGAATAATCCACCCCCTTTAACCCGTTTGGTGAAAAGGGTGGAATCAACCTTACCCATGCTAAAATCGTCCATGAGTAGGAAATCCCTAAGGTGCTCATACCAAGCACGAGGATCTTGCTTTAGTCCGTAGAGTGCCCTATGGAGTAGATACACATGGTTGGGATAGCGTGTGTTTTCGCAACCCGGGGGTTGAGCTACATATGCAACCTCTTTCAAGGGACCATTAAGGAAAGCACTTTTCACATCCATTTGATAAATCTTGAAGTTATGAAAATATGCATATGCAAGCAAGAGACGAATAACTTCAAGGCGAGGAACAGGCGCAAAGGTGTCCTCATAGTCGATACCTTTTATTTGGGAATACCCTTGCGCCACTAACCTTGATTTGTTTCTTGTGACGGTTCTGTTTTCATCTTGCTTGATCTTGAACACCCACTTGGTCCCAATGACATTGATGCGATGATCTCCAGGCCTCTCCACAAGAGACCAAACTTCATTGTGGGTGAAGCACTCGAGTTCTTATTGCATGGCAATGACCCAATCTGGATCCTCCAAAGCATCATGAACCTTGAGAGGCTCAAAGTTGGACACAAAAGCATGATGCCCACAAAAGGTTGTGAGATTCTTCTTCTTGGCACGAGTCTCGATCCCTCTTGATATGCTTCCAAGGATATTATTGAATTGGATTCCAATTTCAATGGAGGCGGCCTTGATCTTTCGAATTGTGCCTTCATGATCAACAAATTCATCTTTTGAGGGACCTTGATCATTGACATGATCTTGAGCTTGACCTTGAGGTGGAGCTTGTTCTTCTACTTGGTCTTGCTCAACGGGTTGAGGGCTTGGTTCTTGTTCTTCCGTTTGTGTGACATCTTGAGAGAGAAGCTGATCTTGTGGTGCACTTGATGACTCAACTTGGGTAGAGCTAGGCTCTTATTGGGTTGAGCTTGATTCTCCACCATCATATCCTTGATCATGAATGTGATATTCGGTGGGTAAAATATGCCTAATACCCATCAAATTGATGACTTGAGAAGAATCTCCATCACCTACGTCACGTGAAACAACTTTCCCCTCTTGGGGGCCATTATTCTCCAAAAACTCCACGTCACAAGATACTTCAACACAAGCATTGGTTTTGTTGTAGTATCTATAGGCATGAGAGTTTTCCCATAACCAACAAAGATACCCTCTATAGTTCTAGATTCGAATTTACTGAGTTTTTATTTCCTGTTCTTGAAGAGGCACTTGCACCCAAAGACATGAAAGTAGCTGGCTTTGGGCTTCTTACTTGTGAGAATCTCGTACAGAGTCATGTAAAAGGGAGTTCGGAGGAAGATCCGGTTCATGTAGTGAACCGCGGTAGCAATATCTTCTCCACAAAAGTTGTGGGGTGACTTGAATTCACTCGACATTGTTCTTGCCATCTCAATGATTGTCTGGTTCTTCCTTACAACAACACCATTTTGTTGAGTGGTATAAGGAGCCAAGAATTCATGCTTGATCCCCTCATCTTGAAAAAACTCTTGCATGGTGTATTTCTTGAATTCGGTACCTTTGTCAGTTCTAATGGTCTTGATCTCCACTTAATGAGTGCGTTGATCTTGCTTGGAGAAGATCATGAATTACTTGTAGGTCTCATCCTTTGACTTGAGGAGAAACACCCAAGTATACCTTGAGTAATCATCAACAATGACAAAACCATACTTCCTTCCACCAAGAGAGCCATAAGTTGATGGCCCGAAGATATCCAAGTGAAGAAGATCCAAGGGTATTGAAGTAGCCACCTTGGAAATATAAGGATGATGCTTCCCAATATGCTTCTCGGAGATGCAAGCACTACACACACACGATCTTTCTCAAAAGATACACCGGTTAGTACAACAATATGCTCACCCTTTAGGAGTTGTTTAAGATTTATCATGTTGATATGGACTAAGCGACGATGCCAAATCCATCCCTTATAGGCCTTGGACATTATACATGTAGGAAGTGATTGGCTCTCTTCCGAGAGGTCAACCACGTAAAGGTCATCTTCCTCGTGTACAATGAGGACCAAAGTAAGATCATCACTCCTAAAGACATTCACAAATGTTTTAGATAAATAGGAATCATAACCGGCATCCACAGGGTGTTTAATTGAAAGCAAGTTGTAGCCAAGGTTTTCAACAAGCAAGACGGTCTCTAGGGACAAGGCCTTGGAGACCACCAACTTGCCATAACCTAGTACCTTTCCTTTGGAGTTATCACCAAAAGTGATGCTTGACATTGAGTTGACATAATGAATGAATTGGTCAAGCCCACTTCTAACTTCGGTCATATGATTGGTACATCCACTATCACACACCCATTTTGATCCACCGGAGGCATATCCCTACAAAATCAATTCTTTGATTTAGAAACCCATTGAGTAATGGGACCCCTAACATTAGCAACAAGATCTTTTGGTACCCAAATTGAGTACCTTCACCATGTACCCTCGGTGCCAAGCGTGATGCGTGATAGCACACGCTGAGGGAGGCTCGCCGGAAGCGCGATACACAAGACAGTCCGGCAGGTGCTTTTGAGACCCGAAACCCCGCTCAACTGGGAGGGACCCCGTCAGGGCGGCGTGGTGGCTATGGGCAGCCCTAGGTCGGCCTGACCGCCCCTAGGACCTCGTGGATTGGCAGCATCCAATCTTGAAGAACGACGAAGAACGAGAAGCAAGATAAAAAGGGAGAGGGATAAAAGTAGATGAACACGAAAAAGTAGTAGATGTGTTTGTTCGATTGGTGTTGGTTCAATCGGCTGTCACCCCTCGTGTATATAAGGAGCGGCTGGACTTTCTGTGCAATAAATAGGGTTGGATTCACACCCAAAACCCTAGTTGGGGTCCAACTCGAACAAACAAACCCAAAATTTGCGTAACTATTTGGTCAAAAACTTGTTTGTACCTTACGACCACTTTTGAGATAGTAAACGATCTTGGATCAAAATTTTGTAAAAAGCAAAGTTGTTTATATTGAAAAGACGAAGAACTTTAATGTTGGACACGTTTCCATCCGAACTGATGTTGATGGTACTTTCCTCTTATTTTTGTATCAAACTTGGATTTTGACCGAATGATTTTAGATCCGTTCGGTCGTATTTTGAATCTGGAGGTCGTATACTTGATCAGATGAAGATGTATACAAAAGAAAAGTGGTCCGTATCGAAAAAAAGAAAAACTTTCATGTTTTGCATTTTTTCATCAGAGTTAATATTGACCACTCAATCTTGGTCGTAAGAAAATAAGTTTAGTCCAGCGGTTTTTAACTTTCATTCTCGCCTAAGGACAGAATTGTCTAGGGTCGGACGACCACATACTTCAGCCTCCTGTAGTATATTGTCCTTAAAGTTTGCATACTAAATCAGATCGAGATGATTCAAGAAACAAAGTTGCTTATTTCGACGAGAAGCACAACTTTCATGTTTGTCACTTTTTAATTTAAGGTCATCTTGAAGGAATCATAGTTGAAGCCTCCATATATCACCCTTTAAGTCTTCTTTGAACACTATCATAATCGGCTATTAAGCCCGGCCATGGTTTGACTTAATATGGTGCCTCTTTGATGATGATTAATAAACCTCCAAGTGTACATTTCCATGTGTCTCTCGACATTTGCCTTATTAGCTACGAGCCCCAAACGAGTGCTAACACAGGCCCCCTGTTTTTGCCAGAAAATAACTTGCTCCACTTTTAGTCTAAAGACGATGTCAACACTTTATCGTCCACTAGTTGTCTTAGGGCGATAACTCTACATCGGTCATATGTGCTATGTGTGATATATATATATATAGGGAAATAGCCTGCTAAACATGGGCATAGCTGCGCATAGCCTATCCACCGTTGATTCTATCCTCTTTTGATATAGGGAGCACATGTATCCAGACCCAGGATTTGTCTAAAAACTAACGCCGTTAGTGTTCCTTTGGCATGCATGCATGAATCCCTAGCAAAACAAAGCTTGTCTAATTTCGTTTGCATGAGGCAAACCCTAACGAGCAACGTGCAAAACAAAGCTTGTCTAATTTCGTTTGCATGAGGCAAACCCTAACGAGCAACATGCAAAATAAAGCTTGTCTAATTTCATTTGCATGAGGCAAACCCTAACGAGCAACATGCAAAACAAAGCTTGTCTAATTTCGTTTGCATGAGGCAAACCCTAATGAGCAACATGCAAAACAAAGCTTGTCTAATTTCGTTTGCATGAGGCAAACCCTAACGAGCAACATGCAAAACAAAGCTTGTCTAATTTCGTTTGCATGAGGCAAACCCTAATGAGCAACGTGCAAAACAAAGCTTGTCTAATTTCGTTTGCATGAGGCAAACCCTAACGAGCAACATGCAAAATAAAGCTTGTCTAATTTCGTTTGCATGAGGCAAACCCTAACGAGCAACATGCAAAATAAAGCTTGTCTAATTTCGTTTGCATGAGGCAAACCCTAATGAGCAACATGCAAAACAAAGCTTGTCTAATTTCGTTTGCATGAGGCAAACCCTAACGAGCAACATGCAAAACAAAGCTTGTCTAATTTCGTTTGCATGAGGCAAACCCTAACGAGCAACATGCAAAACAAAGCTTGTCTAATTCCGTTTGCATGAGGCAAACCCTAACGAGCAACATGCAAAACAAAGCTTGTCTAATTTCGTTTGCATGAGCAAACCCTAACGAGCAACATGCAAAACAAAGCTTGTCTAATTTCGTTTGCATGAGGCAAACCCTAACGAGCAACATGCAAAACAAAGCTTGTCTATTTTCGGTTGCATGAGGCAAACACTAACGAGCAACATGCAAAACAAAGCTTGTCTAATTTCGTTTGCCAAACAGCGAGCTAAAATTTTTAGGGTTTTCACGATCCCCTAGGCATTGCATGCATGTACACACGCGGTGCTGCAAACGCCGTTAGGGACTGTTACTACTTTCAAGAGCCAGCCATTACCATCTAAACTAGTAGTGTATTTGATCTCTTTATCCAACGGTCCTAAGCCTATGTGCAGCTATGCCCGTGTGTAGCAAATCCGCGTCGTATATATATATATATATATATTCGGCCATTTTATGTCCAGGCTTGTTGTCACTTGGGTATAATTTCTTCAAATAATTTGACAACAACCACTTCATTTTGAAGGCCGATGAGTATCACAATTTCTTTGAACAACTCCCACAATGATCCTCTCCTAGTCTTCATCCATGTGCTCAAGAAGAATATCACCAATCGTTCGGCAATAAAGATCATTACCTTAAAGAGTATTTGAAGAACACCTGAACTGTCATGTGCACCCTTTAGTTTAGATTTTCATGTAATAAATAATGGATTTCCTTTGTTCTTCATCTTCACTTGCACTAGATCTTTCTGAAGCAGTGGTCTTTAATCCGGCCTTATCTATGTTGGCGAAACAAAGCATTGGCTCTTGTGGAATATGAAATATATCATGAATAACATGGTAGCCGAATGTTTATTGAGCCAACTCATTTGCTCTTCATTTTTCACGTCTAGATATATGAGCAATGATAAATCAATCCAAGACAAAAGTCACATCTAGACATGTATCAAGATAAATAACAAGTGATTCATCGAAACTTTGGTAAACCATGGACATTGTTGCACTACACACAACGAATCACTAGAAGTCTCAATATGTGTAGCACCTATAGCAATAAAAAGTTCTACCATGAATAGCAAAGCTGCATATTCAGCGTGATTCTTTGTGCAAGATATTCTAAGGGGCATGAGACTTCATAAAACATTACCATAAGGAAATAAATAAACAATACCAACACATTGGCTATTGCTTTTAAAACTGAACAGTCAAAATGTAATTCCCATGGTACTATAGAGACAAGATTAATATCAATATCATGCTCATCATCTACGCCCAGTAATGAAATTAAAGATAATTTGGTCTTTCATAGATTTCAAAGATTTATAAGACAAATTATCAACACATAAGCATAAGCACAATTGCTAATGAATGCATATCTTGTCTCGGTCTCAAATAACACTAAGGACGATGTTAAAACACCACATAGGCCATGACTGGATAATGATCTGAGGGCGATAAAATAAATATCGGCCATATATCTTTGCCCCAATGGGCATGCATAATCCATCCACCAAAGTATGTATAGCCGAAGTAAACAAAATAAAAAATCTAATTATAAACTTCAAGTGTTCGGCCTCTTGGATTAGCAACAAATTGGAACCAATCAAATGACTAATTATTTGGCAATACCCTTTCAGGATGTATAGAATTATGATACATCCAAGGATCAAAATAAAACCATGGTGGGTAACCAATCATACCTGGGGATAAATTCCATGGAATAGGCATTAATGGTGAAGTATAATAATATGGACGATGTGCTGGCCGATTTTTTTGATAGTGATACCAAATTCTTTGGCCTGATTGCTTGTTGGCTTTATTCTTTCTGTTCTCCGCTCTTGCTTCCCTTCTTATGACAGGATTTTGCTCATCTTCCTTGCCTTGAGGGTTTTTCTTTGGGAACCCATGACATGTTTCTTTTCTTCAGCTCCTCGGCCCTAAGCCGATATAGCTTCCTCTCTTGCCAATTTGATAAACCGAGTGAACATCTCGGCTATGGTCTCGTTTCACACAATGGCATCCCTTTCTTAATCTTGGGAACCTTCAATTTTGCTTGTTCAGATTCGGAAATTGGGTATTTGAAAGTTACTCGCTTCACTTTCTTTCCCTTAGTATCCAACATCAATTCAGCTGGCTTCTCATTATTTTCAGTCGAATCTGAAATAGCACATTTGCGTCCATCCTTTTTGATTCGGTATACTTGCTTGCCACTGCTTTCTTTACCCATGAACTTTAGACCGATTCTTTTCTATTGAAATGGTCTTTGACATGTGACTTCTGATCAATTGACCTTCTTGGAGCTGCATAATTTGGGTGTCTAGAATTAGATGGATAACGTGTCCATGAATCATACCTTTCCCATGATGGATATGAATAAAAATAGCATAGGGAGGTATCCATGACATTGTCATTGGTGGCCCAAAAGGAGGATATGAATTTGTTGCATTGAATTTATCCTTTCGCCAATCCCTGTCTTTAGACTTTTGCCTTGGGGTGATCTTGATGCTTTTGCACTACTTGGCTGATAAGAAAGTTTTGCTTCACTCTCTTTTTTATTTTTTTCCAGCAGTTGTGCGAAAGTGACTTTTGGTTTCTTACCCTTGTGCTTATTGCGGCCTTTCTATTTTTGAGTTTTGCATGCATCGATCTTCAAGTTTTGTTGTTGCCCCTAGTGCTTGATGTCTTCATTGTAGCTTCAATGGAACTCTCGCCTTCAAGAACATTTGCCATATGCTCTTCAATAATATCTTTTCTTGAAAGCTTGATCTCATCATCTTCCTTGTGTACCTTCTCATCATTATATGAATCGACCAGAGGTAATTGATGCAATATCTTCTGGCCATCAAGACTAATCGAAATAGATTGGTCATCAATTTGTGTTTTAGCAAATTTCAATCATCCCTTATTAACAACCGATTGTACTATTTGCTGAAACATGTTGCAACTCTCTATACTATGCTCGAACGAATCATGCAACTTGCAATACATTCTTCCTTTTAATGATGGCTCAACATTGTGATCAGGAATTCTAACATAATCGATTTTTAACAATATATCAAAGATTTGATCACACATACTCAAACTGTAGGTACACCTTTCATCTTCTAACTGATGTTGTTGTGATAATGGTTTTGAAAGAATTGAGCAACCAAATGGTTTATATTTTATATCATCCAATTCGGTTATGCATTGGTTTCTGCACTTCTCTTCCGATGTATTTGAATACAAAGTTATACTAGCATCGGATTGCTAAAGAGACAATAACCTTGGCTTTAGGTTTCTGGAACTAAAAAGATTAAAACACATATGTCTCACTTGAGAACAAATGTTAGCCAAGTATTAATTAAACAAAGCTACCCATGTAGATATAAAATGCAAATGAAACAATGGGGAAAACTTAGGTTGTAATAATTTGTTACTATCGGTCTCTCTAAATGGCACAATATGTTGACCGATATGTTTTGTAAAAATTATATTTCTAACAAATAAATTACCTATCTCGATTGGTCTTCCATAGCTTATGAATTTTTTTCGAATAGATGTATCAATAATAAAGTTTTGACCAAATTGGAATCTAAGTAAATCATTTGCTAGATGTACCTCTTTGAAGACAATGAAGAGCATGATGGTCGCATGACCTGAACAATATCTTGCTCGGCCTCTAGATAATTCTCCAATACCTTTTCTTCTTCCTTTTCTGGATTTGCCTCTTCACTTTGATGTGCTTCATCAACCGAACATTGTTCCGGCTATGTTTTGTTGTTGTTGATGTTCACAAATTTCTTTGGCACGGAACTCATAGGGAAACATGTAAGTTCCCTTACATCTAGAAAAGTCAAGCACATCAGTTTTGCAAAGCTTGCCATGCTCTTGATCAACGAAGCTTGCTTCTTCTGATTCGGTAGATTTAGTGCATGTCTTTTTTGATTTGGCTTTTTCAATAACCGAATTATTCATACTAGACAAATCATTGATGTTTTCTTCATGAATTTCGTCAGATTGCAAAGCTTCTTCTTTTTGCCTCATTGTAGCAGAGGGTTCAACTTGACTGCTGCATGGAGGAGATGAATTAATCCCTTCAACTTGAGTAGTATTATCTTGATGGTCCTTCTTAAGACTTGCAAGAAACTGCTGCATTTCTTTCTCTTCAAGTTTTTTCTTATACGCTTCATGATCTTCTTTCAGCTTCTTTTCAAGTGCATCAAACTCCTCAACATGCTTCTTCTTGAGTGTCTCAAATAACTGGAGATGTTCCTCCGATAAATCATCAAACATAATGACATTATCGGCGTTAACTTTAGCAACACATGATTGCCCCCCAATGCTTTTAGTTTCTTTCGGCAATGTACTTTTTTCGAAACTTAGCAACTGAGAAGGGGAAAACCTGATATTGTTTGCCTTACGATCCTCTTCACGCTTCTTATTGTATGCCTCATAAGCTTGTATTGTAGAAAGATCATGGGGCCTCTCTTCTAGTTCTTGGTGAAGATAATTAAGCTTCTTGAACTCATCTGCAAGTTTTTCCTTCTAGTCATTTGTTGCTGCATAAGAATGCCCACCAATGCTTTTTGTATCTCTCGGCAATGAGGTATCACCAAAACTTTGCAATTGTGCGGAGGACGTACCATACGCTATAGTACTAGATGAAGGCACATTAGCTCCTACTTACTTTTCACTTATTCGGCTATAACCATTGTAAAGGCATGGAGCCAAATTATGAATATCACTAGTTGCATACGATGCTGAAACATTACTCACATAAGGTGTAGCATATGATGATTGAGAGTAATTGAGAAAATGAATAGTTGTAGCATGTCCAATTTCCCTATCCATTAGCATGTTTGAAGGTGAATCTAAAGATTGCAAGGTATTTGCTGATGAATACAAAGATGAAACACTTGGTTGCATGCCATTTAAATTTCTAAAATTAGATGTTTCATACGGATTAACAGAATTCATCATGTTGTTCATCGCATATGAATTGCTGGGGTTGCCGATGCATGATAATTCGAATTTACATGTTGAAAGTTACTAAGATAAGTCGAAGCATGTAGATTATATTGCATCGGCTTTTGCACTTAGCAAAAACTAGGGCTAGCCGATACAGTACACATATCAAAAGATATAGCAACATCAACATAAGAGTAATATGCATCTACGTAGGAAGATTGAGGATTCATGATATCATTGTAGATTGCAGCCTCTTGATGACATTTTCTTCCGTAAGATCTCACCCAATAAGGTAAAGATCCCTGTGATTGCAGTGCTAGTCCCTGGATCGAATTGCTAGCACCCATAGTTTAAGATGAAGTACACAGATACAAAGGTCATTATTACCTCGGAATTCCAGGAGTACAATAGTTCTTACAACTCACTAGCCCGAGGATAACATATAAAGAGTTCTCACTACATAGCATATAAATAAAGCCTTCATCTTCATGTGCCACAAGCAAACATGTTGAGTGTAGACTCATAACCCTACTCACCAATAGAGTAACCTGCAACATGATAAGTTACAGCCACCAGGGGTCAATACAGTTACAACCACAAGGGGTCAATACAGTTGGAATTGTATTGACCCCTTGTGGCTGTAACTTATCATGTTGTAGGTTACTCTGATGGTGAGTAGGGTTATGAGTCTACACTCAACATGTTTGCCTGTGGCTCGGAAGATGAAGAATTTATTTATATGCTATGTAATGAGAACTCTTTATATGTTAGTGATGAGTGCGCGAAGCTTCGTTGGGAGACCCCAAGCGGAAGGTATGATGAGCACAGCAACAAGTTTTCGCTCAGTAAGAAACCAAGGTTATCGAACCAGTAGGAGGAAGGAAATGACTCAAAGGTGTTGCTAGCAACATGGAAACCTGTACAAAACAAACTCAAGACTTTGCCCCAACGAACAGTGAGGTTGTCAATCTCACCGGTTTGTTGAAAACAAAAGATTAACTGTATGGTATGGAAGGTAATAGTGGTTTGCAGAAAGGTAAACAGTACCAGTGGGAGATGTATCAATGGTAAAGATTGGACCGGGGTCCATAGTTCACTAGAGGTGTTCTCCTTAAGATAAACAAACATGGCATGCTGGGTAAACAAATTAATGCGGGGCAATTGACAGGACTGAGCAAGGCATAACAATGCAATACTAGACATTCATGATCCTATGATATTCGATTGGGCAGTACAACAAGATACATAGACCGCCATCCAATTGCATCTATGACTAGAAATCCACCTTTAGGTTAATCTGAACCCCTCTAGTATTATGTTGCAAGCAACGGATAACTGATTTAAGCAAAGTGTGTAAGGTAAACAATCCGACTTCTGATTCAATAGGCCCCTCAAGTAAAGAAAGAAAAATTCAGGCGCGATCAAGGGCTGGGATGGGCGGATACCCCTTCGCGCCTGGGGGTAGGATTGGCATACAGAAAGGTTAGATCGCGATCGTAGAGCCCGCCAAAGCCCGTACAGGCCCGAAGCGGATCAGTACACGCGTATTCTGTGACGCGATGTGGATTCCCGTCGTCCAACTCAGCAGTCTGACGTGGCAACACCTCTACGCAAAAAAAACACCTCTACGTGGTTTGCTGGTCCGCATTTCTGTTTAACCGGTGGGCCATTTGTGTTGCACGCACCGGATAAGAGCGGGGAATCGCGATACATCGGGAAGGCGCACTCCCGTCACCTCCGATGCGGTGCACGTCTGACACCACCCGCAGGACTATGCATCATGACGCGTGCAGGGACGCGTTCACCATTGTATTAGCGCTGAAGTGTCATTGAATTGTCAATCGACTTAATGGAGCATCCAATCGGTCGCATCGTTGCAGTTCTCTGCCTGCCATGTGTGCACAAAACTTCTGTGAAAAGGCAGATCGCATAGTAGGGGAGAGGACGGTGGGGTGCATAAGACTGGTCTGCCTAGGCTTTTTGACTATCTACCTCCACTCGTCACTAGCGCCCTCCTGCCTTTCTTCTTCCTCCTACTCATCCCGCTCATGTTCCCTCCCTCTGCGCAGGCATGGCTCCCTCTCGGAAGCGTGCTGCAGCGACAATGCACGAGGAGAGAAAAGAGAGAGCTTGCCGCGCCGCTTTACGCACTGAAGAGTCACAACATATGCTCATGGCTAAGCCCGCATGCGAGGGATCCTCCGGGTAGGTCATGTACTTCTTCTCCTTAATAGTGTTATCCAGCATTCTTCTTCTCCTTAATCATCACCTACTTCTCTTTCTTCAGAGCCGTCGGTTCACCGGCAGACATGTTCCCCCTAGATCCCCGGATCAGCGAGGTAAACAATATACACTGGGGGTTTTGCGACTAGGATTTGGGGTTTTTGCTCCTGGATCTTTTCCACACCGCCCATTTCTGCATAAATCTCGTGTGCTATAATGACACGTTACTGTTGTTCCCGTTCCGTGATAGGACTAAAACCACGTATTCTTTGTGTTGGAGATATGCCCTAGAGGAAATAATAAATGTAGTTATTATTATATCTTTGTGTTTATGATAAATGTTTACATTCATGCTATAATAGTATTAACAAGGAAACATTAATACTTGTGTGATTTGTAAACTAAAATAGAGTCAATAGTAAAGCCTCTTTATAATACTAGCTTGTTGGTTAATAAATGACTGTGGTTTCCCTGTCATGAACATTGAGATGTTATTAACAACAAGATCATATCGTTAGGAGAATGATATGGTGGACATACTCCTATAGATAAGCGTAGCATAAAGATCAAGTCATTTTAATAGTTCAATTGCTATATGCTTTCTGATACATAGTAACCTAATTCCTTCGACCATGAGATCATGCATATCACCTTCACCGGAAGGATGCTTTGATGACATCAAACACCACACCGTAACTGGGTGGCTATAAAGGTGGCATTGAGTGTTCGGAAAGTATTGGTTGAGACACATGGATCAAGAGTGGGATTTGTCCATCCATATGACGGATAGATATACTCTGGGCCCTCTCGGTGAAATGTCATCCAATTAGCTTGCAAGCATGTGACTGGCTCACAAGGGATCACATATCACGGGAACGATAAAAGAGTACTTATCAGTAACGAGGTTGAACTAGGTATGCAGAGATACCGACGATCATAACCTCGGATAAGTAACCTATCGTGAGACAAAGGGAAATTGGTATCGTATGTAAGTGGTTCATTCGATCGCAAAGTAATCGTAGAAATATGTGGGAGCCATATGAATTTCCAGATTCCTCTATTAGTTATTGATCGGAGAAGTGTCTCGTTCATGTCCGCATAATTCACGAACCGTAGGGAGACACACTTAAGGATTCGACGTTGTTTGAGTAGTTATGGAATGATGAGAAAGAGACCGAATGTTGTTCGGAGTCTCGGATGGGATTCGGGATATCACGAGGAGATCCAGAATGGTCCGGAGAATAAGATTCATATAAGGAAAGTCCCGTTTCGGAGTTGGGGAATGGTTCCGGTGTTTTCATCGGGAATGTTCTAGAAGGTTCCGGATTGTCCGGCACTCCGGAGGGAAAGGGTACATGGATGTGTTATATCAAGTTGGTATGATTGCATCATGTACTCAGTGTCATCGCTGAACAAAATAGAGGGTTTATTCAAATCCTAGTTTGAAAAGTCAAACGCCAAGTTTGAAAGTCAAACGGCAATTTTGGGAAGTGGAGAGGGAGGTGGAAACCGACTTGGGGGAGGAGTTCCTCCTCCCACCGCCGGCGCACCACCAAGCCGAGTTGGGGAGGGACTCCCCCTCCCCTTGGCCGGCCCCCTCCACCCATAAAAGGAGGGGCAGGGCTCCCCTCCTAGACACACAAGTTCCTACACCTCTAACCCTAGCCCCAAGCCGCCGCCACCTCCATAGTCGTCGTCGGCCCTAGGGAAAACCCTAGCCGCTGCCTAGCTAAACCCTAGCTGCCGGCTTGCCCCCCTCCTCGGTGTGTCTAAACCCTAGATCGTCGAGGGCTCTCTCATAGTCCACCATACCCGCTCCGGCTTAAGGCGAAGCCCTACGAGATCTCCCCCTCTACTTCCGGTACCACGCCGTTGTGCTACCGGAATCGCGAGGAGAGTGCTACAACCTCCGCTGCCTGCTGGAACAAGGGAGAGGAAGGTCTTCGTCGAGTACCGAACATGTGACCGACTGTGGGAGCGCTGCCGGAACGCAGCGCCGGAAGGATCGTCTACGCGATCTTGAGATCGGGAAGAGTACGACTACATCACCCACGAGAATCCGCTCTCGTTAAACGCTTTGGAATCTTCGAGGGTGAGTTATTCCATCGACTCGTTGCTACAATCTAGTAGATAGATCTTGGCTTGTTTGTTTGTATGCGATAGAAAAATTTTGTTTTCCATGCTACGAAACCCTACAGTGGTATCAGAGCCGTGTCTATATGTAGATCTGTTGCACGAGTAGAACACAATGGTCATTGTGGGCGTTGATGCTTTTATTGTCGATTGCTTCTTGTGTACTTTGCATCTTGCGGGATGTTGGGATGAAGCGGCCCGGGCTAACCTTACATGACATCGTTCATGAGACTTGCTCCACGCTTGACATGCAACTTGTATTGCATAAGTGGCTTTGCAGGTGCCTGTTTCTCCTAGCATAGTTAAGATCCAATTTACAACGGGTGATTAATAATACTAGTATCAATGTTGTGGTTCATGTTCGTAAGTTAGAACGACACTTATTGAAAGCCCCAAACCACGTAAAATATGCAAAGAAAGTAGAGGCGTCTAACTTTGTTTTGCAGGGGTGTGCAGTGATGTGATATGGCCATGATTGTGATTATATTTGATGTATGCAATGATCCTTATTGTAAGTTGGCAACCGGCAGGAGCCATATGGTTGTCTTTAATTTATGTTAAGACCCGCGTGTCTATTCAAAGTAGTTGTAATAGTTGAAGCCGGTGGACGACAACCATGGAGAAGCGTCATTGACCTTGATGCAATGCCGGTGATGATGGAGATCATGTTCGTGCTTGAAGATGGAGATCGGAAGCACAAAGAAGAAAGGCCATATCATATCACATATTATGAATTGCATGTGATGTTAATCCTTTATGCATCTTGTATTGCTTAGTAGACGACGGTAGCATTATAAGATGATCCCTCATGCACATGAATTTCAAATCATAAAGTGTTCACCCTTAGTTAGCACCGTTGCTAAAGCTTGTTGTTTCGAAGCACCACGTGATGATCGGGTGTGTTAAATTCCACAATTGTATACAACGTGAGCAAGCCAGATTTGCTCATACGGAATCTAAGGTTTGATATTGACGAGCCTAGCATGTACAGACATGGTCTCGGAACACGGATCACCGAAAGGTAAAGCATGAATCATACAGTAGATATGATGAACATGTCGATTGTTCGCCATTGAAACTATATCAACTCTCGTGATGATCGGTGTTGATGTGGTGGATTTGGTTCGTGTGATCACTAAAACAATGTGAGGGATGTTGTTTTGAGTGGGAGTTCACCTAGATTAATTTTATTATTAATTTGAACTCAATTTGTCATAAACTTAGTCTAAACTATTGCAAATATGTTGTAGATCAATGGCAGCCCCGACCATCAATTTTAATGCGTTCCTAGAGAAAGAAAAGTTGAAAAACAATGGAAGCAACTTCGCGGATTGGTTCCGCAATTTGAGGATTGTCCTCACAGCTCGTAATTTGACCTATGTGCTGGATGCACCGCTGGGTGACCCGCCTGCAGCTACTGCTACCGATGAAGTAAAGAATGTTTACCTCACTCGGAAGACACAGTGCTCCACAGTTCAGTGTGCTATCTTGTATGGTTTAGAATCGGAGCTTCAGAAAAGGTTTGAGAATTCAGACCCACATGATATTGTCCGTGATCTCAAATTGATCTTTGAGACTCATGCGGCAATTGAGAGCTATGAGGCTTCTGAAAAGTTCTTTAACTGCAAGATGGAAGAGGGCAGCTCCATCAGTGAGCATGTGCTTAAGATGTTTGGGCACGCAAACAAACTTCAAAGCTTGGGTATAGTGATTCCTAATGCTTTGGGGATTTACCGTGTCCTCCAATCACTACCACCAAGTTACAAGAACTTTGTGATGAACTACAACATGCAGAACATGAACAAGACGTTGCCAGAACTCTTTGCCATGTTGAAATCTGCAGAAGTGGATATCAAGAAAGAGCACCAAGTGTTGTTGGTCAATAAGACCACCAAATTCAAGAAAGGCAAGTCTAAGCAAAAGGGACACTTCAAGAAGGGTGGTAAGAAAGTTACCGCACCGACGAAGAAGACCAAGGCTGGACCTAAGCCTGATACTGAGTGCTTTTACTGCAAGGGAGAAGGTCACTAGAAGCGGAATTGCCCAAAGTACTTGGCGGATTTGAAGAACGGCAACATCAAGAAGAAAGGTATATCTGATATACATGTTATTGATGTGTATCTCACTAGTACTCGTAGTAGTGCCTGGGTATTTGATACTGGTTCGGTTGCTCATATTTGTAACTGGAAACAGGTGCTGCAGAATAAACGGAAGCTAGCGAAGAACGAGGTGACGATGCGCCTTGGAAACGGATCAAAGGTTGATGTGATCGCGGTCGGCACGCTACCCCTTCATCTACCATCGGGATTAGTTTTATACTTAAATAATTGTTATTTGGTGCCTGTGTTAAGCATGAACATTATATCGGGATCTTGTTTATTGCGAGACGGTTACTTGTTTAAATCCGAGACGGTTGTTCGATTTATATGAGTAATATGTTTTATGCACATGCACCTTTGATAGATGGTCTATTCTTGTTGAATCTCGATAGTGGAAATACACATATTAATAACATTGAGGCTAAACGTTTGAAATCGAGCGATAACTCGACCTATATGTGGCACTGTCGTCTTGGTCACATTGGAGTGAAGCGTATGAAGAAACTCCATTCCGATGGACTTCTTGAATCACTTGATTTCGAATCACTTGAAAGATGCGAAGCATGTCTGATGGGAAAAATGACTAAGACTCCATTTTCTGGTATGATGGAGCGAGCTACGGACTTATTGGAAATCATACATACCGATGTGTGTGGTCCAATGAGTGTAGCATCGCGCGGTGGTTATCGTTATGTTCTTACCTTCACGGATGACTTGAGTAGATATGGGTATATCTATTTCATGAAACATAAGTCCGAAACTTTCTAGAAGTTTAAGGAATTTCAAAGTGAGGTAGAGAATCAACGTAACAAAAAGATTAAATTTCTATGTTCTGATCGTGGAGGTGAATATCTAAGTTACGAGTTTGGCGAGCATTTGAAGAAATGCGGAATACTTTCACAATTGACACCGCCGGGAACACCACAGCGTAATGGTGTGTCCGAACGTCATAATCGAACTCTCTTAGATATGGTTCGTTCTATGATGTCACTTACAGATTTACCGCTATCATTTTGGGGTTATGCATTAGAAACAGCCGCATTCACTTTAAATAGGGCACCATCTAAATCCGTGGAAATGACACCGTATGAATTATGGTTTGGGAAGAAACCTAAATTGTCGTTCCTTAAAATTTGGGGATGCGAAGCCTATATAAAGAAGTTACAGCCGGACAAGCTTGAACCCAAAGCGGAAAAATGCGTCTTCATAGGATACCCGAAGGAAACTATTGGGTATACCTTCTATCATAGATCCGAAGGCAAAATCTTCGTTGCCAAGAATGGATCCTTTCTAGAGAAGGAATTTCTCTCGAAAGAAGTGACTGGAAGGAAAGTAGAACTCGACGAGGTTGTTGAACCTTCTCTCGAACTTGCGAGTAGCGCAGCACCGGAAGTAGTTCCTGTGATGCCTGCACCAGTAAGTGAGGAAGCTAATGATGATGATCATGAAACTTCGGTTGTAGTTGCTACAGAGCCTCGTAGGTCAATGAGAACTCGTACCACTCCTGATTGGTATGATCCCGTTATGAATGTCATGTTGGTGGATAACACCGATGACCCTGAGACATATGAGGAAGCGATGATGAGCCCAGATTCCAATAAATGGCAAGAAGCCATGAAATCCGAGATTGGATCCATGTACGAAAACCAAGTATGGACTTTGGTGGACTTACCGGATGGCCGGAAGGCCGTCGAGAATAAATGGATTTTCAAGAAGAAAACAGATGCTGATGGTAATGTTACTGTCTATAAAGCTCGACTTGTCGCAAAAGGGTTTCGAAAAATTAAAGGAGTTGACTACGATGAGACCTTCTCACCGGTAGCGAAGCTAAAGTCTGTGAGGATTATGTTAGCAATCGCTGCATATTATGATTATGAGATATGGCAGATGGATGTCAAAACAACATTCCTCAATGGAGACATTGATGAAGAGTTGTATATGATGCAACCCAAAGGTTTTGTCGATCCTAAAGATTCTAACAAGGTATGCAAACTTCAACGGTCCATCTATGGATTGAAGCAAGCATCCCGAAGTTGGAATCAACGTTTTGATAAGGTAATCAAAAGTTTTGGTTTTATACAAACTTATGGAGAAGCTTGTATTTACAAGAAAGTGGGTGGGAGCTCTGTAGCATTCTTAATACTATATGTAGATGACATATTGTTTATTGGGAATGATGTAGACCTTCTTAATAGTGTCAAGGAATATTTGAATAATAGTTTTTCAATGAAGGATCTTGGCGAAGCAGCTTACATATTAGGCATAAAGATTTATAGAGATAGATCGAGACGCCTAATATCATTGTCACAAAGTACATATTTGGACAAAGTTCTAAAGAGGTTTGGAATGGAAGATAGCAAGAAAGAGTTCTTGCCCATGTTTCCCAATACGACCTTGAGTAAAACTCAAAGTCCGACAACGGCAGAAGATAGAGAAAGGATGAGTAAGACTCCCTATGCCTCAGCCATAGGATCTCTAATGTATGCCATGCTATGTACTAGACCCGACATTGCATATGCTGTTAGTTTAACTAGCAGATATCAAAGTGATCCAGGAGTGGATCATTGGACAGCGGTCAAAAACATCCTTAAGTACTTGAGAAGAACTAAGGATATGGTTCTTTCTTATGGAGGTGATGAACAACTCGTTGTTAGTGGTTACACCGATGCTAGTTGGAACACTGATCCGGATGATTCTAAATCACAATCTGGATACGTATTTATTTTGAATGGTGCAGCAGTTAGCTGGAGGAGTGCAAAGCAAAGCGTTGTGGCGAGATCTTCAACTGAATCGGAATACATGGCTGCTTCGGAGGCTTCACAAGAAGCGATATGGATGAAAGAGTTCATTACAGAGCTGGGTCTGGTTCCTAGTGCGCTGGACCCAATGTCTATCTACTGTGATAACATGGGTGCCATAGCCAATGTGCAAGAACCAAGGTCACACAAGAAGCTGAAGCATATCAAGCTACGTTTTCACGCTATTCGAGAGCATGTCCAAGATGGGGACATAAAGATTTGCAAAGTACACACAGATCTGAATGTGGAGGATCCGTTGACTAAACCTCTCCCGAGGGCAAAACATGACCAACCCCAAACTGCCATGGGTGTTCGGTATATTACCATGTAATCTAGATTAGATGACTCTAGTGCAAGTGGGAGACTGTTGGAGATATGCCCTAGAGGCAATAATAAATGTAGTTATTATTATATCTTTGTGTTTATGATAAATGTTTACATTCATGCTATAATAGTATTAACAAGGAAACATTAATACTTGTGTGATTTGTAAACTAAAATAGAGTCCCTAGTAAAGCCTCTTTATAATACTAGCTTGTTGGTTAATAAATGACTGTGGTTTCCCTGTCATGAACATTGAGATGTTATTAACAACAAGATCATATCGTTAGGAGAATGATATGGTGGACATAGTCCTATAGATAAGCGTAGCATAAAGATCAAGTCATTTTAATAGTTCAATTGCTATATGCTTTCTGATACATAGTAACCTAATTCCTTTGACCATGAGATCATGCATATCACCTTCACCGGAAGGATGCTTTGATGACATCAAACACCACACCGTAACTGGGTGGCTATAAAGGTGGCATTGAGTGTTCGGAAAGTATTGGTTGAGACACATGGATCAAGAGTGGGATTTGTCCATCCATATGACGGATAGATATACACTGAGCCCTCTCGGTGAAATGTCATCCAATTAGCTTGCAAGCATGTGACTGGCTCACAAGGGATCACATATCACGGGAACGAGAAAAGAGTACTTATCAGTAACGAGGTTGAACTAGGTATGCAGAGATACCGACGATCATAACCTCGGATAAGTAACCTATCGTGAGACAAAGGGAAATTGGTATCGTATGTAAGTGGTTCATTCGATCGCAAAGTAATCGTAGAAATATGTGGGAGCCATATGAATTTCCAGATTCCTCTATTGGTTATTGATCGGAGAAGTGTCTCGTTCATGTCCGCATAATTCACGAACCGTAGGGAGACACACTTAAGGATTCGACGTTGTTTGAGTAGTTATGGAATGATGAGAAAGAGACCGAATGTTGTTCGGAGTCTCGGATGGGATTCGGGATATCACGAGGAGATCCGGAATGGTCCGGAGAATAAGATTCATATAAGGAAAGTCCTGTTTCGGAGTTGGGGAATGGTTCCGGTGTTTTCATCGGGAATGTTCTAGAAGGTTCCGGAATGTCCGGCACTCCAGAGGGAAAGGGTACATGGATGTGTTATATCAAGTTGGTATGATTGCATCATGTACTCAGTGTCATCGCTGAACAAAATAGAGGGTTTATTCAAATCCTAGTTTGAAAAGTCAAACGCCAAGTTTGAAAGTCAAACGGCAATTTTGGGAAGTGGAGAGGAAGGTGGAAACCGACTTGGGGGAGGAGTTCCTCCTCCCACCGCCGGCGCACCACCAAGCCGAGTTGGGGAGGGACTCCCCTCCCCTTGGCCGGCCCCCTCCATCCATAAAAGGAGGGGCAGGGCTCCCCTCCTAGACACACAAGTTCCTACACCTCTAACCCTAGCCCCAAGCCGCCGCCGCCTCCATAGTCGTCGCCGGCCCTAGGGCAAACCCTAGCCGCTGCCTAGCTAAACCCTAGCCGCCGGCTTTCCCCCCACCTCGGCGTGTCTAAACCCTAGATCGTCGAGGGCTCTCTCATAGTCCACCATACTCGCTCCGGCTTAAGGCGAAGCCCTGCGAGATCTCCCCTCTACTTCCGGTACCACGCCGTTGTGCTGCCGGAATCACGAGGAGAGTGCTACAACCTCCGCTGCCTGCTGGAACAAGGGAGAGGAAGGTCTTTGTCGAGTACCGAACGTGTGACCGACTGCGGGAGCGCTGCCGGAATGCAGCGCCGGAAGGATCGTCTACGCGATCTTGAGATCGGGAAGAGTACGACTACATCACCCACGAGAATCCGCTCTCATTAAACGCTTTGGAATCTTCGAGGGTGAGTTATTCCATCAACTCGTTGCTACAATCTAGTAGATAGATCTTGGCTTGTTTGTTTGTATGCAATAGAATTTTTTTGTTTTCCATGCTACGAAACCCTACACTTTGTCCCATGAAAAGAAGCCAAAACTCATCAATAAGGTGGATGCTTGGCTTAATGCATGAATAAGCAGCCACAGGGAGAAAATGCAAACAAAAGAACTAGAATTAGAACAACTCAAATTAGGTGTGAATACCCTTACTGAGGAGCGTGACGAGCTGAAAAGGGAGAATGCTGCCTGGAAGAAACTGCATAAGAAGGCCCAAGCCTCGAACCGACTGAATACATCCATCAACGAGGGGCTCTCGAAGGATAATGTGAGGCTAAAAGATGATAATGTCAATCTCCGTGTCGAGAACATGAACCTGCTTCGGAAGCTCGAGGCTTCGCTCAGTGAGTAGGTCAAGATCAGGCAGGACATGCTCATACGTCGCTTACGACTTGAAGAGATTGAGGACGAAAACAAGAAGCTCCTCGCCAGGATACGACTATAATGTAGCAGACTTTCCTCGGTGCCGCTCTGCTGAATTGAACTATGTGTTTCTATTTTGCAACTGTAAACTGAACTATCCGAACAATGAGTTGCAACGGGAGACACCTTTTGCGCAGTCCGAAAACTATCTGCTTTCCTGTTGTTTCTATCTACTGGGTGGGACCATGTTGGACAAGTGTCAATTTTGTTGTGAGAAAGCCTTAAACTTTGATATTACACACACTCAACCGTTCATTAAAATTCAAATTAGGTATTCCAAACTCAACTTCAAATAGTTGCAAAAGGAGGTAGCCACGATCAGAAAAGAGTGGGTGGACCACTGGCGGGGGTCCGCGGAGAGAGAGAGAGAGAGAGTGAGATTCGTCAAAAAAAGAGAGAGAGATTGTTGGCGAATGGGGCCACCGAGCGTGTGAGAACCGTGCATGTACCATAGGCATGTCCGAGGCGCACCGTGCGTGTGTGAACTGTGTAGTACCATACTACCGCATGTCTACGGTGCAGTGTGCGAGCAGGTGCGCATGCGTATGCTGCTGAACCGTATACGTGTGAACTGCGGGAGCACGAAACGTCGGCGTCTCACCATATAGAGCCCATCGCTCTGTCTCTCTCCGCCTCTTCTCATTCACTCCATCACGCCACCGCTTCCCAACTCCCCCTAGGCCCCTACCCACTACCCTTCCCCACTCCTCTCTCTCTCCGCCGACCAGGAAAAGACCCTCTCCCCTTCCGCTTCCGCTCCACTTCCCATTCCGGTAATGGAGCACCCATCCGACACTATCGCCGCAGCGAAGGAGAAGGCCGCGACGCTAGCGTTAGCCACGGAGGAGGCGGCCAGAGCCGCGCCGGAGGAACAAAATGCCGCAAGGGCGACAATCACAGCCGTAGCGGATGCGAAAGATGAAGCGGAGGCCATTGCTGAAGGCCGGCCGATCGGTACCTCATCGGCTCCCGCTGCTATCAGTACTTGTGCGTACAATCTTGGAAAGAAGCCGCAGGATGAGGACGAGGAGGTCGAGCTCATCATCATGCCGCCGCCGGCCTTCAACAAGAACATCGTTGACGAAGAAGAGGAGGTAAGTTCCAATTAATGGATTATCTGCTTGGGCCTAGGATTTTCACTTAGAGTTAGATTCGTTTATTATCTGTTAAGCTTGGGGCCTAGGGTTTTCACTTAGAGTCAGATTCATTTGTTATTTGTTATGATTGATGTGTAATTAATGGATCTATGGATTATAGCTAGCTAGGGTTCGATTATGGACAGAATCGATTAATATTTGTGGATCTGTGGATTATTGCTAGCTAGGGTTCGATTATGGACAGAATCGATTAATATTTGTGGATCTGTGGATTGTTGTTTTCATTTCTATGGATTAATGCTAGCTTATTGACTGACGGAAGTGGATTATCTACTTGATACCTTGATTACTTTCTGTTATTGCTAGCTGGAGACTGTTATCTATTGCTTCCTTTGTTAAGCATTTAATTTTAGTTGTAGTTTCTACATATTTGCTTCACATGTGTATTTTGCATATTTCAGTAGGCTACTGATGATGTTGACAACGATGTCGACTCGTGTCAAAGGAAGACCAGGGCCACTCTCAAAAAGCTTAAAGCGGGGAGGTTCGATAGGTTCTAGAGTGAACCCTGGACTGATGGCATGAACACCTGCCCCTTCTGCAAAAGGAGCATAAAGATGGACTTCCAAAGCATCCTGCAGCATGCTGAAGGTTGTGGATCTGGCCGTGTCAAAGTTGGGGAAACTATCAATGTCCATGGCTTCATGGCCAATCACATGGCCTATGGCATCTTCCTCAGGAACAAACTGAACCGAGCTATCGAGGCCGGTCGTGTGCCTTCTCCCAAGCCCAAGCCACCGAAGGTTCCGGGTATGGGCAGCAGGAAACAGAGGAAGAGGGACAGGGAGGAGCAGGACCGGGAGGAGGCGGCGAGGAGGCAGTGATGTAATGATGTGCCTATTTGTGTGTGCTGCTGCTGGTTTAAGCAGCATGCTTTTGTTTGAACTGTGTTTATGTTGGCTGCTTAGCAGCGTTTGTGTTGAACCTCTGCCTTATCAAGTTTGTGTTGAACCTTGCTTAACTAGTTGCTTGTTATGTTTCTACATTTTAGATGCTTAATTAGTTTGTGTTGAACCTTGCTTAATTAGTTGCTTGTTATGTTTCCACATTCTAGATGCTTAGTATCTACATTTGTTTTTGTACATGCTGGTGTGTGGTGGGATTTCCTATTTCGGAAAGGTTCAAGGGAAATAGTTAAGCAATTGAGAAATAGATGCTGGTTTAGATTTTCTACCAAATTGGGAAAAGGAACGAATGAGGTGAGCCTGGCAGAGATAGACAAAGGAAGAAAGGAGGGAGGAGGAGAGGGAGAGGGAGGGTTCTTTGATTTGTTGCCAAATTGGGCTGGCTGGTTGCGTTGTCCTATTGTAGCCTTATTTTGCTCTTCTTTCCTTTTTCATATAGTTTTTGATTTACAAACAAGCCTGTTTTGTCTCACCTGAACCTCTTTTTCCAAAAAATGACAAATCTACAAAAAGCCTGTTTTGTCTCACCTGACCCTCTTTCCTTCACGAAATAACCTCAATATTTTTTACACATTCTAAAATACACAGACTTAGCCTAGCCCAGCTCGTGTTCCTATGCCCGTGTTATCGCTGCAGCGGCTGCTTTCTTATTTGGGATGGCCCAACTGCGCCCAGCAGACGTGCACGAGTATGACGGCGTAGACGCGTTAGGTATTTACTATTTAGTCACTCCACAGTCGCCTCTGCCCACTACTCGCCTCCTATCCCTCCTCAAACGAGCGCCTCCATACGACAACAACCTCAAAAATTCCATCGAGGACCGCCTCTAGTATTCAACGCCTGCGACGACATAGGTTCATGGATCAGAGATTCAAGGATTAGGTATGTTTTCGCCAACTCCTATATGAAAATCTAGAACGAGTGATGTATAGAAATTTCATCAGATCTAAACGAAATACGATCAAATTTTAAAAATGCATGACGATCATAATTGTGTAGATCAGATCTACATATGAACTAGTACAATAACACTCTATTATATGTTAGCACTAAAAGCATGTCGTGTCAGATCTATATGTACTATTAAGAAAATTGTGCTTCCTCTGTTTCAAAATATAAGATGTTTTAGTTTTGTGAACAAAATGTATCTAGATTTAATTTAGTGTGTAGATTCACTTCAATCTTGAGTGAACCTACATACTAAAAGAAGTCTAGATACATTTGCTTTACAAAACTAAAACATCTTATATTTTAAAACGGAGGAAGTATTATCTAATGGACACTACTCGGTGCTTTGGAAATCATGCGTGTTTATGAACATGCAAATCGTGTTCAAGTATCTAAAATAAGAGGTGGTAGAATATAGATTTCTTTATTCTAAAAAGTTTGTGTACATGGCACTTTCTAGTTAGGTCAAGGAGTATGCTCGCACTCGTCATGTTCGTGCCGCTCTTAAGTTGCATAAACCTCTGCATATAAGAGGTATGTAATGTAAAATAAAAAAATCAATGCAGTTATAATATTGCTGCTTATGTATGTATTTGTTACATGCAGGTCCCGAATAAAGTTCGAGAAAGAATTTGAATGTTTCTGCCATTATGGAAACCGTGTAGCGATGGATGATGCCAACATTAATGTACTAAAGTATGGAGTTGATAAGAACCTCCCAAAAAGACCATTTTATGTATGCACCATAAATAAATCAAACACCTTGAAAGTAAAAGCAAAAATGGTAAAACTTTTGAACTAGTAATTTTTTTTCAAAATGTTACATTACTACTATTAGGTACTGACATTTGTATGTATATATTGGTGTAATCTATATGCAGTACTTTTCGAGGAGCTTCACCATGGAGCATATTGTTCCATATATTGAACTACCAGCAAACATTCAAGTATTTTCGAACAATATGGAAGTTGCAAAAGTTAAAATGGTGATGACCAGGTCAAACACTAGAGGCAAACTGAAATGTGGTGCCATTATAACATCAAAGTGGATGGAGGTTGTGAACAAGTTTGATATGAGAGCTGGTGACATCTTTGTGTTTTGGTTCCGTGGTAGCTCGGCTGGCCTCAAGCTCCTTATTAATCGTCTGTGAAATCAACATGCAGACCATGCAATGTTGGCATGTGTCCACAATTGCCACAAAGTGTTTCTAGCCAACTTAGTAATCACTAAGTTCATGAATTCAAAGTACTTCGAAGGAGTTTCTATCCAAGGCTATAGATCTCTATAGGTTGTCTAGAAAGTCCTTCATCAACTTAGTTCTTATGTGATGATAGAATAGTACTGTAATTTATAAGTTAAGTCTTATCTCATTTTTATGACTTAATATTACATTAAAAAGTACTAGTGTTAGACCTGAATGATGCATACATTACCCCTCCCTAAATCATAACTAAGAATAGTGAAATATTCATATTGTTTAAATTACAAATTCATAAGCCATGTTTTGATGTATTGATGCTAGCTAAATGGACTCAAATTTGGCACAAGGGTGTATCACCACGTGCCTAATGATGCTAGCATTGTATCTAGCCTAATGATGCTAGCATTGTACAAGTGTGATAGGTCTAGATCTACCACAAGTGTGCTATGACTTTGGATGATGCACACTTGTAGCACGTATAGCCTCATGCCAATATTGCATGGGTTCTTGACCTATGGGAGTTGTCTATGAACACCTTGATCATCTTTGCGGTTGTATGAGTCAACACTTGGTCAACGTGATCCCACCTAGTTGTTACATCAAACTATACAACTACTATGCCAAATCATGACATTGATTCTAAGTATAAAAGTGGTATGCCCATGGCATGATGCACACTTGTGCCTCATATATCCAAACATTGCATTGGGCTCTAGACCCATAGCATGATGCATATTCCATATTTCTGGCTAACTTTCTCTCCTTTTATTCTTTCTTACAGTGGGAAAACGTGGCCATGATCCTTGTGTTCGTTCCATCCCATGAACGGATCGTCATCCGCGTGAATCGCTCCAGTTTGTAACAACGGAACCTGAGCTACACCTGTGACTAAATCAACCAACTAAAACGACGAAGTGTTAACCTGACAAAACTGAAACTCTGACAGTCTAACACCTAAACTGAAGCCGAGCATGTCGAGCGTGGCGTCCAACTTCGTGTTCCAGGCTCTAGCCTCTAGGTGCCTGACGAAGTCCATAGAGTGGCTTGTGCAGGCGCATCGCCTAGCGCCACTGGCCAGCAGACCCACCCGCGGTGCGCGGCGAGCACCAGCAGGAGCCGCACGGACTCCAGCCGTGCAACAGGCGCAAAGGCGTCCGCGACGTTGATGCCCTGCTGCTTCACATATCCCTTTTGGCAACGAGGCGAGGCGGGTGTTCGGCTGCACGATGTAGTCCATGGTGCGCGTGGTCATCGGGTGCGCCTCGCGGCGAGGCAGATGTGATGGCGGCGCGGCTTCAGCTTTGGGTGTCGGAGAGGCTAGCTCGGTGCACGAGGATGACGCTGCCGGCGAAGTGTGCTCTGCGGGAGCTGGTGTCAATGGAGAGCTGATGCCGGCGAGTCCTGGCCTGCCACCTTAGGTGTAGTGGTACGCAGTGGAATCGAGTCGAGTGCACGTAGCAGTCCACCGTGAACGCCATGCTCACAGGGTTGTCCTCGTGCGTGCTCCAGTACAAGCTCGCGTCCTCGTCAAAGAATACATTCCGTGTGCATGCACACGCTTGGCGATGGGATCATTGACACGGTAGCCCTTGGTGCCGCTCTTGTAGCCGATGAAGACCATTGGCGTGCTCCGGTCGTCCAGCTTCTTCAGGTGAGGATGCGCGCTCTTCATGTACATGTGCGACGTAGCCGAAGCTCCGCAGATACCAAGCCTCATATGGCGTTATGCCGGAGACGCTGCACGTGAACGCCCAGTTCAGGTTCAGCACGTAGACCACTGTCAGCACGGTCTCGCCCTAGAAATAATTTGGCATGCCCTTCGCCTTCAGCATGCTTCTGGCCGCCGCTATGACCGTCTGGTTGCACCGCGCGATCACCCCGTTCTGCTGGGGTGATTATGGCGCCGTGATGTGGCGCTTGACGCCGATGTCGGCGCACTGTGCACAGTGAACATGGCTGACACTGAACTCGTCGACGCGGTCCGTGTGCAGTACTCGGAGCTTGCTCCCGCTCTCCGCTCGACGCTGCAGCTTGGTCCTCGGTGGCCGATGTGAAGGTACGGTGCGCACCCCCGTCGATGGTGAACAGAACGGAGTCCAGATCACTAGGGAGAGGCCCTGGTGATCGACATCAAGCGCAGGCTTCGCCACGGCACACGCTCCTCATTGCAGAGAAAGGCTTCACTGACAAATTCAGAGCGAGTGTGATTGTGAGAGAACGAACAGAGACAAGTATTTTGTGCTGCTCAAACTTCCTAGTCTAGGGTGACATTATAGACCTATATATATCTGACTTAGTTAGAAACACCTTGATCACCTTCTGGTTGAATGAGTCAACGATTGGTCAACATGTGATCCCAACTACTCCCTCCGTTTCAAAATATAAGATGTTTTAGCTTGGTGAAGCAATGTATTTATACTTGTTTTAGTGTCTAGATTCACTCCAAACATGAGTGAACCTACATACTAAAACATGTCTAGATACATTCTCTTCATAAACCTAAAACATCTTATATTTTGAAACGGAGGGAGTAGTTGTTATATGTAACTATATCATTGCACTCTTATAGCTAGATATATCAAGTGGGTGGGATCATGTTGGCCAGGTGTAGTGACTCACAAAACCACTAAGTTGATGACGGTGGTTCTAGCCAGCCTAGAGAGGTCTAGACCCCATGCAATTTTGGCATGGCCCCACATTTGCCACATGCTAGTGTGTGTCATGGCTTGGAAGACTCAAAATTATTGCTAGATCTAGAAAGTAGGTAGGATCATGTTGGCCAGGTGTGATGACACATACAACAACAAGTTGGTGAAGGTGTTTCTATCCATCCCAGAGAGGTGTCTAGACCCCATGCATGCAATGTTGGCATGGCCCCACATTTTCCACAAGCTAGAGTGTGTCATGCCTTGGCATAACACTCTTATAGCTAGATCTATCAAGTGGGTGGGATCATGTTGCCAGGTGTAGTGACTCACACAACCAATAATTTAATGATGGTGGTTCTAGCCAGCCCAGAGAGGTCTAGACCCCATGCAGTGTTGGCATGGCCCCACATTTGCCACAAGCTAGTGTGTGTCATGGCTTGGCATAGAAAAATTATAGCTAGATCTAGCAAGTAGGTAGGATCATGTTGGCCAGGTGTAGTGACTCACACAGCCACTAAGTTGATGATGGTGTTTCTAGCCAACCCAAGGAGGTCTAGATATGATGCAATGTTAGCATGGGCCCACATCTTCCACAAGCTAGTGTGTGTCATGTCTTGGCATAGCACTCTTATAGCTAGATCTATCAAGTGGGTGGGATCATGTTGGTCAGGTGTAGTGACTCACACAGCCACTAAGTTGATGATGGTGTTTCTAGCCAACCCAGAGAGGTCTAGATCCCATGCAATATTGGCATGGACCCACATTTGCCACAGGCTAGTGTGTGTCATGTCTTGGCAGACTCAAAATTATAGCTAGATCTAGCAAGTAGGTAGGATCATGTTGGCCAGGTGTGATGACATATACAACAACAAGTTGGTGAAGGTGTTTCTATCCATCCCAGAGAGGTGTCTAGACCCCATGCATGCAATGTTGGCATGGCTCCATATTTTGCACAAGCTAGTGTGTCACGCCTTGGCATAACACTCTTATAGCTAGATCTATCAAGTGGGTGGGATCATGTTGCCAGGTGTAGTCACTCACACAACCACCAAGTTGATGATGGTGGTTCTAGCCAGCCCAGAGAGGTCTAGACCCCATGCAATGTTGGCATGGACCCACATTTGCCACAAGCTAGTGTGTGTCAGGCTTGGCATAGAAAAATTATAGCTTGATTTAGTAAGTAGGTAGGATCATGTTGGCCAGGTGTATGACTCACACAACCACTAAGTTAATGATGGTGTTTCTAGCCAACCCAAAGAGGTCTAGATCCCATGCAATGTTGGCATGGGCCCACATCTACCATAGTTGTGTGTGTCATAGCTTGGCATAGCAATTTTATAGTTAGATCTATCAAGTAGGTAGGATCATGTTGGCCAACTTCTTAGTCACACAACCACAAGTTGGTGAAGGTGTTTCTATCCACCCCAGAGAGGTCTAAAGCCCATGCAAAAATTCAAAATTTGACCGGGCCACCAAAAATTCAAAAAAAATCAAAATTGTGTGAAACCTTGGACACCTTTAAAATTGCTTCTAGGTAGAGGATGCCATGTTTCGGCATGGAGCATGTCTCACATCACAAAGGTCTAACCCCTAGGCATCCTTACTAGACACCTTGATTTTTGGCCTAAATTTGGCCGGGCCACAAAAAATTCAAAAACATTCAAATTTGTGTGAAACCTTGTACATGTGTCTTAGTTTGTGTATGTTAGCATGTGTAAAAAAATCTAGGTTGTTTCACGAAAGTCGAAAAAAATACATTGCTAGGAAAAGAGGCCTATGTGAGACCGAAAGGGATGTTCGTAAATTTCTCAATTTTTCCATGTTCATCAAATGAACCCAAAAATTTTGCACATGCTATACCAATGGTGCCTGTCAAGAATATGTAATTTATTTGAAAAAAATTCAAAATTGTAAAATAGCTATTTTGTTCAAATTTTTAAATAGAAAATAATAGGATAGAAGAAAAAAGTAAGACTCGGCGTGCAGGCAACAGGCCAGCCCAACTCCTACTCCCGCGCCCGCGTCACGGCTGCGTCCGGGCGTCAAGTAGATTGGGGCGGGCCATCTTAATCCCGGGCATCAAACAATAATTGGGCTCTTTCGGGTTCAACGGAAAACCGTAGCGGGAAGGACTGACGCGGGTGGGAGTTTAGTCCCACATCGCTCAGCGAGAAACGATTCTACCAGCTTATATACCCTGCAATCATGACATTGGCTTGAGCTTCTCTCAACGATTCAACTCACACATACTGCTATCATTTATCTGCCTGTTGGGCGGGTTTTTTTTTCTTTACCTTTTTTCCCCTATATTTAAACATAAACTCAGACGTTATGTATACAAGTTTGGCTGGCATAATGGATATAGAGCACTTTATCTATACTTCTATTCGTTTTGATGTTATAGAAGATAATACAGCATTGCAAAATCTAGATAATTCTAATTACTCAAACCATTTCAAATTTTCAAACAATACTAGAATGTGCGACAACTATCAAAACCATCCAATTTAGAAATGACACAATGAAAAATAGATTACTAAGTGACAACACTGCTATGATGCCACATCACAGATAGGTAAATAATAAAGAACCAAATGACAGCATATTACCATAACCATATATACATTACTAGTAGAATGATGTCCTACGGGAACATCACCAATAGAAGGTTACCGGTGCACATCACACAACCAAAATAACCAAGTTCTTGACTCGGAGACTTACTTAAGCAGTTCAACATATTTACCATACATAAACATCATCACTATAATGATGATGTACCATACAAACTACCAACTTCCATTCACTCCTCTTCATCCTCCGACTTGCTGAAATCAAACTCATCTGGCTCGAGGACCCTCACGAGAGCTTCATGCCTGCCATGATCACGGAGGTCACCCTGAAAGACTTCACCCAGACGTCCTTGAGTGGCCATCTCACGGACATGCTGGACAAGCCCCACCATCAGGCCCCTATGTGGATTGAAGTGGTGGAATGGGCACTTGTAGTACTCTGTGGTGAATGGAAGGTAGGCAGAAATTCCCTGACGCCTCAGCTTCTTCTCTTCTTTCTTCATAAGGGACTTGTAGGTCCATTGCTCCACATCAACATCTAAACCATAAAAGTAATACACAATCAAGAAAACAACAAAACAGTTAGTACTTCCTAGTTAATACAACAGCTACTACTTTTGTGCATGTCTAAATGCACTAGAACAGCTTCGAAGAAAAAACCTTCTCATCGGGCCACGGGGAGAGTACATCATAGACAACACCTGGGTTTGGTGCCTGCTAGAAATATTTAAAACAATAATTATTAAAAGCATTCAATATAAGTAAATGAACAACACTAGCAAAAATTTATAGCATAACAATTAAAGGTTCACAAATCTGATCATTATGGTTAAGTAGTACATCAATGCTATTTATGCTGCATGCCATTAAATTACAAGGATTATGCAATTATGTTACATGTACATAATTGCACCATAATTATGCAACCTTTGTTCTATCATACATATAATCAAATTTTCCTATTACTACAACTTGCCAACATAACTGCTGCAATTCCACCATCTCACTATGGCAACATCACTACTAGATGATCCATAAAAGAAAGATTTCACAAAGGGCAACATCATTCAATATGATTAAATAATATATCAAATATATTTATGCTAGATGACAATAAATAACAAGGATTATGCACTTATGTTACATAAAAATAAAATACAACAAATGCAAACTTTATTCTATCAAATATATGACCCAATCTTCTATTACTTAAACATGGCAACAACACATCAACAATCCCAACATCACACCATGGAAAAATCACTACTACATGATCCATGAAAGAAATATTCCAAAACATGAGACGTCATTTAATAAAGAAACATTTAACTGCTGCAACATGTTCAAGGATTAGAACATTTAAAAATCTACAGACCTTTTCAGAATATAGCATGGCATGCATCAACTAAATTTGATGCCCATACATGTTATTGCCTTAGATAGTTAGGAACCAATGTTTAAAACTTGCAAAATTGAAGAGGCGGCTGACATAAGTCTACAAGTATTGCAGCCACAGAAACAAGGTAACCTAAAAGGCTAAGATTATTCTATTAATTGCCATAGAGTAGAGGTATAAACAACACAAACCACCAGGGTGTTCAATAACAGATCATGAAGACGATCTGACTGAACTTTTAAGACAACTCTCTAGTTCAAGTGTCCAAAAACAGCCGCCAAGGTCTATTCAGTATGCTAATACAGTTTAGAGCATGCAGCCATTTACCATTTGATCACCGTGCAAAAATCAAGGAAAACAGATAAACTGATATTGCACTATACTAACTACTTAAACTACACTGAATATCATATCTTAGGGACATCCCTTGCAGCTACGCATTCATTTAACAGAACTAGTCTAAGATATGATCATACAAGTTCAGGAAAAAACTACAACAAAAATATGCACGCAACATTGTGTAATTTCATAGTTAATCATCCCGAATAATCCGATGCACTGAACTATTTCCTAGGACTAGATATATGCTGCAACGAATAACTTTCGTTGAAATATATAAATCCCTAAAAAAATCTACACCAGGAATCTACAGAACCAAGCTTCCATCCAAAGAATCCATAACAGATGTCAATCCCTAATACTGATATATCTAAATCTACAGAACCGAGATTCCATACAAACAATCTAAACAGGGAAAACCGAAGTTAGCAGAAAAAACCTCTTACCTACATCGCAGCAACCTCCTGAGGCTGCACCGGCGACAGATCCTCCCCGGTGTCGAGCACCACGTTCAGATCTAGCCGCTCCGCCTCGCCGACCTCCACATCCAGCATCTCCTCCTCTCCCAGAGCCGCATAGGCCAAAAAGACCAAAGCGGTCGTACCACCACCACCACCGCCATGGCGCTCGACCTCGTCGACTACATCTGAGCGGGTCACGGCTCCCATCCCCACCCTAGCAGAACCGCCCGCGTCGGCTCCGGAGCCCACTCCCGCCATCGCCGGAGTTGAAATCGCGCGGAGGAGGACGACACTCAGGCCGGAAGCGGAGGAGACGATGACGTGAGGTAGGGTTTCTCACTCCTCACTCCTTTCAGTATCAGGTGAGACAAAATGGAGGAGGGGGAAAATGGTGGGGATATGGCGATGCGGAGCGGACGAGAGGGCTCTTATACGTCCCGTCAATTCATTTCCTCTGACGTCACCGGCGCATGTGACGTCCACCTCATACTACCAACATTGCATGGACTCTAGACCAAGTGTTCACTTTCATCAACTTGTGGTTGTATGTGTGAACACTTGGTCAACATGATCCCACCTAGTTGTTACTCTCTCAGTCCCAATTTAGGTTGCATATAAGATTTTATCAAAGTTAAACTGTATAATGTTTGACCAAATAGTTTGATACAACTATAAACTAATATGGTGCCAAAATAATATTATTATAATTGTCTTGAATTATATTTTCATAATATATACATTTTATATCACACATATTTATATTATTTTGTATATTCTTGGTCAAACTTTGCAAAGTTTGACTTGCACGCAAAATTATGTGCAACATAATATGGGATGGAGGGAGTAGATCAAACTTGATGAAGGTGTTTCCAGACAGCTCAAATAGGTCTATATTGCATAATATGTTCGCATGGTCCCACATCTACCACAAGTGTGTGTCATGGCTTGGCATAGCATTCTCATACTTAGATGTATGAACTGGGTGGGATCATGTTGGCCAAGTGATGATCCACACAACCACAAGTTGATGAAGGAGTTTCTAGCCAACCAAGAGAGGTCTCTAGCCCATGCAATTTTTTCATAGGTCCACATTTGCCACAAAGTGTCTCATCATTTCTTGGCATAGAATGTTATACTAAGATATATAAACTGGGAAGGATCATGCTATCAACTGATGCCTCATGCAACCACAAGTTCATAAAGGTGTTTCTAGACAGCTCAGATAGGTCTAGATCCCATGCAATGTTGTTATGGACCCACATCTGCCACAAGTGTGTGTCATGGCTTGGAATAGCACTCTCATACTTACATGTATCAACTGGGTGGGATCATATTGGCAGAGTGCTTAGCCACACAACCACAAATTTATCAAGGAGTTTCTAGCCAACCTAGATATGTCTATAGCCTATGCAATGTTTGCATGGGACCACCTTTGCCACAAAGTGTATCATCATGTCTTGGCATATAAGTGTTATAATAAGATCTTTCAACTAGGAAGGATCATGTTATCCAAGTGATTACTCATGCAACGACAAGTTGATGAAGGTGTTTCTAGACAGCTAAGATAGGCCTAGATCCCATGCAATGTTGGCATGGGCCCACATCTGCCACAAGTGTGTGTCATGGCTTGGCATAGCATTTTCATACTTAGATGTATCAACTGTGTGGGATCATGTTGGCCAAGTGCTGATCCACACAAACACAAGTTGATGAAGGAGTTTCTAGCCAACCAAGAGAGATCTATAGCCCATGCAATGTTGGCATGGGTCCACATTTGCCACAAAGTATCTCACCATTTCTTGGCATAGTAGTGTTAGACTAAGATATATAAACTGGGAAGGATCATGATATCCAAGTGATGACTCATGCAACCACAAGTTCATGAAGGTGTTTCTAGACAGCTCACATAGGTCTAGATCCCATGCAATGTTGGCATGGGCCCACAACTACCACAAGTGTGTGTCATGGCTTGGCATAGCATAACACTCTCATACTTAGATGTATCAACTGGGTGGGATCATGTTGGCCAAGTGCTGATCCACACAACCACAAGTTGATGAAGGAGTTTCTAGCCAACCAAGAGAGATCTATAGCCCATGCAATGTTGGCATGGGCCCACATTTGCCACAAAGTGTATCATCAAGTCTTGGCATAATAATGTTATACTTAGATCTTTCAACTAGGTAAGATCATGTTATCCAAGTGATGACTCATACAACCACAATTTGATGAAGGTGTCTCTAGACATATTAGATTGGACTACATCCCATGCAATGTTGGCATGTGCCCACATCTGCCACAAGTGTGTGTCATGGCTTGGCATAGCACTCTCATACTTACATGTATCAACTAGGAGGCCAAGTGTTGAGCCACACAACCACAAGCTGCTGAAGGATTTTCAAGCCAACCCAGAGAGGTCTATAGCCCATGCAATATTGCCATGGGACCACATTTGCCACAAAGTGTCTCATCATGTCTTGGCATAGCACTCTTATACTTATATGTATCAACTGGGTAGGATCATGCTGTCCAAGTGATGAGTCATGCAACCACAAGTTGATAAAGGTGTTTCTAGACATATTGGAGAGGTCTACATCCCATGCAATGTTGCCATGGGCCCACATATGCCACAAGTTTTTGTCAGGGCTTGGCACATCACTCTCACACTTACATGTATCAACTAGGAGGGATGATGTTGGCCAAGTGTTGAGCTACACAATCACAAGTTGATTAAGGAGTTTCTAGCCAACCAAGAGAGTTCTATAGCCCATGCAATGTTTGCATGGGCCCACATTTTCCACAAAGTGTCTCATCATGTCTTGGCATATAAGTGTTATAATAAGATCTTTCAACTAGGAAGGATCATGTTATCCAAGTGCTGAATCATGCAACCACAAGTTGATGAAGCAGTTTCTAGACATCTTAGATAGGTCTACATCCCATGCAATGTTGGCATGTGCCCACACCTGCCACAAGTGTGTGTCATGGTTTGGCATATCACTCTCATACCTAGATGTATCAACTAGGTGGCCAAGTTCTAAGACACACAACTACAAGTTGATGAAGTACATTCAACCCAACCTAGAGAGGTCTATAGCCCATGCAATATTTCCATGGGACCACATTTGCCACAAAGTGTCTCATCATGTCTTGGTATAGCACTCTTATAGTTATATGTATTAACTGGATAGGATCATGCTGTCCAAGTGATGAGTCATGCAACCACAAGTTGATGAAGATGTTTCTAGACATATTAGATAGGTCTACACCCCATGCAATGTTGCCATGGGACCACATATGCCATAAAGTTTTGTTAGGGCTTGACATAGCACTCTCATACTTACATGTATCAACTGGGTGGGATCATGTTGGCCAAGTGCTGAGCTACACAATCAAAAGATGATTAAGGAGTTTCTAGCCAATCAAGAGAGTTCTATAGCCCATGCAATGTTTGCATGGGCCCACCTTTGCCACAAAGTGTCTCATCATGTCTTGGCATATAAGTGTTATAATAAGATCTTTCAACTAGGAAGGATCATGTTATCTAATTGATGACTCATGCAACCACAAGTTGATGAAGGAGTTTCTAGACAGCTTAGATAGGTCTACATCCCATGCAATGTTGGCATGTGCCCACACCTGCCACAAGTGTGTGTCATGGTTTGGCATAGCACTCTCATACCTAGATGTATCAACTAGGTGGCCAAGTTCTAAGCCACACAACTACAAGTTGATGAAGTACATTCAACCCAACCTAGAGAGGTCTATAGCCCATGCAATATTTCCATGGGACCACATTTGCCACAAAGTGTCTCATCATGTCTTGGTATAGCACTCTTATAGTTATATGTATCAACTGAGTAGGATCATGATGTCCAAGTGATGAGTCATGCAACCACAAGTTGATGAAGGTGTTTCTAGACATATTAGATAGGTCTACATCCAATGCAATGTTGCCATGGGACCACATATGCCATAAAGTTTTGTTAGGGCTTGACATAGCACTCTCATACTTACATGTATCAACTAGGTGGGATCATGTTGGCCAAGTGCTGAGCTACACAATCACAAGTTGATTAAGGAGTTTCTAGCCAACCAAGAGAGTTCTATAGCTCATGCAATGTTTGCATGGGCCCACCTTTGCCACAAATTTGTCTCATCATTTCTAAGATATACCAACTGGGAAGGATCATGCTATCCAAGTGATGTCCCATGCAATATTGGCATGGGACCACATTTGTTGCAAAGTCTCTCATCATGTCTTGGCATAACAGTCTTTTACTTAGATATATCAACTAGGTAGGATCATGTTGTCCAAGTGATTACTCAAACAACCATAAGTTGATGAAGGTGTTTCTAGACAGCTCAGATAGGTCTATATCCCATGTAATGTTGGCATGGGACCATATTTGCCACAAGTGTGTGCCATGGCTTGGAATACCATTCAGATACTTAGATGTATCAACTTGGTGGGATCATGTTGGCTAAGTGTTGATCCACACAACCACAAGTTGATGAAGGAGCCAACCAAGAGAGGTATATAGCCCATGCAACTTTTGCATGGGTCCACATTTTCCACAAAGTTTCTCATCATTTCTAAGATATATCAATTGGGAAGGATCATGCTATCCAAGTGATGTCTCATACAACCACAAGTTCATGAAGGTGTTTCTAGATAGCTCACATAGGTTTAGATCCCATGCAATGTTGGCATGGGCACACATATGCCACAAGTGTGTGTCATGGCTTGGCATAGCACTCTCATACTTAGATGTATCAATTGTGTGGGATCATGTTGGCAAAGTTCTGAGCAACACAACCACAAGTTGATAGAGTTTCTAGCCAACCAGATGGGTCTATAGCCATGCAATGTTTGTATATGCCCATATTTGCCACAAAGTGTCTTATCATGTCTTGGCATAACAGTGTTGTACTTAGATCTATCAAATAGGTAGGATCATGATATCCAAGTGATGACTTATACAACCACAAGTTGATGAAGGTGTTTCTAGATAGCCTAGGTAGGTATAGATCCCATGCAATGTTGGCATGGGCCCACATCTACCACAAGTGTGTGTCATGGCTTGGCATAACACTCTCATACTTAGATGTATCAACTGGGTGGGATCATGTTGGCCAACTGCTGAGTCACACAACCACAAGTTGATGCTGGTGTTTCTAGCCAACCTAGAGAGGTCTATAGCCAATGCAATGTTGGCATGGGCCCACATTTGCCACAAAGTGGCTCATCATGTCTTGGCATAGCAGTGTTATATTTATATCTATCAACTAGGTAGGATCATGCTGTCCAAAGTGATGAATCATACAACCACAAGTTGATGAAGGTATTTCTAGACAACTGAGATAGGTCTAGATCTGCCACAAGTGTGCTATGCCTTTGGATGATGCACACTTGTATAACGTATAGCACCATGCCAACATTGCATGGGTTCTTGATCTATGGGAGTTGTCTATGAACACCTTCATCATATTTGTGGTTGTATGAGTCAACACTTGGTCAACGTGATCCCACCTAGTTGTTACATCAAACTATACAACTACTATGCCAAATAATGACATTGATTCTAAGTATAAAAGTGGTATGCCCATGGCATGATGCACACTTGTGCGTCATATATCCAAACATTGCATTGGGCTCTAGACCCATGGCATGATGCATATTAAATATTTCTAGCTAACTTTCTCTCCTTTTATTCTTTCTTACAGTGGGAAAATGTGGCCATGATCCTTGTGTTCATTCCATCCCACGAACGGATCGTCATCCGTGCGACTCGCTCCAGTTTGTAACAATAGAACCTGAGCTACACCTATGACTAAAACAACCAACTAAAACGGTGAAGTGCTAACCTGACGAAACTGAAACTCTGACAGACTAACACCTAAACTGAAGTCGAGCGCGTCGAGAATGGCGTCCAACTTCGTGTTCCAGGCTCTAGCCTCTAGGTGCATGACGGAGTCCGTAGAGTGGCTTGTGCAGGCGCATCGCCTAACGCCCCTGGCCTAGCGCCAGAAGGAGCCGCACGGACTCCAGCCGTGCAACAGGCGCAAAGGTGTCTGCAACATCGATGCCCTGCTGCTTCACATATCCCTTTTGGCGACGAGGCAAGGTGGGTGTTCGGCTGCACGATGTCATCCATGGTGCGCGTGGTCATTGGGTCCGCCTCGCGGCGAGGCAGATGTGATGGCGGCACGGCTTCAGCTTTGGGTGTCGGAGAGGCTTGCTCGGTGCACGAGGATGACGCTGCCGACGACGTGTGGTCTGCGGGAGATGGTGTCGATGGAGAGCTGATGCCGGCGAGTCTTGGCCTACCACCTCAGGTGTAGCGGTACGCAGTGGAGTCGAGTCGAGTGCACGTATCAGTCCATCGTGAACGCCGTGCTCACAGGGTTGTCCTGGCCTGTACAAAGTTCTCTGTGGTGTGTGTGTGGTGCACTTTATCTTTGGTATGAGCAAAGTTTATGAATTAAGGGCAACGTCTAGTTTTCTGCTACCTCCACATACCTACATGCATAACATTAAGGCGCAGTTAGTTATTGACAATTTTAAAGAAAGTTTTGATAATGCTTTTTAGTTGTACTCAAGGAATGACTTACTGCGGATGTAGTTTGCATAATTTAGCGTTTCGTTTGTTATGACCAGCAGTATTGCATGCGCTGCACAGGTGGTTCCCCTTCTTCTTATTATTTTTTTGTTCATCGTATGATAGTGGTCTGCCATTTTTACTCATGCATGGATTAGCACCGTCATCTCCAACTCGTTTTTTTCTTAGGTGCGCCTTTGGATTTAACTTTTAGTGGATCACCAACTTGAGGTGCTTTTCCCTTACTGCTCTGTGCATCTGCATCGAAGTATTTTGTTTGAATATTGCTGAGCCCCTTTGTCCTTTGCATTATTCGATCCATGAGTTCCTCGTATTCATGACGAGTCTGTTCATCATGGCATAACACTGCGATAACTTCTTGAGATCGTACATTCAAGTCGGAAAAAATTGTCCTCTCGGTTGCACTTGACCATCCATATCCGAACATATCGCTCTCGCGCTTCGCAGACAATCCAAATTTTGCGTTCTTTGAGAAGCACCAAAGGACACAACAAGTTGGTATTTTTTCTAGTCGCAGGTGATCCAATATGTAGAGGATGTGCTTGCAAGGTAGCCCCTTCCTAGCCATTCTTCTGTAGGAGCACTTTATAGTTTCCTCACTGTCAGGCGTGTAGGTCATGTCAAACTGCCTAGTAGGTTTATCTGCCCATATCAGAGAGTACTTATTATCACTGGAATCACCTTGCGCACATTCAGAAATCTTGAGACCATCAACTCTTTTTAGCTCCGATTGCAAGATATAGAAGTTTGCTGCAGTGAATACTTTCGCAGCAGCAGACTCAATATCTTTGTATTTAGTAACCGACAAAGGTAATGTATATGAGTCCTCGCAGTCCTGTCGTGCATCTTCCTGACGGATACGGTTAATGGCGTTCTAATAGTGCACGATCAAATCCACCAGTGTCATTTTAGAGTCAAGGTGAAGGTGTAGGCACGAGTTCAAAGTCTCGCTCCTCTGATTGCTTTTCATTCTGAGAAAAAAGCCATTGGCTAGATACGCGGAGGCCCACCATCTCTTCTTCTTGTATATTCTACTCAGCCACTCTTTGGTTCCCTTAGTCTGCCATTTCTTAATATAGGCACTCCATCTCTGCTCAAAGACCTCTTCTGAGGTGTTGTAGTATATCAATGACCTGAATTCATTCAGAGAATCGTGATTGAGGTGTTTTTTCATATTCTTTTCAATGTGCCACGTACATACACGGTGCCACACATCCTTGAAGATAGTGCCAATGGTTTTTATCATTGAACCGTCTGCATCAGTGATAACCCCTTTTGGCTTTTCTTGACACATAGCTTTCAAAAATGTTTGAAGCAGCCATACATATGTTTCTATTTTCTCGTTGGAGACGATTGCGCATGCGAAAATAGTAGTTCTGCGGTGATGGTTCAACCCCACGAAAGGAATGAATGGCATTCCATACCGATTCATTTTGTACGTACTGTCGAACACCAGCACATCACCGAAATCCTCATAGTCCCGACGTGACTGAGAGTCACACCAAAACATGCTTTTCAAATTTCCTCCATCATCTAGCTGGTAATCAAAAAAGAATTCAGGATCACGGGCCTGCCTGTTCTGCATAATTCGGATGGATGTGTTAGCATCACCTGATGCAATGAGCTTCCTCTTCTCCCGGGAACACATGTTGTAAAGATCCTTCGAGACGAACCCAACCTTGCTCCACCTTCCACTTTTGCTGATAAAGGTTTTCATAATCTCGAACTTTCGCATCCCAGTTGCTGCTAGTGACATGATTTCAGATTTCTGATAAGACTTGATCTTCCGATGGGACCGAAGAAACGGGACTTCCTCGGGTCTAGCTAGCACATGGTTGTGCTCGTCCTTAAATTGCAGAACTTTCCAATTCCCCATGGATTTGTTATACGACACGCTGAGATAGGCTCGATAGTCGCATCGAGACAGAGCTTGTGGCCTCTTCTTGCGGTTCTCCATGTGCACATACTTTTCCTCGCGTTCCCCTGCCCTAGAACAGAGAAACCGCCTGTATATAATAACTCCTTCCGGATTTCGCTTCACCCTCTGTTCCCTTATGCTGAAAACACGTTCTCTGGCGTATGTGTTGTAGTAAGGAAATGCTGCCGCTTCCTTAGTGAAGGTCATCTCCTTTACAATCTGATGCGTGTCACGCTTATCATGAGCATGCTGAAAATCCTTCTCTGGCATCACTGGATGTTGTCTGTGCTCATGCTGTGAACTGTCTGTAACCTACACAATTAGAAGCAAAGAAATGTAAGTGGTGGTCATATGGTTGATCCTATATATGCCTTGTCATACAACAATAAGCAACTTACATCACTCTTGAATTCAGATTTTGAACTGTCTATAACCTACACAATTAGAAGCAATGAAATGTAAGTGGTGGTCATATGGTTGATCCTATATATGCCTTGTCATACAACAATAAGCAACTTACATCACTCTTGAATTCAGATTTTGATCCTTCAGGTTCTTGTGATTCTTCTGCCGTCTCTTCATCCCAGGTTTCTAAGTCCAAATCCCCAAAATAATCATGGTCACTATGAGAGAATAGTACAACCTGCAGCATTGTAGCACAAAGTCATATAACATGGCTATTCAATTCTTATAAAAATAATGTAGCACTAGACATATATCACTAATGCTTTTCGAGATAGATTCTTTCCGATGGCGATCCTTGTTTCCACAACCGATGTCCATCTGCACAATTTAAAAAGTATGTGTATAAATTTGCATGCTCTAGGTGTGCAAATTGAAAAATAAAAAAGAAACTTCACTTGACCTTATCATCCTCGGATTCGTTTTCTTCAAAGAGGTCATTCTTAGTAAGCTCATCATCAAAGAAAAACATATCTCCATCATCCGAACTTGAATCACTGTAGTGCGTAGGGATGCTCTCATTGTCACTCCCAGTTGGCATAGAGTCCTCCATCTGTTCAAGCAAAGAAAACCAAAAAGATAATCTAATCAGTGATGTATATGTGGAGGACTCGTAGATGCAAAGATGAACCCTAAGCCGCTATGCTAAAGGTGATGGAAAGAATGTGGGTTAGAAAGGCAGCTACTCACATCTTCCGGGCGCCAGTAGCGAGATGGGACACGTGACTGGTTGATGCGGCCTGAGGATGAGAAGATCTGGCTGGCCTTTGATCTGGAGATGTAGGATTCGAACGATTACCGTTGGCATGGACGGACACGTCGCCACTGGAGCCAGGCAGATTCATAGGTGGAGGATTAGATCTTGGTCGACGACCGAAGCTGGGAAGGCTCGTGTGGTTGGAGGATTAGAAGGCTGGCTGCCGGATTCACGTCGCCAATCCGGATCCTTCGCCGGCGCACGTCATCGCCGGAGCTAGGCAGGATGATCGAAAATTTAGGGTTAGAGCGGTGTATGTGGAAATGGCGGCCGCGAAACTTTTTGTGATCAAACCTAGAGACCTAATAATGTCGTGGCGACGTGGCAATGGTTGACAAAGTGGCAATGAATGGTCAAATCTAATGGCGTGGCAATGTGGCAATGGTTGACATCGTGGCGGTCAATAGTACATATGCGGATACGGCCTGGACTTGGGTTTCGGGGGCTACCCTCGCGCGCCCTGCTCTGAAAACGCACGGGCAAAATTCTACCCATATGAACTTTGCAACTTTCCAAAGCGAGGGGGCCTATGGGATCAAGCCTCAAACAATCCACTTGTTCCATGAACAAGAGACTGTTGTTTTCTCTCTAGTGGCAACAACACATCTACAACCTTAGATATTTCTATCACTTCCCTTAGATTAAATAGAGGCATGAACCCACTATCTAGCATAAATACACCCTCTTAGAGTCACTAGCATCTACTTGGCCAAGATAGCTACTAGAAACGGAGAGCATGCAAGATCACAAACAACACAGACATGATAGAATTAATAAGACAAAACCATTAATCAATCTGACATAGTAATCTCAATATCCATTGGATACCCGCAAACACAACATGCATGATTACAAATAGATGATCTTGATCATGAATGAAGCTCACAATATCTAAACATGGTAGCACAAAGGAGGAGATACAACCATCGAGCTACTAAATGGACACGGAGTCCAAGGTGGAACTACTCACACTTCATACCGAAGGCTGGCATGATGAAGAAGAAGGCCTCTAGGATGATCTCCCGTCTGGAAGGGTGCCGGGAAGAGCTTCAGATCCCCCCGATCTAGGGACGATGGTGGCGGTGGCTACAAAAGGTTTCGTGGAATATTGATCGGGTGCTTAGGGTTTCTGCATCGGGGGGTCTTTATAGGTGAAGAGGCGAGGCAGGGGGCAGCCAGGGCGGCCGCACCCTCCCCAGGCGTGGGCTAGGCCTAGCCGCGCATATAGGGGGTGTGGCCCCCTGGTGGCTCCCCTCCGTCTCGTATTCTGGCTCCGTGTTCCAAACGGTAAAATATTGACTTTGGCTTTTGTACCATCCAATTCCGAGAATATTGATTTTCTGCCTTTCTGGAACCAAAAACAGAAGAAAACAGGGAACTGGCATTGTGGCATCTTGTTAATAGGTTAGTACTAGAAAACATATAAAAACACCTCAAAGTGTAGACAAAGCAAATCAAAGTAGATACTAAACAAGCATGGAACATCAAAAATTATAGATACGTTTCCGACGTATCAGTTAGCCTCGGGCTAGTGAGTTGTAAGAACTATTGTACTCCTGGAATTTCGATGTAATAATAACCTTTGTATCCGTGTACTTCATCTTAAACTACGGGTGCTAGCAATTCGATCCAGGGACTAGCACTACAACCAGATGGATCTTTACCTTATTGGGTGAGATCTTACAGATGGTATCAGAGCACTGTGCTGCCTGTAGGTTTGTGACCCTAAGATGGATTAGATTAAGAAAGCCACTAGGAAAATTCAACACCACTATGAATTTCACACTTTGTTTATTTTCATCTCGTAAACCTCTTCTAATCTTCTTTCTCATCTCTATTTGTAGATGGCCGCCATCAACGAATCCATCAGGAAGGGACCATTGATGACTATGATCCTAGAACGTGAGACGGAGTTTCCCAAGGCACTCAAGAACCTCATGATTAGCTTGGGGATAAATGGTGAAGCCGTGTACAAAGGATTTCTGGTGATGGATGAAGGAGAAGAGTATTGGTGGGTACAACTCCACTTGTATAAAAACAAGGAGGATAACCACAATGAGTCGGGATTCTGCATGGTCACCAACTCTGAAATGCATATGTCATTCTTTGACTCTGGAAGGAATGCAGCATGGAATGCCATTGAAGAACTTGGAGAAAGGCTTAAGTGTAGAACTCTCAACACTCCAAATGATCTTAGAGAGGGTAAACCTAAGTACTTAGTCGTGTCCCCAGTTATGGACAATTTTGAGCATCAAAGACATTGAAATGGTTCAAGAATCTCCTCATCCCAATTTATCTAAGTTTAAAATTTGTGGGTGAGCAAGGGTAGAGGTACACCAATGTCTATTGGTGGTTACTTAGTGTTTTGTAAAACAAAACTTTGTATTTTCAAACTAGTAGGATAAATCTTACTTTGAGCAAAGCCAGTCTGATCCATGCTTAGCCAAATTCATGTAGTTATTAGATTCTATTATAATACTATGGTATCACTTGTGGCTGTAACTTATCATGTTGCAAGTTACTCTGATGGTGAGTAGGGTTATGCGTCTACACTTAACATGTTTGCCTGTGGCACATGAAGATGAAGACTTTATTTATATGCTATGTAATGAGAACTTTTTATATGTTAGGCTCAGGCTAGTGAGTTGTAAGAACTATTGTACTCCTAGGATTTCGATGTAATAATGATCTTTGTATCTGTGTACTTCATCTTAAATTGTGGGTGCTAGCAATTCGATAGAGGACTAGCACTGCAATCACAGGGATCTTTACTTTATTGGGTTAGATCTTACATCTTCGTAGCAAGAACGGGCTGGAGACCATTCAAAGCTTCATCCCTAGTGGAGTCGCCAAAAAGTGTGTTCGCACACGAACACGTCACCTTGTACCCTCGGCGCCGAGCGCGATGCACAGTAGCACATGCCAAGGGAGGCTCGCCGGAAGCGCGATAGGCAAGACAGTCCGGCGGGCGCTTTTGAGACCTGAAACTCCGCTCGCCCGGGAGGGACCCCGTCAGGGCGGCGCGATGGATATGGGATGCCCTAGGTCAGCCTGACCGCCCCTAGGACCTCATGGATTCATAACCTCCAATCTTGAAGAACGACGAAGAATGAGACGCAAGATACAAAGAGAGAGGGATAAAAGTAGATGAACACGAAAAAGTAGTAGATGTGTTTATTCGATTGGTGTTGGTTCAATCGACCGTCACCCCTTCTGTATATAAGGAGCGGCTGTACTTTCCGTGCAAGAAAGAGGGTTAGATTCACGCCCAAAACCCTAGTTGGGGTCCAACTCGAACAGGCAAACCTGAAATTTGTGTAATTGTTCGGTCAAAAACTTGTTTGTAACTTCCGAACCACTTTTAAGATAGTAAACAATCTCGAATCCAAATTTCATAAAAAATCAAAGTTGTTCTTCTCAAAAATACGAAGAACTTTCATGTTGGCCACTTTTCCATCTGACCTGATGTTGATGGTCTTTTCCTCTTATTTTTGTATCAAACTCGGATTTTGACCGAACGATTTTAGATCTGTTCGGTCGTATTTTGAATCTGGAGGTCGTATACTTGCTCGGCTAAAGATGGCTCCGAACAAAAGTAGTTCGCCTCGAAAAAACGAAGAACTTTCATGATTTGCACATTTTCATCAGAGTTAATCTTGACCGCTCAATTTTGGTCGTAAGAAAATAAGTTTAGTCCAGCGGTTCTCAACTTTCATTCTCGCCTAAGGGCAGAATTATCTAGGGTCAGGCAACCCTCCATTGTTTCAGCCTCCTGTAGTATATTAGCCATAAAATTTTCATACTAATTTGGATCCAGATTATTAAAAAAAAGATGCTTATTTCGACGAGACGCACAACTTTCATGTTCGGCATTTTTTCATTTGAGGTCATCTTGAAGGAGTCATAGTTGAAGCCTCCATATGTCACCCTCTGAATCTTCTCTGAACACTAGCATAATCGGCTATTAAGCCCGGCCATGATTTGACTTAATATGGTACCTCTTTGGTGATTATTAATAATCCTCCAAGTGGACCTTTACGTGTGTCTCTCGACATTTGCCTTGATTATCTACGATCCCAATACGAGTGCTAACACACCTATAAGCATAACCATTGCGAGGTCCAACATATTTGGCATATACATCACATTGAATGTCCTTACATAGCACATACGATGGATTATATTTTCCTAATGGCTCCCCCATTCACAACATTCTTCTTCACTTGGTTATCCACCTTGTGCCCTTCTTTCACAAAGTTGATCTTCTTTTGTAAAGTGGCATCATTCTTGTTGTTCCTTGGGTCAAACCCAACGCCTTCCTTTGGAGCCCTCGTCTTTTGACGGGATAGAATATCATCGAGAATCTTTCCCTTGGTAGTAGGTGCGAGACGTTGCTTCTCAAGTTGTTCCTTCAACTTGTTCTTTTCCTCGATAAGGAGAGCTTGATCAAAGGTAGAGTTAGGAGAACAAGTAATATTCTCAACAATAATTGGATCCTTCAATCTACCAAGAGCCTTCTCATAGGACACTCAAAGTTGATCATGGTTCTTTCCAAGATTTATGAGCTCACACTTGACAAGAAATTTAGCCTTTTCAATGTGCTCAAGATCCTTACTAAGAGAAGCATGAGCAACCTCAGGCTCTTTCTTTGAAGCATCAAGCTCTTGAGACAAGGAATTAGCCCTATCAAGAGTATCCATGTTTTTTTGCCTTATTAATTTCAAAGGTTTCAATTTTTTGTTTAAGAAATGAAGTGGTGTTCTTTTCCTTGCATAGCTCTTGATCAAGAAGATTGAATCTTCGTTTCTCATCATCAATATGAGATTCCAAAATATCAATGGTCTTGTCACATGAATTGACAAGTTCCAACAATTGCTTGACTCTAGCACGGAGCTATACAAGGAATAGACTTCATGATAGCATACATTTCTTGTATATATTGTTCACCAAATTCATCATTGTCACTATCATTGTTACTCATATGATCATCTAAGACACTAGATAGAGATGGAGGGTAAGAGGTGTTGGAGATATGCCCTAGAGGCAATAATAAATGTAGTTATTATTATATCTTTGTGTTTATGATAAATGTTTACATTCATGCTATAACAGTATTAACTAGGAAACATTAATACTTGTGTGATTTGTAAACTAAATTTGAGTCCCTAGTAAAGCCTCTTCATAATACTAACTTGTTGGTTAATATATGATTGTGGTTTCCCTATCATGAACATTGAGATGTTATTAACAACAAGATCATATCATTAGGAGAATGGTATGATGGACATACTCCTATAAATAAAGCGTAGCATAAAGATCAAGTCATTTTAATAGTTCAATTGCTATATGCTTTCTGATACATAGTAACCTAATTCCTTCGACCATGATATCATGCTTATCACCATCACCGGAAGGATGCTTTGATGACATCAAACACCACACCGTAACTGGGTGGCTATAAAGGTGGCATTAAGTGTTCAGAAAGTATGGGTTGAGACACATGAATCAAGAGTGGGATTTGTCCATCCATATGACAGATAGATATACTCTGGGCCCTCTCGGTGGAATGTCATCCAATTAGCTTACAAGCATGTGACTGGCTCACAAGGGATCACATACCACGGGAACGAGAAAAGAGTACTTATCAGTAACGAGGTTGAACTAGGTATGCAGAGATACCGACGATCAAAACCTCGGATAAGTAAACTATTGTGAGACAAAGGGAAATTGGTATCGTATGTAAGTGGTTCATTCGATCGCAAAGTAATCGTAGAAATATGTGGGAGCCATATGAATTTCCAGATTCCTCTATTGGTTATTGATCGGAGAAGTGTCTCGATCATGTCCGCATAATTCACGAACCGTAGGGAGACACACTTAAGGATTCGATGTTGTTGAGTAGTTATGGAATGATGAGTAAGAGACCGAATGTTGTTCGGAGTCTCGGATGGGATCCAGGATATCACGAGGAGATCCGGAATGGTCCGGGGAATAAGATTCATATAAGGAAAGTCCTGTTTCGGGGTTGGAGAATGGTTCCGGTGTTTTCATCGGGAATATTCTAGAAGGTTCCGGAAGGTCCTGCACTCCGGAGGGGAAGGGTACATGAATGTGTCATAACAAGTTGTAATGATTGCATCATGTACTCAGTGTCATTGCTGAGCAAAATAAAGGGATAAATCAAATCCTAGTTTGAAAAAGTCAAACGCCAATTTGAAAAGTCAAACGACAAGTTTGCTTGGTGGAGGGAGAGTAGGAAACCTACTTGGGGAGGAAGTCCCTCTCCCTCCACCGCCGGCCTTGGAGGCCGAGTTTGGGGAGGACTCCCTCCCCCTTGGCCGGTGCCCTCCACCTATAAAAGGAGGGGCAGGGCTGCCCCTCCAAACACACAACTCCACCACCCAAAACCCTAGCCCTAGCCGCCGGCCCTCCTGCAGCTGTCACCGCCCTAGGGAAACCCTAGCCGCCGACTTGGGGCTTTCCCCAAGCCCTAGCCGCCGGCCTAGCCCTATCTCCTTGGTGCGTCTAAACCCTAGATCACCGAGGTCTCTCTCATAGTCCACCATACTCGCTCTGGCTTAAGGCGAAGCCCTGCGAGATCTCCCCTCTACTTCCGGTACCACGCCGTCGTGCTGCCGAAATCGCGAGGAGAGTGCTACAACCTCCGCTGCCTGCTGGAACAAGGGAGAGGAAGGTCTTTGTCGAGTACCGAACGTGTGACCGACTGCGGGAGCGCTGCCGGAACGCGGCGCCGGAAGGATCGTCTACGCGATCTTGAGATCGGGAAGAGTACGACTACATCACCCACGAGAATCCGCTCTCGTTAAACACTTTGGAATCTTCGAGGGTGAGTTATTCCATCGACTCGTTGCTACTATCTAGTAGATTGATCTTGGCTTGTTTGTTTGCATGCGATAGAATTTTTTTGTTTTCCATGCTACGAACCCCTACAGTGGTATCAGAGCCATGTCTATATGTAGATCTGTTGCACGAGTAGAACACAATGGTCATTGTGGGCGGTGGTGCTTTTATTATCAATTTCTTCTTGTGTACTTTGCATCTTGCAGTATGATGGGATGAAGCGGCCCGGGCTAACCTTACATGACATCGTTCATGAGACTTGCTCCACGCTGAACATGCAACTTGTATTGCATAAGTGGCTTTACGGGTGTCTGTCTCTCCCATTATAGTATAGATCCAATTTACAACGGGCACTTGATAGTTCTAGCATCAACGTTGTGGTTCTTGTTCGTAAGTTAGAATGACACTTATTGAAAGCCCCAAACCACGTAAAATATGCAAAGAAAATTAGAGGCGTCTAACTTTGTTTTGCAGGGGTGTGTTGTGATGTGTTATGGCCATGATTGTGATTATATTTGATGTATGCAATGTTCCTTATTGTAAGTTGGAAACTGGCAGGAGCCATATGGTGGTCTTTAATTTCTGTTAAGACCCGCGTGTCTATTCAAAGTAGTTGTAATAGTTGAAGCTGGTGGACGACAACCATGGAGCAGCGTCATTGACCTTGATGCAATGCCGGTGATGATGGAGATCATGTTCGTGCTTGAAGATGGAGATCGGAAGCACAAAGAAGAAAGGCCATATCATATCACATATTATGAATTGCATGTGATGTTAATCCTTTATGCATCTTGTATTGCTTAGTTAACGACGGTAGCATTATAAGATGATACCTCAAGCACATAAATTTCAAGTTTTAAAGTGTTCATCCTTAGTTAGCACCGTTGCTAAAGCTTGTTGTTTAGAAGCACCACGTGATGATCGGGTGTGTTAGATTCTGCAAGTGTATACAACGTGAGCAAGCCAGTTTTGCTCATACAGAAGCTAAGGTTTGATCTTGACGAGCCTAGCATGTACAGACATGGTCTCGGAACACGGATCACCGAAAGGTAAAGCATGAATCATATAGTAGATATGATGAACATGTCGATCGTTCGCCATTGAAGCTACATCAACTCTCGTGATGATCGGTTTTGATGTGGTGGATTTGGTTCGTGTGATCACTAAAACAATGTGAGGGATATTGTTTTGAGTGGGAGTTGACATGGTTATACCCGACGGGTACATAACTTCAGCATACCTGGTCCAGCCCAAGGAAGGCCCACAGCAGAAATACGCTGGCCCATGAAGATTTTCGGGTGGCCAAGGCCCATGACGCCTTCGAATCCTTGGAGAGCAAGACTAGAGTTCGAATACAACTTGTAACCTACTCGTATCGGTACCTAAGACCTAGCCTCCCCATATATAAAGGCTAGGAGGGTCCGACGAGCAGGAGAGACCCCCAACAACGATTACACCCTGCGATTACGACATACACACCTCCACGCCAGATCGAATCTGCGCACCCTGTAACCTTCGGTTCCGCCGCAATAAAAGAGCAGACAAGCAGGAGTAGGGTTTTCCCTCTGGGGGCCTGAACCTGGGTAAATCTCGTGTCCCCTGGTTGCTTGTCTGTTAACCGTGCCACGATCTCCAGCATCCCCATCTTCTCCAAAACCCAAGTCCATAACAATGGGCATTGACGAGATCAAACCTCGTCAATTGGCGCTGTCTGTGGGAACTGGGGCTGCTGATTGTGCGGTCGTGACGGTTCTGACCCGATCGATCTACAATTCCTCGGCGACGGAGAATCACCTCCTCTTCGGCGCTTTCGACTTCACCGCCCACTCGCCGGCCACCGTGAAGGATTTCGAGCCCGTAGGCGACGGACTCGAAATTCTGTTTGGGAGCTTCTGCTTCCAGGTGGGACAAGCTGGCACCCTCCGCCTCCCCGAGCGGATGCCCGTACCGCCGATCAGGCCCGCTTCGTGGGCTCCACACCCCGTGCTACGCACGACATCATCAGCAGATGAGTTCTACAGCAGCAGCAGCCGCAACTCTGATTTGTGCGATCCACCTTCGGATGAAGGGACCTACGGTTCCGAATCCGAAAGTTGCGGCAGCAGCCAACCAATCTACAGGCGCTATCTGTGCGCCGCAATCATCCAAACCGACGAGGAAACGCCTAACCCGCCGCCCAACCCCAACCCGCAGGACGGAAACGGCGAAAACGGGGAAAACAGGGGTCACCTCATCCAACTTAGCAAAGAAGGATGGGCCGAAGCATGCCGCGCCGTCGCAGGCGAAATAGTCCTACCTCTGGACTCCCCACGTGATCTGCTGATGGCATACCACTACCTCCTCATCGAGGAGCACAAGAATCAAGTCAAGATGCAGGAGACGCTCGATAAACGCAAGAAAGCAGCCTCTGAGTCCAGTGCGCGACGAGCTGCGCTCTGCGCCATGGGACCCGGCTCCAGCACAAACGGAAATCAAGGAAACAAGCACCACTCTCGGGTGGAAAACATGGACCCGAAGGAGCGGCGTGACGTGACCCGAACCCTCCACACATCGTTCATGGATATGGACGCCGACGGCAACATCACCCCGAAGACGCCACAAGCCGCGATCATGGCAGCCACTGCGTATCTTGCGGCTCACCCACCTCTGGAGGGGGACCCGAAAAGGGCCATGCATAGGTCCGCACTCACCGGACTAGGACTAATCGGATCTGCGCTCCACAAAGATGCTCCTACGGAGCCGAAGAAGAAAGCTCCGGCCAGGCGCGACCGGAGCCCCACTCCCTCATCCGAAGATGAAGAAGAACACGACCTTCCTCGAAGGAAGAAGAGCTCGCACCGCCACAAACACGACTACGACGCCAGAGACAAGCTTACACAGCGCAAGATCGACAAAGCACGCGCCAAACGCGCATGCTCATCCGAATCTGAGATGGATGAAGACGAAGGAGAACTCTGCGGGGCTCGATGCTTCAGCAGATCCGTCCGGCGAACACAGATGCCACGCAACTTCAAGCTTCCTTCGGATACTCCGAAGTTCAACGGCACGCAAGATCCAAAGTCCTGGCTCAGCGACCATCTATCATCCGTCAAGCTTCACGGAGGCAACAAAGAAACCGCCATGCAATGCCTTCAGCTGCAGCTGACAGGCGCGGCACGGGTCTGGCTTAGCAGCCTATCATTAGGATCCATCCGAAGCTGGGAGGAGCTCGCTTATAGCTTCATCCGAAACTTCAAAGGTACCAGCAAAAGGCCCGCCTCAATCGAAGAGCTGCGAGCCTGCACTCAGAGAACGGGTGAATCTATTCGCTCGTACATACTACGCTGGTCTACGACCAAGAACTCCGCAGCACACATCTCCGAAGAGCGGGCCATCGACGCCTTTAGGGACGGCGTCAAACGCCCAGACTTCAAGGAGAAACTTGGATGCGTAAAGCCCAAGACACTCGACCAGCTCATGGAAATCGCCAACAGTTGGGCAGATGGCGAAGATTGCATCCAGCGGGCGCAATCAGATGAAGAAGACGACTACGGCCGAAGACGCGAACGCCGCAGCAAGAGGAGACCGCGCGTCTACGAGGACCGCGACGGACCCGACATGGTCGCAGCCGGCTACGCCGACCGCCGTAACGACAACAGCCGCAGCAGCGGAGGATATCGCAGCGGAAACTTCCGCGACAACGGACGATCAACGCAGTCGTGGCAACGCCGCGACCGTGACAACGCACCTTCAACACTCGACAAACTTTCGGGTCCATGCACCATCCACTTCTACATCGACAAACAAGATGGCAAAAAGAAAGCTAGCCACATGCTCAAGGACTGCCGCGAGTTCCAGAAACTCAGCGAAAGCATGGTACAGATGAGGCAACAAGCTCCAATTCCTGCGTTCGGAAACGCACTTGCGCCAGGCGAAATAGCACATGGAGCTCCTCCACCGCCGCCTATTGGAGGCCCACATCAACCAGTCGCACCAACGCAAAACAACGCCGGGGTCGCATACCCCCCACCAAAGGGAGCACTCAATATGATACAGAAGGGACGTCCCACAAATAGGGTGCAGAAGAAAATCACCCGACAAATCAACATGGCCGTGACAACTTCGCCTGCAATCCCTGAGTACCTCAGCGGATTGGAGTCCTGCATCACATTCACCCACGCGGATCACCCTTGCCAGATCCCTCGCCCAGGTCATGCTGCCCTGGTGCTGGAGGCGCAGATCGGAGGCTTCGAGATGAGTCGCGTCTTCATGGACGGCGGCAGCGGCATCAACCTAATATTCGCAAGCACTCTAGCAGCTATGCGGATCCCGCAATGCAGCCTGGAACAATCAGACACAACGTTCCACGACATTGTCCCAGGGAAGGGCATCTTCCCCCTGGGCAAAATAGGGCTCGACGTCATCTTCGGGACACCGGACAACTTTCGGCAGGAGCGCCTAGAATTCTAAGTGGTGGACTGGCCGTCGCAATACCACGCCATCCTGGGACGCGTAGCATTCGCAAGGTTCCTAGCCGTCCCACACTACGCATACCTACTACTCAAGATGCCCGGACCAAGGGGCGTCATCACAATCCACGGGAGCTTCACCCGATCGGACCAATGCGACAGGGATTTCAACAAAATCTCCCAGTCCTTCGGCATGCAAGACGAGCTTGTAAGGCTCCGCGAAGCGGCAGACAATGGGCTACCCCCAGTCACCAAGCAGAACGCACCTGATATGTCTTTCGACTCCACCATCAACACCAAAAAAGTACAGGTCCATCCAACGGATGCCTCCAAGACGGCGCTGATCGCCAACGACCTCAACACCGCATAGGAAAGCACGCTCGTCGAATTCCTCCGTGAGCACTGGGAAATCTTCGCCTGGTGTCCTGCGGACATGCCAGGAGTTCCCAGGGAATTCGCCGAGCACGCACTCAATGTCTTCCCAGACACCAAGCCAGTCAAATAGTCCATCCGAAGACTGTCGGAGCCACGAGCCGAAGCTATCGGCAAAGAGATCAACAGATTACTCGCAGCAGACTTCATCCGGGAGATCAAGGAAAGCGAGTGGCTGGCAAACACAGTGATGGTCCCGAAGAAGGACACGGACATCCTGCGGATGTGCGTAGACTTCACGTCACTAAACAAACACTGCCCTAAGGACCATTTCCCTCTCCCTCGGATCGACCAGATCATCGATTCGACTGCAGGTTGTGAGAAACTCTCCTTCCTCGACGCCTACTCAGGCTATAACCAGATTCGACTCAAGGTGGAAGATCAAGAGAAAACGGCGTTCATCACACCGTTCGGAGTATACTGCTACAACACAATGCCCTTCGGGCTAAAGAACGCGGGTGCCACGTACCAGCGATGCATGCAGGCCTGCCTCAAGAACTAGATTGGTCGCAACGTCCAAGTCTATGTCGATGACATAGTCATCAAAACCAAGGAGGCAAGAACACTTATCGACGATCTCCGCGAGACGTTCAACAACCTTGATCGCTACAGGATCAAGCTCAATCCAGAAAAATGCGCCTTCGGTGTCCCCTCAGGTCAGCTGCTCGGATACTTCATCTCTCAACGAGGGATCGAAGCGAACCCGAAGAAAATCAAAGCTATCATGACAATGGAGAAGCCGAAAAACCTCAAGGGCGTTCAGCAGCTCGCAGGGCGAGTAGCGGCACTAAGCAGGTTCATCAGCCGCATGGGCGAGAAGGCCCTACCACTTTACCAACTGCTGCGCAAAGCAGACAAGTTCGAGTGGACACCAGAGGCCAACGACGCATTCGAAAACCTCAAGCGGCTCCTCTCCACCTCGCCCGTTTTGGTCACGCCAAAAGAGCGCGAGCCCCTGTTGCTGTACATAGCAGCCACACACCAGGTGGTCAGCACAGTACTTGTGGTCGAACGACCCGAAGAAGGCAAGACCCATGGGGTACAACGCCCAATTTACTACCTCAGCGAGGTTCTCACTCCAACAAAACAGCGGTACCCGCACTACCAGAAGCTGGCCTACGGCGTGTTCATGACGGCTTGACGACTGAGCCACTACTTCCAGGAACATCAGGTGATGGTCGTCAACGAGGCACCCCTAAAACAGCATCCTGAACAATCCAGAGGCCACAGGACGCGTGGCCCTGTGGGGCATCGAACTATCACCACTGGACATCATCTACGAGAAACGACACGCAATTAAATCTCAAGTCCTTCCGGACTTCCTAGTGCACTGGATGGAGCTGCAGCTGCCTGACACCCCAGACATGTCGCAGTCCTGGACAATGCATTTTGACGGCTCCAAACGCGAAGCCGGAGCAGGGGCAGGAGTCATACTGACCTCCCCGCAAGGTGACAAGATGAAGTACGTCCTTCGGATGAAATTCAGAGCCTCCAACAACGAGGCCGAATACGAGGCCCTCATCCATGGCATGCGGATGGCAAAAATATGCGGCGCAACGTGCCTGGTCATCTACGGTGACTCCAACCTTGTCGTCCAGCAGACGATGAATGAGTGCAACGCACACGCCGAAAACATGATCGCGTACCGCGCACTATACAACGCACTCGAAGGAGAATTCGACGGCTGCGAACTTCGGCACGTTGGAAGAGAAAGCAACGAGGAGGCCGATAGACTCGCCAACATCGGATCCACTTGTGCAAAGGTACCACCAGGTGTGTTCCTCGAACAGATCTGCGTGCCATCCATCAAGCGGAAATTCCCCAAGGGATCACCCGAAGAAGCAGAACACTCGGGGGCTACGCTACCCGAAGGCAGGAAGGACCCGAAAAGTTGGATACCGAAGTCGCCATGGTCAACCTGATGCAGGTCATGGCAGTTGAAGAAACTTGGACACGTCCATACCTCCAGTTCCTGCTAAACGGAAAATTGCCAGACAACCCGACAGATGCCCGGCGCATATCTCGTCGGTCAAAAGCCTTCACCATCATCAACGGCGAACTGTACAAACGCAGCATTACAGGCGTCCTACAATGGTGTGTCACCATCAACGATGGCAAGAACATACTCCAAGATATACACGAGGGCATCTGCGGCCACCACGCAGGCAGCCGCTCCCTTGTCGCCAAAGCTCTACGAGCAGGATTCTACTGGCCGACGGCCATGAGCGACGCAAAGGACATCGTCCGAAGATGCAACGGGTGCCAACGATTCGCCGACAAACCGCACGCACCTGGGTCCGAACTTCGACCCATACCCATAGCATGGCCTTTCGCCCAATGGGGCCTCGACATGATCGGCAAACTGCCAAAATCCTCGAAGGGAGGACACGTCTTCCTCTTAGTCGCAGTCGAAAAATTCACCAAGTGGATCGAAGCCATGCCAGTCACCAACCAGAAGGGCAAAACCGCCGTCAAATTCTTCGAATCCATAGTCTACAGGTTCGGCGTACCGCACAGCATCATCACCGACAACGGATCAAACTTCATCTCCGAAGAATTCCAGGACTTCTGCGAAGGCCTCGGGATCAATATCACGTATGCCTCAGTGGGGCACCCGCAAACAAACGGGCAAGTGGAAAAGGCCAACGGCCTAATCGGCGTTGGCATCAAGAAACGCCTCATGAGCTCACTCGAGCACAAAGCTGGCAACTGGACGAAAGAGCTACCGTCTGTCCTGTGGAGCTTACGAACTACGCCAAACAGCTCCACCGGCTACACACCGTTCTTCATGGTACACGGAGCTGAGGCTGTGTTACCAGCCGAAGTACGTCACCAGGCTCCACGAGTCGTCACTTACAGCGAAGCCGAATCCACGGCTGCACTCGAAGATGCCGTCGATACACTCGACGAAGCACGGGATATAGCAGCAGCTAGATCCGCGGTGTACCAGCAAAGTCTCCGCAACTATCACATCCGCCGGCTGCGCCCCAGGTCCTTCGTCGAAGGAGACCTCGTCTTGCGACTCAAGCAAAAGCGACCGAACAAACTCGATTCGCCATGGGAAGGACCCTATGTCATCACCGAAGTCATCCCAGGTGGCGCCTATCGCCTCAAGCACGTGGAGTCTGGAGTCGCATACTCCAACCCATGGAACATCTCGCACCTGCGACGATTCTACCCATAGCAATGGGCAATACACCCCTTCTTACTCTCAATAAGGCTTACAGCCAAGGCAACTCAGCCGAACCATGTACCTCCTCCATCACAATACAAATAAAGCTAAGTGCCTCGTCCCCAACCTTCGGTTGATTATTTCTCTGCAACTTTACTACATGCTTCATACGCACTCGGGGGCTCCCCCCACCTCACGATTTCATCGACTGAGGACAAAACGTGTACACCTGAGTAGCTGACCACGTCAGGCTAACGAAAAGGGCACGTACCACATCAAAGCACTCGGGGGCTCCCCCCACCTCATGATTTCATCGACTGAGGACAACACGTGTACACCTGAGTAGCTGACCACGTCAGGCTAACGAAAAGGGCACGTACTAAATCAAAGCACTGCGTGCACGCCAACAAGCAAACCTTTACAACAAAGGGCACATACACGCCCAGCCGCAATATACAAATTTTACATTTATCTGTTTATTTTCAGGTCCTACCTATTCTGAAGAATAGCCTGAGCACGCTGCTCAAACAAATCTACAATCTGTTCGGCATACTGCCTTACAGCCGCGTAATGCGGACGCATATTCCACTCGCCACCATCTGGCCGAGGAGGTGGCCCAGTCGCCACAACAGCCAAATCTACATCAGGGCGATGCACCCTCACAAGAGACAAGGCAGCCTTCACCCCTGCAACAAGCTGCTGCCGCACCAGCTCCTTGACATTGCTGGCACTCCGAAACTTCGCCAGAAGACCCGCAAGGGTCGTCGGCACGCCATCCAACGGAAACATGACGTGCAACACCGAGGACAGCGATGTCTGCACCTGGCGGAGCACCCTCGAAACCTGGAAGACGCGATCCTGCACCGTCGCCAGAAGCATGGCACGATCGCGATCCATCCAAAAGAAGCCACCGGCTTCCATGTCCTGTTGAGTCAAGCAATTGACTCGAACAGCAATGCGCTCCTTTTCTTCCTTCGGAGCGAGATTCGCACCTGCGACAACAGCACCGAACAAGAGTAAGGCCAGCAGGCTCACCCGAAGAACTAAGCTATGGCCCGAAAGAAGGATCAACTTACACTGCAGCTGCTCGGACAGCCGACCCAGCTCCGCCATCAAGTATTCCTCTCTGGCTGCACTACGGTCTGCTTTGGACTTCCAAACGTCAGCACGACCGCGTAGCCCAAGCAAATCCCTCTCCAGGTTGCGCACGCGATCCCGCAGAAAAGCGAGCTGCGAGGAATCATCCAACGATGCTCGCAAGGGCCTTTCGGATGAAGTACCAACTGGGTCAACACCCGAAGGAACCTAAAGCAGAAGAAAAAGAAGGCACACAGACATTCAGCCAAAGATAAAGCCCAACTCGGAGGAATTCATTAAATAAGGCCACTGCGTGGCTCAAGAATGGTGCTACAAAAGATATTTACAGCAAAAGTAAACTACGTACTACCCTACATCTCCTATGCCTAAGGCGTAGGACACCGAGTCGCCTCAGAGCAAGCCTGCCTAGCTTTGGCCTCACCCTGCTGCCGCAGCGCGTACTCAGACAACAAGTCAATGAGCTTGGGTCCATATCGTCTGCAGCGAGCAGAGTAAGCAGCGAAGTCTACCTCTGATCCATCCGCAGTCGTCGGCATCCGAGAAGTGATCTGGGGCAAGTCCAGTTCCGCCCCAATCGCCATGGCCATCGCCAGCCCGACGGACGCGTCGATGCCCTTCTGCTTGCGCTTGTACGCCGCAGGCGCTTCGGCTGACAGAGCCTCTGCCAGAGCACCCACATCTTCAAGGGTTGCGCCCTTCGGGAACAGCTCCTGGTAGAAGCGACCAAGGACCTCCTTCGCCTTGGCAAGGGAGTTGACGACGGTGCTGCAGCGGTCTTCGACCGCCACAGTGGCATCATCCAGAGCACTCCCGTGCTCCAGAGCACCGTGGTCGAACTCGATGCCTGCGGCATCTGAGACAAAAAGACGAATACATGAAGACAGTTAACATAGAAGAAGACCCTCAGAAAAATGAGCAAGTGCAAAAGCTAGCACTCACCCGAAATAGCCTTGGCAGCAGCCATGAGCTTCTCCGCCGCCCCCCTCTCACGACCTGCGGCTTCCTGCTGTAGACGCTCTTTCGCTTCGGCTGCCTTTGAAAGCTCCAACTCAAGGCGCTCTTTCGCCTCAGTGGCAGCTTCGGCCTTCTGCTCCAATTGTCCAAGGCTCTTCTTCAGAGTATCAACCTCACGGAGAGAGTCATTATGCTCCTCTGCATTCACAACAAGCCAGTGTCAACAAACAGGACAAGGATAAACAAAAAAAGTACTACAAGGCAGACGAATACCTTGCAGCTGCTGCAGTTTCACCTCCAGCGTCAGGTGCTCCTCCACCAGCCGCTTGGCCTCTCGGACACAAGGCTGCAGGAAAAAGCAATAGCAGTAAGAGCATGACTTGGGGGCTCCGTCCAAAAACAAAGAAGCAAACACAACATCAGCACACGAAGACGCCCGGGGGCTCCCCCCGTGACATGAAGCAGAAAAACTTACGTGCTCCGAAGGCGAACCCGCAGGCCCACCTGCGAAATTCTGAGGCGCAACCACTAGCCTCTCCTGCACAAAAGGAACTGGTGCAGCACCACCCGAAGTCGCCACCGTCTGCGGAGGAGGCGACGCAATGTTCGACTCCCCCATCATCTCGCGCGCTCCATCACTACAGCCGTCGGAGGATTGCCTACATACGAATCAATCAACACAGGCGCAAAAATAACAAGTGAGCAAAAGACAACAGTGGCAACAAGAACACTTACGAGCCCAACGCGCTCAGGTCAAAGATAGGAGAAGCCCTCCGGGCCCTCTTCTCCTCCTTCTTCTCCTCCTTCTTCTCTTCCTTCTTCCGCTTTGCTGGCGGGTGCGGAGCAACAGCTCGCACAGGAACAGCAGGAATAGGAGAAGATGAACCCCCCTGAACATCATCATGACGCTCAAGACCCCGAGGATTCCTGGGAGTCGGAGGAGTCGAGGCATCCGAAGACTCGCCCGAGCTCCGTGATCGCTTGCTCGAATGGTCTTCACTCGATTCGTCAGCATCCTCCGCCGGAGATCGCGCCGAAGGAAGCTCGGACACGGAATCCACCACTTCATTATCCGGGGCATTCGGATACCTTTCGGGTAATGGTGGTGCCATGCCTGGCACTTTGAAGCTCTACAAGATGAGAAGAAACTTTGTTAGCAAACAAAGGACACAAGTACACAACTGACAAAAACAAAAGGAAAGCACTACGTGCGCAAATCTACACCTTTGGCACGACCAATGTTGACGAAAAGGGAGGAGTCAGCGACTTCCCCGGGATTTTTTCGTCGGCCTTGAACTTCAACAGCACGCGAAGATCTTTGTCAAGGTCCACCTCGGAGATCTTCTCACTTGAAACCCTCGTCGGATCACGACGCCCAGAGTAAAGGAACATCGGATGCGCTCTCGCCTGGAGAGACTACACCCGACGCTCAAGAAACGTCCGAATAATGTCGACACCGTTGACCTCCTTCTCAGGAATCAATTGGAGCTCCTCCACCCGACGATAAAGGGCCTCTATCTCCGCCACCTCACCATCTAAGATCTGATTTTTCCAGGATCTTTTCTTCACGATCAACTGGGAGGGGTCAAAAGGAACAAGACCAAAATCTTGCCCAGGCAGCACGGAGTCACGGATGTAGAACCATTTCCTCCGCCAGTACTGGACAGATTCGGACATGGAGAAGGAAAAGAATTGGACATCGGGACTAAGAGAGATGATGAAACCCCCAATGGGATACACACCATCTGAACCAGACTGCCTCCTCACGGAATACAGCTTCCGGAAGAGGCCAAAGTGCGGCTCAATGCCAAGCCAACACTCGCAAAGCGTGATAAAACACGCAATGTGGAGAAGGGAGTTGGGAGACAGATGATGGAGTTGAACCCCATAGAAAAAGAGCAGTCCACGAAGGAAGTCATGGACTGGATACGCAAACCCACGCAAAATGAAGGCCACAAACATAACCCGATACCCAGATGGGGGACGGGGGATTACCTCACTACCGGGGAGTCTCACGGCCGTCGTGTCCTGCGGAATCAGGCTCCGCTCGCGCAGCTTGCGGAGATCGCTCTCCCGCGTCTCTGATCGCCGCCAGCCACCATCGGTGACACGAGCAGCGGCGGCGCCCTTCTTGCCTCCGGCGGCGCTGGTCCCCACTGCAGGCGAAGACTTCTTTGGCTTCCCCATGGCGCTACGGCAGTGGTGGCGTTGCCAACGACGAAGACAAAGGAAATGCGAAAGGAACTTTCAGCACGCAGCAAGAATCGCTCGAGCGCAAGGAGGCAGTAAAACGCAAGAACTGGTGCGGTGAAAATAAACCACGATTTCACCATGGATTGTAACAGCAAAGACGACGCACGCTGGCCGTCCATCAAGAATACCTAACGCCAACGGCAGATCTGGCCGTACACGTGTCAGCACCAAAACGAACCGTCGTTCCCACGACGTCCACTACGCGCGGAAATCGAGGAAACGCAGTAATCATCCCCACGCCGCGCGTGACCGGTCAATTCAAAGTCAGGAAGTGGGACCCACGCTTCGTCCAGTCAAGTCATCTCTGGCGCAGCAGACGCTTGAGGTCATTGATCGTTAGCACTGACGTCATCAACAGCTATACTAGCAACAACTTCGGCTCCACAGCTAAAAGTACTCACTCGAATCTACGATTCGACTAAATACTTGGGGGCTACTCCTATCAGGAGCGCTGGTCGCGCACCCGATGTACTTCCGGGTCAGCGGTACGCCCACGAGATTTTCCTACTACCGTTGCATGATACAAGACTCGAGTCTCTGCCCGAGTCTACGACTCCGCCAGACACTCGGGGGCTACTCCCATAGGGAGGAAGGATTCAAGCATCCGGAAATTTTCGAGTCCTACGGACTAAACATCTGAGCAATGCTTGCACTAAAAGTCTCCGCTCGAGTCTACGACTCGAACAGACACTCGGGGGCTACTCCCATAGGGAGCGCTGGCCGCGCACCCTATGAAATCTTCGACTGCGATCTTCCGGATCCGCATGCAAAAACTTTTCGGCAACTCTGCCCCAATTAATGCTAAGTGAGTAACATCCTCCTTGGCCACCCGAAACACCTCCGCGGTGATAAACATTCGGATGCTGCGTCTGCGACGCAAAGATAAGACCTACAGATATCATCTGATGGCCTGGCAACGCACCTGACTGCGCTCTGCTAGTATGAATCCATACCAGCAGGTACGATGAAAAATCCCGACGGACGCGTTGGTAACATCATTTAAAAACACTGGAATTCCACTCCTGTAAGTCCTCCGCGGCCTGAGTCGAATTACGCCAGCATATGTTCCGGGTTCGAGTCGAGGGACTCGCACCTGAAGAAGATCGTGTTGTTTTGTCCTACGACGATTAACTGACCCTGATCTGTTGGGTGAGTCAGGTACACGCATCAACAATCCCTACACATTCTCTTGAAAGACAGAGCTGCGCCCGAAAGAATGAAGAGTCCTCAGCCGAATCTACGATTCGACTGAACACTCGGGGGCTACTGACATGGTTATACCCGACGGGTACATAACTTCAGCATACCTGGTCCAGCCCAAGGAAGGCCCACAGCAGAAATACGCTGGCCCATGAAGATTTTCGGGTGGCCAAGGCCCATGACGCCTTCGAATCCTTGGAGATCAAGACTAGAGTTCGAATACAACTTGTAACCTACTCGTATCGATACCTGAGACCTAGCCTCCCCATATATAAAGGCTAGGAGGGTCCGACGAGCAGGAGAGACCCCCAACAACGATTACACCCTGCGATTACGACATACACACCTCCACGCCAGATCGAATCTGCGCACCCTGTAACCTTCGGTTCCGCCGCAATAAAAGAGCAGACAAGCAGGAGTAGGGTTTTCCCTCCGGGGGCCTGAACCTGGGTAAATCTCGTGTCCCCTGGTTGCTTGTCTGTTAACCGTGCCACGATCTCCAGCATCCCCATCTTCTCCAAAACCCAAGTCCATAACAATGGGCATTGACGAGATCAAACCTCGTCAGGAGTTCACCTAGATTAATTTAACTATTAATTAGAACTCAATTTGTCATAAACTTAGTCTAAACTATTGCAAATATGTTGTAGATCAATGGCGGCCCCTACCATGAATTTTAATGCGTTCCTAGAGAAAGAAAAGTTGAAAAACAATGGAAGCAACTTCGCGGATTGGTTCCGCAATTTGAGGATTGTCCTCAATGCTGGTAATTTGACCTATGTGCTGGATGCACCGCTGGGTGACCCGCCTGCAGCTACAGCTACCGATGAAGTAAAGAATGTTTACCTCACTCGGAAGAATCAGTACTCCACAGTTCAGTGTGCTATCTTGTATGGTTTGGAATCGGAGCTTCAGAAAAGGTTTGAGAATTCAGACCCACATGATGTTGTCTGTGAACTCAAAATGATATTTGAGGATCACGCGGAAGTTGAGAGTTATGAGGCATCTGAAAAGTTCTTTAACTGCAAGATGGAAGAGGGCAGCTCCGTCAGTGAGCATGTGCTTAAGATGTTTGGGCACGCAAACAAACTCCAAAGTTTGGGTATAGTGATTCCTAATTCTTTGGGGATACATCGTGTCCTCCAATCACTACCACCAAGTTACAAGAACTTTGTGATGAACTACAATATGCAAAACATGGACAAGACGTTACCAGAACTCTTCTCCATGTTGAAATCTGCAGAAGTGGAAATCAAGAAAGAGCACCAAGTGTTGTTGGTCAATAAGACCACCAAATTCAAGAAAGGCAAGTCTAAGCAAAAGGGACACTTCAAGAAGGGTGGTAAGAAAGTTACCGCACCGACGAAGAAAACCAAGGCTGGACCTAAGCCTGATACTGAGTGCTTTTACTACAAGGGAGAAGCTCACTGGAAGCGGAATTGCCCAAAGTACTTGGCGGATTTGAAGAACTGCAACATCAAGAAGAAAGGTATATCTGATATACATGTTATTGATGTGTATCTCACTAGTGCTCGTAGTAGTGCCTGAGTATTTGATACTGGTTCGGTTGCTCATATTTGTAACTCGAAACAGGTGCTGCAGAATAAATGGAAGCTAGCGAAGAACGAGGTGACGATGCGCGTTGGAAATGGATCAAAGGTTGATGTGATCGCGGTCGGCACGCTACCTCTTCATCTACCATCAGGATTAGTTTTATACTTAAATAATTGTTATTTGGTGCCTGTGTTAAGCATGAACATTATATGGGGATCTTGTTTATTGCGAGACGGTTACTTGTTTAAGTCCGAGAATAATGGTTGTTCGATTTATACGAGTAATATGTTTTATGCACATGCACCTTTGATAGATGGTCTATTCTTATTGAATCTCGATAGTGGAAATACACATATTAATAACATTGAGGCTAAACGTTTGAAATTGAGCGATAACTCGACCTATATGTGGCACTGTCGTCTTGGTCATATCAGAGTAAAGCGTATGAAGAAACTCCATTCCGATGGACTTCTTGAATCACTTGAAAGATGCGAAGCATGTCTGATGGGTAAAATGACTAAGACTCCATTTTCTGGTATGATGGAGCGAGCTATAGACTTATTGGAAATCATACATACCGATGTGTGTGGACCAATGAGTGTAGCATCGCGCGGTGGTTATCGTTATGTTCTTACCTTCACTGATGACTTGAGTAGATATGGGTATATCTATTTCAGGAAACATAAGTCTGAAACTTTGAGAAGTTTAAGGAATTTCAAAGTGAGGTAGCGAATCAATGTAACAAGAAGATTAAATTTCTACGTTCTGATCGTGGAGGTGAATATCTAAGTTACGAGTTTGGCGATCATTTGAAGAAATGCGGAATACTTTCACAATTGACACCGCCGGGAACACCACAACGTAATGGTGTGTCTAAACGTCGTAATCGAACACTCTTAGATATGGTTCGTTCTATGATGTCACTTACAGATTTACCGCTATCATTTTGGGGTTATGCATTAGAAACATCCGCATTCACTTTAAATAGGGCACCATCTAAATCCGTTGAAACGACACCGTATGAATTATGGTTTGGGAAGAAACCTAAATTGTCGTTCCTTAAAGTTTGGGGTTACGAAGCCTATGTAAAGAAGTTACAGCCGGACAAGCTTGAACCCAAAGCGGAAAAATGCGTCTTCATAGGATACCCGAAGGAAACTATCGGGTATACCTTCTATCATAGATCCGAAGGCAAAATCTTCGTTGCCAAGAATGGATCCTTTCTGGAGAAGGAATTTCTCTCGAAAGAAGTGACTGGAAGGAAAGTAGAACTCGACGAGGTTGTTGAACTTCTCTCGAACTTGCGAGTAGCGTATCACCGGAAGAAGTTCCTGTGGCGCCTACACTAATAAGAGAGGAAGCTAATGATGATGATCATGAAACTTCGGTTGAAGTTGCTACAGAGCCTCGCAGGTCAACGAGAACTCGTACCACTCCTGATTGGTATGATCCCGTTATGAGTGTAATGTTGGTGGATAACACTGATGACCCTGAGACATATGAGGAAGCAATGATGAGCCCAGATTCCAATAAATGGCAAGAAGCCATGAAATCCGAGATTGGATCCATGTACGAAAACCAAGTATGGACTTTAGTGGACTTACCGGATGGCCGAAAGGCTGTCGAGAACAAATGGATTTTCAAGAAGAAAACAGATGCTGATGGTAATGTAACTGTCTATAAAGCTCGACTTGTCGCAAAAGGGTTTCGACAAATTCAAGGAGTTGACTACGATGAGACTTTCTCACCAGTAGCGAAGCTAAAGTCTATGAGGATTATGTTAGCAATCGCTGCATATTACGATTATGAAATATGGCAGATGGATGTCAAAACAGCCTTCCTCAATGGAGATATTGATGAAGAGTTGTATATGATGCAACCCAAAGGTTTTGTCGATTCTAAAGATGCTAACAAGGTGTGCAAACTTCAAAGGTCCATATATGGATTGAAGCAAGCATCCCGAAGTTGGAATCAACGTTTTGATAAAGTAATCAAAAGTTTTGGGTTTATACAAACTTATGGAGAAGCTTGTATTTACAAGAAAGTGAGTGGGAGCTCTGTAGCGTTCTTAATACTATATGTAGATGACATATTGTTGATTGGGAATGATGTAGACCTTCTTAATAGTGTCAAGGAATATTTGAATAATAGTTTTTCAATGAAAGATCTTGGCGAAGCAGCTTACATATTAGGCATAAAGATTTATAGAGATAGATCAAGACGCCTAATATCATTGTCGCAAAGTACATATTTGGACAAAGTTCTAAAGAGGTTTGGAATGGAAGATAGCAAGAAAGGGTTCTTGCCCATGTTGCCCAATACGACCTTGAGTAAAACTCAAAGTCCAGCAATGGCAGAAGATAGAGAAAGGATGAGTAAGACTCCCTATGCCTCAGCCATAGGATCTCTAATGTATGCCATGCTATGTACTAGACCCGACATTGCATATGCTGTTAGTTTAACTAGCAGATATCAAAGTGATCCAGGAGTGGATCATTGGACAGCGGTCAAAAACATCCTTAAATACTTGAGAAGAACTAAGGATATGGTTCTTTCTTATGGAGGTGATGAACAGCTCGTTGTTAATGGTTACACCGATGCTAGTTGGAACACCGATCCGGATGATTCTAAATCACAATCTGGATACGTATTTATTTTGAATGGTGCAGCAGTTATCTGGAGGAGTGCAAAGCAAAGCGTTGTGGCGAGATCTTCAACTGAATCGGAATACATAGCTGCTTCGGAGGCTTCACAAGAAGCGATATGGATGAAGGATTTCATTACAGAGCTCGGTGTGGTTCCAAGTGCGTTGGACCCAATGTCTATCTACTGTGATAACATGGGCACCATAGCCAATGCGCAAGAACCAAGGTCACACAAGAAGCTGAAGCACATCAAGCTATGTTTTCACGCTATTCGAGAACATGTCCAAGATGGTGACATAAAGATTTGCAAAGTACACACAGATCTAAATGTGGCGGATCCATTGACTAAACCTCTCCTGAGGGCAAAACATGACCAACACCAAACTGCCATGGGTGTTCGGTATATTACCATGTAATCTAGATTAGTTGACTCTAGTGCAAGTGGGAGACTGTTGGAGATATGCCCTAGAGGCAATAATAAATGTAGTTATTATTATATCTTTGTGTTTATGATAAATGTTTACATTCATGCTATAACAGTATTAACTAGGAAACATTAATACTTGTGTGATTTGTAAACTAAATTTGAGTCCCTAGTAAAGCCTCTTCATAATACTAGCTTGTTGGTTAATAGATGATTGTGGTTTCCCTATCATGAACATTGAGATGTTATTAACAACAAGATCATATCATTAGGAGAGTGGTATGATGGACATACTCCTATAAATAAAGCGTAGCATAAAGATCAAGTCATTTTAATAGTTCAATTGCTATATGCTTTCTGATACATAGTAACCTAATTCCTTCGACCATGAGATCATGCTTATCACCATCACCGGAAGGATGCTTTGATGACATCAAACACCACACCGTAACTGGGTGGCTATAAAGGTGGCATTAAGTGTTCAGAAAGTATGGGTTGAGACACATGAATCAAGAGTGGGATTTGTCCATCCATATGACGGATAGATATACTCTGGGCCCTCTCGGTGGAATGTCATCCAATTAGCTTACAAGCATGTGACTGGCTCACAAGGGATCACATACCACGGGAATGAGAAAATAGTACTTATCAGTAACGAGGTTGAACTAGGTATGTAGAGATACCGACGATCAAAACCTCGGATAAGTAAACTATCGTGAGACAAAGGGAAATTGGTATCGTATGTAAGTGGTTCATTCGATCGCAAAGTAATCGTAGAAATATGTGGGAGCCATATGAATTTCCAGATTCCTCTATTGGTTATTGATCGGAGAAGTGTCTCGATCATGTCCGCATAATTCACGAACCGTAGGGAGACACACTTAAGGATTCGATGTTGTTGAGTAGTTATGGAATGATGAGTAAGAGACCGAATGTTGTTCGGGGTCTCGGATGGGATCCGGGATATCACGAGGAGATCCGAAATGGTCCAGGGAATAAGATTCATATAAGGAAAGTCCTGTTTCGGGGTTGGAGAATGGTTTCGGTGTTTTCATCGGGAATGTTCTAGAAGGTTCCGGAAGGTCCGGCACTCCGGAGGGGAAGGGTACATGAATGTGTCATAACAAGTTGGAATGATTGCATCATGTACTCAGTGTCATCGCTGAGCAAAATAAAGGGATAAATCAAATCCTAGTTTGAAAAAGTCAAACGCCAATTTGAAAAGTCAAACGACAAGTTTGCTTGGTGGAGGGAGAGTAGGAAACCTACTTGGGGAGGAAGTCCCTCTCCCTCCACCGCCGGCCTTGGAGGCCGAGTTGCGGGAGGACTCCCTCCCCCTTGGCCGGTGCCCTCCACCTATAAAAGGAGGGGCAGGGCTGCCCCTCCAAAACACAACTCCACCACCCAAAACCCTAGCCCTAGCCGCCGGCCCTCCTGCAGCCGCCGCCGCCCTAGGGCAAACCCTAGCCGCCGACTTGGGGCTTTCCCCAAGCCCTAGCCGCCAGCCTAGCCCTCTCTCCTTGGTGCATCTAAACCCTAGATCACCGAGGTCTCTCTCATAGTCCACCATACTCGCTCCGGCTTAAGGCGAAGCCCTGCGAGATCTCCCCTCTACTTCCGGTACCACGCCATCGTGCTGCCGGAATCACGAGGAGAGTGCTACAACCTCCGCTGCATGCTGGAACAAGGGAGAGGAAGGTCTTCATCGAGTACCGAACGTGTGACCGACTGCGGGAGTGCTGCCGAAACGCGGCGCCGGAAGGATCGTCTACACGATCTTGAGATCGGCAAGAGTACGACTACATCACCCATGAGAATCCGCTCTCGTTAAACACTTTGGAATCTTCGAGGGTGAGTTATTCCATCGACTCGTTGCTACTATCTAGTAGATAGATATTGGCTTGTTTGTTTGCATGCGATAGAAATTTTTTGTTTTCCATGCTACGAACCCCTACAAGAGGTCACCTTAGAGCTCCTCGCCATAAGGCAAGTGGCGGTGACCTTGGGAGTAGGAGAGTCATCAGTGTAGTCATAGGTGAAGAGTAACCCAGGTTCGGCAAAGGCCAAACTGGCCACACCAACAACCTTCTCTTCACCCTCTTCCTCCTTATAGGATATGTATTCTTGACCTAGGAAGCCTTTGCCATCACGCATATCGTTCCTCATGTATCTCTCGTTGATGGGGTTGGGCTTCAATCTTGGCTTGGCACCCTCTTCATACTTCGGTTTGTCAAGCCTCTTCTCATATGGACACTTATCGGCGAAGTGGCTCGACTCATCACAATTGTAGCATGTCCTTTTCTTCTCACTAGATCCGGTTGAACTTCTCCTTCTTCGGAACTTCATGTTCTTGGTGATGGGTGCAAGTCGAGAGAGCATATCATCAACTCCATCATCATTGCTTTCTTATTCACTTGAAAAATCTTCTTGCACATGCTTGGCCTTTAATGCTAGAGAATGAGAAGATCCAATACCACGATTGACCTCCTTGATATTTTGTCCTTCATCTGCTAGATTATCTGTGGCAACAATATATAATACTAGATCATCGGGAGAGAACTAGTTGGCTCTATCTAGGAGTTGCAACTTCAAGTCAAGCTTATTTTCGGTGACCACGATCATGGAGACAATATTGGACTTGATAAGCTCATCATTCAAGTTGAAACCATCATCGAACTTCTCACAACCTTGACCACCAATATTCACACGAAGGGCAACAAGTCTCTTGTATGCTTCCGTGATGGACTCGCCATCATGGTTCATGAACATGTTCATTGCTAACTTGGCGGCTTCATACTTGGACTTTTGGATGAGAGATGTTCCCTCTTGGAGAATTACAATCATATCCCAAAGATCCTTTGCGGTTGGGATGTCACTAACTTGATTATGGAGAGTGTGGTGGATGGCACTCCTTATCTTTTCACAATCCGTTGCATTTAGTTGACGGTCATAGTACTCTCCCGGAGAGAGGTTGTTGGGATCTTGTGCATGGAAGCCTTTTCACATATTCTCCCAAAGCTCCACACTACAACTGCGAAGATGAGATTCCATAGAAGCTTTCCAATGATAGAAGTGAGTTCCATCATAATGAGGTGCGGGACCCTAACCATTAATATGAGGCATGATGTTCTTTTGCTTAGGATAGACATAAGGGAATTGATTAGGGGGTGCGGAGGTTTTTGACGAGTCACCCTCATGAGAGGACTTAGCATCCTTCTCCTTTTCGGTGTCCATTGGTCTCCCTTGAGGTACTGCCAATGGGTTACCAAGAAAATCCTCATCGCCAATAGCCTTAAATTGTCCTTCTAGGAAACTCATTTGAACAAGGAGATTGGAATCAGCCTTGGCCTTTTCAAGGGCACTCTTGGCCATTATTTCACGAAGCTCCTTGACCGAATAAGTCTTATCCTCCTCATCATTGGAGAAAACCATCTTTTCTCTTAGGAGGTAAATCCCTTAAAAGATCCCCAAGCTCTAATACCAATTGAAAGTGTAAGATGGTTAACCTAGAGGGGGTGAATAGGTTTCTACGAATTTCTTTATAATCTTTTGCAAATTTGAGGCTTTGCAGAAAAGAAGTGTGCCTAAATGCAAACTAGGTGATGCAACCTAGATGATGATACAAGATACTTCAAGCTCGAAGGCTATCACAAAGTAAAAAACACAAGTAAGAGGTTCGGTTTAGGAATAACCGAAGCACGCGGAGACGAAGATGTATTCCCGTGTTCACTTCATTTGGGAAGGGGGATACATCACGTTGGAGAGGTGTGAGGTTCCACGAAGGATTACACAACGCCACGAAGGCTCGCCTTCTTCTTCGAGCCTATCCCATGAAGGAATATCTCACTTACTCATGGTAGACTTTAAGGTAGTCTTCAAACCCTCACAAACTTTCCACAGATAAAATCACAAGCCGAATGCCTCCGGGCGACTCTAGCCACCTAGGGTTTCCCATAAACCCAAGAGTAAAAAGCAAACTCGATGAACTCAAGGGGGAATGAACTTTGGCTTGGTGGAAACATAGATCGGGGCCTCCTCTTCCTTTCTACCAAAGGGATTTGGATTTGATTGGGTAGAATGGGAGATCCTCAAGCTTTTGGTGTTTCAACAATGGAGAGAGAGAGAGCTTCAAGAAAGAATATGAACTGGAATTCCTAACCTACTCGAGGTGGAATAAAGGATATTTATTCCCCAAGGAGAAAACTAGCCGTTTAGAGCATTTCTATGAAGTTCGGTTTTAAGTTCGGTTGGAGCGAACCTCACACCGGACGGCCTGGTTCCCAGGATGGAAAACCAGAACTCAACCAGTATTGGTTACTGACCGCGGTATGGGATAGACTCGATATAAGTAAAATCGACAATCCCGGTTCAGGTTCGGTTTTCCGGCGCTGGCACCGAACCACTTGGTCTTGGAGCCGATTCAACCGACCTGTACACCAGATAGAATTTCCTCTCCTCTCTCTTTGGTGATGGTTCAAGTGGGTGTATGGGATGTGTATAGGTCTTAGGAATTCATCCCCAACAAGCTCATCGAGATAACCCCTCTTAATAGTGCGGAGTTCCTAAAAGACTCAAGTTATATAAAATGGTAAAACTCTAGCGCAAAGCTTCATTATCGAAATGCGGTGGGTCTACGATGATCTTCCATCACACCATCATACTAAAACCTATGTAAGACACTAGTAGGTAACATTAGTCCGCTCTAACTACGGTGTCATTATCAACCAAAAATAGTAGAGGGTAAAATACCCTTTCACCCCTCCCCGGTAAAGATGTAAGACACATTTCACATAATTTTTTAAGAGGAATATGTAGGATTCAATTGGCCATAATAGTTAAGAAGTTAAATTTAGTCAATGTTAAATGGTTTTGTATTTCACAAATTTAATATTAAATCATTCATCTTCCCTAACTCTAGAATGATAAGATGATCAACTGATACGTTGATATACCTTGACACATAGAGATGGTATTTACATATGTCCTCAACTACTATATCAATAATCAAACCACTACTAGACAATCTAAAACGTCTACTGTGAAGTTTCTGGTTTTAGTTGGGGCCAGATCTTCAATTTATGTGAATTGTGTGGATACCCATGAATTCCCTTGAAAGTAATATGCCCGAGAGGCAATAATAAAGTGGTTATTATCTTATTCCATGTTTATGATAAATGTTTATAGGAAACATTAATACATGTGTAATTTATAAACAGAAAAGGTTCCTAGTAATGCCTATCTTAATAGATGATCAAAGGTTTCCTAATCATGAACATTGGATGTTGTTAATAACATGGTCATATCATTGGTGAATGATATGATGAACAGTCACCCGTAGTAGATTTAGCAATAGATCAAGTTCTCAAGTTTATATTGTTATCACATTCGTAGTAACTCAATTTCCTTAGACCATGAGATCACGTCAGTCACTTCCACTAGAAAAGTACTTTGATTCCATCAAACATCACATCGTAACAGGGTGATTATAAAGGTGTCGTCAGGTACTTGGAAAGTGTTAGTTGAGGCTCATGGATCAAGAGTGGTATTTGTCCATCCAGATGATGGAGAGATATACTCAGGGCCCTCTCGATGATATCACATTGACATAGCTTGCAAGCAAGTGATTTCATCACTAGAATGTTATATCACGGGAATGAGAAAAAGAGTACTTGTCGGTAATGAGATTGAACAAGGTATGGATGATACCAAATGACCGGATCTCGGACAAGTAAAATATTGTGAGACAAAAGGAATTTGATTACAGCAAAAAAGGTTCATATGATCATTGGATTTTCGTGGAACTAGTGGGAGTCATTATGGATCTCCAGGTCCCGCTAATGATTATTGATCGGATAAAGTCTCGATCATGTCTACATAGTTCTCGACCCGTAGGGAGACACACTTAAGGTTAGTAGACACAATTGAGTGGATAGGAAACACAAGAGAAGATAATGGACATCGCAGGAATTTGTTCTAACGAATCTGCTGAAATAGTTTTGAGGTATTGAAACAAAGCAAGGGAATAAAATATTAATGTGTTTATTAAATGAAGTGTTCATTAAATAAAGTAATCATTAAATGAAGTGTTCATTAATTTGAGTTGCATTAAATCAAGAGAATTAAAGTGCTTTGATTGAAAGACCTTTGGTTTTTTGAGTGGAAATTCAATGGGAGAAAGTGGAGGAGATTTATGTGTGAGTGGAGTGTCCACCCACATGAATCAGAGGATGGGAGGGGTCACCTCCTTGGAGCCGGCCAAAGGAGCGGCTTTCCCTCCTCTCCCCTATAAAAGGAGGTGGAGACCTCGTCCCTCACACTCACTTGCCCATTCTCTCATATGCCCATTGGTTGACATCTTCTCCCTATTGCTATCATTGTCCATTGCCACTAGAAAAGGTGCTTAGGCGAAGCCCTGCTCGATATCTTCCCCTCCACAAACTCTACCTTGGTGTATCACTATTGGAGTTCCCGGGGATCCGCTACTTCTGCTGCCCAGCTAGAGAGAGGGTTCGAGAGTCAACGACATACCATACGTGTGACCAATTACGGAGGCACTGCCCTCTTGTGGCGATGATCATCTGCATGTTCTCGAGGACGATCGTGTACATCTACATCAACCACGTTTGTTTGCATTAACGTTATCATGCTAATGGTCTTCGAGGGTGAGTCCATCTATAATCGTTACATAGTATCGCCTTGATTCCATCATGATAGTTGCAAACCGTGAGAATTTTTTTGTTTTCTATGCTACCAAGGATTTGACTATAAATGTATGATGCTTGAGTCTTTTGGATTTATGCCAGCAATATATGGATACTGGAATCTCGTAGATGGAATTCTCAATTTGATGATGATCAAAGAAGTTTGGAAAGTCCAAGTTTATTGAGAGGACCTACATTTGAGTGGGAGCATATTGGCTTGGCTAAATCTTAATATATAAGAGACATATTTTCAGTGGGAACTAAGTGAAATCTCTGGATCTCATATATGGATGCCATATTTGAGTGGGAGCATGTCATCATTCTGAAATATGTGGATGACATATATGAATAATGTGACTGATATTAATAATATTTAAGTTAGTAAATATGGATAAAGCTGAACAAGTTATTAAACAATTAAATCTATCGAGATAGATTGGTAAGTTTAATAAACATTAAATGTTGAATGCTTCCTGGACTTGATTCTGGAAGTGTTTAGAATATCCTAGATAAGATTCTGAAGTAGTTCAGAATGGAACAAGATAAGAAATAAGTTCTTACTTGTATGAAGCATTGAATTAGTCTCAGTATTATAACTATGGTTAAAAGAAAGAAACATATGTGTTGTATCTCCTATACCTCAGAAATAGGTTCTTCCATATAACCATATCGTATACTCGACATAATATTACCTATGGATATAGTTGGAAGAACATGTCTTGAGGTAATTCCTGAGTAATCACTAAACTAGAGTTAAGCTTGTCCTTAAATGGCAAGAAGCTAAGTTAGACAAAAAGTTGCATGTTATGCACTAGGATCTATATATAGATATAGAAGTATAGTTTTGTCTAAAGAAGTTCGACTTCTCCTAAGTGTGTTTCAAAGGATTATATGACAACAATGAAAGTTAAATTGACTGATCGACCATCATTGTAAACAACAGAAACAAAGTCTCACTCTGTCGCTAAACAAATACTTCAACCCATTATGAGATAATGGAGGGAATGTCAAAATTAGGAAGACATTAACGATCTTCAAAAGATATACTGATTTGGTAAAATAGAACAGGGACATGATGTTTACCATGAGCATGCATGATCAATAAACGCATATGTGATATGGTTTATGATTGGTAAATGTGAGCTAGATTACTCTAGTGCAAGTGGGAGACCGAAGGAATTGTGCCCTAGAGGCAAATAATAAATGGTTATTATTGTCATATTTCAATAAGTTTATAATAGTTTTTATTATGCTATAACTGTATCAAGTCGAAACATTGATACAAGTGTGATATGAAACATAAGTCCCTAGTAGCCTCTATTCATACTAGTTCGTTGGGCAACAGATGATCAAGGTTTCATGATCATTGGGTGATAGTGTCAGTTGACAACAAGATCATATCATTGGTGAATGATGTGATGGACATTACCCAAAGATTGCAACATGATCAAGTCACGAGGTTCATCGTTGCAAAAGTCAGAAACATAGTCTCATTCTCCTTAGACCGTCAGATCATATTAATCACTATTTCCCGAGGCTGCTTCGACTGCATCAAACATCACCCATTGAAATGGTGATTATAAATGTGTATATTGGGTGTTTCATAGGTACAAGTTGAGGCCTATGAATCAAGAGCAGGATTTGTTCACCCTGTGATGAGTAAGATACATAAGGCCGACTTGGTGAGATTACATCCATAATGTTGCAACATGTGACTAGGTCATGTGGATGCAATATCGCGGTAAAAAGTAAAACAGTACTTATTGGTAACGAGATTGAACAAGGTATGTGATACCAAACGATCGGATCTCGGATAAGTCATATCAAAAAAACAAAGGGGATTGGACTCGATGTTTACGGTTCAAATGACATCATCGTCGTGGGATGTATAAGGGGTCAATATGGGCATCCCGGTCCCGCTGTTGATCATTGATAGAGATCATATCTATGTCATTCCTGAGCCATGGGGAGATACACCTAAGGGTACGATGAGCTAGAGATCATCTGTAAGTTGGAATCATAGTAGAGAAAGAGAAACCGGAATTGTTCCGGGGAGAAATCCGAAGTTGTTCGGAGAAAAAAAAGAAAAGGACCGAAAAGTGTTTTTGGATAAATGAAAATTTAATATATGTATTTATTATATGTTAATAATGAATTAATATATACTAAATAAATATTTAAGTTCAAATTTATAGGGAAACTTTCTCAATAGGCCAAAATCCCGGAGAGAATTGGCCCAAAGAAAAGCTACCCTAGAAAAGGAAAAAAGGAAAGCAGAAAAAATAGCTGCTACTGTTAGTGGGCCTGGCGGCCCACGTGAGGTATGCGACGGTTACAAGCCGCCGTTCGCGGCCAGGCGCTAGCGGGTACATGCGGGTGCTGGAGCCAATTTCATTCTTTTAACTAGATGAGGAAGAATTTGCAAATTAATAAAACCATGCGCGACTAGGCCATCTTCGCGATGCGCTACTAAATGGTATATGGCTTTGTCTGGGTTTATGGGCTAAGAGTCACCCCGGTGGTAAATGGACAAGTGGAAGATGATCTCCAATTGTTCTCTTTTTTTTCGTCGATGGAAACGTTACCACCTGTTTCAAAAGAAACAAAAGGCACTTACCTAATCCTTTGTCGTGCCGCTCGCGTACTAAGGAATAATCTGATTCTAAGTTGTATGCGAATTTCATGACTCTAGTATCTAATTCAAAACTGAACATGAAATTTTGATTTCATTCGGCTCCTTTATGGATATTAAATCCATTAACACAGGGGCAAGTGTTGGCATACCGAGCACCCTAACCATAGATAGGGATTTGATCTTGGACTGAGAACATAGCGGTAACGACTGTTTTAGAAAGCACCTCTTCCTTTCCTGAAACTCAAACAACCTACTAGGCTCGGCGCGGCCCACCGGCCACTCCCTCTCTGCCGGGCGGACGGGCACATGGTGGGCTAGCTGCCGTCCACCCAGCCGTGCAAGGCAGGCCGACCACGGGGAGCCACACTGCTGGGCCGTGCCGCGTCGCCTCGCGCGCGCATAGAGCCAGCCCACCCGGACGCATGTGCTAGCTCTGCTTCTTCTACGGGCCCCCGCGACTGCTACTACTTGCTAGGCCGTGGTGAGGATGGCAGCCCATCCGGTTGTTCATTTAATTTCTGTTTATTTCCTGCTTCTTTTAATTCCACGTGGCTAACCTAATGGGGATGGCACACCCCCTCCTCCTATATAAAGGGATGTCCATGGGTGGGATTAAACACACCAACACAACAAGAGAGGTCATTTGGTTGACTTTCTCTCCTCTCTCTACCTTGTGACTATGGCCCCCATGTATGGGCTGTGCGAACAAGGATTTATCGCGGGCGTCGTTGCGCTGCGGGGATTCCAAGACGGAGAGCTACTTCCGCATTTCTTGCAGGATCGGCGATCCGGAGGTCGTCATCATACATCGTATGTGTACGAAACCACGAGGGGCCACACTTGGGACACATTGGATGTCATGAGCCGGACTGCTGCACGGTGATGGAACAAGGGGTGACCTTGGGGTCGGCTACGAGCACGACTACTTCAACCACGTTCCCATTGAAACGTTAACCGCTTTCGAACTACAAGGGTATGTATCCGAAACCTTCGGTTGTTACTGCATTACTAATAGATAGATCTTGGACATTAGGGCGATCTGCTGTAGGAATTTTTTTGTTTTCTGCACTGGAACCCCAACAGGTGCTGCTGCCAGCGGCGATCGGTCGCGCTGGTCGACGATGTTGTCCGGCTCGATGATTCAATGAGGCGATGCCCGCGAAGGTCGAGGAACGTGCTGCAGGGACTCAGCTGCCAAGCTCTCGTCACTGCAGCAAGATGGAGGCGGAGCTTCCTATCCGATGGCGGTCGTCGCAGAGCAAATCTGCGTGCGGGGAAGTTATGTGCAGAGGGAGGGGATTTTTTGTTGTCCATGCAAAACAGGATGTGGGATCGGTCAAAATGAAGGAAGACGCGGGGTGGCTATGATTTCTTTTCCGTCTGTGTCGGGGGCCCGGGTGGACACATGTCGATCGCGGGAGGCGGGGATCAGGGCTTCCGATCCTCCGATGGATGCTCAGCATGGCCTCATTAAGTACTGCTTTTTGGGTCTCGTTGTCCGTGGATAGTGAAATGGATAGAAAAGGAGCATTTGGGTCACGCCATTGGGTATGCTCTTATCTCTCTGCTATGGTCCATGGCTGGCCGTAATGATGTTCGCAACACACTCTTTTTACTGCTAGCTTAACAGACACCATAATTAAGGATTTTTAAAAATAGCTTAATTCTTTTAGCTGGAGCAAGGGAAAATAAAAACTAAACCACACGAATTCAATAATTCATCATGCAATAGCCATCACGTAAGCAGATGCATTAGTGGCAACTTGCAGCACTCATAGGTTGTGCTGAGTTCTGGATGGCTCGCTCTTGATCTTGAGGATCTTCATGAGGGTCTTGCACATCAGTGTGGACGGCGATTCCTATTTTCCGCCTATTGCGAGCAACCTAGGGCTCTGCCGGAAGGTTTTTTTCACGGGCCGGCCCATTTAAAGATACGTGATTTTTGTCTTCTTTTCATTTATTTTTTTGTCTCTTTTTTTTATCAGTAGAACAATTTTAAATTTTGAATTTTTTTAGGTCTAAACAATTTTTATAACAAATAAGTTCTAAAAATAATTTTTGAAATATTTTTAAATTTTAAACTTCTTTAGTTTAAATGTTTTTCAATTTGAACATTTTTATATTGAATATTTTCTAAATTTGATTTTTTTAAAAAAATTGAACACTTTCCAAAGTTGAACATTTTTTTTAATTTAAACTTGTTCAAAATCTGAGATTTTTTACTACTGTAAAAATAAAAAATAAAACCTAAATTAAAAAACAAAAAAGAAAAGTAAATCACACCTGTCAATCTGTCATTGTGCAGCATTGTGGCGGTCCATGAAGGAGCTACTTCAGGCGAAACACCCATAGATAGGAGCTCCCGGCGTGGACGACTGTCACATAGTTCTGGCGAGTGGACCTCACAAGCTCTCCTCATAGAAAACTAGGTGCAACTGTTTTATTTTGATGTATATACACCAGTAGTCATATAACTTGTTTAGCACGTACAAATTAATTCCACTTCTTACAAAATAAGGTACCGTAGTTCTACAACTTGTCTTTGTTATGCAAAGCTGGTCCAAGTGAACCAGATGTGGGACACCTGGCCATATCTTTTTCACAAAAATGCCCTCATATTTCTCTGTGGAACTTACAAGTCTGGATTGAGAGCGCTGCCTACCCATGCGGGTCCCACCTATCGGTATTTTCTAGCCGGACAGACTTGGTTGACAAAGAGCGATACTTTTCCCGATCCATAATACTATGTATCGGGGGAGGGAGTAATATAATTTGTTCTTTCTATAATAGATGTTTCTCGAAAAATACTTCAAATTCATATAAACATGCCAATACTAGAGGTTGTTCGACCAGATAAAAAAATTGTGGATTCTAATCAAAATATATCATTGCATAGTGCACTCTGCATTGCTTGTGTTCATGCTACTATAAACATATGTTCCTAAAATTACCTTGTCTATCACCATATCTATTTCCTCCATCACTTTATCTTAACTGCATTGTAACGAAACCTGATCAACACTATGTAAACTAAGCTTGCTACTACTGACCATATATTACAAGGCGTTTTGCTCCAGTAGAACCCCAAACTCAAAGCAAACTAAAACACAAGAACAATTAAGATTGCATGGTACCACTTTTATGGCCGTGCTAAGGAATATCCGGTTAACCTGTATGTCATTTCGTGGACAAGATTTTATGCACTACAATGTATTAGTAGTAAGTATATAGCCTATATCAATCTTTCGAGTCGAATAAGCAGTGAGTTCTTATCACTGATTCGTCTGGTTGAGCTCTCATGGAATATTTGGCTCATGTCCAAATCCTGACCATCATCTGCGTCGGCAGTTCCCATGGGTATCTGCTGAGAAGCCTCCAACTTCAGCTCGACACGAACCGCCTCCTCGATATCTCTGACTATGTCTGAGATGGATGGCCTTTGTGTACCATGTGGCCTGACACATTGGATAGCCGGTTCAAAATTTTGGTATGATGATATCAAAGAAATGTACTACCATTTAATTAGTTATACGGGGGCAATTGCCCCCTCCCTCTGGCAAAAATGTAAGACACATTGGACATAATTTTTCTATATGGAATATGCAAAGTTCAATTGGGCACAGTAGTTAAGAATTTAAATGTAATCAACATGAAATGGTTGTGCATTTGACCAATTAAAGATTAAAACATTCCTCTTCCTTTACTTCGAAAAGAGAAGATGATCAACTGATATGTTGATATACCTTGGCTTGTAGAGACGGTATTTATCTTCAGCTCCACTCCCACATCAATAGTCAAACCTCTGTATTATGGCCAATATGAAACCTCTAGTGTGAAGTTTCATGTTCCGGTTGGGACCGGATCTTCTATTTCTGTGAAATATGTGGCGACCCATGACTTCCCTAGGGGCTGCTCGAACATAAACTCGTAGGACAAGAACCCCCTTTGGCCAACCATCAGGGTATGCATGACCCTTTGGGATGGTTCTTCTTGTGTGCCGATGTAAACTAGTCTTGAAGTCGATACCCGTCTGGTCACTCCGGTAATTTCGAGTGGTCTCACCAATTCAGGTTTTCAAACTCTGTTGAATGGATCATCCGGGTACCTGAGACTTAAATAGAGAGAGATTTAACAGATCTGTGTGATTAGTAATGTAGCTATGTTAACCAGGCATTTTGACAACAAATCAATCACTACTAAGGATTGAGATGGTAGCGGCAGCAATGTTATCACATATCACATGCATGAGAAATGTTATCACATACACAAAGTGGGCGAAACTAAACTAAACCCAGACTAGCACTTAACATGGATCTTGTAGTTTGAGACCAAGTCATACCACTATGTCGTTCCGCATAACCATGGCCAAACCAAACTGTCCACTCAATCCATAACCAAATGTTCAATTGTAATAAAATTTTGGTGCTAAATTTCAATCATAATTGTAATGTCTCTTTACTTTACGTTTGTGAACTAAACCGATGGTGTAGTATATCAACTCTTTGGTTTACCTCCCTATGTAATGCCACCGATGGGGCTATTCTATCAACTATAAAAATGTAACCGAACCCCTTAACAAAGGTATCATTTCCCACACAACAACATGGTATCGGATCTTCCTCTTGCATCGATGTCTAATCAAAAAAATCCCCAAAATCCCAAGAACTCTCGATCTTCAATTAAAATCGTCGATCAATCTACATCAAACTTCTATAGATTCATCATGAACAAGAAAAGCCAACTCTTGGCAAAAAATATGTCTTATGCACTTGAGTGACTATTTCAAGAGAGATAGATATCGAGCCTTGAACTGTGCGGTGCTTGAGGAAATGGACTCATGAATTGATGCTTTATGTGTTATGAACATATTATATTTCTCTTTGGCTTTACAATGAGCATTATTGGTTTCACCAGCATGCTTACGGAATCTAGCATACGTGTGGATACGAGTATATAAGTATGCCAGCTCATCGGCGTCAACTCTTCCACGCGGTGGAGTTCGTGGCCGGTGGACGGGAGGGATGACAAGGCGGTGCTGACCGGCATGAGGCACTATGAGACGGCAATGCCTAGTAGGTACATGTCGACAGGATCGGCGGCGGCGTGGTGGTACAATGAACGACCGTATAGTTTGCATGTTGGGAATGACCCTAGTCGGACTGTCTGACATCCTTTTTGACATTCTTGTTGGATACGTTCCAGACTGTCTTGTGGTGCCTCTGTCGGACTGTCTTATAGCCACGATGGTCGCAAGATTGGCCGGCGGCGGTCATAATTGCCTGGTTAGCCGGCGGCGGTGGTGATAGGTGTCGGCACGTACCTGATATGGATCGGGGTTGTACCACTTCGCATATGAGTGAGTTTGAAAGAGTATGGTATGCCAATACGTATGTTTGTTTATACGTGGGTATGCCAATTCTTGGATATGGATTTAGACGTGGGCTTGGTTGAGTTTGGAGAGGAGGTTGTACCGGAGCAAACCTAGTATAACGGAAACGAGTCCCCCGTCCAAGCGTTGTGTACTGGCATTTCGCTAAAATGATGAGAATTCTAGGCTCAGCCCATTTACTAGTTCGCTTTCTTCAGTTCGATGGGTCGCTCCAGTTCATGCCTCCAGTTGAGCGAAGGATCAACATGTGAACGTTATGCCTCTTCAATCTTTGCGTCCTTCTGTCTATCTTTTTCTTTTTTATTCCTTTTCTTCTATCTCACATTTTTTAAGTTTCTGTTTTTATTTTCATTCCTTTTTGCTTCGTTTTTTCATTTTTTATTGTTTTTTATATTTATGTTTATTGTTTATTTATGTCTACTCTCGCTTTTTTATTTCCTTTTTTCTTCTCTTTTCTTTTCTCTTTTTCTTAGTTTAATTCATTATGGTTTCTTTATAGTTAGGTTTCTATTTTTATTTCACATGTTTCCCTCGTGCTGCTATTTGGTCTACAATGATAATTTGTGTTTCTCTTCTTGTTGATATTTTCGTTCCTAGCATGGTAATGTTAGTTTTCGACTAGACTAAACTTTTTATATTCGCAGTTTATTCCACTAGTACTAAAATTTTGATCCATTGTGCAAAATTGTGTTCCTTTCGTTGCTAAGATTTTCCGTTCATCACCGAGTTAAAACTAGTTTCCGCTAAGCCTAAACTTTTTGTTCCTTCTTTACTGACAATTTATTCCACTTTCACCTATACTAAAATTTCCATTCCACGGTGCAAAATTATGTTCCTTCGGTTGTTGAGACTTTTTGTTACTCATCATGTTAAACCTAGTTTTTACTAAGTCTAATTTTTTTATTTTGTACGGACGGTTTGTTCCGCTGTCGTGGTGGTGGCACGGCAGATGCCATGGGTAGGCTAAAGTATGGGGCCAATGGATGCTAGAGGGATCTGGGGAGGAAAGATGTAGTTGAATCTACACACAGAAGACTAACGTAAAGATCTTTATTTCTCCTTTCTTGGGCTACAAGTGCTCCTTGAGCTGTTTACAAGAGGAGAAGAACTTTACCAGCCTAACGGTACCAAATGAGTCGATGCCCTTCTCAGAGTCCAAGCCTCTCCTTATAAAGGGGGACCTTGGCTCCTCTAGGGCTGACGTGGATATGCTTGTCCCAAAATAGTAACTCGGCGGCCTCCTTTCCGTGTCGCCCTTCTAATGACAGCAAGGTTCCAGAGTGCCCCACTTGCGCGCCTCGGGCTCCATGACTGTTACCTCCATGACCTTCTTCTGCCCTTCTGCCGCTCTGCGCCTTGTCCTTTGTGCTTGGCTCTGTTCAGATTCTTCCTAGCTTGTGACTAGGGTTTGACTATAGGCACCTCCTTCTCCAGCAAGCTTCATGTCATTCGGTCCAGTCTCGCTTAACTCGGCTTGGCCTTTACCTGCATTTAGACTATGAGGACTGACTCGGCCTGTGTAGGTCGGCCGGGTAACGTATTGCCCCTCCCATAAGTGTCCTGTTCGTGCTTACCTCGGCCGACCTTTACAGGATTCGGCCGATTTAGGCAGTAACTCGGAATTGGACGGGGAACTTCCTTTTGTCTTTCCCCGTCCTGACCCTATTCGGGGTCGCCTCCTCAACATTAGTCCCCGAAGCTGGTATGGTCCTGCCTATAACCTCGGCAGGGCCATATCAGTTTCCCAATACTCGTTTCTCCTTGTTTCCGAGTTACTTTTCCCTCGTCCGAGGTATCTGTGCAGCTTCTCGCGTACGCCTCGTCCTACGTGTTACACTCATCATTGTTTCTCTAGTTTTTTGTTCCTCTACAGTGTCCACTGACAGGATACAGTAATTACTGTGCCTGTCGCGTCGGTGCTGCAACGCCTCGCGCACCGTTTATGTCAGGGGTCCTGATCCTCTCTTGCATCGTGTGGTCATCGGTGCGGTTCCACTCAGCGGCGTGCGGTTATGCCACACACACGATCTACACAGTTAACGCCCACACGCACGATCCCACTACCACTCAGGCCGCGTGGTTATAAAGAGGGGCACTGGGTTGGGGGATTTACTTTCCTCCCCGCTTACCGTTGCCCTTCTTCCTCCTCTCGCTCCTGCGCCTGTTCGTGCTCCTGCCGCCGCGCGCCCATCGGAATCTTCGACGGCGAGGCCCCAATCGCTCCGCTCCGTCGACCTCGTCCCCGTATACTTGCTCCGGTGTCGTTGCCGGTGAGTTTATCTGGTCTTACTACCTAGTTTATCCTCTAGACGCGTCTGCCGTTCTCTAGATTTCCCGCGGCGGTTCCTCTTTCGCTCCGCCGCCGTTCTCGCCTAGGACCATGACAGGGCCTTGTAGTTCTAGGCTTTGCTCCACCGCTAGATCCTCTTCGGTGGACTCCTCCGGCGATGCTATGTCAAGCTCAGTCAGCGGCGCACTCATTGAGGACGATGATGCTGCCTCTGGTCCAGAGCGGGGTTCCTGGCAAGGTTCCACCGTTACCCGCCAAGAGGTTGAGTGGTTAATCCAAACTCGCCCGATTCCTGCCGAGGTAGCATGTCGCTTACCCGACAGTGAATCTTCTCCCATTCTTAACGAGGGCGAGTATGTCGTCTTTATGTCCCACTTCGCTCGCGGGTTTGGTCTCCCCCTTAGCGATTTTGCTAGGGAGTTCCTTGATTACTTCGGCCTGCAGCCGCATCATCTTTCGGCTAACGCCATTGCTTCTCTTTCCGCCTTTATCTCTGCCTCGGAAGGATACTTCGGCCTATGATCATCTGTGCACGTATGGTTGAAGTTCTTTCAGATCCGATCCAATGTCGTTCTAGACAAATCTCTTCACCCTTCCGAGAAATTGCTCACCCAGTGTGGAGCTGCGTCAATTACACCTCGAAGGAAATCCGAGTTTCCTCGCATTGCGGGTCTAGAGTCATGCAAGAAATGGCATAAATCGTTCTTTTATGTCAAGAATTCTGGGAAGGAAGACAGGATTCGGCTTCCTGCTTTTTCCATTGGCCCTCCTTCCAAGAAGAACTGGACTTATAATCTGAGGAAAAGCCATGCTCTGGCCGAGGCCTTTGAGATTCGGCTGAAGGAACTGATCCGCTCCGGGCTACGCGGCGAGGATCTGATGACCACCTTCGTCAGCAGCCGGATCTGCCCATTCCAGAAACGCACGCATAAGCTCTGCTATATGAGCGGTCCCCTTGATCCCAATCGAGTCTCAACGGTGGAGCTTGATAATTATCTTATCTTCAAGCGCGTCTGGGCTATCTTTAAGACAGAGATGCCAGAGGACTGGGCCTGAGGATTGAAGCCGTTCACCCGCGAGCATCCCCCTCCCGGAGTAAGTTCTCGCAGTTGTGTTTTGCCTTTTAATCACATATGTGATTTCTCTTGTTAATTTCTCTCTTTTTGTCACTCCCGTGGCCCGCAGATCGGAACACCCTGGATTGCGGGGAGCCTGATTCGGAGGAGTTCGTTCCCAAGACGGACCTTGCTCCGGCTCGTGCCCGTGGCAAGGCCCCGGCTCACGAGGAGGAAGGTGATTCGGACGAGGTCCAAGTTCTTGAGGTAGTCGCCGCAATGCCAATTTCTTATGCCTTTCCGGCCTCTACTTTCTCAGCTAATCCGGCCGGTCAGGTTCACGACGCCGAGCCTCTCGCCTCCCAACCTCCTGCTACCTCGAGGAAGCGTACCGCTCCAGCAGGTGCCTCGGAAGCTGCTCCGAAGAAACGAATGAAAAAGTCAGCCTAGCACCCTCCGAAGCGTAGAACCATGCCCGGGGTTACTGGGTGAGTTAGTTTTCATTTGTATTTCTTGTTTCTCTTTTTCTGTGTTCTGACCTGACTTTTTGTGCTTTTGCAGCGCTCCTCTTCCTGTTTGACCTAGTGGTCCGAGCATGACGAGTCATACGACTCGGACGCCTTCTCCTCCACCTCCTGAAGATACCAGAGTCCCTAGTCCTACTCGCGCAGACTCTCCTCCGCCTCCGAACCAGTCATCACCTCGGCAAGACGTGCCCGTGATTCCTATCTCCGATGCCGACGTAGCCCGGACAGCAGATCCTCCTAGCGATTCTGCTGTCCCTACCGTGAACCCCGGAGTTATCCCCGAGTTTCCTTCGATCCCCACAGTCTCCATTGCAACTCCGACTCCAGCCGAGGATACCACTATCTCGGTGCCATCAGAAACTATTGTTCCTCCTGTTTCCAAAGACACCATCCCTAGTGCCGAGGTAACGCCCCCTGCCGACGCCTCTTCTAAGGCCAAGAAAGTCGTCGTCACCAGACCTCCCTCATCTCAGAAAGGGCTTGCTAGCTCTTCTCAACCTACAATTGCCGATGCGCTCCGCAAGGGAGTTTCCTCTGCCAAGACCGTTGCCACCCCGGCTACCGACACTCAGCTCGCTCTTCACAAGAGTCCCGCGGCGGCGGTGGTTACACAACTCACCCGAGGTAAAGTCCTGACTCGTACTAAGAGTGGGAACAGCCTCGGCCCGTTGATTGAGTACGCCAACAATTGGAATGCTACTGATCAGCTTGAGGGTAATCCTGGCAACCAGCCCTTTCAGCTCTCGGACATCAGCAGTCATTTGCATATGGCTTCCAAGATCGTGCTTGACAGCGACAAAATGAATGAGGTAATTCCTTTTGTTGACATTTGGTTAATCATTCGAATGGTAATATATACACCCTAGTCCCCGAAGCTTGCAACTGAGTAACTTGTTGCTCGTTTGGAAGCTTTGTTTAAGCTTTAAGTGCATTATTTTGTCAGCAAGTTTCCTGTATGATTTGACCTATTGTCTTAGCTTTGAATATTCAGTCACCTAGATCCGAGTTAAGCCTTGCTTGATTCGGATTTTCTTTAGCTTTGAATATCCAGCCACTTAGATCCGAGTTAAGCTTTGCTTGATTCGGATTTTCCTTAGATTTGAATATCCAGCCGCTTAGATCCGAGTTAAGCTTCTCTTGATTTGGGTCTGTCTTAGCTGCAAATATCCAGCCGCTTAGATCCGAGTTAAGCTTTGCTTGATTCGGATTTGCCTTAGCTGCAAATATCCAGCCGCTTAGATCCGAGTTAAGCTTTGCTTGATTCGGATCTGCCTTAGCTTTGAATATCCAGCCGCTTAGATCCGAGTTAAGCTTTGCTTGATTCGGATCTGCCTTAGCTTTGAATATCCAGCCGCTTAGATCCGAGTTAAGCTTTGCTTGATTCGGATCTGCCTTAGCTGCAAATATTTGATTTTGTAATTTTCTCTATCATACAGGTTGCCCACGATCGTCGGACAGCCGAATTCCAGAGGCTGCTGTTTGCACACAAGAAGTTACAAGAAAAGTATGAGAAAGTACTTCCGGTGGTGAAGAAAGCTGGTAACAAATCTCAGCGTTGTCCCTTAGGCTGTTAATATTTTCGATTTGAGGTGCTAACTCATTTTGCTTGTAATCAAGTAATATCAATAATCTAAATATCTGTCTTGAGAAGAAAGTTAAAGCTCTGGAAGGTTGGTTATTCTTTTCCTCTATCAATTTTCATTCAAAACTTACCCTAAGTTTGTTTTAACCTTTTGGCTTTGGTATAGCCGAGTTACAAACTCTTGCAGCATCACACCAAGAATGCATACCCATGCCTGATATGATGCTGCATTTTTTAGAGCAAGCCACTACTCACTCGGCGCAGCTGAAAGATAAAGATGACGAGATAACTCGCTTGCGCGCCGAGGTGGAGTCCCTCAAGCTCTCTCAGAAGTCTGAGTTAGAGAAAGTTGACCAGGAGTTCTCCGAAGAGAAGAATCGGCTAGCTCTGCAATTGCAGAAAAATAAAGAACTCCTCGATGCTGCCGAACTTAAGACACAGGCGATGAGCGAGGAAATCACTCGCTTTGAGAAGACGAAGGTTGATTGGGCTCAAGATCTTCAGAAAATGCTAAGATATATTCACCGTAAGTCTCTGACCGTGGCCGAGTTATTCCCTTCTTTTTCTTGCTTTTGAGTGATATATTTTTTATTCTGCGTAGACCATTTTCCGGAAGCTAAGACGGTGAGCTCTAGAGCGGTGATCAATGCTCGTGCGCGTCGAGGTGTTCCCGCAGATGCTAGCCCAGAGTACTCGATGGAAGATTTCTTGATTGCCGTTAGGGCTGCTATCGGTCCGATGAAGATTATGGGCCGGGATTTGGTGCAAGCAGCCATTCGGGCCTATCATGTTCTCTGGCCAAATACTTCTGGAACCCCTGACATTGATGAGGTCAAGATACTAGTGGAAAGACTAATGGCGTCCCAGAACCAATTAAATCTCTGGAGGGAATCTGCTGGACGAGCTGGCGCTGATATGGCGCTCACAGTTATTATGTCATGGTACGAGGATATTTCGCTCGATACCTTGATAAACTTGCGCACTGGCTCCCGTTTGGTTGAGGATCCAGAGTTCGTCGCTCGCTGACAAGCTCGTGCCTTCCAACTTGTTGAGTATGCTGACGTACACAACTGGATTGAAGGGTCGAGCTTCCTTCCTAATCCAGCGGATGAGGTCGAGGTTGAAGATGCCTCTGATAATAATTCGGCTGACCAGGACGAGGGTGAGGGCGACTCGGACACCTCTGGTGATTCCAGCGCAAGCTCGGATGGGGACGGCGACGCGCGATCATCCTCCAAGGGGACTGGGCATTCTCAAGCTCAAGCTAGTATTTCACAGCAGCCCCGGACATCCCCCGAGGCTACCACCACCCCCATTGAAGGCGAAGTAACCTCGGCTGAGGCACCATCTACCTCGGCACGCCCATCTTCTGGAGATGTCCCTGCCCCGGGGACCGAGGTCATACCGCCGTCATCTGAGACAACCATCCCTGATGCTCCGAGTCATGGTGCTGCCCCTTAGGCTCGAAAAACTTTCTAAATTATTTTCAGTCCCCGGTATGCCGGGCTTATGATCTGTATGAAACAATTATGCGTCTTTCTGTGTGGTATGAACCTTTTTAGCCTTTTGTTGCTCAGACCTGAGTGAAGACAATCATGATGGCTTTGCTTAAGCGGATCTTACTGCTTTATATCTTTGTTCCTGCGACCTTTTATTTCGTAAATTCGGATTATGTTCCTTAGCTTGGCATATACCCTGTTTGTCCTTTTGAAAACAGTGGGTTATGCCAATTAGTCCCCGAGTTATTATTTGGGTTGGTGGGCTAAAGTATCTTGCATACGTTATTATTGCCAGGTATTCCCCGAGTTGTTGTTCGAAATGCTGAAGTGTTCATGGGGAACAGATAATCATGGGGAAGTCCCCGAGTCATTGCTCCAAGCGCCGAGGTTTAATACATGACTCATAATAATAACATAGGGTAGTCCCCGAGTCACTGCTCGAGGTGCCGAGGTGTAATACACAACTTATAATAATAATAAAAAATAACCTAGGGCCGTCCCCGAGTCACTGCTCGAGGTGCCGAGGTGTAATACACAACTCATAATAAGAAACAATATAGCGCAGTCCCCGAGCTGCTACTCAAGGTGCCGAGGTTCAATACATAGCTTATAATAAAAACAATATATGTCAGTCCCCGAGCTACTGCTCAAGGTGCCGAGGTTCAATACATAGCTTATAATAAAAACAATATATGGCAGTCCCCGAGCTACTGCTCAAGGTGCCGAGGTTCAATACATAGCTTATAATAAAAACAATATATGGCAGTCCCCGAGCTACTGCTCAAGGTGCCAAGGTTTAATACATAGTTGATACTTCGATCTGAGCCGTCACATTACAACGCGCCACAGGAAACTTTTACGAGTAAAATGGACGAAGTAAAGCGATGTTCCACGGTCTCTTGGATTCTTCGCCGGCTTTGTTTTCCTTGTTCTTTTCTGGTGACTAAGCATCGATTAAGTAATATGCATCGTTGTGCAATGCTTTGCTCACTATGAATGGTCCTTCCCATGGGGGTGATATCTTGTGCATGCCGGTTGTGCGTTGCACTAGCCGAAGAACCAAATCTCCTTCTTTAAACACTCTTGGATTGACTTTCTTGCTGTGATACCGTCGTAAATCTTGCTGATAAACAGCTGATCTTGATAGTGCCAATTCCCTACCTTCTTCTAGCAAATCGACATCATCCTGCCGAGCTATCTCATTTACCTCGGCAGTTGTATATTGGGTTACTCTTGGCGAATCATGAATTATGTCGGCTGGAAGCACGGCTTCTGCTCCATACACCAGAAAAAACAGGGTATATCCTGTTGACCTATTTTGGGTAGTTCTGAGGCTCCATAGTACTGCTGGTAGTTCCTCAATCCAAAATCCAGCCGACCTTTGAAGAGGTTCTACGAGTCGGGGTTTTATCTCGGACAATACAAGTCCATTAGACCTTTCTACTTGCCCATTAGATGTTGGGTGGGCCACCGAGGCGACATCTAGCCGTATGTGTTTTTCTTGGCAGAATCTAGCAAAAGCTGCTTCAGCAAAGTTTGTGCCGTTGTCTGTAATAACACTATGTGGATAACCATATCTCAAAATAATATCTTTGAGGAATTTTACTGTTGTAGGTCCGTCACATCTCTTTATTGGTTTTACTTCGATCCATTTTGTGAATTTATCCACCATGACTAAAATGTGGGTCATCCCGCCCCGGGCTGGCTTGAATGGTCCCACCATATCCAAACACCATACCGAAAATGGCCAAGTGATTGGTATCGTCTTTAATTCGGACGATGGCATGTGTATTTTGCTGGCGTATCTTTGGCAACCATTGCATTTTTCTACCAATTCTTTGGCTTCTTTCAACGCTGTTGGCTAATAAAATCCGTGCCTGAATGCTTTGGCCACCAAAGCTCTGGACGAGGCGTGATGTCCTCATTCTCCCTGATGTATATCTAGGAGGATTTCCTGGCCTTCCACCAAGTCAACACATCTTTGCAGCATGCTTGTGACACTTCTTTTATACAGCTCATTGTTTATGATTGTATAGGCTTTTGCTCTTCTCACCGTCTGTCTAGCCAGTACCTCATTACTCGGCAAGGTCGCATCCTTGAGGAAGGAAAATATGGGTTGCGCCCATGTTGGCATGATTTTCTCTGGGATAATTCCACTATCTATTTCCATACTTTCTACCGACATAATGACCCCGGATTTCTCCATATCCTTGTTACATTCCTTTTCAATTTCCATCGGCACGTCATATTCTCTTGATTGTGCCGGGATAAAAGTAGATTCGGACTCTGGCGATGGAGTTATTGATGGTTTTCTCAAGTGCTCCAGGGCGATTCCTGGGGGAATTGATTGTCTGGTCGATCCGAGTTTCGATAGCGTATCTGCAGCGTCATTTTCTGCCCGAGGTACATGATGAAATTCACATCCATCACAGTATCCACTGAGTTTTTGCACATGAAATATGTACAAAGCCATATTCGTGTCCAGCGCGTCCCAATTGCCTGATACTTGCTGTACTACTAGATCTGAATCTCCGTAGCATAGGATCCGACGTATGCCAATTTCTTTTGCCACCTTTAACCCATGGACGAGTGCTTCGTACTCGGCGACATTGTTTGACGCGGCAAAATGTATTTGCAACACATATTTCAGCTGATCTCTTTTTGGCGAGGTTAATACTATCCCTGCCCCCAAGCCATTCCTTAGCTTGGAGCCGTCAAAGTGCATTGTCCAATAATTCGGATCTGGTAAGGGCGGCTCATATTGTACTTCGGCCCAATCTACCAAGAAGTCGGCCACTGCTTGAGATTTTATCGCATCTCGCCTATCGAATTGTGGAGCATAAGGTGATAATTCAATTGCCCATTTCGCTATTCGGCCACTTGCATCTTTGTTGCTTAATATGTCGGCTATGGGCCCTTCACAGATAACCTTGATCGGGTGCTCTTCAAAGTAATGTTTAAGCTTCTTTGCCGACATATACACCCCATATGCCATCTTCTGATAATGTGGGTAATTTTGTTTTGAAGCTGATAGTACCTCACTTAGGTAGTATACTGGCCTCTGTATTGACTTATCATTTTCGTTTCTCTCCACAACGATCACTGCACTCACCACCCTATTTGTGGCGGCTATGTAAAGTAACATAGGTTCTTTTGACAACGGAGAAGCCAGGATCGGTGCTGTGACCAACATTTTCTTCAGCTCATGAAATGCGCTATCTGCTTGTGGTGTCCAAATGAACTTGTCGGATTTTTTCATCAGTTGATATAGTGGTAATGCCTTCTCTCCCAGCCGACATACAAATCGACTAAGTGAGGCCAAACAACCTGTGAACTTCTGTACATCATTTAGACATCTTGGCAATTCCATTCTTTCTACCGCTCTTATCTTGGTTGGATTGGCTTCTATACCTCGGCTGGATACAAGGAAACCGAGTAGTTTCCCAGCTGGTACACCGAAGGTGCATTTCTCCGGGTTAAGCTTCATCCGGAACCTTCTTAAGTTCGCGAATGTCTGCCGAATATCATTCAGCAGCGTTTTGCTTTCTTTGGTTTTGATAACCACATCGTCTACATATACTTGTACATTTTTCCCTATCTGGTCATGTAGACACTTTTGCATACATCTCTGGTAGGTTGCCCCTGTGTTACGCAGGCCGAATGGCATGGTGCGATAGAAATAAGCCCCGTACGGGGTAATAAATGCAGTCTTTATTTGATCAGCCAGATTTAACGGTATCTGGTGGAAACCAGCATATGCGTCTACAAACGATAATAGCTCGCAACCAGCGGTCGAATCAATGACTTGGTCTATCCTAGGTAAAGGAAAAGGATCTTTGGGACATGCCTTGTTCAGGTTTGTGTAATCAATACACATTCGTCATACGATGGCTACATTTGGATCATCCTTCTTCTTTTCTACTAGCACCGGGTTTGATAGCCAATCCGGATAGAGCACTTTCATGATGAACCCGGCCGCAAGGAGCCGAGCTATCTCATCCCCTATTATTTTTCTCCTGTCTTCGGCGAAGCGGCGGAGAGGTTGCTTCACCGGCCTTGCTCCTGGCCTTACATTTACAGAGTGCTCAGCCAACTCCCTCGGCACACCTTGCAGGTCTTGAGTTGACCATGCAAAGATACCCCGATTCTCAGGGAGGAAGTTGGTGAGCTCGCTTTCCTATTTGGCATCTAGGCCGGCACCAATGGTGATGGTGCGCTCTGGGAACTGCTCATCTATCTGGACCTTTTTTGTTTCCTTAGTTGGCTGGAAAGAGACACTTCCATGCGGGTTGGCCAATGCCGGCATATTCAGTTGTGCCGACTGAGTGAGGGCCGCTACCTCCTGAATCCTTCTTTTTTCTCTTGCGATCACCAATGACTCGGCCAGATTTGATCCGGCTGAAGCACATTCCATTGATTTCCTGTAATCTCCTGCTACTGTTATCACCCCTTGTGGTCTGAGTAGCTTCATTTTCAAGTATGTGATGTGGCAGCTACTCATGAATTTGGCCAATGCTGGCCGCCCGAGTAAAGCATGATAGCAGCTTTCCAGATCCACTACCTCAAACTCCAGATTTTTTGCTCTGCAGTTTTCCCTTGTTCCGAATAACAGATCTACTCGAACCTTCCCAATGGGTTCGCATGAAAGTCCAGGCACTATCCCATGGAATGTGGTTCTTGTGGATTGCAACATATTCTGCGATATTCCGAGTTTATGCATTGTATCTTTGTACATGATATTGATACTGCTCCCATTGTCAATGAGTACTTTTGAGAACTTCACATTAATGCTAGGCCCGACAAATGTCGGATCTAGCACCAGCGCATATGACCCTGGACTCGGCATTATTTTTGGGGAAATCCTTTATACTCCAAGTTACTTCTTGATCTAACCAAGGCACGTATCTTGGTACGGCCGGCATAACTGCATTCACTTCCATATGCCTGCGATGTACACTTTGCCTGTCTTGCTGTTCTGTTGTGAACACGCAATATGATTGATGATGCTCCCTGTAATCATTGCGTTCATTATTTCCGGGGTTAATTCTTCCATTCTGACCCTGATTTATCACTTGATGCACTGCATCCCTCCGATCTGAGTTATCATACCTCGGAGGAGGAGGAGGTAACAGTAACTACTGTGCATTTGCCTCGGTCAATTGTGGTTGTTGCTGCTGATGCGCCTGATGGGTAGGTTCTTGCATTCTTGCCGGGTTTCCCATTGCACTTTTCATCCAAGCGCATTGCCGGGTTGTATGATTAGCCGGCTTGGCTGGGTTTGGAGTGTGAAACTTACACGGTTGATCCAACATGGATTCAAACGTGTACTTCGGCCTTTCCTGCCATTGCTTCTTCTGTTCTGGTGTCCACTATCTTTTCCCTTCATTACTTGGTGTCCATTCTTCTGCCGCTGACTGTTTCCATGACTCGGCTGATCTTGTACTACTGCTGCTACCTGATTAGAGGCATATCTGTAGTCTGGTCTTTCCTCTCTTCTTCTACCTCTGAACTCATTGCGCCTCGATGATCTGGCCATATCTCTTGCATATTGATCCTGATGCTCTCGATGGTCTGCCGACATCAGTTCTGGTTGCGTCGGATCTCCCAAGGCATAAGAATCCGCTATCCTGATGGTCTCTGCCAAAGTGGTTGGCATATCTCTTTGTAGTCGTTGCCACAAGACACTGCCGTAACGGCACCCTTGAGCGAACCAAGCTATTGCTTATGATTCTATAACTCCCTCGCATGAGTTCCTGAGGTTACACCACTGAGTCAAAAACTCTCTGTCTGTCTCATTCGGCCTTTGCTTGCACATTGCTAGCTGCTGTGGCCTGTTTGGCCTCTTGTAGGTACTGGTGAAGTTGCTGACAAACATCTCTTCAAAATCTAACCAACAGTTGATAGTGCCTGGTGGCAGGTTATTCAGCCATACTCTAGCTGGTGCTTCCAGCATTTGCGGGACATATCGCACTGCCCATCGCAAGTTTCCGCCAGCTATTTTTACAGCAGTGGCATAATCTATCAACCAATCATGTGGTTTTGTGCTCCCGTTATATGTTTTTGTGCCTCTTGCCAGCTGAAAATTCGGCACTGGCGGCTCGCCCATGATCCGTGGTCCGAAGCATGCCGGACCCGGTGGACCCTGTTCTTCTAACAATTCGGACCGGTACAGCCGGTCCAGTTTTAGTCTTGCGTCACTTGATGGCAAATCTCTGTACACAATTCTTTCTTGCACCCCATAGTGGTTATTCCCATCTTGACCTGTATACTCCATATTTGATTAACCATCATTGTATCTTTCATTTGCCTGATTATGGCGAGTTGGTATTACTTCTCTTTCCCGCCGAGGTTCATACCTCGGCTGCGGATTGAGCGGAGGATCTCTCCTCCCTTCTGCTGGGATATTGTTTTCATGATTTCCTCTTCCGAGGTCTCCATTACCTCGGCTTCCGTTGCCTCTATCGGCTCGGTGGGGGTTTCTCTCGCCATTGTTATCTCGGCTCCCATTGCCTCTGTACTCATTAATATTTTCAGCTACTACCGGATCATATGGTACAATCTGCTTGTTTCTTTTTCCTGAAGTTACCGCTCTATCTCTCCATGCATTGTTTCCGGGTGAAGATGCAGCTGCTACTGAAAGGGCAGGTGCTGCTCCAGCCGAATGAACCATTCGTGAAGCACCAGGTCTTGCCGGATCTTCCTTAAGCATGTCCTCATTCTGCTGGTTCGCAATGCGCACCAGCTCATTCACTCTTTCTTGCTGTTTTTGTCGGGCTTCATCGGTCAGCCCTTCCAATTCTAGTGCAGCGGCATTTGCCGCCCTTAGGTTTTTCACCGGGGTACTATACCTCGGCAAACCTAGATCAGCTGAATCTGCTTTATGAGCTTCATGCTCTTTGTTGATATCATTCATGAGGTTCTTTCCTCTTATTCTTAACTCGTCAACCCGCTCAGGGTCCACATCTAGCTTATTTGCCTTAGCATATTCTCGCAGGGTCCTGTTTAGGGACTCCCGCAATGCCGACACTTTCTTTGCCTCTACAAGTACTTTCTGCCTACTTTCCTCCAACTCTGCCTGAGCATTAGCCAGATCAAGTATCGGTGCCATAGGCGTAGTCAAGTTATCTATAGTTGCCTGGAGAATATTCTCTGGTCTTCCCAGAGGTGGCCATCTTACCCTTGGTGCCCTTTGGGTTGTCTCCTGCACCTCGGCTGGCTTTGCTGCCGAAGGATCTACCTCGGCGGGTTGTGGAGATGCCTGCCTTGTGGTCACCTGTCCTCCTGTCGTCGGGTCCTTGCTTGATCCGGCGCCTCCTGCTGCTACCTGTACTCCTGCTGTGACCATTACCTCAACGCTGCTGGCGGGGTGTTGCCCACGTGGACCGTTCGCAGCACTGAGAGGAGGCTCTCCTGCAAAAATGACTCGGTGAGGGTAAACGCAGGAGGTGTCGACGCCGACGTGGATCTGGTGCATGCCCAGGTTGATGAAGACGTCATTGCGTGGGGGAGTTTTTCCCCTGGAGGTGCGTGCATTGTCGCTGACATAGTCACAGAGATCAAATCTCCGAACTAAGCCAGAGACCACGGGCTCGCCAGTGTGGATGAAGTTTCCCGTCCGGATCTTGACTCCAGCTAGCACCGCTGTTGGCCCCACGATGGGCGACAACTGTCGTGGTGGTGGCACGGCAGATGCCATGGGTAGGCTAAAGTATGGGGCCAATGGATGCTAGAGGGATCTGGGGAGGGAAGATGTAGTTGAATCTACACACAGAAGACTAACGTAAAGATCTTTATTTCTCCTTTCTTGCGCTACAAGTGCTCCTTGAGCTGTTTACAAGAGGAGAAGAAGAACTTTACCAGCCTAACGGTACCAAATGAGTCGATGCCCTTCTCAGAGTCCAAGCCTCTCCTTATAAAGGGGAACCTGCTTGGCTCCTCTAGGGATGACGTGGCAAGCATATTCGAAGAATATGCTTGTCCCAAAATAGTAACTCGGCGGCCTCCTTTCTGTGTCGCCCTTCTAATGACGGCAAGGTTCCAGAGTGCCCCAATTGCGCGCCTCGGGCTCCAGGACTGTCACCTCCGTGACCTTCTTCTGCCCTTCTGCCGCTCTGCGCCTTGTCCTTTGTGCTTGGCTCTGTTCAGATTCTTCCTAGCTTGTGACTAGGGTTTGACTATAGGCACCTCCTTCTCCTGCAAGCTTCATGTCATTCGGCCCAGTCTCGCTTAACTCGGCTTGGCCTTTACCTGCATTTAGACTATGAGGGCTGACTCGGCCGACCTACACAGTATGTCGGTCGGGTAACGTATTGCCCCTTTCATAAGTGTCATGTTCGTGCTGACCTCTGCCGACCTTTACAGGATTCGGCCGATTTAGGCAGTAACTCGGAATTGGACGGGGAACTTCCTTTTGTCTTTCCCCGTCCTGACCCTATCCGGGGTCGCCTCCCCAACATCCACTTTCACCGGTACTAAAGTTTTGTTCCACGGTGCAAAATTGTGGTCCTTCCATTGTTGATATCTTTTGTTTCCCCCATGTTAAAGTTAGTTTTTGCTCAATCTCTATTTTCCTTTTGATACTCACGATTTGTTCCACTGGTACTTAAATTTTGTCCCAGTGTGTAAAATTGCGTTCCTTTAGTTGTCGCGATAATTTGTTTCTCATGTGTTCAAACTAGTTTCGCTCAGCATTTTTTCCTCTTAGCACTCGTGATTTGTTTTACCTGTACTAAATATTTGTTCAATAGTGAACAAGTGTTCTTTTAGTTCTTGCGAATTTTTTGTTCCTCGCTGTTAAAAGCTAGTTCAGCTCGATCTAACATATTGTTCATGTGTAATTGTTTTTTATTTGACTATCTATTGTTAGGCAAAAGCCCCATAACCCAACTTTATTAAAGCAAAATAAGAAATAGTATAATTACAAATATAACGGGGGAGAGGGGCGGAGGCCTACCTGCTAGACTAGAAGCAACTGAAATTACTGTCCACTCGAGAGAAGGAGGGGGTAAGAATCTGGGAGCTATTGACAGAGAAAAACTAGAGAGAAAGCTTAAAAGCAAAATTACAACAGAGCATCAATCTTTTGCTGGAGTTTAGTTTTGTGAGTTGGCTTTATTCTATGCACATGAAGAGTAATGTCATGGACAAAGCCACCTTTCCATGTGGCAAAACATGGCTGGATTTTTTAAAAAACGAGTGCATTTCTGACCTTCCAAATGTTCTAGCATGCAAGGAAAACCACTTCAGTAAAGAAAGGTTGATTAAAGTGTCTCCTTGCCTCTTTGGCAATCTGCTCCATGTCAGTTGCAGTTGTCTAGTTGATTTTGTAGATAGTTTCATACCCTAGAGCTAAAATTACACGTGAAGAAAAGATGATCTCTATCCTCATGATGTTCATCTGTAATTGTTTTGTTCCACTAGTACTAAAGTATTGTTCCATAGTGTAGAATTGTGTTCCTTTGGTTATTGCTTTTTTCTCTCATGTATTATAATTTGTTCTGCTTGGTTTTAATTGTTTTTCTTTCTACACTCGTGATTTTTCTTGTTCCATGTGGTACAATTTTTGATGAAAAGTCATGATTTTTCTTGTTCCACATGCACTAGAGTTTTATTTTCTCTTGGTTTGAATGTTCGTTCCGTGGCAGTTTTGTTTATTCCCAAACGCTAAATGATATTGCAGTAGTGTAACACCTCGTCCACTGGGCCCCAGGGGTGTCACTCCTGGTAACTTAATAGGATATCTAGACTGGACCCATAGACCAACACTAGTCTTTTATGCGCACTTTGTCCTCACTCATGCGCACCCGGTACCCACTTCCCGGTCGGTCACCCATCCTAGAATTGCTCTAGTCCAAACACGTTTAACCTTAGAGTTATTTTCGAATAAGCTTCCGAAAAAGAAGGTGCAACTTGTTGGTATGAGTATCCTATCAATCCTATTAAGTCATGTGCTTGGATCTCACATACACCCACCCTTTAGAAGATCGATGCCCTCATCGATCAAGCACATCCTAGGAATGTTCCCTCTTGGCACACGTATGTGCATTCAGTGTTGGCATATGTGCCATGCCGTGTCCACTCCGGGCCACACGCGCCATGCTCCACATGTCCCGCCACTGACCCGCACACACCCGGCACACGTATGTGCGTCCAGTAACGGCACATGTGCCACGCCGTGTCCACTCCAGGCCACATGCGTCATGCTCCATATGTCCCGCCACTGACCCGCACACACCCGTTTAACCGTGAGGATCGGCTCTGATACCACTTGTAACACCTCGTCTACTGGGCCCTAGGGAGTGCAACACTAGTCTTTTTTGCGCACTTTGTCCTCACTCATGCGCACCCGGTACCCACTTTCTGGTCGGTTACCCATCCTAGAATTGCTCTAGGCCAAGCACGCTTAACCTTAAAGTTATTTTCGAATGAGCTTCCGGAAAAGAAGTTGCAACTTGTTGGTATGAGTATCATATCAATCCTATTAAGTCATGTGCTTGGATCTCACAAGTAGTGATAAGTACTTTCATTTTCCATTACTAGTGATAAGTATTTTTTTTTACTTTTTTGTATACCAATATGTGATGTCTCCTATAACTATAGTATTGATATTATGTTCCACTTTTGTTTTTCTGAACTTCTGTTTGTATATTTTATCCAAACAACATAGCACACTCCTCATGAAAGCAAAGATGCAGCATGCACGTGCACACCGATCCACCAAGCAACCTAGTGTGGAAATTGTAGTACCCTAATGTTTTGTTGTATATTGATCTGACCCTCGCGGGGTTATATATAGAGGTACACGGGGTAGGTGAAGACTTCGAGTACAAGGTGTAGAGTCCTAGTATATCTCTAGTCCATACACGTATACGTTTTTAACACGCACCCTCAGTTATAGAGGGAGTGAAGTGGACGCTTATGACTAGATTTAAAGTCTTGCGCTTCCGTCATCTTCACCTCCTTGCCATCGTCACATGCATAGACATGATCATGGCTGGAACCTAGTGGCAGTGACTGTGTCCCCTTCTAATGTCTCTCTTCACTCCTAGAGTCATAGAGGGTGTGGTGTGGATGCAAGTGACAACGAACGTTGTTGACTGGAGTTCTTGAGTTGCTGTAGATGTTGTTCTTGATGTTGATGTCGAGGTAGCCGGTCATGATGTAGTAGTGGTAGAGGTTGACGTGGTCATTGCAGCCGATAGCGCCGGAGGCGCATAAAATTGCGTGGTTTGTGTCGTAGGGTTTTAGTTTTTTGTGTAGTGGCAGCAGGGATCTGCGGCGGTAATCTTGGGTCATAGTGCAATGGAGGCAGGAATCTGCGGCGGCGGCATGCTTTTGGTTTGTATGGTTTGGGAGGCAGTGGCTAGGGCACAAGGAAAGCATCGGCAGTAAGGATTTTATGGCGGTGGCGGTCGATCATACAGTATCGACAGCGACAACGGGTTTTTGACCAAAGGAGCGAGGCGATTGTGTGATCGCCCTAGCATAGCACCAGGATGTGTGCGGGTTTAGACCACATGATCTAGACCTTGGTAATGATTTTTGTTCGCGATATAAAAGTCGACAAAGATCTTGGTGTATTCGTACAACTTGATGTTTTGATTTGGGTCGATGTAGTCCGGCTTGGTATAGTGCAGATCTTGGTGTCGATGTAGTTGTTGGGGTTCGCAGTAGAAAATAAAAAATTTCTAACTACACGAATACGATAACCAAGATATATCATGTGTAGACATAAGTAACAGAAAAGGAGACATTATTCATACCCTTGAAGACTGTGGTATGCCTTATGCAGGTAGGCATATGTTGATGAAGATGAGCAGCTCCTAGCGCCCCAAGTGTGGCGCCTCGAAGATCTACACACGCTTGGTATAGGCGACGTCACCCGGGTTCTGATCTAGCCGAGCAGCGGAAGAAGAAATAAGTCGAACCGTCCAACGCACGACGGTAGTGCGAAGGTGGAGAAACTAGATCCCTCAAAGTCCTCTCCAATATTGCAAAGAAAACTTCTAAGGAAATGAGATAGAGAGGAGAGAAGGTTGTGTCTAGAGGGGAGGGGAGGGGAAAACCCTAGGGCGCATGGTGTAGGGCTTTTCCCATAGCCGCTGCCGGCCCTAGTGGGCCCCATGTGCGGGGAGACACTAGGGTTTGGCCACATGGCCCTCCCTCCTATGGCGCCTTTCCCCTTTGGCCCTTCCCTCCGGGAATGGCACATTAGGCATGGGCTGCCAAAGAAAAATGTTTTAATATTAATTTAACTAATTAATATAAAACACATATATTATTATATATTTCACTCTTAAACACCTTTCGGGCCCTCCGATCATCATTGGGTGTTATCCGGAACTTTTCCAGTTTCTCTCTCTCATTTCTCCCGCGGTGCCAGTTCAATCCCTATGCGTCCCCACCCTTAAGTGTGCCACCCTTCAGTTCGGAAATACTTCGGACATGACCTAGACCCCTCTCGTATCAATGATCATCAGCGGGATCTGGATGCCCATAATGACCACCCATGCATTCACGAATCTCATGGCTTTAACCTTCAACGTCGCGTCCCACTCCCTTTGCCACTCGATACTTAATTCATCCGAGATTTTATCTTCGGTATCTCCATACCTAGTTCGATCTCATTACCGATGAACTCGTTTACTCGTTTCCTTGTTGTTGCATTCCATGACCTAGTCATACGCTTACAAACTTTGTTAATGTAACATCACCGAGTTGGCCATGTGTTTCTATCCGTTACTTGGATTAGAAAATACTGGTCTTGATACATACTCCTCAACCCATCCCTTTAGGAAACCCGACAATACCTTTTTGATCACCCTTCCACAGCTTGATACTTGATACTATGAATGCTTCTTCTCGTAATGGTGATTATGTATTATCTCACAGTCAAAGGATTAGGTTGTGAGGTTTATTTGTTATCATCAATGACGAACATTTGTAACTAGATCTCATTGTGATATAACTTTGGGTGTATGTCTATCACATCATTCAACTAATTATATGACCTTATTGTCAATTGGCACTATCACCCATGATCTCGAAACCCTAGATCATCTTTTTACCAATGAGCTAGTTTGCTAGAGGTAACTAGAGACATGGTTTGTTTACATGCCACATGTGTATTAACGTTTCGTATTAATACAATTGTAGCACGGCATGAAACGTATTATGAACATACAAGAGATATATCAAATAAAACACTTTATTATTTTCCTCTAGGGCATATCTCCTTTAGTAGTCGCTTCTCGAAGCAGTGCAGATCTTGGTGTCGGTGTAGTCACACCTAAGAGTAGTGCGTACAGGGCCGGCTCTATGTTTTGCCGGCCCTAGGCGAAGTCGACTACATGGGCCCCTAAGACTAATGTATATGGCGGCATATATAAAAAAATATATATGCATCCACTTTTTAAAAGCACCTTTTTATTAATGAATAAGTTCAATCCCTCAATTTTTTTAATTCCTTTTTGCAACACAGGACTTCTGTCTCGATGCCATATCACCTAAAATTGCAAAGGAATAGACTACATCCTATAAAGAATTAAAGATAGAGTATGACCTTAAAAGGCAAAGGACACACGAGTAATCAAGGACGTGATTTAATCGGGATATATATGTACTCCCTCCGCCTCAAAATAGATGTTGCATATTTATCAAAATTTAGATAAATCTAGACACTATTTAGTATATAGATTTATCTAAATTTTAATAAATATGTGATGTCTACGCACTTCTATTCTTGTAGACAGTTGTTGGGCCTCCAAGTGCAGAGGTTTGTAGAACAGCAGCAAGTTTCCCTTAAGTGGATTACCTAAGGTTTATCGAACTCAGGGAGGAAGTGGTCAAAGGTATCCCTCTCAAGCAACCCTGCAATCAAGATACAAGAAGTCTCTTGTATCCCCAACACACCCAATACACTTGTCAGGTGTATAGGTGCACTAGTTCGGCGAAGAGATAGTGAAATACAAGTGATATGGATGATTATAAGACAATGGTGCCAGAAAAGAGCTTGATGGGAGGAAAAGGTTGAAACTGTCCTGTAGTTCCACAACAACGGCACCAGAAAAGACTCTGATGGCATGGAAGAGACTAAAGGCAAACTGAAATAAAGATAGAAGCAAGCAAACATGCAACAGATCTAATTATGAACGGTATTTCAATGCTTAGAAACAAGGCCTAGGGATCATACTTCCACTAGTGGACACTCTCAATAAATATATTCTCTTCATGATACTACTCTTCGGTTGGACACTCTAATCCATGATAGGCTATAACAGCACACCTCAAAGTCTGCATTCCCCATCTAGATAACCCCACACTGTCACCTTGAGCGCTAGATGGTTCCAACAAACATCACAATTTCATAAAGACATCCAACTCCAAATATACTCATGATAAATATTTATAAACTCTAGCCTAAGTGCCACCACGGCGTGCACTCTATCACTTTCACACACGTGGGGAGAGCAGAGATCTATTGAAGCACTTGAGTATTTATGTAGACTCTAGCCTAAGTGCCACCACGGTATGCACGTTGTCACTTTCACACACGTGGGCAGAGCCAAAGATATATTAAAGCACTTGAGTAGAAAGGTAGATCTACTTGATTACAAAGCTCATGGCCACAACAAGATCACACATAGAGAGAGAGATGGACACATAGCTATCGGTAGAGCCCTTAGCCTCGAGGAAGAACTACTCCCTCCTTATCATGGGAATCAGCAACGGTGATGAAGATGGCGATGGAGATCGATGGAGATGGTGGTGGAGATCGAAGGAGATGGCTCCGGGGGCACTTTCCCATCTCGGCAGGGTGCCGGAACAGAGACTTTTGTCCCCCGAATCTCCCCTTCGGTGGCGGCGGCGCTGCGGAGGTTTTCGTGGATGTATGATTGACGATCTAGGGTTTTCTTCCCGGGGGCTTCTTATAGGCGAAGGGGCAAGGCAAGGAGGCAGCCAGGGGGCCACAGCCCCTGGTGGTGTGGCCTATGTGGGCCCGCGCCACCATAGGGTGTGCCCACCCTGGTTCCCTACTCCATCTCTACTTCGATTTTCCGTATCATTCCGGGAAAATATGAACTTTGGCTTTTGTCCCGTCCAATTCCGAGAATATTCATTTTTAGCTTTTCTGAAACCAAAAATAGCAAAAAACAGGCAACTGGCACTATGACATCTTGTCAATAGGTTAGTTCTAGAAAGTGTATAAAAAAATCTCAAAGTGTAGACAAAACATAAGACAAATGATATAAACCAATCATGGAGCATCAAAAATTATATATACATTTGTAACGTATCAAGCATCTCCAAGCTTAACTCCTGCTTGTCCTCGAGTAGGTAAGTGATAAAAAGAATAATTTTTGAGGTGACATGCACCATCACAATCTTGATCAAACCATAGTAAAGCATTGATAGCTGGGATCAAAGTACTCTAAACATGAGCATGAAAGATGTAGTTCTAACAATAAGACATAGTGATACGTCCAAAACGTATCTACTTTCTCAAACACTTTGCTATTGTTTTTCCTCTATACTTGTGTGATTTGGATACAACTAACACGGACTGACGCTGTTTTCAGCAGAATTACCTTGGTGTCTTGTTGTTGTGCAAAAAATGAACTATCAGGAAAAATCCCGGAAAATATGCCAAAAACTATTTCTCACCAGAAGATCCACGGAGCCATAAGGGGAGACAGAGGGGAGGCCTGGGGGGCCCAGACCCACCCCAGGCGCGGGCCCACTGACCCCGCGCCTGGGGGAGGTCTGGCCACCCCAGGCAGCTCCTCAGCCTCCCTCCGCGCCTATAAGTTGCCTTCTAACCTAAAAACTCAGGGGGGTTCGATAGTTTTCTAAAAAGAGTTTCGCTCCGCCGCTGCCAAGAGAAACTAAGATTCGGATCCAGAAACTCCGTTCTGCACCCTACCAGGACGGGGAATTTGGAGAGGATCATCGCCATCGTCATCACAACCGCATCTCCATCAACCACCGATGTGTCCCGCATCCATGAGTGAGTAATCCCCCGTTGTAGGCTTGGGGATGGTAGGGATTGGACGAGTTCTATCATGTAATCGAATAAGATCTGTTAGGGCATAGTACCTAGTATCTCTATTAGTGCTATTTGACTTTGTTGCAACTTGTTGTGCTTAATGCTTGTCACTAGGACCCGAGTGCCATGATCTCAAATCTGAACTATTATTGACTCATTATGATAGTATTGTTTGTGATATTGTCTGCAAGTTGTGTACACATATCATTGTCCGGATCCAAAGGCCCCAAAGTGAGAATAATTGGGACAACCGGAGGGGATGGCTGTGGTGTGAGGATCACATGTGTTCATAGAGTGTTAATGCTTTGCTCCGGTGCTCTATTAAAAGGAGCACCTTAATTGCCAGTAGTTCCCTAGAGGCCCCGCTGCCACGGGCTGGCTGGACAGAAGATGTTGTGCAAGTTCTCATTGCGAGCACGTATGACTATATTTGGAGCACATGCCTAGGATTTTTTAGTACTTGGATGCTTATTATTATTTATCTGCAATGCCCTAGTTCTTGAAGTTACATGTTTAGACTCGTCCATGCAACGCTCGTCCATCCATCCCTATGCCTACCACACTCGAATCCTACTGTTACCGTTACCGTTACTATTGCTCATGTTTCACTGTTGCTGTTACTGCTGCTGTTGCTACTACAAATTGTTGCTACTGATAAACTTCTATGAGCAAGAACAATTTCCAAGTGCAGCTGAACTGACAACTCAGTTGTTAAGGCTTGCAAGTATTCTTTGGCTCCCCTTGTGTCAAATCAATAAATTGGGTAATGCTACCCGCGAAGACTGTTGCGATCCCCTACACGTGTGGGTTATCAATACTATTTTCTAGAGCCGTTGCCGGGGAGCATAGCTTTATTTGTAAGTTCACTTGGATCTATTATTGTTCACTACTACTCCTTTCATCACGGGGAAGTCTCGTGATGGAAAGTTACCTATTTTACCATCCACTACAAGAAGAGGTACAGTACTAAACACCTCTGCTGCTCTTGATTCACCGTCTGTTATAAGCCGTCACACCACCACCACCACATACTCATGCTACACACACTACTACTACTGAGTCTGAAACTGCTTTTGATGCTCATGATGTTACTTCTACTGTGCTTGATGCGAGTGGTTCATTAGGTCCTTTTCTAGATGCTACTATGGCTAGTCTAGGAAATACCAAAACTCCTAGTGAAGACACTATTACACATGTTAGCTCACCTGACTCTAGTGAGAGTTATAGTATTAATGATGGTTACATTGAGCTCACTAATGAATTTGTTGAAGAGTGCCGAAACACACATGGTACTAGTGCTATGAAGAGTCTCCTTGCTAGACGTACTATTATGCCTAAGTTGTCCTATGATCCTAAGTTTGCCACTTCTCCCATAGATATTAAAGATAAATATTATTATTTCTCTCTTGATTTATCTTATTTAGATATTGTTGAGAAAGAACCTTTTTGTGGTACTGAACATGAGAGTGATGTGGCTCATATGAATGAGCTTTCTACTATGAGTGCTTTGTCCTTTGATGATTTTAAAATGCGCAAGTACTTTGTTGCTAAGATCTTCCCTTTTTCACTAAAAGGAGAAGCTAGGGCTTGGTTTAATAGATTACCTCCTGGTTCCATTGATAGCCCTGATTGCTTGATTGCTTCTTTCTTCCATAAATATTTTCCTCCCAATGCTAGACATGCTGCTTTGTAGAGACTTTTTGATTTTAAACAGGAAGAAGAAGAGAAATTGTCTGAGTCATGGAAAACATTCTATTCCTTGATTCATGCACATCCTGGATGTCCATTACCTAAAAATGAGTTTCTTGATATTTATTATAATGGACTAACTGATGATTCTAGGACCTACCTAGATAGCTTTGCTGATTGTGTTTTCAGGAAAAGAACTCCTACAGATGCTAAAGAATTAATGACCAAGATAAGCAAGAATTATGATGACTGGACTTCAACTGAGTTGAATACACCTGAGCCTATTACTCCTAAACCAGTTGTTCCTGAACCAGTTCCAACACCAACAACAAAGAAGAGGGGAGTTATTGCATTAAATGATGAAGTGATGAAGGAAGCTAAGAAGTGTCTAAAGGAGAAAGGTATTAGAGCTGAAGATGTGAAGAATCTACCTCCTATAGAAGAATTATGTAAGCCAATTCCCCACTCATCTACTTTTGAAGTACATTCTCTCCAACACTTTGATGAAGGTGATATTCCTTATGGTAAGCTCCTGATCAATGCTTAGAGGAACTTGACACATTTATTGTTAAACAAGGTAATTTTAATAAACAAGTTCAGAATCATTTATTGGAAAACTCTAGAGCTATCCATGAGTTGAAAGATATTGTGGAAAGAACTTCTAATGATATTAAAATTCTTTGTAAACACTTTCAAATGGTTCAAACTCAACTTGATCAACTTGCTAAGGTACAAAAATATATGCTAGTTAATGCTTCAGGAAATAAACATGCTTATGGAATTAGAACTAGGAGTGGTGCAACTACTCAAGATCCTTTATATCCTGAAGAACACCCTAAAAGAATTGAGCAGGATTCTCAACAAGGTGAAGATAGTGGTAGTCCTCGTAAGAGGAAGAAAAAGAAACATAAAGTAGTTGAGGAACCACTTGAACCTGTGGTAGATCCTAATAGTATATCTGTCTCTGATACTGAAACTGAGAGTGGTAATATTGATGAGTCTCCTGATAAGGAGGAAGGTGAGGAAGAACCTGAGAAACACACTAAGAACACTAGGTACACAAAGGAAGATTTTATTGCTAATAAACATGGTAAAGAGAGAGAACCTTGGGTGCAGAAACCTATGCCTTTTCCAGGTAAGAAACACAAGTCAAAGGAGGAAGAACACTACAACAAGTTTTGTGAGTGGATGAAACCTTTATTCTTGCAAATTCCTTTGACTGATGCTATTAAGTTGCCTCCTTATTCAAAGTATATGAAGGATATTGTCTCTAATAAAAGGAAGTTTCCTAATGAGGAGATTTCTACTTTGCTTGCTAATTACTCCTTCAAAGGTAAGGTTCCAAAGAAACTTGGTGATCTAGGTATACCAACTATTCCTTGCTCTATTAAGAACAATTATGTTAGAACTGCTTTATGTGATTTGGGAGCTGGAGTTAGTGTTATGCCTTTTTCTCTCTACAAGAGACTCCAGCTAGAAAAGTTGATACCAACTGATATATCTTTGCAAATGGCTGATAAGTCAACTACTATTCCTGTTGGTATATGTGAGGATGTTTTTGTTCAAGTAGGGTTCCAGAATCCGCCTATTTTACTAGTCTTCGGAAACAGAAAACCCTGAACCAGGAAGAGTTAAGTTATGTAGGGTATGGCTTTTTTTTATTGTGTCCACTCTTTCTTCACGTATTTTATTATATAAAAAAACCTCTACTTTAGTTTTGTGCAAGTTATAAGAGAGAATAGGAAATATTTTCTTATTTCTTATTTTTCTTAATTTTCTCAATATTTTGAGCTCGCAAGATTTTGAACCTCGCCATTTAACTGATTTTGTGGTGCTTGAAATGCCTGAAGATGATGATGTGTCTATTATTCTTGGGAGACCTTTTCTTAATACTGCAGGTGCTGTCATCAATTGCAATCAAGGAAAAGTAACATTTAATATTGATGAAAAAGAGCATACTATTTATTTCCCCAAGAAGGTTGTTAAGAGATATTGCCTGAATTCCATTGAAAACATTGAGAGCATCAAAGTTGGAGAAATATATTGTCCCATTTCACAAGAAATTTTTGAAACTATTATGATTGGGACCATTGCTATCAAGTATGAGGTAATATAATCACCTTGTGGAATGCAAAGTTTTGATTCATATAAGATTGTTTTGGTAACAAGACTTGATCAACCTTGTTAACAAAACGAATTTAATGAACAACATAATGTTTTCACAGTGGTTATACTTGCTCACTTTTATTTTTTCTCCTTTCCAATCTTTGCTCTTCGCCGTGCCTAACTTAAAGGCGTTAAAAAAAGTACTTATTGGGAGATAACCCAAGGGTTTCCTTGAATCTTGGAAGTTATTACTTCAGTAATAACCTCTCCTTATCCTTTTTGTTTGCTTTTTGTGCCAAGAATGACCTCTAATGAGAGGGAAGTAAGATTTGGGGAGTTGCTGTCCCGAAACAGATTTTTGTCCTCCACTATAAACATTCGTGAGGAGTCTATGTAAGTCGGATTGAGCTGAAAATTTACGAATAAATCCCCCAGTATGTTAGCTAACTTAATTTAGTTCAACACTTTTTTAATTGAGCAACGGAAGAAGTTCTAAAAAATCGGTTTCTACCTGCTGGTCTGTTTTGATAGATTTCTGCCATTATTTGCATTTGCTTCTTATTGATTCCTTTTTGAGTTCTATTTAGGAGAATTGAGCTTTTTGAAGGAGTTGCTACAGTAGCTTGTGTTTTTAATGAAAAGTCTTGCTATTCCAAAGCTTTTCCAGAGGTCTAATATCTTTTGAATAAACTAATGTTGCTAATGAATATTGTGTGAAGTTTTGTATGAAGGAAAAATTTCAGGTGTAGAGAGAGGATGATGTAATGAGATGAAGAATGGACAAAAGATCAAGCTTGGGGGGAACCACTCTGTGTCACCCCAAGAATCATTCAAGAGGTACAAGCTTCAAAGCTTGGGGGTGCCCAAGGCATCCCCTTCTTCATCAATAAAAATCTCAGGTCTTTCTAGACACTTCATTTTTATTGTTTCATGCACAGTTGTGTTGTTCTTGGAGCGTCTTAGTTTTTGTTTTTGGTTTTCTTTTGCTTTGCTTGGTTTGTTTTTTCTTTGCTTGTTTTTTTCTTTGTTTGCTTGTTTCTAAAAAATCGAAAACACCAAAAATATTTGTTGTTCTTCCTTGTTTTGTGAGTTCTTCGCAGGGTTCAGCCGTCCTCAGTGGATTTTGGTTTCATGTTAATTATTTAAGTCACATAAGTGAAGGGAAATAATGAAGATTAAGACAACTCGAGGTGTGGTAAGAGGCTGGTAACAAAATCTATTTGTTTCATTTTTGTATATATACTCATCATTGTGAGCATGCTTAGCCTGTTTGTGTAAGGTGTATGTCATTATGGATGCTTAGTAGTTCTTGCTTGTCTATGATTAGCTCCAGCTTGCTAATAGTTTGTAGCATGTCATATGAATGTTTGCTTGCATTGTTTTATTCATACTTTGGTATGAAATTGTGGTATCCTTATTTGACTATTCATGTGAATCGACTTGGCACATGTTCACGCATGCATATGACTAATCAATAGTCAGTAAGCCTCGATGATTTATTTTGCCTTAGAGTTCTTATATCACTTTCATGCCATAGTTAGTCCTGTTTTGTTGCAAGCATGATTATGACAGCTATTGCTCTCTCGTTTCTCGCTCCCTCTCTATTGCTAGCTTTCACCTGCACTAAGTATGTGCTCTACCTGTGCTTCCAACACCCCAAAACCAATATTGCCAGCTGTGTCCACCATACCTACCTATTGACATCATTTGCTATTTGAGTGCATATTCTATATGCCTTTTTTCTTCCAAAATAAAATGTTTGTCAGTTTTGGGAAAGTTAGTTAGTAAAGCTCTCACGAACTTGATGGCACACTTTATTCCTTGCGCTTAATAATCTTGAACCATTGTGACTAGTCCATGAAAGTTATATGCTTGCTTATTATATGCTGGGAGTCAGCAGAACCATGCTATCACGGGGAACGCTTTCAACACCTATTGGATATCTCATCCCAATTGATTCCTTGCTCTTTTGTTTATGGATGTCGACAATGTGAAATAAAAGGGGAAGTTGTTAGTTCATGGAGTTTATACATTGTGTTAGAGAAACTCCTGGGTCGCTAGCCTAAGCCATGCTTAATCATGGTGGAAACTTGCAGCAACACTATAATGAGCATCTATGAAGCGTCCTCAATAAAAATCTATGCATATGGTAAATAAAAAGATTGCTGAGATGCTCATTGTCTACTTGCCTTGTCATTTTGGTTATGGGAAAGATCATGTACCATGTGCAAGGGGTACCCCGTTGGCGGTTCTCGATGATATGCATGTATTTACAATGACAAGAACTTTCAGGTGACCAAAGTTGAGTAGCATGCGGAGCGACCCTCGTACTCAAGGGACATGGGATTTCCAGTCTATGGTCTGTCAAGCATATGATTCAGAGTGGACCTCACTTTCACCTTAACCACATGAAGATGCCTATGATAGGGGCAATGAGAGCTCAAAGCTAATGAGTACCTTTCTTTCAGCATTGGGAAGCCTTTCAAACCTTCACAAAACCGTTTTCACAACTTTGTTGAGTCACCACTTATTCTATGAGCACCTTCTTGACAGCATAGTTGTCATTCTTGTGTTTGTTCTAAAACTTGGTTAATTATGTCATGACTTTGATGCTTGTATCTCTGATATCTTTATATCTAGTCTTCATGTGAACTTCAGAGGTGCCTTGGCATTTATATTGTGCTCTTCAAACAAAGGCAAGCGAGATACCACTCTATCATACCTTATTATGAGCATTGCAATGTTGCTTATGTTTATGTTTCATGCTACTTATTATTATTGAGTTGGTTTCTTTTCATAGCTTGCAATGACTATTGAGTAGAGTTAGTTGCATACTCTTTATTATGAATTGTCTAAGCATCTACTCTTGTGCTGAGAATATTTACATCATATGAAGCAAAGTGTTGATGAAAGTTCTTTTATCGCACTCAGTTTTCAACTGAATTGCTTGAGGACAAGCAATAAGCTAAGCTTGGGGGGAGTTGATACGTCCAAAATGTATCTCCTTTCTCGAACACTTTGGTATTGTTTTTCCTCTATACTTGTGTGATTTGGATACAACTAACACGGACTGACGCTGTTTTCAGCAGAATTACCTTGGTGTCTTGTTGTTGTGCAGAAAATGAACTATCGGGAAAAATCCGGAAAATATGCCAAAAACTATTTCTCACCAGAAGATCCACGGAGCCATAAGGGGAGACAGAGGGGAGGCCTGGTGGCCCAGACCCACCCCAGGCGCGGGCCCACTGACCCCGCGCATGGGAGAGGTCTGGCCACCCAGGCAGCTCCTCGGCCTCCCTCCACGTCTATAAGTTGCCTTCTAACCTAAAAACTCAAGGGGGGGTCGATAGTTTTCCAAAAAGAGTTCCGCTCCGCCACCGCCACGAGAAACCAAGATTTGGATCCAGAAACTTCGTTCCGGCACCCTGCCGGGATGGGGAATTTGGAGAGGATCATCGCCATCGTCATGACCAACGCATCTCCATCAAGCACCGATGTTTGCCTCATCCATGAGTGTGTAATCCCACGTTGTAGGCTTGGGGATGGTAGGGATTGGATGAGTTCTATCATGTAATCGAATAAGATCTGTTAGGGCATAGTGCCTAGTATCTCTATTAGTGTTATTTGCCTTTGTTGCAACTTGTTGTGCTTAATGCTTGTCACTAGGGCCCGAGTGCCATGATCTCAGATCTGAACTTATTGTTGAATCATTATGATAGTATTGTTTGTGATCTTATCTGCAAGTTGTGTACACATATCACTGTCCGGATCCAAAGCCCCCAAAGTGACAATAATTGGGACAACCGGAGGATCACATGTGTTCACGGAGTGTTAATGCTTTGCTCCGGTGCTCTATTAAAAGGAGCACCTTTATTGCCAGTAGTTCCCTAGAGGCCCCGCTGCCACGGGTTGGCTAGACAAAAGATGTTGTGCAAGTTCTCATTGCGAGCACGTATGACTATATTTGGAGCACATGCCTAGGATTGTTTAATACTTGGATGCTTATTATTATTTATCTGCAATGCCCTAGTTCTTGAAGTTACTTGTTTAGACTCGTCCATGCAACGCCCGTCCATCCATCTCTATGCCTACCGCACTCGAATCCTACTATTACCGTTACCGTTACTATTGCTCATGTTTCACTGTTGCTGTTACTGCTGTTGTTGCTTTATTGTTGCTACTACAAACTGTTGCTACTGATAAACTTCTATGAGCAAGAACTATTTCCAGGTGCAGCTGAACTGACAACTCATTTGTTAAGGCTTGCAAGTATTCTTTGGCTCCCCTTGTGTCAAATCAATAAATTGGGTAATACTACCCTCGAATACTGTTGCGATCCCCTACACTTGTGGGTCATCACATAGCAACTATGCTGCAACATGAAAGGGTACAAACAAAAGTTCATGAATAACAATGCATTGAAAGATTTTTGTTTGTTTCACATATAGAAAACATACCATAGTGGCATTCAGCTTGTCCCTCATGGAGTAGCAAATAAATGCATAGGACACCTTCAAAGTTCATAAGATTAGCTAGATACAAATAGTTCTTGAGCAAGTAATATCAACAATATGAATCAATCAATAAGTTTTGGGACAATGCACATAGAACTAAGAATGACAACTATGCTCTCTTAATTGGTTCCTAAAGATAGAAGGTGGAGACTCAATATAAAAGTAGGAAGAAAGGCCCTTCAAAGGGACGCAGGGATTTCAAGTTTCACAAAGAGCTTCCAAAAATTATGGTACTTATTAGCTTTCAGCTCATTGCCCCTATCATAAGCATCTTGAAGTGATTAAGGTTAAAGTGAACAAACTATGGAGTATATGCTTGACAAAGTATAAGTTGGCAATCTCATGTCCCTTGAGTACGAGGGCCGCTCCTCATGCTACTCAACTTTAGTTACATGTAAGTTCTTGTCATAGTAAGTACATGTGTATCATACAGAACTGCCAACGGGGTACCCCTTGCACATGATACATGAGCTATCCCATAATCAAAATGACAAGGCAAGCATGCAATGAGCATCTTGGCAATCTTCTTATTTACCATGGAAAAATGGTGCTTTTTTTCTCTTTCCTCTTTTCAATGTCTCTTTTTTTATAAGAAAAAACTTCATAGATTGCTCATTATGGTGATGCTGCAAGTTTCCACCATGATTAGGCATGGCTTAGCCTAGCGGCCCAGGTGTTTCTCTGACACACATACATAACTCCATGGACTTACAAGATCCCATTTTATTTCACACCGACGACATCCGCAAACAAAAGATCATGATATTAACTGGGTACAAAGTACAGGTGCAATGTTGAAAGCGTTCCATGTGACAGCATAGTTCTGCTAATCCCAACTTATAAGTGCAAGCATATACAACATAGATGACACAATGGTTCAAGTTTATTAGGGGCAAGAAAAATAAAGTGTGCCATCAAGTTTTTGAGAGCTTTAATCACTAACTTTCACATAACAAGTTTAATTTGGAAGATAGATAAAACACGAATATACTAGGAATGGTGTAACACACCATGCATAGGAATTTATAGTGGATACTTTGGAATAACTTGGTTGCTTGGGAGTTGGATGCATGAGTAGGGCTTACTCAATACAAGTGGAGGCTAACAAAAGACTGGGAGCAACCAACTAAGAGAGCAATAATGGCCATAATCATGCAGAGCGACAAAAGATTATCAATCAAATCATAAAGTGGTACCACAAGTCAAAAACTAAATGATCATAGAGGCTAAGGTGACTGGTTCATAGTCATAACATGGTGTGAGCATGTTCCAAGTCAACCCAAACAAAGCATCAAAGGAGAATACCACAATACTATGCTTTTGTATGCTAAAACAACACATGATTCTTTCAAGGCATATTAAGCAATCTCAATTGTTTGGAACAAGTCATGCTACAACAATAATCACTAAGCATAAGGTCAAAACAACATCTAGCATGACATGATAAAGTCTAAGCCACAGTCAAAACAAGCTCCCTTTTGTACCACTTAAGCATGAAGCTTTCTAGTCTTTCCCAACACCAATCAACTTATTTGAAACAACTCACAAAGATAATAATCAACAAAGATGAGTGATCTTGTCTCACAAATACACAAATAAGAACTAATTTTTTTTAAGATGAAAGCACAAGAAAACTAAGGCTAAACACAGTGCTAGCAAAAGAGAACACTCACAAGACAATACGCATGAAAACTAGAGTGTTCTAGGCAATGAAAATAGAGTGTGTCTCTCTCCAAAAGAAGTGTGTTGTGATCAACCAACTTATTGCAGCAAGCAAACCAAAAGAAAAATAGAAACAAAAACAAAGACGCTCCAAGAACAACACAACAGTTCATGAAACAATAAAAACGAAGTGTCTAGAAAGAACTGAGATTTTTATTGATGAAGAAGGGGATGCCTTGGGCATCCCCAATCTTTGACGCTTGTACCTCTTGAATATTTTTTGGGGTGACACGAGGTGGCATCCCCAATCTTGATCTTTTGTCCATTCTTCATCTCATTACATCATTCTTCCCCTACACTTGAAAGTTTTCCTTCATACAAAACTTCACACAATCTTCATTAGCAACATTAGTGCATTCAAAATATAATAAACCTTTAGGGTTTAGTTTTTTAAAACAGCAAAACTTTCATTAAAAACACAGCCTACTATAGCAATTCCGTTTAAAAATCTCAAATTACCAAAAATAACTCAAAAAGAAATCGAAAGGAGACAAATGCAAATAATGGCAGAAATCTGTCAAACCAGACCAGCAGGTAAAAACCGATTTTTTCGAAGACCTTATGTTGCTCAAATCAAAAAGTGTTGAACTAACGAAAGTTATCTAACAACCTGGGGGGTTTATTCAGAAAATTACAGCTCAATACAACATACAGGCATTTTTCACGAATGTATACAGTGAAGCACAAAAATCTGTTTCGGGACAGCACTTCCCCAAATTTTACCTCCCTCTCATTAGAGGTTATTCTTGGCACAAAAACCAAACAAAAAAGGATAAGGAGAGGTTATTACAAAAGTAATAACTTCCAAGACTCAACAAAATAAAATCCTAACGAAATTTGGGCTATCTCCCAATAAGTATTTTTCTTTAACGCCTTTAAGTTAGGCACCATGATAGTTTGAAAAGATGCTCACGTAAGAAATATGAATTGAAGTAAAAGAGAGCATCAAGAAACAAATTCAAAACACATTTAAGTCTAACCCACATCCTATGCATAGGAATCTTGTAAAGAAACAAGTCATGAAAGCACAAAGCAACAAGCACAGGAAAGCAAAACAAGTGCAACTTCAAAAATTTCAACATAAAGAGGGGAAACTTTATATTATTGAGATACATAAGACCATGTTTCTCTCTCTCATAATAACTTTCTGTAGAAACATGAATAAAATTAATAATATAACTATCACATAAAATATTCTTATCATGAGCCACATGCATAAAATAATTATTACTCTCCACATAAGCATAGTCATTCTTATTAATTGTAGCGGGAGAAAATTCAACAAAATATCTATCATTATTATTCTCATCACCATAATCATCAAATATAGGAGGCATATTGTAATCACAATTAATTTTCTCCTTAATAGTAGGTGGACTGAAAATATCATATTCATCATTATAATCATCATATATTGGAGGTAAAGTATCATCAAATAAAATTTTCTCCTCTAAAGCTGGGGAACTAAAAAGATCATTTTCATCAAAACTAGCTTTCCTAAGCTTAGACTTTTCCATAGCATTAGCAATAATGGTGTTCAAATAATTCATACTAATAACATTGCTATTAGCATGCAAATAAAGTTCCATATTTTTTTTAATTTTCTCTTCAAACACTTCATGTCCTAACTCAAGATAGATACTATAAAGCTCTCTAATTTTGTTGTTGTTTTCCATTAAGCCTAACTAGTAAAAACAAGAAACAAAAAGACAAAATTGCAGAATCTAAAGGTAATAACTCTGAGCACTCACACACCAAGAGGATGTGAGTACCTTTTACCTTACCTCCCCGGCAACGACATTAGAAAAGAGCTTGATGTCTACGCACTTCTATTCTTGTAGACAGTTGTTGGGACTCCAAGTGTAGAGGTTTGTAGAACAGTAGCAAGTTTCCCTTAAGTGGATTATCCAAGGTTTATCGAACTTAGGGAGGAAGTGGTCAAAGGTATCCCTCTAAAGCAACTCTACAATCAAGATACAAGAAGTCTCTTGTGTCCCCAACACACCCAATACACTTGTCAGGTGTATACGTGCACTAGTTCGGCGAAGAGATAGTGAAATACAAGTGATATGGATGATTATAAGACACCGGTGCCAGAAAAGAGCTTGACGGGAGGAAAAGGTTGAACTGTCTTGTAGTTCCACAGCAACGGCACCAGAAAAGACTCTGATGACGTGGAAGAGACTAAAGGCAAACTAAAATAAAGATGGAAGCAAGCAAACATGCAATAGATTTAGTTGTGAACGGTGTTTCAATGCTTAGAAACAAGGCCTTGGGATCATACTTTCACTAGTGGACACTCTCAATAAATATATTCTCTTCATGATACTACTTTTAACTACTCTCCGGTTGGACACTCTAATCTATGGTAGGGCTATAACAGCACACCTCAAAGTCCGCCTTCCCCATCTAGATAACCCAACACTGTCACCTTGAGCGCTAGATGGTTCCAACACACGTGGGGAGAGCAGAGATCTATTGAATCACTTGAGTATTTATGTAGACTCTAGCCTAAGTGCCACCATGGTATGCACGCTGTCACTTTCACACACGTGGGCAGAGCCAAAGATATATTAAAGCACTTGAGTAGCAAGGTAGATCTACTTGATTACAAAGGTCATGACCACAACAAGATCACACATAGAAAGAGATATGAACACATAGCTACTGGTAGAGCCCTTAGCCTCGAGGAAGAACTACTCCCTCCTCATCATGGGAATCAGCAACGGTGATAAAGATGGCGATAGAGATCGATGGAGATGGTGGTGGAGATCAAAGGAGATGGCTCCGGGGGCACTTCCCCGTCCCAGCAGGGTGCCGGAACAGAGACTTATGTCCCCCGAATCTCCCCTTAGGTGGCGGTGACGCTACGGAGATTTTCATGGATGTATGATTGATGATCTAGAGTTTTCTCCCCAAGGGCTTCTTATAGGCGAAGGGGTAAGGCGAGGAGGAAGCCATGGGGCCACACCCCCTGGTGGCGCGGCCTAGGTGGGCATGCGCCACCCTAGGGTGTGCCACCCTAGGGTGTGCCACCCTGGTGCCCTACTCCGTCTCTGCTTTGATTTTCCGTATCATTCCAGAAAAAATATGAACTTTGGCTTTTGTCTCGTCCAATTCCGATAATATTCATTTTTTAGATTTTCTGAAACCAAAAATAGCAGAAAACAGGCAACTGACACTGTGGCATCTTGTCAATAGGTTAGTTCTAGAAAGTGTATAAAAATATCTCAAAGTGTAGACAAAACATAAAAATGATATAAAACAAGCATAAAGCATCAAAAATTATAGATACGTTTACAACATATCAATCTGCAATATCTATTTTAAGATGGAAAAAGTACTATTTACAAAATTGCAAGATTTAATCAGCCTAGAATTAATATACATCGGGGCATTTGTCCCGACATGCTGTCTGGCTATGGCGATCGATGATATTAATGATCGAGTCTCCGGCTCCTACGTCGTACTCCGGACAGGGGCGAAGAGAGCCGATCAGCGCAGCAAGGGATAGGGAAGAAGGGCTAGAAGGCCAAGAGGCATACGGGAGATCGATCGCCAGGGATTGCGACGCGCCTGTGTGGCTATGCAGCGTGGCGTAGTGCCTTGCAATGTGTGGATCGTGAATTTACAATGCCAGCGTGTGGCGTCGTTTGGTGCGCAGGCATGGTCGTACGCTTCCAAAACCAGAAACACGGTGGAAGTAGGCCTTTGCAAAATTTTCCCAGCACATATATATATACCATAGGCTATATATGTATATAATTTTGGGCCCCTCCATTGCCATAGTCACAACCCTAAACCCTAACACACATCCCTACCAAATTTGAGATGAATCAGACATAGTTTTTCATGGACATGGCCACTGCATATCTCATTGGGGTAGTAAGCCCTAAACCTCCCAATTAAAACCAAGTGCTTGATGAGAATCTTCTGAATTATTCAACGTACTACTAGTTTCATATTTTTTTGTGTGAACTAAGCCATAACCCTACACGCATTTCTTGATTTTTTTGAATTTAAGCAGTATGAAACCGTAGTACCTAATCTCTGCACCCTTCACTTTATTGTGACAACAAAGTTAATTAAGTATGAATCTATAGTTGGCATTGTCATCCTTTCTAATTATTCTACATAGTTGATCATATGTGCAAATTAGGTAGTTCATTAATATTTCTTTGAGCTGACTATGGTATATATATGCGGAAACCTTGTAAGATCTAGGATCAACGTCATGAGGCTAGCCGCTTTGATACCATGTAAAAATTATAATAAACTAATATTTGTTTTGAATTGATCTAACCTTCACGAAGGCTATATATAAAGATACACGGTGGTAGGTGGAGACTTTAAGTACAGAACATGGCCATGTTCATAAATTTATTTGGAGGACCTGTGCGAATGAAAAAGGGCCATAAACTTTAAAAGAATAATATAACAATAATAATGGGCTATCGATGATTTGGGCAGGGGAAAAAGTTGCATGCGATGTAGGCCACCGGGGCTCAACTAATGGGCTTCAACCTGGAAAGAAAACCAGACGGAAGGCATACTGAGCTGGGTTGTGCACTGGGATATGGGGCCCAAGATTTTGGGGGTTCGGTGTGGTCGCCTAGTTTGCATGACACCTTAACGGACCTGGTACAAAATGTAGTATCCTAATCTATCTCTGATCCATATGTGTACACCTAGAGCTTCGAGTATTGCACACTTATTTATTTTCTTTTGAACGCGCACTATTAAATTTTTTACATTAAAATATAAATCTAACTAGAAAACAGTGCATGGAGTATTGTCAAACCGCAGCCTGTCGATGAGGGCATTCGAGCCGATCGACCGAACATGGCCCCTGATTTCTAGGGCCTCCGATTTTCAGCCGCCTAGTTGTTAGCCCGTTAGTTCTTTTCTATTTTTCTTGAGGTATTTGCACTGGAGGTACAAAACGTTGTCACGCGGGAGCAAACTCATACAAAGCGTTTCAAACTTTAACCCACGATGCAAAACGTTGTCTAGCAGGAACTATTTGGTCCAAAGTTGTTTCAAACAGGTCATTTGGCAGCCACGTAGGATTTTCGATTTTGCTAAAACACCCTCAAAAAGAATACAACTATATTTTCGGTCTAGCAAAAAGCTACATGCCCTAAAACTCCCTATAAAATTTCTTTTTTGCAAACAAGTCCTCATTACACATGCCTTATCCACTCATACACAGGAGGTGAGAGCTCAGAACTTTCCGGCTCTGTCGGCCGTCGTTCCCCACAACGCTGCCGCCGGGCTACCTCCACGATGCTGCCGTCCCCATCTCCACCTCCGCTTCCCCATCCCCCACAGTCCCCACCCCCGTTGACTACTCCACCACTTCCTCTCCATCCCCGCTTCACTGTATTTGGTGGCTGAAGATCCTGTCCATCCCCCCGCCGTCGCGTCCACCGAAATCGTGGCCGCCCCTTCTCTTCATCACGACCTAGCTTTGTTTCTGTCAGCCATGTCTTTGCATGCTTCATCTCCTCGCGTCCATGTCCCCTCTCCGCTCCTCCCCGGCTCGAAAAAGGTGGAGAGTATTTGGTACCTGCAGCTAGCGCCGGCAAATCTGCGACGTACAGAGGAGGCGGCGGCGGCTTTGCTGGATATGGCTGACAACATCCATACAGAGGAGGAGGTAGTGGTGCTAGATATGGAGGAGGAGGCGGCGGTGCTGGATACGGAGGAGGCGGCGGCGGCGGTTTTGCTGGATATGTGCGGCGTATAGATGACGCGTACGGCATACGACCGAGGCGACGTACGGAGGAATTGAAGTATCCTAGCAGTCTAGAAGAGCTCGTCTTGATGGGACGAATTTGAGGCGCCGGGGCAGTGAGTCCGTCGTTCGGATGGATTCTGAGTTCAAGTGCAGGGTGATGTTAGAGGTCAAATCATGCACATTGGAGTATATCAAGCGTCGCGCGGCAGCGGCTGGATCCTCTTCGGAGCAGATGTCGGATATGATAAGGATTAGCAAGTTTGTTGGAGAGAAGAAGCTCTGTTTTGAGTTTATGTCGAAGCAAGAGTGTGAGCTTCTGTTGGAGCCATATGGAGGAAAGCCACCTCCTAGATTTTGTCTGCGAAAGTCATGGATCCCAGGAGTGAATCCTATTCACATTCCTGGTTACTGCTGCAATCAAGTAGGAGAAGCACAAGGTGGACCTATCGATCTAGTACAATGAATCAGATGGTGCCTTTTGGAGATGGAGCAAACAAGTAGAAGAATCGGAAGTTGGAGTAGCAGAAGAAGGAGAATGGAGCATATGGTTGCCTTTTGGAGATGTAGGTCAGTTCACTGAACCAGTAGCATGTACATTGTAGCTTGTAGTTACTGAACTGAATGTAGAATGCAGCAGGTGGTAGTATGTAGTGGTAGTATCTAGTGGTATCATGTAGTGGTAGTATGTAGAAGCTGGTAGTATGTAGGATTGGAGATGGTGTAGTTGCATTTTGGGGAGTATGTAATGTTGCAACCTTTTGATAAATAGCAAGGAAAAAATGGTGGTTGTAATGACAAAGTAAACTGAATTTTGTCATGCATGTACCTGAATTTTTTAGCACTTCTGACAGGTTATGACAGTAACAACTAAAATACAATGAAAGCAACACAAAAATAATGACAGCAACTGAATATGTTGATATCCATGAAGGTTTTAATTGTCAAAACAAGCAACAAATGAGTTTATCCATGGACATGGGTGGCAATTACATTATTTGAATTTATTTGCTAAATTGTTCAGCACATAACTTCCTCACTAGGGAGCACTCTGACTCACAGGAACTTCTTCTTGTTCATTAGTAGCTTTATTTAGGTCTGGCAGTACTGATCTTTCTAAGTCATCACCAAAACACATATGGTAGAGTGAGCCTAGACCTGTGTTGTACCCTCTTCTTCCTCTTCCACCTCTACTTGTAGCAACACTACTTTCTCCTTGACCTCTTCCTATAGCAGCACTAGTTTCTGCAGCAACCTTGGCTTTCTTTCTTGCTGGTGCAGAACAGTTTCCTCTGTCTCTACTAGTTTCTCCAGCAACCTTAGTGATCTTGGCCTTCTTTCTTGTTGTTGCAGAAATGTTCCCTCTACCTCTTCCCCTCAAGTTTCCTATGGTTTGTGCTATAGTAACTCTTGAAGCAGGCATGGCATCCCTTGCATCAACAACAAAATCACTAATCTCAGGCAATGGATCATTGGATCTGGGGAGTGGCACATTTGCAGCTTCCTGCATGCAATACACATTATGAGTTAAATATAGTTCAAGAAAAATCATATGAACAATATGTTGTACATTTTATTGCATAATTTAGCAAAGTAAACCTCTTGGCCCATCATATAAACCATCATATGAGCTTGATGTCCTGGATCCATTGTAGGATTTGGAGGAACTTGATAAATATGCTGCAAGACACATTGAATTTTTAGCTAATTTAATGATGAAAAACAGAATATGATTTCAAAAGACTTGTTAGCTACCTTCTCAATGTCAGGAATATTAATATCTCCATTCTCATCTAAAATTTGGTTATCTTGGAGATGCAATATATTTTCCTGCTGTTTCATATATTTAGCATGGCCTCTTTTATTGTGGTTGTCATGCCCACATATTGAACAATGCATTATCATGCCTGCCTTGGTAATCTTTGTAGCACCTTTTTTCTGGACCTCCTCTAGTGTTTTCCTCCTGTTTTTCTTTGGCCTCCCCATAACTTTTGTGAACAGTGGTGGATGAATAACTGGGGTATCTTGCTTCTCCCAATGACACCTAGCTCTCAGTGGATACAAGTTGTAGGCATATGCCTTATTGTGTGTCTCAATGGAGTAGCAAGAATGGACAAGACTCTCTAGATAAATTCTATCTTCTCTACAACATGTAATGGCATGGTGGCAAGGTATACCAGATAATTGCCATCTCCTACAGTCACATGTCCTTGCTTTCAAATCCACACAATATCCTCCTTCAAATCCACCAGCATTCATGACAGGTATGTCAGCACTCCATTCAGTGAACTTATTCAGTTTCTTCTTAATTTTTGGACAGATCCTACCAGGCCATTTCTCTGCCTCCTTATTCTTGCCAACAATTCTATGCATAATTTTGTAGAACATGTACTCTAGCATAGATAGCATAGGCATTTCCCTTTCATCCAGAATGTAGATGCAAATGATTGAATGACAATGAAATAAATCATTTAGAGTGATGTAATTTCATTTACATGGAATCAAACAAAGCAATTTAATTGTTTTACCTATTGAACACTTCAGAATGATTATTGAGAAGCATGTGAAATTTTGGAAAATCACTGAAGAATGCCTTTATCCATGTGTTTGGTTGCAGCTCCTCAACCCACTTATATGCCTTTTCACTGTCAGCTTCCAACTTCTTCATGTTTCTCTGCCAAGAAGGTATGCATGTTGATCTAGCTATTGCCCATAAATCATTCTTGAGTGTTTCCCCTTTATGTTTATTATGGAAATTCTGATACAAGTGTCTAACACAAAATCTGTGCTCAGAAACACAGTCTGGACTGCTTTAATAAGTCCCTAATTAATGGAATAAATATAGAGTTAAGATTAGGAGTAACAAAAACTTGAGGAAAAAATAACAGAGAGAAAGGAATAGAAATTACTTTCTGCTTGTCACTCATCACTGTAAAATGAGATGTGTTTGTAATGTTAAGATCATCTCTTAAAGTGGTTAAAAACCACTTCCATGAACTTGTGCACTCCACCTCTACAATCCCCATTGCCATAGGGAAAATGCAGTCATTTGGATCAATTCCAACTGCAGTGAGCAATACTCCTTTGTACCTTGTTTTGATATGACACCCATCAATGCAAATTTATGGCCTGCACCCTTCTAGAAAACCTCTCTTGCAAGCATCAAATGACCAGTATAATGTAGCTAAGTGCTCCTTTACTACTCCATCAACAGTAGTTTGATTAGTGGTTAATAAGAACTTAGAACCAGGATTCCTTGTCCTCAACTCTTGTCCATAGTCACATAGCAAGTTGAATTGTAGTGCCTCGTCACCATGAATCCCGGTCAACGCTTCCTTTCTTGCTCTTCTTAATTTCCACCTATTAGGACACATGTTGAACTTTCTCTGTATTTTTGTTGAAAATGTCTGGATATCCATTTTCTGGTTGTCTCTAAACTCATCCATGAAGTAGTTTGTCAAAAATGAAGCTATCAAAGCCCTCAGCTCCCAAACTCTCTCACACCTATGTTTCTCATTATATTCCTGGACAACAATAGCTTCTGTCCTGTTATCTTCGGAAGCTTTCAAGAACCAAGTGCAGACACCAGTGGGGCATTTTCCTTTGCAAACTGCATGAATTCTTTTGGACTCATTCCTTAGTTTTTCAACCTTCACCCTTTCCTTTATGATGTAGGCTTTGATGGCATTTCTAATCTCTTTCATAGAGTCAAACACCATGCCTGCTTTGAATTGAGGATGCTCCATATCAACTTCTGAATTGAACACACTGAATTTGAACTTCAGCTCTTGCTCTTGCTCTCTTGTCAACCTCAAATCTTCATGATCAAGCCCAGCAGCATCTTCTTCTTCATGTACCACATTTGGCTCATTGTGATCATTAACATCCATGTCAACATGTGCTTCATACATGTCATCATCACCATCCAAAGCATCATAATCACTGTCATAGAACTCTGAATATGTCTCATCTTCTTCATGTTGTTCTTCCTCTTCTTCACTTGTCCAAACATCTTCTTCCCCTGTAGGGTTGTTTGGCACTTCCATCTCTTCATCTGATTTTTCTACCACATCATTCACAACATGTGGCTGCACTGGCCTTGGATTTAAAATAACATCTGGCCTCAGCCCCTTGACAAAATTACCATGATCAACAATAAGAGTCAGTGTCTTGGTTTTCTTTGATGCAACTATCATTAAAACAATATCAGCTTCACTCTCCATGCAAACAAGACCATCTTTAATTCCTTTGTACGGCAAAACCCAGTACACACTCAACCTTTCACCAACCATAATTCCCAACTGATGAAGGAAATCCTCAATCCACAGTAAGGACCATGTGTCACACTTGCAGTTGTCAAAAAAATCAATAGTACCATAACAGTACTCCAGAGGCTCATCATGCAAACCAGTAAAAAATCCATTGTGCTCTATTGCTATAGTAAACTTCTCTTCACAATTGGCTGCACCAAATTCACATAATTCAATTAGCAAAATCAAGTACTCGGTCAAATTCTAAACAGAAAAAATGCAGGAAACATGAACACAATCTGTGAATCTACAATGCTGAAAATTCAGTTACTTGATTCAATTAACTACTATACAAATGATCAAACCTGTACCAATGATGAAACAACATATCAACCTGATCAAATAGAGCACTAACTGATCAAACAGAGCACTAACTCCTAGATCAAAAAGCATATCAACCTGATCAACAGAGCACTAACTACTCCACCTTTATCCCTACCTGATATTGTCATAGAATCTTCATCATCTTACAGAGCACTACTTACAGAGCATTTATCACAACTTGATCTGATAACTACCTGATCTAACCATAGAATCTTCATCATCTTATAGAGCATTAAACAGATCTTGTCCACCATTATCATTAACCAGATCTTCATCTAGTCCACCATTATCCCTACCTGATCGAGCACTACCTGGATGGAGCACTAACTACAGAGAGATCTTGTCCACCATGTTCTAACTGATTACGAGATTGTAACCCTAATCCATGTGATCACCGATCATACAGGAGATAAGCAGGGACAACTAGATCAGATCATCCGCCATGGCCGCCGTAAGCAGGGAGAATAATCAGGGATAAGCAGGGAGATAAGCAGGGACATGCGTACCGTAATCTGGCGGCTCCATGTTGTGATGATGGAAGATCGGATCATCAGCCATTGCCGCCGCCGAGGGTGATCAGGAGCGCGTCGACGAGGAGCAGCGTCGAGAAGGAAGGTCACGCCTTTTCTGGCAGGATCACGAACCGTCAAGATTTTATTAACCTGGCCGCCGCATGTGTGGCAAGTCTGTAATTATTTGCAAGTACAAAGCCTAGATCAGTAAAGTCTGTAATTATTTGCAAGTACAAAGCCTAGATCAGTATTTTGTTTTTGCTAGACCGAAAATATAGTTGTATTCTTTCTGAGGGTGTTTTAGCAAAATCGAAAATCCTACGTGGCTGCCAACTCACCGGTTTGAAACAGCTTTGGACCAAATAGTTTCTGCTAGACAATGTTTTGTATAGTGGGCTAAAGTTTTAAAACGTTTTGTATGAATTTGCTCACGCATGATAATGTTTTGTACCTCCGGTGCAAATATCTCATTTTTCTTGTTCGTGAGTCCTGAGTCCCCGTCCAACTGTCCAACTGTCCAAGTATCCTGATCGTGAGTCGTTGACTCACTGGGCTCCCGAAGTCCTGATAGGGGATCGATCGATGCAATCCCGTACGGTGCTGTAGCCCTCTATTCGCGATCTCTGTTCAAAAAAAAGAAGAAAAAACAAAAGTAAGGCGACAATCAAAAAAGTTGGACGCCGGTCACACCTCACGTCTCAAGTTAATATGTTCCCAAGATCTCGCTTCTTTTTTCTCAAATTCTCAGAGTTTGAAATTAAATTATTTTTTAATTTATTTATCTATAAAATAGGAAAAATTATGAGGAAGACAAAATGTCAAACTAGTGGTGACAAAAGAAGAAAAACAAAGATTAGAAGCTAGATCTTCGGTAGCACCAGTGTTTTTGAGACCTTTGGGCATAATCTTGTTTGTAACAATATATGCCTATTGGAGTGCGAAAGGCTGTGCTTTATCAAGGCAAGCTTCTCTTTCTTTCGCCAATGAAGTTCATATAAGTGTATAGAAAGCCTTCCTTTCACAACCATGCACAAACCAAAGTGCCGCTGATAGATTTGTCGTGAAAGACTAAAGAGGCTCAAATACATTCTGAAAATTAAACTCCGGTTGCTAATGTTGATGACAGTCGTAGTGATGATGCGCTAGAGGCCGACGCTCATCCTGCAGAATTTGATAAACATGATGATGCTAATACTGGCGATGAACGCGACAATGATAATACATGAGGTTCGTTTGCTACCAGATATATTTTTGAACATTACAAGGAACAACACATTCTGAAGTTATATAATTAGTAAACATATGGTTTCAATTTATTAGTTACCAAGTTTGAACAAAAATTAGTACCATGTTTTGTAAATCGCACCTGGGCCTGGATAGCTGTGAGATTCGACACATTTTTAATTTTTTCTATCGATGCTTTTTGTTTAGATTTGATGGTTTTCTAGCTTTACCTAACGCTAATACTTCGGTAGTGAATAAAACTTGGTTTTTAATGTGTGTTTCATGTTCTAAACATCAACAGAAGGATTTAATAGCAAAAGCATAATATTTAGACGAAAACAAGCAAGTCTTTTTTAAAAGCATTCGTGGGGAGTATACTAAAGCTTTAACGAGCAACTATATGACGGGAATATTTTTCTGGCCATATAGTTCCCGCCGTATAGATGCATCTCCTTCATCTTTTTAAAATGGAAAACTTTCGTGAAGAGATAGAGGACAAAAACAGAACACACGAGCCGCCATCCCATCCAGAAGGGAGAAAGAAGAGATCCGGAGAGAAGGGGAAGACGTTCTTCATCTTGCTCAATGATCTTCGATCTCCTAGCCACCACACCTCCATAGCCATTACTTGTACTTGAGAGAGAGAGATAGAGAGAGATAGAGATAGATAGATAGATAGATAGAGAGAGAGATAGATAGATAGAGAGAGAGAGATCCACCTTGCAACACTAGGGTTTGAGATTGTTCATCCCATCTTGAATTGTGTCGAAATTATTTCTATTTCTTATTGTGGATCTCCACGATAATATCAAGAAGCACTTCCTTTATTTAATTATATCGATGATGCTTTCTTCTCTCATGTGTGAGTAAGTTCCCTCGGGCGTGGGAGATGTAGGGGATTGGTGAGATATGAAGTGCCTATATAATTTCCATTAAGTTTGTGGTTGATTTTAGTTACTATATTATGTGTACTTGACTATCCGTGGGATGCTTAATGCCTGTTGTCCAATTAAGGGTCCGGACAACATGATGCTTTGTTCTACGTAGATAGAATCTTGTTCGCTAGCAGACCGACGACTTTCGAGTGATACGGGGATATCAATAGAAAACTAGTTTGACTCGAGGATCACGAGGAACCACCGGGCTTATTGCATTAGTCCGATCCAAGGAGCTTAATTGCTAAGCAACCTGAAGAATCTTAATCGTCTAGTGACTAAACATGGTTGTGGTAAACAAAATAGTAGGATTATTGAAGTTGGGATGAAATCTACCAAGAGGATTTTCGGCTAATTATGAGTTGCTCGCCTACACACATACTTATAAGATTATAATTATTACGCTTATCACTCATCCACCTGACACATTCACTATCACCATGAACTGAATCTCCCCGCGCCTACCTTGTCATCTGCAGAAAACAATAAACACATCGTTCTTTACTTTTATGCTTTTTATTTCTGAATTTTACATTTTAGTTTTATTTAAATACTTTCCTTTAATCCAAACTATATTCTTATTTCAACGCTTGCAGTCAATTCATTCAAAGACCTGTGACAACTTCAAGTGTGACAGAGACTTCACCCATAAACACTTACCTTTAGGCTCCCTGTGGGATCGACATCTTAACTTCGAAACTAGCTACAAACGATCTGTGCATTTGTAGTCATCAAGCTATTTTCTGGCGCCGTTTCGTAAATACTCGTTAGTTAACGAGCTTGCTCAACTCGACTCGTTAACATAACGAGCTTGTAACCTCAACTTGGCTCGACTCGATAAATACTCAAGTTGGCTCGATAAGCTTGATAAGCTCATTAAGAAACTTAACAACGTAATAAATTCATCACGAAGTAAGAATACTAGAAGGATAATTCATCATTTATGCATCCTCGTGTATACTTTGGTGACTTTAACATGACTACTCATCTTTCTTTGGCATATTAGTATTGATTTTTCTTTTATGATGACTAATCTATGAGTTAGCATACAAGTGTAAGGATATTAACGAGTTTACCGAGTACTCATAGCTCGACTCATTATACTCATTCTCTTAACAAGCTAAAAGTGCCAACTCAGCTCGGCTTATTTGTATCCAAGTTCAAGCCGAGTCGAGCCGAGTTTTAGAGTACTCGTTAAACTCGTGAGCTTCGAGTTTTATTTCCACCCCTAATTACAAGATGGTCTCCCTAGGAGACAAAGGGTCTACACGCTCTGGTAGGGCTTATCTACCAGATTATCTTGATCACGTACCTACTTAAAGGCGCGAGGAAATTATTGAAAAAAATTTGAGGTCGAATAAAGTTGAAGTTGAAAACCTAAGTGACTGTATGGAAACCATGTCCATTCATAGGATAACTTCCAAGAAACCTGAGAAGACTCTTAGAGAGTACAGTGCTCCCAATTATGCTTTTCTTAAACAACCAATAGAATTTCCTAATCCTGGAGTTAGAGAATATCGATTTGATGGTGAGATTATTAAAATTTTGCAGGAAAAAGTTTTCAGTGAAAGGGAAGATGAAGACCTAAGAAGACATCTTAGAGAGTTCAACGATGTGATAACATCACTTGGACCAAAAGGTTTGCCTGGAGAATTCTCTCGTCTAAAACTATTTTGTTGGTCTCTCAAAGATAAAGCTCTAGACTAGTTATATTCTCTCCCTAATCATTATATTAACCGTTGGGAAAACTGTATTGTTAAATTTATAAAAAGGTTCAATCCTTTTGCAAAGGTAACATAAATTAGAAAGAATATAGTCAACTTTAGTCAGAACATGGGAGAAAACTACCCACAAGCCCGGGAAAGATTCTTTGGAATGATCAATAGTATTTCTAATCATGGCTACTTTGAGTCAACTCTTTGCCACTTATTTTACCACGGTCTTAATACCCAATGCAGAGAGTTGCTAGATTCATCAGCAGGAGGATCGATAAATACTTGAACTATTAAACCTTGTTTGGAATTGATGTCTACTAGGGCTAAGAATGATTCTTTATATAATCCTGATTTTGGCACTAAGCCGGAAAAGGGAATACTTCGTATAAATCCTGATCTTATGCCTGAAGTATGAAAAACCATGAAAGAAAAAGGTATACCTTCTGAACTTGCCAAGGAAAATAAAATAGATTTGTTACAAGTTTTTACTAAAGAGGATGAAACTAGAAAAGTTTTTCAAAAATTGAAACATCGACAGGCCAAATCTTACAATAGCTTGCATAGGCAATTTCAAAGACACAAAAAGATTTTGGCTGAAGTTACAGAAAATTATGAAGAAATTGGCCAAGAAATAAAATTAATTCATAAGTACCTTAGTATGATTAAAACCCAATGTGAACAAATAGCATCTGGTTATCAAATTTTTCTTTAAGATGATATAAATATTCCTGTTTCTACTAATGTTGTTACAAGAAGAGGTGCGGTTGTTAAAGGACCATTAGGACCACCAGAATATGAAGCTAAAAAAGATCGAAGGAAAAAAGCCTTGCTCAAAGCAAGCTAAGAAGATGATACATTTGTGGATCCTCAAGATAAGACTTCTCAAGACACACAAGATAAAACCTTGGAGGAGCAGAATGATGCACAGGATGACAGTTATAACTTTGATGCAGAGACTGTTGGTCCAAGAGAAGAAGAAGACACTAGCAAACAAGACGAGGTTGTTGCAATATAAAGGAAGAAAAATGATAAGCAATAACAAAACAAAGCAACTAAAGAGCCTGATCCTCCATAAAAGGTAACAGATAAGAGTAAGAAACTTCCATATCCAGATCTCAAAAAGAAAGAAATGGATGAGGTAATCTACGATTCTTTTAAAAAGGCATTAAGTGATCTTCGTCTAGAAATTCCATTTGTGGATGCAATAAAAGTACCTTCCTATTCTAAATTTCTCCAAGATATTCTTAATAGAAAGAAAAAGATAACTGAAACCGTCGCCATGGTAACTAGTTAACCTGCTAATGGGAGGCTATTGTCTAAGTCAGGAGATCCCGAGATACCAACTATTTCATGTTCAATAAGCAAAACTGATATTCATAATGCCTTATATGATTTAGGTGCAAGAGTTAGTGTAATGTCATACTCCCTCTATAAAAGGTTAGGATTAGGGGAATATTCCCCCACTTCTATCACTTTACAGATGGCTGACAAATCCACTAAAAACTTGTTGGTATTATTGAGGATGTTCTACTTAGAATAGATAAGCATGTTATTCCCACTGACTTTATTATTCTTGAAATGTCGGAGGATGAAAAATTATCTATAATACTTGGAAGACCTTTTCTTAGCACTGCAGGATCGTAAGTTGACTGTGCTGAAGGGAAAATAATTTTCAATATTTATGATGCTAAAATAATCCGGTATTTTTCAAAGTAACTAGAAGCAGGAGAAAGGTATGTTCCACCAGCAAAACGAGTTCATGTGGTAAATGCCTTTGATAAAGGGCAACCCAAGGTAGGAATTCGAGAACAGAAAAAAGGTTGAAATATTCCACCATTCTTAATAAAATGCTTAATGGAAGTCAACCCATAATATAAATAAATTAGAGTTAAATAATAAGATGTTCATCGCATTCCTACAACTTTTTCACAGACATTCTTGTGGAAGCGCGCCCGTAAAAATGCAGCTGCCAAAAAGCAGTAGAATATCGATTGAATAAGCATACATTTAGTGTAGAAAATAAAGTTTGAATTTATATGTAGAAACTAGCTTAATAATATTGTTCAAATAAAAAATTCATCTCTAAAAATTTGGGTGAAAAAGCATATTCCAGGAGTTATAACGACCAACTATACGTTGGAAATATTTATTTCAGTCGTAGTTGTGGCCGTATAGTTATCGACAAAATTCTCAAAACTTGGGGCTTAAATACAGAATATTTGACAACCAACTATACAGCGGGACCATTTGGTCCGGCCGTATAGCTGTGGCTGTATTAGTTGTGATCTAGCGTTGGAAAAACTAACCCTCGCCACCGCCACAACTATACGGAGGGAGATACTTAACCCGACCGTATAGCTCCTGCCGTATAGTTTGCCACGACCATTTAAACAGCCCGTGGCAGGCTAGGGTTCTTCCTCCCACCATTATTTCTCTCAAACTCTCTCTACAAACATCTCAAAACCACCCTAGAACTCTTGATTCTTCACGGATTTCGTTCGTTTGAGTGGGGGAATCAACAGATCGATATGTTTCTCTCCCTATCCATACTTTATTTTCAGAATTCTATGGTTGAAGTCCTCACATTGAATTAGTGGATGAACTCAAGCTTGATTGATCACTACAAGAAATCTGCTGATACATGACCCTCTATTTTCGTCACAGAATCGTCATTGTCTATAATATATGACGATCTTATGATGAAAAACATATCGTCAAAAACTGAGCGTCAGTAATTGCACACAACGACGTTTTCTACGAAATCGTCATAACCGTCTATGACGATATTGGATTGTCATAACCGTTATGACGATCCAATATCGTCATAGGCAGTCTAGCCCGACCACGTCAGATCCTACGTGGCAAAATTGTGACGAAATAAAATCGTCGTGGTGAAAAATAAGCCTAGTCCATTTAGTTGGTACATATGGGCTGAGCCTAATAATTCCAGCCTTGTATTTACTATGTCTTGGTATTTTATGGTCTATTTCAATTTTGGGCCTTAGACTTTTTCGAGCCTTTTTCTATTCTAGGCGTTGGCCTATCTAAGGTCCATTTCTTCATGGGCTGGTCCTACCAGCCAGATGGGTCCCACTTGTCAGACTATTCAATAATATGAGATTCCTTTTTCTACTGGCCCACTTGTCAGGTTTATTTAAACCACAATCTGATCGAAATTAAACCACACATAATTTAGTCCAAACCAAAGAAATACATGAAATCCTTTTGATAACAACCATAAGTCTATTAGAATATTTCGGTTCAAATCCCATACATACAATAATAACTGCGCTATCAAAATATTACACAAAATGGTCTTGAAGAAAGAGGCTACAACAGAATCAAGCCCAAAATGGATCATCAGTTGAAGCATCATGAGAACCTCCCTCTACACCAATGCTAAGGAAACCTGCTTGACTACTCCCAGTGTGCACCACTCCCTCCGGCAACACGTCCCAGCAGCTGGTCACATACCACCACTGGTCGAAGAACAAAGCCTCTGTCAGCATTCATCCATCCTGCGTGATAACGACCACCAAATGCAAATTAGTCCATGGGTTTATTCTTTTACATGTTACCAAGATATGATGCCTAAACCTGGAGCAGCTAGCTAGCTGAATGCACACACCAATACACAGTGATCAATAGTTGAGGCAAAGCTATGAATTAAGTGAATTAACAACAATAGACTGTACACAAGGATCAATGTAAGCAGAATTGAGATAAATATCTACAGAGTAATGACACGTACCATCGCCCAAGGTTTCCTCTCCCAGCGCTGGTCCAGGGAGAAGGCCAGTGCGCCGCCCATGGTCTCCTCGCCCAGCGTTGGCCAGTGCGCCGCCCATGGTCTCCTTGCCCAGCGGAGGGTCCACCCTGCCAGGTCGCGGTGGGTCCTGCCAGGTCAGTTGGTTGTGGCAAAATACACGTGGACAAGCCACGTATGCAAAAAAATGATATGTAGACATGACACACATATCCAATTGTTGATGTGGCCGACTAGTCATATCAATAAATCTGAATTTAGACACTATGACAACTTAAATTCATCATAATAGGCTACAAGTAAGCATATAAGCTGTATTGTATAGATTATGACGTTTTCATTCAATGAAATTACGACGATTCTGACACAAAACGTCATAAATATACAGGGTTTTCACCTCTTGAAATGGCCTATGACCTTACTATGCAAAATCGTCATAGAACTATGACAATTTCATTCCCCGTCACTATAAGAAGGTCATAAGTAAACACATTTCTTGTAGTGGATTTTATCTTTTAATTTCTCATGTTAGGATCGAATTTCTCCACGTAGAATCGTTCATATATCATATAGAAACTATATGCCTAAGGTTTTATGTTGAAATTTCTCAATGCATCAATATGAACAAGCTCGATAGTATCTTTCGCAAGAGCAAGCACCAACATGGTGAAGGCTGGGGGATCTGGGCTGAGCTCGACAACAAGTATGCCATTGTTTTGGCAAGGAAGGTGCCGCCCACACGATGGGCCGATGATGGCTTTCTCAACTCAGCAGTGTTGAGGGCGGACTTCGACCACTTGTGTCCAAATGCAGGACTATCCAACCTCGCCAATGCAAGCCACTACACCTACGCCGATCTCACCCATGAGTTCCTCGCCTCCTTCTACAACGACTACAAGGAGAAAGGTAATGCATGCACGGTAAATTTCACCATTAACCAACGGCCATATCAAATTACTTTTCAACAATTTTGTGATACTTATGGATTCCCTCAAGAAGGGGAATTAACTGTTACAAACTTGTATAGCGTCTCAAGTGGAGCAACTTGGGAGTTTATTTCTGTTAATGGTGGCAGGGACTTCTACCAGAAGAAGATGTCCACCATTCAAAACCCAACCATCTGTTACTTTGCTTTGTTGCTTGCTAACACTTTGTTAGGAAGAGGAGATACCGGCTCTATGGCCAATGCTGACATGGCTATGATCACCAAGGCACTCTTCCCTAATGCACTGCAGAGTCCCACTCCTGCAGATCTATTCCTCCAGCACCTCTGCCACCAAAGCAACAAAAAGAAAGGTGACATTCACATCGGTGGACTGGTAACCCACCTAGTCCAAGCTCTTGGAATTGCAATTGATATTGTGCAACATGTTGATGGTTCCATACTTATGGATGTCAAGTATATAACTTCTTGCGCCTTCCTCGGTGTTTACCGAGCTAACAGGAGGCTCCGAGCCTACCAATTTGGTTACCTTGATGTTGCGTAGGATGATCAGGTGCCATTGCCTTTCCCGCAAGCCTTCGAGGTTCAGGGGAGGGACAACTGGATCCTCACCAAGGATCAAGTGACTGAGATCATGGCGGAACTCTATCCTGACTCCGAGGAAGAGGAAGAAGGAGAGAAGCATGATGAACAGAAGCAGAAGCAGGAGCAGGAGTACAACCCTGCTTGGGAAGGACAACATCAGCAGGAAGAGGAACCTTGGGACCAATGGCTCAATCAATAGCAACAGCAGTAGGGGCTCAACAATGTCCTCTATCAGGATATTCTGCAGCTCAACCAACGCGTTGGGGAGATCGACCAGACTCTGCATGGAGTGAGTGAAGATGTGAGTGCCTTAACTCGCTAATTTAGTCACTTCATGACCCACTTCCCCGACTACTGTCAACAGCATCCGTACCCGCCGCCAAACGACGACAACAACTAAGCATGGCAACATCCTAAACTTGGGGGAGGTTTGAAAACCTCAAAACTTGCATTCATTATTTTCTTCTTCTTTTGATTTCTTTTCTTTTCCAAGAATAGAATGTTTACTTTCAGTTTGCATTCTTAAACCAAAAACACACAAAAATACTTTTAACCTTTATTGCAAATTTGTTTCTTTGTTTTTCTTGAAGATTGCTCAATTTCAGGTGATTTGGAAATAGGGAAATATAGAGGGGATTCGACTCAAGCATGAGAACGAAGCAAGCAAGAGGAGGTATCACATTTCTTTCATCACCCCTTCTGCGACTTTAAATTGACCATACAATTATTTACTCGCTTGCACTTGAGTCACTCCCTACCTAGCTTGTTATCCTATAAATTATATTCCCTTGCCAGTGTCCTCTTTTAGCTTTGAAACAATGAGCAATGAACTTGGTTGAAATATTTCCAACATTTTTACAACAAAAAAATGCATCCAAGAGATGACTTGATTCCATGTTTAGCCCAAAGAATTTTATTTCAGAAACTACTCAACCCTATTGAGCTTAATATAAATAGACTCGATAGCACCCTTGAATGAAATTGTCTGATAAAATGGATGCTTCGAAGTAGTAGAGATTATGCCACTGCTTTTTCTAATAATTACAGTAGGATATTGCTTTATGCGTGTCACTACAACACTGTCGTACTTCATGGGGAACTATTAACTCTGTTGTCCAACGAACGATCTAAATGTGGGAAACCACTTTATTTCGGCTATTGAGTTATGTAAAAGTCAGTGGCAGCAATGCTATGACGGGTAAAATTTTAGTATCCTCATGGTTTCACGTTCCAAATGAATTTGTAGTAATCTTCTGACCCACTATTGCTCAACGGCTATCTATTGGCATGGTCACAAGTACGCAATACAGTCCCAATTAATATGTTAAAAATAGTGGCATGATTTCTCTATGAAAAAGCTAAAGTTTTTTAAAAACAAGGAAAGGAAAAAGGTGCTTTGAGAGTCTTAAAATTTTGACGTGGGAGTGGATGAGTTGTTATTAAATCAAATGTTCTTGGTGCCAACTTGAGTACTCTTAATTGACTAAAGAAACAAGAGCAAAAAATTTTCATCTCTCAATAAGAGAGAAACCAAAAAGATTTGTTTCACTTTCCTACCTAAATTTTTGACACTCGCTTGGGCATATGATTTTTTTGCTAGCAAGATATACATGATTAGGAAGTAAACTCAGTGCAATCTTGTGAATATTTGTATGATCATGTTTAATATTGCAAGAATTATGAAGAAAAGAATTTGACACCAACTCGAGCTTGTAAGTTCTTTTATTTAAGTCTCGAATCTCCACTATCATTTCTTATTTCCTTGTCACTCGAGGGCGAGCAACATCTAAGCTTGGGGGACTTGATAGCTATGAGATTCGACACATTTTAATGGTTTTCATTTGGATTTGATGGTTTTCTATCTTTACCTAACGCTAATACTTTGGTAGCAAAGAAAATTTGGTTTTTAATGTGTGTTTATGGTTCTAAACATCAACAGAAGGATTTAACAGTAAAAACACAATATTCAGAAAAAAACAAGCAAGTCTCTTTTTGGAAGCAATGGAGGGGAGTATACTGAAGCTTTAACGAGCAACTATACAGCGGGAATATTTTTCTGGCCATATAGTTTCTGCCATATAGCTGTCATCTCCTTAGTCTTATTAAAAGGGACAACTTTCGTGAATAAGCAAGAGGACAAAAACAGAACACATGAGCCGCCATCCCATCAAGAAGGGAGAAACAAGAGATCCGGAGAAGAAGGGAAAGACGTTCTTCATATTGCTCCACGATCTTCGATCTCCTAGCCACCACACCTTCATAACCATTACTTGTACTTGAGAGATAGAGAGAGAGATATCCACCTTGTAAGACTAGGGTTTGAGATTGTTCTTCCCATCTTGAATTGTGTCGGAATTATTTCTATTTCTTATTGTGGATCTCCACGGTAATATCAAGAAGAACTTCCTTTATTTAATTATATCGATGATGCTTTCTTCTCTCATGTGTGAGTAAGTTCCCTCGGACGTGGGAGATGTAGGGGATTGGTGATATGTGATGTGCCTATATAATTTGCATTAAGTTTGTGGTTGATTTTAATTACTATATTATGTATGCTTGATTATCTGTGGGATGCTTAATGTACATTATCCAATTAAGGGTCTAGACAACATGATGCTTTGTTCTAGTAGATAGAATCTTGTTTGCTAGCATACTGGCAACCCCTCGAGTGACACGGGGATATCAGTCGGAAACTAGTTTGACTCGAGGATTACAAGGAACCACCACTTATTGCATTAGTCCGATCCAAGGAGCTTAATTGCTAAGCAACCTGAAGGATCTTAATCGTCTAGTGACTAATCATGGTTGTGGTAAACAGGCTAGTAGAATTATTGAAGTTGGAATGAAATCTATCAAGATGAGTTCTGGCTAATTATGGGTTGCTCGCCTACACACATACTTATAAGATTATAATTATTACACTTATCACTCATTCACCTGGCACATTTACTATCACTATGAACTGAATCTCCCCGCGCTTACCTTGTCATCTGCAGAAAACAACAAACAAATTGTTTTTTATTTTTATATTTTTTATTTCTGAAGTTTATATTTTAGTTCTTTCCTTTAATCCAAACTATACTCTTATTTCAACGCTTGCAGTCAATTTACTCGAAGACCTGTGATAATTTCGGGTGTGACAAAGACTTCACCCATAAACACTTACCTTGGGCTTCCCGTGAGATCGACATCTTAACTTCGAAACTAGCTACAAACGATCTACATACTTGTAGCCATCAGGCACCCAAATCTTGGGAACGGGACTATCAAACCGTACATGCATGTTTTCGAGCAAGTCTCAGCGTCAGCGGTGTCCATGTGTGTCCGTTTCATATCAACAGCAAGGCTGCATCCCATACAACAGGTTGTTGTTTCGAGGTTTAGTCTCACCTCCACATTTTAATAAAGAGTCGTACCAGTTTAAATTGCCGCATTGTTCATAGTTGAACGAGCCAATTTATCGAACCAAATCTATACATATACCACCTAATAATAAGAATAATAATAATAATAATCTATATCTAATAATAAATTACAGTTTCATCGTTTGTCCATTTTGACAATTTTATCTCTCCAGTCTAGAGATATTACATGGTTTGGCACCTCCAAGTGAAACTAAACGGTTCAATGTGGATAAGGAAAAACCGACCAATGATACCAAACCTCGTGTTTTTGAGGATAAGGGCATCTCTACCGACCCATCCGGTCCGAGCGTGTCCGAACTTGTCCGCACGGATATGCGGGGCATGCGTGGCGCCCCAGCGGACCGATCTATCCGGAGAAACGCATTCGGCTCGACCCATCCATGCATCTAATCTGGAGCTCGGTTGCGTCGGCCCGGACGTGCGCGGACAGCGTGGGTGTCCTGCCTGTTGGCGATGCTGGCCCACCCGTCAGCCACCGTGGCGCTGATTCAGACGCGCGCGCGGCAGCACCGATTTAGACGCAACCGTGGCGGCGATTCAGAGGCGCTGCGCGGAAGGCTAGCCGGCGGCAGCCTGCACCATCAATGGCGACGAGACGACACACTGACTGGCTGGACACTTCAATGCCGTCTCTTCAGCCTCCGCACCGGCATCCAATGTCGGCCCTTTTAACTTGTCATCCGCGGCCATCTTCTGCCCACATAACACCATCCTCTCCTCCTTTTCCTTCTCCACTACCTGTAGCTAGCCATTGCCGGGGGCGGTGGATCGAGGGGAGGGCGCGGTGGCCATGGACGTTGAGGGAGGCGTGGAGGACGCGAGCAAATCACCGCTCCACCATGCTCTCCCTCACCGTCATCATCGCCCGAAGATTTCGACCCAGACACCCAGTTCGCCGTGGCCATCCACCTCGGCATGCCGCGCGACAGGCTGCTCTTCCCCCGCAGGTTGGTGACACTGATCGGCGATGAGCCGCCGCCGCTTGTCATGCTATGGGCGAACGGCTTCAGGACCACCAGGTACCCGGTCAATCTGCAGCCCGACCACCTCGGCCAGATGTACCTTTGCAACGGCTAGGAGTGCTTCGCCCGCTCGCACCAGATCGAGGCGGGCAACATCCTCGTCTTCAAGTACGACAGCGAAGGAAAATTCGGCGTCAGCGTCTTCGACCACACCATGTGCCGCCGCTTCTACCACTTCGACTCTGACTTCTCCTCCGACTCCGACGAGTAGGCTAGGCTTTGCGCGTGCCATTTATGATCTATCGATATAGGCATTGACCATTTGCAATGAAAAAATTTATTAAACCGGCAAATATATTACAAACACGATAACAATGGGTCGCCTATGGGTCGACCTGCATTGGCCATGCCAGCTAGGCGCCGCCTACAGGTCGGTAAGGCCCCATTCTACGCTGAGAGAGCGGTAGATCGTTTCATGCATCTGCAGCTCTTCTTTGGCTTGGGGAAGGCGGGCACATAGGCACGCGTCGTTGGGATTGGCCCGCAATGCTTCACAGAGCTCGTCACACACTCCCATGAGCGCTACACGCCGCCGGTGCTTCGTCAGAAAGATGCGCTCCATCACCTCCCACGAAAAACGCTCGTCGATGGTCCTATTGTAGTTTTAGTGAGAGCATCATGGCAACAGCGGGTACTGCAACCACCACGGCCGCTCGGGCCCCTCTTCTCTATCGGTGTCGGGGTTTCCACAGACCTCGTCGGGTCGACGCCGACGGCCAGGCATGCTGTTTTTTGTGCTGTGGGTGGTGCGGGTCTGGGCCAAGATATCTCGGCGGCCTCCCATTTTTATGGTTGCGCCTGGACGCGGCGGAAAACGCCCAGAACTCGCGGGAAGCGGCGAGAAAGAAAGGCGGGAGACAGCGTGGCGGCGGGAAGACACTGGAAATACACCGGCGTTGGCGATGGCCAGGCGCGAACAAATAAGTCGCACCGCCGGACGCGGTCGGCCGAACAGGCCGGACCACGACCCCAAATCAACCGTGGCCCGACCCAAACGGACAGAAACGAACCATTTAAAACGACCGAATGAATTGCCCTGGTGAAGATGCCCTAAGAAAAGGAAAACCATCACCTGGACTACGGGATGCTAGCGTTCCTCCGACTCCTAGGTGCGACGCGTGTCCCACGTGGCCATGGAAAAAGGAGCCCAGCTCCACCCGGTCCCACCACACTTCATCTTTCTTTTAGGGCATCTCCACCGGGCCGACCCATACGGTCACCCCAAATGGCCCGTTTGTGTCTGTTTGGGTCGGGCCACGGTCGGTATGGGTAGGAGGTCTGGCATGTCCGGCCAGCCGCGCCCAGCGACGCGACCATTTGTCCGCGCTGGGCGAGGCAACTTTATTTTCAGATTCAAACACAAATAATTCGCGCTAAAAACAGGCAAGATTCAAACTTAATTTACATTCAAAATATATAAAAGAGAATTTAAACTACTACTTGCCCTAGGTACTGAACTACGCGCGCCAGCGCCGTCTCGACCATCTACGGGTCAAGGTCGATGTACTCCGGCGGTGTCCAGAGGTTTGGCGGCAGCAGGGCCGGAGCGGGAGCGAGAGTAGGTGAGTTGACCACCTGCCTAGGCCACGGCTTTCATCCGTGCTGGAGGTGCACTAGCTCCATCCCCACCTGTAGCGCGATCATAGGCGCCCAACCCGGCAACGGTGGTGGTGGAGGCAGCTGTGCGTTTGTTTCCGCCACCATGCGGGTGAGATGGAGGGACTCCTCGTAGCCGCGCCACCGGGCCTCTTCCTTGCGCGCGCTGGACGCAATGGCCTGCTCGGGGAAGACGTCATCGTCGTAGCCCTGAGCCAGCACCTCGCGGTACTCCGGGGGCAGGTTCGCGGCGACCTTGTCCGGCGCCTCATGTTTGACGACGACTTCGTCGTCATCATCGTCGTCGCCGTCCTTGCTTCCGAGGTCGGCGTTAGAGTGGTTGTGGGCGCCCTCGGGACATTGTAGACCTCCCACGGCTGCAGGTCGCGGTGGACGGTGGTCGCGCGTCACGCCTTGTGCACCCACTCGAGGAATTTGATCCAGTACACCTCGGAGTGGTAGCCCCTCTCCCACCGATGGGATCGAGGGAGGTTGCTGATCCGCCGGCGGATCTCCTCCGCCAGCCCTCTGCCCGCCTTGGGTGGTGGCGGCACCGGGACATGGTCCCGGTTGAGGTGCCAGCCGGTGGGGAGGGAGACAACCCTGCGCTGGATGTCGCGACCCTCCCTCCAGCGGCACTCGCACTCCCCGACGCGGTAGTACCGCCGGGTGCGATGTTCTCGCGGTGGCGGGTAGTCCCCCACGGGGCCGCTCTGGAACTCCTCAAGCCGCGGCTGAGGCGGCAAGGACGCGCCGCGGAGGAAAGCCGACAGCCGAGAGCCACGGCTGCCAGATGCTTCATGGTCGTTCTTGCTCCGCTTCAGCCACGACGGGGTCTTCATCATTAGTGGTGGTGGTGCTGGTGGCAATGGCTAGAGGTGGTGGCAATGACAACACCAATGGGCGCATGGTTAAATAGCCCAGCTGCCCATGAACACGCGCAGCTTCCCGCTCTTTCGCCATCAATGCTGGCGCGGGAACACAGTCGGCGTCTGGATCAATTTTGGTACTTCATGTTTATAGAAGCAAAAGTGAGAGTTATTAGACTAAAAAAAAGAAAAAAAAAAGACACATGTCAGCGTCTCAACCCTAGGATGGGGGATTTGATCCGTGAATTTGATCCCGGGGACGCTCAGCTCTACCCATAAGAAAAGGCGGACAACCGAACGTCCCAAACCTCCCAGCCACACCATAACAGCTCACATCCCCAACCTGCAACGCCGACGCCGAGCGCCCAGCCCGGCCTTCGCCCCGTGGCCCTTCTCCATGCTCGCAGCCTGACCCTCCCCACACTCGACCTTCGGCCTGTGTCACGCGCGCAGATTGGCTTCCGCCTTGTTCCTATCTCCCGAGGGGCGCCACGCGTCCAGACCAGCCTCCACCCCGCCCGCTACCTTCGGAAGGCGCCGCACGCCCAGCCAGGCCTCCACCCAGTCCCTTACCCCTGGTAGGAACGCGCAACTCGGTCTCCCATATTTGAGAAAGAATGGCAGAGAAAGGCGTGGGTGGAAGTGGGAGGTCAATCCTTTTTTTCTTTTGAGGAATTCACGCGCTTTATTAAACCATTAACACAGTATTTTAATCAGCCATAAGGCTATGAATTAAAAACTGGGGGCTCTCACCTACCCAAGTCTGCCACGCCACATTATTGCAAGCGAATTTTGCGCAATTGTGGACTGTATTGTTTGCTGTGCGTCGAATCAGACTAATACTAAAAGTCTCAAACGAAGAAACTAGCTCACAAACATCATCCAGGATTGGCGAGATGATCGAACGATCCTTCCACCCTTCCTTCCAGAGACGGACCAGCTCAGCACAGTCCACTTCACAAACTACCCTACAGTACTTTCTTTCCACTGCAAAGAGCCAAAGACACTAGCATATCGCAACGGCAGCACCTCAACAGTGAGTGGATCCGAAATACCTACCCTTAAAACCGGCGCTATCGCAGGCAACACCCCCGCTCAATCCTTTTCTTCAGGAGCAGCCTGTCGCGATCTATTTCCATCGCCCTTTCTTTTGGGCCTCTCGTGGGCGTTTCTTTTGGTACTATTGGCCTATTAAGTCTCCGATTGGTAGTTTGCTACAGAAATTCAGTCAACAATCGACGGAATCCATCCAAAAAAGGGTTCACTATGTCAAACTTCAACACACTAGTCCCACATCGTTCCCTTACAAGGAGTCTGACCAGTTCATATACGTTCCAAGTTCCTCGGGGATCAACCACTGATTGTTTTGATTGAAATCTGCTGCCTACATACATGAATTAAAGGAGAGGGCATTGCCTGCAGTGAATTAGAAAGGAAAGGGTGTCTGGTGTGGTACAGAAGGATGTTCCTCTCAGCGGATATTAGTGGAGCTATTCTGTCAACCTCTTGCACAAGCCTTCTTCCTCCTGAACTATTCTGTCTAAAACGGGTCTACTGTGATCTGGCTGGTTTCGATCTATTATTTATTTGGTCATGGATTTTAGCTGAGATTTTTCTGTTTGTGTTTTCTTCGATGGGAAATTTTCAGGCTGGCCACTCAATCCTGCAGAGCAACGCACTGATCACACGTCCACCGCCACGTCCTCTGCTCCACGTCGCACTCCCTTTCGGATCCACACATATGCGCTTCAAGATGAAAGGATGTTAAGAAGAGGAGATACAACTGATTTGATTCTCTGAGATTTTTATTTGTTTGTTGTGTCAGAGCATCTCCACTAGCATTCCCAGAACGCCGATCTGTACGCCGAATTTAGGTCCGAACGGTCCAGTCGCTTTTTCAGAAACCTTTTTTTGTCCGGATTCGAGCAAACTTTGGTCCGGACTTCCCAGGCCATTCCCAGGATCCCGGAAACGTCCTGAAAAACGAAGCGAAAACGGGCGTGGACCAGCTCTGTCGGCGAGACAGTCTCATTTTCCACTCACTTCACTCGCCCAGACTGCAGCGAAGAGCTCCCAGCGCCTCTATCGACATAACTTCGCCGACGGAACTCCTCCACGTCGAGACATGCCCATGCCTCTAGATTTGCTCGCCGTAGTCGCCGCCCATTCAGCCGCCGCTTCCACCACCCGAACTTCGCCGTAGCTCAGCTTCGCTGCGAGCTCCCACCACCACGCCCGCCAAGTGTTCGGCATTTGTCCGGTTCAGTCATGGACTCCGACGACGAGCAGACACTTGCCGTATTGCTGGAGGAGGAGAACGCCGAGGTCGTCCAAGATGCAGAGCACATAGAGATCCTCGCCTCCCCCGCCCAGCTGTACCTGCAGATGGAGAATCCAAAGCGCGGTGGTTCTGAGCCGGGTCATCGGAAGTGCAAGGCGAGGCAAAGGTTAGAGGGCTATTGCTTGTTGTACCCGACTACTTTGCCGACGATCCGAGATCCGGCGGTGCATCAACAGCTGTAGAATGATCTTGTTGAGCACCTATGGATACGCAAGAGCAACACGTAGATGCCGAGCATGAACTGGCTGAACTAGGACAAAATATGTTATATTTTCACTGCAGGCCGAACTATGTTTAAATTTACGCCGAACAATGTTTAAAATTTTGCCGAACTACGGTCGAATGTATGCCAAACTAGGCCGAACAATATTCTGTATTCATATTATGCCGAACTAGACCGAACAATGTTCTGTATTCATATTATGCCGAACTATGCCGAAATCTAAATGAATTTGAGCCGAATTTGAACGGAAAAGGCTGTTCTGAAAACTCGACGTAAGAACGCGAGTGGATAACTCGGCGTTCTGAGAAGGCCCAACGAGTGAAGATTGCTCTTAACGAGATGGCATAATCGATTGTCAACTTACCAAATCTGCTACTGGACCGTACAGTTAAGGCGTGAAGCTCATACATATGGATAAGTTTCAGTTAATTATTTGCTATTGTCCACTTTGGGAGCACTCTGTTACATTATTGACCTATTTACATATCCAGACAACACATCCAGCCAATACTTTATGACATTTTGACGAGGAGAAAGAACTCCTTATTTTAAGGGTGGGACTGTAGCTGCTAAAAAACATGCCATTTAGCACAAGCTAAAATAATGCGAATAAAATTCTCGACCCTAGCTACACGTCTCGGTCAAAAAGGCTAATCCATTAACAAAAAAACTAATTCACACTAATAAAATTCTCCATTGTCCAAAAAATTCAACATGTATCAACAAATGGGCAGCTACATAACTTAGTGAACGGAGATCCCACGCGCTGGCAAACTCGCCTCCCCCTCCTCTCTTGCTATCGTAGTCTTCTCCCTTGAGAGTCGCCCGTGCTCTCCCGGCGCCTCCCTCCTCCTCTTTCGTCGGCGTTGCTGGTAGGAGAGGAGATGGGGGAGGTTGTCGGGCTCTTCTGTGTAGAGTAGGTGTAGGGCTTCTCGCGGTAGGTTTAGGATTAGGGCCAGTCGTTGTTGCCTCCATGGCGTTTGGCGAGATGCCGATGGGCTTGTCCCCTCTGTCGTTGCCGCTCGGCAACAGACGGGCTGTCCTCCTCGTGCTCTGGCGAGTCCCTAAGGTGGGGGAACGCAGGTAGTGCGTCTGAGGGCGGGAGCCTCTTTAATAACGGCGGCGGCTGCTTCGTCGAGATCTGGAGGCCGGCGGTTGTGCCTCTCCCCCTGACCAGCCGTGGTGGGGAGGGGTGGGAGATGGTCGACGTGGTGTAGACCAGATCTGCCGAAGAGCCAGGATGCGATCCGCTGGATCTTTGTGGCCAGATCCAGCGCCTGTTGGGAGTTGTCCTTGGTGTGGCGCTTCCATGGAGGAAGCCAGATACAGCGGCGACGAATCCCATCGGTGGATCCTCTCATCAGGTCAGTGGCCTTAGTACCTCCTGTCTTCGTATGAGGCCTCTTCAATCTTCTCTGGCCGGCCTTGGTGGCGAGGGGAGAAGTAGAGAAGCTGCCGCTTTCGTCGTTCAGAATGTGCCGAGGAAGCCGAGAACTGGCATCGGTGGCCTCGTTTTCTTCTTATGCTATGACGACCTCTGCTGCTGGAGCTCTGAAGATCTCAAGGAATCCCCTCCAGCTTGCAGCCAGGGTGGCTCGGGTGGTTTGCCGGCATCAGTGGTTTCGCTGGCTAGTTTCCGACGCCCCCTCCTTCAACCTCTGGCGGGAGGCCCTTCTACCTTGCTTGTCAATGGCGAGGACGTGACTGGTGATGGTGGCAATTGCATCGCCGGCGAGGTCGGGATTTACACAAGGACTCGATGGCTTTTGGAAATATTTTCTAGGGTCCTCTATGTAAATTGGAAGGACATAGTTGTAATTTATTCTCTTTCAGGTCCTTTCTGCAGCATTGTAACAATTTTGATATTTTAATGCCAGTTTTGAGACCTTCGGGTCCCTTCCCCTGTTAAAAAAAAACATAACTTAGCGAAGTTTCCTCGAATAATGCTTAGTGATTACTCTGATTTTGTTATTTCTTAATTGTTTGATGTGGAATATTATTTGTTCTTTGGAATTTCTAGAGATGTGGTATATCTCCGAGAAAAAAGAAGGAATGTACTCCTCCGTTTCAAAATATAGATGTTTTAGCTTTGTGAAGAAAATGTATCGAGACTTTTTTTTAGTATATAGATTCGCTCCGGTTTAGACTAAATCTAGACAAGAAAAGAAGTCTAGATGTATTTTTTTATAAATCTAAAACATCATATATTTTAAAACAGAAGGAGTACCTAATAATGATAAAAAAATGATGCGAACCGGCTATGTGGTGATGGAGAGATGCAGATGAAGATTAAAGGATATATCTCGAGTTGTGCTATTATAGTACTGTGATATAATCTGAAGAACACACGGGTATGTGTGCTAGTATTCTAAAATAGATAAGCTGCTTAGGAAAGATTAAAAAAATCCGGATAGAATCAACTACGGTTGCTGGTCCGGCCCAATGTGAGCGGCAGCACACTCACAACGTTGTAAAACCCCACCCGTAGCAAATCCATCGGGCCAATCCATTAGGCCGACTCAAACGGTCTTTTTCTGTCCGTTTAAGTTGGTCTGCGCTTTTTTTGGATCTTGGTCCGGCCTATGCAGCCGAGTGTGTCCAGTGGCGTGACCCATTTGTTCAGACTGGGCGATACAATTGCTTTAGATTCAAACTTAAACCTTTCATGCTAAAAACTGGCAAAGTTCATATATTTCATACTTAATTTACATTCAAAATATAAAAAACGAAATTTAAACTACTCCTAACCCTAGCTACCGATCTTCGCGCGCCGGCGCCGCCTCGTCCATCTATTGGTCGAGGTCGATGTACTCCGGCGGCGTCCAGAGGTTGCGCGGTGGCAGGTCCGGAGCGGGCAAATGAGCGGGTGGATTGATCACCTGTCCGGGGCACGACGCCCAACCATGATGGAGGTGCGCCAGATCCATCCCCACCTCCAGAGCGATCGTCGGCGCCCATCCCGACAAAGGAGGCAACATGGCGTTCGCCTGCGCCACCAGGCTAGTGAGCTGGATGGCTTCTTTGTAGCCGGCCCACTGGGCGTCCTCGTCCCGCACGCTGGCCGCAATGGTCTGCTCGGTGAAGGTGTCCTCGTTGTACCCCCGCGCCAGCACCTCGCGGTACTCTAGGGAAAGGTTCGTGGCGACTTCGTCCACCGCCTCCTGCTTGACGACGATGTCGTCGTCCTCCTCGCTGTTGTCTTCCTCGCTGTCGAGGTCGGCGTCGGAGTGGTTGAAGGCATCCTTGTTGTCCGAGTCGATGTTGGGGATCGGGTATACCTCCCCCGGCTACAGGTCGTGGCAGATGGTGGTGGTGCGCTGAGCCTTGTGCTCCTACTGGAGGAACTCCACCCAGAAGTCCTTGATCTAGAAGTGATGCAGCTCAGATTACTGTAGAGCTTTGTTGGGAAACCCCAAGATGAAGTTATGATGAGCACAACAGCAAGTCTTCCCTTAGTTATGAAACCAAGGTTATCGAACCAGTAGGAGAAAAGAAACGACTCTAAGGTGTTGCTAACAACTTGGAACCTACACAACACAAACTTAAGACTTTGCCCCAACGTACAGTGAGGTTGTCAATCTCACCAGTTTGCTAAAACAAAAGATTAAACGTATGGTGTAAAAGGTAATGATTGCTTGCAGAAAGTAAATAGTAATAATAGAGGATATATTAATGGTAAAGATTGGACCAGGGTCCACAATTCACTAGAGGTGTTCTCCTTAATATAAATAACATAACATGATGGGTAAACAAATTACAGCGAGGCAATTGACTGGACTGAGCAAGGCATAAGAATGCAATACTAGACAGTCATGATCCTATGAGATTTGATTGGACATTACAATAATATACATAGACCGCCATCCAACTACATCTATGACTAGTAATCCACCTTCAGGTTATCATCCGAACCTCCTCCAGTATTAAGTTGCAAGCAATGGATAACTGCTTTAAGCAATGTGTGTAAAGTAAACAATACAATTGTTTCATGAACAAGAAATTATTGTTTTCTCCCTAGTGGCAACAACACATCTATAACCTTAGATATTTCTGTCACTTCCCCAGATTCAATAGAGGCATGAACCCACTGTCGAGCATAAATACTCCCTTTTGGAGTCACTAGCATCTACTTGGCCAAGATAGCTACTGGAAACGGAGAGAATGCATGATCTCAAACAACATAGACATGATAAAATCAATAATCATAAGACATGATAGAATCAATAATCAATATGACATAGTAATCTCAATATCCATCGGATCCCTGCAAACACAACATGCATGATTACAAATATATGATCTTAATCATGAACGGAGCTCACAAGATCTAAACATGATAGCACAAAGGAGGAGAAAAAACCATCTAGCTACTGTATGGACCCATAGTCTAAGGTGGAACTACTCACACATCATACCGGAGGCTAGCATGCTGCTAAAGAAGGCCTTCGGGATGATCTCTCCCCTCCGGCAGGGTGCCGGGAAGAGCTTCAGATCCCCCCAATCTAGGAATGATGGTGGCAGCGACTACTGATTATTTTGTGGAGATCTGATCGGGTACTTAGGGTTTTGGCATCGGGGGGATTATATAAGCGAAGATGCAAGGCAGGAGGGCAGGCAGGGGGCACACACCCTGCCCAAGCATGGCCCAGGGTGGGCCCACGCATGGGGGTGAGGGGGTGTGGACACCCTGTGGCTCCCCTCCGGTCGCCCTTTGGTCTCTGTGTTCTCCTCGGTGAAATATTGACTTTGGCTTTTATCCCGTCCAATTCCGAAAATATTTCCTTACTAGATTTTTTGAAACCAAAAATAGTAGAAAACAGGCAACTGGCACTGCAGCATCTTGTTAATAGGTTAGTCCCAGAAAATGTATAAAAATACCTCAAAGTGTAGACAAAGCATAGCAAAGTGGATACTAAATAAGCATGGAACATCAAAAATTATAGATACGTTTACGACGTATCAAGCATCCCCAAGCTTAACTCCTGCTCGTCCTCGAGTAGGTAAGTGATAAAAAGAATAATTTTTGAGCTGACATGCTGACGAGGGTTGATTTCGTCAATGCCCATTGTTACGGACTTGGATTTTGGAGAAGATGGGGAAGCTGGAAGTCACGGAACGGTTAACAGACAAGCAAAACGGGACACAAGATTTACCCAGGTTCAGGCCCCCGGAGGGAAAACCCTACTCCTGCTTGTCTTCTCTTGATTATGGTGGAACCGAAAGTTATAGGGTGCGCAGATGCAATCTGGCGTGAGGTGCGTATGTGATGGTGGAAGAGAATCCTTCTTGCCGTACCCTCCTAGCCTTTATATAGATAGGCAGGTCCCGGGCTTAGGTCGAGTCGGTTACAAATTAGGGTTGGTACCCTTTGAAATTCTATCTAATCTAAACTTGTCCTCTAAGGAGTCGAAAACGTCATGGGCTTGGGCCACCCGAAGTCTTCATGGGCTGCATGCCTTGACGTGGGCCTTCCTTAGGCTAGACCAAGTATACCAATGTCATGTACCCGTGGGGTATATCAATGTCAGTAGCCCCCGAGTGTTTAGTCGAATCGTAGATTTGACTGGAGACTCTTCAATTTTTCGGATGCTATGTAGTTGAACCTATTTTGCAAGGAGAAATGTTTATTTCATACGGATTGTCGATGTGTGTGCCTGGATCACCCGACGGATCAGGGCCAGTTAACTGTCATAGGACAAAACAACACGACCTTCATCAGACTTGAGTCCCCGGACTCAAATTCGGAAAGATTGCTGGTGTGATTCGACTCAGTACGTTTGTGGACTTACAGAAGTCGAATCCCAGTGATTTTCAAGTGATATACCCAACGCGTCCATCAGGATTTTCATCGTGCATGTTGACACGGAAGTTTACTAGGAGAGCGCAGTCAGGTGCGTTATCAGGCCATCAGATGATATCTTTAGGGCTTATCTTTGCATCGCAGACACAACATCCGAAGTTTTATCACCGCAGAGGTGTTTCGGGTGGCCAAGGAGACTGCTTCTCACTTAGCGTTTGTTTGGGCAAAGTTGCCAAAAAGATTTTGTAGTTTTTGATCCGAAGGATCGCAGTCAAAGAATTCATAGGGTGCGCGGCCAGCGCTCCCTATGGGAGTAGCCCCCTAGTGTTTGTTCGAGTTGTAGATTCGAGTAGAGACTTTAGTTCAGTTGTTGTTGGGGAGGTGACCCTGGATAGGGTCAAGACAGGGGAAAGACGAAAGGAATCTCCCTTGTCATGAGCCGAGTTATTGTTTGTGTCGGCCGGGTCATATAAGAGTCGGCCGAGATAAGCAGGGCCATGGCAAGTGTAGAATGATTAACACCTTATCCGGCCGACATATGAGTTGAGTCGGCCGAATAAGTCTGGCTAACTTGAATGCAGGTGAAGGCCGAGCCGAGTTATACGAGACAAGGCCGAGTAACACGAAGCTTGCAGGAGAAGGAGGTGCCTATAGTCAAACCCTAGTCACTGGCTAGGAGGAATCTAGACAGAGCCAAGCACAAAGGACAAGGAGCAGAGCAACAGAAGGGCAGAAGAAGGTCACGGAGGTGACAGTCAGGGAGCCCGAGGCGAGCATGTGAAGCTCTCTGGAACATTGCCGCCGATAGAAGGGGGACACGGAAAGGAAGCCGCCGAGTTACCATATTGGGACAAGCATATTCCAAGGATATGCTTGCCACGTCAGCCCTAGAAGGAACCAAGGCACCTCTTTATAAGGGGGGACGCTGGCTCCTGAGAGGGGGATCGATTCATTCTACACCGTAAGGCTCGTGTAGTAGCTATCTTCTTCCTGCAAACAGCTCAAGGAGCATTTGTAGTCCTTAAGAGGAGAAATAAAGATCTACATGTTAGTCATTTGAGTGTAGAAATCACTACATCTTCCCTCCCTGGATCCCTCTAGCATCCATTGGCCCCATACTTTAGCCTACCTATGGCATCTGCCATGCCACCACCACGACAGTTGGCGCCCACCGTGGGGCAAGTAGCGGTGCTAGCTGGAGTCAAGATCCGGACGGGAAACTTCATCCACATCGGCGAGCGCGTTGTCTCTGGCTTAGTCCAGAGATCAAATCTCTGGGACTATGTCAGCGATAACGCGGGTAGCTTCAGGAGGAAGGCACCTCCGCGCAACGGCGTCTTCATCAACTTGGGCACGCACAAGGTCTACATCAGCGTCGACACCTCCTACGTTTATCGTCACCAGGTTATTGATGCAGTAGAGCCTCCCCTTAGTGCCGCTAACGGCCCGCGTAGAGTGCGCCCTGTCGGCAGCATCGAGGTGATGGTCGCAGTCACGGTACAGGCGGCAGGAGCAGGCGCCAGATCGAGCAAGGACCCGGCGGCAGGAGGACAGGTGACCACGAAGCAAGCAGCTCCACAGCCCACCGAGGTAGATCCGTCGGCAGCCAAGTCAGCCGAGGTGCAGGAGACAACCCCAAAGGCAGCAAGGGTAAGATGGCCACCTCTGTTAAGACCAGAGAATATTCTCCAGGCAACTATAGATAATCTAACCATGCATGTGGCGCCGATACTTGATCCGGCTAACACTCAGGCGGAGTTAGAAGAGACTAGGCAAAAAGTACTGGTAGAGGCAAAAAAGGTGTTGGCCTTGCGGGAGTCCTTCAACAGGACCCTGCGAGAATATGCTAATGCAAACAAACTAGATGTTGCCCCCGAGCGGGTAGATGAATTAAGGTTGAGAAGAAAAAACCTCATGAATGATATCAACAAAGAGCACGAGACTCATAAGGCTGATTCAGTTGATCTAGGCTTGCCGAGGTATAGCACCCCAACAAAGAACCTAAGGGCGGCAAATGTCGCTGCATTGGAGTTAGAAGGATTAAGCGGGGAAGCCCGGCAGAAACATCAAGAAAGAGTGAATGAGCTGGTACGCATTGCGAACCAGCAGAATGAAGAAATGCTTAGGGCTGACCCGGCAAGACCAGGAGCCTCGCGTATGGTTCATTCGGCTGGAGCAGCGCCCGCACTATCAGTGGCAGCAGCATCCTCACCCGAAAACAACGCGCGAAAAGATAAAGCAGTAACTTCAGGAAAAAGAAATAAGCAAATTGTTCCGTATGATCCGGCAGTAGCCGGAAAGGTCAATGAAAACAGAGGCAATGGAAGCCGAGGTAACAGTGGCGATAGAAATCTTGGCCGTGCCAACAAAGGCAACGGAAGCCGAGGTAATGGAGACCTCAGAAGAGGAAATCATGAGAACAATAACCCGACAAAGGGAAGGAGAGACCCACCGCCCGAACCTCAGCCGAGGTATGAGCCTCGACAAGAGCGAGAAATAAGACCAGCTCACCATAATTAGGCAAACAAGAGGTACAATGATGGTTACTCAGATATGGAGTATGCAGGACATGGTGGGAATAACCATTATGGAATAAAGGATTATGCATTAAACTTCGATACCTCGAGCATTGACTCGAGGACTGCCCCATGATTGTTTCTTGTTCTAAAAATATGTATTAAACTTAGGCACCTTGAGCGATGACTCGGGGACTACCCCGTAGTATTCTCTGCATTGAGCCATGAATTATATTTCGGCAACCCAGTTTGTAACTCGAGGACTGCTGCATGATCCTAGATATTCTTTGAGCACACGCAAGAACTAGATAACCCGAGTGATAACTCGGGGACTGACTTGTATTACCCACTGTTTGTCGCCAGACACATAAAAGCTCCATATCTCAGCTAAAGACTCGGGAACTCCCCAAAATTGTTGATCATAACTTGCAAGATATGATATAAACTTGTCTCAGTGATCAGAGGAATAACAAAGCGGAAACAATCAAAAATATCTAAGGATAATGCAAAAAAGAATAACAACCCAGGCAAATTGAAGTATGATAAGGGATGCAACTTATTGTATCACTTTACCAGATATGGGCTTTGGGCATTGTAGTTCAGATAGAAGTTGAAAACACAACAGCTATGCAATCGAGTTTACGAAGGGCAAGCAAGATAAATTCCGAACCAAGGTCAGCCACACGGAAAAATACAATCCGAACTTACGAAATCAAAGTTTGCCAAATCACAGATATAAAGCAATGAGATTTGTTTAGATAGAGTAATAATAATTACCATCACCCATGCCTCAGCGGCGAAAGGAAAAAAGGTTCACACCACACAAAAAGCCGAACAATTGTTCCACAGACATCATACGCCCGGCATACCGGGGACTGAAAATAACTTAAGAGTTTTTTGAACCTAAATAGCGAAAAGGGCCAGAGCACCCTTAAGGGGCAGCAGCATGATTAGGAGCATCGGGAATGGGTATCTCGGATGATGGCGGGGCGACCTCGATCTCCTAGCAGGGGTATTTTCAGGAACTGGGCGCTCCGAGGTAGCTGGCGCTTCAGCCGAAGTTACTTCGCCTTCAACAGAAGCAATAGTAACCTCGGGGGCAAGCCTCGGCTGCTGAGAAACATTAGCTTGAGCTCGAGAATTCTCAGTCCCTTTAGAAGACGATCGTGTGTCGCCATCCTCATCCGAGCTTGCATTTGAGTCACGAGAGTTGTCCGAGTCACCCTCTGCTTCATCCTGATCGGCCGAATCATCATCAGAGGCATCTTCAACTTTGACATCATCCGCCGGATTGGAAAGAAAACTCGGCCCTTCAATCCAATTATGCATGTCAGCATACTCAATAAGCTGGAAGGCACGAGCTTGGCGGCGAGTGACGAACTCTAGATCCTCAACCCAACGAGATCCAGTGCGCAAACTCATCAGAGTATCGAGTGAGATATCCTCGTACCAAGACAAAACGGTTGTAAGTACCATATCAGCACCAGCCCTCCCAGCAGATTCCCTCTAGAGATTTAACTGGGTCTGAGATGCCATTAATCTCTCCACAAGTATTTCGACTTTGTCAATATCAGGCGTTCCTGAGGTATTCGGCCAAAGAACATGGTAGGCCCGAATGGCTGCTTGCACTAGATCTCTTCCCATAATCTTCATTGGTCCAATAGCAGCGCCGACGGCAATCAGGAAGTCTTCCATTGAGTATTCTGGACTCGAGTCTGCGGGGACACCTCGGCGCTGACGAGCAGAAATCACCACCTTAGAGCTCACTGGTTTAGCTTCCGGAAAATGATCTACACGAAAGGAAAACATATCAGTTAAAAATAAGATAGAGAAGAAAATAACTCGGCCGCGGTCGGAAACTTACGATAAATATAACTCAACATTTTCCGGAGATCCTGGGTCCAGTCGGCCTTATTCTTCTCAAAGAGAGTGATTTCCTTGCTCATCGTCCGGTTCTTCAGCTCGGCAGCATCGAGGAGTTCCTTATCTTTCTGCAGTTGTAGGCTTAGTCGGTTCTTTTCTTCAGAGAACTCCTGATCAACGTTTTCCAATTCGGATTTCTGCGAAAGCTTGAGAGACTCAACCTCGGCACATAACCGGGTTATCTCATCATCTTTTTCTTTAAGTTGCGCCGAATGAGTGGTGGCTTGTTCTAAAAAATGCAGCATCATATCAGGCATGGATATGCATTCATGATGCGACGCTGCAAGTGTTTGTAACTCGGCTATACCAAAGCCGGAAGGTTATAAGAAACCCAGGATTTGTCTTGAACGAAAGTCAACAAGTCACAAGACGAAAAGGATAACTAACCTTCAAGAGCGTCAACTTTCTTGGTAAGGCGGGTATTAAGATTATTGATACTAGCTGCATACCAGCAAAGAGTGGATTAGCACGTCAGGCCAAAATTGTTAAGAACTTAAGGAACAATACAAAGATTTATTAAATTACTAGTTTTCTTCACTACGATGACAACCTTCTCATATTTCTCTTGCAATTTCTTGTGTGCAAAGAGCAACCTTTGAAATTTGGCTGTCCGCCGATCATGGGCAACCTAAGTACCAAAGTGAATTAGGCAACTGGATATTCAAAGCTAAAGGAGATCCGAATCAAGCAAAACTTAACTCGGATCTAGGTGGCTGGATATTCAAAGCTAAAACAGATCCGAATCAAGCAAAACTTAACTCGGATCTAGGTGGCTGGATATTCAAAGCTAAAACAGATCCGAATCAAGCAAAACTTAACTCGGACCTAGGTGGCTGGATATTCAAAGCTAAAACAGATCCGAATCAAGTAAATTTTAACTCAGATCTAGGCAACTGGATATTCAAAGTTAAAATAGATCCGAATCAAGTAAAACTTAACTCGAATCTAGGTGGCTGGATATTCAAAGCTAAAAAAGAGCCGAATCAAGTAAAACTTAACTCAGATCTCGGTGGCTGGATAATCAAAGCCGAAATAGATCCGGATTAAGCAAAACTTAATTCGGAATATGGATGGACCACGGTCAATCCAGGTCATGCAGGAAATTGACTTAGCAAATAATGCATTTGAAGCCTAACAAAGCTTCCAAACGAACAACATATTATTCGGTTGCAAGCTTCGGGGACTAGTGTATATATACTATCATGTGAATAACAGACAAAGTATCAACAGAAGCGCTTAACTCGTTCATCTTATCACTGTCAAGAATAATCTTAGCAGCCATATGCAAACGACTGCTAATGTCGGAACGCTGAAATGGCTGGCTACTCGGATTGCCCTCAACCTGATTGGCGGTGTTCCAGTTATTGGCGTATTCCACCAAAGAGCCGAGGTTGTTCCCACTCTCAGCACGGGTCAGTACTTTACCTCGGACCCGTTGGGTAACTACCGCCATCGCAGGACTCTTGTGAAGAGTAAGCTGAGTGTCGGCGGCCGGGGTGACAACAGGATTAGCAGAGGAAGCCCCCTTGCGGAGTGCATCAGCTATGTTGGGTTGAGAAGAGCTAGCCGACCCCTTCTGAGATGCTGAAGGTTTGGTAACAACAACCTTCCTAGTCTTAGAAGAGGTTTTGGTAGGGGCAGCAACCTCGGCATTAGGAATCACATCTTGAGGAGCAGGGGAACTATGGTTTCCAAGGGGGCCGAGATGGTGATACCTTCGGCTGGAGCGGGAGTAACAGCTGGGATCGTGGTGATCAGAGGGTCGTTGGGGGAAACCTCGATGGTCTGAAGAGGGGCAACATGTTCAACATGATGATCTACTGGTGGAGTTATGTTCGCATTGATGGTGGGAGCTATGGGTACATCTCGCTGATGCGATGTATGAGTCGGCGCAGGAGGAGAATCAACACGAGAGGGACTGGGAGCCCGAATATCCTCCGGGGGTGGAGGAGAAGGCTGCCGAGTCGTATGGCTTGTCATACTCAGACCGCTTGGCTTGGCAGAGAGAGGAGCTCTACAAAGGACAAAGAGTCGAATCAAAATACGGAAAGAAAGAAACAAGAAATACGAATGAAAATAAACTCACCCAGTAACCCCAGGCATGGTCTTACGCCTCGGAATATGCTAGGAAGACTTCTTCATTCGCTTCTTGGGAGCAGCGTCGGAGGGACCTGCCGGAGCGGTGTGCTTCTTCGAGGCAGCAGGAGCTCGAGAAGCAAGAGGCTCGGCGTCGTGCACCTGACCGGCTGAATTAGCTGGGAAAGTAGGAGCCGGAAATGCATAAGATAGGCATCGCGGCTGAATGTGGTCATCAGATCCTCAGCCGAAAATGCTTATAGATATGATAGTCGTCGAGCTCAACCGTCGAAACTCGGCTGCTGATGAATGTGGTCATCAGATCCTCACCGCGGAGCCCGGCGTGGACCAACTCCTTGAGACGAATCTCAAATGCCTCGGCCAAAGCATGGCTCTTCCTAGGATTGTAGTTCCAATTCTTCTTGGAAGGGGTGCCGATAGAAAAGGCGGGGAGCCGAATCTTATCTTCTTTTCCAGTGTTTTTGACATTTCTTGCAAGACTCGAGGCCAGCGACACGAGGGAACTCGAAGTTTCTCCGAGGTGTAATGGACGCGGCCCCGCACTGGGTAAGGGACTTCTCGGAAGGGTGAAGAGATTTTTCCGGTACGACATTAGATCGGATCTGGAAGAATTTAGACCAAACAGGTACGGAGGGCCAGAGGCCGAAGTACCCCTCCGAGGCCGAGATGTAAGCTGACAAGGAGGCAATAGCATTGGCAGGCAGGTGATGCGGCTGGAGGCCTAAGTAATCAAGGAACTCCCTGGCGAAATCGCTAAGGGGGAGGCCGAACCCGTGAGCAAAATGGGACATGGAGACTACGTATTCTCCCTCGTTGAGCACGGGAGAGGATTCATTGCCGGGCAAGCAACAGCTTACCTTGGCAGGGATTTAGCGTGTCTTGATGAGCCACTCTACCTCACGGCGAGTGACAGTGGAACCCTGCCAAGAGCCTCGTTCTGGACCGGATGCGAAATCATCCTCCTCGACGAGAGCTCCGCTGGCAGAACTAGACATGGGCTCGCCGAAGGAATCAACGGAGGAGAAACTAGCGGTAGAATGAGGCCTGGAAGCGCAGGGCCCCATCATGATTCTAACGAGCGTGGCGGAGCGACAAAGAAGAACCACCGCAAGGAATCTAGTAAACCGAGGGATAGCCTAGGGAGGAAATCTAGCGGCAGTGCTATAGAATAACTCACCCGCAGAGGCGGCGAAGAAGGGCACGGCGGTGAGGTCATTGGAGGAGAAGAACTGCAGCGTCACCATCGAGGAGATCGACAATGGCGCAACCGCCAGCACACGAATAGAGGCACTGGCGCGAGAAGGAAGAAGAAGGGCAAACGAAGGGGGAAAGTAAAACCGTCTGGCCCTTCTCCCCTCCTAATAACCGTGCAGTCCTGGCGGTAGTGGGATCGTGGGTGCGCATGATAATCGTGTAAATCACGCGCGCGGCGGAACCGTTCGCTACTAGTGGAGCCACACCAAAGACCACACGGCGCAGGAGGGGATCGGGCCTCCTGACCGATGCGGTACTCGAGGCGTCACTGCGCCGACACGACAGGCGCAGTAGTCACTGTAGCTTGTAAGTGGGCACTGTAGAGGAACAAAAAACTAGAAGAATAATGATGAGTGGTACACGTAGGACGAGGCGTGCTCAGGAAGCTGCACGGAAACCTCGAACAGAAAGAAATAGCTCGGAAAGAAGAAGAGAAGTATGTTGGGAAACTGATGTGGCCCGGCCAAGCTTTCAGGCAGGACCACAGCAGCTTCGGGGACTAATGTTGGGGAGGTGACCCCGGATAGGGTCAAGACAGGGGAAAGACGAAAGGAATCTCCCTTGTCATGAGCCGAGTTATTGTTTGTGTCGGTCGGGTCATATAAGAGTCGGCCGAGATAAGCAGGGCCATGGCAAGTGTATAATGAGTAACACCTTATCCGTCCGACATATGAGTTGAGTCGGCCGAATAAGTCTGGCTAACTTGAATGCAGGTGAAGGCCGAGCCGAGTTATATGAGACAAGGCCGAGTAACACGAATCTTGTAGGAGAAGGAGGTGCCTATAGTCCAACCCTAGTCACTGGCTAGGAGGAATCTAGACAGAGCCAAGCACAAAGGACAAGGAGCAGAGCAACAGAAGGGCAGAAGAAGGTCACGGAGGTGACAGTCAGGGAGCCCGAGGCGCGCATGTGAAGCTCTCTGGAACATTGCCGCCAATAGAAGGGGGACACAGAAAGGAAGCCGCCGAGTTACCATATTGGGACAAGCATATTCCAAGGATATGCTTGCCACGTCATCCCTAGAAGGAACTAAGGCACCTCTTTATAAGGGGGACGCTGGCTCCTGAGAGGGGGATAGATTCATTCTATGATGTAAGGCTCGTGTAGTAGCTCTCTTTTTCCTGCAAACAGCTCAAGGGGCATTTGTAGTCCTTAAGAGGAGAAATAAAGATCTACATGTTAGTCATTTGAGTGTAGAAATCACTACATCTTCCCTCCCTGGTTCCCTCTAGCATCCATTGGCCCCATACTTTAGCCTACCTATGGCATCTACCGTGCCACCACCACGATAGTCGTTTTCAGCATAGGTCCTAAGGACACAATTTTTTTTGGATGCTTCAACCGATCCTCCATATGGGAGTAGCCCCCAAGTCCGTAGTGGAGTCGTAGACTCGACGTAGGACTCAAAGATAATTGCGAGGTGTAGTTACCTTAGTCATTTCTCAAGTGCGTGACCAACGCTCCTGATAGGAGTAGCCCCCGAGTAGTTTCTCGAATCGTAGATTCTAGTAAGTACTTGATTGATCATCCGAAAACTTTGAGACGATGCTTGGCCTTGCCTTGATGACATTAGTGGTGACGATTGGTGATCTCAACCGTCTGCGGCAGCAGAGATGATACGAAGAGACGATCATGGGTCCCACCGCCTGACTTGAAGTTGACTAGTCAAGCATAGACGTGGCAAAAATTACGGCATATCCTCGGTTTCCGTGCATAGTGCACGGCGTGCTGGCGAAGGTTCGGTGTAGTGCTGACACGTGTATGGTTAGATATGAGGTGCGCGCTAGGGCTTCTGAATCAATGGCTCGTGTGCATCTTCTTCTTCCTTTTATACCGTAGATAAACAGTGATTGTCTTTTACCCTTCATCATTTGCTCATCTCCATTGCCTCCATTTTCACGAGCTTCGCTGCCCTTCGCTGCGCTCTGGACATTCTTCGCACTTTTCCCTCTTCCTTCTTGCGCTCGCACCGTCGCCATCGCTACTACAAGATGGGCAAGCCAAAGAATATCGCTGCCGGGACTGGTTCGAGTGCCGCCGCCGCCGGCAAGAAGGTTGCCGCTACCGACCATGCCACTGACGACGGGTGGAAGCGCATGGACATGCGCGATGGGGATCTGCGCAAGCTGCACGATGCTGGGTTGATCCCCCAGAACAAGGAGGACACCATCCTCCCCGGTAACGAGGTAATCTCGCGTCCACCCGAAGGGTTTCGGGTGATGTTTTATGCCTTTGTCATCCGTGGTCTTTCTCTTCTTGTCCACGAATTCCTTCATGGACTTCTCTTTTTCTATGGGATTCAGTTAAATCTTCTGTCTCCCAACTCTCTCCTCCACATTGCTTGCTTCATCACTCTTTGCGAGTGCTGGCTCGGTATCGAGCCACACTTTGTCCTCTTACAGAAGATTTATTCCATGAAGAGGCAGTCTGGCACCAGCGGAGGCTATCCGCTCGGCGGCTGCATCATCTCCATTTGATATTCTATTCTTTTCTTCTCCTTTTCCATGTGCGAGTCCGTCCAGTATTGGTGGAAGAAGTGGTTCTACATCCGCGACGCCAAATTGGACATACAAGAATATGGTCTCGCCCCTTTTGACTCCGCTCAGAAAATCGTCCCGAAGAGGTCGTGGAAGAACCACATCTTGGAGGATGAAACAACGGAGGCGGAGGAGCTCTACCGTCGCGTGGAGGCGCTCTAGCTGGTGGTCGAGAAGGATGTCAATGGTGTCGATATTATTCACACCTTCCTCAAGCATCAGGTGCAGCCGCTCTAGGCGAGGGTGCATCCGATGTTTCTTTATACTGGCCGTAGTGATCCGACGAGGGTCTCACCTGAGGAGCTGTCCAAGGGTGACCTTGATAGAGCCCTTCGGCCCTTGTTGAAGTTCAAGGCTGACGAGGACCTCCTGGGGAAATCGTTGACCTCCCCCTGCAGCGCCAAAAATGCAGCTCCACAGGTGGAAAATTATAGCTTGCATGTTCCTCTGATACGTCGGAAACGTATCAATAATTTTTGATGTTCCATGCTTGTTTAGTATCTACTTTGCTTTGCTTTGTCTACACTTTGAGGAGTTTTTATATGTTTCCTGGTACTAACCTATTAACAAGATGCCACAGCGCTAGTTGCATGTTTTCTTCTGTTTTTGGTTCCACAAAGGCAGAAAAATAATATTCTCGGAATTGGACGGGACAAAAGCCAAAGTCAATATTTCACCGTGGGGAACACAGAGTCCAGAGGAGATACGGAGGGGAGCCACAGGGCAAACGCACCCCCAGACATGGGCCCACCCAAAGCCACGCCTGGGCAGGGTGTGGCCCCCCTGGCCGCCCTCCTGCCTCGCCTCTTCGCCTATAAGAAGCCCCCGATGCCTAAACCCTAAGTACCCGATCAATATTCCACAAAAAACCGTCTATAGCCACCGCCACCATCGTCCCTAGATCGGGGGGGGGTCTGAAGCTCTTCCCGGCACCCTGCCGGAGGGGAGATCATCCTAGAGGCCTTCTTCTTCATCATTCCAGCCTCCGGTATGCAGCGTGAGTAGTTCCACCATGGACTACAGGTCCATGTAGTAGCTAGATGGTTGTATCTCCGCCTTTGTGCTTTCATGTCTAGATCTTGTGAGCTCCGTTCATGATCAAGATCTCATCTATTTGTAATCATGCTTGTTGTGTTTGCGGGGATCCGATGGATATTGAGATTACTATGTCAGATTTATTAATGGTTTTGTGTATTTGATTCTATCATGTCTGTGTTTTTTGTGATCTTGCATGCTCTCCGTTGTTCGTGGCTATCTTGGCCAAGTTGTATTTTTCCAGAAGATTGAGGAAGCCAAAAGGAGGGATGAAGAAGGGCTGCAGGGGGCCCACACCCCCTAGGCGCGGGCCCACCAGACCCCGCGCCTAGGGCAGGTGTGGCCCACATGCCCGGCTCGCGACTCCGCCCCTTCGTCTATATCTTACCTACGAAACCCCAAGCCTCGGGGAGCAACCACAAAAAGATTTCTGCCGCATCTAGGGGAAAGATTTCTCCGACAGACAAATTTCTACCGAGGGAATTCCTTCTCGGAGAGGGGAGATTGTCTCCATCAACACCATCATCAAGCTAGGCTTCATCGGGATCATCATCATCATCCACACCATCATCTCCACCAGCACCATCATCACCACTCTGTACCGCTGTAACAATTGTGTTGGATATTGCTTTAGTTCTTAGGGAAACTTTCCCGGTGTTAATTACTATTGTAGTTGATGCTTGTGAGTGGAACCATTGGATTATTGTTTATGTTCAGATTGTTATCCATTATCATATCATCTTTGATCTTGATCCATATGATGTCTTGTGAGTAGTTCATTTAGTTCTTGAGGACATGGGAGAGGTCATGTTGTTATTAGTGGATTTGTGTTGAGTTATTATTCAATGGTTTAGTATTTAAGTTGTGGTGCTATTCTTCTAGTGGTGTCATATGAACGTCGACTACATGATACTTCACCATTTATGGGCCTAGGGGAATGCATTGTGTATTTGGCTACTAATTGTGGGGTTTCCGGAGTGACAAAAACATGAACCCCCGTTAGGACACCTTTGCACAAGGGAGCATAGGATCTCAGAGTTTAAGGATGTGGTTAGATTTGTATCTCAATTACTTGCCTGTAGTTATGGATGTTTGCAGGGGGTTTAATCACAAGTATGTATTAGTACAAGTATGGTCGGTACATTAGCACATGTTCACCCACACAACACTTACAACACCAGAGAAGAGTACTCAGCTATATGAAGCGAAAGCACTTGACAGAATTCCCATGTGTCCTCGAGAACGTTTGCCGGAGAAGAGAACACGGCCGATGGCTACGGTTTCTCCGATTCCCGTGAAGAGCTTGGACCTCGCCCGCTGTAGAGCCTGAAGCGCCTCTTGCCCCATGGTGGGCGCCAACTGTGGTGGTATTGCCGACGAGTACTCCATGGAGGGTTCCTCACAGTGCGTGTTTAGAGATGTGGGGTAAGGCGGACGGTTGATGGGTATGAGGTAACACAACTTACCCAGGTTCAGATCCCACGACGGTGGCAGAATCCTACTCCTTCTATAAATCACTATAATGGCAATACGCCGAGTTACAGGGATCGGTTCGCTGTGCGAGGTATGAGTTAATTGGTGACCTAAAGGCTCTCATAGGTCCGGCTTATATAGTTGCCAGGGCCTAGGGTTACAGGGAAAGTCCTAGCCGGACAGGTTACAGAGACCTACACAATATACAATCAGTCTAACGTGTCTTACACTCCAAGGCTCTGGGTACGTCGGTAACTCCTCCGCAGCCTTCCTTTATCTGGCATGGGCCTCCCTTCTGGATCCATCTAACTGGGCCGCCCAGCAGGCCATGGGCCATGCTACCAACTGTGGTCCACCCGGTTTATCCGGATAGGAGACATGCTATGAGGATACCCATATAGCATATCCCCAACAGCCTTCTTTCATATCAATGATGTCACCAACAGTTCTAAGAAAAGGTCTTCCCAAAGTAATAGGACATGAAGCATTGTATTCAACATCCAAAACACAGAGATCAATAGGGACATAAGCATTTTTAACCATAATGACAACATCATTAACACTCCCCATGAGTTTCTTCTTAGCATTATCATTAAGTGGGACATCCAAATAACAATCTTCCAAAGGTGGAAAATCAAGCATTTCATAAATCTTCCTAGGCATAATAGAGACACTAGAACCAAGGTCACATGAAGCTTTGAGATCAAAGTCATTCACTTGCATATTAATAATGGGTTCCCAACTATCTTCTACATTCCTAGGAATATAAGCTTTGTGTTTCAACTTCTCTTCCTTAATTTGAACAAGAGCACCTGTAATGTTTTTGGTGAAAGATACATGCATATCACTAGCATCAGGACTTCTAGCAAGCTTTTGTAGGAACATAATCACTTCAAAAATATTGCAACCATCAAGATCAAAATCAAACTTAGCATCACTAGTAGTAGATTCATTGGGCTTAGGCATTGTAGGAGGAGGAATAGGGACTTCTTGTGGTTTAGTGGCATCCATATTGGTGGTGGTGATAGTGCACACACTATTGTTTCTAGCAATTTCAGCTTCCCTTTCCCACTTAGCATGAAGTTGGGCTAACAGTCTAACATTTTCATCAATAGTAACTTGTATGGCATGAGTAGCAGCAAAGGTACTTTCCATGGTTTCATGTTTAGCAGCCATTTTATTAATCAAAGAGGAATGTGCTTCTGACAAAGAGGAAATGTTTTTCTCTACATTCAAAAGCTTTTCCTCCACAGTATTGTTGAAAGTGGTTTGTTTACTAATAAAGTCTTTGAGCATGACTTCAAGTTCAGAGGGGGAACTTCTAGTATTGTTGTAGGAGTTTCCATATGTGTTGACATTATTAGGAAGATAAGGCCTATAGTTATTACCATAAGCATTGTTGCCAAAATTATTATTCCTAATGAAGTTCACATCAACTTGCTCTTGTTGAGCAACCAAAGAGGCTAAGGGAACATTATTTGGATCTAAAGGATCTTTTCCATTAACAATCATAGCCATGATAACATCAATCTTATCACTCAAAGAGGAGGTTTCTTCAACAGAATTTACCTTCTTACCATGTGGATCTCTCTCAGTGTGCCATTCAGAATAATTAACCATCATATTATCAAGGAGTTTTATTGCAGCACCGAAAGTGATGGTCATAAAGGTACCTCTAGCAGCTGAATCCAACAGGTTTCTTGAGGAGAAGTTCAAACATGCATAAAAGTCTGGATAATCATCCAAGCAGTAAGTCCATGAGTGGGACAATTCTTAACCAAATATTTCATTCCTTCCCAAGCCTGAGCAACATGTTCATTATCAAGTTATTTAAATTTCATAATATCACTTCTCATAGATATAATCTTAGCAGGAGGGTAGTAGTTTCCAATAAAAGCATCTTTGCACTTAATCTAAGAATCAATACTCCCTCCGATCCATATTACTTGTTACTAAAATGAATGTATCTAGACATGTTTTAGTGCTAGATACATCCATTCCAATGACAAGTAATATGGATCGGAGGGAGTACTATTTCTAGGCAAGGATAGCAACCATTCTTTAGCATTTCCACTCAAGGAGAAAGGAAACAACTTGAGCTTAATAATATATCCATCTACATCCTTATACTTTTGCATCTCACAAAGTTCAACAAAGTTATTGAGATGAGCAGTAGCATCATCGGAACTAGCACCAGAAAATTGCTCTCTCGTCAAAAGATTCAGCAAAGCAGGCTTAATTTCATAAAAGGTAGCATCTGGAGAAGGTGGAGCAATAGGAGTGCTTAAGAAATCATTATTGTTTGTGCTATTGAAGTTACACAACTTGGTGTTCTCAGCAGAGTTCATTTTGGCAAAAGTGGATCAAGCCAAAGCAGCAGCAGGGACTAGAGCAGGAACTAATTTATTTGTGTTTTTTATAAGGGAAAGCAAACCAAACTAAACTAATTTTTTTGGAGTTTTTGATAAGAAGAGGCAAACAAAACCAAGAAAAACAAAAAGAAAGTAAAGAGAAAGGTTGAGGAGGACTCCCCTTGTGAAGACGTCCTTAGCCTCCCCGGCAACGGCGCCAGAAAAGCTTGTTGGCGCTCTATCAACATGGGAGCCCTTCGTTGGGAAACCCCAGGAGCAAGGTGTGAAGAGCACAACAACAAGTCTTCCCTTAGTAAGAAACCGAGGTTATCGAACCAGTAGGAGGAAGGAAACGTCTCAAAAGTGTTGCAAGCAACTTGGAAACCTGCACAACACAAACTCAAGACTTTGCCCCAACGAACAGTGAGGTTGTCAATCTCACCGGTTGTTGTAACAAAGAATTGGCTGTATGGTGTGGAAGGTAATAGTGATTTGCAGAAAGTAAACAGTAACAGTGGAAGATGTATCAATGGTAAAGATTGTACCGGGGTCCATAGTTCACTAGAGGTGTTCTTCTTAGATAAACAAAAATATCATTGCTGGGTAAACAAATTACAGCAGAGCAATTGACAGGACTAAGAAAGGCATAACAATATAATACTAGACAATATGATCCTATGAGATTCGATTGGGCAATACAACAAGATACATAAACCGCCATCCAACTGCATCTATGAATAGAAGTCCACCTTTGGGTTATCATCCAAATCCCCTCCAGTATTAAGTTGCAAGCAACAAACAACTTCTTTAAGCAAAGTGTGTAAGGTAAACAATCCACTTGTTCCATGAACAAGGGACCGTTGTTTTCTCCCTAGTGGCAACAACACATCTACAAGCTTAGAGATTTCTGTCACTTCCCTTAGATTAAATAGAGGCATGAACCCACTATCAAGCATAAATACCCCCTCTTGGAGTCACTTGCTGCGTTTGTTCTTTATTACTTGCACTTCGTTTTGTTGCCTTATCAGAAAACCACTAAAAATCTGTTTGCTAAGTATTCAAGGGGATTTCCTGCTCCACACCACTGTTTAGCACCTTTTGCTCCTCGCTGGGATCGACACTCCTATTTATTGAAAGTACTACGATACACCCCCTATACTTGTGGGTCATCAGATCCCGACGAAGACGAACCCTACCCGCGGCTCGATCGTACCCATCGGAGACATCCACCTCTTCATCGGCAAAACCGACTCTGGCACTAGTTCCCTGGAATTCGGAGGAGCGTCAAGACCCGCACGGACTGCCTATGGGCATGATACGTTCACGGAAGGATCGATGTCGCATCTCTCTTTGGAGTTTGCCGGCAAAGATCAGAAAAATTCAAGGCCCACCCAAACCGCCCCGGTGCAGGATATAATGGTGGAAGATCGCTGCAAGTCCGCCGGCTTCGTCCGTGCGTCTGGACAGCAGAGATCCAAGTTCATCGGAGTGGTAACCATCTTCGATCTGCCGTGTTGCTTGCAGAGAGAGGGTGAAAACCCCCGCGATTACCTTGTCAGGTGGCTCCGTATATGGGCCGATCTGGCAAATTACCCCAATGATGATGCCATGCATCACTTTGTGGAAGGACTGGACCAAGGTATGCTTCTCCAACATACGCTAAGGCGGCAGTAGGCTTCAGGATGCCTCACTTTTGAAAGCATGGTGAACACCGTCAACAACTACGCAGAAGCTGAGGAGGCTTCCCAGACAACGCTTGTGCTCTTAGACGGCGCCCCTCTGCCTCAGCCACCACCACCGCCGCCTCCGATCATTGTCACTGCAGCTGCACCACCACCTCCAGTCATCGTCGTTGCTGTTGCACCTCCACCGCCTATCATCGAGGAAGCCCCGTCACCCTTCGACTCCGTGCTCGACGCGCTCTACACCGACATCAGCGCTGAGTCAGAGGAGATAGACTTCAGCTCGGAGGAGCTAGACTCTACCATGCAGGAGATGGAGGAGGATTACAAACGCGACAAGAAGGCCAACAATGCCATCACGTCCCGAGAGGTGTTCGTCGCCATTGGGACGGCGATGGATAAAGAACAACCCGGACAAGCTCCGCCTACAGCGTTGGACAAGGGGAAGGGACCACCTATTGCTGCCGACAAAGATCGCGCAAAGGTCATGCCCCTCCGCCTAACCCAATGCTGCAGCCGCAGGAACTCGGCACCGGTCCGAGTAACAACAACACCGCAAACCTGCCGCTTCTAGCATCTACGTCTACTACTTCCCAAATCACTCCAGCTGATAGAGTGATGTACGACAACCTACTTGTCGAGCCCATGACCGTGGCCCATATACGGAATGTAGTCCATCTTGACGAGAAGCGCCAACAGCTACTGGAGGAAGCACATGCCATCGTGAAGCAAGGCACACAGTTAGATCGAGATCTGCCCAATGCGCAGAAGTCAATAGAGAAAGCTAGAGCAATGGAGGCCGATTACAAGACTCTGCTCAAGCAGCAGAAGGCTAAGAAAGCTCTGACTCACGTCATCAATGATCCTGGTGTACGGCGAAACCTAGGTGGGCTCTCTCGAAGCCGGCACAGGACAAGCCATACATTAACAGTGAGGGCATGCAGGTGATGCCCACTCCTATTCTCAACCTCGCCGTCGCCAAGACTCTTCTGGAGCAGGATAGATCACCCGCAGCGGTGGAGCAGGTCTATGACCTCGTGGCCAAGGCCGTGAAGCAGCAGGAAAGGGCCACCTCTAAGAGGTACGAGTCTGACCCAGCGTTTTGCCAGTCTAGCCATCACAAGCCTCCAAGGGACCAATCTCCTCATGATGTCGGATCCCAGACGGGTTCATCAGAACAAAGACGGAGGGATGCACGCAACAGGAAGGACGCTATCCCCATATCCTACGACCATGGAGGTAAGGCTCATCCTCGTCGCCCATCTCCATCGCCCCGATCTGCCCGACATCGTGAAGACACCAAGGCTCACCACCGCACAGATATGCCTCCACCAAGGCAGAGCGGTATCATCATCCGCGACAACGCGGAGCAGACCCGTCATGATGGGGAGCGCAACAAAGGACACAAGAGAAGGTCACGCCATGACCCTCCGCGTCCGACAAGCAACCGCGACAAGCATGAGGCATCGCAGGAGGGTAACAGCAAGAAGGCTAACCCACCGCCACCTCCGCCTCCGTCGCCCCCTAGCAGCCACCATGGCGGAGGAGGCCCGCATCATTCACGCAGCCCATACCCTGGCGGCAAGAAGAAAAGAGCAAGCCCAGAGCCATACAATGCACGTTCACGTTTGGACAAGATTAATGAGGCCGGGAAGGACAATACTTGGGACCATGTTTCTTTGGACCTATAATACAGACCGCAACTTACCCCAAAGGTTTCCGGATTGACAAGACCATCAAGCCCTATGACGACACCGCAAAACTAGCTACATGGTTGCATGATTACGGCAACGCGGTAGAGATCTCCAGGGGTAACCCCAACATCGCCGTCAAGTACCTCCCCCTGATGCTGGTGGGCACGACCCGATAATGGATTGATGACTTGCCGGAGAAATCCATCTGCAACTGGTTGGACATGCAAGAAGCATTCACCAAGAACTTTGAGGGTACGTATAAACGTCCTTGTACTATTGGCGATCTACATCAGTGCGTGCAGGAGAAAGACGAGTCATCTCGCGCCTACCTCTCTTGCTGGATGGATATGAAGAATTCCTGCGCAGGAGTGCATGCTCAGACCGCTATGGCCGCCTTCATCGATGGGTTGGAGAAAGGTACGTTGCTCCGACATAAGTTGAAGCGCTTGCAGGACAATCTACGACTAGATCTCAATCAGATGATCCAGCTAGCTAGTGAGTTCGCGGCTACCGACGATGATGCTCGCGGCTCCGTGCCGGCAATGGCCGTTCCAACTCAAGCTAGGAGGAACAATAGCACCAAGCGGAAGAGCCCGCCAGAAGAAAAGCAAACATCCGACATGGTCGCCATGACATTTGCAGGACGAGGTGATGGCGGACAACGTGGCCGAGGACGGGGGGATGGTCGTGGGAAGCAGCGAGGTAGTGAAACTACATCGGCAACGCTCCGTGTTCCCCAAATGCATGAGGAGTACCGTGATATGCCATGCCTGGTACACCTCAACGCCAACGCAAAGCCACTCACACCAATCACCATTGCAAGTTCATCAATAATCTCAAGGAGGACCCGGAGTCCGGCTACAAGCAAAGTCAGAAGAACAGACCGCGAGGCAAGGGCAAAGGGAAGAAGAAGGACGAGGCGTCCAAGGATTCAAGTGACATGGATGAGGATGTTGACCCCAAGCACGCTGCCAAGGGCGATGGCAAGGGTAAGAACCCCTTTGAGAAGAAGAAGGCCATTTTCCACACTTTCCTTGGGACCCCCACTGTCCGACAACAGAAAGACCTCTATGAGGATACTGATGGCCACTCTACCCCCAGTTCCCCAGTACCTACGCTGGTCGTAGATTCCAATTACTTGGGACAGGAAGGATCACCCAGACCTCATCCCTACGGAGAACCAGTACGCCATGGTCATCAATCCCCTAATTGACGGCAACGAGTTCACCAAGTGTATGGTGGATAGTGGAAGCAGCATCAACATTATGTACCTGGATACGCTGCACAAGATGAACTTGACGGAGGCCAACCTAAGGCGGACCAGCACCATCTTCCACGACGTAGTTCCTCGTCAGGAGGCTTGGTCCCTTGGGTGCATCACACTTCAGGTTGCTTTTGGCGATGTTAGTAATTACCGCCAAGAATGCATGACCTTTGAGGTGGCCCCCTTCAAAAGCATGTACCACGTCATATTTGGACGCGACATATTCCACGCCTTCATGGACAAGCCATGCTTCGTCTACAACAAGCTCAAGATACCCAGACCAAACAGTGTCATCACCGTATCCGAAAGTTTTACTAAGGCAAGGGACTACGAGATTGGAGAAGCAGCCTTTGCAGAAGTTGTGTCCTCTATAGCAAAGAATTCAAGGAGATCCAGAGCAAGGTCGATGCCATGGATATGCCGGTGTCGGAGAAGCAGATTTCCGACTCTGCCCCAGCATTCAAGGCCGCCATCGAAACCAAGCCGGTGGAACTCGTGGTAGGCGATGCCTCCAAGATCACCGCCATTGGGACGAACCTGGATCCCAAATAGGAAAACGCGCTCGTCGAGTTCCTCCGTGAGAATAGGGACATCTTCACCTGGCAACCTGCCTACATGAAGGGTGTACCTAGGGAACTTGCCGAGAACAGCTTGAATATGGACCCAAAATGCAAACCGGTGAAACAACCTCTACGACGCTTCAGAGACGAGAAGAGACGCGCCATAGGCAAGGAGATAGCTAGGTTACTTAAGGCTAGTTTTATCTGAGAAGTCCTTCACACCCGATGGGTGGCAAATCCTGTACTTGTCCCCAAAAAGGGAACCAAAGAATTAAGAATGTGCGTTGATTACACCGGCTTGAACAAAGCGTGTCCCAAAGATCCGTTTGCTTTGCATCGCATTGACCAAGTCATTGACTCGATGGCTGGCTCGGATCTTTTGTGTTTTCTCGATGCATACTCAGGATACCACCAAATTAAGATGAGGAAGTCGGACCAATTGGCCACTTTGTTCACCACACCTTACGACACGTTTTGCTATGTCACGATGCCCTTTGGGCTGAAAAACGCGGGTGCTACGTACCAGCGGACAATACAGCGTTGCCTACACGATCAAATTGGTCCGAACATTCACTCCTATGTGGACGACATAGCGGTGATGTCTAAAAAGTCAAACGACTTAATCTCTGACTTAAAAGAAACCTTTGATAATCTCCGAAAATACAACATGATGCTTAACCCTAAGAAGTGCGTCTTCGGGGTTCTAGCCGACAAATTGTTGGGCTTCATCATTTCCCAGTGGGGAATCAAGGTGAACCCGGAGAAGATCAAAGCCATCCTAAAAAAACGTCCGACATGCATGAAGGACATACATCGGCTAACAGGCTGCATCGCAGCAGTTAGTCGGTTCGTCAGCCGACTTGGAGAGAAGGCTCTGCCGCTATACAAGTTGCTGAAGAAGGCGGGCAAATTTACGTGGACAAACGAAGCAGATGCAGCATTGAAGCAGCTAAAGGAGATACTATCCTCGGCGCCTATCCTAGCAGCACCCGAGCCTATGGAGCCTATGTTAATTTACATGGCGGCCGCTAACCGGGTAATCAGCATCGTCGTCGTGGTAGAGCGGAAAGAACCATGCTATGAGTACGGAGTTCAACAACCAGTTTACTATGTAAGCGAGTTCTTGACGGAGTCTAAGCAGCGTTACCCTCACTACCATAAGATAGCTTATGGAGTGTTCCTTTCTTCTCGGAAACTAAGGCACTACTTCCAAGTGCACCCTATCACAGTTGTGAGCAAAGCTCCACTGTACAACATCATCAACAACAGCGACGCTACAGGAAGGGTCGCAAAGTGGGGCATTGAACTTGCCGCCTTCGAGATCACCAACAAGAGACGCGATGCTATCAAGTCATAGGCCTTGGCGGATTTCATTGCAGATTGGACAGAGATGCGAGATGCTACCCCTATGCCAGAGCCAGAATACTGGGTGATGTACTTTGACGGATCAAAGCTACTCAATGGCTCGGGGGCTTGTGTACTGCTATAGTCACCAACTGGGGAGAAGCTACACTATGTTATGCAGATCCACTTCGAGGCTACAAACAATATGGAGGAATATGAAGCACTTATTCACGGACTACGCGTAGCCAAGGATATTGGCATCAAGCGCATAGTTTTTTGTGGAGATTCCGACTTGGTTGCCCAGCAGGTGGCTGGCACCTGGAATGCGCAGAACCCTATGATGGCGGCATATCGAGACGAAGTGGACGAGATAGCCAAGAGCTTCTTGGGCTATGAAGTCAAGTATGTACCTAGGGAGCAAAACGAGGCGGCTGATCTACTGTCTAAGCTTGGATCAGGGTGCAAATGAATTTTGCCTGGAGTTTTTCTGGAGCATCTACGGACACCATCCGTGAAGGGAGCCTACATCGACAACCCGGATAGAGTCGACTCTTTCGTTCACACAGTGACAAAGGTCCCTCCGTCTTGGACACAACCGTTCATGGAATATCTCGTACACGGAACTTTGCCCGACGATGAGTTCGAAAGACGGCAAATAGTACGTCGAGCAAATGGCTATACCATAATCAGTGGACAACTCTACAAAAGAAGTACCACTTGTGTATACCTTAAGTGTGTTTCCCAGCAAAAAGGTATTGAAATCCTTTGTGAGATCCATCTCAGAGATTACGGGCATCACGCCGCTACTCGATCGTTGGTATCCAAAGCCTTCCGGCAAGGATTCTACTGGCTGACTGCAAAGGCGGACGCTGACAAGCTGGTTGAGACGTGCATGGGATGCCAGTATTATGCCCGACAACAAAATGTTCCAGCTGAAGAATTGCGAACAATACCAATAACTTGGCCGTTTGCAGTCTGGGGGCTAGACATGGTTGGTCCATTACAGATGGAACCATGTGGGTTGACGCATCTGCTAGTAGCAGTTGATAAATTCACCAAATGGATAGAAGCTAAACCCATTAGAAAGATCGATGGGGCAACTGCCCTTACGTTTGTCTGGGATCTAGTGGTGAGATTTGGTCTCCCACATAGCATTATCACCGACAACGGCAGCAACTTGTCACTCGGAGAAGTGGAAGCTTATTGTTAGGAGAAGGGCATCCGACTTGACCTAGCTTCTATGGCACATCCACAGTCCAATGGCCAAGTTGAGCGAGCCAATGGATTAATTCTGCAGGGAATCAAGCCACGTCTCGAGGCACCGCTACATAGAGCAGCTGGAGCCTGGGCAGAGGAACTACCATCTGTGCTATGGAGTTTACGAACTACACCCAACAGATCCACTGGCTACACCCCTTACTTCATGGTCTATGGAGCAGAAGCCATCCTGCCTTCCGAAATCCTTCACGATTCACCAAGATTTGCCACCTACGACGAAGATGATGCTGAAGAATCCAGACGCCTAGATGTGGATCTTCTCGAGGAAGAGCGTGTGTTGGCATGCCAAAGATCCGCCATCTACCAGCAGAAGCTACGCAGCTACCATAGTCGCCGCGTTCGGCATCGCTCATTTAAAGAGGGGGATCTGGTGCTCCGACTTAAGAAGAAGAAGTCACACAAATTATCCCCGCCATGGGAAGGACCATTCATCATCAGCAAGGCGCTGCTCAATGGGTCTTACTACCTCGTTGACAATCGTGAACTTGAGGATAGACCCAACGAAGATCATAAGCGTAAGCCACGTGACCCGGATGATGACTACCCGAAGCTTGATCGGTCATGGAACATAGCACAGCTACGTCCTTTTTACACTTAGCATATTTTTTTCTACTGTGTACCTCTTATATGATTAATGAAATAAAGCTCTCTGGTTCACTCATATTTCTGAGTCTTTTACCTCCTTTAGTGTTCATTTTTGGATTGTATAAAACCTTTATGCACAAGCTTTGCATTTGCACTTGTGAAAATTCCGCCTACGGGCGTTAGCTTAAGTTTTCTGGTCTACACGTTCTTTGTTGTTTTTATGTGGATTCTGGAGTAGTGACTTTCGGCACTTGTTGTCGGCAATTTTGTGTTTAGGTTTTTGACGGTGCCATTGGGCATCATCACCTGAGCGCATGGTTCCGATTAACGAGTCTTCCGACTCATGAAAGGTCAAGCATAAAAACCAGAGTAATGGATAAATCCAGCACTTGCTTAAAAAATAATTACATGCTGGAACCAGTACTTGAGTAGCAGGAAATTACAACTATTGTTTTTCCGCCTTAAGTTAACATAGTAGTTTTTCTGCATACACCAAACCAGAGGAAACAAATATTACAAAGTGTTTTTTATTCCTCTGGCGCAGGAGACTTCGAGGCAGCGTCGTCAGCAGCAGGAGAGCCATCATCTTTGAAGTCGGTGGTCCTAAGGGACTCGGAGGAGCTCTGGTGGTCGCCGTCAATTATTTCCAGCGGCACAAAGACGTTGGGATCGACCAGCTCGGCAACCCTGGTATCAAGACCCGCGAGCGATGCCCGGATAGCCTTGTGGTCAATCTTCTGGCCTTCATCGTCTATGTTGGGAAGACCCGAGGTCATCGTGTCGAGGTCGGCATTTTCATAGTGCGCCTTGACCATCGCCAGAGACATCCTTGCGCCAGCCCGGATAAATGAAGCTTTCCAGCTTACAATATGGTCGGGGGCTTGATGCAGGATCTCTGAGTACTTCATCACGGAGTCCACTTCCTTAATATTGATGTTGAGGGGCTTAGCAATCTCCTTGGACTGCTTGACGAAGGTTCTGATGAAGTTGCCAGCAAGGACCATGCATTCCTTTGGCGGAGGAGGCGACTTGGTCAAACCAATATGAGCTGCAATTCCGACAAGGGAGCACATGAGTTTATTAACACAAAATTCAAAGTACATGGCTTACAGAAGCACAAGACGGAGAATCACTTACCAAAGATGCTCACCTCGGCTTGCTGGAGCGTCTCCGCCATAGAGTGCCGTTCTTGTCGGAGGATCTTGTATGCTTCAAGATTGCGCTGATTTTGCTCATCGGCAACTTTCTTCTGCTCTTTTAGCATCGCAATCTCCTCCTTCAAGCGGTTGATCTCCGTGTTGGCAGACTCCTGCATGGCCGCCATGGACTCCTTGTGCATCTTCAAGGTATCAGTCCTCTCTTGTTTAAGGATCTTGTTTTTGCTATCCAGCAACTCAATGTGCTTGGATTGTTCAACAATTTCCTTGGCCTTGGCTATGGTATATGAAAGTCAGAGAAATTACAACACATGATGCGTAGTCAGAGAGTGATGGCACAATATCAAGTTTGAGTACGAAAACGAAAGGAAAAAATAGACTCTTGCTCTTGATGATTTGTTCCTTCAAGAAGGCAGTTTTACCCTTTTCGGCTTCTAGCTCTGCGCACATCTTATGGAACTTCTCGTTGGCGACGCCTCTCCAAGCATTCTCATTCTGTGGAAAGAAGATTAAAGTCACTTAGTCTACTTGGAGCATCTAACCGGATAAATATCCACCTAGAGGCTTGGGGGCTACAGTGAGTGTCGTCGGATTATCGACAAGGTATGCCATAGGGGGTCCTAGTGGCGTTGGAAGGATGGGGTGTGAGACGTCAGATGTTCCAGGAGCAGTGAACACAAGTTTACCAAGGTTCAGATCCAACTGTGGTGATCGGATCCTACTCCTTCTAGCAACCCAGTAATATATCGATGTAAGCTGGATGTTACAATGGATTACAAGAGAGGTTCGCCTATGCGAGTTGATTGTGGTGTACGATTGATTGGTTGCCCTAAAGGCTCCCATAGGGCTGGTTTATATAGTCACCCGGGCCTACGGTTATAGGGAGAGACCTATCCAGCTATGTTACAGAGTCGGTAACTATGTACAGCTTGGACTACAAGTAATACTATAGGCCTAAGTCGGTAACTCTTCTAGGCCTTGTCGTAGCCGGAACTGGCTCCTCCTCTTTCTCTGACTGGGCCGCCCGTGAAGCAAATATCTAACCCATTGGTGGGCCACCCTGGTCAGCGAGTCCTATGGGTATACCCGGAAAGTATATCCCTAACAGTAGCCCCCGGAAGTCTCCAAGATCTGAAGTCGGATAAATCGTCTAGCTTGATGGTTTCTTCGTCTTGAGAATCTTGAAGGGTTCCCGAAAACTTCATTCATTAATGTAGGATTCCGAGTCAATCGAGTCGGATATATTTTGCTCTGACCTTAGTCTTTTCCCTGCTTGATTTAAAACGTAAGCCGGATTTTTAAGCAGCGTGCGGACTGGCAACTTTTCATACCAGGTCCTGTCACTGACAGGATTTCCATCAACACGACCGTCGGTGGGTCCGTTTCCTACGGAAAAGAACACCGTTTTAATGCCTACGCGAAAATCGAGGGGGCGGAAGAGTCGCGAGGAAGCTAACTCCCCCTCTCCTATACGTGTGGCGCTAATCGCGCGTGTCACCGCACGAATCTTGACGTAGAGGTAAATAAGAGGGGAGAAAACCCTTTCTCTCCGATTCACCTTTCCATCGATTCATTCATTGCTTCCTCGTATTCCTTGAGTGCTCCGCACCAGTTCCCATCTACACACCGCTGGAAAAAAAAACTCTTCCTCCCCCACTAGTCCTTCTTTCTCCAAGATTCATGGCTTTTGCCTCGTCTTCAGGAGCGGCGGCAGCGGGTTCGTCGGCAGCAGATGAGAATAAGATGCGGGGACTTTGGATCCTAGCACCATGGACAACGCGGAGCTCCAAGTCATGGAGGATGAAGGGTTCATTGTTGTCGGTGCATGGCGGAGCGCCTCAGGACACGCCATCCCCGCGCCGCTCGACGGCGAGAGGGTGCTATTCGACACTCATGTCGACCGCGGCCTCAGCCTGCCACCGTCAGACTTCCTCGTCGAGGTCCTCAATCACTACGGTGTGCAACTCCATAACCTTCCTCCCAACTCCCTGCTTGAGCTCAGTACTCATGCAGCTTTGTGCGAGGGGTTTCTCGGCATTAGGCCGAGAATCACTCATTTCCGGTACTACTATGGTACTCGGAAGAATTCCATTAGTGCCGGTGTTTCTTATGTCACCGACACTCTTAGCTTAGTCCTTAGTAGGAATCAGATCTATCCTAGGATTAACGCTAGTGAGTCCCTCAAATGCTGGGCCGGAACCTTCTTTTATCATAAGGATATTCCGGCTCCTGGAAAGGCGTAAGGTCTTCCGGTGTTTGTCTACAGCGCCACCCCCCACCAAGATTCATGGGACGCGGAGGCACTGGAGCTGTCGGAGATTTTGATCCTCTCCAAGAGGCGGATCGAATTTTTGATGAAGAACATGGGCCTCCATGGATCCGACATGATCCACTGCTGGTTGGAGCGCTGGAATCAGCCTCTCCAGCATCATGCATATCGCCTTATGCACCAAATCACCAGTGACAAGAAGGACATCATGAAGATCAGCCCGAGCTGACTTTCGGCGAAGGACTACAAGACCCTCATGCAATATTTGATCAAGGAAAGAGTGGAACGGAAAGTTCCGGAAGTTCCATGAAGATGTATACGTCCAACCATCCTCTAACTCCGGTAAATATTTCGACTCTGCTTTTTGCGTTTCGTCGTTCTTTTCTGTTCTTTCTCCGACTTCATCGACGCTTTTGTCAACTCGAGAAACTCCCTGAGTCTGAGCTAGCTCCACTAGAGGGCTATGCTTCAGACGACCCGTATGTGACGGAGGATGATGAGGTGCAAGAAGTTGCCGCCCCCGCCTCCAAGAAGCGTAATGCGAAGGAAGTTGTTGCTGCTGGTAGCCAAGTGCTGCCAGTAGTTAAAAAGTAAGCACCCTATCTTTTATTTTCAGTACTTCTGTACCTTTGTTTTCTTTCCAGAGCACACCTAATATTTAGGATTTTCGTGTTCTAGATTTAAATCAGCGTTGAAGAGCAAGATAAAGCCAGACATCAAGCTGGGCAAGCAGATGCGCCAACAAAAGCTTGTCATCTCCCCTGGTGTGCCGCCATCAACTCCATCCACTACTCCATTAGCACAGGAAGCTTATGCCTCTCCTGATGCTGGTAAAACCTCGAAAGCCCTGGTCACCTTTGATGACCAGGCAACTGACAAGGGTGAACCTGTCAAGGGTAATGATCCCATGGTGGTATCCACAGGAACAATGGATAAAGCTGCCGGCTCTGCTATTTCTGGCCTAAAGAGGAAAGAGAAGGATGAGATCCTCAGACTGGCTCAGTCCAGTCTTGAGAATCAAACCTTGACTCCAGAGACAACAAGCCAAGAGGAGGATGATGTCAAGCTGGTCAGCCTCTTGGACCAAATTTTGGTCCAGGATGCTAAAATCACATCTGGCGAACTTCTAGCGATGGATGTTCCTTCCCTCACCATTACCGAGAAGGTGTTTCACAACACCAAACTCAGATTTGAAAAGATGCACCTGGAACTCCGGGTCTTATTTACATTTATTATCATATCCTCTAGCCCCCGAGCATAAATTCGGATAAACATCGTTGGATCCGAGTTGATGCTTTTAGGTTGCAAAAGAACGATGTAGTGTATCCCCCAAGGCTCGTGCTGTAATTTTACTTAGTTAAATTTGTAGCCCGAGTCTTAGTAGGCGTCTGGCGGTATTCCGTTTCTAAACTTACAGAAAATTGCATCTTCCAACCAGGAATTGCTCAAGAATATTAGCAATAAGCTCAAAGAAATCAAGGCTTTGCGCTTTGAGAATTCCAAGTTGAAAGTTGAGAAAGATGAAGCAAAAGGTAAACTTTTCTGACTTATTCTTTGTCAGTTATCTTTTTGTGTCGTAGTCAAACTTTTGTTTTGTCGGACTGATATTTTGTGTTTGCAGAACTGTTGTGTCAGTCGAGCAAGATGGTGGAGAAAGCCTAAAACTTCAAGGTCTTGCAGGCAGAAAATGCTGAACCCCGGGAAAAGCTTGAGAAGCTAACTTTGGAATCGGAGAAATCCGTAGCCGCTGTCCTGGAGTCAAGCAACGACGAGACCGTGAGGCTCGAGAAGCTCATAGCCCTCTGAGATAAAGAATTATCTGATCTCAAGAAGTACTTCGACATTCAGAGGGATCTTGCCCATGCCACAACTAGTGAACTGAACAGTCTCCGCAAGGAGCATGCGCAATGGAATCACTCTGTGCTAGGTAAGATTTCCGAATCTTTCTTTTGTTGTTGATTTTTTCGACTTACTTTTTAGCCTAAATTTGACTTTTTGATTCTTTCCCAGCCCCCATGAATCTTTCTGACTCTCCAACCTCCGAACCTCGCCTCGAGCGCATTAAGCTCGTTGGAGATGTCTTGTATGACTTCCGCCAGACTCTAGAAGAGGTTGGCGGATCCGTCAAGCTTTCTGACTTGCACACAATGTCAGTGCATGAGGTGAGGGACAAGGTCAAGGAGATTCCGAAATTGATTGAAGACTGGAAGATCTCCTATGCTCGGACTGCTGTGCAAACAGCTCTGACCATGGTGATGAGCCACCATAGCGAGATGGAAATCTGGCACGTCACGAAGGGCCTTGCCGAGGATGATGATGAGGGTAACCCGCAGGACATCGAGGCCATCCAAGAGTCTTGTGAAGGTTATGCTTGTCAGGTGGCGGAGATGACCAACTACACGACGCCATTCTTCAAATCCGTCGCCGTGCCTCCTTCGCCTCAAGAGCCAGAAATTAGCAATGCTTCCGAGTCTAAGGTTGAGGCGACACTGCTGTTGACTCCAATGTTCCACCTGCTTCATCACCACCACCTGCAGCATAAACAATTTCTATGCATTATCTTGAACTTATGGCAATGTAATGATGGATACAATTTTTATTTTGTGCTAGTCTATAAAAATCGATGCCTTTACTATCTTAGCACTTTTGTTTATATATTTTTATGCATGTGCTTTGAAAAAACCTCTAAAGCACTTTGTGGTTTTATGCCTCTACTTGTCGTTTTATCTGGCTCTCTGTCTCGTCCCTTTCATGGGTCGGCCAACTTTCAGCATGAAAACTTTGCCGAGCAACAGAGCGCAATTGCTAAACCAGTTTAAACTCGGAAACAAAGCCGGCTTCCAGTACCAACAACTCATTACTCGGAAAATGCCTACGTCTAAGCAATCAGATAAAAAACCTAAGTATAGACAATAAATTAAATTTTGTACCCTAAGGTAACACTTTTTAGATATTCACAAATCCTAACCAGAACGAACATGAGCATAAAGTACTTTCAAGCATTCTGGGATTTTTGAAAAATTACATGCTATTTTTGGAAATAAGATGGCAAAAACATCTCAAAGATAACAATATGAGGAAACCAACACTTTATTTCACTTTGAACACGTACATATATGATTACAAGGAAATATAACTAAGAATAGAAGGGATGTAGATGTGCAATATTCCATGGGCGGTCTATTTCATCCGGGTCTGTGCTGCCACCAGCTCTCTTCCTTTTCTGAGTATCAGATCTTTCCTTGACTGGTCTCATGTTGGTTAGATAATATGACCCATTATGCATAACTCTGCTAACTATAAAAGGTCCTTCCAAAATTGGAGAAAGTTTGTGCTTTCTCTTTTGCACAAGCCAGAGAACCAAATCGCCTTTTCTGAAAGAACAGTTTTGTACTCTCTGACTATGATACTTGCGCAACTGTAACACCCCAGGATTAACACCTAGAATTATAGAGGACACAGGTTTGTGAATTGCATTCATGCATAAGAAAATTCGGAGAATTTTCACGCAAAACAAAAAGACCTATAGAGGGATCGAGGTCTCTCTTGTTCTAAAGGAAACAATAGAGCAAGTGCGACGGATTTTGACATGACCTCTACTGAATGTTCATATTTGAGGGAAAACAATTTAAGTTGAATATTCAAATACTTTATTTGAATTCAAAAGTAAATTGAAAAGAATTAACAATAGAATTTAAATGGTAAATTCTTGAATAAACAAATAGATATCATCATATTCACCATACATTTGAATTATACAATAATTTGGAATTATTATTTCAAAAACAATAAATATTACATAATATTTGATAATACAAGTGTATAAGAGGTACAACAATTAGTAACTAGTACAATTTATAAAAGAAATAAAATAAAACATTTACTTTGTTATAATTAGAATAATCCAAAGTTTACAAAATGGATAAAGAAAATTACAAGTATTAAGAATAAAAAGAATTTATTTATTACAATTATATTAAAAATTACAATACTTTCCACCTCACCAAAATAAATAAATAAAAGGGTAAATTACAGAAGAATAAAGTATAACCCTAAAACTATTTCTAAACTCAAATTCCTATTCATCTCTGGTATCTTATTTTCTTCATATTCCTTTGTCCCTGCAAAACATCACAAAAGACAACAAAACAAAAGAAAAATAAAGAGAATTGTTTAGGTGAATGCTACTCTCACTCTGGAAATGTGATCCATTGCTGAACACATCATTGAGTATTTCTTTAAAAAGGGGCCAAAGAGTAGTATATGTTCTTATTCTGGAATATTGCCTCAGACTAGTGCATCACAGGCTGATGTAGGGGCAAGTTTCACCAAGGGGAAGTAAGAGGCAAAGAGGTAAAAATCACATTTTCACTTGATCTAATCCATTTGGGTGAGACATGCACATAGGCAGCTCACAAGCTGCTCACACACACATGCAACATAGTCTGTTGTCAACACCATAGCAACAAGGGAATCAGATAAGAGTGCACAGCCGTAGCAACCAGCTACCATTCCACCTCCACACTTCAGAATACATTCCCATCTTACTATATTACCATCTTATCAACTTATCACCAACTCTAGAGTACATGGTTCAACACCACAATCTCCACCAGCACCCTGGTTGCTTGGGGAAGCCATCCAGGAGCACCAGAAGATGGCCAAGAGGTAGGAGGAGCAGGCTTACCAGAAAAGAAGCAGTAGCAATTTCAATAGGTCAAGTCAGGGGATAAGAGGAGAGGGTTGGCACCAGCAGTGAATCAATAATCACCACAAGAGAAACCATAACTCCAAAACAACAGGTTATCCATCTAAGATCATGTCTTTGTATCTGTTCTTATTATTGCATCTTAGAAAATGGGTGGGGCAATAGACAATCCTCAGATATGTACTCAAATGGAGTACATGATCATCATTGGATAGTTTTCATAAGCAAGTAGTAACTGTTGTATGCAAACATCAAGTACCAAATCTGTTCTTATTTAAAAGACAGTCTCAGACCAGCATCATAGACCAATGGATCTAGTTCTAAATAGATCTATACTCACCACACTGCTGGTACAGGGCATATCCCATTTGGGTAGCACCTTTGTATCAACAGGTTCATCCATATCTACTAAGAATCAGATAATCACTTTCCTATATGAATCCAGGAATCATATTAGACATTTGATTTAGAAAAGACAGTGAATATAGCACTGTCTATTATTAAGCCACATCTAACAGAGATCATTAAGTAAATCATCTTCCCATAATAAAATAGGAATCAATCAATGTTTGAATCATTTTCCCAGTAATTCACCTAGGAATCATCTCAATTAATAGCTAATTAATCCAGCAACAGATCATACTACTAAGAACACCATTGTGCACACTCCAGATGGAGGCACCACAATAGGAAGACTCTAATATTAGAAGCCACTGAAATCACTAGCTAAGATCAACATTAAATACCCATGTTAAAATAATGAGTTACATCCATAGGGTATTATTTCAAATCATTTTCCTACCAAATTTTCATAGGAATCATTTTCTGTTTGAAAACACATCATTTATAAATCACATGATTTAGTAAATCAAGTCAATGGATCAAGGATTAGCCAACAGATATGTACACAGTAGTACCAGTGATAGGGGTTTATCACTGAATCCTTCAACTACAGCAGTGAACAAGTAGTTCAGGAAAGAACCTTGTATCAAATCAATTTAAGCAAATTATCTACAGCACCAAATATCATTTAAATATAACAGGAACATATCAGATGCAAGAAGATATTGCATGTAGATAAAAGGATTAATTGCTAATACAAATTATATAATGGACATGAGATCATCAGAGAACCACACACAAGTAATACAACCAAAAATCAACAAGTATCAACTGGTCCAAATAACTCCATTTGTTCATACATGAACACTAAAGAAAACATGTTTCCAGAACATAAATCATAAGAACTTAAGTAGTTGATCATGTAAATGATCATTAGGAAACTGTCTAACATAATATAAAGTGCTAGAACATATATAATCTATCACTTGTTCATTTGTATGTTTCACTTACACCTTGCTTGAGAATTTCTTAGGTAGTAAATCTATACATATAAGTTAGTGGTACCAAATTAAGATGTAGCAAAACAAGTTATTCTTTTTAAACTATAAAAAAGAAATACATCTGACCATGCCATTAACACAAGGAATAGTCAACTAACCATATGTTCATACTTATGAACTATTAACCCTTGCAATTACATGCATAAACATCAATCAACAAGAAGCCCATCAGCATCACCTACAGATCAGGGACCATGTCCAATAGACCATAATCTAGAATCAAGTCCTATTTCATCAAAGAACTACTAGGACCATATTAACTAATCCTAAACCAATTGTATGATTATCAAAACTAGTTAAATAAAGCAATGGAGGTATACTCCATGAATTGGAACCTAAACAAAAAGGGTAAAATTAACATACCTCACTGCAGTAGAAAAAAAATGTACCAGGAAGCTGACGCTGGGGTTGCATAGAATACCATCCCGCCGGAGACAGAGAAAGGAATAATTCTAGTAGCATCACCACTGTCCACCATCATAGCAAAGCCCCTTGGAAGCGTACTGAGGGCGTCGGGGTTGCGCCGCGGCACCGTCCCTCTGGCGTCAGAGAAGGCAAGAGAGTTAGAGAGGGGCTTGCGTTCTTCCACGAACAGCAACCAGAGGCGCCGGCGCGAGAGCCACATCGTGACCTTGCGCCATGGCGGCTAGGGTTTCGGCCAGGCACGCTCATAAGGGCGTGGACCAACCGAATTGATAAGGGAAAAGAGATAGGTGTAGATGGCGAGGCAGCATCGACGGACGACTGCGCTAGGGGCAGCCGGCGGCTGCCGGGGCAACAAGCGGTGGTGCTAGCGGTGCATCGCGCGCAGGAGAGGAACAAGAGAGGGATAAGGTTGTGTCTGCGTGCGTGAGTCTGAGCATAGTGTGGTGAGGGGGTGGGCCGGGGTGAGGGGTCTGGCATGGTCCAGTTGGGCCAGGCCAGCCCACATACCCAACCAAACAGCTCAAGTTGATTAGGTTAGGAAATAAAATTATAAGAAAAATGAATGGATTACTAAAATAACCTCCAAACATTTTTAGCTATAGAAAATTATAGAAAAATCATAAAAATACAATTAACATGCTAGAATTATCATAAAGGCAAAATCTATCTAATAAAAATATAACTTTATTTATTTAAAATAAATATAAAGTAAATAATTATTAACACCATTAAATCATAAATGAAATTTTATAAAATAAGAAAAAACCCCTAAAAATAAATAAAAAATTATTTTTGTATATAAAAATAACTCTACAATTTTATAAAAATACTAACTTAGAGTTTTACAAATAAAACATAAAGCAAATATTTAAAGACACTTAATTCTTTGATGAATTTTATAAAAATAAATATAATACTTAAAAATAAATAAAATTCATTTTTAAGGTCTTGAATAAATATATTACACTAGAAAAATATTGAATATATTATTAGAAAAGTCTTTAATATTTTAAATAATTAATCCTTACCTAATACCTATTTTTGAAATTCTTTAAAATAATTGTTAAGTAAGAAATAATCACAATTCTTATAAAACCTTGAGCAATTATTGTCTTTGTACTAAATTCCAAACCCATAACTTAAATTCATAATCAAAATTAAGTATAACTTTTAACTTTAAAATATCCTTTTAAAAATCTTATTAAGAACCCTTTTAAATAAACATTAGGTATCATCCATTTATATAATATGGTGAATAATCATTATATCTTAACCACTATTAACATAACTTTAAATTCTTACAAATTACTAAGATCATCTAATTATGCTTCCATTAAATAAATACATATTATTCCTTAATAAGCACAACAAATTTAATCTAAGCATTCACTTAAATGTAAAATGAATAAATCCACACCTTAGTCATACTTAGCATAAATCCAAAACTTGAGAATAATCAAAGCATAATACACCTTAATTTTACTTACCCTTTTAAATTGAACTTTAGTCTCAAAGTTTATAAACATCATGTCTAAATAACCACTTATGTTTTTATAGTTAACTTTGGTCTATTTAACCTAAGACATAAAGCATCTCAAATCCAAACTAAGCAATCAAACATCAAAAGATATTAATTATGTTCTATTAGACAATAAAGATTGTTTAAACCTTAGAAAGGAAATCTTTTCTTCAAATGTTATTCTTTTTACCACTTCAAACAATAATTTCATAATAAGTTCTTCAATTCTTAACAACTCAATTCCAAGGATGTTTATCAATACACACCAAATAACAATTAACCCTAAAACATTATTTTATACTTTACTTGTATATTTTGGGGTTGATAACACTTAAGTTCTTTATAAATACCATTACCTGTAAAGTAAAACTTAAAAATAAATCGACTTTTAAAAGAATTAACTAAACTCACTTCACTCAAAAGTATTGGGGATTCACTTTGGAAGTTTTACCAAAATGCATAGCATTACTTACGCATAATTGCACATTGCTTCTTTAACATTAGTCCTTACCGGACCAATGATGCTCATTTTAGATATTGGATCTTTTATATTGTCTTGAATACCATGAGTGCATAATCTTGCAATCACAAAAGGCAAGTTCACACTTGCTCATGTCCTTTGATTATTTTCTGTAAAGTATTTTACAAATCCAGTGTTGTCATCACCTGCATTTGAAAAAGTTCAGAAAACACTATTTTCATAATAATATGATTATAGGTTGGCTGGCGTACACCAAAGAGACATGCGGGTTATTTACCATGAGGTAATAACCTACTATAAGAGTTCCGGTGGTAAAGGAACATATTATCTAGGACTTAACAACCCATGTCACCAGTGATTCTTGCGCCGTATATTACGCGTTGACCATGAGATTTGGAATGGGACGAAGAAGTCAGCTGTATCTTTTCCCTCTCGCATAGAGCTGGATGTGCGGGTCGTGGCTGTTATCACTCGTAGCGTGCATATTATTTATGTTAATTCGTAGAGGATATGCAAAATATGGTGGGAGCCCTCAACGTCCCACGATAGTTCCGGCATCTGAACGGTATGTACTGCCATTGCCGTAATTCAATAGGTGGGCTGGCGTACACCAAAGAGACATGCGGGGTCACGGAGAAGGCAGCGATTGGCTTGGATCTTAGTCTGGGCCTCACACCAAGGAGGTGTGAATGGGTTCGCGGCCTGGATGTGCAACAAAGCTAAGATCTCTCATGGATAAAGTGACGCACCTCTGCAGAGTGTAAGAACTGTAACTTGTTACTCCATGTTCCAGGAAGGAGCTGCGAACACGGCGGGAAAGGAACTCCATGAAAGTTCTGGTAAACCCGTGAAGGTTGATGGACATAGCTTTTTAGAATAAAACAACCTTTGAATAAATGTTTATGAAAACTTGCATGGCCTACGATCTATGGTCTGTGGCTGTAGATATAGTGCATCAAACACTCCTTTTCTAGTGAACTTGCTGAGTATGCTCATACTCAACGTATCTTCTTAACCCTTGCTAGGTTCTGAAGCCCGTATAGACGATGTCTACATCAAGTTATGCACCAGGAATCATCACTAGAATCTAAAGTTCTCCAATGAAATCAAGAAAATCAACATATACATCAACTCAAGTGAAGACGAAGTTACTGATTAGATAGGAACATAATCTCTAGCCATAGAACCTATTTCTATAGCGTATTGCAATAGCAGCAATGCCAGACCATTAATTAAAATACTAGTCTTAATAGTATGATAGTTTTTGAGTTGTTTATTTCTGATTCTTCTTTGTAAGAAGATTCTTTCTCTCTCTTTAACCTAGAGTGTTCTCTGGATCTTGTGTAAAGAGTTGAGTTGTAACCTATAGTCATGTCTTGGACCTGTTGTGTTTCTGTTGTACCACTCTGAGGGATGTAATACTGGTGAACGGTGTTTCATTGGTGTTATGTCAACGACTATAGTGTACTACATCATGCAGTGGTATGCTGGGTCACCGCAGCAACTTCTGTTGACAGGCTGTAGATCTCTTCTCAGCAACGACGTGTACTTCTTCAATTATATCGAGATCATCTTGTCAAAAAACTTCTACATCTTCTTCGATATACGCTTTGACTCATGGAGCCTGATGAATCAGATCACTTTGGAAGAACTGCTTCTGCACCATAGACCAAGAAGAAAGGAGTATAGCCGGTTGACCTGTTAGGAGTTGTACGTAAGCTCCATATCACAGACGGTAATTCTTACGCCAAAGCCACCGCAGCCCGACGAAGCGGTGCCTCGAGACAAGGTCGTATTCCTTGGAGAATAAGGCCATTAGTTCTTTCGACTTGTCCATTGGCTTATGGATGTGCGACTGATGCAATATCGAGTCAGATCCCTTATTCTTCGCAGAATTCGGCAAGTTCTCCCATGTAAAATTTGCTCCCATTGTTAGTAATTATACTGTGCGGATATCTGAATCTGATGATTACGTCCTTAACGAATCTTCTGGCTGTGTCTTCATCGCAACTTTTTACGGGTTTAGCCTCAATCCATTTTGTAAATTTATCCACCATCATTAATAGGTGAGTAAATCCACATTTTGCGGCACGAAACGGTCCTACCATATCAAGCCCCCAGACCGTGAACGGCCATGTAATAGGGATTGTTCGCAACTGTTCAGCCGGAACATGTGCCTGATGAGCGTACTTTTGGCAACCTTTGCATGTTTTGACCAGTTTATCAGCATCCGCCTTAGATGTAAGCCAAAAGAATCCGTGTCAAAAAGCTTTTGCCACTAAGGATCTGGCTGCAGCGTGATGAACACACTCGCCTTCGTGGATTTCTCTTAAGATTTCCACTCCTTTCGAAGATATACATCTCTGAAACACGCCAGAAACACTCCGTTTATAGAGCTCATCATTTGTTATAATGTAGGCTTTTGCTCGTCGGACAATCTGTCGGCTCAAGACTTCGTCTTCGGATAGTTTTCCATCTATCAGGAAATCCAGATAGGGTTTTGTCCAGCTGGGAATTACAGCCAGAACTGCTATTAAAGGTGAGTCGGATTTCGTCGGATAGTCCTCATCAACTCCGACTATGGATGGGACCCTTAAATTCTCTAGAAAAGCTCCATCCGGTACTTGTTTCCGTGTAGAGCCTATCCTTGATAGTGCATCTGCATCCTCATTTTCTGCTCGAGGGATGTGTTGAACCTCAAATCCCTCGAACGATTTAGATAATTCATCCATGATAGCTTTGTATGCTGCCATGTGCTTGTTTGGATGTTGCTTGAAATCTGACTGATATCTGGCAGGACCACTATCTAATTGCTGCCTTATCTTGATGATGCGCGCGGCCTCTTCGAATAGAAACAAGCGGTGCGTTTCCATGTCCTCAGCCCTTTTCTCCAGCGCCTCCGGCATAATATCCGAAGCCGTTGGGATTGTAATTGTGAGAGCATCTCAGTAAATTTCATGTGCACCTTTGGTGACTACGTGTCCATCCACAGGAGGGTTGATCGGGGTGGTATTAATCGGATCTCCGTCCTGATTCTCCATCTCGATCTCTTCATCAACTTTTTCTTCATTGGTTTCATCGACGTCCGGCTCTTCCGTTGTCGGATTCTTCTTCTTATTTGAAATCCCAGTAGCCTTAACATGCGTACTAGTGGCAAAGACGTCTTTTGGTCCGGTACCGGGGTATAAACTTCCGTCGGTACTTTCCGTCATGGTTAGCTTGTGGACCTCGGAGGAATCTCCAGTGTCCATGTCATCCTGCGAGGTGTAGCTTTCATCCATGCTATCATATGGACTAGGAGCATTTCCGGCTCACCTTGCGTTTGCTTGGAGATGTTCTCTTGTTCATATTCCTCCATCTCTTTGTCGAAGTCTCGAAGTTCCTGTGACGTGATTGACTCTACCGGGGAGCCAGGTAAGTCGGTGTTTTCTTTGATTGCGTCTAGGACCGAGTCGCTACCAGCTCCAGCAGCGACAGAGTTGGATCCAGTGCTTATGTGGTACACAAAACAGTTCTTATTCTTGTTCATGTTCATCTTCTTGAAGTAGTGGCACAACTGGGTTTCCGCCTCCTCCATCTCAAAATTCTTTGTGATGTTGGAGATTGCTTCGTAATCGATGTAGGGGCGCTTCTTCATCTTCTTTATCCTGTGCATCAAGGGTAGTTTTTCTGCTACGACGTCCGGTATAGCGGAGTCGTAGAAAATATATTCTTCATCCGTGTATCCAATCTCATCAGGGAGATCGGATCCAGATTTTTCTTCCACCTTTTCTTCCATTACAGGAGTGGGCTAGGTGGGTTCGATTTTCTCCCGGATCTTGAACTCTTCCACCTCTGCGGACAAAGTAGATCTGGATTTTTCTTCCGCCATGGTCATCACCTCAAGGGTGGGTTGGGTGGTTTCAGCAAAACCGAGATAAATATCAATCTCGCCGATAGACATGATCATGTAGGTCATCACGGGTTTCGAAGCAGGAATCCAAGTCTCGTCGAGAAGGACGAGAGGTACATCACTAGCATAGTCCACGCGACCCATGGCGATTGTTTCGCCATCTCCTGCACGCGTAGATTCCGCCTAGAACAATGTTCCAAAGGTCACCTGCCCCACGGTGGGCGCCAACTGTCGTCGGATTGTCGACAAGTACGCCATAGGGGGTCCTAGTGGCGTTGGAAGGATGGGGTGTGAGATGTCGGATGTTCCAGGAGCGGTGAGCACAAGTTTACCTAGGTTCAGCTCCGGCTGGGGTGATCGTATCCTACTCCTGCTAGCAACCCAGTAATATATCGGCGTAAGCCAGATGTTACAATGGATTACAAGAGAGGTTCGCCTGTGTGAGTTGATTGTGGTGTACGATTGATTGGTTGCCCTAAAGGCTCCCATAGGGACGGTTTATATAGTCACTCGGACCTAGGGTTACAGGGAGAGACCTATCCGGCTACATTACAGAGTCGGTAACTATGTACAGCTTGGACTACAAGTAATACTATAGGCCTAAGTCGGTAACTCTTCTGGGGCTTGTCGTAGCCGGAACTGGCTCCTCCTCGTTCTCTGACTGGGCCGGCCGTCAAGCAAAGCTCTAACCCGTTGGTGGGCCACCCTGGTCAGCGAGTCCTGTGGGTATACCCGAAAAGTATATCCCCAACAGTGAGAGTTTTTAACTCGGGAAATATGTTTAGTCTTTCTTTAAGCATCTAGTCGGAACTAATTCTGTTTCAACTAGAAGCTTGGGGGCTATAGTAAGAGTTTTTAACTCAGCAACATGCTTAGTCTTTCTTTAAGCATCTAGTTGGAACTAATTCAGTTTCAACTAGAGGCTTGGGGGCTACGGTATTGAAATTTACAAACACTGCGTATGCTACTCTAAAAGTATTTAGTCGGAATAATTCATTCAAACTAAATACTTGGGGGGCTACAGTGCGAAGTTTTCTAGCTTAGTCACTCTTAGAGCATTCAGATGCAAATACCTATGGTTTTCCGTCTAAATCCTCGGGGGCTACAGTGGGATACTCATATGAAAAGCAAAAGGTAAATAAAACTTACAAGAGCGATGATCTTGAGGTTGGTAGCGCTCTCGGCAAACAACTTGCTGAAGGAAAGGCTATTTCCTCACAAGATATCTGCTTGTCGGAGAAGCTCCTCAAGACCACAGGTCGGAGATGTTGGAGCCGCACCAGGAGCCAGAGTTGAGCTACTCGGCCTAAGCGCCGGGTAGACTATCTTTGGAAGCTCTGTGGTTATCCTGGGTGTAGAGGCGCCGCCTTTGACAGATGTTCCGCCTACCACCATCGCCTTACTGCTACCAATGGCATCCTTAGCCGGAGCTTCAACCATTTTGGTTGCGGTGATTTCTTGCGTTGCCTGTTCGCTGGCAACGACGAGATCCGCGGAGGCAGCTGAGTCCACTTCCATGGCGGAAGGGCCCGATGCATCCTTAGCTGGAGAGCTTGTCATAGCGGTAGCAGGTTAGGTGCTCGGAGTGACAGGGGCGATGGCGGGAGATGGTTGGTGAGACACATCACGGTGCAGCATATCTCTAATGTTTTTAGAAGCCCCTGATGTTTTGGAGGACTTCTTCAAACTAATACTGTCATTCTTCCTGAAACATGCAAAAGTATAAGTACAGGAATAAAACGAGCAATGAACAATGTCAGAGGATGAGAGGCTTACACAACAGTTGGTGCTTTGGTAAAAGGAATCCCGGTAATCTTTCTCTTCTCCGCCTCGAAGGCGGCGGTAGTCTTCTTGGAGGCTCCACCCTCCGTCTTCTTCTTCTTGCCTCCGGCGGCAGCGTCAGAGGTGGAGCTCTTCCACTTTCGCTCCAACGGAACATCGTCGTCAGACACGACAGTGACTTCCTTCATCTTGGGGTCATATATTTGGACAGCCATGCTATCCTCCTCTAGACTTTTAAGCTGTTAAGTGAAATCCCAAAGTGTTAGATGAGATGATAACGGCTAGATGGAAGAACTAGAGTATATGTCATACACGGAAAATAAACAGGTACCTCTGGGAACTTGCCCTCCTCGAACATGTCGTAGGTGATGGTGAAGCCGTGCTTCATGTCCTTCACCTTGACGATGTCCTTGAGGTGGAGCTTGATGGAGTCACTCGAGAAGTTGTCCTCGGAGATGCGGAGGCTATCCTTCCTCTCCTTGGTATATTCATGCATCATCTTCGAGCGGTGCTGTAGAGGCTGGATCCGCCTGACGAACCAGCACATGGCTAGGTACAACTGGGTTAGACCCGTGTCTATGAACCACTCTATCCGCCTTATAGCGCAGGAAGCGTTGTTGTCAGAGGGAAGGGTGGCCTGGCATCTCCATGTTGGGGCTTCGGCGGCAGCTCCATCGACAAAGTCCAGATACGTTTCTTCTTAGTCGGTCAGAGGAATATCTAGGCCATAGAAGTACGTCCATTGCCAGTTCCTAAGCTCGTCCTTGCTCGCTCCGGCTTCCCTCTTGACGGTAAAGAAGTATATCAACAAGTCTAACCTAGGCATAATCCCTAGGTAACCCTCACAAAGCGCCACGTAATTGCTAAGCGCGAGGATGCTATTGGGGGGAAGGTTCTGAGGTTGAACCCAGTAATGCTTGAGGACAGCAAGGAAGAAGTTGGAGATGGGGAGGGAGATGCCGCGTACCAATTGAGCTTTGAGGTATACCTTCTCTTCGACTTGGGGAGAAGGCATGACCTCGCCGGCCGGCGCCGCCCGCCAGACAAGCCCCTCCGTCGTGGGGAGGTAGCCTTCGATGAGTAGCTCCTTGATATCATTGTTGGTGATATCCGAGCCACGCCACTCCCACTTATGAGAGTCGCTCTCTTCCTCCAGTGGCTCTAGCGCCGCTAGGATATGGTCGCCACCGATGGACTCCACCACCACGGATTTTGGCAGCAACAGACCCTCTGGGGGCACCTGGATGGAGCCCGCCAGCTTCGCTGTGGCATCGGCCAATGCCGCCATGCAAGGGGTGGAGCTGCTGCTCGCCATTGGGATGGACTAGGGAGATTAGGTTTTTCGCGTGCGCGCGAAGGGCTCGAGGAGGTGCTCGCAGGAGGAAGATGATGACGCAGGGGGATAATGAGGTGAAGAGATGAAAATCTGCCACGGTTAAAATTTATAACCCCAGTGTCAAGATTCGTGCAAGGTGATCGAATGGTCGGCGTGTGGACGACGTGTGGGGGCGCGTGCACAGAAATTTCACCATGTTCCCAACCGCCGCCGCCAACGGTTCATATCCTTCGCACGGGAAAAATGGACATGATTGTGTTCTCTGCATGTGTGAGTTTATGAGGCGCCACTGACCTATGTCTATGTCGTTCTAGCTGACACGAGAAGGTGAACCATCACATTGGAATATTCCGGCATGGACGGATCTAGTCCGGCTACGAGAAGAGTGCGATGGAAGATTCAGTATTTCTCCGGCTTACAAGTTGAAGATGGAGAATATTGCAGGGTTCTTGGGAGGACTACAAGATATTGCTTGACGATTTGCCGACATCCATCTAGACGGAGCATTCACCCTGAAGAGGCAAGACGACGCAAGATCTCGGAGTTCTTCGGGGGCTACTGTTGGAGATATGTTATATGGGTATCCTCATAGCATGTCTCCTATCCGGATAACCCGGGTGGCCCACAGTTGGTAGCATGGCCCATGACCTGCTGGGCGGCCCAGTTAGATGTATCCAGAAGGGAGGCTCATGCCGGATAAAGGAAGGCTATGGAGGAGTTACCGACGTACCCGGAGCCTTGGAGTGCAAGACACGTTAGACTGATTGTATACTGTGTAGGACTCTGTAACCTGTCTGGCTAGGACTTTCCCTGTAACCCTAGGCCCTGGCAACTATATAAGCCGGACCTATGGGAGCCTTTAGGGCACCAATTAACTCATACCTCGCATAGCGAACCGATCCCTATAACTCGGCGTATTGCTATTATAGTGATTTATAGTAGGAGTAGGATTTCGCCACCGTCGTGGGATCTGAACCTGGGTAAGTTGTGTTACCTCGTACCCGTCAACCGTCCGCCTTACCCCACGTCTCTAAACACGCACTGTGAGGACCCCTCCATGGCGTACTCGTCGGCAATACCACGACAAAGGCACCATTAAATATCAATTTACATTCAAGAAAGGTATTAAACACTTCCCTATGAGGAGAGAGAAGTTTCTTTTTGCTCCTCCTTTGAAAGCAAGGTTTGATGTTAATGCTTCTTCATTTGAAAATACTTGATTCTTGCTTCTTGTGCCTAACTTAAAGGCGTTAAAGAAAAGTACTTGTTGGGAGATAATCCAAGAGTTTTCTTCAGTCTTGGAAGTTATTCCTTCAGTAATGACCTCTCCTTATCCTTTTTGTTTTCTTTTTGTGCCAATAATGACCTCTAATGATAGGGAAGTAAGATTTGGAGAGTTGCTGTCCTGAAACTGATTTTTGTGCTCCAACATAAAAATTCGTGAGGAATCTCTGTAAGTCTGATTCAGATTATATTTTACGAATAAATCCCGCAGTATGTTATCTAACTTTAGTTAGTTCAACACTTTTTTATTTGAGCAACAGAAGGTCTTCGAAAAAATCAGTTTCTACCTGCTGGTCTGTTTTGACAGATTTCTGCCATTATTTGTATTTGCTTCTTGTTGATTCCTTTTTGGGTTCTTTTTGGGAAATTGAGCTTTTTGAGGGAATTGCTACAGTAGCTTGTGTTTTTATTGAAAGTTTTGTCGTTCTAAGCTAAACCCAAGGGTCTATTATATTTTGAATACACTAATATTGCTAATGAAGATTATGTGAAGTTTTGTATGAAGGAAAATTTTCAGGTGTAGAGAGAGAATGATGTAACGAGATGAAGAATGGAGAAAAACTCAAGCTTGGGGATGCCACCCTAGTGTCACCCCAAGAAATATCAAAGAGGTACGAGCATCAAAGCTTGGGGATGCCCAAGGCATCCCCTTCTTCATCAATAAAAATCTCAGGTCTTTCTAGACACTTCGTTTTATTGTTTCATGCACTGTTGTGTTGTTCTTGGAGTGTATTAGTTTTTGTTTAGTTTGCTTAGTTTGTTTGAATAAAGTAGTTTGGACCCCCGTTCTCGCTGTATTGTTTCAAATAAGTTGATTGGTGTTGGAAAGGAGTAGAAAGTTCTTGCTTGAATAGTGCAAGAGGAGCTTGCTTTGACTGTGACTTAGAATTTAGCATGTCATGCTAGGTGTTGTTTTGTCCTTAAGCTTAGTGATTATTTCTGTAGCATGACTTATTCCAAACAATTGGGATTGCTTAGTGTGCCTTGAAAGAATCATGCGTTGTTTTAGCATGCAAAAGCATAGTATTGCGGTATTCTCCTTTGATGCTTTGTTTGGGTTGACTTGACACAAGCTCACACCATGTTATGACTATGAACAAGTTACCAAAGCCTCTATGATCATTTAGTCCTTGACTTGTAGTACCACTCTATGCTTTGATTAGTAATGTTTTGTTGCTCTTCATGATTATGGCCATTATTGCTCTCTTAGTTGGTTGCTCCCAGTCTTTTGCTAGCCTCCACTTGTATGAGTAAGCTCTACTCATGCTTCCAACTCCCAAGAAACCAAGTTATTCCAAAGAGTCCACTATAAATTCCTATGCATGGTGTGTTACACCATTCCAAGTATATTCTTGTTTTCATCTACCTTCCAATTAAAAAGTATTTTGTTATGTGAAAACTTAGTGATTAAAGCTCTCACAAACTTGATGGCACACTTTATTTCTTGCCCCTAATAAACTTGAACCATTGTGTCATCTATGTTGTATATGCTTGCTCTTATACGATGGAATTAGCAGAACCGTGCTGTCACGAGGAACGCTTTCAACATTGCACTTGTACTTTGTACACAGTTGATATCATGCTCTTTTGTCTATGGATGTCACCGGTGTGAAATAAAGAGGGAACTTGTAAGTCCATGGAGTATTTATTTTGTGTTAGAGAAACGCCCGGGTCGCTAGCCTAAGCATGCCTAATCGTGGTGGAAACTTGCAGCATCACCATAATGACATCTATCAAGCTTTCTTCTTATAAAAAAGAGACACATTGAGTAAAGAGGAAAGAGAGAAAAAAGCACCATATTCCCATGGTAAATAAGAAGATTGCTGAGATGCTCATTGTCTGCTTGTCTTATCATTTTTGTTATGGGATAGCTCATGTACCATGTGCAAGGGGTACCCCATTGGCGGTTTTCTATGATACACATGTACTTACTATAACAAGTACTTATAGGTTACTAAAGTTGAGTAGCATGAGGAGCGGCCCTCGTATTCAAGGGACATGATATTGCCAACTTATACTTTGTCAAGCATATACTCCATAGTTTGTTCACTTTAACCTTAATCACTTCAAGATGCTTATGATAGGGGCAATGAGAGATGAAAGCTAACAAGTACCATAATTTTGGAAGCTCTTTATGAAACTTGAAATCCCTACTTCCCTTTGAAGGGCCTTTCTTCCACCATTATATTGAGTCTGCACCTTCTACCTTTAGGCACCAATTAAGAGATCATAGTTGCCATTCTTAGTTCTATGTGCATTGTCCCAAAACTTATTGATCGATGCATATTGTTGATATTACTTGTTCTTGTGCTATTTGTATCTAGTCACTCTTATAAACTTTGAAGGTGTCCTATGCATCTATTTGCTACTCCATGAGGGATAAGCTGAATGCCACTATGCCATGTTTTCTGTATGTGAAACAAACAAACGTTTTTCAATGCATGTTATTCATGATCTTTGTTTGTAGCCTTTCATGTTGCATGCATAATTACTTTTTCTTACTGTTAGAACTCCATCTTCCATGCTCATGTTTAGAGTTTTTTGATCCCAGCTTTCAATGCTTGCAAATGGTTTGATCTTGATTTTGATGGTGCATGTCACCTCAAAAATTATTCTTTTATCACTTACCTACTCGAGGACGAGCATGAGTTAAGCTTGGGGATGCTTGATACGTCGGAAACGTATCTATAATTTTTGATGTTCCATGCTTGTTTAGTATCTACTTTGCTTTGCTTTGTCTACACTTTGAGGTGTTTTTATACGTTTTCTGGTACTAACATATTAACAAGATGCCACAGTGTCAGTTGCCTATTTTCTTCTGTTTTTGGTCCCAGAAAGGCAGAAAATCGATATTCTCGGAATTAGACGGGAAAAAAGCCAAAGTCAATATTTCACCGTGGGGAACACGGAGTCCAAATGAGATACGAAGGGGAGCCACAGGGAGGACGCACCCCCCAGGCATGGGCCCACCCTAGGCCGCGCCTGGGCAGGGTGTAGGCCCCTTGGCCGCCCTCCTGCCTCACCTCTTCGCCTATAAGAAGCCCCCGATGCCTAAACCCTAAGTAACCGATCAATATTCCATGAAACCGTCTGTAGGCCTTTGTAATGTAGCTAGTTTATCTTATCCTTTTGCTGCTTTTGTAACAACTTGCGGATGAACAATTTTCAATTTTTCCAGGAGGTGGCCTTAATTATGTATATAAGTCTATCTTTGAGCTGCTGCCGAAAGTAATTGTGATGTTTATACCAATTTATTTTCTTCTAGGATCCTTCGGGTCAGGCTCCAGTGGTTACTCCGACTGCGCCTGAGCCTCGACCATCTCTGGATGACACATCCCAATTAGCCTTTCTGCATGATCGCGTCCGCAGCTTGGAAAAGGACATCCTCAGCATCCGTGGTCACGCGGATGTGTGGAAGTCGAAAGCTGAGCGAGCCACTACCAGGGAGGAGTTCTTGCTTGGAGAATTGCGGCAGATGGGTGAGCAACTTCAATGTGAGTCTTCGTGAATAGATGTTCTTTCGGGTGCACCTTATTTGCATGTTGTCTTATTCCGTTCTTTGTGTAGATGTGAATCTCAGTCCGAGGAAAGAGAAAGAGCGTGTCGCAATTCGGATGAACTGCCTGACGCAACAGGACTTGGAGGCTGGTGGTTTCTTCTGGATGGATCGTGACCAAGCCATCGTCCTTGAGACGATCGCGTGAACCAGGTTCTTCGGGTGCTGAGGCAGGCGAGGTCATCGTTTGTGGCCATCTGGTCCGTCATGTTCCCTTTGGACGCTACGCCTTCTACCTTCTTGGGTCTTCTTGGCAAATTTCATAACATAGGCCATGTCAAGGAGTTGGTGCATCATCAACTGATTGCAGGGGTCAAGGCTGCCTTGTCTCTTGTTCGATTGCATCATCGTGATGTTAATCTTGTAGAGGTGGCGACTAGACCGCCCCTTCGACCAGATGGTAACTTATGGGACATGCGCCCTCATTACGCGGCTGTGGCACAGCACGCTGAAGAAATTGTAGATTTGTTTGAGCAGTGGGAAAATGTTATGCTCCAAAATAATTAGGTCCTATAAAGAAAAAACGAGTGATGTAAAATTTGTATGTATTCGAGTGGGCCTTTAATGCCCTTTGTAAACTTTACATGTATTGGCACGTGATGCCTTGTAATGTGCATGTCCCTTTTGTTAGCAATCGACGAAGTCGTAAGGTGAGGCGTAGCCCCCGAGCGTATTTAGCAAGAAGTAATGTAAGGAAAAAGATTTTTGGGCTGAGGAACTTAGATTTTATTCATAGCAACGAGGAGGTACATTGTTCGGCTGAGTAGCCTTGGCTGGATAGCCTTATTGAAAGTAAAGGGTAACTAGGGGTAGAAGCGTCGCAGTTGTGCAACGTTCTAGGGGTTGGAGTATTCGACTCCTGATGCGACGTCCATGAGGCGGTAGGCTCCACCTGGGATGACTTCGGTGACGATGTACAGTCCTTCCCAAGGTGACTTGAGTTACTTGGGTCGTTTTTGTTTGAGTCGCAGGACGAGGTCTCCTTCGACGAAGGACCTTGGGTGCAGCCAAAGGCTATGGTAGTTGCGGAAGCTCTTCTAATAGACCGCATAGCGAGCTGCGGAGATGTCGCGTGCCTCATCGAGTGTGTCGACAACGTCTACGATTGCTACCGATGATTCGACTTCGCTGTAAGCGCCGACCCGTGGAGCCTTGTGGCGTACCTCGGCGGGTAGCACGACTTTGGATCCATGCACCATGAAGAAGGTCGTGTAGCCAGTTGAGCTGTTTGGGTTGTGCACAGGCTCTAGAGGACGGAGGGTAGCTCGTCTGCCCAGGCTCTTGCAAGCCTTTCGACTAGGCAAAGCAGGCGCTTCTTGATGTCGTTGCCTATGAGGCCATTGGCCTTTTCGACCTGTCCGTTGGTCTACAGGTGCGCCACGGAGGAATATGATATGTTGATGCCAAGGTTCCCGAAGGCTCGAAAATACTTTAAGATGAAGTTCGAGCCGTTGTCCATTATGATGTTGTGAGGCACGCCGAACCTATAGACAATGGACTCGAAAAACTTAACGGCAGTTTTGCCGCTTTGGTTGGTGACGGGCATAGCCTCGATCCACTTTGTGAACTTGTCGACCGCGACCAGGAGGAAGACATGGCCTCCTGGCGAGGACTTTGGTAGTTTTCCTATCATGTCGAGGCCCCATTGGGCAAAGGGCCAGGCCAGTGGTATGGGCCTCAGCTTGGATCCTGGCGCGTGTGGCTTGTCCGCGTACCTCTGATAGGCGTTGCACCTCTGGAGGATGTCCTTTGTGTCGTTCATGGCGGTTGGCCAGTAGAATCCAGCTCGTAGAGCTTTGGCAACTAGGGAGCGGATGCATGCATGATGGCCGTAGATACCCTCACGGATGTCTTAGAGGATGCTTTTGCCGTCACCTATGGTGACGCACCATTGGAGCAAACCCGAAATGCTGCGCTTGTACAACTCGCCATTGATTATGGTGAAGGCTTTTGACCGGCGAGATATGCGCCGGGCGTTTGTCGGGTCATCGGGAAGTTCATTGTTTATCAGGTACCGAAGGTACGGCTGCGTCCATGTATCTTCAACTGCCATGACCTGCATCAGGATGACCAGCTCAGCCTCGGTGTCGAGATTTTCGGGTCCTTATTGTCTTTTGGGCAATGCAGCCCCCGAGTGCTCTGCTTCTTCGGCTGAGTCTTTTGGGAATTTCCTCTTGATAGAGGGTACGCAATCATTTTGTTCGAGGAACACACCAAGTGGCACCCGTGTGTAGGTGGATCCAATGATGGCGAGCCTGTCAGCTTCTTCGTTGCTTTCCCTTCCGACATGCCGAAGCTCCCAGCCGTCGAAGTCTCCTTCGAGTGAGTTTTAAAGTGCACGGTACGCGATCATGTTGGCGTTGTGAGCGTCGCACTCGTTCATTGTCTGCTGGACGACAAGGTTCAAGTCGCCGTAGATGACGAGGCGTGTTGCGCCATAGATCTTGGCCATCCTCATGCCATGTGTAGCACCCCGGGTAAAACCACTACTAGAAAATTACGTGTTAAATAATACTTGTGCATCCTCATGACATCATCATGCATATTTTTGCCTTTGAAAAACATTTTCATTCAAACCTATTTTGTTTTCTGAACAACCCCGAATTTTATTTCAAATGAAACCTCGGTCTTTACGGATATCCTATTTTTCCTAAAAACTAGTTGATAAAAGTCTCTAAAAAGAAAGTAAATAAAATAAAAATGATTTTACTGGGGGAGGCCGTCGGCCTGCCAGGCCAAAGGCCCAGCAAGCCAACTGCCTACTACCCCAGACTAGTTTCCCCTGTCCTAACCCTACTCCCTCAGCAGCCGCCGCCACCCCACTCCTCTCCCATCTCCTGTTCCCGACCACTCCACATGGCCACGCCAGCGCCAACCTCCCTCACGTTTTTTTCCTTCGCAGACCCCGCTCCATCCTTGTGTGGCCCCACCCCATCGCCCACGACCCGGTCACGCCTCGCTTCCACCCCGCGACCTCCTACCCTCGACGCTCCTCTCTGGATCCCGCGCCATCGCCGTCTGGTGGCCCGCCTCCCGGATCCGCCCCACGACCACCTCCCCTGACCGGAGCTTCCTCATGCCTCGTCGCTGCACCTCCGTGGCCGGCAGCCGCATGGTCTCCTTCGCCCGCAAGTTTCCGCCGCCTCCTCGTCGGGCTCCTCTGCCGCCAGGCTTCACCTTGCGCCCTCAAGCTTCCTCACCGCTCGTGGCCGCCACTGCTTCTCAAGCTTGTCCCGCCGCCGGTCGCGGGCCCCTACCGGCCTAGGCCTCCCGAGCTCCACCCCGCGTTGCCGCTCAAGCTTTCTGTCGCCATGCTCTCTGCTCGTCACACGCCCCTACGCCTTCCGCCATAGCCTCTCCGTCCGGCGCCCTGCCTCTCTGGCCGCCTGCCTCCATGGCCGTCCCAAGTGCACCTTCCCCAGGACGACCCTCCTCTGCAAAAGCTTGAGCCCGAGCTCCCCGATGCCACATCCTCCTGCGCGCGAGCCCGTGTCCTCACTTTTTGTTTGTCGGTCGTGACCCAGTCCTTTGGAAAATTCATGTGTTTCCGTTTGTTGCCGTGTTCCTGTACCTAAGATGCTGCCACCAATTTTGGAGGGACAGCTGAATATCAAGAGTACGGGTACGCTGCCAGACGTGCTCCGTCAAGATCTTCTGAAGACAAACCTATGCTAGTTTGGTGCTGCCAAGGTCTTCTCGTTAGCTGTGAACCCGAAGGCCACCAGCGCCACACAAGTTCGCCATCACGGACAATTGAAGCCGGGACTCCAAGATCTCCGCCACAAACCCCAAGATCGTCGAGAGGGAGACGACGACCCCGGACTCGAGGATCCGATGCCCGGACGCCAAGACCGCCCACATGGGAAACCCGAAGACCCCGAAGACCGATCCCGGTGAGCCGAACCCCGTCAAACCCCTCGGAGCCAAGTTTGTGGAACCCAATGTGTGACCCCTATCCGAGACCCCATATCTTTATAATATATATACTTGTTGCATTTAAATTATTCATGCTTGCATCTCATCATGTGGTTTGGGGGTTTTATGCCCATTCACCTCATAATTAAATATGGAGACCATATGTGGGCTATTCTAGTCTTAGTTTGTCTTCATTTAAATTTATGCATCGAAACGATATCATATTTTGCCTTGTTAAGACAACATTTAAATTGTGGGGTGCCTAAACAACATGAACCGTCTAATTAAATGTTGGGACCCCGGTTCCGCTTAATATTGACTAATTGCATCGCATTTTTGCCATGTCATACATTATACATGCAGCATGCCCGATCTTCTGCCGTAGTATTAAATATTGTATCCGGTGTTTCTTCTAGTACTTTGCTTCTTCACGGATTAGGCCGATGAGTGGATGCGAGTGTCAAACCGATCTTCGGATGAACCTTCAACAATGTTTTTCAGGCGAGCATTCTCCCCCTTTCTACCTATTTTACATTTCTAGTCTTTATTTCCTCCTGTTGATCTATTCCTATCTGTGTTGCGATGCTCTAGTTTTCGTACCCGTGATATGCCTTGCAGCCTTATATTGCCTTGGACACCTCCTATTACCTGTTGTTTGGTAGATAGTTGGACTTGCGTGTCATAGTCGCTTGCTCTAGTGCTGTTGCGTGTCGTCAAGTACCATAGTTGTTGGAAGATTGCCGCATGTTTAATGTTGGAGATGATCATGGCTTTAATTACTATTTAATAACTAAAATTGAAGTAGGTAAATAATGCAGAGGCACAGGTGGGCAATAAATGTTATTTGGTTTTTTAACCGTCCACTTGTGTCCCGTAGGACCCCGAGTACTTGATACCTGTTCTTTGAATATTCGCACTATCTCCATGTGGGACCATGAATCCCCCTAGCCAGAGCTTGAGTCATATATTATTTCTTGGGGCCACAAACTAGTTTGGGGCTTTATTACTATCATGTACTTACGCCATGCTTTACTGCTTTGTTTACGATTGCACGTGGAGCACCTGTACTGTTTAGGAAGCGGAGTGTTTCACGGTATCGACAAGCCCAGTCACACTTTCGGGTTCTCAGTCGTTTACAACCATTGACGCAAACCTCTGGGTCCGTTCCGGAGCCGGCCAACTTCGTCACGGGTAGCTTGGTGGGGTGCCCCCCTGAAATTTATATGAATCTTGTAATTGCTCTGTCGTGATGCCTCGTTGGGTTTTCATTTGGTTTTTCTCAAGGTTGATCGTGCGTGTGTTGCTATTTGTGCTCCCCTGCAGGGTAAAACTTTCTGAAAGCCGTGTCCGCGGTTAGGGGCGACTTGGAGCATAGTATCTCGATCATAGACAACTATAACTAAAGTAGAGCTATAAATTTGACTTTATAATGACTAGTAATCAGCTTCACTATAATGGAATGGCTAAATAAAAGTGCCAACAACTGCTGGTTTTGGGTTGTCACCTGTTACCATTGTATCTGACTAGTAAGTATTGCAACTACAACGGAATGGCTAAATAAAAGTACCAACAACTGCTGGGTTTTGGGATGTCTCATGTTATATGTATCTGACTAGTAAGTACGACAACTACAACAGAATGGTTAACTAAAACTGCCCACTGCTTATTATATCAGGATGACTCATGCTATCTATATTTGACTAGTAATTGCTGCCACTATAACGGAATGAATAAAACTGCCAGCTGTTTGAGTTCCTCGGTTGACTTCCTCGTTTGGTCTCGAGGGGGAAATACCAGGATGGGTATGCTTGGTGATAGTTTCGGGTTGGATCCGAATATGTATTTCTTATCCTATCTAGTAGCCGCCAGCTGTATTGAGTCTCTATAGGTGGTTTAGGTCCACCATACCTATGTAGGCGAGGACCGCCGAATTCTAGTCTCGTCGTGTACTGGCCTCAGTACTGACCGCTCTCTTTTTACTTTGCCCTTTGTCGGCACCTCTTTTGTTTAAGCAGGTTTTGAGATTGACGTCGTTAGCAGGGTTACCCTTCCGGCTTGGCCTGGGCAGGGTTATGGACGCCATTGGTTATTCTTCAGGGCTCTTAGCTCAATTTGCATCTTGTCCGTACTCGGACGCTGTATCATTTTAAAGGTGATTTGGATCTTTGTATTGTATATCTGTATTCTTGACTCATGGAGTCGTTGTTGTATATATCTATTCTGTGGGTTCCATCGTGGACTAATGTGTAATGATATTACTTCGTTTTCCATCCGCACACAAGTGCCTGGTGGGCACCTTTGAATTGTTTCTATGCGGGTTTGGCGGGAATCGCTGAGACTTGCATAGGACCAATTCTGAGGGTGTTACAGAGTGGTATCAGAGGTCAGCAGTTACGATACCCTAGTGGTCCAGTCCGTAGGATAACCTAGCTAACGGACGTTGTAGAGTGTCAAAAACTATTTTGCAAAATCGGTTGGATAGATCTGATTAGGTCTACTTTTACTCCTTACCCTCTGCTATTCTCCTCTTACCTCTGCGTGCTTTGGATCTGCTCTCTTATCTTTTCTTCGAGTCCAGGAATTCTCGTGGTTGGGTTTCTGTCGTACCTTCAGGGTTTCACTTCCTCCTCTTGTAAAGGTGCTTTGACATCCGACCTTCATGCTATCTAATGAATCTTTCATCTGTTGTACCTCTGAGTGGACTGAAAATGCACTAAAAATTTTCTTTCTATCCTCCGGTATTTTCCAATACGATAAAGTCATCTACATCAGATCTGATGAGAATATCCATACCTCCTTTATTTCCAAACCTCGCTTGTCAAGATCTTGAGTCTGAATTCCGAGAGTTGGTTGCATAATTCTCCTATTCATGTGCAGAGTAATGCTTTGGGTGCGTGATGGACTGATCACCATCCGACTACTCTTATCATTCGCTCTTGTACATCGAACTGGTGGATCACTGTAACTTTTCCTCTTTTCACGGAAGTTAGAGATGGCCTTATCTTTTGATACCTCTACCTTCGTCCTTTGTTTCTCCGGAGTGTTCTCTCGGCGAACGTGAGCAACAGACCTTGTTGGTGGTGTCGCCAATTTCAAGACGGAAGAAAAATCCTTGTTAGTGGTGTCGCGAAGATCTACACGAAGCGCGAAGGTTCAGATCGTCGACCTTCTTCCTCGTACGTACCATGAGGCGGATCTCGAGGGCGAGATCCATTGTTAGTGGTGTTGAATTGTAGCACCCCGGGTAAAATCACTACTAGAAAATTGCGTGTTAAATAATACTTGTGCATCCTCATGACATCATCATGCATATTTTTGCCTTTGAAAAAAAAATCATTCAAACCTATTTTGTTTTCTGAATAACCCCGACTTTTATTTCAAATGAAACCTCGGTCTTTACGGATATCCTATTTTTCCTAAAAACTAGTTGCTAAAAGTCTCTAAAAAGAAAGTAAATAAAATAAAAATGATTTTACCGGGGGAGGCCGTCGGCCTGCCAGGCCAAAGGCCCAGCAAGCCAACTGCCTACTACCCCAGACCAGTTTCCCCTGCCCTAACCCTAACCCCACTCCCTCAGCAACCTCCGCCACCCCACTCCTCTCCCATCTCATGTTCCCTACCACTCCACACTGCCACGCCAGCGCCAACCCCCTCACGTTTTTTTCCTTCGCAGACCCCGCTCCATCCTCGCGTGGCCCCACCCAATCTCCCACGACCCGGTCACGCCTCGCTTCCACCCCGCGACCTCCTACCCTCGACGCTCCTCTCTGGATCCCGCGCCGTCGCCGTCTGGTGGCCCGCCTCCCCGCCTCCAGGATCCGCCCCATGACCACCTCCCCTCACCGGAGCTTCCTCACGCCTCGTCACTGCACCTCCGTGGTGGGCAGCCGCATGGTCTCCTTCGCCCGCAAGCTTCCGCCGCCTCCTCGTCGGGCTCCTCTGCCACCAGGCTTCACCTCGCGCCCTCGAGCTTCCTCACCGTTCGTGGCCGCCACCGCTTCTCAAGCTCGTCCCGCCGCCGGTCGCGGGCCCCTACCAGCCTAGGCCTCCCGAGCTCCACCCCGCGCTGCCGCTCAGGCTTTCCGTCGCTGTGCTCTCTGCTCGTCACATGCCCCTACGCCTTCCGCCACAGCCTCTCTGTCCGGCGCCCTGCCTCTCTGGCCGCCTGCCTCCATGGCCGTCCCAAGGGCACCTTACCGAGGATGACCCTCCTCTGCAAAAGCTCGAGCCCGAGCTCCCCGATGCCACATCCTCCTGCGCGCGAGCCCGTGTCCTCTCTTTTCGTTTGTCGGTCGTGAACCAGTCCTTTGGAAAATTCATGTGTTTCCGTTTGTTGCCGTGTTCGTGTACCTAAGATGCTGCCACCAATTTTGGAGGGACAGCTGAATATCAAGAGTACGGTATGCTGCCAGACATGCTCCGTCAAGATCTTCTGAAGACAAACCTATGCTAGTTTGGTGCTGCCATGGTCTTCTCGTTAGCTGTGAACCGGAAGGCCACCAGCGCCACACAAGTTTGCCATCACAGACAATTGAAGCCGGGACTCCAAGATCTCCGCCACAAAACCCAAGATCGTCGAGAGGGAGCCGACGACCCCGGACTCGAGGATCCGATGCCCGGACGCCAAGACCGCCCACATGGGAAACCCGAAGAACCTGAAGACCGATCGCGGATAGCCAAACCTCGTCAAACCCCTCGGAGCCAAGTTTGTCGAACCCAATGTGTGACCCCTATCCGAGACCCCATATATTTATAATATATATACTTGTTGCATTTAAATTATTCATGCTTGCATCTCATCATGTGGTTTGGGGGTTTTATGCCCATTCACCTCATAATTAAATATGGAGACCATATGCGGGCTATTCTAGTCTTAGTTTGTCTTCATTTAAATTTATGCATCGAAACGATATCATATTTTGCCTTGTTAAGACAACATTTAAATCGTGGGGTGCCTAAACAACATGAACCGTCTAATTAAATGTTGGGACCCCGGTTCTGCTTAATATTGACTAATTGCATCGTATTTTTGCCATGTCATACATCATACATGCAGCATGCCCGATCTTCTGCCGTAGTATTAAATATTGTATCCGGTGTTTCTTCTAGTACTTTGCTTCTTCACGGATTAGGCCGATGAGTGGATGCGAGTGTCGACCCGATCTTCGGATGAACCTTCGGCAATGTTTTTCTGGCGAGCATTCTCCTCCTTTCTACCTATTTTACATTTCTAGTCTTTATTTCCTCATGTTGATCTATTGCTATCTTTGTTGCGATGCTCTAGTTTTCGTACCCGTGATATGCCTTGCAGCCTTATATTGCCTTGGACACCTCCTATTACCTGTTGTTTGGTAGATAGTTGGACTTGCGTGTCGTAGTCGCTTGCTCCAGTGCTGTTGCGTGTCGCCAAGTACCACAGTTGTTGGAAGATTGCCGCATGTTTAATGTTGGAGATGATCATGTCTTTAATTACTCTTTAATAACTAAAATTGAAGTAGGTAAATAATATAGAGGCACAGGTGGGCAATAAATGTTATTTGGTTTTTTAACCTTCCACTTGTGTCCCGTAGGACCCCGAGTACTTGATACCTGTTCTTTGAATATTCGCACTATCCGCATGTGGGACCATGAATCCCCCTAGCCAGAGCTTGAGTCATATATTATTTCTTGGGGCCACAAACTAGTTTGGGGCTTTATTACTATCATGTACTTATGCCATGCTTTACTGCTTTATTTACGATCGCGCGTGGAGCGCCTATACTGTTTAGGTAAGCAAAGTGTTTTCACGGTATCAACAAGCCCAGTCACACTTTCGGGTTCTCAATCGTTTACAGCCATTGACGCAAACCTCTGGGTCCGTTCCGGAGCCGGCCAACTTCGTCACGGGTAGCTTGGTGGGGTGGCCCCCTGAAATTTATATGAATCTTGCAATTGCTCTGTCCTGATGCCTCGTTGGGTTTTCATTTGGTTTTTCTCGAGGTTGATCGTGCGTGTGTTGCTATTTGTGCCCCCCTGCAGGGTAAAACTTTTTAAAAGCCATGTTCGCGGTTATGGACGACTTGGAGCACAGTATCTCGATCATAGACAACTATAACTAAAGGAGAGCTATAAATTTGATTTTATAATGACTAGTAATCAGCTTCACTATAATGGAATGGCTAAATAAAAGTGCCAACAACTGCTGGTTTTGGGTTGTCACCTGTTACCATTGTATCTGACTAGTAAGTATTGCAACTACAACGGAATGGCTAAATAAAAGTACCAACAACTGCTGGGTTTTGGGATGTCTCATGCTATATGTATCTGACTAGTAAGTACGACAACTACAACAGAATGGTTAACTAAAAATGCCCACTGCTTATTATATCAGGATGACTCATGCTATCTATATTTGACTAGTAATTGCTGCCACTATAACGGAATGAATAAAACTGCCAACTGTTTGAGTTCCTCGGTTGACTTCCTCGTTTGGTCTCGAGGGGGAAATACCAGGATTGGTATGCTTGGTGATAGTTTCAGGTTGGATCCGAATAGGTATTTCTTATCCCTATCTGGTAGCCGTCAGCTGTATTGAGTCTCTATAGGTTGTTTAGTGCATGCTGCGCTGCCGCTTCAGTCCACCATACCTATGTAGGCGAGGACTGCTGAATTCTAGTCTCGTCGTGTACTGGCCTCAGTACTGACCGCTCTCTTTTTACTTTGCCCTTTGTCGGCACCCCTTTTGTTTAAGCGGGTTTTGAGATCGACGTCGTTAGTAGGGTTACCCTTCCGGCTTGGCCTGGGCAGGGTTATGGACGACATTGGTTATTCTTCAGGGCTCTTAGCTCAATTTGCATCTTGTCCGTACTCGGACGCTGTATCGTTTAAAGGTGATTTGGATCTTTGTATTGTATATTTGTATCCTTGACTGATGGAGTGGTTGTTGTATATATCTATTCCGTGGGTTCCATCGTGGACTAATGTGTAATGACATTACTTCGTTTTCCACCCGCACGCAAGTGCCTGGTGGGCACCTTTGAATCGTTTCTATGCGGGTTTGGCGGGAATCGCTGAGACTTCCATAGGACCGATTCTGAGGGTGTTACACCATGGATGAGGGCCTCGTATTCGGACTCGTTGTTGGAGGCGCGAAATTTCATCCGAAGGGCGTACTTCATCTTGTCGCCTTGAGGGGACGTCAGTATGACGCCGGCTCCTGCTCCAGCCTCACACTTGGAGCCGTCGAAGTGCATCGTCTAGGATTGTGACATGTCCGGAGTATCCGGCAGCTGGAGTTCCATCCAGTGGACGAGAAAGTCAGCGAGGACCTGAGACTTGATGGCTGTGTGCTGCTCGTAGATTATATCCAGAGGGGAAATTTTGATGCCCCACAAGGCTAGCGTCCCATGGCTTCGGGGTTGTTCAGGATGTTTGACAGTGGGGCGTCGTTGGTGACCATGATATGATGCTCCTGGAAGTAGTGGCTTAGCCAACGAGCCGTCATGAATACGTCGTAGGCGAGATTCTGGTAGTGAGGGTACCTCTGCCTTGTTGGAGTCAGTACCTCGCTGAGGTAGTAGATTTGGCGTTGGATACCATGGGTATTTCCATCTTCAGGTCGTTCAACCACGAGTACGGTGCTTACCACCTGATGTGTAGCTGCGATGTATAGCAGCAGAGGCTCCTGTTCCTTTGGCATGACCAGGACAGGCGAGGTGGAGAGCAGCCGCTTGAGGTCCTCGAATGCATCATCTGCTTCAGGCGTCCACTCGAACTTGTCCGCCTTGCGCAGCAGCTGGTAAAAGGGCAGGGACTTCTTGCCCATTCGGCTGATGAATCTGCTTAGCGCCGCGATCCGCCCGGCTAGCTGTTGGACGCCCTTGAGGTTCTTCGGCTTCTCCATGGCCAGTATGGCCCTAATTTTCTTCGGATTCGCCTCGATCCCCCGTTAGGAGATGAAGTAGCCGAGCAATTGGCCAGATGGGAGGGCGAAGGCGCACTTTTCTAGGTTTAGCTTGATATTGTAGTGATCAAGGTTATCAAACATCTCGCGAAGATCGTCGATCAGCGTCTTGGCTTCTCTGGTCTTGATTACTATGTCGTCGACATAGACTTGTATGTTATGACCGATCTGGCTTTTTAGGCACGCCTGCATGCATCTCTGGTACGTGGCACCTGCGTTCTTCAGCCCCAAGGGCATAGTGTTGTAGCAGAACACTCCGAATGGCATAATGAATGCTGTTTTCTCCTGATCTTCGACCTTCAGCCGAATTTGTTTGTAGCCTAAGTAGGCATAGAGAAAGGAGAGTTTCTCGCATCCTGCAGTCAAATCGATGATTTGATCGATCAGCGGTAGAGGGAAGTGGTCCTTGGGACACTACTTGTTGAGCGGTGTGAAGTCCACGCACATCCGCAGGATGTCCGTGTCCTTTTTGGGTACTAGAACGGTGTTGGCCAGCCACTCACTCTCCTTGATTTTCTTGATGAAGTTGGCATCGAGTAGTCTGTTGACTTCGATTCCAACGGCTTCGGCTCTTGGTTCAGACAGTCATCAGATAGACTGCTTGACTGGCTTCACGTCAGGAAACACATTGAGTGCATGCTCGGAGAATTCCCTGGGAACTCCTGGCATGTCCGCAGGACATCAGGCGAAAATTTCCCAGTGCTCATGGAGGAATTCGACGAGCGTGCTTTCCTATGCGGGACAGAGGTCATTGGCGATCAATGCCGTCTTGGAGTCTTCCGTCGGGTCGACCTGCACCTTCTTCGTGTTGACCGTGTAGTCGAACGACATATCGGGTGCGTTTTGTCTGGTGACTGGGGGTTCCCCGTTGTCTATCACCTCTCTGAGCCTCGTGAGCTCCTCCTGCATGCCGAATGACTGGGAGATTCTGTTGAAGTCTTTGTCGCAGTGGTCGGATCGGGTGAAGCTTCCGTGGATAGTGACGCCCCTAGGTCCTGGCATCTTCAGTAGCAGGTACGCATAGTGCGGTACTGCCAAGAATCATGCGAATGCCACGCGCCCGAGGATGGTGTGGTATTGTGATCGCCCAAGTAGGTAAGTGATAAAAAGAATAATTTTTGAGGTGACATGCATTATCAGAATCATGATCAAACCATTTGCGAGCATTGAAAGCTGGGATCAAAGTACCCTAAACATGAGCATGAAAGATGAAGTTCTAACAATAGGACAAAGTAACTATGCTGCAACATGAAAGGATACAAACGAAGATCATGAATAACAATGCATTGAGATATGTTTGTTTGTTTCACATATAGAAAACATAGCATAGTGGCATTCAGCTTGTCCCTCATGGAGTAGCAAAACATAGATGCATAGGGTGACTTGATACAAATAGTTCAAGAACAAGCAATATCAACATTATGAATCAATCAATAAGTTTTGGGACAATGCACATAGAACTAAGAATGGCAACTATTCTCTCTTAATTAGTGCCTAAGGATAGAAGGTGGAGACTTAATATAAAAGTGGAAGAAAGTCCCTTCAAAGGGAAGCATGGATTTCAAATTTCATAAAGAGTTTCCAAAAATTATGGTACTTGTTAGCTTTCATCTCTCATTGCCCCTATCATAAGCATCTTGAAGTGATTAAGGTTAAAGTGAACAAAATTTGGAGTATATGCTTGACAAACTATAAGTTGGCAATCTCATGTCCCTTGAGTATGAGGGCCGTTCCTCATGCTACTCAACTTTAGTTACCATTAAGTTCTTGTCATAGTAAGTACATGTGTATCATAGAGAACCGCCAACGGGGTACCCCTTTCCCCATGACACAGGATCTATCCCATATCAAAATGACAAGGCAACAAACAATGAGCATCTCAGCAATCTTCTTATTTACCATGGGAAAATGGTGCTTTTTTCTTTGCTTTCCTCTTTTTTTCTATCTCTCTATTCTTTTTATAAGAAGAATGCTTCATAGATTGCTCACTATGGTGATGCTGCAATTTTCCACCATGATTAGGCATGGCTTAGGATAGCGGCCCACGCATTTCTCTAACACATATACGTAACTCCATGGACTTACAAGCTCCCCTTTTATTTCACACCGACGACATCCATAAACAAAAAAGCATGATATCCACTAGGTAAATATTTACAGGTGTTGAAAGCGTTCCCCGTGATAGCACAGTTCTGCTAATTCCCAACTTATAAGTGCAAGCATACAACATACATGACACAATGGTTCAAGTTTATTATGGGCAAGAAAAATAAAGTGTGCCATCAAGTTTGCGAGAGCTTTAATCACTAATTTTCACATAACAAGTTTAATTTGGAAGATAGATAAAACAAGAATATACTTGGAATGGTATAACACACCATGCATAGGAATTTATAGTGGACACTTTGGAATAACTTGGTTTCTTGGGAGTTGGATGCATGAGTAGAGCTTACTCAATACATGTGGAGGCTAGCAAAAGACTGGGAGCGACCAACTAAAAGAGCAATAATGGCCATAATCATGCAGAGCGACAAAACATTACTAATCAAAGCATAAAATGGTACCACAAGTCAAAAACTAAATGATCATAGAGGATAAGGTGACTGGTTCATAGTCATAACATGGTGTGAGCATGTGCCAAGTCAACCCAAACAAATCATCAAAGGAGAATACCCCAATACTATGCTTTTGTATGCTAAAACAACGCATGATTGTTTCAAGGAACATTAAGCAATCTCAATTGTTTGAAACAAGTCATGCTACAAAAATAATCACTAAGCATAAAGTCAAAATAACATCTAGCATGACATGATAGAGTCTAGGTCATAGTCAAAGCAAGCTCCTTCTTGTACCACTATAAGCGTAAAACTTTCTACTCCTTTCCAACACCAATCAACTTATTTGAAGCAACACAGTGAAAGCAGGGGTCCAACTACTTTATTCAAGCAAAATAAGCAAAAAAAACCAAAAAAACTAAAAAGCTCCAAGAACAACACAACAGTGCATGAAATAATAAAAACGAAGTGTCTAGAAGACCTGAGATTTTTATTGATGAAGAAGGGGATGCCCTTGGGCATCCCCAAGCTTTGACGTTTGTACCTCTTGAATATTTCTTGGCGTGACACGGGGTGGCATCCATAAGCTTGAGCATTTGTACATTCTTCATCTCATTATATCATTCTTTCCCTACATTTGAAAATTTCCTTCATACAAAACTTCACACAATCTTCATTAGCAACATTGGTGCAATCAAAAGTAATAAACCTTTGGGTTTAGTTTCAAAACAGCAAAACTTTCATTAAAAACACAAGCTACTATAGCAATTCCCTTTAAAAAGCTTAATTTACCAAAGAGAACTCAAAAAGAAAATGATTAAGAGGCAAATGCAAATAATGGCAGAAATCTGTCAAAACAGACCAGCAGGTAAAAACCGATTTTTTCGAAGACCTTCTGGTGCTCAAATCAAAAAGTGTTGAACTAATAAAAGTGATCTAACAAACTGGGGGATTTATTCAGAAAATCAAAGCTCAATCTGGTATACAGAGATTTTCACGAATTTTTACAGTGAAGCACAAAAATCTGTTTCGGGACAACAACTTCCCCAAATCTTACTTCCCTTTTATTAGAGGTTATTCTTGGCACAAAAAAATCAAACAAAAAGGATAAGGAGAGGTTATTACAGAAGTAATAACTTCCAAGACTCAAGAAAACTATTGGGTTATCTCCCAAGAAGTACTTTTCTTTAACGCCTTTAAGATAGGCACAAGAAGCAAAAAATCAAGTATTTTCAAATGAAGAAGCATTGACATCAAATTTCTTGCTCCTACCTTTATTACCTTTACTATTATCTTTAGGGAATGTATGATTTCTCATTGGAGAATCAAAATGCATAATGCCTTTTCCCACATCTATGATTGCTCTAGGGAGTTTCAGTAGGGATCTTCCAAGTGTAATTTGTCCTTTTCCTCACATTCAATAACAAGATAATCAGTAGACACCACTTTCCCTAAGATTTTTGTAAACACTCCTGCAACTCTTCCAATGGGTAATATAGTTGCATTATTGGTAACATATATTTATTCTCCTCCTTTAGAAAGTCCCCAAAGATTCAAAAATTCATAGATATCTTTAGGCATAAGGCAAAATTCAGACATTATATCACAACGAGCATCAAAAGTTTCATTGTTTACAGAAACTTTTATTGTAGGAAACCATTTTGAAGGCTCGGAATTTATTGGAACATAATCATGGTGCTCTCTAAGCATGTCATAGCAATCTTTCAAACTAGTTGTACTAGTCTCAAGAGTGTTCAACCTAGCATAGATGTTTATAAAGGAAGAATCAAACTAGCTAGGCAAATTATAAATTGTAATCAACTTCTTTATGGCATCCAAAGCTTCATCATCATTACATCGAAAAATATCTCTCCCTGCTACAGCATCCAAAGCATATCTATAACAAAGAGCAATACCATGGTAGAAACTGCTAATAACTAAGCCTAGACTCATTTTAGGCTTAGTTTTTTCATGTAAATCAGAAATTTTAGACCAAGCTTCTTTAAAACTCTCTTCACTTCCTTGTTTGAAAGTAAAGATCCTTTCCATAGGTGACACAGTGATTGGAACAACACAAGACATGGTAGCAACTAAAGTAGGAACTAATTTTTTTGTGTTTTTGAAAAGAAAAGGCAAACCAAACGAAACTATATTTTTTTTTAATTTTTGATAAAAAGAAACTAAGCAAAACAAAAACAAAGTAAAGAGAATGGTTGTGAAGGACTCCCCTTGTGAAGTTGTCCTTAACTCCCTAGCAACGGCGCTAGAAAACATCTTGATGCGGCTCAGATCACTGTAGATCTTCATTGGGAAACCCCAAGAGGAAGGTATGATGAGCATAGCAGTAAGTCTTCCCTCAGTTATGAAACCAACGTTATCGAACCAGTAGGAGGAAGGAAATGACCCCAAGGTGTTGCTAACAACTTGGAACCTGCACACCACAAACTCAAGACTTTGCTCCAACGTACAGTGAGGTTGTCAATATCACCGGTTTGCTAAAAATAAAGGATTAAACATATGGTGTGGAAGGTAATGATTGCTTGCAGAAATTAAACAGTAAAAGTAGAGGATGTATCAATGGTAAAGATTGGACCGGGGTCCATAGTTCACTAGAGGTGTTCTCCTTAAGATAAATAACATAACATGCTGGGTAAACAAATTATAGGGGGGCAATTGACAGGACTGAGCAAGGCATAACAATGCAATACTAGACATTCATGATCCTATGAGATTTGATTGGGCATTTCAACAATATACATAGACCTCCATCCAACTGCATCTATGACTAGTAATCCACCTTCAGGTTATCATCTGAACCCCCTCCAGCATTAAGTTGCAAGCAAAGGATAACTGCTTTAAGAAATGTGTGTAAAGTAAACAATACAATTGTTCCATGAACAAGAGATTGTTATTTTCTCCCTAGTGGCAACAACACATCTACAACCTTAGAGATTTCTGTCACTTCCCCAGATTCAATAGAGGCATGAACCCACTATCGAGCATAAATACTCCCTCTTAGAGTCACTAGCATCTACTTGGCCAAGATAGCTACTAGAAACGGAGAGCATGCTAGATCTCAAACAACACAGGCATGATAGAATCAATAATCATAAGACATGATAGAATCAATAATCAATCTGACATAGTAATCTTAATATTCATCGGATCCCCGCAAACACAACATGCATGATCACAAATAGATGATCTTGATCATGAACGAAGCTCACAAGATCTAAACATGATAGCACAAAGGAGGAGAACAACCATCTAGTTACTATATGGACCCATAGTCCAAGGTGAAACTACTCACGCATCATACCGGAGGGTGGCATGGTGATGAAGAAGGCCTCTGGGATGATCTCTCTCCTCCGGCAGGGTGCCGGGAAGAGCTTCACATCTCCCCTCGATCTAGGGACGATGGTAGTGGCGGCTACGGACTATTTCATGGAGATCTGATCGGGTACTTAGGGTTTTGGCATCGGGGGGATTATATAGGCAAAGAGGCAAGGAAGGAGGGCGGCCAGGGGGCCCACACCCTACCCAGGCGCGACCTAGGGTGGACCCGTGCGTGGGGGTGGCCACCCCGTGGCTCCCTCCGGTCGCCCTTCGGTCTCTGTGTTCTCCTTGTTGAAATATTGACTTTGGCTTTTCTCTTGTCCAATTCCGAGAATATTTCCTTACTAGCTTTTTTGAAACCAAAAACAACAGAAAAACAGGCAACTGGCACTGCGGCATCTTGTTAATAGGTTAGTCCCATAAAATATTTAAAAATACCTTAAAGTGTAGAAAAAGCATAGTAAAATGGATACCAAACAAGCATGGAACATCAAAAATTATAAATATGTTTACGACATATCAGGAAGCCCCTCTCCCGCCGTTTGGACCGCGGGAGGTTGCTGATCCGGCGGCGGATCTCCTCCTCCATCCCTTTGCTCGGCTTGGGCACAAGCAGCACCGGGACATGGTACCAGTTGAGGTGCCAGCTGGTGGGAAGGGAGACATCCGTGTGTTGGATGCCCCAGCCCTCCCTCCACCGACGCTCGCACTTCGCGACACGGAAGTACCGTCGAGTGCGGAGGTCCCGCGGTGGTGGGTAGACCCCCATGGGAGGCCCCATAACTCCTCCGACCACAGCGGAGGTGGCACGGATGTGCCGTGGCGGAGGCGGCAGGGATGTGCCGCGGAGGAAGGCCGGCAGCCAAGAGCGCTGGCTGTTGGAGCCAGATGCCTCAAGGTTATTCTTGCTCCTCTTCAGCCAGGATGGCATCTTCATATTTGATGGTGGTGGCGACGGCTGGTAGGGTTGCGATGGGGAGAGGTGAGGAGTGCGGCACCGACGGGCGCATGGTTAAATAGCCCCTTCGCCCGTGAACGCATACAACTTCCCGCTCCTTCGCCATCAATGTGTTGGAGATATGCCCTAGAGGCAATAATAAATATAGTTATTATTATATATTTGTGTTTATGATAAATGTTTACATTCATGCTATAATAGTATTTTCAAGGAAACATTAATACTTGTGTGATTTGTAAACTAAAATAGAGTCCCTAGTAAAGCCTCTTTATAATACTAGCTTGTTGGTTAATAAATGATTGTGGTTTCCCTATCATGAACATTGAGATGTTATTAACAACAAGATCATATCGTTAGGAGAATGATATGGTGGACATACTCCTATAGATAAGCGTAGCATAAAGATCAAGTCATTTTAATAGTTCAATTGTTATATGCTTTCTGATACATAGTAACCTAATTCCTTCGACCATGAGATCATGCATATCACCTTCACCGGAAGGATGCTTTGATGACATCAAACACCACACCGTAACTGGGTGGCTATAAAGGTGGCATTGAGTGTTCGGAAAGTATTGGTTGAGACACATGGATCAAGAGTGGGATTTGTCCATCCATATGACGAATAGATATACTCTGGGCCCTCTCGGTGGAATGTCATCCAATTAGCTTGCAAGCATGTGACTGGCTCACAAGGGATCACATATCACAGGAACGAGAAAAGAGTACTTATCAGTAACGAGGTTGAACTAGGTATGCAGAGATACCGACGATAACCTCGGATAAGTAAACTATCGTGAGACAAAGGGAAATTGGTATCGTATGTAAGTGGTTCATTCGATCACAAAGTAATCGTATAAATATGTGGGAGCCATATGAATTTCCAGATTCCTCTATTGGTTATTGTTCGGAGAAGTGTCTCGATCATGTCCGCATAATTCACGAACCGTAGGGAGACACACTTAAGGATTCGACGTTGTTTGAGTAGTTATGGAATGATGAGTAAGAGACCGAATGTTGTTCGAAGTCTCGGATGGGATCCGGGATATCACGAGGAGATCCGGAATGGTCCGGAGAATAAGATTCATATAAGGAAAGTCATGTTTCGGGGTTGGAGAATGGTTCCGGTGTTTTCATCGGGAATGTTTTAGAAGGTTCCGGAATGTCTGGCACTCCGGAGGGGAAGGGTACATGAATGTGTCATAACAAGTTGGAATGATTGCATCATGTACTAGGTGTCATCGCTGAACAAAATAAAGGGTTAAATCAAATCCTAGTTTGAAAAGTCAAACGCCAATTTGAAAAGTCAAACGGCTATTTTGTGAGGTGGAGGGAGAGTAGGAAACCTACTTGGGGAGGAGTTCCCTCCCTCCACCGCCGGCCCACTTGGATACCGATTTGGGGAGGGACTCCCCTCCCCTTGGCGCGCCCCCTCCACCTATATAAGGAGGGGCAGGGCTGCCCCTCCAAGCACACAACACGACGCCCCGCAAACCCTAATCCTAGCCGTCGGCGCCGCCACCTCCTGTTGCCGCTGCCGCCTAGGGAAAGCCGCCACCGCCTAGGCAAACCCTAGCCACCGGCCTTGCTCCTCCTTGGTGCTTCTAAACCCTAGATCGTCGAGGCTCTCTCTCATAGTCCTCCATACTCGCTCCGGCTTAAGGCGAAGCCCTGCGAGATTTCCCCTCTACTTCCGGTACCACGCCGTTGTGCTGCCGGAATCGTGAGGAGAGTGCTACAACCTCCGCTGCCTGCTGAAACAAGGGAGAGGAAGGTCTTCGTCGAGTACCGAACGTGTGACCGACTGCGGAAGCGCTGCCGGAACGCAGCGTCGGAAGGATCGTCTACACGATCTTGAGATCGGGAAGAGTACGACTACATCACCCACGAGAATCTGCTCTCGTTAAACAATTTGGAATCTTCGAGGGTGAGTTATTCCATCGACTCGTTGCTATAATCTAGTAGATAGATCTTGGCTTGTTTGTTTGTATGCGGTAGAAATTTTTTGTTTTCCATGCTACGAACCCCAATAGTGGTATCAGAGCCGTGTCTATATGTAGATATGTTGCACGAGTAGAACACAATGGTCATTGTGGGCGTTGATTCTTTTGTTGTCGATTGCTTCTTGTGTACTTTGCATCTTGAGGGATGGTGGGATGAAGCGGCCCGGGCTAACCTTACATGACATCGTTCATGAGACTTGATCCACGCTTGACATGCAACTTGTATTGCATAAGTGGCTTTGCGGGTGCCTGTTTCTCCCAACATAGTTAAGATTCAATTTACAACGGGTGATTGACAATACTAGTATCAATGTTGTGGTTCTTGTTCGTAAGTTAGAACGACACTTATTGAAAGCCCCAAACCACGTAAAACATGCAAAGAAAGTAGAGGCGTCTAACTTTGTTTTGCAGGGGTGTGCTGTGATGTGATATGGCCATGATTGTGATTATATTTGATGTATGCAATGTTCCTTATTGTAAGTTGGCAACCGGCAGGAGCCATATGGTTGTCTTTAATTTCTATTAAGACCCGCGTGTCTATTCAAAGTAGTTGTAATAGTTGAAGCTGGTGGACGACAACCATGGAGCGGCATCATTGACCTTAATGCAATGCCGGTGATGATGGAGATCATGTTCGTGCTTGAAGATGGAGATCGGAAGCACAAAGAAGAAAGGCCATATCATATCACATATTATGAATTGCATGTGATGTTAATCCTTTATGCATCTTGTATTGCTTAGTTAACGACAGTAGCATTATAAGATGATCCCTCATGCACAAGAATTTCAAGTTCTAAAGTGTTCACCCTTAGTAAGCACCGTTGCTAAAGCTTGTTGTTTCGAAGCACCACGTGATGATCAGGTGTGTTAGATTCCGCAAGTGTATACAACGTGAGCAAGCCAGATTTGCTCATGCGGAAGCTAAGGTTTGATCTTGACGAGCCTAGCATGTACAGACATGGTCTCGGAACACGGATCACCGAAAGGTAAAGCATGAATCATATAGTAGATATGATGAACATGTCGATTGTTCGCCATTGAAGCTACATAAACTCTCGTGATGATCGGTGTTGATGTGGTGAATTTGGTTCGTGTGATCGCTAAAACAATGTGAGGGATATTGTTTTGAGTAGGAGTTCACCTAGATTAATTTAACTATTAATTAGAACTCAATTTGTCATAAACTTAGTCTAAACTATTGCAAATATGTTGTAGATCAATGGCGGCCCCTACCATCAATTTTAATGCGTTCCTAGAGAAAGAAAAGTTGAAAAACAATGGAAGCAACTTCGTGGATTGGTTTCGCAATTTGAGGATTGTCCTCACTACTGGTAATTTGACCTATGTGCTGGATGCACCGCTGGGTGACCCACCTGCAGCTACTGCTACCGATGAAGTAAAGAATGTTTACCTCGCTCGGAAGACTCAGTACTCCACAGTTCAGTGTGCTATCTTGTATGGTTTAGAATCGGAGCTTCAGAAAAGGTTTGAGAATTCAGACCCACATGATATTGTCCGTGATCTCAAATTGATCTTTGAGACTCACGCGGCAATTGAGAGCTATGAGGCTTCTGAAAAGTTCTTTAACTGCAAGATGGAAGAGGGCAGCTCCGTCAGTGAGCATGTGCTTAAGATGTCTGGGCACGCAAACAAACTTAAAAGCTTGGGTATAGTGATTCCTAATGCTTTGGGGATTTATCGTGTCCTCCAATCACTACCACCAAGTTACAAGAACTTTGTGATGAACTACAATATGCAAAACATGAACAAGCAGTTGCCAGAACTCTTCGCCATGTTAAAATCTGCAGAAGTGGAGATCAAGAAAGAGCACCAAGTGTTGATGGTCAATAAGACCACCAAATTCAAGAAAGGCAAGTCTAAGCAAAAGGGACACTTCAAGAAGGGTGGTAAGAAAGTTACCGCGCCGATGAAGAAGACCAAGGCTGGACCTAAGCCTAATATTGAGTGCTTTTACTGCAAGGGAGAAGGTCACTGGAAGCAGAATTGCCCAAAGTACTTGGCGGATTTGAAGAACGGCAACATCAAGAAGAAAGGTATATCCGATATACATGTTATTGATGTGTATCTCACTAGTACTCGTAGTAGTGCCTGGGTATTTGATACTGGTTCGGTTGCTCATACTTGTAACTCGAAACAGGTGCAGCAGAATAAACGGAAGCTAGCGAAGAACGAGGTGACGATGCGCGTGGGAAATGGATCAAAGGTTGATGTGATCGCGGTCGGCACGCTACCTCTTCATCTACCATCGGGATTAGTTTTATACTTAAATAATTGTTATTTGGTGCCTGCGTTAAGCATGAACATTATACCGGGATCTTGTTTATTGCGAGACGGTTACTTGTTTAAGTCCGAGAATAATGGTTGTTCGATTTATATGAGTAATATGTTTTATGCACATGCACCTTTGATAGATGGCCTATTCTTATTGAATCTCGATAGTGGAAATACACATATTAATAACATTGAGGCTAAACGTTTGAAATCGAGCGATAGCTTGACCTATATGTGGCACTGTCGTCTTGGTCACATTGGAGTGAAGCGTATGAAGAAACTCCATTCCGATGGACTTCTTGAATCACTTGATTTCGAATCACTTGAAAGATGCGAAGCATGTCTGATGGGTAAAATGACTAAGACTCCATTTTCTGGTATGATGGAGCGAGCTATGGACTTATTGGAAATCATACATACCGATGTGTGTGGTCCAATGAGTGTAGCATCGCGCGGTGGTTATCGTTATGTTCTTACCTTCACGGATGACTTGAGTAGATATGGGTATATCTATTTCATGAAACATAAGTCCGAAACTTTTGTGAAGTTTAAGGAATTTCAAAGTGAGGTAGAGAATCAACGTAACAAGAAGATTAAATTTCTACGTTCTGATCGTGGAGGTGAATATCTAAGTTACGAGTTTGGCGAGCATTTGAAGAAATGTGGAATACTTTCACAATTGACACCGCCGGGAACACCACAGCGTAATGGTGTGTCCGAACATCGTAATCGAACTCTCTTAGATATGGTTCATTCTATGATGTCACTTACAGATTTACCGCTATCATTTTGGGGTTATGCATTAGAAACAGCCGCATTCACTTTAAACAGGGCACCATCTAAATCCGTTGAAATGACACCGTATGAATTATGGTTTCGGAAGAAACCTAAATTGTTGTTCCTTAAAGTTTGGGGTTGCGAAGCCTATGTAAAGAAGTTACAGCCGGACAAGCTTGAACCCAAAGAGGAAAAATGCGTCTTCATAGGATACCCGAAGGAAACTATCGGGTATACCTTCTATCATAGATCCGAGGGCAAAATCTTCGTTGCCAAGAATGGATCCTTTCTAGAGAAGGAATTTCTCTCGAAAGAAGTGACTGGAAGGAAAGTAGAACTCGACGAGGTTGTTGAACCTTCTCTCGAACTTGCGAGTAGCGCAGCACCGGAAGAAGTTCCTGTGGTGCCTACACCAATAAGAGAGGAAGCTAATGATGATGATCATGAAACTTCGGTTGTAGTTGCTACAGAGCCTCGCAGGTCAACGAGAACTCGTACCACTCCTGATTGGTATGATCTCGTTATGAATGTCATGTTGGTGGACAACACCGATGACCCTGCGACATATGAGGAAGCAATGATGAGCCTAGATTCCAATAAATGGCAAGAGGCCATGAAATCCGAGATTGGATCCATGTACGAAAACCAAGTATGGACTTTGGTGGACTTACCGGATGGCCGGAAGGCTGTCGAGAACAAATGGATTTTCAAGAAGAAAACAGATGCTGATGGTAATGTTACTGTCTATAAAGCTCGACTTGTCGCAAAAGGGTTTCGACAAATTCAAGGAGTTGACTACGATAAGACTTTATCACCTGTAGTGAAGCTAAAGTCTGTGAGGATTATGTTAGCAATCGCTGCATATTATGATTATGAGATATGGCAGATGGATGTCAAAACAGCATTCCTCAATGGAGACATTGACGAAGAGTTGTATATGATGCAACCCAAAGGTTTTGTCGATCCTAAAGATGTTAACAAGGTATGCAAACTTCAACGGTCCATATATGGATTGAAGCAAGCATCCCGAAGTTGGAATCAACATTTTGATAAGGTGATCAAAAGTTTTGGTTTTATACAAACTTATGGAGAAGCTTGTATTTACAAGAAAGTGAGTGGGAGCTCTGTAGCATTCTTAATACTATATGTAGATGACATATTGTTGATTGGGAATGATGTAGACCTTCTTAATAGTGTCAAGGAATATTTGAATAATAGTTTTTTAATGAAGGATCTTGGCGAAGCAGCTTACATATTAGGCACAAAGATTTATAGAGATAGATCGAGACGCCTAATATCATTGTCACAAAGTACATATTTGGACAAAGTTCTAAAGAGGTTTGGAATGGAAGATAGCAAGAAAGGGTTCTTGCCCATGTTGCCCAATACGACGTTGAGTAAAACTCAAAGTCCGACAACGGCAGAAGATAGAGAAAGGATGAGTAAGACTCCCTATGCCTCAGCCATAGGATCTCTAATGTATGCCATGCTATGTACTAGACCCGACATTGCATATGCTGTTAATTTAACTAGCAGATATCAAAGTGATCCAGGAGTGGATCATTGGACAGCGGTCAAAAACATCCTTAAGTACTTGAGAAGAACTAAGGATATGGTTCTTTCTTATGGAGGTGATGAACAGCTCGTTGTTAATGGTTACACCGATGCTAGTTGGAACACCGATCCGGATGATTCTAAATCACAATCTGGATACGTATTTACTTTGAATGGTGCAGCAGTTAGCTAGAGGAGTGCAAAGCAAAGCGTTGTGGCGAGATCTTCAACTGAATCGGAATACATGGCTGCTTCGGAGGCTTCACAAGAAGCGATATGGACGAAAGAGTTCATTACAGAGCTCGGTGTGGTTCCTAGTGCGCTGGACCCAATGTCTATCTACTGTGATAACATGGGCGCCATAGCCAATGCGCAAGAACCAAGGTCACACAAGAAGCTGAAGCACATCAAGCTACGTTTTCACGCTATTCGAGAACATGTCCAAGATGGGGAAATAAAGATTTGCAAAGTACACACAGATCTGAATGTGGTGGATCCGTTGACTAAACCTCTCCCGAGGGCAAAACATGACCAACACCAAACTGCCATGGGTGTTCGGTATATTACCATGTAATCTAGATTAGATGACTCTAGTGCAAGTGGGAGACTGTTGGAGATATGCCCTAGAGGCAATAATAAATATAGTTATTATTATATCTTTGTGTTTATGATAAATGTTTACATTCATGCTATAATAGTATTAACAAGGAAACATTAATACTTGTGTGATTTGTAAACTAAAATAGAGTCCCTAGTAAAGCCTCTTTATAATACTAGCTTGTTGGTTAATAAATGATTGTGGTTTCCCTATCATGAACATTGAGATGTTATTAACAACAAGATCATATCGTTAGGAGAATGATATGGTGGACATACTCCTATAGATAAGCGTAGCATAAAGATCAAGTCATTTTAATAGTTCAATTGCTATATGCTTTCTGATACATACTAACCTAATTCCTTCGACCATGAGATCATGCATATCACCTTCACCGGAAGGATGCTTTGATGACATCAAACACCACACCGTAACTGGGTGGCTATAAAGGTGGCATTGAGTGTTCGGAAAGTATTGGTTGAGACACATGGATCAAGAGTGGGATTTGTCCATCCGTATGACGGATAGATATACTCTGGACCCTCTCGGTGGAATGTCATCCAATTAGCTTGCAAGCATGTGACTGGCTCACAAGGGATCACATATCACAGGAACGAGAAAAGAGTACTTATCAGTAACGAGGTTGAACTAGGTATGCAGAGATACCGACGATCATAACCTCGGATAAGTAAACTATCGTGAGACAAAGGGAAATTGGTATCGTATGTAAGTGGTTCATTCGATCGCAAAGTAATCGTAGAAATATATGGGAGCCATATGAATTTCCAGATTCCTCTATTGGTTATTGTTCGGAGAAGTGTCTCGATCATGTCCGCATAATTCACGAACCGTAGGGAGACACACTTAAGGATTCGACGTTGTTTGAGTAGTTATGGAATGATGAGTAAGAGACCGAATGTTGTTCGGAGTCTCAGATGGGATCCGGGATATCACGAGGAGATCCGGAATGGTCCGGAGAATAAGATTCATATAAGGAAAGTCCTGTTTCAGGGTTGGAGAATGGTTCCGGTGTTTTCATCGGGAATGTTCTAGAAGGTTCCGAAATGTCCGGCACTCCGGAGGGGAAGGGTACATGAATGTGTCATAACAAGTTGGAATGATTGCATCATGTACTAGGTGTCATCGCTGAACAAAATAAAGGGTTAAATCAAATCCTAGTTTGAAAAGTCAAACACCAATTTGAAAAGTCAAACGGCTATTTTGTGAGGTGGAGGGAGGGTAGGAAACCTATTTGGGGAGGAGTTCCCTCCCTCCACCGCCGGCCCACTTGGAGACCGAGTTGGGGAGGGACTCCCCTCCCCTTGGCGCGTCCCCTCCACCTATATAAGGAGGGGCAGGGCTGCCCCTCCAAGCACACAACACCACGCCCCTCAAACCCTAATCCTAGCCATCGGCGCCGCCACCTCCTGCTGCCGCCGCCCCCTAGGGCAAGCCGCCGTCGCCTAGGCAAACCCTAGCCGCCGGCCTTGCTCCTCCTTGGTGCCTCTAAACCCTAGATCGCTGAGGCTCTCTCTCATAGTCCACCATACTCGCTCCGGCTTAAGGCGAAGCCCTGCGAGATCTCCCCTCTACTTCCGGTACCACGCCATTGTGCTGTCGGAATCGCGAGGAGAGTGCTACAACCTCCGCTGCCTGCTGGAACAAGGGAGAGGAAGGTCTTCGTCGAGTACCGAATGTGTGACCGACTGCGGAAGCGCTGCCGGAACGCAGCGCCGGAAGGATCGTCTACACGATCTTGAGATCGGGAAGAGTACGACTACATCACCCACGAGAATCTTCTCTTGTTAAACACTTTGGAATCTTCGAGGGTGAGTTATTCCATCGACTCGTTGCTACAATCTAGTAGATAGATCTTGGCTTGTTTGTTTATATGCGGTAGAATTTTTTTGTTTTCCATGCTACGAACCCCAACACAATGCTACCGCAGGAACGCAGGCGGCGTCCAGTGAGTCAGCATGTCGTCTCATCGCCATTGATGGCGCAGGCTGCTGCCGGTCAGTCTTCCGTGCAGCGCCTCTGAATCAGTGTCGCGGTTGCATCTGAATCGGTGCCGCTGCCCGCGTATGAATCAATGTCACAGTGAGGGTGGCTGACAGGTGGGTCAATGGCATGCGCGGGCAGGACACTCGTGTTGTCCGCTCACGTCCGGGTCGACGTAACCATTGCCTAGATTTGGTGCACAGATGGGTCGAGCCGGACGCGTACGTCCGGATGGGTTGTGCCGCTGGGGTGTCGCGCATGCCCCGCTGACGCCGTGCGGACGAGTTCGGACGCGCTCGGACAGGGTGGGTCGGCCCGGTGCATATGCTCTAAGTCCAACTCCAACGCCCCCCTGCAAATCGAACATCCGTTTCGTCCGAATCGATCCATTTGCGGGGGTGGAGGACAAGTCAGTCTGGGTCCAGCCCAGTTCCGATGGCCTGTGGGCTGTGTCCCCAATCGGATTCCCCATATGCGGGTCCCCGTGTCCGCCGGGAGCCATCAAGCGCGAGCTAATGGGAGTATTAGTGCTAATGGCGGCTGGCGATTCTCCCGCGCAGAACTTTAGCTCCCGCCCGCTGGCCCCAGCCTTCCCACCTAGGCCACAACATTTCCCGCCCATATCTCCCTTCCCGCTCGCCGTTCCCATCGAGCCCTGCATGAATATAAATAGGGGCCGACCGCCGGGACGGAGCACCAGCACAAACCCCTTCCCTCGTCGTCCCCTCCCTCCCTCGCAATGGACAGCCTCCCTGTGATCTGGGCTGAGCTCAGCAAGTTCGCCCTTGCCACGTACCCCCTTCTCTTTCCCCTTCGGGCGCCGGTGAATCTTCGAAGGGTAACAAGGACATGGGAGAGTTAGTGTCGAGCGAGGCAGAGTTGGTGGCGCGGGCCGAGGAGGACACGGAGGAGCAGGCTGTGGAGGCGCAGACCGAGGCAGAGGCGGTGGAGGGCAAAGTCATTAGCACCGACGCCGCACACTACGTCCTAGCGAGCTGTACACGGCCTTCAAGGCCAGGGAGGACGCCAGTCGGCAACCCGCTGAGCGGCTTCGGCTGGAGGTTAAGGAGGTGACGAGGGAGGCGGAGGCGAACATCGAGGACCGAGACGAGCGGGAAGCGCAACAATCGCTGGCGGCCGAGAAGACCGCCCAGCATGCCGCCGAAGCCATGATGGAGGGGGAGCGGCAACGACATGACGCGCAGGAGACGGTGAAGGCCGCATGGCCTTGGGCAGCGTCTTGTCCAAGGCCGCCACCAAACGTGCGGGCTGGCGGAGGCGGTCAAGCGGGAGGTGCTGGCGAAGGTCACGACCTTGGCCAAGAACGCCGCCGCCCAACGGAATGACCTGACGGATGTCCATGCGGCGGTCAAGCGGGATGTGTTGGAGGACGCGGCCACCTTGCGTGTTGCGGTGATGGCGACGGCCCAACGGGAGGTGCTCCTGGTCACTGCCAATCGGGAGACGAGAGCAGCGCGCAACCGTGCAAGTGCAACGGCGGTCAAGCTGAGAGAGGTGAAGACCCTGGCGTGCCACCGCTGGAGGCAGGCAATAAAGGCCAAGACTTTGGCCTTGGCGGCCCGACGGCGTAGGTAGCCAAGGCCTGCGACACAGGCACGGCCTCGGACAAGGACAGGGCCGATGCTTAGTTTAATTAGCTTAATTAATGAGTAATTTTTATGTATATGACCGTAGGTCCTATAAGTTTATACAATGTCAGCCAGTTATTTATGATTTTACGTGTATAACGCAGGGTCCAGTTATGAACCGCCTCAAATGAGGCCAGTGTCCGAGGCTCCGCAAACCGGTCCTAGGTTTTGGCACAGTTTACGCCAGATCAGACTGGGCCGCGCTGTTCGGTATGTTTGCGGGTGCTCGTGCGGCCTTGGGTTCGGTTGATCGGACGCGCGGAGCGTTCACATGTGATTGATTTTCCCTGTCCTCTCCTCTTCCTTACCTTACTCGCCGCCGCCACCACCACCGCCACCCTGCGCCTCCCGAAAAGCCGACCAGTACAGCAGTGCACCGGCGGTGACGACCTTCAGTTTCCGCAGCTTGCATGCCGTTTCGTCCGCGTCTTTTTGGGTCAGCTCGCATCTCGTCCCATGCCGAAAGGGCACCCTGAATCAATTGGTTCTGTTAATTAATATCTTGTAATCTCCTTTGTGATTTATTATGTTTTGCAGGAGTTTGGTCTTGAATCCCTTATGTTCTTTTCTATCGAACACACACGCACTGACGCACGGGTCATGGGTACGAGAGGCAGCAGGAAAAGAAGGAACACAAAGGCAGCTGATGGGGACGGCCCCTCCAAGCGAGGGGGCAGCGTTTGCAGGCCAAGCGTCGGCGGCGTCTCCAAGCCCAAGCCAGGAGGGGCGCCATGTCTTGTCATTCCTAGCAAAGATCCGGGTACTAGCCAGATATTCTCCCTGGCCGACTGTTGCATGACCCCTGCGTCGATGACCCCTGTTGCTGCGACTCATGTCATTTTGGGTTCCTCGGGCAGCTGGCTTGTCACTGCCGATGAGCAAGCACGTATGTACCTCGTCAATCCGGTGACTGGCCAGCAGGAAGATCTACCGGACATCTTGACCATGGGGATCCAGAAGGAGGGATTTTGGTACAATCTGGATATGCACTCTTTCATGTGTACCCGCTTCGGTGAGATGCAGGATAACTGGGGCCCCAGATGGGAGCCGGAAAGACCGCAATCGTTCACGCTTGCTGCCTGCAAGATGCGTCAATTTTTCTACCGCAAAGTTGTCCTCTCAGCCTCCCCGCACCCCAGGAACTATGCTGCAATGCTCATCCTGCAGAGAGGTTTCGGTGCACCTGCCTTCGCTACATCAGAGAATAGTATTTGGAGTCTTGCATCCTCGCGTGATGGTGTCGAGGACGCCATCCACCATGACAACCAGTTCTACTCCATCACATACTCTGGTGTCGTGCAGGTGTGGAAGCATGACGCTAATGCTGGTGGTAAGATGACTAGCATCGTGGTCGAGCCGAGGCTGTTCCTGGATGATCAGGACAGCTTGGTTGAGGCAATACCGAGGTTGATAGAGAATTATAAATCATGCAACAAGTACCTGGTGATGTCACTGAAAGGGCAGCTGATGGTTGTGCAGAAATACTTGGAAGAGGTTGATTTGCGGTGGAAGTGCTCCTTTAAAGTGCATGTCCTTAGTTCTAAGCAGGATGGTGTGCAGCACTGGGAAGAGTTGCCTGACATCGGTGATCTTGTGTTGTTTGTTGGGCTCAACAACTCGATGTGTATTTCATCAACAGAGCACCCAGAGTTCAATGCTGGCTGCATCTATTTCACCGACGATGAGCTGGAGCAAGCACCATGGCGCACGGATGATCGCAATCTCTATTTTTATGATCAGCGTGACTTTAAGAACCGTTGCGTTGGGGTTTACAATGTTAAGAAAGGCAAGATACGGAAGGTCAAGTACAATGTTAAGAAAGGCAAGATGGGGAAGGTTAAGTGTCCCTTGGTGCAGCAGAGCTTTTGGCCGCCTGCAGCCTGGTTCAGGCCTGAGTGATCAGCAAGATTTGATTGACGGTTCGCTGGGAGAACTAATGATTGCCACTCTAGTGATTTGGTCACCATTGCTTCATTCTGAACTTTTTCCCACTTTTTCAATGTACTCGCTTTGGGATGTTGTTTGATTTGGTTAACTGTTGTTTGAAGATGAATATTTTATGATCACAACTTCGATTGAAATTCTCAGCGTTCAATGCTCTTAAATTATTCTGTTACTCTAGAACTCTCGTGTGTACCTAGATCAATAGCCTGTTCAATGCTCTACCAATACAAATGGCATACTACTGAAAGGACTAGCCATGTACTGATGGTTTGCTGTTTACTTGGGGTGCTGGACGTCTGATAAATTCATGTGGCCAACCACTTGGGATTTTCCACCTAATTTACTTTCCCGACTTTGATTTCATATCTTGTTTCATGAGATGTTTGAGTTTGTAATGTTTGCTCATGAAGATGTCTGTGTATATAGCCACCTCGTAGCCAAAATGATCCTTTGTGCTAACCATTGAATCTTCCAAGACTCCCTAGAAATAGAGAGGTCTGGTTGCTCCAATTTTAAGTGCTGCTATTGGTACAATGCCCCCGCGTTGCTGCGGAAGATGGCAAATTATTGACTTACAGAATATAGACAATAACGTGCTGATAATTTGCTAGCACGTTCACCATACATTGTAATGATCATGACCTATGCTGATGCGCTCATCTCAGATTGTCGCAGGGAGGACGCCGCTGCCCATATCCATCTGGTACACGGACAAGGTCAGATCGTTAGAGGACACTTCGCTAGGCATGTGGTCGCTACCTGGCCACCACGAAGTCGCGACGACCGCCTCCATGCTTGCATTATGGAGCTCGGCATGCCCCTTTCTGGGAATATGGATTCCATTAGGTGTGGAGCTTATCCTTCAAATTTTGTTCAGCATTTGAACTATTTCTTTATTTCCTATTTGTGGCGCTTATCTTGTTCAGAGATCTTATCAAATAGTCAAATCTCATCTAGCAATTGGGTCACTTGGAAAAGGACGTAATGTTTCTGTAGTTCATCCGTTTTATAGATTTGCCCTCCGTAATGGTAGAAATTACCTCTACTATCACCAAATAGTGAAAAACTTGCACGTCGGTCTGTTTCTCCAACCGTTCCTCTCTCTCCACCGCTTGCTGTCGAGCAAAAGGCAGAGTTCCGACCGCGAGGCCCTCCCTCCTTGACTGCGCCCTTTTTCTACCGCGAGCCTCCCTCCTCGACCGCACTGCCTAGACCTCTCCATCCCCTAGTGTTGCAACCACGAAAGGCGTGGCCTGATTTTTTTCCTGATCACAGCGGCAGCGAGGAGAAGCAGGGGAAAGAATGACCCGATCGACGAATTGCTCAGCACATCAATAAAGAAGAGGGTGGGGTGGCTCAGGACGATGCCAGCCATCGGTATGCAGGTGTAATACAAAGTAATTTGGGGGAACTGGCTCAACCCTCTAGGGGTGGCCTATCATATATATTTATAGGAGGCACGAGAGGTACGTTACAATAGACATGTATAGGTACACGTACAATATACACAAGCTATATACAATGTAACACCCTCACTCAATCTTAGCAACTTCCTAAAGAGTTTAGAAGGGTAAGATTGCGCCTATAGGCCTCGAACTGGGATAGAGGAAATGGCTTGGTGAAGATGTCTGCAAGTTGAACCTTTAAAGAGATGAACTTGATATGTAGTAGCTTCTGACAGACACGTTCCCTTACAAAGTCATAGACAACTTCGATGTGTTTCGTTCGGGCATGGAATATCAGATTCACCCAGAGGTATGTAGTTCCGATGTTGTCACACCAAAGGATATGAGGCTGCGGTTGGGAAATCTCTAATTCCTGAAGCAAATACTATACCCAAATTAGCTGTGCAGTGGCATTGGCCACAACCTTGTATTCAGCTTCAATACTGCTACGTGATACAGTAGCCTGTTTTTGAGCACCCCAGGCGATCAAATTGGAGCCAAAGAACACAACATAGCCCCTCATGGATCGCCTATACAGCCCAGTGCGCATCAGAATACGCCGATAGGACCCAGAGGGGTTCAGCCGAAGGTGCAACCCATGGGACACTGTGAGTCGTACATAGCGCAAAATACGTTTTACAGCAGACCAATGAGTGTCACGAGGCGTTTGTAGATACTGACAAACTCTGTTGATAGCATACGAAATATCTGGTCTCGTGATCGTCAAATACTGGAGGCCACCAACAATACGCCTATACTTTATAGCATCCTAAGAGGATAGAAGCTCACCATCAACTGCAGTGATCTTGTCGGTGGGAGACATAGGTGTGGTAGTCGTCTTGCACTTAAGCATCCCAGCCCGCTGCAGCAAGTCCAAGGAGTACTTCTTCTGCGTCATAACAAGACCATCAACACGATAAGCAACCTCCACACCAAGAAAGTAGTGAAGTTTTCCAAGATCTTTAACAGCAAAATCAACACCAAGAGCACGAACAAGAGCATCAACAGCTGACTGAGAAGAACTGAGCAGAATAATATCATCTATATAGACTAGCAAGTACATAGTAACCTCAGGTTTCTGTAGAAGAAATAATGATGAATTAGCAGTGGATGGTGCAAAGCCATGGGCACGAAGAGCTGTTGCAAGACGAGCATGCCAGGCACGAGGAGCTTGCTTTAGACCATAGAGTGCTTTGGTGAGACAACATATATAATCAGGATGATCAGGATCAGAAAAACCAGAAGGCTGCCGCATATAAACCTCCTCCTCCAATAAGCCATGAAGAAAGGCATTCTGGCAACAACACGCACTTTGTAGCGCTTAATAGACCCATCAGAATGCTTCTTCACTTTGAAAACTCATTTAGAATCAATAACGTTGGCCCCGAGGTGATGGAGGAACAAGGGTCCACGTCTCATTGCGAATAAGAGTGTGATACTCCTGCTCCATGGCCGCTCTCGAATGAGGGATGCTCATAGCAGCTTGGTATGTACGTGGCTCAGAGGACAGATCCGTAAGAGCAACTGACATACATGTAGCATACCAGGGACGATACCGTCAGTACGCTCCTTCGGGTGGAAAACACCACTGCGATTGCGCGTATGTGGGCGCAGGACAACAGGAGCCGACGAAGTCGAGGACACAACTGATAAGGGGCTGGGCGAGCGCGACAAATATGTCCCAGCCGGAGAGAGGCTAGGCATTGCGAGGCGGAGCTGGGCGACGCAATATCTCCAGACGGCGCAGGCGAGGCAGAGCTAGAGGCCGCCAGGGGCGTCGCTCGCTAGGCGGAGAGTTGGCCGACCCAGGTGAGGCAGGCGACAACGGCCACATGGGTGTGGTGAGATGGGAGCGTGGGGAGGCCTGCCCAGGCGTGGTTGGCAATGGGCACGGTCACCGAGGCCATGCAGGGGCGCGACACGATCGACGTGCGTGTCTGCTTGCATCAGCAATGGGGACGCTGGTGCGTCCAGTATCTCCAAACGAGCCCCATGTCCAGTGCCTCCACCATGGTTAGGCAATAATACAGGAAACTATATAGTATTATCAAATTGTTTAGGCAATAGAGGATGAATGCATAGGTGGTGGTTCAGTGGTGGACACAGGGAATTTGGCAAAGGGAAAATATGCTCATCAAACACAATAACTCGAGATATGTAGACACGATTAGTGGGAATATGAATACATTTGTAACCTTTATAAAGAGAACTATAGCCAAGAAAGACACTTTTTTTTACCTAAATTCCAGCTTATGTTTGTTGTAGGGATGTAAGTGCGGCCAACAAGCACACCCAAACACCTTAAAAAAAGGTATAATCGGGTTGTTCATTAAGGAAAAGTTCAATGGGAGTCTTCATGTCAGAACACGAGTGGGAGTATAATTGATGAGAAAATATGCAATGATGAAGGCATCACTCCAAACTCTAAAGGAAACAGATGCATGGACCAAAAGAATAAGACCAGTTTCAACGATATGACTATGCTTATGTTCTACGGAGCTATACTGCTGATATGTATGTGGACATGCTAAACAATGCGCAATCCCAAGCGACCGGAAGGAATTGAGGTTGCGATACTCACCACCCCAATCCGACTGAACATGAACAATTTTATGCTTGAGAAGGCATTCAACATGTTTTTAAAACTGAACAAAAATATCGAACATATCGGATTTGCGCTTAATAAGATAAAGCCAAGTCTGACATATCGGATTTGAAACTGACATAATAATTATGACCACTAACAGAAGTCTGAGCAGGACCCCGCACAGCTGAAACACAAGTTCTAGAGGATGTTTCACCTCACGACTAGACTCTGAAAAAGTAAGTTGATGACTCTTCCCCTGTTGACAAGCATCACACACTGCTACGTCTTTATTACTAGACATGCTAGGAAGCTCATGACGACGCAGAACATGGTGGACGATAGGAGTGGTAGGATGACCAATACGAGCATGCCACTATGACAACGATACACGAACTCCACTGAAAACCCGAGAGACGCCATGCTGCTCCAAGCGATAGAGACCCTAGCAAAGGCGCCCGCTAAGTAGAACATCCCTCGTGTTCCGATCCTTAATAAAAAGAACAAAAGGGTGAAATTCACATTATACATTATTATCAGAATTGAGTTTAGGAACTAAAAATATATTACGCGTCACAAATGGAATTCTAAGGACATTACGAAGCTAGAGACTCCTATTTGCATGACTAGTGATGAGAGATGCTTGACCAATATGAGAGATGTGCATACCTACTCCATTGGCGGTGTGAACCTTGTCGGTGTCATGGTAAGCCTCACGGGAGTGGAGCTTGCTCAGCTCGTTCATGAGATGATCCGTGGCCCCAGTATCCATGTACCAGTGGGGGTCGATGGGTAGGACTGCGTGTGTCCCTGCTGTTCCTTCGGTGCCGGGCGGTCAACCATTGCGGCCTGACGCTCAGCAACCCGTGGTTCCTTGCCGTCGTTGTAGAGGCCAAGGAAGCTTTTCTGGAAGCGGCGATGACACTTGGAAGCCCAATGACCTTCGTGCCCGCAGAGCTGGCACACGCGGAGAGGCCGACCCCCAGGAGGAGGGGACGACTGGGGCGGTGTGGCCGGGCCCTTGCCCGAGCTGGCCGATGGCGCACCAAAAGGGCCGCGACCCCCCTTGTAGGTGGCGTTTGCGAGGAGGAGACACGGGTGCGAGAGCGACGCGCCTCCGCACGCTGCTCGGTGAGGACGAGACGTGAGTATAGCTCATGCGCCTGCATCAGTGAGGATGAGTTGCGATGCTCGTTGACGATCTTCACCAAGCCATCATACTCCTCATCAAGGCCGTTGGCGATGTAGGAGTTGAAATCGGCGTCGGTGAGGGGCTGGACAATGGAGGCCAACGTGTCAGAGAGGGACTTGACCTTGTTGTAGAACACCATCGCCGTGGAGTCGAGCTTCTCACACTCGCCAAGCTGACGACATAGAGCGCTAGAGCGTGCCCGAGACTGCGATGCGAAAGAGCGCTCTAGGATGGTCCACGCCTCGTGGGAGGTCTTGCCGAAGACGAGAATGCCAGCAACCTTCAGGGTGAGCGATCCCTGGATGGCAAAGAGATTGGCCTGGTCCTTCCCTATCCAGACATGGTGCACTGGGTTGTACACTGGACCGCTCACACTGTCCACCAGTACGGGGGAGGGGGACAGGGAAGAGAGCCGTCGACGTAGCCAATCAAGTAGTGACTCCCTATGAGCGGAAGAACCCGCGCACGCCAAAACATATAGTTATCCTGCGACAACTTTATGGTGATGATGTGGCCAAAGTGGAACGGCACGAGCAACGGCCCTGGCGTGAAGACGACGGGCGGCGTGTAGGCCGCGGGAGCTGCATCCACATGCACAGGAGGCGGCGTAGCCAAGAGCAGCGGGGCGCCAAGGGCGGGCGCCGAGCAGCGGGGCGCCGAGGGCGGGCGCCGACAGAGCACCTAGGGAAGGCGCCGATGAGACCCCAAGGGCGAGCACCAGTGCCTGCTCGGGCAACATACGCGCGAGGGACGCGGGTGTGGTGCCGGCCACGGAGGCAGGGGCGGCGGCTGGTACGCCTCACGGAGAAGAGGGAGCCGACGCTAAGGGTCCCAATCGGAGGCGCCGTCATGGCTAAGGTGTCGATGGGGCGCGAGAGGAGCGTCGCGAGAGAGGCAGGAAGGTAACCGGTCGAGAGGGAGCCAGAGGCAGCGGCCGTCATGGTGATGGCGGCGATCTGAGGTGGGTGGGGGCAAAAGCAATGGTGTGTATAGGATCGACATAGGGGACCTCCGAGGCGGCGGCTGATCGGCGAGGCCGGGCATGGCCAAGGAGATGGTGGGCGGCAGCGGCTAGGAGAGGGAACCCTAGGCGGTGGCTGACCTAGTCTAATACCATGTAATACAAAGTAATTTGGGGGAACGGGCTCAACCTTTTAGGGGTGTCCTATCACATATATTTATAGGAGGTACAAGAGATACGTTACAATAAACACGTACACGTAGAGGTAGAATATACACAAGCTATACAAGCTATACAGTCTAATAGGGGAGGATCGAGGCGCGGTCGTCCCCTGCTGGCCGCCGGGATGCAGCGGCCGGGCCTCGCCGGTCAGGATGCATGGATGGGGTGGCTTGGGGCGGCGCCAGCCATCGGCACGTGGCCCCGCTTTCCAATGGCGAGGGGAGAGGGGGACGACAGCTAAAATAAGTCGATGAGCCACCCTTCTGCCGCTGCCCCTGCGGCTGGTCAGACCATGCGGCCGCCACGCCTAGATCCACCGCGGCACATGCTACTCTGCTCCACGATTCAACTCCCCATCCCCTGTATGTGAGGTGGCTGGGGAATCGGTGGGACGACGCACGGGAGCGATGGCAAACGGCAACGAAGACAGTAGCTCAAACCAGTTGATGAGGTCGGTGAGGAACACATTTTTACTCCGAAGCCCATGGCGTATTCAGAGGGGGCGGAGGAGGCGCACAGACAACGATACGGTCGCGGCGGGCCGGGACAAATGAGGTTGACGACTACTGTTGGGGATGATCGGGTCCGATTGCTTGCGCCATAAAGGAGAGTGAGATGAGATGGAGCTCTCGGACACGATGGAGAGACGCGGGGCAGGGTAGTCTCCATTGGTGGCGAGGCAGCGCGGCGGCGATGACGACCTCAGGTGCTCGTGGAGCAAATCAGAGAGAGAAGGAGCAATACGATGCTAGGATGAGGATGGGCTAGCCGGCAAGGCCAGCGCTACATGGAGATGCGTGGGAGGCACGACTGTACATGCTGCGGCCGTGGTCTGATGCCTGTGTTGAATATAAATATACCGTCTAGTCTTTTTTATCAGATTAGTCTTTTAAAATAATTGGCTGCATAAATCTTTTACGATATCAGATTCAAGAGGTCTTGAGTTCAAGACATGCTCACACAGAATTAAGAAAAGAAGGAAAAAAAAAGATTACGTGGCATACTTCTATCTCATGCTAAGGACTAAAATAGGTTAAACGATGTCTAGCCCTTTCTACCATATATCAGTTCCGAAGCTACCTTCAAACAGAGGAGAGACAAGCAGCTACCAACCTACTTGGCCTATAATCTCTAATGGAGTATAAAGAAGGCTTACTTTACTAAATGATTGGATAATAAAGGGCACAAGGAAACACAGAAATTTTTGTTAAGTGGTGAAGGATGAAGATTAGATCAGTGGCATATGGATACCTGAGCTCTTGTAGAAATCTAATTTATCTCTCTGCTCTAGCCTTTTTTCTCGGGTCAATTTGCTGTCTAGCACATGGTGTTTGTTCATATCATATTGCCAATGCAAGTGAGGTGCACCTTGGTGCCAAGCGCATAAATTCTCTTTAAACTAGACATACATAAATGTATATATACCTAAGTTACACATATATAGGTATCACATATCCAAGATATAGATACCTAAGTTACATATACCTAGGTATCACATACCTAATGTATACATACCCTGCATACCTGAATATATATGTAACTTGGGTACGTATGCTTTAGATATGTGATACCTTGGATATATGTAACTAGGATAAATATAACTTAGGTATGTAAAATTTGCGCACATACACCATCAGGTATGTAAGAATTTGAACGAAATACAGGTATGGTGCCCGGGCACCATGGTGTCCCACGTTCTTTTAATCTTTTCTTCCAACCATTAAATCTAATTAGATAACAACCTAATTAATTTCAAACAGAATGTTGCCATCCATAGTTCTTTCTTATCCTCATCAGCATTATCATTTTCCACAAAACAGAGACAGTAGCAGAGCTCGCCAGTTTCAGAGCATGTAATCGACAGTACGTGTATTGCAGAAAGAGTAAAAGCATGTCGACATGACAAATCGGAAACTGGCATTGCAAACATCAGTGAGTAATCCTCTAGCCGTGAGGCAATAGAGCGAGGAAGCGAGCCCTTACCGTGTGGCAAAATAATGAAGAGAGAGAGAGAGGTGCAAAATTTCACTCAAGGTAATTAAAAATATATTGATAACAACATCTAAAATAGTAGTTTAAATAAAAGTATACATATGAAGTGAAGTTTAGAAGTACATCAGGTAAAAAAGATTATAAAAATTAAAGGTTATGACAAAATAGTTAAAAATATATTGACGACAGCGTCTAAAATAGTAGTTTAAATAAAAGTATACATATGAAGTGACGTTTAGAAGTACATCAAATAAAAAAGATAATAAAAATTAAAGGTTATGATGACAGGTCGAAGAAAGGTTAGATTTAAGAGGGTCGATCGATTTTGGGACAAATTTTGGGTCGATCCACTTAGGGAGAAATTTTGGGTTAGGAGAAGTCACGCTAGGGTTACAATCAATCCGACTTTGGAAAATTTTATATCATGATGACATTTCTTGAGCAAAATTTATTTATTTATACTCCCACTAGCAACGTACAAACATTTATGCTAGTAGAATCTAAAGATAGACAATCCACAGCGAGAAGCTCTCCAAAGCAGTACTATACATGGGCCGTTTCCTTCTCCGGCCCAACCGGACGGCCCTAGAGCTACGGGATGTCCGTGTGCCAGGGAGGAGCACTCCGTAATACTTTTTATGGCCGTGCGAATATTTGCAGGGGACAAGATTTTGTGCACTACAATGTATTAGTAGTAAGTACATAGGTTGTATTAATCAGTTTTTTCTTGAGAGTCGAATAAGAAGCGAGTTCTTATCAGGAGCACCCCATATTACAAAGCATACACTTTTTTATGGCCATGCTAAGGTCTCCACCGGCCGATCCATCCGGTCGCGCCAAATAGTCTGTTTCTGTCCGTTTGGGTCGGACCGCGGTCGCTTTAGGTTCAGGGTCCGTACTGTCCGGTCAGCCGTGCCCAGTGGCCCGACCTTCTGTCCGTCTCCCTCTCGCTCTCACCGCTTGACACCCTCGCGATGAAACGTTAATGACGACGCGACGTCGGCTATCAGTGTCGGCGGCTTCCCGCACGGCCGGCGTTTCTCGTCATCGTTTCCCGCGCACGCGCCTCGCTTCCTGCGGCCAGAAAACTTCCCACGCCTCCCAGGCTGTTTCCCGTTTTTGCCGCGGTCTATAAAAGACGGCCGCAGGTGTTGGCCTTGAGGCCATGTTGATGGCCAGGCGCATGAGTGAGACGCAGGTGTTGGCCTTCGAGAAGGAAGTCCATGTGGCCGAGGTGGCGCTGGAGTGGGTGGTGGAGGCGGCCTCCACGGTGGCCGCCCAATGGGCGGTGCGCGAGATATACCACGTCGCCGCCAAGGAGGCGGTGGAGGCGGTGACCTTGGAGGCTGCATCAGCGGCTCTCCGCGAGATCCACCACGAGGCGGCCATGACCACGCTGGAGGACGTGGCCAAGGAGGCCGACAAGGTCGCCGTCCACGAGCTCCGCCACGCTGCCAAAGCGCGCAACGACACGAAAGAGGCGCAGCGCCAAGCACGTCGCTGAATTGGCGGCGGAGGAGGAGTGCGTGGTTATGGCCGCTGAGGCGGCGGCCGTGTGGAATCTCATCAATGGCGATGAGACAGAGATGGCGGAGGACGAGGAGGAGGAGGTGGATCGGCTGGAGGAGGAGGGGAAGGCGGAGATCGTCGTACCCGTGCAGATCGCGCAGGCACTAGGCTTCGTCCCCAATGGTGCTCCGATTCCGGCTCCGGCTCCTTCTCCGCCGGAGTTGCTCGCGGCTGAGGCAAAACTCCAGCGCCAGGCGTGCGCCATTGCTGCGGCGAAGGAGCTCGCCGACCAGGAGGCGAGGGACCACTAGATCGCCGAGATGGACAAGGCCCTGGCGAACCGGGCGGCGAGGAGCGCATGCAGGAAGGTGGCGGGCAAGGCGGTGGCACGTGGCCTGGCGCGCGACCATCAACGTGAACGCATCCAGCAGTGGGCCATCTGATCCGCTAGGATGGAGATCGACGGGGCCGGCGACAACGGCAACTGTGACCGCGGCAACGGAGACGAGTAGCCGCTGCGACGTCCTCCTCCAGCAGAAGCCGTAGGAGTAGCAGCAGCATCCCCCTATTTTTTTCAAACGATCCTTTTGTAATCGGTAGGGTTTAATCTAATGAATAGCTATCATTAAGTACTAATATTTCACTTACATATGGGCCAAGTAGACGACGGACATGACACCCGCGATGTTCGCGCATGTCCGGGCCGACAAAACCGTTGCCTAGATTTGGTGTACGGATGGGTGGAGCCGGACGCGTTTGTCCGGATGGGTCGGGTCACTGAGGCGCCACGCACGTCCCGCGCGTCCATGCAGACGAGTTCGGACACGCTCAGACGGGATGGGTCGACCCGGTGAAGATGCCCTAAGGAATATGTTGTTAGCCTCATTGGAGGACCTAGGATTTTACCAATGGCTAAGCCTCACTAGTGCAGACCCCCCCTCTAACACCGGTTTGGAGGGCCCTCTAACATCGGTTGTAGAACCGCTGTTGAGGGTTCGGTGTTAGAGGGGGGCCCCCTTTAACACCGGTGTTAAAGGGTGGCGCACGTGGGGCTACCGCAGGGCTCAGGCCCCCCCGGTGTTAAAGGTTCTCTGCCGCGGCAGCAAAAAGAGATAAATCTCTGCCGCGGCAGGAAAACGGCCTAAATCTCTGCTGCGGCAGGAAAACGGCATAAATCTCTGTCGCGGCAGAGTTCTGCCGCGGCAGGAAAACAACCTAAATCTCTGCCGCGGCAGAGTTCTGCCTCTGCCCCGTTCTGGGCATATTTCTGCGAGAGGGGGGGGAGGGGGAATCGATCGGGAGCGGTATACACATACATCGTCATCGGTACATACGGGTACATGAATAATTAAGCAACTATTATTATACACAAACATCGTCATCATCACATACATCGTCATCGGCACATACATCGTCATCGTTCATTTTGGTGGATATCTAAAGAGTTCTCCGCCAGGCGTGACGACCTCATCAAGTATGAACCCCGCCAATTCCTCTTGAATGACTCGTATGCGGTGAAATGGTAGGAGTTGGTCCCACATCCGTTCGATCTGAATATATATGAAGAATGTGGTCAATATATATATATAAGAATACAACTCAACACAATTGATGGTTATAAAATAATGTTGTGGACTTTGTTTACTTACTCTAAGTTGTTCTAGTGCGGCTTGGCCCGTCACACATATCGTGTTGCGAATGAACTCGCAAACATAGTATCCACATAAATTATTGTCGGGTCCCTGATGCGCGCACTTTACGAGAATAGAGAGTTCAATCAAAATAATAATCAATAAAGCATGATATAATGGAATTGGAAGCAGAATCAAAGAGATACGCAGACCTAGCTAGCTAGTATTACTTACATTTTGGTCTACAAATTTTAGTTCTTCTGACCATTCACCCACGGCCCTGCCCGTGAACCTTTTCCAAACCCTGTCCGGCAAAGAAAATGGATAAAGGAGTAATTAATTACTTGTTGTCACGAAAGTTGCCGATCTAGTGCGATAATATGATTGAAATTACCTCTGGAGCATCTCTCTAAAGTCTTCCCATAGCTCTTTTTCTTTTCGTAACGAGTCCATGACAAGGACTTTTCCTGAGTCGGGTTGAATGACTAGCAGAATAAAGTGGAACCTACGCACGCATAACTCATCATCAGTTACACTTAACATCGAGTAAGCCAAAACAGAATGTGTACAAGAGAGGGTAACAGTACTCACGAGAAGTTGTAAGGCAATAGTATTTCCCTTTTGGTTTGTTGTCTCAGTAAAGACCTTAGCAAGTAATCTTCTGTTTGCCCGGGTTTGGTTCTTACCACTTCTTCATGAACTCTATTTGGGTCAACGAATCCAATGTCAAAAGGGCCTCCTTTCATGCATTCCATAACCTTTTTCCTGCATAATAGTATATACATATATGGTGAGCATATATATATACATGCAATTAATGAAGTGAATGAGATGAGATATAAATTACAGAAATAGTACTTACACACAATAAAGGTTGATGGCAGCTTTGTCGAGTTCCTTCTGATTGAATATAAAATGCAAGTCTTGAATGTTGAAGTCGATCTCGTCGTCTCCGCACAAGAAAATCTCATCTCTTATATGCGCCGTGATCCATTCTTCCTTTCTCGTCTTGCAGAAATCAAGGTACCACTTGTGCAATTTTCGCATCTTTGTTGGTAGATTCTTGAGCTCCTCTTTCTTGACGAGATTCTTCCCATACTTTCATGGCTGTATGGGGTTGGCATCGCATTTGGGCAAGTTGTCTCCCATGATGTTGAAGTATGGAATGTAAGTCATCCCCATCTCATTGGCCTTTCTTTATAGCTCTGTCTCGTAATCATTTACGGGAGGAGCATCCCGTGTGTCGAACATTTGAAGCGGGGCGCATGATTGGTTTTCCTGCTCTCCGAGCATGGGAACTATTTTCTGGGGTGCCGCACGACTGCTACTTTCAGTCTCCCTATGGCGCCTTGCATCCGCCTTCAAAATTTGGCGCTCGTAGTCTGGCACAAGTGGGGTTTCAGGTTTTAAAAGATTTTTGTAAAACTTCTCCACCACCGCCGGATCTATTTTCTCCTTTGGCTCGGCCCGTCTAGGTGCAAAGAATTTCTTGACCTCTTCTTACGAGATCCTATTGGTCTCCTTGTCGCTGCGATTCCACGGTAAAACCGGCAATGGCTTGGCGGAAGGCTGCGGGACGTAGTTTTTTGAACTCTTTGGCGTACGGTTTCCTGCGGATTTCTTTGTGGCAGTGCTAGTGATGCTCTTCGTGGCAGTGCTCTTCCGCTTACGCTGAGGAGATGACTGAAGCACCGGAGATGGCTGACGGGCCGGAGATGGCTGGCGCGCCGGAGATGGCTGCCGCGCAGGAGATAGCTGAAGCAGCTCAGACTGCTGACGCTGCGGAGACGGCGGGGGTGCTAGTGGCCTCCAATTTGGAAGCACGATGTGTTCCTTCTTCCAAAGAATGGTTGTTTTCACTGCAAATTTGAGTTGAGTTTCCCCTTCACCTGTAGCATGGTCAAGCTGTGCTTCCTCATATTCCTTCACAACCTCATCCACCCCGACAATAGCATAGCCATCTGGAATCGGTCGGTAGTGGTAAGTTCCACCAACTACAGGAGGTAAGGCATAGCCGACAACCACCTTAATGGATAAGCCCATTAATCTCACATGCAGCTCAACGTGTTCGCTCTTCGTGATCTCATCCACGGGGTATCGAGGACCCGCCATTTCAAGCGTGGGATGCACGTTCTCCGTGGAAGCCACACTGCTTTTCCGCGCATAGTCTGGGCCGCCGGCAGCTTCCAATGTAGGCTCTTCGTGCCGCTGAGATGGGCCGGTAGCTTGATGGCTTTGTTGTGCATTCACTTGCGCCTGCAGCACCACAAGTGCATGTTCTATCTGTGTCATCCGCTCTGTACGCTCTTTTTCTTTTCTGTCGTGCCATCTGTAAGAGTCGCTCCACTCGGCAAACCCATCCTTCCACGTCATACCCCCTGTGCCTCGTGCATGTCCAGGGTGTTCTTTTTTACCGATGGCGCGTGTGAGCTGGTCATTCTCTCTGTCGGGATGGAAGGTCCTGACGGCTGTTTCCTCGTATGTCATGATGAGTTTAGTGACGGGTTTGGCAAGGAGGGTTGGGAAGATACACAATCCTATTTCTGGGTCCAACCTTGCCCCGATTCCGTAGAACCAAGTCTTTACACGTAGGTCCCACCCATCTGTCTGGGGTGTGATTCCTCTAGCGCGCAGGGCCTTCTCAGCTTCCTCCCACTTAGACCTCTGAGATATGTAGCCACCTGACCCCGTCCTCTGGTGATATTCCTTCTTCTGGGCATTTAGCGTATTGGTTTCTGACCTCTTTTTAGCTATAGCACCTTTTTTATATGCCACAAATTCAGGCCAGTGAGGTCTTATCTTCGCATAATATGCGTCCTCGAAATTTGGAGTCTCGCGAGCTTTGACAAATTTGTTCAATTTTGTCTTCCAGTTGCGGAAAGCATCAGCCATCTTCTTTAGAGTCCACTCTTTGACCTTTTCCTTTATAACCGGGTTGTTTTCATCCTCCTCTGGCGGAATGGTGAAATTTACCAACAACGAATTCCAAAGCGTTTCTTTGGATCTTTCATCGACAAAGGTATCGTCGCCCTTCTTTGGCTTATTCCAATATTCAATTATGATTGGGATTTGGTCCCTAACAAGAACTCCAGCCTGACGTACAAATTTGTATGCGGCCTTCTTGGGCTCCATCGGCCTGCCATCAACACGGACTGCTTTGATCGTGAACTTTGCACGATCTTTCAACCGATGGCTCGCGCCTCGCTTGCTCTTTTTCGTAGAAGAAGATGGTTGCTGGCTGGTCGATCCAGAGGGCTAAAAGAAGAAAGAAGCGTTAATTAATACATGTAGAAGAAGATTGTTGGTGGAAGTCAGCAGAGGCTTAATCAATACATATACCTCGCCGGACTTTGTAGTCACTAAATTGCGTTCACCGGAGTCTTCATCTTCTCCATGACTACTTGAGCTGTCATCATGTCCCTCCAAGTTCAGATATTGTGAGGTGTCCTCATCAATAATGTTCTCCATTATTTCTTCTTCTTCAAGGTTTCTACTAAGTGGATCCATAGTTTCTAAAACAATAATATTATCTAGAGTAAGAGAGTAAACATTCAAGTGGACTTGGATTCATACACAAACATACATATTATTCATACAAAAATACACAAATGAAATTAAAACCCTAAGGATGCTTGATCATTTTAAACAAGTTCCGAGGGGTCCAAACCCTAATTCGGAGAAATTCCGGATGCATATGAGAGTGGCTAGCTACAGTGGCTGACCGGAGGCTGGCGGCGTTGGAGAGCGACCTAGGGAACGCGAGGTAGCGTGATGCGGCCTACCTAAAACGGGCGTTGTTCGAAAGAGGAGGCCGAGGCAAAAATTATAGCGACGGCAAACAACTTGGCAGAACAGATATAATGTGGAGGGGATATCCCTTTTATAAAGCATATCAAAATAAGCAAGAAAAACCGTGGAGAACCTAAACTTGCCACCGAAGTCAATGAGCCAAGATCAGGATGAGTCAGAGCTCCACAATGACACCCCCAAGAGGGTAACGACCAACGAGACCTATGGTAAAGGGTTTTCACCCGGAGCCCTGTGACGAAGAAGGTAGCAGCATCGGCGGCCCCAGAGACCTATGGTAAAGGGTTTTCCCCGTCTTCTGCCCCGCCCGTTGTCCCCGAGATAGGCCCCAGACCGAGGGGAGAAGCCACGACGCTCGCCAAAGAGCTGCCCGCACAGTCCACCTTCTAAGGCCGCCACCGACATCCGTGAACTCTAGCCACCACTCCGACGACCAACGACACATCGCATCGCCGAAGAGAGGGACGCCGTGCCGTCGTTGCCAGCGGACACACCTGCAACCCGAGAAGGACCATGCATACACCTCGACATCGCTGGCATAACGCGCGAGCTCGCACCCCATGGCCACCACCGGAGCTCGCACCCCACCTAGGCCACCCCCGCAGCCGAGAGGGGAGGTTGTCCCCGTACCGCGCCTGGGCCTGGGCCATCCCCCACTGCTCTGGCGTCGCCCGCCGCCCAGACACCAAGGACTGCGCGTGTCGCCGCCACTAAAAACTGTCGGTTGGCGGCGCCACCGCGCGAGCTCCACACCGCCGCTAGCTCACCACGAGCACGACGGTGGGGTTCTTGTAGGCGCCGGCGTCGTCGGCGGCTTCGGTGGCGCGCGCGCGGTGGCGGTGGCGGTGGCGGTGTTGGCGCGCGCGAGGGCGACGGCGGCTCCGATCGAGTTGGCGGTGGCGGCCGACACGAGGGCGGCGATAGCGAGGACGAGGGCGGCGACGGCGAGGGCTGGACGGCGCCGGCGGCTGCTCTCAGTTTTTCTCTATGCGGCGGCGGGTTCGATATGGCTCCGGGGGGAAGAAAGGAAGGGGAAGGCGCGCATTTAATACCCCCCCCTTTAACACCGGTTCGGGGCTGGAACCGGTGTTAAAGGGGGGGCACATTTATTTCATTTCGCGCGCGCACCCCCCCCTTTAACACCGGTTCGTGGCTGGAACCGGTGTTAAAGGGGGGACGCATTTATTTCATGCATTAAAGGGGCATTTATAATTCAAAAATAGGATATGAATTTAGAAAATTCATATCTTTTTCATTTCAACTCAGAAAAATATGAATAATATATCATAATTTTCAGAAAAATAATACCTATCCATTCATGTAAAAACATTTTATATTTACTTTAGATGAAAATTTTCAAAATGATTAAAACACTTACATATAAATTTTGATTATTCAATTCAAACAAAAATAAATTGTCAAATCCTAAAACTTTGAACATAAAAAATATTAAGCATCTAAAAAGGAATCTAACCCTATTTTATTAGAGTAAATCATATTTTAATGCCGCATCTTTTGTATTAACATTTTTGAATTGATTGGATATTTAAATGCCGCATCTTTTGTATACACTTGAATCTGACCAAGCCTCGCTCAACTTGCATTGGATAAAATAGCATATTGTGAACCTAAAAATGATTTTTGTAAAAAATCATGAGCACCGTATCATGTACCTGTAGTTCATATCTGACCCACTTCCTACCGATTCGGCAGGAATTTGTCTTTTTCACCAGAGGTGGACAGAAAGGTTTCAGATCCCCTGTTAGTACATTGTCCATATAAGGTGGTCTAGTATTTTTGTAAAATGTGTTGGTGGTTTTTTGAATTAGCCATTTGGTGGTTGCTTCACAAAACCGTCCGTTTTTTATGCTCGGAAAATGGAAAATGCCTTTTTGGTGCGATAAAAAGGAAAACTTCCTCTTGCAACATTGTTTGCCATGCCATGATGCACATGTGTACACAATATGGCCATATTACACAAATTGTGCCTTGATTCTAGCCATAACATAGGTCATTTGACCCGAAAGCCAAGAGACCTCGAATGAGATAGGTCATTTTGTGAAGGAGATAGAACTGGAATTAAAATACAGAATGCAACTAATAGTAAGTTACATAAAGCACGACTGAAAATTAAGATACATAAAAGAACTGAAAATTAAGATACATGGCCAGATTAAGTAACAATCAGCCAAACTTGTTTCAGAATGTTGGAGTGATTCAGTCATGCTCCTGCCTACACCTGTAATACTCGACACTGTAGTCGTCGTACTCGCCGCCGCCGTCATCGCTGTCGTCGTCGGGGTCACCGTAATTGAACCTTGAAGGCTGAGTACGCGTGGGCTGGACTTGAGGGTAGCGCAGACGGGGGTTAGAGTCGGCGGCAGTGTTATAGGCCATGACGCTCTGGAGAGTCCGACCGCGCCACCATAGCCGACGGCCGGCCTTGTTGAAGTTCGAAGGAGGTGGGCCGTCCTCCTCGTGCCTGGCGAGCGCTCTCTCACGCCGATCCACGAAGAAGGCTTCCCAAGTAGGGAAATAGTCGGGATGCCATCTGGGATTCCTCCGCTGCTCCGGCGTGAGCTCGAAGTAGTAGTGGTTCGTGATGGCCATCCGGCGCGCCACACCTAGAGAGAAAGGAGGAACCGGCACGCCTCCGGCGCTCAGCATCCAGCCGACGGGGACACAGTAGCCCGGCGGGCAGGGGTAGTTCGAGTCGCAAAGCGCCTCCGCCTCCTTGGGGGTTAGTGCTACGGTGGAAACCATGGGAAAGAGTGATGAGGTTGCAGATATGAGTCTAGAGATGTGCAATGACAATGGAGGCCAATCCTACATATATATATAGTGAACTGGCGGGAAGAACTGGAGGGAAGAAATGGCGGGAAGAAAAATGGCGGGAAGAAAAATGGCGGGAAAAAATGGCGGGAGGAAAAATGGCGGGAAGAAAAATGGAGGGAAGAAATAGAAGGAAGAAAAATGGCTCATTTAATACATATACTGTTAACAGAAGAAATATGACATTGTTCTAAAAATGGGACGGTTGGAGGGATTTCTGGCTGGGCCAGGCAGCACTAATGATAGGGGTGAGTGTCGACATTATTTCGTAAGTGTCGGTTGGAGACACCAACCGGGACTAAAGATGAACCTTTAGTCCCGGTTGGAGACACCAACCGGGACTAAACACGAGTCAGCACTAATAATAGGGGTGAGTGTCGACATTATTTCGTAAGTGTCGACACTATGCCGAGCTGCTTGTACTATAAATAGGCATCCTTGTGAGTCCAGTCCTCCAGCCAGTTTGAGGCATCTCCAAGATGGTTTTCGAGAGCAGGGACACCACTACGGCCAGTTTCAGGGAGATGCCGACGGAGCCCGGTCCTCCGGCATCTCCGAGAAACTGGTCATAGAGGCACTCCCTAATATGTGAAATTAGTTAGCTCCCAGGTGTATTGATCTAGTTAGAGAAGTTACAAGCTGCAAGATGGTTTTCGAGAGCAGGGATACCACTACGGCCAGTTTCAGGGAGATGCCGACGGAGCCTAGTCCTCCGGCATCTCCGAGAAACTGGTCATAGAGGCACTCCCTAATATGTGAAATTAGTTAGCTCCCAGGTGTATTGATCTAGTTAGAGAAGTTACAAGCTGCAAGATGGTTTTCGAGAGCAGGGACACCACTACGGCCAGTTTTAGGGAGATGCCGACGGAGCCCAGTCCTCCGGCATCTCCAAGAAACTGGTCATAGAGGCACTCCCTAATATGTGACTGCGCACGTTTGGAGATCAGATCTTAATGGTAAGTACGAATCGGGACAACTTCTTCTCATAGTCCCGGTCCAGCCACAAAACAAGACTAACACTCAAGACATTTATTAATATTCAAAACTGAGACTACAAAACCGGTCCCCCCTATATATAGTCCCGGTCAATCCACAAACCGCGAAAGATATCCTTCTGTTAAGCCACAAACCGCGAAAGACATGAACTAGAGTTACATAATATGAGCATGAACTTCTTGGCATATGTCCTTCCTTATGATCGCTTCAGACGTAACCATGGAGCATCTTCTTTACTTAACAGAATGCTTGGGTCAGTTTTCACTGTGAAGGGTGGAATTTTATCAAATTTATTATAATCTTCTGACATGTCTGTCTTGTCCTCGATTCCCATGATGTTTCTTTTCCCTGAAAGAACTATGTGACGCTTTGGCTCATCATATGATGTATTCGTTTGCATCTTTTTTCTTTTTTTTGGGTCTGGAGGACATGTCCTTCACATAGAAAACCTGAGCCACATCATTGGCTAGGACGAATGGTTCGTCTAAGTTCTTGTCTACCTTCATAAGATTGTTGAGATCCACCGTTGTCATTCCGTACTTCTTGTCTACCTCAACCCCTCCTCCTGTTAGCTTGACCCATTTGCATCGAAACAAGGGGACCTTAAAATTAGGTCCATAGTCAAGTTCCCATATCTCCTCTATGAACCCATAATACGTGGTCTTTTGCCTATTGTCTTCTGCTGCATCGAAGCGGACACCACTATTTTGGTTGGTGCTCTTTTTATCTTGGCCTATCGTGTAAAATGTATTCCCATTTATTTCGTACCCTTGGAAAGTACATACAGTCGAAGATGGTGTCCTGGCCAACAAGTACAACTGATCCCCAACAGTGGTGTTATTCGTGAGAAGTCTTTGCAGCCAGCCGCCAAAACTCGCCATGTGTTCACTTATAATCCATTCATCAGACTGCCCCGGGTGTTTGAGGCGTATTAAATTCTTGTGTTCATTGATATACGGGGCAACCAAGATAGATCTTTGTAAAACCGTGTAGTGTGCTTGATTGAGAGAATGTCCGTCCCTACATATCATTGCTTTACATCCTAGGGTGCCTTTTCCATGCAGTCTCCCCTCATGTCGTGATTCTGGAACACCAATCGCCTTAAGGTCAGGAATAAAATCAACACAGAACTCAATGACCTCCTCTGTTACATAGCCCTTGGAGATGCTTCCTTCTGGCCTAGCACGGTTATGAACATATTTCTTTAAGACTCCCATGTACCTCTCAAAGGGGAACATATTGTGTAGAAATACAGGACCGAGAATGGCAATCTCTTCTACTAGGTGAACCAGGAGATGCGTCATAATATTGAAGAAGGCTGGTGGGAACACCAACTCAAAGCTGACAAGACATTGGGCCACATCTGTCTGTAACCCTGGTAGGCTTTCTGGATCGATTACCTTCTGAGATATTGCATTGAGGAATGCACATAGCTTCACAATGGGTACTCGAACATTTTCAGGTAGAAGCCCCCTCAATGCAATCCGAAGCAATTATGTCATAATCACGTGGCAGTCATAAGACTTCAGGTTTTGGAATTTTTTCTCTGCCATATTTATTATTCCCTTTATATTCGACGAGAAGCCAGACGGGACCTTGATACTGCTCAGACATTCAAAAAAGATTTCCTTCTCTGCTTTGATAAGAGTGTAGCTGGAAGGAGTTAAGTGGCATCGTTTACCCTTCTCGTTCTCAGGATGCATAGGCTCTTCAGGGGCTTTCAGACGTTGCTGATCCTGCCGTGCTTTCGGTGTATCTTTTGTCTTCTCATACACTCCTAGGAAGCCCAGCAGGTTCACGCAAACATTCTTCGTTACGTGCATCACGTCGATTGAAGAGCGGACCTCTAAGACTTTCCAATAGGGTAGGTCCCAAAATATAGATTGCTTCTTCCACATGGGCGCGTGTCCGGCATCGTCATTCGTAACATATAGACTGCCAGGACCTTTTCCAAAGATTATTTCTAGGTCCTTGACCATACCAAATACCTCCTCACCGGTACGGAGGACAGGCTTCCTCCGGGGTTCTGCCAGACGTTTGAAATGCTTGCCTTTCTTTCTTACTGGATACAGGTTCGGAAGAAATCGGCGATACCCTAGGTACACAACCTTCTTACATTTATCCAAATATACACTTTCAGTCTCATCTAAACAGTGTGTGCATGCATTGTATCCCTTGTTTGTCTGCCCTGAAATGTTACTAAGAGCAGGCCAATCATTAATGGTTACGAAAAGCAATGCTCGTAGGTCAAATGGCTCCCCTTTGTGCTCATCCCACATACGTACACCTGGTTTGGCCCACAGCTGTAAAAGTTCTTCAACTAATGGCCTTAGGTACACATAAATGTCGTTGCCGGGTTGCCTTGGGCCTGAGCACTGGCATCATAATAAACTTCCTCTTCATACACAACCAAGGAGGAAGGTTATAGATACATAGAGTCACAGGCCAGGTGCTGTGACTGCAGCTCTGCTCACCAAAAGGATTCATGCCATCTGTACTTAGACCAAACCTTAAGTTCCTTGCATCACGTGCGAAGTCCGGGTACTCTCGCTCGACTTTTCTCCACTGTGACCCATCAGCGGGGTGTCTCAACATCGCGTCTTTTTTACGGTCTTCCATGTGCCATCGCAACAACTTGGCATGCTCTTTATTTCTGAAGAGACATTTTAACCGTGGTATTATAGGAGCATACCACATAACCTTGGCAGGAACCTTCTTCCTAGGGGCCTCGCCCTCAACATCGCCAGGATCGTCTCGTCTAATCTTATACCGCAGTGCAGTGCATACCGGGCATGCATCCAAATTCTCATACTTCTCACTGCGGTAGAGGATGCAGTCATTAATGCAGGCATGTATCTTCTGCACGTCTAATCCTAGAGGGCAGACAACCTTCTTTGCTTGGTATGTACTGTCGGGCAACTCATTATTTCTTGGAAGAAGATTCTTCATTTTTACCAACAACTTTGAAAATGCGCTGTCAGTCACACCGTTCTCTGCCTTCCATTGCAGCAAATCCAGTGTGGTACCTAGCTTTTTGTGACCATCTTCGCAAGTTGGATACAACAATGTTTTGTGATCCTTTAACATCTGCTCCAGCTTCTCCTTCTCCTTTTCAGTTTCACATTCTTCCTTTGCATCAGTAATGGCCCGACCAAGATCGTCATCAGCGGGCCCATCTGCTGCCTCTTGATCTTCATTATCTACCCCCGTTGCAGTATCATCATATTCAGGATACATATTATGATAGTTGTCATCATCCTCTTCTTCTTCGTTGTCTTCCATCACAACCCCTTTTTCTCCATGCTTGGTCCAACAATTATAGCTGGGCATGAAACCGGATCGAAGCAGGTGGACGTGAATGGTTCTGGTATTTGAGTAGTCTTTCTTGTTCTGACAGTGAACAGACGGACATCACATAAAACCATTGTGACCACGGTTTGCATTAGCCACAACGATGAAATTTTGGAGGCCCGTAATGTACTCGGAAGTGCGGCGGTCACCGTACATCCATTGCCGGTTCATCTGCATTAATATGTAGTATATATCAAAAATTAATAGGGAGATGACCAATTATATATATAGTACATCAATGACACATGAAAGGATAGTTGTCGACCTCGACCGAGAAGGAAAGAGCAACGAGAAAACTTATTTTGAGCTCTCGGGCATTTCACCGAACACCTCTTGTGCATATGAAAAAAACACAAACTAGCACTCTTCACACCCTCTTGCTAGGCTCCAAAATGAGATAGTGAAAAAATGGAAGAGTGGGGTGTGGGCTGCGGTGTCTTATATAGCCCCCCCTTTAACACCGGTTCAAGCCACGAACCGGTGTTAAGGGGGGGGGGCTGCGCGGGCCACTGTTGCAGGGTCCTTTAACACCGGTTCGTGCCCGGTTCGTGGCACGAACCGGTGTTAAAGGGGGGCTCCTTTTTGCCGCACGGGCCACACTGGTACGCCCCCCCCTTTAACACCGGTTCGTAGAAGAACCGGTGTTAAAGCCATTTTCCAGGATCAACGAAAAGCCTCGTTTCCACTAGTGCCTCCGTAAAATTTTGACGGCAATTTTGATAAAATATATTTACTAATTTAATAAATAACAATACAATTTGCATTGTGAAACTGTAAATAATATATAATTAAAAGATTAACTTACAAAGTTTTACAAATTATCACACAAAAGATTTGAAACACTCTCTTGCTCTTGAGTTTGCTCTTCCGCCACAATTTCCTCTTGAGAAGGTTTTGAAGCAACGCACAGCCTTCTTTGCTACTACATGTTTCTGAAAAGGGGATGCAATGTCTTTGTTTCTCTTCTTCATAACTGTATAATTAATAAAGAAAACAATATAAGTACGAAATGACTATTTACAACACCTGCAACAAAACTCGTATGGGACATAGTCAGGATGATATAATATCTGTACATAATTAAATATTACGGACAATCATCAGTATTATCATATATGTTTGCAATTTATTTTTATTGAACTATTTAATTCCAAGATTATGTATACATGAATCAATAACTTCAACAAGATCAGATAATTACCTTCAAAGTTGGAAACACGACGCCACGGACTGCTATTTACTAATTCTATTTAACAAGAACACATGAACAACTCCAGGTTCAGATCAACGACGATGGATCCTGATCAGCTCTGATTTAGTTGTGCGAGGCCTTGTGGCAGAGTGGCGGCATACGACGATCGGCGAGGCAGCGACCGCGAGACAGCAACGACGAATAGCAATCGGCGATACGCGACACAGCGACACCGAAAGGCGATCGGCGATACGCGAGGCGGCGGCCGGCTCCACACAGCAAGGGCAAGGCATGGGATTGGATCAGGTAAGTGATTTTCGTTCTAATTTTCACAAATAATAAGCGCGTCCCACGTCTCTCGGCTGAACCCTTTTGCAATTACAACTATCAATCATGCGTTTTTTCCCAACGAATACATACGCTTGCCTCATTCGGCTGCAGGGTATGCATACCCTTTAAGTCCGCCGCTAGTGTATGTCATTGCACGGGATAAGATTTTGTGCACTACAACATATTAGTAGTAAGTACATAGGCTGTTTCAATCGGTTTTTTCTTTTAAGTTGCGAGTTCTTATCATTGTTTTGGCTAGTGTCCAAATTCTAACTATCATCCGAGTCGGCAGTTCCCATGGGTATCTGCCGAGGAGCCTCCAAATGCAGCTCGACATGAACCGCCTCCTCGATATCAAAATTTTGGTAATGGTGATGTCAAAGAAACATACTACCGTTTAATTAGTGATAGGGGCAATTGCCCCCCTCCCTATGCCAAAAATGTAAGACACATTTGACATGATTTTTCTATATGGAATATGCAAAATTAATTGGCCATGGTAGTTAAGAAGTTAAATGTAATTATCATGAATTTAGAGCGGTCTCACCAAGTCTCTCTGGCTATTTCAAGCGGTCTCACCAAGTCAGATTTCCAGATTCTGTCGAACGGGTCATCCGGGTACATGAGACTTAGAGAGAGAGAGAGAGAGAGAGAGAGAGAGAGAGAGAGAGAGAGAGAGGTGCAAAAATTCACTCAAGGCCGTGTCGCCTATACTTTCAAATATAATTAAAAATATATTGACAACAACATCTAAAAATAGTAGTTTAAATAAAAGTATGCATATGAAGTGAAGTTTAGAAGTACATCAAGTAAAAAATATTATAAAAATTAAAGGTTATGACAAAATAGTTAAAAATATATTGACAACAACGTCTAAAATAGTAGTTTAAATAAAAGTATACATATGAAGTGAAGTTTAGAAGTACATCAAATAAAAAAGATAATAAAAATTAAAGGTTATGACGACAGGTCGAAGAAAGGTTAGATTTAAGCAGGTTGATTGATTTTGGGACAAATTTTGGGTCGATCCACTTAGGGAGAAATTTTGGGTTGGGAGAACTCACGCTAGGGTTACAATCAATCGACTTTGGAAAATTTTATATCATGATGACATTTCTTTAGCAAAATTTATTTATTTTTACTCCCGTTGCAACGTACGAACATTTATGCTAGTAGGATCTAAAGATAGACAATCCATAGCGAGAAGCTCTCCAAAGCAGTACTATACATGGGCCGTTTTCCTCCTCCGGCCCAACCAGACGGCCCTAGAGCTACGAGATGCCCGTGTGCCAGGGAGGAGCAGTCCGTGATACTTTTTACTAGACCATGAAGGCACGCGTTGCCGCACCCGTTCATGTCCATGAAAGAAAGTTTGAAAAAAACTGTGATATATTGATATTTGGTAAAGGTCGAACAAATTGGATTAAAATGTGACGATACATGTTATAGCATATTTATATAAATTTAGATCTAATACACTCATATCACCTTTGTTTTGAATATTCTATAGATCACATCCATGCGAACATAGTACAAAACATAGATAAACATAACATTACAAAAATCTATCCAAGCCTCGCATCTACTATTCTTGCAAGAATTCAACTCTGATATGAAGGTCAAGTTCTCCAGTAATCCATGTCTTGCATTGTTGTGCACTAATACACTTAATTTTAGTGACTAAACCTGAATGTCAATATGAACTGCAACGTACTCAAGATGTCCCTCGCAGTAGAACCAGAACCATCTGAGAAATAGGAAGACAATATCTTGATATTATGGACATAGTCAAGTATTGAAATCTCATATGCAACTTAAATAGTAAGTGAATTTACACTCAGATTACCCGCAAAAAAAATTACACTTGGAATAGTCCAAAAGAAAGATAAACAAAGATTTTCTAATCTGGAACTTCTTACAGAAGCAAGTGAAAAACGCCCAACCAGGAGCGCAATCGGGCGGCGGGCGGCCAGGAGCGCCAAATCAATGTGGATTGGCTTAGGTCGCTCTATTTTACAGTTTCTTAATTACAGACCAGTCAACTAAAAGTTATACTTGCAAATTGAGGATGGTTAAGACATGAAATTGGAGCGTCATTTTAGTCAGATTTGCTTCTCTGGAAGAAAAATATATAGCTCACAAACATTAAAGGCGTAGTAATTAAATGATGTGCTTCTAGTAATGAATCAAATATTAAACCTGGACAAATACATCCATACTTATTCAACAAGCAAATGTGGTAGCATCATATTGAAGTGGCATGACAAGCTGCTAGGTGAATCGAACATGGGTTATTTTTCAAGGTTAAATCATTTAAAATGATATGCAGGTTAGGAAGCAAAAAAGCTAATGGAACTTCCGAAATTATAGAAGGTAATAAAAATCAAGGGAAAAACCGAAATTTAATGAACAAACATGAAACTGATTACCTATTGCCCTGAAATCTCCGTAAGCATAAAGGTAGAACAACCGAAATGATCGCTCTGAACAACAATGCATAAGAAAATTAGATATTAAGCCCGCTAGACACTGTAGAAGATGATAAAATACCATCACACGCAGATCCATTGTCCATATGTGTGATCACAGACAGTAATCAGTTTGGAAGCTGAAGGTGAATACTTGTAATGCTTTGCTCCCTAATACTCGAACTAGGCTTTCGCCCAGCTTTATAAATAAAGCCACATCGGTCGAATAGATACAAGGTGGAGGGGAGACCCTATTTACAATACAGATAAAAAAACAAAAAAAAACGCGGTAGCCTAAACTTGCCACCAAGGACAATGAGCCGATACCGGGGAGACCCGAGACTCCACAACGACGCCCCCAAGAGGGTCACGACACACCGCGCCCCTGTCGCCGAGACCAAAGGTCAAGGGTTTTCACCCGGAGCCCTGACGCGCGAAAGGTAGCAGCATCAGCGCCCCCAAGAAGGTAACGATACCCGCAGGCATCACCGTCGATGGTGCCGAGGAGCAGAGCTTTCGCCCGAAAAAACCTTCGAACGCTCCCCGGCGTCCGCCAAGCTCGTTGTCCCCAAGATAGGTTAACGACACGCGATCTAGGAGTTGCCGAAGCCGAAGCGCCGCCAACACCTAAGCCTCCCATCACCCTCTCTTCGCCATCCACATGACCAAGGGGAGAAACCACCACCACTGCCACGATGCTCGCCGAAGAGACGCCCGCGCAATCCACCTTTCGGGCCGCCACCCGACATCCTCGAGCTCTAGCCAAAGCTTCGACCAACGCCACATCGCATCGCCAATGAGAAGACCGGGTAGGGCTCACGGACGTGAAGGCATCGAGGCACGGGCAGCTTGGGGGAGGAGAACTTCCCTCCATCACCCATGGTGAGAGTCGTCCGGACACAGCAGCAGCACTAGATAGGGCTGGAACAGGCCCAGATCAGGCCCGGCCCGCCGGCCAGGCCTAGATCGGTCCCAGATCAGGCCCCCTCCGCTCTGCCGCCGTGCTGCAGCAACCAAGCCGCCGCCGCCTTCGGTCTCCTGCGCCCCGAGCAGCCCCGCCTCCGCTACGCCACCCGAGCGTCGTGGCCGCCGCCAGAACTCGGGCTGAGAGCCCACGCCTGAGCCGCCGAGAGAGAAGGAGGCGCTGCCGTGCTGCACATCTGCTCGGCTATGCCAGGACCAGCCCCCGCCGCCCGAGCTCCAGCACCGCCATGGTGCACCGCCGCCAGGCCGAGAGAGTCTCGATCTCCTCGCCTCGCGAGCGAGGAAGGGCAGGTCCGCCGACGCCGGCGCCGCAAGGACTTTGCCCGGCGGCCCGCGCCAGCTGCGACAGAGGGGAGGAGGTGGGGAGGGGGCCTGGACACCGGGGAGGGTGGGGGGTGCTTCCGTCGCCCTGGGGGGGGGGGGGGGGGGGAGGAGCACTGGACGTGTTTTTCCTCACGCCCAAGTTTCCTCAAAATTCCGGTCATATGTGTTTTTGCTCCCTAATAAGCCAGTGTTCTACCAAAGAACTAAAATTTATAGTTTAATAAAGACCACCAAGAACATATCACCGAAGCAAGAAAGGGGTACAAAGGGCTAGGATCTGGGAGGCGAAGAGCTACGAATAAAGTTTACCTATTGTAGACTGTCATTTTATGCCATCGAGGATGCTAGTCCAGCAGATGCCCCTACCTCCTCCTCATCCTCCACCTCTCTCACCATGGAGACGCTGCCGCAGTCACCGACTCATCCATATCCTCCTCTGCACCACCCTGCCACCGACACATCCTCCGGATCGCCTGCCATAGTGGTTGCTATGATCCCTAGATAATCAACAAAACAATGGCAGTAATTAGAACCTAGGTGAGAGAAATCAAATGTCTGCAAATAAATGAAATGGAAACCAAGCAACAGGCATGGCTGCCATAGGAAGCAATATAGAGGAATATCGTCAAGAAGTAAGCATGCAAGGAACTGCAGAAACGGCAACGTACCTTTTATAATGCCATTAACTGCACGAAGCAATGGTCGTGACGGCGGGGCGCCTCCACGACCTTCCATCGACGCTGAGTACTCCCTCCGTTCACAATTAGATCGCATTCTGGGTTTAGTCAAAGTCAAACTTTTTGAAGTTTGACCAAATATTTAGCAAAAAATAAAAAAATCTACAATGTAAAACTTATAGTGTTAGAATCTTTGTAAGTAATATTTTTATAATATATGAATTTAGAATAATGAATGTTGATATACTTTTCTATATTATTGGTCAAAGTTGACAAAGTTTAACTTTAAAAAATTCTAGAACGCGAAGTAATAAAAAACGGAGGGAGTACAACTGGCAGGCACACAAACACCGAAGCGGCCCAATCATCGTCGCGGGCCCGGTTCACGAGGAGGCATCCAAGTAGTTCTATGGAGCAGCTGCCCGGTTAAGTTGGGCCAAGCGGATCCTGCCATTCACGCGGTGAAAAACGCCCAACCGTTGGCATCGGGATGGTCAAGACATCTGGAACATCCAGGAGCGTAATCAGGCGGCCAGGAACGCCAAAACGCTGTGAATCGGCATAGGTCGCTCTATTTTACTGTTTCTTAATGGTTTTTTTTTGGATCGAAACAGCGCTTTATTGATCAGATAACATCAATACACAGAGTTCCCCGGATACAATCCTGAACAGAATGGAAAATCTCACTCGACTCAAAATAAATACAAGACTTTGCTAAAACATGCGCGACTACATTTAGACTACGCTTCACGTGGATAAAAGACACCGGAGAGAACGACTTCGCCATTTCCTTAATATCCTCGACCACCATGCCCACCAAAGATCTATCTGGTGCAGACGATAGGAGCCGTTGTACCAGGGATAGGCAATCAGAGGCAAAAATGACCTCGGCCAAGCTCTCCTCCTGCGCAAACCGAACCGCCTGCTGAAGCGCCAAGGCCTCAGCCTGTTCTGGCGGTGCAAGCTTCGACATATGATGACGGTACACTGCAACGCAGAGGCCAGCATTGTTCCGAACCACCACACCCGCGCCCATCTTGCCGGCATCTTCAAAGATTGCTGCATCCACATTAACCAGGAACACACCCGGCGGCGGCGGAGTCCATTTGGTTGGAGCCGTGGACTCACGCCTACTAGCCGAAGGTTCCTTAAGAAGATGCAAATTGATCATCTCAGCATAGGCCAAGATCTTCGCACAGGTCCGCTTCGGATCATGCCTGATAACAGAGTTCCTTGCCTCATTCCTTGCTTCCCACACAAACCAAAATGTGACAGCAAGCACTGACGCTTGCAATGCACTCGCTTGTTCCAGGTAGTCAAAGAGCCATTGGCTACAGGAATCAAAGCTTTTCCTTTCTAACCTGATATTAAAGTGTTGCTTTATCTCCCTCCAAACTACTCTTGCAAATTGACAGAAGAGAAGAGCATGTTCAATATTTTCCAGTCTCCCGCAAAAAACACACGGCCCTGTCTCAGAGACACGACGCTTGATAAGCTGATCATCACTGGGAAGACAGTTCTGAACAAAACGCCACATATGGATAATCATCTTGCCCGGTGCTTTAACCTTCCAAATAGAGCGCCATTGTTTTTCTTGCTCCATCCATACAGAGCTTAATCCATGACCAGAGGAACTCCGCCATTTCAGAAATTTTGCACTCCTAACCAGATTATATCCTGATTTGACAGTGTATAAACCATGACGTGTAAACGGCAAGAGACGAAATCTGGACCGTCATGACGAGAGATAGGGGTCAGCACAATCTTCTCTGCAATCACCGGGTTGAAGAAAGCTTGCACATTTTCCAGATTCCACGTGTGAGTATCCTCATCAATCAGACAATGTACTGTTGCGGACCTGGGAATTGGTGATGTCGAGCGCATCTGTTCCGGAGGACAACGAGGCACCCAATTATCAGCCATGATCTTCACCGATTTACCATCCCCAATGCCCCAGCGAACACCTTCATAGAGCAAGTCTCTACCATGTAATAAGCTCCTCCAAGTAAAAGAGGCCGATCTTGGTCTAGTGGCATTCCGAAAATCAGAGTCTGGATAATATCGGCCTTTCAGCACCCGTGCACAGAGCGAGTCTGGCACAGTAAGAAGCCGCCACCCCTGCTTCGCCAACATAGCCTGATTGAAGAGTCCGAGGTCGCGAAACCCCATGCCCCCTAGCCCTTTAGGCGTTGACAGCCAAGCCCAAGACCTCCAATGGATTTTCCTCTTACCATCCTCAACACCCCACCATCGGTTGGCGATCACAGATTTGATCTTATCATAGGTGATGAGAGGTAAGCAAAAGCAGCTCATAACAAAATTTGGAATTGCTTGGACTACAGCCTTCAGCAGCGTTTCATTGCCCGCCCTTGACAACGGCCGGCCTGATAATCCATTAAGATACTTCCATATTTTGTCGTATATGTAATTGAAGGTTGCAGAAGGTGACCTTTCCACATATGTGGGCATACCCAGATAGAAGTCATTGAGCACCTCACTCTGCACCTCCAAACTCATCTTCACTCCTTTTCACTTGGTCAGAACAATGATGGCCAAAGAAAACAGAAGATTTATCAAGGTTGATCTTCTGGCCGGAACCTTCACAATAAACCTTGAGAGTGATTTTAAGAGCCTCCACACTCCTACTATCACTTCTCGCAAAAAATATGTTGTCGTCTGCAAACAGTAAATGGGATATAGGGGGGCCGAGCCTACCATTACGAATGCCATAGAGCTCACCTCGGTCCTCCCTTTGTTGCAGTAAACTCGACAACCCTTCAGTATAAAGAAGAAATAAGTATGGACTGATTGGATCTCCCTGTCGGATCCCTCTGGATGGAACAACCGGTTCAGTCAATTCACCATTCACTCGCACAGCGTAACGGACACAAGTTACACATCTCATCACCGATTGAATCTAAGTTGGATCAAAGCCAAGCTTGCAAAGACAACCATGTAGATAGTTCCACTCCACCCGATCATACGCCTTCATCATATCAATTTTCAGCGCGAAGAAGGGACGTTTCGCCCTTTGGTTACAAATGGTATGCAAGCACTCATATGCAATCAATGCATTATCTGTAATTAGCCTTCCGGGCACAAAGGCACTCTGTTGTTCCGAGATGATCTCTGGTAAAATAAGCTTCAGCCTGTTAGCCAAAACCTTGGAGGCAATCTTATATAGTACGTTGCACAGGCTAATGAGATGGAAGTTTTTGAGATGTTTCGGCCTGGGAACCTTGGGTATGAGCATAATAATCAAATCACATAACCCTTCTGGGATCACACCTCCACATAAAAAGCTCCTGATAGCCAAGCATATGTCTTCCTTGAAGAACTCCCAATGGGTCTGGTAGAATAATGCCGGAAACCCATAGGGGCCAGGAGCTTTTGTAGGTCCCATCTGGAATAAAGCAGCCTCAATCTCCTCGTTAGTGTATGGTTTGCAAAGGTTAGCATTCATCTCCTCTGTAACTTTTGTAGGAATCGCATCAAGGACTGCATCCACAGAATCACACTGCTCAGAAGAGAAAAGGTGTTCATAGAAGGTGTGAACCATACCTTTAATCTCCCCTTGCGACTCACACTTTGAGCCATCCTCTCGTGTAAGACTAGAAATTTTATTAGTGCGTTTACGAAAAGAGGCCTTCGTATGGAAAAAAGCGGTGTTATGATCGCTCTCACCTAACCAGTCCACACATGATCGTTGTCGCGCCATAATATCTTCGCACTCGAAGAGCTCACAAAGCTAGAGCTCCACATCCCGCTCTTCCTTAACATTCTCCTCATTCACAGGCTGCCCCCAGAAAAGCAGCTGGCGTTCCAACTTCCGAATCTTTTTCTGAACCGAGCCGAACGTGGCCCGGCTCTAATCTCTAAGCACAGGTGCCATCTTGTTGATCAAGGCCTAGGTCGAAGACAGTGACTTCGAATCGCCTCGGCATGCTGCCCAAGCAGCCTCCAGGGATTCTTTGTAATCTGGAGCTCTCCGCCACATCGCTTCATACCAGAAGTTAAAAGAGACCAGAGTCTGTCCCTCACCCCTTGGATCCTTCGCCAACGTCACCAAGATTGCATAATGATCTGAAGAGTTAGTGACAACATTGTCCATAGTACACTGCTCGAAAATACGATAGAAAGCATCATTTGCCACCGCTCGATCTAGTCGTACTTTGACAAGAGCATCAACATCCTGCTTGTTACACCAAGTAAATTTAGGACCATCAAAACCAAAGTCCACCATATCACAGTCCTGCAAGCACTCCTGAAAGGCCCTAATTTGGTTGTCCGTCCGATCCCAAGGAGCCACATGTTCATCCTGACTGAGCACCTCATTGAAATCCCCACAGCAGATCCAAGGACCACTCCATGCCGAGCACAAAGACCGAATAAGATCCCAGAACTCATGTTGTCGCTCTAGCCTGGGTTCCCCATAGACAAAGGTACCACGCCACTTCTGCCCCTCCTCCAAAGTAATAAAAGCATCAATGCACCGGTTGTTAAACCCCTGGATAGAGACAGTAGTAGACGACGACCAAAAGAGACCTAAGCCACCACTTAGACCATCACTACTCACTTCAAAATAGCCAGAGTATCCAAGAGACCACATGAAACTCCGTACTCTAGCATCCCTCATCTTGGTTTCAGAAAGAAAGAGGAGGGTGGGACGATGAACTCGCACTAACTAGCGGAGCTCCCCTACCGCCGCGTCTGTCCGGAGCCCGCGACAATTCCAGCACAAGATACTCATTGCGTCTGGCGGGGCTGCTCAACAGCCTCCGCCTGATCCGCCGATCCATCAGAGCACTTCCTCATTTTCTTATTTGAGTCTGAACTTTGTTCGTCCCCACCAACATCAACCACCGAGCACACCTCAGCACCTTTGCCTCTCACCACCAATGCCAGCCTGTTACCAGCACTAGTATCCTGAAGCGTCAGCTCCTTCACCCGGTAAACTTGCTGCTCAAAGACAGGCTGCTTCCTCTTCTGACCCGGCCCCCTCCCCTCGGCAGCCGGAGTCCCAAGTTTATTCACCTTAGTATTAGTGGAGCGACTCCGAGGCTGTTTCTTCTTCACTGGCGATGAGACCTTAGGGGCCTCACCATTTTTTGACTGCGTCCTCGGCTCTCCTCCAACATCATTCGGCTGGCCGAGTTTTTGTGAACGAAGCTTGAAGAGTAGTGTTGTCCAGCCGTTGCAGACCCACTCGACGATGCTGACCCCTGCTGTTTCTTCTTACGATCATTCGGGGCACATAGCCAGTCATACGAGTATGGCAACCTTCCACTATCATCCCGAACTCCGGGATTCTTACACTCGATTGAAGAGTGGCCGACCATACCACAAGAGAAGCAATAATGAGGGAGATGCTCGTATTGCACCTCAAACAATTCCGACACATTCCTCCTTTGAGAGAAAACCATAACTCCCCGCAGAAGCGGTTTGTCAACATCAATCTCCACTCTAACACGCATAAAGCTGCCCCAACACCTGCCAGTAGCATCACAATCCACCACAAGAACACTTCCAGCTATGCCCAATGAGCCAGCAATGATCGCACCATACTTCCTATGCATATACCCAAAGGGCAAGTTGATAATTCTAGCCCAGATCTTCAGCCCGTTGAAAACCATGTCCTTCAGCTTCAAATCAATATTGAAATCCTTCAAAAGAACCGCATGTTTTCCAACCACCCAAGGAGGTCCATCTACAACATGATCCTTGTCCGCTTTCGTAGCAAATTCAGCTACAAACCGATTGTCACCAGCAGAGTTAAACAAGAGACCACGAGGATTACCCCATGCCGGTCTCAACGCCGCCGCTATCGTGCTGATATGCAGAGTGTTCAGAGCAAGCACCTTACCGACGAGCGCCCACGGTGAATGGACCAAGCAGTCATCATCTCCATCCTCCAGAATCACCGCCACTGTTTCTGCCTTAGTTAACTAGAGACGGCCCATCATCTCTGAGACAGGGTCCTCAGATCCAGATGCTGCCTCCCCCGATGATGGAGCCAAACCTGCACTCCCCTCCATCCCACCGGACTCTGCGCCAGAGCCCGGAACCACTACCTTGTCCCTCCCATCCGCCTCCAAAGAGCCCGTCATTGACAGCCACCTTCGTTCCCTCCACGAGACCAAGGGTGGGTAGCAATCTGCGAGAGCCTCGAGATCACCCCGAATCCACACGGAGAGAGGTTGGTGGAACGTCTAGGGCACGATCACAGTGATGGGGGGCACGAGAGGAAGATCGCACCCGTGGGAACGCCTCACAGGAAGATTCAAACCCTAGGACCGGACGATCGCCATGGGAGTCACCCAAACCCTAAGGGAGAGAAACAAAACAGTTCGTTGCCCAAAGTGAGTTACTGTTTCTTAATGGTTGTGCGGATATTTGCAGGAGACAAGAAATACACAGACTGTATTAATCAGTTTTTTCTTGCGAGTCGAATAAGCAGCGAGTTCTTATCAGGAGCACCCCATATTACAAAGCATACACTTTTTTATGGCCATGCTAAGGTCTCTACCGGCCGATCCATCCGGTCACGCCAAATAGTCTGTTTCTGTCCGTTTGGGTCCGGCCGCGATCGCTTTAGGTTCGGGTCTGTTCTGTCCGGTCAGCCGTGCCCAGCGGCCCGACCTTCTGTCCGTCTCCCTCCCGCTCTCATGGCTTGACACCCTCGCGATGAAACGTTAATGGCGACCCGACCTCGGCTATCAGTGCCAGTGGCTTCCCGCACGGCCGGTGTTTCTCGTCATTGTTTCCCGTGCGCGCCTCGCTTCCTGCGGCCAGAAAACTTCCCGTGCCTCCCAAGCTGTTTCCCTCCTTTGCCGCGGTCTATAAAAGACGGCCGCCGGCGCGACAGAGACAACAATTCCAAAGCAAGAGCAAACCAGCTGCCAAAAAAGCGCCAGCCACCAACAATCATGCCTTGCCACAAGATCGCCAACTGGACCAAGATCCGGGAGATGTGCCACACCCCTTTCCCGGAGGTGGAGGTCGATGAGGTCCACCTCGAGGCCATGTTGATGGCCAGGCGCATGAGTGACGCAGGTGTTGGCCTTCGAGGAGGAAGGCCATGTGGCCGAGGCGGCGCTGGAGCGGGTGGTGGAGGCGGCTTCCACGGTGGCAGCCCAATGGGCGGTGCACGACATATACCATGTCGCTGCCAATGAGGCGGTGGAGGCGGTGGCCTTGGAGGCTGCATCGTGGCTCTCCGCGAGATCCACCACGAGGCGGCCATGACCACGCTGGAGGACGTGGCCAAGGAGGACGACAAGGTCGCCGTCCATGAGCTCCGCCACGCCGCCAAAGCGCGCAACGACGCGGAAGAGGCGCAACGCCGAGCATGTCGCCGAATTGGCGGTGGAGGAGGAGTGCGTGGTTATGGCCGCTGAGGCGGTGGCCGTGTGGGATCTCATCAATGGCGACAAGATAGAGATGACAGAGGACGAGGAGGAGGAGGAGGAGGTGGATCGTCTAGAAGAGGAGGAGATCGCCGTACCCGTGCAGATCGCGCAGGCACTGGGCTTCGTCCCCAATGGTGCTCCGATTCCGGCTCCGGCTCCTTCTCCGGCGGGGTTGCTCGCGGCTGAGGCAGAACTCCAGCGCCAGGCGTGTGCCATTGCTGCGGCGAAGGAGCTCGCCGACCAGGAGGCGAGGACCACTAGATCGCCGAGATGGACAAGGCCCTAGCGAACCAGGCGGCGAGGAGCGCATGCAGGAAGGTGGCGGACAAGGCGGTAGCAAGTGGCCTCGCGTGCGACCGTCGACACGAACGCATCCAGCAGTGGGCCGTTTGGTCCGCTAGGATGGCGATCGACGGGGCTGGCGACAACGACAACTGTGACCACGGCAATGGAGGCGAGTAGCCGCTGCGACGTCCTCCTCCTCCAGCAGCAGTAGCTGTAGCAGCAGCATCATCCCCCTATTTTGTTCAAACAACATTTTTTAATTGGTAGAGTTTAATCTAATGAATAGCTATCATTAAGTACTAATGTTTCATTTACATATGGGCCCGAGTGGTCGACGGGCATGACACCCGCGATGTCCGCGTATGTCCGGGCCGACATAACCGTTGCCCATATTTGGTGCACGGATGAGTGGAGCTGGAAGCGTTTGTCCGGATGGGTTGGGCCACTGAGGCGCCGCGCACGTCCCGCGCGTCCGTGCGGACGAGTTCGGACACGCTCAGACAGGATGGGTCGACCCGGTGAAGATGCCCTTAGGAATATGTTGTTAACCTCATTGGAGGACCTAGGATTTTTCCAATGGCTAAGCCTTCGTAAAATTTTGACGGCAATTTTGATAAAATATATTTACTAATTTAATAAATAACAATACAATTTGCATTGTGAAACTGTAAATAATATATAATTAAAAGATTAACTTAGAAAGTTTTACAAATTATTACACAAAAGATTTGAAACACTCTCTTGCTCTTGAGTTTGCTCTTCCGCCACAATTTCCTCTTGGGAAGGTTTTGAAGCAACGCACAGCCTTCTTTGCTACTACATGTTTCTGAAAAGGGGATGTAATGTCTTTGTTTCTCTTCTTCATAACTGTATAATTAATAAAGAAAACAATATAAGTACGAAATGACTATTTACAACACCTGCAACAATACTCGTATGGACATAGTCAGGATGATATAATATCTGTACATAATTAAATATTACGGACAATCATCAGTATTATCATATATCTTTGCAATTTATTTTTATTGAACTATTTAATTCCAAGATTATGTATACATGAATCAATAACTTCAACAAGATCAGATAATTACCTTCAAAGTTGAAAACACGACGCCACGGACTGCTATTTAATAATTCTATTTAACAAGAACACGTGAACAACTCCAGGTTCAGATCAACGACGATGGATCCTGATCAGCTCTGACTAGGTTGTGCGAGGCCTTGTGGCAGAGTAGCGGCGTACGGGCGTACGGCGATCGGCGAGGCAGCGACCGCGAGGCAGCAACGGCGAACAGCAATCGGCGATAGGCGACACAGCGACGCCAAAAGGCGATCGGCGATACGCGAGGCGGCGGCCGGCTCCACGCAGCAAGGGCAAGGCGTGGGATTGGATCAGGTAAGTGATTTTCGTTCTATTTTTCACAAATATAAGTGCGTCCCACATCTCTCAGCTGAACCCTTTTGCAATTACAACTAACAATCACGCTTTTTTCCCAACGAATACATACGTTGCCTCGTTCAGCCGCAGGGTATGCATACCCTTTAGGTCCGCCGCTAGTGTATGTCATTGCACGGGATAAGATTTTGTGCACTACAACATATTAGTAGTAAGTACATAGGCTGTTTCAATCGTTTTTTCTTTCAAGTTGCGAGTTCTTATCATTGTTTTGGCTAGTGTCCAAATCCTAACTATCATCTGAGTCGGCAGTTCCCATGGGTATCTGCCGAGGAGCCTCCAAATGCAGCTCGACATGAACCGCCTCCTCGATATCAAAATTTTGGTAATGGTGATGTCAAAGAAACATACTACCGTTTAATTAGTGATAGGGGGCAATTGCCCCCCTCCCTATGCCAAAAATGTAAGACACATTTGACATAATTTTTCTATATGGAATATGCAAAATTCAATTGGCCATGGTAGTTAAGAAGTTAAATGTAATTAGCATGAATTTCGAGCGGTCTCACCAAGTCTCTCTGGCTATTTCAAGCGGTCTCACCAAGTCAGATTTCCAGATTCTATCGAACGGGTCAACCCCGTACATGAGACTTAGAGAGAGAGAGAGAGATTTAGTAGATCCATGTGGTTAGTAATGGAGCTATGTTAACCAGGCATTTTGATGACAAAACAATCATTAATAAAGGTTGAGATGGTAGAAGCAGCAATGTTATCACATATCACATGCACAAGAAACTTTAACACAATTGCAAAGTGGGTGAAACTAAACTAAACCTAGACTAAGACACAACATGGATCTTGCAGTTCAAGACCAAAGCATACCACTCTGTCGCTCCGCATAACCACGACAAAACCAAACTGTCCACTCAATCCATAACCAAATGTTCAATTGACATAAATATTTGGTGATGAATATCAATCATAATTGTAATGTCTCTTTATTTTATGTCTGTGAACTGAACTGATGGTGTAGTACACCAACTCTTCTATTTACTTCCCTATGTAATGGATGGGGCTATTGCATCAGGAGTTTCGTTTCCCACACAACAACATGATATCAGAGCTTCCTCTTCCATCAATGTCTGCCAAAAATAATCCCTCAAATCCCAAGAACTTGATCCTCCATGACAATCTTCAATCTACAGAATTCTTGATTTGTCATGACCATGAAAAGCCAACGCTTGGCGTAAAAATATACCTTATGCACTTGAGTGACCATTTCAAGCGAGCTAGATGTCGATCCTTGAACCGTGCAGTGTTTGAGGAACCAGACTCTTGAATTGATGCTTTAGGTGTTATGAACATATTATATTTCTCTTCGGTTTCACAATGAGCACTATTTAATTTCACCAAAATGCTTACGAAATCTAGATTTCATGTTCCAATTTCTGAACCCTCCATTGGCAAAACTATCTCCACCGACCTTAGTGCCCTCTTTGAACAAATAGCAAACAAAGCAATATGGAGCATCTCTATCTATTGAGAAGACACCCGAGGCTGTTAAGTTCCACACAAACCTATCTTGAACCTCCGACAAACTTTATCATCATAAGTCTTTGGCACAAGTGCAACCACGCAATCCACTTGTTACCAACAAGTACTCTCATGGAATCAATATTCAGCGGTTCTTGCCCCAGAACATGTGCAACAGTAACATTTTCCCATTGCACAATATTATATAGAGATGGGTACCAATGTGCTAATGGTGTATCTCTCTTCCATATATCCTCCAAAAACTTAGTGCTAGCACCATTCTCAATTTTGATGTGACCTCTAGCAAAGAACTCACTCTTTACGTGCATAGGTCCTTTTCAAAAGGGGGATTCGGTCTTTCGCTTGGACTTTAGAGAGAGTTTTTTGGTTAGGGACTTGTTGCGTAACAAATATTGCCATGCCTCTTTTCATTTATACGTCTAAAAGGACATTTTCTTAGTTAATATTTATTTTTAAGCTCAAGTACCTCAATACCAAGACCACCTGGTTATTTTGGCCAAGATATTATATTACACTTCATTAATCTATAATTTATTTTATCCTCATCACTTTGATAGAAGAAGCGGGGCCTATAGATATCTAGTCGCTTACTTACCCCTTTAGATATTTCTAAAAACGACAATATAAACATAGGTAAACTTATCCAAACAGAAGTGATTAGAAGCACACGATCATCATAGAATAAAATGTTGTCCTTCCATCCAGTGGTGGATCCAAGGGTGGGCGAGCGGGGGCTAGGCCCCTGCCATGGATTGGCCACCCCCAAGGATTGACAACGGTGGCCAGTGCAAAATGCTAATATATACTTTGTATACTCGTATAGTTTAGCATAATCCTGATTACTTCGGTCCATTAGATGAAGGCCTAGTTGCACGCGTGTACAAACCCAACAAGCACATGAATTAGTAGATGGCCCAACAGCTGCTTAGCTCTACGATTAGGTCTCGGGCAGTTTGATTCGTGCAAGTTGAAACAATGCCCGCACTAGGGCATTGTGTCGTTCATTGTCGATGACCACGACGGTGCGGTTGCCGCCTGTGATTCTCCTCCTAAACCTGTTCCAACTAGCACACTTAGAGATGATCCAGTGAACGCCACTAATCCATGTTGCTTGATGGACTCATGTACTCCCATATGGTGACTTTCGCAAATTATATAAGGTAATGTATACTGCTATTACCATCTGTCTTAGAAAATATTAAATTGCTTCAGTTTAGCTATATAACTCTAATTTTACCGGACGTGAAAGAATAGAGCAGATTGCTTTTATCAAGCCATTTACATCATAAACCCTATGCTATCAAGACAAATAGATGCAACGTTATTCGAAAACATGGAAGATTTAAAATCCTGGATGTGGGAAGAAATCAACCTACTTGCACATAGTACCCTAACCTTAATTTTGTTAATATGTACCAATAAATAGAGCTAGTAAACAATTTCACACTAAACTGCAATGGAAAACACAATACCAAATATCCTTTTTGTTACCGGACACTATTGTGTTGTGGTATTATTTTTGTGTGGACAGAACATCTCTTCTTCGCCCCCCTATGGTCAAATCCTGGATCTGCCCCCGCTTCCATCAATCTAACTTTTCTTCGAATGATGAGTGGACAAGAATTAACTTTTTTGAGAAGGAGAGCCTTATATTAATTGTGAAAGTCACAGTTTAAGTCCTATGTTACAAGGTCACGAACTGTGTCCGGTAGATTGCCAAACCAAACACAGATACCAACAGACGTCGCAATTTTCGCAAGGAAACTTGCCACCCTGTTGCCCTCTCTTTTAATCGAGTTCACTCTGAACTCCTAGTACATCTTGATCATACTCTTTGAGTCTTCATACGTTTCCCATTGCATTGATCTATCCACCCCTGGGGATCGCAAAGCAGCTGCCACCACCGAGCAGTCAAGCTCAAGTATGATCTTTTCAGCCCAGACCCAGACAACAACCTGATAGCCAGTAGCGCTGCTCTAGCCTCCCCATCTTCAGCACTCGTGCATCCTTTCATAGGAGAGCAGACCGCGAGGATGACTTTGACCAGGTGATTTCTCGCCACGACTCCAACCCCACCGAGCATGTTCTTATGGATAAAGGACGCATCAGAGTTTACCTTTACCCATCCCTCCTGTGGGGCCTGCCACGTGGTTTATTTTTGTATGTCGGAGAAGCCATCTGGTTCTGCGTCGATGGAATAAGCGCTGGGCCTTTCCCTTTGATGTCACCCTCAATAGGGTTAATCATCTTAGCTTTAGCACCGTAGGACTTGAGGAAGATAACATAGTTGGAAACAGATTCTAGGCCCTTTTAGTGGACCACATCATTGTTTAGGTGCCAGGATTGCCACAAGACCAGGAGGAGTCTCTCCTTAGTTTTGCTGTCAGCCTGGTTCAGGCACACCAGAAGCTAGTCTTTACCTTTGACTTTGAGTTTTTCTTTTGTTGGTAGATTCCAGTGTTCTCGCATTTCCATTGGCGATGGTTTAGCTGATTGTTGAGCTTCATTGGGAGACCCCAAGAGGAAGGTATGGTGAGCACAACGGCAAGTTCTTCCCTCAGTAAGAAACCAAGGTTATCGAACCAATATGAGGAAGGAAACGACTCAAAGGTGTTGCTAGCAACTGGAAACCTGCACAACAATAACTCAAGACTTTGCCATAACGAACAGTGAGGTTGTCAATCTCATCGGTTTGCTGAAAACAAAGGATTAACTGTATGGTGTGGAAGGTAATGGTGGTTTGCATAAAGTAAACAGTAACAGTGGAAGATGTATCAACGGTAAAGATTGGACCGGAGTCCATAGTTCACTAGAGGTGTTCTCCTTAAGATAAACAAACATGGCATGCTGGGTAAACAAATTACAGCAGGGCAATTGACAGGACTGAGCAAGGAATAACAATGCAATACTAGACATTCATTATCCTATGAGATTCTATTGTGCAATACAACAAGATACATAGACCGCCATCCAATTGCATCTATGACTAGTAATCCACCTTCAGGTTATCATCCGAACCCCCTACAGTATTAAGTTGCAAGCAACGGATAACTGCTTTAAGAAAAGTGTGTAAGGTAAACAATCCACTTGTTCCATGAACAAGAGACCATTGTTTTCTTCCTACTAGCAACAACACATCTACAACCTTAGAGATTTCTATCACTTCCCTTAGATTAAATAGAGGCATGAACCCACTATCGAGCATAAATACCCCCTCTTGGAGTCACTAGCATCTACATGGCCAAGATAGCTACTAGAAACGGAGAGCATGCAAGATCACAAACAACATAGACATGATAGAATTAATAAGAAAAAACCATTAATCAATCTGACATAGTAATCTCAATATCCATCAGATCCCCACAAACACAACATGCATGATTACAAATAGATGATCTTGATCATGAACGGAGCTCACAAGATCTAAACATGGTAGCACAAAGGAGGAGATACAACCATCTAGCTACTACATGGACCGTAGTCCAAGGTGGAACTACTCACGCTTCATACCGGAGGTTGATGATGAAGAAGAAGGCCTCCGGAATGATCTCCCCTCCGGCAAGGGGCCGGGAAGAGCTTCAGACCCCCCTCGATCTAGGGACGATGGTGGCGGCAGCTATGGACTGTTTTGTGTAAGATTGGTCGGGTCCTTAGGGTTTTGGTATCGGGGCTCTTTATAGGCGAAGAGGTGAGGCAGGGGGCACCCAGGGTGGCCGCAACCCCTAGGCACGGGCCCACCCAGGCCGCGCGGCTAGGGGGTCTGGCCCACTGGTGGCTCTTCTCCGTCACGTACTCCGGCTTCGTGTTCCCCACCTCAAAGTGTAGACAAAGCAAAGCAAAGTAGATACTAAACAAGTATGGAACATCAAAAATTATAGATACTTTTCCGACGTATCAAGCATCCCCAAGCTAAACTCCTGCTTGTCCTCGAGTAGGTAAGTGATAAAAAGAATATTTGAGGTGACATGCACCATCAAAATCAAGATCAAACCATTTGCAAGCATTGAAAGCTGGGATCAAAGAACTCTAAACATGAGCATGAAAGATGGAGTTCTAACAGTAAGACAAAGTAACTATGCATGCAACATGAAAGGTTACAAACAAAGATCATGAATAACAATGCATTGAAAGACGTTTGTTTGTTTCACATATAGAAAACATAGCATAGTGGCATTCAGCTTGTCCCTCATGGAGTAGCAAATAGATGCATAGGACACCTTCAAAGTTCATAAGAGTGACTAGATACAAATAGTTCAAGAACAAGCAATATCAACAATATGAATCAATCAATAAGTTTTGGGACAATGCACATGGAACTAAGAATGGCAACTATGCTCTCTTAATTGGTGCCTAAGGATAGAAGGTGGAGACTCAATATAATAGTGGAAGAAAGGCCCTTCATAAAAGGGAAGCAGGAATTTCAAGTCTCAAAAAGAGCTTCCAAAAATTATGGTACTTGTTAGCTTTCAGCTCTCATTGCCCTATCATAAGCATCTTGAAGTGATTAAGGTTAGAGTGAACAAACTATGGAGTATATGCTTGACAAAGTATAAGTTGGCAATCTCATGTCCCTTGAATATGAGGGCCGCTCCTCATGCTACTCAACTTTAGTCACCTGTAAGTTCTTGTCATATTAAGTACATGTGTATCATAAAGAACCGCCAACGGGGTACCCCTTGCACATGATACATGAGCTATCCCATAATCAAAATGACAAGGCACGCAGATAATGAGCATCTCAGCAATCTTCTTATTTACCATGGGAAAATGGTTCTTTTTTCTCTCTTTCCTCTTTTCAATATGTCTCTTTTTTATAAGAAGAAAGCTTCATAGATTGCTCACTATGGTGATGCTGCAAGTTTCCACCAAGATTAGGAATGTCTTAGGATAGCGGCCTAGGCGTTTATATAACACACATACATAACTTCATGGACTTACAAGCTCCCCTTTTATTTCACACCGACGACATTCATAGACAAAAGAGCATGCTATCAACTGTGTACGAAGTACAAGTGCAATGTTGAAAGCGTTCCCCGTGATAGCACGGTTCTGCTAATTCCAATGTATAAGTGCAAGCATATACAACATAGATGACACAATGGTTCAATTTATTAGAGGCAAGAAAAATAAAGTGTGCCATCAAGTTCGTGAGAGTTTTAATCACTAAGTTTTCACATAACAAAAAGACTTTTTAATTGGAAGGTAGATGAAAACAAGAATATACTTGGAATGGTGTAACACACCATGCATAGGAATTTATAGTGGACACTTTGGAATAACTTGGTTTCTTGGGAGTTGGATGCATGAGTAGAGCTTACTCATATAAGTGGAGGCTAGCAAAAGACTGGGAGCGACCAACTAAGAGAGCAATAATGGCCATAATCATGCAGAGCAACAAAACATTACTAATCAAAGTATAAAGTGGTACTACAAGTCAATGACTAAATGATTATAGAGGCTATTGTGACTTGTTCATAGTCATAACATGGTGTGAGCATGTGCCAAGTCAACCCAAACAAAGCATCAAAGGAGAATACCATAATACTATGCTTTTATATGATAAAACAACGCATGATTCCTTCAAGGCACATTAAGAAATCCCAATTGTTTGGAACAAGTCATGCTACAACAATAATCACTAAGAATAATGTCAAAACAACATCTAGCATGACATGATAAAGTCTAAGTCATAGTCAAAGCAAGCTCCTCTTGTACTATTCAAGCAAGAACTTTCTACTCCTTTCCAACACCAATCAACTTATTTGAAACAGCATAGCGAGAATGGGGGTCCAAACTACTTTATTTCAAGCAAACTAAGCAAACGAAAACCAAAAACAAAAACTATGACGCTCCCAGAACAACACAACTATGCATGAAACAATAAAAATGAAGTGTCTAGAAAGACCTGAGATTTTTATTGATGAAGAAGGGGATGACTTGGGCATCCCCAAGCTTTGACGCTTGTACCTCTTGAATATTTCTTGGGGTGACATCCCCAATCTTGAGCTTTTGTCCATTCTTCATCTCATTACATCATTCTTTCTCTACACCTGAAAATTTTCCTTCATACAAAATTTCACACATTCTTCATTAGCAGCATTAGTGTATTCAAAAGATAATAGACCTTTGGAGTTTAGTTTTAGAACAGAAAAAATTTCACTAAGAACACAAGCTACTATAGCAAATCCCTCAAAAAGCTAAATTTTCCAAAAAGAACCCAAAAAGGAATCAATACGAAGCAAATGCAAATAATGGCAGAAATCTGTCAAAACAGACCAGCAAGTAGAAACCGATTTTTTCAAAGACCTTCTGTTGCTCAAATAAAAAAGTGTTGAACTAAAAAAAAGTTATCTAACATACTGGGGGATTTAATCAAAACATATCAGCTCAATCTGACTTACAGAGATTTTACACGAATTTTTATGGTGGAGCACAAAAATCTGTTTCAGGACAGCAACTCCCCAAATCTTACTTCCCTCTCATTAGAGGTTATTCTTGGCACAAAAAGAAAATAAAAAGGATAAGGAGAGGTCATTACAGAATTAATAACTTCCAAGACTCAAGAAAACTTTTGGGTTATCTCCCAATAAGTACTTTTCTTTAACGCCTTTAAGTTAGGCACAAGAAGCAAGAATCAAGTATTGTCAAATGACGAAGCATTAAGATCAATACTCGAAATCTCTTCAACTAGGAAAGGTATCTCATCCAAATGAGTTTTAGAGGATCCTTTCTCATCTCTCTTAGGTTCACTACTTTCATCCAATGGGTTTTCAGGAACAATCGAATCAAAATTCTTTTCTAAGGCCTCATGCATTCCTACAAGTTTAAAAGGTATGGGTATCTTAATTTCCTCTCTGGGTTTGGTTTTATCTGAAGTACCCATAACATCTACACATGAGTCTAGCATATTAAAATGTTCAAAGACTTTTTTTGGATTCTTTAGCAACATCATTGAACTCTTTTTAGCAAAGTTTCTAGGATAAAATCTCTCTTTTCAGCATTCTCTTCTTATTTTAGTTTGAGAAACAAAATTTGCATCATGGGGTTAAGGTTAACAAACCTAGACTCCAACATGTGAACTAAAGAAGCTGCAGCAATTTCATAATTAGGAGAAAGTTCTGCAAAAGATCTATCCTCAATATCCTCATGTTTTCTAACAGGATTAAAGAATTCTTGAATATTTTCTTTCCCAATTATAGAGCCAGTACCTATTGAAAGGTCTTTCAGGGTGAACTTGGGAATCAACATGGTGATCTAGAGCAAGGTGACAACTGGAGTAGGAACTAATTTTTTTGTGTTTTTGATAAGAGAAAGCAAACCAAACTAAACTAATTTTTTGGAGTTTTTGATAAAAAGAGGCAAAAAACCAAGAAAAAGGAACTAAGCAAAACAAAAACAAAGTAAAGAGAAAGGTTGTGATGGACTCCCCTTGTGAAGCCGTTCTTAGCCTCCCCGGCAACGGCGCCATAAAAAGCTTGATGATGGCTCAGCTGATTGTTGAGCTTCATTGGGAGACCCCAAAAGGAAGGTATGATGAGTGATACGTCAGAAAGTATCTATAATTTTTGATGCTCCATGCTTGTTTTGTATCTACTTTGCTTTGCTTTGTCTATACTTTTAGGTGTTTTTATATCTTTTCTGGAACTAACCTATTAACAAGTTGCCACAGTGCCAGTTGCCTGTTTTCTTCTGTTTTTGGTTCCATCAAGGTAGAAAATCAATATTCTCGGAATTGTCCAGGACAAAAACCAAAGTCAATAACTTTCCGTGAGGGACACGAATCCAGAAGGAGGGACAAAGAGGCACTAGAGGGTGGCCAGACCCCCTGGGCACGGCCAAGCCTGGCCCAAGCCGGGGGAAGGTGTGGGGCCTCTGGCCGCCTCCTCGGCCTCCCCCTTCACCTATAAGAAGCCTCTGGCCCAAAAACCCTAGATCACCCAAAAGAAATCTACGAAAACCTCCGTAGTGCTGCCACCACCGAAGGGGAGATTCGAGGGACAGAAAGTCTTTGTTCCGGCACCCTGCCGAGACGGGAAAGTTCCCCCGGAGCTATTGATGCGTGCACCAACTGTTGATGTGGAGCACTTCGTTGGAACCCCAAGAGCAAGGTGTGATGGAGCACAACAACAAGTTTCCCTCAGTAGAGACCGAGGTTATCAAACCAGAAGGAGGAAGGAAACATCACATAGGTGTTGCTGGCAACGTGGAGACCTGCACAACACAAACTCAAGACTTTATCCCAAGGAATCAGTGAGGTTGTCAAGCTCACCGGTTTGCGATAACAAAGGATTAAACATATGGTGTGGAAGGTAATGGTTTGCAGCAAGTAAACAAGTAACTATGGAAGATGTATCAATGGTAAAGATTGGACCGGGGTCCATAGTTCACTAGAGGTGCTCTCCTTAGATAAACAACATGGCATGAAGGGTAAACAAACTTCAGCATGGGCAATTGACAGGAACTGAGCAAGGCATAACAATGCAATTACTAGCTAGCAAGATCCTATGAAGTTGATTGGGCAATACAACATTATACATAGACCGTAATCCAACTGCATCTATGACTAGAAGTCCACCTTCAGGTTATCATCCAAACTCCCTCCAGTATTAAGTTGCAAGCAACAGACAACTGCTTTAAGCAAAGTGTGTAAGGTAAACAATCCACATGTTCCATGAACAAGGGACCGTTGTTTTCTCCCTAGTAGCAACAACACATCTACAACCCAAGAGATTTCTGTCACTTCCCTTGTAAACTAGAGGCATGAACCCACTATCGAGCATAAATACTCCCTCTTGGAGTCACTAGCAACTACTTGGCCAAGATAACCACTAGCAACGGAGAGAATGCAAGATCACGAACAACACATACATGATAGAATCATAAAGATAGAACCATTAGTCAAACCAACATAACAATCTCAATATCCATTGGATCCCCGCAAACACAATATGCATGATTACAAATAGATTAGATCTTGATCATGAACGGAGCTCACAAGATCTATACATGAAAGCACAAAGGAGGAGATACAACCATCTAGCTACTACATGGACCCATAGTCCAAGGTGGAACTACTCACGAATCATATCGGAGAGAAGGCCTCCGGGATGATCTCCCCTCCGGCAGGGTGCCGGGAAGAGCTTCAGATCCCCCCGATCTAGGGACGATGGTGGTGGCGGCTACAAACGGTTTCGTGGATTTCTGATCGGGTTCCGAGAGTTTCTGTATCGGGGGCTTCTTATAGGTGAAGGGGGGGAGTGTCCAGGAGGCGACCAGGGTAGGCAAACCCTACCCAGGCGCAGGTTCACCTGACCCTGTTCCTGGGGGAGGGGGGGGGGGGGGTTGGCCTCTCTGGCTCGCTTCTCCGTCTCCCCTCTAGACTCCTTGTTCCCCACGGAAAGTTATTGACTTTGACGTTCGTCCCGTCCAATTCCGAGAATATTTCTTTACTAACTTTTCTGAAACCAAAAAGAGCAGAAAACAGGCATCTGCCACTATTGCAACATGTTAATAGGTTAGTACCAGAAAACATGTAAAACACACCTCAAAGTGTGGACAAGTAAAGCAAAGTAGATACTAAACAAGCATGGAGCATCAAAAATTATAGATACGTTTGCAACGTATCAGCATCCCCAAGCTTAACTCCTCGTCCTCGAGTAGGTAAGTGATAAAAGAATAATTTTTGAGGTGAACATGCACCCTCACAATAAAGATCCAACCATTTTCAAGCATTGAAAGCTGGGATCAAAGAACTCTAAACATGTGCAAAGATGGAGTTCTAACAATAGGACATAGTAATTATGCATGCAACATGGCAAGCTACAAACAAAGATCATGAATAATATGCATTGAAAAAAGTTTGTTTGTTTCACATGCAGAAAACATACCATAGTGACAATCAGCTTGTCCCTCATAGAGTAGCAATATAATGCATAGGACACCTGCAAAGTTCACAAGGGTGACTAGAAACAGATAGCACATGAACAAGTAATAACACAATATGCATCAATTAATAAGCTTTGGAACATTGCACACAGAATGAAAACTATGCTCTCTTAATGGTGCGTAAAGGTAGAAGGTGGAGATTCAAATAATGGTGGAAGAAAGGCCTTTTTGTAAAAGGAAGTAGGGATTACAAGTTTCAAAAAGAGCTTCCAAAAATTATGGTACTTATTATCTTTCAGCCCTCATTGCCCCTATCATAAGCATCTTAAAGTGGTTAAGGTTAAAGTGGCAAAGCTGGAGTATATGCTTGACAAAGTATAAGTTGGCAATCTTAAGTCCCTTGACTATTAGGGCTACACCTCATGGATACTCAACTTAGGGCCCATGTAAGTTCTTGTCACTGTAAGTATTTGCATATCATTGAGAACCGCCAATGGGGTACCCCTTGCACATGGTACATGAGCTCTCCCATAACCAAAATAACAAGGCAAGCAGACAATGAGCATCTCAGCAATCTTTTTATTTACCATATGCATAGCTTTTTATTGAGGATGCTTCATAGATAGCTGACTATGGTGATGCTGCAAGTTTCCACCATGATTAGGCATGGCTTAGGCTAGCGGCCCAGGCGTTTTTCTAACACAGAATACAAACTCCATGGACTTACAAGTTCCCACTTCATTTCACACCGGTAACATCCATAGACAAAAGAGCATGATATCAACAGAGTACAAAAAGTACAAGTGCAATGTTGAAAACGTTCCTCGTGACAGCACGGTTCTGCTAATCCCAACTTATAAGTGCAATCATATACAATAAAGTTGCCTCAATGGTTCAAGTTTATTAGGGGCAAAGAATAAAGTGTGCCATCAAGTTCGTGAGGGCTTTAATCACTAAGTTTTCACATAACAAAATAGTTTTTAATTGAAAGATAGTTGAAAACAAGAACATACTTGGAATGGTGTAACACACCATGCATAGGAGTTTATAGTGGACACTTTGGAATAACTTGGTTTCTTGGGAGTTGGAAGGATGAGTAGAACTTACGCATACAAGAGGAGGCTAGCAAAATACTGGGAGCAACCAAATAAGAGAGCAATAATGGCCATAATTATGCAATGCAACAAAGCAAACTAATCAAAGCAAAGAGTGGTACTACAAGTCAAGGACTAAATGATCATAGAGGCTAATGGTGACTTGTCATAGTCATAACATGGTGTGTGCATGTGCCAAGTCAACCCAAGCAAAACATCAAAGGAGAATACCACAATACTATGCTTTTGCATGATAAAACAACACATAATTTCTTCAAGGCACACTAAGCAATCCCAATTGTTTGGAACAAGACATGCTACAACAACAATCACTAAGCATAATGCAAAAACAACACCTAGCATGTCGTGCTAAAGTCTTAGTCACAGTCAATGCAAGCTCCTCTTGCACTTCAAGCAAGAACTTACTACTCCTTTCCAAACACCAAGCAAACTTATTTGCAAAACAACACAGAGAGAGCGGGGGTCCAAACTACTAACGCAAACTAGACAAACTAAGCAAAAAAGCGAAAACTAAGACGCTCCAAGAACAACACAATTGTGCATGAAACAATAAAAGTGAAGTGTCTAGACAGACCTGAGCTTTTTATTGATGAAGAAGGGGATGCCGAAGGCATCCCCAAGCTTTGACGCTTGTACCTCTTGTATATTTCTTGGGGTGACACCATGGTGGCATCCCAAAGCTTGAGCTTTGGTCCATTCTTCATCTCATTGCATCATTCTCTCTCTACACCTGAAATTTTTCCTTCATACAAAACTTCACACAATTTTCATTAGCAACATTAGCTTATTCAAAAGGTATTAGACCACAGGCAAAGATTTGGAACAGCAAGGCTTTTCACTAAAAACACAAGCTACTGTAGTAACTCCTTCAAAGAAACTCAATTTACCTGAAGAGATCTCAAAAAGGAATCAATAAGAAGCAAATGCAAATAATGGCAGAAATCTGTCAAAACAGACCAGCAGGTAGACACGTTTTTTTCGAACATCTTCTGTTGCTCAAATCAAAAAGTGTTGAACTAACAGAAGTTATCCAACATACTGGGGGATTTATTCGTAAACTTTGAGCTCAATCCGAGTTACAAAGCCTCCTCACGAATTTTTTTGGTGGAGGACAGAAATCTGTTTCGGGACAGCAACTCCCCAAATCTTAGTTCCCTCTCATTAGAGGTCATTCTTGACACAAAAAGCAAACAAAAAGGATAAGGAGAGGTTATTACAGTAGTAATAACTTCCAAGACTCAAGTAAACTCTTGTATTATCTCCCAACAAGTATTTTTCTTTAACGCCTTTAAGTTAGGCACAAGAAGCAAGAAGAATCAAGTATTTTCAAATGAGGAAGCATTAACATCAAATCTTGCTTTCAAAGGACGAGCAAAAAGCAACTTATCTCTCCTTATAGGGAAGTTTTCAATACCTTTCTTGAATAGAAAATGATATTTGATGGTGCCTTCTTTCATATCAATGATGACACCAACTGTTCTAAGAAAGGTCTTCCCAAAGTAATAGGACAAGAAGCATTGTATTCAACATCCAAAACATAGAAATCAATAGGGACATAAGCATTGTTAACCATAATGAGAACATCATTAACACTCCCCATGATTTTCTTCTTAGCATTATCATTGAGTGGGACATTCAAATAACAATCTTCTAATGGTGGTAAATCAAGCATTTCATAAATCTTCCTAGGCATAATAGAGACACTAGAACCAAGATCACATGAAGCTTTGAGATCAAAGTCGTTCACTTGCATATTAATAATGGGTTCCCAACTATCGTATACTTTCCTAGGGATAGAATCTTTGTGTTTTAGCTTCTCTTCCTTAATCTTAACAAGAGCATCTGTAATGTGTTTGGTAAAGGCAATATGCATATCACTAGCATCAGGACTCCTAGCAAGATTTTGTAGGAACATAATCACTTCAGAAATATTGCAACCATCAATATCAAAATCAAACTTAGCATCACTAGTAGTAGGATCAATAGGGTTAGTCATAGTAGGAGGAGGAATAGGGGCTACTTGTGGTTTAGTGGTGATAGTGCACACACTATTGTTTCTACCAATTTCAGCTTCCCTTTCCCACCTAGCATGAAGTTGAGCTAACAGCCTAACATTTTCATCAATAGTAACTTATATGGCATGAGCAGTAGCAAAGGTGTTTTCCATAGTTTTAGGTTTAGCAACCATTTTATTAACTAAGGAAGCTTGAGCTTCAGACAAAGAGGATATATTTTTCTCAATAGTTAAAAGCTTTTCCTCTATAGTCTTATTGAAAGTGGTTTGTTTACTAATGAAGTCCTTGAGCATTACTTCTAGTTCAGAGGGGGCACTTCTAGCATTATTATAAGAACTTCCATAGGAATTGCCATTATTAGGAGGATAAGGCCTATAATTGTTGTTGCTACCAAAATTATTCCTGTAGGCATTGTTGTTGAAATTATTGTTTCTAATAAAGTTCACATCAACTTGCTCTTCTTGAGCAACCAAAGAGGCTAAAGGAACACTATTAGGGTCTAGAGGAGCTTTCCCATTAACAAGCATAGCCATAATAACATCAATCTTTTCACTCAAAGAGGAAGTTTCCTCAACAGAATTTACCTTCTTACCATGTGGAGCTCTTTGAACATGCCATTCTGTCAACACCCGGATTTTTAATCCCAGATGCATGTTATGCCATACATCGCAATCCTAGGATTACCATTTTTGTGAGACATAACAGATTTGGATACCACAGTACATCATCCATTACAAACCATACATAAGGTCTTACACAAATAAGGATCTCATGATCCAGTTCTTAATACAAATCAAGCAGCGGAATAATGTAATAGTAACGATAGCGTAGGCGAAGCTCCATCTTCGGGGTCATAGGCAATGCTGACGATGGGATATGATCCTAGTTGTCGTAACCTTCATGCGGTCCGTCATCCTGATACTCCTCTTCCTAGTCTGGCCACCGGAATAGCCAGGGACAAAGCCATGAGTACTCTTTAAGTACTCGCAAACTAATACTAACAAGTTAAGGGGGTTTTGTGGTAGGGTACTAAGCTCTAGGGTTATTTTGCAAAAAGCCAGATTTACCTCTACTAAGTTCAGAAGCAAAGAAATCTAGTTAAAAGTTTTATAACACCTAAGTGGGAACTTGAATTTCATATCACAACTCTATTATGGTCAAGTCAAAGTCACAGATCATTTCACAAGTCATTTTGAAAACAATCTGACAGGGGAAACAATATGGCCACTCCAACTGTCCATAACTGCGGATGCGGCTATTCGAATAGTTTGACACTCTGCAGAGATTGTACACTTTCACCACAACATTCGATACATCCGTCAGGAACAATCCTGAATTCACCATACTCAGTATGCGGATAATCAATACTAACCTTTCAATTACACGCCCTAGTATAGGCACCTCTCCTGTGAGTTTGGCCTCCCAACCATGACCAACTGTCATCTTGGGTACTGCACATGTGGACAATCTTCACAAGGTAGCCTCAGCTCAGACCTTGGCCGGGAGGGAACCCATACTAAGGTATATAAATTTCCAGTCAAGCCCTACCAAATTTTTGGGTATTGTGGTTGTATGGTAAAATTGGAATGGTATAGCATCCAGACAACCATCAGTTTTATAAAGGGCTAAGGCTCATGCCTCAACATTTTCATCATCAAAATCATCTGGTGTTCAAGAACACATGTCAAAACATTTTAGTAGAATGACTCATCATTCTAAGGTTTTCATAACCATTTTCACCAAGTATTCCCATCTAAAGTTGATCAAGTTTTATGCTTAGCACTAGCATATACATGTGGTGGTAAATACTAATGAGGGGTGGTAAACAAGTGGGGATTTGCTAAGTTCAATCTCATGTCTTAGGATGTCATCAAGATTATCTAACTTAGGCCAAATTTTATGCTCTTTATGCTACCTTTAGTTATATTTCTAGAATCTACAAGTCACTATGTAAACTCTAAGAGAAGCTTTGATAAAGAAAATAAAATATTAAGCTTGCAAGTAGAACTAGGATTGGGTCATCAAGTGGGTATGATCACATATGCTTAAGGCATAGAGTTGGCATAGTAACAAGCAAGTAGTAGCTTGCATAATTACAAGTATAAGCTTGCTAAAGTAGGGTATCTTGCAAGTGTTAGCTTGCAAGGTTAATAGCTTTCCCTGAGCAGAGCAGTGGTTGAATTTCTCCTCGGCTTCTTCCTCGTAGTATCCTCCTTCCTCCTCGTATCCTTGGTCGATACTAGCGTCTATAAATAAATACGAGGTACACAATCACCAAACAATACTTAACTATTTTTAATCATCACACAAGAAGTCACACTAGATGATCTAACATCATCACTATTATCACAAGGATTAAAGCACTTGTCTTATTTCTTTTATTTGAGAAAAGTAATTTCTACTCATTGAAAAACTACTAAAGATTTAATATTCTCCAACTCAAACATGGGATCATGTTGACACATGTCATCACCACATATTTCAGTACATGAGAATGTGATTTAAAGTGTTGTCACAATTTAATAAGGTTTAACCTTTTTATTTTAATTAAATAAAGTGACTAGAAATGTCTATGTAGCGCTCTTTTATTACTTGAACATTATCTCTGTAAGTAAACCCATATGTTTTTATATATTCTGAAAGGTATGATCAAATGTGATTCTTGAGAGTTGGAATCAACTCAAAAGCTTTTATGGTTGAAATTTCAAAAATGTTTGAATGCAGAAAAGCTTTTGCCTTGTTATTTTTACCATGGGTGATCTACAAATCTGAATGGTTTGCATCCAACGGGCTTGGATTAAGCATTTCAGTACCTTTCTAACAAAATTGGTTTCATGTATGTTGGTTCAGTGAATCAAGCTGGGTTGATTTTTGAATCTAGGTACAAAACTAGGTTTGAAATTAAATGAATAAAGCTTAATTTGAATTGTTGGGTCACGTGGGATGTTTTACTGGGCCGGCCCACTACGCACAGCGCGTACGCGGGCTGGTTAAGTGCCTATCCCCACATGTCAGTGAGATGGGGAGGGGCGAAGCGGTACATGGCAATGTGATCTGCACGATCTAACTCTAATCGAACGGCTACAGTTCATCGTCCACGTCGGGCAGCGCCGGCGAGACAGAACCCTAATGCGGCAGATGGGGGTCGTGGGAGGCTCACCGGGGCTCAGGAGAGGGTCGGCGACGGGGGCGAATGATGAAGTCGACGACGACGGTTCTCCTAGTACCGTCAGCTTCTCTTGGGGCGGCTCCAATCGACGGCTCCCTTCTCCTCCAGCAGCGGCGGGCTCCGGCCAAATTCCGGCGATGCACTGCTCGCCTTGCTCCGGGAGTGAGGTGGGGTGGTTTTGAGGTGGAGGGGAGTGAGCTGGTGTGGAGAAAACGAGCGGTGGAGGCCTCTATTTATAGTGGCTGAAGGGGACCGACGGGCGCGGGCTGAGCTCGATGTGGTCGACGGCACAATGTGCTATTGGCATGGGCGATGGTAGGGGGCAGTGTTGTGCTCCCTGGCGAAGCTCAACGGCACGGTGGCGAGGCATGGGGCGGTGCTAATCGATCGGAACACGCAGACGCTCAGGACGGGTCCGACGGCGGTTTTAATGTCGCACAACGCGCGTGGTCCACGCGACAGCGAACGAGCATGTCTGGCAGGGTGCTGGGGTGCTGGCGATCACCTCTGCAAGCGGCGAGGGCGGCGTGCGGTCTGTGGGTGCTGGTCGAGCGTGGCACACTGGCACACGCTCGGCATGGTCGCAGAGAAGTTTGGCATGGGCGTTCTGGGTGGTCCAGGGGTTATCTGCGCTCGGGTCTGGGACAGTGGGTGGCGGTGGACGGTGCTGCATGTCCTAGACAAGGTTGGCGAGGCTAGTGCGGCCTCTAGCTCGCTGGCAACAATGGGGTGGCAAGGTGAGGCTCGGCTTGTTTGACATTAATGGCTAGGCTTGCTCATAGTGGTGCTAAAGCTAGTTAGATTACTTTGATCATCTACTGAGAGTGTAGAGTGAGCTATAGAGGGAACAAGTTAGGCCAATTTTACTGCACACTATAGTGTTTGATGTTTGTTTGATTTGTATCTACAAGGTGTTTGATGAAATGTCCACAAGAAGTTTAAATTTGAAATTTGGATTCAAACTTGGTGGGTTTGCTAGGCACATACTAGGGAGTGTCTGGTTAGTTGGATTAGTCAAGGGGCACTGGTTTGGTTGGGTTTTGAAAATGGGTGATCTTCACATATGATAAAGATTCAATTTTGATTTGTGATTTGAATGAGGTTGCCAAATGTTTCTGTAAGTTTGAAAGGTGGCCTTTGATTCACTTTTACTTGTTCTAGCAAGGGGTGAAAAGAATTGTAAAAGTTTCCGTTTGAAATCTTGGACTAGAAACACTCAAAGTGACCTAGTGAGCAAGATTGGCAAAAATGACCATTTGCTTTATTTGCATTGTTTTTGATTTTCTCTTTATTTGTTTCTGTTTGGAAATGTTTTAGATGATGTTATATTTGTCTTTAAACAATTTCTTGCTATTTAGGTTAATCACACAATATCATTCATGCATTAATCAAATCATCACATTCACACATGCATTCATATGATTTAAATTAATCAAAGTTTTTGTTAACCCTAATTTTTGTGATTAGAGTTTGATGATCCTTGTGTTATATTTTTGGGATGAATGTGTAAACATTCAGAGTAGTTAACCATCATATTATCAAGAAGTCTTGTTGCAAAACCCAAGGTGAGTCCCATAAAAGTACCTCCAGCAGAAGAATCCAGCAGATTTCTTGAGGAGAAGTTCAAATCAGCATAAAAAGTTTGGATAATCATCCAAGCAGTGAGTCCATGAGTAGGGCAATTTTTAACCAAAGATTTCATTCTTTACCAAGCAGGAGCAACATGTTCACTATCAAGATGTTTAAATTTCATAATGTCACTTCTCATAGCAATAATCTTAGCAGGAGGATAGTACTTTCCAATAAAAGCATATTTGCACTTAGTCCAAGAATCAATACTATTTTTAGGCAAAGATAGCAACCATTCTTTAGCTTTTCCCCTCAAAGAGAAAGGAAAAAGCATGAGCTTAATAATATATCCATCTACATCCTTATACTTTTGCATCTCACAAAGTTCAACAAAGCTATTAAGATGGGCAGTAGGATCATCAGAACCAGCACCCGAAAATTGCTCTCTCATCACAAGATTCAACAAAGCAGGCTTAATTTTACAAAAGTCGGCATCAGGAGCAGGTGGAGCAATAGGTGTGCTTAGGAAATCATTGTTGTTGGTGCTAGTGAAGTCACACAACTTAGTGTTCTCAGCAGAGTTCATTTTGGCAAAGGTGGGCAAGCCAAAAACAGCAGCAGCAGCTAGAGCAGGAACTATTGTTTTTGTGTTTTTGAATAAAGCAAGCAAACCAAGCTAGACTAATTTTTTTTGGTTTTTTTTTTGAAAAGAGGCAAACAAAACAAAGAAAAACAAACTAAGCAAACTAAAAACAAAGTAAAGAGAAAGGAAGTAAAGGACTCCCCTAGTGAAGACGTCCTTAGCCTCCCCGGCAACGGCGCCAAAAATCTTTGATGCTTGCACCAACTGATGATGTGGAGAACTTCGTTGGAACCCCAAGAGCAAGGTGTGATGGAGCACAGTAGCAAGTTTCCCTCAGTAGAGACCAAGGTTATCGAACCAGAAGGAGGAAGGAAACGTCACATAGGTGTTGCTGGCAACATGGAGACCTGCACAACACAAACTCAAGACTTTGTCCCAACGAATCAGTGAGGTTATCAAGCTCATCGGTTTGCTGTAACAAAGGATTAAACGTATGGTGTGGAAGGTAATGGTTTGCAGCAAGTAAACAAGTAACAATGGAATATGTATCAATGGTAAAGATTGGACCGGGGTCCATAGTTCACTAGAGGTGATCTCCTTAGATAAACAACATGACATGAAGGGTAAACAAATTACAGCGGGGCAATTGACAGGAACTGATCAAGGCATAACAATGCAATTACTAGCTAGCAAGATCCTATGAAGTTGATTGGGCAATACAACATTATACATAAACCGTAATCCAACTGCATCTATGACTAGAAGTCCACCTTCAGGTTATCATCCGAACCCCCTCCAGTATTAAGTTGCAAGCAACAGACAACTGCTTTAAGCAAAGTGTGTAAGGTAAACAATCCACATGTTCCATGAACAAGGGACCGTTGTTTTCTCCCTAGTAGCAACAACACATCTACAACCAAAGAGATTTCTGTCACTTCCCTTGGAAACTAGAGGCATGAACCCACTATCGAGCATAAATACTCCCTCTTGGAGTCACTAGCAACTACTTGGCCAAGATAACCACTATCAACAGAGAGCATGCAAGATCACAAACAACACAGACATGATATAATCATAAAGATAGAACCATTAGTCAAACCAACATAATAATCTCAATATCCATCAGATCCCCGCAAACACAACATGCATGATTACAAATAGATTAGATCTTGATCATGAACCGAGCTCACAAGATCTATACATGAAATCACAAAGGAGGAGATACAACCATCTAGCTACTACATAGACCCATAGTCCAAGGTGGAACTACTCACGAATCATACCGGAGAGAAGGCCTCCAGGATGATCTCCCCTCCGGCAGGGTGCCGGGAAGAGCTTCAGATCCCCCAAGCTAGGGACGATGGTGGCGGTGGCTACAGACGGTTTCGTGGATTTCTGATCGGGTTCCGAGAGTTTTTTGTATCAGGGGCTTATTATAGGCGAAGGGGGAAGTTCGGTAGGAGACCAGGGTAGGCAAACCCTACCTAGGCGCGGGTCCACCTGACCCCGCGCCTGGGGGGGGGGGGTTGGCCTCCCTGGCCCGCTTCTCCGTCTCCCCTCTGGACTCCTTGTTCCCCACGGAAAGTTATTGACTTTGACGTTCTTCCCGTCCAATTCCGAGAATATTTCTTTACTAACTTTTCTGAAACCAAAAACAGCAGAAAACAGGCATCTGACACTGTTGCAACTTGTTAATAGGTTAGTACCAGAAAACATGTAAAAGGCACCTCAAAGTGTGGACAAGTAAAGCAAAATATATAACAAACAAGCATGGAGCATAAAAATTTATAGATACGTCTCCAACGTATCAGCTATCTCCGTCGATCTCCACCACCATCTCCATCACCATTGCTGATTCCCATGATGAGGAGGGAGTAGTTCTTCCTCGGGGCTAAGGGCTCTATCGGTAGTTATGTGTTCATCTCTCTCTCTATGCATGATCTTGTGGTCATGAGCTTTGTAATCAAGTAGATCTACCTTGCTACTCAAGTGCTTCAATAGATCTCTGCTCTCCCCATGTGTGTGAAAGTGACAGCGTGCACGCCATGATGGCACTTAGGTTTGAGTCTACATAAATACTCTTTGTGCTTTAATAGATCTATGCTTTTCCCCACGTGTGTGAAAGTGACAGCGTGCATACCGTATGTGGCACTTTGGCTAGATTGGATATTTATTATGAGTTATATTTGGAGTTGGATGTCTCTATGAAATTGTGGTGTTTGTTGGAACCATCTAGCGCTCAAGGTGACAGTGTGGGGCTATCTAGATTGGGGAAGGTGAACTTTGAGGAGTGCTGTTATCGCCCTACCAATGATTAGAGTGTCCAACCGGAGAGTAGTCAAGAGTAGTATCATGAAGAGAGGATATTTATATGAGATAGTGTTCACTAGTGAAAGTATGACCCCTAGGCCTTGTTTCTAAACATTGAAACACCATTTGCATCTAGATCTGTTGCATGTTTGCTTGCTTTAGTCTTTACCTCACCGTCAAGCTATTTTCTGGCACTGTTACCACTTGTATTTCACTATCTCTTCGCCAAACTAGTGCACTAATACACCTGACAAGTGTATTGGGTGTGTTGGGGACACAAGAGACTTCTTGTATCTTGATTGCAGGATTGCTTGAGAGGGAATACCTTTGACCACTTCCTCCCTGAGTTCGATAAACCTTGGGTAATCCACTTAAGGGAAACTTGCTGCTGTTCTACAAACCTCTGCACTTGGAGGCCCAACAACTGTCTACAAGAATAGAAGTGCGTAGACATCAATGAGCACAGCAGCAAGTTCTTCCCTCAGTAATAAACCAAGGTTATCGAACCAGTAGGAGGAAGGAAATGACTCAAAGGTGTTCAACTGGAAACCTGCACAACACAAACTCAAGACTTTGTCCCAACAAACAGTGAGGTTGTCAATCTCACCGGTTTGCTGAAAACAAAGGATTAACTATATGGTGTGGAAGGTAATGGTGGTTTGTAGAAAGTAAACAGTAATAGTGGAAGATGTATCAATGGTAAATATTGGACCAGGGTCCATAGTTCACTAGAGGTGTTCTCCTTAAGATAAACAAACATGGCATGCTGGGTAAACAAATTACAGTAGGGCAATTGACATGACTGAGCAAGGCATAAAAATGCAAGACGAGACATTCATGATCCTATGAGATTCGAGTGGGCAATACAACAAGATACATAGACCGCCATCCAACTGCATCTATGACTAGCAATCCACCTTCAGGTTATCATCCGAACCCCCTACAGTATTAAGTTGCAAGCAACGGATAATTGCTTTAAGCAAAGTGTGTAAGGTAAACAATCCACTTGTTCCATGAACAAGAGACCGTTGTTTTCTACCTAGTAGCAACATCACATCTACAACCTTAGAGATTTATGTCACTTCCATTAGATTAAATATAGGCATGAACCCACTATCGAGCATAAATACCCCCTCTTGGAGTCACTAGCACCTACTTGGCCAAGATAGCTACTAGAGACGGAGAGCATGCAAGATCACAAACAACACAGACATGATAGAATCAATAAGACAAAACCATTAATCAATCTGACATAGTAATCTCAATATCCATCGGATCCCCACAAACACAACATGCATGATTACAAATAGATGATCTTGATCATGAACGGAGCTCACAAGATCTAAACATGATAGCATAAAGGAGGAGATACAACCATCTAGCTACTACATGGACCCGTAGTCCAAGGTGGAATTACTCACGCTTCATACCGGAGGCTGGCATGATGAAGAAGAAGGCCTCCGGGATGATCTCCCTTTCGGCAAGTTGCCGGGAAGAGCTTCAGATCCCTCCCGATCTAGGGATGTTGGTGGCGGCGACTACGGACTATTTCGTGGAAGATTGATCGGGTACTTAGGGTTTTGGTATCGGGGGATCTTTATATGCGAAGAGGTGAGGCAGGGGCACCCAAGGCGGCCGCACCCCCAGGCGCAGGCCCACCTAGGCCGCGCGGCCAGGGGGTGTGGCCCCCTGGTGGCTCTTCTCCGTCTTGTACTCTGGCTCCGTGTTCCCCACGGTAAAATATTGAATTTGACTTTTGTCCCGTCCAATTCCAAGAATATTGATTTTTTGCCTTTTCTGGAACCAAAAATAGAAGAAAATAGGCAACTGGCACTTGTGGCATCTTGTTAATAGGTTAGTACCAGAAAACATATAAAAACACCTCAAAGTGTAGACAAAGCAAAGCAAAGTAGATACTAAACAAGCATGGAACATCAAAAATTATAGATACGTTTCCGACGTATCACCATCCTCATGTGTCTTTTCTTTGTGCACATGATAGTGGCATGGTGACTATCTTTCTCATCAAGCCCACAAATGGTGCAGCGGTTGTCCTTATGAACTTGTTTTTCCTCGTTGCAAGGGAGTCGGTGGCCAGTATCCAAGCAAACATGTGCACTTTGGGAGGGACATTGGTTTTCCAAATGCACTTCCAGATCTCTCTCTATCTCCATCTGATTTGGTACTACAACTCAATTCGTCCATGTTGTTGTTCTTTAGATTAAGGGCTAGCCTATAGGCGGTTTTTACTGAGAATATCCCATTTTTCTCGAAGTGCCAAGTGATCCTGTCCTCTCTGGCCTGGGTGGGCAAAGCAATAGAAGAGATGTGCTGGGCATTATGAGGGAAGAACAACTCGTTTATCAAATGATTATTCCAAGTATTATCGTCATTGATCAACTGGTTCACCCTTCTCTTCCTCGTGTTTTTCTTTAGTTCCATCATTTTCAGACCAATGTCCCTAGGTAGCCAGGGATCCCTCATAATTTGTGTCGATTTTCCATTGCCAATTCTTTGGCTGATCACTTCTTTAAGAAGTTCCAGTCCAAACTCAATTCCCTTCCAAACTAGAGAGGGATTAGAGGAGAAGACATTATCTATCATGTTTCCATGGGGTAAGTACCTAGCCTTTAGCACTCTAGCACAGAGGCTAGAGGGGTTTTGGATCATCCTCCAGGCTTGCCTAGCTAGAAGAGCTTGGTTTGGTAAATGCATATCCTTGTATCCAAGTCCACCGTAGTAACATCCCAGCATTTAGGAACCAACGAAGGGTAGAAATAGTAATCTAAGCATTTGCATGCATTCATCTATAAAATTAGGGTAATTTTTTGGCAAACAAAAACCTAAGGAGACTAGAGCTTATTTCACTATCTGTAGGTAGATTTAGCTCTTTATAATGATTGCTATAAATTTTGACATGATCTTTAGGAATTTAATGGATTTTGGGGAAATATTTTGAATTTAAATTTGAAATTTAAATCATTTGGAAAAGATTTAAAAATTAGAAGTAATTAGTATTAAATTGTTTTCCAAAATGATTTAGTAGTATTGTTTGAATATATAATATGTATTAAAAAATAATGAGAATTGGAAATAATACAAAAAATAATTTAAATGAGAAAGGATTTCTTATTTCATTTCCTTATTCCATTACAACAATACAAATAAAAAGATATATGTCAAACAAGAATATTATAGGAGCAAGTACAATAAAATGGAAACTTTATTAAATAAAAGAATCATATTACAAAGATTCTTTACAAAATAATAAATGAAAGATTACTATTAAAGATAAAAACCTAAACTATCTATCTACTCCTAAACTAAATCTTGATCTTCAAAGTTTCTGCACCTGCAGAACAAAATAAAAATAAAAGAGAAACAAGATGCTATTTTGTTAGTTTTACTCTCAGTAGGCAACAATGAAGTGCACTATTCATTTTTTACATCACTGAGTAAATAAAAGGGGCAAGTTTCACCAATGTGTAATATCTATTCTTTCATATCAAACAAGCTTCAGAACAACATCATAAGCCAAGGTAAACGGGAAAGTTTCACCATATCAGTAGATAGTAAAAGGTTAAACAGTGAAGAAGATTCACTTGATCTGATCCAAAGGAAAGAGAACAGTGAAGCAGCACAGTCACCTAAATGCATGTTGTGTGCTGTCGATCAGTAGAGGAAGAAGAGAAGCATTAGTATTACACTCACACACAACACATCAACTGTGTACAACACATCCACATCACATTCCCAACTCTAGCTCTCAAGAACATAGCCAAGGACACAACAGATCCTGTGAAATATCCAAGATATCCACCAAATAATCCATAGAGCAAACCAACTAGATCACCCACATGATGGTAACCTAAGGAGGGGTGGTCTAGGAGTATAGCAAGGCCAAGAAGCAGTTCAGAGGAGCCAGGAGGAGCAGGACAAGTAACAGGAGGAGCTAGACAAGTACCAGGAGGAGCAGGACAAGAACTAGGAAGTGCAGGGCAGAGTCCAGGGAGTGATCCCAGTTCCAGAAGCAAGTCAGCAAGAACAACCATCACATCAATATCATCAATAGCATCTGTTTGGTGAGTTTTACACAAGATCATCACTCTATTGATCTTATCTATCCCATAAGAATGGGATTTGTTCTATACATATTCTTCTTAGAAAACACCCAAGTGAGGTGTATATCCATCCTAGAAGAAAGTAAAAATGCCAATAATAAATCTTTACAAACCATAACCAAGATCTCAACCTTTGCATCATTGATCTTGGATGGAATTCTCTAGTGTTATAACTAGATACAAATGAACTCATTGAATAACTATTACTAGGCACATTCTTTGGATAGTAGCACCTCAGGAATGATTTCATCTTATAAATTTATCTTATACAGTAAGAATCAACCATACCAATCTTACAAAGCTTGTCCAATCATTTTCCTAAATACTATAGGAATCATAGATATGATTATCCATCATAGTATATTTAAAAGAAGAGGCAGCAGGTAAAAACATTTGTTTCTACCTAGAAAAGTCTCAGACCAACATCATAGACTAAAAGATCTATAAAGTATAGCTTTGTAGCTGATAGAAATTCATCAAGGCTTACAAGTTAAGCCAATCCAAGTAGAGTTCATGAATAACCTAGCAAAATACAGGAATTGTGTACCAATCAATAGGTGGTGTCATAACAACCTTGATTGATAAGAAATCCATATATATATATATAGGCTACATAGACAAATCCTCTCAAATACAAACTTAATCATTTTCCTAAAAACAATTAGGAATCATTTTCTGACATCTATATAGTTTATCATCAGAAATTATAAGAAATCAATTGGATTAGAAAACCAACTCCAATTATTTCATATCAAATCATATCAACACAGGACAGTAAGTAAAAGTTCAGTTAACATCCTACTGATAGGAACCACTGTCAACACCAAAATCATAGCATAGTAGTGAACATTACATAACTAGATTTAGTATGTAATCACCTCAAACAAATATTGTATCAGGGGATGAACCCTAATGTAGAGGACATACACAATTAGGGTTCATACTAAGCAAGCACAATAGAGGGTAGCATGGTAGGAAAGAGAAAGAGAGGGAGAAGGGAAGAACTCACCCGTGGTCCTCGCTGAGAAGTAGTAGAGGAAGCAGAACGGACGACGAACATGAACACAACGGCATGAGGAGAACCAGGAGGCGCCGCAACCCGCGCTAAGCCGCAAGCATGGTGGCCACAGCAACACAAGCGGCACTGGCGGCAACACAGAGCCACCAGAGCACTAGAGCAACACCACAGGGACGATGGAGCGCCAAATTGCCGACAACCGCTGAACCCTACGTTTCGGGGGGCATAGTCGGGAGAGATCTCTAGCACCGAATCAAGCTGGACCAGTCAACAGAGCATCATCGACTAGCTCCTCTTGCATCATGGAGGCGGTAGAAATCACGGGGCGACGACACCACATCACCACGACGATGAGCGAGAGAGGAGAAAAATGAGTGCGCATGAGAAAGAAAGGGGTACTGGGCCAATACGGGCCAGCACCAAGCGAGTCTAGGGGTTTGACCAGCCCAAATGGGTTGGGTTAGTGCTGGGCCAGCCCAATGGGCTAGGTCCAGGTTTTAAATAACAAATTAAATTTTTTTGTTTAAAAGACCAAAATACCCATAAAAGTAAATAATCTATATGAAATTGAATAAAAATCCTAAAAATACAAATAATATATCTTTGAGATCATAGAAATATAAGCTACTCCAATAAAATCCAAGATTCTATTTTTAATAGAATAAATTTAGGTTAAATATTTTTATAATATATGTCCTTATGGAATTTTATAAAAATATATAAAATACCTAAAAAGTAAATAAAATTCACTTTTACAATCCAAATAAATATAGTATTTTAGAAAAATACTAAATTATTATTTAATTTAGTAAAATGAAATTTTCTGTATTAAAATACTTATTCTTAAATAGAATTTTAAGAAAATAATAGGAGTTCAAATTAAATAAAAATTAGTTTTAAGCTCTTATATTAATATATTATGCCACAAAATAATTAAATATAATATTTACAAGATTTTAGGAATTATCCATTAACAACTTTATTTTATTAATAAAGGGATTTAATAATTTAATAAGGTGGGTAAAACACACAAAGAAGATAAATAATAAATGATGCATTACATTACTATGCATATTGATTATTTCTTCTTTAAATATTGTCCTTACCGGGCAATAATGGTGTTTTGTAGAACTAGAAGCTCAAGGTCGAGTGCAAGCATCCGACTTCACTACATTGCAGTCACAAGGCAAGTTCATCAGTTTCTCATGTCCTTTGATGAGTTTTATCAAAGTATTTTCAAATTGGGTGTTATCATCTATGTTATAATGAGAAGAAAGAAAATACTATTTTCTCAAATAAATGAAATGCTATTATCATCCTAAGTGATGGTAAATATAAGATTGGCAATGGAACTTAGGTTTCCATCTATAGTGAGTTTCATCACATAGGAATTAATAACCCATGACATCAGTGAGTCTAGCTCCGTTTATCATGCGTTAACCATGAGATTTGGAATGGGACGAAGAAGTCAGCTGGATCTTCTTCCTTTCATATGTAGGCAAGACGACCTTAACGTGACATTGTGATTCCTTGTGCGAATCTAGTATATGGGTGGGCACCCTTAGACCCCACGATTTTGGTGTCTAGATTATCTGTGAGCGGCTGCCAGAGGTATAGTTAGACCTTTATGGAGCTTGTCAGGGGCATAACCGACTCATAGAGTCTTCGGGAACTCATCAGGATTATAGCTTGCCCGGAAGGGGGCTTAACGGATATGTAGCTCGGCCCGAAGGATCATGCAGACATATGGGGTCGCGGAGAAGGACAGTGATTGGCTTGGATCATCTACTAGGCCCCACATGATAGAATTATGGACGAGAAAGTATGCCCGGTTGTGCAACAAGGATTTGATCTCTCATGAGTAAAGCAACGCACCTATGTAGAGTGTAAGAACTATAACTTGTTACTCCCTATTTCAGAAAGGAATTGCGAATGCGACAGGAAAGGAACTCCATGAAGTTCTGGTCAACCTGTGAAGACTGATGGGCATAGTTTTTGATATTAAAATCAACCTTTGAAGAAATGTTTACGAAAACTACATAGTGCCAAGGACCGATAGTCCGAGGAGGTAGATAGAGCATCAAACTTCCCACCTTGCATATAATGAACTTGCTGGATAATGTTGTTACTCACTCTTTCCTTTGATCCCCTACTTAGATTCTAAGGAGCCAGAAGACACTCCAATGTATGCCATTGAAGCACAAGAGGATGTCTACTACGAGGAACCAGTTATGTCCGGAGGAGTGGAAGGCGTGACTACGAAATACATTATGGAGTGTACGACAATGAGTCCTAGTAGTTGTCTTGATTAGTTAGTAAACCAAATGAGCCGAGCAGCATAAACTTTATATAATAAGTTGTTGAGCTTAATTCTAATTATAAGTTGAAACTTTGATCTTCTGCTGAAACTACTTAAGTTTGGTATGTAAGTTTGAATCACTTGAAGTACTGAACTTCTGGTATTTTAATAATAATAATGTGTGTATGTTTGCAACATGGACCTGCAATGTTTCTGTTATACCACTCTGAGGGATGTGATATTTGCGGAACGGTGTTATGTGAGTGTCATATCAATGTCTATAGTGTACTACACATGCAGTGGTATGCTGGGTCACCACAACCGTGCCCCTTAGACTTTGTGAGGTTATCCCATGCATACTAGTGGACCTTTCTGTGATTGTCATTATCTCCCTAGAAGAAATTTCTGATCAGCTTCTCATATTTTTTGCAAAACCCTAGGGACATTTGAAGACGCCCATAATATGCCCAGGGAGATCTTGAGCAACAGACGTGATCAATGTATCTTTGGAGCCAAACGACATGATCCTCTCGGCCCAATTTGTAAGCCTTTTGGTAAACCTCTTAAAGATAGGTTGGAACTGCCAACTCTTCATTCCGCCTTCAGGCCTAGGGATACCAAGGTATTTCTCTTCAAATGTGGTAGTGTCAACACCAAGGATGGATTTTATCTCATGTTGCTTAGCTATCGGACAAGCAATGCTAAATAGGATTGAGCACTTGCTAGGGATCAGTAATTGAATCATGCATCTATGGAACAAATCAAGAGAGCTTACAATGGCCCTAGCCTCCTCTACCGTTGCTTTAAAAAATGAGGCTATCGTCAGCAAACAACAGGTTAGAAACTCTAGGTGCACCTCTAGCAACGTTAATGGGCGTAAGAGATCTATCTTGGACTCGCCTATTTAAGATACAGGTCAAGGCTTCTCCAACGAATAGGAAGAGGTATGGGATCAGGGGATCTTCTTGTCTAATACCTCTAGATGGGGTAAAATTCTCATGGGTGTGGCCATTTATTTTAACCAAGAATCGAACAGAATACACACACGCCATAATCCAAGAGGAACATCTCTTACAGAACCCAAACTTTAGCAAGATTTTTTCAAGGAACCCCTAACCTACCCTTCCATAGGCTTTAGAAAGGCCTAGCTTGTAAGAGCAGTGAGTGTCTCTTGGATTTTTACTCCTCTGTATCCTGTGGAAACTCTCAAAAGAAATTATTGCATTGTCAGAGATCAATCTTCCAGGAGCCGCGTCAATAGCGCACAGGGTGGTGATGGAGGTGGATGAGGTTGGGGCCGAGTTTCTGGTTCTCGAGGGCATGGCTGATGAGGTGGTGATGGTGGTAGGGGCAGCATAGCCTCCGTCTCCCGCACTCACACCTCATGCTTCCTTCACGAAGCTCTCCTCCATGTTCTTCTTCTCCATGGGGAAACTGCTTATTATCAGTGTGATCGCTTGCTGGGATTGTGGTTGAATAGGGGCACGAGACTACCCTTTTATAGAGCACCATCCTGGATCGGGAGGGGGAAATTAGTACCAAATAATCACCATCTTCAATTCCATCAAATTATCTAGCGAGGTGCCGCTCACGGAATTGATGCCGGGCACAACATAGAAGAACGTTGATGGAGGAGGAGGAGGGCTCTCTACCCGGAAACTCAGGGCCGGAGCAATTAGTGTCCCAGCTGCCCTTTTAATCACCTCAAGACCAGGGATTTGGGAGGGGCAAGCCGACCGCAGGTGGCGGGACTAGAAGTCGGTATCTGTGATAATTGGGGGAGGGAAACCGCGGGGGTAGGGGTCACTGGGAAGGCGGCGATGGGAGGGTGTGGGTGGTGGCAACTCGAGGGGACGGACAAGCTAGCCGATGATGAGAGGAAAACCTTGAATCTGTGTCGGAGTCAGAGGATCACGGAGGGTGAGTTTGGGGATCGGCTGGCGATGTTCTTCAGTCTCTCCCTAAATTCCGCAGGAAGAAAGTTGTCAGTGGGATTGGTCTTTGGGGAAACTGGAAATTGAGTACGATGGATCAGTGGTTTCTAAAATAGAGGAACACTCTCAATCCGTATCTTGGTCACGAGGTTGGTGAGATCTTGGTGGATTGGGGAATCGCCATCTATGTCGCCCCAGGGGAACACGAAAGCCCAACGGACGACATGCCTTTCACATATGAATTGGCATGCAGGACCCACAAAAACTAATTCCACGGACAACCCAGTCCACCGTTTCACAGCGTGCGGGTGTAGTGGGAGCATGAGAACCCTGGCCGCGTACAATATTCTGGGAGACGTGTCCTACTATATAGATTAAACCAAAAATATTCGGGAATTCTAGCTTCAGGGCGTTCGCTAGATGTCTAAACATGGCGGGCTCACAACATCCGTTTGATTGAGAGGAATTGTACTAGCAACAAAACACCGCAAGCGCTGATTCTCTCTACATGCACTAAAATAAAAACTGCTGACATCATCAGTATTTAACTCAAATCTGAAAATATAAAAAGCTTTATAACACAAATCGTTTATCCGATTTAGGATGCGACGAGATCTTCAAAATTAGATCTCATGTTGATATGTTTCGATAAAAAAAATTCGGAACAAAAAGTTATCCACTGATAAAGCGTGAGTTATCTATACCATAATATGTAAGTTATCCATCCTGTAACACGTAAGTTACTATATAAACATGCTGGTAGAGGCATTTTCGCATATGTGTTGAGCAAGTTTTTAACTGGAACGCGATAGCCTAGGTGTTAGGATACCGGACTTCATCGCTCGTTGATTCTAACCTCGGTATCCTAACACCCTTTAAGGGTTCGTCACCCGTACCCCGCGGTAGCGACGACGGGCGATGAAGCCGAGACTAATTTAGGATCCATTTTCACCGTTGGACTAATTGCGACGAGATCTTCAAAACTAGATTTCATGTTGATATATTTCGATGAAACTTTTTTTGGAACAAAATGTTATTCACCGATAACACGTGAGTTATCCATACCATAATATGTAAGTTATCCACACTGTAACACATAAGTTACCCGCCATATAAACATGTTGGTAGAGAAATTTTCGCATACGTGTTGAGCAAGTTTTTAACTGTAATGCAGTAGCCTAGGTGTTAGGATACCAGACTTCATCGCTCGTCGATTCTAACCTCGGTATCCTAACACCCTTCAAGGGTTCGTCACCGGTACCCCGCGGTAGCGGTGACGGGCGATGAAGCCAAGCCGCGAGATTATTGGTTGTGCGTTACGTTATTCACTGCAACTTAGGTTGGTGGGTGAGTGGGGCATAAAAGCCCATTTATTATAACTATACAAAAAGTTTAGATTTAGTTACTTATAAGAACTTATGCTTGATGTCAAGGAATTTGACTATTTGTTACTAAGTTGGTTAGACTTTGATAATATATACGAAGTTGATCTTGCTTTCACTAAATCTTTAGCAAGGACTGGTTTGCACAAATATAATTGTAACTGGATTCCGGTGTTGTATACCACACACAATTCGCTATATACGTGGATACGCCCACATACGTCAAATTCCACATGATAGTCACGTCGCCTCCTCTACATAGTTTCATGTATCTGCTCAGAGAACTCTAGTGATCCAACTTGCAGGCATCTATCCTCCATTTCTCTCTGTCTCAGTTCTCTCTTCATAAAAATGGATTGCTATAAGGAGGAGCTATCTTATGCATACATAAAGAATCCATTTTCTGCTAAATGTCAAGTATAGTGCATTTGAAAACACGTCATAACATGATCCCAGCACATGAAAAATATAATAAAAAATTCAAATTATCTCTAAAGATGAAACATAATTAACTAGTTCTGAACCTGACGATCTGCTAACCGAGGGAAGTTCACATCTCACATAAGAATGACAAATAACTAATACTTTAAATATCGCAAACTTGATAGCAAATAAGCTACAAATGACAAGGGCGATGAATATCTCTCTCATGACTAAATAAAGATCACAGGTTGAGCTTTATCCTCTTTGGAGTCAACTTTTTGGGAGGTATTTTCATTGGCTTTGCAGCAGACTTGAGTGGAGTCTTGGAAGGGGACATAGAATCTTGACTTCTTGTAACGGGACCTTGCAGTTTGACTCCTTGTGACTGGTACAGCGGACATTGTTGTATGACTGCAAATATAATTTATATAATACATTTTCATAAAAAGGGACTGTAGTAAGATAACAAGAAAATTATTTACCTCATTTTCACGGGTGTACTACATGGAGATACATTCCTTGGAGTCTTTGCAGGGGATATGGGAGACATAGTGGTTGGACTGGAAGAAATATATGGAATGACAAAGCAGCACATGGACACAAATATAACAAAACAAGAAGCTAAATGGTAACCTCATCGTCTCTATGGTTGTGGAGGTGCTTCAATCTTCCCATGGAGCCTCATTTCACCTACTATTCCTATCACAATAAGCAAATAGGAAACACACATAAGCATAAGATTGAAGTGAGAACATACATATTTGGTATAAGTTAGAATACAAAAATACATTGAGATTGTACCTTTTTTTGACCCATTTTAAGGACATCCAGCTTCCCTATGACCAAGCTCATGTCATTTTTTGCATTTGTTCTGTCCACCTATCTTAGGTTTATTCCCTGAACCCCCCTGTAGAGCGCCCTTAATCCGCAATTTCCTGTGTCTCCCTGCACCTCTTTTTGGTAGTGGTGCATGCAAAACAAAACCTGGATCGACTACATGCCACTGAGTCTTATCTGTGAGTGGTTCTATTTCCCCTTGATACGCTGCCCTAAATTTCTCCACTATGTAGTAGTGATCCACAAACTCTTCCAGTTTGACATTAGGCAGTGCAGTTAAAACAACTAATGCATGTGGACATGGCTTTCCTGTATGCTGCCACTCCAGACAGTACATTCGCGTGTAATAACCTTGACTACATGCCTAATGTGATCCTTCTCTGTATCCCTGACCTCGGCATTCCAATCACTTGATACATGTGGCTTTAGATGGCCTAATCCTCTAGTTCTATTGTTCGATTCCTGTATGATAGCTGGCAGAATTTTACCTTGCAGACGCTCTCCAATTCTTCTCCTCTTCCTTAAGATCTCCATAACCATCTCCCTCAGCTTGTCACAAAGTTGGACAATAGGCAAATCCTTTATGTGCCTGACCCAACTATTAAAGCATTCTGCAAGATTATTATGTATGTAGTCCACCTTGATACCCGTGTTGAATATGCACCTAAAAATAAGAGTGGACACTGAAATCAAATAATATAAAAATGAATTTACAAGTATAATAGGATAAAATAATTGCTAACAATAGAAAATGTACCTCATCCATAGCAAATTGTGGTACAACTCTAGGTAAGTAAACACCTTAGGCTCTTCCATAAATACTTGTTTCATATGCCACTCAAATTTTGACTTCTTATATGCCTTAGCAGCATGCCACATGTGGGAAAACTTTTCACCATGGAACTTTTTAACTACATTTCCCATAAGGTGCCTGAAACATTCTCTCTGCTCAGCGTTTGGAAAAACATTCTTCACTGCATTTTCTAAGCCTTTGCATGCATCTGTGCATACAGCGAATACAGGAGGATCACCTATTGCCTTCTTTAGCTGACTCATGAACCAAGTCCAATTTTCCGTAGTTTCGGCATCAAAAAATCCAAAAGCTACAGGAAACATCCAATTATGTCCATCCAAAGCTGTGACTGTGGCTAGGTGTCCATTCCACTTTCCATTTAAATGAGTTGAGTCTATACTTAAGTATGGTCTACACCCACTCAAAAATCCATCTATGCATGGCTTGAATGCAATGAATAACTTGTCAAAAAATATTTTACCTTCAACTTCCTTAGTGGAAATCTCTACAATACTCCTAGGTGATCTCAACTCGATCTCAGCTTTGAAGTTGTACAACAATCGAAAGCTCTCTTCCCAGCTCCCATATAGATCAACAATAGCTCTTTGTCGACCCTTGTACACAGTGGGATATGGAACCTTGACATTATATTCATTCTCAAGCATCTTTTGCAAGTCAATAGCACTCATGTATGGGTTCTTCTTCATGATTATTTCTGCTCTTTCAGCAACCCAGCTTTGAGATGCCATACTAGTTTTCTTCCTGCTGGTAGAGGCACACATATGCTTGTCCTCCAGCTTAGTCACCCTACATGTATACACGGTGGACAAGATAGTTTAAGCCATCAAGATAGAAATATTTTATAGAAATAATGGACAAGAAATAATATAAAATATATGAAAATGATGGATGAAAAAATAGAAACAAGTACAAATTAATATACAAGAAAGAATATAAGCAAGTATCGTACCACCACAGTATTGCCTTCTTGCTTCTTCTTGGCCGTAATCTTCCATGGGCAACCTTCTTTAAATTCCTTGCAATTAGCCATATACTTTTTTGGTTGAGACATATTAATTTTTATGGCAAACTCCTTTTTTTATAGCATAGTGTTTGAGTGCCATTCTAAATCTATCCATTGAAGGGAAAGTGTCACCCACAACCATTGTTGGATTATCTATATCAAATAAAGTGAATTGCTCCACGGGTCCATGGTCATCAACAGGCAAGGCTGCACCCTCGATGTCATTGGCATCAACAACCAAGATATTAGCATCAACAAGAGCAGCATTAGCATCAGCAGCAGCCTGGCGCAACACCACCGCTGCCTCATCCTCCTCAGACCAAGCAAATTATAAAGTTTATCTTCCTAGACATAAACAGTGTAATCGTCCGTTTGTTCTTGCTCAATCAAGAGAGTTGACCAATCCACCCCACCAAAGGTTGGGGAGGCTGATGCATTGGAAGAACTACCAATTCCTGCATCACTGTTATCCGTACACAACAAAGGAAAAAAATCAATCTCACAACTGGTGGCTTTCATGTGCAGAACCAATACTCTCTCCGGCCCATATTAATTGACTTTGATTTGTCAAATTTTGGATGAACCTATATACTAAATAGTGTCTAAATTCACAAATTTTGACAAATCGAAATCAATTAATATGGGTCGGAGGGAGTACAAAATTGTATAAAAAAGGCAAAACAGTAATGTTACCTACCAATTGATCCCATATATTCACTCTCCTAATCCGCAATGCCTCTCAATATCAGAAAAAATTCACGTCATAGTTCTAGGATTGAACATATTTATTTAGTATAGATCGATTTTTTGTATAGATAGAGAATATAAAACCGAAAACGAGACAATGAGATGGGTAACCTTGCGCTCAGTCATGATCCTTGCGCTGGACTCGCCCTGCGTCGCCTACGAGAGAGGAGGTCTCCAGGAGATAGAGAGGCGGTGGCGTGTACGAGAGAGGTGGGGGAATAGACTAGCGATCACACGATGTATCTAGGCGTATCCCGTATATACTGGTTCGTGAGGATCGTGCGTGCACATTTACGCAACGGATCCAGTTGAAAGAATATTTCACCAACCAGTCCCTCCTATTGATTTGGTAAAAGACAGATCAATTTTGTATATATTATCAAAGTGCAGGCAACTTAGTAACAAATAGTCAAATTCAAGTTGGTCAGACTTTGATAATATATACGAAGTTGATCTTGCTTTCACTAAATCATTAGCAAGGACTGGTTTGCAAAAATATAATTGTAACTAGATTTCGGTGTTGTATACCCACACACGATCCGCTATATACGTGGAGGTATTCTCGCATTTCTTATGTGGTTAACTTTTGCAATTTTTTGTCGCATACAATATATCGGTTACCTCACGTATTTTAGTTTAGTTACTTAAATATGAGATATTAGCTAGTTTAATTGAGACGCGGTATTCTAGGTGTTAGGCTAATGAAACTTCGTCGTCGTCAAACACGAGAGCACAGCGACGGGCAACGAAACTGATCCGCTAGAATAACCTTTATATTTTATGTGTCGTTTATAGGGTGGGTAAATTATATACTATGGCATGAATAACTCATATGTTATGGGTGGATAACTTTTGATAATTTTTTTGTCAGAATATGCCAACATGGAATCTAGTTTCTAAGAGCTCGTCAAGACTAGTGGAATAGAGAAGTCCAGACAAAGATTGTCGGAACTGCTCGCTAGATTTAATCAATTACAGACCGGTCACCGGGTAGCAAACTCCAAAATATTTACATGTTGACGGGAGTGGTCGATGCCAGAAAATAAATTATGACACACACTTTATATATGTATTATCACCGGTTGGCATCTGTCTCATGACCGGGGTCCCAACTACATGAATGACAGCTGGAAACGCCGACGGACGAAACCTACGCCGGCGGAAAAAGGTGTAACATCCCAGTTGGCATTTAGGAACCAACGAATGGTAGATTTAGGAATCTGTGCAATTGCATGTATTCATCTGTAAAAATATGGGTAAAATTTTCGCCAAATAAAAACCTAAAGTGATCAAAGTTTCTTTCACTCTTTAAGATTAGGAATAGCCTTGGAGAATGATCGTTATAAACTTTGATATGATCTTTGTGGATTAGTGTGTTTTGAGAAATGAAATTTGAATTCAAACTTGAGTGTTGGATTTATAATTTAAAAGGAATTAGAATTATGTTTGAGTAATTCGATTGAATCAAGAGTTAACAATAAGTAACTCAAACTTTAAATAAAATAACATCATCAAGAAAATGAATATTCATTCCATATCTTTATTCAATAAATAAGTTACAAAATGTAACTTATAATAGTAATCAAGGATCTTTACAATAGTAAATGAAGTAAATGAAGAACATTCATATATTGAGTAATATTACAATATTTATTACAAAAGGATAAAATAAAGATTACAAAATAGTAAAAAAATAAAAAGTACAAAAGAATTAAATAAATATTACAAGGGACTATTCTATAAAGAAAAATAAAACCTAATCTAAAACTTGAATCTTCAAGTTTTGTACCTGCAAAACAAATCACAAACTAAAAGAAAGAAAATAAAAGATTAGGATATTTTTTTTACTCTCAGTTGTGACAGTGAGTTGCACTGTTCAACTTTACATCACTAAGTAATCTTTAGGGGCAAGTTTCACCAATATGAAAAAACTAAATCTTTCATAATTTTTAAAGCCACAAGTCAAATAATTTTAATCAGAGAGAGGGGCAAGTTTCACCAAGCAGTTAAGTGGTAAACAGATAAAAAGATAACTTTCATTCCCTGAGCATATCCACAAGGGTGCAGCAGGCACACAAGAAGCAAACACACATAAATGCATGGTGTGTGCTGTCAGCACAGCAACAACAACCCACACAATCAAAATAGATCAACATAGCCGTGGGCAAGCACCCCAACCTCATTTCCTTGCTCACACACATCTAGCACCAGCAGCCAAGCCAAACCAAACCAAACCAAACCAGATCACACCAACCACACACTTGATCATCTCATCAAGATGGTGACATAAGGAGGGGGTAGATCAGGTGGATAGCAAGAACAAGGTCAAGCTAACAGGACCAGGAGGTGGACAACATGAACAAGGACAAGTTCTAGGAGCTGGAAGTAGCATGAGCACCATCAGGAGGATAACCAGATCAGGCTAGCCACACAACCAGCTAGATCAAGCCACAAGATCAACAAGTTGCAACACCAACAACTCCATTGTTGTGGTGAGTGGTAAAAGACCATAACATGATTTATCTATCTAAGCTAGACAAGAATTCATGTGTTGTCTCATACTCAACTTCTCAGAAAAACACCCAAGTGGCGTGAGTCCATCATAGAAGGTTTTAAACATTAAAAGCCATCATAAAACTATACAGATCCAACTAGGATCTCAGAACAACCTCATTGATCCTAGCTATCAGGCCATATCTTAAATTCCAAGAATAAATATAGCTAAGATATGGACTTCTAGGCACATCTCTTAAAACAGGAGTAGCACCTTAGAATTTCTAGATCTTATGGATCTATATAACTTAATAAGCCCACAAATCATTTTTCCCAACTTTGACTCAAGAATCAGTAGCTGGTATCACTACCAGAACAGATCCATGAGGAACAACAAGATAAGGACCTAGTCCCTAAGCCTTGGACCAACATCATAGGATTTAGGGTTCAAGGAAAGAAGTTTCCACTTATCTCTGATATTAAGCAAATATTAAGCATTAAAAAAATCAAGCCAAGTAGTAGAACCTAGACTTGTGTGCCATTTTAAGATGGTGTCACAAGAGCAGCTTCTAAACCAAGCAGATTAAGCCTCTAGCTTTCACAGATAAACTCATAGACAACTAAAAATCATTTTCCTGATACTAATCACAGGAATCATTTCCAGGATATGTATACATAACATAACTGTAAGAGACCAACTAATCTCAAACTTTATATGAATCCATAAGCCAACAACTACAGATACAGTGACTACATCACTATCAATAACCAAGTAATGATAATGGTGAACTCTTAAATCACTCGGATCTCCAGGCAGGGATTCTACAGTAACACTATCATTTGAACCATATCAAATTAACCAATGGAATCAATCTGGTAAGCCACTAGAATCACCAAAGCCAAGTATAAGTTGTAATCCACATCAAACAACCACTCATCATGCTTAGGGATCATCATTACTAGATCCAAATCATCATATATATGATCAACAGAGGAATATGAACCCTAATCAGAACAAGAACCCTAATTAGGATATGAACCCTAATCAGAACATGAACACTAGCCAGGGGTAGTCAATAGAAACACATAGCACAGGGTGGCATAGCAAAGAGGACACGAGAGGAAGAAAGAACAACTTACTAAAGGTTGTTAATGTGGGCAAGAAGAGAAAGCAGAGGGTGTGGACAAGAACGGCGGCACGGGGAGCACCCCAAGGGGCGCTGCGACCCGTACCACGCCGAGGCGGCGACCACATCCACACCCGAAGGCGAGGAACACCACCACAACACACAGGAGCAGTAGAGGCGGCAGCACCAGCACCACCCCAAACCCTAGGGTTCAGGACGGAGCCGGTCTGGCCACTGGAGGGCCCCAGGTCCAAATCGAGATGGACAGGAAGGAGGATCGGGGTAAACAACCACCCCATGCATCACGGTGGCGGCCCGGGAGGTCCACGGTTGCATGAATCGCTAGCGGTGGCATCGCCGACCACGGGGTCGAGGGAGGAGGAGATGAGAACGAGAGAGAGAGACAAAGAGAAAGAGTTGGCTGGTCGGGCCAGGACACCTTCAGGGAGTCATTTTTGTTTTGCCCAATTAGGCCAAAACGGCCCAATAAACCTAACACAGCCAGCCCAATCACTTAAGGCCAGTTTTAGTAATTAAGAAAAGACCAAAATGCCCTTGAAATTAAATAAATTCTAGAAAATAAAATAAAAATCCAAAAATTATCAATAAAATATTTTTGGATTCACAATAATCCAAGCTATCTAAATAAATTAAGAAATAAAATTTTAGGCATATAATTTTTCTCAAGAATTTTACAATATATTTATTCCTTATGCAATTTTACAAAATTAAAGAAAGATGATCAAAATAAATAAAAATCACTTTTATTATATACCAATATTGTAGTATTTTAGAAAAATACTAAACAAATAATTTATATATTTTTTGAATGATAATTCTTACAGGAATTATTAAATAAGTAAAATTCAAATAAAATGAAAGAAAATAAGGAATACAATATTGAATAAATATTAAAAATTAATATTTATAAATTATTTACTTATGAAAAGAGTTTTTATAATTTAAAATAATGGGGGAGAATACACACCAAACTAAATAGTGCATTACATTACTTTGCATAATCATTTTGCTTCTTTAAATATTGTCCTTACCGGGCAATAATGATGTTTTGTAGAAATAGAAGCTCAAGGTCCAGTGCAAGCATCCGACTTCACTACCTTGCAATCTCAAGGCAAGTTCAACACTTGCTCATGTCCTTTGAAGAGTCTCTATCAAAGTATTTGCAAATTGTGTGTTATCATATATACTCTAAAGAAAGAAAATATTATTTTCTCAAATAAGGAAATCTTAGGTATCATCCTAAGTGATGATATAATGGGGCAAAAGAACATAGAGTTCTATTTGCAACAATGATGACCAATTAGGGAATTAATAACCCCTGACATCAGTGATTCTAGCGCTGTATATCACGCGTTAACCATGAGATTTGTAATGGGACAGAGAAGTCAGTTGTATCTTCTTCCTCTCGCATGTAGCCGGATGTGCAGGTCGTGTATGTTATCACTCGTAGCTTGCATATTAATTAGTAATTCATAGAGGATATGCAACATATGGGTGGGAACCCTCAACGTCCCATGATAGTTCTGGCATCTAACGGTCTGTATAAACCATTGCCGTAATTCAATATGTGGGCATGGTGTACACCAAGGAGGCATGCGAGGTTGCGAAGGGGGCAGTGATTGGCTTGGATCACCTACTGGGCCCCACATAATGGAATTGTGGACAGTAAAGTACGTCCGGTTGTGCAACAAGGAATTGATCTCTCATGGGTAAAGTAACGCACCTCTGCAGAGTGTAAAAATTGTAACTTGTTACTCCCTGTTCCGGGAAGGAGCTACGAACACAGCAGGAAAGGAACTCCATGAAATTTCTGGTCAACCTGTGAAGGCTGATGGTCATAGATTTTCATAATAAAATCAATCTTTGAAGAAAGATTTACAAAAGCTGCATAGTGCCAATGACTTATAGTCTGAGGTGGTAGTTAGAGCATCAAACTTCCCACCTTGCATATAATGAACTTGTTGGGTAACGCTGTTACTCATCCTTTTCTTTGATCCCTTGCTTATACTCTGAGGATCCCGAAGACACGCCAATGTATGCAGCCGAATGCCAAGAAGATGTGTTCTACGAGGAGCCTGACCTGTCAGGAGGTGTTGAAGGAGTGGATTACGAAATCCGCTATGGTGTCAATGACAACAAGTCAAACTAAGTACCCTAGTTAGTAGTAACCGACGGAGCCGAGCAGCATGAACCATATAGAATAAGCTGCTGAGCTCAACTCTTAGTTAGAGTTGTTACTTTTAAATTCCGCTGAAACACTTTATATTTTGGTTTGTAAGTTGAACCTTTTCGAAGTCTTGAACTTCTGGTATTGTAATAATAATAATGTGTGAATGTTTGTAATATGTACCCGCAATGTTTCTGCTGTACCACTCTAAGGGATGTGATATTTACAGAACGGTGTTCTGTGGATGTCATGCCAACGACTATAGTGTACTACACATGCAGTGGTATGCTGGGTCACCGCAGTTGGTATCAGAGCAATATTGCTTTGACCTTAGGTTGGAAACCTAGTAAAGGATATTACCTGTAGGAGTGTGTAGCAACGATAAAGAATTCTCTAAAAGAAATATAATGGGTATTCGAATGAGAATATTCCGTTATATGTTTTAGTGCGATAATTCTTTGTTATGATGCAATATACTATTGGTTACTAATAAAAATATTTTTCTTATATATACAGAGCTATGGCACCAAAGTTTCCAAAACAGACTTTGGTAAGGAAAGAGGAGACTCTTGATGATTATCAAGGATCATTCATAGACCAACTTCGTCATCTTTTAAAGATTTTTAGTTGTCCAACTAGAATTCCAGTGAACACCATAACCTATTATGATGGTCAAATGTTATCCAAGTATCGTGTGAGTATCCAACTCCCAGAGGAGCATATCATGTTGCTGTTGTGGAGGCGATAGCTAATATCCGGGAGCATAAATCCAAGGAGTTGGAAGGTAGCACATTTTCTGTGATACCTCATGATTCTATAGACTCGAAGCCTGTACCGGATCATCTTACTTTGGTTAAGAAGCATCCTAAGTTAGCTTCCAAGTTTATGGATAGATACCGAACACTCGTTGCATCTTTTTATAAGACACATCAAGTGATTGTCGAAGATAAAAATGAGATGTTAGAGTATCTAACTGATCCGAAAAGGAGGAAGCAGTTAGCATTCCAGTTGGAGAAGGAATCAAGTAGTAGTGCAAAACCTATCTTTAAGGGTATACCTATAGATCCTGAATCTTTTACACCATATCCTTATTCACCAAGGCCTGAATCTATATATGATCCTATTGTGGATATGAGGTATGCAGTACCACAGGGTTCAGAGGATGGTTCTGATAAAGAACTTCCTATTGAGAATTCTGATGGCTGGAGAATGGGATCATCTTAAGGATTCCGGGAACACCAGATGTTCATAGATGGTTCTGACAGAAATGTTGGACAATCTAGCTGAATGGGTGCAAGAATTAACTCTAGTAACAGTAGTAGAGATACCATATTAATAAATAATCAGGATGAAGAAGAAGATCTTGAGGAGAGAGTGTTTGAATCATCAACACCTTCTCGAAAACCAAGGAATATACATTATCCGGTGTTTAACTATCTTTCCCAAAGGAGCACCTAGGGAGCAGCAGGATCTGCGTATTCTGTTGACCACTCAAGGAATGAAGCTCAGGAGATGAAAGTGGGAGATAATGTTGAATATGTTTCTGAAGACTTTTCAGCTGAGCTAGAGGGAGTCAATGCGCTCAGGTTGAGTAATGACTCAAGTCCTGACACTTCAGATACTGAGTATGTTCCTTCTGGAATGCCATTTGTTCCACAAACTATGCGACGAACATCACGTCATCACGGTTGGACATCAGGCATGTATGATGAGCGTAGTTACTACTAGAAGTAGGCGACTATTTAGAAGTATCGGGTACCGTGTATTGTAATCCGAGAAAATAAGGTAGTTAGATAAATGAGGTAGTGTTGTGATTATACCTATATGGTATATGTTGTAGTGACTTTGTATTATTAAGATATTGTAATGTATAATATGTAAAATACATATTTGGATTTTATTTGGATTTTCATTGTGTGACTAGTTCTGTGCGTAAAGTCGAGCTCAGAACACATGTGCATGATGTAATTATGAGTATTTGCTTTATGTGCAGGACTAGGGGGTCATGGATACGGGTGTAGAGACCGAATCTGAACAGCAGCGGATGGAACGTGAGGCCAAGGAGAAGGTCGATGTAGATGCAACAAATCAGGGAACGTTACCACCACCACCAATGAGGCAGTTAATGGATCAAAACTTTTTGCAGTGTATGCAAATGATGCAAGAGACCCAGAACAAGTTCATGGAAGAGATGCTAGGACGAACTGGAAATCAGAGGGCACCTGAAGGTTGAGGAGTGAGTCTTTCTGACTTCTAGAATGCAAGGCCGTCACCTTTTTATCAGCTCTTGAACCAATGGATGCAGAAGATTGGCTAGCAGATACAGAAAGAAAGGTGAAGACTGTAGGTTGCAATGATGAGGAGAAATTAGGTATGCAACTCATCTTTTTTTTTTTGAGAATTACTTGCTGCGATTTTATTCAACCTCTGACAGGTCCAAACCCAAACGATTTACAATGTTGGCCGGTGGCACACCAAACCAGAACCTAGAAAACTTATTATCGCATCTATCTTTGGCTATCAATTCATTGGCAGTCCGTCGCACAGTCCGAACCTTGAATTCTTCAAAACTTCTGAGAATGGATCTGACCTCCTTCATGAGATGGCTGTGCACCGAGCGATCTTCATCCTCCCTTGATAGTTTCAAGCCTACTCCCTGGTTGTACGTCTCCAGAATTAGCTTCTTTACCTGAACTTCTCTGGCTAGCAACGCAGCCTGCCTACAGGCTAATAACTCGGCCCTTCAGCATCAAAGGTGTGGGGTAAAAAATGGCCAGCTCCAGCGATGAAGTTTCCATGATGATCGCGCACGATCGCCCCCGTTCCTCCTCTTCCATCAGCCAAGTGAAAAGCACCATCAGCATTTACTTTGTACCAGCCCTCTCCCGGCAGAAGCCAGTGCTCTGCTGAGGATGTTGCCTTAGGACTAGGTGGATTCTGGACATTATGCCGTTCCTCCATCGCCAGCACTGCTCGACGTGCAATAGTTCTTGGGTCCTCAACTTGGGCAGCATCACGGGCTTCATTTCTTGCCAGCCAGATGTAATAAATAGTCATCATCCCTAATTCCTTTTCCCGTTCCTTGCTTCTGCACAACCAGTCCAACAGCCACCACCGGAGATCACTATGAGAGAGGATTTCAGCGGGTGGATGATTAACTTTGCCTGCCAATGAGATGAGTTCTTGCCAGACCATGGCGGAGTGTGGACAAGTCCAGAACCTGTGTTCCAGATTCTCCTCCCGGTCGCATGCAATGCATCTCACCCTTCGTTTGATCTTCCGCCGCTGAAGTTCAGTTCCGACAGCAAGGCCGTTCTGAATCAAACGCCACATGTGAACCTTCACCTTGCCTGGAACCTTGGTATCCCATAGAGCCAGCCAACCCGCATGCGTCCGACAGGACGAAGAGGATTCAGGAATCCCCTCCTTCAATCTTTTACATTGCATTCCCATATGGTAAGCTGACTTTACCGAGAAGATGCCGCTCTTTGTAAAGTTCCAGGCAAGGAAGTCGCTCGTTCCTACCCGTCCCACCGGAATCTGAAGAATGTCTTTGATATCTGGTTCAGCAAAGTGCTCCTGGAGCCTATGCTCATCCCAGCCTTGGCCGTCTGGAAGCAAGAGTTCTGAAACCTTGTTCAACTCGTCATCAGGATCACGACCCAGTGGTCTCATTGATCCTTCTCTCGGAATCCAACAGTCATTCCATGCCGAAACCTTTGCTCCATCTCCTATCCTCCAAACAAGGCCTCCAGCATCATGGTGGGAGAATCAGTTAGCCATGCAACAACCAGGAAGGGAGTACACTTGGTGTCAACACCCGGATTTTTCATCCCAGATGCCTGTTATGCCATACATCGCAATCCCAGGATTACCATTTTTGCGAGACATAACAGAATTGGATACCAAAGTACATCATCCATTACAAACCATACATAATGTATTACACAAATAAGGATCTCATGATCTAGTTCTTAGTACAACTCAAGCAGCGGAAATACGTAATAATAACGGTAGCGTAGGCGAAGCTCCATCTTCGGGGTCACAGGCAATGCTGACGATGGGAGATGATCCTAGTTGTCGTAACCTTCCTGGGGTCCATCTTCCAGGTACTCCTCTTCATATTCTAGCCATGGGAATAGCCAGGGACAAAGCCATGAGTACTCTTTAAGTACTCGCAAACTAATACTAACAGGAAAGGGGGTTTTTGGACAATAGGACACTAGGCTCTAGGGTTGTTTTGCAAAACCCAGATTTATCTCTACTAAGTTCCGAAGCTAGTCACAATTTTATAACTCCTTGGTGGGATCTTGTAACTCATGTCACAACTCTGTTGTGGTCAAGTCAAAGTCTCAATTCATTTCACAAGTCATTTTGAAAAATATGACGGGGGAACAATATGGACACTCCAACTGTCCATAACCGCGGACGCGGCTATTCGAATAGTTTGACACTCTGCAGAGATTGTACACTTTCACCACAACATTCGATACATCCGTCAGGAACAAATCCTGAATTCACCATACTCAGTATGCGGATAATCAATCCTGAATTCACCATCCATTACAAACGATACATAAGTTCTTACACAAATAGGGATCTCATGATCCAGTTCTTAATACAACTTCAAGCAGCGGAATACGTAATAATAACGGTAGCGTAGGCGAAGCTCCATCTTCGGGGTCACAGGCAATGCTGACGCTGGGAGATGATCCTAGTTGTCGTAACCTTCCTGGGGTCCTTCGTCATGGTACTCTTCTTCATAGTCTGGCCACGGGAATAGCCAGGGACAAAGCCATGAGTACTCTTTAAGTACTCGCAAACTAATACTAACAAGTGAAGGGGGTTTTTGTAATAGGACACTAAGCTCTAGGGTTGTTTTGCAAAAAGCCAGATTTACCTCTACTAAGTTCAGAAGCAAGAAAAGCTAGTTGAAATTTTATAACACCTAAGTGGGAACTTGAATTTCATATCACAACTCTGTTGTGGTCAAGTCAAATTCTCAATTCATTTCACACATCATTTTGAAAACATCTAACAGGGGAACAGTATGGCCACTCCAGCTGTCCATAACCGTGGACGCGGCTATTCGAATAGTTTGACACTCTGCAGAGATTGTACACTTTCACCACAACATTCGATACATCCGTCAGGAACAAATCCTGAATTCACCATACTCAGTATGTGGATAATCAATCCTAACCTTTCAATTACACGCCCTATTCTAGGCACCTCTCCTGTGAGTTTGGCCTCCCAACCATGACCAACTGTCATCTTGGGTACTTCACAGGTGGACAATCTTCACAAGGTAGCCTCAGCTCAGACCTTGGCCGTGAGGGAACCCATACTAAGGTATATAAGTTTCCAGTCAAGCCCTACCCAATTTTCAGGTATTGTGGTTGTATGGTAAAATTGGAATGGTATCGCATCCAGACAACCATTAGTTTTATAAAGGGCTATGGCTCATGCCTTAACATTTCCGTCATCCAAATCATCTGGTGTTCGGAACACATGTCAAAACATCTCAGTAGAATGACTCATCATTCTAAGGTTTTCATAACCATTTTCCACCAAGTATTCCCATCTAAAGTTGATCAAGTTTTATGCTTAGCACTAGCATCTACAAGTGGGAGTGAGTACTAATGAGGGGTGGTAAACAAGTGTAGTTTAACTAGGTTCAATCTCATGCCTTAGGATGACATCAAGATTATCTAGCTTAGGCCAAATTTAATGCTCTTTATGCAACCTTTAGTTATCTTCCTAGAATCTACAAGTCACTTAAGTAAACTCTAAGAAATAGCTTTGATAAAGAAATAAAGTAGAAATCTTGTAAGTAAAACTAGGAGGGGGTATCATCAAATATGTCTAACCAAGCATGCTTAGTGCATTGCATAGGTTATCTAACTTTCATAATTGCAAGTGTTAGCTTGCCTTGAGCAGAGCAGTGGTTGAAGTTCTCCTCGGCTTCTTCTTCGTAGTATCCTCCTTCCTCCTCGTATCATTGGTCGGTACTAGAGTCTATAAACAAATACGAGGTACACAATCACCAAATAATACTTAACTACTTTCAATCATCACACAAAGGGGTTCTATAGATCATCTAGCATCATCCCTAACATTACAAGATTTAAGCATTTGTCTTATTTATTTTATCTTTAGAAAAGTAATTTCTACTTATTGAAAAACTACTTAAGATTTAATATTCTCCAACTCAAACATGGGATGATGTTGACACATGTCATCACCACATATTTCAGTACATGAGAATGTGATTTAAAGTGGTGTCATAATTTAATAAGGTTTAACCTTTTTATTTTAAATCATTAAAGTGGCTAGAAATGCCTATGTGGCATTATTTTATTACTTGAACATTATTTCTGTAAGTAAACCCATAAATTTTTATATATTCTGAAAGGTATGATCAATTATGATTTTTGAGAGTTGGAATCAACTCAAAATCTATTATGGTTTAAATTTGAAAAATGTTTGAATACGGAAAAGCTTATGCCTTGTTATTTTTACCAAGGTTGATCTATAGATCCGAATGATTTGAATCCAACGGGCTTGGATTCAGCATTTCAATATCTTTCTAACAAAATTGGTTTCATGAAATTTGGTTCACTGAATCGAGCTAGGTTGATTTTTGAAACCAGGTACAGAACTGAGTTTGAATATAAATAGAAAAAGCTAAATTCAAACGAGTGGGATGCGCGGGAAGGGTTATTGGGCCGGCCCAGTGTCACTCCGCAGCACAGGGCGCAGCTGACGGGGGCGTCTACTGGTCAGTGGATCATTAAACGCGAAGCGTTACGGGGCGATGTGGTGTGTTGGATTAGATTGAAGATCGACGACTGAGGGTCGTCGTCGACGATGAACAGGTCACCGGCGAGCTCGAACCCTAGCGGATCAGTGGGTGTACATAGGGGGCATACCAGGGCTCCAGTGACGACGGCGAGGCGGGCAAACGACAAAGTCGATGACGACAAACTCAGGGGTGGTCACGGCAGCTCCGGGGGTGGATGAAATCAACGACTCCCTTCTTCTCCAGAGGCGGCCTGCTCCAGCGCAATTCCGGCGAGCTGCTGCTCCTCGTGCTCCGGCTAAGGGGTGGAAGGATCAGTGAGGTGAGGGGAGTGAGATGGTGTGAAGAAATCGAGTGGGGGTCGTATCCTTTTATAGGCTCGACGGCGAGACCGAGAGGGATGGGCAGACGATGGTGGCGACACGGCTACGGGCGTCTAGAGGCATGGCTGAGGTTGGGATCGACAGGCGGTCTCCTGGCGATGCTCTAAGGTTTAAATGCGCGTGTAGGGGCGGTGGCAAATGGTCGGGAACGTGCGGTGCTCTGCACGGCAGAGGCGGCGTCTTCGACGGCGAGCGGTGGCTGTGAGGCATAGGGCGGTGAACGGGGGTGTCTGCCGTGCTCCCTGGGTCATGGCGAAGCGGTGGGCATGGGCTGCGGTCGAGGGGCAGCGTGTGCACGCATGCCGGGTGCGGCGCTCTGGCACATGCTCGGCATGTCGCAGTGGCACTGGGCACGCGGCGTGCTCGGTGGTCCATGGCTTTCCTTCACTCGGGGAGGGGACAGTTGGTGGCGGTGGAGTGATGGCTACCTCCCAGACATGGCTAGAGAGGGGGAGATGGTCTGCTGCGGCGGCGACCAGGTTTGGCCGGTGAGGTGGCTCGGATTGCTCACCACTGATGACAATGGCCAGCTTACAGTGAGGCTAGAGGTTGCCAATTAGGCTAGATGATCTACTAAATGGGTGCTGTGAGCTAGAGAGGGAACCAGTTAGGCCCAAAACACTATTAAAAACAGTGAATTTGATTTGTTTTCAATTTGCCTGTCAAGTGTTTGATGAAATGGCCGCAAGAACTTGAGTTTTGAAATTTGAAAATATTTTTGGTGGGTGTGCTAGGCACGTGCTGAGGATTCTGTGGATGCTTGGGTTTTGAAAATTGAGCTTGTTTGAGTGGTTTTTGAAATAGTGGGATCTTCCCCTATGAAATAAATTCACTTTTAAACTGTCATTTAAACTAAGCATTTAAATGTTTTTGGATGATCACAAAGTGGGCCTTGGTACCTTATTATGAGTACTATCAAGGGGTGCAAAGATCCATACATGTTTCTGTTAAGTTATGAAAGTTAGAGATAGCCAAAGTAGGTATGGGAGTTAATTTGGCCAAAGTGACCATTCACTTAATTTGTTTGTTTTGACTTGTTTGTCTTTGGGAAAACATTGGGGATTGTTTATATGATGTTTATTTCACCTAAGAATCCTTTTACAAGCAAAGAAACACAGAACCATGGCAATTCAAAAGAATCCAAATTTTAATGCACACACATATGATGGCTTTCATCTTTTTAATTGGAAAAGTTTTTGTTAACCCTAATTTTGATGATTAGAGTTTGATGATCCAAGTTTAGTATTTTTGGGATGTTACAAACATTCCCCCCTTAAACAAAAATCTCGTCCCGAGATTTGAAAAAGGACGAAAAAAGATTACCTAGGATTTGAAGAGATCGGGAAACTGCGTCCTGATGTGATCTTCGTGCTCCCAGGTAGCTTCCTCTTCTGTGTGGTTACTCCACTGAATCTTGAGAAACTTGATGCTCTGGGTTCTGGTAGTTCTGAAGGCTTCTTCCAAAATACGGATGGGTACTTCGGGGTAGGTCAGGTCATCGTTGATTTATATGGTCCGGTGATCAATATTCTTGAACACTTCCGTCTTCTCTGGAACTTCGAGGCACTTGCGAAGTAATGAGATATGGAACACAGTGTGCACAGCTGACATCTCTTCAGGTAGTTCCAATTGATACGACACTTCTCCTCAATGGTTCAGAATCTTGAAGGGGCCGATATATCTGAGGGCTAACTTTCCTTTGAGTTAGAAACGCTCCATTCCCTTCAATGGCGACACTTTCAGATACACAAAATCTCCTATGTTGAAGGCGAGGTCTCGACGTCTCTTGTCGGCGTAACTCTTCTGCCTTGACTGGGCTGTCTTGAGGTGCTCACGAATCTTGTGAACGTTCTCTTCCGCTTCTCGTAGAATATCGGGTCCGAAAATCTGACTCTCTCCTACTTCCGACCAATTCAAAGGGGTGCGACACTTCCTTCCATACATAAATTCAAATGGGGCCATTTGCAAACTGGATTGATAACTGTTGTTGTATGAAAATTCTGCAAACGGCAGACAGTCTTCCCACTTAGATCCATACTCTAACACACATGCTCTCAACATGTCTTCGAGTATTTGATTTACTCGTTCCGTTTGTCCATCAGTCTGAGGGTGATAAGCTGTGCTGAAATCTAGTCGGGTTCCTAAACCTTCTTGGACTTTCTTCCAGAATCTCGAGGTAAACTGAGTTCCTCGATCCGATACGATGTTCTTGGGAACTCAGTGCAAACTGACGATTCTAGCGATGTATAACTCCGCTAGCTTCAAACTCTGATATGTGGTCTTGACGGGTAAGAAATGGGCGACTTTGGACAATCTGTCCACTATGACCCAGATAGAGTCATTTCCCCTACTAGAAGTAGGCAATCCAGTGATAAAGTCCATTCTGACGGAATCCGATTTCCATTCCGGAATCTGCAATGGTTGCAACAATCCAGCGGGTCTTTGATGTCCCGCCTTGACTCTCTGACATATATCACACTTGGCGATATAGCTTTCGATTTCTCTCTTCATCTTATGCCACCAAAATTGTTCCTTCAAATCTTGATACATCTTCGTTCCTCCAGGGTGGATAGAATAAAGAGTATCATGAGCTTCCTTCAGAATAACTTCTTTCAACTCAGAATCTGCTGGTACACAAAGGCATCCTTTGTACCACAGAACTCCTTCTTCGTCTTCCGTGAATCCGGGTACTTTGCCTGTACCGATATGACACTTGATTCCGTCGATACTAGCATTTCCTTTTTGTGCCTCTTTGATCTGGCTGATCAAAGTGGGTTCAAGTTCTATGCTAGCCAAAAATCCTTCACTCACTAATTCCATTCGAAAATCTTCCATCTCCTTGTGCAAACTTGGTTGCTCCTTCAAAATCATGGAGTTCAAGCGGCACGACAATCTGCTAAGGGCATCTGCTACCACGTTGGCTTTACCAGGGTGATAGTGAATGTCCAGATCGTAATCCTTGATTAACTCAATCCATCTACCCTGTCTCATATTCAGCTCCTTCTGAGTGAATATATACTTCAGACTCTTGTGATCCGAATAGATCTCACAACGGTTTCCCATCAGGTAATGCCTCCATGTCTTCAGGGCTAGAACTACGGCTGCGAGCTCAAGGTCATGGGTTGGGTAATTTTGCTCATGTTGTTTCAGTTGTCGAGATAGATAAGATATAACTTTGCCTTCTTGCATTAGCACACATCCGAGACCGATCTTGGATGCATCACAATGCATGTCAAAGGGCTTCGTGATATCCGACATGATTAAGATTGGGGCTGAAATCAATCTCTTCTTGAGTTCTTGAAAACCCGCTTCACATTTGTCGGTCCATTCAAACTTCTTGTCCTTCTTCAGCAATTGGGTCATGGGTCTAGCGATACTTGAGAATCCTTCTACGAACTTGCGGTAATATTCCGCCAATCCGAGAAATGCACGAACTTGGGTTTGAGTGGTTGGGGCTTGCCAATCTTCGACATCTTTCACCTTTGCAGGGTAAACGGAAATTCCTCCGGCTGATACAATGTGTCCAAGGAATCCTACCTCCTGTAACCAGAATTCACATTTGCTAAACTTGGCATACAACTGATGCTCTCTAAGGGTTCCAAGAATGGTCCTTAGGTGTAGCTCATGTTCTTCTTCTGATTTGGAATAAATTAGAATGTCATCAATGAAAACAACAACAAACTTATCCAGGAAGTCCATAAAAATCTTATTCATGATATTCATGAAATAAGCGGGGGCATTGGTTAATCCAAAAGACATGACAGTATACTCGTATAATCCATATCTGGTGGTAAAGGCAGTTTTTGGAATATCGTCTGCACGAATCTTGAGTTGATGATAGCCTGTTCTAAGATCAATCTTAGAAAACACTTTGGCACCGGTCAACTGATCAAACAAATCTTCTATCTTGGGCAATGGGTATTTGTTCTTGATAGTGACATCATTCAACTTCCGATAATCCGTACACAAATGGTTACCTCCATCCTTCTTGTCCACGAACAAAACAGGTGATCTCCATGGTGACACACTTGGTTCAATTAATCCAATTTCCAGCATGGCATCCAGTTGCTTCTTCAGTTCTGCTAGTTCATACGGGTTCATACTATATGGTCTCTGGGCTATGGGTCCGGTTCCGGGGATTAGTTTAATGATAAACTCGATATCCCGATCTGGGGGCATAGTGGGCAAAACATCTGGAAATACATCGGGGTATTCACAGACTATCCGGACTTGGTCAATGGTAGGTTGGGCTATACTCTTGTTGCACTTGAATTGACGAGGTAAGGTTTCAGATATATGCTCGGCTGATATTCCAGCGGTACTGGTCATGGTTATGGCTTTCTTGGCACAGTCAATTAATCCTTTATGTTTGGACATCCAATCCATTCCTAGTACTACTTCCAAACCTTTAGTTCCGAGTACTATCAGATTAGCATAAAAATCTATGCCATAGATTCGTATAGGGACGGCTTTGCAAATTTGCCTAGCTTTGGTGGTTGAACTGGGGATTTGAACAATCATAACATGCATCAGTTTGGTTGGTTGAATCTTACTAGTGCATGCAAATTCTTCGGTGACAAATGAGTGCGATGCACCAGAATCAAACAAAACTCTAACAAGTACTGAATTAACAGAAAACATACCCAGCACGACGTCTGGCGCTTCCTGGGCTTCTTCGGCATGCATGAAAAAAAGACGGCCGTTGCGGTTGAGTGAATTCCCTAGGGCAAACCTTCTTCCTGGCTAAACACGACGCTGCTGCTGAGATGGGGCATTTGCATTGGGGGATGCGGCATTCTTCTTGGGGCATTCATTGGAGTAGTGACCCTTATTTCCGCAATCATAACAAGTCACTTGCGACTTGTCCTTTGCTGCAACAGGCACATCATTGCTTCCAGTCCTCGGGGTAGTGTTGGTGTTGGCGGCAGCATTGTTGTTGTTTAACTTGGGTGGGGCACGGTTGAAATTGTTAGAGTTGCCGGGGTTGTTGTGATTTCCTCCGGGTCTCGGGTTTCCACGGTTGGGATAGGTCAGACGGTTCATCGGGGTCTGTTAGTTCTCAGGGCAAATCCTGGAGATGGGTTAGGGCGATACTTTGGGGTATGATGGGTTCCTGGCTGATGCATCATGCGACGCTTGCGGTTCTCATTGTCTTGGTTGATCTTTCCTTCCATCTGGATGGCAGAGTCGACAAGGGCTTCAATATCAGCAAAGGGGATATTGACCAACACAGTCTGCATCTCATCGTGCAGACCATTCAAGAATCTCTCTTTCTTCTTGGCTTCGGTGTCGATCTCATCCGGGGCATACCTAGCCAATGACAAGAATTTGTCACGGTATTTCACTACGGTCATCGATCATTGCTTCAGTTCTCTGAACTCATCTCTCATTCTCTTGATCAAACCCGGTGGCACATGGGTTCTGTTGAACTTGACCTTGAATTCCTCCCAGGTCATCATCTGTCCTCCGATCATTGCACGAACGCTATTCCACCACGCTCTTGCATCTCCGGCTAGATAGTGGGTGGCGAACAGAACTTTCTCGTTGGTTTCCACTCCGGCGACTTCTAGGTTGTTTTCCATGGTTTGCAGCCAATCATCAGTGTCTAGGGACTCTTCCGATTTAGTGAAAACAGGTGGGTTGGTGTTCTGGAAATTCTTGAGCTTAGATCCATGCTGTCCTAATTTCCTTGGCCTTGATTATTGTGGGCCAGCTGAGCTATCTGCTGAAGGGTGGCTAAGTTGGCTTGACGTTCGGCTCTTTCAGCTTCGCGGTCAGAAACCAACATTTGCAGGATCTGCAACATCGGGTCTGGGGATGAACCACTTCCTCAGCGTGGCATCTGAAGATTGAGATAGATCATGAGAAAAGAGGGAAATTTCTAAGGTTCAGGGACTTTGAAAGGTTTTTAAAGTTTGACTCGAATTTTCTAGCAACTTGCTTTTCATTTATTCATTCATAGCACAGGATACAAACACACACCACAACAAAGGTAAACAGATGGTTTTAAGAACCATTCTGGAAACTACGATACAGTGGGACCGAATATAACTCACTATGCTAGTGCTCAAGTGCTACTACTCCTTGGAGTCGGTGTAGTCGTCATCCTCATCATCCTCATCATCATCGATGAAGGCGAAATCATCCTCATCGGTGAAGAAGTCCATAGCCTAATCCTCCAGAAAATCATCATCATCGCTGAGATAGGAGTAGGGGTCTCCACGAAGATCCTCTCTGGCATTATCCCTTTCCTCCAACTGCATGTCCCTCTCGTGGATGGTCTCCTCCAAATCCGAGATACGGTGGCGAAGACGGGCAATGATGCGCTCCTTCTTATCGAGCTGACGGCGGCGAGACTTGCGATCCTTCTCTAGCATGGCGATGGTCTGATCCTTCATCTTGATGATGGCATCATTGTGGTTAGAGTAGTCACGACAATTGTCCAATTCCTGCTGACGATCGTACATCATGAAGCTAAGGTGGTCCAATTGAGTCTTCAGCTCGTGGTGGTAGGGGGCTTCCAGTGGCTGTCCCATAGCATCACGCCTTGGACAAAACTCAAAGCGGGTACACTTGATCTGGTTGATACTCTGCCCACACAGATGGGAAAGACCTTCTTGCATGGCCCTGGAAAGTCCATCGAGCCAGTTGTTTTCTCTTAAGGTGAACTGAATTCCCTCGGCAGTGGGAGGTTCAATCTTTCCTCAGAGACTTGCAACAATTAGCCACTACAGATCTTCTCCTCCTTGATCATTGAGCTGAGCTACGAAGAACTCGGGGTGCGGACGCTCCAGAAGTTCCGAAAGCTGGTCCAAATCCCGCTCAAAGATAAGGTCTCCTCCATTCCCCAACTGATAAAACTTGATGTACTTCACGCCCATCTATAAGAATATAGGATGACTAAGTTAGTAGAGTGATCAAGTGTGTCAAATTTTATGTATTTTGCAAGAGTTTTTGAGGAACATGAACTTTTATGAAAGAATCAAGGTGATAAGAATGGGAATAAGTTTTTGTAAATATTTGCTTCCTTTGGTTTTGAAACTAAGTTTTTGATTCAAACGTCCAGTCTAACTAGGGTCTCCTATGGTCAGGATGGCTGTGATACCAACTTGTCAACACCCGGATTTTTAATCCCAGATGCCTGTTATGCCATACATCGCAATCCCAGGATTACCATTTTTGCGAGACATAACAGAATTGGATACCACAGTACATCATCCATTACAAACCATACATAAGGTCTTACACAAATAAGGATCTCATGATCCAGTTCTTAGTACAACTCAAGCGGCGGAAATACGTAATAATAAAGGTAGCGTAGGCAAAGCTCCATCTTGTGGTCACAAGCAATGCTGACGATGGGAGATGATCCTAGTTGTCGTAACCTTCCTAGGGTCCTTCGTCCTGGTACTCTTCTTCATAGTCTGGCCACGGGAATAGCCAGGGACAAAGCCATGAGTACTCTTTAAGTACTCGCAAACTAATACTAACAAGTGAAGGGGGATTTTGTAATAGGACACTAAGCTCTAGGGTTGTTTTGCAAAAAGACAGATTTACCTCTACTAAGTTCAGAAGTAAGAAAAGCTAGTTGAAATTTTATAACACCGAAGTGGGAACTTGAATTTCATATCACAACTCTGTTGTGGTCAAGTCAAATTCTCAATTCATTTCACACGTCATTTTGAAAACATCTAACAGGGGAACAGTATGGCCACTCCAACTATCCATAATCGTGGACGCGGCTATTCGAATAGTTTGACACTCTGCAGAGATTGTACACTTTCACCACAACATTCGATACATCTGTCAGGAACAAATCCTGAATTCACCATACTCAGTATGCGGATAATCAATCCTAACCTTTCAATTACATGCCCTAGTCTAGGCACCTCTCCTGTGAGTTTGGCCTCCCAACCATGACCAACTGTCATCTTGGGTACTGCACAGGTGGACAATCTTCACAAGGTAGCCTCAGCTCAGACCTTGGTCGTGAGGGAACCCATACTAAGGTATATAAGTTTCCAGTCAAGCCCTACCCAATTTTCGGGTATTGTGGTTGTATGGTAAAATTGGAATGGTATCGCATCCAGACAACCATTAGTTTTATAAAGGGCTAAGGCTCATGCCTTAACATTTTCGTCATCCAAATCATCTGGTGTTCGGAACACATGTCAAAACATCTCAGTAGAATGACTCATCATTCTAAGGTTTTCATAACCATTTTCCACCAAGTTTTATGCTTAACACTAGCATCTACAAGTGGGAGTGAGTACTAATGAGGGGTGGTAAACAAGTGTAGTTTAACTAGGTTCAATCTCATGCCTTAGGATGACATCAAGATTATCTAGCTTAGGCCAAATTTAATGCTCTTTATGCAACCTTCAGTTATCTTCCTAGAATCTACAAGTCACTTAAGTAAACTCTAAGAAATAGCTTTGATAAAGAAATAAAGTAGAAATCTTGTAAGTAAAACTAGGAGGGGTATCATCAAATATGTCTAACCAAGCATGCTTAGTGCATTGCATAGGTTATCTAACTTTCATAATTGCAAGTGTTAGCTTGCCTTGAGCAGAGCAGTGGTTGAAGTTCTCCTCGGATTCTTCTTCGTAGTATCCTCCTTCCTCCTCGTATCCTTGGTCGGTACTAGCGTCTATAAATAAATACGAGGTAACAATCACCAAACAATACTTAACTACTTTCAATCATCACACAAAGGGGTTCTATAGATGATCTAGCATCATCCCTAACATTACAAGATTTAAGCATTTGTCTTATTTATTTCATATTTAGAAAAGTAATTTCTACTCATTGAAAAACTACTTAAGATTTAATATTCTCCAACTCAAACATGGTATCATGTTGACACATGTCATCACCACATATTTCAGTACATGAGAATGTGATTTAAAGTGGTGTCACAATTTAATAAGGTTTAACCTTTTTTATTTTAAATCATTAAAGTGGCTAGAAATGCCTATGTGGCATTATTTTATTACATGAACATTATTTCTGTAAGTAAACCCATATATTTTTATATATTCTGAAAGGTATGATCAATTATGATTTTTGAGAGTTGGAATCAACTCAAAAGCTATTATGGTTTAAATTTGAAAAATGTTTGAATGCAGAAAAGCTTCTGCCTTGTTATTTTTACCAAGGTTGATCTATAGATCCAAATGATTTGAATCCAACGGGCTTGGATTCAGCATTTCAATATCTTTCTAACGTAATTGGTTTCATGAAATTAGGTTCACTGAATCGAGCTGGGTTGATTTTTGAAACTAGGTACAGAACTGAGTTTGAATATAAATAGAAAAAGCTAAATTCAAACGAGTGGGCTGCGCGGGAAGGGTTATTGGGCCGGCCCAGTGTCACTCTGCAGCACAGGGCGCAGCTGACAGGGAGCGTCTACTGGTCAGTGGCTCATTAAACGCGAACCGGTACGGGGCGATGTGGTGCGTTGGATTAGAATGAAGATCGACGGCTGAGGGTCGTCGTCGACGATGAACAGGTCACCGGCGAGCTCAAACCCTAGCGGCTCAGTGGGGGTGCATAGGGGGCATACCGAGGCTCCAGTGATGATGGCGAGGCGGCAAACGACAAAGTCGACGACGGCGAACTCAGGGGTGGTCACGGCAGCTCCGGGGGTGGACGAAATCAACAGCTCCCTTCTTCTCCAGAGGTGGCCTGCTCCAGCGCAATTCCGGCGAGCTGCTGCTCCTCGTGTTTCGGCTAAGGGGTGGAAGGATCAGTGAGGTGAGGGGAGTGAGATGGTGTGAAGAAATCGAGCGGGGGTCGTCTCCTTTTATAGGCTCGACGGCGAGACCGAGAGGGATGGGCAGACGACGGTGACGACACGGCTACGGGCGGCTAGAGGCATGGCTGAGGTTGGGATCGACGGGCGGTCTCCTGGTGATGCTCTAAGGTTTAAATGCGTGTGTAGGGGCGGTGGCAAATGGTCGGGAACGTGCGGTGCTCTGCGCGGCTGAGGCAGCATCTTCGACGCCGAGCGGTGGCTATGAGGCATGGGGCGGCGAACGGGGGTGTCTGGCGTGCTCCCTGGGTCATGGCGAAGAAGTGGGCACGGGCTGCGGTTGAGGGGCAGCGTGTGCTCGCGTGCCGGGTGCGGCTCTCTGGCGCATGCTCGACATGTCGCAGTGGCACTAGGCGCGCGGCGTGCTCGGTGGTCCACGGCATTCCTTCGCTCGGGGAGGGGACAGTTGGTGGCGGTGGAGTGCTGGCTACCTCCCAGACATGGCTAGAGAGGGGGAGATGGTCTGCTGCGGCGGCGACCAGGTTTGGCCAGCGAGGTGGCTCGGATTGCTCACCATTGATGACAATGGCCAGCTTACAGTGAGGCTAGAGGTTGCCAATTAGGCTAGATGATCTACTAAATGGGTGCTGTGAGCTAGAGAGGGAACCAGTTAGGCCTAAAACACTATTAAAAACAGTGAATTTGATTTGTTTTAAATTTGCCTGCCAAGTGTTTGATGAAATGGCCGCAAGAACTTGAGTTTTGAAATTTGAAAATATTTTTGGTGGGTGTGATAGGCATGTGTTGAGGATTCTGTGGATGCTTGGGTTTTTAAAATTGAGCTTGTTTGAGTGGTTTTTGAAATAGTGGGATCTTCCCCTATGAAATAGATTCACTTTTAAACTTTCATTTAAACTAAGCATTTAAATGTTTTTGGATGATCACAAAGTGGGCCTTGGTACCTTATTATGAGTACTATCAAGGGGTGCAAAGATCCATACATGTTTCTGTTAAGTTCTGAAAGTTAGAGATAGCCAAAGTAGGTATGGGAGTTAATTTGGCCAAAGTGACCATTCACTTAATTTGTTTGTTTTGACTTGTTTGTCTTTGGGAAAAGTTTGGGGATTGTTTAGATGATGTTTATTTCACCTAAGAATCCTTTTACAAGCAAAGAAACACAGAACCATGGCAATTCAAAAGAATCCAAATTTTAATGCACACACATATGAAGGCTTTCATCTTTTTAATTGGAAAAGTTTTTGTTAACCCTAATTTTGATGATTAGAGTTTGATGACCCAAGTTTAGTATTTTTGGGATGTTACACCTTGGAAGAGTTCAAACAGAGATTCCGTGAATATCATGTTCTACAAAGTGTTATGGAGTTGAAGTGAAGAGAGTTTGAGGAGCTTTAGGAGGGATATACTAGTGTCATGAAGTATGTCCGGGAGTTTAGTCAACTGTCTCGTTATGCTGAGGAAGATGTTAACACAGAAGAGAAGTGGAAGAAGTGTTTCCTGCGTTGGTTAAATCCGTTTGTGATGATGCAGTTAAGGTTGGCTAATAAGCAAACTTATCAGTAGTTGCTGGATGCAGCCATCACTTTCGAAGATGACTACAAGAATGTCCAAGAAGATAGGAGGAAGAGAGCCAAGAAGGAAACCAAGAGAATTCAGGCAAGTAAACCTAAACCCGATCTGGATTTCAAACCTCGGAACAAGGCCTATGGTAACAATAACCATAACAAGGGAAGTGGTGGAAATCAATCCAATCCTAGGAGGAATGTTATCTGTAACAACTGTGGAATTCCAGGGCATTTCCAGAGGGAATGTAAAAATCCTGTAGTGATCTGTTACGGTTGTGGTCAGAAGGGGTATATCAAGCCCGACTGCCCAAGCAAACCACCAGGTGGTTGGCCTACCAAGGGAGGAGGACAAGCCAGTGGAGGAAATGGACATCCCAATCGAGGAGGAAATAATGTCAAGAACAACAATGGCAAGAGGAGCAGACCTACCGGGAAGCTGAATTGCGCAACCCTAGAGGAGGTGGATAACTCAGAGCATGTAGTGATAGGTACGCTCAATATCCTTACCAATCACAGAAAATTTCTATTTGATACTGGTGCAACTACTTCATTCATTTCTGAAGAATTCTGTGAAAAATTTGGGATTAGAAGGTTAACGTTTGAAATTCCTATGACCGTAGTGACGGCAGGGGGAATGTAGTTGTATGCCACATTAAACAAGATCAGGTTATCTCGATCTATGGTTGTACATACTTTGCGGACCTTTATGTGATTCCTTTGAAGGGAATTGCAATAGTGTTGGGGATGGACTGGATGACTGAACATGGGGCTCAGATAAATTGTGAGGAGAAAACTGTCTCAATCAAAACTCCAAGTGGAGCAAGAATAGTGTATCAAGCAGATAGACACAGTCATATCATGGTGTTTCTTCATTTGAACTCAATGAAGGAGGTCAAGTTGGAAGATATTCCTATAGTAAATGAATTTCAAGATGTTTTTCCAGCAGAGCTACCTGGAATGCCACCACATCGGGAGATAGAGTTCACTATTGATCTAATTCCAGGTACAACACCAATAGTTCAAGCACCATATAAGATGGGACCAAAAGAATTAAAAGAACTCAAAGAGCAAATTGATGAGTTAGCCAGAAAAGGATTTATCCAGGAAAGTGTGTAGAGGTCCCAACCTTTAATAAGGTAGAGATCCCTGTGTTTACAATGCTAGTCCCTGGATCAATATCTAGCATCCACAGTTAAGATGTAATATCAAGAAACAAAGGTCATAATACAACTTTATAACCAGGAATAAAATAATTCATTACATCTTACATAGCTCATTTGGCTATCTCATTACAATGCAGCAGAAATAACTATAGCATGGAGTCCTTCATCTTCAAAGTGTCATAGGCAATCATGTTGGTTGTAGACTTGTAATCCTAATCAACACACTTTACTAACATCAAACAAACCAGCAACATAATAAGTTACAGCCACAAGGGTCAATACATTTCAATTGTATTGGCAAGTGATACTATGGTAGTATAGTGGTAACTATCATCTATATGCATTTGACTAAGTGGAGCTTAGGCTTGCTTTGCTCAAAATAGATTTTTCCAATCAGTTGAAAACACTAAGTTTTTGTTTGGCAAAATCACCCAAGGCATCTCCCAATAGAAATTGGTGATCCATAAACCCTTGTTCAACCACAAGTTTTAACTTAGAAAATTGGGATGAGGAGATTCTTGATAGCTTCCATGTCTTGATGCTCAAATTGTCTAATACCAGGGACATGGCTAAGTACTTAGATTTTTCACTCTGCAGAGGTGGTGCACTTTCCCCCACAAGACTTGGTTTCACCAAGACAAGATCTTTCAGAAGCCTTCCCTTAGACCAGAATGGACGCGCTCCAAACCTATCAATCCCCTACCACCAAATGTCCATTTGGCTAAGTTATTGCAACCTATATGATCCAGGCAGAGCCCATAATGCCAAGTGGCTGCACTTGAAGCTTCTCAACATTTGAAATCTCAAATCTCTTAATTCCTGGGTGGCAATCCACAAGTGAGATACCAAGTTTTCCCCAGTATACTGGACTTGGTGATGCCCAAGTTTTCCCTAGCATAATGGACTTGTGTAACCACTCAAGACAAACCATTCTTTCCATTCCACCTAGGTAATTCATTCACTTAGTTGTTTTATTAAACAAAACACAAGTCCTTGACTTAGAAATATTCCGTAGCATGAATATAATCCACCCTTGTTTTCTACTAGATAAGCTAAGCATGATGGTAGTAGGAATCTTAACTTAGGAGAATTCTACTAAGGTTTCTTCTACTAGGTTTTCCCATGGCATAGCATACTTAGTAAAATTCCATGCAAGTCCTACTTAGAAATATCACTAATGCATAGTGAAAATAATGGGACAAAAGTATGAAGCATCACTTGCCTCTTTGGTAGAGAATATAAGTTCACTCGTTGATCTTGCAATAGACACACTCTTCAAACTTCACTACAATTCAATCAAGGCACAAATTCAATCTACCAATCAAGCAATCATCACATAAAATAATAAAAACAAAGCAATGCATGCAAGCATGCCAAAGATTGTTTTATTTGGAAAAGCGGTTTCTAATAGGTTATAAACATTTTAAAACACATATTGGTCATTTATAGAAGTGGCAAAACCATTTGATATTAAGTTAGTGAAAATGGCCATTTTAAGTCATTTTTGTTTTGCTAGAAATGGTTCAAACCAAAGTAATATTTTCTAGTGTTTGACAAATACATTTTTTAAACACAAATGTTAGCATTTTATGGTCAAGTGTTTATTATTAAAACCATTTGCAAAAGGTTTTATCTATAAACCATTTTTAATTCAGACAACATTTTATTTCATTAGAAATGCCTTTAAACAAAGTAATAATTTTCTAGAATCCATCAAATATATTTTTAAATCCTAAAACTTGGTGTTTAGGGTCAGAGAGTTTAAATCAAATCATTTTCCAAAGGTTTTTCTCAAAAATCATTTTTAAACCATAATCAATATTTTTATTTGGCTAGAAATGCTTTCATTCAAAGATTTATTCCTTAGCATCTCAAAATAAGTTTTTAAAACCAAAAGTTGGTTTGTATGGTCGTAGGTTCAAAAAAATCCATTTCCAAAGATTTTACCCTAAAAATATTTTTAGAATGAATTTTACACTCAAATTATGCCTACAAAAGTTTCTGCAAATACAACTAATTTTCCAGAAGAAATTCACTAAAAAAAGTACATGGTTGGAAATTACTTGTTCTTTTGATTCCATTTATATAAAATTTGCAAAATTTGGACGTGTGGATCAAAAGTTATGAATTTTATAAAATCTAATCACTAATAGATCAAATTTCTGTTTTAAAACCAGAGTCTGGCTATGTGTCACGTTCTTATTGGACAGTACCGGTTCGTGTGGATCGTGCAACTTGGGGCGTTGGATTTTAAACAGATCGAGTGGCACAGGATCACTTGTACCTCTTTGGGTTATGTTCTATCGTAGCCACGCGATCAAAATCCTATGGCCTAAATCCACTGACCAGGAACGGGCGGCGCTGGCGGTGGTGAACGGCGGCGGCACGCTCAGACGAGGGTGGTGCTGGCGATGCAGGAAGCTAGAGACGGTGGGGTGAAGCTCACCAGATTCTCCGTGCTTTGCTGATGCTCGAGGTGGTCATTGTCGATGGAGGGGCGCACGGGTGTGGCTGCAATTCCTCGCCGGAGATGTCCCTGGCGGCGGGCACGCTTGGTCGTCGTCGATGGCGGGCTACAAGTCACCGAAAGACCAAATAGTGGCGGCGTTATATGTGCGAGAGAGTCACGAAGTCGTGAGGGTCAAGGAGAGGGGAAGGCGTGGTCGGATGTTACCAGTAGAGGTCGCCGAAGTTGGAGCAGACGGCGGAGCTGCTCAGTTGTCGTTGTTGCTGACGCTGTGGGTCAAGCGCGGGAAAGTGGGAGTTACTGGGAGGTTCAGGGGGATATGGGGAACGCGCTAGTGGGATCTGGGGGGCAAGGGGCGACGGTGGCTGGCCGGAATTGGAGAAAAGCTTCACCGGAGCAGTGGGAGTTGTCGAGCAAAATCCGAGCGGCCTGGTGGCAGAGGGTGGGTGGCTTCTGGGGGTATATGTAGAGGGGGGCAGGCTATTAATCGAGCGTGGTCGCGGGCGTTAATCACTGGGCCATTACCGCGAATTGAAGCGTGCAATCAACGAAAGAAACGGCCGGGCGTGGTCGTCGCGCGCGTGAGGAAGATGGTCTGACTAGTGGGGTCACTTCGTCAGCGAGATGGAGAGAGGTACGGTGTGGTCCAGCGGTCAGTGTCTCTGTGGGTTCGTTAGTGAGTGAGAGAAAAATGATTCGGGGGGGGGGGGGTTAGTTGGGCTAGATGGGCCTGGCTTTCTAGGCTAGGTCCTTTCCATTTGTTTTTTTGTTCTGATTCATTTTTCTTTTTCTATTTTCCTTTTCCTGTTTTGATTTTGTTTAAACCTTTCAAACAACCATTTGAATTCAAAACCTTGCCAAACTTTTTGTAAGTTTTTTATCTGTGTAAACATGTATTTTTAAATACCATTTTAGGAATAATTCTCTTATTTATCGATGGTTTATATTTTAATTAAAATGGGCACTTTCCTTTATTAAAGAAGATTTCATTAAATTTTCAAACCCTTATTTAAATTCCAATTTTTCACAAAACCTTTCCAGTAGGTTTATTTAGTTAATAGGGTATTAAATAATTCTCATTTAATTATTTAAAGTATTTTATATGATTATTAATCATTTAATTTGGGCAATTGTCTTTATTCCAATGAAATCAAATATGGTTTTAATTCCATAAATTTTATTTAGTTGATTTTTTTGATTTCATTTGCTTATGGACTTGGCCAAGTTTTAATTTGGCTTTCAAATGCTCCTTATTTATTTATTACTTCCTTTGTCTTATAAAATCCATATATTTTTATTTATAGATCCAATCTTGGTGATTCTAATTTGTCTAATTTTTTTTAATATTTGTTTATCCTTTTAAATCCTTTTAGGATTACTCGCTCACCATTTGGTATGGATTTTTAGATAGGTGCTTTAATAGCTTTGGAAATTTAATTTCTTTATCTTACTAAATTCATAAGATTTTATCCAAAGTTCCAGATTGAATGAAATCAATTCCTGTGGTTTTATAATATTTATCATTCAACATTCTTGATTATTTTAAAATGTATGGTTGACCAATTTTATGTAGATCAAATCCATAGTTTTATAGAAATATTGGAAATGATTTTCTCCCATTAGGGTTTTAGAGTTTTTGTTTATTTTCCAAGAGTTTAAATTTCAAGATGCATTTATGAAGAATGCATTTCACTTGATTTGAATTTAGTTGGATTTAAACTTTGTTCAAGGTTTGATCAAGATGGGTTTTTACGTTCCCATTTAGAAACAAAAAGTTTCTTTTCACCCTAAATTTCAACAATTATTTATTTTATTTATTTATTTTTCACATTTCAAAATTTGGAAAATTTTGGGATGTGATAGGCTACCACCCTTAAAAGAAATCTCGTCCCGAGATTTGGGAAGGCTAGAGGTTACAAGTCCTACCACCCTTAAAAATTTTCCAACTAGATTACATCTTGGCTTGCTTAGGATCTTGATGAGACTTCTCTGGGCAAACATCTACATAGTGTCCTTTGTTTCCACACTTGAAACATGTGACAAGGCTGAGATCCCTCATAGGCTTGTTTGTCTTGTACTTCATCTTTTCTGGACAATTTCTTGCATAATGTCCTTGGTTATCACAATTGTAACAAGTGACAAGGTTGAGTTCTTCACGTATCTTCTGTGGACAAGTTGATACATAATGGCCTAGCTCTTTGCAGTTCTTGCACCACACTTGGCTAATTTCCTTATACTTCTTCTTCTTCTCTGGACATTCATTGGCATAGTGTCCCATCTCTTTGCAAGTGTAACATTGCTCTTGGGTAATATCCTTCTTGCTAGGGTTGGGGCATTTCTTCTTCTTCTTCTTCTTCTTCTTGGGTTTCTCCAAAGCTAGGAGTTCTTCTAGTTCATGCTCTTCATATCTCACCTCAAAGGTGGGAAAGTCTCCTGGTTTCCTTAATCGTTTCCTTGGATAATACATATGTTTCCTCTTTTGTCCATCAAGTTGAGTCATATTGCATGTAGGTGCAATCTGAGATTTTCCTTTGTCTTCATCCTTCTTGGTAGAAGTTGTTCCCTCCTGGGGGTTTCCAAACTATTGATGCACTCCACCTTGTTTCCTTTGTTGAACTATGGAATAGATGGGGCATTAGATAGGGACATGATTATTTCCTTCACATAGGAAACAAGTAGCTTGAGATGTGGGGCATTGATTAGTTGGGTGTTTCTCTTCACAATTAGGGCATTGATCTTCATGCTCTTTGGAAGTGTGATCCATGTCTCCACAAATATTGCAAGCTTGAGTTCCTTCTATAATATCATCCTTGACATCAATGTTGTCACAAACTCTTTGGGAAGGGCTGTCTCCCATGTTGATCATTTGATTTGTCACCTTTGCATCAATTGGGTTTGGGTTTCCAAAAACCTTTGCATGGTTCGGTCTAACTCATTGTTGTTGGTTAAAAACTGAGTTGTCACTTGGTTCAACTGGGTTTGGGTTACTATGAGTTCTCTCATGTGCATCTCTTGGTTGTTGTTGTCACCATTCTTGATGTTGGAGTTTCTTGGGGAAGTCATCTGTTTGGGTTGGATTGGGATTAGAATAGACAAAGATTTCTAAGGAAATAATTCTAATCACACACATCACAATTCACACAAGCAATGTGAAAGCAATCACAAACAAACATTCCACTCAATCAACAAGTTTCAAGCACATTTTTAGGCAACAAAATATTTCTGCTACACCACATAATTTGGTGGGTTTTATCTAAACTAAATATGGTGGTCCAACTATATGGTTCACTTGATATCCTTCCATTCTTCTTGGTTGTTTATTCATGAATGAGATCATTGTATCTTTGGAAGAATTCTTGTATCTTGGTCATAAAACTTCCAAGGTGATGATGGTTCCTTCTAAGTTGTGTTTCCTTAGTCTTCAAGTCTTGAGTAACATTTCTTGTCTCACTTGTAGTCCTTAGTGATGTCCAAATTGAAGTCCTTGGAGAAACTAAAGTTGAAGTCATTTGAGTTTGGTAAAGTCCTTTGCTCATCGTGAGGTCTTGTCCATCAAGTTAAAATAGAAGAGATGTAGAATCAAAACCAAAAATTTTGAGGAAAGAGTTTACAAGATTGTTTGTAAATAAGTTTTGGAACAAATACAAATCCTATTTTCTAAGGGGTTTTGTCCAATCCTAAGGTTACAAATCCTACAGGCAACACAGTGCTCTGATACCATCTGTAGAGGTCCCAACCTTTAATAAGGTAGAGATCCCTGTGTTTACAATGCTAGTCCCTGGATCAATAGCTAGCATCCACAGTTAAGATGTAATATCAAGAAAAAAGGTCATAATACAACTTTATAACCAGGAATAAAATAATTCATTACATCTTACATAGCTCATTTGGCTATATCATTACAATGCAGCAGAAATAACAATAGCATGGAGTCCTTCATCTTCAAAGTGCCACAGGCAATCATGTTGGTTGTAGACTTGTAATCCTAATCAACACACTTTACTAACATCAAACAAACCTGCAACATAATAAGTTACAGCCACAAGGGTCAATACATTTCAATTGTATTGGCAAGTGATACTATGGTAGTATAGTGGTAACTATCATCTATATGCATTTGGCTAAGTGGAGCTTAGGCTTGCTTTGCTCAAAATAGATTTTTCCTATCAGTTGAAAACACTAAGTTTTTGTTTGGGAAAATAACCCAAGGAATCTCCCAATAGAAATTGTTGATCCATAAACCCTTGTTCAACCACAAGTTTTAACTTAGAAAATTGGGATGAGGAGATTCTTGATAGCTTCCATGTCTTGATGCTCAAATTGTCCAATACCAGGGACATGGCTAAGTACTTATATTTTTCACTCTGCAGAGGTGGTGCACTTTCCCCCACAAGACTTGGTTTCACCAAGACAAGATCTTTCAGAAGCCTTCCCTTATACCAGAATGGACGCGCTCCAAACCTATCAATCCCCTACCACCAACTGTCCATTTGGCTAAGTAATTGCAACCTATATGATCCAGGCAGAGCCCATAATGCCAAGTGGCTGCACTTGAAGCTTCTCAACATTTGACATCTCAAATCTCTTTCTTCCTGGCTGGCAATCCACAAATGAGATACCAAGTTTTCCCCAGTATACTGGACTTGGTGATGCCCATGTTTTCCCTAGCATACTGGACTTGCGTAACCACTCAACACAAACCATTCTTTCCATTCCACCTAGGTGATTCATTCACTTAGTTGTTTTATTAAACAAAACACAATTCCTTGACTTAGAAATATTCCATAGCATGAATATAATCCACCCTTGTTTTCTACTAGCTAAGCTAAGCATGATGGTAGTAGGAATCTTAACTTAGGAGAATTCTACTAAGGTTTATTCTAATAGGATTTCCCATGGCATAGCATACTTAGTAAAATTCCATGCAAGTCCTACTTAGAAATATTACTAATGCATAGTGAAAATAATGGGACAAAAGTATGAAGAATCACTTGCCTCTTTGGTAGAGAATATAAGTTCACTCCTTGATCGTGCAATAGACACACTCTTCAAATTTCACTACAATTCAATCAAGGCACAAATTCAATCTACCAATCAAGCAATCATCACATAAAATAATAAAAACAAAGCAATGCATGCAAGCATGCCAAAGATTGTTTTATTTGGAAAAGCGGTTTCTAATAGGTTATAAACATTTTAAAACACATATTGGTCATTTATAGAAGTGGAAAAACCATTTGATATTAAGTTAGTGAAAATGGCCATTTTAAGTCATTTTTGTTTTGCTAGAAATGGTTCAGACCAAAGTAATATTTTCTAGTGTTTGACAAATACATTTTTTAAACACAAATGTTAGTGTTTTATGGTCAAGTGTTTATTATTAAAACCATTTGCAAATGGTTTTATCTATAAACCATTTTTAATTCAAACAACATTTTATTTCATTAGAAATGCCTTTAAACAAGTAATAATTTTCTAGAGTCCATCAAATATATTTTTAAATCCTAAAACTTGGTGTTTAGGGTCAGAGAGTTTAAATCAAATCATTTTCCAAAGGTTTTTCTCAAAAATCATTTTTAAACCATAATCAATATTTTTATTTGGCTAGAAATGCTTTTATTCAAATATTTATTCCTTAGCATCTCAAAATATGTTTTTAAAACCAAAAGTTGGTTTGTATGGTCAGTAGGTCGAAAAAAATCCAGTTCCAAATATTTTACCCTAAAAATATTTTTAGAATGAATTTTATACTCAAATTATGCCTACACAAGTCTCAGCAAATACAACCAATTTTCCAAAAGAAATTCACTAAAAAAAGTACATGGTTGGAAATTACTTGTTCTTCTGATTCCATTCATATACAATTTGCAAAATTTGGACGTGTGGATCAAAAGTTATGAATTTTACAAAATCTAATCACTAATAGATCAAATTTCTGTTTTAAAACCAGAGTCTGGCTACGTGTATTTTTCTTATTGGACAGTACCGGTTCGTGTGGATCGTGCAACTTGGGGCGTTGGATTTTAAATAGATCGAGCGGCACAGGATCACTCGTACCTCTTCGGGTTATGTTCTATCGTAGCCACGCGATCAAAATCCTATGGCCTAAATCCACTGACCAGGAATGGGCGGCGCTGGCAGTGGTGAACAGCGGTGGCGCGCTCAGACGAGGGTGGTGCTGGCGATGCAGGAAGCTAGAGACGGTGGGGTGAAGCTCACCAGATTCGCTGTGCTTTGCTGATGCTCGAGGTGGTCATTCTCGACGGAGGGGCGCACGGGTGTGGCTGCAATTCCTCGCCGGAGATGTCCCTGGGGGCGGGCACGCTTGGTCGTCGTCGATGGCGGGGCTACAAGTCATCGAAAGACCAAATAGTGGCAGCGTTATATGTGCGAGAGAGTCACAAAGTCGTGAGGGTCAAGGAGAGGGGAAGGCATGGTCGGATGTTACCAGTAGAGGTTGCCGAAGTTGGAGAAGACGGCAGCGCTGCTCGGTTGTCGTCGTTGCTGACGCTGTGGGTCAAGCGCGGGAAAGTGGGAGTTACTGGGAGGTTCAGGGGGCTATGGGGAACGCGCTAGTGGGATCTGGGGGGCAAGGGGCGACGGTGGCTGGCCGGAATTGGAGAAAAGATTCGCCGGAGCAGTGGGAGTTCTCGAGCAAAATATGAGCGGCCTGGTGGCAGAGGGTGGGTGGCTTCTGGGGGTATATGGAGAGGGGGAGCAGGCTATTAATCGAGCATGGTTGCGGGCATTAATCACTGGGACATTACCGTGAATTGAAGTGTGCAATCAACGGAAGAAACGGCCGGGCGTGGTTATCACGCGCGTGAGGAAGATGGTCTGACTGGTGGGGTCACTTCATCAGCGAGATGGAGAGAGGCACTGTGTGGTCCAGCGGTCAGTGTCTCTGTGGGTTCGTTAGTGAGTGAGAGAAAAACGATTCGGGGGGGGGGGGTTAGTTGGGCTAGATGGGCCTGGCTTTCTGGGCTGGGTCCTTTCCATTTGTTTTTTGTTCTGATTCATTTTTCTTTTTCTATTTTCTTTTTCCTGTTTTGATTTTGTTTAAACCTTTCAAACAACCATTTAAATTCAAAACCTTGCCAAACTTTCTGTAAGTTTTTTATCTGTGTAAACATGTATTTTTAAATACCATTTTAGGAATAATTCTCTTATTTATCTATGGTTTATATTTTAATTAAAATGGGCACTTTCCTTTATTAAAGAAGATTTCATTTAATTTTCAAACCCTTATTTAAATTCCATTTTTTCACAAAACCTTTTCAGTAGGTTTATTTAGTTAATAGGGTATTAAATAATTCTCATTTAATTATTTAAAGTATTTTATATGATTATTAATCATTTAATTTGGGCAATTGTCTTTATTCCAATGAAATCAAATATGTTTTTAATTCCATAAATTTTATTCAGATGATTTCTTTGATTTCATTTGCTTATGGACTTGGCCAAGTTTTAATTTGGCTTTCAAATGCTCCTTATTTATTTACTACTTCCTTTGTCTCATAAAATCCATATCTTTTTATTTATACATCCAATCTTGGTGATTCTAATTTGTCTAATTTTATTTAATATTTGTTTATCCTTTTAAATCCTTTTAGGATTACTTGCTCACCATTTGGTATGGATTTTTAGATAGGTGCTTTAATAGCTTTGGAAATTTAATTTCTTTATCTTACTAAATTCATAAGATTTTATCCAAAGTTCCAAATTGAATGAAATCAATTTTTGTGGTTTTATAATATTTATCATTCAACATTCTTGATTATTTTAAAATGTATGGTTGACCAATTTTATGTAGATCAAATCCATAGTTTTAGAGAAATCTTGGAAATGATTTTCTCCCATTAGGGTTTTAGAGTTTTGGTTTATTTTCCAAGAGTTTAAATTTCAAGATGCATTTATGAATAATGCATTTCACTTGATTTGAATTTAGTTGGATTTAAACTTTGTTCAAGGTTTGATCAAGATGGGTTTTTAAGTTCCCATTTAGAAACAAAAATTTCTTTTCACCCTGAATTTCAACAATTATTTATTTTATTTATTTATTTTTCACATTTCAAAATTTGGAAAATTTTGGGATGTGACAAAGTGTATCCCCATGGGGAACACCAGTAATCTTTGTGGATAAAAGGGATGGTGGTAGAAGGATGTGTGGAGACTACAGAAATCTGAACAATGTTACCATAAAGAATAATTATCCTTTACCAAGGATTCAAGATTTGTTTGATCAAGTGAAAGGAGCTGGAGTATTTTCAAAGATCGACTTAAGATCTGGATACCATCAAATAAAATTAAGCCTGAAGATGTTCCAAAGACAGCATTTGTATCAAGGTATGGACACCATGAGTATCTGGTTGTACCATTTGGTTTGACCAATGCACCCGCAATATTCATGAATCTGATGAACAAAATCTTCATGCCATATTTGGATAAGTTCGTCATAGTCTTTATTGATGATATTCTGATATATTCCAAGGATAAGGAAGAGCATGCTGATCATTTGAGGATAGCATTGCAGACTTTAAGAGAACATAAACTTTATGCTAAGTTTAGCAAGTGATTTTGGTTAGATGAGGTAGAATTCCTCGGTCATGTGATCAGTAAAGATGGAATTGCTGTAAATCCATCCAAAGTTCAATCAATACTAGAATGGACTACACCAACCAATGTGAAACAAATTCGAGGTTTCCTGGGGATGGCTAGTTATTATCGGAGATTCATTGAAGGTTTCTCCAAAATAGCTGGACCAATGACCAAATTGCTAAGAAAGAATACACCATTCAATTGGGATGAGAAGTGTGAAGAAAGTTTTCAGGAGTTGAAGACCAGGTTAACCACAGCTCCAATCTTAGCAGTTCCAGAAATAGGGAAAGACTTTACAGTATACTGTGATGAATCTAAAGAAGGTTTGGGTTGTGTGCTAATGCAAGATTGGAAGGTGATTGCTTATGGTTCAAGACAACTGAAACCACATGAAGTCAACTATCCAACTCATGATTTAGAGTTAGCAGCGATAGTCTTCGCGCTGAAAGGATGGAGGCTTTTTCTTTATGGAGCCAGATGTGAGTTATACACAGATCATAAAAGTCTCAAATATTTCTTTACCCAAAAGGAATTGAATATGAGACAGAAGCGTTGGTTGGAACTAATCAAAAATTATGATTTAATAATCAACTATACTCCAGGAAAAGCAAATGTTGTAGCAGATGCTTTAAGTCGTAAAAGTGCAGATATTCAGCCTAGCAATCGGGAGCTACCAAAATAGTTACAAATGGACTTGGAAAGATTAGAGATTCAATTTGTTAGAACAAAGGTTCTTGGAGGATTAGCTACTATGCAGGTAGTTGCAGAGCAGGGCAGTGATCTTAAGCACAAAATTTTTAGACATCAAGCAGAAGATCCTTTCATTGCTGAAGAAATTCGGAGGATATCCCAAGGGCAAACATCAGTTTTTCACCTAGGAGATTATGAGTCTTTGTGGTTCCAAGATCGTCTTTGTGTTCCGGATGTGACTGAGATTCGTGATGTCATACTCAGAGAAGCACATGAAACACCATATTCTATACATCCAGGAAGTACTAAGATGTACATGGATCTGAAAGAATTATTCTAGTGGAATAACATGAAAAGAGACATTGCAAAATGTATCAGAATGCCATACTTGCCAAAGGGTGAAGGCTGAACATCAAAGTTCAGCAGGACCATTGCAACCTTTGGAAATTCCTAAATGGAAATGGGAGGAAATTGGTATGGACTTCATCACAGGATTACCCATGACACCTAAACGGAAGGATATGATATGGGTAATTGTGGATAGACTCACCAAAAGTGCACATTTTATTCCGGTAAATCAGAATAATAATGCCGAGAAGTTAGTAGAAGTTTACATTAAAGAAATAGTAAGTAAGCACAGAGTGCCCAAAAAGATTGTAACTGATAGGGAATCAGTGTTTACTTCAGCATTTTGGAAGCAATTACATGAAGCACTTGGTTCAAAGATAGATTTTAGCACAGCTTATCATCCAGAGACAGGGGGTCAAACGGAACGAACCAATCAGATACTGGAGGACATGTTAAGGGCTTGTGCATTAGATTTTGGAGGTACATGGGAAGATCATCTACCATTGGCAGAATTTTCCTACAATAATAGTTATCAGAGTAGTCTGAAGGCAGCTCCATATCAGGTTCTGTATGGAAGGAAATGTAGATCACCAATATGTTGGTATGAGCCTGGAAGCAACAAGGAATTTGCGCCAGACTATATCAAGGAAAAACAAGATATCATTGATAAAATCAAAGACAGACTGAAAATAGCTCAAAGCAGGCAGAAAAGTTATGCTGATCAAAGTCGAAGATCATGGCATCCTGAAGTAGGAGACATGGTATATTTGAAAGTAAGTCCAATGAAAGGGGTTAAAAGGTTCGGAGTTAATGGAAAATTGAGTCCAAGATATATCGGACCATTCAAGATACTGAGTCAGAACAGGACTATAGCTTATGCTTTAGAGTTACCCGCAAGGTTGGCTCAAGTTCATAATGGTTTCCATGTGTCACAACTCCGTAAATGTTTGAAAGATTTGGATGATGCAATCACACACCAAGAGATAGAATTACAAGCAGTCTTGACCTATGTTGAAAAACCCTGCAAAATTTTGGAAGAAAACTGGAAAAGGTTATGAAACAGGGCAATCAAGTACTACAAGGTACAGTGGGAACATCATCCTGAGAGAGAATCCACTTGGGAGAAAGAAGATGATTTAAGAAAAACACTGTTCAAAAAATAGGCCGAATCAGCGATTAATAGGCCGATTAATCGCTACTAGAGACCTGACCGTGTCGATTACCACTAATCATTTGTGTTAATCGTTTAGCCCGATTAATAGCTCTGACACTCCGATTAGTAGGTATGTTCCCAATTAACTAATACACTTCATCAAAAAAAAGTTGCAAAATTATCAACACATATCGCCCATCCATCCGCTAGCCCTCCCCAATGAAGTAGGTTTTTGGAAGCTCCCGCTCGATCCCTGCCTCGAGGAGCTCGATTTCCGCCAACACCATCTAGTTCCTTGTCGTTGTTGACCAGTTCCTCATAGTTGCCGATCAGACCTTAGATATAAGAGCTCGAGCGCCTTGAGGATCTCACCCGGGAGCTCGAGGCTGCCTTTATTAGGATAGGTGGTTGAGGTGCAACAGGAGTCATATGTGTTTTAGGTGCTAATTTTTGTAGGTTGCATCGATTAATAGCTGACCGATTAAATCAGTTAATCATCCGAATTCCGATTAGTCACTGCTCCTAAGACAACCGAGCAGTTAGCGATTACCGATTTCCTTACCATTGAAGAAAAATCTATCCAGAACTATTCAGGTATACTTCAACAAACTTCAGGACGAAGTTTAATTTAAGGGGGGAAGTCTATAATATCCCAACATTTAGGAACCAACGAAGGATAGATTTAGGAATCTGTGCAATTGCATGCATTCATCTGTAAAAATGTGGGTAAAATTTTCGGAAAATAAAAACCTAAAGCGATCAAAGTTTCTTTCACTCTTTAAGATTAGGAATAGCCTTAGAGAATAATCGTTATAAAGTTTGATATGATCTTTGTGGATTAGTGTGTTTTGGGAAATGAAATTTGAATTCAAAACTTGAGTGTTGGATTTATAATTTAAAAGGAATTAGAATTATGTTTGAGTAATTTGATTGAATCAAGAGTTAACAATAAGTAACTCAAACTTTAAATAAAATAACATAATCAAGAAAATGAATATTCATTCCATATCTATATTCAATAAATAAGTTACAAAATGTAACTTATAATAGTAATCAAGGATCTTTACAATAGTAAATGAAATAAATGAAGAACATCCATATATTGAGTAATATTACATTCTTTATTACAAAAGGATAAAATAAAGATTACAAAAGAGTAAAAAAAATAAAAAGTACAAAATAATTAAATAAATATTACAAGGGACTATTCTATAAAGAAAAATAAAACCTAATCTAAAACTTGAATCTTCAAGTTTTGTACCTGCAAAACAAATCACAAACTAAAAGAAAGAAAATAAATATTAGGATATTTTTTTACTCTCAGTTGTGATAGTGAGTTGCACTATTCAACTTTACATCACCGAGTAATCTTTAGGGGCAAGTTTCACCAATATTAAAGAACTAAATCTTTCATAATTTTTAAAGCCACAAGTCAAATAATTTTAATCAAAGAGAGAGGCAAGTTTCACCAAGCAGTTAAGTGGTAAATAGATAAAAAGGTAACTTTAATTCCCTGAGCATATCCACAAGGGTGCAGCAGGCACACAAGCAGCACACACACCTAAATGCATGGTGTGTGCTGTCAGCACAGCAACAACATCCCACACAATCAAAACAGATCAACATAGCCATGGGCAAGCACCCCAACCTCATTTCCTTGCTCATACACATCTAGCACTAGCAGCCAAGCCAAACCAAACCAGATCACACCAACCACACACTTGATTATCTCATCAAGATGGTGACATAAGGAGGGGGTAAATCAGGTGGATAGCAAGAACAAGGTCAAGCTAACAGGACCAGGAGGTGGACAACAAGAACAAGGAAAAGTTCCAGGAGCTGGAAGTAGCAGGAGCAGTGTCAACACCCGGATTTTTAATCCCAGATGCCTGTTATGACATACATCGCAATCCCAGGATTACCATTTTTGCGAGACATAATAGAATTGGATACCATAGTACATCATCCATTACAAACGATACATAAGTTCTTACACAAATAGGGATCTCATGATCCAGTTATTCTTACAACTTCAAGCAGCGGAATACGTAATAATAACGGTAGCGCAGGCGAAGCTCCATCTTCGGGGTCACAGGCAATGCTGACGATGGGAGATGATCCTAGTTGTCGTAACCTTCCTGGGGTCCATCTTCCAGGTACTCCTCTTCATAGTCTGGCCATGGGAATAGCCAGGGACAAAGCCATGAGTACTCTTTAAGTACTCGCAAACTAATACTAACAGGAAAGGGGTTTTTGGACAATAGGACACTAGGCTCTAGGGTTGTTTTGCAAAAGCCAGATTTATCTCTACTAAGTTCTGAAGCTAGTCACAATTTTATAACTCCTAGGTGGGATCTTGTAACTCATGTCACAACTCTATTGTGGTCAAGTCAAAGTCTCAATTCATTTCACAAGTCATTTTGAAAAATCTGGGGGGGGGGAACAGTATGGCCACTCCAACTGTCCATAACCGCGGACGCGGCTATTCCAATAGCTTGACACTCTACAGAGATTGTACAATTTCACCACAACATTCGATACATCCGTCAGGAACAAATCCTGAATTCACCATACTGAGTATGCGGATAATTAATCCTAACCTTTCAATTACACGCCCTAGTATAAGCACCTCTCCTGTGAGTTTGGCCTCCCAACCATGACCAACTGTCATCTTGGGTACTACACAGGTGGACAATCTTCACAAGGTAGCCTCAGCTCAGACCTTGGCCGTGAGGGAACTAATACTAAGGTATATAAGTTTCCAGTCAAGCCCTACCCAATCTTCGGGTATTGTGGTTGTACGATAAAATTGGAATGGTATCTCATCCAGACAACCATCAGTTTTATAAAGGGCTAAGGCTCATGCCTCAACATTTTCATCACCAAAATCATCAAGTGTTCGGAAACACATGTCCAAAACATTTCAATAGAATGATCCATCATTCCAAGGTTTTCATAACCATTTTTACCAAGTATTCCCATCTAAGGTTGATCAAGTTTTATGCTTAGCACTAGCATCTACAGGTGGGAGTAAGCAATAACGAGGGGTGGTAAACTAGTGGAGTTTCAACTAAGTACAACCTTATATCTTAGGATGATATCAAGGTTTCTAACTTAGGACAAATTTTATGCTCTTTATGCAACCTTCAGATAACTTTCTAGTATCTACCAAACTCTTAAGTAAACTCTAAGTAAGCTTTCATAAGAAGCTTGCAAATAAAACTAGGATTGGTTTATCAAGTGGGTATGATCAGATATGCTTAAGGCATATAGTAGTCATAGTAGCAAGTATTGGCTTGCATAGGTATAGTCTCAGCTTGCACATTCAACTAGTAGTATTAGGCTTGCATCAGTGTCAATATAAGCTTGCAAGTATTGGCTTGCTTAGGTAAAGTATCTTGCAAGTGTTAGCTTGCATCAATATCAGTATAAGCTTGCCTTGTGCAGAGAAGTGGTTGAAGTTCTCCTCGGCCTCTTCTTCGTAGTATCCTCCTTCCTCCTCGTATCCTTGGTCGGTACTAGCGTCTATGAATAAATACGAGGTACACAATCACCAAACAATACTTAACTACTTGCAATCATCACACACAAGGGTCCTATAGATGATCTAGCATCATCTCTAACATTACAAGGTTAAGGCTTGGTTTAATTCCTTTTATTTTTAGAAAAGTAATTTCTACTCATTGAAAAACTACTTAAGATTTAATATTCTCCAAACCAAACATGGGATCATGTTGACACATGTCATCACCACATATTGTAGTCCATGGGAATGTGATTTAAAGTGGTGTCACAATTTAATAAGGCTTTACCCTTTTATTCTAATTAATTAAAGTGGCTAGAAATGCCTATGTAGCATTCTTTTATTACTTGAACATTATTTCTGCAAGTAAACCTATATATTTTTATATATTCTGAAAGGTATTGTTAAATGTGATTTTTGAGAGTTGGAATCAACTCAAAAGCTATTATGGTTTGACTTTGAAACATGTTTGAATGCAGAAAAGCTTCTGCCTTGTTATTTTTACTAAGGATGATCTACAGATCCAAATGACTTGAATCCAACGGGCTTGGATTCAGCATTCACAGACCTTTCCAACAAAATTGGTTTCATTCAAATTGGTGCACTGAATCGACCTGGATTGATTTTTGAAAATGGGTACAGAAGTGTGTTTGAATTAAAATAGAAAAGATTTAATTCAAATCACTAGGCTGCGCGGAAAAAGTTACTGGGCCAGCCTGCTAAGCGTAGTGCTCCCGCGGGCTGCTTAAGTGGGTGTCCCCACTCATCAGTGACACGGGGCTGGGCGAAGCTGTACGGGGCAACGTGGGTCGTTTGATCTGATTCTAATCCAACGGCTGGGAGTCATCATCGACGCGAGACAACGCCGTCAAGAACAAAACCTAGCGCGGCCAGTGAGGGGAGCTGGGGGCTCACCGGGGTGCTGGCGAGGGTCGGCGAGGCGGGCGAACGACGAAGTCGACGACGAAGAATCTCCTGGTACCGGTGGCTTCTTCTGGGGCGGCTCCAATCGCTGGCTCCCTTCTTCTCCAGAGGCGGCGGGCTCCGGTGAAATTCCGGCGAGGTGGTGCTCGCCTTGCTCTGAGAATGGTGTGGCACGATCAGTGAGGAGAGGGGAGTGAGATGGTGTGAAGAAATCGAGCGGGGTGGCCTCTATTTATAGTCGAGCGAGGGGACCGTCGGGGCGCATGGTGAGCTCGTCGGGGGCGATGGTACAGGCGGCTATTGGCATGGGCGAAGGTAGGGGACGGTGCGGTGTCTCCTGGCGATGCTCAACAACATGGTGTGGAGGCGTGGGGCGGTGCGGCTTGGTCTGGAACGGACGATGCTCTGCGCGGCAGAGGCGGCGTCTTCGACGGCGTGTGGTGGCTGTGCGTCACGGGGCGGCGAACGGGGATGTCTGGCGGTCTCCTGGGTCGGTGGGGATTGTGTATGCACGCGGCAAGGGCTGCGCGCGGTCTGTGGGCTTCGGTCGAGGGTGGTGCTCTGGCGCACGCTCGGCATGGTCTCTGGTGGTCTGGGCGCGGTCTGTGCATGTGGTCCAGGGCTTGGCAACGCTCGCGGCTGGGACAGTGAGTGGCGGTGAGCGGTGGGCTGCCTCCCAGACATGCTAGCTAGGATTGCTGCTGCTCCTAGCTTGATGTCGACTATGGGGTGGCAAGGGTGTGCTCGGCTGTTCACCATTGATGGCAATGGCAAGCTCACAGTGGTGCTAGTGCTTGGTTAATCTTGCTAGATGATCTACTGAGCTGGTTGTGAGCTAAATGGGGAACCAGTTAGGCAAGAATCACTGCTCACAATAGTGTTTGATGTTTGTTTGATTTGTGTCTGCAACCTATTTGCTGAAATGGCCGCATGAAATTAAGTTTTGAATTTTGAAAAGATTTTTGGTGGGTTTGCTAGATTGGTGCTAGTGAGTCTGCAGATGCTTGGGTTTTTAAAGTTGAGCTTGTTTGAGTGGTTTTTGAAAAAGTGGGATCTTCCCATATGATAAAGATTCAATTTTGAATTGTCATTTAAACTATGCATTTGAAAGTTTCTGGATGATCACAAAGTGGGCCTTGATACTTTGTTAGGATTACATTCAAGGGGTGCAAAGATCCAGAAAAGTTTCTGTTAGGTTTTGAAAGTTTGAGACAGCCAAAGTAGGCATGGGAGTTAAATTGGTCAAAATGACCATTCCTTTTATATATTTGTTTTGATTTACTTGTCTTTAGGAAAAGTGTGGGAAATGTTTTAGATGATATTTATTTCACCTAAGAAACATTTTACAAGCAATGAAACAATCAAACAATGTGGTTTAAAAGAATTTCAAAATCAATGCATACACATATGCATGCATTCATAATTTTATTTAGAAAAGTTTTTGTTAACCCTAATTTTGAGAATTAGAGTTTGATGATCCAATTTTAGTATTTTTGGGATGTTACAAACCTTCCCCCCTTAAACAAAATCTCGTCCCGAGATTGGAAAAAGGACGACCTAGGATTTGAAGAGATCGGGAAACTCCGTCCTGATGTGATCTTCGCGTTCCCACGTAGCTTCCTCTTCTGTGTGGTTGCTCCACTGAATCTTGAGAAACTTGATGCTTCGGGTTCGGGTAGTTCGAAAAGCTTCTTCCAAAATGCGGATGGGTACTTCAGGATAAGTCAGGTCATCGTTGATCTCTATGGTCTGATGGTCGATATTCTTGAACACTTCGGTCTTCTCGGGGACTTCGAGACACTTGCTAAGTAATGAGATATGGAGCACATTGTGCACAGCTGACATCTCTTCGGGTAGCTCCAATTGATATGATACTTCTCCTCGACGGTTCAGAATTTTGAAAGGTCCGATATATCTGGGGGCTAACTTTCCTTTGAGTTGGAAACACTGGATTCCCTTCAATGGCGACACTTTCAGATAAACAAAATCTCCTATGTTGAAGGAGAGGTCTCGACGTCTCTTATCGGTGTAACTCTTCTGTCAGGATTGGGCGGTCTTGAGGTGCTCACGAATCTTGTGAACCTTCTCTTCTGCTTCTCGTAGGATGTCGGGTCCAAAAATCTGACTCTCTCCTACTTCCGACCAGTTCAAAGGGGTGCGACACTTTCTTCCATACATGAATTCAAATGGGGCCATTTGCAAACTGGCTTGGTAACTGTTGTTGTAGGAAAATTCTGCAAATGGCAGACAGTCTTCCCACTTGGATCCACATTCTAACACACAGGCTCTCAGCATATCTTCGAGTATTTGATTTACTCGCTCCATTTGTCCATCGGTCAGAGGGTGATACGCGGTACTGAAATCTAGGCAGGTTCCTAAACCTTCTTGAACTTTCTTCCAGAATCTCGAGGTAAACTGAGTTCCTCGATCCGATACTATGTTCTTAGGGACTCCGTGCAAACTGACGATTCTAGCGATGTACAACTCCGCTAGTTTCAAACTCTAATAGGTGGTTTTGACGGGCAAGAAATGGGCGACTTTGAATAATCTGTCCACTATGACCAAGATAGAGTCATTTCCCCTACTAGAAGTAGGCAGTCCAGTGATAAAGTCCATTCCTACAGAATCCCATTTCCATTCCGGAATCTGCAAAGGTTGCAACAATCTAGCGGGTCTTTGATGTCCTGCCTTGACTCGCTGACATATATCACACTTGGCGATATAGCTTCCGATTTCTCTCTTCATCTTATGCCACCAAAATTGCTCCTTTAAATCTTGATACATCTTAGTTCCTCCGGAATGGATAGAATAAAGAGTATCATGAGCCTCCTTCAAGATAACTTCTTTCAACTCAGAATCTGATGGTACACAAAGGCGTCCTTTGTACCACAAAACTCCTTCTTCGTCTTCTGTGAATCCAGGTACTTTGCCTATACCGATACGACGCTTGATTCCGTCGATACTGGCATTTCCCTTCTGCGCCTCTTTAATCTGACTGATCAAAGTGGGCTGGAGTTCTATGCTAGCCAAAAATCCTTCACTTACTAATTCCATCCGAAACTCTTCCATCTCCTTATGCAAACTTGGTTGCTCCTTCAAAATCATGGAGTTCAAGCGGCACGGCAATCTGCTAAGGGCATCGGCTACCATGTTGGTTTTACCAGGGTGATAGTGAATGTCCAGATCATAATCCTTGATTAGCTCAATTCATCTTCTCTGCCTCATATTCAGCTCCTTCTGAGTGAATATATACTTTAGGCTCTTGTGATCCGAATAAATCTCACAACAATTTCCCATTAGGTAATGTCTCCATGTCTTCAGGGCTAGAACTACGGCTGCGAGTTCGAGGTCATGGGTTGGGTAGTTTTGCTCATGTTGCTTCAATTGTCGAGATAGATAAGGTATAACTTTGCCTTCTTGCATTAGCACACATCCGAGACCAATCTTGGATGCGTCACAATACACATCGAAGGGCTTCGTGATATCCGGCATGATTAAGATTGGTGCTGAAATCAATCTCCTTTTGAGTTCTTGAAAACTCGCTTCACATTTGTCGGTCCATTCAAACTTCTTGTCCTTCTTCAGCAATTGGGTCATGGGTCTGGCGATACTCGAGAATACTTCTACGAATTTGCGGTAATATCTCGCCAATTCGAGAAAAGCACGAACTTGGGTATGAGAGGTTGGGGCTTGCCAATCTTCTACATCTTTTACTTTGGCAGGGTCAAAGGCAATTCCTCCGGCTGATACAATGTGACCGAGGAATCCTACCTCCTGTAACCAGAATTCACATTTGCTAAACTTTGCATACAACTGATGCTCTCTAAGGGTTCCAAGAATGGTCCTTAGGTGTAGCTCATGTTCTTCTTCTGATTTGGAATAAATCAGAATGTCATCAATGAAAACAACGACAAACTTATCCAGGAAGTCCATAAAAATCTTATTCATGAGGTTCATGAAATAAGCGGGGGCATTGGTTAATCCAAAAGACATGACTGTATACTCATACAATCCATATCTGGTGGTAAAGGCAGTCTTTGGAATATCCTCTGCACGAATTTTGAGTTGATGATAACCAGTTCTAATATCAATCTTAGAAAACACTTTGGCACCGGTTAACTGATAAAACAAATCTTCTATTTTGGGCAAGGGGTACTTGTTCTTGATGGTGACATCATTCAACTTCCGATAATCCGTACACAAACGGTTACCTCCATCCTTCTTGTCCACAAACAAGACAGGTGATCTCCATGGTGACGCACTTGGTTGAATCAATCCGATTTCCAACATGGAATCCAGTTGCTTCTTCAGTTCTACGAGCTCTGACGGGTTCATACTATAGGGTCTCTAGGCTATGGGTCCTGTTCCGGGGATTAGTTCAATGATAAACTCGATATCTCGATCTGGGGGCATACCGGGCAAAACATCTGGAAATACATCGGGGTATTCACTAATCCAGACTTGGTCAATGGTAGGTTGGGCTATACTCTTGTTGCATTTGAATTGGCGAGGTAAGGTTTCAGATATATGTTCGACTGATATTCCGGCTGTACTGGTCATGATGATGGCTTTCTTGGCATAGTCAATCAATCCTTTATGTTTGGACATCCAATCCATTCCTAGTACTACTTCCAAACCTTTAGTTCCGAGTACTATCAGATTACCATAAAAATCTATGCCATGGATTTGGATAGGGACGGCTTTGCAAATTTTCCTAGCCTTGGTGGTTGATCCGGGAATTTGAACAATCATAACATGCTTCAATTTGGTTGGTTGAATTTTACTAGTGCATGCAAATTCTTCGGTGACAAATGAATGTGATGCACCAGAATCAAACAACAGTCTTGCAAGTACTGAATTAACAGAAAACATACCCAACACGACGTCTGGCGCTTCCTGAGCTTCTTCAGCATGCATGAGAAAAAGACGGCCATTGCGGTTGAGTGAATTCCCTGGGGCAAATCTTCTCCCTGGCTGAACACGACGTTGTTGCTGAGCTGGGGCATTGGCATTGGGGGCTGTGACAGTCTTCTTGTTGGGGCACTCGTTGGAATAGTGGCCTTTATTTCCACAGTCGTAGCAGGTCACTTGCGACTTGTCCTTGGCTGCGACAGGCACAACATTGCTTCCAGTCCTCGGGGCAGTGTTGGTGTTGGCGGTAGCATTGTTGGTGTTGAACTTGGGTGGGGCACGGGTGAAATTGCTAGAGTTGTCGGGGTTGTGATTTCCTCCGGGTCTAGGGTTTCCACGGTTGGGATAGGTCGGGTGGTTCATCGGGGGTCTGTTGGTTCTTGGGGCAAATCCTAGAGATGGGTTGGGGCGATACTTTGGGGTCTGATGGGTTCCTGGCTGGTGCATCATACGACGCTTGCGGTTCTCATTGGCTTGGTTGATCTTTCCTTCCATGAGTCGACAAGGGCTTCAATATCCGCAAAGGGGATATTGACTAACACCGTCTGCATTTCGTCATGCAGACCATTCAGGAATCTTTCTTTCTTCTTGGCTTCCGTGTCTATCTCGTCCGGGGCATACCTAGCTAATGATAAAAATTTGTCACGGTATTCCACTACAGTCATCCTTCCTTGCTTCAGCTCTCTGAAAGCGTCTCTCATTCTCTTGATCAAACCCGGTGGCACATGGGTTCTGCTCAACTTGACCTTGAATTCCTCCCAGGTCATCATCTGGCCTCCGGTCATTGCGTGAACACTGTTCCACCATGCCCTGGCATCTCCGGCTAGATAATGGGTGGCAAATAGGACTTTCTCGTTGGCTTCCACTCCAGCGACTTCTAGGTTATTTTCCATGGTTTGCAGCCAATCATCAGCGTCTAGGGGTTCTTCGGACTTAGTGAAAACAGGTGGGTTGGTATTCTGGAAATTCTTGAGCTTAGATCCATGGTTGTCCTGATTTCTGTGGCCTTGGTTGTTGTGGGCTAGGTGGGCTATCTGCTGCAGAGTGGCTAGGTTGGCTTGACGTTCCACTCTTTCAGCTTCGTGGTGAGAAGTCAACATTTGCAGTATCTGCAACATCGGGTCCAGGGCTGAACCACTGCCTCCACGTGGCATCTGAAGATTTAGATAGATCATGAGAAAAGAGGGAAATTTCTAAGGTTTCGGGGACTTTGAAATGTTTTAAAGGTTTGACTCAGATTTTTATAGCAACTTGCCTTTTTCATTCATTCATTCATATCACACAGTACAACACACACCACAACAAAGAAAAACAGATGGTTTCAAGAACCATTCGGGAAACTACGATACAGTGGGACCGAATACTACTCACTATGCTAGTGCTCAAGTGCTACTACTCCTCGGAGCCTGTGGCGTCATCATCTTCATCATCATCGATGAAGGCGAAATCATCCTCATCGGTGAAGAAGTCCATGGCCTGATCCTCCAAAAAATCATCGTCATTGCTGAGATAGGAGTAGGGGTCTCCATGAAGATCCTCTCCGGCATTCTCCCTTTCCTCCAACTGCATGTCTCTCTCGTGGATGGTCTCCTCCAAAGATGAGATGCGGTGGCGAAGACATGCAATAATGCGCTCCTTCTTGTCGAGCTGACAGCGGCGAGACTTGCGATCCTTTGCTAGCATGGCGATGGTCTGATCCTTCGTCTTGATGATGGCAGACTTGTGGTTGGAGTAGTCACGTCAGTTGTCCAACTCCTGATGACGATCGTACATCATGAAGCTAAGGTGGTCCAATTGAGTCTTTAGCTCGGGGTGGTATGGGGCTTCCAGTGGTTGTCCATTTGCATCACGCCTTGGGCAAAACTCAAAGCGAGTACCCTTGATCTGATTGATGCTCTACCCACACAGACGGGAAAGAGCTTCCTGCATTGCTCTGGCAAGTCCATTGATCCAGTTGTTTTCCCTCAAGGTAAACTGAATTCCCTCCGCAGTGGGAGGTTCAATCTTTCCTCGGAGACTTGCAACAATTAGCCACTGCAGATCTTCTCCTCCTTGATCATTGAGCTGAGCTCCGAAGAACTCGGGGTGCGGACGCTCTAGAAGTTCCGAAAGCTGGTCCAAATCCCTCTCAAAGATAAGGTCTCCTCCATTCCCCAACTGATAAAACTTGTTTTACTTCACGTCCATCTATAAGCATAGAGGATGAGTAGGTTAGCAGAGTGATCAAGTGTGTCAAAAATTTATGTATTTTGCAAGAGTTTTTGGAGGAACAGGAATTTTCATGAAAGAATCAAAGGGATAAGAATGAGAATAAGTTTTTGTAAATATTTGTTTTCTTTGGTTATGAAACTAAGTTTTTGATTCAAACGTCCAGTCTAACTAGGGTCTCCTATGGTCAGGATGGCTCTGATACCAACTTGTCAACACCCGGATTTTTAATCCCAGATGCATGTTATGCCATACATCGCAATCCCAGGATTACCATTTTTGCGAGATATAACATAATTGGATACCATAGTACATCATCCATTACAAACGATACATAAGTTCTTACACAAATAGGGATCTCATCATCCAGTTCTTAATACAACTTCAAGCAGCGGAATACGTAATAATAACGGTAGCGTAGGCGAAGCTCCATCTTCGGGGTCACAGGCAATGCTGACGATGGGAGATGATCCTAGTTGTCGTAACCTTCCTGGGGTCCATCTTCCAGGTACTCCTCTTCATAGTCTGGCCATGGGAATAGCCAGGGACAAAGCCATGAGTACTCTTTAAGTACTCGCAAACTAATACTAACAGGAAAGGGGTTTTTGGACAATAGGACACTAGGCTCTAGGGTTGTTTTGCAAAACCCAGATTTATCTCTACTAAGTTTCGAAGCTAGTCACAATTTTGTAACTCCTTGGTGGGATCTTGTAACTCATGTCACAACTCTGTTGTGGTCAAGTCAAAGTCTTAATTCATTTCACAAGTCATTTTGAAAAATATGACGGGGGAACAGTATGGCCACTCCAACTGTCCATAACCGCGGACACGGCTATTCGAATAGTTTGACACTCTATAGAGATTGTACACTTTCACCACAACATTCGATACATCCGTCAGGAACAAATCCTGAATTCACCATACTCAGTATGCGAATAATCAATCCTAACCTTTCAATTACACGCCCTAGTATAAGCACCTCTCCTGTGAGTTTGGCCTCCCAACCATGACCAACTGTCATCTTGGGTACTGCACAGGTGGACAATCTTCACAAGGTAGCCTCAGCTCAGACCTTGGCCATGAGGGAACTAATACTAATGTATATAAGTTTCCAGTCAAGCCCTACCCAATCTTCGGGTATTGTGGTTGTACGATAAAATTGGAATGGTATCGCATCTAGACAACCATCAGTTTTATAAAGGGCTAAGGCTCATGCCTCAACATTTTCATCACCATAAATCCTCTGGTGTTCGGAAACACATGTCCAAAACATTTCAATAGAATGATCCATCATTCCAAGGTTTTCATAACCATTTTTCCACCAAGTATTCCCAACTAAGTTGATCAAGTTTTATGCTTAGCACTAGCATCTACAAGTGGGGGTGAGTACTAATGAGGGGTGGTAAACTAGTGGAGTTTCAACTAAGTACAACCTTATATCTTAGGATGATATCAAGGTTTCTAACTTAGGCCAAATTTTATGCTCTTTATGCAACCTTCAGATAACTTTCTAGTATCTACCAAACTCTTAAGTAAACTCTAAGTAAGCTTTGATAAGAAGCTTGCGAATAAAACTAGGATTGGTTTATCAAGTGGGTATGATCACATATGCTTAAGGCATATAGTAGGCATAGTAGCAAGTATTGGCTTGCATAGGTATAGTCTCATCTTGCACATTCAACTAGTAGTATTAGGCTTGCATCAGTGTCAATATAAGCTTGCAAGTATTGGCTTGCATAGGTAAAGTATCTTGCAAGTGTTAGCTTGCATCAATATCAATATAAGCTTGCCTTGTGCAGAGAAGTGGTTGAAGTTCTCCTCGGCTTCTTCTTCGTAGTATCCTCCGTCCTCCTCGTATCCTTGGTCGGTACTAGCGTCTATGAATAAATACGAGGTACACAATCACCAAACAATACTTAACTACTTGCAATCATCACACACAAGGGTCCTATAGATGATCTAGCATCATCTCTAACATTACAAGGTTAAGGGTTGGTTTAATTCCTTTTATTTTTAGAAAAGTAATTTCTACTCATTGAAAAACTACTTAAGATTTAATATTCTCCAAACCAAACATGGGATCATGTTGACACATGTCATCACCACATATTGTAGTCCATGGGAATGTGATTTAAAGTGGTGTCACAATTTAATAAGGTTTTACCCTTTTATTCTAATTAATTAAAGTGGCTAGAAATGCCTATGTAGCATTCTTTTATTACTTGAACATTATTTCTGTAAGTAAACCTATATATTTTTATATATTCTGAAAGGTATGGTTAAATGTGATTTTTGAGAGTTGGAATCAACTCAAAATCTATTATGGTTTAAATTTGAAAAATGTTTGAATGCACAAAAGCTTCTGCCTTGTTATTTTTACTAAGGATGATCTACCGATCCAAATGACTTGAATCCAACGGGCTTGGATTCATCATTCACAGTCCTTTCCAAAAAAATTGGTTTCATTCAAATTGATGCACTGAATCGACCTGGATTGATTTTTGAAAATGGGTACAGAAGTGTGTTTGAATTAAAATAGAAAAGATTTAATTCAAATCACTGGGCTGCGCGGGAAAAGTTACTGGGCCGGCCTGCTAAGCGCAGTGCTCCCGCGGGCTGCTTAAGTGGGTGTCCCCACTCGTCAGTGACACGGGGCTGGGCGAAGCGGTATGGGGCAACGTGGGTCGTTTGATCTGATTCTAGTCCAACGGCTGGGAGTCATCGTCGACGCGAGACAACGCCGGCGAGAACAAAACCTAGCGCGGCCAGTGAGGGGTGCTGGGGGCTCACCGGGGTGCTGGCAAGGGTCGGCGAGGCGAGCGAACGACGAAGTCGACGACGGCGAATCTCCTGGTACCGGTGGCTTCTCCTGTGGCGGCTCCAATCGCTGGCTCCCTTCTTCTCTAGAGGCGGCGGGCTCCGGTGAAATTCTGGCGAGGTGGTGCTCGCCTTGCTCTGAGAACGGTGTGGCACGATCAGTGAGGAGTGGGGAGTGAGATGGTGTGAACAAATCGAGCGGGGGTGGCCTCTATTTATAGTCGAGCGAGGGGACCGTCGGGGCGCATGGTGAGCTCGTCGGGGGCGATGGTACAGGCGGCTATTGGCATGGGCGAAGGTAGGGGATGGTGCGGTGTCTCCTGGCGATGCTCAACGACATGGTGTTGAGGCGTGGGGAGGTGCGGCTTGGTCTGGAACGGGCGATGGTCTGCACGGCAGAGGCGGCGTCTTCGATGGCGAGTGGTGGCTGTGCGTCACGGGGCGGCGAACGGGGATGTCTGGCGGTCTCCTGGGTCGGTGGGGATTGTGTATGCACGCGGCAAGGGTGGCGTGCGGTCTGTGGGCTTCGGTCGAGGGTGGTGCTCTGGCGCACGCTCGGCATGGTGTCTAGCGGTCTGGGCGCGGTCTGTGCGTGTGGTCCAGGGCTTGGCAATGCTCGCGGCTGGGACAGTGAGTGGCGGTGCACGGTGGGCTGCCTCCCAGACATGCTGGCTAGGCTTGTTGCTGCTCCTAGCTTGCTGTCGACTATGGGGTGGAAAGGGTGTGCTCGGCTGTTCACCATTGATGGCAATGGCAAGATCACAGTGGTGCTAGTGCTTGGTTAATCTTGCTAGATGATCTACTGAGCTGGTTGTGAGCTAAATGGGGAACCAGTTAGGCAAGAATCACTGCTCACAATAGTGTTTGATGTTTGTTTGATTTGTGTCTGCAACCTGTTTGCTGAAATGGCCGCATGAAATTAAGTTTTGAATTTTGAAAAGATTTTTGGTGGGTTTGCTATATTGGTGCTAGTGAGTCTGCAGATGCTTGGGTTTTGAAAGTTGAGCTTGTTTGAGTGGTTTTTGAAAAAGTGGGATCTTCCCATATGATAAAGATTCAATTTTGAATTGTCATTTAAACTATGCATTTGAAAGTTTCTGGATGATCACAAAGTGGGCCTTGATACTTTGTTAGGAGTACATTCAAGGGGTGCAAAGATCCAGAAAAGTTTCTGTTAGGTTTTGAAAGTTTGAGACAGCCAAAGTAGGCATGGGAGTTAAATTGGTCAAAATGACCATTCCTTTTATATATTTGTTTTGATTTACTTGTCTTTAGGAAAAGTGTGGGAAATGTTTTGGATGATGTTTATTTCACCTAAGAAACATTTTACAAGCAATGAAACAATCAAACAAGGTGGTTTAAAAGAATTTCAAATTCAATGCATACACATATGCATGCATTCATAATTTTATTTAGAAAGGTTTTTGTTAACCCTAATTTTGAGGATTAGAGTTTGATGATCCAAGTTTAGTTTTTTTGGTATGTTACAAGCAGCATCAGGAGGAGAACCAGATCAAGCTAGCCACACAACCAGCTAGATCAAGCAACAAGATCAACAAGTTGCAACCCCAACAACTCCACTTTTGTGGTGAGTAGTAAAAGACCATCACATGATTTATCTATCTAAGCTAGACAAGAATTCATGTGTTGTCTCATACTCAACTTCTCAGAAAAACACCCAAGTGGGGTGAGTCCATCATAGAAGGTTTTAAATATTAAAAGCCATCAGAAAACTATACAGATCCAACTAGGATCTCAGAACAACCTCATTTATCCTAGCTATCTGGCCATATCTTAAATTCCAAGAAAAATATAGCTAAGATATGGACTTCTAGGCACATCTCTTAAAATAGGAGTAGCACCTTAGAATTTCTAGATCTTATGGATCTATATAACTTAATAAGCCCACAAATCGTTTTTCCCAACTTTGACTCAAGAATCAGTAGCTGGTATCACTGCCAGAACAGATCCACGAGGAACAACAAAATAAGGACCTAGTCCCTAAGCCTCAGACCAACATCATAGGCTTTAGGGTTCAAGGAAAGAAGTTTCCACTTATCTCTGATATTAAGCAAATCTTAAGCATTAACAAAATCAATCCAAGTAGTAGAACCTAGACTTGTGTGCCATTTTAAGATGGTGTCACAAGAGAAGCTTCTACACCAAGTATATTAAGCCTCTAGCTTTCACAGATAAACTCATAGACAACTAAAAATCATTTTCCCGATACTAATCACTGGAATCATTTCCAGGATATGTATACATAACATAACTGTAAGAGACCAATTAATCTCAAACTTTATATGAATCCATAAGCCAACAACTACAGATATAGTGACTACATCACTCACAAATCACTGTTAATAACCAAGTAATGACAGTGGTGAACTCTTAAATCACTAGGATCTCCAGGTAGGGATTCTATAGAAACACTATCATTTGAACCATATCAAATTAACCAATGGAATCAATCTGTTAAGCCACTAGCATCACCAAATCCAACTATAAGTTGTAATCCACATCAAACAACCACTCATCATGCTTAGGGATCATCATTACTAGATCCAAATCATCATATATATGATCAACAGAGGATTATGAACCCAAATCAGAACAAGAACCCTAATTAGGATATGAACCCTAATCAGAACATGAACACTAGCCAGGGGTAGTCAATAGAAACACATAGCACAGGGCGGCATAGCACAGAGGATACGAGAGGAAGAAAGAACAACTTACTGAAGGTTGTTGTTGTGGGCAAGAAGAGGAAGCAGAGGGTGTCGACAAGCACGGCGGCACGGGGAGCACCCCAAGGGGGCGCTGCGACCTGCACCAAACCAAGGCGGCGACCACAGCCACACCCGAAGGCGAGGAACACCACCACAACACATGGGAGCAGCGGCGGCGGCAGCACCAGCACCACCCCAAACCCTAGGGTTCGGGACAGAGCCGGTCTGGCCACTAGAGGGCCCCAGGTCCAAATTGAGATGGACAGGAAGGAGGAGCAGGGTCAACAACCACCCCATGAATCACGGCGGTGGCCGGGGAGGTCCATGGAGGCGTGAATCGTCGGCGATGGCATCGCCGACCACGGGGTCGAGGGAGGAGGAGATGAGAACGAGAGGGAGACATAGAGAGAGAGAGTGGGCTGGTTGGGCCAGGAGCCCTTCGGGGAGTCATTTTGGTTCTGCCCAATTGGGCAAAAATGGCCCAATAAACCCAACACAGCCAGCCCAATCACTTAAGGCCAGTTTTAATAATTAAGAAAAGACCAAAATGCCCCTGAATTTAAATAAATTCTAGAAAATAAAGTAAAAAACCAAAAATTATGAATAAAATATTTTTGGATTCATAGTAATCCAAGCAATCTAAATAAATTAAGAAATAAAATTTTAGGCATATAATTTTTATCAAGAATTTTACAATATATTTATTCCTTATGGAATTTTACAAAACTAAAGAAAGATGATAAAAATAAATAAAAATCACTTTTATTATATACCAATATTGTAGTATTTTAGAGAAATACAAAACAAATAATTTATATATTTTGTTAATGATAATACTTGCATGAATTATTAAATAAGTAAAATTCAAATAAAATGAAAGAAAATAAGGAATACAATATTCAATAAATATTAATAATTAATATTTATAAATTCTTTACTTATGAAAAGAGTTTTTTTAATTTAAAATAATGGGGGAGAATACACACCAAACTAAATAATGCATTACATTACTTTGCATAATCATTTTGGTTCTTTAAATATTGTCCTTACCGGGCAATAATGATATTTTGTAGAAATAGAAGCTCAAGGTCCAGTGCAAGCATCCGACTTCACTACCTTGCAATCTCAAGGAAAGTTCATCACTTGCTCATGTCCTTTGAAGAGTCTTTATCAAAGTATTTGCAAATTGTGTGTTATCATATATACTCTAAAGAAAGAAAATATTATTTTCTCAAATAAAGAAATCTTAGGTATCATCCTAAGTGATGATATAATGGAGCAAAAGAACTTAGAGTTCTATTTGCAACAATGATGATCAATTAGGGACTTAATAACCCCTGACATCAGTGATTCTAGCGTCGTATATCACGCGTTAACCATGAGATTTGGAATGGGACAGAAAAGTCAGCTGGATCTTCTTCCTCTCGCATGTAGCCGAATGTGCAGGTCGTGGCTATTATCACTCGTAGCATGCATATTAATTGGTAATTCATAGAAGATATGCAGCATATGGGTGGGAACCCTCAACGTCCCACTATAGTTCTGGTATCTAATGGTCTGTACAAACCATTGCCGTAATTCAATATGTGGGCATGGTGTACACCAAGGAGGCATGCGAGGTCGCGAAGGGGGAAGTGATTGGCTTGGATCACCTAATGGGCCCCACATCATGGAATTTTGGACGGGAAAGTACAACCGGTTGTGCAACAAGGATTTGATCTCTCATGGGTAAAGTAACACACCTCTGCAGAGTGTAAGAATTGTAACTTGTTACTCTCTGTTCCGGGAAGGAGCTACGAACGCAGCAGCAAAGGAACTCCATGAAAGTTCTGGTCAACCTATGAAGGCTGATGGTCATAGATTTTCATAATAAAATCAATCTTTGAAGAAAGATTTGCAAAAACTGCATAGTGCCAAGGACTTATAGTATGAGGTGGTAGTTAGAGCATCAAACTTCCCACCTTGCATATAATGAACTTGCTGGGTAACGCTGTTACTCATCCTTTTCTTTGATCCCTTGCTTAGACTCTGAGGATCCCGAAGACACACCAATGTATGCAGCCGAATGCCAAGAAGATGTGTTCTGCGAGGAGCCTGACCTGTTAGGAGGTGTTGAAGGAGTGGATTATGAAATCTGCTATGGTGTCGATGACAACGAGTCAAACTAAGTACCCTAGTTAGTAGTAACCGACGGAGCCGAATAGCACGAACCATATAGAATAAGCTGCTGAGATCAACTCTTAGTTAGAGTTGTTACTTTTAAATTCCGCTGAAACACTTTATATTTTGGTTTTTAAGTTGAATCTTTTTAAAGTCTTGAACTTCTGGTATTGTAATAATAATATGTGAATGTTTGTAATATGGACCCGCAATGTTTCTGTTGTACCACTCTGAGGGATGTGATATTTACAGAACGGTGTTCTGTGGATGTCATGTCAACGACTATAGTGTACTACACATGCAGTGGTATGCTGGGTCACCGCAAAAGGTTAGGCCCGTTGGTGCAAGTGCCCTCGCTCATCAGCTGGGCCACATGGCCGTTGGCGTAGAAACCCCGTCAGCGTATGGAAAAAACAGCCAACAATAATCATCGATGTAAGATAGCCGTCGGCATAGCCCTTTCAACGACCGATGGTGATCGCCAGTGTCTGCCCAACCGTCAGCGTACGAGGCCATGTGTTTGTCACATATATGCAAAACAAAAGGAAATACATGTTAATTGTACAAGGACTACTTGTGCTTGTCACATATATGCACTAGGGTTATACTTTTTTTAATTTTTGGCACTATGACTACTTGTGTTTTGTCACATATATGGAAAAAACATTTGTATCACACATATTGTTAAACATATTATATTTCTTCGTGCAGGTTTCTCGAAGACGCCGTTGTCTTGGAGGCCCCGCCATCTTGGAGTCCCCGTCGTCTCGGAGCCGTTGATGGTTCGAGGGTATCTCCCTGAGCATATCTGGCGAGTGCTTGTTGAGTTGAGCCATTTTTTCACATGCTCTGTGCTAAGAAGATATGTCCCCGGATGATTGAGAAGCTGCATGATCTAGTGCCGGAGTTTCTATGGAAGTTAGAGATGATCTTTCTGCCAGGCTTCTTTACTCCGATGTTATATCTCATTGTGCATCTCGTGAACGAGGCACTCTTGGGTGGACCGGTGCAGTTTTGTTGGTAGTTTTGTATTTAGGGAGAGTTTAAGTATATTCGAACCAAATGTGGAAATAAAAGTAAGGTTGAAGCATGGAAAGCTGAAGCAACTATCCTCTAGGAGATAACAGACGCCACGACAACATACTATGGCAATGATGTTCCTACTATGCATAACTAGGTTTGTCGGTACAATGTTGATGAGCCCAAGCATGACCCCAAGCTCCTCCTCTTTAAGTGTCCTTGTGGCAAGGACGATGGCACAATAAGATATACCTTAAAAAAGGAAGATAAGGAATTCATAATGCTCTATTCGCTTATGAACATGAAGTAAGTGGTCCGTGTTAAGAAGGAAGAGGAGGAGGAAGAGAATCAAGTGCGCAGTTTCCTTAGGTAAAATGGTGAACAAATTACTTCTCATCTAGTAACTCGGTTTCGGTCTAATACGTATTTCCTCCTTTTAGCCAATTCATGGATGAAAATGTGGTCGGGAACAACCGATCCCGATGATGCGGAGTTGGACACCCTTCTAAAAGTGGGTGCCCCCGGAAAGAAAAATTTCACGTCTTGGTTCTATGAAAAGGTAATTTGTAACATATCCCACTTACCTGGTAATACGCAACTTGTCCCTCTTATTACATGTAACTAATTGATACATATCGACTGTATCTACTTTTACAAGTACTTTGATCGATGATTAGATCTGGAATCTTTCCGTACTTGGATAAAACTGTTGAATCTAACGTTTTTTTTAGCAAAAGTCTTCTTTCTGCCAGTTTTTGGAGGAAATAAAATCAAGAAAAAACACCACATTGGTTTTTCAGCAAATAATGAAGTCTGGGACTTTGGAATCAAGCGAGCGGAGCCACGAGGCCCAAAATAGACCAGGTGGCGCACCCAGTTAGGGTGGGCGCGCCACCTAGGCCCTTTTGGCCGTGGAGCATCATCTTGTCCTCTCCTTTGGTGTACCCCATTGACATAATAATTTACTGTGATCACAATGGAGATGTGTGCACCCTCCTCAATTTTAATCTAGTTCTCCCTGTCATTTACATAATAATTTCGTGTGATCAATTCCTTGTATTTCCTTCTATGCCCATTGATTCATCCCCACCAACAATTGAAGAAATTAAATTGACAGGTCCGGTTTGCATTACGGGGTTGAATCTCCACCGGCGATCCTAATAGTGGCTTGATAGCCCTATTGGGGTGCTAGCATAGTTTTTGCTTCCACCGACACTCCCTATATGGCGCTAACCATTTCAAAGGCCCAACCCAGCCCGAACCCACGTGGTACCAGAGCAGGGGAACCGATGCCTATGCCATGTAGGATTTCACCTATGGGGCCCAATGGAAGCCACACAGATCCAAGCCCTATGCCTTTATCAATTTCCCTCCACTTTCCCCTTCTCGAATTCCAATCCCGCATGCTCGCGTTGCCAGGAAACATCTACATAAGAAGCTGTTCACAAAGAAGTCGGATGGGATGCCGGACTCTGGTTGGGAATGAGGCATAACATGTTGCATTGAAAAAATGAAGGAGGAAGACAAGATCTTGACATGTATGTATGATTTGGCAAGTAGGTGGTACTTGATGAATAGATAGAATATTTGCCGCAAGATGATGATAGTCCAAGCTTATGCGATGATGGCACCTACACCGGCGGTGGCCAAGGAGCCGGAGATGTCTAAGGACGCCGAGGTTGTGACTCAGGAGCCACCTGAGCTGATGGAGGAGCATGAGGCGAATGACAGGGCGGTAGTGATCGACGAGTCGCTTGCGCTGGAGATGTATTTCCCCTTCATTTGATCTCTATCATCATTCTTGTCTCATGTTCTGTTAGCAGGGCATTATTGGCGATGGTCGGAGTGGCCGAGAACTTATTTGGTGGCTAGAAGTGGTGGACGATACATTAAATCCTATGTGTGGAGACTTTAAATTCAATTCCTATGTGTGATGAAGTTTTAATTTCTATTCCATGTGTGATAACTTTGAATTTTTAGCGTGTGCGATTATGAAACCTACACCGCTGGTCAATGAGGATACGGAGATGTTCAAGGACACCGAGGCTATGACCCAGGAGCCACCGGAGCTGATGGAGGAGCAGGAGGTGGCCGACAAGGAGACAGTGACCGACGAGTCACCGTCGTCGAAGATGTCATTTCCCTTCATTCAATCTCTATCTTCATTCATGTCTCATGTTTTGTTAGCTGGCCTTTTTTGGCGATGGTCGGAGTGTTCGGGAACTTATTTGGTTGCTGGAAGTGGTGGGCAAGACTTTAACTCCTATGTGTGTTGAAGTTTTAATTTCTATTCCCTGTGTGATAACTTTGAATTTCTTGTTGGAATTATGCCCTAGAGGCAATAATAAAGATGTTATTATTATAATTCTTGTTCATGATAAAGTTTATATTCCATGCTAGAATTGTATTAAGCGGAAACATTAATACTTGTGTGGTTTGTGAACAACACCGTGTCCCTAGTACGCCTCTATGGACTAGCTCGTTGATCAATGATGGTTAAGGTTTCCTAACCATAGACATGAGTTGTCAATTGATAATGAGATCATATCATTGGGAGAATGATATGGTGGACAGACCCAAACTAAGCGAAGCAATTAGATCGTATCATTGTGTTCATCTTTGCGAAGCTTTTCCTATGTCAAATATTGTATTCCTTAGACCATGAGATAATGCAACTCCCTGGTATCGGAAGAAAGCTTTGAGGTCATCAAACGTCATCCCATGAGAGGGTGATCATAAAGGTGTCTCTCAGGTGATCGGAAAGTATCTGTTGGGTTGTATGTATCGAGATGGAATTTGTCCCTCCCAAGTCGGAGAGATATACTTCGGGCCCACTCGATAATCGATATCAACACCGCTTTCAAGCATGTGGTTAAGGAGTTAATCACAAAGTGATATCGGATTACGAAACGAGTAAAGTACTTGCTGTGAACGAGATTGAACTAGGTATGACGATACCGACGATCGAATCTCGGGCAAGTAAAATATCGCGAGACGAAGGGAATATATATATGGGATTGATTGAATCCTGGCATCGTGGTTCATCCGATATGATCATCGATGAATGTGTGGGAGTCAATATGGGTGCCCAGACCCCGCTGTTGATTATTGATAGAAGATCATGTCTGCATATTCTCGAACCCGCAGGGTCACACACTTAACGTGTCTCGACGCTAGGATAGATTGGATACTTGGTTTATGAATTTTTGTTTGGAGTCTCGGATGGGATCCGGGATATCACGAGAGGTTCCGGAATGGTCCGGAGAATAAGATTCATATAAGGCAGTGCAGTTTTTGGAGTTCGGAATTGTTCCGGATTAATCGGTATTGTACCGGAAGCTTCTAGAACCTTCCGGAAGGGGGCCAACGTGGTCCCACCTTCCGGGAGGGGGCATGGGCCTATGAGGGAGTGTCCTGGCCGCATTGGGCCAGGGGCACAAGGCCCCATAGGGCCCAGCCGATCCTAGAGAGTTTAAAATCGTTTAAACTAGAGATAAGATAAGATAGGGTTTCTAGATAAGGTTTCTAGTTTAAATCGTTTAAACTAGAGATAGGCTTGGAGGATGGGCAAGGGATGGCCGCACCCCCCCTCTATATATAGAGGGCTGGTGTGCCCCCTCCCCAGAACACACCTTCCTCCAAACCCTAGTTGCCCTGCTGCCCTTCCTCTCTCCCTCCCGACTGTTTGTAGGCGAAGCCCTGCGGCAGAAATTCTCCACCATATACACCACGCCGTCGTGTTGTAGATCCAATCCATCTCTCCACCATACTTGCTGGTCCGAGGAAGGAGGAGACGTCGAGGTGCTGCACGTGTGCATCTCACGGAGGCACCGCCACTTGTGGTGCTAGATCGGATCGGATCGCGAGGAGGAGAAGCGAGTACGACTACATCACCCACGTTCCGACGAACGTTCCGCTGTGCGAATCTTCAAGGGTATGAAGATCTAATCCAATCTCTCTCGTTGTTTGCATCTCCTAGATTAGATCTTGGCTTTCCCTCTGTTCGCTTCCATAGAAAATTTTGATTTACTATGCTGCGAAACCCTTCATTTCTAGCGTGTGCGATTCTGACACGTACACCGCCGGTCACCAAGGAGTCGGAGATGTTCGAGGACACCGAGGGTATGACCCAGGAGCCACCAAATCTGATGGAGGAGCAGGAGGCGGTCGCAGGGCGACAGTGACCAGCGAGTCATCATCGTCAAAGATGTCATTTCCCTTCATTCGATCTATCTTCATTCATGTCTCATGTTTTGTTAGTTGGCCTTTTTTGGCGATGGTCAGAGTGGCCGAGAACTTAATTTGTGGCTGGAAGTGGTGGATGATATCTCAAGAATTTAAATTCAAATCCTATGTGTGATGAACATTGAATTTCTGTTCCTATCTGTGATAACTTTGAATTTCTATTCATATGAGTTTGATTTTTTTGTCAAATATCTATTGGGGTTGCCGTAATGGGAGCGTCGGTGTGGCAGCCGCTACCGATATGGTGACAACCTCTGTCGGTGTGGTGCCCCAAATAGCTCCTTGCCAGCAACATTGGCGACTGCAATTTGGGTTTTCTAGTGGAGATGCTCTTAATGCAGCCGAACTTAGAGCTTAGAGGGTTCCAAATTATTTTTGCCGAGCCCCATTGTGGGTGTGGAGGTGTCGACGGAGCTTTGTGCCTCGCTCTCAAACGACTGGCGGTGTTGTGGCCGAAGGAGAGTGTGGAGAGGGCCCACGTGGTGATGACGCATCATGACTACGTAAATTTGGGGAAGACCTTCTCCTTCGAGATAGAGGACGACAATGAGTGATGGCTGGCTAGAGGATCCGCGTGTGTTTTGCCGACACCATGCCCAATTTTACAATGGTATAGGTGATGGCTTTGTTTTAAAATATAGGTTTCCATTTGTTTTAAAGGGCTCTGGTGAGTTGGGGATTGAAACTTTTTCGATAAAGGGTGTGACGAGGGTTCGACTCGTCAATGCCTATTATTATGGACTTGGGTTTTGGAGAAGGAGGGGGCGCTAGAAATTGCAGTACGGCTAATAGATTCGCAACACGGGGACATAAGGTTTACCTAGGTTTAGGCCCCGGAGGGAAAGCCCTACTCCTGCTTATCTGTTCTTGATTGATGGTGGAACTGAAGGTTACAAAAGTGCGCATATTAGATCTGCCATGGTGTATGCTAGGGTATGAGATGATATCCTCCTTGCTATGCCCTCCTGGCCTTTATATGGGAGGCCAGGTCTCGGGGTTAGGTCGAGTCGGTTACAAGTTAGAGTTTGACCCTTTGAAATTCTATCTATAGCTAGTCGTGTCCTCCATGAGGTCGTACCCGTATGGGCCTAGGTCACCCGAATCATTCCTGGGCTTCACCATCCGAAGAGGGTGATTGTATGAGCCTCTGCTAGGCTGATACCGGGTAGGCTAACATCATGCACCCATAGGGAATACCCATGTCAGTATCCCCTGTGTGTTTAGTCGAATCGTAGATTCGATTGGATACTCTTAAGTCTTTCGGGTGCTTTCATCCGAACAATTTTTGAGTCAACATGACGATTCATAGGGATTGTTGATACATGTGTCTGACTCACCCGACAGATCAGGGTCAGTTAACTATCTTTGGACAAAACAACACAGTCTACTTCAGACTCGAGTCCCCGGACTCGAATCTAGAAAAATGCTGGCGTAATTCAACCCAGGCCGCGGAGGTCTTATAGGAGTCGAATTCTAGTGTTTAAATTATGTACCCAACGCGTCCGTCAGGATTTTTCGTCATGTCCATTGACACAGAAAATTACCAGCAGAGCGCAGTCGGGTGCGTTGCCAGGCCATCAGAAGTATCTGTAGGTCTTATCTTTGCGTCACACACACAACATCCAAAAGTTTATCTCCGCGGAGGTGTTTCAGGTGACTAAGGAGACTTTTTCCCACTTAGCGTGTTTTTTAAGCAGAGGTGTTGAATGAGATGTATGCTTCATTGTAATCATGAAGGATCCTAAAGATCTCATTTACCTAATTCATAGGGTGCGCTACCAGCGCTCCCTATGGAAGTAGCCCCCGAGTGTCTGTTCGAATCGCAGACTCGAGCAGAGACTTATAGTCATTATTCATTACGGTGATACGGAAGTTCTTCGGATAACCTTGGAAAATGCCATCAATGCCGACACTTTTTTGAATGCGCGACCAGCGCTCCCTATGGGAGTAGCCCCCGAGTCCGTAATTGAGTCATATACTCAAAAAAGGACTCGAAGATTTAGGAATTTCTTCGAATGACTCAAGGAACTTTACCAAAAATCCAGGTGCGCGACCAACACTCCTGATAAGAGTAGCCCTAGAGTAGTTGGTTGAGTCGCAAACTCGAGTAAGTACTTTTATTTGGAGTCAACAAAATTGTAGCCGTTGCTGGCCTTCACCTTTGCTGACATCATTGCTGACGCCTATTGAGCTTGATCGTCTATGGTAGCAGAAGCAATGTGACGAGACGATCATGGGTCCCACTTCCTGACTGGGATTTGACTAGTCACGCATTGTTTACAGAAAAAGTTACTGCGCCTCCTCGATTTCCACGCGTGGTGGATGGCGTGCTCGCGACGGTTCAGGTGGTGCCCGCCACGTGTATGTCACGATGAAGGACAAGTGCTAGGGTAAATGGATCAACGGCTCTGCATCATCGTCATCGTCGTTTTATACCGCGAGGGATTATGGTATCTTTTCCCTTCGTCATTTTCTCTCTTGTTTCTTTTCCTCTACTTCCAGAGCTCGCTCGCCCTTGTGCACTGGACATTCTTCGCGTTTCCCCCTCTTCATTCCTTCGCGCCCATCACATCGCGTGTCGCGCTAGCAAGATGGTCAAGTCCAAGAAATCTTCCCATGTTGCTGCTGGGACGAGCGCCACTGGCGCCACCAAGAAGGACACCACCGCCAGCCGCGTCACCGATGGTAGCTGGCGGCGGTCGTCGATTAGGGAGGTGTACCTGCTCCACCTGCATGAGTCTAGCCTGATCTCACAGGAGAAGGGTGACGCCATTCTTCCTGGTTCCAAGGTAACCCCAGATCCATCTGAAGGTTATCACGTTATGTTTTACGCCTTTGTCATTCGCGGTCTTTCTCTCCCTGCCCACGAATTTCTTCGTGGGGTCCTTTTTCTTTATGGGATGCAACTCCATCAGTTGTCTCCCAGCTCCCTTTTGCATATTGCGTGCTTCATCATGCTATGCGAGTGCTGGCTCGAAATCGATCCGCAATTAGGTCTCTTGAGGAAACTCTATTCCCTAAAGAGGAAGTATGGTACTGGCAGCGTTTACACGCTGGATGGTGTGGGATATACATCCTCTCCATTGTGCAGTACTTCACCTTCCACCTCTGCAAATCCATCGAAGGATGGAGGAACAAGTGGTTCTATCTTCATGACTCCAAGATCGACAAGCAACACTATGGATTGGCTCCCTTCGATGCCAGCAAGGTGGTTGATACGTCGAAAACATATCAATAATTTTTGATGCTCCATGCTTGTTTAGTATCTACTTTACTTTGCTTTGTCTACACTTTGAGGTGTTTTTATATCTTTTCTGGAACTAACCTATTAACAAGTTGCCACAGTGCTAGTTGCCTGTTTTCTTCTGTTTTTGGTTCCAGAAAGGCAGAAAATAAATATTCTCGGAATTGGACGGGACAAAAGCCAAAGTCAATAACTTTCCATGGGGAACAAGAATCCATAAGACGAGACGGAGACGCAAGCCAGGGCGCCCAGACCCCCTAGGTGCGGGTGGGCCCTGCCCTGCGCCTAGGTAGGGTGTGGGGGCCCTAGGCGCCTCCTCGGCCTCCCCCTTCGCCTATAAGAAGCCCCCAGTGAAAAAACCCTAAGCACCCGATCAATATTCCACGAAACCTTCTTTAGCCGCCGCCACCGTCGTCCCTAGATAGGGGGGATTTGAAGTTCTTCCTGCACCCTGCCGGAGGGGAAATCATCCCGGAGGCCTTCTCTCCGGTATGATGCGTGAGTAGTTCCATCTTGGACTATGGGTCCATGTAGTGGCTAGATGGTTGTATCTCCTCCTTTGTGCTTTCATGTATAGATCTTGTGAGCTCCGTTCATGATGAAGATCTAATCTATTTGTAATCATGCATGTTGTGTTTACGGGGATCCGATGGATATTGAGATTACTATGTCAGATTGATTAATGGTTTTATCTTTATGATTCTATCATGTCTTTGTTGTTTGTGATCTTGCATGATCTCCGTTGTTAGTAGCTGTCTTAGCCAAGTAGTTGCTAGTGACTCCAAGAGGGGTTATCTATGCTCGATAGTGGGTTCATGCCTCTATTTTCCAAGGGAAGTGATAGAAATCTCTTGGGTTGTAGATGTGATGTTGCTACTAGGGATAAAACAACGGTCTCTTGTTCATGGAACATGTGGACTCTTTACTTTACACACTTTGCTTAAAGTAGTTGTCTGTTGCTTGCAACATAATACTGGAGGGGGTTCAGATGATAACCTGAAGGTGAACTTCTAGTCATAGATGCAGTTGGATGGCGGTCTATGTATATTGTTGTATTGTCCAATCGAATCTCATAGGATCTTTTTGTCCGGTATTGCATTGGTATGCCTTGCTTAGTTCCTGTCAATTTCCCTGCTGTAATTTGTTTACCCTTCATGCCATGTTGTTTATCTAAGGAGAGCACCTCTAGTGAACTACAGACCGAATTAAAGGCATCTTCCACTGTTACTTGTTTACTTGCTGCAAACCTTACCTTCCAAACCATATGTTTAATCCTTTGTTACAGCAAACCAGTGAGCTTGACACCCTCACTGATTCATTGGGGCAAAGTCTTGAGTTTGTGTTGTGCAGGTCTCCGCGTTGCTTGCAACACCTGTGTGATGTTTCCTTCCTCCTACTAGTTCGATAACCTTGGTTTCTTACTGAGGGAAAACTTGTTGTGGTGCTGCTTCACACCTTGCTCTTGGGGTTCCCAACGAAGTGTCCCGTGATAAGTACTAGGCGCCATCAACAACTTTTTGTGGCGCCGTTGTCGGGGAGGCTAAGGATGTCTTCACTAGGGGAGTCCTTCACTTCCTTTCTCTTTACTTTGTTTTTAGTTTGCTTAGTTTCTTTTGCTTGGTTTTGTTTGCCTCTTTTAGAAAAACCCAAAAAAATTAGTCTAGTTTGGTTTGCTTCCTTTATTCAAAAACACAAAAAAATTAGTTCCTACTCTAGTTGCTGGTCTGGTATTGCCTTGCTTGGTCATGCTTTCTATGAATGAATGGTTTCTTTGAAACTAGTTCTTATTGGCAAGGTGGGTTCACAGAAGAACAAAAGTATTATTATAAGGAACACCATTTGTCACAAAAAGGGAAACACTTATGGGAACAAATTGATAAGTTGAATACTATTGCTAGAGAGGTGTGCTCTACTTATAATGTTACTTATTGCTTTGATAAAGCTTGTTGCTGTAGGAGGTATAAACACCTCACTTTTCAATGTGAGTACAATGATAATGTTACCATATCCTCTTTTGTTAAAGGAATTTATGACTTTTATGATTTGGAACAAATTGAAGAATTCATTGCTTTCAAGGGTGCATTTGAACTCGCCAGTTTGCTTGAAAATACTGATGATGCACCTTATGAACATGAGGTTTTTGAGATACTTAAGTTTTTCTTTGATAATTACAAGGAAGAAAATGGCTATATTCTTGAATATTTTAATAGGTGTTTTCCACAAATGGAAGAACTAATGCCTTGCAGGAGCCTATGGAAGAAGAAATTGTTGAAACTAGAAGCTCATTAGATGAAAAAGAGGAAGAGAGTGATGAACAAAAGGAGGAAGAATGGATCTACGCATGCCTACCTTCTAATGAGAGTAACTCTTTACCCCTTATATTATTTGATTGTCCCCCATGCTTACCAAAGGAGGATGAATGTTATGTTCCTGTGGATCCTTTTTAAATATCTATTTTGGATAAAACCTATGGACGTTTTAATCCCACTGTTTTTGAGCTTGATAGAAATTATGAGTTTGTAGATCATGAAAAGCATGCTTTATGTGATAGCTATATTGTTGAGTTTATTCATGAGGCTACTGAAAATTATTATGAGAGAGGAAAATATGGTTGTAGAAGTTTTCATGGTACTGAAACACTACAAGGAATCTGCTGATACATGACGCTCCATTTTCGTCACTGAATCGTCACTGTGTACAATATATGACGATCTTATGACGAAAAATATATAGTCAAAAACTGAGCGTCAGTAATTGCACACAATAACGTTTTGCACTAGACCGTCATAACCGTCTGTGATGATAATGCATCGTCATAAACTCTATCACGATCCAGTATCATCACGGGCTGTCGAGTCTCACCACGTCAGTTCCTACGTGACAAAATTGTGACGATATTAGATCGTCGTATTCAAAATCAGCCCGGTCCATTCTGGTTGTTTATATAGGCTAAGATCGATCATGCTCTTGGGCCGTGGTCATTTTACGGCCCACATTTGTTTTGGGCAAAGGGACTATTTCAGCCTCTTTTTTTCCTATTTTAGAATTCTAGACAATATAATATGGGCCATGGGCTTTTTAGAGCCCATATATATTTGGCCTGATCCACCTTTCGGCCATTTTAATTATAGCTTTTTATTTTTAATTATAGTTTGTATATTGGATTCAAGCATTGTTGGACCAGGCCGTGGCCTTTTTCAGTCATCTGGGTCGTGGTCTTTTTCCAGTCATCTAGGCTAAATAAGAGTCCATTTTGTTGCCTTTACTTCATGACAATTTTTGAATAACCAGTCAACTTGGACAAATTGCAAGATAATAATAACATGAATTTGAATAACCAGACAAATTTTGAATTCACAGCCAACATTATAAATTCCACATCCAAGTTTACGTAACTTATCAAACCCAAGTTCACAGCCAAAAGATACATCCAAGTTCACAGCCAAAATATACATCCAAGTTCACAGCCATAGCACCAAGTGCACTGCCAAAATAGCACCAATCTGCTAACAAGTTCACTACCAAAATAGCACCAAGTGCACTAGACAACACTAGTTCCCTATAGGTTTACCTGACAGCAGCGCCAACAGCTGAGCATACCTCGCATCATTCTCTTTGGCCCTTTTGAGAAGCAACGCCTGTGCAGCTTCAGCTTCTTCGGCCTTCTTCTTCATGGCAGCCATCTCTGCGCGCATGGCTTCGGTTTGGTGCTCCGACCTCTGCAGCTTCTCTTCAAGATCAAGCACATGAGCAGTAACATCAGCATTCGACTTGCTGGTCTTGTTAGTAGAGCTTGAATGCAGACCGACATTCTTCAGGAATGTGCTTTTCTTGGTCAAAACCTCGGCAACAACCTCTACATCAGATTTGGGCGATTCGCCTTCTGGTACAGGAGCATCCATCTTCTTTTCCATTTCAATCTGACACAATATCATACAGTTTATCAGCAAGTACAAGAATAGCAGCCATACATTGACATAAAGGATAAAAACTATGCTCCAGATTACATTACATAAAGGCAACACTTCATCAAAGAATTGAGTTCAGATTTCATCTTGGAATACAACTAAATTTGCAAACACAGCTAAAACTGAATAAATGGCTGTTTCATTAAAGATTTGAGATATGGCAGCTGGTTTTTAGGAGAAAATCACAAGAATTATATAATAACTACAGCAACCACACTTCTAGCGTTTGGTGCATACATACACAGACACCAACACAGACTCTTACTACCTCCTATGTATTCAAAATCTTACAAAACATTTTCATCAGACGATTACCACCTACTATGCAATAATTAACAAAAACATAAATAGACTGAAAGTGTGACTTATTTTGGCAATCTTAGCCACCTCTAAAAAGCCATCCTTGGTGCTGTTATGGGTTACCTTGAATATCTCAACAGCAGACAACTTATCAACCTTTCTTTCCTCCTTCTAAAAATGTTTCAGCAAGAATCAAACCATAATCTTTTGTGAGAAAGTTACTTATGTGTGAAGGGAAAAAAATAGAGGAAAACAGCAATGTGGATCTTACAATTGCATGCACATGAGCTAGATAGCAGCGTGAACCAGTTTTTTGCCCAAACTTGACTTTTGTTATATTATCCTTGTTCTTCCTACAGGTGTCCTGCAGATTGGTACATCCCATCATCTTTTCCATACAACAAAGCAAATAAGACATGTGGCATGCACATGGTAAAGCAAGGTACTAACATACCTTGTGTCTTGGACTTGACCACAGACCAACTAGCTTTTGCCATTCAGAATCTGTTATGTATACAACGGGTGATTTGATGCTGACCTGGCTGGCTTCGACTTTATCAAAATATTGCGTCTTGACATAATGACGTCTGTTCTTGGACACATTCTTTAGGATATCATTGCATGCGTCCTGAAGTTAGTTGAATCGGTGTCCATATCAAAGTTTCCCTACCAAGGCAGCAAAGAGGGCAATGGCAAGATTAGTAACCATATGATATGTGTAACAGGGAAGAAAGAACAGTCAGCAACATAGAATCAGCATAGAGAGCTTGCTGCAACTTTTCCCATGTAGTCTTTCACCAGGCTTGTGTCCTTTTTGAATTCCTTGAAGTGAGGAAGAATTGACATATGAGTTCTCACAATGAGTCCCTTTGATGCTAGCTTTGTAGCCTGCACAGGCTTCTCCGGACGCTTCATCCCTTCAACTATTTCAATCATCACCTTTGCTCCTAGCCCCTTCGTCAGCTTTTCTAACCCCGAGCCCTTCCTAAAATTCTTGGCCACAATAGCTTTCTTTACCACGGCAAGAGTACCTAAAAGGAAACATTAAAACATTATTGGATACAGTCACCCATATATGCTGTCTTTACATTCAAACAATGAACAAGTAAAAGAAGAGAAGTACAAGATGAACTTGCCTTCATCATTCATTGCCTCCTCACGGTCTCCAGAAAAATCAGCATAGTCTAGAGGTTGATTCATGTCCACAGTATGTGAAACAGGGCTGAGTTCAAGACGGAGGGAGCTTCCTTCATCAATGGGCACAAACACATTATCCTGGCGCAGTGGGATTTCTTCACGGTTAGGTACAACGGTCTCCTTTGATTTCTGCCTAGTCATTCTAGGAGCAGGTTCTTCTTCTGTTTCCAGCATTCTCTTTGTTCCTCCAGGATACCACAAAAACCCTTCCTGGAGCCATTGTTGTTGATGTTTCCAGACTATTCTTGCTCTTGCTTACTTTCTTGACTGCACCCTTCTTCTTCCTAGATTTCTGAGCCTCATATAAACAAGTAAAATGGCATTAAGCATCAATGGAAAGTAACAATAAATGAAAGATAAACAAGGAACCACAAAGCATTTAAGTACTCCCACCCCTCCAAACAAGAAAAGAATTTGCACCTTCACATTCTTTTGCACTACAATGTCATCAACTTCCTCTCCATCCATAACTTCATCATCCTTTGGATTATAATCTGAGCTTCCACCGTTTGTTATGGCAGATTCCTCAGTGGTAAGTGCACTACCTTCTTTGCCCGCACGTGACCATCTAATCATTGATACTACCGCGGGAATACCAAGGGACTGAAGAATACGGTTGTTCCTCATCATATGCTTAGCCCTAACCTTCTCATACTCAGTGAGGGGTGCTTCTTTACATGAATAGAGAAAATATGGCCATTAGATGAATGGTTGAAATGCATAGGAGAGCAAGACAACTCAAACAACTAAATAATCCAATCAGGTTTTAGTTACATTTAATACTAGTAGATTAACCCAATTAGAAAACTAGCAGCATAAGCACAAGGGGCTCATTTCAAACCAGCGGGCTCTTAGTACATTTTCAATTACCAGATTATAATCACAAGCTAAGAAAATTTCTATACCTAGCATATGTGCAAACAATCATTAGAAATCTAGCAGCATAAGCACAAGGAGCTCATTTCATACCAGTAGGCTCTTAGTACATTTTCAGTTACCAGATTATAAGCACAAGATAGGAAAATTTCTATACTTAGCATATGTGCAAACAATCATTAGAAAACTAGCAGCATAAGCACAAGGAGATCATTTCAAACCAGCAGGCTCTTTCTTCCTTGCCATTGCTTATCTCTAAGTGGCTGGATTAGAGCTGCTAGGTTGGGGATATTGAGCTCTGTTTACCTTGAGAAATCACTTGCCACTTTCCTGCAGGGAACAAGTGGTTAGATAAATGGCATCATAAATGGCATTACGGAAGCAAGCAATATTCAATCAGCAATATATCTGCAATGCATACATACAGCATGCACATATTCAATCAGCAATATAACTACTGTGGTGTGAGTCTACACATTCAGATTTATATTTAGTGGCATCATAAATCAGCACATAAATGAGCACATAAGATTAAAAGGCAAGCACATGATGTGAGTCTACACATTCATATTTATATTCACAACAAAGATTGATTTGATGAAAGTAGCAACTACTGATAGTGTGTAACAACAAGCTCTGCATCTAACTACAGACAGTGGGCTAAACGCAAGCACATACCATAGCCGAAATTGGTTGCGAATCACAAGAGCTAAACACAAGACCTAGCATAGAATCCTAGACACGCCAGGAGAGCCAAACCCTAACCCTAGACACGCCATGAGAGCCAAACCCTAATCCTAGACACGCCATGAGAACCAAACCCTAACCCTAATCGGCCGGTAGTAGAAGGAGCAGAGAACTCGCCTGACTGTCAAACTAAGAGGAAGACCGCTCCCCTTCGGTGGTCGTCACCTTCGCTAGCATCGTCATCGGTCGCAGCTACCATCCCGTTCCCGTCGTGGGAGCTAGCGCGCGGCGCGGGGCCACCGGGGGAGCGAGCGTGCGGCGCGGCACCGTCCGGGGAGCGAGCTCGTGGTGTGGGCCCATCGCCGCTCGCGTCGTGGGAGTGGAGGTGTGAGATGAGGATGGATGGGTGGGGACTGGGGAGAGGACCGGGGTCGGGTGGGGACTGGGGAGGACCGGGGTCGGGTGGGGATGGATGGGTGGGGTAGGGTCGGTTTGTCGAAATTGCCCTTGTCTCTCTTTCATTGCCGAAATTCGTGGGTGGGCGAGTCTTGGGCGGGAGAGGCAAAAAAAATTGGGTTTTGGCGGCAGAAGAGGCAAAAAAATCGGTTTGGGCGGCAGAATTTTTTGGGTTTAGGGTTAATGGTTTTTGGGATATATGGGGTTAAAGGGTTATGGCATTTCTTGTTGCACATAATTTTGCTAAAAAAAATTTCTACCCACTAGATACTATGTCACATTTTTTTTACACTGTGTCACATAACGTGCACATAAAATGACGTCACGTGAAGGTTTTCATGGCTTTCGGGTCAAATGACCAATGTTATGGCTAGAATCAGGGCATAGTTTTTGATAATGCGCCCATATTATGCACACATGTGCATCATGGGATGGCGAACAATGTTGCAGGAGGAAGTTTTCCATTTCGTCGCACAGAAAAACCATTTTCCATTTTCCGAGCGCAAAAAACGGGCAGTTTTGTGAAGCAACCACCAAATAAAAGTTTCAAAATGCTACCATACAATTTTTCAAAAATAATAGGACACCTTAAATGGACAAATGTCCCAACCGGGGTCTCTTAAACCTTTCTGTCCACCCCTGGCCAAAAAGACAAATTCCTACCGAATCAGTAGGAAATGGGTCCGATTTGAACTACAGGTACATGATCCGATGCCCATGATTTTTTGAAAAAATCATTTTTAGACTCACAATATGCTATTTCTTCAGAGATCCAACACAAGTTTAGCGAGGCTCATCCCCTAGCTAAGAACCTTCATGACCGTTGTTTTGACCATAGTTTGAAACGGGCATAAAAAATTCAAAAACGGTCCGATCAATGCAAATCCTTCGCGTGGTGTCTTATTATGTGACATAGTTGCAAGGAAAAATACCAAACTTGGTAAATTGAGTATGTCTCAAAAAATCCTTTACAAAATGACCTATCATGTTCAAGGTTTCATGGCTTTCGGGTCAAATGACCAATGTTATGGCTATAATCAGAGCATAGTTTGTAATAATGCGCTCGTATTGTGCACACATGTGCATCATGGGATGGCGAACAATGTTGCAGGACGAAGTTTTCCATTTCGTCGCACGAAAAAACCATTTTCCATTTTCCGAGCGCAAAAAACGGGCCATTTTGTGAAGCAACCACCAAATAAAAGTTTCAAAATGCTACCATCGTATTTTTCAAAAATAATAGGACATCTTAAATGGACAAATGTCCCAACCGGGGTCTCTGAAACCTTTCCGTCCATCCCTGGCAAAAAAACAAATTCCTACCGAATCGGTAGGAAGTGAGTCCGATTTGAACTACAGGTACATGATCCGATGCCCATGATTTTTTGAAAAAAATCATTTTGAGACTCACAATATGCTATTTCTTCAGAGATCCAATGCAAGTTTAGAGAGGCTCAGCCTCTAGAAATGGGTTGACGCCATTCTAAAACTGTCACTTGGTGGTTGCTTCACAAAACCCCCCATTTTTTGCACTCGGAAAAAGAAAAACTTCTTCCTGCGGACACGGACACACAACTTTGGGCTCGAGGGTTGATGACCTACTCAGTTCGCCCTCCAGCTTCTGGTACTGAGCCGCATCCGTGCCGCATCCGGTCAAAACTATGTCGTGATTGGACCGTTTTTATCACAAACTATACCTGTCAAAAAACGGAAAGGTTCGAGATAGCCCGTTTGGGTCACTGTCCAAGTAATTTGGTCTAGTATGTTGCAAAATGACACATATATAAATAAAAATGAAAATCTTATTTTATTATTTAGAATATGTTTTTTAATCTGCTACCTACCACTCCTTACTCCATTCGCCTTCCTCATAATCCCCTCCTCGAGCCATTCGCCTTCCTCCTCGAGCACCTGACGGCGATCTGGACCCCGACCGCCTGGAGCTCCACCGATCTGCCTCCCTCCACCCGGCGGCGCACAGGTAAGACCCTCCCCGATCATCCCCAGGGTCGTCTCTGACCCATGGCCACCTTGCGCAAGGGCCTAGGGCCCATGCCTGGGAGGGTCCCATCGGTGCATATGTGTTGTTAAATATTTCTCAAAAAATTGGGTGCAAATTAAAGGCCCAGTCAACCATACTAGGAAACATACGCTGCGAAGGCACCGATTGGAAAAATAAATCCCGCTGGAATCGATCGATCTCCGATCTCCTCGACTCCCCTTCATTTCTTTTCTAGTAAGTTCAACTTCGACTTACCGTATGGCCTTGTTGCCTAGGCCGCTTGAAAGGCTAGAGATCGCCTTTGACGCGAGTACTGGGATTGCCAATTGAGGTCTCTTAATCTCTGAATATTCCTAATTCTTATCTACTCCTCTCCCCACTTGGCTTCTCCTCATGATAACACCCTTACTTGCCCCTGCCTCTCGATAATTTCATGAATCAATGATCTAAATCGTTGTCTAATCTCTAGTGTAATCCATCACTTAATCCATTTACCCCTTGCCTCTTTAGCAAGCATGCTAGATTAGGTTGTATTTTTGGAATTATTTGATTCTTATATGCGTGATGATGTCGACACAAAGTCTGGTGCTGCGACTGAATCAAAAAAATTCAGGTTATAGGTAGCATACTTGTGACTACCGAATAATTGTTTGAAGTCAACACTGAAATTTGGTTCTTCTTTGAGGTAATCAAGCTAGCAAGAAATACCACTTGTTATAATTTTCTACTTTTTTAGTGTTTATTTCTCGATATGACATTGTTTAAGTGCTTAACAATTCTTTATAGACATCTTAGGTTAAAAATGTATGGATCACTATTAACTTCTAACGTTTTTACAGGAAAAAGTAGATAATATATAGTGTAATATACCTACATAGATAAAATATAGATATGCATACATATATATTAGCCTTAGGGCCCATATCATCAACTTCGCCTAGGCCCTCGTAAAATGTAGAGCCGGCCCTGCTCATCCCTTCCCTGTCTGACCTCCCCTAACCTCCCTCTCCAGTGGCTGCCCCTTCCCCGCCTGTTCCTGCCCCGTCTATGGCCCTCTTTCCCTGACCCGCTCCTCCTCGCCTGGATCCCTTTTCCCCTCTCCTTTTTCCTCCATCTATTGTGTATGCGTCGTTCCGTCGTGCAAACAGTCTTTCTTGTGGGAAGAACGACTAAATCGAGTTTGCTCGTTCGCTCGATTTGAATGTGCCAATGCGAGAGATTTGGATATTTACTATTATGCCTTAGAACCCTAGGTGGATTTTGCAAATGCGGCTTAGCTGTGTGGCACGAATTGTCTTGGAGGTTTTGAGCAGTAATTAGTTCGGGGGTTCATGTTTATAATTAGCAAACTAATCTATGATGCAATACCAGCACTAGATTATAGAGAGCTGGTCCAGATATTACTCACCGGGCATGAAATGCAGTACCAGCACTAGTACCCGATCTAGGAAAGGTACTCTGATTGATTTCTTTGAAAACATGTATTCATTTTGGGGCATATGCATGTCAGAACTCACCCAGAGGTGTGTACCCCTACGTGGAACAGTTAAAAGTATTCAAGTCTTATGTTTTGGCACACCGATGCATGCATTGATGTTGGTGCAGACTTGTTGTTATGTACTCCTACCTCTCTGGTTGTGTTACCGTGTAATAATCTCAAACCAATGCGTGTCGGTGTGTATGATGTTCTGCAGTACTAAAAAAAGCATCCTTCTTGTGTTTCTTAGAATACACAATCAAAACATGAGAGTAATGATTAGGTCCTTTTTAGTTGAAAGAAATTTCATAGAAACTTCAGATTATTCTACTTCTTAGGTTATTATAATAAGGTCTGTTCATTTGGTTTGCGAGGTTGCATTTCTACTGTAATTTCCATGCAATTCCAATAAAAAAATTCTGCACTTCCCATGATAAATACTCATACTCCTAAGCCATTACTGAAACTATTGCGCTCGTCCATGATTCAACCAAGCACATTGATCTATTGCACATTCATGTGTTTCCACTTCTTGTAGAATTCAACATATGTAGTATGTCATATGAATCATACATGTTTTCTATTTTAGAAACCTGCGAAACAAAAGAGGCTCATATGCTGCATTACATATACCTTTCTGAACATTATTATTGTATAACTCTTGGTAGTATTTATGCATACATTTTATTGTGGTAGTACTAGCTTACATTGTATAAAAATCATTAAATTGTTTGAGGCTGTCTCTTTCACAAGAGTTTGAAGGAATAATGTATCCAAGAAAATTAGCAAACTAATCTGTGATGCTGGTCCAGCACTAGATTATAGAGAGCAAACTAATCTGCGAGTAATTAGTGCTGGTACTGCATTTCATGCTTTGTCAAACTAATCTGTGTAGGAGGGTCATGTTTATAATCTACTTTCTCACTGATGTTGTATGGATGAGTTTGGTTCATTTCATTCATTTCTCACTGTGATGTGGTATGGTTGAATTTAAATAGATGTTAACATTGTTGTCATGATTTTCTTGGTAGTTGACCATGGACTATCCTGGGGCCATCGAGATTTCCTCGGATGAAGAAGTTGCCATTGCTGTGGAGGCTACTGCTAAGAAAGCTAAGGCTAAGCGGCGCACTAAGAAAGCTGTTGCGGAAGCCGCTGCTGCGGAAGCCGCTGCTGCCAACAATATTGTCATGAATCAAGGTAAAAATCCTTTACTTCATCGGGTTGTTTGCATTGCTCCTTTACTTCATCTTTTACTTATGATGTTTGCATTGCTGATTTTGAAAATGTGGCTTTTCCTTGCATGTAGGTCCCAAGACAAAGGTTTGTACCAGTTTTGATAAGGGATGTGTGTATGGCAACAAGGTTGCTTTGAAACGCACACAAGTGTTGTCCCTGAGGAATCTTGCAAGGAAGAAACACACACTAAAAGTGTATGTATGCACTATGCAGCTATTAAAAACCAAGGAGCCAAAAGCTAAAATGGTAAACAAATTGTCCCTTGATGATCATTCTTTGATTACCGAAGTACTTATGTTGTTTATTCCATTGATTGATTGGTTCAATTAATTTGTAGTGGTTCCCAAGGGCCTACACCAATGCCTACATCAAGTGGTACAAGGAATTCCCAGCAAAGCTTAGGGTCTTCTGTGGAGGCCATGTGCCCATAGAAGTCACTGATTATGAGTAAAGGGAAGCGTCAAGGAGCACAAATTACGACCAACTGGTCCTAGGTGGTGGCGGCGACCGGGATGCAACACGGCGACATCTTCATGTTTCGCTTCCGCGGCAGTCCTAGGGATGGACTTAAGCTACTCGTTCAGCCGATCATGTAATCAGCTGGTTGTGTTGGCTGTAAATATGGTCCTGTAGGTTTCTATCATGTTGCTATCAGGTTGAACTATGGTCATGTTGCTATCATGTGCTATCTGGTTGCTATCAGGTTGAACTATGGTCCTGTAGCTATCAGGTTTTTTTTGGAATGCCCAGTCTAGTTATGAACTGATCCTGGGCTTTTGGAATGCCCAGTCTATGGTCCTGTAGCTATGCTACTACTTATATCTATGAAATGATCGTGTGGTACTACTGTGGTCAATATAAAATGTTGCTTTTGGTCTGAAATGATCATGTGAAATGCTGTGATAAATCTTGTGATCTATATGAAATGTTGCTTTTGGTCTGAAATGATCATGTAAAATGCTGTGATAAATCCTGTGATCTATGAAATGATACTTGTATCTAGTTGTGATTCCTGTAGTGTATATAAAAAAGTTTGGGTTCTTTTATCTAGCAAGATTACTTGCATGGCGCAATGGCAATTCACCCTGGAAGAGTGGTAGGAGGTGCTTGGCTCGACTACCAGGCCTCACCACCATTTTTCCTTTTTTTGCATAGATTCATAATTCAGAATCATATCTAGAGAACTAGATTCAGAACTCATGATCTTCTAGAAATTAAAAAGACAAGGTTACACATGATCTTCTAGAAATTATATGTCAAGATTACACATGATCTCAGATTCGTCCAGAAATTATATGTCAAGATTCCAGAAATTGAAATGACAAGATTACACATGATCTCAAGATTACACATGATCTTCCAGAAATTAAAATATCCATGGCAACAATAGCCAGAACTTGATATCCATGGCAACAATAGCCAGAATTTACAGAATAGGAAATTAAAATGACTACACAGCAGCTAAAATGGCATGATCTTGCTCCTGATCTTGCTCTTCACCACCACTCCACCACTGCAGCTAAAATGACATGATCTTGCTCACAGGTCTGCCTCCTCCTCACCACTACAACAGAGATTAGCAATTTACAGTGAGCCACTAGCAGTGAAATAAAAAAGAACAGATAATGGAGGATATAATTAGCAATTAGCAACTTCTAATGAGCCACTACCTTGCATGTTGTTACTAATCATCATCGTCGAAATGCCTCTGCCTTCTATCCTCACCGTCGCTATAGTACTAGAGGACTGTGTCATCTACCATGTTTTCATCATCCTCGCATTCATGGCCCTCCACTACCTCCTTCTTTCTTTTCCTAATGTTTTCTACGAATGAAGCATCAAGTAACACTCGTTCCTGACTCCTTCGCAATCTAGTATGCACACCGGGTTCTTTCTCTTGCACTGGAACTTCCTCGGTGTTATCATCTTGGTATGTTAGACCACCGCCATCATTGAGACCCTTCTCCGTTTCAGTTTCTTTCACACTCCACAAATATCTGTGCTGAACCTTTTGCACAACTTGCCAATTTCCACGCAAATCGGTGTCTGGCACATAGAACAGCTTTGTTGCTTGTGTCGTTAGAATAAATGGATCACTCTTATACCAGCACCTTCTAGTGTTGATGCTCTTGAAGTGTCCGTCATCTCGGATCCCTGTCTTCTTTCTGCCACCAAGATCAACCCAATCACAATAGAACAAGACGAACGATCGATGGACGCCTCTGCTGGAGTTGTACTGGAACCTTATGATGCTTTTGAGCTGACCATAGAAGTCCATGTATTCACCATCATGGTCTCCCTCAACAACTATTCCACTGTTCTGCGTGTTTCTATTTTTCTCGCGGTCAACAGTGTGGTAGCGGACACCATCAACAATGCATGTTGAATACAACCTCACTTGCCTATCCGGCTTGCATTCCAAAGCAAAAATATCAGCACTGACATTATTGATTCCAAGACTAAAGATCTGCACAAATAAACCAGGATTAATAACAAAAACACAAACTAATCATGTGGCAATTGATTCCAAGACTAAATATCTCACATGATTTTTAAACCATTTAGCAAACCCCTTCGCAATCCATCTATCAACATTGATGCCGCAATCTTGCTTATTCAGCTCTTCTTTGCACAACCTACAATGCCAACAAAAACATAAAGTTAATTAAATCATCGGGCTTGCAAATGGGTTCCTTCCAACTAAAGAAAAAAGATAAGGGTGCATGCACAAGAGATGACATACTCTATATATGGTAGAACCTCAGGGCAACTCCTTAGCACATACCAATGCATTTTGTCATAGTCATCACCAGCCTCCAAGTACGCTGACCCTCCAATAAGGTTCACACCATGGTTGAAAACAAAGACATCACCAATATGCGAATCATCCCACTCTATATTTCTGCCCGGCCGATTGAATCTTGTTTCCACATTGTCAAAGTACCTCGAGCAAAATGTAAGGCACTCATCAACAACATATGCCTCGGCAATCGACCCTTCAGGCCTGGCGGTGTTTCGCACATAACGCTTAAATGTAAGCATCCTTCTTTCGATAGGGTACATCCAGCCATATTGTACGGGGCCTCTAAGCATTGCCTCTTTGGGTAAATGCACGGTCAAATGAACCATCACCGTGAAGAAGGCCGGAGGAAAGATCTTTTCAAGATTGCAAAGGATAACTACGATTTCTTTCTAGAGTCTTTCAAGAATAGATATCTTGAGTGTTTTGGAGCACAACTCTCTGAAGAAATTCCCCATCTTAGCAACAACTTCATATATTTTTTATCCAAAATTCCATGGAGTCCAGCCAGTAAAATCCTTTGGAGGAGGATGTGACAATCATGTGTTTTTAGTCCTTGGAGCTTGCATCCATCAGGAGACACGCATTTTGCTAGGTTAGCGGCATACCCATCTGGAAATATCACTGCTCTTATAAATTCACAGAATGCACGCTTTTCTTCTTTACTCATTGTATACCATGCTTCTGGCATCTCAAACGACTGTCCACCTTCAACAGGCTGCAGATGCAAATCTTCTCTTATGCCCATGTCTTCCAAATCAAGCCTGGAGTTAACTGTATCCTTTGACTTCCCGTCGATGTTCATAAATGTGCCAAGAAGATTATCACATATGTTTTTCTCGAAATGCATTACATCAAGGTTGTGCCTCAACTTGAGATCTGCCCAGTAAGGGAGGTCCCACAAAATAGCCCTCCGGTCCCAACATTGACCATCCTCACGCTTCCTTTTCTTTTGATGTTTTCCAGGTCTCACATCTTTCACATTGTGAAGCTGCTACTCGAGATCTTCTTTAGTGAACTCCGTCGGCTGGTCACGGGTTTAAGTTTTTCCATTGAAATCCTTGCTTTTTTGCCAAGGATGGTGGCGAGGAAGAAAACGGCGGGCCCCGGTCCAACATATCTTGTTCCTTATTTTTTCCAAGCACGGATCCTTGTCACAACGCATGCATGCTTGATAACCAGACGTGAGCCTCCCCGACAAAGTGTGCAATGCCGAGAAATCATGGATACACCATATTACCGCAGCACGGAGATCGAACTTATCAGGACTCAGGGCATCATAGGTACGGACACCCTCGCAGAGCTTGAGCAGATCTTCTACCAGGGGCTCCATAAAGACATCAAAATCCTTTCCTGGAGATTTTGGACCCGGGATCAACAAAGCCATCATGAAGTTTGACTGCTCCATACATGCCCATGGTGGAAGATTGTACAGCATGACAAATACCGTCCACATGCTATATTTCGAGCTCATTCCAAATGGATTAAAGCCATCTGTGGCAAGGACGAGTCTGATGTTCCTCGCATCAGCAGCAAACTCTTTATGTTTATCGTCAAAATCTTTCCATGCCTTTCTATCAGCTGGATGGCTAAGTTCATCATCCACGGGTTGCCGCTTTAGCTTGTTCCATTGTACATCCCCTGACTGTTGCTTCGAAATGAACATCCTCTATAACCTTGGAATCAAAGTAAAGTACCTCAACACCTTCTTCGGTATCTGTCTCCTCCCATATGCATCTTTCCACCTAGAGGCATCACACTTTTGGCATTTGTCATGCTTGGCATACGTGTTTCGAAACAAGCTACAATTGTTTGGGCAGACGTGGATTGATTCATAACCAAGCCCCAATCTGCCGATTATACTCAATGCTTCAACATAAGTTTTGGGAATTGAGCTTTTAGGGTATTGGATGGTCAAGATATGGAGTATTGCATTGAAGGCAACATTGCTTATTAGGTAGAAGGACTTGACGTGGAGTAGCTTCACGGTGAAGGAAAATCTGGACAATGTCCCACCATCACTAGCTGCACGCTTTGCATCCTCTATCAGCTTGGCATAGATTGTCCTATGTCCATCACCTTGGGTTTTGACTTGTACAGATCCTTAAACAAATCAGGAATTCTGTCATCCTCATACCCATCCTCCTCCTCAAAATCATCATCCTTTTGTGGAATATCATCTTCTACAAAATCACCTCCTTCACCAGCATGGTGTGCCTCTTCATTAGGTTCAGGTTCAACTCGAGGTTATGTGCGTAAAGGCTCTCCATGATTGATCCACCTATCATACGTGCTTGACATCCCGCGCATCAGCAGATGAGACTCGACATGTTCTAGAGTTTGCTGAACACGATTCATACAACTAGGGCATGGGCAAAGAACTAGAGCATCCTCAGTAGCACTTCTGCGAAGAAATCGCATGAACTCGTCCACTCCCCTTAGATGCTCAGTGGAAAGCCTTCTAACTCCTCGCGTAATCCAGCCTCTGTCCATCTGCATGCGGAAGACCGAAAAATGTTAGCATTCAATGTTCAACTAAAGTGCACAAACCAAAAGTATCTACTAAGATTAATTAAAAATATAGTGCTGCTAAAATGTTAGCATCTGGAGATTCTTGTATACACACAGATATGTTAGCATCTAGACAAATCTTGGACACACAGAGATATGGGACAAACCTATATGATGGCACACTAAGATTAATTAAAAATATAGTGCTGCTAAGAAATATGAATAGCTGAATTTACTGAATTTGCTGCCAACTAAGATGAATTTGCTGCTGAGAAATATGATGGCACACTAAGATGAATTTGCTGCCAACTAAAAAAATAGACTTTGCTGAATAGTAGTTGCTTTATTCTTCAACACAGATCCTACCATGGCCACCAATGCAGATGCCACAGCCCCCTCCGTCGGTTACCGCCGCCCCTGCCCCCTCCCCCTCCGTCAGTCACCGCCGCCCCTCCCCCTTCCCCTCCGCCGGTAACCGCCGCCCCCTCCCCCCCTCCGTCGGTCACCGCAGGCCCCGCCCCCTCCATCGTTCACCGCCGGCCCCGCCCCCTACGTCGGTCACCGCCGGCCTCTCCCCCTTCATCGGCTAAGACCTCTCTATCTCAGCCCTCTTTGTCTCAGCCCTGAATTTGTCCAAGTCCCCTCCATTGTCCGTGATTGTTAGATAACGTGGATTGTATTGTTTTGTTTCATATATATATACTCTTCCATACAAATCAACATCACTTGACTAGCCTATCGGTACGATGAGCTGAAAAGGAGCGTCGGTCGTGGGTTCGAGTCCCCGCAGCTCCACATTTTTTTGCCATTTTAACCAAAAAAATGGCCATTCGGTGTATTGGGCCGACATGGGCCACTGGCTGAGCATCGGTCGTCCATTGGGCCAGAATAGGCAATTCGTTGTATAAAATAAATTGGGCAGCTCATCAAAAAATGGAGTAGGTCCCACATGTTGACACATAGGCAAAATAGATGAGCTGGCTACCGCCTCAGGCTGTTCCGTCGCAAATTAATGCCTATATGACGATCTAGAAACGTCATAGTCGCACAACATAAGGCCAGAGACAGGTTATGACGATTTTATCTGATGAAATTACGACAATTTGGAACAAAATGTCGTAAATTTAAAGGGTTTTGACCTCCCCAATGAGACCATGACGATCTTGGAAAAAATCATCATAGATCTATGACGATTTGATTTCCAGTCACTATGAGAACGTCACAAATCAACACATTTCTTGTAGTGAAACACCTCTCTATGTGCTGAAAGTTTTGAAGTTGCTCTTGTTTCATCTTCCTATGCCTGTCACTTTATTCTTTGTGAATTTATTTGCATACAAGATTCCTATGCATAGGAAGTGGTTTAGACTTAAATGCGTTTCGAATTTTCTTCTCGATGCTCTCTTTGACTTCAATTCATAATTCTTATGTGAGCATCTTCTCAAGCTATCAAGCCAAACTTAAAGGCGTTAAAGAGAAGTACTTGTTGGGAGATAACCCAAAAGTTTCCTTGGGTCTTGGAAGTTATTACTTAAGTAATTACCACTCCTTATTCTTTTTTTGTTTGCTTTTTGTGCCAAGAATGACATCTAATGAGAGGGAAGTAAGATTTGGGGAGTTGATGTCCCGAAACAGATTTATGTCCTCCACCATAAAAATTCGTCAGGAGTATCTATAACTCGGATTGAGATGAAAATTTATGAATAAATACCTCAATATGTTAGCTAAGTTTTGTTAGTTCAACACTTTTTGATTTGAGCAAATTTTTTTTCGAAAAAATCGATTTCTACCTGCTGGTGTGTTTTGACAGATTTCTGCCATTATTTGCATTTGCTTCTTATTGATTCCTTTTTGAGTTCTCTTTAGGTGAATTGAGCTTTTTGAAGGAGTTATTACAGTAGCTTGTGTTTTTAGTGAAAATCCTTGTTGTTCCGAATTTTTGCCAGAGGTCTAATATCTTTTGAATAAACTAATGTTGCTAATAAAGATTGTGTGAAGTTTTGTATGAAGGAAAAATTTTAGGTGTAGAGAGAGAATGATGTAATGAGATGAAGAATGGACAAAAGCTCAAGCTTGGGGATGCCACCCCGGTGTCACCCAAAGAAATATCCAAGAGGTACAAGCGAGCTTGGGGATGCCCAAGGCATCCCCTTCTTCATCAATAAAAAGCTCAGGTCTGTCTAGACACTTCGTTTTTATTATTTCATGCACAAGTTGTGTTGTTCTTGGAGCGTCTTAGTTTTCGTTTGCTTTGTTTTAGTTTGTTTAGTTTGCTTGAAGAAAGTAGTTTGGACCCCCGTTCTCGCTGTGTTGTTTGCAAATAAGTTGCTTGGTGTTGGAAAGGAGTAGTAAGTTCTTGCTTGTAAGTGCAAGAGGAGCTTGCATTGACTGTGACTTAGACTTTTGCATGACATGCTAGGTGTTGTTTTGACTTTATGCTTAGTGATTATTGCTGTAGCATGTCTTGTTCCAAACAATTGGGATTTCTTAGTGTGCCTTGAAGAAATTTTGCGTTGTTTTAGCATGCAAAAGCTTAGTATTGTGGTATTCTCCTTTGATGCTTTGCATGGGTTGACTTGGCACATGCTCACACCATGTTATGACTATGAAAAGTCACCATAGCCTCTATGATCATTTAGTCCTTGACTTGTAGTACCACTCTATGCTTCTTTGTTGCTCTGCATGATTATGGCCATTATGCTCTCTTAGTTGGTTGCTCCCAGTCTTTTGCTTGCCTCCACTTGTATGAGTAAGCTCTACTCATTCCTCCAACTCCCAAGAAACCAAGTTTTTCCAAAGTTTCCACTATAAATTCCTATGCATGGTGTGTTACACCATTCCAAGTATATTCTTGTTTTTAGCTATCTTCCAATTAAAAACTATTTTGTTATGTGAAAACTTAGTGATTAAAGCCCTCACGAACTTGATGGCACACTTTATGTTCTTTGCCCCTAATAAACTTGAACCATTGTGTCATCTATGTTGTATATGCTTGCACTTATACGTTGGAATTAGCAGAACCGTGCTGTCACGGGGAACGTTTTCAACATTGCACTTGTACTTTGTACTTAGTTGATATCATGATCTTTTGTCTATGGATGTCACCGGTGTGAAATAAAGAGGGAACTTGTAAGTCCATGGAGTTTGTATTTTGTGTTAGAGAAACGCCTGGGCCGCTAGCCTAATCCATGCCTAATCATGGTGGAAACTTGCAGCATCACCATAGTGAGCTATCTATGAAGCATCCTCAATAAAAAAGCTATGCATATGGTAAATAAAAAAATCGCTGAGATTCTCATTGTCTGCTTGCCTTGTAATTTTGGTTATGGGATAGCTCCTGTACCATGTGCAAGGGGTACCCCGTTGGCGGTTCTCTATGATATGCAAATACTTACAGTGACAAGAACTTACAGGTGACTGAAGTTGAGTAGCATGAGGTGTGTCCCTCGTATTCAAGGGAATTGAGATTGCCAACTTATAGTTTGTCAAGCATATACTCCACCTTTGTTCACTTTAACCTTAATCACTTCAAGATGCTTATGATAGGGGCAATGAGGGATGAAAGCTAACAAGTACCATAATTTTTGGAAGCTCTTTTTGAAACTTGAAATCCCTGCTTCCTTTATGAAAGGCCTTTCTTCCACCATTATTTGAGTATCCACCTTCTACCTTTAGGCACCATTAAGAGAGCATAGTTGTCATTCTGTGTGCAGTGTCCCAAAGCTTATTGATTGATGCATATTGTGATATTACTTGTTCTTGTGCTATTTATTTCTAGTCACCCTTGTGAACTTTGAAGGTGTCCTATGCATCTATTTGCTACTCTATGAGGGACAAGATGATTGCCACTATGCCATGTTTTTGTATGTGAAACAAACAAACGTTTTTCAATGCATGTTATTCATGATCTTTGTTTGTAGCCTTTCATGTTGCGTGCATAGTTACTATGTCTTATTGTTAGAACTTCATCTTTCATGCACATGTTTAGAGTTCTTTGATCCCATATTTCAATGCTTGCAAATGGTTTGATCTTGGTTTTGATGGTGCATGTCGCCTCAAAAATTATTCTTTTTATCACTTACCTACTCGAGGACGAGCAGGAGTTAAGCTTGGGCATGCTTGATACGTCGGAAACGTATCTATAATTTTTGATGCTCCATGCTTGTTTAGTATCTACTTTGCTTTGCGTTGTCTACACTTTGAGGTGTTTTTATATATTTTCTGGAACTAACCTATTAACAAGTTGCCACAGTGCCAGTTGCATGTTTTCTTCTGTTTTTGGTTCCACAAAGGCAGAAAATCAATATTCCCGGAATTGGACGGAACAAAAGCCAAAGTCAATAACTTTCTATGGGAAACAAGAATCCAGAAGATGAGACGGAGACGCAAGCCAGGGCGCCCAGACCCCCTAGGTGCGGGTGGGCCCTGCCCCGCTCCTGGGTAGGGTGTGGGGCCCCTAGACGCCTCCTCGGCATCCCCCTTCGCCTATAAGAAGCACCCGATGCAGAAACCCTAAACACCTGATCAATATTCCACGAAACCTTCTTTAGCCAGTGCCACCGTCATCCCTAGATCGGGGGGATTTGAAGTTCTTCCCGCACCCTGCCGGAGGGGAGATCATCCCGGAGGCCTTCTCTCCGGTATGATGCGTCAGTAGTTCCATCTTGGACTATGGGTCCATGTAGTAGCTAGATGGTTGTATCTCCTCCTTTGTGCTTTCATGTATAGATCTTGTGAGCTCCGTTCATGATCAAAATCTAATCTATTTGTAATCATGCATGTTGTGTTTACGGGGATCCAATGGATATTGAGATTACTATGTCAGATTGATTAATGGTTTTGTATTTATGATTCTATCATCTCTTTGTTGTTTGTGATCTTGCATGATCTCCGTTGTTAGTAGCTATCTTGGCCAAGTAGTTGCTAGTGACTCCAAGAGGGGGTATTTATGCTCGATAGTGGGATCATGCCTCTATTTTCCAAGGGAAGTGATAGAAATCTCTTGGGTTGTAGATGTGATGTTGCTACTAGGGATAAAACAACGGTCTCTTGTTCATGGAACATGTGGACTGTTTACTTTACACACTTTGCTTAAAGCAGTTGTCTATTGCTTGCAACATAATACTGGAGGGAGTTCGGATGATAAACTGAAGGTGGACTTCTAGTCATAGATGCAGTTGGATGGCGGTCTATGTATATTGTTGTATTGTCCAATCGAATCTCATAGGATCTTTTTGTCTGGTATTGCATTGTTATGCCTTTCTCAGTTCCTGTCAATTTCCCTACTGTAATTTATTTACCCTTCATTCCATGTTGTTTATCTAAGGAGAGCATCTCCAGTGAACTACGGACCCCGGTCCAATCTTTACCATTGATACATCTTCCACTGTTACTTGTTTACTTGCTGCAAACCATTACCTTCCACACCATACATTTAATCGTTTATTACAGCAAACCGGTGAGCTTGACAACCTCACTTTTTCGTTGGGGCAAAGTCTTGAGTTTGTGTTGTGCAGGTCTCCGCATTGCTTGCAACACTTGTGTGACGTTTCCTTCCTCCTACTAGTTCGATAACCTTGGTTTCTTACTGAGGGAAAACTTGTTGCTGTGCTGCTTCACACCTTGCTCTTGGGGTTCCCAACGAAGCGTCCCGTGACAAGTACTGGGCGCCATCAGTGGTCACCCAAAAACATTCGTGGTCTAACGCTGTTATGGAGGGTGAAACCGAAGTGGTGGAGAATCTGTACAAGCGAGTGCAGACGCTTCATGTGGTGCGAGTCAAGGAGGTCTCCGGCATCGACATCATCCATACATTCCTTAGGCGTCGGGTGCAGCCCCTCCAAGCGAGAGCGTACCTGATGTTTCTGTATTCCAGCACCACTCACCCGAAAAGAGTGTCGGATGAGGAGATGTCCTTAGCTGACCTCGACCGGGCGCTTCGACCCTTGCTGAAGTCCAGGAGTTGTCGGGGAAGTCTTTGACCGCCCCTTTACCGCGAGGAAGGAAGTTCCTCAGGTGAGTCTTGTATTTGCATGTAGTGCATTTTATTTTGTTTGTGTCTTTTGTTCTTGAATTTGACACGTGTCCTTTGTGTTCTGTAGGAGCTTAAGGTGGAGAGCATGATGCCTCCCCTTCCTGAGAAATACACAGCTACGCTAGATGGTGGGGATGCGGAATCTGATTCCACACCCCCATGCATTCACTGACTGTGGAAGCCCCCGAGCATAGCGAAGGGAACTCTCGCAAGAGACCCCGGAGCAAAAACTCGGATGCCATGACTCCTCCATCGTCGAAAGGGCCTACCTTCCTGCAGCGACACTCTAGGGATGAAGGTGCTACCTCCCCCATTCCTGCGGTGCCCATCCGTATCGTGGCCCCTCAGCCGCATGCTAAGAAGAAGAAGAAGGCGACGCCGTTCTTCAACCTCTCCGACATCCCTTCATAAGTATCGGATGATTTTATGTTTTTTGATTGTGCTTCATCTTATAATCCTCTCGGTGTTTTGAGTGACTTGCTTGTTTGTGTTGCATCGGGAGATCCTCCTCAGGCAAATTCGTAAAGGATGAGATTGAAGAGGTAGCCGTGTATTCGAAGATGGTGCATGCAGAGCATGTGACTTCCTCCTCGAAGATATCGGACTACTCCGGTGACATCAAATCAAGCTCCTCAAAGCTAAGGACTCGTGCGGTTGTTACCCGAAAGACGCAAGCTACTCCTTTGGAGTCTTTGGGTGGCCATGTAAGTACTTTATCCCTTTGACGTGTGCAAGCCCCGGAGTCCTTTATTTACCTGGTTTGTTGTTTCTTTGCTGCATCCCTTCATCCGCGACATCAACCGCCTCGGGCAACAATAACTCACCTTGGAGGAAAGATTTTGGCAACTCCAAGGTGTGTACACTTCTGCTCATTTTCCTCGGATGATAATGATGGGTTTTCCTTTTCTGATATTTTTTCCTTTTAGTTTTCGCAGATGAGAACAATGAGGCTCTCTGTAAGTTGAATGCTCTCGAAAAGAGGCACAGCCAGGCAGAGACCAAGGCGAAAGATGTCGTGGAGGCCCTTGAGTGCTGCATGCAGGAGGCCCAGGAGCGTAAAGAGAAACTTTCAACTGCTGCTGCGTCTCAGGGGAAGGCGATGGAAGAGCATCTTATGGAAGTTGCCAAAGCGTTATTTGGTGAGTTACCATAATTCTCGTCTTCCTGAGTTTTTCTTGTTTATTTCCCTTGCATGACCTGAAACTTCTTTGTCACAATTGCATATGCCACCGGCATCGCGTTCGATCGCGATGTCTTGGAGCATGGGGAGCCCATGGCGGATGCGGTTGCGGCGGTCGAAGAGCATTGCATCTCTACCGTCGAGACACTAGGCAAGGCCAAGGAGGTCCTCGCCCGCTTCTGCCGGGAGATCTTCCTGAAAGGCATCACCCTCGACAACATCGACTCCTTGGCGAAGGTCTTGGCAGGGGATGCGCCTGCAGACTATGAGAATACCTATAAGGGAATGGGCGCTACCCTTGCCCTGGCGATGGTGGCTTGTGTGCAACTGAACCTGAACCAGGTCACCTCCAAGGTGTCGGTGGCAGCGGATGGCACTGAGGTAGCCTTTGCTTCCTTCGACTCCCGCTGCAAGCATTTTGGCCCTCGTCTCATTGACCTTCTAGACACATATGCGCTGGAGCAGTAGCGGGCAGCCAAGGCGAAGGCCTCAGAGTCCTAAGTTGCTCCAGATGCGGCTGCTTCTTAGGGTCCTTGAGTTGCATTCGTTTTTGTAGTTTTTGAGTTTGCTTTGCCACTGTGCATGTAATGCCATGTACTGGATGAATACAACTCTACGACGTAGTGGTTATGTTGATGTAAATATATGCATTTCCTTTTACTGATGTCGATTTTCCTTGTACTTACACTCTATCACTTGTGCGCCTCTTAGGGCCCTTCAAATGTTAATCCCGTGACCACATCAGCTGCCTTGGCTCTTGCCCATCCGCCGACAAGCGAGGCATCGCAGTTGCATTTGCTGCGTGACCGCGTCCGAAGCCTGGAGAAAGATGTTCTTATCATCCGTGGCCATGCGGATGTTTGGAAATCCAAGACGGAGCGGGCCATTATGAGAGAGGAATTTCTCCTTGAATAATTTCAGCAGATCGGCGATCAACTCCAATTTACGTCATCGTGGATGTCTATTTTTTCGACTGGGCCCGACCTTTGTGGATTTTGAGCTGTTGCTCTTGTTTGTAGTTGTCAATCTTGATACGTTGTAAACGTATCTATAATTTTTGATGTTCCATGCTTGTTTAGTATCTACTTTGTTTTGCTTTGTCTACAATTTGAGATATTTTTATATGTTTTCTGGTACTAACCTATTAACAAGATGCCACAGTGCCAGTTGCCTGTTTTCTTCTGTTTTTGGTTCCAGAAAAGGCAGAAAATCAATATTCTCGGAATTGGACGGGACAAAAGCCCAATTCAATATTTTACCGTGGGGAACACAGAGCCAGAAGACGAGACGGAGAATATCTACCAGGGGGCCACACCCCCTGTCCACCCGGCCAGGCCTAGCCCGCTCCTAGGGGTGCGGCCACCCCGGGTGTCCCCTGCCTCGCCTCTTTCCTATAAGAAACCCCTGATACCAAAACCCAAAGTACCCGATCAATATTCCACGAAAAAGTTCGTAGCCGCCGCCACCATCGTCCCTAGATCGGGGGGATCTGAAGCTCTTCCCAGCACCTTGCCAGAGGGGATATCATCCCGGAGGCCTTCTTCATCACCATGCCAGTCTCCGGTATGAAGCATGAGTAGTTCCACCTTGGACTATGGGTCCATGTAGTAGCTAGATGGTTGTTTCTCCTCCTTTGTGCTACCATGTTTAGATATTGTGAGCTCCGTTCATGATCAAGATCTTCTATTTGTAATCATGCATGTTGTGTTTGTGGGGATCCGATGGATATTGAGATTACTATGTCAGATTGATTAATGGTTCTATCTTATTAATTCTATCAAGTCTATGTTGTTTGTGATCTTGCATGCTCTCTGTTTCTGTTAGCTATATTGGCCAAGTAGACGCTAGTGACTCCAAGAGGGATTATTTATGCTTGATAGTGGGTTCATGCCTCTATTTAATCTGGGGAAGTGACAAAAATCTCTAAGGTTATAGATGTGTTGTTGATACTAGGGAGAAAACAACGGTCTCTTGTTCATGGAACAAGTGGATTGCTTACCATACACACTTTGCTTAAAGAAGTTATCCGTTGCTGGCAACTTAATACTGGGATGCAATGTTCCCCTGGATGCGGCTCCATCCAGTTTATTGGGGCTATTGGGAAAGTTCCGAAGCATAGACGTTGTGAAAGATCTTGTGCACCAACAACTTGTGGCGGGTGCGAAGGCAGTGCCGATGCTTGTTCGGCTGCATCGCCATGACGTTGATTTGGCTAAAATAGCGACGGGAGCACCCGTTCCTACGAATGGTATGGTTTGGAACATGTGTCCGCACTATGTTGCAGTTGTCCGCCATGTCGAGGACATAATGGACCTCTTCAACGAGCGGATAAACGTTATGCTCCAACGTAGTTGAGTACTGCAGGTTTTGGACAAAATCATGTAAAATTTGTATAGTTTCGAGTGGGATTTTTGTTCCCTTGTAAAGTTTGTAAAGATGTAATTTGCACTAGTGCTTTGTTGATATTATTTTTGCATGTCCTTTTTGTTAGCATAACATGATTAGCTACTCAGGGTGATGCACTATTGTGACAGTCAACGAAGTCGTAGGGTCAGGCGAAGCCCCTGAGCGAATTTAAGAATGTAAATGCACATGAGAGAGGAAAGTATGTTGGCTAAGGAACTTAGATTTTATTCATCGCATAGTAGGGGCTACAAGTTTCGAATGAGTTGCCTGGCTGAATAGCCTTATTGAAAGTAAAGACGACTAAGGATAGAAGCGTCGTAGTTGTGCGACATTCCAGGGGTTGGAGTATGCTACTCTGGACTCGACGTCCTTGAGGTGGTAGGTGCCACCTAGGATTACTTCGGTGACCATGTAGGGTCCTTCCCAGGGTGACTCTAGCTTTAGGTGCCCTTTCTGCTTGATTCGCAGGACGAGGTCTCCTTCGACAAAGGACCTTGGGCATATCCGTCTACTGTGGTAGTTGTGGAGACTTTGCTGGTACACCGTCGAACGGGCCACGGCGATGTCGCGAGCTTTGTCCATTGTGTTGATGACATCTTCGAGTGCGGCCATTGATTCGGCTTCGCTGTAAGAGACGACCCATGGGGCCTTATAGCGCACTTCGGCGGGCAACATTGCTTTGGTTCCGTGCACCATGAAGAAGGGCGTGCAGACAGTGGCGTTGTTTGGCGTTGTGTGTAGGCTCCAAAGGATAGAGGGTCGCTCATCTGCCCATGCTCCCGCCAATCGTTCGAGTGGGCGCAGTAGTCGCTTCTTGATTCTATTGAAGACGAGGCAGTTGTCCTTTTCGACCTGCCCGTTTGTCTGTGGATGCGCCATAGAGGTGTATGTGACGTTGATGCCAAGTCCTTCGCAGAAGTATCGAAACTCCTTCGAGGTGAAGTTCATGCCATTGTCGGTTATGATGTTGTGAGGCACCCCGAACCTGTAGACAATGGACTGGAAGAACTTGATGGCAATGGTGCTGGTTTGGTTAGTGACAGGCATGGCCTCAATCCAGTTTGTGAATTTGTCGACTACCATCAGGAGTAAGACGTGTCCTACGGGTGAGGATTTCTGTAGTTTTCTGACCATGTCGTGTCCCCATTGGGCAAAGGGCCAAGCCAATGGTATGGGTTGTAGCTCTGAGCCAGGAGCATGTGGTTTTTCTACAAACCTTTGTCAAGCGTTCCACTTCTCTATGATGTCCTTGGTGTCACGCATCACGATTGGGAAGTAGAAGTTACCTCGTAGAGCCTTGGCGACTAGGGCACGACTACCGGCGTGGTGGCCGTAGATACCTTCATGGATGTCGAGGAGGATGTTCTTCCCGTCACTGTTGGTGATGCATCGCTGGAGTACACTGGTGATGCTGCGCTTGTACAACTCACTGTTGATGATAGTGAAGGCTTTTGATCGGCGAGCGATATGCCTGGCGTCCGTCCGGTCCTCGAGTAATTGCTTGGTTAGCAGATACCTGAGGTATGGTTGGGTCCATGTTTTCTCGATTGCCAGGACCTATATAAGGCTCACCAGTTCGACGTCTGTCTCTTGCTCTGGCTCTTTGGATGCCTCCGCTTTTTCGGATGGCGCAAGCCCTAAGTGTCCTGCAGCCTTGACTGTGCCCTTCGGAGTTTTGCGCTTGATAGAGCGCTTGTAGATCTATTTGAGGAACACGCCCGGCAATACTGGGACGCAAGTGGACCCGATGTTGGCGAGCTTGTCGGCCTCTTCATTGCTTTCTCGGCCAACATGCCGGATCTCATAGCCGTCAAAGTCTCATTCGAGTGCATTGTAGAGGTCGCGGTAGGTGATCATGTTGTCGCTGGCGGCGTCTCATTGATTCATCGTCTGCTAGATGACAAGGTTGGAGTCACCGTAGATGACCAATCGTGTGGTGCCACACACTCTAGCCATATGCATGTCGTGCATGAGTGCCTCGTATTCAGCCTCATTGTTAGATACGCGAAATTTCATCCGCAACACATACCTCATCTTGTCCCCCTTGAGGGTATGTCAAGATTACTCTAGCTCCGGCGTCCCGTTTGGAGCCATCGAAGTGCATCGTCTAGAGTTGGGACATGTTCAGAGTGTCTAGAAGCTGGAGCTCCATCCTGTGGATAAAGAAGTCGGGAAGCACCTGCGACTTGATAGCAGTGCGACGCTCGTAGATGATGTCCCGTGGGGATAGCTCGATGCCCCATAGGTCTACTCGTCCCATAGCTTCGGGGTTGTTGAGGATGTGTGATAGTGGTGCATCGTTGACGACCATGATCTGATGCTCTTGGAAGTAGTGGCACAGTCGACGCGCAGTCATGAATATGCCGTAGGCAAGCTTTTGGTAATGGGGATACCTTTGCTTTGTAGGCGTCGGTACCTTGCTGAGGTAATAGACTGGGCATTGTACCCCGTGGGTTTTTCCGTCTTCGGCTCATTCGAACACAAGGGCCATACTGACCACTTGATGCATTGCATCAATATAGAGCAGCTTGGACTCTCTCCTTTGGCGTTACCAGTACAGGGGATGTAGAGAGTAAGCGCTTGAGATTTTTGAATGCCTCATCAGCATCAGCCATACATTTGAATTTGTCAGCCTTGCGGAGAAATTGGTAGAAGGGGAGAGCCTTTTCACTCATATGGCTGATGAACCTGCTGAGCGCCGCGATCCGTCCAGATAGCTCCTGGACTCCTTTGATGTTCTTCGGCTTCTCACTGGCTAGTATAGCCTTGATTTTCTTCGGGTTGGCCTTGATGCCTCTTTCAAAGATGAAGTACCCAAGTAATTGCTCGAATGGGACGCCGAAAGTGCACTTTTCTAGGTTCAGATTGATCCTGTAGCGACCAAGGTTGTCGAACGTCTCGCGGAGATCATCGACAAGTGTCCGACTTTCCTTGGTCTTGACTACTATGTCGTTGACATAGACTTGGATGTTGCGACCAATTTGGCTCTTTAGGCATGCGTGCATGCACTGTTGATAGGTTGTGTCTGCGTTCTTGAGATCGAAAGGCATTGTATTGTAACAGAACACTCCGAACGGTGTGATGAATGTTGTCTTTTCTTGATCTTCGACCTTCTGTCGAATCTGGTGGTAGCCTGAGTAGGCGTTGAGAAACGAGAGCTCCTCGCATCCTGCGGTGGATTCGATGATATGATCGATCCACGGCAAGGGGAAGTGGTCCTTTGGGCAGTGCTTGTTAAGCGTCGTACAGGCCACACACATCCGCATGATGTCCGTGTCCTTCTTAGGGAACAACACGGGGTTAGCTACCCAGGTGCTTTCCTTGATCTCCCTTATGAAGTTGGCGACGAGGAGCATGTTGAATTTGATGCTAATTACTTCATCTCTGCCTTCGGACAGTCGACGCATCGTCTGCTTGACTGGTCTTGCATCTAGATAGACGTTGAGTGCGTGCTCGGCAAATTCCTTGGGAACTCCTGGCATGTCCGTAGGACACTAGGGAAAGAGCGCGAGTTCCTATGTGGAACTCAGGTTGTTGGCGATCAGAGCCGTCTTGGTGGGGTCCGTCGGTTGGACCTGCACCGCCTTAGTGTTGACTATGGAGTCAAACGACATATCAGGCATGTTTTGCTTGGTGACAGGGGGTTGTCTATCGACTCCTTCAGCCTTGCGAGCTCCTTCTGCATGCCGAATGACTAGGAGATTCTGTTGAAGTCTCTGTCACAGCTGTCGAACTTGGTGAAGCTTCCTGCGACGATGATGACACTGTTAGGACCTGGCATTTTCAGCAGAAGATACGCGTAGTCCGGCACTGCCATGAATCTCGCGAATGCCACACACCCGAGGATGGCGTGGTATTGGGAGGGCCATTCCACCACCTAGAACTCGATCCGCTCACTCCTGAAGTTCTTGGGGGTGCCAAAGATGATGTCGAGCCATATTTTGCCCAGGGGTATACTCCTTCCCTAGGATGATGCCATGAAAGGTTGTGTCTGATGCCTCTAGGCTGCATAGCAGGATCCGCATAGCTGCGAGTGTGCTAGCGAACATCAAATTGATGCCACTTCCGCCGTCCATGAAGACGCGACTCATTTCAAATCCGTCGATCTGAGCCTCAAGCACCAGGGCAGAGTGACCTGGGCGAGGTATTTACCGGGGATGATCCGAACGGTCGAAGGTGATGCACGACTCCAAGCCACTAAGGTACTCGGGTGTGGCAGGCGGAGAGGTGACAGCCAAGTTTACCCGGCGGGTAATCGTCTTCTGTATCCTGTTGGATGGACGTCCCTTTTGTATCGTCATAGCCCCCAACAATCACGTGTATGGATCTGCTCCGTTGTTCTGGGTCGGCGCAGTCGCAGGCTGCGCGGGTGCTCCGGGTGGCGGAGGTGGGGCACCGTATGCGATAGCTCCTAGGGCAGGGACAAACCCTTGATTCACCGACGCGAGCCGCATCTAGGCGTATCCTTCATGGAGCTTTTGGAATTCCCTGCAATCTTTAAGCAGATGGATAGCTTTCCTCTTGCCGTCCTGCTTGTCGATGTGGAAGTGGATGGTGTAGGGACCCGACAGTTTGTCGAGTGCGGAGGGCTCGTCATCTCGATTGCGGCATTGCCACGTTTGAGCGGGTTTCCCGTTGTCACGATAGCTGCCGCTGCTGCGGTTTCCGTCGTCGCGGCATTTGGCATAGCCATCCGCGATAATATCGATCTCTTCGCGGTCATCGTAGATGTGCACCCTTCTTTTTCCTCGGCCATCGCGTCTGTGCCCAAGATCGTCTTCGTCATCCGAACGGTTTCGGTTGACGGCATCCTCGCCATCCGCCCAGCGGTTGGTGATGTCCATCAGGTGGTCAATGGTTTTGGGCTCAACCCGACCTAGCTCCTCTTTGAGTTTGCGATGTCACACACCACTATTGAAGGCGTCGATTGCCCTCTCTCCCAAGATGTCCTCGACAGAGTTCTTGATTACAAACCAGTGCTACACGTAGGAGCGGATCGACTCATTGGAGCGCTGGTAGCAATCGTGCAACTCTTCGATCGAGGCGGACCTCTTGCAGGTGCCTTTGATGTTGAGGATGAAGCTGTGTACTAGCTCCTCCCAACTGTGGATGGATCTAGAGGGAAAATTATTGAGCCAGACCCTGGCCGCCCCCTTCAGCTGTAGCTGAAGACAGTGCATGGTTGTGTTCCTATTTCCACCATGCAGTTTGACCGACGAGACGTGGTCATCCAACCAAATCTTCGGCTCTTGTAAGCCATCGAATTTGGGGTTGTCCGATGAGAGCTTGAAGCCCCTATGCATCTGGGATTTTCGGATGGCTCTGCTGAAGCATCTGGCGACGCATAGCTCCATGTACTCTTCCCCGGACTCTATGGAGCACGCATGTTTTGCACGTGATTTGTTGGTCTTGTGCTGCGTGAGCTCATCGCGAGCGTCATAGTCGCGGATCCTTTGCCGCTGGCTGCGATGTCGCCATGATAGGTCATGCTCATCCTTGTCGGATGAGGGTGTGCGGCTCCTGGTGAATTTTACCGTAGCCTTTTTCTCGGCTCCGAGGTCGTTTCTCCGAGTAACGCAACTCGCACGAACGCAAGGCCCTCAATCGCAGATTTGTGGATTGCGTATCTGGGATCCCCGGCCGGTGGAGTGTTTCCACCAGGTATGTAGTGGATGCCATGACCGCGGCCTGCGGCGTTTTGGGCATGATGTTGCCCTGCGAGTCCGTCGACATGAAGGATAGGTCGAGTGCCTTGGTGGCCTCGCGTCTAGCAGAAGGATCCATGCGCTCCAGCCGGGAGCGATGCTTGTGGCCGTCGTAGCCTTTCGAGGAGGATCCGCCGGCGGAGGAGAGCGCAGCTCATCGCATGCTTGACTCGTCGGCTGCCAGTCTGCGTTGTTCGAGCTCCTTATGCTGCTCGACTTGTCGATTGTGCTCCTTTATGAGGATCCAGTGATAGCCCATCAGCATGTCACGAGAGGCGTCGACTGGCAAAGAATTGGTACCTCGCATGGCCTCCCGGACTCTTTCCCACCGAGCTTCATTAAGATGGATCTCTTGACGATTGTGACTATCGTTGTTGGCAGCTTTGTGTGGCCTGTTCCCATTGGTATTGGCCGGGGGTGGGCCATTGACTCCGTTCATGGCGTTACTAGCACGCGGATTGGGAGGGGGAGCCATTGGTTCGGCTCCATTGTCAACGTGACCATCATGGATGGCCATCCACATGTAGCGGTGGGGGAGATCGTTGCTCCCGCAGCTTTCAGATCTGGAACCATAGGTTCCTTCCTCCGTAGGAGGATCACAGAGGTCAGAGTTGCAGCTACTGCTATCATCCGTATCGCCTGCCAGCGACAGTGCGCTCAGGACACCGATTGGCGGCACCCACGAAGCAAGCACAATTTCCGTAGGTACCACCCACTCTGGGAGGCGGATGGTGCCGATCTTGCCTACCTAGAAGCTTAGGCTTTCAAGCAGCATATCGACTCTATCTCCCACATAATCGAAATCTTGGCGGGTTGTGGGCGAGTGGACGGTGAAGCCGATGGTTCCGAAGAGGAGGTGATTCTCCGCAGGAGAGGAGTCGAAGATCGCGGTGGATGGGGCCATCACGATTGCACAATCAGCATCCCAAGTTCCCATAGAAGGCTCCAATTGACGAGGGTTCGACCCGTCAATGCCCATTGTTATGGACTTGGGTTTTGGAGAAGGAGGGGATGCTGGAAATCGTGAAACCGCTAACAGATTCGCAACACGGGGACACGAGGTTTAACCAGGTTCAGGCCCCCAGACGGAAAACCCTACTCCTGCTTGTCTGTTCTTGATTGATGGTGGAACCGAAGGTTATAGGAGTGTGAAGATTAGATTTTGAGTGGTGTATGCTAGGATATGAGGTGAGATCCTCCTCGCCGTGCCCTCCTGGCCTTTATATGGGAGGCCAGGTCTCGGGGTTAGGTCGAGTCGGTTACAAGTTAGGGTTTCACCCTTTGAAATTCTATCTATAGCTAGCCGTGTCCTCCAAGAGGTCGTATCCGTATGGGCCTAGGTCACTCGAATCCTTCCTGGGCTTCGCCATCCGTAGCGGGTGATTGTGTAGGCCTCTGCCAGGCTGATACCGGGTAGGGCATACCCATGTCAGGGTGCCTTATTATTCAAAAATTAGCATCGCCAAGATAGAATTCACGAGAACTTAGACACAGCCTCTACATAGGTAAGATGCATACAATCTCAAAAATAAGAAATAAAAAAGTTTACATAGACTAAAAAAATCAAATGCAGCATGTGTAACTCTTATGCTGCTAGAGGCCCAATGCATGGATCATGCTGCCATCCATTGGGATAAAAAAAATCCTTCATCGTGTTCTTTAACCATGTAGACATCATAAACAGGTCAATGATTCTTCAAACGTTGTAGCATCAACCATGAAAATGGAGCAAATGCGTACACGGTAGATGACATGCTTAAGAGAAAAAAATACTTTCCATGAAAAACCATGTTATTTATACATAGCCATACTTTCAACCTAATAAGAATTCTAAACTTGTCGTATATAACATGTTACAATTGCCAAAAAATATTTGCAATGGTCATTGATGGAGATAAAAGTGATATCATGTTTTATTCCAATTTTAAATCATTTTTGATAAAAGTGAGATCTACACTATTGGAGTTGATAACGAGTTAGATGAGTTTTATTTCAATTTGTTTGGTTGCCAATTTGGTGCTTTGCCTATGAAGTATTTGGGTGTTCCTATTTCTGCTTTGGCTCTTAAAGATGCTGATTGGGATTTCATTGATGCTAAGTTGGTTAAAAAGTTAGATGCCTGGATGGGGAATTCTATGTCATATGAGGGAAAGAAGATTTTGATTGATTCCTCGTTGTCCACCATTCTTTATTACCCTATGTCTATGTTCCTCCTTAAGGAAAGTTTTATTGAGAGAGTGAATAAAGATCTTAAGAGATTCTTTTGGCAAAAAAAAGAAAGACAACAAAACTATTATATGGTGAGATGGGATAAAGTCTGTAGATCAAAGAAAAATGGTGGCTTGGGCATTAAGGATCTGAGGAAAGAAAACATTAGCTTGCTAGTGAACTGGTGGTGGAAATTAGAGAAACATGATGGCTTGTGGCAAATAATTGTCAAAGCAAGATATCTTAGAAACAAAACTATAAAATTCTGTGACTCCTAGATTCAATGATTCTCCTTGCTGGAAGTCCTTGCTTTAGGTCAAAGATACTTATTTGGCTGGTAGGGGTATCATTCTTAAGAGTGGTGACTTGGTGAGATTTTGGAAAGACCATTGTGTGATCAATTCCCTAAATTTTTTAGTGCTTGTCAACTTCAGGACTGTACTGTCAAGTATGTGGTGGATCATGGGCATGCAATGCCTTTTAGGAGAAGGATTCATGGGGAGCTTTGGGAGCAATGGAACTCTACCTTGTTAAAACTAACCATATCCATTTTTGTGATGAACCTGATGAAGTGGAGTGGAAACTTATTGGGAATAAAATTTTCTATACCAAATCTGTGTATGAATTCCTCGAGAGAAACCTGGCTAGGGCTAGTAACAAACTTCTTTGGAAAGCAAAACTACCTTTGAAAATTCAAATCTTTATATGGCAGATGCTCAGGAATGCTATTCCTACCAGAGATAATATGCGCAGGAGAAACTGGCCTGGAAACCCTTTATGTTCCTTATGTAACCAAGTTGAAACAGTGAATCATTTGTTTTTCTCATGCTCCATTGCCAGAGTTGTTTGGGGAGTGTTGGGTAAACTTTTTGATACCTCGACATGCCCTTAAAATTATTAGCAGACACTATGTTGGCCTTATCGATTCCTTCCCGGGGCAAGAAATTTTATCTGATTGTGATTGTTGCTGTGTGTTGGGCAATATGGACCATCAGGAACAAAGTTACGAGGTGTGCTTCGGTCCCTCCCCCCTCTAAACTTAAGATGCATGGGTCATTTTATTTGTTTGATCCGTCGAAACCCATATCGAGGCCACGTATATCTCCATATATGTGTACTCAGTCGAACTGGGTAAAATCCACATTCCGGCCGGCTGATCACACCTCCCATTATTGCGATCTACGTCTTTGCATGTCATATTTAAAATTTTTGTTGTTGCTGTTATATAACTTCCGATTTTTGTCTTCCGCAGGCATATGAGTATACATGTACGGTGAGTATACGTCTAAGAGGACCATACGGATTTCGGATGGGTTCATATGGTCCTCTAAACAATCGGTATCTATTTTTTATTTGTCAAAGTTTGAAAAGAAGGGAGGAGGGGGAGGGGGGACCGAAGCAAAAGTGCAAAGTTACCTTCAAGGGATATATTATTTGGTCTCCTGTTGAGGCGGTGTTTACGGTTTGTTCGTTTTTATTATATTGGGCAGGTTTGCAGAAACACGAAGAATTTTTTTTTGATGATTGACAACACCAAGAAGATGAAGAAGCTGGCGGCCGATGTGGAGAGAGTATCCAGGACGAGGACGGATGGGCTGCTATTGATTGGTGACTGATGAATCCCTGGAGTCTCTAGAGTTTGGTTACGAGCTGATATCCCCCTGGTGTTTGATGAAGATCTAGAACTTCTCAGTCTCTTGCCTTGGAGGCTTGCAGTTTGGTATGCGTCTTGTTTTGTTGCTGGTATTATTTTCTAGCTGTTTAACCTGTACTTGTGTAAGATCCCTCCTTTATAAAGGAAAAGGATCCATGTGATTGCAATGCTAGTCCCTGGATCAATGCTAGCATCCACAGTTTAAGATGAAGTACACAGATACAAAGGTCATTATTACAGCTATTCCAGAGATAAACATAGTCTTTACAACTCCAAGGCCACAGGCCTAATACAAGAGTTTGAATAAGTAAATATATAAAAGTCTTCATCTTCATGTGCCACGGGCAAACATGTTGAGTGTAGACTCATGACTCCTAATCCTCATCAGAGTATCCTGCAACATCACAAGTTACAGCCACAGTGGGTCAATACATTGAAATAGTATTGGCAAGTGATACCTTAGTATAATTTAGGTGGACTAGATACTATATGCAATTTGGCTAAGTGTAGCTTGGCTTGCTTTGCTCAAAATAAGTTTTGCCTATTAGTTGAAATCACTAAGTTTTTCTTTGTCAAAACTTTTCCCAAGGAACCACCAATAGACATTGACGTCCTTCACCCTTGTTCACCCACAAGTTTTTACTTAGAAATTGGGATGAGGAGATTCTTGATAGCTTCCATGCCTTGATGCTCAAGTTGTCCTTTTCCAGGGACATGGCTAAGTACTTAGATTTTCCATCTGTAGAGGTTGTGCACTTTCCCCACCAGACTTGGTTTCACCAAGACATGACCTTTCAGAAGCCTTCCCTTAGACCAAATGGACGCGTTCCAACCTATCATCCCACTACCACCAACTATCCAAATGGCTAAGTTCTAGCAACCTATGTGATCCAGGCAGAGCCCATATTGCCAAGTGGCTGCACTAGAAGCTTCTCAACACTTGGCCTCTAAAATCTCTTTGTTCTTGGGTGGCTTTCCACAAGTGAGATACACAAGGTTCACCAGTCCCCTGGCCTTGTGTAACCACTCAACACAAACCCTTCCTTCCATTCCACCCAGGTGTTTCATTTACTTAGTTGTTTTATTAGGCAAAGCACAAGTCCAAAGACTTAGAAATATTTTCATCATAACATGCATATTTCACCAACCCTTGGTTTCTACTAGCTAGGCTAAGCATGGCATAGATAAGCATCTTAACTTAGAAATTTCCTAGCAATTCTACAACTACTAGGATTTCCCAACATGGCATATAAGCAAAATATAGCATGCAAGTCTATCAAATATTTCTAATGCTTAGTAGAAAACATAGGAATAAAAATATTCATGAAGCACCACTTGCCTTGGTAGTTTGCAGAGTAGCTACACTCCTCACAATCACAATCACTAGCACCAAAATCTACACAAAGAATCATAGCCACAATCACATACAAAACATATACAATCAAAAATATATGCATGCATGCAAAATGCTAAGTGATGATTTTTAAAACTCAACAAAGCAAGTGTACAATACTGATTCATAAACAAGTTAAAAACTTGCCAAACAACATTTATTTAAACCTTAAAACATTTCCTAAACAATTCATATACTCAAATTAGCCCTACACAAGTTTCTGCAAATAAAACCATTTTAACAAAAGCAAAACATTAAACACATTGCATAAACAGAAAGGGCTTGCTCTCCTGATTCCAATGATATAAAATTTGTCAAATTCTAACGTGGGAATCAAAAGTTATAGCCAAAACAAATTTGAACATCTAATAGATTCAAATCCAGTTTTTCAATCTAAACTACTGCCACGCGTCTTAATCTAATTGGCCTGTACCGCTTCGCTCAGGATCGTGCCTATGAGCCGTTCGATCAACATAACCTGCACGGCCCAGATCTACTCGTAACGGTTCGTTAAGTGAACTAATCTCGCACGCTGGATCCAGATCCAATGGCTCTGGATCAAACGACCAAAGCTGGGCGGCGCTGGCGGAGGCTACTGGCGGCGGCGAGCTCTGCCTACGGCGGCGCGGCGCTACAGATGTCTAGGGGGTCGTCGGAGATGCTTACTAGAAACGCGACAAAGTGCTGATGCTCAACCTGGCGATGGCTTGGCATGGGGCGCACGGACGCAGTCGCTGGAGCTCGTCGGAGTTGCGGGCGGCGTCTGCTGCTTGATGTCGAGGTCGTTGCCGAGGCTCTGCGTCGACCTAGCACAAGCCAGAGGGTTCAGGAGACGCGCAAAGGTCTGGCGACCAGGACAGTACCAAAGGGAAGGCAAGGGGCGCTCGATTCTTACCACTATTGCTCGTCGGAGTCGAGCGGCGGCTCTGGTGGTTGCGGGCGTGAACGAAGACGGCGACCTGGGTCGCTAGCAGGCAAACCAGAGGTGTTAGCAGATGCACAAGGACGTGGCGGTCACGCTCGTTTGGACCAGAGACAGAGGGGCGGTTGGAGCTTACCGGAATCGTCTGTCGGAGTTGTTCTGTCTGCGGCGGTGTAGAGGCAATTGCGGGCAGCCTGGGGGCGTAGAGGTGGCGCTAGGTGAGGGGAAATGGCCACGGTGCAGAGGGGATCTTATAGCCAGAGCGGGGGCGAGGATCGCGCGCGTAATCAAGGGCAATTAAGCGAGGAATCAACGGGGCAGTGAAGGGCGGAGGAAACGGCCGGCGACGTGGTCGCGACGCGATTTGGGGAAGAAGGGGTGAGCTGGCAAGGTCCACCGGTCAGCAAGTGAAACAGAGAGGGGGTGGGGTCGTGCAGTCAGTGACCTGGGGTGTGTGTTTGTGGGTGAGCAAGAGAGAGGGAGACCCCCGGGTGGGCTTAGTGGGCTGGATTAGCAGTTGGGCCAGATAGGTAGCACTGGCCCTTTTCTATTTTTTTCTCCTTTTTCCTTTTCTGTTTTGATTTTCTGGAATGATTTTCAAATCCAAATCAAATGAGTTTGAATTCAAATCTTCCTTAGGTTTTTATACTGCAAACCTTGCACTCAAATGTGTGCCAAACACTACTGTCCAAACCAAACACTATGATCAAATGAAAATAAAAATAAAACCAAGCCTTTATGACATATATTCAATAGGCAAAATATTGGTTTTATTTACCTATTTTGTTTTGAAACTTGTTCAAACTTTGGATGGTGCCTAAGTTTGAATTTCAAACTTTTACTGAATCACAACCAGTATTCTTCTCACTGGAGGATAGCACTGAGGCTAGAGCAAACTTACATAAAATAATAAGCACAAATGCTTCTGTTTTGAAATGTTTTGTTTGAAATGAAATTCATATGATCATGGATGCATGGATGATATGCATGAGTTTGAAACATGATTTTGGGGATGTTACAAATCTAACCCCCTTAAGGTGAATCTCGCCCTCGAGATTCGGATTGGCTAGCAAATAGGTGAGGGTGGTCTTTCTGAAGATCATGTTCTCTTTCCCATGTTGCTTCTTCTTCGGAATGATGGTTCCACTACACTTTGCAAAATTTGATAATATTAGTCGGTGTGACTCTTTCTGCAGTCTCAAGAATCTTGATAGGCTTCTCCTCATAAGTGAGATCACTTTCCAACTGAACCTCTTCCAGAGGTATAGTATCCTTCAAAGAAGTTTCTTCCATTTCTGGATGACATTTCTTAAGCTGACTCACATGAAACACATTATGAACAGCTGACAAAGACTCCGGCAATTCAATTTCATAAGAAACTTCTCCTTTGCGACTCAGAATCTTGAATGGTCCAACATATCTTGGGGCCAACTTTCCTTTGACTCCGAACCTCTTCACTCCACGAAGTGGTGACACTCTAAGATCAGCTCTATCACCAACTTCGTAGGTGACTTCTCTACGTTTAGGATCTGCGTAGCTTTTCTGTCGGGACTGTGCTATCTTCAATCTGTCCTTAACCAACTTGACTTTCTCTTCGGCTTCTTTGATAAGTTCTGGTCCGAACAAACTTCTTTCTCCCACACCATTCCATAACAATGGGGTGGTACACTTTCTCCCGTAGAGAAACTCAAATGGTGCCATCTCAATGCTGGCTTGATAGCTGTTGTTACAAGAAAATTCTGCGTAAGGCAGACTTTCATCCCAACTGGCTCCATAGTCTAGGGCACATGCCCTCAACATGTCTTCAAGAATCTGATTAGTCCTTTCGGTTTGTCCATCAGTTTGAGGATGAAAAGCAGTACTGAATTCCATCCTCGTTCCCAATGACTCATGTAGCTGTCTCCAAAAATGGGAAGTGAATTGAGTTCCCCTATCAGACACAATACTCTTGGGCACTCCATGTAGACATACAATTCTACTCATATAGATTTTGGCCAACTTAGCACTTGTGTAGGTTGTCTTCACGGGTATGAAATGAGCCACTTTAGTTAGGCGATCCACTACTACCCAAATAGAATCATATCCTGACCTGGTCCTTGGTAATCCAGTAATGAAATCCATACCAATCTTGTCCCACTTCCATTCAGGAATAGGTAGTGGTTGAAGCAAACCTGCTGGTTTCTGGTGTTCCGCTTTCACTCTACTACACACATCACACAAAGAAATGTGTTCGACGATGTCCTTCTTGAGATTATTCCACCGAAATCTTTCCTTCATATCCATGTACATTTTGGTGTTACCCGGATGAATGGAATACGGTGAGTTGTGTGCTTCTTGCAAAATCAGTTTCCGAAGCTCCGGATCTTGTGGAACACAAATACGTTTCCCATGCCATAAAGTACCTTGTTCGTCTTCATGGAATCCTTTGTCTTTTCCTTTGCCAATCCTTTCTTTAATTTCTTCAATTTCCTTATCAATCTTCTGGGCTTCTTTGATCTTGTCCAACAAAGTGGGTTGAACATCCAAACACATGAGATATCCTTCAGGCACAATCTCCAATCTGAGATCTCTAAATTGGGCACACAAATCATCTGGCAATTCTCCTTTGGTAAGGCCATTCACAAAAACCTTACGACTTAGAGCATCTGCTACAACATTTGCTTTACCGGGATGGTATTGCAAACTTAAGTCATAGTCCTTGATGAGCTCTAGCCATCTTCTTTGTCTCATATTAATTTCCTTCTGAGTGAAGATATACTTCAAACTCTTGTGATCTGTGAACACTTCACATCGCTTTCCCAAAAGATAGTGTCTCCATGTTTTGAGTGCATGGACAACAGAGGCTAACTCTAAATCATGAGTAGGGTAGTTCACTTCATGAGTTTTGAGTTGTCTCGAGGCATAAGCCACAACTTTTCCTTCTTGCATAAGTACTGCACCCAAACCATGATGAGATGCATCACAATATACTTGGAAATCTTTTTCTAAGTCTGGCAAACACAAGACTGGTGCTGTCACAAGTCCCTTCTTCAATTCCTGAAAACTGAGTTCACAACCTTCAGACCAAGCAAATTTCTTGTCTTTCTTTAGCAATTCAGTCATAGGCTTAGCTACCTTGGAGAAATTCTCAATGAACCTTCTGTGGTAACCTGCTAAGCCAAGGAAACTACAAACTTCTTTCACTGACTTGGGAGATTCCCATTCAGTTACAGCTGAAACTTTAGCAGGATCAACTGCTACAGCATCTTTTGTCATAACATGTCCAAGAAAACCAACTTCATTTAACCAGAATTCACACTTGCTGAATTTGGCATAAAGTTTATGCTCTCTAAGCTTCTCAAGTATCAAACGCAAATGTCCTTCATGCTCTTCTTTGATCTTGGAGTAGATTAGAATGTCATTGATGAAAACGACAACAAACTTATCAAGAAATTCCATGAACACCTTGTTCATCATATTCATAAAGTATGCTGCAGCATTGGTCAAACCAAATGGCATCACGGTATACTCATACAATCCATACCTTGTAGTGAAAGCTGTTTTAGGTATGTATTGTTCCCTTATCTTGAGTTGAAAATAGCCTGACCGGAGATCAATCTTTGAGAACACACAGGCTCCTTCTAACTGATCAAACAAGTCATTAATTCTAGGCAAAGGGTATTTGTTCTTAATAGTCACCTCATTGAGTGAACGGTAATCTATGCATAACCTTTGACTTCTATCTTTCTTCTCCACGAACAAAACTAGGGCTCCCCAAGATGAAGAACTTGGTTGAATAAATCCTTTCTGCAACTGTTCTCCAAGTTGTTTCTTAAGCTCTTTCAGTTCATCAACTGACATCTTGTACGGTCTCTTTGCTATTGGTCCAGATCCTGGTAGCAAATTAATAAGGAATTCCACATCTCTATCTGGTGGCATTCCCGGCAATTCTTCCGGAAACACATCCGAATACTCACTCACGATTGGCACACTATCTATGCTAACCCCCTTAAGAGAATTAAGCATACTCCTTTTTGCTTCAAAGTTGGTCTTGAATCTGATCCTTTTATTTTCTGGAGTTGTGAGTGAGACAGTATGGTTGGCACAATCTATCACTCCCTTGTACTTAGTCATCCAGTCCATTCCCAAAATGACATCCAATCCTTGGGAGTTTAGAATTATCAAGTTAACGGGAAACTTATACTTCCCAAACTCTATGACTAGATCATGACATCCTGAATTCACTATCATTTCTCCGCCAGGAGAACTTACTTTTATAGGACACCCAATAGTTTCTACCGGTAGTTCATTTCTTTCAACAAATGCTCTTGATATGAATGAATGAGATGCACCAGTATCAAAGAGAACAAATGCTGGAACAGAATTGAGTTTGAACTTACCAGCAACAGCATCAGGCTCCTCATAGATTTCCTCCACATTGATGTGGTTTACCTGTCCCTTCTGAAAAGGGTTGGGCTTGTTGGGTCCTTCAACTTTCTTTTCGGGGCACTCATTTGCATAATGCCCCATCTTCTTGCACTTGAAGCATTCAACCTGACTAATGTCCTTCTTGACAGGCTGACTTCCACTGCCACTCCCACTTCCACTGTGGTGGCTCTTATATCCACCCTTGTGGTTCTTATACTTGTCATTGTCATGACTACGGTGATGCTTGTTGTCATGACGGTTGTGGTTGTGGTGCTTGTTGAATTTCCCATGCTTGTGGAATCCTGAGCTTCCACTATCATCATAATGGGAACGTTTGTGAGACGATCCCGAGCTGTGCTTGTCTGAGTGCTTTCTCTTCCTGCTTTCAACTTGCTTCATTTTGTTCTCCAAAATAGCAGCCTTGTCACAGAGAGACTGGTATGTGGGAACATATGCCACAGCCAACTGCAGATTCAGCTCATCATTCAACCCTTCGAGGAACTTTTCTTTCCTCTTAGCATCAGTGTCGACTTCATCCGGTGCATATCGCGCCAGATTGTTGAACTCCTCAATATATTCAGCCACGCTGTGGTGGCGCTGCTTCAGGTTATGAAACTCTTTCTTCTTCAGAATCATCACTCCAGATGAGATATGAGCGGTACGAAAGCCATCCTCAAAGATAGCCCATGTCAGATCTTCTATGGGAGTGGTGATCTGGAAGTTATCCCACCAAGTGGCGGCTGGTCCTTCCAGCAAATGTGCTGCAAATCTGACCTTTTCAGCATCAGTACAGCCCACAGTTACCAAGTCCTTGTTCACCGAGTGTAGCCAATCATTGGCCACCATGGGATCAGTTGTTCCTGAGAACTTTGCTGGCCTCAATCTCAAGAACCTGGTAAGCATGTCAAAACCCGGTGGATTGTTGTTGTTGTTGTTGTTATTGTTATTGTTGTTGTTGTTATTGTTGTTATTGTTGTTGTTTTGGTTCTGGATGAACGTCGTCATCATCTGCATCAGCTGAGTCTGAGTTGTCATCATTTGCTGCATTTCTGGAGTGATGTTGTTGTTGTTGTTGTTGTTGTTGGGGTTGGGATTTGCACAACGGGGAGGCATCTGTGGTTTGTTCAATAGAGATAAGAATGAGATACCCATAGTTTTTTTCATGCACATTACATCATACAAACAATCACAAAGTATGCAACAAAAGGATAAAGGTTCAACAAAAAAATAACAAGTTTGCAAGGTAAAACACACACAAATGACAAGCCATCCACATGTTGGATGGTCAAATAACAAGTATGATAATAAATGATAAATGAGTAGTCAAATCTACTCCTCGGCATCAACCTCCTCCTCGACAAGGGTAAGACCTGCATTCTCCATTGTGGTCTTGTATTCCTCGACATTGGCGGTCAAGGTCTCTATCTTGGCTTTGAGAGCCCTCTTCTGGGAACGAAGCCTCTCAATCACCGTCTGTTGATGCTCGAGCTCGAAGTCCTTGGCCTGCAGTTCTTCAGTCATGTCCCGGATCTTCTTGTTCCTATCCTGGACTCGCTTCTACTGACTCTTGAATTTTCTGTCCTGGCTCTCGAACTTCGTCTCCATCTCCTTGACTATCTCATCTTGCTCCGCGAAGAGCTTGTCCTTCTCGCGAAGTTGCACCTGGAGTTCGTCATTGTTGAGCATGACGTTTGTCCTGTCAGTGTCCACGTGCCTAATGAGAGCCTCTAAGTCCTGGAGGTATAGACGAATCGGCTCTGCTGTGTCCCTCGAATCGTCCTCGAAGTCGATGGCCTCTCCATCCTCATCACGTCTACCGAAGACGTGGAAATGAGTACCTCTAACCTGTCGAGAGTTTCTCCCTAGTAGACGTCCTATCAGATCCTGCATGACTACCTCAAGGCCTCTCTCCTTGTCATCATGCATGAGCTTGAAGATGATGGCCTCCGTGGTAGGCTTTGTCTGACGTCCGGGCTGATTGACCTTGAAGCCCCAAAGATCTTTCCTCTCAAACTTGGTGAGGGGAAGCACCATGATGGTAGGAAGAGGGAGATTGAGCAAAGTAGTAAGCTCAACAATACGAGGACCAAAGCGAGTTCCCTAGAACTCCTCAACAGTGCTAATGGTAACATTAGGCATTTATTTGTAAGATAGAAAAAGTTAGAACAACACAATTTAAGATAAAACACAAGGCAAAGCATCACATACATATCCTTGGAAATCAAAACACACAAGTCAAGGCATACATGGATCCATTACAACAATCAGGGTTCAACTTATTTCTGAAGCAACATTTGGAAAATAAGGTGATAAGTGGTGGTACAACTAACGAAGTACGCTTACAATCCTATCTCATTAGATATGTTGGCTAACACAATGTTCCTAGAAGCAATCAGTCTATCTTGCTCACATGACTCCATCACTAAGTCTATAATGTCTCCTCTTAGGGTTTGGTTGGTAGCCTCCAACTCTTGGGTAAGTTTCTTCTCTTCTTTTAGGTCATTTTGGAATTTGAGCATTCTGCACTTGACTCTATCACCAAGTTCTTTGATGGTCTTCCAAGCTGCATCCCTTGCTGATTCAAAGAATGTAGTGTGCACCACTGAATTAGTGAACATGTAGAATCCTGATTCCTTGTGGTTGTCTTCCTTGTTTTTGTACAAGTGAAGTTGCACCCACCAGTACTCAACTCCTTCATCCATCACTGGAAAACCCTTATACACAGCTGCACCTTGTATCTCTAATGCAACCATGAGGTCCTTGAGAGCCTTGGGGAATTCTATCTCACACTCCAAAGTCATTGTCATGAGTGGTCCTTTCCTTACGGCTTCGTTGATGGAGTTCATCTACAAATAGAGATGAGAAAGAAGATTAGAAAAGTTTACGAGAAGAATAGACAAGTGTAGATGTTGCTGAAATTTTTTCCTTAGTGGTTTCCATTCCTAGGGTCATAATCCTATAGGCAACACAGTTGAAAGGATCGTATGGGCACCTAGAGGGGGGGTGAATAGGTGCTACTTCAAATTTTCTTCTTTTTCAAATTAAGGTTTGACAATAAGGTAAATTCTCTAGATAATGCAACTAAGGTGAATTTACCTATATGACAAATATGCACGAGCTAACACAACGCAAAGTAGTAACGAGTAAGTAAGGTGCGGTAAAGGATAGAAGTAACCGAAAAGTGGACGCGGAGACACAAGGATTTGTTTCCCGTAGTTCCTTCCTTTTGAGGGGAAGTACGTCTACGTTTAGAGAGGGGGTGGTTTCAAACCACCAACGCCACGAGAGGCCTACCTTGTTCTCCGATGAATCTCACCCCAACGGGATCGATTCACCTTCCACTATATCGACAACCTTCAAGGTGGAAGCCGGCACCGTTACAAGTTTGGGGCACACATCCACAACTTAATCGGAGGCTCCCAAATACAAGCAAGCTGTCAAAGCAATCAAAGACAAGCTTGTAAGAACAAAAACAAGAGTTAGGGTTTCCAACAAAACACTAGAGCAAAGGGGCCCTCAATGAAATGAGGGGGAAATGAAGATCTCTTTTGGTGAAGTAGTAGATCAGGGTCTCCTCCTTCGATTCTCCAAAGATCAAGGACTTTGGGTGGTTGGATGAGGAGATCTTGAAGATTTGAGTGGCTCCAATGGACTCCAATGGTGGGCAATGACTTTAATGTGCTGAGCAATTTGTCCCAAGGTAGGTGGAGGGGTATTTATACCCCTCCACGAAATACATGGCCGTTGGAGCATTAAATGACCGGTAGTACCGGTACTACAAGCGGTAGTACCGCTTGCAACCGGTACTACCGGTCCAGTACCGGACCAGGTACCGGAGGTGACTCTGTTCTTCAGTCTTTGGGCGGTACTCCCTTGCGGTACTACCCCCAAACGGTAGTATCGGAAGTACGAAGCGGTACTACCGGTTCAGGCGGTAGTACCGGTCCCAAGTACCGCTTGGTACTGACCAAAACGGAGAGGGGTGGGTGCTAGTCAGTATGCCACGGTACTGACGAGCGGTACGACCGCCTCAAGCGGTAGTACCGCTTGTACCAAGCGGTACTACCGGTTGGGGCGGTAGTGCCGCTCCGTGGTACCGGTGGGTACTGACTAGTACGCACCCTTCTCTCTTTTGATCAGTGCCAACCGGTACTGGAACCGGTAGTACCGGTGTCAAGCGGTAGTACCGGTTGCTGGTCCGGTACTACCGGTTGACACAGAAGTTTTTGCAAGGGGAAATGTAATGCCATAACTTGTGCCTTCTTTTATCAATCCTGTGATAAACTTATTACACGGTTAAAACGATAAGTGTATTGTTATCACACATCAAAATCAGAGGGATAGAAAAATGCTCTTTCAATCTCCCCTTTTTTGGTGTTTGATGACAATACACTTTTGCAGGATGATTTTAACAATAGGCAAATGGTATTTGTAAAATAGAGAAGAGACTCCCCCTAGATGTGTAGAGATAAACCTCCCCCTCTATTTTACAAACCCAACATGGGTACACAAGTATGGATACTAGCATTTGAAAACATACCTTTGCACAAAACATGTGATGAGGAATATATAGACAATAGATATTGCATAACATCACAAGATGGATCCAAAGAAATAAACCACATAGTCGCATAAGATGGATCCAACCACATAGTTTCACACGACATAAACCACATAGTCTCACACGACATAAACACATAGTAGTCTCACACATAAAATAGAGAGAAATCGAAGTTCACAAGCAATAAAAGCAAAGAGAAGAACGAGCTTGTGACTTCCCATGCAACACCCGTGCCTAAAGTGCAACTTCTCCCCCTTTGGCATCAAGACGCCAAAAAGGGACAAGTGCAGAGCTACCGCCCCAAAGGTCAATCATCATACTCCTCCTCCTCATCATCCTCATCCTCAAGATCCTCCTCATCCTCATACGTAGGTGGGGCGCGGTGCGAAGAAGAGACATCATCGTCCCAATGGCTGTGCTGAGAAATCCACTGATCTTCTGGAGTGATGTTGTTCTCGGATCCCTCGGAGATGGTCAACCCTTGAGCAGACATTAGTTCCTTCTGACGAGCACAGGCTTTCTTTGCATACACGTGCGCCTCATACATACGCTTCTGGTTGTCAACCTGGAAGCAGAAGACCTTCTTGAGCTTGACCTCCATCCTTTTGGCCCAAGAGGGCTTGGCGTTCTTGCGGCAAGAGACAACATAGTCAGTGTCATGACAACTGTCAGCATGCTCAGAGTCATCCTCATCCTCATCCTCATCCTCCTCACCTGGCGGAGCACGAGGTTTAGCATGTGTCTTGATCTTGAGTGCCTTTGGCTTGTGCACAACAAGAGAGCGAGTGGAGAGCGACCTAGCAATGACGGGGCACTTGGACACAATGAGGGCCATAATGTAAGGAGCAAATGGTGGAACCCTCCGAGTATGTGCGGCAGCAACCATTTCATTCCAAATGTAGTCTGTCACATCAAGAGGTTGGCCGGATTCTCTGTTGAGGAAGGTGTTGAACAGCAAGTCAACGGAGAACCCATGTATCTCGTCCTTGTTGCCCGCACGAGGAGCAACAGTCTCACGGAAAATGCGATGGAGAATGTCATATGTGGGGAGAAGATTCTTGATCTTGCCAGCAATCCCACGGCCTCGAATATACAAAGGTCTGAGAACATCCTTTTTGGAGGGATGCTCCCGCATGTGACAGCGGAAACCACAAGGAACGTCCCAGCCGCGGTCCTCATACCCCAAGATGGCAGCAAACTCCGCAAGCGTGGCTTCCTTGACAGCACCTTGAGTCATCCAGGTAATCTTCCGATTGCGGCCATTGTGGAAGTGTGCAGTGGCATAAAACTGGCAGATGAGTAGGGGATCATAGTCATGCTGAAACTCCATAATGGGGAACATGCCAAGGTTTGAGCAGATTTCCTTAGCTTCAGCAAAGTAGTCAGAGTTCTTGTCAATGTGTCCCATGTCAAGCCACTGCTGAGGCACCACCAGCTGGGTATTGGTCAAAAGAACCTCATGATACACACGCTCTTGGAAGTCATCGTAGAAAAAACTGTCTTCCCTTGACTCGCTCCTGTTGCGGGAGTATGCATTGTCCACCCGGAGAGCCCTAAAGTCTGCCTCAGAGATGTCTGAAAGTTTCTTTGGCCCAGATGGCCCAGAGCTGAGACTCTTTGTACGCCCAGTGGAAGGGGGGCGAGAGGGAGGGGCTCTGCCACGCCCAGCTGAGCGCTTGGTAACCCCTTCGCGACCCCCACGACCACCTCGATTGGTAGGCAACTTCGAACGTTGTCTTGGCTGTGGCATAATTTCTTCCTCAGACTCAGTCTCTTCCTCAACAATCTCACGGTCAGACTTGGAGTGCTTGCGTGCACCCCGAGAACCACCTGCATCTGTGAAAGCACGAGGGAGGATAGCAAGGAGATAAGGACACAAGAATCAAGAAGGCAAAACCGAGAGAATCTACAAGTTGAACAGAACAAAGTGGTCAGAGTGGACCGGTACTACCGGACCTGACGACCGGTAGTACCGCTTGCAAGCGGTAGTACCGGAAAAAGTTCCGGTACTACCGGTTGAGCGGCACACAGGTTGTCAGATCTGATGGGAACGGCCCAAATTGACGATATAAACTGCTAAATTGAAGATTCTACGCGGTAACAAGGAATAATATGGCAGTACAACCTTGCAAGTAGTCAATTTCTCCACAAATCTAAGCCAAAACCTAGATCTAATGGGGAAATCAAACAAGAAGAGAAAGGGCGGTTGTACCGGGATCCATGGCGGTGGAAAGGAGTGGGAGCCCGCCAAGAGGCCGAATCCAAGGAGAATCCGGAGAGAGGAGGGCGCGGCAGGGCTCCGGTGGCTTCAAGATCTCCGGTGGCGGCGCAGGTTAGAGTGGAGGGCGTGGGAAATAATGAGGCACTGAGGGGTGCCTCTCCCCACGCGTCCAATATATACCTGGAACCGTCAACCGGTAGTACCGGTTGTTGGAGCGGTACTACCGCATGGAAGCGGTAGTACCGGTCCCACGACCGGTAGTACCGGTGACCGGTAGGACCGGACATGCTGGCGGTAGTACCGTTCCTGGAGCAGTTTTGCCAGGAGGCGACTTGGGAACTTCCTAGGTCCGGTAGTACCGCTCGCACATCCGGTAGTACCGGTCCCATTTGAGTCCAAAGCCAGGGATCAAGGATGATTCTTGTGCGGATAGAGAGAGGGTTTTCGTGAGGGAGTACGGAGGCTTGGGTTAAGACAAGTGAGCTGAGAAGCACATGCACTCTAAAAACACTGGAAGAAACAAATAAATACCAAACTAGAGTGCATGAGGCTAAGAACGATGATGACACATCAAATAGATGACAATCATGAGAGAAGACCAATTCAACTAGGTGACAAACACGAGTACGCACATCAACCTCTCGATTGAGAGGGGCGGTGGCCTAGGCCACCATATTTGAGTAAACTCGGCTTGGCACCACGAAGATGTATCTTGGGTCCATTACCGAAACTCATCATTGAGCTCACATATCACAAAATGATATTAAGAGGAATGATTTTTGTTTAATTTGCACAAAATGGGGGAGGGATAGTCCAATCAATTAGGACCGCACTCCCCCTATGTCCATGCCTACACCTAAACCAAACATGGGTCAAATATTAGGTGAGAGTGCAAGATAATCAAGTCAAACTTCTAGAATCTACGATATTTAGTTCATTCCTCAAGTAGCAAAACCTTGCTTCATCAAGTGGCTTCGTGAAGATATCGGCAAGTTGATCTTTGGTTGATACATAGGATAGATCAATATCACCTCTAGCAACATGATCTCTAATAAAGTGATGTCGAATCTCAATATGCTTTGTCCTTGTGTGATCCACCGGGTTGTATGCAATCTTGATGGAACTTTCATTGTCACATAGAAGAGGCACTTTGTCACAATGGACACCGTATTCCTTTAAAGTTTGCCTCATCCATAGCAATTGGGTGCAAGCACTAGCAGCAGCAACATACTCGGCTTCGGCGGTGGAGAGAGATATACAATTTTGCTTCTTAGAAGACCAACATACCAAGGACCTACCAAGGAATTGGCAAGCCCCGGAAGTTGATTTTCTATCATCCTTGTCTCCCGCCCAATCCGAGTCCGTGTATCCACAAAGAGCGAATGTTGAGCCTTGAGGGTACCAAAGACCATAAAACGGGGTATGAACTAAATATCGAAAGATTCTCTTGACCTCCATTAAATGGCTTTCCTTGGGAGCCGCTTGATATCTTGCACACACACCTACACTCAACACAATATCGGGTCTAGATGCACAAAGGTAAAGCAAAGAGCCAATCATAGACCGGTATACCTTTTGATCCACATCTTTACCATTTGGATTTTGTTCTAGATGAGTCTTTGTTGCCATGGGAGTTGGGGCTCCATTCAAATCTTGCATTTTGAATCTCTTGAGCATATCTTGAGTATACTTGGCTTGATTGAAGAATGTTCCTCCTCTAACTTGCTTGATCTCAAAGCCAAGGAATACTTTCAACTCCCCCATCAAGGACATCCGGAACCTACTAGTCATAAGCTTTGAGAATTCATCATTAAAAGTTTTGTTAGATGAACCAAAGATAATATCATCAACATAGATTTGGCATACAAAAAGCTCCCCATTAACCCTCTTAGTAAAAAGAGTGGGATCGATTTTCCCAACCTCAAAGCCACGGTCAAACAATAACTCTCTAAGGTGCTCATACCACGTGCGTGGGGCTTGCTTGAGCCCATAGAGAGCCTTATCAAGTTTGTAGACATGGTTTGGGAAGTTGGGGTCCTCAAATCCCGGGGGTTGCTTAACATATACCAATTCATTTAAAGGACCATAAAGGAATGCACTTTCTACATCCATTTGTTGCAACTTAAAGTTATGATGTGCCGCATAAGCAAGAAGGATACGGATGGACTCAAGGCGAGCCACGGGTGCATAAGTCTCTCCATAATCAATGCCTTCAATTTGGGAATAACCTTGTGCAACCAATCTAGCCTTGTTCCTTACAATGATCCCATGCTCATCTTGCTTGTTCTTGAATATCCACTTTGTTCCAATAACATTGCGGCAATCTTTTGGCTTCTCAACTAACTTCCACACTTTGTTTCTCTCAAAGTTGTTGAGCTCTTTGTGCATAGCTTCTAACCAATCCGAATCTTCAAGGGCTTCCCACACTTTCTTTGGTTCAATCATGGAGATGTGAGCTTGGTGTTCACTGAATCTCTTCAATTGTGCTCTTGTGGAAATTCCTTTCCTTAGATCTCCAACAACATTTTGGAGGGTGTGGTCTCTTAATTCCAACATTCTTTCTTTTCTAGCTTCGCGATGAGCGTGGATCTCCTCATTATTTCTTGGGGGAACCTCTTCATCATTTTGATCCTCGTCTTGACCATCAACTTGACCTTGATCATCATTGGAGTCTTCCTCTGCATTGGGAGGCACGGATTGACATTGGTCTTGATCAAGTGCTCTTCTAGCCTCAATTTGATCTTGTCTCAAAACAGTTTGGATGGATCTTCCTTGACAAATTGACTTGGAACCACTTGACAACCCATCGAATGGACCAAGCACCCTTTTACTAGAGTTCACACAATGATCACTATGTTGAGGGTCCACATCTTGTCTTTGGCTTGAGTCAATGTCCTCCTCGGTAGATGTAGCATGTTGACGTTGTGAAGATGAGGGCTCCACTCGAGTGGAGCATAGTTCTTCTCGATCCGCCATAAGGGGTTCCTCAATGGGGCGGATATAACCCACACCCATTCTTCCTATGGCATCCTGAGGCATTTCATCATCTGCATCACAAGCATCAACACGCCCCCCTTGGGGACCATCATATTCTTCGAAGGTCACACTACAAGATTCTATGACGGCTCCGGAGAGCTTGTCATAGATTCTATAAGTGTGAGATTCGAGACCATAGCCAACAAAAATACCCTCTAATGCTTTAGATTCGAATTTAGACAAACAAACACCTTTGATGAGATAGAAACACTTACAACCGAACACCCAGAAATAAGATATGTTGGGCTTGTTACCGGTAAGTATCTCATATGGAGTCTTGTTGATTTTCTTCCGGAGGTAGATCCGGTTTGAAGCATGGCCAGCGGTGGAGACGGCTTCGGCCCAGAAGTTGTATAGAGATTTAAACTCCGCCAACATGGTCCTAGCCATCTCAATAAGAGTCCGGTTCTTCCTTTCGGCCACACCATTTTGTTGAGGGGTGTATGCAGCGGAATATTGATGTTTAATCCCCTCATCACTAAGAAAGTCATTCAAGGTGTAGTTCTTGAACTCGGTGCCGTTGTCACTTCTTATAATCAACACAGGAACATTGTGTTGTCGTTGAACCAAGTTGATGAAGTCGATAAAAGTCCTTTGAGTTTCACTCTTCAACTTGAAGAAATAAACCCAAGAGTATCTTGAGAAGTCGTCAACAATCACCAAACAATATTTCTTCCCACCAATACTTGCATGAGATGGAGGACCAAATAGGTCCACATGAAGGAGTTCCAAGATCTTGTTAGACTTGATTTGGTTCGTGGGCTTATGAGGAGCGTCATGCATCTTCCCTAGAACACATGCCCTGCAAACACGATCTTTGGCAAAGGAAACATTTTCTTTTAGTCCAACAATATGACCCTCCTTATGGAGACTTTGCAAAGTTCTCATATTGACATGGGCTAGTCGGCGGTGCCATAGCCAACCCACATCGGCCTTCCCGTATAAGCACATCGGACCTACAGTGGCTTGCCCCGAAAAGTCCACCACATACAAGTCATTTTCGACGTACCCAACGAAAGCGACCTTGAGAGACTTTCTCCACATGAGGACCACAATATCATTATCAATAAAGACGGCAAAGCCCATCTTTCCAAGAGCACGGACAGAAAGTAAATTGTATCCAAGGGTTTCAACAAGCATGACGTTCACGAGTGTAATGTCGTGAGCCACCACAACCTTGTCGAAACCCATTACCGTAGATTTTGACTTGTCGGCATATGTGATAGTGATTTGATCTTAATTTGACACCAAGTCCTTGACCAAAGAAGAGCTTCCGGTCATATGATTTGTGCAACCACTATCGATCACCCATTTTGACCCTCTGGAAGCATAGGTCTGCAAAAGATCAAGCTAGTTTTTAGGTACCCATTTTTCAATGGGTCCTCTTTTGTTAGCAACAAGGGTCTTGGGAACCCAAATAGACCAAGCAATATAACCATCATAAGGGCCAACGTATTGTGCATACACACCACCATAATGATCACGCATTAGAACATAGCGAGGGTTAGCACTACCCGCAAAGTCATCATGGGACATGGTTTTACCACTTGTGGTCTTACACTCCACAAGAGTCTTGTTGGTCACTTGTGCGGGTATGTCCTTCTTCTTCTTTGTTTTGGAGACAAAACCAATGCCCCCTTTATCACCACTACGCCTTTGCTTGCTCAAAAGATCATCAATAGACTTGTTGCCTTGTGGAAATGTGGCCTTCGCAAGCTCCCCCTTCAACCTAGCATTCTCTTCAAGGATAGTTGTGCTACTAGATGGAATGAAGTTACTAGGTGAAGGAATATTGGCCAATTGAGTTTGAAGTGTTTCATGGGACTTTGTGAGAGACAAGAGTTCACTCTCCAAGACCTTGTGGGCCTTGTTGAGCAAGCTAAAATCCTCGGCAAGTTTTTCATGAACCACACTAAACTCAATCTTGTCCTTTTTAGCACGTTTGTATTTAGCAATAGCATGATCATGCTCTTTGATGAGTTTGTTAACAATGATGTCATTGGCCTCATCAAGCCCTTCAAGCTTTGACTCAAGAGACAACCTAGTCTCTTGTTCTTCTTCTAGAGCATTGCTCAAAGCCTCTAGTTCAATCATATGTTCATGCCCAAGTTTACATCTAACATCTAGAAGTTCTTGAGTATGGGAGAGTTGATCTAAGATGTTCCCAAAATGTAGCTTAGCATCACCTTCTAGGTTAGTCATGAACTCATCAAAGGCAATTAATTCCTTTTTAACATCAAGAGACATTTCATCATCACATTCATCATTATCTAATTGAGTAGAGTGGGATGATGATGATACCTCCGTTCCTCTTGCCATAAGGCAAGTGACGTTCTTGGTGGAAGAGTTCTCATTTGGAGAATCGAAGAGTGAGAGTGTCGGAGTAGAGGTGGTGGCTAGAGCAGCCACACCATGCGAAGTTTCATCTTCCTCATCTTCATCATCTTCATTGTCGGAGGAGTATTCTTCATGAGTGATCAAAACAATTTCTCCCTACTTCTTGTTGACGGGATTCTTCTTGATGAAGGGTTTCTTGTAAGGTGCCTTGAGAGTCTTCTTCAACACAATCTTACCACCGTTATCCTCTCTCTTCTCATAGGGACAGCTTGCCACAAAGTGATAGCGGTCACCACAGTTAAAGCAAGTTCTCAACCTAGTGGTATTCTCTCTTTTCCCATTTGGATTGCTTCTTCGTTGCATTTCCATCTTGGGATTGGCGGGGTTCTTCCAAAAGTTCTTTGCATAGAAAGCCATATATTGACTATGAGCAATCTTGACGTCATCGGGATGGTCCAAGGAGAGGCCTTCATCACTATCATCTTCATCTTCAAAGTCCACAACTTTGGCCTTCAAAGCAACATTGACCACATTGCTCATACCGAGGGCACGAGCACGGGCATCTTTGGCATTCTTGGCGGCGACCTTGAAAGCGGCCATCTCTTGCATAACTTCATTTGAGGTCATGAGATGATAGTTGTGTCTTCCTTGTAAGCTCTTCAAGTCGGTGGGCTCAAAAGGCATGAGTGCACTCACATATTTCCTTTTTATCCATGCATCATCCACATGTGAGGCACCCACATTTCTAAAAGTGGTGGCGGTGGTCTTGAGCCTTCGATACATGTCTTCGTGATCTTCACCTTCTTTCATGTAGAAACCTTCGGCTTCATTGCTTAGAGTATCATATCTGTTCCTCCTCATACTCTCATTTCCAACAAACAACACAGTGAGAGCATCCCAAGCTTCCTTGGCAATGCTAAAGTGCTCAATGTGTGGATAATCCTTTGTTCCCAATCCTTGTTGAATCATATGCAAAGCAGTGGCATTGAGTTGACTATTGACAACCTCTCTTCTTGTCAAGTTGTTTGGATCCCCAATAAAGAGTCCATGCTCGATGATGTTCCATAGTTCAATGCATGAGCTGCGCATATGAGTTCTCATTAGTGATTGCCATTGAGCAAAAGTAGCAGACTCTTCTAGCTTAGGTGGGTCACCTATATTGTACACATGAGGGTGAGGGATGGGAGGATCGGGAGAGTACCAAGAATCACGGTGCTCGCCCTTCCCCCCATCGGGTCGTGTGGAGGAATCAGCATTGTCTAGTTTATCCCCTACCACCATACCTTCGGGGGATACCGGAGTATTCCCTTTAGGTACGGATGGTAGTTCCTCTTGAGGAGATGGGGGTGATGAGCCATCTTTGTCTTTAAGAAGTTGCTCAAGCATCTCCTTGACTTCGTTGACCAAGGAAGAGCGCAATCTTGTTTCCAAGTTTCTGAGATCTTCCATGGTCACCGGGGTTGACTCACTACCACCATCCCCATCTTGGCTACCCGTATTCTCTTAGGCGGTAAAGACCGAATAAAGAGTCGTGGCTCTGCTACCAATTGAAAGGATCGTATGGGCACCTAGAGGGGGGGGTGAATAGGTGCTACTTCAAATTTTCTTCTTTTTCAAATTAAGGTTTGACAATAAGGTAAATTCTCTAGATAATGCAACTAAGGTGAATTTACCTATATGACAAATATGCACGAGCTAACACAACGCAAAGTAGTAACGAGTAAGTAAGGTGTGGTAAAGGATAGAAGTAACCGAAAAGTGGATGCGGAGACACAAGGATTTGTTTCCCGTAGTTCCTTCCTTTTGAGGGGAAGTACGTCTACGTTTGGAGAGGGGGTGGTTTCAAATCACCAACGCCACGAGAGGCCTCCCTTGTTCTCCGATGAATCTCACCCCAACGGGATCGATTCACCTTCCACTATATCGGCAACCTTCAAGGTGGAAGCCGGCACCGTTACAAGTTTGGGGCACACATCCACAACTTAATCGGAGGCTCCCAAATACAAGCAAGCTGTCAAAGCAATCAAAGACAAGCTTGTAAGAACAAAAACAAGAGCTAGGGTTTCCAACAAAACACTAGAGCAAAGGGCCCTCAATGAAATGAGGGGGAAATGAAGATCTCTTTTGCTGAAGTAGTAGATCAGGGTCTCCTCCTTCGATTCTCCAAAGATCAAGGACTTTGGGTGGTTGGATGAGGAGATCTTGAAGATTTGAGTGGCTCCAATGGACTCCAATGGTGGGCAATGACTTTAATGTGCTGAGCAATTTGTCCCAAGGTAGGTGGAGGGGTATTTATACCCCTCCACGAAATACATGGCCGTTGGAGCATTAAATGACCGGTAGTACCGCTTGCAAGCGGTACTACCGGTCCAGTACCGGACCAGGTACCGGAGGTGACTCTGTTCTTCAGTCTTTGGGCGGTACTCCCTTGCGGTACTACCCCCAAGCGGTAGTACCGGAAGTACGAAGCGGTACTACCGGTTCAGGCGGTAGTATCGGTCCCAAGTACCACTTGGTACTGACCAAAACGGAGAGGGGTGGGTGCTAGTCAGTATGCCACGGTACTGACGAGCGGTACGACCGCCTCAAGCGGTAGTACCGCTTGTACCAAGCGGTACTACCGGTTAGGGCGGTAGTGCCGCTCCGTGGTACCGGTGGGTACTGACTAGTACGCACCCTTCTCTCTTTTGATCAGTGCCAACCGGTACTGGAACCGGTAGTACCGGTGTCAAGCGGTAGTACCGGTTGCTGGTCCGGTACTACCGGTTGACACAGAAGTTTTTGCAAGGGGAAATGTAATGCCATAACTTGTGCCTTCTTTTATCAATCCTGTGATAAACTTAGTACACGGTTAAAACGATAAGTGTATTGTTATCAAACATCAAAATCAGAGGGATAGAAAAATGCTCTTTCAACAGTGCTCTGATACCATCTATAAGATCCCTCCTTTATAAAGGAAAAGGATCCCTGTGATTGCAATGCTAGTAGCTAGATCAATGCTAGCATCCACAGTTTAAGATGAAGTACACAGATACAAAGGTCATTATTACAGCCATTCCAGAGATAAACATAGTCTTTACAACTCCAAGGCCACAGGCCTAATACAAGAGTTTGAATAAGTAAATATATAAAAGTCTTCATCTTCATGTGCCACAGGCAAACATGTTGAGTGTAGACTCATGACTCCTAATCCTCGTCAGAGTATCCTGCAACATCACAAGTTACAGCCACAATGGGTCAATACATTGGAATAGTATTGGCAAGTGATACCTTAGTATAATTTAGGTGGACTAGATACTATATGCAATTTGGCTAAGTGTAGCTTGGCTTGCTTTGCTCAAAATAGGTTTTTCCTATTAGTTGAAATCACTAAGTTTTTCTTTGTCAAAACTTTTCCCAAGGAACCACCAATAGACATTGAGGTCCTTCACCCTTGTTCACCCACAAGTTTTTACTTAGAAATTAGGATGAGGAGATTCTTGATAGCTTCCATGCCTTGATGCTCAAGTTGTCCTTTTCCAGGGACATGGCTAAGTACTTAGATTTTCCATCTGCAGAGGTTGTGCACTTTCCCCACCAGACTTAGTTTCACCAAGACAGGACCTTTCAGAAGCCTTCCCTTAGACCAAATGGACGCGTTCCAACCTATCATCCCACTACCACCAACTGTCCAAATGGCTAAGTTCTAGCAACCTATGTGATCTAGGCAGAGCCCATATTGCCAAGTGGCTGCACTAGAAGCTTCTCAACACTTGGCCTCTAAAATCTCTTTGTTCCTGGGTGGCTTTCCACAAGTGAGATACACAAGGTTCACCAGTCCCCTGGCCTTGTGTAACCACTCAACACAAACCCTTCCTTCCATTCCACCCAGGTGTTTCATTTACTTAGTTGTTTTATTAGGCAAAGCACAAGTCCAAAGACTTAGAAATATTTTCATCATAACATGCATATTTCACCAACCCTTGGTTGCTACTAGCTAGGCTAAGCATGGCATAGATAAGCATCTTAACTTAGAAATTTCCTAGCAATTCTACAACTACTAGGATTTCCCAACATGGCATATAAGCAAAATATAGCATGTAAGTCTATCAAAATATTTCTAATGCTTAGTAGAAAACATAGGAATAAAAATATTCATGAAGCACCACTTGCCTTGGTAGTTTGGAGAGTAGCTACACTCCTCACAATCACAATCACTAGCACCAAAATCTACACAAAGAATCATAGCCACAATCACATACAAAACATATACAATCAAAAATATATGCATGCATGCAAAATGCTAAGTGATGATTTTTAAAACTCAACAAAGCAAGTGTACAATACTGATTCATAAACAAGTTAAAAACTTGCCAAACAACATTTATTTAAACCTTAAAACATTTCCTAAACAATTCATATACTCAAATTAGCCCTACACAAGTTTCTGCAAATAAAACCATTTTAACAAAAGCAAAACATTAAACACATTGCATAAACAGAAAGGGCTTGCTCTCCTGATTCCAATGATATAAAATTTGTCAAATTCTAACGTGGGAATCAAAAGTTATAGCCAAAACAAATTTGAACATCTAATAGATTCAAATCCAGTTTTTAAATCTAAACTACTGCCACGCGTCTTAATCTAGCCCGTACCGCTTCGCTCAGGATCGTGCCTGTGAGCCGTTAGATCAACATAACCTGCACGGCCCAGATCTACTCGTAACGGTTCGTTAAGTGAACTAATCTCGCACGCTGGATCCAGATCCAATGGCTCTGGATCAAACGACCAAAGCTGGGCGGCGCTGGCGGTGGCTACTGGCAGCGGCGAGTTCTGCCTACGGCGGCGCGGCGCTACATATGGCTAGGGGGTCGTCGGAGACGCTTACCAGAAACGCGACGACGTGCTGATGCTCAACCTGGCGACGACTTGGCATGGGGCGCACGGACGCAGTCACTGGAGCTCGTCGGAGTTGCGGGCGGCGTCTGTTGCTTGATGTCGAGGTCGTTGCCGAGGCTCTGCGTCGACCTAGCACAAGCCAGAGGGTTCAGGAGACGCGCAAAGGTCTGGCGAACAGGACAGTACCAAAGGGAAGGCAAGGGGCGCTCGATTCTTACCGCTATTGCTCGTCGGAGTCGAGCGGCGGCTCTGGTGGTTGCGGGCGTGAACGAAGACGGCGACCTGGGTCGCGAGCAGGCAAACCAGAGGTGTTAGCAGATGCACAAGGACGTGGCGGTCACGCTCGTTTGGACCAGAGACAGAGGGGCGGTTGGAGCTTACCGGAATCGTCTGCCGGAGTTGTTCTGTCTGCGGCGGTGTAGAGGCAATTGCGGGCAGCCTGGGGGCGTAGAGGTGGCGCTAGGTGAGGGGAAATGGCCACGGTGCAGAGGGGATCTTATAGCCAGAGCGGGGGCGAGGATCGTGCGCGGAATCAAGGGCAATTAAGCGAGGAAACAACGCGGCAGTGAAGGGCGGAGGAAACGGCCAGCGACGTGGTCGCGGCGCGATTTGGGGAAGAAGGGGTGAGCTGGCGAGGTCCACCGGTCAGCGAGTGAAACAGAGAGGGGGGGTGGGGTCGTGCAGTCAGTGACCTGGGGGGTGTGTTTGCGGGTGAGCGAGAGAGAGGGAGACCCCGGGTGGGCTTAGTGGGCTGGATTAGCAATTGGGCCAGATAGGTAGCGCTGGCCCTTTTCTATTTCTTTTCTCCTTTTTCCTTTTCTGTTTTGATTTTCTAGAATGATTTTCAAATCCAAATCAAATGAGTTTGAATTCAAATCTTCTTTAGGTTTTTATACTGCAAACCTTGCACTCAAATGTGTGCCAAACACTACTGTCCAAACCAAACACTATGATCAAATGAAAATAAAAATAAAACCAAGCCTTTATGATATATATTCAATAGGCAAAATATTGGTTTTATTTACCTATTTTGTTTTGAAACTTGTTCAAACTTTGGATGGTGCCTAAGTTTGAATTTCAAACTTTTACTGAATCACAACCAGTATTCTTCTCACTGGAGGATAGCACTGAGGCTAGAGCAAACTTACATAAAATAATAAGCACAAATGCTTCTGTTTTGAAATGTTTTGTTTGAAATGAAATTCATATGATCATGGATGCATGGATGATATGCATGAGTTTGAAACATGATTTTGGGGATGTTACAAGTTGCTTGGTGATGTTGGTTTGGATGTTGTTCTCTTGAACTGTAGTTTTTCTGTGGAGTTTTGGTGGTAGTAGGTTTTTGCCCTGTAGAAGATGTTTCGAGATCGAGCATCTTCAGCAGGTTTTCTACTAGTTCCTTAACTCGATTTCCTCTCTTTCCCTCCTCCTCTTTGTAGCGAATTCTGTATTTTCATTAAGAAATTAATGGAAAGGGGGTTAGTATGGTTGGAAAAAAATTGACAGAGATAAATTAGAAGCTACTTAATTGGATGATCTCGAATTCTACCACCTTGTACTATTTGTAATCCGAACAGTAGTTTGCAGAGCCAATAAATTCCCCTTTTTTCAAAAAGAAAAAGATACTAGAAAGGCCGTGCTTTTTTTGTGTAGTTTCAATTTTTTTTCCGTTTCGTAGTGGTATTCTTACCCTGCACGTTGAGCATATGAATTCCACCCCCAACTCATAGTCCTATCCGTGTAGGAGATAATGAAGCAGGTATAAGTACATACTTGTTATATCTAGCACGACCTACGTGTGATATCCCGTCCATCAATCAAACGGGAGTAAACCTAGACAATTTTCATCGATCGGGAACACCGAACACGTACGTCGGTCGTCATGGTGAACGAGACGTCCTCCACGCACCACACGGTGGCCGTCACCGGTGTGCACCGGTTGAGGGTCGCCGGGCACTCTCTGCTCAAAGGCACCAAAGCATGCGTCAAATCAGCGACCTTTCGTGTCGGCGGCCATGATTGGGCTATGGAATACTCCCCTGACGGTGAGAAAAAAGAACCCGACGACGACCAGCCCGGGAACGTCGTCTCCTTATTCCTCCGGCTAGTGAGCGCCGCCGTGAAGGGCGAGGTCGTGACGTCTTTGTCCTTCTGTCTGGAAGACCCTACCTCGACGTCAACGACGGCCGGGGTGAACGAAAAGGGCGGCACTGCAAAGTTCTCGGCCAAATCCCAGGCTTTGGGTTACCCAAAGTACATGTCTAAGACCGACCTGGCCGCATCGGGGTGCATAAAGGATGACTGTCTCGTGATCAAGTGCACCGTCAGTGTAATCACCTCCAAGCTCACCAACGGACATGGGGAAGACGAAGATGACGCTGTCACCGTGCCACCCTCCGACCTGGACAACCATCTCCGCCGTCTTTTGGAGTCCGGCATCGCGGCGGATATCACCATAAAGATAGGCTGGTTCAGGGAGTTCAAGGCACACCGGTGCGTGCTCGCGGCGCGGTCGCCAGTCTTCCGCGCACTGTTGTGCGGTTCCATGATGGAGCGCAAGAGAAACAGCATCCGCGTCAAGGACATAGATGCTAGCGTTTTCGATGTCTTGCTACGGTACATGTATGACGACTCCATGCCGGAGTTCATGGAGGAGGAGACCATGACCCAAGACGCAGCTAACATGACCAAACACTTGCTTGTTGCGGCTGATCGGTACGGGATGGAGAGGCTGAAGCTGATATGTGAGCGCAAGCTGAGCAGGGCACATGTAGATGTCAACACGGTGTGTTCCACCCTCGAGTTTGCAGATCAAAACAGCTGCCAGCAGCTGAAGAATTGCTGTCTCGCGTACATGGTAAAAGATCGCGAAAGGCTGAAATCTATTGTCAAAACCAAAGGGTTCGAGCAGCTAGGCCACAACTGTCATCCTATGTTGTCTGAAATCCTTGTGAGATCTCTCCATACCGATTAACATGCTCTACTCCGTACAAAGTAAAGACATTTATTAGATGGGGAGATCTTTATGATTAGAGATCACATGAGCAGGTTTGTATCGCCCATTATACGCATATGAGCTACTGTATGACAGATCGAAACAGCTAGGGCTCAAAATCCGTTATTTAGAATCAGTGTTTTAAATGCGTTGATATCTATCTATCTATCTATCTATCTCTATCTATCTATCTTCTATCTATCTATCTGTCTATCTATCTATCTATTTATATACTATAATTTGTCTTAAGGTGGTTTTCGTCGCACCCAATTTTCGTCCGTCGTGGGCTCGCGCGTGTTTAGGAAGTGATGGTTTAGTCCTTTTTTCCTACGTCAAGCTCTCCCGATCGGATTCCTTTGTTCGGCTCCGTATGTCAACCGGACTATTTCCCGGTAGGAAGCGCCGGTTTAGTAGTCCATCACGAAAATCCTGCATCTGGACTCGACACCCCTGGGTTCTGGCGCCCCACGCAACAGCTAGCAAGCGAGCATGGAGAACGACGCGGCTGAGGTGGCGGCTGGCCGGACTCAGAGGAGCAGCTGCGGCGTGGATCCCGTCCTGTGTGGAGGACAGCGTCGATGAGGATGGAGCCTGTCGGGGAGGCCACCGGCGGCATGGCACATAGGCGACTCCAACCCCGACGCTGCTCCTCCCAGGATGGTGATGCCCATTGCGGTGGCCCTCGGCCTGGCTCAACGAGGTCTCAGCCCCATGTGAGATAACCTGCTCTTCAGCACCATATATGGATGGGTGCTTTCCGGCAGGTCATACTGTGGATATTGGATGGCCTGGTGTAGTTCGATCACAGTAAATGTTCTTGGGGAGAGAAGTGTGAGCTGCGGAAGATGGGAAAATGAATGAATTCGTGCTCATGTGGATTGAGGCGTGTCCCTAGGGATGGGTGATGGCTGTTGTTTGAAAGCTTTACATGTGGAAGCTAAGGCAAGAACTCAGAAGTGTTCTTTTCGTGTTCTTAAATTTGTGAGGGTTAATTAATATGGTCATTTACTAAGCCTTGAGTATGTAGACAAGTCGAGTAGGACTGAAAGAGATGAAAACTTAGTTTGAAACATTTTTTTTAAAATTTTTAACAAATAATATGTCCCTAGGAAAACTAATTTTTTGTTGTCGAATTTGTAATGGCCTAAGAATATAAAATATTTTTCTTCTGTCGAATTCATAACATCCTAAAAAATATTTAATATTTTCATTATATGACAATGTAAAATTACAGCTTCCACCAATAAAAGGTGGATAGAATATGTGAGATCAGAAAAAATTCTTCCGATCTGAAACATACTTGGTCATCTATAATTTGGGATGTTGTTCGAAAACATTGGTCTAACACATTTTTCTATGAATTACATGTGCATTAGAATTTAGGAAAAAAAATTCTTATCAGTTAATTTTGTTTCAAAAATAGCCAAGGTTCAATCATGTATTTTTCCCCATCAAACCATAGGTTTTGTGACCAGATAAATTTCTAAGCCATCTTTATCTCTTCAAATTTATCCACTTGTCGCAACGCATAGACATTTAGATGTAGAGGTGTTCGTCTTGACCTCGAGCAAGATGGGGCAGCATAAGTTGTCCAACCGAGCTCCAGAACCTTCATGGCGGTGCTCTTGGCATGGGTTCAAGGATTTTCGATGGCCGCCAATCTTGAGATTCATATTGGGGAAAGTGCACTTCCGGTTCATCATTTTGGGGAGTATTTATGTTAATTGTTTTCCTGAGATGCATGGCACACTTGCCGATTTGATTCTTTATAAAAAGGAAAAAGGACGTTCCACTAGAGTCACTGGTGTAGGTCTGGTTGGGTCCACCTTAAGAATCGATGAATGCTTTCAGACGTAACAATGAATGACCACGAAGAAGAAATACATTCAGAAAGATCAAAACACAACCATAATTTTACCAAGCACAAGCGCTACCTTCAGAAGTCTCAAATACTGATAACATAACCTATTCACCTTCAAAGTTCAAAACATGGACGTTTGGGTTTCAAAGCTTGAGATTATCTAGCTCCTATATAATGATCATGGCAGGGCGAAGAACTCAGTTAAGCACCTCGAGGTCGTTATACTTGGGGCCAGAGATGGCATCAGCCATATGGTCGAGGGTGTGTCACACCTTCCGCCTCCAAGAAGATCTTATACTTCAGATTGTATTGTCTTCTGAACAGATGTGAGAGTTGGCTCAATATATGCTTGCTATTGGCAGTTCTCTACTATATTGGTAGTACTACTTAAGTGTTTTGGATAGAAGTCTCTAGATTGTTATTAATTATATGCTAGCGTACCGGTACGTCTTCATCTATCAAAAAGTCTGCAAGAGAGGTCGAAAGCATGGCATCGAGAGAGCTTCATGGTGAAGGGAGGAAGAACGCCGTCAGGTGCTCGCGGTAGTGTCATCATAATAGAACGGGCACTACATAGGGGAATCACGAGGAACAAACTTGACATCCAGAAATCACATAGAGTTGTTCATGGCTGTTGATGGATACCTCAAGTGAAATTTTGGACCTTTTTAAAATTTTAAAAGACCGTAGCAACGCACGGGAATTCAACTAGTACATATAATTCTGCGTTGTCACCTATTCACATGTCCCTTCTTTGGACCTTCGTTTCCGTCTTCGCTTACAATCATGTCACAACGGTTTAGGGTCTGTCAATAGTAGCCGCTCCACTTGCGTTTTTGAAGCTACATCTGTACGTGTCTTTTTTTTAAAGAATATGTGTCAATGTTTACAATAATAAAATCCTTTTCTTTAAAATGAGGAGCGAAGCCCGGCCTACATCAAACGATGCACACAACCTTTATTCATTATTAGAACAATAAAGTTTGACAAAAACCATTACTAAGATCATACAATGAAGACTCATAAAAACAAAACATCAAGCATAACAATAACAGTATCGCTAACTCCCCGCCGAGACATAGCAAACACCCAACTTTTCCATGCAAGCCAGGAGCCTAGATCCGCACCGCATATTCATGGAACGGCGTCCACACACTCGCTCCACATGTCGCTGCCTCCACTATCTTTCGCAAAACCATCTTCAGCATTTAGATCGATGCGACGACTGTCGCCAAACTAGCTACCGACACCACCGTGGTGCCAAGTAGCACCGCATCCCTACACACTATCTCCAAAGCACGTTGTTAGAGTATATTATGGCTAGACATATATTTGGTAGTTTAATATTGTAATCTAAGTCTATATCTATTAGGCTTCTTGCCCCAAGTCTTCTAATACTATATAAACAGCCTAAGGGCTTACGATGTAACAACCCCAATCAATATTAATACAATCTATACTTCTGCAATATTTCATGGTATCAGAGCGGTTCACTTTGCCTAGGGTTTAGCCACCACTTCCGCCGCGCGTGTCCAGGGAGATCGTTCTCCAACAGGGGCCGCTCAACTAGTATTAGATCTTACTTCACAAAATTTTCTCGCTGGCCGCTTGACTGGCATTTCTTCTTCTTCCTCCAATCATAGACCAGATTGCGTCGTCCATAGCCACATGTCGTCACACGCCTCTACTTCAACCTCTGCGTTCACTTAACTCCGGAAAATCATCGTCAACGTGCCAAGGAGGCTCCGCGTGGCTCCCCAAGGGACGCCTTCACGCGTTGTGTCGGCTGCTCCGTCCTCACGTCGTCACCACGCCGGCCCGTCTTCGCCAACATCGACCGAGACACACGTTTTCGAGTACGCGCCTCACCGTCAACAAAGGGCTACACCTTCATCATCCGTTGTCATCATCGCCAACAACCATCTACACCAACAACTTCGCCACATCATCGCCGCTACCACCAATCGTGGTCATCGTCAACGTCAACAAGTTCTTCACCACGAGCGACGCCGCGCTCATACAAACGGAAAATACGGGTCTAAACCCCAAAATTGACTACCTCTATAATTCAATCGCCATCGAGAACTACCACTGTTTTCGTCCACCACGACCTTGCCGCCAGAGTCGCAGTCTAACTTTTATTTGCACAAGTCTATGCTCAATTTTCTTCTTGTAGCCACTTCGTCTACTCCGACACGGCGAACAACTTCTACACCGACCGGAAAATTTTCTTTGCTCCTCAATCCGGCTCTGGCACGCATGGCTCATTGTTAATACCCAGATTTTTAATCCCAGATGCCTGTTATGCCATACATCGCAATCCCAGAATTACCATTTTTGCGAGACATAACATATTGGATATCACAATACATTATCCATTACAAACCATACATAAGGTCTTACACAAATAAGGATCTCATGATCCAGTCTTAATACAATTCAAGCAGCGCAAATAACATAATAGTAACGATAGCGTAGGTGAAGCTCCATCTTCATGGTCACAGGCAATGCTGACGATGAGAGATGATCCTAGTTGTCGTAACCTTCCTGTTGTCCGTCTTCCTGATACTTCTCTTCATAGTCTGGCCACGGGAATAGCCAGGGACAAAGCCATGAGTGCTCTTTAAGTACTCGCAAACTAATACTAACAAGTGAAGTGGTTTTTGAGTAGGATATACTAAGCTCTAGGGTTGTTTTGCAAAAAGCCAGATTTATCTCTACTGAGTTCAGAAGCAAAGGAAGCTAGTTGAAAAGTTTTATAACACCTAAGGGGAACTTGAATTCCATATCACAACCCTGTTGTGGTCAAGTCAAAGTCATGAATCCTTTCACAAGTCATTTTGAGAACATCTGACGACGGAACAGTATGGCCACTCCAACTGTCCATAACCATGGACGTGGCTATTCAAATAGTTTGACACTCTACAGAGGTGGTACACTTTCACCACAACATTCGATACATCCGTCAGGAACAATCCTGAATTCACCATACTCAGTATGCGGATAATTAATCCCAACCTTTCAATTACACGCCCTAGTATAGGCACCTCTCCTGTGAGTTCGGCCTCCCAACCATGACCAACTGTCATCTTGTGTACTGCACACAGGTGGACAATCTTCACAAGGTAGCCTCAGCTCAAACCTTGGCCGCAAGGGAACCCATACTAAGGTACATAAGTTTCCAGTCAAGCCCTACCCAAATTTCAGGTATTGTGTTTGTACGGTAAAATTGGAATGGTATCGCATCCAAACAACCATCAGTTTTATAAGGGGCTAAGGCTCATGCCTTAACATTTTCATCATCAAAATCATCTGGTGTTCGGAAACACATGTCAAAACAATTCAGCAGAATGACTCATCATTCTAAGGTTTTAATAACCATTTTCACCAAGTATTCACATCTAAAGTTGATCAAGTTTTATGCTTAGCACTAGCATCTACAAGTGGGGGTAAATACTAATGATGGGTGGTAAACAAGTGTGAATTAGCTAAGTTCAATCTCATGCCTCAGGATGACATCAAGATTATCTAACTTAGGTCATGTTTTATGCTCTTTATGCTACCTTCAAATATCCTTCTAAAGTCTACAAGTCACCAAGTAAACTCAAAGAAAAGCTTTGATAAAGAAATAAAATACTAAGCTTGTAAGTAAAACTAGGATTGGGTATCATCAAATGTAGCTAACCAAGCAGGCTTAATGCATTGCATATGTTATCTAACTGTCATAGTTGCAAGTGTTAGCTTGCTAAGTTAATAGCTTGCTAAGATATTAGTATAGGCTTGCCTTGTGCAGAGCAGTGGTTGAAGTTCTCCTTGGCTTCTTCCTCGTAGTATTCTCCTTCCTCCTCGTATCCTTGGTCAGTACTAGCGTCTATTAATAAATACAAGGTACACAATCACCAAACAATACTTAACTATTTCTATTTATCACACCAAGGTTTTTACTAGATGATATAGGATCATCACAAGCATTACAATCATTAAGGCAAATAGTTTTATTTTCTTTATTTTAGAAAAGTAATTTCTAATCATTGAAAAACTACTTAAGATTTAATATTCTCTAACTAAAATATGGGATCATGTTGACACATATCATCACCACATATTTCAGTACATTGGAATGTGATTTAAAATGGTGTCACAATTTAATAAGGTTTAGCCTTTTTATTTTAATTAATTAAAGTGACTAGAAATTCCTATGGGGCATTCTTTTATTACTTGATCATTATTTCTGCAAGTAAACCTATATATTTTTATATATTCTGAAAGGTATGGTTAAATGTGATTTTTGAGAGTTGAAATAAACTCAAAAGCTTTCATGGTTGAATTTTGAAAAAGTTTGAATGCAGAAAAGCTTCTGCCTTGTTATTTTTACCATGGGTGATCTACAAATCTAAATGGTTTGAATCCAACAGGCTTGGATTAAGCACTCCAGTACCTTTCTAATAAAATTCGTTTCATGCATTTTGGTTCAGTGAATCGAGTTGGGTTGATTTTTGAATCTAGATACAAAACTGAGTTTGAAACTAAAAGAATAAACCTAGATTTAAATTACTGGGTCACGCGGGAGGTTAACTAGGCCGGCCCACTACGCACAGACCGCGCGCAGGATGGTTAAGTGGCTGTCCCTACTCATCAGTGAGATAGAGGGGTGCGAAGCGGTATGGAGGCATGTGGACCGCACGATCTAACTCTAATCCAACGGCTGTGGTTCGTCGTCCACGTCAGGCAACGCCGGCGAGGTCGAACCATAACACGGCCTGGGGGAGGGGTCGTGGGAGGCTCACCGGGGCTCATGCGATGGTCGGCGACGGGGCAAATGACGAAGTCGAATACAGCGATCCTCCTGGTACCGACAGCTTCTCCTAGGGCGGCTCCAATCAACGGCGCCCTTCTCCTCCAGCAACGGCAGACTCCGGCCAAATTCCGGCGATGCGCTGCTCGCCTTGCTCCGGGAGTGAGGTGGGGTGCTTCTGAGAGAGAGGGGAGTGAGATGGTGTGAACAATTTGTGCTGGGGTGGCTCTATTTATAGTGTCTGAAGGGGACCGACGGGCGCAGGCTGAGCTCGTCGTGGTCGTCGGCACAACGAGCTAAAGGCATGGGCAAAGGCAGGGGACGGTGCGTTGCCTCCTGGCAAAGCTCAACGGCTTGATGGCAAGGCGTGGGGCGGTGCGGAACAGTCGGAACATCGCGGCGCTTTGGGCGGGTCCGATGGTGGTTTTAATGGCGCACAACGTCTACGGTCCGCGCGGCGGCGAACGGGCATGTCTGCGGTGTTGCTGGGGTGCTGGCTATCCTGCTTGCACACGGCGAGGGCGGCGCGCGGTCTGTGGGCGTGTGTTGCGCCTGGCGCTCTGGCGCGCTCTCGGCTCGCTCGCAGAGAGGCTTGGTATGCTCGGTCTGTGTTGTCCAGGGGCTGGCTGCGCTCAAGGCTTGGACAGGGGGTGGCTGTTGGGGGGGTGACCCCGGATAGGGTCAAGACAGGGGAAAGACGAAAGGAGTCTCCCTCATCTTAAGCCGAATTACTGGTTGTGTCGGACGAATCATGTAAGATTCGGCGAGATAAGCAGGGCCATGACAAATGTAGAATGTGTAACACCTTATATGGCCGACATATGGTTAAGTTGGCCGAATGAGTCTGACTAACTTGAATGCAGGTGAAGGCCGAGCCGAGTTATGCGAGATAAGGCCGAATAACATGAAGCTTGCAGGAGAAGGAGGAGCCTATAGTCAAACCCTAGTCACTGGCTAAGAGGAATCTAGACAGAGCCAAGCACAAAGGACAAGGAGCAGAGCAGCAGAAGGGCAGACAAACGTCATGGAGGTGACAGTGAGGAAGCCCGAGGCGCGCATGTGAAGGTTTCTGGAACATTGCCACTGAGTTACCATATTGGGACGAGCATATTCCAAGGATATGCTTGCCACGTCAGCCCTAGAAGGAACCAAGGAACCTCTTTATAAGGGGGGGCGCGGGCTCCAGAGAAGGGATCGATTCATTCTACGACGTAAGGCTCGTGTTGTTGTTTACTTCTTCTCCATGAAACAACTCTAGGAGCACTTGTAGTTCTTGAGAAGAAGAATAGAGATCTGTTTAAAGGACACTTGAGTGTAGAAATCACTACATCTTCCCTCCCCGGATCCCTCTAGCATCCATTGGCCCCATACGTTAGCCTACCCATGGCATCTACCGTGCCACCACCACGACAGTTGGCGCCCACCGTGGGGCCAGCAGCGGTGCTAGCTAGAGTCAAGATCCGGACAGGAAACTTCATCCACACCGGCGAGCGGGTTGTCTCTGGCTTAGTCCAGAGATTTGATCTCTGGGACTATGTCAGCAACAACGTGGGTAGCTTCAGGAGGAAAGCGCCTCCGCGCAATGGCGTCTTCATCAACCTGGGCGCACACAAGGTCTACGTCAGCGTCGACACGTCCTGCGTCTATCCTCACCGAGTCGTTGAAGCAGGAGAACCTCCCCTCCGTGCTGCTAACGGTCCGCGTGGCACATGCCCCGTTGGTAGCATCGAGGTGATGGTGACAGCCGCGGCACCAACAGCGGGAGCGGGCGCCGGACCAAGCAGAGATCCAGTGATAGGAGCACAGATGGCCACGAAGCAGACAGCTCCACAACCCACCGAGGTAGATCCACTAGTAACCAAGTCAGCCGAGGTGCAGGAGACGACCCCGAAGGCGGCAAGGGTAAGATGGCCAGAGAATATTCTTCAGGAAAACATAGATAATCTAACCACGCCTGTGGCGCCGATACTTGATCCGGCTAACGCACAGGCGGAGTTAGAAGAAACTAGACAAAATGTACTAGTAGAGGCAAAAAAGGTGTCGGCCTTGCGGGAATCCTTAAACAGGACCCTGCGAGAGTATGCTAGGGCAAACAAACTAGATGTGACCCCTGAGCGGGTAGATGAATTGAGATTAAGAGGAAAGAACCTCATGAATGATATCAACAAAGAGCATGAGGCTTGTGCAGATGATTCAGTCGATCTAGGCTTGCCGAGGTATATTACCCCGGCAAAGAACCTCAGGGCGGCAAATGCCGCAGCTTTGGAGCTGGAAGGATTAAGCGGGGAAGCCCGGCAAAAACAACAAGAAAGAGTAAATGAGATGGTGCACATCGTGAACCAGCAGAATGAGGAAATGCTTAGGGCTGACCCGGCAAGTCCAGGAGCTTCGCGTATGGTTCATTCGGTAGGAGCAGCCCTCGCACTATTTGCGGCAGCAACATCCTCACCCGGAAACAATGCGCGAAGAGATAGAGCGGTGACCTCGGGAAAAAGAAATAAGCAGATTGTTCCATATGATCCGGTAGTAGCCGGGAAAGTCAATGAGAACAGAGGCAATGGCAGTCGAGGTAACAATGGAGATAGAAACCCTGACCGTGCTAACAAAGGGCACGGGGACCTCGGAAGGGGAAATCATGAGAACAATAACCCGGCGGAGGGGAGTAGAAACCCTCCACAAGATCCTCAGCCGAGGTATGAGCCTCGGCAAGAGCGAGACCAGCTCACCATAATCAGGAAAATGATAGGTACAATGATGGTTACTCGGATATGGAGCATGCAGAACATGGTGAGAATAACCACTATGGAATACAAGAGAGGGTCATTTATAGAAACTTGCCGTCAACTGACGCAAGACTGAAACTGGACAGATTATATCGGTCCGAGCTATTGGAGGAACAGGATCCGCCTGGTCCGTCGTGCTTCAGACCTCGGATCATGGGCGAACCACCAGTGCCGAACTTTCAATTGGCAAGGGGCACGAAAACATACAATGGGAGCACAAAACCATAAGATTGGTTAATTGACTATGCCACAGCAGTGAAAATAGCTGGCGGAAACTTACGATGGGCGGTGAGATACGTCCCACGGATGCTGGAAGGACCAGCCAGAGTATGGCTAAACAATCTGCCAACAGGTAGTATCAACTGTTGGTTAGATTTTGAAGAAATGTTTGTCAGCAATTTCACTAGTACATATAAGATACCAAACAGGCCTCAACAACTTGCAATGTGCAAGCAGAATCCGAATGAAACAGATAGGGAATTCTTGACTCGGTGGTGTAACCTAAGAAACTCATGTGAAGGGGTCATAAAATCTCAAGCGATAGCTTGGTTTGCTCAGGGCTGCCGATATGGAAGTGTGTTATGGCAAAGGTTGCAAAGAGATATGCCAACCATGTTGGCAGAAACCATCAGGATAGCAGATTCTTATGCTCTAGGGGATCCGACACAACCAGAATTAATGTCGGTAGAGCATCGGGAGCACCAAGATCAGTATGCCAGAGATGCAGCCGGAACATCACGGCTCAATGAATACCGAGGTAGAAGAAGGGAAGAGAGGCCGGATTACAGATATGCTTCCAATCAGGTGGCAGCGTTGTGAAGGATCAGCCGAGTCATTGGAACAATCAGCGACAGAAAAATGGTCATCAGCAGTGGACGCCGAGGAATGAAGGAAAAAGACAGTGGACACCAGAACAAAAGAAGCAGTGGCAGGAAAGGCCGAAGTACACGTTTGAATCCATGCTGGATCAACCGTGTAAGTTCCACACTCCAAATCCGGCCAAGACGGCTAATCATACAACTCGTCAATGTGCTTGGATGAAAAATGCAATGGGAAACCCGGTGGGCATGCAAGCGCCTTCTCATCAAACGCACCAGCAGCAGCAGCCACAGCTAACCGGAGCAAATGCGCAGCAGTTAATGTTACCACCGCCTCCTCCGAGGTATGATAGCTCGGATAGGAGGGATGCAGTACATCAAGCGGTAAATCAAAATCAAGATGGAAGGGCAAACCCCGGGAACAATGGGCATAATGATTACAGAGAGCATCATCAATCATATTGTGTGTTCACAACAGAACAGCAAGATAGACAGAGTGTACATCGCCGACATATGGAAGTGAATGCAGTTATGCCTGCAGTACCAAGATACGTGCCCTGGTCTGATCAAGAAGTAACCTGGAGCATAAAGGATCACCCGAAGATAATGCCGAACCCAGAGTCGTATGCACTGGTACTAGATCCGACATTTGTCGGGCCCAGCATTAATGTGAAATTCTCAAAAGTACTCATTGATAATGGGAGTAGTATCAACATTATGTACAAATACACAATGCACAAACTCGGAATAGCACAGAATATGCTACAATCCACAAGAACCACATTCTATGGAATAGTGCCGGGTCTCTCGTGCGAACCCATTGGGAAAGTCCGAGTAGACGTATTATTCGGCACAAGGGAGAATTGCAGAGCGGAGAATTTGGAGTTTGAAGTGGTGGACCTAGAAAGTTGCTATCATGCTTTCCTCGGACGGCCAACACTGGCTAAATTCATGAGCAACTGACACATTACCTATTTGAAAATAAAGTTACCCGGGCCACATGGGGTAATAACAGTAGTCGGAGATTACAGAAAATCAATGGAATGTGCTTCAGCCGGATCAAACCTGGCCGAGTCATTGGTAATTGCAAGGGAAAAAAGAATGATTCAGGAGGTAGCAGCTCTGGCTCAGTCGGCACAGCTGAATATGCCGGCATTAGCCAACCCGCATGGGAGTGTTTATTTCCAGCCGACTAAAGAGACGAAAAAGATCCAGATAGATGAGCAGTTCCCAGAGCGCACCATCACGATTGGTGCTGGCCTAGATGCCAAATAGGAAAGCGAGCTCACCAACTTCCTCCGTGAGAATCGGGATATCTTTGAATGGTCAACTCAGGACCTGCAAGGTGTGCCGAGGGAGTTGGCTGAGCACTCTTTGCATGTAAGGCCAGGAGCAAGGCCGGTGAAGCAACCTCTCCGCCGCTTCGCCGAAGGCAGGAGAAAAATAATAGGGGATGAGATAGCTCGGCTCCTTGCGTCCGGGTTCATCATGGAAGTGCTTCATCCAGATTGGCTATCAAATCCAGTGTTAGTAGAAAAGAAAAAGGATGACCCAAATGTAGCCGTCGTATGGCGAATGTGTATCGATTACACGAACCTCAACAAGGCGTGTCCCAAAGATCCTTTTCCTTTACCTAGGATAGACCAAGTCATTGATTCGGCCGCTGGTTGTGAGTTGTTGTCATTTGTAGACGCGTATTCTGGTTTCCACCAGATACCGTTAAATCCGGCCAATCAAATAAAGACTGCGTTTATTACCCCGTATGGGGCTTATTGCTATCGCACCATGCCATTCGGCCTGCGTAATGCAGGAGCAACATACCAAAGATGCATGCAAAAGTGTTTACATGACCAGATAGGAAAAAATGTACAAGTGTATGTAGACAATGTGGTTATAAAAATCAAAGAGAGAAAAACGCTCCTTGATGATATTCGGCAGACATTCGCAAACTTGAGAAGATTCCGAATGAAGCTTAACCCGAAAAAATGTACCTTCGGTGTACCAGCTGGAAAATTACTCGGTTTCCTCGTGTCCAGCCGAGGTATAGAGGCAAATCCAACTAAAATCCGAGCAGTTGAAAAAATGGAACTACCGATGTGTCTGAACGATGTACAAAAATTCACGGGATGCCTGGCTTCTCTGAGTCGATTCGTATGTCGGCTAGGGAAAAAGGCATTACCTCTATATCAACTGATGAAAAAATCTGATAAATTCATCTGGACACCACAGGCTGACAGTGCATTTCATGAGTTAAAAAAGATGTTGGTCACAGCACCGATCTTGGCTTCTCCATTGTTAAAAGAACCTATGTTACTTTATGTAGCCGCCACTAACAGAGTGGTAAGTGCGGTGGTTGTGGTGGAGCGGAATGAAGGGGATAAGTCAATACAAAAGTCGGTATATTACCAAAGTGAGGTGTTATCAGCCTCGAACCAGAACAGCAAAATGGGCAATCGAGTTATCACCTTATGCTCCGCAATTTGATAGGCGAGATGCAATCAAATCTTAGGAAGTGGCCGACTTCTTTGTGGATTGGGCTGAGGTACAATATGATCCCCCATTGCGAGATCCGAACTATTGGACAATGCATTTTGACGGATCCAAGCTGAGAAATGGGCTAGGGGCAGGAATAGTATTAACTTCGCCGAAAAAAGATCAGCTGAAATACGTGCCGCAAATACATTTCGCTGCATCAAACAATGTGTCCCAGTATGAAGCGCTCGTCCATGGGTTAAAAATGGCAAAAGAGATTTGTATACGTCGGATCCTATGCTACGTGGATTCAGACCTGGTAGTACAGCGAGTATCAGGCAATTGGGACGCACTAGATGCGAATATGGCCCTATATAGGTTTCATGTGCAAAAAATCAGTGGTTATTTTGATGGGTACGAGTTTCACCACATACCTCGGGCGGAAAATGACGCCGCAGACACATTGTCAAAACTCGGATCAACTAGGCAATCAATTCCCCCGGGCATTGCCCTGGAACACCTGAGAAAACCATCAATTACACCTTCGCCAGAATCCGAGTCAATCCGTATCTCGGCAGAGCTGATAGAAGGAAATGCGCCAATGGAAATTGACAAAGAATATGACCCAAAATCTATAAGGGTGAACCCGGCCGACACACGAGTAAACACGGAAAAGCCCAAAGCTGTTATGTCGGTGGAAAATATGGAAATCAACAATGTAACTTCCCGGAGAAAATCACGCCGATATGGGCGCAACCCATATTCTCATTCCTTAAAGAGGGAATCTTGCCGAGTGATGAGGTCCTGGCTAGAAAAATAGTGAGAAGAGCAAAAGCATACACAATCATAAACAATGAGATGTATAAGAGAAGTGTCACGAGCGTACTGCAACGATGTGTTGACTCGGCAAAAGGGCGGGAAATACTCCTGGATATACATCAAGGAGAATGTGGGCATCACGCCTCATCCAGAGCCCTGGTGGCCAAAGCATTTAGGCATGGATTTTATTGGCCGACTGCGTTGAAGGAGGCAAAGGAATTAGTAGAAAAATGTAATGGTTGCCAGAGGTACGCCAACAAGATACATCTGCCTTTGTCCGAGTTAAAAACAATACCAATCACTTGGCCATTTTCTGTGTGGTGCTTGGATATGGTAGGTCCGTTCAAGCCGGCCCGAGGTGGAATGACTCACATTCTAGTCATGGTGGACAAAGTCACAAAGTGGATCGAAGTGAAACCAATAAGAAAATGTGATGGACCCACAGCGGTAAAATTTCTCAAAGATATTATCTTGAGATATGGATACCCACACGGTGTTATCACAGATAATGGCACAAAATTCGCTGAAGGAGCCTTTGCTAGGTTCTGCCAAGAGAAACACATAAGACTAGATGTTGCCTCGGTGGCTCACCCGGCATCAAATGGGCAAGTAGAAAGATCAAATGGACTGGTATTGTCAGGAATAAAACCCCGGCTTATCGAACCACTGCAAAGGTCGGCAGGATGCTGCATTGAGGAGCTTCCAGCAGTACTGTGGAGCCTCAGGACCACCCCAAACAGGTCGACAGGATATACCCCATTCTTTCTAGTATACGGGGCAGAAGCTGTGCTTCCAGCCGACATAATGCATGACTCGCCAAGAGTAATCCAGTACACGACTGCCGAGGTAAACGAAGTATCGCGGCAAGACGATGTGGATCTGCTAGAAGAAGCAAGGGAATTGGCATTATCAAGATCAGCTATTTATCAGCAAGATCTCAGACGATATCACAGCAAAAAAGTCAATCCGAGAGTTTTTAAAGAAGGAGACTTGGTTCTTCGGCTAGTGCAACGCACAGCCGGCATGCACAAACTCTCACCCCCATGGGAAGGTCCATTCATCATGAGTAAAGCATTGCACAATGATGCATATTACCTTATCGACGCTAAGTCACTAGAGAAGAACAAGGCAAACAAAGCCGGAGACGAATCAAAAAGACCATGGAACATAGCCTTACGTCGCCCGTTTTACACTCAGAAGCCATATATTGCACGTCGCGATGTGACGCACCAAGTCGGAGTATCAAGCATGTATTAAAACTTGGCACCTCGAGCAGCGACTCGGGGACTGCACCATGTTATTTCTTATTTTAAGATTATGTATTAAACCTCGGCACCTCGAGTAGTGACTCGGGGACTGCACCATGTTATTTCTTATTTCGGATTATGTATTAAACCTCGGCACCTCAAGCAGTGACTCGGGGACTGCCCCATGATTGTTTCTCATTTTGAATTATGTATTAAACCTCGGCACCTCGAGCAGTGACTCGGGGACTGCCCCGTGGTGTTCTTTGCATGGAATTATGAACTATATTTCGGCGACCCAATTAATAACTTGGGGACTGCTTCATGTCGTTCGATGTTTTTTGAACAGATGTGAACCTTCAGTAACCCAAGTGATAATTCGGGACTGACTTACATTGCCCACTAATTTTTTCAAACACATAAGAGCTCGATAACTCCAGCAAAAACTCAGGGACTACCCAAATTTACTGATCATAATTCGTAAGATGCAATGTAAGCTTGTTTCGATCGCCAAGAGAATAACAAGGAGGAAACAAATAAACGATTTCTAAGGATAACAACCTCAGCAAGTCGAAGTGTAATAAGGGATGCACCCTATTTATATCACTTTACCAGTGGAAACTTCGAGCAGGGTAATAAGCCAATGAGATTAGAGAATTGTACTTCAAGTAGAAATTGCGAAAACAACAACTATACAACCGAGTTTACAGAAGGAAAAAAGTAGATGCCGAATGAAGGTCAGTCATATGGGAGAATATGATCCGGCTTTATGAAATTAAAATTTGGCAAAGAAAAGATGTGAACCGGATAGATTCACTTAGAGGAAATGACAATAGTTACCATCACCAGTGCCTCAGCGGCACAAGGCAAAAAGGTTCACACTACACCAAAAGACGGACAATTGTTTCACAGACATCATACGTCCGGCATACCGGGGACTTAAAACAACTTAGAGTTTTTGAGCCTAGACAGCAAAAGAGGCCAATTACCCTTAAGGGGCAGAAGCATTGTCAGGAGCATCGGGCATGGGTATCTCGGACGCAGGCGGAGTGACCTCGGTCTCCTTTAGAAGGGTATCTCCAGGCACTGGGAGCTCCGAGGTTGCTGGCGCCTTAGCAGAAGTTACCTCGGCTTCAACAGAAGCCATAGTAACCTCGGGGGCAAGCCCCGGCTGCTGAGAGACGTCAACCTAGGCTCGAGAGGTTTTAGTTCCTTTAGAGGACAATCGCGCGTCATCATCCTCATCCGAGATGTCATTTGAATCGTGGACATTATCCGAATCATCCTCCGGTTCATCCTGATCGGCCGAGTCACCACCTGCGGCACCTTCAGCTTCGACATCATCAGCCGGGTTGGGAAGAAAACTCGGCCCTTCGATCCAATTATGCATGTCAGCATACTCGATAAGCTGGAAGGCACGAGCTTGACGGCGAGCAACAAACTCCGGATTCTCAACACAAGGAGAGCCAGTGCGCAGATGCATCAGAGTATCGAGAGAGATATCCTCATACCAAGACAAAACAGCCGTAAGGGCCATATCAGCACCAGCCCTCCCAGCAGAATCCCTCCAGAGGTTAAGTTGGGTTTGAGATGCCATCAGCCTCGCCACAAGCACTTCAACTTCTTTGATATCAGGCAAATTCGGCCAGAGAACACGGTAGGCTTGGATAGCTGCTTGCACCAGATCTCTTCCCATAATCTTCATTGGTCCAATAGCAGCACCGACGGCAATCAAGAAGTCTTCCATCGAATATTCTTGACTCGGAGCAACGGGAACACCTCGGCGCTCACGAGCAGCAATCACAGCCTTAGAGCTCACCAATCTCGCTTCTGGAAAATGATCTACACGAAAGGAAGTCATATCAGTTAAAAATAAGAAAGGGAAGAAAATAACTCGGCCACAGACAAAAACTTACGATGGATGTAGCTCAACATTTTCTAGAGATCCAGGGACCAATCGGCCTTACTCTTCTCGAAATGAGTGATTTCCTCGCTCATCGCTCGATTTTTTAATTCGGCAGCGTCAAGAAGTTCTTTGCCCTTCTGAAGCTCGAGGCTTAGTCGGTTCTTTTCCTCCGAAAACTCCTGATCAACTTTTTCCAACTCAGACTTCTAGGAAATCTTGAGAGATTCAACCTCGGCACGTAACTGAGTTATCTCATCATCCTTTTCTTTGAGTTGTGCCAAATGAGCGGCAGCTTGTTCTAAAAAATGCAGCATCATATCAGGCATAGGTATGCATTCTTGATGCGACGCTGTGTTTGTAACTCGTCTATACCAAAGCCAGAAGGTTGTAAGAAACCCAGTATTTACCTCGGACAAAAGACGACAAATTAGTAAACAAAAAGAGTAACTAACCTCCAAGAGTGCCAACTTTCTTGGTAAGGTGAGTATTCAAGTTATTGATACTATTTGCGCACCAGCAAAAAGCTAATTAGCACGAACAACTAAAATTATTACGAAGTTAAGGAACGTTACACGGACTGGTTAACTTACCAGTTTTCTTCACAATAGGGACAACCTTCTCATATTTATCTTGAAGTTTTTTGTGCGCAAAAAGCAACCTTTGAAATTCAGCTGTCCGGCGATCATGGGGAACCTGAAAAACGGAAGCAAGTTACACAAAGAATAGAAAGATCCGAATCAAGTGAAACTTGACTCGGATCTAGGTGGCTGGATATTCAAAGTTAAAGCAGATCTGAATCAAGTAAAACTTGACTCGGATTTAGGTGGCTGGATATTCAAAGTTAAACCAAATCCGAATCAAGTAAAACTTGACTCGGATCTAGGTGGCTGGATATTCAAAGTTAAAGCAGATCCGAATTAAGTAAAACTTGACTCTGATCTAGGTGGCTGGATATTCAAAGTTAAAGCAGATCCAAATCAAGTAAAATTTGACTCGGATCTAGGTGGATGGATATTCAAAGTTAAAGCAGATCCAAATCAAGTAAAACTTGACTCGGATCTAGGGGCTGGATATTCAAAACTAAAGCAAATCCGAATCAAGTAAGACTTGACTCAGATATGAATAGACCATGGCTAATCCGTGTCACGAAGGGAATTGACTTAGCAAGAAATGAATTTGAAGCCTGACAAAGCTTCCAAACGAACAACAAGTTATCCGGTTGCAAGCTTCGGGGACTAGTGTATATATAATACCATCTAAATAATAAACAAAGTATCAACAAAAGCGCTTACCTCATTCATCTTGTCACTTTCAAGGACAATCTTAGCAGCCATGTGCAAGCGACTGCTGATATCGAAAAGCTAAAATGGTTGGCTACTAGGATTGCCTTCAAGTTGATCGGCGGCGTTCCAGTTATTGGCATACTCCACCAAAGAGCCGGGGCTTTTCCCGCTCTCAGTACGGGTCAACACCTTACCTCGGGCCTGTTGTGTAACTACCGCCATTGCCGGACTCTTGTGAAGAGTAAGTTGAGTGTCGGCAGCAGGGGCGATGCCAGGCTTAGCAGAGGAAGCCCCCTTGCAAAGTACATCAGCTATGGTGGGCTGAGAAGAGCTAGTTGGCCCCTTCTGAGATGCCGAGGGTTTAGTAACAACAACCTTCTTACTCTTAGTAGAGACTTCAGCAGGGCAACAGCTTCAGCACTAGGAATCACGCCCTTGGGGGCAGCAGGAACTGTAGTTTCCAAGGGGGCCGAGGTGGTGATTTCCTCGGTTGGAGTTGGAGTAGCGGCTGGGACTGTGGTGATCAAAGGGTCATTAAGGAAAACCTCGGTGGTCTTGAGAGGGGCAATAGGCTCAACCGGGTGATCCAGTGTAGGGGTTATGTCGGCAATAACAGTAGGAGCAATAGGAACATCTTGTTGATGCGATATGTTGGTCGGCGCAGGAGGAGAATCAACACGAGAGGGACTAGGAACCAGAGTATCTTCTGGAGGAGGAGGAGAAGGCTGCCGAGTAGTATGGCTTGTCATACTCGGACCGCTTGGCTTTGCCGAGAGAGGAGCTCTGCGAAAGACAAAAAAGTCGAGTCAAGAGACAGAAAGAGAGAAACAAGAAATACAAATGAGAATAGACTCACCCAGTAACCCCAGGCATGGTCTTACGCCTCGGGATATGCTGCGAAGACTTCTTGACTCGCTTCTTGGGGGCAACACCGGAGGGATCTATCGAAGCAGCAGGAGCTTGAGAAGCAAGAGGTTCGACGTCGTGCACCTGACCAGCTGGATTAGCTGGGAAAGAAGGAGCCAGAAATGCGTAAGAGATAGGCACCATGGCAACTACCTCAAGAATTTGGACGTTGTCCGAGTCACCTTCATCCGCGTGGGCCGAGGTCTTGCCACAAGCACGAACAGGAGCAACATCCGACTTAGGGACAAACTCCTCCGAGTCAGGTTCTCCGTTGTCCGGGGTATTACGATCTGCAGTCCACGGAAGAGCCAAAACCTCGGCATCTTCCGTCTTTTGCTCTGTAAACCTCTGCGAGAGAAACAAAATAGGATTAGCAAAAGAACAATCACAAAAGCAATTCAGAAGCAAACACTAATGCTTAAATTTACCTGAGGAGGGGGATTCCCACGAGAAAATGGCTTCAATCCCCATTCCCATTCTTCCGGCATATCGGTCTTGAAGATAGCTCTGACGCGCTTATAGATCTGATAATCGTCGAGCTCAACCGTAGATACTCGGTTGGGATCCAAAGGACCACTCATATAACAGAGCTTATGAGGGCGAAGCTTAAAAGGGCATATTCGGCTGCTGACGAAGGCGGTCATTCTTCACCACGGAGCCCGGCGCGAATCAGTTCTTTGAGCCGAATCTCAAATGCCTCAGCAAGAGCATGGCTTTTGCTAGTATTGTAGTTCCAATTATTCTTGGAGGGGGGCCGATAGAGAAAGTGGGGAGCCGAATCTTATCTTCCTTCCCTGTATTTTTGACATAGAAAAACGATCTATGCCATTTCTTACAAGACTCCGAGGCCGGCGACACGGGGGAACTCAGAATTTCTCTGAGGTGTAATGGACGGAACCCCGCATTGGGTAAGAGATTTTTCAGAAGGATGAAGAGATTTGTCCGGCACAACATTAGATTGGATTTGAAAGAATTTGGACCAAACATGTACGGAGGTCCAAAGGCCTAAATACCCCTCTGAAGCCGAGATAAAAGCCGACAGAGAGGCAATAGCATTGGCCAGCAGGTGATGTGGCTGGAGGCCAAAGTAATCAAGGAACCCCCTAGAAAAATTGCTAAGGGGGAGGCTGAACCCACGAGCAAAGTGGGACATGAATACTACATACTCGCCTTCGTTGAGTACGGGTGAGGATTCCTTGCCGGGCAGGCGACAGCTTACCTCGACGGGAATCCGGCGTGTTTTAATTAACCACTCTACCTCTTGACGAGTAACGGTGGAACCCTGCCAGGAACCCCGTTCTGGACCGGACGCAAAGTCATCGTCCTCGATGAGAGCTCCGCTAGCAGAACTAGACATAGGCTCGTCGGAGGAATCAACGAAGGAGAGACTAGTGGCGGGGAGAGGCCTAGAGATATAGGACCCCGTCGTGATTCTAACAAGCGTGGCGGTGGAACAAGAAAGAACCGCCGCGGGGAATCTAAGAAAATCAGAGAGATGCCTAGCGTGCAGACCTAGTGGCGGCGTTGTAGGAAAACTCACCGGCAGAAGCACCGGAGCAAGGGCACTGCGGCGAGGTCGTAGGAACCGAACGACAGCAGCGTGACCATCGAGGGGGATGACGATGGCGCGGCCTCTAGAACATGAACGGAGGTGGTGGCGCGAGGAAGAAGATGAAGGGAAAACGAGGGGGGAAAGTGAATCTCCTAGCCCCGCTCCCCTCTTTATAACCGCGTAATGTTAGCGGTAGTGGGATCGTGGCTATGCCACGATGAGCGCATAATCGCGCGTGTGGCGAAACCGTTTGCACATAGTGGAGCCACACCGAAGACCACACAACGCAGGAGAGGATCGGGCCTTCTGACCGATGCGGGACTCGAGGCCTCACTACACCGGCGCGACAGGCACAGCAATTACTTTAGCTTGTCAGTAACCACTGTAGAGGAACAAAAAACTAGAAAACAATGATGATTGATACACGTAGGACGAGGCTTACCCAGGAAGCCACACGAATACCTCGAACAAGGGGAGATAACTCGGAAAGTAATCCACGGAAGGAGAAAGATGAAAAGAGCAAGAGAGTGGTGAATAAAGAACGTCGACTAAGAAATACCTTGGAAAGAAAGAGAGAAGAATGTCGGGAAACTAATGTGGCCCAGCCGAGGTTTCCGAAAGGACCGCACCAACTTCGGGGACTAATGTTGGGGGGTGACCCCAGATAGGGTCAAGACAGGGGAAAGACGAAAGGAGTCTCCCTCATCTTAAGCCGAATTACTGGTTGTGTCGGCCGAATCATGTAAGATTCGGCTGAGATAAGCAGGGCCATGACAAATGTAGAATGAGTAACACCTTATACGGCCGACATATGGTTAAGTCGGCCAAATGAGTCTGACTAACTTGAACGCAGGTGAAAGCCGAGCCGAGTTATGCGAGATAAGGACGAATAACATGAAGCTTGCAGGAGAAGGAGGCGCCTATAGTCAAACCCTAGTCACTGGCTAAGAGGAATCTAGACAGAGCCAAGCACAAAGGACAAGGAGCAGAGCAGTAGAAGGGCAGACAAACGTCACGGAGGTGATAGTGAGGAAGCCCGAGGCGCGCATGTGAAGGTTTCTGGAACGCCGCCGATAGAAGGGGGACACGGAAAGGAGGCCGCCGAGTTACCATATTGGGACAAGCATATTCCAAGGATATGGTTGCCACGTCAGCCCTAGAAGGAACCAAGGAACATCTTTATAAGGGGGATGCGGGCTCCAGAGAAGGGATCGATTCATTCTACGCCGTAAGGCTCGTGTTGTTGTTTACTTCTTCTCCATGAAACAGCTCTAGGAGCACTTGTAGTTCTTGATAAGAAGAATAGAGATCTGTTTACAGGACACTTGAGTGTAGAAATCACTACATCTTCCCTCCCCGGATCCCTCTATAATCCATTGGCCCCATACTTTAGCCTACCCATGGCATCTGTCGTGCCACCACCACGACAGTGGCGGTGGACGGCGGAGAGTGTCCCAGAAAAAGTTGGCGAGGCTAGTGCTTCTCCTAGATCGCTGGCGACATTGGGGTGGCAAGGGTGCTCTCGGCATGCTTGTCATTGATGGCATGGTCTGCTTTACAGTGAGCTAGAGGGGTTAAACAAGTTAGATGATCTACTGAGAGTGTAGTGTGAGCTAGATAGGCAACCAGTTAGGCACTTCACTGCTCACAATAGTGTTTGTGGTTTGTTTGTTTGGTGCCAGCAAGGTGTTTGATGAAATGACTGAAAGAGATTCAAATTTGAATTTTGGATTCAAACTTGGTGGATGTGCTAGTTACATACTAGGGAGTCTCTGGTTAGTTGGAAAGGTCAAGTGGAATTTGTTTGGTTGGTTTTTGAAAAAGGGGTGATCTTCACATATGAAACAGATTCAATTTTGAAAGGTGATTTGAATCAAGTTGTCAAATATTTCTGCAAGTTTGAAAGGTGGGATTTGATTTACTTTTACTTGGTCTTGCAAGGGGTGAAAATAAATGTAAAATTTTCTGTTTGAAATCTTGGACTAGCAACACTCAAAGTGGCCTAGTGAGCAAGATTGGCAAAAATGACCATTTGCTTTATTTGTTTTATTTTTTATTTTCTCTTGATTTGTTTCTGCTTGGGAATGTTTTAGATGATGTTGTTTTCATCTTTGAAACATTCCTTGCTATTTAGATCAATCACACAAGTCCATTCATGCATTCATACAATCATCACAAACACACGTGCATTCATAATGATTTGAATTAACAAAAGTTTTTGTTAACCCTAATTTTGGTGATTGGAATTTGATAATCATTGTTCAACATTTTTGGGATGTTACAAACCTTCCCTCCTTAAACAAAATCTAGTCCCGAGATTTGAGAAAGAAGAAAGAAGAAAACTAGGATTTAAAAAGATCGGGAAACTCCGTCTTGATGTGATCTTCTATCTCCCAGGTAGCTTCTTCTTCAGTGTGGTTACTCCACTGAATCTTGAGAAACTTGATGCTTTGGGTCCTGGTGGTCCTGAAAGCTTCCTCCAAAATACGGATGGGTACTTTGGGATATGTTAGGTCATAGTTGATCTCTATGGTGCGGTGATCAATATTCTGGAAAACTTCAGTCTTCTCCGGAACTTCAAGGAATTTGCGAAGTAACGATATATGGAACACATTGTGCACGACTGACATCTCCTCTGGTAGTTCCAATTGATATGATACTTCTCCTCGACGATTTAGAATCTTGAAAGGTCCGATATATCTGGGGGCTATCTTTCCTTTGAGTTGGAAACGCTGCATTCCCTTCAAAGGAGACACTTTGAGATACACAAAATCTCCGATATTGAAAGCGAGGTCTCGACGTCTCTTGTCGGTGTAACTCTTCTGTCTTGACTGGCGGGTGTTGAGGTGCTCACAAATCTTGTGAACTTTCTCTTATGCTTCTCGGAGGATGTCGGGTCCGAAAATCTGACTCTCTCCTACTTCCGACCAATTCAAAGGGGTACGACACTTTCTTCCGTACATGAATTCAGAGGGGGCCATTTGCAAGCTAGCTTGATAACTTTTGTTGTAAGAAAAATCTACGAAAGGAAGACAGTCTTCCCATTTAGATCCATACCCTAGCTCACATGCTCTCAACATATCTTCGAGTATTTGATTTACTCGCTCCATTTGTCTATCGGTCTGAGGGTGATAAGTTGTGCTGAAATCTAGTCGGGTTCCTAAACCTTCTTGGACTTTCTTCCAGAATCTTGAGGTAAATTGAGTTCCTCGATCCAATACAATGTTCTTGGGGACTCCGTGCAGATTGACGATTCTAGCGATGTATAACTCCGCTAGCTTCGAACTCTGGTAGGTGGTATTGATTGGTAAGAAATGGGCTACCTTGGACAATCTGTCAACTATGACCCAAATAGAGTCATTTCCCCTACTAGAAGTAGGAAATCTGGTGATAAAGTCCATTCCAACTAAATCCCATTTCCATTCTAGAATCTGTAGTGGTTGCAACAGTCATGCGGGTCTCTGATGTCCCGCCTTGACTCTTTGACAAATATCACACTTGGCTATGTAGCTTCCGATTTCTCTCTTCATCTTATGCCACCAAAATTGCTCCTTCAAATCCTGATACATCTTCATTCCTCTGGGGTAGATAGAATAAAGAGTATCATGGGCCTCCTTCAAAATAACTTCTTTCAACTCTGAATCTGCTGGTACACAGAGTCGTCCTTTGTACCACAAAACTCCTTCTTCATCCTCGGTGAATCCAGGTACTTTGACTGTACCGATGCGACGTTTGATTCCATCGATACTAGCATTTCCTTTCTGTGCCTCCTTGATCTGACTGATCAAAGTGGGTTGAAGTTCTATGCTAGCCAAAAATCCTTCACTTACTAATTCCATTCTAAAATCTTCCATCTCCTTGTGCAAACTTTGTTGCTCCTTCAAAATCATGGAGTTCAAGCGGCACACCAATCTGCTAAGGGCATCTGCTACCACATTGGCTTTACCGGGGTGATAGTGAATGTCCAGATCATAGTCCTTGATTAGTTCAATCCATCTTCTCTGCCTCATATTCAGCTCCTTCTGAGTGAATATATACTTCAGGCTCTTGTGATCCGAATAAATTTCACAACAGTTTCCCATAAGATAATGCCTCCATGTCTTCAGGGCTAGAACTACGGCTGCTAGCTCAAGGTCATGGGTAGGATAATTCTGTTCATGCTGTTTCAGTTGTCGGGACAGATAAGATATTACTTTTCCTTCTTGCATCAACACACATCCGATACCGATCTTGGATGCGTCACAATACACATCAAACGGCTTCGTGATATCCGACATGATCAAGATTGGGGCTGAAATCAATCTCCTCTTGAGTTCTTGGAAACTTGCTTCACATTTGTCTGTCCATTCGAACTTCTTATCCTTCTTCAACAATTGGGTCATTGGTCTGGCGATACTCGAGAATCCTTCTACGAACTTGCGGTAATATTCCGCTATTCTGAGAAATGCATGAACTTGGGTTTGAGTGGTTGGGGCTTGCCAATCTTCAACATCCTTTAACTTTGCAGGGTCAACGGCAATTCCTCCGGTTGATACAATATGTCCGAGGAATCCTACCTCCTGTAACCAGAATTCACATTTGCTAAACTTGGCATACAGTTGATGTTCTCTAAGGGTTCCAAGGATGGTCCTTAGGTGTAGCTCATGTTCTTCTTCTGATTTGGAATAGATCAGAATGTCATCGATGAAAACAACGACAAACTTATCCAGGAAGTCAATAAAAATCTTATTCATGAGGTTCATGAAATAAGTGGGGGCATTGCTTAATCCAAAAGACATGACAGTATACTCGTATAATCCATATCTAGTGGTAAAGGCAGTCTTTGGAATATCCTCTGCGCGAATCTTGAGTTGATGATAGAAAGTTCTAAGATCAATCTTAGAAAACACTTTGGCACCAGTCAACTAGTCAAACAGGTCTTCTATCTTTGGTAGTGCGTACTTGTTCTTGATGGTGACATCATTCAACTTCCGATAATCCATACACAAACGGTTACCTCCATCTTTCTTGTCCACAAACAAGATAGGTGATCTCCATGGCGACGCACTTGGTTGGATCAATCCAATCTCCAGCATGGCATCCAGTTGCTTCTTCAGCTCCACTAACTCAAACGGGTTCATACTATATGGTCTCTGGGCAATGGGTCCGGTTCCATGGATTAGTTCAATGATAAACTCGATATCTCGATCTGGGGGCATACTGGGCAAAACGTCTGAAAATACATCGGGGTATTCACAGACTATCCGGACTTGGTCAATGGTGGGTTGGGTTAGACTCTTGTTGCACTTTAATTAACGGGGCAAGGTTTCAGATACATGCTCGACTGATATTCCGGCCGTACTGGTCATGGTTATGGATTTCTTGGCATAGTCGATTAATCCTTTATGTTTGGACATCCAATCCATTCCTAGTACTACTTCCAAACCTTTAGTTCCGAGTACTATTAGATTAGCATAAAAATCTATGCCATGGATTCGGATAGGCACGGCCTTGCAAATTTGTCTAGCTTTGGTGGTTGAACCAGGTATTTGAACTATCATAACATGCTTCAATTTGGTGGGTTGAATCTTACTAGTGCACGCAAATTCTTTAGCAACAAATGAGTGCGATGCTCCAGAATGAAACAACACTCTAGCAAGTACTGAGTTAATAGAAAACATACCCAGCACGACATCAGGCGCTTCTTGGGCTTCTTCAGCATGCATGAGAAAGAGACGACCGTTGCGGTTGAGCGGATTCTCTGAGGCAAATCTCCTTCCGGGTTGAACACGACGTTGTTGCTGAGCTAGGGCATTTGCATTGGGGGCTGCGGCAATCTTCTTGGGGCACTCATTGGAGTAGTGACCCTTGGTTCCAGATTCGTAACAAGTCACTTGCAACTTGTCCTTTGCTGCAACAGGCACAACATTGCTTACAGTCCTTGGGGCAGTGTTGGTGTTGGTGGCGGCATTGTTGTTGTTGAACTTAGGAAGTGCACTATTGAAATTGCTGGGGTTGCCGGGGTTGTTGTTGTTTCCTCCGGGCCTCGGGTTTCCACGGTTGGGATAGGTCGGACGGTTCATCGGGGGTCTGTTGGTTCTTGGGGCAAATCCTGGAGATGGGTTGAGGCGATACTTTGGGGTATGGTGGGTTCCTTGATGCATCATTCTTCGCTTGCGGTTCTCATTGACTTGGTTGATCTTGCCTTCCATCTGAATGGCAGAGTCAAATAAGGCTTCAATATCAGCAAATGGGATATTGACCAACACCGTCTGCATCTCATCGTGCAGACCATTCAGGAATCTCTCCTTCTTCTTGGCTTCGGTATCTATCTCATCAGGTGCATACCTAGCCAATGACAAGAATTTGTCATGGTACTCAACTACTATCATCCTGCCTTGCTTTAGTTCCCTAAATTCATCTCTCATCCTCTTGATCAAACCCGGTGGCACATGGGTTCTGCTGAACTTGATTTTGAACTCTTCCCAAGTCATCATTTGACCTCCATTCATGACACGAACGTTGTTCCACCATGATCTTGCATCTCCGGCCAGATAGTGGGTGGCAAACAATACTTTCTTGTTAGCTTCCATTCCTTCAACTTCCAGGTTGTTTTCCATGGTTTGCAGCCAATTATCGGCATTGAGGGGCTCTTCAGACTTAGAGAAAACGGGTGGATTGGTGTTCTAGAAATTCTTGAGCTTGGATCCATGGTTGTCCTGATTTCCATGGACTTGTTTGTTGTTGGCCATCTGAGCTATCTGTTGAAGGGTGGCTAAATTGGCTTGACGTTCGGCTCTTTCAGCTTCGTGGTCAGAAACCAACATTTGGAAGATTTGCAACATCGGGTCTGGGGATGAGTTGCTTCCTCCGCGAGGCATCTGAAGATTGAGATAGATCATGGGAAAAGAGGAAAATTTCTAAGGTTCAGGGGTTTTGTGTTTTGAAATGTTTTTAAAGTTTGACTCAGATTTTTCTAGCAACTTGCTTTCATTCATTCATAGCACACGATAAAAACACACACCACAACAAAGGAAAAAAGATGGTTTTAGGAACCATTTTGTGAAGCTACGATATAGTGGGACCGAATACAACTCACTAACGCTAGTGCTCAAGTGCTACTACTCCTCGGAGTCAATGTCCACATCATCTTCATCATCATCATCATCAATGAAGGCGAAGTCATCCTCATCGGTGAAGAAGTCCATAGCCTGATCCTACAGAAAGTCATCATCCTCACTGAGATAGGAGTAGGGGTCTCCACGAAGGTCTTCCCCTGCATTCTCCCTCTCCTCCAGCTGCATGTCTCTCTCGTGGATGGTCTCCTCCAAATCCGTGATCCGGTGGCGAAGACGAGAAATGATGCGCTCCTTCTTGTTGAGCTGACAGCGACAAGACTGGCGATCCTTCACTAGCATGGCGATGGTCTGATCCTTCTTGGCGGTGATGGCGTACTTGTGGTTGCCGTAGGAGTGGGCATTGTCTAACTCCTTCTGACGGTCAGACATCATGAAGGTGAGGTGGTCCAATTGAGTCTTCAGCTCGTGGTGATACGGGGCCTCCAGTGGCTGTCCCATAACATCACGCCTTGGGTAGAACTCAAAGCGGGTACCCTTGATTTGATTGATACTCTGCCCACACAGACGGGCAAGAGCTTCCTACATGGCCCTGGCAAGTCCATCGAGCCAGTTGTTCTCTCTCAACGTGAACTAAATTCCCTCTGAGGTGGGGGCTTCAATCTTTCCCCGGAGACTTGCAACAACTAGCCACTGCAAATCCTCTCCTTCCTGATCATTGAGCTGAGCTCCGAAGAACTTAGGGTGCGGACGCTCCAGTATCTCTGACAGCTGGTCCAAGTCACGCTCAAAGATGAGGTCTCCTCCATTCCCCAACTGATAAAACTTTTTGTACTTCACGTCCATCTATAAGAATATAGGATGAGTAAGTTAGTAGAGTGAGCAAGTGTGTCAAATTTCATGTAAGTTTGCAAGAATTTTTGAGGAACATGAATTTTCATGAAAGAGTCTAAGTGATAAGGATGAGAATAAGTTTTCATAAATACCCACTTCCTTGGTTTTGAAACTAAGTTTTTGATTCAAACGTCCATTCTAAACTAGGGTCTCCTATGGTTAGGATGGCTCTGATACCAACTTGTCAACACCCGGATTTTTAATACCAGATGCATGTTATGCCATACATCGCAATCCCAGGATTACCATTTTTGCGAGACATAACAGATTGGATATCACAGTACATCATCCATTACAAACCATACATAAGGTCTTACACAAATAAGGATCTCATGATCCAGTCTTAATACAATTCAAGCAGCGGAAATAACATAATAATAACGATAGCGTAGGTGAAGCTCCATCTTCATAGTCATAGGCAATGCTGACGATGGGAGATGATCCTAGTTGTCGTAACCTTCCTGCTGTCCATCTTCTTGATACTCCTCTTCATAGTCTGGCCACGGGAATAGCCAGGGACAAAGCCATGAGTACTCTTGAAGTACTCGCAAACTAATACTAACAAGTGAAGTGGTTTTTGAGTAGGATATACTAAGCTCTAGGGTTGTTTTGCCAAAAGCCAGATTTATCTCTACTGAGTTCAGAAGCAAAGAAAGCTAGTTGAAAAGTTTTATAACACCTAAGGGGAACTTGAATTTCATATCACAACCCTGTTGTGGTCAAGTCAAAGTCATGAATCATTTCACAAGTCATTTTGAAAACATATGACGAAGGAACAGTATGGCCACTCCAACTGTCCATAACCGTGGACGCGGCTATTCAAATAGTTTGACACTCTGCAGAGGTGGTACACTTTCACCACAACATTCGATACATCCGCCAGGAATAATCCTGAATTCACCATACTCACTATGTGGATAATCAATCCTAACCTTTAAATTACACGCCCTAGTATAGGCACCTCTCCTGTGAGTTTGGCCTCCCAACCATTAGCAATTGTCATCTTGGGTACTGCATAGGTGGAAAATCTTCACAAGGTAGCCTCAGCTCAAACCTTGGTCGCAAGGGAACCCATACTAAGGTACATAAGTTTCTAGTCAAGCCCTACCCAAATTTCAGGTATTGTGGTTGTACGGTAAAATTGGAATGGTATCGCATCCAGACAACCATCAGTTTTATAAGGGGCTAAGGCTCATGCCTTAACATTTTTATCATCAAAATCATCTGGTGTTCGGAAACACATGTCAAAGCATTTCAGTAGAATGACTCATCATTCTAAGGTTTAATAACCATTTTCACCAAGTATTCCCATCTAAAGTTGATCAAGTTTTATGCTTAGCACTAGCATCTACAAGTGGGGGTAAATACTAATGATGGGTGGTAAACAAGTGTGAATTAGCTAAGTTCAATCTCATGCCTCAGGATGACATCAAGATTATCTAACTTAGGTCAAGTTTTATGCTCTTTATGCTACCTTCAAATATCCTTCTAAAGTCTACAAGTCACCAAGTAAACTCAAATAAAAGCTTTAATAAAGAAATAAAATACTAAGCTCATAAGTAAAACTAGGATTGGATATCATCAAATGTATCTAACCAAGCAGGCTTAATGCATTGCATACGTTATCTAACTGTCATAGTTGCAAGTGTTAGCTTGCTAAGATATTAGTATAGGCTTGCCTTGTGCAGAGTAGTGGTTGAAGTTCTCCTCGGCTTCTTCCTCGTAGTATTCTCCTTCCTCCTCGTATCCTTGGTCGGTACTAGCATCTATTAATAAATACGAGGTACACAATAACCAAACAATACTTAACTATTTCTATTTATCACACCAAGGTTTTCACTAGATGAAATAGGATCATCACAAGCATTACAATCATTAAGGCAAATAGTTTTATTTCCTTTATTTTAGAAAAGTAATTTCTACTCATTGAAAGACTACTTAAGATTTAATATTCTCCAATGAAAATATGGGATCATGTTGACACATGTCAACACCACATATTTCAGTACATGGGAATGTGATTTAAAGTGGTGTCACAATTTAATAAGGTTTAACCTTTTTATTTTAATTAATTAAAGTGACTAGAAATGCCTATGGGGAATTCTTTTATTACTTGATCATTATTTCTGGAAGTAAACCTATATATTTTTATATATTCTGAAAGGTATGGTTAAATGTGATTTTTTAGAGTTGGAATCAACTCAAAAGCTTTCATGGTTGAATTTTTAAAAATGTTTGAATGGAGAAAAGCTTCTGCATCATTATTTTTACCATGGGTGATCTACGAATCTAAATGGTTTGAATCCAACGGGCTTGGATTAAGCACTCCAATACCTTTCTAACAAAATTGTTTTCATGCATTTTGGTTCAGTGAATCGAGTTGGGTTGATTTTTGATTCTAGATACAAAACTGAGTTTGAAACTAAAAGAATAAACCTAGATTTGAATTACTGGGTCGCGCAGGAGGTTAACTTTGACGGCCCACTACATACAGCGCGCGCGGGCTGGTTAAGTGGCTGTCCCCACTCGTCAGTAAGACAGAGGGGTGCGAAGCGGTATGGGGGCATGTGGACCGCACGATCTAACTCTAATCCAACGGTTGTGGTTCGTCGTCAACGTCGGGCAACAACGGCGAGGTCAAACCCTAACATGGCTAGTGGGGGTCGTGAGAGGCTCACCAGGGCCCAGGCGATGGTCGGCAACGAGGGCGAACGACGAAATCGACGACGGCGATCCTCCTGGTACCGGCAGCTTCTTCTGGGGCGGCTCCAATCAACAGTGCCCTTCTCCTCTAGCAGCGGCAGACTCCGGCCAAATTCCGGTGATGTGCTGCTCGCCTTGCTCTGGGAGTGAGGTGGGGTGCTTCTGAGAGAGAGGGGTGTGAGATGGTGTGAACAATTCATGCTGGGATGGCCTCTATTTATAGTGCCTGAAGGGGACCGATGGGTGCGGGCTGAGCTCGTCGTGGTCATCGGCACAACAGCTAAAGGCATAGGAAAAGGTAGGGGACAGTGCGTTGCCTCCTGGCGAAGCTCAACGGCTTGATGGCAAGGCGTGGGGCGGTGCGGAACGGTCAGAATGTTGCGACGCTCTGGGCGGGTCCGATGGTGGTTTTAATGGCGCACAGCGTCTACGGTCTGCGCGGCGGCGAACGGGCATGTCTGCGGTGTTGCTGGGGTGTTGGCGATCCTGCTTGCACGCGGCGAGGGCGGCGCATGGTCTGTGGGCGTGTATCGCGGTTGGCGCTCTGGCGCGCTCTCGGCTAGCAGAGAGGCTTGGCATGCTCGGGCTGTGTGGTCTAGGGGCTGGCTGCGCTCAAGGCTTGGATAGGGGGTGGCGGTGGACAGTGGAGAGTGTCCCAGACAAGGTTGGCGAGGCTAGTGCTTCTCCTAGATCGCTGGCGACATTGGGGTGGCAAGGGTGCTCTCGGCCTGCTTGGCATTGATGGCATGGTCTGGTTTACAGTGAGCTAGAGGGGTTAAACAAGTTAGATGATCTACTGAGAGTGTAGTGTGAGCTAGATAGGGAAGCATTTAGGCACTGATCACTGCTCACAATAGTGTTTGTGGTTTGTTTGTTTGGTACCAGCAAGGTGTTTGATGAAATGGCCGAAAGAGATTCAAATTTGAATTTTGGATTCAAACTTGGTGGATGTGCTAGTTACATACTAGGGAGTCTCTGGTTAGTTGGAAAGGTCAAGTGGAATTTGTTTGGTTGGTTTTTGAAAAAGGGATGATCTTCACATATGAAACAGATTCAATTTTGAAATGTGATTTGAATCAAGTTGTCAAATATGTCTGCAAGTTTGAAAGGTGGGCTTTGATTTACTTTTACTTGGTCTTGCAAGGGGTTAAAAGAAATGTAAAAGTTTCTGTTTGAAATCTTGGACTAGGAACACTCAAAGTGGCCTAGTGAGCAAGATTGGCAAAAATGACCATTTGCTTTATTTGTTTTGTTTTTGATTTTCTATCGATTTGTTCATGCTTGGGAATGTTTTATATGATGTTGTTTCATGTTTGAACCATTCCTTGCTATTTAGATCAATCACACAAGTCCATTCATGCATTCATACAATCATCACAAACACACATGCATTCATAATGATTTGAATTAACAAAAGTTTTTGTTAACCCTAATTTTGGTGATTGGAATTTGATAATCATTGTTCAACATTTTTGGGATGTTACAATCATGATGGTCTCTATCTTTGCACGTCCGGTATTGGCAACACTGACGCGTGCCTTCTTCCCTGACACGCTCCCGAGTTTGGAAAGCTGGGCATTGCGGGTCGAGCTACTTTGACTCCAGCTACATCTACCTCAACTACTATGGCGAATTCTCTAGGCTCAACAATGACATCGACCACAACACAACAACATCATTGACTTCATCAATGGTGACAACTTCACCAATGACACCATCGACCACCACTACAACGCCTCACTTTCGGCTACATCGACATCGGCATCCACCGACATCCTCTCCAGTCTGCGACTTCTGATTATGCTCCAGTCAGACCACTTGTGACGCTGTTGTTGTTCGCGTCACTACCCATCCGACTGCCGCGGGTGTTGGAGTATATTACGGCTAGACATAGTTGGTAGTTCAGTATTGTAATCTAATTCTATCTCTATTAGGCTTCTTGCCCCCCAAGTCTTCTTGTACTATATAAATAGCCTAAGGTCTCACGATGTAACAACCCCAATCAATATCAATACAATCTATACTTCCTCAAAATTTCACACATCGCAGTTGCCATCGGTAACCCGCAGCACCATGCCGCCAAGTACCACCAGCCAACACATCTTGAAGTCTCCGTAGGATCTATCGTGTGTAGCACCTTCTGAACAAGCATGAGTCAGCATAGCACATGTCGGTCAGGCATGACTTGACTTCGCCGCTGAAGCTCCGTGCAAGACAAAGACACTCCACCTTGGTCGCCATGCAATAAACACACGGAGAATGACGCCCAACCACCAAGCCGCCAACATGCCCCTCAAGCCCCTAAATGTATCCAATGATGATGTGACCACAGGGGTGATGACAAAGACGTCGCCATCATCCGATACAGGAGGCCCCCCAAAACGCCTCCAACGTGGGCTACGACGCCCACGGGAGCTGCCGTCAATGGTGGCCTTACCTACATCTGAGGTTTCCCCTAGAAACAATGGAGTTAGGGATGCCCCCACCTTCGCCTCCAACGAGGAGAACGACACCCTCAGGCGTCGACGTTGATGGTGGCATCCTCACCAGCTTCATCAGCCAGCACCCACAGGCAAGATCCATTTGGACAGAAAAACCAAAGGTGGTTGAGGCCGCATCGCTGCATGATCGGGATCATGGCCACACACACACGTCGTCCCGAGAATCGGTGTGGGGTCCCAAAATCCCCCACACCAGGCCCAACCCGTCCATCCACCTCCGGCAGGAGGAGGTCACCTCTGCCATGCCCGGGACCGCCGTCCCGGGCTCCCGACACCCATATGGTAGGGGAGGAGAAGGAGGATGTTGTCCGTGCAGAGGAGGCAGGCGCGAGCGCAACAAGGATCGAGGCCATGTGGGCCCAGAACCATCGCACCAAGCCGCAGTCATCCTGCCGCCTGGACGCTCACTATCGCGCCATCAGGATCAGATCAAGCGCAGCCGTCAAATCCCGAGTTTGCGCCTAGCAGACACCCCGCCGCCGCGCGGGCTTTGACGGTGACTTCTCTAGCAGCGGCATATTGGAGGTAGAGAGATCGGGGAGGTCGAGAGGGGTGGTGGTGGTGGTGGATCCCCCGGGCAGTGCGGCACAGCCGTGGGTTGGAGGGTTGGGTCGGGAGGAGGGGGAGCAATTTTGTGCATCCTAGATATTGCTTATATGGCATATTGATCGCAATAAGAGCACAACAAAATCGTGGGGAAGAATTTTAGATGTGCTTTGCCATGAGCCATGAGACTCGCTGCATGCCCAAATGTGCAGAGCCCTGGGTATTGTTGTTCATCAAACCACTACACCACAGCACTAGATCCCTGACCAACAAGTTGGTGGGGGGAAACTCGTTTCAACGACCAAAAGTCGGTCGGAAAAGGGTTTTGCTGACCGACCGACCTTGTCGGTCACCGTAAGTCCAGTCGGCAACAGTTTGACAACATTGCAAAACCTTTCCCGACCAACATATTCTTTGCCGACCAACATTATATTACCGACCGACTTTTGTTCGCCGACCAACAGTTTGATGTTGGACGTTTTGCCGACCTACATTTTGCAGGCCAAGCATATAGCTAGCCTTTCCCAACACTTAGCCTGACCAGTCTACGTTTTTGCCGACCAACTACCCACGAGGCAATCAACATGTTTTTCAGCTCCAACTGTGTGTCATTTTACATATTTGACAATTATTTAAGTTATCATCATCCATATTTTCATAAGAAAACAATAAATCAAACGATAATGCCATACATTAAATTCACACATATACATATGGTCATCTATTCTCAGAGTCATTACCAACTAGATTTCTCAGAAATTAAAGATATCTGAATGTTCACTAAACATTTAAAAAGTTTACAAAAGACATGGCACACATATGATTTTTCAGAAACATTTAGACTTCCTACAAAAGACACGTCACCCATCCGATTTTGTACAAGTGAGTAGGTACATCTCCAATGAAATGGAATCTCCTCCATTAGAAAGAAATATCTTGATGTGGGCCCCCAGTTACTAGGTTCCTAATGCATTCCTTCATGCAAAGTTATTATCCATTAAGTTTAGTTGATAACATTAGCCACAAAATTATAATTTGACATCAATTAGCAGGCTCACATAACATAAAGTATGTCACATCATAGTAAAATATAGTAAGATATTTCATCTATTGATGTCAAATCAATATTCTTGTCTCAAATAATAGGTTGCTACAATAAAGATATAGTATGCTAATTAACTATTCAGATCAAATAAGGTTCTGTTTTTCCCTGAAGTAGTAGTATATATTAAGAGAACCATCATTGCTAAATACAAAGATCTTATAACTTAGAAAATGATAAGTAGGTAACTAGGCATGTTGGATACACACATGCATCTGATACGTCGTAAACGTATCTATAATATTTTATGTTCAATGCTTGTTTAGTATCCACTTTGCTATGCTTTGTCTACACTTTGAGGTATTTTTATACATTTTTTGGGACTAACCTATTAACAAGTTGTCACGGAGCCAGTTGCCTGTTTTCTGCTATTTTTGGTTTCAGAAAAGCTAGTAAAAAAATATTCTCAGAATTGGACGGGACAAAATCCAAAGTCAATATTTCACTGAGACGAACACAGAGACCAAAGGGCGACCAGAGGGGTGCCACGGTGGCCACCCCCCCATGAGGGCCCACCCTGGGCCGCGCCTAGGTAGGGTGTGGGCCCCCTGGCCGCCTCCTGCCTCGCCTCTTCGCCTATAAGAAGCCCCCGATACCAAAACCCTAAGTACCCGATCAGATCTCCATGAAACAGTCCGTAGCCACCGCCACCATCGGGGGAATCTGAAGCTCTTCCCGACACCCTGCTGGAGGGGAGAGATCGTCCCGAAGGCCTTCTTCATCACCATGCCAGCCTCCGGTATGATGCGTGAGTAGTTCCACCTTGGACTATGGGTCCATACAGTAGCTAGATGGTTATTTCTCCTCCTTTGTGCTACCATGTTTAGATCTTGTGAGCTCCTTTCATGATCAAAATCATCTATTTGTAATCATGCATGTTGTGTTTGCGGGGATTTGATGGATATTGAGATTACTATGTCAGATTGATTAATGGTTCTATCTTATTGATTCTATCATATATGTGTTGTTTGAGATATTGCGTGCTCTCCGTTTCTAGTAGCTATCTTGGCCAAGTAGATACTAGTGACTCTAAGAGGGAGTATTTATGCTCGATAGTGGGTTCATGCCTCTATTGAAACTAGGGAAGTGATAGAAATCTCTAAGGTTGTAGATGTGTTGTTGCTACTAGGGGAAAACAACAATCTCTTGTTCATGGAACAATTGTATTGTTTACTTTACACACATTGCTTAAAGCAGTTATCCGTTGCTTGCAACTTAATACTGGAGGGGGTTCCGATGATAACCTGATGGTGGATTACTAGTCATAGATGCAGTTGGATGGCGGTCTATGTATATTGTTGTATTGCCTCGAATCTCATAGGATCATGAATGTCTAGTATTGCATTGTTATGCCTTGCTTTGTCCTGTCAATTACCCCGCTGTAATTTGTTTACCCAGCATGTTATGTTGTTTATCTTAAGGAGAACACCTCTAGTGAACTATGGACCCCGGTCCAATCTTTACCATTGATACATCTTCCACTGTTCCTGTTTACTTTCTGCAAGCTACTATTAGTTTCCACACCATACGTTTAATCATTTGTTTTCAGAAAACCGGTGATATTGACAACCTCACCGTTCGTTGGGGCAAAGTCTTGAGTTTGTGTTGTGTAGGTTTACAAGTTGTTAGTAACACCTTGGGGTCGTTTCCTTCCTCCTACTGGTTCGATGACCTTGGTTTCTTACTGAGGGAAAACTTACTTCTATGCTCATCATACCTTCCTCTTGGGGTTTCCCAACGAAGCTCTATAGTGATCTGAGCCGCATCATGCCGTTTTCTGGCACTATTGCTGGGGAGTTAAGGACGGATTCAAGAGGGGAGTCCTTCACAACCTTTCTCTTTACTTTGTTTTTGTTTTTCTTGGTTTCTTTTGTGTTGTTTTGTTTGCTTCTTTTTATAAAAATTACAAAAAAATAGTTTCATTTGGTTTGCTTTTTCTTATAAAAAACACACAAAAAAATTAGTTCTCCCTATAGTTGTGACCTTGCTCTAGCCCACTATGTCGATCCCTAAGTTCACCCTAAAAGACCTTTCAATAGGTAGTAGCTATTTAATTGGGAAACATAATATTGAAGAATTCTTTAATCATATTAGCAAACATGAGGATATTGAGGACAAATACTTAGCAGAACTTGCTCCTAATTATGAAATTGCTGCAGCTTCTTTAGTTCACATGTTGGAGGCGGTTTGTAAACCTTAACCACATGATGCAAAGAATGTTTCTTAAACTAAAGGAAGTTGAGGATGCTGAAAAGAGAGATTTTATTCTAAAAACTTTGCTAATAGAGTTCAATAATGTTGCTAAGGAAGCCAAAAAGGTCTTTGATCGTTTTAATATGCTAGGCTCATGTGTATATGTTATGGGTACTTTAGAAAAGTTGGATAAAACCAAACCCATTAGAGAGGAAATTAAAATACCCATACCTTTTAAACTTGTAGGAATGCATGAAGCCCTAGAAAATAATTTTGATTGGATTGTTCCTGAAAAACCGTTTGATGAAAGTAGTGAACCCAAGAGTGCTGAGAGAGGATCCTATACTACTCATCTGGATGAGATACATTTCCTAGTTGAATTTTTTTTGAGTACTGATCTTAATGCTTCTTCATTTGAAAATACTTGATTCTTGATTCTTGTGCCTAACTTAAAGGTGTTAAAGAAAAGTACTTCTTGGGAGATAACCCAATAGTTTTCTTGAGTCTTGGAAGTTATTATTTCTATAATAACCTCTCCTTATCCTTTTTGTTTGATTTTTGTGCAAAGAATAACCTCTAATGAGAGGGAAGTAAGATTTGAGAAAGTGATGTCCCGAAACAGATTTTTGTGCTCCACTGTAAAAATTCATGAAAAATCTCTGTAAGTTGGATTGAGCTATAATTTTCTGAATAAATCCCCCAGGTTGTTAGATAACTTTCCTTAGATCAACACTTTTTTATTTGAGCAACAGAAGGTCATCAAAAAAATATGTTTCTACCTGCTGGTCTGTTTTGACAGATTTCTACCATTATTTGCATTTGTCTCCTATCGATTTATTTTTGGGTTCTCTTAGGAAAATTGAACTTTTTGAGGGAATTGCTACAGTAGCTTGTGTTTTTAGTGAATGTTTTGCTGTTTTTAAACTAAACCCCAAAGGTCCATTATCTTTTGAATACACTAATGTTGCTAATGAAGATTGCGTGAAGTTTTGTATGAAGGGAAATTTTCAGGTGTAAGGGAAGAATGATGTAATGAGATGAAGAATGGACAAAATCTCAAGCTTGGGGATGCCACTTCACCCCAAAAAATATTCAAGAGGTACAAGCGTCAAAGCTTGGGGATGCCTAAGGCAACCCCTTCTTCATCAATAAAAAATTTAGGTCTTTCTAGACACTTCATTTTTATTGTTTCATGCACAGTTGTGTTGTTCTTGGATCGTCTTAGTTTTCATTTTTTTGGTTTTTGTTTGCTTAATTTGCTTGAATAAAGTAGTTGTACCCCCGCTTTTGCCGTGTTGTTTCAAATAAGTTGATCGGTGTTGGAAAGGAGTAGAAAGTTCTTGCTTTAGTAGTACAAAAAGGAGCTTGCTTTAACTGTGGCTTAAACTCTATCATGTCATGCTAGAAGTTGTTTTGACCTTATGCTTAGTGATTATTGTTGTAGCATGAATTGTTCCAAACATTTAGGATTGCTTAATGTTCCTTGAAAGAATCATGCGTTGTTTTAGCATACGAAAGCATAGTATTGTGGTATTCTCCTTTGATGCTTTGTTTGGGTTGACTTGGCACATGCTCACACCATGTTATGACTATGAACCAGTCACCTTAGCCTCTATGATCATTTAGTTTTTGACTTGTGGTACCACTTTATGCTTTGATTAGTAATGTTTTGTCGCTTTGAATGATTATGGCCATTATTGCTCTCTTAGTTGGTCGCTCCCAGTCTATTGCTAGCCTCCACTTGTATTGAGTAAGCTCTAATCATGCATCCAACTCCCAAGAAACCAAGTTATTCCAAAGAGTCCACTATAAATTCCTATGCATGGTCTGTTACACCATTCCAAGTATATTCTTTTTTTATCTATCTTCCAAATTAAACTTGTTATGTGAAAGTTAGTGATTAAAGATCTCACAAACTTAATGGCACACTTTATTTTTCTTGCCCTAATAAACTTGAACCATTGTGTCATCTATGTTGTATATGCTTGAACTTATAAGTTGGGAATTAGTAGAACCATGTTGTCATGGGGAACACTACCAACATTGCACTTGTACATTGTACCCATTTGATATCATGACCTTTTGCTTGCGGATGTCGTCGGTGTGAAATAAAAGGGGACTTGTAAGTCCATCGAGTTATGTATGTGTGTTGGAGAAACACCTGGGCTGCTAGCCTAAGCCATGCCAAATCATGGTGGAAACTTGCAGCATCACCATAGTGAGCAATCTATGAAGCATTCTTCTTATAAAAAAAGAGAGACAGAAAAACAGATTGAGAAAAAGAAAAAAAAGATGAGAAAAGAGAAAAGATAGAAAAAAAGAACCATTTTCCCATGGTAAATAAGAAGATTGTTGAGATGCTCATTGTCTGCTTGCCTTGTCATTTTGATATGGGATAGATCCTGTGTCATGGGGCAAGGGGTACCCCGTTGGCGGTTCTCTATGATACACATCTACTTACTATGACAAGAACTTACCGGTGACTAAAGTTGAGTAGCATGAGGAGCGGCCCTCGTACTCAAGGGACATGATATTGCCAACTTATACTTTGTCAAGCATATACTCCATACTTTGTTCACTTTAACCTTAATCACTTCAAGATGCTTATGATAGGGGCAATGAGAGCTGAAAGCTAGCAAGTACCAAAATTTTTGGAAGCTCTTTATGAAACTTGAAATCCCTGCTTCCCTTTGAAGGGCCTTTCTTCCACTTTTATATTGAATCTCCACCTTCTATCCTTAGGCAACAATTAAGAGAGCATAGTTGTCATTCTTAGTTTTATGTGCATTGTCCCAAAACTTATTGATTGATTCATATTGTTGATATTTCTTGCTCTTGAACTATTTGTATCTAGTCACCCTTATGAACTTTTAAGGTGTCCTATGCATTTATGTTTTGCTACTCCATGAGGGACAAGCTGAATGCCACTTTGCTATGTTTTCTGTATGTGAAACAAACAAACGTCTTTCAATGCATTGTTATTCATGAATCTTTGTTTGTATCCTTTCATGTTGTAGCATAGTTATTATGTCTTATTGTTAGAACTTCATCTTTCATGCTCATGTTCAGAGCACTTTGATACCATCTTTCAATGCTTGCAAATGGTTTGATCTTGATTGTGATGGTGCATGTCACCTCAACAATTATTATTTTTATCACTTACCTACTCGAGGACGAGCAGGAGTTAAGCTTGGGGGTGCTTGATACGTCGTAAACGTATCTATAATTTTTGATGTTCCATGCTTGTTTAGTATCCACTTTGCTATGCTTTGTCTACACTTTGAGGAATTTTTATACATTTTCTAGGACTAACCTATTAACAAGTTGTCACAGAGCCAGTTGCCTATTTTCTGCCAAAGTCAATGTTTCACCGAGACGAACACAGAGACCAAAGGGCGATCGGAGGGGTGCCACGGGGTGGCCACACCCCCCACGCGTGGTACCACCTTGGGCCGCGCCTGGGCAGGGTGTGGGCCCCCCTGGCCGCCTCCTTCCTCGCCTCTTCGCCTATAAGAAGCCCCCGATGCCAAAATCCTAACTACCCGATCAGATCTCCACGAAACAGTTTGAAGTCACTGCCACCATCGTCCCTAGATCGGGGGGATCTAAGGCTCTTCCTGGCACCCTGCCGGAGGGGAGATATCATCCTGGAGGCCTTCTTCATCACCATGCTAGCCTCCGGTATGATGCGTGAGTAGTTCCACCTTGGACTATGGGTCCATACAATAGCTAGATCGTTGTTTCTCCTCCTTTGTGCTACTATGTTTAGATCTTGTGATCTCCATTCATGATCAAGATCATCTATTTGTAATCATGCATGTTGTGTTTGCGGGGATCCGATGGATATTGAGATTACTATGTTAGATTGATTAATGGTTCTATCTTATTGATTCAATCATGTCTATGTTGTTTGAGATCTTGCATGCTCTCCGTTTCTAGTAGCTATCTTGGTCAAGTAGATGCTAGTGACTCCAAGAGGGAGTATTTATGCTTGATAGTAGGTTCATGCCTCTATTGAATCTGGGGAAGTGACTGATGCGCTTAGATCAATGTAGAGCTTCGTTGGGAGACCCCAAGAGGAAGGTATGATGAGCACAGCAGCAAGTATTCCCTCAGAAAGAAACCAAGGTTAACGAACCAGTAGGAGGAAGGAAACGACCCAAAGATGTTGTTAGCAACTTGGAAACATGCACAACACAAACTCAAGACTTTGCCCCAACAAACAATGAGGTTGTCAATCTCACCGGTTTGCCGAAAACAAAGGATCAACTGTATGGTGTGGAAGGTAATGGTGGTTTGCAGAAAGTAAACAGTAATAGTGGAAGATGTATCAATGGTAAGATTGGAACGGGGTCCATAGTTCACTAGAGGTGCTCTCCTTAAGATAAACAAACATGGCATGCTGGGTAAACAAATTATAGCGGGGCAATTGATAGGACAAAGCAAGGCATAACAATGCAATACTAGACATTCATGATCCTATGAGATTTGATTGGGAAATACAACAAGGTACATAGACCGCCATCCAACTGCATCTATGATTAGTAATCCACCTTCAGGTTATCATCTGAACCCCCTCTAGTATTAAGTTGCAAGCAACGGATAACTGCTTTAAGCAAAGTGTGTAAGGTAAACAATCCACTTGTTCCATGAACAAGAGACCGTTGTTTTATCCCTAGTAGTAACAACACATCTACATCCTTAGAGATTTCTATCACTTCCCCAGATTAAATAGAGGCATCAACCCACTATTGAGCATAAATACTCCCTCTTGGAGTCACTAGCATCTACTTGGCCAAGATAGCTACTAGAAACGGAGAACATGCATGATCACAAACAACACAGACATGATAGAATCAATAAGATAGAACCATTAATCAATCTGACATAATAATCTCAATTCTATCGGATCCCCGCAAACACAACATGCATGATTACAAATATATGATCTTGATCATGAACGGAGCTCACAAGATCTAAAAATGGTAGCACAAAGGAGGAGAGACAACCATCTAGCTACTACATGGACCAGTAGTCCAAGGTGGAACTACTAACGCTTCATACCGGAGGCTGGCATGATGATGAAGAAGGCCTCCAGGATGATCTCCCCTCCGACAGGGTGCCAGGTAGAACTTCAGTTCCCCCCGATCTAGGGACGATAGTGGCGGCGGCTATAGACTGTTTCGTGGAAGATTGATCAGGTACTTAGGGTTTTGGTATTAGAGGCTTCTTATAGGCGAAGAGGCGAGGCAGGGGGCAGCCAGGGTGGCCGCACCCCCCCAGGCGCGGGCCAGGCCTAGCCGCGCGGCCAGGGGGTGTCGCCCCCTGGTGGCTCTTCTCCATCTCGTCTTCTCGCTCTGTGTTCCCCATGGTAAAATATTGACTTGGGCTTTTGTCCCGTCCAATTCCGAGAATATTGATTTTCTGCCTTTTCTAGAACCAAAAATAGAAGAAAACAGGCAACTGGCACTATGGCATCTTGTTAATAGGTTAGTACCAGAAAACATATAAAAATACCTCAAAGTGTAGACAAAGCAAAGCAAAGTAGATACTAAACAAGCATGGAACATTAAAAATTATAGATACGTTTCCGACGTATCAAGCATCCCCAAGCTTAACTCCTACTTGTCCTCGAGTAGGTAAGTGATAAAAATAATAATTTTTGAGGTGACATGCACATAAAAATCAAGATCAAACCATTTACAAGAATTGAAAGCTGGGATCAAAGAACTCTAAACATGAGCATGAAAGATGGAGTTCTAACAATAAGACAAAGTAACTATGCATGCAACATGAAAGGTTACAAACAAAGATCATGAATAACAATGCATTGAAAGACGTTTTTTAGGGTGAAACACTAGGGGAAAGCCCCCACTGCAATTTTTATATAATTATAAGGAGTTACATAAGTACATATTTACAAGTCCAAGACCACCTCAGAGAGGGATATCATTACAAGGCTAGATATCTCCTATCCAAATGGGTGTTGATCCAGGCTTTGAAATCTTGGTAGTATTTTTTCTTAATTCTAAACAGAACCCATATTAATTCCTAGGATACAATAGCCTTCCATTCTCCAAGAGAAGCCTGCCTGTTATTGAAGATTTCATTGTTTCTGCAAATCCAGATTCCCCAAGCCCCCAAAATAATAATTTCCATTGCAAAGGGAACATTCAATCTGGACTTTATATCTGCCAAGGCCTCATTTAGAGATAAGTCAATGTTTCCGACAGGACAGATTTCATCCCAGCATGCTTTTGCAAAAGGACAATCCCAGAATAAATGAGTTAAAGTTTCCTCGGCAGTGCAACCAGAAGTCACACAATTATAGGAGGGCAGTGAAAACTTTTTTCTCTTCAACAAGTTTCTAGTATTCAGTCTGTCAATGAGAAGCAGCCAGAAAAAGAACTTGTGCTTTTGGAAGACGTTTGTTTGTTTCACATATAGAAAACATAGCATAGTGGAATTCATCTTGTCCCTCATGGAGTAGCAATTAAATGCATAGGACACCTTCAAAGTTCATAAGAGTGACTAGATACAAATAATTCATGAGCAAGAAATATCAACAATATGAATCAATCAATAAGTTTTGGGATAATGCACATAGAACTAAGAATGGAAACTATGCTCTGTTAATTGGTGCCGACGGATAGAAGGTGCAGACTCAATATAATAGTGGAAGAAAGGCCCTTCATAAAAAGGGAAGCAGGGATTTCAAGTCTCATAAAGAGTTTCCAAAAATTATGGTACTTGTTAGCTTTCAACTCTCATTGCCCATATCATAAGAATCTTGAAGTGATTAAGGTTAAAGTGAACAAACTATGGAGTATATGCTTGACAAAGTATAAGTTGGCAATCTCATGTCCCTTGAATACGAGGGCCGCACCTCATGCTACTCAACTTTATTCACATGACAAAGTAAAAGTTCTTGTCATAGTAAGTACATGTGTATCATAGAGAACCGCCAACGAGGTACCCCTTGCACATGATACATGAGCTATCCCATAATAAAAATGACAAGGCAAGCAGACAATGAGCATCTCATCAATCTTCTTATTTACCATGGGAAAATGGTGTTTTTCTCTCTTTCCTCTTTTCAACATGTCTTTTTTTATAAGAAGAAAGCTTTATGGATTGCTCACTATGGTGATGCTGCAAGTTTCCACCATGATTAGGCATGGCTTAGGCTAGCGGCCTAGGCGTTTCTATAACACACATACATAACTCCATGGACTTACAAGCTCTCCTTTTATTTCACACCAACGACATCCATAAACAAAAGAGCATGTTATCAACTATGTACAAAGTACAAGTGCAATGTTGAAAGCGTTCCCCATGACAGCATGGCTCTGCTAATTCCAATGTATAAGTGCAAGCATATACAACATAGATGACACAATGGTTCAAGTTTATTTAGGGGCAAGAAAAATAAAGTGTGCCATCAAGTTTGTGAGAGCTTTAATCACTAGGTTTCACATAACAAAATAACTTTTTAATTGGAAGATAGATAAAACAAGAATATACTTGGAATGGTGTAACACACCATGCATAGGAATTTATAGTGGACACTTTGGAATAACTTGGTTTCTTGGGAGTTGGATGCATGAGTAGATCTTACTCATACAAGTGGAGGCTATCAAAATACTAGGAGCGACCAACTAAGAGAGCAATAATGACCATAATCATGCACAGCGACAAAACATTACTAATCAAAGCATAAAGTGGTACCACAAGTAAAGGACTAAATGATCATAAAGGATATGGTGACTTGTTCATAGTCATAACATGGTGTGAGCATGTGACAAGTCAACCCAAACAAAGCATCAAAGGAGAATACCACAATACTAAGCTTTTGTATGCTGAAACAACACATGATTCCTTCAAGGCACATTAAACAATCCTAATTGTTTGGAACAAGTCATGCTATAGCAATAATCACTAAGCATAAGGTCAAAACAACATTTAGCATGACATGATAAAGTATAAGTCACAGTCAAAGCAAGCTCCTCTTGTACTATTCAAGCAAGAACTTTTTACTCCTCTCCAACACCAATCAACTTATTTGTAACAACACAGTAAGAACGGGGGTCCAAACTACTATATTCAAGCAAACTAAGCAAACAAAAACCAAAAACGAAAACTAAGATGCTCCAAGAACAACACAACAGTGCATGAAACAATAAAAACAAAGTGTCTAGAAAGACATGAGCTTTTTATTGATGAAGAAGGGGATGCCTAGGCATCCCCAAGCTTTGACGCTTGTACCTCTTGAATATTTCTTGGGGTGACATGGGGTGGCATCCCCAAGCTTGAACTTTTGTCCATTCTTCATCTCATTACATCATTCTTTCTCTACACCTAATTTTTTTCCTTCATACAAATCTTCACACAATCTTCATTAGCAACATTAGTGTATTCAAAAGATAATAGACCTTGGGTTTAGTTTTAAAACAGCAAAAATTTCACTAAAAACACAATCTACTGTTGCAATTACCTCAAAATGCTCAATTTCCCAAAAAGAACCTAAGAAGGAACCAATAAGAAGCAAATGCAAATAATGGTAGAAATCTGTCAAAACAGACCAACAGGTAGAAACTGATTTTTTTTCGAAGACCTTCTGTTGCTCAAATCAAAAAGTGTTGAACTAACAAAAGTTATCTAACAACCTGGGGGATTTATTCAGAAAATTACATATCAATCCGACTTACAGAGATTTTACATGAATTTTTACAGTGGAGCACAAAAATCTGTTTTGGGACAGCAACTCCCCAAATCTTACTTCCCTCTCATTAGAGGTTATTCTTGGCACAAAAAGCAAATAAAAAGGATAAGGAGAGGTCATTACAGAAGTAATAACTTCCAAGACTCAAGAAAACTATTGGGTTATCTCCCATGAAGTACTTTTTTTAACGCCTTTAAGTTAGACACAAGAAGCAAGAATCAAGTATTTTCAAATGAAGAAGCATTAATATCAAACCTTGCTTTCAAAGGAGGAGCAAAAAGCAACTTCTCTATACTCATAGGTAAGTGTTCAATACCTTTCTTGAATGGAAATTGATATTTAATGGTGCCTTCTTTCATATCAATGATGGCACCAACAGTTCTAAGAAAAGGTCTTCCCAAAGTAATAGGATAAGAAGCATTGCATTCAACATCCAAAACATAGAAATCAACAGGGACATAAGAATTGTTAACCATAATAAGAACATCATTGACACTCCCCATGAGTTTCTTTTTAGCATTATGATTAAGTGGGACATCCAAAAAACAATCTTCCAAAGGTGGCAAATCAAGTATTTTATAAATCTTTCTAGGAATAACAGAGATACTAGAACCAAGGTCACATGAAGCTTTGAGATCAAAGTCATTCACTTACATATTAATGATGGGTTCCCAACTATCTTCTACTTTCCTAGGAATAGAGGCTTTGTGTTTCAACTTTTCTTCCTTAATTTTAATAACAGCATTTGTAATGTGTTTGGTGAAAGCCACATTCATATCAGTAGCATCAGGACTTCTAGCAAGCTTTTGTAGGAACATAATCACTTCAGAAATATTGCAACCATCAAGATCAAAATCAAACTTAGCATCACTGGTAGTAGATTCATTGGGTTTATTCATTGTGGTAGGAGGAATAGGGACTTCTTTTGGTTTGGTGGTATCCATATTGGTGGTGGTGATAGTGCACACACTATTTTTTCTAGCAATTTCAGCTTATATTTCCCACTTAGCATGTAGTTGAGACAGTCTAACATTTTCATCAATAGTAACTTGTATGGCATGAGTAGCAGCAAAGGTACTTTCCAAAGTTTCAGGTTTAGCAACCATTTTATTAATCAAAGAGGACTGTGCTTCAGAAAAAAATGAAATGTTTTTCTCAGCACTCAAAATTTTAGACTGTAGACTAGGAATTTCTCTATTCAAATTCTCAAGTTAATGACTAATATTTAACAGATTGTTCTTCCATAGTTTTAGTGAATATCTTGTTTTGCTCATATTGTATTTGCATAAAGTTTCTAGTGGATCTTTCAACTTCTAGAATCCTATCTTCACTAGGCTTTCCATATCTACCATGATAAGCATTGCCATTATTAGGAGGATAAGGCCTATAGTTATTACCATAAGCATTGTTACCAAAATTATTATTCCTAATGAAGCTCACATCAACTTGCTCTTCTTGAGCAACCAAAGAGGCTAATGGAACATTATTTGGATCAATATGAGATTTTCCATTAACAAGCATAGCCATGATAACATCAATATTATCACTCAAAGAGGAGGTTTCTTCAACAGAATTTACTTTCTTACCATGTGGAGCTCTCTTAGTATGCCATTCAGAATAGTTGACCATCATATTATCAAGGAGCTTTGTTGCAGCACCCAAGGTAATGGTCATAAAGGTACCTCCAGTGGCTGAATCCAATAGGTTTCTTAAGAAGAAGTTTAAACCTGCATAAAAAGTCTGGATAATCATCCAAGCAGTAAGTCCATGAGTGGGACAATTCTTAACCAAAGATTTCATTCTTTCCCAAGATTGAGAAACATGTTCATTATCAAGTTGTTTAAATTTCATTATTTCACTTCTCATAGATATGATCTTAGCAGGAGGATAGTATTTTCCAATAAAAGCATATTTGCACTTAATCCAAGAATCAATACTATTTCTAGGCAAGGATAGAAACCATTCTTTAGCTTTTCCTCTCAAGGAGAAAGGAAACAATTTGAGCTTAATAAGATCTCCATCTACATCCTTATATTTTTGCATCTCACAAAGTTTAACAAAGTTATTGAGGTGGGAAGTAGCATCATCAGAACTAGCACCAGAAAATTGCTCTTTCATCATAAGGTTCAACAAAGAAGACTTAATTTCATAAAAGGTAGCATCAAGAGCATGTTGAGCAATAGGTATCCTTAGGAAATCATTGTTGTTTGTGCTAGTGAAGTCACACAACTTGGTATTCTCAGCAGAGTTCTTTTTTGCAAAGGTGGAGCAAGCCAACAACAACAACGACTAGAGTAGGAACTAATTTTTTTGTGTTTTTTATAAAAGAAAGCAAACCAAACAAAAGTAAAAAAAATCAAGTTTTTGATAAACAGAGGCAAACAAAACCAAGCAAAATAAAAACAAAATAAAAAGAAATGTTATGAAGGACTCTCCTTGTGAAGCCGTCCTTAGCCTCTGTTGTGAAGGCAACTACGGAATGATATGATCCATGACAAAGCTCTACCTCCAATTGAAGTAACTAAACGATATTTATGCAGCTACTATGATACTGTATCAGATCCGACAACAGTCGGTAACTTACATCCTAAAGGGGAAACAACCTATTGTCACTATTACGAGGCCTACTGGCCAGACCAGGAAGCCGGCATGTCGGCCATGGCCAAGACCCAACCTCGGCTGGGCTGCACTGTCAGTCGATGGCTCCTTTGATGATGAAGGTAGAGGTGGAACATGAATGGTTCTGCGTGATTCGAATGGCGCAGTTATCTACTCCGCATGCCGAGTTCTGTTCAATTGCAATGATGCATTGGAATCTGAACTCAGTGCGGTCATGGAGAGATTAGCACTGGCATATGAATGGTCGGACTTACCAATCATTGTCCAATCTGACTGTGCCACAGTGCTGACTACTTTGAAGGAAACTGGCCGAAACAGATCAATCTATGGTCATCTAGTTGATGAGGTTAAACGTATGGTCATCTAGTTGATGAGGTTAAACGTCTGATGAATCTTCGAGAAGTTTTACTCGTGAAGGTAGACCGTGATTAAAATAGAATTGCACATAGTCTAGCAAACTTGGGTAGAACTGGAACTCGTACTGCCTGTTGGATACATTCTGTTTCGGAATGTATAACACAGCTCTTGCTAGCTGAATGTAATTCTATATCTGAGTAATAAAATCTTGAAGTTTTCCCCCCAAAAAAAAAATATTGACTTATTTCGGAGTACATGATTAAGCAATACACTGGAACTGGAATAGATAAAAAACAGCAGGCTTCAGGGTAACGTCTTACTGGTTTAGTGAAACAAATTACTGGATTGCATAAACTACTGACGGTGCAACCACGATCCTGATACCTTATTAGTTTAATAATACGAACAGCTCGCTAAAAACAAGTAGCTACTGCATAATAAAAGACTACTGACTAGCACACACTATCATCACTCACTAGTAGGAAAATGGCGCAGCTCGGCGCACGGGCCAGTATGTTTCGCAGCCATTGTGCGTTAGTTTATGGAGCTCTTAAATTTTGCTATCTAAGTTCCTATTGTTAATGTGGTTGAGATGTTTGATCTCATTTATAAAGTTTCAGTGAGATTTGTGCAATGTTCTATATAATCGTTTTAAACCATTGGTACATATCTTGTTGCACACCAGATGCAATAATTGCTTTGATCCACCGAGATAGAGAATTTGTTTAATTCAACTAATATAGCCTTTCAGATTTTCACATCGATGACAGGCATGATCCTATTTTCGCAACTTTTTATGCTAAAGAAACAAAACATATTCAGTGCATGGAGATGATAATACATCTGATAGAGGAAAGTATCAACACCACTGGTAATCTCAACCGTTACAGAATTTTAGCCGGACAATTCCAGGAGACAAAATAGGAACTGGCCCTGGCTAGCAGCGGATAAAGAACTACATATACACCACATAGTTCTCGGCACTCTTGCTATGAGCGCTAAAAGGCTAAGCTACCAAAAATTGTTGTTGAAATAAGCAGGGAAGGGTATCTCCTTCATCTCATCACCGAAATAACTCCTTGAGCCTGGTCAACCAGCGGGCGTACTCCTTGGTCTGCTTGGTCGCCATGTAGTCGTGCATGAAGTTGGTGGTCATCAGCGTGACCCTACTATAGCTCCGGGAACTTGAACATGGCCTTCTGCATATTCGGAGGAAGCTTGCTTGAAAGGGACGAATCGTAATGGGTAATAAGAAGTCACACGATACCATGATGCAAAAGCCAGGACGTCAAGAGGAAAGAAAGGGGTATTCTTACGTGAATCCCAGGGCTTTCGAAGGGGGTACTTCTCTACATCATACTGACTTCTCCGATATCAGCATGTCTTCGATGGTGATCTCCCCGCTGAAAGTTGTGGGAAACTCAAGTTTTGGGCCAGTTCCCATCAAGTTTCTTCCTCGCCCTCATCTTCGTCTTCGTCGCCGTCGTCGTCCTCGTCATCTTCATGAACTCAGGCTCTGCATCCATATTAGCCATGCTGATAATGACCTCAATGTTCTCATCCTTGTATTTTCTTTTCAGAATGACCACGCTCATTCAATCATTCATCAACAATTTAAAGAAGGGGAAGTTGTCTGCAGTAGGTTCCTGTCAAAAGAAGGGCAAATGAATTGAGCAAAGTAATAGAATCAAAAGGTAAAAAAAATATAAAGGCACTGTGGTATGATCCATACCGAATTACTGCATCATATTTCTATGCAGCATTGTTGTGGTCTCTAGCCCAGCAGCATGTAAATCTTTAACAGAACTCAACCGAGATGAGGTACTCGTACTATATGTATGTAAATTTAAGTAAGCAACAAACACTTCATTATTATGCAAACCATATTTTCTCATGCGCAAATATGTTGGTTAAATCAAAGCATTTTACTACTTTAGTTTAGCTAGTCTGAATAATTTGTTCAGTGAATGTGTGCCTGTACGTGTTCACTGACAGTAGCTAGTTACCGTTTTATTTACTAAGGACTTGGTCTAGTAGTTGCACTGGATATCGTGGGGATGGACACGACCTGTTCATGCAGCTAACTTGTAGGGGAGATGGATCTGAGCGGTAGTGGGATGGCACTACCCAGTCAGCTCTGATTGCTGATCCTAGTTTTTAGGAATTCAGTTGTAAGCAGAGAATAAATAGAGAAACAGAAACAGAAAACATTGCAAGTTAGTACGCAACACCAAAACCTACTGTGTCAATCGTGTGTGTGTCTCTTATGCTCTCGCCCTGATCCTTGCGGGACATCAATCTAGTATCAGAGCCATTGGAGTGAGCAATGTCGAACGAGCGGCACACCGGCCTGACGCCGCCAGCGGCTCAGCGCACCGGTACCACTCCACCACCAGCAGCAGCGCACCAGTCCGTGCCACCAGCCGCCGTGCAGCGACGGCGAGTCGCGGGCGCAGCAGAGTACGGCGTGGCGGCGGCGAGATCGTGGTCCAGCACGAAGTGGTGCGGGAGACCGGCGGGAGCAGCGGCGCGAGCCTCGTCTTCCCGATGCTGAAGCGGGGTGAGTACACCAATTGGGCTATGGTGATGGAAGTGAACATGCAGGCCGCGTCCCTGTGGGACGCGATCGAGGACGACGGTGTTCCCCGGCGCGAGGACAAGCAGGCGCTCGCAGCGCTGCTCCGCTCCACACCGCCAGAGGTGCATCCGATGCTGATCGGGAAGGGCAGCGCCAAGGCGACGTGGGAGGCGATCAAGGTGCAACACCAGGGGAACGACCGCGTGCGCGACACGCGCATGCGTCGTCTCCGAGCGGAGTTCGAGATGATCACCTTCAGGGACGGCGAGCGCATCGACAAGTTCGGCCTGAGAATCACTACTCTCGGCGTCACTCTGCGCTCCCTCGGTGATAGCTGCGATGACGAGAAGATCATCGGGAAATTCCTCTCGGTGGTGCCTGGCCGCTTCGTCCAAATCGCCTTCTCCATGGAGACGATGATGGATCCGGCGACACTCACCATCGAGGAGGTGGTTGGCCATCTGCGTGCCGTCGAGGAGCGCCTTGACAGTGAAAAGGTGGACACCGGAGGGCAGCTTCTTCTCACTGAGAAGCAGTGGGAGGAGAAGCACAGGCAGGGCCGCAACAGCGGCTCTGGCAGCAGCAGCCGTGACCGCAACGGAGGGCAGTCCAAGCCCAAACCTGTGGCGGCGAACGCAGGTGACGGCGAGGTCGACCGTGACCGTTGTCGTTACTGCAAGAAGAAGGGACATTGGGCACGGGAGTGCCGGAAGAAGCAACGCGATGAGGCTGCGACGACGGCCAACCTCACGCATAAGGAGGAGGATGGCGGCGGTTCCGGGCTGATGATGGCCACCATCGTCGAGCTCCAGGACTCCTTGCCGTCAGCTGCTGCATCACCTGCTCCTGAAACTCTGCTGACGAGTGAGCAGGTGTACCTGAATGAAGAGCGCGCCCGCGTCGACCTCAAGAAGGCGCCTGATGATGTCGACGCTGCTTGGTACCTGGACACCGGGGCGTCGAACCACATGACCGGCGACGCCACTGTCTTTGTCGAGCTGGACAAATCGGTGTCAGGCAAGGTGCGGTTTGGCGATGGCTCTGTCATCGACATCCTTGGCCACGGCACCGTCCTGTTCACCATCAACAGCGAGCGCCACCGCCGGCTTGTGGATGTCTACTAGATTCCCAAGCTCAAGTCCAACATCATCAGCATCGGGTAGCTGGACGAGCTTGGGTATCCTACCCATGTTGAGGACGGCTACATGACCGTCAGGGACCAGGACAGAGCTCTGATCGCAAAGGTACCCTGCTCCAGAAATCGCCTTTACATTGCAAATCTCAGGATTGTTCAGCCTGTTTGCCTGTCAGCGCAAGTCAAGGATGAAGCCTAGCGCTGGCACTCACGATTCGCTCATCAGTTTTGACAGTCTGAATAAACTATCGAGCAAAGGGCTGGTGTGTGGCCTCCCTGCTGTCAGTCATGTCGAGCAGCTCTGCGAGGCGTGCCTCGCCGGCAAGCACCGCCGTGCTCCCTTCCCTGCAGTCGCCAAGTACCGTGCCTCCAAGCCTCTGGAGCTTGTTCACGGAGATTTGTGCGGCCCCATCACACCGGCGACGCACGGCGGCAAGAAGTATTTCCTGCTGTTGGTTGATGACCACAACAGGTACATGTGTTTGACGCTGCTGAAGACGAAGGATGAGGCGGCAGCGGCGATTCACCGCTTCCAGGCTGAGGCGGAGAAGGAATCTGGCCGCCCACTGCGAGTTCTTCGCACTGACCGCGGCGGGGAGTTCACTGCGACAGACTTCGCCGAGTGGTGCGCGGACAGCGTCATCAAACGTCACCTCACCGCCCCCTACTCGCCGCAGCAAAATGGCGTGGTGGAGAGGCGGAATTAGACCATCGTCGGCGCCACCAGGTGCATACTGAAGGAGATGAACGTGCCGGCGGAGTTTTGGGGCGAGGCAGCGTCCACCGCTGTCTTCATCCTGAACAGATCCCTGACAAGGAGTCTGGAAGGGAAGACGCCGCACGAGGGATGATTCGGCAGCAAGCCTGCCGTCCACTTCCCCCGTGTCTTCGGCTGCAAAGCCTACGCCAAGGAGACGAAACCTGGCCTGAAGAAGCTAGAGGACAGATCCCGCCCTATGATGATGCTGGGTACGAGCCGGGGGGCAAGGCCTACCGGCTGTATGACCCAGTGAAAAAGAAGCTTCACGTCTCCCGCGACGTGATATTTGGTGAGGGAGCATGCTGGAACTGGGAGGAGCTCGGCGGCAGCTCGGCATCGCTGACCGTCGAGAGCTGGACTCTGACGCTGCCAGCTGCAGCTACATCTGAAGAATTTAGAGAAACAGCTGTGCCAGCGTCTTCCCCATCGGGCCCAGCTGCTACTTCTGCTTCAGAGGCTAGCGTTGGGCCACCTGAGATGGGCCGGCCCACGTCTTCATCACCGATCTGGGCCGTTCGGTTCGTCTCACCGCCAGCAGATGGAGAAGAGGATGGAGAGGGCCTCGACGCGGGTGTTGACCCGCTCGATCCCCTCCTCCGCTACTGCCCAGTACTGGATCTGATCGATCCCGAAGCGGAGAATCCAGGCAGAGCTGAGCGCCTCTTCCTCACGCCCACCGGCGAGCCCTCAACACCCGCTGAAGCAGAAGGAGACGAGGCATGGCGGAAGGCGATGCTCGACGAGCTGGCCTCCATCGAGGAGAACAACACCTGGACGATGACGACGCTCCCTCACGGCCACAAACCCATCAGGTTAAAGTGGGTGTACAATCTCAAGCACGACGCCGACGGCAACGTCCTTAAGCACAAGGCCAGGCTCATCACGAAGGGCTACATGCAGCGGCCGGGGATCGACTTCGATGAAGTCTTTGCCCCTGTTGCACGGCTGGACTCTGTCCGCCTTCTGCTTGTTATCGCTGCTCAGTTCAAGTGGGAGGTGCACCACATGGACGTGAAGACGGCGTTCCTCAACGGCGAGCTGGGGGAGGAGGTCTACGTCAGCCAGCCTCCAGGTTTCGTCGACAGCAACAACTCCAGCAAGGTGATGCGCCTGCACAGGGCGTTATACGGGCTGCGTCAAGCTCCTCGAGCATGGAACACCAAGCTCAAAGCCGTGCTGGTGACGCTCGGCTTCACTCAGAGCGCATCTGAGCATGCAGTGTACACCCGCGGCGAGGGCCAAGCTCGTCTGCTCCTTGGTGTGTACGTCGATGACTTGGTTGTCACTGGAGCGTGCGCCACTGAGATCAAGAAGTTCAAGTTGGAGATGTGCCAGAGATTCAAGATGAGTGATCTGGGCCTCCTCACTCTGTATCTCGGCATTGAAGTGAGCCAGGAGCCAGACCTTATCACTCTGAAACAGACAACATTTGCAAAGAAGCTTCTGGAGAAGGCAGGCATGGCAGAATGCAATCGCTCAAGTGTGCCCATGGAGCCCAGGTTGAAGTTGATGAAGGACAGCTCAAATCCTCCAGTCAACATCACCTTGTACCGGAGCATAGTAGGCAGCCTTCGCTACCTCGTCCACACACGTCCAGATATCAGTTTCACTATCGGCATGGTGAGCAGGTACATGGAGGCACCCACTACTGAACACATGAGCGCAGTGAAGCATCTGCTGCGTTTCATCTTAGGCACGCTTGACGTCGGCTGCCGCTACACCTCCACCACTGGTGATCCCAAGCTGGTGGGCTACAGTGACGCTGACATGGCCGGAGATCCTGATGATAGGAAGAGCACATCTGGAACTCTTTTCTTCTTTGGAGAGTGTCCAGTATCTTGGCAAAGCCAGAAGCAGAGGGTGGTGGCTTTGTCATCCTGTCAATCAGAGTACATGGCAGCAGCAATAGCAGCATGCCAAGGTGTCTGGCTTGGAAGATTGCTTGGTGACCTGCTGGGATCAGCTCCTCTTGTTGCCGTGGACAACATGTCTGCAATCCAACTGTGCAAGAACCCATTTTTCCATGACAGGAGCAAGCACATCGAGGTGCGGTACCATTTCATCAGAGGCTGCATCGAAGATGACACAATGACTGTCGAATTCGTGGGCACTAACGATAAGCTCGCTGATATCTTCACCAAAGCTCTTGGCAGAGTCAGGTTTCAGAGGATCTGCGAGAAGATCAAGGTCATCGTCAAGTAAGTAAGCTGCATTTCTTAGGAGGAGATTGTTGGTTAAATCAAAGCAGCTTACTACTTTAGTTTAGCTAGTCTGAATAATTTGTTCAGTGAATGTGTGCTTGTACGTGTTCACTGACAGTAGCTAGTTACCGTTTTATTTACTAAGGACTTGGTCTAGTAGTTGCATTGGATATCGTGGGGATGGACACGACATGTTCATGAAGCTAACTTGTAGGGGAGATGGATCTGAGCGGTAGTGGGATGGCACTACCCAGTCAGCTCTGATTGCTGATCCTAGTTTTTAGGAATTCAGTTGTAAGCAGAGAATAAATAGAGAAACAGAAACAGAAAACGTTGCAAGTTGTACGCAACACCAAAACCTACTGTGTCAATCGTGTGTGTCTCTTCTGCTCTCGCCCTGATCCTTGCGGGACATTAAAATAAGCTATGTAAAAAGCTATACAAATTGTGATAAGTATCAGAAAATAAGTTACCAACAAATAAGCAAGTAATATTTTTTAAGAAAGGAACTGACTGAACAATTCTTAGCTATGTCCAAAGCCAACAACTGTGCTGTGAAATATAAACAGTTATCAGTTTATTTGCCGACAGAGAGAAATGAAAAAAACACAGCATGACCGTAAGTTTAGTGCAGCTTAAGCACATGTGCTACAGAGCAACATACAAAACACAAAACACAAAACACAAAACACATGAATCATGCTTTGATTTCTAGAGACATGAATACATCATGTGATGCCACTTTTTTACACTACATACATACGCATAGAGGTAGAATGGAACATAGCCGACTACAGCATACGTAAAAGCGCATGAGGTGGAGGGATTGCAAGGTGGGATGATGCTCTTCCTCAAACTGAGATCATGAAACAAAAGTTGCTCGTCTATGCCATATATTAGTTCATAAAACACGCTGATTAAATGATAATGGGGTTCCCGACAATAGTAAGTGAGGAAGTGATCATCTTGAGTGAAGTCGGACTCATGCTGCCAGCTCTCGTGACAACATGGTTGTGTGTCGACCTTTGAAGATGCAGCTCATCCATCGTGTCATTGAGCATTACCTTAATATCTGTACAGATCAATATTTATCCAGTGTGGAAACATTTGATGAAATATATGTGCTAGCCCGTATTCCAAAAAATACAGGACGACACAATCAGGATGTCAAAACCGAAGGCAAGAATTTGCAAGCGTTGGCGGTGTTCCTGCAGACTTTGGTAGCGTTTTTGCAGGCGTTGGCAGCAGAATAGTGACACCTTCTAACAGTATGCAGAGGCAAAGTAACACACCAAACGTTGGGAGAGCAACGCCACTCCTTGATACCATGTACTGCCAGCCAAGGTGAAACACGGAATGGTAATGGTTAACTACTCAACTGAAATAAATAATTAGAGTAGTCAACCATTATTATTTGTAGTACAGTGGGTTAATAAAGTAGTATCTATGTATATTGATACAATCAGAAAAAGAAACTTTAAATGGCAGGTGCAGCAGATGAAGAAAAGGCGCCATATTTAGACAGAGAGAATAGCAGTGAAAGCAAAATCAATAGTAGAACATATTTTCAAAACGAAAAACTATCAGAACACATGACACTATAACGACACAGGTAGTAAGGAGCACTTCTGGTTTTGGTCCTTAACATGCATATTACATACTCGCGACTATTCCTATGCTGAAGGTCTCCAGGATAATAATAATAATAAAAGATAAAATGATATTCCTCTGTTCAAATAGAGTATCACACCCGAGTTATATTTATTGCACTATTCAAGTATGCTTAGTAAAAAATCCTTCATTTTGTAGTAAAAAGAGAGAGAAATTGGAATAGTCGTGAGTCTAGATTCATCCAAATAAACAGGGCGAGGCGGGACAAGATCCGCAAGATGACCACAAGAAAGCCGAATCCGTGAGTAAATTATTTGCAAAACTATTAAGAAGGCTAAGACAATGCATTATCAATTATCTAAAACTATTTTTTCAAAACAATCTTTAAGCCTAAAGGGTTTGCAATGTAAAGAAATTTGGGAGATACTACCAGAGAAGATACCTTTCAGAGGAGAAGAAACTTCATCACCTAAACTTTGTCATCAAAGAACTTGTATTTTAGGAACCTAATTCAGGGTTGTTGTGCACCTAGAACACAGGAACCTGGCTGCACAACCAAGATTCAAGCATCTCCCGAGAAGAAACGTCTAAAACCTTTAAAATCAGTAAATACTATTTGTGGAGATTATTTCAAGGGCATGCTTTACACCAGTTTTTGTAGAACAATGGCATACCAATGGATGCTTTAGATACTGTGATATTTTCATTCATGTAACTTCGGTCCCTATGATTTTACAGCTATTCTATGAAGTATGACATGGTGGGGTGCTGCAGCACAACAGTGATTAGGATATAAGTGAGCCTACCAGTTCAGGATCAACCGCACTCGTGCTAATTCAAGTAAACTAATTCTTTGCCATGCAAATACCATATAGATTAATTAAAGGGGTGGCCTTCAGTTCTGTTATTAAAGATGGAATCAACCAGTATTGCAAGCGACTGAAAGTAGTGCAGAGACAAAAATTGAATATACCTTCAAAATGTGCTGGAATGATAAAGTCGAGATCTGCAAAAAAGTATTCCAAAAAGTATGAATTTAAACATGCTAAATAAACTTGTAGCTTAGAATTTACTAAATGGACAATTTATATACGCTAGTGTGACGCACAGGAAGGGATAGAAAATGCAGAGACTGAGGTCGGGGCTGAAGCGGATCAGATGAACCTTTAAGAAACCCTTAAATTTTTGAAAATAAAATTGTAGGAAACAGCAAGCATGCAAACTGATGTGCTGCAAGTGAGATTCTCAAGTAACAGAAAGGGTTTGAATCACATATCAGGAGGGGAGAATAATACATGTTTGAGCTGTCTCAAGATTACCTTTTCAACTCAACCACATAAGCAGATTCATAGGTCCCAACCACAATGCAATACTAAAAAGCTGCATTAAAAAGGAAATACATAAATAGCTCGAAAGCGGTAATAAAGGAGAAAAAATGGCATGCATATTGAGACGCACTAACAGAGACATCGAATATGTCTGATAGTAGACATGTTCCACATTCCATCCAGGAAGACTTGGACCATAACCAAAAGGGGCGAAGATATATTGTCCAGCTAAAGAGAAGTACCTCCTTGAATGCCATGAGGACTGACTTGAGATCTAGGTGTGGCAGGGACTTTCTGCCCTCTTCAATTTGTTTTTAAATTGAAGGAATGGTTTTAGAAAGATAGAAGATACCTGAGCGCTATAAATTTATCTCAAAAAGGATCCTAATGTCACGGCTTAAAGAGTTTTTGGCAAGCATCCCTCACCATTAAGGTCATACGCTAGAAAAATAAAATATATTCAGTTATCTGGTATCTTGAAGATGTACCTCGTTGCGAGAATTGACATATCTTGGGAGAAAGAGCAGCCTGTGAGCGGGCGGTCATCTCTATTCTCGCTGCACTCAAGCACGAATTCCCCTGCTTGCTTCATAACAAGGTCCGCCCTAGCCTCAGGGTCCTCGTCAGGGTAGTGAGGCAGCGCTTGGCCTCCCGACCCTGGCCTTAGAGTAGTTCTAACAGAGCCCGTAAAAACGCAATGCAGTGAGGTGAAGTGGACATTGTATCCAACATTCAATGAGCTTAATTTATTCATATACATAAGAAAAATTGGTAATGTTGATGAGCATTATTAATAGCTAACATCAGTGTATGCATGAGCGTTGTTTTGGAATATGGTACAGTAGAAGAATTAGACAAAAAGCAGACTAAAAGAAATTCACTATTCTCATGACTCCCTAGCAAACTCCAACCTAGCAGATTTATAAGCATGAACTGAGATTGCATATGAGCAACTGTGCATACTAATTCAGGGTTGAGTGCAACTCAAGATACATCATTTATCATAGAATCATTTATGTACAAAATAGAAACAAAAATGTTTCAAGCGTAAACACATTATTCCTTGCGGTGTTTTGTTTGATAAACAATACAAACCATAGGGTGGAAATAACAAGACCATTTGTAAGTGAAGCCCACCTTTTCAGCATTCATTTAATCCATCTATTCATCCTGAAAGAGCAATACGGAGTCAATATAAACCTGAACACTACAAACCATATCGTGTGACAACTGACTGGTAAGGAGAAATACACCCACTGGACCTCGAGCCAAGTCCTTGATGTTCTTAATTTCTGAACCGGTAATCCCAAACTTCAATCGTGAACCATAAACCTGAATAGAAACAATACACACTGAAAAGAAATATCCCAAAATCGACACCAACATGGCAAACAAAATTAGCCTTTTACAGCTTCCCATATTCCTCTATCAACAAGCACATAGAGAGCACCCAAACCTGAACCGTGTGAAGCTCAAGTGTACTGTCCATGTTATTGCAATGTAATTTTTACATTTACTCACCATGTTTTTTGTACAATATCCTCAGAGGGTAACCAAATGCACATCCGGTTACATCCCACCGAGCTCCTTCGCACCATTGAAGAAGAGACCAAGAAGGGTCGTGGCTGCGTTGCTCGCCCGGTCCTCCTTGCCAAAGGAGAAGGCACGGGGAGGTGTTGATGAGAAGGACAACGGAGGAGGCGACGGGATTGGGGAGGGAGGGGAACGGATGTGGATTGGGGAGGATTGATACGTCGAAAACGTATCTATAAGTTTTGATGCTCCATGCTTGTTTAGTATCTATTTTGCTTTGCTTTGTCTACACTTTGAGGTGTTTTTAGATGTTTTCTAGAACTAACATATTAACAAGTTGCCACAGTGCCAGTTGTCTGTTTTCTTCTGTTTTTGGTTCTAGAAAGGCAGAAAATCAATATTCTCGGAATTGGACGGGACAAAAACCAAAGCAACACGAAGCCAGAAGACGGGACGGAGAAGGCTCACCAGGGGGCCACATCCCGTGGCCGCGCGGGTGGGCCCACCCCGCGTCTAGGGGGTGCAGCCGCCCTGGTGGCCCCCCTGGCTCGCCCCTTCACCTATAAGAAGCCTTCTGTAGCCGCCGCCATCATCGTTCCTAGATCAGGGGGATCTGAAGTTCTTTTCGGCACCCTGCCGGAGGGGAGATCATCCCGGAGGCCTTCTTCTTCATCATGCCAGCCTTCGGTATGAAGCGTGAGTAGTTCCACCTTGGACTACGGGTCCATGTAGTAGCTAGATGGTTGTATCTCCTCCTTGTGCTTTCATGTATAAATCTTGTGATCTTCGTTCATGATCAAGATCTAATCTATTTGTAATCATGCATGTTATGTTTGCGGGGATCCGATGGATATTGAGATTACTATGTCAGATTGATTAATGGTTTTGTCTATTTGATTTTATCATGTATGTGTTATTTGTGATCTTGCATGCTCTCCGTTGTTAGTAGCTATCTTGGCCATAGTGACTCCAAGAGGGGGTATTTATGCTCGATAGTGGGTTTATGCCTCTAGTTTCCAAGGGAAGTGACAGAAATCTCTTCGGTTGTAGATGTGTTGTTGCCACTAGGGAGAAAGCAACGGTCTCTTGTTCATGAAACAAGTGGATTGTTTACCTTACACACTTTGCTTAAAGCAGTTGTCTGTTGCTTGCAACTTAATACTGGAGGGGGTTCGGATGATAACCTGAAGGTGGACTTCTAGTTATAGATGCAGTTGGATGGCGGTCTATGTATATTGTTGTATTGCACAATCGAATCTCATAGGATCTTTTTGTCTAGTATTACATTGTTATGCCTTGCTCAGTTCCTGTCAATTGCCCTGCTGTAATTTGTTTACCCTTCATGCCATGTTGTTTATCTAAGGAGAGCACCTCTAGTGAACTATGGACCCCGGTCCAATCTTTACCATTGATACATATTCCACTGTTTACTTGCTGCAAACCATCATCACCTTCCACACCATACAGTTAATCCTTTGTTACAGCAACCGGTGAGATTGACAACCTCACTGTTCGTTGGGGTAAAGTCTTGAGTTTGTGTTGTGCAGATTTCCATGTTGCTTGCAATACTTGTATGACGTTTCCTTTCTCCTACTGGTTCGATAACCTCGGTTTCTTACTGAGGGAAGACTTGCTGATGTGCTGCATCACACCTTGTTCTTGGGGTTTCCCGACGAAGCGCACCTACATCAACTAGGCCCATCAACAAGTTTTCTGGCGCCGTTGCCGGGAAATAAAGAAGAAGAAGCTCCCACGTCAACAAAGCGCCAACACAAGTTTTCTGGCGCCGTTGCAGGGGAGGCTAAGGACGTCTTCACAAGGGAGTCCTCCTCAACCTTTATCTTTACTTTTTTTTTAGTTTGCTTAGTTTCTTTCGCTTGGTTTTGTTTGCCTCTTTTTATCAAAAACTCCAAAAAAAAATAGTCTAGTTTGGTTTGCTTTCTCTATTCAAAAACACAAAAAAATTAGTTCCTACCCTAGTTGCTACCATGTCTGGTTTTGGTCCTATCTCTCTGACACCTATGGAAGAGATCTTTGCTTTCAAACAAAAATGGTGAAGAGAGTTTTAAAGAAGCTTGGTCTAGAATCTCTGATTTACAAAGGGAAATTGAGCCTAAGATGAGTCTTAGCTTGATTATCAATAGTTTCTACCACGGTATTGCTCTTTGTTATAGATATGCTTTGGATGCTGTGGCTGGGAAATATATTTTTCAATACTGAGGATGAAGCTTTTTATGCCATAAAGAAGTTGATTATAATTTATAATACACCTGGCAAGTCTGATTCCTCTTTCATAAATATTTTTGCTAGGTTGAACACTCTTGAGTCCAGTACTGTTGCTCTGAAAAGTTGCTATCACACACTTAGGTAGTACCATAATTATTTTCCAATGAATTCTGAGCCTTCAAAGTGGTTTCCCACAATCAAAGTCACTATAAATAGTGCAACTTTTGATGCTCGTTGTGATATCATGTCTGAATTTTGCCTTATGTCTAAAGATATTTATGAGTCTTTGAGTCTTTGGGGGATTTCTAAAGGAGGAGAGGAAATATCTCTTACTAATAATGCCACTTTATTACCCATTGGAATAGCTGAAGGTGTGTTTACAAAAGTCTTAGGGAAAATGGTGTCTACTGATTATATTGTTATTAAATATGTAGGCAAAGGACAGATTACACTTGTAAGATCCCTACTGAAACACCTTGGAGCAATAATAGATGTGGGAAAAGGCATTATGCATTTTGATCCTCCAGTAAGCAATCATATTTTCCCTAAAGAGAAGAAGAAAGGTAAGAAGGGAAGGAGCAATAGGGGTAACAATTCCTCATTTGAAAATACTTGATTTCTTGCTTCTTGTGCCTAACTTAAAGGCGTTAAAGAAAAGTACTTGTTGGGAGATAACCCAAGAGTTTCCTTAAGTCTTGGAAGTTATTACTTCAGTAATGACCTCGCCTTATCCTTTTTGTTTGCTTTCTGTGCCAAGAATGACCTCTAATAAGAGGGAAGTAAGATTTGGGGAGTTGTTGTCCCGAAACAGATTTATGTCCTCCACCATAAATATTTGTGAGGAGTCTCTGTAAGTCGGATTGAGCTGAAAATTTACTAATAAATCCCCCAGTATGTTAGCTAACTTTCTATAGTTCAACACTTTTTGATTTGAGTAATAGAAGATTTTTGAAAAAATCGGTTTATACCTGCTGGTCTGTTTTGACAGATTTCTGCCATTATTTGAATTTGCTTCTTATTTATTCCTTTTTGAGTTCTCTTTTAGGGAATTGAGATTTTTAAAGGAGTTGCTATAGTAGCTTGTGTTTTTAGTGAAATTTTTTGCTGTTCCAAAGCTAAACCCAAAGGTCTATTATCTTTTGAATACACTAATGTTGCTAATAGAGATTGTGTGAAGTTTTGTATGAAGGAAAATTTTCAGGTGTAGAGAGAGAATGATGTAATGAGATGAAGAATGGAAAAAAGCACAAGCTTGGGGATGCCACCCCGGTGTCACCCCAAGAAAAATCCAAGAGTTACAAGCTTCAAAGATTGGGGATGCCTTGGGCATCCCCTTCTTCATCAATAAAAAGCTCAGGTCTGTCTAGATACTTCATTTTTATTATTTCATGCACTGTTGTGTTGTTCTTGGAGCGTCTTAGTTTTTGTTTGCTTTGCTTAGTTTATTTAGTTTGCTTGAATAATGTAGTTTGGACCCCCGTTCTCGCTGTGTTGTTTCAAATAAGTTGATTGGTGTTGGAAAGGAGTAGAAAGTTCTTGCTTGGAAGTGAAAGAGGAGCTTGCATTGACTTAGACTTAGACTTTAGCATGACATGCTAGGTGTTGTTTTGACCTTATGCTTAGTGATTATTACTGTAGCATGTCTTGTTCCAAACAATTAGGATTGCTTAGTGTTCCTTGAAAGAATCATGCGTTGTTTTAGCATACAAAAGCATAGTATTATGGTATTCTCATTTGATGCTTTATTTGGGTTCACTTGGCACATGATCACACCATGTTATGAATATGAACAAGTCACCATAGCCTCTATGATCATTTAGTCCTTGACTTTTAGTACCACTTTATGCTTTGATTAGTAATGTTTTGTCGCTCTACATGATTATGGCCATTATTGCTCTCTTAGTTGGTTGCTCCCAGTCTTTTGCTAGCCTTCACTTGTATGACTAAGTTTTACTCATGCTTCCAACTCCCAAGAAACCAAGTTATTCCAAAGTGTACACTATAAATTCCTATGCATGGTGTGTTACACCATTTCAAGTATATTCTTGTTTTCAGCTATCTTCCAATTAAAAAGTATTTTGTTATGTGAAAACTTAGTGATTAAAGCCCTCACAAACTTAATGGCACACTTTATATTCTTTGCACCTAATAAAAATGAACCATTATATCGTCTATGTTGTATATGCTTGCACTTATACGTTGGAATTAGCAGAACCATGTTGTCGTGGGGAACGTTTTCGACATTGCACTTGTACTTTGTACACAGTTGATATCATGCTCTTTTGTCTATGGATGTCGCCAATGTGAAATAAAGAGGGAGCTTGTAAGTCCATGGAGTTATGTATTTTGTGTTAGAGAAATGCCTGGACCGCTAGCCTAAGCCATGCCTAATCATGGTGGAAACTTGCAGCATCACCATAATGAGCTATCTATGAAGCATCCTCAATAAAAAGCTATGCACATAGTAAATAAAAAGATCGCTGAGATGCTCATTGTATGCTTGCCTTGTCATTTTGGTTATGGGATAGCTCATGTACCATGTTCAAGGGGTACCCCGTTGGCGGTTCTTTGTGATACACATGTACTTACTATGACAAGAACTTATAGGTGACTGAAGTTGAGTAGCATGAGGTGTGGCATCGTATTCAAGGGACTTGAGATTGCCAACTTATACTTTGTCAAGCATATACTCCATAGTTTGTTCACTTGAACCTTAATCACTTCAAGATGCTTATGATAGGGGCAATGGAGGTTGAAAGCTAACCAGTATCATAATTTTTGGAAGCTCTTTTTGAAAATTGAAATCCCTGCTTCCCTTTATGAAGGGCCTTTATTACACTATTATATTGAGTATCCACCTTCTATCCTTTAGGTACCATTAAGAGAGCATAGTTGTCATTCTTAGTTCTATATGCAGTGTCCCAAAACTTATTGATTGATGCATATTGTTGATATTACTTGTGCTTGTTATTTGTATCTAGTTGCTCTTATGAACTTTGAAGGTGTCCTATGCATCTATTTGCTACTCCATGAGGGACAAGCTGAATGCCACTATTCCATGTTTTCTATAGGTGAAACAAACAAACGTTTTTCAATGCATGTTATTCATGATATTTGTTTGTAGCCTCTCATGTTGCATCTTATTGTTAGAACTCCATCTTTCATGCACATGTTTAGAGTTCTTTAATCCCAGTTTTCAATGCTTGCAAATGGTTTGATCTTGGTTTTGATGGTGCATGTCACCTTAAAAATTATTCTTTTTATCACTTACATACTTGAGGACGAGCAGGAGTTAAGCTTGGGGATGCTTGATACGTCGGAATTAGGGTGTTTTTAGATGTTTTCACTTATACTTTGAGGTGTTTTTAGATGTTTTCTGGAACTAACCTATTAACAAGTTGCCACAGTGCTAGTTGCCTATTTTTCTTCTGTTTTTGGTTCCAGAAAGGCAGAAAATCAATATTCTCGGAATTGGACGGGACAAAAGCCAAAGTCAATATTTTACCGTGGGCAACACGAAGCCAGAAGACAAGACGGAGAAGGCTCACCTGGGGCCACACCCCCTAGCCGCGTGGATGGGCCCACCCCGCGCCTGGGGGTGTAGCCACCCTGGTGGCCCCCTGGCTCACCCCTTCGCCTATAAGAAGCCCCCGATGCAGAAACCCTAGGCACCCGATCAAAAATCCATGAAAACTTCCGTAGCCGCCGCCACCATCGTTCCTAGATCGGGGGGATCTAAAGTTCTTCCCGTCACCCTGCCAGAGGGGAAATCATCCCGAAGGCCTTCTTCTTCATCATGCCAGCCTCCGGTATGAAGCGTGAGTAGTTCCACCTTAGACTACGGGTCCATGTAGTAGCTAGATGGTTGTATCTCCTCCTTGTGCTTTCATGTATAGATCTTGTGAGCTCCGTTCATGATCAAGATCTAATCTATTTGTAATCATGCATGTTGTGTTTGCGGGGATCCGATGGATATTTAGATTACTATGTCAGATTGATTAATGGTTTTGTCTATTTGATTCTATCATGTCTGTGTTGTTTGTGATCTTGCATGCTCTCCGTTGTTAGTAGCTATCTTGGCCAAGTAGTTGCTAGTGACTCCAAGAGGGGGTATTTATGCTCGATAGTGGGTTCATGCCTCTAGTTTACAAGGGAAGTGATAGAAATATCTTCGGTTGTAGATGTGCTATTGCCACTAGGGAGAAAACAACGGTCTCTTGTTCATGGAATAAGTGGATTGTTTACCTTACACACTTTTGTTAAAGCAGTTGTCTGTTGCTTGCAACTTAATACTGAAGGGGGTTCGGATGGTAACCTAAAGGTGGACTTCTAGTCATAGATGCAGTTGGATGGCGGTCTATGTATATTGTCATATTGCCCAATCGAATATCATAGGATCTTTTTGTCTAGTATTGCATTGTTATGCCTTACTCAGTTCCTGTCAATTGCCCTGCTGTAATTTATTTACCCTTCATGCCATGTTGTTTATCTAAGGAGAGCACCTCTAGTGAACTATGGACCCCGGTCCAATCTTTATCATTGATACATCTTCCACTGTTTACTTGCTGCAAACCATCATCACCTTCCACACCATACAGTTAATCCTTTGTTAAAGCAACCAGTGAGATTGAGAACCTCACTGTTCGTTGGGGCAAAGTCTTGAGTTTGTGTTGTGCAGGTTTCCACGTTGCTTGCAACACTTGTGTGACGTTTCCTTCCTCCTACTGGTTCGATAACCTCGGTTTCTTACTGAGGGAAGACTTGCTGCTGTGCTGCATCACACCTTGCTCTTGGGGTTTCCCGACGAAGCGCACCTACATCAACTAGGCGCATCAACAAGTTTTCTGGCGCTGTCGCTGGGGAATAAAGAAGAAGAAGCTCCCACGTCAACAAAGCGCCAGCAAGGATCCGTGCGAGAGGATTGGAGTAGGCGGCTAGGCTGCCAATTTGCAAAATGGCGGAGCTCCACCAGTACCTCCTCCGGGCGACATCATGACATGCAGAAACGGTACGCTGCTCCTGCTGGCTGACGGCGCGAAGTGCAGCTGCGGAGGGAGACAAGATGGCATGGGAAGTAGCAGCTTGAAGGGAAGCGGCGGAGGGATCCTCCCGGCAATGCCATGGCTGAAGGAGGAGGTCACGGGAGGTAGGAGGGAGGGTGGCTGCTAGGGAGGATGAGGGTCGCGGCTCGCCACTTGCGGTAAGAGAAGGGCGAGACACACCGTGAGAGGAGAAGAGGAGGCTGCTAGGATTTGGGAGGAGAAACGCGAGGGGACTGGGGAGGATGACGGGATTGGGTTGTTCAGGTGGTTCGACTCGCACGCGCCCCTTACACCCTTCACACCCATGCCTAACCCACCCATGGATTGAGCAATGACTGAGAGGTGGACCGACGACATCGCGAGGCCCAACAGCAGCGAGACGCACCAGCAGGCGTGTAGGACACGGCCGGTCCATCACATACATGCGGGGTTGCGGGCAAATCAGGACCATTGATTTCAGATCGTACGGCCCATCAAATCAGAATTTCGTGGAGCTTCGTACTACCCCCTCCAATTATTGGTGTAATTAGTGGTCGGTCTGAAGGCCCCATAGCCGCCGGGCCTCGGCCCCGTCACAGCTGCCCGCCGCCGCCCCGTCAGTGAGTCTTCTCTTTCTTTATTTTTAGTATGTTTTGTTAATGATGTGTAGATAAATTTAGGTGCATTTAAATAAATATCTATAGATGATGCAAGGATTTTAGTTTAGTGTAATATAAATAATTTAGTCGGTAGATGCTTTTAGTGTAGTATATTAATTTTGTGTAGTTTGTTCGATGATTTAGTAATTGGGTATTACTCTGCAATCTTGAAGGCTATTTGGAGGTTCGCTCTGGAAACTTGAATTAATCAACAATGTAATTATAGCAACTTGTTTTAACTTTTTTTGTTAGCTCTGCAGCTGCTAACATGGCAGATAAGTTGTGCCGTTATCATGGCATTTGTAAGAAGATTACGAAGGTGACCAGTAGGCGGGACTATCAACGTCAATTGCGTGAAGCACCACCTTGGCATTTGGAGGAACCACAAGACTATGGCGTGCGCTGTAACACCCTCGGAATCGGCCCTATGCAAGTTTTAGCGCTTCCCGCCAAACCCGCATAGAAACGATTCAAAGGTGCCCACCAGGCACTTGCGTGCGGGTGGAAAACGAAGTAATATCATTACACAATAGTCCTCGATGGAACCCACAAAACACATATATACAACAGCGACTCAAAGAGTCAAGAATACAAATTTACAGTACAAAGATCCAAATCACCTTGAAAACAATACAACGTCCGAGTACGGACAAGATGCAAATTGAGCTAAGAGCCCTGAATAATAATCAATGGCGTCCATAACCCTGCCCAGGCCAAGCCGGAAGGTTAACCCTGCTAACGACGTCGATCTCAAAACCTGCTAAAAACAAAAGGGGTGCCGACAAAGGACAAAGGAAAAAGAGAGCGGTCAGTACTGAGGCCAGTACACGGCGAGACTAGAATTCGGCGGTCCTCGCCTACATAGGTATGGTGGACTGAAGCGGCAGCGCGGCATGCACTAAACAACCTATAGAGACTCGATACAACTAGCGGCTATCAGAGAGGGGTAAGAAATACCTATTCGGAACCAACCTGATACTACCACCAAACATACCCATCCTGGTATTTCCCCCTCGAGACCAAACGAGGAAGTTAACCGAGGAACTCACACCATTGGCAGTTTTATTTATTCAGTTATCATTGCAGCAATTACTAGTCAGGTATAGATAGTCATCCTGATATAATAAGCAATGGACACTTTTAGTTAACCATTCCGTTGTAGTTGCAACACTTACTAGTCAGATACAATTAGCATGAGATATCCCAAACCCAGCAGTTGTTGGTACTTTTATTTAGCCATTCCGTTGTAGTGGAGCTGGTTACTAGTCATATCGGATACAAGTCAAATTATAACAGTAAACTTTAGTTATAGTTGTCTATGATCGAGAACTGTGCTCCAAGTCGTCCATAACCGCGGACACGACTTCTCGAAAAGATTTAACCCTGCAAGGATGCACCAAAGTTTCCACACGCACCTACACCCTTGTTGTCAGATCAGGTAGGTACAAGATCACAAAACATACACCCAACGGTATGTCGACGGGGTTTCGGACACGACGTTTCCCAGACCCAAAGCAAGCACAGGGGCCACCCCACTAAGCTACCCGTAACGAAGTCGGCCGGTCTCCAAGACGGACCCAGGGTTTGTGTCGACGGCTGTAAACGACTGGGAACCCAAAAGTGTGACTGGGCTTGTCGATACAGCGAAAACGTATCACGGGGTTCCTAAACAGTACAGGCGCTCCACGCGCAATCGTAAATAAAGCAGTAAGGCATGGCATAAGTACAGGATAGTAATAAATACCCAAACTACTTTGTGGCCACCGATACAGTACTTTGAAATCAGGTACTAAATCGATGGGGGTGCCCACACACCCCACATGTGGTTAGCGCGCTCGATCTCGGAACAGGTGTCAAGAACTCGTGGTCCTACGGGACACCAGTGAGCGGTTAAAATCCAAATATTGTCTATTACCCACCGGTGCCTCTGCATTTACCTACTTTCAATTTTAGTTATTAAACAATAATTAAAGCCATGATCATCTCCAACATAAAGCATATGGCAGCCTTCCAACAGCTGTGGTACTGGACGACACGCAACAACACTTGAGCAAGCGACTGCGACACGCAAGTCCAACTATCTACCAAACAACAGGTAATAGGATGTGTCCAAGGCAATATAAGGCTGCAATGGATATCACGGGCACGAAAACTAGAGCATCGCAACACAGATAGCAATAGATCAACAGGAGGGAATAAATACTATAAAAGTAAGATATGTAGAAAGGGGGAGATGCTCGCCTGTAGAACATTGCTGAAGTTTCATAACTGAGGAACTTGTCGAAGCTCACAACATCTCATCGTCCTATCCGGGAAGAAGCAAACACTAAAAGAAACAAGCGATGCGACAATTACAACTAATGCGAAAGAATCGGCATGATCATGATATGATGCATGACATGGAAAGATAATGATGCAAACTATGTCTAAAAGGTATTAGGGACATAGCACGATGATGATATAGCATTCGTGAGGCATTATTAATAAGAAACAATTAGTTCCCAATTTTATTTATCATGTTTTCCTTGCATAAACAATACTGATTATAAAACTGCTCTTAATGCATGATGCAAAAGATAACATGGATATCATGGTTGGAGAGGTCTCGTCGCGCTGATCAGTTTAGACATATCATTTGTTGAATTTCGATTTACGAAATTGAAGTTATAAATTTATTAAGAAAAGAGCCTTTATGGCATTTTAAATAATTTCGAACTTTTATCTACCCAAAAATTAGTTTGTAAGGAATATTATTAATCCTTGCATTTTTTATCACATTTGATATATAAAACATTGTATTTTGGATTCACAAAGAGAAAGTTATGCATTTCTTCATTTTAAATATTTTCTGTCATCTGAAGCTTTTTTTTAAGAAAGAAAAACATGTCAAAAGAAATTGGCCTATGTTGACCTATGCAGGATTTGGACTTTGGTCTAACTAGTGGTGGTATAACGTTCAAACCAGAGGTTTGGTTTTGGTTTTGGAACAATTTGATCGTGTAGCTTTTTGACTCACACGGTTGGCACACTGACGGTCTCCAAACAATTGACGAAAGCAGCTAGCTCAAGCTAAACTTTGCTAGATGATTATGAGAGACTCGTTGCTCCGTTTTGCAAATGGTTCGAAGCTGCGCGTAGAGGGGACAAAGGGGAAGAGATAGCCTCGAAGAAAATCGCCGGATGTCAACTGAGTGTGAAGCTATATTGAAGGGAACAGAGGCAAAAACAATGGTGTTGGCTGACTGAGAACTGACGAACGAAAACAGTGAAATGTTGCCCACTTCACCGGATCATCTTGAGAGAAATAGGCGACCAAAACGTGCGATGTTTGATCCTACTGGAAGCTGGTTGATCCCTCTTTACAGGCATATGCTTTTAGGAGCCGGAGTCGATCTATGGTGGCCGGAAAAAAAAATAGGAGAACAGAGGGTACAGGTTGTTGCAGTTGTGTGTGGGGGTGTCAGCAAGTTCAGGCGTGCAGGTGTGTCCGTGTGCATGAACTGGATCAATCGATCCTGGTGGTGCAAAACGATCTAGATAGAAGGCAGGTGAATCAATCAGCTAGCTACCTGAGTTCAGATGGCACATACGTGCGGTTGGCTGGCTGGCTAGCGTGTATGTGCGCAAGCTGGTGTGGTGTGAAGGCATCAAACAGAGACACCCCAAGTCCTCTAACACGGAACCAGCGGAGCTCGGTGCCATGTCGACCGACATGTTAGATAGGGTGATCTACGGCTACGGCGCATGTGAAAGGCCGAGAAGAATTGGAGATGGTAGAGGGGCTCACCGCGGTTCTGATGACGATCAGGGAGAGGCCGGAGACGATGGAGACAAAGTGGAGGAAGAAGAGGACACCGCGGGTGACCGTGGCGGGCGCGCACGCGGAGCGACGTCCGCGGCGATGTCGTGGCGGCTCTGGCTCGGCGCTCTACACTAGACAGAAAGAAGGTGTCCCTAGTGCAGCTCCTGGCGTGGCGGCCTCGTCTTGGAAGCCATGGATCATGTGTAGGAGAAGGGGGTCAAGCTCCGGTTCATGGCACCCCGGTTCAGCTTCTCTGCAGTGAGGAATTAAAGGGGGAGAAGGTAGATGGCGGCGGCTGATGGAAGGAGACGGCTAGGGTTTGAGAGGGACTCTCGGTGGGGGATTAAAAAGGAGGGAAGACTCACGCGATGGAGGCGCGGTGGTTGAAAAGCTAAGGCTGGGAGGAGGCAAGCACGCTCGTCTCGTGATGTCTGTCAAGGAAGACGACAAAGAGGTGGCGCTTGGTTGTGGTGGGCTTCCTCTAGGCTTGGAGTGGGCTGCATCAGCCTGGCAGGTGACTTGTTTATATTTCCTAAAACATTTCTTTTATTTGTTTTGTTTGCTTTTATTCAATTTCAACCAAGCAACTGGTTTCAAAACCCTTCGAAACTTGCAGACACTTATGAATAGAGAGAGAGGTATTGGTGCTATCACTACTATAAGCAATGCAAACAAATGCAAGGTTTGATACGATGCTCAAATGCAATATGGCATGATGACATGGGCAGAATATCTTGATGATTCAACAAATAACAAGCATATGGTAGTGTCGATCTATATTTCTTATGTAGCATTCCAATGTTAGACAATTGGGATGCTACATGCACCTACGACTGGGCGGCAATAGTGCACTACGGGGATAGGGTTGATGGAAATATGCCATAGAGGCAATAATAAATGTATTATTATTAATATTTCTATTTCCTAATTAAGTTTATTATTCTGTGCTTGTTGGGGGGGTGACCCTGGATAGGGTCAAGATGGGGGAAGCCAAAAGGAGTTTCCCTTGTCATATGCCGAGTTACTGGTTATATCGGCCGAATCATATAAAGGTCGGCCAAGATAAGCATGACCATGACCTTTACCAGAGGGGCTGTATGTTATTCGGCCGACGTATGAGTCAGGTCAGCCGGGCAAGTCCGAATAAGCCAAAATGCAGGTGAAGGCCGAGCCGAGTTAAGCAAGGCAGGGCCGAATAACACGAAGCTTGCAGGAGAAGGAAGATCCTAAGGTCAGACCCTAGCCTCGGGCTAGAAAGAATCTGAACAGAGCCAAGCGCAAAGGACAAGGCGAAGAGCAGCAGAGGAGCAGAAGGAGGTCACGGAGGTGACAATCCTGGAACCCGAGGCATGCAGGTGGGGCTCTCTGGAACTTTGCCGTCATTAGAAGAGGGACACGGAAAGGAGCTCGCCGAGTTACTATATTGGGACAAGCATATTCCTCGAATATGCTTGCCACGTCAGCCCTAGAGGAGCCAAGGCACCCCTTTATAAGGAGAGGCTTGGGTACTGAGGAAGGGATCGGCTCAATTTCTACACCATTAGGCTTGTAGTGTTCATCTTCTTTCCCTGCATACAGCTCAAGGAGCACTTGTAGTCCACGAGAGGAGAAATAAAGATCTGTACATCGGTCATTTGTGTGTAGAATTAACTACATCTTCCCTTCCTAGATCCCTCTAGCATCCATTGGCCCCATACTTTAGCCTACCCATGGCATCTGCCGTGTCACCACCACGACAGTTGGCGCCCACCGTGGGGCCAGCAGTGGTGCTAACTGGAGTCATGATCCGTACGGGAAACTTCATCCACACTAGCGAGCGCGTTGTCTCTGGCTTAGTCCGGAGATTTGATCTCTGTGACTATGTCAGCGATAAAGCAGGCAGCTTCAGGGGAAAAGCTCCTCCGCGCAATGGCGTCTTCATCAACTTGGGCATGCACCAGATCTACGTCGGCGTCGACACCTCCGGCATTTATCCTCACCAAGTTATTGTTGCGGGAGAGCCCCCCTTAGCGCTGCAAACGGTCCGCACGGGGAGCGCCCCGTCAACAGCGTCGAGGTGATGGTCGCAGCCGGGGTGCAGGCGGGAGCAGCGGGCGCCGGATCAAGCAAGGATTCGACGAGGGGTGTGCAGGTGACCACAAAGCAGGCAGCTCCACCGCCCATCGAGGTAGATCCTTCAGCAACCAACCCAGCCGAGGTGCAGGAGACGACCCCAAAGGCACCAAGGGTAAGATGGCCACCTCTGGAAAGACCAGAAAATATTCTCCAGGCAACTATAGATAATCTGACTACGCCTGTAGCGCCGATACTTGATCCGGCTAATGCTCAGGCAGAATTAGAAGAAACCAGGCAAAAAGTACTGGTAGAGGCAAAAAAGGTGTCGGCATTGCGGGAGTCCTTAAACAGGACCCTGCGAGAATATGCTAAGGCAAACAAGCTTGATGTCGCCCCCGAGTGGGTTGATGAATTAAGATTGAGAGGGAAGAACCTCATGGATGATATCAATAAAGAGCATGAGACTCATAAGGCAGATTCAGTCGATCTAGGCTTGCCGAGGTATAGTACCCGGCAAAGAACCTAAGGGCGGCAAATGCCGCTGCACTAGAGTTAGAAGGACTGACCGGCGAAGCCCGACAGAAACATCAAGAAAGAGTGAATGAACTGGTGCGCATTGCAAACCAGCAGAATGAAGAAATTCTCAGGGCAGACCCGGCAAGGCCTGGTGCCTCACGAATGGTACATTCGGCTGGTGCAGTACCCGCCCTATCTGTGGCAGCAGCATCTTCACCCGGAAACAATGCGCGAAAAGACAGAGTAGTAACTTCAGGAAAAAGAAATAAGCAAATTGTTCCGTATGATCCGGTAATAGCCGGAAAAGCAAATGAAAACAGAGGCAATGGGAGCCGAGGTAACAGTGGCGAAAGAAACCCCGGCCGTGCCGACAAAGGCAACTGAAGCCGAGGTAATGTGGATCTCGGAAGAGGAAATCATGAGAATAATATCCTGGCAGAATGAAGGAGAGATCCGCCGCCCAATCCTCAGCCAAGATATGAACCTCGACAGGAAAGAGAAGTGAGACCAGCTCACCACAATCAGGTGAATGAGAGGTACAATGATGGTTATTCAGATATGGAATATGCGGGTCATGGTGGGAATAACCACTATGGAATGCAGGAAAGGGTTATGTACAGAGATTTGCAATCAAGTGATTCAAGAGTAAAACTGGACCGGATGTATCGGTCCGAGTTGTTAGAAGAGCAGGGTCCGCCGGGTCCGGCATGTTTCGGACCACGGATCATGGGCGAGCCGCCAGTGCCGAACTTTCAGCTGGCAAGAGGCACGAAAACATACAATGGGAGCACCAAACCACAGGATTGGTTGATTGATTATGCCACTGCTGTAAAAATAGCAAGTGGAAACTTGCGATGGGCAGTAAGATATGTCCCACAAATGCTGGAAGGACCGGCCAGAGTATGGCTGAATAATCTGCCTCCAGGAAGCATCAACTGTTGGTTGGATTTTGAAGAGATGTTTGTCAGCAACTTCACCAGTACTTACAAAAGGCCAAACAGGCCGCAGCAGCTAGCCATGTGCAAGCAAAGGCCGAATGAGACAGACAAAGAATTCTTAACTCGGTGGTGTAACCTCAGGAATTCATGCGAGGGAGTTATAGAATCACAAGCGATAGCTTGGTTCGCTCAAGGATGCCGTTATGCCAGTGTCTTGTGGCAGCGACTGCAAAGAGATATGCCAACCACTTTGGCAGAAACCATCAGGATAGCGGATTCGTATGCATTGGGAGATCCGACGCAACCAGAGCTGATGTCGGCAGATCATCGGGAGCATCAAGATCAATATGCAAGAGATGCAGCCGGGTCATCGGGGCATAATGAGTTCAGAGGAAGAAGAAGAGAGGAAAGACCAGATTACAGATATGCCTCCAATCAGGTGGCAGCGGTAGTGCAAGATCAGCCGAGTCACGGAAACAGTCAGCGGCAGAAGAATGGTCCTCAGCAATGGACACCAAGGAATGAAGGGAAGAGACAGTGGACACCAGAACAGAAGAAACAATGGCAGGAAAGGCCGAAGTACATGTTTGAGTCCATGTTGGATCAACCGTGTAAGTTTCACACTCCAAACCCGGCCAAGCCGGCCAATCATACAATTCGGCAATGCGCCTGGATGAAAAATGCAATGGGTAACCCGGCAGGCATGCAAGCACCTTCCCACCAGGCACATCAGCAGTAGCAGCCGCAGTTGACTGGAGCAAATGCACAGCAACTAATGTTACCCCCCTCCCCCGAGGTATGATAACTCAGATCGGAGAGATGCAGTGCATCAAGTGATAAATTAGGGTCAAGATGGAAGGATGAACCCAGGAAATAATGGATGCAATGATTACAGGGAACATCATCAATCATATTGCATGTTCACAACAGAACAGCAAGATAGGCAAAGTGTACAACGCTGACATATGGAAGTAAATGCAGTTATGCCGGCAGTACCAAGATATGTGCCTTGGTCAGATCAAGAAGTAACTTGGAGCATAAAGGATCACCCCAAAATAATACCGAATCCAGGGTCGTACGCACTCGTACTAGATCCGACATTTGTCGGACCGAGCATTAATGTGAAATTTTCAAAAGTACTCATTGACAATGGGAGAAGTATCAATATCATGTACAAGGATACAATGACTCGGAATATCGCAGAATATGCTGCAATCCACGAGAACCACGTTCCATGGAATAGTGCCAGGACTTTCATGCGAACCCATTGGAAAGGTTCGAGTAGATGTGTTATTCGGCACAAGGGATAACTGCAGAGCAGAAAATTTGGAGTTTGAAGTAGTGGATCTAGAGAGTTGTTATCATGCTTTACTCGGGCGGCCAGCATTGGCCAAATTCATGAGCAGCTGCCACATAACTTACTTAAAAATGAAGCTGCCCGCACCACAAGGGGTGATAACATTAGCAGGAGATTACAGGAAGTCGATGGAATGTGCCTCGACCGGATCAAACCTGGCCGAGTCATTGGTGATCGCAAGAGAAAAAGGAAGGATTCAGGAGGTAGCGGCTCGCGCTCAGTCGGCGCAATTGAATATGACGGCATTGGCCAACCCACATGGAAGCGTTTCCTTCCAGCCGACTAAAGAAACAAAAAAAGTCCAGATACACGAGCAATTCCCAGAACGCACCATCACTATTGGTGCTGGTCTAGATGCCAAATAGGAAGGCGAGCTCACCAACTTCCTCCGTGAGAATCGGGACATCTTTGCATGGTCAACTCAAGACCTGCAAGGTGTGCCGAGGGAGTTGGCTGAGCACTCTCTGCATGTAAGGCCAGGAGCAAGGCCGGTGAAGCAACCTCTCCGCCGCTTCGCCGAAGATAGGAGAAAAATAATAGGGGATGAGATAGCTCGGCTCCTGGCGGCCGGGTTCATCATGGAAGTGCTTTATCCGGATTGGTTATCAAACCCGGTGTTGGTAGAAAAGAAAAAGGACGATCCAAATGTAGCCGTCGTATGGCGAATGTGTATTGATTACACGAACCTAAACAAGGCGTGTCCAAAAGATCCTTTTTCTTTACCTAGAATAGACCAGGTCATTGATTCAACCGCTGGTTGTGAACTGTTATCATTTGTAGACGCGTATTCTGGTTTTCACCAGATACCGTTAAATCCGGCCGATCAAATAAAGACTGTGTTTATTACCCCGTACGGGGTTACTGCTATCGCACCATGCCATTCGGCCTGCGTAACGCAGGGGCAACGTACCAGAGATGTATGCAAAAATGTCTGCATGACCAGATAGGAAAAAATGTACAAGTATATGTACATGATGTGGTTATCAAAACCAAAGAAAGCAAAACGCTACTGGAGGATATTCGACAGACATTCGCGAACTTGAGAAGGTTCCGAATGAAGCTTAACCCGGAAAAATGCACCTTCGGTGTACCGGCTGGAAAACTACTCGGTTTTCTCGTATCTAGCCAAGGTATAGAGGCCAACCCAACTAAGATAAGAGCAGTAGATGTCTAAATGACGTACAGAAGTTCACAGGTTGCATGGCCTCTCTTAGCCGATTTGTATGTCGGATGGGAGAGAAGGCATTACCACTTTATCAACTGATGAAAAAATCTGATAAGTTCATTTGGACACCACAAGCAGATAATGCATTACATGAACTAAAGAAGATGTTGGTCACATCGCCAATCCTGGCCTCTCCATTGTCAAAAGAGCCCATGTTACTTTATATAGCCGCCACAAACAGAGTAGTAAGTGTTGTGATCGTGGTGGAACGAATTGAAGATGATAAATCAGTACAAAGGCCGGTATATTACCTAAGCGAGGTACTATCAGCCTCAAAGCAAAATTACCCACATTATCATAAGATGGCATATGGAGTATACATGTCAGCGAAGAAACTTAAACTTTACTTCGAAGAGCACCCGATCAAAGTGATCTGTAAAGCACCCATAGCCGACATATTAAGCAACAAAGATGCAAGCGGCCGAATAGCAAAATAGGCAATTGAATTGTCACCTTATGCTCCGCAATTCGATAGGCGAGATGCGATCAAATCTCAGGCTGTGGCCGACTTGTTCGTGGATTGGGCTGAGGTACAATATGAGCCACCATTACCAGATCCAAATTATTGGATGATGCACTTCAACGGTTCCAAACTGAGAAATGGCTTGGGGGCAGGGATAGTGTTAACCTCGCCAAAAAGAGATCAGCTGAAATATGTGCTGCAAATACATTTTGCCGCATCAAACAATGTAGCCGAGTACGAAGCACTCGTCCATGGATTGAAGGTGGCAAAAGAGATTGGGATACGCCGAATCTTATGCTACGGAGATTCAGAAACTAGTAGTACAACAAGTATCAGGCAATTGGGATGCGCTAGATGCCAATATGGCCTTATATAGGTTCCATGTGCAAAAATCAGTGGATACTTCGATGGATGTGAATTTCATCATATACCTCGGGCGGAAAATGACGCCGCAGACACGCTGTCAAAACTCGGATCAACCAGGCAATCAATTCCCCCAGGTATCGCCCTAGAGCACCTAAGAAAACCATCAATAACACCATCACCAGAGTCCGAATCCATATTTATTCCGGCAAAATCAAGAGAAGATAGTATGCCGATGGAAATTGACAAAGAATGTAACCCGGAATTTCCGAAAGTGAACCCGGCCGATGCACGGATGGATATGGAAAATTCCGAGGTAGTTATGTCGGCGGAAAATATGGAAATAGATAGTGAGATTATCCCAGAGAGAATCATACCAACATGGACGCAACCCATATTTTTCTTCCTTAAAGATGCGACTTTGCCGAATAACGAGGTATTGGCTAGACAGACAATGAGAAGAGCTAAAGCTTATACAATCATAAACAATGAGCTGTATAAAAGGAGCGTCACAAGCATGTTGCAAATATGTGTGGATTCGGCGGAAGGCCAAGAGATTCTCCTAGATATACATCAAGGAGAATGCGGGCATCACGCCTCGTCCAGAGCTTTAGTGGTCAAAGCATTCAGGCATGGATTTTATTGGCCAACAGCGTTGAAAGAGGCCAAAGATCTGGTGGAAAAATGTAACGGTTGCCAGAGATATGCCAGCAAGATACATATGCCATCGTCCGAGTTAAAAACAATACCAATTACTTGGCCGTTTTCTGTATGGTGCTTAGATATGGTGGGACCATTCAAACCGGCCCGGGGCGGGATGACCCACATTTTAGTCATGGTCGACAAATTCACAAAATGGATTGAAGTGAAACCAATAAAAAAATGTGATGGACCCACAGCAGTAAAATTCCTCAAAGATATTATCTTGAGATATGGTTACCCACACAGTGTTATTACAGACAATGGCACAAACTTTGCTGAAGGGGCCTTCGCTAGATTCTGTCAAGAAAAACACATAAGACTAGATGTCGCCTTAGTGGCTCACCCAACATCTAATGGGCAAGTAGAAAGATCTAATGGACTAGTATTGTCCGAAATAAAACCACGACTCGTCGAACCGCTGCAAAGGTCGGCAGGGTGTTGGATCGAGGAACTACCAGTTGTACTATGGAGCCTCAGAACTACCCCAAACTGGTCAACAGGGTATACACCATTTTTTCTGGTATATGGAGCAGAAGCCGTGCTTCCAGCCGACATAATACACGACTCGCCAAGAGTTACCCAGTATACAACCGCTAAGGTAAATGAGATAGCTCGGCAAGATGATGTCGATCTTCTAGAAGAAGCCAGGGAGTTGGCACTATCAAGATCAGTTATTTATCAACAGGACTTGCGACGATATCACAGCAAGAAAGTCAATCCAAGAGTGTTTAAAGAAGGAGATTTGGTTCTTCGGTTAGTGCAACGCACGGCCGGCATGCACAAACTATCACCCCCATGGGAAGGACCATTCATCGTGAGCAAAGCATTGCACAATGATGCATATTACCTAATTGATGCTCAGTCACAAGAAAAGAACAAGGCAGACAAAGCCGGCGAAGAATCGAAAAGACCATGGAACATAGCTTTACTTCGTCCATTTTACTCGTAGGAGTCATCTATGACACGTTGTAAAGTGACGCTTCAGGACGAAGTATCAACTATGTATTAAACCTCAGCACCTCGAGCAATGACTCAGGGACTGCCCTATATTATTTTTCATTTTGGATTATGTATTAGACCTCAGCACCTTGAGCAGTAACTCGGGGACTGCCCTATATTGTTTCTGAGTTTGGGTTATGTATTAAACCTCGGCACCTCGAGCAATGACTCGGGGACTGCCCTATAATATTTTTCATTTTGGATTATGTATTAAACCTCAGCACCTTGAGCAGTAACTCGGGGACTGCCCTATGTTATTTCACATTTTGAGTGATGTGTTAAACCTCGGCACCTAGAGCAGTAACACGGGGACTGCCCTATGTTGTTACACATTCTGAGGTAGGTACTAAACCTCGACACTTTGAGTTATGCACTTGGAGCAGTGACACGGGGATTACCCAACGTCATTTTTTCCTGAGTTATGTGTTAAGCTTTAGGACCTCGAGCAAGGAACTCGGGGACTATGACGTATTATCCATTATCTCGAATTAGGCATTAAAACCTCGATTTCTAGAGCACTGACTAGGGAATTGACCCACAATTGTCCCTTGTTACAAAAATGGGTATTAAGCTTCGGCACCCGGAACGATATTATTTCGCTTTCCCCAAATGTGGGCTTCGAGATTTATAACTCGGATAGAGATCAAGAACACAATGGTTGAGCCGTCAAATTTATAAAGGTCAGGCAATATTAAACGCCGAACTACGGTGGGACAAATCCAAACACACAATCCGAACTTACGAAATTGAAATCCACCAAAGCAAAGATTTAAACCAACAAAATTAGTTTAGACAGAATAATAACGATCACCATCATATGTGCCTCAGTGGCAAAAGGCAAAAGAGGTTCATACCACACAGAAAGTCGGACAGTTGTTTCACACACATCATACGCCCGGCATACCGGGGATAAGAAACAACTTAAAGTTTTTTGAACCTAAGGGGGAGCGACTTGGTCATGCACTAGGCGCTCCGAGGTAGACGACACCTCGGCCGAAGTTGCTTCGCCCTCCACAGAACTAGGAGCGACTTCATTGGAAGCCCGGAGCTATTGAGAAACATTAGCTTGAGCTTGAGAATGCCCAGTCCCTTTGGAGGATGATCGCACGTCGTCGTCCCCATCCGAGCTTGCGCTGGAATCACCAGAAGTATCCGAGTCGCCCTCATCCTCGTCCTGGTCGACCAAATTATCATCAGAGGCATCTTCGACTTCGACGTCATCCGCCAGGTTAGAAAGGAAACTCGGCCCTTCAATCCAGTTATGCACGTCCGCATACTCAACAACCTGGAAGGCACGGGCTTGTCGGCGAGCGAAGAATTCTGGATCCTCAACCCAACGGGATCCAGTGCGCAAATTTATCAAGGTATCGAGCGAAATATCCTCGTACCATGACATAACGACTGTGAGCGCCATATCAGCACCAGCTCGGCCAGCGGACTCCCTCCAGAGATTTAACTGGTTCTGGGATGCCATCAATCTTTCCACCAGTATCTTGATCTCATCAATATCAGGAGTTCCAGAAGTATTCGGCCAGAGAACATGGTAGGCCCGGATGGCTGCCTGCACCAAGTCCCTGCCCATAATCTTCATCGTACCAACGGCAGCGCCAACAACAACCAAGTAGTCTTGCATCGAGTATTCTGGGCTCGCATCTACGAGGACACCTCGGCGCACACGAGCATTAATCACCGCTCTAGAGCTCACCGGCTTAGCTTCTGGAAAATGGTCTACGCAAAATAAAAGTACATTGGTCAACGGTAAGAAAGAGAAGAAGATAACTCGGCCACGGTCAGAGGCTTACGATGAATATAGCTCATCATTCTCTGAAGATCTTGAGCCCAATCACCCTTGGTCTTCTCAAAGCGAGTGATCTCCTCGCTCATCGCCCGTGTCTTGAGTTCGGCAGCCTCGAGGAGTTCTTTATTTTTCTGCAATTGCAGAGCTAGCCGATTCTTCTCTTTGGAGAACTCCTGGTCAACTTTATCTAACTCAGACTTCTGAGAGAGCTTGAGGGACTCCACCTCGGCGCGCAAGCGAATTATCTCGTCATCTTTCTCTTTCAGCTGCGCCGAGTGAGTAGCGGCTTGTTCTAAAAAATGCAGCATCATATCAGGCATGGGTATGCATTCTTGATGTGACGCTGCAAGAGTTTGTAACTCGGCTATACCAAAGCCAAAAGGTTAAAAGAAACCCGAGATAAGTTTCGAACGGAAATCTGTAAAGAAAAAGGGTAACTAACCTTCCAGGGCCTTGACTTTCTTCTCAAGACGGATATTAAGATTGTTGATATTACCTATTCACCAGCAAAATGAGCTAACACCTAAAGTCCAAAACAATAAGAACTTTAGGGACAATACAAAAGTTTGTTAACTTACCAGCTTTCTTCACCACGGGAATGACATTCTCATACTTATCTTGCAATTTCTTATGTGCGAAAAGCAGCCTTTGGAATTCGGCAGTCCGCCGATCATGCGCAACCTAAGCGACAAAATAAATAGCAGTGAGATACTCGAAGCTAAGCCAGATCCCAATCAAGCAAAGCTTAACTCGGACCTAGGTGGATGGATATTCGAAGCTAAGCCAGATCCGAATCAAGCAAAGCTTAACTCGGACCTAGGTGGCTGGATATTCGAAGCTAAACTAGATCTGAATCAAGCAAAGCTTAACTCGGACCTAGGTGGCTGGATATTCGAAGCTAAGCCAGATCCGAATCAAGCAAAGCTTAACTCGGACCTAGGTGGCTGGATATTCGAAGCTAAGCCAGATCCGAATCAAGCAAAGCTTAACTCGGACCTAGGTGGCTGGATATTCGAAGCTAAGCCAGATCCAAATCAAGCAACGCTTAACTCGAACCTAGGTGGCTGGAAATTTGAACACTAGGGCAAATCCGAATTAAGCAAAGCATGACTCAGATCTAGGTGGCTGGATATTTGAACACTAGGACAGATCCGAATTAAGCAAATCATAACTCAGATCTGGATGACTGGATATTCGAACACTAAGACAAAACCGAAACATGCAAAACCTAATAAAACTTCTAAACGATGCAAGCTTCGGGGACTAGAGTATATATAATATCATTCGAATGACTAATCAAATGTCAATAAAAACAATTACCTCGTTCATCTTATCGCTGTCAAGCACGATCTTGGCAGCCAGATGCAAGCGACTGCTAATGTCGAAGAGTTGAAATGGCTGACTGCTTGGATTGCCCTCGAGCTGATCAGCAGCGTTCCAATTATTGGCGTACTCAACCAACGAGTCGAGGCTGTTCCCACTCTCAGTATGAGTCAGGACTTTACCTCGGACGTGTTGTGTAACCACCGCCGCCGCGGGACCCTTGTGAAGAGCGAGCTGAGTATCAGCGGCCGGGGTGACAACGGTCTTGGCAAAAGAAACCCCCTTGCGGAGCGCATCAGCAATTGTAGGCTGAGAAGAGCTACCAAGCCCTTTCTGAGATGAGGGAGGTTTGGTGACGACGACCTTCTTGGCCTTAGAAGAGGCGTCGGCAGGAGCCGTTACCTCGGCACTAGGGGTGGTGTCTTTGGAAACAGGAGGAACTATAGTTTCTGAGGGCGCCGAGATGGTGATATCCTCGGCTGGAGTTGGAGTTGTGGTTGAAATTGCGATTCTCGGGGGAAACTCCGGGGGCAGCGGGTTCGGAAGGAGGATCAACTGTCCGGGTTACGTTGGCATCAGCAACGGTAATCACGGGTGCATCTTGCCGAGGTAATGTTTGACTGGGAGCAGGAGGAGAGTCCACGCGAGCTGGACTAGGAACTCTGGTGTCTTCAGGAGGCGGACGAGAAGGCAGTCGAGTAGTATGACTCGTCATGCTTGGACCACTGGGCTTAGCAGAAAGAGGAGCGCTGCAAAAGCACAGAAAGTCAAATCAAGAAATACAAATGAAAATGAGCATACCCAGTAACTCCGGGCATAGTTTTACGCTTCGGAAGGTGCTGGGATGACTTTTTAGTTCGCTTCTTGGGGGCGGCTTCGGAGGCACCCGTTGGAGCGGCACGCTTCCGCGAGGTAGCAGGAGGTTGGGAGGCGAGAGTCTCGGAATCGTGCACCTGACCGGCCTGATTAGCTGGGGAAGTAGAAGCCGGAAATGCATAAGAGATAGACATTGTGGCAACTACCTCAAGAATTTGGACTTCGTCCGAATCTCCTTCCTCCTCGTGAGCCGAGGTCTTGCCACGGGCACGAGCCGGAGCGAGGTCCGACTTGGGAACGAACTCCTCCGAGTCAGGTTCCCCGCTATCCGGGGTGTTCCGATCTGCGGTCCACGGGAGGGCCAAAACCTCGGCATCTTCAATCTTCTGCTCCGCAAATCTCTGCAAGAAAAGAGACAAAGGAATTAGCAAAAGGAATCACAAACGCAATTGGGGGACAAAACATAAATGCATGAATTTACCTCGGGAGGGGGGTTCCCACGGGTGAACGGCTTCAGTCCCCGGGTCCAATCCTCCGGCATCTCCGTCTTAAAGATAGCTTGGACACGCTTGAAAATAAGATAATTATCGAGCTCAACCGTTGAGACTCGATTGGGATCAAGGGATCCGCTCATATAGCAGAGCTTATGCGAGCGTTGCTGAAAAGGGCAGATCCGGCTGCTAACGAAGGTGGTCATCAGATCCTCGCCACGTAACCCGACGCGGATCAGCTCCTTCAGCCGAATCTCAAAGGCCTCGGCCAGGGCATGGCTCTACCTAGGATTATAAGTCTAGTTCTTCTTAGAAGGGGGCCTGATGGAGAAGGCAGGGAGCCGAATCTTGTCTTCCTTCCCGGAATTCTTGACATAGAAAAACGATCTATGCCATTTCTTGCATGACTCAAGACCAGCGATGCGAGGAAACTCGGATTTCCTCCGAGGTGTGATGGACGCGGCTCCACACTGGGTAAGCAGTTTCTCTGAAGGTTGAAGGGATTTGTCTGGAACGACATTGGATCGGATCTGGAAGAACTTGGACCATACATGCACAGACGGCCAGAGGCCGAAGTATCCTTCCGAGGCCGAGATAAAAGCGGATAGAGAAGCAATGGCATTAGCCGGAATATGATGCGGCTGTAGGCCGAAGTAATCGAGGAATTCCCTAGAAAAATCGCTAAGAGGAAGACCAAACCCGCGGGCGAAATGGGACATAAAGACGACGTACTTGCCTTCGTTAAGAACGGGAGAATATTCGCTGCCGGGTAAGCGACAGGCTACCTCGGCAGGAATCCGGCAGGTTCTGATTATCCACTCAATCTCTCGGCGGGTGACGGTGGAACCTTGCCAGGAGCCCCGCTCTGGACCAGATGCTGCATCATCATCCTCAATGAGCGCACAGCTAACGGATCTTGATATAAGGTCGCCGGAGGAATCTACCGAAGAGAAACTAGCGGCGGAGCAAAGCCTAGAGGTGCAGAGCCCTGTCGTGGTCCTAGGCGAGAACGGCGACGGAGCAAAAAAGAAACCGCCGCGGGAAACCTAGAGAGCGGTAGACGCGTCTAGAGAAAAATCTAGGGAATGAATCCACAGAGAAACTCACCGGCGACAGTGCCGGAGCAAGTGTACAGGGACGAGGTCGACGGAGCAGAGGGATTAGGACCTCGCCGTCGAAGATTCCGACGAGCGCGCGGCCGTAGAAGCACGAACAGGCGCAAGGGTGAAAGGAGGAAGAAGGGCAACGAGGAGCGAAGGAGGAAAGTAAATCCTCTAGCCCCGTGCCCCTCTTTATAAACGCGTGGCCTTAGCGGTAGTGGGATCGTGCGTGCGGGCACTAACCGTGTAGATCGTGTATGCGGCGTAACTGCTCGTGGCTAAGTGGAACCACACCGACGACCACACGACGCAGGAGAGGATCAGGCCTCCTGACCGATGCGGTGCGCGAGGCGTCGTAGTGCCGACGCGACAGGCGCAGTAAACACTGTAGCGTTGTCAGCGGGAACTGTAGAGGAACAAAAAACTAGAGAAATAATGAAGAGTGTTACACGTAGGATGAGGCGTACACAAGAAGCTACACGGATACCTCGAATAAGAGAGGGTAACTCGGAAATAAGGAGAAATGACTATTGGGAAACTGATGTGACCCGGCCGAGGTACGGACGGGACCACACCAGCTTCAGGGACTAATGTTGGGGGGGTGACCCTGGATAGGGTCAAGACGGGGGAAGCCAAAAGGAGTTTCCCCGGTCTTATGCCGAGTTACTGGTTATATCGGCCGAATCATGTAAAGGTCGGCCGAGATAAGCATGACCATGACCTTTACCAGAGGGGCTGTACGTTATTCGGCCGACGTACGAGTCAGGTCGGCCGGGCAAGTCCGAATAAGACAAAATGCAGGTGAAGGCCGAGCCGAGTTAAGCAAGGCAGGGCCGAATAACATGAAGCTTGCAGGAGAAGGAAGAACCTAAGGTCAGACCCTAGCCTCGGGCTAGAAAGAATCTGAACAGAGCCAAGCGCAAAGGACAAGGCACAGAGCAGCAGAGGAGCAGAAGGAGGTCACGGAGGTGACAGTCCTAGAACCCGAGGCATGCAGGTGGGGCTCTCTGGAACTTTGCCGTCATTAGAAGAGGGACACAGAAAGGAGCTCGCCGAGTTACTATATTGGGACAAGCATATTCCTCGAATATGCTTGCCACGTCAGCCCTAGAGGAGCCAAGGCACCCCTTTATAAGGAGAGGCTTGGGTACTGAGGAAGGGATCGTCTCACTTTCTAGACCATTAGGCTTGTAGTGTTCATCTTCTTTCCCTGCATACAGCTCGAGGAGCACTTGTAGTCCACGAGAGGAGAAATAAAGATCTGTACGTCGGTCATTTGTGTGTAGAATTAACTACATCTTCCCTCCCTAGATCCCTCTAGCATCCATTGGCCCCATACTTTAGCCTACCCATGGCATCTGCCGTGTCACCACCACGAGAGTGCTATAATTGTATTAGTTTTAGATAATGAGTATTTGGAGGAAAACTGTAATACATGTGCGGAATTATAAACACTGTTTAGATATCACTGACAATGCCTCTAAGACCAGTTCATGTATCATTAATAGTTCCGATTTCCTGACTATTGGGAAAAACAACAAAGTGTTGTAGGGTTGATGGTGATATATGAGAAAGGAGTTGTTGGAAAACAACGACGATGGGTAGGCCCAATATGATATACTGGTACTTTCTGATAGATCATTTGTCCATAAGATATATATGGACTTGGTTACGATATGGACATGGCGGTATCTTCAAACATTACACCGTGACTAGGTATAACTAAACATAACCTGGCATGGTTGTAAGAAGTTTTTCTTTTGTGATCAAGATGAGACAGTACAACATCTTTTCTATCATGTTCTTTTGTGAAACTTTTATGGATGGTAGTTTCTATGGCTTTTAATATTGCACCACCAACTAATATTACACAAACATTTGGAAATTGGTTGAATGTGGTTGCTATAAAGGATAAATGTCACATCAGATCTGGTGTGTGTCCTTTATTATGGGCCTTTTGGAAGGTTAAAAATGACATTATCTTCAACATATCAAGTTTTCTTTCATCTTTGCAGCTTATCCTTTCGCTACCCATTCGATTCATATGTGGCCTTTTCTCTAGCCAGAGGAAGAGCACAATACTATGGATATTGGGTGCAGCCACTTGAAAAGAGTAGCATATACAGAGTGTGACCGGCTTATTGATTGGTGTTGGCATGTTGATGCATAGGCGTTGCATGTTGTTGCGTTCTCTTTTTACATGGCTGATTCATGGGGAGACTTTATGTGACCCGTGATTCGTAATAAGCTTCTAATACTTTGTGATACTTCTAATAACAAAATAGGAAGGCGTATGCATCGTTTGATGCAGAGGGCCGGGCTACCCCTTTTCAAAAACATGACGCCATGTATTACAAAGAATACGCTTTATTTATGGCCGTGCTAAGGAATATCTGTTTAACCTTTCTGCCATTGGACAAACAAGATTTTTCTGCACTACAATGTATTCGTAGTAGGTACATAGGCTGTATCAATCGGTGGATTAGTAGTAGGTACATAGGATATATCAATCGGTTTTTTGTTTCTAGACGTGAAAGCAACGAGTTCGTATCACTGATTTGGCTGGTTGTATTTCTTGTGGAATATTTCGCTCACGTCCAAATCCTGACTAATATCATCTGAGTTGGCAGTTCCCATGTACATCTACCGAGGAGCCTCCAAATGCAGCTTGATACGGACCGCCTCCTCGATATCTCTAACTATGTCCGAGCTAGATGTCCATTGTGTACCTTTTGGCCTCGCAGACCGGATAGCCAAATTAACAATCACCCGCATTGATGAATCCATCTTGTACCCGGTATCTAAGCAATGATGGCCTCCATGTTCCCGCTCTCAATTTGTGGACTAGCCTGTAAACACTGTATAAGTTCATTCATATGTTAATGCCAAAAGCACAAAGCCAGGATATAAAACATCTATCCGCGAGATGAGACTTACCCAGAGTGGTGGAGGATGGTTCCAAATATTGGAATGGCGAAGTCAAAGACATGTAGTATCGTTTAACTAGTGACATGGGGTGTGTGTGTGTGGGGGGGGGGGGGGGCAATTGCCCCCCTCCCCCGGTAAACATGTATGGCACATTTGACTTAATTTTGTCTAAGTGGAATGCAAGATTCAATTGGCTATAGTAGTTAAGAAATTAAATTTAATCAAAAAGTTAAATGGCTGTATATTTGACAAATTAAATATTAAAGCATTCATCTTCCCTAACTCCAGAATGAGAAGATGAATGACTGATACGTTATGAACCTTGACACTTAGAAAATTATTTACCTCTGGCCTCAACTTCTACATCAACCGTCAAACCATTGTATTCTGGACAATCTAAAACCTCTACCGTGAAGTTTCTGGTTTTAGTTGCTGCTGGATCTTCTATTTTTGTGAAATATGTGGCGACCCATGAATTCTCTAGGGAAAGCTTGATTATAAACTCAGTAGGACAGGAACCCCCTCTGGCTAACCACCATGGTCGTCATGACCCTTTGGGGTGGTTCTTTCCGTGTGCTGACAAAAATTGGTCGCGCAGTTAACACCTGCCTAGTCTCTCGTTGCCATTTCCAGATTCTGTCAAATGGGTCATGTGGGAACCTAAGACATAAATAGAGGGAGATTTAGTAAAGCCATGCGATTAATAATCGTTATTAATGATTGGCTTTGTCATCAAAATTTCCATTTTCTATTTTTTTTGTGGTAAGTTATTGTCATCTTTCAACCTTTAAAAAAAATGTTTGGTGCATGTATTGTCAACATGCTTGTACATGTTTTATGATGTATGAAACTCTATTTGACCTACAATAGTATGCACATGCTAATTGACATGTTTAACTAGTTGTGTAATTCAAGCTAGTTAGACTATTTTTTGCCAGATGCTATTGCTAGTGGTGTCTTGACATCTGATGTATAACTTTAGGTCAAGTATTGTGATGTAGCAGCGAAAAAGGGTCTCACAATCTTTTCCTAGGGACTAATATGACCGTAGGTGAACAAGCTTTGTACGTTGGATGTAGCATACAAATGGTGATACAATATTTTGGTATGACGAAGTAGAAAACATATACTATCGTTTAATTACTGGCACGATGCAATTGCTCCCTTCCCCACCCCCTAAGAATATAAGACCCATTTGAGATAATTTCATCTAAAATAAATATGCAAGATTTAATTGTCCATAGTAGTTAAGAAGTTAAATTTAAATTTAAATTCCCAAAGCATGCATGCCGAAAATGAAAACCTCCTACTTGCGAGAGATGGACATCGGTTAGGGTGTCAAATGGGATCCCACCAAAGTCCCACCTTTAATTAATTTGTCAAAATCTAGTTTAAATTTTTAAAAAAAATTATATTAGATTTTGGCAAATTAATTAACGGTCACTAGATTTTAACAAATGAATTAGAAGTGGAATTTTGCTGAAATCCTACTTGACACACTAATTACGGTGTGAGAGAAGAGAGAAATTGCGAGAGGACATGAAATGAGTCGACAAGAATTACGTAGATTAATTTTGAAAATGGCCTCTCACATAGGCAGTCCACCGCTTCAGCATGAGAACCGGCGATGCGTACAAATTCTGGGAAATGTGTCCTACTACTCCCTCCGTTTAAAAACATAAGATGTTTTAGCTTTGTGAAGAAAACATATCTAGACTTTTTTTAGTATGTAGATTCACTCTAAACATGAGTGAACTTATATACTAAAAATAGTCTAAATACATTTGCTTCACAAAGCTAAAACATCTTATATTTTAAAACGGAGGGAGTACATAGCTAGATTAAACCAAAAATATTTGCATGTTGAAGGGAAGAGGTCGATGCTAGGAAAAAAGTTATGACACGCACTTATATATGGATTGTCACTGTTTGGCATATACCAAGATTAAACCAAAAATATTTGAGGATAAGTGACTTGTACAAAATGGAACTCTCTTTGGAAGCAAAAATCAAAAAAAAAAAAAGATGAGTGACTTAGAGCATCTCCACTCACATTCCCAGAACGCCGATCCCAGGGCGAATTTTAGGTCTCACGTCGAAAACCGGTCTAGTCACATTTCTAGGAACCTGTTTTCATCCGGATTTGGACCAAGTTTGGTCCGGACTTCCCAGGCTATTCCCAGGATCCCGGGAACGCCCTAAGAACGTCGGACGAAGCGAATTCGGTGAAAAAAAGGAGACGATGTGTGGACCCGCCCAGTTAGCGACGGAAGCCGAGTCGTCGCCATCCTTCCGCCTCGAAACCCCGCGGAGGACCGCCAGACAATAACTGCGCGTCCTTCGGCCACGCGTCGCAGTAATGTCGCGCCACCGCGGCCTCCTCGGCTCCCGCGACGGACTGGCATACAATAACTTCCCGTTGTTCCTCCTTTTCCCGCCCTCGCCGCTACACCCCTCCCACCCTCGCCGCCTGCCTCGGCCTATAAAAGCCATACCCCTCGCCAGAACTCCTCACACTCTCTCACAACTCTCCAGCTCTCCCAACTCCAGCGAACCACAACTCCGACGAACTCACCACTCTCCCCCCCCACTTCCCCATGGACGAGCGCTTTCCTGGCGATCCCACGGCAGCGAACGGCTTCGGCCGCCGCACGCTCCATGGGAGGCGCGCATGCTCTACGACGCCGACTACATGGCGCCGCCGGACACGCGGAACCTGCTGGGCTGGAAGCTTAGCGCCGGCGGCATCCCCATCCCGCCAGTGCCGACCGGCGACAAGCTCACCGACGAGATCCAGGCCTTCATCGTGGCCATGGATGATCCCACCGCCGCCGAGAATCCCGACAACCTCCTTTACTAGGAGACCTTCTTCGCCGAGCGTCGCCTCCAGGAGCTCGCCCACCACGAGGGGCCGCCCGACTCGCCGCCGAAGCGCAACAACGCGGCGGGTCGCCGACATTGGTGGAGCGTGCCAGGCCAGACGCTCGCGGCGGTGCTACAACACATCCACGCCGGTAACACCCCGCGTCTCGGCTTCCCACGCACATCCACGCCGGCGTCTAGGGCGGGGCGGCACCCTCCGGCCAACTGGCTGCCGAGGAGGATGGCCAACCTGAGCTCCTCCTCCGCCTCGGCCTCCCGATCACCGGGGTCCATGCCGGCGCCTTCGCCGACGCTGCACCCAGTCAAGCGCGAGGCGGACTCGCCGGTCTGCTCACCGCTGCGGACACGGTCGCGGGCCATTTTAATAAATGAGTCCCGCGTGTCGGCGCAGTCCACGCCCACTTGCCGCCTTCGCCTTCGCCAGCCGAAGCCGGCCGATTGGGCGGTCTCCATCGACAAGGACGCCTTCGCCATAAAGATGGCGATGGAGCAGTCACTCCGGGATTCGGTGCCACAGCCGCCGGTGGAGCCGTCGTTGTCGGACATCCTCGCCTGGTCCAGGGCGGACTGGGAGGAGCAGGAGCGCCTCCGCGTGCAGCACTGGCAGGAGCAAGCCGAGCGCCAGGCGTGGTCCGGCTGCATGCTCGCCTACTAGGGTGCCCCGCTCGTTGTCCTCGATAACGACGAGGAAGCCGGCCCCTCCCACCAGCCATGGAGGTGCGCCGCCGCCGCCTAGGGGAGCTCCCGCCCGCCGCAGCTGCCAAGCGACGATGGCGACGAAGATGACGACAGGGCTGATCCCGGCTATTCCTCCTTCTATGGCAACCTCAGCATGTAGAAGCGGCGGTGGCTTCGGCGACAGCCTTTTTTATATTTTTTTTAGTTTACTATCTAGCCTAAATTCGGGTGTTCACCCGAATTCGATGTAATCCGTCTATATTCATCTATAATCAATGAAATCCGTCTAAATTTGCCGAAATCTGTTAAATTTTAGCCGAACGCGGGAACTCGGCCTGGGAACGTGAGTGGAAAACTCGGCGTTCTCAGGCCGAAAACGAGTTTCGTCCGGTCTAAAATTGGTCCGGATTTTGGTTAGTCACCCACTCTTATAGCATGTAAGCTGATTTTCAGAGCTTGCACAGCTCGCAGTTCGGACTTGAGAGTGTGTGCTGCTCTTTCCATCCGTTTGTATCCAAGTGTAAGGGATGATCCTCGATCTCCGATTCTTCCTTTATTTCCTTGCGTACAAACATGTGGATTCTAATCTATCACCTGCGATTCAGTTCGTGCAGTACACAAATTATCAGGGCGATTCAGTAGACTAGGCGGCCTTTCGTCAGCTGTCCTAGGGCTTGTCTCGGGGTCGATGAGGGGCACGAGGAGGTGCTTCTTTTCAAGGGGTCGCCGCGGTGCCGGCTTGGTGAGCTCGCCAGGAGCTGCGCACGCGAAAGCGTCCCTGCCCTCACGTGGCGGTGCAAGAGTGGGAGGATCCATGGCGGCGCGGGATCATGTAGCTAGCTCCAGTAACTGAATCGTCCATCCATTTAGCCATCGAAGACTCAACAACCTGCATCAGATTTGTCTCAATTGTACAGTAGTACGTAACAGAAAATCATATACTGTTGTTCATGTACCCAAAAGCAACAGTATGAAAACAGATCAAATGACCCGCGTTTTGGAACCTTCACCTGTCTGGACTCATAACAGCAACATATTTGTGTCAGTGTTTCCAAATGTGATGTAGCCCTGGCACTTGAATCTGGGCCAAAAGCAACCAATGGTATTTGGAAATGTTTTGGATTTGCATCGCTCTGGCTGTTTTGCAAGTGTGGTGCAGTGCACACTTCGAACGGACTCTCATTCATCCGTAGAAACATATCATGTATGTACCACCAATAATCTTATTCGAAATGCACCCACCTGGCCCTCGTTGCTGACACACCCATATATGGTCCTTTCCGACAGTAAATCATCTGAGGCTACCAACCATACCGACAACTCCGTGTTTTATCTGTTAGATCACTTTTGCATGGGGCGTCATTGCATGGGGACGGCGATGTAGACCGGATGCAGCGACGCTATGACCCGAGGGGGGCGACATAGTTGCATGGCGCCTACACGCTTGTGAGACGCGTTTGCAGCCAGTTGAAAAGGACCAAGGCGGCGGTGCTGCAGCCCGAAGGGGCGATGCGGCAGCAACCTGTAGCTCGATCGGTGGTAGGCGCGTGCTCGGGGACGTGCTTGGCGTAGACGGACGCGGGATCAATTGATCGGACCGACGGTGTGTATGCGCCATAGCATGGACGACGCGTAGATTGGAGACGATGGCAGCGTTGTCGCTGAAGTCCCGGGCGATGACGACGAAGACGATCCGAGGGGGACGGCTGTCCGAGGTAGATCGTCGGTGCCGATGGTCGGAGTAGAGGCGCGATAATGACGACGGCGGTGGGATACTTAATCCGATCTATGATCGGTAAACCAAAAAAGAAGACCGACCAAGCGATCGATGGAGTCAAAAACCGATCTAGAGATCGGAAAAGACTCACCAGGGCTGCCGATCACAGATCGGCGGGCGAACCCTGCGACGGATCGCGTGCCCCTCGGGGGCGTCGTGGCGGAAGCGTGCGGCTAGGGTTTGGACCGGTTAGATTGATGCCATAAAATATAGAGTAAACCACACGTAGTGGTCCTTGTATTGCTCATTATATAGAAGGATTACAATGGGAGTCCTAGTTTCATAAAACACACACACATATAAAAGGAATACACAATATGACTGTATACCTATACAAACACGACACGGTCACATATTCTAACAACGGCGACGGGTAGCAGGCAGAGGGAACCACGTTGACAGGAAAATTGCGGCGGCGGCGTAGAAGTTAGCGGACGAGTTGTGCGTCCGAAAAAAACCCTAACCTAGGCTCAAATACCATGTTGGAGTAATAACAACTTGTATCCAGAGGGCCAAAGGCCATAATATATAGTACATGTACACATACATAAAGGCCTCTAACTAGTAGAGAAAATACAATATACTATGTCCGCGTATGGTCTTCGTCACGTCGGGTTCTTCTTCGCCTATATCGAGTACCGACGCCGTGCCTTTCGAGGCGTCCAGCATGACCACTCTGGGTCGTCGCTGGTTTTGCCGTCTTCTACATCTTCGTACACAACAACCTTGTCGACATCGTCGTCTTGTCCCCTACGACACTGGCGCACAAGTTTAGGATGGTCCCTACTCTTGTGTGCTCGGTTTTGGTAACACCGGTACATGCCTTCATCCCCGACGTGTCGCCAAGCCTAGCAATCTTGGATCGGCGCCTCGTCTTCGTCGGCCTCAACAAAGTCTTCTTCGACATCGACAACTTCCTAGCCGCCTTGTGACATAGGTATGCCCTACGGGTGCCTAATGATAGCCTACCCGGGTTGGCCTAGTAGGAGCCCACGTAGCGATGTGCCCCTGATGTAACAACCCATGTTTGTAATATATGTACTCAGTACTTAAGCATGACATGCATCTATTTAAATTATCCAAGTAATGCATGTGATCAAGTGTGTTGAATTAAATGCAAACCCTAAACCCTAATTCCCCCCCCCCCCCTCTCCTTGAAACCACACTCAAATGGTTTGAATTTTGAAAACCCCAAAATTTGTGGAGCCCAAATTGTTTTCAAGGGCCCTTAGTGTTTTCAGATATTTTATAAAAGTCTCTATATTTTGAAATTGTTCAAAACAGATTACAAAATGAAATTCAAAAGAGAAAATGCAAAACAGAAAAAAAAGAGTTTTACTAAAAAAAGAGAGCCAGGCCGCAGCCCAGCAACTCCCTCTCCTCCCTCCCTCTTCCGCGGCCCACCTTGGACCAATGTGAAGCCTGCAGCCAGCCCATACCCCTTCGTTCTTTTTTCCCTTTCTTCTTCGTCGACATAAGGACGCTGGCGAGGAGAGCTGCTGTGTGTCGATGCCGGCGCCGTTCCCGCCTCGCCGAGATGCCCACCGCGCCAAGATGAACGCTACCGACGCCACCAATGCCTATAAAATCCCCTCGCACCTTTGGATAAACCCTAGATCCCCTCTTATCCCCAATTTCTTTTCTAGCCAGAACCGATCCCTCAGGTACCTCGCCGCCCCGCCGTTCCTGAGCTCCCGGCGCTGCTACGAGGTCGCCATCGTGACCGCCGTGTTCGCCTCGGTCTTGTCCTCCAACCGTGCGAGCCGATGAAGCCCCAGGCCACCGAATCGCCATCTCCATTCCGACGACCTCCGCCGCCGTCCTCGTCGAATCCGGCCGTGCCTCGCCTCGCCGACCCTTCAGTAAGCCTCTAGGCGAGCTCCTAATTCTCCTGGTGCTCCTCCCTCCTTTGATTGCTTCCGGAATCCACCCCACCACATGCACCTGTCCCTGCCACCGATGGCCGCCTCCGTTCTCCTACTCCGGTGACCATCTTTGGGCGGCGCCGCCTCTATTTGGTTCGCGCTACTTCGCTGATTCGAACACATGCAATAGCGCTTACCAGATCGCCCTCCTCCGCCGTCCCTGGCCGCTGGCCGACGCTTTCTCCGGCGAGGTCCGCGTGGTGCTCGCGTGGCCTACCTGCATGGCCTTGGCCCCACCCGTCAGTCGGTGTGGGTAGTCCCAGCCCTAGTGAGAAAAGCCCTGAACCTGTTTTGCGCGTGTGTCTGCTGATGTGGCTTCGACCCCACCAGTCAGTCACTGTGGGTATGTTCAGATGTGGTAAAAAAAAGCCCTAGGTTGTATTATGACGTCAGCCTGATGCAATAAAGGTTTAAATATTTCAGAAAATGATTTAAATATTGTAAAATTCATATATTATTATTTATAAGTCAGAAAAATATGAATAATATATCAAAATGTTCAAAAAAATGAGTTCTACATATTTAAGATATAATCATACATTGATCAACAACTTTAATGACAAGTTTCATTAGAGAACAAAATCAACCCCTATCATGTGTTTCCGGAGTTTTCCGAGTTAGGGTTTTCAACCCTCGGAACCCCGTTTAAGTTGTCAAGCATGCCTTAGGATTTCATTTCAACGCAAGTTAACTTGTCATATCATACATATTGATTGAGCATTGCACATGCCATGTATTGAATGTTGCTTCTCCCTTTCCGACATTTGGTTCTTCGCGATAGGATCCGAACCCGAAGTTGAAGTCAACAACACCGAAGATCCATACCTGTCTACTGACGGACAAGGCAAGCGTAGCCTCTCATTATAAACCTACTTTTACAAAGTATATTACTTTCTCGCTATGATGCACACGATTCCAATGTGGTCTTTTGTCAGTAGTTAGGGTTACCTATCTGCTGCATAGTTTCCCTATTGTAGCCTTATACTCCTGATCCACTGCTCCTAGCATACCTAGGTTTGGCATCTGAGCGTTGCTAGAACTTCTGAGATCGACAGCTTAGCCATGCATAGTATCAACGTCTGATCTATCCGAACGATGAATCAGAGGTGCCGGAGAATCTAGAAAGGTAGGATTTTGGTGACATTCCCGAAGGAGTTAACTAAATCTGCTAAGGCTTGTATGGGAGGCCACGTTGGGTGTGGTTTTTGTAGTCCCATGCTCGCCACCACTAGGAACTGAGTTCTTACCTTTGGAACCAAGACGAGCATGCAACCACACGGGGCCTGGAAAACCTCATGACTGACTAACTTGCCTAGTAGATTCCATGAGTCACATAGTTCGGACGTTCCATTCGACATATGCATAGAAAATCTTTTGAAAGATTTGCCGGGTGAAGTTGGTGCATTCATAACAGGTAGGTAAGCGTGGCCGTGGTTGCTTGGGGTAGATAGCGCCCCTGGTAAACCAACCTCGCCTCACATCTTTAAGTACCGGCTTCGGGATTTGACCCGTTACGGCGGAATCATACTTATTGCGTGACTCATGGTCTCGGCGAAAGCAAGGTAAAGGTCGTGGTCAACCGCCCTCTACCGGCCTTCCAAGGAAGAGGGATAATAATTTGGCATTAAGAGTCGGTTGGTGCGTGTGGGTAAATTTGTACACCCCTGCAGGGTTAAATCTTTTCGAAAAGCCGTGTTCACGGTTATGAACGACTTGGCGACCAGACTTAAGATCATAGATAACATTAACCACTATAAAACTTGCTGATCCACGTGTGCTTAAGGATGCTTCCTCCGGGTCGAGGGGGTGATCCTAGATAGGAGGTTCTGATGAAGCTGGTGGTTATCGAGATGTGATGAACAAGATGAAGAAGTCGCTATCTTATCCCTTTTAAAAGATTCTGAATAGACGAGCCTCTTCTCTACCTTGTTTACAAATAAAAATTGCTTTCCGCCAAAGAAAATCCAGAGAAAGCCTTTCTAGCCAGAGCATGTAGATACTAGGTTATCTAAGTCTTGCGGAGTACATTCTCGTACTCAGCCTTGCGCCATTGTTGTTTTTCTGAAGAGGATCTGGTTGCAACTGAAGGTGGCTTCTACGTTGACATCGACGAGTAGTTGGGGGTCCTAGGTAGCAGCCTGAGGACTATGGGATGGGCGTCGCTTTTGTTTATGGCCTCTTAGGCCTTTTGCTAAGTTGTTGTGTAGAACAACATAATTTTCTTTTGTTGTGTGATGTAATGTTGGGTCTTTGACCTCTGGTTTGTAATAACTCTAATATCTTACTTTGTTAAGAGTTTAAACTTATGCTGTTGAATCCCTGTGTTCTGTAATGTTACCGAATCATACTGTGATCTTCCGTGTTTGGAGTTGAACTTATCTTAGATGATGATCTAAGGTTAGTTTAACCCTAACCCCGAGGGGTGCTACACCTGATGACGAAGCCCGGGAGGAATTCGGGTGGCCCAAGCCCAGGAGGGATTCAACTCCTTGGAGAACACGGCTAGCACTAGATAGAATTTCAAAGGGAAAAACCCTAAACCTATAACTGACTCGGCCTATCCCCGGGACCTAGCCTATCTATATAAAGGCCAGGAGGGCATGACGAGGAGGATCAATACCAACCCTAGCATACACTACGCCAGATCTCATCTGCGTTCCTCTGTAACCTTCGGCTTCGCCATCAATCAAGAGCATACAAGAAGAAGTAGGGTTTTCCCTCTGGGGCATGAACCTGGTTAAACACCGTGTCCCGCATTGCTTGTCTGTTAGCCGTTTTGTGATCTCCAGCGTCCCCTCGTTCTCCAAAACTCAAGTCCATAACAATGGGAATTGATGAGTCTAACCCTCGTTAATTGGCACCTTCTGTGGGAACTGGAGAAACTGATGTAGCGGTCGTGTCGGCCCCATCCACCGCAATCTTCGACGCCTCCGCGACGGAGAACCACCTCCTCTTTGTCACCATCGACTTCACCATCCACTCACCGGCGACCCGCCAGGATTTCGATTTCGTATGAGATGGAGTCAATATGATGCTTGGGAGCTTATGCTTCCAGGTGGGCCAGCTCGGCACCCTTCGCCTCCCGGAGCGGGTAGTGCCTCCGGCAATCGCACCTGCTTCGTGGGTGCCACCCATTGGTGTCCTAAGCACACCCTCATTGACGTACGATTCGGATGATAGAAACACTTGCAACTCCGATCTGTGCAACCCTCCTACGGAGGAAGGAACCTACGGTTCTGGATTTGAGAGCTGCGGGAGTAATGATTTCCCCTATCGCTACATGTGCGCGGTTGTCGATGACGCCCACATAGACAACGGAGCCAATACGATGGATCCCCCTACCGGTGCGAATGGAGGTCCGCCCCCTCCAAACGCCAACGGCAACGCTCATCTGAACCCAGACGGGACTGCCCCTTGCAACCAAAACACCACCAACGGTGACGAGGCGACCCGACAGGAGATTCGCCTCAATGAGATCGAATGGGAGAGAGTCCACAATGCCGTGCACGACAACCCCTGCCTTCAGATGCTTCACGCGACATGCTGATGGGCTACCACTAGCTCCTTTTGAAGGAGCACAGCCAAAAGGTTGACCATCACATGGAGCTCGAACAACGTCGGAGGGCAGCCGATGAATTGAGCGCTCGACGAGTCGTGCTCTCCTCCATCCACGGGTCCTCTTTGAAAGGAAACGACGGAAACACCGCCTACAAGAGCCGCTCTCGACTAGAGCGTATGGACCCTAGCGCCAGATGAGAGGCCACCAAGGCACTCGACCTGTCCTTCATGTCGATTGACTCGCAAGGCAACATGATGACCAAGACGTCACAGGACGCAGTCATAGAGGCTACTATGTACCTACTTGGCAATCAACCACCAGTCGGGGATCCAAAATCCGCCATCCATAAGTTCGCAATGACAGGCCTCGGCCTCGTCGGAGCCGTGCTAACCAGAGAAGAACCTCCGGAGCCGAAGAAAAAGGCTGTGGTAAATTTCACAAGGAGCTGCACACCTTTGTATGATGAGTAAGATCACGACTTGATGCGGCGACGCCGCAGCCCGCAGCAAAAGAGCCACAACTACGACGCTCGTAATAAGCTCATACAACACAAGATCGATAAATCACGCACAAAATGTGCGTGCTCCGCAGAATCGGAGGATGAAGACATGGAGCTCTGCGGCGCCAGATGCTTCAGTAGGACCATATGACAGACGTGGATGCCTAAGGGCTTCAATCTCCTATTGGACAACCCAAAGTTTGACAGCCTGCAGGAGCCAAAGATTTGGCTAGACGACCACATCTCATCGGTCAAGCTGCACGGTGGGAGCAAGAACACGGCCATGCAGTGCCTCCACAGAATCGGAGCACATTCACTTCTACATCGACAAACAAGAAGGGCACAACCAGACCCTGGCTTAATAACCTCCTCTCCGGATCCATCCGCAGTTGGGACAAGCTAGTCTACTACTTCATCCACAACTTTAAGGGCACCTGCAAGAGACCAGCCTCCATCGAAGAGTTGCGCGCCTGCTGCCAGCGGTCCAATGAGCATCTAGTGCTGATCCATCATCAAGAACTCCGCCGAGGACATCTCGGAGGAAAGAGCAATCAACGCCTTTAACAACGGCATAAGGCGGCGCGAACTCAGAGAGGAACTGGGCCGTGTCAAGACCAACACCATCGATCACCTGATGGACATCACCAACCGTTAGTTTGATGGAAATGATGCTATCAACCGAACACGTTTGGATGATGAAGATGACCTCAGGCACAAGCACGACCATCGCAGAAAGAGAAGAGCGCGTGTCTACGACGATCGCGAAGAGATCGATACGGTCGCGACTGGCTACACCGATCGCTGCGACGACGGCAACTGCAGAAGCGGCTACCATAGTGGTAGCTACCGCGACAGTGGTAAATCACCTAATCATGACAACGCCGTGCTCACGATGATGAGCTATCCATGTTCAAAAAGCTGTCAGGTCCCTACACCATTCAATTCTACATCGACAAACAAGATGGCAAAAAGAAATCCAGCCACCTGCTCAAGGACTACAAGGAGTTCCAGAAGCTCCACAAGGGTTATGCCCAGGTACGATGTGACGCAGTGAATCAGGGGTTTGGCTCTGCCCCTGGGCCCATCGCATATGGCGCCCTACCACCACCACCCGGAGGACCCGCACAGCCTGTGCTGTGCCGGCCCAGAATAACGGAGCAGAACGATATCCACGACCGATGGGTACCATGATAATACAAAAGGGGCATCCATCCAACATAATCCAAAAGACGATCACCCGCTAGATAAATCTGGTCGTCACCTCTCCACTAGCCATACCTGAGTACCTCAGCGGCTCTGAGTCCTGCATCACCTTCGATAGATCCGACCATCCTCGCCAAATTCCTTGCCCAGGCCACTATGCCCTGGTGCTAGAGGATCAGATCGGCAGGTTCGAGATGAGTCACGTGTTCATGGACTATGGTAGCGGCATCAACCTTATGTTCACTAGCACACTCAAAGCTATGTGGATCCTACTATGCAGCCTGGAGGCATCAGATACAACCTTCCATGGCATTGTCCCAGGGAAGGGAGTGTATCCCTGGGAAAAATATGGCTCGACATCATCTTCGGCACCCCCAAGAACTTCAGGAGTGAGTGTCTCGAGTTCGAGGTGGTCGACTGGTCTTCACAATACCACGCCATCCTCGGTCTCGTGGCATTCGCAAGATTCCTGGCAGTACCGCACTATGCGTACCTGCTATTGAAGATTCCAGGACCCAACAGTGTCATCACTGTCCTAGGAAGCTTCGCCAAGTCTGATAGTTGCGACAGATACTTTAGCAGAATTTCCCAGTCTCTCGGCATGCAAGAGGAACTAGCAAGACTGAAGGAGTCGATAGACAACAGTCTGCCCCTGGTGAACAAGCATAATGCACCCGACCTATCCTTCGAATCCATAGTCAACACCAAGGCGGTGCAGGTCCACCCAACGGACCCCACCAAGATGGCTCTGATCGCCAACAACCTAAGTTCCACATAGGAACTTGCACTCGTCGAATTCCTCCGTGAGCACTGGGAAATCTTCTCCTGATGTCTTATGGACATGCCAGGAGTTCCCAGGGAATTCTCCGAGCATGCACTCAATGTATATCCGAATGCGCGGCCAGTCAAACAAACGATGCGGTGACTGTCCGAAGGAAGAGCTGAAGTGATTGGTATTGAAGTCAACAGACTTCTCGATGCTAATTTCATAAGTGAGATTAAAGAGAGCACATGGGTAGCTAACCTTGTGCTAGTCCACCAAAAGGACACATACATCTTGCGTATGTGTGTGAACGGCCCTTACCAAGCACTGCCCAAAGGACAATTTCCCTCTACCGCGGAACAACCAAATCATTGACTCCACCGCGGGATGCGAACGACTCTCGTTCCTCGATGCCTACTCATGCTATAACCAGATTCGACTGAAGGTTGAGGATCAAGAAAATATTTCATTCATTACACCATTCGGGGTCTTCTGCTACAAAACAATGCCTTTTAGGATCAAGAATGTAGGTGCAACCTTTCAAAGGTGCATGCAGGCCTGCCTGAAGAATCAAATTGGTCGAAACATCCAAGTCTATGTCGACGACATAGTGGTAAAGACCAAGGAGAGCCAAACATTGATCAACGATCTCCACGAGACATTTGACAACCTTGATCGATACAGGATCAAGCTAAACCCAGAAAAGTGCGCCTTCGGCGTCCCATCTGCACTACTAGGAAAATAGCTATAGATAGATAAGACTTCTGTGGCGCATATGTTCCGCCATGCGCCATAGAAAAACAACAGTGACGCATTATACCAAATGCGCCATAGAGTTCTTCACTCTTGTGTGGCGCATGCACCGGAACGGTGCGCCACAGAAATATGGCAGGACCCGCCATCGGGGTTGGGCTACTAACTTTCTGTGGCGCATATGACCATATGCGCCACAGAAAGTGAGGGTAGGCAACGCCACAGAATCTTGTTGTCCAACCATATGTGGCGCATATGTCTATATGCGCCATAGAAAGTGATTTTTTTGTGGCGCATATAGATAAATGCGCCACAGAATGTGGAAAAATAGATCCCCCTTGGATCGCTTTTAACTTTTGTAAAAAATAAACGAAAATGATAAAAACTTCAAAAAAATAATTCCTTAGAGATGCAGTTATATTTTAGGGTATAGTTGTAGGGAAAATTTAAAAACATGAATTTCGATGTATTTTGCAAAAAAAAGGTCATGGCACGGTGAAACGGCCATAACTTTTGCTACGATGTCAGAAAAAATATTTTACCCATCAAAATGATCGTCTCGAAATTTCCCATCTGAATTCAATGGAAAAATGTCGTTCTGGAATTTACAGATTCCCCAAATTTGAAAAGAGTAAAAAGTTATAGTAGAAAGAATTTTTTTCCTATAAAAAAGGGGGGAGAAACTTATGTGGCGCATATCACCCATATGCGCCACATAAGTCTTGGGATTTGAATTTTGAATTCCCGCGGTGCCCTCCCCCTCTCTTTTATCCTTCTCCCCTTTACTCTTCTCCTCCACTTCTGCTCTCCTTCCCTTCTCCTCCTCCTCCTTCTCCACTCTTCGGCCACCTCCTCTCCTACTTCGGCCATGGCCTCCACCACCTCTGGCGACACATCCTCCACCGCCTCCTACTACTCCTCCTCCTACTCTAGTGACTCCTACTCCTACTCCGGCGATACCTCCTCCTACTCCGGCGACCCCTCCTACTCCTCTTCCTCATTCTCCTACTCCGTTGGCAACCTGTAACACCCTCAGAATCTACCCTATGCAAGTTTTAGCAATTCCCGCCAAACCCGCATAGAAACGATTCAAAGGTGCCCACCAGGCACTTGCGTGCGGGTGGAAAACGAAGTAATATCATTACACATTAGTCCACGATGGAACCCACAAAACAGATATATACAACAACGACTCCAAGAGTCAAGAATACAGATATACAATACAAAGATCCAAATCACCTTGAAAACAATATAGCGTCCGAGTACGGACAAGATGCAAATTGAGCTAAGAGCCCTGAAGAATAACCAATTGCGTCCATAACCCTGCCCAGGCCAAGCCGGAAGGGTAACCCTGCTAACGACGTCGATCCCAAAACCTGCTTAAACAAAAGGGGTGCCGACAAAGGGCAAAGGAAAAAGAGAGCGGTCAGTACTGAGGCCAGTACACGGCGAGACTAGAATTCGGCGGTCCTCGCCTACATAGGTATGGTGGACTGAAGCGGCAGCGCAACATGCACTAAACACCCTATAGAGACTCGATATAACTGTCGGCTATCAGAGAGGGATGAGAAAGACCTATTCGGAACCAACCTGATACTATCACCAAACATACCCATCCTGGTATTTCCCCCTCGAGACCAAACGAGAAAGTCAACCGAGGAACTCACACAGTTGGCAGTTTTATTTATTCAGTTATCGTTGCAGCAATTACTAGTCAGGTATATATAGTCATCCTGATATAATAAGCAGTGGGCACTTTTAGTTAACCATTCCGTTGTAGTTGCGACACTTACTAGTCAGATACAATTAGCATGAGATATCCCAAACCCAGAAGTTGTTGGTACTTTTATTTAGCCATTCCGTTGTAGTGAAGCTGATTACTAGTCATATAGGACACAAGTCAAATTATAACAGTAAACTTTAGTTATAGTTGTCTATGATCGAGAACTGTGCTCCAAGTCGTCCATAACCGCGGACACGGCTTCTCGAAAAGATTTAACCCTGCAGGGGTGCACCAAAGTTTCCACACGCACCTACACCCTTGTTGTCAGATCAGGTAGGTACAAGATCACAAAACATACACCCAACGGTATGTCGACGGGGTTTCGGACACGGCGTTTCTCAGACCCAAAGCAAGCACATGGGGGCCACCCCACTAAGCTACCCGTAACGAAGTCGGCCGGTCTCCGAGACGGACCCAGGGTTTGTGACAATGGCTATAAACGACTGGGAACCCGAAAGTGTGACTGGGCTTGTCGATACCGCGAAAACATTCCACATTGGTTCCAAAACAGTACAGGCGCTCCACGCGCAATCGTAAATAAAGCAGTAAAGCATAGCATAAGTACAGGATAGTAATAAAGCCCCAAACTACTTTGTGGCCCCCGGTACAGTACTTTGAAATCAGGTACTAATCGATGGGGGTGCCCACACACCCCACCTGTGGTTAGCGCGCTCGATCTCGGAACAGGTGTCAAGAACTCGGCGTCCTACGGGACACCAGTGAGCGGTTAAAAACCAAATATTGTCTATTACCCACCGGTGCCTCTGCATTATTTTCCTACTTCAATTTTAGTTATTAAACAATAATTAAAGCCATGATCATCTCCAACATAAAGCATAAGGCATTTCTCCAACAACTGCGGTACTTGACAACACGCAACAGCACTTGAGCAAGCGACTACGACACGCAAGACCAACTATCTACCAAACAACATGTAATAGGATGTGTCCAAGGCAATATAAGGCTGCAAGGGATACCACGGGTACGAAAACTAGAGCATTGCAACACAGATAGCAATAGATCAACAGGAGGAAATAAAGACTATAAAAGTAAGATAGATAGAAAGGGGAAGATTGCTCGCCTGGAAAACATTGCCGAAGTTTCATCCGAATATCGGGTCGACACTCGCATCAACTCATCGGCCTAATATGTGAAGAAGCAAAGCACTAGAAGAAACAATGGATGCACTATTTAATACTACGGCAGAAGATCGGGCATGATGCATGTATGATGTATGACATGGCAAAGATGCGATGCGATTAGGCAATATTAAACAGAACTGGGGTCCCGATAATTATTTAGACGATTTATGTTGTTTAAGATACCCCGCAATTTAAATGTTGACTTAACAAGGCAAAAACATGTCACCGGTTCGCTACACAAATTTAAATGGGGCCAATATTAGGCTAGATTTGCCTGCATATGGTCTCCATATTTATTTATGAGGTGAATCGGCATAAGGCCCCCAACCCATCCAATATGTATGCGACATGAACATTTTATATGCAACAAGTATACATTATATAGCATAAAAATATTGGTCTCGGGAAAAGGGGTCACACATTTATGAGCGAAGGTCTTGGGGGTCCGAGGGTTCGGGGGATCGATCTCGAGCTTCGAACTCCGGGATCGGTCTTCGGAATCCAGAAAGATCTTGGAGTTCGGTACCCACGGTCTTTTGTGGTGCTTCGGGGTCTCGCCTCGTGTCGGTCTCCGTTCCAACGGGGCCGAAGATCTTGGACTTGTGTAGCGTATCAAGGCTTTTCGACTCGATTTTGGAGCATCACTAGGAATCCACAATTGAGACACTTGAGGTTGCACAAGGGCCAGGGCATCGGTTAGCAACATAACCTCACATCCACACATATGCCAACATCCGGCATGCACACATTCAGCAGAGAATGTGCGACAGAGGCATGTCGGCGGGGATCGACGACAAGTACGACGCAGTTGGCGTCTGCTCAACGAGGTAGGGAGGGACCCCTGGCAGCGGGCAGAGGAGGCTCGGCACAGGGAGTCGCGAGGACGCGTAGGCCGGTGGTGCTGGGCACGGTGCTGCAGACGCAGCAGGCACGAACGCGGCCGAGGTGGAGAAGAGGGCGGCATGGCCCCTGTGGTGGTGGCCAAGCACGACAGCGGAACAATGTCAGGTGGAGGCGACGCAGAGGCGGCGCGAGGAGGGGACTGGCGCCGGCGGCTCGATGGTTGGCGGAGGAGGGTCGCGGAGGCGGTGGTTGGCGACGGACGGAGGTCCTGGCATGAGGGCGTGTCCGTGCCGAGAGAGAAAGGTCGGCCGAGCGTGGAGGAGAAAGGGCGCAGGACGACAACATGGTCGCGAGCTCGTGGGCGGAGGCGGGCCAGAGCTGACAAGGAGAGACTCGGCGGAGGCGCTCGGCGACGTTGGGGAAGGCGAGAGGCGGCGGCGGTCTCCAACGAGAGGTGACCAGAGGAGGCGACAGAGGAGGTCGATGGGGCGGCCGTGGAGGGAGAGGGAGGCGCGGCCTGCTCAGCATCTTGGCGGCGGAAGGGAAGGTGAGCCCTGGCGACGGCGGTTGTTCTCTGTGGGAGGAGGAGGCGAGCGGGGGGTCGGGCGTGGTGGTTCCAGGGGAGAGAGAGGAGCGTGCTGGGGAGCGTGTACCGCGTGGGGTGGGTGTCACGTGCGTGCGTGTGTGTGGGTGGGTCGATTTGGTGGTTGGCGGCGGCAGGGAGTTGGGTGGTTTGGGGATTAGGGTTTAGAAAGGGTAGGTCTAGGTTTAGTTTTTATATGGGGTAGTAGGTGGACTCTGGTTGGGCCGATTGGGCCTGACCGGTGTCTGCCTCCCCCGGGGATAAAATAGGTCTTTATTATACTATATTTATTTTATTTTGTTTAGAACAAAACAGTTGCAAATATGTTTAGACAAATAAGGATCCGAACGGACCGGGGTTTGAATTTTGAAATAGAAAGGGGGATATTTAGAAAACAAAATATGGCTTTTCGGAAATAGTTTTAGACAGATAGATGCATGATGATGTCATGATGATGCACAAAGTATAAACAACAGCGATTTTCTAGTAGTGGTTTTCCCCGGGGTGCTACACAACCCCTCCTCCTACTCCACCTACACCGGCGGCCTCCTACTCCGGCGACCCCTCCTACTCCTCCTACACTGGCAGCCTCCTACTCCGGTGACCCTCCTCATCCTCCACCCACCTCCTACTCCGACTAGATCTAGACTTAAATCTGTGGCGAGTATTGCAATATCCGCCACAGAAGTTTGTGATTTGAAATTTTGGGCGGGATATAGTCCGACTTTTTTTAAAATTCGAAATATAGTTTTGTGGCGCATTTTGAAATGTGCCACAGAAGTTTACTTTAGTGGTGGCATATTAGTGGTGCATCTGATATGCGCCACAGAAGGGCAATACCCATGCGCCACAGATGGGGGTTTTCCTAGTAGTGTCGGGAAATTGCTCGGGTACTTCATCTCCAAGAGAGGTATCGAGGCCAACCCAAAGAAAATAATGGCTGTACTAGCCATGGAGAAGCCGAAGAATATCAAAGGAGTCCAACAGCTAGCTGGGTGAATCAATGTGCTCAGCAGGTTCATCGGCCACATGGGCGAAAAGGCTTTCCCATTCTACCAACTTCTCCATAATTCGGAGAAATTCAAGTGGACGACTGAAGCCGATGAAGCATTCGAAGACCTCAAGCGTCTACACTCTACATATCTAGTACTAGTGACACCTAAGGAGAGAGAGCCTATGTTGTTATACTGTTGGGTTCGCATCATAGAAAACAAAAAAATTCCTACGATGGGAACTGTTTACGGCACAATCCATCTATCTAGATACAATCAACGGGTGGATATACATCCAGAATACATACCCTTGAAGATCAACAAAGCTTTACGAGTATGGACTCGTTGGTGATGTAGTCGATCTCTTGTCGATCTCAAGATCGCGATGAAGTCCAGCCGGTCCAGCACCAGCAAGTTGTAACATCCCAAAAAATATTAAACTAGAATCATCAAATCCTAATCATCAAAATTAGGGTTAACAAAAACTTTTTAAATTAAAAATATGAAAGCATGCATGTGTCTATGCATCCCATTTTAATTCTTTTGAATTGCCTTGTTTAGGTGTTTCTTTGCTTGTAAAATGTTTCTTAGGTGAAATAAACATCATCTAAACAATCCCCACACTTTTACCAAAGACAAATAAATCAAAACAAACCAAATTGGGTGAATGGTCATTTTGACCCATTTAACTCCCATGCCTACTTTGGCTGTCCCAAACTTTCAGAACTTAACAGAAACTTGTTTGGATCTTTACACCCCTTGATTGTACTCATAACAAAGTATCAAGGCCCACTTTGTGATCATCCAGAAACTTTCAAATGCATAGTTGAAAGGACAGTTCAAAATTGAATCTTTATCATATGGGAAGATCCCACTTTTTCAAAAACCACTCAAACAAGCTCCACTTTCAAAACCCAAGCATCTGCAGACTCACCAGCACCAACCTAGCACACCCACCAAAAATATTTTCAAATTTCAAAACTTTAATTCTTGCGGCCATTTCATCAAACACCTTGCAGATTCAAATCTTCTAAAATCCAAACACTATTGTGAGTAGTGATTGGAGCCTAACTTGTTCCCTCTCTGGTTGCAACTAGGCTTTAGTAGATCATCTAGCTCAAGTGCAAACCTCTAGCATCACTGTAAGCTTGGCAATGCCATCAATGGTGAGCAGGCCGAGTGCACCCTTGTCACCCCCATGTCGACAACAAGCTAGGAGAAGAACCAAGCATAGCCAACATGTCTGGGAGCAAGCCAACACCCCACCACCACTCCCTGTCCAGCGCTCGAACCTTGCCAACCCCTGGACCACACGCACGGACCATGCCAAGATCGCCAACAACCATGCCGAGAGCGCGCCCCGTGCGCCACGCTCGACCGACGCCCACAGACCGCACGCCGCCCTTGCCGCGTGCATACGTGATCACCACCGTCCCAGCAACCCCGCAGACACGCTCGTTCGCCACCGCGTGGACCACGCACGCTGTGCGTATGAAAAACCTCCGTCGGGCACGCGCAGAGCACCGCCGTGTTCCGACCAAACCGCACCGCCCCACGCCTCGCCACCCTGTCGTTGAGCATCGCCAGGGAGCAGCGCACCGCCCCCTACCATCGCCCACGCTGCTAGCCTTTTGTGCCGTCGACCACGACGAGCTCAGCTTGCGCCCGTCGGTTCTCTCTCGCCAATATAAATAGAGGCCACCCCCAGACGAATTGAGCACACCACCTCACTCCCCTCTCACCCAGAACCACCTCGCCTCAGTCCCGAAGCAAGGCGATCAGCGCTTCGTCGGAATTGCACCAGAGCCCGCCGCTACTGGAGAAGAAGGGGGCCAGCATTTGGAGCCGCCCCAGGAGAAGCTGCCGGTACCAGGAGGTTCGCCGTCGTCGACTTCGTCGTTCGCCTGCCTCGCCGACCCTCGCCTGAGCCCCGGTAAGCCCCCAACGACCCTCACCTGCTGCGTTAGGTTTCAGTCTCGCCGGAGTTGCCCGACGTGGATGACGACCCTCAGCCGTTAGATTAGAACAAGATCCCACGGCTCACATCGCCCCATACCGCTTCACACCCCCTCGTCTCACTAACGCATGGGGACAGCGACTTAACCAGCTCGTGTAAGCCCTGTGCTTAGCAGGCCGGCCCAGTATCGCTTCCCGCGCAGCCCAGACGTTTGAATTTAACCTTTTCCATTTTATTTCAAACACACTTCTGCACCTAGATTCAAAAATCAACCCAGATCGATTCAGTGAACCAAATTGAATGAAACGAATTTTTTTAGAAAGGTCTTGAAATGATGAATCCAAGCCCGTTGGATTCAAGTCATTTGGATCTGTAGATCATCCTTGGTAAAAAGAACAAGGCAGAAGCTTTTCTGCATTCAAACATTTTTCAAATTAAAACCATAATAGCTTTTGAGTTGATTCCAACTCTAAAAAATCACATTTAACCATAACTTTAAGAATATATAAAAATATATAGGTTTACTTATAGAAATAATGTTCAAGTAATAAAAGGATGCCACATAGGCATTTCTAGTCACTTGTTTAATTAAAATAAAAGGGTAAAACCTTATTAAATTGTGACACCACTTTAAATCACATTCCCATGAACTAAAATATGTGGTGATGACATGTGTTAACATGATCCCATGTTTGGTTTGGAGAATATTAAATCTTAAGTAGTTTTTCAATGAGTAGAAATTACTTTTCTAAAAATAAAAGGAATTAAACCAAGCTTTAATCTTGTAATGTTAGAGATGATGCTAGATCATCTATAGGACCCCTTTTGTTTGATGATTGAAAGAAGTTAAGTATTGTTTGGTGATTGTGTACCTCGTATTTATTTATAGACGCTAGTACCGACCAAGGATATGAGGAGGAAGGAGGATACTACGAAGAAGAAGCCGAGGAGAACTTCAACCACTGCTCTGCACAAGGCAAGCCTAATGCTACTAGTTGAATGTGCAAGCTAACACTTGCAAGATACTCTACTGATGCAAACAAACCCTTACTTGTTACCATATGCCCTAAGCATATGTGATCATACCCACTTGATACCCCCTCCTAGTTTTATTTGCAAGCTTTCTATTTTATTTCTTTATCAAAGCTACTTCCTTAGGGTTTACTTAAGTGACTTGTAGATACTAGAATGATATTTCAAAGTTGCATAAAGAGCATTAAATTTGGCCTAAGCTAGATAATCTTGATGTCATCCTAAGGCATGAGATTGAACTTAGTTAAACTCCACTTGTTTACCACCCCTCATTAGTACTCACCCCCACTTAAAGATGCTAGTGCTAAGCATAAAACTTGATCAACTTTAGATGGGAAGACTTGGTGGAAAAATGGTTATGAAAACCTTAGAATGATGGATCATTCTACTGAGATATTTTGACATGTGTTTCCGAACACCAAATGATTTTGGGTGATGAAAATGTTGAGGCATGAGCCTTAGCCCTTTATAAAACTGATGGTTGTCTGGATGCGATACCATTCCAATTTTACCGTACAATTACAATACCCGAAGATTGGGTAGGGCTTGACTGGAAACTTATATACCTTAGTATTAGTTCCCTCCCGGCCAAGGTCTGAGCTGAGGCTACCTTGTGAAGATTGTCCACCTGTGCAGTACTCAAGATGACAGTTGGTCATGGTTGGGAGGCCAAACTCACAGGAGAGGTGCTTATACTAGGGCGTGTAATTGAAAGGTTAGGATTGATTATCCGCATACTGAGTATGGTGAATTAAGGATTTGTTCCTGACGGATGTATCGAATGTTGTTGTGAAAGTGTACAATCTCTGCAGAGTGTCAAACTATTCGAATAGCCGCGTCCGCGGTTATGGACAGTTGGAGTGGCCATACTGTTCCCTTGTCAGATGTTTTCAAAATGACTTGTGAAATGGATTGAGATTTTTACTTGACCACAACAGAGTTGTGATATGAAATACAAGTTCCCACTTAGGTGTTATAAAATTTCAACTAGCTTTTCTTACTTCTAAACTTAGTAGAAGTAAATCTGGCTTCTTGCAAAACAACCTTAGAGCCTAGTGTCCGATTATCAAAAACCCCTCTCACTTGTTAGTATTAGTTTGCGAGTACTTAAAGAGTACTCATGGCTTTGTCCCTGGCTATTACCATGGCCAGACTATGAAGAGGAGTACCTAGAAGATGGACCTCAGGAAGGTTACGACAACTAGGATCATCTCCCATCATCAGCATTGCCTGTGACCCCGAAGATGGAGCTTCGCCTACGCTACCGTTGTTATTACGTATTCCGCTGCTTGAAGTTGTATTAAGAACTGGATCATGAGATCCTTATTTGTGTAAGACCTTATGTATGGTTTGTAATGGATGATGTACGGTGGTATCCAATTCTGTTATGTCTCGCAAAAATGGTAATCCTGGGATTATGATGTATGGCATAACAGGCATCTGGGATTAAAAATCCGGGTGTTGACACAAGTCCAGCACCGCAAAGCAGTGGTGCATCCGTGATCGCACACATGTCCGGTACCCAGACAACCTCCAAGTCCTCGCTCTAGAAAAGCAGCATAAGCAGCAAATCATTGCTCCAGAAAAAGCCACCGGGAACATGTATCTCGCTGATCCGAGACCATGGGGAAATTCTAGAGGGGGAGAGATATCCTTCATGAGGAGGTGTGATATGAGAGGAGGAGAGGGGGGCCTTTTATACGGAGAGGGGAGGCAGCCAAGGGTCATGGTGTGGTGGCCATGGTGGCTGGCTCCACCTCTTCCACATTCATTTGGGTGGAGCTCCCACTCAAAATAAAAAGGCTCCACTCAGATAAACATGCCTCCACTAAAAAATCCACTCACGTCCATTAAATTTCCACCTAATTTAATGCAAGCTCTCATTTAATAAAACTCTTTTATTTATTTTATTCAGAATTTTGTTAATTACATTAATTAATAAACATTCACATAAAACCCCATGCTACATTTCAATTTCACATGCAGAACCAATTTCAGCAATTTCACCCGAAACAATTCCGGTGTCCATTGAAATAATTCCAGTGCTTTCATATTCTTTATCTAACATCTTATTTGCTCCAAATGGTGTCGATATCCCTTAAGTGTGTCACCCTAAGGTTCAGGAATAATGTACACATGATCGAGACCCCTCTTCGATCAATAATCAGTAGCGGAACCTGGAGATCTGTACTAACTCCCACACATTCAACGATGACTTCTTGTGATCATGTGAACCTTTTATATTGCAACTATATCCTTTTTTTCTCGCGACATTATATTGTCCAAGATTCGATCATCGGTATCCCCATACCTAGTTTTATCTCGTTACTGACATGTAATCTTTTCTTGTTCCCGTGATATAACATTCTAATGATCCCCATCACTTGCTTGCAAGCTATATCAATGTGGTATCACCGAGAGGGCCCAGAGTATATATCTCCATCATCGGAATGGACAAATCCCACTCTTAATCCATGAGCCTCTACATAACACTATCGGAGTATCTAAACCCACCTTTATAGTCACCCTATTACGGTGTGACATTTGATGTTATCAAGTTACCCTTCCTGTGTTAGTGATTCACATGATCTCATGGTCTAAGAACTAAAGTTACTTGTAATGATGTTATAGCAATTTAAACATAATGACTTTGATCGTATTACTATACTTCAGATGAATATTCATCACATCATTCCACCAATGTTGTAACCTCGTTATTAACAACATCCAATGCCCATGATCAGGAAATCTTGATCATCTTGTTAATCAACGAGCTAGTTTATATGAGAGGCATAACTAGGACCACTTTATTTTTTTATTAAGCACACATGTATTAACATTTCCAATTAATACAATTATAGCATGAGAAATAAACATTTATTATAAACATGGAATAAGATAATAACCATTTTATTATTGCCTCTTGGGCATATTCCATTCATATACATTGTCGCAACGCACCAGGTGATAAGCACCACACTCTTGGTTAAACGACCTGAAGAGGGCAAAACCATGGGGTGCAACGCCCGGTATATTACCTCAGCAAGGTACTGACACCTACAAAGCAAAGGTACTTTCACTGCCAGAAGCTCGCCTACAGCGTATTCATGAATGCACGTCGGCTACGCCACTACTTCCAAGAGAATCAGAGCATGGTCATCAATGACGCACCACTATCACACATCATTAACAACCCTGAGGCCATGGGCGAGTGGCCTTATGGGGCATCGATTTTCCCCCATGGGATATAATCTATGAAAGGCGCACCGCCATCAAATCACAGGTGCTCCCGAACTTCTTCGTACACTAGATGGAGCTTCAGCTGCCAGACACCCCAGACATGTCACAGCTCTGGACGATGCACTTCGACAGATCCACGTGAAGAGGAGGAGCCGGAGCCGGAGTAATTTTGACATTCCACAAGGGGACAAGATGAGATACATCCTGTGGATGAGATTTCGCGTGTCCAAAAATGAAGCTGGATACGAGGCGTTAATCCATGGCATGCAGATAGCTAAAGTCTGTGGTGCAACGCGACTAGTCATCTATGGCAACTCAAACCTCGTCGTACAATAGACAATGAACCAATGCGACACCACCAGCGATAACATGATCACCTACCGCGATCTCTACAACACACTCGAAGGAGACTTTAACAGCTGTGAACCGTGGCATGTCGGCCAGGAGAGCAACAAGGATGCCGAGAATCTCACCATCATCGGATCCACCTATGCACTGGTGCCACCAGGTGTGTTCCTCGAGCAGATCTACGAGCGCTCCATCAAGCGCAAAAACTCCAAGGATGTACCAGAAGCCACAGAGCACTCGGGGGCTGTGACACCAGAACAAACGGAGGCATCCGCAGAACTGGAGACGAATGTCGAACTGGTGAACCTCATGCAAGTCCTCACAATCGAGTAGACATGGACTCAGTCGTATGTCAAATACTTGTTGATCAAGCAATTGTCGGACGACCTGACTAACGCCAGGCAGATCGCCCACAGTTCCAAGGCCTTCATTACCATCAACACGGAACTCTACAAGCGGAGCATCACCAGGGTCCTCCAGTATTGCGTCACCAACAGTGACGGGAGGAGCATCCTCCTTGATATCCACGAAGGCATATGCGGCTGATACGTTGCAGACGTATCTATAATTTTTATGCTACATGCTTGTTTTGCACCATTTATATTATGTTTTGTCTACACTTTGAGGAATTTTTATGAATTTTCTGGAACTAACCTATTAACAAGTGCCACAGATCCAGTTACATGTTTTCTGCTGGTTTTTTGTTTCAAAAAAACTAGTAAAGAAATATTCTCCGAATTGGATGAAACAAAAGCCAAAGTTCCTATTTTTTCTGACACGAGACGAAGCCCGAAGGAGAGACGAAGAGTAGCTGCGAAGCAACCACACCAGGTGGCCGCGCGGGCCCCTGGCCGTGCCGCCATAGGGTGTGGGCCCCTCGGGCGTCCACCGACCTTGCCCCTTCACCTATATAAGTCCCCTCAGGAAGAAACCCTAAATACGAGATCAGAAATTCACAAAAAGTTCTGCAGCGCCGCCACCACCGAAGACAAAATTAGGGGGACAGAAGTCTCTGTTCTGGCACCCTTCCGGGATGAGGAATTGCCCCCAGAGCCATCTCCATCGACTCCACAACCATCTCCATCGCTGTTGCTGACTCCCATGATGAGGAGGGAGTAGTTCTCCCTCGAGGCTAAGGGCTCTACCGGTAGCTATGTGTTCATCTCTATCTCTATGCGTGATCTTATTGTGATCATAAGCTTTGTAATCTAGTTGAATAAGTAGATTTACTCTGCTACTCAAGTGCTTTAATTAATGTAATCTCCGCTTATCCCCACGTGTGTGAAGTTGACAGTGTGCACACTGTGTGTGGCACAGGCTAAAGGTTGCAGAAATACTCATCATGAGTTATATTTTGAGTTGGATGTCTCTATGAAATTGTGGTGTTTGTTGGAACCATCTAGCGCTCAAGGTGACAGTTAGGGGTTACCTAGATGGGCAATGCGTACTTTAAGGAGTGCTATTATAGCCCTACATCATGAATTAGTGTTCCGACCGGAGAGTAGTTCAGAGTAGCATAATGAAGAGAAGATATTTATGTGTTTATTGAGAGTGTCCACTAGTGAAAGTATGTTCCCTAGGCCTTGTTTCTAAGCATTGAAACACCGTTTACAATCAGTCATGCTACATGTTTTCTTTTTGCCATTTTTATTTTAGATTGCAATTACCACTTATAATCATCCATATTACTTGTATTTCACTATCTCTTCGCCGAACTAGTGCACCTATACACCTGACAAGTGTATTGGGTGTGTTGGGGACACAAGAGACTTCTTGTATCTTGATTGCAGGGTTGCTTAAGAGGGATACCTCTTCCTCCATGAGTTTGATAAACCTTGGGTGATCCACTTAAGGTAAACTTGCTGCTGTTCTACAAACCTCTGCACTTGGAGGCCCAACACTGTCTACAAGAATAGAAGTGTGCATAGACATCAAGATCTTTTCTGGCGCCATTGCCGGGGAGGTAAGGTAAAAGATACTCACATCCTCTGGCTACTAAGCTATCTTCTAGTACTGTTGCTGGTGTGTGAGTTCTCGAAGTTATTTCCTCTAGATTCTGCAATTATATCTTTTTGTTTCTTGTTTTTATATTCACTAGTTAGGCTTAATGGAAAACAACAACAAAATAAGAGAGATTTATATTATTTATTTTGAGTTAGGACATGAAGTGTTTGAAGAGAAAATTAAAAAACCTATGAAACTTTATTTGCATGCTAATAGCAATGTTATTAGTATGAATTCTTTGAACACCATTATTACTAATGCCATGGAAAATTCTAAGCTTGGGGAAGATAGTTTTTATGGAAATGATCTTTTTAGTTCCCCAGCTTTAGAGGAGAAAATTTGTTATGATGATACTATACCTCCAATATATGATGATTACAATGATGAATATAATATTTTCAGTCCACCTACTATAGAGGAGAAAATTTGTTATGATGATACTATACCTCCAATATATGATGATTACAATAATGAATATGATATTTTCAGTCCACCTACTATTGAGGAGAAAATTAATTATGATTACAATATGCCTCCTATATTTGATGACTATGGTGATGAGAATAATAATGATAGCTATTTTGTTGAATTTGCTCCCACTACGATTAATAAGAATGACTATGCTTATGTGGAGAGTAATAATTATTATATGCATGTGGCTCATGATAAGAATATTTTATGTGATGCTTATAATGGTAATTTTATTCATGATGCTACTGACAGTTATTATGAGAGAGGGAAACATGGTTTTATGTATCTCAACAATATTAATTTTCCCCTCTTTATGTTGAAAATTTTGAAGTTGCACTTGTTTTGCTTTCCTATGCTTGTTTCTTTGTGCTTTCATGACTTATTTCTTTACAAGATTATTTTTCATAGGAAGTGGTTTAGACTTAAATTTGTTTTATATTTGCTTCTTGATGCTCTCTTTTACTTCAATTCAAATTTCTTATGTGAGCATCATCGAAATTATCATGCCTATCTTAATGGCTATAAAGAAAGAGATTTTGGGAGACAACCCATTATATTTTTGCTTTCAGTTTATTTTTGTTGATTTGATTCTTGGAAGTTTTTATCTCTGTAATAACCTCTCCTTATCCTTTTTGTTTGGTTCTTGAGCCAATAATAGCCTCTAATGAGGGGGAAGTAAAGATTTGGGGAAGTTGCTATCTCGAAACAGATTTTTGTGCTTCGCTGTAAAAAATCGTGAAAAATCCCAGAACGTCGTATTGATATGAAATGTTTTGTGCTCATGCCCCAGGTTGTTATCTAACTTTCGTTAGTTTTGCACTTTTCGATTTGAGCAAATAAGATTTTCTAAAAAATCAGTCGTTTTCTGCAGGTCTGTTTTGACAGATTTCTGTCATTATTTGCATTTGCCTCTTAAATCGATTTCTTTTGAGTTCTTTTGATCACTTGACCTTTTAAAAAGAATTGCTACAGTAGCTTATGTTTTAATGGATGATTTACTTTAGTTTAAACTGAACCCAAAGGTTTATTATCTTTCATACACTAATGTTGCTAATGAAGATTGTGTGAAGTTTTGTATGAAGGGAGTTTTCATGTGTAGGAAGAGAACGATGTGATGAGATGAAGTATGGACAAAAGCTAAAGCTTGGGGATGCCACCCGTGTCACCCCAAGAAATATTCAAAAGGTACAAGCGTCAAAGCTTAGGGATGCCCAAGGCATCCCCATCTTCATCAACAAAAATCTCAGGTTTTCTTTCAAGACGCTATATTTTTGCTTCATGCACTTTGTGTTGTTTTTGGAGCGTCTTTGTTTTTGTTTTTATTTTTATTTGTTTGCTACGATAAGTTGGTTGAGTCCCAGCACACTTCTTTTGGAGAAATACACATTTCGTTTTCATTGTTTAGAACACTCTAGTTTTCACTCTTAATGTTTTGTGAGTGTTCTCCTTTGCTAGCACTGTGTTTAGCTTTAGTTTTCTTCTTCTTTTTGCTTACAACTTTGTAGTTCTTCTTTGTAGTTATGTGAGACATTCTCTCTGGTCTTTATTAATTATTATCTTTGTGAGTTATTTCAAATAAGTCGATTGGTGTTGGAAAAGAGTAGAATGTTTCATGCTTATGGTGGTACAAAAAGAAGCTTGCTTTGACTATGACCTAGACTTTATCATATCATGTTAGATGTTGTTTTGACCATATGCTTAGTGATTATTGTTGTCGCATGACGTGTTTCAAACAATTGAGATTTCTTATTGTGCCATGAAAGAATCATGTGTTGTTTTAGCATACAAAAGCATAATATTGTGGTATTCTCCTTTGATGCTTTATTTGGGTTGACTTGGCACATGCTTACACCATGTCATGACTATGAACCAGTCACCTTAGCCTCTATGATCATTTAGTTTTGACTTGTGATATCAATTTATGATTTGATTAATAATGTTTTGTCACTCTGCATAATTATGGTTATTATTGCTCTCTTAGTTGGTCGCTCCTAGTCTTTTGCTAGCCTCCACCTGTACTGAGTATGAGCTCTACTCGTGCATCCAACTCCCAAGAAACCAAGTTATTCCAAAGAGTCCACTATAAATTCATATGCATGGTGTGTTACACCATTCTAAGTATATTCATGTGTTTATTTATCTTCCAAATTAAAATTTTGTTATGTGAAAATTAGTGATTAAAGCTCTCACGAACTTGAAGGCACATTTTATTTCTTGCACTAAATAAACTTGAACCATTGTGACTGGCTTATATGCTTTTATGCTTGCAAGTTATAAGTTGTGAATTAGCAGAACCATCCTGTCATGGGGAATGCTTTCGACATTGCACTTATTCTATTTAGTTGATATCATGATCTTTGGCTTATGGATCCCGACGGTGTGAAATAAAATGGGAGCATATAAGTCCATGGAGTATGTATATGTGTTAGAGAAACGCCTGGGCGGCTAGCCTAAGCCATGCCTAATCATGGTGGAAACTTGCAGCTAAACCATAGTGGCATTATATGAAGCATACTCAATAGAAACCTATGCATTGCCTTGTCATTTTGATATGGGATAGCTCATGTGTGATGGGGCAAGGGGTACCCCGTTGGCGGTTCTCTATGATACACATATATACTTACGACGACAAGAACTTGCCTATGACCAAAGTTGAATAGCATGAGGTTCGGTACTCGTACTCAAGGGGCATGAGATTTTCAACATATAATTTGTCAAGCATATAACTCATATTTGCCCTCACTTTAACCTTGATCACTTCAAGATGCTTATGATAGGGCAATGAGAGCTCAAAGCTAATAAGTACCATAATTTTTGGAAGCTTTATAAAACCATTTAATCCATACTTCCCTCTGCGAACGGCCCTTCTTTTTACTTTTTGTTGAGTCTCCATCTTCTATATTTATGCACCAGTTAAGAGAGGATAGTTGTCATTCTGAGTTTAATGTGCATTGTCCCCAAACTTGTTGATTGATTCATAATTATGGTATTGCTTGTTCTTAAATTATTTGTATCTAGTCACCCTTATGAACTTTGAAGGTGTCTTATGCATTTATGTTTTGCTATTACATGAAGGACAAGCTGAATACTACTCTTGCTATGTTTTCTATATGTGAAACAAACAAATGTCTTTCAAAGCATTATTTATGATCTTTTGTTTGTGTAGCATTTCATGTTGCAACATAGTTTCTGTGTCTTATTATTAGAAATATATCTTTCATGCTTATGTTTAGAGTACTTTGATTCCAGCCATGAATGCTTTGTAATACCTTGATCAAAATTGTGATGGTGCATGTCATCTCAAAATTATACTTTTTATCACTTACCTACTCGAGGACGAGTACGAGTTAAGCTTGGGGATGCTGATACGTTGCAAACATATCTATAATTTTTGATGCTCCAAGCTTGTTTTGCACCATTTATATTATGTTTTGTCTACACTTTGAGGCATTTTTATGAATTTTCTGGAACTAACCTATTAACAAGTGCCACAGAATGATACGTCCATAACGTATCTACAATTTTTGATAGTTTTATGCTATTATTATGCTTTTGACACTTATTTTTATATAAAATTCATGAGTTATTTGGACTAACCTACTAATAGTTGCAAAAGTGTACAATGTTCTTGTTTTACACTTTTATGTGTAGGAATTATCAAGAATACAGGTGGAACGCTTGTTGGAGTCAAATTGGGATTTTCCAGAAATCTGTCTCAGAACTATTTTTGAAGATGGTCACGTTTCGGGTAGAAGACAGCGTCAAACGGAAAACTCTTCAACTACAAAGTTGTAGGAAATGTTGCGACAAACGTTCTGGACATAAATTTAGATGATTCCGAATCTGGACGGGCCTGCTATGCCTGATTTATTGCAGCCCAAGATGGGGTGACGGGAATCCGAGAAGCTATATAAAGGGAGGAAACCTAATTCGTGGAAGACATCTCCAGCCACGAATTTGTAGCCACCAAAGCCATGTTTTCGCCTCCCCCAAGGATCCCATCTCCATGGGGGAGGGCTACTTAGAAGCCATGAAGGAAGGGGGCTAAGGGGCGATGCTCCACCATGATACCGGCTGCGGGGAAGGAGTCCCCCGCGCCGGCGTTGGCGCCGCCCTCTTCACTATATTCACCACCATCTCCATCACCTAATCCTCCTAGTATGCAGTGGTTCATCCTCCCACACATCTTTGTACCGTCCTATATAAACATGGTGTTTTATGCTATAAGTTATAATCCTATGATCTATGTCATGTTTGTGTAGTTTCTTTGTTCTTAGATTGAATAGTTGAACGTATTTGGTTCATTAGAGTTGTATGTTGATATGGTATAGTCCTTTGGTGTTCATTATATTTATACGCACATGGATTAAACATTATAGGGTTTGTAGTATGTGTAAGAGGAAGGGGGAGTTCTGCCGAAGTGACAGAAACCTAAGGACGCGAACCGAAATGTTGCAAAATATGGGAGTAAGAGGACCATTAACTTAAGGCTATGGTTCGGTAAACCTTAATGCATTGTTAGTAGTTATGAATGTTTTCTAACAATCCAATCATATAGTACATGTAATTCCAAGTAGTGAAGCACATGTATATTTAGCATCTCCCACATAAAAAACTACATCAAAGACAATAAACCCGATTTATTCGCAAAATTAAACTTGGACAAAGCCACCACAATTACCACCACTATTCCACACTCATGGTTTTGTTAGTTTAGTGTATTTTATTGCTGCAACAACTAGCTTTACTTTCTTGTTGTTTATTTTCTTGCAAAGCTTTCTCTAGTACTCATATTGTTGCTCTAGTTTTATTTCCTAGATAATGCAAACGTTTAGTGTCTGTAGAGTTGTATCAGTGGTGATAGAACTTGAGAGAATATTTATCCTACCTTTAGCTCCTTATTGGATTCGACACTCTTACTTATCAAAAAGGCTACACACGATCCCCTATACACTACTAGGAAAAACGCTACCAGTGGCGCACCAAATTAGAATTCTGTGGCGCATATGGGTGTCGCCACTAAATCCTTGCCACTAAAATTTAAATTCTGTGGCGCATATACATATGCGCCACAGAATTCAACATTCTGTGGCGCATATGGCATATGCGCCACCGAATTATGTCCTAGATTCTGTGGAGCATATGCCATATGCTCCACAGAATCCTTTTTTTCAGAATTTCGAAATTTTTACAATTCAGTACAAATACATGTATATTACAATAAATACACCTAAATTTGACAGAAATACACAGAAAAGCTGCACACTGCAGTACAGATGTTCCAGTTCACATATAATACATCAACAAGCACAAATGTTCACAAGTGTTCATCAATCACATATTACACATATTAGAACCGAATAAGTATGTACATTTCACAAGTGTTCATCTCACTCACATAACTTAATAAGAATCGCGTGATGTTGCCACCACCTACTACCTTAAGACAAAATATATAGTACACCGTAACTGCGATGCCGGTGAGGAGGAGCGACATCAAGATCCTCGTCCGGTTCATCTTCCATACGTGTCTCCTCCACTTGGCCACCGCCTCCTCTCTAGTCGCGTATCCCTTGTAGTTATTGCCGCTGAACTTGTCCACTTGTTGGTGGCAGTCCACCCACTCCTCGTACACACCTGGAACCCGACCCTTGTACACAACGTACGTCGGCATCTCTATTGACAAGGCATATTAGTACATCATGTAAATATATATGTTGACAAATATTAGATTAACGGATTCATAAACTTAAAATAATGCATCGATGACAATGAAAGAAACACGACAACATGTCCGACACAATAACAACGACCATGTTTATTACACGACACAATAACAACGACGGTTTCAAGCTAGGCAAGATAAGTTACATTTTTTGACACACACACACTACATGTGTCCACCGATACACACGCTCTATCGGTCAAGTAGCCTTCTCCTCAGAGGGCGCGGGAACGGCTTGTACATGTCTTTCGTCGTCCATGTCCTGAAGTCACCCTGCGCCTAGAGGCGAGCTTCGATCTCCCTCTTGGTGAACTGCCTGGGTTGGTGAAAGAGCCCACCAGTTGTGTTGACTTGTTCCACGATGATATGTGATAGCTTCACCTGCGTATCATGGAAGTCTTCCATGAGATCAGAGTCATTGATCCCATGCAACTTTTGTGCCCATCCTCGGAGAGAAGATGGCAGCGTTAGCATCTCGCCATCCTGGACAAACCGTTTGAGGTGATGGCAAACGTAGAAGACCTCCTTCACGCTGCTAGACGGCTGCTTGACGGAGGGGAACTCGCACACGTGCTTGAACTTGTGTAAGCCATTGTCCTTGTAAGCCTCCCCCTTATAGTCGAAGGGGCCTCCCTGTTTGGCATAGCCCTCGATAGCATCATCCAAAACGCTCTTTACTCTGGCGTAGTTCTTCCTCCTCGCACTCCCCGAGTCGAAGTAGGTGGCAAGCGAATACCTCGTGGAGAGGAAGATGAGCGTGCAGTACTTGTCTCTGCGGGCAACACACAATGTGGAACGGGATGTTGGAAAAGAGCAATGGAAATAAATACTCATAGGCTATGAAGAACACATCTGCGGGGGCATCGGTGACGAAGCCCATGTCCTCTGGCACCTTGATGGTGAACATCGGGTAATTCAGGTTATTGTCCTTGAGAAGGAGTCCCTCTAGTGTCCGGATACCTTCATGCAAACTCATCATAGCTCCTGAAGCCAGGTGGCGCAGTTCCGGAGGCAGTATGGGCTGACCAACTTCGTGCACTCTGGTTAAGACATCCTACCGTTGTGGTACAACATCGTCCCAGTAATGGATCGGAGCGGGCTGGCTCGCAGCCTTGTCCTTGTTCTTGTTCGGCCTCTTCCTCACCATCTTCCTCTTCTCATCAGTAGTGTCCTCCACTGGCGATGCTATCCCCTCACCTGCCACCCTGTGGAGTGTGTCAGGGCTGAAAATGATTCCGGCCGGTGGAGGTTGTGTCTCGGCGGCCGGAGGCGTCTCCTGAGAAAAACCACGGAAGACTAGGCGCTTCTTGGGATGGGTAGCTTGATCGCGGAATGATGGTTCTTCATCGAGAGGAGGCATGAACGGTCCTTTGCCGGCGCCGGTGTTGACGAAGGCATTGACGTCAATCGGTTCATCATCATCATCCACCTCGATGTTGGCGTCGAAGGCCGCCATGTCCATGTCGTCCTGGGGTGGTGGCGATGGCGGTTGCGGTGCCACGGCCTTGCCTTTAGGCGGGGGCGATGGCGGTCGAGGAGCAACCACACCCTTGGCTCCTTCTGGCGCCGGTGCAGACACTCCCAATAAGAGTCTCTGGTGACGGCTTGTGGTGGCGGCGACGACGACCGGTGCAGCAGGAGGCTTCGTCCTTGGCGGCCGAACGATTGAGGTGGCGCCGGTGGAGCGAGACCCAATACGAATCTGGGTCTTTGGCCAAATTATGGGATAGCCATGGCAACCTTCCAGGGTCAGGTGCTCGTCAGCTCCCGGAGGTTGCATGGGAGGGTCCATGTCTTCGCACCCCCCCAACACCCGAGCCAACTCAATGCTTAGGTAGTTCTAGCAAATCCAGTGAACCTTCAACTCAATTGCCGACATCGTCACTATCGGGGTACTGAAGTTCCTTCTTAATGCCAAGCAATTTCAGATCGCTTCTTGCTTTCGGCCCATCCTTGGTCCTATCCGACATGTTCATCAGAGTGCCGAGCAGGCTCTCGGTAACGTTCTTCGTGATATGCATCATATCGAGGCTATGGGGCGTGTGGAGGACCTTCCAGTACGCAGGTCCTAGAAAACAGACCTCGCCTTCCATACTCCATGCAACGATGGCAGTTGTTCCCTCGGCCGCTTCTTTCCCAGCGTAGGACACTCTTCCCAATTGTCTAGAAGCTCCTTGATTTCTTCGCCGCTCAAAGGTCGTGGGGCATTATCAAGCTCGTCTTTGCCATTGAACAGGTCTCCGCGTTTTCTCCACGGGTGATCCTTGCGGAGCCACATTCAAGTCCTTTGGAACACGGTTTTTGAAGACCCGGGATCCCTCGGCAGCTGCAGATGCGGGGTCTTGTCCATGCACCTAACACATGCACAGAATCCATGGTTCACCTGGCATGCTACATATCCGAAACCAGGATAGTCATGCACTGTCGTGAGCAACGCGGCTCTCAGGTCGAAATAATCTCCAGTGTAGGCGTCCCACGTACGTGCCGGCGTCTCCCACAACATCGCTAACTCCTCTTTCAGGAGCCCGTGATACAGATGCATGTCGACACCTGGTTGTTTTGGCCCCTGGATAAGGATACTCACGTGTACGTACCACTGCTTCGTGCACAGCCAGGGGGAGGTTGTACGGCCATACAAACACGGGCCAGGTGCTGTGCGTGCTACTCTGGTTGCCAAAGGGATTGAGTCCGTCGGTGCTCATGCCCAGCCTGACGTTCCTTGGATCGAGCCCGAACTCATCTTGGAATTTGATGTCTAGCGCATTCCACTGGCTAGCATCCACGGGGTGTGTTAGGATCTTGCCCTTCTTCGGATCATCTTCCGGCTTCTCCCTCTTCACGTGCCATTGCATGAGCTCGGCTTCCTTAGGGTCTACGAAATACCGCTTCAGACGAGAAGTGATAGGAAAGTACCACACCACTTTTCGGGGAACTTTCTTGTTCCCTCTCTTGTACCGTCCCTGGCCGCACACTGGGCATGAGGTTCTATCCTTGTACTCGTTCCGATAAAGTGCGCAGTCGTTGATGCATGCGTGGTACTTCACGTACGGCATGTCTAGTGGGCAAACTATTTTCCTCGCCTCCTCGATACTTGTTGGCAGTGTGTTGTCCTTGGGAAGACGAGCGTGCCAGAATTTCATGTGAGCGTTGAAGCTAGTGTCGGTCCATTTGTGCTCCACCTTCATCTCCAAAGCCTTCAGCGTTACACTCAAGCGTGTATCCTCGGGCTGGCACCCAAGATACAATGGAGTCCTCCCGTCTACCTCCATCTATGCCATCTTGGCTTTCTCTTTGGCTGTAGCTTTCGTGTTGGTCGTCTGCTTGAGGAGAATTTCTTGAAGATGAGGGTCCCGCAAGGCCGAAGTTAGCGCCGTGTCCGTGCTCCCTTCTTCTCCGCCACCACCACCATCTTCTCTGGCATCATGATGATCGTGTCCGTCGGCATCTCCTTCTTCATGATGATCATCATGTTCTCCTTCATCATGATGACCATGTCCGGGAGACCCTTCGTCTTCTCCCTCGCCCCTGGCCTCTTCTTCATCATGGCCACCGCCATCTACCGGCGGCTCATTCACTAAGAAGCTGGGCATGAAACGACGCGTTAAAAGGTGAGACTCTAGTTGTCCAGAATCAGGGTTGATCCACTTCCGGTGTTTGCACGTTCGGCACGGACATCTTATCATCGTCATGTTGTTCTAAACCATATCGGCCACCGCGTCAACCTTGTATCTAACCACCCAGCGTTCGCTCATATGGATGACCATGGTCGCCTGCGCGTGAACATAGACCAAATTAAAGAGAGAGTGTTAGAACCATGCACACACACATGAAGCGCACACATATATGCATGATCGCCGAAAAATTTCGACATGACCTACCCTAAAAGTGGGACGTATGGCTAGTGCAGAAATTTGCCGAAATGGACGTGTATCAACATTTCGGCAAACCTCCATGCACCCGGCGCCAGCAACATGCATTCAAGCACAACACAAAGCTCCTCGAGAAGCAAGCATGCATGCATTCAACAAACACAACACAAAGCAAACGAACATCGTCTCGCCATCGCATACCGCCCGCGGGACCAATCTTCACCTACAAAACATCCATATATGTATACATGCATGCTCCGAGACCCGCCAGCTACACAAACATGCATCACACACAAGTACCCATGCATATCTCACAAATCCACAACCATAGGCATAGCGGTGGAGGAGCAAAGTATGGGTAGGGGTAGTACCTTTACAAAGTAGGAGTAGTTTCCCTCACAAGTACATAAACCAAAGTAGGTCTAGCTATCAACAATGGAGGTGAGTATGAGCAAAATGGAGTGGGAGGGAGGAGAGGGACGAGCTAGTTGAAGGAGGGTAAGAAGGGAAAGGGTGGTGGTAGGTAGGAGGGGATGCCACCTTTTTTTAGATCTGTTTCGCACATTCTGTGGCACATATGGCTATATGCGCCATAGAAAGTGCGAATTCTGCGGCACATATGCTATATGCGCCACAGAACTCTCACTTTCTGTGGCGCATACATCATATGCGCCACAGAATTTTGGCATGCCCATGTGCTGGGTCAAGCCCACATGGGGCCCAAAGAAATTCTGTGGTGCATATGGCTATATGCGCCACAGAATGCTCACTTTCTGTGGCGCATATAGCCATATACGCCATAGAATTGCATGAATTCTGTGGAGCATTTCTTATATGCGCCACAGAATTAATTTTAGTGGAGCATTTTCCCTATATGCGCCACAGGATTAAAATCTACCTATAATCGTTTTCCTAGTAGTGATACTTGTGGGATATCAAGACCTTTTCTAGCACCGTTGCCGGGGAGCAATAGAGTGTGGGTAAATATTCTTGTGTGCACTTGTTTGCTTTATCTCTAAGTAATTTTTACTTTCAATTTTAAGTTGGTCTCCATCTTAGTATGGATAGGTGACCCACAATTATATGAGATCGCAACAGTCTTCACGGGTAGTATTACCCAATTTATTGATTCGACACAAGGGGAGCCAAAAAAAAACTTGCAAGCCTTAAGCACTGAGTTGTCAGTTCTGCTGCACCGAGAAATAGTTCTTTCTCACAAAAGTTTATCAGTAGCAATAGAAAAGCAACATCAGCAACAACAGCAACAGTGAAACAAGAGCAATAGTAACACTAACGGTAACAGTAGGATTCGAGTGCGGTAGGCATAGGGATGGATGGACGGGCGTTGCATGGACGAGTCTAAACATGTAACTTCGAGATCTAGGGCATTGCAGATAAATAATAAAAATCATCCAAGTACTAAACAATCCTAGGCATGTGCTTCAAATATAGTCATACGTGCTCGCAATGAGAACTTGCACAACATCTTCTGTCCAGTCAGCCCATGGCAGCGGGGCCTCTAGGGAACTACTGGCAATTAAGGTGCTCCTTTTAATAGAGCACCGGAGCAAAGCATTAACACTCCATGAACACATGTGATCCTCACACCACAGCCACCCCCTTCGGTTGTCCCAATTATTGTCACTTTGGGGCCTTTGGATCCGGACAATGATATGTGTACACAACTTGCAGATAAGATCACAAGCAATACTATCATAATGATTCAATAATAAGTTCAGATCTGAGATCATGGCACTCGGGCCCTAGTGACAAGCATTAAGCACAACAAGTTGCAACAAAGTCAAAGAGCACTAATAGAGATACTAGGCACTATGCCCTAACAGATCTTATTCGATTACATGATAGAACTCATCCAATCCCTACCATCCCCAAGCCTAAAGCGGGGGATTACTCACTCATGGATGAGGGAAACATCGGTGGTTGATGGAGATGCGTTGGTGATGACGATGGCGATGATCCTCTCCAAATCCCCCGTCCCGGCAGGGTGCCAGAACGGATCTTCTGGATCTGAATCTTGGTTTCTGGTGGCGGCGGCGGAGCGGAACTCTTTCTGGAAAACTATCGAACCCCCCTCGTTTTTAGGTCGAAAGGCAACTTATAGGCGCAGAGGGAGGCCGAGGAGCTGTCTGGGGTGGCCAAACCCCCTCCAGGCGCGAGGTCATGTGGGCCCGCGCCTGGGGTGTGTCTGCCCCCCCAAGCCCCTTGCTGTCTCCCCTTCTGGCTCCGTGGATATTCTGGTGAAAATAGTTGATTTTCTGGGATTTTTGGCATATTTTCTGGGATTTTTCGTGATAGTTGATTTTCTGCACAAAAACAAGACACCAAGGTAATTCTGCTGAAAACAGCATCAGTCCGTTTTAGTTGTATCCAAATCACACAAGTATAGAGGAAAAACAATAGCAAAGTGTTCGAGAAAGTAGATACGTTTTGGACGTATCAACTCCCCCCAAGCTTAGCTTATTGCTTGTCCTCAAGCAATTTAGTTGAAAACTGAGTGCGATAAAAGAACTTTCATGAACACTTTGCTTCATATGATGTAAATATTCTCAGCACAGGAGTAGATACTTAGACAATTCATAATAAGGAGTATGCAACTAAGTCTACTCAATAGTCATTGCAAGCTATGAAGAGAAACCAACTCAATAATAATAAGTAGCATGGAACATAAACATAAGCAACATTGCAATGCTCATAATAAGGTATGATAGAGTGGTATCTCTCTTGCCTTTGTTTGAAGAGCAGAATATAAATGCTGAGGCACCTCTGAAGTTCACATGAAGACTAGAGATAAAGATATCAGAGATACAAGCATCAAAGTCATGACATAATTAACCAAGTTTTGGAACAAACACAAGAATGACAACTATGCTCTCAAGAAGGTGCTCATAGAATAAGTGGTGACTCAACAAAGTTTTGAAAACGGTTTTGTGAAGGTTTGAAGGCTTCCCAATGTTGAAAGGAAGGTACTCATTAGATTTGAGCTCTCATTGCCCCTATCATAGGCATCTTCATGTGGTTAAGGTGAAAGTGAGGTCGACTCTGAATCATATGCTTGATAGACCATAGACTGGAAATCCCAAGTCCCTTGAGTACGAGGGTCCCTCCGCATGCTACTCAACTTTGGTCACCTGAAAGTTCTTGTCATTATAAATACATGCATATCATTGAGAACCACCAACGGGGTACCCCTTACACATGGTACAGGAGCTTTCCCATAACCAAAATCACAAGGCAAGCAGACAATGAGCATCTCAGCAATCTTTTTATTTACCATATGCATAGCTTTTTATTGAGGACGCTTCATATATGCTCATTATAGTGATGCTGCAAGTTTCCACCATGATTAGGCATGGCTTAGGCTAGCAACCCAGGCGTTTCTAACACAACATATAAACTCCATGAACTCACAACCTCCCCTTTTATTTCACATTGTCGACATCCGTAAACAAAAGAGCAAGGAATCAACTAGATGAGATATGCAAAAAGTATTGAAAGCGTTCCCCGTGACAGCACGGTTCTGCTGACTCCCAGTATATAATAAGCAAGCATATAACTTTCATGGACTAGTCACAATGGTTCAGAATTATTAAGCACAAGGAATAAAGTGTGCCATCAAGTTCGTGAGAGCTTTACTAACTTTCTCAAAACAGATAAACATTTTATTTTGGAAGAAAACACGGCATATGGAATATGCAATGAAATAGAAAATGATGCTAATAGGTAGGTATGGTGGACACAGCTGGCAATATTGGTTTTGGGGAGTTGGAAGCACAGGTAGATCACATACTCAGTGCAAGTGAAGGATAGCAATAGAGAGGGAGCGACAAACGAGAGATCAATAGCTGTCATAATCATGCTTGCAACAAAACAGGACTAACTATGTCATGAAAGTAATACAAGAACTCTGAGGCAAAATAAATCATCGAGGCTTACTGACTATTGATTAGTCATATGCATGCGTGAGCATGTGACAAGTCGATTCACATGAACAGTCAGAGGAGGATACCACAATATCATACCAAAGTATGAATAAAACAATGCAAGCAAACATTCATATGAGATGCTACAAACTATTAGCAAGATGGAGCTAATCATAGACAAGCAAGAACTACTAAGCATCTTTAATGACATACACCTTACACAAACAGGCTAAGCATGCTCACTATGATGAGTATACGTACAAAAATGAAAAACAAATAGAGTTGGATACCAGCCTCTTACCACACCTCAAGTTGTCTTAATCTTCATTATTGCCCTTCACTTGTGTGACTTGAATAATTAACATGAAACCAAAATCCACTGAGGACGGCTTAACCCTGCAAAGAACTCACAAAACCAAAGAAGAACAACAAATATTTTTGATGTTTTCGATTTTTTAAGAAAGCAAAAACAACCAAAGAAAAAGTAAACCAAACGAAGCAAAATATTTTTGGAATTTTCTTTTAAGGCAAACCAAAGCAAAGAAACAAAGAAACAAACCAAGAGAAACAACGAAAATATTTTTGGTATTTTTGTGTTTTTAGAAAGAAGCAACAAATACCAAAAAGAAATCGAAAACAATGGATATACAAAGAACCGACCGAACATGATATGTAGATGAGTGTGACGTCGGTGTACCTCCCCCAAGCTTAGGCTTTTGGCCTAAGTGGGGATCTATCCCATGGTGCCCAAGTAGACGCACCTCCGTAGTATGTCGAGGAAACTCCCTCGTCCTGGTACGAGCTCGAGGCCTCCCTGTGTACACAGGGGGGTCGTATGATGGTGCTTCCTCCTGATAGTGCCCGTGGAAGTTCAGAGAGCGCAACTCGTCATCCATATCCGCCTTCGTGCGTGACCAAGGTCCCTGAGAAATACTGAACAAAGTGGTTTGGGGTAGAGGGATCTCTCTCTCTTCCCCGTCAGTAAATAGCATTCTATAAACCAAGTTCTCAAGAGTAGAGCTAGAGGTGACAAAGTGGTGCGCCTTCATGGCAACAAGATCAAGCCTCAGAGGAGCCAAAACTGTATCATGTGGATCAACAACAATGTCCAAGGTAGCAGTAATACAAGTAGCAATAATTACCCCATAAATGGGTCCCTTAGCAGCTAAACGACAAGCAATGAGGGAACCAAGATTATACTTATCCTCACCGTAGAGCGAAACATCTAAGAAGGCCAATTGATAGTTGGAATATTACTAGTGTTCTCCCTACCAAGAACACTAGTGGTAAGATAGTAGGCAAAGTACCTGATGGCTGGAAGTTGAATATTCTTTATCTTCCCTCGTTGAGCTCTGCGGTCATCATCATTGGTTATTCCTCGGTAAAGTTCCAACAAATCAGCGGGAAGGGCTGGAATCTTCTTTGATGATCCAGCTGTACCAAGTCCTAGGGCTTTGCAAAATTTCTTCAAAGACACTGAATGAGCCCTGTCATAAATTTTGAAACACACGGAGGGCTTGAACAAGTTATTAGTAAAGGAGAAACTCTCCACAAATGTTTTAGTAAGCACAGCATATTGTGCACTCTCATCCTTCATGAAACTTGTTAGACCAGCCGTCTCAATCAAAGTCATAAAATCGTTAAGAATCCCAGCAGCTGGCAAGAAAGCTTGGCAAGGAAAGGTGGAGGGGTGCACATCCCCTTCATCTCCCTCGTCACCAAATCGTGGAGTTATGGGATCCTCATTGTATGAGGATCTAGTACTGGTAGATGACCTTGGAAGCCTTGCCCTTCTAGGTGCATCACTCTCAAATATGTCACCAAAGGTGTGGTGGTCCATGGCTTCCCTATTCTGAAATTTTTAAACAACCATCAAACCAAGTGATTTCTAAGTTGATAAATGATGAGCAACTAATATAGGAACTTGCTAGAGGACTACACATGCATCAATAGAAAGTTTCTAAGCATAGAACAAGCATGCAATCTCAAACAACCTGTCACCTATAGCAGCAAAATACTCAAGATATAATCTACCAATCACAAATGTAATTGGACAAGTGGAGGAGGCACATACCAAGGAGCAAACCCTCCAAAAATCAGCACTTGAGATGGGCTGAACAAGGAGATCGAAAATCACGAGCAAGAACAGCAAGAACTCGAGCTTGAGAAATTTTTCCGGTGTTTTTCGGGAGAGAGAAAGAAGGTGGCTTTGAGGAGGCAGCCTGGAGGGGCCCAGGTGGGATAGACCCCCCTAGGCGCCACGAGTGGTGGGCCCGCGCCTACCACAGGTGTGATGGCCTAGGGTGGCCCCCGGTGTCACCTCTGGTACCTCTCTGCCCCTTTTTTCGAGGAAAAATTTATTTTGAATTTTCTGGGATTTTTCGGAAAACTTTATTTTTGGCCAATTTCAGGGTATGAAAATTGATTTTCTCGCAGAAACAGTTTTTTCAGAAGAAGCAAAAGCAAACCAAAAGCCAAACTATAGGATCTCTAAGAAACTCAAACAAGCAAAACAACTAGCAACACTAAAGCTAAAGCAAAGACTAGGAAGGATAAAGGAAAAAGAAAGCAAGTATAACCACAGTGGAAACATTATTTTGTTCATAAAAATCCTTTTGTATCAAAACAATCTTATATGAAGCAAAACTTTGCATTCGACAAGGTGATTATTTCACCTCATACTTGATAGCAATGGTCCCAATCATAATAGTTTCAAAATTTTCTTGTGGAATGGGACAATATATTTCTCCAACCTTAATGCCTTCAATATTTTCAATAGAATTCAGGCAATAGCTCTTAACAACCCTCTTGGGGAAATAGACAGTGTGATCTTTGTCATTAATATTGAATGTTACTTTTCCTTGATTGCAATTGATGACAGCACCTGCAGTATTAAAAAAAGGTCTCCCAAGAATAATAGACATATTATCATCTTCAGGCATTTCAAGCACAGCAAAATCAGTTAGAACCATGCAATTATGAGCAACTTGAATAGGAACATCGTCACATATACCAACAGGAATAGTAGTTAACTTATCAGCCATTTGCAAAGATATATCAGTTGGTATCAACTTTTCTAGCCGGAGTCTCTTATAAAGAGAAAAAGGCATAACACTAACTCCATCTCCCAAATCACATAAAGCAGTTCTAACATAATTATTCTTAATGGAGCAAGGAATAGTTGGTATACCTGGATCACCAAGTTTCTTTAGAACCTTACCATTGAAGGAATAATTATCAAGTAGAGTATAAATCTCCTCATTAGGAATCTTCCTTTTATTAGAGACAATATCCTTCATATACTTTGAGTAAGGAGGCAACTTAATAGCATCAGTCAAAGGAATTTGAAAGAATAAAGGTTTCATCCACTCACAAAACTTGTTGTAGTGTTCTTCCTCCCGTGACTTGTGTTTCTTACTGTAACATCCTTAAAATCATGTTTTCAAAGCTTGCACATCATTCATGCATTCATGCTCATCTTAGGATCCTTTCCTCAAAAATCAGAAACTTGTGATCTATCATTTTAAGTAGCAAGGCATTAGCCACTACTACTTTTGGATATGAGATTATTTGGTTTAAACCAGGAATATTTGAACTTAGAGTTGTTTGTTATTTAAAACTTGATCAAGGTTCTCAAACAAAATGAAATCAAAACCATTCTTTTCCTATTGAAAATATTTCACTAAGGACATAGTTTTAAACCTTATTTTCCAAACCCATTTTGAATATGTGTTTAAATAGGTGCTTTATACACTCGAGGATGCAAGAATAAATAAACAAATGTTTGGAGAAAATTTCATTTGAAACAGATTTGATTTGGGCATTTGAATTCAAACCAGAAAATCAATCAGAAAAAGAAAAAGAGAAAGGGAGAAAAAATAAAGCAAACTAACTAATCTAACCCAACCCAGCCCAATTAGCCCATTTAGCCCAACAGCTCCCCCCCCCCGCAGAAAATGTTTCGCACCACAGGGCTAACCTGCGCTGTCGCTGACGACTGGCCCCCACCCCGTATCTCTCTCTCTCACTGAATGCTAGGCCCCACTCGCCAGTCATCGTCTCCACCCCGCGACTCCTTCCCCCAAATCACGTCGGCTGTTTCCGGTGATTAAACCTCGCATCAATTCGAATGAATACGTCAGTAATTCTCTCCCCTGACCTTGCGTACTTAATCGCTCGCGCCCTCCCCTCTTTTTCCCAGTCGCCACCCTCTCTCTGCCCCTAGGCTGCTCGGAATGAGCCCAGAACCACCCACTGCTCTGACGAGCTTCAGCTCAAATTCCGGCCAACCACCGATGCCCCTTGCCTTCCAGACACCGCGAGTGAGTTCCCCATCACCCTCTGCACCTGCCAGTAGCCCACACTCACCCGCGCGCGCTCTTTATCGTCGGCAACCTCAACGACGAGCAAGCACCACCGTTTGTCTCGACTCCGGCGACATCCTCTGGTAGTTCCTGACCGCCCCCGCCTCTTTTTGTTGCTCACGTATTCGCCAGACTAGTGCGCAACTAACGCACCGCTTGCTTTTCTCTGGCATGATCTACAACATCGGCAACGTCGACGAACAGTCGTGCCCGACGACAAGCTCCACTCCGACGAGGAATCCCCACCGTGTCCGTGTGCCCCTTGACAAGCCACTGCCACGTTGAGCTCCAGCACGCCTCTACGAGTCTGGTAAGCCCCTCTGCTGACCCTAGCCCCCTCTGTAGCCGCCGGAACATCACTGGCAGAGCCGCGCCGCCGACGCTAGCGCCGCCCATCTGTGGTCGCTTGATCGATAGCCGTCAGATCTAGATCCAACGCATACGATAGATCACTTATCGAAGGGGTATGTTTTAGATCTGGCCATGCGTTTCCACTTAGATCGTGCGGCCCACGTTGATAGATCCGGCCGAACCGGTACAGGCCAATCAAAACATGCCGCGTGGCCTGTTCTTTGTTTTAAAAATCTGAATTAGATCTATTAGTGATTCAAACTTGTAAAATTCATAACTTTTGATCCACATGTTCAAATTTTACAAATTTTATATCATTGGAATCAAGAGAAAGAATTCTATCCATTTATGCAATGTGTTTAATGTTTTGCTTCTGTAAAAAATGGGTTATTTTTACAGAGACATTTGTAGGATTATTTTGAGTATAGAAATGATTTTAAAAATGATTTAAAGATCAAATAAAGTTTATTTAGTGTGTCTTGGTCTTGTTTATGATTCAGTACTGTATACTTGTATTGTTTGGTGTAGAAAATCATCACATGGCATTTGCATGCATTCATATATTTTTGATATGTGAATTTGGTGCCATTATTTTATGTGTAGATTTTGGTGCTAATAGTGATTGTGGTTGTGAAGATTGTTGCTACTCCCCAAACTACCAAGGCAAGTGGTGCTTCATGTTTCTTCCCAATATTTTACCTATGCATTAGAAATATTTGGTATAGGACTTGCATGATTATTTTGCTAAGTATCTATATGCTATGATTGGGAAATTCTAGTAGTTGTAGTAATGTTAGAATTTCCTCTAAGTTAAGATACTTGCTATTGCCATGCTTAGCCTAGCTAGTAGCAACCAAGGGTGGAGTATAATCATGCTATGAGAAATATTTCTAAGTCTTTGACTTGTGCTTTGCTTAATAAAACAACTAAGTGAATGAAACACCTGGGTGGAATGGAAAGATTGGTTTGTGTTGAGTGGTTACAAAAGGCCCATTTCTATGGTTTACCTTGTGTATCACACTTGTGGAAAGCCACCCAGGAACAAAGGGATTTGAGATGCCAAATGTTAAGAAGCTTCTAGTGCAGCCACATGGCAATATGGGCTCTGCCTGGATCATATAGGTTGCAATAACTTAGCCATTTGGACAGTTGGTGGTAGTGGGATGATAGGTTGGAACGTGTCCATTTGGTCTAAGGGAAGGCTTCTGAAAGGTCCTGTCTTGGTGAAAATCAAGTCTTGTGGGGAAAGTGCACAACCTCTGCATATGGAAGAATCTAAGTACTTAGCCATGTCCCTGGTATTGGACAACTTGAGCATCAAGACATGGAAGCTATCAAGAATCTCCTCATCCCAATTTTCTAAGTTAAAACTTGTGGTTGAACAAGGGTGAAGGTTCACCAATTTCTATTGGTGGTTCCTTGGGAAAGTTTTGTCAAAGAAAAACTTAGTGTTTTCAACTAATAGGTAAAACCTATTTTGAGCAAAGCAAGCCCAAGCTACACTTAGCCAAATTCATGTAGTAACTAGATGTTAATATTTTACTAAGGTATCACTTGCCAATACTATTCCAATGTATTGACCCACTGTGGCTGTAACTTGTGATGTTGCAGGTTATTCTGATGATGATTAGGGGTTATGAGTCTACACTCAACATGCTTGCCTATGGCACATGAAGATGAAGACTTTATTTATATTGTTATGATTAAACTCTTGTATTAGGCCTATGGCCATGGAGTTGTAAAATACTATGTTTGTCTCTGGAATGATATGTAATAATGACCTTTGTTTCTGTGTACTTCATCTTAAACTATGGATGCTAGCATTGATCCAGGGACTAGCATTGCAATCACAGGGATCCTTACCTTTATAAGGGAGGGATCTTACACTTACCTGGAAAAGGCATAGGTTTCTGCACCCAAGGTTCTCTCTCTTTACCATGTTTATTAGCAATAAAATCTTCCTTTGTGTACCTAGTGTTCTTAGTGTGCCTCTCATGTTCTTCCTCACCTTCCTCTTTATCAGGAGACTCATTTTCATCATTACCACTCTCAGTTTCAGCATCAGAGACAAATATACTATTAGGATCTACAGCAGGTTCAAGTGGTTCCTCAACTATCTTGTGTTTCTTTTTCTTTCTCTTACGAGGACTACCACTATATTCACCTTGTTGGGAATCCTGCTCTATTATTTTAGGGTGTCCTTCAGGATATAAAGGATCTTGAGTAGCTATACCACTCCTAGTTCTAATTCCATAAGCATGTTTATCTCCTGAGGCATTAACTAGCATATACTTTTGTACCTTAGCAAGTTGACCAAGTTGAGTTTGAACCATTTGAAAGTGTTTACAAAGCATTTTAATATCATTAGAAGTTCTTTCCACAATATCTTTCAACTCATGGATAGCTCTAGAGTTTTCCAATAAATGATTCTGAACCTGTTTATTCAAATGACCTTGTTTAACAATAAAAATGTCAAGTTCCTCTAAACATTGATCAGGAGGCTTACCATAAGGAATATCACCTTCATCAAATTGTTGGAGAGAGTGTACCTCAATAGTAGATGAGTTGGGAATTGGCTTACATAATTCTTCTATAGGAGGTAGATTCTTCACATCTTCAGCTCTAATACCTTTCTCCTTTAGACACTTCTTAGCTTCCTTCATCACTTCATCATTTAATGCAATAACTCCCCTCTTCTTTGTTGTTGGTGTTGGAACTGGTTCAGGAACAACTGGTTCAGGAGTAATAGGCTCAGGTTTATTTAGCTTAGTTGAAGTCCAATCATCATAATTCTTACTTATCTTGGTCATTAATTCTTCAGCATCTGTAGGAGTCCTTTTCCTGATAACACAATCAGCAAAGCTATCTAGGTAGGTCCTAGAATCATCAGTTAGTCCATTATAATATATATCAAGAAGCTCATTCTTAGGCAATGGACATCCAAGATGCGCATGAATCAAGGCACATAACCTTGTCCATGACTCAGGCAATTTCTCTTCTTCTCCCTGTTTTAAATTAAAAAGTCTCTACAAAGAAGCATGTCTAGCACAGGGAGGAAAATATTTCTGGAAGAAAGAAGCAATCAAGAAATCAAGGCTATCAATGGAACCAGCAGGTAATCTATTAAACCAATCCCTAGCTTCTCCTTTTAGTGAAAAAGGGAAGATCTTAGCAACAAAGTATTTGTGCATCTTAAAATCATCAGAGAACAAAGCACTCATAGTAGAAAGCTCATTCATATGAGCCACAACACTCTCATTTTCAGTTCCACAAAAAGGTTCTTTCTCAACAATATCTAAATAAGATAAATCAAGAGAGAAATCATAATCTTCATCTTTAATATCTATGGGAGAGGTGGCAAACTTAGGATCAGAGGACATCTTAGGAAGAATAGTACGTCTAGCAAGGAGACTCTTAATAGCAATAGTACCATGTGGGTTTCGGCACTCTTCAACAAAATCATCAGTGAACTCAATATAACCATCATTAATATCATAACTCTCACTATCCGCAGGTGAGCTAACAGGTGTAACAGTGGCTTCACTAGGAGTTTCGGTATTTCCTAGACTAGCCATAGTAGCATCTAGAAAAGGACCTAATGAACCACTCGCATCAAGCACAATATAAGTAACATCATGAGTATCAAAAGCAGTTTCAGACTTAGCAGTAGTAGCAGTGTGTGTAGCATGAGTATGTGGTGGTGGTGTAACAAGCTTACTTATAACAGACGGTGAATCAAGAGTAGTAGAGGTGTTTAGGACTGTACCTCTTCTTGTAGTCGAGGGTAAAATAGGGAACTTTCCATCACGAGACTTCCCCATGATGAAAGGAGTAGCAGTGAACAATAATAGATCCAAGTGAACTTACAAATAAAGCTATGCTCCCCGGCAACGGCGCCAGAAAATAGTCTTTATGACCCACAAGTATAGGGGATAGCAACAGTCTTCGCGGGTAGTATTACCCAATTTATTGATTTGACACAAGGGAGCCAAAGAATACTTGCAAGCCTTAACAACTGAGTTGTCAGTTCAGCTACACCTAGAAATAGTTCTTTCTCATAGAAGTTTATCAATAGCAACAGCAAAGCAACAGCAACAATAACAACAATAGTGAAACAGAAGCAATAGTAACAGTAACGGTAATAGTGGGATTCGAGTGCGGTAGGCAGAGGGATGGATGGACGGGCATTGCATGGACGAGTCTAAACATGTACTTTGAGATCTAGGACATTGCAGATAAATAATAACAAGCATCCAAGTACTAAACAATCCTAGCCATGTGCTCCAAATATAGTCATACGTGCTCGCAATGAGAACTTGCACAACATCTTCTGTCCAGCCAGCCCGTGGCAGCGGGGCCTCTAGGGAACTACTGGCAATTAAGGTGCTCCTTTTAATAGAGCACCGGAGCAAAGCATTAACACTCCGTGAACACATGTGATCCTCACACCACAGCCATCCCCTCTGATTGTCCCAATTATTGTCACTTTGGGGCCTTTGGATCCGGACAATGATATGTGTACACAACTTGCAGATAAGATCACAAACAATACTATCATAATGATTCAATAATAAGTTCAGATCTGAGATCATGGCACTCGGGCCCTAGTGACAAGCATTAAGCACAACAAGTTGCAAAAAAGTCAAAGAGCACTAATAGAGATACTAGGCACTATGCCCTAATAGATCTTATTCGATTACATGATAGAACTCATCCAATCTCTACCATCGCCAAGCCTAAAGCGGGGGATTACTCACTCATGGATGAGAGAAACATCGGTGGTTGATGGAGATGCGTTGGTGATGACGATGGCGATGATCCTCTCCAAATCCCCCGTCCCGGCAGGGTGCCAGAACGGAGTTTCTAGATCCGAATCTTGGTTTCTGGTGGCGGCGGCGGAGCGGAACTCTTTCTGGAAAACTATCGAACCCCCTTCGGTTTTTAGGTCAAAAGGCAACTTATAGGCGCAGAGGGAGCCCGAGGAGCTGTCTGGGATGGCCAAACCCCCTCCAAGAGCGGGGTCAGGTGGGCCCGCGCATGGGGTGGGTCTGGGCCCCCCTGGCCCCCTCTCTATCTCCCCTTCTAGATCCGTGGATCTTCTGGTGAAAATTAGTTTTTGGCATATTTTCCGGGATTTTTCCTGATAGTTGATTTTCTACATAAAAACAAGACACCAAGGTAATTCTGCTGAAAACAGCGTCAGTCCATGTTAGTTGTATCCAAATCACACAAGTATAGAGGAAAAACAATAGCAAAGTGTTCTAGAAAGTAGATGTGTTTTGGACGTATCAATAGCGTTTGTGAATTACAAAAAAATTAGTTGTACTCGTTACCTAAAAACGTTTTCAAAAAGGAAAGTGATTGGAAAGATGAGTAATGGTTAAGTGGGGGTCGACCTTGAACACTCGTGTACATGCCTATGAAACCAAAACAAATCTTCCCATGGAAGCTTTTCAACTGAAGGAAGGTACCATTAAATATCAATTCCTATTCAATAAAGGTATAGAATACCTTTTGCCTCTCCTATTAAAACAAAAGTAGCTCTTAATGCTTCTTTATTTGAAAATACTTGAATCTTGCTTCTTGTGCCTAACTTAAATGCGTTAAAGAAAAGTACTTCTTGGGAGATAAACCAATAGTTTTCTTGAGTCTTGGAAGTTATTAATTATGTAATAACCTGTCCTTGTCCTTTTTATTTGATTTTTGTGTCAATAATAACCTCTAATGAGAGGTTAGTAAGATTTGGGGAGTTGCTGTCCCGAAACAGATTTGTGTACTCCATTGTACAAATTCTTGAAGAATCTCTGTAAGTCGGATTGAGCTGTAATTTTATTAATAAATTTCCCAGGTTGTTATCTAACTTTCGCTAGTTCAACACTTTTTTATTAGAGCAACATAAGATCTTCAAAAAATTGGTTTCTACCTGCTGGTCTGTTTTGACAGATTTCTACCATTATTTGCATTTTCTTCTTATTGATTCCTTTTTGGGTTCTTTTTGGGAAATTGAGATTTTTGAGGGAATTGCTACATTAGCTTGTGTGTTTAGTGAACGTTTTGTTGTTTTCAAACTAAACCCAAAGGTATATTATCTTTTGAATGCACTAATGTTGCTAATGAAGATTGTGTGAAGTTTTTTATGAAGGAAAATTTTCAGGTGTAAGGAAAGAATGATGTAATGAGATGAAGAATGGACAAAAGCTCAAGCTTGGGGATGCCACCCCGTGTCACCCCAAGAAATATTCAAGAGGTACAAGCGTCAAAGCTTGGGGATGCCCAAGGCATCCCCTTCTTCATCAATAAAAATCTCAGGTCTTTCTAGACACTTCGCTTTTATTGTTTCATGCACTATTGTGTTATTCTTGGAGCGTCTTAGTTTTTGTTTGCTTAGTTTGCTTGAATAAAGTGTTTGGACCCCCTTTTTGTTGTGTTGTTTCAAATAAGTTGATTGGTGTTGGAGAAGGAGTAGGAAGCTTCATGTTTATAAGTGGTACAAAAGGAGTTTGTTTTGAGTGTGGCCTAGACCTTATCATGTCATGTTTGATGTTGTTTTGACCCTATGCTTAGTGGTTATTGTTGTAGCATGAATTGTTCCAAACAATTGGTATTGCTTAATGTTCCTTGAAAGAATCATATTGTGTTTTAGCATACAAAAGCATAGTATTATGGTATTCTCCTTTGATGCTTTGTTTGGGTTGACTTGCAAATGCTCACACCATGTTATGACTATGAACCAGTCACCATATCCTCTATGATCATTTAGTTTTTGACTTGTGGTACCACTTTATGCTTTTATTAGTAATGTTTTGTCACTATGCATGATTATGGCCATTATTTCTCTCTTAGTTGGTCACTCCCAGTCTTTTGCTAGCCTCCACTTATATTGAGTAAGCTCTACACATGCATCCAACTTCCAAGAAACCAAGTTATTCCAAAGTGTCCACTATAAATTCCTATGCATGGTGTGTTATACCATTTCAAGTATATTCTTGTTTTATCTATCTTTCCAAATTAAACTTGTTATGTGAAAGTTAGTGATTAAAGCTCTCACAAACTTTATGGCACACTTTATTTTTCTTGCCCCTAATAAACTTGAACCATTGTGTCATCTATGTTGTATATGCTTAAACTTATAAGTTGGGATTAGCAGAACCGTGCTGTCACGAGGACGCTTTCAACACTTGTAAATATCTATCCAGTTGATATCATGCTCTTTTGTTTATGGATGTCGTTGGTGTGAAATGAAAGGGGAGCTTGTAAGTCCATGGAGTTATGTATGTGTGTTAGAGAAATGCCTGGGCCGCTAGCCTAAGCCATGCCTAATCATGGTGGAAACTTGCAGCATCACCATAGTGAGCAATCTATGAAGCATTCTTCTTATAAAAAAGAGATAGAGATTGAGAAAAAGAAAAAAAAGATTAGAAAAGAGGAAAGAGAGAAAAAAGTACCATTTTCTCATGGTAAATAAGAAGATTACTGAGGTGTTCATTGTCTGCTTGCCTTGTCATTTTGTTATGGGATAGCTCCTGTACCAATGGGCAAGGGGTACCCCGTTGGCGGTTCTCTATGATACACATGTACTTACTATGACAAGAACTTACCGTGACTAAAGTTGAGTAGCATGAGGAGCGGCCCTCGTATTCAAGGGACATGAGATTGCCAACTTATACTTTGTCAAGCATATACTCCATCTTTGTTCACTTTAACCTTGATCACTTCAAGATGCATATGATAGTGGCAATGAGAGCTGAAAGCTAACAAGTACCATAATTTTTGGAAGCTCTTTATGAAACTTGAAATCCCTGCTTCCCTTTGAAGGGCCTTTCTTCCACTATTATATTGAGTCTCCACCTTCTATCCTTAGGCACCAATTAAGAGAGCGTAGTTTCCATTCTTAGTTCTGTGTGCATTGTCCCAAAACTTGTTGATTGATTCATAAGGTTGATATTGCTTGTTCTTGAACTATTTGTATCTAGTCACCCTTATGAACTTTGAAGGTGTCCTATGCATTTATGATTTGCTATACCATGAGGGACAAGCTGAATACCACTCTTATTATATTTTTTATGTGAAACAAACAAACGTTTTTCAATGCATTGTTATTCATGATCTTTGTTTGTAACCTTTTCATGTTGCAACTTGGTTGGTATGTCTTATTGTTAGAACTACATCTTTCATGCTCATGTTTAGAGTACTTTGATCCCAGCTATCCATGCTTTGCAAATGGTTTGATCAAGATTATGATGGTGCATGTCAACTCAAAAATTATATTGTTTTTATCGTTTACCTACTCGAGGACGAGCAGGAACTAAGCTTGCGGATGTTGATATGTCCATAACATATCTATAATTTTTGATGGTTTTATGCTATTATTATGCTTTTGACACTTCTTTTTATATGAAGTTCATGAGTTATTTGGACTAACCTACTAATAGTTGCAAAAGTGCACAATGTTCTTGTTTTACACTTTGATGTGTAAGAATTATCAAGAATACAAGTGGAACCCTTGTTGGAGTCAAATTGGGATTTTCCAGAAATCTGTCTAAGAACTCTTTTTGAAGATGGTCACGTTTCGGGTCGAAGACGGCGTCAAGCGGAAAACTCTTGAACTACAAAGTTGTTGAAAATTTCGCATCAAACGTTCTGGACATAAAAATTAGCTGATTCCAAGTCCGGACGGGCCCACTAGGCCCATTTACTACAGCCCAAGATGGGGTGGCGGGAATCCGAGAAGCTATATAAAGGGAGGAAACCTAATTCGTGAAAGACATCTCCACCCACGAATTTGCAGCCACCAAAGCCACGTTTTTGCCTCCCCCCATGCTCCCAATAATCCATGAAGGAAGGGGGCTAAGGGGCGGTGCTACCCCACGATACTGACAGCGGGGAAGGAGTCCCCCGTGCCGTCGCCGGTGCCGCCGCCCTGTTCACCATCTTCACCGCCATCTTCATCACCTAATCCTCCTAGTATGCCATGGTTCATCCTCCCACACACCTCTGTACCATCCTATGTAAACATGGTGTTTGATTCTATAAGTTATAATCCTATGATCTATGTCATGTTTGTGTAGTTTCTTTGTTCTTAGATTGAAGGGTTGAACGTCTTTGGTTCATTAGAGTTGTATGTTGATATGGTATAGTCCTTTGGTGTACATTATATTTGTGCGTGCATGGATAAACATCATAGGGTTTGTAGTGTGTGTAAGAGGAAGGGGAAGTTTTGTCGGAGTGACAGAAACCTAAGGACGCGAACCGGAACGTTCCACGTATGGGAGTAAGAGGACCATTAACTTAAGGATATGGTTGGGGAAACCTTAATTCATTGTTAGTAGTTACGGATTTTGCTAACAATCCAATCATATAGTACATGTAATTCCAAGTAGTGAAGCACATGTATATTTAGCCTCTCCCACATAGAAAACTGCAACGAAGACAATGAACCCGATTTATTCGCCAATTAAACTTGGACAAAGCCACCACAATTACCACCACTATTCCACACTCATGGTTCTGTTAGTTTAGTGTATTTTATTGCTGCAACAACTAGCTTTACTTTCTTGTTTTTTATTTTCTTGCAAAGCTTTCTGTAGTACTCGTATTGTTGCTCTAGTTTTATTTCCTAGATAATGCAAACGTTTAGTGTGCATAGATTTGTATCCATGGTTGATAGAACTTGAGAGAATATTTATTCTAGCTTTAGCTCCTCGTTGGGTTCGACACTCTTACTTATTGAAAAGGCTACACACGATCCCCTATACTTGTGGGATATCACAGAGCCAGTTGCCTGTTTTCTGCTATTTTTTGGTTTCAGAAAACTAGTAAAAAAATATTCTCGAAATTGGACGAAACAAAAGCTAAAGTTCCTATTTTTTCCAACACGACACGAAGTCCGAAGGAGAGACGAAGAGTAGCCGTGCAGCAACCACACCAGGTGGCCACGCGTCCCTCCTGGTCGTGCCGCCATAGGGTATGGGCCCCTCGGGCGTCCACCGACCTTGCCCCTTCGCCTATATAACTCCCCCGAGGCAGAAACCCTAAATACAAGATCAGAAATCCATGAAAAGTTCCGCAGCGCTGCCGCTATCGAAGACGAGATTCGGGGGACAGAAGTCTCTATTCCGGCACCCTGCCAGGACGGGGAATTGCCCCCAGAGCCATCTCCATCGACTCAACCACCATATCCATCGCCGTTGCTGACTCGCATGATGAGGAGGGCGTAGTTCTCCCTCGAGGATAAGGGCTCTGCCGGTAGCTATGTGTTCATCTCTCTCTCTCTATGCGTGATCTTATTGTGATCATGAGCTTTGTAATCTAGTTGAATAAGTAGATATACTCTGCTACTCAAGTGCTTTAATTAATGTAATCTCCGCTTATCCCTGCGTGTGTGAAGTTGATGGTGTGCACACCATGTGTGGAACTTAGGCTAAAGGTTGTGGAAATACTTATCATGAGTTATAATTTGAGTTGGATGTCTCTATGAAATTGTGGTGTTTGTTGGAACCATCTAGCGCTCAAGGTGAAAATTAGGGGTTACCTAGATGGGGAATGCGGACTTTAAGGAGTGTTGTTATAGCCCTACACAGTGAATTAGTGTTCCAACCGGAGAGTAGTTCAGAGTAGCATAATGAAGAGAAGATATTTATGTGTTTATTGAGAGTATCCACTAGGGAAAGTATGTTCCCTAGGCCTTGTTTCTAAGCATTGAAACACTGTTTACAATCAGTCATGCTACATGTTTGCTTGCTGCCATTTTTATTTAAGATTTGCAATTACCACTTATAATCATCAATATTACTTGTATTTCACTATATCTTCGCCGAACTAGTGCACCTATACACCTGACAAGTGTATGGGGTGTGTTGGGGACACAAGAGACTTCTTGTATCTTGATTGCATGGTTTCTTGAGAGGGATATCTTTGACCTCTTCCTCCCTGAGTTCGATAAACCTTGGGTGATCTACTTAAGGGAAACTTGTTGCTGCTCTACAAACCTCTGCACTTGGAGGCACAACACTGTCTACAAGAATAGAAGCGTGCGTAGTCATCAGCGGCCACCACGACGGCGATCGCACCCTAGTCGCCAAGGCTCTACGAGTTGGCTTCTACTAGACGACCGCGATGAGGGACGCCAAGGACATCAGCGAGAAGTGCAATGCTTGCCAAAGGTTCGCCGATAAACCATATGCACTAGGCTTAGAGCTATGGCCCATACCATTTTCCTGGACATTCGCTCAATGGGGACTCGACATGGTTGGCAAGCTGCAAAAATCCTCGCCTGGTGGCTACATTTTTCTCCTGGTAGCAGTCGACAAGTTCACCAAGTGGACCAAGGCTACGCCCTTCACCAACCAAACAGGCGCCACTGCGGTCAAATTCTTCTAATCCAATGTGTATAGGTTCGGGGTGCCACATAGCATCATCACCGACAACGACACGAACTTCACTTCGAAGGAGTTCCAAGACTTCTGCGAGGACCTCGACATCAACTTCACCTATGCCTCAGTCGCACACCCACAGACCAATGACCAAGTCGAGAAGGCCAATGGCCTGGTCTACAATGGGATCAAGAAACGACTCATGCGCCCTCTCGAACGAGTGGTGGGAGCCTGAGCATACGAACTACCCTCCGTCCTCTGGAGCTTACGCACAACGCCAAACAGCGCCATCGGCTACACGCCCTTCCTCATGGTGCACGGAGTCGAAGCAATGCTACCTACCGAGGTATGGTACAAGGCCCCACGGGTCATTGCTTATAGCGAGGCTGGATCAATAGCCGCACTCGAAGATGTCATCGACCTGCTCGATGAGGCACGCAATATCGCCGCCGCCTGTTCAACTGTGAACCAGCAAAGCCTCCGCAACTACCACAACCGACGGCTACGTCCAAGGTCCTTCGTCGAAGGATACCTCGTCTTGCGACTTAAGAAAAATGGGCACATCAAGCTCGAGTCACTCTGGTAAGGCCCTTATGTGGTCACCAAAGTATACTAGGTGGCGCTTACTACCTCAAGGACGTCGAGTCCAGAGTAGCATACTCCAATCCTTGGAACGTCGCACAACTGCGATGATTCTACCCTTAGAAGTTTTACTTGCAATAAGGCTTCTCAGCCAGGCTACTTAGTGGAACCCTGTACTCTCTACTATGCGATGAATAAAAGCTAAGTTCCTTGGCCAATATGTTTCTTTTTTCCTTGTACACATTTTAATTCATACAACACACCCGGGGGCTGCGCCTCACCCAACGACTTTGGCACCCTTCTTTTCAGCTTCTTGGCCAGCTTCTTTCAGAAGCTACCCTCGACCAGCTTCTCCCAGAATCTCAGCTACCAAAATCGTTTATACTTTTAAATTGACATTGAAACTACTAGTTAATAAGTTTGAACGAATTTTGAATATGAGATTCTGGGAGAAGCTGATCGAGGGTAGCTTCTGGGAGAAGTTGGCCAAGAAGCTGAAAAGAAGGGGGCCTTTGTCTACTTCTACACTTAACGCATTCACCTGAGTAGCTGACCACGTCAGGCTAATGAAAAGGACATGCAAACTATACAACATCACATGCAACATGTTTTACAAATTTTACAAGGGCAGCAACAACCCAACCAAAACTATACAAATTTGACATTGTCCTATACAATCCTTGCAGGAAAAAAAGAACAATAACCCACGCCAAAGAAGAACGTTTGTCCGCTCGTCGAAGAGACGCACAATGTCTTCGACATGATGAGAAACCGCCTCATAGTGCGGGTGCATGTTCCATGTCATACCATCCGGAGGACTACGTGGCCCTGCTGCTATCTCCTCCAGGTCAACGTCCCGGTGGTGCAGCCAAACAAGATCCAATGCCGCTTTAGCACCTGCAACAAGCTGTTGTCGCACAAGCTCCTTCACGAGATCCGCGCCCTGGAATTTTCCCAGCAACCCCATGAAAGTGGAGGGAGCCGTGTCCAAGGGAAACATCACAGCCCATAGGGACACGAAGGACGACCTTGCACGCTTCAAAACTTGGAGCGCCTGATGAACATGGTCCTGCATCGTTGCCACCGCGACTGCTCGGTCACGGTCCATCCAGAAGAATCCTCCCACTTCCAACACCTGTTGGGTAAGACAGTTCAGACGAATAGCCACGCGCCCTTTCTCTTCTTGCAGAAGAAGGTTACAACTTCAAAGAGAAACAGTTTAGAATCCATAGAGGAATGAACACAGCCGCAAAATCAAGCAAGACACCTGATTGATGCTTACATTGAAGCTGCTCACCAATCTGTTGAAACTCTTCGAGAACATACTTCTCTCTCGTGATAGCCTGCTCCATCTTGAATTTCCAAACATTAGCATGGCCACGGACAATGAGTACGTCTCTCTCCAAACTTCGGATATGGTCACGTAGTAGTGGAAATTGCGACGCCTCATTTGTTGCCTGCTAGACAATTGCCAAGGGAACTGACGAGGTCATCAGATAAACACTCGAAGGGCCATATTAGGTGCACATGTAGAAAAGTATAAGGACAAAGCAACTAACAGTAGTAAAAGCAGAAAACATATATTCACATAAGGAACCACTATGTTGTAACCTCTAAAGTCATCTGGTACAAAACATTACAGAAACTACAACAAAAGCAAAAGCAAATCTATAAGGGCAACTAAGCAGTAGAAGAACCCTAGGGATGTGTGGCATCTAAAGAAGTCTGATGACCCACAAGTATAGGGGGTGTATCGTAGTACTTTTGATAAATAAGAGTGTCGAACCCAATGAGGAGCAGAAGGTGTTGACAAGCGGTTTGGATCAAGGATTCACTGTAAATACTAGCAAACGATATTTTAGGGGTTTTTGTTAATGCAGATTAATAAAGTGCGAGTAAATAAAAGACAATAATAATAATTGCAGAGTGTACCGATACTTTCTTCAGCAAAGTACAAGCCGGTTGTATTACTTAATGATGACCAAACGTTCTCGAGGACACATGGGAATATTGTCAAGTGCTTTCGCTTCATATAGTCGATTAATCTTCATTGGTTGGATAAGTGTTATGGGGGTGAACCTATGCTAATGTACTACCCCAACTTATACTAATACACTTGTGATTATACCCCTTGCAAGCATCTGCAACTACAAGAAAGTAATTAATATAAAAATCTAACCACAGCATTAAACTTTGAGATTCTACACTCCCTTATGCAATGGTTTCCTAACGGGGGTTCAGATTTCTGTCACTCCCGCAACCCCACAATTAGTAGCCAAATATACAATGCATTCTCCTAGGCCCATAAAGGTGAAGTATCATGTAGTCGATGTTCACATGACACCACTAGAAGAATAGCACCACAACTTAAATACTAAACCAATGAATAATATCTCAACACAATTCCACTACTAACAACATGACTTCTCCCATATCCTCAAGAACTAAAAGAACTACTCACAAGACATAATATGGATCAAGATCAGAGATGAAATAATGATAAGTAACAATCTGAATATGAACAATAATCCAATGGTTTCACTCAATAGCATCAACTACAACAAGTAATCAACACCGAGAAAGTTTCCCCTATGAAGTACACAAGATTCAACCCAGTTGTTACAGCCGTATGGCGTGGTGGTGATGGTGCTAGTGGTGATGATGATGAGGATGATGATTATGATACTGATGAAGCCCAGCTCTATGACAGTGTCGATGTCAATGATCTCCCCTCTCCGGGGAGGAATTTCCCCTACAGATTTCTGCCTGCCGGAGAACCTTTTCTCTCTCTGTAGTTTTCGCCCTGTAGAGGCGATGGAATATTTCTGTGATGGTTTCCCGAGTCTTAGGTTTTTGGGAGGAATATATACGCGAAAGGGCAATGCCAGAGGTGGGCCAGGGTGGCCACACCACCTGGCCACGCGGCCTAGGGGGTTCGCGCCTAGGGGTAGTGTGGGCCTCTGTGGCCCATCTCCACTCCCTCTTCTGGCTATCTTTGTCTTTTGGAAAAATAGGAATTTCCTTATATTTTCTGGAATTTTATGATCTTCGGAAATATTGCATCTGGACAACGCTTTTTCTAGCAGAATTCTTACTCCGACACTTAATTCTCAAAAATCATCAAACATGCAAAATAGATGAAATAACAGAAGTATCATCTCTAAATATGAAATATATCAATGAATAACAATAAATTATGATATAAATTAGTGATGCAAAATGGACGTATCAAATCCCCCAAGCTTAGACCTCGCTTGTTCCCAAGCGAAAACTGAACTCAGTAAACATGACCACAGGTTTATGGAGTGAAGTGTCGATAAAGAGAATACGGACAAGGAGCATCACATTTATCAATACACACATCATAATAGAAAGCAACTCACTCTTATATAACTTAACTTGCAATGAGTAAGGGAGTCACAATAAAGGTGCACAAAGAAAATCATAATTGGTGATGGCAAACTTTGTTCTTTGTTAGAGAACAATTAACAAATCATACTTATTTTTTAGCAAAGCGTTTATAATGAAGCTTATATTGCAGGAATCTCTTGCTCAAACATAACGGTCTCTTCACCAACAATGATAGCTTTCAAAGTTATATTCATTCGGATAACAGCATTGTGCAAAACAAGGAACATAAGAAACAATATTGAATAAATCAACATATAGATGATTGAATCACAACAACACAAATGCTTGCTTGAGATAGAGAGGAATAGGTTTACTGACTCAACATAAAATTAAAAGATAGGCCTTTCGCAGAGGGAAGCAGGGATTAACAAGTTTTATAAAGCTTCCAAAAATTATGGTACTCATTAGCTTTGAGCTCTCATTACCCCTATCATAAGCATCTTGAAGTGATTAAGGTTAATGTGAGGGAAAATATGAGTTATATGCTTGACAAATCACAAGTTGAAAATCACATGCCCCTTGAATACGAGTACCGAGGCCTCATGCTACTCAAATTTGGTCCCAGGTAAGTTCTTCTCATTGTAAGTATATGTGTATCATAGACAACCGCCAACGCGGTACCCCTTGCCTCATGACACAGGAGCTATCCCATACCAAAATGACAAGGCAACAGACAGTGAGCATCTCAGCGATCTTTTTATTTTCTATTTGCATAGTTTTTTATTGAGGATTCTTCATAGAATTCCCACTATAGTTTTGCTGCAAGTTTGCACCATGATTAGGCATGGCTTAGGCTGGCCACCCAGGCGTTTCTCTAACACATATACAAACTCCATGGACTTACAAGATCCCATCACATTTCACACCCGACGGCATCCATAACAAAAGAACATGATATCAACTAAATAGGAATAAGTGCAATGTTGAAAGCGTGCCCCATGACAGCATGGTTTTGATAACTCCCAACTTACAATTTGCAAGCATATAATCATCATAGAGGGTCACAATGGTTCAAATTTATTAAGTGTAAGAAAATAAAGTGTGCCATCAAGTTCGTGAGAGCTTTACTAACTAATTTTCTCATAACAAAATTTTAATTTGGAAGATAGATAAAACTCTAAAATTTACTTGGAATAGCAACGATGCTAATAGGTGGATATGGTGGACACAAATGGCATAGGTCTTGGTTCAAGGTTTGGATGCACGATAAGCATTCCCTCTCAGTACATGTTTTTGGCTAGGAAGGCTGGGTAGCAATCATAATAGTTGAGTGAAACAACCAAACATACATGTGATAGAAACAATCATGCAATCTTCCTTGGAAGCATAAACGATCTTAACTTGAGAATACTAAGCTTATGAGCTAAACAAGAACGAAGGATAATGAAGTAACAGATCTACAAGTACTTTTCTCTTTTCTACTCAAACCTCAAAGTAAAGTTGCTATTGGCCAATGCTAAGTTTGCCAAAACCAACTAAATTTACTTGATTCTCCCAAAGTGATACCAATACTAATAACAAGATCAATCATATAACAGAAATTGCAAACTAAAATAAGATGTGCAAAAAGTAAATGATAAAACTTCTCATTAATATTCCATAACAGCACTCACACCAAGGGATACATGAATAACCAACTAAATGAGAGATACTTACACACTGCAAACCATCCTATATGATAACTTCTCTACTCATGATATGACTCTACTAAAAAGGTAAAAAGATAAAACATAATGATGTGATACCACGGCACTCCCCCAAGCCTGGAACAAACCAAGGGGATGCCAAAACCTGATGACGAATTACCCCTTTGGTGGTGGTGGTGTGATCATGATCGGGGTGATAAAATTGTCCAGCATCCTGTGAAGTCTGTTATTCTCCTCTTGAAGTATCTTCACCTCTCTCCTGAGAACTTGATACTTATCACAAAACTCATCAGTGACTCGAAGGGCTTCCACTGCTACAGGGTAGGAACTGAGGTCTAGAACTGGTGGTATTAGCCCCTGCATATTCTGAGAAAAAGCACGTCCAGTGTTAATTAACCCTACAAGAGTAGGTTTTCTTGACCTTGATCCTATAGCAATCTGTCCCTCCATGATTGCTGACATGTTCTTTACTTCCTCATCGACGCTCCGATCCATGTCTTCGCGCCTAGTTGTGATCCTTTCTTCTTCCACCCATCCAACGAAAGTCCTCTGCTCAAGATCGTGAAGGAGCTCGCTCCGGCGTCGCAACTCATAGTCCTCCGAAGACGAACCCTGGGACGACATCTGAACAGAATAGATCGAAATGAAAAAATGATGAGAAAATGATATACGAACCTCGGGGGATCTGGGGGATTATATATCACAAAGTTTAACAACAAAAGGAAGGTACTGGGAGAAAACGGTCAGAGACAAACTCCGAGGCCGCCACACCACCTGGTGGCGCGGCCAGGTGAGCCCGCGCCTAGGGGTGGTGTGAGCCCTCCTGACTCCGTTTCCATCCCTCTTTCAACTCATAGTCTTCCATATTAAATAAAAACTACAAAATATAAGTTGGAAAGTTTTTCTTGAACTTTTTCTTACCAAAATTGTTACCTATTCGAAAACGGACTCTGTAGATTCCTGAATTTGGTCTTTAATAAATTCTTCCGGAGTCACCACTTGAAAAATATCAATATCTTCATTATAAGAATCTCCATAAATGTAATGTTTGAGCCTTTGACCATTCACCACTTGCATAGTGTTGTCTCTCAATGAAGAAATTTTTATTGAACCTAAACGATACACCTCTTCAATAATAAAGGGTCCTTCCCATTTTGAGAGTAATTTTCCTGCAAAAAATCTGAGACGACACCTATACAATAGAACTTTCTCACCAATATGGAACTCTCTCTTAGGAATTCTCCTATGATGCCATTTTTTAACTTTTTATTTAAAGAGTCTAGCATTTTCATAAGCTTCACTTCTCCACTCATCTAAAGAACTCAAATTGATGGGGATATGCCGAGTGGGGTATACCCAGCAGGACGTTCCCTACTGGATCATGCTCTCAGCGAGTGGGCTTGCAGGACGGCGACTGGACCACGACTAGAAAGGAAGCTAGGTGACTGGAAGCTGAAGGCCCAGAAGCGTAGCTAGGCCTAGTCGGATTAGGTCAAAACCATCTGAGTCCTTATCTAACTCGGTTGTAGATCTGTAAACCCTAGCAAGGTGACCCTATATAAACCTCCCTAGGGCACGCATAGCACTTACATTCCATTATACACCCCCTCGACTCGCCGCCTAGCCCCCGAGCTCGCCCTTTGTAATCTTGCAGCAATACAATCTAGCAGGAGTAGGTCTTAACCCTTCGAGGGGCCGAACCTAGGTAAACCCCTGTGTCTTTGCCCTCATCTCGCACCGCAGATGGCTGGCCACCCTTGCCCCTCGTTCTACTACTCGATGCCACTCGCAGCATCTGCCGTGGCCATTCCCATGACCGTGGCGCCCATTGTTGGGCCTGGTCGGTCAGGCCTGAGTTCTGTGGAGAGACCCTACTTTCCCATCAACTGGACGATCGCCACCAGTCGCATGATCGCCATCGGCGAGATCCTCCATATCTTGCCCAGCAGCTACGTCCCGGCGTCACGCCCGGTCACCCACAATGTCATCATGCCGGTCGGCACAATCAGCCTCTTCGTCGGCTTCATCGACATCATCGTCTCGAAGGACTCGGCGCTCATCGGCGAGTCGCCGCCACGCGATCGTATCTCTGAGAGCCAGGTCCGCACCATCCACCACCTTGCCTCCGAGTACGACTCGACCAACAGCAACGTGGTCGAGACCAACGTGGCCACGGACGACGCGACCCTCAATGACGACGCCTACTCGGCGACCCCAGCTTCAGTCGCTGTATCCATTGTCGCCGTGTCACCAGCGGGCTCCATCACCCAAGTCTCCAACCTGGGGTTTTCGAGGATCCATCCATCCTCGGGATCTTTGGCTCTGACTCCGGATTAGAGAACTCCGGTGACCTCTACGCCGGATCTGGTCGCTTCATCGCGACCTACATAGCGAGCGGCGCGAGTACCCCGCCAGACCCCTTCTCCATGCCGATCCCGCCAACCGTGACGGCGGGGGAGGTCGAGGAGGCGCGCCTGCACCTGGAGGAGGCAGTACGCAAAGAGCAAGCCGAGCGCGAAAAATTTCGCCTCGAGCAGTCCACGGCGCAGGAGCTATCGCTCTACCACCAGCGCCGCATTAGGACGTGCCTAAACCCCACCATTCAGGGCCGTGCCCTGAAATTTGACGACGACGACCCAGCTTGCATGGCTGATCGCACGATTTGCGAGAACATGCCGCCAGGCTTCAGCGCCCGTCTGCCACTAGGAACACCAGCGAATGGAGCTCCCCCACCACCACCAGGCCATGCGCCCCCTCTCAACCAGCCGAGAGTGCTCATCTCTTTGCAAGAGCGGGAAGCGAACAACCTCCCGCTATACTCCACCCCGATGGACAATGTCATCGCGGGATAAGCAGCAATCACCAACCTCAATGTCATAGGGGAGGGCGCACTTCAAATTCAGTATGCCAAGGCCCTACTCACCAAGGTTGTCGAGCAGCAAGTCGCAGGAGCCGACTCGTGGGGGCGCATGTACTCCCGCTCCTTCAGAAGCAGGGCGGCCTTGAGCGGCCTCCCAGGTTTAGGGTTTAGGGTACACGCAGCCGCTGAACAACATGGTCACCGCCAACGGGCAGCCAGTCAACGTGCGGACCCACATCATCAACAACCCGAGTTGGCGTGCACGCCAACCCAATGACCTGAGGCATACCCTCACCAACCGCAACGACGGCGAGCCAAGAGACTCGCTCAGTCGAGTTGGCCCCCAGTGCTTTAGACCGATGATCCGAGGTGAGAAATACCCGGCGAACTTCAAAGCGCTGAAGGAGATCGAAAAGTATGATCCCACATACGATCCGGCTGTGTGGCTGGACACATACCTCATGGCGATGGGAATCACTGGCCACACCGACCTCCTCATCGCTCGCTACCTCCCCCTAATTATGGAGGGAGCGAGTCGACAATGGATCAACACCCTCCCCGCGGACAGCATCGATTCCTGGGAGGACCTAGAGCGGTGCGTCCAGACCCCGCGAGGACCTAGAGCCTACACCCGCGCCACCACCATCGAGGACCTAGAGCGGTGCGTCCATGGACCCCGCGAGTCGACCCATAGTTGGGTCCAACGGTGGCAAGACATGTGGTTAAACGCGGCCGGCATCCACCCAGATACGGCGATCCACTGCTTCAAGACCTCGTGTCGCTATGAGCCCTTGGTCGCCAAGCTCAAGCGGGTGTACAAGACACTCGACAACATCCCATACCTCCTAGAGATCGCCAAGCGGTACGTGGAGGAGGATCCGAACCAAGAAACCGACAACGAGTCAGGTGGAAATTGCCGCAGAAATGGCCATGACAACGGCTGGCAGCACGAGCTGCGCTACAGCAACACCTGCCTCACCGGAAAGCCCCGTGGTGACGGACGATTCGACTTCGTTTCCAATGCCGACTATGCGCCACACGACCCCAAGATCTTCCGCCGCGATGGAGGCCAACACTGCGATAGTGGAAACTACCAAGCGAGGCCGATATTCGACCCCGCAGCTCTCCTCAACCAACCCTGTGTGTTCCACAGCAGGAAGGGGAAGCCCTCCACACACACGACCGCTGACTGCCACTCCCTAAAGGAGATCGAGAAGGCATGGCGCGCCAGGGAGGACCCCAACAACAACCTTCCAAACGGCGGGGCATTCGGCAACGATGGCGGATCGCTCCACACCTTCACCGGGCTCGGCACCAAGCGCGAAAAGAAGGTCCTCGCCCATGTCGTCGCTGTCAACACGGTGTCCTAGGTCGACGTCCCCTGCTTCCTCAACTGGTCCGAGTAGCGCATCATGTGGAGCCGCAAGGACCACTCGCCATAGATCGAATATCCCGGGAGAGTCTCCCTGGTGGTCAAGCCCAAAGTGGGCGACTACTGGCTCCCTAAGACATTGATGGATGGCGGGAGCTCCATCAACATACTCTACATGGACACGTTTAGGCGGTTGCGGCTCCCGCAGTCGATGATTGAGACGACCCTCACCACCTTCCATGGCATCGTCCTTGGTCAGAAGGCATATCCGACCGGCAAGGTGACGCTGCCAGTCACCTTTTGCACACCAGCCAACTTCCGCACCGAGCAGATCGTCTTCGAGCTGGTCAACTTCAACAGCCCCTACCACTGTGTCCTGGGGCGACAAGCATTCGCCAAGTTCATGGCGGCACCGCATTACGCGTACAACATGATGAAGCTCCCAGGACCATGCGGCATCATCACCGTCCACGGTGACCCCGACATGGCCATCGACTGTGAGGAAAAATGCACAGAGCTCGCGGACGCCATCATCACCGCAGAGGCCAATCACGCAGAAGAGCTCGCCAGATACGTGAGAGGGGTCGACAAAGACGACCCCACAATCCTGAAGAAGCCCAACGCGGAAAATGTTGGGTCAACCGCGTTCGAGGCCGCCACGCACGCTCCCACCGTCGAGCTGGTCACAGGCGACTCCAGCAAGACGGTCACGATCGGGATATGCATGAGCCCCACATAGGAAACCACGCTCATCGAGTTCCTATGTGAGAATCGCGACTTCTTCACATGGAATCCATCCGACATGTCAGGTGTCCCGAGGGAACTCACTGAGCACAAACTCAACACCGACCCCAAAGCGCGACCTGTCAAGCAGTCGTTGTGGCCTTCCATGAAGTGCGCCGCCGAGCAATCGCCGAGGAGGTGCAGCGTCTACTGGCTGCAAGCTTCATCCGTCCCATAAAATACTCCAAGTGGTTGGCAAACCCATTCCTGGTTGAAAAGAAGAACAAGACCTAGAGAATGTGTATCAACTACAAAAACCTCAACAGCACCTGCCCAAAGGAGCAGTTCGTCCTCCCGCGCATCGATCAGATCATCGAATCGATCGCGGGCTCGGAGTCATTGTGCTTCCTCGATGCATACTCTGGTTACAACTAGATCAAAATGGCGGTCGAGGACGAGGAGAAGACGGCATTCATCACGCCATTCGGCGCCTTCTACTACATCGCCATGACGTTTGGCCTCAAGAATGTCGGAGCGACCTACTAGTGGTGCATACAGGAGTGCCTCACGAGCCAAATTGGCCGCAACATCCATGTCTACATCGATGACGTGGTGGTCAAGTCCAATCGCCAGAGCGATCCACTCGCCGACCTGGCCGAAACCTTCACAAATCTGTGGAGGTATAAGATCAAACTCAACCCAGGGAAGTGCACCTTCGGTGTACCCACTGGACAGCTACTGGGGTACGTAGTCTCCAAGTGAGGCATCAAAGGCGAACCCCACCAAGATCGACACGATCTCCCGGCTAGGCAAACCCGAGTGCCTCCGCGACGTCCACAAGTTGGTCGGGCGAGTGGCGGCTCTCAACCGCTTCATCCCCCGGCTAGGCGAGAAAGCGATGCCTCTCTACCCCCTCATGCGCAAGAACCCCATGTTCTAGTGGGACAATGAGGCAGACAACGCGATCCACGCACTCAAAGTGCTACTCGTGGCCCCACTACTCGCCTCCCCTGTTGACAAGGAGCCAATGCTCGTCTACGTCGCCGCATCTGAGCGAGTCATCAGCGACGTCATGGTCATCGAATGTCTAGAAGAGGGTAAGGAGCACCCCGTGCAGCACCCAGTTTACTACATCAGCGAGGTCCTCACCGACTCGCGACAGCGCTACCCACATTACCAGAAACTGGTGTACGCAGTCTTCCAAGCCTAGCGATGGCTACCGCACTACTTCCAGGAGCACCCAATTACGGTCGTCTCCTCCGTGCCGTTGCAGGACATCATCCGCAACCGCGAGGCGACTGGGCGAGTCGCCAAGTGGGCCGTCAAGATCAGCGTCCACAACATCAAATATGAGCCACGCAAGGCGATCAAGTCACAGGCCCTGGCGGACTTCTTCGCCGATTGGGAAGAGGCGCAACAGCCAGAGAAGCTGCCATACCTCCACTACTTGTCTCTTCACTTCGACGGGTCCAAGAACACGGACGGTGCAGGGGAAGGAATCATACTCACCTCCCCCACAGGCGACAAGCTCCGCTACGTGATGTACCTCGACTTCACCCCCTGCACCAACAACATGGCCGAGTACGAGGACCTCCTTAATGGCATGCGATCCACCAAGGAGATGAACATCAACCTCCTACGGCGCTATGGAAACTCCGACCTCGTCGCCGGACAAGTCATTGGTACCTGCGATGCCGTCTCCCCCACCATGGCGGCATACCGCCAAGCAGTGGACCAACAAGGGGGCCACTTCGCCGGCTACACCGTCGAGTGGATCGACCGGCGCAAGAACGAAGAGGCTGACGCCCTCTCTCGCATCGGTTCGGCTCGCCAAATGCCACCCACCATTGTCTTCCTCGACACCATCCATAAGCCCTCCATCTCTCCCCTGAAGGAGATCGACCTCCGGATCCTGCTGCAACCAGAGCCTGCCCTGGTCGCAAAACCCAGCGACTAGACCGCACCATACTTCACCTAACTTGAGGGAGGGACCCTGCCAACAAACGAGACGGAGGCACGCATGATCGTGCGCCACTGCAAATCCTTCGTCATCATCAACGTCGAGCTCCACAAGCGCAGTGTAACAGGCGTGTTATAATGCTGCGTGCAGCCTAGGGAAGGACGCACGATCCTCCAAGACATCCACGCCGGCGGCTGTGGCCACCATGCCGACGCTTGGTCCCTGGTCGCCAAAGTCATGTGACACGGCTTCTACTGGCTCACCGTGCACGCCAACGTGGTCGACATCGTCCAACGCTGCGTCGGGTGCCAAAAGTACGCCAACCAGACGCGCGTACCTAGCTTGGCGATCAAGACTATCCCCATCACCTGGACATTCGTCGTATGGGGCATGGACATGGTGGGCCCCTTCAAGAAGGCCCCCTCCGGCTACAGACACCTCCTAGTCGCAGTCTACAAATTCACCAAGTGGGTGGAGGCCAAGCCAGTACGCAAGTGCAACGGGAAGACTGCCGCCAAATTCCTTCGCGAGCTCATCTACCGCTACGGATTCCCGCACAGCATCATCACGGACAACGGAACCAACTTCGCCAAGGGCGCCATGGCCGAGTAGTGCGAGGAGCACCTCATACGGCTTGACCTCACTTCAATCGCCCACCCGGAGTCCAACGGCCAGACGGAATGCGCCAACCAGAGCATCCTCCACGGCCTCAAGCTACGACTGCAAGTTCCCCTTAGTGAACTCTAGGATGCTGGGTCGAGGAGCTCCCCTCCGTCATCTGGGGCATCTGTACCTCTGTCGACTGATCGACTGGGTTCACGCCCTTCTTCATGGTGTATGGCGCCGAAGCCGCCATGCCGACTGACCTCGAGCACGACTCACCTCGTGTCGTAAAATTCGCGGAGGCCGACAACAAGCTCACACGCCAAGAAGGGGTCGACCAGCTCGACAAAGCACGCGACCTGGCTCACTCCCACACCGCCATCTACCGGCAGGGACTCCGCCGCTACCACAGCCGCCGAGTCCGGACTCGCACCTTCTAGGAAGGCGACCTGGTCCTGTGACTGATCCAGAACAAGAAGGGCATGCACAAGCTCTCTCCCCCATGGGAGGGACCATTCGTCATAGGGAGTGTCCTTGGCAATGACGCCTACTACCTCATCAATGACCGAGGCAACGGAGAACTCGAAGTCGAGAGGCTGTGGAATGTAAACCTCTTAAGGAAGTTCTACACCTAGAACTCTGACCTGTATTCCCCCTGCCATGCAATAAAAAATATTCGACTCGCACAAATTGGGTCTACTCTCCAATCCTTGTGCCACTCGCACTCGTAAATACAGCATTACGCTAATCACGAAAGTCGACCCTTGGCTACGCGACCGGCACGACTAAGTAGTGCGACGCAAGGGCATCGACGAAATTCGGGCCTTGTGTCGTCCATGAAAAACACCAACACAGAGCCCCCATTAGAGTTGCCCCGCTCGACTGGCCCGCCAGGCCAAGACAACCGCACTCGTTTCTCACAACGACCTAGTCCTCCGCATCCTCGGTGCGACAACGCTAACGGTCAAGTACCACGCTCGGGGAGTCACGCTAGTCCAAACCCACGCGGCTTGGGAACACACCAAGTATGAGAGCATGCCATGGACTCGCCACGCGACTGACTCCTCGAGTCAGGTGGAGTGACGCACCAAGTACAACGCGTTCCGTCCTCACCTACCTTGGGCATGCGACTAGAACAGCTAAGTACCACACTCGGGGACTTATCCAACCGACCCCGTTCGCATCCGAGAAAACGGCTAAGTACAGATCACCCCTTGGGGTCACCGAGCGACAGGCTTCCCAAACCACGGCAAGTCAACCTCAACTAACTAACAGTATACAAACAAACACACATACACAAACACGAGGTAAACCCCACTAAAGGGCGAATGCGCTCGGGGACTCGCACAACAAAACAATCCAAACTCAAATCAAAACTGATTCAAGCATACTTCCATTCCTTACGGCAACAAAATATTGTTCGCTTACAAGGGCAGAGATACACTTATTTCTACTAACGCCAATCGGCAAGCTATCTACTCTGCATGCTTCAAAGACGACACGCCACCGCCACCACGAACGTGGATGAAGGGGACCCACGGGTTCGACGGGTACATCGTCAAGCTACCTGCCATCACCAACCGGAACGGCTGCTCCGTCTTGAAGTCGCGGTGCGTGTGCTCGGGTTTGTTCGGAGCAACGATCATCTCCTGGTACGGCAGAAGGTCGCCCATCGCCAGCACCCGCTCGGAGTACACATCCGGCCTATCGGTCAACTTCAGCACTTCGGTGATTTCAACCGATCTGGTCGCGGATGGGTAACCGCTGGTAACGTTGTCGAGGTCGAAGTCGCCAGGGAAGTGCGTAAGCCCAAGGCTTAGCGTAGTCGTGGCCCCACGGAGGAAAGCCGACCGCGACATGTACTCGACCTCTGCCGACGCCCTCTCCAGGTAGCACCACATCTCCGTGAGCTCGCTGGGAATCACTTCCGTCAGTGAGATCTCCTAGAGATCAGAGCGAATGCAGGTCGTCGAAAGGGCGGCAGAATCCACCAGCATGGTGACGCATTACCTAGCGTCATACGTCTGCGCCTCGGGCCGGTCGTCGAGTATCTTCCCTGCAATCAACAACAACTTGGCGTTAGAAGGATGCACAACTCCGGGATCACCCACCCGGGGACTCGACGGCATAAGCGACCCGGATGCTCGGGGACTCGCTGACACAACAACTACAAGCCTAGGAAACTCGCCCATGAGTGGACGGCAGCGCCCCGTGATGAAATCTTGAAGACCAGACAAATCATCCTGCAGCCCCGTGACAAGAGCGTCGGAAACCTTCCACTCGTCAGCTGCGGTAGCGACAATAGCCTTGGCCCTGTCCTCCGTCGAGCTCGCTTCCGCCTTGGCGGCCTTGAGCTCCTTCTCCAGCTCGGCAATCCGCCTCTCTATGGCAGTCAACGATGACTGGGCAGCCTCCAACTCTCCAGCCGGGACAAAACCCTCGCGGGCCTTAGAAACCGCGGCAGAATGCCCCTCTACAGCAAAACTGGGGTGAGACCCCAATCATGCATAAGTAAGGAATGGAGAAGGTAACTCGAACACCTACCCGCAGTCGTCTGCAACTACTGGTTCACCTCCTACACGGATCGGAGGTCGCGCTCTAGACGCTCTTTGGTGGCCAGTCGCTCCGCCGATTCATGTTGGAGGCCCTGCAAAGACGAAAGAAATGTGAGCAAGCATCGAAAAAATTTCCTAAGTTCCTAGCCGCTGAAATTCAGCAACTAGCCACTCGGGGATTGGACATTGAAAAAATTTCCTAAGTGCCTAGCCGCTGAAATTCAGTGACTAGCCACTCAGGGGACTGGACATCGAAAAAATTCCTAAGTGCCTAGCCGCTGAAATTCAGCGACTAGACACTCGGGGACTGGACATTAAAATAATTTCCTAAGTGCCTAGCCGTTGAAATTCAGCGACTAGCCACTCGGGGACTGGACATCGAAAAAATTTCCTAAGTGCCTAGTCGCTGAAATTCAGCGAATAGCCACTCGGGGACTAGACATCGAAAAATTTCCTAAGTGCCTAGTCGCTGAAATTCAGCGACTAGCCACTCGGGGACTGGACAAAAAAAGCAATAAGAATCTACTCGCTGAAATTCAGCGAGTAGATTCCCGGGGACTGGACATACCTGAATGGCTGCACCTAGCATATTGTGCAGCTCGACCGCGTCCATCGAAGGCAACACGAAGGGCGTGCGTCCATGACGTTGTTCGACGTCCGAGCCCAATATCTCGGGCACTTGTGGAGACTGCGTCGCGACACTCGCAGCGGAGGGCTTCGCCATGAGGTGAGGGAAGGTCGCCACCGCCGCTCCCGAAGCACTCGTCGTGGGTTCTGACGCCCCGACCAGCGCTGCTGGCTCCACCTGCTGCGACCCCGCATCCACATCGGCCTTTCAGCCGTGTCCACTCCAGTCGGAGCTTCACTTGGCACATTGGTTGGCTCGTCCAAGATTTGACGACGTCGTTGCCTTTCTTCTTCACACCCTCAACGGGCTCCTCGGCATCGTCACGCTTCCTCTTCTTCGAGGGATCAGCTTCCTCCCCTGAGGTGATTGCTGGTACCTTGGCCACCGAAGGGTGACCAATCTTCTTCACACCAGTCCTGTAAAAGAAGCGATCAGTGACTCAAGCGACATCTACAAACTATTAATCTAGGTCGACACGGAAAACACCTACCTGGTGACTGGGATATAATGCAGGCCGGTGCGGATGTGCGCCGGCTTCTCCAATTCTGGGCCTAGCTTGCGGCTGATGCCCGTCTCGAACAGGGATGGAGCCCATGTCACCGAGGCCTTCTTGGTTGACGAGGCTGCGGCAGCAGGAAGTTCCGCTCTGGTCAACGTGGGTACCTCCCTCGACAGCGAGGCCTCTGCAACCGAAGCAGCCCCAAGGCCCGTGATTGCTGAGAATGGGGGGAATCGATGCCAGCGGCATCTCGTCCTCCACCACGGCCGGACCCGCCGTGTCTAGCGCCTTTGTCGACGCCTCAGTCATTGCATCGTCGACCACGCTGGTCGCCTCGGAGCTAGTCGCCGACCGAGGTTGATACATTGCCTTGGGAGCGTTCTTCTTCTTCGGCGATTTCTTCTTTGACGGCGTGGCCACGTACCATGAACTGTGTTTGTGGGCGTCTCCCTCGCACCCATCATGGCCATCGAGGCTCTTGCTGGCCTCGAGCTCGCGTCGCTGCTGCCCGTGAGTTTTTCGAGCTGCGGGTGCGGTGACCTCCACGGCTCCGTCATCATCATCGTCATCATCGTCATCGGAGGAGGACTCGCTCTCATCCCCTTCGACCTCTTCCGAGCTCTCGTCATTGGTGGGAGGGAGCCAGCCCTCCACAACTTGGAATAGCTGAAATATTGACACATGTTAGCAAACCGCGACTGCATTTCTGCGACTGTGAAAATGAACAAGGTAAAACAGACTCGCTGTTGGCGCCTTGCGCTTCGTGGTGTATGGGGCGATCCCGGCCTTCGGGTCGCTATATTCCACATCTGTAATCTTCTTCAATGCGGCAGTGTAGTCCTCGCCCTTCCACTCGGCGGAGCAGGCCTTGGTTCCGTCGTCCCTGCTGGTGTATTCATACATCTAGTGGGCACGACTGGCCAGGGGCACCAATCATCGCCCGAGCCAGCAATTATAAAAATTGATGGTCTCGAGCCCATCCTTCTTCAGCCGATGAATCGTCGTCAGCATTTTGTCTACGACCATCCGCTGTTCATGCGGGAGCTTGGCGACCTGCAGCTGGCATGGATTGGTTCGCTCGGTGGAGTACACTGGGAGCGGCACCTCATCGTCTGTCGTCGTCTCGCTGACGTAAAACCAATTCTTATTCCACTCGCTTGCCGCCTTCTTCAACGGCATGAGGTCGAGGGAGGCCTTGGACCTCAGCTGGAAAGTGAGGCAGCCCACCTCCAGCAGCGGGCCGCCTGACCCGTCGCGACTAATCCGCTTGTGGAACAACTCCTGCCATAGGGGTAAGTATGGGCGGCAACCCAAGTAGCATTCACAGAACACCACCAAAATGGCGAGCTTCTCGATGCTGTGAGGCCCCAGATCTGACAGGTGGATGCTGTAGTAGGTGCAGAATCAGCGAAAGAAGAGTGAGGTGGGGAATCCGAGCCCCCTCTCAAGGTGGCTGGTGAAACAAATAAACTCGTCGGCGCGTGGATCTGGCTCCACCTCCCTGGCCACGGGAATTCACCATCTTCCGGCGCAAAGAATCCCCGCTTCCTCAAAGGACTTCAGAGTCGCCCTAGTGCACTTGGACTTTCCCCACAACTCCTTCGGAGGTGCCATCGGATCGAGGATCTGGGCTTACTGGATCGCTCTGGAGGTTATGGAGGAAATGCGAGGAATACTCGCAACTCACCCGTCACTCTCCTTATAGAGCGGTTGGCTCCCGCCAATTTCGGGGAGCCGTTACTATGCGGTGATTACGCTGATATTACCGTTGGATTACCCAATGGCTAGTTTGACCAAAATGATGGTACAACTTCGTCTACTCGACTCGCCGACCCATTCGCCAAAGCTGCGACTTGACTACTTGCCAAATTGGCGATTCGACTGGTTGTCGATATTGCGACTGGAGATACATGTTGAAGATTCTTTCTCTCATTGAAGGAGTCCATCGCCGATTTGACTGGGCGTCCAAATTGGACCTGAATACTCTGACTGCCAAAGAACACACACGACGAATCACTGACGGCCTCGGGGACTACTGATGAGGATATGCCGAGTGGAGTATAACCAGTAGGACGTTCCCTACTGGATAATGCTCTCAGCGAGTGGGCCTGCAGGACAGCGACTGGACCGCGACACGAAAGGAAGCCAGGACTGGAAGCTAAAGGCCCAGAAGCGTAGCTAGGCCTAGTCGGATTAGGTCAAACAAACCCGAGTCCTTATCTAACTCGGTTGTAGATCTATAAACCCTAGCGAGGTGACCCTATATAAACCTCTCTTGGGCACGCATAGCACTTACGTTCCATCATACACCCCCTCGACTCGCCGCATATCCGCCGAGTTTGCCCTTTGTAATCTCTCAGCAATACAATCTAGCAGGAGTAGATCTTTAGCCTCCGGGGGCCCAAACATGGGTAAACCCCTATGTCTTTGCCCTCATCTCGCACCCCAAATGGTTGGCCGCCCTTGCCCCTCGTTCTACTACCCGCTGCCACTCGCAGCATCTACCGTGGTCTTTTCTTACAAGCAAGTTTAAAATCTCTATTAAGTTCTTTCATTGCCCAATAAGCTTTGTGTGGCAAGTGACAAGCTTTTCCATAGACCATTTTGTAAGGAGACATTCTCATAGGATTTTTATAAGCAGTTTTATAAGCCCATAAAGCATCGTTCAACTTACTAGCCCAATTTTTTCTAGATTTATTAACAGTCTTTTGCAAGATAGATTTAATTTCTCTATTTGATAGTTCTACTTGCCCACTTGTTTCGGGATGATAAGCTGAAGCAATTCTATGATTAACATTATATCTAGCAAGGGTCTTCCTAAAACCACCATGAATAAAATGAGAACCTCCATCAGTCATAAGATATCTAGGCACACCAAACCTAGGAAAAATAACATCCTTAAGCATTTTTAAAGAGGTCTCACCATCAGCAATTTTTGTTGGTATGGCTTCTACCCACTTAGTAACATAATCAACAAGAATATGAGTATAACCTTCTGAAGGAGGAAAAGGACCCATAAATTCAAATCCTCAACAGTCAAATGGTTCAATAACTAAAGAATAATTCATAGGAATTTCATTGCGTATAGAAATATTACCAACTCTTTGACATTCATCACATGATAAAATAAACTTTCTTGCATCTTTAAAAAGAGTAGGCCAATAAAAACCTGATTGTAGAACCTTTTGTGCGGTTCTATCTCTAGCATGATGTCCTCCATAAGCACTACCATGACATTTTCTCAATATCTCTCGTTGTTCATATTCTGGAACACATCTTCGCATAATACCATCCACTCATTCTTTATATAAGCGTGGGTCATCCCAAAATTAATGCCTCAAATCATAAAAGAATTTCCTTCTTTGTTGAGTTGTAAAGGTTGGAGGCAAATACTTGGAAACAATAAAGTTAGCATAATTAGCATACCAAGGACTCTCTCACGATGTTACCTTTATTGTAGCCAATTGTTCATTTGGAAAACTATCATTAACAGGAATAGGTTCAAAAGAAATGTTTTCCAATCGAGACAAATTATCAGCAACAGGATTTTCAGCACCTTTCCTATCTACAATATGTAAATCGCACTCTTGTAAAACCAACTCCCATCTAATAATCCTAGGCTTAGCATATTTCTTTGTCATAAGGTATCTAATAGCAGCATCATCAGTATGAATAGTAACTTTTGAATCAAAAGTATAAGTTCTAAACTTATCACAAGCAAAGCCTATAACTAAGAACTCTTTTTTAGTAGTAGCATAATTCTTTTGAGCAGCATCAAGAGTCTTACTAGCATAATGAATAACATTCAACTTCTTATCTATTTGCTGTCCAAGAACAACACCTACAGCAAAGTCACTAGCATCACACATAATTTCAAAGGGTAAATTCCAATCAGGTGTTTGGACAATAGGAGCAGTAGTTAAAGCTTTCTTTAGAGTTTCAAAAGCTTCCTTATAATCATCACCAAAAACAAAAGGTACATCTTTTTGGAGAAGATTAGTAAGAGGCTTTGATATCTTCGAGAAATCGTTAATAAACCTCCTATAGAAACCAGCATGACCAAGGATACTACAAATACTTTAACATCCCTAGGACAGGGCATTTTCTCAATTGCTTCAACTTTGGCTCTGTCAACTTCAATACCTCTTTCAGAAATTTTATGTCCAAGGATAATTCCTTCATTAACCATAAAGTGGCATTTCTCCCAATTAAGAACAAGATTAGTTTCTTCACATCTCTGCAAAACTTTATCAAGATTGTGAAAACAATTATCAAAAGAAGTTCCATAGTAGGGAAATCGTCCATGAACACTTCCACAATTTCTTCACAAAAACAATGGAGGATAGCGGACATACATCTTTGAAAAGTAGCAGGAGCATTACACAAACCAAAAGGCATACGCCTGTAAGCATAAGTTCCATAAGGACACGTAAAAGTGGTTTTCTCTTGATCTTGCTTTGTAATAGCAATTTGAGAGAACCAGAATAACCATCAAGAAAACAAAAATGAGTCTTCTTAGACAACCTTTCTAACATTTGATCAATAAAAGGTAAAGGATAATGATATTTCTTAAAAAATTTGTTAACCTTTCTAAAATCAATTCACATCCTATAACCAACTACTACTCTTTGAGGAATAAGCTCATTATTTTCATTAGGCACAACAGCAATTCCTCCTTTCTTAGGGACACAATGAACATGACTAACCCATCTACTATCATCAATAGGATAAATAATACCAGCATCAAGAAGTTTCAATACCTCATTTATTACCACTTCCTTCATCTTAGGAATTAAACAGCGTTGATGTTAAACAACTGGTTTTGCATCAAGTTCCATATTAATAGGATGCTGACATATAGTAGGAGAAATCCCTTTTAAATCATCAAGAGTATAACCCATAGCCCCTCGTTGTTTCTTCAATACTTCCAATAATCTTTCCTCTTCCTTTTCTAAAAGTTTAGAACTAATAATAACAGGATATATTTTCTTATCATCAATATAAGCATATTTAAGATCATCAGGTAGAGGTTTTAGATCGAAAACAGGATCCTCTTTAGGTGGTAATGTGGTACCCAAATATTCCACAGGTAGATTATGCTTAAGCATCTCAGGTTGACGAAGAAGAATCTCGTGAATCTCATTTATTTCTTCCATGAAGATCTCACTTTCATGATCTTCCATATATTGCTGCAAAGCATCATTAGGAGCAAGAGTAAGAGAAGCAAGTTGTTCAACTCTAAAATCTTCATTAGAAAATTCATTTTCATAAGGAGCTTTAGCAAATTTAGAACAATTAAACTCGTAAGATTCTCCATCAAATTTAGTTAAAATTTTCTCCTTCTTACAATCTATAATAGCTACACAAGTGTTCAAGAAAGGTCTACCAAAAATCATAGGACGAGTTTTACTAGCAGCTGAACCAAGTACTAGAAAATTAGTAGGATATTTAGTCTTACCGCAAAGAACTTCCACATCTCTTACAATACCAATTGGAGACATGGTCTCTCTATTAGCAAGCTGAATAACCACATAAATTTCTTTAAGTTCACAAGGACCAATTTCATGCATAATTTCTCTGTAAAGCTCATAAGGAATAGCACTTGAACTTGCACCAATATCACATAAACCATAATAGCAATGATCACCTATTCTGACAGAAAGCACAGGAACACTAGATTTCCTAGTTCTACTAGGATGTGAAACAATATTAGAAGCATCTTCACAAAAGATAATGTGTCCATCTTCTACATTTTTAGTAACAAGGTCTTTCACTATTGCTACTGCAGGTTCAACATTTATTTGTTCATCAGGTTCTACAGCTTTCTTTGTACTTTTGTTAACCATACTAGTTATCATAGGATGTTCCTTTACCTTAGCAGGGAAAGGTATTTTCTCAATATAATGTTCAGTTAAAATACGATCAACGGTACAAACTTCAATATTTCTAGAAGGATCACAATTAACAATATCTTTATAAGGCGCATGGTACTTTTTCCATTCCTTTTTTGGAATATCAAGATAAGAGGCAAAGGCCTTAAAACAATTTGCAAGTATTTGAGAATCAAGACCACAAACATCACTAATTTTATGAAAGTCATCATTTCCCATAAAAGATTTAATGCATTCATAATCATAATTTAGACCTGACTTTCTTCCTTTGTCATTCTCCCATGCTTCGGTATTTTCTTGAATATGGTGGAGAAGATCCCATTTAGCTTCTTCTTTCATACGTGTAAATGATTGATGATGGCTCAGTTGATGTAGAGCCCGTTGGGAACCCTAAGAGGAAGGTATGATGAGCAAAGCAGCAAGTTTTCCCTCAGTTATAGAACCAAGGTTATCAAACCAGTAGGAGAAAGAAACCACTTCCAAAGGTATTGCTAGCAACATGGAACCTGCACACAGCAAAACCAAAATAATTTGCCCCAACTTATCAATGAGGTTGTCAAGCTCACTAGTTTTGCTGAAAACAAAGGATTAAACGTATAGTATGGAAGAAAGTAATTGCTTGTGGTAATTGCAGAAAATAAATAGTAAACAGTAGATGGAATATCAATGGGAAGAAATGGATCGAAGTCCACAGTTCACCAGAGGTGTTTTCTCCATAAGATAAATAACATGCTGGTGAACAAATTACAGCGGGGCAATTGACAAATAGAGAATGCATAACAATGCATGTACATGACATGATGATCACTATGAGATTTATATGGGCATTACAACATGATACATAGACCGTAATCCAACTGCATCTATGAATAATAATCCACCTCCGGGATATCATTCGAACAACCCTCGGGCATTAAGTTGCAAGCAACAGATAATTCCATTAAGCAAAGTGTGTAATGTAAACAATACAATTGCCATTGGACAAAGGATTGTTCTTTTCTCCCTAGTAGCAACATCACATCTAAAATCTTAGAAGTTTTTGTCACTCTCCTAGATTACTAGAGGCATGAACCTACTATTGAGCATAAATACTCCTTCTTGGAGTCACAAGCAAATACTTGGCCAAAGTAAATACTAGCAACGGAGAGCATGCAAGATCACAAATAACATAGACATGATAGAACAATAATCAATCTGACATAATACTCAATATCCATCAGATCCTCGCAAACACTAAGATGATCTTGATCATGATAGGCAGCTCACAAGATCTAAACCTGGTAGCACAAATAGGAGAAACAACCATCTAGCTACTGCTATGGACCCGTAGTCCAAGGATGAACTACTCACACATCACTCCAGAGGCTGGCATGGTGATGAAGAAGGCCTCCGGGATGATCTCCCCTCTCTGGCAGGGTCCTAGGAAGAGCTTCAGATCCCTCCCAATCTAGGGACGACGGTGGTGGCGGCTACGGACTTTTTCGTGGAATTCTGATCGGGTACTTAGGGTTTTTGCCTCGGGGGGTTTATATAAGTGAAGGGGCAAGGTCGGTGGAGCGCTAGTGTAACACCCTCAGAATCGGCCCTATGCAAGTTTTAGCGATTCCCGCCAAACCCGCATAGAAACGATTCAAAGGTGCCCACCAGGCACTTTCGTGCGGGTGGAAAACGAAGTAATAACATTACACAACAGTCCTCGATGGGACCCACAGAACCGGTATATATACAACAGCGACCCAAAGAGTCAAGAATACAGATACAATGTCCAAAGATCCAAATCACCTGGAAGTGATAGAGCGTCCGACTATGGACAAGATGCAAATGGGGCTAAGAGCCCTGAAGAATAACCAATGGCGTCCATAACCCTGCCCAGGCCAAGCCGGAAGGGTAACCCTGCTAACGACGTCGATCTCAAACCTGCTTAAACAAAAGGGGTGCCGACAAGGGGCAAAGGAAAAAGAGAGAGCGGTCAGTACTGAGGCCAGTACACGGCGAGACTAGAATTCGGCGGCTCTCGCCTACATCGGTATGGTGGACTGAGACGGCAGCGCGACATGCACTAAACAACCTATAGAGACTCGATAAAACTGTCGGCTATCAGAGAGGGATAAGAAAGACCTATTCGGATCCAACTTGATCCTAACACCAAACAAACGCATCCTGATATTCCCCCTCGATACCAACCGAGAAAGTCAACCGAGGAACTCACACAGTTGGCAGTTTTATTTATTCCGTTATAGTTGCGACAATTACTAGTCAAATGTAGATAGTCATCCTGATAAAATAAGCAGTGGGCAGTTTTATTTAACCATTCCGTTGTAGTTGCGACACTTACTAGTCAAATGCAATTAGAATGAGATATTCCAAACCCAGCAGTTGTTGGTACTTTCATTTAGCCATTCCATTGAAGTTGAGCTGATTACTAGTCACATCGGATACAAGTCAAATTATAACAGTAAACTTTAGTTATAGTTGTCTATGATCGAGAACTGTGCTCCAAGTCGTCCATAACCGCGGACACGGCTTTTCGAAAAGATTTAACCCTGCAGGGGTGCACCAAAGTATCCACACGCGATTAGCATGAGATATCCACACGCACTTCGACCCTTTTTGCCAGATCAATTAACATACACCCATCGGTATGTCGGCGGGGCCTAAGTCATGACGTTTCCCAGACCCAAAGCAAGCACGGGGGGGCACCCCACTAAGTACACCCGCAACGAAGTCGGCCGGGCTCCGAGACGGACTCAGGGTTTGTGGAGCCGGCTGTAAACGACTGGGAACCCGAAACTCTCGGGCTTGTCGATACAGCGAAAACGGGTCACGATCCTAAACAGTACAGTGTGCTATCCATCGCACAATTTAAATAAAGCAGTAAAACATGGTATAAGTACAGAATAGTAATAAAACCTCAAACTAGTTGTGGCCCCCAGTACAATACTTGGAATCAGGTACTAAATCGATGGGGTGCCCACACATCCCACATGTGGTTAGCGCGCTCGATCTCGGAACAGGTGTCAAGAACTCGGGGTCCTACGGGACACCAGTGAGCGGTCGGAAACCAAAATGTCTATCACCCACCGGTGCCTCTGCATTTACCTACTTCAATGTTAGTTAAACAGTAATTAAAGCCATGATCAACTCCAACCTTGGACATGCGGCAAAACTCCAACAACTGTGGTACTCGACGACACACAACAGCACTTGAGCAAGCGACTACGACGCGCAAGTCTAACTATCTACCAATCAACAGGTAATAGGATGTGTCCAAGGCAATATGAGGCTGCAAGGGATATCACGGGTACGAAAACTAGAGCATCGGCACACAGATAGCAATAGATCAACATGAGGGAATAAATACTATAAAAACAAGATAGGTAGAAAGGGGGAGGTGCTCGCCTGAAAACATTGCCGAAGGTTCATCCGAAGATCGGGTCGACACTCGCATCAACTCATCGGCCTAATCCGTGAAGAAGCAAAGCACTAGAAGAAAACACCGAATGCAATATTTAACACTACGGCAGAAGATCGGGCATGATGCATGTATGTTGTATGACATGGCAAAGGTACAATGCATTTAGATCATATTAAGCGGAACCGGGGTCCCGACATTTAATTAAAAGGTTTAGGTTATTTAACTACCCCGCAATTTTAAATGTTGTCTTAACATGGCAAAAGATAGCACCGGTTCGATACACAAATTTAAATGGGACCAATATACGACTAGATTTGCCTGCATATGGCCCCATATTTAATTATATGGTGAATCGGCATAAGGCCCCCAAACCACATGACAATATGCATGCATGATCAATTTAATATGCAACGAGTTTATATTTCATTTTATAAAATAGGGCTCGAGAAGGGAATCACACATGTCTTCGACGATCTTGGGTTTCGCCGAGGGTTCGGGATCGGTCTACGGACGCCGGGAATGGCTTCGGAATCCGTGAAGGAGATCATGCGTTCCATGAGGGAGATCTTGGCGTCCTTGTCGGAGTGTTCCCGGGTGTCGGTGACGAACTCGAGTTTCACACTTTTATCTTTCGGAGCGGGGTCGTCCTCGCGACAATTTGCGTCAACACGAGTAGCTCAGAGATCTTCAGCAGCACACACATGTATCCAACACTTAGATAATCTTGGTCTTGTCTTCAATTGAGCAGCCACACTATAAAACAATCGCAACGGGTACCAAAAGATCAAGGTCACGTTTTAGGCTGCCGGAAACCCATGTCTTGCTCGGGCATAAGCTCGAGCACCTTGCCGTCAGCATGCACAGGAGGCCGACGGACTCAGGAGAGGTTGCTGGGAGGACGCACGCATGCAGACGAATAGGGCACCGACGGTAGCAGGTGGCGGCAGGGACATGGCCAGCAGCGCGCGGCGAACGCCCAGGTCGAGGAGGCGTGGCCGGGGCTCGCAGGAAGGGGAGGCAGGGCGACCGACGACGCAGAGGGCGACGAGCAGAGGCGGGAGGCCGATGGGGAAGGTGGAAGCCGGCGGCAAGCAAGCTCGGCGGCGTGCTTGGGCCAACGGAGGGCGGCCCGCGAGGAGGTCGTCGCAGGGGCGGACCCACGCGGGGCCAGGAGGAGGGAGGCACCAGGGGAGGAGAGGTGGGTGAACTCGGGCAGCGGTGGCGTACGGCGGGGCGAGCCCGAGCGGCAGGAGGAAGAGGGGTATCAGGCGAGGGGGAAGGCTCGCGAGCGGGAGGAGGCCCGCTGGCGGCGGCGGCGGCTCGGGTGTAGAGAGGGCGAAGCCCGACGGGGACGGGCCGGCGGTGGACGACGGAGGGCGGCCGGGATGAGGACGGAGGCCGGTCGCAGCGGGGGACGCGAAGAGGGCGAGGGGGGGGTCACCGGCGAGGGGACGCGGCGGCGGGCGAGGCCCAGGAGAGGTGAGGCGACGGCGGTAGGGGATCCTGGGAAGGAGCGGGTCGCGGCCGGGGGTGAGAGAGAGGAGCGGGGTCGGGGAGGGAGCGGGACAGGGGCAGGTGGTGGGGCCGCTAGCTGGTGGGGCCGGGGTGGTTGATCGGATTGGTGGGTGGCGGCTGTGTGTGTGGTGTGTGCGTGAGTGGGGTTGGTGGGGTAGGGCAGGTGGGTGAGGGTTGGTTGGGGAATGAGGTGAGAGAGGTGGGGGTAGGATGGGTGAGGTGGCAGGCACTGGTTGGAGGGAGGATAGGGCCAGGGTGAGGTGGCGACCAGTGATTGGAGGGGGTGATGTGGCTGGGGATGGGTAGGATTAGAGTGGGTAGAAAAAGAGTTTAGGTGGACTAATTTTTGTACTGGGGGTGGTCGACTGGGTCGGATCGGCCCGGTACGGCTGCCCCCTAAAAATAATATAAAATTTATGTATGGTTTAAAAGACTTGTGCCATTTATTTTTAGACCAACAAAATATCCGGAAGGGTCCGGGGATTATTTTGAAATAGAGAGGGATCTTTGTAGGAAGCAAAAGTAGTTTTGAACAAAATAGTTTTATTCAATGAGATGCATGATGATGTCATGATGATGCACAAAACAAAATACCAAGCGATTTTCTAGTAGTGGTTTTGCGGGATGCCACAGCTAGGGGCCCCACACCATGGCTAGGCATGGCCCAGGGTGGGCCCATGCGGCCCCCTGGTGTGGCTGCCACGCGACGCCTCTTCGTCTCTCCTTCGAACTCCGTGTCGTGTCGGGAAAATAGGAACTTTGGCTTTTGTTTCGTCCAATTCTAAGAATATTTCTTTACTAGTTTTTCTAAAACCAAAAACAACAGAAAATAGGAAACTGGCTCTGTGGCACTTGTTAATATGTTAGTTCCAGAAAATTCATAAAAATGCCACAAAGTGTGGACAAAACATAAAGCAATTGGTGTAAAACAAGCATGGAGCATCAAAAATTATAGATATGTCTGCGACGTATCAGCATCACAAAGCTTTACTCTTGCTCGTCCTCGAGTAGGTAAGTGATAAAAATAATAATTTTTGAGGTGACATGCACCATCACAATCTTGATCAAGGTATTGTAAAGCATTGATAGCTGGAATCAAAGTACTCTAAACATAAGCATGAAAGATATATTTCTAACAATAAGACACAGCAAATATGTTGCAACATGAAAGGCTACACAAACAAAAGATCATGAATAATGCTTTGAAAGACATTTGTTTGTTTCACATATAGAAAACATAGCAAGAGTGGTATTCAGCTTGTCCTTCATGGAATAGAAAAACATAAATGCATAGGACACCTCAAAATTCATAAGGGTGACTATATACAAATAATTTAAGAACAAGCAATACCATAATTATGAATCAATCAACAAGTTTTGGGACAATGCACATTGAACTCAGAATGACAACTATGCTCTCTTAGCAAGTGCATAAAGATAGAAGATGGAGACTCATCAAAAAGTAAAAAAGAAAGGCCCTTCGCAGAGGGAAGTAGGGATTAAATGGTTTTATAAAGCTTCCAAAAATTATGGTACTTATTAGATTTGAGCTCTCATTGCCCCTATCATAAGCATATTTAAGTGATTAAGGTTAAAGTGAGGGTAAATATGAGTTATATGCTTGACAAATCATAAGTTGAAAATCTCACGCCCCTTGAGTACGAGTACCGAGACCTCATGCTACTCAACTTTGGTCCCAAGCAAGTTCTTGTCATTGTAAGTATATGTGTATCATAGAAAACCGCCAATGGGGTACCCCTTGCCCCATGACATAGGAGATATCCCATATCAAAATGACAAGGCAATAGACACTGAGCATCTCAGTGATATTTTATTTGCTATTTGCATAGTTCTTTATTGAGGATGCTTTATAGAATGCCACTATGATTTTGCTGCAAGTTTCCACCATGATTAGGCATGGCTTATGCTAGCCGCCTAGGCGTTTCTCTAACACATGTACAAACTCCATGGACTTACAAGCTCCCATCTTATTTCACACCGTCGGCATCCATAAACAAAAGAACATGATATCAACTAAATAGAATAAGTGCAGTGTTGAAAGCGTACCCCATGACAACATGGTTTTGCTAATTCCCAACTTATAACTTGCAAGCATATAAGACAGCCACAATGGTTCAGATTTATTAAGTGCAAGAAATAAAATGTGCCTTCAAGTTTGTGAGAGGTTTAATCACTAATTTTCACATAACAAAAATTTAATTTGGAAAATATATAATAACATGAATATACATGGAATGGTGTAACACACCATGCATAGGAATTTATAGTGGACCCTTTGGAATAACTTGGTTTCTTGGGAGTTGTATGCACGAGTAGATCTCATACTCAGTACAGGTGGAGGCTAGCAAAAGACTGGGAGCGAGCAACTAAGAGAGCAATAATGGCCACAATCATGCAGAGCGACAAAACATTATTAATCAAAGCATAAAGTGATACCACAAGTCAAAAACTAAATGATCATAGAGGCTAAGGTGACTGGTTCATAGTCATAACATGGTGTAAGCATGTGCCAAGTCAACCCAAATAAAGCATCAAAGGAGAATACCACAATATTATGCTTTTGTATGCTAAAACAACGCATGATTCTTTCATGGCACATTAAGCAATCTCAATTGTTTGAAACAAGTCATGCTACGACAATAATCACTAAGCATATGGTAAAATCAACATATAACATGACATGATAAATTCTAAATCACAGTCAAAACAAGTTTTTTTTGTACCACCGTAAGCATGAAACATTCTACTCTCTTCCAACACAAATCGACTTATTTGAAACAACTCACAAAGATAATAATCAATAAAGACCAGAGAACTTGTCTCACCTAACTACAAAGAAGAACTAAAAATTTCTAACCAAAAATAATATTAAAACTAAAGCTAAACGCAGTGCTAGCAAAAGAGAACACTCACAGAACAATAAGAGTGAAAACTAGAGTGTTCTAGGCAATGAAGAACGGGGTGTGACTTATCCAAAAGAAGAGTGATGGGATCCAACCAACTTATTGCAGCAAACAAAACAAAAGAAAACTAAAAACAAAAACAAAGACGCTCCAAGAACAACACATAGTGCATGAAGCAAAAAACAAAGTATTTTGAACAGACACCTGAGATTTTTGTTGATGAAAAAGGGGATGCCTTGGGCATCCCCAAGCTTTGACGCTTGTACCTCTTGAATATTTCTTGGGGTGACATGGGTGGCATACCCAAGCTTGAGCTATTGTCCATACTTCATCTCATCACATCATCCTTTCCTTACACTTGAAAATTCCCTTCATACAAAACTTCACACAATTTTCATTAGCAACATTAGTGTATTCAAGATAATAAAACTTTGGGTTCAGTTTAAACTCAAGTAAATCATCCATTAAAACATAAGCTACTACAGGAACTCCTTTTAAAATCTCAAGTGATCAAAAGAACTCAAAAGAAATCGATTTAAGAGGCAAATGCAAATAATGGCAGAAATCTGTCAAAACAGACCTGCAGGTAAAGACCGATTTTTTCGAAAATCTTATGTTGCTCAAATCGAAAAGTGCAAAACTAACGTGTTGGGTAAATACCAGGGGCATGCACAAAAACAATTACAGATCAATACGATGTTCTAGGATTTTTCACGATTTTTTACAGCGAAGCTCAAAAATCTGTTTCGGGACAGCAACTTCCCCAAATCTTACTTCCATCTCATTAGAGGCTATTCTTGGCAAAAAAACCAAACAAAAAGGATAAAGATATGTTATTACAGAGGCAATAATTTCCATGACTCAACAAAATAAAAACTTACTGAAATAAAAAAATTGGGTTATCTCCCAAGAGTGCTTTTCTTTAATGCCTTTCAGCTAGGCATAGAAAGCAAGAATCAAGTATTTTCGAATGAAGAAGCATTAACATAAAATTTTGTTCTAATAAGAGAATCAAAATATAGGTTATTTCTTTTTCGAGTGAAGTGTTCAATAACTTTATTGAGTGGGAATCGATATTTAATGGTGCCTTTCTTCATATTAATAATGGCACCAATAGTTCTAAGAAAAGGTCTTCCCAAAATAACAGGACAAGAAGCATTGCATTCAACATCCACAACATAGAAATCAATGGGGACAAAGGTACTGTTAACCATAATAAGAACATCATTAATTCTTCCCATGAGTTTCTTTTTAGCATTATCATCAAGATGGACATCCAAATAACAATCTCCCAATGGTGGTAAATCAAGCATATCATAAATTTTTCTAGGCATAATAGAGACACTAGCACAAAGATCACATAAAGCTCTGAAATCAAAATCATTCACTTTCATATTAATGATGGGCTCCCAACCATCTTCTAATTTCCTAGGAATAGAAGCTTCATGTTTCAATTTTTCTTCTTTAATTTTCCTGAGAGCATTTGTAATATGTTTTGTAAAAGCCATATTCATAGCACTTGCATTAGGACTTCTAGCAAGATTTTGCAAGAACATAATTACTTCAGATATATTGCAACCATCAAGATCAAATCATTCGAGGTAGTAGAATTATTATCTCCCATATTTCGAAAAATTTCAGCATTTTTATTGGAAAAAGTTCCTGTGGGTTTAGGAAATGTTGCAAAAGGAATGGGGAATTTGTCTACACCAATTCTTTTACCATTAATAGTAGGAGGTTTGCTAGCATTTGAAACTTCAGCATCACTAGTGATGGTAATGGTACAAATTTTAGTCATATTATTATTTCTAGCAATTTCATATTCTCTTTCCCACCTAGCATGCAATTTAGCTAACCTCCTTATATTTTCATCAATTCTAACTTGAATCGCATTAGTAGCAGCAAAGGGATTATCCATAGTTTCAGGTTTAGTAGCCATTTTATTAATCAAAGAAGATTGTGCTTTAGACAAATATGAAATATTATTTTCAGCATAAATTTTGGCTTGCAAACCAGGAATTTCCCTATTTAAATTCTCAAGTTGACAACTAATATTTTTCAAAATGGCAAATTGTTCCTCCATGGTTTTAGTGAATAATTTATTCCGCTCATATTGCATTTGCATGAAGCTTTTAGTGGATCTTTCAACATCCAAAATAATTTATTCACTTGGAGTTCCAGATTTAACATGATCACTATTGCTATTATTAGGAGGATATGGCCTATAATTATTATTACCAAAATTATACTTATAAGCATTGTTAGCAAAATTATTACTTCTAATGAAGTCCACATCAACTTGCTCTTCTTGAGCAACCAAAGAGGCTAAAGGAACATTATTTGGATCAATATGAGCTTTAACACTAACAAGCATAGACATAATAGTATCAATCTTATCACTCGAGGAGGAGGTTTCTTCAACAGAATTTACCTTCTTACCTTGTGGAGCTCTCTTAGTGTGCCATTCAGAATAATTAATCATGATATTATCCGGGAGCTTTATTGTAGAACCCAAAGTGATGGACATAAAGGTACCTCCAGCAGCCGAAATTTATTGAAGAAAAATTCAATCCTGCATAAAAGGTTTGGATAATCATCCAAGTAGTCAGTCCATGAGTGGGGAAATTGTTCACTAAAGACTTCATTATTTCCCAAGCTTGAGCAACATGTTCATTATCAAATTGTTCAAATTTCATTATGTCACTTCTCATGGATATAACCTTAGCAGGAGGATAATATTTTCCAATGAAATCATCTGTCCATTTAATCCAAGAATCAATACTATTTTTAGGCAAAGATAGCAACCAATCTTTAGCTCTTCCTCTTAAAGAGAAAGGAAACAATTTAATCTTAATAATATATCCATCTACATCCTTATATTTTTTCATCTCACAAAGTTCAACAAAATTATTGAGGTGAGCAGCAGCATCATTAGTACTAACACCAGAAAATTCCTCTTTCATAACAAGATTTAGCAAAGCAGGTTTAATTTCATAGAAAGTAGCTTCAGGAACAGGTGGAGCAATAGGTGTGCAAATGAAATCATTGTTGTTTGTGCTAGTGAAGTTACACAACTTAGTGTTTTCAGGAGTAGTCATTTTTGCAAGATTAAAGCAAGCCAACAAAAATAGCAACTAAAGTAAGAACTGATTTTTTGTGTTTTTGATAAAAAAGAAGCAAACCAAACAAAGCAAAAGAAACTAAGAAAAACAAAAACAAATTAAAGAGATTGGTAGTGAGAGACTCCCCTTGCAGAAATCTTCTTTCTCCCTAGCAACGGCGCCAGAAAAAGGCTTGATGCTGGCTTAGTTGATGTAGAGCCCGTTGGGAACCCCAAGAGGAAGGTATGATGAGCACAGCAGCAAGTTTTCCCTTAGTTATAGAACCAAGGTTATCAAACCAGTAGGATAAAAACCCACTTCCGAAGGTGTTACTAACAACGTGGATCCTTCACACAACAAAACCAAAATACTTTGCCCCAACTGATCAATCAGGTTGTCAAGCTCACTGGTTTTGCTGAAAATAAAGGATTAAACGCATAGTATGGAAGAAATTAATTGCAGAAAATAAACATTAAACAGTAGATGGAATATCAATGGGAAGAAATGGACCGGGGTCCACGGTTCACTAGAGGTGTTTTCTCCATAAGATAAATAACATGCTGGGTGAAAAAATTACAGCGGGGCAATTGACAAATAGAGAATTCATAACAATGCATGTACATGACATGATGATCACTATGAGATTTATTTGGGCATTATAACATGATACATAGACCGCAATCCAACTGCATCTATGACTAATAATCCACCTCCGGGATATCATCTGAACAACCCTCTAGTATTAAGTTGCAAGCAACAGATAATTGCATTAAGCAAAGTGTGTAATGTAAACAATACAATTGCCATTGGACAAAGGATTGTTGTTTTCTCCCTATTAGCAATAAAACATCTACAATCTTAGAAGTTTTTGTCACTCTCCCAGATTACTAGAGGCATGAACCTACTATCTAGCATAAATACTCCCTCTTGGAGTCACAAGAAAATACTTGGCCAAAGTAACTACTAGCAACGGAGAGCATGCAAGATCACAAATAACACAAACATGATAGAACAATAATCAATCTAACATAATACTCAATATCCATTGTATCCCCGCAAACACAACATGTAGAATTACAATAAGATGATCTTGATCATGATAGGCAGCTCACAAGATATAAACATGGTAGCACAAATAGGACAAACAACCATCTAGCTACTTCTATGGACCCGTAGTCCAAGGATGAACTACTCACACATCATTCCGGAGGCTGGAATGGTGATGAAGAAGGCCTCCGGGATGATATCCCCTCTCTGGCAGGGTGCCGGGAAGAGCTTCAGATCCCTCCCGATCTAGGGACAATGATGGTGGCGGCTACGGACTTTTTTGTGGAATTCTGGTCAGGTACTTGGGGTTTTGCCTCGGGGGGTTATATAGGCGAAGGGGCAAGGTCGGTGGAGCAATAGGGGCCCGCACCATGGCTAGGCGTGTCCCAGGGTGGGCCCGCGCGGCCCCCTGGTGTGGCTGCCTCGCGGCGCCTCTTCGTCTCTCCTTCGGACTCCGAGAATATTTCTTTACTACTTTTTTGTGAAACCAAAAATGGCAGAAAACAGGAAACTGGCTCTGTGGCACTTGTTAAAAAGTTAGTTCCAGAAAATTCATAAAAGTGCCACAAAGTATGGACAAAACATAAAGCAATTGGTGTAAAACAAGCATGGAGCATCAAAAATTATAGATATGTTTGCAACATATCAATGATCTAGCACAAGAAGCATTCAATAAATCCTTATCATGAAGAGGAAGCCTTGCATAGAAGTTATTAATAATAATATTACTGGGAGCTCATGAATGGGACATTTGAGCATTAGTGACTTCATTCTCCCCCAAGCTTGGGCAATACTCTCTCCATCATGAGGCCAAAAATTATATATTTGATTCCGATATTTATGAATCTCACTAGGAGGATAGAATTTAGAATAAAAGAGAGGTACAATTTCCTCCCATTCAATAGATCGACCATTCTTTAGCAGCTTATACCATTACGCGGCTCTGCCTTTCAATGATATAGAGAATATCTTTCTCTTAACTTGATCCATGGTAATACCTGCACACTTGAACAACTCTCATAATTCATGTATAAAAAGAAAATGATCACCAGGATGGATAGTTCCATCTCCAAAATAGCAGTTATTCATAACATGTTCAACAATTTTCTTAGGTATTTTAAAAGGATCCAATTCAGCAGGTGGTGGTTCATCTACTACCTTAGAAGTGATAGTAGTTTTCCCAAATAGGGAACCAAGTGTGTTATACAAAATGAAATAAAATAACAGACAGAAATAAAAACAATTCTCACAGCAGAATTTCCTTTACCAATTTCCACTCTTCAATAGCGCTTCACTCCTCGACAAAGGCACCAGAAAATAGTCTTGATGACCCACAAGTATAGGGGGTGTATCGTAGTACTTTCGATAAATAAGTGTGTCGAACCCAATGAGGAGCAGGTGTTCACAAGCGGTTTGGATCAAGGATTCACTATAAATACTAGCAAACAGATTTTTAGGGGGTTTTGGTAATGCAGATAAATAAAGTGCGAGTAAATAAAATACAATAATAATAATTGCAGCGAGTGGCTCAATCCTTTCTTCAGCAAAGGCCAAGCCGGTTGTATTACTTATGATGACCAAACGTTCTCAAGGACACATGGGAATATTGTCAAGTGCTTTGGCTTCATATAATCGATTAATCTTCATTGGCTGGATAAGTGTTATGGGGTGAACCTATGCTAATGTACTATCCCAACTTGGACTAATACACACTTGTGATTATACCCCTTGCAAGCATCTGCAACTACAAGAAAGTAATTGAGATAAAAATCTAACCACAGCATTAAACTCTGAGATCCTACACTCCCTTATGTAATGGTTTCCTAACGGGGGTTTAGGTTTTGGTCACTCCGGCAACCCCACAATTAGTAGCCAAATACACAATGCATTCTCCTAGTCCCATAAAGGTGAATTATCATGTAGTTGACGTTCACATGACACCACTAGAAGAATAGCACCACAACATAAATATCAAACCATTAAATATTGCTCAATGTAATTCCACTACTAACAACATGACTTCTCCCATATCCTCAAGAACTAAACGAACTACTCACAAGACATCATATGGATCAAGATCAGAGATGAAATAATGATAAGTAACAATCTGAACATGAATAATAATCTAATGGTTTAACTCAATAGCATCAACTACAATAAGTAATCAACACCGGGAAAGTTTCCCCTATGAACTACACAAGATTCAACCCAATTGTTAAAGTGGTATGGCATGGTGTGTAAGGGTTCGTAGCATGGAAAACAAAAAAATTCTATCGCATGAACACACAAGCCAAGATCTATCTACTAGATTGTAGCAACGAGTCTATAGAGTAATAACCCTCGAAGATCCAAAGCGGTTAACGAGAGCAGATTCTCATGGGTGATGTACTCGTACACTTTTCAATCTCAAGATCACGTAGATGATCCTTCCGACGCTGCGTTCCGACAGCACTTCCACAGTTGGTCACACGTTCGGTACTCGATGAAGACCTTCCTCTCCCTTGTTCCAGAAGGCAGCGGAGGTTGTAGTTCTCCCCCTCGCGATTCTGGCAGCATGATGGCGTGGTGTCGGAAGTAGAGGGAAAATCCTGCAGGGCTTCGCCTAAGCCGGAGCAGGTTATGGTAGATCTAGGGATTCCGGTGATCTAGGGATTAGGCGGCAGCGGCGAGCGGCAGCGTCGGCGTCGGCGCGGGGGCGGCGGCGCGGCTTGGTGGTGAGGGCATGTTGTGATCTCTTAGGGCAGGCCCTCCCCTCTATTTATGAGAGGGAGGGTAGCTTGGGAGAGGGGAGTTTAAATCCTTCCCCAACTCCCTCTTTTTGTTGGAAGGACTCTTTCCTTCTTCCACTAGGAAACCAGTGTTCTAGTTTGACTTTTCAAACCTGCCTTTTGACTTGCAATTTGGAGCTTAATTACTCTATTGCAAATGCCCAACCAAGTGACCTAGGACATGATCTAATCATTTCACTTAACCATGACACATTCATGAACCATTCCCCTTCCGGTCCGGTGAACCTTCTAGACCCTTCTAGAATCTCTCCGATGAAAACATCGAAATCATTCCCGAACTCTAGAATTGGACTTTCCTTATATGAATCTTATTCTCCGGACCATTCCGGATCTCCTCGTGATATCCCGGATCCCATCCGAGAATCCGAACAACATTCGGTCTCCCTATTTACATTCCATATCTACTAAACAACATCGAATCCTTAAGTGTGTCTCCCTACTGTTCGTGAATTATGCGGACATGACCGAGACACTTCTCCGATCAATTACCAATAGAGGAATATGGAAATTCATATGGCTCCCACATATTTCTACGATTACTTTGCGATTGAATGAACCACTTACATACGATACCAATTTCCCTTTGTCTCGCGATAGTTTACTTATCCGAGGTTTGATCATCGGTATCTCTGCATACCTAGTTCAACCTCGTTACTGATAAGTACTCTTTTCTCATTCCCATGATATGTGATACCTTGTGAGCCAGTCACATGCTTCCAAGCTAATTCGATGACATTCAACCGAGAGGTCCTAGAGTATATGTATCCGTCATATAGATGGACAAATCCCACTCTTGATCCATGTGCCTCAACACATACTTTCTGAACACTCAATGCCACCGTTATAGCCACCCAGTTACGGTGTGGTGTTTGATGTCATCAAAGCATCCTTCCGGTGATGGTGGTTAGCATGATCTCATGGTCGAAGAAATTAGGTTACTATGAACTATATTAAATGACTTGATCTTTATGCTATGCTTAACTATAGGAGTATGTCCATCACACCATTCTCCTAATGATATGATCTTGTTGTTAATAACATCTCAATGTTCATGATCAGGAAACCATGATCATATATTAACCAACAAGCTAGTTTAACAAGAGGCTTTACTAGGGACTCTTTTATGTTTACAAATCACACAAGTATTAATGTTTCCGGTTAATACAATTATATCATGGTATATAAACATTTATCATAAGCATGAAGATATGATAATAACCTCTTTATTATTGCCTCTTGGGCATATCTCCAACAGTCTCCCACTTGCACTAGAGTCAATAATCTAGTTTCAAACCTTTGTGTATTCAACAATAATGGCTTTCCAGTTTTGTATTTACATGATTGCTAGTGGTCAACTGATATCCGGATCCGACACTTTCAGGTCCGTGTGTAATTGCATGTCTTTGCGTCTCTACGCATTACTCACTCTCTAATGAGATGGATTTGTAGAAATTTGGTCCTTTGGTGAGACCTTTAGTTCCTTGGGGTTAAAACATGTTGATAATATTGTTGTACAATATATCTTCATAGTACTATACCGCTGTGAACCACAAATAGTTTGATAACAAACTACTTGACACAAATGCCCTGGTTTGATGCTATAATAGCAGTCATATACTTAGCCTTTTGTTGTAGTATCTGTCACAATGTCTTAACTTTGGAACTCATCCAAGTCCATTATGGAACTTACTTTCCATTATATTGTGCCACCCTTGGTTTAGATTGAGATAAACTTAATTTGTACTTTGTGACAAAACTAGTATCAATGTAGTACTTTTACAATGAACTAACCATCTATTTGTCACCTCTATAAAAATAATATATTCTTAGTTCTTCCAAAAAAATCATAAGAATATCCTTAATATCGTCCAATGATCATCTTATGAATCATTCTGGTATCTGGTCATAACATTTATAGCATAGGACATATCTGGATTTGTACATATCACAGTATGATTGATATAAATACACTTTGTGATTTCATACATCAAGTATCAATCTATACTTGAATCTTTCTTTCACTTACCAAGTGTCAATACACTTGAATTTCGATTCAATCCTTTCTGTGTGACAAGAACCTTTCTTGTAGTTTCTATATTGAAATCATTAAATATATCATCTATGTACTTTCGGCACATCCATATTAGCGTCTCAATCTATCTATATAGATATTGATGCCAAATATTCGGGTTTTTCCTTAGTCTTTCATCAAAATGAAATTCTTAACTTGTGTTAACAAAGATACATCATTTCCAATCAACAATATGTCTTCCACATAATGTATTAGAAATATTTCTTAGTGCTCCCACTTAATTTCTTGCAAATGCAAGCATCTTCATCATCTCCGATGAGATTAAACTCTTTTAATAGTTTCATCATGGTGAAAATACCAACTCCGCGATGCTTCTTTCAGCCATTGAAGTTTGCATTCGCTTTTAGCATCCTTTAAACTAACAAAACCCTTTGGATCATGTTAAGTACACGTCCTAGGTAACAATTCTATTAAAAAACTTTGTTTTGTTTGTTCAACCACCATATAACAGAATTATATGTAGTGGTTGCTACATTAATCCGTATATACTAAATATCGCTATGAAAGATCAAATCTTGTCATAGTCAACCTTTGAACATTGTTGTGAACTCTTTCTCAACATATCGACTATTTTATAGATGTGAAACATCCATGTCTATTTCTTTATAGATCCAAACACGACTATAAGGTCTTACACCTTCCCAGAGGGTCTTTCCAGTTCAAAGCTTTATTTCTCGTGTATGGAACTACCACAGATTTTATGGCTTCAAGCCATTTGATGGCGTCAGGTCCCATCATCGCTTCTTTGCATGTAGTCCGTTCATTATTGTCAAATAATGATTTAACCCTCAAATCTTGGTATTTGATTGTTTGCCCGACCTACTTGGTTCAATAGGAACTTAGACCTCCGTAACCACAACCTTTGAGGCACGTGAGTCATGAGCATTGTTGCTGCCTCCGGAACACTTTTCGGTACTGCGCAACTTTGCACATATAGATAAGGTTCTTTTAACTTTATCAAAGTTCTATTGTCCTCCAACTTAACTTTTCACAGAAAATTCCTTCTCAAAGAAACTTGACGTTCCAAGCGACAAACATTTTTGTCTTCGGTGTTATGGAGGAATACTCAACGGTTATTCGAAATAACATACAAAGACATGTTCATCCGACTTTGGTTGTAAACATCTCTCTTATGCATACTGTACCAATGTTTAAGAAAGGACAACTTGGGTTTTATCCCAAACCATAACTTTATATGGTGTCATTTCAACGGATCATGATGGAGCTCTTTTTAGTGGAAAAGCGGTAGTCTCTAAAGCTTTAGTCTTCAAAATATAATGGCAGTTTTATAAATGACACATTTGATCTTACCATGCCAAACAAGGTTTTATTACATATCTCGATCACTCCATACTACTATGGTGTTTTTGGGAAACATAAATCTATGGAGTGATTCCTCAAATCTTAGGTGTTATGCTAAACTTGTAACTCAAAAATCTTCCTTTGTGATCCTATCATAAATTCTTTATTTTCTTGTTACATTGATTTTGCACTTCATCTTGAAATTCTTTGAACTTTCAAATGTTTCACACTTCATCCTTATTAAGTAAATATTCATATATTCACACAAATTTTCGAAGAAAGCATATGAAGTTGAAATACATCGCTCTTGACAACACATAATGGACTTCATACAACAATATGTACAAGTTCCAATAAGCTAGTCATCCGTTCCCTTTGGCCTATGAAAGGATTTTTAATTATCTTTAGGAAAGTTTCACAAGCGTCATTTGATCAAAAGACAAAAGACTCCAAAATTCCATCCACATGGAGTTTCTTCATGTTTTCTTTCCAATATAATTTAAACGGCGATGTCACTTCCTAAGTGATCGTTATTATCAATTGTCTTTTGACATTTTTAGCAATAGTTTTATGAATGTGATTTATCCAACGAGGTTTGTAAATCATCCATCTTTTATGGATTACGGCAATTATTTGAACAACCCTTTTGTTCTCATAATACCTAATAAAACAAATCTTGAAGGCAAGCTTTGATGTTAACGAGCAACACAACAACCCTTTATTTGTTCTCTATGAACATCATCATATATTCTTTTGCTAGTTACTTAGGCCATTGTAGTTCATGAATTGTGTTGTTTCGTATGACGATTCACACCAACAAATTCAGTATCCATTACTTAAGAACCGCATTGTTTCACAAGCAAAGAATATAGCCATAACATGTATATCCTCTATATACCTAAGCTGAACAATTCTAGTCTTTTCTTTTCTGCCATATAATTATGAGATTCTCTTTCAGTATTCCCTTTTCTGTTTGAAAGAATCTATCAACATCAATAGTGGAGCCATACTCATGACACATAGTCCAAGGCGTGTATAGTTAAATACTAATGTCTTTGGACTTGCACTTTGAAGTAGATCACCATCATCAAATGTTTGGTGTTCTCTCAAATTCCATCCTTTAGTACTCTTTTAGTGTAGTAAACATTTTACCTACATCAAATATTCATCCTTATCATGGAACTATTCATGATCAAGCTACTTTAGCTTATAACGGTGAATTGCGAGTATAATGTCGCTCTCCAAAACCTTTTGGAGGATTAGGACGACCAGCGTCTCCAACCTTTTGCAAATTCTCATCAAATATGAGAACATAAACTTTGCCATATTATACTCTATCATGTTGTAAACAAAACATTGTTTCAGAGATCGAAATATCTTCCACATATGATGGTTTCTGAAACAATTCTTTCAACTCCTAGATCACCTTGATATTAAAACAATCTTTTGAATATCAAGAATCATGGAGATAAACATGATACTTATATACTAACACTGGAATTGTTACTCTTGATTTAATACCAATTATTAAACTTCACGGAGTAACCAAAACTTACTGAAAGTTTGCAATAGGACTTTTAAACTTTAGATTAACACTTCAAAACAATACGATACCAGTTCGTAAAGTAACTAACCAGAATTCTATAGTTCTATTATCTTAATTATAACTAAGCGCAAGGTGGTAAATAGATGCCAATGACTACAACAACTATGCAAATTCACTTTGATTTAATTTATGATAAATAGTGTTCAACTTTTAATCATATTGTTGTTGAACTCCCACTCAAAACAATATCCCTCACATTGTTTTAGTTATTACATGAACCAAATCCACTATACCAAGTCCGATCATCACGTTACATGATGTAGTTTCAAAGGCGAACAATAATCATGTTCATCATATCATCTATATGACTCATGCTTTACCTTTCAGTATTCTGTGTTCCGAGACCATGTCCGTACATGCTAGGCTTGTCAAGATCAAACCTTAGATTCCGCATGAGCAAATCTAGCTTGCTCCCGTTGTATACACACGCAGAATCTAACACACCTGATCATCATGTGGTACTTCGAAACAACGAGCTTTGGCAACGATGCCTACTAAGGACGAACACTCTATAACTTGATATTTTGTGAGAGGGATCATCTTATAATGCTACTGTCGCAATCTAAGCAATACAAGATGCATAAAAGGATTAACATCACATGCAATTCATAATATGTGATATGATATGGCCTTTCTTCTTGTGCTTTCGATCTCCATCTTCAAGCACGAACATGATCTCCATCATCACCGGCGTGGCGTCAAGGTCAATGGCACCGCTCCATGGTTGTCTTCCACCAGCATCAACTATTACAACTACTTTGAATAATAGACATGCAGGTCTTAACGAAATTAAAAAAGACAACCATAAGGCTCCTGCCGGTTGCCGACTTACAGTAAGGATCATTGAATACATCATATATAATCACAAGCATGGCCATATCACATCACATCACACCCCTGCAAAACAAAGTTATACGCCTCTAATTTTCTTTGCATATTTTACGTGGTTTGGGGCGCTTTCTATAAGTATCGTTCTAACTTACGAACAAGAACCACAATGTTGATGCATGAACTATCAAGTGCCCGTTGTAAATTGAATCTTCACTATGATGGGAGAGACAGACACCCGCAAAGCCAGTTATGCAATACAAGTTGCATGTCAAGCGTGGAGCAAGTCTCATGAACGATGTCATGTAAGGTTAGCCCGGGCCGCTTCATCCCACCATCCCGCAAGATGCAAAGTACACAAGAAGCAATTGATAATAAAAGCACCACCGCCCATAATGACCATTGTGTTCTACTGGTGCAACAGATCTACATATAGACACGGCTCGGATACCACTATAAGGGTCCGTAGCATGGAAAACAAAAAAAAATTATCGCATGAACACACACAAGCCAAGATCTATCTACTAGATTGTAGAAACGAGTATATAGAGTACTAACCCTCGAAGATCCAAAGCGGTTAACGAGAGTAGATTCTCGTGGGTGATGTAGTCGTACACTTGCCGATCTCAAGATCGCATAGACGATCCTTCCAACGCTATGTTCCGGCAGCGCTTCCGCAGTCGGTCACACGTTCGGTACTCGATGAAGACCTTCATCTCCCTTGTTCTAGCAGGCAGCAGAGGTTGTAGTTCTCCCCTCGTGATTCCGGCAGTACAATGGCGTGGTGTCAGAAGTAGAGGGAAAATCATGCAGGGCTTCGCATAATCCGGAGCAGGTTATGGTGGATCTAGGGCTTTCGGCGATCTAGGGATTAGAAGGCCAGAGAGGGGGAGGAGTTGTCGGCGGCGTCTAGGGTGATGGCGACGGGCCGGTGGCAGCGCGAGGCAGCGGCGAGGCGGCTGGCGACGGCGGCGAGCAGCGGCGTCGGCATTGGCGCGGGGGGCGGCAGCGGCGACGCAGCTTCGTGGGGAGGGCTTGTTGTGATCTCTTGGGGCAGCCCCTCCCATATATTTATGAGAGGGGATTTTGAATCCTTCCCCAACTCCCTCTTTTTGTTGGAAGGAAAGAATGACTCTTTCCTTCTTCCACTAGGAAACCATTGTTCCAGATTGACTTTTCAAACCTGCCTTTTGACTTGCAATTTGGAGCTTAATTCCTCTCTTGCAAATGCCCAACCAAGTGACCTAGGACATGATCTAATCATTTCACTTAACCATGACACATTCATGAACCATTCCCTGTCACATCCCAAAATTTTCCAAATTTTGAAATGTGAAAAATAAATAAACCAAATAAAATTTTGTTGAAATTTAGGGTGAGAAGAAATTTTTGATTCCAATTGGAAACATCAAAACCTATTTGATCAAAGGGATTTAAAAAGATAAATAAATAAATAATAAAGTTATAATAGTTGGAATCACCATATTTGGATCTTTAAATAAAAAGATATGGTTTTTATAAAGCAAAGGTAGAATTATAAATAAGGATTATTTTAAAGAGCCAAATTAATCTTGGCTAAGCTTTTAAAATAAAATATTTCTATTTGATAAAAAGAGTAAAGGTTTATTCAAATAAAATAATAAGGATTTATTAATATCCAATTTTATTTAAGTAAAGGCTTTTTCTCATTTTAAATAGACACTAAAACTTATTAAAAGTTTTTAAATAAAAATTCCAAGTGTTTTGTTTTTCAAATGAAACCTACTGAAAAGGGTTTGGTATTATTTTAGATTTCAAATAGAGATTTCAAATAAATTAAACCCTATTTGAAATAAAGACTAAGGTCTATTTATTTAATTATTAATAGATCCTAAAAGAATAAAAGAATTATTTTATTTTGGACCTTGGAGTATGTTGATAAACAGAATTTAATTCAACACAAAGTTTGGTGGTGGTTTGATTTGAATTGGAGTTTGAATTATTTGATTGAAAATCAAAACAGGAATTCAATTCAGAAAAAGAAAAAGGTTTGTATAAAAAAATAGAAACAAACCCAACCCACTAAACCTACCCACCCCAGCAAAGCACCTGGCCAGCAAGAGCCCACCCGGGAACCCCTCTGCCTCTGTTCTTTTTCACCCACAGAGTCGCTGACCGCTGGCCCCCACAACCCCTCTCTCACTCTCGCTGACCGTTGGACCCCACTGGCCACCTCATCATCATCAACCCCGCGCCGGCCGTTTCCCCCTTGCACAACGGCGTTCTGCCGCGATTAAATCCTCTTGAATATGCGTTGATGGATAGAGTAAACTCGCCAGTGACCACGCATACTTAAGCGCCATGCCCTCCTCTCTCTTTTCCCCCAAGCTCCATCCCCTCTCTGCCTCCAGGCTGCATCAATCGCGAGCTCGAACCCACTGTCCCCGACGAGCTTCTCCGGCGAAATTCCGACGACTCCGGCCACCTCTCCACTCCCTGGCATCACTACCTTGCTCCCCATCGTCAGACGCACCTACCAGTACTTCTATCTCGCACGCGCGCGCTCCAAATCGTCGGCTTCGTCATCACCCGAGCGCCACCGTCGTCTGCCGATTCTCCGGCGAACTCCCCTGGTAAGCACAGACCGCCCCGGTACCTATCGATGATGCTCGCATGATCCCTGGTGTCGTATGCGTCTAACCGTCTGCTCCATTTGCCTTAGCGCGCTCGCAAACCCCGCCCCCGACGATGAACCAAAGCATCTGGCGCCACCGCAATATCCGACGAGCAATCGTTGCTGCTCCGGCGCGCCCCTCGACAAACAGACCACGCCGCGAGCTTCGCTGCACCTCTGCAAGCACGGTGAGCATCCTCACTCCCTCCCTTGCTTCCTAAATCGCCGCCAACACCACCGCCTGAGCGTGCGCCGCCGCCAGCGCCGCCAGGCAATGGTCAACTGCACTGTGTCCGTTAGATTTTGATCCAGTGGCTGTGATTAGATCTTAATCGAAAGGGTACGCGTTCATCCGAGCCATGCGTTTTAAGTAGATCCTGCGGCCAGTATTTGTCAATCCAAACGAAACGGTATCGACCAGTAAGGAAGCGCCACGTGGACAGAGTCTGTTTAAAACAGAAAATTTTGATCTATTAGAATTACAAACTTGTAAAATTCATAACTTTAGTTCTACACGTCCAAATTTTGCAAATTTTATATCAATGGAATCAGCAAGACAAATCCTACCTAGCCATGCATTTTTTTTAATGTTTTGCTTCTGGAAAATTGGTTGAATTTGCAGAAACATGTGTAGGCATATTTTGAATATAAAAATTGTTCTAGATATATTTTTAAGATGAAATCTTTGCAAAATGGATTGTTTTGAACCTACTGACCATAGGAACCAACTTATGGATTTAAAAATGTATTTTGTGAAGTTAAGGAAAGAATATTAGAATTAGAGCATTTGTAGTCAAATAAAAATATTGTTTTTGGTTTAGAAATGAATTTTGAGTAAAACCTTTGGGAAATGATTTGATTCAAACCTTCTGACCCTAAACACCAAGTTTTGTGAATTAAAAACTTATTTGATGAACCATATAAAATCATTACTTTGCTAAAAGATATTTTCAACAACTTAAAATATCACCTTAGCATAATATTTGGTTTATGAGATGAAACCTTTTGCAAATGGTTTTACCACTTTAGTAAATGACCACTTTGAACTTTATAATGTTTAGAGCCTAGTAGAAACCACTTTTGCAAATAAAACTATCTTTTGCATGCTTGCATGCATGACCCTGTTTTTGTTATTTTATGTGTGAGAAATGGTTTGAATGCTAGTTGAATTTGTGTTTGCTTGATTGAATTGTAGTGAAGTTAGAAGAGTGTGATATTTGCAAGATCAAGAAGTGAACCAACATTCTCTACTAAAAGGCAAGTGACACTATCATCCATGTCCTACTATTTTCATTACACTTAGTGGATTTTTGTAACATGCATGATAAGGACTACTATTATTTTATGCTATGCTAAATCCTATTAGGATATCCTTATATCTTCCTTAGTGAAAACATTGTAGTTGTAGTATGCTTAGCCCTGCTATATATTTGGGATGGGATACACGATATGATTATATGAAGTGTTGAAAAGATATATGTTTTATATAATAAAACAAGTACTCAATGAACCACCTGGGTGGAAAAGGATACTCAAGTTTTGGACAAGGTGGCAACAAAGGGAACCATGTTTATATGGCTATCTTTTTGTATGTGCACTAGAAGAAAACCACCCAGGGACTTAGAGATTGAACATGTTTCTCGTACAGTGGCTTCCGTGTACAGCCACATGCTAAATGGGCTCTGGCTTAGTCAACTACATAGTGGAAGACCCATGCATTGGCATCTTCAGGTTAACTAGAATTGTGTAAGGGAAATATATCCCTACATTGGTGCCTGGTTGACAAGCTAGCATTGTGTATTGGGAGGACTTCTATGGAAAGACTGTCACATTCTCGATCTGCCCGTACTCCATTTTGGTGAGTACTTATCCAGCGGCCACTGGTGGCATCAAGACGAGACTGTGTCATGTGGGTAAAGTGTACAACTTCTGCAGAAGATCAAATTCTAAGTACTTAGCCGTGTCCCCGGTTATGGACAACTCTGAGCAACTAAGGCCTGAAGCTATGGAAGATCTCGACATTCCAATTTCTCAAAGTAAAACTTGATGATGACAACAAGGGATTAGAAGCACTTGGATATTTCCAAGAAGTTCAGAAAGAGTTGACAAAAGATCAAAACTATTTTGAAAAGATAGGATAAAACTATATTGCTTTTTGCAAATGAGCCTAAACCCTACTTAGCCAAATATGCATGTATTGATAGGATCCACTTATTTCTACATAGTAGTGAAACTTGCCAATACAATTCAAATGTATTGAACCTTGTGGCTACAAGTTATTATGTTGCAGGTTTGTTTGATGTTAGTGAAGGGTGTTGAATAGGATTACAAGTCTACAACCAACATGATTGCCTGTGGCACTTTGAAGATGAAGGACCCCATGCTATTGCTATATTCTTCTGCATTGTAATAAGATAGCCAAATGAGCTATGTAAGATGTAATAATTTATTTTATTCCTGGTTATAAAGTTGTATTATGACCTTTGTATCTTGATATTACATCTTAACTGTGGATGCTAGCTATTGATCCAGGGACTAGCATTGTTAAAACATGGATCTCTACCTTATTAAAGGTTGGGAACCTTACATTCCCCTTCCGGTCTAGTGAACCTTCTAGACCCTTCTAGAACCTCTCCGATGAAAACATCGAAATCATTCCTGAACTCCGGAATTGGACTTTCCTTATATGAATCTTATTCTCCGGACCATTCCGGATCTCCTCGTGATATCCTGGATCCCATCCGAGAATCCGAACAACATTCGGTTTCCCTATTTACCTTCCATATCTACTAAACAACATCGAATCCTTAAGTGTGTCTCCCTACGGTTCATGAATTATGCGGACATGACCGACACATTTCTTCGATCAATAACCAATAGAGGAATCTGGAAATTCATATGGCTCCCACATATTTCTATGATTACTTTGCGATCGAATGAACCACTTACATACGATACCAATTTCCCTTTGTCTCGCGATAGTTTACTTATCCGAGGTTTGATCATCGGTATCTCTGCATACCTAGTTCAACCTCATTACTGATAAGTACTCTTTTCTCCTTCACGTGATATGTGATCCCTTGTGAGCCAGTCACATGCTTGCAAGCTAATTGTATGACATTCCACCGAGAGGGCCCAGAGTATATCTACCCGTCATATGGATGGACAAATCCCACTCTTGATCCATGTGCCTCAACACATACTTTCTGAACACTCAATGCCACCTTTATAGCCACCCAGTTACGGTGTGGTGTTTGATGTCATCAAAGCATCCTTCTAGTGATGGTGATTAGCATGATCTCATGGTCAAAGGAATTAGGTTACTATGTATCAGAAAGCTTATAGCAAATGAACTATATTAAATGACTTGATCTTTATGTTATGCTTAACTATAGGAGTAGGTCCATCATACCATTCTCCTAATGATATGATCTTTTTGTTAATAACATCTCAATGTTCATGATCAGGAAACCATGATCATATATTAACCAACAAGCTAGTTTAACAAGAGGCTTTACTAGGGACTCTTTTATGTTTACAAATCACACAAGTATTAATGTTTCCAGTTAATACAATTATAGCATGGTATGTAAACATTTATCATAAGCATGAAGATATGATAATAACCTCTTTATCATTGCTTCTTGGGAATATCTCCAACATGATGGTGATGGTGCTGGTGGTGATGATGATGAGGATGATGATCCCGATGAAGCCCAGCTCGATGACGGTGTCGATAGCGATGATCTCCCCTCTCCGTGGAGGAATTTCCCCAGCAGATTTCTGCATGCCGGAGAGATTTTTCTCTCTCTTTAGTTTCCGCCCCGTAGAGGCGGCGGAATATTTCTGTGATGGCTCCCAGAGTCTTAGGTTTTCAGGAGGAATATATACGTGAAAGGGCGACTCCATAGGTGGGCCATGGTGGCCACCCCACCTGGCCGCGCGGCCCAGGGGGCTGCGCCTAGGGGTAGTGTGGGCCTCCTGTGGCCCATCTCCACTCCCTCTTCTGGCTATCTTCGTCTTCTGGAAAAATAGGAATTTCTTTATATTTTCTGGAATTTTCTGATCTTCAGAAATATTGCATCTGGACAGCGCTTTTTCCAGCAGAATTCTGACTCTGACAGTTAATTCTCCAAAAATCATCAAACATGCAAAATAGATGAAATAACATAAGTATAATCTCTAAATATGAAATATATCAATGAATAACAGTAAATTATGATATAAAATAGTGATGCAAAATGGACGTATCACAGTCCTAGGGTCCCTGGCCAACGCCGCAGCCACCCTGTTTTGCTCAGTCGCGTAATTGGCCAGCAGCTCAATCATTCGCGGGCCATAGCGCTTGCAGTGTGAGGAAAAAGGAGCGAAGGCTACCTCAGTGCCATCCGCCACCACTGTCATCTTGGAGATCGCCCGACTCAAGTCCATTTGCGCACCAGAAGCCAGCGCCATCGCTATCCCAAGAGTCGCGCCTGCACCCTTCTGGGTCTTCTTGTACTCCGCGGGCGCACCTCCTGCAAGTGCCTTCAGCAAAGAGACGACATCGTCAAGGGCCACACCCTTTGGGAAGATCTTCCGATAAAAGCAGCTGAGGACCTCTTTAGCCTTGGCCAAAGTATCCACGATGGAGCTGCAACGGTCTTCGACCGCGGCAACTGCATCCGCGAGAGGGTCCCCGTGATCCAAGACATCGCGGACAAAAGCGACGCTAGTAGCATCTACAGATACGCTAAAACTGGTCCAAATCACAACAAGGAAAAACGCCAAAAGGTTCGAGAGAAGTAGTGTGGGAAGTTTGAGTGACTTATCAGACAGCGCCTTTGTAAGGTCCCCAACCTTCAATAAGATTGAGCCCCTGTGTTTACAATGCTAGTCCCTGGATCAATAGCTAGCATCCACAGTTTAGATGTAATATCAAGAAACAAAGGTCATAATACAACTTTATAACCAGGAATAACATAATTTTATTACATCAATACATAGCTCATTAGGCTATTACATTACATTGCAGCGGAATAACTATAGTCATGGGGTCCTTCATCTTCAAAGTGCCACAGGCAGATGGTGGTTGTAGACTTTGTAATCCTAATCAATCAATCTTCACTAAATCAATCAAACCTGCAACATTACGAGTTACAGCCACAAGGGTCAATACATTTGAATTGTATTGGCAAGTGATACTATGGTAGTATAGTGGAGTCTATCATCTATATGCATTTGGCTAAGTGGAGTTGAGGCTTGCATTGCTCAAAATAGATTTTTCCTTATCATTTTGAAAATACTAAGTTTTGTTTGGCAAAAACATTTCCCAAGGCATCTACCAATCAAAGACTGAAGATCCTTTCCAAGGCATCTACCAATCAAAGACTGAAGATTTGCTTGGCAAAATCATTTTTTCCTCAATCAAAGATTTCAAGATCCTTGTACCAAGCCATCTCTCCATCAAAGATTGAGGAATTCAAACAACCCTTGTTCACCCACAAGTTTTAATTTAGAAAATTGGAATGATGAGATTCTTGATAGCTTCCATGTCTTGATGCTCAAATTGTCCTTTACCAGGGACATGGCTAAGTACTTAGATTTTTACACTCTACAGAGGTGGTGCACTTTCCCCACAAGACTTGGTTTCCCAAGACAAGATCTTTCAGAAGCCTTCCCTTAGACCATCATGGACGCGTTCCAACCTATCAAACACTACCACCCACTGTCCATATGGCTAAGTTCTTGCAACCTATATGATCATGGCAGAGCCCATATTGCCAAGTGGTTGCACTTGAAGCTTCTCAACATTTGAAATCTCAAATCTCTTTGTTTCCTGGGTGGCCATCCACAAGTGAGATACACTAAGGTAAACCATAAACATGGGCCTTGTGAACCACTCAACCAAAAACCACCAAGCAAGTCCCATTCCACCCAGGAGATTCATTAACTTAGTTGTTTTGTTAAATAAAACACAAGTCCTCAGACTTAGAATATTTTTCCATAGTGTGAATATATAAACCACCCTTGTTTTCTAGTAGCTAGGCTAAGCATGGCAGTATTAGGAATCAGGACTTAGGTAATTTTCACTAAGGTTTCTTCTACTAGGTTTTCCCAAAGCAAGGTCTATACTTAGCAAAAAAATAAAATAAAAACCATGCAAGTTTTACTTAGCAAAAACACTAATGCATAGTGAAAATAATGGGACAAAAGATATGAAGCATCACTTGCCTTTTTGGTAGAGGGTATAGGTTCACTCCTTGATCTTGCTAGTCTCACACTTCACTACAAGTCAATCAAGCAAACACAATTCAATTCACATTCCAAACCAAAGTCAAACAACAATTTTTCACACACAAAGTAATGGGATCTAAGTCATGCATAAGTATGCAAAGGTTGGCCCTATTGTAAGGATGGTCTCCACTAGGCTTCTAAACTTTGTAAGTTCCAAATTGGTCATTTACCAAAATGGCAAAGTCAAAGTAATGCATGCAAGCATGCCAAGCTTTGTTTTGTTTGATAAAGTGGTTCCTAGTGGGTCATTGGCATTTGGGTACATCTAATGGTCATTTTCTAAAGTGGCCAAGTCATTTGCAAAAGGTTTCACTTTAAAAACCATTTTCAAATCAAAGTATTATTTTATGGGGTGAAGAAATATTTTTACTAAGGCATTAACCTATAGGGTTCACCAAATGAGTTGCTATTGCAAAACTTGGTGTTTGGGTCAGTAGGTTTGGTCCAAAACATTTTCTCCAAAGTTTTCTTTCCAAAACAATTTCATAACCAAAATCAATAGTTTTAATTAGCTAGAAATGGACTAAACCAATTAACCCATTCTATTCTTTTCCAAATTCATTTTCCAAAACATGGGTTGGTTCCTAGGGTCAGTAAGGTCACAACAAACCAATTTGCAAAGGTTTTAACCCTAAAACCATTTTTAAACAATTTTTCTCATCTAAACAAGCAATCAAATGTTACTGCATAATCAACCAATCTAACAAATACTATTTGCTAAACTAAGGGCAGGGTTGGCTAGGTCTTGTTCTCCTGAATCCAACGACATAAAATTTGTAATTTTTGGACGTGTGGATTCAAAGATACAAGGGTTTGAAGTTTGCAAATGATTCTGTTTTCAAATCTGTTTTTAAACAGCTCTGGGACACGCGGCAATATTTCATTGGTTGATAACGGTTCGGCCGGATCGAGTGACACAGACCACTGGATTAAAAGGGGCAGGTGCGGCTCAGATCAACGCGTACCCCTTCGCTTAGACAATCTATCGTGGCCACGCGATTAAGATCCTACGGCTACCAGACGCTTGCCAGGAACTGGCGGCGCTGACGGTGGCTAGCGGCGGCGGAGCTGTCGGTCGACGACGGTGCCAATGCTACAGGAGGTGAGGGAGAAAGAGGAGTTGCTCACCGGGCTCAGGGGGTCACGGCGAAGCTCAAAGTACTCGCGGTTGGTCAAGGGGCGCTCAGGGTCTGCGGCAATTCCTCACCGGAGTTGAGAACGGCGACGGACGGCTCTGTCCGCGGTTGAAGATGATGCTACAGATCAAGAGAAGACAGACCGAAGGCAGGGTTAGACGCAGGAGATCATGGCGGAGCTGTGAGCGTGAACGAGAAGGGTCGGGGTAGTCTGATTTACCAGAGAGGTTCTGCCGGAGAGGAAGCAGACGGTGGCGACGGTGGTCGTCGTCGTTGGCGAGCCTGCAGGGCACTCGCGGGCGAGTTTGATGCACTGGCAGATGCGCCTGAGAGTGGTGAAGCTGCCAGCGTACTCAGGGAGGCTCGGGGCGGTGAGGTTTCGTCGGAATCGTCACCGGACCACGTCGGAGACAGAGGAGCTTGGGGAGGAAATGGGGGCGGCCTGGAGGCAGAGGGGAGGCGGTGTCTGGGGGAAATGACAGAGGAGAGGGAGGCTTTTAAGGGGGCGTGGTCTCTGGGTGAGTTAAGCCTGTCATCAACGCGGGTTAATCGAAATCAATGGCGGCAGAGCGACGCTGAGGGAGGAGGAAGAAACGGCTGGCGCGGGTGAGGACGATGCACAGTGGTGTGGGACCCGTCTGTCAGCGAAAGAGAGAGAGTGGGAGTGGGTCCCGGTTGTCTGTGACTGAGTGGGTTCTTTCTGCGGTGAAGAAAACGGTTCGCTCGGGTGGGGTGGGTTGTTGGGCCTACTGGTCAGTGGGAAAAGAAAGGAGGGGGAGGGTCCACTGGTCATTCACAGTGCGGGTTAACTAATTGGTGCGAAGAAAAACGGTTCGGGATAGGGTGAAGGGGACGATGATGTGGCATGGGGCCGTCTGTCAGCGAAAGAGAAGGAAAGGGAGTTGGGTCTCGGTTGTCTATGACTGAGTGGGTAAGAAACTGGGTGAGAAAGGATTTCTTCGGGGAAGAGAGCAGGTGGGCTAGGTGGGCTGCTGCTGGGCCTTAGTGGGCTGGGTCCTTTGCACTATTTTTTTCTGTCTGTTTTCTTTTTCCATTTCCATTTCTATTTTTCTGTTTTAAATTTTCAATCAATTATTCAAGCAATCAAACCATTCAAACAATTCAATCAAACACTCAACTTTGCACTTTGAATTTGGTTCTGTTTATCAACATAATCCAAATTCAAAATAAAATAATATTTTTATTTATTTTAGGATCCATTTATTATTTAAATAAAATGGATCTTTAGTTATTTAATAAAATAGGGTTTGATTTAATTAATAAAATTTCCATTTAAATTCTTTAAACTTCCCAATTCCTTTCAGTAGGTTTTTATTTGTTTAGTTGGTTCAAATAATTCATCTTGAATTATTTGGAAAGTATTCTAATATGATTTATTAATCATTTAAGATTGGGTATTTGTTTTAATTCCAATGGAACTTAATATAGTTTTAATTCCCAAATTTTTATTTGGATGTTTTATTTTATTTAAGTTGATTAAACAACTTTTATTCCACTTGGGTGGATTCCAAATATCATTTTCTCATGTATTCTTATTTAGAGATTTGTCCTTATTAAGATAGGGATAGAATAGTTATTGCCATTTTATTTTATTTGGAATATTCTTTATTTAATATTTTTTATCTTTGTCTTATAAAATCCATATCTTTTTATTTATAGATTCAAACTTGGTGATTCCAATTTCGTGAAATCTTATTTATTATTTGTTTAACCTTTTGAATCCTTTTAGGATCTATTGTTCACCACTTGGTATGGATTTTAGATGAGGGCTTTAATGGCTTTGGAAACTCAATTCCTTTATTAAATCCATAAGATTTTTATTTATGGTTCCAAAATAAGTGAAACCAATTTCTATGGTCTTATATTATTTCTATTTGTCTTTCTTGATCATTTGTGAATGTTTGTTGATCAATTTTTCATATGGATCAAATCCATGGATTTGGAGATAACTTGGAAATGGTTTTCTTCCATTAGGGTTTAGGGTTTTGGATTTATTTTCCAAATGTTTAAATTTCCAGATACATTCATTGAGGAATGCATTTCCCTTGATTTGGATTTGTTGAATTCAAACTTTAACCAAGGTTTGTTCAAGGTGGGATTTCAAGTTTCCTTTTAGAAACATAAGTTTCTTTTCACCCTGATTTTCAACAAAAAATGATTTTGTTTATTTTATTTTTCACATTACAAGATTTAGAAAATCTTGGGATGTGACAGCCTTAGCAGCATCCCGCTCCGTCATCGCCTTCTCCCGCACAGCAGCATCAGCTGCAAGCTTCTCATCGCGCTCTGCAGCTTCCCGCTTGAAGCGCTCAAGGGCCTCCATAGCATCCTTGGCCTTGGTTTCTGTCTGGTTGCGACCCTTTTCGAGTGAGTCCATTCCGCAAAGGGCCACACTATTCTCCTCTACAAGAATCAGAAAATAAAACCAAAAGAGCGAACTCAAACAAAGCCAAACCATAAACGGCTGATATATAAAGCAACGTTACCAAAGGTAAAACATCGGTCACGATAGAAAAAAATATCCATCATACACACATATCTTTGAAAGAGAGACCAACATTCAGGACCTAGTAGCTAGACTAAATGGTCGATGCATCATATAACGTTATCGAGTTTAAAACATGGAGGCGCGAGAGAACACGTTTCTTTTAACGAGAGGCTGATATTTGGGAACCGGTAGCTAGAATAAACGGATGATATATCGAACAAAGTTATCAAGTTTAAAATAGAAAGACACAAGTGAATAAAAAAGTCCATCATACACATGTTTACTTTAATAAGAGGCTGACATCGGAGACCCAGCATCCAAACTAAACGATTGATGCATCGAACAAGGTTATTAAGTTCAAAATAGGGAGGCGCGGCCAAAAAAAGTACATCATACATACGTTTTTTTAATAAGAGGCTGACATCAGAGACCCAATAGCTATAATAAATGGCTAATACACCAAACGACGTTACCGAAGTTAAAAACAGAAAAGTGCGACCGAAAAGTGGTCCGCTAGAGACACTAACACCGCACTCATCAATGAGAGTCAAAATGGTGCAAGAAATCAAAAATCTAACTTCTACCATGCACCGACTGAGTTTTTGCCATGTTTTTAACGATTTAGTGGTAGTAGAAGACCGCGAAAGCGAAAAAAGTTTCTATCTACCACGGAAAAATGACTAAAATCATGGCAGAATGTATACCTTCTACAACGCTCGACGGACCAAACCGTTGCAGATGATAACTTTTTTTTTAATGTTGGCTGGTTGAAGCATTTATGACTCGATACATAATATCTCCTTTTGACTAGTTATAGCAATATCTTAGAGTGACTATTTAATGGTGAAATTCTTTGCTTCTACGTAAAGCAAGTCTTTAAAACAAATCCTTAATTCTTATTTGGATAATAGAATTATAACCTATTCAAGGAAATCTTAAAAATGTTAATTAAATAGGAATTATTTCCACCTTATCAACTCATTAGTTATTACTTAATGTTTGCCAAAATAACAAAATAAAGTTGTCAGCTTCTAGTTTTTCATGTACAAACCTAACACTATACGACATGTCTACTGAATCCAGCCTCATACATCTCAAGTTATCAATCCAACTTTGTCCTTCTACATCTCAAATCACCTATCACTACTGGAAAAACCATCTTCGGTTCGACGTGAACAAGGCCAGCAGTCCCGGCCTGGCACAGCCCGCGACTAGTGGAAGCACTAGTCCCGGGCCGTGAGGCCTCTAACGGCTAGAAACAGTCGTAGTCACTAGTCCCGGGTCGGACCAGGTCATACGGACCGGGACTAATGACCTGGAGCAGGCCAGCTGGTCTTTTTCCCGGGTCGTATCACGGCCTGGGACTAGTTGTCCACCACTATATATTCTGCTTCCTGTCCTGCTTCCCTAAAGCATATGGTGGCCATTTTTCTCAAGAAGCAAGAGAGTTCATGTCATTTTTTCTCAAGATTTAGTTTGCAACACCTAAATCCAAAGCTTTAAAAGGTTAGAACTTCATTCTTTCATCTCTTATTGCTACTTTAGCTCTATAATGCTCTAGAAGTATAGAGATATGGATAAATGCATGCATGCTCTAGAAGTAGCTAGAAGGATTTTGATATATATGTGTAACAAATTTTGATTAGGCACATAGTTACTGAAAATTGAAATGTGTAATTTTAGAGTTTCAGAGCTTAGAATGGAATGAGGTTTTCACTGATAGAACAATAATAAAAAACTCCACATTTATCATGTTGATTGTTTTCTCCAATTCACAAATTGGTGCATGTAAATTTTTCAAAATTCAAAATTAATGCTCTAGAATCTCTCAATATAACTTGTAATAATTTTATCATGTTGTGTAATGGTTTTTTATATACTTTTACTATAATGCAGATGGTCCGGGAATGGATGTACGGTACTGACCGACGCTCTGGCGAGTTCATTAATGGCGTGCATGAATTCATCTGTGTTGCTGATGCAAACAAGTGCAATGGTTTTGTATTATGTCCATGTAATGGATGTAGGAATCAGAAGCATTACTCTGACTCAAAAACCCTTCACAGCCACCTGTTGAAGTCTGGCTTCATGACCAGTTATAATTGTTGGACCAAGCACAGAGAGAGAGGGGTTATAATGGAAGACAATAAAGAAGAGGAGGAGGATGATAACTATCATGGTTTCCCTGAGTACGGAGATACTTCCATGGGGGATGCTGAAGGGGAGGATGAAGAAGAGACACATGATGAACCCGCTGATGATCTTGGTCGAACCATTGCTGATGCACGAAGAGATTGTGAAACTGAAAAGGATAGGGAGAAGTTCAATCACATGTTAGAGGATCACAAAAAGTTGTTGTACCCAAATTGCGAAAATGGTCTGAAAAAGCTGGGCAGCACACTGGAATTGCTGCGATGGAAGGCTGAGTGTGCTATACCTGACTCCTCATTTGAAAAGTTGCTGAAAATGATGAAGAATATGCTTCCAAAAGATAATGTATTGCCCGCCAGTACGTACGAAGCAAAGAAGGTTATCTGCCCTCTAGGTTTAGAGGTTCAGAAGATACATGCATGCCCTAACGACTGCATCCTCTACCGCGGTGAGGAGTATGATAATTTGGATGCTTGCCCGGTATGCACTTCACTTCGGTATAAGATTAGACGAGATGACCCTGGTGACGTTGAGGGCGAGCCCCCCCCCCCCCCAGAAGAGGGTTCCTGCCAAGGTGATGTGGTATGCTCCTATAATACCACGGTTGAAACGCCTATTCAGAAACAAAGAGCACGCCAAGTTGTTGCGATGGCATAAACAGGAACGTAAGTCAGACATGATGTTGAGACACCCCGCTGATGGGTCGCAATGGAGAAAAATCATTAGAAAGTACCCGGACTTTGCAGATGACGCAAGGAGTTTAAGGTTTGGTCTAAGTACAGATGGCATAAATCCCTTTGGGGAGCAGAGCTCCAGTCACAGCACCTGGCCCGTGATTCTATGCATCTATAACCTTCCTCCTTGGTTGTGCATGAAGCGGAAGTTCATTATGATTCCAGTGTTGATCCAAGGTCCGAAGCAACCCGGCAACGACATTGATGTGTACCTAAGGCCATTAGTGGAAGAACTTTTACAGTTGTGGCACGAACCCGGGATACGCGTGTGGGATGAGCACAAGCAGGAAGAATTTAACCTCCGAGCATTGCTTTTCGTAATAATCAATAATTGGCCTGCTCTTAGTAACCTTTCAGGACAGTTAAACAAGGGATACAATGCATGCACACACTATTTAGATGAGACTGAAAGTATATATTTGGAACATTGTAAGAAGAATGTATACAATAAGCATCGTCGATTTCTTTTGGCCAAGCATCCCTTAAGAAAGAAATGCAAGCATTTCAACGGTCTGGCATGTCACCAGACGAAGCCTAAGGAGTGTACTGGTGCTGATATATTTGATATGGTCAAAGATTTGGATCAAATGGTAACCTTTGGAAAGGGTCCTGGCGGAAAATCTGTTCCGAAGGACGCTGAAGGACACGCACCCATGTGGAAGAAGAAATCTATATTTTGGGAGCTACCATATTGGAAATTCTTAGAGGTCCGCTCTGCAATCGATGTGATGCATGTGACGAAGAATCTTTGTGTGAACATGCTAGGCTTCTTGGGCGTGTATGGGAAGACAAAAGATACAAGCGGAAGCACGAAAGGACCATCAACGTATGAAAGACCCAGATGGCCTGCATCCAGAATGGTTTCAAGGTCATGCCAGCTACGCTCTTACCAAACAAGAGAAGGAGCTCGAACGAAACGAGGGCTGAACAAAAAGTTGGATGGTAATCAGAGGTTCACCATCGAAGAAATAGATGATGATGGTGAACCAATTGCTCCAGGGAAGCACCAGAGGATGTTTATAAATCAATGTGGGGTGCTTGTTAGGGACAACATGCCGATCACCATCCAAGAATGGAATCAGTCAAAGAAACCCGGTGAAGAATCCAACAGCTATGTCACCGATGATGCCAAAGATGACTTTTGACAGAAGCTCATAGCGCATTTCATACTACCTCCAGAGTATGAAAAATTTGAGGTAGATGGTATTACCCCAAGGCCGGGTGGGCTTGAAAATAGAGCAAAAGTGAAGGAGTGGGCTCTGAGCAAGATGGTTGAACTGTACCGGAACCACAAGAAAAGTTTATACGCGAAATATGTCGCGAAAAAGAAAACTCCAGACTTCAAAGGAGTAAACGAGAAGTTGAGAGAACAGTGGCCCGATTTTGTACAGTACAAGCAATCTGATAAAGCAAAGGCAAAGTCGGCAAAGAACGCGTTAAATGCTGCCAAAAAGAAATACCATCATAAAATGGGGACAGGTGGCTACAAGAGTGTCGTCCCTAACTAGGAAACTATGGAGAAGAACATGAGGGCTAGAGGCGTCACTCCTGGTACAGATGGATGGCCCGAGAGGTCAAAGCACTGGTGGTACGGGCACGGGGGATCCTTGGACCCAGAAACAGGGAAGACATTATTTCATGATAAAATTCTAAAACCCTCCCAAGACCTTATTCGAGCAATGAATGATGCTCAATTGGGATTGTTCCGTCCCGAGAGAGAGAACGACGAGCTGACACGCGCCCTAGGGAATCCTGAAAAGGGAGGACGAACACGAGGCAAAGGCGTCGGTGTCTCGTGGAAGAAAGGGTTTCCTCAGTACGATGCCAGTTACAGAAGCCGTCAGAGAAAGAAGAACTGGGAGGCAGACCGGATCTCCAGGGTAAAGCAAGACCTAGCTGATCTGAAGAACCTCATGCATGAAATTAGCCAAAGGCCGCCATCGTCAACTCACCCGCAGGCTGATGATCCTGCATTGGATCTTAGCCAGCGGAGAAGCAGCGTGGCTTCCACGGAGGTCCGGGCTGATGATCAAGCACTGCTGGATGATGCACCGGCTCCTCACTACCCCGTGGATGATGTTAGAGAGATGACACAATGTGAGCTACATCAGCCAATGAACAACCTGTCCTTCAAGGTGGCGATCGGCACTGCTTTACCTTGTCTACCTGGAGCACTCCACCATTCACTTCCGATTCCACCAGGCTATGCTCGTGTCACGGTGGATGACATAGTGGAGGATTTTGCGGACCTAGAGATTGAAATCGCTACGCCTGAAGGCCTTACGAAACTAGGAGATGTCAAGCGCAACATCATTCTATGGAATAAGAAGTACATCAAGTTTCCAGGCTCGGCGCCAAGGCCACCGACTCCGAGTAATCTAAGTCCACCCCACATCGAATATCGTCAACCTCCAAGTACACCCCAACCCGATTATCGCCAACTTCCAAGTCCACCCCGCCCCGCTGACGATCGCCATAGCAGGAGTACATCAACTCGATCTCCGCCTCCGCGCAATACTCGATCTTCGCCTCCGCCTCCGTGTAATACTACTACCTCGTCGAAGAAACGGAAGTTCGACGGTCCCCCGCGCCCCACATCGAAGAAAGGTCAAACAGCGAAGATAGTCGACATCCCTCCGGCTCTTCCAAAGAGACCTTATGACAAGACCGATGAGGAAACTAACGTGGATGTGTCTGCCCAAGTTAAGGCGCATTTTGCACCCAAAAAGCCTGAGCCAAAGCCGGTATATAATGAAAAAACCAAAAAGTGGGCTAAGTCCTTTCTTGAGCAACCATCCCAGATATCGATGAATCTGCAATCAGAATATGACCGGGAGATTATTAAGCAAGCACAGAAGTAAAAAATCACAAGTGCAAAAAGCGGGAAGCAAGTTGCCCAGCTCGGAGCATAGAAGAATCAATCGGTCGCCCCGCTCAAAGTCATTTCAGACCTCGACAAGGCCTTCAGAGCTGAAATGGATATGGACATGCAAATAATGGACCCCAGAGCCCGTAATAATGCTGCACTTATGGGAATCACTGTATCGCAGGCCAAAGCACTTGCTATCGAAGCAATATGTCTCTTGGTCAATATTTAGGCTATGAAGATACGCCAGTAGGTCAGATAGTACGACAGTATGTCCAAGGAGAGCCTCTAGTCAGTAATAAGGAGCTCGCGCGTCTATCCACACATATGCGAAATCTGCACGAATGGTACATGTCACAAGCAGAAAAAAGCATCAGAAAGATTGGTTTCCGGTGGACGTTAGAAAGGAGCATCACTTCAAACCATACTCGATACAGGTTCAAATGACCGAACTGTTTCAGTTATACAACCAGCGTGTCCTCGAGAAATCTATCATTGGTTACTACTGTCTGTAAGTGATTTATTTCTATAATTAAGTTTGTAGCTCAGCTCGTTCATTGCATTTAATATATTATCCTAACTATATATCCTTTTGTATGATGATATTATATTCTGCAGAATAAAGATGCTTGAATGCAAAAGAGCTAGAAGATACGACGTTGGGTTCATTGACCCATATATCGTTAATGAATATACGTTAAAGAATCATCCCAAGGACATAGAGGAAGACCTGTGCAGGTTCTTAACCGAGAATAATTTTGTTAAGGAAATACTATTTCCTTACAACTTCAAGTAAGTGTTTATATCTTGTACACATTTTATTTTCTGCTTACTGGATGAGATATGCATGTATGCTTATGTAAACGTTCGCAAATTCCACTGGATCTTGCTAAATATTCAAGTTGACAACTCCCTAGTTGAAGTCCACGACTCATTAAGTTGGGACCAAGAGCAGTGGAGCAACATGAAAGCAATGCTCCATAAGTAATTTCAATCATTATCGCATTATATCGTCCTCTTTCATTCATTTCCTGATATCATGTAACTAATAACTCCTTTGCTCATTTTCTTTGCCAAGCAGGTGTTGGACACGGTTCAGACAGAAAATACCAGGTCCATTCAAAGAGGAGTTAACTTATAAAATGGTAAAGAGTTTACAGCAGCCACCGAGAACTCATTTATGTGGATACTACGTCTGCGAGTACATCCGCGAGTTGACCAGTGAGTGGAAAGTTGACTCACATTATATTTATGATTTGCGAGAGAAACTAGAGCCAGACCAGCGCATAAGAGCAATTCAAGAGGAGCTGGCGGGATTTATGATGAAGGAAGTCCTTGATGTACATGGAGAGCATTATGCGGATGACGTGGAACTCGATTTGCCTTAGTCATCTCCATGTTCCATGTAGCTGATATGATATATATATTCATTAATGACCATGTAATTTCAAAACATTTCTTCCTTTTGATATGATTGATTATATGTATGCTTGCAAGGGATCAATTAATTATATAAATGCATCGACGTGTAGTGTGTATGTAGTAGCGTATAATATGTATACTGAAATATATGTTTGAATTATAGTGAAACACAAAACGAAATGACAAAAGAAAAAAGAAATACACAATCTCTGCCGCGGCAGAGAAACACACAATTCTCTGCCACGGCAGGAAACCTTATAGTCCCAGGTGATGTTACGGCCCGGGGCTAGAGGGTCCCTCCCCCCCCCCCCCCCCCCCGCGGCGCTGAAACAGCCACGTGGCTGTTATCAGTCGTGGGCCGTAGCGAGCCGAGACTAGAGAGGAGGGCCTCTAGTCCCGTTTTCGCAGTCCCGGGCCCAAAACCGGGACTAAAGTCCCGGGCCCACCAGTGTATCCAAGTATACACCATGGCACGCAAGCTGGCAATAGTAGTTCTATCTACGTTCATATTAGTGGCCATCTTCTGTTATAGTAAGCATAGAACATAGTACGAAAGCATTTCTTCAAATATTTTATGTCTTGATGATTTTTGATAATACAGGTACAGAAGCTAAGTGTAACCAACAACGCTACAAAATACCTGGAATTTGTCATGGTGTACAATGTAAGAAATTTTGTATAGAAAAGAATTGGCAATCAGGAACATGCGGTTTTACTGGCAAACCTGATGAAATTCTTTGCTACTGCGTTAGCTGTGATGATAAGACTTCAGTTGATCAACTAGCGGAGCCACTTCAAGGGAGCACAAATGGGGGATGAACATGCAATATATGATGTAACACTAGTTCTCTTAGTGAGGTAGTCGTCTTTAGCATGGAAATAAATTGCTGGTGACTAATACAAAGATTGACATGAACTATGCAATTAATATACATTTTTCTTTGTGTATGAAATTCTGCAGAACCAAAATTGACTTCTATGTTTACTAATATAAGTTTTGGCAAACTAAATTAGTTTGGTAAAACATATAATGTTACTAAACTGAAGGACAACCCAATCTGCCCCTTTCCCAGCCCCAACCTAACAGCCAGGCCACCGCCGACCGGACCTTCCCGCCGCTGCCCCCTCACCCTCCACCCCACGGGTCGTCCACGTGTGGACGACTCTAGAGGCGTCGGCCCTAACTTACAAAGCTCCCTCCGGCGATCCTCTCCGGCGGCTGCCGCCGTGGCAACTGCGGTGGTGGCTGCACCTCGCCTCCGAAGGCGACGGGTGGCTCCCCGTCATGCGCCTTGTTGGCCTTCCATCGTGCAGGAAGGTCGGGACCGGGGCGGCGCGGACGGTGGGTGCCTGCAGGGTGGCGGCGCTCACAGATGCCGGGGAGGGGGATCGCTAAATCGCAGCTAGGAGGCGAGGAGGAAGGTGGATTGGACCCGGTTGTAGGTATGTTGCGGCAGGTGGCCACGGCGGAGGCTAGGCCACCCCTTGCGGCGCTGCTATTTGGGATCTTGCGAAATCAGGCTTGACCTACTAGTTTCGATAGCTAGAAGCCAGCCGATGGTGTGGGGACCGCTGCATTGGCATCAATAAAGGAGGTGGTCCTGGGGTTTCTTCCGCGCGAAGATGAAGATCTTCTTGATATCTTTCCTCGTTGTTCTATCCTGGAGAGACGAGTTTCGGAAGGCTCCATCGGCGAACTCCCATGGGTGTATCATGTCTGGAGATTGCTGGATCGGAAGGTATTCAGTCGTGCATACACATGCTTTTTTCTAGCCGTTTGGTTTTAGAGAAAGCGTTGCGAAGATCTGCTATATGTTATCAACATTTGTCATATCTTAGATGATCTATGATGAAGTCGGATGCGGAGAATGTCATGAAAGCAGGAACATGAGGGCTAACGATTGTGATTTGAGTCTTTGTGACATTAAGGAACTGGTGCATGATATGTGACTCGCAACAACGACTGTTTATGGGGCGACAACACATGAGGAGTTCTCACTCCTACCTTATAGGGTGAAAATTCAAGATCTGGTCTTAATTGGTTGTGTCTGGCAATTGTCTTAATTGGTTGTTACGAGAAATCATACTGTGTAGTGAGACTTTTCTTTTTGTATTACTAGCACATTCGTCCGTGCGTTGCTACGGCTTTATTTTATTTAAATATTTAATAGGTCTTAAAAAAATTGAACAAAGTAGCACGACTAATATTCAAAAATATGTTACACTAATTTTTGTCTACGTGCTACAACGTTTCTGGTTTGGCAAAGCAGGCATAGCCTATAATACATTTTACCATTTGATCGGGCATGATTTAGAAGAAATCAAATCTTCAGAAGCGTTTTTTAAAGAAATCTTAGAAGTGTTTTTAATTTAGAGAAGAAAGATGGGTATATGTTTGAGAAGAAAAGGACCGAACGAAAAAACATAAACCCCGCCTTTAGGGGCCTACGCTTTTTCTCTCTCTATCGCCACCCTCTTGCGACATCGACATCGTAGCCGAGCGCTGGTCTGGCCATGGATTTGAGCAGATGTTAGGTCGGTGCATCCTTCTTAGGGATGCAGGCGGACGCGGCTGTCCGCCCGTCCGTTCCGTCCGCGCCGCCTAAAAGGCCTAAACGGCTAGCCGGACAGGCCGTAAAAATTAAGCGGCTTTCACAAAAAAATCCGCCCAGTCCGTTAGGTCCGTCCGTCCAACTCGTCTCGAAGGCTCGCACGAGCAGAGCCACATCTCGTTGCCCCCAGCGCACCCCCGCCCGCCGTCGCCCAGCTCACTGCTTACATCTCGTTGCCCCCGGCGCACCCCCGCCCGCCCGGCCACCGTCGCCGAGCTCACTGCTTCTTCTTGTTGCCCCCAGCGCATCCCTGGTCGCCCGGCCGCCGTCGCCCAGCTCACTGCTTCTCCGCCGCCCAGCTCCCTGCTCCAGGCTCGGCTCTGTCCCCAGCTAGGTTTCCCAATATCATCCAGACCCTCTCCCCATCACGCCCTCTAGGGAGATGCCGGGAGCGGCGGAACACGCGGCGGTGGAGGGGGAGGGGGAAAAGAAGCCGTCGGCGGCGGTGGAGGGGGAAAAGAAGCTGTCGGCGGCAGTGGAGGAGGACAAGAAACTAGAGGTGAAGGAGGTCAGGAAACGGGAAGGCCAAGCCGGCGGCACCGACGGAAATCTTGCCGAGGAGCAGGTCTAATCCTTTTCCCAACTCAAACACAATTCTTTCCATATGCCACCGTTGCTCTCTTAGCTGATCTACTTGTTTGGTGGTAAAGTTCTGGTCTTAGGATACCCTTAGGAAAAATTTAACTGTAATGAACACCATGGTTCATGAAAACAAGACATTGCATCGTGCAGAGGCTGATGCCGATCCATGTTAGATTACTGTGCTGCTACTCCACTAGCAACCTGGCAAATGTCCATGTAGTATTAGTACTGTACTGCTTGCTTGGAAGCTCGGCGAATGAACTCACACGAACGATCTAGATACGAATGGGCTACCATTCTCCATTGTAGAGTATAGTGGATTCATAAAATTTTCTTTAACTTGACTTGAGAACCCAGATGTAGTTACACATTCTCGGTACTAAAATTTTCATTCCTTCCAATCTGTCATTCTTTAATTTTGATGTTGTGGAGCACTGGAGTAGCAGTACTTGACTGTATTTTTCATTCATGCCAATCTGTCATTAGTTGTGCATACATTCATGAGACCAGTCATCAGACAATTCAGCTGTGTGTTGTCTAAATTTCCCTGTGATAGCCTTTGTAACCAGCCATCTATATACTGATCAGACTGTGTTATCGTCTCGCTCTACTCTGCCCCTGTTGAGAGTCGTCTTCTCCCCCTCTGTTCTGTAATTGTCAATGACCTTGTCCAGATTGTTTTCCAGATTGTTCTGACATATGGCAAAACATACATGTTTATCTAACTTTACTGTTGTTTTTATATTTGAGCCTTCAATTAGTGGCTCATCTAATGAATAATGTCTTATTGCAGAATGAGCTGATATATGCTAGCTAAAGTCTATATGCAGAAGAGGGTGGCACAAGCAGAGAGTGTAGTCATAGCAAATAAATATTAAACCTGTCAAAAGAATATTCTCATTTGATAATCGGCTAGTAAGCGAACTGCATTCACCTATTTTGCTTTTGTTACATGCCATCTATATACTGATGAATATGTAGGATATGCATGTCCATGTTCTGCATCATCTATATACTGATAAAATATATCAAAGTCCGAGATTATGAATGCAGTAGGTGAATTAACTTTGGCACTCTTGCTTTGCAAAGCTTACATAGTGTTGTTTCATCAGCCATAGTATTTCCATCGCAAGTCGTTAAATTGTAATGGTATTTTTGGTTGCTGTTGCAGGAGGGAATACAATGACACCGCTGCGACAACATTATCATGGGCGAGATCATGAGCTAGATGGAGTGCTCAACAATGGACTTGTCGAAGCTGTGGGCGCAACCGCTCAAACCGGTGATACACTGAAGCTGATGTTAATCCTGATTGCGCAAGCTGACATTTTGTCTTGCACTTTCACATCCATCATGTTTGTTCTTCCGAGTGACTTTGTGGCAACGATGTACTATCTGTAACTATCTATTCATTTTTCACCTTCTATGTTGTAGCCAATTTTGACACTTGCAGTTTTGGGCTCAAAATTCCTAGCTCTATGTTTCTAATATTTATTGTTCAGTTTCGGATATTGAATGTTCTATTGCTTCATGTTGTCTCCATGATAAGTTTTACATAGTAGCGGAAGCTGTGGCCATCTTGAAGCAAGTATAGCTACTGAATATTCCACTACACAGCAGCTGAATCTAACATGTTGTAATCTTTGTTCAGTTTTAGCTTTTGCTAGTTTGCAGCTAGTATGGGAGTAGCAGCTCGCTCGATTGTCCAGGACATCTAGTAGTAGCGGCTTGTCCGCTGTGTCCGCCGGGCAGAGCGGCTAGACCAGCTAGCGGAGGCGGACGCCGCTAATCAAGTAATTAGTGTTTACGGATTAGGCGGATGAAGCGGACGCGTCCGGCGGCCTGACCGCCTGCATCCTGAATCCTTCTCCATTTATGGTGGCCAAAGTAAGACATGGACGCGAGCACGCTGGTGATGTGTAGCGGCGAGGTCTTCCGACGACGATGCGGCACCTACACGCACCGAGGTCTGCTGGAAAAAAAAACTACACGCACGCACGTACCCACCACGCAACACACGCCACACACGCTTTCGGTCCGAACCAAACCCAGGCACGACACGCACACATGCGACGCCACACAACACACGTCGCACGAAATGATCCCCACCTAGCCGAGCCGCGCCTCCATCCCGAGCTCGTCCCCAACCTCGCTGCGCCTCCTCCCTCGTCCTGGCTTCCATGAGATCCCGAGACACCGCCTCCTGCAGCGCGCCTCGATCCCCGCCGCGATACGCAGCACCTCCCAGCGCCGCCCTTCTCCATCTCGTCCTCTACTGCGTCGCGCCGCCGCATGCATCCTCCACCTCGACCTCCACTCGTAGGCACCGTCAGCTCGTCCCCGAGCTCTGCATCCCGGCACGCATCGGACAAGGCCACGCCTCCCGCGGGCCCTCGACCTCGTCGGCTCTGCTACCCTTCTCCCCTCCGCCGTCTGATGGCCTCCGGCAGTCACTAGCCAGACTTCCTCGACTCTGCTCTTCGGCAGCAACCAACCAAGACCACATGCAGGTGCCTCGCCCCTGTCCGGCTGCCGCGCGCTGCTCTCCCCATGGGATGCCCGCGATTGGGGAAAAGAGTGGAGGCAGATGGAAATCGGTAGGGTAGGCCAATGGGGCGGCAGGGATGAACGACGGCGGAGGGGAATCAGCGGAGGAGCTTGCCCCGGCCTTCTTTCTCTTCCTCACCATCTCTCCATCAGGTATGAACCGTTCCTTTTTCACTTAAGGATGGCATGGTGCGGGAATGACCCGTCCTCATGCTCGACGGACGTAGGAGCTCGTGGTGGAGCCGTGCCTCTTCCTCCTGCTCGGTGAAATCGGGGTCGTACTTGCGGAGAGCCCGGGTTCGAGCTAGGCAGTTCGCTCTCCTTGCACGTGGCCTCCATTGTCCTCTCGCGAGGGCGCCTCCAACAGCGCGCCCTCCCTCTTCCACGACTCTGGTGTCGTCTTCACTGGCCGGAGGAGTGCGGCGACTCCAGCGGGAGGAGATCGAGGGTGGGGGAAGCGTCTGAGCGAGAGACGGGGTTCGGGAAGGAGATTATTCAATTCGAGATAATAGAACGGAATAAAAAGAAGGTACCTGTTCGATGGCATAGGTGCGTGGTATGTAATTGGGAGTCACTAGATCTCAGGCGTCCCAGAACTAGTTATGTCTAAGTCGCTGATGTCATTTTAATATTTGTGCTAATTCTTAGTTATAACCTAGTTGCAACTCATAAGATTTGTACTTGTTCTCAGTTACAATTTAGTTACAACTCATTAAATTCTCAGTTACACATGAGTTGCAACGAGGAGAGGTTTAGTCATAAGATCTTTTGACTAAACCTCTCCTAGCAGAGGCGGATCTAGGGAGGGGCGAGGGGTGGCCGAACTACCCCCTTAAGAATATGCAATGGGGTTAGCACTAATTTACCGATAAGTACTATTTACTCGTTCCGCGATATAACATCCCTCGTGACCTAGACACATGCTTGCAAGCCAATTGGATGACATTCTACCGAGAGGTCCCAGAGTATATCTATCCCTTATATGGATGGACAAATCCCACTCTTGATCCATGTGCCTTAACACATACTTTCATAATACCTAATGTCACCTTTATAACCACCCAATTACAGAAGTGGCGTTTGATGTCATCAAAGCATTCATCCGGTGATGGTGATTAACATGATCTCATGGTCGAAGGATTAGGTTACTATGTATTTGAAAGCTTGTAGCAAACGAACTCTAAATGACTTGATCTTACGCTACGCTTACTTTAGGAGTGTGTCCATCATATCATTCTCCTAATGATATGATCTTGTTATTAATAACATCTAATGTTCATGATCATGAAATCATGATCATCTATTAATCAATAAGCTAGTTCAACAACAGGCTTACTAGGGATTTCTTTTATGTTTACAAAACACATAAGTATTAATGTTTTCGGTTAATACAATTATAGAATGGGATGTAAACATTTATCATAAACACAAAGATATAACAATAACCATTTTATTATTGTCTCTTGGGCATATCCCCAACAGTCTCCCACTTGCACTAGAGTCAATAATCTAGTTTATAAAACTTTGTGTATTCAACACCTATGGCTTTCTGGTGTTGTATATACACGACTGCTAGTGGTAAGCTCAATCTTCGGATCTGACACTTCCAGTTCCATGTGTAATTGCATGTCTTTGCGTCTCTACGTATTACTCATTCTTTAATAAGAGGCATTGTATAAATTTGGTCATTTGGTGAGACCTTTAGTTCCTTTGGGATTAAACCATGTCGATACGATTGCTGTATAATATATCTTCATAATACCAGCCCGTTGTGAACCACACCTAGTTTGATAACAAACTATTTGACACAAATGCCCTCTTTTGCTGCTACAATAGCAGTCATATACTTAGCCTTTTTATTGTAGTATCTATCACAATGTCTTAACTTTGGAACTCATCCAAATCCGTTATGAAACTTTCTTTCCATTACATTGTGCCACCCATAGTTTAAATTGAGATAAATTTAATTTGTATCTTGTGACAAAACTAGTATGAATGTAACATTTTACAATGAACTATCTATCTATTTGTCACATATAAATAACATATTCTTAGTTCTTCAAAAGATCATAAGAATATCCTTACTATCGTCCAATGATCATCTTATGAATCATTTTGGTATCTTCTTATAACATTTAGAGCATAGGACATATCTGGATGTGTACATATCATGGTATAATTAATCAAAATATTCCTATGATTTCACTCACCAAGTGTCAAAAACACTTGGATCTTATCTCACTTATTAAGTGTCAATACATTTGATTCTTGATTAAATCATTCATGTGCGACAAGAACCTTTCTTGTAGTTTTTAAATTGAACTATTTCAATATCTCATCTATGTACTCTCAGCACAACCATATTAGAATCTCAATCTATCCATATAGGCATTGATGTCAAATATTCGAGTTTTGTCTAAGTCTTTCATCGAAATGCAAATTTTAACCTGTGTCAATAAAAAATACATCGTTTTCAACCAACAATATGTCTTTCACATAATGTATTAAAAATATGTCTTAGCGCTCCCACTTAGTTTCTTGCAAATGCAAGTATCTTCATCGTCTCCGATGAAATTAAACCTTTTAACAGTTCCATCACAGTAAAGATTTGAACTCTGTGATGCTTACTTCAATCATTGAAGTTTGCATGTGATTTTAGCATCTTTTGAATAAACACAACCCTTTGGATAGTCTCATGCACACGTCCTAGGTAACCATTCTATTAGAAGAACTTTGTTTTGTTTGTTCAACTATCATATACCAATATATGTAGTGGTTGCTACATGAATCCATCCAGACCAAATATCATTATGAAAAATCAAATCTTGTCATAATCAACTGCTTGAACATTGCCGTGAACTTTTTAATGACATGTCGACTATTTCATAGATGTAAAACATCCATGTATATTTCTTTATAGATCCAAATACGACAGTAAGGTCTTACACATTTCCAGAGGGTCTTCCAAGTTCAAAAAACTTATTTCTCACGTATGGAACTATCATGGATTTTATGGCTTCAAGCCATTTGACAGATTTAGGACCCATCATCGCTTCTTTGCATGTAGTCGGTTCATCATTGTCAAACAATAATGATTTACTCTCAAATATTAGTATTTGATTGTTTTACCCGGCCTACTTGGTTTAATAGGAACTTAGACCTTCGTGACCACAACCTTGAGGAACGTGAGCCATGAGCATTGTTGCAGCCTCCGGGACACTTTTCGGCATTGCGCAACTCCGCACATATAGCTAAGGTTCATTAATCTTATCAAAGTTCTATTGTCCTCCCACTTAACTTTTCATGAAAAAATCCTTCTAAAGAAACTTGACATTCTAAGCGACAAACACTTTTGTCTTCGGTGTTATGGAGGAATACCCAATGGTTATTTGAAACAGACTACAAAGACATGCTCATCCGACTTTGGTTGTAAACATTTTACTTAGGCATAGCATACCATTGTTTAAGAAAGGACAATATAGGTTTTATCCCAAACCATAAATTATACGGTGTCATTTCAACGGATCACGATGGATCTCCTTTTTAGTGTAAAAGCGGTAGTCACTAAAGCTTTAAACTTTAAAATATAATGGCAGTTTTATAAATTACACATTTGATCTTACCATGTCAAACAAGGTTTCATTACATATCTCGAACACTCCATACTACTATGGTGTTTTCAGGAAAACATAAATCTATGGAACGATTCCTCAAATCTTAGGTGTTTTGCTAAAATTGTAACTCAAATATATTTCTTTATGATCCTATCATAAACTATTTATTTTATTGTTACAATGATTTTCCACTTCATCTTGAAAGTCTTTGAACATTTTCAAATATTTCATACTTCTTCCTCATTGAGTAATTGTACACATATATTCACCCAAATTTTTGGAGAAAGCATTTAAAGTTGAAATCCATCGCTCATGACTACACATAATGGTCTACATACATCAATATGTATAAATTCTAATAAGTTAGTCGTTCGTTCTTCTAGGCCTTTGAACAAAGTTTTAATTATCTCCAGTAAAGTCTCACAAGCGTCATTTGATTAAAATCAAAAGACTCCAAAATTCCATCAACATGGAGTTTCTTCATGTTTTCTTTCCAATATAATTTAAACGGCGATGTCACTTCTTAAGTGATCTTTCAATCATTTGTCTTTCGACATTTTTAGCATTAGTTTTACGAACATGATTTATCCAACCAGATTTGTAAATCATCCATCTTTTATGGATTACGGCAATTATTTGAACAACCCTTTTGTTCTCATAATACCTGATTGAAATAACAATTATTGAAACAGATCTTGAAGGTAAGCTTTGATGTTAACGAGCAACACGACAACATTTTGTTTGTTTTCGATGAACATCATCACCTATTCCCTTGCTAGTTACTTAGGCCATTGCAGTTCATAAATTGTGTTGTTTTGATACGAACAAATTCGGTATCCAATACCCAAGAACCACATTGTTTAACAAACAAAGAATACAGCCATAACATGTATATCATCTATATACTTGAGCTGGAAAATTCTAGTCTTTTCTTTTTCTGTCAAATATTTCTGAGATTCTCTTCCAGCATTCACTTTTATTTTTAAAAGAATCTATCAACATCAACAGTGGCGCCATACACATGACTCATAGTCCAAAGAGTGTATAGTCAAATACTAAGGTCTTTATACTTGCACTTTCAAGTAGATCACCATTATCAAATATTTGGCGTTCTTTCAAATTCCATTTTTTAGTAATCTTTTATTGTAGTAAACATTTTACCTACATCTTTTATTCATCCTTATCATGACAGTTTTTCATGATCAAGCTACTATAGCTTATAACGGCGAGTCACGGGTATAATTTTGCTCTCTAAAAGCTTTTGGAGGATTAGGACGACTAGCGTCTCTAACCTTTGCAAATTCTCATCAAATATGAGAACATATACTTTGCCAATTTATACTCTATCATGTTGCAACCAAAACATCGTTTAGATATCGCAATATCTTTCACACATGATGGTTTCTGAAACAATTCTTCTGGCTCCTAGATAACCTTTATATTAAAACAATCTTTGAATATCAAGAATCATGGAGGCACTGGAATTGTTACTCTTGTTTTAATACTAACTATTAAACTTCATGGAGTAAACTATTAAACTTCATGGAGTAAACGGAGTTTGCTGAAAGTATGCAACAGGACTTTTAAACTTTACATTGACACTCAAAACAATACGATACCAGTTCGTAAAGTAACTATCCAGAATTCTATAGTTCTATTATCTCAATTATAACTAAGCATAAGGTGGTGAACGGATGCCAATGACTACAGCAATTATGCAAATTCACTTTGATTTAATTTATGATAAATTGTGTTAACTCTAATCATATTATTATTTGAACTCCCACTCAAAACAACATCCCTCGAGTCGTTTTGGTGATTACATGAACCAAATCTACTACACCAAGTCCGATCATCAAGAGAGATGATGTAGCTTCAAAGGTGAACAATCAACATGTTCATCATATCAATCATATGACTCATGCTCTACCTTTCGGTATTCCGTGTTCCGAGACCATGTATGTACATGCTAGGCTCGTCAAGGTTGACCTTAGTATCCGCATGTGCAAATCTATCTTGCACCCGTTGTATGCACACGTAGAATCTATCACACCCGATCATCACGTGATGCTTCGAAACGATGAGTCTTAGCAACGGTGCCTACTAAGGACGAACACTTTATTTATTGATATTTAGTGATAGGGATCATCTTATAATGCTACCGTCACGATGTAAGCAATACAAGATGCATAAAAAGGATTAATATCACATGCAATTCATAATATGTGATATGATATGGCCTTTCTTCTTGTGCCTTCTATCTCCATCTCCAAGCATGAACATGATCTCCATCATCACCGGCATAGCATCAAGGTCAATGGCGTCGCTTCATGGTTGTCCTCCACCAACAACAACTATTACAACTACTTTGATGAATAGACACGCAGGTCTTAAACAAAATTTAAAGACAACCATAAGGCTCCTGCCGGTTGCCAGCTTACAATAAGGATCATTGCATACATCATATATAATCACAATCATGTCCATATCACATCACAAGCCCTGCAAAAACAAGTTAGATGCCTCTAATTTTATTTGCATGTTTTACGTGGATGGGGCTTTTGAATAAGAACTGTTCTAATTTACGAACATGAACCACAACGTTGATACAAGTATTGTTAAGTACCCGTTGTAAATTGAATCTTCACTATGGTGGGAGAGACAGATGATGACCCACAAGTATAGGGAATGTATCGTAGTACTTTTGATAAATAGGAGTGTCGATCCCAACAAGGAGCAGAAGGTGATGAACAGTGGTATGGAGCAGGAAATCCCTGTGAATACTTAGCAAACAAATTTTTAGTGGTTTTCTGACAACGCAACAAAACAAAGAGCAAGTAACAGAAGTAACGAACAAACAGAGCAAGTGGCCCAATCCTTTCTTAGCAAAGGACAAGACGGTGAAAATACTTATAAGGACCAAACGTTCTCGAGGACACATGAGAATTCTGTCAAGTGCTTTCGCTTCAAATAGCTAAGTAATCTTCTCTGGTGTTTGTAAGTGTTGTGTGGGTGAACCTGTGCTAACATACCGCCCTTCCTAGGACTAATACATACTTGTGATTAAACCCCCTGCAAACATCCGTTACTATAGGAAAGTAATTAAGATATAAGTCTAACCACAACCTTAAACTCTGAGATCCTACGCTCCCTTGTGTGTCCTAACGGGGGTTCAGGTTTCTGTCACTCCGGCAACCCCGCGATTAGTATCCAAATACACAATGCATTCCCCTAGGCCCATAAATGGTGAAGTATCATGCAGTCGACGTTCACATGACACCACTAGAAGAATAGCACCACAACTTAAATACTAAACCATTGAATAATAACTCATCACAGATTCACTACTAACAACATGACTTCTCCCATGTCCTCAAGAACTAAACGAACTACTCACAAGACATCATATGGATCAAGATAAAAGATGATATGATAATGGATAACAATCTGAACATAAACAATAATCCAATGGTTCCACTCACAAGCATCAACTACAACAGTAATCAACACCGGAAAAGTTTCCCCTAAGAACTAAAGCAATATCCAACACAATTGTTACAGCGGGACGGAGTGGTGGTGATGGTGCTGGTGGATATGATGGTGTGGATGATGATGATTATCCCGATGAAGCCTAGCTTGATGACGGTGTTGATGGCAAAGGTCTCCCCTCTCCGGGAAGGAATTCCCCCTACAGAAATCTGTCTGCCAGAGAGATCTTTCTCTCTCGGTGTTTTCCGCCCCCTAGAGGTGGCGGAAATCTATCTGTGGTCGACCCCCGAGCCTTAGGGTTTCGAAGGGAAGATATAGGCGAAGGGGCGGAGTCGGAGGCCGGGCAGGTGGGCCACACCTGCCCTAGGCGCGGGGTCAGGTGGGCCCGCGCCTAGGGGTGTGGGCCCCCTGAGGCCCATCTCCGTCCCTCCTTCTGGCTTCCTTCGTCTTCTGGTAAAATAATATGTTTCCATATTTTCCTGGTATTTTTATGATCTTTGCGAAATTGCACTCAAATGCCTTCTTTTCCATCAGAATCCAGACTCCGGCAGTCCATCCTTCAGGAATCATCCAACATGCATAAACAGGTGAAAAGCCATGAGTAATACCTCATAATAAGACAAATATCAATGAATAGAGGTAAATTATGATATAGAAAGGGGATGCAAATTGGGCGTATCAACTCTCCCAAGCTTAGACTTCGCTTGTCCCCAAGCGAATACTAAGCTCAGTAAACATGTCCACAGGTTTATGGAGTGAAGTGTCAATAAAAGAATACGAACAAGAAGCATCACACTTACCATTGCATAACTCATAGAAGAAAGCAACTCACCATTATATAACTTAGCTTGCAGCCAAGTACAACAGTCACAATAGAGATGCATAAAGATAAATCATAATTGGAATTGGCAAACTTGTTCTTGGAATTTATACACAAAATAAGCTTACGAATGTCTCTGCATAAAATTCTATTTTAACAGAAGCAAATCACAAAAACCAAGCCTACAGATGTGTAGGATTTATTTTTGTGATTCCAATGATATATTATTTGTATTTTTTGGATAAACAGAACAAAACTTATTAAATTTACAAGTTTAAATAACTAATAGATTCAAAAACATATTTTAAAACAAAATCCCAGACACGTGGACGCGTCTGATTGGCGCGTACCGCTTCGCGCTGGACCACGCTCCTGCGCCGTTAGATCTAAATGAAATCTAGCGGCTCTGATCTAACCATACACGTTCGTTAAATGATCTAATCGCATCCATCGGTTGCAGATCCAACGGACCAGATCTGATTGACCAGAAGTTGGCGGCGCGAATGTCTACAGCGGTGGCGGCGCTACTGGCGGTGATGGTCCGGCGAATACAGAGGGGACTGGGGGTTGAGGTGTTGCTTACTAGACTCGAGGGAGCACGAGGAAGCTCAACGTGTCGAAGGTGTGGGCGGGGGCGTGCTGTAGCAGTGGCTAGGGCTTGTCGGAGTTGCTGGAAGCATCGGGCACGCGGTGGCGGAGACATTGACGATGCTCTCGATCGCCCTAGCACAAACCAGGAGCATTAATAGGTGCACATGGTCTAGGCGGACACAACAGGGACAAGAAGAAGGCAAGGGGCGCTCGGATTTTACCTAGATCCTTCACCGGAGTTGGGCGGCATTTCTGCCGTTCGCGGAACACGACGAAGACGACGACCTGGGTCACGAGCAGGATAACAGAGGCATCAGAAGGTGCACAAGTACAAGAGGGTCACGCTCGTTTGAATCAGAAGCAAAGGGGAGGTCGGGGCTCACCGTAATCACTCGCTGGAGTTCGTCGGGCAGCGGCAGTGCGATTCAAAATACGGGCAGCCTGGTGGCTGAGCGAGTGTGCTGTGTGGGGGGAAGAAGGTGCTGACCTGGCTTGGGCCCAGTGGCAGCGACAGTGGGGCAGGGCGGTTGCGGGTGAGAGAGAGAAGGGTTGTCTTGGGTGGGCTTAGTGGGCTGGTTCTGGGACTGGGCCAAAATGACAGCGCTGGCCCTTTTCTATTTCTTTTCTCCTTTTCTATTTCTGATTTGATTTTCTAAATCCAATTTCAAATGAATTTCAAATGGGTTTGAATTCAAACCACCTCTGAATTTTTGTAGTGTGATCCAAGTATTCAAACATGTGTCCAACACACTTGTTTACTCAATTACACTTAGGTCCTTTGAAAATAAAAATAAAACCAAGCCTTATATGATTTTATATAATAGGCATATGAATGGTTTTGGTTTTGATTTTGTTTTTGAAAATCTTTGTGCAAGCCTTTGCATTCATCCTTGAACCACTGTTGATCAAAACAAGGTATTATCATACTTTGAAAGTAAAATAGAACTGTTGCCTTTCTAGCATGAAATAATAGGTATACAGATGGTTTCTGATTTTGAAATCTTGTTTGAAAATGTCCAAATGCTTATGAATGCATGAATGATATGCAAAATTTATAAATCATGATTTTTGGGATGTTACAAATCTAACCCCCTTAAGGTGAATCTCTCCCTCGAGATTCGGATTGGCTAGCAAATAGGTGAGGGTGATCTTTTCGAAGGTCATCTTCTCTTTCCCAAGTTGCTTCCTCTTCGGAATGATGGTTCCACTGAACTTTGCAGAATTTGATAGTCTTTGTCCGAGCAACTCTTTCTGCAGTCTCAAGAATCTTGATAGGTTTTTCTTCATAAGTGAGATCACTTTCCAACTAGACCTCTTCCAAAGGTATAGTATCCTTCAAAGAAGTCACTTCCATTTCCGGATGGCATTTCTTTAGTTGACTTACGTGTAACACATTGTGAACGGCAGACAGTGATTCAGGCAACTCAATCTCGTAAGCCACTTCTCCTTTACGACTCAGAATCTTGAATGGTCCAACATACCTTGGTGCCAATTTTCCTTTGACTCCAAACCTTTTCACTCCACGAAGTGGTGAAACTCTAAGATAAGCTCTATCACCCACCTCATAGGTGACTTCTCTACGCTTTGGATCTGCGTAGCTCTTCTGTCGGGACTGTGTTATCTTCAATTTGTCCTTTACCAACTTGACTTTCTCTTCAGCTTCCTTGATTAGTTCTGGCCCGAACAAGTTTCTTTCTCCCATACCACTCCATAGAAATGGTGTAGTACACTTTCTCCCATAGAGAAATTCGAACGGTGCCATCTCAATACTGGCTTGATAGCTGTTGTTGTAAGAGAATTCTGCATAAGGCATACTTTCATCCCAACTAGCACCATAATCTAGGGCACATGCCCTCAAAATATCCTCTAGGATTTGGTTGGTCCTTTCTGTTTGTCCATTAGTTTGAGGATGAAAAGCAGTGTTGAATTCCAATCTCGTTCCCAATGACTCATGGAGTTGTCACCAAAAATTTGAAGTGAATTGAGTTCCCCTATCATACACAATACTCTTGGGTACTCCATGCAGACACATAATCTTGTTCATATATATCTTGGCTAACTTAGCACTTGTGTAGGTTGTCTTCACGGGTATGAAATGAGACACTTTAGTTAGGCGATCGACCACGACCCAAATAGAATCATATCCTGATCTAGTCCTTGGCAGTCCGGTGATGAAATCCATGCCAATCTTGTCCCACTTCCAATCAGGAATACGTAGTGGTTGTAATAGTCCTGCTGGTTTCTAATGTTCCGCTTTCACTCTACTACATACATCACACAAAGCAATGTGTTCGGCGATGTCCTTCTTGAGATTATTCCACCAAAATCTTTCCTTCACATCTATGTACATTTTGGTGTTACCCGGATGAATGGAATATGGTGAGTTGTGTGCTTCTTGTAGAATCAGTTTCCGAAGTTCCGGATCTTGCGGAATGCAGATACATTTTCCATACCATAAAGTACCATGTTCGTCTTCATGGAATCCTTTAGCTTTCCATTTGCTAATTTTTCCTTTAATCTCTTCAATTTCCTTGTCCAACTTTTTGGCTTCCCTGATTTTGTCCAACAAGGTGGGTTGAACATCTAATGACATGAGATGTCCTTCAGGCACTATCTCCAATCTGAGATCTTTGAATTGGGCACACAGATCATCTGGCAATTCTCCCTTAGTGAGGCCATTTACATAAACTTTACGGCTTAATGGATCCGCTACAACATTTGCTTTACCGGGGTGGTATTGCAAACTCAAGTCATAGTCCATGATGAGTTCTAACCATCTTATTTATCTCATGTTGATTTATTTCTGAGTGAAGATAAACTTCAAACTTTTGTGATTTGTGAACACTTCACATCGTTTTCCCAAAAGATAATGTCTCCATGTTTTGAGTGCATGGACAATAGAGGCTAACTCCAAATCATGAGTAGGATAATTCACTTCAAGAGTTTTGAGTTGTCTCGAGGCATAAGCCACAACTTTCCTTTCTTGCATCAAAACTACACCTAATCCTTGGTGAGATGCATCACAATATACTTGGAAATCTTTCTCCAAATCTGGCAGACATAAGACTGGTGCTGTCACTAGTCTCTTCTTCAACTCTTGGAAACTGAGTTCACAACCTTCAGTCCAATCAAATTTCTTGTCTTTCTTAAGTAACTCTGTCATTGGCTTAGCTACCTTTGAGAAATTCTCAATGAATCTTCTACAGTATCCTGCCAAGCCAAGGAAACTACGTACTTCTTTCACTGACTTAGGAGATTCCCACTCAGTTACAGCTGACACTTTTGCGGGATCAACTGCTACACCATCTCCTGACACAATATATCCAAGAAATACGACTTCATTCAGCCAGAATTCACACTTGCTGAATTTGGCATACAGCTTATGTTCCCTAAGTTTCTCAAGTATCAATCGCAAATGTTCTTCATGCTCTTCATTGCTCTTGCAATAGATCAAAATATCATTGATGAAAATGGCAACGAACTTGTCAAGAAATTCCATGAACACCTTGTTCATCATATTCATGAAGTAGGCTGGTGCATTTTTTAACCCAAATGGCATAATGGTGTACTCATACAACCCATACCTAGTGGTGAAAGCAGTCTTAGGTATGTCTTGTTCTCTTATCTTTAGCTGAAAGTAGCCCGATCGAAGATCAATATTTGAGAACACACGGGCTCCTTCTAATTGATCAAACAATCATTGATTCTTGGCAAAGGATATTTGTTCTTGATAGTTACCTCATTGAGTGAACGGTAATCTATGCATAACCTTTGACTTCTATCTTTCTTTTCCACAAACAAAACTGGTGCACCCCAAGATGAAGAACTTTGTTGAATAAATCCTTTATGTAACTGTTCCCCAAGCTGTTTCTTGAGTTCCTTTAGCTCATCAACTGACATCTTGTAAGGTCTCTTTGTTATCGGTCCTGATCCTGGCAGCAAGTCTATCAGAAACTCAACATCTTTATCTCGTGGCATTCCAGGTAATTCCTCTGGAAACACATCTGGATAATCTCTCACAATTAGCACACTGTCTATGCTAACCCCCTTAAGAGAATTTAGCTTACTCCCTTTTGATTCAAAGTAAGACTTGAATCTTATCCTTTTATTATCCGGGGTTGTGAGTGTGACAGTACGATTGGCACAATCTAGTAATCCTTCATACTTGGTCATCCAATCCATACCTAGAATAACATCCAATCCTTGGGAATCTAGGATTATGAGACTGACTGGAAACTTATGCTTTCCAAATTCTATCACTAGATCACGACATCCAAGACTTACTATCATATCTCCATCGGGAGAACTTACTTTTATAGGACACCCAATATTTTTAGTTGAAAATCCATTTTCATCAACAAATGCTCTTGATATGAATGAACGCGATGCGCCAGTATCAAAAAGAACAAGTGTCGGAATAGAATTGAGTTTGAACTTACCAGCCATAGCATCAGATTCTTCATATATTTCTTCCACATTGATGTGGTTCACTTGTCCCTTTTGGAAGGGATTGGGCTTCTTGGCACCTTCAAATTTCTTTTCTGGGCACTCATTAGCATAGTGCCCCATCTTCTTACACTTGAAACATTCAACCTGACTGAGATCTTTCTTTACAGGCTGACTTCCACTTCCACTGTGGTGGCTCTTGTGTCCACTCTTGTGATTCTTATACTTGTCATTGTCATGACTGCGATGATGCTTGTTGTCATGGTGACGGTTGTGGCTGTGGTGGTTGTTGTACTTCCCATGTTTGTGGGATCTAGAACTCCCACTATCATCATGATGGGAACGCTTGTGAGACGATCCCGAGCTGTGCTTATCAAAGTTGTGCTTCCTCTTTCTGCTCTCAACCTGTTTCATCTTGTTTTCCAAGATGGTAGCCTTGTCACAAAGTGATTGGTAGGTTGGGACATAGGCAACAGACAGCTGCAGGTTCAACTCATCATTAAGTCCTTCGAGGAATTTCTCCTTCGTCTTTGCATCAGTATCAACTTCATCCGGTGCATAACGCGCCAGATTGTTGAATTCCTCAATGTACTCAGCCACACTACGGTGACGTTGTTTCAGATTGTGGAACTCCTTTTTCTTCAAATTCATCACTCCGGATGAGATGTGAGTTGTACGGAATCCATCTTCAAAGATAGCCCAAGTCACATCCTCAAGGGGAGTGGTGATCTGAAAGTTGTCCCACCAGGTTGTTGCTGGCCCTTCAAGCAGATGTGCTGCGAATCTGACCTTTTCTTCGTTGGTGCAGCCAACAGTCACTAAGTCCTTGTTCACTGAACGTAACCAGTCATTGGCTATCATAGGATCAGTGGTTCCTGAGAACTTTGCAGGCCTTAGTATCAGAAATCTGGTGATCATGTCAAATTCGGGAGGATTTGAAGGGTTTCGCGGCATAGTAAATCAAATTTTTCTACGGATGCGAACAGAGGGAAAGCCAAGATCTAATCTAGGAGATGCAAACAACGAGAGAGATTGGATTAGATCTTCATACCCTTGAAGATTCGCACAGCGGAACGTTCGTCGGAACGTGGGTGATGTAGTCGTACTCGCTTCTCCTCGCGATCCGATCCGATCTAGCACCACAAGTGGCGGTGCCTCCGTGAGATGCACACGTGCAGCACCTCGACGTCTCCTCCTTCCTTGGTCCAGCAAGTATGGTGGAGAGATGGGTTGGATCTACAATGCGACGGCGCGGTGCAATTGGTGGAGAATTTCTGCAGCAGGGCTTTGCCTACAAGCAGTCGGGAGGGAGAGAGGAGGGCAGCAGGGCGTCTAGGGTTGGAGGGGAAGGTGTGGGGGGTTGGTGCGCCCCTACCCCTCTTTATATAGAGGGGGTGCAGCACTAGCCCCTCCCCCAAGCCCAAACCGGCGGCCCCAAAGGATAAGGAGTGGGGGGCAAGGAAACCCCCCCTTCTAGAAGGTCTATCTCGAGTTTAAACCTCTCTTGGCCGGCTGGGCCCTATGGGGCCTTGTGCCACTGGCCCAATGCGGCCAGGGCACTCCCTCATAGGCCCATGCCCCCTCCCGGAAGGTGTGGCCACGTTGGTCCCCTTCCGGAAGGTTCTAGAAGCTTTCGGTACAATACCGATTAACCCGGAACAATTCCGAACTCCAAAAATTGCACTGCCTTATATGAATCTTATTCTCCGGACCACTCCAGAACCTCTCGTGATGTCCCGGATCCCATCCGAGACTCCGAACAAAAACTCATAAACCAATAATCCAATCTATCCTAGCGTCGAGACACGTTAAGTGTGTGACCCTGCGGGTTCGAGAATATGCAGACATGATCTTCTATCAATAATCAACAACGGGGTCTGGAAACCCATATTGACTCCCACACATTCATCGATGATCATATCGGATGAACCACGATGCCAGGATTCAATCAATCCCATATGTATATTCCCTTCGTCTCGCGATATTTTACTTGGCCGAGATTTGATCGTCGGTACCGTCATACCTAGTTCAATCTCGTTCATAGCAAGTACTTTACTCGTTCCGTAATCCGATATCACTTTGTGATTAACTTCTTAACCACATGCTTGCAAGCGGTGTTGATATCGATTACCGAGTGGGCCCGAAGTATATCTCTCCGACTTGGGAGGGACAAATCCCATCTCGATACATATAACCCCACAGATACTTTCCGATCACCTGAGAGACACCTTTATGATCACCCTCTCATAGGATGACGTTTGATGACCTCAAAGCTTTCTTCCGATACCAGGGAGTTGTATTATCTCATGGTCTAAGGAATACAATATTTGACATAAGAAAAGCTTCGCAAAGATGAACACGATGACACGATCTAATTGCTTCGCTTAGTTTGGGTCTGTCCACCATATCATTCTCCCAATGATATGATCTCATTATCAATTGACAACTCATGTCTATGGTTAGGAAACCTTAACCATCATTGATCAATGAGCTAGTCCATAGAGGCGTACTAGGGACACGGTGTTGTTCACAAACCACACAAGTATTAAAGTTTCCGCTTAATACAATTCTAGCATGGAATATAAACTTTATCATGAACAAGAATTATAGTAATAACATCTTTATTATTGCCTCTAGGGCAGAATTCCAACAGGATTATTCTGATTATTGTTATTGTTGTTGTTATTCTGGTTCTGGTTCTGCATGAACTATGTCATCATCTGCATCAGTTGAGCTTGTGCTGTCATCAACTGCTGCATCTCGGGAGTGACGTTATTGTTGTTGTTGTTGTTGTTGTTGTTGTTGTTGTTTGGGTTGGGGTTGGCATGACGGGGAGGCATTTGTGGTTTCAATAAGGATAATAATGAGATACCCATAGATGCTTAACATGCACAATACATCACATAGAAACAATCACAATGACCAAGCTCAAAATAACATAAAGTTTGAACAACATAACAACAAGTTTTGAAAATGTAAACACACCATAGCAAGCCATCCACATGTTGGATGGTCATTGCGACTCAATAATCAAAGTAGGGTAGATGAAAGATAGTTGAGTAGTCTACACTACTCCTCCATGTCGACCTCCACGTCAACAAGGGTAAGACCTGCATTCTCCATGGCGGTCTTGTACTCCTCGACACTAGTGGTCAAGGCCTCAATCTTGGCCCTAAGGGCCCTCTTCTGGGAACGAAGCCTCTCGATCACTCCCTGCTGGTGCTCGAGCTCGAAGTCCTTGGCCTCTAACTCATCCTCCATCTCCCTGATCTTCTTGTTCCTGTCTTGGACTCTTTTCTCCTGGCTCTTGAATTTCTTGTCCTGGCTCTCAAATTTGGCCTCCATCTCTTTGATGATCTTGTCTTGCTTCGCGAAGAGCTTGTCCTTCTCCCGTGGCTGAACCTGGAGCTCATCATTTCTAAGCATGGCGTTGTTCCTATCAGTGTCAAGGTGTCTAATAAGACCCTCTAGGTCTTGAAGGTACAGACGAATCGGCTCCATCGTCTCTCTAGTAGCATCATCGTACTCTATAGCCTCACCCTCCTCGTTGCGTCTCCCGAAAGAGTGAAAGTAGAGACCTCTAAGATCGGTGGAGTGCCTCCCAACCAGGCGTCCAAGTAACTCCTGCATGACTACATCTAAGCCTCTCTCCTTGTCATCATGCATCAGCTTGAAAGTGATAGCCTCCATGGGTGGCTCTGCCTGGCGTCCTGGTTGTGTGACTCTGAAGCCCCAAAGGTCCTTCCTCTCAAACTTGGTGAGCTGAAGTGTCGTGATACTAGGAAGTCGAAGGTTGAGCACACTAGTGAGCTCAATAAGACGAGTACCAAAACGAGTTCCCTTGAACCCCTCGGCGGTGTTGATAACAACATTAGGCATCTAATTTTATAAGATAGAGAAAGGTTAGAATCAACACAAGTAGAGAAAATTCACAAGACAAATTAACACAAGCACCTCATTAACAACAAACACACAAGTCATGGCATACACAAATCCATTACAAACACCAAGGTTTAACATAACTTAGACAAATTTTTGAAGTAAAAACGACAAGTGTGGTGGTCCACTAACGAAGTACGTTACAATTCTCACTCACTAGACAAAATAGCTATCAGGGCATCCTTAGTGGCAATCTGTCTATCTTGTTCACAAGACTCCCATATTAAGTCTATGATGTCTCCCCTTAGTTGTTGATTGGTAGTCTCTAAGTCTTGGGTATGTTTCTTCTCTTCTCTAAGGTCATTTTGAGTATTAAGCATTCTGCACTTGAGTCTATCACCAAGCTCCTTGATGGCATTCCATGCTGCATTTCTTGTAGAGTCAAAGAATGTCGTGTGCATTTAAATGTTGGTGACCATGCAGAATCCTGACTCTTTGTGGTTGTCTTCCTTGTTTTTGTACAAGTGAAGTTGCACCCACCAACACTCTTCTCCTTCATCCATCACAGGGAATCCCTTGTACACAGCTGCACCATCTATCCCCATGGTAACCATAAGGTTCTTGACTGCCTTGGAAAATTCAGTCTCACACTCCAAAGTCATGGTCATGAGTGGTCCCTTCCTGACGGCTTCGTTGATGTAGTTCATCTACAAATTGAGATGAGAAAGAAGATTAGAAAAATTTACGAGAAGAAAAAGGCAAGTGTGGAATTTTCAAAGTGTTGAAATTTTCCTTAGTGGTTTCTTAGTCTAATCCAACCTAGGGTTATAATCCTACAGGCAACACAGTGCTCTGATACCATCTGTAAGACCCCACCTTTATAAAGTTAAAGGTCCCTGTGATTGCAATGCTAGTCCCTGGATCAATTGCTAGCATCCACAGTTTAATATGAAGTACACAGAAACAAAGGTCATTATTACATCGTCATTCCAGAGTTAACATAGTCTTTTACAACTCCATAGCCATAGGCTAGTACAAGAGTTCAACTTAACAAAAGTGAAGTAAAGCCTTCATCTTCATCTGCCACAGGCAAACATGTTGAGTGTAGACTCATAACCCTAATCCTCATCAGAGTAACCTGCAACATCACAAGTTACAGCCACAGTGGGTCAATACATTGGAATAGTATTGGCAAGTGATACCTTAGTAGAACAATAGTTTCTAACTTCTATATGAATTTGGCTAAGTGTAGCTTAGGCTTGCTTTGCTCAAAATAGGTTTTGCCTATTAGTTGAAAACACTAAGTTTTTGTTTGACAAAACTCCCAAGGAATCACCAATAGACATTGGTGAACCTTTACCCTTGTTCAAACACAAGTTTTTAACTTAGAAATTGGGATGAGGAGATCCTTGATAGCTTCAGTGTCTTGTTGCTCAATTGTCCATTGCCGGACACGGCTAAGTACTTAGATTTTTCCTTCTCGAGAGGTGGTGCACTTTCCCCACAATACTTGACATGAATCAAGGCGAGATCTTTCAGAAGCCTTCCCTTAGACCAGAATGGACGCGCTCCAACCTATCACCCTACCACCAACTTTTCATTTGGCTAAGTTATTGCAACCTATATGATCAAGGCAGAGACCATATGCCATGTGGTTGCACTAGAAGCTTCTAAACACTAAGTATCTCAAATCCCTTTGTTCCTGGGTGGCTTTCCACAAGTGTGATACACAAGGTAGATCATAGATATGGGCCTTGTTTAACCACTCAACATAACCCAAACATACCATTCCACCCAGGTGATTCGTTCACTTAGTTGTTTTATTAATCAAAACTCAAGTCAAAGACTTAGAAACATTTTTTCCATAGCATGCATATAATCCACCCTTGTTTGCTACTAGCTATGCTAAGCATGGCAATATAGCAAGTATATTAACTTAGAGAAAATTCTAACAAGTTTACAACTACTAGGATTTCCCAAGAATAGCATATAGATACTTAGCAAAAACATCATGCAAGACGTATACAAAATATCACTAATGCATAGTCAAAATATTGGGACAAAAATATGAAGCACCACTTGCCTTGGTAGTTGAGGGAGTAGCAACAATCCTCACAATCACAATCACCACTAGCACCAAAATTTACACATAAAATTATAGCACCAATTTACATTCAAATAAATCAAGCAAAAAAATATATGAATGCATGAAAATGCCATGTGATGATTTTTCTCAACCAAACAAGACAATTAAATAGTACTAAACACTAAACTTTATACACTAAATAAACTTAATTTGGCTTTTAAAACATTTTCCAAATAATTTTTATACACAAAATAAGCTTACAAATGTCTCTGCATAAAATTCTATTTTAATAGAAGCAAATCACAAAACCAAGCCTACAGATGTGTAGGATTTATTTTTGTGATTCCAATGATATATTATTTTGTATTTTTTGTATAAATAGAACAAAAGTTATTGAATTTACAAGTTTAAATAACTAATAGATTCAAAAACAGATTTTAAAACAAAATCCCAGACACGTGGACGCGTCTGATTGGCGCGTACCAGTTCACGCTGGATCACGCTCCTGCATCGTTAGATCTAAATGAAATCTAGCGGCTCTGATCTACCCGTACCCCTTCGTTAAATGATCTAATCGCATCCATCCGATGCAGACCAACGGACCAGATCTGATTGACCAGAAGTTGGCGGTGCGAATGGCTACAGCGGCGGCGGCGCGAATGGCGGCGATGGTCCAGCGAATACAGAGGGGGCTGAGGGTTGCAGTGTTGCTTACCAGACTCGCGAGAGCACGAGGAAGCTCAATGTGTCGAAGGTGTGGGTGGGGGCATGATGTAGCGGTGGCTAGGGCTCGTCGGAGTTGCTGGAAGCGTCGGGAATGCGGTGGTGGAGACGTTGACGATGCTCTGGATCGCCCTAGTACAAACCAGGAGCATTAAGAGGTGCACAGGTTCTAGGCGGACACGACAGGGACAAGCAGAAGGCAAGGGGCGCTCGGATTTTACCTATATCCTTCACCGGAGTTGGGCGGCGTTTCTGCCGTTCGCGGAACTCGACGAAGATGACAACTTGGGTCACAAGCAGGCAAACCAGAGGCATCAGAAGGTGCACAAGGACAAGAGGGTCACACTCGTTTGAAACAGAAGCAAAGGTGAGGTCGGGGCTCACCGTAATCACTCGCCAGAGTTCGTCAGGCAGCGGTGGTGCGATTCAAAATACGGGCAGCCTGGTGGCAGAGTGAGTGTGCTCTGTGGGAGGAAAAGACCGCGGCGGCGAGGTGGTTAAGTAGCCAGAAGGGGCGAGGGAATTACGCAGTGATTCAATGCCAATGAAGCGAGAATCAAACACGGCGTTTCTGGAATAAACGGCGGCGGCGACGGGGTCTGCGCGCGCGGGGTGGGGAAGAAGGTGCTGACCTGGCTTGGGCCCAGTGGAAGCAACAGCGGGGCAGGGCGGTTGCGGGTGAGAGAAAGAGAGAAGGGTTGTCCTGGGTGGGCTTAGTGGGATCGTTCTGGGACTGGGCCAAAATGGCAGCGCTAGCCCTTTTTTATTTCTTTTCTCCTTTTCTATTTTTGATTTGATTTTCTGAATCCAATTTCAAATGAATTTCAAATGGGTTTGAATTCAAACCACCTCTGAATTTTTGTAGTGTGATCAGAGTACTCAAACATGTGTCCAACACACTTGTTTACTCAATTACACTTAGGTCCTTTGAAAATAAAAATAAAACCAAGCCTTATATGATTTTATATAATAGGCATATGAATGGTTTTGGTTTTGATTTTGTTTTTGAAAATCTTTGTGCAAGCCTTTGCATTCATCCTTGAACCACTGTTGATCAAAACAAGGTATTATCATACTTTGAAAGTAAAATAGAACGGTTGCCTTTCTAGCATGAAATAATAGGTATACAAATGGTTTCTGATTTTGAAATCTTGTTTGAAAATTTCCAAATGCTTATGAATGCATGAATGATATGCAAACTTTATAAATCATGATTTTTCGGATGTTACAGGTACTTACTAGCTTTGAGTCCTCATTGCCCCTATCATAAGCATCTTGAGATGATTAAGGTTAAAGTGAACAAAGATGGAGTATGACGAAATATAAGTTGGCAATCTCATGTCCCTTGAATATGAGGGCCACTCCTCATGCATACTCAACTTTGGGCCTAGGTAAGTTCTTGTCATTGTAAGTATTTGCATATCATTGAGAACCGCCAATGGGGTACCCCTTGCACATGGTACAGGAGCTTTCTCATAACCAAAATGACAAGGCAAGCAGACAATGAGCATCTCAGCGATCTTTTTATTTACTATGTGTATAGCTTGTTATTGAGGATGCTTCATAGATGACTCACTATGGTGACGCTGCAAGTTTCCACCATGATTAAGCATGGCTTAGGCTAGCGGCCCGGGCGTTTCTCTAACACAGAATACAAACTCCATGGACTTACAAGTTCCCTCTTTATTTCACACTGTTGACATCCATAGACAAAAGAGCATGATATCAGCTGTGTATAGAGTACAAGTGCAATGTTGAAAACGTTCCCCGTGACAGCACGGTTCTGCTAATTCCAATGTATAGATGCAAGCATATACAACTTCGATGTTCACAATGGTTCAAGTCTATTAGGGGCACGTAATAAAGTGTGACATCAAGTTCGTGAGAGCTTTACTAACTAGTTTTCACATAACAAAATACTTTTTAATTCGAAAGGTAGATGAAGCTTGAGAATATGCTTGGAATAGCAAAAGCTACTAGGTAGATATGATGGACACAAGTGGCAAAAGCTTTGGGTTCAAAGGATTTTGGAAACATGAGAAGTATGCCTTCTCAAAACAGGTTTTTGGCTAGCAAGGCTGGGTAGCAAGCAAGAGAGTTGAAAGAAACAAGCAAACATACAAGTAATAAAGCCAAACATGCAATCTTCCTTGAAGACACAAAAGATCTTAAATAAAGAATACTAAGCTTATGAGCCAACAAGAAAGAAAACAAATGATACCAATACCTGTAAGCTTATTCTTTCTTTATTTTTATTTCAAACTAAAGCCACTAACCAGAAATTGGTTTGCCAAAACCAATTTAGATCCACTTGATGATCCCAAAGTGGTGCCAATACTGAACAACAATATCCATCATATAATAGAGATTGCAAACTAAAAATAAGAAGTGCATAAAGTAAAAGATGAGACTTCTCATTAATCTTCCAATAAAGGCACTCACACCAAGGGATACATAGATAATCAACTGAAGGAGAGATACTTCCACATGCAAACCAAACTATAAGATAACCTCTCTACCATAGATATGAATCCACTAAAAAGGTACAAGATAAAGGTGGTGATACCACGACACTCCCTCAATCTTGGAACAAGCCAAGGGGATGCCAAACCTGATGAAGAATTACTCCTTCGGTGGTGGTGTTGTTCTCTTAATAAGCTCCTCAATAAGTTTCCTCAACTCCTCAAACTCAAAAGTAAGAGTACGGATTAGCTCCGAGTTTTTCTCTATACGGTTCATGATCATGTCAGTCCGAGAATCCTAGTTCTTGTTATTCTTTCCCCACTCTTCATCCTTAGCATGATCCTTCTCTGCATTGTTAGAACGAGGCATATCCCAAACCGAGGGCAAATTCCCTTTGGACACATGTTGATATTGATATTCATGTATAAGTGTATGGAAGGGTCTCTTGTTACGTGGAGGAGATGATTGTGAATTGTAGAAGAGATGTGGAGATTTCCCTCCTTTAGACATCGGTGTTGTCCTCTTAAGCTTGGTAGGTTGTGCCACCAAACCAATGCTTGCGACGGTAGCGCGGGTGTATGGTTGCTTGTCCTCCTCCATGTCTCCTTCATAACCTACTGGAATCACCCCTTCCTTGGGGACTTGAGGTTCTTCTTCCTCGGGCTTCTTGACTTTGTTGTTGGCGGAGGCCATGGTGCTCTAAACTCAAGAAGATTTCCTGACAGAAACAGATCGAAATGAAAACACGACAAGAACACAATGCACGAACCTCGGGGGATCCAAGGGGTTATATATTACGAAGTTTCAATGCATAAGGAAGGTTTTGACACGGAAACGAGGCGGAGACGGAGTTTGGGGGGGGACACCCCCCTCAGGCGTGGCCAGGATGGGCCCGCACCTGGGGTGGGTTTGTCCACCCCGGGCTCCATTTCCTCTTTAGCTTCGTCTCGTAACTTCCCTTCTGTATTAAAAACATCAAAAATATAAAAAGATTGGGGTTTCACGAACCTTCTGTTTTCACCACTTTTACCTATTCGAAGACGAACTCTGTAGATTCCTTCTCTCTTTCTCCTGAGAATTTCCTTCTTACAAAACCCTTGCACAAACTCAATGACAACATTAATGTAAGCAAAAACAATAAACCTTTGGTACACACTTCAACTGAAAACCCATCAAAACAAAAAGCTTCTGTAAGAGGCAAATGCAAATGATGGCAAAAATCTGTCAAAACAGACCACAGGTAAAGATTGATTTTTCCGAAGACCTTCTGTTGCTCAAATAAAAAAGTGCAGAACTGATGAAAGTTGGGTAACAACTTGGAGAACAAGCTCAGAAAAATGCAGCTCCATCCGAAGTACTTATCTTCCTCACGAATTTTTATAATGCAGCACAAAAATATGTCCCAGGACAGCCACTTTTCACAACTCCTCTACTTCACGAAAGTAGTTGAACTTGACACAAAAACCAAAACAAAAAGGATAAGGAGCGGTTATTACAGAGGTAATAACTTCCAAGACTCAACAAAACTCTTGGGTTATCTCCCAACAAGTACTTTTCTTTAATGCCTTTAAGTTAGGCTTGAAACTTCCAAAGATGCTCACATAGGATATATATATCTGAAGTGAAAGAGAGCATCAAGAAGTAAATAACCAACACACTTGAGTCTAACCCACTTCCTATGCATGGGGGTAACATGAGAAAACGAATTGTTGAAACAAAAAAGCCACAAGCATAGGAAGACAAAACAGATGCACTTTAAAGCTTTCAACATAAAACGGGGAAACTTAACATCATTGAGATGCATAAAACCATGTTTCCCTCTCTCAAAATAACTTTCAGCAGCACTTTGAATAAAGTTGACAATATAACTATCACTGGAAACAACTTTATCATCAGAATAAGCATACTTACAGTCATCAAAAAGAGGTCCAAGGTCATAGACCGGATCAATAGAAGCAAGTTGTTCTATCCTGAAATCTTTATTAGGCAAGCTATTTTCACAAGGAGCTTTAGAAAATTTGGAAAAGTTAAACACATAAGAATCTCCATCAAACTTAGTTAAAACTTTTTACTTCTTACAATCAATAATAGCTCCACAAGTGTTCAAGAAAGGTCTACCAAAAATGATAGGACAAGTTTTGCTAGTTGCTGAATTAAGCACTAGGAAATCAGCAGGATACTTAATCTTACCACAAAGAACCTCCACATCTCTTACAATACCAATGGGGCAAATGGTCTCCTTATTAGAAAGGTGAATAACCACATCAATGTCCTCAAGCTCACAAGGACCAATCTCATGCATATTTTCCCTGTAGAGCTCATAAGTAATATCACTAGAACTAGCACCAATATCACATAAACCATAGTAGCAATGATCACCAATTTTAACAGAAAGCACAGGAACACTAGCTTTTCTAGCCTTACTAGGATGAGAGATAATATTAGAAGCGTCTTCATAGAATACAATGTGCTCATCCTCTATATTTCTAGTGATAGTGTCTTTCACAATAGCTACCACATGTTCATCATTCAAATGCTTACCAGGTTCCACAGTTTTCATTGTACTTTTGCTATTTGCACTAATAATCATAGAATACTCCTTTACCTTAGCTGGGGAAGGCATTTTCTCAACATGAGGTTCAGGCACAATATGATTAGTAGTACAAACTTGAGTACTTCTAACAGGAACATGACTAACAACATCTTTATAAGGAGCATGGTACTTATTCCACTTTTTCTTGGGAATTTCAATGTAAGAGGCAAAGGCTTTAAAATAGTTGGCAATACTTTGGGAATCAAGACCAAACTCATTACTAATATCACGGAAGTTGTCAGTTCCCATAAAAGATTTAATACATTCATAACCATAGTTTATACCTGACTTTCTTCCTTTATCATTCTCCCAAGCTTCAGTGTTCTCTTGAATACGGTCTAGAAGATCCCATTTAGCTTCTTCCTTCATACGTGTGAATGATCCAGCACAAGAAGCATCTAGTAAATCTTTATCATGAAGAGAAAGCCTAGCATAAAAGTTATTGAGAATAATATTGTCAGGGAGTTCTTGAATAGGACATTTAAGCATTAGTAACTTCAATCTCCCCCAATCTTGAGATGTACTCTCTCCATCAAGAGGCCAAAAGTTATATATAAGATTTCTATCCTTATGAATCTCACTGGGAGGATAAAATTTAGAGTAAAAGAGAGATGACATCTCCTCCCATTCCATGGATTGTCCATTCTTCAGCAGTTTATACCATTCTTCAGCTCTCCCTTTCAAGGATATGGAGAGTAACTTCTTCTTCACCTGTTCAGCTGTGATACCTGCACACTTAAACAACCCGCATAATTCATGGATAAAAAGCAAGTGATCACCAGGATGGACAGTTCCATCCCCAAAATAATAATTATCCATAACATGATTAACAATACTTGTAGGTATCTTAAAAGGATCTATCACAACAGGAGGTGGTTCATCTACTACCCTAGTAGTGGTAGTAGTTTTCCCAAACAGGAAACCAATTGGGTTATCCATATTGGAAACAAAGTAACAAGCAGTAACAAGAGCAATACTCACAGTGAAAGTTTCCCTTACCAGTTCCACTCTTCAATAGCTTCCCTAGAAACGTCGCCAGAAAATAGTCTTGATGACCCACAAGTATAGGGGGTGTATCGTAGTACTTTTGATAAATAGGAGTGTCAATCCCAACGAGGAGGAGAAGGTGCTCAACAGTGGTATGGAGCAGGAAATCCCTATGAATACTTAGCAAACGGATTTTTAGTGGTTTTCTGACAAGGCAACAAAACAAAGAGCAAGTAACGGAAGTAACGAACAAACAGAGCAAGTGGCCCAATCCTTTCTTAGCAAAGGACAAGCCGGTGAAAATACTTATAAGGACCAAACGTTCTCGAGGACACATGGGAATTCTGTCAAGTGCTTTCGCTTCAAATAGCTGAGTACTCTTCTCTGGTGTTTGTAAGTGTTGTGTTGGTGAACCTGTGCTAACATACCGCCCTTCCTAGGACTAATACATACTTGTGATTAAACCCCCTGCAAACATCCGTAACTACATGAAAGTAATTAAGATATAAATCTAACCACAGCCTTAAACTCTGAGATCCTACGCTCCCTTGTGCAAAGGTATCCTAATGGGGGTTCAGGTTTCTGTCACTCCGGCAACCCCGTGACTAGTAGCCAAATACACAATGCATTCCCCTAGGCCCATAAATGGTGAAGTATCATGTAGTAGACGTTCACATGACACCACAAGAAGAATAGCACCACAACTTAAATACTAAACCATTGAATAATAACTCATCACAGATTCACTACTAACAACATGACTTCTCCCATGTCCTCAAGAACTAAACGAACTACTCACAAGACATCATATGGATCAAGATCAAAGATGATATGATAATGGATAACAATCTAAACATAAACAATAATCCAATGGTTCCACTCACAAGCATCAACTACAATAGTAATCAACACCGGGAAAGTTTCCCCTAAGAACTAAAGCAATATCCAACACAACTGTTACAGCGGGACGGAGTGGTGGTGATGGTGCTGATGGAGATGATGGTGTGGATGATGATGATGATGATCCCGATGAAGCCTAGCTTGATGACGGTGTTGATGGCGACGGTCTCTCCTCTCCGGGAAGGAATTCCCCAGGCAGAAATCTGTCTGCCGGAGATATCTTTCTCTCTTGGTGTTTTCCACCCCCTAGAGGCAGCGGAAATCTATCTGTGGTGCCCCCCCCAGCCTTAGGGTTTCGAAGGAAAGATATAGGCGAAGGGGCAGAGTCGGAGGCCGGGCAGGTGGGCCACACCTGCCCTAGGCGCGGGGTCAGGTGGGCCCGCGCCTAGGGGTGTGGGCCTCCTGAGGCCCACTCCGTCCCTCCTTCTGGCTTCCTTCGTCTTCTGGTAAAATAATATGTTTCCATATTTTTATGGTATTTTTCTGATCTTCGTGAAATTGCACCGAAACGCCTTCTTTTCCATCAGAATCCAGACTCCGGTAGTCCATCCTTCAGGAATCACCCAACATGCATAAACAGGTGAAAATCCATAAGTAATACCTCATAATAAGACAAATATCAATGAATAGAGGTAAATTATGACATAGAAAGGTGATGCAAATTGGGCGTATCAACAGACACCGCAAAGCCACTTGTGCAATGAAAATTGCACGTTGAGCGTGGAGCAAGTCTCATGTATGATGACATGTAAGGTTAGCCCAGGCCGATTCATCCCACCATCCCACAAAATACAAAGTACATAAAAAGCAAGAGACAACAAAAGAATCAACGCCCACAAAAACTTTGTGTTCTACTCGTGCAACAGATCTACGCATAGACACAACTCTGATACCACTATAGGGGTTCGTAACATGGAAAACAAAAAAATTCTATCGCATGAACACACACAAGACAAGATCTAATCTACGAGGTCGGTGTAATAAGTTGATAGAGTACTAACCCTCGAAGATCCAAAGCGTTTAACGAGATCGGATTCTCGTGGTTGATGTAGTTGTTCACTTGCTGATCTCAAGATCGCGAAGACGATCCTCCCGATGCCGCGTTCCGGCAGTGCTTCCGCAGTGGGTCACATGTTCGATACTCGATGAAGATCTTCCTCTCCCTTCTTCCAGCAGGCAGCGGAGGTTGTAGATCTCCTCGCGATTACAGCAGCACGACGGTGTGGTGGTGGAGGTGGAGGAGTAGATCCTGCAGGGCTTCGCCTAATCCAGAGCAGTTATGGTGGATTAGAGAGGGCCTCAGTGACACCGAGGGGAGGAGGGAGCCGGTGACTAGAGCTAGGGATAGGCGGCGACGGTTTAGCGAGGATTTAGGGCGCCGGTGGCTTGGGAGGGCAGCGGCGGCCTAGGGTTTTGGGGTGGTGGCAAGGGGGTTCCCCACCCCTCTTTTTATGGGAGGGAGAGGCGGCAAGGGGAGGGGAGTCCTCCCCAACTCCCCTTGCTTGCCCGACGTCAAGGAGGGAGATGGAATCCTCTCCCAAGAGGGTTTCCTCTCCTCCCTCCACTTGGACTTTGACTTTCAATGTTGGGATTTGACTTTTCAAATTAGAGTTTGACTATTCAAACTAGAGTTTGATTATTTCTCTTCCAATTGTCCAACCAAGTGACATATGGTATGATGCAACCATTCCACATTGGCATGGCACAATCATGTACCCCCCCCCCCCCCCTCCGGGGTGGTGGACCTTCCATAAGATTCCGGTGAAAACACCGAAATCATTTCTGAACCCCGGATTTGGACTTTCCTTATATGAATCTTATTCTCCGGACCATTCCGGATCTCCTTGTGATGTCCTGGATCCAACCCGAGACTTCGAACAACATTCGGTCTCCAAATCATTTCCATATCTACTAAACAACATCGAACCCTTAAGTGTATCTCCCTAGTGTTCGTGAATTATGCAGACATGATCGAGACACTTATCCGATCAATAACCAATAGAGGAATTTGGAAATTCATATGGCTCCCACATACTTCTACGATTACTTCATGATCAAATGAACCATTTACATACGATACCAATTTCCCTTTGTCTCGCGATACTTTACTTATCCGAGCTTTGATCGTTGGTATCTCCAATACCTAGTTCAACCTCATTACCGATAATTACTCTTTACTCGTTCCATGATATGACATCCCTTGTGACCTAGTCACATGCTTGCAGGCCAACTGGATGACATTCCACCGAGAGGGTCCAGAGTATATCTATCTGTCATATAGATGGACAAATCTCACTCTTGATCCATGTGCCTCAACACATACTTTTAGAATACCTAATTCCACCTTTATAACCATCCAGTTACGGAAGTGATGTTTGATGTCATCAAAGCATTCATCCGGTGATAGTGATTAACATGATCTCATGGTCGAAGGATTAGGTTACTATGTATTTGAAAGCTTGTAGCAAACGAACTCTAAATGACTTGATCTTACGCTACGCTTACTTTATGAGTGTGTCCATCATATCATTCTCCTAATGACATGATCTTGTTATTAATAACATTCAATATTCATGATCAGGAAACCATGATCTATTAATCAACAAGCTAGTTCAACAAGAGGCTTACTAGAGACTTCTTTTATGTTTACAAAACACACAAGTATTATGTTTTTGGTTAATACAATTATAGCATGAGATGTAAACATTTATCATAAACACAAAGATATAATAATAATAACTATTTTATTATTGCCTCTTGGGCATATCTTCAACATAGCCATCTATAGACCCATCCCCAAGATTTAGAGTCTACGACTTCTCATTGCAACCAATTGGTATCAGACATTCAGACCTGTAAACCAACAGTCCAAAACCGTGAAGAAAAATTCTCAATTATGAGACACTTAAACTTCTCTTTGTCTCCAATTACAGATATATTATATGGATCGGGCTGCAACTATACAAAATATATAACAAATCAATCAGCTAGAAATCAGTAGGAACGACTATCACCGTAGCAGCAGGATTCAGTAGCAAACTGTCTGTATCTCATGATTGCCACTGTATAAACTCCATATATTGCCATTCTCGGTAGTTCTTCTCCAACTGCAGACCCCTCCTGCCCTCCCACCACTGACGGCACCATGTCCTATTCTTCCCATCTCAACACTGGGCGCTGCCTTGCTCCCGCTATTAACCCATATCTGCCTGACCACGTCACTTCTGCCCGCTCACCCGCGAGGCATAACCTGTGCAGCGGCCACAACCGGCGCTACGCGGCGTCCGCGTCATCCTCCACATGGTGGACGGAAACCACCGCAACTGAGTAGTTCGGGTCTGAGACGCATCCTCCTTGTCCGCCATTCTAGAACACCTCACCTCCCTATATCTCGTTCGTTGTGCCTGTAGGACGCCAAGAGCCCTCCGCCATCGCCCCGGGTGCTTGCAGACAGCCACCTCCCGATTCATGTATAGCCCGCAGGCTCCCCTGAGTTCGCTGGACCCCCTCCTCCACGACCCACTAAGCTCGCCGGACTCCCTCTTCATCACAACCGTCCCCGGAAGTGACCTAGGTGACCCTCCGCTGGAGTAAGGTAGAGAAGCAGTAGACGGCGCGAGGCGCAGAACGGTGGTGGCGGCGCATCGCAGTCGCGGGGTGGGGTTTTTTTTTGGAGCAGTACAGGAATCGTGGGTTTGACTGTTTTCTGGTACTAGACCGCGGGTTTATTTTCCAATTTCTAAGGGGCTAAAACACAAAAGTGCCACGATGGATGCAAGCCTCATGACGAAAACCACAGTAAAGAAAATTATATAGTAGAGAGATCAAGTAGGCCTATCAGAGTGTTCAGCGGCCATGGAGCCTGAGATATGCAGGCATGGAAGGTGAGGTGAATGGCGCTCGCAGGGAGGCAGCGGTGAGCGGCGGCGGGCGCAGTAGCAGCAGGACCGTACGTTTTACTGTACACAAGGATAGATATCGCTGTGCTGCTTGCCTTCTCACATACCATCGGCCAGCCGCGGCCAAACCTCACTACTTGCAAGGAATCCGCTCACCGGTAAAAGACCGTCCGGTTAACAATGTCCTGAACTCTTGCCGGCGCGCGGGCGCTAAAACGACGTCCTCTGGCGCCACGCTACGCGACAAAACTGACGAGAGAGTACGTCGCCCTCCATCTACCCTCCGCACGCGGCACTGATCCACTGCCAATGGCCTCCTCCCTCTCAGGCTGAAAACTGCCTCACCTCTGCCTGGCCGTGCCGCCCCAACTCGCTGCCCACTCATCGTTCCCCTTTCCTTCCCACCGGTGCTAGAGGAGAGGCAGCCAAGCCAAGCAGGGGAAGGACGAGGCCAGCTGGAGGTGCGCGCGTCGGAGCTTCGTCCCTAGCTAAGGCACGCCGCGGTACGGTGGTGGAGCTGAGCGACCTCGCGGCGGTGGCGGCCTGGGCAGAGGGCGCTCGGACACAGAGCGACCTGTCCAACACGAACACTGGCGGCGGAGCTAGCTGGTAACAGGAACATAGAGTGGGGAGGGAGATGTGTGCAGGCCCGGAGGCTCTGTGCTGAAGGAATAGGAACATCTATTTGCCTGAAATTTTTGTGTTTCGGAGGATCAGAGAATGAGAATGACCGTGACTAGTACTAGTGCCATCGTTTTCATGTATACTAAAGTTCAGTGTATTTAACAGACTTAGATTTGTCTAGATTTAGTACTAACGACTAATACTCTCTCATCAAAATTAACAGACGTAGATTTATCTAGATTTAGACGCATCTAGTACTAAACATGTCTATATACATTAAATCTAGACCAAATTTATGCTCATTAATTTGGATCGGAAGAAGTAGTTGATTTTCTACGTTGTTGAAAAGTTGCTTTTCTACTCGTTAAAGTTGGTATTAAGTCGCGCTTCGATGAGGCACGCCTGGCGAGGTGACTTCAAGCCCGACGAGGCAACTAATGCCCAACTTCAGAGGCCGATGAGGCAAAAAAATTCGACGAGGCAACTTTTGTGCCTGACGAGGCAACTTTGGAGGACGGCGAGGCAACTTCTGCGCCCGACGAGACAACTTTGGTGCTCGGCGAGCCGTGGCTTTCTCGAAGAAGGATCGTACTCACGCACCACGACTGTGCCGTCCTAATGACCTACCGAAGTTGCCTCCTCGGGCATAGAAGTTGCCTCGTCAGGGCCAACTTCGGAGGCCGACGAGGCAACTTGCCCGACGGGGCAACTTTGGAGCCTGACGGGCAACTTTTGTGCCTGACCAGGCAACTTCAGAGCCCGATGAGGCAACTTCAGAGCCCGACGAAGGAAGTTTGGTGCCCGGCGAGGCAACTTCAGTTTCCTACGAGGCAACTTCGGAGCCTGATGAGGCAATTTTTGCCCGGCGATGCAACTTTGAAGCCCCGCGATGCAACTTCGGAGCCCAACGAGACAACTTCGCTGCCCGACGAGGCAACTTCTATGCCTAACAAGGCAACTTTGGAGCCCGATGAGGCAACTCCACAGGCGAGGCAACTTTGAAGTCTGACGAGGCAAATTTTTTAGGCAAGTCGATGCTTGACGAGGCAACTTTGGAACCTGACAAGGTAACTTTGGTAGGACACGCCACAGTGGGTGAGGATGGCCCTTCTTTAGGCAAGCCGCGACTCGACGAGGCAACTTTGAAGCCCGACTTAGCAACTTTTGTGCCTGACTGAGCAACTTTAGAGCCCGACGAGGCAACTTTGGTGCCCAATGGGACAACTTCTGTGCCTGACGAGGCAACTTTGGAGCCCGACGTGGCAACATTTGTGCCTAACGAGGCAACTTTGGTGCCTAGCAGGGCAACTTCAAAGCCCGGCGGGCAACTTCTATGCCTGACTAGGAAACTTCGAAGCCCGATGAGGCAACTTCAGAGCCCGACGAGGCAACTTGTGCCCGGCAAGGCAACTTCGAAGCCCAATAAGGCAACTTGTACCCGACGAGGTAACTTGTGCCCAACTTCGGAGGCCGATGAGGCAACTTGTGTCTGACGAGGCAACTTCGGTGCCCCACGAGGCAACTTGTACCCAACGAGGCAACGTGTGCCCAACTTCGAAGGCCGATGAGGCAACTTGTGCCTGACGAGGCAACTTCGGTGCCCCGCGAGGCACAAATGTTGCTTAGTCGGGCACAAAAGTTGCTCAGTCGGGCACCAAAGTTGCCTCGTCGGGCTCTAATGTTTCTCAGTCGCCAGGCGATGCAACTTCGGTGTTCGGCGAGTCAACTTTAGAGCCCAGCGAGGCAACTTGTGTACAGCGAGGCAAATTTGGAGCCCGACGAGACCAACGAGCCAACTTGTACCCAACTTCGGAGGCCGACGAGACAACTTCAGTGTCCAACGAGGCAACTTCTGTCCTAATGAGGAAACTTCGGAGCCTGGCGAGGCAACTTTTGTCCGACGAGACAACTCCAGTGCCGGACGAGGCAACTTCTATGCCCGACTAGGCAACTTCGGTAGACAACTCTAATCATTATGGAAATAATAAAATTGAAGATAATGTAAGCAACTTGTCACAAACAGGCAACTTCACTGATCCATTCATGTAAAACTGAGAACATTGCCACTCTGCGGTGCTCTTCCTCGCAAAGGCTACAAGCCATGGAAATACATTTTACCATGTTACGCAGCAATACTACGGTGGGCCATCTAAAAATCTCTCGTGGGCCGGCTGTCAACGTAGACAGATTTTTTTGCCTAGAACTGCTCTCGTCAACGATACCCAAGCCCTGCAGTTGGTCTTCCTTGCGACCTCTCGAGTCTGGTCGGTCTTCTTCCGGTCAGCTCACCGACGCCCTCCTCTTCCACACTTCCTCGCCGAAATATATTGAGCGAAGGAGGTCGTTTTCTGGTTCCTCGAGCATGCGGCACTCCCGGCGACGCGCGTTGGAGATGAGGGCATCCCGACGAAGCGGGTGGAAAAGGGGCACTCCCGGCGGCGTGCGTGTGAGCTGCATAAAACAGATCACCGCTGGCCATGGCAACATGGGGTGGAGGCAGGGCACTCCCGCCGACGCGTGGTGGAGATGAGGATCTCCTGACGGTCCGGGGTGGAGTCGGGGCCCTCCCGGCGACGCGCTGTGGAATTGGGGAGCTCCACGGCGGCGCACAGTGGAGGCGGCGCCCTCTCGGCGGCGCGTCATGGAGGGGCGCCGGCGCCTACGGGAGAAAGTGGAGAGAAAGGCGGCGCGTAGGAAGGAAGTGGGTGTCGAACTAGCCAAGAAAGTCTGTGAAGCGTTAAGAGTTGTTCATCTAGCGTCAGGATGCAGGCGGTCAGGCCGCCGGACTAATTACTTGATTAGCGGCGTCCGCCTCCGCTAGCTGGTCTAGCCGCTCTGCCCGGCGGACACAGCGGACAAGCCGCTACTACTAGATGTCCTGGACAATCGAGCGAGCTGCTACTCCCATACTAGCTGCAAACTAGCAAAAGCTAAAACTGAACAAAGATTACAACATGTTAGATTCAGCTGCTGTGTAGTGGAATATTCAGTAGCTATACTTGCTTCAAGATGGCCACAGCTTCCGCTACTATGTAAAACTTATCATGGAGACAACATGAAGCAATAGAACATTCAATATCCGAAACTGAACAATAAATATTAGAAACATAGAGCTAGGAATTTTGAGCCCAAAACTGCAAGTGTCAAAATTGGCTACAACATAGAAGGTGAAAAATGAATAGATAGTTACAGATAGTACATCGTTGCCACAAAGTCACTCGGAAGAACAAACATGATGGATGTGAAAGTGCAAGACAAAATGTCAGCTTGCGCAATCAGGATTAACATCAGCTTCAGTGTATCACCGGTTTGAGCGGTTGCGCCCACAGCTTCGACAAGTCCATTGTTGAGCACTCCATCTAGCTCATGATCTCGCCCATGATAATGTTGTCGCAGCGGTGTCATTGTATTCCCTCCTGCAACAGCAACCAAAAATACCATTACAATTTAACGACTTGCGATGGAAATACTATGGCTGATGAAACAACACTATGTAAGCTTTGCAAAGCAAGAGTGCCAAAGTTAATTCACCTACTGCATTCATAATCTCGGACTTTGATATATTTTATCAGTATATAGATGATGCAGAACATGGACATGCATATCCTACATATTCATCAGTATATAGATGGCATGTAACAAAAGCAAAATAGGTGAATGCAGTTCGCTTACTAGCCGATTATCAAATGAGAATATTCTTTTGACAGGTTTAATATTTATTTGCTATGACTACACTCTCTGCTTGTGCCACCCTCTTCTGCATATAGACTTTAGCTAGCATATATCAGCTCATTCTGCAATAAGACATTATTCATTAGATGAGCCACTAATTGAAGGCTCAAATATAAAAACAACAGTAAAGTTAGATAAACATGTATGTTTTGCCATATGTCAGAACAATCTGGAAAACAATCTGGACAAGGTCATTGACAATTACAGAACAGAGGGGGAGAAGACGACTCTCAACAGGGGCAGAGTAGAGCGAGACGATAACACAGTCTGATCAGTATATAGATGGCTGGTTACAAAGGCTATCACAGGGAAATTTAGACAACACACAGCTGAATTGTCTGATGACTGGTCTCATGAATGTATGCACAACTAATGACAGATTGGCATGAATGAAAAATACAGTCAAGTACTGCTACTCCAGTGCTCCACAACATCAAAATTAAAGAATGACAGATTGGAAGGAATGAAAATTTTAGTACCGAGAATGTGTAACTACATCTGGGTTCTCAAGTCAAGTTAAAGAAAATTTTATGAATCCACTATACTCTACAATGGAGAATGGTAGCCCATTCGTATCTAGATCGTTCGTGTGAGTTCATTCGCCGAGCTTCCAAGCAAGCAGTACAGTACTAATACTACATGGACATTTGCCAGGTTGCTAGTGGAGTAGCAGCACAGTAATCTAACATGGATCGGCATCAGCCTCTGCACGATGCAATGTCTTGTTTTCATGAACCATGGTGTTCATTACAGTTAAATTTTTCCTAAGGGTATCCTAAGACCAGAACTTTACCACCAAACAAGTAGATCAGCTAAGAGAGCAACGGTGGCATATGGAAAGAATTGTGTTTGAGTTGGGAAAAGGATTAGACCTGCTCCTCGGCAAGATTTCCGTCGGTGCCGCCGGCTTGGCCTTCCCGTTTCCTGACCTCCTTCACCTCTAGTTTCTTGTCCTCCTCCACTGCCGCCGACAGCTTCTTTTCCCCCTCCACCGCCGCCGACGGCTTCTTTTCCCCCTCCCCCTCCACCGCCGCGTGTTCCGCCGCTCCCGGCATCTCCCTAGAGGGCGTGATGGGGAGAGGGTCTGGATGATATTGGGAAACCTAGCTGGGGACAGAGCCGAGCCTGGAGCAGGGAGCTGGGCGGCGGAGAAGCAGTGAGCTGGGCGACGGCGGCCGGGCGGCCAGGGATGCGCTGGGGGCAACAAGAAGAAGCAGTGAGCTCGGTGACGGTGGCCGGGCGGGCGGGGGTGCGCCGGGGGCAACGAGATGTAAGCAGTGAGCTGGGCGACGGCGGCTGGGGGTGCGCTGGGGGCAACGAGATGTGGCTCTGCTCGTGCGAGCCTTCGAGACGAGTTGGACGGACGGACCTAACGGACTGGGCGGATTTTTTTGTGAAGGCCGCTTAATTTTTACGGCCTATCCGGCTAGCCGTTTAGGCCTTTTAGGCGGCGCGGACGGAACGGACGGGCGGACAGCCGCGTCCGCCTGCATCCCTAATCTAGCGCCTAGGCGCTCGCTACACATGACTTATTTTGGCTACTACTTTCTCAAGTTCAAAATATAAGACGTTTTAAGTTTTTTGGACAGCACCCAAAAGTGCCCATATGTACACAAATACCCTGCAAAACTGTCCGAACTAGACCCCCGGCAGTCGACAACTTGAATTCTGAATCTCGATCTCGGGATACTTGCCTAGCTCTCTCGCGGCCCAGCCGGAAGAGCGCCTCGCCCAGATCCTCGCGCGGCCCAGCCGGAATCGATCGCGAGCGTCGCCCAGATCCATGGTCATCGCCAGCAGAATCAATCCTCGAGGTTCGCACGCGTCTCCCATCTCGCGCACATCACCAGATCGCCGGCAGCTGCACTTTGAATCGATCCCTCCCAGAATCGATCGGCGGAATGCTGGCAGCCACCCAGTAGCTCGCCGGTCTCCCAGTCCAGCAGGAGCAGAGCATCGGCCAGCGAGAGTGCCCCAGGCTGGGTACCTCCCTTGATCGCCAGCAGTAGGAGCAGGCCGCCGGCCGCCACCCAGTAGCCCGCCGGCCTCCCCCACCCAGCAGGAGCAGAGCAACGGCCAGGGGAGAAGGCTAGCAAGAGCACTTTAGGCTGGGGGCACCTCCCTTGATCGCCAGCAGCTGGCCGGTCAGCTCGTCGGCACTATCGTCTTCTCACCCAGGTTCTTCTCGCCTCTTCCTCTCGACCACTAGCGCCTCAACGCCCATGTGCTCCTCGCACATTCGTCGCACAGATATGAGTAGCAGTAGACATCAGCACGTATGCTGAACAAAGAGCAGCAGCAGCCGCATACCTGAACAAAGAGCAGCAGCAACAATCAGATCAGTACGATGCAACCAGACTTGAATTTGGCTCGACCTGAAGAAGAAGATGTCCATCTACAAGGATAACATACAGGTACATTAGCTAGTACTAAAAATGGAAGTTACGGTAACATGTTTTGGATTTGCTGTCTAAATTGATTCATACTCCAAAGAATAATGACAGTAGCAATAGGTGACTAAGAATACGAAGAAGAATCAAGAATTCATCAGTAGCAATGCTTTGGAAGTTTGTGACATTAGAGTAACACTACATAAAAGTAGTCTGAGTTCTCATCATCCAGGGTCCAGGGAGTACCTCTGGAGCTCATCTACCGGTTCATGTCCCTCAATGCGTCGCAGCACCAACACCTCATCCTCCGTGCCTTCGCCAGAACTGCCACATCATTCAAAAGCTTAATCACATATGACTAAACAAGCAAACAACTGTGAGCGGCCACCGCCTAATCCACTCCATAACAAAAGAAAACAGGGTGCATCTCTGCAGCCCGCGCATGCAGAACAACAACACCTTAGCAAAACACTACTCTTTCTTTTGCTCTTTTAAATTAAACTTATGCAAGCAAGTTTCAAAAATATGGAGTACACATAATATGAAAACTAGGCTAGGCTAAAGAGTAAAGACATGGGAGTAGTTACCAGGAAAACAATGAACAACTAAAAAGATAATCTGGAGCAAGTTCACTGGATATTGCAATTTCAGACTATCTAGTTTATGCTCCAAATTTCAGTACTGATTTACAGAGAAATTTACAGTGATGCAAAGAAGGCAACAATCTATAGAATTACTCCTATATTATCACTTTTTTTACACACTAGCATAAACTAAATTCAGTCTGTAATTAAGCCTAGGCCTGGCGATTAACAACAGATATTTAATTAAGTTACAACATTATTGTACTGGACAATACTCAGAAATTGCAGGAAACAAATCTTCAGACAGACAATTTAGCAGTAAGAAACATACGTGTACTGAAATTAATCCAAAGATAATATGGAGAACTACAAGTACTCTAATAGTCTTCCATCACAAGAACAAATCCATGTAACAAGTCCTGGTAACTGTAAGAGCAACTGTGAGGAATGCTAGTACTGGAGTAGCCAACGATCATCAACAATTTGTACAGAGCCAACAATCATCAACAATTCTACTGGAGTAGACAATGGAGATCTGTACAGAGGCTGGAGCAAGATGGACTTACTGGTCGCGGTGGTGGTTGTCCTGCTGGTTGACTGCAGCCCGGTACTCCCAGGTGCAGGCAGAAGGAGAAGACCATGTACGCGACTTGCAGCGAGTTCTGCATCGACCCCATGGTCTCCGCGTAGTCTTCCGCCACCCACGCTTTCAGAGTGCGTCTGTGCCATGGACAATTGCTGCGCCGCACCTCCGTCACATCCACGGCCCGCTCCACCGGCCGGTCAAGAACGGCGAGCTGTACCGGGCTACCGGGAGCCCCAGCAAGAACAGCCGTCGGGACTGAAACTTTGAGCCGCTTTTGCAGGACGGGGAGCACAAGAGGAGCAATAAAGAGATATAGAGAAAACAAAAAAGAAAGCTCCGCCTTGGTAGTTCCCGCCGGGCACCACCATGATTGGAGCTCGGCCCTGCCCTTGGCTCGACAGATCGAGAACCTCCACAGAAAATCTAGCAGCGCCACTGCAGATCCGGCCGCCAGAGGAGGAAAAGATGTCATCTTTAACTAGACCTAGCCACCGCAGATTCGTTGGAGAGCGCGGGAGAGGGCGCTGGCGACGTGCGTGAGGGAGAGGCGGCCTCGACGCGTGAGAGGCGACGGAGATGGCGCCGGCGAGTGAGGATGAGAGGGAGTTGGCGAGGTAGGGTGAAACGCGAGCGAGTGGCTTGCTTCCGTGCGACACAGGCGAGGGCAAAAATGGAAACCGGGAAATATTCGTAACGTGACAATATTTTGCCTACAAGTTCTAAAACGTCTTATATTTTGAACTGGAGGGAGTACATGATTAAGAAACACACTGGAACTGAATAAACAAAAAATAGCAGGACTGCAGGTCATCCCTAGTACGACGCCGAGGACAAAGATAGTAGCCAACAGATTAAATTACAGGGATCAAGAGGCTAATCCAGGAAATGTCAGACGAGCAAGCTAAATATGAGCAGAGTAGCACCAAAACTAGGTTCTTCTATGCCTGTGATCAAATGAGTATTTAGCATGAGTTACACATTTCTAATGTGCAGCAGCTCTTGATTTGTAGTGTCACTTCAGTAAAAGAAACAGTAACAAGCTGACCTGAATGGTATGTATCAGGTCAGATTTCAGACCGCAGTCAGCTCCAAGCTCTGTCCAATGTTTCTGAACCTTCAATCTCTGGATCATCTGCGAGGTTTGTCTGACGCCAATAGAGTAACCTGTAGTTAATGAAAAACTGTTGAATTTCTACAGCCATGGTGAGCATACCGTGAGTACAGGGCAAATAATTATGAATCATCAGAAATGTTATCGTAAAAATCTAGTGGCCAGCCGATTGCGGTTCAGTTAACTAGCACGGATTTGAGTGAAACATAGGTCGACAGATAAGATCTCTATTTCACCGCCGTCCACTGCATTTCAGATTGTAACGCATCCCCTTGTGAACCCAATAGATTGATGAATTAGCTAAGCCTTTTTCGTGTTGCAGGATCGCGTTAATGAACATCTATCAATACCAACTTAATTTAGTAAAACTTCATCTACATTAGACAGTATCATGAACAGGCTCCTTCTACCTCACCTTCCACTAAACTGATACCCTATACAGAGCATATATGTACTGCATTATAGATAGGAATGAAGAAAAAAGAAAGCATATTATAGTCTTGCTACGGTACACCTAGGTTGCAGTGTCATTCCAGTAAAAGAAAAAATCAGGTTGCTTTTCAATTTAAAGGAACTGTTTCAGGTGCCAATCTCTGAGATGTCGACAGACTACAGGAAGCTCCACGCCATGCCATCCTTGTCAGCGTTTCCTGAACCTGAAGACGTTCCATCCTCATCCAATGTCTCTGAACCTTCAGCAGCCATTGGATCATTTGTGAGCTTTGTCTGACGCCCATATACTGCATTAGATGTACTGCACTATATGTCATGCATTTATCTTACAGAGCATATATGTACTGCATTATAGATAGGAATGAAGAAAAATAATGTATTATTGGATGCCAGAGGGAACTCAAAAATATAAATAAGTTTACAAAATGGAAGATGCATCAGCTTTAACATGTACATTTTTTGAAAAAATTGAGTACTAGACTCAGATCGCTTTAAAAAAAAAGAAATGTGTAACAGACCAAACATTCCTTGGGAAAATTACAACGGTGACAAAAAAGTAGCTGTCAATAATAATTATTAACAAAGATATACAGCTCTCACTAGACAGAGCTATCGCTACACGCCTATGGAAGCTCCAATCATAGAAGAAGCTGAAACTGAATTCCAATTTAAGTACCATACTACAAATGAACGGCTTATACAGTTAATTCGTAGAAACTAAGTTGCTATCTGCATGGGAACTGCAATGCTCGGTAACGAAGATACCCATGTTGGGGAATTTATTAAATATAAAGGAAGCCTAAACCTATGTGATGACTATAGATGCTGCAGCACCATCAATAAGTAACATTTTTTTGATCTGAAATAAGTAACATTATTGTGTATATGCAGAGAAGGAACAATCAAGCAAGTATGGTTGCACGACAGCAAATTGTCTCCTAAAAGCTGAAACAAACTGTGCTAATCTTGGACACCCACCATTGCTTTATGCTGCAGTTTGGAAATATAAGACTGTTAACTAAATCATTACCATATTTTCTTGATAAATGGTCATCAGCACGGGAATTGTAATGTACTCAACTATTGGGGCCGAAAGCACGAAATATTAGTTCAGCTAATTGGAATGCAAAATTTTACTTGCGAAACAACATTAAAGACTTCAGGTAATTGATCCGCACCAAATGCCTCTCTATTTGGAAGAAGGCCGCCTGTTGGAAGTCAATAATGATTTCACTGACCAGAAAATTATCAAGTTGCTCTTAAGAATTAATAGAAGAAAGCGATAGATTGTGGAAAAAAACTGCACAATTAGGCTCTGTTTGGTAGCAAAGTATTTCAGCAGTACTTTAGTTTCTCCAAATACTACAGTTTAAAATACTTTGATGTGTTTGGCTATGATTAAATACCGTGGTATTAATACTTCATTATCCCTCGAAACGTGCTATTTTTTAAGTATTGGAGAAACAACTCCGGACCTCTTTTTCTAAAACTGAAGTATTGCTAGCCCAGGTAAGTAAATACTATAGTCTTGTAATACTTCAGTTTTATGAAAACTTTGTTGCCAAACTAGTAGCTTTTAGCAAAGGTAACATAGACAGTTCAGTCACTAAGAATTAGAGCTTACTGAATTTGATTTTGTTTGCCTTATATGAGCCCAACTGCATATGTATCATGCCACAATCTCAATAAACTGAACATGGTGATAGCAACAAATAATGAGAAGAAAGAATCATGCATACAAATAAAAACTGAACTTTGTGTGCCATTCCTAAGAAAAATTCTGATCAATCTAGTAGAAAAATATGAGCTGGTATACTTGCACAACTAAAAAAATAAGCAGTCATATTTGCCTCATATTTTAAGGAACAACCCTCTGAGTCATCGAAATAATTTAACGAAGCATCCATATCTGTTAAATCCAAGAAAGCATCCACATCTGTGTGTTTCAAGCAAGAAATGAAAGTATTGTACTTCTACCACTACACATGTTCGATCCCCGCTAACGCCCTAACACTTTGCCTTCTTGACTGCCAGCATCAAGACGAGCAGTTACCTCAGAGCAACCCTAGGAGAAGGAATCCCTGTCTGGTCAGAGCCTCAAATAGATTGATATTTGGATCTGAACATAGTTTTCATATCTACTCAGTACATTTCTCTTTGTTAAAATGTACCCAATCGACCACCATTATAGCCACCTTCTGATGCATTGCTATCTTAATGTTGCCATGTTTTTCCCTCCCAATTACATTTTAAAATTTTCTAAAAGAAGCTTGCCACAGTTCTTCCTTCAAATTTTCCTTTCATGAGCTCTCAGGAATTTCGGCACTACTTCCCCTTCTGATTTTCTCAAAACTTCATTTACCCTTCAATTGGTTCTAATCAGAACAAAGAAATATTCGTGCAACCCTTAAAAACTGTGGTATCAAATGACTGGATTTGATCAGAAATTAGCCATTGGTGGAATAATTTTCAAAAGCACAAGAGCTAATTAATCCTTGATATTAATTAAAGCCATGCAAACATAGAACTACTCTAGACACTTTGTTAACATATAGCAACATGGCATTCATATATTAGAGGGGATAAGGTTATGACATTACATTCTTTTATATAACATTCAATGCATGAAACTGGATATGAAACTCTCGAACTTTCCAAAAACTATACATTGGCTACGTCCATGAATTATTTCAGACTTCTAAAGTTCTACTTATATCAACTCCAGTTCTTTATAGATGATTAAAACACGAAACATCCATCACCTTAACATGTTGATGATGCATCATACACAACATGATAGGATACTAGAGAAACATTAATTGATAAATCAGGGTACCACTTCTTCAAAACTTTCACGGTTCACGACGGGTCGGAAACATATATTGATCAAAAGCGCATTCAATGCTACCAAAAGATTCAGCATTGAAACTCTGATTTCAACTATGAGTAAAGAAACACTTTTATAAACTAAAGATGCATCATTCACTGAAACTAGCAGAAACAAGGTTGCAAACTTCTGTCATGAACTGCAAAGGAGTATATTTGGCACAAAAGACATGAAGGCCATCTTTTTTCCCAAAAGCAAGCTATATGATACATAAATATAGTAACTGCTGGTGTCAGCAGCTTACTATATAAGACCAAGCAGCAAAGAGATAACGACAACCGAATAAAACTTAATAGATTTAAACTAGCATTCAAGCGCCATAGAGAAGGAAGTAAACTACTTAACAGAAAATAAACTGGCAAACCCCTTACAACGGCAAGTTTCGATTTGAAGCTTGACCTTAGAGGCTTAGACACTATCTCCTCAGCCACGTATAGTTCTAAGTAGGCCACAAAATATTCCATCACTGAGAGAAGTACTCCCTCCGACCCATATTAGTTGACTCAACTTCGTCTAGATACGGATGAATCTAGACTAGATACTTAACTAGATACATATGAATCTAGACAAAGTTGAGTCAACTAATATGGGTCGGAGGGAGTAGATTCTTTCTTACATTAGGCTAAAAACAAAAGCAGCGACATACATATCAACTTTGTATAGAAGACAAGGCAATCTTCAAAACAGGAATCAACTACAACGGAAGCATCCTTTGGAGGGCATTTCAAATGGATCAGCAATTGACAAATCATGGGTATGCATGTTGTCTGTCAAATTTTCGCTAATACAACATGTCAGTTCAATTCGAGCATCTCGGGAAGCTCTATTTTCAGTTCGTAGCAGCCTGTGTTGCTTAGGAAACCAATTTTTCATGCGGTGGTAAGGCAATTTTATTTTCATTTCCTTTAGCACTTTCGCATTCAAAATAAAGAATTTGGCGAAGTCAATAGATGGCCTGGTGCCGTCATAATTCTTCAACACCACTTCTTTGAGATGGAGCTCAAGGCATTCAATTGGGTCGAGTGGGTCATACTTCCAGCTATTATCCATACCCGTCTCTGACTGGAACTGGAGATAGAAAAGAACAACCAATGTAAAAGAAGTTGCCAACAGGTTAGCAATATGGTAGTCAACTATATCACACGTCAAATAAAATGCTGATTTTTACTCACATTGACATATAGTCTCTCCAAGCAGGGGAAGCACTTGAGGAAGTTAACCACTATATCCAGATAAGGGCCGGCAGGTTCAAGAACCAAAATCCTCACGCTGTGCATTTTAGTTGTCAAGCTGACGGCAATCATTTTCTGCAAAAAACATAAAAAGAAGTGCTTTTAATTTTTTTTTAAAAGGAGTCTGAGTATAGTAGCAATGCTTAATTTGCAAGGGATGAAGGCTGCTACCTGGAAAAACGTGGTTCCAAAGTGAAGTTCTGATATGTCTTTAGAGAGCACGCCCAATATCTTCAGTTTAGGTGCCGAGATTACTCGTATGGTGGCTGGGCCAAACTGTGGACCAAGTGGTAGCAGTCTCTCAAGACATGGGGCGTCCGCGATGACCAACTCTTGCAAAAGAACACTCTCTTTCCTCCAGCCAGTGCAAAAGCAAATACTCTTAATAGTTTGGGAGCTGATGCAGAGGCGAGCAGTTCCGAAAGTGTTCTTCAGCTCAAGGCTTTCCAAGACGGGGCAGCCAGATAAAATGCTCTGCAGAGCATCCTCCGAGATGGTGACATTCTCCATGGTCAGCTGCTTGAGGCTCGAAAATTTGAGGGAGAGCTGCACAATAGAGTCGGGGAAATGGCAGACAGAGAATTTGGCCAGACGGAGCGTGGGTGCGAAGCGGTACACGGACAACGGCAGCAGGTAGTAGCCATAGCAGAACTTGTAGTTGATCTCCAACTCGTGCAGGTTGTCCAGGGCCCGGGAACTAAGCCAGTGTTCGAACTTGTTGAAACAGTCACTAATATAGGTGCAGAGCAAGAAGCGGCGTGCAGGGCCGGAATGCTCAGCAAGGATCTTTGTGGTCAGGTCGGCAGTGCTGCAGTCCTTGCCCGTGAGTTTATTGTCCACCACAAGGTTGAGAGGAGCGGACCGCCAGAGAGGGCGCCACCGGCGCGAGATGGCCTGCGTGCGTATACCGTCCTTGGTGGGGAGAAGCGAGATGATACTGCCGAGGACGGCGTCAGGGAGGACGCCTATGCTTCCCCCGTCATCATCGATGTTCCCACTATCTTGGTTGTCATCGATAGGATGGAACCTATGCTCCCTGGCAGCAGGCACTGCCGCCACGGCAACGTCTGCCGCTCTGGATGCCACCTCCCCTGCAGTCGCCGCCACATCCGCTGCCTCCTTAGCATGTAAGGCTGCAGCCGATGCCGCCACAGCCGCCTCCTTGGCAGTGGCAGCAGCAAGCGCCGCGTCCTTGGCAGTTGCCGTAGCAGCCAAGCCCAAGGCCGCCAGCAGGGCGTCCTTGGCAGTCGCCGCAGCAAGAGCCGCGTCCTTGGCCGCAACTGAAGCGGCCAATGCAGCCTCCTTGGCAGCTGCCGCAGCAACCGAGGCCGCCATCACCGCCGCCTCCATGGCTGGCTAGAGACCGGGCTGGAGGGTTTTGGACGAGATAGCTTTTCTTTACCGCGAAGACCGAGTAACTATACGCAGGATCCTTTACCCCCGAGAAAATCGGCGGTGGGGTTTGGGATCCTTTATCCCGCCCTGCTGCTGCCGCGGAATCGCCTGCTATATCCGGTTGATTTCCACCACCGTCGCTGGCCCGATTTTCCTCCTCCCCACTCTCAACAGAGTACCACGCAGGCGAGGTCACTTCTCCTCCTCCACTGCCGCGAAAGAGAGCCCCGTGGCTGGCCCTACCGAGCAGCGCCTCCGCGAAGTGGGAGGTGGCGAGAGGCAGCGGCGCGGCGCGTGCTACCGACTGGCACTTGATGGGGAGCGGCACCGGACGGGACTGGATGGAGGGGAGGGGCGAGGCGGCGGCGTCGTTTCTAGTCTATGGCGAGGAGGAGCTCTGCGTGGGGAAGAGACGGAAAATAACGGCTGGGAAAAAAGGGCAAGAAAAAGTGGCACCCACCGACGAGTTGGTCCCACGGTAGAATTTTAGGGTTGATGAAGTTTTAGTAAAATCACCGTGGACCCTGGTTCTGAATTGTTAGGCTCGTTTAGATTGTTGTTTTTTAGTCCGATCGTTTTTATTTTATAAAAATGTTAGCAAAAGAAGTCCGTGTAATTCGACGATTTTGGTTAAAAAAAGACATTTCAAATGGGGTCTTAATGTTTGAGTCATCCGGACTCCGGAGGTGTTTGTTTCATAAAGACAATCATCTTCCGAATGATTAATGATTTCTCTCTCAATCGTTAAATTTGTTTCTAACCGTCCAAAGCGCCAGCACATAGTCGCACAACATGCCTCTCTATGACGACGGTACCATGGTCTAGCCATCGGGTCAATTTTGTTGAATGAGCCACGTTGAGAACGTGTATATAATGCTATAAAACACATTTTTTTGGTAATTAACTAGGTCTTTGTCTTGAATGAAAGATAATAAAGTTATGTTTTGTAGCACAATAAAAAGCTTCTAGAAATACCGAGAAAAATAGGGGTCCATGTACTATTGCCACGGAAGTTCTACATAAAAAATATTTAGACAATGCTACATAGCATCGACAAATGACAGAGAAATCTTCCTCGGAAAGGTAAAATGATAAAGAGATCTGGAGATAAGATATTTGTAAATGTTCTATTTAGAGGGTAGTTTGTATGAAGACATAGACATAAGATAAATTCCAGTTTCATCTTCGCATTAGATTTTTCAATTGTAAGAAAATTTAATCAAAAAAATATTTACATCATCAACTTTCGTTCAAATTAAAGCGCGGTAGAAACCCCCATGAAAATAGGCTTAAAACCCACACGACAAACAAGTATTCTTGTCCCTATTTATGTGGAAGAGTCACTAGTATCCTCTTGTTTCACAGCCGGTTTAATCTTCGATTGAAATCATGTCAATCGCCAGAAGTTTTTCCTATAGAGCATAGCATCCCCGTGATAGTAGCATAATTTTCATGCTTCACATTATTACCTCAAGCTAGTAGATAATCCATGAAAAATGTTTCACATTCATTCCATTCAAATATCAGTGAAATTAAGAAGTCTAAGATTCATTCTCATTCAATCAAATGTAAGCAATAATTATGGAAATATCAATATAATGTAACATCACCTATTCATACATGAAGTAAAATCCAACTATTAAAAAATAGCATGAAATCCAATTTTCTATTTTTTTATCTGGTAGCAATGATTCTTGGAGTGTACCAAAATCTTGGGTTACCGAATTATTACAGGTGATATCAAGAAAATTTATGCTCATTACATGATTGTGTATTTTTTTTTTTGACAAATCCGACCCTTTGGCAAAACTAATACCTCATATTACCCATAAGTGAAACTATTTCGAACCTGACCACTGGGTTCAGTGCCAACAAAATTTGACATGAGATTGCAAAAAAAAAGGGCCAAGTGGTTTGGCGCCAATGTCAACGACGTCGATCTCACTTCAGTGCCAAGTGGTGTGGGGCGACTTGCTTCGCATAGTATAACTTCATTTACCAAAGGTTCTTCCAAATTAGTTTAAAGATCTTCCATAATCAGTGGTACATCTGACTTGTGTCGTCAGTTGCAATGCAACAGAAGCTCAAGCATGATGGTGTGCTGCTACTAAGCCAATAACACGCTTTTGCTACACATTACAGGAAAACAGAGCAAGTCCACATTATTAACTACTCTTCCTGTTTCATGACAAAATGACTGAACCTACGTACTAAGAAACGGCTAGGTACAGGTGTTTTAGAAAAAGACTAAAACATCTTATAGTGGTAGTATTTTTTTTCTTTCTTTTTGAACTGAACATCTTGTAGTATTTTAAAACAGAGGGATGCAAAATTTTCCATCTCCCCCTTATAACATCAGTAGGAAAAAAACTGAATCAGGCTAAAATCATTGCATACCATTTGCAACAGGGAAAAAAAGAGAGGCAATGATCGTGTACTACTAATAAGTTCCTTTCAGCAAGTGCACCAGGTTTATCTCAATCTTCACAACATTATATTTGTCCATGGACCAGAAGCAAATTCCACGGCAAATGGCTACAGGTGATCACGTAAACAGATAGTAATAAATAAAATATTAGTTACACAGACATGTTCATAACCTTGCATCCACGATAACACTAGAGATTAATAGCACCAAGGAGATTGCCAATACATACTTTCATGGTTCAGAGGCTCACGTCTATACCACTTGACACTGCAATTTAGAAATTTCAGTAATGCTTTCCTAGGAAGTTCCTGAGCCAAAATACTCGGTCCACCTCGTGCATATATGCAGAGCCCTTGGTATTGTTGTCCGTCAAATGGTTTACAACAACTATCAAATCATCCAACGTGAAGCCAGGCATATTCATCACTGGAATATACAGCACATCTGGATGCAACTCACCATCAATCATAGTACCATGAATGGAAAATGCTAAAATTGTCAAAAGCATCCTGTCAAGCTGGTCAAGTCAATGATGTCCTCAATGATCATTACCTCCAGGTGCTCAATCCCATCTGACCTGTTACAGAAAAAAATACATATGACATTATATTGCTATAAAAAGAGCACACAATGTGATGAGGAGAAATATACTCTTTTGTGTGGTACTCTATATAAAATATTTAACAACATGTAAGTGTTTTCTCTAAATCACACCTTTTTCTATGATTCTCAAAAGCATATAGGCGAGTGTTTTGTGCATAACAACATTTAAAATCCAATATACTCATAGCAAAATAACTATTTCACACCACTACACATCCAATTGGTGTTTAATTTTGCACCTGGTGGGCATTTCCGCCTAATATGCCACCCTTATTTAAATTTTGCTCCATATAATGGTAATCTAGGGAATGCCCTAAAGCAAATATAAGAAAAGACTACTAATTTTAGTGTCTCCCAAAAGACTAGGCATTCGACAGACGCGGGTAGAGTATAGGCATTTGACAAAAGATCTATTTTTTTCATTTAAAAGATGTCCTCCTTTGTATTTTCTGTAAAAAACATCACAGGATGCCACAAATACTCCACACCACAATAAAAATGCAAGGAAATAAATTGTCACTTGCCTGGCTCACTTGGTAAAGCGCTGCATCAAGTGACCTTCTTGACTTTCCAGGGAGCTACACAAATAAATAAAACTTGTTCATTGCAAAGTTCAAAAACAAGGCAAGTATTTATATACATGTAGATGAAGTCAACTACACATATATACACATAAGTTCTTAAGCACATTGTTTCTCTGGTGTAGGAGGATGATAGTTTGGCAACTGCTCAAGAAAATCTGCAAGCTATGGCAATTTATTTCTTCCATCCAAAATAGAGCCGTGGCTCCATCACCTACCTGCATCCTGGTAGAGGCATTGAACCCAGCTGCGATATCACGCGCTGGTGGACGAACCAGACTCCTTGCTGTGGAGATGGACCAGCGATGCCCAATACTCGGCCAAATCTTGCTACGAGTTTCTCTTCCAGGGATCCATCGCCTCACGTTCCTGGAAGCTGAACTGGCAAGCCTGGGCGCCCCCGCGGGTGAAGTTCTTCATCTGGTTGGCATGCCAGGACCGCTGTTGGACAGCTGAGCGGCTAGCGAGACGGGGCCTCGCCCACCCCCCACGCTGTCCCCTGTGTGACCAATCGGCTGAAACCATGACCCATCTCCTCGTCGGATGTCCCTTCTCCAAGGCGACCTGGCATGAGGTGCTCTCATGGACCCGGTCCACGGCCCTCCCCCCGGATGGGGAAGACGACTTCGTGGACTGGTGGCTGCAGGTGTCAAGATCTACCCCCCCCCCCCCCGAGCTCTTCGCAAGGGCACTTCCTCACTCATCATGCTGACGGCGTGGTGGATTTGGAAGCTGAGAAATGCGGTAGTGTTCGACAATGCGGCACCCAACCTGGGTGGTCTTCTAGATACAATTCGGTCTGAGGCTAGGGCTTGGGTGGCTGCTGGGGCGACTGGCCTGCGTGCCTTGATCCCCACGGCCCTGTAGTTCTAGTGGGTAGAGTTGTATGGGGTGCTGGCTCCCAGTGAGCCTTTGTATATGTTGTACAGTACTCTCTCTTTTTCTATCAATGAATCGGAACGCAAGGCTTTTGCGTTCTCGCGAAAAAAAAATTTATTTCTACAGCAACCTTTTCCAAGCTGATCTCCAACCATAGTTGGTGATCCAGTACATCCCGAGAAAACTCACAGATGATATGAATGCCTTTCTGTGTGCTCTGTTCTCAGCAAAAGAGGTGAAAAAGGTTCTGTTTATGATGGGCCCCACCAGATCCCGGTATTGACGGTTTTACAGCAGGCTTTACCAAAAGCACTGGGGCCTAATTGGTGATACCACACCATCACTAACGAAGTTCTTGGCTTTGTAAGTGGTGTTCTGGTGACACAAGAGGTAATAGAGCAGTGTTGGTCCCCATCCCAAACGTAAAAACATCCTCAAATTCAGCATTGTGCAATGCAACATTTAAGATATGTCAGAAAGCTCATACAAATAGACTGGCTGGTTCTGGATGATATTGGTTGAGGAAAAAAGTACATTAGTGCCCAGCAGGTAAATTACCGATAACGTTCTCAATGCCTACTAATGTATCCACTATCTGAGAAGAAAGAAAGGCATATCTAGAGCTTGTGCTATCAAGATTTAATAAGACCAAAGCATATGATCGGGTTGAGTGAGATTATCTCAAGTAATTAATGACAAAGATGGGGTCTGCCTCAAGATGATAGCATGAATCATGGAGTGTGTTTTTTCTATCACCTTCTCTGTCAGAGGTTAATGGACACTGAAGGGTTTTTCACCCCACTAGAAGAATACGGCAAGGTCAGAACTGATGGAACTGCTAATGGACGAGGACGACAGGCCATTTCACCCTACTTGTTTCTTTTGCACGCTGTCCTGCATGTTGAAATACCAGGGTCCACAGTATTTGTCCAAGGGAGTTCATATTGGCATTCATGCCCCTTGGGTTCCCCAATAGGAACGGGGCCAATTTGTTGACATAAATAAGTCTGTTATCCTTGGGGGCAGGGAATGGACATGGGAGAGCGGGCTGAAGTGATGAACTATGTCTATTTCCTGATTATCTAACGTATTTTGGTGTATACATATCTATTGTACATACATACTCCTATTTTTTGCGGCCCCAATTAAACTAACTATGCCCATGGAGAAATCTATATACTTGAAACATGGAACAGACAATATGAATCATCTTTATATAAGAATTGGCTGAGAAAAGAGGTATACGTGTTACACAACATGGCATACAATAGTCACCGTCTTCAGATACATTCACAGTTAATACTTTGATTCTCCGAAGATCTCTACGCGTGCAGTATACCTGCATCTGTAAAGCCAAGGAGACATATTTCTCAGTGACTACATTATGCTAATCACGGTTTCGTATAAAGCACAAACCAACATATCAAGTAAATCACTATTAAAATAAACAAAGTAAGTTTACCTCCAAATCCAGATCAGAATTAAGGTCATCTCCACGGTTCTCCATTATGCTCAGCAGCATGTTTTCCAACTGATAAAGAGCAGCAAGAATTTAAAGAGAAGAATAGCATAAAGTAATACTCCCTAAATTGAAAAATAGATGATATTTTAGAGTTGCACACGACATTAAGTGTGAATTGGCACAAGAATTAAATGTGAGTGAAATGTCAATATTTCCAGCAAACTGTATCAAGAAAGTTTCAGGTGATGTTTACAACAGTGGCTGAGAGAAGGAAACCAGAGGACCAAGTAATTCCATGTGAAGGCAAGCTGGCATCAAAAGGAAGATGGGATCAAGAAACTGAAAGATATAGTTGGGAATTGGGTGGACAATGCAGAAACGTCCGAAAAGATCCCAATGAGCTGCTACCACTCTTGAGTATATGGACACGTCCTTATAAAGAGAATGCGGTGATGATGAAATACATGTTGCTCTGTTTGAAACATGTCCCATCAAGAACATATTGAGAGAAATGTTACAATGCAGCCAACGAATTCTTCAGATCAGGGATTATGCTGGCTGGGTTGGACAACACACTTATTACCTTTCCTAAAAGATAATTAACCAGAAGAACTCACAGATTTCAGACCTATTAACGAATGTGATGTGATTTACAAAGTTGTCACCAAATGTTTAATCCATTGGATGATATCATTTATCTTGGAGCCTAACTCTCTGAGTACTTCGTACATGGGCGGATGATTCGGAAAATGCCATCATGTCCATTGACTAAATACTTTCATGTGATTCAACAGTGCAAGAAACCTGATGACAAGCACTCTGCTTACAAATTTGATCTGACAGAGGCATATGATAGAGTTGTTTTTTTGTTCTTCGAGGGAGTTCTGATTTCTGAACAAGATGGGCTTTGAGCAGCATTGAGTGTCATGGATTATGGCATGTGTTTGCTCCGTCCGGTATTGCTGTTCATGCTGTCTTGATTTTTTCCACTCAATTAGGGGCCTACAGCAGGGAGCGGGGTAGGGATGCAAGTGGGTTCCCACCAATATCCCAGTTCTAATTTATTTTGACATTTCTAGTCCAAATCCGAACTGAACTAAAAAAACTCAAAATGAACGAGAAGTGGGATATTGGTGGGATTCCACCTGAGACATTGGCACGGGATGCGACACAACTAGAGAACAGAGATCAATCAGACCCTGCGAGTGACCAACTCAGATTTCGGCTAGGAATATCTAGGGCTCCTGACTCTGGAAGAGCAAATGAAAGGTAGTCAACTCAAGCTGATCAAAGAGAGATTAATCAAATGACTGAAAAATTGATCTGAGATGTACTTGTTACACGGTGGCAAGATAATTTTCTAGAAGTCAGTTGCTCAGGCCCATGCCCATCTAACCTACATTGCAGGTGTCTTCAGATGTCTGCAAATTTCTACGATGATAAGGAAGTTTTCTGGGGAGACCAAGAGGAACACCAAAAAGTTCATTGACTGTCGTGGTAGATCATGATCAAACCAATGACGGCCTAGGGTTCTGAAACATGAGTGTCGAGCTCCTCAAAACAAATGCCATTCGAATGAGATCCTAATAGACATGGTGTTTGCTACTGCCACATCTCCAGCTTGGCGGGATTGCATATTTCTGCACAAGAATATGACCTTGCACTTCGAAAGAAAGGCCAGATTTAGAAGATAGGGGACGGGAAGAAGGCACCAATCGTTTGTGTCGGCTTTGCACACTCAATCTATGTTGGGTTCACCAACTAACAAATCAGAAACCAAGCAATGGAACACTCCTCCTCAGCTGCTTGTTCCAGAAGCACGAGGTGGAATCGATCACCAAAACCAAATTAACTACCCAAGATGCAGAAGATTTCATCCCTGGCACTGTGAAACGATCGTTTTCTTCGCAGTAAAAAGTGAGTGAGCTGCACACAAATTGGCACGTTTCGCCAGAACACTAGTCGATGCTTCTGACAAGTGTGCGTAGCGTCGACGATCTCAGTTATTTGTAGGAAGTGTCATACAGATGTTATTTGGTCTATAAAACACTCATTTCCTTCCAAGAAAATCATTGCCCTTCTATATAAATCTTTCTTTTCCAAACAAAGACACTAGATTACCTCATTTTCCTCCCAAAGCAAGGCATTCAAGCACAAGAAGTGTTAGTTGGCAAAGGAAAGCATCAAGAAGAGTTAATTAGTCCTTTTCTGGATGAGATCGATGAAGGAAAATATAGGAAAAAAGTGACTTAGACCAAATGAAGAACAAATATTATGAATAAGAAATGGAGAGGCTGAAGACATCTACTGTGAAACAGTGAGAGTAGAATGCAAATGTCATGTAAAAATATCTTATAAACATAGAATGCACTAACCTCCACAGTAGTAGAAATGCTTTTTCCATTGAGACATTCAATAATGTCCCCAATTCGAATTCCACATTTTTCGGCAGGACAGTTCTCAGACACCTGAGGTTGAATTGCGATAACTAATCCTTAGTATGAAAGATAAAACAAGCAAACTCAGGAAAGCAACAATAACCAATATCTACCTCTTTAACAATAAGACCTTCATCAATCCCGCACGAGATCAATATCTTCTCAACATGAGCAGGGTTTAGAAGGCCGATGGCATTAAATCTCAATCCAAGGTGGGGTCGAGGGATGCTCCTATACAAAATAAAAATTAAATACATTTCATTTACGTAAACACGAGCACATAAGCCTTTCTAAACGAACAATTCTGGTTAAAACCATCTACCCAACAATAACATGTCTATAAATTTCCAATAGCATACTAGATCAAATAATTTGACATAAATAACATTCTAAGAAGCTCAAAGAGGACATGTCGCAATCTTATATTCAAATAAGAAACATATTTCGTTAGAATCAACACCAATAAAGTTATATCAGAAAACCTTTGGCATTTACATCTTACAGTTGATACCCCACAACCTAGAAATAAGATTGCGGTTCATGGGAAAGCATTATCGAAGTTAAGAGCGAACATGGTTTTCCATCCAATTTTCTCTGCATGCCTTTTTCTATAAATACGACCTCACTGTTGCACAGTGCATGTCCTTTTGGAATCCGCACCACTCAACATTTTTAAGATCTAGCCATCAATATCAAGAAAAATGACATCATCTTAAAACATAATTGCATAATATGTACTTATTTTTATTAAAGGACACATATTTTATGAAACTGATGGTCAAAGTGTAACCTTGGAGACCATATCAATGTCCAAAACAACACATAACGAGACATAAAGGAAGTACTGATAACATATGAAAGCCAATTGTGTTAACCACCCATTTCTTCCATAAAGATTTCACAATGAATCATGCACAATCTTAGTAGACGTGGTTCTTCTTTGATTCTTTCCACCTATGCCTCATCAAGATTCCGCCCCTAGCCTCACTTGTACATGATTTTTGCTACATGTGTTAATTAACAGAAATATATTCAAACATACTCACTATAAACATATAAGATGAAAACCTAGGACTCATCAAGGTTATGTCCCTAGCCTTACTTATACATGGTTTTTGCTAAGTAAATATTTATGGATTCAAATATAGCAATTGTAAAATATGAAAATAAACTGCATCGGAAAAGAGAATCAAAAAAGATAAAAACAGACCAGTCCAAATATAACTTTCCAAACTTATTCTACTTAGAATAAGAGATGAGCAATAATAATGAATCAGCTTGAGAGTAGAATAGAGTTGAAAAAGAAACATACCGGAAGTTTCTCCACAAATGAAAGCACTTGAGTAAAATTGACGAAGGTATAAACGACCCTCGTGAAGAGCTGCCGATCATTCCCACGACATTCCCGTCTAAGTCAATGACAGGACCTCCCATATCATAGTCATACTACAACATTTGAATTGATAATATTAGTTACATGCAACAAAACCGTTTAAAATACATTAGATACAACTCGAGTGGAATATATGTGTACCATATATTCTCGTTGACCTTGAATGTACATATGGTGATACCGCTCATCCCTGGATGGATTTGAATATTCCACTCTACCATGATTTATAAGTAGATTGCAACGTTCATCTCTTCCAAGCTCAAAAATGTCTTGAGCACATTTCACTTTATCACTAAAAGAGGGTAACTGAACTAATGGATCCACTCTGACCCTGAAGAAAGCAAGATTATAGTGCTTCTGGTAGTAGAGCAGGTAGCCCTCTGCAGCAATGTAACCCCACAAGTGGACATTAACCTAAAAAAACATTCGTAAGAGAATTGCTACCAAAAAAAGACCAGCTGCACACTATAACAATCATTTGGATATGACTTGTAAAAAAGTTTCAAGACAAGTAAACATAATCCACGAATAGTGCAACTAGCTATGATACATGACACCATAGTAGAGAGTTATTTGAGACAGCTTAACACAGAAGTAGGTTAGAGTAGAAGCAAAGAAGTCAACCAGAACACTGACGGGGCAAAGGAATAGAAAATGCATCTCCTTAACAGATCACCTTAGCATCAGAAGCATACTGATCTTTGCAGAACCAAGCATCATCCTTGTGTTTTGTGCAAATCAGAAGTGCAGTCGTCACAACGGTACCAGTTCTGCTCTCATTATCGAAATCAATCCAGAAACCAGAGCACCGTGCTAGCGGCTCGCCATCTTCAATTTCATGCACATAGTAGCAAATAAACATCCAAGGTTTCCACAACGGCATCCAAAATAGAAGAGATGGGATAATAATGTTATAATACCAACTGAGGATGAAATGCCAACAACGAATCGAGCAGCACGAAGCACTGTCTTCCTTGCAGGTTCACGGATGTGAAGAAGCGTTGGATCATCAACCAGGCAATTTGGAGGTGTATCTTTCCTAAGCGTGGGCAATCTGATCTGCCGTTCTACAAGCAGAGCAACACACACAAAATAAACACCAGTTAAAAAAAGATTTATGCAGCATTGCAAGGATGATGCCTTGTGGTATTGCGCTACAATTTGGAGGTGTAAATTAAGATTTTTGGACTTGAAAATATGATGAGCAAAGAAACTTCAAAACATGACGAGAGATGAGGGGCACAAACCTAATTTTTGGCTGAACTCCCTATAGGCCCTGACTAACTCGCTGTCGCCTTCGTAGCGTCCCTCGGGCTTGTACGGCACGCGAATTGGAGAGCTGACTGCAGAGGAACCATCATCATCATCATAGTCATCATCCTCGCCCCAACTTAGACTGCAAATTGGGGAGCTGACTGCAGGTGCAGGGGAGCTGTGCTCGAGTATGCTTTTCCCTTTCTCCGGTGATACTCGCTGGCTTGTCCCATCAAGCTTTAATCTTTTCCCGCACCCATCTGCCTCGCCGAGCTCGGTCCGTGCGGTTTGGGATTCCTGCTGCGCGCGCGCCCTCGACCGGGTCGTCACCCCCAGCGTGGCTGCAAGGGTGGAGGTCACACTCATGCTGCCGCGGCGGAGCGGAAGGGGTGTCCTGGATTTCACGGACTCCGTTGACGACCGCATTCTTGCCCTAGTCCTGGTCTCCCTGGATCCGGAACCCTCCCCCTCTCATGTGACGGAAAGCGGCAGCACTGGCCCTCGGGTAAGGGTGGGCATGACCTGCGGCGGAGGAATGCGGGGAGCAGATGCGGCGCTGGGAGGAGAGCAGCAGGCTGCGGCGGAGGAATGCGAGGAGCAGCAAGCGGTGGCGGCAGGACTGACGAAAGAGGAAGCGGCAAAGAATTTCAGCCGCTACTCTGAATTTTTTTTTTTTGACGTTGCTACATACTAGCAACCGGTCCGAGAAAGTTTAAACCAGCGGACATTCCAGCTTACCCATTGTATGAATCGTACCTTACTAAGTATTAAAGGACATGATTTTTAATTAGTCAGCTCAATTCAAAAATGAAACTTCAAAATATTTTCTAGGTTAAATCGTTTGTCCGAATTAAGATCTGTTTTCACTGTTAGGCTAGTCGTGACGAGATCTTTAAAACTAGATCACATATTGGTATGTTCTGACAACTTTTTTTTGAACCAAAAGTTATCCACCCATAACACGTAAGTTATCCGGGCTTCAGCATTTAAGTTATTCACTATAAAATTACCCACTGATCACATGTTTAGGATGGATAATTTTTTTTATTTACCCACGAGTTATCCATAAGTAACACGAGAGTTATCCAGGCTTTAGCATACAAGTTACCCACCAAATAACATATAAGTTATCCACCACTATAAAATTTTATCCACCACTATAACATGTTATAGGTTCTGAGATTAAAATCGGTTTCGCCTCTGCATGTGATGTGTAGGTTAGCTCTCCTATCTTTTGCCTCTTCACTTAGTTTCAGTATGGGTTATGCCTGTGTGATGCATCAGTATGGAATAGACATAAACTAAGGTAACTATAATTTTCATGGCATCCGGCCATTTGACCTAGGTATTTATGTTTGTTTATAAGTATACCTTCTTGTTTATATGTAGTGCAAGTATGCTCATCTCAATTCTTGCCTGGCATAAACTGAAGCCCCGTGTCTATATTGATTGTATGAAGCCAAGATCAGCTCTCTCCGACAAGTGGAGATGTATCATTGGGAGGGTGGTTTGCTGGGCTAGATGCGGAGCACATCAATGGCTGGCAGGGTGTGTTGTGGATCAGAAACATGTCAGTTTCTTCGGTTGTTCTTCATACCATTCAACATCTCTGAACATGAAAACCATGTCACTAACATTTCCTTTCTGAAACGTTTTTTATTTCAGACTATGAGTGGAAGACACAAGTAAGGAATGTCTATGTCACATCATTCGAATGGAGGTGCAGCGGGGTCTGCAACCCAGTTGGGAGCCTGAATGTTTTGCATTTGAGATGTGGTGAAGGAGACATGCCAACAGAAGAATGGTCGTGCAGAAAGTTTGTATTAGACGACCCTGAATTTGCAATAAAAACTAACTCTCTGCAGTGACAAGGAACTGACAGCACCCAAAGATTAGTTTCTCTCTTTACACAACACATGTTCTAACTTATTCAGTCAACACATAAATGAGTTGATAAATACCTTTTAAAAAATATAAATTCATAGTTTGTTTCATTTTCTCCTATTCACCTAGATAGAAAATGTATTGGCTGACGGTTGAATCTTCCGCCAATAAATGCATCCATCGTTGTATGTTTTTTCCAAGTTAGCATTGTGTTACTATTAATTGTTTTCTTCAAATACCCACTTCAACCTCAAGCTTGGCTATCTTAAAAGTGTATCACTTTGTCATTTTTTATTGTTCTTGCTCTCAGTAGAATTCTAGCTCAATCATATTTGAGATCGAGTAGGACAATAGTTATGACCACTTGTGTAGATATTTAATAACTTAGTTCACACAATTTCCTTTCTTGGTTCACAATTGGTTCAATCATCTCTTGTTTTTTATCCTTGTCTTACCAACGTTACATTGTCAGATCCATGGTATATTGATGCTGGATACACTGGTTTTTATCGGTAAGTTATGTACGTGTTGATAGTTGATACTAGATAGACCATCTGTTCACACTTCAGTTTACTGCGTTTTCTTGCATTTCATTCTTCGTATAAACCTAGGCTCAGTTACTTTTCCTTTTATGCACCGCTGTTTAGAAATAATGTAAATGATATTTTTCTTTTGAATAGAAACAGAGTGCATATGCACTCTCAAATATATTGCAGCTCAAAAACATTGTATATCGTGAATTACAAAGCCCAGATGCCGAAACTTGTCGATTGCGGCCATCACTGGACAGGCATGATTGTAATGAGCTGAGTTCCTACAGGAACAGGTAGGCTCAGACCTAGATGATCTTCTTGCCTGTTGCGCGCAATTGTGGGCGACTCCATTTATTTCTCTGGCAATGTGAAAAGTGGAGCCTAGCAAAGGCTGCACAAGATTCTGAAATTCAATTGCTTGCTTTCTAATCTTCCAGATCGTGTTATGATAAGTTGCCCCCGAAGCTACCACTGTCTTTGCAAGGTTTAGATTATCTGTGAAGAAAGTTGGCCTTAGAAACATCATTGCAGCAGCAAAGTGTCCTGCCAGGACCAGCGCATTAGCTTTAGCCTGCAATGGGTTGGACACTCCAGCTTTGGATGCCATGATGAAAACATCGTTTCTTTTTCCATCCTGCAAGGATTCAGCATAGTAAATGCCCACACCAGCAGTAGAGTTTGAATCTCCAGCTCTTTCCTTTCAAGCAGCATCAACATAGATTTTTGGTCCTGCAAAATAGAAATCAGTAGGAACCGAGACTCCAGAGCTGCTTTTTCTAGCTTAGCTGGCTTGAAATAGTTGTTCAGTCTCCAGATCCTTGAGCAAAGCTGCCGTGTGTATAGGTACCTGTTGAGGATAAGATTTCTTCCTGCAAAAGAGTTGGTCGTTTCTAGCTTTCCCGGTACACCAAAGAAAGGTAAAAAGGAAATTCAGGTTGACAACTGGGTGGTTCTGGTTCAGAAGATTGCTAAAGATTTGAGTGATGTCCATAGCATTGTTTGTTAGGCTCTCGGTTTTGATAAAACAAGGGGGCGGCATACAGACCGCTTTTGCAAAAGGGCAAAGAAAGAAAAGATGAGTGTCTGTTTCAGGAACATTGCACCTGCAGCAGTCTGATTCGCTCCTTTTTCAATACATATTGGCAAGTTCTGTTAGCTGGGATATGAATGATGCTATAATTTCTCTGGCTCGTGACTAGGATAAGCAAAAGTATGACCGATATAGAGAGGCAGTGACCATAATCATGAAATAGAAACGTGTGCAACTCATATTATGCAACCCTTACTTATAGTGTGCATGTTGTTATTTCACTTGAATATTTTTGCCGAATTGAATAAGCACCTAAGTGTGTTGTATGTATGTGTGGTGGCTAAGTTATTTCTTAGACAATATACTTACGGATTACAAAATGGTTTATCCAATGGTGGTTTGGATAGCGCTTACAAAACGGTTTATCCAATAACATATATATATAGATTAAGGATGAGCTCCTGTTCTTAGAATTAGAACCAAAGTATAATAGGTGAATGGTGGTTGTATCTATATAGATTATACACCACTATATTACCGTAATGTTGTTTTTTACCTTTTCGGATTGGTTGTTTTGTCGTTTTTTGACAAATCATGTGTTATCATCCCCACTTTGATAAGCTGACTGATTTATATGTATTTTGTATTTGTGTTAAGACATTCTCGGTCTGCATCCTACAGTTTTTTATTACTACCTTTGTTCCTAAATATAAGATAGAAATAGGCAGTATCTTGCTTCTCTTTGTTGACTAATGCTTCTCTGGTATGTCTTTCTTCACTCAGCAAATGTGAAGCATATGGATTTTGAACTACAAGAACGCCTCATCAATGAAACTTGGAATGCTCTTGTGAACATCATTGCAGGCATTGCGTTTTAGATTTAAATGTCAAAGTCTCCGATTGGAGAAGCGAGTTGAGAATATGAGGAAGCAACCTAAGACCCATACTGCACTAGGCAGGTGGTTGTGATCTATGAATTAGTCATGTAATAACGGTTGTACTGCATGTTGTATCCCCAGTTCCAAACATAATCTAATTTTAAATGCTTAACATATCGTTTTACAAATTGTTCATCCGTGTGAAAGTCGGTGCCATTGTCAAAGGCTCATGTTATTTATTAGTATTGCTTTGTCTACTATGTATACCAACAAAGCCGTGCTTGATGTTGCTTGCTATCATAAATTGATTTCTATAAATGGTCAATATAGCGTTTTATGAACTGTTTATTAGTACGGAAGGTGGGGGTCGTGCGCCAAGGCGCACCCCTAAATCTAGTAGATGGATATAAGAGCATCTCCAACGGACCAACTGGACATCCAGCAGACGATCTCAGATGACGATCCACGCCGAGACGACTTATGCTCTGAGGTGTCGGAGGACACCGTGTCCGACGAGGAGCAGTCTAGCGCTTTATTTTCTGTTTATATGTATAATTATCGAATATTCTATTTTTTGTTCGTCCGAAAACTTTTTTATGCAATTTTTAGATCCTATGTTTTATTAAATTGTGCAAGCGCGGTTTGTGTGTCGTATTATAGTGCGCCTGCCGAGGACACTCTATGCGCTGTATTTTTCCCGTGCCCATTTACGGCCTTTGAAAAAGGTTGCGCTAAAATAGCGCGCGCAAATGCTCTAGCACGTGTTGTATCCAGATTTTTGCACGCGCTATAATGCAGCATCTGCTGGAGATGCTCTAAGTTCAATAAGGTACTCTCTCCATTTCAAATAAAGTGGCTTGACTTTGTGCAAATATATAGTATTCGCCGCCCGTGGAGGACGAGGTCGGAGTTCCCAGCGGCGCGCCAATGAAAGTGATCCCTCCTCTTCGTGTGCGCCTCCCCGCCGCTAGCGTGGTTGTTCAGCGCCTCGCGTTCTCCGTGCTCGGTACCCTGAGACGGAAGATACGCTTGGTCGTCGTCCTATTGGGGATTGTCTCGTGGCTCCGACCCTACCGGTTCAGCGCCATGCGTACATCCCCATTGTTCCAATATCTGTGACGCACTGTGACACCCCCGAGATCAGGGCTAAACAAATCCCAGACTTCCGTCTGACATAAGCTTAACCTTGAGCTCGAGGATATCCAGTGGAGAATCGGTAACACAACGGTGACCCTACGACACAAAATTTATTACATCAAGCTCATAACTGAGCAGAGAACCAAATTATTACAAAACAGAGGTCAAATCCCGAAGCCGGTACTTAAAGATGTGAGGCGAGGTTGGTTCACCAGGGGCTCCATCGACCCCAAGCAACCCCGGCCACGCTTACCTACCTGTTATGAATGCACCTTCTTCACCCGGCAAATCTTTCAAAAGGTTTTCTATGCATACGTCGAATGGAACGCCCGAACTATGTGACTCATGAAATCTACTAGGCAAGTTAGTTGGTCATGAGGTTTTCCAGGCCCCGTGTGGTTGTACGCTCGTCTTGGTTCCAAAGGCAAGAACTCATGTCCTAGTGGTGACAAGCATGGGACTAGAAAAACCATATCCCACCGTGGCCTCCCATACAAGCCTTAGCATGTTTAAACTCATATCACCTCTAATATCATCTCATCACGTTCTCCTGTCATACTAAATTATATGTATCTGATACATCATCTGGATGGACCAGTACTGACAGCTATGCATGGCTAAGCAGGACAAACATATAAGCTCTAGCAGTGCACACAAGCCAAACCTAGTTATGCTAGGAGCAGTGGATCAGGTAATATAAGCTCAAAGGGAGTAATGTAACAGATAGGATACTCTATCTATCGATAGAAGACCACAGTAGCATCGTATGCAACATGGCAGAATTGAAATGCTTCGAAAGCGTAGGATTATATCATGGTGGGGCTATGCTTTCCTTTGCCTGTTGATAACAGATAATCAAATCTTTGAGAGCCTTCATCTTGACTTGATTATTTTTGGTCAGGTATTTGTCTCCGAGCTTTGATGGTCTTGTCCTCGGGCTTCGATCTCGATCTCGATCTAGATATCGTATTCTACCGGGAAGAACCAAACACCGGAAAGAGAGGGAAACAATCAACACATGGCATCGATGTAATGCTCAATCAAGTATGATGATATGACAAGTTAGTTTGTATTGAAATGTAACCCTAAAGCATGCTCGACAATTTAATCGGGGTTCCGAGGGATGAAAACCCTAACTCGGGGAAACTCCAGAATCACCTATGAGGGGTTACTATGTTGTTCTAATTAAACTTGTCATAAAAGTTGTTGAACAATGCATGGTTATAGCTTAAAGAGATAGTTCTCATTTTTCTGAATATTTTGATATATTATTTGTATTTTTCTGACTTATAAATAATTAGTTATTGAATTTATAAGTTTAAACCAAATTCTGGAATTATTAAATAATTTTAAAACATTTATTGCGCAAGGCTGACATCAACAGTTGCACTAAATATTTTTTTACACTCGAACTGAACCTAGCCAGTGAGGCTGACAGAGGGGCCCGAGGCCACCTCAACGGCCACGCTGGCGGTCAGCGGTCAAAGAGTACCAGGGGCACGTCACCCTAACGCGGGCATGACATTAGCACGGCGTCCACCCTCAGGCGGTGGTCGCCGGCGACGACAGAGGCCACTCCTACAAGCGCGGCTGGGCGGGTTCGACGCAGGGGAGCACGACAAGCCTAAAAGTGGCGGCGCCACCGAATTTTGGTCACCGGAGCCGCATCTACGGCGAGCGGCGGCGGCGGGGCTCACGGGTCTACGGCGCACGAGCACAGGGCGGGAGGGGAACATAGGAGGGGTCCATGAGGACCAGAACCTCACCACGAAGCGAACGGAGGCGACGGCGAGGCCGGAGGAGGTCTGGAACGACGGCAGGGTCGACGGCGGAGCTCGTCGGGCTCGGAGAAGAAGACGATCTTGGCGTGATTGGAGGCACGCGGAGTCGATTTCATCGACGGGTGGCTCCCAGAGACGAGGCGGAGCTGATGGTGGCCTTAGAACGGCGAGGGGTGGCCGGAAACGGCGGCGGTCACTGGCATATGGCGAGGCTAGGGTTCGGCTTCGCGCGAGAGAGGGGAGAGGGAGGTCTCTAGGGAGGGGGAGAATGTATGAGGACGAAGGAGACGTGGCCGCGACGCTCTTATCCTCCACAGGGGGTGGCGGGACGCATCGCAGCGGCTGGCGGCATCGGGCGGCTTTCGCAGCGACAGCGAGCAGCTCGGCGTCGGGGACGAAGGCGACAGAACGTCAAAGAGGTATGCGGGCTAGGGTTGGGCCGCGGGTGCTGCGGGTGTGCGGCAGGAAGAGAGGAGAAGGGTGCTGGGCTGGCTGGGCTGCGGCCTGAGAAGCTCTAGCTGCAGTTTTATTTCCAGAAACTTTTCTTTTTCTATTTACCTATTTTCTCTTTTGTATTTTCAAATCCAAAGCTATTTTGGGCATTTCAAAAAATGCCATAGACTTTGTAAAACATTTAAAATAATGTGAGGCCCTTATAATATTTTGGGCTTTACAACTTGTTGACCATTTTCAAAATATTTGACACCATTTGAAGCAATCACAAGGAGGGGGAATATTAGGGTTTTATGATTTTGATTTATTTCCCTCAATGCAATTTTAAGAGTTGATGCTTATGCAATGCACAATCAAAACCCTAATATACAATTAGCTAAAAGTGGGGTGTTACAGCTCTATCCCCCTTACGAGAATCTCGACCCGAGATTCCAAAGGTAGGAAAGAGACGGAGATATAAAGAAACAGGGTCACTCTAAAGATAAGAGGAATGCACACTAAACGACACATAGAGTACCTCATGGTCAACTCATGGATGGAATGTTTAGAAACAACTCTGAGATGACGACATGAAGTACAACAAGGTAACAGAGGAAACAAGAGGAGATGGTTCCAAGTTGTTGGATATATGGTCTTCAGAAGGATTGAGACCATGGAACTTACAGTAAGTTTTGAAGCTTTTGAAAAGGAGAGCTTCCAATAGAGAGAATATGACCATAGACTTCGATAGGGAACCTCTACTAAGCGGCTTAAGTAAAGATTTCAGGTTGCGAAGATATGGATCAGCAAAACCAAGTTGCTGAACTACTTTTGACACAGAAGGGTCACTCTTCATTCAACAGAAGGCTTAAGACAGAAAGGTGTTTTGGTGGGGAGGACTCATAAGAGTCACAAGGAACATGTGTCAAGAGAAACTATAGATTACCAAAATCATAGTCACTCTTAAAACATGGGAAAGAAAACAAAGGAAACTCTTTATTCATCTAGGTATACCAAAATCTTTGCCAAAGATCATGGTATCACTTTACACCGCTAGGATGAATAGTTAATAAGATTCCTGATGACACGAGAAGAAAGAAACTTCATTCTCAGACTTCAATTACTTGGCATACCCGTACAGTTGCCAACATAAAGGGTCTGGAGGATCGACCGAGAGACATTTATCAACACTACTTTAAATGTTCTCCTCGATGTTCGAGACACGAGACATCAAGTAAAGGTCGGACTTCGGAGACAAAGGAGATCATAAGCACAACTTCTAGAATAAATCATAGAAGAAGCCTCACGAAGAGTGGTTGTTTTTGCTGATTCAGGAGAATATGGCAAAAGGTCTTTCCGACTAAGTGTGTTTACCATTGCATCAATCTTGTCGGATTTTCAAAGAGACCTATGTCAAAACCTTGAAGAACACCAACCATCATTACTGCTTGAGATTCAGCTTTAGTTAGGCAAAATGATACTTTAGACTTAGCATGTCCGAATAGAAAGTTTGCAACATTTACCGCAAGGATAAAGTTACTAGATTCTCAAGATATGGACTATAGTGTTAGGCTCCAAAAGATGAGTTGAGTTGCTAGACCCATGTATTTAGCAACTTGTCGAGGGATGACTGCATACATATAAGGTTCTAGCAATAAAACACACGTGTATCCTTAAGGAACGGAGATAACTCTTCTCAAATTCACGACGACATCTTTCAACAATTGCTCGTGAACCAGGGAAGGTTACTACTAACATCCAGAACACATACTTCGAAATAACACGAAGATGGTTCTCGAAATTTTCCAACATTAATGCCAAATGTTCCATATGAATCAAATCTAGCATGGAAAATATAAGGATGTCATTGACGGGCTCAACAACAAACTTATCAAGACAATCCGACAATCCATTAAGATGGACTCATATGTTGTGTTAACAAGGCAAGAATACTGGTAAGATTAAAGGACACGAAGATGTACTCAAGTGAAACATCACATGAAGAAATATCATCGAGATAATCCTTGGAACTGAGTTCGATTTGACGATAACCCAAATCAAATCAAAGGTGGGGGACAATAACATATCCTCAAAGGAGATATTATGTTTTTGAAGGGTTTTGCAGCATAGTAAATCAAAAAAATCTACGGATACGAACAAGAAAGCCAAGATCTAATCTAGGAGATGCAATGAACGAGATAGATAGATGAGATCTTCATACCCTTGAAGAAATCGCACAGCGGAAACGTTCAACAGAACGTGGGTGATGTAGTCAAACTAGCCTTCTCCTCGCGATCCGATCCAATCCAACGCCGCAAGTGACGGCGCCTCCGAGAGATGCACACGTACGGTGCCGCGACGTCTCCTCCTTCCTTGGTCCAGCAAGTGGGGTGGAGAGATGGATTGGATCTGCAGCACAACGGCGTGGTGCTATGGTGGAGAGTTTCTGCAGCAGGGCTTCGCCTACACGCAGTCGGGAGAGAGAGAGAGGAAGGGCAGCAGCTGGAGGCTAGGGTTTGGGGTGAGGGGAGGGTGCGCCCCCTGCCCACCTTATATAGGGGCTTGCCGGCCCCCTTGGCCCCTCCTCCAAGCCCTAGGGCGGCGGCCCCAAGGGTGGAGTGGGGGGCAAGTCTTCCCCCCCTTCTAGAAGGTTTCCCTAGGGTTTCCCCTAGGGTTTGGTCGGCTCGGCCTATGGGGCCTTGTGCCCCTGGCCCAAAGAATCCAGGGCACTCCCTCGTAGGCCCACGCACCCCTCCGACAAGTGGGGCCACGTTCGTCCCACTCCGGAAGCTTCTAGAACCTTCCGGTACAATACCGAATACTCCGAAACGATTCCGAAATCCAAAAACTGCTTTCCTTTATATGAATCTTATTCTCCGGACCATTCCGGAACCTCTCGTGATGTCCTGGATCTCATCCGAGACTCCGAACAAAAACTCATAAACCAATTATCCATTCTATCCTAGCGTCGAGGCACGTTAAGTGTGTGTGACCCTACGGGTTTGAGAATATGCAAACATGATCTTCTATCAATAATCAAAAGCGGGATCTGGAAACCCATATTGACTCCCACATATTCATCGATGATCATATCGGATGAACCATGATGCCAGGATTCAATTAATCCCATATATATATTCCCTTCGTCACGCGATATTTTACTTGCCCGAGATTCGATCGTTGGTATCGGCATACCTAGTTCAATCTCGTTCACAGCAAGTACTTTACTCGTTCCGTAATCCGATATCACTTTGTGATTAACTCCTTAACCACGTGCTTGCAAGAGGTGTTGATATCGATTACCGAGTGGGCCCAAAGTATATCTCTTTGACTCGGGAGGGACAAATCCCATATCGATACATACAACCCAACAAGTACTTTCCGATCACCTGAGAGACACCTTTATGATCACCCTCACATAGGATTACGTTTGATGACCTCAAAGCTTTCTTTCGATACCAGGGAGTTGCATTATCTCATGGTCTAAGGAATACACTATTTGACATAGGAAAAAGCTTCGCAAAGATGAACACGATGACACGATCTAATTGCTCTGCTTAATTTGGGTCTGTCCATCATATCATTCTCCTAATGACATGATCTCATTATTAATCGACAACTCATGTCTATGGTTAGGAAACCTTAACCATCATTAATCAATGAGCTAGTCCATAGAGGTGTAATAGGGACACGGTGTTGTTTATAAACCACACAAGTATCAAAGTTTCCGCTTAATACAATTCTAGCATGGAATATAAACTTCATCATGAACAAGAATTATAACAATAACATCTTTATTATTGCCTCTAGGGCATAATTCCAACAGTCTCCCACTTGCACTAGAGTCAATAATATAGTTTACATCTGGCAACAATCTAACACCCATGGCATTAAGGTGCTGATCATGTTTTGCTCGTGGAAGAGGTTTAGTCAACGGATCTGCGACATTCAGATCCGTATGTGCTTTTCTAATCTTCATATCTCCATCTGTTATATAATCTCGAATTATATGAAAACAGCGGTTGATGTGCTTGGTCTTTGGATGATATCTTGGTTCCTTAGCCAGTGCTATGGCGCCAGTGTTGTCGCACAATATCTCTAGTGGGTCCAAGGCACTTGGAACCACACCAAGCTCAGTGATGAAGTTCCTGATCCAAACTCCTTCACTTGACGCTTTTGCAGCAGCCATGTATTCCGCTTCTACTGTAGATCCCGCGATCACGCTTTGCTTGCAGCTTCTCCAGCTCATAGCTCCTCCATTCAAAATATAAATGTATCATGTCTGAGATTTAGAATCATCCGGGTCGGTGTCAAAACTAGCGTCGGCATAACCTTTTACGACGAGCTGCTCATCACCTCCATAGACCAAGAACATTTCTTTAGTCCTATTTAAATACTTTAGGATGTTGTTTACGGCTGTCTAGTGTTCCACTCCTGGATCACTTTGGTATCTGCTCGTCAAACTAAGAGCATTGGACATATCCGATATAGTACACAACATGGCATACATGATAGAACCTATGGCCGAGGCATATGGCACTTTGCTCATAGTTTCTCTATCGTTTACCGTAGCTGGACACTGAGCCTTGCTCAATATCTTACCTGACAACATGGGCAATGAACCTTTCTTTGCTTTATCCATTCTGAACCTTTTCAGAACTTTGTCTAGGTATGTACTTTGGCTTAAAGCTATTAGGCGTCTTTGTCTATCTCTATAGATTTTGATGCCTAATATATAAGCAGCTTCTCCTAGGTCTTTCATTGAAAAACATTTATTCAAATAACTCTTCACATCGTTAAGCATACCAATGTCATTTCCAATAATCAATATGTCATCCACATATAGTACTAAAAACGTCACTGAGCTCCCACTCACTTTCTCGTAGATACATTCGTAGCAATTTGGAACAAATCCAAAGCTCTTGATCACTTGATCAAAACGAAGGTTCCAACTCCGAGATGCTTGCTTCAGTCCATAAATGAAACGCTGAAGTTTGCACACCTTATCAGCGTCCTTAGGATCGACAAAACCTTCGGGCTGCATCATATACAACTCTTCATCAATGTTGCCATTGAGGAACGCAGTCTTGACATCCATCTACCATATTTCATAATCATGAAATGCAGCAATTGCTAATAAAATCCGAATGGACTTAAACATCGCTACGGGAGAGAAAGTCTCATCGTAGTCAACACCTTGAACTTGCTGAAACCCTTTTGCGACAAGCCGAGCTTTATAGACAGTAACATTACCATCCGCGTCCGTTTTCTTCTTAAAAATCCATTTGCACTCAACGGCCTTACGGTCGCTAGGAGGGTCCACCAAAGTCCATACTTGGTTTTCGCTCATGGATCCCAATTCGGATTTCATGGCCTCTAGCCATTTCTCAGTCTGGGCTCATCATTGCTTCCTCATAGTTCGCAGGTTCACTGTTGTCTACCAACAAGACGGTTAAAACAGGGTTGCCGTACCATTCAGGAGTGGCACGTGACCTTGTCGACCTGCGACGTTCAGTAGTAGCATCGTTCGAAGTTTCATAATCCTCGTCATTAGCTTCCTCTCTTGTTGGTGCAGACGACACTGGAACAATTTCAGGTGCTGCGCTACTCTCCAACTCGAGAGAAGGTTCAATAACCTCGTCTAGCTCTACCTTCCTCCCACTCACTTCTTTCAAGAGAAACTCCTTCTCAAGAAAGGATCCGTTCTTTGCAACAAACACTTTGCCTTCGGATATGTGGTAGAAGGTATACCCAATCGTTTCCTTAGGGTATCCTATGAAGACGCATTTCTCTGCTTTGGGTTCGAGCTTGTCCGGCATCAAATTCTTGACGTAAGCTTCGCATCCCCAAACTTTAAGAAACGACAACTTAGGTTTAGCACCAAACCACAGTTCATACGGTGTCGTCTCAACGGATTTAGATGGTGCCCTATTTAAAGTGAATGCAGCGGTTTCTAATGCATAACCCCAAAATGATAACGGCAAATCCGTAAGAGACATCATTGATCGCACCATATCTAATAGAGTTCGATTCCGGCGTTCAGACACACCATTGCGCCGTGGTGTTCCGGGTGGCGTGAGTTGCGAAACGATTCCACTTGCTTTAAGATGCGTGAGAAAATCATAACTCAAATATTCACCTCCACGATCGGATCGTAGAAATTTAATTTTCCTGTTACGATGGTTTTCCACTTCGTTCTGAAATTCTTTGAACTTTTCAAACATTTCAGATTTATGTTTCATTAAATAGATATACCCATATCTATTTAAGTCATCAGTAAAAGTGAGAAAATAGCGATATCCACCGCGCGTCGAAACACTCATTGGTCCGCATACATCGGTATGTATGATTTCCAACAAGTACGTTGCTCGCTTCATTATTCCGGAGAACGGGGTTTTGATCATCTTGCCCATGAGGCACGGCTCGCACGTGTCAAATGATTCAAAATCAAGAGACTCCAAAAGTCCATCAGAATGGAGTTTCTTCATGTGTTTTACACCAATATGACCTAGACGGCAGTGCCACAAATAAGTTGAATTATCACTATCTACTTTGCATCTCTTAGCCTCAATGTTATGGATGTGTGTTTCATTGCTTTCGAGATTCAGAAGAAATAAACCATTCACAGCAGGTGCATGACCATAAAAGATACTATTCATATAAATAGAATAACCATTATTCTCTGATTTAAATGAATAACCGTCTTGCAATAAACACGATCCAGATATAATGTTCATGCTCAACTCAGGCACATAATAACACTTATTAAGGTTTAAAACTAACCCCGAAGGTAAAACTAAGGAGAGCGTGCCGACGGCCATCACATCAACTCTTGATCCATTGCCAATGCGTATCGTCACCTCATCCCTTGCTAGCCGTCGTCTATTCCGTAGCTCCTGTTTCGAGTTACAAATATTAGCAACTGAACCAGTATCAAATACCCAGGCACTACAACGAGCGCTAGTAAGGTAAACATCAATAACATGTATATCAAATATACCTTTAATGGTGCCAGCCTTCTTGTCCGCTAAGTACTTCGGACAGTTGCGCTTCCAGTGACCCTTGTCCTTGCAATAGAAGCACTCAGTGTCCGGCTTAGGTCCAGACTTGAGCTTCTTCTCAGTAGGGGCAACACGCTTGCCGCTGCCTTTCTTGAAGGATTTCTTTGCACCCTTACCTTTCTTGAAGCTAGGGGTCTTGTTGACCATCAACACATGGTTATCTTTCTTGATATCCACCTCCGCAGCTTTCAGCTTAGCGAAGAGCTCAGTGATCGTATCAGTGGAACCAATCTGATTGTGAGTAACTACAAAACCTTTGTAGCTAGGAGGGAGTGATTGCAGAACTCTGTCAATCTTGAGCTCTTCTGGAATCTTGCAATCCAGTTGCTCAAGACGTTGAGTGTAGCCCGACATCTTAATGGCGTGCTCACTAACGGAACTCCCTTCCTCCATCTTGCAGTTAAAGAACTTCTCAGAGATCTCATATCTCTCAGAACGGGCCTGAGTCTGAAACATAGTTTTCAGTTCCTCAAGAATCTCAAAGGGCCCGGCGAACTCCTCAAAACGATTTTGAAGGTCTGGTTCCATAGAAAACAACATGGTACTCTTAATCACTCCATAATCATCTTTGCACAACTGATAAACAGCTTTTTCATCAGCCGGCGCATCACTAGCAGGGGCGTCACCTAGCGCTTTCTCAAGGACATAGTCCTTTTGTCCGCCAGCGAGAATGATTCTCAGATTGCGGAACCAGTTGGTGAAGTTAGACCCATTATTCTTAAGCTTTTATTTCTCAGCAAAAACGTTGAAGTTGAAGTTGGACTTAGCCATTTGATCTACAAAATTTGCAAGTACAATTTAGACTATGTTCATGATAACTAGTTCAACTTAATCAAATTACTAGATGAACTCCCACTAAATTCAACATCCCTCAAGTTGTTTAGTGAACACGATCCAAATTCACCACACCTAATCCGATCTTCACGAGAAGAGATGTGGTTTCAATGGTGGACAACAAAGTGTCGATCATATCATTCATATGACTCATGCTTAACCTTTCGGTTCGTGTGTTCCGAGGCCATGTCTGTACATGCTAGGCTCGTCAAGTCAAACCCAAGTATTTCCGCGTGTGCAAAACTAGCTTGCACCCGTTGTATGTGAACGTAGAGTTTATAGCACCCTATCATCACGAGGTGCTTGAACACGACGAACTTTCGCAACGGTTCATACATGGGGAGAACACAATTTTATCTTGATCTTTAAGTGAGGAATCATCTTATAATGCCACCGTCGTGATCTAAGCATAATAAGATACATAAAAGGATAAACATCACATGCATATAATTTTATGTGACATGGTATAGCCAATCTCCGCGCAATGATCTCCATCTTGTGCGCGCCAGCATGATCTCCATCACTCCACCATGATTGCCTCCACCACGAATAGCAACTACAACTATTGCTAACTACTTAGCGATAAAGTAAAGCTATTACATGGCGTATAAGAAGTTGACACACAGGTCATACTGTTGGAGATATGCCCTAGAGGCAATAATAAATGTAGTTATTATTATATCTTTATATTTATGATAAATGTTTACATTCATGCTATAATAGTATTAACAAGGAAAAATTAATACTTGTGTGATTTGTAAACTTTGTAGGGGTTCGTAGCATGGAAAACAAAAAAATTCTACCGCATGAACACACAATCAAGATCTAATCTATGATCAAGCCAAGATCTATCTACTAGATTGTAGCAACGAGTCAACAGAGTACTAACCCTCGAAGATCCAAAGCGGTTAACGAGAGCAGATTCTCGTGGATGATGTAGTCGTACACTTCCGATCTCAAGATCGCGTAGACGATCCTTCCGGTGCTGCGTTCCGGCAGCGCTTCCGCAGTCGGTCACACGTTCGGTACTCGATGAAGACCTTCCTATCCCTTGTTCCAGCAGGCAGCGGAGGCTGTAGCACTCTCCTTGCGATTCCGGCAGCACGACGGCGTGGTACCGGAAGTAGAGGGGAGATCTCGCAGGGCTTCTCCTTAAGCCGGAGCGAGTATGGTGGACTATGAGAGAGCCTCGGTGATCTAGGGTTTAGACGCACCAAGGAGAGGGAGCTAGGCCGGCGGCTAGGGCAAGGGGATTGCCCCAACTCGGCGACTTGGCAAACCCTAGGAGGCGGCAGCGACAATGGTGGAGGCCGGCGGCTAGGGTTTAGGTTTAAAGGAGAGAGGTGTTGTGTACTTGGAGGGGCAGCCCTGCCCCTCCTTATATAGGTGGAGGGAGGCGCGCCAGGGGAGGGGAGTCCCTCCCCAACTCGGATCCCAAGTGGGCCGGCGGTGGAGGGGAGGAACTCCTCCCCAAGTAGGTTTCCTACTTCCCCTCCACCTTCCAGAATAGCCGTTTGACTTTTCAAATTGGCGTTTGACTTTTTCAAACTAGGATTTGATTAAACCCTTCATTTTGTTCAGCGATGACACCTAGTACATGATGCAATCATTACAACTTGGTATGACACATTCATGTACCCTTCCCCTCCGGAGTGCCGGACATTCCGGAACCTTCTAGAACATTCCCGATGAAAACACCGGAACCATTCTCCAACCCCGAAACAGGACTTTCCTTATATGAATCTTATTCTCCGGACCATTCCGGATCTCCTCGTGATATCCCGGATCCCATCCGAGACTCCGAACAACATTCGGTCTCTTACTCATCATTCCATAACTACTCAACAACATCGAATCCTTAAGTGTGTCTCCCTACGGTTCGTGAATTATGCGGACATGATCGAGACACTTCTCCGATCAATAACCAATAGAGGAATCTGGAAATTCATATGGCTCCCACATATTTCTACGATTACTTTGCGATCGAATGAACCACTTACATACGATACCAATTTCCCTTTGTCTCATGATAGTTTACTTATCCGAGGTTATGATCGTCGGTATCTCTGCATACCTAGTTCAACCTCGTTACCGATAAGTACTCTTTTCTCGTTCCCGTGATATGTGATCCCTTGTGAGCCAGTCACATGCTTGCAAGCTAATTGGATGAAATTCCACCGAGAGGGCCCAGAGTATATCTATCTGTCATATGGATGGACAAATCCCACTCTTGATCCATGTGCCTCAACCCATACTTTCCAAACACTCAATGCCACCTTTATAGCCACCCAGTTACGGTGTGGTGTTTGATGTCATCAAAGCATCCTTCCGGTGATGGTGATTAACATGATCTCATGGTCGAAGGAATTAGGTTACTATGTATCAGAAAGCTTATAGCAAATGAACTATATTAAATGACTTGATCTTTATGCTACGCTTAACTATAGGAGTATGTCCATCACATCATTCTCCTAATGATATGACCCTGTTGTTAATAACATCTCTATGTTCATGATCAGGAAACCATGATCATATATTAACCAACAAGCTAGTTTAACAAGAGGCTTTACTAGGGACTCTTTTATGTTTACAAATCACACAAGTATTAATGTTTCCTGTTAATACAATTATAGCATGGTATGTAAACATTTATCATAAGTATGAAGATATGATAATAACCACTTTATTATTACCTCTTGGGCATATCTCCAACAGTCTCCCACTTGCACTAGAGTCAATAATCTAGTTTCAAACCTTTGTTGTATTCAACACCTATGGCTTTCCGATGTTGTATGTACACGATTGCTAGTGGTCAACTGATCTCCGGATCTGACACTTCCAGGTCCGTGTGTAATTGCATGTCTTTGCATCTCTACACATCACTCATTCTCTAATGAGATGGCTTTGTATAATTTTGGTCCTTTGGTGAGACCTTTAGTTCTTTGGGGTTAAAACATGTTGATAATATTGTCGTACAATATATCTTCATAGTATTATCCTGCTGTGAACTACACCTAGTTTGACAACAAACTACTTGACACAAATGCCCTCTTTAGCTGCTATTATAGCAGTCATATACTTAGCCTTTTGTTATAGTATCTGTCACAATGTCTTAACTTTGGAACTCATCCAAATCCAGTATGGAACTTACTTTCCATTATATTGTGCCACCCTTAGTTTAGATTGAGATAAACTTAATTTGTACTTTATGACAAAACTAGTATCAATGTAGTACTTTTACAATGAACTAACCATCTATTTGTCACTTCTACAAATAATATACTCTTAGTTCTTCCAAAAGATCATAAGAATATCCTTACTATTGTCCAATGATCAACTTATGAATCATTCTGGTATATGCTCATAACATTTAGAGTATAGGACATATCTGGATTTGTACATATCACAGTATGATTGATATAAATACTCTTTGTGATTTCATACATCAAGTATCAATCTATACTTGAATCTTTGTTTCACTTGCCCAGTGTCAATACACTTGAATATATCATCAACATTAAACTCATTCAATCCTTTCTGTGTGACAAGAACCTTTCTTGTAGTTTCTATATTGAACTCATTCAATACATCATCTATGTACTTTTGGCACAACCATATTAGCGTCTATTGATGCCAAATATTTGGGTTTTGCCTAAGTCTTTCATTGGGATGAAATTCTTAATATGTGTTAATAAAAGATACATCATTTCCAATCAACAATATGTCTTACACATAATGTATTAGAAACATGTCTTAGCGCTCCCACTTAATTTCTTGCAAATGCAAGCATCTTCATCGTCTCCGACGAATTTAAACTCCTTTAACAGTTTCATCATAGTGAAGATTCCAACTCTGCAATGCTTACTTCAACCATTGAAGTTTGCATATGCATTTGGCATCCTTTGAATTAACAAAACCCTTTGGAACGTGTCATGCACACGTCCTAGGTAACCCTTCTATTAGAAGAACTTGTTTTGTTTATCCAACACATAACAAAATTATATGTCGTGGTTGCTACATTAATCCGTCTAGACTAAATATCGCTATGAAAGATCAAATCTTGTCATAGTCAACCTTTGAACATTGTTGTGAACTCTTTCCCAACATGTCGACCATTTCATAGATGCGAAACATCCATGTCTATTTCTTTATAGATCCAAACACAACTGTAAGGTCTTACACCTTTCTCGAGGGTCCTTCAAGTTCAAAACTTGATTTCTCGTGTATGGAACTATCACAGATTTTATGGCTTCAAGCCATTTTATGGAGTCAGGTCCCATCATCGCTTCTTTGCATGTAGTACGCTCATTATTCTCAAATAATGATTCAACCCTCAAATCTTGGTATTTGATTGCTTACTCGACCTACTTGGTTCAATAGAAACTTTGACCTTCGTAACCACAACCTTTGAGGCACGTGAGCCATGAGCATTGTTGCTGCCTCCGGAACACTTTTCGGCGCTACGCAACTTTGCACATATAGCTAAGGTTCTTTTAACTTTATCAAAGTTCTATTGTCCTCCCACTTATCTTTTCACGAAAAATTCCTTCTCAAAGAAACTTGACGTTCTAAGTGACAAACACTTTTGTATCCGATGTTATGGAGGATTACTTAATAGTTATTCGAAATAACATACAAAGACAGGTTCATCCGACTTTGGTTGCAAACATCTTTCTTATGCATAACATACCAATGTTTAAGAAAGGACAACTTGGGTTTTATCCCAAACCATAACTTTATATGGTGTCATTTCAACGGATTATGATGGAGCTCTTTTCAGTGGAAAAACGGTAGTATCTATAGCTTTTAATCTTTAAAATATAATGGCAGTTTTATGATTTACACCTTCGATCTTACCATGTCAAACAAGGTTTAATTACATATCTCGAACGCTCCATACTCTTATGGTGTTTCGAGAAAAATGCAAATCCACGGAACGATTCCTTAAATCTTAGGTATTATGCTAAACTTGTAACTCAAATATCTTCCTTTATGATCTTATCATAAACTATTTATATTCTTGTTACAATGATTTTGCACTTCATCTTGAAAGTCTTTGAACTTTTCAAATGTTTCATACTTCATCCTTACTAAGTAAATATTCATATATTCACTCAAATTTTCGGAGAAAGCATATGAAGTTGAAATCCATCGCTCTTGACTACACATAATGGACTTCGTACAACAATATGTACAAGTTCCAATAAGCTAGTCATTCGTTCCTTTTTGGCCTATGAACGAAGTTTTAATTATCTCTAGGAAAGTTTCACAAGCGTCATGTGATCAAAAATCAAAAGACTCCAAAATTCCATCCACATGGAGTTTCTTCATGTTTTCTTTCCAATATAATTTAAACGACGATGTCACTTCCTAAGTGATCTTTCAATCAATTTGTCTTTCGACATTTTTAGCACTAGTTTTATGGATGTGATTTCTCCAACGAGATTTGTGAATCATCCATCTTTTATGGATTACGGCAATTATTTGAACAACCATTTTGTTCTCATAATACCTGATAAAACAAATCTTGAAGGCAAGCTTTGATGTTTAACGAGCAACACAATAACCCTTTATTTGTTCTAGATGAACATCATCACATATTCTTTTGCTAGTTACTTAGGCCATTGTAGTTCATGAATTGTGTTGTTTCGTATGACGATTCACACCAACAAATTCAGTATCAAATACTTAAGAACCACATTGTTTAATAAGCAAAGAATATAGCCATAACATGTATATCATCTATATACTTAAACTGAACAATTCTAGTCTTTTCTTTTCTGCCATATATTTATGAGATTCTCTTTCAGTATTTATTTTCTGTTTGAAAGAATCTATCAACATCAATAGTGGAGTCATACATATGACACATAGTCCAAAGCGTGTATAATTAAATACCAATGTTTTTGGACTTGCACTTTGAAGTAGATCACCATCATCAAATGTTTGGTGTGCTTTCAAATTCCATTCTTTAGTAATCTCTTGGTGTGGTAAATATTTTACCTACATCAAATATTCACCCTTATCATGGAATTATTCATGATCAAGCTACTTTTAGCTTATAAAGATGAATCGTGAGTATAATGTTGCTCTCCAAAACCTTTTGGTAGATTAGGACAACTAGTGTCTCCAACCTTTTGCAAATTCTCATCAAATATGAGAACATGACTTTTGCCATATTATACTCTATCATGTTGTAACCAAAACTTCGTTTCAGATATCACAATATCTTCCACACATCATGGTTTCTGAAACAACTCTTTCAGATCCTAGATAACCTTGATATTAAGACAATCCTTTGAATATCAAGAATCATGGAGACAAACATGATACTCATACACTAACTCTTGGAATTGTCACTCTTATTTTAATACCAATTATTAAACTTCATGGAGTAACCGGAACATACTGAAAGTTTGCAATAGGACTTTTAAACTTTAGATTAACACTTTAAAACAATACGATACCAGTTCGTAAAGTAACTAACCAGAATTCTATACTTCTATCATCTCAATTAAAACTAAGCGCAAGGTGGTAAACGGATGCCAATGACTACAACAATTATGCAAATTCACTTTGATTTAATTTTATGATAAATAGTGTTCAACTTTTAATCATATTGCCGTTGAACTCCCACTCAAAACAATATCCCTCACATTGTTTTAGTGATCACACGAACCAAATCCACCACATCAAAACCGATCATCACGAGAGTTGATGTAGCTTCAATGGCAAACAATCATCATGTTCATCATATCTACTATATGACTCATGATTTACCTTTCGGTGATCCGTGTTCCGAGACCATGTCTGTACATGCTAGGCTCGTCAAGATTAAACCTTAGCTTCCGCATGAGCAAATCTGGCTTGCTCACGTTGTATACACTCGCAGAATCTAACACACCCGATCATCACGTGGTGCTTCGAAACAACGAGCTTTAGCAACGGTGCTTACTAAGGATGAACACTTTAAAACTTGAAATTGTGTGCTTGAGGGATCATCTTATAATGCTACCGTCGTGAACTAAGCAATACAAGATGCATAAAAGGATTAACATCACATGCAATTCATAATATGTGATATGATATGGCCTTTCTTCTTGTGCTTCCGATCTCCATCTTCAAGCACGAACATGATCTCCATCATCACCGGTGTGGCGTCAAGGTCAATGGCGCCGCTTCATGGTTGTCTTCCACCAGCATCAACTATTAGAACTACTTTGAATAGGCACGCGGGTCTTAACAGAATTTAAAGACAACCATATGGCTCCTGCCGGTTGCCAACTTACAATAAGGAACATTGCATACATCATATATAATCACAATCATGGCCATATCACATCACAGCACACCCCTGCAAAACAAAGTTAGACGCCTCTAATTTTCTTTGCATGTTTTACGTGGTTTGGGGCTTTCAATAAGTGTCATTCTAACTTACGAACAAGAACCACAACATTGATACTAGTATTGTCAATCACCCGTTGTAAATTGCATCTTAACTATGTTGGGAGAAACAGGCACCCGCAAAGCCACTTATGCAATACAAGTTGCATGTCAAGCGTGGAGCAAGTCTCATGAATGATGTCATGTAAGGTTAGCCCGGGCCGCTTCATCCCACCATCCCGCAAGATGCAAAGTACACAAGAAGCAATCGACAACAAAAGCATCAATGCCCACAATGACCATTGTGTTCTACTTGTGCAACAGATCTACATATAGACACGACTCTGATACCACTGTAGGGGTTCGTAGCATGGAAAACAAAAAATTTCTACCGCATGAACACACAATCAAGATCTAATCTATGATCAACCCAAGATCTATCTACTAGATTGTAGCAACGAGTCAACAGAGTACTAACCCTCGAAGATCCAAAGCGGTTAACGAGAGCAGATTCTTGTGGATTATGTAGTCGTACATTTCCGATCTCAAGATCGCGTAGACGATCCTTCCGGCGCCGCGTTCCGGCAGCGCTTCCGCAGTCGGTCACACGTTCGGTACTCGATGAAGACCTTCCTCTCCCTTGTTTCAGCAGGCAGCGGAGGTTGTAGCACTCTCCTTGCGATTCCGGCAGCACAACGGCGTGGTACCCGAAGTAGAGGGGAGATCTCGCAGGGCTTCGCCTTAAGCCGGAGCGAGTATGGTGGACTATGAGAGAGCCTTGGTGATCTAGGGTTTAGGCGCACCAAGGAGAGGGAGCTAGGCCGGCGGCTAGGGCAAGGGGATTGCCCCAACTCGGCGACTTGGCAAACCCTAGGAGGCGGCGACGACAATGGTGGAGGCCGGCGGCTAGGGTTTAGGTTTAAAGGAGAGAGGTGTTGTGTACTTGGAGGGGCAGCCCTGCCCCTCCTTATATAGGTGGAGGGAGGCGCGCCAGGGGAGGGGAGTCCCTCCCCAACTCGGATCCCAAGTGGGCCGGCGGTGGAGGGGAGGAACTCCTCCCCAAGTAGGTTTCCTACTTCCCCTCCACCTTCCAAAATAGCCGTTTGACTTTTCAAATTGGCGTTTGACTTTTCCAAACTAGGATTTGATTAAACCCTTTATTTTGTTCAGCGATGACACATAGTACATGATGCAATCATTACAACTTGGTATGACACATTCATGTACCCTTCCCCTCCGGAGTGCCGGACATTCCGGAACCTTCTAGAACATTCCCGATGAAAACACCGGAACCATTCTCCAACCCTGAAACAGGACTTTCCTTATATGAATCTTATTCTCCGGACCATTCCGGATCTCCCCGTGATATCCCGGATCCCATCCGAGACTCCGAACAACATTCGGTCTCTTACTCATCATTCCATAACTACTCAAACAACGTCGAATCCTTAAGTGTGTCTCCCTACGGTTCGTGAATTATGCGGACATGATCGATACACTTCTCCGAACAATAACCAATAGAGGAATCTGGAAATTCATATGGCTCCCACATATTTCTATGATTACTTTGCGATTGAATGAACCACTTACATACGATACCAATTTCCCTTTGTCTCACGATAGTTTACTTATCCGAGGTTATGATCGTCGGTATCTCTGCATAAAGATCAAGTCATTTAATATAGTTCATTTGCTATAAGCTTTCTGATACATAGTAACCTAATTCCTTCGACCATGAGATCATGTTAATCACCATCACCGGAAGGATGCTTTGATGACATCAAACACCACACCGTAACTGGGTGGCTATAAAGGTGGCATTGAGTGTTTGGAAAGTATGGGTTGAGGCACATGGATCAAGAGTGGGATTTGTCCATCCATATGACGGATAGATATACTCTGGGCCCTCTCGGTGGAATGTCATCCAATTAGCTTGCAAGCATGTGACTGGCTCACAAGGGATCACATATCATGGGAACGAGAAAAGAGTACTTATTGGTAACGAGGTTGAACTAGGTATGCAGAGATACCGACGATCATAACCTCAGATAAGTAAACTATCGTGAGACAAAGGGAAATTGGTATCGTATGTAAGTGGTTCATTCGATCGCAAAGTAATCGTAGAAAAATCCTAGTTTGAAAAGTCAAATGGCTATTTTGTGAGGTGGAGGGGAAGTAGGAAACCTACTTGGGGAGGAGTTCCCTCCCTCCACCGCCGGCCCACTTGGGATCCGAGTTGGGGAGGGACTCCCCTCCCCTGGCGCGCCCCCTCCACCTATATAAGGAGGGGCAGGGCTGCCCCTCCTAGCACACAACACCTCCACCCGCAAACCCTAGCCCGGCGCCGCCACCTTTTGCTGCCGCCGCCTAGCTAAACCCTAGTTCGATCCAAGTGTTTAATCAAATCCTAGTTTGAAAAGTCAAATGGCTATTTTGTGAGGTGGAGGGGAAGTAGGAAACCTACTTGGGGAGGAGTTCCCTCCCTCCACCGCCGGCCCACTTGGGATCCGAGTTGGGGAGGGACTCCCCTCCCCTGGCGCGCCCCCTCCACCTATATAAGGAGGGGCAGAGCTGCCCCTCCTAGCACACAACACCTCCACCCGCAAACCCTAGCCCGGCGCCGCCACCTCCTGCTGCCGCCGCCTAGGGCAAGCCGCCGCCGCCTAGCTAAACCCTAGCCGCCGGCCTTGCTCCTCCTTGGTGCGTCTAAACCCTAGATCGCCGAGGCTCTCTCTCATAGTCCACCATACTCGCTCCGGCTTAAGGCGAAGCCCTGCGAGATCTCCCCTCTACTTCCGGTACCACGCCGTTGTGCTGCCGGAATCGCGAGGAGAGTGCTACAACCTCCGCTGCCTGCTGGAACAAGGGAGAGGAAGGTCTTCGTCGAGTACCGAACGTGTGACCGACTGCGGAAGCGCTGCCGGAACGCAGCGCCGGAAGGATCGTCTACGCGATCTTGAGATCGGAAAGAGTACGACTACATCACCCACGAGAATCCGCTCTCGTTAAACACTTTGGAATCTTCGAGGGTGAGTTATTCCATCGACTCGTTGCTACAATCTAGTAGATAGATCTTGGCTTGTTTGTTTGTATGCGGTAGATTTTTTTTGTTTTCCATGCTACGAAACCCTACAGTGGTATCAGAGCCGTGTCTATATGTAGATCTGTTGCACAAGTAGAACACAATGGTTTGTGGGCGTTGATGCTTTTGTTGTCGATTGCTTCTTGTGTACTTTGCATCTTGCGGGATGGTGGGATGAAGCGGCCGGGGCTAACCTTACATCACATCGTTCATGAGACTTGCTCCACGCTTGACATGCAACTTGTATTGCATAAGTGGCTTTGCGGGTGCCTGTTTCTCCCAACATAGTTAAGATTCAATTTACAACGGGTGATTGACAATGCTAGTATCAATGTTGTGGTTCTTGTTCGTAAGTTAGCACGACACTTATTGAAAGCCCCAAACCACGTAAAACATGCCAAGAAAGTAGAGGCGTCTAACTTTGTTTTGCAGGGGTGTGCTGTGATGTGATATGGCCATGATTGTGATTATTTTGATGTATGCAATGTTCCTTATTGTAAGTTGGCAACCGGTAGGAGCCATATGGTTGTCTTTAATTTCTGTTAAAACCCGCGTGTCTATTAAAAGTAGTTGTAATAGTTGAAGTCGGTGGACGACAACCAAGGAGCAGCGTCATTGACCTTGATGCAATGCCGGTGATGATGGAGATCATGTTCGTGCTTGAAGATGGAGATCGGAAGCACAAAGAAGAAAGGCCATATCATATCACATATTATGAATTGCATGTGATGTTAATCCTTTATGCATCTTGTATTGCTTAGTTAACGACAGTAGCATTATAAGATGATCCCTCATGCACATAAATTTCAAGTTCTAAAGTGTTCACCCTTAGTAAGCACCGTTGCTAAAGCTTGTTGTTTCGAAGCACCACGTGATGATCGGGTTTGTTAGATTCCGCAAGTGTATACAACGTGAGCAAGACAATTTTGCTCATGCGGAAGCTAAGGTTTGATCTTGACGAGCCTAGCATGTACAGACATGGTCTCGGAACACGGATCTGTTGGAATTATGCCCTAGAGGCAATAATAAAGATGTTATTATTATAATTCTTGTTCATGATAATGTTTATATTCCATGCTAGAATTGTATTAAGCGGAAACATTAATACTTGTGTGGTTTGTGAACAACACCGTGTCCCTAGTACGCCTCTATGGACTAGCTCATTGATCAATGATGGTTAAGGTTTCCTAACCATAGACATGAGTTGTCAATTGATAATGAGATCATATCATTGGGAGAATGATATGGTGGACAGACCCAAACTAAGCGAAGCAATTAGATCGTGTCATCGTGTTCGTCTTTGCAAAGCTTTTCTTATGTCAAATATTGTATTCCTTAGACCATGAGATAATGCAACTCCCTAGTATCGGAAGAAAGCTTTGAGGTCATCAAACGTCATCCTATGAGAGGGTGATCATAAAGGTGTCTCTCAGGTGATCGGAAAGTATCTGTTGGGTTGTATGTATCGAGATGGAATTTGTCCCTCCCAAGTCGGAGAGATATACTTCGGGCCCACTCGGTAATCGATATCAACACCGCTTGCAAGCATGTGGTTAAGGAGTTAATCACAAAGTGATATCGGATTACGGAACGAGTAAAGTACTTGCTGTGAACGAGATTGAACTAGGTATGACGATACCGACGATCGAATCTCGGGCAAGTAAAATATCGCGAGACGAAGGGAATATATATATGGGATTGATTGAATCCTGGCATCGCGGTTCATCCGATATGATCATCGATGAATGTTTGGGAGTCAATATGGGTGCCTAGACCCCGCTGTTGATTATTGATAGAAGATCATGTCTGCATATTCTCGAACCCGCAGGGTCACACACTTAACGTGTCTCGACGCTAGGATAGATTGGATAATTGGTTTATGAATTTTTGTTCGGAGTTTCGGATGGGATCCGGGACATCACGAGAGGTTCCGGAATGGTCCGGAGAATAAGATTCATATAAGGCAGTGCAGTTTTTGGAGTTTGGAATTGTTCCGGGTTAATCGGTATTGTACCGGAAGCTTATAGAACCTTCCGGAAGGGGGCCAACGTGGCCCCACCTTCCGGGAGGGGGCATGGGCCTATGAGGGAGTGTCCTGGCCGCATTGGGCCAGGGGCACAAGGCCCCATAGGGCCCAGCCGATCCTAAAGAGTTTAAATCGTTTAAACTAGAGATAAGATAAGATAGGATTTCTAGATAAGGGAGAGTTTAAATTGTTTAAACTAGAGATAGGCTTGGAGGAGAGGCTAGGGCTGGCCGCCCCCCTCTATAAATAGAGGGCTGGTGCGCCCCCCCTCGCTACACACCTTCCTCCAAGCCCTAGCCTCCCTGCTGGCCCTCCTCTCTCCCTCCCGACTGTTTGTAGGCGAAGCCCTGCAGCAGAAATTCTCCGCCATATACACCGCGCCGTCGTGTTGTAGATCCAATCCATCTCTCCCCCATACTTGCTGGTCCGAGTAAGGAGGAGACGTCGAGGTGCTGCATGTGTGCATCTCACGAAGGCACCGCCACTTGTGGTGCTAGATCGGATCGGATCGCGAGGAGGAGAAGCGAGTACGACTACATCACCCACGTTCCGACGAACGTTCCGCTGTGTGAATCTTCAAGGGTATGAAGATCTAATCCAATCTCTCTCGTTGTTTGCATATCCTAGATTAGATCTTGGCTTTCCCTCTGTTCGCTTCCGTAGAAAATTTTGATTTACTATGCCGCGAAACCCATCAGTGGTATCAGAGCTAGATCTATGCGTAGATGTGATTCACGAGTAGAACGCAACATGGTTGTTGTGGGCATTGATGTTTTCTGTTGCAAGCCTCTTGTTTGTGTTCTTCTTATGACGCGGGATAGTGAAATTGAAGCGGTCCAGGCCAACCTTACGCGACGTCGTTCGCGAGACCGGCTCCGCACTTGACGTGTGGCTTGTTCCACACATGCGGCTGGTGGATGTCTGTTTCTCTCACTATAGTTGTCATGGGTTTAACACCGGAGTTTGGCAACCATAATATCACCGTTGTGGCTTTCCGTAGGTAAGAATCGTTCTTAGCATCTACTCCCATAAGCCACGTAAAACATGCAACAACAAAGTAGAGGTGTCTAACTTGTTTTTGCAGGGAGTGTTTTCTGTGATATGGTATGGCCCAAGATGTGATGTGTATAATGTATGCGATGATCATGTTTTGTAATGTTTCACGACTTGCATGTCGATGAGTACACAACCGGCAGGAGCCATATGGTTGTCTTTATAATTGTGTATGACCTGCGAGTCAACTTCTTATACGCCATGTAATAGCTTTACTTTATCGCTAAGTAGTTAGCAATAGTTGTAGTTGCTATTCGTGGTGGAGGCAATCATGGTGGAGTGATGGAGATCATGCCGGAACGCACAAGATGGAGATCATTGCGCGAAGATTGGCTATACCATGTCACATAAAGTTATATGCATGTGATGTTTATCCTTTTATGTATCTTATTATGCTTAGATCGTGACGGTAGCATTATAAGATGATTCCTCACTTAAAGATCAAGATAAAAACTGTGTTCTCCCCAAGTATGCACCATTGCGAAAGTTCGTCGTGTCCAAGCATCACGTGACGATCGGGTGCTATAGACTCTACGCTCACATACAACGGGTGCAAGCCAGTTTTGCACATGCGGAAATACTTGGGTCTAACTTGACGAGCCTAGCATGTACAGACATGGCCTCGGAACACAAGAACCGAAACGTTAAGCATGAGTCATATGAATGATATGATCGACACTTCGTTGTCCACCATTGAAACCACATCTCTTCTTGTGATGATCGGATTAGGTGTGGTGAATTTGGATCGTGTTCACTAAACAACTTGAGGGATGTTGAATTTAGTGGGAGTTCATCTAGTAATTTGATTAAGTTGAACTATTTATCATGAACATAGTCTAAATTGTACTTGCAAATACTGTAGATCACATGGCCAAGTCCAACTTCAACTTCAACGTTTTTGCTGAGAAAGAAAAGCTTAGAAACAATGGGTCTAACTTCACCAACTGGTTCCGCAATCTAAGAATCATTCTGTCTGGCGGACAAAAGGACTATGTCCTTGAGAAAGCGTTAGGTAACCCCCCTGCTGCAACTGCGCCGGCTGTGAGAAAGCTGTCTATCAGTCGCGCAAAGATGATTATAGTGTGATTAAGAGCACCATGTTGTTTGCTATGGAACCGGAACTTCAAAATCGTTTTGAAAACTATCCCGGGCCCTTTGAGATTCTCGAGGAGCTGAAAACCATGTTTCAGACTCAGGCCCGTTCTGAGAGATATGAGATCTCTGAGAAGTTCTTTAACTACAAGATGGAGGAAGGGAGTTCCGTTAGTGAGCACGCCATTAAGATGTCGGGCTACACTCAACGCCTTGAGCAACTGGACTACAAGATTCCAGAGGAGCTCAAGATTGACAGGGTTCTGCAATCACTCCCTCCTAGCTACAAAAGTTTTGTAGTGACTCACAATAAGATTGGTTCCACTGATACGATCACCGAGCTCTTCGCAAAGCTGAAGGCTGCGGAGGTGGACATCAAAAAGGATAATCATGTGTTGATGGTCAACAAGCCCTCCTTTAAGAAAGGTAAAGGTGCAAAGAAGCCCTTCAAGAAAGGCGGCGGCAAGCACGTTGCCCCTGCTGAGAAGAAGCTCAAGTCTGGTCCTAAGCCGGACACTGAGTGCTTCTATTGCAAGGACAAGGGTCACTGGAAGCGCAACTGTCCGAAGTACTTAGCGGACAAGAAGGCTGGCACCATCAAAGGTATATTTGATATACATGTTATTGATGTTTTCCTTACTAGCCCTCGTTGTAGTGCCTGGGTATTTGATACCGGTTCAGTTGCTAACATTTGTAACTCGAAACAGGAGCTACGGAATAGACGGCGGCTTGCGAGGGATGAGGTGACGATGCGCGTTGGCAACGGATCAAGAGTTGATGTGATGGCCGTCGGCACGCTCTCCTTAGTTTTACCTTCGGGATTAGTTTTAAACCTTAATAAATGTTATTATGTGCCTGCGTTGAGCATGAACATTATTTCTGGATCGTGTTTATTGCAAGACGGTTATTCATTTAAATCGGAGAATAATGGTTGTTCTATTTATATGAGTAACATCTTTTATGGTCATGCACCTCTTGTAAATGGTTTATTTCTTCTAAATCTCGAAAGGGATGAAACACACATCCATAACATTGAGGCTAAGAGATGCAAAGTAGATAGTGATAATACTACTTATTTGTGGCACTATCGTCTAGGTCATATTGGAGTAAAGCGCATGAAGAAACTCCATTCTGATGGACTTTTGGAGTCTCTTGATTTTGAATCATTTGACACATGCGAACCATGCCTCATGGGCAAGATGATCAAAACCCCGTTCTCCGGTATGATGGAGCGAGCAACGGACTTGTTGGAAATCATACATACCAATGTATGCGGACCGATGAGTGTTTCGACGCGCGGTGGATATCGCTATTTTCTCACTTTTACCGATGACTTAAGTAGATATGGGTATATCTATTTAATGAAACATAAATCTGAAACGTTTGAAAAGTTCAAAGAATTTCAGAATGAAGTGGAGAACCATCGTAACAGAAAGATTAAGTTTCTACGATCCGATCGTGGGGGCGAATATTTGAGTTATGATTTTCTCACGCATCTCAAAGCAAGTGGAATCGTTTCACAACTCACGCCACCCGGAACACCACAGCGCAATGGTGTGTCTGAACGCCGGAATCGAACCCTATTAGATATGGTCCGATCGATGATGTCTCTTACTGATTTGCCGTTATCATTTTGGGGTTATGCATTAGAAACCGCTGCATTCACTTTAAATAGGGCTCCATCTAAATACGTTGAGACGACACCGTATGAACTGTGGTTTGGTGCTAAACCTAAGTTGTCGTTTCTTAAAGTTTGGGGATGCGAAGCTTACGTCAAGAAGTTGATGCCGGACAAGCTCGAACCCAAAGCGGAGAAATGTGTCTTCATAGGATACCCTAAGGAAACTATTGGGTATACCTTCTATCACAGAACCGAAGGCAAAGTGTTTGTCGCAAAGAACGGTTCCTTTCTTGAGAAGGAGTTTCTCTCGAAAGAAGTGAGTGGGAGGAAAGTAGAGCTTGACGAGGTTATTGAACCTTCTCTTGAATTGGAGAGTAGCGCAGCACCTGAAATTGTTCCAGTGCCGCCTGCACCAACAATAGAGGAAGCTAATGACAAGGATCATGAAGCTTCGGACGATGAAGCGTCAAGTGAAGGAGTTTGGATCAGAAACTTCATCACTGAGCTTGGCGTGGTTCCAAGTGCATTGGACCCACTGGAGATATTGTGTGACAACACTGGCGCCATAGCACTCGCTAAGGAACCAAGATATCTTCCAAAGACCAAGCATATCAACCGCAAGTTTCATATAATTCGAGATTATATAGCAGATGGAGATCTGAAGATAAGCAAAGTACATACAGATCTGAATGTCGCAGATCCATTGACTAAACCTCTTCCACGTGTAAAACATGATCAGCACCTCAGTGCCATGGGTGTGAGATTGTTGCCAAATGTAAACTAGATTATTGACTCTAGTGCAAGTGGGAGACTGTTGGAATTATGCCCTAGAGGCAATAATAAAGATGTTATTATTATAATTCTTGTTCATGATAATGTTTATATTCCATGCTAGAATTGTATTAAGCGGAAACATTAATACTTGTGTGGTTTGTGAACAACACCGTGTCCCTAGTACGCCTCTATGGACTAGCTCATTGATCAATGATGGTTAAGGTTTCCTAACCATAGACATGAGTTGTCAATTGATAATGAGATCATATCATTAGGAGAATGATATGGTGGACAGACCCAAACTAAGCGAAGCAATTAGATCGTGTCATCGTGTTCGTCTTTGCAAAGCTTTTCTTATGTCAAATATTGTATTCGTTAGACCATGAGATAATGCAACTCCCTGGTATCGGAAGAAAGCTTTGAGGTCATCAAACGTCATCCTATGAGAGGGTGATCATAAAGGTGTCTCTCAGGTGATCGGAAAGTATCTGTTGGGTTGTATGTATCGAGATGGAATTTGTCCCTCCCAAGTCGGAGAGATATACTTCGGGCCCACTCGGTAATCGATATCAACACCGCTTGCAAGCATGTGGTTAAGGAGTTAATCACAAAGTGATATCGGATTACGGAACGAGTAAAGTACTTGCTGTGAACGAGATTGAACTAGGTATGACGATACCGACGATCGAATCTCGGGCAAGTAAAATATCGCGAGACGAAGGGAATATATATATGGGATTGATTGAATCCTGGCATCGTGGTTCATCCGATATGATCATCGATGAATGTGTGGGAGTCAATATGGGTGCCCAGACCCCGCTGTTGATTATTGATAGAAGATCATGTCTGCATATTCTCGAACCCGCAGGGTCACACACTTAACGTGTCTCGACGCTAGGATAGATTGGATAATTGGTTTATGAATTTTTGTTCGGAGTCTCGGATGGGATCCGGGACATCACGAGAGGTTACGGAATGGTCCGGAGAATAAGATTCATATAAGGCAGTGCAGTTTTTGGAGTTCGGAATTGTTCCGGGTTAATCGGTATTGTACCGGAAGCTTCTAGAACCTTCCGGAAGGGGGCCAACGTGGCCCCACCTTCCGGGAGGGGGCATGGGCCTATGAGGGAGTGTCCTGGCCGCATTGGGCCAGGGGCACAAGGCCCCATAGGGCCCAGCCGATCCTAAAGAGTTTAAATCGTTTAAACTAGAGATAAGATAAGATAGGATTTCTAGATAAGGGAGAGTTTAAATTGTTTAAACTAGAGATAGACTTGGAGGAGAGGCTAGGGCTGGCCGCCCCCCCTCTATAAATAGAGGGCTGGTGCGCCCCCCTCCCTACACACCTTCCTCCAAGCCCTAGCCTCCCTGCTGGCCCTCCTCTCTCCCTCCCGACTGTTTGTAGGCGAAGCCCTGCAGCAGAAATTCTCCACCATATACACCGCGCCGTCGTGTTGTAGATCCAATCCATCTCTCCACCATACTTGCTGGTCCGAGGAAGGAGGAGACGTCGAGGTGCTGCACGTGTGCATCTCACGGAGGCACCGCCACTTGTGGTGCTAGATCGGATCGGATCGCGAGGAGGAGAAGCGAGTACGACTACATCACCCACGTTCCGACGAACGTTCCGCTGTGCGAATCTTCAAGGGTATGAAGATCTAATCCAATATCTCTCGTTGTTTGCATCTCCTAGATTAGATCTTGGCTTTCCCTCTGTTCGCTTCCGTAGAAAATTTTGATTTACTATGCTGCGAAACCCATCAGGATCACCGAAAGGTAAAGCATGAATCATATAGTAGATATGATGAACATGTCGATTGTTCGCCATTAAAGCTACATCAACTCTCGTGATGATCGGTGTTGATGTGGTGGATTTGGTTCGTGTGATCACTAAAACAATGTGAGGGATAATGTTTTGAGTGGGAGTTCACCTAGATTAATTTAACTATTAATTAGAACTCAGTTTGTCAGAAACTTAGTCTAAACTATTGCAAATATGTTGTAGATCAATGGCGGCCCCTACCATCAATTTTAATGTGTTCCTAGAGAAAGAAAAGTTGAAAAACAAGAAGCAACTTCGCGGATTGGTTCCGCAATTTGAGGATTGTCCTCACAGCTGGTAATTTGACCTATGTGCTGGATGCACCGCTGGGTGACCCACCTGCAGCTACTGCTACCGATGAAGTAAAGAATGTTTACCTCGCTCGGAAGACTCAGTACTCCACAGTTCAGTGTGCTATCTTGTATGGTTTAGAATCGGAGCTTCAGAAAACGTTTGAGAATTCATACCCACATGATATTGTCTGTGATCTCAAATTGATCTTTGAGACTCACGCGGCAATTGAGAGCTATGAGGCTTCTGAAAAGTTCTTTAACTGCAAGATGGAAGAGGGCAGCTCCGTCAGTGAGCATGTGCTTAAGATGTCTGGGCACGCAAACAAACTTCAAAGCTTGGGTATAGTGATTCCTAATGCTTTGGGGATTTACCGTGTCCTCCAATCACTACCACCAAGTTACAAGAACTTTGTGATGAACTTCAATATGCAAAACATGAACAAGCAGTTGCCAGAACTCTTCGCCATGTTGAAATCTACAGAAGTGGAGATCAAGAAAGAGCACCAAGTGTTGATGGTCAATAAGACCACCAAATTCAAGAAAGGCAAGTCTAAGCAAAAGGGACACTTCAAGAAGGGTGGTAAGAAAGTTATCGCGCCGATGAAGAAGACCAGGGCTGGACCTAAGCCTGATACTGAGTGCTTTTACTGCAAGGGAGAAGGTCACTGGAAGCGGAATTGCCCAAAGTACTTGGCGGATTTGAAGAACGGCAACATCAAGAAGAAAGGTATATCCGATATACATGTTATTGATGTGTATCTCACTAGTACTCATAGTAGTGCCTGGGTATTTGATACTGGTTCGGTTGCTCATATTTGTAACTCCAAACAGGTGCTGCAGAATAAACGGAAGCTAGCGAAGAACGAGGTGACGATGCGCGTGGGAAACGAATCAAAGGTTGATGTGATCGCGGTCGGCACGCTACCCCTTCATCTACCATCGGGATTAGTTTTATACTTAAATAATTGTTATTTGGTGCCTGCGTTAAGCATGAACATTATATCAGGATCTTGTTTATTGCGAGACGGTTACTTGTTTAAGTCCGAGAATAATGGTTGTTCGATTTATATGAGTAATATGTTTTATGCACAAGCACCTTTGATAGATGGTCTATTCTTATTGAATCTCGATAGTGGAAATACACATATTAATAACATTGAGGCTAAACGTTTGAAATCGAGCGATAACTCGACCTATATGTGGCACTGTCGTCTTGGTCACATTGGAGTGAAGCGTATGAAGAAACTCCATTCCGATGGACTTCTTGAATCACTTGATTTCGAATCACTTGAAAGATGCGAAGCATGTCTGATGGGCAAAATGACTAAGACTCCATTTTATGGTATGATGGAGCGAGCTACGGACTTATTGGAAATCATACATACCGATGTGTGTGGTCCAATGAGTGTAGCATCGCGCGGTGGTTATCGTTATATTCTTACCTTCACGGATTACTTGAGTAGATATGGGTATATCTATTTCATGTAACATAAGTCCGAAACTTTAGAGAAGTTTAAGGAATTTCAAAGTGAGGTAGAGAATCAACGTAACAAGAAGATTAAATTTCTACGTTCTGATCGTGGAGGTGAATATCTAAGTTACGAGTTTGGCGATCATTTGAAGAAATGCGGAATACTTTCACAATTGATACCGCCGGGAACACCACAACGTAATGGTGTGTTCGAACGTCGTAATCGAACTCTCTTAGATATGGTTCGTTCTATGATGTCACTTACAGATTTACCGCTATCATTTTGGGGTTATGCATTAGAAACAGCCGCATTCACTTTAAATAGGGCACCATCTAAATCCGTTGAAACAACACCATATGAATTATGGTTTGGGAAGAAACCTAAATTGTCGTTCCTTAAAGTTTGGGGTTGCGAAGCCTATGTAAAGAATTTACAGCCGGACAAGCTTGAACCCAAAGCGGAAAAATGCGTCTTCATAGGATACCCGAAGGAAACTATTGGGTATACCTTCTATCATAGATCCGAGGGCAAAATCTTCGTTGCCAAGAATGGATCCTTTCTAGAGAAGGAATTTCTCTCGAAAGAAGTGACTGGAAGGAAAGTAAAACTCGATGAGGTTGTCGAACCTTCTCTCGAACTTGCGAGTAGCGCAGCACCGGAAGAAGTTCCTGTGGTGCCTGCACCAATAAGAGAGGAAGCTAATGATGATGATCATGAAACTTCGGTTGTAGTTGCTACCGAGCCTCGCAAATCAACGAGAACTCGTACAACTCCTGATTGGTATGATCCTGTTATGAATGTCATGTTGGTGGACAACACCGATGACCCTGCGACATATGAGGAAGCGATGATGAGCCCAGATTCCAATAAATGGCAAGAAGCCATGAAATCCGAGATTGGGTCCATGTACGAAAACCAAGTATGGACTTTGGTGGACTTACCGGATGGCCGGAAGGCTGTCGAGAACAAATGGATTTTCAAGAAGAAAACAGATGCTGATGGTAATGTTACTGTCTATAAAGCTCGACTTGTCGCAAAAGGGTTTCGACAAATTCAAGGAGTTGACTACGATGAGACTTTCTCACCTGTAGCGAAGCTAAAATATGTGAGGATTATGTTAGCAATCGCTGCATATTATGATTATCAGATATGGCAGATGGATGTCAAAACAACATTCCTCAATGGAGACATTGATGAAGAGTTGTATATGATGCAACCCAAAGGTTTTGTCGATCCTAAAGATGCTAACAAGGTATGCAAACTTCAACGGTCCATATATGGATTGAAGCAAGCATCCCGAAGTTGGAATCAACGTTTTGATAAAGTAATCAAAAGTTTTGGTTTTATACAAACTTATGGAGAAGGTTGTATTTACAAGAAAGTGAGTGGGAGCTCTGTAGAATTCTTAATACTATATGTAGATGACATATTGTTGATTGGGAATGATGTAGACCTTCTTAATAGAGTCAAGGAATATTTGAATAATAGTTTTTCAATGAAGGATCTTGGCGAAGCAGCTTACATATTAGGCATAAAGATTTATAGAGATAGATCGAGACGCCTAATATCATTGTCACAAAGTACATATTTGGACAAAGTTCTAAAGAGGTTTGGAATGGAAGATAGCAAGAAAGGGTTCTTGCCCATGTTGCCCAATATGACCTTGAGTAAAACTCAAAGTCCGACAACGGCAGAAGATAGAGAAAGGATGAGTAAGACTCCCTATGCCTCAGCCATAGGATCTCTAATGTATGCCATGCTATGTACTAGACCCGACATTGCATATGCTGTTAATTTAACTAGCAGATATCAAAGTGATCCAGGAGTGGATCATTGGACAGCGGTCAAAAACATCCTTAAGTACTTGAGAAGAACTAAGGATATGGTTCTTTCTTATGGAGGTGATGAACAGCTCGTTGTTAATGGTTACACCGATGCTAGTTGGAACACCGATCCAGATGATTCTAAATCATAATCTGGACACGTATTTACTTTGAATGGTGCAACAGTTAGCTGGAGGAGTGCAAAACAAAGCGTTGTGGCGAGATCTTCAACTGAATCAGAATACATGGCTGCTTCGGAGGCTTCACAAGAAGCGATATGGATGAAAGAGTTCATTACAGAGCTGGGTGTGGTTCCAAGTGCGATGGACCCAATGTCTATCTACTGTGATAACATGGGCGTCATAGCCAATGCGCAAGAACCAAGGTCACACAAGAAGCTGAAGCATATCAAGCTACGTTTTCACGCTATTTGAGAACATGTCCAAGATGGGGACATAAAGATTTGCAAAGTACACACAAATCTGAAGGTGGCGGATCCGTTGACTAAACCTCTCCCGAGGGCAAAACATGACCAACACCAAACTGCCATGGGTGTTCGGTATATTACCATGTAATCTAGATTAGATGACTCTAGTGCAAGTGGGAGACTATTGGAGATATGCCCTAGAGGCAATAATAAATGTAGTTATTATTATATCTTTGTGTTTATGATAAATGTTTACATTCATGCTATAATAGTATTAACAAGGAAACATTAATACTTGTGTGATTTGTAAACTTAAATTGAAGTCCCTAGTAAAGCCTCTATATATAATACTAGCTTGTTGGTTAATAAATGATTGTGGTTTCCCTATCATGAACATTGAGATGTTATTAACAACAAGATCATATCGTTAAAAGAATGATATGATGGACATACTCCTATAGATAAGCGTAGCATAAAGATCAAGTCATTTTAATAGTTCAATTGCTATGTGCTTTCTGATACATAGTAACCTAATTCCTTCGACCATGAGATCATGCATATCACCTTCACCGGAAGGATGCTTTGATGACATCAAACACCACACCGTAACTGGGTGGCTATAAAGGTGTCATTGAGTGTTCGAAAAGTATTGGTTGAGACACATGGATCAAGAGTGGGATTTGTCCATCCATATGACGGATAGATATACTCTAGGCCCTCTCGGTGAAATGTCATCCAATTAGCTTGCAAGCATGTGACTGGCTCACAAGGGATCACATATCACGGGAACGAGAAAAGAGTACTTATCAGTAACGAGGTTGAACTAGGTATGCAGAGATACCGACGATCATAACCTCAGATAAGTAAACTATCGTGAGACAAAGGGAAATTGGTATCGTATGTAAGTGGTTCATTCGATCACAAAGTAATCATAGAAATATGTGGGAGACATATGAATTTCCAGATTCCTCTATTGGTTATTGTTCGGAGAAGTGTCTCGATCATGTCCGCATAATTCACGAACCGTAGGGAGACACACTTAAGGATTCGACGTTGTTTGAGTAGTTATGGAATGATGAGTAAGAGACCGAATGTTGTTCGGAGTCTCGGATGGGATCCGGGATATCACGAGGAGATCCGGAATGGTCCGGAGAATAAGATTCATATAAGGAAAGTCCTGTTTCGGGGTTGGAGAATGGTTCCGGTGTTTTCATCGGGAATGTTCTAGAAGGTTCCGGAATGTCCGACACTCTGGAGGGGAAGGGTACATGAATGTGTCATATCAAGTTGGAATGATTGCATTATGTACTAGGTGTCATCTCTGAACAAAATAAAGGGTTTAATCAAATCCTAGTTTGAAAAGTCAAACGCCAATTTGAAAAGTCAAACGGCTATTTTGGAAGGTGGAGGGGAAGTAGGAAACCTACTTGGGGAGGAGTTCCTCCCCTCCACCGCCGGCCCACTTGGGAAACCGAGTTGGGGAGGGACTCCCCTCCCCTGGCGCGCCCCCTCCACCTATATAAGGAGGGGCAGGGTTGCCCCTCCTAGCACACAACACCTCCACCCGCAAACCCTAGCCTGGCGCCGCCACCTCCTGCTACCGCCGCCGCCTAGGTCAAGCCGCCGCCACCTAGCTAAACCCTAGCCACCGGCCTTGCTCCTCCTTGGTGCGTCTAAACCCTAGATCGCCGAGGCTCTCTCTCATAGTCCACCATACTCGCTCCGGCTTAAGGCGAAGCCCTGCGAGATCTCCCCTCTACATTCGGTACCACGCCGTTGTGCTGCCGGAATCGCGAGGAGAGTGCTACAACCTCCGCTGCCTGCTGGAACAAGGGAGAGGAAGGTCTTCGTCGAGTACCGAATGTGTGACCGACTGCGGAAGCGCTGCCGGAACGTAGCGCCGGAAGGATCGTCTACGCGATCTTGAGATCGAAAAGAGTACGACTACATCACCCACGAGAATCCGCTCTCGTTAAACACTTTGGAATCTTCGAGGGTGAGTTATTCCATCGACTCGTTGCTACAATCTAGTAGATAGATCTTGGCTTGTTTGTTTGTATGCGGTAGAATTTTTTTGTTTTCCATGCTACGAAACCCTACACATACACAATTGTAAAGACAACCATATGGCTCCTGCCGATTGTGTACTCATCGACATGCAAGTCGTGAAATATTAAAAACATGATCATTGCATACAACATACACATCACGTCTTGGGCCATACCATATCACAAAACACTCCCTGCAAAAACAAGTTAGACGCCTCTACTTTGTTGTTGCATGTTTTACGTGGCTTATGGGAGTAACAAGCTAAGAACGATTCTTACCTACGGAAAGCCACAACGGTGATATTATGGTTGCTAACATCCGATGTAAATCCCATGACTACTATAGTGAGAGAAACTGGCATCCACCAGCCGCATGTGTGGAACAAGCCACACGTCAAGTGCGGAGCCGGTCTCGCGAACGAGGTCACGTAAAGTTGGCTTGGACCGCTTCGATCTCACTATGCTGTGCCATAAGAAGTACACAACAAGATGCTTGAAACAGAAAACATCAACGCCCGCAACAAGCATGTTGCGTTCTACTCGTGAAACACATCTACGCATAGATCTAGCTCTGATACCACTGAAGGGTTTTGCAGCATAGTAAATCAAAAAAATTCTATGGATGCGAACAAGAAAGCCAAGATCTAATCTAGGAGATGCAATCAAAGAGAGAGATAGATGAGATCTTCATACCCTTGAAGAAATCGCACAGCAGAAACGTTCAACAGAACGTGGGTGATGTAGTCGAACTAGCCTTCTCCTCCTCGCGATCCGATCCGATCCAACGCCGCAAGTGACGGCGCCTCCGAGAGATGCACACGTACGGTGCCACGATGTCTCCTCCTTCCTTGGTCCATCAAGTGGGGTGGAGAGATGGATTGGATCTGCAGCACGACGGCGTGGTGCTATGGTGGAGAGTTTCTGCAGCAGGGCTTCGCCTACACGCAGTCGGGAGAGAGAGAGGAAGGGCAGCAGCTGGCGGCTAGGGTTTGGGGGTGAGGGGAGGGTGCTCCCCCTGCCCACCTTATATAGGGGGCTGGACGGCCCCCTTGGCCCCTCCTCCAAGCCCTAGGGCGGCGGCCCCAAGGGTGGAGTGGGGGGCAAGTCTTCCCCCCTTCTAGAAGGTTTCCCTAGGGTTTGGCCGGCTGGGCCTATGGGGCCTTGTGCCCCTGGCCCAAAGAGGCCAGGGCACTCCCTCGTAGGCCCACGCACCCCTCCGACAAGTGGGGCCATGTTGGTCCCACTCCAGAAGCTTCTAGAACCTTCCGGTATAATACCGAATACTCCGAAACGATTCCGAAATCCAAAAACTGCTTTCCTTTATATGAATCTTATTCTCCGGACCATTTCGGAACCTCTCATGATGTCCTGGATCTCATCCGAGACTCTGAACAAAAACTCATAAACCAATTATCCATTCTATCCTAGCGTCGAGGCACGTTAAGTGTGTGACCCTACGGATTCGAGAATATGCAAACATGATCTTCTATCAATAATCAACAGCGGGATCTGGAAACCCATATTGACTCCCACATATTCATCGATGATCATATCGGATGAACCATGATGCCAGGATTCAATTAATCCCATATATATATTCCCTTCGTCACGCGATATTTTACTTGCCCGAGATTCGATCGTTGGTATCAGCATACCTAGTTCAATCTCGTTCACAACAAGTACTTTACTCTTTCTGTAATCCGATATCACTTTGTGATTAACTCCTTAACCACGTGCTTGCAAGCGGTGTTGATATCGATTACCGAGTGGGCCCGAAGTATATCTCTCCGACTCGGGAGGGACAAATCCCATCTCGATACATACAACCCAACAAGTACTTTCCGATCACCTGAGAGACACCTTTATGATCACCCTCACATAGGATGACGTTTGATGACCTCAAAGCTTTCTTCCGATACCAGGGAGTTGCATTATCTCATGGTCTAACGAATACAATATTTGACATAGGAAAAAGCTTCGCAAAGATGAACACGATGACACGATCTAATTGCTCTGCTTAATTTGGGTTTGTCCATCATATCATTCTCCTAATGACATGATCTCATTATTAATCGACAACTCATGTCTATGGTTAGGAAACCTTAACCATCATTAATCAATGATCTAGTCCATAGAGGCGTACTAGGGACACGGTGTTGTTTATAAATCACACAAGTATCAAAGTTTCCGCTTAATACAATTCTAGCATGGAATATAAACTTTATCATGAACAAGAATTATAACAATAACATCTTTATTATTGCCTCTAGGGCATAATTCCAACAGTTTCTTCAGCAAGAACAAAACTAGACATCCCTTTAAGGAGGAACTAGGTCGGATAGAACTTTTGTCTTATAACTCTCCAAGTTGTTGTTTAAGCTCAACCAACTGGTTCAGGGGTGTCTATTACGGATCCTTAGAGAAAAGAGCAGTTCAGAGAACTTTCTTTCTCAAGAACTTGACATCGCGGTCATGTGGCAACATGGCGATACTTCTAGTAGACATCTAGAATATCACGAACCACCGATATGTCACTTAGTTCGAGAGGAAACTTGGTTTGTAAGGCAAGAAGACGTAGTCTTAGAGCTTCGGCACAAGCCTAACTCTTTGACCGAGGAGAGTGTACTAGAGTAACGGACTTGGTAGCACAATCAAACTTTGATTAGTGATAGGGTTAACCAATCACGCTAAGAATGACACAAATGTCCTTTGAGTTCTAAGAAATAAAAATTGCTAGAATCTCAGATGGCCACATTATTACGCACACGCATCACTTACGAGCGCGAAAGCTTGAGTAAGGGTGGGTAATTATGTGTAAGAGCATCACTTCATGAAGGGGTCATGGATCTCAGCATGACCTCTTAGCATAAAAGAGTGTGATACCTTAAGGTGGAACAGATAGAAGCTATCAATTCCTCTTGATCTGCAGATTTACAACACTTTGACCTGGTCCTAGATATGACGAGGTACTGGAGTTTGTTTCTCCTGACATCCCGAAATTGTTTGTCATGACGGACCACAAGAGTATCTTGCATCGGAAGACACCGATGTGAATTTACTACTTGGCTACCAACTAGTGAACAAAGGTCGGAAAACAACAAGGGAGAAGGAACATGCTCAGGATAGAATCCCGAGATGTGGATGCATATTAACAATCTTCCGAAAACCGATGCAAAGAAGGGAAAGGTATGGCAGAGTCATGAATATAGAGGCGAGACTCTTGAGGAGTACTCTTGTCGTGATCTATTTGGTTCCATTAAAGAACATCTGCCATAGATAGTGGTAGGGGAAGTCCTTGGTTGTCACCATTCAATCGCGACAAATACCACAAGCTTGAAGGCTAGAATTGTAGTACCAGCCATCCTAAGGTAATGTATTAACATTAACGACAGGGGTCAAATGAATGGATCTTGGGTTAAAGGTCAGCTTCATGTACAAGATTCACTACACCAGAATCCAGCACAATCACGGATCATAGGTTCAAGTCCAAGGGTTAAAACCCAAAGAAAGAAGTAACTACTACTTGAGTGACATGGCGTACACTACAATATAATAATCATGAGGTAGCTTCCAAGAGAAGAGACAACTTCTGAAGTACCCAAACAAATAAAAAGGAGGCACACGAGGCGAAAGGAAACCTCGAAGCCTAGAACGGAACACTGCAGATCCAACAATATAATATTGTTGGTCCGAAAGATAGAGAGAACATGATAGAAAGGAATCTCTCATTTGAACAATAGCAAGGGGAATAAGGAATTCACAACACACACAACTCTAGAGAACTCAACACTAGGTCAACTGGCTTAGAAACGGCATACCCAGATGGCACCTAAGCTTTGAAAGACTAGAAGAGGTATCAAAACTTTTCAAAAATCAACACCAGATAAGATAACCTAGAGTTAGAGCGAAACTGGATAAGGAGAAAAAGAAGCATACTAGAGTTTTCGCAAATACTTTTCATCTTTGAAATAGTTTTCACAAACACTAGACTCAACATCGACCAATAGCAAGGTTTTCCTACGGTCGGTAATGCTCTGATACCAAGACCTGTGACACCCCCGGGATCAGGGCTAAACAAATCCCAGACTTCCGTCTGACATAAGCTTAACCTTGAGCTCGAGGATATCAAGTGGAGAATCGGTAACAAACAGTGACCCTACGACACAAAATTTATTACATCAAGCTCATAACTGAGCAGAGAACCAAATTAATACAAGCAGAGGTCACTGACCACAAACATCAAACAACGGAAGGAAAATTATGCTATTAAGTATAGCAAACTTAACAAATGGCCTAAGAGGCCTGAAGCATAACGATGACGTCCCAACCCATAGATTCCAGGCTGCCGACCAGGAACCCCAAGCAACTTGTCGATGTCGATGTAGTACCAAACTGATCTTTAAGGAACACTTACTCTGCCAAAAGTGTAACATACCAAAAATATTAAACTTGAATCATCAAACTCTAATCATCAAAATTAGGGTTAACAAAAACTTTTCCATTTAAAAATAGGAAAGCGTGCATGTGTGTGTGTATTAAAATTTGGATTCTTTTGAATTGCCATGGTTTTGTGTTTCTTTGCTTTTAAATTGATTCTTAGGTGAAATAAACATCATCTAAACAATCCCCACACTTTTCCCAAAGACAAACAAATCAAAACAAACAAATTAAGTGAATGGTCACTTTGGCCAAATTAACTCCCATGCCTACTTTGGCTATCTCTAACTTTCCGAACTTAACAGAAACTTGTATGGATCTTTGCACCCCTTGATAGTACTCATAACAAGGTACCAAGGCCCACCTTGTGATCATCCAAAAACATTTGAATGCATAGTTTAAATGACAGTTTAAAATTGAATCTATTTCATATGGGAAGATCCCACTATTTCAAAAACCACTCAAACAAGCTCAATTTTCAAAACCCAAGCATCCACAGAATCCTCAACACCTGCCTAGCACACACACAAAAAATCTTTTCAAAATTCAAAACTACAGTTCTTGCGGCCATTTCATCAAACACTTGGAGACAACAAATCAAACTGGCCAAACTTCACTGTTTTGAGCAGTAATTTGGCTAAGAATTGTTCACCATTGATCACCCTTGTCTCCCCCAGTGCCTTGACCACTCCTAGCCCCTACCATTTGCACCATGCCCTACCAATCCGAAGGAACCCTTGCCAGCCGACCATGGCTAGCTAGCCAGAGCAAGCACCAAGCCTAAACAACATGTCTAGGACACAGGCCACCGTCCACTGCCACCCCTGTCCAGCGCTCGAACCCTGCCAGCCACTGGACCACACTCCCAAGCCATGCCAAGCTTCTCTGAGCGCATGCCGAGAGCGCGCCAGAGCGCCACCCTCGACACGCGCCCACAGACCGCGTGCCGCCCTCGCCGCGTGCACGCGTGATCACCACCGCTCCAGCAACCCCGCAGACACCCCCGTTCGACGCCCCATGCCTCATAGCCACCGCTCGCCGTCGAAGATGCCACCTCTGCCGCGCAGAGCATCGCACGTTCCCGACTGTTTGCCACCGCCCCTACACGCGCATTAAAGCTCTAGAGCATCGCCAGGAGACCACCCGTCGAACGCCAACCTCGGCCATGCCTCTAGCCGCCCGTAGCCGTGTCGCCACCGTCACCCGCCCATCCCTCTTGGTCTCGCCGTCAGGCCTATAAAAGGAGGTCACCCCCACTCGATTTCTTCACACCATCTCACTCCCCTCACCTCACTGATCGTTCCACCCCTTAGCCGGAGCAAGGCGAGCAGCGCATCGCCGGAATTGCGCTAGAGCAGGCCGCCTCTGGAGAAGAAGGGAGCCGTTGATTTCGTACACCCCCGGAGCTGCCGCGACCACCCCTGAGTTCGTCGTCGTCGACTTCGTCGTTTGCCCGCCTCGCCATCGTCACTGGAGCCCCGGTATGCCCCCTATGCACCCCCACCGAGACGCTAGGGTTCGATCTCGCCGGTGACCTGTTCATTGTCAACGACGACCCTCAGCCGTCGATCTTCATTCTAATCCAACGCACCACATCACCCCATACCGCTACGCGTTTAATGAGCCACTGACCAGTAGACCCACCCTGTCAGCTGCGCCCTGCGCTGCGGAGTGACACTGGGCCGGCCCAATAACCCTTCCCGCGCAACCCACTCGTTTGAATTTAGCTTTTTCTATTTTCATTCAAACTCAATTATGTACCTAGTTTCAAAAATCAACCCAGCTCGATTAAGTGAACCAAATTGAATGAAACCAATTTTGTTAGAAAGATATTGAAATTCTTAATCCAAGCCCATTGGATTCAAATCATTTGGATCTCTAGATCAACCTTGGTAAAAATAACAAGGCAGAAGCTTTTCTGCATTCAAACATTTTTCAAATTTAAACCATAATAGCTTTTGAGTTGATTCCAACTCTTAAAAATCACATTTGATCATACCTTTCAAATATATAAAAATATATGGGTTTACTTACAGAAATAATGTCCAAGTAATAAAAGAATGCCACATAGGCATTTATAGTCACCTATTTTTATTTAAAATAAAAGGTTAAACCTTATTAAATTGTGACACCACTTTAAATCACATTCTCATGTACTGGAATATGTGGTGATGACATGTGTCAACATGATCCCATGTTTGAGTTAAAGAATATTAAATCTTAAGTAGTTTTTCAATGAGTAGAAATTACTTTTCTAAAAATAAAATAAATAAGACAAATGCTTTAATCTTGTAATGTTAGTGATGATGCTAGATCATCTATAGAACCCTTTTTTGTGATGATTGAAAGTAGTTAAGTATTGTTTGGTGATTCTGTACCTCGTATTTATTTATAGACGCTAGTACCGACCAAGGATACGAGGAGGAAGGAGGATACTACGAAGAAGAAGCCGAGGAGAACTTCAACCACTGCTCTACACAAGGTAAGCCAATACTTGCAAGCTAACACTTGCAATTATGAAAGTAGATAACCTATGCAATGCACTAAGCATGCTTGGTTGGACACATTTGATGATACCCAATCCTAGTTTTACTTGCAAGCTTTATACTTTTTTTTTCTTTATCAAAGCTATTTCCTTAGACTTTATTTAAGTGACTTGTAGATTCTAGGAAGATAATTGAAGGTTGCATAAAGAGCATTAAATTTGGCCTAAGCTAGATAATCTTGATGTCATCCTAAGGCATGAGACTGAACTTAGTTAAAACTCCACTTGTTTACCACCCCTCATTAGTACTCACCTCACTTGTAGATGCTAGTGCTAAGCATAAAACTTGATCAAACTTTAGATGGGAATACTTGGTGAAACTGGTTATGAAAACCTTAGAATGATGAGTCATTCTACTGAAATGTTTTGACATATGTTCTCGAACACCAGATGATTTTGATGATGAAAATGTTGAGGAATGAGCCTTAGCCCTTTACAAAACTGATGGTTGTCTGGATGCGATACCATTCCAATTTTACCGTATAACTACAATACCCGAAAATTTGGGTAGGGCTTGACTGGAAATTTATATAACTCAGTATGGGTTCCCTCGCGGCCAAGGTCTGAGCTGAGGCTACCTTGTGAAGATTGTCCACCTGTGCAGTACCCAAGATGACAGTTGGTCATGGTTGGGAGGCCAAACTCACAGGAGAGGTGCCTATACTAGGGCGTGTAATGGAAAGGTTAGGATTGATTATCCGCATACTGAGTATGGTGAATTCAAGATTTGTTTCCTGACGGATGTATCGAATGTTGTGGTGAAAGTGTACAATCTCTTCAGAGTGTCAAACTATTCGAATAGCCGCGTCCACGGTTATGGACAGTTGGAGTGGCCATACTATTTCCCCGTCAGATGTTTTCAAAATGACCTGTGAAATGAATTGAGAATTTGACTTGACCACAACAGGGTTGTGACATGAGATACAAGTTCCCACTTAGGTGTTATAAAATTTGACTAGCATTCTTTGCTCCAGAACTTAGTAGAGGTAAATATGGCCTTTTGCAAATCAACCACAGAGCTTAGTGTCCTACTACAAAAACCCCCTTCACTTGTTAGTATTAGTTTGCAAGTACTTAAAGAGTACTCATGGCTTTGTCCCTGGCTATTCCAGTGGCCAGACTATGAAGAGGAGTACCAGGATGATGGACCCTAGGAAGGTTACGACAACTAGGATCATCTCCCATCGTCAGCATTGCCTGTGACCCCGAAGATGGAGCTTCGCCTACGCTACCTTTATCATTACGTATTTCCGCTGCTTGAGTTGTATTAAGAACTGGATCATGAGATCCTTATTTGTGTAAGACCTTATGTATGGTTTGTAATGGATGATGTACTGTGGTATCTAATTCTGTTATGTCTCGCAAAAATGGTAATCCTAGGATTGCGATGCATGGTATAACAGGCATCTGGGATTAAAAATCCGGGTGTTGACAAAAAGTATCAACAAAGCAAGGGTGAGTATAGGGTGTACTCCACAAGACTATGAAGAGGAGTACCAGGATGATGGACCCCAGGAAGGTTATGACAACTAGGATCATCTCCCATCGTCAGCATTGCCTGTGACCCCGAAGATGGAGCTTCGCCTACGCTACCTTTATCATTACGTATTTCCTCTGCTTGAGTTGTATTAAGAACTGGATCATGAGATCCTTATTTGTGTAAGACCTTATGTATGGTTTGTAATGGATGATGTACTGTGGTATCTAATGCTGTTATGTCTCGCAAAAATGGTAATCCTGGGATTGCGATGTATGGCATAACAGGCATCTGGGATTAAAAATCCGGGTGTTGACAAGTTGGTATCAGAGCCATCCTGACCATAGGAGACCCTAGTTAGACTGGACGTTTGAATCAAAAACTTAGTTTCAAAACCAAAGGAAGTAAATATTTACAAAAACTTATTCCCATTCTTATCACCTTGATTCTTTCATAAAAATTCATGTTCCTCAAAAACTCTTGCAAAATACATAAAATTTGACACACTTGATCACTCTACTAACTTACTCATCCTATATTCTTAATAGATGGACGTGAAGTACAACAAGTTTTATCAGTTGGGGAATGGAGGAGACCTTATTTTTGAGCGGGATTTGGACCAGCTTTCGGAACTTCTGGAGCGTCCGCACCCCGAGTTCTTCGGAGCTCAGCTCAATGATCAAGGAGGAGAAGATCTGCAGTGGCTAATTGTTGCAAGTCTCCGAGGAAAGATTGAACCTCCCACTGCTGAAGGAATTCAATTCACCTTAAGAGAGAACAACTGGCTCGATGGACTTGCCAGGGCCATGCAGGAAGCTCTTGCCCGTCTGTGTAGGCAGAGTATCAACCAGATCAAGGGTACTCGCTTTGAGTTTTGTCCAAGGCGTGATGCTATGGGACAGCCATTGGAAGCCCCATACCACCCCGAGCTGAAGACTCAGTTAGACCACCTTAGCTTCATAATGTACGATCGTCAGCAGGAATTGGACAATTGCCGTGACTACTCCAACCACAAGTCCGCCATCATCAAGACGAAGGATCAGACTATCACCATGCTAGCAAAGGATCGCAAGTCTCGCCGCCGTCAGCTCGACAAGAAGGAGCGCATCATTGCCCGTCTTCGCCACCGTATCTCGGATTTGGAGGAGACCATCCACGAGAGAGACATGTAGTTGGAAGAAAGGGATAATGCCGGAGAGGATCTTCGTGGAGACCCCTACTCCTATCTCAGCGATGATGATGATTTTCTGGAGGATCAGGCTATGGACTTCTTCACCGATGAGGATGATTTCGCCTTCATCGATGATGATGAGGATGACGACTACACCGACTCCAAGGAGTAGTAGCACTTGAGCACTAGTGAAGTGAGTTGTAGTCGGTACCACTGTATCGTAGTTTCCAGAATGGTTCTTAAAACCATCTGCTTTCCTTTGTTGTGGTGTGCGTTGTATCGTGTGCTATGAATGAATGAATGAAAAGGATGTTGCTAGAAAATCTGAGCCAAACTTTAAAAACTTTTCAAAGTCCCTGAACCGTAGAAATTTCCCTCTTTTCTCATGATCTATCTCAATCTCCAGATGCCACGTGGAGGAAGTGGTTCATCCCCGGACCCGATGTTGCAGATCCTGCAAATGTTGGTTTCTGACCGCGAAGCTGAAAGAGAGGAGCGTCAAGCCAACCTAGCCACCCTTTAGCAGATAGCTCAGCTGGCCCACAATAATCAAGGCCAAGGAAATCAGGACAACCATGGATCTAAGCTCAAGAATTTCCAGAATACCAACCCACTTGTTTTTACTAAGTCATAAGAGCCCCTAGATGCAGACGATTGGCTGCAAACCATGGAAAACAACCTGGAATTCGCCGGAGTGGAAGCTAACGAGAAAGTTCTGTTCGCCACCCACTATCTAGCCGGAGATGCAAGAGCATGGTGGAACAATGTTCGTGCAATGACCGGAGGACAGATGATGACCTGGAAAGAATTCAAGGTCAAGTTCAGCAGAACCCATGTGCCACCGGGTTTGATCAAGAGAATGAGAGATGAGTTCAGAGAACTGAAGCAAGGACGGATGACCGTAGTGGAATACCGTGACAAATTCTTGTCATTAGCTAGGTATGCCCCGGATGAGATCGACACTGAAGCCAAGAAGAAAGAGAGATTCCTAAATGGTCTGCACGATGAGATGCAGACGGTGTTGGTCAATATCCCCTCTGCAGATATTGAAGCCCTTGTCGACTCTGCCATCCAGATGGAAGGAATGATCAACCAAGCCAATGAGAACCGTAAGCGTCGCATGATGCATCAGCCAGGAACCCATCAGACCCCCAAAGTATCGCCCTAACCCATCTCCAGGATTTGCCCCGAGAACCAACAGACCCCCAATGAACCGTCCGACCTATCCCAACCGTGGAAACCCAAGGCCCGTAGGAAATCTCAACAACCCCGGCAACTCTGGCAATTTCAACCGTGCACCACCCAAGTTCAACAAGAACAACAATGCTGCCGCGAACACCAACACTGCCCCGAGGACTGGAAGCAATGTTGTGCCTGTTGCAGCAAAGGACAAGTCGCAAGTGACTTGTTATGACTGTGGAAATAAGGGTCACTACTCCAATGAGTGCCCCAAGAAGAATGTCGCAGCCCCCAATACCAATGCCCCAGCTCAGCAGCAGCGTCGTGTTCAGCCTGGGAGAAGGTTTGCGCCAGGGAACTCGCTCAACCGCAACGACCGTCTTTTTCTCATGCATGCTGAAGAAGCCCAGGAAGCGCCAGACGTCGTGCTGGGTATGTTTTCTGTTAATTCAGTACTTGCTCGAGTGTTGTTTGATTCTGGTGCATCGCACTCATTTGTCACCAAAGAATTTGCATGCACTAGTAATATTCAACCAACCAAACTGAAGCATGTTATGATTGTTCAAATCCCCGGTTCCACCACCAAAGCTAGGCAAATTTGCAAAGAAGTCCCCATCCGAATCCATGGCATAGATTTTTATGCTAATCTGATAGTACTCGAAACTAAAGTTTTCGAAGTAGTACTAGGAATGGATTGGATGTCCAAACATAAAGGATTGATTGACTGTGCCAAGAAAGCCATAACCATGACCAGTACCGCTGGAGTATCAGTCGAGCATATATCTGAAACCTTACCTCGCCAATTCAAGTGCAACAAGAGTATAGCCCAACCTACCATTGACCATGTCCGGATAGTCTGTGAATACCCTGATGTATTTCCAGATGTTTTGCCCGGTATGCCTCCAGATCGGGATATCGAGTTTATCATTGAACTAATCCCCGGAACAGGACCCATAGCTCATAGACCCTATAGTATGAACCTGTATGAACTAGAAGAACTGAAGAAGCAACTATATGCCATGCTGGAAATAGGATTGATTCAACCAAGTGCGTCACCATGGAGATCACCTGCCTTGTTCGTGGACAAGAAGGATGGAGGAAATCGTTTGTGTACGGATTATCGGAAATTGAATGATGTCACCATCAAGAACAAGTACCCATTGCCCAAGATAGAAGATTTGTTTGATCAGTTGACCGGTGCCAAAGTGTTTTATAAGATTGATCTTAGAACTGGCTATCATCAACTCAAGATTTGCGCAGAGGATATTCCCAAGACTGCCTTTACCACCAGATATGGATTATACGAGTATACTGTCATGTCTTTTGGATTAACCAATGCCCCCGATTATTTCATGAATCTCATGAATAAGATTTTTATGGACTTCCTGGATAAGTTTGTCGTTGTGTTTCATCAACGACATTCTGATTTATTCCAAATCAGAAGAAGAACATGAGCTACACCTAAGGACCATTCTTGGAACCCTTAGAGAGCATCAGTTGTATGCCAAGTTTAGCAAATGTGAATTCTGGTTACAGGAGGTAGGATTCCTCGGTCACATTGTATCGGCCGGAGGAATTGCCGTTGACCCTGCAAAGGTGAAAGATGTCAAAGATTGGCAATCCCCAACCACTCAAACCCAAGTTCGTGCATTTCTCGGGTTGGCGGGATACTACCGCAAGTTCGTAGAAGGATTCTCGAGTATCGCCAGACCCATGACCCAATTGCTAAAGAAGGACAATAAGTTTGAATGGACCGACAAATGTGAAGCGAGTTTTCAAGAAATCAAGAGGAGATTGATTTCAGCCCCAATCTTAATCATGCCGGATATCACGAAGCCCTTCGACGTGTATTGTGATGCATCCAAGATCGGTCTCGGATGTGTGCTAATGCAAGAAGGCAAAGTCATATCTTATCTATCCCGACAACTGAAACAACATGAGCAAAATTACCCAACCCATGACCTCGAACTCGAAGCCGTAGTTCTAGCCCTGAAGACATGGAGGCATTACCTGATGGGAAACCGTTGTGAGATTTATTCAGATCACAAGAGTCTGAAGTATATATTCACTCAAAAAGAGCTGAATATGAGACAGAGAAGATGGATTGAGCTAATCAAGGATTACGACCTGGACATTCACTATCACCCTGGTAAAGCCAATGTGGTAGCAGATGCCCTTAGCAGATTGCCGTGCCGCTTGAACTCCATGATTTTAAAGGAGCAACCAAGCTTGCACAAAGAGATGGAAGATTTTCGAATGGAATTAGTGAGTGAAGGATTTTTGGCTAACATAGAACTTCAGCCCACTTTGATCAGCCAGATCAAGGAGGCGCAGAAAGGAAATGCTAGTATCGACGGAATCAAGCGTCATATTGGTACATGCAAAGTACCCGGATTCACCGAAGACGAAGAAGGAGTTCTGTGGTACAAAGGACGCCTTTGTGTACCAGCAGATTCTGAGTTGAAAGAAGCTATTCTGAAGGAAGCTCATGATACTCTTTATTCTATCCACCCCGGAGGAACGAAGATGTATCAAGACTTGAAAGAGCAATTTTGGTGGCATAAGATGAAGAGAGAAATCGGAAGCTATATCGCCAAGTGTGATATATGTCAGCGAGTCAAGGTAGGACATTAAAGACCCGCTGGATTGTTGCAACCATTGCAGATTCCAGAATGGAAATGGGATTCCGTTGGAATGGACTTTATCACCGGATTGCCTACTTCTAGTAGGGGAAATGACTCTATCTGGGTCATAGTGGAAAGGTTGTCCAAAGTCGCCCATTTCTTACCCGTCAAGACCACGTATCAGAGTTCGAAGCTAGCGGATTTATACATCGCTAGAATTGTCAGTTTGCATGGAGTCCCCAAGAACATCGTATCGGATCGAGGAACTCAGTTTACCTCGAGATTCTAGAAGAAAGTCCAAGAAGGTTTAGGAACCCGCCTCGATTTCAGCACCACGTATCACCCTCAGACCGATGGACAAACGGAGCGAGTAAATCAAATACTCGAAGATATGCTAAGAGCATGTGTGTTATAATATGGATCTAAGTGGGAAGACTGCCTACCATTTGCAGAATTTTCATACAACAACAATTATCAAGCTAGTTTGCAAATGGCCCCATTTGAATTCATGTATGGAAGGAAATGTCGCACCCCTTTGAACTGGTCGGAAGTAGGAGAGAGTCAGATTTTCGGACCCGACATCCTACGAGAAGCAGAAGAGAAGGTTCACAAGATTCGTGAGCACCTCAACACAGCCCAGTCCAGACAGAAGAGTTACGCCGACAAGAGACGTCGAGACCTCGCCTTCAACATAGGAGATTTTGTGTATCTGAAAGTGTTGCCATTGAAAGGAATGCAGCGTTTCCAACTGAAAAGAAAGTTAGCCCCCAGATATATCGGACCCTTCAAGATTCTGAACCGTCGAGGAGAAGTGTCGTATCAATTGGAACTACCCGAAGATATGTCAGCCGTGCACAATGTGTTCCATATCTCATTACTTCGCAAGTGCCTCGAAGTTCCAGAGAAGACTGAAGTGTTCAAGAATATCGATCATCGGACCATAGAGATCAACGATGACCTGACCTATCCTGAAGTACCCATCCGTATTTTGGAGGAAGCTTTCAGAACTACCAGAACCCGAAGCATCAAGTTTCTCAAGATTCAGTGGAGCAACCACACGGAAGAGGAAGCTACCTGGGAGCGCGAAGATCACATCAGGACGGAGTTTCTCGATCTCTTCAAATCCTAGGTAATCTTTTTCGTCCATTTTCAAATCTCGGGACGAGATTTTGTTTAAGGGGGGAAGGTTTGTAACACCCCAAAATATTAAACTTGAATCATCAAACTCTAATCATCAAAATTAGGGTTAACAAAAACTTTTCCATTTAAAAATAGGAAAGCATGCATGTGTGTGTATTAAAATTTGGATTCTTTTGAATTGCCATGGTTTTGTGTTTATTTGCTTGTAAATTGATTCTTAGGTGAAATAAACATCATCTAAACAATCCCCACACTTTTCCCAAAGACAAACAAATTAAGTGAATGGTCACTTTGGCCAAATTAACTCCCATGCCTACTTTGGCTATCTCTAACTTTCAGAACTTAACAGAAACTTGTATGGATCTTTGCACCCCTTGATGGTACTCATAACAAGGTACCAAGGCCCACCTTGTGATCATCCAAAAACATTTGAATGCATAGTTTAAATGATAGTTTAAAATTGAATCTATTTCATATGGGAAGATCCCACTATTTCAAAAACCACTCAAACAAGCTCAATTTTCAAAACCCAAGCATCCACAAAATCCTCAACACCTGCCTAGCACACACACCAAAAATCTTTTTAAAATTCAAAACTAAAGTTCTTGCGGCCATTTCATCAAACACTTGGACACAACAAATCAAACTAGCCAAACTTCACTGTTTTGAGCAGTAATTTGGCTAAGCATTGTTCACCATTGATCACCCTTGTCCCCCTAGTGCCAACTAGTGCCTTGAACACCCCTAGCCCCTACCCTTTGCAGCATGCCATGCCAACCCGAAGGAACCCTTGCCAGCCGACCATGGCTAGCTAGCCAGAGCAAGCACCAAGCCTAAACAACATGTCTAGGACACAGGCCACCGTCCATCGCCACCCCCTGTCCAGCGCTCGAACCCTGCCAGCCACTGGACCACACGCCCAAGACATGCCAAGCTTCTCTGAGCGCATGCCGAGAGCGCGCCAGAGCGCCACCCTCGACACGCGCCCACAGACCGCGCACCGCCCTCGCCGCGTGCACGCGTGATCACCACCGCACCAGCAACCCCGCAGACACCCCCGTTCGCCGCCCCATGCCTCACAGCCACCGCTCGCCGTCGAAGACGCCGCCTCTACCACGCATTAAAGCTCCTACACGCACATTAAAGCTCTAGAGAATCGCCAGGAGACCACCCGTCGAACGCCAACCTCGGCCATGCCTCTAGCCGCCCGTAGCCGTGTCGCCACTGTCACCCGCCCATCCCTCTCGGTCTCGCCGTTGGGCCTATAAAAGGAGGCCACCCCCGCTCGATTTCTTCACACCATCTCACTCCCCTCACCTCACTGATCGTTCCACCCCTTAGCCGGAGCAAGGCGAGCAGCGCATCGCCGGAATTGCGTCGGAGCAGGCCGCCTCTGGAGAAGAAGGGAGCCATTGATTTCGTCCACCACCGGAGCTGCCGCGACCACCCCTGAGTTCTCCATTGTCGACTTCGTCGTTTGCCCGCCTCACCATCGTCACTGGAACCCCGGTATGCCCCCTATGCACCCCCACCGAGCTGCTAGGGTTCGAGCTCGCCGGTGACCTGTTCATCGTCGATGACGACCCTCAGCCGTTGATCTTCATTCTAATCCAACGCACCACATCTCCCCGTACCTCTTCACGTTTAATAATCCACTGACCAGTAGACCCCCCTGTCAGTTGCGCCCCGCGCTGCGGAGTGACACTGGGCCGACCCAATAACCCTTCCCGCGCAGCCCACTCGTTTGAATTTAGCTTTTTCTATTTTCATTCAAACTCAATTCTGTACCTAGTTTCAAAAATCAACCCAGCTCGATTCAGTAAACCAAATTGAATGAAACCAATTTTGTTAGAAAGATATTTAAATGCTTAATCCAAGTCCGTTGGATTCAAATCATTTGGATCTGTAGATCAACCTTGGTAAAAATAACAAGGCAGAAGCTTTTCTGCATTCAAACATTTTTCAAATTTAAACCATAATAGCTTTTGAGTTGATTCCAACTCTCAAAAATCACATTTGATCATACCTTTCATAATATATAAAAATATATGGGTTTACTTACAGAAATAATGTCCAAGTAATAAAAGAATGCCACATAGGTATTTCTAGTCACCTATTTTTATTTAAAATAAAAGGTTAAACCTTATTAAATTGTGACACCACTTAAAATCACATTATCATGTACTGAAATATGTGGTGATGACATGTGTCAACATGATCCCATGTTTGAGTTGAAGAATATTAAATCTTAACTAGTTTTTCAATGAGTAGAAATTACTTTTCTAAAAATAAAATAAATAAGACAAATGCTTTAATCTTGTAATGTTAGTGATGATGCTAGATCATCCATAGAACCCTTTTTTGTGATGATTGAAAGTAGTTAAGTATTGTTTGGTGATAGTGTACCTCGTATTTATTTATAGACGCTAGTACCGACCAAGGATACGAGAAGGAAGGAGGATACTACGAAGAAGAAGCCGAGGAGAACTTCAACCACTGCTCTGCACAAGGCAAGCCAATACTTGCAAGCTAACACTTGCAATTATGAAAGTAGATAACCTATGCAATGCAATAAGCATGCTTGGTTGGACACATTTGATGATACCCAATCCTAGTTTTACTTGCAAGCTTTATACTTTTTTTCTTTATCAAAGCTATTTCCTTAGAGTTTATTTAAGTGACTTGTAGATTCTAGGAAGATAATTAAAGGTTGCATAAAGAGCATTAAATTTGTCCTAAGCTAGATAATCTTGATGTCATCCTAAGGCATGAGACTGAACTTAGTTAAAACTCCACTTTTTTACCACCCCTCATTAGTACTCACCTCACTTGTAGATGCTAGTGCTAAGCATAAAACTTGATCAAACTTTAGATGGGAATACTTGGTGAAACTGGTTATGAAAACCTTAGAATGATGAGTCATTCTACTGAAATGTTTTGACATGTGTTTTCGAACACCAGATGATTTTGATGATGAAAATGTTGAGGCATGAGCCTTAGCCCTTTACAAAACTGATGGTTGTCTGGATGCGATACCATTCCAATTTTACCGTATAACCACAATACCCGAAATTTTGGGTAGGGCTTGACTGGAAATTTATATAACTCAGTATGGGTTCCCTCGCGGCCAAGGTCTGAGCTGAGGCTACCTTGTGAAGATTGTCCACCTGTGCAGTACCCAAGATGACAGTTGGTCATGGTTGGGAGGCCAAACTCACAGGAGAGGTACCTATACTAGGACGTGTAATGGAAAGGTTAGGATTGATTATCCGCATACTGAGTATGGTGAATTCAGGATTTGTTTCCTGACGGATGTATCGAATGTTGTGGTGAAAGTGTACAATCTCTGCAGAGTGTTAAACTATTCGAATAGCCGCGTCCGCGGTTATGGACAGTTGGAGTGGCCATACTATTCCCCCGTCAGATGTTTTCAAAATGACCTGTGAAATGAATTGAGAATTTGACTTGACCACAACAGGGTTGTGACATGAGATATAAGTTCCCACTTAGGTGTTATAAAATTTGACTAGCATTCTTTGCTCTAGAACTTAGTAGAGGTAAATATGGCTTTTTGCAAAACAACCATAGAGCTTAGTGTCCTACTACAAAACCCCCCTTCACTTGTTAGTATTAGTTTGCGAGTACTTAAAGAGTACTCATGGCTTTGTCCCTGGCTATTCCCGTGGCCAGACTATGAAGAGGAGTACCAGGATGATGGACCCCAGGAAGGTTACGACAACTAGGATCATCTCCCATCGTCAGCATTGCCTGTGACCCCGAAGATGGAGCTTCGCCTACGCTACCTTTATCATTACGTATTTCCGCTGCTTGAGTTGTATTAAGAACTGGATCATGAGATCCTTATTTGTATAAGACCTTATGTATGGTTTGTAATGGATGATGTACTGTGGTATCTAATTCTGTTATGTCTCGCAAAAATGGTAATCCTGGGATTGCGATGTATGGTATAATAGGCATCTGGGATTAATAATCCGGGTGTTGACAAAAAGTATCAACAAAGCAAGGGTGAGTATAGGGTGTACTCCACAAGACTTATGACTGGTGGAGTTGTTTTGCATAAAGCCATCTTTGTTTATAAAACAAGAGAGAGAAGAAGGTCGTCTAATCAGAGTATTTAAAAAGGGGATAAGAGAGCGACATCTCCGAAATTTTGATCATCATCTTTTGATATCCACCGAATCATCGTCAACTCTCATCTAGGATCACCCCCTCGTACCCATGAGGAAGCATCCTTAAGCAAACGTTGATCTGCCAAGTTTTACGATTAGGTTAAAGTTCTCTATGATCTTAGAATCTGGTCACCAAGCGTTCATAACCGTGAACACGGCTTTTCGAAAAGATTTAACCCTGCAGGGGTGTACAACTTTACCCACACGCGCCAACCGATTCTTAATGACACTATAGTTTAGCCCTCTTCCTTGGAAGGCCGACAGAGAGTGGTTGACCACAACCTTTACCTTGCTTTCGCCGAGACCATGAGTCACGCAATAAGTATGGTTCCGCCGTAACGGGTCAAATCCCGAAGCCGGTACTTAAAGATGTGAGGCGAGGTTGGTTCACCAGGGGCTCCATCGACCCCAAGCAACCCCGGCCACGCTTACCTACCTGTTATGAATTCACCTTCTTCACCTGGCAAATCTTTCAAAAGGTTTTCTATGCATATGTCGAATGGAACGCCCGAACTATGTGACTTATGGAATCTACTAGGCAAGTTAGTTGGTCATGAGGTTTTCCAGGCCCCGTGTGGTTATACGCTCGTCTTGGTTTCAAAGGCAAGAACTCAGGTCCTAGTGGTGGCGAGCATGGGACTAGAAAAACCACATCCCACTGTGGCCTCCCATACAAGCCTTAGCATGTTTAAACTCATATCACCTCTGATATCATCTCATCACATTCTCCTGTCATACTAGATTATATGTATTTGATACATCATCTGGATGGACCAGTACTAACAGCTATGCATGGCTAAGCAGGACAAAGATATAAGCTCTAGCAGTGCACACAAACCAAACCTAGTTATGCTAGGAGCAGTGGATCAGGTAATATAAGCTCAAAGGGAGTAATGCAACAGATAGGATACTCTATCTATCGATACAAGACCATATTAGCATCGTATGCAACATGGCAGAATTGAAATGCTTCGAAAGCGTAGGATTATATCATGTTGGGGCTATGCTTGCCTTTGCCTGTTGATAACAGATAATCAGATCTTCGAGAGCCTTCGTCTTGACTTGATTACTGTTGGTCAGGTATTTGTCTTCGAGCTTTGACGGTATTGTCCTCGGGGTTCGATCTCGACCTAGATATCGTATTCTACCGGGAAGAACCAAACACCGGAAAGAGAGGGAAACAATCAACACATGGCATCGATGTAATTCTCAATCAAGTATGATGATATGACAAGTTAGTTTGTATTGAAATGTAACCCTAAAGCATGCTCGACAATTTAATCGGGGTTCCGAGGGGTGAAAACCCTAACTCGGGGAAACTCCGGAATCACCTATGAGGGGTTACTATGTTGTTCTAATTAAACTTTTCATGAAAGTTGTTGAACAATGCATGGTTATAGCTTAAAGAGATAGTTCTCATTTTTCTGAACATTTTGATATATTATTTGTATTTTTCTGACTTATAAATAATTAGTTATTGAATTTATAAGTTTAAACCAAATTCTGAAATTATTAAATCATTTTAAAACATTTATTGCGCAAGGCTGACATCAACACTTGCACCAAATATTTTTTTTACACTCGAACTGAACCTAGCCAGTGAGGCTGACATAGGGGCCCGAGGCCACCTCAATGGCCACGCTGGCGGTCAGCGGTCAAAGAGGACCAGGGGCCACGTCACCCTGACGCGGGCGTGACATCAGCACGGCGTCCACCCTCAGGCGATGGTCGCCGGCGACGACAGAGTCCACGCCTACAAGCGCGGCTGGGCGGGTTCGACACAGGGGAGCACGACAAGCCTAAAAGTGTCGGTGCCACCGAATTTTGGTCACCAGAGCTGCATCTACGGCGAGCGGCGGCGGCGGCGAGGCTCACGGGTCTACGGCGCGCGGCGAGCACAGGGCGGGAGGGGAACATAGGAGGGGTCCATGAGGACCAGAACCTCACCACGAAGCGAACGGAGGCGACGGCGAGGCCGGAGGAGGTCTGGAACGACGACAGGGTCGACGGCGGAGCTCGTCGGGCTCGGAGAAGAAGACGACCTTGGCGACGATTGGAGGCACGCGGGGTCGATTCCGTCGACGGGGTGGCTCCCAGAGGCAAGACAGAGCTGATGGTGGCCTCAGAACGGCGAGGGGTGGCCGGAAACGGCGGCGGTCACTGGTATATGGCGAGGCTAGGGTTCGGCTTCGCGCGAGAGAGGGGAGAGGGAGGTATCTGGGGAGGGGGAGAATGGATGAGGACGAAGGAGACGTGGCCGCGACGCTCTTATCCTCCATCGGGGGCGGCGGGACGCATCGCAGCGGCTGGTGGCATCGGGCGGCTGCGGCGGCGACAGCGAGCAGCTCGGCGTTGGGGATGAAGGCGACAGAACGTCGAAGAGGTATGCGGGCCAGGGTTGGGCCGCTGCTGTGCCGCGGGTGTGCGGCAGGAAGAGATGAGAAGGGTGCTGGGCTGGCTGGGCTGCGGCCTGAGAAGCTCTAGCTGCAATTTTATTTCCAGAAACTTTTCTTTTTCTATTTACCTATTTTCTCTTTTGTATTTTCAAATCCAAAGCTGTTTTGGGCATTTCAAAAATGCCATAGACTTTGTAAAACATTTTAAATAATGTGAGGCCCTTATAACATTTTGGGCTTCACAACTTGTTGACCATTTTCAAAATATTTGAAACCATTTGAAGTAATCACAAGGAGGGGGAATATTAGGGTTTTAGGATTTTGATTTATTTTCCTCAATGCAATTTTAAGAGATGATGCTTATTTAATGCACAATCAAAACCCTAATATACAATTAGCTAAAAGTGGGGTGTTACACGCACCGAACCTCTGTCTTCATTATTCAGTATCAGGATAGCTGAAGGATTTGACACACATGGATGGACAGGGAAAAGTAAATTGTCACACCTTGTTAAGCACACTAAACAAACTATTTGATTCAACATCGCGACATACCTTGTTTAGAACCTACACAAACCATTTGATTCAGCACCGTGTCATACCACGTTAAGCACCCTACACAAACCATTTGATTCAGCATCACGGGTATATCTTGTTAAGCACCCTACACAAACCATTTGATTCAGCATCGCAATATACAGTGTTAAGAACCCTACACAAACCATTTGATTTCAGCACCGCGTCCTACCTTGTTAAGCACTCTACACAAACCATTTGATTCAGCACTGCGCTTACCTTGTTCAACACCCTACACAAACTATTTGATTTAGCACCACGGCATATCTTGTTCGGCACCCTATGCAAACCATTTGATTCAGCACTGTGACATGCCATTTGATTAGGCTAGGATCGGGGCTCCGCGGCGAGGGGATGGGGCACCGACGGCTCATGCGGACGGGTTTGGACAGAGGCGTGCGAGAATAGGGCGAGTCGGCGTAGTACGAGAGGTGGCGGAGGAAGGAGCGTCGGCCAGCGTCATCTGCCGGTGAACAGGAGCACAAGAAGAGCCGCTGTCTAGGGATGCATCGGCATCTTAGGTGAGAGAGAGAGAGAGGGGAGCCTCCGGTGGGGGGAAGAGGGGTGACAAACCATTTGATTCGGTACCATTGAGATGCGCCACTCGGGGATGTCGTTTTTACAAATTAGGAAACTTTATGTGCCTATGCCCTCTTGTTTCGGTACCACACATGGTTAGATTCGGTTCATCTGCCGTGTTCCACATAAGTGATAAGCCAGTCAAGTGTTTCGGAACCACTCGTGGCTAGACTCGGTTCCTCATCCGTGGCCCATACCGGTAATAAGCTCATCATGAATTTCGGTACCCCACATGGCTATATTCGGGACCTCGTTAGGAATCATCAATTTTGGTACCCCATATGGCAGACTAGTGATGTGCAACCTCGAAACAAATTATTCGGCACCAAAGATAAATTAGTCCAACACCAAAGTTGACCCATTCGGCACCGAGGGCAAAAGCATCCATCGCCTACACTTGTCCTGGTTTATACACACTTGTCCTGGTTTATACGCCCATTATGAAACCGGTTAAAGAGAGAAGTACGTGTACAGGTAATTCAAAATTACCCATCACAAAATATATATCTCGTCAAGCACATCTAAAATGAAATTGAATTGTCACCTTGAATTCGACACGATAAACTAAGAAGTAAGACCCCGACATCATAATATGGTACCCGGTTTACACAAATTACTCGGCACCAAAGATTATTTAGGAATATGTTACCCGGTTGACACAAAGTACCTGATGCATGTCAACTTCTTACTCACAACTGGTCGTTTGGGAATAGTATAAAACGAGGTTTATGAGATAATGAACGGCAAGCATGAACTACCGTGCCTATCTGGATATTTTTTATATGGAACTGTACAACCACCACAATGAACCTCAGATCTCTCATGATGCTTCAGCCAGAACTGATTATAAAACGGTAATAGATAGAACTTTGCCTTGACCTGTTCATGATCACAAAAATAAACTTACAGCAAGTTCATGTGGCGATTGTAACATACGCCTCCGGAGAGTAATGCACAGAACTGAAGGAGTGCTATCAAAGGGTCTCAGTGTCAATTTATCAGAGAAAAAACTTGTAGCAAGTTGATGTGGCAATTGTAAGAGACATTGGCCTCCAGGAGTAATGCACAGAACTGAATGAGTGCTATCAAAGGGTTTCAATATCAGGTCATCAGAGAATTAGAAAGATACAATTCACAAATGTCAAGGATAGAATAACACTGAAGAAAACAGAATGACTATGGTCAGATACTCAGATTGAGGAACAGACATAAAAAACTTGCAGATGACTGCTCCCAAATCAAAGCTTGAAGATAACTGCTGCCAAATGATGGATCCTCCTCTCGTAGTCGACCTTAGAATCCCGCACGACGGCTCAAAGTTCTACGGTGCGGCTCCAAACGATGGCATTGACGAAGTCCATCGAACGCTCCTGAAAGATCCAAGCGAAGCACTGACAAAACAGAGATCATCACTGCACAAGGTATCTATGTATGAAGAGATGATCGTAAGATCTGGAACATAGCATTTCACAATAGTCGTCATCGGAAATCGACATACTGAACTAAATGCCGAACTTAGTCAAAATGAACACAACATCGTTTAGAAACAAAACATCGGACAAAAAACCAAGAGGGGCAACCAAGAGTCAGGAAAAACCCAGCATGCACTTGCCTTAGAACTTGTTGTTCAACCGTCAAATCTCACACCTAAATTTTCAGAACCTGTGGTTTAAACCACTATCAGATTTCTATACCAAATAATGAATCGCTACAATGGAAGTCTCGACCAACACAGGTAGTCTATGTGCAAACTACCAGAACTAGATTACAGTAGCAAATTGTATGTACGCTCGTTGTGTGGTGACCAACTCAGAACACCAGAACGTACGTAGCCCCGATACAAAGTTCACAGCACCTCTAATTAAAATTCAGATCCAAAAAAGTTAGATTTTTATCCAATCTAAACCACATAAATAACCTGGCCAACACAACTCGCATTGCCCAGCAGATTGTACTAAGGGAATCTAGCTAGCAGATCCTGTTTACCAAGCCAACCATCAGATTCCTATACTATTTAGTGCATGTACTAGGTCTAGTCACACGAATCGATCAAAAGTGGAAGTAATCGTAAGATCTGAGATGGTCCCTAAAGGGATAAATCTACTCACGGTAGACATTCGACACTTGAAGAAGTGTTTGTCTCTACTGTTCTCCAATGTGGAGGTGAATCGCGTCGCCAGCTCCTGGCACGTGCACTGAAGAAGAACCGAACCTTTCCGCCATACTCGACTGATGCCGGTGTCTGGACTGGAGAGATGGACTGTGAGCATCTGCACCACATCCCTGGTTTGCGTGTACAGGCGGCTGCCGGCGTCTGCTCGTCGACCATCCGAGGGGAAGGACCTCTTGGAGTGAGGTGCAGGAGTCACAGAACAGCAGCGAGCGCAAGGGAATCAGGCCTGTGGTGGCCGGCGGGAGGGCCTCCGGCGGGACCGAGAGAGGGAAGCCGGAGGGATAGGGTCAAATAACGGTGGGGAGTGGTAGGGGAGCCGGCGGTGGTGACGAATCTGGGGAGGAAAACCACCGGAGAGGGTACAGATGCGGGAGGGATCTGGTCCGGTTTGCCGGAGGTGGGATCAGGAGGAATCTAGGCCAGGTGGCCGGAGGTGGGATCTGGGACGGGAGGGTGGTGGCTGGTGCTATTTATTGGGCTCGGCAAGGGTCACCTTCTCCGGCAACGGCTCCCTGTGGATGGTGCTTGCCCGTGAGCTATGCGGTGATGGCAGCATAGACAGGCTACTCTAAGGGCATCTACCGTGTCCAAAAAACCACACCTTAAGTCCTACGTGGCAATGTTTGTAGTTTACTCCCTCTGTTTGAGATTATAGGTCCTACGCGCATACCTAAGTTGTTATTTTGATAAATAAAATATAACTTATACTTCACAAAAATTATACCATTAAAAAATATAACCTCTAACGTATCTAATGGTATAATTTTTATGCTATAATATTTATATTATTTTGTTTAAATTGGCAACCTAGTTATTCGCGCGGGACTTATAATCCCAAACAGAGGTAGTACCTCATACATAGTGGAGGAAATATGAGTTGTTCATAAGCTTGTAGGTGACCTTAAGCTTATTGGTTGTCCACAAGCAATAAAAAATAATTTACCATCTCTTCCCTCTCATGCATGAGTGTACATGATGGGGCATGTGGGTCCCAGCTTAAGGTTAAAGTTCACCTTATACATAGTTACATAGTGGAAGATTTTACAAGAGAGGTGAATTCCACCTTATGGCTAAAGTTCACATAGGTGATGCCTTTAGACGGTGATGGCAGGCATCTGCCGCGCTAGGCGCAACGCCACAGTACACGCAGATGGGAAAGGCATCCACAAAAATACCTCTTAGTGATATAATGGGTGTGGCTGATAAAGAGCAAAAGAGACCATATTTTAGTAGCACACACGGATCTCGAAGCAACGGACTGTGTGAGATGCTTTCTCCGCAGTATACAGACATACCATGTATATATACAGGGTGTAGAATCTATTCTACACCCACCTTTTATCTTTAGAACCGTATATTATTTTTATGTCACGTAAATTTTGTATTACTTTGTAAGTCGAGAAGAACATAATAAAATTTATAAATAACATAATTTTTTTGTTTACATGCCGTAAAAAAATTCGACAAAAAAGACATATTTTTGGTGTTTTTACACTATAATGACTCATAAACTTTATTTTTATGTCAATTTCTTTGGTTGTGGTGAAAATATGAACATAATTATTTGTATAAAAAAATTAACTTTTTAAATCTAACAACGTAAAAATATGTTGGGTATAAAATAACTATTCTACATCCTAGGTGCTGAATAGGGTTTATATATATATATATGTATATATATATATATATGTATATATCAACGTGGATTTGCTATTTAGGATGCTACCAATGCACGCAAGCGTTGACGTTGGATACAGGGAGTACGTGAACTAGCTGTCAAGATGAGAGAGAGCCAAAATTTTGCATGCAGTTAACGATGTTATTTGCCGTTTGTAGAATGGCAAAACCAGACCGTATTGTAGCATACCAACCAGTCTATATTGTTGCAAAAATTTCTATAAACTGCACGCGGTTGCTAGTTGTACTTGCATACACTAGACCTGACTAGCTGTACTAGTTAATGAGGATATGTGCATGTTAGCAGCTATTTTTTTTTAAATAATACATTTTTTTATTGAATTTCACAAATAATACACAAAACGGGCAAATTGCAAATCTGTTGGTCGGTCGGCCTTAACAGACGAAACACTGCCTTCGTCCGTTCAACGGACGACACGCAGCCTTCATCTGTTCAACGGACGACACACATGCTGTCAGCTGTTTGGTAAAGGAGGGGTGTGTCGTCCGTTGAACGGACGAAGACTGCGTGTCGTCCGTTGAACGGACGAAGGCAGTGTTTCGTCCGTTCACGAGTCGGTCGTCTGTCGAACGGCCGACCGACCAACAGATTTGCAATTTGTCCGTTTTATGTATTATTTGTGCAATTCAATAAAAAAATGTATTATTTAAAAAAAATTAGCCATGTTAGCATGAATCCTAGCATGAAAACAGACAAAAATTTCTGCAATAAAAACAACCATGAGAGTAGACCAACATATCAAGCAAGTTATTATGCGTTCTAAGTTGCAAGAATTTCCGCCAATATTTTCGCGTGTGGCTTTCGTGTTGGTGCGATGCTTTCCGCGTCTGTTCCCGCTAGATTTTTTCGGTACAAAAGCAAAACCCATTCCTTTATATGTAGATGGGATTTCAGATCATTCTCCCTATTAGCCCTCTTTAATGTACTAGTCGCCATATCCTTTTTATCCTCCCGCACAGACGGCTTTGCTTCTCTTAATCATTTCTCCTGGCTATGGCTGATTCAGACTCAGTTGATGAGTGAGCTCTATGGCCTTTATTGCATTGCTCAAATATTGGTCTACTTAATAGTCTATGTGTAGTGCTAATTTGCATGCTCGAAAATTGGTCTGTTCAATGGTCTACATGTAGTGCTAGAATGAGTGAAATTTTGGTCGGTTCAATGGTCTGAATGTATTGCTACAATGCGTGCTGAAATTTTAGCTAGTTCAGTGATCTACTAGTATTGCTAGCTCGCATGCATGCGTGAGCTGTTGCTAATTTGCATGCATATGCTTGCACAAAAATATCTAACGGAAAACATCACCCCCGTTACATTAAGATCATTTTTTGCATGCATTGCTAGTACATGCAAGTGCACATGCATGCAAACTAGCAACAGCTCACGCATGCATGCGAGCTAGCAATAGTAGTAGACCACTGAACTGGCTAATATTTCAGCACGCATTCTAGCAATACTAGCTTTTGTACCGAAAAAATCTGCGTGCATGCTAACATACATAGAGTACGTGAACTAGCTGCCAAGATGAGAGCCAAAATCTTGCATGCAGTTAACGGTGTTATTTGCCATTTGTAGAATGGCAAGACCAGATTGTATTATATCATACCAACCATTCTCTATTGTTGCAAAAATTTCTACAAAGTGCACGCGGTATGCTAGTTGTACTTGCATGCACTAGACCTGCTAGCTGTACTAGTTGATGGGATGTGTGCCTGTTAGCATGAATCCTAGCATAAAAATATACAAGAATTTTTACAATAAAACCAACGTGGGAGTAGACCAACATATGGGTTGGTCAAATATTGGTCTACTCAATGGGTTGCTCAAATATTGGTCTACTCAATAGTCTATGTGCAGTGCTGATTTATATGCTCGAAAAATGATCTGTTCAATGGTCTACATGTAGTGGTAGAATGCGTGCTGAAATTTTGGCTGGTTTAATGGTCTGAATGTATTGCTAGAATGCGTGTTAAAATTTTAACGAGTTCAATGGTCTACTAGTATTGCTAGCTCCATGCATGCGTGAGCTGACTAGTTGGCATGCATGTGCTAGTTTGCATGTGTACTTGCATGTACTAGCAAATGCATGCAAAAAATGTCTTGCTGTAACAGGGTATGATGTTTTTGTCAGATATTTTGTGCTCTTGCTGCTCAACTTCATGTTCTCTATAGAATATCCAATGATTGAATTAGTATGCATAGGTAATATCCTAGATAGCCCACTATTTCCCATATATATATATATATATATATATATATATATAGAGTCGCGCTATTTGACTCCCTGGGTGCAGAATAATATTCTGCACCCCGCCCGTATCAAGCGCCGCACCCGTCCCCCGGTCCGCACCTGGTTCATCCCGCGACGTAATCTCGCTGCATGCGACATAAGATTTTTACGTTGGTTCTTTTCCGCGCGTCCACGGAAGGATTCACCCACATGCAATGTAAGAAAGTTACGAGCCAAAGGACGGGAGCTAACTCCAACGTAAGAAAGTTACGAGCCAAAGGATCCGCCCACATGCAACGTAAGAAAGTTACGAGCCAAAAGTTGGAAACCGATCGGCAAGTAGGTCAGATAATAAAAAGGACGGGACTAAATAAAATACTCCCTTCGATCCATATTAATTGATTCAAATTTGTCTAGATTTAGATGAATCTAGACACTATTTAGTATATAGATTTATTCAAATTTTGATAAATTCAAGTCAATTAATATGGACCGGAGGGGGTATTAAAAGTCAAAAGGACGGGATATTTCTATAAGAAGGTAGCTGCACCTTAGTTTTGAGTATTAATCGAAGGCCAATAATATTAAAAGGACGGGAGTAAATAAACATTATTTATGAGTCAACCACTAGCAAAGTCAAAATGATGTAAGTAAATGAAATTTATTTTTAGGAACCACGTTTGGCACTATTATAGTCTTAGCAGTGATATTTGGCTATTATTTTAGTTACTCGAGATTGTGGGAAAAAAGTAAAATCAACTTAAAATATCCTTTTTTCACAAGGAACACAAAAATATTCTGATTGTAGGCTATCACCTATGAATGGCTAGGAGTATGTGTGCTACTTATAGAAATCCTATATTTAGAATGTACATGACTGAATGCTCGTCGAGTGGTTCAGAGTGTATCTACATGAGTTTCCAGTCACGGTGATTTAGAAAGCACCGCACCTTATGCTAGATTTGGGTGGTTAGAAATGCAACAGATCCCGACCGTATTGTTATAAATAGAAGTTTGACCCAAGCTTGTTGATATCATTCACAATGGCAGGCCAAAATCTTGATTCCATATGCAATGTTTGTAAATATCCGAAGGATGTATGTGCTGAGGATTTCTCATTGGACTACATCAATGTACTCACAATATCAGGAGAATTCAAGACTCGCATGGTAAGCCGTAATATTTATTATCCACAATGTTTGATCACTAACATACTTCGATATTAATTATACATGTGTAGGTGATACCTTGCACATTAGGGGAGCACTTCGTTCACCGTTTTAGAAGAGAGATGAAATTAGAGGTGGAACCAACACATGAGTGGTATGAATTTGATATACGAAAGGAAGGAGGAAAATACTACATCGAAGGAGAATGGGAGATGTTCGTAAGCATTTACAACATTAAGCAAGGCGACCAGATACGTTTTGTCATTGGCACATTTATCCACGAACACCTAACTCTTGGCCATATACGTCGGCTATCAGGGTCGGGGGGTATCGCACTTCCTAGATGCACAATAGGTCAGTTTTGTTCACATTTTACTTAAAAAGTTCTAAAAATGGATTTATGCTTATGGTTTGAATTAACCCAAAGGTAATTTTGTTTTTTTTCAACAGCGGAATACGAGGCCGAACAACAGCTGCGCGAGATGGACGAATGTACATCATCAGTCGACACTCACTAGTAGACGACGTGGAAGATAGTTACAATTTTTTGTGTTGTTACCTCTCAATATGCCTATTGCGCAATAATTGTGGCTTCAATTACGCACGTTTATGCTATTTCAATAGTTAAAACTGATTTAGTGTACGCCATCAAGTAAGAGTGTACAATCTAGTGTTCATAATTTTTTTTATCATAGTGAACAACATCCAATATAATTTTATTACACTGTTAAATGAACTAATGAAAACGATATTCTACATGAACAAATAGATCCACCGAGATAAAAAAATTGTCAAGAAATTAACAGACTGACCCATATGTTAATGGACTTGCTGGTCTTGTGTCCCTATTTTATTTTAAGTCTGCGTGTCACCATAGGCTTGCAAGCGAGGTAAGACAGACACCATATCCTTACGGCAACAACCTGAAAACTGCATCTAGGGACCTCCGTCCAATTTCACGGCGCCTGCCGCAGCTCCGACGCGGCACCTCCCATCGCCCCCCCGCACCGCATCCCTCATCCCCTACCGCAACACCACGGCCACCCCCTGCATCGCCACCTCCCTAATCCCCCGGGAGCCACCTCCCCAATCCCCCCCGAGTCGCCTCCGACGACCATGGCAACGGCCGGTCAATTCCACGCGCGGCAACAGCGGATCGTGGGGCGCGTGGTGGTTATCACGGAGGCCAGTAACAAGAACTATGAGCCCTCACGCCCCCCCTGTTCCCCTCTCACCTTAAGTTACCTCTGTCGACACCGGTGACCGGACCGGCCTCCAGCGTCGAGACACCAGCGATACACCTTCGAGCGCATAGCCATTGCCGACGACGCAGATACCGGACACGCCGCGCGCCGCGGGGATCATCTGAAGTCAATTACGAGCGATATTTCCAAATTGAGGTAAAGTTTGCAGTAATCACACTTGCATCTCATAATACTGTTCAACTGTCTCTCTGGTTTGTTGACGCATACTCAGTTCAGTATCATTGTAGTTGGGCATCCTTCTATATGATCAGTTGATCTCCATGCCACGAGCCAAAAGATTGTCCTTCTCCTGGTTACCCTTCTTTTCTGAGCTTGTGTTTGTGCTTGTGCTTCTGAGTTTTCTGAAGATTCTTTTGCATGAGAACGATTCGCATGTAATTCTTGTTGACATTGATCAACTCACTATATTAACACGATTGGAGACGGTTTGGTTTGGTTGTACGTAGTACCTTTTTGGATTCTCTATTTTTTCTTGCACGCAAGATGTTTGTAGTTTTGTCCATACTGCTATCTGCTGGTACAACACAAAGGGCAATGGTACCTGAACACAGACTTCAAATCATTGCTTTTCTTGGGATTTTTTCTCTATTAGTGCAACATAAAACCAATTTTATGATCGTAGATTGATGTAGAAAACACTGGAGCCATCAAACAAGATACAAGGGGGCGAAAATGATCTTTGCAGAGATATTACAAATGTCCGGCAACCGGAGCCATTCGGGAAAGAAAGCCAAATCTCCCGGCAACCAATGAGCCATATGTTTAGCACCGCCTGGTGGATCTGAGTGGGTTAAAGCTCTGTTGTCACCAGCAGATTTCAAGCTCTTTTAGCACTATCATACCCCTTCTGAGTTGTATTCATGCAGCATGTGCCTAGGCAAAAAAAGTTAAAAACATTGGTTTGGTCCTTGTGAAATACACAGACTCAAAGAAATATCTGTATAAGTATTATTCTAGCATATAGTACTAGCTTTATGGATTAGCAGTCATCATTCGTTTTTCAGTTCTAGTATACAATGGGGCACGTAACTTTTTTCCTGATAGAGTGGTATTAGTATTGACACATACATGCAACATCTCGGCTGTTGAAAAATTTCAGTGTGTAACTGGGCAGGCTTTTGATCTTATACGAGGAGATTGACTCTAACAAATGGTTTTGAAGTCCTGAAGATTGGAACGATAAGTAGTACAATAGAACATCTCATGAGATTAGGTTGTTTGACCAGATTTTAGAGGATTAATCAAACCTGGCTTGGTTCATGTGCCTGTAATTTTGAATGAGACGATTATACATGACATGACTAACTATTGAGCACATATCATTTTCTAGATACGTCGAGTCATCGGGCACATGTATGTAATTTCCTATCAGTTTGCCGTAAACACCTATATTTCTTCGGTTGTGCTGGTAAATCAATCCAGCGTGTATTATTTCAAGAAGATGAAACAATATATTAGTCAACAATATAAAAATCTGATAAAATAGGTATAAGTTACATGAGATTTAGAAGCCATGATTGTTGACTTCTATCCCAAAATCTGATGTATCTCGGTGGAAAGATGCATAAATTGTATAGCAACCGTGGAGAGCAAATGCCTTCTACTAGTACTATCAGTAATTTTTAATCCTATGTTTAATTTGACATGTGGAATATGACCGAGCCTCACAGGCTAGTAAACGAGGTGTCCAAATCAGTAATTTTTTAATTATGTACAAAGCAACATGAATGAGATGGTTTCTCCATGATAGCAACTATTATAAAAAAGAATTTAACCATACTGCATTTCTTACGAGACAGTAGAGATGAATCTTTGTGGCTAGCAATAATCTTATTATATGCTCCAAAATGAATTACAGGATACTACCATGGACTCCTCTCCATGCTTCCGCCGACGAGGTCCTGATGACACATCAGGTTCTCCGGAAAAAGAGGTTGTGCCTGGAGATGCGCATCCGCATACATCCTTCCGGACTCCAAGCCATGGCACCAGAACTTCTGGCGTCGGGTGCTCAACTAGATCGATGGATGGTGAGAACCCAACGGTGCATCATCTAGCAATGCACGTGTCCATGATAACGCCGCCGCAACCGGTGGAACCGCACGAAATGATGACACCAGATCCCAACGCAAGATATATACATGTACGTTAGCTCTCAAGTTATTATGGAACACAAAATGGTTATGGCAGCATTTTTCACTTATTTATATTTATAATCAATGTCAGGGTGACCAAGTTCACGAGGATTGTATCCCAAAGGTAAATATGGTTTTTGGTACAGATGAGGAAGGCTACGAGTTTTATCGGCAATATGCAAGAGAAGCTGGGTTTGGAAGTAAGAAACATAGGAACAAGCCGATGTCACGCGTGTATGCTTGCTCTCAGCAAGGTTCTTCTTCATTTTACAAGAATGACGGGGACCGCAAACGTGCGAAGATGTCAAAGAGGATTGGTTGCATGGCATCGGTGAAGCTGAAGCAAAGAGGAAACGAATGGTTCTACGAGAAAGTAGAATTGGAGCACAACCATGCTCTAAATCCTAATCCATCTGAGGTGAAGCACATGCGTGCACACAAGAACAAGGACAGTGTTATTATGGATTTTGTTGATGATCTGCAGCACAGTGGAGTCAGCCCTAGGGCAACCATGAATGTATTGACTAGATTGCATGGAGACCAAGCACTCTTGCAAATGAATGAACGTGACCTGGAAAACAGGTACATAAAGTCTGACTTACTTGTATCTTTCTTTTAACCCTATTGGGTGTTGTATCCGTTAACTTTATCACTTTGCAATGACATAAACTGTTGTATGAACTGCAGAAGGGCGGCTAATTTACGAAAGGAGCAAGTGGATGATATAAAAAAGCTTACGGCCTTCTTCAATGAGTGTAGAGCACAGAACCCAAAATTTTATTCTGATATTGAACATGACTCGGAGGGTGTAGTGAAGAATATTTTCTGGAGTCATGCTAGCTGCCAGGCGAACTATGCTGAGTTTAGAGATGTGGTCACATTTGACACCACATACAAGAGCAATTTTTACCGTATGCCGTTGGGGATGTTTGTTGGGAGCAACCACCATTTACAGAACGTCATTTTTGGGTTTGTCCTCATCCGTGACGAGACCGAGGATACTTTTGAATGGGTTTTCCGGACATTCCAGAGATGCATGGAAGGAAAAGATCCTATTTGCATACTTACAGGTATAATTTCCCTTTTTGTGCTGACACACATGCACTACTAAGCAATTTGGTACCAATTTGTTTGCTGACTAATACTTTGTTTGTAGATCAAGATCAAGCTATGGCAAATGCTCTTCCACTTGTGTTTCTGAAAACGATTCATAGGCTTTGCAGATGGCATATGTTGAACAAGCACACAGAATGCTTAAACAAACTTTTTTACTTGCATAAAGGGTTGGAAGATAAGCTACTCACAGCGGTAAATCACCCACTAACCCCTGTAGAGTTTGAGAATGCATGGCAGGAGATGGTTAGTGAGCATGGACTCGAGAATGATCCCACATTGCATGGTCTGTACAAAGACCGTGCAAGTTGGATTGCTTGCTACTTCAAGGGCATTTTCTGCGGGAGAATGACATCAACTCAACGTAGTGAGAGCACGAACAGAATGGTGAAAAGAAACCACCTCAATGAGTCAACACCTCTGCATGTATTTGCCAAAAAAATGTACCAAGTGTTGCAAAAGAGAAAAGATGATGAAGGTCAAGAAACCATTGCATCACAGGTATGAGATCTTATATGACAGAAACTTCTTTCATGATTTGGTTATGTAAACATGACAATAGTTTATTGTATTCTTTCTAGTTCTAATGATCACGTAACAAAACAGTGGTATGCTTATAAACAAATCAGTTTATATCTTGTAACACTCATTGCATGAAGTATATGCCTGTTGCAAGCTATGTAAAATGAGTGTAACTTTCGAAATGACCTAGGAAAAAAATTAAAAATTGTTATAGTCGGTTGTTTTTACTTTATAGCATATTCATGTGACAACCAAATCTGGGAACTTTTTTTCTTCAAACGTACGTCAATTGTAAATGAGGCAGTAAGGATATGTGATAATCTTTGATCTCCATAACATCCATATGCTCGTTTAGATATACTAATAGCTATCACTCTGTTGTATTTCTGCAATTATGCTAATTCTTCCCATCGTTGAGCTGGGTAACTTTCAGTTATTGTTGGTGTCCTGTTAAATGAAACACAATAACATCAGACTCACTCAGTCTTCAATTTGGTTTTAGGGCCATCCTGATACAAAGACAAACTACCCTCTGGAACGCCAACTGAGCAGGATCTATACCCGTGCAGTATTCAAAAAATACCAAGAGGCCTATGTTGCTGGAACATCTTTCCGTATAAAAAAGGTTGACACATGTAATTTCCTTGTGTACTATGGTAGAGAAGGCCCTACTTTTTCATGGTCACAACATGAGTTTAAAGTAGTTTGCAATGAAGTGGAAGAGAAGTACGGATGTGAGTGCAGAGGGTGGGAGCACACAGGTAATCAAAAAAACAGTCTCCCAAATTTTACACATGGAAAATACAATGATTGGAACCACATTTACATTAATTGTGCATGTCATTGTGCAGGACTGCTATGCTCACACCTCATTATAGTACTGATAAATGAGCAGATTCAGAAGCTCCCTAGCAAGTATGTGTTAAGAAGGTACTCGAGGAATGCCCATATTGACCTTCCATATGACAGAAATGACTCTGTCCAAACCGGACCTGATGGCAGATCATTAAGTGGTAGGAATTCTGACATGCTCAGAGAAGCTTATGCAAGTGTCCGAGCAGGGAACAGATCAGCAGTAGCCTATGAAAGAGCCCTAAATGTCTTGAGGGAACTTAGGAAGCAGCTAGAAGCAATTCCTCCAGATGAGATGCCAATGCGTGATGAACCAGCCATTGATGATGAAGATGTCCATCTGGCAAGATTTCTTAAAGCCCCACCAAAGTCGAGCACAAAGGGTTCTAGAGCTAAAGAAGGAGCGAAACAAATCATCGGCGCACGAGGGCCAAAGTTGTGCACAAGGGAGTGTAGCAACTGTGGGCTTAGAGAAGGTCACAATAAGGCATCGTGCCCTAACCCACGACAAACATTTGCGGTCGGTGGCTCCAGCGCAGGCAGGGGAAGGGGCAGAAGGGGCAGGGGTAGGGGAAAGAACGCGAAAGGCAAAGGAGTCATGAGAGCTCGACGCCGTCTATTGGATGATGTGGACGAAGAAGATGAAGATGAACAGGAGAAAGATGATGATGTAGATACTGAATCATCATACGAATCATACCATAGTGATTAGTACTACTATGCCATGCAACTAATTAGAATGTGAACGATTTGTTGTTATTTTGATTCATGAAATGATTTGTTGTTCTTGCACGTTACACCTAATAATTGTGACTTGTTCTGCCTCTTGAATGATCAAAAGAGCTTAAGCGTGAGAAGAAAATCGTTCATACCCTTGCTGGTTCATTTTCGTGTGATTACAAGAGGCAATTATCATTTAATGATTAATCACTATAACTTATTTTAACTTTCTTATACGCCGACATAAGAAAGTTGGGTAGCTGATGATGTCTATCAAGTGAAGAAAACAAGCACTATTTTTTACAAATTGATATTATTTGAATAATTGGGCGTATACACCAAACGAACATGTATGCATAAACGCATAAACTTCTTGTAACCACTAAGGTAGCTGTAAGTAGCAGCCTTCAGTTTCAAATAAACTTTCGGTCTAAATTTAGCAGACATCTTTGTCGTTTTAAATTTACGAGCATTGTATGGAAAACATTAAATGACTAAAATGAGAGAGTCAATTAGAGGGTGAATGTAAGAAAAATTATTTTTTATGCCATCATCTAAGAATGGCAATCCTATCTTTAGCACATACTCCCCCGTTTCATAATATAAGATGTTTTAGCTTTGTAAAGGAAATGTATGTAGACTACTTTTAATGTGTAGGTTAGGAGTGAATCTCTATGAACCTATACTAAAAATAGTCTAGATATATTTCTTTCACAAAGCTAAAATGTCTTATATTTTAAAACGGAGGGAGTACCTTTGATTTGGTGTTCACGTAATTTCAGTAGACAAATATCATTTGATGATGAATCACTATAACTATTTTAACCGTAACTATACATATTCTTTGAATAAAGTTTAAACAAGGACTATCATACGCCCAACCAAACTTGTATGAAGCAATGCAAATACTTCCGGTAACCACTAAGCTAGCTATAATAAGTATGAGCATTCAGTTTCAAAGAAACCTTCTGTCTCTAGATTTTTTTAGACTGCTAGACAGAGATATCTGTGCAAAAAATGGCTGACATAATAAATGTGAGATTCAACACCAATCCGGTAAGTCATGTCGTGCCAACGATAATATGCTGTCACACATAAACATCAAACAACAATATAAAAATAGTACACAGTGGGACATATACATATAATGCATCAGTCTTGGACAAAAAACATTTAAGTATGTGTACATTACATGGATGACAACAATAATAGGAGACACTCATAAGAAAATACACTGGGCGCTAGATAGAAATATTCTTCTATATACAAAAGTGCAACTTTGTTTTTTGGGAGAGGATGCACAAGTGAAGCTTCGAAACATACAGAAGTGCAACTTTGTTTTTGGGAGAGGATGCACAAGTGGAGCTTCGAAAGAAACTGTTTTACATATGGGTTAACATGGGCCTGAATTTCTCGAGAGAATCAGGTAAAGGCCTGATTTGGTTCAAATCATGGAAGATGAGGTAGGAGAGGTCTTCAGCCCTGTACTGGTTCTCCTTTGCCTGCGGTACACAAACTTTTGGTGAGGAAGTACAACACTAAATGGATAACATCATATGGAATTTAGTCCATTGACCAAAATTACCGGTTCAATGCTACAACGAAGCAGACTCTCTTCACCATCGTAGTGGCGCAGGAACTTCTTTGTGAATGATGCACATGAGTTGCCTAGTGGAAGTTGTCGGGGGACTTCCTTGCTCCAAATCGGCCATTTAGAGAAATCTTCGAACTGTTTACCGGTCAGTGTTTGGAAAGCATCACTCAGGGGTTCAATTGATCTGTAACCGCATGGGTCATTTCGTTCTTCAAATGAACCACCATTCTTGCTCCAGTCAATCGAGTCTAGAACATCAATGCGAGTGTTGACTCGGTTGACGCAGTACACAGAGAAGTGGTTGCTGTGGTGATATGTCCAAAGGATCTAAAAACATTTATGTGGCAAAGCTAAACTAATTAATGTACTGTATAGAATAAAACTAACTTCAATTGCATAAATACTACAAGTACTAACCAGCTTAATCTGTTTATGGTCAACACCATTTAGATGCTCAGACAAATATTTGACGGCCATGGAACCATCATACACCTGGCCTGGTAGAAGCTCTTCACAGTTCAACAACGACTGGCAACAATAAATGCAGAACATAAAAGAAAGAGTCATATATCAGATCTGGAAATGGGACGCAAGTGCATTAAACGAACGTAGGATATTCTGAACATTAAACTAGTTGGCATACCCCAAATGTCCAACTTAGAAAAAGCCTATAACCTCTACACTGTGGCGCAAGAAGCTTCTCATCATGACGAAGGCACTCGGTGAAAAAGTTCATGATCTCTATCAAGGTCGACGCGTTGTCCTTAAAAGATGAAGCCAAAGCCTCGCCACGAGAACACACGCCAAGGGATGCATTGGATATTAGAGGAACACTGCCAGAGATAGAAATGAGTACGGGATAGCAAGATGACAACATAAAAAAATACAGTTCATAAGGAATACTTACTCCATCAAACGTTTGTCAGATATGACGATATCACGCAGGGCAAGGGCGCTATCAAGAGGAATATGGCAGGATCCTTTGTTAGGTGGGGACTTGAAGGGAGAAAGCAGTTTGGAACTCATATGGTTATTTCTCCTGCTTGTTTTCGGTGGTTGGGTTCCATAGTAAACAATACGGCTATGAAGAACCTTGTTCCTGGATTTCCTCGAAAAGGCAACTTTACTTGAGCGAGTCGAAATCTTTGGCCTACTAATCTTGGTGGTGGTCTTCTTGACACAAACATCAGACTGCATGCAAAAAAACAAGACTACTGGTTAATGAAACAAATTAAAAAGAAAATGAAGATGATATAATTGCATCTCTATTTGTTGTTTAAAATACATGTACCTTGGTTGCCTCATGATATTCTCAAACAGAGAAATTGCAAACATTAGTTGGTTATGTCGGTGCTAAATTTGCAGTGAACATGTACTGCTAGTGAAACATTTTCTATTGTTCTAGGTAGTAAAAAGTTCCAACTATGCTGGTAAATATGCCTAACATGCTTTACAAGGTTTGTATGAGAGCAAATATATATTATTTAGTTTACATGAGAAAGCTATGCAAGACATGGATGAACATAATAAAATAAAAATTTCCAGCTATGTTGTCGACATGTTCAACAAGGACATGAAGAAAAATAAATGCCCTCAAGTCTGGCTAGTGTGAAAAGTTGTTGAAGATAAAAGAAGGAATAAGGGCACAACTACCTCATCTCGGTCCAATGTAATATGGAGGCTCTCCTCCTGAGGTGCCAGGCTTTCAGTGCCATGTCTATTGTGTGTTGGCGTCTTGTCAAACACAGGAGAAGGTGAATAGGGGAGCTGCAATTTATACAAGTTAAACGATGTAAATAAATAATTACAAAACCCACAACATATGGAATTTGACATCAAATAACCAGGCTCTCTCTACCTTATTCCAGGTGTGAGGTGTCTTGTCAAATACAGGTGGAGGTAGTGGGCTAGACTGAGAAAAAAGGGGAAGAACATTGAAACAAAATCAACATCTTACTCCATATTCAAATTTCTGGTATCAGAATGAACTGCAGAATCTAACCTCATTGTGGAGACCTTGAAAGGATGGATCCAAAGCTAATGTATCTGCATCCCCTTCATCGTTAAGCAGATCTTCATCAGGTGAGCATATATCATCTAGTATGAAATAGATAAAATTAGGAATTAAACTGGTAAAAATATAATAGAGAAGTTTATAGATAGCCAGACGGACCTAGTTCATAGCATGTTTTACACACACCATTTGTAAGAATTTCGTGAGGAGAATAATAGTGAGACTCTTGAGGAGAATCGTAGGGAGACTCTTGAGGAGAATCATAGTTAGGCTGGTGATGAGAATTGTAGGGAGGCCGATTAGGATCACCAAAAACTTCGTCTATGAAATCAGCTGTGTAACAAAGGCACCCATAAAAAACAGATGGACAAAAGAGGAGAAAATAAGCATATATGTACCGTTCATACAGCGTCATACCTTGTTGAGTACTTGATAACTTGTCGAACCCATCACCCATAATTATCTGAGTGAAAGAAAGTGCATCTGTAACATCATTATCTGCTTCAATGTTGTGACCCTTGTGAAGCAAAACATTAGGTTCATCAGCAGCACGGGGTGAGGGGGGTTGGCGCTGTTGAGCTGCTTCCATGCTTGGATCTATATGGGTAGCTCGGAGTGGCGTATCAGTGGTAACAGGATTTGCAGTACCCCTACCATCTGGTGGTGATGGAGGTCTTGTACGCGATTGTCCATCACACAATATGCGCCTGATTTCCTGGATTGCCGACATTTGATTAGTACTTATTTGCAACGTGAGCTTGCCGACATCCTCATCGCACCTCCGCAATGCATCATTTGCTGCAATCTGCTCCTCCGCGGGTAAATGATTAAAACAACCAGCAAGATGGTGTTGCATGCTAGGAAAAAATGTAGAAGGAAACGAATGAGATGCTGAAGGGATATCAGCCGTTTCGGGAGGGTCGTAGGTTGATGATGATGTGTTTTCCATGTAGCAAGTACCCTGCTGGCTCCTCAACTAGAACAATAAGAAATAAAATTTAGCATGACTTACAATAAAAGAAATGCAATGAGGAAATACAACAGAAAGAGGAACTCACTGGTAAAGCACCAAATGTCTCAACCCCATTAACCACTTGCTTATCTTCCTCTATGAGATCCAATATTTGTTGTTTTGTAACATGAGCAATACGTGGTGTAAGTTCGGGATCAGTAGAATGTTCTCCCAGCAAGTTATCCAAATAGTAAACCTATAAAAAGAACATAAATTAAATAGATCCTTGTTCTAAAGAAAAGCATAATACTACATGGATAAGGGCATAGTTCATTTTTGATTTGGAAAATAGATGTAGGGTGGTACTCACAAGTAGAAACATAAGACATCCGTGCATGGAGGGGTTCGTGCAAGATTTCTTCGAGCGCCATAATTTAGCAGCAATAGCAATGTCATCAAAAATGAAACTAGCCCAATTTACCAAGCACAACGTTGACATGTCCTCTGTCAATGCAGCCTCCTTTCCAGTGATGAAGTCAGACGTCCCTGGCACAAGGAGCTTGCTTAAGAGAACCATGATAAAACAGCTGACTGAAAATGTATCGGTGTCTCCTTTTTTGAGCCATGTAATCAAGTCTTGCGCTTTGACATCAACACCAGGTTCAATCCCGAGTTTCCGCTTCAGGTTGGATAACGCCTCTTTTTGCTTATGTTTATCAGGAGCAGCTATACGTTTACCCCTATTTGGCAAACCAAAGACACATTGGATAGAATGTCTAGTAATCTTCAGGGGCTTGTCATTGCCAATATCCAAGGTAAGTGTATCAGGATCCAATCTATCCATAAGGAAAACCAATAATTTGGTGTTCTCAAGTCCTCTCAGCTTCAAATCTAGTAAAGACCCAAAGGGATAATCCCTGATCTCAACTTTCTGTCGGTCATTCAGACTTTTGATGGCTTCAACAACTTTGTTAGGTGCAGACCTATAGTTTGGATTTGTCCTCTTAGAAGGATTTTGGACACCCTGTACATAAAAGTGGAGGTCAAGATAATTAGGTTGTATAAGCATAAATAAAGTAAATTGCTTTTACCAGATGTAAACATAACATTAAAACAAAAGAAAAGCAATACAACATCAATAAGAAATCAGAACATCTGACAAGCAGAAGCAGCATATTTCAGCACAAGGCATCATAAATTATTGAGGCCAAGTTAGCAAAATAGAGGTCATACAGCAGAATAGTATAACTTATTCTTTGTCAGTGTAATAATACATTATTTAACTTACTGAATTTGAATAATACATTATCTAAAAATGTATAAACCTAAAAGAAACATAAGCAGTACAGTTGAACTAAAAAAATGCATCATACATTACCTCACAATGTTTTGGTCCAGAATGTGATGATTTGGACTTTTTTGTCTTCCCAACAGCAACTCTAGTAGCCTTTGAGGAACTAGCTGATGGTCTTGGGGGAAAACCAACAAAATCATCGTCATCATCCGCCAATTCTGCTACTCTCTCCTTTCTCTTCCTAGGGACATTTGATGGCCTTGGTGGAGCTCGCTTAGGAGGCGGGGAGAAAGAGACTGCAGTCTCACGAGCAACGGACGACGCTGCAGCGTCACCAGCAGCAGAAGAACCTTTAACATGGAACCACATACCATCCTTCGGCGCACCCTGAGAGTCATCAAAGTGAAAAGTAGAGGTATTCTGACTTCCTGTTATATAGATTTTTTTAACACTATCAGGAGTTTTGCCTGTAATCCTCATCAATCTGTAATGAAAAAAACACAAACAAAAGTCTCAGTTACAAGGATTATCATAAATACAAATTCAGGTTTTTGCATAGAACCTGGCGAGCTCACTAGCACTTGATTGGACATACCATTACAGCCAATAACTAAGAAATTATGCAGAAATACTTAACTCAAGTTTCATTATTAACATCAACAAAAATTATATCAAGAAAAACTGACCAATTGCTCACCAAAAAATAATGAACAATGGAAAAATAAAAGACCGGTACTTACTCATCCAAATTGGTAGAGATGGGGCGGTACTGAAGAGAACCGGGGGGAAATAAAGAAGAAGCCAGCGCCAATCACGGATTTCGTACCACCAAAATCAGAAAAAGGAGCACACCGACGCCACTAGAAAGATAAAAAAAACATGGAAATTAGATCTCCAAAGCAGCCTGTCACCATGGTTGGGATGATTTCAGTCGCAAAAATAATTGAGGTGCAGCTATGATGCCAAATAATAACTAAATGTCAGAAAAATGTAACTAGAAAAACAAGCATCAGTAATTAAAGAGGCCTAATTGACAAACTACTCGTAAGTTCCAATTGCAAGAAAATAGTCATAAAAGGATTATGGTTTTAACCAGAAGATGGTCAACTTAAATTGCATCTATTCCATAAATTTTAGTATTTGTTTTGATTAAAAACATGTTTGTAACTTCAACACTGTTCTACAATGTTAAAGAGCATCATGTATGGATCCAATTATGAGTTAAGAGATGGCTGCTGTAAAACAATGGTAAGCAGCATCAGAGGATACGTAATGGTCGTTGTAAAACAATTATAATTCAGATTTATTATCCTAAAGCGTGCACCAGAGTTAGTAGAGTAACAGGGAGTACAAGAGACGGCAGAATAGATACACAAATCTACTGTATAGAGGCGTATGGTTGTAACCAAAAATTTCTGAAGAAAAGAGTAGGAACAACCTTACGCTCTGTCCCGCGTAGTCGCCTACAGCATCCAAAACGGAGAGGCAGTATGAATGTCGTCCGCCGCTCACCGTGATGCGAACGCGACCACACAGCAGCCTGGCAAGGCGTCGCTGACCCGCCGAGGACACACGCCGCTGGTTGAGCCCGCTCACCGCAATCCCCAGATGCAGCCGCTTGCCGGTTGCCGCTCCCGCTCGCCAAGGACTGTAATGGCCCCTCGCCGGCCGGCTGTACCTGCCTCTATGGCCGCCGCCGAGGACACACGCCGTTGGCCGAGCCCGCTTGCCGCAATCCCCAGATGCAGATGCTCGCCGGTCGCCGGTCGCCGCTCGCCGCGGACTGTAATGGCCGCTCGCCGGCCGGCCGCACCTGTCTCTACGGCTGCACCCAGGAACTGATTTTAGGAAGTGGGCAAGCTCCCGAGTACCCCACGACCCAAAATATGGAAACCGATCGGCAATTACGTCAGCTAATAAAAAAGGGGTTTGACCAGGTAATAAATCGATCGGCGTCAGGCGGCACGGAGCTGGTTCGACCGCACCAGGGATGCTGCGTCCGGCTCGGTGTTCGACCCGGGTGCAGAATAACTTATTCTGCACCCAGGGGGTCTAATAGAGCTTCTATATATATCTATATATATATATATATATATATATATATATATATATATGTAAAATGACTGGTGCACCTTGGTGCCCAGACACCGTACATAATACACGTATGTTTTGCTTTGAACCATACATACCTAAAGGTATACGTACTCTAGTTATACATACTTAGGTATCATATACCTAAGTTACACATATCTAGGTATCATATACCTAAGATGTTGCATACCTAAGGTGTACGTATCCAGGGTACGTGTTTATATATGCAACTTAGGTACGTATACCTTAGGTATGTGATACCTAGGTATATATAACTTGGATAAATATATTTTACATATGTAAACCTTAGATATGTAAAATTTAAGTATGTACATCTCGGGTATGTACAAAATGCAGGTTTGGTGCCTGGGCACCTTGGTGTTCCATATGGGCTTCCTATATATATATATGGTGCCTAGGCTCCCTTCCTCTCTACCATTTGATTGCATCGAGAGATACGTGTTGTTTCTTGGATAAAAAAGCTAACGAGTATGCCTAGTATTGATTAGGAAAGACTTGATGATTGACTAATTAATGCATACATGAAAACTCGGTACTTTATTTAGGATATTTTGGATTTTGCAGTATTACTGTATCTGTACAAATATTTGTGTGAGGTCCATGCCGTTCCTGTGTCTGGGGCTACATTCCCTTCAATTACACAAAAGTTGCTCCTATTTTTATACTTGTTTTTTTGTAAGAATATAGGAAATTACATTATACTGGTGAGAGAACAGTTTGAAACTTATTCAGGAGTAGATTTATTGCCATGATGCACCTTTTTCTTAACTGAGTTAATTTTGAATGATTTTTATGCACAATTATAGTGTAATTGTGTTGCTTTCATCCTAGACCTAAATGACATGGCCCCGCAGAGAAGTATGTTCCTATTTCTTATGCCCGCCTTTTAGTGTGATCAAGGCATTTTTGTGTACACTGTGGTGGGTGTGTCTATGCGGATGTTAGTGTTTTTGTTAACCTTGCTACTACCTAGATGCAAAACATGAATTGCGGACCGAACTGTGATGTAGTTGTTTATCTGAATAAAGTTGAATCTGATGACTTCATCAAGTTATGAATGTTGTTGGCTTGACCTGTGCATGGTTGCTTGACCTATGTTTATCAGTATTGTTTGTGACTCCTCATCGAACAATCAGAAATATAAATAGTTGCTCTTATGACTATGTATTTAGAATTAGAGTAATTCCCTGAATTTCCTCTAAAAAAGAGAGTAATTCCCTGAATAGCAAGACAATTTTCACGCATTATAGCCACCATGGTTTTAAAGGCGTCTAGACGTCCCAAGGCGCTGGAGGGGCGCCTCAACGCCTAGGCGCTCAAGGCGTGTTGCAAGGCGACGCCTTTGAGGCTGCCTCAGAGAGAGGCAAGCAGGAAAGCAGCACACACACTAGTACATGCACCACCACCAACAAAACAGAGCAAAGGGAGGCTGCGCCATGGGAGGAGAAGCCGTCCTTGATTCCCCTCTATGAGAGGGCTGCGCCGGGGGGAGGAGTCGCCAGAAGCTTGGCCGGAGTTGGGGAGGCCGGCAGATGGCAGAGCAGGAGCGAATCTGGCCTGAGTTTGGGAGGAGCGCCGGAGAGGAGAGAGCTCCTCTCTCTCTCAATCAGTCGATTGGAGTGACTGGTTGGTCCTCCCTGTCTTCTCTCTCTCTATTCGCCTCACTTCCCGCGCCCAATTTCTCCAATTCCCGCTCCAATTTTGGATTCCCGCTCGGGCTGATCTGTTTCCCGCTTGCCCAGGCCATGACGTCCAATAGGAGAGAGCTACTCTCTTTCTCAATCAGTCGATTGGAGTGACTGGTTGGTTCCTCCATGTTCGCTCTGTTTTTTCCCGTCACTTCCCGCCCCCAATTCTTCTCTTCCCACTTCAATTTTGGATTCCCGCTCAGGCAGCTGTTCTTCCCGCTCGACCAGACCAGGGCGTCCAAAATCGCCCAGAGCAATGACCTGGACGCATAAGCGATGACCTGGACGCCTAGGCAGTCCAATCTGGACGCCTTCGACAGGAGTCCAAGGTGAGGACGATGCCTAAGCGTAGATGAAAATTCCTATAATTTGTTTATCATTATATCAATTTTGTAAATATGGATGGGCGTGGAAACGCGCGCTTTCATGGTCTAGTCGGTCCTATAAAAGCTGGGAGGTAAAAGCCAATTCTAAGAATGAGGATTTGTGGCTCCGGAGCTCCGGTGAGCTTGGTACTTGGAAAATTCAAAATTTATATTTTTTTGTTTTAAAAAAATAAAAAATTATTTATGGAATACATATTTGTGCTTTGAATGACTTGTGGCAAGTTTCGGTAAAAAAATCATTTTGTTTTGGGCTACAAAAAAAAACAAATTTCTAGTTGTATATAGTAAAAAAACACATGTACTCCTGTCAGAGATTTGTCTTTTTTGTATTTCGCAAAATAAAATGTATTCTTCTCAGAAAATTCTTTCATACCTTTGAAATGTATAAATGTTTGTGCTTGATTTTTTCATATTTTTTGAGTGCTAAAGATACCTTTTTATTTTATTTTTTCAAAAAACAAGCTCTAGTGTGCTCGGGAGCCACTGGCAGTTTTCGCAATTCTAGTCATTTCATCTCTTCGAGAAAACACAGAACCAGATCATTTTATTCCATCTTTATGGTCCAAACACAATACAATGGAATGATACTATTACAAATGGCACCGCTTGCCATTTCTAAGTGGTAGTGCACTGCAAATAGCACCGCTTGCCCAAGCCCGCATAAGAGCACACATTGTGACAATGCTGGACGTATATGTAGGCACTTGAATAATGAAAGTGATCCTCACCAAACCAATTTTTTAGCTAAGCGTTGATGCTTGCAAGTGCAATGCTCGCGCGTGTTTTGGTCGTTCACGGAAACGGTTAATCGATTATGAACAACTTGTTTATCCAACGGTGCACAAAGGAGAGTGGAGAGGAGGTCTTGATTGTTTTTTCCTTTTAAGTTTTAGGTCCTTGATGTAATTCACTATGTTTGTTTGTGTTGTATTTCCTTTCTTTCATGTTTTTGGATGTAAACTAGCACAATGCCCGTGCGTTGCTGCGAGAAAGCATCTTCTCGACCTTGTAAATTAAAAAATATAAGCTATCACACCATCATCCAACACCAGCGTCAACACAAGCACGCAACACACCCGCACACTGAGTGAAATGCATCAGCAATCATAGAAGTTGTCGGCTATGTCTAGAATCATCCTAAAAATTAGAAAGTGTATCAAATTACTTGATTCGAATTTATCGAGATACAAATGAATGTAACACTAAATTATGGCTAGATACAAAATCTAAGTCATTTAATTTGGATCGGAGAGAGTATTATTTTTCTAGGCTAAAATTAAATAATGATAACTTGAATGATATTTTTTAGGAAAAACAAAGAAATTACTAAATCATATCGCTAAACTGAACACCTTATGCCATATTAGATGCACAAAAAAGGAAAAGGAGCATATAACAGCGTCGTGTCTCAATATTCAAAAGCTCTAAATATACACTTGTTCTACAGTAAGTTTTTTATTTTCTAAATAAAGCTTCAGGGAAGCTGCATGTAGGTTGAAACTCCCGTGATACATTGTCGTCAAATCGTCAGTGAATTTCCATCATGGAAGAGTTTCCATTCTACGCCTTGTTTTTTTCTTTTTGTGACGTGCATGATAGACTGCTTACATCGATCGCACACCGACCCACACACGCATCACAGCACGCACCCACCCGACCCGACATGCACACACAGACCGACCCACACACTCACGCTACACAACACGACGCACGCACGCACGCTCCCGCACACCGGAGCACGCACACGGGACACACGCACTACACGCGAGCCCGAGCCCGAGCCCGCATCCCTCGTCGCCTCCTTCCCCGTCTGGATCCCGTCCCCGCCGCCAAGCCTGCGCCTCCTCGACCTCGCCTCCTCCTGCGACCCCGTCCGCCTCTGACCTTGGGCCTCTTCCCAGTGCGCGAAGATAGCCGCCGCTCCTCCGCGTCTCCCTCCCTACCGAACCGCCGCTATAGCCCGGCTCGCTCCCTGGTTCTCCGCCTCCACGACGGCCTCCCCGAGCAGCCGAGCTCGTCCCTGTTCTCCGGCGCCACCGCCATCGAGAACTCCCCTTCCCGCGCCCTCATCAAGCTTATCTCCTGCACGCTCCCCGGCCAGGTACCCCGCCGGCCCAGAAGTCGTCCGCCGCGCGACCTTCCTCGACCCGGGGCTCCTCTGTCGCTTCGCTTGTGCCGCCATCCGCGAGGCAGGGTAACCGAGAGATCGAGGGTAAGAGGGGTCGAGGGAGAGGGTGGCGCTGGAGAGATCGACAAATAGGCAGGGCTACCCGAGTGAGCGAGAGGCTCCGGGAGGTCGGGGCGTGAGGCGTCATACGCTCATGATGGGGAATCGGGCGGTTTGCCCGGAGGGAGGAGAGAGCGCGCCTCGGTGGTTCGTACCGTTTTTCCCACTTGCCGATGGCCTGTCTCGTCGCCGGGGAGTCCTGGGCACCAGGGATGCGGGACGGCTTGTCTCTCGCCGGGGAGTCCAAGATGAACAGGGCGGCATGGGCAGCCAAAGCCGGAAGTCGAATCGGGAGAAACTTTTTTTTTTGAACCGTTTTGACTAAGCGGTGGCACTGCTTGTAATAGCTGCGAACTCCAGGGGTAAAAAGGTCTTTTCTAGACGGACCGTGGCCAGAAACCTTGTATTTTTTATTACAAGCGGAATACCCTTACGTTGCTACGGTTATGAAAGAATTAATCCATATAAATATACCGATACTTAAAAATGCAATGCTCTTATACTTTGAAACATGTTTTCCGTTGAATAAGAATAAATTGTAATAATTAGTTTTTGCACATTCAACTCCATCATGTTCCCAATCTTGTGTTGGGTTTTCATAGCCTTAGTTCCCATTTAGTCTTGATATTTTTTATCTACTCCCTCGTACACTTTCACTTTGTTTGTTTTTCTAAAAAAATTCAAGATGAAATAATAAAATGCTTTACGGGAGAGAGGGCAGCCAAGCCCAGACTCATCTGTGGCTCAAAAGCCGGAGCCTTTCTTCCAAACCCTTGCTCCAACTTTGCAAAAAAAGGACATGCGCCGCCGCTTCCCCCACTCACCATCTACGAGCGCTTCGTCCCCAATAGCTTGGAAAAGAGCAGCAGCCGTGCTCGCTAGCAGAATTGCATCTAATTGTAGACAGGAGTCTATTTTCCTTTGAATGCGTCTGCCGCCCAGCCAGGTTTGTGCTATGCTCCCGTTGCCCAGGTCTGATTCGTCGCTGCGTGAGCGTCGCGTTGACCATTCGCGGTTGCGGCAACCCCCCATGCTCGTGCGGGCGCCATTGCCCCACGCCAGCTGCCTCTTCCCGTCCGTCTTGGCCCGTTTTCCCCTCTCCCCCTGGTTTGGCAATGGGGGTTTAAATTCCTTCAATCATTTGGAGCTCGGCGGCGCAAGATACTCCGCCGCCATTGCCCCACGCCAGCTGTCTCTTCCCGTTCGTCTTGGACGTTTTTCCCCTCTCCCCCCTGGTTGGCACATGCGTCCGTCTTAGCCGTTTTTCCCCTCTCCCCCTGGTTGGCACATGGGGTTTAGGCTGTGTTTGTTTGGGCTGCAGCTGTGAGAAAGCAGTTGCGGGGAATCAGCTGTGGAAAATCAGCTGTAGGAAGGTGCTGCTGAAGCAGAGATTTGGTGTTTGGCAGTAGTGCTTTTGATGGCTACTGTTACTGGTTTTACGTCTGAAATGTATAAAATGCCCATAAGCGTAGCATGTAGCAGGTATAAGCTTATCTGAAATAAATCTGACCGCTTTTATTTGAGTATCATACTTAAATACTACCTCCGATCTATATTAGTGTTCTTAATTTTGTCTAGATACAAATGCATCTAGTCTAAATATTTAACTAGATACGTATGAATCTAGCCAAAGTTGAGAGGGAGTAGCTAAATTATCTCAATTTATCATTTTTACAAAAATATATACATTTCACCAGCTGAATTGTTGTTGACAAATGTATGAATTCATGTCCGGGTATTATCTTCTAGTCAAATAAAAATTGGGACGAACACCACCACGAGATGGCATTAGCACGGACACCACCACGAGATGGCACGAACACGAAGTGGCCTCTGGAGCGGAGGAGCTTGGGACGGCGGGGCGAGGGTGTTGCCGCCAGTGGCAGTGCTTGCGGGGAACAGCGGTAGAGGCCATGGAATGGGCGGGGAGGATGGGTAAATGGCGGGGAACAGCGGCGTTGGCGACAGGAAGGTCGCACGGTGGCCGCTGGGAGCTCGTGGGTGCCCGCATCGCTCCGCGAAGAAGCTCTCGGACGACCGGCGGCGGGGACAGCGGCCAACGGCGGGGACGGCGACCAACGGCAGGAAAAGCGGCTGGCGGCAAGGATGGCGACCGGCTTCGGTGTAACATCCCAAAAATATCAAACTTAGATCATCAAAACACTAATCATCAAGATTAGGGTTAACAAAAACTTTTCTAAATGAATTCATGAATGCACGTATATGTGTATGCATGGATTTTTAATTTCTTTAAAAACCACCTTGTTTGTGTGAACCATTGCTTGTAAAATGTTTTTTAGGTGAAAAGAACATCATCTAAAACATTTCCCACACTTTTCCTAAAGACAAGTAAATCAAAACAAATATATTAAGTGAATGGTCATTTTGGTCAATTTAACTCTCATGCCTACTTTGGCTGTCTCAAACTTTCAAAACCTAACAGAAACTTTTCTGGATCTTTGCACCCCTTGAATGTACTCATAACAGAGTATCAAGGCCCACTTTGTGATCATCCAGAAACTTTCAAATACATAGTTTAAATGACAATTCAAAATTGAATCTTCTTCATATGGAAAGATCCTACTTTTTCAAAACCCACTCAAACAAGCTTAACTTTCAAAACCCAAGCATCTGCAGACTCACCAGAACCAATCTAGCAAACTCACCAAAATTCATTTCAAAATTCAAAACTTGACTTCATGCGACCATTTCATCAAACAGGTTACAGATACAAATCAAACAAAACCACAAACACTATAGTGTGCAGTGTTTTGAGAGTAACTTGTTCCCTAGTTAGCTCACACACAAACCAGTAGATCATCTAGAAAGATTAGCCCAACACTAGCACCCCTGTGAGCTTGCCATTGCCATTAATGGTGAACAGCCGAGCACACCCATGTCACCCCAATGTGGACAGCAAGCTAGGAGCAGCAGCAAGCCTAGCCAGCATGTCTGGGAGGCAGCCCACCGTCCACTGGCTGTCCCAGCCGCAAGCGTTGCCAAGCCCTGGACCACGCGCACAAGCCGCGCCCAGACCATGCCGAGCGTGCGCCAGAGAACCACCCGCGACCAGCGTCCCCAGACCGCGCGCCGCCCTCACCGCGCGCACACACGATCACCCCCGACCCAGGAGACCGCCAGACATCCCCATTAGCAGCCCCGTGCCATAAAACCACCGCCCGCCGTCGAAGACGCCGCCTCTGCCGCGCAGAGCGCCGCCCGTTCCAGACCAAACCACACCGCCCCATGCCTCGCGATCATGTCGTTGAGCATCGCCAGGAGACACAGCACCGTCCCCTACCCTTGCCCATGCCTTTAGCCGCCTGTAACGTCGCCCCCGACGAGCTCACCTTGCGCCCCGACGGTCCCCTCGCTCGACTATAAATAGAGGCCACCCCCGCACGATTTCTTCACACCATCTCACTCCCCTCTCCCCACTGACCGTGCCACACCATCCTCAGAGCAAGGCGAGCACCACTTCGCCGGAATTTCACCGGAGCCCGCCGCCTCTGGAGAAGAAGGGAGCCAGCGATTGGAGCCGCCCCAGGAGAAGCCACCGGTACCAGGAGGATCGCCGTCGTCGACTTCGTCGTTCGCCCGCCTCGCCGACCCTCGCCCGTACCCCGGTGAGCCCCCAGCACCCCCCACTGGCCGCGCTAGGTTTCGTTCTCGCCGGAGCTGTCTCGCGTCGACGATGACCCTCAGCCGTTGGATTAGAACTAGATCAAACGACCCACGTTGCCCCATACCGCTTCGCCCAGCCCCGTGTCACTGACGAGTGGGGACACCCACTTACGCAGCCCGCGGGAGCACTGCGCTTAGTAGGCCGGCCCGTTAGAATTTCCCGCGCAGCCCAGCAATTCAAATTAAACCTTTTTCTTTTTAATTTCAAACACACTTCTGTACCCAACTTCAAAAATCAACCCAGGTCAATTCAGTGCACCAAATTGGATAAAACCAATTTTGTTGGAAAGGTCTGTGAATGCTTAATCCAAGCCCGATGGATTTAAGTCATTTGGATCTGTAGATCACCCATAGCAAAAATAACAAGGCAGAAGCTTTTCTGCATTCAAACATTTTTCAAATTTAAACCATAAAAGCTTTTGAGTTGATTCCAACTCTCAAAAATCACACTTAACCATACCTTTTAGAATATATAAAAATATATAGGTTTACTTGCAGAAATAATGTTCAAGGAATAAAAGAATGCTACATAAGCATTTCTAGCCACTTTAATCAATTAAAATAAAAGGGTAAAGCCTTATTAAATTGTGACACCACTTTAAATCACATTCCCATGGACTACAATATGTGGTGATGACATGTGTCAACATGATCCCATGTTTAGTTTGGAGAATATTAAATCTTAAGTAGTTTTTCAATGAGTAGAAATTACTTTTCTAAAATAAAAGGACTTAAACCAATCCTTAACCTTGTAATGTTAGAGATGATGCTAGATCATCTATAGGACCCTTATGTGTGATGAGTGCAAGTAGTTAAGTATTGATTGGTAATTGTGTACCTCGTATTTATTCCTAGACGCTAGTACCGACCAAGGATACTACGAGGAGGAAGGAGGATACTACGAAGAGGAAGCCGAGGAGAACTTCAACCACTGCTCTGCACAAGGCAAGCTAGTAACTATGCAAGCTTATATTGACATATGTGCAAGCAACCACTTGCAAGATACCCTATTGTTGCCACAAACCCATGCTTGTGATATGAATACCATATGCCTTAAGCGTATGTGATCATACCAACTTGCTAAACCAATCCTAGTTTTATGGCAAGCTTCCTACTTTATTTCTTTATCAAAGCTTACTTAGAGTCTACTTAAGAGTTTGGTAGATATTAGACAGCCGTGCTCAAGTTTGCCCTAAGAGCATAAAATTTGGCCTAAGCTAGAAACCTTGATCTCAGCCTAGGATATAAGGTTGGACTTAGTGAAACCCCACCAGTTACCACCCCTCATTATTACCCTTCCCAACTGTAGATGCTAGTGCTAAGCATAAAACTTGATCAACTTTAGATGGGATTACTTGGTGGAAAATGGTTATGAAAACCTTGGAATGATGGATCATTCTATTGAAATGTTTTGGACATGTGTTTCCAAACACTTGATGATTTTGGTGATGAAAATGTTGAGGCATGAGCCTTAGCCCTTTATAAAACGGATGGTTGTCTGGATGCGATACCATTCCAAACTTATCGTACAACCACAATACCCGAATATTGGGTAGGGCTTGACTGGAAACTTATATACCTTAGTATTAGTTCCCTCACGGCCAAGGTCTGAGCTGAGGCTACCTTGTGAAGATTGTCCACCTGTGCAGTACCCAAGATGACAGTGGTCATGGTTGGGAGGCCAAACTCATAGGAGAGGTGCTTATACTAGGGAGTGTAATTGAAAGGTTAAGATTGATTATCCGCATACTGAGTATGGTGAATTCAGGATTTGTTCCTGACGGATGTATCGAATGTTGTGGTGAAAGTGTACAATCTCTACAGAGTGTCAAACTATTCGAATAGCCGCGTCCGCGGTTATGGACAATTGGAGTGGCCATACTGTTCCCCCGTCAGACCCTTTTTAAAATGACTTGTGAAATGAGTTGAGATTTTGACTTGACCACAACAGAGTTGTGACCTGAACTACAAGATCCCACTTATGAGTTATAAAATTGTGACTAGCTTTGGAGCTTAGTAGAGATAAACCTGGCTTTTTGCAAAACAACCCTAGAGCCTAGTGTCCTATATTCCAAAAAACCCTTTACTTGTTAGTATTAGTTTGCGAGTACTTAAAGAGTACTCATGGCTTTGTCCCTGGCTATTCCCATGGCCAGACTATGAAGAGGAGTACCTGGAGGATGGACCCCAGGAAGGTTACGACAACTAGGATCATCTCCCATCGTCAGCATTGCCTGTGACCCTGAAGATGGAGCTTCACCTACGCTACCGTTATTATTACGTATTCCGCTGCTTGATGTTGTAGTAAGAACTGGATCATGAGATCCCTATTTGTGTAAGAACTTATGTATCGTTGTAATGGATGAAGTACTATGGTATCCAATTCTGTTATGTCTCGCAAAAATGGTAATCCTAGGATTGCGATGTATGGCATAACAGGCATCTAGGATTGAAAAATCCGGGTGTTGACAAGTTGGTATCAGAGCCATCCTGACCATAGGAGACCCTAGTTAGGTTGGACGTTGAACCAAAAACTTAGTTTCAAAAACCAAAGAAAGCAAATATTTACAAAAACCTATTCTCATTCTTATCTCTTTAATTCTTTCATAAAACTTCATGTTCCTCAAAAACTCTTGCAAAATAAATAAAATTTTGACACACTTGATCACTCTGCTAATCTACTCATCCTCTATTTTTATAGATGGACGTGAAGTACAGCAAGTTTTATCAACTCGGAAATGGGGGAGACCTTATCTTTGAGAGGGATCTGGATCAGCTTTCGGAACTTCTGGAGCGTCTGCACCCCGAGTTCTTCGGAGCTCAGCTCAATGATCAAGGAGGAGAAGATCTGCAGTGGCTAATTGTTGCAAGTCTCCGAGGAAAGATTGAACCTCCCACAGCGGAGGGAATTCAGTTTACCTTGAGGGAAAACAACTGGCTCGATGGACTTGCCAGAGCAATGCAGGAAGCTCTTTCCCGTCTGTGTGGACAGAGCATCAATCAGATCAAGGGTACTCGCTTTGAGTTTTTCCCAAGACGTGATGCAAATGGACAACCACTGGAAGCCCCATACCACCCCGAGCTGAAGACTCAATTGGACCACCTTAGCTTCATGATGTACGACCGTCAGTAGGAGTTGGACAACTGCCGTGACTATTGCAACCACAAGTCTGCCATCATCAAGACGAAGGATCAGACCATCGCCATGCTCGCAAAGGATCGCAAATCTCGCCGCCGTCAGCTCGATAAGAAGGAGCGCATTATTGCCCGTCTTCGCCATCGCATCTCATCTCTGGAAGAGACCATCCACGAGAGAGACATGCAGCTAGAGGAAAGGGAGAATGCCGGAGAGGATCTTCGTGGAGACCCTTACTCCTATCTCAGCGATGACGATGATTTTCTGGAGGATCAGGCCATGGACTTCTTCATCGATGAGGATGATTTCGCCTTCATCGATGATCCTGAAGATGATGAAGCCACAAACTCCGAGGAGTAGTAGCACTGAGCACTAGCGTAGTGAGTAGTAGTAGGTCCCACTGTATCGTAGATTTCAGAATGGTTCTTAAAACCATCTGTTTTTCCTTGTTGTGGTGTGTGTTGTACTGTGTGCTATGAGTGAATGAATGAAAAAGCAAGTTGCTAGAAAAATCTGAGTCAAACCTTTAAAAAACCTTCAAAACCCCAAAACCTTAGCAATTTCCCTCTTTTCTCATAATCGATATCAATCTTCAGATGCCACGTGGAGGAAGTGGTTCATCCCCGGACCCGATGTTGCAGATCCTGCAAATGTTGACTTCTGACCGCGAGGCTGAAAGAGCCGAACGTCAAGCCAACCTAGCCACTCTACAACAGATAGCCCAACTAGCCCACAACAACCAAGGCCATGGAAACCAGGACAACCACGGATCTAAACTCAAGAATTTCCAGAATACCAACCCACCCGTTTTCACCAAGTCGGAAGAACCCCTAGATGCCGACGATTGGCTGCAAACCATGGAAAACAACTTAGAAGTAGCAGGAGTGGAAGCCAACGAGAAAGTCTTGTTCGCCACCCATTATCTAGCCGGAGATGCCAGGGCATGGTGGAACAGTGTTCGTGCAATGACCGGAGGCCAGATGATGACCTGGGAGGAATTCAAGGTCAAGTTTAGCAGAACCCATGTGCCACCAGGTTTGATCAAGAGAATGAGAGACGAGTTCAGAGAGTTGAAGCAAGGAAGGATGACTGTAGTGGAATACCGTGACAATTTTTTGTCATTAGCTAGGTATGCCCCGGACGAGATAGACACCGAAGCCAAGAAGAAAGAAAGATCCTGAATGGTCTGCATGACGAGATGCAGACGGTGTTAGTCAATATCCCCTTTGTGGATATTGAAGCCCTTGTCGACTCTGCTATCCAAATGGAAGGAAAGATCAACCAAGCCAATGAAAACCGCAAGCGTCGCATGATGCATCAACCAGGAACCCATCAGACCCCAAAGTATCGCCCCAACCCATCTCCAGGATTTGCCCCACGAACCAACAGACCCCCTATGACCCGTCTGACCTATCCCAACCGTGGAAACCCTAGACCCGGAGGAAATCACAACAACCCCGGCAACTCTAGCAATTTCACCCGTGCCCCACCCAAGTTCAACACCAACAATACTACCACTAACCCCAATACTGCCCCGAGGACTGGAAGCAATGCTGTGCCTATCGCAGCCAAGGACAAGTCACAAGTGACCTGTTATGACTATGGAAATAAAGGCCACTATTCCAATGAGTGCCCCAACAAGAAGAATGCTACAGCCCCCAACGCCAATGTCCCAGCTCAGCAGCAGCGTCGTGTCCAGCCAGGGAGAAGATTTGCCCCAGGAAATTCACTCAACCGCAATGGTCGTCTTTTTCTCATGCATGCTGAAGAAGCTCAGGAAGCGCCAGACGTCGTGCTGGGTATGTTTTCTGTTAATTCAGTACTTGCAAGAGTGTTGTTTGATTCTGGTGCATCGCATTCATTTGTCACCAAAGAATTTGCCTGCACTAGTAAAATTCAGCCAACCAAATTGAAGCATGTGATGATTGTACAAATTCCCGGATCAACCACCAAGGCTAGGCAAATTTGCAAAGCCGTCCCTATCCGAATCCATGGCATAGATTTTTATGCTAACCTAATAGTACTCGGAACTAAAGGTTTGGAAGTAGTACTAGGAATGGATTGGATGTCCAAGCATAAAGGATTGATTGACTGTGCCAAGAAAGCCATCACCATGACCAGTACCGCCGGAATATCAGTCGAGCATATATCTGAAACCTTACCTCGCCAATTCAAGTGTAACAAGAGTCTAGCCCAACCTACCATTGACCAAGTTCGGATAGTCTGTGAATACCCCGATGTATTTCCAGATGTTTTGCCCGGTATGCCCCCAGATCGGGATATCGAGTTTATCATCGAACTAATCCCCGGAACAGGACCCATAGCCCAGAGACCCTATAGTATGAACCCGTCAGAACTAGAAGAACTGAAGAAGCAACTGGATTCCATGTTGGAAATCGGATTGATTCAACCAAGTGTGTCCCCATGGAGATCACCTGTCTTGTTTGTGGACAAGAAGGATGGAGGTAACCGTTTGTGTATGGACTATAGGAAGTTGAATGATGTCACCATCAAGAAAAAGTACCCCTTGCCTAAGATCGAAGATTTGTTTGATCAGTTGACCGGTGCCCAGGTGTTTTCTAAGATTGATCTTAGAACTGGCTATCATCAACTCAAAATTCATGCAGAGGATATTCCAAAGACTGCTTTCACCACCCGATATGGATTGTATGAGTATACAGTCATGTCTTTTGGATTAACCAATGCCCCCGCTTACTTCATGAATCTCATGAATAAGATTTTTATGGACTTCTTGGATAAGTTTGTCGTTGTTTTCATCGATGACATTCTGATTTATTCCAAATCGGAAGAAGAACATGAGCTACACCTAAGGACCATTCTTGGAACCCTTAGAGAGCATCAGTTGTATGCAAAGTTTAGCAAATGTGAATTCTGGTTACAGGAAGTAGGATTCCTCGGTCACATTGTATCAACCGGAGGAATTGCCGCTGACCCTGCCAAAGTGAAAGATGTAGAAGATTGGCAAGCCCCAACCACTCAAACCCAAGTTCGTGCTTTTCTCGGATTGGCGGGATATTACCGCAAATTCGTAGAAGGATTCTCGAGTATAGCCCGACCCATGACCTAATTACTGAAGAAAGACAAGAAGTTTGAATGGACGGACAAGTGCGAAGCGAGTTTTCAAGAACTCAAGAGGAGATTGATTTCAGCCCCAATCTTGATCATGCCGGATATTACGAAGCCCTTCGATGTGTATTGTGACGCATCCAAGATTGGTCTCGGATGTGTGCTAATGTAAGAAGGCAAAGTGATATCTTATCTATCGCGACAACTGAAGCAACATGAACAAAATTACCCAACCCATGACCTCGAACTCGCAGCCGTAGTTCTAGCCCTGAAGACATGGAGACATTACCTTATGGGAAACCGTTGTGAGATTTATTCGGATCACAAAAGCCTAAAGTATATATTCAGTCAAAAGGAGCTGAATATGAGGCAGAGAAGATGGATTGAGTTAATCAAGGATTACGACCTGGACATTCACTATCACCCTGGAAAAGCCAATGTGGTAGCCGATGCCCTTAGCAGATTGCCGTGCCGCTTGAACTCCATGATTTTAAAGGAGCAACCAAGTTTGCACAAAGAGATGGAAGATTTTTGAATGGAATTAGTAAGTGAAGGATTTTTGGCTAGCATCGAACTTCAGCCCACTTTGATCAGTCAGATTAAAGAGGCGCAGAAAGGAAATGCTAGTATCGACGGAATTAAGCGTCGTATCGGTACAGGCAAAGTACCCGGATTCACCGAGGACAAAGAAGGAGTTTTGTGGTACAAAGGACGCCTTTGTGTACCAGCCGATTCGGAGTTGAAAGAAGTTATCTTGAAGGAGGCTCATGATACTCTTTATTCTATCCATCCCGGAGGAACCAAGATGTATCAAGATTTGAAAGAGCAATTTTGGTGGCATAAGATGAAGAGAGAAATCGGAAGCTATATCGCCAAGTGTGACATATGCCAGCGAGTCAAGGCAGGACATCAACGACCCGCTGGATTGTTGCAACCTTTGCAGATTCCGTAATGGAAATGGGATTCTGTAGGAATGGACTTTATCACTGGACTACCTACTTCTAGTAGGGGAAATGACTGTATTTGGGTCATAGTGGACAGATTGTCCAAAGTACCCCATTTCTTGCCCGTCAAAACCACCTACCAGAGTTCGAAGCTAGCGGAGTTATACATCGCTAGAATCGTTAGTTTTCATGGAGTCCCCAAGAATATAGTCTCGGATCGAGGAACTCAGTTTACCTCGAGATTCTGGAAGAAAGTCCAAGAAGGTTTAGGAACCCGCCTAGATTTCAGTACCGCTTATCACCCTCAGACCGATGGACAAACGGAGCGAGTAAACCAAATACTCGAAGATATGCTTAGAGCATGTGTGCTAGAGTATGGATCCAAATGGGAAGACTGTCTGCCGTTTGCAGAATTTTCATACAACAATAGTTACCAAGCCAGTTTGCAAATGGCCCCATTTGAATTTATGTACGGAAGAAAGTGCCGCACCCCTTTGAACTGGTCGGAAGTAGGAGAGAGTCATATTTTCGGACCCGACATTCTACGAGAGGCAGAAGAGAAGGTTCACAAGATTCGTGAGCACCTCAAGACAGCCCAATCCCGACAAAAGAGTTACGCCGACAAGAGACGTCGAGACCTCGCCTTCAACATCGGAGATTTTGTTTATCTGAAAGTGTCGCCATTGAAGGGAATGCAACGTTTCCAACTCAAAGGAAAGTTAGCCCCCAGATATATCGGACCTTTCAAAATCTTGAACCGTCGAGGAGAAGTATCGTATCTACTGGAACTACCTGAAGAGATGTCAGCTGTGCACAATGTGTTCCATATCTCGTTACTTCGCAAATGTCTCGAAGTCCCCGAGAAGACCGAAGTGTTCAAGAATATCGATCACCAGACCATAGAGATCAATGATGATCTAACCTATCCTGAAGTACCCATCCGTATATTGGAAGAAGCCTTTCGAACTACCAGAACCCGAAGCATCAAGTTTCTCAAGATTCAGTGGAGCAACCACACAGAAGAGGAGGCTACCTGGGAACGCGAAGACCACATCAGAACGGAGTTTCCAGATCTCTTCAAATCCTAGGTAATCTTTTCGTCCTTTTTCAAATCTCGGGACGAGATTTTGTTTAAGGGGGGAAGGTTTGTAACATCCCAAAAATATCAAACTTAGATCATCAAAACACTAATCATCAAGATTAGGGTTAACAAAAACTTTTCTAAATGAATTCATGAATGCATGTATATGTGTATGCATGGATTTTTAATTTCTTTAAAAACCACCTTGTTTGTGTGAACCATTGCTTGTAAAATGTTTCTTAGGTGAAAAGAACATCATCTAAAACATTTCCCACACTTTTCCTAAAGACAAGTAAATCAAAACAAATATATTAAGTGAATGGTCATTTTGGCCAATTTAACTCCCATGCCTACTTTGGCTGTCTCAAACTTTCAAAACCTAACAGAAACTTTTCTGGATCTTTGCACCCCTTAAATGTACTCATAACAGAGTATCAAGGCCCACTTTGTGATCATCCAGAAACTTTCAAATGCATAGTTTAAATGACAATTCAAAATTGAATCTTCTTCATATGGGAAGATCCCACTTTTTCAAAACCCACTCAAACAAGCTCAACTTTCAAAACCCAAGCATCTGCAGACTCACCAGAACCAATCTAGCAAACTCACCAAAATTCATTTCAAAATTCAAAACTTGACTTCATGCGGCCATTTCATCAAACAGGTTGCAGACACAAATCAAACAAAACCACAAACACTATAGTGTGCAGTGTTTTGAGCCTAACTTGTTCCCTAGTTAGCTCACACACAAACCAGTAGATCATCTAGAAAGATTAGCCCAACACTAGCACCCCTGTGAGCTTGCCATTGCCATTAATGGTGAACAGCCGAGCACACCCACGTCACCCCAATGTGGACAGCAAGCTAGGAGCAGCAGCAAGCCTAGCCAGCATGTCTGGGAGGCAGCCCACCGTCCACCGCCACTGCCTGTCCCAGCCGCAAGCGTTGCCAAGCCCTGGACCACGCGCACAAGCCGCGCCCAGACCATGCCGAGCGTGCGCCAGAGCACCACCCGCGACCAGCGTCCCCAGACCGCGCGCCGCCCTCACCGCGCGCACACACGATCACCACCGACCCAGGAGACCGCCAGACATCCCCATTAGCAGCCCCGTGCCATAAAACCACCGCCCGCCGTCGAAGACGCCGCCTCTGCCGCGCAGAGCGCCGCCCGTTCCAGACCAAACCACACCGCCCCATGCCTCGCGATCATGTCGTTGAGCATCGCCAGGAGACACAACACCGTCCCCTACCCTTGCCCATGCCTTTAGCCGCCTGTAACGTCGCCCCCGACGAGCTCACCTTGCGCCCCGACGGTCCCCTCGCTCAACTATAAATAGAGGCCACCCCCGCACGATTTCTTCACACCATCTCACTCCCCTCTCCCCACTGACCGTGCCACACCATCCTCAGAGCAAGGCGAGCACCACTTCGTCGGAATTTCACCGGAGCCCGCCGCCTCTGGAGAAGAAGGGAGCCAGCGATTGGAGCCGCCCTAGGAGAAGCCACCGGTACCAGGAGGATCGCCGTCGTCGACTTCGTCGTTCGCCCGCCTCGCCGACCCTCGCCCGTACCCCGGTGAGCCCCCAGCACCCCCCACTGGCCGCGCTAGGTTTCGTTCTCGCCGGAGCTGTCTCGCGTCGACGATGACCCTCGGCCGTTGGATTAGAACTAGATCAAACGACCCACGTTGCCCCATACCGCTTCGCCCAGCCCCGTGTCACTGACGAGTGGGGACACCCACTTACGCAGCCCGCGGGAGCACTGCGCTTAGCAGGCCGGCCCGTTAGAATTTCCCGCGCAGCCCAGCAATTCAAATTAAACCTTTTTCTTTTTAATTTCAAACACACTTCTGTACCCAACTTCAAAAATCAACCCAGGTCAATTCAGTGCACCAAATTGGATGAAACCAATTTTGTTGGAAAGGTCTGTGAATGCTTAATCCAAGACCGATGGATTCAAGTCATTTGGATCTGTAGATCACCCATAGCAAAAATAACAAGGCAGAAGCTTTTCTGCATTCAAACATTTTTCAAATTTAAACCATAAAAGCTTTTGAGTTGATTCCAACTCTCAAAAATCACACTTAACCATACCTTTTAGAATGTATAAAAATATATAGGTTTACTTGCAGAAATAATGTTCAAGGAATAAAAGAATGCTACATAAGCATTTCTAGCCACTTTAATCAATTAAAATAAAAGGGTAAAGCCTTATTAAATTGTGACACCACTTTAAATCACATTCCCATGGACTACCATATGTGGTGATGACATGTGTCAACATGATCCCATGTTTAGTTTGGAGAATATTAAATCTTAAGTAGTTTTTCAATGAGTAGAAATTACTTTTCTAAAATAAAAGGACTTAAACCAATCCTTAACCTTGTAATGTTAGAGATGATGCTAGATCATCTATAGGACCCTTGTGTGTGATGAGTGCAAGTAGTTAAGTATTGATTGGTGATTGTGTACCTCGTATTTATTTCTAGACGCTAGTACCGACCAAGGATACTACGAGGAGGAAGGAGGATACTACGAAGAGGAAGCCGAGGAGAACTTCAACCACTGCTCTGCACAAGGCAAGCTAGTAACTATGCAAGCTTATATTGACATATGTGCAAGCAACCACTTGCAAGATACCCTATTGTTGCCACAAACCCATGCTTGTGATATGAATACCATATGCCTTAAGCGTATGTGATCATACCAACTTGCTAAACCAATCCTAGTTTTATGGCAAGCTTCCTACTTTATTTCTTTATCAAAGCTTACTTAGAGTCTACTTAAGAGTTTGGTAGATATTAGACAGCCGTGCTCAAGTTTGCCCTAAGAGCATAAAATTTGGCCTAAGCTAGAAACCTTGATCTCAGCCTAGGATATAAGGTTGGACTTAGTGAAACCCCACCAGTTACCACCCCTCATTATTACCCTTCCCAACTGTAGATGCTAGTGCTAAGCATAAAACTTGATCAACTTTAGATGGGATTACTTGGTGGAAAATGGTTATGAAAACCTTGGAATGATGGATCATTCTATTGAAATGTTTTGGACATGTGTTTCCAAACACTTGATGATTTTGGTGATGAAAATGTTGAGGCATGAGCCTTAGCCCTTTATAAAACTGATGGTTGTCTGGATGCGATACCATTCCAAACTTATCGTACAACCACAATACCCGAATATTGGGTAGGGCTTGACTGGAAACTTATATACCTTAGTATTAGTTCCCTCACGGCCAAGGTCTGAGCTGAGGCTACCTTGTGAAGATTGTCCACCTGTGCAGTACCCAAGATGACAGTGGTCATGGTTGGGAGGCCAAACTCACAGGAGAGGTGCTTATACTAGGGAGTGTAATTGAAAGGTTACGATTGATTATCCGTATACTGAGTATGGTGAATTCAGGATTTGTTCCTGACGGATGTATCGAATGTTGTGGTGAAAGTGTACAATCTCTACAGAGTGTCAAACTATTCGAATAGACGCGTCCGCGGTTATGGACAGTTGGAGTGGCCATACTGTTCCCCCGTCAGACCCTTTTCAAAATGACTTGTGAAATGAGTTGAGATTTTGACTTGACCACAACAGAGTTTTGACCTGAACTACAAGATCCCACTTATGAGTTATAAAATTGTGACTAGCTTTGGAGCTTAGTAGAGATAAACCTGGCTTTTTGCAAAACAACCCTAGAGCCTAGTGTCCTATATTCCAAAACCCCTTTACTTGTTAGTATTAGTTTGCGAGTACTTAAAGAGTACTCATGGCTTTGTCCCTGGCTATTCCCATGGCCAGACTATGAAGAGGAGTACCTGGAGGATGGACCCCAGGAAGGTTACGACAACTAGGATCATCTCCCATCGTCAGCATTGCCTGTGACCCCGAAGATGGAGCTTCACCTACGCTACCGTTATTATTACGTATTCCGCTGCTTGATGTTGTAGTAAGAACTGGATCATGAGATCCCTATTTGTGTAAGAACTTATGTATCGTTGTAATGGATGAAGTACTATGGTATCCAATTCTGTTATGTCTCGCAAAAATGGTAATCCTGGGATTGTGATGTATGGCATAACAGGCATCTAGGATTGAAAAATCCAGGTGTTGACATTCGGGGACGGCTACCGGGCAGGGACGGCGACCGGCGGAGGTGAAGGGAGGCGGCGGAGATCCTGGCGACCAGATAGGATGGTCGAGGACGAACGGGTGGGAGTTTGTGGTCGATGTGGTCTCGGTGGCAGGTTTCCCGTAATTATCTCGAGCTCTAGAGGACAATTCCGTCTGCTGCAACTCGGGAAGCTGCAGAAGCGCCCCGCGCCCCGCTTCGGCCGACCGTGCTCGCGTAGTGTATTTCTTGCCCCGCTTTTGTGTAGCGCTGTGGAAAATTTAGCTGTTTGTTTTGGGTACAGATTCTAGACCGTAAAAGCTCCAAAAGCTAAAGCTACAGCGGAAACAAAGCGGAGCCTTAAATTCCTTCAATCATTTTCCCCCTCTCTCCCCCGTGGTGCTGCTTTATTTGATTCCCAATCGGCTTGCTGATTCAAGACAGCTTGAGAAGTTATATAAACCGATGAAATTCAACATAAAGAAGCGAGGTAGGACTATATTCAATATTCCAGTCGTCACAGAGTCCTAGTTCGTATGAAGGCAGCCCAGCCGATCGATAAAAAAGCCCAGTGTAGGTCCTATAGACTCACGTCACCTGGTCAGGCCAGTAAATAAGGTCCTAGAGACTCAGGTTACGTAGTAAGGCCGAAAAAAAAGGAACCGTTATTTTATTTAGGAGAGGCAATGGTGGGTAATTTAGTATTTCGTAAAAAGGATAAAATAATCTAAAAAAGTGTTGGATCGAAAAAAACACTTCGTCCGTTGCACCGGACAATTTGCACATTTATAATATTGGAGTTTTACCTTCACATTGCGTGCTACCCTATTAGGTATCCGATGCAATGGTCGCATGTGTGGGCAATTTTTATATTTCTCAGTCCACAATTCTTTCTCCTTCCTTTTTATCCCACAGTTCTTTTCGCTTACAATTGACACAGTTATGCAACCATATAGTATTCAATACGGTTGACTTCGCTTGCTAATATCAAAGCAATTAGAAACGTATATAAGTTGGACAGACTTAGTCTAACGAGGCGAGGTGGTACTATTGAAGACAAAATATACATGTCTATGTTATTTACCGGCTGTCTTTGGATGCACCAATTTTTTGAGTTCAAGCCTACCTAATTTGTCCAGCTAAAGGCCCATCTAGTCTAGAGCATAATTTGCCCAGCCGGCAAGCCTCGTTGACTGAAAAAAAGCTGTCATCTCTTTTGAAGCCCCAAAAAGAAGGGGACTTTAGTCAGTTGCAGGTGCATCTTGATTAAGGATCCTTTGCTAGAACCTTGGCAGCAGGAGCGTCTAACACAGATAATTTTTTTACATGCGATCAGCTAGACCAGCGGCACCTACTGCTACCAAGCCTCCTGATCACCGTGCAGTTTTTTTTTTTTTTTTTTGCCTCAGAAGTTAGATCCAAACTAACTGCTGCTCATGGAAGTGGATGGAGAACGGTCCGTACGTCCAGGACCCATCAGCTTGAGAGATGGTGGAACCCCGGCTGATCGGCCGGCCGGCCACGACATGTAGACCGTAGACGATACGTAAGGACGACGGGATTAGGGAGGCCCACTTGGCTTTGCTCGTAAACGAAATATATAGGTTGAACCGTTATGTAACTTACGTATGGCACCGGTGAGTAATTTCTTCAATACGCAGGAGTAAAACAGTCGGTCTGTACGTTCGGTTTTAGCAAATTACCTGACTTATGTGTGCCATGGTGGGTAATACACTTAAACTGTTAGGGGCAAAGATGTCGAAAAAAGTGTTGGACAGGGAGAAACACTTCGTGCTTTATTATTATTATTATTATTTATTATTATTATTATTATTATTATTATTATAGGTATAGATATAGATATAGATTGTACCCACCAGCAATGTGATAATGCAGCCTTCGGGTCCTTCGAGACCCTAACTCCGTTCAAAAAAAACTTACCCACAGAGGCATCATGAGTCTCAACTTACTCAGTTCCCAGACTGGTTTTGTACCTTGTTCCATTAATTCTGCTACTTCTTTGTGAATCAGATGATTCTTCAATTTGCATGTCCAGACTTCACTTATTTGCTAGAATCTTTCAAGGCACATCAAAACATTACAACACAAGGTTACTCAATATGGGTTGGTGTGCCTAGCAAACAAGTTCGAAATCCGTAACAATATTTGATCGGATAAGTAAGCTCCGCATCCGCTTGTAACAATATCTAGTCCAACCCAACAAACCAAAAAAAAAACTCTGATTACATGGCCTCACTAGCGCCCATATGCCCCAGAATTCATCTCAGCGAGCAAAAAAAAAAACTAGTGCCTAACTTTCCATCGGGTGCCTAGATCGAAATCCACAACTCCACGTTGTGATGCTCTAAAATGGCAAGTGAACACCCATGGTAACCTAAGCTATATTAAGAAGATGATGACTTTTTTATTGTCACGGGAGAGGAAGAAGACAAATTCTACGTGAATTGTATTCAATTTTTCCCTAAAAGTTAAGGCTTTGCAATTACAAGATAGGATCCAAATGAATTAGAATCACAAGGAGTTGAAGGGAGGACAAATAAAAACAACACAACCTGTCGTGGTGGTGGCACGGCAGATGCCATGGGTAAGCTTAAGTTGAGGGCTAATGGATGCTAGAGAGATCCAGAGAGGAAAGATGTAGTGGTTTCTACACTCAGAATGCTAGAACTCAATCTCTATTCAACACCAATGGAGCTACAATTGCTCCTCGAGCTGTATGAGCGAGCGGAAGAAGAAGCTATCACTAGTGCCCAGTGAGGGAAATGAATCGATCCCCTTCTCCAGACACCCCGCCCCTCCTTATAAAGGAGTAACCTGATGCCTTTTAGGGCTTACGTGGACAAGCATATTCCTGGAATATGCTTGTCCCAAAGCGGTAACTCGGCGGGCTTCTTTCCGTGTTCCCCTTTTATCGACGGCAAGGACGCAGAACCCACCACATGTGAGCCTCGGGCCTGAGGACTATCACCTCCGTGACCTTCCTCTGCTCCTCTTCTGCTATGTTTCTTGTCTGTAGCGCTTGGCACTGTGCAGATTTCTGAGAGAGATACTGGAAAGTGTTGATTTTAGGGTTTGTCTCCTCCTTCTTGGACAAGCTTCCCTTGATCCGGCCTCGCCTCGCATGACTCGGCTTGACCCTAACCTGCACTTAAGATGCATGACAGTGCTACGCCGACATACCTTTTATGTCGGTCAGGTCAAGTCTTAATTACTTGACTCGGGGTTAGTCGGACCTCATTTAGCCGACTCCTACATGACTCGGCCGGACCTGGATATGATCCGGCCACCATGAATACTCCTCCCTTTTTACTTACCTTGACCCTACATGGGGTCATCACCCCAACATTAGTTCCCGAAGCTAGTGCGGTCTTGCCGATTACTCTCGGCCGGACCACATCAGTTTTTAGATACTCAGTTCTTTCTACTTTTATTTCCGACTTATTATTCAGTCGGTGCTTTTCTCGTTTTTTCTCCTCTCTGCTCACCTCTTTCTCCGAGGTGTGACTCGTTTTTCAAGCCACTCTCCTCTATCCGAGGTATCCTCTTAGCTTCTCTGGTAAGCTTCATCCTACATGTACCAATAATTGCCTTTTGTCTCGTTTTTTGTACCACTACAGTGTATCCTGACATTGCTTCTGTAATCACTATGGCAGTCTTATCGATGCTGCGACTCTTCGATCACCGCAACGGTCGTGACGTCCGAATCTCCTCCTGCATCGTGTGACCCTCGTTGTGGCTCCAATCGCCACTAACTTTTGCGGTTGCAGGGGCGCATTCGCGATCCCACTACCTTTCACCAAACGCGGTTATAAATAGGGGGAGTGGGGAATGGGTTGGTTTACTTCCCCATTCTCGCCTTCCTCGTCTTCCTTCCTGCGCCGCCGCTGCTGCGCTCCTGTTCCCGCGACCACGCCGCCGCGCTCCTCCTCATGCAACGCGACGCCGTTGTTTGGTCCTTCCTCTCCGTGCCTCGTCTCTGCGTTAGGTTTCTGCGGTGGTTTTCTCCTTCCGCCGCCACCGTGATCGTCGTCGCTGCGACGGGGCCTTGGGTTTCGAGGCCGCTTCCCGCCACCAGTGATTCCTCCTCTGTTGGCTCCTCCGACGAGCCCATGTCGAGCTTGCACAGCGACGCTGTCGTGGGAGAAGAAGATCTCATGGTGGGTCCAGAGCGTGGTTCGTGGCAAGTATCCATAGTCACCCGCCGAGAAATTGAGTGGATCCGCAAGACTCGTCGAGTTCCTCCTGAGGTAAAGTGTCGCTTACCCGGCAAGGAGTCTACCCCCGTAGTTGAGGATGATGAGTACGCAGTTTTTATGTCGCATTTTGCCAGAGGATTCGACCTCCCTCTTAGCGACTTCGCCAAGGGCTTCCTTGAATTCTTTGGCCTCCAGCCCCATCATCTGCCGGCCAACGCCATCGCTTCTCTGTCGGCTTTTATCTCGGCCTCAAACCGATATTTCGGCCTCTGGCCTTCTGTAGTGGTCTGGTCGAAGTTTTTCCAGATCCGTGCCAACATTGTGCCGGATAAATCTCTCCATCCCTCCGAGAAATCTCTCACTCAGTGTGGGGCCGTTTCTATCACACCTCGGAAGAATTCTTTGTTCTCCCGAGTTACATGCCTAGAGTCCTGCAAGAAGAGGTACTGTCCTAAACACCTCTGCTGCTCTTGATTCACCATCTATTATAAGTAATCTTGTTACACCACCACCACATACACATGCTACACACACTGCTACTATTGCGGAATCTAAAATTGCTTCTGATACTCATGATGTTACTTCTACTGTGCTTGATGCGAGTGGTTCATTAGGTCCTTTCCTAGATGCTACTATTGCTAGAACTATTTTGGGAAACACTGAAACTCCTAGTGAAGACACTGTTACACCTGTTAGCTCACCTGAGTCAAGAGAGAGATATGATATTAGTGATGGTTACATTGAAATGACTGATGAATTTATTGAAGAGTACCAAAGCACACATGGTGCTAGTGCTATTAGGAGTCTCCTTGAGAGACGTACCATCATTCATAAACTGTCTTCTGATGCTAAGTTTGCCACTTCTCCCATAGATATTAAAGATGAAGATTATGATTTCTCTCTTCATTTATCCTATTTAGACATTGTTGAGAAAGAACCTTTTTGTGGGAGTGAAAATGAGAGTGCTGTGGCACATATGAATGAGCTTTCCACTATGAGTGCCTTATTCTCTGATGATTTTAAGATACGCAAGTACTTTGTTACTAAGATCTTCACTTTTTTCACTAAAAGGAGAAGCTAAAGCTTGGTTTAATAGATTACCTCCTGGATCCATTGATAGCCCTGATTGTTTGATTGCTTCTTTCTTCCAGAAATATTTTCCTCCTAGTGCTAGACATGTTGCTTTGCAGAAACTTTTTGATTTTAAATAGGGAGAATAAGAGAAATTGCCTGAGTCATGGACAAGGTTTTGTGCCTTGATTCATGCACATCCTGGATGTCCATTTCCTAAAGATGAGCTTCTTGATATTTATTATAATGGACTAACTGATGATTCTAGGACATACCTAGATAGTTTTGCTGATTGTGTTTTCAGGAAAAGAACTCCTACAGATGCTGAAGAATTAATGGCTAAATTAAGTAAGAATTATGATGATTGGACTTCAACTGAGCTAAATACACCTAAGCCTATTACTCCTGAACCAATTGTGCCTGAACCGGCTCCAACACCAACACCGAAGGAGAGGGGAATGATTGCATTAAATGATGAAGTGATGAAGGAAGCTAAGAAATGTCTAAAGGAGAAAGGTATTAGAGCTGAAGATGTGAAGAATCTACCTCCTATAGAAGAATTATGTAAGCCAATTGCCCACTCATCTACTATTGAGGTACACTCTCTCCACTTTAATGAAGGTGACATTCCCCATGGAAAACCTCCCGATCAATGCTTAGAGGAACTTGACACTTTTATTGTTAAACAAGGTGATTTTAATAAGCAAGTTCAGAATCATTTATTAGAAACCTCTAGAGCTATTAATGAGTTGAAAGATATTGTGGAAAGAACTACTAATTATGTTAAAATGCTTGTTAAACACTTCCAAATGGTTCAAACCCAAATTGATCAACTTGCTAAGGTACAAAAAGATATGCTAGTTAATGCTTTAGGAGATAAACATGCTTATGGAATTAGAACTAGGAGTGGTGCTGCCACTCAAGATCCTTTATATCTTGAAGGACACCCTAAAAGAATTGAGCAGGATTCTCAACAATTTGAAAATAGTGGTAGTCCTCATAAGAGAAAGAAAAAGAAACATAAAATAGTTGAGGAACTAACTGAACCTGTTGTAGACCCTAATAGTATATCTGTCTATGATGCTGAAACTAAGAGTGGTAATGATAAAAATGATACTCCTAATAAGGAGGAAGTTGAGGAAGAACCTGAGAAGCACACGAAGAACACTAGGTACACTAAATAAGATTTTATTGCTAATAAACATGGTAGTGAGAGAGAACCTTGGGTGCAGAAACCTATGCCTTTTCCTAATAAGAAACACAAGTCAAAGGAGGAAGAACACTATAACAAGTTTTGTGAGTGGATGAAACCTTTATTTTTGCAAATTCCTTTGACTGATGCTATTAGGGTGCCTCCTTATTCAAAGTATATGAATGATATTTTCTCTAATAAAAGGAAGATTCCTAATGAGGAAATTTCTACTTTGCTTGCTAATTATTCCTTCAATGGTAAGGTTCCAAAGAAACTTGGTGATCCAGGTATTCCAACTATTCCTTGATCCATTAAAAATAATTATGTTAGAACTTCTTTATGTGATTTGGGAGCTGGAGTTAGTGTTATGCCATTTTCTCTTTACAAGAGACTCCAACTAGAAAAGTTGATACCAACTGATATATCTTTGCAAATGGCTGATAAGCCAACTACTATTCCTGTTGGTATATGTGAGGATGTTCCTGTTCAAGTGGCTCATAATTGCTTGGTTTTAACTGATTTTGTTGTGCTTGAGATGCCTGAAGATGATAATATGTCCATTATTCTTGGGAGACCTTTTCTTAATACTACAGGTGTTGTCATAAATTGTAATAAAGGAAAAGTAACTCTTAATATTAATGACAAAGACCATACTGTCAATTTCCCCAAGAATATTGATAAGAGCTATTGTCTGAATTCCATTGAAAATGTTGAGAGCATCAAAGTTGGAGAATTATATTGTCCCATTCCACAAGGAAGTTTTGAAACTATTATGATCGGGACTATTGCTATCAAGTTTGAGGTAACATAATCACTTTGTGGAATGCAAAGTTTTGCTTCATATAAGATTGTTTTGGTAACAAGACTTGATTAACCCTGTTAACAAAGGGATTTTAATGAACAAAACAATGCTTTCATAGTGGTTATACTTGCTCACTTTTATTTTTCTCCTTCCTAGTCTTTGCTCTTTCTCTTGTTAGTCTTAGTTTTGCTAGTTGTTTGCTTGTTAGAGTGTCTTAGAACTTCTGTAGCTTTGTTTTTGGTTTGATTTTGCTTCTTCTAAAAAAATCTTTTTCTGCGATAAAATCAATTTTCATACCCTGAAAATTGGCCAAAATAAAGTTTTCCGAAAAATCCCAGAAAATTCATATTAAATTTTTCCTCGAAAAAAGGGGCAGAGGGATACCTAGAGTGGCCCAGGGGGACCCACCAGGCCAGCACACCCCTGGTGGCGCGCCTGGTCTGGGTGGGGCCCACTTGTGGCCCTCCAAGATGCCTCCTTCTAGCCACTTCTTTCTCTCTCCCGAAAAACACCAAAAAACTTTTGTCAAGCTCGAGTTCCTGCTGTTCTTGCTCCTGATTTTCGATCTCCTTGCTCAGCCCATCTTTGCTGCTGATTTTTGGAGGGATTGATCCTTGGTATGTGCCTCCTCCGCTTGTCCAATTAGATTTTTGATTGTTAGATTGTATCTTGAGTATTTTGCTGCTATATGTGTCAGGTTGTGTGAGCTTGCATGCTTGTTCTATGCTTAGAGATTTCATTTTGATGCATGTTTAGCCCTCTAGCAAGTTTCTATAGTAGTTCCTCATCATTTATCAATTTGGAAATCACTTGGTTTGATTTTTGTCTAAAAATTTCAGAAAAAGCATGAGTGCATACCCACTGAATCAATATGATTTGATGCTACCTGAGCCAATGAAGGTCCATCGCGAGGAAGAAGTTTTCCCTTCCATATATCCATGCCCAGCCGCGGGGATCTTCTAGGATTTCCAAACTATGATTACTAATGCAGGGTTGGAACACTTTGTTGAAGAGGACCCATTTCAATACGTTAAGCTAACCATGACTATGGTGCAGGACTTCCGGTTTATTTGGTCCTTGTCTAACCCCATGGTCCATTATAAAATTTACAATATAGCTGTTGACCTGCCTTTTACTGATTTCTGTCCAGCTATTAGAGTGCCACATTGGGGATCTTGTGAGGAGATCAAGGAGAGGCCTAAGCCACTTATGGATTTATATGCTGAAATTTTCCAAGGTTGCGACTTCTCAAAGGAAAGTGGTAAAATTTGGAACATTCAGTTCCCATCCATTAGATATTTTGTCTATTTCATTACCAAGTGTGTTCTTGCTAGAAAGACTGTTAGAAAGTTATCTTCATTTGATCTAGCTTTTATCTCAGATGCTTTGAATAGTGATAGATCTTATAACCTGGGTGCCTTGATAGCTTACCGTCTTACCACCAACCGCGAGAGGGGCGGAATTTGTGGAGGCCTTATTGCCTCTCGTTTGCTATATTTTCATGGTTTAGAGCTTCACCATTCAGATTATCGGTTCCCCATAGAGAGACTTGATCTCAATTCCATGGTTCAACATAATTTTGTTTCTTCTTGGGCTTCTGTGAGAGATTTACCGTATGAGATATACTTTGTCAAGCGTGGTTGGAGAGGGGTAGGACTGAGAAAGTAGTCTATTTGCCTGCACCTGCTTTGCTTAATTTTGATAACAGGCAAGGATGGTCGCTTACGGAGGAAGAATTTGACACATACGTGGCGGAGCTCTCCCAACAGAAGGAGAATGTTGGAGAGGATGCCGAAGATGATTCGATTCAGCCCACCAACATGGGGGAGTCTTCATACCAGCAGCCCTCCTATGATTGGAGCGCGTCTTCTTCTTCATCGCGAGGGCCCGATTATGATCATTCTTATGATGACCCACCAGCTTGGGGTTACTACCCGCGCTATTGAGCCCCACTTAGGCCAAAAGCCTAAGCTTGGGGGGAAGGTACACCGACATCACACTCATCTATATATATCATGTTTCGTCGATTCTTTGTATATCCATGTTTCGCTTTCTTTTTGGTTCTTGTTTCTGCTTTCCCAAAACACAAAAAGACCAAAAATAATTTTGTTGTTTCTCTTGGTTTGTTTCTTTGCTTTTTAGCTTTGGTTTTCCTTAAAGAAAAATTCAAAAAGATTTTTCTTTGTTTTTTTATTTTGCTTTGTGTGCTTGCTTTAAAAAAATCGAGAACACCAAAAATATTTGTTGTTCCTCTTTGGTTTTTTGAAGTTATTTGTAGGGTTCAGCGGTCCTCAGTGGAGTTTGGTTTCATGTTATTATTCAAGCCATACAAGTGAAGAGAAATAATGAAGAATAAGACAACTTGAGGTGTGGTAAGAGGATGGTAACGAACTCTATTTGTTTTCATTTTTGTACATATACTCATCATTGTGAGCATGCTTAGTCTGTTCATGTAAAGTGTATGTTATTTATCGATGCTTAGTAGTTCTTGCTCTCTTATGATTAGCTCCATCTTGCTAATACTTTGTAGCATGTCATATGAATGTTTGCTTGCATTGTTCTATTCATAACTTGGTATGATATTGTGGTATCCTCCTCTGAATGTTTCATATGAATCGACTTGGCACATGCTCAGGCATGCATATGACTGAACAATAGTCAGTAAGCCTCGATAATTTATTTTTTCTCAGAGTTCTTGTATCACTTTCATGCCATAATTAGTCATGTTTTGTTGCAAGCATGATTATGACAGTTATTGCTCTCTCTTTTGTCGCTCCCTCTCTATTTCTAGCCTTCACTTGCACTGAGTATGAGCTTTACTTGTGCATCCAACTCTCCAAAACCAATATTGCCAACAGTGTCCACCATACCTATCTACTAGCATCATTTGCTATTCCGTGCATATTTATTATGCCTCGTTTTCTTCCAAATAAAATGCTTGCTTTTTATGGGAAAACTAGTTAGTAAAGCTCTCACAAACTTGATGGCAAACTTTATTTCTTGCACTTAATAAACCTGAAACATTGTGACTGTCCATAAAAGTTATATGCTTGCAAATTATAGGCTGGGAGCTAGCAGAACCGTGCTGTCATGGGGAACAGTTTCAATATTGCACCTGTACTTTGTACCTAGTTGATATCATGCTCTTCTGTTTACAGATGTCGTCGGTGTGAAATAAAAGGGGAGCTTGTAAGTTCATGGAGTTATATATATATGTGTTAGAGAAACGCCTGGGCCACTAGCCTAAGCCATGCCTAATCATGGTGGAAACTTGCAGCATAACCATAATGAGCAATCTTTGAAGAATCCTCAATAAAAACCTATGCAAATAGCAAATAAAAAGATCTTTGAGATGCTCATTGTCTGCTTGCCTTGTCATTTTGATTATGGGATAGCTCCTGTATCAGGTGCAAGGGGTGCCAATGTTGGCGGTTCTATATGATACACATGTATTTACAATGGCAAGAACTTACCGGTAACTAAAGTTGAGTAGCATGAGGAGCGGCCCTCGTACTCAAGGGACATGAGATTTCTAGTGTATGGTCTGTCAAGCATATAACTCATATTGGACCTCACTTTCACCATTAACCATCTAAAGATGCCTATGATAGGAGAAATGAGAGCTCAAAGCTAATGAGTACCTTACTTTCAGCATTTGGAAGCCTTTCAAACCTTTCAAAACCTTTTCACTTCCTTGTTGAGTCACCACTTATTCTATGAGCACCTTCTTGAGAGCATAGTTGTCATTCTTAGTGTAATGTGCTTGTCTCAAAACTTGGTTAATTATGTCATGACTTTGATGCTTGTATCTCTGATATCTTTACTTCTAGTCTTCACTTGAACTTCAGAGGTGCCTTGGCATTTATTTTGTGCTCTAAAAACAAAGGCAAGCGAGATACCACTCCATCATACCTTCTTATGAGCATTGCAATGTTGCTTATGTTTATGTTTCATGCTACTTATTATTATTGAGTTGGAATCTCTTCATAGCTTGCAATGACTATTAAGTAGACTTAGTTGCATACTCCTTATTATGAATTGTCTAAGTATTTACTCCTGTGCTGAGAATATTTAAATCATATGAAGCAAATATGTTCATGAAAGTTCTTTTATCGCATTCAGATTTCAACTGAATTGCTTGAGGACAAGCAATAAGCTAAGCTTGGGGGGAGTTGATACGTCCAAAACTTATCTACTTTCCCGAACACTTTTGCTATAGTTTCTCCTCTAAACTTGTGTGATTTGGATACAACTAACACAGACTGATGCTATTTTCAGCAGAATTACCTTGGTGTCTAGTTTTTGTGCAGAAAATCAACTATCAGGAAAAATCCCGGAAAATATGCCAAAAATCCTATTTCACCAGAAGACTCACGGAGCCAGAACACGAGACGGAGTGGGGGCCTGAGAGGCCCACACCCCCTGCCTTATGGGCCAGACCTGGATGCGCCTGGAGGGGGTGTGGCCGCCTCAGGCACCCCCTCGGCCTCCCTCTTCACCTATAAGTTTCCTCTTGACCTAAAAACTCAAGGGGGTTCGACGTTTTTCTAGAAAGAGTTTCGCCGCGCCGCCACCACCAGAAACCGTGATTCGGAACCAGAAACTCCGTTCTGGCACCCTGCCGGGATGGGGAATTTGGAAAGGATCATCGCCATCATCATCACCGACGCCTATCCATCAACCATCCATGTTTCCCTCATCCATGTGTGAGTAATCACCCGCTGTAGGCTATGGGGATGGTAGGGATTGGATGAGTTCTATCATGTAATTGAATAAGATTGTTAGGGCATGGTGCCTAGTATCTCTATTAGTGCTATTTGACTTTGTTGCAACTTGTTGTGCTTAATGCTTGTCACTAGGGCCCGAGTGCCATGATCTCAGATCTGAACTTATTATTGATTCATGATGAGATTATTGTTTGTGATCTTATATGCAAGTTGTGTAGACATATCATAGTCCAGATCCAAAGGCCCCGAAGTGACAGAAATTGGGACAGCCAGAGGGGATGGCTGTGATATGAGGATCACATGTGTTCAGGGAGTGTTAATGCTTTGCTCCGGTGCTCTATTAAAAGGAGCACCTTAATTGCCAGTAGTTCACTTGAGGCCCCGCTGCAACGGGCTGGCAGGACAAAAGATGTTATGCAAGTTCTCATTGCGAGCATGCATGACTATATATGGAGCACATGTCTATGATGGTTTAGTACTTGGATACTTTATCTTATTTATCTGTAATTGCCCTAGATCTTGAAGTTACATGTTTAGACTCATACATGCAACACCCGTCCATCCATCCCTATGCCTATCGCACTCATATCCTATTGTTCGCTACTATTGTTTGCATTGCTCTTGTTCTACTGCTGCTATTACTTTGCTATTGCTACTACAAAATTGTTGCTATTGATAAACTTCTGTGAGCAAGATCTATTTCCAGGTGCAGCTGAATTGACAACTCAGTTGTTAAGGCTTATAAGTATTCTTTGGCTCCCCTTGTGGCGAATCAATAAATTGGGTAATACTACCCTTGAAGACTATTGTGATCCCCTATACTTGTGGGTCATCATAAGGTAATCAAAAGTTTTGGTTTTATATAAACTTATCGAGAAGCTTGTATTTACAAGAAAGTGAGTGGGAGCTCTGTAGCATTCCTAGTACTATATGTGACGACATATTGCTGATTGGGATTGATGTAGGCTTTCTTAATAGTGTCAAGGATTATTTGAATAATAGTTTTTCAATGAAAGATCTTGGCGAAGCAGCTTACATATTAGGCATAAAGATTTATAGAGATAGATCGAGACGCCTAATATCATTGTTACAGAGTACATATTTGGACAAAGTTCTAAAGAGGTTTGGAATGGAAGATAGCAAGAAAGGGTTCTTGCCCATGTTGCCCAATACGACCTTGAGTAAAACTCAAAGTCCTGCTATGGTAGAAGATAGAGAAAGGATGAGTAAGACTCCCTATGCCTCAACCATATGATCTATCATGTATGCCATGCTATGTACTAGACCCGACATTGCATATGCTGTTAGTTTGACTAGCAAATATCAAAGTGATCCAGGAGTGGATCATTGGACAGCGGTAAAAAACATCCTTAAGTACTTGAGAAGAACTAAGGATATGGTTCTTTCTTATGGAGGTGATGAGCAACTCGTTGTTAATGGTTACACAGATGCTAGTTGGAACAACGATCCGGATGATTCTAAATCTCAATCTGGATACATATTTACTTTGAATGGTGTAGCAGTAAGCTGGGATGAGTGCAAAGCAAAGCGTTGTGGCGATATCTTCAACTTAATCGGAATATATAGCTGCTTCGGAGGCTTCACAAGAAGCGATATGGATGAAGGAGTTCATTACAGAGCTCGGTGTGGTTCTAGTGCCCTGGACCCAATGTCTATCTACTATGATAACACGGGCGCCATAGCCAATGCGCAAGAACCAAGGTCACACAAGAAGCTGAAGCATATCAAGCTGCATTTTCACGCTATTCGAGAGCATGTCCAAGATGGTGACATAAAGATTTGCAAAGTACACACAGATCTGAATGTGGCGGATCCGTTGACTAAACCTCTCCCGAGGGCAAAACATGACCAGCACCAAACCACCATGGGTTCTCGGTATATTACCATGTAATCTAGATTAGTTGACTCTAGTGCAAGTGGGAGACTATTGGAGATATGCCCTAGAGGCAATAATAAAAGTAGTTATTATTATATCTTTGTGTTTATGATAAATGTTTACATTCATGCTATAATAGTATTAACCGGAAACATTAATACTTGTGTGATTTGTAAACTAAATTAGAGTCCCTAGTAAAGACTCTTTATAATACTAGCTTGTTGGTTGATAGATGATCATGGTTTCCCGATCATGAACATTGAGATGTTATTAACAACAAGATCATATCATTAGGAGAATGGTGTGATGGACATACTCCTATAGATAAGCGTAGCATAAAGATCAAGTCATTTCAATAGTTCGTTTGCTATAAGCTTTCTGATACATAGTAACCTAATTCCTTCGACCATGAGATCATGCTAATCACCATCACTAGAAGGATTCTTTGATGACATTAAACACCACACCGTAACTGGGTGGCTATAAAGGTGGCATTGAGTGTTCGGAAAGTATGTGTTGAGGCACATGGATCAAGAGTGGAATTTGTCCATCCATATGACGAATATATATACTCTGGGCCCTCTCGGTGGAATGTCATCCAATTAGCTTGCAAGCATGTGATTGGCTCACAAGGGATCACATATCATTGGAACGAGAAAAGAGTACTTATCGGTAATCATACGTCCAAAACATATCTACTTTCTCGAACACTTTGCTATTGTTTCTTCTCTAAACTTGTGTGATTTGGATACAACTAACACGGACTGACGTTGTTTTTAGCAGAATTACCTTGATGTCTTGTTTTTGTGCAGAAAATGAACTATCAGGAAAAATCCCGGAAAATATGCCAAAAATTATATTCCACCAGAAGATCCATGGAGCCAGAAGGGGAGACAGAGGGGAGGACTGGGGGGCCCAGACCCACCCCAGGCGCAGGCCCACTGACCCCGCGCCTAGGGGAGGTTTGGCCACCCCAGGCAGCTTCTCGGCCTCCCTCCGCATCTATAAGTTGCCTTCTGACCTAAAAACTCAGGGGGTTCGATAGTTTCCAGAAAGAGTTTCGCTCTGCCGCCGCCACGAGAAACCAAGATTTGGATCCAGAAACTCCATTTTTGCACCCTGCCAGGACGGGGAATTTGGAGAGGATCATCGCCATCGTCATCACCAATGCATCTCCATCAACCACCGATGTTTCCCTCATCCATGAGTGAGTAATACCCCGCTGTAGGCTTGGGGATGGTAGGGATTGGATGAGCTCTATCATGTAATCGAATAAGATCTGTTAGGTGCATAGTGCCTAGTATCTCTATTAGTGCTATTTGACTTTGTTGCAACTTGTTATGCTTAATGCTTGTCACTAGGGCCCGAGTGCCATGATCTCAGATCTAAACTTATTATTGAATCATTATGATAGTATTGTTTATGGTCTTATCTGCAAGTTGTGTACACATATCATTGTCCTGATCCAAAGGCCCCAAAGTGACAATAATTGGGACAATCGGAGGGGATGGCTATGGTGTGAGGATTACATGTGTTCACGGAGTGTTAATGCTTTGCTCCGGTGCTCTATTAAAAGGAGCACCTTAATTGCCAGTAGTTCCCTAGAGGCCTCGCTGCCACGGGCTGGCTGGACAGAAGATGTAGTGCAAGTTCTCATTGCGAGCACGTATGACTATATTTGGAGCACATGCCTAGGATTGTTTAGTACTTGGATGCTTATTACTATTTATCTGCAATGCCCTAGTTATTTGAAGTTACATGTTTAGACTCGTCCATGCAACGCCCGTCCATCCATCCCTATGCCTACCGCACTCGAATTCTACTGTTACCGTTACTATTACTATTGCTACTGTTCACTGTTGCTGTTACTGTAGCTGTTGCTTTGCTGTTGCTACTACAAACTGTTGCTACTGATAAACTTCTGTGAGCAAGAACTATTTTCAAGTGCAGCTGAACTGACAACTCAGTTGTTAAGGCTTGCAAGTACTCTTTGTCTCCCCTTGTGTCGAATCGATAAATTGGGTAATACTACTCGTGAAGACTGTTGCGATCCCCTACACTTGTGGGTCATCAAGACTATTTTCTGGCGCTGTTGCCAGGGAGCATAGCTTTATTTGTAAGTTCACTTGGACTATTATTGTTCACTGCTACTCCTTTCATCATGGGGAAGTATCGTGATGGAAATTTCCCTATTTTACCATCCACTACAAGAAAAGGTACATTCCTAAACACCTCTGTTTCTCTTGATTCACCTTCTGTTATAAGTAAGCTTGTCACACCACTACCACATACACATGCTACACACACTGCTACTACTTCTGAATCTAGAACTGCTTTTGATGCTCATGATGTTACTTCTACTGTGCTTGATGCGAGTGGTTCATTAGGTCCTTTTCTAGATGCTACTATGGCTAGTCTAGGAAATACCGAAACTCCTAGTGAAGACACTGTTACACCTGTTAGCTCACCTGAGTCTAGTGAGAGTTTTGATATTAATGATGGTTACATAGAGCTCACTGATGAATTTGTTGAGGAGTGCAGAAATACACATGGTGCTAGTTCTATGAAGAGTCTCCTTGCTAGACGTACTATTATATCCAAGAAGTCTTATGATCCTAAGTTTGCCAGGTCTCCCATAGATATTAAAGATAAAGATTATGATTTCTCTCTTGATTTAACTTATTTAGATATTGTTGAGAGAGAACCGTTTTGTGGTACTGAAAATGAGAGTGTTGTGGCTCATATGAATGAGCTTTCTACTATGAGTGCTTTGTTCTCTGATGATTTTGAAATGGGCAAGTACTTTGTTGCTAAGATCTTCCCTTTTTCACTAAAAGGAGAAGCTAGGGCTTGGTTTAATAGATTACCTCCTGGTTCCATTGATAGCCCTGATTGCTTAATTGCTTCTTTCTTCCATAAATATTTTCCTCCTAGTGCTAGACATGCTGCTTTGCAGAGACTTTTTGATTTTAAACAGGAAGAAGAAGAGAAATTGCTTGAGTCATGGAAAAGATTACGTTCCTTGATTCATGCATATCCTGGATGTCCATTACCTAAGAATGAGTTGCTTGATATTTATTATAATGGACTAACTGATGATTCTAGAACCTACCTAGATAGCTTTGCTGTTTGTGTTTTCAGGAAAAGGACTCCTATAGATGCTGAAGAATTAATGAACAAGATAAGCAAGAATTATGATGATTGGACTTCAACTGAGCTGAATACACCTGAGCCTATTACTCCTGAACCAGTTGTTCCGGAACCGGTTCCACCACCAACAACAAAGAAGAGGGGAGTTATTGCATTAAATGATGAAGTGATGAAGGAAGCTAAGAAGTGTCTAAAGGAGAAAGGTATTAGAGCTGAAGATGTGAAGAATCTACCTCCTATAGAAGAATTATGTAAGCCAATTCCCCACTCATCTACTATTGAGGTACACTCTCTCCAACACTTTGATGAAGGTGATATTCCTTATGGTAAGCCTCCTGATCAATGCTTAGAGGAACTTGACATTTTTATCGTTAAACAAGGTCATTTTAATAAACAAGTTTAGAATCATTTATTGGAAAACTCTAGAGCTATTCATGAGTTGAAAGATATTGTGGAAAGAACTAATGATATTAAAATGCTTTGTAAACACTTTCAAATGGTTCAAACCCAACTTGATCAACTTGCTAAAGTACAAAAGGATATGCTAGTTAATGCTTCAGGAAATAAAGATTCTTATGGAATTAAAACTAGGAGTGGTGCAGCTACTCAAGACCCTTTATATCCTGAAGGACACCCTAAAAGAATAGAGCAGGATTCCCAACAAGGTGAGGATAGTGGTAGTCCTCGTAAGAGGAAGAAAAATAAACATAAGAAAGTTGAGGAATCACTTGAACCTGTTGTAGATCCTAACAGTATATATGTCTCTAATGCTGAAACTGAGAGTGGTAATGATAATAATGAGCCTCCTGATAAGGAGGAAATTGAGGAAGAACCTGAAAAACACACTAAGAACACTAGGTACACAAAGGAAGATTTTATTGCTAATAAACATGGTAAAGAGAGAGAACCTTGGGTGCAGAAACCTATGCCTTTTCCAGGTAAGAAACACAAGTTAAAGGAGGAGGAACACTACAAAAAGTTTTGTGAGTGGATGAAACCTTTATTCTTGTAAATTCCTTTGACTGATGCTATTAAGTTGCCTCCTTGTTCAAAGTATATGAAGGATATTGTCTCTAATAAAAGGAAGATTCCTAATGAGGAGATTTCTACTTTGCTTGCTAATTACTCCTTCAATGGTAAGGTTCCAAAGAAACTTGGTGATCCAGGTATACCAACTATTCCTTGCTCCATTAAGAATAATTATGTTAGAACTGCTTTATGTGATTGGGAGCCGGAGTTAGTGTTATGCCTTTTTCTCTCTACAAGAGACTCGAGCTAGAAAAGTTGATACCAACTGATATATCTTTGCAAATGGCTGATAAGTCAACTATTGTTCCTGTTGGTATATGTGAGGATGTTCCTGTTCAAGTTGCTCATAATTGCATGGTCCTCACTGATTTTGTTGTGCTTGAAATGCCTGAAGATGATAATATGTCTATTATTCTTGGGAGACCTTTTCTTAATATTGCAGGTGCTGTCATCAATTGTAATCAAGGAAAAGTAACATTCAATATTAATGACAAAGAGCACACTGTCTATTTCCCCAAGAAGGTTGTTAAGAGATATTGCCTGAATTCTATTGAAAATATTGAAGGCATCAAGGTTGGAGAAATATATTGTCCCATTCCACAAGAAAATTTTGAAACTATTATGATTGGGACCATTGCTATCAAGTATGAGGTAACATAACCACCTTGTGGAATACAAAGTTTTGTCTCATTTAAGATAGTTTTGGTCACAAGACTTGATCAACCTTGTTAACAAAAGGATTTTAATGAACAAAACAATGTTTCCACTGTGGTTATACTTGTTTCCTTTTTCCCTTTCTCCTTCCTAGTCTTTGCTTTAGCTTTAGTTTTGCTAGTTGTTTGCTTGTTTGAGTTTCTTAGGGCTTCTGTAGTTTGACTTTTGGTTTGCTTTTACTTCTTCTGAAAAAACTGTTTCTGCGAGAAAATCAATTTTCATACCCTGAAAATTGGCCAAAAATAAAGTTTCCCGAAAAATCCCGGAAAATTCAAAATAAAGTTTTCCTCGAAAAAAGGGGCAGAGAGGTACCAGAGGTGACCCAGGGGGCACCCCTAGGCCCCACACCTCTGGTAGGCACAGGCCCACCACTGGTGGCACGAGCCCACATGGGCCCCTCCAGGCTACCTCCTCAAAGCCACCTTCTTTCTCTCTCCCAAAAAACACCGGAAAACTTGCTCAAGCTCGAGTTCTTGCTGTTTTTGCTCGCGATTTTCGTTCTCCTTGTTCAGCCCATCTCAAGTGCTGATTTCTGGAGGGATTGCTCCTTGGTATGTGCCTCCTCCACTTGTCTAATTAGATTTGTGATTGGTAGACTGTATCTTGAGTATTTTGCTACTGTAGGTGACAGGTTGTTTGAGCTTGCATGCTTGTTCTATGCTTAGAAACTTTGTTTTGATGCATGTGTAGTCCTCTAGCAAGTTCCTATAGTAGTTGCTCATCATTTATGAACTTAGAAATCACTTGGTTTGATGGTTGTCTAAAAATTTCAGCAAAGAAGATGAGTGCTCATTCACTGAATCGATATGACTTGATGGTGCATGAGCCAATGAAGGTTCATCGTGAGGAGGCAGTTTTTACCTCCATTTACCCATGCCATGATGTGAGAGTTGCGGGGATCCTCCAAGATTTTCAAACTTTGGTTACAAGTGCAGGGTTGGAGCACTTTGTTGAAGGTGAACCAATCCAATATGTTAAGCTAACCATGGATTTTGTGCAGGACTTCCGGTTCACTTGGTCTACCTCTAATCCCATGGTCCATTACAAAATATATAATATGCCTGTCAACCTGCCTTTTGCTGATTTTTGTGCAGCAATTAGAGTACCTCAGTGGGGATCTTGTGAGAAGATCAAGGAGAGGCCCAAGTCACTTGTTGATTTGTATGCTGAGATTTGCCAAGGTTTTGACTTCTCAAAGGAAAGTGGTAAATTCGGAACATCCAGCTCCTAGCTATTAGATACTTTGCCTATTTCATTACCAAGTGTGTTCTTGCTAGAAAGACTGCTAGAAAGTTGTCTTCTTTTGATCTAGCTTTTATTGCAGCTGCTCTGGGTAGGAATAGTTCCTATAGTTTGGGTGCTTTGACAGCTCACCGTTTCACCACCAACCGTGAGAAGGGTGGAATTTGTGGAAGTCTCATTGCTTCTAGGTTGCTAGCTTTCCATGGTTTAGAGCCTCACTTTTCAGATTTTCAGTTCCCCATAGAGAGGCTTGATATTGAATCTATGATTCGGCATGGTTTTATTTCTTTGGGATCTAATGTGAGAAGTTTTCCATTTGAACTATCTTTTTCCTAGCAAGGTCGGAAAAAGGGTAGGACTGAGAAAATAGTTTATTTGCCTGCACCTGCTTTGTTTAACTTTGATAACAGGCAAGGATGGTCACTTATGGAGGAGGAGGTTGACACTTATGTGGGGGAACTCTCCCAGCAAGAGGAGAATATTGAAGAGGATGCCGAAGACAATTCGGTTCAGCCCTCCAACTTGGGAGAGTCTTCATACCAGCAACCCTCATTTGATTGGGGCGCGTCTTCTTCTTTATCGCAGGTGCCTGACTATGATCATTCCTATGATGAACCACCAGCATGGGGATACTATCCGCGTTATTGAGCCCCACTTAGGCCAAAAGCCTAAGCTTGGGGGGAGGTATATCGACATCACAATCATATATATATCATGTTCGGTCGGCTCTTTGTATATCCATTGTTTTTGCTTTCTTTTTGGTTTTTGTTGCTTCTTTCTAAAAACCCAAAAATACCAAAAATATTTTCGTTGTTTCTCTTGGTTTGTTTCTTTGTTTCTTTGCTTTGGTTTGCCTTAAAAGAAAAATCCAAAAAGATTTTGCTTTGTTTTTGTTTGGTTTTTCTTTGTTTGCTTGTTTCTAAAAAAATCGAAAACACCAAAAATATTTATTGTTCTTCTTTGGTTTTGTGAGTTCTTTGCAGGGTTCAGCCGCCCTCTGTGGGTTTTTATTTCATGTTAATTATTCAAGTCACACAAGTGAAGGGAAATAATGAAGATTAAGACAACTCGAGGTGTGGTAAGAGGCTGGTAACGAACTCTATTTTTTTCATTTTTGTACATATACTCATCATTGTGAGCATTCTTATCCTGTTTGTGTAAGGTGTATGTCATTATGGATGCTTAGTAGTTATTGCTTGTCTATGATTAGCTCCACCTTGCTAATAGTTTGTAGCATGTCATATGAATGTTTTCTTGCATTGTTTTATTCATACTTTGGTATGCCATTGTGGTATCCTCCTCTGACTGTTCATGTGAATCAACTTGGCACATGCTCACGCATGCATATGACTAATCAATAGTCAGTAAGCCTCGATGATTTATTTTTCCTGAGAGTTCTTGTATCACTTTCATGCCATAATTAGTCATGTTTTGTTGCAAGCATGATTATGATAGTTATTGCTCTCTTGTTTGTCGCTCCCTCTCTATTGCTAGCCTTCACTTGCACTGAGCATGTGCTCTACCTGTGCATTCAACTCCCAAAAACCAATATTGCCATCTGTGTCCACCATACCTACCTATTAGCATCATTTGTTACTTCAGTGCAAATTCTATATGCCGTGTTTTCTTCCAAAATAAAATGTTTGTCTGTTTTGAGAAAGTTAGTTAGTAAAGCACTCACAAACTTGATGGCACACTTTATTCCTTGCGCTTAATAATTCTGAACCATTGTGACTAGTCCATGAAAGTTATATGCTTGCTTATTATATACTGGGAGTCTGCAGAATGGTGCTGTCACGGGGAACGCTTTCAACACCTGTTGGATATCTCATCCAGTTGATACTTTGCTCTTTTGTTTATGGATGTCGACAATGTGAAATAAAAGGGGAAGTTGTTAGTCCATGGAGTTTATACATTGTGTTAGAGAAACGCCTAGGCCGCTAGCCTAATCCATGCTTAATCATGGTAGAAACTTGCAGCATCACTATAATGAGCATCTATGAAGCTTCCTCAATAAAAAGCTATGCATATGGTAAATAAAAAGATTGCTGATATGCCCATTGTCTGCTTGCCTTGTCATTTTGGTTATGGGAAATCTCCTGTACCATATGCAAGGGGTACCTCGTTGGCGGTTCTCGATGATATGCATGTATTTAGAATGACAAGAACTTTCAGTTGACCAAAGTTGAGTAGCATGCGGAGCGACCCTCATACTCAAGGGACTTGGGATTTCCAGTCTATGGTCTATCGAGCATATGATTTAGAGTGGACCTTACTTTCACCTTAACCACATGAAGATGCCTATGATAGGGGCAATGAGAGATCAAAGCTAATGAGTGCCTTCCTTTCAGCATTAGTAAGCCTTTCAAACTTTCACAAAACCATTTTTCACAACTTTGTTGAGTCACCACTTATTCTATGAGCACCTTCTTGAGAGCATAGTTGTCATTCTTGTGCTTGTTCCAAAACTTGGTTAATTATGTCATGACTTTGATGCTTGTATCTCTGATATCTTTATCTCTAGTCTTCATGTGAACTTCAGAGGTGCCTCAGCATTTATATTGTGCTCTTCAAACAAAGGCAAGCGAGATACCACTCTATCACACCTTATTATGAGCATTGCAATGTTGCTTATGTTTATGTTTCATGCTACTTATTATTATTGAGTTGGTTTCTCTTCATAGCTTGCATTGACTATTGAGTAGACTTAGTTGCATACTCCTTATTATGAATTGTCTAAGCATCTACTCCTGTGCTGAGAATATTTACATCATATGAAGCAAAGTGTTCGTGAAAGTTCTTTTATCGCACTCAGTTTTCAACTGAATTGCTTGAGGACAAGCAATAAGCTAAGCTTGGGGGAGTTGATACGTCCAAAACATATCTACTTTCTTGAACACTTTGCTATTGTTTCTTCTCTAAACTTGTGTGATTTGGATACAACTAACACGGACTGACGCTGTTTTCAGCAGAATTACCTTGGTGTCTTGTTTTTGTGCAAAAAATGAACTATCAGGAAAATCCCGGAAAATATGCAAAAAATTATATTTCACCAGAAGATCCACGGAGCCAGAAGGGGAGATAAAGGGGAGGCCTGGGGGGCCCAGACCCACCCCAGGCGCGGGCCCACTGACCCCGCGCCTGGGGGAGGTTTGGCTACCCCAGGTAGCTTCTCGGCCTCCCTCCGCGTCTATAAGTTGCCTTCTGACCTAAAAACTCAGGGGGTTCGATAGTTTTCCAGAAATAGTTCCGCTCTGCCGCCGCCATGAGAAACCAAGATTCGGATCTAGAAACTCCGTTCTGACACCCTGCCGGGACGGGGAATTTGGAGAGGATCATCGCCATCGTCATCACCAACGCATCTCCATCAACCACCGATGTTTCCCTCATCCACGAGTGAGTAATACCCCGCTGTAGGCTTGGGGATGGTAGGGATTGGATGAGTTCTATCATGTAATCGAATAAGATCTGTTAGGGGCATAGTGCCTAGTATCTCTATTAGTACTATTTGACTTTGTTGCAACTTGTTATGCTTAATGCTTGTCACTAGGGCCCGAGTGCCATGATCTCAGATCTAAACTTATTATTGAATCATTATGATAGTATTGTTTATGGTCTTATCTGCAAGTTGTGTACACATATCATTTTCCTGATCCAAAGGCCCCAAAGTGACAATAATTGGGACAACCGGAGGGGATGGCTGTGGTGTGAGGATTACATGTGTTCACGGAGTGTTAATGCTTTGCTCCGGTGCTCTATTAAAAGGAGCACCTTAATTGCCAGTAGTTCCCTAGAGGCCTCGCTGCCACGGGCTGGCTGGATAGAAGATGTCATGCAAGTTCTCATTGCGAGCACTATATTTGGAGCACATGCCTAGGATTGTTTAGTACTTGGATGCTTATTACTATTTATCTGCAGTGCCCTAGTTCTTTGAACTTACATTTTTAGACTCGTCCATGCAACGCCCGTCCATCCATCCCTATGCCTACCGCACTCGAATCCTACTATTACCGTTACTATTACTATTGCTACCGTTCACTGTTGTTGTTACTGTTGCTGTTGCTACTACAAACTGTTGCTACTGATAAACTTCTGTGAGCAAGAACTATTTCCAGGTGCAGCTGAACTGACAACTCAGTTGTTAAGGCTTGCAAGTCATCTTTGTCTCCCCTTGTGTCGAATCAATAAATTGGGTAATACTACCCATGAAGACTGCTGCGATCCCCTACACTTGTGGGTCATCAGGTAATGAGGTTGAACTAGGTATGCAGAGATACCGACGAGCAGACCTCGGATAAGTAAACTATCGCGAGACAAAGGGAGATTGGTATCGTATGTAAGTGGTTCATTCGATCGCAAAGTAATCGTAGAAATATGTGGGAACCATATGAATTTCCAGATTCCTCTATTGGTTATTAATCGGAGAAGAGTCTCGGTCATGTCTGCATAATTCACAAACCGTAGGGAGACACACATAAGGGTTCAATGTTGTTTGGTAGATAAGGAATGTAAGTAGGGAGACCGAATGTTGTTCGGAGTCTTGGATGGGATCCGGGATATCACGAGGAGATTCGAATGGTCCGGAGAATAAGATTCATATAAGGAAAGTCCAATTTCGGAGTTCAGGAATGATTCCGGTGTGTTCACCGGAATGAGCTAGAAGGGTCTAGAAGGTTCACCGGACCAAAAGGGGAAGGGTACATGAATGTTTCATGAATAAGTGGAATGATTGCATCATGACCTAGGTCACTTGGTTGGGCATTTGTAAGAAAGAATTAAGCTCCAAATTGAAAGTCAAAAAGCAAATTTGAAAAGTCAAACTGGGACAATGTATACTGGTGGAGGAAGGAAAGAATCCTTCTTTCCCTCCACCACAAGCCAACTAGGAGAGGGAGTTGGGGAAGGATTCAAACTCCCCTCTCCCAAGATGCCCTCCCTCTCATAAATAGAGGGGAGGGGGTTACCCAAGAGACACAACACCAGCCCCTCCCCACACCGCCGCCTAGCGCCGCCGCCGCCAGCCGCCACCGGTTCGTCACCGCCGCTCTAGCCACCGCCGACTCCACCTCCTCCTCTCCGACCTCTAAACCCTAGATTGCCAGAAACCCTAATTCTCCACCATAACCTGCTCCGGCTTAGGCGAAGCCCTGTATGATCTTCCCTCTACTTCCGACACCACGCCGTCGTGCTAGAATCATGAGGAGAGAACTACAACCTCCACTGTCTACTGGAACAAGGGAGAGGAAGGTCTTCATCGAGTACCGAACGTGTGACCGACTGTGGAAGCGCTGCCGGAACGCCGCGTCGGATGGATCTTCTATGCGATCTTGAGATTGGAAAGTGTACGACTACATCACACACGAGAATCTGCTCTTGTTAACCGCTTTGGAATCTTCGAGAGTGAGTACTCTAATCGACTCGTTGCTATAACCTAGTAGATAGATCTTGGCTTGTTTGTGTTCATGCGGTATAATTTTTTTGTTTTCCATGCTACGAGCCCCTACACATCCGCAACTTCAAAGACACCAGCAAGAGGCCAGCTTCAATCGAAGAGCTACGCGACTGTTGTCAGTGCTCCAACGAGTCCATCTGCTCATACATACAACGGTGGTCCATCATCAAGAATTCCACCGAGAACATCTCGGAGGAAAGGGCAATCGACGCCTTTCAATGGTGGCATAAGGCGCCGGGAATTCAGAGAAGAGCTCGGGCGCGTCAAGCCCAAAACTATCGACCATCTAATGGACATAACCAATTGCTGGGCTGATGGTGAGGATGCCGTCAACCGAACACGTTTGGATGACGAGGACGAATTTGTTGGAGATATGCCCTAGAGGCAATAATAAATATAGTTATTATTATATCTTTGTGTTTATGATAAATGTTTACATTCATGCTATAATAGTATTAACAAGGAAACGTTAATACTTGTGTGATTTGTAAACTAAAATAGAGTCCCTGGTAAAGCCTCTTTATAATACTAGCTTGTTGGTTAATAAATGATTGTGGTTTCCCTATCATGAACATTGAGATGTTATTAACAACAAGATCATATCGTTAGGAGAATGATATGGTGGACATACTCCTATAGATAAGCGTAGCATAAAGATCAAGTCATTATAATAGTTCAATTGCTATATGGTTTCTGATACATAGTAACCTAATTACTTCGACCATGAGATCATGCATATTACCTTTACCGGAAGGATGCTTTGATGACATCAAACACCACACCGTAACTGGGTGGCTATAAAGGTGGCATTGAGTGTTCGGAAAGTATTGGTTGAGACACATGGATCAAGAGTGGGATTTGTCCATCCATATGACGGATAGATATACTCTGGGCCCTCTTGGTGGAATGTCATCCAATTAGCTTGAAAGCATGTGACTGGCTCACAAGGGATCACATATAACGGGAACGAGAAAAGAGTACTTATTAGTAACGAGGTTGAGCTAGGTATGCAGAGATACCGACGATCATAACCTCGGATAAGTAAACTATCGTGAGACAAAGGGAAATTGGTATCGTATGTAAGTGGTTCATTCGATCGCAAAGTAATCGTAGAAATATGTGGGAGCCATATGAATTTCCAGATTCCTCTATTGGTTATTGTTCGGAGAAGTGTCTCGATCATGTCCGCATAATTCACGAACCGTAGTGAGACACACTTAAGGATTCGACGTTGTTTGAGTAGTTATGGAATGATGAGTAAGAGACCGAATGTTGTTCGGAGTCTCGGATGGGATCCGGGATATCACGAGGAGATCCGGAATGGTCCGAAGAATAAGATTCATATAAGGAAAGTCCTGTTTCGGGGTTGGAGAATGGTTCCGGTGTTTTCATCGGGAATGTTCTAGAAGGTTCCGGAATGTCCGGCACTCCGGAGGGGAAGGGTACATGAATGCTTCATATCAAGTTGGAATGATTGCATCATGTACTAGGTGTCATCGCTGAACAAAATAAAGGGTTTAATCAAATCCTAGTTTGAAAAGTCAAATGGCTATTTTGTGAGGTGGAGGGGAAGTAGGAAACCTACTTGGGGAGGAGTTCCCTCCCTCCACCGCCGGCCCACTTGGGATCCGAGTTGGGGAGGGACTCCCCTCCCCTGGCGCGCCCCCTCCACCTATATAAGGAGGGGCAGGGCTGCCCCTCCAAGTACACAACACCACGCACCCCTGCCTCTCCAAGTACACAACACCACGCACCCCGCAAACCCTAGCTCCCAGCCGCCACCTCCTGCTGCCGCCGCCTAGGGAAACCCTAGCCACCGAATTGGGCTGCTCCAAGCCCTAGCCGCCGGCCCTAGACCCTCCTCCTTGGTGCGTCTAAACCCTAGATCACCGAGGATCTATCTCATAGTCCACCATACTCGCTCCGGCTTAAGGCGAAGCCCTGCGAGATCTCCCCTCTACTTCCGGTACCACGCCATTGTGCTGCCGGAATCGCGAGGAGACTGCTACAACCTCCGCTGCCTGCTGGAACAAGGGATAGGAAGGTCTTCGTCGAGTACCGAACGTGTGACCGACTGCGGAAGCGCTGCCGGAACACAGCGCCGGAAGGATCGTCTACGCGATCTTGAGATCGGCAAGAGTACGACTACATGACCCACGAGAATCCGCTCTCGTTAAACACTTTGGAATCTTCGAGGGTGAGTTATTCCATCGACTCGTTGCTACAATCTAGTAGATAGATCTTGGCTTGTTTGTTTGTATGCGGTAGAAATTTTTTGTTTTCCATGCTACGAAACCCTACAATGGTATCAGAGTCGTGTCTATATGTAGATCTATTGCACGAGTAGAACAAAATGGTCATTGTGGGCGTTGATGCTTTTGTTGTCGATTGCTTCTTGTGTACTTTGCATCTTGCGGGATGGTGGGATGAAGCGGCCCAGGCTAACCTTACATGACATCGTTCATGAGACTTGCTCCACGCTTGACATGCAACTTGTATTGCATAAGTGGCTTTGCGGGTGCCTGTTTCTCCCAACATAGTTAAGATTCAATTTACAACGGGTGATTGACAATACTAGTATCAATGTTGTGGTTCTTGTTCGTAAGTTAGAACGACACTTATTGAAAGCCCCAAAACCACGTAAAACATGCAAAGAAAGTAGAGGCGTCTAACTTTGTTTTGCAGGGGTGTGCTGTGATGTGATATGGCCATGATTGTGATTATATTTGATGTATGCAATGTTCCTTATTGTAAGTTGGCAACCGGCAGAGCCATATGGTTGTCTTTAAATTCTGTTAAGACACGCGTGTCTATTCAAAGTAGTTGTAATAGTTGAAGCCGGTGGACGACAACCATGGAGCAGCGTCATTGACCTTGATGCAATGCCGGTGATGATGGAGATCATGTTCGTGCTTGAAGATGGAGATCGGAAGCACAAAGTAGAAAGGCCATATCATATCACATATTATGAATTGCATGTGATGTTAATCCTTTATGCATCTTGTATTGCTTAGTTAACGACGGTAGCATTATAAGATTATCCCTCATGCACATGAACTTTCAAGTTCTAAAGTGTTCATCCTTAGTAAGCACCGTTGCTAAAGCTTGTTGTTTCGAAGCACCACGTGATGATCGGGTGTGTTAGATTCCACAAGTGTATACAACGTGAGCAAGCCAGATTTGCTCATGCGGAAGCTAAGGTTTGATATTGACGAGCCTAGCATGTACAGACATGGTCTCGGAACACGGATCACCGAAAGGTAAAGCATGAATCATATAGTAGATATGATGAACATGTCAATTGTTCGCCATTGAAGCTACATCAACTCTCGTGATGATCGGTGTTGATGTGGTGGATTTGGTTTGTGTGATCACTAAAACAATGTGAGGGATATTGTTTTGAGTGGGAGTTCACCTAGATTAATTTAACTATTAATTAGAACTCAATTTGTCATAAACTTAGTCTAAACTATTGCAAATATGTTGTAGATCAATGGCGGCCCCTACCATCAATTTTAATGCGTTCCTAGAGAAAGAAAAGTTGAAAAACAATGGAAGCAACTTCGCGGATTGGTTCCGCAATTTGAGGATTGTCCTCACAGCTGGTAATTTGACCTATGTGCTGGATGCACCGCTGGGTGACCCACCTGCAACTACTGCTACCGATGAAGTAAAGAATATTTACCTCGCTCGGAAGACTCAGTACTCCACAGTTCAGTGTGCTATCTTGTATGGTTTAGAATCGGAGCTTCAGAAAAGGTTTGAGAATTCAGACCCACATGATGTTGTCCGTGATCTCAAATTGATCTTTGAGACTCACGCGGGAATTGAGAGCTATGAGGCTTCTGAAAAGTTCTTTAACTGCAAGATGGAAGACGACAGCTCCGTCAGTGAGTATGTGCTTAAGATGTCTGGGCTCGCAAACAAACTTCAAAGCTTGGGTATAGTGATTCCTAATGCTTTGGGGATTTATCGTGTCCTCCAATCACTACCACCAAGTTACAAGAACTTTGTGATGAACTACAATATGCAAAACATGAACAAGCAGTTGCCAGAACTCTTCGCCATGTTGAAATCTGCAGAAGTGGAGATCAAGAAAGAGCACCAAGTGTTGATGGTCAATAAGACCACCAAATTCAAGAAAGGCAAGTCTAAGCAAAAGGGACACTTCAAGAAGGGTGGTAAGAAAGTTACCGCGCCGACGAAGAAGACCAAGGCTGGACCTAAGCCTGATACTGAGTGCTTTTACTGCAAGGGAGAAGGTCACTGGAAGCGGAATTGCCCAAAGTACTTGGCGGATTTGAAGAACGGCAACATAAAGAAGAAAGGTATATCCGATATACATGTTATTGATGTGTATCTCACTAGTACTCGTAGTAGTGCCTGGGTATTTGATACTGGTTCGGTTGCTCATATTTGTAACTCGAAACAGGTGCTACAGAATAAACGGAAGCTAGCGAAGAACGAGGTGACGATGCGCGTGGGAAACGGATCAAAGGTTGATGTGATTGCGGTCGGCACGCTACCTCTTCATCTACCATCGGGATTAGTTTTATACTTAAATAATTGTTATTTGGTGCCTGCGTTAAGCATGAACATTATATCGGGATCTTGTTTATTGCGAGACGGTTACTTGTTTAAGTCCGAGAATAATGGTTGTTCGATTTATATGAGTAATATGTTTTATGCACATGCACCTTTGATAGATGTTCTATTCTTATTGAATCTCGATAGTGGAAATACACATATTAATAACATTGAGGCTAAACGTGTGAAATCAAGCGATAACTCGACCTATATGTGGCACTTTCGTCTTGGTCACATTGGAGTGAAGCGCATGAAGAAACTCCATTCCGATGGACTTCTTGAATCACTTGATTTCGAATCACTTGCTAGATGTGAAGCATGTCTGATGGGTAAAATGACTAAGACTCCATTTTTTGGTATGATGGAGCGAGCTACGGACTTATTGGAAATCATACATACCGATGTGTGTGGTCCAATGAGTGTAGCATCGCGCGGTGGTTATCGTTATGTTCTTACCTACACGGATGACTTGAGTAGATATGGGTATATCTATTTCATGAAACATAAGTCCGAAACTTTTGAGAAGTTTAAGGAATTTCAGAGTGAGGTAGAGAATCAATGTAACAAGAAGATTAAATTTCTACGTTCTGATCGTGGAGGTGAATATCTAAGAAACGAGTTTGGCGAGCATTTGAAGAAATGCGGAATACTTTCACAATTGACACCGCCGGGAACACCACAGCGTAATGGTGTGTCTGAACGTCGTAATCGAACTCTCTTAGATATGATTCGTTCTATGATGTCACTTACAGATTTACCGCTATCATTTTGGGGTTATGCATTAGAAACAGCCGCATTCACTTTAAATAGGGCACCGTCTAAATCCGTTGAAACGACACCGTATGAATTATGGTTTGGGAAGAAACCTAAATTGTCGTTCCTTAAAGTTTGGGGTTGCGAAACCTATGTACAGAAGTTACAGCCGGACAAGCTTGAACCCAAAGCGGAAAAATGCATCTTCATTGATACCCGAAGGAAACTATTGGGTATACCTTCTATCATAGATCCGAAGGCAAAATCTTCATTGCTAAAAATGGATCCTTTCTAGAGAAGGAATTTCTCTCGAAAGAGGTGACTGGAAGGAAAGTAGAACTCGACGAGGTTGTCGAACCTTCTCTCGAACTTGCGAGTAGCGCAGCGCCGAAAGAAGTTCCTGTGGTGCCTGCACCAATAAGAGAGGAAGCTAATGATGATGATCATGAAACTTCGGTTGTAGTTGCTACAGAGCCTCGCAGGTCAACGAGAACTCGTACCACTCCTGATTGGTATGATCCCGTTATGAATGTCATGTTGGTGGATAACACCGATGACCCTGCGACATATGAGGAAGTGATGACGAGCCCAGATTCCAATAAATGGCAAGAAGCCATGAAATCCGAGATCGGATCCATGTACGAAAACCAAGTATGGACTTTGGTGGACTTACCAGATGGCCGGAAGGCTGTCGAGAACAAATGGATTTTCAAGAAGAAAACAGATGCTGATGGTAATGTTACTGTCTATAAAGCTCGACTTGTCGCAAAAGGGTTTCGACAAATTCAAGGAGTTGACTACGATGAGACTTTCTCACCTGTAGCGAAGCTAAAGTCTGTGAGGATTATGTTAGCAATCGTTGCATATTATGATTATGAGATATGGCAGATGGATGTCAAAACAGCGTTCCTCAATGGAGACATTGATGAAGAGTTGTATATGATGCAACCCAAAGGTTTTGTCGATCCTAAAGATGCTAACAAGGTATGCAAACTTCAACGGTCCATCTATGGATTGAAGCAAGCATCCCGAAGTTGGAATCAACGTTTTGATAAGGTAATCAAAAGTTTTGGTTTTATACAAACTTATGGAGAAGCTTGTATTTACAAGAAAGTGAGTGGGAGCTCTGTAGCATTCTTAATACTATATGTAGATGACATATTGTTGATTGGGAATGATGTAGACCTTCTTAATAGTGTCAAGGAATATTTGAATAATAGTTTTTCAATGAAGGATCTTGGCGAAGCAGCTTACATATTAGGCATAAAGATTTATAGAGATAGATCGAGACGCCTAATATCATTGTCACAAAGTACATATTTGGACAAAGTTCTAAAGAGGTTTGGAATGGAAGATAGCAAGAAAGGGTTCTTGCCCATGTTGCCCAATACGACCTTGAGTAAAACTCAAAGTCCGACAACGGCAGAAGATAGAGAAAGGATGAGTAAGACTCCCTATGCCTCAGCCATAGGATCTCTGATGTATGCCTTGCTATGTACTAGACCTGACATTGCATATGCTGTTAGTTTAACTAGCAGATATCAAAGTGATCCAGGAGTGGATCATTGGACAGCGGTCAAAAACATCCTTAAGTACTTGAGAAGAACTAAGGATATGGTTCTTTCTTATGGAGGTGATGAACAACTCATTGTTAATGGTTACACCGATGCTAGTTGGAACACCGATTCGGATGATTCTAAATCACAATCTGGATACGTATTTACTTTGAATGGTGCAGCGGTTAGCTGGAGGAGTGCAAAGCAAAGCATTGTGGCGAGATCTTTAACTGAATCGGAATACATGGCTGCTTCGGAGGCTTCACAAGAAGCGATATGGATGAAAGAGTTCATTACAGAGCTGGGTGTGGTTCCTAGTGCGCTGGACCCAATGTCTATCTACTGTGATAACATGGGCGCCATAGCCAATGCGCAAGAACCAAGGTCACACAAGAAGCTGAAGCACATCAAGCTATGTTTTCACGCTATTCGAGAACATGTCCAAGATGGGGACATAAAGATTTGCAAAGTACACACAGATCTGAATGTGGCGGATCCGTTGACTAAACCTCTCCCAAGGGCAAAACATGACCAACACCAAACTGCCATGGGTGTTCGGTATATTACCATGTAATCTAGATTAGATTACTCTAGTGCAAGTGGGAGACTGTTGGAGATATGCCCTAGAGGCAATAATAAATATAGTTATTATTATATCTTTGTGTTTATGATAAATGTTTACATTCATTCTATAATAGTATTAACAAGGAAACATTAATACTTGTGTGATTTGTAAACTAAAATAGAGTCCCTGGTAAAGCCACTTTATAATACTAGCTTGTTGGTTAATAAATGATTGTGGTTTCCCTATCATGAACATTGAGATGTTATTAACAACAAGATCATATCGTTAGGAGAATGATATGGTGGACATACTCCTATAGATAAGCGTAGCATAAAGTCAAGTCATTATAATAGTTCAATTGCTATATGGTTTCTGATACATAGTAACCTAATTCCTTCGACCATGAGATCATGCATATTACCTTTACCGGAAGGATGCTTTGATGACATCAAACACCACACCGTAACTGGGTGGCTATAAAGGTGGCATTGAGTGTTCGTAAAGTATTGGTTGAGACACATGGATCAAGAGTGGGATTTGTCCATCCATATGACGGATAGATATACCCTGGGCCCTCTCGGTGGAATGTCATCCAATTAGCTTGCAAGCATGTGACTGGCTCACAAGGGATCACATATCACGGGAACGAGAAAAGAGTACTTATCAGTAACGAGGTTGAACTAGGTATGCAGAGATACCGGCGATCATAACCTCGGATAAGTAAACTATCGTGAGACAAAGGGAAATTGGTATCGTATGTAAGTGGTTCATTCAATCGCAAAGTAATCATAGAAATATGTGGGAGCCATATGAATTTCCAGATTCCTCTATTGGTTATTGTTCGGAGAAGTGTCTCGATCATGTCCGCATAATTCACGAACCGTAGGGAGACACACTTAAGGATTCGACGTTGTTTGAGTAGTTATGGAATGATGAGTAAGAGACCGAATGTTGTTCGGAGTCTCGGATGGGATCCGGGATATCACGAGGAGATCCGGAATGGTCCGGAGAATAAGATTCATATAAGGAAAGTCCTGTTTCAGGGTTGGAGAATGGTTTCGGTGTTTTCATCAGGAATGTTCTAGAAGGTTCCGGAATGTCCGGCACTCCGGAGGGGAAGGGTACATGAATGTGTCATATCAAGTTGGAATGATTGCATCATGTACTAGGTGTCATCGCTGAACAAAATAAAGGGTTTAATCAAATCCTAGTTTGAAAAGTCAAACGCCAATTTGAAAAGTCAAACGGCTATTTTGTGAGGTGGAGGGGAAGTAGGAAACCTACTTGGGGAGGAGTTCCCTCCCTCCACCGCCGGCCCACTTGGGATCCAAGTTGGGGAGGGACCCCCCTTCCATGGCGCGCCCCCTCCACCTATATAAGGAGGGGCAGGGCTGCCCCTCCAAGTACACAACACCCCGCACCCCGCAAACCCTAGCTCCCAGCCGTCGGTGCCGCCACCTCCTCCTGCTGCCGCCGCCTAGGGAAACCCTAGCCGCCGACTTGGGCTGCTCCAAGCCCTAGCCGCCGGCCCTAGACCCTCCTCCTTGGTGCGTCTAAACCCTAGATCACCGAGGATCTCTCTCATAGTCCACCATACTCGCTCCGGCTTAAGGCGAAGCCCTGCGAGATCTCCCCTCTACTTTAGGTACCACGCCGTTGTGCTGCCGGAATCGCGAGGAGAGTGCTACAACCTCCGCTGCCTACTGGAACAAGGGAGAGGAAGGTCTTCGTCGAGTACCGAACGCGTGACCGACTGCGGAAGCGCTGCCGGAACGCAGCGCCGGAAGGATCGTCTACGCGATCTTGAGATCGGCAAGAGTACGACTACATCACCCACGAGAATCCGCTCTCGTTAAACACTCTGGAATCTTCGAGGGTGAGTTATTCCATCGACTCGTTGCTACAATCTAGTAGATAGATCTTGGCTTGTTTGTTTTTATGCGGTAGAATTTTTTTTGTTTTCCATGCTACGAAACCCTACAGAATTTGGCCACCGACGCGATCACCGATGGAAAAGATGAGCACGCGTTTACGACGAGTGTGAATAGGTTGATATGGTTGTGGCTGTCTACGCCGATTGCCGCGAGGATGGCAACCGCGACAGCGGAAAGCCAACACAAACATGGCAGCGCCACAACCGTGATGACAAGCCATCCGCATTCGACAAACTGTTAGGTCCCTGCATCTTCCACTTCTACATCGACAAGCATGATGGAAAAAAGGAAAGCCAACCACATGCTCAAGGATTGCAGGGAGTTCCAAAATCTCCATGAAGGTTATGCCCAGATGCGGTGCCAGACAGTGAATCTAGGATTCGCCCCTGCCCCAGGAGCCATCGCACATGGAGGCCCACTTCCGCCACCTGGAGCACCCGGCCCAGAATAATGGAGCAGATCCATACCCACGACCGCTGGGTGCTATGATGATACAAAAAGGGCGACCATACAGCAGGGTGCAAAAGATGATCACTCGACAGGTCAACCTAGCCGTCACCTCTCCGCCTGCCATACCTGAGTACCTCAGCAGCTCGGAGTCATGCATCACATTCGACCGCTCGGATCACCCACGCCAAATACCTTGCCCAGGTCATTCCGCCCTGGTGCTCGAGGCGTAGATTGGAGGATTCGAGATGAGTCGCGTCTTCATGGATGGTGATAACGGCATCAACCCGATGTTCGTCATCACACTTATAGCTACGCGGATCCCACTATGCATCCTGGAGGCATCAGACACGACCTTCCACGTCATCGTCCTAGGGAAAGGAATATACCCCTGGGCAGAATATGGCTCGACGTCATCTTCGGCACTCCACGTGCCACCGCCGGAGTCCTTGGTTGCTGGCGTCGCTCGCGTCAGGGAGGGAGAGGTCTGTGTCGGGGAAGGAGGGCCTTGCTCTGTTTTTTGAGTGAACCGGTACATGCGGGTTCCATTTCCATGCGATTCAGAGGTCGCCCCCTCAGAATCGCGGGCGGGCTCTTTACACGGGAGGGAGCGGGGGCTCAGAATTTCCTTCCGTTTCTAGGCAACAATTTAGAGGGCAGCCCAAATGGCGGACACTGGTCCCCAATTCCAGATTTCATGATTCCAAGACAAAATTCTTACATCCAAACACAGTGTGAGTGATTTTTTCTGCCACCCAAAGTTGGGATGTCATGGTTGAAACTTTTTGTAAACTTGTAATAAAAGTATGTGCTTTTGGAATTTGATTCACTCTTATTGTCCTTTCATCAGGTTGGCGTCTAGCAGATATATATCACTTGCATGGCATGGCACCACCATCAAAACCTTTGCACCTTGCATAGAACTTCTTTTTATCTATCCACAAAGTCGTGGTTTCAAACTCATGTTTGACTGCATAAGTCCCGAAACACATTATAAACTCATCTATGCTTGGAAGCAATCTCCCTACTTCAATAACTGGATTTTCTTTGTCATAAACACTTATGATCTCATCATCATGTCTATCACCTACATCAACTACAACATTCTGCATCAACTCTGAATCTATATACATCATCATCTATATCATGCCTTGAACTTCTGCTACCATCATCTGCAGCTTCATCCCTCTCCCTCTCCTTGTCTTTGTCATCTACATGAATGCCAAAAAGATTTGCCATTTGAATGTCAGACATTGGTGCAATGACCAAATATGTCGATCAATTATGTCAACTGTATTTCAATCAATAGATACAATCTTTTAAACATAGTTAACTGCCTCTTGTGCATCTTCATTAGCCTCCAATGTTAACACTGCGAACTTAATAACTATAGGAATTATCTATCTTTGTGCAGCCCAATCATCATCAATCATCTGGCAAGCCAACTTCGAGGGCACATATCCAACTCTCGAATCAGACTTCAGATCAATGAGCTTTGCTAAAAACATAGCACTTTTGCTTGTCCAGCCATCTCGCCAATCGATTTCATCAAACATTTTTTCTCCTGTCTCAATCCTAACATACTCACCTTTTCAATCATAAAATGCTAACAAAGATACTTCTTGCTCTGGCCCCCAATGCAAACCACACTCCCCCCAATTTTGTCCACCAAAATCCTCATCGCATCCTCTTCCATCCTTTGTAGTTCTTGGCAGGGGCGGAGGCAGGGCGAGCAGGGGTCAGATCCCCCCCCCCCCCAATGTGTCGCCCCCCTCAATCTATTGCAGCGCATGTAGTAGTATGTGTATACTATAGTATGTACTAATTACGGTACGAAATGCTAATTTCTTGGTTAGTATTTGAGCCCGGAGATAATACTGATCCGTTCTGTATACGCATCAAAGCCCAGCAGTTAACAAAAGCCCATGTTCTATAGTATGGAACAATCTGCTAAATCTATAAGCATTTCCACAACTACGTACCTTGTTTGCCTCCTCAATAAGATTGATCCCAACGTAGTTCCATAAAAAAGATGGACCTCAATAAAGAATTGCTATGTCGTCTGCCGCCGCTCACTGGATGATGTTCCTGCGCCGGCAGCAAGGCAAAGAAGTCGCGCTCAGATTTGCCTCCTCAATAAGATTGATCCCAACGTAGTTCCGTAAAAAAGATGGATCTCAATGAAGAATTGCTATGTCGTCTGCCGCCGCTCAATGGATGATGTTCCCGCGTCGACACGGGCGATTAAGTTGTTGACCCTGCTACGGAGCTGTGCCACCGCAACGTCCATCGATTCCAATCTACTCAATCTGTCAGTTCTTAAAGGTACTTGCTAGTCGCTAGTTCTTATTTGATGGATTAGTTAGTCCTGGCAGTCTAGTTCAGTACTCTATACATATGATCGAGCATGCATCATGGTTCCGGTTATTCTCAAGAAAACAAATGAGCTGCTAGACCTATTTTTCCTATATTGCTTTGTTGTTGATTTGGTTAAAGTATTCATGAAACAACTTTTCTTCAAGAATTTAAATTTGCAAAAGAAATTAATTGATGGTCCAAAATATGAGTTGATTGGTATTCCCTGTAATTACTTTTGCCATAATGGCAAGTGGCAATTTGCAGTTGGCCTCCATGTATAGAAATGGAGAAAATTACTTAAAATTGATCTACTTGTTGATGTGCAATGTGTGACATGCTATGGAAAATTTGAAGTTCTTGACCTCGGACTCGCCCCCCTATGTCCAATTCCTGGCTCCGCCCTGGTTCTTGGGGATCAATGTCTGCACATTCTACCTCACATTTAACCATCGTGTCTCTCTCAATCACCCGCATGCTGCCATCAACTAACATTGCCTTAGAGGGAAAAAATTTGATATAAAAACATTGCCTTAGAGGGAAAAAATTTGATATAAAATTTGAATGTATGCCACTCAACCCCATATCCCTTGTTTTTGGTGGCCACTATGAGCTAGCAGAAGCGAACAAGCAAATCAAACTGAAATTAATTTGCAAGATGCGGGAAATACCGATTACAAGATCTAGCGGCACCATCTCGTTCCCCTCGTTGAGCACACCTGGCCTCCACAATCTAGCGTTCAAACGAGAATGCTCAGATCTACTTTGAGAAGGATGGGATGTGAATTAGGGTTTCAAATGCCACGCACCACCTTCGCCGTAGAAAGAAAGCGCCCCGCCTCTGAGAATGTTTAGTCGCCACTGGTGAGAAGGACGGGTGAGCTTCGCCGCCGCCGGGAAGCTACACGAACTAACACGCATGTTTGGTCGGAAGCAGTTGGTTTAACTCGTTCGTCAGGTGCTAATTAATGCGACCAATTAATCTTAATGTAAACGTGAACTAACATAACTATGTCGCTAGCTACCGATTTATGGCCCATGTGGCCCTGGACTATTTCCTACCGGAGAAAACGTGGCATGCTAGAAACGGCGACGTTTTCCGTTCAATTCACTAAAAGAGTAAATTCCAGTTTTTACCCCTAGTTTAACTTTTGTGATGGTAATTACCCAATTTAGCAATAATTCTTCCCACTTACCCCATTTAGCGAAAGTTATGCCATTTTCTATTCCCTTTTAGTTTTCATCCAGTTGTGTAACCCAATAACCAAGTCCACGTAGCATAGTGCAAGTTTTGATCTTGTCGTGTCCTCTCCAAGGGCTCACGATCTGTGCAAGGCTGGCTAGTTGATCGGTTATGTTGACAAGCTAGCTAGATTTGGAGAACTACAACGAGATTCGATAACCTGTTAGTATGCTCGCCTTGCATATGCGCGGACCAGTACTCGCCAACGGCACCAAGCCGTCTGACATTGTGCCCTGGTTCATGCATAAGAGAGCAGCAACTTTCTAACGCAGGTCCAATAGATTGAGATAGCTATAGCATATTGAGCTGCTCGTTGGAGGACAGATCGATTGAGGTGTATCGCTAAGGACGCACAATGCGATGGTTATACAACTTTGCTGCCTGTGCACGCGAACTATTGATCGCGTCAAATGGAGATTGTCTCCTTGCCGTTGGTCGCTGCTCACTAAATCACGCACACGACAAACCAAGCACGCTCGCGCCATGCTGTGGACAAGCCCGCAAAACCTCCCTCGCACGGGGATGCTCGTCCACGATTGTCCCCTGCCGTGCCAGCTCCTAGATGAAAAAGGCCGCTACATTCTCACACAGTCCCCTCACGGATTAGAGCTGATAAAACAGAGTCCCAGAATGGGGTAAAAATTGGTACGACTTTTGTTAAATGGGGTAAACGGGACAAATTATTGCTAAATAGGGTAATTACCTAAAAAAATGTTGAACTTGGGAGTAAAATATGAAATTTACTCTCACTGAAAAGATGTGGCACAGGAGCTATTTGTTGGATTATTATGCATAATTTACACAATTAATTTCAGAATATAAAAACATGACAGCAACAACTACAATCAACCTCTAACATACTAGATATATTGATCAACATGAACAGTAGCAAAGTATATGCACTAATAGCCATAGTAGAAACAGATCTGATGACGGTATATGTACTGATCGGTTGCCGATGAAGTCGCAATTGGTGCAACGTTTGCAGTAGCCCGTCGAAGGAGTCATCATGCACTAGGTCCGGCTTGACGACCGGGAAGACGCGCTGTGATGACGAACTTGAGCAGTCGCGCGGAGCGCTTCCCAAAAACCTTATTCTCCCTCTCTCGTACATGATCACAAAGGCGAGTGGTTTCGAAGACCTGCTCTCCCGATCGCCGGTGCACGCCGGCAAGCGGGATGAAGTAGACTACTGTGGCAGTGCAAGCGGAGAGGATGGCAAAACCCTAGATTGGTTCGGTGATATGCATTGTGGAAGCCGCACATGCGTTTATATGGAGTGACTCGAAAATCCCGTACAGGACACGGTGTGGACCAAGCCCACGCCGCGCAAGTTCGGGTCGGTTACAGATAGCCCATGAACCGGGAGCGATCTGAATCCGCTAACTGTTGACACGTCTGTCTGACCGCACATATTTTTCTGAGTAGCAAAATAAAGCTCGGCTCGGCGAGATTCCTGCAACCCGCGGGGCGCGCGTCTTGACGAGACGAGCGTGCATGCGAGCGGCAGCATCGTCAAAGGAGGAGCGTGCGTGTAACTCTCTTATTGTCACTCACTTACAAAGTGGTGTAACACTCTACCTTATAAGGTGGTGCAACTCTGCTTCAACTTCCCATGTGAGACTAAACTTTAGCTCTCACTTCTCTTGCCATACACATGAGCTGCCACCAACTTGGGCAAAATCACATATGGACTTTGAGATTTAGGAAAAATTTGAAATCACAAATGGGTCTAATGATTTAGCCCATTATTTCTAACAATCCCCCACTAGATCTCAAATTCCCATTTAAAGATTTGCCAATCCTTGATACTTTTTTATATGGCAGTGTTTCAGCAGAGACTGTTAAGTTAAACTTCCGCCTAGAATCTTGAGATACATCTATCAATAACTTGAACAATGGACGAATATTGAATTGCAAGTTTAGTGCCAATAGATTTTATTTAAAATCATAATTAGTACCTGGCTGCCAGTAGCATGCCCCGCGGGTTGGAGCATATGCGTCATACTCCCTGGTCTCTTCATGATTTTACTAGAGATCACCAAAGCCTCATAGACCGTGACGTTTACAGTCAAGCTCATATAGGTATGTTCTTTCAAGAATGCCTTGTAGGACGGCATCTTTGCTAGTCATATCCAACATAAACACATTAAAACATGTTGCCAACCTGCCTTACAGATTATGAGAGTTATGCATCTACACATAGAGATGGTTACAAAATACTCTCCTCGGTCAAACCACTAGTTGTTCTTCCTAGGTCCTAATTCATGGGATCTCCGATCATATAGGTTGGGTTACCACTAAGGTGCGACATCCATGGGTCTCAACCCCATATCCCTCGATGCACTTGAAGGGAATATGCCCGAGAGGCAATAATAAAGTGGTTATTATCGTATTCCCTATTTATGATAAATGTTTATTTTACATGCTATAATTTTATTAATACGGAAACGTTAATACATGTGTGTTTAATAAATAAAAAGGAAGTTCCTAGTTATGCCTCTCTTATAAACTAGCTCGTTGATTAACATGATGATCAAAGTTTCCTGATCATGGACATTGGATGTTGTTAATAACGAGGTCACAACATTAGTGTAATGATGTGATGAACATTCATCCGAAGTATAGCATTACGATCAAAGCCATTGAGTTTATATTGCTATAACAACTTACGAAGTGATCCTAATCCTTAGACCATGAGATCATGTCAATCAGTAACACCGGAAGAGTTTCTCGATGACATCAAACGTCACACCGTAACTGGGTGATTATAAAGATGGCTTCAGAACTACTAAAGTTTTATGTTGAGACCCATGGATCGAGAGTGGAATTTGTTCATCCCGATGATGGATAGATATGCTCTGGGCCCTCTCGGTGATATCACATTGATTAGCTTGCAAGCAAGTGATTTGATCACTAGAATGTTATATCACGGGAACGAGAAAAGAGTGCATGTCGGTAACGAGATCAAACTAGGTATGGAGATACCGATGATCGAATCTCGGACATGTAATATATCGTGAAACAAAGGGATTAAGATACTAGCGTAAAAGGTTCACACGATCACAGAAGTCATCGTTGAATGTGTGGGAGTCAGTATGGATCTCCAGGTCCCGCTACTGATTATTGATCAGAGAAGGGTCTCGATCATGTCCGCATTATTCGCGAACCGTAGGGTGACACACTTAAGGGATACCGACACCATTCGGAGCAAATGATATGCCAGAAAAAGAAAAGGAAAGCGCAGGAATTTATTTCACTAGACACCGAAACTGTTTCGGTTGAAATTGTTGAAACTGGTTCTGCATGTGAAATTGAAATGTTGTAAGGGGTTTTATGTGAATGTTTGTTAATTAAAGTAATTAACAAAATTCTGAATAAATAAATAAAATAGTTTTATTTAAATGAGAGCTTGCATTAAATTTGGTGGAAATTTAATGCATGTGAGTGGATTTTTGAGTGGAGGCTTTTTAATGGGAGTGGAGGCTTTTCATTTTGAGTGGGAGCTCCACCCACATGAATGTGGAAGAGGTGGGGGCAGCCCCATGGCTGGACGCCATGCCCCTTGGGTGCCCCCCCTCTCTCCTATAAAAGGCCCCCCTCTCCTCCTCTCAAAGCACACCTCCTCGCGAAGGATCTCTCTCCCCCCTTTAAAATTTTCCCATGGTCTCGGATCAGCGAGATACATGTTCCCAGTGGCTTTTTCTGGAAGAATTTGTTGCTTCCACTGCTTCGCTGGAGCGAGGGCGCGGAGGTTGTCGGGGTACCCGTACGTGTGTGCGATCACGGATGCACCACTGTTTTGAGGTGCTGGACTTGATCGTGCTAGACCGGCTGGACCAGATGGACTTCACCACGATCTTGAGATCGGCAAGCGTTCGTCTACATCATCCATGAGTACAACCTCGTTAACTCTATTCGGTCATCGAGGATACGTATTCTATGGATGTATATCCACCCGTTGCTTGTATCTAGTAGATAGATCTTGGTACATAGATGTTCTCATCGTAGGAAATTTTTTGTTTTCTATGCTGCGAACCCTACAGTGGTATCAGAGCCGGATCTATGCGTAGATACTTTGCACGGGTAGTACACATATGAGTATGTGGGCGATGATGATCATTTTATTGCTTCTTAGTTGTACTTTGGATATTGGTGGCATAGTGGGATGAAGCGGCCCGAACAAACTTTACATGTCCTCACACATGAGACCTGTTCCACGCTTGACATGCAACTAGTTTGCATAAGTGGCTAGCGGGTGTCTGTCTCTCCTACTATAGTCAATATCTAATTTACAACGAGTTGTCAACAATTTGGTTATCCTCGTTGTGGTTCATGTTCGTAGGTAAGAACGGTTCTATCTTCGAAAGCCCTAAACCACGTAAAATTTGCAATGGATAAATTAGAGGCGTCTAGTTTAGATTGTTGCTGGGCTAGTGTTATGATATGGTGATGTTGTAAGTAGAAGTATGAGATGATACTCTTACAACATACATAACGTGTAAACTCTATAGACCTTGGATTTACACATAAAGGTATGATAGTGATCATACCACGGTGCACATGATAGAGATCATATGCGGGAACCATATCATTCCACTAATAAACATGTGAAGTTTGATAGCATCTTATATTGCTTGTTCAGCGTTTTATTAGCATAATAAGATGATCCCTCATTTAGATATCAAGATAAAAATGTGTTCTTCCTTAAGTATGCACCGAAAATGTTTCGTCGCTTCAAGGCATCACGTGATGATCGGGTGTACTTGAATCCACGAGCATATCTCGGGTGTAAGACAGTTACACACGCGAATACTAAGGTTCTTACTTGGCGAGCCTAGCATGTACAGACATGGCCTCGGAACACAGACAGAAAGGTTAAGCATGAGTCATATAGTAGATATGATGCCCATTTGATGCTCGCCTTTGAAGCTACACCGACTCACGTGATGATCGGACTTGGTGTAGTGGATTTGGTTCATGTAATCACCAAAAAGACACGAGGGATGTCGTTTTTGAGTGGAAGTTCATTTCTAATTTGGATTAGTAGAACTCAATTTATCATAATTTAAATCAAAGTGAATTTGCATAATTTTTTGTAGTCATTGGCATTCGTTCACCACCTTATGCATAATTGTAATTGAGATAATAGAACTATAGAATTCTGGATATATATACTTTACGAACTGGTATCGTATTGTGTTGAGTGTCAATCTAAAGTTTAAAGTCCTATTGCAAACTTTTAGCAAAATTCTATTTACTCCGTGAAATTTAATAATTGGTATTAAATCTAGAGTAAAAATTCCAGTGTTAGTATCTTAAGTATCATGTTTGCCTCCATGATTCTTGATTGTTTTTAAATACCAAGGTTGTCTAGGAGCTGAAAGAATTGTTTCAGAAACCATCATGTGTGCCAGATATAACGATATCTGAAACAATGTTTTGGTTGCAATATATAGAGTATAATATGTGTTCTCATATAGGATGAGAATTTATGAAGGTTGGAGATGCTAGACATCCTAATCATCCAAAAGGGTTTTGGAAAGTAATGTTATACTCACAATTCGCCTTTATAAGCTAGAGTAGCTTGATCATGAAAGTCGTCATGATAAGGATGAATAGAAGATGTATGTAAAGTGTTTACTACACTAAAAGATTACTAAAGAATGGATTTTGAAAGAACGCCGATCATTTGATGATGGTGATCTACTTCAAAGTGTAAGTCCAAAGGTATTATTATTTGAATATACACGCTATGGACTATGTGTCATGTATATGGCGCCACTGTTGATGTTGATAGATTCTTTTAAAAGGAAAAAGGAAATGCTGGAAGAGAATCTATAAAATATACTTGGCAGAAAAGAAAAGATTGGAAATATCCAATTTAGGTATATAGATGATATACAAGTTATGGTTGTATTCTTTGCTTGTTAAACAATGTGGTTCTTGGGTATTGGATACCGAATTGGTTGGTATGAAATTTCATACGGAACAACGCAATTCATGAACCACAATGGCCTAATTAACTAGCAAGAGAATATGTGATGATGTTCATCGAAAACAAACAAACCGTTGTTTGTATTTCTCGTTGACATCAAAGCTTGACTTTAAGATTTGTTTTAATAATTGTTATTTAAATCAGGTATTATGAGAACAAAGGTTGTTCAAATAATTACTGTATTCCATATAAGATGGATGATTTACAAATCTAGTTGTAGAAATCACATCCATAAAACCTAATGCTAAAATGTCGCAAGACAAATGATTGAAAGATCACTTACGAAGTGACATCGCTGTTTAAATTATATTGGAAAGAAAACATGAAGAATCTCCATATTCATGGATTTTTGGAATCTTTGATTTGATCAAGTGACGCTTGTGAGACTTTCCTCGGGATAATTAAAAACTTCGTTCAAAGGCCAAAGAAGAACGAACGACTAAAATATTGGTATTTATACATATCGATGTATGTAGTCCATTATTTATAGTCGTAAGCGATGGGTTTCAACTTCATATACTTTCTCCGGAAATTTGAGTGAATGTTCACTTAATGATAATGAAGTATGAAATATTTGAAAATGTTTCAAAGACTTTCAAGATGAAGTGAAAATCATTGTGACAAGAAAATAAATGGTTTATGATTTTATCATAAGGGATTTATTTGAGTTGCAAGTGTAACAAGAAAATAAATGAATTATGATTTTATCATAAAGAGATTTATTTGAGTTGCAAGTTTAGCAAAACACCTAGATTTACATCTCTCGAAACACCATAGGAGTATGGAGTGTTTGAGATTTGTAATGAAACCTTGTTTGACATGGTTGGATCAAAGGTGTTATGTCACATCCTAAATTTTAGATTTGGTTCTGCATATCATTCATATCATTGCACCATACTTTTCCATGCAAAACCGTCGATTGAAAAGAATCGACGAAACGCTATTTTCAAAACCCTACTCTGTTTTACTACGAGGCTCCTGCGGGAGGCATTAGTAGGACTAGTGTAGTCCGCCCCTGTAGCCTAGTGGTTTCACCCAACCCTTGACCCTATATTGTTCCCCTCGATTTTACAAAACCGTAGGAGCAAGAATCGCTCGATTCGGAGCTCGTACGGAAAAGTTACGGCCGTTTTATTAAAAGATTGAAAATCGGGCCGTTTTCCGTGTCCGTTTCCAACCGCGCGCCGTGTCCGCGTAGGACCCCACGAGGGGGCCCCACTTAAGAGGCAGCGCCCTGCCTCGGTTTCCGCACCCCGCCTCCACCTCGATCGCCACCCGCGCCGCCTCTCCTCCCCGCGATCGCCGCCGCCTCCTGGAGCCGCCGTCGCCCCAGGTACCCCGCCGCCTCGCCCCACCAGCCCGCGCCTCCGCCCGCAGCCGCGCCGCGCCGCCGCTGCAGCGCCCGCGCCCCTCGCCCGCTGCAGCGCCGCCTCCGCAGCGCCCCGCCGCCGCGCGCCGCCGCCGCCCCGCGCGCCACCGCCGCCTCGCCGCTGCTGCGCAGCGCTACCGCGCGCCTGTAACCGATGCCGCTGCCGCTGCCGCGCGCCGCGCCGCACGCGTCCCGAGCCGCTCGCGCCGCCTCGCGCCGTGCGTGACCGCCTTGATCCGCGCGCTGACCAACCTTTCTCTTTCGCGCAGGAAAAACGCCGTCGCCGGAACCGATCGCCGCCGCCGTCCCGACCTCGTCGCCGTTCGTCTCCGGTGAGTCAGCAGCCGCCATTAGATCTCAGATCAACGGTCCAGATCGGTCGTTGACCGGTCAGCCCCAGGCGTTGACTAGTCAGACGCCCAGTCAGCGCCCAGTCAGCAGCCGCGTTGACCAGTCAATAGACACAGTTGACTGAGTAATTACTTTAATCGTTTTAGTTGACAGATTTCGGTAGAAACTTGTAAATTGCGTAGAAATTAAACCGCTGGGCCAAAAATTACAAATAAAATATGTGTAGATCAGTAAGTCGTGTAGAATCGTGCTGTACCATTGTTTCACACTTTTACAACAAGATTTAGTATAGTTTAATCAATTGATTTAATGGCCTTTTTGGAGTAATTAATTCATAGAAAAAGATCTGTAACTCCAAAAATTGCGTATGATATGTCCCTGGATTCAGTGGAACGAGGGGAATCTCATCGTGAATTAAATAGATAGGCTTACAGTGAAAACTTCTGCAGAAACTATCTAGTGGCTTTCTGCAGTGTTTTAATTACTCGGGGAGTTTTATATTTCCTTTTTGAGTAATTCCAATTGGTACTGTTCCTAAATAGATATGCCTATACGGTAGAATTTTCCCAAGATTTTACAAATAGTATACTACCGGTAGTGAGTTATTTGAGTTCTAGCTCTAGTTTTGAGCATTACTTTTCGCGTTATAGTTTTCCTTGCGCTAAAACTATTTTCCATGCATGCAATGAGTAGCTTTATTGAATAGGATTATGTGGTGCAGCTGTAGCACCAATTCACTTGTCGTGCATGCATTTATGCATCATCTTTGTTGCATATGCTTGTGGATTGTTTGTTTATGATTGCAATTGTATTGTGTAGATTGTGACGAGTGCAACGCTTGCTCGTGTGTGGATTGTTCTTCCGACCGCTACAACCAAGGCAAGTAGATGCTATTTTTTTCATGATATTGTCCTACTATTTTCTATGCATTGTCGTGTATTTTGTAGACGCATGTGTAGGATGATACTATCGCTATGCTATGTCCTATTATGTGGTAGGACCCTCCTTGTAGATGAAACACTGTTGGTAGATGTGCTTAGCCATGCTATGTTGTACGAGGGCTGGGTTACATCATTGAGACTTGTTTCTAAAAGTATTGGTTTGTGAAAACCAAAACAACTTAATCAATGAATCTCCTGGGTGTGATGGTATTGATAATTTTTGGTGGTTTCATGGCGGAAAGGCACCCAGGTATCGAGAGAAATTGATTGACTTCTTTATTTGGTAGCTTACGTGTACAACCATGTGCCAATAATGAAATGGGCGGTTGGTTGGACTTAGTAGGTTGTGATAACTCGAACCCGCGTATCCAGAGATGTAGAATTTTGGTAGGTTGGACCGGTGCGCGTCGGGATTGAGGAGCTACTTCCCGAACAGTCTCTTCTTGGACTTCTCCCTATCACCACTCAAAATGAGAGTGATGGTACGAGCTGGGCTGGCCAAGTCACATGGGTAAAGTGTACTAACCCCTGAAGGGTGTATAATCTAATCGATTAGCCGTGTCCCCGGTTATGGACAACTGAGTTGCTTGATATTGATTCCATGACATGTTTCTTGCTCATTCCAATTTCATAATTGTTTTAATATTATTGGGTTAACTTAATTGGGATCTTTTCAAAGAAAATCAAAAACTGTTTATGAAAGTAGGACAAAGGTATTTGCAAATGCAAGCCAGACACAGCTCCACTTGCCAAATATGCATGTAGATGTTAGTACTATTGTCTCCATTACTAGCTCTACTTGCCATACATTCCATGTATTGACCCTTCGGGGCTGCTACATTTCATGTTGCAGGATATTCCGATTCTGAGTAATCGATATAGGCCACGGTACTCCACTCGGCACTTGTTCACTTGTGGGCAATTTGAAGAATGGAGGATTTGCTTTATTTATGTTGCTACCTGAATAATTTGAGCTAGCCTCGAGCTAAGCTTTTATTGTAATAATGGTACTCTGGATCTTCGTTATTTATGATACACGGATATTTTGCTATGTTATTCATCTTATTCTATTGTGGGCCAATGAACCGATCCAGGGATTGGCATGTCACATAGAAGCCACGGTCTTTTCAGAACCGCGGTGTTACAAGATGGTATCAGAGCCCATGTGTCGACTGTAGGATCGTGACCTAGGATTGGATTAGGAAGCCATAGAATTATTAAAACCTATGTTAACTCTGTCTTTCATCTTATGCCTTTCACCCTCGTAAATTCTTACCATATACTATTCTCACACTTTCCTCTTTTACTTGATAGATGGGAGAAGTCAGGACTGAGTATGCAACCATGGAGTCACCAAGGCCCTTTGCAAGGCAGTTAGCACAGCTCTCGCGGTCATTGGGATTGCCACTGCCCATGTTCAAGGGAAGAAGGCTGTACACCTATGGATATGGAGAGGATGCATGGGAGATCACTACCTTCATATTCAGGGATGCCGCCTTGACAAACCCCGTGCACTTGATCTACACCAAGACATACTGCAACTGGGGACTTGGAATCAACTTGGCCATACATGAAGCCCTGTCTCGCCAGTGCCATAATGTCCGACACCTACTGCCAGCAGATTCACCCTACCGTGACTATGGGAGGCGTGATGAAGATGGGCACATTGTGGTTACCCCGGGCGACAGAAACAACATGCCGCCCCGTCGGAGGCACATAGAGGACATGGAAAGGGAGAATGGAGCGCTAGCTGAGAAGGTGATGATGATAAAGGAGATTGTAGACTTTGCTAGCAATGGTATGGTGGTCCAAGGATAGGAGATTGACACCCTGCATGAAGCTGTGGGAGTTCTAGAGAATGCCCTGATAGCCAGAGATGCAACCATAGCTCATCTTCATGGTACCGTGCAGGAGAACACCCAGAACATACAACAGTTGCAAGGGACCATCCAGGAAAGGGATCAAACTATTGAAGCTATGACAGCCCAGGTTGCCGCCCTCCAAGCACAGCTGAATCCACCCTCTGATGATGACAATGGAGATGATGGCAACAATGGGGATGATGATGACAGTGGGAACGATGATGATGATGAGGACGAGGATGATGATGATGGAGACGATGATGGTGGAGGAGATGAAGCTGTTGCAGTTGCAGCTGAGAGTGAAGAAGAAGAGGAGGATCCATAAGAGGTGGAGTTTGAGATCTCAAGTGATGATTCAGGATAAGTGTACACTCCACCGCCATGGTTGTACCACGAACCGAAGCGCCAACGCATGACAGCAAGGACCTACCGCAACCTCTTTAAGGAGTAGATAGAAGTCCACCAATTAGTCCACGTTAGGCAAATTCGTTAGGATTAGTCTCGATCGATGTGAAGCTTAGTTCATGTTAGTTTAAGAGTGATTAGTTGCTTATTTGTGTACTCCAATATCCCAGGAATTATTTGGGCGAATTATATGAAAGAGTTATGGCAATTTTGGTTAACATCGGTGTTATTTTCGCTGCAGTTTTCTGCTAATACAGCAGTACTGTACGATTTTTCATATTTTTCTGGTAATTGGGAAAAATCTGAAAAAAATTGGGCTAATGCGAAACTCTCTGTACTATATGTGCAAAAATCAGCTAAATTTTCTGACGAGTTTAAGTCAGGCGGAAAAATTCGCGAATGCTGCTAGACTGTTCTGGCAGATTGTTGTTTTGTTGTTTAGTTAATCAACTGTTTGGTTAACCATTGCCAACTCTTGTAGAACTATTTAAGTAAGTATATACTGTTAGGATAACCCCTGAGATGTTGCTGGATCACTTGTTCGTTGATGTGTTGCTTGCTTGTGATTGTCTGCTATTGATTGTTGTTGTTTGATCATATGCATGGGTAGAATCCTATTACCGTAGATGATTCTTTCTAAACTTACCTGTGCTAAACCGCAGATGCCTCCCCGCCGTCAACCCACTGAGTTGGAGCAACTCATGGCAGCTCAGGCACAACTGACCCATGTGATGACTCAGTTTATGGCAGCTCAGAACAATAACAATGGAAACAATCAGCCTCAGGGAGATGCTCTCACCAGATTTCTGAGGTTAAGGCCAGCTAAGTTCTTTACTGCAACGGAGCCAATGGTTGCTATCGACTGGTTGTGTTCAGTCAACAAGGATCTGGTAACTGTCGGATGCACTGATGCTGAGAAGGTGAGATTTGCCGCTCACCTACTGGAAAGACCAGCCGCTTCTTGGTGGGACACTTTTCAGATCACCCACCCGCTGGACACTGTGACTTGGGCAATGTTTGAGGAAGGTTTCAGAACCAACCACGTGTCTTCAGGAGTTCTGAGCCTGAAGAGGAAGGAGTTCCACAACTTGCGCCAAACCAATCGCACCGTGGCCGAGTACATTGAGGAGTTCAACAACATGTCCCGTTATGCACCTGAGGATGTTGACACTGACGCAAAAAGGAGGGAGAGATTCCTGGATGGCCTCAGTGATGAGCTTTCAGTGCAGCTACTGGTGGTTTATTGCCCCACTTTCCAGGAGCTTATGGACAAGGCCAGGATCTTGGAAGGGAAGCACAAGCAGGTGGAAAGCCGCAAGAGGAAGAGTAACAATCACCACTCTGGTTCACATCACAAGTCTCGCACTTCGTATGATGGATACTCCAAGCATGGAGGAAGTGACCATGGGAGCCATGATCGCCACCACCATGGAGGCGATGGGCATCGTCATGACAACCATAGGAGCAGCCACCACAGCCACAAGGGAGGACACTCTCACCACTCTGGAGGACATGATGGACATGACCGCAACCGTGATCGCAGCTTTGTGAAGAAGGATCTAAGTGAGGTGACTTGCTTCAAGTGTAAACAGAAGGGACACTATGCTGACAACTGTCCGGAGAGGAAAGGACTGAAGCCAACCAACAACGAGAAGGCCACAGTGAACCACATGAATGTGGAGGAGATTCCATATGAGCCTGACCTTGTGATTGGTAAGTTTCCAATCAACACTTACCCTGCACTTATACTTTTCGATACTGGTGCATCGCATTCATTCATATCAAGGGCTTTTGTGGATAAGTATAAGCTACCTACTGATTCTATGAAAAGGTCTATTAGAGTGAGTTTGCCTAGAGGAGATATGATATCTAGCGCGGGATGCCGCGACTTGACTGTGAGGATTGGAACACACAACTTCATTGCACATCTAGTAGTGTTGGAATCACAGGGATTAGACGTTATTCTGGGTATGGATTGGATGTCTATGCATGGGGGACACACAGATTGTGCACAGCGAGCTGTTTCACTCAAAACCCCGGATGGTAAGAGGATTAGATTCAAGTCGGCTGTACGACCAGGAAGGTGTAAGTTGAATTCTCTTGAGGGGGTTAGCATGGATACTGTGCCAGTGATTAGGGATTACCCCGACGTGTTTCCGGAAGAGCTGCCAGGGATGCCACCTGACAGGGAAGTAGAGTTTCTTATCGACCTGATGCCGGGAACAAGACCTATTGCAAAGAAACCATATAAGATGGATGTGGATGAGCTGAAGGAATTGAAGAAGCAGTTGAAAGAGCAGCTGGAAAAGGGATTCATTCAGCCTAGTTCGTCGTCATGGGGTGCACCTGTTCTGTTTGTGGAGAAGAAAGATAGCAGCAAGAGATTAGTGGTGGACTATCGCTCGCTGAATGAAGTAACCATCAAGAACAAGTACCCTCTTCCAAACATAAATGATTTGTTTGATCAACTGGAAGGAGCAAAGGTGTTCAGCAAGATTGATCTGCGATCAGGCTACTTCCAATTGAAGATCCGGGAGGAGGACGTACCAAAAACCGCCTTCACCACTAGGTATGGTTTATATGAGTACACGGTTATGTCTTTTGGACTAACGAATGCCCCGGCATATTTCATGACCATGATGAACAAGGTATTTATGGAATACTTGGACAAGTTCGTGGTGGTGTTTATTGATGACATACTGATATATTCCAAGGATGATGCTGAGCATGAGAAACACATGCGACTGATTATGGAGAAGCTGAGGGAACACAAGCTGTATGCCAAATTCAGCAAGTGTGAATTCTGGCTTAACACCGTTGGGTTTCTTGGACACGTAGTTTCAGGAGAAGGAGTCGCTATTGATCCAAGCAAAGTGACTGCAGTAACTGAGTGGGAAGCACCCAAGAATGCGGGAGAGATTCGAAGCTTTTTGGGACTTGCTGGATACTACAGGAGGTTCATTGAAAACTTTTCCAAGATTGCTAATCCGATGACTGAACTTCTGAAGAAGGAGAGGAAGTTTGAATGGTCAGACGTATGTGAAGCCAGCTTTCAGGAACTGAAGCGTCGACTAGTGACCGCCCCTGTTCTGTGCTTACCAGACCTTCAGAAGGATTTCCAAGTGTACTGCGATGCTTCACGACAGGGACTTGGGAGTGTGCTGATGCAAGATGGGAGAGTGGTGTCATATGCCTCGCGACAACTCAAACACCATGAGCGGAATTACCCCACACACGACTTGGAGTTAGCGTCAGTGGTTCATGCGCTCAAGGTATGGAGGCATTACTTAATGGGAAAACACTGTGATGTGTACACCGACCACAAGAGCCTGAAGTACATATTTACACAGAAGGAACTGAACATGAGGCAAAGGAGATGGTTGGAGCTTATCAAGGACTATGATATGAATCTACAATACCACCAAGGAAAGGCCAATGTAGTAGCAGATGCTCTGAGCCGGAAGGTTTATGCCAATGGATTGACAATTGGGGAATTGCCCGAGGATTTGTGCAAGCAATTCAAGGACCTTAGGCTGGAGGTAGTATCTGAAGGATACTTCGCGACAATGGAAGTCCAACCAACGCTACGGGAAAGAATCAGGAAGGCTCAAGTGGGAGACAAAGAGATAGGTGAAGTTAAGGAAAAGATGAAGGAAGGTCGGGCAAGGGAATTCCGCGAGGATGAGCAGGGAACCTTGTGGTATGGAGATCGTTTGTGCGTTCCCAATGATCCGGAGTTAAGGAAGTTGATTCTGCAGCAAGCTCATGACTCGCCGTATTCCATACATCCGGGCAATACGAAGATGTATATGGACCTAAAGGACAGATTCTGGTGGAACAACATGAAGGGAGACATCGTGGAGCATATTGCCCTATGTGATGTATGTAGCCGAGTGAAGGCGGAACACCAGAAGCCAGCAGGATTGCTACAGCCATTGCCCGTGCCGGATTGGAAGTGGGATAGAGTGGGAATGGATTTTATCACAGGATTGCCCAGGACCAGGTCAGGATATGACTCCATTTGGGTAGTGGTCGACCATTTGACCAAGGTAGCCCACTTTATTCCGGTAAAGACAACCTATACGAGTGCAAAGTTGGCCAAGATTTATATGGACAGAATTGTGTGCCTACACGGAGTTCCCAAGAGTATCGTATCAGATAGAGGCACCCAATTTACCTCACACTTCTGGCGCCAGCTGCACGAGTCGCTTGGTACTAGATTGGAGTTTAGCACAGCGTTTCACCCACAGACTGATGGACAGACCGAGAGAGTGAATCAGATTTTGGAAGACATGCTGAGAGCTTGCGCTTTGGCTCATGGTTCTAGTTGGGATGAGAATTTGCCATATGCTGAGTTTTCCTACAACAACAGCTATCAAACCAGCATCAAGACGTCACCGTTCGATGTGCTATATGGGAAACGGTGTCGAACACCATTGCTATGGGATGGAGTAGGAGAACGCCAGTTGTTTGGACCTGATTTGATCAAGGACGCTGAGGAGAAGGTCGCCTTGATTAGGGACAGGCTAAAGGTAGCACAATCAAGGCAGAAGAGCTACGCTGACGCCAAGCGCAAGGAAGTGGTGTATGAGATAGGTGATAGAGCATACCTCAGAGTATCGCCACTTCGTGGAATCAAGAGATTTGGAATTAAGGGTAAGCTGTCACCTCGATTTATTGGACCGTATCGAGTCTTAGCACGCAAAGGGGAAGTTGCTTATCAGTTGGAGATGCCAGAAGCTCTGTCCGCTGTTCATAATGTGTTCCACGTATCCCAGCTGAAGAAGTGCCATCCGGAGATGGTGGATACACCATTGAGAGACACTGTACCACTAGAAGAGGTTCAGCTTGAGAATGACTTGACCTATGAGGAGAAGCCGGTCAAGATTCTGGAGACAGCGGAGAGGATTACACGTACTAAGACAATCAGGTTTTGCAAGGTGCAGTGGAGCCACCACACTGAAGAAGAAGCCACTTGGGAGCGTGAGGATGACATCCGAGAGGACTACCCACACCTATTTGCTAGCCGCGCCGAATCTCGAGGACGAGATTCATCTTAAGGGGGTTAGTCTTGTCACATCCCAAATTTTAGATTTGGTTCTGCATATCATTCATATCATTGCACCATACTTTTTCATGCAAAACCGTCGATTGAAAAGAATCGGCGAAACGCTATTTTCAAAACCCTACTCTGTTTTACTACGAGGCTCCTGCGGGAGGCATTAGTAGGACTAGTGTAGTCCGCCCCTGTAGCCTAGTGGTTTCACCCAACCCTTGACCCTAGATTGTTCCCCTCGATTTTACAAAACCGTAGGAGCAAGAATCGCTCGATTCGGAGCTCGTACGGAAAAGTTACGGCCGTTTTATTAAAAGATTGAAAATCGGGCCGTTTTCCGTGTCCGTTTCCAACCGCGCGCCGTGTCCGCGTAGGACCCCACGAGGGGGACCCACTTAAGAGGCAGCGCCCTGCCTCGGTTTCTGCACCCCGCCCCCACCTCGATCGCCACCCGCGCCGCCTCTCCTTCCCGCGATCGCCGCCGCCTCCTGGAGCCGCCGCCGCCCCAGGTACCCCGCCGCCTCGCCCCGCCAGCCCGCGCCTCCGCCCGCAGCCGCGCCGCGCCACCCGCCAGCCCGCGCCGCGCCGCCGCTGCAGCGCCCACGCACCTCGCCTCCGCAGCGTCGCGCCGCCCGCTGCAGCGCCCCGCCGCCTCGCCGCTGCTGCGCAGCGCTGCCGCGCGCCTGCAGCCGCTGCCGCGCGCCGCGCCGCACGCGTCCCGAGCCGCTCGCGCCGCCTCGCGCGCCGTGCTGCCGCCTCGCGCCGTGCGTGACCGCCTTGATCCACGCGCTGACCAACCTTTCTCTTCCGCGCAGGAAAAACGCCGTCGCCGGAACCGATCGCCGCCGCCGTCCCGACCTCGTCGCCGTTCGTCTCCGGTGAGTTAGCAGCCCCCATTAGATCTCAGATCAACGGTCCAGATCGGTCGTTAACCGGTCAGCCCCAGACGTTGACTAGTCAGACGCTCAGTCAGCAGCCGCGTTGACCAGTCAACAGACACAGTTGACTGGGTAATTACTTTAATCGTTTTAGTTGACAGATTTCTGTAGAAACTTGTAAATTGCGTAGAAATTAAACCGCTGGGCCAAAAATTGCAAATAAAATATGTGTAGATTCATTAAGTCATGTAAAATCTTGCTGTACCATTGTTTCACACTTTTGCAGCAAGATTTAGTATAGTTTAATCAATTGAGTTAATGGCCTTTTTGGAGTAATTAATTCGTAGAAAAAGATCTGTAACTCCAAAAATTGCGTATGATATGTCCCTGGATTCAGTGGAACGAGGGGAATCTCATCGTGAATTAAAAAGATAGGCTTATAGTGAAAACTTCTACAGAAACTGTCTAGTGGCTTTCTGCAGTGTTTTAATTACTCGGAGAGTTTTATAATTCCTTTTTGAGTAATTCCAATTGGTACTGTTTCTAAATATCTATGCCTGTACGGTAGAATTTTCCCAAGATTTTACAAACAGTATACTACCGGTAGTGAATTATTTGAGTTCTAACTCTAGTTTTGAGCATTACTTTTCGCGTTACAGTTTTCCTTGCGCTAAAACTATTTTCCATGCATGCAATCAGTAGCTTTATTGAATAGGATTATGTGGTGCAGCTGTAGCACCAATTCACTTGTCGTGCATGCATTCATGCATCATCTTTGTTGCATATGCTTGTGGATTGTTTGTTTATGATTGCAATTGTATTGTGTAGATTGTGACGAGTGCAACGCTTGCTCGTGTGTGGATTGTTCTTCCGACCGCTACAACCAAGGAAAGTAGATGCTATTTTTTTCATGATATTGTCCTACTATTTTCTATGCATTGTCGTGTATTTTGTAGACGCATGTGTAGGATGATACTATCGCTATGCTATGTCCTATTATGTGGTAGGACCCTCCTTGTAGATGAAACACCGTTGGTAGATGTGCTTAGCCATGCTATGTTGTACGAGGGCTGGGTTACATCATTGAGACTTGTTTCTAAAAGTATTGGTTTGTAAAAACCAAAACAACTTAATCAATGAATCTCCTAGGTGTGATGGTATTGATAATTTTTGATGGTTTCATGGCGGAAAGGCACCCAGGTATCGAGAGAAATTGATTGGCTTCTTTATTTGATAGCTTACGTGTACAACCATGTGCCAATAATGAAATGGGCGGTTGGTTGGACTTAGTAGGTTGTGGTAACTCGAACCCGCGTATCCAGAGATATAGAATTTTGGTAGGTTGGACCGGTGCGCGCCGGGATTGAGGAGCTACTTCACGAACAGTCTCTTCTTGGACTTCTCCCTATCACCACTCAAAATGAGAGTGATGGTACGAGCTGGGCTGGCCAAGTCACATGGGTAAAGTGTACTAACCCCTGAAGGGTGTATAATCTAATCGATTAGCCGTGTCCCCGGTTATGGACAACTGAGTTTCTTGATATTGATTCCATGACATGTTTCTCGCTCATTCCAATTTCATAATTGTTTTAATATTGTTGGGTTAACTTAATTGGGATATTTTCAAAGAAAATCAAAAACTGTTTATGAAAGTAGGACAAAGGTATTTGCAAATGCAAGCTAGACACAGCTCCACTTGCCAAATATGCATGTAGATGTTAGTACTATTTTCTCCATTACTAGCTCTACTTGCCATACATTCCATGTATTGACCCTTCGGGGCTGCTACGTTTCATGTTGCAGGATATTCCGATTCTGAGTAATCGATATAGGCCACGGTACTCCACTCGGCACTTGTTCACTTGTGGGCAATTTGAAGAATGGAGGATTTGCTTTATTTATGTTGCTACCTGAATAATTTGAGCTAGCCTCGAGCTAAGCTTTTATTGTAATAATGGTACTCTAGATCTTTGTTATTTATGATACACGGATATTTTGCTATGTTATTCATCTTATTCTATTGTGGGCCAACGAACCGATCCAGGGACTGGCATGTCACATAGAAGCCACGGTCTTTTCAGAACCACGGTGTTACATGTTATTTATAAAACTGCCATTATGTTTTAAAAAGATTAAAGCTTTAGAGACTGCCGCTTTTACACTGAAAAGAGCTCCATCTTAATCCGTTGAAATGACACCATATGAGTTATGGTTTGGGGTAAAACCCAAGTTGTCATTTCTTAAATTTTGGTATGCTAAACATAAGTAAGATGTTTACAACCAAAGTCGGATGAGCATGTCTTTGTAGGTTATTTTGAATAACAATTTGTTATTCCTCCATAACACCGAGGACAAAAGGGTTTGTCGCTTGAAATGTGAAGTTTCTTGAAGAAGGAATTTTTCATAAATGTTAAGTGGGAGGACAATAGAACTTTGATAAGGTTAACGAACCTTAGCTAAATGTGCTGAGTTGCGCAGCGCCGGAAATCGTTCTGAAGGCTGCCATAATGCTCATAGCTTATGTGCCTCAAAGGTTGTGGTCACGGAGATCTAAGTTCTTATTGAACCAAGACGGTCGGTTAAACAATCAAATGTTGAGATTTGAGAGTAAATCATTATTATTTGACAATGATGAACCGACTACAAAGAAGCGATGATGGGCCCTGACTCCATCAAATGGCTTGAAGCCATAAAATCCGTGATAGTTCCATACACGAGAAATCAAGTTTTGAACTTGGAAGACCCTCCGAAAATGTGTAAAAACCTATCGGTCATATTTGGATCTATAAAGAAACAGACATGGATGTTTTACATCTATGAAATAGTCGACATATCGGTAAAGTATTTTACGACAATGTTCAAGGAGTTGACTATGACAAGATTTGATCTTTCATAGCGATATTTAGTCTGGACGGATTAAAGTAGCAATCACTACATATAATTTGTTATATGGTAGATGAATAAACAAAACAAAGTTCTTCTAATAGAATGGTTACCTAGGACGTGTACATGACACGATCCAAAGGGTTTTGTTAATTCAAAGGATGCTAAAAAGGGCATGCAAACTTCAATGGTTGAAGTAAGCATCGCGGAGTTGGAATCTTCACCGTGATGAAAAGGAGTTTTCATCAGGAGACGATGAAGATGCTTGCATTTGCAAGAAATTAAGTGGGAGAGCTGAGACATATTTCTAATACATTATGTGGAGGACATCTTGTTGATTAGAAATGATGTATCTTTTATTGACAAAGGTTAAGAATTTCATTTCGATGAAATACTTAGGCAAAACCCGAATATTTAGCGTGAATGTCTATAGTGGATAGACTGTGACGCCAATATGGTTGTGCCAAATGTACATATATGAGATATTGAAGGAGTTCAATATAGAAACAACAAGAAACGGTTCTTGTCGCATGGAAAAGAATTGAATCAAGATTCAAGTGTATCGACACTTGATAAGTGAAACAAGATTCAAGTGCTTTGACACTTGATGAGTGAAATCACGAGAATGTTTTGATCAATCATACCATGATATGTACACATCCAGATATGTCCTATGCTCTAAGTGTTATGAGCATATACCAGAATGAATCATAAAATGATCATTGGACGATAGTGAGGATATTCTTATGATCTTTTGGAAGAACTAAGAATATATTTATGTAGAGGTGACAAACAATTACAAATAGTTCATTGTAAAGCGTTACATTGATACTAGTTTTGTCACAAGATACAAATTAAGTTTATATCAATTTAAACTATGGGTGGCACAGTGTAATGGAAAGAAGATTCCATGATGGATTTGGATGAAATCCATAGTTAAGACATTGTGACGAATACTACAACAAAAGGGCTAAGTATATGACTGCTATATTAGCAGCAAAGGAGGGAATTTGTGTCAAGTGGTTTGTTATCAAACTAAGGTGTGGTTCGCAACGGTCTAACACTGACGATATATTGTACGACAATAGTATCAACGTGATTTAAACCCAAGGAACTAAAGGTCTCACCGAAAGACCAAATTTATACAATGCCATCTCATTGGAGAATGAGTGATGCGTGAAGATGCAAAGACATGCAAATACACATGGACCTGAAAGCGTCAGATCCGTAGATTATGTTAACCACTTGCAGTTGCGTATATGGAACACCAGAAAGCCATATGTGTTCAAAACGCAAAGTTTTCAAACTAGATTATTGTCTCTAGTGCAAGTGGGAGACTGAAGGGAATATGCCCGAGAGGCAATAATAAAGTGGTTATTATCGTATTCCCTATTTATGATAAATGTTTATTTTACATGCTATAATTGTATTAATACGGAAACGTTAATACATGTGTGTTTAATAAACAAAAAGGAAGTTCCTAGTTATGCCTCTCTTATAAACTAGCTCGTTGATTAACATGATGATCAAAGTTTCCTGATCATGGATATTGGATGTTGTTAATAACGAGGTCACAACATTAGTGTAATGATGTGATGAACATTCATACGAAGTATAGCATTACGATCAAAGTCATTGAGTTTATATTGCTATAACAACTTACGAAGTGATCCTAATCCTTAGACCATGAGATCATGTCAATCACTAACACCGGAAGAGTTTCTCGATGACATCAAACGTCACACCGTAACTGGGTGATTATAAAGATGGCTTCAGAACTACTAAAGTGTTATGTTGAGACCCATGGATCGAGAGTGGAATTTGTTCATCCCGATGACGGATAGATATGCTCTGGGCCCTCTCGGTGATATCACATTGATTAGCTTGCAAGCAAGTGATTTGATCACTAGAATGTTATATCACGGGAACGAGAAAAGAGTGCATGTCAGTAACGAGATCAAACTAGGTATGGAGATACCGATGATCGAATCTCGGACATGTAATATATCGTGAAACAAAGGGATTAAGATACTAGCGTAAATGGTTCACACGATCATAGAAGTCATCGTTGAATGTGTGGGAGTCAGTATGGATCTCCAGGTCCCGCTACTGATTATTGATCGGAGAAGGGTCTCGATCATGTCCGCATTATTCGCGAACCGTAGGGTGACACACTTAAGGGATACCAACACCATTCAGAGCCAGAAAAAGAAAAGGAAAGCGCAGGAATTTATTTCACTAGACACCAAAACTGTTTCGGTTGAAATTGCTGAAACTGGTTCTGCATGTGAAATTGAAATGTTGTAAGGGGTTTTATGTGAATGTTGAGTGGAGGCTTTTTAATGGGAGTGGAGGCTTTTCATTTTGAGTGGGAGCTCCACCCACATGAATGTGGAAGAGGTGGGGGCAGCCCCATGGCTGGGCGCCATGCCCCTTGGGTGCCCCCCTCTCTCCTATAAAAGGCCCCCCTCTCCTCCTCTCAAAGCACACCTCCTCGCGAAGGATCTCTCTCCCCCCTTTAGAATTTCCCCATGGTCTCGGATCAGCGAGATACATGTTCCTAGTGGCTTTTTCTGGAAGGATTTGTTGCTTCCGCTGCTTCGCTGGAGCGAGGGCGCGGAGCTTGTCGGGGTACCCGTACGTGTGTGCGATCACGGATGCACCACTGCTTTGAGGTGCTGGACTTGATCGTGCTGGACCGGCTGGACCAGATGGACTTCATCACGATCTTGAGATCGGCAAGCGTTCGTCTACATCATCCACGAGTACAACCTCGTTAACGCTATTCGGTCTTCGAGGGTATGTATTCTATGGATGTATATCCACCCGTTGCTTGTATCTAGTAGATAGATCTTGGTACATAGATGTTCCCATCGTAGGAAATTTTTTGTTTTCTATGCTGCGAACCCTACAACACTTTCTATCAAATTTCGTGATAGTCCCTTTGTAAAGGGATCTACCAGGTTTTTGTCTGATTGAATATATGTAACAGTTATTACTCCGGAGTTTCTCAATTTCCTGACAGATTTCAAACATCTCTTAACGTGTCTTGATGACTTCGCATTATCCTTAGAATTGTTCACTTTGACAATAACAGTTTGGTTGTCACAATTCAAAAGGATTGCTAGCACAGGTTTCTCAACCACAGGCAAGTCCATCAAAATCTCACGCATCCATTCTGACTCAACAGTGGTTGTGTCTAAAGTAGTAAGTTTTGCTTTCATAGTTGACCTCATCAATATGGTTTGTCTACGAAACCTCCATGACACTATGCCACCTCCAAGGGTAAATGCATACCCGCTTGTGGCGTAGACTTCATCAATGTTAGAGATCCAGTTTGAATCACTATATCCTTCAAGCACACCAGGGTGTCCTGAATAGTGAATCTCATAGATCATTATACCACATAGATAGCGCATGACCCTTTCAAGTGCATGCCAATGATCAATACCCAGGTTAGATATGAACCTACTCAACTTGCTCACCCAAAAGAGATATCAGGTCTTGTAGCGCTTGCTAAGTACATGAGAGAACCAACAATTTGAGAATATCTCAACTGGTATGTTGGTTCCTTCTTATTCTTTCGTAATGTCAAACTAGGATCATAAGGCGTTGGAGAAGTCTTGTCATCAATGAAGCAAATTGGCTCAAGAACTTCTCAACATAATGAGATTGCGTTAAAAGTAATCCTATTCTCGTTCTTAATAAGCTTGATGTTCAGAATCACATCAGCCTCTCCCAGATCTTTCATATCAAAACTCTTTGACAAGAAAGACATGAATTCATTTATCACTTTCATGTTTGTACCAAAGATCAGAATGTCATCCACGTACAAACATAATATAACACTATCGCCCCCACCATGGCGATAGTAAACACACCTATCAGCCTCATTAATGACAAAGCCAGCAGAAAGTAGAGTTTTGTTAAACTTCGCATGCCATTGCTTAGGTGCTTGTTTCAGGCCATATAAAGATTTTAATAACTTGCACACCTTTGTCTCTTCACCTTTTACCGCAAACCCATCTGTCTGATCCATATAGATCTCCTCTTCCAACTCTCCATTAAGGAAAGTTGTCTTCACATCCATTTGATGAACGAGAAGACCGTAAGAGGCAGCCAGGGACAATAATACTCGAATGTTGGTCAATCTAGCGACATGAGAATAGGTATGAAAGTAAACTTCGCCTTCTTTCTATGTGTAGCCCTTAGCTACAATTCGTCCCTTGTACTTCTCAATAGTACCATCAGGCCTTAGCTTCTTCTTGAACACCCACTTACAGCCCACAGGTTTACAACCATAGGGTCGTTCTAATAATTCCCAAGTTCCATTAGAAAGAATCGAGTCCATCTCATTTTGTACAGCTTCTTTCCAGTCATCTACATCAGGAGATGCATATGCCTCAGCAATGGATCTTGGAGTATCATCCACAAGGTACACGATAAAGTCATTACCAAAGGATTTTGCAATCCTCTGTCTCTTACTCCTCGTGAGAGATTCATCGTCATCCTTCTCAAGGACTTCATCATGTGGTTGTTTAGAATTATCAATAGATGCACTAGATTCAGGAAGTATTTCAGAATAAATTCTACCAATGCTATGCATATCTTTCATAGGAAACATATTCTCAAAGAATGTTGCATCACAAGATTCCATTATAGTATCAACATGCATATCAGGTACATCAGGTTTAACCAATAAAAATTTATAGCCTATACTCCACGGAGCATATCCTATAAAGATACAATCCACTGTCTTAGGTCCGAGCTTGCATTTCTTGGGTATCGGTATGTTTACCTTCGCCAAACATCCCCAAATACGCAAGTACGAAAGTGATGGTTTTCTCCCAGCCCACTCCTCATAAGGCCTCGTTCGTTTTTCATTGGATTGAATCCACACCTGGAATCCATCCAGGCATGCATTGGGTGAATCCAAACACGCCACTCGAATCAGAATAATCCAATTTGATCCCTTCCCCTAATCCCCTCTCAGTTTGTAGCTGTTCGGTTGTTCCTTCCTGCGATTTGCTGCCAAGGCTTTCGCTTTGCCGTCCCGGCCTTTGCTTGCACTCGTGGAAAATATTCCACACGTATGGTGGCGGAGATTATTTTCCAGGCCGACTGAGTAGAGGATGGGCTGGATACACTAGGCTACAATCCAGTTCGGGCCTAACCGAAGACAACATATTTGCTGTAATGGAAAAAAATTCTTGCCGATCTGGAAAACTGGAATCGGACGACAATCCAAGCCAATCCATGCCACCCATGGACTAAACGAACGAGGCCTAAGGGGACTTTTCTTTATTCTTATTAGGAACTCTATTCAGGACATGACATGAAGTCAAGCAAATCCTCCCCCCACCATGCCTTTGATAAACCATCAATGGCTAACATGGAATTCACCAAGTCAGTCAGCGTGCGCTTTTTCCTCTCGGCAACCCCGTTTGATTGGAACGAGTAGGGAGGCGTCCTATCATGAATAATTCTGTGTTCCTCATAGAATTCGTCAAATATTTTGGGAAAATACTCACCACCACGATCCTACCTAAGACGCTTGATCTTTCTCTCTAGTTGATTTTCAACTTCGTCCTTATAAATTTTAAAGTAGTCTAAAGCCTTATCTTTAGTTTGCAACAAGTAAACATAGCAGAATTTAGTAGCATCATCTATCAACGTCATGAAATATCTTTTTCCACCTTTTGTCAACACACCATTCATCTCTCATCGATCATAATGTATGAGTTCTAGAGGTGCCAAGTTTCTCTCCTCGGCAACCTTGTGAGGCTTTCGAGGTTGCTTTGATTGCACACAACTATGGCACTTAGAACCTTTGGCAATAGTGAAATTCAGAATTAAACTCATACTGGACATCCGAGACATCGGACCAAAATTAATGTGACATAAAAGAGAATGCCAAAAACTGGTGTCATCATTAACATCACCACAAATATAATACACGGATTTATTACAAAACTCTGAAAGTGAAAAACGGAACAAGCATCTAAACTCATAACATTTACCAATAAATTATCCATGTTTCGAAACAATGACTTTATTAGACTCTAACACATCTTAAACCCATCTTTGCATAGAAGGGAGCCGCTAACGAGATTCTTGTTCATAGTAGGGACATGCTACACGTTCCTCAGCTTCACAATCTTTCTGGAAGTAAACTTCAGATCCACTGTACCAACACCATGAACAGAAGCATGTGATCCATTCCCCTTTAGGAAGGATGAATTCCGAGTGACATGATAAGAAGTGAACATAGAGATGTCAGCACACACATGAACATTAGCACCCGTATCAATCCACCAACATGATGATTGAAATACTGAAACAATAGTAAATGAATTATCGTACCCATCAATGTTGCTAGCGGTCATGACGTTGATAGTCTTCCCACTTTTTCCTCTACGATCTGCATGTTCTGGGCAGTTCTTGGAAAAGTGTCGAGCTCTCCACATGAATAGCAACATAGCTCGGCCTTATTCGGCTTCTTCCTCTTCAAGGTTGTAGCCTTTTCAGGCTTGTTGAACGTGGGCTTATAGTTCCCTTTTTTTCTTGCCGAGAATGTCTTCTTCTGCACCATGTTGGCGCTAGAATAACCCTCGCCTCCTGTAACATCCCAACATTTAGGACTAAATGAAGGGTAGGTTTAGGATTTTGTGCATCTGCATGCATGCATCTGAAAATCTGGGTAAATTTTTCGCCAAATTATAAGACTAGAGTGATCAGAATTCTCACTCCGATGAATTAGGTTTAGTGTCATCCAAGGGGGAGTGTGATAAATTTTGACATGACCTCTATTGATTTCTAGAATTATGAGGGGAGAAATTTGGATTATAAATAATTATTCACAATAAGATAAATACAAGTATTATAAACAAAAGTATAAATATTATTTAAGATCAACTTTACATTGTTCTTTTACAATAAAAGAATAAAGGAAAATTATAATAAAACAATAAAATGGATAAAGAAAATAGAAAATGAATTACAACAATGAAATAAATAGAAGAATTCTTTATTAAAAGAATATATATATTACATTATACTTTTAAGAAGTGAGCCTAGTTCACTTGGTTAGGGAAGTGGATATACAATCCAGCCACCCAGGTTCAAGTCCTCACGGATGCATATTTGGCTTCTTATTATTAAAAAAACTCGCTGTAGGGGCTTCCCCTACCGCATTCCTTTCAAAAAAAATAATAAGAAATGGTTACAATTATAATAATAAGATAAAATTAATGTAATACAATGTCTTTACATTATTTCTAGGCCAAAAAGAAAATTACAAAAGAATAAGAAAACTAAAGTAACAAAAATCTAAACAAAAATTCCTATATTTAGTGTTGATATACCTGTACATGCTTTTGATTCCTGCAAAACAAATAAATAGAAGATAAAGAAAGGGGTTAGTGTTAATTAGTGTGCTCTCAGTGTTTGCAGTGAAATGCACTGCCACTGTTCATCATTGAGCTTATTTAGAAAAAGGGGCAAGTTTCACCAAATGAAATGGTATCTGTTCTTATTGCAAACTTAGCCTCAGAACCACATCATAAGCAAATTGGGGAAAGTTTCACCAAGGGAAGGTAAAAGGCAAAGAGATAAAATCAAAGGAAATATCAAGCCTTTTACTTGATCTGATCCACTAGAGTGAGTCAAGCAACCAAGCAGCTCACACAACACATGCAAAGGTGTGTGTTGTCAACACAGCAAGGCCTATATTATAAGGAAAAGAGAAGCCAGCTGTAGCATTCCTTCCTTCTTAGCGCACTATTTCATAGTTGCACAGCCATGGCAAGGCTCACAATAGCACATTTTCACTTTCCAACACCAAACCAGGAACACACTAAGCTTAGCAAGATCCAAGCAAACCATCAGCCCAAGCACACACCAGATCATCCCAGTACTCACCAGATGGTGACATAAGGAGGGGGTGGATCAGATAGACAGCAAGGGCAAGATCAAGGCCAACTTACTGGAACCAGAAAGTGAAGGGAAAGATCAAGGCTAAGCTTACAGGAACCGGAAGGTTAAGGACAAGTTCAAGCCAACAACACCATCAGCAAGATCTAGCCATTAAAATCAACCAGACACAACACCAGCAAAACTAAAAGTTGTGGTGAGTAAAATAAAACCTTCACATGATCTTATCATATCTCTAGACTAAGATTCATGTGTTGTTTTATATCTGGATCCCTCAGAAATCACCCAAGTGGGGTGAATCCATCATAGATGATCTTTTAAATAAAGAGTATACTTAAAATTTTACACATCAAACTAGGATCTCAGACCAGCATCATAGATCCTGGATGTGATAGCCAAATCTTGTATTCCAACATGTCCATAGCTTAGCTTATGAATTCTAGGCACATCTCCTAGTGGAGTAGCACCTCAGAATTCATAAATCTTATGAACCGATATAAATATATGAGCACCCCAACCATCTTAGCCAAAAGGATTCAAGATCCAATAACTCATGATAATATCAGAACATATCAATTGGAAACAACATGAAAGGAATCTAATTCCAAGCCTCAGACCAACATCATAGGTTGTCATATTTTAAAAGGGATCTTCCAACTTAACTTTGACACAAATACAATACTAAACACCAATAGAATCAAGCCAGTAGTAGAATCTAAACTTGTGTGCCATTTTAAGATGGTGTCACAAAGATAGATTCTAAATCAAGCAGATCCATTATTTAGCTTGCATAAATAAACCTGTGAGACACTAAATATCATCTTCGTGGAACCAAATCAGGAATCATTACTAAGACTATATCCATCCACATAATCAGGGTATCACTATAATCACATTTTACCCTAATTCTGAATATAATCTCACAAGTGAGAGTTCAACAATTCAGTGGGTAATCACTGACAGTACCACTGTCAGTACTAATGTTTTGACAGTGGCGAACTCACAAATCACCAACACCACCAGTAAAATCCACAGTAGCATTACGATTTTGGCCATGCTCAACTATCAATTGGAATCAATACCATAAGGCCAATAGCATCATATAATCAAATGAAAACAGTGACCCATTTAGTGTATTTGGTCACAATCCTCACTAGGCGTCACCACTAGTTCTAGTTCATCATATATAACTAAAACAGAGGAAGGAACTCTAGAATAGGATATGAACCCTAATTAGGGATGCACAATAGAGACACATAGAATAGAACATGAGAGGCAGATGACAGCAAACATGAGGGGAAGATCAATATCAAACTCACCATGGGTCCTCGTTGTAGTTTAGAAGAGGAAGCAGAGGGACCGACGAGCACACGTCGGCACAGGGATCACCCAAGGGGCACTTGTAACAACCCTAGTTTTATTAATAGTAAATAGGAATTGATTGTGCATTCGTGAGCATCATTTAAAATGCATGCAAGAAAAATTAAAGCAAACCCTAAAACCTAATTTCCTCCTTCTTTGAAATCAATTCAAATGGCTTTTGAATTTTGAAAACCCCAAAAATATTCGGAACCCAAATGGTTATAAACGGTCCCTTAGTGTTTACAGATATTTTACAAATCCTCTAGTATTTTAGAAATATTTAAAACAAATTACAAATGAAAATACAAAGAGAGAAACAAAACAGAAATAAGAAAAGGTTTTTCTGTAAAAAATAGAGCCAGGCGAGCTAATAGGCCGGCCCATATCTTCTCCCCTCCTCCCTGCTGCTCAGTGCGCCCAGCCGCAGCCCATTTGGCCCATATCGCTTCAGCCACTCCTGTCGTCGTCTTCCTATCGGTCGGCAAGCAGCTGCGTGGACATGCAGATAAGAAACACCGTGTCCTCGTCTCTCTCCCCATACCCGACTCTCCTCCTCTCGTGCTCTCTGCCGTTTTTCCCCAAATCACAGGAAACTCTAGCTCGTCGGTCGCCGTTGCCCCCTTCAACTCCGGCCACCCCATGCCGCGCTGAGGGAACCGTCGGAAGCGCCTCGCTGCCCTCTTCCTCTTTCGTGAAGCGTGCAAGCAGGGAAGCCCTCCTCTGGCCAGAATCGAGCTCGTTCCGTTGTCAGCCGTCACCTTTGTCACTGTCGAGTCGTCGTCGTTTGGCCTCCCCTCTCCGCACCGACAGCAGCATCACGTTCATGGTGAGATTCCGGTGCTAACACGCCTCTCCGTTGCCTCTATCTCTTCCTCTGTTGATCCCGCGTCGTGCAACTGCCGCTGCTGTCGCTGTCTGTCATCGCCGGCGAAGCTCCGGTGGCCAAAAAACGGCGGCGCCACCACTATCTGGTAGCCCGCGTCCTGCTCTCGCCAACACGCCTACCCGCGCCTCCAGGCGAGCTCAGGATCAATGGATCCGTGCACCACCTGGGAGCTCCCCTCCATTGCTGACGTCAGCATGACCTCATGCTGATGCAGTAATCTGCCTCCTTTTCTTTTAAATGTTTTTGAAATTCATTTCTGTAGTAAACAAATATATGACATGTGGGGCCCAGTTGTAAGTATTATAAATATTTTAGAAATGTTTTCTGTTTAATAAAATTATTAAAGTAATTCCAAAATATAAATTGTTTTATAATATTCCAAAAAATGACTAAAATGAATTAAAAATGGAGAAATTCATAACTAATTCATTTTAAATCAGAAAAATACAAATAATATATCAAAATGTTCAGAAAATTAAGATCTACACAATAGAGCTATAAGCATACATTGTTAATCAACTTTCATGACAAGTTTAATTAGAAGAACTAAATAACCCCTCTCATATGAATCCGGAGTTCTCCCGAGTTAGGGTTTGCACCCCTCGGAGCCCCGATTAAACTGTCGAGCATGTCTTAGGGTTTCAATTTCAATGCAATTTAACTTGTCATATCATCATCCTTGCTTGAGCATTGCATCGATGCCATGTGTTTATTATTTCCCCTTCTTTCTGGTGTTTGGTTCTTCTCCGGTAGAATACGATATCGGAATCGAGATCGAGATTGAAGACCGAGATCAACACCGTCGAAGCTTGAAGACCAATACTTTATCACCTATAATCAAGTCAAGTACCAGGTGTCCGGAACTCTGATTTCTGGATATCAACTGGCAAAGGCAAGCGAAGCCCCACACATGATATAATCCTATGTTTTCGAGCATTTCAATTCTTGCCATGTGCATACGATTCCAAAGTATTTTATCGATAGATGGATTAATCCTATCTGATGCATGTTACCTTTGAAGCCTATACTCCCTGATCCACTGCTCCTAGCATAACTAGGGTTTGGCTTGTGAAGCGTTGCTAGAGCTGTTACATCTATTGTGCTTAGCCATGCTTAGTTGTTACTACTGGTCCATCCGGTTGATGAATCAGAGCTACGAATGTACCTAGTATGACAGGATGACGTGTTATGATCAGAGATGGATTATAAACATGCTAAGGCTTGTATGGGAGGCCACGGTGGGTTGTGGTTTTTGCAGTCCCATACTTGCCACTATTAGGACCTGATCTCTTGCCTATGGTCCAAGATGAGCGTACAGCCACACGGGGGCCTGGAAACCCCCTCGGCCAACTAACTTGCCGAGTAGATTACATGAGTCACATAGTTCAGGCGTTCCATTCGACATACGAATTCTGGCTTTTCTCGAAGGAGGTGAAGGAGGTGCATTCATACAGGTAGGTAAGCGTGGCAGGGAACAAGAGATGCCCGACATCCGTAATCTTGAACCCTGTTCACATCATTAGGGACCGACTTCGAGACTCGACCCGTTACAGCGACATCTCCCTAGTGTGTGACTCATGGTCTCGGCGAAATCAAGGTAAAGGTCATGTCTAACCACCCTCTACCGGCCTTCCAAGGAAGAGGGCTACTACTAGTGGCATTAAGAGAAGGTTACTATGTGTGGGTAAAGTTGTACACCCCTGTAGGGTTAAATCTTTTCGAAAAGCCATGTCCACGGTTATGGACGAACTTGGAGACCAGATTCTAAGATCATAGAGAACTTTAACCTAATCGTAAAACTTGGCAAGTTGATCAACGTGTGCTTAAGGATGCTTCCTCATGGGTACGAGGGGTGATCCTAGGTAGGTTCAGTTGATGATGATTCGGTGGATATAAAAAGATGATCAAAGATAGAGATACCGCTCTGTTATCCCCTTTTAAAATATTCTGATTAGTCGAGATTCTTCTCCCTCTTGTTTTACAAACAAAGATGGCTTTATGCAAAATAACTCCACTAGCCATAAGTCTTGCGGAGTACACCTTGTACTCACCCTTGATTTGTTGATACTTTTGCATCAAATTAAGTGTTACCATAGAAGATGAGTTCTTCACGGCATCGACATCGACGAGTAATTTGGAGTTCCCAGACGGCAGTCTGAGATCTATGGATTGGACGTCATTGTTATGCTTCAGGCCTCTTAGGCCATTTGTTAAGTTTGCTATACTTAATAGCATAATTTGCCTTCCGTTGTTTGATGTTTGTGGTCAGTGACTTCTGTTTGTAATATTTTGGTTCTTCGCTCAAATATGAGATTGCTGTAATTTTTGTGTCATAGGGTCACTGTTGTGTTACCGATTCTCTCTATGTACGCTTTCGAGATTAGGTTAGGCTTATGTTCAGACGAAGGTCTGAGAGTTGTCTAGCCTTAATCCTGAGGGTGTCACAGGTTTTGGTATTAGAGAAATACCGACTATAGGAAACCCTTTCTATTGGTCGATGTTGAGTCTAGTGCTTGTGAAAACTATTTTCAAAATGAAAACTATGTGTGAAAACTCTGGTATGCTTCTTTTCTTATTATCCAGTTTCATTCTAGCTCTGGGTTATCTTGTCCTGTTTTGATTTGGAAAAGTTCTGCTATCTCGTCCAGTCTTTCAACACTTAGGTGCCTCCTCAGGCATGCCGGTTCTCAACCATTTGACCTAGTGTTGAGTTCTCTAGAGTCAGTTGTGTGTGTTCCCTGTTTCCCTTTGTTCTGTTTCTTCTGAGAGATTCCTTTCTATCATGATATCTCTGTCTTTTGGACCCATGATATTATATTGTAGGATCCATAAAGTTTTGTTCTAGGCTTCGAGGTCTCCTTTCACCTCGTGTGCCTTCTTTTCATTTGTTTGGGTACTTCCGAAGTTGTTTCTTCTCTTGGAAGTTACCTCGTGATTACTATCTTGTAGTGTACGCTGTGTCACTCAAGTAGTAGTTATTCCTTTCTTTGAGTTTTAACCCTCGGACTTGAACCTAAAATCCCCGATTGTGCTGGATTCTGGTGTTGTGAATCTTGTACATGACGCTGACCTTTAACCCAAGATCCATTTTGTTGACCCATGTGGTTAATGTTTACACATTACCTCAGAATGTCTAGTACCTTCTAGTATAGCCTTCAATCTTGTGGATATTGTCGCTATTGAATAGTGACGATAAAGGACTTCCCCTACCACATGCTATGGCAGATGTTCTTTAATGAAACCAAATAGATCACGACAAGAGCTCTGTTCAAGAGTCTCGCATCTTTATTCATGACTCTGCCACACCTTCCTTTTCTATGCATTGGTTTTCGGAAGATTGTTGACTTATGCATCTATATCTCGAGATTCTATTCTGAGCATGTTCCTTACCTTGTTGCTTTCCGACCATTGCCTACCAGTTGGTAGCCAAGTAGTAGTGTGCATTAGTGTCTTCCGATGCAAGATACTCTTGTGGTCCATCATGATAAACCATTTTGGGTTATCTAGGAGAAACAAACTCCAGTACCTCGTCATTTCTAAGACCAGGCCAAAGTGTTGTAATCCACGGATCAATGAGCGTTGATTAGCTTATGTTCTGTTCTACCCTGAAGTATCACACTCTTTTATACTAAGATGTCGTGTTGAGTTCCACGACCTCCTAATGAAGTGATGCTCTACACATTTTTACTCACCTTTCTTCTTTGTTGTTCGCGCTCAGGAAAGTTGCGTGTGCGTAATAATGTGGTCATCTGAGATTATTAGCAATTGTTATTGCTTTGAACTCTAAGGACATTTGTGTCATTCTTATTGTGATTGATAAACTCTATCACTAAGAAAAGGATGATTGTGTTATCAAGTCCGCTATTCTGGTGCACCCTCTTCGGTCAAAGATTTAGGCTTGTGCCGAAGCTTTGAGACTACGTCTTCTGGCCTTACAAAGCAAGTTTCCTCTCGAACTAAGTGACATATCGGTGGTTCGTGATATTCTAGATGTCTACTAGAAGTATCGCCATGTTGCCACATGACCGTGTTGTCAGGTTCTTGAGTAAGTTGTTTCTTTAAACCGCTCCTTTCTCCAAGGATCCGTACTGGATACCCCTGAACTAGTTGGTTGAGCTTAAACAACAACTTGGAGAGTTATAAGACAGAAGTTCTATTTAACTGCGTTCTCTGTAAAGGGATGTTTAGTTTTGTTCGTGATGAAGTAAGATAGTATGTCCTTCATGGATATGTCATCTATCCATGCCTTTGATTTGATTGGGCAATCGTCAAATCAAACTCAGTTCCAAGGACTATCTTGATGATGTTTCTCCTCGTAATGTTTCACTTGAGTGCATCTTCATGTCCTTTGGTTTGACCAATATTCTTGCTTTGTCCAAGCAACATATGAGTCCATCTTAATGGAGTGTCTTGATAAGTTTGTTATTGAGCCCATCAATGACATCCTTACCTTCTCCATGCTAGAAAAGATTCTTCTGAAACATTTGGCATTAATGTTGGAAACTTTTGAGAACCATCTTCGTGTTATCTCGAAGTATGTGTTCTGGATGTTAGAAGTAACCTTTTCCGATTCATGCGCAAAAATGTTGAAAGATGTCGCCGTGGATCTAAGTAGAGTTATCATTGTTTCTCCGGGAATCATTTCCAAGTTAGTCAAGCATGTGTGAAGAATTCTTGATATGGTAGGTTGATACCTCCACATCTCGAGATGATCCTCCAGGCACATCAAGCCACTGATTGATTGGTTCACGAAAGATAAGAAGTCCAAGGAAACTTCTATATCCTCCTAAATGTTTCCCAACAAGGATTCAATCGTGTTTCATTGCAAAAATTCATGTAGATGCAATAATCTTTTGTTAACTTGCTAACACATGGGTTCCGCAATCTAGCTCATCTGTTGGAGTTTGACATTGAAATCCATGTCTTGATAATCTAGTGACTTTACCTCTATGGTAAATGTTGCACACATTCTATTCGGACATGCTGAGTCTGAAGTATCTCTCCGCTTAACCAAAGCTGAATCTCAAGCAGCAATAATGGTTGGTGTTCCTCAATTGTTACGACGTAGGTTTATTGTAACTCTGGCAAGATTGATGTTGTGGTTGACACAAAAATCCAGAATACCTATTGCCACACTCCCTTGAATCAGCAATAACAACTATTTCTAATGAGGCTTCTTCTATGATTTGTTATAGGAGTTGTGCTTATGGTCTTCTTTGGATCCGAAGTATGACCTTTACTTGATGACTGATTGAAGGCTTGTTAAAAGTTTGATATCAGTATCTCGAACATCAAGGAGAACATTTAAAGTAGTGTTGCTAAATGTCTCTTGGTTAATCCTCCAGACCCTTTTATGATGCAAGCATATTGTTATGCCAAGTACTTGGATTCTGAGAATGAAGTTTCTTTCTTCTCGTGTCATCAGGAATCTTCTCCACTATTCATCTTGGTGGTGTAAAGTAATATCAAGATCGTTGGCAAACATTTTGGTAGTCCTGGATGAATAACGAGTTTTCTTCCCGCTTTCTTAAACATGCTCGAAGAGCGACCATGATTTTGGTAATCAATAGTTTCTATCATTACATGTTCCTTGTGGCTCTTACGAGTCCTCTCCACCGAAACACCTTTCGATCTTGTCCTTCTGATGAACCAAAGAATGACCCTTTTGTGTCAAAAGTAGTTCAACAGCTTGGTTTTGCTGGTATCTATCTTTTCCACCTGTGAAGCTCTACTTAAGTTGTCTAGTAGAGGTTCACTTCCCGAAGTCTGTGTTCCTTCTCCATCTGTTGGAAGTCTCCTTTCCTCAGAAGTCAAAACTCTTCTACAAGCTCCATGGTCTCAATCCTTATGAAGACCAGTTATCTGTCACCTTGAAAACCATCTCCTTTTGTTTTCTCCGTTACCTTGGTGTGTTTCATGTCTGTTGGCTTTACAAATGTTATAAAACATCTATCCATGAGATACTCAGTTTGTGTTTCCGTGTCATTCCCTCTCTTCTTTAGTGTGAGCAGCCACCTCGAAGATTATGAAGTGCTTCGTCAATTCGTCATGGTGGCATGGATCCACCTCTTCGAGAAGATCGTCAAAGTTTAGTGTAACCCTGTTCCTTCTATCTTTCTACCTAGGAATCTCGGGACAAGATTATTTTAAGGGGGATAGAATTATAACAACCCTAGTTTTATTAATAGTAAATAAGAATTTATTGTGCATTCATGAGCATCATTTAAAATGCATGCAAGAAAAGTAAATCAAACCCTAAACCCTAATTTCCTCATTCTTTGAAATCAATTCAAATGGCTTTTGAATTTTGAAAACCCCAAAAATATTTAGAACCCAAATGGTTATAAAGGGTCCCTTAGTGTTTACAGATATTTTACAAATCCTCTTGTATTTTAGAAATATTTAAAACATATTACAAATGAAAATACAAAGAGAGAATCAAAACAGAAATAGGAAAAGGTTTTTCTGTAAAAAATAGAGAGCTAATAGGCCGGCCCATCTCTTCTCCCCTCCTCCCTGCTGCTCAGTGCGCCCAGCCGTAGCCCATTTGGCCCATACCGCTTCGGCCACTCCTGTCGTCGTCTTCCTCGATGACGTTCGTCGCCTGCCACATTGCGATGCTCGCCGCCGCCCCAGGACATGCGGATAAGAACCACCGCGTCCTCCTCTCTCTCCCCATACCCGTCTCTCCTCCTCTCGTGCTCTCTACCATTATTCCCCAAATCACAGGAAACCCTAGCTCGTCGGTCGCCATTGCCCCCGTCGACTCCGGCCACCCCATGCCGCGTTGAGGGCACTGTCAGAAGCGCCTCACCGCCCTCGTCCTCCTCCGTGAAGCGTGCAAGCAGGGAAGCCCTCCTCTGGCCAGAATCGAGCTTGTTCCGTCGTCGGCCATCACCTTTGCTGCCGTCGATTCGCTGTCGTTTGGCCTCCCCTCTCCACACCGACACCGTCATCGCGTTCGTGGTGAGATTCCGGTGCTAATGCGCCTCTCCGTTGCCTCTCTCTCTTCCTATGTTGATCCCGCGTCGTGCAACTGCCGCCACCGTTGCTATCTGTCGTCGCCGGCGAAGCTCCGGTGGCCAAAAAACGGCAGTGCCACCACTATCTGGTAGCCCGCGTCCTGCTCTCGCCAAAACGCCTACCCGCGCCTCCAGGCGAGCTCAGGATCAATGGATCCATGCACAACCTAGGAGCTCCCCTCCATTGCTAATGTCAGCATGACCTCATGCTGATGCAGTAATCTGCCTCCTTTTATTTTAAATGATTTTGGGTTTAGGGTTTGGATGAGCCAGCCTGATCGCAAGAGAGCTCCAAATACAAATCAAATTGGACTAGATGAAGGAGGAGGGTTAATAATCACGCCATGCACCACGGCAACGGCCAGAGAGGACCACAACAGCGGGAATCGCATGGCGGCGGTGTCGGTAACCACGGGTCAAGGAAGAAGCAGAGGTGAGAACGAGAGAGAGAGAGAGAGAGAGAGAGTACGGGCCAATAGGGCCAGTACCACTTTGGGAGGATATTTTAACCAGGCCAATTGGGCCAAGATGGGTCCAAATAGCCCAATGGGTTGGCCCAAACCCTGAAAGGATTTTAGTAATTTAAGTAAAAGACCAAAATACCCCTAGAATTCAATAAATATTCAAAAATAAAATAAAAGACTTAAAAATGCAAACAATATATTTTTAGATTCATAATAAAATAACCTATTTAAATAAATTAAGAAACCTATTTTTAATAAATGAATTTTAGGTTAAAGATTTTATAATATATATTCCTTATAGAATTTTATAAAAATTAAGAAAATACAAAAAATAAATAAAAATAACTTTGATTATATTTGGTTATTATAGTATTTTAGAAAAATAATAAATAAACATTTGAAGTTACCAAAATAAAATCTCCTTAATTAAAATGCTTATTCTTAAAAAGAATTATCAAGTAAATAAATATAAGAATTAAAATTAAATAAAATTTAGCTTTTAACTCTATTAATAATATATTACATTATAAAAATAGTGAATATAATATTTATAAAATATTAAGGATATTCCTTAAAATGAATTTCTTAATTACCTAAGAAATTCCAGAGAACTAAAATATTGCGACAAACACATAAAGAGAATAAATAACAAATGATGCATTACATTACTATGCATATTCATTTTTTCCTCTTTAAATATTGTCCTTACCGGGCAATAATGATGTTTTGTAGACATAGAAGCTCAAGGTATGGTGCAAGCATCCGACTTCACTACCTTGCAATCACAAGGCAAGTTCATAACTTGCTCGTGTCCTTTGAAAAGTCTTTATCAAAGTATTTATAAATTGTGTGTTATCATCTATGTTTCGAGGAAAGAAAATATTATTTTCTCAAATAAATAAATTATTGATATAATCCTAAGTGATGATATGGATTAGACGAGCAATAGAAATTAGGTTTATAGTTGCAATAAGGATAATCACTTAGGAATTAACAACAACCCGTGACATCAGTGATTCTAGCGCCGTATATCACCCTAACCATGAGATTTGGAAAGGGACGAAGAAGTCAGCTGGATCTTCCTCCTTTCACATGAACAAGGTGTCCATCTCGTGACGCTGATGTAATTAAGAGACTCAGCATGGGTGGGACCCCTTAGTTCCCCGTGATATTGGTGTCTAGACTATCCCTTAGCGACCGTCATAGGTATGTCCTCATATTGATGGGGGCGACCAGGTTCCTATCTGCTCACCGGAGTACTCAAGGATTCAACCATAGTTATTTTTGCTATGCGGAATAACAGAGGTCGTTCTTCTTGGGGGGTCGTGTTCTATGTGGGGTCGCGAGAAAGGTAAGTGATTGGCTTGGATTACCTACTGGGCCCCACATCATGGAATTGTGGACGGGAAAGTACGCCTGGTTGTGCAACAAGGAGTTGATATCTCATGGGTAAAGCAACGCACCTCTGCAGAGTGTAAGAACTGTAACTTGTTACTCCCTGTTCCAGGAAGGAGCTATGAGCGCGACAGGAAAGGAACTCCATGAAAGTTCTGGTCAACCTGTGAAGGTTGATGAGCATAGTTTTTAAGAATAAAATCAATCTTTGAAGAAAGATTTACGAAAATTGCATAGTGCCAAGGATTAATAGTCCGAGGTGGTAGATAGAGCATCAAACTTCCCACCTTGCATATAATAAATTTGCTGGGTAACGCTGTTACTCACCCTTTTCTTTGATCCCCTGCTTAGACTCTGAGGATCCAGAAGATACCCCAATATATGCAGTTGAGAGCTAAGAGGAGGTCTACTACAAGGAGCCAGATCTGGCCGGTGCTGTAGAAGGGGTGGACTACGACATCGTCTATGGAGGAGAGCACAATGAGTCAGAATAACTGCCTTAGTATTAGTAACCAATTGAGTCGAGCAACATGAACAATATATAATAATAAGTTGCTGATCTCAATTCGAAGTTGAAGTTATCACTTTAAAACTTCCACTGAAACACTTTATATTTGGTTTGTAAGATGAATCTTTTGAAGTCTTGAACTTCTGGTATTGTAATAATAATAATGTGTGTATGTTTGTAATATGGACCCACAATGTTTCTGTTGTACCACTCTAAGGGATGTGATATTTACGGAATGGTATTCTGTGGATGTCATGTCAACGACTATAGTATACTACACATGCAGTGGTATGCTGGGTCACCGCATCCTTCATAGGAAAGATATCCTCAAATAAAGCCGAATCAGTCGACTCCATGATTGTACCAAGATGAATGTCATGTACTTCAGATTTTACTATCAAGAATCTATAACCAATGCTATGGAAAGCATAGCCCAGAAAAACGCAATCAATGGTTTTTGGTCCAAGCTTGCGCTTCTTGGGGATTGGTACATTAACCTGTGCCAAACAACCCCAAGTACGTAAGTAAGAGAGTTTTAGTTTTTTCTTCTCCCATTCTTCGAATGGAGTAATTTCTTTGTTATTTGTGGGAACTCGGTTTAGGACATGACACATAGTCAATAGTGCCTCCCTCCCACCATTCCTTGGAGAGACCCGATGTGTCTAACATGGCGTTAACCAAATTTGTTAGAGTACGGTTCTTTCTTTCGGCTACTCCATTTGACTAGGGTGAGTAGGGAGGCATCCTCTCATGAATTATGCCATGTTTTGCACAAAAAGAACCTAACTCGTTGGAAAAATACTCTCCACCATGATCAGACCTAAGCCTCTTAATCTTTCGATCAAGTTGATTTTCTGCTTTAGCTTTATAGATTTTGAAGAAACTCAAAGCCTCATCTTTTGATTTCAGAAGATACACATGACAATATATCGTACAGTCATCGATCAAAGTCATAAAATATTTCTTTCAACCTTTTGTTAACACACCATTCATCTCACAAAGATCAGAATGTATGAGCTCTAGTAGTGTTAAATTTATCACTTCTGCGGTCATATGTGACTTGCGAGGTTGTTTAGCTTGCACGCAGACTTGGCACTTCGATCCCTTAACAGTTGTGAAAACAGGGATTAAATTCATTTTGGCTAGCCGCGTCATACAACAAAAATTAATATGACAAAGACGAGAGTGCCAGGCATTTGATTCAAAATTCGTGTAAATATGATTAACAACTTTATTACAAATGTCTAATCGAGATAAGAGGAACAAGCCTCTGCACTCATAGCCTTTACCAACAAAGGTTCTATACTTCGAAATTACAAATTTATTGGACTCGAATACAATCTTGTAACCATCTCGACATAGAAGAGATCCGCTAACAAGATTTTTATTTATTGAGGGAACATGATGCACGTTCTTCAGGCGCATGGTCTTTCCCGAAGTGAACTTCAGATCAACTGTACCAACACCATGAACAGAAGCATGCGTGCCGTTCCCCATCAGCACGGTTTGAGTCCCTCTGACCTGATATGAAGAAAACATGGAAATATTAGAACATACATGTTCATCAGCGCCCGTGTCAATCCACCAATGAGGAGAATGACATAATGAAAGAACAGTAGGTAATATACCATACCCAACATCTTTCATCTCAACGTCGCTCATGACAACATTAGCAGTCTTGATGCCCTTCCCATGCTGGCACTTGTCAAAGCGGTTGGGACAAGCAGGAGCCCAATGATCAGGATCACCGCACACATGACAAGCACCTTTCTTCTTATCAGTCTTCTTCTTGAAGCTAGTAGACTGTGAGGCCTTGTTCTTTCCATCGAACTTTACTTTGCCACCAAACTTGCCTTTGTTCTTGAAATTGTGAGGCTAGAAGTTCCTTTTCTGTACCAGATTGGCATTAGAACCTCCCTCGGTACCTCGAGCACGTGTGTCTTTTGCTCTCGCCTTCTCTTCCACATCAAGAGTCCCAATGAGATATGTCATGAAGAACTCTTGTCTCTTGTGCTTCAGAGAAGTAGCAAAATTCCTCCATGACTGGGGAAGCTTGGCAATAATGCCTCCGGCAACAAACTTTCCAGGTAACACACAAGTGAAGAGATCAAGCTCTCTGGCAAGTGAATGTATTTCATGAGCATGCTCCATAATGGGGAGGTCATCAACCATCTTATAGTCATAGAATTGTTCCATGACATATAGTTCACTACCAGCATCAGAGACTCCAAATTTTCTCTCGACCGCATCCCACATATCCTTGTCATTGCTAAATGATAGATATGAATCAACAATATTGTCGCCAAGAATGCCGATCAAGGCAGCCTTGAAAGTGGTATCAAGTTTTTGGAACGCCTCTTCCTGAGCAGGATTAAGATCTCCCTCAGGTGCGCCATAGATGGCGTTATAGCAGCTCATGGTCTGAAACCAGAGCACTGCTCTCGCACGCCATCAATTTTAATTGACACCTTCAAACATAGGTGGCTTCATAGAAGCAACAAAGCCACTTGGGGCAAATTGCATAAAATAAGGTTTTTAGATTATTGAATAAAAGAGCAATTTACCAAGCGAATTAACCAAAATAAATGCTAGATAAAACCTGAAAATAATAATACAAACTATACTAATCATGTGAAAAAGCGAATACATATTAAGGCACCTAACCAAACAGACTGCAAGGCGTATAACTTGAGACACGATCAGAACAAGGTTGAGAAAGAGAATATACACGACAGCAGTAGCAGAGGAAGAGCCAGCGTTCGCGTTGGCACCATCGTCAGCCATGTCATCGAGGAAAAGGTTGCTGATGTCGAGGAAGAAGTCCTTGTTGGGGAAGACGTCGGCATAATCGCTATCCGTGAAGGAATCCGTGATGAAGCCAGTAGTCGCGCCAATAGTGCTCCCCAAAAACCTTATCACCCTTCTCTCGTACATGAATCGAAGCAGCGGGGTCTCGGAGGCCTATTGTCCCGGATCGCGGTTCACGCGCAAGACGGGATGGAGAAGACTAGATAGCACAGTGCTCTGGAACTGGAGACACAAAGGGATGTGTGGAAGTATGTCTGAGAGGAGGCGCGACCTCTCTCTTATAGGCACGGAGGAAAGACAGACAGGCTGCACAGGAGGTGAAACGAATGGACGGAAGTTAAAGGAAACAGGCGGCAGCCAACCGGACAGCCTCCACTCAGTTCGTATTCATTAAAAGTCCACTCGAGCAAAACGTTTCAGCTTCTGTATAACTAATCATATACCATTCATGCGTGGCAAAATAAAGCTCGGCTCGGCGAGATTCCCGCAACCCGCGGCGTGCGCGTCGTGATTTGACGAGGCGATGCGTGACATGGCGTGGCGAGGCGAGCGAGGAGGAGGAGCGCGCGTGTATATGTCTTCTCTTCTCAAGCTCGTACAAGTGGTGGAAGAGCTCTCCTTATAAGCTGGTCCAACTTCCTAGCAATGTGGGACTAAACATTTGTCCCAGCTCTTGCCTTACATGAATGGGCCAAATGGGCCTCTAGGATTTCAGGAATTTATTGGCATTAATAAATGGGCTGGCCCTATTTAGGCAAAAATTCCAATAGTTGGTTGGTCCCAGTTGTTAGTATTTTAAAAATTTCCATAATCATTTTAAAAAATGAATAAAAATCTAGAAAGTGGGCCTAGATGGAAAAATAATTTAATAATTCCAATTTTTTACTTATTTTAAAATGATTTAAAATGGATTAAAATTAAGGAAAATCATAACTAATTCATTTTAAATCAGAAAAATATGTTTAATATATCAAAATGTTCAGAAAAATGAGATCTACACTTTAGAATCAAAATAATGCATTGTTCAAGAAATTTCATAGCAATTTTAATTAGAAGAACAAATGAACCCCCATAGGTGACTCCGAGGTTCCCCTGTTTTAGGGTTGCACCCCTCGGATGCCGCTTAATACCAAGCATGCTTTAGGTTTACATTTCAACTCTATTTAACTTGCCATATAGAAGAAAGATTGTGTAGATGTATGTTGACATATGGAACAAGTTTCCCAACTAAAGTTTTGTGCATTGTCCTTAATTTATTAGTTTTTTGATGTGTTCTTATAGCATTAAAATAACTTGCAATTCTTAATTTTCAGAAACTATGGAACCACAGGAGACGAACAAAAGGAAAACTTGCTCGAGGAATTGGTCCGCGGGGGAGATGGCGATGTCACCTTGTTGTATCTGAACAACTCTAGTGAGGGAGATCCGAAGCTCAATCGAAGAGACAACTTCGGTGAGGGAAAAGCCGACGGCTCCGGTGGAATATTAAATATTACAAACTCTAGTGAGGTGCATGTATATATATTAATTAATTAAGTTTCTACTGTCTATATACATATATTAACACTCTTTCTTATTTTATTCCTTTGAATCGAGCAAATCTTATGTAAGGAACAACGAGGCCTAGCCAGAAAGTTGGGAGACCATGAAACATACAGGTTCGAAGAAGTCGCTGCAGACGGCGAACCGAAGGATCCTGCTCATGTTGCAAGAAAATTTGTAAAGAAATGCAGAGTTATTGTTAGGGACTTCTTCCCGATCACCATTCGAGAATGGAATAGGCCAAAGGAGGGAGGAGTTAGATATGTCGGCGACAAAGCCAAAGATATGCTTTGGAATAAGCTCATGGTTAATTTCACCCTACCGACGCTAGAGAAGGTGGATCCAAATGTGGAGGCTCCAAATGAGGAGGATAGAGAGAATGACGGTACCATCGAGAAAAATTCCAGGAGTGGGATCTTAATAAGATAGCCCAGTAATTCACCAACTGGAAGAAAATATTGCACCTTGACTTTATCATGAAAGAGAATACTCCAGACTTCACTGGAAGGTATGAGAACATAAAAGACTACTGGGATGAATTTGTTGTTGGGGTTCGGTGTAGAAAATCAAAAAAATTACTACACGAAAAACCTTGGAATCCCAAGATCTATCTACTAATATTGCAGTAACGGGAGAGGATACGATATTCATATCTTTGAAGACCGAGCGCGGTTAAAGTACCGCGAGGAACATGGCTGAAGAAGACGCCCCGACGCTAACCCTCGAGGTTACGATGTCCTTGTGGCTCCACAAAAACTCCTAGCACCGAAAGCACGGTGCCGCCAGAGGGAGTCACAGACGTACGCCGCTTGACGACGACCCTCGCTTCTCCCTGATCCAACCGAGATTGCGGAAGTAGATCTCCCGGCTCTGAATCTACATTTAAAGTTTGCAACGGTTTTCATACTAAGTTTATGAAAATATGAGTTCAAAGAACTCCACTAAAAACATTAACCCTAATAAATGTCTTACTGATTACACGATCCGTATTCACTACATCACCCCCAATCGTCATGGTCGGCAATATAGTTGCAAAGGCGGACGCTACACGTCGATCATATCATTCATGCGACTCGTGCTCGATCTTTCGATCATCCATGTTCCGAGGCTATGTTTGCACATGCTAGGCTCAACAAATCTAACTTGTGTGTATTACAGTGTAACCTTTCTTATACCCACTGTATGCAAACATAGGCATGTCTGACACCCGATTATCACGGCCTGCCTCATACCAAAGAACTTTCTTGGTGGTGCACACGCAAGGGGAACACAGTCATTGAAATTCAGTTGTTTAGGGATCATCTTATTAATGCTACTGTTCGAGTATCTAATACTAAGCACATAATAAGATACACACAACAATCATACATCAAATGTAAGTGTGATGCGATATGGTCTTCGCGTTGTGACCTCCACCTTGGCACCTCAGATCTGGTGCCAGGGGAACGGCGCCCCGAGGTTCCGGCGTCCAGGAGCCGGCGCCTTCGGGTCCTGCGCCATGGCTCTAGTGCCTTCGACTTCATAGTATACCATCACGATGATAACCGTTACTACTACTTAGCAACAGAAAATAAACTACTTTACCTTGACTATCACCATATCACATCACAACGCTCCCTGCAAAGCAAAGTTAGACGCATCTACGTTATCTTTTGCAAGTTTTACGTGGATGTATGGGCTTTCGCATAATAATTGTTTCTTACCTACGAACATCAACCACAATGCCGATAAAATGATTGTCTCTACTAACCCCCTCTCAGGCTCTACTTTGTAAATGTTATATCAACTATTGAAAGAGATACATACACTCACAAGACAATTATACGGTACAAGCCATATGTTGAGCGTGGAACCAGTCTCGCATAATAGTACGCGTAAGGTCAGTTCAGACCGCTTCATCAATCAATACCGCGATATAAACAAGTACACGTGGGAGGGTAACAATCATAAAGTCGACGCCCACATGTCACAACTCGTGTGTTCTATGCATACTAGCATTACTACGACTAGATCGGATCTGATACCACTGTTGGGGTTCGGTGCAGAAAATCAAAAAATTACTACGCGGCAAACCCTGGAAGCCCAAGATCTATCTACTAGTAATGCAGTAATGGGAGGGTATATGATAGTCATACCTTTAAAGACCAAGCACGGTTAATGTACCATGAGAAACGTGGATGAAGAAGACGCCTCGATGCTGACCTCGAGGTCACGATGTCCTTGCGGCTCCACGACAACTCCTCGCACCGAAAGCACAGCGCCACCAGAGGGAGTCACACATGTACGATGCTTGACGACGAGCCCCGCTTCTCCCTGATGCAGCTGAGATTGCGGTAGATCTCCTGGCTCCGAATCCCATAGAGCGATGGCGCTCCATGGTGAAGAACTCCTCGCTCACACAGCCATGACATGGGGGTCACGGTCGCGAGAGAGAGAGAGAGAGAGAGAGAGAGGAAACACACGCCTTTTATTGATTTCCAGGTGGAAATTGGTGTGTTTTAATACTCCCATGGGCACCTCTATAAATATGCGGAGGGATGGGGTCCCTCCACCTTTAGGTCTCCATGTGGGACTAAAAACTGGTGGAAATAATCAGGAAAAATCGCATAACCGGTTGGGCCGAAACCGGCGAAGGAAACAATTAAAACAGCCCAGGCGCTATGCTAGCTGGGTGGGCCGGGGTGCTCACCCCGCGGCCCAACAACACGTAGTAGCAGCCCCCCGCGGCTAGGTGGGTCAGCGCCATCCCGAGGCCCACCGCGTGCGTGGCTTGCAGCCAGCGGCGGCAGTGGCCCGAGTGGGCCAGTGCCAACTCCCGTGTCCTAGCAAGGCATGATGGAATTATGCCCTAGAGGCAATAATAAAGATGTTATTATTATAATTCTTGTTCATGATAATGTTTATATTCCATGCTAGAATTGTATTAAGCGGAAACTTTAATACTTGTGTGGTTTGTGAACAACACTGTGTCCCTAGTACGCCTCTATGGACTAGCTCATTGATTAATGATGGTTAAGGTTTCCTAACCATAGACATGAGTTGTCAATTGATAATGAGATCATATCATTGGGAGAATGATATGATGGACAGACCCAAACTAAGCGAAGCAATTAGATCGTGTCATCGTGTTCGTCTTTGCGAAGCTTTTCTTATGTCAAATATTGTATTCCTTAGACCATGAGATAATACAACTCCCTGGTATCGGAAGAAAGCTTTGAGGTCATCAAACATCATCCTATGAGAGGGTGATCATAAAGGTGTCTCTCAGGTGATCGGAAAGTATCTGTTGGGTTGTATGTATCGAGATGGGATTTGTCCCTCCCAAGTCGGAGAGATATACTTCGGTCCCACTCGGTAATCGATGTCAACACCGCTTGCAAGCATGTGGTTAAGGAGTTAATCACAAAGTGATATCGGATTACGGAACGAGTAAAGTACTTGCTGTGAACGAGATTGAACTAGGTATGACGGTACCGACGATCGAATCTCGGGCAAGTAAAATATCGCGAGACGAAGGGAATATATATGGGATTGATTGAATCCTGGCATTGTGGTTCATCCGATATGATCATCGATGAATGTGTGGGAGTCAATATGGGTTTCCAGACCCCGCTGTTGATTATTGATAGAAGATCATGTCTGCATATTCTCGAACCCGCAGGGTCACACACTTAACGTGTCTCGACGCTAGGATAGACTGGATAATTGGTTTATGAGTTTTTGTTCGGAGTCTCGGATGGTATCCGGGACATCACGAGAGGTTCCGGAATGGTCCGGAGAATAAGATTCATATAAGACAGTGCAGTTTTTGGAGTTCGGAATTGTTCCGGGTTAATCGGTATTGTACCGGAAGCTTCTAGAACCTTCCGGAAGGGGACCAACGTGGCCCCACCTTCCGGGAGGGGGCATGGGCCTATGAGGGAGTGCCCTGGCCGCATTGGGCCAGGGGCACAAGGCCCCATAGGGCCCAGCCGGCCAAGAGAGGTTTAAACTCTAGATAGAGCTTCTAGAAGGGGGGGTTTCCTTGCCCCCCACTCTTCCTCCTTGGGGACGCCGGCCTTGGCTTGGGGGAGGGGCTAGGGCTGCACCCACCCCTCTATATATAGAGGGCTGGGGGCGCACCAACCCCCTACACCTTCCCCTCCAACCCTAGCCGCCCTGCTGCCCTCCTCTCTCCCTCCCGACTGCTTGTAGGCGAAGCCCTGCTGCAGAAATTCTCCACCAATTGCACCGCGCCGTCGCGTTGTAGATCCAACCCATATCTCCACCATACTTGCTGGACCAAGGAAGGAGGATACATCGAGGTGCTGCACGTGTGCATATCACGGAGGCACCGCCACTTGTGGTGCTAGATCGGATCGGATCGCGAGGAGGAGAAGCGAGTACGACTACATCACCCACGTTCCGACGAACGTTCCGCTGTGCGAATCTTCAAGGGTATGAAGATATAATCCAATCTCTCTTGTTGTTTGCATCTCCTAGATTAGATCTTGGCTTTCCCTCTGTTCGCATCCATAGAAAACTTTGATTTACTATGCCGCGAAACCCTTCAGTGGTATCAGAGCTAGATCTATGCGTAGATGTGTTTCACGAGTAGAACGCAACATGGTTGTTGCGGGCGTTGATGTTTTCTGTTGCAAGCCTCTTGTTTGTGTTCTTCTTATGACGCGGGATAGTGAGATTGAAGCGGTCCAGGCCAACCTTACGCGACGTCGTTCGCGAGACCGGCTCCGCACTTGACGTGTGGCTTGTTCCACACATGCGGCTGGTGGGTGTCAGTTTCTCTCACTATAGTTGTCATGGGATTAACACCGGAGTTTGGCAACCATAATATCACCGTTGTGGCTTTCCGTAGGTAAGAATCATTCTTAGCATCTACTCCCATAAGCCACGTAAAACATGCAACAACAAAGTAGAGGTGTCTAACTTGTTTTTGCAGGGAGTGTTTTCTGTGATATGGTATGGCCCAAGATGTGATGTGTATAATGTATGCGATGATCAATGTTTTGTAATGTTTCACGAATTGCATGTCGATGAGTACACAACCGGCAGGAGCCATATGGTTGTCTTTATAATTGTGTATGACCTGTGTGTCAACTTCTTATGCGCCATGTAATAGTTTCACTTTATCGCTAAGTAGTTAGCAATAGTTGTAGTTTCTATTCATGGTGGAGGCAATCATGGTGGAGTGATGGAGATCATGCCAGAACGCACAAGATGGAGATCATTGCGCGAAGATTGGCTATACCATGTCACATAAAGTTATATGCATGTGATGTTTATCCTTTTATGTATCTTATTATGCTTAGATCGCTACGGTAGCATTATAAGATGATTCCTCAATTAAAGATCAAGATAAAAAACGGTGTTCTCCCCAAGTATGCACCGTTGCAAAAGTTCGTCGTGTCCAAGCATCACGTGATGATCGGGTGCTATAGACTCTACGCTCACATACAACGGGTGCAAGCCAGTTTTGCACACACGGAAATACTTGGGTCTAACTTGACGAGCCTAGCATGTACAGACATGGCCTCGGAACACATGAACCGAAAGGTTAAGCATGAGTCATATGAATGATATGATCGACACTTCGTTGTCCACCATTGAAACCACATCTCTTCTCGTGAAGATCGGATTAGGTGTGGTGAATTTGGATCGTGTTCACTAAACAACTTGAGGGATGTTGAATTTAGTGGGAGTTCATCTAGTAATTTGATTAAAAGTCGAACTAGTTATCATGAACATAGTCTAATTTGTACTTGCAAATATTGTAGATCACATGGCTAAGTCCAACTTCAACTTCAACGTTTTTGCTGAGAAAGAAAAGCTTAAGAATAATGGGTCTAACTTCACCAATTGGTTCCGCAATCTAAGAATCATTCTTTCTGGCGGTCAAAAGGACTATGTCCTTGGGAAAGCGTTAGGTGACCCCCCTGCTGCAACTGCGCCGGCTGATGAGAAAGTTGTCTATCAGTCGCGCAAAGATGATTATGGTGTGATTAAGAGCACCATGTTGTTTGCTATGGAACCGGAACTTCAAAATTGTTTTGAAGACTATCCCGGGCCCTTTGAGATTCTCGAAGAGCTGAAAACCATGTTTCAGACTCAGGCCCGTTATGAGAGATATGAGATCTCTGAGAAGTTCTTTAACTGCAAGATGGAGTAAGGGAGTTCCGTTAGTGAGCACGCCATTAAGATGACGGGCTACACTCAACGCCTTGAGCAACTGGAATGCACGATTCCAGAGGAGCTCAAGATTGACAGGGTTCTGCAATCACTCCCTCCCAGCTACAAAAGTTTTGTAGTGACTCATAATCAGATTGGTTCCACTAATACGATCACCGAGCTCTTCGCAAAGCTGAAGGCTGCGGAGGTGGACATCAAGAAGGATAATCATGTGTTGATGGTCAACAAGCCCTCCTTTAAGAAAGGTAAGGGTGCAAATAAGCCCTTCAAGAAAGGCGGCGGCAAGCGCGTTGCCCCTGCTGAGAGGAAGCTCAGGTCTAGTCCTAAGCCGGACACTGAGTGCTTCTATTGCAAGGACAAGGGTCACTGGAAGCGCAACTGTCCGAAGTACTTAGCGGACAAGAAGGCTGGCACCATCAAAGGTATATTTGATATACATGTTATTGATGTTTTCCTTACTAGCCCTCGTTGTAGTGCCTGGGTATTTGATACCGGTTCAGTTGCTAATATTTGTAACTCGAAACAGGAGCTACGGAATAGACGACGGCTTGCGAGGGATGAGGTGACGATGCGCGTTGGCAACGGATCAAGAGTTGATGTGATGGCCGTCGGCACGCTCTCCTTAGTTTTACCTTCGGGATTAGTTTTAAACCTTAATAAGTGTTATTATGTGCCTGCGTTGAGCATGAACATTATTTCTGGATCGTGTTTATTGCAAGACGGTTATTCATTTAAATCGGAGAATAATGGTTGTTCTATTTATATGAGTAACATCTTTTATGGTCATGCACCTATTGTGAATGGTTTATTTCTTCTAAATCTCGAAAGGGATGAAACACACATCCATAACATTGAGGCTAAGAGATGCAAAGTAGATAGTGATAATACTACTTATTTGTGGCACTGTCGTCTAGGTCATATTGGAGTAAAGCGCATGAAGAAACTCCATTCTGATGGACTTTTGGAGTCTCTTGATTTTGAATCATTTGACACATGCGAACCATGCCTCATGGGCAAGATGATCAAAACCCCGTTCTCCGGTATGATGGAGCGAGCAACGGACTTGTTGGAAATCATACATACCGATGTATGCGGACCGATGAGTGTTTCGACGCGCGGTGGATATCGCTATTTTCTCACTTTTACCGATGACTTAAGTAGGTATGGGTATATCTATTTAATGAAACATAAATCTGAAACGTTTGAAAAGTTCAAAGAATTTCAGAATGAAGTGGAGAACCATCGTAATAGAAAGATTAAGTTTCTACGATCCGATCGTGGAGGTGAATATTTGAGTTATGATTTTCTCACGCATCTTAAAGCAAGTGCAATCGTTTCACAACTCACGCCACCCGGAACACCACAGCGCAATGGTGTGTCTGAACGCCGGAATCGAACCTTATTAGATATGGTCCGTTCAATGATGTCTCTTACTGATTTGCCGTTATCATTTTGGGGTTATGCATTAGAAACCGCTGCATTCACTTTAAATAGGGCTCCATCTAAATCCGTTGAGACGACACCGTATGAACTGTGGTTTGGTGCTAAACCTAAGTTGTCGTTTCTTAAGGTTTGGGGATGCGAAGCTTACGTCAAGAAGTTGATGCCGGACAAGCTCGAACCCAAAGCGGAGAAATGCGTCTTCATAGGATACCCTAAGGAAACTATTGGGTATACCTTCTATCACAGAACCGAAGGCAAAGTGTTTGTCGCAAAGAACGGTTCCTTTCTTGAGAAGGAGTTTCTCTCGAAAGAAGTGAGTGGGAGGAAAGTAGAGCTAGACGAGGTTATTGAACCTTCTCTTGAGTTGGAGAGTAGCACAGCACCTGAAATTGTTCCAGTGCCGCCTGCACCAACAATAGAGGAAGCTAATGACAAGGATCATGAAGCTTTGGACGATGCTGCTACTGAACGTCGCAGGTCGACAAGGTCGCGTGCCCCTCCTGAGTGGTACGGCAACCCTGTCTTGACTGTCTTGCTAGTAGAAGACAGTGAACCTACGAGCTATGAGGAAGCGATGATGAGCCCAGACTCTGAGAAATGGCTAGAAGCCATGAAATCCGAATTGGGATCCATGAGCGAAAACCAAGTATGGACTTTGGTGGACCCTCTTAGCGACCGAAAGGCCGTTGAGTGCAAATGGATTTTCAAGAAGAAAACGGACGCGGATGGTAATGTTACCGTCTATAAAGCACGGATTTTCGCGAAAGGTTTTCGACAAGTTCAAGGTGTTGACTACAATGAGACTTTCTCTCCCGTAGCGATGTTTAAGTCCATTCGGATTTTATTAGCAATTGCTGCGTTTCATGATTATGAAATATGGCAGATGGATGTCAAGACTGCGTTCCTCAATGGCAACATTGATGAAGAGTTGTATATGATGCAACCCGAAGGTTTTGTCGATCCTAAGGATGCTGATAAAGTATGCAAACTTCAGCGTTCCATTTATGGACTGAAGCAAGCATCTCGGAGTTGGAACCTTCGTTTTGATCAAGTGATCAAGAGCTTTGGATTTGTTCCAAATTGCTATGAAGCTTGCATCTACAAGAAAGTGAGTGGGAGCTCGGTGACGTTTCTGGTACTATATGTGGATGACATATTGATTATCGGAAATGACATCAACATGCTTAACGATGTGAAGAGTTATTTGAACAAGTGTTTTTCAATGAAAGACCTAGGTGAAGCTGCTTATATATTGGGCATCAAAATCTATAGAGATAGACAAAGACGCCTGATAGCTTTAAGCCAGAGTACATACCTAGACAAAGTTCTGAAAAGGTTCAGAATGGATAAGGCAAAGAAAGGTTCAGTGCCTATGTTGTCAGGTAAGATATTGAGCAAGGCTCAGTGTCCAGCTACGGTAAATGATAGGGAAGCTATGAGCAAAGTGCCTTATGCCTCGGCCATAGGTTCTATCATATATGCCATGCTGTGTACTAGACCGGATGTGTCTAACGCTCTTAGTTGGACGAGCAGATATCAAAGTGATCCAGGAGTGGAACACTGGACAGCCGTGAAGAACATCCTAAAGTACCTAAATAGGACTAAAGAAATGTTCTTAGTCTATGGGGGTGATGAACAGCTCGTCGTAAAAGGTTACGTTGATGCTAGTTTCGACACCGATAAGGATGATTCTAAATCTTAGACAGGATACGTTTATATTTTGAATGGAGGAGCTGTGAGCTGGAGAAGCTGCAAGTAAAGCGTGATCGCGGGATCTACAGTAGAAGCGGAATACATGGCTGCTGCAGAAACGTCAAGTGAAGGAGTTTGGATCAGGAACTTCATCACTGAGCTTGGTGTGGTTCCAAGTGCATTGGACCCACTAAAGATATTGTGTGACAACACTAGCGCCATAGCACTCGCTAAGGAGCCAAGATATCATCCAAAGACCAAGCATATCAACCGCAAGTTTCATATAATCCGAGATTATATAGCAGATGGAGATCTGAAGATTAGCAAAGTACATATAGATCTGAATGTCGCAGATCCATTGACTAAACCTCTTCCATGTGTAAAACATGATCAGCACCTCAGTGCCATGGGTGTGAGATTGTTGCCAAATGTAAACTAGATTATTGACTCTAGTGCAAGTGGGAGACTGTTGGAATTATGCCCTAGAGGCAATAATAAAGATGTTATTATTATAATTCTTGTTCATGATAATGTTTATATTCCATGCTAGAATTGTATTAAGCGGAAACTTTAATACTTGTGTGGTTTGTGAACAACACCGTGTCCCTAGTACGCCTCTATGGACTAGCTCATTGATTAATGATGGTTAAGGTTTCCTAACCATAGACATGAGTTGTCAATTGATAATGAGATCGTATCATTTGGAGAATGATATGATGGACAGACCCAAACTAAGCGAAGCAATTAGATCGTGTCATCATGTTCGTCTTTGCGAAGCTTTTCTTATGTCAAATATTGTATTCCTTAGACCATGAGATAATACAACTCCCTGGTATCGGAAGAAAGCTTTGAGGTTATCAAACGTCATCCTATGAGAGGGTGATCATAAAGGTGTCTCTCAGGTGATCGGAAAGTATCTGTTGGGTTGTATGTATCGAGATGGGATTTGTCCCTCCCAAGTCGGAGAGATATACTTCGGGCCCACTCGGTAATCGATGTCAACACCGCTTGCAAGCATGTGGTTAAGGAGTTAATCACAAAGTGATATCGGATTACGGAACAAGTAAAGTACTTGCTGTGAACGAGATTGAACTAGGTATGACGGTACCGACGATCGAATCTCGGGCAAGTAAAATATCGCGAGACGAAGGGAATATATATATGGGATTGATTGAATCCTGGCATCGTGGTTCATCCGATATGATCATCGATGAATGTGTGGGAGTCAATATGGGTTTCCAGACCCCGCTGTTGATTATTGATAGAAGATCATGTCTGCATATTCTCGAACCCGCAGGGTCACACACTTAACGTGTCTCGATGCTAGGATAGATTGGATAATTGGTTTATGAGTTTTTGTTCGGAGTCTCGGATGGGATCCGGGACATCACAAGAGGTTCCGGAATGGTTCGAAGAATAAGATTCATATAAGGCAGTGCAGTTTTTGGAGTTCGGAATTGTTCCGGGTTAATCGGTATTGTACCGGAAGCTTCTAGAACCTTCTGGAAGGGGACCAACGTGGCCCCACCTTCCGGGAGGGGGCATGGGCCTATGAGGGAGTGCCCTGGCCGCATTGGGCCAGGGGCACAAGGCCCCATAGGGCCCAGCCGACCAAGAGAGGTTTAAACTCTAGATAGAGCTTCTAGAAGGGGGGGGTTCCTTGCCCCCCACTCTTCCTCCTTGGGGCCGCCAGCCTTGGCTTGGGGGAGGGGTTAGGGCTGCGCCCACCCCTCTATATATAGAGGGCTGGGGGCGCACCAACTCCCTACACCTTCCCCTCCAACCCTAGTTGCCCTGCTGCCCTCCTCTCTCCCTCCCGACTGCTTGTAGGCGAAGCCCTGCTGCAGAAATTCTCCACCAATTGCACTGCGCCGTCGCGTTGTAGATCCAACCCATCTCTCCACCATACTTGCTGGACCAAGGAAGGAGGAGACGTCGAGGTGCTGCACGTGTGCATCTCACGGAGGCACCGCCACTTGTGGTGCTAGATCGGATCGGATCGCGAGGAGGATAAGCGAGTACGACTACATCACCCACGTTCCGACGAACGTTCCGCTGTGCGAATCTTTAAGGGTATGAAGATATAATCCAATCTCTCTCGTTGTTTGCATCTCCTAGATTAGATCTTGGCTTTCCCTCAGTTCGCATCCGTAGAAAACTTTGATTTACTATGCCGCGAAACCCTTCAAGGCAGCAACCCTCTGGCCAGGTGGCACGTAGCAGCCGCTTCCCACGTGCGGCGCATACTATCTACTGCCCACATGGGCTATTTCAAAACAGCCTTCCTTACCCTTTTTCTGTCCATTTCTTTTTAGGTAAAATCCCTCTGGAATTTTTCCTAACTTTTAGGACGCCTTTTTAAAAATATTTATTTAAATATTCTTTTACAATATAATAATTCTTAATTAATATATAATGATAATATTTAAATAACCATTTATCCCAAAACCCTTTTCTGGTTCTTTTCCTTATTCATTCTCCGAACACCGTCGGATCTCCCGAGACCTTTTCTAGTTTCTCTCTTCTCACTTCTTCGGTGATTCATACTAGCCATTAAAGATCTCCAAGGTTCGTCAAACCCTTAAGCGTGCTAGCCAATAGTTCAAGAATACTACATATATGGCCAAGACTCCTCTATGACCAATGATTAACATCGGGATCTGGATATCCATAATGACCATCTGTGTACTCATCGATATTTATCGTTGAACCGTAAACACTATGACTTATTTCTTTTGTCTCTATGATACTATATTGTCCAAGGTTTCGATCAAGTCACATCCCCATGTCAGTGTTTAACCTCGTTACCGACAATACCTTCTTTACTCGATCCGATAAGTTATATGCCCATGACCTAGTCACACGCTGCGCAGCTTCTGGACATAACTTATCCGAGTGGGCCCAGAGTATCTTCTGCCACATGGATGGACAAATCCTGCTCTTGACGCAGTCTCCTCAGCCTGTTCCTCCAGATACCCAACGTCACCTTTATGATCACCATTTTATTGAGTGATGTTATGTGCCATCAAGGCATCCTCGGGTGACAGTGATTTGATATGGTCTCACGATCTAAGGAAAGAGTCACTATGTTCCCTAAACATCATAACCTGAACTTCATGACATGATCGTGATACGATGCTATAGATAGGGTATGTTCACCATCTCATTCCCCAATGAAATGATCTCATTTTCAATTAGGGGCCAAGGCACCTTCATGATCAAGAAACCTTTGATCATCTGTTGACCAATGAACCAGTGACTAGAGTTTCACCATGAACTACTGTTTGTTTGTATATCACATGTGTATTGATGTTTTCCTATCAATATAGTTATAACATGATATAAAACTTAATCATAAACTTCATGAAATATGACATCTAATATTTTAATCTAGAGCATATTCCCTTAATTTTGGGTCATACAAGCAATCAGAGACAACTCTGAAAAGGTCCAAAACAAAAAAGAAAAATGCTGCTAAAAAGCAATATCACCATACAATGGGGCAAGGTGGCTATAAGGCTAGCATTCCTAAGTGGAAGAAACTTGAGGATGACCTGTGTGCTAAAGGGATCACTCCAGAGCCATACAATTGGCTCTAACGGGTAAAGAATTGGTTTTATAGGCATGGGGGCACGTTGGACTCAGAAGGGAAGTGCATATATAACAAAAGACATGATGAAAATACCATACCCATCGAATACATTAGAAATGCAGTAAAGGTTGTTGAAGAGGGAAGGATCCTTTCCGATAGAGATAATGACGAGCTCACACGTGCCCTTGGGAACGATGAACACACAGGACGAACACGAGGAACACCAGGCTCCAAACCAGGGAAAATTGGGTTTCCCGTCGTGAGGAAGAAATATCCCGATAGAAGCCGTAAGAGGAGAAAGGAAAAGGAGGAAATTGAAGCAAGGAATCTGGCAGACCGAATGCATAACATAAAAGAACAATTAAAGCGGCAACACGATCAAATTGATGCAGTTAGCCAACAAGGTACTATCGGCCCATCTCAGCGGCACATGGTAGAAGCTGCATTCGATGCTACCGGCCTATCTAATAATCGGAAAAGCAGCATGGCTTCCACAAAGCTCTCGGGTGATGATGATGCACCGACGATGGCTCCTCTTGGCTACCCAGTGGATGATATCACGGAGATGACACATTGTGAGCTACATGTAAAAGTTCTGAACATAACCATGAAGGTGGCGGTCGGCTATGCCTTACCAATTGGACCTAAACCAACTTACCATTGTTGTTTGGTTCCACAGGGATATGCTACTGCCGGGGTGGATGAAGTTATGGACGGATTTGACCAGCTGAAGCTTGACTACCCTGCAGGTGAAGGGGATGTGACTGAACTGGGAGAAGCCAACAACGTCACCATTCTATAGCGAAAGGAAATCATTGTGCTTCCAAATCGGACACCAAGGCCATCGACTTCTCAGAGCACTCCATCTTCACCGCTACCTCACCCGTCTCTAGCGCAACAGTCGTCTTTATCGCTGCCTCGTCAGGTGCCGTATCTGCCGCCTCACCCGTCTTCAGCGCAACCGTCTTCGCTGCCGCATCAGCCATCTCTGCCCACTATGGCCCAGGGCCAAAAGCGGAATATTATCGCCGCTACTTTTGGGAGTGGTAACCGATCACCAAAACATCGACTGGAGCCCCTCCCAAAAGTACCAAAGGTTCCTCCCATGAGACCTTACGACTGTACTCCAAAGGAGAATGAGGTAATCGCAAAGTCCCAAAAGAAATAGTGGTTTGATAACCTGAAGCGGACGAAAGAGCCAGAGTTCTCCAGCACCGAAAAAGAAAATGCCCAAGTGCAAAAATGCTGAAGACTCTTCATCAACCCGAGTCAAGGCTGTCATCAGACTATGACCGCTCTATTCTCAAGTCACGTGAGGCAAAGGTGCGGTCGAAGAGTAGTAGTGCAAGCGGGAAATCAGTTCCCTAGACCGGAGAACAAAAAACAATCGTGCCCCCGCTCAGCGTGATTTCCGATACCAAGGTAGTGGCGAGCAAAGGTGCGGTTTAGCAGTATGATCCGAAATATGTTGCAATGTACGGAGAAGCGGTCGCTGCTCATGGTTTGACTATTTCTCAGTACGTAGCCCATTTAGAGTTCCCCTGTGTGATATAGCATACATATACCGGCACGGAAACCTCTCGTCAAACCTGAGGAGGTTAAGCATCTACCAACAAAAATGCAAAGATTGCATAAGTGGTACATGCAAGCCTCAAAGGCAGGGAAAAACTGAATAGTGCTGTGAGTTAGAAACGAGCATTACGGGTATAGATATGCCGAGATAATTATTGAATTTGATGAGCTATTTCAGTTATACAATCAAGACACCATCGACAAAGCGGTCATCGGTGCCTATTGTCTGTAAGTATTATTTCTGTAATTAAGTATCTAGCTAGCTCACCTTATTTATTGGATGTATAATCATACTTACTATATTATGCAGAATGAAGATTCTCGAATGCAAAAGAGGACAAATCTATGATATTGGGTTCATTGACCCATATTGGATTCATCAACATAATCTCCAACAAAAACCCAAGGATACAGAGAGTAAAATTGTAAAGGCGTTAAGGTTTTAAGAAACAAAAAGGGAAATACTATTTTCTTACGACTACGAGTGAGTGTTATTGTTGTCTTGTACATATTATATTTCGCTTACTCGATGTTAAGTGTATAACTGATGAGTTTTGCGTGTGCAACTTTCACTTTATTCTTCTAATCATTCAACCTGACAAAGAAGTAGTACAAGTTATGGACTCGAAACGTAAACCCTTTGAGATGTGGGCGGACATGCAGAAAATGCTTAGGAGGTAATTTCAATCATTATGACATTATATCGATAACTTTCGTTCATTTCCTGATAATCAAGTAAATAATAACATTTTGTCGGACAACGGTTGGAAACGGTTCATCAACAATGGTAAGGGTGCCTGGAAAGAGGAGCTTACATTTGGACCACTGGATGTAAGTACTACTAGCTAGATGGCGCATCTCTTTGATTATAGTTTCGATATTATTATCATGCTTGATTATTATTTTGATTGAATTATGTTCACGTAGAGTGCCTGATGCAAGGACACAGTAATAATTTATGTGGATACTATGTTTGCGAGTTTATTCTTTAGACGACCTGTGAGATTGGCAGAAATTTAGACAAACTTCGAGTACGTAGACAATATTTACAATTTTATTTTTTACCATCAATTGTGTTTAGTTTCATTCATATATATTGACTCCTTTTTAAATTAGATCGAACAGTTGTGGGACGATCTTCTACCAAAGAATCGTGTACGAGCAATTCAAGAGTAATTGGCGAAATTCTTAGATGCAGAGGTCCTAAATCCAAAAAGAGAATACTACCAGGATATGTTGATAGTGGAATAGGGATCGTAAAAGAGATTATATTGTATATATGCATGAAACTCATATACCGTATGTAATATGTTCGATACTTCAATCTCTATATTCATGACGATGTGTAATATAATGGTTCCTTCATTGTTGAGAGCAAAACACAAAATAAAAAACAAAACAATAAATGGAAAATAAATAAATGAAAAAATACAAAATAAATTCTCTGTCACGGCACAAAAAGTACCCAAAATGCAGCCGCGACAGAGAAACATCGGTCGAACCGAGACGAATGGTGCTCCCTCTCGCTCTACACAGTGGCCACGCGAATCCCCTTTCGTCCTGGTTCACAACACAACCGGGACTAAAGGGGCAGGGCTTTAGTCTCGATTGCCCTGTCCCAATTACACAACTGAGACTAAAGCCCATTACCGACCGAGACATCATTGCCTTCTTCCACTAGTGCCGACTGCCACTCCCCAGCTCGCCTCTCTATCTCCTACGTGCCGGTGCACCCTTGAGTGTGGCAGTGGTAGACGGCGGCCCGGCCAGACGTTCCTGCTAGGTGGAGCGCAGCCCGTCGGGGTAAAGCTGCACACGTAGCTTGGTCCATGCCACGTCGGAGAAGCCGAGCCGCAGGAGGAGCACCTTCTTCAGTCACCGCTCGCTTCAGCCACGCAGCAGAGGTCGTCTGCTGGCCTGGCCCCGGGGCGCTGCACGTGTGCGTCAATTCCACGATCTTGGTCCGAGCAGAGGTCGTCGTCTAAGTCCAGGTATGACGACCGCCTGAGACCTGCAGGGATCATCATCATCATATACTACTTTTTAGTTAATTTTATGGATCATCATAAAGTTAAAATTTCAACTTTTTACCGAAACCATGCTTTCACAGGACCCATAAACTTGCCGTTTAGGGCTACACGATGCTTTCACGGGACCAGCTTTTCCGCGGGCGCAATGGTGCATATATACACGTAGTCAGCTAGCTAGCAACCATTTATGTACAAGTCCACTTCCACAGGACAAATACTACGTACACATGAAAAGAAAGCCATGGAGGATGTTGTGAGGAGATAGAAAGCCATAAAGTAATGCTAATATATTCCTCTTTAATTTGCCATCTCCAACCTTTTATATGATGTGCCGCATCGGCGATTCAACTATCATTTAATTAGTGGCAGGGGGCAATTGCCCCCTCCCAGCAAAGTAAGACTACTATCTCTATTTGAGATTATAGGTCCTACGCGTATATCTAGTTCGTTAATTTTACTAATAAAATATAAGTTATATTGCACAAAAATTATATCATTAGAAAATATAACATTTAAAGTTTGTAATAATATAATTTATGTATTATTTTATTTATATTTTGTTGTTCAAATTGGCAACCTAGTTAACCGTGTGTGACCTATAATCCCAAACGGAGGGAGTATTTGACATAATTTTGTCTAAGAGGAATATGCAAGATTCAATTGGTCATGGTAGTTAATAATTTAAATTTAATTAAGCATGAATTGGTTGTGTATTTGAACAATTAAAGATCATTAAGAATTACAAATATACATGATTGATGTTGCATGCATGAAAGAAATAAATATCATAATTGCATTTATAGATATATCGAGAAAATTCAACACAAGAAAATCTATACTACTAAAAGGCTTATGGTCTTGATGGCCTTTGGTCCGTGGTACGTCGTCCTATGGTGCCCGTTCGTTCCTGATCTGTTCTTCTCGCTAGATTGAACCCACAGACGGCCGGATCGGATTCTCCTCATATAAATACTCGCCTTCCATGTCTACACCACGGTAGAAGCCGATCAATCTAGGAGCCTTAGAGCATGTCTAACAGCACCATTAAAACGCCGGCCCTTAAATCGCGAGTAACAGGTGCATGTACTCGCGATTTAGGGTTTTAAACCCGTCAGCGGATAACAGTGTCTATAAATCTAACCCTTAAATCGTGATTTGAACTGAAATTTAAATTGACGAGGCCATTACATACATATTTTAAAATTACATATAAAAAAATTTAGTAGTGGGCGAGCTCGCGAAGGATGCCGCCGCGTCCTGGTATGTCCAAAATGCGAGCTCGTAGTCGGCGGTGAGCTCTAAGTCGCCGCATGCCGTCGTCGGCGAGCTCCTAGTCGAGGACGATCACGTCGACGTCCATGTCGTCGACAGATGTCAGGGCGGGCTCCTCCTCCTCGCCGCGGATGGCGGCGACCGCCTCCTCGATCTCCTCTTGCTTCTTGGAGAGCTTGACGGCGGCAATGGCGGCGGCAAGCTCCTCCTCCTCGCGCCGCTTCTTGGCCTCGAGCTTGGCGAGGGACGCAGCGAGCGCTGCGCGGAGAGCCGCCTCCTCCTCCTCATCTCCGCGGCGCGGGCGCGGGCGGGAAGACGCGACGGATAAGCTCGCGGAGGAAGATTCCTCCACGAGCTCGAACCGCGGAGACGGCCACTCCCTCCTCCTTCCCCAGCACGGCCACTCCCTCCTCCTTCCCCAGCACGGCCGCTGCCGATTCCGCAACTCGCCATCTCTCTCACGCGTAGAAACGGGAGGAATTTCTCGCCGGAGTACGCGCGGAAACGCGGCAGCGGCTAGGGTTTGCGGCGGAGGGACACGGGTTCTAACCCGTCTCCGCTCGCTCGGCCGGTAGAAATAGGGGCTGGAACGGGCCTTTCATACGCCCTTTTGAATTTCGTTTACAAGCCAGGCCGTTTACATGCGCCACCCTTCCGTAAATCCGCCGGAAATTTAAGGGCGCTGCTGGTGTTTTAAGGGTGTTATTAGACTGCTCTTAGCAGCCTCTCCGTCCAACGCCGCTGACCAAGATAGCCACCCGAAGCGCCTTCAAGGTTGAAGAGGTGAATATCTTCTATCTTGCGGTCCAGAGAAGTTCCAAGGCCATGGAGGCGGAGAAGGTCATCTTCCTCGCCGTTAGAGCGGTCTTAAGGCAGCCGAGGTCATCTCCCTCGCCGTTCCTACAGGGTCTATTGGCCAATGAAGGTGTCCTTTGTGGAAGTTGAACCAACGACGTGTCCAGGTGGCAGGGCCGAGCAGTCTCAAGGCAGCCGAGGTCATCTTGCTCTCCGTTCCTATAGGGGTCTATAGGCCGACGGATGTGCCTGTTGTGGGGGTCGACCGACGGCGTGTCCAGGTGGCAGGGCCGCAGCATGCGGCCGTAATCCAACCGGTCTCGGCCGGGAATCGATGCGAAAAGAATAGGGGAGGTCCTGGCCACGAGGAATTGGTCTGGGAGGCGCCGGCTCGCCCGAAAGCAGCATGGCTTGAGTTCTGTGCTTTTCCGATTTTCTGAGACTCAGTGCAGCCATCTTCTGAAGTTTAGTTCAGTCTTTCTTTTCCAAATGTAGTTCAGTCGGAGTCGGCGGTGTTGGCTGGAGATAAGCGCTGGGATAGAGATGGCCCTGACCTCGCTATAGAACCACTCCTCACCTACTTCCTCTGAATTTCACTGGCCTGTGCAGCCCGCACACCTGCTGCTCGCTCGCCGGAAAAAATATCAGCTTTTGCACATAATGATGCCAATAACATAACCAACTGCCAACAACACCAAATAAGAAAAGCAAGTATCCGGTGAGCGAAAGCACTGATTTTTTTTCTAAGACCAGCGTCAAGCTGCCCATGCATATTTTATTAGTTTAAGAGATTTTTTTTATAGCAAGTTTAGTAGATTTTAAAGACTAATAAGTTTAGACAAAGCGTTATGCATAAGTCAGTGTAGGAGTACGAGCGAGTGATATTTCAAGGGTCGATCATTACTACGCCCCCTACCTTGTTGTAATGAGATACCAAGTGACACCGTTGAAGAAGTAAAAACTGCAAAGATATTTTTGGTTGAATCTATGACATATTTTGCTTATTTGTAGGAGGGCACAGATGTAAATAATTGTCAGTGATTACTATGTCAAAGATGTGTTTTTTTTTTGGTTCGCAGCATACAAGGATGCGCGCTACCTCTTTTGAAACAGGCGACTAGGGTACAATAGAATTATAGAATTATCAACCATGTCCTCTACAAAAAATAATTATCCACCATGGCAAATCGCTCTCTTCATGGAACAGGATCGACAATCGTCTATGTTTGTTGAAAGAGTCTCTTATTACCACGTTATACTTACTGATATTGTGCTTGTAGAGAAAATAGGAATGCCCTGCATGGTAACGATAAGAGTTTAAAAACAAAATAAGAGATGAGTAAGATGAGACTAACTAACATAGAGGGAGAAAGAGAGAAGAAGTCGAATCTCGACTGTGGTCTAGAATTAACCTCGCCTGGTCTAGAATTAAGCTCGATGTATGTCAACTTTGATTCATTTTTTGGTGAAATATAACAAGTGTATGCATATGCATTTGATGCCGCACTATGTGAATTACATGTTTGGAAAGTTATGTTACTATTTATGTGTATTTTATATTTACGGACCAACAACATTTAACAAACCGTAGCAACGCACGAACAATTAGTTAGTATGAATAAAGATTGATGTTGCAAGTTTAGATATAGCATGATTCATTTTGCGAGGAGTTGTCGTCTTGTCTCTATACCCGGCATGCATGCTTTTGCTACTTGAGGAGGACTGGCACTCAACGCAACTCAAACACTAGATAATCTGCTTAATATGCCCAAGCCAAAGGCGCACCCTCCAACCCTGTAATCTGCTTAATTACCTTGGAGCTACAACATGGAGAGAGAGAGGGGACAGGTGGCGCCGCTGCAGCTGCATTAGCTCGGAGCAAGGGGTGGGAGTGCCAGGGTGGGAGGGGGCGCGGGTGAAGTCGTACTAGTAGAAAAAAAGCTATCCGTTCGTGCCTCCTAACAGCATTAGTCCCGGTTCCGCCACGAACCGGGACTAATGCTGGCACGCGTCCCTGTTTGAGCAGGCACGGGGCCCGGAGACATGCATCCCGATTGGTAGCGGGGCATACGTCCCGGTTTGTAACACAAACCGGGACTAAAGGTTGTGCGTCAGCCACGTGGCGTGACACACACCTTTAGTCCCGGTTTGTGTTTGTGTTACAAACCGGGACGTATGCTCCCGCCCTCTATAAATGCAACGCCCTAGCCCTCTGCCTCCACTCTGTTTTTTCTTGGTGGAAGGTGTGAGGGGTGTGCTAGTTTTTTTCCCCTATGCATGCATTCAAGGTGTTTGATGAAATGTTTGAGTGAATGATCTCGTTTAATTTCTCATAGAACAAAAATATAGAAGGTGTCCGAGACGCACTTGAGCTTTCTCCTCTTTATTTTCCTCGATCGAGGTTAGCAATCTTATCTTTTCTCTGTCATTGATACAATGCATGTGTCGATGTGAATTGGTCATTTCACTATTTATGATGTCTTGTTTTTGATAAACTTACTTATATGATGCAGATGAACGGTCGGAAATGGATGTACGGTGACCAGCGTGTACCCGGGTATATGAAAGGCGTGGATAAATTTATCGATGTGGCTACGGCAAACAAAGAGAATGGTTTTATATGTTGTCCATGTGTTCAATGTCGGAACAACAAGGAGTACTCTTCCTCGAAAATCATTCGCGGCCACCTGATTATGAAAGGTTTCATGCCCAACTATAATTGCTGGACCAAGCATGGGGAAAGAGGGGTTATGATGGAAGATGGTGAAAAAGAAGATGATGATAACAACTATCATCATATATTTTCTGAATACAGTGATACTGCAATGGAAGACAATGGAGAGGAAGGAGGTAAAGAACGGGCATCAGATGAGCCGGCTGATGAACTTGGTAGGATCATTTCTGATGCAAAGCGAGACTGTGAAACAGAAAATGAGAAGTTGAAGTTAGAGGGCATGTTAGAAGATCACAAGAAATTGTTGTACCCAAATTGTAAAGATGGCAACACAAAGCTCGGTATCATAATGGAATTGTTGCGATGGAAGGCAGAGTGTGGTCTAACTGACTACTCATTTGAAAAGATGCTGAAATTAATGAAGCCGAAGTTTCCAAAACACAACGAACTTCCCGAGAGTACCTACGAAGCAAAGAAGACTCTCTGTCCTCTAGGATTAGATGTGCAAAAGATACATGCATGCATTAATGACTGCATCCTCTACCGCGGTAAGGAGTATGAGAATTTAGATAAATGCCCGGTATGCAATACATTGCGGTATAAGATCAGACGAGATGACCCTGGTGATGTTGAGGGAGAGCCCCTCCGGAAGAGGGTTCCTGCTAAGGTTATGTGGTATGCTCCTATAATACCAAGGTTGAAACGCATGTTCAGAAACAAAGAGCATGCCAGGTTGTTGCGATGGCACAAAGAAGACCATAAGAAAGACGGGAAGTTGAGACACTCTGCTGATGGGTCACAGTGGAGAAAAATCGAGAGAGACTTCCCAGACTTTGTAGGTGACACAAGGAACTTATGGTTTGGTCTAAGTACGGATGGCATGAATCCTTTTGGGGAGCAGAGCTGCAGTCACAACACCTGGCCCGTGACTCTATGTATCTACAACTTGCCTCCTTGGTTGTGCATGATGCGTAAATTCATTATGATGCCAGTGCTCATCCAAGGCCCGAAGCAACCGGGCAATGACATTGATGTGTACCTTAGGCCATTAGTTGAGGAACTCTTACAGTTGTGGGGCAAACCAGGTGTACGTGCGTGGGATGAGAACAAACATGAGCCATTTGATCTACGAGGGTTGCTATTCGTAACCATCAATGATTGGCCTGCTCTTAGTAACCTTTCAGGACAGACAAACAAGGGATATAAGGCCTGCACACACTGTTTAGATAAGACTGAAGGTACATATTTGCATAAATGCAAGAAGGTTGTGTACCTGGCGAATCGACAATTTCTTCCGACCAATCATCCCGTAAGAAAGAAAGGCAAGCATTTCAAAGGTGAGGCAGATCACCGGAAGAAGCCTGAACTCCCTGCTGGTGATGATGTATTTGGTATGGTCAAGGACATAGAAGTAATCTTTGGAAAGGGTCCCGGCGGTCAATCAGTTCCAAACGACGTCGCTACAGGACACGCACCCATGTGGAAGAAGAAATCTATATTTTGGGAGCTGCCATATTGGAAAGTCCTGCGTGTCCGCTCTTCAATCGACGTGATGCACGTGACGAAGAATCTTTGCGTGAACCTGCTAGGATTCCTAGGCATATATGGGAAGACAAAAGATACACCAGAAGCACGGGAGGATCAACAAATTATGAAAGACCCAAAGAACATGCATACACAGAACAAGACGGATAAAGGGCATCACTTAAGTCGTGCCATCTATGCTCTTACCAAAGCAGAGAAGGAAATCTTTTTTGAAGTCCTTTACAGTATCAAGGTGCCGTCTGGCTTCTCATCTAATATAAAGGGGATAATAAATATGGCAGAGAAAAAGTTCCAAAACCTGAAGTCTTATGACTGTCACGTGATTATGACGCAGTTGCTTCCGATTGCATTGAGGGGGATTCTACTGGAAAATATTCGAGTACCCATTGTGAAGCTATGTGCATTCCTCAATGCAATATCTCAGAAGGTAATCAATCCAGATATTCTGCCAAGGTTACAGAAGGATGTGGTACAATGTCTTGTTAGTTTTGAGTTGGTGTTCCCACCATCCTTCTTCAATATTATGACGCATCTCTTGGTTCACCTAGTGGAAGAGATTGCCATTCTCGGTCCGGTATTTCTGCATAATATGTTCCCCTTTGAGAGGTTCATGGGAGTCTTAAAGAAATATGTTCATAACCATGCTAGACCAGAAGGAAGCATCTCCAAGGGATATGGAACGGAGGAGGTCATTGAGTTTTGTGTTGACTTTATTCCTGACCTTAAGCCGATTGGTGTTTCTGACTCGTGGCATGAGGGAAGACTAAGTGGAAAAGGCACGCTGGAAAAGAAAGCAATGATATGTAGGGACGTGGATTCTTTCACTAAAGCACACTACACAGTTCTACATAATTCCACCTTGGCAGCTCCGTATATCGAGGAACACAAGAATATTGTACGCTCCAAAAACCCGGGGAAGCCTGAATCATGGATTACAGATGAACACATGAAGTCTTTTGGTGGTTGGATACGGACACATCTCTTGAATGACACCACTGTTGGAGATCATCTATACTTGTTGGCCGCGTCACCATCTTCTACTGTATTGAATTTCCAAGGGTACGAAATAAATGGGAATACATTCTACACGATCGCCCAAGATAAAATGAGCACCAACCAAAATAGTGGTGTCCGCTTTGATGCAATAGACGAGAATGGAAAAAAGGACACATATTATGGTTACATAGAGGAGATATGGGAATTAGACTATGGAGTCTCTTTTAAGGTCCCTTTGTTTCGCTGCAAATGGGTCAACCTGGATAGGGAAGGGGTAAAGATAGACCAGTTGTACGGAATGACAACAGTGGATCTCAACAATCTTGGTTATAGAGATGAACCATTCGTCCTAGCCAATGATGTGTCTCAGGTTTTCTATATGAAGGACATGTCCTCCAGACCGAAAAAAAGAAAAAATATGCAAACGAATACATCATATGATGAGCCAAAGTGTCACATAGTTCTTTCAGGGAAAAGAAACTTCGTGGGAATCGAGGACAAGACAGACATGTCAGAATATTATAATAAGTTTGATGAAATTCCACCCTTCACAGTGAAAACTGACCCAAGCATTCCGTTAAGTAAAGAAGATGCTCCATGGTTACGTCTGAAGCGATCATAAGGAAGGACATATGCCAAGAAGTTCATGCTCATATTATGTAACTCTAGTTCATGTCTTTCACGGTTTGTGGCATCACCGAAGGATATCTTTCGCGGTTTGTGGCTTGACCGAGACTATATATAGCGGGGCCTTTAGTCCCGGTTTTGTAGTCTCAGTTTTTAATATTAATAAATGTCTTGAGTATTAGTCCCGTTTTGTGGCTGGACCGGGACTATGAAGAAGTTGTCCCGATTCGTATTTACCATTAAGATCTGATCTCCAAACGCGCGCGGTCACATATTAGGGAGTGCCTCTATGACCAGTTTCTTGGAGATGCCGGAGGACTGGGATCCGGTGGCATCTCCCTGAAACTGGTCGTAGTGGTGTGCCTGCTCTCGAAAACCATCTTGCAGCTTGTAACTTCTCTAACTAGATCAATACACCTGGGAGCTAACTAATTTCACATATTAGGGAGTTCCTCTATGACCAGTTTCTTGGAGATGCCGAAGGACTGGGATCCGGCGGCATCTCCCTGAAACTGGTCGTAGTGGTGTCCCTGCTCTCGAAAACAATATTGGAGATGCCTCAATCTGGCTGGAGGACTGGACTCACAAGGATGCCTATTTATAGTACAAGCAGCTCGGCATAGTGTCGACACTTACGAAATAATGTCGACACTCACCCCTATTATTAGTGCTGACTCGTGTTTTGTCCTGGTTGGTGTCTCCAACCGGGACTAAAGGTTCATCTTTAGTCCCGGTTTGTGACACCATCCGGGACAAGGTACACGCCGCACGACATAATGTCGACACTCACCCCTATCATTAGTGCTGCCTGGCCCAACCTGCCGAAATCCCTCCAACCGGGACTAAAGATGAACCTTTAGTATATTGAAAATTCGAACAATAAAAATCCTTCGCGTGGTGTCATATTATGTGACATAGTTGAAAGGAAAAATACCAGACTTGGCATATTATGTGGCACAGTTTGTGATGATGTGCCCATATTATGCATGCATGTGGAGATTGGTAAGGGGAACAATGTTGCAGGAGGAAGTTTTCCTTTTTTGTCGCACGGAAAAACCCTTTTCCATTTTCTGAGCGCAAAAAACGGGTTGTTTTGTGAAGTAACCACCAAAATACTGTTTCAGAATGCTACCGTCCCATTTTACTAAAATACTAGACCACCTTACATGGACTATCTCCCAATCAGGACATCTCAAACCTTTTCGTCCATCCCGGGTAAAAAGGACAAATGTCTGCCGAATCGGTAGGAAGTGGGTCCGGTTTGTACTACATGTACATGATCTATCGCCCGTGATTTTTTGAAAAAATCATTTTTAGACTCGCAATATGTGGTTTCTTCAGAGATCCAATACAAGTTCTAACGATGCTCGTCCCCTATCTTCATGCACGCCGGTTCGACCATAGTTAGAAATTCAGAAAATTCAAAACAGGCATAATAAATTAAAAAAAATCCGAACAATAAAAATCCTTCGCATGGTGTCATATTATGTGACATAGTTGAAAGGAAAAAATACCAGACTTGGTATATTGATCATGTCTCGAAAAAACCTTCACAAAATGACCTATCATGTTCGATGTTTCATGGCTTTCGGTCCAAATGACCGATGTTATGTGCTGAATCACGGAATAGTTTGTGATGTTATGCCCATATTATGCATGCATGTGGACATTGGTATGGAGAACAATGTTGCAGAGGAAGTTTTCCTTTTTGTCGCACGGAAAAGCCCTTTTCCATTTTCCGAGCGTAAAAAAGGGTCGTTTTGTGAAGTAACCACCAAAATACTGGTTCAGAATGCTACCATCCCATTTTCCTAACATACTAGACCACCTTACATGGACTATCTCCCAACCGGAACATCTTAAACCTTTTCGTCCATCCCGGGTAAAAAGGACAAATGTCTCTCGAATCGGGAGGAAGTGGGTCCGGTTTGTACTACAGGTACATGATCTATCGCCCGTGATTTTTTGAAAAAATCATTTTTAGACTCGCAATATGTGATTTCTTCAGAGATCCAATGCAAGTTCTAACGATGCTCGTCCCCTATCTTCATGCACGCCGGTTCGACTATATTTAGAAATTCAGAAAATTCAAAATGGGCATAATAAATTCAAAAAAAATCCGAACAATGAAAATCCTTCGTGTGGTGTCATATTATGTGACATAGTTGAAAGGAAAAAATACCAGACTTGGTATATTGATCATGTCTCAAAAAAACCTTCACAAAATGACCTTTCATGTTCGAGGTTTCATGGCTTTCGGTCCAAATGACCGATGTTATGTGCTGAATCACGGCATAGTTTGTGATGCTGTGCCCATATTATGCATGCATGTGGACATTTTTATGGAGAACAATGTTGCAGGAGGAAGTTTTCCTTTTTGTCGCACGGAAAAGCCCTTTTCCATTTTCTGAGCGCAAAAAACTGGTCGTTTTGTGAAGTAACCACCAAAATGCTGTTTCAGAATGCTATCGTCCCATTTTCCTAAAATACTAGACCACCTTACATGTACTATCTCCCAACCGGGACATCTCAAACATTTACGTCCATCGCGGGTAAAAAGGACAAATGTCTGCCAAATCGGAGGAAGTGGGTCCGGTTTGTACTACGGGTACATGATCTATCGCCCGTGATTTTTTGAAAAAATCATTTTTATACTCGCAATATGTGGTTTCTTCAGAGATCCAATGCAAGTTCTAACGATGCTCGTCCCCTATCTTCATGCACGCCGGTTCGACCATAGTTAGAAATTCAGAAAATTTAAAACGGGCATAATAAATTTAAAAAAAATCCGAACAATGAAAATCCTTCGCGTGGTGTCATATTATGTGACATAGTTGAAATGAAAAATACCAGACTTGGTATATTGATCATGTCTCGAGAAAACCTTCACAAAATGACCTATCATGTTCGAGGTTTCATGGCTTTCGGTCCAAATGACCGATGTTATGTGCTGAATCACGGCATAATTTGTGATGCTGTGCCCATATTATGCATGCGTGGACATTGGTATGGAGAACAATGTTGCAGTAGGAAGTTTTCCTTTTTGTCGCACGGAAAAGCCCTTTTCCATTTTCCGAGCGCAAAAAACAGGTCGTTTTGTGAAGTAACCACCAAAATGCTATTTCAGAATGCTATCGTCCCATTTTCCTAAAATACTAGACCACCTTACATGGACTATCTCCCAACTGGGACATCTCAAACCTTATCGTCCATCACAGGTAAAAAGGACAAATGTCTGCCGAATCGGTAGGAAGTGGGTCCGGTTTGTACTATAGGTACATGATCTATCGCCCATGATTTTTTGAAAAAATCATTTTTAGACTCGCAATATGTGGTTTATTCAGAGATCCAATGCAAGTTCTAACGATGCTCATCCCCTATCTTCATGCACGCCAGTTCGACCATAGTTAGAAATTCAGAAAATTCAAAACGGGCATAATAAATTCAAAAAAAATCTGAAAAATGAAAATCCTTCGCGTGGTGTCATATTATGTGACATAGTTGAAAGGAAAAATACCAGACTTGGTATATTGATCATGTCTCGAAAAAACCTTCACAAAATGACCTATCATGTTCGAGGTTTCATGGCTTTCGGTCCAAATGACCGATGTTATGTGCTGAATCACGACATAGTTTGTGATGTTGTGCCCATATTATGCATGCATGTCAACATTAGTATGGAGAACAATATTGTAGGAGGAAGTTTTCCTTTTTGTCGTACGGAAAATCCCTTTTCCATTTTTCGAGCGCAAAAAACGGGTCGTTTTGTGAAGTAACCACCAAAATGCTGTTTCAGAATGCTACCATCCCATTTTCCTAAAATACTAGACCACCTTACATGGACTATCTCCCAACCCGGACATCTCAAACCTTTTTGTCCATCGCGGGTAAAAAGGACAAATGTCTGCTGAATCGGTAGGAAGTGGGTCCGGTTTGTACTACAGGTACATGATCTATCGCCTGTGATTTTTTGAAAAAAATCATTTTTAGACTCGCAATATGTGGTTTCTTCAGAGATCCAATGCAAGTTCTAAATGATCCATTTTTCTTCCTGCCATTTCTTTCCGCCATTTTTCTTGCCAGCATTTCTCCCGCCAGTTTTTCCCGCCAGTTCTTCCCTCCAGTTATCTTCCTGCCATTTCTCACTATATATATATGTAGGGTTGGCCTCCATTGTCATTGCACATCTCTAGACTCATATCTGCAACCTCATCACTCTTTCCCATGACTTCCACCGTAGCACTAACTCCTAGGGAGGCGGAGGCGCTTTGCGCCTCGAACTACCCCTGCCCACCGGGCTACTGTGTCCCCGTCGGCTGGATGCTGAATGTCGGAGGCGTGCCGGTTCCTCCTGTCCCTCTAGGTGTGGCGTGTCGGATGGCCATCACGAACCACTACTACTTCGAGCTCACGCCAGAGCAGCGGAGGAATCCTAGATGGCATCCCGACTATTTCTCGACTTGGGAAATCTTCTTCGTGGATCAGCGTGAGAGGGCGCTCACCAGGCACGAGGAGGACGGCCCACCTCCTCCGAACTTCAATAAGGCCGGCCATCGGTTGTGGTGGCGTGGTCGGACTCTCTAGAGCGTCACGGCCTACGACACGGCCACCGACTCTAGCCCCCGTCTGCGCTACCCTCAAGTCCAGCCCACTCGTACTCAGCCTTCAAGGTTCAACTACGACGACCCCGTCGACGACAGCGACGAAGGCCGCGACGAGTACGACGACTACAGTGGCGAGTATTACAGGTGTAGGCAGGAGCATGACTGAATCACTCCAACATTGCAAAACAAGTTCGGCCGATTGTGGCTTAATCTGGCCATATATCTTAATTTTCAGTTCTTCTATGTAACTTTGTGTTAGTTGCGTTATGTACTTTAATTCCAGTTCTATCCTAATAAAATTTTCTTTACACCCATTATTTCCCGTCCTTTTTTCTCCGCCCATTAATATATAAAAAATATAAGTTAATTCAAATCCAAATTAAAAACAGAAAATGTTTTGAATTATTTATTCAAATCCAAACACTTTTTATGTTTAAAGTTTTTCTAAATTCCAAATTAATATTCAAAAAATATAAGTTAATTAATTTTTAATTTTAAATGGTTCATAGTTTAAATGGTTACATTAATTATTTTTTAAAAATAGAAAATGGTTTTGAATTAGTTATTCAAATCCAAACACTTTTTATGTTTAAAGTTTTTCTAAATTCCAAATTAATATTCAAAAAATATAAGTTAATTCATTTTTAATTTTAAATGGTTCATAGTTTAAATGGTTACATTATTTATTTTTAAAAACAGAAAATAGTTTTGAATTATTTATTCAAATCCAAACACTTTTTATGTTTAAAGTTTTTCTAAATTCCAAATTAATATTCAAAAAATATAAGTTAATTCATTTTTAATTTTAAATGGTTCATAGTTTAAATGGTTACATTAATTATTTTTAAAAACAGAAAATGGTTTTGAATTAGTTATTCAAATTCAAACACTTTTTATGTTTTAAAGTTTTTTCTAAATTCCAAATTAATATTCAAAAAATATAAGTTAATTCATTTTTATTTTTTAATGGTTCATAGTTTAAATGGTTACATTAATTATTTTTCAAAAATAGAAAATGGTTTTGAATTAGTTATTCAAATTCAAACACTTTTTATGTTTAAAGTTTTTCTAAATTCCAAATTAATATTCAAAAAATATAAGTTAACTCATTTTAATTTTAAATGGTTCATAGTTTAAATGGTTACATTAATTATTTTTAAAAACAGAAAATGGTTTTGAATTAGTTATTCAAATTCAAACATTTTTTATGTTTAAAGTTTTTCTAAATTTCAAGGTAATTATCATTTAAAAAACATTACAAATTTAAACCCCAAAATAAAAAATAAGGCGGGAACAGAGAGAAAATTCCTGAAATTTTTTGAAAACAGGGTCATACGTCCCGGTTGGAGCCACCAACCGGGACTAAAGACCTTGCGCGCGCCCCTTAGGATGATGAAAAAAAAGTGGAGTATACGTCCCGGTTGGTGGCTCCAACTGGGACGTATGACCCTTTAGTCCCGGTTGGTGCCAACAACCGGGACAAAAGGCCCTTCGTTTATAACTGGCGCGCCTCCTCTTCTTCTTCCCCATCTCACTTCTCTGCTTCTCATCGACGCGCACACAGGAACCGCCCCCGACGCCGGCAGGCTACCCGAGCTCGCCGCTCGGCCGCCTCCGTCCTGTCCGCGCACCGTCACCCTCATCCTTCTAGCCAACACACGCAAGCAGGGGCGCCTCCTTCTTGCCGGAATCGAGCCCGAAGATCTCCTACTCCGACGGATGTCACTGCCAAATACTACCGCTCCGGGCCACGCCGTGCTTCCCCAACCACCCCATCGTGCTTGTGGTGAGCTCTCCGTCCTCCTGGACCCTCTACCGTCCTCCCTCTCGCTCTGTTTCGAGCCCGCGTCGAGCGTCGCTTTCCGCCGCCGCAGTTCATACTCGCCGGCGTAGATACGGTTCCAAAACAGGGCGGCGCCACCACCATATGGTCGCCGTGCTGCGCTCTATCCAACCCGCCTACCCGCGTAGTCCTCCGAGCCCTCCTTCGCTGTCCCCGTGCATTACCTGAGAGGTTCACCGTCGGGTGATGTCAGGCTGACGTCACCGTGACGCCAGCCTGTGGGTCAGCCCGGTCAAACCACCCCCCTCCCCGGCCCCATTCGCTTGCGTGGCTGACGACGTGGCCTCGGCCCCACCTGTCAGCCATAGTGGGTAGCCTCTGCCCCGGTGACAAATGACCCTCACCCCTGTGCTGATGTCACAGTGATGCAATAATTCCATTTAAATTGATTAAACAATTCCAGAAAATGTAATAATCTTGTAAATTCAATAAGTAATTCATTATAACTCAGAAAAATATGTATAATATATCAAAATGTTCAGAAAAGTGAGAACTATCTATTTAAGCTATAATCATGCATTGTTCAACAACTTTCATAACAAGTTTAATTAGAAGAACATAGTAACCCCTCATAGGTGATTCCGGAGTTTCTCCGAGTTAGGGTTTTCACCCCTCGGAACCCCGATTAATTGTTGAGCATGCTTTAGGGTTACATTGTCAAGCAAATTTAAACCCGAGTTTAGTTAAATAAACATCGACACCCCTTATGTACATTTGGGTTCGCCGGTGTGTCCTTGCTAGGGCATCCCGAACCCTTTTAAATCAATGTTGCACCTAGGGTTAGTGTAGGATCTCTAAATCCGACATGTCATACATATTGATTGCGCATTGTATTATGCCATGTATTGATTGCCGCCTTTCTTTCCGGTATTGGTTCTTCGCGATAGGATCCGAGCCCGAGGGTTTCTGCGAATTAGGGTTTCTGATATTGTAAATTCATTTTTATTATTGTGTATGTATATATTAGGGTTTCTCTGAATTAGGGTTTATATCTCTCAACACCGTACCTAACATTCTCCCTTAGCCGCTTTGACTTATCCTTTTTTCCACCTATGCAGAAAATATGGACCCACACGATAGAGACGAAGAAAAGGAAGAGTTGATCCAAGGTGTGATCCGCGGGGAAGAAAATTTAGATGTATCGACGTTTCTGAACAACTCCGGTGAGGGTGATCCTCTTTTTGCCGGAATAGACGACTTGTTTGAGGTTGAAGGTGATGCCTTCCGCGAGGGACAAGGCGATGCCTTGTGTAATCGAGAAGACGACCACTCTGGCGAGGTGCATGTAATATAATTAATTCATTAATTAATCATGTGCTATCTATATAGAAATAGTAACGACGATCTTTCTTCTTTTATCCCTCCGGATCGAACAAATCTACTGAAAAGAGTGGACGAGGCCCAACCAAAAAGTTGGAAGACCATGAGAGGTTCAGGATCGAAGATATCGCTGAAGACGGCAAACCGACGGCTCCCGAAGTTGTCGCAATCAAATTTGTGGCACAATGCGGAGTAATCGTTAGGGACTTAATCCCGATCACCATTTGAAATTGGAATAGGCCTGCTGATGCGGAAGAAGAGGGAACATGTTTGTTTGTCCCTAACAAGGCCAAAGATTTACTGTGGAAGAGGCTCATGCTTATTTTCAAACTACCGAAGATAGAGCTGGATCCAAATGCGGAGGATCCAGTTGAGGACGCCTTAGAACATGGGAGAGCCATGGAGGCTAAGGTCAGGGAGTGGGCTTTGAAGAAGATGGCCCAGTGTTTCACCAACTGGAATAAAAGATTGCACCTTGACTATGTCGTGAAAGAGAAGACTCCAGATTTCAAGAATATTCAATTTGAGAAGATAAAACCATTCTGGGCTGAGTTTGTGAAATACAAGACATCATAAAAAGCTAAGAAAATGTCTGCAATGAATAAGCTGAATGCTGCTAACAAGAAGTATCACCATATTATGGGGCAAGGTGGCTACAAGGCTGGCATTCCTAAGTGGGAGAAACTTGAGAATGAACTGCGTGCTAAAAAGATCACCCCAGAGACAGACGATTGGGTAGAACGTGCAAGGAATTGGTTTTACGGGCATGGGGGCACGTTGGACTCGGAAGGGATGTGTATATATAACATACGACATAAAGAAGACCCCTTGCCAATCGAGAATATGAGAAAAGCAGTAAAGGCTATTAAAGATGGGGACTTCATTCCCGATAGAGAGAATGATGAGCTCACACTCGCCCTTGGAAATAAGGAACATTATGGACGAACACGAGGCATAAGCGGCTCCAAACCATGGAGGACTGGGTTTCCCGAAGAGAGGAAGAAATATCCTGATAGAAGCCGTTAGAGGAGAAAGGACAAGGCGGAAGTTGAAGCAGATATTCAGAAAGAGCGAATGCGTATAATTGAAGAACGAATAAAGCAACAACAAGATGAAATTAACGCACTTAAAGAGCAAAGTACTACCGGCCCATCTCAGTAGCACACTGCATTCGATGCTACCGGCCTATTGAATAATCAAAAAAGTAGTGTGGCTTCCATCGAGGTCCCGGGTGATGACAATGACGATGACGATGGTGCACCGACGATGGCTCCTGTTGGCTACCCAGTGGATGATATCACACAGATAACACACTGCGAGCTACATGTCAAAGATGTGAACATATCAATGAAGGTGGCGGTCGGCTATGCCTTACCAATTGGACCCACACCAACTTACCACTGTCGTCCAGTTCCACAGGGCTACGCTGTTGTCGGGGTGGATGAAATCATGCCCACCTTTGAAGTTTTGAAGCTTGACTACCCTGCAGGTGAAGGGGATGTGACTGAACTGGGAGACGCAACAAACTTCACCATTCTATGGCCAAAGGAATGTATCGTGCTTCGAAATCACACACCAAGGCCATCTTCGCCGCCGCCTCACCCGTCTCCAGCGAGGTCATCGCCGCCGCGACATCCGTCTTCGTCGCCTCACCCGGCTCCGTCGCCTCACCAATCTCCAGCGCAGCCATCACCGCGGGAGCCATCGCCGACGCCTCAGGATAAAAAGCGTAAGCATACCGCTACTCTGCGTCATGGTAAGCGACCGCCGAAACGTAAACGAGAGCCTCTTCCAAAAGTACCAACGGTTCCTCCCAAGAGAGCTTATGACTGTACTGAAGAGGATACTACAGCGATCGTTGATGCGGAAACGACAGCGTTTTTCGCTAAGCTGAGGCGGCCGAAAGAGCCAGAGTTCCCCAACACCAAAGAAGAAAAAGCCAGAGTGTTGAAAATGCTAAAGACTCTTCATCACCGGATCCAAAGCTATCATCAGACTATGAGCGTTCTATTCTCAAGTCACATGCGGCACAACAAACCTCGAAGAGCAGTACTGATGCAAGCGAGAAATCTGTTGCCCAGCTCGGAGAACAAGCAAAACAGTCTTGCACCCCTCTCAAGGTGATTTCCCATACCAATGTGGGGTCGAGCAAATATGGGGCCTAAGAGTAGTATGATCCAGAGGTAGTTGCACAATACAGAGAAGCTGCCGCTGCTCAAGGTATGAGTATTGCCCAGTACTTATCCCAGTTAGAGTACTTCCCCGTGAGTGAAGTAGCATACAAATACCAGTACGGCAAATCTCTCGTCAAACCTGAGGAGGTAAATAATCTTCCAACAAAAATGCAAAGATTGCATAACTGGTACATGCATGCCACAAAGGCCGAGGCTAACTGGATAGTGCTGAAGGTTACAAAAAAGCATTATGGGAAAGAAATAGATGACATGATATCCATTGGATTTGATGAACTATTTCAATTATTCAATCAAGACGCCTTGGACAAATCGATCATCAGTTCCTATTGTCTGTAAGTACTAATTCTGTAATTAATTTAGTCTCCAGCTATCTAACATTGTTTATTGCATGTATATAATCATACTGTAATATGCAGAATGAAGATTCTCGAATGCAGCAGAGGACAAATCTATGACATTGGCTTCATTGACCCATATTGGGTTCATCAAGCTAATCTCAAAACAAGCCCCCAGGATACGGAGGATAATATAGTACACGCGTTAAGGTTTCAAGAAACCAGAAGGGAAATACTTTTTTCTTACAACTTAAAGTTAGTGTTATTATCTTTTATACACTTTCTATTTCGCTTATTCGATGTTAAGTATATAATTGATTAGTTATGCATTCGTAGCTTTCACTATATTCTGTTAAGCATTCAACTTGACAAAGGGCGTGTACTAGTCATGGACTCGAAACATAAACCCCTTGAGCAGTGGAAGGACATGTAAATACTTCTCCAGCGGTAATTCTAATCATTACGACACTATATCGGCAACGTTCGTAAATTTTATGATATCAAGTAATTAATAACTTATTTTATTCGTTTTCTTCGCCGGGCAACGCTTGGAAACGGTTCACCAACAAGGCTAGGGTGTTTGGAAAGAGGAGCTTACATTTGAAGCACTAGATGTAAGCACCACTAGCTATATCCGCGCTCTCTTTCTAGTTTTGATACAGTTATTATCATGCTTGATTATTATTTTGATTGAACTATGTTCTCGTAAAGTGCCTGACGCAGGGACCAGGTAACAATCTATGTGGATACTATGTTTGCGAGTTCATCCGGCAGACGTGCGATAAGAAGGGCAGAAATTTAGAACAACTCCACGTACGTAAATAATTTCTATAGTTTTTAATTACAATCAAAGTGTGTTTAGTTTCATTCATATATGCTGACTTCTTTTTTAAATCAGATCGAACGTCTACGGGACGGTCTTCTGCCAAAGGATCGCGTACGAGCAATTCAGGAGGAATTGGCGGGATTCTTGGATGCAGAAGTCCTAAACCCAAAAGAGGAATACTATTCGGCTGTGTATAAACAATATGGATTATACAAAGAGCAACTTTTGTATGTAGTGCATGAACTCGATCCGTGTATCGAATGTAATATTGTAATGATGATCTTGTGTAATATAATGGTTCCTTCATTGATGAGTGCAAAACACTAAATAAACAATAAAACAATATAAATGAATTCTCTGCCGCGGCACAAAAAGTGGCTAAAATGCTGCCGCGGCAGCAAAAGTTGCCAAAATGAATTCTCTGCCGCGGCAGAGAAATATGTCAAATCTCTGCCACAGCAGAAGGTTATTTGTCCCGGTTCGTATTACAAACCGGAACGGTTGCTCCTCCCCCTCGCACGAAGCAGCGGACACGTGTACGCTCTTTTGTCCCGGTTGGTGGGGCAACCAGGACTAAAGGTTGGGGCTTTAGTCCCGATTGCCCCGTCCCGGTTAGAGAACCGGGACTAAAGGCCTTACCAACCAGGACATATGGGCCGTTCTGCACTAGTGTCGGCGGCAGCGACGAACAAGGCGTGGGCGCTTCTAGCGTCCGGTGCGCCGGACCAGGTAAGCCGCTGCTTCTTGTTCCGCATGCATGCGGCGAGGTTGCCATGGGAGAAGGAGCACGAGCGCCTTGAGCTAGCGAGGTTGGGAGAAGGGGAAATGCATCTAGCGCGCGTGAGCGTGAGAGAGGATCACAGTATCTCGGTTGAGATCGATGTTGTTCAATTCCACATTGCGCTTCCCCTAGCTAGTTAATTAGCCGTGTTGAGAAATTTTTGGAATACGAAATACATATATATGAAAATATATTTCATGATGGTTCTAATAACATTTAGCTTATGTGTCGATGTTAATACTAGTTTATACTCCCTTCGTTTGGAAATATAAGATGTTGAAGATTAGTGAAGCTAATGTATCTAGACACCTTTTAGTGTATAGGTTCAAATGAATCTACACACTAAAAGATGTCTAGATACATTTACTTTACAAACCTAAAACATTTTATATTTCTAAACGAAGAGAGTATATATATTTGGTTAAAGTATATAAATTTTGGCTTTGTCCAAATATAACGTACTAATTTGGGAATGAGGGAGTAAATAAAGAAAAAGAAGGACGGATATGTTTCCCTAATGTGGTGGACAAAGATGGAAAGGAGAGGGTGGTGTTTAAACATTTTCTCCTCTACCATGCATGCATGGCTACCTTCCTGGACTGAGGGGATCAGGCTACTCTTGAACTCAGGGTATTAGGCTCAGCTTGGTAATAAGGCTCATTTCTCTTTTGAACTATCGAGTAGGTTTTGGTGACTTGATCGAAGTTGAATGGCATAAACAAGTCCCTGGTAACAATCCTCTAATCATTTGGCAAAATAAAATCAGACATTTGCGGCATTTCCTACGGGGTTGGGCAAAAAGCCAGAGTGGTACTTATAGATTAGAAAAAGATAATTTGCTACAGACTATAGAGACGCTTGATTTGAAAGAAGACACCATCCCCTTGTCGGATGCTGCTGAGAGGAACGCTCTGAAGGATGCTAATGAAAAGCTTGCTAGATCGAGAAGAGATGAGGAGTCTAAGTGGGCTCAAAGGGAAAAAGTAAAACACATTCAAGAGGGTGATAACAACAAAACGTATTTTCATCTACTCACTCCGTTTCAAAATATAAGATGTTTTAGGTTCATGAAAAAAGTGTATCTAGACTCCTTTTAGTGTGTAGATTCACTCTAAACATGAGTGAACCTACATATTAAAAATAGTCTAGATACATTTGGTTCATAAAGCTAAAACATCTTATATTTTGAAATTGAAGGAGTAATTGCTAACGAAAAGCATAGAAGGAAGCTGATTTTACAACTTGAACAAGATTAGGGTACCTTTATGGGTCATGATAGTATAAAAACTTACATTTCGAACTACTACAAAACACTGTTCGGACATCCTGAGCCTAATTTCTTGTCTCTTGTGGAGACAGAAACATATGATATTCCACAAATCTCAGATCATGAAAACAGTATTTTAATCGCCAACTTCACAGAGAAGGAAGTGCATGAAGCTATCTTACAAATGGAAAAAAACAAAGCACCGGGTCCCGATGGTTTTTCAGCTGAATTCTATCAGTATTTTGGAAGTTAATTAAATTTGACTTGATGGCCATATTCAAAGATTTTGAAAGAGGAGAGCTTCCTCCTTTTCACCTTAACTTTGGCACTATCATATTACTTCCTAAGAAGGAAAGTGCAGCACAAATTCAGCAATATCGCCCTATATGCTTGTTAAACGTGAGCTTTAATTTTTTTTACAAAGGTAGGTACCAACAGATTAATGGACATTGCACACAAAGTGGTTCGACCAACACAAACGGCTTTTATGCGAGGCTGCCATATTTTGGAAGATGTGCTAGTGTTACATGAGACTATTCATGAGTTAAATTCGAAAAAATTAGGTGGATTAATTTTAAAGCTGGATTTCAAAAATACATATGATAAAGTGAAATGGTCTTTCTTGCAACAATTGTTGCGTATGAAAGGTTTTGACCCCAAATGGTGTAATTGGATTGAGCACTTCGTCACAAAAGGGAGCGTTAGCATAAAAGTTAATGATGATAATGGACACAATTTTCAAACACAAAAAGGTTTAAGGCAGAGGGACCCGCTGTCTCCAATCCTTTTCAACATAATTGCGGATTTCCTGGCAATTTTGATCGGCCGAGCCAAAACTGAAGGCCTTATAAGTGGTCTCATCCCTCACCTAGTGGGGGTGTCTATCTTACTCTACATAGATGATACTATTATCTTCATGGAACATAATCATGAAATGGCAATGAATATGAAACTGATTCTTACTGTTTTTTGAACAATTGTTAGGCTTAAAAATCAATTTTCACAAGAGTGAGTTATTTTTTTTGGGCAGGCTAAAATAGAAGAGGGTAATTATCGTAATATTTTTGGATGTGAGATAGGATCTTTCCCTTTTAGATATTTGGGAATACCTATCCACTATCGAAAATTGAAAAATGGCGAGTGGAAGCCCATCGGGGATTTGAGATAAAGTTAGCCAGTTGTATTGGCAAAATGCTTTCCTATGGTGATCGTCTGGTCCTTATTAACTCAGTGTTAACGAGTCTACCAATGTTTCTATTATCTTTCTTCGAAATTCCCAAAGGAGTGAGAAAGAGACTTGATTTCTATAGATTGAGATTCTTTTAGCAAAACGATGATCACAAGCGGAAATACAGGCTTACTAAATGGAATATTATTTGTAGACCAAAAGATCAGGGAGGGCTAGGTATTGAGGTTCTCAAATTGAAAAATAAATGTCTTTTGAGCAAGTGGTTATACAAAATCCTTGAAGGAGAGGTAGTGTGGCATGAACTGATTCATAATAAATATCTGCAAACTAAAAGTTTATCTCAAGTTAAGGTGCGCCCTTCAGACTCACCTTTCTGGAAAGGGCTGTTAAAATTCAAAGAAGACTTCTTTAGTAGGGGGTCAATTTAAGGTTGCCAATGGCCATAAAACTCGTTTCTGGAAAGATATATGGCTTGGTGATACCTCTTTAGTAACGCAATACCTGTCTTTATATAGCATTGTTCGGAAGAAATAAGTGTTGGAGATATGCCCAAGAGTAAATAATAAAGTGGTTATTATCATATCTTCATACTTATGATAAATGTTTACATACCATGCTATAATTGTATTAACCGGAAACAATAATACTTGTGTGATTTGTAAACATAAAAGAGTCCCTAGTAAAGCCTCTTGTTAAACTAGCTTGTTGGTTAATATATGATCATGGTTCCCTAATCATGAACATAGAGATGTTATTAACAACAGGGTCATATCATTAGGAGAATGATGTGATGGACATACTCCTATAGTTAAGCGTAGCATAAAGATCAAGTCATTTAATATAGTTCATTTGCTATAAGCTTTCTGATACATAGTAACCTAATTCATTTGACCATGAGATCATATTAATCACCATCACCGGAAGGATGCTTTGATGACATCAAACACCACACCGTAACTGGGTGCCTATAAAGGTGGCATTGAGTGTTCAAACAGTATGTGTTGAGGCACATGGATCAAGAGTGGGATTTGTCCATCCATATGACAGATAGATATACTCTGGGCCCTCTCGGTAGAATGTCATCCAATTAGCTTGCAAGCATGTGACTGGTTCATAAGGGATCACATACCATGGGAACAAGAAAATAGTACTTATCGGTAACGAGGTTAAACTAGGTATGCAGAGATACCGACAATCAAAACCTCGGATAAGTAAACTATCGTGAGACAAAGGGAAATTGGTATCGTATGTAAGTGGTTCATTCGATCGCAAAGTAATCATCGAAATATGTGGGAGCCAAATGAATTTCCATATTCCTCTATTGGTTATTGATCAGAGAAGTGTCCCGGTCATGTCCGCATAATTCACGAACCGTAGGGAGACACACTTAAGGATTTGATGTTGTTGAGTAGTTATGGAATGATGAGTAAGAGACCGAATGTTATTCGGAGTCTCGGATGGGATCCGGGATATCACGAGGAGATCCGGAATGGTCCGGAGAATAAGATTTATATAAGGAAAGTCCTGTTTCGGAGTTCGGGAATGATTCCGGTGTTTTCACCAGGAATGTTCTAGAAGGGTCTGGAAGGTCCGGCACTCCGGAGGGGAAGGGTACATGGATGTGTCATGACAAATGGTTGCATCATGTACTAGTTCACTTGGCTGGGAAATATGGAGAGAGAAATCAAATCCAAGTTTGAAAGTCAAACGCCAATTTGAAAAGTCAAATCTGAAGTTTGCTTGGTGGAGGGAGAGTAGGAAACCTACTTGGGGAGGAAGTCCCACTCCCTCCACCCGCCGGCCATGAGGAGTAGTAGGAGGAGGACTCCCTCCTCCCAATCCGCCCCCTCCCACCTATATAAGGAGGGGTAGGGCGCCCCCTACCCCTCACACCAAAACCCTAGCCCTTGGCGCCACCACCTCCAAGTGTTGTCGCCGCCTAGGTCTCCTCTTCTAGCCGACTTGGGGCAAACCCTAGCTTCCCTAGCCGCCGGACAAGCTCACCCCTTGGTGTCTCTAAACCCTAGATCTCCAAGGCCCTCTCTCATACTCCACCATACTCGCTCCGGCTTGGGCGAAGCCCTGCGGGATCTCCCCTCTACTTCCGACACCACGCCGTCGTGCTGCCGGAATCACGAGGAGAGTGCTACAACCTCCGCTGCCTGCTGGAACAAGGGAGAGGAAGGTCTTCATCGAGTACCGAACGTGTGACCGACTGCGGGAGCGCTGCCGGAACGCAGCGCCGAAAGGATCGTCTACGTGATCTTGAGATCGGCAAGAGTACGACTACATCACCCACGAGAATATGCTCTCGTTAACCGCTTTGGAATCTTCGAGGGTGAGTTCCTCTATCGACTCATTGCTACAATCTAGTAGATAGATCTTGGCTTGTTTGTGTGCATGCGGTAGATTTTTTTTGTTTTCCATGCTACAAACCCCTACAGTGGTATCAGAGTCGGGCCTATATGTAGATCTGTTGCACGAGTAGAACACAATAGTCATTATGGGCGGTGGTGCTTTTATTATCAATTGCTTCTTGTGTACTTTGAATCTTGCGGTATGGTGGGATGAAGCCGCCCGGGCTAACCTTACATGATATCGTTCATGAGACTTGCTCCACGCTCAACATGCAACTTGTATTGCATAAGTGGCTTTGCGGGTGTCTGTCTCTCCCATCATAGTAAAGATTCAATTTACAACGGGCACTTGATAGTTCAAGCATCAACGTTGTGGTTCTTGTTCGTAAGTTATAACGACACTTATTGAAAGCCCCAAACCACGTATAATATGCAAAGAAAATTAGATGCGTCTAACTTTGTTTTGCAGGGGTGTGCTGTGATGTGATATGACCATGATTGTGATTATATATGATATATGCAATGTTCCTTATTGTAAGTCGGCAACCGGCAGGAGCCATATGGTTGTCTTTTAAATTACGTTAAAGACCCGCGTGTCTATTATTCAAAGTAGTTGTAATAGTTGATGCTGGTGGATGACAACCATGAAGTGGCGCCATTGACCTTGACGCCATGCTGGTGATGATGGAGATCATGTTCGTGCTTAAAGATGGAGATCGGAAGCACAAGAAGAAATGCCATATCATATCACATATTATGAATTGCATGTGATGTTAATCCTTTTATGTATCTTGTATTGCTTAGTTAACGACGGTAGCATTATAAGATGATCCCTCAAGCACACAATTTCAAGTTTTAAAGTGTTCATCCTTAGTAAGCACCGTTGCTAAATCTCGTTGTTTCGAACCACCACGTGATGATCGGGTATGCTAGATTCTGCAAGTGTATACAACGTGAGCAAGCCAGATTTGCTCATGCGGAAGCTAAGGTTTGATCTTGACGAGCCTAGCATGTATAGACATGGTCTCGGAACACGGATCACCGAAAGGTAACGCATGAGTCATATAGTAGATATGATGAACATGTTGATTGTTCGCCATTGAAGCTACATCGACTCTCGTGATGATCGGTTTTGATGTGGTGGATTTGGTTCGTGTGATCACTAAAACAATTTGAGGGATATTGTTTTGAGTGGGAGTTCAACAGCAATATGATTAAAAGTTGAACACTATTTATCATAATTTAAATCAAAATGAATTTGCATAATTGTTGTAGTCATTGGCATCTGTTTACCACCTTGCGCTTAGTTATAATTGAGACAATAGAACTATAAAATTCTGGTTAGTTACTTTATGAACTGGTATTGTATTGTTTTGAAGTGTTAATCTAAAGTTTAAAAGTCCTATTGCAAACTTTTAGTAAGTTCCGGTTACTCCGTGAAGCTTAATAATTGGTATTAAATCAAGAGTGACAATTCCAGTGTTAGTATATAAGTATCATGTTTGTCTCCATGATTCTTGATATTCAAAAGATTGTTTTAATATCAAGGTTATCTAGGATCTGAAAGAGTTGTTTCAGAAACCATGATGTGTGGAAGATATTGCGATATCTGAAATAATGTTTTGGTTGCAACGTGATAGAGTATAATATGGCAAAAGTCATGTTCTCATATTTGATGAGAATTTGCAAAAGGTTGGAGATGCTGGGCGTCTTAATCCTACAAAAGGTTTTGGAGAGCAACATTATACTCGCGATTCACCGTTATAAGCTAAAAGTAGCTTGATCATGAATAGTTCCATGATAAGGGTGAATATTTGATAAAATGTATACTACACCAAGAGATTACTAAAGAATGGAATTTGAAAGCACACCAAACATTTGATGATGGTGATCTACTTCAAAGTGCAAGTCCAAAGACATTGGTATTTAATTATACATGCTTTGGACTATGTGTCATATGTATGACTCCACTGTTGATGTTGATAGATTCTTTCAAACAGAAAAGGAAATATTGAAAGAGAATCTCAGAAATATATGGCAGAAAATAAAAGACTAGAATTGTTCAGCTTAGGTATATAGATGATATATACATGTTATGGCTATATTCTTTGCTTATTAAACAATGTGGTTCTTAAGTATTTGGTACTGAATTTGTTGGTATGAATCGTCATACGAAACAACATAATTCATGAACTACAATGGCCTAAGTAACTAGCAAGAGAATATGTGATGATGTTCATCGAGAACAAATAAAGTGTTGATGTGTTTCTCGTTAACATCAAATCTTGCCTTCAAGATTTGTTTTATCGGGTTTTATGAGAACAAAAGGGTTGTTCAATTAATTGCCATAATCCATAAAAGATGGATGATTTACAAATATCATTGGAGAAATCATATCCATAAAACTAGTGATAAAAATGGCGAAAGACAAAATTGATTAAAAGATCACTTAGGAAGTGACATCGCCGTTTAAATTATATTGGAAAGAAAACATGAAGAAACTCCATATGGATGGAATTTTGGAGTCTTTTGATTTTTGATCAAATGATGCTTGTGAAACTTTCCTAGAGATAATTAAAACTTTGTTCATAGGCCAAAAGGGAACGAATGACTAGCTTATTGGAACTTGTACATATTTTTGTATGAAGTCCATTATGTGTAGTCAAGAGCGATGGATTTCAACTTCATATGCTTTCTCCGAAAATTTGAGTGAATATATGAATATTTACTTAATAAGGATGAAGTATGAAACATTTGAAAAGTTCAAAGACTTTCAAGATGAAGTGCAAAATCATTGTAACAAGAATATAAATAGTTTATGATAAGATCATAAAGGAAGATATTTGAGTTACAAGTTTAGCATAATACCTAAGATTTAAGGAATCGTTCCGTGGATTTGCATTTCCCGAAACACCATAAGAGTATGGAGCGTTCGAGATATGTAATTAAACCTTGTTTGACATGGTAAGATCAAAGGTGTAATTCATAAAACTATCATTATATTTTAAAGATTAAAAGCTTTAGTGACTACCGTTTTTCCACTAAAAAAAGCTCCATCATAATCCGTTGAATTGACACCATATAAAGTTATGGTTTGGGATAAAACCCAAGTTGTCCTTTCTTAAACATTGGTATGCTATGCATAAGAAAGATGTTTGCAACCAAAGTTGGATGAACCTGTCTTTGTATGTTATTTTCGAATAACTGTTAAGAATTCCTCCATAACATCGGAGACAAAAGTGTTTGTCGCTTAGAACGTCAAGTTTCTTTGAGAAAGAAATTTTCTGTTAAGTGGGAGGACAATAGAACTTTGATAAGGTTAAAAGAACCTTAGCTATATGTGCAAAGTTGCGCAGCGCTGAAAAGTGTTTCGGAGGCAGCAACAATGCTCATGGCTCACGTGCCTCAAAGGTTGTGGTCACAGAGGTCTAAGTTCCTATTGAACCAGTAGGTCGGGTGAACAATCAAATACCAAGATTTGAGAGTTAAATCAATATTTGACAATAATGATCAGACTACATGCAAAGAAGCGATGATGGGCCCTGACTCCATCAAATGGCTTGAAGCCATAAAATCCGTGATAGTTCCATATATGAGAGATCAAGCTTTGAACTTGAAAGACCCTCTGGAAAGGTACAAGACCTTACAGTCATATTTGGATCTATAAAGAAATAGACATGGATGTTTCACATCTATGAAATTATCTACATATCGGGAAATTGTTCACTACAATGTTCAAAGAGTTGACTATGACAAGATCTGATCTTTCATTAAGCGATATTTAGTCTAGATGGATTATATAGCAACCACGACATATTATTTTGTTATGTGTTGAATAAACAAAACAAGTTCTTCTAATAGAATGGTTACCTAGGACGTGTGCATGACAAGGTCCAAAGGGTTTTGTTAATTCAAAGGATGCTAAAAGCATATGCAAACTTCAATGGTTGAAGTAAGCATCACGGAGTTTGAATCTTCACTATGATGAAACTGTTAAAAGAGTTTAATTTCATTGGAGACGATGAAGATGCTTGCATTTGCAAGAAATTAAGTGGGAGCTCTAAGACATGTTTCTAATGCATTATGCAGAAGACATATTGTTGATTGGAAATGACGTATCTTTTTATTAACACAGGATAAGAATTTCATCTCGATGAAAGGCTTAGGCAGAACCCGAATATTTGGCATCAATATCTATATGGATAAATTGTGACGCCAATATGGTTGTGCCAGAAGTACATAGATGAGATATTGAATGAGTTCAATATAGAAACTACAAGAAAGGTTCTTGTTGCACAGGAAGGATTAAATAAAGATTTAAGTATTTTGATACTTGATAGATACAATCACAAAGAGTATTTTATCAATCATGCTGTGATGTGTACAAATCCAGATATGTCCTATGCTCTAAATGTTATGAGCATATACCAGAATGATTCATAAGATGATTATTGGACGATAGTAAAGATATTCTTATGATCTTTTAAAAAGAACTAAGAATATATTATTTTGTAGAAGTGACAAATAGATGGTTAGTTCATTGTAAAAGTATTACATTGATACTAGTTTTGTCACAAAGTACAAATTAAGATTATCTCAATCTAAACTAAGGGTGGCACAATATGATGGAAAGTAAGTTCCATAATGAATTTGGATGAGTTCCAAAGTTAAGACATTATGACAGATACTACAACAAAAGGCTAAGTATATGACTGCTGTTATAGCAGCAAAAGAGGGCATTTGTGTCAAGTAGTTTGTTATCAAACTAGGTGTAGTTCACAGCGGGATAGTACTATGAATATATATTGTATGACAATATTATCAACATGTTTTAACCCCAAGGAACTAAAGGTCTCACCAAAGGACCAAATTTGTACAAAGCCATCTCATTAGAGAATGAGTGATGCGTAGAGACGCAAAGACATGCAATTACACACGGACCTGAAAGTGTCGGATCCGGAGATCAGTTGACCACTAGCGATCGTGTAAATACAACACTGGAAAGCCATAGGTGTTGAATGCACGAAGGTTTGAAACTAGATTATTGACTCTAGTGCAAGTGGGAGACAGTTGGAGATATGCCCAAGAGGCAACAATAAAGTGGTTATTATCATATCTTCATACTTATGATAAACGTTTACATACCATGCTATAATTGTATTAACCGGAAACATTAATACTTATGTGATTTGTAAACATAAAAGAGTCCCTAGTAAAGCCTCTTGTTAAACTAGCTTGTTGGTTAATATATGATCATGGTTTCCTGATCATGAACATAGAGATGTTATTAACAACAGGGTCATATCATTAGGAGAATGATGTGATGGACATACTCCTATAGTTAAGCGTAGCATAAAGATCAAGTCATTTAATATAGTTTATTTGCTATAAGCTTTCTGATATATAGTAACCTAATTCCTTCGACCATGAGATCATGTTAATCACCATCACCGGAAGGATGCTTTGATGATATTAAACACCACACTGTAACTGAGTGGCTATAAAGGTGGCCTTGAGTGTTCGGAAAGTATGTGTTGAGGCACATGGATCAAGAGTGGGATTTGTCCATCCATATGACGGATAGATATACTCTGGGCCCTCTCGGTAGAATGTCATCCAATTAGCTTGCAAGCATGTGACTGGCTTATAAGGGATCACATACCACGGGAACGAGAAAAGAGTACTTATCGGTAACGAGGTTGAACTAGGTATGCAGAGATACCGACGATCAAAACATCGGATAAGTAAACTATCGTGAGACAAAGGGAAATTGGTATCGTATGTAAGTGGTTCATTCGATCACAAAGTAATCGTAGAAATATGTGGGAGCCATATGAATTTCCAGATTCCTCTATTGGTTATTGATCGGAGAAGTGTCTCGGTCATGTCCGCATAATTCACGAACCGTAGGGAGACACACTTAAGGATTCGATGTTGTTGAGTAGTTATGGAATGATGAATAAGAGACCGAATGTTGTTCGGAGTCTCGGATGGGATCCGGGATATCACGAGGAGATCCGGAATGGTCCGGAGAATAAGATTCATATAAGGAAAGTCCTGTTTTAGAGTTCGGAAATGATTCCGGTGTTTTCACCAGGAATGTTCTATAAGGGTCTGGAAGGTCCGGCACTCCGGAGGAGAAGGGTACATGGATGTGTCATGACAATGTGGAATGGTTGCATCATGTACTAAGTCACTTGGCTGGGCAATATGGAGAGAGAAATCAAATCCAAGTTTGAAAGTCAAACGCCAATTTGAAAAGTCAAATCTGAAGTTTGCTTGGTGGAGGGAGAGTAGGAAACCTACTTGGGGAGGAAGTCCCACTCCCTCCACCCGCCGGCCATGAGGAGGAGTAGGAGGAGGACTCCCTCCTCCCAAGCCGCCCCCTCCCACCTATATAAGGAGGGGTAGGGCACCCCCTACCCCTCACACCAAAACCCTAGCCCTTGGTACCACCACCTCCAAGTGTTGCCGCCGCCTAGGTCTCCTCTTCTAGCCGACTTGTGGCAAACCCTAGCTTTACCTAGCCGCCGGCCAAGCTCACCCCTTGGTGCCTCTAAACCCTAGATCGCCAAGGCCCTCTCTCATACTCCACCATACTCGCTCCGGCTTAGGCGAAGCCCTGCGGGATCTTCCCTCTACTTTCGACACCACGCCGTCGTGCTGCCGGAATCGCGAGGAGAGTGCTACAACCTCCGCTGCCTGCTGGAACAAGGGAGAGAAAGGTCTTCATCGAGTACCGAACGTGTGACCGACTGCGGGAGCGCTGCCGGAACACAGCGCCGGAAGGATCGTCTACGCGATCTTGAGATCGGCAAGAGTACGACTACATCACCCACGAGAATCTGCTCTCGTTAACCGCTTTGGAATCTTCGAGGATGAGTTCCTCTATCGAATAGTTGCTACAATCTAGTAGATAGATCTTGACTCGTTTATGTGCATGCGGTAGAAATTTTTTATTTTCCATGCTACGAACCCCTACAAGAAGCCACAGTGACTGATATCCCTGCTAACACGCCTCTAAACATTCAGTTTAGACGTGCTCTCACAGGTAACAGGTGGAGTCGTTGGTTGTATTTGGTGGAAAGTCTAATGTATGTAAACTTGTCCGATCAGGATGACGTGTTTCAATGGCAACTGACAAATACAAAAAAAATTACAATACAAAAACTTTTAAAGTAAAATCTATGTATTTGGACCTCATGAATGGTCATACGTCTTTCCTCAAAAAATATATTTGAAAGATTCAGGTTCCAATGAAAATCAGAATTTCCATGTGGTTCCTCTATCACAAGGTCATACTTACTAAAGATAATCTAAAAAAGCAAAATTGGCAGGGCTGTGAGAAATGTTGCTTTTGTAATAAAAATGAAACTATCGAGCATTTATTCATCCATTGCCCTTTAGCTAAAATAATGTGGCGCATTTTACATATATCTCTCAACATTGTATCGCCAACTAGCATCTCCAACATTGTATGAAGACGGTAGCACAGGATTTATTCAACCTTGGCAGCTGACGACCTGTTTCTAGGATTCTAGCATGATGGTTCAACAACCTGCTTTTAGACTTTCGATTTTTGAGTGGTTGATACATGTATCAAACCTTTGTGATCCTTGAGCTGTACTGAATCTGATTTTGAATAAAGTAATAAAAGTCTATATACATCAACCGATACAGAGGCCGGGATAACCCTATTTAAAAAAAATGCATGGCTACCTTCCATCGTCTACCATAAACGGCAAGATGAGGAGTCTGTGTCTGGCTCTTTAAGCAAAAGAAGCGATCGTCCAAATACACACGTATGCTGTGGGCCTTGAATAATGTTCATGAGTTGGATCCGCCTGATGCCTAGGAACTAACACGAAGGATCAGACATATTAAAACTGACATGTAAGGGGATTTGGCTCCCAGGTCTAGATGCATCTATTATGAAAAATGCATTTTATATAAATTTTAAAATATTGCAAAAAATCCGAAACAAAATGCCAGGCGTGTATCCGAACATGGTATGTCCTCACACAAAGTTTTGTAGCGGGGAGAAATTTTTTGAGGTCTGTACAAAAAAGGCAAAAAATGTCTCGTGAAAAACTAGGTTGTAACATCAAAAATTATCTTTTTTACACAATCCATATAAAATGTCTTTTTTCATGAAACTTGGTGTGCGAGCATAGAATGTCAACATATACATCCGGATATTTTTTTCTAAATTTTTTAACATTTTTTTAAAAATATTTTTAGCAGTGGGTGCATCTACACCTAGGAGCCAAAGTGGATTTCCACATGTAAGCAGTATTTATTGTTGAAAAACTAAGTACATTATTAGTCCTAGTACACGCTTACCTGTCTAGTGGCGGAGGATGGTTCAAAAAAAATTTGGACGGCGAAATCAAAGACATATACTATCATTTAATTAGTGACAGAGGAAATTGTCCCCTCTCTGCAAAGTAAGAGCGTATTTGACATAATTTTGAATATGTCAAGGAGTACTAGATAGAAATATTTTTATTTTCGATGGGGGGTTGTCCCTAGGTTCGCCCCCCGCAAAGGTCCGCCTGTGCATAGTGCAGTGAAGCGCATGATCAGTTTGATTGACTTCGATCTCTTAATATGATGCACTGCGGAAAAAAATATCGCTGCCGGTGTAGACACGGCTTTTCTATGTGCTAAATGGACCGGAACACGGTAAAGTTTTTTTTTGCGTGTGTAACCCAGAAAGCACACGACAAAATAGCGAACACGGCAAATTTTTGAAAAAGAACACGACAAAGAAATACACACGGCAAACACCCACAAAGGAACACGGCAAAGAAAACACACTCGGCAAAGTCGACAGCAGCACACGGCATAGATGTTGTTACAGCAACGAGGTGGGACCTACGACTTCACAGGTCCACTTGACGGGGGAGGACGGGGAGGAGCTAATGGCTGCAGGCAATGACTTTTTGCCGGTCCTTTTACTTGAAAAAAATGGTTCACTTTATGACAGAAAAATGGTTAGCTAATTGATAGCCATGCACAAGTATCATAATCTTACGCACGAGGAAGATGCATGCCTACGCCAATTTCAGACATTCAAGAGCAGAAAGCAAGAGTTTTGCTCACAACTTCTAGTAAAGGAAAAAAATAACTATACTAGCGTGTAGCCATCAGCACTAATCAAGCCCGCTGTACGCATCACAAGGGAGAAACATCAACAGGAAGAAATTGCGTGGCAAAGCGTGCGAGATCCTTCTAGTGTCATGCATTTTATAATGGATATCGCAAGGAAGAACCGTCAACAATAACAAATTGCGCACCAAAGCATGCCAGATCCTTCTAGTGTCATGGATTACTAAAATATGGAGGGACAATTTTTTATCGAGTTACTAAATGGTGTTTTTATGAAAAATAAATAGTAAAGTGCTTTTGCGTAGATAACAATCATTAGGCTATAAATTGAGGATTTATCCCAACCTTATCATTTAAGGCTAAAGTATTTAAGTATTGCATCACACAACAGAATAAGAGAATTCATAGTCAGACACAAAAACGAGCCACGGCGGAGTAAGAATAGATTACAGGCGAGCATGCCTTGGGTATGAGAAGTCTCAAGTCAGTATCCCAACGGTAGCGGATATACTAGTGCTGCTACGGACTGTACAGTAATTCTCACAATGTTTGGGGATTGTAATGCAACCTGATTGGCAACAATCCTACGGAGCTAGGATATGGATCCAGTAGCTAATTTGAAGCAAGTGACGGAACAATCATGTAAATCTGTTGTAGATGTGTATTTTTTGCATGTACTTGGATCGTTGTGAGGTTTGATTTTGACCAAATATAATAATACAGAGTAAAATCTAATGGGTACATAGTAGATTTAGGGCAACTCTAGCAGATCCCCATATGCATCTCGCCCTTACGAGGAAAATGGAGGAAGGTTGCTATTTTAGGCCATAACAACATCCCCATTTCCTTTCACATGTGGATCAGAATAGTCATTGACTTGGCCATTGGGCCTCTCTTTCTCCCTATCTGTGTGTGAAGCGCCGGCGTAGGAAGGCTGGGCAAGCTCGATGGCACGGTCTATTAACTACTCTATTACTAATAGGTATACTCTCTTCGTATTATAACTAATATGGATCGGAAAGAGTAGTAGGTAACTATTTTCATAATGCCAATTGTCTACTCACTATGCTAGATTAACTGGTGCGTGTTGACAAGGACTATATCTAGTTCCTAGCTTCGTAGATGAACATCTCCCTATCAATGATTGAACTTTTCAACACCACCACTTATCTTCAAAATATAAATGTAGTAGATTCTGAATTTAGTATCTGTACGGATCAAGTAGCTGAAGCACGTAACTCCAGCACGCAACTTCCATCGAGTCAATTCCATGGGGAGGTAGTCCTTATCTTCGTAGTAGTTGTCACCCTCAATTATCAACAATTGAATTTTTCAAGAACTAACACTTGCCTAGTTGCCTTCAAGATACAAGTCAAGTAGATTGCGAAATCAAATTTAAGTATTACTGCAAATCAAGTGTCATATCAGAAAAATGGGTATCGGTATTAGTGAATAAGAAAAAACAGCTATCCGGAAAGAAGAAGCATCGAGGGCACATTTGGAATATTATAGACATCAACTATATATAATTTTGTATTTAGTCAACAACAATGCCGATCACCTATAGAGTTACAGTGCATTTTTTTCAAAACGTAAATGTTCGAGGAGCCCCCACAACTGAACTGATGCAGAAATAAACAAATACTGGACAAATGTCCTGGAATAATCTTTTGCTAAGATTATTCATGGTTCATTTGTCTTTTCTTTAAATGGGCGCATTTATTAACATAACTGTTTAAAGTTTACATCCGGCCTCTGCATAACCAAGATGCACACAGCCATACGAACGACAGAACTAGTCAAAAAAGTAGACAAGCATTATAAAAAGGCAGTATCAAAAAAAGTCATCAATCTAAGGTAGATCAATCCTCAAATCACGCGGCCATTAATGTAGGGAGAAAATATTTCTCGACGTGTCCTCCAATCGTATACATCCCTCCACAAATAAGTCGCGAAACTTCTGCGTTGGAGAATAATCCATGATCGGAGGATAGCCGTGGCTCGGTAAATAACCTCTAGAGGAGAAGACACAATGTTATTAAAAATCTTGTCATTTCTACAAAGCCATAGCGACCATATAATGGTAAGCGCTCCCACCCTAAACAAAGTTTTGTACTTATCAACAATCCCATACAACCAATTACCAAAAACATTGGTTACGAAACGTGGAGGAGATAAACCAGAAGCAATTTGGATGAATGACCATATAAAGCGAGCAAATTTACAATGGAAGAATAAATGTCGAATTGTCTCATCTTGATGACAAAAAACGCATTATGTGCTTCCATCTCAATTCCTCTTTGCAAGATTATCTTTTGTTAGAATTATCCCTTTTCGTAGATACCATGCAAATATCTTTGTCTTAAGGGGTATTTTCATTTTCCAAATTTTACTATTATCATCGACCGGAATATCAGGTTGGACCAAAGCTCTATATAGTGAGCCAACAGAAAATTTACCATTTTCTAGTAATTTCCATTTGAACACGTCGAGACGAGCTGGATATTATTCGCGAAGAGTAGTTTGACCAAGCCACTTATCTTCCCAAAACCTAACTTGTGATCCATCCTTAATCTCGAAAGCACCAAAATGAAAGAAATCCTTTTTGGTGGCTATAAGACCCGCCCAAAAATGTGAATCACCGGGTTTCCAAACCACTTGAGACACAACTTTGGACCCCACATATTTCCTCCATAACATGGTTTCCCAAACACCATCTTCTGTAAGTAGTTTAAAAAGCCATTTGCCCAGAAGCGCGATGTTTTTGACTTGCAAATCGTGTATGCCTAGTCTACCAAACTCCTTCGGGCGGCAAACCACATTCCATCTGGCCAGTCGATACTTATTTTTCTCACTATCCCCTTGCCAAAAGAATCTTGAACGGAAATAATCCACTTTGTTCAAGACCCCTTTGGGTAATTGAAAAACAAGATCATATACAGTACCATGTTAGTAAGTACTGAATTTATGAGTACTAGTCTTCCACCAAGGGATAACAATTTTCCTTTTCAAATATTAAGACGTTTTTAGCATTTCCTCAACAAGTTTCTATTCCGCAATTGTGAGACGCCGATAATGAATCGGTATTCCCAAATAATTGATTGGAAATTGCCCCTGACCACAGCCGAAAAGTTCAGCATATAGGTGGGCCTCATTTTGGGCCTCGCCAAAACAATACAAATCGCTCTTATGAAAGTTTATTTTAAGCTCAGATAACTGCTCGAATGCTGATAAAATTAATTTCAGATTCGAAGCCTTCTCCAGATCATGTTCCATAAAAAGGATTATGCCATCAGCGTATTGAAGAATAGAGAGTCCACCATCAATAAGATGTGGAACTAATCCTTCAGTTTGACCATCAGCCTTTGCTCTCTTAATAAGGATAGTCAACATATCAGCCATTATATTAAATAGTAAAGGAGATAATGGATCCCCTTGTCTCAGTCCTTTCTTGGTCTAGAAGTATTTGCCAGTATCTTTATTTACTTTAATGGCAACACTACCTCCGGACCAAATGACTGAATAAGAGTGCGCCACTCCTCAGAAAAACCTTTCATACAGAGTGTTTGCTGGAGGAAAGACTAATTAAATTTATAGTAAGTCTTCTCAAAGTCAATCTTGAATAGCACACCATTTAATTTTTTTGAGTGTAGTTCATAGATTGTTTCATGCAGAATTACAATACCATCTAGGGTATTTCTTCCTTGCATGAACGCAGTTTGAGACAGACTAATAACATGGTCAGCAACCGAGTTTAGTCTAATCATGGCAACTTTAGTAAAAATCTTAAAGCTAACATTAAGCAAGAAGATTGGACGATACTGTTATATACATTCTGCATTGTTAACCTTAGGTAGTAAGATTATATTGACAAAGTTTAGTCTAAAGAGATCCAATTGACCGACTTGTAAAAACCCAAACAAATTCATCAGGTCCTCTTTGATAACGTCCCAGAATTTTTGATAAAATTTCGCTGGGAAGCCATTAGGTCCTGGCACTTTGTTATGTTCCATTTTAAAAACCGCTTTCTTGACCTCTTCCTCGGTATATGAGGCAGTTTGAAAGATGTTTTCTTCAGCAGAAACCTGGGAGATATCGGTCATTTGGGACTCATCCAAAGAGAATGAATTTTCCGCTGGAGCCTCAAACAAGGATTTATAATAAGCTGTAATATACGACTTCAGTTGCTCCTGTCCCTCAATTATACCTTCATCCTGAATCGGAGAGTGAATAAGTTTCTTCTTATGCTTGTCATTGCCAACAGCGTGGAAGTACCTAGTATTCGCATCTCCTTCCAGAATGAATTTTGCTTTAGAGCATTGGTAGCATTTGAGTTCCTCCTCACGTAGAAGTCGGGCTATCTCTCCATTCGATTGGCTTTTAAGCTCAATTTCTTGTGCAGTTAACAGTCTGACCTCCACGTAAGCCTCTAAGTCATCAATTATAGATGTTATGCGTATTTTTTCTTGTTTAGGATCCCAGCTGTGTGCCTGGCTCAGCCACGAAGGAACTTGTGTAAATCTCGCATTTTGTTATTCCATCGTAGGATAGGCGTTTGGCCACCGACCGGTTTCTCCCAAATAGGCTTAACCATCTCGTAAAAACCATCACGGATCATCCATCTGAGTTCAAATTTAAACTCATACATAGACTTCCATGGTGTTGATCCAAAAGATAAAATCAAAGGAGCATGATCCGACAAAGCCTCAATACGCTCTAAAGCGCAAACAGTTACCATAAGAAACTTATGTTTCCAGTCAGTATCCATAAGCACTCTATCTAGTTTTTCGTATGTTGGCTCCAAAAGACTATTAGCTCGTGTAAATTGCCTTCCTAACATTGTAACCTCTTCTAAGTCCAAACTATCTATAACAGCATTGAACAGAAAAGACCAATGTTCATCAAACCGGCCCCGACTTTTCTCATGAGAGAATATAAGCAAATTAAAATTCCCTCCTATAAGAATAGGATATGGATTGTCCTTTGCCAAATTCACAAGCTCGCGTAAAAAGTCAGCCTTATAAACATCCTGGGCGGCCCCATATACGGCGACTAAAGACCATGTGAAATTGTCAGCCTTGTTACGGATATGGAGTTTTATGAAAAAATCTTCCACCGAACTAGCTAAAACTTCCATAGTCTCATCTCGAATGCCTAACAGGATCCCCCAGCGCGGCGGACGTGATATCCACGTAAAGTCCACTCCACCAGAAAGGCGATTGAGTAGAGCTTGTGAAAAATCTCGTCTACCAATCTCAGAAATACCTAGAAAATCCAAATTATGGTCTTTCACATAATCAGCAAAGAATAAATGTTTAGCCAAGTTCCGAAGACCTCTGCTATTTGAAAACATTCCATTCATTGAGAAACTATAGGAGATTTAGATACACGGGATCTCTTGCACGACCGCTGGCTCTTTGATTTCTGACCAGAAGCTTTCAGCTCATACATAGAAGCAAGCCTAGTCTCATCAAAGTCCACCTCCGACACTTTACCAACTAAGTGAGAAAGGAGTTGACCATCTACTGTGGCATGCAACTCCTCCTCCTCGGTTAGTGAAGCATCAGGAACAACACCGACCTTAGGAGTAACCGTTAGACGGTTAACCTCCATGTGTCGTAAAACATTAGAAGAAAAAGATACCTCCTGTACAGATCTACCCAAACTAATGCCAACATTGGCTAGTTTAGAAGAAATAACAGCAGTAGAAAAGGACAAAAAGGATTTCAAAGAACTTAATATACCTTTCGAATCTAAGTTCTTCTCCGCCTTACGTCGCATGGCCTTGACCATGGAGTCCTCATCAGTCGCGGACGCCCTAGAGGCATCGACTCCATGGCGCGCGCTCCACCTGAAGGGAGTACCACTCCCCTACGCAACTGGTGAAGCAACACCAGGAGAAGAAGCCCGTGCTGGAGACCGAGGGAAACCAGACCCCTCCTGGGTCCGGTCTCCCCCATCGACCAAAGAGGTCACATGACCCACCAGGGGAGGCCACCCGTCCAGATGCGTCTCCAGGTCCTCCCTGACCAGGGAGACGTGGTCATCCACCACGTCGCGTTCAGCCAACCCCTCCTGGGTCGGATTAAGCACAACATCATCCTCAAGCTAGTCATGAACGTCGCGGTCAGCTAACCCCTCCTGGGTCAGCTTTCGCGAGCTCTCCGAAGGAACAACCTCCTAAAGTACCGGCCGAGAGCCAACACCAGGAATGGATCTACCCATAATATGCGTTCTGGACCTCGCAGGTGAAGCAGAGCAAGAACGCAGCACAGGGTCAGAAGCAGAATGAAGAGCCTCCTGTAGCTGAGTTGGAGAAACACGAGTCACCGAAGAAGAAGCCTTTCCGCGAAGAGGTGAATCCAAAGGAAGTGCGTCCAGAAGTTGTCGCCCTGCGGAGTAACCGGGTTAGCATTAAAAGGAGTGACAGCAAACTCCCTCTTCACCCCCTGACTGGAAGATGTAGACGCAGAGGTACCCTGCACACCCGAGGAAGAACCAGAACCCACCCCCTGAATGGCAGTAGCAGCATCAGAAGTATCCATAGGATCCTCAAAAGGCTTCCCATTGGCATCATCATTCGCATCATCATCTCCCTTTCTCCACAAGAAAGGGACAAACTCTGGTTCCGAAATATAACCCTCAGGTTCAATCCGGAAATGCAACTCAAAAACCTTATGCTTAACCACAGCATCAGACACAATATAGTGGCCAAGGGAATCCTTCAGCTTGAGAAAAACCTTCATATCGAACATCTCCACAAGAATACGAACCACCCCCACTTCCGCAGAATGAATAAAGCCACATCAAGAGTGTTCCCCATTTTTTCGATAAAGGGCGTTTTATTACTTAAAGAGTTTTAAGAATTACACCCGGCCTTTGCATAACTAGGATGCACACAGCCGCCAAAATCCAGCAATCCAAACATACAAAATAAAAAACATAGGCGAATTACATATCATAATGAGAAATTGTAAAGCGCCTAAGGAGCTGAAGATAGGTCAATCCGCAGTTTATGTTGCCAGCCATATCGGGTGAATAAATCCCGCGCCGTGTGCTCCAGCCGCGTACACACCTCCGTGAAAAGCTCGCGGTGATCCGCACGATGAAGTGCCGCCCAACACCGAAGGGTACTAGTGCATCTGTAAATAACCTGCAGAAGTGAACAGCCTGTATCATTAAACACTTTATCATTTCTACATAGCCAAAGCGACCATATAATGGCAATCGCTCCTACCCGAAGAAGTAACTTATACTTGCGATCTATACCGTGTAACCAATTCCCAAATATATTGGCAATACTACTCGGTGGATACAAGCCAGAAGCTGCTTGGGTAACTGACCATATAGATCTAGCGATATTGCATTGGAAAAATAGGTGTTTTATTGTCTCGTTATGCTGACAAAATGTGCACCTAGGATCCCCATGCCAATTCCGCTTAAGAAGATTATATTTAGTAAGGATGGCCCCTTGATGGAGATACCAAGCAAAGATTTTGTTTTTGAGAGGTATCCTCATCTTCCAAATCATCGTATTATCTTGAAAAGGTAAGACTGGATGAATTAAGGCATTATATAAAGAACTAACTGAGAAGGATCCATTCTCACTTAAATTCCATCGGAATTCATCATGCCCAGCTGACAGTTGAACATTTGTTAACCGATGTAGCAACATGATCCAAGAGTCAAGCCTTGCACCAAATAAATTCCTCCGAAAAGTCATGTTAGGAGGGAATGATTCTAGCACGGTGGCGATCGTTTCCTCCTTATACCGGACTATGGAATACAAAGCAGGATATTGTTCGCGAAGTGAAGTGGTGCCAAGCCACTTATCCTCCCAAAACCGTATCTGAGACCCGTCCTTTATAGAAAATGTACCAAAGCGGAAGAAATGTTTCTTCGTCGCCATCAGGCCAGCCCAAAAGTGAGACTCACCAGGTTTCCAAACCATTTGGGACAACGCTTTTGATCCAACGTATTTTATTTTAAGTAAAGATTGCCATATCCCCTCTTCAGTTAATAGTTTGAAGAGCCATTTACTAAGTAAGGCGGTATTTTTGATCTCCAGATCATGTATACCCAGGCCTCCCTGTTCTTTGGGGCGACAAAGAATACTCCATTTAGCCAGTCTATACTTCTTTTTCTCATTATCACCCTGCCAAAAGAGTGTTCCCCATGAGTCCTCCAACAGCCCACAGACCCTGAAAAGAACGCAAAATATGGGGTACCCCCTCAACATGTAGCCAAACCTGCTGCATCTCAAACTTATGTGGCACCTCCTCTAACTTGTAAACTGAGAAGGTAAGCTGAGCGGTACTAAGCGGTACAGTCATCATGATTCCATCAACCCTTTCCAAATCCTCAAACGACGGGAATCTCACTAAGAAAGCAGAATCTCCATAAGGCAACGCCTCCCACTTCCACTGAACATGCACCTGGCACCGCCTGGCAATCTGCCTCTGAACAACCTCCGCTGAAACCATCGGCCTAGTAACTCGTACTAGAGCAATAGGGCTCTAACTGCGCGCTAGATGATCCCGAGTCACCACATCTGGTATCTAAGTGAACAGAGTCTGCTCGCCGCCAATACCAGCCATATACGAAGTCAAGCGCGGATGCCTCAGCACCGGGCACCTCAAGGTGGGATGTGCCGCTCAATCACAAATGTAGCAATAGTGGACCGCCTTACAATCTTTGGTTGCATGTGTATTAACCGCACACTTCCAGAACCGAACAAACTTGCTAGTCTTCTTACCCCCAATAGCAGACGATACCTGTGGCACAACAACAGGTGGCTGATGAGTAGCAGCAACCGGCGTCGGAGCACTCAGACCATGAAACTGCTAACCCTCCCATCATACTGATAATGTAACTGCTGACCCTAAGCCGGAATGGATTCACCAAAATTCCCCACAGGTTGTAACTGTGCCTGAGCATACTGCACAGACGGCTGCTGCAAGTGTGCACCTGCATGGACCTGAGGCGCAACCATCCCCTGATCAGGAACCTGTGCCTGCTTCTTCTTTCTCTTGGGTGCTGTCTGAGAAGCAGGTGCACCCACTCCGACCACAAACTGATTATCCTGCGACGGCCCTCCAGCCACATGCTGAAACGGCATCATCCCTCCTACTCCACCAGCTGGCGGACCTCGATACGATGGCTGTAACGGACGATGCTGAACCGGTGGTGGCATGTAGTTAAAATTTGCAGGAGGACCATAAGAGTATGGTCCCCTCATCTGCACCACTCCAGGCAGAGGCATCCCAGGCGGACCCGAGAACGGAGGCGAACCATGGCCATAAGCGTGCTGCCCACTCAAAGCATTACCGTTCCCAACCGACCCCGGAAGCGGAGGCGCGCCATATGGTCCAGCAGCGGGAGGCCTCAGTGGTACAGCAGTAGGACCGGCGGCATCCCCAGGTGCCCGCGGCGGTACAGCAACAGGACTGGCGGGCATCCTAGGTGCCCTAGCAGTACGGGCAACATGGCCCTGCAAAGCTGCGCACCCCCTAGGAGCCATAGCGTTGGCGGTGGCAGGAGTAGCCCCAGGGTGCTGAGACATGTCGGCGCGGACGACCTGGGCGAAGGATCCCCGGCCAGGCAACGCAGACGAAGGAGGGGTGCGGCTCGACGACAAAGGAGGCAGCAACGAACTAGGATCTGGCAGAGAAGTATGAGGCGGCAGAGAAGTACGAGGTGAGGACTCCGTGTGATCTGGCGTTGTCGACGAAACGGGATACCATGCTTTCCTTAGCCGCCTCGAAACCGCCTGCCAGGAAAAAACAAGTGTGGGCCCAATTGACTTTGCCACATCAGTAGACCGTGAAATAATCGGATCACATGGGATCGAGAGCTTTGCCGCAATCAGTTCCCCGAGTACTGGGGGCGACGACCTCCGCGGCGGGGGCAGAGGTCCTCTCCATGGCTTCACCCGAGAGCTGCTACCAAGACGCCACCCAGAAAGAGATGGAGCAGCACCGCCTCCTGCAGCTCGATGGCGACGATGATCTAGAGCGCCTGACACCCGCCGCCGGCGAAAATAGCTCGCCCGGAGGGGACTCTGACTTCCTCTCCCAGAACCTTGACGCCTTTGTGGGGAAGCCGATCTCTTCCCAGAAAGCCTGCTTCAGCTCCTCTCCCGTCTTTCGCCGCCGGCGCGACACCGACGTCCACCCCAGGTCACCATCGACGTCCTCGAGGGCATCAAGCGCCATCCGAACATCCGCCCCAGCTGTCCCGTCAGAATCTAAGTCCAACCCGAGACACTGAAACCTAGAACCAGAGCCGGCGACATCGCCGGCAGCGGCATGCCCCCCGGCGCCAAGGTGAGGTGCCGTCCATTCCGCCCCATCTATGAGATTCTCACTAAAACAACTTATATTTTAGAGAGTAATGCATGTGTTTTAGAGAAACTAAAACAACTTGATTACTACAGAATAGTAAATTACTACAGTTTACTATTGATTTTATATAGAGTTCTGATCCAACCTGATATTCCAGCTGATGAAAATCGAAAAATTTGCAAGATGAAAATTCCTCTTAAAACGAAGATATTTGCTCGCTATCTACGGAAAGGGGTTATCCTTACTAAAGATAATCTTGTTAGGAGGAATTGGTAGGGAAGTACAAAATGTGTTTTTTATCATCATGATGAGATAATAAAAAATTTATTCTTTCAGTGCAAATTTGCTCGTGCTATATGGTCAATCATCCAAGTAGCCTCCGGTTTATCCCCTCCATGTTCGATGGTCCATGTATTTGGAAACTGAATGAGTTTGGGGATAAATGTGGGATTTTGTTTAGGGTGGGATAACTTTCCATTATTTAGTCGTTGTGGATATATAGAAATGATAATATTTTTAATAACATCATGTCTTCTTCTCTACAGGTTATCTATCGAGCTACATTTATCCTTAGGTTATCGACTTCTCTACAACTTATGGAGTTCCGCGAGTTGTTTGCGGAGGGATGTTGTAACATCCCAAAAATACTAAATTTAAATCATTAAACTCTAATCATCAAAATTAGGGTTAACAAAAACTTTTCCAAATAAAATTATGAAGGCATGCATATGTGTATGCATTTCATTTTGAATTCTTTTGAACCACCTTGTTTATGTGTTCCATTGCTTGTAAATGGATGCTTAGGTGAAATAAACATCATCTAAACATTTCCCACACTTTTCCTAAAGACAAGTAAATCAAAACAAATAAAATAAGGGAATGGTCATTTTGACCAAATTAACTCTCATGTCTACTTTGGCTGTCTCAAACTTTCAAAACTTAACAGAAACTTTTCTGGATCTTTGCACCCCTTGAATGTACTCATAACAAAGTATCAAGACCCACTTTGTGATCATCCAGAAACTTTCAAATGCATAGTTTAAATGATAATTCAAAATTGAATCTTTATCATATGGGAAGATCCCACTTTTTGAAAAACCACTCAAACAAGCTCAACTTTCAAAACCCAAGCATCTGCAGACTCACCAGCACCAATCTAGCACACCCACCAAAAATCTTTTCAAAATTCAAAACTTGAATTCATGCGGCCATTTCATCAAACAGGTTGAAGACACAAATCTAGCAAAATCCAAACACTGTTTTGAGCAGTGAATTGAGCCTAACTTGTTTCCTCTCTGGACACCACTAGCCTTAGTAGATCATCTAACGACCCTCACTAATCCCTAGCACCACTGTAAGCTTGACAAGGCCATCAATGGTGAACAGCCGAAGCTACCCATGTCACCCCAGTGTGGACAGCAGGCTAGAGGAAGAACTAGCCGTGCCAACCTTGTCTGGAAGGTAGCCCATGCTTCACCGTCCCCTTTCGACCAGCCCTACCTCGCGGACAGCAGCCAGAACCACCAGGAACGCCGCGCCCGTGCCGCTATCGACCATGCCGACGTGCGCCACAGAGCACGCACCGTTCCCACGCAACCAGACTGCGCGCCGCCCTTGCCGCGTGCATACATGATCACCACCGTCCTAGGAGACCGCCAGACATCCCCGTTCGCCGCCCCGTGACGCATAGCCACCGCTCGCCGTCGAAGACGCCGCCTCTGTCGCGCAGAGCGTCACGTGTTCCAGACCAAACCGCACCGCCCCTACACGCGCATTAAAGCCGTAGCGCATCGCCAGGAGACCACCAAGCGATCGCCACCGCCGGCCATGCCTCTAGCAGCCCGTAGCCATGTCGCCACCGTCGCCCGCCCATGCCGTTCGGTCTCACCGTCGAGACTATAAATAGAGGACTCCCCCGCTCGAATTATTCACACCATTCCACTCCTCTCTCACCCAGAACCACCCCACCTTAGTCCCGGAGCAAGGCGGGAAGCGCATCGCCGGAATTTCACCGGAGCCCGCCGCCTATGGAGAAGAAGGGCGCCATCGATTTCGTCCACCCCAGGAGCTGCCGCGACCACCCCTGAGTTCGCTGTCGTCGACTTCGTCGTTCGCCCGCCTCGCCGACCCTCGCCAGCACCCCGGTGATCCCCCAGCAACCCCCACTGGCCGCGCTAGGTTTCTGTCTCGCCGGCGTTGCTCAACGTCGACGATGACTCCCAGCCGTTGGATTAGAATCAGATCGAACGACCCACATCGTCCCATACCGCTTCGCACCCCCTGTCTCACTGACGTGTGGGGACAGCCACTTAAGCAGCCCGCGGAAGCGCTACGCTTAGCAGGCCGGCGCGTTAACTTTTCCCGCGCAGCCCAGTTATTTGAATTAAACCTTTTCCATTTAATTTCAAACACACTTCTGTACCCAGTTTCAAAAATCAATCCAGGTCGATTCAGAGCATCAAATTGAATGAAACTAATTTTGTTAGAAAGGTCTGGAAATGCTGAATCCAAGCCCGTTGGATTTAAGTCATTTGGATCTGTAGATCACCCATGGTAAAAATAACAAGGCAGAAGCTTTTCTGCATTCAAACATTTTTCAAATTAAAACCATAATATCTTTTGAGTTGATTCCAACTCTCAAAAATCACATTTAACCATACCATTCAGAATATATAAAAATATATAGGTTTACTTGCAGAAATAATGTTCAAGTAAATAAAAGAATGCCCCATAGGCATTTCTAGTCACTTTATTTAATTAAAATAAAAGGGTAAAACCTTATTAAATTGTGACACCACTTTAAATCATATTCCCATGGACTAAAATATGTGGTGATGACATGTGTCAACATGATCCCATGTTTGGTTTGGAGAATATTAAATCTTAAGTAGTTTTTCAATGAGTAGAAATTACTTTTCTAAAAATAAAAGGAATTAAACCAAGCCTTAATCTTGTACTATTAGAGATGATGTTAGATCATCTATAGGACCCTTGTGTGTGATGATTGAAAGTAGTTAAGTATTGTTTGGTGATTGTGTACCTCGTATTTATTCATAGACGCTAGTACCGACCAAGGATACAGGGAGGAAGGAGGATTCTACGAAGAAGAAGCCGAGGAGAACTTCAACCACTACTCTGCACAAGGCAAGCCAGTAACCTTGCAAGCTAACACTTGCAATTTAGCAAGCTTATACTGATATTGTGCCAGCAAACCCTTACTTGTTACCATGCCTACTATATGCCTTAAGCATATGTGATGATATCCACTTGATGAACCAATCCTAGTTTTACTTGGAAGCTTCTTACTTTATTTCTTTATCAAAGCTCTTACTAAGAGTTTACTTAAGAGATTGGTAGATACTAAAAAGATATGTGAAGGTTGCATAAAGAGCATAAAATTTGGCCTAAGTTAGAAACCTTGATATCATCCTCAGACATAAGGTTGTACTTAGTTGAAACTCCAGTAGTCTACCACCCCTCATTAGTACTTACCCCCACTTATAGATGCTAGTGCTAAGCATAAAACTTCATCAACTTTAGATGGGAATACTTGGTGAAAATGGTTATGAAAACCTTAGAATGATGGATCATTCTACTGAGATGTTTTGGACATGTGTTTCCGAACACCTGATGATTTTGGTGATGAAAATGTTGAGGCAGGAGCCTTAGCCCTTTATAAAACTGATGGTTGTCTGGATGCGATACCATTCCAATTTTATCGTACAACCACAATACCCGAAGATTGGGTAGGGCTTGACTGGAAACTTATATACCTTAGTATTAGTTCCCTCACGACCAAGGTCTGAGCTGAGGCTACCTTGTGAAGATTGTCCACCTGCGCAGTACCCAAGATGACAGTTGGTCATGGTTGGGAGGCCAAACTCACAGGAGAGGTACTTATACTAGGGCGTGTAATTGAAAGGTTAGGATTGATTATCCGCATACTGAGTATGGTAAATTCAGGATTTGTTCCTGACGGATGTATCGAATGTTGTGGTGAAAGTGTACAATCTCTGCAGAGTGTCAAACTATTCGAATAGCCACGTCCGCGGTTATGGACAGTTGGAGTGGCCATACTATTCCCCCGTCAGATGTTTTCAAAATGACTTGTGAAATAAATTGAAACTTCGACTTGACCACAACAGAGTTGTGACATGAGTTACAAGATCCCACTTAGGAGTTATAAAATTTTGACTAGCTTTGGAACTTAGTAGAGATAAATATAGCTTTTGCAAAACAACCTTAGAGCCTAGTGTCCTATTATCCAAAAACCCCTGTACTTGTTAGTACTAGTTTGCGAGTACTTAAAGAGTACTCATGGCTTTGTCCCTGGCTATTCCCATGGCCAGACAATGAAGAGGAGTACCTGGAGGATGGAACCCAGGAAGGTTACGACAACTAGGATCATCTCCCATCGTCAGCATTGCCTGTGACCCCGAAGATGGAGCTTCGCCTACGCTACCGTTATTATTACGTATTTCGCTGCTTGATGTTGTATTAAGAACTGGATCATGAGATCCCTATTTGTGTAAGAACTTATGTACCGTTTGTAATGGATGATGTACTATGGTATCCAATTCTGTTATGTCTCGCAAAAATGGTAATCCTGGGATTGCGATGTATGGCATAATAGGCATCTGGAATTAAAAATCCGGGTGTTGACAAGTTGGTATCAGAGCCATCCTGACCATAGGAGACCCTAGTTAGATTGGACGTTTGAATAAAAAACTTAGTTTCCAAAACCAAAGAAAACAAATATTTACAAAAACTTATTCTCATTCTTATCCCTTTGATTCTTTCATGAAAATTCCTGTTCCTCAAAAACTCTTGCAAAATATATAAAATTTTGACACACTTGATCACTATGCTAACCTACTCATCCTCTATTCTTATAGATGGACGTGAAGTACAGCAAGTTTTATCAGTTAGGTAATGGAGAAGACCTTATCTTTGAGAGGGATTTGGACCAGCTTTCGGAACTTCTGGAGCGTCCGCACCCCGAGTTCTTCGGAGCTCAGCTCAATGATCAAGGAGGAGAAGATCTGTAGTGGCTAATTGTTGCAAGTCTCAGAGGAAAGATTGAACCTCCCACTGCGGAAGGAATTCAGTTTACCTTAAGAGAGAACAACTGGCTCGATGGACTTGCCAGGGCCATGCAGGAAGCTCTTTCCCGTCTGTGTGGGCAGAGCATCAAACAGATCAAGGGTACTTGCTTTGAGTTTTGCCCAAGGCGTGATGCAAATGGACAACCACTGGAAGCCCCATACCACCTGGAGCTGAAGACTCAACTGGACCACCTTAGCTTCATGATGTACGATCGTCAGCAGGAGTTGGATAACTGCCGTGACTACTCCAACCACAAGTCTGCCATCATCAAGACGAAGGACCAAACCATCGCCATGCTAGCAAAGGATCGCAAGTCTCGCCGCCGTCAGCTCGATAAGAAGGCGCACATCATTGCCCGTCTTCGCCACCGTATCTCATATTTGGAGGAGACCATCCACGAGAGAGACATGCAGTTGGAGGAAAGGGAGAATGCCGGAGAGGATCTTCGTGGAGACCCTTACTCCTATCTCAGCGATGACGATGATTTTCTAGAGGATCAGGCTATGGATTTCTTCACCGATGAGGATGATTTCGCCTTCATCGATGATGATGAGGATGTTGAGGCCACAGATTCCAAGGAGTAGTAGAACTTGAGCACTAGCGTAGTGAGTAGTATTCGGTCCCACTGTATCGTAGTTCTCAGAATCGTTCTTAAAACCATCTGTTTTTATTTGTTGTGGTGTGTGTTGTACTGTGTGCTATGAATGAATGAATGAAAAGCAAGTTGCTAGAAAATCTGAGTCAAACTTTAAAAAAAATTCAAAGACCCAAAACTTTAGAAATTTCCCTCTTTTCTCATGATCTATCTCAATCTTCAGATGCCACGTGGAGGAAGTGGTTCATCCCCGGACCCGATGTTGCAGATTCTGCAAATGTTGACTTCTGACCATGAAGCTGAAAGAGCGGAACGTCAAGCCAACCTAGCCACCCTTCAGCAGATAGCCCAGCTTGCCCACAACAACCAAGGCCACGGAAATCAAGACAACCATGGATCTAAGCTCAAGAATTTCCAGAATACCAACCCACTTGTTTTCACTAAGTCCGAAGAGCCCCTAGACGCAGATGATTGGCTGCAAACCATGGAAAATAACCTAGAAGTCGCCGGAGTGGAAGCCAACGAGAAAGTTCTGTTCGCCACCCACTATCTAGCCGGAGATGCCAGGGCATGGTGGAACAGTGTTTGCGCAATGACCGGAGGCCAGATGATGACCTGGGAAGAATTTAAGGTCAAGTTTAGCAGAACCCATGTGCCACCAGGTTTGATCAAGAGGATGAGAGACGAGTTCAGAGAAATAAAGCAAGGAAGGATGACTGTATTGGAATACCGTGACAAATTTTTGTCATTATCTAGGTATGCCCCGGATGAGATCGACACCGAAGCCAAGAAGAAAGAAAGATTCCTGAATGGTCTGCATGATGAAATGTAGACCGTGTTAGTCAATATCCCCTTTTCTGATATTGAAGCCCTTGTGGACTCAGCTATCCAGATGGAAGGAAAGATCAACCAAGCCAATGAGAACCGCAAGCGTCGCATGATGCATCAACTAGGAACCCATCAGACCCCAAAGTATCGCCCCAACCCATCTTCAGGATTTTCCCCAAGAACCAACAGACCCCCGATGAACCGTCCGACCTATCCCAACCGTGGAAACCCTAGACCCGGAGGAAATCACAACAACCCCGGAAACTCTAGCAATTTCAACCGTGCCCCACCCAAGTTCAACAACAACAATGCTACTGCCAACACCAACACTGCCCCTAGGACTGGAAGCAATGTTGTGCCTGTCGCAGCCAAGGACAAGTTGCAAGTGACTTGCTATGACTGTGGAAATAAAGGCCACTATTCCAACGAGTGTCCCAACAATAAGAATTCTAGAGCCCCCAATGCCAATGCCCCAGCTCAGCAGCAGCGTCGTGTTCAGCCAGGAAAAAGATTTGCCCCAGGGAATTCACTCAACCGCAACGGCCGTCTTTTTCTCATGCATGCTGAAGAAGCTCAGGAAGCGCCAGACGTCGTGTTGGGTATGTTTTCTCTTAATTCAGTACTTGCTCGAGTGTTGTTTGATTCTGGTGCATCGCACTCATTTGTCACCGAAGAATTTGCATGCACTAGTAAAATTCAACAAACCAAACTGAAGCATGTAATGATTGTTCAAATTCCCGGATCAACCACTAAGGCTAGGCAAATTTGCAAAGCCGTCCCTATCCGAATCCATGGCATAGATTTTTATGCTAATCTGATAGTACTCGGAACTAAAGGTTTGGAAGTAGTACTAGGAATGGATTGGATGTCCAAACATAAAGGATTGATTGACTGTGCCAAGAAAGCCATACCGATGACCAGTACTGCCGGAATATCAGTCGAGCATATATCTGAAACCTTACCTCGCCAATTCAAATGCAACAAGAGTATAGCCCAACCTACCATTGACCAAGTCCGGATAGTCTGTGAATACCCCGATGTATTTCCAGATGTTTTGCTCGGTATGCCCCCAGATCGGGATATCGAGTTTATCATCGAACTAATTCCTGGAACCGGACCCATAGCCCAGAGACCATATAGTATGAACCCGTCAGAGCTCGCCGAATTGAAGAAGCAACTGGATTCCATGCTGGAAATTGGATTAATTCAACCAAGTGCGTCACCATGGAGATCACATGTCTTGTTTGTGGACAAGAAGGATGGAGGTAACCGTTTGTGTACGGATTATCGGAAATTGAATGATGTCAACATCAAGAACAAGTACCCCTTGCCCAAGATAGAAGATTTGTTTGATCAGTTGACCGGTGCCAAAGTGTTTTCTAAGATTGATCTTAGAACTGGCTATCATCAACTCAAAATTCGTGCAGAGGATATTCCAAAGACTGCCTTTACCACCAGATACGGATTGTACGAGTATACAGTCATGTCTTTTGGATTAACCAATGCCCTCGCCTATTTCATGAATCTCATGAATAAGATTTTTATGGACTTCCTGGATAAGTTTGTCGTTGTTTTCATCGATGACATTCTGATTTATTCCAAATCAGAAGAAGAACATGAGCTACACCTAAGGACCATTCTTGGAACCCATAGAGAGCATCAGCTGTATGCAAAGTTTAGCAAATGTGAATTCTGTTTACAGGAGGTAGGATTCCTCGGTCACATTGTATCAGCCGGAGGAATTGCCGTTGACCCTGCCAAAGTGAAAGATGTAGAAGATTGGCAAGCCCCAACCACTCAAACCCAAGTTCGTGCATTTCTCGGATTGGCGGGATATTACCGCAAATTCGTAGAAGGATTCTCTAGTATCGCCAGACCCATGACCCAATTGCTAAAGAAGGACAAGAAGTTTGAATGGACCGACAAGTGTGAAGCGAGTTTTCAAGAACTCAAGAGGAGATTGATTTCAGCCCCAATCTTGATTATGCCAGATATCACGAAGCCCTTCGATGTGTATTGTGATGCATCCAAGATCGGTCTCGGATGTGTGCTAATGCAAGAAGGCAAAGTTATATCTTATCTATCCCGACAATTGAAACAACATGAGCAAAACTACCCCACCCACGATCTCGAACTTGCAGCCGTAGTTCTAGCCCTGAAAACATGGAGACATTACCTGATGGGAAACCGTTGTGAGATCTATACGGATCACAAGAGCCTAAAGTATATATTCACTCAGAAGGAGCTGAATATGAGGCAGAGAAGATGGATATAGCTAATCAAGGATTACGACCTGGACATTCACTATCACCCTGGTAAAGCCAACGTGGTAGCCGATGCCCTTAGCAGATTGCCGTGCCACTTGAACTCCATGATTTTGAAGGAGCAACCAAGTTTGCACAAAGAGATGGAAGATTTTCGCATGGAATGAGTGAGCGAAGGATTTTTGGCTAGTATAGAACTTCAGCCCACTTTGATCAGTCAGATTAAAGAGACGCAGAAGGGAAATGCTAGTATTGACGGAATCAAGCGTCGTATCGGTACAGGCAAAGTACATGGATTCACCGAGGACGAGGAAGGAGTTTTGTGGTACAAAGGACGCCTTTGTGTACCAGCAGATTCTGAGTTGAAAGAAGTTATCTTGAAGGAGGCTCATGATACTCTTTATTCTATCCATCCCGGAGGAACTAAGATGTATCAAGATTTAAAAGAGCAATTTTGGTGGCATAAGATGAAGAGAGAAATCAGAAGCTATATCGCCAAGTGTGATATATGTCAGCGAGTCAAGGCAGGACATCAAAGACCCGCTGGATTGTTGCAACCATTGCAGATTCTGGAATGGAAATGGGATTCTGTAGGAATGGACTTTATCACTGGACTGCCTACTTCTAGTAGGGGAAATGACTCTATTTGGGTCATAGTGGACCGATTGTCCAAAGTCGCCCATTTCTTGCCCGTCAAGACCACATATCTGAGTTCGAAACTAGCAGAGTTGTACATCGCTAGAATCGTTAGTTTGCATGGAGTCCCCAAGAACATTGTATCGGATCGAGGAACTCAGTTTACCTCGAGATTCTGGAAGAAAGTCCAAGAAGGTTTAGGGTCCCGCCTAGATTTCAGTACCGCGTATCACCGTCAGACCGATGGACAAACGGAGCGAGTAAATCAAATACTCGAACATATGCTGAGAGCATGTGTGTTAGAATATGGATCCAAGTGGGAAGACTGTCTGCCGTTTGCAGAATTTTCATACAACAACAGTTATCAAACCAGCTTGCAAATGGCCCCATTTGAATTCATGTACGGAAGGAAGTGTCGCACCCCTTTGAACTGGTCGGAAGTAGGAGAGAGTCAGATTTTTGGACCCGACATCCTATGAGAAGCAGAAGAGAAGGTTCACAAGATTCGTGAGCACCTCAAGACCGCCCAATCCCGACAAAAGAGTTACGCCTACAAGATACGTAGAGACCTCGCCTTCAACATAGGAGATTTTTTTTATCTAAAAGTGTCGCCATTGAAGGGATTGCAGCGTTTCCAACTCAAAGGAAAGTTAGCCCCCAGATATATCGGACCTTTCAAGATTCTGAACCGTCGAGGAGAAGTATCGTATCAATTGGAACTACCCGAAGAGATGTCAGCAGTGCACAATGTGTTCCATATCTCATTACTTCACAAGTGTCTCGAAGTCCCCGAGAAGACCGAAGTGTTCAAGAATATCGACCACCAGACCATAGAGATCAACGATGACCTCACCTATCCTGAAGTACCCATCCGTATTTTGGAAGAAGCTTTTCGAACTACCCAAACCCGAAGCATCAAGTTTCTCAAGATTCAGTGGAGCAACCACACAGAAGAGGAAGCCACCTGGGAGCGCGAAGATCACATCAGGACGGAGTTTCCCGATCTCTTCAAATCCTAGGTAATCTTTTCGTCCTTTTTCAAATCTCGGGACAAGATTTTGTTTAAGGGTGGAAGGTTTGTAACATCCCAAAAATACTAAATTTAAATCATTAAACTCTAATCATCAAAATTAGTGTTAACAAAAACTTTTCCAAATAAAATTATGAAGGCATGCATATGTGTATGCATTTCATTTTGAATTCTTTTGAACCACCTTGTTTATGTGTTCCATTGCTTGTAAATGGATGCTTAGGTGAAATAAACATCATCTAAACATTTCCCACACTTTTCCTAAAGACAAGTAAATCAAAACAAATAAAATAAGGGAATGGTCATTTTGACCAAATTAACTCCCATGCCTACTTTGGCTGTCTCAAACTTTCAAAACTTAACAGAAACTTTTCTGAATCTTTGCACCCCTTGAATGTACTCATAATAAAGTATCAAGGCCCACTTTGTGATCATCCAGAAACTTTCAAATGCATAGTTTAAATGACAATTCAAAATTGAATCTTTATCATATGGGAAGATCCCACTTTTTCAAAAACCACTCAAACAAGCTCAACTTTCAAAACCCAAGCATCTGCAGACTCACCAGCACCAATCTAACACACCCACCAAAAATCTTTTCAAAATTCAAAACTTGAATTCATGCGGCCATTTCATCAAACAAGTTGCAGACACAAATCTAGCAAAATCCAAACACTGTTTTGAGCAGTGAATTGAGCCTAACTTGTTCCCTCTCTGGACACCACTAGCCTTAGTAGATCATCTAACGACCCTAACTAATCCCTAGCACCACTGTAAGCTTGACAAGGCCATCAATGGTGAACAGCCGAAGCCACCCATGTCACCCCAGTGTGGACAGCAGGCTAGAGGAAGAACTAGCCGTGCCAACCTTGTCTGGGAGGTAGCCCATGCTTCACCGCCCCCTCTCGACCAGCCCTGCCTCGGGGACAGCAGCCAGAACCGCCAGGAACGCCGCGCCCGTGCCGCTATCGACCATGCCGACGTGCGCCACAGAGCACGCACCGTTCCCACGCAACCAGACCGCGCGTCGCCCTCGCCGCGTGCATACATGATCACCACCGTCCCAGGAGACTGCCAGACATCCCCGTTCGCCGCCCCGTGACGCACAGCCAGCGCTCTCCGTCGAAGACGCCTCCTCTGCCACGCAGAGCGTCGCGTGTTCCAGACCAAACCGCACCGCCCCTACACGCGCATTAAAGCCGTAGCGCATCGCCAGGAGACCACCAAGCGATCGCCACTGCCGGCCATGCCTCTAGCAGCCCGTAGCCATGTCGCCATCGTCGCCCGCCCATGTCGTTCGGTCTCACCGTCGAGACTATAAATAGAGGACTCCCGCGCTCGAATTCTTCACACCATTCCACTCCTCTATCACCCAGAACCACCCCACCTCAGTCCCGAAGCAAGGCGAGCAGCACATCGCCAGAATTTCACCGGAGCCCTCCGCCTCTAGAGAAGAAGGGCGCCATCGATTTCGTCCACCCCAGGAGCTGTCGCGACCACCACTGAGTTCGCCGTCGTCGACTTTGTCGTTCGCCCGCCTTGCCGACCCTCGCCAGCACCCCGGTGAGCCCCCAGCAACCCCCACTGGCCGCGCTAGGTTTCTGTCTCGCCGGCGTTGCTCAACATTGACGATGACTCCCAGCCGTTGGATTAGAATCAGATCGAACGACCCACATCGTCCCATACCGCTTCGCACCCCTGTCTCACTGGCGTGTGGGGACAGCCACTTAAGCAGCCCACGGAAGCGCTACGCTTAGCAGGCCGGCCCGTTAACTTTTCCCGCGCAGCCCAGTTATTTGAATTAAACCTTTTCCATTTGATTTCAAACACACTTCTGTACCCAGTTTCAAAAATCAACCCAGGTCGATTCAGAGCATCAAATTGAATGAAACTAATTTTGTTAGAAAGGTCTGGAAATGCTGAATCCAAGCCCATTGGATTCAAGTCATTTGGATCTGTAGATCACCCATGGTAAAAATAACAAGGCAAAAGCTTTTCTGCATTCAAACATTTTTCAAATTAAAATCATAATATCTTTTGAGTTGATTCCAACTCTCAAAAATCACATTTAACCATACCATTCAGAATATATAAAAATATATAGGTTTACTTGCAGAAATAATGTTCAAGTAAATAAAAGAATGCCCCATAGGCATTTCTAGTCACTTTATTTAATTAAAATAAAAGGGTAAAACCTTATTAAATTGTGACACCACTTTAAATCATATTCCCATGGACTAAAATAAGTGGTGATGACATGTGTCAACATGATCCCATGTTTGGTTTGGAGAATATTAAATCTTAAGTAGTTTTTCAATGAGTAGAAATTACTTTTCTAAAAATAAAAGGAATTAAACCAAGCCTTAATATTGTAATGTTTGAGATGATGTTAGATCATCTATAGGACCCTTGTATGTGATGATTGCAAGTAGTTAAGTATTGTTTGGTGATTGTGTACCTCGTATTTATTCATAGACGCTAGTACCGACCAAGGATATGAGAAGGAAGGAGGATTCTACGAAGAAGAAGCCGAGGAGAACTTCAACCACTACTCTGCACAAGGCAAGCCAGTAACCTTGCAAGCTAACACTTGCAATTTAGCAAGCTTATACTGATATTGTGCCAGCAAACCCTTACTTGTTACCATGCCTGCTATATGCCTTAAGCATATGTGATCATACCCACTTGATGAACCAATCCTAGTTTTACTTGGAAGCTTCTTACTTTATTTCTTTATCAAAGCTCTTACTAAGAGTTTACTTAAGAGATTGGTAGATACTAGAAAGATATGTGAAGGTTGCATAAAGAGCATAAAATTTGGCCTAAGTTAGAAACCTTGATATTATCCTCAGACATAAGGTTGTACTTAGTTGAAACTCCAGTAGTCTACCACCCCTCATTAGTACTTACCCCCACTTATAGATGCTAGTGCTAAGCATAAAACTTCATCAACTTTAGATGGGAATACTTGGTGAAAATGGTTATGAAAACCTTAGAATGATGGATCATTCTACTGAGATGTTTTGGACATGTGTTTCCGAACACCTGATGATTTTGGTGATGAAAATGTTGAGGCAGGAGCCTTAGCCCTTTATAAAACTGATGGTTGTCTGGATGCGATACCATTCCAATTTTATCGTACAACCACAATACCCGAAGATTGGGTAGGGCTTGACTGGAAACTTATATACCTTAGTATTAGTTCCCTCACGACCAAGGTCTGAGCTGAGGCTACCTTGTGAAGATTGTCCACCTGCGCAGTACCCAAGATGACAGTTGGTCATGGTTGGGAGGCCAAACTCACAGGAGAGGTACTTATACTAGGGCGTGTAATTGAAAGGTTAGGATTGATTATCCGCATACTGAGTATGGTAAATTCAGGATTTGTTCCTGACGGATGTATCGAATGTTGTGGTGAAAGTGTACAATCTCTGGAGAGTGTCAAACTATTCGAATAGCCGCGTCCACGGTTATGGACAGTTGGAGTGGCCATATTGTTCCCCCGTGAGATGTTTTCAAAATGACTTGTGAAATAAATTGAGACTTTGACTTGACCACAACAGAGTTGTGACATGAGTTACAAGATCCCACTTAGGAGTTATAAAATTTTGACTAGATTTGGAACTTAGTAGAGATAAATCTGGCTTTTGCAAAACATCCTTAGAGCCTAGTGTCCTATTATCCAAAAAACCCCGTACTTGTTAGTACTAGTTTAGGAGTACTTAAAGAGTACTCATGGCTTTGTCCCTGGCTATTCCCATGGCCAGACTATGAAGAGGAGTACCTGGAGGATGGACCCCAGGAAGGTTACGACAACTAGGATCATCTCCCATCGTCAGCATTGCCTGTGACCCCGAAGATGGAGCTTCGTCTACGCTACCGTTATTATTACGTATTCCGCTTCTTGATGTTGTATAAAGAACTGGATCATGAGATCCCTATTTGTGTAAGAACTTATGTACCATTTGTATTGGATGATGTACTATGGTATCCAATTCTGTTATGTCTCGCAAAAATGGTAATCCTGGGATTGCGATGTATGGCATAACAGACATCTGGGATTAAAAATCCGGGTGTTGACAGATGTACGCGTTTGGAGGTCACGACGAGGGATATTTTCTCTCGACATGGATGACAGCATGATCTTCAGATAGAACAATCTTAGAGTGTTTATAGGGCATAGTTCTTTTGCCCTATTTGTGTATTACGGATACTTCTGCTTCTCTTTCATTTTGTGTGGTTGTGTGATTGTATGCATCCTAGTTATGCAGAGGCCGGGTATAAAATTACGAAAGTAATAATAAAGCGCTTATTTTAAAAAAAATCCTGATGGTGTCATGAAGCCTCTCTTGGATTGAAAGCTGGCTTTGGCTAACATCTTCAGGAGATTACAAGCTACTGTGTTTTTTTCCCTTTTATGTGGTGTTCTCTTTTGACTGAGCCCACCAATGTTTGCTTCTACTTTATCAATATAAAAGACAAAACTTTTTGCCTCATTTTTTAAAAAAAAAGCCTCTCCCGAAATTGAAAGCACACACACAACATCGATACATTACACACGACAAAAAGCCCCTTATTATGCTTGCTCGCTTGTGCTATTCCGGTAGAGGCTTCTCCAAGACAACATAAACAATGTCACCTCGTACTTGCAGGGAGGCATCGATAATGTGAACTTTTTGAAGCCATTTTTCCTGGTGTTGTTGCAGGCAGTGAGCTAGCAGCAGCGTACTTGTAGGCGACGATATGGCAGGAAAAGGAAGCGGTTAAAGGAGGAAACATGACCGATAACTGATCGATCACCTTTGCGGCCATAAACCGTTCGCACGAAACGAGAGGCAAGGCTTGAGCGGTTCCTCTGTGCTCGTCTTCCCGGCGCCTCTCTCCTCTTCCTCCGCCGGCCTCGCCGGCCGGAGTGGAGATGGGAGAGGTTGCCAGGGTCCTTTGTGTAGTTTGCTGCTTAGGCTTCTCGCAGTAGTTTTAGGTTTAGGGTTAGTTGTTTGTGCCTCTATGGCATTTGGCGAGATGCCGTGGGGCTCGTCCCCTTCGTCGCTGCCGCACGGTGGCGGATGGCCGTCCTCTCTGTGTTCTGGCAAGTCCCTGTGGATGGGAAGCGCCGGGGACACTGATGAGGGTGGGAGCCTCTTGAATAAGTGCGACCTCTGCTTCGTCGAGATCTGGGAGTTTTTCACGATGCTGCTCCCCCTGGCCGGCCATGGTGGCGAGGGGTGGGAGGAGGATGGCGTGCTGCTTCCCGGATTCGCGATTGAGCATGGGAGTGATGTGCTCGATCTCTCTGGCCAGATCCAGCACTTGTCGGTGGAGTTCTGTGCCGTTGTGGTGCTTCAGAGGTTGAAGCCAGATGCGGCGGTGGCGGTCTCCACCGATGGCTCCTTACATAAGGTCAGTGCCTTTGGCTCCTCGGCTGCGTGTTTGGCGTCGAGCTTCCCCTCCTCCTATTGGCCTTCCGTGGTGGTGAGGGATAGAAGGGAGGACGCCTTGATGCGGAAGATGCTGCTGAAGCCTGTTGAAGCTGCAACTACTGGATCTTCCTCGCAGCGGTCTCTTCGTGGCGTTGCTACGGGATCGCTGCCTGTTCTGGCCGAATGGCGGCCAAGGGTTCCAACCTCCATTAGAGGCCCTTTCTCGAAGCTCGCTGCCAGAGCTCAACATCTTGTCGAGGACAAGTGGTTCGTCCCCGTCGTCGTCTGGATGGCTGGCAACTTCCTTCTTCTCTGGCTTGGTAGGCGTCATGAGCAAGAGACCTCGACCTCGCTCAGCTGGAGGTCGCCGGAGTTTGGTGGCGGAGGCGCTGAGGGACTTGATTGCTTTTTATTTTTTAGTTCCGAGGTGCTTTTTGTAAAGTGTAGGCCCCTTTTCTTCTTTTCTAGCTTTGCTAGGGTTTTATCTGCTAGGGGCCTCTCTAAAAATGGTACCTGCCACGTTTCAACATGCAGCTTCTAGGGCCGTCTCGACCCTTTGTTTGTGTTCAAAAAAAAAGGAGGAAACATGGCAGGAGCACACTACACACGACCACTATTTCCCACCCGTCTGAGATGGCTAGAAGAAACAAATACGCTCGTCATTACAAACCGTGTGCGAACATCACACACGATTCGGGTGGTTGCAATTGTGTGTGATGTAATTGGAGAAAGGTGACCACTTTTCAAACAAAACCGTGTACGATATCTTACTCATGTTATTTTAAATTGAAGTCGTGTCCGACCGATCTAAGAGAGAATGAGCGCGACTCGTCCGCGGGCAGACCGTAGATCACTTCCGTTAGGGATCGTTTAGACCTTAGATCAAGGACCTCTTCCCTGTACAATGTGGGTCTTAATAGGCTCAATCTGTTCTTGTGAGCTTAGTAATAAACGCTCTAGAGAATTCCATAAACTTACCAACTAATCTAGCTTGTCCTCGAAACTCAACCAAAAAAACATAAAATAAACTTTATGAATGGACCAGGCGGGGCCGATGACCATTGCGATTTGGAATGCTGTTAAAGGAGGAAACATGGCAGGAGCACACTAGACACACGACCAATATTCCCCACCCTTCTGAGATGAATGGAAGAAACAAATACGCTCGTAAATCGTGTGCGAATATCACACACGATTCTGGTGCTTGCAATTGTGTGTGATGTAATTGGAAAAAGAGAACGACTTTTCGAATAAAACCATGTACAATATCTTACTCTTGTTACCGTGTTATTTTTAACTGAAGGAATCGTTTGCACCGCAGATGAAAGACCCCTTCCGTGTACAGTGTAGGTCTTAATAGGCTCAATCTGTTCTTATGAGCTTAGTAAGGCTAATCATAATGGGAGTAACTAAGGTGGTGTAACATGCATCCACATGCAATGCCAACTAGACATTTTGATGATATGGCATGTCATTAAATGATAAAAGAGAGGTTTAGAATAACTAGCTATATTACCATAACATCACACACTCGAAGACAAGAGTCTACAAGCTAATAAATAAGACTTTGTATGTTACTAGATATAAGTTACTATCCACTATAAAGATGGTAACTTAGACTAGTGTCATGTGCATGATAGTAGCTCAAGTTATTCCCCACTATGACCAGCCTAATAAACGCTCTTCCATAAACTTACCAACTAATCTAGCTTGTGTCCTCGAAACTCAACCAAAAAAACAAAAAATAAACTTTATGAATGGACCAGGCGGTCGATGACCATTGCGGATTTGGAACCATTCCACCTGCTAGGACAATGAGAGGTCATTACATAAAACACTGCCGAGAACAAATCAAAGTAGTGCCCTTTTCAAAAGGTCTACAATTAATACTCTAGGAATCAACAATTAGACGATCCAGGATTGTGCATCGTCGCCAGCGCCCGGCCGGGATGGCCGGCCTAATTCCGAACGCTTCCACCACCACCTGTGCTCTCTTCCTCCTCCTCCACCTCGCCATCATCTTCTTCTACCTTGCTCTTACTCCTGCCGTCTCCTTGTCCTTCAACTACTCCACCTTCAGCTCCGCAGACCAGAACAACATCAAGATCGAGGGCGACGCGTCCTTTAGCGTCGGATGGATCGACATCAGCGCCAACAGGTTCGGCAGCATCGACAACAGCACTGGCCGGGCGTCGTACAACCTGCCCATGCTTCTCTGGGACACATCCACCGGCGAGGTGGCCAGCTTCACCACGCGCTTCTCCTTCGTCATCTCGGGCGACGTCAACAGCGAGGGCCAAGGCATGGCCTTCTTCCTCGCTGCCTACCCGTCCAGCCTGCCGGAGCGCTGCGCCGACTTCAACCTCGGCCTCACCAACCAGAGTGCGGACGCCGTGGCGTCCGGCAACAGCCGCTTTGTGGCGGTGGAGTTCGATACCTTCGACCCAAGCCAGACCTATGACCACATCAGCATCGACGCCAACTCCATCCTATCAGTGGCCACGCAGACCCTCCCTAGCTTCGAGCTCACGGACAACCTGACCGCTGCCATCTTGTACGACAACGTTTCCAGCATCCTGTCGGTGACGCTATGGGTCGGTGATGATAGATCCGGCCAGCCAAGAGGCCGGAACTACAGCCTTAGCTCCAAGGTTGACCTCAAGAACGCACTGCCGGAGAAGGTCTCCGTTGGCTTCTCCGCGTCCACGTCCAACGCTGTCGAACTGCATCAGCTACGCTCTTGGTCCTTCAGCTCTTCGCTGGAACCACGGGCGTCGCCACCACCACCGCCATCCTCGCCATCCTCATCTCGAGGGCCAAGTCTTGGGGTTATAGCAGGAGCAGTTGTCGGCGCAACAGTGATCCTCGTTCTGCTTATCACTGCTGCTGTGATGGCACGCATAGTGCGCCGCCGCCGTCGTTGTCAGAAAATCATGGAGACGGAGGAGTACTACACAGACTCAGATGGCGGATCAGGCGGTCCGATGGCGGAGCTCGAGATGGGGACGGGGCCAAGGCGGTTCCCATACCACGAGCTCGTGGAGGCGACGAGGAGCTTCGCGGCGGAGGAGAAGCTTGGCCAAGGTGGCTTCGGCTCCGTGTACAGAGGCTACCTTAGAGAACCAGCAGGGCTCGCCGTGGCCATAAAGAGGTTCTCCAAGCACGAGTCTTCCATGCAAGGAAAGAGGGAGTACCAGTCGGAGATCAATGTGATAAGCAGGTTGCGCCACCGGAACCTCGTGCAACTCATCGGCTGGTGCCATGCCCGTGATGAGCTCCTGCTGGTCTACGAGCTCATGCCCAACCGCAGCCTCGACATCCATCTCCATGGCAAGGGCACCTTCCTCGCATGGCCAACGAGGATGAAGATAGTGCTGGAGCTTGGGTCCGCGCTGCTCTACCTCCACGAGGAGTGGCAGCAGTGCGTGTTGCACCGGGACATCAAACCCAGCAACGTCATGCTAGACGAGTCCTTTGTAGCCAAGCTCGGCGACTTCGGCCTTGCCAGGCTTGTCGACCACGCCACCGGGATGCAGACGATGACCGCCGTCTCAGGGACTCCAGGCTACTTGGACCCCCACTGCATCGTCACCGGTAGGGCCAGCGCCGAGTCCGATGTTTACAGCTTCGGCGTGGTTCTACTGGAAGTGGCATCCGGCCGGAAGCCAATGAGCATCATCATGGCCGACCAGGACCAGCAGCAAAATGGCGGTGTCTTCCGGCTGCTCGAGTGGGTCTGGGGACTTTACGGGCGAGGAGCCATCCTGGAGGCCACCGACGAGCGGCTGAACAACAACTACAGCGCGACGGAGGTGGAGAAGGTGATGGTCGTCGGGCTGTGGTGCGCGCACCCAGACCCGAGCGCGCGGCCATCCATCAGGGAAGCCATGGCCACGCTTCACTCCAAATTCGACGAGCTGCCGGCGCTGCCCTCCAGGATGCCGGTACCAACTTACGCGTCGCCCCCGCTCGCCTTGGGTTCTGATGTTGGGCTGTCATCGCTGACGTCATCCAGCTACAGCCACTACAAGACGGTAGCAGTTTTGGGGCACATCAAAGTGCCCCTATAGTTAAATTTTGTGCCCCTAAATCGCTAAATGCCTTTTGGGGCACTTTCAATGTGCGACCTTTACTCAAAACTCTAAAAGTTTTTTGGGCACTCTAGCAGTTTTCAAATCGCAGTTGTCATGATATGACACATAATTCAATAATGTAACAGTCACGGTTGTCATGACATAGCACAAAATCATAGCACATAAATTCTTTCGGTTACCAACTATTCCCTCCGTTTTAAAATATAAGATGTTTTAGATTTGTGAAGAAAATGTATCTAAACTTATTTTAGTGTGTAGATTCCCTACACACTAAAATTAGTCTAGATACATTTGTTTCATAAAGCTAAAACATCTTATATTTTGAAACGGAGGGAATACATTACATCACAACACATGAAACCAGAGACGGGTTGAGGGAAATATGGAGCGCAAAGACCGAATCCCTTCCTACATGTGCGGATTCAGCCCAGCTCGGTTGTTCCTTTCTGTAGCCGGCCCATTTAGTCCAACCAGGAGAGAGCAGGAGGATATGGAAAAAGAATCTAGGGACAGGAAAAAATAGCAAAATGTTTATTCTCAAAAAAAAGTAAGGGAATAAGAAATGGGAGTTTGAAACATAAAGGAAAGCAGCAATGTGGTGATCAAACCCTTGACCACCGCTGAAGTCGCTCCAATGCGGCAGATCATGCCTGAACTTAGTGAGCTTTGTGTGAGCCATGTTTTTCCTTTGTCAGCGGGGCATATGAAGGTCGACTTGTCCGCGATGATCTCACCTGTGTGCTCGGATGTGGCTTCCGCGTCCATTTCACCCTCGCCGGCACATGATCCCGATACTCTCTTCACAAAAGAGATTTGTGACTTGCTCGGTAGGATAGATGTTGCTATTCCTAGATCGGGAAGAGTGATTGCTTGCTTGCTAACAAGGTCGCAATCAAGGAAAAAAGCAGGAAGGTGGATGATTGCCCTCGGACTGGCATCCAGAAGAAGAAGTAGAAGAAGTCAATCCAGTGCAAGGACAAGAAGAGTGGTGGCATAGGAAAGGCGCTCACGGCTGCTTGATTGATGCTCTTTCATTCTTGGCTTGTCCTCACGTTTTGTGTCATTTTGTTACTGTTACAATTGCGACAAGTAAATAACGAAGAACGAAAACAAAATCACAGCAAGGGGACACAGATTTAACGTGGAAAAACCTCTCCAACAAAGAGAGGAAAAAACCACGGGCGCCAGCCAGCGAAACTTCACTATATCAAGGAGTGTTTACAAACGCCGGGGATTTCACAGATGCAACTCATCCCAACCGGCGGCTTACAAGGGGTTTATATATCGTTGGAAAGCCTCGCTCCACTCGTCAGAAGTTGGCCTATACTTTGTAGAATTTGGATCAACATATAACAAACTCCACCTTGAGACAAATTCCTCCTTGTAGCATCAACAGCAACCATCTCCCTGAACAAACAAAGCAAATACTTTTGACGCCAATAGCCACTTGGGATAATCAGTTAAACCAACTAAGTTCGAGCAAAGATCAAACTTAGCAACAGGAACATGTTTAGTCATCATATCAACAGGATTATCATGAGCGCTGATCTTGCATACCTTTAATTTACCTTGAGCAACGATGTCTCTAACAAAATGGTACTTGACATCAATGTGCTTAGTTCTCTCATGGAACATCTGATCTTTTGTAAGGTATATGGCACTTTGACTGTCACAAAACAAAGTAATGCAAGAATCATCTCCACAAAGCTCAGCAAACAAACCTTTCAACCAAACAGATTCTTTGCAAGCTTCAGTAATAGCCATGTATTCAGCTTCAGTAGTAGATTGTGCAACAACAGCCTCAATGTAGACTTCCATCTAACAACACAACCACCAACAGTAAAAACATAACCTGTGAGGGATCTTCTCTTATCCAAATCGGCAGCAAAATCTGAATCCACATAGCCAACGAGTCCCTCACCGGTCCTGCCAAACTTCAAACAAGCATTGGAAGTGCCAAGAAGGTACCTGAAAACCCACTGAACAACCTTTCAATGTTCTTTACCAGGATTAGCCATGTATCTACTTATCAAACTCATAACATGTGATAAATAAGGACGATAACAAACCATGGCATACATCAAAGAACCAACAGCACTAGAATATGGCACCTTTGACATGTACTCAAACTCTTCATCAGTAGTATGACGTTGAGAAACTGACACTTTAAAATGAGGAGCAATAGGAGTACTAACTGAGTTGGCACCATCCATATTAAAACGATGAAGAACTTTCTTAATGTAACTTTGCTGACTAAGAAATAACAAACCAGATTTTCTATCTCGGGTAATCTCCATACCTAAGATCTTCTTAGCAGCACCAAGTTCCTTCATCTCAAACTCACTACTTAGGTGTGCCTTCAAAGTAGTGATTTCTTTCATGCCCTTGGCAGCAATTAACATATCATCAACATATAGCAGCAAGTATATAGGTGACCCATCAACAAACTTGATATAAACACAACTATCATATTTAGACATCTCAAAACCATGTGAGATCATAAATGAATCAAACCTTTTATACCACTGTCTTGGAGATTGCTTTAAGCCATAAAGAGACTTCTTTAATTTGCACATAAAATCCTCTTTACCTGGCACTATGAACCCTTCTGGTTGGTCCATGTATATTTCCTCATCAAGCTCTCCATGCAGAAAAGCAGTCTTGACATCTAACTGCTCAAGCTCAAGATCACTCATAGCCACAATACTAAATAAAGTACAAATAGAACTATGCTTCACAACTGGAGAGAACACATCATTGTAATCAATACCTGGAATCTGGCTAAACCCTTTTGCTACTAACCTTGCCTTGTACCTTGAAGGTTCTTTGGGAGACAGACCTTCATTTTTCTTGAAGATCCACTTGCAGCGGACCGCCTTGTTTTGTTTAGGAAAGCGCACAACATCCCATGTGCCAATTTTTCTCAAGCGATTGCATCTCTTCTTGCATAGCAGAAACCCACTTCTTGCGGTCAACGGATGCAATGGCTTCATTATATGTAGCAGGTTCAGAATCGTTCTCCACCTGTTCAGCACAACTCAAAGCATAATGAACAAGATTACACTCTTCAATTAGACGAGGACGAGGATCACAGTTACGCCTCGGTCTATCAGCAGCAATGGACTCATGTGGCTGCTGCAAAACAGTAGGTGAGTGCTGAACAATAATATCATCAATATTTTCCTCATGTGTATCTTCGACGATAGCATCGTTATCAACAGTTTTCTGCAGGTTCTCCACCTGCACACTATTTCCCTCCTCTCCAACAGCAACAGGAGAGGTATCTGATGGCAAGCTATCATGATACATAACGGACTCATTGAAAACAACGTTTCTACTTAGCAAAATATTTTTAGTTTTAGGATTCCATAGTTTATATGCTTTAACTCCTGAACCATAACCAAGGAATATGCACTTAACAATCCTAGGCTCTAACTTTCCATTATCAACATGAGCATATGCAGTGCAGCCAAAAACTCTCAACTGTGAATAATCAGCAGGCGAACCTGACCATACCTCAATGGGAGTTTTCTTCTCAAGTGGAATAGAAGGTGACCTATTGATGAGGTAACACGTTGTGTTGGCTGCTTCAGCCCAGAAACTCCTATGCATACCTGCATTAGACAACATACAACGAGCCCTCGAGATGATGGTTCTATTCATGCGCTCAGCCACGCCATTCTGCTGAGGAGTATATGGAATGGTGTGATGCCTGATCATGTCATCGTTACTACAAAACTCCTCAAACTCATTAGAACAGAATTCTATACCATTATCAGTACGTAGTACCTTTATCTTCTTCTTAGTTTGTTTTTCAACCATAACTTTTCACTTCTTAAAAGCATCAAAAACATCAGATTTATGCTTCAGAAAATAAGGCCACACTTTTCTTGAGTAATCATCAATAATAGTAAGCATGTAATTAGCACCACCAATAGAAGTCTTACGGGATGGACCCCATACATCAGCATGCACATAATCTAATGTGCCTTTGGTGGTATAAACGGAAGCATTGAATTTAACTCTTTTATGCTTACCAAAGATGCAGTGCTCACAGAACTCAAACTTACTCAAGTTGCAACCATCAATCAGCTCTCTCTTGACCAACTCTGCCATGCCTTGTTCGCTCATATGCCCAAGACGCATATGCCACAGATGTGTTTTACCACAATCATCGGAATCATTAGAAGTAACAGCAGCAGCAATACCAGGCAAAGTGCTACCTCTAAGAACATATAATTTAGCAGAATTCATATCACCTATCATGTGAATAAGAGAACTTTTGATACCTTCAGAACTCGATGCCCACCGGCATACTTGTATCCATCAACGTCCATGGTACTCACGGAGATCAAATTTCTGGCCATGCTTGGTATGTGCTTCACCTCACTCAACGTGCGTGTCACGCCATCATGTGTCCTAATCTTAACAGATCCAACACCAACAATAGGCATGGGTTGTCATTCCCCACACGCACAAAATCTCTAGTCTGCACAGACTCATATGAACTGAACCAATCTTTGTTACAGCAAATATGAAACGAACATAAAGTATCAAGTATCCATTCATCATCACGAGAAGCACAAGCAGCAAAAACAACTGAGCATTCACCATCAGAACTATCAGAAACAACAGCATACTTACCAGTACCTTCGGACCTATCTTTCGGTTGGTAAGTTCCGTTTCTTTTCTCCTTATTCTGCAACTTCCAACAATCATCAATAACATGATTAGATTTCTTACAATACCTTCAGAATTTATCCTTTCCCTTGGACTTTGAACGACTTCTACCATCCTTGCTCTTATCCCTGTTGCCATAGTTGTTGTATCTCTGCTCGGTCCTGCCACGAACCTGCAGAGCCTCAGCCTTGGATGACGTCCCATCTGACCCTACCATAGTTTTCATATTTTCCCTCTGTTTGAGGGCGTCATGAACTTCGGCAAGGGTTAGTTCATCACGACTCAACAATATTGTATCACGAAAGTGTGTATAGGAACTAGGCAACAAGCATAAGAGTAGAAGAGCTAAATCCTCATCATCATATTTTACCTCCATAGACTGCAAGTCTGAAACAATCTCTTTAAAAACAGATATGTGATTCATTACCGATCCACCTTCTTGCAGCCTGTGCGAGAACAACTTCATCTTCACGTTCATCTTACTGGTTAGATCCTTTGACACACAGATCGTTTCCAGTTTTTCCCATAGGGCAGCAGCAGATTTTATCTCCAGTACTTCCTGCAAAATCTTATTGGACAGATGAAGTTGAATCAAAGACAAAGCCTTACGGTCCTTCCGCTTCTCTTCGGCGGACCAGGTCTTAGCATCCTTTTCACCGAATCCATCCAGCGCTTCATCCAGATCAGAAGTTTGGGCGAGAATCGCCCGCATCTTCACCTGCCACAAGGAGAATCTTGTGGTGTAGTCCAGCTGTGGTAGATTGAAATTCAATGATGACATGTCGCAAACCCTAGATTAGAACCTGGGGCTCTGATACCACTTGCGTACAATTGCGACAAGTAAATAACAAAGAACGAAAACAAAATCACAGCAAGGGGACACAGATTTAACATGGAAAAACCTCTCCAACAAAGAGAGGAAAAAACCACGGGCGCCAGCCAACGAAACTTCACTATATCGAGGAGTGTTTACAAACGCCGGGGATTTCATAGATGCAACTCATCCCAACCGGCGGCTTACAAGGGGTTTATATATCGGTGGAAAGCCTCGCTCCACTCGTCAGAAGTTGGCCTATACTTTGTAGAATTTGGATCAACATATAACAGTTACTTTGTTGTGGCTCATTGGTTTGTGTTGAGGCATTCTTTTTCAAGAGCTCGGTTGAGTTGTTCACCCAGGGGATCTAGTTGTGTGTTGGGAGAGTTCGTATGTGTGGGCGTCGTTTTTTCCTTTGCGAGTAGCTCGCTTTGGCGTGTTTGCATCGGTTTTCTCCCGGTTTTCTGTAGATTAACTAGGCAGTTCTCTTCTTAATTAAAAGATTGGGGCAAACTTTGCCCCGTCTCAAAAAAAAACATTGACCAAATAAATTGTTAATCTGACATACACATGATCATTTGTCAAATAAATAGCTGAACTTCAGTACCATATATTCAGGTTTCATGAAAAGGTGTAATCATTTGAACAATTTTGGTATAAGTTAATAGAGTTAAGAAGTGTTAATGGAACAGAGAGGAATTATTATTACATATTCAAGTAACTGAAAGGAGTCCATGAAAAGAACAAGTTTCATGATCATTTGGTACGAGCCAGAAAAAACAGTTGCAGGCTATTCTAAATGAAGATAAGGGGGAAAATGTTAGCGAATGTTTTCACAATATAGTGTGCCACCTTGCAGGAAAAGTATTCACATATTCTTTATACAAGATTTCCTCTAAATAGTTGAAACATCACACCACTTAAATAAGGCTCAATTGCTAATTTTATCGAATTCATTAATTATTGTGCCATGAACTATATTGACTTATAATACTCGTTCCGTCTGAAAATAGATATCGCGGATTTGTCAAAATTTGGATGAATTTAGACAGTATTTAGTATATAGATTCATCTAAATTTTGACAAACCTCAGACATCTATTTTAAGATGGAGAGAGTATATAAAGGATATATGCAAATCTGAATTCATGAAAGGGTGCTGCAGGTTTGTTAGCTTGCATAAACTAGTTAGTGTGCACGTGCACGCACATCTCCTACAACATGGTTTATTTGAATCCTACCCATTTTTATGAGATGATTTTTTTTCTCTCATCTTAAGTAAAACTGCTAAATGTCTGCCTAATAAAGATGTCCATATTTTCTAAGTAAAATCAAGCTTTATTTCATGCATCATGTAAATCCAATACTCATAATCCATGATAACCATATAAGAACCATGTACATGATGATACGTCTGGACAGTACAACATGGTTTATTTGAATCCTACTTTTTTATGAGTTGATTTTATTTTCTGTCTCTATCTTAAGTAAAAAATGCTATATGTGGGCCTAACAAAGAAATAAAAAAAAATATGTCATATTGATTACCATACAATCTCATTGAAACATAGAAATTGTTTCTTGCAATATTCATAGCGAATAATACTTGGATATTAGAAAAAAAAATCTAATCTCTTCTGCCACCTTTTATAGTTGCATATGCATAGCTCAAGGATTTTGTTTTTGTCTCTTTGATAATGAAGAACTACCATCTAATCCAAAGTACACGTCAGCACCACGACATCACCAAACCTGGGTCAGTATTTCATAATGAGGGCACACCCTGTTAATTAAGAGAAACAAACAAACATATTGTACTCAATAATTCTGCCTAATTATATCTCCTCCAATAATTACATAATACATCGTTCATAAACCGTTTTCTTACATTGTGCTATCTACAACTTCCCAAATTTCTAGTTGACTACGACATAGAGATTCCAAGGACATACAAATAGTACAAAAATAAATATTTGCATATACTATTACAATAAGATAACATTAGCATGTGTAGCTACTTTTGTAACAAAAACTTGCCTAAACCATTCATCTTGCGAGAGCTGCAAATCTGATAGAGGGAAACATGTAATAATTTGAAGTCTTGCATTTTGAGAATAATAGTAACAGTCTAACATTAAGTTAATTTATATTGAGATTAATCAGTCAAAGAAGTTTCAAATTTCTTACATATTGCTCCAAGTCGTTAGGAAGATTTAAAAAGCATCTGTCATCTATTGTCTCAAATTTTGAGCATCAATTGTAGATCCAAAGTTCGAAGTGAAATATGGAAAAAAAATGCATATGGAGAAACATGGTAGCATCCATGATAACTCTGTCTGAATTGAAAAGTTCAGTATTATCATCATAATATGACTAAAAAAATATTTGAATTGAAAACCTGGAGACGTCCATTCAAGATAGCTAATCAAAGGCCGTATAAACATAAGTTGGCTCTTGGTTAGCTGTTGTGTGGCACGTGCAAGTGATTCAGGAAGTTGTGCGGCACACATAAGCATTTTGAATGATATCAGAAAGGAAATCCATGTCGGTGAATGCTATTGTTGGTGCAGCCCGAGGCTGCACCCTCTTTGTATCTCTCATTCTCTCGCTCACGGACAGAGGTAGACTAAGAAAGAAGAAACACACAGGAAATTTTGCCGGTGGACATTCAGCTGACTCTCTGGTCATTTTTTCAGCTCAGTACAGGAGGGAGCTTTTATACCTAAGCTAGTCAGGCGCATGCACCCTCTGGCGATCCGCTTTTTCCTCCATCGTGAACCCATTGCTCACGCGAGACCCGGGCAGCCACACCGGCCACACTAGCACGTACACACCCACCTACGCATGCACTCCACTAATTCAGGTACATGAACTATCTCCTAACCTGGTCAATGTACGCACACAGCTGACAACTTTGAAGGACTAATCTGGAACAAACCATGATCAGAATCTCTACTTACCTAAAAAGAACTTCAGGTTCCGTCGTCGACCGATACGTCGTTCCTTCGTCCAACCTTCGTCCCGCGTCGCTCATCCGTTGATTTTACACTGCCTCCGCGATCTCCGCCTCTGCCTTCGTCCAACCTCTCATGCCGCCAGGAACATCTCCGCCTTCTTACTACCTCCTGCGCCGCCAGCACCATCCCCCTCAAGCCCCGCGGTCTCTGACTTCCTCTATTCGGTCCTCTCCCTCAAGTCCCGCGTCCTTGGTCGTCGACATGGAGCACGGTCCTGGCGACATCATGGAGGCCCTCGCCTGCCTTCACGCCCTCGACGCCGCCTGCATATCTGTTGTCCTCTGCCTCCCGGAGGCCTGCCCATTCTCGATCTCGTCAAGCCGCCCCTCCCATGTTTCCCTACCACCAGGTGCGTGGACTCGAGCTCGGCATGCCTGCATCGCGGCCTCCCGGGCGACCCAGCGCTAGGCGCTGATGGAGGCGGAGGTAGAGGCGCATTCGTCGATTCCATCGGATCCGCGGCCACGGCCACCGCGTGCCTTAGGGATCAACAGCTTCAACCTCCTCCCGCGGTGAAGATCCAATTTCCTACACAATCTTTCTCTCCCCCATCAAGCCCTCTCCTCCAAGCGCTCGTCATCCACAGTATCGACACGCTCCAAGCGCTCAGGCTGTATCCACGATTCAGATCATACCGGCTTGCTCCTGCTGTATCCATCGGAAAGTGTGGAGGAAGATTCTGGTGTTCCCATTGCTCGCCGCGTTTACCTGGCGAAAATGAGCCATGGCTGAGCACGGGCGACCAGCACCTGCCAATGACTAAAGGATTCCTTACCATCTCAAGTACAAGATCTCAAGTACAAGGCACCCACTGACTGATACGTGAAAGGGCACCACCACCGCCAGCAGCAGCTGATCCTTATCTAAGTCAAGAGCACTGAGGTTAAAGGCGTTTTCCAGGTCCAGCAAGACACGTATTAAAGGAAATCCCCAAAGAGAAAGGGAATTCAGTCAGTAAGTTGACATATTTGAGAGGCATAGTTCTTAAGAATTGAACACATAGTTCTTAGGAATACACATTCGATTGTGACTAATTTTTTTTGCTCTGGATATGGTTTTTGTATTTGTTCGAACATTACATGCTTAGTCAGTTTCTTCTATACTTTAGCTTACAGAAGACAACTTTAGCTTGCATAGGACATATGTTTACTCTGAATCATTGTTCTCTGGTTTTTGTATTATTTCACCACATGGTTTCTATATTCCTTCCATGAATCGTTACTCTATTCATACCATAAGGTGATAATGCTTCTTATACAAATTGTATAACTTTATTTTCTTTGTATCCCTCTCATTGGAAATCCTAGAATGCTCCAGTTGTTACGCTGTAGAGCTGTATGTATTTATATTCTTTATTTTCTGCAGCCCAACAGTGAAAGAGCTATACATTTATTGCGAGGAGGTTCTTAGTGGAAGTGATCATGATAGTGCTCCAGTGTAGCCCATCCGTCCAGTGATGAAGAAAAATCCAGGCAACAAAGTAACACATCTCCAACAAGCATGATAAAGAAGGTGTGTTAGTAATATCTCTATGATCTTTAACTTTTTGTCTTGATGCTACCAATGCTCATATTTATAGAAGCATAGAATGATTACATTGGAGCTTAAAATTTATGAAGCAGACAAAGGAGGCTGCTGGTCTTAATTATTCAAAGGTGTTGCCGGTCTTAATTAAGAAATTTTAATGGAGATGGATCTTAATTTTGCTTGCCATTGAGTGGAATTTTTGTTGCAAATGTACTGGGCGAAGAAAATTGACTTTGTTTGGAGGCATCAACAGAACATATATTTCTTGTGATTCGCAATTAATGGTTGCATGTAGCTATATTCAGAAAGGCTTTTCTTGAATCATGTTTAAATCCATTTTTGTGATTTGCATTGGCCTGTATATTACAAAATATATACTTCCTTGTGCAATCTGATTTGTTATATATACCCTTATATAAATCATTGATGTTATGGTGTTGGAGCTAGATGCAACCTGGCACAATTTGGTTTTTAAGTGTACTTTCCTTGCAATTCAAGTAAGAAAGATAATAAAGGCGCATTCGGTTGAAGCTATCTCCCATTTGTTTGATCCGGAATTCGTTGGTGCAAAATTTACCAAAATGAACCCAAATGCAAATGATCCAGTCAATCTTTTTTTTTATTTTCTTGGATTAGAATTGTCGGACATTAACTATTGCGGCAACTTCTCAATAATATTCATATATGTTCTGATGTGGCCATCTATTTCATGGCTACAACTGCGAAACTAATTCCAAAGTTCAGTCTAATTATGGAGTGACACATAGTATTGTCTTCCGGAACAATCTTCAATAAGTAATATGAAATATATCCACACCGGTACAATCATCAGTAAGTTAATACTCCCTTTGTTCCAAATTATAAGATGTATTTGCCTTTGTCTGAAACTTATGTACCTAGATGCCTTTAATGTGTAGGTTCAGAGTAAAATAAGTAAACCTACATGCTAGAAGATTTAGGTACACATGTTTTAGAAATAGGGTTAAAACATATTGTATTTTGAAACGAAAGAGTAGAATTTGAGATGAGGCAACACCATAGTCTCAAATGCCTCAATAAACACTAAAATCACACCATTGCACTGCTTGGTCCGCATCCATCTGACTCCCAACCCCGAGGGAGGCAAAGGCCTTAGTGGAGTGGCGTGAGGTGGAGATGATAACACATAGCTGAAGCGGCGGGTATAAGAGGTATTGGTCACGCCCGATCAACACACTGGTGTCGGGTTTTTATACACATGTCATAGTTGTACCAACAAGAATTTACTTCATGCCTATTATATATTTATCTCCCGTTGCAACGCACGGGCATATTTCCTAGTTATACTAACAGCTATAGCTCACATATGAATGCCAGAATGTTATGATCTCCTTAATCTTGGTCTAGCTACATGAGTATGCAACGGAAATAAGCTTCTGCGATGCTTTACTCTTCATTGTTTTCTCCGTGTCTCAAGTAAGAAAAAATGCTATACCATCGTCTAGAATGGCATGGCCCTCCACAAGCTCCCTCACTGATGACTTCTGCAAGATATTATCAACAAACAAAGAGAGTACTTCCTTCTCTCATTTGCATCCTTTGGGGCCACATCTAGAGTGGTAGGTGCAGTAATAATGACACAACATCATCCAGAAGGAGTCTGCTCTAGGTGTCAAACACACAGGAAAATATAGCAGATATTATGAAGAGAGAAATTTTACGGTACATTACACTACAATTTTACTATGTACTCCCTTTGTTTAGAATATAATGTGTTTTAGTTTTGTGAATCGAATGTATCTAAACATATTTTAGTGTATATGTTCATAGAAGTTCGGAGTGAGCCTACACTAAAATACATCTAGATATATTCATTTCATAAAACTAAAATGTCTTATATTTCTGAACTGAGGGAGTAGTATATAAAAGAATCCAATGGTTATAATTGATTGGGCCACATTTGGACCAAAGGACACCAGGGTAACTTTTATTAGTGGTAGACCTTCATGCATAATTAATCGTAAATAGTCATAATCGTGGTCCACCGTCGGCCATGCGTCCAGCAGCCGCCGATTGCGCTGGTAGTGGTTCTGATGGTCAGGACAACGGCGGCGGCAGCAGGGGGCTGCAGCCTGCAGCTCGGCTTGCTCCTTCGGAAGACGCTGGTCCTCGCCCCCAACGTACTCCTCCTGATGATAGGTGCCTTGCCGGATGGCTTCTTATTGATTGCTGGATAGAGGGGCAAGCTGGCGCTGAAGTGAAAACCAAGCGGAAACATGTATGCAAAAAAAAATATGCTACATGAGATCGCTAGCACCAGACGACCTGCGATGACCCAGCTGTCTCACTGTCTGCTTCTTGCATGATCATCGTCACCGTGCATGCCATCGAGTTTGCGCAGACCTTCAGCAGCCCCACATCTACTCTGGAAGCAGCGGGCTGGATGACACCTAAAGCACAAATCCAGCAGGAGGAGCAAGAAGCTGAACCGCCTGCGACCAAAACAAAGATAGCGCAAATGGTTTGTTAGCTTGCATAAATAAACAAGCTTTCTCGGTAAGACACCTAAGCATCATTGGAATGCATCAAAGCATCTGTATTGATAGCTTACCTAATTAAGTGTCGCCAAGATTTATAGAAAGGCCGGGCTGATGCAAAGGCTTGGAAGATTTGATCTTCTTCGGAATGTCGAAAAAACGCTCCACGTCGTCCCCCGCGGACGACCGGGGCGACGGAACCCTACTCCGCTCGTACCTCTGCCTCCCTCCCCCTCCTCCGCCGCCGCCAGCGAAGGCCGTCGGGCTAAGCCCGCGCGGTGCTGGCGGCGGCGGCCTTTCCTTCCCTGGACGCCAGGAGGGTCGCGCGGGGCGGCGGCGAACCCGGCGAAGCTCGACGCGGTGTGGCCGGCGCGCCGCGAGTGAGGCTGTTCCCGCATCTGGAGGCGGTGGGGCGGCGTGGTCGGGGGGTCCCGTGGCGGCCTCCTCCTGGTGGGCGGTTCCCGCAGCTGGAGGCTGTCATCGGGGGCCCTCCTGGCGCGCAGCAACCATGGCCCGCTCGTGCAAGGGCGTTGTGGCGGCGGCGATTTTAGACGGGGGTGAGCACGAGCGGGGGATGTTGGCCCTGTGCGGCGACGCGGCCCAAGTTTGGGCCAGGCGGGCCCGATCTGGGCTAGGCAGGCACTGACCTTGGCGAGGTGGGCCCCGGTCTAGGCCAGGCGGGCCTCGATCTGGGCCAGGCGAGCCTCGGCGGAGCTAGTGCCGGCGTCTCTGGTATTGCAGGTGCTCGCGTCTCGGGCTGCTCTCAACTCCCCGATCTTGTGTCGGCTATGTTCGCGTGGCGTGCACGGACGGGTCATGGGGTGTTGCTAGACCGACGGCAGGCCGGTTGGTCCGAGTGAGCACGATGGTGGTGGCGCTGCTACTTGGCGGCGGGGATTTGCGGTTCGGCGGATCCACTAGTAGGCGGAGGAGTAGGATCTAACGCTTGGGTTGGTGGCGACGGTGACACCCCTGCTGCAGTGAAGCGGTGGGGGCTTCACGAGTCCATTTGGGCTCGGCCGGGCCAGTGAGGGCTCGGTTTTCCTCTGCTGCCTCATCCGGTCGGCTATCGTCCTCCGACGGTGGAGGTAGTTCCCTCCCACGTGCTACTGTACCGCAAACCCTCGTCGAAGCTTCTTCTCTTCGGTCGGACCAGCCTCGCGGCGTAGGTCATGGTGAGACGACGGGGGTGACTGCAAGACCGTGGTGGCGTATGTTGGTGGATGTTGAGCTTGGTGGAGCAATCCGAAGCGTCCGAGAGCGTGGTTTTTTTGAGGGGTCGGGAGAAATCCTTGTCATCTATACACCGACGTTGTGATGTCTGCGGGTGTCGCCGTCCTTCTTGAAGGGCGTCGGGTGTATCTCTTCCCCACCTCTCGTAGCGTATCGGGGAAAACCCTGGGACCAGTCCGGGCAGCAGCGTTGTTGTCGTCGCTTTCCTTCTTGAAGGTGTTGTTTGATACGCGACGCTTTGGAGCGCTAGGATCGTGTTGGAAATTGTCCGGAGGGCGCAGCGGTGGCGGATCATCCTTGATTTCGTTAAGCCACTATCGTCGGCTTTGTTTTCTCTTCTTTCTTTTCAGTTTTCTTTTTCTTTTCTTTGTTTTTTCTTTTGGGTGTTGTGCTGTCTGGCTCAGCAGCGGTCTCAATCTTGGTGGCTATATTTATATAGCTGGACGTATGCCTGTTTCGAGAGAGATTTGATCTTCTTCTTCAACTTCTAAAACCGGAATAGCTGTTCACTTGGTGGCCTAAGCATTTTTTTCGCCAAGAATCTTAATCACACTTCCTTTCCTTTTGACACCAGCTAGCTAAGTTTGGCAGTTTGAACAGGAAGGTACCTGAAACATGGGACAAATTAATGTTTGAACAATATATAAATAAGCAACTACTATTAAAAAACGGCATATATGGAGATCGGAGATGCATAAGTTTGTCTAAATAGAAAATGTTAGATGTAGTATACATCATCCTTAGCCTCTAATGCACTCAGGGAGCACGATAGTCTATAGTAATTGGGGAGAGCAATTAAGTGCATTATAGAAGCCTCTACCGTTCCAAATCGTGCCCAGCGAGCGATAGTTTACTGTACAAGCCTGTCTATAGTACCGAATCGCATTCCGCTACCACGACAACTCAACTTGCCACTGTTGCACACCCCCGCCCACTCGAGACGAGCCAAAAAAGGCCTCGCTGGGGAGAAAGCGACAATACTATGCAGATCCAATAACAAGAATCCTAGCAACCCTCAGCAACCCAAGCTCATTGCATCAGATACATGATGCACTTAGAACCGTGTGTGGTAGAATTCACGCCAGGATATTTTCAAACACAAAATATAAAAAAAATACCCTATCAACTCTGTTTTTCTATTTTACATTTTGCCATAGAAGACAGTCATCTCAAAATATGTACACTGACATCACTTCTTTATGAATCAGTGGCAAGGTTGCATCTCTGCATGTCTACTTCAGAGCCCTCTACCGTCTTCGTATTCATGAATTCGGCCGAGTTTTGCTGTAGGTATACATGGTGGAATTTCAGGTGCAGAAACTTGATAGCCTACTAGGTACACACTACAGGACACGCGCGCTACGCCGAGGGCAAAAAGCCGTCGGCGTAGGATAAAATGCCCTCGGCGTATGGTACGCCGACGGCTGCTCTCGGCGTAGCCTCCTCGGTAAAGGTCTCCCTCGGCGGAGCACGTAGAGGCCGTCGGCGTATCAAAATACCGTCGGCGTATGCTACGCCGAGGGCAATGCCGTCGGCGTAGCGGCCGTCGGCATAGCTTGTCGACAGGTTGCAAAATATTTTTTTTAAAAAAGATAATTTTTTATTTTTATTTTTTTTCTCAATTTTTTAATCTTTAAATTGTTTGACTAGTTAATTTCTCACTTTAAACATTTTTAACACTAATTACACTTAATATTTAATTAAATTGCAGTCTTGGTCAAACTTTCCGGCCGGTCACCCATCCTAATACTACTCCAGCTCTAGCACGCTTAACTTTCTCATTCCTTCAGAATCTGTTTCCGCAAAGTAATTCATACATTGTTGTCAATACTATGATATCAATCCTATTAACCCTTATATCAACATGTCACATGTTTGTATTTTTTGAAATTACAAATAATTATCTAAGTAAACAATAATAAATAAGTAAAAAATATTATTGAATTCAAATAAAAATATAATAATTTTACTTTTTTCTATTTTTCTATTTAATATGGAATAATTAATATCTTTAAATCTGTAAATCAGAATTTAACAAATAATATGTCTAAATTGATCAGAAAAATGAGAGGAATCCAAATATGATATCCATATCAACTAATCACAAACCCTCCGTTTTTTGAATTATCTATTTGGTGGTTGCTTTAGAAAATTCCCTTTTTGCACTCGGATAATGAAAAATGGCTTTTTGGTGCGATGAAAAGAAAAACTTGCATTGAATCTTTAATAAAATAGCATATTGTGAACCTAAAAATTATTTTTGTAAAAAAACATGAGCATCGGATCATGTACATGTAGTTCATATCTGACCCACTTCCTGCCGATTCGGCAGGAATTTGTCTTTTTCACCAGAGGTGGACGGAAAGGTTTCGGATACCCCTGTTGGGACATTGTCCATATAAGGTGGTATAGTATTTTTTGTAAAATGTGATACTAGCATTTTGAATTAGCCATTTGGTGGTTGCTTCACAAAATCGTCCGTTTTTTGTGCTCGGAAAATGGGAAATGGCTTTTTGGTGCGACGAAAAGGAAAACTTCCTCCTGCAACATTGTTCGCCATCCCATGATGCATGTGTATGCACAATATGGGCACATTATCACAAACTATGCCTTGATTCTAGCCATAACATTGGTCATTTGACCCGAAAGCCAAGAAACCTCGAACGAGATAGGTCATTTTGTGAAGGTTTTTTTGAGACATAATCCATATATCAAGTTTGATATTTTTACTTATAACTATGTCACATAATATGACACCACGCGAAGGTTTCGCATTGTTTCGATCGTTTTTGAATTTTTTATGCCCATTTTAAACTATCGTCAAACTTTGTTAAACGGCGGGCATGAAGATTCTTAGATCGGGGCCGAGCCTTGCTAAACTTGCATTGGATCTTTGATAAAATAGCATATTGTGAACCTAAAAATGATTTTTGTAAAAAACACATGAGCATCGGATCTTGTACCTGTAGTTCATATCTGACCCACTTTCTACCGATTCGGCAGGAATTTGTCTTTTTCACCAGAGGTGGACGGAAAGGTTTCGGATACCTCTGTTGGGACATTGTCCATATAAGGTGGTATAGTATTTTTGTAAAATGTGGTGGTAGCATTTTGAATTAGCCATTTGGTGGTTGCTTCACAAAATCGTCCGTTTTTTGTGCTCGGAAAATGGAAAATGCCTTTTTGGTGCGACGAAAAGGAAAACTTTCTCCTGCAACTTTGTTCGCCATCCCATGATGCATGTGTATGCACAATATAGGCATATTATCACAAACTATACCTTGATTCTAGCCATAACATTGGTCATTTGACCCGAAAGCCAAGAAACCTCGAACGAGATAGGTCATTTTGTGAAGGTTTTTTTAGACATAATTAATGTACCAAGTTTGATATTTTTCCTTGTAACTATGTCACATAATATGACACCACGCGAAGGTTTCGCATTGTTTCGATCGTTTTTGAATTTTTTATGCCCGTTTTAAACTATCGTCAAACTTTGTCGAACGCCGGGCATGAAGATTCTTAGCTCGGGGCCGAGCCTTGCTAAACTTGCATTGGATCTTTGATAAAATAGCATATTGTGAACCTAAAAATGATTTTTGTAAAAAAACATGAGCATCGGATCTTGTACCTGTAGTTCATATCTGACCCACTTTCTACCGATTCGGCAGGAATTTGTCTTTTTCACCAGAGGTGGACGGAAAGGTTTCGGATACCCCTGTTGGGACATTGTTCATATAAGGTGGTATAGTATTTTGTAAAATATGGTGGTAGCATTTTGAATTAGCCATTTGGTGGTTGCTTCACAAAATCGTCCGTTTTTTGTGCTCGGAAAATGGAAAATGCCTTTTTGGTGCGACGAAAAGGAAAACTTCCTCCTGCAATATTGTTCGCCATCCCATGATGCATGTGTATGCACAATATGGGCATATTATCACAAACTATGCCTTGATTCTAGCCATAACATTGGTCATTTGACCCGAAAGCCAAGAAACATCGAATGAGATAGGTCATTTTGTGAAGGTTTTTTTCAGACATAATCAATGTACCAAGTTTGATATTTTTCCTTGTAACTATGTCACATAATATGACACCACGCGAAGGTTTCGCATTGTTTCGATCATTTTTTATTTTTTTATGCCCGTTTTAAACTATCGTCAAACTTTGTCGAACGCCGGGCATGAAGATTCTTAGCTCGGGGCCGAGCCTTGCTAAACTTGCATTGGATCTTTGATAAAATAGCATATTGTGAACCTAAAAATGATTTTTGTAAAAAAGCATGAGCATCGGATCATGTACCTGTAGTCCATATCTGACCCACTTCCTGCCGATTCGGCAGAAATTTATCTTTTTCACCAGAGGTGGACGGAAAGGTTTCGGATCCCCTTATTGGGACATTGTCCATATAAGGTGGTATAGTATTTTTGTAAAATGTGGTGGTACCATTTTGAATTAGCCATTTGGTGGTTGCTTCACATAACCGTCCGTTTTTTATGCTCGGAAAATGGAAAATGCCTTTTTGGTGCGACAAAAAGGAAAGTTTCCTCCTGCAACATTGTTCACTATCCCATGATGCATGTGCATGCACAATATGGGCACATTATCACAAACTATGCCTTGATTCTAGCCATAACATTGGTCATTTGACCAGAAAGCCAAGAATAAACCTCGAATGAGATAGGTCATTTTGTGAAGGTTTTTTTGAGACATAATCAATATACCAAGTTTTATATTTTTCCTTCTAACTATGTCACATAATATAACACGACGCGAAGGTTTCGCATTGTTTCGATCATTTTTGATTTTTATGCCCGTTTTAAACTATATATAATGTTTTATGTTTTACTTAATTTTTACTTACAAATGTGTATTATTTGAGTGTAGATAGATAGGTCTTATTTTTCTGCAAATTTTGATATATTATTTGTATTTTTCCGAATTAGAATGATTTAGTTATGATTTTTCAAAGTTTAATGAGATAAAATAAAAAATAGCTACGCCGAGGGCAGCCGTCGGCGTATGCTACGTCGATGGCAGCCGTCGGCGTAGCATAGGATATGCCGAGGGCAATTCTACGCCGACGGCTGCTTGGCGGAGCTGGCCTAGACGATGGCTACGCCGATGGCCCCGACGTTTGACCGTCGGCGTAGCGACCGGCCGTCGGCTTAGCTTCCCATTCCTGTAGTGACAGCAATGTAATAGTCAGTTGCCAAGTTCTCTAGTGTTGTTTTCCGTACATGGACAATTATGATCTTATGTTCTGAAAACTGAGACAAATCTGATGCACATTATTCAGCCTTTGATGGATTAATGGTTAGACGATTGCAAGTTGATTACGTCCAGGAGCATTGCTGCAATGCAGAATGCCAGAGTCGACCGAATTCTGTGCTACACAAGTGTCGATGTTTACAACTGCTCGTAATCGCCTTAACGTTATTGCATTGCATGTATACATAGATGGTGAGGTTGCAGGTGCAGATAATCACCATGTTACAACTCTGCTAAGTAGCAGCACCCCATCATGCTTGATAGAGCACTATGATTAGTAACCCCGAGCATCGTGATGCAGGCAGCTATTACCTTGCAACTGCTTCTACTGGTATTCTTGTCCTTGACATGTATAGACATGGCAGGAATGCGTCGACGTGCACTTCTTAATTGAGCTAACGATCAACTCGTTAAGTAGAGTTAAAGCCAGCATATGCATGTCTGGTAGTATGTATTGTACTTCCTCCGTTTTAAAATATAAGATGTTTTAGATTTGTGAAAAAATCTATTTAACAGTGTGTAGATTTACTCCAAAATTTACTGAACCTACATACTAAAAAAAGTCTATATACATTTGCTTCATAAAGCTAAATCATCTTATATTTTAAAACATAGGGAGTATTTATTAGAGGTAAGTCCAAGGAATGGGATGTGTGATCCAATACAGAACGAGGAGTATGAGCCGTGACCTGCTTTCAGAAAAAAATGCACAACTTTAAGAAAGAGAGGAACTGACGTCGAACAACTTTGGGGCAGCATTCATCTAATTTGGAACAGCACATTTGTTGAACTATCAATAAAAAACCAAGAGCTTTCAGAAATTAAACGCCAACTATCAATAATTTGAAATGAGCTTCAAACATCCGGAAAAAAGAGATAGGTCGAGGTTTTGGAAAAATTGCAAGATAGAAAGAGGAGGCAGCGAGCTTGAGTAACACGTGTATGTCCATGCCTTGCAACAATTCTAATTTAATTTTGTTTACATGATAACTGTTGCTTTTTTGCTCATAATTATTTTGTGTTTTATTTATGTCAGAATTTTTTCATGATTCATTGTAGAGTTGAGAATTTCATCTAACTATTATGAATAATATTTGAAATTTATAATGAAAATGCAACATGGCCGGAGGCGTTGATCAAAGACATGATGTATTTTTTTTTTGAGAAAACGTTCGGTCTCTTATATTATATCAAACTAGTTAAATGCTCGTGCGTTGACACAGGAAAACAAAATAATATACATGCCAATTAGGCAAATTGTTCTAATTCATAAATGTGTGCCAAATATGTTCATTCCATTCATCTAGCGATGAATACTAATTGTATGTCGCTTCATCCCTTCTCAGGAGCCATCTTGTATCTTCGTAAAATTTTCCTTCTTCCCCACCACTTTCATTTTCTCCATCCACCATTGTTGTAGCGTAGTCGTCGCTTCAAAGTTGTGTCATCTCCCTTACCAATTATTGCTTATGCACCATTTTAAAATATTGCATGAAATGGTCCTCAAGTACCGTTAGAGATGATGGTGTATTGTAATTTGTATGTCACCATTGCAAGAGATGATGGTATATAGAATGTCTAAAATATGGACAATGTTGTCCCACCATATTCTTCTATGGCAACATAGATAACACTTTTTTAACAAGAGAAACTTAATAGAAAAATAATATAGTGTATAGATGAGGAAATAAACAATAAATCCTTCCTCAAACTTCAACAATTTCATTATGCACATTGTTGCACCATCTTTGACGAACCAACGGCCACGAACCTGTGGCAATACAAAATTAACTATAGCACATGGTTGGTATGAACCCACGGTCACAATCCTCACTTGTGTGAACCTTCACTACACACCTCACATGCTATTTCTACGCACAAGTCACGGACACTCGGTGCAAGTGCAACTTTTGCCAATACGAGCTCAAACCTCATTGCGAAGCACCCCCCTCACACACTACTATCACCAGTGAGGTCTTCTATTACATGAAGATGGTGGAGAAGCTAAACTCACACCTCCAAAGTCAGAGTCTCACTCCCCTTCCAAAGCTCGAAGGATTTTTTTAGCTACCATAGTTTTCTGGACCCCTTAACCCTCCTGCTCATTTTCATGAGTGCATGCTCAATTGATCATATCTGAAATACTCCCTTCGGCCGATATTAATTGACTCACTTTTTCTAGATTTTGATGAATCTAGACACTATCTAGGATATATGTTTATTCAAATTTTGACAAATCCAAGTCAATTAATATGGATCGGAGGGAGTAAATTTATAAAAATATTTAGTTACTTATTGCTTCAAATATTAGACAGTAGGCAGTTTCCAAAAGTAGTTTGATTTAGGCATAAGCTACTCTGGTCACATGACTTGGAAAAATATCATTTCTTGATCCGACTATGACATATGTACGACTGGTCTTATTGATTGCACAATTCGCATCTATTGAAAACTTACAGAATTTGTAGTATATCTTGTCCCTTCTCAATTATCAAGAAAAGTATCTGGTACTTTAAAAAAATAACATGTAGAAAGATTTTCTGCAAGCAATTTCCTATATAATATAAATGACCACTAACTCTAAAATATCATCCTTAATTGCTTACCCTCCATAACAAGAAGTTTCATAAATGTTGTGCTCAATGATCCGCTTAACCCATAGTCCCATTACAAAGCAGTTGTGCCGGACGCCTCAATATTCTTCCACCATCTGCTCCAAGTCCACTATAGGCTACAGAATGCTACTGCCACTGCAACCACAATTGCAACAAAGGAGTTCACCATGAGGTCACTCTTCATGTACAAGGTGGTGTTCAGTATGGGATTAACCACCTGGTCGAGCGAAGTCCACATTCCATGAACAAAATGTTTTATAAAAATAAAAACTATGAATAATACTGGAACACAAGATTCAAAAAACAACAAACTTATATGTTCATGTAGTTGGATGCATAAAGAAATATTGGTGTACCTAGAACCAGAAGGTAGTGAGAAGTATAATTAGAAAAAAAGAAGGCAGTGGGGTAATCATATTCTTCAAAATCTTGTCAAATCATCAACTCTTTCAGCCGTGTGATGGTCTAGTCCAAGAAAAGAGTGGAGACAAAGGAGAAAACAAATCAAAATATGAGAGAATATTTAAATAAAAGAAGGTATATAGAGTAGACTTATAGCAAATCAATATGCATGAAACAACACATGACAACATGGATGTTACACAACCTGACCAGTAAACAACATTCAAACTTTGTCGTCTAAGGATTCTAACTTAGTGACGCATATCCAGATGTGCCTTATATTTTGCACAACTCAGCAGTAAGATAATGTTTGATAAGTTACATACACATTTCCAAGTTGATTCAAGAGAAATTAAAATCATAATGATATAGTAGAAATCTATTCTATAACAGTTGATACGATTGATAGCTCTATACAAAAGTATACTTAATGTATAGAAGAGAACTATGTGGTACAAAATTTTCCTCAGCGGGAAATGGCATTAAGATTTAAAGTGCCTTGGATGGCATGATGTCGATCTCCCTTTACAGACAATTTTACCATAAGCTGCAATACCATGAGACATGCAGTTGACTTAGGTAGCATGAAAGACCTCATCATCACTATCACCCAACATGGCTGCCATTTTCATGGCTAGTTTCGTAGCCATCTCCCTCATTTGGAAGTCAGGAACTCGCCTTAGGTTGGAGCACAGGTTGCCAATCTCTGACATTGGTCGCTCAAGATCATCTAGGACATAATGGTCATCCTCAAGCAGCTTGTCAACCTCAAGGGTGGCAGTTCGCTGATGTTCAGAAGTATCTGCTCCGGTACTATCCACATGATTACTCTCAGTTGTGTGGCCCTGGGTTACAGAATTTTCTTCAGCAGATTGGATAGAATTTTCATTTGGAAGAGGGTTGGACAATGAAGAATCAACATTGCCATTGATAACTTGCTGTGTGTTTTCCTCTATAGCTTTAGATTTTAATCCTTCCAAGTTTCTTGATGTACTCTGATTCACCAACGAATTCCCATTGCTCATCAGATGCATGGGATAGGACGTCGTAGTCAAATTCATATTTTAATTCCTCGTCTGTAGATTTTGTCCAAAGAAAACTGAATAATTAAGGGAAAATACAGTATTTTGGTTTATTTGAGAATACATGTTCAGTACAGGGCAAGATATCCTAATATACAAAATTAATCTGGCTTTGCATGTCATCATATGGTTATTTGTTAGAGCAAAGATGGCTCGTCAACGCATCACAAAACTGTGCTGCTGAATTAATAATTTATGGTAAAAACTAAAAGTACATTATTTTCATGATTTAACTCACCTTTTTTCTATCAAGGACGGAGTAGTTATTCTATTTCCAGATTTCAGAATCATTCCAGGACACATGTGTGCAGAAAGGGCTCCAAAGACTCGCTCTAAACCTTGACTATCACCATCCACTGATAGGCCTGTTGGTAATTATGGAGAGATATCGGTTAAGAATTGGAAGGGTATCCAAGGTTTATTTCAATAAACCTATATTCAACTTTGTGTAAAATATAGGCTCCTTCCATCTGACTCCATAAGATAAAAAGGACAGAATAAAAACAACTATGTATGCCATAGTGTCACACATGTGCCATCCAAGAATTTTAGCGTAGGGCGTTTAACACTCAACAGAAATAGGGCATAAAGCGAAATGGACTTGAGTTTCTGTAACATCCCAGGATTAGCACCTAGAAATAGAGAGGACACAGGTTTGTGCATTGCATTCATGCATAAGAAAATCTGAAGAATTTTCGCGCTAAACTAAAAGAGCTATAGAGGGATCGGGATCTCTCTTGTACTGAAGGAAACTTCGGAGCAGGTGCGATAGATTTCGACATGACCTTTGTAGAATTCTTTGTTTCAGGGAAAATTTGTTTAAACATGTATTTGAATTTCAAATATGAAATTCAAATAAATTTATAAAATTCACAAATAAGAATTGGAAATATTTAATAACTTGAAATAAAATGGTTACATAAATAATATAACAAGGATTCTTTATCTCTACTACTTAAAAAAGGCAAAACGTTATGTTTTCTGCCACAGTAGCGTTTCGCTCGCTTTCGTCGCGCATCGCCCCGTTTCGTCGTCCTTCCACAGTTCCGCGCGCCCCTCTTCCTCTGGCACTGTGGCCCCTCCCCGTCCCGATTCCCCTCTCCGATCCCTGACCGCATCTCCCTTAGCAGCGCCGGTGACCCCCTCCCATTGCTCTATCTTCTTGGCCGGCAACAAGCTCTCCCGCAGCCACCATGCAAGGGCCCCGCACCTCCCCTCGCCAAGCCTTAAACGTCAAACCGGCAACGCCAGCTGCAGATCTGGCAGAGGTGGCTACGCAAATTTTTTGGCTACCTCCCGCCTTCCAACGCCACAGCCGACTGTGTTCGGATCTCCTGCCCACTTGCTCCCCTCCCCAGATCCCCCGCACAAACGGCCACCTTCCTCCCCTGTGGTCTAGCTCTGGTTCCAGCAAGAGGGCTTCAGCCTTGCCCTTCCGACGTTTGGGGGAGGGTCGAGGGTCGCCCCTCCACCCTCTTGGACTCCTTCGCCGAATATACTTCTCTGAACGGCTGTGCCGGCGTGGACTGCAACGAGCCCTCGCCAGGACTCCCATGTGCACACACTGTTCTTGTTTGTAGTACGCTGCATCCAAGATCGATGACAATCTTCAACTCCCTGCAGTTATTTGGTTTCAGAGATATGATCTCTATCTGATTGCAATTATTTTTTCTTTATATATTAGATAACAGAGTAGCGGCTTAGTAATTGTTGAGGAGCACTGGTTGCAAAACAGCGTCTTATCTTCTTACTGTTGCATATCAATGGTAATGCTACTCTATGGAATTCGGAATTTATGATTAGATGTCATTGAATTTATAAGTTCTTAATCAATCTTTGTATATTGTTGTCAAGCATGCTCCATATCTGAGAGTGCTGGTAGCACAATCGATGTGAGCCGCGGCGGGGAAAGAGAGACGGATTTGTTTCTTGAACCAGTGGCCTCAATTCCTGGGCTTCAGAGTATAAAATATTACTGTATCTATATATATTTGGTAGTACATAAGGCTGGAGATGATATCAGGTGAGAGCCGATGGTTTTAATACTAACAAGTTTTTTCTTAATCTTTTCCCTTGCATATGAAATACCCATGGTATGGTTTTAATGTGATTTGACTCAAATTTGTGAATTGGTGAATTTATCAGTTTGATGGATTTTTTCCGGTAGGTATTGTTAGCAGAAGAGAGTGCTGTGATTCTAAAACATGAGCTATTCATTTATAGAATACACAGTTTTGGGATTATCAATACATTAATAATTTGGTAGCAGATACCCTCGGAAAATTCTGAGTCTTGAATATTATGTACACACTACTATAACAACTTCAAGAAGTTTGATCGAAGTGAATTTGTAAAAGTTTTAATAAGTGAATTTCATGTATCCATCTCATATTGAAGCGTGTAAATTTATATTTCTATATGGTAGTTTATTGTTTCAACTACATTGATCAATTCAGCCTTCAAACTAAGTTGTCTATGTGACTTTTGGTCCACGGATAAGATATTACGTGCGATGATTGTTGAGGCGGAGCAAGTCTTGCGAGAGCTTCGAGCAATTAGGCAAGATTAAGGTATGGTTCCTTATTTTCTTGCCATCGTTGGCCAAGCTGCAGATGAACTCCATCTAATCGATTTTTATTCTGTGCCGTCCACCAAGATCAATAATTGATGTCACGAACGTAAGGAACTATGCCTGTGGCCACAATAGCAGCATGACTCCCTAGCTTGACAGAAGCAATTTTTACATGCCCATGTTTTTACTGCGAAATAGTTGTCTATGATTTAACTGCTTCCATATTTGTTTGTTGTAGGATGTAGCATACATCACGATATTTTTGTCCGTAGAAATATTGGCAGCATCCACGTACAAATAATCAACTAATCGCCGGTGATTGCTCTACAACCATTTCTTCTCATGCCACATAAATGTCTAATGAATGGAAAATTGAAGTGCTATTTATGCATATTTCTTATCATACATGTTGGTGTGACAGCGATTTCATGGCCTCCAACGAGATCTGCTCTATGAGTTTTTCCAGCTGTTCATGATCGGAAATACCAGAGAACTAACTCATGGACCGAAATAGGAAAATCAAAGGAAAGCAAACTGTATAACATACCAGCGTACATGTTGAATTAGGTTCTGAACAATTTCCTTTAATGCTGAAGCATGCTCCCTGACATACCCTAATCATTTTCGAGTTGGACAGTACTATGGTGATAAACAAAGTGTACGGCTCTACTTATACCTGTAGAGCATGTCAAAGACATCACGGATAATAGTAGCTGGCTCAATGGTTGTAGTTTTCAGTCAGTTGGTCAGTTGGAAGATTGTGCAATAGTCTGGCTCATGAGTTTGCTAAGATTGCTTAGAGTCTAGATTTAGTAAACTATAGCTGGGGCATTTCCTACCTTTTATTACTGATCTTGGTTGTGAACATATATCCTGATGCTTAATACAAGTCTTTACCATGGAAAAATGCCAAGGATTATGTGGCAATCTTAGATTAAATCCTCACATGCTTAATATACAGGATTGGGTTGTTCCTATTGCAGGATGTTACTGAGAACATCTTGGGTGGAAAGAGAGTTGCCGTTTATTTATTCTAGGTAAATTCTGTATTTTGTAGTGATATTTCCAACTTCTTTTGCATAGCACAAAAATAAACTTTGAGTTAATATCTATGCTCATTTTAATTCATGGTTTCTCACTTCATGCAAGTCCACGTGTAACAATCTCCTGATGCTTAATACAAGTATTTACCATGGAAAAAATGCCAAGCATTGTGTGAAAATCTTGGATTAAATTCTCACGTGCTTTCTATGCTGTATGGGATTGTTCCTATTGTAGGACTTCCTCCTCGAGCACCTGGGGAAACACTAGGTCTACCCTGCTGGACCGGGAAGCGGCGGCGTCTCGGGGTCTTGTTCCCCTTTTGAAGGTGATGCCTTGGCTGCAAGTGGAGTACATGATGCTGCAACTGAAGGTGTTGGCGATGTGTTGCTCCAGTGTAGGCTGCTACATAGGGTGCGGACCTCCGAGACGCAGCATTCGCCGATGCCGCCATTTTCTTGACGAAAGCTACAGTTAAGGTGAGTTTTATATAGGGCGCGGACCTTCGAGTCTGTTGGTACTTGGTAGTACTATGATTCAACGGGCACGGTTAAGAAGGTAACTTTTATATAGAAGGATGTGGAAAGCTTCTACACCATAGTTTATCTTTTACGGCATCACATACATATTTTCCATGATTTAAGATTGCTACATATTAGCTTTAAAGCTACCATGAAAACATTCAGAATTATATTGTATTTTTCACAGCATCACTACATATAGTTGGGTACTATAACACCAAAGACAAGGTTAAGACACAAATGCGAAATTACTCATCTGGGTTGTAATGTACGATTTGTTTTATTTTCGAGAGTAAAGGATGCTTGCATGTCATGATCAATATTTCTAACTTATTTGAACCAATTTTTGGAAATATAATGTAGTGGCAGTAAAACAGAGTTTTATATTTTTTTGTGAAACATTGATGGATAATACCTTATCAAGTTTATTGCCATGTTTACTGCTTAGCTGTTGGCTCTGTTGATGCTCAAATTTGGGATCGATGTTATCCATTGTGAAAGACTGTCTTATAAGTCATTTAAAATTTGTGAGATCCATGCGTGTTGTGCTCATGGGGGTAATGTAGTGATCAAATAACAAGGACTGTGTGCTATATCGGAGTAAATAAAAGTTTTCGAATTGTCATTAAGACGCCACAAATTGCGGCATTGGTTGCAATCTAGAAGTTTTGCACGTGACATATATGATTTAATTTTTCTTTATTTTCAAATCATATAGCTATAACCATCTAGAAGTTTTATCTACAACAGTTTACTGAAACAATTCCTGATATCTTTTACTCCAGCAAAAGAGTTTGGTGCAGAGGCATAAGCTAGGATGCAGGTGCTCCATTTTTATAATGGCTGTTTATTCTATAGATATTATGAAGTTTTTGTAACTGAATATTAGTTCATGTAGATCACCACCCAGAACATAGGGCTCTAATTTGTTTTTAAGTTCTCAAGGATAATATGCATATTAGCGTTTAATTAGTGCCCTCTGTTGTTAACTAAAATTTCTCAGGTCATTCAGGTGGGTTTTTTGGTGTATGGAGAAGGTGAGGTTTCACATTAATTTTCTTAATTCATGTTTTTGTATCTGTCAAGTTTGTATTCAGATTAAACATATATTTTGTTTACTGTTGTTTCTACTTGAGGTAGTTCGTTGGATAGACGCCGGGAAGGACCAATGGCGGGGCGAGCTTCATATATGCAGGGGACGAGAGAGTAATTTGTATGTAATTAAGATTAGACTGGACTACAGCTACAAGTGGGGAAATAAGATTTTTTTGTTTTGGAAAAGGCAGTCGACTACTTATTTCATTTGTCATGACATGTTATCATGTAGCAATCCTAAGTCTAAGCTATAGGAATGACTACTGCCAAGACACAGAACGCGGTATTGCTGGTGTAGGGTGATTACGATATACAACACGATGACGTGTAGAAAAGAAAATTGCGGATCCGGCAAGGCATGGACATTCAGATGGGCACTTACAGGAGGAACCAAATGAAACGAGAAAAAAATATGGAACTTCTTAGATAGCCGTATTTATTCAGCGAATAGTTAATGTAGTTTTGTGTATGTTATATAATACCTTTCTATGAAAGTTGTTGTCAGCGTATCTTTCTCGCTGCTTGAGTTCAAGATTCTTGCACTTTTTAGAATCGATTTAGATTTAGTATCAACATAACATATTTTTAATATCAGCATAACATATTTTTAATATTAACCTACAGAAAATGATAGTATTGATAATTGTCTTCTTCAAAAGATGGTAGAATGATAAGAAGTTGCTAGACTACGCGCTAGAATAGAGACAAAAGATGGAGTGGAAAGTGTTAGAGGGTTACAAAGAGGGCACAAAATGAGATGTATTGTTTTCCCGTGGCAACGCATGGGCATTTAACTAGTTAATATAAATATATGCATGTAGTATTACTTTACAATAGATAAATAAAAGAATTCTTTATATAAGACATTGTCTTTACAATTAGGAAATAAATAAGTAGTAAAAAGAATTATATAATTGAAATAAATAACAACATTCTTTATTACAATAATATATATGACATTGTTGTTACAAAAGAATTGTAAAATAAAAAAATGAAATAAGTAAACTTTATTGAATTGAATACAATAATACAATGTTTTTACAACATATAAAACAGAAAAATAAACTACAATGTTTATTATAAAGGAATTCCTAAGCTACTGTTCTCTGATGTCCTTCAACAGTTGACATTTTTCTTTCTTCTCTTCCTTTCCTAAAAACACAACAAAAAGAAAACAAAACAAAAACAAAATAAAAGAATGATTAGTTGGTTAGTTTTGTTCTCAGAAGTGAACAGTGAAATGCACTGTTAAAAATACATCATTGAGCTAATCTGTAAGGGGCAAGTTTCACCAAATAGTAGCATCTGTTCATATCAGTATTTTTGGCCTCAGTACAACATCATTGGCTTAGAGGCAAGTTTCACCAAAACCAGATAAGAAGGTAAAGAGGTAAAACATCAGGAAATATCAAGCTTTTACTTGATCTGATCCCCAAACCACAACATGCAAGCAGGATGCTCACTCACCAGCATGCACTAGTGTGTTGTCAACACCACAGCAGCAGCCAATGCACATAAAAGGGGTAACACAGCCGCAGCACAACATCTAGTCACTGCCTCAGTTTCCAATCTATCTCAAACCACTACCAAGTTCTCAAGAACACCACAACCAGTATCAGATCATCACTGATCTGTTTAGCTTCATCAACAAGAATCACAAATCCTTCCACCAAACCATCACCAGCAACTGGTTGCTCCCAGGAGCCATCCAAGAGCTAGGAGGGGAGAAATTCACAGGGAAGGAAACACACCAGGAGGAACTGGTTAGCAGCTCACTACAGAGCACAAGCAAGATATCAAGATCCACATCAGGAGGAGCAGGCAACAACTACATCACAGGAACAAAGTAGGCTAACTGATAGGAGCAGGCAACAACTACATCACAGGAACAAAGTAGGCTAACTGATCAAGTGCTAGTACTGGCATGGAAACCTCAAGTCCAGCATCAGGTTACTACTCAACACCAAGATCATGCTTAAGTATCTGTTTTTATCATTTTGTTTAGAGAATGAGGTTGGAGAGAGAGAGAGAGAGCTCTCAGACTGGGTAGAAGTGCTATTCCAGGATCATCCTAGAGCTAAGATAAAGCCAAGTGAAAGAATCTGTATTTCAGCCACTAAACTAGCTTCAGTTTTTTTTGCATCATGAGCCAAATTTCTTTTGACACCACATCAACTACATCACTGTAGATGTTCCCAGCAGCAAGTCATGCTACCTGGGCTACCATTGTGCACTCTCCAAGGTTGGAGGTACCACAGTAGCAGCCCAGGCAGCAGAAGCCACCAGAACAATTTTCCTGTATTAGCTAGATCTCAAGTTATTCAAGCCAATGATTTTATCATTTTCCTAGACAAGTAGTCTAGGAATCATCTATAAAGTCAACCTTATATGTTCTTATCAATTTAAGCCTCAGACCATGCATCATTGGCATTTAAATTATAAATCTTAGTCAGTCAATCCAAATGGCAGATCAAGTTATCTCATTGTGTCACTGAAACAAAAGTTCAGTATACCAAGGTATGGAATGCCAACTATTTAAGCCACATCATTAAATTGTTCACAAGGTAGGAAACCACTTAGAATCATTTTCCTAGCTAAATAGCTAGAAATCATACTATATCCAACAATTGAACTCCTATCACATACCTTAAATCACCATTGTGTTCACTCCTAATGGGAGGCATCACAGTAGCAATCCTAAGGCAGTAAAAGTTACTGTACTGCTGACAATTGTAAGGGCATTGCTAAGCAAGGTCACAATAGGATACATGAGCAACAATTTAAGCAATCATTACAGTTTTCCTGATCATCTGCTAGTAAGCAGTACATGAGTTCATATCATTTTCCTAGTAGTAACCCAGGAATAAAAATCATAAATTAGATTCACTGTCCATATGCATAAGAATGTTATATCTATTCAAGCCATTAAGTTGACATTACAGCTGAGCACTAGGACAGTTCTTTTGAATCAACAAAATTGTGAACTGTCCAAATAGACAGTTACAGAATTTAGTAAACTAATTTTATTCCATAGTAGCCAATATCTTATAGGAATATTCTATTAACAGATTGATTCCATAACTCTAATGAGAGATGCATCAACAACCATCAAAATAATCTGGGTAAACTAGCCATTTGAGCAAACAGGTTCAAAATAAATATTTGGGATGAATAATCCCAAACAAAACCATCACTTACTATACCAACTGGTCTAGTATTGAGAGTGGTGGATTGTTTACTGAATCCCAATCAGTTAGAGAAAACATTTCTCTAACTGAAAATCATCACAACACATAGACATTAATCCTCACCACAGTAAACCAGCTCTAACCACAATCATTTGACATTAGGGAATCATTGTTGACCCCTTTAAAGGATCTTACAGATCAAATAAGTAGAGGCATGTCAACCACATAAAGCTATAGAAGATATTGCCAAGGTTCCAGAAATTTCACTAGAAGAGGGTAAGAGTAGAAGATGTAGAGAGGGGAGAAGAAGTGCCTACCTGGGACGAGTCTAAGCTCGCCGACGAAGTAGCAGTTGTGGCGACGGCTGAGAGATGAAGCTCAGCAAGGCGGCACAGCCACACGAGGTGAGCCATGGCGCTGCACTGCCTCAGCCCACACCACCAGCAAGTCCCAGCATCCAAACGCCCTTGCCATATCACCGGGGTTGCCGAGAACCTCGCCGTCCCGCCGGAGTAATGGAAAAATGGGGAATTAGGGTTTGGGCCTGGTGGTGGGCACGTAGGAGCATAATACACAAATCGAATTGGAGGGCTAGGTTCGTCTGGGGACGACGGAGCTCCGGCAGCCAACGGAGGCGGCCGCAGCGGTCTGCCTCGCCGGAATCAAGCCGGCGGTGGCAGCGCCTAGGAACGCGAGGAGAAAGGAGAGAGGAGGAGAGGCTTCGAGGGGATAAGGTGAGTGCGGGCTGGGTCGGTTTGACCGATCCAGTACCCTCCTCTGATGGGCCAATTTAGCCCAATGTCGGGTACAAGGCCCATTTTAAAATAAAATAAGAAATGAAATAAAAGAAAAATAAATAAGTTACCAAAATAACCTTTAAACATTTCTAGCTATAGAAAATTATAGAAAAATCATAAAAATACATTTAATATATTAGAATTATCACAAAAATAATATCCACCTAAGAAAAATATAACTTTACTTATTTAAGTTAATAAAATGCAAATAAAGATTAAACACCATTAAACCTTAAATGAAATTCATTAAATAAGGAAAAATCCTAAAAATAAATAAAAATCATTTTTGTGTATAAAAATAACTTTACTATTTTATAAAAATACTAACTTAGAGTTTTTACAAATAAAATATAAATCAAATATTTAAAGACACTTAATTCTTTGAAGAATTTTATAAAAATAAAGGTTAGACTTAAAAATAAATAAAATTCATTTTTAAGATCTTTAATAAGTATATTCCACTAGAAAAATACCATGTATATTATTCAAACATATTTTTAGATAAATAAAACTCATTACTTATTTTAATCAAATGAAATAACCACTTTGTTAATTCTTAAAATTATTTCTTAAGTAAGAAATAATCCCATTTTCTTATAAAACACTAAAACCTTTAAAGTTTGATTACTAAGTCTAAATCCATAATTAAAATAAAACTTCAATTTAACTATTAGCCTTTAAATGTTTTTAAATCTTAAATTCAAAATTAAACTCCTTTTAAATAAATATTATATATCATTCATGTATAAGGGGGTGAATAATATCCATTCCTCAACCACTCTTAAAAATGACTCTAAACTCAAATAAATTTATAAGATCATCTAATTATGCTCCCATTAATAAGTTGCATATTTTTAAATTTATCTTTCACTTAAATTAAAAAGGGATAATCCTTAATCATATTTGCCCAAACCCTAAAACTAGATGATATTCTAAAACTCATGAGATCTTAAAATTCACTTATATTTTTATAGTTAACTTTGGTCTAAACAATCATAAACATCTCATTTGAAGTTTATTCATGTTTTAAAGTTAACTTTAGTCACTTGTATCATCAATTAAAATATGATAACTTAACACCATTCTTAACCATCACAAACCCTAATGTAAAACCTAACAACCCTTAAGACTAATTAACCTTAACTAAATACTGGTTTCTTCAAATGTTATTCTTTTTGCCACTTCACACAAACAAGTCTATATTAGTTCCTTCAGCTCTTAAGAACTCAACTCAAGAACTTTTTATCCTAGTCACCAGATAACCACTAATCATAATCACATTACTTTATCCGTATTTGTATATTTTGTATTGTTAACACTTAAGTTTCTTATCAATGTCATTACTTATGAAATAAACTTAAAGATAAACCCAATCTTAAAGAAGATACCTAAGATCAACTTATTCAAAATACTAAAGGTTTCACTTGGGGAATTATAAAATTGCATATCATTACTTATGCATAATGGCATCCTGCTTCTTTAAACATTAGTCCTTACCGGACCAATGATGCTGATTTCAGATATTGGATCTTCTATTATCTCGAAGATCGTGAGTGCATAATCTTGCAATCACAAAAGGCAAGTTCACACTTGCTCATGTCCTTTGATTATTTTCTGTAAAGTATTTTGCAAATCCAGTGTTGTCATCACCTGCATTTGAAAAAGATCAGAAAACACTATTTTCATAATAATATGATTATAGGTTATTTACCATGAGGTAATAATCTACTACGAAAGTTCCGGTGGTAAAGGAACATATTATCTAGGACTTAACAACCAATGTCACCAGTGATTCTTGCACCGTATATTACGCGTTAACCATGAGATTTGGAATGGGACAGAGAAGTCAGCTGGATCGGCTCCCTTTCGCATGTATTGGACACTATTCTGGGCATTTGTAAGTTGCAGATCGTGGGTATAGCCGTTTTATACGGGGGAAGTATACCATGGATCTGGGCTTACAAAAGACAGATATCTAGTGTTAATGGTTGTTATGTGTATCCAACTAAGGTATAGCCGTTTTATACGAGGAAAAGTCGACCTTGAGTTTGGACATCCAACAGTCGTGGTGTATGCGGGGTCGTGGAGAAGGACAATGATTGGTTTGGATCTTAGTCTGGGCATCATACCAAGGAAGTGTGAACAAGCCTATAACTCGGATGTGCAACAAAGCTAAGATCTCTCATGGGTAAAATGACGCACCTCTGCAGAGTGTAAGAACTGTAACTTGTTACTCCCTGTTCCGGAAAGGAGCTGCGAACGCTGCGGGAAAGGAACTCCATGAAAGTTCTGGTAAACTCGTGAAGGCTGATGGACATAGCTTTTCAGAATAAAAGCAACCTTTGAAGAAATGTCTACGAAAACTTGCATTGCCTACGACCTATGGTCTGTGGCTATAGATAGTGCATCAAACACTCCTCTTTAGTGAATTTGCTGAGTACGCTCGTACTCAACGTATCTTCTTAACCCTTGCTAGATCTCGGAGAAACCAATGACGTTTACAGGAAATAAGTCCCTTGAAGAGTTGAAGATATCTAAGGGAGATCAACGAAGTCGAAGACCTTACCGGAATCTATCGAAGACAAGCTGAAGCATAGAATAGAAATAAAACTCCTAGAATCTAGAACCTACTTTTGTAGAATAATACTATAGTAGTACTTTCAAGCTTTATACATATATTAATAGTAGTACTTCTAAAGTAACCCATAGTGGATCTTTCTAGTTCTTTCTGTATAATATTCCTCACTGTCCGAGGAAGCTCTCTGGATCTTTTGTAATATTCTATATGTAATATAAAGTGTTGTATTGGACCCGCGATGTTTCTGTTATACCACTCCGAGGGATATAATGCGGATGGAACGGTGTTCCATTGGTGTTATATCAACGACTATAGTGTACTACACCATGCAGTGGTATGCTGGGCCACCGAAGTTGGTATCAGAGCATATGCTTTGACCTTAGGTTGGAAACCTAGTAAATGGGTAGAACCTGTAGGTTGGATAGTGACTTTAGGAAGCCATCTTATCTACGCTATATTTCCTTATACATGTGATGGATATTCACTTGAGAATAACCTTGTCGCACCTTATTAAGTTCTTAGATTACTTCTTTTCTTATTAATGATACTTATCTACTATTTAATTTAGGAAGTACCTATCAAGTATTTTGTAAGAAGGCAATATATCTTCTACTAGACTATTCTATACTATAACTAAACTAGAGTAGTATATCACCAAGTCAGAGTCCCTCATAAGGGAGTAGTTAATCATGGTGTTATCTTACTAAGAGAAGCCATGAAATGAAGTAAAACTTTGTTATTATCTTTATACTAATAGTAAATACCAGAGGAGTATGCCCCAAAACCTTAAACAACATGTTATTGTAGGGGAAGTAACTAATGTTTTGTTTAAATAAGAGCTATTATATAAAGTATATAATCTTATTAAGAGTAATAAATAGGGTTATGCTTATCTAGAGTCGGATCAAATATTACCAAAAGTTATTCCTTTGCAAATGGGCAAATGGTGTAATCTCGGAGGCCAAGAACATTATGAGCCATACAAATAGGTATATAACGGTAGAATTCCATACACTATATGTATCAAAAATTGTAGAGTATAACATCAAAGCCTAACTACAAGAGATGTTTTACTCGAAGTACTGTTTCTACAGGCTTTTGATGTATGATTGCTAGGGGTAATATTTGGATTTGTTGGATTTTATTGGATCTTATTGTGTAACTAGGTCTGTGCATGAAATTTGAACTTTATGGGCATATGCATGATGTTTCATGGAGTCCTTACTTGATGTACATGTCTAGAAGGGAAAATGGGTTCGCGTGAGGGAGAGGAGAATTATCACTTTAATGTTGGAAAGATGAAGTCTCATGAGATGTTGGTGATACAACAAAAGGAGGTTAACCAGGCAATTCTGAAGGAAGGATCAAATCAAAAGCCATATTTAACCACCAAAGAGGAGGTTCTTCAGTATATGAGGAGTATGGAAGCAGGAAGAAAGGTTGAAACCGAGAGGCAGAACTAGTTTTATCAGGAGACATTAAAGGATAGGCAAGGAAAGCAATTCAAGGAATTACATCCAAGGGTTAAACTGGTGGAGTTCTTAGAAACCAAACCCTGGAGTTTTTCCATGATTGAAGAACCTATGGAGGCGGAGAATTGGTTAATGGATACATCCCGTAAGCTTAAAAGTGTGGGATGCAAGGATGAAGAAAAGGTACGTTGTGCAACTTATCTATTGACCGGAACCGCAGCCATGTGTTGGGAAAAGTCCAAGTTCGTGATTCCGGAAGGAGGTATCCATACATGGGCTGAGTTTAAAAAGAAGTTTCGAGAAGAATTTGTTCATCGGAACAATGGTAAAAGGAAGGAGAATGAAGATTTGGAGAAAAAGAATCTTCCAGTTCTGAAACATGTATGAGAGTTTAACCGTCTATCCAAGTACATTAGTGAGAAAGTAAACAGGGAGGCGAAACGACAAAAGAAGTTCATGAAAGGACTACAAGCAATTATGAAGATGCAGCTCAGGATTGTGCGTGCAAAGGAGTTCCAGGAACTGGTGGATAGTGCACATATATCAGGAGATGATGAGATTGTTGCACCTGAAGGAAAGGAAAAGAAAATTCAAAAACAGGCCACAACAGGTCAGGTCCAAGGACATATGACGAAGAATTATTCGGATCCACATATAACATACAAAACAAAAAAGATATGTCACAACTGTGGAATTCAGGGCCATGTTTTGAAGGAGTGTCCAAAACCCAAGATAGTATGTTACCAATATGGAGAACCAGGACACATGAAAAGGAACTGCTTAAAACCGCAGTTAACTCATGGAGATAGACGCGCTCGTACGAGTCGAGGTACGTATGATCTTGTTCAGCACCTGTATCTTCGCTCGGTGATTGGAATCAAGTTCTTGGCTTGATCGAGCGGTGTTTTGATTCGCGGTGGTGTTTCGATTGACGTTCTGCAGACCGAGCGGATGCGCGCGGGGATGTAGTTGGCACCGCGCCGGCACGTCCGGGCGCTGGTGTCGGTGGCGGACCGTACTGCGGCGGGACTCCTGCAGGAAGCGGATGCCGCGCTGGAGCTCGCGCGCTGCCGCAACGCGACGCTGTCAGAGAGGCTTGGCCAGATTAGCGCGGATGGCCAGGCCTGGATAGGCGTCGCCAAGAGCCACGAGGCCGTCGTGGCCGGGCTCCGCGCCACCCTCGAGCAACTCCTGCAATCCCCTTGCGCAGCGGCCTCCCAAGGGCCGGCTGGAGCGGGCGACGCCGAGGACACGCGGTCCTGCTGTTTCGAGAACCCCGCGGGCGACGATGTCGCGGACGACGGCTAGGCGGCATCCAACAAGTCCAGGGCACCGTGCAAGGCTTGCGGCGACGGTGAGTCGTGCGTGCTGCTGCCGTGCCGGCACCTGTGTCTATGTCCCGCGTGCGACGCCAGCGTGGACACGTGCCCTGTGTGCGCGGCCAGCAAGAACGCCTCGCTCTATGTCCTGCTCTCTTGATTCAAGCCTCCCTCACTGGCCTCGCTCGCGCCGTCTTTGGCCGGCGCTCGCCCGCCTGCCTGCCCACTGGCTTGAACTTACCTGGGCGCGGCTGCTAGACAGCCGTCGGCCTCCCCCTGCTGCGCGCGCGGCCGCCAACCAGCCGCCAGCCTCCCCCCTGCTGCGCGCGTTGTCGTCATCTGCTGCGCACCTCCTGCCACCTGGGATTTTTGGTTGGAGAAAAGTCAATACACCAACGTTGCCATCTTTATTGACTAGTCAGCTCCAGAAATGGATCCCACCTGTCACGAAGCGTGTTAAACTGCTATCAGATGAAAATTAGTGCGATTCGCAACGCTGTGACTCAAAATTGGTACTGACTAGCAAAAATTAGGAATGTTGGTACTGAATCGTTCTGACAGCCCGAATTGTGGTAGCTTCCTGCAATTTACTCCTTCGACCTATATTAGTTGACTCAAATTTGTCTAGATACGACACTAAAACTTTTACAAGATACATAATTTGGTGAACTGGTGATCTTTATTTCTTATTGAACTCCCTCTATTTTGCTGTGGTGTGTATAGCAGAAGTGTCGTATACTCTGTTTTTGATTTGCATTTCCTATCGTATTGTTTCTCGTTCCAAGTCCCAGCCCGTTTGAAGAGATTTTTTTACAAATATGCCTCCCTACAACTACCCATCGTCAGAACTGCCCCCCACCCCAGTCAATTGGCAAAAATACCGTGGCGGGAGATGGAAAAAGTACCATGTGGCACATGCCGCCACTGTCTAAGTCGGGCCACATATCCCGCCACGGCTACCGGCGGAAGGGCCTTTCCGCCGTGGCCACTGGCGGGCGGAGGCGTGAACATATCGACGGTGGCGGTAGGACAAATTTCCGCTGGCGGAAAGGGGTGTCCGCCCGACTCAATGGCTTGTGCATTGGGCCTGCGTCACATCGCGTTGAATGGACGGAAATGATTCCCTGCTGACACACTCGCATGCAGCTTCTTGCTCGGACGCCACTTGCGCATGCAGATTAGCAGAAAGTGTGATTGTGAAAATAATTACTCGGCGCCTATTTTTCCCGCTTAATTCGCTGCTAATTGAAGGCTATTACGTCCTATTTATAAGAAAAGAAAAAAAAGTACTCGTTGCATTTAGAAACAAAGATCAACATTCTACTAGATGGGCAACCTTAGGCCATCTCCAAAGACACCGCATTTCCGACACCGAATCGGTCCGATTTAATCTGTTTAATCGGTCCAATGGTCACTCTCACGCAAAAACAAAAAGTGCAAAAAAAAGAACACGGTAGAAAAAATTATACAAATTATAATTAAGGTCTCGGGTAGTCAAAATATCTAAAAAACACCCAATATTATGGGTGGCCGTAGCATGGAAGGGAACCGGCGTTGTTGTTGGCCGACCGATGCTGGTCCTGCTGCGCGTCGCCCACTCATCGTCGTTGTCGATGGCGATGAAGACCTAGGGCGGTGGCCAGAGTCCTCGCCGGACTCCTCCTAGTAGTCCTTCTCGACATCGTTGAGGTTCTCGAGGCTGGCCTCGATGGCCTCGCGCCGCGCCGCGTACTCCGCCTCGAACCACCGGTCCCAGAGGTCGGAGTGGATGGAGTAGGCCGGGTCCTGCCGTAGATCTAGGACCGGTGGTTCGAGGTTCGAGGCGTGTCCTCCCGCTTTGGTCCCCAGCTGTGTGTGGCCACCGCCCCAGGTCTTTATCCTTATCAACAACAACAACGAGTAGGCGGCCCGCAACACGACCAGTGTCGGCCAACTAGTAGCATCGTTGTTTCCCCTCCACGCTACGACCACCCATAATATTGGATGTTTTTATGGGTATTTTGACTACCCGGGACCTTAATTATAATATGTATAATTATTTTCCGCCGTGTCTTTTTTCATGCACCTTTTTTTTTTGCTGTGAGTGGCCACTGGGCACATAGACCACCGCAAACACGTTCAGTCCGGACGCCATGTCCTCTACCCCAAATTCAGACCAAATCGGTCTCGAAAATGCAGGGACTGTCGTCTCCCATTCGCCTGACAACTCAGCGCCGGCGGGATTCCTGTTCCGCCGGTGCCAGCCGACGAGGACATCGCCGGAGAGATCCAGGCGGCTATCGTCATCATGCAAGACCCGGATCTCACCGAGGATCCTGGCAACCTGGTCTTCCGGAGGCAGTTCTTCGCCGACAGGCGCCTCCAGGATCTCGCCCGACACGAGGGACCGTCGGGCTCGCCGCCGCGTCACAATATGGCTTTTCGCCGCCGCTGGTGGAGCGTTCCAGGGCGAACTCTCGCCGCCATCATGGAGCACATCCATGCCATCAACCACCCCCGCCTCGGCTTGTAGAAGCAGCGTCCGTCGTTGTCGACGGTGGCGGCGGCCTTTTTCTAGTTATTCGATGTAATATGTGTGGTCTTGCCATAGTTAATGAAATCGCCTATATTCGCCTAAATTTCACCGAGTTTAACTGAATTTTGCCGAACCTGGGAACTCGGCCTGGGAACGCGAGTGGGAAACTCGGCATTTCCAGGCCGAAAACGAGTTTCGTTCGGTCAAAAAAGGTCCGGATTTCGGCTTTTGTTCGTCTAACGGGTGGGGATGCTCTAAGGTTGCCCATGTAGTAGAATATTGATATTTTTCTCTAAATGCAACGAGTACTTTTTTCTTTCTTATAAATAGGAAATAGCCTTCAATTAGCAGCGAATTTAGCGAGAAAAATAGGCGCCGAGTAATTGTTTTTACAATCGCACTTTGTGCTAATCTGCTTGCGCGAGTCGTCCGAGCAGGAATCTGCATGCTAGTGCGTCAGCAAGGAACGGTTCAATTTGACATCTAGCCATGCCGCGTGGCGGTCGGAAATATCCAGCCATTGCGCGCGATGAACACCCCTTTCCGCCAGCGGGAATTTGTCCTACCGCCACCGTCGACATGTCCACGCCTCCTTCCTCCAGTGGCCATGGCGGGAAGGCCCTTCCGCCTGTAGCCGTGGCGGGATGTGTGGCCCGCCTTAGGCAGTGTCGGCATGTGCCACGTGGCACTTTTTTCATATCCCGCCACGGCATTTTTGCTAATTGACTGGGGTGGAGGGCAGTTCTGATGATGGATAGTTGCAGGGAGGCATATTTGTAAAAAAATCGTTTGAAGAATTGCTCGGGCCATGATGACGACCTGCACCCACCACTGTCCGATGTCGGGTCACCAATTGCAGAAGCTGCTGTCCGAGATTTTTTTACAAATATGTCTCTCTGCGTTTTGGCATTGTCATAAATACCCTCTAGCAAATTCTATTTTCAAAACTATCCTGGCGAAAGGTGGAAAAGCCAACATGTGGCACCTCCCGCCGCCACGCCTGGCGGAGAAGTGATCCCGGCAACGGGACTGGCGGAAGGTTCTTCCCGCCCCTGGTACTGGCGGGATGTGGTGGACCCGGTGACAGCACTGGCGGGAGGAACGTGCCGCCCTTGCAGTTGGCGGGATGCAGGGAGGGAGTGACAGGCCGGACCCCGCTGTCGTTTCTCCACTATATGATGCGTGTGTATGTTTCTGACAGGCTGGATAGCCAACAGAATGGGCTCAGTTGTCACGGTCTGCATGTATGAAAGCAGCTGGTCGGAGCGCATGTGTGTGTGCGGTCGAGCTAAGCTCCGTCGAGCATGTAGTCGTGCAGTTTTTGGATACGTGTCATGCGTATGTGTACTCTGTGTAGGAGGCGCCCAGCAATACTATTCGTTTTGGTTTTCTAAACTGCGCATCGTGGTGGGGTTTTCAACTCATCTGTACCCGTGCATGGTGATTAAGCTGCATATGTCAGTTTGGAACTTGATTGGATTCTTTATTAGAAAGAGAGGAGAGAGAAGTATTACCACTTCAGGCGTACCCTTATGCTCTTTTTAAAATAAACGGGCGGTACTTTATGCACTTCAGGGAGCAGCGATGGGACGATACTGCAGAAAACCCTACACGCGTTCCTCCCGCCAGCTGACAAGGCGACACGTTCCTCCCGCCAGTCCTGCCACCCGGTCCCACCACATCCCGCCAATGCCAGTGGCTGGAAGGCCCTTCCGCCAGCGCCCGTGACGGTATCTCTGCTCCGCCAGGCATGGTGGCGGGAGGTGCCACGTGTTGGCTTTTCCACCTTCCGCCAGGGTAGTTTTAACAATAGAATTTGCAAGAGGGTATTTTTGATAATGCCAAAATGCAGAGAGGCATATTTGTAAAAAAATCGCTGTCCGACATGCAAGCTGAATTGGCAGATAGGAGTAGTACTTGATAAGAACAGTGTGCAAGTAACGACAGGAGTATGGTGCAAAACTGAACAGTGTGCATCAGGTTTATCTCAATCTTGAGGAAAAACAACAGATTGTCCATGGACCAAAAGCAACGCTGGGAAACATGGCAAATTACACGGCAAGTAACCAGAGGTGATAAGAAATGAAAGATTAGTTTCACCAAACAACATGTCTATAACCTTCTATCCACGATAACATTACAGAGTAGTAATATAATAGCACCGAGGCTCATGTATGTACTGTTGGAATTCGTCCACGGATCGACTATATCAAATTAGACAAACAAATACGCTCGAAAAACTTATAGCCAAAGGCAAGTGTCGTGCCCGTTCTTTTTCTTTATTTTCTCAATATCTCACACGGTGTTACAAATTGATGCCTCCTCGTGTGTATATATACACACGGCCAAAGAAAAAGCTAACCTAATAGGACTAGTACTCGTACACGGACACACGACACACCATCTAAACCTACACGCACACAAGGACACACCAATACCGAACCTGACTAGCCTAGTACTACTTGAACTCAAACACAGACACGGTAGACTATCTAGGAAAGACACACAGACACGCATACACTTATCTAATCAAAATTAATGCTAACAATCTCTCCCTAATTTTGAATTGCCGTCTCCTCACGCTCCCTCTGATCTTGACTTCTTGCAGTTTCACGGCATCTTGACTCAACTCAACGTATGATCCAAACTTCTAGTCACGCTGCCAGGCGACACCATCGGTCACCCCTAACGCAATACATACCAACGATGATCATCACATCGTCCCATGTAGAGACAGGTCCTCATTGAAGAGGCTCCCCTTCACTGATCATTGTCCCACTATACGCTTGAGCATCATCCTCCCCGTCGAGACCCTTGGTCGCACCTAGCACCAGACAGCAACACGACGTGACACCTTCAACTGCAACAAATCCTCACAGATACGAGCACTTGAACACAACGACGACTCACGGACACGACACTGACTCAATGTGCCAACCTGCTCGCCCATGACTCCTTGACTCTTCTAACTCCCCGGTTGACGATCTTGACGAGACTCCCGACACCGCACCTCAGCACCTCCTCTCCCATCAACGATCATCCACCTCCACCGCTTTTCCGACGACAGCGCCCTGCCGCCTCCCTCGTGTCGCTCCGCTGGACCACCACCGCCCGCCATTTTCCTCCTTGCCGCTCCGTCGAGCGACAATATCGCCCGCCCCGAGGCGCTAGTCGGGTCGCCTCCCCGGGGCAAGCGTGACAACAAATCTTCGACCTTGCTCTGGTACCAATTGTTGGAATTCGCCCAGATCGACTACATCAAACTAGACAAACAAATACGCTCGAAAAACTTATGGCCAAGGGCACGTGTGGTGCCCGTTCTTTTTCTTTATTTTTTCAATATCTCACACAGTGTTACAAATCAATGCCTCCTCGTGTGTATATAGGCCAAAGAAAAAGCTAACCTAATAGGACTAGTACTCATACTCATACACGGACACACGGCACACCATCTAAAGCTACACGCACACAAGGACACACCAATACTGAACCTGACTAGCCTAGTACTAGTTGAACTCAAACACACACACGGTAGACACTATCTAAGAAAGACACACGCATACACTTAACTAATCAAAATTAATGCTAACATGTACCACCTGGCACGTGCAATAATGAAGCCAGTGCAATATTGTTTTGACATTCTTATTAAGAAGGTTTCGCCTGGTAATTGATGGTGGCCTGCGTCAAGAAAAAGGTATTTTTTTTAGACAATCACGCCATACTTTATTGATCAATAATAATGTTTACAGGAACATCGAGTGAATAAGGCATGCCCAGCCACATATGGCGAACAACATCTAGAGTTAAAACATGTCTGGCTAGATTATGTGCTTCAAAATTAAAAGCCCTTCCTTCGAAAGAAATTTTGCACTCAGCAAAATGAGTAGACCGCGACTTTATCTCATCCACCATTGATCCATAGAGCCCTAAGCTTTCCGCTTGAATATTGGATACCACCTGTTTGTAGTCGGAGGCGATGGAAATACGAGAAAGGCCAAGGTCTAGAGCAAGAGTCGTTGCTTCCTGACATGCCAAAGCTTCCGGAACAGTTGGATTGGTGATTCTGTTGAAGACAACATCAGACAAACCCATATAAACTCCATTATGATCTCGGCAGAAAGCAACCGCTGCCCTAGTGTTGCTTGTATTCGCAACAGCCGCATCAACATTGATTTTGAAAAATGACCGAGGAGGTGGTATCGATCTGGCATGAGCTTGTCCAACCGGTGTACGCACCACATTACTGTTACCAGGATTCTCTTCAACACCTTTTAGCTCTTCCAAGAATGAATTCACAAAGCCATGAGTAGACAAGGGGGGATTGGAAGATGTCCTCATGGATGGCTTTCCTTCTGGCCGTCCAGATAGCCCATAGTGTCACAACAATTCTAGTGAAATGATCATGTGGCATTGTCTTCATTAGATGAAAGAGACATTGCTTTGCATTTGGTTCCTCACATGCGATCATATGCTCCACCATCTCCTCATCCGATAACATCCATACACTGTTCGCCATATTACACTCCACCAGGGAATGCCTCCAAAAATCTCTAGCACCACAGAGTGTACAAGTGTCGTTTCTGGACATGTTCCTATGATCCAAAAGATCATCCGTGGGCAGTGATTACCTAGCTAGTCTCTAAAGAAAGACTTTCAATTTTGAAGGGACGGCCATTTTCCACAGTGAGCACCAACCCTTCTTCTCTTTTTCAACATTTGATGAACCCGCGTTAGCATAAAAATAATCCATCCTGGTTGTCTTTATGTTGATCATCATTCTATATGCAGAACGGACCAATAAAACCCCCTTTTATCAAAATTCCAGGCCCAAAAATCATCCTGTCTTCTCGTTCATAAAGGAATTCCAAGAATAACTTCCGCATTCATGGGTAAAAAACATTGGCGTACCAGTGGTTGTTGGAGATATGCCCAAGAGGCAATAATAAAATGGTTATTATCATATCTTCATGCTTATGATAAATGTTTACATGCCATGCTATAATTGTATTAACCGGAAACATTAATACTTGTGTGATTTGTTGATACGTCCAAAATGTATCTACTTTCTCGAACACTTTGCTATTGTTTCTTCTCTAAACTTGTGTGATTTGGATATAACTAACATAGACTGACGCTGTTTTCAGCAGAATAACCTTGGTGTCTTATTTTTATGCAGAAAATGAACTATTAGGAAAAATCCCGGAAAATATGCCAAAAATTATATTTCACCAGAAGATCCACGGATCCAGAAGAAGAGACGGAGGGGAGGCTTGGGGGGCCCAGACCCACCCCAGGCGTGGGCCCACCTGACCCCGCGCCTGGTGGGGGTGCTGCCACTCCAGGCAGCTCCTCGGCCTCCCTCTGCTTCTATAAGTTGCCTTTCGACCTAAAAACGAGGGGGGGTTCGATAGTTTTCCAGAAAGAGTTCCGCTCCGCCGCCGCCACCAGAAACCAAGATTCGGATCTAGAAACGTCGTTCTGGCACCCTGTCGGGACAGGAAATTTGGAGAGGATCATCGCCATCGCCATCACCAACGCATCTCCATCAACCACCAATGTTTCCCTCATCCATAAGTGAGTAATCCCCCGTTTAGGCTTGGGGATGGTAGGGATTGGATGAGTTCTATCATGTAATCGAATAAGATCTGTTAGGGGCATAGTGCCTAGTATCTCTATTAGTGCTATTTGACTTTGTTGCAACTTGATGTGCTTAATGCTTGTCACTAGGGCCCGAGTACCATGATCTCAGATCTGAACTTATTATTGAATCATTATGATAGTATTGTTTGTGATCTTATCTACAAGTTGTGTACACATATCATTGTCCGGATCCAAAGGCCCCAAAGTGACAATAATTGGGACAACCGGAGGGGATGGCTGTGGTGTGAGGATCACATGTGTTCACGGAGTGTTAATACTTTGCTCCGGTGCTCTATTAAAAGGAGCTCCTTAATTGCTAGTAGTTCCCTAGAGGCCCCGCTGCCACGGGCTGGCTGGACAGAAGATGTTGTGCAAGTTCTCATTGCGAGCACGTATGACTATATTTGGATCACATGCCTAGGATTGCTTAGTACTTGGATGCTTGTTATTATTTATCTGCAATGCCCTATATCTTGAAGTTACATGTTTAGACTCGTCCATGCAACGCCCGTCCATCCATCCCTATGCCTACCGCACTCGAATCCTACTGTTACTATTGCTCCCATTTCACTGTTGTTGTTGTTGTTGTTGTTGCTTTGCTATTGCTACTGATAAACTTCTGTGAGCAAGAACTATTTCTAGGTGCAGCTAAACTGACAACTCAGTTATTAAGGCTTGCAAGTATTCTTTGGCTCCCCTTGTGTCGAATCAATAAATTGGGTAATACTACCCGCGAAGACTGTTGCGATCCCCTATACTTGTGGGTCATCAAGACTATTTTCTGGTGCCGTTGTCGGGGAGCATAGCTTTATTTGTAAGTTCACTTGGATCTATTATTGTTCACTGCTAACCCTTCCATCATGGGGAAGTCTCATCATGGAAAGTTCCCTATTTTATCATCCACTACAAGAAGAGGTACAGTCCTAAACACCTCTGTTTCTCTTGATTCACCGTCTGTTATAAGTAAGCTTGTTACACCACCACCACATACACATGCTACACACACTGCTACTACTGCTGAGTCTGAAAATGCTTTTGATGCTCATGATGTTACTTCTACTGTGCTTGATGCGAGTGGTTCATTAGGTCCTTTTCTATATGCTATTATGGCTAGTCTAGGAAGTACTGAAACTCCTAGTGAAGACACTGTTACACCTGTTAGATCACCTGAGGCTAGTAAGAGTTATGATATTAATGATGGTTACATTGAGTTCACTGATGATTTTTTTGAAGAGTGCCAAAACACACATGGTACTAGTGCTATTAAGAGTCTCCTTGCTAGACATACTATTATGCCTAAGATGTTGCAGTGACCCAGCATACCACTGCATGTGTAGTACACTATAGTCATTGACATGACATCCACAGAACACCGTTCCGTAAATATCACATCCCTCAGAGTGGTACAACAGAAACATTGCGGGTCCATATTACAAACATACACACGTTATTATTATTACAATACCGGAAGTTCAAGACTTCCAAAAGATTCAACTTACAAACCAAAATATAAGTGTTGCGGAAGTTTCAAATTTAAAACTTAAACTCCAAATTGAGCTCAACAACTTATTGCTATATATTGTTCATGATGCTCGGGTCAAGTGGTTACTAGAACTATAGTAATTATTCGGACTCCTGGAACTCTCCTCCGTAGACGATGTCGTAGTCCTCCCCTTTTATGGCTCCATACAAGTTGGGCTCTTCATAGAATACCTCCTCTTGACTCTCAGATGCATACATTGGAGTATCTTCGGGATTCTCAGAGTCTAAGCAAGGATTCAAAAGAAAGGATGAGTAACAACGTTACTCAGCAAATTCATTATATGCAAGGTAGGAAGTTTGATGCTCTATCTACCACCTCAGACTATTAGTCGTTGGCACTATGCAATTTTCGTAAATCTTTCTTCAAAGGATGATTTTATTATGAAAATCTATGACCACCAGCCTTCACAGGTTGACCAGAACTTTTATGGAGTTCCTTTCCTGCCGCGTTCTTAGCTCCTTCCCGGAACAGGGAGTAACAAGTTACAATTCTTACACTCTGCGGAGGTGCGTTAATTTTCCCATGAGAGATCAACTCCTTGTTGCACAACCGGGCGTACTTTCCTGTCCATAATTCCATGATGTGGGGCCCAGTAGTTGGTCCAAGCCAATCACTGCCCTCTCCGCGACCTCATATGTTTGCACGATCCTTCGAGCTATCTCACCTTCGTTAAGCCCCCTTTTGGGCAGGCTAAAACCCTGATGAGTTCCCGAAGACTCTATGACCTAGTGATGCCCGGATTAGTACCATTTATATGGACCATATCCCTAAACACCATTCATAGATAATCTAAACACCAAAAGTGTGGGGCGTAAGGGTGCCCACCCATATGTTGGATCCACACAAGGAATCACAACGTCACGTTAAGGTCGTCTTGCCTCCATACAAGAGGAAAAGGATACAGCTGACTTCTCAGTCCCATTCCAAATCTCATGGTTAACGCGTAATATACGGCGCTAGAATCACTGATGTCATGGATTATTAATTCCTCATTGTTCATCATTAGTGCAAGTAGAACTCTAAGTTCTATTTCCCATCATATCTCCACTTAGGATGATATCTAAGATTTAGTATTTTGAGAAAATATTGTTTTCTTTTTCTATAGTGTAGATGATAACACGCAATTTGCAAGTACTTTGATAAAGACTCTTCAAAGGACATGAGCAAGTGATGAACTTGCCTTGTGATGGCAAGGTAGTGAAGTCTGATGCTTGCACTGGACCTTGAGCTTCTATGTCTACAAAAACATCATTATTGCCCGGTAAGGACAATATTTAAAGAAGCAAAATGATTATGCAAAAGTAATGTAATGCATTATTTAACTTTATACGTATTCTCCCCCATCATTTTAAATTATAGAAAAATCCTTTTTTAATTTATTAAGGATTTATAAATATTAAATCCTTTAATATTTATTGAATATTGTACTCTTTTTAATTTATCTTCTTTTATTTGGATTTTATTGATTTTATATTTTCTTTAAGAATTATTATTTAAATTCAAAAATTGTTATGAAATATTTGTTTAGTATTTTTTATAAAATACTACAATATTAATATATAATGAAAGTGATTTTTAGTTATTTTTATCATCTTTCAGTAATTTTGTAAAATTCCATAAGGAATATTTAAATTACAAAATTCTTAATAAAATTTATATGTTTAAAATTTAATTAATTAATTTATTTTGATGGTTTGGATTATTATGAATCCAAAAATATCTTATTTATAATTTTTGGACTTATATTTTATTTTCTAGAATTTATCTAAGTTCAAGGGCATTTTGGTCTTTTTCTAATTATTAAAACAGGCCTTAAAGGTTTTAGGCTGGCTTATTCTTATTGGGCCCTTGTGTCCCATTAGGCAAAGTCAAAATGACCACCCCGAAGGGTTTTCGACCCACCCAGCCCATCACTCCCTGTCTCTCACTCTCGACCTCACTCCTCTCCTCCTCCTTCCCCGACCCCGTGGTCATTGGTGTCGCCGCCGGCGATTCCCGCCATCGTGGACCGCCCTGGCTGCCTCCGTGGTGCAAGAAGAGGTTGTTGACTGTGCTCTTCCCTCCTGTCCAACTGGATTTGGACCTGGAGCTCCCCTGCGACCAGATCGATGCCGTCCCGAACCCTAGGGTTTGGGGTTAGCATTGATCCTGGTGCCACCGCTGTTGTCGTGCCCCCTGGGGGTTCTCCCCGTGCTGCCATGGTCGTCGGCCATCTCTGCTTCCTCTTCTAGTTTTCAGTGAGGACTTATTGTAAGTTTTTTCCTCTCCCCTCGTGCTCTCTATGCTAGTTCATCCTATGCTAGATGTTGGTAGTGACCTTCCTGGTGATGGTCTGGTCCTGATTAGTGTTCTTGGTTCTGCTTAGGGTTCATACCCTGATGTTGATTAAGTAATTGATGAATTGGATCATGTTTTAATGATCCCTAAGCATGCTAAATGATGGTTAGTTGTGGCTTGCTGCTTAAGATGAACTGTGGTGGTGCTAGTGGCTTATCAGATGATCCTATGGATTAATTTTTATATGGTCAGATGGTAAAGTTGCTCTAGAAGCAATACTTGGGAATCTAGTGGTTTAAGAACACACCACTGTCATTTCTTGGTTAATGATAGTGAGTATTGTGTGATGAAGTCACTGTATTAGCACTGTTGACATCAAGAATTCATATGTAGTTTGAGATAAAATGGTTTCAAACAGTGAAGATATACATAGGGATTTCTTAATTATGATTCCTGTGATGACAGGAAAATGATTTGTAGTTGGTTGGTTGAATCTGTGTAGATTGAATGCTTAACCTGATTAGTGTAGAACTGTTCTTGTGACACCATCTTTGTATGGCACACAAGATTAGATTCTATTTCTTGATTTGGTTTGGTTCAAGCTTAAGATGAGTTTGGCATTAAAGATAAATAGAATTTTTCCTTTCTTAAATCCCTAAGACCAATGATGTTGGTCTGAGGTTTAGGGTTTAATCCTTTAACTCGTTGATTCATATGGATGGGTTCTGGTGGTGATACCAGCTACTGTTTCTTGAATCAAAGTTTGGAAAAAATGATGGTAGGCTTGATCACTTGTATAGATCCATAAGATTAAATTCTAAGGTGCTACTCTTGTCTTAGAGATGTGCCTATAAGTTCAATCTTAGATATATTCATCCTTGAATTGAAATATAGCTTGACAGCTAGATCAATGATGTTGTTCTGAGATCTAGTTGGATTCTTATACTTTTCTGGTTGCTTTTAGAGTTTAAAACCTCAGTGATGGAATCACCCCACTTGGGTGTTTTTTGAGAGTTTGAATAAGAGTCAGATCATGTATGCTTGTCTAATCTTAGACAGATAGATCATTAATGCTTGCCTAATCTTAGACAGATAGATCATGTGATGGTCTATTTACTCACCAGTCACCACTATCACTTGATGTTGTGGTTGCTAGTGGTTGATCTTGTGGTAGATTGATCTGGTGATCCCCTGGTATTTCTAGTTCCTGGCTTGTCCTTGATCCAGCCCATCATCTCCTGATCCCGATGGCTTGAACTTGGTCCTGCTATCCACCTGATCTACCCCCTCCTTATGTCACCATCTTGGTGATTTGATCCTGGGCTTTGGTTGGTTTGATCTAGCTTGGCTTTGGCTTGGTTTAGCTGCTGGCTACTGTGCTTGGTGTGTAAAAGCAATGGAATGGTGTTGGGATTGGTTTCCCACGGCTGTGTTGATAGTTTTGTTTGGTTGTGCTGCTGCTATGGTATTGACAGCACACACCATGCAGTTTGGTGTGTGTGCTGCTTGTGTGCCTGCTACACAGTTGTGGATATGTTCTGAATTTTGAAAGTTACTTTCATCTGGTCACTTCTACTTGGCTGGTTAAACTTGCCCCTCCTTGCTGTTATTTGACTTATGGCTTAAAATTATGAAACATACATTCTTTCATATTGGTGAAACTTGCCCCTTATATACTCAATGATGAAAAAGTGAACAGTGCACTTCACTGTCAACTCTGAGAGTAAAAATATATCTAATCCTAACCTTCTTTTTCTTTTAAGTTTATTTATTTATTTTGCAGGAACCAGATTTGAAGATCAAGACTTTAGTTTAGGTTTTATTTTTCTTTTTAGATTAGTCACTTGTAATAACTATCATATTCAATTGTAATCTTTAATTTATTCTTTCGTACTCTTTATTTTTATTCTTTTGTAATAAAGATTGTACTATTATCAATAAAGAAATATTATTCTTTATTTATTTGCTATTACAAAGTTTGTGGATGATTTTCATAAGTTACATTTTTGTAACTTATTTATTGAATAAAATTATGAAATGGATATTCATATTCTTAATTTCTCTCTTGATATAAAGTTTGAGTTATTATTGGTTAACTCTTAATTAAATCAAAGATTCAAACATTATTCAAAAATCCTTTTGAATTATAATTCAAACACTCAAGTTTTAAATTCAAATTTCATTTCCCAAAACACATAAGTCCACAAAGATCATATCAAAGTCTATAACGTTCATCCTTCAAGACTATATCTAATCTCAAAGTATGAAAGAAACTTTGATCACTTTAGGTTTTTATTTGGCGAAAAATTTACCCACATTTTCACAGATGAATGCATGCAACATTTCAAATTCCTAAATCTACCCTTCGTTAGTTCCTAAATGCTAGGATGTTATAGACTTCCCCCTTAAATTGAACTTCGTCCCGAAGTTTGTTGAGATGTACCTGAATAGTTCTGGATATGCTTTTCTTAAATCCTCTTCTTTCTCCCACGTGGATTCCCTTTCAGGGTGATGTTCCCACTGTACTTTGCAATATTTGATTGCTCTATTCCTCAATCTTTTCCAGTTTTCTTCCAAAATTTTACAGGGATTTTCAACATAGGTCAAGTCTACTTGTAGTTCTATCTCCTGATGTGTGATTGCATCATCCGGAACTTTCAAACATTTACGAAGTTGTGACACATGGAAAACATTATGTACTTGAGCCAATCTTGATGGTAACTCTAAAGCATAAGCTATAGTTCCGTTCTGACTCAATATCTTAAATGGTCCTATGTATCTTGGACTCAATTTTCCTTTAACTCCGAACCTTTTCACCCCTTTCATTGGACTTACTTTTAAGTATACCATGTCTCACACTTTTGGATGCCATGATCTTCGACTTTGATCAGCATAACTTTTCTGCCTACTCTGGGCTATTTTCAGTCTATCCCTGATCTTATCAATGATATCTTGTCTTTCCTTGATATAGTCTGGTGCAAATTCTTTGCTGCTTCCAGGCTTATACCAACATATTGGTGATCTACACTTCCTTCCATACAGAACTTGGTATGGAGTTGCCTTCAGACTACTCTGATAGCTATTATTGTAGGAAAATTCTGCCAATGGTTGATGTCTTCCCATGTACCTCCAAAATCTAATGCACAAGCTCTTAACATGTCTTCTAGTATCTGATTTGTTCTTTTGGTTTGACCTCCCGTCTCAGGATGATAGGCTGTGCTGAAATCTAACTTTGAACCAAGTGCTTCATACAATTTCTTCCAAAATGCTGAAGTAAACACTGATCCCCTATCAGTTACAATCTTTTTGGGTACTCCATGCTTACTTACTATCTCTTTGACGTAAACCTCTACTAACTTCTCGGCATTATCTTCCTGATTTACCGGAATAAAATGTGCACTCTTAGTGAGTCTGTCCACAATTACCCATATCATATCCTTCCGTTTAGGTGTCATGGGGAATCCTGTGATGAAGTCCATACCTATTTCTTCCCACTTCCATTCGGGAATTTCCAAAGGTTGTAACGGTCCTGCTGGACTTTGATGTTCAGCCTTCACCTTTGTTAAGTATGGCATTCTGATACATACTTAGCAATGTCCCTTTTCATGTTGTTCCACCAGAATAGTTCTTTCAAATCCATATACATCTTAGTACTTCCTGGATGTATAGAATATGGTGTTTCATGTGCTTCTCTGAGTATGACATCTCTAATCTCAGTCACATCTGGAACAGAAAGACGGTCTTGAAACCATAAGGACTCATAATCTCCAAGGCGAAAAACTAATTTTTTCCCTTGAGATATCCTCCGAATTTCCTCAGCAATAAAAGGATCTTCTACTTGATGTCTGAAAATTTCGTGCTTAAGATCACTGTCCTGCTCTGCCACTACCTTCATAGTAGCTAATCCTCCAAGAACCTCTGTTCTAATGAATTGAAGCTCTAATCTTTCCAAGTCCATTTGTAACTCTTTTGGTAGCTCCCGATTGCTAGGCTGAATATCTGCACTCTTTCTGCTTAAAGCATCAGCTACCACATTTGCTTTCCTTGGGGTATAGTTGATTGTTAAATCAGAATATTTGATTAGTTCTAACCAACGCTTCTGTCTCATATTGAATTCCTTTTGAGTGAATAAATATTTGAGACTTTTATGGTCAGTGTATAACTCACATCTGGCTCCATAAACAAAATGCCTCCATCCTTTTAGCACAAAAACTACTGCTGCTAACTCTAAATCATGAGTTGGATAGTTGACTTCATGTGGTTTCAGTTGTCTTGAACCATAAGCAATCACTTTTCGATCTTGCATTAACACACAACCTAAACCTTCTTTAGATGCATCACAGTATACTGTGAAGTCCTTCCCTGTTTCAGGAACTGCTAAGATTGGAGCTGTGGTTAACCTGGTCTTCAACTCCTGAAAACTTGCTTCACACTTCTCATCCTAATTGAATGGTATATTATTTCTTAGAAATATGGCCATTGGTCCAGGTATTTTGGAGAAACCTTCAATGAATCTCCGGTAATAACCAGCCATTCCTATGAAACCTCAAATTTGCTTCACATTGGTCAGTGCAGTCCACTCTAGTACTGACTGAACCTTACATGGATTTACAGCAATTCCATCTTTACTGATCACATGGCTGAGGAATTCTACCTCATCTAGCCAAAATTCACACTTACTGAACTTAGCATAAAGTTTATGTTCCCTTAGTATCTGCAATGCTATTCTCAAATGGTCAGCATGCTCTTCCTTATCCTTGGAATATATAAAAATATCATCAATAAAAACTATGACGAACTTATCCAGATATGGCATGAAGATTTTGTTCATCAAATTCATGAATATTGCAGGTGCATTGGTCAAACCAAATGGTACTACCAGATACTCGTGGTGTCCATATCTTGAGATAAATGCTGTCTTTGGAACATCTTCCGGTTTGATTTTTTATTTGATGGTATCCAGATCTTAAATTGATCTTTGAGAATACTCTAGCTCCTTTCACTTGATCAAACAAATCTTGGATCCTTGGTAAAGGATACTTATTCTTGATAGTAACGTGTTCAGATTTCTATAATCTCCACACATCCTTCTTCCACCATCTCTCTTATCCAAAAAGATTACTGGTGTTCCCCATGGAGATACACTTTCCTGAATAAATCCTTTTCTGGCTAACTCATCAATTTGCTCTTTGAGTTCTTTTAACTCTTTGGGTCCCATCTTATATGGTGCTTGAGATATTGGTGTTGTACCAGGAATTAGGTCAATAGTGAACTCTATCTCCCGGTCTGGTGGCATTCCCGATAGCTCTGCTGGAAAAACATCTTGAAACTCATTTACTATAGGAATATCTTCCAATTTGATCTCTTTCATCGAGTTCAACTGCAGATCCACCATAATATGACTGTGCTTATCTGCTTGGTAAACTATTCTTGCTCCACTTGGAGTTTTGATTGAGACAGTTTTCTCCTCACAATTTATTTGAGCTCCGTGTTCCATCATCCGATCCATCCCTAGCACTACTGCAATTTCCTTCAAAGGAATCACATAAAGGTCTGCAAAGTATGTACAACCACAGATCGAGATAACCTGATCTTGTTTGATGTGGCGTACAATCACATTTCCCCCTGCGGTAACTACGGTCATAGGGTTTTCTAATGTTGCCCTTCTAATCCCGAACTTATCACATAATTCTTCAGAAATGAATGAAGTAGTTGCACCAGTATCAAATAGAACTTTGCCGGGATTGGTAAGGATATTGAGCGTATCTATCACTGCATGCTCCGAATTATCCACCTCTTTGAGGGTTGCACAGTTCAGCTTACCAGTAGGTCTGTTCCTCTTGCCATTGTTGTTCTTGCCATTATTTACTCCTTTATTGGGCTGTCCATTTCCTCCACTGGCTTGCCTTCCATCTCGAGCCGGCCAACCACCTTGTGGTTTGCTTGGACAATTGGGCTTGATGTGACCTCTCTGACCACAAGCCTGACATACAATTACTGGTTTCGGGCAATCCCTGCTCATATGCCCTAGGAGTTTGCAATTGTGTCATATAATATTGTTTGCATTTGGATTTGCACTCTGGTTGGAATTGTTGTTGTTATAGGGCTTATTCCTTGGTTTGATTTCCAGATTGGGCTTAGTCTTGCTTGCTTGTATTCTCTTGGTTTCCTTCTTAGCTCTCTTACTTCTATCCTCTTGGACATTCTTGTAGTCATCTTCGAAGGTAATAGCTGCATCTAGCAACTGCTGATAAGTTTGCTTATTAGCCAACCTCAAATGCATCCTCACAAATGGATTTAATCCACGCAGGAAACGCTTCTTCCTCTTTTCCTCCGTGTTAACTTCTTCCTCAGCATAACGAGATAGTTGACTAAACTCCTGGATATACTTCATAACACTAGTATATCCCTGTGGCAGCTCTTCAAATTCTCTTCGCTTCAATTCCATAACACTCTCCGGAACATGATATTCACGGAATCTCTGTTTAAACTCTTCCCAGGTATACTCCCTTCCTGGTTGTTGCATGGCCAACTGATTTTCCCACCAAGATGCTGTAGGTCGTGTCAGAAGATGGGTTGCATACCTCAATTTCTCCTCCTCATTGCAACCTACAGTCTTCAGATTTCTTTCTGTATCTGCTAGCCAATCTTCTGCATCCATTGGTTCAGGTGCTGATGCAAAAGGTAACGACCTTGCATTCTGGAAGTCAGATAGACTTACTCCTCCACCTTCAGGTTCCCTCTGATTTGCTCGTCCCAGCAACTCTACCATGAACTTGTTCTGGGTCTCTTGCATCATTTGCATGCACTGCATAAAGTTCTGCTCCATTAACGACCTCATTGGTGGTGGTGGTGGCAATGCTCCCTGATTTGCTGCATCTGTATCGGCCTTCTCCTTGTCCTCTCGCTCCATCCGCTGCTGCTCAGTTTCGATCTCTACACCCGTATCCATGACCCTCTAGTCCTGTAACATAAAGCGAATACTCATAATTACATCATGCACATGTGTTCTGAGCTCGACTTTACACACAGAACTAGTCACACAATGAAGATCCAAAGAGAATCCAAATATGCATTTCACATATTATACATAATATCATAATAATACAAAGTCATTACAACATATACCATACAGGTATAATCACAAAACTACCTTACTCATCTAACTATCTTATTTCTTGGAGTACAATACACGGTACTTGATACCTCTACATAGTTGCCTACTTCTAGTAGTAACTACGCTCATCATACATGCCTGATGTCCAACCGTGATGACGTGTTGTTCGTCTCACAGTTTGTGGAACAAATGGCCTTCCAGAAGGAACATACTCTGTATCTGAAGTGTCAGGACTTGAGTCATTACTCAACCTGAGCGCATTGACTCCCTCCAGCTCAGCTGAAAAGTCTTCAGAAACATATTCAACATTATCTCCCGCTTGCATCTCCTGGCTTCATTACTTGAGTGGTCAATAGGATACGCAGATCCTGCTGCTTCCCAGGTGCTCCTTTGGGCAAGATAGTTAAACACTGGATAATGTATATTTCCTGGGTTTTGAGAAGATGTTGATGATTCAAACACTCTCTCCTCAGGATCTTCTTCCTCATCCTGATTATCTATTGACATGGTATTTCTACTACTGTTAATAAGGTTAATTCTTGTACCCATCCAGCTAGATTGTCCAACATTTCTGTTAGAACCGTCTATGGACATCTGGTGTTCATGAGATCCTTCATATGATCCCCTTCTCCAACCCTCAGAATTCTCAATAGGAAGTTCTGAGTCAGAACCATCCTCTAAACCCTGTGGTACTGCATACCTCATATCCATAGTAGGATCATGTATAGGTTCAGGTCTTGGTGAATAAGGATATGGTATAAAAGATTCAGGATCTATAGGTATATCCTTAAAGATAGGTGTTGCACTACTACTTGCTTCCTTCTCTAACTGGAATGCTAACTGATTCCTCCTTTCCGGATCAGTTAGATCCTCTAACATGTCATTTTTATCTTCGAAAATCACTTGATGTGTCTTATAAAAAGACGCAACGAGTGTTCGATATCTATCAATAAACTTGGAAGCTAACTTAGGATGCTTCTTAACCAAAGTAAGATGATCCGGTATAGGCTCCGAGTCTATAGAATCATGAGGTATCACAAAAAATGTGCTACCTTCTAACTCCTTGGCTTTACGCTCCCAGATATTAGCTATCGCCTCCACAACAGCAACATGATATGCTGCTAAGTGACTACTACCTTCACCTATAGGTAGATCGTGGTATAATCCAAGCTCCTCTGGAAGTTGGATACTCACACGATACTTGGATAACATCCGGTCATCAAGGTAAGTTATAGTATTCACTGGAATTCTAGTTGGACAACTAAAGATCTTTAAAAGTTGACGAAGTTGGTCTGTGAATGATCCTTGATAATCATCAAGAGTCTCCTCTTTCCTTACCAAAGTCTGTTTTGGAAACCTTGGTGCCATAGCTCTGTATATCAGAAAAATAATTTTGATTAGTAACCAATAATATATTGCATCATAACAAAGAATTATCGCACTAAAACATATAACGGAATATTCTCATTTGAATACCCATTATATTACTTTTAGAGAATTCTTTATCGTTGCTAAACTTTCCTACAGGTAATACCCTTTACTAGGTTTCCAACCTAAGGTCAAAGAAATTTGCTCTGATACCAACTGTAGTGACCCAGCATACCACTGCATGTGTAGTACACTATAGTCATTGACATGACATCCACAGAACACCGTTCCGTAAATATCACATCCCTCAGAGTGGTACAACAGAAACATTGCGGGTCCATATTATAAACATACACACGTTATTATTATTACAATACCGGAAGTTCAAGACTTCCAAAAGATTCAACTTACAAACAAAAATATAAGTGTTCCAGCGGAAGTTTCAAATTTAAAACTTAAACTCCAAATTGAGCTCAGCAACTTATTGCTATATATTGTTCATGATGCTCGGCTCAAGTGGTTACTAGAACTATAGTAATTATTCGGACTCCTAGAACTCTCCTCCGTAGACGATGTCGTAGTCCTCCCCTTCTACGGATCCATACAAGTTGGGCTCTTCATAGAAGACCTCCTCTTGACTCTCAGATGCATACATTGGAGTATGTTCGGGATTCTCATAGTCTAAGCAAGGATTCAAAGGAAAGGATGAGTAACAACATTACTCAGCAAATTTATTATATGCAAGGTAGGAAGTTTGATGCTCTATCTACCACCTCAGACTATTAGTCATTGGCACTATGCAATTTTCGTAAATCTTTCTTCAAAGGTTGATTTTATTATCAAAATCTATGACCACCAGCCTTCACAGGTTGACCAGAACTTTCATGGAGTTCCTTTCCTGCCGCATTCGTAGCTCCTTCCCGGAACAGGGAGTAACAAGTTACAATTCTTACACTCTGCGGAGGTGCGTTACTTTTCCCATGAGAGATCAACTCCTTGTTGCACAACCGGGCGTACTTTCCCGTCCACAATTCCATGATGTGGGGCCTAGTAGTTGGTCGAAGCCAATCACTGCCCTCTCCGCGACCTCATATGTCTGCACGATCCTTCGGGATAGCTCACCTTTGTTAAGCCCCATTTTGGGCAGGCTAAAACCCTGATGAGTTCCCGAAGACTCTATGACCTAGTGATGCCCGGATTAGTACCATTTATATGGACTATCTCCCTAAACACCATTCATAGATAATCTAGACACCAAAAGTGTGGGGCGTAAGGGTGCCCACCCATATGTTGGATCCACACAAGGAATCACAATGTCACGTTAAGGTCGTCTTGCCTCCATACAAGAGGAAAAGGATACAACTGACTTCTCCGTCCCATTCCAAATCTCATGGTTAACGCATAATATATGTAACATCCCAAAAATACCAAAACTTAGATCATCAAACACTAATCATCAAGATTAGGGTTAACAAAAACTTTTCTAAATAAATTCATGAATGCATGTATATGTGTATGCATGGATTTTGAATTTCTTTAAAAACCACCTTGTTTGTGTGATCCATTGCTTGTAAAATGTTTCTTAGGTGAAGAGAACATCATCTAAAACATTTCCCACACTTTTCCTAAAGACAAGTAAATCAAAACAAATATATTAAGTGAATGGTCATTTTGACCAATTTAACTCCCATGCCTACTTTGGCTGTCTCAAACTTTCAAAACCTAACAGAAACTTTTCTGGATCTTTGCACCCCTTGAATGTACTCATAACAAAGTATCAAGGCCCACTTTGTGATCATCCAGAAACTTTCAAATGCATAGTTTAAATGACAATTCAAAATTGAATCTTCTTCATATGGGAAGATCCCACTTTTTCAAAACCCACTCAAACAAGCTCAACTTTCAAAACCCAAGCATCTGCAGACTCACCAGCACCAATCTAGCAAACCCACCAAAATTCATTTCAAAATTCAAAACTTGATTTCATGCGGCCATTTCATCAAACAGGTTGCAGACACAAATCAAACAAAACATCAAACACTATAGTGTGCAGTGATTCTTGCCTAACTTGTTTCCTAGTTAGCTCACACACACCTCAGTAGATCATCTAGAAAGATTAGCCCAACACTAGCACCCCTATGAGCTTGCCATTGCCATTAATGGTGAACTGCCGAGCACCTAAATGTCAACCCATAGTCGATAGCAGGCTAGAGGAAGAACTAGCCGTGCCAACCTTGTCTGGGAGGCAGCCCACCGTCCACCGCCACTGCCTGTCCCAGCCGCGAGCGTTGCCAAGCCCTGGACCACGCGCACGAGACACGCCCAGACCATGCTGAGCGTGCGCAAGAGCGCCACCCTCGACCAACATCCACAGACCGCGCAGCGCCCTCACCGCGTGCACACACGATCACCACCGACCCAGGAGACCGCCAGACACCCCCGTTTGCCGCCCCGTGCCATACAGCCACCGCCCGCCGTCGAAGACGCCGCCTCTGCCACGCAGAGCACCGCCCGTTCCAGACCAAACCACACCGCCCCATGCCTCACGACCATGTCCTTGAGCATCACCAGGAGACACAGCACCGTCCCCTACCCTTGCCCATGCCATTAGCCGCCTATAACATCGCCCCCGACGAGCTCACCGTGCGCCCCGACGGTCCCCTCGCTCGACTATAAATAGAGGCCACCCCCGCACAATTTCTTCACACCATCTCACTCCCCTCTCCCCACTGACCGTGCCACACCATTCTTAGAGCAAGCCGAGCACCACCTCGCCGGAATTTCACTGGAGCCTGCCGCTACTGGAGAAGAAGGGAGCCAACGATTGGAGCCGCCCCAGGAGAAGCCACCGGTACCAGGAGGATCGCCGTCATCGAATTTGTTGTTCGCCCGCCTTGCCGACCCTCGCCAGTACCCCGGTGAGCCCCCAGCACCCCTCACTGGCCGCGCTAGGTTTCGTTCTCGCCGGAGTTGTCTCGCGTCGACGATGACCCACAGCCGTTGGATTAGAACTAGATCAAACGATCCACGTTGCACCATACCGCTTCGCCCAGCCCCGTGTCACTGACGAGTGGGGACACCCACTTAAGCATCCCGCGGGAGCACTGCGCTTAGCAGGCCGGCCCGTTAGAATTTCCCGCGCAGCCCAGCAATTCAAATTAAATCTTTTTCTATTTCATTTCAAAAACACTTCAGCACCCAACTTCAAAAATCAACCCAGATCGATTCAATGCACCAAATTGGATGAAACCAATTTTGTTGGAAAGGTCTGTGAATGCTTAATCCAAGCCCGTTGGATTCAAGTCATTTGGATCTGTAGATCACCCATAGTAAAAATAACAAGGCAGAAGCTTTTCTGCATTCAAACATTTTTCAAATTTCAACCATAAAAGCTTTTGAGTTGATTCCAACTCTCAAAAATCACATTTAACCATACCTTTCAGAATAGATAAAAATATATAGGTTTACTTGCAGAAATAATGTTCAAGTAATAAAAGAATGCTTCATAAGCATTTCTAGCCACTTTAATTAATTAATTAAAAATAAAGGGTAAAACCTTATTAAATTGTGACACCACTTTAAATCACATTCCCATGGACTACAATATGTGGTGATGACATGTGTCAACATGATCCCATATGTGGTTTGGAGAATATTAAATCTTAAGTAGTTTTTCAATGAGTAGAAGTTACTTTTCTAAAAATAAAAAGGATTTAAACCAAGCCCTAACCTTGTAATGTTAGAGATGATGCTAGATCATCTATAGGACCCTTGTGTGTGATGATTGCAAGTAGTTAAGTATTGTTTGGTGATTGTGTACCTCGTATTTATTCATCGACGCTAGTACCGACCAAGGATACGAGGAGGAAGGAGGATACTTCGAAGAGGAAGCTGAGGAGAACTTCAACCACTGCTCTGCACAAGGCAAGCTAGTAACTATGCAAGCTTATATTGACATTGATGCCAGCCTTACTAATCAAGTTGACCTATGCAAGCTAACACTTGCAAGATACCCTACTGATGCCACAAACCCATACTTGTGAGATGACTACTTTATGCCTTAAGCATAGGTGATCATACCCACTTGCTAAACCAATCCTAGTTTTATGGCAAGCTTCTTACTTTATTTCTTTATCAAAGCTTACTTAGAGTCTACCTAAGAGTTTGGTAGATACTAGACAGTTGTGCTGAAGGTTGCATAACGAGCATAAAATTTGGCCTAAGCTAGAAGCCTTGATATCAGCCTAAGATATAAGGTTGGACTTAGTTGAAACTTCACTAGTTACCACCCCCCATTAGTACCACCCCCACCTGTAGATGCTAGTGCTAAGCTTAAAACTTGATCAACTTTAGATGGGAATACTTGGAGGAAAAATGGTTATGAAAACCTTGGAATGATGGATCATTCTATTGAAATGTTTTGGACATGTGTTTCCAAATACTTGATGATTTTGGTGATGAAAATGTTGAGGCATGAGCCTTAGCCCTTTATAAAACTGATGGTTGTCTAGATGCGATACCATTCCAATTTTAGCGTACAACCATAATACCCGAATATTGGGTAGGGCTTGACTGGAAACTTATATACCTTAGTATTAGTTCCCTCCCGGCCAAGGTCTGAGCTGAGGCTACCTTGTGAAGATTGTCCACCTGTGCAGTACCCAAGATGACAAGTTGGTCATGGTTGGGAGGCCAAACTCACAGGAGAGGTGCTTATACTAGGGTATGTAATTGAAAGGTTAGGATTGATTATCCGCATACTGAGTATGGTGAATTCAGGATTTGTTCCTGACGGATGTGTCGAATGTTGTGGTGAAAGTGTACAATCTCTGCAGAGTGTCAAACTATTCAAATAGCCGCATCCGCGATTATGGACAGTTGGAGTGGCCATACTGTTCCCCCGTCAGACCTTTTAAAAAAAAGACTTGTGAAATGAATTGAGACTTTGACTTGACCACAACAGAGTTGTGACCTGAATTACAAGATCCCACTTAGGAGTTATAAAATTGTGACTAGCTTTGGAACTTAGTAAAGATAAACCTGGCTTTTTGCAAAACAACCCTAGAGCCTAGTGTCCTATTATCCAAAACCCCCTTACCTGTTAGTATTAGTTTGCGAGTACTTAAAGAGTACTCATGGCTTTGTCCCTGGCTATTCCCATGGCCAGACTATGAAGAGGAGTACCTGGAAGATGGACCCTAGGAAGGTTACGACAACTAGGATCATCTCCCATCGTCAGCATTGCCTGTGACCCCGAAGATGGAGCTTCGCCTACGCTACCGTTATTATTACGTATTCCGCTGCTTGATGTTGTATTAAGAACTGGATCATGAGATCCCTATTTGTGTAAGAACTTATGTATCGTTTGTAATGGATGAAGTACTATGGTATCCAATTCTGTTATGTCTCGCAAAAATGGTAATCCTGGTATTGCGATGTATGGCATAACAGGCATCTAGGATTGAAAAATCCGGGTGTTGACAAGTTGGTATCAGAGCCATCCTGACCATAGGAGACCCTAGTTAGACCGGACGTTGAACCAAAAAACTTAGTTTCAAAATCAAAGAACAAAAATATTTACGAAAACTTATTCCCATTCTTACCTCTTTAATTCTTTCATAAAACTTCATGTTCCTCAAAAACTCTTGCAAAATAGATAAAATTTTTACACACTTGAGCACTCTGCTAATCTACTCATCCTCTATTTTTATAGATGGACGTGAAGTACAGCAAGTTTTATCAACTCGGAAATGGAGGAGACCTTATCTTTGATAGGGATCTGGATCAGCTTTCGGAACTTCTGGAGCGTCCGCACCCTGAGTTCTTCGGAGCTCAGCTCAATGATCAAGGAGGAGAAGATCTGCAGTGGCTAATTGTTGCAAGTGTCCGAGGAAAGATTGAACCTCCCACTGCGGAGGGAATTCAGTTTACCTTGAGGGAAAACAACTGGCTCGATGGACTTGCCAGAGCAATGCAGGAAGCTCTTTCCCGTCTGTGTGGGCAGAGCATCAATCAAATCAAGGGTACTCGCTTTGAGTTTTGCCCAAGGCGTGATGCAAATAGCCAACCACTGGAAGCCCCATACCACCCCGAGCTGAAGACTCAATTGGACCACCTTAGCTTCATGATGTATGATCGTCAGCAGGAGTTGGACAACTGCCGTGACTATTGCAACCACAAGTCTGCCATCATCAAGACGAAGGACCAGACCATCGCCATGCTAGCAAAGGATCGCAAGTCTCGCCGCCGTCAGCTCGACAAGAAGGAGCGCATTATTGCCTGTCTTCGCCATCGCATCTCATCTCTGGAAGAGACCATCCACGAGAGAGACATGCAGTTAGAGGAAAGGGAGAATGCCAGAGAGGATCTTCGTGGAGACCCTTACTCCTATCTCAGCGATGACGATGACTTTCTGGAGGATCAGGCCATGGACTTCTTCACCGATGAGGATGATTTCGCCTTCATCGATGATGCTGAAGATGATGAAGCCACAGACTCCAAGGAGTAGTAGCACTGAGCACTAGCGTAGTGAGTAGTAGTCGGTCCCACTGTATCGTAGATTCCAGAATGGTTCTTAAAACCATCTGTTTTTCTTTGTTGTGGTGTGTGTTGTACTGTGTGCTATGAGTGAATGAATGAAAAAGCAAGTTGCTAGAAAAACCTGAGTCAAACTCTAAAAACTTTTCAAAGACCCAAAACCTTAGAAATTTCCCTCTTTTCTCATGATCTATATCAATCTTCAGATGCCACGTGGAGGAAGTGGTTCAGCCCCAGACCCGATGTTGCAGATCCTGCAAATGTTGACTTCTGACCGCGAAGCTGAAAGAGCGGAACGTCAAGCCAACCTAGCCACTCTGCAACAGATAGCCCAGCTAGCCCACAACAACCAAGGCCATGGAAATCAGGACAACCATGGATCTAAGCTCAAGAATTTCCAGAATACCAACCCACCCGTTTTCACCAAGTCAGAAGAACCCCTAGACGCTGATGATTGGCTGCAAACCATGGAAAATAACTTAGAAGTAGCCGGAGTGGAAGCCAACGAGAAAGTCTTGTTCGCCACCCATTATCTAGCCGGAGATGCCAGGGCATGGTGGAACAGTGTGCGTGCGATGACCAGAGGCCAGATGATGACCTGGGAGGAATTCAAGGTCAAGTTTAGCAGAACCCATGTGCCACCAGGTTTGATCAAGAGAATGAGAGACGAGTTCAGGGAGTTGAAGCAAGGGAGGATGACTGTAGTGGAATACCGTGACAAATTTTTGTCATTAGCTAGGTATGCCCCAGACGAGATAGACACCGAAGCCAAGAAGAAAGAAAGATTCCTGAATGGTCTGCATGACGAGATGCAGACAGTGTTAGTCAATATCCCCTTTGCTAATATTGAAGCCCTTGTCGACTCTGCTATCCAGATGGAAGGAAAGATCAACCAAGCCAATGAGAACCGCAAGCGTCGCATGATGCATCAACCAGGAACCCATCAGACCCCAAAGTATCGTCCCAACCCATCTCCAGGATTTGCCCCAAGAACCAACAGACCCCCTATGACCCGTCCGACCTACCCCAACCGTGGAAACCCTAGACCCGGAGGAAATCACAACAACCCCGGCAACTCTAGCAATTTCACCCGCGCCCCACCCAAGTTCAACACCAACAATGCTACCACCAACCCCAACACTGCCCCGAGGACTGGAAGCAATGCTGTGCCTGTCGCAGCCAAGGACAAGTCACAAGTGACCTGTTATGACTGTGGAAATAAAGTCCACTATTCCAACGAGTGCCCCAACAAAAAGAATGCTACAGCCCCCAACGCCAATGTCCCAGCTCAGCAACAGCGTCGTGTCCAGCCAGGGAGAAGATTTGCCCCAGGGAATTCACTCAACCGCAATGGCCGTATTTTTCTCATGCATGCTGAAGAAGCTCAGGAAGCGCCAGATGTCGTGCTGGGTATGTTTTCTGTTAATTCAGTACTTGCACGAGTGTTGTTTGATTCTGGTGCATCGCATTCATTTGTCACCGAAGAATTTGCTTGCACTAGTAAAATTCAACCAACCAAATTGAAGCATGTGATGATTGTGCAAATTCCTGGATCAACCACCAAGGCTAGGAAAATTTGCAAGGCCGTCCCTATCCGAATCCATGGCATAGATTTTTATGCTAATCTAATAGTACTCGGAACTAAAGGTTTGGAAGTAGTACTAGGAATGGATTGGATGTCCAAACATAAAGGATTGATTGACTGTGCCAAGAAAGGCATTACCATGACCAGTACCACCGGAATATCAGTCGAGCATATATCTGAAACCTTACCTCGCCAATTCAAGTGTAACAAGAGTATAGCCCAACCTACCATTGACCAAGTTCGGATAGTCTGCGAATACCCTGATGTATTTCCAGATGTTTTGCCTGGTATGCCCCCAGATCGGGATATCGAGTTTATCATCGAACTAATCCCCGGAACAGGACCCATAGCCCAGAGACCCTATAGTATGAACCCGTCAGAACTAGAAGAACTGAAGAAGCAACTGGATTCCATGTTAGAAATCGGATTGATTCAACCAAGTGCGTCCCCATGGAGATCACCTGTCTTGTTTGTGGACAAGAAGGATGGAGGTAACCGTTTGTGTACGGGTTATCGGAAGTTGAATGATGTCACCATCAAGAACAAGTACCCCTTGCCCAAGATAGAAGATTTGTTTGATCAGTTGACCGGTGCCCAGGTGTTTTCTAAGATTGATCTTAGAACTAGCTATCATCAACTCAAGATTCGTGTAGAGGATATCCCAAAGACTACCTTTACCACCAGATATGGATTGTATGAGTATACAGTCATGTCTTTTGGATTAACCAATGCCCCCGCTTATTTCATGAACCTCATGAATAAGATTTTTATGGACTTCCTGGATAAGTTTGTCGTTGTTTTCATCGATGACATTCTGATTTATTCCAAATCAGAAGAAGAACATGAGCTACACCTAAGGACCATTCTTGGAACCCTTAGAAAGCATCAGATGTATGCAAAATTTAGCAAATGTGAATTCTGGTTACAGGAGGTAGGATTCCTCGGTCACATTGTATCAGCCAGAGGAATTGCCGTTGACCCTGCCAAAGTGAAAGATGTAGAAGATTGGCAAGCCCCAACCACTCAAACCCAAGTTCGTGCTTTTCTCGGATTGGCGGGATATTACCGCAAATTCATAGAAGGATTCTCGAGTATCGTCCGACCCATGACCCAATTGCTGAAGAAGGACAAGAAGTTTGAATGGACCGACAAGTGTGAAGCGAGTTTTCAAGAACTCAAGAGGAGGTTGATTTCAGCCCCAATCTTGATTATGCCGGATATCACGAAGCCCTTCGATGTGTATTGTGACGCATCCAAGATTGGTCTCGGATGTGTGCTAATGCAAGAAGGCAAAGTTATATCTTATCTATCGTGACAATTGAAGCAACCTGAACAAAATTACCCAACCCATGACCTCGAACTCGCAGCCGTAGTTCTAGCCCTGAAGACATGGAGACATTACCTTATGGGAAACCGTTGTGAGATTTATTCGGATCACAAGAGCCTAAAGTATATATTCACTCAGAAGGAGCTGAATATGAGGCAGAGAAGATGGATTGAGCTAATCAAGGATTACGACCTGGACATTCGCTATCACCCTGGAAAAGCCAACGTGGTAGCCGATGCCCTTAGCAGATTGCCGTGCCGCTTGAACTCCATGATTTTGAAGGAGCAACCAAATTTGCACAAAGAGATGGAAGATTTTCGAATGGAATTAGTAAGTGAAGGATTTTTGGCTAGCATTAAACTTTAGCCCACTTTGATCAGTCAGATTAAAGAGGCGCAGAAAGGAAATGCTAGTATCGACGGAATCAAGCGTCGTATCGGTACAGGCAAAGTACCCGGATTCACCGAGGACGAAGAAGGAGTTCTGTGGTACAAAGGACACCTTTGTGTACCATCAGATTCTGAGTTGAAAGAAGTTATCCTGAAAGAGGCTCATGATACTCTTTATTCTATCCATCCCGGAGGAACTAAGATGTATCAAGATTTGAAAGAGCAATTTTGGTGGCATAAGATGAAGAGAGAAATCGGAAGCTATATCGCCAAGTGTGATATATGTCAGCGAGTCAAGGCAGGACATCAAAGACCCGCTGGATTGTTGCAACCTTTGCAAATTCCGGAATGGAAATGGGATTCTGTAGGAATGGACTTTATCACTGGACTACCTACTTCTAGTAGGGGAAATGACTCTATTTGGGTCATAGTGGACAGATTGTCCAAAGTCGCCCATTTCTTGCCCGTTAAAACTACCTATCAGAGTTCGAAGCTAGCAGAGTTGTACATCGCTAGAATCGTTAGTTTGCATGGAGTCCCCAAGAATATCGTATCGGATCGAGGAACTCAGTTTACCTCGAGATTCTGGAAGAAAGTCCAAGAAGGTTTAGAAACCCGCCTAGATTTCAGTACAGCGTATCACCCTCAGACCGATGGACAAACGGAGCGAGTAAACCAAATACTCGAAGATATGCTTAGAGCATGTGTGCTAGAATATGGATCCAAGTGGGAAGACTGTCTGTCGTTTGCAGAATTTTCTTACAACAATAGTTACCAAGCCAGTTTGCAAATGGCCCCATTTGAATTCATGTACGGAAGAAAGTGCCGCACCCCTTTGAACTGGTCGGAAGTAGGAGAGAGTCAGATTTTCGGACCCGACATCCTACGAGAAGCAGAAGAGAAGGTTCACAAGATTCGCGAGCACCTCAAGACAGCCCAATCCCGACAAAAGAGTTACACCGACAAGAGACGTCGAGACCTCGCCTTCAACATCGGAGATTTTTTTTATCTGAAAGTGTCGCCATTGAAGGGAATGCAGCGTTTCCAACTCAAAGGAAAGTTAGCCCCCAGATATATCGGACCTTTCAAAATTTTGAACCGTCGAGGAGAAGTATCTTATCAACTGGAACTACCTGAAGAGATGTCAGCTGTGCACAATGTTTTCCATATCTCGTTACTTCGCAAGTGTCTCGAAGTACCCGAGAAGACCGAAGTGTTCAAGAATATCGATCACCGGACCCTAGAGATCAACGATGACCTGACCTATCCCGAAGTACCCATCCGTATATTGGAAGAAGCCTTTCGAACTACCAGAACCCGAAGCATCAAGTTTCTCAAGATTAAATAGAGCAATCACACAGAAGAGGAAGCTACCTGGGAACGTGAAGATCACATCCGAACGGAGTTTCCAGATCTCTTTAAAACCTAGGTAATCTTTTCGTCCTTTTTCAAATCTCGGGACGAGATTTTGTTTAAGGGGGGAAGTTTTGTAACATCCCAAAAATACCAAAACTTAGATCATCAAACACTAATCATCAAGATTAGGGTTAACAAAAACTTTTCTAAATAAATTCATGAATGCATGTATATGTGTATGCATGGATTTTGAATTTCTTTAAAAACCACCTTGTTTGTGTGATCCATTGCTTGTAAGATGTTTCTTAGGTGAAGAGAACATCATCTAAAACATTTCCCACACTTTTCCTAAAGACAAGTAAATCAAAACAAATATATTAAGTGAATGGTCATTTTGACCAATTTAACTCCCATGCCTACTTTGGCTGTCTCAAACTTTCAAAACCTAACAGAAACTTTTCTGGATCTTTGCACCCCTTGAATGTACTCATAACAAAGTATCAAGGCCCACTTTGTGATCATCCAGAAACTTTCAAATGCATAGTTTAAATGACAATTCAAAATTGAATCTTCTTCATATGGGAAGATCCCACTTTTTCAAAACCCACTCAAACAAGCTCAACTTTCAAAACCCAAGCATCTGCAGACTCACCAGCACCAATCTAGCAAACCCACCAAAATTCATTTCAAAATTCAAAACTTGATTTCATGCGGCCATTTCATCAAACAGGTTGCAGACACAAATCAAACAAAACATCAAACACTATAGTGTGCAGTGATTCTTGCCTAACTTGTTCCCTAGTTAGCTCACACACACCTCAGTAGATCATCTAGAAATATTAGCCCAACACTAGCACCCCTGTGAGCTTGCCATTGCCATTAATGGTGAACAACCGAGCACCTCAATGTCACCCCATAGTCGACAGCAGGCTAGAGGAAGAACTAGCCGTGCCAACCTTGTCTGGGAGGCAGCCCACCGTCCACCGCCACTGCCTGTCCCAGCCGCGAGCGTTGCCAAGCCCTGGACCACGCGCACGAGACACGCCCAGACCATGCCGAGCGTGCGCCAGAGCGCCACCCTCGACCAGCATCCACAGACCGCGCGCCGCCCTCACCGCGTGCACACACACGATCACCACCGACCCAGGAGACCGCTAGACACCCCCGTTTGCCGCCCCGTGCCATACAGCCACCGCCCGCCGTCGAAGACGCCGCCTCTGCCGTGCAGAGCACCAACTGTTCCAGACCAAACCACACCGCCCCATGCCTCGCGACCATGTCGTTGAGCATCGCCAGGAGACACAACACCGTCCCCTACCCTTGCCCATGCCATTAGCCGCTTGTAACGTCGCCCCTGACGAGCTCACCGTGCGCCCCGACGGTCCCCTCGCTCGACTATAAATAGAGGCCACCCCCGCACGATTTCTTCACACCATCTCACTCCCCTCTCCCCACTTACCGTGCCACACCATTCTTAGAGCAAGCCGAGCACCACCTCGCCGGAATTTCACTGGAGCCTGCCGCTGCCGGAGAAGAAGGGAGCCAACGATTGGAGCCGCCCCAGGAGAAGCCACCGGTACCAGGAGGATCGCCGTCGTCGACTTCGTTGTTCGCCCGCCTTGCCGACCCTTGCCAGTACCCCGGTGAGCCCCCAGCACCCCTCACTGGCCGCGCTAGGTTTCGTTCTCGCCGGAGTTGTCTCGCGTCGACGATGACCCACAGCCGTTGGATTAGAACTAGATCAAACGATCCACGTTGCACCATACCGCTTCGCCCAGCCCCGTGTCACTGACGAGTGGGGACACCCACTTAAGCAGCCCGCGGGAGCACTGCGCTTAGCAGGCCGGCCCGTTAGAATTTCCCGCGCAGCCCAGCAATTCAAATTAAATCTTTTTCTATTTCATTTCAAAAACACTTCAGCACCCAACTTCAAAAATCAACCTAGATCGATTCAATGCACCAAATTGGATGAAACCAATTTTGTTGGAAAGGTCTGTGAATGCTTAATCCAAGCCCGTTGGATTCAAGTCATTTGGATCTGTAGATCACCCATAGTAAAAATAACAAGGCAGAAGCTTTTCTGCATTCAAACATTTTTCAAATTTCAACCATAAAAGCTTTTGAGTTGATTCCAACTCTCAAAAATCACATTTAACCATACCTTTCAGAATATATAAAAATATATAGGTTTACTTGCAGAAATAATGTTCAAGTAATAAAAGAATGCTTCATAAGCATTTCTAGCCACTTTAATTAATTAAAAATAAAAGGGTAAAACCTTATTAAATTGTGACACCACTTTAAATCACATTCCCATGGACTACAATATGTGGTGATGACATGTGTCAACATGATCCCATATGTGGTTTGGAGAATATTAAATCTTAAGTAGTTTTTCAATGAGTAGAAATTACTTTTCTAAAAATAAAAAGGATTTAAACCAAGCCCTAACCTTGTAATGTTAGAGATGATGCTAGATCATCTATAGGACCCTTGTGTGTGATGATTTCTAGTAGTTAAGTATTGTTTGGTGATTGTGTACCTCGTATTTATTCATCGATGCTAGTACCGACCAAGGATACGAGGAGGAAGGAGGATACTACGAAGAGGAAGCCGAGGAGAACTTCAACCACTGCTCTGCACAAGGCAAGCTAGTAACTATGCAAGCTTATATTGACATTGATGCTAGCCTTACTAATCAAGTTGACCTATGCAAGCTAACACTTGCAAGATACCCTACTGATGCCACAAACCCATACTTGTGAGATGACTACTTTATGCCTTAAGCATAGGTGATCATACCCACTTGCTAAACCAATCCTAGTTTTATGGCAAGCTTCTTACTTTATTTCTTTATCAAAGCTTACTTAGAGTCTACCTAAGAGTTTGGTAGATACTATACAGTTGTGCTGAAGGTTGCATAAAGAGCATAAAATTTGGCCTAAGCTAGAAGCCTTGATATCAGCCTAAGATATAAGGTTGGACTTAGTTGAAACTTCACTAGTTACCACCCCCCATTAGTACCACCCCCACCTGTAGATGCTAGTGCTAAGCTTAAAACTTGATCAACTTTAGATGGGAATACTTGGAGGAAAAATGGTTATGAAAACCTTGGAATGATGGATCATTCTATTGAAATGTTTTGGACATGTGTTTCCAAATACTTGATGATTTTGGTGATGAAAATGTTGAGGCATGAGCCTTAGCCCTTTATAAAACTGATGGTTGTCTGGATGCGATACCATTCCAATTTTAGCGTACAACCACAATACCCGAATATTGGGTAGGGCTTGACTGGAAACTTATATACCTTAGTATTAGTTCCCTCCCAGACAAGGTCTGAGCTGAGGCTACCTTGTGAAGATTGTCCACCTGTGCAGTACCCAAGATGACAAGTTGGTCATGGTTGGGAGGCCAAACTCACAAGAGAGGTGCTTATACTAGGGAATGTAATTGAAAGGTTAGGATTGATTATCCGCATACTGAGTATGGTGAATTCAGGATTTGTTCCTGACGGATGTATCGAATGTTGTGGTGAAAGTGTACAATCTCTGCAGAGTGTCAAACTATTCGAATGGCCGCGTCCGCGGTTATGGACAGTTGGAGTGGCCATACTGTTCCCCCGTCAGACCTTTTAAAAAAAAGACTTGTGAAATGAATTGAGACTTTGACTTGACCACAACAGAGTTGTGACCTGAATTACAAGATCCCACTTAGGAGTTATAAAATTGTGACTAGGTTTGGAACTTAGTAAAGATAAACCTGGCTTTTTGCAAAACAACCCTAGAGCCTAGTGTCCTATTATCCAAAAACCCCTTACTTGTTAGTATTAGTTTGCGAGTACTTAAAGAGTACTCATGGCTTTGTCCCTGGCTATTCCCATGGCCATACTATGAAGAGGAGTACCTGGAAGATGGACCCTAGGAAGGTTACGACAACTAGGATCATCTCCCATCGTCAGCATTGCCTGTGACCCCGAAGATGGAGCTTCGCCTACGCTACCGTTATTATTACGTATTCCGCTGCTTGATGTTGTATTAAGAACTGGATCATGAGATCCCTATTTGTGTAAGAACTTATGTATCGTTTGTAATGGATGAAGTACTATGGTATCCAATTCTGTTATGTCTCGCAAAAATGGTAATCCTGGGATTGCGATGTATGGCATAACAAGCATCTAGGATTGAAAAATCCGGGTGTTGACAATATACGGCGCTAGAATCACTGATGTCATGGTTATTAATTCCTAAATGTTCATCATTAGTGCAAGTAGAACTCTAAGTTCTATTGCTCATCATATCACCACTTAGGATGATATCTAAGATTTAGTATTTTGAGAAAATATTGTTTTCTTTTTCTCTAGTGTAGATGATAACACACAATTTGCAAGTACTTTGATAAAGACTCTTCAAAGGACATGAGCAAGTGATGAACTTGCCTTGTGATGGCAAGGTAGTGAAGTCTGATGCTTGCACTAGAACTTGAGCTTCTATGTCTACAAAAACATCATTATTGCCAGCTAAGGACAATATTTAAAGGAGCAAAATGATTATGCAAAGGTAATGTAATGCATTATTTAACTTTATATGTATTCTCCCCCATCATTTTAAATTAAAGAAAAATCCTTTTTTAATTTATTAAGGATTTATAAATATTAAATCCTTTAATATTTATTAAATATTGTACTCTTTTTAATTTATCTTCTTTTATTTGGATTTTATTGATTTTATATTTTCTTTAAGAATTATTATTTGAATTCCAAAAATTGTTATGAAATATTTGTTTAGTATTTTTCTAAAATACTACAATATTAATATATAATGAAAGTGATTTTTATTTATTTTTATCATCTATAGTAATTTTGTAAAATTCCATAAGGAATATTTAAATTACAAAATTCTTAATAAAATTTATATGTTTAAAATTTTCTTTGTTAATTTATTTGGATGGTTTGGATTATTATGAATCCAGAAAAATCTTATTTATAATTTTTGGACTTATATTTTGGTCTTTTTCTAATAAAATCTATAGTTCAAGGGCATTTTGGTCTTTTTCTAATTACTAAAACATGCCCTAAAGGTTTTGGGCTGGCTTATTCTTATTCGGCCCTTGTGGCCCATTAGGCAAAGTAAAAACGACCTCCCCGAAGGGTTTTCGGCCCACCCAGCCCATCCCTCCCTGTCTCTCACTCTCGAGCTCACTCCTCTCCTCCTCCTTGCCCGACCCTGTGGTCATTGGTGTCGCCGCCGGCGATTCCCGCCGTCCCGGACCGCCCTGGCTACCACCATGGTGCAGGAAGAGGTTGTCAACTCCGCTCTTCCCTCCTGTCCAACTGGATTTGGACCTGGAGCTCCCCTGCGACCAGATCGATGTCGTCCCGAACCCTAGGGTTTGGGGTTGGCATTGATCCTGGCGCCGCCGCTGCTGTCGTGCATCGTGGTGATGCTCCTCACCCCTAGGCGTGGCTATGGTCGCTACTGTGGTGCTGTATGGATCGCAGCGCCCCTGGGGGTGCTCCCCGTGCCGCCATGGTCGTCGGCCATCTCTGTTTCCTCTTCTAGTTTTTAGCGAGGACTTATTGTAAGTTTTTTCCTCTTCCCTCGTGCTCTTTGTGCTAGTTCATCCTATGCTAGATGTTGGTAGTGACCTTCCTGGTGATGGTCTCGTCCTGATTAGTGTTCTTGGTTCTGCTTAGGGTTCATACCCTTCTGTTGATTAAGTAATTGATGAATTGGATCATGTGTTAATGATCCCTAAGCATGCTAAATGATGGTTAGCTGTGGCTTGCTGCTTAAGATGAACTATGGTGGTGCTAGTGGCTTATCAGATGATCCTATGGATTAATTTTTATATGGTCAGATGGTAAAGTTGCTCTAGATGCAATACTTGGGAATATAGTGGTTTAATAACACACCACTGTCATTTCTTGGTTAATGATAGTGAGTGTTGTGTGATGACGTCACTGTATTAGCACTATTGACATCAAGAATTCATATGTAGTTTGAGATCAAATGGTTTCAAACAGTGAAGATATACATAGGGATTTCTTAATTATGATTCCTGTGATGACAGGAAAATGATTTGTAGTTGGTTGGTTGAATCTGTGTAGATTGAATGCTTAACCTGATTAGTGTAGAACTGTTCTTGTGACACCATCTTTGTATGACACACAAGATTAGATTCTATTTCTTGATTTGGTTTGGTTCAAGCTTAAGATGAGTTTGGCATTAAAGATAAATAGAAATTTTCCTTTCTTAAATCCCTAAGACCAATGATGTTGGTCTGAGGTTTAGGGTTTAATCCTTTAACTTGTTGATTCATATGGATGGGTTCTGGTAGTGATACCAGCTACTGTTTCTTGAATCAAAGTTTGGAAAAAATGATGGTAGGCTTAATCATTTGTATAGATCCATAAGATTAAATTCTAAGGTGATACTCTTGTCTTAGAGATGTGCCTAGAAGTTAAATCTTAGCTATATTCATTCTTGAATTGAAATATAGCTTGACAGCTAGATCAATGATGTTGTTCTGAGATCTAGTTGGATTCTTATACTTTTCTGGTTGCTTTTAGAGTTTAAAACCTAAGTGGTGGATTCACCCCACTTGGGTGTTTTCTGAGAGTTTGAATAAGAGTCAGATCATGTATGCTTGTCTAATCTTAGACAGATAGATCATTAATGCTTGCCTAATCTTAGACAGATAGATCGTGTGATGGTCTATTTACTCACCAGTCACCACTATCACTTGATGTTGTGGTTGCTAGTGGTTGATCTTGTGGTAGCTTGATCTGGTGATCCCTTGGTATATCTAGTTCCTGGCTTGTCCTTGATCTAGCCCATCATCTCCTGATCCTGATGGCTTGACCTTGGTCTTGCTATCCACCTGATCTACCCCCTCCTTATGTCACCATATTGGTGACGTGATCCTGGGATTTGGTTGGTTTGATCTAGCTTGGCTTTGGCTTGGTTTAGCTGCTGGCTGCTGTGCTTGGTGTGTAAAAGCAATGGAATGGTGTGGGTATTGGTTTCCCACGGCTGTGTTGATAGTTTTGTTTGGTTGTGTTGCTGCTGTGGTGTTGACAGCACACACCATGCAGTTTGGTGTGTGTGCTTTTTGTGTGCCTGCTACACAATTGTGGATATGTTCTGAATTTTGAAAGTTACTTTCATCTGGTTACTTCTACTTGGCTGGTGAAACTTGCCCCTCCTTGCTGTTATTTGAATTATGGCTTAAAATTATGAAAGATACATTCTTTCATATTGGTGAAACTTGCCCCTTATATACTCAATGATGAAAAAGTGAACAATGCATGTCAACTCTGAGAGTAAAAATAATTCTAATCCTAACCTTCTTTTTCTTTTAAGTTTATTTATTTATTTTGACTAGATTTGAAGATCAAGACTTTAGTTTAGGTTTTATTTTTCTTTTTAGATTAGTCACTTGTAATAACTATCATATTCAATTGTAATATTTAATTTATTCTTTTGTACTCTTTATTTTTATTCTTTTGTAATAAAGATTGTACTATTATCAATAAAGAAATATTATTCTTTATTTATTTGCTATTGCAAAGTTTGTGGATGATTTTCATAAGTTACAATGTTTTAACTTATTTATTGAATAAAATTATGAAATGGATATTCATATTCTTAATTGCTCTCTTGATATAAAGTTTGAGTTATTATTGGTTAACTCTTAATTAAATCAAAGATTCAAACATTATTCAAAAATACTTTTGAATTATAATTCAAACACCCAAGTTTTAAATTCAAATTTCATTTCCCAAAACACATAAGTCCACAAAGATCATATCAAAGTCCATAACATTCATCCTTCAAGACTATATCTAATCTCAAAGTATGAAAGAAACTTTGATCACTTTAGGTTTTTATTTGGCGAAAAATTTACCCACATTTTCACAGATGAATGCATGCAACATTTCAAATTCCTAAATCTACCGTTTGTTAGTTCCTAAATGCTGGGATGTTACAGATGTCCTCTGATCCTAAGTTTGCCACTTCTCCCATAAATATTAAAGATGAAGACTATGATTTCTCTCTTGATTTATCTTATCTAGATATTGTTGAGAAAGAACCTTTTTGTGGTACTGAAAATGAGAGTGTTGTGGCTCATATGAATGAGCTTTCTACTATGAGTGCTTTTTTCTCTGATGATTTTAAGATGCGCAAGTATTTTGTTACTAAGATCTTCCCTTTTTCATTAAAAGGAGAAGCTAGGGCTTGGTTTAATAGATTACCTCCTGGTTCCATTGATAGCCCTGATTGCTTGATTACTTCTTTCTTCTAGAAATATTTTCCTCCCAGTGCTAGACATGCTGCTTTGCAGAGAATTTTTGATTTTAAACAGGGAGAAGAGGGGAGTTATTGCATTAAATGATGAAGTGATGAAGGAAGCTAAGAAGTGTTTAAGGAGAAAGGTATTAGATCTGAAGATGTGAAGAATCTACCTCCTACAGAAGAATTATGTAAGCCAATTCCCCACTCGTCTACTATTGAGGTACACTCTCTCCAACACTTTGATGAAGGTGATATTCCTTATGGTAAGCCTCCTGATCAATGTTTAGAGGAACTTGACATTTTTATTGTTAAACAAGGTCATTTTAATAAACAAGTTCAGAATCATTTATTGGAAAACTCTAGAGCTATCCATGAGTTGAAAGATATTGAGGAAAGAACTTCTAATGATATTAAAATGCTTTGTAAACACTTTCAAATGGTTCAAACTCAACTTGATCAACTTGCTAAGGTAGAAAAGGATATGCTAGTTAATGCTTCAGGAGATAAACATGCTTATGGAATTAGAACTAGGAGTGGTATAGCTACTCAAGATCCTTTATATCCTGAAGGACACCCTAAAAGAATAGAGCAGGATTCCCAACAAGGTGAAGATAGTGGTAGTCCTCATAAGAGGAAGAAAAAGAAACATAAGATAGTTGAGGAATCACTTGAACCTGTTGTAGCTCCTAATAGTATATCTGTCTCTGATGCTGAAATTGAAAGTGGTAATAATAATGATGCTCCTGATAAGGAGGAAGCTGAGGAAGAACCTGAGAAGCACACTAAGAACACTAAGTAAACAAAGGAAGATTTTATTGCTAATAAAAACGGTAAAGAGAGATAACCTTGGGCACAGAAACCAGGTAAGAAACACAAGTCAAAGGAGGAAGAACACTACAACAAGTTGTGAGTGGATGAGACCTTTATTTTTGCAAATTCATTTGACTGATGCTACTAAGTTGCCTCCTTATTCAAAGTATGTGAAGGATATTGTCTCTAGTAAAAGGAAGATTCCTAATGAGGATATTTCTACTTTGCTTGCTAATTACTCCTTCAATGGTAAGGTTCCAAAGAAACTTGGTGATCCAGGTATACCAACTATTCCTTGCTCCATTAACAACAATTATGTTAGAACTGCTTTATGTGATCTGAAAGCTGGAGTTAGTGTTATGCCTTTTTCTCTCTGCAAGAGACTCCAGCTAGAAAAGTTCATACCAAATGATATATCTTTGCAAATGGCTGATAAGTCAACTACTATTCCTGTTGGTATATGTGAGGATGTTCCTGTTCAAGTTGCTCATAATTTCTTGGTTTTGACTAATTTTGTTGTGCTTGAAATGCCTAAAGATGATAATATGTCTATTATTCTTGGGAGACCTTTTCTTAATACTGCAGGTGCTATCATTAACTGCAATCAAGGGAAAGTAACATTCAATATTAATGACAAAGAGCACACTGTCTATTTCCCCAAGAAGGTTGCGAAAAGCTATTGCTTGAATTCCATTGAAAATATTGAGAGCATCAAGGTTGGAGAAATATATTGTCCCATTCCACAAGAAAATTTTGAAACTATTATGATTGGGACCATTGCTATCAAGTATGAGGTAACATAATCACCTTGTGGAATGCAAAGTTTTGTTTCATATAAGATTGTTTTGGTGACAAGACTTGATCAACCTTGTTAACAAAAGGATTTTAATGAACAAAATAATGTTTTCACTTTGGTTATACTTGCTTTCTTTTACTTTTCTCCTTCCTAGTCTTTGCTTTAGCTTTAGTTTTGCTAGTTGTTTGCTTGTTTGATTTTGTTAGAGCTCCTATAGTTTAGATTTTGGTTTGCTTTTGCTTCTTCTGAAAAAACTGTTTCTCCTAGAAAATCAATTTTCATACCCTGAAAATTGGCCAAAAATAAAGTTTCCCGAAAAATCCCAGTAAATTCAAAATAATTTTTTCCTCGAAACAAGGGGCAGAAAGGCACCTGAGGTGACCCAGGGGGCCACCCCAGGCCACCATACCTATGGTAGGCGCGGGCCCACCACTAGTGGCGCCTAGGGGGGTATAGCCCACCTGGGGCCCTCCAGGCTGCCTCCTCAAAGCCACATTCTTTCTCTCTCCCAAAAAACACCGGAAAACTTGCTCAAGCTCGAGTTCTTGCTGTTCTTTCTCACGATTTTTGATCTCCTTGTTCAGCCCATCTCAAGTGCTGATTTCTGGAGGGATTGCTCCTTGGTATGTGCCTCCTCCACTTGTCCAATTAGATTTGTGATTGGTATATTGTATCTTGAGTATTTTTCTACTGTAGGTGACAGTTTGTTTAAGCTTGCATGCTTGTTCTATGCTTAGAAACTTTGTTTTGATGCATGTGTAGTCCTCTAGCAAGTTCCTATGGTAGTTGTTCATCATTTATCAACTTAGAAATCACTTGGTTTGATGGTTGTCTAAAGTTTTTAGCAAAGAAGATGAGTGCTTATCCACTGAACCAATATGACTTGATGGTGCATGAGCCAATGAAGGTTCATCGTGAGGAGGCAGTTTTTCCTTCCATATATCCATGCCATGAATTTATGAGAGCTGCGGGGATCCTCCAAGATTTCCAAACTATGGTTACAAATGCAGGGTTGGAACGCTTTGTTGAAGGTGAACCATTCCAATATGTTAAGCTAACCATGGCTTTTGTGCAGGACTTCCGGTTCACTTGGTCTACTTCTAATCCCATGGTCCATTACAAAATATATAATATACCTGTCGACCTGCCTTTTGCTGATTTCTGTGCAACAATTAGAGTACCTCAGTGGGGATCTTGTGAGAAGATCAAGGAGAGGCCCAAGTCACTTATGGATTTATATGCTGAGATTTGCCAAGGTTTTGACTTCTCAAAGGAAAGTGGTAAAATTCGGAACATTCAGCTCCCAGCTATTAGATACTTTTCCTATTTCATTACCAAGTGTGTTCTTGCTAGAAAGATTGCTAGAAAGTTGTCTTCTTTTGATCTAGATTTTATTGCAGCTGCTCTGAATAGGAATAGTTCTTATAGTCGGGGTGCTTTGATAGCTCACCATCTCACCACCAACCACGAGAAGATTGGAATTTGTGGAGGTCTCATTGCTTCTAGGTTGCTAGCTTTCCATGGTTTAGAGCCTCACTTTTCAGATTTTCAGTTCCCCATAGAAAGGCTTGATATTGAATCCATGATTTAGCATGGTTTTGTTTCTTTGGGGGCTAATGTGAGAAGTTTACCATATGAAATATCTTTTGACCAACAAGGTCGGAGAAAGGGTAGGACTGAGAAAATAGTTTATTTGCCTACACCTGCTTTGTTTAACTTTGATAACAGGCAAGGATGGTCACTCATGGAGGAGGAGGTTGACACTTATGTGGGGGAACTCTCCCAGCAAGAGGAGAATGTTGAAGAGGATGCCGAAGACAATTCGGTTTAGCCCTCCAACTTGGGAGAGTCTTCATACTAGCAGGCCTCATTTGATTGGGGCGCGTCTTCTTCTTCATCTCATGCGCCTGACTATGACCATTCCTATGATGACCCACCAGCATGGGGGTACTATCCGCGCTATTGAGTCCCACTTAGGCCAAAAGGCTAAGCTTGGGGGGAGGTATACCAACATCACACTCAGATATATATCATGTTCGGTCGGTTCTTTGTATATCCATTGTTTCGCTTTCTTTTTGGTTTTTTTTGCTTCTTTCTAAAAACCCAGAAATACCAAAAATATTTTCGTTGTTTCTCTTGGTTTGTTTCTTTCCTTTGGTTTTCCTTAAAATAAAAATACAAAAATATTTTGCTTTGTTTGGTTTGCTTTGTTTTTTAGCTTTTCTTTGTTTGCTTGTTTCTAAAAAATTGAAAACACCAAAAATATTTGTTGTTCTTCTTTGGTTTTGTGAGTTCTTTGCAGGGTTCAGCCATCCTTAGTGGATTTTGGTTTCATGTTAATATTCAAGTCACACAAGTGAAGGGCAATAATGAAGATTAGGACAACTTGAGGTGTGGTAAGAGGCTGGTAACGAACTATATTTGTTTCAATTTTGTACATATACTCATCATTGTGAGCATGCTTAGCCTGTTTATGTAAGGTGTATGTCATTATGGATGCTTAGTAGTTCTTGCTTGTCTATGATTAGCTCCAGCTTGCTAATAGTTTGTAGCATGTCATATGAATGTTTGCTTGCATTGTTTTATTCATACTTTGGTATGATATCATGGTATCCTTCTCTGACTGTTCATGTGAATCGACTTGGCACATTCTCACGCATGCATATGACTAATCAATAGTCAGTAAGCCTGGATGATTTATTTTGCCTCAGAGTTCTTGTATCACTTTCATGCCATAATTAGTCCTATTTTGTTGCAAGCATGATTATGATAGTTATTGTTCTCTCGTTTGTCGCTCCCTCTCTATTTCTATCCTTCACTTGCACTGAGTATGTGCTCTACCTGTGCTTCCAACTCCCCAAAACCAATACTGCCAGCTGTGTCCACCATACCTACCTATTAGCATCATTTGCTACTTCAGCGCATATTCTGTATGCCGTGCTTTCTTCCAAAATAAAATGTTTGTCTATTTTGAGAAAGTTAGTTAGTAAAGCTCTCACGAACTTGATGGCACACTTTATTCCTTGCACTTAATAATCTTGAACCATTGTGACTAGTCCATGAAAGTTATATGCTTGCTTATTATATACTGGGAGTCAGTAGAACCGTGCTGTCACGGGGAACGCTTTCAATACCTGTTGGATATCTCATCTAGTTGATACTTTGCTCTTTTGTTACGGATGTCGACGATGTGAAATAAAAGCGGAGGTTGTGAGTTCATGGAGTTTATACATTGTGTTAGTGAAACGCCTGGGCTTCTAGCCTAAGCCATGCTTAATCATGGTGGAAACTTGTAGCAACACCATAATGAGCATCTATGAAGAGTCCTCAATAAAAAGCTATGCATATGGTAAATAAAAAGATTGCTGAGATGCTCATTGTCTACTTGCCTTGTCATTTTGGTTATGGGAAAGCTCATGTACCATGTGCAAGGGGTACCCCATTGGCGGTTCTCGATGATATGCATGTATTTACAATGACAAGAACTTTCAGGTGACCAAAGTTGAGTAGCATGCGGTCATACTCAAGGGACTTGGTTTCCAGTCTATGGTCTGTCAAGCATATGATTCAGAGTGGACCTCACTTTCACCTTAACCACATGAAGATGCCTATGATAGGGGCAATGAGAGCTCAAAGCTAATGAGTACCTTCCTTTCAGCATTGGGAAGCCTTTCAAACCTTCACAAAACTGTTTTCAAAACTCTGTTGAGTCACCACTTATTCTATGAGCACCTTCTTGAGAGCATAGTTGTCATTCTTGTGTTTGTTCCAAAACTTGGTTAATTATGTCATGACTTTGATGCTTGTATCTCTGATATCTTTACTTCTAGTCTTCATGTGAACTTCAGAGGTGCCTCATCATTTATATTGTGCTCTTCAAACAAAGGCAAGCGAGATACCACTCTATCATACCTTATTATGAGCATTGCAATGTTGCTCATGTTTATGTTTCATGCTACTTTTTATTATTGAGTTGGTTTCTCTTCATAGCTTGTAATGACTATTGAGTAGAATTAGTTGCATACTTCTTATTATGAATTGTCTAAGAATCTACTCCTGTGCTGAGAATATTTAAATCATATGAAGCAAAGTGTTTGTGAAAGTTCTTTTATCGCACTCAGTTTTCAACTGAATTACTTGAGGACAAGCAATAAGCTAAGCTTGGGAGGAGTTGATACGTCCAAAACTTATCTACTTTCTCGAACACTTTGCTACTGTTTCTTCTCTAAACTTGTGTGATTTGGATACAACTAACACGGACTGACGCTGTTTTCAGCAGAATTACCTTGGTGTCTTGTTTTTGTGCAGAAAATAAATTATCAAGAAAAATTTCAGAAAATATGCCAAAAATTATATTTCACCAGAAGATCCACAGAGCCAGAAGAAGAGACGGAGGGGAGGCCTAGGGGGCCCAGACCCACCCCAGGCGCAGGCCCACCTGACCCCGCGCCTGGTGGGGGTGCTGCCACCCCAGGCAGCTCCTCGGCCTCCCTCTGTGCCTATAAGTTTCCTTTCGACCTAAAAACCGAGGGGGTTCGATAGTTTTCCAGAAAGAGTTCCCCTCTGCCGCCACCACTAGAAACCAAGATTCGGATCCAGAAACTCTGTTCTGGTACCCTGCCGGGACAGGGAATTTGGAGAGGATCATCGCCATCGCCATCACCAGCGCATCTCCATCAACCACCGATGTTTCCCTCATCCATGAGTGAGTAATCCCCCGCTGTAGGCTTGGGGATGGTAGGGATTGGATGAGTTCTATCATGTAATCGAATAAGATCTGTTAGGGGCATAGTACCTAGTATCTCTATTAGTGCTATTTGACTTTGTTGCAACTTGTTGTGCTTAATGCTTGTCACTAGGGCCTGAGTGCCACAATCTCAGATCTGAACTTATTATTGAATCATTATGATAGTATTGTTTGTGATCTTATCTGCAATTTGTGTACACATATCATTGTCCGGATCCAAAGGCCCCAAAGTGATAATAATTGGGACAACCGGAGGGGATGGCTATGGTGTGAGGATCACATGTGTTCATGGAGTGTTAATGCTTTGCTCCGGTGCTCTATTAAAAGAAGCACCTTAATTGCCAGTAGTTCCCTAGAGGCCCCACTGCCACGGGCTGGCTGGACAGAAGATGTTGTGCAAGTTCTCATTGCGAGCACGTATGACTATATTTGGAGCACATGCCTAGGATTGTTTAGTACTTGGATGATTGTTATCATTTATCTGCAATGCCCTAGATCTTGAAGTTACATGTTTAGACTCGTCCATGCAACGCCCGTCCATCCATCCATATGCCTACCGCACTCGAATCCTACTATTACCATTACTGTTACTATTGCTCTTGTTTCACTATTGCTGTTGCTGTTGCTACTGATAAACTTCTATGAGCAAGAACTATTTCCAGGTGCAGCTGAAATGACAACTCAGTTGTTAAGGCTTGCAAGTATTCTTTGGCTCCCCTTGTGTTGAATCAATAAATTGGGTAATACTACCCGCGAATACTGTTGCGATCCCCTATAATTATGGGTTATCATTTGTAAACATGTAAGAGTACCTAGTAAAGCCTCTTGTTAAACTAGCTTGTTGGTTAATATATGATCATGGTTTCCTGATCATGAACATTGAGATGTTATTAACAACAAGGTCATATCATTAGGAGAATAATGTGATGGACATACTCCTATAGTTAAGCGTAGCATAAGATAAAGTCATTTAAATAGTTCACTTGCTATAAGCTTTCAAATACATAGTAACCTAAATCCTTCGACCATGAGATCATGTTAATCACCATCACCGGATGGATGCTTTGATGACATAAAACACCACTTCGTAACCGGGTGGTTATAAAGGTGTCACTGAGTGTTCGGAAAGTATGTGTTGAGGCACATGGATCAAGAGTGGGATTTGTCCATCCATATGACAGATAGATATACTCTGGGACCTCTCGGTGGAATGTTATCCAATTGGCTTGCAAGCATGTGATAGGCTCACAAGGGATCACATATCACAAGAACAAGAAAAGAGTACTTGTCGGTAACGAGGCTGAACTAGGTATGCAGAGATACCGACGATCAAACCTCGGATAAGTAAAGTATCGTGAGACAAAGGAAAATTGGTATCGTATGTAAATGGTTCATTTGATCATGAAGTAATCGTAGAAATATGTGGGAGCCATATGAATCTCGATCGGAGAAGAATCTCGATCATGTCTGCATAATTCACGATCAGTAGGGAGACACACTTAAGGATTCGATGTTGTTTAGTAGATATGTAATGTGAGTAAAGAGACTAGCCACCGGATACCGTCTAGCCTAAACCCTAGCCACCGGCTACCCTCTTCCCTAGGCATATAAACCCTAGCCCTGAGGCTCTCTCTACTCCAACATACCCGCTCCGGCTTAGGCGAAGCCCTGCGGGATGTCCCCTCTACTTCTGTCACCACGCCGTTGTGCTGCCGGAATCGCACAGAGAGAACTACAACCTCCGCTACCTGCTGGAACAAGGGAGAGTAAGGTCTTCATCGAGTACCGAACGCGTGACCGACTACCGGAGCGCTGCCGGAACGCGGCGCCGGAAGGATCGTCTACGCGATCTTAAGATCAGCAAGTGAACGACTACATCACCCATGAGAATCTTCTCTCATTAACCGCTTTGGAATCTTCGAGGGTGATTACTCTATCGACTCGTTGCTACAATCTAGTAGATAGATCTTGGTTTGTGTGTGTTCATGCGGTAGAATCTTTTTGTTTTCCATGCGACAAACCCCTACAATGGTTCCTTCCAGGTCGAGTATGTCCCATCTATCAATTCCGAGACCATCTGAGGCGGATCATCGATGATGGATGCAATTGTATTCACGCAACTATCGCGAGGGAGCTAGTTATCCGCCTAGATCTGAGTAAAGCGTCCATCCCCAATGCGCTTAATTAGTCCCTGGATCAGGATTTCCCTTCCATCCAAAATAGACCGCCATATTTGCGAAGGGTGAGGACCAAGACCTGCATCTAGAGAGAATTGTTAGGAAAATAGATTGCCTTTAGTAACCGGGCACGTAGAGATCCTGGCTCTTGCATCATTCTGCAGGATTGGTGTGCAGGTAAGCAGAGATTGAAAAGATCCAAATCTCTAAATCCAAGCCCTCCCAGGTGCTTAGGCATTGTCAAAACATCCCACGACACCCAACAAGGCCTTCTCTTCCCATTTGTACTCCCCCACCAGAATTTCCTACTCAACATATTGATATGTTCACAAAGGCCTCGGGGTAGTTTAAAGCACACCATTGTATATATCGGAATAGCCAGGGCCACTGACTTGATCAACACCTCCTTACCACCAGCTGAGAGTAACTTCTCAAGCCATCCTTTCACCTTGCTCCATACCCTATCTTTCAGAAATTTGAAAATTCCACCTCTTCATGATCCAACATCAATAGGCATACTGAGATATCTTTCATTTAAAGATTCATTGTTGACCTCAAGAATTCCCTTGATCAAATTACATCTAGGTTTTTGACATCCTTTTGTGAATAAAATGGATGATTTATCCTTATTAATCCGTTGACCCGAAGCTTAGCAATATCTCTCCAAAAGGGTTGACAGCTGTTCCGCTCCCTCTCTAGTACCCTTAAAAAACAGCAGACTATCATACGCAAACAAAAGGTGATTTACTAGTGGCACCGATGGTGCCACCTTAATACCTCCAAGATGCGATGACTCGTCATGAACTTTTAAAAGGCACGAAAGTCCTTCTACTGCTAGTAAGAATAAATAGGGCGAGATAGGATCACCTTGCCTGATTCCCCTCGATGGTTTGAATTCCTCAAGCTTTCTCCCATTGTATATAACAGAGAAAGAGACTGATCTGACCATTCCCATCACAACATTTATCCATTTCTATGCAAAGCCAAGTTTGGTCATAATGGCCTCCAAGTAATTCCGTTTCACACGATCATATGCCTTCATCATATCCAGTTTTAGCGCACAATAGTTGTTTATTTTTGACTTATTTCTCTTCATGAAGTGCAAGCATTCATATACTAATATGATGTTATCCATAATCAATCTCCCAGATAAAAAAGCAGATTACTCCTCGGAGATGATGTTAGTTAGAATTACCTTTAACTGATTGGCAATATCCTTAGAGGATATCTTATAGAACACATTGCACAGACTAATAAGGCAAAACTATGACACAAGAGTAGGGTTCTTGACCTTCGGAATCAAGACCAGGATCGTCTCATTAATTCTCTTTGTAGACTCGTTGCCCTGTACTATACTTAGTATAGCTCTGGTGACATCTTCACCATACACATCCTAGTGCCGCTAAAAGAAATGAGTCGGTAAACCATTTTGCCCAGGCGCCTTTGTCGGAGACATTTGGAAGAGGTCTTCCTTTACCTCGACACTAGAATACGTCACAGTGAGCAACTTGTTCATAGCTGCGGTAACTTTGAATAGTACATGGTCAAGCACACGTTCCATATCATGCACCCCTTCCAATGTATAGAGGTTACAGTAGAATTCTAATGCCAGACCTTGCATCTCAATTTTATCCTCCGTGATCTGCCCGTCAGGACGTTGTAGTGCTTTATTTAAGTTCTTTATCTTTCTCATGCTTGCTTGTTGATGAATTTTTATCACCATGGTTTAGCCAGTCGACACGGGAACGCTGCCACCACATTATTTCCTCATGGTGATAGAGTTCAACCAGGCGTTCACCGATTTTCAACTCACGGTGGCTAGGGCCTACTCTCGGCAGTAGATCCCTCAAGAGTTTTAACTCGTTTTCTAGCTTGTGAATCTCCTTGCGCACACTTCCAAAGGTCTCTGAACCCCACCTTCCAAGATCATGTGCCAAATTAGCCAGGTTAGCCCGCACATTGCCAACAACCAAGGTCGAGGCACCACCATTCCAACCAGCAACCACAATAGGCTTCAATTCCTCATGGCGTTCCCACATAGTCTCGTACTAAAATTGAGCCTTGATGCTGGGAGATGAAAGCTCCACATCACTCAGGTTAAGCAAAAGCGCACAATGATCCGATGTCACTGTATCCACATGCGTCACCATCTCCAAAGGGAACTACGCACTCCAGTCCGTCGAACCAAGCATACGATCAAGCCGAACCCTTGTATATGTACCGCCAGCAACTTTTTCCTCCCAGGTCTAGAAGTGACCTTTATACCCGATGTCTATGAGGTTGCACACATCAACTTCCTCTCAAAACCCTTGAATTTGTGTGTGAGTTCGGGTTTCCACGCCTTCATGCTCATCAACACGAAGTACCTCGTTGAAGTCCCCAATACAGAGCCAAGGTAAAGTGCTCGTACTAGAGATGTCCTTCATTGTTTCCCACGTCCTGTACCGATCAACAGTCTGTGCTTCTCCATATACACATGTGAGCCTCCACGGGCTATCTCCAAGACCCTCAACCGAGGTGTCAATGTGATACATTGAGTAGCCCAAAACTTCAACTTTTATATTAATATTCTAGAAAATACAAAGACCTCCTTTTCTACGAATACTACCAAATCCATAGGGCTATATCAAAACCTAGAGAACTAGCCAGAGCCTCGACTCTACTTTTGCTAATTTGAGTTTCTTAGATACAAAAGATAGCAGAGCAAACTTTCCAAAAAAATCACGCATCTCCCGAATTTTCGAGGCATTGCCCGCTCCTCGACAATTCATGCTATAAATACTCACTGGGCTTAGCGGAAGCGTGATGAGTGCGTGAACACTTTGTTGGGAGACCCCAAGAGGAAGGTATGATGAGCGCAGCTGAAAGGATCGTATGGGCACCTAGAGGGGGGGTGAATAGGTGCTACTTCAAATTTTCTTCTTTTCCAATTTAGGGTTTGACAAGAAAGGTAAATTCTATAGATTATGCAACTAAGGTGAATTTACCTATATGACAAACAAGAAACAACTAGCACAACACTAAGCAAGAACAAGTAAGTAAAGTGCAGTAAAGGATATAAATAACCAAAGTGGTGGACGTAGAGACACACGGATTTGTTTCCTGTAGTTCCTTCCTTTTGAGGGGAAGCACGTCTATGTTTGGAGAGAGGGTGGTTTCAAACCACCAATGCGACGAGAGGCCTCCCTTGTTCTCCGATGAATCTCACCCCAATGGGATCGATCAACCTTCCACTATATCGGCAACCTTCGAGGTGGAAGCCGGCACCTTTACAACAAGTTCGGGGCACACATCCACAACTTAATTAGAGGCTCCCAAATACAAGCAAGCTGTCAAGACAAGCTTGTAAGAACCGAATCAAAGCTAGGGTTTCCAAAGAAACACTAGAGCATGGGGGCCCTCAAGTGAATGAGGGGGGAAATGAAGATATCTCTTGGTGAAGCTGTAGATCAAGGCCTCCTCCTTCGATTCTCCAAATATCAATGACTTTGGATGGTTGGATGAAGAGATCTTGTAGATTTTGTGACTCTAATGGAGTTTGTGTTCTTGAGCAGGTCAAGCACCTGGAGGAAGGGGATAAGGGTCCCTATTTATAAGCAGCCCCCTCCATGAACTGTTTTCTGACCGTTGGAGAAGAACCAGACCGGAGACTCCGGTCTACACCGGAGATTCCGGTCCAGCCTCCGAACCAGTATGCAGTACGACTAGGCCCTTTTATGACCCAAGGGGGGCCGGAGACTTTGGTCCAGTAGAACCGGAGACTCCGGTCTGAGGCCACACCAGAGACTCCGGAGGAGCCTCTGGACCTTGCTCTGCACCCCCATACAGTATGACCTAGCCATGTTCTTGATGCCTCTACCGGGGACACCTCCGGAAACTCTGGTCCACACCGGAGACTCCGGTCCATGTAGACCGGAGACTCCGGTTTGGAATTTCTAGAACTACGTCAATCTTTGATGGCCCACAAGTATAGGGGGTGTATCGTAGTACTGTCGATAAATAGGAGTGTCGATCCCAACGAGGAGCAGAAGGTGCTGAACAGTGGTATGGAGCAGGAAATCCCTGTGAATACTTAGCAAACTGATTTTTAGAGGTTTTATGACAAGGCAACAAAACAAAGAGCAAGTAACAGAAGTAACGAACAAACGAAGCAAGTGGCCCAATCCTTTCTTAGCAAAGTACAAGCCGGCGGAAATACTTATAAGGATCAAACGTTCTCGAGGACACATGGGAATTCTGTCAAGTGCTTTCGCTGCAAATAGCTGAGTACTCTTCTTTGGTGTTTGTAAGTGTTGTGTGGGTGAACCTGTGCTAACATACTGCCCTTCCTAGGACTAATACATACTTGTGATTAAACCCCCTGCAAACATCCATAACTACAGGAAAGTAATTAAGATATAAATCTAACCACAACCTTAAACTCTGAGATCCTACACTCCCTTGTGCAAAGGTGTCCTAATAGGGGTTCAGGTTTCTGTCACTCCGGCAACCCCGCGATTGGTAGCCAAATACACAATGCATTCCCCTAGGCCCATAAATGGTGAAGTATCATGTAGTTGACATTCACATGACACCATTAGAAGAATAGCACCACAACGTAAATACTAAACCATCGAATAATAACTCATCACAGATTCACTACTAACAACATGACTTCTCCCATGTCCTCAAGAACTAAACAAACTACTCACGAGACATCATATGGATCAAGATAAAAGATGATATGGTAATGGATAACAATCTGAACATAAAAAATAATCCAATGGTTCCACTCACAAGCATCAACTACAATAGTAATTAACATCGGGAAAGTTTCCCCTAACGGATTAAAGCAATATCCAACACAATTGTTACAGCGGGATGGAGTGGTGATGGTGGTGCTAAAGGGAATATGCCCGAGAGGCAATAATAACATGGTTATTATCGTATTCCTTATTTATGATAAATGTTTATTTTGCATGCTATAATTGTATTAATACGGAAACGTTAATACATGTGTGTTTAAGAAACAAAAGGGAAGTTCCTAGTTATGCCTCTCTTATACTAGCTCGTTGATTAACAAGATGATCAAAGTTTCCTGATCATGGACATTGGATGTTGTTAATAACGAGGTCACAACATTAGTGTAATGATGTGATGAACATTCATCCGAAGTATAGCATTACAATAAAATTCATTGAGTTTATATTGCTATAACAACTTACAAAGTGATCCTAATCCTTAGACCATGAGATCATGTCAATCACTAACACCGAAAGAGTTTCTCGATGACATCAAACGTCACACCGTAATTGGGTAATTATAAAGATGGCTTCAGAACTACTAAAGTGTTATGTTGAGGTTCATGGATCGAGAGTGGAATTTTTTCATCCCGATGACGGATAGATATGCTCTGGGCCCTCTTAGTGACATCACATTGATTAGCTTGCAAGCAAGTGATTTGATCACTAGAATGTTATATCATGGGAACAAGAAAAAGAGTGCATGTCTATAACGAGATCAAACTAGGTATGGAGATACCGATGATCGAATCTCGGACATGTAATGTATCGTGAAACAAAGGGATTAAGATACTAGTGTAAAAGGTCCACACGATCACGAAGTCATCGTTGAATGTGTGGGAGTCAGTACGGATCTCCAGGTCCCGCTGCTGATTATTGATCTGAGAGGGGTCTCGATCATGTCTGCATTATTCGCGAACCGTAGGGTGACACACTTAAGTGATACCGACACCATTCGGAGCAAATGATATTTCAGAAAAAGAAAAGGAAAGCGCAGAAATTTATTTCACTAGACACCGAAACTGTTTTGGTTGAAATTGCTAAAACTAGTTCTGCACGTGAAATTGAATACTAGCAAGGCGTTTTATGTGAATGTTTGTTAATTAAATTAATTAACAAAATTCTGAATAAATAAATAAAAGTGTTTTATTTAAATGAGAGCTTGCATTAAATTTGGTGGAAATTTAATGCATGTGAGTGGATTTTTGAGTGGAGGCTCTTTTATGGGAGTGGAGGCTTTTCATTTTGAGTGGGAGCTCCACCCACATGAATGTGGGAGAGGTGGGGGCAGCCCCCATGGCTGGGTGCCATGCCCCTTGGGTACCCCCATCTCCCCTATAAAATGCCCCCCTCTCATCCTCTCAAAGTACACCTCCTCGCGAAGGATCTCTCTCCCCTTTAGAATTTCCCCATGGTCTCGGATCAGCGAGATACATGTTCCCGGTGGCTTTTTCTGGAAGGATTTGTTGCTTCCGCTGCTTCGCTGGAGCGAGGGCGTGGAGGTTTTCGGGGTACCCGTATGTGTGTGCGATCACGGATGCACCACTGATTTGTGGTGCTGGACTTGATGGTGCTGGACTGGCTGGACCAGATGGACTTCATCACAATATTGAGATCGGCAAGCATTCGTCTATATCATCCACGAGTACAACCTCGTTAATGCTATTCGGTCTTTGAGGGTATGTATTCTATGGATGTATATCCACCCGTTGCTTGTATCTAGTAGATAGATCTTGGTACATAGTTGTTCCCATCGTAGGAAATTTTTTGTTTTCTATGTTGCGAACCTGACAGTGGTATCAGAGCCAGGTTTATGTGTAGATGCTTTGCACGGGTAGTACACATATGAGTATGTGGGCGATGATGATCATTTTATTGCTTCTTAGTTGTACTTTGGATATTGGTGGCATAGTGGGATGAAGCGGCCCGGACAAACTTTACATGTCCTCGCACATGAGACTTGTTCCACGCTTGACATGCAACTAGTTTTGCATCAGTGGTGTTTGATTGCATCTTATATTGCTTGTTTTGCGTTTTATTAGCATAATAAGATGATCCATCATTTAGATATCAAGATAAGAATGTGTTCTTCCTTAAGTATGCACCGACAATGTTTCGTTGCTTCAAGACATAACGTGATGATCGGGTGTACTTGAATCCACGAGCATATCTCGGGTGTAAGACAGTTTTACACACGCGAATACTAAGGTTCTTACTTGGCGAGCCTAGCATGTACATACATGGCCTCGGAACACGGACCGAAAGGTTAAGCATGAGTCATATGTTTTGATATGATGACCATATGGATGCTCGCCTTTGAAGCTACACCGACTCACGTGATGATCGGACTTGGTGTAGTAGATTTGGTTCATGTAATCACCAAAAAGACACGAGGGATGTTGTTTTTGAGTGGGATTTCATTTCTAATTTGGATTAGTAGAACTCAATTTATCAGGAATTAAATCAAAGTGAATTTGCATAATTTGTTGTAGTCATTGGCATTCGTTCACCACCTTATGCTTAGTTATAATTGAGATGATAGAACTATAGAATTCTGGAAATATACTTTACGAACTGGTATCGTATTGTGTTGAGTGTCAATCTAAAGTTTAAAGTCCTATTGCAAACTTTCAGAAAACTTTATTTACTCTGTGAGATTTAATAATTGGTATTAAATCAAGAGTAACAATTCCAGTGTTAGTATCTTAAGTATCATGTTTGCCTCCATGATTCTTGATTTAAATATTGAGATTATCTAGGAGCTGAAAGAATTGTTTCAGAAACCATCATGTGTGGCAGATATAACGATATCTGAAACAATGTTTTGGTTGCAATATGATAGAGTATAATGTATGTTCTCATATTGGATGAGAATTTACAAAGGTTGGAGATGCTAGACATCCTAATCATCCAAAAGGGTTTTGGGAAGTAATGTTATACTCACAATTCGTCTTTATAAGCTACATTGGCTTGATCATGAAAGTTGTCATGATAAGGATGAATAGAAGATGTATGTAAAGTGTTTACTACACTAAAAGATTACTAAGGAATGGATTTTGAAAGAATACCAATCATTTGATGATGGTGATCTACTTCAAAGTGCAAGTCTAAAGGTATTATTATTTCAATATACACGCTTTGGACTATGTGCCATTGTATATGGCGCCACTTTTGATGTTGATAGATTCTTTTAAAAGGAAAAGGAAATGCTGAAAGAGAATCTATAAAATATATTTGGCAGAAAAGAAAAGATTGGAAATATCCAATTTAGGTATATGGATGATAAACATGTTATGGTTGTATTCTTTGCTTGTTAAACAATGTGGTTCTTGGGTATTGGATACCGAATTGGTTGGTATGAAATTTCATACAGAACAACGCAATTCATGAACCACAATGGCCTAAGTAACTATCAAGAGAATATGTGATGATGTTCATCGAAAACAAACAAACCGTTGTTTGTATTTCTCGTTGGCATCAAAGCTTGCCTTCAAGATTTGTTTTAATAATAGTTATTTAAATCAGGAATTATGAGAACAAAGGTTGTTCAAATAATTACCATATTCCATATAAGATGGATGATTTACAAATCTAGTTGGAGAAATCACATCCATAAAACCTAATGCTAAAATGTCGCAAGACAAATAATTGAAAATCACTTATGAAGTGACATCACTGTTTAAATTATATTGGAAAGAAAACATGAAGAATCTCCATATTCATGGATTTTTCGAGTCTTTGATTTGATCAAGTGACGCTTGTGAGACTTTCCTCGGGATAATTAAAACTTCGTTCAAAGGCCAAAGAAGAACGAACGACTAAAATATTGGAATTTATACATATCGATGTATGTATTCCATTATATGTAGTCGTAAGCGATGGGTTTCAACTTCATATACTTTCTCCAGAAGTTTGAGTGAATGTTCACTTAATGAGAAATAAGTATGAAATATTTGAAAATGTTCAAAGACTTTCAAGATGAACTGAAAAATCATTGTAACAAAAAAATAAAATGGTTTATGATTTTATCATAAGGTATTTATTTGAGTTACAAGTGTAATAAGAAAAATAAATGAATTATGATTTATCATAAAGGGATTTATTTGAGTTACAAGTTTAGCAAAACACCTAGATTTACATCTCCTGAAACACCATAGGAGTATGGATTGTTTGAGATTTGTAATGAAACCTTGTGTGACATGGTTGGATCAAAAGTGTTATTTATAAAACTGCCATTATGTTTTAAAATATTAAAGCTTTAGATACTACCGCTTTTACACTGAAAATAGCTCCATCTTGATCCGTTGAAATGACACCATATGAGTTATGGTTTGGGGTAAAACCCAAGTTGTCATTTCTTAAATTTTGGTATGCTAAACATAAGTAAGATGTTTACAACCAAAGTCGGATGAGCATTTCTTTGTAGGTTATTTCGAATAACAATTGGGTATTCCTCCATAACACCAAGGACAAAAGGGTTTGTTGCTTGAAATGTGAAGTTTCTTGAAAAAGGAATTTTTTCGCAAAAGTTAAGTGGGAGGACAATAGAACTTTGATAAGGTTAACAAACCTTAGCTAAATGTGCAGAGTTGCGCAGCGCCGGAAATGGTTCCAGAGGCTTCCATAATGCTCATAGCTTATGTGCCTCAAAGGTTGTGGTCACGGAGATCTAAGTTCTTATTGAACCAAGTCGGTCGGATAAATAAATCAAATGCTGAGATTTGAGAGTAAATCATTATTTTTTGAAAATGATGAACCGACCACATACAAAGAAGCGATGATGGGCCCTGACTCCGTCAAATGGCTTGAAGCCATAAAATCCGTGATAGTTCCATACACGAGAAATCAAGTTTTGAACTTAGAAGACCCTCCGGAAAGGTGTAAAAACCTATCGGTCGTATTTGGATCTATAAAGAAACAGACATGGATGTTTCACATCTATGAAATAGTCGACATGTCGTAAAGTATTTTATGACAATGTTCAAGGAGTTGACTATGACAAGATTTGATCTTTCATAGCGATATTTAGTCTGGACGGATTAAAATAGGAACCACTACATATAATTTGGTATATGGTAGATGAATAAACAAAACAAAGTTCTTCTAATAGAATGGTTACCTAGGACGTGTACATGACCCGATCCAAAGGGTTTTTGTTAATTCAAAGGATGCTAAAAAGGGCATGCAAACTTCAATGGTTGAAGTAAGCATCGTGGAGTTGGAATCTTCATCGTGATGAAAAGGAGTTTTCATCAGGAGATGATGAAGATGCTTGCATTTGCAAGAAATTAAGTGGGAGCGCTGAGACATATTTATAATACATTATGTGGAGGACATCTTGTTGATTAGAAATGATGTATTTTTTATTGACAAAGGTTAAGAATTTCATTTCGATGAAAGACTTAGACAAAACCCGAATATTTAGCATGAATGTCTATAGTGGATAGACTGTGACGCTAATATGGTTGTACCAAACATACATATATGAGATATTGAAGGAGTTCAATATAGAAACGACAAGAAATGATTCTTGTCGCGTGGAAATAAATTGAATCAAGATTCAAGTGTATCGACACTTGATAAGTGAAACAAGATTCAAGTGCTTTGACACTTGATGAGTTAAATCACAAGGATGTTTTGATCAATCATTCCATGATATGTACACATCCAGATATGTCCTATGCTCTAAATGTTATGAGCATATACCAGAATGAATCATAAAATGATCATTGGACAATAGTAAGGAAATTCTTATGATCTTTTGGAATAACTAAGAATATATTTGTGTAGAGGTGACAAACAATTATAAATAGTTCATTGTAAAGCGTTAATTGATACTAGTTTTGTCACAAGATAGAAATTAAGTTTATCTCAATTTAAACTATGGGTGGCACAATGTAATGGAAAGGAGATTCCATGATGGATTTGGATGAAATCCATAGTTAAGACATTGTGACGAATACTACAACAAAAAGGCTAAGTATATGACTGCTATAGTAGCAGCAATGGAGGGAATTTGTGTCAAGTAGTTTGTTATCAAACTAAGGTGTGGTTCACAACGGGCTAACACTAAATATATATTATATGACAATAGTATCGACATGATTTAACCCCAAGGAACTAAAGGTCTCACCAAAAGACCAAATTTATACAATGCCATCTCATTGGAGAATGAGTGATGCGTGAAGACGCAAAGACATGCAAATACACAAGGACCTGAAGCGTCAGATCCGTAGATTATGTTAACCACTTGCAATTGCGTATACGGAACACCAGAAAGCCATAGGTGTTCAATACGCAAAGTTTCAAACTAGATTATTGTCTCTAGTGCAAGTGGGAGACTGAAGGGAATATGCCCGAGAGGCAATAATAAAGTGGTTATTATCGTATTGCTTATTTATGATAAATGTTTATTTTGCATGCTATAATTGTATTAATACGGAAACGTTAATACATGTGTGTTTAATAAACAAAAGGGAAGTTCCTAGTTATGCCTCTCTTATAAACTAGCTCGTTGATTAACAAGATGATCAAAGTTTCCTGATCATGGACATTGGATGTTGTTAATAACGAGGTCACAACATTAGTGTAATGATGTGATGAACATTCATCCGAAGTATAGCATTACGATCAAATTCATTGAGTTTATATTGCTATAACAACTTACGAAGTGATCCTAATCCTTAGACCATGAGATCATGTCAATCACTAACATCGGAAGAGTTTCTCGATAACATCAAACGTCACACCGTAACTGGGTGATTATAAAGATGGCTTCAGAACTACTAAAGTGTTATGTTGAGGTTCATGGATCAAGAGTGTAATTTGTTCATCCCGATGATGGATAGATATGCTCTGGGCCCTCTCGGTGATATCACATTGATTAGCTTGCAATCAAGTGATTTGATCACTAGAATGTTATATCACGAGAACGAGAAAAAGAGTGCATGTCGGTAACGAGATCAAACTAGGTATGGAGATACCGATGATCGAATCACGGACATGTAATATATCGTGAAACAAAGGGATTAAGATACTAGCATAAAAGGTTCACACGATCATAGAAGTCATCGTTGAATGTGTGGGTGTCAGTACAGATCTCCAGGTCATGCTGCTGATTATTGATCGGAGAGGGGTCTCGATCATGTCTGCATTATTCGCGAACCGTAGGGTGACACACTTAAGGGATACCGACACCATTCAGATCAAATGATATGTCAGAAAAAGAAAAGAAAAGCGCAGGAATTTATTTCACTAGACACCGGAACTGTTTCGGTTGAAATTGCTGAAACTGGTTCTGCATGTGAAATTGAATACTAGCAAGGGGTTTTATGTGAATGTTTGTTAATTAAATTAATTAACAAAATTCTGAATAAATAAATAAAAGAGTTTTATTTAAATGAGAGCTTGCATTAAATTTGGTGGAAATTTAATGCATGTGAGTGGATTTTTGAGTGGAGGCTCTTTTATGGGAGTGGAGGCTTTTCATTTTGAGTGGGAGCTCCACCCACATGAATGTGGGAGAGGTGGGGGCAGCCCCCATGGCTGGGCGCCATGCCCCTTGGGTGCCCCCTCTCCCCTATAAAAGTCCCCCCTCTCATCCTCTCAAAGTACACCTCCTCGCGAAGGATCTCTCTCCCCCTTTAGAATTTCCCCATGGCCTCGGATCAGCGAGATACATGTTCCCGGTGGCTTTTTCTGGATGTATTTTTTGCTTCCGCTGCTTCACTGGAGTGAGGGAGCGGAGGTTGTCGGGGTACCCGTACGTGTGCGCGATCACGGATGCACCACTGCTTTGCGGTGCTGGACTTGATGGTGCTGGACCGGCTAGACCAGATGGACTTCATCACGATCTTGAGATTGGCAAGCGTTCGTCTACATCATCCACGAGTACAACCTCGTTAATGCTATTCGGTCTTCGAGGGTATGTATTCTATGGATGTATATCCACTCGTTGCTTGTATCTAGTAGATAGATCTTGGTACATAGTTGTTCCCATCGTAGGAATTTTTTTGTTTTCTATGCTCTACAGGTGCTGGTGGAGATGATGGTGTGGATGATGATGATGATCCCGATGAAGCCTAGCTTGATGATGGTGTTGATGGCGACAGTCTCCCCTCTCCGGGAAGGAATCCCCCGTCAGAAATCTGTCTGATGGAGAGATCTTTCTCTCTCGGTGTTTTTCGCCCCCGAGAGGCGGCGGAAATCTATTTGTGGTCGCTCTCCTGGTGTTAGGGTTCCGTAGGGAAGATATAGGCGAAGGGGCGGAGTCGGAGGCCGAACAGGTGGGCCAAACCCACCCTAGGCGTGGGGTCAGGTGGGCCCGCGCCTAAGGGGTGTGGGCCCCCTGAGGCCCCCCTTCTCTCCTCCTTCCGGCTTCCTTCATCTTCTGGTAAAATAATATGTTTCCATATTTTTCTGGTAATTTTTTTATCTTCACAAAATTGCACCAAAACGCTGTCTTTTCCATTAGAATCCAGACTCTGGCAGTCCATCCTCCAGGAATCATCCAACATGCATAAACAGATGAAAGGCCATAAGTAATACCTCATAATAAGACAAATATCAATGAATAGAGGTAAATTATGATATAGAACGGTGATGCAAATTGGGCGTATCAACTCCCCCAAGCTTAGACTTCGCTTGTCCCCAAGCGAATACTGAGCTCAGTAAACATGTCCACAGGTTCATGGAGTGAAGTGTTGATAAAATAATACGAACAAGAAGCATCACACTTACCATTGCACAACTCATAGAAGAAAGAAACTCACCATTATATAACTTAGCTTGCAACCAAGTACAACAGTCACAAATAGAGATGCATAAAGATAAATCATAATTGGAGTTGGCAAACTTGTTCCTGGTCAGAGAACACCAGGTAAACAGTTTCACAAAAGCTTTTTTGTAGAAATTTCAAAACAGGAGCACTCTTTGCTCAAAAAGGTTTTTCATAAGTGAAGGCTTTCAAAGTAATACTCAATAGATAAGAGTTTTGTGCAGAAAAGGGAGATAAAGAACATGATTGAATAAATCACCATATGAATGCTTGAAACACAACAACTCAAATGCTTGTTGGAGATAGAGAGGAAGTAGGTTTACTGACTCAACTGGTAGCTGGTAGAAAGGTCCCTTCTTAGAGGGTAGTAGGGATTACAAGTCATAAAGAGCTTCCAAAAGATTATGGTACTTACTAGCTTTGAGCCCTCATTGCCCCTATTATAAGCATCTTTAGATGATTAAGGTTAAAGTGAACAAAGATGGAGTATATGCTTGACGAAATATAAGTTGGCAATCTCATGTCCCTTGAATATGCAGGCCACTCCTCATGCATACTCAACTTTGGGTCCAAGTAAGTTCTTGTCATTGTAAGTATTTGCATATCATTGAGAACCGCCAACGGGGTACCCCTTGCACATGGTACAGGAGCTTTTCCATAACCAAAATGACAAGGCAAGAAGACAATGAGCATCTCAGCAATCTTTTTATTTACTATGCATATAGCTTTTTATTGAGGATGCTTCATAGATGACTCACTATGGTGATGCTGCAAGTTTCCACCATGATTAAGCATGGCTTAGGCTAGCGGCCCAAGCGTTTCTCTAACACAGAATACAAACTCCATGGACTTACAAGTCCCCTCTTTATTTCACACCGTTGACATCGGATAGACAAAAGAGCACGATATCAACTATGTACGACAAGGTACAAGTGCAATGTTGAAAACGTTCCCCGTGACAACACGGTTCTGCTAATCCCAACATATAGATGCAAGCATATACAACTTCGATGTCCACAATGGTTCAAGTTTATTAGGGGCAAGTAAATAAAGTGTGCCATCAAGTTCGTGAGAGCTTTACTAACTAGTTTTCACATAACAAAATACTTTTTAATTTGAAAGGTAGATGAAGCTTGAGAATTTTCTAGGAATAGCAACACCTACTAGGTAGATATGGTGGACACAAGTGGCAAAGGTTTTTGGTTCAAAGGGTTTTGGAAACATGAGAAGTATACCTTCTCAAAACAGGTTTTTGGCTAGCAAGGCTCGATAGCAAGCAAGAGAGTTGAAAGAAACAAGAAAACATACAAGTAATAAAGCCAAACATGCAATCTTCCTCGAAGATACAAAAGAATCTTAAATAAAGAATACTATTATGAGCCAACAAGAAAACAAATGATACAAAATACCTGTAAGCTTTTTCTTTCTTTCTTTTCTTTCAAACTAATGCCACTGAACAGAACTCGGTTTGCCAAAATCAATTTAGATCCACTCGATGATCGCAAAGTGGTGCCAATACTGAACAACAAGATCCATCATATAATAGACATTGCAAACTAAAAATAAGAAGTGCAAAAAGTAAAGATGAGACTTCTCATTAATATTCCAATAAAGGCACCCACACCAAGGGATACATAGATAACCAACTAAAAGAGAGATACTTCCACATGCAAACCAAACTATAAGATAACTTCTCTACCATAGATATGAATCCACTAAACAGGTAAAATATGAAAGATAATGGTGGTGATACCGTGACACTCCCCCAAGCTTGGAACAAGCGAAGGGGATGCCAAACCTGATGACGAATCACTCCTTCGGTGGTGGTGTTCTTCCAATTAAATCTCCACAGGCTTCTTGCCTTTGTTGGTGGAGGCCATGGTGCTCTAAACTTGAGGAGATTTCCTGGCAGAAACAGATCGAACCGAAAACATGACGAGAACATGATGCAAGAACCTCGGGGAACCCGGGGTGTTATATATTACGAAGATTCAATGCATCAGGAAAGCTTTGACACGAAAACGAAGTGGAGACGGAGTTCGGGGGAGTCAAACCCCCTCCAGGCACGGCCAGGCTGGGCCCGCGCCTGGGGTGGGTTTGTCCACCCCGGGCTCCGTTTCCTCTTCAGTTTCGTCCCGTAACTTCCCTTATGTATTAAAAACATTGAAAATATAAAAAGATTGGGGTTTCACGAACCTTCTGTTTTCACCACTTTTACCTATTCAAAGACGAACTCTGCGGATTCCTTCTCTCTTCCTCCTATGAATTTCCTTCATACAAAACTTTGCACAAACTCAATGACAACATTAGTGTAAGCAAAAACAATAAACCTTTGGTGCACACTTCAACTGAAAACCCCATCAAAACAAAAGCTTATGTAAGAGGCAAATGCAAATGAACGGCAGAAATCTATCAAAACAGACCAGCAGGTAAAGATTGATTTTTTCGAAGACCTTCTGTTGCTCAAATCAAGAAGTGCAGAACTGATGAAAGTTGGGTAACAACTTGGAGAACAAGATCAGAAAAATTCAGCTCCATCCGACGTACTGAGCTTCGTTTTGAATTTTTACAATGCAGCACAAAAATCTGTCCCACGACAGCCACTTTTCACAACTCCTCTACTTCACAAAAGTAGTTGAACTTGACACAAAAACCAAAACAAAAAGGATAAGGAGCGGTTATTACAGAGGTAATAACTTCCAAGACTTGACAGAACTCTTGGGTTATCTCCCAACAAGTACTTTTCTTTAACGCCTTTAAGTTAGGCTTGAAACTTACAAAGATGCTCACATAGGATATATATATCTGGAGTGAAAGAGAGCATCAAGAAGCAAATAACCAAAACACTTGTGTCTAACCCACTTCCTATGCATGGGGGTATCATGAGAAACGAATTGTTGAAACAAAAATCCACAAGCATAGGAAGACAAAACAGATGCAACTTTAAATCTCTCAACATAAAATGGGGAAACTTAACATCATTGAGATGCATAAAATCATGTTTCACTCTCTCAAAATAACCTTCAGTAGCACTTTGAATAAAGTTGAAAATATAACTGTCACTAGAAACAACTTTATCATCAGAATAAGCATACTTACAGTCATCAAAAATAGGTCCAAGGTCATTGACTGGATCAATTTAAGCAAGTTGTTCCATCCTGAATTCTTTATTAGGCAAGCTATTTTCACAAGGAGCTTTAGCAAATTTGGAAAAGTTAAACTCATAAGAATCTACATCAAAATTAGTTAAAACTTTTTCCTTCTTACAATCAATAATGGATCCACAAGTGTTCAAAAAAGGCCTACCAAAATTGATAGGACAAGTATTGCTAGCTGCTGAATTTAGCACTAGAAAATCAGAAGGATACTTAATCTTACCACAGAGAACCTCCACATCTCTTACAATACTAATAGGGCAAATGGTCTCCTTGTTTGCAAGGTGAATAACCACATCAATGTCCTCAATCTCACAAGGACCAATCTCATGCATAATTTCCCTATAAAGCTCATAAGGAATAGCACTAGAACTAGCACCAATATCACATAAACCATAGTAGCAATGATCACCAATTTTAACAGAAAGCACAGGAACACTAGCTTTTCTAGCCTTACTAGGATGAGAGATAATATTGTGCATCTTCACAGAATACAATGTGCTCATCCTCTCTATTTCTAGTGATAGTGTCTTTCACAATAGCTATCATAGGTTCATCACTCAAATGCTTACCAGGCTCCACAGTTTTCATTGTACCTTTGTTATCTGCACTAATAATCATGGAATACTCCTTTACCTTAGCTGGAAAAGGCATTTTCTCAACATGGGGTTCAGGCACAATATAATTAGTAGTACAAACTTGAGTACTTCTAACGGGAGCATGACTAACAACATCTTTATAAGGAGCATGGTACTTGTTCCACTTCTTCTTGGGAATTTCAATGTAAGAGGCAAAGGCCTTAAAATAGCTGGCAATACTTTGGGAATCAAGACCAAACTTATTGCTAATATCATGAAAGTTATCAGTACCCATAAAAGATTTAATGCACTCATAATCATAGTTTATACCTGACTTTCTTCCTTTGTCGTTCTCCCAAGCCTCAGTATTATCTTGAATACGGTCTAAAAGATCCCATTTAGCTTCTTGCTTCATACTTGTGAATGATCCAGTACAAGAAGAATCTAATAAACCTTTATCATGAAGAGAAAGCCTAGCATAAAAGTTATTGAGAAAAATATTGTTAGGGAGTTCATGAATAGGACATTTAAGCATTAGCAGCTTCAATCTCCCCCAAGCTTGAGCTGTACTTTCTCCATAAAGAGGCCAAAAGTTATATATAAGACTTCTATCCTTTTGGATTTCACTGGGAGGATAAAATTTAGAGTAAAAGAGAGATGCCATCTCCTCCCATTCCATGGATTGTCCATTCTTTAGCAACTTATACCATGCCTCAGCTCTCCCTTTCAAGGATATGGAGAGTAACTTCTTCACCTGTTCAGTTATGATACCTGCACACTTAAACAACCCGCATAATTCATGGATATAAAGCAAGTGATCACCAGGATGGATAGTTCCATCCCCAAAATAATAATTATCCATGACACGATTAACAATACTCGTAGGTATATTAAAAGGATCTATCTCAATAGGTGGTGGTTCATCTACTACCATAGAAGTGTTAGTAGTTTTCCCAAACAGAAAACCAAGTGGTTTATTCATATCGGAAACAAAGTAACAAGCAGTAACAAAAGCAATACTCATAGTGAAAGTTTCCCTTACCAGTTCCACTCTTCAATAGCGCTTCACTCCCCGGCAACGGCGCCAGAAAATAGTGATGACCCAAAAGTATAGGGCGTGTATCATAGTACTTTCGATAAATAGGAGTGTCGATCCCAACGAGGAGCAGAAGGTGTTGAATAGTGGTATGGAGCAGGAAATCCCTGTGAATACTTAGCAAACTGATTTTTAGAGGTTTTCTGACAAGGCAACAAAACAAAGAGCAAGTAACAGAAGTAACGAACAAACGAAGCAAGTGGCCCAATCCTTTCTTAGCAAAGGACAAGCCGGTGGAAATACTTATAAGGACCAAACGTTCTTGAGGACACACGGGAATTCTGTCAAGTGCTTTCGCTGCAAATAGCTGAGTACTCTTCTTTGGTGTTTGTAAGTGTTGTGTGGGTGAACCTGTGCTAACATACTGCCCTTCCTAGGACTAACACATACTTGTGATTAAACCCCCTGCAAACATCCGTAACTACAGGAAAGTAATTAAGATATAAATCTAAGCACAGCCTTAAACTCTGAGATCCTACGCTCCCTTGTGCAAAGGTGTCCTAACGGGGGTTCAGGTTTATGTCACTCCGGCAACCCCGCGATTAGTAGCCAAATACACAATGCATTCCCCTAGGCCCATAAATGGTGAAGTATCATGTAGTCGATGTTCACATGACACCACTAGAAGAATAGCACCAGAACTTAAATATTAAACCATCGAATAATAACTCATCACAGATTCACTACTAACAACATGACTTCTCCCATGTCCTCAAGAACTAAACGAACTACTCACAATACATCATATGGATCAAGATAAAATATGATATGGTAATGGATAAAAATTTGAACATAAACAATAATCCAATGGTTCCACTCACAAGCATCAACTACAATAGTAATTAACACCGGGAAAGTTTCCCCTAATGAACTAAAGCAATATCCAACACAATTGTTACAGCGGGACAGAGTGGTGATGGTGGTGCTGGTAGAGATGATGGTGTGGATGAGGATGATGATCCCGATGAATCCTAGCTTGATGATGGTGTTGATGGCGACGGTCTCCCCTCTCCGGGAAGGAATCCCCCTGGCAGAAATCTGTCTGCCGGAGAGATCTTTCTCTCTCGGTGTTTTCCGCCCCCGAGAGGCGGCGGAAATCTATCCATGGTTGCTCTCCTAGTGTTAGGGTTCCGTAGGGAAGATATAAGCGAAGGGGCGGAGTCGGAGGCCGAACAGGTGGGCCAAACCCACCCTAGGCGCAGGGTCAGGTGGGCCCGCGCCTATGGGGTGTGGGCCCCCCTTCGCTCCTCCTTCTGGCTTCTTTCGTCTTCTGGTAAAATAATATGTTTCCATATTTTTCTGATCTTCGCAAAATTGCATCGAAACGCCGTCTTTTCCATCAGAATTCAGACTCCGGTAGTCCATCCTCTAGGAATCATCCAACATGCATAAACAGATGAAAGGCCATAAGTAATACCTAATAATAAGACAAATATCAATGAATATAGGTAAATTATGATATAGAATGGTGATGCAAATTGGGCGTATCAATCTTGCAGGAATCTTTCCAAAGTGTGAGGGTACTTTTCACTTATCATAATAGCAACCTATGGACAGTGACAAACTGTAAAATGATCTACTTGTTGTTAACGAACACCAAAAGTGATTATGACAATAAGTGTCCTTTCAATCTCCCCCTTTTTGGTGTTCGATGACAACAAGTGATTTTGCATGGAATAATTTTTATGGGGCTCCCCTGACTATGTGCAAAAAGGTAAACAAGTAAATCATGCAAGGTAGATAGTATCAACGATAACACACATAGATCCCACATGAGTTACAATAGTAGGTGCACATGCACATAGTCACAAACATAAGCGGCAAATAACACACATGAAGTTCAAAGTTCAAATATGGAAAATGAAAGCAAATAAGAGCCAATCCAAAGCCCTGAACCATGCAAATCGCTGATAATGCCTTCCCCTGTTGGGGATATGCTATATGGGTACCCTCATAGCATGTCTCCTATCCGGATAACCCGGGTGTCCGACAGTTGGTAGCATGGCCCATGGCCTGCTGGACGACCCAGTTAGATGGATCCAGAAGGGAGGCCCATGTCGGATAAAGGAAGGCTACGGTGGAGTCACCAGCGTACCCGGAGCCTTGGAGTACAAGACACACAAGACTAGTAATAGACGGTGTAGGACTCTGTAACCTGTCCTACTAGGACTTTTCCCTGTAACCCTAGGACCTGGCGACTATATAAGTCGGGCCTATGGGAGACTTTAGGGCACAACTTCAGACAATCGAGTAGCGATTTACATACACCTTGCACAGCGAACCTCTCTCTGTAACTCGGCGTATTGCCATTATAGTGATTTATAGCAGGAGTAGGATTCCGCCACCGTTGTGGGATCTAAACCTGGGTAAGCTGTGTTACCTCGTACCCATCAACCGTCCGCCTTCCCCCACGTCTCTAAACATGCACTGTAAGGACCCCTCCATGGCCTACTCGTCGGCAATACCACGACAGTTGGCGCCCACCATGGGGCAAGAGGTGCTTCAGGCTCTTCAACGGGCGAGGACCAAGATCTTCGCGGGAATCGGCGAAACCGTAGCCATCGGCCGCATTTTCTTCTCCGGCAACGTTCCGATCGTCCCTCCCGAAGAGTTCTGGATCCCGGCGAAGACGAACCCTACTTGGTGTTCGATCATTCCTATCAGAGACATCCACCTCTTCATTGGCGGAACCGACTCGGGCACTAGTTCCTTGGGAGTCGGAGGAGCATCAAGGCCCGTATGGACCGCCTACGGGCAGGATACGTTCATGGAAGGATCGATGTCGGATCTCTCTTCGGAGTTTGCCGACAAAGATCGGAAAAATTCAAGGCCCACCCGAACCGCCCATGTGAAGGACATAAAGGTGGAAGATCACTGCAAGTCCGCCGACTTCGTCCGTGCGTCTGGACAGCAGAGATCCAAGTTTGTCGATGTGGTTACCATCCTCGATCTGGCGCATTGCGTTTAGAGAGAGGGCGAAAAACCCCGCGATTACCTCGCCAGGTGGCTCCGTATACGAGCCGATCTGGCCCACTACCCCAATGATGATGCTATGTATCACTTTGTAGAAGGACTGGACCATGGCACGCTTCTCCGGCACTCTCTAAGGCAGCAGCAGGCTTCGGGACGCCTTACCTTCAAAGGCATGGTGAACACTGTCAATAACTATGCGGAGGCTGAAGCAGCAGCTTAGACAGCGCTTGCGCTCATTGACGGAGCCCCTCTGATTCAGCCACCGCTGCCTCCGACCGCCATCGCCGCAGCTGCGCCGCCACCTCCAGTCGTCGTCGTTGCTGTTGCACCTCCACCCCCCGTCATTGAGGAAGTCCTGGTACCCTATGACTCTGTGATTGACGCGCTATACGCCGACTTCAGTGCAGATTCAGAGGATATAGATTTCAGTCCAGAGGAGCTAGACTTCGCCATGCAGGAGATGGAGGAAGAGGACATGCGCGACGAGCAAGCCAACAACGCCGTCGCGTCTCGAGAGGTGTTCGTCACCATTGGGACGGCGATGGATGAAGATCAACCCGGACGAGCTCCGCCTACAGCGCTGGAAAAGGGGAAGGGGCCACTTATTGCTGCTGACGATGAACACACAAAGGTCATGCCTCCTCCGCCTAACCCACTTCAACAGCCGCAGGAACCCGGCACCGGCCCGAGCAACAACAACACCGCAAACTTGTCGCCTCTGGCATCCACGTATGCTGCTACCCAAGTTACTCCAGCTGATAGAGTGATGTACGACAACCTCCTCGTCGAGCCAGCAACCGTCGCTCATATCCAGAACGTGACCCAGCTTGACGAGAAGCGCCAGCAGCTGCTGGAGGAAGTGCAGGCCATCACGGAGCAAGGCGCTAAGCTAGATCAAGATCTGGTCAACGCATAGAAGTCCATAGAGAAAGCTAGAGCAATGGAGGTTGAGTACAAGACTCTGCTTCAGCAGCAGAAGGCCAAGAAAGCTCCGGCTCGCGTCATCAACGATCCTGGTGTATGGCGAAACCTAGGATGGGCTCCCTCGAAGCCGGCACAGGCCAAGCCATACATTGACAGTGAAGGTAGGCAGGTGATGCCCACCCCTCTCCTCAACCTCGCCGTCGCCAAGACCCTTCTGGAACAGGATCGATCGCCTGAGGCGGTGGAACAGGTCTATGACCTAGTGGCTAAGGCGGTGAAATACCAGGAAAAGGCCACCTCTCAGAGGGTGGAGTTTGACCCAGTGTTTTTCTGGTCTAGCCAGCATAAGCCGCCAAGGGACAGATCTCCTCTTGATGTCGGGTCTCAGACGGGTTCGTCAGAACGAAGACGGAGGGATGCGCGCAACAGGAAGGATGCTATCCCCATATCCTCCAACCATGGAGAAAAGGCCCGACTTCGTCGCCCATCGCCACCGCCCCGCTCCCCCCGACATCGCGAAGACCCAAAGGCTCACCATCATACGGATATTCCCCCGCCAAGGCAGAGCGGCATCGTCATCCGCGACAACACGGAGCAGACCCGTCATGACGGAGAGCGCAACCAAGGACACAAGAGCAGGTCACACCATGACCCTCCGCGTCCGACAAGCAACCGCGACAGGAGTGAGGCATCGCAGGAGGGTAATAGCAAGAAGGCTAACCCACCGCCACCTCCGCCTCCGTCACCACCCAGCAGTCACCATGGCGGAGGAGGCCCGCGTCGTTCACGCAGCCCATCCCCTGTTGACAAGAAGAAAAACCCGGAGCCATACGACGCACGTTCGTGGATCAATAAGATCCACGAGGCCTAGGAAGGACCATACCTGGGACCACGTTGCTTTGGACCTGCGATACGGTCCGCAACTTACCCCAAAGGTTTCCGGATAGACAAGACCATAAAGCCCTATGACGGCACCGCTAAGCCAGCTACATGGTTGCAGGACTACGACAACGCGGTATAAATTGCCGGGGGTAACCCCAACGTTGCCGTCAAGTACCTCCCATTGATGTTGGCAGGCACGGCCCATCAATGGATTGATGACTTGCCGGAGAAATCCATCTGCAATTGGTTGGACATGCAAGAAGCGTTCACCAAGAACTTCGAGGGTACGTACAAACGTCCCTGCACTGTTGGCGATCTACAGCGGTGCGTGCAAGAGAAAGACGAGACATCTCGTGCCTACCTCTCCCGCTGGCTGGATATGAAAAATTCCTGCGCAGGAGTACACGCTCAGACCGCCATGGCCGCCTTCATCGATGGGTTGGAAAGAGGCACTTTGCTCCGACATAAGCTGAAGCGCTTGCAGGACAATCACTAGCTTGACTTGAACCAGATGATTCAGTTGGCCAGTGAGTTCGCAGCTGCCGACGACGATGCTCGCGAATCCTTGCCGGCAATGGCCGTTCCAACTCAAGCTCGGAGGAACAACAGTACAAAGCGGAAAACCGCTCCAGAAGAAAAGCAAACTCCCGACATGGTCGCCATGACCTTTGCAGGACGAGGTGATGGCGGACAATGTGGCCGAGGACGGGGAGCTAGCCGTGGGCAGCAGCGAGGAAGTGAAACTACCTCGACAGCGCTCCGTGTTCCCCAAACTTACGAGGAGTACCGCGATATGCCGTGCCTCGCACACCTCGATGTCAACGGCAAGGTCACCCATACCAATCGACACTGCAAGTTCGTCGACGACCTCAAGGAGGACCCGGAGTCCGGCTACAAGCAAATTCGGAAGAACAGACCGCGAGGAAAGGGCAAGGGGAAGAAGAAGGAGGAGGAGTCCAAGGATTCAAGTGACATGGATGAGGATGTTCACCCCAAGCACGCCGCCAAGGGCGACGACAAGGGCAAGAACCCCTTCGTGAAGAAGGCACCAGTTTACCACACTTTCCTTGGCACCCCTTCCGCCCGACAACAGAAGACCTCTAGGAGGATCCTGATGGCTACTCTACCCCTAGTTCCCCAGTACATGCGCTGGTCGGAGGTTCCAATTACTTGGGACAGGAAGGATCACCCAGACCTCATCCCTACGGAGAACCAATACGCCATGGTCATCAACCCCTTGATTGACGGCATTGAGTTCACCAAGTGTATGGTGGATAGTGGAAGCAGCATCAATATCATGTACCTAGATACATTGAAGAAGATGAACTTGACGGAGGAAAACCTAAGGCGGACAAACACCATCTTCCACGGCGTAGTTCCTGGTCGGGAGGCTCGGTCCCTTGGGTGCATCACACTTCAGGTAGATTTTGGCGATGTTAATAATTACCGCCAAGAGCGCATGACCTTTGAGGTGGTCCCCTTCAAGAGCATGTACCACGTCATATTCGGTCGCGACATATTCCACACCTTCATGGCCAAGCCATGCTTCGTCTACAACAAACTCAAGAAACCCGGACCAAACGGTGTCATCGCCGTATCTAGAAGCTTTACCAAGGCAAGGGACTGCGAGATAAATGAAGCAGCCTTCGCGGAAGCTGTCCTCTACAACAAAGAATTGGCCACTTCGTTCACTACACCCTACGACACATTTTGCTATGTTACGATGCCCTTTGGGCTAAAAACGCAGGTGCTACGTAGGACAATGCAACGTTGCCTACACGATCAAATTGGTCGGAACGTTCACGCCTATGTGGACGATATAGCGGTGATGTCTAAAAAGTCAAATGACTTAATCTCTGACCTAAAAGAAACCTCTGATAATCTCTGGAAATACAACATGATGCTTAACCCTAAGAAGTGCATTTTCGGGGTCCCGGCCGGCAAATTGTTGGGCTTCATCGTTTCCCAGCGTGGAATCGAGGTCAACCCAGAGAAAATCAAGGCCATCTTAAACATAAATCGTCCGACATGCCTAAAGGACATTCAACGACTAACAGGTTGTGTTGCAGCAGTTAGTCGGTTCGTTAGCTGACTTGGAGAGAAGGCTCTACCGCTGTACAAGTTGCTGAAGAAGGCGGACAAATTCACGTGGACGGACGAGGCAGATGCAGCATTGAAGCAGCTCAAGGAGACTCTTTCCTCAGCGCCCATCCTTGCAGCACCTGAGCCTGGAGAGCCCATGTTAGTTTACATGGCGGCAACCAACCGGATAATCGGCATCGTCGTCGTGGTAGAGCGGAAGGAACCAGGATATGAGCACGGAGTTCAACGACCAGTTTACTACGTAAGAGAGGTCTTGACGGATTCCAAGAAGCATTACCCGCACTACCATAAGATAGCTTATGGAGTATTCCTTGCTTCTCGGAAGCTGATACATTACTTTCAGGAGCACCCAATCACAGTGGTGAGCAAAACTCCACTGTCCGACATTATCAACAACAGCGACGCTACAGGAAGGGTCGCGAAGTGGGGCATTGAACTTGCCGCCTTCGAGATCACCTACAAGAGACGCGACGCTATCAAGTCACAAGCCTTGGCGGATTTTATTGCAGATTGGACAGAGATGCCAGATGTTACTCCGTTGCTGGAACCAGAGTACTGGGTGATGCACTTTGACGGATCAAAGCTGCTCAACGGCTCGGGGGCTGGTGTACTGCTACAGTCATCAACTGGGGACAAGCTACACTATGTTTTGCAGATCCACTTCGAGGCTATAAACAACATGGCGGAGTATGAAGCACCCATTCACGGATTACGTGTAGCCAAGGATATTGGCATGAAGCGCATAGTTTGCTGTGGAGATTCCGACTTGGTTGCCCAGCAGGTGGCTGACACCTGGAATGCACGGAACCCTATGATGGCAGCATATCGAGACGAAGTGGACGAGATAGCCAAGAGATTCTTGGGCTACGAAGTCAAGTATGTACCTAGGGAGCAAAACGAGGCGGCTGATCTGCTATCTAAGCTTGGATCAGGGCGCAAACGAATTCCGCCAGGAGTTTTCCTAGAGCATCTAAGGACACCATCCGTGAAGGGAGCCGACATCGACAACCCGGATATAGTTGACTCTTTCGTCCACATGGTGGCAAACGTCCCTCCGGCTTGGACAAAAACGTTCATGGAATATCTCGAGCACGGAACTTTGCCCGACGAAGAAGTCGAAAGACGGCAAATAGTACGTCGAGCGAAGGGCTATACCATAATCAATGGAAAACTCTACAAAAGGAGCACTGCTGGTGTATATCTTAAGTATGTTTCCCAGCTAGAAGGTATTGAAATCCTATGCGGAATCCATCTCGGAGATTGCGGGCATCATGCCGCTCCTCGATCGTTGGTCGCAAAAGCCTTCCGGCAAGGATTCTACTGGCTGACCGCGAAGGCAGACGCCGACAAACTGGTTGAGACATGCATGGGATGCCAGTATTATGCCCGACAACCACATGTTCCTGCTGAAGAATTGCGAACAATACCAATAACTTGGCCGTTTGCAGTCTGGGGGCTAGATATGGTGGGACCATTACAGACGGCACCATGTGGGTTTACACATCAGCTAGTAGCAGTTGATAAATTCACTAAATGGATAGAAGCTAAACCCATTAGAAATCTTGATGGGGCAACTGCCCTCAGGTTTGTCCGGGATCTAGTGGTGAGATTTGGTCTCCCACATAGCATTATCACCGACAACGGCAGCAACTTGTCACTCGAAGAAGTTGAGGCTTATTGTCGGGAGAAGGGCATCCGACTTGACCTTGCATCTATGGCACATCCACAATCCAATGGTCAAGTTGAGCGAGCCAATGGATTAATTCTGCAGGGAATAAAGCCACGTCTTGAGGCACCGCTACATAGAGCTGGAGCCTCGGCGGAAGAATTGCCATCTGTGCTGTGGAGTTTACGAGCTACACCCAACAGATCCACCGGCTACACCCCTTATTTCATGGTATATGGAGCAGAAGCCATCCTACCTTCTGACATACTTCACGATGCACCAAGGGTCGCTGCCTACGACGAGGATGACGCTGAAGAATCCAGACGCCTAGATGTGGACCTTCTCGAGGAGGAGCGCGTTTTGGCATGCCAAAGATCCGCCATCTACCAGCAGAAGCTACGCAGCTACCATAGTCGCCGCGTTCAGCATCGCTCGTTTAAAGAGGGGGATTTGGTGCTCCGACTTAAGTAGAAGAAGTCACACAAATTACCCCCGCCATGGGAAGGACCGTTCATCATAAGCAAGGCGCTGCTCAGTGGGTCTTACTACCTTGTTGACAATTGTGAACTGAAGGATAGACCCAGTAGGATCATAAGCGTAAGCGACGTGACCCGGATGATGACTACCCGGAGCTTGATCGGCCATGGAACATAGCACAACTACGTCCTTTTTACACTTAGCATTTTTTATCTAATTGTGTACCTCTTATATGATCAATGAAATAAAGCTCTCTGGTTCACTCATATTTCTGAGTCTTTTACCTCCTTTAGTGTTCATTTTTGGATCATATAAAACTTTTATGCACAAGTTTTGCGATTGCACTTGTGAAAATTCCGCCTACGAGCGTTAGCTTAAGTTTTCTGGTCTACACGTTCTTTGTCGTTTTTATGTGGATTCTGGAGTAGTGACTTTCAGAACTTATTGTCGGCGATTTTGTGCTTAGGTTATTGATGGTGCCATTGGGCATCATCACCTAAGCGCATGGTTCCGACAACGAGTCTTCCGACTCACGGAAAGTCAAGCATAAGAACCAAAGTAATGGATAAGCCAGCACTTGCTTAAAAAATATATACATGCTGGAAATAATTCTTGAGTAGCAGGACATACATCATTGTTTTCCGCCTTAAGTTAATACATAGTTTTTTCCGCATACGCATCACAAAGGAAACAAATATTACATATTGTTTTTCATTCCTTTGGCGCAGGCGACTTGGAAGCAGTGTCATCGGCAGCAGGAGAATCACCCTCAAAGTCGGCGGTGTGAAGAGATTCGGAGGAGCTTTGGTCACCGCCATAGATGGTGTTCATTGGCACGAAGACGTTAACGTCGACCAACTCAACAACTCTGGTGTCATAGCCCGCGAGTGACGACAAGATAGCCTCATGGTTTATCTTTTGTCCTTCGTCATCTACGTCGGGGATGCCAGAGGTTACCGTGTCGATGTCGGCATTCTCGTAGTGTGCCTTCACCATGGATAGCGCCATACTTGCACCAGCCCGTGCACATGAAGCTTTCCAGCTTGTAATACGCTCGGGGGCTCGGCGCAGGATCTCCGAGAACTTCGTCACAAAGTCTGATGCGTTGATATTTATCTGGAGGGGCTTGTCAATCTCTTTGGCTTGCGCGATGGCGGTGTTGATGAAGTTGCCGGCAAGAACCATGATTCCTTTGATAAAGGAGGCGACTGGGTTAAACCCATAGGAGCTGCAAATTCCGACAAAGGAGCACATGAGTTCAAAATTTCAAAGTATCTAGCTTATAGAAATCCAAGACAGAGAATCACTTACTGAAGATGCTAGCCTCAGCCTGCCAGAGGGTATCCGCCAAGGAGTCCCGTTCTTGTTGGAGGATCTTGTACACCTCATGATGGCGTAGATTCTGCTCATCGACAGCTTTCTTCTGATCTCTTAAGATTGAGATCTCCTCCTTCAAGCGGTTCATCTCCTCGGTGGCGGAGTCCTGCAGGGCTTTCATTGATTCTTCATGCATCTTCGGCATGTCTTTCCTCTCCTGCTTAAGGATCTTGTTCTCGCTATCCAGCTTCTGAATGTGCTTGGATTGCTCGACAATGTCCTTAGCTTTGGCAATGGTTTCTGGAAGTCGGAGAAATAACAGTAAACAACTCGGAGAATGTGGGCGCAAAAACAAGTCGGAATGAGATAAAGAAAGGAAAACAGACGCTTGCTCTTGGTGATCTGTTCCTTCAAGAAGGAAGCTTTACCCTTTTTAGCTTGAAAGTCCGCGCGCATCTGCTGATACTTGTCGTTGGCCATGCTCCTCCGAGCATTATCATTCTGTGGAAAGAAAACGTTATTCATTGTTTGGTCTACTTGGAGCATCTAGCCGGAAAGTTTCTACCTAGACGCTCGGGGGCTACAGCGAGAGTTTTTAACTTAGCAATATGCTTAATCTTTCTTTAAGCATCTAGTCGGAACTAATTTAGTTTTCGATTAGAAGCTTGGGGGATACAGTATAAAGCTCGGATGTATGCTTAGCTTCTCTTTAAGCATCTGGTCGGAACTAATTCAGTTACAACTAGAGGCTTGGGGGCTACAGTATTGAAATTTATAAACACTGTGTATGCTACTCTTAAAGCATCTAGTCGGAATAATTCATTCCACCTATATGCTTGGGGACTACAGAGATAAGTTTTCTAGCTTAGTCACTCTTAGAGCATTCAGACACAAAGACCTAAGGTTTTCCGTCTAAATCCTCGGGGGCTACAGTGGGATACTCATATGAAATGCAAAAGGCAAATAAAAATTACAAGTGCAATGATCTTGAGGTTGGTAGCACTCTCGACCAGTAGCTTGCCAAAGGATACGCTGTTTCCTTGCAAGATCTCTGCTTGCCGGAGAAGCTCCTCTAGACCGCACGTCGGAGATGTCGGCGCGCACCAGGAACTAAAGCAGTGCTACCCGGTGTAAGTACCGAATAGACTATCTTTGGATACTCTATGGTTTTATTGGGCACAGGGGCACCGCCTTCGGCAGAAGTACCAGCTTCCACCACCGCCTTACCGCTACCGATGGCATCCTTAGCCGGAGCTTCAGCCATTTGGTGTGCGGCACTCTCCTGCGTCGCCTGCTCGCCAACAATAGCAAGCTTGGTAGAGGCGCCTGAATCCACTTCCATGGCGGAAGGGCCAGCTGCTTCCTTGGTTTGAGAGCTTGTCGGGGCAGACGAGGGCTTGGCGATGGGAGTGACAGGGGCGATGGCGGGAGATGCGTCGCGATGCAGCATGTCCTTGATGGTTCTAGAAGCCCCGATGTTTTGGAGGTCTTCTTCAAGTTGGTCGTGGCTTTCTTCCTGAAATGTGCAAAATGCATAAGTACGGGAATAAGACAGACAAATGGACAATGTCGGAGAGAAAGATGCTTACACAAGCGGGGGTGCTTTGGCAAAGGGGATCCCAGTAGTCTTTCTTTTCTCCACCTCCAGGGCGGCGGTAGTCTTCTTGGAGGCTCCACCCTCCGTCTTCTTCTTCTTGCCTTCATCGCCAGCGTCAGGGGTGGAGCTCTTCCACTTTCGCGACAACGGAAAATCGTCATCGGACACGACCGTGACTTCCTTCATCTTTGGATCGTAGATTTGGACAGCCATGCTATCATCTTCTAGATCGCTAAGCTGTTAAGTGAGAGGTCACCGTGTTAGATGAGATGAAAAGGGTTAAGACGAAAGAACTAGAGTATATGTCATACACGGAAAATAAGAAGTTACCTTTGGGCACTTGCTCTCTATGAACATGTCGTAGGTGATGGCAAAGCCACGCTTCTTATCCTTCACCTTGACGATGTCCTTGAGGCGAAGCTTGACGGAGTCGCTCGAGAAGTTGTCCACGGAGATGCGGAGGCTATCCCTTCTATCGTTGGTATACTCGTGCATTAGCTTCGAGCGGTGCTGCAGAGGCTGGATTCGCCTGATGAACCAGCACATGGCTAGGTCCAAGCCGGTCAAACCCGTCTCTACGAACCACTCTATCCGCCTTATAGGGCGGGAAGCGTCAATGTCGGAGGGAAGGGAGGCATGGGATCTCCATGTCGAGGCTAGGCGGCGGCTCCATCGACGAAGTCCGAGTACGTTACTTCTCAGTTAGCTAGAGGGATATCTGGACCGTAGAAGTAAGTACGCTGCCAGTTCTTGCAGGACTCGTGGCCGACGATGTCAGGGAACCGCCGGCCAGGATGGATCTTGAAACTATTGGTGCCACAATTTCTAAGTTCATCCTTACTGGCCCCGGCTTCGCGCTTGATGGTGAAGAAATAGAAAAAGAGATCTAGCCTAGGCCTAATCTGCTTACCTCGCAAAGCACCCCGTAATTGCTAAGCGCTAGGATACTATTGGGAGAGAGGTTTTGGGGCTGTACCCGGTAGTGGTTCAAGACGGCAAGGAAGAAGTTAGACATGGGCATGGAGACGCCGCGTACCAATTGTGCTTTGAGGTACACCTTTTCTCCGGCTTGGGAAGAAGGTGTGACCTCGCCGGTCGGCGCCACCCGCCAGGAGATCCCCTCCGTTGCGGGGAAGTAGCCCTCAACGATTAACTCTTTGATATCGCGGTCTGTGATGTCTGAACCGCACCATTCGCCTTTGTGGGAGTCGTTCTCCTCTTCCAGCAGCTCCAGCGCCGCTGGATTATGGTTGTCGCCGGTGGTCTCGACCACCACAGAGACGGGGATGACCAGGACCTCTGGGGGCACGACGATGGAGCTCGCCGGCTTCGCCCGCCGCCGCCATCGAGGGATAAGAACTGTTGCTGGCCATTGTGAGAGTTTGGAGGTGATTGGCGAGATTGGGAGTTTTTCGCAAGTTTCGCGGAGAGCTCGAGGGGCGCTCGCTGGAAGAAGAAGATGATGCGAGGAGAGAATGAGGTGAAAAGTAGATTTTCCACCGCAGTTACTATTTATGATCTCCAGCATCGAGATTCGTGCAGCTTGATCGGACGGCTGCCGTGTAGACGACGTGTGCGCAGATGTGCGCGGAAATTTTTCCACGTCCCAACCGTAGCCGCCAACGTTTCGTATCGCTCGCTTGGGAAAGGTGGACATGATTGAGTTCTCTACATGTGTGAGTTATGAGGGCGTTGCTGACCTATGCCTACGTCGCCCTAGCTGACATAGGCAGATGAACCATCACATCAAAAGATTCCGGCATGGACGGATCCAGTCCGGCTACGGAAGAGTACGATGAAAGATTCAGCATTTCTCCGACTTACAAGTTGAAGACGGAGAAAACCTTGCAGGGTTATTTGGGAGGACTACAAGATATTGCTTGACGATTTGCCGACATCCATCTAGACGGAGCATTCAATGTGAAGAGGCAAGACGGCGCAAGATCTCGGAGTTCTCCAGGGGCTACTGTTGGGGATATGCTATATGGGTATCCTCATAGAATGTCTCCTATCCGGATAACCCGGGTGGCCCACAGTTGGTAGCATGGCCCATGGCCTGCTGGGCGTCCCAGTTATATGGATCCATAAGGGAGGCCCATGCCGGATAAAGGAAGGCTACGTTGGAGTCACCAGCGTACCCGGAGCCTTGGAGTACAAGACACACAAGACTAGTAATAGACGGTGTAGGACTCTGTAACCTGTCCGGCTAGGACTTTTCCCTATAACCCTAGGACCTGGCGACTATATAAGTCGGGCCTATGGGAGCCTTTAGGGCACAACTTTAGACAATCGAGTAGCGATTTACATACACCTTGCACAGCGAACCTATCTCTGTAACTCGGCGTATTGCCATTATAGTGATTTATAGCAGGAGTAGGATTCCTCCATCGTTGTGGGATCTGAACCTGGGTAAGATGTGTTACCTCGTACCCGTCAACCGTCCGCCTTCCCCCACGTCTCTAAACACGCACTGTGAGGACCCCTCCATGGCGTACTCGTCGGCAATACCACGACATCCCCCCTTTGGCATCGAAACGCCGAAATAGGGAAAAGACCTAAGCTATCGCCCCAGCAACTCAGTAGTCCTCGTCATCATCATCAGCATCATCAGGGACTACAGGCCCCTTGTCGTGAGGGACAGAAGAGGAGGTACCCTGGTATCCATATCCAGAGGTGACATCAGCAAAGGTCTTCCAATCCACCAGGCTATCCTGTTGGGAATTCCATGCCCCAAACGAGAGTGTGTGGTCAGACTCTGTGGACTTCTGAGCACCATGCTCATCATTGTACTCATCCTCTCCTTCCTCATCATCCCCTTCACATTGTTCCTTAATATCCTTGAGGAGCTTCTCAATGCGACAGTTGCTTTGGTAGGAGTCATGTTGCTCCTTACAGATGTCTATGTTCATGCAACAAAGGGTCCTCTCCTAGAAAGTGGCCTTCTTGACCCTCTCATGTACATAGTCCCGAATCATGGAAGGCACAGGTGCATTGGAGGCATTCTTCCTCCAAACTCTAGGTGGAGAGGGGACCCTCTCAGTCTCAATCTCCTCATCATCATCGCCATAGCGACCCCTAGGAGTAGGCCCCATACGCCCCTTCTGCTGCAGTGAGACCAATGCGTGCTCAGTGAGATGCGGTGCTATGCCAAGTGGGGAATCATGCTCCTTGGAGTTGATGAGCCTCATGACCAAAGGTGCATATGGAGGAGACTTCTTGAAAAGAATAGCATGGAACATCTCCTCAAAAATAAAATCCATCACATCAATAGGATCAGCATCTGCCTTTAGGCTAACATTGTAGGTCCGGTGGGTATGATAAAGAAGGTTGACTAGCCAACCCCTAGTAGCATCGTCATTTCCAGCACTTAGTGCGATGGTATGGCAGAATATGCTCAACATGAGGTTGTAGAGAGGCTTGAGTCCCTTGGACCCCCCCTACAACACCCTCGCTTCCATACAGAGGTGCAAGCTTCATCTTGTTCTCACCAAGAGCCGCAGAGTGCATGCGTAGCCCAACTGGAGTGGATACGCCATGAAAGGTCTCAAAGATGACATTGGCAAAGTCATAGAATGTAGCTATGCAGCGGGTGGTGCCAGACATCCAAGTCATGGTCTTGTCTTGATTAGAGCCAAATACTACAGTGGCGTAGAACTGCTGCACAAGGTAGACATTGTAGTCTTCACGAATCTCCATCAAGTTAAACAGCCCCAACTTCTCACAGATCCACAGAGCATCATTGAAGTAGGGACTGGGCCTAATCTGCTCAACACTCATGAATTTCTAAGGACAAACTGGTGATTTGGTGAGTACTCCATACACATCCTTCATGAAGACAACCTGCTCCTTCCTCTGGAAACTAGGGTCATCGCTGGTACGAGGCAATCCATAAAATTCAGTCTTTCTCAGCTCACGGAACTCCTATTTTGACATTTTGGCCAAGGACTGAAGATTGTCATATCGGGCCTTCTTGGCACGGTACTCTCGTTCAGTCCTTTCATGTTCCCTCCTCAAATAGGCTGCATCACGTGCCTGCTGTCTCCGGTTGGAAGGAGGCACGATAAACTGACCCTGGGCTTCATCATAGCGAGGAGTGCCCCTTTATGACTTGGCCTTGGTACGACGAGGACGGCTAGAACCATCACATGTGAACAATAGTGAGGGAGATGGCATGGAGATGAGTATATATGTCACATAGATGCAGTACAAGAGCTTTGATGCATTTCTGGTCTGTTTTGATTCACCCTACACCGGAGTCTCCGCACCTCATACCGGAGTCTTCGGCTTAGACTAGAGTCTCCGGTCCTGGGGACCGGAGTCTCCAGCCCTGGGGCCGGAATCTCCGGTCAGGAGGCTCGAGCATGAGATGGGGAGGTGCTGGTGAGGGTGAATCTAGTATATCGGGCAATGCAACAAGGCTAAAGTACTAGAGTGCACGCAAACAAGTGATTCCAATGGACAAATCAACACCAATCCTCAAAAACACATCTAGAGATGAACCCTAGGAGAAGAAGAGGAGGAGAGGTACCAGATCTGTCCATGGGATCGATTCCTCTGGTGGGAATGACCCAATGGGGGAGAGGATAAGGTTGGACGGCGGCACGGTGGATCCCGGGGGCTTCTTGACCTCCGGGGAGGAGTTTTGGAAGAGGGGGCGACGGGTTGGGAGGAGGGAAACGGGGGTGGAAGAATGAAACTGCTGTTTCAGTTCACCTCGTCTCGTTCCTATACATGACAGAAATCGTCTCGACCGGAGACTCTGGTCTGCACCGGAGACTCCGGTGCAGGTGCACCGGAGACTCCGGTCCTCCTCGACCAAAAGCTCCAGGTTAGGTGTTTAAGGGACATATATGAGAGGTAGATAGTTCTGTAGACAGGGAATAGGCTTGGGTTGAGATTTCAATCTGTAAAGAAGCAATAACATCCATAGGAATTCACAAATATGTTCAAGAAAGCTCCAAAAAGACACGAATCAACAAATGACAAACACGAGTAAGTACCAACCTCTCAAATGTGAGAGGGCGGTGGCCTAGGCCACCATATTTGAGTATACTCGGCTTGGCACCACGAAGATATATCTTGGGTCCATTACCGAAACTCATCATTTAAGCTCACATATCACAAAAGGATATTAAGAGGAATGATCTTGATTGCTTTGGGCATAATGGGGGGAGGGATAGTCCAATCAATTAGAACCGCACTCCCCCTATATCCATGCCTACACCTAAACCAAATAAGGGTCAAGACATAGGTGAGTATGCAAGGTGATCAAGTCAAGCTCCTTGAATCTATGATATTTAGTTCATTCCTCAAATAGCAAAACCTTGCTTCATCAAGTGGCTTCGTGAATATGTCGGCAAGTTGGTCTTTGGTTGGCACGTATGATAGCTCAATATCACCTCTAGCAACATGATCCCTAATGAAATGATGATGAATCTCAATATGCTTTGTCCTTGTGTGATCCACCGGGTTGTAGGAAATCTTGATGGCACTTTCATTGTCACATAGAAGAGGCACTTTGTCACAACGGACACCGTATTCCATTAAAGTTTTCCTCATCCATAGCAATTGAGTGCAAGCACTAGCGGCTGCCACATGCTCGGCTTCGGCGGTGGAGAGAGATATACAATTTTGCTTCTTAGAATACCAACATACCAAGGACCTACCAAGGAATTGGCAAGCCCTGGATGTTGATTTCCTATCATCCTTATCACCAGCCCAATCCGAGTCCGTGTATCCACAAAGAGAAAATGTTGACCCTTGAGGATACCAAAGACCATAATGTGGGGTATGAACCAAATATCGAAAGATTCTATTGACCGCCATTAAATGGCTTTCTTTAGGAGCCGCTTGATATCTTGCACACACACCTACACTCAACACAAATCGGGTCTAGATGCACATAGGTAAAGCAAAGAACCAATCATAGACCGGTATACCTTTTGATCCACATCTTTACCATTTGGATTTTGTTCAAGATGAGTCTTTGTAGCCATGGGAGTAGGAGCTCCATTTAAATCTTGCATATTGAATCTCTTGAGAATATCTTGAGTATACTTGGCTTGGTTGAAGAATGTCCCTCCTCTAAGTTGCTTGATCTCGAAACCAAGAAATACTATCAACTCCCCCATCATAGACATCCAGAACCTACTAGTCATAAGCTTTGAGAATTCATCATTAAAAGCTTTGTTAGATGAGCCAAAGATAATATCATAAAAATATATTTGGCATACAAAAAGCTCCCCATTGACCTTCTTAGTAAAAACAGTGGGATCAATTTTCCCAACCTCAAATCCATGGTCAAACAACAACTCTCTAAGGTGCTCATACGACGTGTGTGGGGCTTGCTTGAGCCCATAGAGCGCCTTATCAAGTTTGTAGACATGGTTTGGGAAGTTGGGATCCTCAAATCCCGGGGGTTGATTTACATATACCAACTCATTTAAAGAAACATTAATAAAGGCACTTTCTACATCCATTTGTTGCAACTTAAAGTTATGATGTGTCGCATAATCTAGAAGGATACGGATGGACTCAAGGAAAGCCACGGGTGCATATGTCTCTCCATAATCAATGCCTTCAATTTGAGAGAACCCTTGTGCAACCAATCTTGCCTTGTTCCTTACTATAATTCCATGCTCATCTTGCTTGTTCTTGAATATCCACTTGGTGCCTATAACATTGCGGCAATCCTTTGGCTTCTCAACTAACTTCCATACTTTGTTTCTCTCAAAGTTGTTGAGCTCTTTGTGCATTGCTTCCAACCAATCCGAATCTTCAAGGGCTTCCCACACTTTCTTTGGTTCAATCATGGATATGTGTGCTTGGTGTTCACTAAACCTCTTCAATTGTGCTCTTGTGGAAATGCCTCTCCTTAGGTCACCAACCACATTTTGTAAAGAGTGGTCTCTTAATTCCAACATCCTCTCATTTCTAGCTTCACGACGAGTGAGGATCTCCTCATTGTTTCTTGGGGGACCCTCTTCATCATTTCAGTCCACGTCTTGACCATCAACTTGAGCTTGATCATTATCGGAATCATTCTCTTCATTAAGAGGCACAGATTGACCTTGGTCTTGATTAGACATTCTTCTAGCATCGATTTGAGCTTGTCTCAAGGCAGTTTGTATGGATCTTCCTTGAGTAATTGACTTGGCACCACTTGACATCCTAGAGAATGAATCAAGCTCCTCTTCACTAGAGCTATCACCTTGATCAACATGTTGAGGGTCCACAGTTTGTCTTTGGCTTGGGTCATTGCCCTCCTCGGTGGATGGAGCTTGTTGATGTTGTGAAGATGAGGGCTCCACTTGAGTAGAGCATAGTTCTTCTCGATCTGCCATAAGGGGTTCCTCAACGGGGCGGATATATCCCACACCCATTCTTCCTATGGCATCCTGAGGCATTTCATCATCTGCATCACAAGCATCAACACGCCCCCCTTGGGGACCATCATATTCTTCAAAGGTCACACTACAAGATTCTATGACAGCTCCGGAGATCTTATCATAGATTTTATAAGTGTGAGATTCGAGACCATAGCCAACAAAAATACCCTCTAATGCTTTAGACTCAAATTTGGACAAATGAATACCTTTTATGAGATAGAAACACTTACAAGCGAACACCCGGAAGTAAGATATGTTGGGCTTGTTACCGGTAAGTATTTCATATGGGGTCTTGTTGATTTCTTTGCGGAGGTAGAGTCGGTTTGATGCATGGCAAGCGGTGGAGATGGCTTCGGCCCAAAAGTTGTATGGAGATTTAAACTCTGCCAACATGTTCCTAGCCATCTCAATAAGAGTCCGGTTCTTCCTCTCGGCCACACCATTTTTTTGAGGGGTATATGCAACGGAATATTGGTGCTTTATCCCCTCATCACTAAGGAAATCATTCAAGGTGTAGTTCTTGAACTCGGTGCCATTGTCACTTCTTATAATCAACAGGGGAAGGTTGTATTGACGTTGAACCATGTTGATGAAGTCGATGAAGGTATTTTGGGTCTCACTCTTTAACTCGAAGAAATATACCCATGAGTATCTTGAAAAGTCATCAACAATCACCAAACAATATTTCTTCCCACCAAGACTTGCATGAGATGGAGGACCAAAGAGATCCACATGAAGGAGCTCCAAGATCTTGGTTGACTTAATGCGGTTCTTTGGCTTGTGAGGAGCATCATGCATATTTCCTAGAACACATGCCCTGTAAACACGATCTTTGGCAAAGGAAACATTTTCTTTTAGTCCAACAATATGGCCATCCTTGTGGAGACTTTGCAAAGTTCTCATATTGACATGGGCTAGTCGGCGATGCCATAACCAACCCACATCGGCCTTTCTGAATAAGCACATCGCACTTGTAGTGGTTTGTCCCGAAAAATCCACCACATATAAGTCATGTTCGACGTACCCAACGAAAGCGACCTTGAGAGACTTGCTCCATATGAGGACCACAATATCATCATCAACAAAGACGGCAAAGCCCATCTTTCCAAGAGCACGGACTGAAAGTAAATTGTATCGAAGGGTCTCAGCAAGCATGACGTTCACGAGTGTAATATCATGAGCAACCACTACCTTGCCAAAACCCATTACCTTAGACTTTGACTTGTCGGCATATGTCACGGTTATTTGATCATCATTTGGCTTTAAGTCCTTGACAATAGACGAGTTTCTGGTCATATGACTTGTTCAACCACTATCAAGCACCCACTTTGACCCTCTGGAAGCATATGTCTACAAAAGATCAAGCTAATTTTTAGGGACCCATTTTTTAATGGGTCCTCTTTTGTTAGCAACAAGGGTCTTGGGGACCCAAATAGACCAAGCAATATAACCATCATATGGGCCAACATATTGTGCATATACATCACCATAATAATCACGCATTAGAACATAGTGAGGGTTAACACTTCCCGCAAAGTCATCATGAGACATAGTTTTACCACTTGTGGTCTTACTATCCACAATGGTCTTGTTTTTCTCTTGTGCGGGCTTGGCCTTCTTCTTGTTGTTGTTCTTCTTCTTGGCTTTGGAGACAAAACCAATGCCCCCTTTCTCACCACTAGGCCTTTGCTTACTCAAAAGGTCATCAATGGACTTGTTACCTTGTGGAAATGTGGCCTTGGCTAGCTCCCCCTTCAACCTAGAATTTTGTTCAAGAATAGTTGTACTACTAGAAGGAATGAAATTACTAGGTGAAGGAATATTGGCCAATTGAGTTTGAAGCGTTTCATGGGGCTTTGTGAGTGACAAGAGTTCACTTTCCAAAGCCTTGTGAGCCTTGTCAAGCAAACAAAAGTCCTCGGCAAGTTTTTCATGAACCACACCAAACTCAATCTTGTCCTTTTTAGCCCTTTTGCATTTAGCAATAGCATGATCACGTTCTTTGATGAGTTTATTAACAATAATGTCACTGGCCTCATCAAGCCCTTCAAGTTTTAGTTCAAGAGACATCCTAGTCTCTTGTTCTTCTTCTAGAGCATTGTTTAAGGCCTCTAGCTCAATCATGTGTTCATTCCCAAGTTTACACCTTACATCTAGAAGCTCTTGTGTGTGGGAAAGTTGATCTAAGATGTTCCCAAAGTGTATCTTAGCATCCCCGTGTAATTTAGTCATAAACTCATTGAAAGCAATTAATTCACTTTTTACATCAAGATACGTCTCATCATCAATTTCATCATTAGCTAAGGGAGTGGAGTTAGATGATGAGGATACCTCCGTTCATCTTGCCATAAGGCAAGTGACGTTCTTAATGGGAGTGTTCTCATTTGGAGAATCGAAGAGTGAGAATGTCGAAGTAGAAGTGGTGGCTAGAGCAGCCACACCATTAGATGTTTCCTCTTCCTCATCTTCATCATCTTCATTGTCGGAAGAGTATTCTTCATGAGTGATCAAAACAATTTCTCCCGACTTCTTGTTGATGGGATTCTTCTTGATGAAGGGTTTCTTGTAAGGTGCTTTGGGAGTTTTCTTCAACACGAGCTTACCCCCATGATCTTCTCTCTTCTCATAGGGACAACCCGCCACAAAGTGATAGCGGTCACCACAATTGAAGCAAGTTCTCAATTTAGTGACATTTTCTCTTATCCCACTTGGGTTGCTTTTTCGTTGCATTTCCATTTTGGCCTTGGCGGGGTTCTTCCAAAAGTTCTTTGCATAGAAGGCCATGTATTGACCATGAGAAATCTTGACATCATCGGGGTGGTCCATGGAGAGGCCTTCATCACTATCATCTTCATCTCCATGTTCCACAACTTTGGCCTTCAATGCAAGGTTGACAACATTGCTCATACCAAGGGCTCGAGCACGGGCATCTTTGGCATTCTTGGCGGTAACCTTGAAAGAGGCCATCTCTTGCATAACTTCATTGGAGGTCATGAGATGGTAGTTGTGTCTTCCTTGTAGGCTCTTCAAGTCGGTGGGCTCAAAGGGCATGAGTGCACTCACATATTTACTTTTTATCCAAGCATCATCCACATGTGAGGCACCCACATTTCTAAAGGCAGTGGCGGTGGTATTGAGCCTACGGTACATGTCTTCATGATTTTCACCTTCCTTCATGTAGAAGCTTTCGGCTTCATTGCTTAGTGCATCATACCGGTTCCTCCTCATGCTCTCATTCCCAACAAACAACACCATGAGAGAATCCCAAGCTTCCTTGGCAATGCTGAGGTACTCAATGTGTGGGTAATCCTTTTTACCCAAGCCGTGTTGAATCATGTGCAAGGTTGTGGCATTGAGTTGACTATTGACAACTTCTCTTCTTGTCAAGTTGTTTGGATCCCCAATATAGAGTCCTTGTTCGATGATGTTCCATAGTTCAATGCAAGAGCTGCGCACATGAGTTTTCATTAGAGATTGCCATTGAGCAAAAGTAGTAGATGCTTCAAGCTTAGGTGGGTCACCTCTATTGTTTACATGAGGGTGAGGAATTGGAGGGTCGGGAGAGAACCATGCATGTGAGTCATGATGCTCTCCCTTCTCACCAACCCTTTTTGTGGAGGAGTTAATGTTGCCTTGATTATCCCCCACCACCTTATCCGTGGGAGATGCCGGGGCATTCTCTTTGGATGAAGGCGGTAGTTCCTCTAGAGGAGAAGGGTATGATGAGCCCACTTTATCTATAACAAGTTGCTCAATTAAATTTTGCAATTGTTTGATCACGTTGGCCATGGTGGAGCTCAATCTTGTTTCCAAGTTATTGAGATCATCCATGGTCACCGTGGTTTGCTCACCACCACATTCCCCATCATTGCTACCCATATACTCTTAGGCGGTAAAGCCCGAATAAAGAGTCGAGGCTTTGATACCAATTGAAAGGATCATATGGGCACCGAGAGGGGGGGTGAATAGGTGCTACTTCAAATTTTCTCCTTTTTCAATTTAGGGTTTGACAAGAAAGGTAAATTCTATATATTATGCAACTAAGGTGAATTTACCTATATGACAAACAAGCAACAACTAGAACAACACTAAGCAAGAACAAGTAAGTAAAGTGCGGTAAAGGATAGAAGTAACCAAAGTGGTGGACACGGAGACACAAGGATTTGTTTCCCGTAGTTCATTCCTTTTAATGGGAAGTACGTCTACGTTTGGAGAGGGGGTGGTTTCAAACCACCAACGCCACGAGAGGCCTCCCTTGTTCTCCGATGAATCTCACCCCAACAGGATCGATCCACCTTCCACTATATCGACAACCTTCGAGGTGGAAGTCGGCACCTTTACAACAAGTTCGGGGCACACATCCACAACTTAATTGGAGGCTCCCAAATACAAGCAAGCTGTCAAGACAATCAAAGACAAGCTTGTAAGAACCAAATCAAAGCTAGGGTTTCCAAAGAAACACTAGAGCATGGGGGCCCTCAAGTGAATGAGGGGGAAATGAAGATCTCTCTTGGTGAAGCTGTAGATCAAGGCCTCCTCCTTTGATTCTCCAAAGATCAATGACTTTGGATGGTTGGATGAAGAGATCTTGTAGATTTGGTGGCTCTAATGGAGTTTGTGTTCTTGAGCAGGTCGAGCACCTGGAGGAAGGGGATAAGGATCCCTATTTATAACCAGCCCCCTCCACGAACCGTTTTCTGACCGTTGGAGAAGAACTAGACCGGAGACTCCGGTCTATACACTGGAGACTCCGGTCCATCCTCCGGACCAGTATGCAGTACGACCAGGCCCTTTTATGACCCAAGGGGGGCCGGAGACTCCAGTCCAGTAGAATCGGAGACTCCGGTCTGAGGCCACACCGGAGACTCCGGAGGAGCCTCCGGACCTTGCTCCGCACCCCCATACAGTATGACCCAGCCATGTTCCTGATGCCTCCACCAGGGACTCCTCCGGAAACTCCGGTCCACACCGGAGACTCCGGTCTATGCAGACCGGAGACTCCGGTCTGGAATTTCCAGAACTATGTCAATCTTGCAGGAATCTTTCCAAAGTGTGAGGGTACTTTTCACTTATCATAATAGCAACCTGTGGATAGTGACAAACTGTAAAATGATCTACTTATTGTTAACAAACACCAAAAGTGATTATGACAATAAATGTACTTTCAGCAGCAGCAAGTTTTCCCTCGGTAAGAAACCAAGGTTATCGAACTAGTAGGAGGAAGGAAACGAGTCAAAGGTGTTGCTAGCAACTTGGAGACCTGCAAAACACAAACTCAATACTTTGCCCCAACGAACAGTGAGGTTGTCAATCTCACCGGTTTGCTGTAACAAAGGATTAACTGTATGGTGTGGAAGGTAATAGTGGTTTGCAACAAGTAAACATGAACAGTGGAAGATGTATCAATGGTAAAGATTGGATGGGGGCCCATAGTTCACTAGAGGTGTTCTCCTTAGATAAACAAACATGGCATGCTGGGTAAACAAATTACAGCAGGGCAATTTACAGGATTGAGCAAGGCATAATAATGCAATACTAGACATTCATGATCCTATGAGATTCGATTGGGCAATACAACAAGATACATAGACCGCCATCCAACTGCATCTATGACTAGAAATCCACCTTTGGGTTATCATCCGAACCCCCTCCAGTATTAAATTGCAAGCAACAGACAACTACTTTAAGCAAAGTGTGTAAGGTAAACAATCCACTTGTTCCATGAACAAGAGACCGTTGTTTTCTCCCTAGTGGCAACAACACATCTACAACCATAGAGATTTCTGTCACTTCCCTTAGATTAAATAGAGGCATGAACCCACTATTGAGCATAAATACCCCCTCTTGGAGTCACTAGCAACTACTTGGCCAAGATAGCTACTAACAACGGAGAGAATGCAAGATCACAAACAACACAGTCATGATAGAATCAATAAGACAAAACCATTAATCAATCTGACATAGTAATCTCAATATCCATCGGATCCCCGCAAACACAGCATGCATGATTACAAATAGATGAGATCTTGATCATGAATGGAGCTCACAAGATCTAGACATGAAAGCACCAAGGAGGAGATACAACCATCTAGCTACTACATGGACCCGTAGTCCAAGGTGGAACTACTCACGCTTCATACCGGAGGCTGGCATGATGAAGAAGAAGGCCTCCAGGATGATCTCCCCTCCGGCAGGGTGCCGGGAAGAGCTTCATATCCCCATGATCTAGGGACGATGGTGGCGGCTACAGACGGTTTCGTGGAATATTGATCGGGTACTTAGGGTTTAGGCATCGGGGGTTCTTTATAGGCGAAGAGGCGAGGCAGGGGGTCGTCAGGGCGGCCGCACCCCCTAGGCGGGGCCCACCTTGGCCTCGCGGCCAGGGGGTGTGGCCCCCTGGTGGCCCTCCTCCGTCTTGTATTCAGGCTTCGTTTTCCCCAGGGTAAAATATTGACTTTGGCTTTTGTCCCGTCCAATTCCGAGAATATTGATTTTCTGCCTTTCTAGAACCAAAAACAGAAGAAAATAGGCAACTGGAACTGCGACATCTTGTTAATAGGTCAGTACCAGAAAACATATAAAAACACCTCAAAGTGTAGACACAGCAAGGCAAAGTAGATACTAAACAAGCATGGAACATCAAAAATTATATATACGTTTCCGACGTATCAAAACTCCACACGGGAGTCCACCAACGCGCCATTTTTTGTATGGTTACCTTAAGCTTCCATCTCAACTGATCGTAATCTCTTGGGATCCCTAATAGGATAGGGCTCACCGGTGTCGTTGGTTCAAACTGAGAGATGATTGTTTCAACACTGCCCGATTTTTCGGCTGGAACCAGAGCACGCTCCAGCCCCGAGTTAGAATCCTGTATCTTCATACCATCTGCCCCTCTTTTCCTATCAGCCTCTATAACATCATCAGCCATATCCATAGCCACGTCCACCACATGTGAATCAGGGGTAGTGCCAAAATGACCTCGGCCTCTCCCCTGAGATGATCTTCCTCCACCACTAGCACCTCCTCTTCCACGTCCCGGACGAGCACCCATCCTCATGATCCAATCAGCTCGGAGTTTCTTGAAAACTAAAGCTTGGGGAGGATGAATCACGTCCCCGTGATACTTGTATTCATTCCCAAGGAAACCACAAACCTGGCACCAATTTGGTAGTCTCTCATATTTGACAAGAAAGAACTCCCTCTTGCTTGCACGAACCATTGAGACGAATCTCTTGAGAGGCTTTCTCACATCTATCTTAACCCTAACAAGGTAAAAATTGCCTTCAAAATCCTCCGGGATGTAACACACTCGGATCGGCCCTATGAAAGTTTTAGCGATTCCCGCCAAAACCGCATATAAACGATTCAAAGGTGCCCACCGGGCACTTTTGTGCGGGTGGAAAACGAAGTAATACCATTACACAATAGTCCACGATGGAACCCGTAGAACAGATATATACAACACGACTCCAAAAGTCAAGAATACAAATATGCAGTACAAAGATCCAAATCACCTTGAAATCAATACACATCCGAGTACGAATAAGAGGAAAATTGGGCTAAGAGCCCTAAAGAATAACCAATGGCGTCCATAACCCTGCCCCGGCCAAGCCGGAAGGGTAACCCTGCTAACGACGTCGATCTCAAACCTGCGAATACAAAAGGGGTGTCGACAAAGGGCAAAGGAAAAAGAGAGCGGTCAGTACTAAGGCCAGTACACGGCGAGACTTAGAATTTGGCGGTCCTCGCCTACATAGGTATGGTGGACTGAAGCGGTAGAGCATCATGCACTAAACAACCTATAGAGACTCAATGCAACTACCGTCTATCAGAGAGAGATAAGAAAGACCTATTCGAAACCAACCTGATACTTCCACCAATCATACCCATCCTAGTATTTCCCCCTCGAGAATAAAAGAGGAAGTCATGCCGAGGAAACTCACACAGTTGGCAGTTTTATTCATTCTTTCCATGGTGGTTATCCAACTTACTAGTCATATAAAATACAAATCAAATTATAACAGTAAACTTTAGTTATAGTTATCTATGATCAAGATACTGTGCTCCAAGTTATCCATAACCATGGACACGACCTTTTGAAAATATTTAACCCTATAGGGGTGCACCAAAGTTTCCACACGCACTTCGACCCTTGTTGCCAGATAAGTTAACATACTTCCATCGGTATGTCGATGGGTCCTAGGACAGGATGCTTTCCCTGACCCAAAGCAAGTACATGGGGGCTATCCTAAAGAGCTACCCGTATGCAGTATAGCTAATCCTCCTCGTACGGACCCTAGGGTTGCGTAAACTTGTCACACGAGCAGAGGTCATGGACAATATATTCCCGTGACAGAGTGCCGCTCCTACGCAACAATAATAAAAACTCATCGAGCAACGGAGCATAACATGGCATACATGGCATAACGTGGCATGAAAACTTCATACTAGTTTGTGGCCCCTAGTAAAGTACTTTTAAATCAGGTACTAAACCGATAGGGCTACTCATACACCCCACATGTGGTTAGCGTGCTCGGTCTTGGAACAGGTGTCAAGAACTCGGGTCCTAGATGGACACAAGTAGGCGGTTAACAACCAAATCTCAACTATTACCCACCGGTGCCTCTTCATTAATTATATCTATTTTAATATTTAATTAACCGGCTGTAATTAAAACCACGATCATCTCCACCTTTATGAATATGCCAACCCTGAACATCAGTGGAATATCGATGATGCGAAGCAGCACCTGAGTAAGCGACTACGACTCGCAAGGCCAACTGTCTACCTAAACAACAAGCAATAGAAGGTGTCCAAGGCAATATAAAGGCTGCATGGATATATAAAAGGGTACATAATTTAAAGCATCGCAACACAGATATCAATTGATCAACAGGAGGAAGTAAAGATTATAAATGTAAAATAGGTAGAAAGGGGGAGAATGCTCGCTTGGGGAACACCGGCGAAGGTTCACCAGAGATCGGGTCGACTCTCGCATCAACTCATCGGCCTAATCGGTAAAGAAGCAATGCACTAAAATAAATGTCGGATGCACTATTTAATACTATGGCAGAAGATCGGGCTGTTAGGAATAAGCAACTTGTATTCCTCAGGGGCTAGAGGCCACAATATATAGTACATGTACATGTGGAAATATGCAGGAAAACCCCCTAACAAGTGGGGACATAGAATATACAAATATACATCTAACACCCCAAGAAAGGGCACGTCTCATCAAAAAAACCATCATAAGTGGAGGAAACCGCAATCCTAAGAAAGTATTGAAGAGGACCAAGATCAGTCATAAGAAACTAATCACGAAGACGAGCCTTAACAAAGGCGATATACTCAGGATCATCACCAGTAATGATCATATCATCAACATAGAGAAGAAGAAGAGTGCTTCCACGAGGAGAAGTGTGAACAAACAGCGCTGGATCATGAGCACTAGGGGAGAAACCAGCAGCAGTCACTATAGAGGCAAAGCACTCAAACCAGGCACAAGGGGCCTGTTTGAGGCCATAAAGAGAACGTCGAAGACGACAAACCATTCCCGCGGGAACAGAATACCCAGGAGGAGGCTGCATATAAACCTCCTCACTCAACTCTCCATTGAGGAAGGCGTTCTGAACATCAAGCTCGGACACAGACTAGTGACAAACAGAAGCAACAGCAAGAAGAGTACGCACAGTGGTCATATGAGCCACAGGAGCAAAGGTCTCATCATAGTCACGACCGTGCTCCTGCTGAAAACCACGAGCCACAAGACGCGCTTTATAGCGCTCAAGAGATCCATCAGAGCGGGTCTTAATTTTATAGACCCACTTACACGTGATAGGACGAACACCGGGAGGGGGAGAAACAAGATTCCAGGTGCCAGTGCGCTCAAGCGCAACAATCTCCTCAGCCATGGCCAGCTGCCATTCAGGATGATGCTCAGCATCCCGATAAGAAGTCGGCTCGGAGACAACAGAAAGACCATACTGACTAGGAGAGTAGTGGTTGGGGGCACGGCGCTGACGAACATGACGAGTAGAGGGAAGCTCATCAGAGGAAGACGACTCATGAGACAACGATGAAGAAGAAGGAATAGCAGAGGAAGGCTCCGGAGAATGAGGAGAACTAGGGGAACTAGACGGAGCAGAGGAGGATGGTGTTGAAGAAGAGACATCAGTGGGAGGGTGTCCTGAAGAAGACACAATAGGAGTAGAAGGAGGTGTGTAAGGAAAAAGAAGAAAAGAGATATCTTCCACCGGGTAGGTACCAGCGGTGGGACGAGGATAGAAAGGGCACGTCTCATCAAAAGTAACGTCGCGAGAGATACGCATCCGACGACCAACAGGGTCCCAACAGCGATAGCCCTTATGCTCATCATTGTATCCAAGGAAGACACACTCAACAGACTGAGTGGTCAGTTTGGTGCGTTCACGAGGGGCAAGGAGAACATAGCAAACACAACCAAACAAGCGAAGCATAGAGTAGTCTGGAGAATGACCAGATAGGCGCTCAAGAGGGATACCACCTTGCAGAGCGGCAAAAGACTGAATATTGATGAGGTAAGCCGACGTAGCAACAACCTCAGCCCATAAATGCGGCGGAAGGGAAGAAGCAATCATCATGGCACGAGTGGTCTCAAGAAGATGGCGATGCTTACGCTCAGCAACACCATTCTGGGCATGTGCGCCGGGACATGAGAACTGAGCAAGGGTACCCTGCTCAGCAAGAACACCTCGCAACATCTAGGACATATACTCACAAGCAAAATCAGCACCAAACACACGAATGGGTGTAGAATATTGAGTACGGACCATGGCCGCAAAACGCTGATATATGGAGAGCACTTCACTGCGAGAGCGCATAAAATACAACCAAGTGTACCGAGAAAAAGCATCTATGAATAAAATATAGTAGCGATGGCCCCCTTTCGAAGCGAAAGGAGCCGGACTCCAAACATCGGAATGAACTAAATCAAAAGGTCGCTGAGATACAGACGCGCTAGTAGGATAGGGAAGCTGAATCTGTTTGCCCAACCTACAACCCTGACAATGTAAAGACCCATCTCCTGAGATAGACCCCAGAAGACCACGATGAACTAATGACGATAGGCGAGAGTCACAAAGGTGACCAAGACGATGATGCCACTGCTGAAAAGAGCTGGTAGCAGAGGCGACGACCGGAGAAGAACTGACAGATGAAGTGGCAGCGGAAGGAACACGAAACCAGTCTAACTCTCAAAGTCCTGAAGAGTCACGGCTGTGAGGGCTAGCTCCAACCAGGGCCTATGTGCGACGATCCTGGACAACACAAGAATCAACATCAAGAATGACGCGACAACCAGAGTCAGTAAGCTGGCTAGCAGATAACAGATTCATCTTAAGACGAGGAACATGAGAAATATTAGGAACAGAAAAAGAAGAAGTAGAAAGGGTGCCCCGACTAGAAACGGGAAGAGAGGTACCATTGGTCGTGAGAACATGGACATGAGAAGGGAGAGAACGAATAGCGAACAGAAGAGAAGACTCAGAGGTCATATGAAAAGAAGCTCCAGAATCCAGATACCACGGGGACATACCTGACTGTGTAGAAGGTGGTGGTCGTGCAGTGCCTGAAGAATCAGTCATAGAACCAGCAGTGCCCGTCGAAGAAGAGCCTGTAGCAGCAAGCAGACCACGAAGACTCCTGATAATGTCCTCATCAGAGAGAGCAACTGCTGAAGATCCGGAAGGAGCCGACTGCCCACGAGCCTGGTGCTGCTGACGTAAACCGGGATCCCGTGTATAACAGGTGGCCCAAGTGTGGCCATCCCTGCTATAGTAAGTGCAGTGACGAAGAGAACCACGGCGACCCTGACCACGAGCTTGCTGGTGCTGACTCTGACCCTGAGACTACTGGTGCTGACTCTGACCCTGGCCTAGAGGAGTGGGTAGTATCGGCGGTGGCACAGAGGACCACTACTGAGTCGAGGGAGCAGATGGCAGAGGAGGACCACGAGTAGCAAGAACAGACGGAACCGCAAGAAGACCAGCACCACGGAGAAGAGTCTCCTCAGCCCGAAGCTCAGACAACACCTCAGAGAGCGGAACACGACCACGAGCATTCAACTGAGCACGGCGGGGCTCAAACTCCTGGCGAAGCCGAGACAGAAACTCATAGATGCGGTGGAACTCCAAATCGGAGCGCACAACCTGGCAGGACGGACATGTTCCACAAACAGCAGTACAGAGAGAATCATGCTGACGCCAGATAGCAGCACTCTGAGTATAGAACTCATCAATAGTGGAATCACCCTGCTGAAGAGCATGCTCCTGGCGGACCACAGACAGGTAAAGAGCATCCCCAGACGGTTGATAGCGCTGACGGATATGTGCCCACTGAGCAGCAACAGTAGGAAGACTCATGAACTCAGCGGCAAACTGGGGCAGAACACTCGAGGTGAGAACAACAGCAGCACGAGCATCCTCATCCACCCACTGAGTGTAGGCCATTAGATCGAGGCGATAGGTCTCAAGATCAGTAGAGTACTGTTTGAGCTTCAGCTCATATGCAGTAATAATAATATCATCAGCACTCTGAGCAGCATCCTTGGCCTCCTGAGAAGCATCAGCGCCAAGAACGATCGGCAGCAGCGGAAGAGGAGCCAGAGGAGCAGTGGGGCACGGCGGACAGGAGACCTCGCCAGAGAGCACACCCCATAAACAGAGACTGCGCATGTGAACGCGCATAAAGGCAGCGAAATCAGGATAATTCGCGCCATCGAAGATCACCGGGCAGCGAGGAATCGCAACATAGCCCGATGCAGAAGACATCGCTCTCTCACTTTTTTTTAAGTCAACGCTTGAATCAGAATCGATCTAGGTGACAGACGGTCGAATCAGTCGATCCCAATCGAGGCAAAGGAGACCGGCGGGAGGCACAGCGGCTGGAGATCGCGGGAGGAAGGCCGCCGGGAGGGACGGCGGCAGTGCCGAAGACGGGGCGAACGGTGGCGGCTCGGGCCGACGGTTGTCGATGCAGAGGCGTTCGCGGGCGGGGGCGGCTGGTCCAGAAGCTTGCAGATGCGGGGCGGATCGGCGATGGCCCTGGCCAGCGGTTGCAGGGGCGGGCGGATCGGGATCGGCGACGGCCCTGGCCAGCGGTTGCAGGGGCGGGCGGATCGGCAACGAGCAGTTGCAGAGACGGGTAGGGGCGGCTGGTCTAGGAGCCGGGCTGGCGGCGATGGCCCACTACGGAGAAGGAGCGGCGGCGACAACCGGCGACGACGACATCAGGGACGGTGGCGGCGGCCTGGTGGACATGGGAGGAGGCCAGAGATGCCTCAATCTCGATCTGCCAGGAGTGAACCGGACAGAGAGAAAAAAATTGGAGAGATTAGAAGCACGAGTTGCGCGTGCGGGAGAGAAAAATCCTAAGCCCTGATACCATGTTAGAAATAAACAACTTGTATTCCTCAAGGGCTAGAGGCCACAATATATAGTACATATACAGGTGGAAATATACAGGAAAACCCCCTAACAAGTGGGGACATACAATATACAAATATACATCTAACACGGGCATGATGCATGTATGATGCATGCCATGGCGAAGATGCGACGCAATTAGGCAATATTAGGTGGAACCGGGATCCCGATAATTAATTAGATGGTGGATGTTGTTTAGATACCCACAATTTAAATGTTGTATTAACAAGGCAAAATATGACATCTCTTCGCCACACAAATTTAATTGGAGCCAATATAAGACCAGGAAAGCCATATAGTCTCCATATTTAATTATTAGAGCCGATAAAATATCCCAAACGACGTGATATGTATGCAAGCGTGAATGATTTAATATGCGACAAGTTCAATATGTTATAAAAATATAGGGGCTTAGGATCACACATATTTCCGACGATCTTGGTGTTCACCGAGGGTTCGAGGGATCGGTCTTCAGACGCCGGGACCGGTCTTCGAATCGTGCTTCAGGGCCTCCGGTTTCCATGACGATGGTCTTGTCGATCCGAGGCCATCGACTCTGGGTTCGGGCTTCGAGACCGGTGGTAGACTCACGCCGGTGTCTTCGGGGCATCACAACGTAGGAATTCAAGTGGGACGGGCGTGCCATTTGTCCCGCCTCCCATCCCACCACCAAGATCCTATTTATCCCACTAACCACCACACGTTTATTCCGTACGGGATGAAGCGGACTAACCCACCTAATCCACTAGCAGCCCACGTTACTTGCAAGACTTTGAGTAAACGAGGGGAAATTAGTTACATGGGCGTGTCTAGCCGCTGGGTGTCCGGCTTTGAGTAAACGAGGGGAGGGTCGCAGGAGCATTTCGTACCCGGAGCTTTGGCTAGAGTTCGTGGATGCCGGGGTGGCGGCCCCGGAAGGTGGACTGCGCGGGCGTCTCTGCGGCGAGCGTCGTGTCAGTGGTGGTGGTTTCTTCCCTTGGTCATGTGGATGGCGAGGCGAGGGCGTTGGGAGGCTTTGGTGTTGGCGGCGCTTCGGCTTCGACAGCTCCCAGATCGTGTGTCGAATGCCTATCTTGGGGACAACTGGCGTGGCTGTAGATGGGGAGCGGTACGAAGGTTTTTTCGGGCGAAAGCTCAGTGCTTCGGCACCATCGGCGGCGATGCCTGCGGGTACCGTTACCCTCTTGGGGGCGCCGATGCGGCTACCTTCCTCGCGTCAGGGCTCCGGGTGAAAACCCTTGACCGTTGGTCTCGGCAGCGGCGGCGCGGTGCGTCGTTACCCTCTTGGGGGCGTTGTCCTGGAGCCCCGATTCATCCCAGTCTCGGCCCTTTGTCTCGGGTGCCAAGTTTAGGTTTTTCGCGTTTTTCATGTTTATTTTGATCTATTTTGTATAAGGGGTCTCCCCTCCACCTTGTATCTGTTCGGCCGATGTGGCTTTATTCTATATAGCGGGGCAAAAGCCTATTTCGAGGGAGCATTTCGTACCCGGCCATTCTCGTTGCTTCCTCTGCCGCGTATCCATGCGGTGTGCCAGCTACGTGGGTCCCACGGGTCCCGTCCGTCCCGCTAACTGTTCTCCCGATTATCCTGTTTCATCCCGGTGGGTAATATCATGCGGGAGGTAGTCAGCCCACGTCCATCCCACTTGAATCTCTATCACAACGGTACTCTGAGGTCGATCTTATTTGTAGGTGCGAGAGTTCCCGAGGTAGGAACTTGGCGGCTACATGGGGATCTTGCGTCAATGTGGCCTTACTTGGTAGGAGACCTCTGTATTACGGTTGGTCTTGAGCAGCGACACGGTTGATCAGGCAGATTATGTTGAGGTATGCCATAACGGAACAGATCTTGCAGGGAGACCAAAAAAACAGTGACACACGAACATATGTGCGCACAGGGAAAACACAAGAGGCAGCAAGACACGCACGGCATGCCGGACCGATATGAGATGCGAGAAGACGTCGACGTCTTTGGCGGAGGTATGCCATAACGGAACAGATCTTGCAGGGAGAACAAAAAAATAGTGACACACGAACATACGTGCGCACAGAGAAAACACAAGAGGCAGCAAGACACGCACGGCATGCCAGACCGATATGAGATGCGAGAAGACGTTGACGTCCTTGGCGGTGCCCCGGGTCCTGGAGGGAAGGGGTCGACGGTGCCGGGACAGCGGGTCGCTGGCAGAGGATCTCCGGCCAGCGAGCTTGCAGCAGGTAGGCCCTGGCGGCAACACGTGTAAGCAGGGAATGGGCGGAGGACGACGACCTGAGGAGGACGGGGCAGCGACGCTGGTAGAGTTGGGGCGGCTGGAGGCGAGGCATGACCGAGCAGGGACGGGCGGTGGCGGGCAGACAGGAAGGAGAGGGAGGCGTGTGGTGTCGAAGGCGATCCCGCACACGGTGGCTTGGGTCGAGCCGGGAGGCGGCAAGCGCAGAGGAACGGGGAGGCGGAGGTCGCCGACGGTAGGGAGGCGAACAGAGGAGAGGGGGCAGTGGGAAGAAGAGGTCGAGCGTGGTGGCGGAGAGAGGAAGGAGGAGGTAGGTGACGGGCAGTGCTCGTGCGCGATGGAGGCGAGGGAGCGAGGCGCTGCGGGGAAGGACGCGGGTTGCGTGCGAGGGACGCGCATGTGGTGGGCCGTGGGATCGTTGGCGTGGTTGACCGAGCGGGGGGAGACGGGATTAGTGGGGTGGGGCCAGGACGACAGGGACATGGAGAGAGAGACGGAGTGGGAAGCGTCCGGGAAGCCAGGGTGTTGTGTGCATACCTGGCCAACGGCACGGCACGGTATGGCCCGCTAAGCCATTAGCGTGCCTGGCACAGCACGGTCCACCTGGACACGTTAAGCTAACGGGTCGTGCCGTGCTGGCCCGTGTGCTTCACCTCGAGGTCCAAACATGACATGTTAGATAACGGTGCCTAACGTGATGGTCCGTTAAGACCTTTTATACTGTTGTTTTATTAAATTTATTATAAAATAATTGAAATCTTCTATTATTAAAAAGATTTGGACAGTTCATCGCTCTGCCAAAATTTTCCATCTGTCAAATTTTGGACGGTTTTGCCCCTGGGACTTTGGGAAAACTATAGCTAATGCCACCGCCTAAGTCTTAAGAAAAAAAGACAATAACCGGTTCGTCTCTCTCTTCTCTCTCCTGCATAAGACCTTATCCCCTCGAAGAAAGAGAAACGGCGATGCGCCGTCGATGGGCAGAGCAGGGAGAGGGAGGAGACGTAGGCCTTCCCTGGTGGCGTCGGGGAATGGCGGCCAGGCGTGGATGCGAGGTAGCCTGATGCCGCCGTTGGCTGCTCTTGGAGGTCAGGGAGGAAGTAGGGGCAGCGAGCGTCGCGCGCGTGCTGGAGGTCGACGTCCTGGTGGCGGACGCATAGGTCGCCCGGCAGACGGGGCCCGAGGCGTCCATGGAGGCAACTCGGTGGAGGGAAGCAGAGGGAACTTCCAGCGGAGCAGAGGGGAGGCGCGCGACGCGATGGGGCGGAGACGAAGTCAGAGGCGGCCTGGTTAGTGGTTCCTCCCCGTCTTCCCCCAAACCCGAATCAAATAACTTTCCGGTGCGACCTGGTTCCTCGCCTCCGGCCGCGCCCCATACATCCAAGTTTTCCTAGCCTTTCTCCACCTCGACATCCAGCCACGGGCGCCTGCGCAGTTCCTTGCCGCCGGCCACCTCCAAGTTATCCGGCTCCCGACGCGGCATGTAGCTCCCCCGTGGTTGCTCTCCATTTTCCTGCTAGATCTCGGTCTGAAACGTCCGTCTCCAATGACGCTGCGCGCACACGGCGTGCTGGCCGAGATGGAGGGGAGGGGAGGCAACAGGGTGAGGGTAGATGTTTAGGACGGGAGGAGGAGATTGGGAGGGCAGGCAGGCTGCGGGTGATGTGGAGCAGAGAGGTGGAGATGGAGGTAGGAGAGGGGAGGTTGAGAGATAGAGAGGCAGACAATTTTCGATTGAGTTGGAATCGAGGAGCCAGGCTTCAACGAACTTTTCTTGGATTCATCTTCCCTCCCTCCCTATAGTTTTCTTTCCTCGAATCAGGCTTTTGCCTAGCTATATTAATATAGCAATCGTTTGAGACCACTGTTGAACCAGAAAACACAACGCCCAAAGAAAAACAAAGAAAACAAAGAAGAAAAAAAGGAGAAAATAAAGCCGACAACAGCGGCTCAACGAAAACGAGGAAGACCCGCCACCGCTGCGCCCTCCGACGAATTTCCACCATGGTCCTAGCGCTCTGAAGCATCACGTACCAAGAAACACCTCCAAGAAGGAAAGCGACGACAACGACGATGCTGCCCTGACTTGTCCTAGGGTTTCCCCCGATACGTTACGAGGGGTGGGAAAGAGATACACCCGATGTCCTTCAGAAAGGACGGCGACACCCGCAGGCGCCGCCACTTCGGTGTCAAGATGACAAGGATTTCTCCTGACCTCTCAAAAAACCACACTCCCGGACACTTCGAATTGCTCCAACCAACTCGCTGCCCACCAGCACACGCCACCACGGTCTTGCATCCACCCCCGTCGTCTCACCGAGACACACAATGTGAGAATGGTATGGCCGAAAAGCAGCAACTTTGGCGAAGGTCGGCAGAACAATGACACGTGGGAGGGAACTACCTCCACCGCCTGAGGGCAATAGCCGACCGGATGTAACAACAAGGGCAAACCACGCCCCTCCCCGCCTCCTCTCCCGTCCCCCTCCTCCGCCGCCGCCGGGCAAAGCCCGGGGGTGCCGGTGGCGGCGGCCCTCCTCTACCCGCGAGCGAGGCAGACTGCATGGGGCGGTTCTGGCCGGTGGCAGTGCGCTGTGTTGGCGAGCTCGGGCCGGCGGCTTGTAGCGACGTGATGGTGGCGGAGCTCCTAGAGCAGGCGGCGGTGGGGTGGGTGCGTCCAGCACATGGCGGCGGCAGGCGGAGGGAGGCCACGGCTACGGACTGGTGCGGCCCAGATCTAGGCCCTTTTGGGCCCGATCTGGGCTGGCTGAGCCCTGGCCTGTGCGCATGGCCCTGGACATGTCTAGGCGCCTCCTCCCTGCCAGTGGCTTGGCAGGGTCGCCGGAGTTGAGCCAGGCGGGCTTGACTCTGGTGCTCCCCCGGGCTGAGACATTGTATAGCTGTGGGATACGTCTTGTCGACGACCTTGGTGTCGTTCTTATCGCACCCATGTTGTCCGTACGTTAGATTGATCCGGGCCAGACGGTCTTGGATCGAGCGCCGACCTCCGTTGGCCATTCCGGAGCATCGCTCCTCCTCGCCCTATCGGGCCAGGTGGTGAACTTCAGACCGACGACGGTCCGGTATACCCGGGTGACCACGGTGGCGATGTCGTTGCTGCTTGGCGGCGGTGATCTGCGGTGGCGACGGATTCACTGGTGGACTGAGGAGTAGGGACTAATGCTAGGGTTGGCGGCGACGGTGACACCCTTGCTGCAGTGTGGTTCGCCCCTGCGTCGCTCGTGGGGAGCGAGGCAGGAGTCCGAAGCGTTGTTTTCCTCCTGGTCAGGATGGAAAATTCTTGCCTGTAGTTTTCTTTCATGGTGGCCTTTCTTTCAACTGATAAACTGCGCATAGGTGGTGCCCAACTATTTCTTCAGGTCAGCAGATGTACATACCACTCACATGTTCTATGAAATGCCCAACCACAACGCTCATATACTCATACGAAATTGATATGATGGGCATCAACAAGGCCATTGGGACAAACTTCTTTCACCAAGTCAGGACAGTCAACTTTGCATTCAGCTAGCTATATACAGTCCACAATCATGGCGTGTACAACTGGTCTACTGATTCCTTAGGAGCGGCGACATATTTCTTAGTTAGTTAGTCTTTGCCGTTGTAGTTAAAGCTGATAGGGTACCATGTCCTGACTGTAAACAAGTAGATTATGTGTCAACTTTGCCCACTATAAGCTGGCAAGATAACATATGTTTTACTGATTTTTGGCAAATACGCAAAATATGGTGTGCTGATGGAAATTTTGCAAAGTATATGCTTTTCGGTGGTATCCTTTTCTTTTCACCATAGTAATTATATGTACTATCTAATCGCATGTGAGCAGATTACATTCTTAATGAAGCTGACACTATAATCCTTGATCTGATTTCCACAAAGCCACGCTAAACTTTCAGGTCGGGGTATTGGATACATAATTTTTAAATAACAATGCTTTCTTGTCTATGGATGCCCAATGGAAAAAAGATTTTTTTTTGAACACATTGTTAGAATTATATTAGGAGTTATTATTATTGTAACCAATATGGAGTAGTACTCCAATTGGACTTTGACTCAATCTTGTAAACCGGTTTGTGCCAAACTATATAAACATGAAAACGTACCGAGGTCAAGGTACCAAACCTAATATGGTATCATAGCAGGATCTTCCCTGACTTTGCTGCCGAAACCCACATCGCCGCCGCCGTGATTCTGCCGTCGCCTCTCGGTTCTCCGACGCTGCCGCAAAAACTACAACCCTAGAAACCAAAACCCTGCCGCCGCGAAGCCTTTCCTTCGCCGCCGCCCACAAACAAAACCCTCACACAAACCCTGCCGCCGCCGCAATTTATTGCCACCGCCGCCATGTCTACGATGATGGGCGGGATGATGGGCGTCATCGTGGTCATGCACCCACTCCATATGTTAATGTCACATGCCAAATTTGTAAGATTCATGGTCATCCTGCAAATGAGTGCTGGTGGAGGTTTCAGTCTAATCGAGATCGCCGTGATGATGGAGTCCGTGGGGGGTGATCGGGCTAGTGACAAGGGTGCCAATGCAAATATGGCTTACTATGGTGTTGATACAAATTGGTACTCTGACACTGGTGCTACTAGTCATGTTGCCAATGACATGAGCAAGCTTTCTGTCCATGAGAAGTACACATGACGTGATCAAGTTCACACAGCCAATGGCAACGGTATGCAAATTTCTCATATTGGTCATTCAATGTTGCACACTCGCCACAATTGTTTACATCTTAGAGACATCCTCCATGTTCCAGATGCTTTAAAAAATCTTCTGTCTGTTCATAAGCTTACACTTGATAATAATGTCTTTCTTGAATTTCACCCTCATTTTTTCTTGATTAAGGATCAGGAAACAAGGAGAACTCTGTTTGAGGGGCCATGTCATGATGGTCTCTATCCTCTAATGCCTCTATCCCAAGGGTCATCCAAGCAAGACTTCATCACAATAAAGCCGTCGTCTTCTACATGGCATCGCCGCCTAGGACATCCATCCTCCTTTGTGATGCAGCAAATCCTTAGGAAACATCATATTTCTCATACCCCTGAAATAAATCCATATATTTGTGATTCGTGTCAATTAGCTAAGAGTCAACAGTTACCATATCCTGTGTCCACTAGTGTTTCTACTACTCCCTTAGAACAAGTTTTCTTTGATGTATGGGGTCCAGCACCTTTCTCTGTTGGAAAACATTCATACTATGTAAGCTTTATTGATGATTATAGTAAATTTACATGGATTTATTTGCTTAAGAAAATATCTGAGGTTTATCAAGTTTTTCTTAATTTTCAACAACTTGTTGAAAGGAAATTTGGTAAGAAAATTATCACTATGCAAACTAATTGGGGTGGTGAATATGAAAAACTTCATAGTTTCTTTCAAAAAGTTGGCATCACTCATCATGTCTCTTGTCCTCATGCTCATCAACAAAATGGTTCAGCTGAACGTAAACATCGTCAAATTGTTCAAGTAGGTCTCGCCTCACTTGCCAATGCATCTATGGCACTTAAATTCTGGGATGAAGCTTTTCTCACAGCCACTTTTCTTATAAATTTACTTCCTAGCAAAGTTATAAATTCTGAAACCCCTGTTGAGCGTCTCCTTCACACATCACCCAACTATGAATCTCTCAGAGTATTTGGCTATGTCTATTGGCCTAATCTTCGTCCATACAACAATATAAAACTAGCTTTTCGTTCCACTCAATGTGTGTTCTTGGGCTATAGTCCTCGTCACAAAGGCGTCAAGTGTCTAGATCCCAAAACAGGTCGTGTCTATATCTCTAGGGATGTGGTATTTGATGAGAATGTGTTTCCGTTCTCTACCTTGAATCCTAATGCTGGTTCTCGTCTAAAAAATGACATTCTCCTTTTACCTCATAATAATGGGGAGACACACATTGATGATCATATGAATTTGCATGTTGTGCCAAATGTTACTAATCATGATCATGCTCCTTTAGATATTGATACACTTGCAGATCAAATTCCAGTCCAACAAGAAATAGTACAAAATTTTGGCCAAAGCAGTGCAACTTCTTTATGCTGGTTCAGAAATCGAGGTTGATTCCTCGTCTGCCTCGGATCATGCGCTCACAAACTCTGGAGCAGATTCCCTGCATGCAACCAATGAAGCGCCCTCCCGCCTTGAGCTGTCCCCTGCACGCGCTGCACCCTCTGATCCTCGGTCCCCGCTGCATGGCTCTAGGTCTTCATCGCATGCAGCTGACAACCACTCCTCACCGCATGTAGTAGACAGCCACCTTGGCTCTGCTGCCTCTACACCTGCTGGGTCGCTCACTCCTGGTGGTACCGACCCTGCTGATAGCGACCAGGGCATCAGCCGTACTGCCCTGTCGCCCTCCTCTGCTCACATGCATGCTAGTGATGATGATATCAGCTCTACAGGGGATGATGATGACGCCAGGGAGAGAAACGATAATACTGGTAGTGGCACTAGTACTAATGAATCAAATCAATCTGATCATGAAGCAGGTGGTAATGGATCCTCTGTGACACCAATACAACTTGGACCTCGCACTCAGTTACAAAGAGGTATAAGACATCCTAAACAATATACTGATGGTACTATTCGCTATGGTCTGTTTACCTCTACAGGAGAACCATCTACACTTTCAGAAGCTCTTAAAAGTGATCAATGGTGCCAAGCTATGACTGAAGAATACAATGCTCTCTTAGATAACAAGACTTGGCGTCTTGTTCCTCCACATTCTACAAAGAATCTTATTGATTATAAATGGGTGTATCGAGTGAAAAGAAATGCTGATGGTACAATTGACAGGTTCAAGGCACGTTTGGTTGCAAAAGACTTCAAACCAAAGTATGGCAATGATTATAAAGATACTTTCAGTCCTGTTGTGAAGGAAGCTACTATTAGACTGGTTCTTTCAGTTGTTGTCTCTCGTGGCTGGAGTTTACGACAACTAGATGTCAAGAACGCGTTTCTTCATGGCGTTCTAGAAGAGGATGTGTATATGAAACAGCCCGCAGGTTTTGAAGATCCTCAAACTCCAAACTATATCTGCAAACTTGAAAAGGCTCTTTATAGTCTCAAACAAGCCCCTCGAGCATGGTATTCCAGACTGAGCACAAAATTGCAATCACTTGTTTTTGTTCCTTCTATAGCAGATACTTCACTTTTTCTCTATAAGAAGGCAGGCATTATGATATTTGTTCTAATATATGTTGATGATATAATTGTTACAAGTTCATCTGATCAGGCGATCTCTGTTCTGTTAAGTGATCTAAAGGATGACTTTGCTCTCAAGGATCTGGGAGATCTTCACTTCTTCTTAGGCATTGAGGTAAAGAAAGTAAATAATGGTCTACTGCTTACACAGGAAAAGTATGCTACTGATTTGATTGCAAGAGTTGGCATGAAGAATTGCACAACATGTCCTACACCTCTTTCGTCCACTGAAAAATTGTCTCTTAATGAGGGTACTCCTCTTGGCTCTAAGGATATCACTGAATATAGAAGTATAGTGCGTGCATTACAATACTTGACATTGACACGACCTGATATTTCCTTCTCGGTTAATAAGGTTTGTCAATTCTTACATGTCCCAACAACTTCTCATTGGACAGCTGCTAAAAGAATATTGAGATATATTCAGGGTACACTGAAGGTTGGACTTATTTTTTTCAAAAGTCTTCTTCAAGCTTGCTTAGTGCTTTTTCTGATGCAGACTGGACAGGTTGTCTTGATGATAGAAGATCTACAGGAGGTTTTGCTGTGTTTTTTGGACCAAATCTAATATCCTAGAGTGCCAGAAAACAAGCTACAGTGTCTAGATCTAATACTAAAGCTGAATACAAATCACTTGCCAATGCAACAGCTGAGTTAATATGGGTTGAGGCTCTTCTTGGTGAGTTGGGTGTGTTACTAAAAGAGAAACCATGTTTGTGGTGTGACAATCTAGGGGCTACATACTTGTCTACAAATCATGTGTTTCATGCAAGGACCAAGCATATTGAAATTGATTTTCACTTTATCAGAGAGAGGGTAGCTAATAAACTTCTTGACATCAGATTCACTCTAGCAAGGATCAAATTGCAGATGGGTTCACTAAGGTGCTACCTGTCAAGGAACTTGATGAATTTAATCGTAATCTCAACCTCTCACAAGGTTGCGATTAAGGGGGGCTGTTAGAATTATATTAGGAGTTTTTATTATTGTAACCAATATGGAGTAGTACTCCAATTGGACTTTGACTCAATCTTGTAAACCGGCTTGTGCCAAACTATATAAACATGAAAACGTACCGAGGCCAAGGTACCGTTTACACCAAAACCTAATACACATGTGTTATCAAGTGTAACAAAATTTTCTTAACAACAGATAATTAAAAAAATAGTAATGGTGAAATTAAGTATGATAAATGTACTTGTTGGCTTGTATTCCAAGATTGGTGCTATCGAGCAACACATGGCTGGGCACATAAGTATATTTTTGCTACCAACATTACTGTAGTGAGGCATGTCTATAGTCATTGTTGACATGGCTAGCAAATTGTATGTTGTATACTGATTATCTCATACAGACGTCTTTTGACTAAGTCGGATTTGTTTCTATGTTTGCTACACTTCAATTAAGTTATTGCAGCCAATATTGAACAATGGAAGGAAAGCACTTGGGGAAAGCACTGGGCTACATGAAGCATGTCTCCACTAGGGAGAAGGGTGTGAGAGGCTGGTGCTTAGCTAGGTGACAATAACGTAGCATGCTGGGAGGATCCGAGAAGAAATTCAGTAAATAAATTCTTCAGTTAACTTTATTTCTATGATTCAATATTAATGCAGTCCTATAGAACTAAAGCCATAGCTAAATTTCATTTTTTTTCCTTTAGTTTAGCAGACTACCATTTTTCTGTTCAACTATTTTTTATGGGTCCTTTTACTATGACTTTTCTTTGTTAGGCTATTATTGTAGCGTTACAACAGTTTTATTATGAAAAGTGGAACGTTTATCTGAAGATTGTTATTTGCTTTCTATCATAACAATGGGAGTACAGGGTGAGGTGTGACCTCGATAAGTGTGATCGCAGCCATCACTCTTGCTAGGATCACTAGAAAAAGAGATTCAAGTATTTGGAGGAGGTTAGAAAATGTTCTATCTTATCATGGGAACATGATTTTTACTATAGAGTGAATTATTATGGATGATTACAGAAAAGTGATTGATTGAGGTGGCCTGGTTGATTAACATTGATTTTTCCATATCTATCCGTAGCAACGCATGGGTATTTAGCTAGTAATGATGTGCTTGTGGTCACCGGGGAGGGAGTACACAGTCGAGCCATGCACGAAGAACAAGATGAACTCTGCACACTTGACAATTTGATTGATACCCCAAAGATTACAAGTGCTCCTTGAGCTGTATTGGCTTAAGTACACAACTCATGTTCTCTACTTGGTCCAACCCCCCTCTACTACTGCTATGCCCTCCCTTATATAGGCAGTGCTAGCTAGTACCCCTTTGGATTCTAGGGTTTACTGTTTGGATCTTGGTCCCTACAATATGGGCCGGGTTACGGGCTTGCCTTAAGCCCATATGCCCGGTCCATAAAGCTTGACAGCTAACGGTCTTCTGGTACGCTGCTTCTGGTTCTTTTTGGCGTCACGCTGTTACTTTGTATGTCAGCGCTTGCTTTGGGCGTCACCCGGCTCCTTTTGTGTCACCCGGCGTCGCCCTTCTCTTTGGACCACGCTTTACCATGGTCCTTCCCGAACCTTACTCGGAAAGGTGCCACGTGTCCTTCTTGACCCGGCCCTTCCTCGGTTGACTTGGCTCGTTGGTACCTGCAAGGGTTACAACTTTGTCCTATACGGGCCGAGATAGTTTTTATCTCGGCTTTCATGCTTATCTTACCCAGCCGTTCTTACCCGGCCTGGTTCTTTCTTTACTCGGAGCCAAACCAGCTGCGCCATGTCTCCCCTCTTGTGACCCTACCGGGGGCTATCCCCCCGACATTAGTCCCCGAAGCTGATGAGGTCTAGCAGTTCAAGTTGTTAGGCGTCTCCAGGTTCCTTTTGTGTGAATGGAACTTAGTTTTTGTCTTTATCTGTTGCAGTTTTGCACTTTGCCGGGTTAGTCTGACAATTTCGGGTCAATTCTTTGACTTCCTAGCTCATTCTTGCCTCGAGCCGAGTTACTTTGGCCAGTTCCGGGTCATTTTCGGCGCACTTCAGTCACTGATAGCTAGTAATCATGATTATTTGCCTCAATTTTTGTTCCAAGTTCTGGCGGCACAGTGACGGCTGCGCAGTTATTCCTCGTCACTATGGCAGTCCCATCGGTCTGCGCCTCTTGTCCTTCCAGCCGTGACGTGGCACTGAATTTTTCGTGTATTTTTGGCTCGCTGACTGGCTCACTCGGCGTGGTACACGGCCACACGCTGGCCGCATGGCACAGTTGGATCCCACGACGGGGTTTTTTACTGCCCTTAAGTAGAGGTTGGGGGTTTCCACTTCCCCACGCCCGTTCAATTTCCTTAGCCTTTCTTCCTCCTCGCACCTGCAAGATCGAACTGCCCTTCTTGCGGTTCCTTCTCCCTCTTGCCCCTGTGCTGCGATTGCCCCCGTCCTCCTTCGATTCCAGCACGGGTCCTCGCTGTTCCAAGCCTCTCCTTATCGAGGAGGAGACAGACTCCGACGACCTCATGGATGCTCGCGACGGTGCCGATGGCGCTGAGGAGCAGGAGATTCTTGCCGGCGAGCGCGGCGGTTGGGAAGGCTCGGAGGTCTCCATCGAGGAAGTGGAGTGGCTCCGCTCCACCAGACGCATTCCGCTGCAAGTGGATTGCCGCCTCCCTTCCGGTGAGATTTCTCCCAAACCTCAGGATGGCGAGCGGGTAGTTTTCCTTTCCCACTTTGAACGTGGTTTTGCTCTTCCTGTGAGCACTTTCTTTTCCTCGTTTCTTTCTACCTTTCATCTGCAAACCCACCATCTTCCTGCCAATGCGATTGGCTCTCTCTCTTGTTTCATCTCTGCCTGCGAGGCCTATCTTGGAATTTGGCCCACGGTTCCTTTGTGGGCCAAGTATTTTGGCTTTAAAGTTCAGGTTGTTCCCCAGCCTGGCGCTCCTCAATCCGAGAAGAGGCCGACCCGGTGTGGTGCTGCTAGCATTACCCCCAGGAGAGATTCTATCTTTCCTCGGCTTACCGGCATTGACTCCTGCAAGAAGTGGCATAGAACCTTTTTCTATGTCAAAAACAGCGGGTCCACCGATAACATCTGGCTCCCCCCTTTCTCGGATGAGGTTCCCCACAAGAAGCACTGGCAGCTTGACCCGCCGACCAAGACGCTACGGTAAACGAGGCTAACGCAATCCTGGAAAGGTTGCTGTCGACGGATGAGAACTTCCATCTCGCCGACTTCGACCTCATGTGCACCTTTGTTTCTCGCCGGTTAGCCCCATCCAAGCAAGGAGCCACAAGATGTGCTTCATGAGTGGCTCTCACGATCCCACTCGGCACTCCACCAAGGAGCTCACCCACGACTCGATTGCCCGCCGGGTAAGCTCAATCTTCAAATTGAACTTAGCGGATGATTGGGCTTGGAGTTGCCCACCGTTCAGCCGGGTCAGGCATGTTCCCTGGGTAAGTTTTCCGAATCTCTTTCTCGCCGAGTTGGCTTTAGTTCTTTTGCCACTCTTAGTTTAGTTCTTGTTTCTCATTCTGTTTGTCTTTCGCAGAATCTCCTTCACCAGGTTGATGACAGTACTGTCCCTCCTGCTGGGTATCATGGGGATCGCTCTGACTCGGATGAGTTCGAGTATGACCTGGAGTGCTTCATGCCCATCCCGCACACTGTGGCCGCTTCTGCTTCGGGTAAGAATCAATCTCGCAATCCCTTACAAGACTGGCCTGACGATGATGAGGATGATGATTGTACAATTTTGAAGGTATATGCCATGTGAGCTTAACCTTCTTGCTTATCCGAGTAAGCCCGTTATTTACTTTTGCAGCTGGCCAGGTACATGACATCCCTCCTCTCGCAGTGGGCGGAGTCGGCAAGATTCCCTTCGCTAAGCCGAAGCGACGCGGAACCTCCTCCAGCACTCAGCCGGCTAAGAAGAACAAGCCCAGTCCGGCTGCTCCTGCTGCCTCTGCTGCTGCCAGCCTGGGTGAGACTCGCCAAGCTGCTGGGCACCGAGTCACACGCCGAGTCATCCGCGACCCGGTTGTCACGGGGTAAGTTTTTTGCACCTTGCTTTCTTTGCTCTTTTCTTTCTCAATACTGTTGTTCTCTCATATACATCTTGTCGTTTTCAGCGTTGCACCTTTGACGGCGAATCAGGCTGCTTCTAGCATTGCCTCGCCGCTTAGGGCTTCACCTCCTCCAGCTGACTCGGCGGCGCCGAGTCCCGTCCGGGTTGAGGCTAGCACTGTTGAGGCTCACGCTTCTCAGTGTCAGTCAGACCCGGTGGGTCATTCGGCTAGCGCTTCTGGCGCCGACAAGGAAAAACTTCCTGATCTTGGTGCCCACAAGTCTGGCGCCGAGAAACCTTCTGCCGCCAGTTCCTCTGGCATTAGCCCTCAAGCTGATGCGAATGAACAACCTCCTGATCTTAGAGCCAGCAAAACTGTGTTGGAGATATGCCCAAGAGTCAATAATAAAGTAGGTTATTATCATATCTTCATACTTATGATAAATGTTTACATACCATGCTATAATTGTATTAAAAGGAAACATTAATACTTGTGTGATTTATAAACATAAAAGAGTCCCTAGTAAAGCCTCTTGTTAAACTAGCTTGTTGGTTAATATATGATCATGGTTTCCTGATCATGAACATAGAGATGTTATTAACAACAAGGTCATATCATTAGGAGAATGATGTGATGGACATACTCCTATAGTTAAGCGTAGCATAAAGATCAAGTCATTTAAAATAGTTCATTTGCTATAAAGCTTTCTGATACATAGTAACCTAATTCCTTCGACCATGAGATCATGTTAATCACCATCACCGGAAGGATGCTTTGATGACATCAAACACCTCACCGTAACTGGGTGGCTATAAAGGTGGCATTGAGTGTTCAGAAAGTACGGGTTGAGGCTCATGGATCAAGAGTGGGATTTGTCCATCCATATGACGGATAAATATACTCTGGGCCCTCTCGGTGGAATGTCATCCAATTAGCTTGCAAGCATGTGACTGGCTCACAAGGGATCACATACCACGGGAACGAGAAAAGAGTACTTATCAGTAACGAGGTTGAACAAGGTAAGCAGAGATACCGACGATCAAAACCTCGGATAAGTAAACTATCGTGAGACAAAGGGAAATTGGTATCGTATGTAAGTGGTTCATTCGATCGCAAAGTAATCGTAGAAATATGTGGGAGCCATATGAATTTCCAGATTCCTCTATTGGTTATTGATCGGAGAAGTGTCTCGGTCATGTCCGCATAATTCACGAACCGTAGGGAGACACTCTTAAGCATTCGATGTTGTTGAGTAGTTATGGAATGATTAGTAAGAGACCGAATATTGTTCGGAGTCTCGGATCGGATCCGGGATATCACGAGGAGATCCGGAATGGTCCAGAGAATAAGATTCATATAAGGAAAGTCCTATTTCGGAGTTCCAGAAAGTTTCCGATGATTTCATCGGAGAGGTTCTAGAAGGGTCTAGAAGGTTCACCGGTCCGAAAGGAGAATGGTCCATGAATGTGTCATGGGTAAGTGGAATGATTGGATCATGTCCAAGGTCACTTGGTGTTGGCATATGCAAGAGAGAAATAAAGCTCTAAATTGAAAGTCAAACGGGAAGTTTGAAAAGTCAAACCGGAACAATAGTTTCCTAGTGGGAGAAGAAACAAGTCCTTCTCTCAATCCAACTTGGGTTTGGGTTTGGATTCAAACCCACCCCTCCCAAGGCTGCCCCTCCCTCTCATAAATAGAGGGGGAGGGCTGCCCCAAACAACACAAGTTCCAAGCCCTCTCCACGAGCCGCCGCCACCGCCAGCGCCGCCGCCCGCCGCCGCCGACACCTCCTCCTCCTCCCGGATCTCTAAACCCTAGTTTTCCGGGAAACCCTTATCCACCATACTCGCTTTGGCTTAAGGCGAAGCCATGCGAGATCTCCCCTCTACTTTCGGTACCACGCCGTCGTGCTGCGGGAATCGCGAGGAGAGTGTTACAACCTCCGCTGCCTGCGGGAACAAGGGAGAGGAAGGTCTTCATCGAGTACCGAACGTGTGACCGAATGCGGAAGCGCTGCCGGAACGCAGCGCCGGAAGGATCGTCTACGCGATCTTGAGATCGGCAAGTGTACGACTACATCACCCACGAGAATCTGCTCTCGTTAACCGCTTTGGAATCTTCGAGGGTGAATTCCTCTATCGACTCGTTGCTACAATCTAGTAGATAGATCTTGGCTTGTTTGTGTGCATGCGGTAGAATTTTTTTGTTTTCCATGCTACGAACCCCTACAGTGGTATCAGAGCCGTGTCTATATGTAGATCTGTTGCATGAGTAGAACACAATGGTCATTGTGGGCTTTGATGCTGTTGTTGTCGATTGCTTCTTGTGTACTTTGCATCTTGCGGGATGGTGGGATGAAGCGGCCCGGGCTAACCTTACATGACATCGTTCATGAGACTTGCTCCACGCTTGACATGCAACTTGTATTGCATAAGTGGCTTTGCGGGTGCCTGTTTCTCCCAACATAGTTAAGATTCAATTTACAACGGGTGATTGACAATACTAGTATTAATATTGTGGTTCTTGTTTGTAAGTTAGAACGACACTTATTGAAAGCCCCAAACCACGTAAAATATGCAAAGAAAATTAGAGGCGTCTAACTTTGTTTTCCAGGGGTGTGCTATGATGTGATATGGCCATGATTGTGATTATATTTGATGTATGCAATGTTCCTTATTGTAAGTTGGCAACCGGCAGGAGCCATATGGTTGTCTTTAAATTCTGTTAAGACCCGCGTGTCTATTCAAAGTAGTTGTAATAGTTGAAGCCGGTGGAAGACAACCATAGAGCGGCATTATTGACCTTGATGCAATACCGGTGATGATGGAGATCATGTTCGTGCTTGAAGATGGAGATCGGAAGCACAAAGAAGAAAGGCCATATCATATCACATATTATGAATTGCATGTGATGTTAATACTTTTATGCATCTTGTATTGCTTAGTTTACGATGGTAGCATTATAAGATGATCCCTCAAGCACACAATTTCAAGTTTTAAAGTGTTCATCCTTAGTAAGCACCGTTGCTAAAGCTCGTTGTTTCGAAGCACCACGTGATGATCGGGTGTGTTAGATTCTGCGAGTGTATACAACGTGAGCAAGCCAGATTTGCTCATGCGGAAGCTAAGGTTTGATCTTGACGAGCCTAGCATGTACAGACATGGTCTCGGAACACGGATCACCGAAAGGTAAAGCATGAGTCATATAGTAGATATGATGAACATGTTGATTGTTCGCCATTGAAGCTACATCAACTCTCGTGATGATCGGTTTTGATGTGGTGGATTTGGTTCGTGTGATCACTAAAACAATGTGAGGGATATTGTTTTGAGTGGGAGTTCAACGACAATATGATTAAAAGTTGAACACTATTTATCATAAATTAAATCAAGGTGAATTTGCATAGTTGTTGTAGTCATTGGCATCCGTTTACCACCTTGCGCTTAGTTTTAATTGAGATGATAGAACTATAGAATTCTGGTTAGTTACTTTACGAACTGGTATCATATTGTTTTCAAGTGTTAATCTAAAGTTTAAAAGTCCTATTGCAAACTTTCAGTAAAGTTCCGGTTACTCCATGAAGTTTAATAATTGCTATTAAAACAAGAGTGACAATTCCAAGTGTTAGTGTATAAGTATCATGTTTGTCTCCATGATTCTTGATATTCAAAGGATTGTCTTAATATCAAGGTTATCTAGGATCTGAAAGAGTTGTTTCAGAAACCATGATGTGTGGAAGATATTGTGATATCTGAAACGAAGTTTTGGTTACAACATGACAGAGTATAATATGGCAAAAGTCATGTTCTCATATTTGATGAGAATTTGCAAAGGGTTGGAGACACTAGTTGTCCTAATCCACCAAAAGATTTTGGATAGCAACATTATACTCGCGATTCATCTTTATAAGCTAAAAGTAGCTTGATCATGAATAATTCCATGATAAGGGTGAATATTTGATGTAGGTAAAATATTTACCACACCAAGATATTACTAAAGAATGGAATTTGAAAGCACACCAAACATTTGATGATGGTGATCTACTTCAAAGTGCAAGTCCAAAGACATTGGTATTTAATTATACACGCTTTGGACTATGTGTCATATGTATGACTCCACTATTGATGTTGATAGATTCTTTCAAACAGAAAAGGAAATACTGAAAGAGAATCTCATAAATATATGGCAGAAAAGAAAAGACTAGAATTTTTCAGTTTAAGTATATAGATGATATACATGTTATGGCTATATTCTTTGCTTATTAAACAATGTGGTTCTTAAGTATTTGATACTGAATTTGTTGGTGTGAATCGTCATACGAAACAACACAATTTATGAACTACAATGGCCTAAGTAACTAGCAAAAGAATATGTGATGATGTTCATCGAAAACAAATAAAGGGTTATTGTGCTGCTTGTTAAACATCAAAGCTTGCCTTCAAGATTTGTTTTATCAGGTATTATGAGAACAAAAGGGTTGTTCAAATAATTGTCGTAATCCATAAAAGATGGATGATTTACAAATCTAGTTGGAGAAATCACATCCATAAAACTAGTGCTAAAAATGTCGAAAGACAAATTGATTGAAAGATCACTTAGGAAGTGACATCGTCGTTTAAATTATATTGGAAAGAAAACATGAAGAAACTCCATGTGGATGGAATTTTGGAGTCTTTTGATTTTTGATCAAATGACGCTTGTGAAACTTTCCTAGAGATAATTAAAACTTCGTTCATAGGCCAAAAGGGAACGAATGACTAGCTTATTGGAACTTGTACATATTGTTGTACGGAGTCCATTATGTGTAGTCAAGAGCGATGGATTTAAACTTCATATGCTTTCTCCAAAAATTTGAGTGAATATATGAATATTTACTTAATAAGGATGAAGTATGAAACATTTGAAAAGTTCAAAGACTTTCAAGATAAAGTGCAAGATCATTGTAACAAGAATATAAATAGTTTATGATAAGATCATAAAGGAAGATACTTGAGTTACAAGTTTAGCATAATACCTAAGATTTAAGGAATCGTTCCGTGGATTTGCATGTCCCGAAACACCATAAGAGTATGGAGCGTTCGAGATATGTAATTAAACCTTGTTTGACATGGGAAGATCGAAGGTGTAAATCATAAAACTGCCATTATATTTTAAAGATTAAAAGCTATAGAGACTACCGTTTTTCCACTGAAAAGAGCTCCATCATAATCCGTTGAAATAACACCATATAAAGTTATGGTTTGGGATAAAACCCAAGTTGTCCTTTCTTAAATATTGGTATGCTATGCATAAGAAAGATGTTTGCAACCAAAGTCGGATGAACCTGGCTTTGTATGTTATTTCGAATAACTGTTAAGTAATCCTCCATAACATTGGAGACAAAAGTGTTTGTCACTTAGAACGTCAAGTTTCTTTGAGAAGGAATTTTTCGTGAAAAGATAAGTGGGAGGACAATAGAACTTTGATAAGGTTAAAAGAACCTTAGCTATATGTGCAAAGTTGCGCAGCGCCGAAAAGTGTTCCGGAGGCAGCAACAATGCTCATGGCTCACGTGCCTCAAAGGTTGTGGTTACGAAGGTCAAAGTTTCTATTGAACCAAGTAGGTCGAGTAAGCAATCAAATACCAAGATTTGAGGGTTGAATCATTATTTGAGAATAATGAACGTACTACATGCAAAGAAGCGATGATGGGCCCTGACTCCGTAAAATGGCTTGAAGCCATAAAATCCGTGATAGTTCCATACACGAGAATCAAGTTTTGAACTTGAAGGACCCTCGAGAAAGGTGTAAGACCTTACAGTTGTGTTTGGATCTATAAAGAAATAGACATGGATGTTTCGCATCTATGAAATGGTCGACATGTTGGGAAAGAGTTCACAACAATGTTCAAAGGTTGACTATGACAAGATTTGATCTTTCATAGCGATATTTAGTCTAGACGGATTAATGTAGCAACCACTACATATAATTTTGTTATGTGGTAGTTGAATAAACAAAACAAGTTCTTCTAATAGAATTGTTACCTAGGACATGTGCATAACACGGTCCATAGGGTTTTGTTAATTCAAAGGATGCTAAAAGCATATGCAAACTTCAATGGTTGAAGTGAGCATCGCGGAGTTGGAATCTTCACTGTGATGAAATGTTTAAAAGAGTTTAATTTCATCAGAGACAATGAAGATGCTTGCATTTGCAAGAAATTAAGTGGGAGCGCTAAGACATGTTTCTAATACATTATGTGGAAGACATATTGTTGATTAAAAATGATGTATCTTTTATTAACACATATTAAGAATTTCATCCCGATGAAAGACTTAGGCAAAACCCAAATATTTGGCATCAATAGACGCTAATATGGTTGTGCCGAAAGTACATAGATGATGTATTGAATAAGTTCAATATAGAAAATACAAGAAAGGTTCTTGTCGCACAGAAAGGATTGAATGAGTTCAATATTGATGATATATTCAAGTGTATTGACACTTGGTAAGTGAAACAAAGATTCAAGTATAGATTGATACTTGATGTATGAAATCACAAAGAGTATTTATATCAATCATACTGTGATATGTACAAATCCAGATAAGTCCTATGCTCTAAATGTTATGAGCATATATCAGAATGATTCATAAGATAATCATTGGACGATAGTAAAAATATTCTTATGATCTTGTAAAAGAACTAAGAATATATTATTTTGTAGAAATGACAAATAGATGGTTAGTTCATTGTAAATGAATTACTTTGATACTAGTTTTGTCACAAAGTACAAATTAAGTTTATCTCAATCTAAACTAACGGTGGCACAATATGATGGAAAGTAAGTTCCATAATGAATTTGGATGAATTCCAAAGTTAAGACATTGTGACAGATACTACAACAAAAGGCTGAGTATATGACTGCTATTATAGCAGCTAAAGAGGGCATTTGTGTCAAGTAGTTTGTTATCAAACTAGGTGTAGTTCACAGCGGGATAATACTATGAAGATATATTGTACGACAATATTATCAACATGTTTTAACCCCAAAGAACTAAAGGTCTCACCAAAAGACCAAATTTATACAAAGCCATCTCATTAGAGAATGAGTGATGTGTAGAGACGCAAAGACATGCAATTACACACGAACCTGGAAGTGTCAGATCCGGAGATCAGTTGACCACTAGCAAACGTGTACTTACAACACCGGAAAGCCATAGGTGTTGAATACACAAAGGTTTGAAACTAGATTATTGACTCTAGTGCAAGTGGGAGACTGTTGGAGATATGCCCAAGAGGCAATAATAAAGTAGGTTATTATCATATCTTCATACTTATGATAAATGTTTACATACCATGCTATAATTGTATTAAAAGGAAACATTAATACTTGTGTGATTTATAAACATAAAAGAGTCCCTAGTAAAGCCTCTTGTTAAACTAGCTTGTTGGTTAATATATGATCATGGTTTCCTGATCATGAACATAGAGATGTTATTAACAACAGGGTCATATCATTAGGAGAATGATGTGATGGACATACTCCTATAGTTAAGCGTAGCATAAAGATCAAGTCATTTAAAATAGTTCATTTGCTATAAAGCTTTCTGATACATAGTAACCTAATTCCTTCGACCATGAGATCATGTTAATCACCATCACCGGAAGGATGCTTTGATGACATCAAACACCGCACCGTAACTGGGTGGCTATAAAGGTGGCATTGAGTGTTCAGAAAGTGTGGGTTGAGGCTCATGGATCAAGAGTGGGATTTGTCCATCCATATGACGGATAGATATTACTCTAGGCCCTCTCGGTGGAATGTCATCCAATTAGCTTGCAAGCATGTGAATGGCTCACAGGGGATCACATACCACGGGAACGAGAAAAGAGTACTTATCAGTAACGAGGTTGAACTAGGTAGGCAGAGATACCGACGATCAAAACCTCGGATAAGTAAACTATCGTGAGACAAAGGGAAATTGGTATCGTATGTAAGTGGTTCATTCGATCGCAAAGTAATCGTAGAAATATGTGGGAGCCCTATGAATTTCCAGATTCCTCTATTGGTTATTGATCGGAGAAGTGTCTCGGTCATGTCCGCATAATTCACGAACTGTAGGGAGACACTCTTAAGCATTCGATGTTGTTGAGTAGTTATGGAATGATTAGTAAGAGACCGAATATTGTTCGGAGTCTTGGATGGTATCCGGGATATCACGAGGAGATCCGGAATGGTCCGGACAATAAGATTCATATAAGGAAAGTCCTATTTCGGAGTTCCGAAAAGTTTCCGATGATTTCATCGGAGAGGTTCTAGAAGGTTCTAGAAGGTTCACCGGTCCGAAAGGAGAATGTTCCATGAATGTGTCAGGGGTAAGTGGAATGATTGGATCATGTCCAAGGTCACTTGGTGTTGGCATATGCAAGAGAGAAATAAAGCTCTAAATTGAAAGTCAAACGGGAAGTTTGAAAAGTCAAACCGGAACAATAGTTTCCTAGTGGGAGAAGAAACAAGTCCTTCTCTCAATCCAACTTGGGTTTGGGTTTGGATTCAAACCCACCCCTCCCAAGGCTGCCCCTCCCTCTCATAAATAGAGGGGGAGGGCTTCCCCAAACAACACAAGTTCCAAGCCCTCTCCACGAGCCGCCGCCGCCGCCCGCCGCTTGCCGCCGCCGTGCCACCGCCGGTTCGTCGCTGCCGCCTTAGCCGCCGCCGACACCTCCTCCTCCTCCCGGATCTCTAAACCCTAGTTTTCTGGGAAGCCCTAATCCACCATACTCGCTTCGGCTTAAGGCGAAGCCATGCGAGATCTCCCCTCTACTTTCGGTACCACGCCATCGTGCTGCCGGAATCACGAGGAGAGTGCTACAACCTCCGCTGCCTGCTGGAACAAGGGAGAGGAAGGTCTTCATCGAGTACCGAACGTGTGACCGACTGCGGAAGCGCTGCCGGAACGCAGCGCCGGAAGGATCGTCTACGCGATCTTGAGATCGGCAAGTGTACGACTACATCACCCACGAGAATCTGCTCTCGTTAACCGCTTTGGAATCTTTGAGGGTGAGTTCCTCTATCGACTCGTTGCTACAATCTAGTAGATAGATCTTGGCTTGTTTGTGTGCATGCGGTAGAAATTTTTTGTTTTCCATGCTACGAACCCCTACAAACTGCTGGACCCAGTCAGGGGGCTCCAAGATCCTCTCCAAATCCTCCTGCTCGCTCTCAAATTCTGTCAAAGGGCCAGACCCAGCCCAAGGCTCCTGGTTCTACTCGCCCCTCTTCTGGCAAATCCACCTCTTCCAAGCAAACAACTCTAGTTTGCGCTCCGGGTTCTTCTCCTCAGATCCGGCCTCCAACGTTGGCGACAAAGCTCGCTTCAATGGGCAAGGGGGACGAATCTGCGGCTGTCGGGTCAGGTGATGACTCCAGTGCTGTTACCCTCCACACTTTTGCCGCTGCAACCCGTGTCACTGTGGGAACCGCCCTGAAAACGGGTCGAGTTCTCACTCAGACGCTTAGTGGGCAGAGCCTCGGTTCGGCTGAGCCTTACGCCGTGGCATGGAATGCAGCAGGCGAGTCAGAGGTCAGCACTCGTGCCGGGAAGAAGCTGAAACTGGGCCCCAAGGTCGTCTCCGACATAACCCAGCAGGCCATTACTTTGATGGCCCGCGCCGACGAAATAAATGAGGTGACATAACTTCTTACTCTTTTGTACTGTTGAGTATTTCCTTTATACATATCACCTAGTCCCCGAGGTTACAGTTGAGTAAGAAACTTACTCGGCTGTAAGCTCTTCAATAGTCACTTAGCCTTCAAATCCTTTATTCCAAGCTTGTACTTAAAACTTCGATCCCTAGCCCTCGAGGTTACTGCCGAGTAAGGAACTTACTCGCTTTTAAGCTCTTAAGCTCTTTGATTCGGCAGGTCGCCTGACTTGACTTTTTCTTTGTTATCTGACTTCTTTGATTATATTACGCATAACGAGCGCACCAAGGTGCACCAAGATCTTGTCCTGGCGCATCGCAAGCTTGAACTTGCGTATAAGAAGCTACAGACTGACACCTTCGTCCAAGGTAATATCCTTGCTTTTCCCTTTTTGTTTTTTGGTGTAATTCTCCTTGGTTCATCTTCTCATTTTCCCTCTCATTCTTGTCTCACAGCCACCGCTCAGTCCACCATCAATGAACTTCACTCGCAAATCAGCGAGGCCGAGAGTAAATTTCTTATCTCCCTAAACCAATTGCTGAAATTTTTCTGTTGGTACTGACAATTTTTTGTTCTCAATAAGCAGAGAAGCACCAAGACGAACTCCAGAAGGAGCACGATGAGGTGACTCGGCTAAAGAAACTGATGGCCGAGATGGAGGAGAAGCACTTGGCCGAGGTCAAAGGGCTGAAGGAGGAGCTTGCCAAGAAGAACGAGCATCAGGCTGCCAGCGCCGAGAATACTAAGAAGCTGCTCGAAGAGGCCGAGTCGTTGGTCGAGTCGACAAATATGAACCTCGACGCCCTTCAAGCTAAGATCAAGACTTGGCATAGCAAGCTCGCTGCCATCAACTTCTTTCTCGGTAGTGAGTTCTTACTCTTTACGCATTGTCCAAGTCCTGCTGGATTTCTTCCATATGCCCTTGCTATTTGCTAACTTTCTCTTTTTTGCTTGCAGAGAACTTTCCTGAGGCCAACATGTTTGCCATCCGAGCCATGAAGAAAGTGAGAGCTGAGGCTGGTGCTCCTGCTGACAGTGATGTGTCCATGGAGGAGCTGCTCGCAGCGGTGTCTGAACGGGTCAAGACCCTCAGATCCTGCGGTGTGGACTTGCTCAAAGCGGCTATCCATGCGTTTCGCATGCTCTGGCCGGATGAAGACCCACCCGAACTCATCGAGCCACTCGCCGACAGACTGCTCCTTACTGAAGACCGGCTAGATCAATGGCGTGAGTCGGACGGCCGAGCTGCAGCGGACAAGGCTCTCTCCTTCGTGCTTTCATGGTACGAGGACATCAACCTCGACGTTCTTGCTCGCATAAGGGGAGATGGCAAATGGTTGAACGACCCGGAGCTGATCAAGAAGCGCCAGGAGCGAGCTTATGCTATGATCGAGTACACCATGGTGCACGCTTGGTGTGAAGGGCCCAGCTTCCTCGACCTTGGTGATCCGCTCGTCGAAGTTCCTGCTGAAGAAAGTGGCGACAGCGAGGCGACCGAGTCAGATGACCCGGCCACAGACGCCCCTCACCCGGCCGATGCTCCAAGCACTCCTGGTTCCGAGAATGCTCCTCCGAGTTCTCCTGCTCCTTAGACCAACTCGAACTTTTATTAGACCCCCGGTATGCCGGGTACAGATGTAATGTGCATTGCACTTGAAGTTTGATTATGTGCCTTGAGATAGGCTTTATAAGCTCGCGTTATGCTCTTAGTGGGAATCACTCAAGGACAAGTCGTCGAGTTTCATTTTGTCGTGTCACCTTTCCTTGCCTTTGGCCCTTGTCTACCATTTTTCGGCGTTCGACATTAGGGTCTCAAAGTACGAAGGATTTAGTTAGCGGATATGAAACTTGGATAACTTGGTCATGATTACTCGACACATAGTATAACACAACCTGCATAGAGTTAGGCACAAACTAAAGCCGACTCGCGTTTCTCCCTTGTACTTATCCGGCGTTCGTGTTTACCCGTCCTAGATATTTTTCTCTTGCTTGCCATGAAGCCGTGTTTTCGGACAACAGCATAGTCGAAGAGTTGATTTCTTCTGAGTAAACACTACTTGTTACGAAATAAATTCCGGGTATCACGCCAGTCGATGTAAAATAATTGAAATGAAAAGCCTAAGGGGTAGTCCCCGAGTCAGTTTTTCGAATCATACCATTTTATTATTAGCACATAGCCGGCAAACACGTCCGACATATGAGAGTTCGAGTGATACATGCATTGCTTCTCCTAAGTATAGAAGGGACGAAGCAGTGCCACATTCCATGGCCTTTTGGTTTCATCTCCTGACATGTCCGCCTTGTTCTTTTGCGCTTCACGAGCGTCTATGAGATAGTAAGAATCATTGTGCAATGCTTTGCTTACAATGAATGGTCCTTCCCATGGAGGTGATAATTTATGCATTCCAGCTGTGCGCTGCACCAGCCGTAGCACCATATCTCCTTCTCGAAAAACACGAGGTTGCACTTTCCGGCTATGGTAGCGTCGGAGATTTTGTTGATATATAGCAGATCTGGAAAATGCTAGTTCCCTTGCTTCTTCGAGTAAATCTACTCCATCTTCTCGGGCCTCTTTTACCTCGGCTTCCGAGTATTGCCTTATCCTTGGCGAGTCATATTCTATGTCGGCAGGCAAAACTGCTTCAGCCCCATATACCAGGAAAAATGGCGTATAACCAGTTGATCGATTCGGAGTCGTTCTTAAGCTCCACAGTACTAAGGGTAGTTCCTCTAGCCAACAACCAGGTGATCTCTGGAGTGGTTCCATTAAGCGGGGTTTTATCCCCGACAGAACTAAGCCATTAGCCTGTTCAACTTGTCCATTTGATTCTGGATGGGCGACTGATGCTACGTCGAGTCTTATTCGGTGTTCCCCACAGAAGCGAGCAAAAGCTCCTTCGGCAAAGTTTGTGCCATTGTCCGTGATCACACTGTGCGGGTAACCGTATCTGAGGATTATATCCCTTAGGAATGTAACAGTTGTTTTGCCGTCCAGTTTTTTGATTGGTTTGACTTCTATCCACTTAGTGAACTTATCAATCATGGCCAAGATATGAGTCAAGCCTCCCCTTGCTGGTTTGAATGGTCCTACCATATCCAGGAACCATACTGCGAAAGGCCACGTGATTGGTATAGTCTTCAATTCTGACGCTGGCAAATGTGACTTGGACGCATAGTGTTGACAACCACTGCATTTTCCGACTAACTCTTGTGCTTCTGCCAATGCGCTTGGCCAGTAGAATCCATGTCGGAATGCCTTGGATACCAATGCTCTTAATGATGCATGATGCCCGCACTCTCCTTGATGGATATCCAATAAAATCTCCTGGCCTTTCTCTGAATTGATACAACGCTGCAGTACACTTGTCACGCTTCGTTTGTATAGTTCCTTGTTGATTATGGTGTATGCTTTTGCTCTTCGTGTCGTTTGTCTTGCTAGTGTTTCATCACTCAGCAAGGTTCCATCCTTTAGATAACTGAATATTGGTTGTGCCCACGTTGGTATTAGTGGCTCCGGGTCTGCTTCAACATCAATGTCCATTGGTTCCGCCGACATATGCTCTGCCGACATAACCTGAGGAGTCCCCGAGTGTGATTCGGCTACCCCTGAGGTGAACGGATCAGTCCCCGAGTGACTCGAACCTACCCCTGAGTCGATATCCATTGGCACTGCCTCTGATTCCTGACTCGCTGGGATGACCCTGATTGATTCGGACTCTGGTGACGGCTTGATCGATGGCTTCCTGAGATGCTCCAATGCTATCCCTGGTGGTATTGCTTGTCTAGATGATCCTAGCTTGGATAACACATCTGCTGCCTCATTTTCTGCTCTAGGAATGTGATGAAATTCACAACCGTCAAAATATCCCGAAATTTGCTGCACGTGGAAGCGATATAATGCCATGTTTGCATCCAGTGCGTCCCAATGTCCAGACACTTGCTGAATCACTAAAACTGAATCGCCAAAGCACATGATTCTTTTGATACCAATTTCCTTGGCTACTTTAATGCCATGGACGAGTGCTTCATACTCGGCAACGTTGTTAGAAGCAGCAAAATGAATTTGCAAGACATACCTGAGTTGATCTCTCTTCGAAGATGTGAGCACTATCCCGGCGCCCAGACCCATTCTCATCTTGGACCCGTCAAAATGCATTTTCCAGTAATTTGGATCTGGCAGTGGTGGCTCGTACTGCATCTCCATCTATTCTACAAAGAAATCTGCAACGACTTGAGATTTTATTGCATCCCGCCTATCATATTGTAGAGTGTATGGTTCCAGTTCAATGGCCCATTTGGCTTCTCGGCCGCTGGCATCTTTGCTGCCCAATATATCCGAGATAGGTGCCTCGCATATTACCCGGATTGGGTGTTCTTGAAAATAATGTTTCAGCTTTTTTGCTGCCATATATACCACATATGTCATCTTTTGATAATGCGGGTAATTCTGTTTCGAGACAGAGAGCACTTCGCTCAAGTAATATACTGGCATTTGGACTGATTTTCCCCCTTCTTCACGTTCAACCACTATTACTGCACTTACAACTCTGTTGGTTGCGACGATATAGAGCAGCATTAGCTCTTTGGATAGTGGTGACGCTAATATTGGTGCTGTTGCCAACATTTTCTTTAATTCATGGAAAGCGCTATCAGCTTGCTGTGTCCATGTGAATTTGTCTGATTTCTTCATCATCTGATATAGTGGTAGGGCTTTTTCGCCTAGCCGACTAACAAACCTGCTCAATGAAGCCAGGCAACCAGTAAAGCTCTGGACATCATTGAGGGTTTTTGGAAATTCCATTCTTTCGATGGCCCTGATCTTTGTCGGGTTAGCTTCAATTCCTCGGCTGGATACAAGGAATCCAAGTAATTTTCCAGCCGGGACACCAAATGTACATTTTTCTGGGTTAAGTTTCATCCGGAATCTTCTCAAGTTTGCGAATGTTTGACGCAAGTCCTCAATTAGAGTATGACTTTGTTTGGTTTTTATTACCACGTCATCGACGTATACTTGAACATTTTTGTCCAATTGATCTTGCAAGCATTTCTGCATGCATCTTTGATATGTTGCGCCTGCATTTCTTAATCCGAATGGCATGGTGCGATAGCAATAAGCCCCGTACGGGGTGATAAAAGTTGTCTTTATTTGATCATTTGGATTCAGCGGAATCTGATGGAATCCTGAATATGCATCCACAAATGACAACAGCTCACACCCAGCAGTAGAATCTATGACTTGATCGATCTGAGGCAGAGGAAATGGATCTTTTGGAAACGCCTTATTGAGGTTCGTGTAATCAATACACATGCGCCATACCACTTCCACGTTCGGGTCATCTTTCTTCTTCTCGACCAGGACTGGATTTGACAACCAGTCCAGGTGCAGCACTTCCATGATGAATCCAGCAGCTAAAAGTCTTGCAATCTTGGCCGCTGTTACTTTCCTCCTATCTTCGGCGAAGCGGCGGAGGGGTTGCTTCACTGGCCTTGCATCTGGTCTTACATGAAGAGAGTGCTCAGCCAGCTCCCTCGGAACTCCTTGCAGATCTTGAGTGGACCATGCAAAGATGTCCTGATTCTCACGGAGGAAGCTGGTGAGCTCGCTTTCCTATTTATCTGTAAGGCCAGCCCCAATGGTTACCGTGCGCTCTGGGAAGGTTTCATCCACCTGCACCTTCTTGGTTTCCTTGGTAGCTTGAAATGACACATTGCCATGCGGGTTGGTGAGTGCCGGCATGGACATTTGTGCTGCCTTGGCCAATGCTGCCACCTCCAACATCTGACTTTTCTCTTGTGCTATGACAAGTGACTCGGCCAGTGAAGACCCGGAGGAGGCACAAGCAATAGATCTTTTGTAATCTCTTTCAACTGTGATCACCCCACATGGGCCTGGCAGCTTCATCTTCATGTAAGCAATGTGAGGAGTAGCCATGAACTTTGCCATAGCTGGCCTGCCGAGTAAGGCATGATATGAGCTGACCAAATCTACTATCTCGAACTCTATGGCTTCAGTGTGACAATTTTCTCTGTTGCCGAATAAGACGTCGACCCAGATCTTGCCAATTGGCTCACAGGATAATCCCGGCACAATCCCGTGGAAAGTGGTCTTAGTCGGCTCCAGCATGTTCATGGTGATGCCTAACTTGAGCATAGTATACTTGTACATGATGTTGATGCTACTGCCATCATCGATTAACACCTTTGAAAATTTCACGTTGATATCTGGACCCATGAACGTTGGATCTAGAACTAGAGCGTATCCTCCTAGGGTTGGCATGATTTTGGGGTGATCCTTTATACTCCAAGTTATCTCTTGCTCAGACCAATGCATGTACTTGGGAATTGCCGGCATCGTGGCATTCACTTCCATCATTCGTCGCTGCTGGCTCTTCTTGTCATTTGGCTCTGTGACAAAGACAACATAGCTCTGGTGATGTTCTTTGTACTCATTTCTGGTTCCGTGGCCAACATGGGCATCGTCACCTCTTGGATTGTGCACTTGGTGCATAGCTTCTCTTCTTTCTTGATTCTGGTACCTCGACTGCCTGTTTTCATATCTGTTATCTGCCCTTACTGCTTGAGCATTTCCTCCTGTAAGTGGAGGAGGGGGAGGTGGTGGAAGCTGCTTATTCGGCGAGTCCACTATGTCTCCTTTCTGAAACCAAGTGCATTTCCTTGTTGAGTGATTTGCCGGCTTACTCGGAATCGGCGTGTGGAACTTACACGGCTGATCCATCATCATCTTATAGGTGTATTTTGTCGGTCTTGATATTGTTTCCTCTGATCGTATGACCTTTTGCCGTCATTCTTCGGCACCCATTGTTGTTGACCATTTGTCCTTTGACGCTGACTGCTTCCAGCATCTGGATGATCCTGACTCACTGCTGCAACCTGAGCCGAACCATACCTGTAATCCGTCCTCTCGTCTCTTCTCTTGCTTCTGTATTCGGATCTCTCCTGGCGTCTTTGTGATCCGGCAGCGTCATAAATCTGAGTCTCAGTCATCCCGTCTACCTACATGAGCAGTGGCTGAGTCGGATCTCCTCACGCGTACGAGTCGGCGATTCTTATCGTCTCTGCTAGACTTGTCGGCATATCTCTTTGTAACCTTTGCCACCGCACACTCCCATGTATACGTCCTTGTGCAAACCATGCGATTGCTTGTGACTCGATCACCCCTTCACAAGATTTACGCATCGTACACCACCTTGTGAGGAACTCCCTGTCTGTTTCATTCGGTCTTTGCTTGCACATTGCCAGTTGCTGTGGGCGATTCGGCCTCTTGTAGGTGCTCGTGAAATTGCTCACGAAGGCGTCGTGAAAATCAATCCAACTGTTGATGCTTCCAGGTGGCAAATTGTTCAACCATACCCGAGCTGGTCCTTCCAGCATCTGCGGTACGTAACGTACTGCCCATCTCAAGTTTCCCTGTGAGATCTTCACAGCGGTTCCATAATCTATGAGCCAATCCTCTGGCTTTATGCTTCCATCATATGTTTTTGTCCCTCTGGCCAACTGGAAATTTGGCACCGGTGGCTCCTTCATGATCCTTGGGCCAAAACATGGTGGACCCTGCGGACCTTGTGACTCAATTATCTCTGCCATTTTTATACGGTCAAGCTTCAGCCTGGCATCATCCGGCTGAAGGTTCCTACCTCCGTATCTTGCTCCCACTGCTTGATATGCATGATCCGGCAGCTCATACCCGTCATTTACTATTGCCGAGTAACCATCATTATACTTATTCACGTTCAGGTCAGCTGGCTGTTGAACTGCTTTTCCCGCGCTCTGCTGTCTTATTTCCGGCTGAGCTGGTGCGTTATTCGGAGCTAGATTTCCTCCTCTTGCCGAGTGAGTTGCGCGCCGAGTATGAGGCGCAAAATTTTGCCCCCCGTTGTCATTTCTCTGTCCAATTTTTTCCTAGTTTTCATTTTCTCGGGGATTATTTTTTTTTGCCCCTTGTGCATGCGCCGGGTTTCCTTGAACTACCGCCGGATCATAGGCGACCATCTGCTTGTTTCTTCCAGAATTCACACTTTTTTCTTTTCTCGGCCTGGGTGCCGTTCCGGGTGACGATGCCGTGTGCCCAGCCGATCTTGCCGGGACAGGAGTTGCCGAGTGAACCAGCCGTGATCTCCCTGCTATACCCGGATTTGCTCTGTAATATGCCTCATTCAGCATGCTGGCTGCTTTTACTAACTCATCGACTCGCTCTTGCTACCTTTTCTTTGCTTCCCCCTCCAAGTGGGGTAATTCTGCCGTTGCTGCTTCTGCTGCTCGCAGATTAGATGCTGCTGTGTTGTACGTTGGGCGCATGGCAGTCTCATTGCTGCTCTCTGGTGTTATCTTTGATGTCGCATCTGCCAGTTTTTCATTGAGATTCCTTCCTCTTAATCTTGTTGCATCAAGTCGGGTCTTCGCGCCCTTGACTCGATTTGCCGAGTTAAGCTCTCGGATAGTGATATCCACATTCTGCTGTAACTGTGCTAGCTCCTTTGCTTTCTCCAGGACTTTTATCCTGGATTCTTCCAACTCGGCTTGCACATGCGCCGGGTCAGTTGCCTGTGCCACTGGCTCTGCCAACTTGTCTATCGCTTCCTGTAGCTCCTTAGCTCTTTTGCTCCTAGCTATGTTCTCAGGTTTTTCCAGCGGCGCCTTTGCTGTTCTTGCAGCCCTTGGTGTTTCCTCATGATTTCCTCCCTCTGTGTTCTCATTCACTACTGGAACTACTGGGGGAGCTGTGGGATTTGGGGCTGTCATCATTACCTCCATGGATATGAGTTGGAGAGTTTTCCCAGCGACTGGTGCCGTTGGCGGATCCGGCGCCAGGACGACGTGCTCAGGATATGCGCGCTCCACACGCACCGCGACGTAGACCTGGTGCTCGCCGAACTGGATGAAGCGACCGCCCCTAGGGAACGGCCTGGTCCCGAAGCAACCTGCGTTGTCGCTGACAAAGTTGAGCGCTCCAAACCTCTGGATGAGGTCGGAGTAGACGCGCTCGCCGGTCTTGGCGATGATGTTGCCCGTCCGGATGAAGACTCCATCAAGCACCTGCTTCTGCCCCACGGTGGGCGCCAACTGTCGTGGTGGTGGCACGACAGATGCTATGGGTAGGCTTAAGTTGGGGGCCGAATGGGTGCTTGTGGTCACCGGGGAGGGAGTACACGGTCGAGCCATGCACGAAGAACAAGATGAACTCTCCGCACTTGACAATTTGATTGATACCCCAAAGATTACAAGTGCTCCTTGAGCTGTATTGGCTTAAGTACACAGCTCTTGTTCTCTACTTGGTCCAACCCCCCTCTACTACTGCTATGCCCTCCCTTATATAGGCAGTGCTAGCTAGTATCCCTTTGGGTTCTAGGGTTTACTGTTTGGATCTTGGTCCCTACAATATGGGCCAGGTTACGGGCTTGCCTTAAGCCCATAGGCCCGGTACATAAAGCTTGACAACTAACGGTCTTCTGGTACGCTGCTTCTGGTTCTTTTTGGCGTCACGCTGTTACTTTGTACGTCAGCGCTTGCTTTGGGCGTCACCCGACTCCTTTTGTGTCACCCGGCGTCGCCCTTCTCTTTGGACCACGCTTTACCATGGTCCTTCCCGAACCTTACTCGGAAAGGTGCCACGTGTCCTTCTTGACTCGGCCCTTCCTCGGTTGACTCGGCTCGTTGGTACCTGCAAGGGTTACAACTTTGTCCTATACGGGCCGGGATAGTTTTTATCTCGGCTTTCATGCTTATCTTACCCGGCCGTTCTTACCCGGCCTGGTTCTTTCTTTACTCGGAGCCAAACCAGCTGCGCCATGTCTCCCCTCTCGTGACCCTACCGGGGGCTATCCCCCCGACAAATGATATAATTTTTTTAAAAAAATAAAAAAACCTTAACGGGCCGTGCCGTGCCGGCACGTGGGCTTGGGGTAGCAGCCCAGGCATGGCCCCTACCGGGTCACGGGCCGGGCACAACCCGTTAAGTGGCGTGTCGGGCCAACCCGTGGCGTGCCAAAGCACGCGTGCCCACGTGTCGGCCCATGAAGGCATGACCCGATAGCCAGGTATGGTTGTGTTCGAGTGCTGCAGCAGCGGCGGCGGGTGTGAGGTGTGTGTGCGTGTGTCTAGGGTTAGGGTTTCCTATGGGTAGTAGGTAGCCTATGGCTGGGCCTTTGGGCCTGGTCATCTTGCTACCTTCCCACACAAATAATACATTTATTTATTTTTATTCTAAAACACTTTTATAAATTGTTTTTAGACAAAATAAAAGATTCTGTCGGACCGAGGGTTTGATTTGAATTAGGAGAGGGGAATAATTTAGAAAACAAAAATAAGTGTTTAGGAAAATGGTTTTAGGTTAAATGATGCATGATGTCATGATGATGCATAAAATAGTAGTCAACAAGCGATTTTCTAGTAGTAGTTTTCTTAGGGTGCTACACGAAACCCCCTCTGATGTAATGAACTCTCCCACCTTAGAAGCCATGGATTTGATTATTGGGGCATAACCAATTGGGAGGTCATGTATCTGGATCCAGATGTCAAATTTGAACAGCTCAATCATCGATGGTTTAGTGAAACCATCATACACCTCGATCAGAATAGGGTTCCCCCGGAAGCTCCACAGACCACCTTGCATCACCCGTTCCCAATCTCCTAAGCAGGAAAACTGGAATGAGTGCAAATTACTCTCCAGCGTCTTCGTCTTGACGTTCTGGGCCAAGTCCCATGCAGATATCATGTTTTTGTAGAACCAAAAGATAGAGTAATCCCTCTCGGTGAAAACCCTAGCAATGGCCAACCAGCGCGTCGCCTTATCCGGCGGCGGCCCCTCTTCCTCAAAGACAACATCGTCGAGATCCTCCTCAAAGATTCCCATCTGCTGCAGCATCGTAGCGATTCCATCCTCCTCGTCGTTCAACGGGTTCGCCTGAACCCCTTCCATTGAACATGACCCCTACATCTCCCCTCCGTAGTAGCAGAGACGACAAGGGCGATCGGGAAAAAAGTGAAACTCAACGCCGACAACGTAGTCACCGTGAGAGGAGGAAACCCTAACTAGAGGGAAAAATGTTCTCCAACTTCGCTAGGAGTACAACTTATATGTATTGACTACTCAAGATGATGTAATTAGCGGCACATCTAGCTTAGGGATGGCCCTTTACATCATCTTTAGAAGAAAAAGGTAATTGATCGTGCGCATATAACAATGAAGGTAACGTCTCTGTCAGAAAAATAGCAACAATGTAACATACTATTAAAGAGAAGCCCGTGGTGGTCCATGGCCCAGATTGGCCTAGCGAAGCCCAAACCTGGCCAACGTGCCGATGTTTCACGGGCTAGCCTGTGGGCCCACGAAAAATCCCGCCACAAGTCTGGTCCGGCTCGTGGCGTGCCGGGCCCTGAAACACCGGGGCAGTGTTCGTGCCGTGGCTTCAGGCACGCGGGCCAGCCCAGCACGACCCATTTAGCCTCTGCACTAAGAGTGCAATATAATATTAGTCGATATTAGTTAAAAAAAATGATGCCACGAGATTCGAACCGCCAACCTTCTCATGCTCCGCGCTGCTCTTACCACTAGGCCACAGATCCTTGTCGGTTATATTAGAAATTCGGTCCAACTTAAAGATTTTTCTAAAGGCCTGGTGAAAAAAGAAGCAACCCCAGTCGGTGGGCAGGTGGGCCTCTACCTAACGGGCCAACGTGCCGGTCCGACAGATCCTAGGGCCGTGCCCAGGCCTCAAGGCCAGGCCCTGTGTTGGTCCGGCACAACACGTTTGCTTGACGGGCCGTGCCGAGCCAGGCACGTTTAGCGTGTGCCGGGCTTGGGCCGTGCCAGGCCCGTTGGCCAAGTTTGGCCAAGCCCCGCCCGTGGAAGCAACGGTACCCCTTGTTAAAGCCTCCACAGCACTGCCCCTCTGCCCTTCCCAAAGCAAATCCCCTCCGACTCCGATGAAGGTGAATGCGCAGTGAGCAAGGTCCGGCGATCTCCCTCTCCTGCCTGCCACCATTTAGCCGGCTCCGTCGCTCGCAGCTTCTCGCAGGTGCGTTCTCTTTCCCCGCACTCAGGTCTCTTTCCGGTGCTAGACCACTTGAATCGGGATCCGACCTCTGCCACAGTGCTCTCTGTAGGATGGATTGGTCCAATCTCGGTGATGGGCCGGCGGGGATGATTGCCGAGCGTCTTCTCGCCAACGACGTGGCGGACTACATCCGCTTCCGCGCAGTCTGCCTCCCGTGGCGGCGGTGCTCCGTGGACCCGCGAGCGCACGGCATCCTGGACCGCCGCTTCCTCCCGCGCAGATGGATTATGCTTCAGGGAAAAGTCGCCCACCCTGACCGCCCCCGCCGCCGCCTCCTCAACGTCTCTACCGGCCAGTGCGTCCGGACGCACCTTCCGGAGCTCCGTGGCCATGTAGTATGCACGCCCACCGTGGAGGGCCTACTCGTCCTGTTCAACAGGACCACCTACGCCGTCCGCCTGCTCAACCCGCTCACTCGCCAGGTCTCCGATCTCCCGCCGGCGACCACACTTTACCCCCTATACATTTCCGAGGGGGGCTTGGTGTCAAACTTTGAGGATTTCACGGTGACAGCCGCTGGCCTTGCCGATGACACCACCGTCGCTGTCCTTTTCTATTGGATCGACAAGCTGGTCGTCGCCAAGCCTGGCGATGAGCAATGGACCCTGGTCAAACAAGGCATCGAGCGGCCAGCCATATCATTTGCAGGCCGTTTCTACTGCACCAGCACCACAGACTCGGGAATCCAGATGGTGGATATCAGAGACAACCAGCCACCAGCGCTGGTGCTAGCTGCTACGACCGCTGAGTGGAATGACAGGACTGATGAAAGAATGCTGCTGGACAATGACGGGGAGCTGCTGTTGCTCACTGAAACCTCCAGGCCGAGAATCCCTCAAGTAGGGTACGTCAATGTATATGAGGTATCCCGGGTGGATTTGGACGCCGGAGAGATGAAACCCATCCGTGGCCTTGGTGGCCGCGCTGTATTTACTGGAGAGAGCTATGCAATTTCCGTGTCTCCTTCGGCATTTCCGGCCATTAAGAAGAACTCTGTCTATCTTAGTAACCGGTATGTTGTGGGCTGTCTCATATTTACTGGACCGTACACGTTTGTGGATGGAACCACCATCAGTTGTACCACCGAGGCTTGTGGTTTCACCAACTGCATCCCTCAATATGGACCTCATAGCATTGTTGACAATCTTTCCCAGTATGTTAAAAGGGATGACACCTCAGAATCAGATGCTGAAGATGACACCTCAGACTCAGATGCTGAAGACGACATCTCAGACTTAGACGTTGAAGCAAACTGCATAATATGACAGAGAAAGCTCAAACAAATGTTTTGTTGTCTACTGTATCCAAATCTATTTACCGAGTTAGCTGTTGAACCAGTAACGATGTGTGGCAAATCTAAATCTCTAATTATTATATCTCTACTAGTACGTAGTGGTTCTTTTTCATTGTATTGTATTTCCCTACTAGTTCAATTTGCTGCCCTTGTTATTCTTTCTCAGTGATGATCCTTGTGGAGTTCATGGGGTAGCACTGTTGAGTTCATCAGGGTATAGTCAGGTTAGTTCTTTACGAAAGATGAACTATTGTGGATCTTGGAAGTCTAGTACTAGTATGTCGTAGTCTTGGACCAGCAGTGAGAAGCCAAAACTAAAGGTGTGCCTTTTAATGGTTTGCTTAGTATTACTAGCAGCTTGCCATTTGTGTTGTGTTCTTGGCACTTAAGTACGACGCTTAGGTGAATTGGAGTCCATCTTATCGCTGCTGGCGTGCTGCTTTTCAGCGACATGGTGGAAGTAGCTGTCGCCCAGGAATACTTCCTGGAGCTCCTTCTCACGAATACCCAGTACTTGATAACATAACACATAAAACAGAGACTGTTGGTTACCGAACTGCTTCTACCGGCAATGCTAAGTGATCAGCGTGAGTATATCTGCCATGTAGTACATACTAATTTGTTTCTTTTCCATATCAAATCAAGCATATGATGGCCATGCTGCTACTACAGTACTACTTCAATTACTGCACCCAGACCCAGTAGAGTTGTAACATGAGATTATGTGCACCTGCAATAACAGTCTGGCTAGTTAGTGAATCAGTAAACATTGATTATGGTCAACTGCAACAGTAATTCGAGTGGCATTCTTCCCAAGCAACAGTAATTCGACAACAGTGAGGAGAAAGCTCGGTCAGATGACGATAGCAATTGTAGATGGACAGTTAAATCAGTAAGGCAAGGTAGGTGGTGAAGCAATTTCCACATGTGCAAAGACAACTTGGAGTCCCCAACTCTCACAGGAGAAGATGAGGAGGAAGCAGGTGTGCTCGTGGCACACCTTCCCCATGACGATAGCACATTGTCATTACCAGATATATAGACCAGCACACTGCTCTAGGCAGAGGCGGTTTAATTATTCTCAAGTTGGGGCAGCCGTGTATCTGCAGATCCTCAAGTTTAGCCCGAGTGAGCTCATCTGCACCATCATCACCCATACAGCATGCTGTATTGAACTCTTCCAGTTTACCAATGAGGCTTTGTTCGGTTCATCCACTCCCCTAGTGGATTGGGGTGGTTTGGAAGGAATTAGAGGGGATTTTGGCTTAGATGGGATTTAATCCCCCTCAATCCCTGCCAATCCCACTAAATTCTAATGAAACCGAACAAGCCCTGAAGAGTAGAGAAATCATGCGGTAGGTTGGGTAATTCGACGAGTTTTGGTAGGCTGCTGCATGACAAACCCCACATCTTCAACCTCACAAGATTAGGAAGATATTTGCTTATATGCATAAACCAGCGTGGAAGCATGACACCCTTGTAAGATGTTACAGTGAAATTCTTTACAGAGCTTGGTGGAACTAGCTCCATCTCTTCCACGGACCTAATGCTCACATTTATGCTCCAGCTCAATGACAAATTTTCAATTCTGTGTTTTTCTACCAGCCTTATAGAGCATCTCTAACCGAAAGCCTAAATTCCTATACTTGCTCGAAACGGCCAAAGAGTTCTCTCGTGGGGTAGCCCACGGTGTGGATCTAGGCCGGCCGTTTGGGATACTCGGCGCAGCGGGCGTCCAAAGAGCTCATCCAACACTGGATCCGTCGTGGCGGCGAATATCTGGAAGGCGCTTTGTGGTGCGGAGATCCACGGGAGGGAGCTGCTGGCGCTCGATGGTGGTCGAACGAGTGAGAGAGAATCGCCGGTTTTTGTGCGACATAAGACACGGATCGTATTTTTACCGTGCGATGTGCGAACTATATTGGTAAAATCGAGAAATAAATATGTTGTAGCAGATTTATTTGACATAAATTTCTCGACTTTGCTTGGTACATTGTTTTTAGTAAATCCGGTACCAACCGATCGAAGCAGAAGCCGTGACGACTTTATCTTCCTTTTCAAGAAGAACGAAATTAAAGACTGCGCACCAAGTAAAAAAAATATCGGTACATTAGCACAAGGAGAAACACCACAGGTTACGGCGCCGCACCACGTACGTAAACAAACGAAGTAGAGTTGTGAAATTATTATGGGGAGCATGCAAGGTAAACAAGGTGCATCATATGCAGAGAAACTGGAGAAAAACTACCGAACAATGATATCTGGAGCGGAGGAGCTAGCTTTGTTGGGGTTCTCTGCTGCCTCGCGACGAACATAATTCGACGAACTTGTTTTGCAGGAGGAATAATAGCAGCAGCGCCATCAACAAACCAATGGTTACGAGCGCCATCAAGAAGCAGATGTCGGAGGGCTTTTCTCGTGGAAGAGGCTTTTCTTCAGGTTTTGAGATGGGTAAACGCTCCTGTTTATGCTATATAAAGCAAGGTAGAAAAGAAATGAGAGACGAGCTAGAGCAGGGAAGAGAGAAGACAAAGATTTACCGGATACGTACAATCCATCCTTGTAAAGGGAGGAATCCTCGATCATCTTCAAAAAAAAAAGAGCATCGATCTAACTTACCTGCCTTAGCCAGCTCAGGAGCACCCGAGGTCTCCAGTCCCTCAGCTCAGACATGATCGATCGAAGCCGGCAGGGAGGAGTTTCGACAAGCGGAGTTCCTGTGTGTATTTATGGTGATGGCGTGCATCCGTAAGCTAAGATCACATACCCCTCCAGCCTCACATAGTTTACTCTCTTTTGTTTTCTTGACCCAAAGGTCTTAATAAGGGCATCTTTACTGGGCCGACCCATCCGGTCCGAGCGTGTACAAAACGGTCCGTGTTCGGACACGTGGGGCGCGCGCGGCCAGCGGGGCGATCCATCCGGAAAAACGCGTCCGGCTCGACCCATCCATGCATCTAATATGGCTCGGTTGCGTCGATCCGAACATACGCGAACGGCGCATACGTCTTTTCCGCGCGTGCTATTAGCCCACCCGGCAGACACCTTGACCCGCGGTATTGATTCAGACGCAGTCAGCGGCACCGATTCAGAAGCAACCGCGGCAGTGATTTAGAGGCGTTGGCAGAAGGCTAACCGGCGGCAGTCTGCGCCATCAATGGCGATAAGAAGGCACGCTGAGTGACTGGACAACACGCTTTCCACCGCCGTTGCAGGCGCCGTCCGACGCATGTCCTACGGGCTGTACACTTCAATGCCCCTCTTCGGCCTCTGCGCCGGCATCCGATGCCGGCCCTTTTTAACTGGTCGTCCGCGGCCACCTTCTCCCCACAGAACACCATTCTTTCCTCCTTCTCCTCCTTCGTTCTCTCCTGCTTGTAGCTAGCCATGGCCGGCAGCGCTGGATCGAGGGGAGGACGTGGCGGCCGTGGACGTCGAGGGAGGTGTAGAGGACGCAGCCAAATCACCGCGGCACCACGCTCTCCCTCACCGCCGTCGTCGCCCGAAAATTTTGACCCAGGCACCCAGTTCGCCGTGTCCATCCACCTCGGCATGCCGCGTGACAGGCTGCTCCTGCCCCGCGGGTTCGTGATGCTGATTGGCGACGAGCCGCCCCCACTCGCCATGCTGCAGGCAAACGGCTTCAGGACTGGTAGGTACCCAGTCGACCTGCAGTCCGACCACCTCGGCCAGATGTACCTCGGCAACGGTTGGGAGTGCTTCGCCCGCTCGTACCAGATCGAAGCTGGCAATATCGTCGTTTTCAAGTACGACGGCGAAAGAAAGTTTGGCGTCAGCGTCTTCGACCACACCATGTGCCGCCGCTGCTACCACTCCGACTCCGACGAGTAGGCTAGGTTGTGCATGCGCCATGTATGCTGTATGAATGTAGTCATTGGCCATTTGCAATGAAAATATTTATTCAAGTCCTAAAACATTCGTTACACTCACGCCACACAACCTAAGACTACGCGCGGCCGCCGACGCTGGGGGCGGCGGCGGGTCAGATACACCATTCATCATTGAAAGAATTGATGATCGCTCGTTGCGTCTGCACCTCCTCTTCAGCTCGGTCGAGGCGGGCACGCAGGGAAGCATCATCAGGATTGGCGCGCACCGCTTCCCGGAGGTCACCACGCACCAATGAGAGCTGGTCCAATCGCCGGTATTCTGACAGAAAGACGCGTTCCGTCACCGTCGTCGTGAAAGGCTCGTCAGTGGTCACGTGACGGCTGTAGAAAGGGCGACGCGGCGGTGTGCCTATCATGTAAATCTGCGGGCGCCCCAGAATTGGAGGAGGCAGCACGTTCGGTAACTCCGGCGGATTCGGCCACTACGACGGTAGCGGCCGCTCGGGCTCCTCTTCTTTGCCGGCATCGGGGTTGCCACAGAGCTCGTCAAATCGATGCCGGCGGCCAGGCAGGTGGTTTTTTGTGTTATGGGTGGCGTGGATATGGTCCAAGATAGCTCGGCGAGTTTCTCTTTTTATGGCTGCGCCTGGACACGGTGAAAAACGCCAAGAACTCGTGGAAAGCGACATAAAACGGACGATGTTAAAGCACGGACAAATGGGTCGAGAGTTTGCATGCGTACCGGAGAGAGTTTGCAGGATGTCTGGTTATTACACTCAAGAGGCTTCGGTCTTTAGGGAGTTCCAAAATCACTTCTAGCTCCCCAGCACAAGTGACCCTCAAAAGTTTACTTTTAAGTCTATAAAAATTCTAGAAAAAACATATAAGTACATATACATGCGTGACCAATTGCATAAAATATTTTTTCATATATGACCTGCACAAAAAATGACAATGAAAAATATGAGCTCTTATTTGCCTTTTCGGATCCATATTTTGTGTAGCCTACAATATAAAGTATTATCTACTGATACTTAAATAATTTTCTATGTATCCGGTACGGGGAGCTAAGGAAGAAGCGGTCGAGAGGCCACGGACAAAACACATATGTCCCTCTTATTGCCGGCGACGTTATTGATCCGCTCCGTTTTTGGTGCCCTTGGGTCTTGGAGCTGTTGACCAAGGCCTCTCACCGACATGCCATTTTTTCGTTCTTTGTTTATCCTTTTATCGGTGACTTTTTTCGGGATGTTCAGCCGATGTCTATGTTTTGAAGTCAAGTCTTTCCCGTTCTATCTTGCTCTATCGCTGGCGGAGGACATGTGGAGTTATGTCTCCGGCGGATCTTCTAGAATTCGGTCGGTTTTCATATTTATTGATGTGTTTTCAAGTCCGTCTCTTCTTATCTATGAATGTCATCAATGATGATGATTTGCTGCTCTCGTGTGTTGGTCTTTTCGTGGGTTAACTCGCGACTTCCAATCTGTCTGTTATAACAAGCTTTGATATGACAAGCTTTGACAGGCTTCGGTGATGACGGGCCGAGAACGATGTTGCTCCGTCGTCTCGCATTAGTGATTGTAGTCATCGCTATCTGGTCAAATACTTATTTGTATTTTTCTTATTTTTGATTTCTTTGCACCGTTGTTGATGATTTTTAATGGATCGGTGCAATTTCACCAAAAAAAAATTATGCATCAACATTTTTTGGATTTTTTTAAAACTTCAAACATACTATATTTCGCATACCAAGGTCACCAGAGCTTGAGAGAAAAAACATCTCCTCATGGAAATTGACATTACATGCTCATAATGACTTTGGCGGCATGCACGAAAATCCCCGACAACTGCTGAGTTGAAAAACGATGAAGATTGACATGTATGGAGAGGGTGAAAATCTAAGATCTATGATCGATAACAACATTTGTGTACTATTCTGTTTTTTGGAGGCGTCGCATTTGAAGAAGCTGAACTCCTAGCGCTGTCATGGTGGTGTTAATGTTGTTCTTATAAGGAATAGATCGCTGTAGCGGAGCCTTTCTTTTTTTAGTTGTGTGCGTTTGTATTGCCGGTAGAGTGATGCGTTGTTGCAGAGGTTGAGTGTAATTAGTATGTTCACGATATTAATATATACTCTTTATTGGAAAAGAGAGATGAGCGTGGGCGGTTGACGCGGGCACTTTCGCCGGCGGCCACCCGTTTGTCGCAGACGGTGGGATCTTGTTTCTCCGGCTTGGGATCTGATGAAGACGAGTCAGAGGACGGTGCTTCTCCCCTCATTCCCGTCAAGGTTGCCTTGGTGGAGGCGATCGCCGATGGGGCAGTAGAGGGCTGGGCTCCGGTTACGAGGAGGGGAAGGAAGATGGGGCCGGAGATGGTTTAGGGCCCAGTAGAGAGCTGGGAGTCATGTTTCTGGGAGCGAAGATGGCCGGACCTTTCTAAGGAAGGTAGGGTTCTTCCTTGTAGTGGATGGGAGGTCGGGAATGGGACAAACGAGACGATGCAGGTCTCAGCAGGGAGGCTGATGCCGGAGGTTTGTCGCATGCCGTTGCCTCCTCGACACCAGCCCCGATCTTCAGTCACTTTGAGTAGACGGCAGGGTATGGGTGCCTTTCGCCGTCGCCGGCCGTGGCGCCGACACTGGTGGACCATGTGACCCGTCCACTATCGGCGGAGCAATCTCCGGAGGTTCTTTCGCCTGCAAGCCTATTTTCGAAAAAGCAATACCACCTGGGGTTACGTGTTCCTGGCTTATCCCGCTCGTCCAATGTGTGTTCCAGATTCGTGCATGATCAGAGCATTCTCTCCCCGGTCTTTCATGCTAGTTGCAAAAGACCCTTCCACCAAATTCAGTTCACGATAGGAGGACTCTCTTATTTTTAGTACAGAAATTTCACATTCCTTGTCTAATTACTGCTTTACTTTACAAAAAATCTGAATCTTTTTATGCATACATTTATAAGTCATAAACCATATTTTTGTGGCATCACCATTGTTCGTGGAACAATTTATTTAAGAGTCTTTTTTGTCTACAACAATTAGAAGATTCCAAAAATTATTTCTCACATTTCTGCATATGTACATGGAATCTAGAAAATGCACTAGTTCTAGACTTTTTCAGGACAGGAGTTCTTGCCGGTGGAATATTTCAGGAATATTCAACAATTTCTGTTTTTTCTGTCATTTTTTCACCTTATTTTTTTAGTCTTTTTAGGGCAGAATTTCTGTCTTTTTTTCACCCCATTTTCTATCTTTTTTACCTCATTTTTTCTGTCTTTTTCACCTTATTTTTTCTCGTACAATTTCAGGAGTATTCAATAATTTTTTATGTACATTTTTTATTCTGAAAATGAAACATGCATGATTTGTTTTTTCAACAATCTCATTTGATAATTTTTATTTTTGTATTTTTTATTTAACAATATTTAGACACCCTTACTTTGTTTTATCCTAGATTCAGAAGTTTCATACAAGATCCACACGTTTTTACGAACTTGTTTCTCCCAAGAGATATTCATATAATTTTTTTATAGAATATTCTAACAAATTTTATACTTGTTTCACTAAAGTTTGACACCAAATCCATACATGATCATGATAAATTCGACGATCCATACCAGATTCAGAGAGGTTTCACACAATAGATATGTATTTTATATAATTTCAGATTTTTTCCACATCATATTTATGAAACCTTCTTATAGATTCAAGCAAGTGTCATATACATGAAACCAAAATTCTAGACATATTCATATACAATATAAATCCATACACACTACTCAAGCAAGTGTCAACAAACTTATTTGATAATTTTTATTTTGATATTATTTATTTAATAATTTTTAGACACTCTTACTTTGTTTTATCCTAGATTCAGAAGTTTCGTACAAGATTCATATATTTTGCAACAATTTTTTCAATAATAATTTCTTACATAATTATATTTTCAACAATATTTCATATAATATTTTTTTCAAGAATATTTCTACAAATATCCATACACGTTTCCAAGATTTTTTAATATAATACAAGTTTCCAAAAATTAGAAGATTCCAAAAATTATTTCTCACATTTCTGCATATGTACATGGGATCTAGAAAATGCACTAGTTCTAGACTTTTTCCGGACAGGAGTTCTTGCCGGTGGAATATTTCAGGAATATTCAACAATTTCTGTTTTTTCTGTCATTTTTTCACCTCATTTTTTTTTTGTCTTTTTAGGGCAGAATTTCTGTCTTTTTTTACCTCATTTTCTATCTTTTTTTACCTCATTTTTTCTGTCTTTTTTCACCTTATTTTTTCTCGTACAATTTTAGAAGTATTCGATAATTTTTTATATACATTTTTTATTCTGAAAATGAAACATGCATGATTTGTTTTTTCAACAATCTCATTTGATAATTTTTATTTTTGTATTTTTTATTTAACAATATTTAGACACTCTTACTTTGTTTTATCCTAGATTCAGAAGTTTCATACAAGATTCACACGTTTTTACGAACTTGTTTCTTTCAAGAGATATTCATATAATTTTTTTACAGAATATTCTAACAAATTTTATACCTGTTTCACTAAAGTTTGACACCAAATCCATACATGATCATGATAAATTCGACGATCCATACCAGATTCAGAGAGGTTTCACACAATAGATATGTATTTTATATAATTTCAGATTTTTTCCACATCATATTTATGAAACCTTCTTATAGATTCAAGCAAGTGTCATATACATGAAACCAAAATTCTAGACATATTCATATACAATATAAATCCATACACACTACTCAAGCAAGTGTCAACAAACTTATTTGATAATTTTTATTTTGATATTATTTATTTAACAATTTTTAGACACTCTTACTTTGTTTCATCCTAGATTCAGAAGTTTCGTACAAGATTCATATGTTTTGCAACAATTTTTTCAACAATAATTTCTTGCATAATTATATTTTCAACAATATTTCATATAATATTTTTTTCAAGAATATTTCTACAAATATCCATACACGTTTCCAAGATTTTTTTAATATAATACAAGTTTCATACATTATCAAACCAGAGTGGTTTCATATAAAATTTAACGATACATACAAGATTCAGAGTGGTTTTATATAATTTTTTCCAAAGAACATTCATACAATTTCTATACATGTTTCACTACAGTTTGACAGAAAATCCATACAAGATCCATCATAAATTCAACAATCCAAGTAAGATTCAGAGCAGTTTATCAAAGAAAATGTAAAGATCTATCATATATTCGTATACCAGATTCACACAATATTCGTACATACGATTCACACAATATTCATACACGATGCATCATTCATATTTTATCAAAGGACATATAGAGATACATTCATGATCCATAGAAGTTTTCATGGAATTACAATATACAAGGTAGTATACACCCCGTTTGATACAGAACAGAAAAACCTGTCCGAATAAAAAAGATCCATACACGGAGGAGGCCATGGTGCGGCAACAACGCGTGGTTTTGTATACTTAGGTAGGAAGGCGGTGTCGCAAGAAACGAGGTGTTATCCTCTTCCGGTAGGTGGAGTCTAGATAGTTCTAGACTTTTCTATAAACTAAAGTGCAAACTTGTTAGCATCTTTGACTATAAAACTTCTGTCCGAATCCAAAAGTAACCAATGACCGTGATAAGCCCGGAACGCGAACGCCCGGGCGGGATCGCTGCGCTCGCCTATTTTAAAGAACAACTGTAGAAAAATACAACGTGAAGATGAGTGCTGATTCAGAAATCTTGTCTTCCTGCTGCTAGCTGCTACTCCAACGTTGGATCCATCGCCCGCCAGAGATCGTCCTCGTCCTTGTGCTAGAGAGGTGAGGTCCGACGGAGGCGTGGGAAACCAGAAGTAACGTTTGGAAAATATTGAGTCCAAAACCACAAGTAAAGTCTTAGTTCTCTTTTGGCTACAATTATTAAGAAACTAATAAGGGAAAAGAGGGAAGAAGATCCTACAGTTCTTTGTCCCCTGCCTGTTCTCTTAATCCAGCCATAGTGTAGTGCGAGAGATCAAGAACCAAAATAACAAACAATTAAGTCGAGATCGATAGGACAAACTTCCTCAACAACATGTTTTCATCTTGTGAACAACATACAACTGAATACTTATTATACTCCCTCCGTCCAAGAATAGATGTCTTAGGTTTTTAAAATTTTGAATGAATCTATATATTAAATAGTGTCTAGATTCATTTAAATTTTAACATATTTGAGACATCTATTTTGGACCGAAGCAAAGTGCATATACAATACAAAATCAACAACAAGTACACAATGATGCTCCAACAAAAGAGAAAAGGACTCAGACGAACTAATCAAAGGAAGCAGGGCAAGTACTACTACTGGTGGGCACAACTTGGAGACCCAGCGTCCTGTATATGAGGACGAACAGCACCAGCGCTATCACAAATCCGGCTATCACAAGTCCGGCAACCAAAAGGAGGCCACAAGTTGAAATCTTTCTCCTCCCGTCACCGCCCAGCGGACGCTTCAGGTATCCCGCCGAATCGCGGAAACGCTGCTCGACCGGAGTAGACAAATCAAGCAAAAGTTTCATTAGCTAGAACGCTTTTGGAGAAGGAAAAATGGACACAGGAAGAGGGGCGAAACCAACCACTTGCCGCGGCAAATTATCCCATTTCTTTTGCATGATGTCCACGCCCCCTCGCTCCGAAACTCCAAGCTGAAACCCAACGCTCAAGGCAAAGGTTATATATATATATATATATATATATATATATATATATATATATATATATATATATATATATATATATATATATATATATATACGGCCGCGTTGCGTGGCTACCAAACTCGGTGACTTTGTAGTCTGTAGAAACCAAGACAGAGTTGAGGCCATTCAAGTGTCTGTAGAAACCAAGACAGAGTTCACCGCTATAAAATCTTCATTCAAGTGTCCAAGAGACCAAGACAGAGTTGCAACGTCTATGTTAAGGGCCCCTACACATTGTACTAGCTGAGGAACACAACAATACCAAAAACCCGGTCTATATTAATGGCTTCAACTTTATCTAAATTTATATGTATCTACTTAAGTATTTAGACAAGATGTATTCGTATCTAAACAAAGTTGAGGCCATTAATATGGATCTCGATCATGCGTGATTTAGTCTTAAAATCAACAAACTGGTTGGAGTGGATATCCAAATTTCTATACTAAACTAAAACATTGAAATCCGGCCATTAGAGTTTGGCTAGAACGATTCTTTTCATCCAAATATAGTAGATAAGAAAATATCCAGATGGCTGAAATTCTACCAAAAATTCTGTGAAACTCCTACAACTCAAAGAGGGTCAAAGTTTTGTTAGCCTGCGACTATTGTAAATTTGCTATCATATTGTTGATTTATCCTTAAAGTTCATTATTTCAATTACTCCCTCTCGTGCCGCTACTAGAGTGTGCGACGGGTAAAACCCTAGCCGCCACCCCCACTCCTCCTACCTCCAGCTTCCCGCCGTTGCCAGTCGAAGCTAGCAGTCGGAACATGGCGGTGCGCCCCAGACGTTGGCCGTATATGGTGGAGCACGGAGGCCAGGGAGGCGACCTCGGGATCCTTCGGTGGTGGTAGTGTTGTCGCTCCTACATGAGGTGTGGCAGCAGGAGCTAGCCATGGCAGCGGTGCCGATGTCGCTGGGACCAAATTCTTCTGGCTAATGGGCCTACAAAGCACGATTTGCAGTGAATTGTGGCTTGGCTGATTAGCATACATACAGTCAAGTGGCGGTGGTCTGGCTGGGATACTCTCAGTGTTACGTCAATCAATGGCGGCGCAAGAGTTTGCCTTTTGCAGTGCAGCCTCTATGATCGTGTGGACGACGTGATTACAAGGCCAGCGGTGGTATGGGCATAGTTTAAAAAACCGAACCGGTGATTGAACCGGCCAGCCTCTCGATTCACTGGTCCAACCGACGGTTCGATAGTTCAATTGCTAGACCGGGATTACATAAAATAATTATTTAAAGTAATGAAATACTCAAATAATGCGGATAAGTAGGCTAACTTACTTATAGTAGACACAAAAAGCGTATGTGAAGTCCTAGTGGAAACTGGGGAGACCAAGGTTCGATTCCTGCCGCTGCCAACTTATTTTTACTCTCGCATGAGTTTGCTACTGCACAGACCGGTTCTACCGGCCCCAATTTCGTCCTGGTTTAGTCTAGAACCAGCGGTTCGACCGTGATATCTCTTGTTCGCTTCTGTGCCCGGTCCAACGCGCTTAACAAACTGATAGAGGCGCTGGTTCTGGATTTTGCCGGTCCGGTTTTTCAACTATGGGTATGGGACATCCCCTCCACCTTAGATGTCCGTGGGTTCTCACGGTGAGAACATATAGTGGGTCCCATTCATAGCCGACCTGGCAGCATACATCGTAGTCATCCAGGTGTTTACAATGTCCAAAAACAACTAATGAGTACAACTACCGATGTAAGACAGTAACAAAACAACCAAACATGAGAATACGAAAAGCGCGAAATGAAAAAAGGGTGATCAAACATCAGACACATGAAGCCGACGCGAAGGTCGTACACATGAAAAGCAGAGAGAAAACATAAGAAAAAGGACAAACACCGGAAAACGAACATACAATGGGTCCTATTCATAGCCGACATAACAACATACATCTCGTATGAGGGTTTACTAGTTTCAAGAACATCTAGTGATTAGAGTTATAGATGTAAGACACTAACAAAAAAAACCAATCATGAGAATATGAAAAGCGTGAAACGAAGAAGTGGTGATCAAACATCATACACATGAAGACGACACGAAGGTCGTATGCATGAAAAGTAGAGAGAAAACGTAAGAGAAAGGACAAACACTGGAACACAATGTATTTATTACACACAAAGACAGTCTAGACGATGTTCAAGGTATTAGCAAAATACCATATGATTTAATCCAAATTAGATTAAATAATAGAGCTAAATTGTTTCGGCCCAAACTACTATCGGCGTCGCCCTGATTCTTTTCGGCCGTGGGATATTGACGACCGCCGGTTTGCATGACCTTCTCAGGGCCGACATGGCGACGTTATCCCATGCCATTATCGTCATGCCCGATGGTGTTGTTTTGACGATTTTGATTTATAGTATGATCTCTGTAATGGCTAATGTTGTAATAATAATGAAGGTTGTGCACATCATGTAGACGGCTCCGTTCCTCTTCATGAAAAAAAACATGTGTGTTCCATTGATCAAGCGAGAAGTAATATGTGGTGCCAATAGGTAATACTTCTCTCCTGATTTTGAATATGTCACTGATACGTGTTGCATGATTTTTTATTTCTTCCACTCGGTCGAAGCGTTGAGAAGTAATATTTTCCCGAGTTTAATTCTGTACGGATCTTTTGGCAAACAGACGTGTTCTCGATGTCAATGCCTTCAATACTAATCTTTGGTAATTGCAGAGAATTATGGCTTGTATTAATTTGATATAGGGTTACGTAGTTTATATATATAGTACAAAGACCAAACCCGGTTTTGACTATCCAGAAAAACGTATCCCTAATAAATTGCTTATAATTCTGCAGTGTCAATGTCGGGAGGCAGTGTTGACAATTGAGCGTATGTCAGTGAAGCGGCAACATGAAGGCCCTTGGAAAATAAGTCAGAAAACTGAGCTCTAGTCGGAACATGAAGAACATGGATCTCATCGGGAGCACCTTCTTACGGACGAAGTGTATATCCATCTCAATACGCTTTATACAATGATTGATGGATAGCACACTCTATTCATCGCTGGAGCTCGGAAAGAAGTTGGCGAGGCTAAATCAATTTAGCCACCGCATGAACAGTAGATATGTACTCCGCTATGGGTCAAATTTAGACAAAAAGGGAAAGAATCCAAAGAGACGATTGTCGATAGTAAACTGGCGAACATGGATGAGTTTTCAATGAAAGATGCAGCAACAAGAATATTGGGTAAGAGAAATATGAAATATAGGTGGAAATATAAGAGTTGCCAGTGCATTTAATAAGGACAAAAGAGACATCACTATCGTAATGGAAGATAACTGCGAAGGAAGACAAGATGAAAACAAATTCATATTTGAAAAAATACATGAGGATGTACCAAAATCAAAAATCATATCCATGTTCATGGCGGTGATGAATGCCACCTAGTCTCAGCTTGGCAGAGCGGACACATTCGAAAGCGTGAGCAGAGCAGGTGGTGTAGACATGTACGGGAGCAAGGCATGTATGGGAGGGTCGGTGGTGCACCATAAGCGTAGGGCGTGGGAGCCGACGGTGCAGCGTAAGGTCGAATGTCGTTGTATATGTGCAAAGTTCTGGTAGCACCGTACTTTGGTGGAGAAATGTAGGCGGTGTAGACCTGTGAAGGCGACCGAGCACCGAGAAAACCGGGGGATCATGTCGATGGATGAAGACTAGGGATCCATGTGCCAGTATAAGCTTGAAGGACACCATAGGGGATGGCGGCATCCATGGCATAGGCCATGCCTAAACGATGTGCATGGGGTGGTTGGGTGTTTTCTAGATCTCGTAGGAAGCTGGCGATGGACTGCTACGTCATGCTCAGTGATTTTGTTTTGACGATTTTGGTTTGTATGATGTTTGCAATGATTTTTACCATACGTTGATATTTTAATAATGAATAAAGGCCGTGTGCATTAATGGATGCAGAGATGGGGCTTCATTCCCCTTTTCGGAAAAGAAAACATGTGCAATCCATTGATGGTGGCTTAGATAATGTGGCCTTCAACGTATGGAATGAGACATCCAAGGCGATGTTTACTACTACCTCCGATCCTAAATAAGTGTCGCCATTTTGAACTAGAGTTAGTTCAAAACCGTGACACTTATTTAGGATCGGAGGGAGTAGAATATATGAGTAGGATATATTGATGTCAACCAAGACATCAGTGACATTAAACAAGAGGAGACTTGGAAAGAGATCTGAGCGTCCGAGTCTTTGTGCTAAATATGTGTATCTAGGTGATTCCTTATAAACATGAAGTGTTTGGTAGCCGACATCACAAGACTATATTCTTACATCATAAAAATACACCGTAAAATGTAAAACATTCTGAAAAAATCTCAAGTGTACATCTAAATATTATTTTTGCAACATGTGTGAAACAGATATTTTCAAGACAGGTTCCCTAAACCGTGTGAGACAAGCGATTTCAGCCGTGTGCGATGGCTAAATCTGTATGAGTGTTTTACATTCTTTTCCTATGATACCACATAAATTTTTCATCACAAAATATTTGAGAACATGTAAAATATATATACATGTATATCCTTAATAAAATATTACTTTTGATTTTTTTAAACATTTTAAATGTTGTTATCTAATCGATCGGAACATCTAGTCTGGTGAGACAAAACACCACCTCCATGCCAATGGGCGATTTTTTGTCCTCTGATTTTGAATATACGTCACTGATATGAGTAACTTAAATTATTAATTTTTTCCACTCGACAAAAATCTTCTCCGGCCTTTATTCTAACTGGATATTTTGGCCTGAAGAGGTGTTGTCCAAGTCATCAATGCCTTCAATACTACTACTACTACTACTTTTGTGTATTTCTGAATTAGAAACTATGAGCAAGCTCACATTGAGAGATACGAACCATATGATAGCGACATTGGGATTCGGTAGCAACATGGGCCATTTGCTATACCCAATAGAGGTTGCAGTCAATGACTCATCGGTCTCTTTCATATATATGATGTCTAATTTGTCGTTACTGGATGCAGGGCTGCTGAGTAGATCTCAAGAAAGGTAGAGATTACTCCGCACCTTTGACCAAGTCGAAGCCAATCTTTGTAATATTTAAACAAGTACAACGGGCAATGCAATTCCCCCCGTAGGAGGGGCCCCCGGCACCATCTTTGCCCTTTATTTCTTGGAGATTCGTGCTACAGTTTTTACAGAACAACCCTCCCACCTTACTTCTCAAGTTTATTGCTGTTTTGCTTATTAGCCCCCAGTTTTTTAATGTTTTATACATTTTCGTCACTTTCTTCAACGAAAGAACGTGATTCACAGATACATCTTTGTTTAATTTAATTAGCCAGTTTTAATCAGCCAATCTAATTAATATAATTTAATTAACAATTTCTTACATAATTATTTTTTCAATAATATTTAACAATATTTCATATAATTTTTTTTAAGAATTTTTCTAGAAATATCCGTACAAGTTTTATATTTTTTTCAACAATTAATATAATTTGTTTTTTCAACAATCTCTTTTGATAATTTTTATTTTTATATTTTTTATTTAACAATATTTAGACACTCTTACTTTGTTTTATCTTAGATTCAGAAGTTTCATACAAGATTCACACATTTTATAAACTTGTCGTACAAGTTTTATATTTTTTTTCAACAATTAATATAATTTGCTTTTTCAATAATCTCTTTTGATAATTTTTATTTTTCTACTTTTTATTTAACAATATTTAGACACTCTTACTTTGTTTCATCTTAGATTCAGAAGTTTCATACAAGATTCACATGTTTTACAAACTTGTTTCTGGCAAGAGATATTCATATAATGTAATCAACAATTTCTTACATAATTATTTTTTCAATAATACTCAACAATATTTCATAGAATATTTTTTTAAGAACTTTTCTAGAAATATTGTACGAGTTTCATACTTTTTCCAAGATAATTTTTTTAAGATACATGGGCAACACCGAAACTCAAATGACTCTTCAATAGAACTTTTTTGAAACTACTAACAACAATCAAACTTGATTATTATTTTTTGTAAGAACGTTTGTTATCACTAATAACAACAATCTACATCAACCAAGATTAATACCAAGAACGTTTCATACAAGATTCACACAAGATTCACGAGATTTCACACATTATATAATCTGATTTCATAACAAGTTTTTAACACTATCTCACTGTCACTCCTCTCATTAACAGATCTACCATGATTTTTATTTGCAACCAAAGTATTTTTTACGTTGATTTTCTTAAATCCACATTAATAAGATTAATACCAAAAAATATATTACACATTCACCGCGGATTTTCAAGTGTGTCAAGATTCATAAAAGATACATACAAGAATCCCAGAATATTCGTACTTCCAGATTTGGGGAAAGCAATTTGGATAAAACTATGTTTCATCTTGACTGATTCATACAAGATAATTTAGGTACCAATATTTTCGGTAGCAATATTCAACCAATATTTTTGGTAACAAACAAACATTTATTTCATACATGATAAAATATTTTCAACAAAAAAAGTCATGGAATTTTTCTTACATATTATTTTTCACAGAATTTTCATGTAATAATTTTTCACACAAGATGTGAAATGGGAGGAGACCCTTGAACAGTTTCACACAAGATTCATGAGATATTCATATAATTTTTTCAAGAGATATTCATATATTTTATTCACAGAATATTGTTAGAATGTCTACATATGTTTGTGCCAAGAATCATACATGATTCATATAGATTTTTCAAAGATTATCAAATCTGGTAGGTTTTATAGGATTTATACATCACAGACATTGATACAAATTCATAGAAGATTCATACAATAATCACTCATGATTCAGAACAAAATCATATGAATTGGTCAAACAAAGAACAGAGAGGGGAGACAAATCGGGTGGGGCAGAGGTGGGGGCGGGAGCTCGAGATCTGGGAAGAGGAAATTACATGTTTCATAGGTCAAACAAATCTACAAGATCTAGAACAAAAACGTTCAACATGAACTTAGATCCGTTCCTCTCAAACCGTATAAGAAAAAAAATAAGAAAAAGGAGCCCCCAGATCCGGCCACTCCTAGCCAAGAACAAGAGCTCCATGGACAAATCAGGGGCGTCGTCAGTGTTGGGGAAGAGCATGGTCATCCTGCTCCAACGAGGCGACGCATGGGGAAGGTAGGGAGCCCGGGGGAGGTGGGGAGCACGGGGGAGGAGGGGTGGGGGAGGCGACGAGGTGGGGTGACGAGGTGGGGGCGGCGAGTTGGAGGAGGGGTGGGGGAGGCGTCGAGGTGGAGAAGGCCAGAAGGGTCGGGGGCGACGGGGTGGTGCCGTGCTGCCGGCTGGTCCTGGGATTATCCCTCTCCACGGGGACTGCGGGTTGAATAAAAAAATTGGAGGGCTAAAATGCAAAATATACTAGCGACGCTGACCATGTTGACTTCGCACGAATCTCCAACAAATCTGTGGCACAGATGGTGCCGGGGGCCCAACTTACATGTGGGAAATCCGCTCTCCAAGTATAACATGCAAAACATCGATACCTACAATATCAAACTCGTATATGTTATCAAAGTATGTTTCAATATGTTTTCAATATGATTTAATTTTAAATTTATAGTTGGTCAAACTCGATAACGTTTGACTTTGCGTAACCTACTAGTATGCAGAGTAATATGAAAGAGATGGACTATTACCGCACGGAGCTACGTAGATAAAACTTGTGAAGTTATTCTTTTGCGATGTAATTAAACTAAGGGGCTCAAAGCAGAATCGTTAAGCAAGGGGGAGTATAGTATAAATCTGCGAAGAAGTAGAACAACTAGCAAAAGAGCAGGTTGTTCAGAGAGGACGGACAAGTATGTCGCTCCCGAAAGATCCTTGCTTACCCTTCTGCAGGCCGGAGAAGCCATGCAACGAGGCGGCCGACTGTCCCTACGGAGCGGCGGCGAACTCCACCATCGTCTTCGATTCCGGTTACCACCTGGTACGCTAGTCCGTCGATCTACATATCATATCAATACAGGTTGATCTGCAGAGTTCACCAGCGGCGCGCGCGATGTGGTGTGCAGGCCAGCACTTCAGCATGTCAATCGGCCAGATCGTGCTGCATCTGCCGGCAGTCCGCTGTTGATGCACCGCGACGGCAGCGGAGTCGCCGGATCCTCAGAGCTCTAAAGCCCAGCTGCTTCGCCGGCAAGAAGCCTGACAAGGCTGGATCCCGGTCAGCTACAGCCGCAGGACACACCAGCCGCCATTTGGTTAGTTACAGTATTTCCCAACTAATTTCCCCGAGGAAACTAATGAATCTGTGAGTGACACAACTGCCATTGTGATTGGATCGAGCAGGAACTTGGTGGAAATTTACTGTCCATTCGGGAGCCGGAGCACGGCAGATGCTTTTGCTGCCCCTGCGTCAACAAGCTATACCAGCGCCAAGCGCGGGCAGCCTCTGACTCGGCCGGGCTGACCAGCCGGAGCCGCCCGATGGTAGAGATACCGCAGACAAGCTCAGTACTATCTTCCTGGGACGGCAACGGCAACGTTAGCAGTAGCAGCACGACGTTCGCTGTCATGGTCATCTTGTCCGCCTTTGCAGTCTGCTTTACAATAGTCGGCTTTGTATTGTTCTATTTTCTTCACAGGCAAAGCAGGAACTGAAGTAATGCCAACAACGACATGTAAGGAAGAATGTGCCGGTGTACATTTCCTAAGATATATGTTTCTTACGAGGCCCTCCATCCTATTATCCGATAACTAGTATGGCATCAACTTTAGTTGTTGTTTTTAGATAGGACAACCATCATTTAGTGTTTTCATCTATAATTGACAGTGGTGGAAAATAGGCCTCTAGTCCTGGGCCGTAACTGGCTTTAGTCCCGGTTTTGGGCCGGGAGAGCCCCCCTCTTGTTAGGCTCCCTACAGCCCACGACTGATAACAGCCACGTGACTGTTTCAGCGAGGCGGGGGCGAAAACCCTCTAGTCCCGGGTGGTTGTGTGTTTTCTTTTTTTGCCATTTCGTTTCTTTTTTGTTTTATGTTTTACTATAATTTCAAACATATATTTCAGTACACATATTCTACGCTACTACATACACAGTACAAGTTGATGCATCTATATAATTAATTGATCCCTTGCAAGCATACATATAATCAATCACATCAAAAGGAAGAAATGTTTTGAAATTACATGGTCATTGATGATATATATATATATCATATCAACTACATGGAGATCACTAAGGCATGTCAAGTTTCACGTCATCCGCATAATGTTCTCCATGTACATCAAGGACCTCCTTTATCAGAAATCCCGCTAGCTACTCTTGAATTGCTCGTATGCGCTGTTCTGGCTCTAGTTTCTTCCACAAATCATAAATATAATGTGAATCTACTTTCCGCTCACTGGTAAACTCGCGGATGTACTCGCAGACGTAGTATCCACATAAATAAGTTCCCGGTGGCTGCTGTAAACTCTTCACCATTTTATAAGTTAGCTCCTCTTTGAATGGGCCTGGTATTTTCTCTCTGAACCGTGTCTAACACCTGCTCGGCAAAGAAAATAAACAAAGTAGTTATTAGTTACTTGATATCAGAAAATGAACGAAAGAGGCCGATATAATGCGATAATGATTGAAATTACTTATGGAACATTGCTTTCATGTCGCTCCACTTCTGTTGGTCCCAACTTAATGAGTCGTGGACTTCAACTAAGGACTTGTCAACTTGAATGTTTAGCAAGATCCATTGGAATCTGCGGACGTTTACATAAGCATACATGCATAGCTCATCGAGTAAGTAAAAATAAAATGTGTATAAGATAGAAACACTCACTTGAAGTTGTAAGAAAATAGTATTTCCTTAACAAAATTATTCTCGGTTAAGAACCTGCACAGGTCTTCCTCCACGCCCTTGAGGTGATTCTTTAACGTATATTCATTAATGATATACGGGTCAATGAACCCAACGTCATATCTTCTAGCTCTTTTGCATTCAAGCATCTTCATTTAGCAGAATATAATATCATACAAAAGGATATATAGTTAGGATAATATATTAAATGCAATGAACGAGATGAGCTACAAACTTAATTATAGAAATAAATCACTTACAGAAAGTAGCAACCAATGGTAGATTTGTCGAGGGCACACTGGTTGTATAACTGAAACAGTTCGGTCATTTGAACCTGTATCGAGTATGGTTTGAAGTGATGCTCCTTTCTAACGTCCACCGCAAACCAATCTTTCTAATGCTTTTTTTCTGTTTGCACCATGTACCATGTGTGCAGATGTCGCATATGTGTGGATAGACGCGCGAGCTCCTCATTACTGACGAGAGCCTCCCCTTGGACATACTTCTGTACTATCTGACCCACTGGCATATCTTCATAGTCTAAATATTGACCAAGAGACATATTTGCTTTGTAGGCAAGTGCTTTGGCCTCCGATACAATGATGCCCATTAGTGCAGCATTAGTACTAGCTCTGGGATCCATTATTTGCATGTTCCTATCCATTTCAGCTCTGAAGGCCTTGTCGAGGTCTAAAATCACTTTGAGCGGGGGGGGGGATTGATTCTTCTGTTGTCCGAGCTAGGAAACTTGCTTCCCGCCTTTTGCGCTTGTGCTTTTCTTCTTCTTTGTTTGCTTAATAATCTCTTGGTCATAGTCTGATTCCAGATTCATCGATATCTGGGATGGTTGCTTAAGAAAGGACTTAGCCCACTTTTTGGTTTTTTCATCATATACCGTCTTTGGCTTAGGCTTTTTAGGTGAAAAATGCGTCTTAACTTGGGCAGCCACATCCGTGGCAGTTTCCTCATCGGTCTTGTCATAAGGTCTCTTTGGAAGAGCCGACGGGATGTCGAATATCTTCGCCGTTTGACCTTTCTTTGATGCGGGGCACGGGGGAGCGTCGGTCTTCCGTTTCTTCGATGAGGTAGTAGTATTGAACGGAGGCGGAGGCGGAGATCGAGTATTGCGCGGAGGCGGAGATCAAGTTGATGTACTCCTGCTGCTGCGATCGTCAGCGGGGCGGGGTGGACTTGGAGGTTGACGATAGTCGGGTTAGGGTGGACTTGGAGGTTGACGATATTCGATGTGGGGTGGACTTGGAGGTTGAAGATCATCGGGGCAGGGTGGACTTGGATTCCTCGGAGTCGGTGGCCTTGGCGCCGAACCTGGAAACTTGATGTACTTCTTCTTCCATACAATGATGTTGCGTTTGACATCTCCTAGTTCCGTAAGGCCTTCGGGCATAGCAATTTCAATCTCTATGTCCACAAAATCCTCCACTATGTCATCCACCGTGACACGAGCATAGCCAGGTGGAATCAGAAGTGAGTGGTGGAGTGCTCCAGGTAGACAAGGTAAAGCAGTGCCAATCGCCACCTTGAAGGACATGTTGTTGATTGGCTGATGTAGCTCACATTGCGCCATCTCTCTGACATCATCCATGGGGTAGCGAGGAGTCGGTGCATCATCCAGCAGTGCTTGATCATCAGCCCGGACCTCCATGGAAGCCACACTGCTTCTCCGCTGGCTAAGATCCAATGCAGTATCATCAGCCCGCGGGTGAGTTGATGACGGCCTTTGGCTAATTTATTGCATGAGGTTCTTAAGATCAGCCAGGTCCTGCTCTACCTTGGAGATCTGGTCTGCCTACCGATCCTTCTTTCTCTGATGGCTTCTATAACTAGCATCGTACTGAGGAAACCCTTTCTTCCACGAGACACCAGTGCCTTTGCCTCGTGTTCGTACACCCTTTTCAGGATTCCCAAGGGCGCGTGTCAGCTCGTCGTTCTCTCTCTCGGAACAGAACAATCCCAATTGAGCATCGTTCATTGCTTAAACAAGGTCTTCAGAGAGTTTTAGATTTTTTTCATGAAATAATGTCTTCCCTGTTTCTGGGTCCAACGATCCCCCGTGCTCGTACCACCAGTGCTTTGACCTCTTGGGCCATCCATCTATACCAGGAGTGACGCCTCTAGCCGTCATGTTCTTCTCCATAGTTTCCCACTTAGGGACGGCACTCTTATAGCCACCTGTCCCCATTTTATGATGGTATTTATTTTGGCCAGCATTTAATGCATTCTTTGCATTCTTTGTCTTTGCTTTATCAGATTGCTTGTACGTTACATAATCAGGCCACTATTCTCGCAACTTCTCGTTTGCTCCTTTGAAGTATGGAGTTTTCTTTTTCGCGACATATTTCGCGTATAAACTTCTCTTGTGGTTCCGGTACAGTTCGGCCATCTTGCTCAAAGCCCACTCCTTGACTTTCTCTCTTTTTTCAAGCCCACCCGGCCTTGGGGTAATACCATATGCCTCAAATTCTTCATACTCTGGAGGTAGTATGAAATGCGCTATGAGCTTCTGCCAAAGGTCATCTTTGGCATCATCGGTGACATAGCTGTTGGATTCTTCACTGGGTTTCTTTGACTTATTCCATTCTTGGATGGTGATCGTCAGGTTGTCTCTAACAAGCACCCCGCATTGATTTGTAAACATCCTCCGGTGCTTCTCTGAGCAATCGGTTCACCATCATTATCTATTTCTTCGATGGTGAACCTCTGATTACCATCCAACTTTTTGTTCAGCCCTCATTTCGTTCGAGCTATCGATTACTTCGATCCGGTGGGCTAAAAGAAGAAGAGAGAGTGATTAATATATATATATTGATATATCTAGATCAATTAATGAATAGAGGTAACACGAGGCTTTTTATATATGTACCTCGCCGGATCCTGTCGAGGGGCCATCATTATTGTTGTTATTTGTTTGTCCTTCGTCCATCCGGTCTTCCCCTTGGTACATCAGGTTTTCCTCTAGTCCATCACCGGATGGATTCAGATATGAGGAAATCTCTTCCTCGAGCAAAATATCTTCACCGGTAGTAATATTAAGAGGAATTTCACCTCTTATCATGCCCTGAAGAAAACCTTCACCAATGCGACCAGGATCATCGGATGGATCCATGAATTAATTAACTATAACAGAAAGGGAGTTAAACAGGTTAGAAAATAACAATAACCCTAATAACTAAAACAATAACCCTAATAACTAAAACAAAAAAAACAATAACCCTAATAACCCTAATTAATAACCCTAATATTATTTGTGGTACAACAATAATCCTAATAACTAAAACAAAAAAACAATAACCCTAATTAATAACCCTAATATTATTTGTGGTAAAACAATAATCCTAATAACTAAAACAAAAAAACAATAACCCTAATTAATAACCCTAATATTATTTGAGGTAAAAAATAATCCTAATAACTATAACAAAAAAACAATAACCGTAATTAATAACCCTAATATTATTTGTGGTAAAACAATAATCCTAATAACTAAAACAAAAAAAACAATAACCCTAATATTATTTGTGGTAAAAAAATAATCTTAATAACTAAAAAAAACAATAATCCTAATTAATAACCTTAATATTATTTGTGGTAAAACAATAATCCTAATAACTAAAACAAAAAACAATAACAACCCGGCGGCAGCACGTATGACGGCGACACGGCGAGGCGGCGGCGTTGCGGGGCGGCGCGCGGCGGCACGACGAGGCGCGCGGAAGCACGACACAGCGGAGCGGCGACACATCACGTACGACAGAGCAGCGGCACGGCGGAGCGGCGGAGCACGCATGGCCGGAGACGAGGGTGGCGGCGCGGTGGAATCGGCGGCCGGGCAGCACCTCCCCTGCGTTTTCTCTGCGTCGGCCTTCGTCTTTGTCTTCGTCGAGAAATGCCAAGTGCTGGTTGTGGGCGGTGGCGCGCGAAATATAAAGGGTCGAACATTTAGTCCCGCGCTAAGCCATCGCCCGCGACTAGAGGGTCTCTAGTCCCGGGCTGTGGCTTAACCCGCGACTAAAGACCCTTTAGTCGCGGGTTAAGTCACGATCCGTGACTAGTGTGTTTTTTTGGCCGCTTTATTTTCGCGCGTGTAGGCACCCTCTAGTCCTGGGTCCAGCCACGACCCACGACTAGTTTATTTTTTGTAAATTTTCTTTTTTTAATTCAAATCAAATATAAAACTTTGGAAAATCATATCTCCTATTGTAAAAATATAAACAAAACAAATAATATGTCTATTATTATCAAAAAAATATAAAGAATCTTAATATAATATCCATACATCTGTTTGCATCATTTATAAATTATTTAATTTGTAAATTTTCTTTTTTTAATTCAAATCAAATATAAAACTTTGTAAAATCATATCTCTTATTGTAAAAATCCAAATAAAACAAATAATATGTCTATTATTATAGAAAAATATAAAGAATCTTAATATAATATCTATACATCTGTTTGCATCATTTATAAATTATTTCATTTGTAAATTTTCTTTTTTAAATTCAAATCAAATATAAAAACTTTGGAAAATCATATCTCCTATTGTAAAAATCCAAATAAAACAAATCATATGTCACTAACCAGGACTAGAGATATTTACCGCAATTTCCCACCGCTTCCCGCCAATTTTTCCCGCCCTTTTCTTTTTAACAGAGCTTTTAGTCCCGGTTATAGTCACTAAATGGGCCATTCCGACCCTCGAGGAGACCAAGGCGCTGTGCCCCTCCAACTACCCTTGTCCGCCGGGCTACCGGCCGCCCGCGAGCTGGATGCTGAGCGCTAGAGGGGTTCCTGTCCCTCCTGTCCCTCAAGGTTCCACACGCCAGGCGGCCATCACGAACCACTTTTACCACGAGCTCATGCCGGAGCAGCGGATGGAATCCCGACAACTACGACACCTGGAATTCCTTCTTCGCTAATCGGCGGGAAAGGGAGCTCGCCGGGTACAAGGGTGATGGCTCGCCCCCGGTGAACCACAACGAAGCCGACCGCCGTCTGTGGTGGGCGAACCGTAGTATCATCGGCATGATGCGCTACATCGCCGGGGGAGACCATCCTCGCCTACAGTGCCCACAAGTCCACCCGCCACAGAGCCACAAGAAGGCCCCTCCCCCGCTCGGCGGTAGCGGCATCGTCTTCTAGGAGACCCCTCCCCTGCCTGCCATGAATCCGAGGCCGGAGTGGCAGGTGCCTCCGGTATATGCCATGGCTGGGCTAAGGATCCCCGGAGTGGCAGGTGACAATGACGATGATGATGACGAAGAAGACCCTAAAGCTGCGTACTATAGGAGTAGACATGATTATGACTAAAGGGGACAGCTTTAGTCCTGAGTGTTAGATAGTTCCGATTTGTTCCGGTTTTTAATATTAAGTAGCACAGTGACCCTCGCAAATGCGAGGGCATCATCCTCTATGTTTGAAACGTTTTAAGAATTAAATCTTAAGTTCATAGGTGATAAAATTGTAAGCATATATCCGCTAGAAATATTATGCTAAATAAATCTCAAATAAATCTTATGCTAAATAAAATCCTACGTGATAAAATAAAACATCTTTAATTTTTGGGCATACAAATGGTCATACGTCTAGTTTCTAGATGAAATTAGATTGCTATCATGACAACAATGTTTATGTGATGCTAGATCAATAACAATGGACTGAATTTGGAACTTAGTCTTTAATATTGATTTAATGATACAAAAATATAAACTATGTGGTTCATATACTATTCAGGGTCCACCAGAGAAGTAGCCAGATCATGTTTCACACAATTATGTAAATGTATTTATTCCGGTCAGCTAAAATAAGATAAAAATGATCAAAATAGTTACGAAGATCATAGATGATATGTAGCTAGTTTCAACATGTTTCTTTATCCTAGGATTTTCAAAAAATGTACCTTTTTTTGGGTATATAGTATGTTCTTCTAAATTAAATATTGTGTGCTATGACCAACATGGTAGAACACCGTGTCAATAAATTTTAGGTAAATACTCCACATCGGAGGCTGATGAGAAACAAATCATCGGACTATTCTGATACCGTCCATCTCTATTCCAATCCTGTGGCCTGCATGCATCTTTAATTAACAAAAAAAACATTGCCTTATTCCTGCACGTTTGACCACTTCAATCCCCCAAATTACGGCTAGTTATTGCTCCACAAATCGATCTTCTTCCACAGTCTGACGATTCCCCATCATGTCGCCACTCCTCTCGACACGGCGGCGACATAACTTCTCTCTCCACCATGTGAACCATCCCAGTCCGATCGTGACCTGCACGCACCTGGATTGATTTCGGCGTCGGCCCAAGATGTCGTTCCATGGCGTTGTAGAGGAGTAGTGCATAGTAGATGACGTCACCATCTAGAAGAAGCACCTTCCCCATGGAGTTCTCTATGAGAGGTCCAAGATGGATCATCCGTTTTGTCAAGAAAGGTATGCTTACAGGCTGTTTGATTTCTCAAGCACTAACAAATTTTTAATTTTGTATTGTGTGTAGCAAGATCATGGACGAACCATATTATTGAGATCCTCAAGGTTGCTGATTTTGATGGGGCCACTTTTTTTTACTTCGGCGAGCTAGAAACTCCATGCTCCATCGAGGATCTCTGGTGTTGTTGTTGGCTTTGTTGTAGATCTTTGCATGTGGATGTCGACGATTGCAACAACATGAACTGCGGTAGCTATGCTAGTGGAGTCCAAGTCGCAAAGACAAGAAGAATAGTGCAGTGCCAATGCTTCGTGACATGAGATGTCGTGCTTCTGTTGTCACCTATGCAATGCTTCATGATTGTGTATATTAAGTTTTCTTGTTCTTCTGTACCATGTGCTTCCTAAGGTTTAGTACCACATGTGTGCTTCTGTATCTTTTGTGATATGTATCGAACTTTTGTACAAAATGTTTCCAATTACCTATTTTTGGTCTCTGTTCTTTACACAGAAATAGCAATGCTTCGGTACATCTTTGTTCCCGCTTCAACAAATATCAAACTGTGTTTCCAATAGATTAATGGTCAATAGCACAACAAACAGTACTACCGTACATGCGTATTTTTCAATCATAAACACAATAAAAAAATTTAGGAGATACACATGCTTCCTTACTTATACTTACACTACGATAATAATGTTTGGCACCACATTATAGATGCTTCAACAATCATAAAACTATGTTTCAAGTGCAACTATAGTGCTACTATAACCAAATCAATGACATTGCTTGGGGAAAATGTTGACTAACTTATGAAGCATATCTTAGTAGTTTGGACCGCATGTTCATTATATGATGGAAACACGTATTATGGAATGAAAAAGAAGTACTCTCTGTGGTAGATGGAATCAGGCGTGATTATACGTATCCAGAGTGAATTCCGGGAGCATATATGGAAGCATCTTGTTTTTTTTAGAAGAGGAAGGAAGCATCTTATTTTGGAAACCATCGAATGGAGTGGGACACTTGAAGCAACATGATTAACGAAAGCTACTTTTACGGGAGTGATTAATGGAGAAGGCCGCTGTTTAAGGGATGCTCGACTGTTTGTTGTTTCTACGCATGGGGGCCTGGTAGAAATTCAACGGCGAGGCTGCTTTTAATCCTACGACCAGAAATTGGTCCGATGGAAAACAAGGTATCGGGTGCCGACCCCTAGTGGTGTCCTATTTTTTAGGGGTTCTTAAAGGAGTGAACAGAAAGAATTCTACGCATTATAGATAAGAAAAGCATAGCACTAACAATTTTTACTTAGATTCCTCTCATTTATTTTATCATTTATGAAATATACCCGATGTTGTAGACATGCATGGTCTCCAAGGATGAAATTTCGACCAGTATTTTGTATGTATGTATGTATGTATGTATATATATATATATATATTTCTACTGAAATAAGTCACCACAAAACTAATGATATTATTTTCTACTGAAAATTTCAGTATGTTTTTACATGCGATTATCAAAGTAAAAGAAGTTTGATTGCAAGCCTTCCGGATCCATCTACCTCGAAACACCCATAGTATTATTTTGATATAGTTTCTCTAACTGTCGTGATGGTATTGCCCTCTAAATGAAGTAATTAAATGCTACCGCTCTCATATAATTGACGATGACATGTAATGTGACAACATCACCTAGGTAAACATGTATCTGATCCATGAGACACGGAAACCGTCCTAATGTGTCCGTGTGTTGTCCCGACCTCGGCATAAAACGACTGCCTGCTTTCCGGACTACGTGGATAGAATGATTGCTCGAAATTTTAGCACAAGTTATATAGTCAAATTACATCATTGGTAAAATCTTAGGACCTCATGAGTCACATTATATTTTCCAAATGGTTAGGCTCGAACAAACTTACTTTGAAAAGGAGTAGGTTGTACTATAAAGTTACCAATATTTCTAACACTATAAAACAAAAAATATTTATAAGAAAATTCTAAAAAATACTCCCTCCGTTCCTTGATATAAGGTGTATAGTTTTCTTGCACGAATATTAACGCATAGGCTAAAAGGAAAAAATTCGATACTTTTAGATGTTAATACATGTAGGTGACCGATGTGAGAATAGAGGAAAATAGAAAAATCTCGGTATCTCATCTCTCCAAATCAGTTTGACTCCTAAATTATGTAAAAAAATCACACGATCCCACCATATACCTTATATTCTGGAATTATTTACAGAAAACTATACACCTTATATCAAGGAACGGAGGGAGTAGATAAAATATATTCTTTTTAAACTTATTAGATGAAATGACAACAACCGGTTGGTTTGATCACACAGTTTGGTCTTAAAAAAATTGGTTGATCTAATGTACATGAAATTGGATCTGCATAAGGTTCAGACCATTTGTTGGATGCTAAATCCTCTAAGATAACTGTAGTTTGGTATATGTGATATCGACAAATTACATAGGACACACATGCATAGTGAGACACCCGATCGATCACTGTGTAGTATTGTAAGGGTTTACCAAATATACAAGTGTTAGCAATAAATTTCTAGAGCATATCCTGTTAGAAGAGAACAATTTTGTACAACATTAGGTATTATATAATTATGCAAGTACCAATTTTAATATCTCTAATGTTGGAATTTCTTTAAAAGTAAAATATGCAACTACCTATCTAATTGTTTGATAAAAGACAAAGCAGCAGCTATTGTTGAACTGATCTAAAACAAAAATTTCGCGCAGCCAGATGATATAACATGATAAATCCCGATGATTAGCTGCAACAACAGGTATCAATCAACTCACTCATGAACTCAAAGCACGCCCTAGGCTGCTGTGATGGATCACTGTGTCCGGCTCATGTAGGGCACTCATCTTGGGTAATCTGCTCACCGAACACAGGAGCACTCATCTTGGGTGATCTGCTCACGGAACAGGAGCACCACTGTGCGTGTGGTCAAGGTGCTTCAGTTCTTGATCTGTTCCAAGATCTGATCGGGATGGATCAGGGAGTGATTCAAGTTCTTCATGGCGCGAGCTCGTCTGTCTTCGTCGGCCGGCGGGCGCCAGCTGTGGGGCGGACGACCTTGCCCGAGCTAGGGCAAGACCAGACGATATCTTGAACTCCCGAACTGAAGTCAGGTCCGTAACGTTATCTATGAGCCATGTCAGACGGCGTAATTATGGGTGTCTAACCCAGAAAATCTCGTCTCAGCCAAGTTTTAGGTGTTTGTTAGCCCGGGTTTCTTTCCTCCGCCCTGCCCACCTCGCACGAAAACGCCCTCTCAGCCCTGCCCGGTTGCGAAGCTGAAAACGAGCTTCGCATGTGGGCAGGGCTGACCTCGCCCCGAAAATCCTCCCCCGCGCCCCGCGCCTAGACCGAATCCAGTAGGGGTCAAGCGCCCGACCCCCAGTTCTCCCTCCCGAACCGCTCTCCATCGCAACCGCCCACCCCGCGCCTCCTCGCTTCCTCCACGGCGGCCGCCCTTGGCTCTCCTCCCCTCCGCGCCGGCCTAGCAGGAGCAAGGGATGCTGGGCCCCGCCGCCGCCGCCGAAGCTCCTCCTCCCGCGTCGGCCCTCCTTTCTCTCCTCTCCCGCGCCACCGAAGCAGCAGTAGGTCACGCCGCTGCGAAGCTCCTCCTCCCGCGTCGGCCCCTCTCCCGCGCCGCGAAGCAACAGAAGGTCGCGCCGCCGCCCACAGCTACCAGCACGCGATTTGACGAGCACGGTCGCCTCCCATCCCGACGAGCGCCGCGCCTCCTTGATGCAGGCCGCCACCGCCCATCTTGACGAGCGTCGTCGCCGCCTCCTCGATGCAGGCCATCACTACAATTCCTGACAAGCGTTGCCCGGCGAGCTAGTCCATCGACGATGACCGGCGGCCAGCGCAAGCACATCGACGAATCTGTGGGAGCATATCTCAGGGACTCGAATGGCTTTTTAATTTTACTTTCAGAGACTTGGTTGCTTTTTAACTTTGCTGTAGGGACCTGATTGCACTCAAATTTCTGTGTAGGGTCCTGATTGCTTTTAAATTATCTTCTTAGGGACCTCGTTGCTTCTTATTTATGTGCTCAGCTTATACAGGCTACCAAACAAGATACTAACCCAGCTCGGTTGAGTTCACCCAGGCTACCAAACACAATGCAACAAAATCCAATTGTATGCAGTCAGCTTAGCTGAACTCAGCTTGTATGAGATGAGATAGCTCACCCGGGCTACCAAACACACCCTATATGTCTTATGTGGTACTGGAACATCTCCAATAATTATCGTGCCAAATCTGACTATACGGAACCGTAACTATTAATCTTTTGTTAAATCCTAGCCCTAAATATTAGATCCAACTGTCAGAATAATTTGGATGATGTTGTTTAACGTGATAATAGATAAATGTCTTGAGTGTTACCTAGTCCCGGGACTAAATATAAAGATGTTGTTGTATTCTTCTGAGTTCGCTGAGGTGATCAAATGCTGTTTTTTTCTACCTGCCTACAGCAATCAAAATGCCGTATTATTGAAACTAATAAATGTATTGAAACTAATACATCTTGCTCAATCAAACTAGACGACGACTCCTAGTGCCTAAGCCGCGGGAGGTGAAAACCCAAAGAGACGGAACCATCACATGAGGATAGCTCGGGTGAGATCCCTGAAGAATCTGTCAGGTATCGTCAACCCTGGTGTCCAACACAATCATATAGTGACGGACGTTCTCGTACTCCTCCCTGACACGACGCCGTACCACCTCCTCGGTGGCCGTCTCACTATGCACCCTTCCTCGACCAGGCGACCTCCACCAAAGAAGCTCCGGGTCAAAGACGACACCCGGATTCCTCACCAAGCTACACATCCCGGAAGGTAGCACCAACCAGTGCTAGCCCGGCAGAGCCCAGTCTCGAACATGCCCGGTGGGGCCCAGTACTCCATCGTTGCCACCGAGTCGACTACGAGGATGCGGGATGGGCATCCTAAAGTAGGTGGCGAGGAATGTGTGCATATGTGGGTGGCCATGACGTCGCCCTATAAATAGAGGGAAAGGACGGGCAGGCTGGATCGAGCAGCCTATAAATAGAGGAAAAGGCCTATAAATAGAGGGAAATGCCTATAAAGAGAGTGAAATGACTATAAATAGAGGGTTCATCTTTAGTCCTGGTTGGAGAAACCAACCGCGACTGAAGGGATTGTGGCAGACTGGGCCAGACAGCACTAACAACAAGGGTGAGTGTCGACATTATGTCGTGCGGCTTGTACCTTGTCCCGGATGGTGTTTCCAACCGGGACTAAAGCTGAACCTTTAGTCCTAGTTGGAGACACCAACCGGGACAAAACACGAGTGAGCACTAATGATAGGGGTGAGTGTCGGCATTATGTCGTGTGGCTTGTACCTTGTCCTGGATGGTGTCGCCAATTGGGACTAAAGCTGAACCTTTAGTCCCGGTTGGAGACATCAACCGGGACAAAACACGAGTGATCACTAATAATAGGGGTGAGTGTTGACATTACGTCATGCGGTTTGTACCTTGTCCCGGATGGTGTCGCCAACCGGGACTAAATCTGAACCTTTAGTCCCGGTTGGAGACACCAACCAGGACAAAACACGAGTGAGCACTAATAATAGGGATGCGTGTCGACATTATGTCGTGAGTGTCGACACTATGCCGAGCTGCTTGTACTATAAATAGGCATCCTTATGAGTCCAGTCCTCCAGCCAGCTTGAGGCATCTCCAAGATGGTCTTCAAGAGCAGGGACACCACTATGGCCAGTTTGAGGGAGATGCCAGAGGAGCCCAGTCCTCCGGCATCTCTAACAAACTGGTCATAGAGGCACTCCCTAATATGTGAAACTAGCTAGTTAGCTCCCAGACGTATTGATCTAGTTAGAGAAGTTACAAGCTGCAAGATGGTGTGAGAGAGCAGGACACCACTACGGTCAGTTTCAGGGAGATGCCGCTGGAGCCTAGTCCTCCGGCATCTCCAAGAAACTGGTCATAGAGACACTCCCTAATATGTGACCACGCGCGTTTGGAGATCAGATCTTAATGGCAAGTATGAATCGGACTAAAAGGCCCCCCTTTAGTCCCGATCCAGCCACAAAACGGGACTAACACACTCAAGATGGTTTGCAGACAACACTATAAAAATGGGCACATGGAGCATCTTCATTCATAAAATGTTACAATTATTACACATCATTTCTTCGCGTGTGTCCCTTTCTAATTCCGCCGTATCCATGGAGCATCTTCATTCATTAACATGATGCTTGGGTCATCCTTTACTGCGAAGGGCGGAATTTCATGGAATTTATCACAATATTTTGACATGTCTGTCTTGTCCTCCAATCCCATGATGTTTCTTTTTCCTGAAAGAACTATGTGGCGCTTTGGATCATCGTCTGATGTATTGTTTTGCTTATTTTTTCTTTTTCTAGGTTTGGTAGACATGTCCTTCACATAGAAAACCTGAGCCATCATTGGCTAGGACGAATGGTTCGTCTAAGTACCCAAGATTGTTGAGATCCAACGATGTCATTCTGTACTTGTTGTCTACCTCAACCCCTCCTCCTGTCAGCTTGACCCATTTCCACCGAAACAAGGGGACCTTAAAAGTAGGTCCATAGTCAAGTTCCCATATATAACCATAATATGTGGTCTTTGACCCATTGTTGTCTGTTGCATCAAAGCGGACACCACTGTTTTGGTTGGTGCTCTTTTTATCTTGGCTGATCGTGTAAAATGAATACCCATTTATCTCGTACCCTTGGAAAGTCGATATAGTCGAAGACGGTGACCTGGACAACAAGTATAGCTGATCTCCAAGAGTGTTGTTTTTTATGAAATGTTGCAACCAACCGCCTAAACTCTTCATGTGTTCATCTCTAATCCAAGAGTCATGCTTTCTAGGGTTGTTGGAGCGTAAAATTTTCTTGTGTTCCTCGATATACGGGGCTGCCAAGATAGAATTCTGTAGAACTGTGTAATGTGCTTCGGTGTAAGAATGTTCATCCCAACATATTATTGATTTCCTTCCTAGAGTATCCTTTCCACGCAGTCTCCCCTCATACCGCGATTGAGGAAGACCAATCGACCTAAGGTCAGGAACAAAGTCAACACAAAACTCAATGACCTCCTCTGTTCCATAGCCCTTGGAGATGCTTCCTTCTGGCCTAGCACGGTTACAAACATATTTCTTTAAGATTCCCATGAACCTCTCAAAGGGAAACATATTGTGTAGAAATACATGACCGAGAATGGAAATCTCTTCGACTAGGTGAACCAGTATGTGCGTCATAATATTGAAGAAGGATGGTGGGAACACCAACTCGATACTGACAAGACATTGGAACACATCATTCTGTAACCATGGTAGATCTTCAGGATTGATTATCTTCTAAGAGATTGCATTGAGGAATGCACATAGCTTCACAATGGGTACTCGAACATTATCCGGTAGAAGCCCCCTCAATGCAATCGGAAGCATTTGCGTCATAATTATGTGGCAGTCATGAGACTTTATGTTTTGGAACTTTTTTCTGCCATATTTATTATTCCCTTTATATTCAACGAGAATCCAGACGAGACCTTAATACTTCTCAGGCATTCAAAAAATATTTCCTTCTCTTGTTTGGTAAGAGCATAGCTGGCATGACCTTGAAACCATTCTGGATGCAGGTGATGTGGGTCTTTCATATATTGATGGTCCTTTCGTGCTTCTGGTGTATCTTTTGTCTTCCCATACACGCCCAAGAAGCCTAGCAGGTTCACACAAAGATTCTTCGTCACATGCATCACATCAATTGCAGAGCGGACGTCTAAGAATTTCCAATATGGTAGCTCCCAAAATATATATTTCTTCTTCCACATGGGTGCGTGTCCGTCAGCGTCCTTCGGAACAGATTTTTCGCCAGGACCCTTTCCAAAGGTTACTATTTGATCCAAATCTTTGACCATATCAAATATATCAGCACCAGTACGCTCCATAGGCTTCGTCTGGTGACATGCCAGACCGTTGAAATGCTTTCCTTTCTTTCTTAAGGGATGCTTGGCAAAAATAAATCGACGATGCCCATTGTACACATTCTTCTTACAACATTCCAAATATATAATTTCAGTCTCATCTAAACAGTGCGTGCATGCATTGCATCCCTTGTTTGACTGTCCTGAAAGGTTACTAAGAGCAGGCCAACTATTGATTGTTACGAAAAGCAACGCTCAGAGGTCAAATTCTTCCTGCTTGTGCTCATCCCACATGCGTATGCCGGGTTCATGCCACAACTGTAAAATTTCTTCAACTAATGGCTTTAGATACACATCAATGTCGTTGCCGGTTTGCTTCGGACCTTGGATCAACACTGGCATCATAATGAACTTCCGCTTCATGCACAACCAAGGAGGAAGGTTATAGATGCATAGAGTCACGGGCCAGGTGCTGTGACTGGAGCCCTGATCCCCAAAAGGATTCATGTCATCTGTACTTAGACCAAACCTTGAACTCCTTGTGTCATCTGCAAAGTCCGGGTACTTTCTATCGATTTTTCTCCATTGTGACCCATCAGTGGGGTGTCTCAACATCCCGTCTGACTTACGTTCCTCTTTGTGCCATCGCAACAACTTGGCATGCTCTTTGTTTCTGAATAAGTGTTTCAACCGTGGTATTATAGGAGCATACCACATCACCTTGGCAGGAACCCTCTTCCGGGGGGGGGGGGGGGGGGCTCGCCCTCAAAGTCACCAGGGTCATCTCGTATGATCTTATACCGAAGTGCAGTGCATACCGGGCATCAACCAAATTCTCATACTCCTCACTGCGGTAGAGGATGCAGTCATTAGGGAATGCATGTATCTTCTGAACCTCTAAACCTAGAGGGCAAACAACCTTATTTGCTTCGTACGTACTGGATGGCAATACGTTATTTTTTGGAAGAATATTCTTCATCATTTTCAGCAACTTTTCAAATGAGGAGTCAGGTATAGCACACTCAGCCTTCCATCGCAGCAATTCCAGTGTGCTGCCCAGCTTTTTCAGACCATTTTCGTAATTTGGGTACAACAACTTTTTGTGATCCTCTAACATGTGATTGAACTTCTCCCTATCCTTTTCATTTTCATAGTCTCTTCGTGCATCGGCAATGGTCCGACCAAGATCATCAGCGGGTTCATCATGTGTCTCTTCTTCATCCTCCCCTTCAGCATCCCTCATGGAAGTATCTCCGTACTCAGGGAAACCATGATAGCTGTCATCCTCCTCCTCTTCTTCATTGTCTTCCATTATAACCCCTCTCTCTCTCCGTGCTTGGTCCAACAATTATAACTAGGCATGAAGCCAGACTTCAACAGGTGGTTGTGAAGGGTTTTTGAGTCAGAGTAATTCTTCTGATTCCTACATCCACTACATGGACAGAATACAAAATCATTGCGCTTGTTTGCATCAGCAACACAGATGAATTCGTGCACGCCATTAATGAACTCGCCAGAGCGTCGGTCAGTACCATACATCCATTCCTGGACCATCTGCATTATAGTAAAAGTATATCAAAAACCATTACACAACATGATAAATTACAAGTTATATTGAGAGCTTCTAGAGCATTAATTTTGAAATTTGAAAAATTTACATGCACTAATTTGTGAATTGGAGAAAACAATTAACATGATAAATGTGGAGTTTTTGATTATTGTTCTATCAGTGAAAACCTCATTCCATTCTAAGCTATGAAACTCTAAAATTACACATTTCAATTTTCAGTAACTATGTGCCTAATCAAAATTTGTTACACATATCAAAATCCTTCTACTTCTAGAGCATGCATGCATTGATCCATATCTCTATACTTCTAGAGCATTATAGAGCTAAAGTAGCAATAAGAGATGAAAGAATGAAGTTCTAACCTTTTAAAACTTTGGATTTAGGGGTTGCAAACTAAATCTTGACAAATCTTGAGAAAAAAAGGCATGAACTTGGCTTGCTTCTTTGAGTAAAATGGTCACCATATGGTTAGGGAAGGTGGACAGGAAGCTGTATATATACTGATGGATAACTAGTCCCGGGCCATGATATGACCCGGGATTAATAGTCCCCGAAAAGAGCAGCTGGCCCGCTCCAGGTTATTAGTCCCGGGCCGTATTACGGACCGGGACTAGAGCTCTGGTCCGGCCCGGGACTAGTGTCTACGGCTATTTCTATGGAGGCCTCACGGCCCGGGACTAGTGCTAGCACTAGTCGCGGTTCGTGACAGGCCGGGACTGCTGGCTTTGTGCAGATCGAAGCGAAGACATGTTTTCCAGTAGTGTGATTGTAAAATACGCAAATGGAGGAAAATAATACATTTTAGTCACCACCATACATGTTAAATAGATATCACATGAGTAGAAAACATCTTTAATTCATAGGTGGATGATTATTAGGTATTTATAAAAACACTACAGTAATAACCATATGAGTCATTTCCGCTGTATAAGCAATTTAAGTTTAGACTATGAGATAACTATCTTGTTGTTTCTATGCGGTGTTAGATGAGTATGTAAGGCTAACATTCCGATTGGAAAATAGTTAGTATTTGCTTCAGCAATGACCCTAAAATCCTTAGACCATTATGATCCAACATAAATAGTTTTTCTAATAAAATAAATAACAATTTATCCTTATTAAGATATAGGTCAAATATAGTTTTTATTTTACTTTTTTTATCTCATATCTACCAATTTCACCTGATATCTATAACAAAGGTTAGAAGTTCAATTAAATACATTCAATGATCTCGCTCACTTGTAGGTTGGCATCTTAATTAGTCATCATTCTTTCTACATATTGCAAATTGCAATGACATTGTAAATAAATTTTAAGGATAATAAACATTGAAACTTCATCACAAAAATCATACAGATTTACATAAAATATTTTTTAATCACATCATATGCAAATCATGGATATAATTTTCCCTAAATGTTTCATTCAAAGCAAATTTTATTTTATAGTTGATTATGATTTATATAAATATTTTCTAAGATTTATAATCCTCATAATTAATCATGCTAGCTCAGTAGTTAATTCCAAGAATTAATTGTTACCATGACTTCAAAATTACTTTTAATAAAACTGACCACATGTCTTGTTGGATTATGAAGAAAATAAACTATGGGTTGCATCTCTTGATAACAACCCAATTTTTGGCATACATAGCTATCTAGAAGATTAGCAGTATCATCGTCTTTCTTAAGGATTTATCTACATGCTTAATAACCAATTCTCCCCCTTCTTGCACAAAATTTCCTCGTATCACTATTTTGTTATACTATGTTTTGCGAGGATATGAATGATAGTATCATGAAGCTTAAAGACAATTGCAAAAATCGTATCTAGTTTACCTTCCAACAATGAATTGTCAGGTTATATCGAGAAATTCATCCATACCTTTGTTATAACGTCTCTATAAGGTAGCGTGATACAACCATATTTGTTGCATATATATAGAATCTAAGGGATTCTATAAAAAAGTTATCAATTCCCTTTTCAAATTTAAAACTCCCTCTGATCCATAATAAGTGTCGCTGTTTTAGTGCAACTTTGTTCTAAAACAACGGCACTTATTATGGATCGGAGGGAGTAGTTCAAATTTTAAGATCATATGATGATGTTTATATATGTCATTTAACTAAGTTCATTACTTATTTTCTTGTGTAGAGTTGAGTATACTATGATTAGTTGTAAAGCTGATGAAGTTTTTTCATATGAAATATTAACTATTAAAATCTATACACATTTAGAAGACCATATCAGTTGTGATATGTTCAAGACCTCATGTGTAGTTATGAAGATCTCTAACTGTGTTTTGCTTAAGTACAACTATGAATATCCATTAACTATGATTTTTGAAAAAATGATAATATGAAGGTTTTTATATTGTTTGCACATAGATATGAACATCGATTATTTGTTACAAATAGAAAGAAGGTGCGGTACATTAACAAAAACATGCTTTGATTCTTTGAGAACTGCACATATGTCTCCTTTACCTACTATCCATATTGTGATTTTCTATCACAATTTGGTTCTGAGTATACCATTTTTTGAGATATGGATAGTTCAAATAGTAATGATGCAACAAAAAATCTAATGATTTGTTTGGTTGTTGAATACTTTGCATTTTATGATAATATAAAGTACATCTCACTTATTGTGTTATATTGTGATTTCATTGCGTCACTTATAAATGCGAATAATTTTTTTGATCATGGAAGATTTACATAATGTTTTAAGCTAGTTTTTCTTATAATATTCACTACCTTGAATGTTCGACTGTGAGTGGACCAGGTTGTTGAAACCATGATAATATTTTCTAATTTGTTTCTATTTCATTGGAATTTTGTAAGGATGTTAATTTCTTATTTGAGTGTGGATGACTATGCCTTTTCACTTATTAAAAATAAGTAGTGCTAGATGAATCTTCTCTGAGGGAGCCGCCTCTTTGACTCTAGAACTCTCTTAGCCAGAAACCTCTTTCCTACCCTTTTACTTCTGAATTAATAGATCATGTTCAACCTATCCCCACGTTTCTTGACCTTCAACAACTGCTAGAAGGCTTTGGGGTGAGGGTAAGGAAGATAGTAAATAATCTAAAAAATGTAGTTTAGGCCTCTTACCTCGTTTTTTCTTCACAACAATGTCTTGGGTGTTGGGATGACGTCCTAATAAATGTCTCTTGACTGTCAATTCTTGGTGTTCCCGCATGGGACGTCTATTATGTTTTTTTTTTGGGAAATGAGCTCTTTATTACTCATAGCAATGTTTACACCCGGCTTCTACATAACTAGGATGCACATAGATGACCACTTACACAACTTGAAATCACAACAAAAGAGTTAAAAAGTAGCAAAACATGTATACAACTTAACGGGCTCGAACTATGACATGTATATTCACAGATCACACTGCCATCCATGTCGGGAGAAAATATCCCTCGCCGTAGCCTCCAATCGCATACACCTCTCCACAAAAAAGGTGCAGAACTCGATACGTTGGAGAGTAGTCCATGATCATAGGATAGCCGTATCTCGTAAGATAACCTGCCGAGGAGACGACACCATATTATTAAAAATCTTGTCATTCCTATATAGCCAAAGCGACCATATAATAGCAAGCGCTCCCACCCTAAACATAGTCCCATATTTATCCTTAATCCCATACAACCAGTTGTCAAAAACATTGGCAACCGAGGAAGGGGGAGATAAACCAGAGGCTACTTAGATGATTGACCATATAGTATGAGCAAATTTCCACTGAAAGAATAAATTTCTAATTGTCTCATTATGATGACAAAAACACATTGTGTACTTCCCTGCCAATTCCTCTTAACAAGATTAACTTTTGTAAGAATTACCCCTTTACGAAGGTACCAAGCAAATACCTTCGTTTCAGCGGTATTTTCATTTTCCAAATTTTACTATTATCATCATCTGGGATATCTTGTTGGATCAAAACTCTATAGAAAGTCCCCTAAAAAAACTCTATAGAAAGAATCAACAAAAAATTTACCACTCTGTAGTAATTTCCAGTTGAATTCGTCCACACCCTCCGACAGTTGTACCGAGGATAGTCTCAATAAGAGATTGTTCAAGGATAGTAGTCTAGGGCCTATGAGACTTCTTCTGAAAGAGACATTAGGAGGGCTGGACTCTATTACCATGGAAAGTGTGTCCCCTTTATGCCTAACAATCGAATATAGAGAAGGATATTATTCTCTAAGAGAGGTTTGGTGGAGCCATCTATCTTCCCAGAACCTAATATGTGATCCATCCTTAATATTGAAACTACCAAATTGGAAGAAATATTTTTTGAATGCCATAAGCGTAGACCAAAAGTGTGAATCACCGGGTTTCCAGACCACTTGAGACACAACTTTGGAGCCAATATACTTCCTCCATAAAATGGTTTGCCAGACGCCTTCTTCTGTAAGAAGTTTGAACAACCATTTACATAGGAGTGCATTGTTCTTGACTTGCAGATCATGTATGCCAAGTCCATCATATTCCTTTGGTCGGCAATCCATATTCCATTTGGCCAGTCGATATTTGTTTATCTCATTATCCCCTTGCAAAAATATTCTTGAGAGGAAATAGTCCACTTTCTTCAATACCCCTTTCGGTATTTGAAAGAATGAGATCATATACAGTACCATGTTCATAAGTACTGAATTAATGAGTAGAAGTCTTCCAAGGGATAATAATTTGCCTTTCCATCTATTAAGACGTTTTTGAATCCTTTCCTCAACGAGTTTCCATTGAGCGATAGTGAGTCGTTGATAATGTATCGGTATTCCGAGATAGTTAATAGGAAATTGCCCTTAACCATAGCCAAACAACTCATCATATAGATGGGCCTTGTTGTTGGCCTCGACAAATCAGTACAAATTACTCTTATGGAAGTTAATTTTCAATCCTGAGAGTTGCTCAAATGTTGATAGTATAATTTCAGATTCTTAGCTTTCTCGCAAGATCATGTTCCATAAATAGAATTGTATCGTCGGCATATTGAAGGATTGAGAGACCACCATCTACCAGATGGGAACTAAACCTTCAATTTGGCCATCAGCCTTAACCCTCTCAATAAGAATTGCCAACATCAGCCACTATATTAAATAGTACAAGCGACAATGGATCCCCTTGTCTGAGTCCTTTATTTATCTGGAAGTATTTGCCTATGTCATTGTTGACATTTATAGTGACACTACCACGGATACAAAAGACTATTCGAGAGCATGCCACCCCTCCGAAAAAACTTTTATACAAAGTGTTTGCTAAAGGAAAGACTAGATAACTTTATCATATGCTTTCTCAAAATCAATCTTGAACAGTACACCGTTCAATTTGTTTGAGTGTATTTCACGGATAGATTCATGCAGAATTACTACACCGTCTAGGATGTTTCTTCCTTGTATGAAATATGTTTGAGAAGGCCGTACAACATGATCTGCTACAGAGTTTAGCCTAATTGTAGTAGCCTTTGTAAAAAATTTAAAACTTACATTAAGAAGGCAGATTGGACGATATTGTTGTGTCCATTATACATTATTAACTTTGGGAAGTAAAATAATGTTACCAAAGTTCAGTCTAAACAGGTCTAGCTGACTTTCATGTAAACTCTAAACAAATGCATGAGGTCTTTCTGAAGGGAATATGCCCTGAGAGGCAATAATAAAGTGTTTATTATGTGTATTCCAAGTATATGATAGATGTTTATTTTGTATGCTATAATTGTATTAATACGGAAACGTTAATACATGTGTGTTTAATAAACATCAGAGAGTTCCTAGTTATGCATTTCTCATAAACTAGCTCGTTGATTAACAAGATGATCACAGTTTCCTGATCATAGACATTGGATGTTGTTAATAACGAGATCACAACATTAGTGTAATGATGTGATGAACATTCATCCGAAGTATAGAATTACGATCAAAGTCATTGAGTTTATATTGCTATAAACAACTTACGAAGTAATCCTAATCCTTAGACCATGAGATCATGTCAATCACTAACACCGGAAGAGTTTCTTGATGACATCAAATGTCACACCGTAACTGGGTGATTATAAAGATGGCTTCAAAACTACTAAAATGTTATGTTGAGGCTCATGGATTAAGAGTGGAATTTTTTCATCCCAATGACGGATATATATATACTCTGGGCCCTCTCGGTGATATCACATTAGTTAGATTGCAAGCAAGTGATTTGATCACTAGAATGTTATATCACGGGAACAAGAAAAGAGTGCATGTCGGTAACGAGATCAAACTAGGTATGGAGATACCGATGATCGAATCTCGGACATGTAATATATCGTGAAACAAAGGGATTAAGATACTAGCATAAAAGGTTCCGACGATCAGAGGAAAGTCATCAGTCATCGTTGAATGTGTGGGAGTCAGTATGGATCTCCAGGTCCTGCTTCTGATTATTGATCGGAGAAGGGTCTCGATCATGTCCGCATTATTCGCGAACCGTAGGGTGACACACTTAAGGGACACTGACATCCAATTGGAGCAAAAGTTTCATGCCGGAAAGAATAACAAGCGCAGGAATTTATTTCACTAGATACCGAAACAGGTTTTTGGGTGAAATTGCAGAAAGTGTTTTTGCATGTGAAATGGAATTCTAGCAAGGGTTTAAATGTGAATGTTTGTCATTAAATTAATTGAAAAAATTCTGAATAAATAAAAAGAGTTTTATTTAATGAGAGTTTGCATTAAATTTGGTGGAAATTTAATAGCTATTTTGAATGGGATTTTGAGTGGAGGGAATTGAAAGGAATTTTGTGAGTGGAGTGTCCACCCACATGAATGAGGGAAGGGCAAGGGGGCATCCCCATGCGTCGGCCACCCCCTTGGGTTCCCCCTCTCCTATAAAAGGCACCCCTCTCCCTCTCTTTCTCACTCACACCTCCTCATGAAGGATCTCTCTCTCCCTCTAGAATTTATCCCCCATGGTCTCGGACTAGCGAGATACATGTTCTCGGTGGCTATTCGGCAAGAAAGTGTTGTGCTTTCGCTGCATCGTTGGAGCGAGGAGGCGGAGGTTGCTCGGTGTCTTGTACGTGTGTGCAAGAACGGATGCGCTGCTACTTTGCGGCGCTAGGACTTCCTCTCGATCTTGAGATCGGCAAGAGATCGTCTATATCAACCACAAGTTCAACTTGTTAAGCTTTGTCGGTCTTCAAGCGTATGTTCTCTATGGATATACATCCGCCCGTTGTTTGTATCTAGTAGATAGATCTTGGTACTTAGTTCCCATCGTAGGAATTTTTTTGTTTTCTATGATGCGAACCCCTTCAGTGGTATCAGAGCCGTATCTATGCGTAGATGCTTTACACGGGTAGTACACATATGAGTATGTGGGCGATGATGATCATGTTGTTGCTTCTTAGTTGTAATTTTGGATATTGGTGTCATAGTGGGATGAAGTGGCCCGGACAAACTTTACATGTCCTCGCACATGAGACGTGTTCCACGCTTGACGTGCAACTAGTTTGCATAAGTGGCTAGTGGGTGTCTGTATCTCCTACTATAGTCAATATCTAATTTGCAACGAGTTGTCAACAATTTGGTTATCCTCGTTGTGGTTCATGTTCGTAGGTAAGAACAGTTCTATCTTTGAAAGCCCTAAGCCAAGTAAAACTTGCAATGGATAAATTAGAGGCGTCTAGTTTAGATTGTTGCCGGGCTAGTGTTATGATATGGTGTTGTTGTAAGTAGAAGTACGAGATGATACTCTTACAACACACATAACGTGTAAGTTCCATAGACCTTGGCCTTACATATAAAGGTATGATAATGATCATACCACGATGCACATCATAGAGATCATATGCGGGAACCATATCATTTCACTAATAAACATGTGATGTTTGATAGCATCTTATATTAATTGTTTAGCGCTTTATTAGCATAATAATATGATCTCTCATTTAAATACCAAGATAAGAATGTGTTCTTCCTTTAGTATGCACCAATTATGTTTTCGTCGCTCCAAGACATCACGTGATGGTCGGGTGTTCTTGGATCCACGACCATATTTCGGGTGTAAGACAGTTACACACGCGAATAATAAGTTTCTAACTTGACGAGCCTAACATGTATAGACATGGCCTCGGAACACGGACCAGAAGGTTAAGCATGAGTCATATAGTAGATATGATGCCCTTTTGATGCTCGCCTTTGAAGCTACACCGACTCACGTGATGATCGGACTTGGTGTAGTGGATTTGGTTCATGTAATCACCAAAAAGGCACGAGGGATGTCGTTTTTGAGTGGGAGTTCATTCGTAATGTGGATTAGTTGAACTCAATCTATCATAAACTTAGTCTAAACTTTACAAATTCTGTTGTAGATGGCACCACCTGCTTTTAATTTCACTGTGTTCATGGAGAAAGAGAAACTTGCAACGAATGGTAGAAAATTTACCGAATGGGCCATGAATTTGAGGATTCTCCTCTCTGCTTCACCTTTTGAGGATGCCCCTGACGAGGAGAATAATGTCTATCAGACTCGTCAGGAGGACCACAACTTAGTTCATTGCGGCATATTGTATGGGATAGAGCCGGAACTTCGAAAGTGTTTCGAAAACGGCAATGCATTTGATACAATTGGTGAGTTGAAAATGTTTTTCGACACACATGCTGCTGTAGAGAGCTAAAATGCTTCAGAAAAGTTCTTTAGCTGCATGATGGAAGAGCACAGCTCCGTTAGTGAGCATGTACTCAAGATGTCGGGTTACGCCGATAAGCTTGTGTCCTTGGGAATATCGATTCCCATTGACTTAGGCATCCATCGTGTTCTGCAGTCTCTGCCACCTAGCTATAAGAGCTTCGTGATGAACTATAATATGCAAGGCATGACGAAGTCTCTCCCCGAGCTTCTGTCAATGCTTAAACCTGCAGAAGTGGAGATCAAAAAGGAACATCAAGTGTTGATGATCAATAAGAACACTAGTTTCAAGAAAGACAAGAAGGGAAAATGGAAGGGAAGTAAGGGCGGCAAGCCGGTTGCCGTGCCTGAAAAGAAACCCCGAGTTGGCCCTTAGTCTGATACCGAGTGCTACTATTGTAAGGGCACTGGCCACTAGAAGCGCAACTGCCCCAAGTATTTGAAGGGAATATGCCCAGAGAGGTAATAATAAAGTGTTTATTATGTGTATTCCAAGTATATGATAGATGTTTATTTTGCATGCTATAATTGTATTAATACGGAAACTTTAATACATGTGTGTTTAATAAACAAACAGAAAGTTCCTAGTTATGCCTCTCTCATAAACTAGCTCATTGATTAACAAGATGATCAAGGTTTCCTTATCATAGACATTGGATGTTGTTAATAACGGGATCACAACATTAGTATAATGATGTGATGAACATTCATCCGAAGTATAGCATTACGATCAAAGTCATTGAGTTTATATTGCTATAACAACTTACGAAGTGATCCTAATCCTTAGACCATGAGATCATTTCAATCACTAACACCGGAAGAGTTTCTTGATAACATCAAAAGTCACACCGTAACAGGGTGATTATAAATATGGGTTCAGGACTAATAAAGTGTTATGTTGAGGCCCATGGATCGAGAGTGGAATATGTTCATCTCGATGACGGATAGATATACTCTGGTCCCTCTCGGTGATATCACATTGGTTAGCTTGCAAGCAAGTGATTTGATCACTAGAATGTTATATCACAGGAACGAGAAAAGAGTGCATGTCAGTAACGAGATCAAACTAGGTATGGAGATACCGATGATCGAATCTCAGACATGTAATATATCGCGAAACAAAGGGATTAAGATACTAGCGTAAAAGGTTCCGACGATCACAAGAAAGTCATCGTTGAATATGTGGGAGTCAGTATGGGTCTCCGGATCCCGCTTCTGATTATTGATCCGAGAGGGGTCTTGATCATGTCCGTATTATTCACGAACCATAGGGTGACACACTTAAGGGACATCAACATCCAATTGGAGCAAAAGTTTCATGCCGAAAGAATAAACAAGCACAGGAATTTATTTCACTAGATACCGAAACAGGTTTTCGGGTGAAATTGCATAAAGAGGTTATGCATGTGAAATAGAATTCTAGCAAGGGGTTATATGTGAATGTTTTTCATTAAAGTAATTGACAAAATTCTGAATAAATAAAAAAGTTTTATTTAATGAGAGTTTGCATTAATTTGGTGGAAATTTAATAGCAAGTTTGAGTGGGATTTTGAGTGGAGGGATTTGAATGGATTTTTGTGAGTGGAGTGTACACCCACATGAATAGGGGAGGGCAAGGGGGCAGTCCCCATGCGCCGGCCACCCCCTTGGTGTTCCCCCTCCTCCTATACAAGGGACCCCTCTCCTCACTTCTCACTCACACCTCCTCGTGAAGGATCTCTCTCCCCCTCTAGAATTTATCCCCCATGGTCTCGGACTAACGAGATACATGTTCCCGGTGGCTATTCGGCAAGAAAGAGTTGTGCTTCCGCTGCATCACTGGAGCGAGGAGGCGGAGTTTGCTCGGTACCTCGCACGTGTGTGCGAGCACGGATGCGCTGCTGATTTGCGTCGCTAGGACTTCCTCTCGATCTTGAGATCAGCAAGAGATCGTCTACATCAACCACGAGTCGAACTCGTTAAGCTTTGTCGGTCTTCAAGGGTATGTTCTCTACGGATATACATCTGCCCGCTGTTTGTATCTAGTAGATAGATCTTGGTACATAGTTCACATCGTAGGAAATTTTTGTTTTGTATGTTGTGAACCCTACAATAGTATCAGAGCTGGATCTATGCGTAGATGCTTTACACGGGTAGTACACATATGATTATGTGGGCGATGATGATCATGTTGTTGCTCCTTAGTTGTAATTTTGGATATTGGTGGCATAGTGGGATGAAGCGGCCCAGACAAACTTTACATGTCTTCGCACATGAGACATGTTTCACGCTTGACATGCAACTAGTTTGCATAAGTGGCTAGCGGGTGTCTGTCTCTCCTACTATAGTCAATATCTATTTTGCAACGAGTTGTCAACAATTTGGTTATCCTCGTTGTGGTTCATGTTCGTAGGTATGAACGGTTCTATCTCGAAAGCCCTAAGCCACATAAAAACTTGCAATGGATAAATTAGAGGCGTCTAGTTTAGATTGTTGCTGGGCTAGTGTTATGATATGGTGATGTTATAAGTAGAAGTATGAGATGATACTCTTACAACACATATAACGTGTAAGTTCCATAGACCTTGGCCTTACACATAAAGGTATGATAGTGATCATACCACGGTGCACATGATAGAGATCATATGCGGAAACCATATCATTCCACTAATAAACATGTGATGTTTGATAGCATCTTATATTGCTTGTTTGGCGTTTTATTAGCATAATAATATGATCCCGCATTTAAATATCAAGATAAGAATGTGTTTTTCTTTTGAGGATGCCCCTGACGAGGAGAAGAATGTCTATAAGACTCGTCAGGAGGACCACAACTTAGTTCATTGTGGCATATTGTATGGGCTAGAGTCGGAACTTCGAAAGCGTTTCGAAAACGGCAATGCATTTGATACAATTGGTGAGTTGAAAATGTTTTTCGACACACATGCTGCTGTAGAGAGCTAAAATTCTTCAGAAAAGTTCTTTAGCTGCATGATGGAAGAGCACAGCTCCGTTAGTGAGCATGTACTCAAGATGTCGGGTTACGCCGATAAGCTTGTGTCCTTGGGAATATTGATTCCCATTGACTTAGGAATCCATCGTGTTCTGCAATCTCTGCCACCTAGCTATAAGAGCTTTGTGATGAACTATAATATGCAAGGCATGAAGAAGTCTCTCCCCGAGCTTGTGTCAATGCTTAAAACTGCAGAAGTGGAGATCAAAAAGGAACATCAAGTGTTGATGATCAATAATAACACTGGTTTCAAGAAAGACAAGAAGGGAAAACGGCAGGGAAGTAAGGGCGGCAAGCCAGTTGCTGTGCCTGAAAAGAAACCCCGAGTTGGACCTAAGTCTGATACCGAGTGTTACTATTATAAGGGGACTGGCCACTGGAAGCGCAATTGCCCCAAGTATTTGGCAGACAAGAAGGCCGACAAGGCAAACAAAGGTATATATGATATACATGTTATTGATGTGTACTTGAATAGTGCTCGCAGTAGCACCTGGGTATTTGATACCGGTTCAGTTGCTAATATTTGTAACTCGAATCAGGGGCTGCGGAACTAGTCACCGCTAGCAAGGGGTGAGGTCAAGATGCGTGTCGGCAATGGATCAAGCGTTGATGTGATCGCCGTCGGACGCTACCTCTCCACTTGTCATCGGTATTAGTAATAAACTTGAATAATTGTTATCTGGTGCCTGCACTGAGCATGAACATTGCATCTGGATCATGTTTGATGCGAAGTGGTTATTCATTTAAATCCGGGAACAATGGTTGTTCTATTTATATGAATGAAATATTTTATGGTCATGCACCAATGATAAATGGTTTATTTCTATTAGATCTCGATGATAATGTTACACATATTCATTATGTTGATGCTAAAAGGATTAAACTTAATGATGATATATCCACATATATGTGGCACTACCGTCTAGGTCATATTGGCGTTAAACGGATGAAGAAGCTCCATTCGGATGGACTTTTGGAATCACTTGATTTTGAATCATTTGATATATGTGAGCCATGCATTATGGGCAAGATGACTAGAACGTCGTTTTCTGGTTCAATGGAACGGGCGACAGATTTATTGGAAATCATACATTCTGATGTATGTGGTCCAATGAGTGTGTCGGCGCGAGGTGGATATCGTTATTTTGTTAGTTTCACGGATGATTTGAGTAGATACGGTTATATCTACTTGATGAAACATAAGTCTGAAACCTTTGAAAAGTTCAAGGAATTTCAGAATGAAGTGGAAAATCATCATAATAGAAAGATCAAATTTCTACGGTCCGACCGTGGAGGTGAGTATCTAAGTTACGAGTTTATCACTCACATGAAAGAGTGTGGAATTGTTTCATAACTCACACCTGCCGGAGAGAAATGGTGTGTCGGAACGTCGTAATCGTACTTTATTGGATATGGTTCGATCTATGATGTCTCTGACGGACTTGCCGTTGTCATTTTGGGGTTATGCACTAGAAACTGCTGCTTTAACTTTAAACCGGGCACCATCTAAATCCGTTGAATAGACACCGTATGAATTGTGGTTTGGAAACAAACCTAAGCTGTCATTTCTTAAAGTTTGGGGATGCGATGTTTATGTGAAGAAACTTCAACCGGATAAACTCGAACCCAAAGCGGAAAAATGCGTCTTCATAGGATACCCTAAGGAAACTTTTGGGTATTCCTTCTATCACAGATCCGAGGGCAAAGTTTTTGTTGCCAAGAATGGATCCTTTCTAGAGAAGAGTTTCTCGCGAAAGGTGTGAGTAGTCGGAAGGTAGAACTCGAAGAGGTTACTGAAGCTTCTCTCCAAAGTATGGCGAGTAGCGCAGCACCGGAAGTTATTCCGGAGTTGGCTCCACCAGTTGAAGAGGGAACTAATGATAATGATCATGAAACTCCGAAAGAGAATACTACCGAACCTCGCAGGTCTAGCAGGACGCGCGCAGTTCTCGAGCTGTACGGAAATCCTGTCATGAATTTCATGGTTATGAAAATGATGACCCTGCGACGTATGAAGAAGCGATGATGAGCCTGGATTCCAACAAATGGTTAGAAGCCATGAAATCCGAGATGGAATCCATGTATGAAAATCAAGTTTGGAACTTGGTAGACTTACCTCAAGACTGAAAGGCCGTGGAGAACAAATGGATTTTCAAAAGGAAAACTAATGCTGATGGTAATGTGACCATTTATAAAGCTCGACTTGTCGCAAAGGGTTTTCGACAAATTCAAGGAGTTGACTACGATGAGACATTCTCTCCCGTAGCGATGCTAAAGTCAGTTAGGATTATGTTAGCAATTGCTTCATATTTCGATTATGAGATATGGCAGATGGATGTCAAAACCGCGTTTCTCAATGGTAATATTGAAGAAGAGTTGTATATGATACAACCAAAGGGTTTTGTCGATCCTAAGGATGCTAACAAGGTGTGCAAGCTTCAACGATCCATCTATGGATTGAAGCAAGCATCACGAAGTTGGAATCTCCGATTTGATGAGGTGATCAAAGAGTTTGGATTTGTCCAAACTTATGGAGAAGCTTGTATTTACAAGAAAGTGAGTGGGAGCAATGTGGCATTTCTGATATTATATGTGGATGACATATTATTGATCGGAAATGATATAGATATTTTAAACAGTGTTAAAAGTTATCTAAACAGCAAATTTTCAATGAATGACCTAGATGAAGCGTCATACATATTAGGCATAAAGATCTATAGAGATAGATCTAGGCGCCTAATAGGGCTATCGCAAAGTACATACCTTGATAAGATTTTAAAGAAGTTTAAAATGGACGGAAGTAAGAAGGGGTTCTTACCTATGTTGCAAGGCAAGACATTGAGTAAGACTCAAAGTCCGGCTACGACGGAAGAAAGAGAGATAATGGACAAAGTCCCCTATGCTTCAGCCATAGGCTCTATAATGTACGCCATGCTATGTACAAGACCGGATGTGGCACATGCTATTAGTTTGACTAGTAGGTACCAATCGGATCCGGGTTCAGAACACTGGATAGCGGTCAAGAATATCCTTAAGTACTTAAGAAGAACTAAGGATATGTTTCTTGTATACGGAGGTGAAGAAGAGCTCGTCGCTAAGTGTTATGTCGACGCAAGCTTTGACACCGATCCGGATGACTCTAAGTCTCAATTCGGATACGTATTTCTCATGAATGGCGGAGCAGTTAGTTGGAGGAGCTCCAAACAACCTGTGGTGGCGGGATCAACAACGGAGGCCAAATATGTTGCTGCTTCGGAAGCGGCTCAGGAAGCGATTTGGATGAAGGAGTTCATATACGAACTAGGAGTGGTTGCAAACGCGTTGGACCCAGTGGTGATCTATTGTGACAACAATGATGCCATTGCCAATGCCAAAGAGCCAAGGTCTCACAAGCATTCCAAGCATATTAAGCGCCGGTTTCACTCAATCCGCGAGCATGTCAAGGATGGTGATATAAAGATTTGTAAAGTACACACGGATCTCAATGTAGCAGATCCGTTGACTAAAACTCTCCATAGAGAAAAACATGATCAACACCAGAACTCAATGGGTGTTAGATTTATCACTATGTAACTAGATTATTGTCTCTAGTGCAAGTGGGAGACTGAAGGGAATATGCCCTGAGAGGCAATAATAAAGTGTTTATTATGTGTATTCCAAGTATATGATAGATGTTTATTTTGCATGCTATAATTGTATTAATACGGAAATGTTAATACATGTGTGTTTAATAAACAAATAGAAAGTTCCTAGTTATGCCTCTCTCATAAACTAGCTCGTTGATTAACAAGATAATCAAGGTTTCCTGATCATAGACATTGGATGTTGTTAATAACGGGATCACAACATTAGTGTAATGATGTGATGAACATTCATCCGAAGTATAGCATTACGATCAAAGTCATTGAGTTTATATTGCTATAACAACTTACGAAGTGATCCTAATCCTTAGACCATGAGATCATGTCAATCACTAACACCGGAAGAGTTTCTTGATAACAACAAACGTCACACCGTAACAAGGTGATTATAAAGATAGGTTCGGGACTAATAAAGTGTTATGTTGAGGCCCATGGATCAAGAGTGGAATTTGTTCATCCCGATGACGGATATATATACTCTGGGCCCTCTCGGTGATATCACATTGGTTAGCTTGCAAGCATTTGATCACTAGAATGTTATATCACGGGAACGAGAAAAGAGTGCATGACAGTAACAAGATCAAACAAGGTATGGAGATACCGATGATCGAATCTCGGACATGTAATATATCACGAAACAAAGGGATTAAGATACTAGCGTAAAAGGTTCCGACAATAACAAGAAAGTCATCGTTGAATGTGTGGGAGTCAGTATGGGTCTCCAGATCCCGCTTCTGATTATTGATCCGAGAGGGGTCTCTATCATGTACGCATTATTCGTGAACCGTAGGGTGACACACTTAAGGGACACCGACATCCAATTGGAGCAAAAGTTTCATGTCAAAAGAATAAACAAGCGCAGGAATTTATTTCACTAGATACCGAAACATGTTTTCAGGTGAAATTTCATAAAGAGGTTATGCATGTGAAATAGAATTCTAGCAAGGGTTTATATGTGAATGTTTGTCATTAAAGTAATTGACAAAATTCTGAATAAATAAAAGAGTTTTATTTAATGAGAGTTTGCATTAAATTTGGTGGAAATTTAATAGCAAGTTTGAGTGGGATTTTGAGTGGAGGGATTTGAATGGATTTTTGTGAGTGGAGTGTCCACCCACATGAAGAGGGGAGGGCAAGGGGGCAGCCCCCATGCGCCGACCATCCCCTTGGGGTTCCCCCCTCCTCCTATAAAAGGCACCCCTCTCCTCACTTCTCACTCACACCTCCTCGTGAAGGATCTCTCTCCCCCTCTAGAATTTATCCCCCATGGTCTCGGACTAGCGAGATACATGTTCCCGGTGGCTATTCGGCAAGAAAGAGTTTAGCTTCCGCTGCATCGCTGGAGCGAGGAGGCGGAGGTTGCTCGGTACCTCGCACGTGTGTGCGAGCACGGATGCGTTGCTAATTTGCGGCGCTAGGACTTCCTCTCGATCTTGAGATCGGCAAGAGATCGTCTATATCAACCACGAGTCGAACTCGTTAAGATTTGTCGGTCTTCAAGGGTATGTTCTCTACGGATATATATCCACCCGTTGTTTGTATCTAGTAGATAGATCTTGGTACATAGTTCACATCGTAGGAAATTTTTGTTTTCTATGCTGCGAATCCTACAGTATTTTGTTACTTTCACGGATGATTTAAGTAGATACGGTTATATCTACTTGATGAAACACAAGTCTGAAACCTTTGAAAAGTTTAAGGAATTTCAGAATGAAGTGGAAAATCATCATAATAGAAAGATCAAATTTCTACGGTCCGACCGTGGAGGTGAGTATCTAAGTTACGAGTTTAGCACTCACATGAAAGAGTGTGGAATTGTTTCACAACTCACACCTGCCGGAACACCATAGAGAAATGGTGTGTCGGAACATTGTAATTGTACTTTATTGGATATGGTTCGATCTATGATGTCTCTGACGGACTTGCCGTTGTCATTTTGGGGTTATGCACTAGAAACTGCTGCATTTACTTTAAATCGGGTTCCATCTAAATCCATTGAAAAGACACCGTATGAATTATGGTTTGGAAATAAACCTAAGCTGTAATTTCTTAAAGTTTGGGGATGCGATGTTTATGTGAAGAAACTTCAACCGGATAAACTCGAACCTAAAGCGGAAAAATGTGTCTTCATAGGATACCCTAAGGAAACTATTGGGTATTCCTTCTATCACAGATCCGAGGGCAAGGTTTTTGTTGCCAAGAATGGATCCTTTCTAGAGAAAGAGTTTCTCGTGAAAGGTGTGAATAGTCAGAAGGTAGAGCTCGAAGAGGTTATTGAACCTTCTCTTCAAAGTATGGCGAGTAGCGCAGTGCCGGAAGTCGTTCCAGAGTTGGCTTCACCAGTTGAAGAGGGAACTAATGATAATGATCATGAAACTCCGAAAGAGAGTACTACCAAACCTCGCAGGTCTAGCAGGACGCGTGTAGCTCCCGAGCTGTACGGAAATCCTGTCATGAATTTCATGGTTGATGAAAATGATGACCCTGCGATGTATGAAGAAGCGATGATGAGCCTGGATTCCAACAAATGGTTAGAAGCCATGAAATCCGAGATGGAATCCATGTATGAAAATCAAGTTTGGAACTTGGTGGACTTACCTCACGACCGAAAGTCCGTGGAGAATAAATGGATTTTCAAAAGGAAAACTGATGCTGATGGTAATGTGACCATCTATAAAGCTCGACTTGTTGCAAAGGGGTTTCAACAAATTCAAGGAGTTGACTACGATGAGACATTCTCTCCCGTAGCGATGCTAAAATCAGTTAGGATTGTGTTAGCAATTGCTGCATATTTCTATTATGAGATATGGCAGATGGTTGTCAAAAACCGCATTTCTCAATGGTAATGTTGAATAAGAGTTGTATATGATACAACCAAAGGGTTTTGTCGATCCTAAGGATGCTAACAAGGTGTGCAAGCTTCAGAGATCCATCTATGGATTGAAGCAAGCATCACGAAGTTGGAATCTCCGCTTTGATGAGGTGATCAAAGAGTTTGGATTTGTCCAAACTTATGGAGAAGCTTGTATTTACAAGAAAGTGAGTGGGAGCAATGTGGCATTTCTGATACTATATGTGGATGACATATTATTGATCGGAAATGATATAGATCTTTTAAACAGTGTTAAAAGTTATCTAAACAACAAATTTTCAATGAAGGACCTAGGTGAAGCGTCATACATATTAGGCATAAAGATCTACAGAGATAGATCTAGGCGCCTAATAGGGCTATCGCAAAGTACATACCTTGATAAGATTTTAAAGAATATTAAAAAGGATGAAAGTGAGAAGGGGTTATTACCTATGACACAAGGCACGACATTGAGTAAGACTCAAAGTCCGGCTACGGCGGAAGAAAGAGATATAATGGACAAAGTCCCCTATGCTTCAGCCATAGGTTCTATAATGTACGCCATGCTATGTACAAGATCGGATGTGGCACATGCTATTAGTTTGACTAGTAGGTACCAATCGGATCTAGGTTCGGAACACTGGAAAGCGGTCAAGAATATCCTTAAGTACTTGCGAAGAACTAAGGATATGTTTCTTGTATACGGATGTGAAGAAGAGCTCGTCGCTAAGTGTTATGCCGACGCTAACTTTGACACCGATCCGGATGACTCTAAGTCTCAATCCGGATACGTATTTCTCATGAATGGCGGAGCGGTTAGTTGGAGGAGCTCCAAACAACCTGTGGTGGCGGGATCAACAACGGAGGCTGAATATATTGCTGCTTTGGAAGCAGCTCAGGAAGCAGTTTGGATGAAGGAGTTCATATCCGAACTAGGTGTGGTTTCAAATGCGTTGGACCCAATGGTTATCTATTGTGACAACAATGGTGCCATTTCCAATGCCAAAGAACCAAGGTCTCACAAGCATTCCAAGCATATTAAGCGCCGGTTTCACTCCATCCGCGAGCATGTCAAGGATGGAGATATAAAGATTTGTAAAGTACATACGATCTCAATGTAGCAGATCCGTTGACTAAAACTCTTCCTAGAGCAAAACATGATCTACACCAGAACTCCATGGGTGTTAGATACATCACTATGTAACTAGATTATTGTCTCTAGTGCAAGTGGGAGACTGAAGGGAATATGCCCTGAGAGGCAATAATAAAGTGTTTATTATGTGTATTCCAAGTATATGATAGATGTTTATTTTGCATGCTATAATTGTATTAATACGGAAACGTTAATACATGTGTGTTTAATAAACAAAAAGAGAGTTCCTAGTTATGCCTCTATCATAAACTAGCTCGTTGATTAACAAGATGATCACAGTTTCCTGATCATAGACATTGGATGTTGTTAATAACAAGATCACAACATTAGTGTAATGATGTGATGAACATTCATTCGAAGTATAGCATTACGATCAAAGTCATTGAGTTTATATTGCTATAAAAAACTTACGAAGTGATCCTAATCCTTAGACCATGAGATCATGTCAATCACTAACACCGGAAGAGTTTCTTGATGACATCAAACGTCACACCGTAACTTGGTGATTATAAAGATGGATTCAAAACTACTCAACTTTTATGTTGAGGCTCATGGATCAAGAGTGGAATTTTTCATCCCAATGATGGATATATATGCTCTGGGCCCTCTCGGTGATATCACATTGGTTAGATTGCAAGCAAGTGATTTGATCACTAGAATGTTATATCACGGGAACAAGAAAAGAGTGCATGTCGGTAACGAGATCAAACTAGGTATGGAGATACCGATGATCGAATCTCGTACCTGTAATATATCGTGAAACAAAGGGATTAAGATACTAGCGTAAAAGGTTCCGACGATCACAGGAAAGTAATCATTGAATGTGTGGGAGTCAGTATGGATCTCCAGGTCCCGCTTCTTATTATTGATCGGAGAAGGGTCTCGATCATGTCCGCATTATTCGTGAACCGTAGGGTGACACACTTAAGGGACACTGACATCCAATTGGAGCAAAAGTTTCATGTCAGAAAGAATAACAAGCGCAGGAATTTATTTCACTAGATACCGAAACAAGTTTTCGGGTGAAATTGCAGAAAGTGTTTTTGCATGTGAAATGGAATTCTATCAAGGGGTTATATGTGAATGCTTTTCATTAAAGTAATTGACAAAATTCTGAATAAATAAAAAGAGTTTTATTTAATGAGAGTTTGCATTAAATTTGGTGGAAATTTAATGGCAATTTTGAGTGGATTGAATTTAAAGGAATTTTATGAGTGGAGTGTCCACCCACATGAATGAGGGGAGGGCAAGGGGGAAGTCCCATGCGCCGACCACCCTCTTGGGGTCCCCCCCTCTCGTATAAAAGGCACCCCTCTCCCTCTCTCTCACTCAAAGCTTCTCGTGAAGCATCTCTCTCCCCCTCTAGAATTTATCCCCCATGGTCTTGGACTAGCAAGATACATGTTGGTAGTGGCTATTCGGCAATAAAGGGTTGTGCTTCCGCTGCATCACTGGAGCGAGGAGGCAGAGGTTGCTCGGTGTCTTGTACGTGTGTGCGAGCATGGATGCGCTGCTGCTTTGCGGCGCTAGGACTTCCTCTTGATCTTGAGATCGGCAAGAGATCGTCTACATCAACCACGAGTTTAACTCATTAAGCTTTGTCGGTCTTCAAGGGTATGTTCTCTACGGATATACATCCACCCGTTGTTTGTATCTAGTAGATAGATCTTGGTACTTAGTTTCCATCGTAGGAATTTTTTTGTTTTCTATGCTGCGAACCCCTTCACTTTCTTGATAACTTCCTAGTATTTCTGATAAAATTCCACTAGAAAGCCGGCAGGCCCTGGTGCTTTGTTATGTTCCATTTGGAAAACCGCTTTCTTGACCTCTTCCTCCGTATAAGGGGCGGTTAGAAAGTTGTTTTCTTCAACAGGAACTTGGGGAATATCATCCGTTTGGGATTCATCCAGCGATAAATATTTCTCTGGCGGTGCCCCAAACAGTGGTTTGTAGTATTTTGTAATGTAAGATTTTAGTTGCTCCTATCCCTCAATCATGCCTTCATCGTGAATTAAAGAGTGAATAAGTTTCTTCTTATGCTTGCCATGGGCAACAATGTGGAAGTATCTTGTATTCGCATCTCCTTAAAGAATGAATTTCACTTTAGAGCGTTGATACCATTTGAGTTCTTCCTCATGGAGGATTCTGGCAATTTCCACATTCGATTGCTTCTTGATCTCAATCTAAGATGCAGTTAAAAGCCTTATCTCCGCAAAAGCCTCTAATTGTCAATAATAGATGAAAGACGTATTTTTTATTTTTTCAGGATACCGGTTGTATGTCTGGCCCAACCACGAAGGAATTTGTGTAGTGCATGTTGGGCCACGCAGAGATAAAACAAAACTTTTCCCTCTAACGTGGTGATCCCAAGATCTAGCTGAGGTAGAAGGCCACGAGGTTTACCACTAGACGCGCATTTGCGGATTACTGATGAAGCGCGTCAGTTGATGTAGTGCAGTCCTCACGATCCGATCGTCCTGGTGCTGATCGCACAGCACCTCTGCTGGTATCCACACGTACAAGGAGGAGCACCGGCGGCGAACTGCTAGGTTCGTAACGACGGCTGGACTACTGTGGAGCTAGGGTTTCCAACACATGGAATGACCTAACCGAACAACGATTAACCTTTCTGGGTTATGGTGCTCCACTATATATAGGGAGTGAACGTGGGCTCTGCTCGCGCTATATAACACTAGTCACCATGAGTTCAACTCACTAACTCAGTCCTAATCTGGTTTAGGTCCAACCCAACCAGATTACAGGTTCAGATCCAATCCGAACTTGCTCCCGCTCTTAAGTGTGTGACCCCGCAGGCTCATGGCTACTTGGACACGATTGGAGTCCGACTCTCAATCGATCAGCCGGTAGTGGCTCCTAGCAGAACGTGCCGACTCCCAAGTACCAAAGAGTCATGACGACTTGCCTTTCCAATGCGACTTACGTCCGAGTCCCTTTTGCCTCACGATATACCTTGTCAGACTATAGGCAAATAATTGTCATCCCTTAAATAGTCCGACTCTCTTCTCGATCCGAGATAAGTGATTCACCCGACTAACACTTAACAGAGTCGTGCATGGCCATGCTTTCCGAATCATATCATCCGAGAGGGCCCAGAGAATATCTCTCTGAGTGGAGGGGCAAAATCCCATCTTGGTTATTCACATCACGCAGCTTGATTCTTAGTCGACCCAAACTCTGCCTTTATAACTGCCCAGTTATGGATCAGCGTTTGATAGAACCTAAGTCAGTGATCCTCAACTCGGATTATGCAATAACCTCAGGTCTAAGGATTACATTGATTGATATATACAAATGAAAACTTGTTCGTTGCACCTCAATATGGGTCAATCCGACTCGCTAAACTCTTTAGTCGAATCTGTTTAAGTTGGAATAGCATCTCCATGCCCATGACAAGTGGAACCGAGTCATCAAGCCAACTTTCACATTGGTCTAAGTTGTGTGTCCAGCACAACCTCAATTACCAAGGATATTTAGTACAAACAACATGAATGCATAGTTCCACAACCGAATCACATATTCAATGATACACATCAGATGTGTATACAAGGACTACTTAATATCTTTATGAATACAATGGGAAGACTCATCATACATGATTGCCTCTAGGGCATATTCCCAATAGTCTCCCACTTGCACTAGAGTCAATCTTATGACATCACATGTCCAAGCATCTAATGCCCATGGCTCTCAGGTGCGCCTCATGCTTTGGCTGTGGTAACGGCTTTGTCAACGGATCTGCAATATTTGCATCCCTGTGTACCTTGCATAACTTGATATCACCCTGATCCACGAACTAGCGAATCAGGTGGTACCGCATGAGTATGTGCTTGTTCTTCTGGTGTTGTCTAGGTTCCTTGGCTTGTGCAATAGCACCATTGTTGTCACAATACACGTCCAACGGATTGGACGAGCCCTGAACCACACCAAGATCCATGAGGAAATTCCTCATCCAAACAGCTTCCTTTGCTACCTCCGAGGCGGCAATATACTCAGCCTCTGTTGTAGAAGCAGACACAGTCTCTTGATTGGAACTCTTCCAGCTCACAACACCTCCATTTATAATAAACACGTATCCGGATTGCAAACGAGAATCATCAGAGTTGGTAAGATAACTCGCATCCGTGTAACCCTTTACACTGAGTTCATCTTCACCACCATAAACCAAGAACATATCCTTAGTCCTTCTCAAGTACTTTAGAATATTTTTAGCCGCTGTCCAGTGGATCTCTCTAGGATCAGCCTGGTATCTGCTCACAACACTTAGAGCATAGGAAACATCCGGCCTAGTACAAATCATGGCATACATGATGGATCCGACTGCAGAAGCATATGGAATCGCACTCATCCGACTTCGCTCATCAGTTGTCGAAGGACACTGAGTCTTGCTAAGTTTTACACCATGGGACATCGGTAAGAACCCCTTCTTAGACGATTCCATGTTGAACTTCTTCAACACTTTGTCCAAATAAGTACTCTGTCTCAATCCAATGAGCCTCCTTGATCTATCTTTATAGATCCGGATTCCGAGGATGTATGTTGCCTCACCCAAGTCTTTCATTGAGAAACTCCTTTACAATGATTCCTTGGTTTCTTGCAACATCTGGACATCATTTCCAATCAGTAATATGTCATCCACATATAAGATTAGAAAGTTTACTTTGCTCCCACTAAACTTCTTGTATAAACAAGAATCATGATCACTCTTGATGAAGCCAAATGATTTGACTACCTCATCAAAGCGAATATTCCAACTCCGAGATGCTTGCTTCAACCATAAATGGATTTCTGAAGTTTGCACACCTTGTCAGCATTAGCCGGATCGACAAAACCCTCGGGCTGTATCATATACACGTCATTAGTTAAATTTCTGTTAAGGAAAGCCGTTTTGACATCCATCTTCCATATCTCATAGTCGAAATAGGCTGCTATAGCTAACATGATCCGAACTGATTTAAGCATCACTACGGGCGAGAAGGTCTCGTCGTAATCAACTCCTTGAACTTGTCGGAACCCCTTCGCGACAAAACGTGCTTTATAGATTGAAACATTTCCATCCATATCAGTTTTCTTCTTAAAGACCCATTTGCACTCGACGGGTCTTGCACCGTCTGGCAGATCAACCAAGTTCCAAACTTGATTTTCTTCCATGGACTTTAACTCGGATCTCATGGATCCAAGCCATGACTCGGAATCAGATCCCACCATCGCTTCCAAATAACTTGCTGGCTCATCACTGTCTAACAGTAACACATCATGAACACTTCGTAATCTTGCCGATCTTCGTAGTACAGGTGCTGCTACCGGCTCAGATACCACGACTGGCTCAACCTCCAAGGTTTTTGCCGACTCGCTACTAGCCGGTTCCTCTCGAATTTCTTCGAGCTGCACCATGCTCCCACTTACTCCCCGACTGAGAAACTCTTTCTCAAGGAAGACACCATTCCGAGCGACAAACACTTTGCCCTCTTCTCGGTTGTAGAAGTAGTAACCCAAGGTTTCCCTCGGATACCCCACGAAAATACACTTATCCGACTTGGCTGTAAGCTTGTCCGACTGAAGTCGCTTGACAAATGCTTCACAACCCCAAATCTTAAGAAAAGAAACTCGACTCTTTGCCTGTCCACATCTCATGCGGTGTCTTCTCTACCGACTTTGATGGTACTCTGTTTAGTGTGAGCGCCGCTGTTTCTAGACAATCACCCCAAAATGATAAAGGTAGATCTGTCCGACTCATCATTGATCGTACCATGTCCAACAAGGTCCGATTCTGCCTTTCCGAAACACCATTCCTTTGTGGCGTTCCTGGCGGAGTAAGTTGAGGAACTATTCCACAACTTTTCAGATGGTCATCAAACTCATGGCTCATGTACTCGCCTCCTCGGTCTGACCGAAGAAACTTTATTTTCTTGCCGAGTTGATTCTGTACTTCATTCTGGAATTTTTTGAACTTTTCAAAGGCTTCCGACTTATGTTTCATCAAGTAGATATATCCATACCTACTCAAATCATTAGTGAAGGTAATGAAGTACTCATAACCACCCCTGGCTTTCGTGCTCATTGGTCCACATACATCACTATGTACTAGTCCCAACAAGTCGGACGCCCTTTCACAACTCTTTGCAAAAGGTGGCTTGGTCATTTTACCGAGTAGGCAAGATTCGCATGTCTCGAACGACTCCAAGTCGAACGAAGTTAGGAGTCCATCATGGAGCTTCTTCATGCGTTTCCAACTTATATGACCAAGCCGACAGTGCCAAAAGTAAGTCATATTCAGATCATTTGGTTTCAACCTTTTAACATTTATGTTATAAACCGACTCACCATCAAGATTCAAAATAAATAGCCCGTCCTGGACGGGTGCAAAGCCGTGAAACATATTATTCAAATACAAAGAACAACCATTATTCTTGATATTCGACTCATAGCCTCGCCTCATCAAACATGAAGCAGAAATAATGTTTCGACCGAGCATTGGAACATAATAACAATTATTCAGTTCCATAATGAATCCGGAAGGTAAATGAAGTTGCACCGTGCCGACTTCCAACGCAGCAACTCTTGCTTTGTTGCCGACTCGAATATCAACCTCGCCTCTTGCTATGCTCCTAGTTCTTACCAGTCCCTGCAACGAGTTGCAGATGTGAATAACTGATCCGGTATCATATACCCAAGAACTATTAGGTGGATCAGCAAGATATATGTCTATAACATTGCAAACAAGTGTACCTGAGTCGGAAGTCATACCTCCACTCTTGGCTTTGTCGGCCAAGTACTTGTTGTAGTTCCTCTTCCAGTGGCCATCCGCCTTGTAGTAGAAGCAAGTGGATCCGGCTGAAGGAGATGGTTTAGTCCCTGAGGAAGTGCTTGGGACTGGGTCCTGAGCCTACTTTCCTCCTGACTTAGCCTTCTTCTTAGTCCAAGAACTCTTCTTGAACTTAGCCTTATTCTGCACCATCAACACTTGACTGGCGCCCTTCTTGAGATCCACCTCTGCCTGCTTGAGCATCCCATGTAATTCAGTGAGCTTCTTATCCATACCATGCATGTGGTAGTTCGAAATGAACTGCCCATATGCACTAGGAAGAGAGTTCAGAATTATATCCGTAGCGACTCTTCGCTAATGGGGTAGCCAAGCCTCTCCATAGACTGCACATAACCAACCATTTTGATCACATGCGGACTCAGTGGATCACCATCTTAAGCTTGCAACTCAGCAAAGCCTGAGAGACTTGATACCTCTCAGTCTTCGCCTGAGCCTGGAACATACTTTTGAGGCTTTCGATCATATCGTAGGCCTCAACATGCTCGAACTGCTTTTGCAAGTCCGGTTCCATGTGAGCAAGCATAAGACAGCTAATATCCGTGGACTCATCCTTAGCCCAACGGTAGGCATTGGTGGCAGCGACAGTCGCATTCTCATTCGGCTCATCTGGAAGTGGGTTGTCTAGGACATGGTCCTTCTTTTCTTGCTTGAGAACAATTCTCGGATTTCGATACCAGTTGGTAAAATTAGTGTCGTTCAGTTTATCTTTCTCAAGCATAGTTCTCAACGCAAAACCGGATATCTAAGAGTGACTGCTACTTGGTGCCATGATCTACAACAAAAAATATGCAAAACACTTAAGACATGTATTCATAAAAGAGCAAGCATATTAAACACTTTAATATTTTATGCTCCCACTAGAACCAACACCCCTCCGATGGTTACTTAGTGATTCAGGATCCTAAATAAGCAAGTCGGCTAGTGAGCTTTAGCATCACCGCTAGCCGCCAAGTGATCTAGGTAGACAACTCCTTGTCAATCGTATCTCATACGACTCCTGTTGGACAGGTGGCATCACATGCCCCGGCTCCCATCCGACTTTTCCCCGAGTCCCACAACCGTTGTGATAGACCCGTCTAGCTTACCGAGTGTTTCTGCAGTAAGAGTCCGACTCGAACCCACCTAGTCAGAAAGAATTGGCAGCACCTCAATTTTATGAGCCCACTACCAAAAATGTTCGACTTGTGATGGTGCAAACACTGGCGGGAAAACCGACTAGACCTTCTTTGAGGGATTAAATTTTACCGACTATCTAATAGAGGTAAAACTGAGATATAACAATAACACAAAATAAAGCATTTATAATGTGAAATGGTATGGCTCTCTTCATGGCGATCTCCATCTCCACAAAGCATGTAATCCGACTCGTGCCAACTCTGGTCACTTGCCGTCTTACTCCATGTCGCCGACATGTACAACGCCTCGCATGCCTTCTGGGTTCTCCAAACAGCTACACTAGCTTAGTAAAGTAAATTATATAGAGAATCCGACACGCAGGTCGTTATACAATAAAATGACAGCACCTAGGCTCCAGCCATCTGACAAAACCCGTGATTCGCGGATCACGTATGGATTACACACATACATCACATGCACATGAACCATACCATTCACAACTTCCTGCAAAAACAAGTTATGCATAGATACAATATCTACCGGCGTTGTGAAACTCGCAATGACATCTAAGATGCTACGACAGGGCAAAGCCGGCGGTCCCGCTAGCCGGATAGCGGGCGGGGATCGAAGGGGCAACGCCCGACGATTTTTTCAAAAACGTAGACCTCATCTATGATCCGGACATGGATTCCGACCATTGTTCCGATTCGATCAAACTTTTTTGATCTTTGATCACCGCCTCTGGATTTATGTGTCATAGTCTACCCCGATGGCGGAAGCCGACCGGTAGGGGTATGTCGTTCCACGACCTCAGCTGTATGATCATGGAAATTAGATCTACCATTCCCCGAGTACAGTTGATCCAATCAACCTTGTACAAAACTGATCTATCTCATAGATCGAATACCAAAACAGCACATAGATCTCATCTACAGCCAACCGCATATCACATATGCGAGATCTCGAGCCTAAAACCAGAAGCTATCGCTCTAATACCACTGTTGGGCCACGCAGAGATAAAACAAAACCTTTTCCTCTAACGTGGTGATCCCAAGATCTAGCTGAGGTAGAAGGCCACGAGGTTTACCACTAGACGCGCAGTTGCGGATTACCGATGAAGCGCGTCAGTTGATGCAGTGCAGTCCTCACGATCCGATTGTCCTGGTGCTGATCGCACAGCACCTATGCTGGTATCCACACGTACAAGGAGGAGCACCGGCGACGAACTTCTAGGTTCGTAACGACAGCTGGACTGCTGTGGAGCTAGGGTTTCGAACACATGGAATGACCTAACCGAACAACGATTAACCTTTCTGGGTTATGGTGCTCCACTATATATAGGGAGTGAACGTGGGGTCTGCTCGCGCGGCCCATTCACTAAAGCCCATATAACACTAGTCACCGTGAGTCCAACTCACTAACTCAGTCCTAATCTGGTTTAGGTCCAACCCAACCAGATTACAGGTTCAGATCCAATTCGAACTTGCTCCCGCTCTTAAGTGTGTGACCCCGCAGGCTCATGGCTACTTGGACACGATTGGAGTCCGGCTCTCAATTGATCAGTCGGTAGCGGCTCCTAGCAGAACGTGCCGACTCCCAAGTACCAAAGAGTCATGACGACTTGACTTTCCAATGCGACTTACGTCCGAGTCCCTTTTGCCTTACGATATACCTTGTCAGACTATAGGCGAATAATTGTCATCCCTTAAATAGTCCGACTCTCGTCTCGATCCGAGATAAGTGATTCACCCGACTAACTCTTAGTCGATCGCCTCAATTAACACTTAACCGAGTCGTGCATGGCCATGCTTTACGAATCATATCATCCGAGAGGGCCTAGAGAATATCTCTCCGAGTGGAGGGGCAAAATCCCATCTTGGTTATTCACATCACGCAGCTTGATTCTCAGTCGACCCGAACTCTGCCTTTATAACTGCCTAGTTACGGATCAGCGTTTGACAGAACCTAAGTCGGTGATCCTCAACTCGGATTATGCAATAACCTCAGGTCTAAGGATTACATTGATTGAGATATACAAATGACAACTTGTTCGTTGTACCTCAATATGGGTCAATCCGACTCGCTAAACTCTTTAGCCGAATCTGTGTAAGTTGGAATAGCATCTCCATGCCCATGGCAAGTGGAACCGAGTCATCAAGCCAACTTTCACATTGGTCTAAGTTGTGTGTCCAACACAACCTCAATTACCAAGGATATTTAGTACAAACAACATGAATGCATAGTTCCACAAACGAATCACATATTCAATGATACACATCAGATGTTTATACAAGGACTACTTAATATCTTTATGAATACAATGGGAAAACTCATCATACATGATTGCCTCTAGGGCATATTCCCAACAGTGCCCACATTTTGTTATTCCATCGCTGTATAGGCGTTTTACCACTCACCGGTTTTTCCCAAAGATCTTTCACTATCTCAAAAAACATCTCGTTCAATCCATTCAACTTCAAATTTGAAACTATGTTTGGATTTACTTGGTGGTGGTCCAACAGATAAAAGTAATGGAGCGTGATCTGAAAAAGCCTCAGTACGCTCGAGAGCCCGAAAAGTTATCATAGGGAATTTATCTTCCCACTGGTTATCCATAAGCACTCTATCCAATTTTTCGTATGTCGGCTCTTGAAGGCTATTAGCCCAAGTGAATTATCTCCCTAGCATAGTAACCTTTCTTAAGTCCAAGCTATCAATGAAAGCATTAAACATGAAAGGCCAATGTTCGTCAAAATGGCCCCGACTTTTCTCATGATGGAATCTTAACAAGTTAAAGTCCCCACCTATAAGAATAGGGTATGGGTTATCCTTAGCCAGATATACCAACTCACGCAAAAAGTCCACCTTATAAACATCCTGGGAAGCCCCGTATACATCGAATAGGGACCATGTGAAATCATCAGCCTTGTTACGGATATGGAGTTTAATAAAAAATCTTCAACTGAACTGGCCAAGACTTCCATAGTCTCATCTCTGACGCCTAACAGTATCCCCCCGAATCTACCACGAGGTAGGCGTGACACCCACGTAAAGTCCACTCCACCATAAAGGCGATTGAGCTGAGCTTGTGAGAAATCATGCCTACTAGTCTCAGAAATACCCAAGAAATCCAAGTTATGATCTCTCACACAATCGGCAAATAACAAATGTTTAGCGAAGTCAAGAAGATCTCTGCTATTTGAAAACATGTCATTCATTAAGAAACAATAGGAGTTTTGTATACATGGGGCCTCTTCCGAGACTTTTGCTCTTTGATTTACGACCAGAGGCTTTAAACTCAAATAATGAACCCAACCCCGTCTCATCAAAGCGCACCTCTAACACTTCACCAACTAAGTGAGAGAGCAGTTGACCATCTACTGTGGCATGCAACTCCTCCCCCTGTTGGTAAAGAGTTAGGAATAAACGGGGCCTTAGGAGTAACCGTTAAACGATCAACCTCCATATGCCTAAGTATAGAACTAGAAAAATTAACTTGCTTTATAGAGTACCCAAGATAACACCAAAATTGGTAAGTTTATGAACCAGTAAAGGTGTAGAGAAAGAAAGAAATGATTTCGAAGAACACTTCGTACCCTCAGCATCAAGATTTTTTGCCGCCTTCCTGCGCATTGCCTTGTCCAGAGAATCCTTGTCCGTAGCCGATGCCCCAAAGGCGTTAGCCCCATGTCAAAGGCTACGCTGCGCCGGAGTCCCCATCATCGCTGCCCCACCCTCAACAACTGTGATCGTCTCCAGAGAAACACCCAGCCCCGCCTAGGCCAGGTTTCCCCCAGAGGTCCGTCCCGTCTGGTCCAAAGGCTTGGCAACCTCCCACAGCCCCTCCTGGGCCACAGGTTCGTCGCCTTCGGACAACCCCTCCTGGGCTGCTGCATCATCTATCCGCCCCACCTGGGCCGCAACACTGGTAGTCAGCCCCGTCTGGGCCGTAACGTCACCAGGAAGCCCCGCCTGGGCCACCGCGTCCATCATCGGCCCAGGGATGCCAGAGGCAGACACCTCCAGCTGCCTGCCATCAAGAAGGGAAGCTAACCCCTCCCGGGCCAGCTCATGCGAAGGCACATCACCAAAACAGAACGAGGTATAGAGCGCCCCAGCAAATTCGGCCTGCACCGAGTCGGTGAAGTAGACCGTCCAGAAGAAACACTCTCTGCCCGAAGCGCAGCCTGCAACTGAGAAGGCAAAACATGAGGTGAAACCCCACACTCCCCGCGAAGTGGAGAATCCAGAGGTAGCGCCTCCAACAGCTCCTTACCACGTGGAGTGGAGGGAGAAGCATTGAACAGAGTCACTGCATAAACCAAGGAAGTATCCTGCCGAGTGGAAGATGGTGCAGCGCCCTACCTAGAGGGTTGTCCAGAAGAGGTGCCAGCCGGTGCTGAAGTGGGAGCAGCCTATGGTTCAGAAGTATCCATTGCATCATCTCCATTCTTCCTAGAAGCATCCTCCTCAGAATCATCATTGTTCTTCCTCCAAAGGGAAGGTGAAAAGTCTGGATCTGGGACAAAACCTTCAGGCTCCAACCTGAACCGAAACTCATAGCCCTTGAGAGCGACCACACCATCAGATGTAAGATAAAAACCCAAAGAATCCTTCTTCTTATGGAACACAGAAATATCAAACATAGCAACCAGAATGCGGACCACTCCTCTCCGCCTCAGACTCGGTAGATCCACATCCAAAGTAGTACCCATAAGCGAACCCACTGCCCACAAACCAAGGAATGACGGTAAGGAGTGCAGAACACCCTCCACATGCACCCACACTTGTTGTAGAACACACTTATATGGTATCTCCTTGGTCTTGTAAACTGAGACAGACAATTGTGTATTACCCAAAGGCATGGACAATTGGCTCCCATCCACTCTGTCTGAAACCTCAAAGGAGGGAAAGCTGACCAATTAATCCTTGTCCCCATAAGGTAAAGCCTCCCACTTCCACTGGGATTGAAGCGGGCACCTCCTTGCTATCTACTGCTGGACCACATCTGTAGAGATTGCTTTCCCGGTTACCTAGATCAAGGCAATTGGTGTCTGAGAAGATTCCAAATTCTGTCGAACCACACTATTAGGGATCTGAGCAAATAAAGTTTTATCATGTCGAATGACAGCCATATAAGTAGTAGGACGCGACTGCTTCAACACCGGTCACCTCAAAGTTGGGTGAGAAGAAACATAAAAAATATAGCAATAATGAACAACTTTACAATCCTTAGAAGAATGAGTATCTATTGCACACTTCCAGCATCTAACTGTCTTCTTATTTTTCTTCGGCATAGACATATCATCCGGAGCAACAGGAGTCTCAACCAAAGGAGGAGCATACTGCATCTGATGACTATGCAAGTTGCCTTGAATCTGAGTAGGTGCCGTGAATTGCGGCGGAACAACATTACTTGTACCCTGTGGGTAGTTGTACTGCTGCTGCCCCATGGACTAAGTCTGCTAAAAAGGTTGCGGTTGTTGCACAGCAGGACCTGGCGCATATTGAGGCTGCGTGGCACCTTGCACCGGCTTCTTTTTCTTCTTCCTCTTCGGTGCTATTACCGCGGCTGAGGCAGCACCCGCAGCAAAAGAGCTAGACGGAACAGAACCAGACATCTGCTGACCTCCATGAAACATAGGTACCGAAGCACCCCCCTACACATTACCCCCGAACTGTTGTACCATCCCAGGAAACTGTGGAGGGGGACCCCGATACGGCAGTTGCAGAGGTTGCATATGATGTCCCTAAGCTGCTGCGAAGTACGTTGCCGGCAACCTGCACATCACACCAGGCGGAAAACCCCCTTGCGGCACGAACTGCAGAGGATGCGGCGGATTGACATCTGTCAACACCCGGATTTTTAATCCCATATGCCTGTTATGCCATACATCGCAATCCCAGGATTACCATTTTTGCGAGACATAACAGATTGGATATCACAGTACATCATCCATTACAAACCATACATAAGGTCTTACAACAAATAAAGGATCTCATGATCCAGTCTTAATACAAATCAAACATAATAATAACGATAGCGTAGGTGAGGCTCCATATTCATGGTCACATGCAATGCTGACGATGGGAGATGATCCTAGTTGTCGTAACCTTCTTGTTGTCCATCTTCCTGATAGTCCTCCTCATAGTCTGGCCATGGGAATAGCCAGGGACAAAGCCATGAGTACTTTTTAAGTACTCACAAACTAATACTAACAAGTGAAGTGGTTTTGAGTAGGAAGTACTAGGCTCTAGGTTGTTTTGCAAAAAGCCAGCTTTATCTCTACTAAGTTCAGAAGCAAATAAAACTATTTGAAAGTTCTATAACACCTAAGTGGGAACTTGAGTTTTATATCACAACTCTGTGGTGGTAAAGTCAAAGTCATAAATCATTTCATAAGTCATTTTGAAAACATCTGACGACAGAACAGTATGGCCACTCCAACTGTCCATAACCACAAACGCGACTATTCAAATAGTTTGACACTCTGCAGAGGTGGTACACTTTCACCACAACATTCGATACATCCATCAGGAACAATCCTGAATTCACCATACTCAGTATGCGGATAATCAATCCTAACCTTTCAATTACACACCCTAGTATAGGCACCTCTCCTATGAGTTTAGCCTCCCAACCATGACCAACTGTCATCTTGGGAACTGCATAGGTGGACAATCTTCGCAAGGTAGCCTCGGCTCAACCTTGGCCGCAAGGGAACCCATACTAAGGTATATAAATTTCCATTCAAGCCCTACCCAAATTTGGGGTATTGTGGTTGCGGTAAAATTGGAATGGTATCGCATCCAGACAACCATCAGTTTTATAAAGGGCTAAGGCTCATGCCTTAACATTTTCATCATCAAAATCATCTGGTGTTCAAGAACACATGTCAAAACATTTCAGTAGAATGACTCATCATTCTAGGGTTTTCATAACCATTTTCACCAAGTATTTCAATCTAAAGTTGATCAAGTTTTATTCTTAGTACTAGCATCTACAGGTGGTGGTAAACACTAGTGAAGGGTGGTAATCAAGTGTGACTTATCTAAGTTCAATCTCATGCCTGAGGATGACATCAAGATTATCTAACTTAGGCCAAGTTTTATGATCTTTATGCTACCTTCAAGTATCCTTCTAATATCTACAAGTCACCAAGTAAACTAAAATAAAAGCTTTGATAAAGAAATAAAATACTAAGCTTGTAAGTAAAACTAGGATTGGGTAACATCAAATGTATCTAACCAAGCATGCTTAATGCATTGCATAGGTTATGTAACTTTCATAGTTGCAAGTGTTAGCTTGCATAATTGAAAGTATAAGCTTGCCAAGTCAACTGGTAGTATTAAGCTTGCTCATGTAATACATTTCCTTGTGAAGAGAAGTGGTTGAAGTTCTCCTCGGCTTCTTCCTCGTAGTATCCTCCTTCCTCCTCGTATCCTTGGTCGGTACTAGCGTCTATACATAAATACGAGGTACACAATCACCAAACAATACTTAACTACTTCTATTTATCACACCAAGGTTTTCACTAGATTATCTAATATCATCACAAGCATTACAATCATTAAGGCAAATAGTTTTATTTCCTTTATTTTAGAAAAGTAATTTCTACTCATTGAAAAACTACTTAAGATTTAATATTCTCCAACTAAAACACGGGATCATGTTGACAAATGTCATCACCACATATTTCAGTACTTGGGAATGTGATTTAAAGTGGTGTCACAATTTAATAAGGTTTAACCTTTTTATTTTAATTCAGTAAAGTGACTACAATGGCCTATGAGGCATTTTTTTATTACTTGATCATTATTTCTGTAAGTAAATCTATATATTTTTATATATTTTGAAAGGTCTTGTAAAATGTGATTTTTGAGAGTTGGAACCAACTCAAAAGCTTTCATGGTTGAATTTTGAAAAAATGTTTGAATGCAGAAAAGCTTCTGCCTTGTTATTTTTACCATGGGTGATCTACAAATACAATTGGTTTGAATCCAACGGGCTTGGATTAAGCATTCCATACCTTTCTAACAAAATTGGTTTCATGCATTTTGGTTTAGTGCATCGAGATGGATTGATTTTTCAATCGAGATACAGAACTGAGTTTGAAACTAAAATAATAAACCTAAATTTGAATTACTGGGTCGCGCGGGATGCTAACTGGGCCGGCCCTCTACGCACAGTGCGTGCGTGGGCTGGTTAAGTGGCTGTCCCCACTCGTTAGTGATACAGAGGGGTGCGAAGCGGTATGGGTGGATGTGGACTGCACGATCAAGCTCTAATCATACGGCTGCGGTTCATCGTCCACGTCGGGCAACGCCGACAAGACAGAACCCTAGCGCGGCCAATGGGGGTCATGGGAGGCTCACCGGGGCTCAGGCGATGGTCGGCGATGGGGGCGAATGACGAAGTCAACGACGACGATCCTCCTGGTACCGGCAGCTCCTCCTAGGGCGACTCTAATCGATGGCGCCCTTCTCCTCCAACAGCGGCAGACTCCGGCCAAATTCCGGTGATGCGCTGCTCGCCTTGCTCCAGGAGTGAGGTGGGGTGCTTATGAGAGAGAGAGGGAAGTGAGATGGTGTGAAGAATTCATGCTGGGGTGGCCTCTATTTATAGTGCCTGAAGGGGACCGACGGGCTCGGGCTGAGCTCGTTGTGGTCGTCGGCACAGTGGGCTAATGGCATGGGTGACGATAGGGGGCGGTGCTATGCTTCCTGGAGAAGGTCAACGGCAAGGTAACGTGGCGTGGGGCGGTGCGAAACGGTCAGAACGTCGCTGCGCTCTGGGCGGGTCCGACGGCAGTTTTAATGGCGCACAGGTGATACGGGTCACACGACGGCGAACGGGCATGTCTGCGGTGTTGCTGGGGTGTTGGCGATCCTGCTTGCACGCGGCGAGGGCGGAGCGCGGTCTATGGGCGTGTGTCGCGGTTGGCGCTCTGGCGCGCTCTCGACTCGCTCACAGAGAGGCTTGGCATGCTCATGCTGTGTGGTCCAGGGGCTGGCTGTGATCGAGGCTTGGACAGGGGGTGGCGGTGGACAGTGGAGAGTGTCCCAGACATGCTTGCTATGCTTGGTGCTTCTCCTAGCTTGTTGTCGACATGGGGGTGGCAAGTTAGGCTCGGCATGGTCACCATTGATGGCTATGGCATGCTCACAGTGGTGCTAAAGCTTGTTAATTGAGCTAGATCATCTACTGAGAGTGTAGTGTGAGCTATAGAGGGAACAAGGTTGGCCAAAATCACTGCTCCTAATAGTGTTTGATGTTTGTTGGTTTGGTGATTACAAGGTGTTTTATGAAATGGCCGAAAGAGATTCAAATTTGAATTTTGGATTCAAACTTGGTGGGTGTGTTGGTTACATACTACGGAGTCTCTGGTTAGTGGGATTGGTCAAGTGGAATTGGTTTGGTTGGGTTTTGAGAAATGGTGATCTTCACATATGATAAAGATTCAATTTTTAAATGTGATTTGAATCAAGTTGCCAAATGTTTCTGTAAGTTTGAAAGATGGGATTTGATTCACTTTTACTTGGTCTTGCAAGGGGTGAAAAGAAATGGAAATGTTTCTGCTTGAAATCTTGGACTAGAAACACTCAAAGTGGCCTAGTGAGCAAGATTGGCAAAAATGACCATATGCTTATTTGTTTTGTTTTTGATTTTCTCTTGATTTGTTTCTGCTTGGAAATATTTTAGATGATGTTGTTTTCATCTTTAATCCATTCCTTGCTATTTAGATCAATCACACAAGCCCATTCATGCATTCATACAATTATCACATACACACATGCATTCATAACGATTTGGAATTAACAAAAGTTTTTGTTAACCCTAATTTTGGTGATTGGAATTTGATAATCATTGTTCAACATTTTTGGGATGTTACAACATCAGTAGTTGGCACAGCAGCCTGCGGCCCCGCGGTTGCGGTACGGCGGAAGGGATACCAATTATCTGGGCTACGGCGGACTGATCTCGAGGTAGCGGTGCTGGCGAGGGAGCACGTGCCGGCGGAGGAGCCTTCGGCGCCCTAGGGTTACCCCCTGGTGATGGCCTGCAATGGTCCTTGGAGAAGAGACGAAAGTGGCGAAAGACCTCCCCAGGAGAATAGCCGAGGGGGATATCAGAGAGAACAGTGACGAGGTTGACGTAGTTTGCAAGGGGCGATGGTGGAAAAACGACGGGCTAGGAGGAGGTGAGTTGGAGACGAAGAGGAACAACGAGTGGTCAGATTCCTATTCCATGTGGCCTGAAACCTTCTCGCAATACCGAACCAGGAGATGTCTGACCCGAGACGCGAGTCGGGCGACTCCATGACCTGACCGTCCACTACGTCAGCCCTAGGCACCACGTCCTCCCGCACATCAGCAGTCCGCGCAGATTGCAGAATCCGATCCAGAGAAGGCGGCCACTGCATCGCAGCATCAAAGAAAACACCAAGGACCGGTGGAGCCGAAACCCTCCGGCGAGGAAGAGGCCCGTTCCAGGGTTTCACTCGTCCTAGCAAGACAACAGGGCGTCGCGGCGCCAGAGGAGAAGCCGATCTCCTCCTACCAGGCCCCGCCCGAGCGATCACCGGAGAAGCCGAACCACAGGACGCCGCCTCTGCAGACGATTTCTCCCAGAAGCTCGATGCCGAAGTCGGGAAGCCCATCCCGTACCAAAACTGCGGGCGGAGTTCCTCGTTCGACAACCATCACCGGCGCGATACATTCGTCCAGCAAAGGTCCCCACTGTCGTCTTCCAGTGCATCCAGGGCCTCCCGAGCCGCCCTCGCGTCCTCGGAGTCTGAGCTAGACTCCGATCCCAGGTACTAAAAGCGAGAGCCATAGGGGTTCATCGACGGCGAGGAGAGGGCCAACGAGAGCGACGTGGCCGGCGACGGGGCCCAGGCGCAAGGGTGAACTGCCGCTGTCACCCCATTTTCCGCTGCTACCAGCTGCTTTCTAGTTCGTAGGATCATGACTTGTCCATTTCTGTTACCTCAAGAAAACATTTGAATGTCAAGGGCATACTTGACGTTTATTATGTAGTAGTCAATAGAATCGTCGATTCTCATTTTAATTTTGTCTTGTCATATTGCCAATATTGAAAATTCAAAGTTATCAACTTTGACCAAATTTATTGAGAAAAATGTCTATATCTATAGTACCAGATATATACCATACGAAAATATACATGTGATGAATTTAATGGTAGTGACTTGGTATTCTAGACGTTGGTATTTTTCCTACATACTTGGGCAAACTTTACATTGTCCTTTCAAAATTCATATATGCACTACATTTTGGCAATGAGGGAGTATTGTTTGAATCTATGTGGTTAACTTAACTTCTACAACATACATTTAAAGTATATATATATTGTGTGTATTTGTCCATGGAATCAGTGATTCTTATTGTTTTTTTCTCGGGATATTGGCGACAGAACGACAGCTAGGCACTCAGTCATGTGAAAGTGTCTCTTGGTCCGAAAATATAAGGTAGCACTACTTGTAGAATTCAACTTTTCATATTTTCATAATGTATAAGCTTAATTTAACTTAGTGATAATTTTATATATACACGTACAAATATGACTACTTTGGAGCGTGTATTTGCCAACCAGACTAAGACCATGTCCAGTGCACGTAATTATAATAAGCAAAAATTAGAACGTGTATATAAGGGTTCAAGTTTTTATACCAGCGAGCCGATTTCGAAGTCGGCTTTCCATAGGTACTGATCAGCGTGAGTTTTTTTTTTCTTTTTACGGAAAGATCGGAGTCGTATGTCTGAAGTCGATCGGAATCAATACCGTGTACCAAAACGCTGTCAGGTCACGGGGTTGTGTGGCTCGTTGTTTCTAATTAATTAAATCCACAAGCTATACGTGCCTTTGTAATACTCCGATCAGTTTGATTTTTTTTTCTCTTTCACGGAAGATCAGAGTCGTACGTACGTGCCCAATGGGACGGGTCCATATCGTTGAGAATTTGGAGGTGTGTTTTATTTTCTCCTCCTACGTGACTGCTCGTTTGCACTAACCATTTTTTGCAACCTTTTTGGTAACTATAAATTGTGAATCTAATGGTTAATATAATTTGGATGATGTGAATCAACCAGTCGAAAAACATCCTTATATTACTTTTAGTAGATAATAGAAATAGAAATAGAAATAAATTCTACCTCTGTTTCAAAATCATAGATGTTCTAATTTTATCCTCACCAAGTTTTTTTTTTGCGGGTGAAATTTATCCTCACCAAGTTGGTACACAGATATATCAAAGTCTACTCGTATTACATTAACTAGTTGAATGCCCCCATGTGTTGCCACAACAAATGAAAAAAAGAATACACAACCCAATCAAGTAATTTCCAAAATTTAACAAATATGTGTTAAACATGACGGTACATTTGTATAGCGATGAACAGCAGTTGCTTCCAGCTTCTTTCTTCCTCGACAGTCGTCTCGTAGCTCGTTAACTATCATCTCCTGATCTTCTTTCTCATCCTTCCTCCATTATCTTCATCCGCCCTTGCTCTACAATCATTACGTCGAGTTCTGCCATGTTTGCCTCCTTTTTACACTTCAGCGTTCTATGTGATTATTCTCATGCACCACGAGATGATGACGTATTGTATAAGTTTGACATCTTTTCAAGAATCCGGCAAATCTATGAAATTGTTCTCGCGTATCACGAGAGATGATGGCATACTATATGATTTACAAATAAAACGACTCTCACCTTCCGCAAGATATGATGTAATTAAACATCGATATGAATGTGTGAAGCTCCATTGTTTCATATGTGAAGAGACTTCCTGCAATCTAGACCAAAGTCCAGGTAAATGATTGGCATGCAGTGAGTTCCTATGCCAATCATCCTTCACCATCTCATCATACTTTTCATGCTTCGTCCATATTTCCTCGAACATTAAACCTTGTGGTATCAATGATCTTTTATCTAACTCACGTGCCACATTGATTAAGAGAGCCAACTGATCTTTTTCTTTAGTTGGAACATGTTGAACACTTGTTGTCAGAAACATCTACAAGAAATCATCCGAACCAGTATGTTGTGGGTTCCTTTGGAATTGACCCTTGGGTGGTCAGGTCTTCACGGATTTGGGAGTGGGGAACGAGGGGGATGGCGATGAACACGATGTAGTCAACACAAAAGAGAAGGTAAAGATACAAACACACGCAAACACATACGTTTTGGTTGTCCTCGTTGGCCCGGACCACCAACCCAATAAAATCCTCATGGAAGAGACCGCTAGTTTGAGATCCACGGAGTAAAGATCAATCCAGAGCCCCTAGAATCTTCTCGTGAAGAGATTGCAATCGATAGAGACCCAAAGAGAGAGATCAACGCAATAGAGATCACGAGATAGAAAGAACGCTCAAACAGAGGGTCTTGTACAACCTAGGTCTTGATGTCGATCCTAGAGAGGTCCCCCCTATGTGAAGATGGAGGCTAAGACAATTAACTCAATATTCATTCTAGGGTTTCTAGAAAGAGTTGGTGGAATGGTTATAGACCATCCACTTAAACATGGGTATTCTAGGCATAAATAGGAAGTTATGGGCGATATGAGGCGTTACATGGGCCAGGCCCAGATCCAAGGAATGCAGGCATGCTTCTCACGCCGGGGACTCCGGTGTGGCTCGGCCGGAGACTTCGGTGCTATAGAAACTCCAAACAAGTCTCTGGCTAGTCTCTAGAGTTTTTACTATAAGGTGCGCACGATGGTTCGGAGGCTTGGGACGGAGAATCCATTGTGTCTTGGGCCAGAGACTCCAATACTGGGCCTGTTGCTTCTTGCGCCTTCTCTTCCATGCTTCTTGCGTGGGGGTCTTGACTCCTAGGGCATCCTTGGCATATCTTCTTGGCATCATGCTCATGGGGTTGGACCTAGTCACACTGTAGGCATTTGGCTTAAGTAGGATCGCATTCAAGTGATTACCAAAGGATGACAAGTGATGGAATGAGTTCACCTTTGTAGGAATGGTTGGCATAGCATGATGTGGACCAAAGGTGATTGTTGTATGTTGGGCTGCATCATCTCTCCCTCTTGAAAACATTCAACCTCAACGATATCCTTTCATCGTCATGTAAGGAGGTAGATGTTCCCATAGTATTTAGCTTGTATGCGGTTGGATCCCCGGTGTCAAAGCCTTGTGCATAGTTGTTGAAGAGCTTGATGTTATTCTTGCCTTCATGCTGTGGTTGGAGATCTTGTAGCATGTTTCTTGTAGGTGTTGGTCTATCTTGGGTACCTTGCAAAATCGACAACAAACAAAGAGAATTGTGTGATGGATTGCTAGCATGGGTCACACTCAAATCACTCATCTCACTTTTGGTGGCATGCGACGTGGCACTCAAGATTTTTCCACTCATTTTAGGCTTATGGCTCTCATTCACGTGATGGTGGTTCACAATCTTACCACTCATCTCACAAGGGTGCTTTGCTTGTTGTATCTTGGGTAAGGTTTTGTCGTTCCACTTGAAGGGGTATTGGTTCGTGCTACCATCATGTGTAGCTCCTATATTATATTTCCATGGTCACCCTGCTAACTGGGCTGGTTGTACAGGATTTGCCATCTTTATTGGACTAAACTTGGTATCTTGGAGTTCTAGAAAATAATCTACTGTCTCATGGTCTAGTACCAAGGAAGAATATAAGTCTGCTTTGGCCAATGAAACTATAGAAGTCATATGGGTAGAAGCTATTTTGAGAAAACTTGGAATTTCGATAAAACAAAAATCGTGTCTATGTGTGACAATCTGGGTGCTACACACTTATTTGCTAATCTAGTCTTTTATGCTCGCGCTAAGCATATTAAAATTGATTTTCATTTAGTTTTTGAACGAGTGATTAATAAACAGTTGGATATCAGGTTTTTCTCCAACATAATAAACAATCTGGGGGCTTTTCCTACCCTATATAAAAATAAAGTACGAACCGAGAGGGTATCCATTATTAGAATTAATTATGAGATATTCTGTTGTAACCGAATATGATGGAGTATAAAGCATAATCGGATCTCTCTTAATTAGTCTTTACTAGGCTTTATTCCTCCAGATCCATGTAATCCTATTGTACCAAATATAGCCTATTGGGCTGCTTATTAACAAGTATCGGGATACTGAGACAAAGGTATCGTTCCCACATGCTACTAGAGCAATCCCTTACTCAACATAAAAAATAAACACCGTCGTTCTCTCCTCACCGAGGGAAGAACAATATCCCGATGGCCACCTCCTCCACCATGACTCCACCCATCGGAAATCCACCATCAGAAAAACTCACAAGGGCTAATCATCTCCTATGGAAGGCCCAGACCCTGCCAGCCCTGCGAGGTGCGTGGGTGCGCGGCATCATGGACGGCAGCGATCCAGCGCCGCCCGAGAAGGTGGAGGTCAAGAAGGACGGAAAAGCCGCGTCAGTGCCGAACCTGGCATACGATGCATGGCTCACAAAAGATCAACAAGTGTTGAGCTATTTGCTTGGCACACTGTCACAGGAGATCATCTCCTAGAACGTCGGCCTGGAGCATGCTGAAGACGTATGGAAGCTCATGAACTCCATGTTCGAATCAAGATCCAAGGTGAATGTCACTCATCTCCACGGGGCGCTATCCAATACAAAGAAGCTGAACATGTCCACCGATCAATTCGTCGCCAAGATGAAGGGCTTCGCCACCGAGCTCATCGCCGCTGGCCACACCATCGACGACGACGAGCTTCGCGACCTCATCCTCAATGGTCTCGACGAGACCTACAGCGGGGAGGTTGCTGCGGTCAATGCGATGTGAAATTGCACGGTGGGTGATCTCCATGATTTAATTCGAGCTTTTGACATGAGACAAGTGATGCTCTCAGGTGGTGATCAGAAGGGGTTCGAGTCCTCTGTGAACTCAGCTACCCGTGGCCATGGCTACTACAAGAAATACAATCAGCATGGTCGCCCTCGTGGCCATAAAGAAGATAGAGGCAGGGACGGTGGTGGTGGCCGCCACCCGCCACAAGGAGGACTTGGTCGTGGACGTAGTGGTGGACAAGGACCACCTCGATTCTGCGACAATATCACATGCAAAAGATGCAAGAAAGAAGGTCATTCCGCATCCACTTGTTGGTGGCGCTATGCTGACATCGACATCAACAATGAGAAAGAAGCCAATATTGCCTATGGTGTGGATACCAATTGGTACAACGACTCGGGGGCAACCAATCACGTCGCCCGCGAGCTAGAGAAGCTGATGGTCCATTATCAGTATCATGGTAAGGACAAAATCCAAACGGCAAATGGTGAAGGTATGCATATTAGACATATTGGTCATTGATTTATTCAAATCCCAAATAGTGAACTCCATCTTAAAAACATCCTACATGTTCCTAGTGCGACTAAAAATCTTGTTTCTGTTCACAAACTTACTATTGATAATGATGCCTTTCTTGAGTTTCACCCTTGCCTTTTTTATAAAGGATCGAACCACGAAGATAATTCTTCTTAGAGGATGGTGCGAACGTGGCCTCTATCCTACCGTCTCATAAACTCCATCGCCATCATCCACGCCCAAGCAAGTTTGTGTCGTCACTAAGTCTACCGTTGCGCGGTGGCATAGTCGCCTAGGTCATCCTTCGAGTATCATAGTACAACAAATTCTGAATAAATTTTGTCTTACATATTCCAAGTTTCCTAGTGTTGAAACTATTTGTGATTCATGCCAAAAAAGCTAAGAGTCACCAACATGCTTATCCTATTTCCACAATTGTGTCGACCGTTCCTTTGCAACAAATATTTTCTGATATTTAGGGTCCTGCTCCCACCTCCGTAGGTCGTCACAATTACTATGTAAGCTTTATTGATGATTTTAGCAAGTTCATTTGGATTTATCTTATTAAGAAAAAATCCGATGTCTTTGACGTGTTCCACAATTTTATGAATCATGTTGAACAAACATTTGACAAGAAAATAGTCACTATGCAAACAGATTGGGGAGGTGAGTATGAGAAACTAAATCCGGTTTTCCAAAAGCTTGGCATTGCACACCATGTATCAATGTCCTCATGCCCATCAACAAAACGGCTCAGCTGAGCGCAAACACTGTCATATAGTAGAAGTCGGCCTTGCTCTTCTTGCAAACGCATGCATGCCTCTAAAATTTTGGGACGAGGCTTTTCTCACCGCCACATATCTCATTAATCTCATGCCAAGTAAAGTTATTAATAACACCACTCCTATAGAACGTCTTCTTGAGATTAAGCCCGACTATAAATCCCTTCATGATTTTGGATGTGGTACTAGACAAATTTGCGTCCATATAATTCTTGCAAACTCGCTTTCGGATCGAAACAATCTGTCTTTCTTGGATACAACCCACGTCACAAGGGCGTAAAATGCTTAGATGTGTCCACCGGTCAAATATATGTCTCCCGGGATGTCGTCTTCGATGAAAATGCCTTCTCCTTCGCTTCCCTACATCCCAATGCCAGCGCTCAACTCAAAACGGAGATTCTGCTCTTGCCAGATCACTTGGTTCCTTCAATGGGGGTACGAATAATGATTACTATATGCCTAATAATTTCTCACCCATGCCAGCTGTGAGTCCTATGCAGATGATAGAAGAAAATTTGGTGGAAAACAATGCTGAACCGAGTCAAAACATCGAAGAAATTGGGGGTCATCGCATGGACAAACCAACTGTCACGGATCCCGAGGAGGGTTATTCGCTAATTATGCCAGGCGCTGGATCCAGAGAAGTTCCCGCATCCCCATCATCACGCGCGGGCCCCGGGGCGAACAATCCTAGCGATGATTCGCCAGTTACACCTGGCGTTTTCTCCATGTCGTCATCACGCACGATTCCCGAGCGGGGCCCCACCACTCCACGTGTGACGGTCGCCGCGTCCACTCCGCGCGAGGCGCCCTCCACTCCGCGCGATGCGCTCGGGACGCCCGCACCTTCCTCGTCAAGGGACCAACCACGAGGTGGCTTGGACCACACGGAAACCGCGTCAGTGGCATCGACCGGGGCCACACGGTCAGCTCCTATTGGTTCCCCATCTGCATCTATACCTGGGGGATCAGGTGCTACCATACGCCAGGAGGATCTACTGCAGCACAGATCCTCTGTGCCAACCAACTCTGGGGCCCCTCTTGCAGATGACAGCAGAAAACACGATCACAACATGGTATCCATAAACCAAGAACATATACTGATGGAACTATATGTTATTCTTTCTTGTGTACCATAGGAGAACCACAAGATCTAAATGAGGCTCTCGACAACACGAACTAGCTCAAGGCAATGGACGAGGAATATGACGCACTTTTGTAGAACAAGACATGGCACTTGGTTCCCCCACACCATGGTAACAAAAATATTATTGATTGTAAATGGGTCTATAAAGTGAAGAAAAACTCTGATGGCTCTATAGATCGGTACAAAGCTTGTTTAGTAGCAAAAGGTTTCAAGCAACACTATGGTATATATTATGAGGACACTTTTAGTCCGGTTATAAAAGCTGCTACTATCTGTCTTGTGTTGGCTATTACTGTCTCCAGGGGCTGGGATCTTCGACAACTCGATGTCAAGAATGTGTTCTTACATGTGTTGTGGGGATAACCCACGGTAGGTTTATAAGGGGTAAAAACATTACCCATCTTGTCTTATGCCAAGTCAAAGAAGCCTCTGGCTGGGTATCAACGGCCGGTATGAAGCTTATGCGTGGCCGACATGAAAACTATGTCGGCCCGTATAGGACTAAGCTGTTGTTCTTGCAGGTAGCGATGAGCCGGGTCTCACAAGGAAAGGCCGAGTCAGAAAGAACGCATGGCAGCTTCCCGAGTGAGATTCAGGAGGGACCATGAAAAAGCATGGCCAAAAGAGAAGGGAGATGCCGGGTGACATAAAAGGAGCCGGGTGACGCAAAAAGCAAGGGCTGAGGTACAAAGAAGCCGCATGATGCCAAAAGAGCTAGAGGCTACGTACTTGAAGACCGTTGGATGTATAGCTTTGCGGACAGGGTCCAGGGCTCAGGGCTAGCCCATGACCCGGCCCGCACAGTTAGGACAAAGATCCAAACAGCAACCCTAGGTCCCAAAAGTTGTAACCTAGCTGCCATCGCCTATATAAGGAGGAGCACATCTAGGGTTTAGGGAGGTTGTACCAACTAGAAAACTAGTGCCCTAAGGCTATGCATGAACAACTCTAGGAGCACTTGTAAACTTCTTAGATCAATAGAAATCCTAAGTGTGGAGAGTTCATCTTGTTCTTCGTGCGTGGCTAGATCGTGCACTCCCTCCCCGGTTACCTCAAGCGTCCATACGACCCCCAACTTAAGCCTACCCATGGCATCTGCCGTGACACCACCACGACAGTTGGCACCCACCGTGGGGCAGAAGCAGGCGCTTGCTGGAGTTTTCATCTCGAAGGGCAACTTCATCGCCACGACGGGCAAGCGCGTCTATTTCGGCCTCATCCAGAGGTTTGGGGCGCTCAACTTCGTCAGCGACAACGCGAGCTGCTTTGGGACCAAGCCGTTCCCAAGGGGCGGTCGCTTCATCAAGTTCGGAGAGCACCAGGTTTACGTCGCGATCCGCGTGGAGCACGCATACTCGGAGCGCGTCATCCTGGCGCCGGATCAACCTCTGGTTCACGCCGCAGGAAAACTTCATCAACTCGCCTCCGCCGAGGTAATGATGACCGCTCTAGACCCGTCGCGTCACCCCAGCACCTCTAGTAGCTCCTGTAGTGAATGAGATTGTTGAGGGAGAAAACCTAGAAGGAACACCAAGGGCAACAAGAATTGCGAAAGCGCCGCTAGAGAAGCCAGAAAACATAGCTAGGAGTAAAAGAGCCAAAGAGTTACATGAAGCAATACAAAAAATAGCAGAGCCAGTGGCGCCAGTAGCTGACCCGGCGCGCGTGCATGCCGATTTAGAGGAAACCAGGAAAAAGTGCTGGAAAAGGCAAATGAATTAGCCCAGATGCAGCAGAATATGGATACCACGATCCGAGAGTATAACTCGGCAAATCGAGTCAAGGGCGTTAATACCCGGCTTGATGCAACAAGATTAAGAGGAAGGAATCTCAATGAAGAACTTGCGGATGCTACGTTAAAGATAACACCAGAAAACAGCAACGAGACAGCCATGCGGCCGACATACAACACAGTAGCAGCAAATTTGAGAACCGCGAAAGCAGCGATGGCCGAGTTACCCCATCTGACGGGTGAGGCAAATAAAAAGCAACAGGAACGAGTAAATGAAATGGTGAGATCTGCAGTAATGCTGAATGAGGCGTACTACAGAGAAAATCCGGGTATAGCTGGAAGGTCACAGCTTGTTCACTAGACAACTGCAATCCCGGCAAGATCAGCGGGACATACGACCTCCTCTCCAGGAGTAGCGCCGAGACAGAGAAAAGAAAAGGGTGTGGACTCTGGTAGTGGTTTAAGGATTGCCTATGACCCGGTAGTGGTTTAAGGAAACGCGACCCGTGCCCAGGGAACAAGAAGAAATGCCGCTCAAGGAAATGAGAACCAAGAAAATGCTGGCCAAGAGAGGAAAGCAGGACAAAAAAATGACAATGGAGGGCAGAACTTTGCACCTTATCCTAGGCGTGGGACTCACTTGGCAGGAGGAGGAAATCCAGCTCCGAACCCTCCACCAGCTCAACCCAAAAAGAGACAACAAAGTGTGGGGAAAGCAGTGCAGCAGCCCGTAGACCCGAATGCCAACAGATACAATGACGGTTACTCGACAATGGCAAATGACAGATACGAGTTGTCGGATCACGTGTATCAAGCTATGGAATCCAGAAACCTCTAGCCGGATGATGCAAGGCTAAAGCTTGACCAAATAAAGATGGCAGAGCTGATCGAATCAAAAGGTCCACAAGGGCCACTTTGTTTTGACCCAAGGATCATGAGAGAGCCTCTAGTGCCAAACTTCCAGCTGGCAAGAGGAACAAAAACGTATGATGGAAGCACAAACCAGAGGACTGACTCATAGATTATGTAATTATAGTGAAGATCGCATAGGGAAATCTGAGATGGGCAGTGCGGTACGTACCGCAAATGCTAGAAGGACCAGCGAGAGTGTGGATGAATAATTTGCCGCCCGGAAGCATCAACAGCTGGATTGATTTCCAAGAAGATTTTGTGAGCAATTTCACAAGAACGTACAAGAGGCCGAATCGCCCACAACAACTGGCTATGAGCAAGCAAAGGCTGAATGAAACAAACAGAGAGTTCCTCACTAGATGGTGCACTATGCGCAATTCTTGTGAAGGGTAATCGATTCCTAGGCCATTGCGTGGTTTGCACAAGGATGAAAGCACAAAAGTGTGCTATGGCAAAGGTTATAGAGAGATATGCTGACAATCTTGGCAGAAACGATAAAAATCGCCAACTCGTACGCATTAGGAGATCCAACTCAGCCTATGCTCATGTCGGTAGAAGGGATGACTGAGACTCAGATATATGATGCCGCCGGGTCACAAAGGCGCCAGGAAAGGGCCGAATATAGAATCAAAAGACGAGATGAGAGACCAGACTACATGTATGACTCGACTCAAGTCGTAGCCGTAAGTCAGGATCATCCAGATGCTGGAAGCAGCCAACATCAAAGGACAAGTGGGCAACAACAATGGATACCAAAGAATGATGGCAAAAAGCCATATGAGCAAAGAAAGCCATATCAAGACAGGAAGAAGTATACTTATGAGATGATGTTGGATCAGCCATGCAAGTTTCATACGCCAAGTCTGAGTAAGCCGGCGAATCACACAACAAGACAATGCTGAAGCGAAGATGCCCTGAGAGGCAATAATAAATTGTTTATTATGTGTATTCCAAGTATATGATAGATGTTTATTTTTCATGCTATAATTGTATTAATACGGAAACATTAATACATGTGTGTTTTATAAACAAACAGAAAGTTCCTAGTTATGCCTCTCTCATAAACTAGCTCGTTGATTAACAAGATGATCACAGTTTCCTGATCATAGACATTGGATGTTGTTAATAACGAGATCACAACATTAGTGTAATGATGTGATGAACATTCATCCAAAGTATAACATTACAATCAAATTCATTGAGTTTATATTGCTATAACAACTTACAAAGTGATCCTAATCCTTAGACCATGAGATCATGTCAATCACTAACACCGAAAGAGTTTCTTGATAACATCAAACGTCACACCGTAACTGGGTGATTATAAAGATGGATTCAGAACTAATAAATTGTTATGTTGAGGCCCATGGATCGAGAGTGGAATTTGTTCATCCCGATGACGGATAGATATACTCGGGGCCCTCTCGGTGATATCACATTGATTAGCTTGAAAGCAAGTGATTTGGTCACTAGAATGTTACATCACGGGAACGAGAAAAGACTGCATGTCAGTAACGAGATCAAACTAGATATGGAGATACCGATGATCAAATCTCGGACATGTAATATATCGTGAAATAAAGGGATGAAGATACTAGCGTAAAAGGTTCCGACAATCACAGGAAAGTCATCGTTGAATGTGTGGGAGTCAGTATGGATCTCTAGGTCCCGCTTTTGATTATTGATCGAAGAAGGTTCTCGATCATGTCCGCATTATTCGCGAACCATAGGGTGTCACACTTAAGGGACACTGATATCCAATTGGAGCAAAAGTTTCATGCCGAAAAGAATAACAAGCGCAGGAATTTATTTCACTAGATACCGAAACAGGTTTTCAGGTAAAATTGCAGAAAGTGTTTTTGCATGTGAAATGAAATACTAGCAAGGGGTTATATGTGAATGTTTGTGATTAAAGTAATTGAAAAAATTCTGAATAAATAAAAGGATTTTTATTTAATGAGATTTTGCATTAAATTTGGTGGAAATTTAATTGCAATTTTGAGTGGGTTTTTGAGTGGAGGGAATTGAAGAGATTTTTGTGAGTGGAGTGTCAATCCACATGAATGAAGGAGGGGAGGGGGCAGCCCTCATGGCCGGCGGCCACCCCCTTGGGTGCCCTCCCCTCCTCCTATAGAAGGCACCCATCTCCTCTCTCTCACTCACACCTCCTCGTGAAGGATCTCTCTCCCCCTCTAGAATTTATTCCCCATGGTCTCGGATAGCGAGATACATGTTCCCGGTGGCTATTCGGCAAGAAAGAGTTGTGCTTCCGCTACATCGCTGGAGCAAGGAGGCGGAGGTTTCTCGGTGTCTTGTACGTGTGTGCGAGCACGGATGCGCTGCTATTTTGCAGCGCTAGGACTTCCTCTCGATCTTGAGATCGGCAAGAGATCGTCTACATCAACCACGAGTTTAACTTGTTAAGCTTTGCCGGTATTTAAGGGTATGTTCTCTACGGATATACATCCGCCCGTTGTTTGTATGTAGTAGATAGATCTTGGTACATAGTTGTTCCCAACGTAGGAAAATTTTTGTTTTCTATGTTGCGAACCCTACAGTGGTATCAGAGCCGGATCTATGCGTAGATGCTTTACACGGGTAGTACACATATGAGTATGTGGGTGATGATGATCATGTTGTTGCTTCTTAGTTGTAATTTTAGATATTGGTGGCATAGCAGGATGAAGCGGCCCGGATATTGGTGTTCTCCCTTAAGTATGCACCGATTATGTTTCTTCGCTCCAAGACATCACGTGATGATTGGGTGTTCTTGGATCCACGGCCATATTTCGGGTGTAAGACAGTTACACACGCGAATACTAAGGTTCTAACTTGGCGAGCCTAGCATGTACAGACATGTTCTCAGAACACGAACCGAAAGGTTAAGCATGAGTCATATAGTAGATTGATGCCCATTTGATGCTCGCCTTTGAAGCTACACCGACTCACGTGATGGTCAGACTTGGTGTAATGGATTTGGTTCATGTAATCACCAAAAAGGCACGAGGGATGTCGTTTTTGAGTGGGAGTTCATTCGTAATATGGATTAGTTGAACTCAATCTATCATAAACTTAGTCTAAACTTTACAAATTCTATTGTAGATGGCACCACCTGCTTTTAATTTCAATGTGTTCATGGAGAAAGAGAAACTTGCAACGAACGGTAGCAACTTTACCGAATGGGCCATGAATTTGAGGATTCTCCTCTCTGCTGCACAAAAGCAATATGTGCTAGAAGCGCCGCTAGGCCCCCCACCTTTCGATGATGCCCATGACGAGGAGAAGAATGTCTATCAGACTCATCAGGAGGACCACAACTTAGTTCATTGCGGCTATGGGCTAGATACGGAACTTTGAAAGCGTTTCAAAAACGGCAATGCATTTGATACAATGGGTGAGTTGAAAATGTTTTTCAACACACATGCTGCTGTAGAGAGCTACAATGCTTCAGAAAAGTACTTTAGCTGCATGATGGAAGAGCACAGCTCCGTAAGTGAGCATGTACTCAAGATGTCGGGTTACGCCGATAAGCTTGTGTCCTTGGGAATAACGATTCCTATTGACTTAGGCATCCATCGTGTTCTGCAGTCTCTGCCACCTAGCTATAAGAGCTTCGTGATGAACTATAATATGCAAGGCATGAAGAAGTCTCTCCTCGAGCTTCTGTCAATGCTTAAAACTGCAGAAGTGGAGATCAATAAGGAACATCAAGTGTTGATGATCAATAAGAACACTGGTTTCAAGAAAGACAAGAAGGGTAAATGAAAGGGAAGTAAGGGCGGCAATCAGGTTTCCATGCCTGAAAAGAAACCCCGAGTTGGACCTAAGTCTGATACCGAGTGCTACTATTGTAAGGGGACTGGCCACTAGAAGCGATATTGTCCCAAGTATTTGGCAGACAAGAAGGCCAGCAAGGCAAACAAAGGTATATATGATATACATGTTATTGATGTGTACTTGACTAGTGCTCGCAGTAGCACCTGTGTATTTGATACCGGTTCAGTTGCTAATATTTGTAACTCGAATCAGGGGCTGCGAAACAAGCGACCTCTAGCAAGGGGTGAGGTCAAGATGCGTGTCGGCAATGGATCAAGCATTGATGTGATCGCCGTCGAAACGCTGCCTCTCCACTTGCCGTTGGGATTAGTAATAAACTTAAATAATTGTTATCTGGTGCCAGCACTGAGCATGAACATTGTATCTGGATCATGTTTGATGCGAAGTAGTTATTCATTTAAATCCGAGAACAATGGTTGTTCTATTTGTATGAATGAAATCTTTTATGGTCATGCACCGATGATGAATGGTTTATTTATATTGGATCTCAATAATAATGTTACACATATTCATAATGTTGATGCTAAAAGGATTAAACTTAATGATGATATATCCGCATATATGTGGCACTGCCGTCTAGGTCATATTGGCGTTAAACGCATGAAGAAGCTCCATTCGGATGGACTTTTGGAAATCACTTGATTTTGAATCATTTGATACATGTGAGCCATGCCTTATGGGCAAGATGACTAGAACGCCGTTTTCCGGTTCAATGGAACGGGCGATAGATTTATTGGAAATCATACATTCTGATCTATGTGGTCCAATGAGTGTGTCGACGCGAGGTGGATATCGTTATTTTGTTACTTTCACGGATGATTTAAGTACATACGGTTATATCTACTTGATGAAACAGAAGTCTGCAACCTTTGAAAAGTTTAAGGAATTTCAGAATGAAGTGGAAAATCATCATAATAGAAAGATCAAATTTCTACGGTCCGACCGTGGAGGTCAGTATCTAAGTTACGAGTTTAGCACTCACATGAAAGAGTGTGGAATTGTTTCACAACTCACACCTACCGGAACACCATAGCGAAATGGTGTGTCGGAACATCGTAATCATACTTTATTGGATATGGTTCGATCTATGGTGTCTCTGACGGACTTGCCGTTGTCATTTGGGGTTATGCACTAGAAACTGCTGCATTTACTTTAAATCGGGCACCGTCTAAATCCGTTGAAAAGACACCGTATGAATTATGGTTTGGAAACAAACCTAAGATGTAATTTCTTAAAGTTTGGGGATGCGATGTTTATTTGAAGAAACTTCAACCGTATAAACTCGAACCCAAAGCGGAAAAATGCATCTTCATAGGATACCCTAAGGAAACTATTGGGTATTCCTTCTATCACATATCCGAGGGCAAGGTTTTTGTTGCCAAGAATGGATCCTTTCTAGAGAAAGAGTTTCTCGCGAAAGGTGTGAGTAGTCGGAAGGTAGAACTCGAAGAGGTTATTGAACCTTCTCTTCAAAGTATGGCGAGTAGCACAGTGCCGGAAGTCGTTCCAGAGTTGGCTTCACTAGTTGAAGAGGGAACTAATGATAATGATCAAGAAACTCCGAAAGAGAGTACTACCAAACCTCGCAGGTCTAGCAAGACGCGTGCAGCTCCCGAGTTGTACGGAAATCCTATCATGAATTTCATGATTGATGAAAATGATGAACCTGCGACGTATGAAGAAGCAATGATGATCCCGGATTCCAACAAATGGTTAGAAGCCATGAAATCTGAGATGGAATCCATGTATGAAAATCAAGTTTGGAACTTGGTGGACTTACCTCATGACCGAAAGGCCGTGGAGAATAAATGGATTTTCAAAAGAAAAATTGATGTTGTTGGTAATGTGATCGTCTATAAAGCTCGACTTGTCGCAAAGGGGTTTAGACAATTCAAGGAGTTGACTACGATGAGACATTCTCTCCCGTAGAGATGCTAAAATCAGTTAGGATTAATTTAGCAATTGCTGCATATTTCGATTATGAGATATGGTAGATGGATGTAAAAACCGCGTTTCTCAATGGTAATATAGAAGAAGAGTTATATATGATACAACCAAAGGGTTTTGTCGATCCTAAGGATGCTAACAAGGTGTGCAAGCTTCAGCGATCCATCTATGGATTGAAGCAAGCATCACAAAGTTGGAATCTCCGTTTTGATGAGGTGATCAAAGAGTTTGGATTTGTCCAAACTTATGGAGAAGCTTGTATTTACAAGAAAGTGAGTGGGAGCAATGTGGAATTTCTGATATTATATGTGGATGACATATTATTGATCGAAAATGATATAGATCTTTTAAATAGTGTTAAAAGTTATCTAAACAGCAAATTTTCAATGAAGGACCTAGGTGAAGCGTCATACATATTAGGCATAAAGATCTATAGAGAAAGATCTAGGCGCCTAATAGGGCTATCGCAACGTACATACCTTGATAAGATTTTAAAGAAGTTTAAAATGGACGAAAGTAAGAAGGGGTTCTTACCTATGTTGCAAGGTACGCCATTGAGTAAGACTCAATGTCTGGCTACGGCGGAAGAAAGAGAGATAATGGACAAAGTCCCCTATGCTTCAGCCATAGGCTCTATAATGTACGCCATGCTATGTACAAGACCGGATGTGGCACATGCTATTAGTTTGACTAGTAGGTACCAATGGGATCCAGGTTCGGAACACTAGATAGCGGTAAAGAATATCCTTAAGTACTTGCGAAGAACTGAGGATATGTTTCTTATATACGGAGGTGAAGAAGGGCTCATCGCTAAGTGTTATGTTGATGCTATCTTTGACACCGATCCGGATGACTCTAAGTCTCAATCCTGATACGTATTTCCCATGAATGGCGGAGCGGTTAGTTGGGGGAGCTCCAAACAACCTGTGGTGGCGGGATCAACAATGGAGGCCGAATATGTTGCTGCTTCAGAAGGAGCTCAGGAAGCAATTTGGATGAAAGAGTTCATATCCGAACTAGGTGTGGTTGCAAGTGCGTTGGACCCAATGGTGATCTATTGTGACAACAATGGTGCCATTGCCAATGCCAAAGAACCAAGGTCTCACAAGTATTCCAAGCATATTAAGCGCCGGTTTCACTCCATCCGTGAACATGTCAAGGATGGAGATATAAGGATTTGTAAAGTACATACGGATCTCAATGTAGCAGATCCGTTGACTAAAACTCTCCCTAGAGCAAAACATGATCAACACCAGAACTCCATGGGTGTTAGATACATCACTATGTAACTAGATTATTGTCTCTAGTGCAAGTGGGAGACTGAAGGAAATATGCCCTAAGAGGCAATAATAAAGTGTTTATTATGTGTATTCCAAGTATGTGATAGATGTTTATATTGCATGCTATAATTGTATTAATACGGAAACGTTAATACATGTGTGTTTAATAAACAAACAGAAAGTTCCTAGTTATGCCTCTCTCATAAACTAGCTCATTGATTAACAAGATGATCACAGTTTCCTAATCATAGACATTGGATGTTGTTAATAACAAGATCACAACATTAGTGTAATGATGTGATGAACATTCATCCGAAGTATAGCATTACGATCAAAGTCATTGAGTTTATATTGCTATAACAACTTACAAAGTGATCCTAATCCTTAGACCATGAGATCATGTCAATCACTAACACTGGAAGAGTTTCTTGATAACATCAAATGTCACACCATAACTGGGTGATTATAAAGATGGATTTAGAACTACTAAAGTGTTATGTTGAGGCGCGTGGATCGACAGTGGAATTTGTTCATCCCGATGACGGATAAATATACTCTGGGCCCTCTCGGTGATATCACATTGATTAGCTTGCAAGCAAGTGATTTGATCACTAGAATGTTATATCACGGGAACAAGAAAAGAGTGCATGTCAGTAACGAGATCAAACTAGGTATGGAGATACCGATGATCGCTCGGACATGTAATATATCGTGAAACAAAGGGATTAAGATACTAGCGTAAAAGGTTCCGATGATCACAGGAAAGTCATCGTTGAATGTGTGGAAGTTAGTATGGATCTCCAGGTCCCGCTTCTGATTATTGATCGGAGAAGGGTCTCGATCATGTATGCATTATTCGCGAACCATAGGGTTGCACACTTAAGGGGTACTAACATCCAATTGGAGCAAAAGTTTCATGCCGAAAAGAATAACAAGTGCAGGAATTTATTTCACTAGATACCGAAACAGGTTTTCGGATGAACTTGCAGAAAGTGTTTTTGCATGTGAAATGAAATACTAGCAAGGGTTTATATGTGAATGTTTATCATTAAAGTAATTGACAAAATTCTGAATAAATAAAAGGAGTTTTATTTAATGAGAGTTTGCATTAAATTTGGTGGAAATTTAATTGCAATTTTGAGTGGGTTTTTGAGTGGAGGGAATTGAAGATGTTTTTGTGAGTGTAGTGTCCACCCACATGAATGAAGGAGGGGAGGGGGCAGCCCACATGGCCGGAGGCCTCCCCCTTGGGTGCCCCCCACCTCCTATAAAAGGCACTCCCTCTCCTCTCTCTCACTCACACCTCCTCGTGAAGGATCTCTCTCCCCCTCTAGAATTTATTCCCCATGGTCTCAGACTAGTGAGATACATGTTCCCGGTGGCTATTCGGCAAGAAAGAGTTGTGCCTCCACTGCATCGCTAGAGCGAGGAGGCGGAGGTTGCTCGGTGTCTTGTACATGTGTGCGAGCACGGATGCGATGTTATTTTGCGGCGCTAGGACTTCCTCTCGATCTTGAGATCGACAAGAGATCATCTACATCAACCACGAGTTTAACTCGTTAAGCTTTGTCGGTCTTCAAAGGTATGTTCTCTACGGATTTACATCGGCCCGTTGTTCGTACCTAGTAGATAGATCTTGGTACATAGTTCCCATCGTAGGAATTTTTTTTGTTTTCTATGCTGTGAACCCTACAAATGCACTTGGTTCCAGAAGGGAGACAGAGTAGACTCGCCGACTCAGCTGCTACCACCACCTCGCCCCCCACCACTCACAGGAGGAAATTCTCAGGTTGTTGGAACTGAGCATAGATATGAGAACCCCGACAACCGAGATATCATAACCAAGAAAGAAGAGAGGCTATGCACCAAGTGCATGACCCAAGAGGTGATGGCGCTCATGTCAGCCACGGGACCAGAAATGAGTACATATAACATCACCAGAGATATGTCGTGTTTGTTACAGAGCCAAATGACAAGAAAACTCAACAAAGACGGATGATGGAAGTGAATGCGACAATGCCAGCAATACCAAAATACATGCACTAGTCCGAACAGGAGATAACTTGGAGCATAAAGGATCACCCCAAGATCATGCCGACACCAGGAGGCTATGCTCTTGTTTTGGATCCAACTTTCATGGGCCCAGATATCAATGTGAAGTTTTCCAAGGTACTGATAGACGATGGCAATAGCATCAACATCATGTACAAGGATACCTTGCTCAAGTTAGGCATCACTATGAACATGTTGGAGCCGACTAAAACAACCTTCCATGGTATTGTGCCAGGATTGTCATGTGAGCCAATTGGGAATATCTGGGTTGATTTCTTATTCGGCAACAGGGAGAACTTTCGCACTGAAGCCATAGAGTTCGAGGTGGTAGACCTTGTCAGTTCATACCATTCTTTACTCGGCAGGCCGGCTATGGAAAAGTTTATGTCTACTCATCATATTGTGTCACATCCCAAGATTTTCCAAATCTTGTAATGTGAAAAATAAATGAATAAAATAAAACTTTGTTGATTTTCAGAGTGAGAAGAAACTTTTTGAATCCAATTGGGAACTTTCAAAACCTATTTGGATCAAATGAAATCCTAAAGGGATTTAAAAAGTTAAATAAACAATAAACTTCAAAATATTTAAAAATTACTATTTTGGATCTTTTAATAAAAGGATTTGGTTTTCAAAAGAAAAGGTGGATTTATAAATGAGGATTATTTTATAGAGCCAAATTAAACCTTGGCCAAGCTTTTTAAATAAAACATTTTGTTTTGAATAAAAATAGTAAAAGTTTATTTAAATAAAATAATAAGGATTTAATATCCAATTTTATTTAAGTAAAGGCTTTTCCCATTTTAAATAAACACTAAAACTTATTTATTTATTTTAAATAAGTTTTCCAAGTATTTTATATTCTCAAATAAAACCTACTAAAGTGTTTTGGTTTTATTTTAGATTTCAAAATAAAGATTTTAATAAAATAAATCCTATTTGATTTAATAACTAAGGTCCATTTTATTTAATTATTAATGGAACCTAAAATAAAAATGTTATTTTATTTTAAACAAGTTTTCCAAGTATCTTCTTTATTTCCAAATAAAACCTACTGATTTGGTTTTGAAAATATTTGGATTTCAAATGGAGATTTTATTAAATAAATCAAACCCTATTTGATTAAATAACTAAAGGTCCATTTTATTTAATTAACAAATGGATCCTAAAAAGACTAAAAATATTATTTTATTTTGGACCTTGGTTTTGTGTTGTTAAAACAGAACTAACACAATACAAAGTTTGGTGAATGTTTTGAATTACTTGAATGTTTGTTTTGTTGTTTTGTGAAATGATTTCAAAACATAAATTGATTTGGAAAAAGGAAAAATAGATTCAGAAAAAAAAGAGAAACCAACCAGCCCAGCCGGCCAGCCCAACAGCCCAGTCCAGCCCACCTGTTCCCTCGCCCCCGAAATGTTTTCTTTACCGCAGAAGCAACCCGCGAGGACACTAACAAGTGGACCCCTCCCCCTCACTTCCTTTCTCGCTGACAGGTATGCCCCACCCCTCCTGATCATCGTTCTCACCCGCAGCGACTCGTTCTTCCCCGCTCCTGCCGTTGATTCCTCCGACTTCAATTCGCCTTAACGCGGCCACATTTACTCGCAGTGATCACGCGTGATAAATCCCCTCTTTCTCCTCTTCCATTCCCCCCAAACACCACGCCTCGAGAGCCACCAGGCTGTCTCAAATTTCTTCTGCACCGCCGCCGTCTCCGACGAGGTTCTCGGGAAATTCCGGCAGCACCACCTCGCCCCTTGCCTCCCCGACCAAGCTCACATCCTCCCCAAGCCATGGCGCATCTCTCTGCATCCCCAGCTCGCTCGCGCGTGCCTCACAGCGCCGACAACGACCTCAACCGACAGCACTGCCGTCTGCAGACAACTCCGGTAAGCCACATCGCCTGAACCCGTGCGCGCCTTGACCAGAGCCTCACACCATTTTATTCGCCTGTGCCTTGTGATCATCCAGGTACTCGCCAACTAGTCGCGCAGGACCCATAGCTTCGCCCCCGTCGACGTCTGACCGCACCGAGGCCCAGATCAACTCCGGTGAGCAATTAAAGACGAACCCGCGCGCCCCTCGACGAGCTGCCACAACGTTGAGCATCAGCAGGCTTCGGCGATTCTGGTGAGCTTCCCCTCTGCTTCCCTCTCCTCCTAAATCACTGGCGACCGCACCGTCTGAGCGCGCCGCCGCCAACCACCGCCACCAGCGCCGCCACTTTGTGGTCAAGTAGATCAGAGCCATTCGTTTTAGATCGGACGCGTAGGAACAAGCGACTTAAATGAAAGGGTATGCGATGATCTGAGCCGCACATGCCCCTTTTAATCCTGTGGTCTGTATCGCTCGATCCACACGAATCGGTACCGCCCAATAAGAAACAGCCACGTGGCCTGTAGTTGATTTAAAAGACAGATTTGATCTATTAAATTTCCAATTTTGTAAATTGCACAACTTTTAAACCGCACGTCCAAATTTTGCAAACTTTATATCATTGGAATCAGTGGAACAAGCCCTAGCCAACCATGCCATTTGTTTAGTAAAAAGTTTCTGTTAAAATGTTTGTTTTTGTAGAAACATTTGTATGCTTGTTAAGGATGTAAAAATTGTTCAAAAATGATTTTGGGAATAAAATCTTTGGCAAATGGTGTGATTTGAACCTACTGACCATAGGAAACACTTTGTGGATTCAAAAATGTATTTGGTGAAACAAAAGAATGATTCTTTGATTTAAAACCATTTCTAGTCAAATAGAAATGTGGTTTATTTATTAAAAATGGTTTTGGAAGAAAACCTTTGGAAAATATTTTGTTTTAAACTCTCTGATCCCAAACACCAAGTTTTATGGTTTGAAAACTTATTTGGTGAACCCTATAGATTAATGCCTTAGTAAAAATATTTTTACACCACATAAAATGATACTTTGTTTTGAAAATGGTTTATAAAGTGAAACCTTTTGCAAATGACTTTGCCACTTTACAAAATGACCAATAGGTGTTTTCAAATGTTCATGACCCAATAGGAACCACTTTTTCAAACAAAACAAAGCTTGGCATGCTTGCATGCATTACTTTGACTTTGTCATTTTATGTGATGTTTTGCTTGATTCGTAGATTGAGTTTGTGCCTTGCTTGATTGAATTGTAGTGACTTGAAGAGTGTGATTGTTGCAAGGACAAGGAGTGAACCTATACCCTCTACCAAAAAGGCAAGTGATGCTTCATACTTTTGTCCCATTATTTTCACTATGCATTAGTGATATTTCTAAGTAGGACTTGCATAGAATTTTGCTAAGTATAAACTATGCTATGGGAAATCCTAGTAGATGAAACCTTAGTAGAAATTTCCTAAGTTAAGATCCCTACTACTATCATGCTTAGCTTAGCTAGTAGAAAAAAAGGGTGGAATATATATTCATGCTATGAAAAAAATTCTAAGTCTGAGGACTTGTGTTTTGTTTGATAAAACAACTAAGTTAATGAATCACCTGGGTGGAATGGAAGGAATGGTTTGTGTTGAGTGGTTACACAAGGCCAGGGGACTGGTGAACCTTGTGTATCTCACTTGTGGATGGCCACCCAGGAACAAAGAGATTTGAGATGTCAAATGTTGAGAAGCTTCAAGTGCAACCACTTGGCATTATGGGCTCTGCCTAGATCATATAGGTTGCAAGAACTTAGCCATATGGACAGTGGGTGGTAGTTTTTGATAGGTTGGAACGCGTCCATTTTGGTCTAAGGGAAGGCTTCTCAAAGATCTTGTCTTGGGAAACCAAGTCTTGTGGGGAAAGTGCACCACCTCTGCAGAGTGTAAAATCTAAGTACTTAGCCATGTCCCTGGTAAAGGAAAATTTGAGCATCAAGACATGGAAGCAATCAAGAATCTCATCATTCAAATTTCTAAGTTAAAATCTTGTGGTTTGAACAAGGGTTAAGGATCTTCAATCTTTGATTGGTAGATGCCTTGCAAAAGATGATTTTGTCAAGCAAAAACTTAGTGTTTTCAAAATGTTAAGGAAAACTCTATTTTGAGCAATGCAAGCCTCAACTCCACATAGCCAAATGCATATAGATGATAGACTCTACCATACTACCATAGTATCACTTGCCAATACAATTCAAATGTATTGACCCTTGTGGCTGTAACTTGTGATGTTGCAGGTTTGATTGATTTAGGGAAGTGTGTTGATTAGGATTACAAAGTCTACAACCAACATGTCTGCCTGTGGCACTTTGAAGATGAAGGACCCCATGACTATAGTTATTCCGCTGCAATGTAATGTAATAGCCAAATGAGCTATGTAAGATGTAATAAAATTATGTTATTCCTGGTTATAAAGTTATATTATGACCTTTGTTTCTTGATATTACATCTTAATTGTGGATGCTAGCTATTGATCCAGGGACTAGCATTGTAAACACAGGGGACTCCACCTTATGTTAAATAAAGGTTGGGACACTCCCGGTACATATTGCCTACTTAAATATGAAACTGCCAGGTCCATGTGGAGTTATCACAGTTGAGGGTGACTACAAGCGATCTATCGCGTGCACTTCATCCGGATCTTTGCTAGCCGAGTCACTGGTCATAGCGAAGGAAAACCAACAAATGATGGAAGTTGTAGCACTGGCCAAGGGGCACACATATCTATGCCGACACTCACTAACCCGCATGGCAGTGTGTCTTTCCAAGCCACCAAGGAAACAAAGAAGATATAGGTTGATGAGGCTTTTCTAGAGCGCACAGTTACTATTGGCGTCGGGTTGTCTGACAAATAGGAAAGAGAGATCACTAGCTTCCTCCGTGAGAATCGGGATATCTTTGCATGGTCCACACAAGACTTGCAGGGAGTTCCAAGGGAGCTGGCTGAGCACTCTCTTCATGTAAGGCCAGATGCCAAGCCGGTGAAGAAACCCCTCCACCGCTTTGCTGAAGATAGGAGGAAAGTGATAGCCGCCCAGATATCCAGGCTCTTGTCTGTCGGGTTCATCATGGAAGTACTGCACCCAGATTGGTTGTCAAATCCAGTCTTGGTTGAGAAGAAGAAGGCTGACCCGAACGTGGCAGTGGTGTGGCGCATGTGTATTGACTACACGAACCTCAATAAGGTGTGTCCAAAAGATCCATTCCCATTGCCACGGATCGATCAAGTCATTGACTCTACTGCCGGGTGTGAGTTGTTGTCATTTGTGGATGCGTGCTCTCGTTTCCACCAGAGACCACTGAATCCGGATGATCAAATAAAGACAGCCTTTATCACCCCGTACGGGGCTTATTGCTATCATACCAAGCCATTCGGATTGAGAAATGTAGGTGCAACATACTAAAGATGCATGCAAAAATGCTTGCAAGATCAACTTGACAAAAATATCCAAGTGTATGTCGATGACGTGGTAATAAAAACCAAACAAATTCATACTCTAATCGAGGACTTGCGCCAAACATTCGCAAACTTAAGAAGGTTCCAGATGAAACTTAACCCGAAAAAATGCACCTTTGGTGTCCCGGCTGGAAAGTTACTCGGATTCCTTGTATCCAGCCGAGGAATTGAGGCTAACCCGACAAAGATCAGAGCCATCAAAAGAATGGAATTGCCAAAAACCCTCAACGATGTCCAGAAGTTTATAGGATGCCTGGCCTCGTTGAGTAGGTTTGTGAGTCGGCTAGGCGAAAAAGCCTTACCATTATATCAACTGATGAAAAAATCAGACAAATTCACATGGACACAGCAAGATGATAGCGCTTTCCGTGAACTCAAAAAGATGTTGGCAACATCACCAATATTAGCCTCACCACTATCCAAAGAGCCAATGCTGCTCTTTGTCGCAGCAACCACTAGATTTTTCAGTGCGGTAATAGTGGTAGAGCGTGAAGAGGAGTGCAAATCAGTCCAAAGACTAGTCTATTACCTGAGCGAAGTGCTCTCTACATCAAAGGAAAATTACCCCCATTACCAAAAAATGACATATGGGGTGTATATGGCAGCAAAGAAGCTGAAGCACTATTTCCAAGAACACCCAATCCGGGTAATATGCGAGGCACCTATCTCAGACATATTGGGCAGCAAAGATGCCAGTGGCAGATTGGCAAAACGGGCCATAGATCTACACCATACACTCTAAAATATGACAGGCGAGATGCAATTAAATCTCAAGCTATAGCGGATTTCTTCATGGACTGGATGGAAATGCAATATGAACCACCATTGCTAGACCCGAATTACTAGAGAATGCACTTTGACGGGTCCAAGAAAAAGATGGGCCTGGGTGCCGGGATAGTACTTTCCTCACCCAAGAAGGATCAACTCAAATATGTGCTGCAGATCCACTTCGCTGCATACAATAACGTAGCCGAGTATGCAGCACTTGTCCATGGGATAAAAGTGGCCAAAGAAATTGGCATCAAAAGGATCATGTGTTTCGGTGACTCGGATTTGGTTATTCAACAAGTATCTGGACATTGGGATGCACTGGATGCAAATATGGCACTTTATCGTTTTCATGTGCAGCAGATTTCGGGATACTTTGATGGATGTGAATTTCATCAGATACCCAGAGCAAAAAATGAGGCAGCTGATGTATTATCCAAGTTAGGATCATCTCGGCAAGCAATCCTGCCAGGAGTAGCATTGGAACATCTCAGAAAACCATCAATTAAGCCATCACCAGAATCCGAGTCAATATTCATCCCGACAAGCCAGGAGTCAGATGTTGTGCCAATGGACATTGATATAGGGGCAGGTTCGAGTAACTCGAGGACTGTTCCGCCTAACCCAGGGATTTATGAATCACACTCGGGGATTGTTCCGCCTAACCCAGGGATTGCCGAATCACACGCGAGGACTCCTCAGGTTATGTCGGCAGAAATTATGTCGGCTGAGCCAATGGAAATTGATGGAGAAACAGATCCAGCACCAGTAATACCAGCCTGGCCACAACCAATATTCAATTACTTATGAGATGGAACTTTGCCTGATGATGAGATATTGGCAAGGCAAACAGAAACAAGAGCAAAAGCATACACAATAATTAACAAGGAGTTGTACAAGAGGAGTGTGACAAGTGTATTGGAACGTTGCATAAGTTCAGAGCAAGGCCAAGAGATACTGTTGGATATTCACCAAGGAGAATGTGGGCACCATGCCTCATCAAGAGCATTAGTAGCCAAGCCACTCCGACATGGATTCTATTGGCCAAGTGCACTGCTGGAAGCACAAGACCTAGTGAGGAAATGCAACGACTGCCAACGCTACACATCAAATTCACATTTACTTGCATACGAATTAAAAACTATACCAATCACCTGGCTATTTGCAGTGTGGTTCCTGGATATGGTGGGACCATTCAAACCAGCACGGGGCATCATGACTCACATAGTAGTGATGGTCGACAAATTTACCAAGTGGACAGAAGTGAAGCCCATCAAAAAACTTGATGGAAAAACAACTGTCACATTCCTAAATGATATAATCCTGAGATACGGTCACCTGCACAACATGATTACAGACAATGGCACAAACTTTGCCGAATGGGCTTTTGCTCAATTCTGCAGGTAAAGCCGAATAAGACTCGACGTAGCATCAGTCAGCCATCCAGAATCAAATGGACAAGTTGAACGAGCTAACGGCTTAGTTCTATCCGGGATAAAACCCCACCTAATGGAACCACTCTAGAAGATCACTTGGTTGCTGGATCGAGGAACTACCCTCAGTGCTATGGAGCTTAAGGACAACTCCAAATCAATCAACATGCTACATGCCATTCTTCCTTGTGTATGGGGCAGAAGCAGTTTTGCCTCCCGACATAGAACATGACTCGCCAAGAGTAAGACAATACTCGGAAGCCAAGGTAAAGGAGGCCCGATAATATGGAGTTGATTTACTCGAAGAAGCAAGAGAATTGGCATTATCGAGATCCGCCATATACCAAAAAAATCTCCGAAGCTATCATAGCCGGGAAGTCCAACCTCGCGTTTTCCGAGAAGGGGATATGGTGCTTAGACTAGTGCAACGCACAGATGGGATGCATAAACTATCACCCCCATGTGAAGGACCATTCATTTTAAGCAAAGCATTGCACAATGATTCATATTATTTGATAGATGCTCGTGAAGCACGGAAGAACAAGGCATAAAGATCGGGTGTGTTGGAGATATGCCCTAGAGGCAATAATAAATGTAGTTATTATTATATATTTGTGTTTATGATAAATGTTTACATTCATGCTAAAATTGTATTAACAAGGAAACATTAATACTTGTGTGATTTGTAAACTTAAATTGAAGTCCCTAGTAAAGCCTCTTCATAATACTAGCTTGTTCGTTAATAAATGATTGTGGTTTCCCTATCATGAACATTGAGATGTTATTAACAACAAGATCATATCGTTAGGAGAATGATATGGTGGACATACTCCTATAGATAAGCGTAGCATAAAGATCAAGTCATTTCAATAGTTCAATTGCTATATGCTTTCTGATACATAGTAACCTAATTCCTTCGACCATGAGATCATGCATATCAAATTCACTGGAAGGATGCTTTGATGACATCAAACATCACACCATAACTGGGTGGCTATAAAGGTGGCATTGAGTGTTCGGAAAGTATTGGTTGAGACACATGGATCAAGAGTGGGATTTGTCCATCCATATGACGGATAGATATACTCTGGGCCCTCTCGGTGGAATGTCATCCAATTAGCTTGCAAGCATGTGACTGGCTCACAAGGGATCACATATCACGGGAACGAGAAAAGAGTACTTATCGGTAACGAGGTTGAACTAGGTATGCAGAGATACCGACGATCAAAACCTTGGATAAGTAAACTATCGTGAGACAAAGGGAAATTGGTATCATATGTAAGTGGTTCATTCGATCGCAAAGTAATCATAGAAATATGTGGGAGCCATATGAATTTCTAGATTCCTCTATTGGTTATTGTTCGGAGAAGTGTCTCGATCATGTCCGCATAATTCACGAACCGTAGGGAGACACACTTAAGGATTCGACGTTGTTGAGTAGTTATGGAATGATGAGTAAGAGACGGAATGTTGTTCGGGGTCTCGGATGGGATCTGGGATATCACGAGGAGATCTGGAATGGTCCGGAGAATAAGATTCATATAAGGAAAGTCCTGTTTCGGGGTTGGAGAATGGTTCCGGTGTTTTTATCGGGAATGTTCTAGAAGGTTCCGGAATGTTTGGCACTCCGGAGGGGAAGGGTACATGAATGTGTCATAACAAGTTGGAATGATTGCATCATGTACTAGGTGTCATCGCTGAACAAAATAAAGGGTTTAATCAAATCCTAGTTTGAAAAGTCAAACGCCAATTTGAAAAGTCAAACGGCTATTTTGTGAGGTGGAGGGGAAGTAGGAAACCTACTTGGGGAGGAGTTCCCTCCCTCCACCGCCGGCCCACTTGGGAAACCGAGTTGGGGAGGGACTCCCCTCCCCTGGTGCGCCCCCTCCACCTATATAAGGAGGGGCAGGGCTGCCCCTCCAAACACACAACACCTCCACCCAAAACCCTAGCTCCCAGCCGCCGGCGCCGCCACCTCCTGCTGCCGCCGCCTAGGGAAACCCTAGCCGCCGACTTGGGCAGCTCCAAGTCCTAGCCGTCGGCCCTAGACCTTCCTCCTTGATGCGTCTAAACCCTAGATCGCCAAGGATCTCTCTCATAGTCCACCATACTCGCTCCGGCTTAAGGCGAAGCCCTGCGAGATCTCCCCTCTACTTCCGGTACCACGCCGTTGTGCTGCCGGAATCGCGAGAAGAGTGCTACAACCTCCGCTACCTGCTGGAACAAGGGTGAGGAAGGTCTTCATCGAGTACCGAACGTGTGACCGACTGCGGAAGCGCTGCTGGAACGCAGCGCCGGAAGGATCGTCTACGCGATCTTGAGATCGGGAAGAGTACGACTACATCACCCACGAGAATCCGCTCTCGTTAAACACTTTGGAATCTTCGAGGGTGAGTTATTCCATCGACTCGTTGCTACAATCTAGTAGATAGATCTTGGCTTGTTTGTTTGTATGCGGTGGAATTTTTTTGTTTTCCATGCTACGAAACCCTTCAGTGGTATCAGAGCCGTGTCTATATGTAGATCTGTTGCACGAGTAGAACACAATGGTCATTGTGGGCGTTGATGCTTTTGTTGTCGATTGCTTCTTGTGTATTTTGCATCTTGCGGGATGGTGGGATGAAGCGGCCCGGGCTCACCTTACATGACATCGTTCATGAGACTTGCTCCACGCTTGACATGCAACTTGTATTGCATAAGTGGCTTTGAGGGTGCATGTTTCTCCCAACATAGTTAAGATTCAATTTACAACGGGTGATTGACAATACTAGTATCAATGTTGTGGTTCTTGTTCGTAAGTAAGAACGACACTTATTGAAAGCCCCAAACCACGTAAAATATGCAAAGAAAGTAGAGGCGTCTAACTTTGTTTTGCAGGGGTGTGCTGTGATGTGATATGGCCATGATTGTGATTATATTTGATGTATTCAATGTTCCTTATTGTAAGTTGGCAACCGGCAGGAGCCATATGGTTGTCTTTAATTTCTGTTAAGACCCGCGTGTCTATTCAAAGTAGTTGTAATAGTTGAAGCCGGTGGACGACAACCATGGAGCAGCGTCATTGACCTTGATGCAATGCCGGCGATGATGGAGATCATGTTCGTGCTTGAAGATGGAGATCGGAAGCACAAAGAAGAAAGGCCATATCATATCACATATTATGAATTGCATGTGATGTTAATCCTTTATGCATCTTGTGTTGCTTAGTTAACGAGGAGAGTATTACAACCTCCGATGCCTGCTGGAACAAGGGAGAGGAAGGTCTTCATCAAGTACCGAACATGTGACCGACTGCGGAAGCGCTGCCGAAACACAGCGCCGGAAGGATCGTCTACGCGATCTTGAGATCGAAAAGAGTACGACTACATCACCCACGAGAATCTGCTCTCGTTAACCGCTTTGGATCTTCGAGGGTTAGTATTCCATAGACTCGTTGCTACAATCTAGTAGATAGATCTTGGCTTGATCATAGATTAGATCTTGATTGTGTGTTCATGCGGTAGAAATTTTTGTTTTCCATGCTACGAACCCCTACAGTGGTATCAGAGCCAGGTCTATATGTAGATCTGTTGCACGAGTAGAACACAATGGTCATTGTGGGCGTTGATGCTTTTGTTGTCGATTGCTTCTTGTGTACTTTGCATCTTGCGGGATGGTGGGATGAAGCGGCCCGGGCTAACCTTACATGACATCGTTCATGAGACTTGCTCCACGCTTGACATGCAACTTGTATTGCATAAGTGGCTTTGCGGGTGCCTGTTTCTCCCAACATAGTTAAGATTCAATTTACAACGGGTGATTGACAATACTAGTATCAATGTTGTGGTTCTTGTTCATAAGTTAGAACGACACTTATTGAAAGCCCCAAACCACGTAAAACATGCAAAGAAAATTAGAGGCGTCTAACTTTGTTTTGCAAGGGTGTACTGTGATGTGATATGGCCATGATTGTGATTATATTTGATGTATGCAATGTTCCTTATTGTAAGTTGGCAACCGGAAGGAGCCATATGGTTGTCTTTAAATTCTGTTAAGACCCGCGTGTCTATTCAAAGTAGTTGTAATAGTTGAAGCTGGTGGACGACAACCATGGAGCGGCGTCATTGACCTTGATGCAATGCCGGTTATGATGGAGATCATGTTCATGCTTGAAGATGGAGATCGGAAGCACAAAGAAGAAAGGCCATATCATATCACATATTATGAATTGCATGTGATGTTAATCCTTTATGCATCTTGTGTTGCTTAGTTAACGACGGTAGCATTATAAGATGATCCCTCATGCACATGAATTTCAAGTTCTAAAGTGTTCATCCTTAGTAAGCACCGTTGCTAAAGCTTGTTGTTTCGAAGCACCACGTGATGATCGGGTGTGTTAGATTCCGCAAGTGTATACAACGTGAGCAAGCCATATTTGCTCATGCGGAAGCTAAGGTTTGATCTTGACGAGCCTAGCATGTACAGACATGGTATCGGAACACGGATCACCGAAAGGTAAAGCATGAATCATATAGTAGATATGATGAACATGTCGATTGTTCGCCATTGAAGCTACATCAACTCTCGTGATGATCGGTGTTGATGTGGTGGATTTGGTTCGTGTGATCACTAAAACAATGTGAGGGATATTGTTTTGAGTGGGAGTTCACCTAGATTAATTTAACTATTAATTAGAACTCAATTTGTCATAAACTTAGTCTAAACTATTGCAAATATGTTGTAGATAAATGGCGGCCCCTACCATCAATTTTAATGCGTTCCTAGAGAAAGAAAAGTTGAAAAACAATGGAAGCAACTTCGCGGATTGGTTCCGCAATTTGAGGATTGTCCTCACAGCTGGTAATTTGACCTATGTGCTGGATGCACCGCTGGGTGACCCACCTGCAGCTACTGCTACCGATGAAGTAAAGAATGTTTACCTCGCTCGGAAGACTCAGTACTCCACAGTTCAGTGTGCTATCTTGTATGGTTTAGAATCGGAGCTTCAAAAAAGGTTTGAGAATTCAGACCCACATGATATTGTTCGCGATCTCAAATTGATCTTTGAGACTCACGCGACAATTGAGAGCTATGAGGCTTCTGAAAAGTTCTTTAACTACGAGATGGAAGAGGGCAGCTCCGTCAGTGAGCATGTGCTTAAGATGTCTAGGCACGCAAACAAACTTCAAAGCTTGGGTATAGTGATTCCTAATGCTTTGGGGATTTATTGTGTCCTCCAATCACTACCACCAAGTTACAAGAACTTTCTGATGAACTACAATATGCAAAACATGAACAAGCAGTTGCCAGAACTCTTCGCCATGTTGAAATCTGCAGAAGTGGAGATCAAGAAAGAGCACCAAGTGTTGATGGTCAATAAGACCACCAAATTCAAGAAAGGCAAGTCTAAGAAAAAGGGACACTTCAAGAAGGGTGGTAAGAAAGTTACCGCGCCGACGAAGAAGACCAAGGCTGGACCTAAGCCTGATACTGAGTGCTTTTACTGCAAGGGAGAAGGTCACTGGAAGCGGAATTGCCCAAAGTACTTGGCGGATTTGAAGAACGGCAACATCAAGAAGAAAGGTATATCCGATATACCTGTTATTGATGTGTATCTCACTAGTACTCGTAGTAGTGCCTGGGTATTTGATACTGGTTCGGTTGCTCATATCTGTAACTCAAAGCAGGTGCTGCAGAATAAACGGAAGCTAGCGAAGAATGAGGTGACGATGCGCGTGGGAAATGGATCAAAGGTTGATGTGATCGTGGTCGGCACGCTACCTATTCATCTACCATCGGGATTAGTTTTATACTTAAATAATTGTTATTTGGTGCCTGCGTTAAGCATGAACATTATATCGGGATCTTGTTTATTGCGAGACGGTTACTTGTTTAAGTCCGAGAATAATGGTTGTTCGATTTATATGAGTAATATGTTTTATGCACATGCACCTTTGATAGATGGTCTATTCTTATTGAATCTCGATAGTGGAAATACACATATTAATAACATTGAAGCTAAACGTTTGAAATCGAGCGATAACTCGACCTATATGTGGCACTGTCGTCTTGGTCACATTGGAGTGAAGCGTATAAAGAAACTCCATTCCGATGGACTTCTTGAATCACTTGATTTCGAATCACTTGATAGATGTGAAGCATGTCTAATGGGTAAAATGACTAAGACTCCATTTTCTCGTATGATGGAGCGAGTTGCGGACTTATTGGAAATCATACATACCGATGTGTGTGGTTCAATGAGTGTAGCATCGCGCGGTGGTTATCGTTATGTTCTTACCTTCACGGATGACTTGAGTAGATATGGGTATATCTATTTCATGAAACATAAGTCCGAAACTTTCGAGAAGTTTAAGGAATTTCAAAGTGAGGTTGAGAATCAACGTAACAAGAAGATTAAATTTCTAAATTCTGATCGTGGAGGTGAATATCTAAGTTACGAGTTTGGCGAGCATTTGAAGAAATGCGGAATACTTTCACAATTGACACCGCCGGGAACACCACAACGTAATGGTGTGTCCGAACGTCGTAATCGAACTCTTTTAGATATGGTTCGTTCTATGATGTCACTTACAGATTTACCGCTATCATTTTGGGGTTATGCATTAGAAACAGCCGCATTCACTTTAAATAGGGCACCATCTAAATCCGTTGAAACGACACCGTATGAATTATGGTTTGGGAAGAAACCTAAATTGTCGTTCCTTAAAGTTTGGGGTTGCGAAGCCTATGTAAAGAAGTTACAGCCGGACAAGCTTGAACCCAAAGCGGAAAAATGCATCTTCATAGGATACCCGAAGGAAACTATGGGGTATACCTTCTATCATAGATCCGAAGGCAAAATCTTCGTTGCCAAGAATGGATCCTTTCTAGAGAAAGAATTTCTCTCGAAAGAAGTGACTGGACGGAAAGTAGAACTCGGCGAGGTTGTCGAACCTTCTCTCGATATTGCGAGTAGCGCAGCACCGAAAGAAGTTCCTGTGGTGCCTGCACCAATAAGAGAGGAAGCTAATGATGATGATCATGAAACTTCGGTTGTAGTTGCTACAGAGCCTCGCGGGTCAACGAGAACTCGTACCACTCCTGATTGCTATGATCCCGTTATGAGTGTCATGTTGGTGGACAACACCGATGACCCTGCGACATATGAGGAAGCAATGATGAGCCCAGATTCCAATAAATGGGAAGAAGCCATGAAATCCGAGATTGGATCCATGTATGAAAACCAAGTATGGACTTTGGTGGACTTACCGGATGGCCGGAAGGCTGTCGAGAACAAATGGATTTTCAAGAATAAAACAGATGCTGATGGTAATGTTACTGTCTATAAAGCTCGACTTGTCGCAAAAGAGTTTCGACAAATTCAAGGAGTTGACTATGATGAGACTTTCTCACCTGTAGCAAAGCTAAAGTCTGTGAGGATTATGTTAGCAATCGCTGCATATTACGATTATGAGATATGGCAGATGGATGTCAAAACAGCATTCCTCAATGGAAACATTGATGAAGAGTTGTATATGATGCAACCCAAAGGTTTGGTCGATCCTAAAGATGCTAACAAGGTATGCAAACTTCAACAGTCCATCTATGGATTGAAGCAAGCATCCCGAAGTTGGAATCAACGTTTTGATAAGGTAATCAAAAGTTTTGGTTTTGTATAAACTTATGGAGAAGCTTGTATTTACAAGAAAGTGAGTGGGATCTCTGTAGCATTCTTAATACTATATGTAGATGACATATTGTTGATTGGGAATGATGTAGACCTTCTTAATAGTGTCAAGGAATATTTGAATAATAGTTTTTCAATGAAGGATCTTGGCGAAGCAGCTTACATATTAGGCATAAAGATTTATAGAGATAGATCGAGACGCCTAGTATCATTGTCACAAAGTACATATTTGGAAAAAGTTCTAAAGAGGTTTGGAATGGAAGATAGCAAGAAAGGGTTCTTGCCCATGTTGCCCAATACGACCTTGAGTAAAACTCAAAGTCCGACAACGGCAAAAGATAGAGAAAGGACGAGTAAAACTCCCTATGCCTCAGCCATAGGATCTCTAATGTATTCCATGCTATGTACTAGACCCAACATTGCATATGCTGTTAGTTTGACTAGCAGATATCAAAGTGATCCAGGAGTGGATCATTGGACAGCGGTCAAAAACATCCTTAAGTACTTGAGAAGAACTAAGGATATGGTTCTTTATTATGGAGGTGATTAACAGCTCGTTGTTAATTGTTACACCGATGCTAGTTGGAACACCGATCCGGATGATTCTAAATCACAATCTGGATACGTATTTACTTTGAATGGTGCAGCAGTTAGCTGGAGGAGTGCAAAGCAAAGCGTTGTGGCGAGATCTTCAACTGAATCGGAATACATGGCTGCTTCGGAGGCTTCACAAGAAGCGATATGGATGAAAGAGTTCATTACAGAGCTGGGTGTGGTTCCAAGTGCGCTGGACCCAATGTCTATCTACTATGGTAACATGGGCGCCATAGCCAATGCGCAAGAACCAAGGTCACACAAGAAGCTGAAGCACATCAAGCTGCGTTTTCACGCTATTCGAGAACATGTCCAAGATGGGGACATAAAGATTTGCAAAGTACACACTGATCTGAATGTGGCGGATCCGTTGACTAAACCTCTCCCGAGGGAAAAACATGACCAACACCAAACTGCCATGGGTGTTCGGTTTACCATGTAATCTAGATTAGATGACTCTAGTGCAAGTGGGAGACTGTTGGAGATGTGCCCTAGAGGCAATAATAAATGTAGTTATTATTATATCTTTGTGTTTATGATAAATGTTTACATTCATGCTATAATAGTATTAACAAGGAAGCATTAATACTTGTGTGATTTGTAAACTTAAATTGAAGTCCCTAGTAAATCCTCTTCATAATACTAGCTTGTTGGTTAATAAATGATTGTGGTTTCCCTATCATGAACATTGAGATGTTATTAACAACAAGATCATATCATTAGGAGAATGATATGGTGGACATACTCCTATAGATAAGCGTAGCATAAAGATCAAGTCATTTCAATAGTTCAATTGCTATATGCTTTCTGATACATAGTAACCTAATTCCTTCGACCATGAGATCATGCATATCACCTTCACTGGAATGATGCTTTGATGACATCAAACACCACACCATAACTGGGTGGCTATAAAGGTGGCATTGAGTGTTCGGAAAGTATTGGTTGAGACACATGGATCAAGAGTGGGATTTGTCCATCCATATGACGGATAGATATACTCTGGGCCCTCTCGGTGGAATGTCATCCAATTAGCTTGCAAGCATGTGACTGGCTCACAAGGGATCACATATCACGGGAACGAGAAAAGAGTACTTATCGGTGACGAGGTTGAACTAGGTATGCAGAGATACCGACGATCAAAACCTCGGATAAGTAAACTATCGTGAGACAAAGGGAAATTGGTATCGTATGTAAGTGGTTCATTCGATCGCAAAGTAATCATAGAAATATGTGGGAGCCATATGAATTTCCAGATTCCTCTATTGGTTATTGTTCGGAGAAGTGTCTCGATCATGTCTGCATAATTCACGAACCGTAGGGAGACACACTTAAGGATTCGACGTTGTTGAGTAGTTATGGAATGATGAGTAAGAGATCGAATGTTGTTCGGGGTCTCGGATGGGATCCGGGATATCACGAGGAGATCCGGAATGGTCCGGAGAATAAGATTATATAAGGAAAGTCCTGTTTCGGTGTTGGAGAATGGTTCCGGTGTTTTCATCGGGAATGTTCTAGAAGGTTCCAGAATGTCCGGCACTCCGGAGGGGAAGGGTACATGAATGTGTCATAACAAGTTGGAATGATTGCATCATGTACTAGGTGTCATTGCTGAACAAAATAAAGGGTTTAATCAAATCCTAGTTTGAAAAGTCAAACGCCAATTTGAAAAGTCAAACGGCTATTTTGTGAGGTGGAGGGGAAGTAGGAAACCTACTTGGGGAGGAGTTCCCTCCCTCCACCGCCGGCCCACTTGGGAAACCGAGTTGGGGAGGGACTCCCCTCCCCTGGCGCGCCCCCTCCACCTATATAAGGAGGGGCAGGGCTGCCCCTCCAAACACACAACACCTCCACCCAAAACCCTAGCTCCCAGCCGCCGGCGCCGCCACCTCCTGCTGCCGCCGCTGCCTAGGGAAACCCTAGCCGCTGACTTGGGCAGCTCCAAGCCCTAGCCGCCGGCCCTAGACCCTCCTCCTTGGTGCTTCTAAACCCTAGATCACCGAGGATCTCTCTCATAGTCCACCATACTCGCTCCGGCTTAAGGCGAAGCCCTGCGAGATCTCCCATCTACTTCCGGTACCACGCCGTTGTGCTGCCGGAATCGCGAGAAGAGTGCTACAACCTCCGCTGCCTGCTGGAACAAGGGAGAGGAAGGTCTTTGTCGAGTACCGAACGTGTGACCGACTGTGGAAGCGCTACCGGAACGCAGCGCCGGAAGGATCGTCTACGCGATCTTGAGATCGGTAAGAGTACGACTACATCACCCACGAGAATGCGCTCTCGTTAAACACTTTGGAATCTTCGAGGGTGAGTTATTCCATCGACTCGTTGCTACAATCTAGTAGATAGATCTTGGCTTGTTTGTTTGTATGCGGTAGAAAAATTTTGTTTTCCATGCTACGAAACCCTTCAGGGTGATGAGACCAAAAGTCCATGGAATGTGGCATTGCTCCATCCTTTCTACACTTAGGAGAAGCAATGTATGTATCTCTCGAACTCTCATATGTCGGACACTTATGCCGGCTATGTGCTGATAATAAAATAGTATGACTAAAAAACTGACTCGAGGACTACCCCTCATGTTTACTCTTAAATATTTCATGTTGGCTGGTGTTGACACTTAAACTTATCTCAGAACAAGTAATGATTACTCGTATAAGGTCAACTCTTCGACTATGCTGTTGTCCAAAAACACGACTTCATGGCAAGCAAGAGAAAAAGACCAAGGACGGGTAAACATGAACAGCGGATAAGTAAGGGAAGAAATGCGAGTCGTCCCTATGTATGCTTATAACTAACCCATTGACTTGGTGGCCTCGCTGTTAGCACCGTCGTCCTCAGAAGTCTTGGCAAGCGGCTCGGAGAGATCAAGGAAGCTGGGCCCGTCGCACCAGGCATGCACCAGAGCGTACTCCACCATGGCATAGGATCGCTCTTGGCGCTTCTTGATGAGATCAGGATTGTGGATCCACTTGCCTTCGGCCCTCATATGCTGGAGAACATCAAGATTGATATCCTCATACCATGAGAGCACAAAATCAAGGGCCTTTTCCGCTGCGACACGACGAGCCAAATCATGCCATTGATCAAGTATTCCTTGGTGAGTAGCAGCTTGGCAACCAAAGGCTCAACGAGCGTGGGTACATCTTCATCCGGCCAGAGCATCCTAAATGCATGGATTGCCGACTTAAGTAAGTCGACACCGCGTGACTTCAATGTGGTCACACGCTCTGAGAGCGTGGCAAGATGCTCGTCGATGGTGATCTCGCCGTTCACTGGGGCTCCAGATTCGGCTCGCACTTTCTTCATTGCCCTTAAGGTGAACATGTCGGCCTTAGAGAAGTTCTCTGCAAAAATGGAGGAGCATCAAAAACAACGGGAAAGAAGTAAAGAGTAAGGATAAGGATACATTGAAAAGAGTAATAACTCACTACCGATGAAAGAATTGATCGTGCCGAGCTTGGTCTGCTAGGTCTTTGCCTTGGCCTGAAGAGCTTCCAGATCTTGATGAGCCGACTGCACCGCTAACTCAGCATCCTTGAGCAATTGATTTGTCTTCTTAGCACTGGCGTCATGCTGCCCATCTTTCTCGGCGAGCTCCTGGCGCAGGCCCTCCAACTCAGACTTGTGCTTCTGCTCCTTGTCCGCCCCCTGCTACTTCAGCCGAGTCACCTCGTTTCACTCCTTCTGGAGCTCGACCTAGTGCTGATCTGCTTATTCAGAACATGTGACTCGTTAGTGACAACAAACCATCTCGGCCTTGCCGAGATAAAACTGGAAAATAAGGAAACACAAATGCTAAGCAATCACAAGATTTCTAAGGAAAAGGGACTTAATTTCAGCGTCACTGATCTGCTTATGCAGCATATCAATGGTGGATTGGGCAGAAGCTATGGAAAAATAGTGAGGAAAACTCAAGAGGACAGAACAAAAGAGATTTGCTAAGTAAAAGCGAGCCGAGTAAGAAAAATACATTGGCCCTGAACCTCAGCTTTGAGATCCTAGTGAGCAACCTCAAGCTTTCGGTATTCCAGAAGAAGAGCCTAATGCACCTTAGTACGCTAGTTATGCGTAAGCTACACGAAAGCGATTTAATCATAAGATACTCAGTACATCAAGTAATTCTATCCCGGCAGAAAGAGGAAAGTACATATGCAAACGGTTGATCTTACAGCCGAATAAGTGCCTTACTCGGCAGTAACCTCGGGGACTAGGGAACATGTATGAATATAAAGATACTCAGTACGCAAAAGAGTAATGATATCACATACCTCGTTCACATGATCTGCTCGGGCCATCAGAGCGATTGCCTGCTGGGTCATCTCGGAGACAGCCTTGGGGCCCAATTGCAGCTGCTGGCCAGAACTAGAGCTCACTTCTTTCTCTCCTGCGGCATTCCAAGCTATGGCATAGCGCTCTGCAGAGCCAAGGCCCTGCCTGCTGAGTGTCCGAGTAAGGACTTGCCCTTTTTTTAGGCTAGCCCCCACTCCGGCATGGGTAGCAGTGACACTGGCATGCAAGGTGTCATCCCGGGGAACGTTGCCAGACCCGGCAGCGGCACATTCGCCCAACTGACCCGCCGGAGCAGGTGTCTTTGTTGATGGTGTGGGCCGAATCTACGGAGCGGATCCTGGGGCATATACCAAGGTCAATTGCCTCGAAGCTGATGGCTTAATGGGCGTAGAGCAAGTCTGTCCTTGAGGAACACGTCGGGTCTTATCCTTGACCAAAGAGGCAGGGGGAGCAGATCTAGAACTGGTTTGAGAAGACAATGGAGCTGAATGAGCAGGCTCAACAAATGGTAGTGGAGCAATAGCTGGGTTCACGGGCGGATCAACAACAAGAGGACTGATAATAGGGGTGTTCTGGGCGGACTCGGCACCGATATTGCTAGCGTCGGGTCTCAAGTCTAGATCGGAAAGAGCAACTGGAGAAGGAGGCCGAATCTCCTCTAACGGACGCGCCGTCAGATCAACCTCACTCTGAGACTCATGAATCTCAGTTGAGGGGGTAGTGACCTGAACGGGGCTCTGCACGACAGGATCGGAACGAGGAGAAGAAATAGGCTTTGACTGGGAAGAGGTCATGTTGGGAGATGCTAGGTTGGCAGACATAGCAGCGCTAAAAATAAACACAGAGAACTATAAGAAAACAAACATGAAAAAGAAAAAGAAAACAAAGGGTAATAGACAGCTAAAGTTACCCGGAGATGGTCGGGTCGCGAGGACTGCGACAAACAGTGACTCAGCGTGTGGTAATCTTGCGAGGTTGGGATGATGTAGCTTCAGAAGGAGCAGCAGGATCGGCTCGGCGCCTCTTGGAAGGCTGAGTGCTGGAGGAAGTCCCACGTCGCTTATTCAGTTTGGCAGCAAGGAGCTTGCCATATCCGCCTATAGCAAGAGGGGGATCCTCATGTATCTGGCCAGCTGCATCAGTAAATGAAAAGCTCAATGGGACAAGTCAGAAAGTTAGGTCAAAGAACAAGTACCTCTAGCACTTCAGAATCCACATCGTCATCATCTGACCAATCCTGCAAAGCATTTCGAGTAAAGGTCTTACCCAAAGCAGGAGCAGCGGCAGCGTGCGGGATCGGCATAAAACACTCCCGGTCATACTCGACCTCATCCTCATCCGATCGATCATCAAGATAACCACCAGGAGGGACGGTGCTATCATCAACCTGATGCATGAGATTCTATGAAAGATAAACAGAATGAAATCAGTAAAAGAACGGAATGGCTAGTAAACACCAGGTAAATTATGTCGGCAGGACTCAATGACTCGGATGCTTACCCACGGGCCAGGCCTATCTCGGCTAATAGAGGACAACTCCAAGCCCAGTTTTCCACTAAGTTCAGCTTACAAATTGAGCTGACTCGGCTGGCCAAGGAATCGTTGGTGAGCTCATGGGTGGAGTGTCGAGTAGGATCACGGGGACAGCTCATAAAGCACATCTTGTGGCTTCTGTCCTGGATGGGACTGACTCAGCGGGCGATGAAGGCGCACATGAGGTCTTCCTCGATTAGATGGAAGTGCAAACCCGCGCTCAAAATGCGAAAGGAAAACCACGCGCTCATTGGGCTCAGGTTTGGGAACAATCTCACCGATGGGGAGGCGGCAATCGACCTCGAGCGGAATACGCCTGATGGAGCGCAACCACTCAAGCTCCTCCACAGTGACTTCGGAGCCCTCCCAGCCACCGCGCTCGCCGGTGGTCTCGTGCTCCTCCACTTCTTCGCCGCCGTCACGGGCATCCATGATTTCGTGCGGCTCGGGCTCTTCCGCTGTTGGAAGAGGCCTGGAAACGCAGGGACCCTTCGGAGAATTGGAAGGAAAATGAGAGAATCGCCGGGGCAGAGAAACAAGGAAGAGGAACAACAAAAGGGCGGTTCTGGATTGAAAGATGCAAGGAGGAAGAAGGTAAAGGGGGAAACTGAACCAGCAAGGGAAGTTAATTTCCCCACGCCCCTACTTAAGGGGAGTAAAAAACGGCATGGGATCCCTTTGCGCTGTGTGTCTGTTGTGTTGACGTGTACATGGACGAGTGAGCGCATCAGCAAGCGCCACGTGTACGCAATACACGGAAAATCCAAAGCCATGTCACGCTGCGCAAGACACGGGGCGCTAAGCGATGGGACTGCCACAGTGACAGGAGTAACTGCGCCGCCGTCACTGTGCAGTCAGCATTTGAGACAGAATTTGAGGCAAGCAATCATGATTACAGCCTGTCAGTTACTAAGGCAAGACTAAAATGACTCGGCAACATCAAAAATGACTCGGCATGATGCACGGAAGGAGAAGAAAGTCAAATATGAGATTCGGAAAGGGCAAGCCAGACTCGGCAAAGATTGAGGTGACGCCAAAACAGTGCATCCTGCACAATAAATGCTAAGAGAAAATAGAAGTTCCAAATACATTAAAGGAACCTCGAGACGCCTAACAACAAGAACAGCTAGGCCTCACCAGCTTCGGGGACTAATGTCAGGGGGATAACCCCCAGTAGGGTCATAAGGGGTAAAAACATTACCCAGCTTGGCTTATGCCGAGTCAAAGAAGCCTCTAGTCAGGTATCAATGGCCGGATACGAAGCTTATGCGTGGCCGATATGAAAACTATGTCGGCTCGTATAGGACAAAATTGTTGTTCTTGCAGGTAGCGATGAGCCGGGTCTCACAAGGGAAGGACGAGTCAGAAAGGACGCGTGGCCACTTTCCGAGTGAGATTCATGAGGGACCATGGAAAATCATGGTCAAAAGAGCAGGGCGACGCCGGGTGACATAAAAGGAGCAGGGTGACGCAAAAATCAAGGGCTGACGTACAAAGAAGCTATATGACGCCAAAAGAGATGGAGGCTATGTAACATCCCAGCATTAGAGGTTAGAAATAAGCTGAACTCAGATGTGTGCATTGCATTCATGCATAGAAAATCCGAATAATTTTCGCGCTTTTGAACAAAACTTGTCAAAGTGATTGAATCTTCTCTCAACTTGATGGAATTGAAGTAGATCATCAAGTTGACTGCGATAAGATTCAATATGATCTTTACTAAAACCTTATTTTGGGTAAACATAATTTTATCTAAGGGGAGATCAAATGCAATAAAATTAAAATCACAACATATTACTTAATGATTGATATCTGATCCTTAGGTGATCATTTTATAGTATTCATTCCAACAACCATGAATACCAAGATATGAATACAACTCAAGTAACAAGAGTACAGTAACCAAATCTTGATCTATTTCATTCTTATCCATTTTCTACCATGAGTATCATGGTAGTTATTAACCACTAATAAAGCCTTGATTAGTCAACTAGAAACCTAAGTCATAAATGATCAAAGAATTATAATGATCATGCTCATGACACTAAGAGTGAATGATTATATCATGTATAAGTGATATTAGTGATAGAACATGACTAGACCCTAGTGTGGAAATGTGTCCTAGGTTAGTCATGACACATCACAATGGTCCTAAGTTAGTATATGAGTTACTGAGGCAAGTAAAGGATAAGATAGTATGATTAAGCTGATGCCAGAGCAACATTGAGTTATTGAAGTAGTAATACTTCTTTTACATGATATTAGACACTTGTGGAAAGTAGGTTTTGATAGATACATCTATTGGCGTAATATTAGTAATGGAGGATAGAGGAAGTATAAAAAGGGAGTTAGACTCAACTATCTAGTTGATTTACAAGGAGGAAGTACTTGTGAAGTAAAGCTCATCATGTTAAACCATTATGATGAATGTGAAGAAGTAATATATCTAGGAAGGAATTCCTTATTTAGAAATCAAGAATTATGAGATACGGAAGATAGGAATTCTTGGTAATCATTCAACCTAAATCTATAATCAAACTCAATATCTATTTCATCTGTATGATCAACCATCTTATTTCCACAAGGGCCTATAGGAATATTTTCCTATAGCAAATCACTTAAGCATATCTTGCCACTTCACTACATTAAAACCATAAGTGCCTAGAAACTATAATTATCAACTCTTGATCTAAAGCCATTCTAAAGAACAACTCTTTTACTTTACCTTAAATAATGGTATCATTTCCAATCACAAGCATAAAAGACAATATGTCTGAAACCTTAAATGTTATTCCTACTTATAAGAACATGAATAAATTTAAACCTCCTAAAACAAATAGTAAAGATTTATAATCTTAAATCCTAAATTTATATGCAAGATATAACCAACTATTTATCTTGATATCATTTAATTCCAAGAGAATAACATTAACCATTTAAATTCCCAAGAATTTATGTGTCATAAAATAAAAAGAATCACTATACAAAAATTTCTTTAATATGATAAGTTAATAAAAATTAAATCACATGAATTAATAGTAATGCATTCCTTAATAAATTATGGTTTATTTAGGTAATCAAACTCATAACAAAAACTTTTACATGATATTAATAGAAAAAGGACCTTTATAAAGCAAACAAAGAAAATATAAACATTATATAATAAAGATTCACTAAATGAATCTAAAGTATATTTAATTTGTTGCTGCAAGTATTTAGCAAGAATAATTCTAAAAGGAATATTCAAAACAATTGTTAAAATACAAAATCTAGAAAAGTAAACAGAATTTGAAAAGAAATAAATCATATAAACTACTCAGTTTTGAATCTGGCGCGAGGCCATTTCCTAACCTTCTATCCGCTACACATGCGCAGTACACATCAGACCTAGTAATGGCCCAGCGAGGACATCCCTTTACCTTTCTCTCTGGCTGACTAGTGGGAACGAAGACGGACTGCAGAAAGATTTGGAAGAATTGCTAGGGGGTTTTCCACAAAAGCATCATCGTCGTCTTCCTCCTCCAGCTAGAAGCAGCTTGCTGGACGGCGGCGATGCCGTCCGCCGCATCATCTGCGCCAGGATTAGCACTGCCGACACTGACAAGGATAAGAACGCCACGAAACCCTTTCCCCTCGTCCTCATCCCCATTTCCTCTCTTCCTCCCGAATTTCTCCTCTATCCAAAACCCTAGCTCCCCGTAGCTATGCATCGTCGTCGATAGGGGTCACCCCAGAGTCCATGGCATGGTCGAGGAGAATCGCCGTGACATCCACTTCATCGTAGTAGGCTAAATAGAACAAAGGGAGCTCGGGTGGGTGCGAATTTCATCGTTCCTTTCAGTCAGGGTTCGTCAGAGAAGTTGATCGTGTACTCACCTCCGACCGTGCCGGTCCTCGTTGACCTCTCTATCATCATCCGGGTGAGTTCCTGAACCCTCTATAGGAAATCCTATACCTTGTGATACAGGTATCGGAGAAGAAACCAACTATAACCTTAGAGAGCCTTATGGGCCCTATGGGGGTAATACCAATCCAATCGACTTAGAGGAATATTCCGGTAGTTACTATACCAATATGTATGAATGGATCAAGGAAAAGGCGAAGGAACCATCTTACTTTGAGTAAGCGTTGCAAGAAACGCAGGAATATCCTGCAGAAAATTACGCCAACTCTAGTCATTTTTCAATGACTAACATCAGTCTGGGTACTTCTGATCAAGAATACGCACCTCTTGGATGCTCTTATGCTCTAGAAGGCAGTCGTAGGACTTCACTTCATCATGTACGGAACTCCCGGAAGCACTAGAGAAGGATGAAAGTAAGAATGGAATGAAGTCCGAAGGGATGAGTGCTTGAATAATGTACATAGAGGGTAATGTGTATTGTAGTTTTGAGACGTTTGCAAAAATTAGTGAGGATATAATCACAGGAACAAGAAGTTCTTGTAAGATAGCTATTGTAACATCCCAAAAATCATGATTTATAAAGTTTTCATATCATTCATGAATTCATAAACATCTAGGATAATTTTCAAATAAGATTTCAAAAACAGAAGCAAATTGTTGTCTATTATTTTATGTAGGAAAAACAATGACTTTACTTCCACTCTATAACATAAGAATACTTGTTTTAACCAGTAAAGGATTGAACATAGGTTTGATTGATAATTCTAAAGCTTGGTCAAAGTTTTTAAAAAAAATATGAATTCAAAACCATTCATATGCCTATTAAAAATAATTAATTAAGGCATGATTTTTATTTTAAACTCAATGGCCAATGTAATCTTGAGAGAACAGAAATGCTCCACACTCAAATATGTGCAAGTTTCAGTTTACAAAAATCCAGAAAGAGTTTGAATTCAAAACCATTTGAAATCATTTGAAAAGGATTCCTGGAAAATCAATTAGAAAAAGAAAAAGAGAAGAGAATAAAGAAAAGGCTGGCGCCACCAAACAGGCCCAGCAGCAGAACCAGCCCATTAGCCAGCCCACCCGGGACTCCCTCTCCTATCTGTTTCTCACCCAGCCCGCGCACACCCCCTCGCTGGGTCCCGCAGCCACGTCACCCCTTCGTCCCCAAATCCCGCGACGACCAGCTCGCCGCTATGGTTTCTTCCCCATTCAAACACGATGAAATCGCGCTTGATTACCATTTATTCGCCGAGTAATTCCCTCCCCCGCTCTGGCTATTTAAACCTCTCCCTCTCCGAGTCATTTTCCCCCACCCAGCACCACCAGAGTGCCGCCAGGCTACCAGAATTAAGCTTCACACCGCCGCTATTCCGACGAGCTCCGGCGAGCTATTATGGTGAGCTCCGAGCACCCCCTAGCTCTAGTTCACGCGACTGTGTTCGCCAGGTTCTTGCGCACATTCTAATGCTTGCCGCTTGTTCCCTTGTGGCCTAGGACGTCGCCTTCGTCTTCAACCGAGAGAACCCGATGACGAGAAGAACTCCGGCGAGCGATTCTGTTCGTGTCTGTGCGGCTCCGCCCAAACCGCGACCATGTTGAGCATCTCCACGACTTCGCGACATCGGTAAGCACCAGCGCACCCTCCCTACACCTCTGACCTCTTCGGCGAGTCACCGCCAGAGGCGTCGGTGCCGCTAGCGCCATTCTGCCGCTGGATCTTGGTCAGTTAGATCTGATCCATTGGATCTAGATCCAAAGGCCTCGATTAGATCTTTAAGTGAAGCGGTACGATTATATCTAGGCCGTGCGCAGTCACTTAAATCCAACGGCCCTCGTCAATCAATCCGTGCAAAATGGTGCCAACCAATAGAAACAGCCCAGGTGGCCTAGCCTGTTTGTTTAAAATTCTAGAAATGATTTTTGAATGTTTAAACTTATAAAATTCATAACTTTTGTTCTGCTTATCCAAAAAATACAAATAAGATACCATTGGAATCACAAAAATAAATCCTACACATATATGGGCTTAGTCTTGTATTTTGTTTCTGTTAAAATAGGATTTTATGCAGAGACATTTGTAGGCTTATTTTGTGTATAAAAATTAATGGGAAAATGTTTTAAAGATCAAATAAAGTTTATTTGGTGTATAAATCTTTAGTTTATTGATCAGTAATATTCTACTTGACTTGGATGGTTTGGAAAAATCATCACATGGCATTTGCATACATTCATATATTTTTGTTTGATTATTTGAAATGTAAATTTGGTGCTATCATTGTATGTGTAGATTTTGGTGCTAGTGGTGATTGTGACTGTGAGGATTGTTGTTACTACCCCAACTACCAAGGCAAGTGGTGCTTCATACTTTTATCCCAATATTTTTACTATGCATTAGAAATATTTTGTATAGGGCTGCATGATAAATTTTGCTAAGTATCTATATGCTATGCTTGGAAAATCCTATTAGTTGTAGAATTGTCAGAATTTTATCTAAGTTAAGATACTTGCTATTGCCATACTTAGCCTAGCTAGTAGCAACCAAGGGTGGAATATACACATGCTATGGAAAAATATTGGTAAGTCTTTGACTTATGTTTTTGTCTAATAAAACAACTAAGTGAATGAAACACCTGGGTGGAATGGTAATTGCTTGGTGGATTTTGGTTGAGTGGTTACCAGGGCCCATTTTCCAATGGTCTACCCTGTGTATCTTACTTGTGGAATGCCACCTAGGAACAAAGGGATTTGAGATGCCATATGTTAAGAAACTTCTAGTGCAGCCACATGGCATTATGGGATCTGCCTGGATCATATAGGTTGCAATAACTTAGCCAAATAGACAGTTGGTGGTAGGGGATGATAGGTTTGGAGCACGTCTATTTTGGTCTAAGGGAAGGCTTCTAAAAGGTTTTGTCTTGATGAAAATCAAGGCATGTGGGGAAAGTGCACCACCTCTGCAGAAGGAAGAAACTAAGTACTTAGTCGTGTCCCCGGTAAAGGACAAATTGAGCATCAAGACATGGAAGCTATCAAGAATCTCCTCATCCCAATTTCTAAGTTAAAACTTGTGGTTGAACAAGGGTGAAGGTTCACCAATGTCTATTGGTGGTTCCTTGGGAGTTTTTGCCAAACAAAAACTTAGTGTTTTCAACTGATGGGTAAAACCTATTTTGAGCAAAGCAAGTCTAAGCTAGACTTAGCCAAATTCATGTAGAAGCTAGATACTATTATTCTACTAAGGTATCACTTGCCAATACTATTCCAATATATTGACCCACTGTGGTTGTAACTTGTGATGTTGCAGGTTACTCTGATGAGGATTAGGGTTATGAGTCTACACTCAACATGCTTGCCTGTGGCAAATGAAGATGAAGACTGTTATTTATATAGTTAATTTAAACTCTTGTACTAGCCTATGGCTATGGAGTTGTAAAAGACTATGTTATCTCTGGAATAACGATGTAATAATGGCCATTGCTTCTATGTACTTCATCTTAAACTGTGGATGCTAGCATTTGATCCAGGGACTAGCATTGCAATCACAGGGACCTTTACCTTTATAAAGGTGGGGTCTTACAACTATGTAATGTATAGGAGAGGCGAACTGTTGGAACGTTCAGTTCATCTGTAAAATATCTAAAACCTATGTATAATATATGGTATATGTTTTGTTGTTTATCGACTTTTAGATTTTCTTGAATCTTCTTGATTGACTAGATCTATACATGAATCTTGATTTCGTGTTGCAACATCTAGTACTACTTGATGTTACTAGACCTAGATAGATAAAGGGAATACATGTAAGGGAGTGACGAGTTGCAAGGATCAAAGTGAAGATTTACATAAAGAGTGAAGCCAAGAATAAGGAGAAACAACGTAATTTGAAGGATGGATCAAGTTCAAATCATTACTATCCAGCGATAAGAAGTAAGATTAATGTAGGAAATATATGGAGCAACAAGAAGTGGTGAAATTAAGTTCACCCAAAATAGGTGGTGTTGTTAAGACGTTAACAAAGTAGTTACATTATATTCATGGAAGTATCATGAATCAGTACAAATAGTGAGCCTTGAGAACAAAATAGTATTCAAGCTCTGACAATTCAGAGAGAATACCAGTAGTAGGTCGAAAACTCATAGGGTAATGCGTACACCCAAGGATGGTCTGCAGCTGGTATTTGATCCACAGCTGGTATCCTGTCCGCAGCTGGTATTTGGTTGACTTAGTTAACCATATTATCTTGTTGTTGCATAAAGATCATAAAACTTTGCCTAAATTAGAAATGACATAAAGAAGTATACAAATTTAAGGCGACCGTCTTTCGAGATGCCCCGCAAAATTAGACCTACTAAAGATAGAATGTCCAAATAGGAAGTAAGCCAAGTAATGTTGGTAGGTTCACTTCGGAGATCCACAATTATGTGGGTTCACCATAAACTCTTCCGTGAAACCATAATTAGGTAGAGTATAAGTTGAACAGAAACTAACATGCGAGTTATAAAGCCAATGGTTACTGTATAGGTAGTATAGAGACCTTAGTAAACCCTAAGGGGGAGAGTAAATAGTAAACGAAAGAATTCTTATCTAAATCTCCGAGTAATGGTACTTGAAAAAATATTTAAGTTAATAATAAAAGGTTGTTTCAAAGCTTGATAGGGTAAGAGCTAGAAGGTGATAGAATAGGTTAGTCCTAATGGACTAATTCTGAAGGAGACAACTCTTAAGTGAACCTTAAGATGTAATATAGCACATCTAATTGGTCATGTATAATGGAACAAGAAATTCTAATGGGTATGGACTAAATGTATTCAACATCAATCTTCGGAAGGACTTCCAGTACAACCCATATAATGATAAATCAAAGATTAGTCTTTTGGCCTTAACTATTGAGTAATAAAATTTAAAACCCTGTTTTAGTGACACCTCCTAGACCTTACATAGTATAATAAAGAAGTTCAATTATTAAGTAAAGGGGTTGGATTAGGATACCTAATCAGGGAAATGAACTAGATAAGATACACCAAATAAAGCATTTTGTAATAAAGACATATCCCTAAAGGACTGAAGTAAAGGGAACTTTAGAGAATTGGAGACAACAATTTGAAGATTGTTGAAGTGTGATGAGAATTCAAGAAAAGGATCTGGATATGGAATACTATAATTATTTCCATTTGAGGTTACCCTGGAGCTGAGATGTGTCGTAACCAATACAAGTCAATTCCTCATTCCGAATCGTGAGAGTATACGAACTTCGAGGACGAAGTTTATTTTAAGGGGGAGAGTCTATCACATACCAGCATTATAGCTTAGAAATAAGCTGAACTCAGATGTGTGCATTGCATTCATGCATAGAAAATCCGAATAATTTTCGCGCTTTTGAACAAAACTTGTCAAAGTGATTGAAGCTTCTCTCAACTTGATGGAATTGAAGTAGATCATCAAGTTGACTGTGATAAGTTTCAATATGATCTTTGCTAAAACCTTATTTTGGGTAAACATGATTTGATCTAAGGGGAGATCAAATGCAATAAAATTAAATCACAACATAGTACTTCATGATTGATATATGATCCTTAGGTGATCATTTTATAGTATTCATTCCAACAACCATGAATACTAAGATATGAATACAAATCAAGTAATAAGAGTCCAGTAACCAAATCTTGATATGTTTCATTCTTATCCATTTTCTACCATGAGTATCATGGTAGTTATTAACCACTAATTTCTTATCACGCTTTGTGGAGGAAGGAAATCAAGCCAAGACCATTCACCACATATCTTTCCTTCTATAAAGAAAATCCTTATCATCTCTATTGAACCATATTTTAATACCTATTGAATATCAATGTTGAGTAATCAATTATTGATATATCAATTCTTAGGCTATCAAATCTTGATCTAATAACCCTTGTCCTTATCATATCTATCACTTAAAGCTTATAAAGAAAGAAGTAAAATTAGGTAAGTAGTAATGCTAGCTTTAGATATCATCTATAGATGGGAATGTTTGAAGAGAATCAAATTAATAGAATACTTGATGGGGGTTAATTCACTCCTGAATAAGATAGAAGAGTTATCCTAGATAAAGATATATATGGTAACCAAGAAGATTATAAGGATGAATTCTGAAGATAGTTACCAGGAGTAATCCTATTGGATCAAGTAGGAATAGTCAATGAATAAATCTCCTAGTCAAGTAGAGATATTAAGAAGATAATCATAATACAACTATAATGTTGTATTAATAAAGCCTTGATTAGTCAACAAGAAACCTAAGTCATAAATGATCAAAGTATTATAATGATCATGCTCATGACACCAAGAGTGAATGATTATATCATGTATAAGTGATATTGGTGATAGAATATGATTATACCCTAGTGTGGAAATGTATCCTAGGTTAGTCATGACACATCATAATGGTATAATGAGAAGTTAGTATATGAGTTACTGAGGCAAGTAAAGGATAAGATAGTATGATTAAGCTGATGCCAGAGCAACATTGAGTTATTAAAGTAGTAATACTTATTTTAAATGATATTAGACACTTGAGGAAAGTAGGTTTTGACAAATACATCTATTGGAGTAATATTAGTAATGGAGCATAAATGAAGTATAAAAAGGGAGTTAGAAGCAACTATCTGATTGATTTAGAAGGAGGAAGTACTTGTGAAGTAAAGCTCATCATGTTAAACCATTATTATGAATGTGAATAAGAAATATATCTAGGACGGAATTCCTTAATTAGAAATCAAGAATTATGAGATATGGAAGATAGGAATTCTTGGTAAGCATTCAACCTAAATATATAATCAAACTCAATATCTATTTCATCTGTATGATCAACCATCTTATTTCCACAAGGGCCTATAGGAATATTTTCCTATAGGAAATCACTTAAGCATATCTTGCCACTTCATAACATTAAAACCATAAGTGCCTAGAAACTATAATTATCAACTCTTCATCTAAATCCATTCTAAAGAACAACTCTATTACTTTACCTTAAATAATGGTATCATTTCCAATAACAAGCATAAAAGACAATATGTCTTAAACCTTAAATGTTATTCCTATCTATAAGAACATGAATAAATTTAAACCTCCTAAAACAAATAGTAAACAGTTATAATCTTAAACCCTAAATTTATGTGCAAGATATAACCAACTATTTATCTTGATACCATTTAATTCCATGAGAATAACATTAACCATTTTAATTACCAAGAATTTATGTGTCATAAAATAAAAAGGATCATTGTACAAAAATTTCTTTAATATGATAAGTTAATAAGAATCAAATCACATGAATTAATAGTAACGCATCCCTGATTTATTTAGGTAATCAAACTCATAACAAAAACTTCGACATGATATTAATAGAAAAAGGAACTTGATAAAAGGAAACAAAGAAAATATAAACCTGATATAATAAAGGTTCACTAAATGAATCTAAAGTATATTTAATTTGTTGCTGCAAGTATTTAGCAAGAAGAATTCTAAAAGGAATATTCAAAACAATTATTAAAATACAGAAGCTAGAAAAGTAAACAGAATTTGAAAATAAATAAATCAAATAAACGACTCGGTTTAGAATCTGGCCCGAGGCCATTTCCTATCCTTCTATCTGCTACTCATGCGTAGTACACAGCAGGACCAGTAACGGCCCAGCGAGGACATCCCTTTACCTTTCTCTCTGGCTAACTGGTGGGACCGAAGAGGTACTGCAGATTGAGTTGGAAGAATTGCCAGGGGGGTTTCTGCAAAAGCGTCGTCATCGTCTTCCTCCTCCAGCTGGAAGCAGCTTGCTGGACGCCGGCGATGCTGTCCGCCGCCGCATCTGTGCCAAGATTAGCGTTGCCGACACCCGAGAAGGATAAGAATGCCACGAAACCCTTTCCTCTCGTCCTCATCCCCATTTCCTCTCTTCCTCCCAAATTTCTCCTTTATCCAAAACCCTAGCTCGCCGGAGCCACGCATCGTCGTCAATAGGGGTCGCCCCAGAGTCCATGGCATGGTTGAGGAGAATCATCGTGGCATCCTCTTCATCCTAGTAGGCTTAATAGAACAAGGGGAGCTCGGGTGGGTGCGAATGTCATCGTTCCTTTCCGTGAGGGTTCATCGGAGAAGTTAACCGTGTACTCACCTCCGACCGCGCCGTTCCTTGTCGACCTCTCTATCGTCATCAAGGTGAGTTCCTGAACCCTCTAGTACTTCCCAATCATGTTATCTCGTTGTAAATCGCCGTCACACTATAAGTCACCGTTAGAGCTCGTCGGAGCCGAAGCTCCGATGACCATTTCCGAGCGGCGCCGCCATGATAAGGTTCACCATGTCGCACTGATTCTAACAAGACTAATCACTCTTGCTAACTCGCGTTAGAATGCCGTCGCCGTATCGCATCTAACCGTCACCAGCAAGGTGACGTCATGATGTTGTCACCTTGCGCCACGTCGACGTGTTGACCAGGTCTGCGTGTTGAATAGTCCATGCCAACGTGGCCACTGGACCACATGTGTGTGACTTAGGCTAGAACCATTCTGTGTGTGAAAAGTTATTTCCTGTTTAGGAAAAAGATAAAACAGTATTAATTCTAATATAAATATTATCCAGAAATTTAATAAAATGATTATGAATTCAATAACTTTTGTTTAATAATTTAGAAAAATATATGTAATATATGAAAATGTTTAGAAAAATAAAATCTATAATTTAACTTTATTATCAAACTTTAACATGCCAACTATTTAAATAAATGTTATTAAATAAAGATTTTATAAGTAATCATACTTTAATAATTCATATTTTAATAATGGTAATTGATAAAAATATAAATAATACACCAAAATTCTTAGAAAAATAAAAACTAAAATTTAATACTATAATCATGTATTATTCTTTCACTTAATTAAAATCTATTATTTATTAAATGTTTAATAGTATAAAAATCATATCTTATTATTTATAAATCACAAAAATAAATGTAATATACCAAAATGATCACAAAAATAATATCTACATGTTAAAAATATAACATCCCACTTTTAAAGTAAGTAAAAGTCTAATACTATAATAATTTTAGTTTAAACCTATTTCATTAATTGATAATTCTTATAAGGGTAAATAAAATTTGCTACTCCCTCCGATCCATTTTACTTGTCACTAAAATGGATGTATCTAGACATGTTTTAGTGCTAGATACGTCCATTTCAATGATAAGTAATATGGATCAGAGGGAGTAATATTTTTTAAAATTAGCCAATTGAGGTATAATAAATAGTATTAGTCTTAAATATTAATAATATGAAGTCAAAATGTTTCAACAAATTTTAAATACAATCTTATTGAATTATAATTCCACCATAGGTGTAGAATATCTTTAAAAAGGGATCCTTATCAAATATAAATCTTCAAGAGTAATTTGTGGCTAAATAAAACATGTTCCTTTACTTCAACCACAAGTTTATCAACATACCAAAACACTATAGTGAATTCATAAGTAGTTAAGTAATATTATTTCCTTGATTACAAATTATTAACCACACCTTTATAAGGAGATAAATGTTTTATTCCATTATAATATTAATAAACCACTACTAAAATAAAAGTATCATCATTCTTAAGTAACATTAAGGAAACATTATAAAGTGAACAAAATACAAATACCATAGGTATACTATCTTAAAGTCCATGTATGTATTTAAAGTTAACTTTAGTCTACAAGACTATAAACACCATGATTAAGACTTTATTATGTGTTTTATAGTTAACTTTGGTCTGTTTCAATTAAGACCTAGGGCATGTGAAAACCAAAATAATCCCATAAACACCAAGAGGCATCGACCATATTCTATGAACTATCAGGATTGTTTAAACCTTAAGAAAGAAACCTTTTCTTCGAAGGTTATCCTTTTTGCTACTTCAATCAATAAATGACAATCAATAATCACATTACTTTATATTTTACTTATATACTTAGGATTGTTAACACCTAAGCTCCTTATAAATGTCATTACTTGTAAAGTAAAATTTGGAGATAGAACAATTCTTATATAAGCAACCTTGCATAGTGTTCCACATTTGTGTATCTTATTGGTTGTATGATATTCTAATTACACATAGTTTCACACACCCTCACAAGCCTTAATAAGAAGAACAAGTGTGAAACTTATCTAAAAGTATAACACATTATAAAGAAACCATTTCCAGTTTCTAAACCCTAGATCAACGCTTATTCTAGGGATATGAACTTACCAAATTGCATTCTTATGCATAATAGCATTCTGCTTCTTTAAACATTATTCCTTACCGGACCAATGATGCTGATTTCAGATATTGGATCTTATATTGTCTTGAAGACCGTGAGTGCATAATCTTGCAATCACAAAAAGGCAAGTTCACACTTGCTCATGTCCTTTGATTATTTTCAGTAAAGTATTTTGCAAATCCAGTGTTGTCATCACCTGCATTCCAAAAGGGTCAGAAAACACTATTTTCATAATAATATGATTATAGGTTATTTACCATGAGGTAATAACCTAATATGAAAGTTCCAGTGGTAAATGAACATATTATCTAAGACTTAACAACCAATGTCGACAGTGATTCTTGCGCCGTATATAATGCGTTAACCATGAGATTTGGAATGGGACGGAGAAATTACCTGTATCATTTTCCTTTAGTATGGAGGCAAGACGACCTTAACGTGATGTTGTGATTCCTTGTGCGGATCCAACATATGGGTGGGCACCCTTAGGCCCCACGTTTTTGGTGTATAGATTATTTATGAGTGGCTGTCGAAGGTATAGCCAGACCTATATGGTACTTGCCAGGGGCATCACCAACTCATAGAGTCTTCGGGAACTCATCAGGGTTGTAGCCTGCCCGAAAGGGGGCTTAACGGAGGTGATCCAGCCCCGAAGGATCATGCAGACATATGGGGTCGCGAAGAGTGCGGTGATTGGCTTGGATCATCTACTGGGCCCCACAACATGGAATTAGGGACGGGTCAGCTGTCCAGTTGTGCAACAAGGAGTTGATCTCTCATGGGAAAAGTAACGCACCTCTGCGGGGTGTAAGAACTGTATCTTGTTACTCCCTATTCCGGAAAGGAGCTACGAATGCGACGGGAAAGGAACTCCATGAAAGTTCTGGTAAACCCGTGAAGACTGACGGACATAGCTTTTCAGAATAAAAGCCACCTTTGAAGTAATGTTTACAAAAACTTGCATTGACTACGACCTATGGTATGTGACCGTAGATATATTGCATCAAACACTCCTTTGTAGTGAACTTACTGAGTACGCTCGTACTCAACATATCTTCTTAACCCTTGCTAGATTCTGAAGCCAATACAAAAAACGTCTACACCAAAATATTGCTCAAGGGAATCTTCATCAATAGCTCAAGCTCTTCATTGAAGTCAAGGAAGTCAACATATACATCAATTGAAGTGAAGACGGAGTTGCTGATTAGACAGGAGTATAATCTCTAGCCATAGAACCTATTTCTATAGAGTATTGCAATAGCAGCAATGCAAGCCAAATAGTTAGATGCTCATCTTATTAGCATAATAGTTATGAGTTGATTATTTCTGATTCTTCTTTGTAAGATGTTTATTTCTCTCTCTTTAACCTAGAGTGTTCTCTGGATCTTATGTAAAGAGTCAAGTTGTAACCTATAGTCATGTCTTGGACCTGTTGTGTTTTTATTGTACCACTCTAAGGGATGTAATACTAGTGAATGGTGATTCATTGGTGTTATATCAACGGCTATAGTATACTACATCATGCAATGGTATGCTGGGTCACCACAGGCTACGTACATGAAGACCGTTGCCTGTATAGCTTTGCGGATTGGGTCAAGGGCTCAGGGCTAGCCCATGACCCGGCCCTCACAGTTAGGACAAAGATCCAAAGTAACCCTAGGGCCCAAAAGTTGTAACCTAGCTGCCATCGCCTATATAAGGAGGGGCACAGCTAGGGTTTAGAGAGGTTGGACCAAGTAGGAAACTAGTGCCTTGAGGCTATGCATGAACAGCTCTGGGAGCACTTTAAACTTCTTGGATCAATAGAAATCCTAAGTGTGGAGAGTTCATCTTGTTCTTCATGCGTGGCTAGACCGTGCACTCCCTCCCCGGTTACCTCAAGCGTCCATTCGGCCCCCAACTTTAGCCTACTCATAGCATCTGCCGTGACACCACCACGACAACATGGCATTTTGGAAGAGGAAGTATACATGTGACAACCTCCTGGGTATGAAGATGCCAATGCTCCTCGGCATATTTGTAAACTTGACAAGGCTTTGTATGGTCTCAAATAGGCGCCGAGAGCATGGTATTCACGTTTGAGCACCAAACTACAACATCTTGGATTTCATCCATCACAGGGAGATACATCATTATTCATTTACAGCAAGTCGGGTATTATGTTGTTTGTTCTTGTTTATGTGGATGACATCATTGTCACAGGGTCATCGAGACAAGCTATTTCGACACTTGTCAAAGATCTAAATGGAAACTTTGGTATCAAGGACCTTGGAGACTTGCATTTCTTCCTAGGTATTGAGGAAAAGAAAATTTAGAATGGTATAGTTCTTACTCAAGGAAAATATGCATCGGACCTTCTAGAAAAAGTTGGTATGTCTAAATGCAAGCCATTTCCTACACCATTGTCGACATCCGAGAAATTGTCGGCACACGAGGGTGATGCTTTAGGACCCGATGAAAGTACAAGGTATCGAAGTGTGGTAGGTGCTTTGCAATAGTTGACATTAACTAGACCTGATATTTCCTTCTCGGTTAACAAAGTTGTCAATATTTGCATTCCCCTACCACCACACATTGGACAACCGTTAAAGGATGTTAAGATATGTTAAAAATACTGTCACCGTAGGTCTTACAATCACAAAATCGGTGTCCACCTTGATCAGTGCTTTTTCAGATGCGGATTGGGTAGGTTGTGTTGATGACAGAAGGTCAACAGGTGGTTTTGCCATATTTTTTGGACCAAACCTCGTATCTTGGAGTGCTCGAAAGCAACCAACTGTATCTAGATCAAGCACAGAGGCCGAATACAAATCCCTTGCAAATGCCACTGCGGAAGTCATATGGTTAGAAACTCTTCTCAAAGAACTTGGCATAAAAATTAATCAAGTCCCATGTCTGTGGTGTGACAATATGGGTGCAACATACCTTTCGGCAAATCCTATCTTCCATGCAAGAACATAACACATAGAGACTGACTTTCACTTTGTGAGAGAAAGAGTTGCTGAAAAACTTCTTGACATAAGATTCATTTCATCACAAGATCAAGTCGTTGATGGCTTCACCAAACCGCTTCTATCCAGGGAATTGAAGGAATTCAAACGTAATCTAAACTTGCACAAGTTTTGATTAAGGGAGGGTATTAGAATTAATTATGAGATATTCTGCTGTAACCGAATATGCTGGAGTATAAAGCATAATCGGATCTCTCTCTTAATTAGTTTTTACTAGGCTTTATTCCTCGAGATCCCTGTAATCCTGTTGTACCAAATATAGCCTATTGGGCTGCTTATTAACACGTAACCGATACTGAGACAAAGGTATCGTTCCCGCATCCGTTTCATCCTATTTGATACACCCATGTAGCATGTGACACACGTTCATAGGCACGGAATCACACTCGGCGATGTTTTATAAGGGCCAATCTTGAAAGGGACATTGACTTTGAATTTTATCTTGAGGGCTCCATTATCATCAAGTCATTTGACATGATATGAATGGGGGTGCTTCATGTATGGCAATTGGAATTTCTCATAAATTTCGATGCTCGCAAGGTTATGGCAACTTTCTCCATCGATACATGATAACTTTTATGGAGTTTCCATCAATTTCAGCTCGAGTTTGGAAAATATTGAGGTGTGGTGTTCTCTTGGAATGGAGTGGGTTATCAAGACTTATGCTATGACTAGTGAAGATCTTAGATTATGCTTCTATAGAAAGGTAATTTCCTGCGTCTTTCAGTCGACCAAGAGATAAATTGGTTTACCAAAGGCCCATAGCACATTCTCTGTCCAGTGCATTTTCATCCTTTATTTATAAATCACCATGTTACAAAGACTTGTATTCGTACACGGACTGCACGGCGACATGGAAACTTAGTAACTTACACATAGGCCATAGGCCCATAGCTCCGATGCTTATTTGTATAGATTGAAAAACGTCTGCAGTATGGAGAGGACGGTGCTGAATATGGTGAAACCGGCGAATAGTAGGGCGAATGAAAAGGCAACGACTGCCCAGGGAGTACTGAGGTAGTCCCGCCGGAGACTGGCCTTGTACCTGGGCCAGTCGCGGTGGCAGAACTCATCGACGCCTAGATAGAGATGCGCGAGGTAGTGCGTCTTGTAGTCTATGTATGAGCAGCGACGGAGCTGGTTGAAGAAGTCAGCGGCCTCCTCGTCGTTGGAGAGCTTGTTCTCTATGATCCCGGCCTTGTGGAGGATGAGCACGTCGTCGGCGGTGTTGACGAGGTAGTCCAGGAGCACGGCAAAGCTGGTGAAGTGGCTGGGCACGTCGTCGCGGGACATCTCGAAGGCCACCAGGTTCATGTAGGTGGAGCAGGTTGACTCCTCGATGGCCACGTGTGGGATCTCGAAGACTCCATCCTTGCTGAAGCTCACGTCCAGGATGTTGCTCGTCTTCTTCTTTTTCAGGAATTTCACTCCGTGGAGGGTCAGCTCCTTGGCACACCGGACAGTCCTCGGCGGCTTTGGCTCTGCAGCTGTGGCCGCAGTATAAGTATAATCGGGCGGGCTTATGAAGTGGCAGTAGTATAGATGTAGCAGATGGTCGATAGTGTTGTCTTCCTCCAGCTGCACACGATTGGTCACGGCCGGGCGCTCCACCGAGTAGAAGTATTCGGCGATGGTACGGATGAGTGACTGCTTGGGGCGCGCCGTCACGGGACGGTCCGGGTCACGGGTGTAGATGCCGTAGAGTCGCTGGAGGACGAAGTAGGGGATCTGGTTCTCGAGCATGAGGAGATCCGTGTGGAGGAGCGGCAGATTCCAGGCCACGGTGAAGACGGGGTCGGCCTTGCCGCAGAACCACTGGATGAAGAACTGCAGGATGAAGCAGCCGTCGAGGAGGAGCATCTCCACGAACTCTTCGCTGCTCAGCAAGGGGCTCTCGAAGTAGCACGCGCGCGCCTTGGCTTCCATGGACCGGATGGCGTCGACGCACTCCTGCAGGGCACCGGACGGGCTGTCGTCGAGGAAGTTTTGAAGGTAGAGGTGCTTGCGCTCCTCCATGGCGCGCAGGTGCTCCTTCTTGCGGTGGTAGGGGCCGATGGAGACCAGCCTCGGCTCGTAGTGTTTCTTCTCAATGCTGTCGCGAACATTCTTGGGGACTCGGTAGATCGAGTAGTGCTTCAGCTCTACAGGTTTCGTCACCTTGTTCAGGATTCTCTCCATGTTGAGCACAACCGTGTCCTGCCCGCTTAAACCCATCGATCTCCTCCTTCAATCAAACACAATTAATATAATCACACACTAATATATATACAAGGAATATACTGTTGTTTTTCTGCCTCCATGTGGATAATAAGAATTTGGAGAAGAAATGCTTTACCAATGCTTCGATCAATAATTCAGAATAGATTCCAGACACCGATCGATCACAGCTACAGTCCACCTCCGGTGAGTAGGGATGGCAAAACCTTCTGCAGGGCAACGCTATATATTAGCCAACCAGCCGGTGAGGGCTACTACTCTTCCAGGGATGTGCTTTAATTTATATATTCTTGTAACGACATACGCAAAGGACCAAACCAAGCCTTTCTGCTAGCAAGAAAAGATCAACGACGTCATAGCATGTGAAAGGATGGTAGTTGGATTTCCAGAAAATCAGAGTTTAAACACCGGCCGGTCTCACATCTATAGAATATTCTTTTAATAGTAGACGACGTTCTCATTAATAACAAGACATATGTACTACTCCCTCCACTACAGGAAAAAAATTCTACGCCGACGGTCGGCTGTCGTCGGCACAGCGACAAATTGCCGTCGGCACAGGCTGTGCCGACGGTGGCCGTCGGCGTAGCCCCCTTGGCGTACGTCCTCGTCGACACAGCTCCGTGGCCGTCGGCACAGCCCCTCCCCCTCGGCACAGCGTCTTTCAGCGGGCTCCGCGTGTCAGTTAACGGAAGTTTTGGCTAACGGTTCAGCCTGAAGCTACGCCGACGGCCAAGCCGTCGGCACAGGAATGGAGCTATGCCAACGGTCAGGCCGTCGGCATAACCTAATTTTTTTTTTATTTTTTTTATTTTTTTTAAATCTTTGAATTATTTGACTCCTTAATCTCCCGCTTTAATCATTTTAACACTATTTATAGTTAATAATTGATTAAATTGCAGTCTTAGTCAAAGTTTCCGTTCGGTCACCCATCCTAGCACTACTCCAGCTCTAGCACGCTTAACTTCCTCGTTCCTTTAGAATCTGTTCCCGCAAAGCAATTTTCTCATTGTTGTCAATACTAGGATATCATTCCTATTAACTCTTATATCATCATGTCATATGGTTATATTTTTTGAAAAATTACAAGCAATTATTTAAGTAAACAACAATGAATAAGTAAAAATATTATTGAATTCAAATAAAAATATAATGATTTTTTTTTTGTATTTTTTATTTAATATGAATAGTTAATATCTTTAAATCTGTAAATCGGAATTCGGCAAATAATATGTCTAAATTTATTAGAAAATTGAGAGGAAATCCAAATATGATATCAATATAAACTTATCAAAAACTATGCCGTGATTCTTATCATAATTTCATTTGCCCGTTTAAAACGGCACGCATAAAGATTCTTAGCTCGGGACTAAGACTCGCTAAACTTGAAGTGGATCTATGATGAAACAACATATTTTGAACCTAAAAATGATTTTTGTAAAAAATCATGAGCATCCGATCATGTACCTGTAGTTCATATCTGACCTACTTCCTACCGATTCGGCAGGAATTTGTCTTTTTCACCAGGGATAGACGGAAATATTTGAGATCCCCCTGTTATGACATTATCCATGTAAGGTGGTCTAGTATTTTTGAAAAATGTGACGGTAGCATTTTGAATTAGCCATTTGGTGGTTGCTTCACAAAACCGTCCGTTTTTTGCACTCGGTAAATGGAAAACGGCTTTTTGGTGCGACGAAAAGGAAAACTTCCTCCTGAAACATTGTTCGCCATCCCATGATGCATACTTATGCATAATATGGACACATTATCACAAACTATGCCTTTATTCTAGCCATAACATTGGTCATTTGACCCAAAAGTCAAGAAACCTCGAACGAGATAGGTCATTTCGTGAAGGTTTTTTTGAGACATAATCAATATACCAAGTTTGATATTTTTCCTTCTAACTATGTCACATAATATGACACCACGCGAAGATTTCATGTTGTTTGGATCGTTTTTGAAATTATAATGCCCGTTTTAAACCATCGTTATACTTTGTCGAAGGGTGGGCATGAAGATTCTTAGCTCGGGGCTGAGACTCGCTAAACTTGAAGTGGATGTATGATGAAACAACATATTTTGAACCTAAAAATGATTTTTGTAAAAAATCATGAGCATCCGATCATGTACCTATAGTTCATATCTGACCCACTTCCTATCGATTCAGCAGGAATTTGTCTTTTTCACCAGGGATAGACGGAAATGTTTGAGATCCCCCTGTTATGACATTATCCATGTAAGGTGGTCTAGTATTTTTGAAAAATGTGACGGTAGCATTTTGAATTAGCCATTTGGTGGTTTCTTCACAAAACCGTACGTTTTTTGTACTCGGTAAATGGAAAACGGCTTTTTGGTGCGACGAAAAGGAAAACTTCCTCCTGAAACATTATTCGCCATCCCATGATGCATACTTATGCATAATATGGACACATTATCACAAACTATGCCTTCATTCTAGCCATAACATTGGTCATTTGACCCAAAAGTCAAAAAACCTCGAACGAGATAGGTCATTTCGTGAAGGTTTTTTTGAGACATAATCAATATACCAAGTTTGATATTTTTCCTTCTAACTATGTCACATAATATGACACCACGCGAAGGTTTCACGTTGTTTGGATCGTTTTTGAATTTATAATGCCCGTTTTAAACTATATATAATGTTTTATATTTTACTTAATTTTTATTTATAAATGTGTAATATTTGACAAAATAGATGTCCCAAAATAGATGTCCTAGATTTGTCACGGTGCATTACTTCTTTCCTGTAGTGCTCTGTCCCAAAATAGATGTCCTAGATTTGTCAAAATTTGGATGAACCTATATACTAAACAGTGTCTAGGTTCATTCAACTTTTGACAAATCTGAGACATTTATTTTAGGACAGAGGGAGTATCTTCGTTAATCTTAAAACCTGATGATATTGCCGGCTCAGCCTCTCCAGGGTGCTTGTAGGGGTGAGAGTTTGAGCGTCTACGACTTTGCTATTTGATTCAAAATAAAATTATTTATGACGAAAAGTGGAGCTAGGTTTTCAAAATATTTACAGCACTAGCTGATTTGGGAGTACCCTAGCTACCTTTGGCCTGACGTCCATGCGACAGTTTCTTTTATATATTCCTTATTCTTTTGTATTTGTTGCGTCATTAAAAATTTCTCATTGCACTGAGTCATTGTCCCCCATTTAATCGACCTACCGACATTTCTTGTTAGTAGATAGGTTTGCTTTTTTCATCGAAGCGATTAGATAGATGACTAAAATACTTCGGCTCCCTTGGTCACTATAAAGAAGTACTAATTTATGTTGTACCCAATGTCCCCGGCTCCCACTACATAAACAAATCAAGACGTCTACTACGCCGATGGCTATATCTCAGGATAGTCAGCGTAGGCCTCGAGACGGGCATTCGAGTAAACCAGTCATCGGCTTAGTTTGGCCATCGGCGTAGAATAGAATAGACCGACGACCTGTCGGCGTAATGGATAGGCCATGACGGTGATGCGGCAACGTCAAGGCTAAGTAGACAGCTTAGCCGTCGGCCTAGGTTTCATAGCTACGCAGACGGCAAAGCCGTCGGCATAGCTATTTTCTCTTTTTGCCACATGAATACTAGAAAAATCATAAGTAAATTATTCTAATTCAAAAAAATACATATAATATATCAAAATTTGTACAAAAATAAGATCTATCTAACTAAACTCAAATATTGCATATTTTGGTTGAATAAAATATAAAAATTACATATACTTTCGTATAATAAATTTTACATTTTCTGGGTGCAAAAAACGAGGTGTTTTATGAAGCAACCACCAAAAGTATAATTCAAAATGCTACCATCCCATTTTTCAAAAATACTAGACCACCTTACATGAACAATGTCCCAACCAAGATATCTCAAACCTTTGTAAAAAAATGGATTTTTTTTGAAAAACAAAATTTAAAAAAATGAAAAAAAACTAGGTCGACGGCTAAGCTGTCGGTGTATCCAAACGGTCATTAACATTCAAGTGGCGCCCATCTAATCTATGCCATAGCCGTCTACGCCGATGGGGCTACGCCGACGACAACTTGGCATATGCCGATGGCTTCCGGCCGTCGGTGTAGGGACGCATTCCTCTAGTGTCCGGGCCATAGTTAATGATTTTTTGACCATGAAAATATATTGATATAGTGCAGATACCAATTTTACAACAAAACAATGCCCTATAGCATTATGGATGCACAAGCCAAAAAATATAATTACAAAAGATAAAATTCTCTCTAGAGCACTACTACCACCAAGACAGCGCCATGAGTCCAGCATCTCCAAAAGCGGCGTCTCCAAGAAGGAAATAGTACACAAACGACATTGTCGCCCAATCATAAATCATAGGTTTTCACCCTAGAGAAAACTCTTCCCCCATAAATCAATGCCTTCAAACAAGACCATTGCCAAGCATAACCGATTAACAACAGACCTTTGATTTTCACTCTGAAAGATAAGGCTGTAAAATTATCCTTTGTTATCGCCCCTACTTTCTATATCGTAGCTACGAGTCACAAATCACCAAGCCGGTTCCTCATCTCCACAAAGACTCAAACAACCTTCCTAGTCCTTCGATCTTGGCTTTCATGACATTCTCCACCTCTGGCTTCACGATGGACCAAAATACGTGTCCCATGATGGCAACAAACAATAGAGCTTTGCAACCTAAAACCAAATGGTCAAAAAAAATATGGGTGCCCCGACCGTATCTCATCCGATCAAGCAATCTTCAAGCATGAGGCGTCCATGGGAGTTCGTCGGCAAAGTCTTCCGAAACTCAACACTTTGGCCAGATCAGCGAGGGCATGCATCAAGTATATATTCGTGTTGGCAAAATAGAAAACATAGGACTACCAAATTTTCTGCAAGACTCGCATGTCCCCCACGTCACTAGTCACCTGCAGCAACAATAGAAGATGAGAGGGAAACCCAACGCACAACTGCAGGAAGTCGTCGGCGTGGATAGGCCAGAGCTCGCCTCCCGTATGGCGCATGGCCCTGGCTAGGACCGTTAGGCCCATATCGGAGCCCTGGACCCTAGATTATTCCCTATGGTCCAGACCACCCATCATGCTGGCCGAAACCGGCCGCACTAGTGGAATGCCACCACCACCTCGACGCCAAACCGTCAGAGATCCTCTCGTCCACCTCGACACCAAACCATCGGGGATCCTCTGGCCCCGGCCATCATGAGTGCGCCGCTCCATGCCCTCATCCAACACCCCCCCCATGTGAACGCCATCGACGAGCACCTATCCCACGTCCCGTCTTTGATAGTACGTTATATCGGGTTGGCTATTGAGGTTGAGGGAGGGGAGGTCCCTCAAAGCCGCTCAAAAGGCCTGAGCGACTCGGGAGGACCATCGGTAATGATGTAAATAAGTTTGGGCTCAAGTTACTATATGATGTGTTTTAGCTATGCTTAGGCATCAAATGAGTTAGGTGAGAGTAGAGGGAGGTGGGTTGGTTCTAGGCCGAAAATGAGAGAGAGAGAGAGAGAGAGAGACCCCGGTCTCTCCAGACCGGCGGATGTCACTCCTGGCAGTTGAATAGGATCTATAGACTAACCCCACAGACCAACAATAGTATTTTTTGCGTACTTTGTCCTCACTCGTGCGCACCCGGTACCCATTTCCCAGTCGGTCACCCATCCTAAAATTGCTATAGGCCAAGTACACTTAACCTCAGAGTTCTTTTCAGATGAGCTTCCGGAAAATAAGTTGCAACTTGTTGGTATGGATATACTATCAATCCTATTAAGCCATGTGTCAGGGTCTCACATACACCCACCCTTAGAATATCTACGCCCTCGTCCATCAACCACAAGTCAGGAACGTCCGCTCTTGTCATACGTCTATGCATCCAATGCCGGTACATGTGCCATGCCATATCCACTCCGGGCCACACGCGACATGCACCACATGTCCATCACTGACCCGCGCACGCCCGTGTAACCACGATGGTCGGCTCTGATACCACTTGTAACACCTCGGTCTCTCTGGACCGGCGTATGTCACTCCTGGCAACTGAATAGGATCTCTAGAGTGACCCCACAGACCAATATTAGTCTTTTCTACACACTTTGTCCTCACTCGTGCGCACCCGATACCCACTTTCCGGTCGGTCACTCATCCTAAAATTATTTTCAGATGAGCTTCCGCAAAAGAAGTTGCAACTTGTTGGTATGGGTATACTATCAATCCTATTAAGCCATGTGTCAGGGTCTCACACACAGAGAGAGAGGAGGAGGAGCTAGGTGGGTCGGCTCGATTGTGGAGTACGAGTAGGAACATGAGTTGGACGAGGAACACCTGTTCCTAATGGGTAATGATACCGAAGAAATCGGAAAGCCAATTTGGTTCATCGGTGAAGATGAACCATTTTTTTATTTCAAAATGTCAAAAACTCAGAAAAATATATTTGCATGTATATCCAGACATTTTATGTTTGCACAATTTTTTTGAAAAATGAATATTTATGTCTCATGTATAAAAAAGACAAATTCAGATGCTCTAACATGATTATTCTTAATTTCTTGGACATTTTAGCTGCAGGTGAATCTTCAACCCTGGCATATCTCCATCATTGAAAATACCAAAACATACAAAGTAAAGTGGAAAGATTCGATAAACGAAAAACAAAATTAATTAGCAAGTCTTGTAGAAGTTACTCAATTATTTTAGCAAGTGTTTCCCAAGGTTTGATAAATCTAGGTATTTTTTAGGGGAAAAGACTACTATACTACATTCGTAATCCGGATCGAAGGTATCAAACCCATTTATTATTTGCCTCTAGAGCATATCTTGTTCAGATATGCATCTCATTACTGTGCCAGACATGTATGCCATAACTTTGGAGATATGAAGAAACTAAGAAGGCAGAGATTGCTTCATGAGGATGAATTTTTCCATCTTTCTAAACTGCAATACTTTGTTACAAGGCTCAATACTATTTAGTATCTAATAGCTGCTTTGTGAGTTATTCTAGTTCAGCCATTTTCTAAGAGTTACTTGCTTGTTTGCTAATTTGTTTTAACTAATTTTTCTTTTCAGTTCATGCCATCAAGCTCTGTGCTAGGTTACAACACCCCAAGCAATGGAACAACTCTTTTCCTCAGCTAGGCATGGATGATCCATTTCATTTGGAGTACACTATGGCTCGTTGCAACATCAACAAGATAGTCTTCAAAAATGGTTGGAACATCTTCTGCCACATGAGCCACCTTATGGCTGGTTGACTTGTTGTTGTGAGGGTGAAAATAAGGGAAGATTGCAATGGCTTGTTCATGACGAGAATTCGCCGAACCCTCCAAGAGTTATGAAGAAAAATTCTTATTGTGTCTCTATTATCTAGATCTAACTTAGGATCATGCATGTTAAATGCTGTGAAGAACTATGTTTGGAATATTCACACTCTTTTGAAAAACTATGTTTTGTAATATACTTTGAATCTATGTCATGTAATTTTTTGGTGTAATATTCAGTATGTTGTTCACAAGTTTTGCATGTGTGCATTATAGGGTACCTAGATGGTGTGGTAAAAATATTAGTCAATTCCAAAACACTTGCACCTTTACTGGTGTATAACAAGTGCATCAATACTACGAGTCGGCATACCTTTAAAGGGAATATCCAAGGTAATTTATACTACTACGTCATATATTTTCTTTAATGTATAAACCTCATTTAGGCATAGGACTCAATTTCACACTATCAAGCATATATAACCATATTTCTTTACCTTTGGTCTTGAATAATTCGAAAATTTGAGGATTAAGAAAATCTAGAGTGTCCGGGCATATCTGGAGGGTGTGAATAATCAATAAACGAGCCTTCCTTGAAGGAATACTATTCTAGACTTGTAATTTTAGTCTTACAACTTAACATACCACAAAATGTTGGTAATGTAATTTTTACAATATTATAAAATTTGTTTCCTATTTATTATGAATTAAATAAGTATTTGGACTTTTAGCGGAATTAGTTGAAATTTGAACTAAGCATATATAAAAAAATTAAATGGATGGAAGCTTCATATTTGAGAAAACAAAAAATCTCACATCATAAATTTACATTTGATTTCCCGAATGGAAAATAACAGAGTCACTGTACTTTCGGCCAGAGGTTATGTTTATGGACCATCTCCGACGGAAATGCATATATTTTAATTGGCACCCTCTGTTTAAGATGGAGAGATCCCTACCGGCTGGCCTCCTTTCTTCCATATCCACTTCCCCCACCACTCGCCCCTACGTCTAGATCTACGTTGCCGTCCCGCATCAGCAAGACCACCGACCCATCCGCATCGACGCCGCCCTGCATAGGCGTCGCCACCACCAGCGACGGCGAGTGCCGCCCCACCCCTCGTTCTCCTCCCACACTTAAATTAGTTGTATATAGTTGTTAGATAGTGTGTGGATTTAGTGTTAGATAACTGTTATTAGAAATTGTGATACAAAGTCTATTCAAAACATGTATAGTGTATTTAACACTAATTGATTTAGGGTTAATTAGATGCAGAAAATATATGTGCATTATTAGATATTAGAACTTGTGGAAAATATATGGTCAATTTGATATTAAAATACATATGTTTGTATAGCTCGTAGTTATATTCACTAATCATTTGTGATTTCTTGTATAGAATATAGGGAAACTGTTGGGAATATGCCCTAGAGGCAATCATGTATGATGAGATTTCCCATTGAATTCATAAAAATATTAAGTAGTCCTTGTATAAACATCTGATGTGTATCAATGAATATGTGATTCGGTTGTGGAACTATGTATTCATGTTGTTTGTACTAAATATCCTTGGTCATCGAAGTTGTGATGGACACAAAACTTAGACCAATGTGAAAGTTGGCTTGATGACTCGGTTCCACTTGTTATGAGCATGGAGATGCTATTCCAACTTACACAGATTCGGCTAAAGAGTTTAGCGAGTCGGATTGACCCATATTGAGGTACAACGAACTAGTTGTCATTTGTATATCTCAATCAATGTAATCCTTAGACCTGAGGTTGTTGCATAGTCCGAGTTGAGGATCACCGACTTAGGTTATGTCAAACGCTGGTCCGTAACTGGGCAGTTATAAAGGCAGGGTACGGGTTGACTGAGAATCAAGCTGCGTGATGTGAATAACCAAGATGGGATTTTGCCCCTCCACTCGGAGAGATATTCTCTGGGCCCTCTCGTGAGATATGATTCGGAAAGCATGGCCATGCACGACTCGATTAAGTGTTAACCGAGGCGATCGACTAAGAGTTAGTCGGGTGAATCACTTATCTCGGATCGAGAAGAGAGTCGGACTATTTAAGGGATGACATATATTCGCCTATAGTCTAACGAGGTATATCGTGAGGCAAAAGGGACTCGGACGAAAGTCACATTGGAAAGGCAAGTCGTCATGACTCTTTGGTACTTGGGAGTCGGCACGTTCTGCTAGGAGCCGCTACCGACTGATCGATTGAGAGTCGGACTCCAATCGTGTCCAAGTAGCCATGAGCCTGCGGGGTCATACACTTAAGAGAGGGAGCAAGTTCGGATTGGATCTGAACCTGTAATCTGGTTGGGTTGGACCTAAACTAGATTAGGACTGAGTTAGTGAGTTGGACTCACAGTGACTAGTGTTATATGGGCTTTAGTGAATGGGTCGCGCGAGCAGAGCCCACGTTCACTCCCTATATATAGTGGAGCACCGTAACCCAGAAAGGTTAATCGTTGTTCGGTTAGGTCATTCCATGTGTTGGAAACCCTAGCTCCATAGCAATCCTACCGTCGATACGAACCTAGCAGTTCGCCGCCGGTGCTCCTCCTTGTACATGTGGATACCAGCAGAGGTGTTGTGCGATCAGCACCAGGACGATCAGATCGTGAGGACTGCACTGCATCAACTGACGTGCTTCATCAGTAATCCACAACTGCGCGTCTAGTGGTAAACCTCATGGCCTTCTACCTCAGCTGGATCTTGGGATCACCACGTTAAAGGAAAAGTTTTGTTTTATCTCTGCGTGGCCCAATAGTGGTATCAGAGCGATAGCTTCTGGTTTTAGGCTCGAGATATCGCATATGTGATATGCGGTTGGCTGTAGATGAGATCTATGTGCTGTTTGGTGGTCGATCTATGAGATAGATCGGTTTTGTACGAAGTTGATTGGATCAACTGTACTCGGGAAATGGTAGATCTGATTTCCGTGGTCATACTGCTGAGATCGTGGAACGACATACCCCTACTGATCGGCTTCCGCCATCGGGGTAGACTGTGACACGTAAATCCAGAAGCGGTGATCGAAGATCAAAGAGTTTGATCGAAGCGGGACCGCCGGCTTCGCCCTGTCGTAGCGCCTTAGATGTCGCTGCGAGTTTCACAACGCCGATAGATATTGTATCTATGCATAACTTGTTTTTGCAGCAAGTTGTGAATGGTATGGTTCATGTGCATGTGATGTATGTGTGTAATCCATACGTGATCTGCGAATCACGGTTTTTGTCAGCCGGCTGGAGCCTAGGTGCTGTCATTTTATTGTATAATGACCTGCGTGTCGGATTCTCTATGTAATTTACTTTACTAAGCTAGTGTAGCTGTTTGGAGAACCCGGAAGGCATGCAAGGCGTTGTACATGTCAGCAACATGGAGTAAGATGGCAAGTGACAAGAGTTGGCACGAGTCGGATTACAGGCTTTGTGGAGATGGAGATCGCCATGAAGAGAGCCATACCATTTCACATTATAAATGCTTTATTTTGTGTTATTGTTATGTCTCAGTTTTACCTCTATTAGATAGTCGGTAAAATTTAATCCCTCAAAGAAGGTCTAGTCGGTTTTCCCGCCAGTGTTTGCATCATCACAAGTCGGACATTTTTGGTAGTGGGCTCATAAAATTGAGGTGCGGCTAATTCTTTCCGACTAGGTGGGTTCGATTCAGACTCTTACCGCGGAAACACTCGGTAAGCTACACGGGTCTATCACAACGGTTGTGGGGCTCGGGGAAAGGTCGGATGGGAGCTGAGGCATGTGATGCCACCCGTCCAACAGGAGTCGTATGGGATATGATTGACAAGGAGTTTTCTACCTAGATCACTTGGCGGCTAGGGGTGATGCTAAAACTCACTAGCCGACTTGCTTATTTAGGATCCTGAATCACTAAGCAATCATCGGAGGGGTGTTGGTTCTAGTGGGAGCATAAAATATTAAAAAATTTAATATGCTTGCTCTTTTATGAATACATGTCTTAAGTGTTTTGCATATTTTCTGTTGTAGATCATGGCACCGAGTAGCAGTCACTCTCAGATATCCGGTTTTGCGTTGAGAACTATCCTTGAGAAAGATAAACTGAATGACACTAATTTTACCAACTGGTATCGAAATCTGAGAATTGTTCTCAAACAAGAAAAGAAGGACCATGTCCTAGACAACCCACTTCCAGATGAGCCGAACGAGAATGCGACTGTCGCTGCCACCAATGCCTACCGTCGGGCTAAGGATGAGTCCACGGATATTAGCTGTCTTATGCTTGCTCACATGGAACCGGACTTGCAAAAGCAGTTCGGGCATGTTGAGGCCTACGATATGATCGAAAGCCTCAAAAGTATGTTCCAGGCTCAGGCGAAGACTGAGAGGTATCAAGTCTCTCAGGCTTTGCTGAGTTGCAAGCTTAAGATGGTGATCCACTGAGTCCGCATGTGATCAAAATGGTTGGTTATGTGCAGTCTATGGAGAGGCTTGGCTACCCCATTAGCGAAGAGTCGCTACGGATATAATTCTGAACTCTCTTCCTAGTGCATATGGGCAGTTCATTTCGAACTACCACATGCATGGTATGGATAAGAAGCTCACTGAATTACATGGGATGCTCAAGCAGGCAGAGGTGGATCTCAAGAAGGGCGCCAGTCAAGTGTTGATGGTGCAGAATAAGGCTAAGTTCAAGAAGAGTTCTTGGACTAAGAAGAAGGCTAAGTCAGGAGGAAAGTAGGCTCAGGACCCAGTCCCAAGCACTTCCTCAGGGACTAAACCATCTCCTTCAGCCGGATCCACTTGCTTCTACTACAAGGCGGATGGCCACTGGAAGAGGAACTACAACAAGTACTTGGCCGACAAAGCCAAGAGTGGAGGTATGACTTCCGACTCAGGTACACTTGTTTGCAATGTTATAGACATATATCTTGCTGATGCACCTAATAGTTCTTGGGTATATGATACCGGATCAGTTATTCACATCTGCAACTCGTTGCAGGGACTGGTAAGAACTAGGAGCGTAGCAAGAGGCGAGGTTGATATTCGAGTCGGCAACAAAGCAAGAGTTGCTGCGTTGGAAGTCGGCACGATGCAACTTCATTTACCTTCCGGATTCATTAGGACTGAGTTAGTGAGTTGGACTCACGGTGACCAGTGTTATATGGGCTTTAGTGAATGGGTCGCGCGAGCAGAGCCCACGTTCACTCCCTATATATAGTGGAGCACTGTAACCCAGAAAGGTTAATCGTTGTTCGGTTAGGTCATTCCATGTGTTGGAAACCCTATCTCCACAGCAATCCTACCGTCGATACGAACCTAGCAGTTCGCCGCCGGTGCTCCTCCTTGTACGTGTGGATACCAGCAGAGGTGCTATGCGATCAGCACTAGGACGATCAGATCGTGAGGACTGCACTGCATCAACTGACGTGCTTCATCAGTAATCCGCAATTGCGCGTCTAGTGGTAAACCTCGTGGCCTTCTACCTCAGCTGGATCTTGGGATCACCATGTTAGAGGAAAAGTTTTGTTTTATCTCTGCGTGGCCCAACAGAAACATGTCAAGCTTGGATGACTCACTGCAAGGAAAAAATCTCGTTAACTGGCTCACTATTCAATGTTCATCTCGTATCTGCTAGTTATTTCGAGAATTCAGTGGTCTAAAAATTTACTATTTCTTACACACATTGTCCCTATAGCGTAGTTTGAATTGCGAGTTAGCATTAAATGGTTAATTTAGTGTGTGCTTTTGGTGCACATATTGTCTCATGCAATGCAAGTGTGCAATTCAATGAACTCACATGAGATAGTGTGTGACTCCAGGCTTGTGGGTGGACATACGAGGTTCAAGTGCAAAAAGGGCCACCTAGGACTCGATTGGGAGATGAAGGGTGGCATCGGTTCATTGTACAGAACCATCTCATTGGACATGGTCAGTTGTTGTGTTTTTGCTTGGAGGGAGACAAATCGAGGATAACTATGATCTATCTGAACAATGTTGGCGAAGATGAAGAAGAGTCCGAAGAAGAGAAAGAAGCACCATCTCTAGACTAGTTATCTCCTAGAGACGCAAGCTTACCGATGGTGAGAATGAACACCTCTTCAACATTATCCCTCCAAGTAAATCCTTCATCCTGGTGCCGTTTGTTATCCTCTTGACGAGGACGAATGTTGAGAGGCGCCTTATGGTACGTATATTGTTTCATATCACCCTATAACTATATATCTTCTATTACTTCCTTTTTTACTGTGTTCATAACTTATATGATAATGGTCGTGTAAATCGAGTTGTCTTACTTTTACATAGTATAAATTACCTAAGGACATGGTGTATCATCTTAATATTCCTCAAGATGGCTTGGCTGGACTACGCGCTGAAGCACGGGGTGGCAGTAGTGTTGTCGAGTACAAGATGGATTTCGACGTCCGCATCTTCTTCACCGCTAACGGGTGGAAGAACTTCCTCCAAACCGAGCATCTCCAAATTGGACAAGCTGTACTCGTCACTACAAGGTTGACCATGCATATGAACTTGCACATGATGTTCGTCATAGACATCATCAATGATTTGGCGTCAGCGTCGGACTCAGAGTCGGACTCAAACTCGGACTCGAAGGAGTGATACTCAGAGGAGTACTCCTTGTGACCTTTATAAATTTGTTTGCTAGGATTATGTGAACCAACTTGTTGCTAGTTAAGCTAGCTAGTTTTATATCTATGTTTGAACCAAATTAATGTTACATGTTTATTGTATATGAATAGTTTTAGTCACCGATCTCGTCTTCTGAATCTTTCGATCTATGCGCCCTCTTCTCCATCTACTTCCTTTCTGTAAATATAACGTTTTATATATAACTCATATGCAATGCTTCTCTCTAATTCAAATGAAAAAAGTTTTGTAGAAAAATATTATGAAAGTCCTTTTTAAATTTCAAAAGAAATTTTAATATTGTTAACATAACCATCTAAGAAATACATTTTCAAGACTTTTAATTTATGGTTGTATAAAGGTAGTACTTGGCGGAAAAATCTGAAATATTCAGATAACAGAGGTTCTTTGAGACGGTTGTAGCCGTCTGAGGAGAGTATTTTGCGGCAAAGGTCTAAAATTATTTCCAGATCGGTACCACTTTTCCTTTCTCGCCTAGCCAAACCCACTACTATCCACCACCGCAGTTGCCGCCAACCTCCACCGGTTGCCTCCTGTCCCTAGCCTCTCCTCCATGTTGCCTCTAGTCCCCTGTAAGGAGGACGCTCTCACTCGCCTCCGAGAACCCCTTCGTCGTCTAGGCACGTAGGCGTGAACCAAACCCCCAAAACCCTATTGTAGTGCTTTGATTTTGGAATTTTGGCATGGAATTTTCCATTTTAGCTTATGAAATTTAGGGTTTAGGATTTCCAAGCTGTTGTGACCCGACGGCGGCGTCGGGAGATCCTCCCCCAACCAGCATCTATCTATCCCACCTCTTCTCCCCTTTATATATCTCAAAATCTGCAATTTCTTTATTGATTCCTCATTGTTCATTGCCCTTCTATTCAGTGAATTTAAAATTTCAGAAAATTGTTAATGCTTTTTATTATCTTAGATGAACAAGATATAAGTACGTGCTCAAATTGTTTACATATGAATATGATTAAAGTAAGATAACAAGAAATGTTTTTGTGTTTTATAGTCTAACTGATTCCTATATTATATTGTATTATATGCTCAATTTTCGCATCTATTTAGCATATTGGAACCTGTTGTGATGATGCAATAATGCTAGCTAGTGATAACATTGTTTCCATTACCTTTGGAAGTTTATAATTCTAGTGATCAGATGAAGATCCTACTGATAGGCTTGATTTTAGAGGTATCAAGAACATCAAAATTACAGTCATTAGTTTTGTATGTGTTTATAGGTAGATATTAATATTCCACCATATTGAAACCTCCATGTGTTGTTGCATTAGGACGTCAACACATGGAGGATACTAAATTTTATAAGAAGAGCCGTTTTGGAAACGATATGTATCTGAAATATATTCATGTACATGTCCTTTTAAAATGGCTGGATCCTAAATCTCCCCAAATATCAAGTCTTGTGTCTACACGTTGACCTATTCATATATCATGGAAAAGATGTGCAAACTGGTACAATGATATTTTCTTGAATATGATCAACAAACTTGTGATATTTAATTAATTCTAGTAATCACAATCATGCTAATTTTTCAATTGTTTGTACTTCCGCAATAATTTGGAGATGATTTCACAAAAATATACCTAAATAATCGCCTTGATGAACCTACTGATGTCCATGTTTGGCTCATGAACAGCAAGAAGCCAGTAATGGTTAGGATGAAAATGGGAGATAGGTCAAACAATGCAATCTTGACAGTTGGATGGGAGAAGGTTGTGAGGAGTTTCAACTTAAAGCAGGATAGCATTGTCCTCTTTTACATTGATGACCAAGATAATGGAGAGGTACATCTTCCGGTTGAGCAACTTCCATGGGGCGGCCCATTCTAATGCAGTGCTAAGTGTTAGAGGTACTAATTATGCTAGTTTAATGTATGGACTCCACTTTATATAGACTACCATAAAGTATATGGATAAATATGTATCGATTAGCCTAACTGTATGGCTAAGTATAATTGTTAATATAATATTCTTCTTTTGGCTGGCTAAGTACTTCAGCTAGTCTATGTATCCAATTTTGGCTGTTGAATCATGTTTATCTGTCATGTCTGTTATGACTAAGTTTGAATTACCATGTTTTATATTATTCAAAATATTTTATAAGTATTGGATACGGCCAATTTAAGCAGCTGGCTCAAGTTACATATTATTGGAGGCATCCATGAATAACACCCGATTCAAGATGTCAAAGTTTTGGAGACGGTCAGGAATTCAAGCCATGTGAGGGTGCCGAATTCTTGCAGACGGTCAGGAAATCAAGTCGTCTCAATGGTAAAGATATTGCAGACTCTTACTAGTTTTAACCGCCTGAGGAGGTAGTTCTAAGAGCCGAAACGGGAAATCGACTCAAGTTAGTGTGCTCTTAGAGAATATGCGTTGGAGCAGGAACGGGAAACCGGCTGAGGCCTATGGCGGATAACTGCCTCTAAATAAGGGTTTGGTACTAGTGTTATTTTGTAATGTGATATGCATGATATCCTTATGATACTACCACTATCTACAGCCAGTTGATGGCTATGAACTTTTCATCTCATTTAGGCTAGCCATAGTGCTAGTATCATAAGCAATACCATGCATGATAAGTTGGCAAAAATCTGCGTGACATATCAATTAATGAAGAGAGAAGTGATTGTGGTATTTAATATGATATCGTATCATTGATTCATAGCACATAAAACCAGATCATTTAATGATAAATAGATCTTGTATACCAATTTGTAATGAGATTCTACAAATAATAAAATAGGAGACACCTACCATACTACTAGATGATATTAAGTGTTGGCTATTAGTTTCTTGGTTTCTACAACCTTCTCTCTACTCTTTTCTTCATACTTATTGGATTTTCCTAGAAGAACGTGTAGAATATGTAATTAAACCATGTCATAGATCTATGATCTCAAGTAATTAATTTGCAATCTTATTTGGTAGGTAAATACAATATCCCAATCCCAAACATGCGACCAACCACTTTCTTTTGGCAAAGGCAGCGTCGGTAGGGTTAAGCCTTAGTCAAATAAACTTGTAAATGTTTTGGCATCTCTGATCCCTTCATCCAGCTCAAGTAGGACTGCAAACAGAAATTAAAAGAAATCAAATATATGCTTGACCATCCTTAATTACGTCAAACTTGTCTGTAACAAGACCTCCTATCCTCTATCATTGTAATCTCTGCATTTCAGCAAAGATAACCTTAAACCTTTGTTGACTAAGAGCTCTAAAATATTCCTGACTAGCGACTATTTCATTTTGTAATCTTGTAGTCTGGTAGACTCACTAGTAACTAAACGCATCTCTCTCTTGTGCCATAGAGTATGCACACAAAGCAGCTGATACAGCAAATATGTACTCACTCGGGCATCTCTATTTGTGATATCTAGAAGCGCCATTGGTCCGTGTAATCCCAAATCTGAACAAACCCCTAAATATGTCTGACAGTCACTTGCTCAGCTTGCATTCTGTCGGGCTTATGGTAAATAAATCTTTGTCTGGGCCATCTATGCGTGCAACTGTTATAATAGCGACAAACAAATAACGATGAACGAAATAAAATCACACCAAGGGATCACAGATTTAACGTGGAAAAGGCTCTCCAACAAAGAGAGAAAAAACCATGAGCACAAGCCAACGAAACTTTCCTATATCGGCAAGTGTTTACAAACGCCGGGGATTTTGTCAGATGCAACTTATCCCAGCCGGTGGCTTACATGACGTTTATATAGTGGTGGAAACCTAGGTCTTCAATGATTCAAGCCTCCGACGACAGGCCTCGCTCCGCTCGTCAGAAGTTAGACTCCTTAATTGAATTTGGATCATACCTCAACAACAACGACTTTGAACAAACATCTAAATAAGAATGTCCAGCCAATAGCTCATTTGTCAATCTATTAGTTTAATAAACATAATAGTCTTCTATCATCTCTAATCTTTGCAGGCAACACAAGCAGACTTCGAACCTAATTTGAACAAACTCCAAATATGCATGACTAGCCAATTGCTCATTAAATAGAGCATATTTTTCAGGATTCTGGGTAATTAAACCACTACCATCGATCTACGATCTCGGATCTTCTTTGGTAGATTTAAAAATTAATAAACGAACTCCCAAATATGCTTGACCATCCTCTTTTTCTCATCAATCTAGCCTAGGAAGGCTCACACCTTATTCAAATAAACTACTAAATATTTTGGCATCTTCTTATAGGACCGCAAACCTAATTTAAGAAAACTCCAATATATTCCTGACAAGCCTTAATTGGGTTGACTTGTCTCTAATTAAGGCTGGTCATAGTGCGTATGTTACTACTCTAAGTTACTACCTTCATAGTGGAAAATAACATATGTGTGGTGTCATGCAAATGCTTATTTATTGCAATGCAGACTCATTTTATCTTAAAATGTGTGATGGTATGGTAACATAGCTAGTTACCACAAGTCTCTCTCTCATCATTTAATTGTATGCCATGCCATCTAAATATTTAGTTGGCAATACCTGTAGGACTATGTTACTATTCAAGTTACTCCCACTATGACTAGCCTAAACCTATCCTCTATCATCGATATGTGATCTCTATAATGCAGCAAGATAAGCTTAAACCTTGGACCATCTACTATCTCGTTTTATAGTCTTGCGTTGTGTCAGGCATGCATGTAATTAAAAGAGCTCTCTCTCTCTCACTATGCAGTCTGCACGCAAAGGCGACGACTTTGAATGACCATCTAAATAAGCATGTCCAACCATTATCTTATTGGGTCAAGCTTTTGGTTTAATATACATTGTAGTCTTTTGTTATCTAAGATATTTGTAAGCAACACAAGTAGACTTTCGAACCTCATTAAAAAAACCTCCAAATATGCATGATCAACCACTTGCTCGTTTAATACACTATTTTGTTAGACTTTTAGGCAATTAAACCTCGGCCATTGATTTTCAATCTCAAATCTTCTTTGGTAGATTTAAACATTAAGAAAAGAACTCCTAAATATGTCAGACCTGAATCTTTTTCTCGGCAATCCAGCGTAGGAAGGCTTATGCCTTATTCAAAAAACTACTAAATATTTTGGCATCCTCTAGTAGGTGTTGGAATTTGGTGTATATTGGGTTGTTGGCCCATTAGACAAATTCGAAAATTCTCTTTGGCCCACTTGTGCATGGCAGCATATGGCTGTGCTAGTGGTGCTAAAGTTTAGTCCCACATTGCTAGTTGAAGGGGAGTTGGACCACCTTATATAGTAGAGTGTTGCACCACTCACTAAGGTGTGACAAGAAGAGTAGCCCTCGCGCACTCCTCCTCCGACGTCGCCCGCCTCGCCACGCCACGCCACGCCACGCCTCGTCACGCGCGCCGCGGGTTGCGGGAATCTCGCCGAGTCGAGCTTTATTTTGCTGGTTGGGAAAACTGATTATAAGTCATTAACGGACGCGTTAATTACAGCCGTTTCCAGTTTTTATGGACGTGGACTGTTACCGACTCGGACGTAGGCTGAGCCCACGATCCTCCTAACCTGCACTATATAAGTGTCCGGGGCTAAACCTAATCGGTACGGAATCAATCCACACACGCGCCTACCTCCAGAACCTTGTGACGAGGTTTAATCTCATCAATGCCCATTGTTATGGACTTGGGTTTTGGAGAAGATGGGGATGCTGGAGATCGTGGAACGGTTAACAGACAAGCAACCAAGGGACACGAGATTTACCCAGGTTTAGGCCCCCGGAGGGAAAACCCTACTCCTGCTTGTTTGCTCTTGATTACGGCGAAACCGAAGGTTACAGATGCGCAGATTCGATCTGGCGTGGAGGTGCGTGTGCGAAAGTACGAGTTGAGAGATCTAGGACGTGCCCTCCTGGCCTTTATATAGACTTAGGCAGGTCCCGGACATAGTTCTAGTCGGTTACAGGTTCTGGGGTTTTACCCCTTTGAATTTCCTATCTGTGCTAGTCTTGTTCTCTAAGGACTCGAAGGCGTCATGGGCCTTGGCCACCCGAAAATCTTCATGGGCCGGCGTACATCTGCCGTGGGCCTTCCTTGGACTGGACCAGGTATGCTGAAGTCACGCACCCGTAGGGTATAACCATGTCAGTAGCCCCCGAGTGATCAGTCGAATCGTAGATTCGGCTGAGGACTCTTCAATCCTTCGGGTGCAACTGGGTAGTAAATGTATATGTGTGTAGGGATTTGTTGATACATGTGCCTGACTTACCCGACGGATCAGGATCAGTTAACTGTCTTAGGACGAAACAACATGATCTTCATCAGGTTCGAGTCCCTTAACTTGAACCCGGAACATATGCTGGTGTAATTCAACTCAGGCCGCGGAGGACTTATAAGAGTGGAATTCCAGTGTTTTAATTGATGTACCCAACGCGTCCGTCAGGATTTTTCATCACGCCTGTTGGCATGGATTTATACTAGCAGAGCGCAGTCAGGTGCGTTGCCAGGCCATCAGATGATATCTGCAGGTCTTATCTTTGCGTCGCAGACGCAGCATCCGAACATTTGTCACCACGGAGGTGCTTCGGGTGGCCAAGGAGATTGTCGCTCACTCAGCGTTTTGTTGGGGCAGAGTTGCCAAAAAGTTTTTGCGTGCTGATCTGAAAAATCGCAGTCAAAGATTTCATAGGGTGCGCGACCAGCGCTCCCTATGGGAGTAGCCCCCGAGTGTCTGTTCGAGTCGTAGACTCGAGCGGAGACTTTAGTTCAAGCATTGTTTAGTTGCTAAGTCCGTAGGACCCGAAAATTTTCGGATGCTTAAATCCATTCTCCCTATGGGAGTAGCCCCCAAGTCCGTAGTGGAGTCGTAGACTCGACGTAGGACTTTAGAGAAGTACTTTGTCTTTAGTCGCCTTTCGGGTGCGCGGCCAGCGCTCCTGATAGGAGTAGCCCCCGAGTATTTAGTCGAATCGAAGATTCGAGTGAGTACTCTTAGATGTGGAGCCGAAGAATTTGTGCTAGTATAACTTTTGATGACGTCAGTGTTTACAATTGATGATCTCAAGCGTCTGTTACGCCAGAGATGACTTGACTGGACGAACGTGGGTCCCATTTGCTGACTTTGATTTGACCGGTCACGCGCGGCGTGGAGATAATTACGGTGCCTCCTCGATTTCCGCACGTAGTGGACGGCGTGGTAGCGACGGTTCGTTAAGATTTTGACACGTGTACGGTCAGATCTGCCATTGGCGCTAGGTCTTCTGGATGGACGGCTGTCGTGCATCGTCTTCGCTGTTATAATGATTGGGGAAAGCCGCGGTTTGTTTTCACCGCATCAGTTCTTGTTTTCACTGCCTCCTTGTGTTCTAGCGATTCTTGCTGCGCGCTAGGATTTCCTTCACGCTTCCGTCGCTGTCCTCTGCATTTTCACCGTCGCTGCCGTCGTAGCGCAATGGGGAAATCCAAGAAGTCCTCGTCCGCCGTTGGGACCAGCATCGCCGGAGGGCAGAAAGGCGCCACCGCTACTCGCGTCACCGATGGTGGCTGGCGGCGATCAGAGACGCGGGAGAGCGATCTCCGCAAGCTTCGCGAGCAGGGCTTGATTCCGCAGGATAGGGAGGCCGTCAAACTCCCTGGCAATAAGGTAATCCCCCGTCCCCCACATGGGTATCAGGTTATGTTTCTCGCATTCGTTATGCGCGGGTTTTCTTTTCCAGTTCACAACTTCCTCTGTGGACTGCTTTTTTTCTATGGGATTCAGCTTCATCATCTTTCTCCCAATTCTCTTCTCCACATTGCTTGTTTTATCACTTTTTGCGAGTGCTAGCTTGGAATTGAGCCGCATTTTGGCCTCTTCCGGAAGCTCTACTCCGTGAAGAGGCAATCTGGTTCGGATGGTGTGTATCCCATTGGGGGTTGCATCATCTCTCTTAGTCCCAATCTTCTCTTCTTTTCTTTTTCTATGTCCGAATCTGTCCAGTACTGGCGGAGGCGTTGGTTTTATATCCGCGACTCAGTGGTGCCCGATCAAGATTTTGGTCTTGTTCCCTTTGATCCTTCCCAAATGATTGAGCCGAAAAGGTCCTGGAAAAACCAAATCCTGGACGGTGAGAAGGAGGAGATAGAGGCCCTTTACCGCCGGGTGGAGGATCTCCAGCTGATTTCGGAGAAGGAGGTGAACGGCGTGGACATCATCCGGACATTTCTTGAGCGTCGGGTGCAGCCTCTCCAAGCGAGGGCTCATCCGATGTTTCTTTATTCGGGGCGCCGTGATCCAACGAGGGTTTCGACTGAGAAAATCTCCGTGAAGGATCTTGACAAGGATCTTCGCGCGTTGCTGAAGTTCAAGGCCGGAGAGGAAATCGCGGGGAAGTCGCTGACTCCTCCATTTTCTTCGACGTTGGCCGTACTGCAGGTGTAGATTTGTGCACGTAGTGCTTTTGTCGGCTGTGCATTTATTTCCTTTGTTTGCTAACAAAGTTTCTTCTGGTTTTGTAGAGCTTCAAAGTTCCGGGCATGGTACCGCCTTTGCCCGAAAATTATCCGAATGCCCCGAATAATGAAGTGGTTGAGTCCATGTCCGAGCTGCCATCGGCGCGATCTCCGGCGGAGCATGCCGACGAGTCGAGTGAGGATCATACACGCAAGCGAGCACGGAGCTCCAGCGAGTCTTCGGATGCCTCGACTCCTCCGACTCCCAGGAACCCTCTAGGCCTTGAACATCATAGTGACGATCATGGGGGCTCTTCCTCTCCCATTCCTGCCATTCCTGTGCGGGCTGTAGCGCCGCACCCGCCAGTGAAGCGGAAGAAGGAAGAAAAGAAGGAGGAGAAGAAGGAAGAGAAGAAAGAGGAGAAGAGAGCCCGAAAGGCTCCTCCTGTCTTCGACCTGAGCTCGCTCGGCTCGTAATTTTCTTGTTGTGCTTTTCGTCCTTTTTTCTTTATGATTTTTGCACTTGTGCTGATTGGTTCGTATGCAGGCACTCCTCCCACGATTCTTCTAGTGATGGTGCGCGGGAGATGATGGGGGAGTCGAACATTGCGTCTCCTCCTCCTCAGACGGTGGCGACTTTAGGTGGCGCCACGCCGGATCCTCCTGTGCAGGAGGTGCAGGTGGTTGCGCCTCAGAATTTCGCAGGCGGGTCTTCGGAATCGCCATCGGAGCATGTAAGTTTTCTGCTTCATATCATGGGGGGAGCCCCCGAGTGTCTTCATATGCTGATTTGGTTTTTCCTCCTTTGTGTTAGGTGTAGCCCCCAAGTCCTTCTCTTACTGCTATTTTCTTTTTCTTCAGCCTTTTGTGCAGGAGGCCAAGCGGCTGGTGCAGGAGCGCCTAGCGCTGGAGGCGAAACTTCGGCAGCTTCAAGGTATCCATCTATCGTTTAATACCTCTCCTATTTATCCTGTTCTTGCTCTTTGACACTTGCTTGTGTTAAATGCAGAGGAGCATAATGATTCCCTCCGTGAGGTCGATGCTCTTAAAAAGAGCCTTGGTCAATCGGAGCAGAAAACCGAAGCCGTCGTTGGCGCAAAAGAGCGCCTCGAGCTGGAGCTGACTAAGGCAGCCGAAGCGAAGGAGCGTCTGCAGCAGGAGGCCGCAGATCGTGAGGAGCAGCTGGCCACCGTTGCGGCTGCTCGTGAAAGAGATGTGGCGGCGAAGCTCATGGCTGCTGCCAAGGCTATTTCGGGTGAGTGCTAGTTTTGCACTTGTTTCTTTTTCTTCGGGTCTTCTTCTATGCTGCCTTTCTTCATGCTTTTCTTCTTTTTGCCTCAGATGCCGCAAGCATCGAGTTTGACCGCGGTGCTCTGGAGCACGAGAGTGCTCTAGATGATGCTACTGTGGCGGTCGAAGACCGCTGCAGCACCGTCGTCGGCTCCCTAGCCAAGGCGAAGGAAGTCCTTGGCCGCTTCTACAGGGAGCTTTTCCCTAAGGGCGTGGCCCTCGATGATGTGGATGCCCTGGCGGAGGCTTTATCAGCCGAAGCGCCTGCGGAGTACAAGCGCAAGCAGAAGGGCATCGGCGCGTCCATCGGGCTGGCGATGGCCTTGGCGGCTGGAGCAGAGCTGGACCTGCCCCAGATCACCTCTCGGATGCCGACGACTGCGGATGGATCCGAGGTCGCCTTCGCTGCCTACTCCGCTCGCTGCAAATGATATGGTCCCAAGCTCATTGATTTGCTATCTGAGTACGCACTGCGGCAGCAGGGCGGGGCCAAGGCTAGGCAGTCTGGCTCCGAGGTGACTCCGGGTGCCGCATCGTAGGCTTTGTAGACATAGAATAGTTTGTAGTTTGCTTTTGCTGTAAATATCTTGAAAGAACACCATCCTTGTGCCACATAGTGGCTTTTAATGAATTCTTCTGAGTTGTGCTTTGCTCTTGTCTGAATGATTGTGTCCCTTTCATTTTCTGCTGCTCTAGGTTCCTTCGGGTGCTGACCCTGTTGGCACCTCGTCCGCAATGCCGCCGCGACCATCTTTGGATGATTCCTCGCAGCTCGGTTTTCTTCGAGATCGTGTGCGTAGTCTGGAGAGGGAGTTGCTCGGGTTACGCGGCCATGCCGATGTTTGGAAGTCCAAGGCGGATCGTGGTGCAGCCAGAGAGGAGTACTTGATGGCGGAGCTGGTTCGGCTGTCCGAGCAGCTGCAATGTAAGTTGTTCTTTGGTTCGAGCTGTAGCTTGGTTCTTCGGATGAGTCTGCTGGCTTTACTCTTATTTTGTCTGATTGTTGCAGGTGTGAATCTTGCTCCGAGGGAAGAAAAGGAGCGTGTCGCTGTTCGGGTCAATTGCTTGACTCAACAGGACATGGAGGCCGGCGGCTTCTTTTGGATGGACCGTGATCGCGCCATAGCCCTGGCGACGGTGCAGGATCGTGTTCATCAAGTTTCGCGGGTGCTCCGCCAAGTGCAGACCTCACTTGCCTCGGTGCTGCATGTCATGTTTCCTTTGGATGCTGTGCCGACAAGCCTTGCGGGTCTTCTGTCGAAATTTCGGAACGTGAGCAATGTCAAGGAGTTGGTGCGGCAGCAGCTTGTCGCGGGAGTGAAGGCTGCGTTTTCTCTTGTGAGGCTGCACCGGCCTGACGTGGATTTGGCTGCTGTGGCCGCTGGGCCACCTCTTCGACCGGATGGTGGTGAGTGGGACATGTGTCCGCATTACGTGGCTGTAAGGCAGTATGCTGAACAGATTGTAGATTTGTTTGAGCAGCGTGCCCAGGTTTTTCTTCAACATAGGTAGTACCTGTACAAAGAGAGAGATGTAAAATTTGTATATTTCGGCTGGGCACGTTGTGCCCTTTGTTGTAAGGGTTTGTTTGTTGGTGAGCACGCAGTGCTTTGATCGAGTGCGTGTCCTTTTTGTTTGCCTGACGTTGTCAGCTACTCAGGTGTACACGTTTGGTCCTCAGTCGATGAAATCGTGAGGTGGGGGGAGCCCCCGAGTGCGTTTTGTCCTCAGTCGATGAATCGTGAGGTGGGGGAGCCCCCGAGTGCGTTTTGTAGCATACAGTAAATATGCAGGAAATAATGAACTGAAGTTTTGGGGCGAGACACTTAGCTTTATTATATCGTAATGGAGGAAGTACATTGTTCGGTTGAGTAGCCTTGGTTGAAAGCCTTATTGAAAGTAAAGGGGTAGGTTGCTACGGATAAAATCGTCGCAGGTGCGCGATGTTCCATGGGTTGGAGTATGCGACTCCAGACTCCACGTGCTTGAGGCGATAGGCGCCACCTGGGATCACTTTGGTGATGACATAAGGTCCTTCCCATGGTGACTCGAATTTATTCGGTCGCTTTTGCTTGAGTCGTAAGACGAGGTCTCCTTCGACGAAGGACCTTGTTCGCAGCCGGCGGCTGTGGTAGTTGCGGAGACTCTGCTGGTACACCGCTGATCGAGCTGCTGCTATGTCTCTTGCTTCGTCGAGTGTATCGACGGCATCTTCGAGTGCAGCCGTGGATTCGGCTTCGCTGTAAGCGACGACCCATGGGGCCCGATGGCGTACTTCAGCTGGTAGCACGGCCTCGGCTCCGTGTACCATGAAGAACGGTGTGTAGCCGGTGGCGCTATTTGGCGTAGTCCGTAAGCTCCATAGGACGGATGGTAGCTCTTTCGTCCAGTTTCCAGCTTTGTGTTCGAGGGAGCTCATGAGGCGTTTCTTGATGCCGGCGCCAATTATGCCGTTGGCCTTTTCCACTTGTCCGTTCGTTTGCGGGTGTGCCACTGAGGCGTACGTGATGTTGATCCCAAGGCCCTCGCAGAAGTCCTGGAATTCCTCGGAGATGAAGTTCGATCCGTTGTCGGTGATGATGCTGTGCGGTACGCCGAATCTGTAGACAATGGACTCGAAGAACTTGACGGCAGTTTTTCCTTTCTGGTTGGTGACCGGCATGGCCTCGATCCACTTGGTGAATTTGTCGACTACGACCAGGAGGAAGACGTGTCCTCCTTTAGAGGATTTTGGCAGTTTGCCGATCATGTCGAGGCCCCATTGAGCAAAAGGCCAAGCTATGGGTATGGGTCTGAGCTCGGATCCGGGTGCGTGCGGTTTGTCGGCGAACCGTTGGCACCCGTTGCATCTTCGGACGATGTCCTTTGCGTTGCTCATGGCCGTTGGCCAGTAGAATCCTGCTCGTAGAGCTTTGGCGACAAGGGAGCGACTGCCTGCGTGGTGGCCGCTGATGCCCTCGTGGATGTCTTGGAGGATGGTTTTGCCGTCATCGATGGTGACGCACCGTTGTAGTACACCCGTGATACTGCGCTTGTACAGCCCGCCATTGATAGTGGTGAAGGCCTTTGACCGACGAGATATGCGCCGGGCATCTGTCGGGTTGTTAGGCAGTTCTCCGTTTAACAGGAACTGGAGGTATGGGCGCGTCCAGGTTTCTTCGACTGCCATGACCTGCATCAGGTTGACCATGGCGACCTCGGTGTCCAATTTTTCGGGTCCTTCATGACCTTCGGGTAGCGTGTCCCCCGAGTGTTCTGCTTCTTCGGGTGATCCTTTGGGGAATTTCCGCTTGATGGACGGCACGCAGATCTGTTCGAGGAACACACCTGGTGGCACCTTTGCGCAAGTGGAGCCAATGTTGGCGAGTCTGTCGGCTTCCTCGTTGCTTTCTCTTCCGACGTGTCGAAGCTCGCAGCCGTCGAATTCTCCTTCGAGTGTGTTGTAGAGCGCGCGGTACGCGATCATGTTTTCGGCGTGTGTGTCGCACTCATTCATCGTCTGTTGGACGACGAGGTTGGAGTCACCGTAGATGACCAGGCGCGTTGTGCCGCATATCTTTGCCATCCTCATGCCATGGATGAGGGCTTCGTATTCGGCCTCGTTGTTGGAGGCTCTGAATTTCATCCGAAGAACGTACTTCATCTTGTCGCCTTGCGGGGAGGTCAGTATGACCCCTGCCCCTGCTCCTGCTTCGCGCTTGGAGCCGTCGAAGTGCATTGTCCATGACTGCGACATGTCTGGTGTGTCTGGCAGCTGCAGCTCCATCCAATGTACCAAGAAGTCCGGAAGGACTTGAGATTTAATTGCGTGTCGCTTCTCGTAGATGATGTCCAAGGGTGACAGCTCGATGCCCCACAGAGCCACCCGTCCTGTGGCCTCTGGATTATTCAGGATGCTGTTCAGGGGTGCCTCGTTGACGACCATCACCTGATGCTCCTGGAAGTAATGGCTCAACCGTTGAGCCGTCATGAACACGCCGTAGGCTAGCTTTTGGTAGTGAGGGTACCTCTGCTTTGTTGGTGTCAGTACCTCGCTGAGGTAGTAAATTGGGCGTTGGACTCCATGGGTCTTGCCTTCTTCGGGTCGTTCGACCACGAGTACGGTGCTAACCACCTGATGTGTGGCTGCAATGTACAACAGCAGGGGCTCGCGCTCCTTTGGCGTGACCAAAACGGGCGAGGTGGAGAGGAGCCGCTTGAGGCTTTCGAATGCGTCGTCGGCTTCCGGTGTCCACTCGAACTTGTCTGCTTTGCGCAGCAGCTGGTAGAATGGTAGGGCCTTCTCGCCCATGCGGCTGATGAACCTGCTTAACGCCGCTACTCGTCCTGCGAGCTGCTGGACGCCCTTGAGGTTTTCCGGCTTCTCCATCGTCATGATGGCTCTGATTTTCTTCGGGTTGGCCTCAATCCCTCGTTGAGAGATGAAGTACCCGAGCAGCTGACCCGATGGGACGCCGAAGGCGCATTTTTCGGGATTGAGCTTGATCCTGTAGCGATCAAGATTGTCGAACGTTTCACGGAGATCGTCGATAAGTGTCTTTGCCTCCTTGGTTTTTATTACTATGTCGTCAACATAGACTTGGACGTTGCGACCGATCTGGTCCTTGAGGCAGGCCTGCATGCATCGCTGGTACGTGGCACCTGCGTTCTTTAGCCCGAAGGGCATTGTATTGTAGCAGAATACTCCGAACGGTGTGATAAACGCCGTTTTCTCTTGATCTTTGACCTTGAGTCGAATCTGGTTATAGCCTGAGTAGGCGTCAAGGAAGGAGAGTTTCTCACAACCTGCAGTCGAATCGATGATTTGATCGATCCGAGGAAGAGGGAAGTGGTCCTTTGGGCAATGCTTGTTTAGTGACGTGAAATCCACACACATCCGCAGGATGTCCGTGTCCTTCTTTGGGACCATGACTGTGTTTGCCAGCCACTCGCTTTCTTTGATTTCCCTGATGAAGTCTGCTGCGAGTAATCTATTGATTTCCTTGCCGATGGCTTCGGCTCGTGGTTCGGACAGTCTCCGGATGGAATGTTTGATTGGCTTGGTGTCTGGAAAGACGTTGAGTGCGTGCTCGGCGAATTCCCTGGGAACTCCTGGCATGTCCGCAGGACACCAGGCGAAGATTTCCCAGTGCTCACGGAGGAATTCGACGAGCGCGCCTTCCTATGCGGAACTGAGGTCGTTGGCGATCAGCGCCGTCTTGGAGGCATCCGTCGGGTGGACCTGCACTTTCTTGGTGTTGATGGTGGAGTCGAAAGACATGTCAGGTGCGTTCTGCCTTGTGACTGGGGGTGCCCCATTGTCCGTCATCTCGCTGAGCCTTACAAGCTCATCTTGCATGCCGAAGGATTGGGAGATTTTGTTGAAATCCCTGTCGCATTGGTCCGATCGGGTGAAGCTCCCGTGGACTGTGATGACGCCCCTTGGTCCTGGCATCTTGAGTAGTAGGTATGCGTAGTGCGGGACGGCCAGGAACCTTGCAAATGCTACACGCCCCAGGATGGCGTGGTATTGCGATGGCCAGTCTACCACTTCGAATTCGAGTCGTTCCTGCCGAAAGTTTTCCGGTTTCCCGAAGATGACGTCGAGCCCGATTTTTCCCAAGGGGAATATGCCCTTCCCTGGGACGATGCCGTGGAACGTTGTGTCTGACTGTTCCAGGCTGCATTGTGGGATCCGCATTGCTGCTAGAGTGCTTGCGAACATTAGATTGATGCCACTGCCACCGTCCATGAAGACGCGACTCATCTCGAAGCCTCCGATCTGCGCCTCCAGCACCAGGGCAGCATGACCTGGGCGAGGGATCTGGCAAGGGTGATCCACGCGAGTGAATGTGATGCAAGACTCCGATCCGCTGAGGTACTCAGGGATTGCAGGTGGAGTTGCCACATCCAAGTTGATTTGTCGGGTGATTTTCTTCTACACCCTGTTTGTGGGGCGCCCCTTCTGGATCATATTTAGTGCTCCCTTCGGTGGGGGGTACGCGACCCCGGCGTTGTTTTGCGCTGGTGCGACTGGTTGGTTTGGGCCTCCAATAGGTGGCGGTGGAGGAGCTCCGAGTGCTATTTCTCCTTGCACGGGTGCGTTTCCAAACGCAGGGATTGGGGCTTGTTGCCTCATCTGCACCATGCTTTCGCTGAGTTTCTGGAACTCGCGGCAGTCCTTGAGCATGTGGCTGGCTTTCTTTTTGCCATCCTGTTTGTCGATGTAGAAGTGGATGGTGCATGGACCCGAAAGTTTGTCATATGCTGAGGGTCCGTTGTCGCGGTCGCGGCGTTGCCACGACTGTGCTGGGCGTCCGTTATCGCGGGTGTTTCTGCCGCGGTATCCTCCGCTGTTGCGGCTGTTGTCGTTGCGGCGATCGGCGTAGCCAGCCGCGACCATGTCAGGTCCATCGCGGTCCTCGTAAACATGCAATCTCCTCTTGCTGCGGCGTTCTCGTGTTCGACCGTAGTCGTCCTCTTCATCCGATTGCGCTCGCTGGATGCAATCTTCGCCGTCTGCCCAACTGTTGGCAATTTCCATGAGGTGATCGAGTGTCTTGGGCTTGACGCGCCCAAGTTCTTCCTTGAAATCTGGTCGTTTGACGCCGTCCCTGAAGGCATCGATGGCCCTTTCTTCGGAGATGTGTGCTGCGGAGTTCTTGGTTGTAGACCAGTGTAGTATGTACGAGCGAATAGATTCACCCGTTCTCTGAGTGCAGGATCGCAACTCTTTGATTGAGGCGGGCCTCTTGCTAGTGCCCTTGAAATTTCGGATGAAGCTGTAAGCGAGCTCCTCCCAGCTTCGGATGGATCCTGATGATAGGCTGCTGAGCCAGACCCGCGCCGCGCCTGTCAGCTGCAGCTGAAGGCATTGCATGGCGGTTTCTTTGTTACCTCCGTGAAGCTTGACGGATGACAGATGGTCGCTGAGCCATGATTTTGGATCTTGCGTGCCGTTTAACTTCGGAGTATCCGAAGGAAGCTTGAAATTGCGTGGCATCTGTGTTCGCCGAACAGATCTGCTGAAACATCGGGCTCCGCAAAGTTCTCCTTCATCTTCGTCCATCTCGGATTCCGACAAGCATGCACGTTTGGCTCGTGCTTTATCGATTTTGCGCTGTGTAAGCTTGTCTCTGGCGTCGTATTCGCGTTTATGACGACGCGAGCTCTTCTTCCTTCGAGGAAGTTCATGCTCCTCCTCTTCTTCGGATGAAGGGGTGGGACTCCGGTCGCGCCTGGCCGGAGCTTTCTTCTTCGGCTCCGCAGGAGCGTCATCGTGGAGCGCAGCTCCGACGAGTCCGAGTCTGGTGAGTGCGGACTTATGCATGGCTCTCTTCGGGTCCCCCTCCGGAGGAGGGTGGGCCGCTAGATATGCAGTGGCTGCCATTATCGCAGCTTGCGGTGTCTTCGGGATGATGTTGCCATCGGCATCCATGTCCATGAACGATGAGTGGAGAGTTCGGGTCACGTCACGGCGCTCCTTGGGATCCATGTTCTCCACCCGAGAGCGGTTCTTGTTTCCCTGGTTTCCGTTTGTGCTAGAGCCGGGTGCCATGGCGGAGAGCGCAGCTCGTCGCGCGCTGGACTCGGAGGCTGCTTGCTTGCGTTTGTCAAGCGTCTGCTGCATCTTGACTTGCTTCTTGTGCTCCTCGATGAGGAGGTAGTGGTATGCCATCAGTAGGTCACGCGAGGCGTCCGCAGGTAGGACTATGTCGCCTGCGACGGCACGGCGTGCTTGGACCCATCCTTCTTTGCTAAGTTGGATGACGTGGCCGTTGTTTTTCCTGTTGGGTGGGGGGGACTGGCTTCTTCTGTTTTCGCCGTTTTCGCCGTTTCGGTTGGGTGGCGGGTTAGGTGTTTCATCGTCGCCTTGGATGACTGCGACGCATAGATAGTGCTCGCAGATTGGTCGGCTGCTGCCGCAACTTTCGGATCCGGAACCGTAGGTCCCCTCATCCGAAGGTGGATCACACATATCGGAGTTATAGCTGCTGCTATCGTAAAACTCATCTGTTGATGGTCATGTGCGTAGCACAGGGTGTGGAGCCCACGAGGCGGGCCTGATTGATGGCACGGGCACCAGCTCAGGGAGACGGAGGGTGCTAGTTTTACCCACCTGGAAGCAGAAGCTCCCAAATAGGATTTCGAGTCCATCGCCTACGGGCTCGAAATCTTTCATGGTGGCCGGCGAGTGGGCGGTGAAGTCGAAAGCGCCGAAGAGGAGGTGATTCTCCGTCGCCGCGGAGTTGTAGATCGATCGAGTCGGGACCGTCACGATCGCACAATCAACAGCCCTAGTCCCCACGGTCGGCGCCAATTGATGAGGTTTAATCTCATCAATGCCCATTGTTATGGACTTGGGTTTTGGAGAAGATGGGGATGCTGGAGATTGTGGAACGGTTAACAGACAAGCAACCAGGGGACACGAGATTTACCCAGGTTCAGGCCCCCGGAGGGAAAACCCTACTCCTGCTTGTCTGCTCTTGATTACGGCGGAACCGAAGGTTACAGGTGCGCAGATTCGATCTGGCGTGGAGGTGCGTGTGCGAAAGTACGAGTTGAGAGATCTAGGACGTGCCCTCCTGGCCTTTATATAGACTTAGGCAGGTCCCGGGCATAGTCCTAGTCGGTTACAGATTCTCGGGTTTTACCCCTTTGAATTTCCTATCTGTGCTAGTTTTGTTCTCCAAGGACTCGAAGGCGTCATGGGCCTTGGCCACCCGAAAATCTTCATGGACAGGACCAGGTATGCTGAAGTCACGCACCCGTAGGGTATAACCATGTCACCTTGCGCCGCCGCTTTCGTCTTCCCCATCCCGGCTTGCGGCGTGCACCGCAGATCGGGATAGTAGGCCTCCGGAACCCCGCCTCTCGTGAACCTGTACGGGTGAGGGGCGATCAGGTTTTTGGGGAGCGCTCAAGCGCGACTACTGGCAACCACGACGTCGTCCGACGACGAGTTCCCTGACGACGACTTCTTCCCAGACGTCAGCGACCTCTTCGACAACCTCAACATGGGCGACGCTGCTGCAATCGCTACGACTGCTATTCAGCCTACACTATACGTGATATTCAACTGTCCTTTTCAGATTATGCTAGAGTTCTTTATTCTAGCATTTGGTGTAGATGTGATAGGTTTATCTCCTATAGATGTAATATGTTCATCTACTTTGTTGATCTGCATGATTGGTTTTACTACTGTCTGTATGATCATGATTTATCAGTTTATTATTCGGATTAAATCATATGATTATTGCTTATATTTCCAACAATCCAAAAACCTGATTACACTGCAACTGAATTCCACTGGTGTAGCCGCGGCTACTAGGCCGCCTCCTTTTGATGGCATGCACTATAAGAGATGGCGCAAGAGAGCAGTTCTCTGGTTTGAAAACCTAAACTGCTATAGCGTCACTCTTGGCAAGCCTGAAGGAGATCTTTCTGCTGAGCAGGAAGCGAACTTTAAGAAAGCCGATACCATGTTTATGGCGGCTTTGTTCAGTGTTCTTGGGGACAACATTGTTGACCCATATATGTCATTTGATAATGGCAAGGACGCGTGGGAAGCGCTCGAGGCCAAGTTTGGGGTCTCGGACGCTGGCACTGAGCTGTATGTCATGGAGCAATTCTATGACTACAGGATGATTGATGAGCGCTCCTTCCTTGAGCAAGCTCATGAGATACAATCACTTGCCAAAGAACTTGAGCAGTTCAAGTGTTCCTTACCGGACAAATTTGTGGCTGGTGGCATTATTGCCAAGCTTCCTCCTTCGTGGAGGAACTTTGCTACTTCTCTGAAACATAAGAGACAAGAGTTTTCCGTTACGGATCTCATTGGGTCTCTTCATGTGGAAGAGAAGGCGAGAGCAAAGGATAAAACTACTCGAGGACTTGAGGGAGGTTCTACTGCCAATTTAGTGCAGAGGAAAAACTTCCAATCCCACAAGTTCAAGAATAAGAACAAAAATGAAGGAAAGGGAAAGTTCGATGGCAAGAACAAGGCCACGCGCTCAACCAACTTCAAGAAGAAAAATGATAAGAGGAAAGGCTCTTGCCACGTCTGTGGTGATCCTGATCATTGGGCTCCTAGCTGTCCTAATCGCTTTGACAAGCGTCAACATGGGAACAGCGGCAAGTCCGCTAATGTTGTTATTAGCGATACTGAGATGAAGGATGCTGGGTCTCAAGGACCTCTTCCGTGCTGATGGGAAACGGCACACGTGCTTCTGTTCATGGAGTTGGTACGGTAAATCTGAAGTTTACTTTGGGGAAGACCGTACAGCTGAAGAACGTGCAGCATGTTCCCTCCATCAATAAGAATCTCGTCAGCGGATCGCTTTTATGTCGAGATGGCTTTAAGTTGGTTTTTGAGTCCAATAAAGTTGTAATTTCTAAGTATGTACAATTTGTTGGAAAGGGTTATGAGTGTGGAGGTCTGTTCCGCTTGTCTCTGTCAGACTCATGTACTAAAGTTATTAATCATGTTTGCAATGATAATGAGTCCAATGTTTGGCATTCACGACTCTGTCATATTAACTTTGGTTGCATGACGCGGCTAGCCAATATGAGTTTAATTCCAAAATTTACCACTGTCAAAGGTTCTAAGTGCCAAGTTTGTGTGCAAGCAAAGCAACCCCGCAAGTCTCATACGACTGCGGAACCGAGAAACTTAGCACCGCTAGAACTGATACATTCAGATCTTTGTGAGATGAATGGTGTGTTGACAAAAGGTGGAAAAAGATACTTTATGATGTTGATTGATGACTCCACTAGATACTGCTATGTTTATCTCCTGAAATCTAAAGATGAAGCTTTGAACTACTTCAAAATCTATAAAGCTAAGGCAGAAAATCAACTTGATCTTAAAATCAAGCGGCTAAGGTCGGATCGTGGTGGAGAGTACTTTTCAAATGAATTTGATTTATTCTGTATGGAACACGGTATTATACATGAGAGGACGCCTCCCTACTCACCTCAGTCAAATGGGGTGGCCGAAAGGAAGAACCTCACTCTAACTGATTTGGTTAACGCCATGTTAGATACATCGAGTCTTTCCAAGGAATGGTGGGGGGAGGCGCTAATGACTGCGTGTCATGTCCTAAACCATGTTCCTGTAAAGGATAAAACCATGACTCCATTTGAGGAATGGGAAAAGAAAAGGCTTAAACTCTCTTACTTACGAACTTGGGGTTGTTTGGCGAAAGTCAATATTCCAATACCCAAGAAGCGAAAGCTTGGACCAAAAACCGTTGATTGTGTTTTTCTGGGATATGCTTTTCATAGCATTGGCTATAGATTTTTGATAGTAAAATCTGAGGTATCCGACATGCATGTTGGTACAATTATGGAGTCAAATGATGCGACTTTCTTTGAGGACATCTTTCCTATGAAAGGTATGTCTAGCTCATCAAATCAGGAGATGACTAGTTCATCTAGTCAGGAATTTTCTATAATTCCTGAACCCACTATGCCGATAGAACACTCTGATGATCCTGTGGAGGATGACAATGAATCTCCCAAAAGGAGCAAGAGACAAAGGACTGCAAAGTCACCATTGTGATGATTTCATTGTGTACCTTGTGGATGATACTCCCACTTCTATATCAGAAGCCTATGCATCTCAAGATGCTGACTACTGGAAGGAAGCTATCCGAAGCGAGATGGACTCCATCTTAGCTAATGGTACTTGGGAAATCACTGATCGTTCTTATGGGTGTAAACCTGTAGGATGTAAATGGGTGTTCAAGAAAAAGCTTAGACCTGATGGTACTATTGAAAAGTACAAGGCACGTCTTGTGGCTAAGGGTTATACCCAAAAGGAAGGTGAAGACTTCTTCGATACCTACTCACCTGTAGCCATATTGACCACTATTCGAGTACTACTTTCCTTGGCTGCCTCACATGGTCTTCTCGTTCATCAAATGGACGTTAAGACAGCTTTTCTAAATGGAGAGCTAGATGAGGAAATTTATATGGAGCAGCCTGACGGATTTGTGGTAGATGGTCAAGAAGGAAAGGTGTGTAAGTTAGTAAAGTCTTTATATGGTCTTAAGCAAGCTCCTAAGAAGTGGCACGAGAAGTTTGAAAGAACTTTAACTGCTGAAGGCTTTGTTGTAAACGAAGCTGACAAATGTGTGTACTATCGCCATGGTGGGGGCGAGGGAGTTATTATGTGTCTCTACGTTGATGACATATTGATATTTGGGACCAACCTCGCTGTTATTGAGGAGGTCAAAGAGTTCCTATCTCGCTTCTTTGAGATGAAGGACTTGGGAGTGGCTGATGTAATTTTAAACATCAAGCTACTAAAGGATGACAATGGTGGGATTACATTGCTTCAGTCTCACTATGTGGAAAAGATATTGAGTCGCTTCGGGTATAGCGACTGCAACTCTTCTCCAACGCCTTATGATCCGAGTGTGCTACTTCGAAAGAATCGAAGGACTGCTAAAGATCAATTGAGATATTCTCAAATTATTGGCTCGCTCATGTATTTAGCCAGCGCTACTAGACCTGACATCTCCTTTGCTGTAAGCAAACTGAGTCGATTTGTGTTAAATCCTGGAGATGATCATTGGCATGCTCTTGAAAGAGTTTTGCGCTATTTGAAAGGCACTGCGAGTTATGGTATTCACTATACTGGGTATCCTCGGGTACTTGAAGGTTATAGTGATTCAAATTGGATATCTGATGCTGATGAGATTAATGCCACAATTGGTTATTTGTTTACAATTGGTGGTGGCGCTGTTTCCTGGAAGTCTTGCAAGCAGACCATCTTAACGATGTCAACAATGGAAGCAGAACTCACAGCATTAGACACGGCCACTGTTGAAGCAGAGTGGCTTCGTGAGCTCTTGATGGACTTATATGTGGTTGAAAAACCAATACCCGCTATCCCGATGAACTGTGATAATCAAACTGTGATCGTCAAAGTAAACAGTTCTAAGGATAATATGAAGTCATCAAGGCATGTGAAGAGGAGATTGAAATCTGTCAGGAAATTGAGAAACTCCGGAGTTATTGCGTTGGATTATATCCAAACATCTAAGAATCTGGCAGATCCCTTCACAAAGGGTTTATCACGCAATGTGATAGATAATGCATCAAGGGAGATGGGTTTGAGACCCACGCTATGAGTTGATCCCAGTGGCAACCCACTCTATGTGATCGGAGATCCCGTGAATTAGAGCTGGGAGACAAGCTGTTGGTCAGCTGAGAGGAGAGTATTCCCATATTATATTTACATCTCCATAAAGATGCAATACTCTCTTAATCTGCATGGCAGGTTGATATTTATCTTAATGTGTTCCAAGTGGCGTTTTATAAGCGAAGATGTTGTCCTGCAGAACATCTCTTGAGGAATACACCTATATGAGTCTGACTGTCAAACGTCGCAGTCCGTGAGAGTTGGGTGCTCTCTAATAAACTCATGAAAGGCCCTGGAGTATGACGCATAAGCTCCAAACCGCGGGGAAGCTGACGGTAGCCCTATACCGGTCTAGATTTTATGTGAAACTAGCGCGCAGAAAACTTGTAGTTCAAGGCATAGTCCACTATTCAAGTTGCAAGCTAGCGTAGCATAAAGTTTAACGTGGAAGTTCAACTTAACAGTCTCCACTACACACCGGTATATAAAACAATGTTCTGAAAGAAAAGTATTGTGATGTGCCAATGAGACTTTGTAGGGGATTGTTGGAATTTGGTGTATATTGGGCTGTTAGCCCATTAGACAAATTCGGAAATTCTCTTTGGCCCACTTGTGCATGGCAGCATATGGCTGTGCTAGTGGTGCTAAAGTTTAGTCCCATATTGCTAGTTGAAGGGGAGTTGGACCACCTTATATAGTAGAGTGTTGCACCACTCACTAAGGTGTGACAAGAAGAGTAGCCCTCGCGCACTCCTCCTCCGACGCCGCCCGCCTCGCCACGCCTCGCCTCGCCTCGTCACGACGCGCGCGCGCGCGCCGCGGGTTGCGGGTTGCGGGAATCTCGCCGAGCTGAGCTTTATTTTGCTGGTTGAGAAAACTGATTATGAGTCATTAACGGACGCGTTAATCAGCCATTTCCAGTTTTTATGGACGTGGACTGTTACCGACTCGACACTATATAAGCGTCCGGGGCTAAACCTAATCGGTACGGAATCAATCCACACACGCGCCTACCTCCAGAACCTTGCGCCGCCGCTTTCGTCTTCCCCATCCCGGCTTGCGGCGTGCACCGCAGATCGGGACAGTAGGCCTCCGGAACCCCGCCTCTCGTGAACCTGTACGTGTGAGGGGCGATCAAGTTTTTGGGGAGCGCTCATGCGCGACTACTGGCAACCACGACGTCGTCCGACGACGAGTTCCCTGACGACGACTTCTTCCCAGACGTCAGCGACCTCTTCGACAACCTCAACGTGGGCGACGCTGCTGCAACCGCTGCGACTGCTATTCAGCCTACACTGTACGTGATATTCAACTGTCCTTTTCAGATTATGCTAGAGTTCTTTGTTCTAGCGTTTGGTGTAGATGTGATAGGTTTATCTCCTATAGATGTAATATGTTCATCTACTTTGTTGATCTGCATGATTGATTTTACTACTGTCTGTATGATCATGATTTATCAGTTTATTATCCGGATTAAATCATATGGATTATTGCTTATATTTCCAACAGTAGGACTGCAAACCTAATTTAAACGCACCCAATATATGTCTAACATCCCTTAATTGCGCCAAACTTGTCTCTAATTAAACCTCCTATCTTCTGTCATCGATATGTGATCTCTACAATGCAGCAAGATAAGCTTAAACCTTCATTGCATGAGAGCCCCTAAGTATTCTTGGGCACTACTATCTCAGTTTATAATCTTGCGATGGATCAGGATCACAAGTCACTAAAGCTCTCTCTTGTGACATAGAATCTGCACGGAGAGGCAACGACTTTGAATGAACATCTAAATAAGCATGTCCATCCAATCGCTCTCATTGTGTCAAGCTTTTGGTTTAATAAGCATAGTAGTCTTATGTCATCTCTGATCTTTGCAGCAAACACAAGTAGACCTTGAACCTAATTTGAACAAACTCCAAATATGCACGACCAGCCAGTTGCTCAATTAATAGAGTATATTTACCAGGCTTCTGGATAATTAAACCTCTGCCATAGATCTTCGATCTTGGATCTTCTTTGGTAGATCTAAATATTAATAAATAAACTCCTCAATACTTGAACATCCTCTTTTTCCGGCAATCTAGCGTCGGTAGGCTAACGCCTTATTCAAACAAACTACTAAATATGTTGGTATCCTCTAGTAGGATCGCAAACCTAATTTAAGCGGACTCCAATATATGCCTGACAAGCCTTAATTGCGTTGACTTGTCTCTAATTAAACCTATCCTCTGTCATTGATATGTGATCTCTACAATGCAGCAAGATAAGCTTAAACCTTTGACCATCTACTATCTCGTTTTATAGTCATGGTGTGTCAGGATCGCATGTAATTAAAGAGCTCTCTCTCTCTATCGCTCTCTCTCTTAGTGCCATACACATACAGTGCACGTAGAGGCAACGACTTTGAATGACCATCTAAAACAAGCATGCCTAGCCATTAGCTCACTGTGTCAAGCTTTTGGTTTAATATACATTGTAGTCTTCTGTTATCTATGATCTTCGTAAGCAACACATAGACTTCCGAGCCTAATTTTAAAAACCTCCAAATATTTATAACGAAAAGTGGAGCTAGCTTTTCAAGATATTTAGAACACTAGCTGATTTGGGAGTACCCTAGCTACCTTTGGCCTGACGTCCATGCGACAGTTTCTTATTCTTTTGTATTTGTTGCGTCATTAAAAATTTCTCATTGCACTGAGTCATTGTCCCCCATTTGATCGACCTACTGACATTTCTTGTTAGTAGATAGGTTTGTTTTCATTGAAGCGATAAGATAGTTGACTAAAATACTTCGGCTCCCTTGGTCACTATAAAGAAGTACTAATTTATGTTGTACCCAGTGTCCCGGCTCCCACTACATAACCAAATCAAGACGTCTACGGCCAAACTCTACGCCGATGTCTATTTGTTGGGACCGTCAGCATAGGCCTCGAGACGGGCATCCGAGTAAACTAGTCGTCGGCTTAGTTGGACCATCGGGCGTAGAATAGGATAGACCGACGGCAGCCGTCGGCGTAGTGGATAGGCCATGACAGCGATGCGGCGACGTCAAGGCTACATTGACAGCTTAGCCGTCGGCCTAGGTTTCATAGCTACGCAGGCGGCAAAGCCGTCGGCATAGCTATTTTCTCTTTTTGCCACATGAATACTAGAAAAATCATAACTAAATCATTCTAATTCATAAAAATACATATAATATGTCAAAATTTGTAGAAAAATAAGATCTATCTAACTAAACTAAAATATTGCATATTTTGATTGAATAAAATATAAAAAATTACATATACTTTCGTATAACATATTTTACATTTTCAGGGTGCAAAAAACAAGGTGTTTTATGAAGCAACCACCAAAGGTATAATTCAAAATGCTACCACCCCATTTTTCAAAAATACTAGACCACCTTAGATGGACAATGTCCCAACTAGGTTATCTCAAACCTTTGTAAAAAAATTGGATTTTTTTTTGAAAAACAAAACTAGAAAAAACTGAAAAAAAAACTAAGTCAACAGCTAAGCCATCGGTGTATATATCCAAACGGTCGTTAACCTTCAAGTGGTGCCCATCTAATCTATGCCATAGCCGTCTACGCCGATGGGGCTACACCGATGACAACTTGGCTTATGCCGACGACTTCCGGCCATCGGTGTAGAGACACGTTCCTCTAGTGTCTGGGCCATAGGTAATGATTTTTTGACCGTGAAAATATATTGATATAGTGCAGATACCAATTGTTCAATAAAACAATGCCCTAATAGCATTATGGATGCACAAGCCAAAAAAAATTACAAAAGATAAAAGTCTCTATGGAGCACTAATACCACCAAGACAGCGCCATGAGCCCAGCATCTCCTAAAGCGGCGTCTCTAAGAAGTAAACAGTGCACAAACGACATTGTCGCCCAATCAAAATCAAAGGTTTTCACCCTAGAGAAAAGTCTTCCTCCATAAATCAATGCCTTCAAACACGACCGATTAAGACCAGACTTTTGATTTTCACTCTGAAAGATAAGACTGTGTACTTTTCCTTTGTTTTCGCCCCTACTTTCTATGTCGTAGATACGAGTCACAAATCACCAAGCCGGTTCCTCATCTCCACAAAGACTCAAACAACCTTCCTAGTTCTCCGATCTCCGCTCTCTGGACATTCTCCACCTCTGACTTCACGATGGACCAAAAGACATGTCACATGATGGCAACAAACAATAGAGCATTGCAACCTGAAACCAAATGGTCAAAAAAATATGGGTGCCCCGACCGAATCTCATCCGATCAAGCAATCTTCAAGCATGAGGCGTCCATGGGAGTTCGTCGGCAGAGTCTTCCGAAACTCAACACTTTGGCCAGATCAGTGAGGGCATGCATCAAGTATATCTTCGTGTTGGCAAAAGAGAAAACATAGGACTGCCAATTTTTTTTGCAAGACTCGCATGTCCCCCATGTCACTAGTCATTTCCTTGCGGCAACCATAGAAGATGAGAGGGAAACCCAATGCACAACTGCAAGAAGTCGTCGGTGTGGCTAGGCCAGAGCTCGCCTCCTGTACGGCACATGGCCTAGGTTGGGCCCATTAGGCCCATATCGGAGCCCTGCACCCTAGATTATTCCCTATGGTCCAGACCACCCATCATGCTGGCCGAAGCCGGCCGCACTAGTGGAATGCCACCACCACCTCGATGCCAAACCGTCAGAGATCCTCTGTTCCACCTCGACACCAAACCGTCGGGGATCCTCTGGCCCCGGCCATCATGAGTGCGCCACTCCATGCCCTCATCCAACACCCCACCTGCCCCATGTGAACGCCATCGACGAGCACCTCTCCCGCGTCCCATATTTGACAGTATGTTAGATCGGATTGGCTCTTGAGGTTGAGGGAGGGGAGGTCCCTCGGCGAAAGGCCTGGGCGACTCGGGAGGACCATCGGTAATGATGTAAAGAAGTTTGGGCTCAAGTTACTATATGATGTGTTTTAGCTATGTTTAGGCCTCAAATGAGTTAGGTGAGAGTAGAGGGAGGTGGGTTTCTAGGCACAGAGAGAGAGAGAGAGAGAGAGACCCTGGTCTCTCCAGACCGACGGATGTCACTCCTGGCAGCTGAATATGATCTCTAGACTAACCCCACAGACCAACACTAGTCTTTTCTGCGTACTTTGTCCTCACTCGTGCGCACCCAGTACCCACTTCCCAGTCGGTCACCCATCCTAAAATTGCTCTAGGCCAAGCACACTTAACCTCAGAGTTCTTTTCGGATAAGTTTTCAGAAAAGAAGTTACAACTTGTTGGTATGTGTATACTATCAATCCTATTAAGCCATGTGCCAGGGTCTCACATACACCCACCCTTAGAAGATCTACGCCCTCGTCGATGAACCACAAGTCAGAAACGTCCCCTCTTGCCATACGTCTGTGCATCCAATGACGGTACATGTGTCATGCCGTATCCACTCCGGGCCACACGCGACATGCGCCACATGTCCACCACTGACCCGCACACGCTCGAGTAACCACGAGGGTCGGCTCTGATACCACTTGTAATACCTCGGTGTCTCTGGACAGGTGGATGTCACTCCTGGCAGCTGAATAGGATCTCTAGACTAACCCCACATACCACCATTAGTCTTTTCTGCAAACTTTGTCCTCACTCGTGCGCACCCGGTACCCACTTTCCGGTCAGTCACCCATCCTAAAATTGCTCTAGGCCAAGCACGCTTAACCTTAGAGTTCTTTTCAGATGAGCTTCCGGAAAAGAAGTTGCAACTTATTGGTATGGGTATACTATCAATCCTATTAAGCCATGTGTCAGGGTCTCACACACACAGATAGAGAGAGAGAGGAGGAGCTAGGTGGGTGGGCTCGATTCTGGAGTACGAGTAGGAACATGAATTGGACGGGGCGCACCTGTTCCTAATGGGTAATGATACGGAAGAAATCGGAAAGCCAGTTTGGTTCATCGGTGAAGATGAACCATTGTTTTATTTCAAAATGTCAAAAAATCAAAAAAAATATTTGCATGTATATCCATACATTTTATGTTTGCACAATTTTTTTGGAAAAAGAATATTTATGTCTCATGTATAAAAAAGACAAATTCAGATGCTCTAACATGATTATTCTTAATTTCTTGGACATTTTAGCTGCAGGTGAATCTTCAACCCTGGCATATCTCCATCATTGAAAATAGCCAAAAGATACAAAGTAAAGTGGAAAGATCCGATAAACGAAAAACAAAATTAATTAGCAAGTCTTGTAGAAGTTACTCAATTATTTTAGCAAGTGTTTTCCAAGATTCGATAAACCTAGGTATTTTTAGGGGAAAAGACTACTATACTACATCTATAATCCGGATCGAAGGTATCAAACCCATTTATTATTTTTCTCTAGAGCATATCTCCTTCAGATATGCATCTTATTACGGTGCCAGACATGTATGCCATAACTTTTGAGATATGAAGAAACTAAGCAGGTAGAGATTGCTTCATGAGGATGAATTTTTCCATATTTCTAAACTACAATACTTTGTTACAAGGCTCAATACTATTTAGTAGCTAATAGATGCTTTGTGAGTTATTCTAGTTCAGCCATTTTCTAAGAGTTACTTGCTTGTTTGCTAACTTGTTTTAACTAATTTTTTCATTTCAGTTCATGCCATCAAGCTTTGTGCTAGGTTACAACACCCCAAGCAATGGAACAACCCTTTTCCTCAGCTAGGCATGGATGACCCATTTCATTTGGAGTACACTATCACTCGTTGCAACATCAACAAGATAGTCTTCAGAAATGGTTGGAACATCTTCTGCCACATGAGCCACCTTATGTCTGGTTGACTTGTTGTTGTGAGGATGAAAATAAGGGAAGATTGCAATGGCTTGTTCATGACGAGAATTCGTCGAACCCTCCAAGAGTTATGAAGCAAAATTCTTATTTTTTCTCTATTATCTAGATCTAACTTAGGATCATGCATGTTAAATGTTTTGTAACATACTTTTTTGAAGAACTGTGTTTGGAATATTCACACTCTTGTGAAGAACTATGTTTGGAATATTCACATTCTTGTGAAGAACTGTGTTTGGAATATACTTTGAATCTATGTCATGTAATTTTTTGGTGTAATATTCAGTATGTTGTTCACAAGTTTGGCATGTGTGCATTATAGGGTACCTAGATGGTGTGGTAAAAATATTAGTCATTTCCAAAACACTTGCACCTTTACTGGTGTATAACAAGTGCGTCAACACTACGAGTCGGCATACATTTAAAGGGAATATCCAAGGTAATTTATACTACTACTCATATATTTTCTTTAATGTTTGAACCTCATTTAGGCATAGGACTCAATTTCTCACTATCAAGCATATATAACCATATTTCTTTACCTTTGGTCTTGAATAATTCAAAATTTTGAGGATTAACAAAATCTAGAGTGTCCGAACATATCTGGAGGTGTGAATAATCACTAAACGAGCCTTCCTTGAAGTATACCGTCATTGAATTGTTCATCTCGTACCTGCTACTTATTTCGAGAATTCAGTGGTATAAAAATTTACTATTTATTACACACATTGTCCCTCTAGCGTAGTTTGTATTGCGAGTTAGTAATTAATGATTAATTTAGTGTGTGCTTTTGGTACACATATTGTCTCATGCAATGCAAGAGTGCAATTCAATGAACTCACAGGAGATAGTGTGTGACTCCAGGACTCGATTGGAAGATTGATGACCCACAAGTATAGGGGGTGTATCGTAGTACTTTCGATAAATAGGAGTGTCGATCCCAACGAGGAGAAGAAGGTGCTGAATAGTGGTATGAAGCAGGAAATCCCTGTGAATACTTAGCAAATAGATTTTTAGTGGTTTTCTGACAAGGCAACAAAACAAAGAGCAAGTAATAGAAGTAACGAACAAATGGAGAAAGTGGCCCAATCCTTTTTTAGCAAAGGACAAGCCGGTGGAAATACTTATCAGGACCAAACGTTCTCGAGGACACATGGGAACTCTGTCAAGTGCTTTCGCTTTAAATAGCTGAGTACTCTTCTCTGGTGTTCATAAGTGTTGTGTGGGTGAATTTGTGCTAACATACCGCCCTTCCTAGGACTAATACATACTTGTGATTAAACCCCCTGCAAACATCCGTAACTACAGGAAAGTAATTAAGATATAAATCTAACCACAGCCTTAAACTCTGAGATCCTACACTCCCTTGTGCAAAGGTGTCCTAACGGGCAGGTATCTGTCACTCCGGCAACCCCACAATTAGTAGACAAATACACAATGCATCCCCTAGGCCCATAAATGGTGAAGTGTCATGTAGTCGACGTTTGATGGGGATATGCCTACCGGGGTATGCCAAGCAGGACGTTTCCTATTGGCCCAAGCCGCCAGCGAGTGGGTCTGCAGGACGGCGACTGGATCGAGACTTGGCGAGGACTCAGGCGACTGGAAGCTGGAGGCCCAGAAGCGTAGCTAGGCCTAGTCGGACTAGGTCAAAGACCCTCCGAATCCTTAACTAATTCGGTTATAGATCTGTAAACCCTAGCGAGGTGAGCCTATATAAACCTCCCTAGGGTACGCATAGAGGACACGTTCCATCATACACCCAAGCGACTCGCCGCCTAGTCGTCGAGCTCGCCCCTTGTACTCTCTCCATAATACAATCTAGCAGGAGTAGGTCTTTACCCTCCGGGGGGGCGAACCTGGGTAAAACCTTGTGTCTCCGCCCTCATCTCGCACCACAGATGGCTGGCCGCCTTGCCCCATATTCGACTACTCTCTGCCGATTACAGCATCTGTCGTGGCCATTCCCACGACAGTGGCGCCCACCGTGGTGTAGGGGTTCGTAGCATGGAAAACAAAAAATTTCTACCGCATGAACACACAATCAAGATCTAATCTATGATCAAGCCAAGATCTATCTACTAGATTGTAGCAACGAGTCGATGGAATACTAACCCTCGAAGATCCAAAGCGGTTAACGAGAGCAGATTCTCGTGGGTGATGTAGTCGTACTCTTTCTGATCTCAACATCGCGTAGACGATCCTTCCGGCGCTGTGTTCCGGCAGCGCTTCCGCAGTCGGTCACACATTCGGTACTCGATGAAGACCTTCCTCTCCCTTGTTCCAGCAGGCAATGGAGGTTGTAGTACTCTCCTCGCGATTCCGGCAGCACGACGGCGTGGTACCGGAAGTAGAGGGGAGATCTCGCAGGGCTTCGCCTTAAGCCGGAGCGAGTATGGTGGACTATGAGAGAGCCCTTGGCGATCTAGGGTTTAGAGGCACCAAGGAGAGAGGGCTAGGCCGGCGGCTAGGGCAAGGGGACAGCCCCAACTCGGCGGCTAGGCAAACCCTAGGGGCGGTGGCGACTTGGTGGAAGCCGGCGGCTAGAGCTAGGGTTTAGAGGAGAGAGGTGTAGGGAAGAGGGGCACCCCTGCCCCTTCTTTTATAGGTGGGAGGGAGGCGCGGTTGGGAGGAGGGAGTCCTCCTCCAACTCCTCCTCCTTGGCCGGCGGTGGAGGGAAGAGGACTTCCTCCCCATGTAGGTTTCCTACTCTCCCTCCACCAAGCAAACTTGTCGTTTGACTTTTCAAATTGGCGTTTGACTTTTCAAACTAGCATTTGATTTATCCCTTTATTTTCCTCAGCGATGACACCTAGTACATGATGCAACCATTCCAACTTGTTATGACACATTCATGTACCCTTCCCCTCCAGAGTGCCGGACCTTCCGAAACCTTCTAGAACATTCCCGATGAAAACACCGGAATCATTCTCCAACTCCGAAACAGGACTTTCCTTATATGAATCTTATTCTCCGGACCATTCCGGATCTCCTCGTGATATCCCGGATCCCATCCGAGACTCCGAACAACATTCGGTCTCTTACTCATCATTCCATAACTACTCAACAACATCGAATCCTTAAGTGTGTCTCCCTACGGTTCATGAATTATGCGGACATGATCGAGACACTTCTTCGAACCATAACCAATAGAGGAATCTGGAAATTCATATGTCTCCCACATATTTCTACGATCACTTTGCGATCGAATGAACCACTTACATACGATACCAATTTCCCTTTGTCTCACGATGGTTTACTTATCCGAGGTTTTGATCGTCGGTATCTCTGCATACCTAGTTCAACCTCGTTACCGATAAGTACTCTTTTCTCGTTCCCATGATATGTGATCCCTTGTGAGCCAGTCACATGCTTGCAAGCTAATTGGATGACATTCCACCGAGAGGGCCCAGAGTATATCTATCCGTCATATGGATGGACAAATCCCACTCTTGATCCATGTGTCTCAACCCATACTTTCCGAACACTCAATGCCATCTTTATAGCCACCTAGTTACGGTGTGGTGTTTGATGTCATCAAAGCATCCTTCCGGTGATAGTGATAAGCATGATCTCATGGTCGAAGGAATTAGGTTACTATGTATCAGAAAGATTATAGAAAATGAACTATATTAAATGACTTGATCTTTATGCTATGCTTAACTATAGGAGTATGTCTATCACATCATTCTCCTAATGATATGACCCTGTTATTAATAACATCTCTATGTTCATGATCAGGAAACCATGATCATATATTAACCAACAAGCTAGTTTAACAAGAGGCTTTACTAGGGAATCTTTTATGTTTACAAATCACACAAGTATTAATGTTTTCTGTTAATACAATTATAGCATGGTATGTAAACATTTATCATAAGTATGAAGATATAATAATAACCACTTTATTATTGCCTCTTGGGCATATCTCCAACAGTCTCCCACTTGCACTAGAGTCAATAATCTAGTTTCAAACCTTTGTGTATTCAACACCTATGGCTTTCTGGTGTCGTATGTACACGATTGCTAGTGGTCAACTGATCTCCGGATCTGACACTTCCAGGTCCGTGTGTAATTGCATGTCTTTGCGTCTCTATGCATCACTCATTCTCTAATGAGATGGCTTTGTACAAATTTGGTCCTTTGGTGTGACCTTTAGTTCTTTGGGGTTAAAACATGTTTATAATATTGTCGTACAATATATCTCCATAGCATTATCCCTGCTGTGAACTACACCTAGTTTGATAACAAACTACTTGACACAAATGCCCTCTTTTGCTGCTATAATAGCAGTTATATACTTAGCCCTTTTGTTGTAGTATCTGTCACAATATCTTAACTTTGGAACTCATCCAAATTCATTATGGAACTCTCATTCCATCATATTGTGCCACCCTTAGTTTAGATTGAGATAAACTTAATTTGTACTTTGTAACAAAACTAGTATCAATGTAATTCATTTACAATGAACTAACCATCTATTTGTCACTTCTACAAAATAATATATTCTTAGTTCTTTTACAAGATTATAAAAATATCTTTACTATCGTCCAATAATCATCTTATGAATCATTCTGGTATATGCTCATAACATTTAGAGCATAGGACATATCTAGATTTGTACATATCACAGTATGATTGACATAAATACTCTTTGTGATTTCATACATCAAGTATCAATCTATACTTGAATCTTTGTTTCACTGACCAAGTGTTAATACACTTGAATATATCATCAACATTGAACTCATTCAATCCTTTCTGTGCGACAAGAAACTTTCTTGTAGTTTCTATATTGAACTCATTCAATATATCATCTATGTACTTTCGGCACAACCATATTAGCGTCTATTGATGCCAAATATTTGGGTTTTGCCTAAATCTTTCATCGAGATGAAATTCTTATCCTGTGTTAATAAAAGACACATTATTTCCAATCAACAATATGTCTTCCACATAATGTATTAGAAACATGTCTTAGTGATCCCACTTAATTTCTTGCAAATGCAAGCATCTTCATCGTCTCCGATGAAATTAAACTCTTTTAATAGTTTCATCATAGTGAAGATTCCAACTCCGCGATGCTTACTTCAACCATTGAAATTTGCATATGCTTTTAGCATCCTTTGAATTAACAAAAACCCTTCGGACCGTGTCATGCACACGTCCTTGGTAACCATTCTATTAGAAGAACTTGTTTTGTTTATTCAACACATAACAAAATTATATGTCGTGGTTGCTACATTAATCTGTCTAGACTAAATATCGCTATAAAAGATCAGATCTTTTCATAGTCAACCTTTGAACATTGTTGTGAACTCTTTCCCAACATGTCGACTATTTCATAGATGTGAAACATCCATGTCTATTTGTTTATAGATCCAAATACGACTGTAAGGTCTTGTACCTTTCCAGAGGGTCTTTCAAGTTCAAAGCTTGATCTCTCGTATATGGAACTATTACGGATTGTATGGCTTCAAGCCATTTGACGGAGTCAGGGTCCATCATCGCTTCTTTGCATGCAGTCGGATCATTATTGTCAAATAATGATTTAACTCTCAAATCTTGGTATTTGATTGTTTATCCGACTTACTTGTTTCAATAGGAACTTATATCTCTGTGACCACAACCTTTGAGGCACGTGAGCCATGAGCATTGTTGCTACCTCCGGAACACTTTTCGGCGCTGCGCAACTTTGCACATATAGCTAAGGTTCTTTTAGCCTTATCAAAGTTCTATTGTCCTCCCACTTAACTTTTCACGAAAAATTCCTTCTCTAAGAAACTTGACATTCTAAGCGAAAAACATTTTTGTCTCCGATGTTATGGAGGAACAGTTATTCGAAATAACATACAAAGATAGGTTCATCCGACTTTGGTTGCAAACATCTTTCTTATGCATAGCATACCAATGTTTAAGAAAGGACAACTTGGGTTTTATCCCAAACCATAACTTTATATGGTGTCAATTCAACAGATTATGATGGAGCTCTTTTTAGTGGAAAAACGGTAGTCTCTAAAGCTTTTAATCTTTAAAATATAATGACAGTTTTATGATTTACACCTTTGATCTTACCATGTCAAATAAGGTTTAATTACATATCTCGAACGCTCCATACTCTTATGGTGTTTCGGGAAATGCAAATCCACAGAACGATTCCTTAAATCTTAGGTATTATGCTAAACTCATAACTCTAATATCTTCCTTTATGATCTTATCATAAACTATTTATATTTTTGTTACAATGATTTTGCACTTCATCTTGAAAATCTTCGAACTTTTCAATTATTTCATACTTCATCCTTATTAAGTAAATATTCATATATTCACTCAAATTTTCGGAGAAAGCATATGAAGTTGAAATCCATCGCTCTTGACTACACATAATGGACTTCATACAACAATATGTACAAGTTCCAATAAGCTAGTCGTTCGTTCCCTTTTGGCCTATGAACAAAGTTTTAATTATCTCTAGGAAAGTTTCACAAGCGTCATTTGATCAAAAAATCAAAAGACTCCAAAATTCCATCCATATGGAGTTTCTCCATGTTTTCTTTCCAATATAATTTAAACGGCGATATCACTTCCTAAGTGATCTTTTAATTTGTCTTTCGACATTTTTAGCACTAGTTTTATGGATGTGATTTCTCCAACTAGATTTGTGAATCATCCATCTTTTATGGATTACGGAAATTATTTGAACAACCCTTTTGTTCTCATAATACTTGATAAAACAAATCTTGAAGGCAAGCTTTGATGTTTAACGAGCAGCACAATAACCCTTTATTTGTTCTCGATGAACATTATCACATATTCTTTTGCTAGTTACTTAGGACATTGTAGTTCATGAATTGTGTTGTTTTGTATGACGATTCACACCAACAAATTCAGTATCAAATACTTAAGAACCACATTGTTTAATAAGCAAAGAATATATCCATAACATGTATATCATTTATATACTTAAGCTGAACAATTCTAGTCTTTTCTTTTCTGCCATATACTTATGAGATTCTCTTTCAGTATTTCCTCTTCTGTTTGAAAGAATCTATCAACATCAATAGTGGAGCCATATACATGACACATAGTCCAAAGCATGTATAGTAAAATACCAATGTCTTTGGACTTTCACTTTGAAGTAGATCACCATCATCAAATGTTTGGTGTTCTTTCAAATTCCTTTCTTTAGTAATCTCTTGGTGTAGTAAACATTTTACCTACATCAAATATTCACCCTTATCATGGAATCATCCATGATCAAGCTACTTTTAGCTTATAACAGTGAATCACGAGTATAATGTTGCTCTCCAAAACCTTTTGGAGGTTTAGGACAACTAGTGTCTCCAACCTTTTGCAAATTCTCATCAAATATGAGAACATGACTTTTGCCATATTATACTCTATCATGTTGCAACCAAAACTTCGTTTCAGATATCACAATATCTTCCACACATCATGGTTTCTGAAACAACTCTTTCAGATCCTAGATAACCTTGATATTAAGACAATCCTTTGAATATCAAGAATCATGAAGATAAACATGATACTTATATACTAACACTGGAATTGTTACTCTTGATTTAATACCAACTATTAAATTTCACGGAGTAATCGAAACTTACTGAAAGTTTGCAATGGGACTTTTAAACTTTAGATTAACACTTCAAAACAATACGATACCAGTTCGTAAAGTAACTCACCAAAATTCTATAGTTCTATCATCTCAATTAAAACTAAGCGCAAGGTGGTAGACGGATGCCAATGACTACAACAACTATGCAAATTCACTTTGATTTAATTTATGATAAATAGTGTTCAACTTTTAATCATATTGCTGTTGAACTCCCACTCAAAACAATATCCCTCACATTGTTTTAGTGATCACATGAACCAAATTCACCACATCAACATGTTCATCATATCTACTATATGACTCATGCTTTACCTTTCGGTGATCCGTGTTCCGAGACCATGTCTGTACATGCTAGGCTCGTCAATATCAAACCTTAGCTTCCGCATGAGCAAATCTGGCTTGCTCACGTTGTATATACTTGCGGAATCTAACACACCCGATCATCACGTGGTGCTTCGAAACAACAAGCTTTAGCAACGGTGCTTACTAAGGATGAACACTTTAGAACTTGAAATTCATGTGCATGAGGGATCATCTTATAATGCTACCGTCGTTAACTAAGCAACACAAGATGCATAAAGGATTAACATCACATGCAATTCATAATATGTGATATGATATGGCCTTTCTTCTTTGTGCTTCCGATCTCCATCTTCAAGCATGAACATGATCTCCATCATAACCGGCATTGCATCAAGGTCAATGACGCCGCTCCATGGTTGTCGTCCACCAGCTTCAACTATTACAACTACTTTGAATAGACACGCGGGTCTTAACAGAATTTAAAGACAACCATATGGCTCCTTCCGGTTGCCAACTTACAATAAGGAACATTGCATACATCAAATATAATCACAATCATGGCCATATCACATCACAGTACACCCTTGCAAAACAAAGTTAGACGCCTCTAATTTTCTTTGCATGTTTTACGTGGTTTGGGGCTTTCAATAAGTGTCGTTCTAACTTATGAACAAGAACCACAACATTGATACTAGTATTGTCAATCACCCGTTGTAAATTGAATCTTAACTATGTTGGGAGAAACAGGCACCCGCAAAGCCACTTATGCAATACAAGTTGCATGTCAAGCGTGGAGCAAGTCTCATGAACGATGTCATGTAAGGTTAGCCCGGGCCGCTTCATCCCACCATCCCGCAAGATGCAAAGTACACAAGAAGCAATCGACAACAAAAGCATCAACGCCCACAATGACCATTGTGTTCTACTCGTGCAACAGATCTACATATAGACCTGGCTTTGATACCACTGTAGGGGTTCGTAGCATGGAAAACAAAAATTTCTACCGCATGAACACACAATCAAGATCTAATCTATGATCAAGCCAAGATCTATCTACTAGATTGTAGCAACGAGTCTATAGAATACTAACCCTCGAAGATCCAAAGCGGTTAACGAGAGCAGATTCTCGTGGGTGATGTAGTCGTACTCTTTTCGATCTCAAGATCGCGTAGACGATCCTTCCGGCGCTGTGTTTCGGCAGTGCTTCCGCAGTCGGTCACATGTTCGGTACTTGATGAAGAACTTCCTCTCCCTTGTTCCAGCAGGCATCGGAGGTTGTAATACTCTCCTCGCGATTCCGGCAGCACGACGGCGTGGTACCGGAAGTAGAGGGGAGATCTCGCAGGGCTTTGCCTTAAGCCGGAGCGAGTATGGTGGACTATGAGAGAGCCCTTGGAGATCTAGGGTTTAGAGGCACCAAGGAGAGAGGGCTAGGCCGGCGGATAGGGCAAGGGGAGAGCCCCAACTCGGTGGCTAGGCAAACCCTAGGGGCGGCGGCGACTTGGTGGAAGCCGGCGGCTAGGGCTAGGGTTTAGAGGAGAGAGGTGTAGGGAAGAGGGGCACCCCTGCCCCTTCTTTTATAGGTGGGAGGGAGGCGCAGTTGGGAGGAGGGAGTCCTCCTCCAACTCCTCCTCCTTGGCCGGCGGTGGAGGGAAGAGGACTTCCTCCCCAAGTAGGTTTCCTACTCTCCCTCCACCAAGCAAACTTGTCGTTTGACTTTTCAAACTAGCATTTGATTTATCCCTTTATTTTGCTCAGCGATGACACCTAGTACATGATGCAACCATTCCAACTTGTTATGACACATTCATGTACCCTTCCCCTCCGGAGTGCCGGACCTTCTGGAACCTTCTAGAACATTCCTGATGAAAACACCGGAATCATTCTCCAACTCTGAAACAGGACTTTCCTTATATGAATCTTATTCTCCGGACCATTCCGGATCTCCTCGTGATATCCCGAATCCCATCCAAGACTCCAAACAACATTCGATCTCTTACTCCTCTTCGTCGGCCTCACCGACGTCATCATTTCGGAGGACTCGGCTCGCATCCGCGAGTCACCGCCACGCGACCGGCTCTCTGAGAGCCAGGTCCGCATGATCCACCGCCTCGCCTCCGAGTACAACTCGGCCCACAGCAACGTGGCCGAAACCATCGTGGCCACGGACGACGCGGCCCTCAACGACGACGCCGATTCGGCGACCCCGGCATCGGCCGCCGGATCCATCATCGCCGCATCGCCCGCGGGCTCCATCACCCAGGTCTCCAACGTCGGAGACTTCGAGGACCCCTCCATCCTTGGGATCTTCGACTTCAACTCCGGGTCGGAGAACTCTGCCGACCTCCACGATGGAACTGGTCGCGACCTACATGGCGACTGGCGCCGACCCCCCGCAAGACCCCTTCTCCACGCCGATCCCACCAAACGCAACCGCAACGGAGGTCGAGGAACTCCGCCTGCGGCTGGCGGAGGCGGTCCGCAAAGAACAAGCCGAGCGCGAAAAATTTCGCCTCGAGCAGGTGACAGCGCAGGAGCTTTCGCGCTATCACCAACTCCGAATCAGGTCGCGCCTGAACCCTACCATTCAGGGGGGCGCCCTGAACTTCGACGATGATAACGACCCGGCTCGCGCGGCCGAGCGCGCGATTTGCAAGAACGCACCGCCAGGAGGGAGCTCCCGACCCCCACCAGGCGTGACGGCCAACGGCGCCCCACCACCACCCAACCGCGCGCCCCCCAGGGACCAACCAAGGATCATGGTCTCCTCACGGGAGCGAGATGCGAATGGCCTCCCGCTGTTCTCCATTCCAATGGACAATGTCGTCGTGAGACGAGTAGCAGTCGACAACATAAACGTCACCGAGGAAGGCGCCCTGTAGATCCAGTACGCCAAGGCTCTGCTCGCCAAAGCAGTCGAGCAAAAAAACGTGGGCGCCGACTCATAGGGTCGGATGTACTCGCGTTCATCAGGCAGCAGGGCGGCCTCGAGCGGTCGCCCAATGGTGGCGAATACCCTCAACTGTCCACCACCCGAGCCCCTGCAGCTCCACCACCGACCCGCGAATGCGGCACTCTCCACCAACGACCCACGGCCAGCGAACAACTTCGTCGCCACCAATAGGCAGCCCGTCGACGCGCGCACCCACATCATCAACAACCAGAACTGGCGCGCATGCCAGCCCGACGACCTGAGGCATACCCTCACCAACCGCCATGACGGCGAACCAAGGGGATCTCTGAGCCGAGTCGGACCCCAATGCTTTGGACTGATGATCCGAGGCGAAAGATACCCGACGAAGTTCAAAGCGCCGAAGGAGATCGAGAAGTACGACCCTTCGTACGATCCGTCTGTGTGGCTGGACACTTGCCTCATGGCGATGGGAATTTCCGGCCACACCGATCTACTCACCGCCCGCTACCTTCCCCTGATGATGGAGGGAGTGTGCAGGCAGTGGATTAACACCCTCCCCGCGGATAGCATCGACTCCTAGGAGGAAATGTGTGACGCCTTTGTCAGGCACTTCGAGGGTTCCTACACCCGCGCCACCACCATCGAGGACCTAGAGCGATGCGTCCAGGGACCCCGCGAGTCGACCCGCAGTTGGGTCCAACGGTGGCAAGACCTGTGGTATAACGCGGCTGGAATCCACCCGGACACCGCGATCCACTGCTTCAAGACCTCGTGCCGCTACGTGCCCCTGGTCGCCAAGCTCAAGCGAGTGTACAGAACACTCGACAACATACCAGACCTCCTGGAGATCGCCAAGCGGTACACGGAGGAGGACCCAAACCAAGAAACCGACGACGAGTCGGGAGGAAATCGCCGCACGAGCGGCCACAACAACAGGAGGCGACCAGAGCTAGCTACAGCAACACTCGCCTCACCGGCAAGCGCCAAGGTGATGGGCGATTTGACTTCGTCGCCAACGCCGGATACGCACCGCGTGAACCAAAGAGCTTCCACCGTGAAGGAGGCCAGCGCCGCGACGATGGCAACTACAAGGCAAAGCCGAGGTTCGATCCCACAGATCTCCTCAACCAACCATGTGTGTTTCATAGCAGGGAAGGGAAGCCCGCCACGCACACGACCACCGACTGCCACTCTCTCAAGGAGATCAAGAAGGCACGACGCGCGCGGGAAGACCCCGACAAAAACCCGCTAAACGGTGGAAAATTCGGCAGCGTCGCCGGCTCGCTCCACACCTTCATAGGCTTCAACACGAAGCGCGAGAAGAAGGTCATTGCCCGTGTCGTCGCTGTCAACACGGTGTCCCAGATAGACATCCCCCAGTTCCTCAACTGGTCCGAGCAACAAATCACCTGGAGCCGCGAGGACCACTCGCCATGGATCGAATATCCGGGCCGAGTCGCCTTGGTGGTCAAGCCAAAGGTCGGGGACTACTAGATCCCCAAAATGTTGATGGACGGCGGCAGCTCCATCAACATCCTATACTGGACACATCCAGGCGACTGCGGCTCCCGCAGTCGATGATCGAGACGACCTACACCACCTTCCACGGCATCATCCCCGGTCGAAAGGCGTACCCAATCGGCAAGGTGACGCTGCCAGTCACCTTCGGCACACCAGCAAACTTCCGCACCGAGCGGATCGTCTTCGAGCTGGTGCCGTTCAACAGCCCCTACCACTACGTCCTGGGGCGCCAGGCATTCGCCAAATTCATGGCAGCGCCCCACTACGCGTATAACGCGATGAAGCTACCCGGGCCATGTGGCATCATCACTGTCCATGGCGACCCTGACATGGCCACAGAATGCAAGGCCAAAGGCGCCGAACTCGCTGACGCCATCATCGCGGCGGAGGCCAACCACGCCGAGGAGCTTGCCAAGTACGCGAGCGGGGTCAACAACGACGACCCCACCATACTCAAGAAGCCCAATTCGGAGGGTGGCAACTCCACCACCTTCGAGGCAACGACACACACCCGCACCGTCGAGCTGGTCCTAGGCGACTCCAGCCAGACGGTGACGATCGGGACAGGCAAGAGCCCAGCATAGGAAGGCGCGCTCATCGAGTTCCTACGTGAGAATCGAGACATCTTCGCATTGAAGCCATCCGACATGCCTGGTGTCCCGAGGGAACTCGCTGAGCACAAACTCAACGCCGACCCCAAAGTGCGACCTGTTAAGCAGTCACTGCGGCCCTTCAATGAAGAGCGTCGCCGAGCAATCGCCGAGGAGGTGCAGCGTCTACTCGCTGCAGGCTTCATCCGGCCAATCAAATACTCCAAGTGGCTGGCAAACCCAGTCCTGGTCGAGAAGAAAAACGGGACCTGGAGAATGTGTATCGATTACACAAACTTAAATAGCGCCTGCCCGAAGGAGCAATTCGTCCTCCTGCGGATCGACCAAATCATCGATTCAATCGCAGGCTCGGAGTCGCTATGCTTCCTCGACGCCTACTCTGGGTACAACCAGATCAAAATGGCCGTTGAGGACAAAGAGAAGACGGCGTTCATCATGCCATTCGGAGCCTTCTGCTACACCGCCATGACCTTCGGCCTCAAGAACGACGGGGCGACCTACCAGAGGTGCATGCAGGAGTGCCTTGCGAGCCAAATTGGCCGCAATATCCACGTCTACATCGACGACATGGTGGTAAAATCCACTCGCCAGGGCGATCTACTCGTCGACCTGGCGGAAACCTTCGCCAACCTGTGAAGGTACAAGATAAAGCTAAACCCAGGAAAGTGCACCTTCGGTGTACCTACTGGACAGCTACTGGGATACGTCGTCTCCAAGCGCGGGATCGAGGCGAACCCTGCCAAGATCAACACGATCACCCGACTCGGCAGACCCGAGTGCCTGCGCGATGTCCAGAAGCTGGCCGGGCGAGTCGCGGCTCTCAGTCGCTTCATCCCCTGGCTAGGCGAGAAGGCGATGCCTCTCTATCGCTTAATGCGCAAGAACCCCACCTTCCAGTGGAACAAGGAGGCAGACGACGCGCTCCACGCTCCCAAGAAGGTGCTGCTCGTAGCACCGCTACTCGCCGCCCCCATCGAGAAGGAGTCCATGATGGTCTGCATCACGGCTTCCGAGCGCGTCGTCAGCGCCGTCATGGTCGTCGAACGGCCAGAGGAAGGGAAGGAACGCCCGATGCAGCGACCCGTATACTACATCAGCGAAGTCCTTACCGAGTCGCGCCAGCGCTACCCGCAATACCAGAAATTGGTATACGCGGCCTTCAGAGCACAGCGGTGACTGCCGCACTACTTCCAGGAGCACCCAATAACGGTCGTCTTCTCAGCACCGTTGCAGGACATCATCTGCAACCGCGAGGCGACCGGGCGAGACGCCAAGTGGGCCGTCGAGATCGGCGTCCACAACATCAAGTACGAGCCGCGCTAGGCGATCAAATCGCAGGCTCTCGCAGATTTCCTCGCCGACTGGGAGGAGGCCCGGCAGCCAGAGAAGCTGCCATACCTCCATTACTGGAGCCTACACTTTGACGGCTCCAAGAACGCAGATGGTGCAGGAGCGGGGATCGTGCTAACATCTCCGAAGGGCGACAAGCTCCGCTATGTCCTCTACCTCGACTTCACCCCCTGCACCAACAACATGGCCGAGTACGAGGCGCTACTCCACGACATGAGGGCAGCCAAGGAGATGAACATCAATCGCCTGTGCTGCTATGGAGACTCCAACCTCGTCACCGGGCAAGTCGCCGGCACCTGCGACACCGTCTCCCCCACCATGGCGGCATACCGCCAAGTAGTGGACCAGCTAGGAGGACACTTCGCAGGCTACTTCATCGAGTGGATCAACAGGCGGAAGAACGAGGAGGCCGACGCACTCTCTCGCATCGGCTCGGCTCGACTCACACCACCTGCCGGCGTCTTCCTCGACACCATCACCAAGCCCTCCGTCTCCTCCCCCAAGGGAGATCGACATCGGAATTCCGCTGCAACGAGAAGCAGCCCTGGTCGCACTAATCACCGAGCCAAGCGATCGGACCGCACCATACGTTGCTTACCTAGAGGGAGGCACCCTAGCCGCAGACGAAACGGAGGCCCGAATGATAGCACCCCACTGCAAATCCTTCGTCATCATCAATGGCGAGATCCACAAGCACATCGTGACCGGCGTGTTCCAACGCTGCGTCCAACCCGCTAAAGGACGCAAGATCCTCCAAGACATCTACTCCGGCCACCACGTCGGCGCCTGCTCTCTGGTTGCCAAGGCCATGCGACACGGCTTCTACTAGCTCACCGCACATGTCGACGCAGTCGACATCATCCAGTGATGCATCGGGTGCCAGAAGTACGCCAACTAGACTCACGTACCGAGCTCGGCGCTCAAGACAATCCTCATCACCTGGCCATTCGCTGTATGGGGCATGGATATGGTAGGCCCCTTCAAGAAGGCCCCCTCTGGCTTCACCCACCTCCTAGTCGTAGTCGACAAATTCACAAAATGGGTCGAGGCCAAGCCAGTGCGCAAGTGCGACGGGAAGACTGCTACAAAATTCCTACGCGAGCTCATCTATCGCTACGGGTTCCCAAACAGCATCATCACGGACAATGGCACCAACTTCGCCAAGGGAGCCATGGCCGAGTTCTGTGAGGAGCACAACATCCGACTTGACCTCGCCTCAGTCGCCCACCCGGAGTCCAATGGCCAGGTGGAACGCGCCAATCAGAGCATCCTCCATGGCCTGAAGCCACGGCTACAAGTCCCACTCAAGCGTACCGCCGGGTGCTGGGTCAAAGAACTCACCTCTGTCATCTGGGGCATCCGCACCTCCGTCAATAGGTCGACAGGGTTCACCCCCTTCTTCATGGTGTACGGTGCCGAGGCAGTCATGCCAACCGACCTCAAGCACGACTCACCTAGGGTGGTCAACTACACGGAGGCCGACAACGAGCTCGCACGCCAAGACAGAGTCGACCAGCTCGACGAAGCACGTGACCTAGCTCGCTCCCGCACCGCCATCTACCAGCAAGGGCTCCGCCGCTACCACAGCCGACGAGTACGGACTCGCACTTTCCAGGAAGGCGACTTGGTACTGCGTCTAATCCAGGACAAGAAAGTCATGCACAAGCTCTCACCCCCTTGGGAGGGACAATTCACCATCGGGCGAGTCCTGGGCAACGACGCCTACTACCTAACCGGCGTCCGAGGCGACGGAAAACTCGACGTCAAGCGGCCATGGAATGTAAACCTCCTATGGAAGTTCTACTCTTAGAACTCTAGACATGTACCCCTACCGACTATGAAATAAAACAGATTGGTTCCCGCAAATTGCATCTACTCTCCATGCCTTGTGCCACTCGCACTCATAGTAACAGCGTTACGCTAGTCGCAGAAGTCAACCTTTGGTAACGCGACCAGCACAACCAAGTAGTGCGGTACGAGGGCACTGGAAAAATTTAGGCCTCGTACCGTCCACAAAAAAAGCTAACCCGGATCCCCATTGGAGTCACCTAGCTCGACTAGCTTCCCGAGCCAAGACGACTGCACTCGCTTCCCACAGCGACCAAGTCCTCCGCATCCTCGGTGCAGCGACTCGAACGACAAAGTACCATGCTCGGGGACTGACACCAGACCAAAGACGAGCGGCTAGGGAAAAACGCCAAGTAAGAGAGCGCGCCCAGGACTCGCCATGCGACCGATCTTACGGATCGGGCGGAGTGACTCGCCCAACACAACGCACTTAGTCCTCACCTAACTTGGGCATGCGACTAGAACGGCCAAGTACCACGCTCGGGGACTCGGCGACCCGACCCCGTTCGCGCTCGGGAAAACGGCCAAGTAAAGAGCACCCCTGGGAGTCGCCACACGACTGGCTTCCCGAGCCATGGCGAGTCGACCCTAACTCACTAACAGTTCACACAACATATAAAAATGAGGTAAACCCCATAAAAAGGGCATACATGCTCGGGGACTCGTACAGCCAACAATCAAATCATAAAAGCAATGACAAAATAACCCGAGCATTCCTTCATAGCAGCAAAATTTGTTTCGCGTACAAGGAGAATACATGGTTATCGTATACTAACGCCGAATGGCACAACATTTTATTCCACAGGCTTTGATGAAGACTTGCCACTGTCCTTGCGGCTGCGGATAAAAAGCACATAGGGATTTGACGGGTACGTCATCAGCTCGCCCGCCATCGCCGCACGGAACGGTTGCTCCACCTTGAAGTCACGGTGCTTCGGCTCAGGTTCATTGGGGGCGACGACCGTCTCCTGGTAGGGGATAAGGTCGCCCATCGCCCAAACGCGGTCGGAGTATAACACGGCTCGGTCCGTCAACTTCAACACCTCGGCAATCTCAACCGAGCCTGTCGACGAGGGGTAACCACTCGTGACGTCGTCGAGGTCGAAATCGTCCGGGAAGTGTGCGAGCCCAAGGTTCAGCGCAGTCACTGCTCCACGACGGAAGGCCGACCGCGTCATGAATTCCATGAACGACGGGGCCTTCTCCAGGTAGCGCCATACCTCGACGAGGTCGCTGGGAATCACCTCCGTGGACGAGATCTCCTGAAGGTATGCCCGGAGGCAAGTCGCTGACAGCGTGGCTGAGTCGACCAGGTTGGTCACACATTGCCGCGCGTCGTACGACTGCGCCTCCTCGGCATTATCAATGATCCGGCCTACAGTACGCAACCAAACCATAAGCAAAGCACCAAAACCGCAACGCGGTACGTGCACTCGGAAGTTGGCTGAAGGAAAGCTTACCAATCAGTGGGTGGCAGAGGTCCGTGATAAAATTTTGAAGAGCAGAGAAATCATTCTGCAACCCGGCAACGAGCGCATCCGACACCTTCTGCTCCTCAGCAGCAGAAGTGACGGCCGCCTTGGCTTGCCCGTCCGCCGAGCTCGCTTCCTCCTTCGCCTCCTTGAGCTCACGCTCCAGGTCGGCGATCCGCGTCTCCGCTACGCTCAAGGCATACTGAGCCTCCGTCAATTCACCAACCGGGATAAGGCCCTGGCGAGCCTCCCTCACCTCGGCCGCACTACTCTCTGTTTGCAAAAACAAAACGGTCAACACCGCAAAAAGGTAGCGACCAGCGCCAATTAAGGTATATACTCACCCGCAGCCGCTAGAAGCTCCTTGTTCGTCTCCTGGACGGCGACAAGCTCCTTCTCCACGCGGCACTTCGCAGCAAGCCGCTCGGCTGATTCGCGCTGCAGGCCCTATGCAACAACCACAGCGTCAACACTATAACATTCCTAAGTGCCCAGCCGCTAAAATTCAGAGACTAGGCACTCAGGGACTGGACGACAAAATTCCTAAGTGCCCAGCCGCTGAAATTAAGCGACTAGGCACTCGGGGACTGGACGACGAAATTCCTAAGTGCCCAGCCGCTCAAATTCAACGACTAGGCACTCGGAGACTGGATAACACCAAAAGTAGTAAGAATCCAAACACTGAGATTCAGTGGCCAGATCCTCGGGGACTGGACATACCTGGATGGCGGCACCTAGCATGCCATGAAGTTCCATCGCGTCCACCAACGCAAGCACGAGCGGAGTGTGACCTCGACGTTGTTCAACCTCCATGTCGGTGGCCCCAGGAAGCTGGCTCGACGGCACTGAGGCACTCGCTGCGGCAGGTTTCGCCACAAAGCGAGGGAATGTTGCCACCGCGGCCCCCGTGCCACTCGAGGCCAGCTCGGTTGCCTCGGTTGAACCTACAAGCATCGTATGCTACGACCCCGCGTCCTCCTTGGCCTTCAGAGCTACGTCCACTGTGGTCGGAGGTTCGCTCGGGGCAGTCGCCGGCTCGTCAGAGATTGTGACGATGTCATCGCCCTTTGTTCTTTTGGCGCCTTCGGCGGGAGCAACGACTTCATCGCCCTTCCTCTTATTCGAAGGATCAGCTGGCGCCTCCGTGGCGACTGGTAGAACCTTGGCCACTGAAGGGTGACCTATCTTCTTAACCCCAGTCCTGCGAAACAACTCTTTCAATAAAACTCTCCGATCAAAACACAAAGCAAGACGGATAAAAGGTCAAGGAACACTCACTTGGTGACCGGAAGAAATCGTAGGCCGGTGCAGATGCTGGCCGGCTTCTCCAGTTCTGGCCCCAGTTTCCGACTGAGGCCCGTCTCGAACACATTATGTGCCCAAGACACTGATGGTTTCTTCGAAGATGAAGTCACGGCGGGAGCAGGAGCTCCCCTCGGCGGTGAGGCCCCTGCGGCTGGAGCGGCCGCCAAACCGGTGACTGGGGCGAACGGCGGTGGCAACGACGCCAGCGGCGCTTCGTCCACTATGACTGCAGCGCCAGTCGCCGCGGCCGCGTGCGCCACTGTCTATTCGGCCGAGCTGGTAGCATCGGAGCTACTCGCGGACCGAGGCGGAGACGCCGGCTTGGTCGGCTTCGCCTTCTTCTTCGGCGGCGCCTGCTTCTTCTTCTTTGATGGGGTAGCCTCACGGTGTGAGGTATGCTCAAGGAGCTCGTCATCGTCATCATGGACCTCGAGGCTCTTGCTGGCCTCGAGTTCGCGCTGGTGCTGCCCGCGAGTCTTGCGGACCGTGGGGGCGGCAACCTCCACGGGTTCATCATCATCATCGTCGCCATTGCCACCCCATCACTTTCGACATCGCCCTTTTTGGGCGATGACTCGCTCCCATCCTGGGTGGACGAGCTCGAATTCTCGTCGTCTGCGGGTGGAAACCACCCTTCCACCACTTGAAACAACTGCACCAGTCAAACAACATTAGAACAACCGTGAATGCACAAACTACAACTGCGAGTGCAAAAGGAATAACAACTTACCGTTGGAGCTGGGCACCTCGCGGTGTAATGCGCGACCCCGACCTTCGCGTCGAGATACACCGCCTGGGTGATCTTCTTTAGGGCCAGGGTGTAGTCGTTGAGTCTCTACTCGACGAGGCAGGACTTCGTCGGGTCGTCCTTGCCCGTGTACTCGTACATGTAGTGGGCACGGCTGGCCATGGGTACGAGCCGTTGCCCGGGCCAGCAGTTGTAGAGGTTGATGGTTTGGAGGCCTTTCTTCTTCAAATTCCAGATGGTCTGCAGCATCTCGTCGACGACCATCCGCTGTTCTAGCGGGAGTTTTGTAACTTGGAGCCGGCGAGGCTCGGGCCGGTTGGCGGAGTACCTTGGAAGCGCCACCTCGTCGCCTGGAGTCGACTCGGTAACGTAGAACCAACTCTTCTTCCACTCGTTCGTTGCTTTGGCGGGCATCATCAGATCGAAGAACGATGCCTTCGACTTCAGCTGGAAAGTCAAGCCGCCCGCGGCTAGCATTGGGCCGCCAGCCTCTTCGCGGCTGATTCTCCCGTGGAATAGCTCTTGCCACAGGGGAAAATAGGGCCTGCATCCCAGGTAGCACTCGCAGAACGCCACGAAAATGGCGAGCTGCTCGATGCTGTGCGGACCCAGGTCTGACGGCTGGATGTCGTAATAGGCGTAGAAACGCCGGAAGAAGAGGGAGGTTGGGAAGCCGAGCCCCCGCTCCAGGTAACTGGAGAAGCAGATTGTAACATCCCAAAAATACTAAACTTGGATCCTCAAACTCTAATCATCAAAATTAGGGTTAACAAAAACTTTGCTAAATAAAAATATGAAAGCATCATGTGAGTATGCATTTTATTTTGAATCCTTTTGAACCAACTTGTTTGTGTGTTCCTTTGCTTGTAAATGGATGCTTAGGTGAAATAAACATCATCTAAACAATTCCCAAACTTTTCTCAAAGACAAATAAATCAAAACAAAGATAAATGAGTGAATGGTCATTTTGACCAATTTAACTCCCATGCCTACTTTGGCTGTCCCAAACTTTCAGAACTTAACAGAAACTTGTTTGGATCTTTGCACCCCTTTATTGTACTCATAACAAAGTATCAAGGCCCACTTTGTGATCATCCAGAAACTTTCAAATGCATAGTTTAAATGACAATTCAAAATTGAATCTTTATCATATGGGAAGATCCCACTTTTTCAAAAACCACTCAAACAAGCTCAACTTTCAAAACCCAATCATCTGCAGACTCACCAGCACCAACCTAGCACACCCACCAAATATCTTTTCAAAATTCAGAACTTGAATTCTTGCGGCCATTTCATCAAACACATTGCAGACACAAATCAAACAAAATCCAAACACTATTGTGAGCAGTGATTCTTTCCTAACTTGTTCCCTCTCTGGACACAACTAGGCTTTAGTAGATCATCTAGATCAATTGCAGACCTCTAGCATCACTGTAAGATTGACAATGTCATCAATGGAGAGCAGGCCGAGTGCACCCTTGTCACCCCCATGTCGACAGCAAGCTAGGAGAAGAAACAAACCTAACAAACATGTCTGGGAGGCAGCCAACACCCCACTGCCACTCCCTGTCCAGCGCTCGACCGTTGCCAACCCCTGGACCACACGCACGGACCATGCCAAGCTCGCCAGCAACCATGCCGAGAGCACGCCACGTGCGCCACGCTCGACCGACGCCCACAGACCGCGCGCCGCCCTCGCCGCGTGCATACGTGATCACCACCGTCCCAGCAACCCCGCAGACATGCTCGTTCGCCGCTGCGCGGACCACGCGTGCTGTGCGCCATTAAATCTTTCGTCGGGCACGTGCAGAGCACCATCGCGTTCCCGGAGCAAGGCGCGCAGCACGTCGCCAGAATTTCACCGGAGCCCGCCACCTCTAGAGAAGAAGGAAGCCAGCGATTGGAGCCGCCCTAGGAGAAGTTGTCGGTACCAGGAGGTTCGCCATCGTCGACTTTGTCGTTCGCCCGCCTCGCCGACCCTCGCCTGAGCCCCGGTGAGCCACCAACGACCCCCACTGGCCGCGCTAGGTTTCTGTCTCGCCGGCGTTGCCCAACGTCGACGATGACCCTCAGCCGTTGGATTAGAACCAGATCGAACGCCCCACATCGCCCCATACCGCTTCGCACCCCCTCGTCTTACTGACATGTGGGGACAGCCACTTAACCAGCCCGCGTAAGCGTTGTGCTTAGCAGGCCAGCCCAGTATCGCTTCCCGCGCAGCCCAATTATTTGAATTTAACCTTTTTCATTTTATTTCAAACACACTTTTGTACCTAGTTTCAAAAATCAACCCAGGTCGATTCATTGAACCAAATGGAATGAAAAACAATTTTGTTAGAAAGGTCTGGGAATGCTGAATCCAAGCCCGTTGGATTCAAGTCATTTGGATCTGTAGATCATCCATGGTAAAAATAACAAGGTAGAAGCTTTTCTGCATTCAAACATTTTTCAAATTTAAACCATAATAGCTTTTGAGTTGATTCCAACTCTCAAAAATCACATTTAACCATACCTTTCAGAATATATAAAAATATATAGGTTTACTTACAGAAATAATGACCAAGTAATAAAAGAATGCCACATAGGCATTTCTAGCCACTTTAATTAATTAAAATAAAAGAGAAAAACCTTATTAAATTGTGACACCACTTTAAATCACATTCCCATGGACTAAAATATGTGGTGATGACATGTGTCAACATGATCTCATGTTTGGTTTGGAGAATATTAAATCTTAAGTAGTTTTTCAATGAGTAGAAATTACTTTTCTAAAAATAAAAAAGATTAAACCAAGCTTTGATCTTGTAATGTTAGTGATGATGCTAGATCATCTATAGGACCCTTTGGTGTAATGATTGCAAGTAGTTAAGTATTGTTTGGTGATTGTGTACATCGTATTTATTTATAGACGCTAGTACCGACCAAGGATACTAGGAGGAAGGAGGATTCTACGAAGAACAAGTCGAGGAGAACTTCAACCACTGCTCTGCACAAGGCAAGCCTAATGCTACTAGTTGAAGATGCAAGCGAACACTTGCAATTTAGCAAGCTTTACTAACTAAGTGGACCAATGCAAGCTAACACTTGCAAGATACTCTAATTTAGCAAGCCTTATTAATCAAGTTGACCTATGCAAGCCAATACTTGCTTGTCACCATGCCAACTACATGCCTTAAGCATAGATGATCCTACCCACTTGATAAACCAATCCTAGTTTTTTACTTACCAGCTTATTACTTTATTTCTTTATTAAAGCTATTACTTAGAGTTTACTTCAGTAAATTGTAGATACTAGAAAGATATTTAAAGGTTGCATAAAGAGCATAAAATTTGGCCTAAGCTAGATAATCTTTATGTCATCCTAAGACATGAGAGTGAACTTAGTTAAAACTCCACTAGTTTACTATCCCCCATTAGTACTTACCCCACATGTAGATGCTAGTGCTAAGCATAAAACTTGATCAACTTTAGATGGCAATACTTGGTGAAAATGGTTATGAAAACCTTAGAATGATGGATCATTCTGCTGAGATGTTTAGACATGTGTTTCCGAACACCAGATGATTTTTGGTGATGAAAATGTTGAGGCATGAGCCTTAGCCCTTTATAAAACTGATGGTTGTCTGGATGCGATACCATTCCAATTTTATCGTACAACCACAATACCCGAAGATTGGGTAGGGGTTGACTGGAAAATTATATACCTTAGTATTGGTTCCCTCACGGCCAAGGTCTGAGCTGAGGCTACCTTGTGAAGATTGTCCACCTGTGCAGTACCCAAGATGACAGTTGGTCATGGTTGGGAGGCCAAACTCACAGGAGAGGTGCTTATACTAGGGCGTGTAATTGAAAGGTTAGGATTGATTATCCGCATAGTGAGTATGGTGAATTCAGGATTTGTTCCTGATGGATGTATCGAATGTTGTGGTGAAAGTGTACAATCTCTGTAGAGTGTCAAACTATTCGAATAGCCGCATCCGCGGTTATGGACAGTTGGAGTGGCCATACTGTTCCCCCATCAGATGTTTTCAAAAGACTTGTGAAATGAATTGAGACCTTGACTTGACCACAACAGAGTTGTGGCATGAGATACAAGTTCCCACTTAGGTGTTATAAAACTTTAACTAGCATTCGTTGTTTCCAAACTTAGTAGAGGTAAATCTGACTTTTGCAAAACAACCCTAGAGCTTAGTGTCCAATTACAAAAACCCCTTCACTTGTTAGTATTAGTTTGTGAGTACTTAAAGAGTACTCATGGCTTTGTCCCTGGCTATTCCCGTGGCCAGACTATGAAGAGGAGTACCTGGAGGATGGACCCCAGGAAGGTTAAGACAACTAGGATCATCTCCCATCGGCAGCATTGCCTGTGACCTCGAAGATGGAGCTTCGCCTACGCTACCATTATTATTACGTATTCCGCTACTTGAAGTTGTATTAAGAACTGGATCATGAGATCCCTATTTGTGTAAGTGGATGATGTACTATGGTATCCAATTCAGTTATGTCTCGCAAAAATGGTAATCCTGGGATTGCGATGTATGGCATAACAGGTATCTGGGATTAAAAATCCGGGTGTTGACAAGTTGGTATCAGAGCCATCCTGACCATAGGAGACCCTAGTTAGACTGGACGTTGAATCAAAAACTTAGTTTCAAAACCAAAGAAAACAAATATTTATAAGAACTTATTCTCATTCTTACCTCTTAGACTCTTTCATAAAAATTCCCGCTAGCAAATATTTACAAAAACTTATTCTCATTCTTACCCCTTGGACTCTTTCATAAAAATTCATGCTACTCCAAAATTATTTCAAAGCTTACATCAAATTTTGCACCCCAGATCACTCTTAGTAAAACTCACAACTACGCTAGTGCCCAAATGTAGTGAGTAGTATTCGGTCCCAATGTATCGTAGTTTCTAGAATGGTTCTTAAAACCATCTGTTTTCTTTGTTGTGGTGTGTGTTGTATCGTGTGCTATGAATGAATGAATGAAAAGCAAGTTACGAGAAAATATGAGTCAAACTTTAAAAACTTTTCAAAGCCCCAAAACCTTAGAAATTTCCCTCTTTTCTCATGATCTATCTCAATCTTCAGATGCCACGCGGAGGAAGTGGTTCATCCTCGAACCCGATGTTGCAGATTCTGCAAATGTTGACTTCTGACCGCGAAGCTGAAAGAGCGGAACGTCAAGACAACCTAGCCACCCTGCAGCAGATAGCCCAGCTAGCCCACAACAACCAAGGCCATGGAAATCAGGACAACCATGGATCTAAGCTCAAGAATTTCCAGAATACCAACCCACCTGTTTTCACTAAGGCGGAAGAGCCTGTAGACGCCGATGATTGGCTGCAAACCATGGAAAATAACCTAGAAGTCGCCGGAGTGGAAGCCAACGAGAAAGTTCTGTTCGCCACCCACTATCTAGCCGGAGATGCCAGGGCATGGTGGAACAGTGTTCGCGCAATGACCGGAGGCCAGATGATGACCTGGGAGGAATTCAAGGTCAAGTTTAGCAGAACCCATGTGCCCCCGGGTTTGATCAAGAGGATGAGAGACGAGTTCAGAGAACTAAAGCAAGGAAGGATGACCGTAGTGGAATACCGTGACAAATTCTTGTCATTAGCTAGGTATGCCCCGGATGAGATCGACACCGAAGCCAAGAAGAAAGAAAGATTCCTAAATGGTCTGCACGATGATATGCAGACAGTGTTAGTCAATATCCCCTTTGCTGATATTGAAGCCCTTGCCGACTCTGCCATCCAGATGGAAGGAAAGATCAACCAAGCCAATGAGAACCGCAAGCGTCGCATGATGCATTAGCCAGGAACCCATCAGACCCCAAAGTATCGCCCTAACCCATCTCCAGGATTTGCCCCGAGAACCAACAGACCCCCGATTAACCGTCCGACCTATCCCAACCATGGAAACCCTAGGCCCGGAGGAAATCACAATAACCCCGGCAACGCTAGCAATTTCAACCGTGCCCCACCCAAGTTCAACAACAACAATGCTACCGCCAACACCAACACTGCCCCGAGGACTAGAAGCAATGTTGTGCCTGTAGCAGCTAAGGACAAGTCGCAGGTGACTTGTTATGACTGTGGGAATAAAGGCCACTATTCCAACGAGTGCCCCGACAAGAAGAATGCCGCAGCACCCAATGCCAATGTCCCAGCTCAGCAACAGCGTCGTGTTCAGCCCGGAAGAAGGTTTGCCCCAGGGAATTCACTCAACCGCAATGGCCGTCTTTTCCTCATACATGCTGAAGAAGCTCAAGAAGCGCCAGACGTCGTGATGGGTATGTTTTCTGTTAATTCAGTACTTGCAAGAGTGTTGTTTGATTCTGGTGCATCGCACTCATTTATCACCGAAGAATTTGCATGCACTAGTAAAATTCAACCAACCAAACTGAAGCATGTTATGATTGTTCAAATTCCCGGATCAACCACCAAGGCTAGGCAAATTTGCAAAGTTGTCCCTATCCGAATCCATGGCATAGATTTTTATGCTAACCTGATAGTACTCGTAACTAAAGGTTTGGAAGTAGTACTAGGAATGGATTGGATGTCCAAACATAAAAGATTGATTGAATGTGCCAAGAAAGCCATAACCATGACATGTACAGCCGGAATGTCAGTCGAGCATATATCTGAAACCTTACCTCGCCAATTCAAGTGCAACAAGAGTATAGCCCAACCTACCATTCACCAAGTCCAGATAGTCTGTGAATACCCCGATGTATTTCCAGATGTTTTGACCGGTATGCCCCCAGATCGGGATATCGAGTTTATCATTGAACTAATCCCCGGAACTGGACCCATAGCCCAGAGACCATATAGTATGAACCCGTCGGAACTGGCAGAACTAAAAAAGCAACTGGATTCCACGTTGGAAATTGGATTGATTCAACCAACTGCGTCACCTTGGAGATCACCTGTCTTGTTTGTGGACAAGAAAGATGGAGGTAACCGTTTGTGTACGGATTATCGGAAGTTGAATGATGTCACCATCAAGAACAAATACCCCTTGCCCAAGTTAGAAGATTTGTTTGATCAGTTGACCGGTGCCAAAGTGTTTTCTAAGGTTGATCTTAGAACAGGCTATCCTCAACTCAAGATTCGTGCAGAGGATATCCCAAAGATTGCCTTTACCACCAGATATGGATTGTACGAGTATAAAGTCATGTCTTTTGGATTAACCAATGCCCCCGCTTATTTCATGAATCTCATGAATAAGATTTTTATGGACTTCCTGGATAAGTTTGTCGTTGTTTTCATCGATGACATTCTGATTTATTCCAAATCAGAAGAAGAACATGAGCTACACCTAAGGACCATTCTTGGAACCCTTAGAGAGCATCAGCTGTATGCAAAGTTTAGCAAATGTGAATTCTGGTTACAGGAGGTAGGATTCCTTGATCACATTGTATCAGCCGGAGGAATTGTCGTTGACCCTGCAAAAGTAAAAGATGTCGAGGATTGGCAAGCCCCAACCACTCAAACCCAAGTTCGTGCATTTCTCGGATTGGCGGGATATTAACGCAAGTTTGTTGAAGGATTCTCGAGTATCTCCAGACCCATGACCCAATTGCTGAAGAAGGACAAGAAGTTTGAATGGACCGACAAATGTGAATCGAGTTTTCAAGAACTCAAGAGGAGATTGATTTCAGCCCCAATCTTGATCATGCCAGATATCACGAAGCCCTTCGATGTGTATTGTGATGCATCCAAGATCGGTCTCGGATGTGTGCTAATGCAAGAAGGCAAAGTTATATCTTATTTATCTCGACAACTGAAGCAACATGAGCAAAATTACCCAACCCATGACCTCGAACTCGCAGCCGTAGTTCTAGCCCTGAAGACATGGATGTATTACCTCATGGGAAACCATTGTGAGATTTATTCGGATCACAAGAGTCTGAAGTATATATTCACTCAGAAGGAGCTGAATATGAAACAGAGAAGATGGATTGAGCTAATCAAGGATTACGATCTGGACATTCACTATCACCCTGGTAAAGCCAATGTAGTCGCAGATGCCCTTAGCAGATTGCCGTGCCGCTTGAACTCCATGATTTTAAAGGAGCAACCAAGCTTGCACAAAGAGATGGAAGATTTTCGAATAGAATTAGTAAGTGAAGGATTTTTGGCTAGCATAGAACTCCAGCCCACTTTGATCAGTCAGATCAAAGAGGCGCAGAAGGGAAATGCTAGTATCGACGGAATCAAGCGTCGTATTGGTACAGGCAAAGTACCCGGATTCACCGAAGACGAAGAAGGAATTCTGTGGTACAAAGGACGCCTTTGTGTACCAGCAGATTTGGAGTTGAAAGAAGTTATTTTGAAGGACGCTCATGATACTCTTTATTCTATCCATCCCGGAGGAACTAAAATGTATCAAGATTTAAAAGAGCAATTTTGGTGGCATAAGATGAAGAGAGAAATCGGAAGCTATATCGCCAAGTGTGATATATGTCAGCGAGTCAAGGCAGGACATCAAAGACCCGCTGGATTGTTGCAACCCTTGCAAATTCCGGAATGGAAATGGGATTCCGTTGGAATGGAATTTATCACTGGACTGCCTACTTCTAGTAGGGGAAATGACTCTATCTGGGTCATAGTTTGACCGATTGTCCAAAGTCGCCCATTTCTTACCCGTCAAAACCACCTATCAGAGTTCGAAGCTAGCGGAGTTGTACATTGCTAGAATAGTTAGTCTGCATGGAGTCCCCAAGAACATCGTATCGGATCGAGGAACTCAGTTTACCTCGAGATTCTGGAAGAAAGTCCAAGAAGGTTTAGGAACCCACCTAGATTTCAGCACCCGCGTATCACCCTCGGACCGATGGACAAACGGAGCGAGTAAATCAAATACTCGAAGATATGCTGAGAGCATGTGTGCTAGAATATGGATCCAAGTGGGAAGACTGTCTACCGTTTGCAGAATTTTCATACAACAATAGTTATCAAGCCAGTTTGCAAATGGCCCCATTTGAATTCATGTACGGAAGGAAGTGTCGCACCCCTTTGAACTGGTCGGAAGTAGGAGAGAGTCAGATTTTCGGACCCGATATCCTACGAGAAGCAGAAGAGAAGGTTCACAAGATTCGTGAGCACCTCAAGACCGCCCAGTCCAGACAGAAGAGTTACGTAGACAAGAGACGTAGAGACCTCGCCTTCAACATAGGAGATTTTGTTTATCTGAAGGTGTCGCCATTGAAGGGAATGAGTGTTTCCAACTCAAAGGAAAGTTAGCCCCCAGATATATCGGACCCTTCAAGATTCTGAACCATCGAGGAGAAGTGTCGTATCAATTGGAACTACCCGAAGATATGTCAGCTGTGCACAATGTGTTCCATATCTCGTTACTTCACAAGTGTCTCGAAGTCCTAGATAAGACCGAAGTGCTCAAGAACATCGATCACCAGACCATAGAGATCAACGATAACCTGACCTATCCCGAGGTACCCATCCGTATTTTAGAATAAGCTTTCAGAACTACCCGAACCCGAAGCATCAAGTTTCTCAAAATTCAGTGGAGCAACCACACAGAAGAGGAAGCTACCTGGGAGCGCGAAGATCACATCAGGACGGAGTTTCCCGATCTCTTCAAATCCTAGGTAATCTTTTCGTCCTTTTTCAAATCTCGGGACGAGATTTTGTTTAAGGGGGAAGGTTTGTAACATCCCAAAAATACTAAACTTGGATCATCAAACTCTAATCATCAAAATTAGGGTTAACAAAAAATTTGCTAAATAAAAATATGAAAGCATGCATGTGAGTATGCATTTTATTTTGAATCCTTTTGAACCAACTTGTTTGTGTGTTCCTTTGCTTGTAAATGGATTCTTAAGTGAAATAAATATCATCTAAACAATTCCCAAACTTTTCTCAAAGACAAATAAATCAAAACAAAGATAAATGAGTGAATGGTCATTTTGACCAATTTAACTCCCATGCCTACTTTGGCTGTCCCAAACTTTCAGAACTTAACAGAAACTTGTTTGGACCTTTGCACACCTTGATTGTACTCATAACAAAGTATCAAGGCCCACTTTGTGATCATCCAGAAACTTTCAAATGCATAGTTTAAATGACAATTCAAAATTGAATCTTTATCATATGGGAAGATCCCACTTTTTCAAAAACCACTCAAACAAGCTCAACTTTCAAAACCCAAGCATCTGCAGACTCACCAGCACCAACCTAGCACACCCACCAAAAATCTTTTCAAAATTCAAAACTTGAATTCTTGCGGCCATTTCATCAAACACATTGCATACACAAATCAAACAAAATCCAAACACTATTGTGAGCAGTGATTCTTGCCTAACTTGTTCCCTCTCTGGACACAACTAGGCTTTAGTAGATCATCTAGCTCAATTGCAAACCTCTAGCATCACTGTAAGATTGACAATGTCATTAATGGAGAGCAGGCCGAGTGCACCCTTGTCACCCCCATGTCGACAGCAGGCTAGGAGAAGAAACAAACCTAACAAACATGTCTGGGAGGCAGCCAACACCCCACCGCCACACCCTGTCCAGCGCTCAACCGTTGCCAACCCCTAGACCACACGCACGGACCATGCCAAGCTCGCCAGCAACCATGCCGAGAGCGCACCCCGTGCGCCACGCTCGACCGACGCCCACAGACCACGCGCCGCCCTCGCCGCGTGCATACGTGGTCACCACCGTCCCAGCAATCCTGTAGACACACTCGTTCGCTGCCGCGCGGACCACGCGCGTTGTGCGCCATTAAATCTTCTGTCGGGCACGCGCAGAGCACCGTCGCGTTCCGACCAAACTGCACCGCCCCACGTCTCGCCACCGTGTCATTGAGCATCGCCAGGGAGCACCGCACCGCCCCCTACCGTCGCCCACGCTGATAGCCGTCTGTACCGTCGACCACGACAAGCTCACCTTGCGCCCCGTCGGTCCCCTCTTGCCACTATAAATAGAGGCTACCCCCAGCCGAATTGAGCACAGCATCTCACTCCCCTCTCCTCACTGATCGTGCCACCCCGTTCCCGGAGCAAGGCGCGCAACACGTCGCCGAAATTTCACCGGAGCCCGCCGCCTCTGGAGAAGAAGGAAGCCAGCGATTGGAGCCGCACCAGGAGAAGCTGCCGCTACCAGGAGGTTCGCCGTCGTCGACTTCGTCGTTCGCCCGCCTCGCCGACCCTCGCCTAAGCCCCGGTGATCCCCCAATGACCCCCACTGGCCGCGCTAGTTTTCTGTCTCGCCGGCGTTGCCCAACGTCGACGATGACCCTCAGCCGTTGGATTAGAACCAGATTAAACGCCCCACATCACCCCATACCGCTTCGCACCCCCTCGTCTCACTGACGCGTGGGGACAGCCACTTAACTAGCCCGCGTAAGCGCTGTGCTTAGCAGGCCGGCCTAGTATCGCTTCCCGCGCAGCCCAATTATTTGAATTTAACCTTTTTCATTTTATTTCAAACACACTTCTGTACCCGGTTTCAAAAATCAACCCAGGTCGATTCATTGAACCAAATGGAATGAAACCAATTTTGTTATAAAGGTCTGGGAATGCTGAATCCAAGCCTGTTGGATTCAAGTCATTTGGATCTGTAGATCATCCATGGTAAAAATAACAAGGCAAAAGATTTTCTGCATTCAAACATTTTTCAAATTTAAACCATAATAGCTTTTGAGTTGATTCCAACTCTCAAAAATCACATTTAACCATACCTTTCAGCATATATAAAAATATATAGGTTTACTTACAGAAATAATGACCAAGTAATAAAAGAATGCCACATAGGCATTTCTAGCCACTTTAATTAATTAAAATAAAAGAGAAAAACCTTATTAAATTGTGACACCACTTTAAATAACATTCCCATGGACTAAAATATGTGGTGATGACATGTGTCAACATGATCCCATGTTTGGTTTGGAGAATATTAAATCTTAAGTAGTTTTTCAATGAGTAGAAATTACTTTTCTAAAAATAAAAAAGATTAAACCAAGCTTTATCTTGTAATGTTAGTGATGATGCTAGATCATCTATAGGACCCTTTGGTGTGATGATTGCAAGTAGTTAAGTATTGTTTGGTGATTGTGTACATCGTATTTATTTATAGACGCTAGTACCGACCAAGGATACGAGGAGGAAGGAGGATTCTACAAAGAAGAAGCCGAGGAGAACTTCAACCACTGCTCTGCACAAGGCAAGCCTAATGCTACTAGTTAAAGATGCAAGCTAACACTTGCAATTTAGCAAGCTTTACTAACTAAGTGGACCAATGCAAGCTAACAGTTGCAAGATACTCTACTTTAGCAAGCCTTATTAATCAAGTTGACCTATGCAAGCCAATACTTGCTTGTCACCATGCCAACTATATGCCTTAAGCATAGATGATCCTACCCACTTGATAAACCAATCCTAGTTTTTACTTACCAGCTTATTACTTTATTGCTTTATCAAAGCTATTACTTAGAGTTTGCTTCAGTAAAATGTAGATACTAGAAAGATATTTGAAGATTGCATAAAGAGCATAAAATTTGGCCTAAGCTAGATAATCTTTATGTCATCCTAAGACATGAGAGTGAACTTAGTTAAAACTCCACTAGTTTACTATCCCCCATTAGTACTTACCCCCACTTGTAGATGCTAGTGCTAAGCATAAAGCTTGATCAACTTTAGATGGGAATACTTGGTGAAAATGGTTATGAAAACCTTAGAATGATGGATCATTCTACTGAGATGTTTTGACATGTGTTTCCGAACACCAGATGATTTTTGGTGATGAAAATGTTGAGGCATGAGCCTTAGCCCTTTATAAAACTAATGGTTGTCTAGATGCGATACCATTCCAATTTTATCGTACAACCACAATACCTGAAGATTGGGTAGGGCTTGACTGGAAACTTATATACCTTAGTATTGGTTCCCTCACGGCCAAGGTCTGAGCTGAGGCTACCTTGTGAAGATTGTCCACCTGTGCAGTACCCAAGATGACAGTTGGTCTTGGTTGGGAGGCCAAACTCATAGGAGAGGTGCTTATACTAGGGCGTGTAATTGAAAGGTTAGGATTGATTATCCGCATACTGAGTATGGTGAATTCAGGATTTGTTCCTGACGGATGTATCGAATGTTGTGGTGAAAGTGTACAATCTCTGCAGAGTGTCAAACTATTCGAATAGTCGCGTCCGCGGTTATGGACAGTTGGAGTGGCCATATTGTTCCCCCATCAGATGTTTTCAAAAGACTTGTGAAATGAATTGAGACCTTGACTTGACCACAACAGAGTTGTGGCATGAGATACAATTCCCACTTAGGTGTTATAAAACCTTAACTAGCATTCGTTGTTTCCAAACTTAGTAGAGGTAAATCTGGCTTTTGCAAAATAACCCTAGAGCTTAGTGTCCTATTACAAAAACCCCTTCACTTGTTAGTATTAGTTTGCGAGTACTTAAAGAGTACTCATGGCTTTGTCCCTGGCTATTCCCGTGGCCAGACTATGAAGAGGAGTACCTGGAGGATGGACCCCAGGAAGGTTACGACAACTAGGATCATCTCCCATCGTCAGCATTGCCTATGACCCTGAAGATGGAGCTTCGCCTACGCTACCGTTATTATTACGTATTCCGCTGCTTGAAGTTGTATTAAGAACTGGATCATGAGATCCCTATTTGTGTAAGAACTTATGTACGGTTTGTAATGGATGATGTACTATGGTATCCAATTCTGTTATGTCTCGCAAAAATGGTAATCCTGGGATTGCGATGTATGGCATAACAGGCATCTGGGATTTAAAATCCGGGTGTTGACACAGATGAATTCCCCTTTGCGCGGATCTGTATTTACTTCTCCGGCCGCGGGGATGCGCCATCTCCCGGCACAGAGGATCCCTGCCTCCTCGAATGATTTTAGCAGTGCCTTCGTGCACTTGGATCTGCCCCATGGTTTGGTAGGAGGAGCCATCGGCTGGAGGATCGTGGGATGCGGATCGTTCTGAGTTGTTCTGGTCGCTGCGCGGAATGGGGGGACGAGAATGCGCAAGTTCGGAAGAAGTGAGGGAGGCGTTCCCCCCTCACCCGTCACTCTCCTTATATAGTGGTTGTTACCTGCCATCTTCGGGGAGCCGTTACCCCGCGCTAATTATGCCAATATTACCGTTGGATTACCCAATGGCTAGTTTGACCAAGCTGACAGTCCAACTTCGTCTACTCGACTCGCTGCCTTCGGCGACTCGACGATTCGCAGACCTGATCACTATGACAGTGACTAATTATTTTCCGACCCGCTCGCCAAGCTGCGACATGATTGGTCGTTGTTATTGCGACTAAAATGACTAGTTCTTTCCTTTGTTTAGGAGTCCGCCGCCGATTCGACTGGGCGTCCGCATTGGACCTGCATACTCCGACTGCCAACAAACACCTGCGACGAATCAACGACTGCCTCGGGGACTACTGATGGGGATATGCCTACCGGGGTATGCCGAGCAGGACGTTTCCTATTGGCCCAAGCCGCCAGCGAGTGGGCCTGCGGGACGGCGACTGGATCGAGACTTGGCGAGGACTCAGGCGACTGGAAGCTGGAGGCCCAAAAGCATAGCTAGGCCCAGTCAGACTAGGTCAAAGACCCTCCGAATCCTTAACTAATTCGGTTATAGATCTGTAAACCCTAGCAAGGTGAGCCTATATAAACCTCCCTAGGGTACGCATAGAGGACACGTTCCATCATACACCCAAGCGACTCGCCGCCTAGTCGTCGAGCTCGCCCCTTGTACTCTCTCCATAATACAATCTAGCAGGAGTAGGTCTTTACCCTCCAGGAGGGCGAACCTGGGTAAAACCTTGTGTCTCCGCTCTCATCTCGCACCGCAGATGGTTGGCCGCCCTTGCCCCATGTTCTACTACTCGCTGCCGATTGCAGCATCTGCCGTGGCCATTCCCACGACAACGTTCACGTGACACCACTATAAGAATAGCACCACAACTTAAATACTAAACCATTGAATAATAACTCATCATAGATTCACTACTAACAACATGACTTCTCCCATGTCCTCAAGAACACAATGAACTACTCACAAGACATCATATGGATCAAGATCAAAGATGATATGATAATGGTTAACAATCTGAACATAGACAATAATCCAATGGTTCCACTCACAAGCATCAACTACAATAGTAATCAACACCGGGAAAGTTTCCCCAAATGAACTAAGAAATATCCAACACAATTGTTACAGTGGGACGGAGTGGTGATGATGGTGCTGGTGGAGATGATGGTGTGGATGATGATGATCCCGATGAAGCCTAGCATGATGATGGTGTTGATGGCGACGGTATACCCTCTCCGGGAAGGAATTAACCCGGCAAAAATCTGTCTGCCAGAGAGATCTTTCTCTCTCGGTGTTTTCCGCCCCCCAGAGGCGGCGTAAATATATATGTGGTTGCTCCCCGAGCCTTAGGGTTTCGAAGGGAAGATATAGGAGAAGGGGCAGAGTCGGCGGCCGGGCAGGTGGGCCACACCTGCCCTAGGCGGCCTTAGGTGGGGTCGCGCCTAGGGGGTGTGGGCCCCCTGCTGCCCCTCTTCGCTCCTCCTTCTAGCTCCCCTCACCTTTTGGTAAAATAATATGATTCCATATTTTTCTGGTATTTTTCTGATCTTCACGAAATTGCACCGAAACGCCTTCTTTTCCATCAAAATACAGACTCTGGCAGTCCATCCTCCAAGAATCATCCAACATGCATAAACAGATGAAAATCCATAAGTAATACCTCATAATAAGACAAATATCAATGAATAGAGGTAAATTATGATATAGCATGGTTATGCAAATCGGGTGTATCAACTCCCCCAAGATTAGACTTCGCTTGTCCCCAAGCGAAAACTGAGATCAGTAAACATGTCCACAGGTTTATAGAGTGAAGTGTCGATAAAATAATACGAACAAGAAGCATCACACTTACCATTGCACAACTCATAGAAGAGAGCAACTCACCATTATATAACTTAGCTTGCAACCAAGTATAGCAGTCACAATAGAGATGCATAAAGATAGATCATAATTGGAATTGGCAAACTTGTTCTAGCTCAGAGAACACCTGGCAAACTGTTTCACAAAAGCTTTTTGTAGAAGTTTCAAATAGGAGCACTCTTTTCTCAAAAAGGTTTTTCAAAAGTGGAGGATTTCAAAGTAATACTCAATAGATAAGAGTTTTGTGCAAACAAGGAAGATAAAGAACATCATTGAATAAATCACCATATGAATGCTTGAAACACAACAACTCAAATGCTTGCTGGAGATAGAGAGGAAGTAGGTTTACTGACTCAACTGGTAACTAGGAGAAAGGTCCCTTCTTAGAGGGAAGCAGGGATTACAAGTCATAGAGATCTTCCAAAAGATTATTGTACTTACTAGCTTTGAGCCCTCATTGCCCCTATCATAAGCATCTTGAGGTGATTAAGGTTAAAGTGAACAAAGATGGAGTATATGCTTGATGAAATATAAGTTGGAAATCTCATGTCCCTTGAATATGAGGGCCACTCCTCATGCATACTCAACTTTGGTCACAGGTAAGTTATTGTCATTGTAAGTATTTGCATATCATTGAGAACCACCAACGGGGTACCCCTTGCATATGGTACAGGAGCTTTCCCATAACCAAAATGACAAGGCAAGCAGACAATGAGCATCTCAGTGATCTTTTTATTTACTATGTGCATAGCTTTTTATTGAGTATGCTTCAAAGATGACTCACTATGGTGATGCTGCAAGTTTCCACCATGATTAGGCATGGTTTAGGCTAGCGGCCCAGGCGTTTCTCTAACACATAATACAGACTCCATGGACTTACAATTTCCCTCTTTATTTCACACCGTTGATATCCATAGACAAAAGAGCACGATATCAACTGTGTACAGAGTACAAGTGCAATGTTGAAAACGTTCGCCGTGACAACACGGTTCTGCTAATTCCAACGTATAGATGCAAGCATATACAACTTCGATGTTCACAATGGTTCAAGTCTATTAGGGGCAAGAAAATAAGGTGTGTCATCAAGTTCGTGAGAGCTTTACTAACTAGTTTTCACATAACAAAATACTTTTTAATTCGAAAGGTAGATGAAGCTTGAGAATTTGCTTGGAATAGCAATAGCTACTAGGTAGATATGGTGGACACAAGTGGCAAAAGTTTTGGTTCAAAGAGATTTGGAAACATGAGAAGTATTCCTTCTCAAAACAGGTTTTTGGCTAGCAAGGCTGGGTAGCAAGCAAGAGAGTTGAAAGAAACAAGCAAACATATAAGTAATAAAGCCAAACATGCAATCTTCCTTGAAGACACAAAAGATCTTAAATAAAGAATACTAAACTTATGATCCAACAAGAAAGAAAAAAATGATACAAAATATCTGTAAGCTTTTTCTTTCTCTTTTTCTTTCAAACCTCAAAAATTGTTGCTACTAACAAGAACTCGGTTTGCCAAAACCAATTTAGATCCACTTGATGCTCCCAAAGTGGTGACAATACTTATCAACAAGATCCATCATATAATAGAGATTGCAAACTAAAATAAGAAGTGCAAAAAGTAAAAGATGAGACTTCTCATTAATATTCAATAAAGGCACTCACACCAAGGGATACATAGATAATGAACTAAAGAAGAGATACTTCCACATGCAAACCAAACTATAAGATAACCTCTCTACCACATATATGAATCCACTAAAAAGATAAAAGATAAAAGATAATGGTGGTGATACCACGGCACTCCCCCAAGCTTGGAACAAGCCAAGGGGATGCCAAACCTGATGACGAATTACTCCTTCGGTGGTGGTGGTGTTCTCTTGATAAGCTCTTCAATAAGTTTCCTCAACTCCTCGAACTCAAAAGTAAAAGTATGGATTAGCTCCGAGTTTTGCTCTATACTATTCATGATCATGTCAGTCCGAGAATCCTAGTTCTTGTCATTCTTTCCCCATTCTTCATCCTTAGCATGATCCTTCTCTACATTGTTAGAACGATGCATATCCCAAACCGAAGGAAAATTCCCTTTGGGCACATGTTGATATTGATATTCATGTATAAGTGTATGGAAGGGTCTCTTGTTACGTGGAGGAGATGACCGTGGATTGTAGAAGAGATGTGGAGGTTTCCCTCCTGTAGACATCCGTGTTGTCCTCTTAAGCTTGGTAGGTCATGCCACCAAACCAATGCTTGCGACGGTAGCGCGAGTGTAGGGTTGTTTGTCCTCCTCCATGTCACCTTCATACCCTACTGAAATCTCCCCCTCCTTGGGGACTTGAGGTTCTTCTTCCTCGGGCTTCTTGCCTTTGTCGTTGGCGGAGGCCATGGCGCTCTAAACTTGAGAAGATTTCATGAAAGAAACAGATCGAAACTAAAACACGACAAGAACATGATGCACGAACCTCGGGGGATCCGGGGGTTATATATTACGAAGTTTCAAGGCATATGGAAGGTGCTGACACGGAAACGAGGCGGAGAGGGAGTTCGAGGGGGCAACACCCCCCTCAGGCGTGGCCAGGCTAGGCCCGCGCCTGGGGTGGGTTTTTCCACCCCGGGATCCGTTTACTCTTCAGTTTCATCTCGTAACTTCCCTTATGTATTAAGAACATCAAAAATATAAAAAGATTGGGGTTTCACGAACCTTCTGTTTTCACCACTTTTACCAATTCAAAGACGAAATTTGTAGATTCCTTTCCTCTTTCTCCTGAGAATTTCCTTCATACAAAACCTTTGCACAAACTCAATTACAACATTAGTGTAAGTAAAAAAATAAAACTTTGGTACACACTTCAACTGAAAACCCATCAAAACAAAAGCTTCTGTAAGAGGCAAATGCAAATAATGGCAGAAATCTGTCAAAAGAGACCAGCAGGTAAAGATTGATTTTTTCAAAGACCTTCTGTTGCTCAAATCAAAAAGTGCAGAACTGATGAAAGTTGGGTAACAACTTGGAAAAGAAGCTCAGAAAAATTCAGATCCATTCGAAGTACTGAGCTTCCCCACGAATTTTTACAATACAGCACAAAAAATCTGTCCCAGGACAGCCACTTTCACAACTCCTCTACTTCACAAAACTAGTTGAACTTGACACAAAAACCAAAACAAAAAGGATAAGGAGCGGTTATTACTGAGGTAATCACTTCCAAGACTCGACAAAACTCTTGGGTTATCTCCCAACAATTAATTTTCTTTAATGCCTTTAAGTTAGGCTTGAAACTTCCAAAGATGCTCACATAGGAAATATATATTTGAAGTGAAAGAGAGTATCAAGAAGCAAATAACCAACACACTTGAGTCTAACCCACTTCCTATGTATGGGGGTATCATGAGAGAACGAATTGTTGAAACAAAAAGCCACAAGCATAGGAAGACAAAACAGATGCAACTTTAAAGCTTTCAACATAAAACGGGGAAACTTAACATCATTGAGATGCATAAAACCATGTTTCCCTCTCTCAAAATAACTTTCAGTAGCACTTTGAATAAAGTTGAAAATATAACTATCGTTGGAAACAACTTTATCATCAGAATAAGCATACTTACAGTCACCAAAAAGATGTCCAAGGTCATAGACTGGATCAATAGAAGCAAGTTGTTCCATCCTGAAATTTTTATTAGGCAAGTTGTTTTCACAAGGAGCTTTAGCAACTTTGGAAAAGTTAAACTCGTAAGAATCTCCATCAAACTTAGTCAAAACCTTTTCCTTCTTACAATCAATAATATCTCCACAAGTGTTCAAGAAAGGTCTACCAAAAATGATAGGACAAGTTTTGCTAGCTGCTGAATTAAGCACTAGAAAATCAGCAGGATATTTAATTTTACCGCAGAGAACCTCCACATCTCTTACAATTCCAATGGGGAAAATGGTATCCTTTTTAGCAAGTTGAATAACCACATTAATGTCCTCAAGCTCACAAGGACCAATCTCATGCATAATTCCCTGTAAAGCTCATAAGGAATAGCACTATAACTAGCACCAATATCACATAAACCATAGTAGCAATGATCACCTATTTTAACAGAAAGCACAGGAACACTAGCTTTTCTAGACTTGCTAGGATGAGAGATAATATTAGAAGCGTCTTCACAGAATACAATGTGCTCATCCTCTATATTTCTAGTGACAAGGTCTTTCACAATAGCTACCACAGGCTCAATATCAATAAACTCATTGGACCATATGGTTTTCTTTGCGCTTTTGCTAACCACATTATCCATAATGGAATGCTCCCTTACCTTGGAAGGAAAAGGAGTTTTCTCAACTTAAGGTTCAGGCAAAATAGGATCAACAGTACAAACCTCTACATCGGCAGGAACATGGGTAACAATGTCTTTATAAGGAGCATGGTACTTGTCCCACTCTTTCTTGGGAATTTCAATATAAGAGGCAAAGGCCTTAAGACATTTTGCAAGAACTTGAGGATCAAGACCGAACTCATTACTAATATCACGGAAGTCATCAGTTCCCATAAAAGATTTAATGCAATCATATTCATGGCTTATACCTGACTTTCATCCTTTGCCATTCTCCCAAGCATCAGTGTTCTCTTGAATACGGTCTAGAAGATCCCATTTAGCTTCTTCCCTCATACGTGTGAATGATCCAGCACAAGAAGCATCTAGTAAATCTTAATCATGAAGAGAAAGCCTAGCATAAAAGTTATTGAGAATAATATTGTTAGGAGTTCATGAATAGGACATTTAAGCATTAGTAACTTCAATCTCCCCCAAGCTTGAGGTGTACTTTCTCCATCAAGAGGCCAAAAGTTATATATAAGATTTCTATCCTTATGAATCTCACTGGGGGATAAAATTTAGAGTAAAAGAGAGATGACATCTCCTCCCATTCCATGGATTGTCCATTCTTCAGCAGCTTATACCATTCTTCAGCTCTCCCTTTCAAGGATATGGAGAGTAGCTTCTTCTTCACCTGTTCAGTTGTGATACATGCACACTTAAACAACCCGCATAATTCATGGATAAAAAGCAAATGATCACCAGGATGGACAGTTCCATCCCCAAAATAATAATTATCCATAACACAATTAACAATACTTGTAGGTATCTTAACAGGATCTATCTCAATAGGTGGTGGTTCATCTACTACCCTAGTAGTGGTAGTAGTTTTCCCAAATAGAAAACCAAGTGGGTTATCCATATTGGAAACAAAGTAACAAGCAGTAACAAGAGCAATACTCATAGTAAAAGTTTCCTTTACCAGTTCCACTCTTCAAAAGCGCTTCACTCCCCGGCAACGGCGCCCGAAAATAGTCTTGATGACCCACAAGTATAGGGGGTGTATCGTAGTACTTTCGATAAATAGGAGTGTCGATCCCGACGAGGAGAAGAAGTTGCTGAACAGTGGTATGGAGCAGGAAATCCCTGTGAATACTTAGCAAACGGATTTTTAGTGGTTTTCTGACAAGGCAACAGAACAAAGAGCAAGTAACAGAAGTAACGAACAAACGGAGCAAGTGGCCCAATCCTTTCTTAGCAAAGGACAAGCCGGTGTAAATACTTATAAGGACCAAACGTTCTCGAGGACACATGGGAACTCTGTCAAGTGCTTTCGCTTCAAATAGCTGAGTACTCTTCTCTGGTGTCCGTAAGTGTTGTGTGGGTGAACCTGTGCTAACATACCACCCTTCCTAGGACTAATACATACTTGTGATTAAACCCCCTGCAAAACATCCGTAACTACAGGAAAGTAATTAAGATATAAATCTAACCACAACCTTAAACTCTGAGATCCTACACTCTCTTGGGCAAAGGTGTCCTAACGGGGGTTCAGGTTTCTGTCACTCCGGCAACCCCACAATTAGTAGCCAAATACATAATGCATCCCCCTAGTCCCATAAATGGTGAAGTGTCATGTAGTCGATGTTCACATGACACCACTAGAAGAATAGCACCACAACTTAAATACTAAACCATTGAATAATAACTCATCACAGATTCACTACTAACAACATGACTTCTCCCATGTCCTCAAGAACACAATGAACTACTCACAAGACATCATATGGATCAAGATCAAAGATGATATGATAATGGATAACAATATGAACATAAACAATAATCCAATGGTTCCACTCACAAGCATCAACTACAATAGTAATCAACACCGGGAAAGTTTCCCCTAATGAACTAAGCAATATCCAACACAATTGTTACAGCGGGACGGAGTGGTGATGATGGTGCTGGTGGAGATGATGGTGTGGATGATGATGATGATCCCGATGAAGCCTAGATTGATGATGGTGTTGATGACGACGGTATCCCCTCTCTGGGAAGGAATTCCCCCGGCAGAAATCTGTCTACCGGAGAGATCTTTCTCTCTCGGTGTTTTCCGCCCCCAGAGGCGGCAGAAATCTATCTGTGGTTGCTCCCCGAGCCTTAGGGTTTCGAAGGGAAGATATAGGCGAAGGGGCGGAGTCGGAGGCCGGGCAGGTGGGCCACACCTTCCCTAGGCGCAGCCTCAGGTGGGCCCGCGCCTAGGGGGTGTGGGCCCCCTGCGGCCCCTCTTCGCTCCTCCTTTTGGCTCCCCTCATCTTCTGGTAAAATAATATGTTTCCATATTTTTCTGGTATTTTTCTGATCTTCACGAAATTGCACCGAAACGCCTTCTTTTCCATCAGAATCCAGACTCCGGCGGTCCATCCTCCGAGAATCATCCAACATCCATAAACAGATGAAAAGCCATAAGTAATACCTCATAATAAGACAAATATCAATGAATAGAGATAAATTATGATATAGAATGGTGATGCAAATTGGGTGTATCAAAGATGAAGGGTGGCATCGGTTCATTGCACAGAACCATCTCATCAGACATGGTCAGTTGTTGTGCTTTTGCTTGGAAGGATACAAACCGAGGATAACTATGATCTATCTCAACAATGTTGGCAAAGGTGAAGAACAGTCCAAAGAAGAGAAAGAAGCACCACCTCTAGACCAATTATCTCCTAGAGATGCAAGCTTACCGATGGTGAGAATGAACACCTCTTACAAATTATCACTCCAAGTAAATCCTTCACCCTGGTGTCGTTTGTCATCCTCTTGACGAGGACGAATGTTGAGAGGCGCCTTATGGTAGGTATACTGTTTCAGGTCACCCTATAGCTATATATCTTCTATTACTTCCTTTTTTACTGTGTTCATAACTTATATGATAATGGTCGTGTAAATCGAGTTATCTTACTTTTGCATAGTAGAAATTACCTAAGGACATGGTGTATCATCTTAATATTCCTCAAGATGGCTTGGCCGGACTACGCGCTGGAGCACGAGGTGGTGGCAGCGTTGTTGAGTACAAGATGGATTTCGACGTCCGCATCTCCTTCACCGCTAATGGGTGGAAGAACTTTCTCCAAACCGAGCATCTCCAGATTGGACAAGCTGTACTCGTCACTACAAGGTTGAACATGCATATGAACCTACACATGATGTTCGTCATAGACATCATCAATGATTTGGCATCGGCGTCGGACTCAGAGTCGGACTCGAACTCGGACTCGAAGGAGTGATACTTAGAGGAGTACTCCTTGTGACAATTATAAATTTGTTTGCTAGGCTTATGTGAACCAACTTGTTTGTAGTTAAGCTAGCTAATTTCATATCTATGTTTGAACCAAATTAATATTACATGTTTATTGTAGATGAACAGTTCTAGTCACCGATCTCATCTTCCGAATCTTTCTATCTATGCGCCCTCTTCTCCCTCTACTTCCTTTTTGTAAATATAACCTTTTATATATAACTCATATGCAATGCTTCTCTCTAATTCAAATGGAAAAAAGTTTCGTAGAAAAATATTATGAAAGTCCTTTTTTAATTTCAAAAGAAATTTTAATATTGTTAACATAACCATCTAAGAAATATGTTTTCAAGACTTCTTATTTATGGTTGTATAAGGGTAGTACTTGGTGGAAAAATCTGAAATATTCAGATAACAGAGGTTCTTTGAGACAGTTTTAATGTGTAGCCGTCTGAGGAAGGTATTTTGCAGCAAAGGTCTGAAATTATTTCTAGATCGGTACCACTTTTCCTTTCTCGCCCAGCCAAACCCACTACTATCCACCAACACCGTTGCCGCCACCCTCCATCGTCGCCTCCTGTCCCTGGCCTCTCCTCCATATTGCCTCTAGTCCCCTATAGGGAGGACGCTCTCACTCGCCTCCGAGAACCCCTTCATCGTCTAGGCACGTATGCGTGAACCAAACCCCCAAAACCCTATTGTAGTGCTTTGATTTTGGAATTTTGGCATGGAATTTTCCATTTTAGCTTATGAAATTTAGGGTTTAGGATTTCCAAGCTGTTGTGACCCGACGACGGCATCGGGAGAGCCTCCCCCAACCCGCATCTATCTGTCCCACCTCTTCTCCCCTTTATATATCTCAAAATCTGCAATTTCTTTATTGATTCCTCATTGTTCATTGCCCTTCTATTCAGTGAATTTAAAATTTCAGAAAAATGTTAATGCTTTTTATAATCTTAGATGAACAAGATACAAGCATGTGCTCAAATTGTTTACATATGAATATGATTACAGTAAGATAACAAGAAATGTTTTTGTGTTTTATAGTCTAACTGATTCCTATATTATATTGTATTAATATGCTCAATTTTTGCATCTATTTAGCATATTGGAACCTGTAGTGATGATGCAATAATGCTAGCTAGTGATAACATTGTTTCCATTAGCTTTGGAAGTTTTTAATTCTAGTGATCAGATGAAGAGATAGGCTTGATTTTAGAGGTATCAAGAACATCAAAATTACAGTCATTAGTTTTGTATGTGTTTAGAGGTAGATATTAATATTCCACCATACTGAAACTTCCATGTGTTGTTGCATTAGGACCTCAACACATGGAGGATACTAAATTTTATAAGAAGAGCCTTTTTGGAAATGACATGTATCTGAAATAAATTCATGTACACGTCATTTGAAAATGGTATGATCCTAAATCCCACCAAAAATCAAGTCCTGTGTCTACACGTTGACCTATTCATATATCATGGAAAAGATGTGCAAACTGGTACAATGATATTTTCTTGAATATGATCAACAAGCTTGTGATAATTAATTAATTCTAGTAATCACAATCATGCTAATTTTTCAATTGTTTGTACTTTCACAAATATTTGGAGCTGAGTTCACAAAAATATACCTAAATAATCGCCTTGATGAACCTAGTTATGTCCATGTTTGGCTCATGAACAGCAAGAAGCCAATGATGGTTAGGATAAAAATGGGAGATGGGTCAAACAATGCAATCTTGACAGTTGGATGGAAGAAGGCTGTGAGGAGTTTCAAGTTAAAGCAGGATAGCATTGTCCTCTTTTACATTGATGAACAAGATAATAGAGAGGTACATCTTCCGGTTGAGCAACTTCCACGGGGCGGCCCATTCTAATGCAATGCTAAGTGTTAGAGGTACTAATTATGCTAGTTTGATGTATGGACTCCACTTTGTATAGATTAGCCTAACTGTATGGCTAAGTTTAATTGTAAATATAATATTCTTCTTTTGGCTGGCTAAGTACTTCAGCTACTATATGTATCCAATTTTGGCTGCTGAATCATGTGTATCTGTCATGTCTGTTATGATTAAGTTTGTATTACCATATTGTATATTATTCAAAATATTTTATAAGTATTGGATACGGCCAATTTAAGCAGCTGGCTCAACTTACATATTATTGGAGGCATCCATGAAAAACACCCGATTCGAGATGTCAAAGTTTTGGAGACGGTCAGGAATTCAAGCCATGTGAGGGTGCCGAATTCTTGCAGACGGTCAGGAAATCAAGTCGTCTCAATGGTAAATATTGCAGACTCTTACTAGTTTTAACCGCCTGAGGAGGTAGTTGTAAGAGCCGAAACGGGAAACCGACTCAAGTTAGTGTGCTCTTAAAGAATATGTGTTGGAGCATGAACGGGAAACCGGCTGAGGCCTATGGCGGATAACTGCCTCTAAATAGGGTTTGGTACTAGTGTTATTTTGTAATGTGATATGCATGATATCCTTATGATACTACCACTATCTACAGCCAGTTGATGGCTATGAACTTTTCATCTCATTTAGGCTAGCCATAGTGCTAGTATCATAAGCAATACCATGCATGATAAGTTGGCAAAAATCTGCGTGGCATATCAATTAATGAAGAGAGAAGTCATTGTGGTATTTAATATGATATCGTATCATTGATTCATAGCACATAAAACCAGATCATTTAATAATAAATAGATCTTGTATACCAATTTGTAATGAGATTCTACAAATAATAAAATAGGAGACACCTACCATACTACTAGATGATATTAAGTGTTGGCTATTAGTTTCTTGGTTTCTACAACCTTCTCTCTACTCTTTTCTTCATACTTATTGGATTTTCCTAGAAGCACGTGTAGAATATATAATTAAACCATGTCATAGATCTATGATCTCAAGTAATTAATTTGCAATCTTATTTGGTAGATAAATACAATATACCAATCCCAAACATGCGACCAACCACTTTCTGTTGGCAAAGGCAGCGCCGGTAGGGTTAAGCCATAGTCAAACAAACTTGTAAATGTTTTGGCATCTCTGATCCCTTCATCCAGCTAAAGTAGGACTGCAAACGGAAATTAAAAGAAATCAAATATATGCTTGACCATACTTAATTACGTCAAACTTGTCTGTAACTAGACCTCCTATCCTCTATCATTGTAATCTTCTGCATTCCAGCAAAGATAACCTTAAACCTTTGTTGAGTGAGAGCTCCAAAATATTCCTGACTAGCCACTATCTCATTTTGTAATCTTGTAGTCTGTCAGACTCACTAGTAACTAAATGCATCTCTCTCTTGTGACATAGAGTATGCACACAGAGTAGCTGATACAGCAAATATATACTCACTCGGGCATCTCTATTTGTGATATCTAGAAGCGCCATAGGTACGTGTAATCCCAAATCTAAACAAACCCCTAAATATGTCTGACAACCACTTGCTCAGCTTGCACTGTGTCGGGCTTAGGGTAAATAATCTTTCTCTAGGCCATCTATGCGTGCAACTGTTATAATAGCGACAAACAAATAACGAAGAACGAAAATAAAATTATACCAAGGGGACACAGATTTAACGTGGAAAAAGCTCTCCAACAAAGAGAGAAAAAACCATGAGCACAAGCCGGCGAAACTTTACTATATCAGCAAGTGTTTACAAATGCCAGGGATTTTCAGATGCAACTTATCCCAGCCGGCGGCTTACATAATGTTTATATAATGGTGAAAACCTAGGTCTTCAACGATCCAAGCCTCCTACCCAAGCCTCCGACGACGAGCCTCGCTCCGCTCGTCAGAAGTTACACTCATTAATTGAATTTGGATCATACTTTAACAACAACGACTTTGAACGAACATCTAAATAAGCATGTCCGGCCAATAGATCATTTGTCAATCTATTAGTTTAGTAAACACAATATTCTTCTGTCATCTCTAATCTTTGCCGGCAACACAAGCAGACTTTAAACCTAATTTGAAAAAACTCCAAATGTGCACGACCAGCCAGTTGCTCGTTTAATAGAGCATATTTGTCAGCCTTCTGGGTAATTAAACCACTACCATCGATCTACAATCTCGGATCTTCTTTGGTAGATTTAAAAATTAATAAACGAACTCTCAAATATGCTTGACCATCCTCTTTTTCTCATCAATCTAGCGTAGGTAGGCTCACACCTTATTCAAAAAAAAACTACTAAATATTTTGGCATCCTCTTGTAGGACCGCAAACCTAATTTAACCAAACTCCAATATATTCCTGATAAGCCTTAATTGGGTTGACTTGTCTCTAACTAAACCTATACTGTATCATCGATATATGATCTCTATAATGCAACAAGATAAGCTTAAACCTTGGACCATCTACTATCTCGTTTTATAGTCTTGTGGTGTGTCAGGCTTGCATGTAATTAAAAGAGCTCTCTCTCTCTCTCTCTCTCTCTCTCTCTCTCTCTCTCTCTATGCAGTCTGCACGCAAAGGCAACGACTTTGAATGACCATCTAAATAAGCATGTCCAGCCATTAGCTCATTGGGTCAAGCTTTTGGTTTAATATACATTGTAGTCTTGTGTTATCTATGATCTTTGTAAGCAACACAAGTAGACTTTCGAACCTAATTTAAAAAACCTCCAAATATGCATGATCAACCACTTGCTCGTTTAATACAGTATTTTGTCAGACTTTTAGGCAATTAAACCTCGGCCATTGATTTTCAATCTCAAATCTTCTTTGGTAGATTTAAACATTAAGAAAAGAACTCCTAAATATTTCAGACCTGACTCTTTTTCTCGGCAATCCAGCGTAGGAAGGCTTATGCCTTATTCAAAAAACTACTAAATATTTTGGCATCCTCTAGTAGGACCGCAAACCTAATTTAAACGCACTCCAATATATGTCTAACAACCCTTAATTGCGCCAAACTTGTCTCTAATTAAACCTCCTATCTTCTGTCATCGATATGTGATCTCTACAATGCAGCAAGATAAGCTTAAACCTTCATTGCATGAGAGCCCCTAAGTATTCTTGGGCACTACTATCTCAGTTTATAATCTTGCGATGTATCAGGATCACGAGTCACTAAAGCTCTCTCTCTCTTCTGACACTGAATCTGCACGGAGAGGCAACGACTTTGAATGAACATCTAAATAAGCATGTCCATCCAATCACTCATTGTGTCAAGATTTTGGTTTAATAAGCATAGTAGTCTTATGTCATCTCTGATCTTTGCAGGAAACACAAGTAGACCTTGAACCTAATTTTAAGAAACTCCAAATATACACGACCATCCAGTTGCTCAATTAATAGAGTATATTTACCAGGCTTCTAGATAATTAAACCTCTGCCATAGATCTTCGATCTCGGATCTTCTTTGGTAGATCTAAACATTAATAAACAAACTCCCAAATGCTTGAACATCCTCTTTTTCTTAGCAATCTAGCGTCGTTAGGCTAACGCCTTATTCAAACAAACTACTAAATATTTTGGTATCCTCTAGTAGCACCGCAAACCTAATTTAAGCGGACTCCAATATATGCCTGACAAGCCTTAATTGTGTTGACTTGTCTCTAATTAAACCTATCCTCTTTCATCGATATGTGATCTCTACAATGCAGCAAGATAAGCTTAAACCTTTGACCACTTACTATCTCGTTTTATAGTCATGTGGTGTGTCAGGCTCGCATGTAATTAAAGAGCTCTCTCTCTCTATATATATATATATATATATCTCGTGCCATACAGTGCATGAAGAGACAACGACTTTGAATGACCATCTAAAATAAGCATGTCTAGCCATTAGCTCACTGTGTCAAGCTTTTGGTTTAATATACATTGTAGTCTTCTGTTATCTATGATCTTCGTAAGCAACACAAGTAGACTTCCGAATCTAATTTAAAAAACCTCCAAATATACATGATGAACCACTTACTCATTTAATATAGTATTTTGTCAGAACTTTAGGTAATTAAACCTCTGCGGTTGATCTTTGATCTCAGTTCTTTTTTGATAGATTTAAACACTAATAAAAGAACTCCTAAATATGCCTGACCAGACTCTTTTTCTCGGCAATCCAGCGTTAGAAGGCTTACGCCTTATTCAATAAACTACTAAATATTTTAGCATCCTCTAGTAGGACCGCAAACCTAATTTAAACGAACTCCGATATATGTCTGATGACAAGCCTTAACTGCATCAGACTTGTCTCTAATTTAACCTCTTATCTTGTCTCACCGATATGTGATGTCTACAATGCAGCAAGATAAGCTTAAACCTTCATTGCATGAGAGCCACTAAGTATTCTTTGGTAGTACTATCTCATTTTATAATCTTGTGATGTGTCAGGATCGACGAGTCATTAAAGCTCTCTCTCTTGTGACATAGAATCTGCACGCACGGGCAACGACTTTGAACATACATCTAAATAAGTGTGTCCATCCAATAGCTCATTGTGTTAAGCACTACTAGAAAAAGGCAGTTCGTGGCACACCGGTTTTATACATTCATAGCGCAAATACAGTACACCACTAAACGTATGTCAGTGCTAACTTTTAGCCGTGGCACACCACCTAGTGCGCCATGGTTAACTCGATAGATCAGGAACGCACCAACCAGTGCACCACTATTGTCATAGTCTGTGCGTCACGGCAACGTTGTTTGTGGCGCACTGCCCCATGCGCCATGCACACTAGGACCAGTGCGCCATGGTTGTGGTACGCCACAGTTTACTTCTATATGTGTCACGGTTAAAATTTATTTCATTTTTTAAATAGCTGGTCCACGTATATGGGTATATACGGTGTACAACACATACATGCATACAGAGTTTGCAAAACAGTAAAAATATAGAGTACATTAGAAGTGCACCACACTAGTTATAACCCGAAAAAGGCACAAGTGTCAAATCTCCATACAATTGATCGCCGGTCTCGTGATCGGATACCTAAGTTCACCATTTAAACTCGAGAAGTAGTCACACCTAAACTACTATCAAATACAATAGAACCGCCAACACGGTGAGCAAGATAGAAATTACTACGAAGGTTCCCCTCCCTTTATTCCTCACGATCTCGATCCGGTTCCCCTCCCCCATTTCTTTCTCACAGAGGTGCTCCATCCACATAGCATCCGCCACCTCCTTACTCTTGTAGCCTTTGTAGCTATTGCCCGAGAAATCGTTCACTTGCTTCAGACAAAGTTTTCACTCGTCGTAGACGTCTGGAACATGGCCTCTGTACACCACATAACACTTCTTTGCCATCTCTATAGACACGACAAATAATATTAGACAAGGCAAAGTTAGAGTTCACATATATAGTATACCACGACATTTTAATCATCAGCATTCTCAAGAAAGAACCAAAATGTAAGCAAATGAACTAAGCATTGATTCATAACCCTAATAAGTAGCATCGACACAATTAAGTTCAACAACCATCGAAACTATATCGAGCTAGATACAAGTTTAATGTGGAGATAAAAGTTTACAGCACACACACAAGTACATCGATAGTTCAGAACTACAACTAGTAAGGCAAACATCAAGACTCCTGACTCGGCTTAGGGAACGGGAGGACACCTTGTTTCGTCATGAACGACCTTTTGTCACCCTGTATCTCTAGGAGATGGTCGATGTCACGGTTAGACTGTGTGTGGCCTACATGGAAGATCCCTCCCGAGGTCATGACATCACAATATATGATTGTGGAGAACTGTTGCTGGATGCGATAGAACTCTTGTCTAATATCTGAATCGGCTATCTCTTCCTTGGCTTGGGCCCACGGCTGGAGATAACCTGGTAGCGTTGAGTTTTATTGGTCCTGTAGGAAAGCCCGCATGTGAAGGAGCACGTAGGAGGCTTCCTTCCGACTATCATCAGGCTGCTTCACGCAAGGGAAGTTCGTTACGTGGGTGAACACGTGCTTGCCGCACTTGACCTTTTTGGTCACGAATGTGGTGCCTTCCACCATGGCATAACCACTGAGAGCATGATGCAGAACATCCTTGATTTTGTCATAGTTTTTCTTCTTTATCTCACTCCCCAAGTCTAAATATGTGTATTATGAATGTTTTGGAGATAAGACAATGAGTGTGCAGTCTTGATCCCTGCGCAAAACAATTCAAACGGAACGTTGTTGGAAAAGGAATGATGGAAATCTAAAAAAATCATGTTCAGCGGCGAGCAAATGACTTACTCAGGGAAGTAAGGCATGAGAATGTATTCCTTTGTCTTGTTCGCTACCATGACATCTTGGAGGTACTTCGCCAGGAATATCCGCTTGATGGAGCTAACCAAGCAGTCGTCACGCATGTAGAAGGGGTCCACTACCGCGATGTCTAGTGTGTTCTCTCTAATGATTTGCATCGCCAATACTGAGCGAGAATAGGCGGACCATGGTATAGTGCAGAGGGTACATGTGCAACATATTGAAGATGTCGGCAACCCGCGGGAAGAAAGTATCCCCAGGGGCACTATCAACGAAGCCCAAGCCCTGTGGCACCTTAGCCATGAAAACCGGGTACTACTGATCTTTATCTCGAAGGAGGTGTTGCTCGATTGTCAGCACACTGTCATGCACACACTTCATATCCGAACTTGTGAGCCTGAGCAATTTCTTAGTTAGCATCGGTTGACCCACCACATACATCCTCCACATAATATCCTTGGGTCTTGGTGGCTCGTCCTGAGCCCGGATTGTATTACGAGCTAACACCACCACCGGCTGGCTTGCAGACTTGTTAGCTTTACTTTTCCATCCTTTCTTGGCTACTATAGGGTGACAGACCAAAATATCCGCACCGGCCACCCTTTGTAGTGTGTTGGGGCTAAAAATAAATGGCCTTTTCGATGTTTCAGGCTCGATGAAGAAGGCGCCAGCTGGAGGCGTCTCCTGAGAACCGGACAAAAGCTTGTTGCAACCGGGTTTATCTGCGGGGCCACCAGATGGGTCGCGAGCGTCTGCATCATGGCAGGGTACTTCATTATTACTAGGACCATGCATGTCGATGTCGTCAGCATACTGAGTGTTGATGTACTGATTGACATCTTCTTCATCGTCATTGTCATATGGATCCTATGCCATAGGCATGTCATCAATATCAACCAACAGATGTCATGGAGGTGACGGCACTGGCGGCAGCACGAGTGGCGGTGTTGTCAGTGGGGTGGTGCCCCCCCCAAACGAATCATGCTCTTCGGCCACAGCATGAAAATGCCAAAGCAATCTCTAAGTACAGGCGGCTTGTCTTCACCGGCTCCCGGGGGTTGAATGGGAGGTTCCACACTGTTGCAGCCCTGTAGCACCCAAACAATCTGAACCTTATGCCCCGTAGCTGGCATCAGTTTTGAGTGGAACACATGGTTTAACGGTTGAATGATAGTTCCCTTGGAAACATCCCTCAACTTGTGGTTCCCATAGCTTAGGAGAGTGCATTGAACATCAGCATGCAAAGACCATGTACGGCGTTAGAGATGCCTTTAGAGTAATTAAAGGCAAGGAAGTGAAGTCATCGTTTGAGCCTGATGGCGTTAGGTTCTTAGTAGTTACCTTCATGGCTTCTAGCTCGGCTAATGTCAAGGCACCGATGACGGAGGGCATGCAACTGACGAAGGGGTTGCTTGATGGCACGATGCTGGCCGCCGACATATTATCCCTATCATTGGCTGCTGCATTAAGCACCAGCATCGTGGTGATGGAGGGCGGAGTCACGAACACATCCGGCGCCACGGTGATGGCGGTCGGAGTCACCAAAGCATCCTGCACTGCGGGGACGATGGCAGGCGGAGTCACCAAAGGATTCACCGAAATCGGCGCCATGTTGTTCGAGGTGTTTCTGACCATGCTGGGAATCGGTCATGGACCTTGTCGACCACCCGCACTCCAATTCGCTATCGACTCCACCAAGGTAGTTATGATGGTGGTGAGGCTAATTGCCATGTTGTCTTGGACAATCTGCGGAATCTGCGCCACTTGTGCCTTCAGTTCTTCGACCTCACGTTTCTCCTCCTCGCTCCTCCTCGCCACACGCGTCTTCGGCTCCGGTGGACCATAATGATCCACCCATGGCTTAGCCCCAAAGCCGACGACATGGCCGACCGACGACGGCTTCTCTGTAACTAGTGTGACTTTCTTAGCCCGGTTCACCGCCCTATTAAAAGGGGTATTCCATCGGGTGGCTGTCGTCGACCCCTGGGATGAGGAGGTTTGGGTATCCTCACTAGATATTTCCTACTCCTGTAGAAGAAGGAACGTAAACCATTTAAAAATTCAACTTCATCGATTAGAATGTAATCTACTTGATCCACAATAATTAAATTCCTTACCGCAAGAACCTCGAAATCCTTCACGATCTTTTTTGCAGTGAGTAGTTTTGTTTTTGGGTCCACATGGTACCGGGCCTAACAAAGTTATGAAGTTGCTTGTCTTCGAATTTTGCGAAGGGGTTAGATTGTCCCTTAGCAATATAATCGTTGTCCTCCTTCTGCCATTTGGGCTCTACAGCTCTGTAACCGCCAAATCCGAGATGGTGGTTACCTATATTCATCTCCTGCAGCACTTTCCCATGATTACTAGCATCCATTCAAACTTCCGAGTTGCACCTAGCTTTGAACTCCAGGTAATGAGCTTCGGTGATCTGAGGATAGTTCTCCTGGATCTTATGGAGGATATTACCTTCTTTATAAATCATCTTCTTCACCTGGGTTTTCTAGCTAGCCAAGCCGATGCTCATCTTCGTGAGGGCCTTTTTGTTTACTTCATTCCCATTATAATTTGTGTTCCGATAATCAGATGGGAACTTGTATCGTGGATGCAGCTTCTCGAAGAGGAGTGTGCGCAAATGGCTATTTTCTTTATGCCGGAGGTTCTCTGTGTTGATCAAGATAGTGGCCCGGGTGATAGCCGCCACTTTTCCACCTACCCTTTTATGACGTGGCCGGCCACCAGAGGAACCCCTTTTGGGGTTACTTTGGTAATTTCCTCTCTAACGGTGCCGACCGTGTTCGGGCGTCGTTCCTTCTTCTTCTTCAGATTGCTACCATATGTGTGTGGGCTGCCATCAGTGGTTTCATTCTGGGTGTTCTCTGCCTGTTCTTCGGCATTGGTCTCTTCCTCCTTGTACTCCATGTCATCACTGTCGCTCTTGGCAGGCAGATATTCGTCATCACCTGGTACTCTTCCTTCCATATGCTAGGCAACCTCCTAGAATGACAATTTTTTGGAGCTCTGACTACTTCAAAGTTCATGTGCTAAGGAGATCAGGCCTCATCATTGTCGGCCATGTTTGCACTAATTAAAAAAATGCAATAAACATTAGAAATTCACGGAAAAATCCGGCATGAACTTCGCTATTTTTCTTAACCTAGGAGTGCCCAATTTTTGCCAAAACGGAAGTTAATCAACATTTCAACAAAAATCGAAACTCATTTCAGATATACCTGCACATACCATAACCCCCCCCCCCCCCCAAGAGACACACGGTAGCCACTAGATTTACATAACAGCCACCATGCTTGGTTCAATAACAGCACCTTTCATGATAGTTTAAGAAATAGCAGCAGCATACAAAATACCATCAGCACAAAAGAAATATACAAGTTTGTTTTAATGATGTGCATAATATTCCACATGACCAAGGTTACTTCTATGCATAGAGATATACAAGTAATTTAGGAGCTAGAAAAAGAGTAGGAGAACTTAGGAGTTGCGCGAAAGAGTAGAAGTTAACATGTGCATGGTACCAACAAAGAGTCCCTGAAGTAGCAAACTCAACAATGATGGTTTTGCAGGTTTACTCTAAACAACACTTGTGCACTCAATATACATATAGTATGCAAAAGATAAATTTTGCTCATTCTTTTTTCACATATAGTCCCTGTTGTAGCTGCACTCAATACATATAGTCCTTGCAGTAGCTAAAAACATTTCTAGTCTCCCTGTCATTCACATGCATAGTGTTGTTGCTTTTTTTAATTATTTATAGAATCATGCTAATTGCTTATTCCTTCTTTGGTGACCAGAAGGTCCATCTTAGTGTTATTGCCTTTTTGCAGCTTTATTTGTGGAGAAAAGTATTTATCTCTATGGTTAAAAGTATTGATATTTGTTTGTAGAGGGTCCAGCATTTGGAAGCATAATATATCTTTTGTTATATTTGTTGTCTTCATTTTCTTTGGTTAGTTTAAAAGTTTTTTCAATTATTTCTGCATGGAGATAGTTTGCTTTAGCTAGCGCTCAGTAATAGCATAGCCTTTATTATAGGGCCTTGATTATAGGGCATGCATTTGTATTGAACATGTCATTTTCTATCCAAGTTTTGTTTGTAACAGGTGCTTAAAACATGATAGTTGAACAGGTACAGTTTTTGGATCGCCATCACCCTTTATCAAGTTTGGTAGTGTGGATGGAGGGGTAAATGATTTTTCAGGCATCTTACCAATAGGTTATTCACATCTTGTCATCATCTAATTGCAGTTACTTTTCTATCAAGCACCGATCAAAATATAGCATTCTTTGTTGTTTACAACATGGAGACAACAGAGATTGTCTCACTCTATCAAATGAAACATATACTGTTCTTGAATTCATTTGATATTTTATTTGCTTGTGTTTAGTTTAATATAGAATTATGACAGTGACAATGAGTATGATCCGCTAGCAACACCTGACAGGTAATATTATGACAGTGAGTATGATCCGCTTTATAAAACCATTTTAGTTTCTGGTCCCATTTTAAATGATTTTGCAAGATGTGAGAATGTGATTATCATTAGTCGACTAACTTGCTAGATGCGACAAGATACCCTGGAATGTTCAGTAAATTGGAATGTTTCTAGGCTTCTAGATACTCCCTTTGCCGAATGCATGTGGTACTCCCTCTGCCCAATGGAAACCTCAAATCTGATGTTCAACAAGTAGAATCAAGAACGTCAAGAACAATGGAGGGAGGTAAAATCAGTGGTCCCCATGGTGGGCGTGCCCAATTACCAAACCCTAGCTACTGCCAGAGGGAGAGAGAGGGGAAAGATAGGGATCACCGACATGAGGGCGGTGATGTCGAGCAAGCGAGGGAGGTGGTGATGGTGTCCGCGGCGAGCTCCTGGCGACGGTGACCGCCACGGCGAGCTCCGGGGGCCCTTGTCCTCCTCCTCCTTGGGCTCCTCCCCCTTGGGATCCTCCTAGCGGCGAGCTCCTGGTGGCCCTTGTCCTCCTCCTCCTTAGGCTCCTCACGGTGATGGTTTCTTGACGGCAAGATCCTCCTCCTCCTCGGTGGCAACAACGGCGGCGACGCGCGCGAATAGGGTTGGGGAATTGGATTCGAACTGAGATGTGTGGTAGAGATAGAAGGGCCCAGCGCTCGGTCAAAGGCAGGGCCACATATCCGTGGCGCACTAGCTGGCAATGCGCCACGCCTAACCTTATCCACGACGCACTACCCCGAAGTGCACCACACCTAACCCGGCGCCCTACACAAATAAGATGAAGTCCAGTATGTGCAACCAAACTACTACTCACCCTGGTGGTTGCAAGCAGTCACACCCGTCAATGTGGACCCAGGTTCGAATCCTGGTGTGCCCCCTTTTTTCCTTTTCTGTTTTTCATTTTAAAAATTTAAATGTTACCAATTTGATTCAAGGTAAAAGTAAAACAATAAAATACTATAAAATATATGTTAAATAACAAAAGTGGTAAAAGAGTGATTGAAAATAGAAGGAAATTAATAAAATAATAATGTGATACATTAATAAAATGACACACGTGATTTAGAGCTAGAGTTTTACAATATTTTGTCCCTTCTTTGTTGATGTTGAATAGTTTAGCCCTGACACCTTCACATTTCTTCTCTCGAACGGGCTATCTTTTTTGGGTAGGGTTGTCATTTTTCTTCTTGTGATATATGTTGCTTCATTGTAGTCATCGTCATCTTCAAACTTTGGATCACCGTACTGGTCGAAGTCTCGCTCGTTTGCGACTCCATCCATTCCAATGATGTTTATTTTTCCTCTCCTCACGACAACACGACTAGGCTTTGTCGGGTCGGTATAAAATAAAATTGTTCCACTTTGCTAGCCAATACCCATGGCTCATTTTTGCGGCGACTTTCGCACCAGCATCCTTGGATTTGGAGACTTCTGGTATAAACATGGTTGTGAAATACTGATATTCTCTTTCAACACTCTTAGCCCATCTAAAAAGCGGAATATCGACACCTTTTCTCCACAATAGTCGAGCTCCTGTATCTCCTCGATCCTTTCGTAGAATCTTTCCTTCACGTCGTCATTGGTGTAGAATTCCACTGTTACCCAGAGTTCTGATAGTCACACTTGTTGTCATTTTTCTCCGTATAGAATATATAGTTGTTGATGTCGTACACCAGATAGGTCATCAGGCTGTGCATCGGTCCCTGTGACAAGGCGAATATGATGTTTTCCTCTGCTCAAGTAGAATCCGTTTGCAGGGGACTATCTAGGAGTGTCTCACTGAACCAACGCGTGAAATCGGTGTTGTGCTCTTTGATTATTTCTCCCTTCTTCCTCTGTTGGCCCCGGTCACTATACTTCTTCTCAGTAAACTGTTTGTGCTTTTGTACCCAAGGATCGACCACTTCTATGTGTTGTAGCGTGACTAGGTTTTCTCTATCAAAGTCTATGATTCGACCATCGAATTCCACATGCATGACGTGGCGACCCTCTCGGTGACCCGATCCATCGAGTCTGCCAATGTGCCTGTTGACGGAAAGACTGATAGGGTTCTCGATGTCTAGATAATTTGTGCAGAAAGAGACGCACTCTTCGGCTAGAAATCCCTTGGATATGCTTCCATCTAGACGGGACCTGTTACAAATGTATCCTGTGATATATCCATTCATCCTTTCAAACGACATCATGTTGTGGAGGAACATCGGCCCGAGTTGGATGATATCATCCATGACATGGACCAGCAGATGCACCATAATATCAAAGAATGCGGGTGGGAAGTAGATCTCGAGCTCACATAGTATCACCACGATCTCCTCTTGTAGCCTGCCGAGATGATTCACGCCAATCGACTTTTGAGGGATAACGTCAAAAAACTTGCAAAACCCAAACAATGTTTCATGGACGTGCTCGTCCATTATCCCTCGCAGTGCAAACGACACAGTCATGGGACTTCACCCCACTGAACCTCTGCTTCGCCTCGTCTAGGTATCTGCTTATCTTGCTCGCATAGCCGTTAGGAAATTTGACTCCTAGGAGGCACTTGAAAAGCTGTTTGATCTCATCCTGGCTTAGAGTGAAGCACGAAGGGAGACAATAATATTCGTTCTTCTTAACCCTTTTACCCTTTCGATGACCTTGTGTTGCCTCCGACTCATCATTGTCATCATCCTGATCATCAGGAGTAGTGCGTCCTTCGTGAAGGTCCTTCCTGATGTCCATGAATATCAAGTCGTTCCTTGCTTTCGGACCATCTTTCGTCATACCCAGCATATTGATCAGGGTTGCGACAAGACTCTCGCACACGTTCTTCAGGATATGCATGATGTCAAGGCTATGAGGAGTGCGGAGGAACTTCCAGTATGGAAACTACCAGAATACAGACCTCATTTTCCATACCTTGAGCAGTGGCTTATCTTGTTGCCTCTTTCGCTTTTTTCCCAGCTTAGGGCACTCTTTCCAGTTTCTAAGTAAATCATCGATTTCTTTGCCACTCCTCCGATCTGGGATTCCTTGGATATCAGATTTCCCATCAAACAGATCTCCATGTTTTCTCCATGGATCATTCTTGCTAAGCCACCTTCGATGCGCCATGTACACGGTTTTTGAAGACCCGGGATATTTCTCTAATTGGAGATAGGATGTGTTATCCATGCACCTAACGCATGCAGAGAATCCATTGAGTATTACTTTGAAAGCCTTCATTCTTGAAAAACTCTTTGAGCAAAGAATGCTCTGATACGCCCAATTTGCACCACCATTCTATATCATAATTTACCTCTATTCATTGATATTTGTATTATTATGAGGTATTACTTATGGATTTTCATCTGTTTATGCATGTTGGATAATTCTTGGAGGATGAACTGCCGGAGTCTGGATTCTGATGGAAAAGAAGGCGTTTCGGTGCAATTTCGCAAAGATCAGAAAAATACCAGAAAAGTATGGAAACATATTATTTATCCAGAAGAATGAGGAAGCCAGAAGGAGGAGCGAAGAGGGGCCGCAGGGGGCCCACACCCCCTAGGCGCGGGCCTACTCTAGGTTGCGCCTAGGGCAGGTGTGGCCCACCTGCCCGGCCTCCAACTCTGCCCCTTCGCCTATATCTTCCCTACGGAACCCTAAGCCTCGGGGAGCGACCACAAATAGATTTCCGCCTCCTCTGTGGGGCGGAAAACATCGAGAGAGAAAGATCTCTCCAGCAGACGGATTTCTACCGGGGAAATTCCTTCCCGGAGAGGGGAGACAGTCGCCATCAACACCATCGTCAAGCTAGGCTTCATTGGGATCATCATCATCATCATCCACACCATCATCTCCACTAGCACCATCATCACCACTCCGTCCCACTGTAACAATTGTGTTGGATATTGTTTTAGTTTTTAGGGGAAACTTTCCCGGTGTTGATTACTATTGTAGTTGATGCTTGTGAGTGGAACCATTGGATTATTGTTTATGTTCAGATTGTTATCCATTATCATATCATCTTTGATCTTGATCCATATGATGTCTTGTGAGTAGTTCGTTGTGTTCTTGAGGACATGGAAGAAGTCATGATGTTAGTAGTGAATCTGTGTTGAGTTATTATTCAATGGTTTAGTATTTAAGTTGTGGTGCTATTCTTCTAGTGGTGTCATGTGAACGTCGACTACATGATACTTCACCATTTATGGGCCTAGGGGGATGCATTATGTATTTCGATACTAATTGTGGGGTTACCGGAGTGACAGAAACCTGAACCCCCGTTAGGACACCTTTGCACAAGGGATCTCAGAGTTTAAGGTTGTGGTTAGATTTATATCTTAATTACTTTCCTGTAGTTACGGATGTTTGCAGGGGATTTAATCAAAAGTATGTATTAGTCCAAGTAAGGTCGGTATGTTAGCAGAGGTTCACCCACATAACACTTACAAACACCAAAGAAGAGTACTCAGCTATTTGAAGCGAAATCACTTGACAGAATTCCCATGTGTCCTCGAGAACGTTTGGTCCTTATAAGTATTTCCACCGGCTTGTCCTTTTCTAAGAAAGGATTGGGCCACTTGCTCCATTTGTTCGTTACCTTTGTTACTTTATCTTTGTTTTGTTGCCTTGTCAGAAAACCACTAAAAATCCGTTTGCTAAGTATTCACAGGGATTTCCTGCTCCATACCACTGTTCAGCACCTTCTGCTCCTCATTGAGACCGACACTCCTATTTATGGAAAGTACTACAATACACCCCCTATACTTGTGGGTCATCATGCTCCTATTTTGAATACTCCTACAAAAAGCTTTTTGTGAAATTGTTTGCCAGCTGCTCTCTGACCAAGAACAAAGTTTGCCAATTCCAATTATGATTTATCTTTATGCATCTCTATTGTGACTCTTGTACTTGTTGCAAGCTAAGTTATATAATGGTGAGTTGCTTTCTTCTATGAGTTGTGTAATGGTAAGTGTGATGCTTCTTGTCCGTATTCTTTTATCGACACTTCACTCCATCAACTTGTGGACATGTTTACTGAGCTCAGTTTTCGCTTGGGGACAAGCGAAGGTCTAAGGTTCGGGGGAGTTGATACGTCCAATTTGCATCACCATTCTATATCATAATTTGCCTCTATTCATTGATATATGTCTTATTGTGAGGTATTACTTATGTCTTTTGCTCTATTTTTGCATGTTGGATGATTCTTGGAGGATGAACTACCGAAGTCTGGATTCTGATGGAAAAAGAGGTGTTTTGATGCAATTTCGCGAAGATGAGAAAAATACCAGAAAAATATGGGAATATTATATTTTCCCAGAAGACGAAGGAAGCCAGAAGGGGAGGCGTAGCTGGGCCACAGGGGGGCCACACCCCCCCAGGCGCTGGTCCCCCTAGGTCGCGCCTAGGGAAGGTGTGGCCCACCTGCCCGGCCTTCGACTATGCCCTCTCGCCTATATCTTTCTTACGGAACCCTAATACCGGGGGAGCGACCATAGATAGATTTCCGCCACCTCTGCGGGGCGGAAAACACGGAGAGAGAAAGATCTCCCTGGCAAACAGATTTCTACCGGGGAAATTCCTTCCCAGAGAGGGGATATCATCGCCATCAACACCGTCATCAAGCTAGGCTTCATCAGGATCATCATCATCCACACCATCATATCCACCAGCACCATCATCATTACTCCATCCCGTTGTAACAATCGTGTTGAATACTTGCTTAGTTCATTAGGGGAAACTTTCCCGATATTGATTACTATTGTAGTTGATGCTTGTGAGTGGAACCATTGGATTATGGTTTATGTTCAGATTGTTATCCATTATCATATCATCTCTGATCTTGATCCATATGATGTCTCGTGAGTAGTTAGTTTAGTTCTTGAGGACATGGGAGAATTCATGTTGTTAGTAGTGGATTTGTGTTGAGTTATTATTCAATGGTTTACTATTTAAGTTATGGTGCTATTCTTCTAGTGGTGTCATGTGAACTTCGACTACATGATACTTCACCATTTATGGCCCTAGGGGAATGCATTGTGTATTTGGCTACTAATTGTGGGGTTGCCGGAGTGACAGAAACCTGAGCCCCCGTTAGGACTCCTTTGCACAAGGGAGCGTAGGATCTCAGAGTTTAAGGTTGTGGTTAGATTTATATCTTAATTACTTTCTTGTAGTTGCAGATGCTTGCAGGGGGTTTAATCACAAGTATATATTAGTCCAAGTAAGGTCGGTATGTTAGCACAGGTTCACCCACACAACACTTGCAACACCAAAGAAGAGTACTCAGCTATTTAAAGTGAAAGCACTTGACAGAATTCCCATGTGTCCTCGAGAACGTTTGGTCCTTATAAGTATTTCCACCGGCTTGTCCTTTTCTAAGAAAGGATTGGGCCACTTGCTCCGTTTGTTAGTTACCTTTGTTACTTGCTATTTGCTTTGTTGCCTTGTCACAAAACCACTAAAAATCCGTTTGCTGAGTATTCACAGGGATTTCCTGCTCCATACCACTGTTCAGCACCTTCTGCTCCTCGTTGGGATCGACACTCCTATTTATCTAAAGTACTACGATACACCCCCTATACTTGTGGGTCATCATGCTCCTGTTTTGAAGACTCCTACAAAAAGATTTTTGTGAAATTGTTTACCAGTTGTTCTCTGACCAAGAACAAAGTTTGCTAATTCCAATTATGATTTATCTTTATGCATCTCTATTGTGACTCCTGTAATTGTTGCAAGCTAAGTTATATAATGGTGGGTTTATTTCTTCTATGAGTTGTGTAATGGTAAGTGTGATGCTTCTTGTCTGTATTCTTTTATCGACGCTTCACTCCATAAACTTGTGGACATGTTTACTGAGCTCAGTTTTCGCTTGGGGACAAGTGAAGGTCTAAGGTTGGGGGAGTTGATACGTCCAATTTGCATCACCATTCTATACCATAATTTGCCTCTATTCATTGATATATGTCTTATTATGAGGTATTACTTATGTCTTTTCCTCAATTTTTGCATGTTGGATGATTCTTGGAGGATGAACTGTCGAAGTCTGGATTCTAATGGAAAAAGAGGTGTTTTAATGCAATTTCCTGAAGATCAGAAAAATAACAGAAAAATATGGGAAAATTATATTTTCCCAGAAGACGAAGGAAGCCAGAAGGGGAGGCGTAGCTGGGCCACAGGGGGGCCACACCCCCCCAGGCGCTGGTCCCCCTAGGTCGCGCCTAGGGAAGGTGTGGCCCACCTGCCCGGCCTTCGACTATGCCCTCTCGCCTATATCTTTCTTACGGAACCCTAATACCGGGGGAGCGACCATAGATAGATTTCCGCCACCTCTGCGGGGCGGAAAACACGGAGAGAGAAAGATCTCCCTGGCAAACAGATTTCTACCGGGGAAATTCCTTCCCAGAGAGGGGATATCATCGCCATCAACACCGTCATCAAGCTAGGCTTCATCAGGATCATCATCATCCACACCATCATATCCACCAGCACCATCATCATTACTCCATCCCGTTGTAACAATCGTGTTGAATACTTGCTTAGTTCATTAGGGGAAACTTTCCCGATATTGATTACTATTGTAGTTGATGCTTGTGAGTGGAACCATTGGATTATGGTTTATGTTCAGATTGTTATCCATTATCATATCATCTCTGATCTTGATCCATATGATGTCTCGTGAGTAGTTAGTTTAGTTCTTGAGGACATGGGAGAATTCATGTTGTTAGTAGTGGATTTGTGTTGAGTTATTATTCAATGGTTTACTATTTAAGTTATGGTGCTATTCTTCTAGTGGTGTCATGTGAACTTCGACTACATGATACTTCACCATTTATGGCCCTAGGGGAATGCATTGTGTATTTGGCTACTAATTGTGGGGTTGCCGGAGTGACAGAAACCTGAGCCCCCGTTAGGACTCCTTTGCACAAGGGAGCGTAGGATCTCAGAGTTTAAGGTTGTGGTTAGATTTATATCTTAATTACTTTCTTGTAGTTGCAGATGCTTGCAGGGGGTTTAATCACAAGTATATATTAGTCCAAGTAAGGTCGGTATGTTAGCACAGGTTCACCCACACAACACTTGCAACACCAAAGAAGAGTACTCAGCTATTTAAAGTGAAAGCACTTGACAGAATTCCCATGTGTCCTCGAGAACGTTTGGTCCTTATAAGTATTTCCACCGGCTTGTCCTTTTCTAAGAAAGGATTGGGCCACTTGCTCCGTTTGTTAGTTACCTTTGTTACTTGCTATTTGCTTTGTTGCCTTGTCACAAAACCACTAAAAATCCGTTTGCTGAGTATTCACAGGGATTTCCTGCTCCATACCACTGTTCAGCACCTTCTGCTCCTCGTTGGGATCGACACTCCTATTTATCTAAAGTACTACGATACACCCCCTATACTTGTGGGTCATCATGCTCCTGTTTTGAAGACTCCTACAAAAAGATTTTTGTGAAATTGTTTACCAGTTGTTCTCTGACCAAGAACAAAGTTTGCTAATTCCAATTATGATTTATCTTTATGCATCTCTATTGTGACTCCTGTAATTGTTGCAAGCTAAGTTATATAATGGTGGGTTTATTTCTTCTATGAGTTGTGTAATGGTAAGTGTGATGCTTCTTGTCTGTATTCTTTTATCGACGCTTCACTCCATAAACTTGTGGACATGTTTACTGAGCTCAGTTTTCGCTTGGGGACAAGTGAAGGTCTAAGGTTGGGGGAGTTGATACGTCCAATTTGCATCACCATTCTATACCATAATTTGCCTCTATTCATTGATATATGTCTTATTATGAGGTATTACTTATGTCTTTTCCTCAATTTTTGCATGTTGGATGATTCTTGGAGGATGAACTGTCGAAGTCTGGATTCTAATGGAAAAAGAGGTGTTTTAATGCAATTTCCTGAAGATCAGAAAAATAACAGAAAAATATGGGAAAATTATATTTTCCCAGAAGACGATGGAAGCCAGAAGAGGAGGCGTAGCTGGGCCACAGGCTGGGTCGCGCCTAGGGAAGGTGTGGCCCACCTGCCCGGCCTCCGACTATGCCCTCTCGCCTATATCTTCCTTACGGAACCCTAATAGCGGGGGAGCAACCACAGATAGATTTCCGACGCCTCTGCAGGGCGGAAAACACGGAGAGAGAAAGATCTCTCCGGCAGACGGATTTTTGCCGGGGAAATTCCATCCCGGAGAGGGGATATCATTGCCATCAACATTGTCATCAAGCTAGGCTTCATCGGGATAATCATCATCCACACCATCATCTCCACCAGCACCATCATCATTACTCCATCCCGCTATAACAATCGTGTTGAATACTTGATTAGTTCATTAGGGGAAACTTTCCCGGTATTAATTACTATTGTAGTTGATGCTTGTGAGTGGAACCATTGGATCATAGTTTATGTTCAGATTGTTATCCATTATCATATCATCTCTGATCTTGATCCATATGATGTCTCGTGAGTAGTTCGTTTAGTTCTTGAGGACATGGGAGAAGTCATGAAGTAAGTAGTGGATTTGTGTTGAGTTATTATTCAATGGTTTAGTATTTAAGTTGTGGTGCTATTCTTCTAGTGGTGTCATGTGAACGTCGACTACATGATACTTCACCATTTATGGTCCTAGGGGAATGCATTTTGTATTTGGCTACTAATTGTGGGGTTGCCGGAGTGACAGAAACCTGAACCCCCGTTAGGACACCTTTGCACAAGGGAGCATAGGATCTCAGAGTTTAAGGTTGTGGTTAGATTTATATCTTAATTACTTTCCTGTAGTTGCGGATGCTTGCAGGGGATTTAATCACAAGTATGTATTAGTCCAAGTAAGGTCGTTATGTTAGCAAAGGTTCACCCACACAACACTTGCAACACCAAAGAAGAGTACTCAGCTATTTGAAGCGAAAGCACTTGACAGAATTCACATGTGTCCTCGAGAACGTTTTGTCCTTATAAGTATTTCCACCGGCTTGTCCTTTGCTAAGAAAGGATTGGGACACTTACTCGTTGTCTTTATTACTTGCACTTTGTTTTGTTGATTTATCAGAAAACCCCTAAAAATCCGTTTGCTAAGTATTTACAGAGATTTCCTGCTCCATACCACTAGTCAACACCTTCTGCTCCTCGTTGGGATCGACACTCCTATTTATCAAAAGTACTGCGATACACCCCCTATACTTGTGGATCATCAGATATGCATTACAAATAACTTCTAGAATGATTTGGATTCATCATTTTTGTAATTGATTAACTTCTGTTGTGATTTATCTAGTGAAATAAGCCTAGACAGAAGAATTTATTTCAATACAAATCATTAATGGCTCAAATAAATTTGAGCTTCTAGCGTTTGGTATATCTGGTATTACCACATCACTAAGAGTTGGAACCAATTCAAAAAGGGCAGTATATTTTCCTGGAGAAATTCCCAAAGTAATATATGAGTTGATTTTGTTTTTTTACTACTATAGATATATAGCTCCACTTGTCATGAGATCAAGGAAAGATGATAGGTAGTTCAAATACCTACCAGTAGAAGTTGGATTTAAGACATTTGGAGCTATAAATTTCCAGGAAATAATTTATGGGTGTTTTAGCATATTTAACATAGTTCTTTCACAAAATAATTTCCATATCGGGCCTGGGAGTCAGACCTATGGCATGTGGTAGGTATGCTACTAAGGTTTCTAGGGAAATTAGATTAAAGCCTTTTGGATGTGCAGATTGTATGGATTTAAAGCTAGAAACCATATTCAAAAATAAAAAGAATAACTAGTACTGAAAGAGGCCATCAGGCCAAATCTAAGCCTACTGGGCCGTAGAGAACTGGCCGCCCATCTAAGGGTCTCTGGGTGCGAGAGGGGCGCATTTAAAACTGTCTGGGCGAGGCCATCCGTCAACGGGAGCTGGTAGACAAAACAGTATCGGCTTCTCGTATCCGTCCGATTAGAACGCTGCCGACGATGCTCCATCGTCGTATTCCTCCCCAATCGGAGCAGGAACGGTGGGGCGGCTCACCTCGAGGCATCGATAAGTGGTGGCGGAGAGACAGAGAGAAGTGGAGCTTGACGGAGAGCTCTAGGATGGTCAGCTTCAAGGGCTTTGTCTCTTGGAAGGCGTCAAGTGCTACCTCGCCAATGGACCTTGCTCGGGAGGTTGACGGGAGCATACCATGGAGGATGCATGTTGGAGGAGAGGCATCCAAGAGGATCGGGTGAAAGAACATGTGGGCCCCCATGTGTGGTTTTGGTAATTAATGACCATCTTTTATGGACTAATGTGTGTATTAAGTTGCACTTGTAGGATTTGTCCATTGGCATCGCTTGGAGCATGTGTTGGCTTCAAGGTCGATGAAATGAGAAGAATATGTGTTGTGCAAGCTCAAAATGCGCCATCTATAGAAGATCTTATGCTTGCCATCCTCGGTGACCATGGATCGATGAAGACAAGATTAAAGTAAAGGTTTCTCCATGTCGTATGAGGGAGAAACTTGCAAGTCTTCATCAAGCGAGTGCGTGTGAGAGCAATCAAGAAAGGTGTTCCATCTTGAGAAGGACAAGATCGTCTACATCAAGATCAAGTGGAATATGCGCAAGGCAAAGGTATGATAGTGATAGGGTTTCCTTCTTACCGGTCTCGTGATGTTAGTTGGGGAGACCGGTTTATAGGATAGATAACCATTCTATCAAGAGGGGCTCTCAAGTGAGTAACTCGATCATATCTTTTAGATAGAGCTCAAACCTTTTCATACTTAGCATCATTCTTTCTTGGTTGCTATTTGGATCTTATCCATGTGAGGTTATAGAGCTTGTGGTAATATTCATAACAATCTCTAATTCATCAAAAACGGATTTCCATTTTATATCATATTGCGTTTTTGATCTGTGAGGTTTTCCGGTTTCTCACCAAGGAAGGTATCTCACATTATAATACATGAAATGTTCTCACTTGGTGTTATCCAATATTTTCGCTATTTCTATTAGTTTCACTTGAAATGTTCTCACTTGGTGTTACCCAAATGTTCTCACATTGTTAGGTAGATCTTGTTGTCCTCTTTCCAACAAAATTGGTTTCGGGTCAATTGGAGTCCGGATGCAAAAGTTATGGTCGTTTCAGTTTCGCTATTTCTGTCAGTTTTGCCTTGGGCGGATTGTCCGGCCATTTTTAGCCAGAATGTCCAGCCCGGCCGGAATGTCCGGCTGGTTCGCGTCGGAGTGTCCGGCAGTGGCTTTTCGCCAGTTTTCCATCGCAGGTGTGGACGCTCAGTATGCAGGTTCGGAAACTTGGCCAGGCCGGAGTGTCCGGGTGACGCACACCGGAATGTCCGGCTGGGCCGGACTGTCTGACCCATACAGGCCGGACTGTCCGGGGTAAGTGACTTCCAATGGATATATTTCTAGGGGGATATATAAAGGCCCCTTCTTCTACCCTTGGTTGTGGCTGGTCACCATGATTCTTTGCAAGCTTTATCCTCCATTCTTGACCCTCTTGATCTTTCTCCCCTTCAATCCCTCCCTTGATTCTTTCATATACTTTAGGGATTTGAAAGAGGAGATCTAGATCCACAATCCCACCAATCAATCTCTCCTCTAAGTGAGGTGAACATCTTGGGATATATATCTTGGAGTCTTGTGTGGATTTCCTCCATTGTTCTTCCTCTCTTATTCCCTCACAAGCTTTTGTAGCTTTGGTGGAATTTGGGAGAGAAGGACTTGAGCACTTCTTGTGTTCTTGCCATTTCATTTGGTGCATAGGTTTCAGTTCTCGGTGAGGATTCATTTGAGTGAAAGGTAAGAAGCTTTTACTCTTGTGTTCTTCTAACCCTAGACGGTTTGGTGGTTTTGCAGGTTCTTGGATTACTTGGCGCCTCCAATTAAGTTGTGGAGCTTTCCCCAAGCTTGTTTGTTGGGAGCCTCCAATTGAGTTGTGGAGAAGTGCCCCAACCTTGTGAGAGGTTCCGGATTGCCACCGACAAGTGCACCGATAGTGGAAGCGTGGATCGATCCCATTGGGGTGAGATTCACAGGAGAATAAGGGAGGTCTTTTGCGTTGGTGGTTTGATACCACTCCCTCTCCAAACGATACGTACTCCATGTTGGGAGGAACTAGGTAAAATATCGTCGTCCCCGCGTGACTCGGTTATCTCTATACCCGAGCTCTTTACTTATGAACTTTACATTGTGACAGCCTTCATGCTTGAAGTAATCTGTATCTTGCTATCACATTGTTGCTTGTATTTCTTAGCATAAGTTGTTTGGTGAACATAGGTGAACCCTAGTTGCTCTAGGTTTTGTGCTTGACAAAGTAAATGCTAGTTTAATTCCGCCTTTGTTGAGCAACTCTCGGAATTTTTTTTAAACCGCCTATTCACCCCCCCCTCTAGGCGGCATCTATATCCTTTCATCGGGGGTATAGAGGAGGCCATGAGGTGGCTCTTGATGAGCTGTCAGGGCTCACCGAAGGAACTCCATACGGGACGCAATGGGGGTTGAATCTCTGGTGTTCCTGTGACAAAAGAACGGCACGGGGAGATAGATTAGAGGATAGGGAACACACATAGAAAGAGAGGAGGGCTAGGGTTGCCTAGATTGATGGTCACCGTCAAGATTTGTCGGCAGCACTTTAGGATTGTTCTTCCTCTCCTCGGTTGCATAGGGGGAGAGAGGGTTGGGGCATGCGTGAGAGGAGAGTACTGAGGGAGAGGAGTGAAATGAAGGGCAGAGGGGAGGTTGTGGTGGCCTTGGCCATATTTAACCTGAGAGGAGTAGCCATGGTGGACTAACCCCATTTGGAATCTTGGGGTGGGGTGGTGGCCTCTGGTTGGGTAAACAAGGCGATTCTGGGTGGTGTGTGGGCTTTGGGTCGAGCAGAGAGGCACAGAAGAATAGGGAGGAGGCTCCTGCAAGAAAAATTAAGAGGGGAATAAGTGACCTAGACTTTGTATCCCTCATGTCCAAGAACAAGGGACAAGGGAAATGGTTTTCTACAGTGCATGCTACAGTGCACACGACCAGAACAGAGGGGTGGGTGCTATGGTGATTACTTGGCAAGATTCGATCAGGTTTGATAATGGTTTTGCCAAGTACTCAAAATGGTTAGAGTGAGGATCATATCTCCACTTCCCACTTTTTGAACTTGATAGAGTGTAACAAGGGCACTACTGAATGGGTATGATCAAGAGGGATCTAGGGTTTTTATTTGAATTTTCCAACCATTCATGATGGGCCTTTAGCATTATTTTCAAAAAATCCAGAATGGATTTGGGGTTTTATTTTGGAAATATGAACTTGACCAAGTGGATTTTGGGTGTGGGATGGTCCCAAATACCATGCCACACATTGGATAATTTTTCCAGGTTTTATTGAGGATAAAAAAGTATTTAAAATAGATAGCTTTCTATTTCAGCCATTTAAGGAAATAGTCAAAAAGAAGTAATAAAACTCTTTAAAAATATTTATTTTTTAAGTGGGAAGATAGGTAACATGATATAGGCCTCTTATGTGCCTAGAGTTGCAAAAGTTTTTTGCAATAAAAAAAACTTTCTTTAATAAGAGGAGCTTTGAAGTTTTTGAAAAGGAAAAGAATTAAATAACTTTAGATCAAAAAAATATGGAAAATCCTTAAATAAAATTTTATATCCAAGGTGGATGATGTCCACATAGTGTATCCATCATTTTCAACCTTAGGTTTTCTAAATCAAAATTGATTTAGGAAGAAAACAAGAAATAAAGTAGGATAAGGGATCATGGGCTAGAATATTTTTATGCCATCAAAACCATGTGAAACTAAGGGGATCAGAGGTCCCATTGGGTCATGGGATAGATGGATAGATAGAAAAGGTGATGTTGATCAGCATGGTACCGAGAGATGGCATTGATGAAGATTGGGTGCCCCAATAATTGATGGCAAACTTTGTTGAAAATAAGGGTGTCAAAGAATAGTATTACTTAGCCTCCAAAACCATGTTGGTTTAAGAAGCACAAGGCTTAAATTGAAACAAGGGAAGTTTGGGTTGATAGAAAATGTTTATTAGATCACAACCATGCAAAGAGTTGGTCAAAAGAGGATGTAATGGTGATGGGAGTTTCTGCCAAAATAGGCATGATGATAAGATTGACAGAGAAAGATTATTTTCTTGCCTACGAAATCATCAAGAATAAGTGAGTCAAAGGATGATACAACCAAGGGAAAGAGTAGAATTTGGAAGTCCTTAGGATGGTTTACAAGATGGTTCATGTTCATTTCCAAAAATGCACAAGGTTTCAAAAAGGTGGAGACTCAAAGATGGGTTCATGATAACAATTCCAGACTTAGTCAAATTTTGACAGATTTGGGGGGTTTTGGCTAGGGTTCAAGAGTTAATGTTTTTGAGGGGTTGCAAGGTTACAAACTCATCATCAAGAGGATAATTTTTAAGAGTGGATTGAGTATAAGGAGTTCATTCTTTAAGTTAGTATCTTCTGCTTTGGAAACTACCAAAAGGAATTGGCTCCAAGCTGATCCTGATAACTAGGAGGAAGGTAGTCCCCCTACTAGAGTTTTGATGCTTTGGTATTACTAGATGTTTGGGTTGTAAAGTTGGGTTGGTTTATTTATTAAAGGTTGAGCTCCTAGAGTAGCTCCTACTAATTCATAATCAAGCAATTCAGACAGTAGGTCAGAGCAACTCATCTTAGCAAGAAGATCAAGGAAATTCATCTCATCAAACAATCTCAAAACTACTATTATGAATACCATAAAGCTTAGCTTGAGGTATGGAGAAGTATTTTGAAAGGTTGGAGTTTCAAAGGAGGTAAGAGTCTCTTGGTACTTCTACCAAGAGTGGAAGTCAAAGGTTCTGTGAATGATTGTGGAAAGACTAGAGGTAATATTATTTGGAAGCTCTGTCTTGAAAACATAAGGAGAGATTATCATACAGCCCTCCATAGTTTTGTTAATAGAATATACTAAAACATTTGTGGTGGAAAATGCATCTTGGGTCATATTTTGAAAAGCCAGAACATTTGAGAATATGAAGGATAAGCTAAGACATATCTTTTGTAAATAGCTTTTGTCATATGAGAGTGAGGTGGAGAACTAGATTAACTACTACACACTCAAAGATGAGCACAAACAAACAAATAATTGTTTCACCACTGAGCAAGAATTTTTTTGTTCCCCCTAATTTTTGCATTCTGGACACATATCCAGGGTTACTGAAAGTAGAATGTTATGGTGTTTCTTCTCTGTTTTTCTGAAGTGCGACCTTCGTGTTGTTTTTATACGTCTACAGTCGATCACTATTTATTTTTTCTTTAGTGTTATTTCTACACTTTTAAATAACTACTATACTTCTCTATACGCCCCCCGGGGCGTGGTCGGTACGCAAAACGCTTTATGATATGATCGCGCTACATATACGCGCAAGGGCGTGGCGGACAAACAATCAATGTCATGACAAAATTATTCAAAAACTGAGCGAGTCCATCCTCCCGTCACGGATGATACAATATAAAGGCCGTGTCATACACGTTCTGATTGCTAAACGGATATTGCATAACAACGCTTACTTAGATAATGTCTAAGTAAAATATTAGACGAAAGGAATAGAGACAATATGTAAAGATAAATAGTAAATAATATTACATGTTAGAAAGAGAGCGAGCACTCCTAAAAGCAAATGACTAAAATCTCTAGGGACATGAATGGAAGCTACTTTGACCATCTACGTTCTATTCATCAAGCCGTTTGGTGGAGGATTGTTCTATTATTTTCATCCTAAGCTAGGGTGAGCTTGATGCTCTTGCTGGCACCTCCGCGGCCTAATGCTCTTGATGGCACCTCCACAGCCTGCTCTATATGGAACCTTCATCAGCTTGACCACCTCCATAACCTGATATTTATGGCACCTTTGTCAGCTTGACCATCTACCTTCTAATCTAGCCGATTGGTGGGGGAAAGTTCTCGGCTGAGCTTGATGATGTTGATGGCACCTCCACCGACTGATTCTGTTCAGGGCACGTCCACGGCCTGATTCTCTTGATGGCACCTCCACCGCCTGATACTATTGATGGCACCTCCATGCCCTGATGGTGTTGATGGCACCTCCAAAGCCATATGCTCTTGATGGCACCTCCACGGCACCTCGCAATCGCATCCTTCGTCTTCTTCGCCCAAAACATACAGTGTTGCTCCATAGGTCATCGAGACGGAATGCCATCCCATCCCCGCTTCTGCGGAAGCAATCGAAGGAGGAACATCATCTTCGCCTCTTTGGCGGGAAAGTCTTGCATGCTCTGCCGGACACCGGTGAGAGGAGATGAAAGCAGAGTAGTTTCCAACATTGTCTACAGAAATAAGAGAAAGGGGCATCCGTGGGATTCTTAGGTAAGAGGCTTACTCTATGTGAAGAGAAGGAGGTATAAATAATGGCAGGGGAGAGAAAGAAGAAGAGGAGGTTACTATATGCAAAAATAAGGAGGTATAAATAGTGGCAGAGAATAGGAAGAAGTGGAGAGGAGACGTCTCGATTGCTCTAGTAAAAATTCCGCCACACTGGAAAGAAGACAAAACAGGTATCGGGTGACGCGATACAAACAAACAATCGCTAGGATTGCCGACATCATGCTTAGAAGCCTGGTGTTTTTCTACGAAACTCGAGACCCATGACGGCGGCTGTAAGCATGCACGTTAGGCACAGCCTCGCAAGGCGCCACCGAGCGAATAGTCTAAATAGACGGCACACGTAGCAGGTTGGGCGCAACATCACGTTTCACCGAGATACGAAACCCATGAAGGCGGTAGTAGCATCGTCGTCGATACTAGTATTACATAGTCATCAGACATGCGAGCGGGTGCAACAGGAAAAAATCCTACTAAGCTATGTTGCCGCGACGACAGTTGTACCTTCAACATTGATAGCAGCATGACATGTTCATAAAACACGCAAACGTCTGAAACAGGGGGAAAGCCTATCGAGCTATGATAGAGTAAAGCATGGCACATCGCCATCAATTCCAAGCTAAATCGCTCGTCAGATACGCTAGAGGGCAAGATACGGAAAAAAGTCTGACGGGTTATCCTGCCGAACCAAGATATCTAAACATGTAGACTAACCCTACGAGGACGATAGAGTCCGGGGTAAATCAAACCCTAATTCTTTCAAAGTTAGATAAAATATATATGACCATACTTGCTTGCACCCAGAGTCCGTCATGAACCATCTCGTTTGATCACTTTCGGCAAGTTTTAGATAGTATGTATGGACACACCAGCAAAAGTTGCGCTAGTAAACTCTCTTCATTCGTTTCATTTGCAGTGTATGACACAATTATGTATGGACCAGCAAAAGTTTTAGACAGTATGTATGGATAGAGTCCGCTCATTCTATTTTCTTATAAAGGATGTGTCATTCGTTTTACCTTTATATAGTGTACGCACAATTATTTTTTTAGGATTTCGTTTATTTAGTTCCTTGCACCTCATAGTACTTTAATCGTTCTTTCATCCCGCTCGTTTCAATGTTGCGTTATTTAGGTGCCCTATCTACTAGGTGACTTCATCCTGAAATGTTTCGCGGAGTCTCTGGTCGCACTCATTTGTCATTGTTTTTCATGTCCCCTTTTTTGTGAATCCTCATGTCCCATGTTCGTGGGTGTGCTGATTAGGGATGAAAACGAGCGAAAATTGACGGAATTGAGTGATGCCACATTTGTTTTTATATTTTTTCGCAGAAGCAGAAACGAATACAAAACCTCAAAAACAAAAACAGAAGAAGATATTATCGAAAACAGATATGGATCGAATACGGTGCAGACGTGGAACAATGCAGATTTTATCCGGAATCAAGAGAACTCTAAAATCATGCAAAGTTGTTCCTTGATTATAGCACGGTGCTAGATTTACAAGGGACAAATGAAAATATCAAACCATGGAAGCCTACTCGAATGTGTGAAGGGAGTACATGGTCACAAAGTTCTAGGATCAGCAACTTTGGAAGTTTGGTTTGACAAGGTCATGTAATGAGTTTATTAGATTTGTCCATGCAGATCAATCCTAAAACAGAGATTTCATATTAGACGGAAACGGAAATTATGTTTCCATGACTGTTCCGCTGGAAAACGATGTTCCGTTTTTGTTTTCGTTTCCGCCAAATCAATTCCATTTTCATTTTCATTTTGCAAAATTCTGTTTCCATTTTCGTATTTTTCACTCCTTTTACGTCTTTCCGCGAAAAAGTTGGAAACTTTCCGCTCCACTTTCATCCCTAGTGCTGATAGACAAAGAAGAAGGATAAAACATTCTCACCTTTTTTCGTAAGGCTCTTCCTTGGGGGCAGAGAGATACAAAAACGTAAAAGAGGAAAGAAACAATACTACTTTTCTATTTTTCGAATCCGATTTGCAAAGACGAAAAGGAAAAAAAAGGAAAAATAGGTGAAAAAAGCGATAAATGCAAAACCCTACAAACATATACAAAAAATAAAAGGAAAAAGGGACGAAACGAAACTTAGGCAGACGAATGTCGTCGCTACCATCATGACCAGTAGAGCCTACAACCACATGTTCATGCAGGTGGCCACAGCTAACCATGGAGGCAACAGCGTGCAATATCCCTCACGTCGTAAGAGAACGATGTAGACTAGCAGATTGTTACAGAGTAGAACAAAAAATAGGAAAGAAAGCAAGAACTGATAATTGTGTAATAAGAAAGAGGCAAAAGTCAAAGAATAACAGAAAGCAAAGGCAAAACCGATAAGCAAATTAAGAGAGGCAAAAAAAGCTAAAAACGTTAAAAAAAATAGGGATAGATGCAAGAAGACACGCTGAAGCAAATCGAGATCACCGCCATGTTTGTAGTCGGCAGAGGCTACAGGAGGCTACAACAAGCCAAGAAGGAAGCAGCAGGCAATGGCCCGGCGTGAAAGAAAAATGTGAATAGAAGAAGCAAAGGAAAGAAAACAGTGTAAGGAAAACAAAAAAACCACACAACAAATGAAAGTATAAATAGTCGACACAAACGAAGAACTCACCTCCTTCTGTTGATTAACGAAACGCCCGCACGGTGCACAAAAAATACATACCGTTTTTTAAGTGCACTCCGCTGCTAGTCACGCTCATTGCCACATAACCCACGGCAAGCTACATACTATGATACAATGCCAGCTTTCAACAGCCCCCGCTACCGCGACGTACCGTGCATGTGTACGGCCTACCATTCCACTTCGTCCTTTGGCGGGCCTGCTGCCGCGACAAACCGCTTGAAGCTAGGGTCTACCATGGCACATGGGGTGGGCCCCGTGACCGCGTGAAACTGCGTCTGGCATGGGATAACGTCGCCACGTTGGCCCTGAGACGGTCACGCAAACCTGCGGTCGTCAATATCCCACGGCCAAATAGAATCAGGGCCACGTCGATAGTAGTTTGGGTCGAAACAATTTAGCTCTATTATTTACCCTAATTTGGATTAAATCATATGGTATTTTGCTAATACCTTGAACATCGTCTAGACTGTCTTTGTGTGTAATGAATACATTGTGTTCCAGTGTATGTCCTTTCTCTTACGTTTTCTCTCTACTTTTCATGCGTACGACCTTCGTGTCTTCTTCATGCGTGTGATGTTTGATCACCACTTCTTCGTTCTTTTCATATTCTCATGATTGGTTGTTTTATTAGTGTCTTACATCTATAACTCTAATCACTAGATGTTCTCGAAACTAGTAAACCCTCGGATGACTATGATGTATGCTGTTATGTCGGCTATGAATAGGACCCATTGTATATTCGTGTTCCAGCGTTTATCCTTTTTCTTACGTTTTTCCCTGCTTTTCATATGTACAACCTTCGCGTCGGCTTCATGTGTCTGATGTTTGATCACCCTTTTTTCGTTCCGCGCTTTTCGTATTCTCATGTTTGGTCGTTTTGTTACTGTCTTACATTGGTAGTTGTACTCACTAGATGTTTTTGGACATTGTAAACACCCGGATGACTACGAAGTATGCTGCCAGGTCGGCTATGAACGGGACCCACCGTACGTTCTCACCGCGAGAACCCACGGACATCTAAGGTGGAGGGGATGTCCCATACCCATAGTTGAAAACCGGACCGGAAAAAACCAGAACCAGCGCCTCTGTCAGTTTGTTAAGCGCGCTAGACCGGACACGGAAGCGAACAAGAGATATCACCGTCGAACCGCTGGTTCTAGACTGAACCGGGATGAAACTGGGGCCGATTGGACCGGTCTATGAAGCAACAAACTCATGCGAGAGTAAAAATAAGTTGGCACCAGCAGGAATCAAACCTTGGTCTCCCCAGTTTTCACTAGGACTTCACATACGCTTTTTGTGTCTACTATAAGTTATAAGTTAGACTACTTATCCGCATTATTTGAGTATTTCATTACTAAATATAATTATTCTATGTAATCACCGGCGGTTGGACTAGAGAACCGTGAAGCGAGAGGCTGGACGGTTCGATCACCGGTTCGGTTTTTTAAACTATGCCCATACCGCCGCTAACCTTGTAAAGGAGTCAACATCGCTAGACCTGGTCATCACGTCGTCCACACGACCACAGAGGCCGCACTGCAAAAGGAAAACTCCTGCGCCACCATTGATTGACGTAACACTGAGAATATCGCAGCCAGACCACCGCCACTTGACTGTATGTATGCTAATCAGCCTGTTATAACGAGTGTTTCGGAGAGATTGGCTCACGTTGATACGTGGCCCTTTGCTCATATATATATTGGGGTGTGTACAGAGTACAATACAGAATACAATGAGGAGAGTACAACACAGTCTAAATACAACATCTAATACCCTCCCTCAATCTTAACTGTGACCAGAAGTATTTAGTAAGTTAAGATTGCGTCGACATCCCTCAAAGAGAGGTTGTGACAAAGGTTTTGTGAAGATGTCGGCCAGCTGATCTTTGGAGGAGATGAACTTAATCTGAAGTAACTTTTGTGTTACACGTTCTCTCATAAAATGATAGTCAACCTCAATGTGTTTGGTCCGAGCATGGAACACTGGATTAGTGGAGAGGTATGTAGAACCAATATTATCACACCAAAGAACTGGAGGACTGACTTGGGAGATCCCCAACTCTCGAAGTAGAGATTGCACCCAAATGAGCTCAGAAGTGGCATTGGCCACAGCCTTGTATTCGGCTTCAGTACTACTGCGAGATACTGTTGCCTGTTTACGGGCACTCCAGGCGATCAGATTTGGCCCAAAGAACACTGCATATCCCTCCATGGATCACCTGTCATCTGGATTACCAGCCCAATCCGCATCAGCAAAGGCAGAGAGTTTACCAGACGGCGCAGGTCGAAGATGTAGACCATAGGATGCAGTATATCGAACATAGCGCAAGATGTGCTTAACAGCAGACTAGTGAGAATCCCGTGGTGCATGAAGATACTGACACACACGATTAACCGCAAAGGAAATATCCGGCCTAGTAATAGTGAGGTACTGGAGACCACCAACAATGCTGCGATACTTCGTGGCATCATGAGAAGAGAGAGGAGAACCATCCATGGCAGAAAGAGAATCCGTGCTCGACATAGGAGTATGGCAGTCTTACACTGAAGCATACCAGCACGTCCCAGCAGATCCAGAGAGTACTTCTTCTGAGTGAGCGTTAAGCCATCAGCAGAATGTGTAACCTCTAGACCAAGGAAAAATGTAGTTTCCCGAGATCCTTCACAGCAAAATCAGTACCAAGGGCCATGAAGTCGATCAGTAGCACTGACAGAAGAGTTGACCAATATAATATCATCAACATAAACCAGAAGATACAAAGTGACCTCTGGACGCTGGAGCAGAAACAGAGAGGTATCCGCTGTGGAGGGAACAAAACCATGAGCATGGAGAGCAGCCCCAAGACGAGCATTCCAGGCACAAGGCGCCTGCTTGAGCCCATAAAGCGCCTTAACCAGGCGACACAGATGTTGAGGTCGATCAGGATCTACAAATCCAGGGGGCTGACGCATGTACACCTCCTCCTCCAAAACACCATGCAGAAAAGCATTCTGAACATCCAACTGGCGAAGTGACCATCCACGAGTAACAACCAAAGAGAGAAGAATCCGAATAGTAGTTGGCTTGACCACGGGACTAAAGGTCTCCTCATAATCAAGACCGTACCGTTGTTTGAAACCTTTCGCAACCAGGCTCGCTTTGTAGCGGTCAATGGAGCCATCTGCATGCTTCTTCACCTTGAAGACCCATTTAGAGTCAATTATGTTAATGCCAGGACAAGGAGGGACAAGATTCCAAGTACCATTCTGACGAAGAGCCTAAATCTCAAGCTCCATAGCTGCACGCCAGTGAGGAATACTGAGAGCAGCAGAGAAGTGTCGGGGTTCCATGGTCGGATCAGAGGCAGCAAGAGCAGCACATGCAGCCAAATAAGTGACGGTGCCATCAGTTCGTTGAAGCTTCTTCACAATGTCGCTGCGATTGCGGTTATGAGGTCGCTCGAGCACAGGAACAGGACGCGGCAGAACAGAAGCTTCATCACCACGGGTCGATGCAGCGGGCGAGGAAGCAGGCGCACGCACAGGCGACCCTGACAACGTGCGGCCAGGCGAAGAGCAGCCAGTAGACAGGTCGGGCAACACACTAGGCGACGCGGCAGGCGTCACAGGGGTAGCTACCGCGCGTGCTGGAGGGAGCGCCAGGGAGCCCGGTGGTGATGATGGGCCGGTAGCAGGAGAACCGGCAGAGCCCGGTGAGACTGGACATGCATCAGGCCGAGGCGAGGGAGCCGGCCCAGCATGGGGCATGCAGACGCCCAGATCCGGATGATCGACGTCAGGGAGGTCGAGCTCATCCAAGAGCTGAAGGCGAGCACCACGGCCAATACCTGCACCATGGTTAGGGAGCAACACAGGGGAATATGCAACATCTTCAAACTAGTCAGGCGAGGTAGGTAATGAATGCACATGGGGTGACATATGGGACTGTGGAGATTGTTGAGCAAAGGGAAATAGGTTCTCGTCAAACACAATATCGCGGGAAATGTACACCCGATTTGACGGAATATGCAGGCACTTGTAACCTTTATGGAGAGCACTATAGCCAAGAAAAACACATTGCTTGGAGCGAAACTCAAGTTTGTGATTATTATATGGGCGCAAGTGTGGCCAACAGGCACATCCAAAAACCTTAAGAAAAGTATAATCAGGAACCTCATTAAAAAGAAGCTCAAGTGGTGTTTTCATGTCAAGCACACGTGTGGGAAGCCTAGTAATCAGAAAACAGGCTGTAGAGAACGCATCACTCCAAAAACTAAATGGAGCTGAGGCATGTGCAAGTAGAGTGAGACCAGTTTCAACGATGTGACGGTGTTTGCACTCAGCTGCACCGTTCTACTGATGTGTATGAGGGCAGGACACACGATGAGAGATTCCAAGCTTATTAAAAAACGTGTTGAGGTCGTGATACTCGCCGCCCCAGTCAGACTGCACATGAATGATCTTATGCTTGAGAAGACGCTCAACATGCAATTAAAATTGTAAGAACACATTGAACACATCAGATTTTCGTTTAAGGAGATAAAGCCATGTAAAGCGACTATAGGCATCAATGAAACTGACATAATAGTTATGACCACTCATAGAGGTTTTAGCGGGACCCCATACATCTGAAAACACAAGCTCTAATGGATGTTTAACCACACGACTCGAGGAAACAAATAGAAGTTGATGACTCTTCCCTTGTTGACAAGCATCACACACCGCTAAACTTTTATTTCTAGACGTAGTAGGAAGTTCATGCCGCAGAAGAACATGACTCACAATCGGAGATGCCGGATGGCCTAGACGTGAATGCCAATGAGATGATGAAGTGCGAACACCAATGAAGGCTTCAGGAGCTGGGAACGCATCCAAAACATACAGCCCCCGACAGTAACGACCTCTAAGGAGCATGTCCCTGGTGACTCGGTCCTTGACAAAGAAAAGAAATGGATGAAATTCAACCAAAACATTATTGTCAAGTGTAAGTTTAGCGATAGAGAGTAAATTACGAGTGACCGACGGAACATGGAGGACGTCACGAAGATGCAAACTACGGGATGTATGAGTAAGAAGGGATGCCTGACCAACGTGAGAGATGTGCATACCTGACCCATCGGCGGTGTGCACTCGGTCATGACCATGGTAGGGCTCCTAAGAGTGGAGCTTGGCGAGCTCAGGCGTCATATGATTGGTGGCGCCCGTGTTGAAGTACTAGGCGGGGTCGATGGGTAGGACGGAGTGTAGCCGGGCGTCGGACCTTGAGTGGCCATGGCAGCCTGTTTCTAGTTCCCGCGTCCGTCGTTGCCGATTCCGAGGAAGTCACGCTTGAAGCGACGGTGGCACTTGGAGGCGAGATGCCCATAGATACCGCAGAGCTGGAACGTGGGGCGCTGACCACCCTGCTGTCGCCCCCCATTGTTGGTGTAGTTGGGGCCTGGTGGCGGGGGGCGCGGCTGCCACTGCTGGGTCGGCGGGCGGTAGGCAGGAGAGGCCGCCGATGGAGGCGGGCGTGGGGCACCAGCAGGAGAAACAGGGAGGTATCCACCACCCCCACGATGTGCGGCATTGGCGGAAAGATCCGCATTGTACGTAGCAGCTGCACGGCGCGCCTTGTAGCGGGACTCGGAGGCGAGAAGGCGGGCATAGAGATCACGAGGAGGCATAGGAGTATCACGAAGATTGACAGCCTCCGCCAGCCCGTCGTACTCCCCGTCCAAGCCGTTGAGGACGTAGGAGGTAAAATCCTCATCACGCAGTGGTTGCCCAATGGATGCTAGAGTGTCGGCCAATGTCTTGATTTTGTTGAAGTAGACAGTCACAGACGAGTCAAGCTTCTTTACCTCGCCAAGTTGGCGATGGATGGCCATGGACCGAGCGGTGGACTGGATGGCAAAGCTGTTCTCCAGCGTGGACCAGGCATCAAAGGACGTCACGGCGAAGAGGACGAGACCGGCCACCCCTTCAGTGAGAGAGGAGTTGATCGCAGAGGGGATGGCCTGGTCTTGAGCAGTCCAGACACGGAGAGCCGGGTAGGTCACCGACACCCGGGTACCCGTGTTCGTGACCGCGGGAATATGGGCCAACGGGTGTGGCAGAGTGCCGTCGATGAAGCCTTCGAGATGGCGACTCCGTAGCAGTGGAAGAAGTTGGGAGCGCCAGTGGAGGTAGTTCTCCGCTGTGAGACGGATAGTGATCAGATGCGACAGCTGAAACGGACCGGGCGTCGTGGCGTCGGAGAACGCCTGGCCGGTGGTGTCAGAGACGTCTGGCGTGGGTGCGGCAAAGGGCGCGACTGTCGTGAACGAGGGCTCCACCGAGAACCCCATCGAGGGAGGCTGCTGGTAGAGCGACAGCGACGCGATCGGGAGCGAGGCCGGCGAGTCCGGGGCAGTGCGCGGCAGCGTGCTGAATGGGTAGGAGAGCGCGGCGGAGTGGTGGAACGGCGCCATCTGGCTAGTAGAGCCAGCGGCAAGGATGGACGCAAGGGACGGCTGAAGCGACGGCGCAGGGTCAGACGCAGTAGAGGCGGGCAGGGCCGCGGAAGAGGCCGACGTCACCGCAGAGGAGCTCATGGCAGCGGAGCTGGATGCAGGGCGACGGCGGCGGTAGATTTAGGGTTACAGGGCGGCGGCTAGGTGACCTAGTGTGATACCATGTTATAACGAGTGTTTTGGAGAGAGTGGCTCACGTTGATATGTGGCCCTTTGCTCATATATATATTGGGGTGTGTACAGAGTACAATACAGAATACAATGAGGAGAGTACAACACAGTCTAAATACAACATCTAATACAGCCAAGCCACAATTCATTGCAAATCGTGCTTTGTAGGCCCATTAGCCAGAAGAATTTGGTCCCAGCGACATCGGCACCGCTGCCATGGCTAGCTCCTGCTGCCACACCTACTCACGTAGGAGCGACAACACTACCACCATCGAAGAATCCCGAGGTCGCCTCCCTGGCGCCCATGCTCCACCATATACGACTAGTGTATGGGGCGCGCCGCCATGTTCCAACAGCTAGCTTCGACCGACAACAGCGGGAAGCTGGAGGTAGGAGTGGGGGTGGCGGCTAGGGTTTTACCCGTCGCACACTCTAGTAGCGGCACGAGAGGGAGTAATTGAAATAATGAACTGTGAGGATAAATCAGCAATATGATAGCAAATTTACAATAGTCGCAGGCTAACAAAACATAGACCCTCTTTGAGTTGTAGGGGTTTCACGGAATTTTTTATAGAATTTCAGTCATCTTGGATATTTTCTTATCTACTATATTTGGATGAAAAGAATAGTTCCAGCCAAACTCTAATAGTCGAATTTCTATGTTTTAATTTTTTATAGAAATTTGGATATCCACTCCAACCAGTTTCTTGATTTTAAGACTAAATCACGCATGATCAAGGCCTATATTAATGGTCTTAACTTTGTTTAGATACGAATACATCTTGTCTAAATACTTAAGTAGATACATATGAATCTAGATAAAGTTGAAGCCATTAATATAAACCGGGTTTTTGGTATTGTTGTGTTCCTCAGCTAGTACAGTGTATCGGGGCCCTTAATATAGACGTTGCAGCTCTGTCTTGGTCTCTTGGACACTTGAATGAAGATTTTATAGCGGTGAACTCTGTCTTGGTTTCTACAGACACTTGAATGGCCTCAACTCTGTCTTGGTTTCTACAGACTACAAAGTCACCGAGTTTGGTACCCACGCAACGCGGCCGTCATCAGTACATATATAACCTTTGCCTTGAGCGTTGGGTTTCAGCTTGGAGTCTCGGAGCGAGGGGGCGTGGACATCATGCAAAAGAAATGGGATAATTTGCCGCGGCAAGTGGTTGGTTTCCCCTCTTCCTGTCCCCTTTTTTCTTCTCCTTGCCTCCAAAAGCGTTCTAGCTAATGAAAATGTTGCTTGATTTGTCGACTCCGGTCGAGCAGCGTTTCCGCGATTCGGCGGGATACCTGAAGCGTCCGCTGGGCGGCGACGGGAGGAGAAAGATTTCAACTTGTGGCCTCCTTTTGGTTGCCGGTCTTGTGATAGCCGGATTTGTCATAGCGCTGGTGCTGTTCGTCCTCATATACAGGACGACGCTGCGTCTCCAAGTTGTGCCGACCACCAGCAGTACTTGCCCTGCTTCCTTTGACTAGTTCGTCGAGTCCTTTTCTCTTTGCTTGGAGCATCCTTGTGTACGTCCTGTTGTTGATCTCGTATTGGATGTCCTATAATAAGTACTCAGTTGTATGTTGTTCACAAGATAAAAACATGTTGAGGAAGTTTGTCCTATCGATCTCGACTTAATTGTTTGTTACTCTGGTTATTATTGATCTCTCCCCCGTCGCACTACACTACGGCTTGATTCAGAGAACAGACAGGGGACAAAGAACTGTAGGATCTTCTTCCCTCTTTTCCCTTATATAAGTTTCTTAATTGTAGCCAAAAGGGAAGAGGTAACTCCGCTCAAATCCCATGCATGAACTAAAACGTTACTTCTGGTTTTGGACTCGGTTTTTTCCAAATGTTACTTCTGGTTTCCCACACCCTCCATCGGACCTCACCTCTGGACCTCTCTAGCACAACCACGAGGACGATCTCTGGCGGGCGATGGATCCAACGTTGGAGTAGCAGCAGCAGCAGGAAGACAAGATCTGAATCAGCACTCGTCTTAACGTCTTTGTATTTTTCTACACTTGTTCTTTAAAATAGGCCCCAGAAACCTGCAGGCGAAAGAACCTCCGGAGATTGCTCCGCCAATAGTGGACGGGTCACATGGTCCACCAGTGTCGGCGCGACGACCGGCGACGGAGAAAGGCACCCATACCCTGCCGCCTACTCAAAGTGACAGAAGATCGGGGCCGGCGTGATCCGTCGACTCGCCGAGGAGGCAGCGGCCCCCTCGAGCTACCCACACCACACGCGGGGGACGGGTCAGCCCTAGTCCAGTCGGGAAGGACGACCAAGACCTGGGACAAACCTCCGGCATCGGCCTCCCTGCCGAGACCTGCATCGTCTCGTTTGTCCCGTTCGCGACCTCCCATCCCCTGCAAGAAAGAACCCTACCTTCCTTAGAAAGGTCTGTCCATCTTTGGTCCCAGAAACATGACTCCTAGCCCTCTACTGGACCCCCTAAACCAACTCCGGCCCCGTCTTCCTTCCCCTCCTCCTGGCAACCGGCGCCTAGCCCTCTACTGCCCCATCTGCGATCGCCTCCACCAAGGCAACCTTGACGGGAATGAGGGGAGAACCACCGTCCTCTGACTCGTCCTCATCAGATCCCAAGCTGAGAAACAAAGTGTTAATATAAATACAATGTCTAGCCTTTTTTATTAGATTGGTTCTTTTAGATAATTGGCTAGTGTATAAATCTTTTATGGTATTAGAGCCAAGAGGTCTTGAATTTAAAACCCTGCTCACACAAAATTAAAAAAAAAAAGAAAAAAAATTGTGGCCTACTCTTATCTCACGCTAAGGACTAAAATAGCCTAGACATGTGAGGGAGTGTTGAATATAAATACATTGTCAAGCCCTTTCCATCAGATCGGTCTTTTAAGATAATTGGGTAGTGCATAAATCCTTTAACAAGATCCCACCGTCTGCGACGAACGGGTGGCCGCCGCAGAAAGTTTCCGCGTTAACCGCCCGCGCGCATCCCCTCTTTTTCGATAGAGTATATATTAATATCATAAAGATATCAATTACACTCAACCTTTGCAACAACACATCATCCTACCAGCAATACAGATGCACACAACTAAAAAAGAAAGGTCTTGCTACAGCGATTTATTCCTTACAAGTGTTAGAATATGTAGTAGTATTATTATTTCTGTATTCGTACCCATTACGTATGTATATTGGCGTACAACTCCTATACAACTTTGCCCATGTTTGGCACCTGTATTAACACGCAACCGAGGGGAGACGACCCACCTCGTTACAGCCTAAACACAAACATGGTATCAGAGTGGGTCTTTTCCCTGACCTAGCTGCCACACCACCGTCGCCGCTGTTTCACAGCCGTCGCCGCTGCCGCTAGGACCTACAACCCGCACCATCGCCGCATCCTGCCTGTCGCAGTTGTGCCTCGACAACTACAACCCAAAAACAACAACCAGACAATCTACACCGGCCGCCGTCGTTGCTGTTCTCAGCCACTACCGTCGTCGTTGATCTACAACCTGTCGCCGCTGCAATCTCTTGTCGCCGCCTACAAACCCTACTCCAAGAACAACCCCTTCTACAACCCATCTACACCACCAGCCGCCACACCTCATCACCAAAACCCTAAACCTAGATCGCATCATGAGCTCCTCTGGATCGTCCTCGTCCCTCGCTGCTGCCCTGGGTTCGCCCCCTGTGCAGCATCTCACTCTTGGTAATTTCCTCCTATGGAAGGCCCTCGTGCTCCCCGCTTTTCGTGGTGCCAACGTCATGGCGCTACTCGACGGCACCGAGCCCACGCCACCCAAAACGATCAAAGTTGAAGACGCTGAAAAGAAGAAGGTGCAGGTGGAGAACCCTGCGTATGTAGCCTGGATCGCGAGGGACCAGCAGGTGCTCCGGTTCCTCCTCAACACGCTATCCCCTGACGTTTTGTCACATCTTCTCGATGTGGGCAGTACCGTCGAGGCCTGGGCGGCCATCAACACCATGTTCAATACTGCGTCAAGAACCAAGGCTCAGCACCTTCGTGAACAACTCAATGACACCAAGAAGCTCACAATGACTGCAGATCAATACTACACCAAGATGAAAGGTTTTGTGTCAGAACTTTCTTCCCTTGGTAAACCTGTTGAACATGATGATTTTTTGTGATATTTGCTGCATGGTCTGTGCAAGCTTGAGTACAATGCCCTCATCACTTTGGTAAACAAGAATTCCAACATATGCCGTACTCCCCCTCCATGTGGACGCACACCTCCCTCCCGTGGTCGTACACCTCCTCCCCGTGGTCGCAGCCCTGACCGTGGACCCTACCGTGGAGGTGGTGGTGGTGGCTACCGTGACGATGACTGTGGCTCCTAGCGCCGTGATGACTGTCGTGATGACCGTGGGTACTACCATCGTGATGACCGCAGAGACGACCGCCGTGATCGGCATCGAGATGATGGTGGTGGTGACAGGTACCGCCACTCTGATGGTGGTGGGCGCCGTCCTGATTGCATCCCCACCGCACATGTCAATACAGACTGCCAATTCAGTAAGAAACATGGCCACCCCGCAAGTGAATGATGGTGGCACTATGGCGATGACAAGAAGGAGAAGGATGAGGGTGAGAAGGTTGCGCATATTGCCTCATACGGTGTTGACACAAACTGGTATGCTGATTCCGGGGCAACCGACCACATCGCCAGTGAGCTGAACAAGCTCCTCATCGCCAACAAGTACCATGGGAAAGATAAGGTTTGCACTGCTAGGCACATGTATGAACATTAGTCACATTTGTAATTCAATTTTGCGCACTCCTCATGGTTTCTTTGATCTAAATAATATTCTTCATGTTCCTAATGCATCCAAAAATCTTTTATCGATTCATCGTTTTCCACTTGATAAGCATGTCTTTATTGAGTTTCATCTTTTGTTCTTTTTAATCAAGGACCAAGAAACCCGAAGAGTTATGTTTAGAGGCCCCTGTTGGGGTGGTCTCTATCCTTTGGTGCCCATGTTCCATGAGACCGCCAAGCATGTTTTCATTTCAATAAAGCCGCCATCCTCTACATGGCATCGCCGCTTAGAAAATCCATCTTCATTTGTGGTTCAACAAGTTCTTAGGAGAAATAAAATAGCTTACACCCCAAAAATTACTCCATATGTTTGTGACTCTTGTCAGTTGGCCAAGAGCCACCAGTTTCCATACCACACATCCTCTAGTGTATCCACTGCTCCGTTGGAGCAAGTATTTTCTAATGTATGGAGCCCTGCTCCTCTTTTTGTGGGAAAACATGCATACTATGCAAGATTCATTGATGATTTTAGTAAATTCACATGGATCTATTTTCTTAAGAAGCGTTCTGATGTTTATCAAGCCTTTCGTAATTATCAGCAGTATGTTGAGCACAAGTTTGATAGAAAAATAATACTATGCAAACTGATTGGGGAGGTGAATATGAGAAATTAAATGGATTCTTTCAAAATGATGGCATCACACACCATGTCTCTTGTCTGCATGCTCACAAACAAAATGGTTCATCTGAAAGAAAACTGTTGGAGATATGCCCTAGAGGCAATAATAAATGTAGTTATTATTATATCTTTGTGTTTATGATAAATGTTTACATTCATGCTATAACAGTATTAACAAGGAAACATTAATACTTGTGTGATTTGTAAACTAAATTAGAGTCCCTAGTAAAGCCTCTTCATAATACTACCTTGTTGGTTAATAGATGATTGTGGTTTCCCTATCATGAGCATTGAGATGTTATTAACAACAAGATCATATCATTAGGAGAATGGTATGATGGACATACTCCTATAGATAAGCGTAGCATAAAGATCAAGTCATTTTAAATAGTTCAATTGCTATATGCTTTCTGATACATAGTAACCTAATTCCTTCGACCATGAGATCATGTTTATCACCATCACCGGAAGGATGCTTTGATGACATCAAACACCACACCGTAACTAGGTGGCTATAAAGGTGGCATTGAGTGTTTGGAAAGTATGGGTTGAGACACATGAATCAAGAGTGGGATTTGTCCATCCATATGACGGATAGATATACTCTGGGCCCTCTCGGTGGAATGTCATCCAATTAGCTTGGAAGCATGTGACTGGCTCACAAGGGATCACATATCACAGGAACGAGAAAAGAGTACTTATCGGTAACGAGGTTGAACTAGGTATGTAGAGATACCGACGATCAAAACCTCGGATAAGTAAAATATCGTGAGACAAAGGGAAATTGGTATCGTATGTAAGTGGTTCATTCGATCGCAAATTAATCGTAGAAATATGTGGGAGCCATATGAATTTCCAAATTCCTCTATTGGTTATTGATCGGAGAAGTGTCTCGATCATGTCCGCATAATTCACGAACCATAGGGAGACACACTTAAGGATTCGATGTTGTTGAGTAGTTATGGAATGATGAGTAAGAGACCGAATGTTGTTCGGAGTCTCAGATGGGATACGGGATATCACGAGGAGATCCGGAATGGTCCGGAGAATAAGATTCATATAAGGAAAGTCCTGTTTCGGAGTTGGGGATGATTCCGGTGTTTTCATCGGGAATGTTCTAGAAGGGTCCGGAAGGTCCGGAACTCCGGAGGGGAAGGGTACATGAATGTGTCATGACAATGTGGAATGGTTGCATCATGTACTAGGTATCATGGCTGAGCAAAATAAAGGGAGAAATCAAATCCTAGTTTGAAAAGTCAAACGCCAATTTGAAAAGTCAAACGGCAGTTTTTGCTTGGTGGAGGGAGAGTAGGAAACCTACTTGGGGAGGAGTTCCTCTCCCTCCACCCGCCGGCCAAGGAGGCCGACTTGGGGGAGGACTCCCTCCCCTTGGTCGGCGCCCTCCCACCTATAAAAGGAGGGGCAGGGATGCCCCTCTTCCCTACAGCCAACACCACCAAAACCCTAGCCCTAAGCCGCCGGTACGGATGGCAACGGGTACCCGCTACCCGCTTACCCTGCGGGTTTTTACCCATTAGGGTAAGGGTATGGTAGTAAGTTATACCCATGGGTAAGTATTTGGGCAAAAATCTCTACCCGTTGGTAATGCGGGTGCGGGTATGGTAATGAAAAACCCGCACCCGCATACCCACATACTGACATGTGGACCATCAGTATTATAGAATTTTTCCAAAAATAAATACCGGAAAACCAAATACTAACCGCACGAAAAAAATCAAGTATGCAATCCCATTAATTTCGCTGCACATCGCCCACCTCTACTAATCAGTTATTATATCCCCTTAATTTAGTGCTTCCTCCCGTCACCGTCCCTGACTACGCGTATCCCTGAGTCCTCATCTCCTCCGATTCCAATGAATTCGCCACCGTCGCCCTGCCCCGACTTCCTGCCCTCCTTTCATCACCTCGCCGGTTGGTGGTAGCCGTCTCTTTGTGCAACAGCACCATGGAGAATGGTGCGGACGAGCTCCGTGACGTGCTGCAGGAAGAATCTCTGGTACCTCCTTCCCTGGAAGATGAGGACCTCGTTGGTACCAATCAGGAAGATGACGCCGGCGAGTTTAGAAAACAGGGCGAGAATGGGAGCGGCCCTCAAGAGATGTCTCCTTCGACGGCGTAGCTGCAACCTCCAGCGAGCGGGCAGGTTCCCGGCCGGCACCTCTCCACGTCGGTCCCCAAGGCTGGGCGCAGCCGTGGAACCAAGATCAATCGGACTTCTGCGCCGAGAAATCACAGTCCTGCAAGTGTCGCGAGCGGGAAGCGGCCAGCGGCAGTGCGCGTGCACCCGGCGGCCCCATGCCCAAGTTCCCGGTGAGTTTGTCCTCTCTGCTGTACACGATCTGATTTTGTGAAATTTTGGCTAGGAACAAATTAGGCAATTCCCTGATCAAAGTAGGCAATTACCGGTGAGTTCCCGGTGAGTTTCTACTCTTCATGCATTGCTAGAGGAGTATGAGGTGGAAGAAGATGCATATCAGCCAACTGAAGTTAACATACTTTCTGCAACAGAAGATCCTGCAATCATGAATATCTTCCATGATATTGTTGCTCAGCAAATGCCTACAATAGCTAAACTTCAGGGTGAAATAGAGCAGTACTTGACTGATGCCTTACTGCCTTATGTTGAAAAGTTCAATGTGTTGGATTGGTGGAAGGTAGCTGGAACAAGATATCCAACCTTGAGGAAGGTATCTAGAGATGTGTTTGCTATTCCTGTCACAACGGTCGCTTCAGAATCAGCTTTTAGTACAAGTGGTCGAATAATTAATGAGCATAGGAGTCGTCTAACATCTCATATGTTGGAGGTCTTAATGTGCTCACAAGATTGGCTTAGAAACAAGTTAAAAGGTGAGCAAATAATGCATTATCTTTACATTTTCTATTACTTTCTCCAATGTTCATACTTGTCTATTCGTTGCAGATGCTCATAAAGGAGAATCTAGCTTCTGGACATGCCTCCAGGACATCCAAGAGGGGGTGGAGGTTTGTACTTACCATCTACCAAGATATCATTTTGTTATTTTAAACATTCAAATTTCTCATGTTCTACAATTTATTTTCCAAACTAGGATTTGGCACTTTGACATGGAAAAGGATGGACATATTGGTTTGCTGGAGATTAACCGTCATTTTTTGGTGCCTTCATAGTGTTGAAGTATGATGATTAGATTTATGTTTTCGTCATTTGAACCTTTATTTTAGTATTTAAATTGTGAACTTCTGGAGTTGACTAGTGTCGCGGCTGAATGTGGTATGTCGTGTGGCTATTTTGCAATTCTTTTGAGACTTCAAAGTTTGAACTATATACTTCATACTCAACTTATGTTTTGTCGTCACCTTTTTCTTCACATATATCATGCGTTTGTCTATGTCTTTCTATTATTTAATATATATTTGGTTGCTTGCTGAAACTGTGAATGAATGAAAATATATGTTGTTATTTTTTTTATTGTGTTATTACAATGCTTTGTTAAGTTGTTTGGACTGATGGGTGGGTATTACCCGCGGGTTTTTCTACCCACGGCGGGTGTGGGTATGGGACAAAATCTATACCCATGTGCGGGTGCGGGTAGGGTTGCGGGAAAGATCTAATATTGCGGGTGCGGGTTTGGTTAAGCTCCACCCGCACCCAATAGCCGCGGGTGCCATCCGTAGCCGCCGGCGCCACCACCCCCTGCCGCCGCTGCCTAGGGCACCACCAACTCGCCGAGTTGGGGTGATCCCAAACCCTAGCCGCCGGCTAGCCTCTCCCCTTGGTGCCTTCTAAACCCCAGATCGCCAAGGCCTCTCTCATAGTCCACCATACTCGCTCCGGCTTAAGGCGAAGCCCTGCGAGATCTCCCCTCTACTTCCGGTACCACGCCGTTGTGCTGCCGGAATCGCGAGGAGAGTGCTACAACCTCTGCTTCCTGCTGGAACAAGGGAGAGGAAGGTCTTCATTGAGTACCGAACGTGTGACCGACTGCGGAAGCGCTGCCGAAACGCAGCGCCGGAAGGATCGTCTACACGATCTTGAGATCGCCAAGAGTACGACTACATCACCCACGAGAATTTGCTCTCGTTAACCGCTTTGGAATCTTCGAGGGTGAGTTCCTATATCGACTCGTTGCTAGAATATAGTAGATAGATCTTGGCTTGTTTGTTTGCATGTGGTAGAATTTTTTTGTTTTCCATGCTACGAACCCCTACAAAAACACCGTCATATAGTTGAAGTTGGTCTTGCTTTACTTGCCAATGATTCCATGCCTTTGAAATTCTGGGAAGAAACTTTTATCACTACTACCTATCTCATAAATTTGCTTCCTAGTAAGGTCCTTGATTTTGAATCTCCTACAGAATGTCTTCTTCATGTTACACCCAACTATGATGCTCTAAGAACCTTTGGTTGTGCTTGTTGGCCAAATCTACGCCCCTACAACAAGAGAAAACTTGCTTTCTGTTCTACACGATGTGTCTTTCTTGGCTATATCCCCCTTCATAAAGGTGTCAAGTGCTTAGATATATCCATCGGATGTGTCTATATTTCTCGTGATGTTGTCTTTGATGAAAATGTTTTCCCTTTGCCTCCTTACACCTGAATGTCGGTGCCCTTCTTAAGAAAGAATTATTGCTCCTTCCATCATCTACATCCACTTCTCATGAGAGTGCTCAAAATTGCAATGATCCTATTGTGCCTATTGTTACTGTTACTAATGTGCAACAGGAAGATGTAGCTGCTGAAGAAAATCCCATTCAAATTGATGAAGAAAACAATACAGAAAATGAAGTTGAACATAGTACAGAAAATGACGAATCTGGTGTGGAAATCGAACATGATTCTTCTGATTATTTCTTGGACCGCACAGATCCCGAGGCCATGCGATCCGAGGCGTATCCGTCTGTCGCGTCGCCATTCACCTCCTCGTGGAGCAGCTCCCCCCAGCACGTGTCGCTTTCGCGCGCGTGGTAGCCTCACGCCCTCCGGGTCCCGTCTGCATGCAGCCGCTCCCGCATCAACACTTGGCAGAGTTGCGCGTGGCGAGCAACAGCCTGGCACGCTGTCCCCCTCGCTGTATCCTTCCATGACTGGATCCTGATACGTGGGAAACGTATCTATAATTTTTGATATTCCATGCTTGTTTAGTATCTACTTTGCTTTGCTTTGTCCACACTTTGAGGTGTTTTTATATGTTTTTTGGTACTAACCTATTAACAAGATGCCACAGTGCTAGTTGCATGTTTTCTTCTGTTTTTGGTTCTAGAAAGGCAGAAAATCAATATTCTCGAAATTGGACGGGACAAAAGCCAAAGTCAATATTTTACCGTGGGGAACACGAAGCCTGAATATGAGACGGGGGAGACCCACCAGGGGGCCACACCCCCTGGCCGCACGGGTGGGCCCACCCCGCGCCTGGGGGGTGCAGCCGCCCTGGTGGCCCTCCTGCCTCGCCTCTTCGCCTATAACAAGCCCCTAATGCCTAAACCCTAAGTACCCGATCAATATTCCACGAAACAGTATGTAGCCGCCGCCACCATTGACATGGTTATACCGCACAGGTACATGACGTTAGCATACCTGGTCCAGCCCAAGGGAAGTCCCACGACATGATACGCGGCCTGTGGAGATTTCGGGTGGCCCAAGCCCATGATGCTTTCGGATCCTTGGAAAACAAGTCAAGAGTAGATAGAATTTCAAAGGGTACCAACCCTAATCTGTAACCGACTCGACCTAAGCCTGGGACCTGCCTATCTATATAAAGGCCAGGAGGGTACAACGAGAAGGATCTCAACTCACCTCATACGCACCTCATGCCAGATTGCATCTGTGCACCCCTGTAACCTTCGATTCCGCCGTAATCAAGAGCAGATAAGCAGGAGTAGGGTTTTCCCTCCGGGGGCCTGAACCTGGGTAAACCTCATGTCCCCGTGTTGCTTGTCTGTTAACCGTTCCGCGATCTCCAGCATCCCCATCTTCTCCGAAACCAAGTCCATAACAATGGTCATTGACGAGTCAAAACCTCGTCAATTGGTGTCGTTTGTGGGAACTAGGGGCGTTGATTGTACGATCATGACGGTCCTATCTGGAGCGATCTACAACTCATCGGCGACGGAGAGTCATCTCCTCTTTGGCACTTTCAACTTCACTGCCCACTCGCCAGCAACCATGAGGGATTTCGAGCCGGTCGGCGATGGGCTCGAGATTCTGTTTGGAAGCTTCTGCTTCCAGGTAGGGCAGACTGGCACCCTCCGCCTCCCACAGCAGGTGCCACCGCCATCCATCAGACACGCTTCGTGGGTCCCACCCATCAGCGTGTTATGCACATCGATGCTGACTAATGAGCCATATCAGCAGCTGCTGCAACTCAGATCTGTGCGACCCTCCCTCAGACGAAGGAACCTACGGTTCTGGATCTGAAAGCTGCGGCTGTAGCGACCCAATTCGCGGGCGTTACCAATGTGTCGTGGTCATCCAGGGAGAATCGGAACTGCCACCAGGTTCAAGTACCCCCAACCCACCACCCAACCCGCCGCCCAACCTGCTGGCTGGGAACGGAAGAAACAGGGGAGACCCATCCCTCCAGCCCAACGAAGACGACGCTAACACCTACCAGAAGATCAACCTCAACGAGGTCGGATGGCATCAGGCATGCGAAGCTGTGGTAGGCAACATCATCCTACCTGTGAATGCTTCACGGGATCTGTTGATGGCATACCACATCCTCCTCATCGGCGAGCATAACCGGCAGGTGAAGCTGATGGAGGATCTCGACAAACGCAAAAAGGCGGCTTCGGAGTCTAGAACGCAATGAGCTACGCTCTCCGCCGCTGGCGGCTCCAGCTCGCACGGCAACAACGCCAACAAGCATCGCTCGCGCATGGAGAACATGGACCCCACTGCATGCCGCGAGGCCACGAGGGCCCTCAACACGTCCTTCATGTCGATGGACGTGAACGACAACGTCATGCCAAAGACACCGCAGGCTGCGATCATGGCAGTCACCATGCATCTCGCGTTCCATCCACCTCCGGTGGGTGACCCGAAAAGCGCCATGCACAAGTCCGTGCTAGCCGGTCTTGGACTCGTCGGAGCTGCGCTCCATGAGGAGGCTCCTACGGAGCCGAAAAAAAAAACCTACACCCTCATCCGAGGAGGACGAGCACGATCTGCCTTGACGTCGGAAGAGCCCACGGCATCGCAGCAGAGACTACGACGCCCGAGACGATCTCACCCAGTGCAAGATCGACAAGGCACGCGCTAAACGCGCATGCTCCACTGAATCCGACGAGGATGACAACGGAGAGCTATGTAGAGCCCGATGCTTCAGCAGATGCGTTCGGCGGACGCGGGTGCCAAAAAAATCAAGCTCCCTTCAGACAATCCAAAGTTCGATAGCACGCAGGACCCGAAGGCGTGGCTCGGCGACCACCTCTCGTCCGTCAAACTGCACGGTGGTAACAGAAACACCATGCTACAATGCCTTTAGTTGCAGCTGACAGGCGCAGCTCGGATCTGGCTCGGCAGTCTGTCCTCTGTCTCCATCCGAAGCTGGGAGGAGCTGGCGTACATCTTCATCCGCAACTTGAAAGTCACCAGCAAGAAGCCAGCCTCGATCGAGGAGCTGCGCGCCTGCACCCAACGTACCGGCGAATCCATTCGCTCATACATCCTACACTGGTCCAACATCAAGAACTCCGCCCCGCACATTTCCGAGGAAAGGACAATCGACGCCTTCAAGGATGGTGTCAAACGCCTGGAATTCAAGGAAGAGCTTGGGTGCGTCAAGCCCAAAACGCTCGACCACCTCATGTACATCGCCAACCGATGGGCAGATGGCGAGGACTCCCTCCACCGAATGCATTCGGATGATGAGGATGATTATGTCCGCAGGCGAGAACACCGCAGCAAACGAAGATTGTCCGTCTACAACGATCGCGAAGGAGTCGACATGGTTGCGGCTGGCTATGCCGACCGACGCAACGATGGCAACCGCAGCAGCGGATACCGCGGAGGCAACTTCCGCGATGAAGGGTGACCCATGGAAACATGGCAACGCCGCAGCCATGACGACAAGCCATCATCATACGACAAGGTGTCTGGTCCTTGCACCATCCACTTCTACATCGACAAGCAAGATGACAAAAAGAAGGCCAGCCACATGCTAAAAGACTACTGTGAGTTCCAGAAATTAAGGGAAGGTCTCACCCAAATATGACGCCAGATCGTGAACCCTGGGTTTGGGCCCGCACCTACACCAGGTGACATCGCCCACGGATCTCCTCCACCACCACTCGTTGGACCGTCCAAACCAGCGGTGGCACCTGCGCCAAACAACGACACAGGAGGATACCCGCCGCCAAAAGGGTACCTGATGATCCAGAAGGGACGCCCTACCAACAGGGTGCAAAAGAAGATCACCCGATAGGTCAGCCTGGCCGTGACTGTTCCACCTGCCATCCCTGAGTACCTCAGCGGTTTGGAGTCCTTGCATCATGTTCGATCATTCGGATCACCCCCGCCAGATCGCTCGCCCAGGTCATGCTGCCCTGGTGCTCGAGGCGCAGATCGGAGGGTTTGAAATGAGCCGTGTCTTCATGGATGGCGGTAGCGGCATCAACCTGATGTTCTCCAGCACCCTTGCAGCAATGCGGATCCCGCTGTGCATCCTGGAACAATCCGACACGACGTTCCACGGCATAGTCCCAGGGAAGGGCATATATCCCCTGGGAAAGATATGGCTCGATGTCATCTTCGGCCAACCTGATAACTTCAGACGCGAGCGGTTAGAGTTCGAAGTGGTGGACTAGGCATCACAGTACCACGCCATCCTCGAGCGCGTGGCATTTGCAAGATTCTTGGCAGTACCGCACTACGCGTACCTGCTACTCAAGATGCTACGGCCCAGCGGCGTCATCACCGTCCAGGGAAGCTTCACCCGATCCGACCACTATGATAGAGACTTCAATAGAATCTCCCAGTCGTTCGGCATGCAGGAGGATCTCACGAGGCTCCGAGAGGTGACAACCAACAGGGCACCCCCGGTCTCTAGGAAAAACGCACCCGATATGTCGTTCGACTCCACGGTCAACACGAAAAAAGTGCAGGTCCACCCAACGGATGCCTCCAAGACGGCGCTGATCGCCAACGACCTCAGCCCCGCATAGGAAAGCATGCTTGTCAAATTCCTCCATGAGCGCTGGGAAATCTTTGCCTGCTGTCCTACGGACATGCCAGGTGTTCCCAGGGAATTCGCCGAGCATGCACTTAATGTGTTTCCCGATGCAAAGCCAGTCAAGCAGTCGATCCGACGACTGTCCGAACCATGAGCCGAAGCCGTTGGAATCGAAGTCAATAGACTGCTCGATGCCAACTTCATCCGAAAAATTAAGGAGAGCGAGTGGCTAGCCAATACTGTGCTGGTCCCCAAGAAGGACATGGACATCTTGCGGATGTGCATAGACTTTACATTGCTCAACAAGTATTGTCCCAAAGACCACTTTGTAGGGGTTCGTATCATGGAAAACAAAAAAATTCTACCCCATGCAAAAAAACAAGCCAAGATCTATCTACTAGATTGTAGCAACGAGTCGATAGTGAAACTCACCCTCGAAGATTCCAAAGCGGTTAACGAGAGCGGATTCTTGTGGGTGATGTAGTCGTACTCTTGCCGATCTCAAGATCGTGTAGACGATCCTTCCGGCGCCACGTTCTGGCAGCGCTCCCGCAGTCGGTCACACGTTCGGTACTCGATGAAGACCTTCCTCTCCCTTGTTCCAGCAGGCAGTGGAGGTTGTAGCACTCTCCTCACGATTCCGGCAGCACGACGGCGTGGTACCAGAAGTAGAGGGGAGATCTCGCAGGGCTTCGCCTTAAGCCGGAGCGACTATGGTGGACTATGAGCGAGTCCTCGGTGATCTAGGGTTTAGACACACCAAGGAGAGGGAGCTAGGCCAGCGGCTAGGGCAAGAGGAGAGCCCCAACTCGGCGACTTGGCAAAACCCTAGGAGGCGGCGGCAACTTTGGTGGAGGCCGGCGGCTAGGGCTAGGGTTTAGAGGAGAGAGGTGTAGGTCTAGAGGGGAACCCTTGCCCCTCCTTTTATAGGTGGGAGGGCGCGGCCAAGGGGAGGGCAGTCCCTCCCCAACTCGGCCTCCTTGGCTGGCGATGGAGGGAGAGGGACTTCCTCCCCAAGTAGGTTTCCTACTCTCCCTCCACCAAGCAAACTTGCCGTTTGACTTTTCAAACTAGGATTTGATTTATCCCTTTATTTTTCTCAGAGATGACACCTAGTACATGATGCAAACATTCCAACTTGTAATGGCACATTCATGTACCCTTCCCCTCCGGAGTGCCGGACCTTCCGGAACCTTCTAGAACATTCCCGATGAAAAACACCGGAATCATTCTCCAACCCCGAAATAGGACTTTCCTTATATGAATCTTATTCTCCGGACCATTCCGGATCTCCTCGTGATATCCCGTATCCCATCCGAGACTCCGAACAACATTCGGTCTCTTACTCATCATTCCATAACTACTCAACAACATCGAATCCTTAAGTGTGTCTCCCTACGGTTCGTGAATTATGCGGACATGATCGAGACACTTCTCCGATCAATAACCAATAGAGGAATCTGGAAATTCATATGGCTCCCACATATTTCTACGATTAATTTGCGATCGAATGAACCACTTACATACGATACCAATTTCCCTTTGTCTCATGATAGTTTACTTATCCGAGGTTTTGATCGTCGGTATCTCTACATACCTAGTTCAACCTCGTTACCGATAAGTACTCTTTTCTCGTTCCTGTGATATGTGATCCCTTATGAGCCAGTCACATGCTTGCAAGCTAATTGGATGACATTCCACCGAGAGGGCCCAGAGTATATCTATCCGTCATATGGATGGACAAATCCCACTCTTGATTCATGTGTCTCAACCCATACTTTCCAAACACTCAATGCCACCTTTATAGCCACCCAGTTACGGTGTGGTGTTTGATGTCATCAAAGCATCCTTCCGGTGATGGTGATAAACATGATCTCATGGTCGAAGGAATTAGGTTACTATGTATCAGAAAGCATATAGCAATTGAACTATTTAAAATGACTTGATCTTTATGCTACGCTTATCTATAGGAGTATGTCCATCATACCATTCTCCTAATGATATGATCTTGTTGTTAATAACATCTCAATGTTCATGATAGGGAAACCACAATCATCTATTAACCAACAAGCTAGTATGATGAAGAGGCTTTACTAGGGACTTTAATTTATTTTACAAATCACACAAGTATTAATGTTTCCTTGTTAATACTGTTATAGCATGAATGTAAACATTTATCATAAACACAAAGATATAATAATAACTATATTTATTACTGCCTCTAGGGCATATCTCCAACGGTCTCCCACTTGCACTAGAGTCAACTAATCTAGATTACATGGTAATATACCGAACACCCATGGCAGTTTGGTGTTGGTCATGTTTTGCCCTCGGGAGAGGTTTAGTCAACGGATCCGCGACATTCAGATCTGTGTGTACTTTGCAAATCTTTATGTCCCCGTCTTGGACATGTTCTCAAATAGCATGAAAATGCAGCTTGATGTGCTTCAGCTTCTTGTGTGACCTTGGTTATTGCGCATTGGCTATGGCACCCATGTTATCACAGTAGATAGACAATGGGTCCAGCGCACTTGGAACCACACCGAGCTCTGTAATGAACTGCTTCATCCATATCGCTTCTTGTGAAGCCTCCGAAGCAGCTATGTATTCCGATTCAGTTGAAGATCTCGCCACAACGCTTTGCTTTGCACTCCTCCAGCTAACTGTTGCACCATTCAAAATAAATACGTATCAAGATTGTGATTTAGAATCATCCGGATCGGTGTTCCAACCAGCATCGGTGTAACCATTAAAAACGAGTTGTTCATCACCTCCATAAGAAAGAACCATATCCTTAGTTTTTCTCAAGTACTTAAGGATGTTTTTGACCGCTGTCCAATGATCCACTCCTGGATCACTTTGATATGCAATGTCGGGTCTAGTACATAGCATGGCATACATTAGAGATCCTATGGCTGAGGCATAGGGAGTCTTACTCATCCTTTCTCTATCTTCTGCCGTTGCTGGACTTTGAGTTTTACTCAAGGTCGTATTGGGCAACATGGGCAAGAATCCTTTCTTGCTATCTTCCATTCCAAACCTCTTTAGAACTTTGTCCAAATATGTACTTTGTGACAATGATATTAGGCGTCTTGATCTATCTCTATAAATCTTTATGCCTAATATGTAAGCTGCTTCGCCAAGATCTTTCATTGAAAAACTATTATTCAAATATTCCTTGACACTATTAAGAAGGTCTACATCATTCCCAATCAACAATATGTCATCTACATATAGTATTAAGAATGCTACAGAGCTCCCACTCACTTTCTTGTAAATAAAAGCTTCTCCATAAGTTTGTATAAAACCAAAGCTTTTGATTACCTTATCAAAACGTTGATTCCAACTTCGGGATGCTTGCTTCAATCCATATATGGACCTTTGAAGTTTGCATACCTTGTCAGCACCTTTAGGATCGAAAAAACCCTTGGGTTGCATCATATACAACTCTTCATCAATGTCTCCATTGAGGAACGCTGTTTTGACATCCATCTGCCATATTTCATAATCGTAATATGCAGCGATTGCTAACAAAATCCTCATAGATTTTAGCTTCGCTACTGGTGAGAAAGTCTCATCGTAGTCAACTCCTTGAATTTTTCGAAACCCTTTTGCGACAATTCGAGCTTTATAGACAGTAACATTACCATCAGCATCTGTTTTCTTCTTGAAAATCCATTTGTTCTCGACAGCCTTTCGGCCATCCGGTAAGTCCACCAAAGTCCATACTTGGTTTTCGTACATGGATCCAATTTCGAATTTCATGGCTTCTTGCCATTTATTGGAATCTGGGCTCATCATCGCTTCCTCATATGTCTCAGGGTCATCGGTGTTGTTCACCAACATGACACTCATAACGGGATCATACCAATCAGGAGTGGTACGAGTTCTCGTTGACCTGCGAGGCTCTGTAGCAACTTCAACCGAAGTTTCATGATCATCATCATTAGCTTCCTCTCTTATTGGTGTAGGCACCATAGGAACTTCTTCCGGTGCTACGCTACTCGCAAGTTCGAGAGAAGGTTCAACAACCTCGTCTAGTTCTACTTTCCTTCCAGTCACTTCTTTCGAGAGAAATTCTTTCTCTAGAAAGGATCCATTCTTGGCAACGAAGATTTTGCCCTATGAAAAAATGATAGAAGGTATACCCGATACTTTCCTTCGGGTATCCTATGAAGACGCATTTTTCCGCTTTGGGTTCAAGCTTGTCCGGCTGTAACTTCTTTATATAGGCTTCGCAACCCCAAACTTTAAGGAACGACAATTTAGGTTTCTTCCCAAACCATAATTCATACGGTGTCGTTTCAACGGATTTAGATGGTGCCCTATTTAAAGTGAATGCGGCTGTTTCTAATGCATAACCCCAAAATGATAGCGGTAAATCTGTAAGTGACATCATAGAACGAACCATATCTAAGAGAGTTCGATTACGATGTTCGGACACACCATTACACTGTGGTGTTCCCGGCGGTGTCAATTGTGAAAGTATTCCGCATTTCTTCAAATGCTCGCCAAACTCGTAACTTAGATATTCACCTCCACGATCAGAATGTAGAAATTTAATCTTCTTGTTACGTTGATTCTCTATCTCACTTTGAAATTCCTTAAACTTCTCGAAAGTTTCGGACTTATGTTTCATGAAATAGATATACCCATATCTACTCAAGTCATCCGTGAAGGTAAGAACATAACGATAACCACCGCGTGATGCTACACTCATTGGTCCACACACATCGGTATGTATGATTTCCAGTAGGTCTGTAGCTCGCTCCATCATACCAGAAAATGGAGTCTTAGTCATTTTACCCATCAGACATGCTTCGCATCTTTCAAGTGATTCAAGAAGTCCATCGGAATGGAGTTTCTTCATACGCTTCACTCCGATATGACCAAGACGACAGTGCCACATATAGGTCGAGTTATCGCACAATTTCAAACGTTTAGCCTCAATGTTATTTATGTGTGTATTACTACAATCGAGATTCAATAAGAATAGACCATCTATCAAAGGTGCATGTGCATAAAACATATTACTCATATAAATCGAACAACCATTATTCTCGGATTTAAACAGGTAACTGTAACTACCTCGGTGAATTACGCTCTTAGTTACAAGCCTGGATGAGCGGAAATGGTTAAAATAGTACGGTGGGGCCAAATGCCACTCACAGGTAGACCTTTCGGCCGTCCTAACCATTTCCAAACATCGGGACAAGAACGAGCGGCGTAATCGGCAGGCGAAGGGATCAACTACATACACAAATGAGTATGTATGCAAGCCACCATACAATAGTCCTCAGAGCCATTCCATCTAAAAGAAATAGAAATATTGCAACGCCATACGGCAAGATCCAAATATCCTAGATAGATATAATAGTTTAGGATATCTCCTCATACATCAAACATCAGAGTATCAGGCGGAAGCGGAAAAAAAGATCCGAGTACGGATAAGAAGCAAATTGGCATAAGATGCCCCATAAATAAACACATCCCGCCCACAGATCTCACGGATCCCCGTTCCCGGAATCTCTACACCGAATGATCGTTGCCCACATCGTCCGTCTCCTCCACCCAGTATCCATCTTGCGAGCTTACCTGTTCATCTGAATCAAACAATTTATCGTGTGAGACCCTAGGGGTACTCAGCAAGTCTTTATGCCTCTAAAGGGGACACAACCTGGGGTGACGCAATTGCAGCAAAAGATAAACCCTAACAATTCCATAGATACTCGCTAACCATCCGCCTAACCAAAGATAGACGGATGTCCGTGAATTAATAACAACAGTTATAACAGTAATATTAGCAGATCCATCCTCCTCCTCGCTTACCGACGAGGAAGCGGACGAACAACCCCCCCATCCGTTGGCAGTTTTATTATCCATTCCATGAGTGTTGCACTATTTACTAGTCAGGTATTTCGTCAAATTAAAAGCGGTACTTTAGTTATACTTGTCTATGATCGAGAAACTGTGCTCCAAGTCGTCCATAACCGCGGACACGGCTTTCAAAAAGTTTTACCCTGCAGGGGTGCACAAATAGCAACACACACTCGATCAACCTCGGAAAAACCAAATCAAAACCCAACGAGGCAGTCACGACAAAGCGATCACAGGATTCAGAAATATTTCAGGGGGCCACCCCATTAAGCTACCCGCAACGAAGTTAGCCGACTCCGAGACGGACTCAAGGTTTGCGTCAGTGGCTGTAAACGACTAGGAACCCGAAAGTGTGACTGGGCTTGTCGATACCGCGAAAACACTCCGCTTCCCTAAACAGTACAGGTGCATCCTCGCACAATCTTAAATAAAGCAGTAAAGCATGGCATAAGTACAGAATAGTAATAAAGCCCCAAACTACTTTGTGGCCCCAAGAAATAAGAATGAATCAAGCTCTGGCTCAGGGGGGGTTCATAAGCCTCCCGGATGTGGATAGCGCAAATATTCAAGGAACAGGAATCAAGTACTCGGGGTCCTACGGGACACAAGTGAGCATGAAAAACCAAATAGCAGATATTGCTCACCGGTGCCACTTTCATTAGTTATCCCATTACTACTCAGGTTAAGTTGTTTAGGTACCTCGTTATCCATCAGACACTCACATACCCTACACATGCTGTTCTACGACTCGCATGGCTCAAACAACTCCTGTAGTAGTGGCTCATGGGATGGAGGAACAAGCTTCGGTGGGGTTTAAAAGTAAAGGCTATGCAGTACTTGGGATTCAGTTTAATGCAATCGCGACTCGAGGATGCAAGAATAAGATAGAGGCAATAGGTACTATATGTATGCAAGCATGTGGTAGTGCTTGCCTGGCAGCTCAGTTGAAGCGAGAGAAGGATCTGGGTAGTGCTCCTGGGTCTCTTGATATATCCCCTGCTCAGCGTCTATTCGAAGAAGAACCAAACAAACAAGGGCCAACATAAATAAAGTGCACAAGCATATGATTAAAATGCGACAAGCAAACAATCATGCCATGATGAATGATGCACAATTTGTATGGCAATAAAGTAGCATGGCATGGGTGAGGTGTGGAATACAAGAAATAAGCATTTCATGGAGTTTTGATCATATTTTATACTCAAATAAATTGCTGTATACTTTATATTTACATGATGCATGCTGCAATTCAGAACATGGAATGCATAAACAGAAAGGTCTCGTCGAGCTAATCATTTTCGACATATTATTTGTCAAATTTAGAGTTATAAAACAAAAGTTATTAATTAATTAAGACAAAGGGCATTTTATTGTAATTTTAATCAACTCAAAATTTTAAATGCTCAAAATATGTTTTGAAGGGCATATTTGAAGTCCTCACATTTTTCTGATTTCAAAACATATATTATTTGCTTCATTTGGATTTATATTTTAAAAGATATATTAAAACAGATTTAAATTTGAATTTAAAATAGATTTGAAAAGTTTAAATTTAAACAGATAAACAGAAAAACTTTTGTTACACGCACAGAACCAGCCACAGACAATGACCAGTGGGTCCAGCGCTGACTCAGCAGCTCAGCGCGCGGCAAACCTTTTTACACCGCGGGCTGGCCTAGCCTCAGAGGGTGACAGATGGGGCCGGCAGCCTCGCGGGTCCACTGCGCGCGCAGCCGTCCAGCGGATGACACGTCGCGGATCCAGGGGGCTACGGGTTGAGGGCTGGAGAGCTGGGGGGGTTTTCTGCAAGATTGTCGGGCGGCTGACTAGTGGGCCACGAGGTACCGCGGGTTGAGCAGAAAAACAAAAAGGGGGCGATCTGTAAAACTACCACGGTACTGTGGATCTTCGTCTCCACGGTCTGACGGAGATCCGCGCGCGGTGCAGAGCGGGGGATTCGAACGCGGGTCGCGGCCGTCCGCGCTGATGGGGCTAACCGGTGCGGCTGGCTCGGGGAGGTTGCTAGGAGGGAAAAGGGCGGCTAGATGAGGCTCTCCGCGACGCGGCGACGCAGAGGACGCACGCGCACGCGACGCACCGAGAGCGCTCGATGTTTGGTCCGGCGAGAACAGTGAGCTACGGCGAGGACGGAGGTGTCAGTGGGAAGGAGGAGCTCACCGGGAGGTTGTTGGTGCGGTCGGATCGGCTTGGGACGCAGGGGATCGACGACGGCGCAGACGGACGGCGAGGTTAGGGTTTCGGAGACGCGGTGATGGTCCTGGTGGCTCGGGTGCTTCTCCTCCGCGACGGCGTGTACAGGTTGATGCAGGGGTGCCGCGCGGTCTTCCTCGACACCTGTGATCGCCACGCCACCGGCTGGTACGAGGAGGGGAGGTGGAGGCCGACGGTGGCCGGCAAGGGAGGGTGGTCGTTGGTGGAGAGGAAGGAGAGGAGAGGGCAAGGCCCTGGGGTAGATCTGGCGGGACAGAGACGTGGGAGGTGGTGGCAGATAGCAGAGGGAAAGGGGAGGAGCGTGTGGGCGCGGGGTAGATGGAAAAGGTGGTCTCAGGTGCCACCTTTCCCTCCTCCTCCTCACGTGGTCGGGCAGGCTCGGCCTGGGGCTGGTCCAGGTTAGGGCAGGTGGCCAGGAAGAGGAGAGGTAGGTCCGGGGTGGGGCTAGCTGGCAGGTAGAGAAGAGAGAGGGCAGGGAGAGAGGAGGCTCGGGTGTAGCTCGGTTAGGAGCTAGGGTTGGCTAGGGGAAGGCTCGGGTTGGAGGGTAGGCTCGGGCTGGTGGGGCATTGTGGCAGGGAGAGAAGAGAGGGAGAGTGGCTCGGGTAGATGCTAGGGTTTTGGAGAGAGGGGGTAATTAGCTAGGTTAGAGCTCGGGTTAGGTTTTGTCTAGAGAGAAGATTAGAGATTGAGGGACTAGGGAAAAGGTGGTGAGGGTTAGAGAGAGGTTGATGTGGTGATAAGGTTTAAGCAAGATCAAACAAGACCAAGCCAAAAGGAGGAAGAGAGAGATGAGAGGTGAGGTGTGTGAGGTTTTAACATGATCCAAACAAGATCAAGCAAGAAGAGGGGAAGAGAGAGAGATGGGAGATGAGCCACTCAAAAATTCAAATAAAAACAAAGGAGGACCAAAGTTGGAGAAGGTTGCATGGCCCATGCAAAAATGATAATTGCCATGATTAAAATATTGTGAAAACAATAATATTAACATGGCATTATTCTTATGCATTCCCCAAAATTGGAATAAAGCCAAGCAAAAGAATTTAAAGGAAAGTTCCAGATGGAGTAGATGGTTATGATCACATTTGATTATAATTGGGACTTGCTAGTGTGTATATTCCACTAGATGTTTAATAGTCCCAAAAATATCCCAACATGAGCATAAATCCATGATAATCCATATGAAGCTAGGAAAAAGGAGCATTACTCATAATGCATGCAAAGGTGGCTCCACATATCAATAATGTGAAAACAACATGATGCTAAGACGAGAGCATGTGGAAATAAAATTGGATCCATCCCAACCCACATGAGCTAGAGGTAAAATCCCAATAAAGTGCAAAGCTCATATTTAGTTGGATGGTGGAATTATAAGGTGGTGAAAGAAAGGGTGGTGGAATGGAATAAAAGATATGCCCCCAACAAACTTGGGCATTTAAACAATATATCAAAAACCAAATACAATATCAAGAGGCAAATACAATTTATCAAGGCATATGAGAGAAGAACCAAATCAAAAGGGTTTTATATGATGCTCAAATGCAAGGTGGCATGATGACATGAGCATGATAACATGATGATGCAATCTAAACATGTAGGAAGGTAGCATTATATAGACTAGGCTAGTAGCATTGCAATTGTTAGACAATTGGGATGCTACAGTAACCGTCTCACAATAAATAAGATCCCGATATAATGTTCATGCTCAACGCAGGCACCAAATAACAATTATTTAAGTATAAAACTAATCCCGATGGTAGATGAAGAGGTAGCGTGCCGACCGCGATCACATCAACCTTTGATCCATTTCCAACGCGCATCGTCACCTCGTTCTTCGCTAGCTTCCGTTTATTCTGCAGCACCTGTTTCGAGTTACAAATATGAGCAACCGAACCAGTATCAAATACCCAGGCACTATTACGAGTACTAGTGAGATACACATCAATAACATGTATATCGGATATACCTTTCTTCTTGATGTTGTCGTTCTTCAAATCCGCCAAGTACTTTGGGCAATTCCGCTTCCAGTGACCCTCTTGCTTGCAGTAAAAGCACTCAGTATCAGGCTTAGGTCCAGCCCTGGTCTTCTTCGTCGGTGCGGTAACTTTCTTACCACCCTTCTTGAAGTGTCCCTTTTGCTTATACTTGCCTTTCTTGAATTTGGTGGTCTTATTGACCAACAACACTTGGTGCTCTTTCTTGATCTCCACTTCTGCAGATTTCAACATGGAGAAGAGTTCTGGCAACGTCTTGTCCATGTTTTGCATATTGTAGTTCATCACAAAGTTCTTGTAACTTGGTGGTAGTGATTGGAGGACACGATGTATCCCCAAAGAATTAGGAATCACTATACCCAAACTTTGGAGTTTGTTTGCATTCCCAGACATCTTAAGCACATGCTCACTGACGGAGCTGCCCTCTTCCATTTTGCAGTTAAAGAACTTTTCAGAAGCCTCATAACTCTCAACTGTCGCGTGAGCCTCAAATATCATTTTGAGTTCACGGACAATATCATGTGGGTCTGAATTCTCAAACCTTTTCTGAAGCTCCGATTCCAAACCATACAAGATAGCACACTAAACTGTGGAGTACTGGTTCTTCCGAGTTAGGTAAACATTCTTTACTTCATCGGTAGCAGTAGCTGCAGGCGGGTCACCCAGCGGTGCATCCAGCACATAGGTCAAATTACCAGCATTGAGGACAATCCTCAAATTGCGGAACCAATCCGCGAAGTTGCTTCCATTGTTTTTCAACTTTTCTTTCTCTAGGAACGCATTAAAATTGATGGTAGGGGTCGCCATTGATCTACAACATATTTGCAATAGTTTAGACTAAGTTTATGACAAATTGAGTTCTAATTAATAGTTAAATTAATCTAGGTGAACTCCCACTCAAAACAATATCCCTCACATTGTTTTAGTGATCACACGAACCAAATCCACCACATCAAAACCAATCATCACGAGAGTTGATGTAGCTTCAATGGTGAACAATTGACATGTTCATCATATCTACTATATGATTCATGCTTTAGCTTTCGGTGATCCGTGTTCCGAGACCATGTCTGTACATGCTAGGCTCGTCAAGATCAAACCTTAGCTTCTGCATGAGCAAAACTGGCCTGCTCACGTTGTATACACTTGCAGAATCTAACACACCTGATCATCACGTGGTGCTTCGAAACAACAAGCTTTAGCAACGGTGCTAACTGAGGATGAACACTTTAAAACTTGAAATTTGTGTGCTTGAGGGATCATCTTATAATGCTACCGTCGTTAACTAAGCAATACAAGATGCATAAAGGATTAACATCACATGCAATTCATAATATGTGATATGATATGGCCTTTCTTCTTTGTGCTTCCGATCATCCATCTTCAAGCACGAACATGATCTCCATCATCACCGGCATTGCATCAAGGTCAATGACGTTGCTCCATGGTTGTCGTCCACCAGCTTCAACTATTACAACTACTTTGAATAGACACGCGGGTCTTAACAGAAATTAAAGACAACCATATGGCTCCTGCCGGTTGCTAACTTATAATAAGGAACATTGCATACATCAAATATAATCACAATCATGGCCATATCACATCACAGCACACCCCTGCAAAACAAAGTTAGACGCCTCTAATTTTCTTTGCATATTTTACGTGGTTTGGGGCTTTCGATAAGTGTCGCTCTAACTTACGAACAAGAACCACAATGTTGATGCTAGAACAAGCAAGTGCCCGTTGTAAATTGGATCTTACTATAATGGGAGAGACAGACACCCGCAAAGCCACTTATGCAATACAAGTTGCATGTTTAGCGTGGAGAAAGTCTCATGAACGATGTCATGTAAGGTTAGCCCGGGCCGCTTCATCCCATCATAGTGCAAGATGCAAAGTACACAAGAAGCAATTGATAATAAAAGCACCACCGCCCACAATGACCATTGTGTTCTACTCGTGCAACAGATCTACATATAGACACGGCACTGATACCACTGTAGGGGTTCGTAGCATGGAAAACAAAAAAATTCTACCGCATGCAAACAAACAAGCCAAGATATATCTACTAGATTGTAGCAACGAGTCGATAGTGAAACTCACCCTCTAAGATTCCAAAGCGGTTAACGAGAGCGGATTCTCATGGGTGATGTAGTCGTACTCTTGCCGATCTCAAGATCATGTAGACGATCCTTCCGGCGCCGCGTTCTGGCAGCGCTCCCGCAGTCGGTCACACGTTCAGTACTCGATGAAGTCCTTCCTCTCCCTTGTTCCAGCAGGAAGCGGAGGTTGTACCACTCTCCTCGCGATTCTGGCAGCATGACGGCGTGGTACCGGAAGTAGAGGGGAGATCTCGCAGGGCTTCGCCTTAAGCAGGAGCGGGTATGGTGGACTATGAGAGAGGCCTCGGTGATCTAGGGTTTAGACACACCAAGGAGAGGGAGCTAGGCCGGCGGCTAGAGCAAGAGGAGAGCCCCAACTCGACGACTTGGCAAAATCCTAGGAGGCGGCGGCAACTTTGGTGGAGGCCGGCGGCTAGGGCTAGGGTTTAGAGGAGAGAGGTGTAGGTCTAGAGGGGCACCCTTGCCCCTCCTTTTATAGGTGGGAGGGCGCGGCCAAGGGGAGGGGAGTCCCTCCCCAACTCAGCCTCCTTGGCCAGCGATGGAGGGAGAGGGACTTCCTCCCCAAGTAGGTTTCCTACTCTCCCTCCACCAAGCAAACTTGTCGTTTGACTTTTCAAATTGGCGTTTGACTTTTCAAACTAGGATTTGATTTATCCTTTATTTTGCTCAGTGATGACACCTAGTACATGATGCAACCATTCCAACTTGTAATGACACATTCATGTACCCTTCCCCTCCGGAGTGTCGGACCTTCCGGAACCTTCTAGAACATTCCCGATGAAAAACACCGGAATCATTCTCCAACCCCAAAACAGGACTTTCCTTATATGAATCTTATTCTCCGGACCATTCCGGATCTCCTCGTGATATCCTGGATCCCATCCGAGACTCCAAACAACATTTGGTCTCTTACTCATCATTCCATAACTACTCAACAACATCGAATCCTTAAGTGTGTCTCCCTACGGTTCGTGAATTATGCAGACATGATCGAGACACTTCTCCAATCAATAACCAATAGAGGAATCTGGAAATTCATATGGCTCCCACATATTTCTACGATTACTTTGCGATCGAATGAACCACTTACATACGATACCAATTTCCCTTTGTCTCACGATAGTTTACTTATCCGAGGTTTTGATCGTCGGTATCTCTGCATACCTAGTTCAACCTCGTTACCGATAAGTACTCTTTTCTCGTTCCCGTGGTATGTGATCCCTTGTGAGCCAGTCACATGCTTGCAAGATAATTGGATGACATTCCACCAAGAGGTCCCAGAGTATATCTATCCGTCATATGGATGGACAAATCCCACTCTTGATTCATGTGTCTCAACCCATACTTTCCAAACACTCAATGCCACCTTTATAGCCACCCAGTTACGGTGTGGTGTTTGATGTCATCAAAGCATCCTTCCGATGATGGTGATAAACATGATCTCATGGTCGAAGGAATTAGGTTACTATGTATCAGAAAGCATATAGCAATTGAACTATTTAAAATGACTTGATCTTTATGCTACGCTTATCTATAGGAGTATGTCCATCATACCATTCTCCTAATGATATGATCTTGTTGTTAATAACATCTCAATGTTCATGATAGGGAAACCACAATCATCTATTAACCAACAAGCTAGTATGATGAAGAGGCTTTACTAGGGACTTTAATTTATTTTACAAATCACACAAGTATTAATGTTTCCTTGTTAATACTGTTATAGCATGAATGTAAACATTTATCATAAACACAAAGATATAATAATAACTATATTTATTACGGCCTCTAGGGCATATATCCAACACACTTACCTCTACCGAGGATAGACCAGATCAGCGATTCGACTGCAGGATGTGAGAAGCTCTCCTTCCTCGGCGCCAACTCAGGCTACAATAAGATTTGGCTGAAGGTGAAGATCAGGAGAAAACAGCGTTCATCACGCCGTTCGGGCTGTTCTGCTACAACACCATTCCCTTCAGGCTAAAAAACGCAGGTGCCACGTACCAGAGGTGCATGCAGGCGTGTCTAAAAAACCAGATCGGTCGCAACATCCAAGTCTATGTCGACAACATAGTCATTAAGACCAGGGAAGGCAAGACACTGATCGACGATCTCCGCGAGATGTTCGATAACCTTGATCACTACAAGATCAAGCTGAACCCAGAAAAGTGAGCCTTCGGTGTCCCATCTGGCCAACTACTCGGCTACCTCATCTCCCAACGAGGGATCGAGGTGAATCCGAAGAAAATACGGGCCATACTGACCATGGAGAAGCCGAAGAACCTCAAAGGTGTCTAGCAGCTAGCTAGGCGCATCGCGGCGCTGAGTAGATTCATCAGTCACATGTGTGAGAAGGCCTTTCCCTTTTACCAGATGTTGCGCAAGACGGACAAGTTTGAGTGGACACCCGAAGCAGACGATGCATTCGAGAACCTTAAGCGACTGCTCTCCACCTCGGTTGTCCTAGTCAAACCAATAGGAGCGAGAACCTCTTCTGATATACATCGCAGCCACGCATCAGGTGGTAAGCATCGTACTCGTGGTCAAACGACCCAAAGATTGCAAGACTCATGGGGTCCAACGCTGCAACACACTAGTTTTAGTTAATCTTACCTTAGGATTTTGATTGCGCATTCATAAGCATCATGCCTTAAAATGTGCATTGAAGAAAATAATAAAACCCTAAACCCTAACCTTTTTCCCCTCTTTGAAACAATTCAAATGGTTTGAATATTTTGAAAATTACCAAAATGTATGGAACCAAATTGTTATAAGGGTCCCTGCAATATTTTAACATTTGCAAATGTTCTAGTATTTTTGAAATGGTCAAAAACAGATTTGAAATGGGTTTGCAAAAGAAAGAAATAACAAAACTAAAAAGAAAAAGGTTTTCTGTAAATAAAAACAAGCCAGAACCCATCCCAGGCCAGCCCAACTCTTCCTCTCCTCCCTTTCCGCCGCCCAGCACGCTCGTAGTAGCCCAGCTCGTCCCAGGAGCAGCCCACTCGGGCTGTAACTCTTCACATCTCAACCATGTCGTCTTCCTCGTCGTCGGTAAGCTGCTGCCTGGCAGCACCGTTTTCGTCGCCTCACCACCGCGCCGTGATGCGTGTTACCGCCCTGGAGCTGAGAATAAGAACCCCTGTGCTGCCCTCTCTCTCGCGTTATCCTCTTTTCCCTCTCCCTCTCCCTCTCTGGAGCTCGTTCATGTAGAGAGCTCGAACCCTAGCTCACCGAACCTCGCTATTACCGTTGTTTACGGCCTCCCCTATTCCATCTGAGACCACTGCCGTGACCGCCGTCGTTGAGTTGTTCGATTTCTCCCACTCGTGCAAGCCGAAGAAGCTCCCAGATGCCCAATCGATACCTACTTCCCCGACTCCGGTCGCCGTTGCCATGGGTGATTTCGGCCTCCCCCCGACCTCGCCGACCCCTCAGTAAGCTTCAGGTTGAGCTCATGGTCCTCCTGGACCTCTTCTTTCTCTCCCTCCCACTCTGGTTCGTGCTTGCATCGATCACCACCATGCGCCGCCGCAAATCCTCACAGTGCTACTGTTCCGATGACCACAAGTGTGTGGCGCTGCCACCAGTGGTCTGCCTCGATCCCCTCTTTGCAACTAGCCCACCCACAAGCCCACGCGCGCAACGAATCCACGGATTCGATCCCAATCCGAGAGCTTCTTCATTGCTGATGTCATGATGACATCAGCATGACGCAGTAATCCCGTTTACTTTTCTTAAATGTTTCTTTAATTATTTTTTCTGGAAAAATCAATATCCCATGGGGCTCAATCGTCAATGACTGGGGGTAGCCTAAGCCCCTGTGAGAAACGCCCCACCCCTCTTGTGACGTCAGCTTGCTTCTGTGCTGAAGCAGTAAACCTATTTAAAATGGTTTAATAAATCCAGAAAATGAATAAAACTTGTAAAATCAATAACATATGATTTATAAGTCAGAAAAATATGAATAATATATCAAAATGTTCAGAAAAATGAGATATACCTCTTTAAGCTATAATCATGCATTGTTAAACAACTTTCACTAATAGAAGAACATAGTAACCCCTCATAGGTAATTCTGGAGTTTCCCCGAGTTAGGGTTTGCACCCCTCGGAACCCCGATTAAATGGTCGAGCATGTCTTAGGGTTACTTTTCAATACAATTTAACTTGTCATACCATCATCCTTGCTTGAGCATTGCATCGATGCCATGTGTTGATTGTTTCCTTCTCTTTCTGGTGTTTGCTTCTTCCTTGGTAGAATACGACATCGAGATCGAGATCGAAGCCCGAGGTCAACACCGTCGAAGATTGAAGATCGACGAACAATACTTGACCAACTGTAACCAAGTCAAGTACAAGGCTCTTGAAGATCTACTTAATGGTTATCAACTGGCAAAGGCAAGCATAGCCCCACCATGATATAATCCTATGATTTCAAAAGCATTTCAATTCTTTCCATGATGCATACGATTCTACTATGGTCTTTTATCGACAGATAGAGTATCCTATCTATTGCAATACTCCCTTTGAGCTTATATTACCCGATCCACTACTCCTAGCATATCTAGGTTTGGCTTGTGTGCATTGCTAGAGCTATTATCTGTGTCTTGCTTAGCCATGCTTAGCTGTTGAGTCTGGTCCATCTAGATGATGTATCAGATGCAAATAATCTAGTATGATAGGAGAACCTGTTAAGATGAGATCAGAGGTGATAAGAGATTAAACAAGCTAAGGCTTGTATGGGAGGCCACTGTGGGATGTGGTTTTTCTAGTCCCATGCTCACCACCACTAGGACCTGAGTTCTTGCCTTTGGAACTGAGACGACCGTACAACCACACAGGGCCTGGAAAACATCACGAGCAACTAACTTTCCTAGTAGATTCCATGAGTCACATAGTTCGGGCGTTCCATTTGACATATGCATAGAAAACCTTTTGAAAGATTTGTCGGGTGAAGGTGCATTCATAACAGGTAGGGAAGCGTGGACCGGGTTGCTTGGGGTTGATAGCGCCCCTGGTAAACCAACCTCTCCTCACATCTTTAAGTACCGGCTTCCGGATTTGACCCGTTATGGCGGAACCATACTTATTGTGTGACTCATGGTCTCGGCGAATGCATGGTAAAGGTCATGTCTAACCACCCTCTGCTGGCCTTCCAAGGAAGAGGGCTAATCATTGTGGCATTAAGAGAAGGTTAGTACGTGTGGGTAAAGTTGTACACCCCTGCAGGGTAATAATCTTTTCGAAAATCCGTGTTCACGGTTATGAACGACTTGGCGACCGGACTCAAGATCATAGAGAACTACAACCTAATCGTAAAACCTGGTAGATCAACGTGTGCTTAAGGATTCTTCCTCATGGGTATGAGGGGGTGATCCTAGATAGGGTTCAGATGATGATGATTTGGTGGATATCAAAAGATGATGATCAATACTTTGGAGATGCCGCTCACTTATCCTCTTTTAAAATACACTAAATAGACGAGCTTCTTCTCTCCCTTGTTTTATAAACAAAGAAGGCTTTATGCAAAACAACTCCACCAGCCTTAAGTCTTGCAGAGTACACCATGTACTCACCCTTGCTTTGATGATACATTTGGCAGAGTAAGTATTCCCTGAAGATCAGTTGGGTACTACATCGACAATGACGAGTAGCTTGGGGTTCCCGGCCGGCAGCCTGGAATCTATGGGCTGGGACGTCATCGTTATGCTTCAGGCCTCTTAGGCCATTTGTTAAGTTTGCTATACTTAATAGCATAATTTTCCTTCCGTTGTTTGATGTTTGTGGTCAGTGACCTATGCTTGTAATAATTTGGTTCTTTGCTTAGTTATGAGCTTGTTGTAATAAAATTTGTGCCATAGGGTCACTGACGTGTTATCGATTTTTCGTTGGATATCCTGGAGCTCAAGGTTAAGCTTATGTCAGACGGAGATCTGGGATTTGTTTAGCCCTGATCCCGGGGGTGTCACAGGTTTTTGTATCAGAGCATCACCGACTGTAGGAAACCCTTTCTATTGGTCGATGTTGAGTCTAGTGTTTGTGAAAATTATTTTAAAATTTGAAAAGTATTTGCGAAAACTCTAGTATGCTTCTTTTACTCCTTACCCATTTTCGCCCAAACTCTGAGTTATCTTATCTGGTGTTGATGTTGAAAAGTTTTGATATCTCTTCTAGTTCTTCAAAGATTAGGTGCCTTTTGGGCATGTCGTTTATCAGCCAGTTGACCTAGTGTTGAGTTCTCTAGAGTTGTGTGTATTGATAATTCCTTGTTTACCCTTGCTCCCGTTCATCGGAGAGATTCCTTTCCATCATGATCTCTCTACCTTTTGAACCCACAATTTTATATTGTTGGTTCTACAATGTTCTTTTCTAGGCTTCGAGGTCTCCTTTCGACTCGTATGCCTCCTTTTTGTTTGTTGGGTACTTCAGAAGTCGTTTCTTCTCTTGGAAGCTACCTAGTGATTACTATCTTGTAGTGTACTTTGTGTCACTCAAGTAGTAGTTACTCCTTTCTTTGGGTTTTAACCCTTGGACTTGAACCGAAGATCCCCGATTGTGCTGGATTCTGGTGTTGTGAATCTTGTACATGACGCTGATCTTTAATACAAGATCCAATCCTTTGACTCCTATTGCTAATGTTCACACATTACCTCAGAATGGCTGGTATTACAATTCTAGCCTTCAAGCTTGTGGTCTTTGTCACGATTGAATGGTGACAACCAAGGACTTCCACTACCACTAGCTATGGCAGATATTCTTTAATGGAACCAAATAGATCACGACAAGAGTACTCCTTGAGAGTCTTGCATCCATACTCGTGACTCTGCCACACCTTACCCATTCCCTGCATTGGTCTTCGGAAGATTGTTGACTTATGCATCCACATGTCGGGATTTTATCCTGAGCATGTTCTTTTCCCTTGTTGTTTTCCGACCTTTGTCTACCAGTTGGTAGCCAAGTATTTATCTACATTGGTGTCTTCCGAAGCAAGATACTCTTGTGGTCCGTCATGACAAACCATTTCGAGATGTTAGGAGAAACAAACTCCAGTACCTCGTCATATCCAGGACCAGGTCAAAGTGTTGTAATCCGCAGATCAAGAGACATTGATTAGCTCCTATCTATTCTACCTTAAAGTACCACACTCTTTTATACTAAGAGGTCGAGCTTAGTTTCATAACCCCTTAATGAAGTGATGCTTTCACACATCTTTACCACCCTTCTTCGAGCTTTCGTGCCTGTAAGTGAAGCGTGTGTGTAATAATGTGGCTATCTAAGGTTCCTAGCAATTTTCATTGTTTAGAACTCAAAGGACATTTGTGTCATTCTTAGCGTGATTGGTTAAACCCAACACTAAGCAAAGGATGATTGTGCCACCAAGATCGCTATTCTGGTGCACTCCCCTCGGTCAACGAGTAAGGTTTGTGCCGAAGCTCTAAGACTATGTCTTCTTGCCTTACAAAGCAAGTTTCCTCTCGAACTAAGTGACATATCGGTGGTTCGTGATATCCTAGATGTCTACTAGAAGTATCGCCATGTTGCCACATGACCGTGTTGTCAACTTCTTGAGCAAGCAAGTTCTCTGGACTGCTCCTTTCTCCAAGAATCCGTACTACATACCCCTGAACTAGTTGGTTGAGCTTACACAACAACTTGGAGAGTTGTAATACAAAAGTTCTTTCTAACTTTGTATCTTCTAAAAGGGATGTCTAGTTTTGTTCGTGTTGAAGAAAGATAGTATCCCCTTCGTGGATATGTTATCTTCCCTACCTTCGGTTTGATTTGGGCTATTGCCAAATCAAACTCAGTTACAAGGACTATATTGATGTTGTTTCTACTTGTGATGTTTCACTTGAGTACATCTTCATGTTCTTTGATCTGACCAATAGTTGCCTTATTCATATGACATATGAGTCCATCTTCTTGGAGTGTCTCAATAAGTTTGTTGTTGAGCCATCGATGTCATCCTTATCTCATCCATGCTAGATTAGATTCATATGGAACATTTGGCGTTAATGTTGGAAACTTTTGAGAACCATCTTCGAGTTATCTCAAAGTATGAGTTTTGGATGTTAGAAGTGACCTTCTCCGATTCATGTGCAAATGTAGAAAGATGTCATTGTGGATTTGAGTAGAGTTATCTCCGTTCCTTAAGGATACATGTGTGTTTTATTGTTAGTACCTTATGTGTGTGCAGTTGTCTTTCGACAAGTTGCCAATACGTGTGTATAGCAATTTAGCTCATCTTTTGGAGCTTTCCACTATAGTCCATATCTTGAGAATCTAGTAACTTTACCTTTGTGGTAAATGTTGCAAACTTTCTATTCGGACATGCTAAGTCTGAAGTATCATTCCACCTAACCAAATCTGAATCTCAAGCAGATATGATGGTTGGTGTGCTTCAAGGTTTTGACATAGGTTTCTTTGTAAATATGGCAAGATTGTTGAAATGGTTGGCACAATTAGCTGGAAAGATCCTTTGTCATATTCTCTTTATTTAGCAATGACAACCACTATTCATGAGGCTCCTTCTATAAGTTGTTGTAGGAGTTGTTCTTATGGTTTCCTTTGTCTACAAAGTCCGACCTTTACTTGATGTTTGATTTCTCGAACATCAAGGAGAACATTTAAAGTAATGTTGCTAAATGTCTCTCGGTCGATTCTCTAGACCCTTTTATGTTGGCAATTGTTTTGTTGTGCCAAGTAATTGAAGTCTGAGAATGAAGTTTCTTTCTTCTCGTGTCATCAGGAATCCTCTTACCTATTTATCTAGTGGTGTGAAGTGATATCGTGATCTTTGGCAAAGATTTTGATAAACCTGGATGAATAAAGAGTTTCCTTCATTTTCTTAACCATGTTCTAAGAGTGACTATGATTTTGGTAATCTGTAGTTTCTCTCGATACATGCTCCTTGTGACTCTTATGAGTCCTCCCTACCAAAACACCTTTCTGTCTTGACCTTATGTTGGATGAAAGAGTGACCCATCTATGTCAAAGTAGTTCAACAACTTGGTTTTGTTGACCCATATCTTTGCAACCCAAATATCTACTTAAGTCTTTTAGTAGAGGTTCCCTATCGAAGTCTATGGTCATGTTCTTTCTGCTGGAAGCTTTCTTCTTCAGAATCTTCAAAACCTCCTGAAAGTTCCATGGTCTCAATCCTTATAAAGACCATCTATCCAACACTTGAAACCTTTTCCTCTTGTTTCCTCTGTTACCTTGTCGTGTTTCATGTTCGTCATCTCAAAGTTGTTTCTGAACACTCCATCTGTGAGTTGGCCATGAGATACTTTGTGCGTTGTTTAGTGTGATACCTCTTATCCTTAGAAGAGACCATGTTTCTTTCTCTCTCTATCTCTCTTCCTACCTTTGGAATCTCGGGTCGAGATTCTCGTAAGGGGGATAGAGCTGTAACACCCTAGTTTTAGTTAATCTTACCTTAGGGTTTTGATTGCGCATTCATAAGCATCATGCTTTAAAATGTGCATTGAAGGAAATAATAAAACCCTAAAAACTAACCTTTTTCCCCTCTTTGAAACAATTCAAATGGTTTGAATATTTTGAAAATTACCAAAATGTATGGAACCAAATTGTTATAAGGGTCCCTGCAATATTTTAACATTTGCAAATGTTCTGGTATTTTTGAAATGGTTAAAACCAGATTTGAAATGGGTTTGCAAAAGAAAGAAATAACAAAACTAAAAATAAAAAGGTTTTCTGTAAATAAAGACAAGCCAGAACCCATCCCAGGCTGGCCCAACTCTTCCTCTCCTCCCTTTCCGCCGCTCAGCGTTCTTGCAATGGCCCAGCTCGGCCCAGGAGCAGCCCACCCGGGCCGTACCTCTTCGCATCTCAACCATGTCATCTTCCTCGTCATCGGCAAGATGCTGCCTGGAAGCGCCGATGCCGTCGCCTCGCCGCCGCGCCGCGATGAGTGCTGCCGCCATGGAGCTGAGGATAAGACACCCTGCATTTCCCTCTCTCGCCTTATCCTCTTTTCCCTCTCCCTCTCACTCTCTAGAGCTCGTTCACGTAGAGAACTCGAACCCTAGCTCATCGGACCTCGTTGTTACCATCGTTTCTGGCCTCCCCTATTCCATTTGAGACCACTGCCAAGACCGCCATTGTCGACTTGTTCGATTGCCCCCACCCGTGCAAGCCGGAGAACCTCCCAGATGCCCAATTGATACCTCCTTCCCCGACTCCGGTCGCTGTCTCCATGGGTGATTTTGGCCTCCCCCGACCTTGCCAACCCCTCAGTAAGCTTTAGGGTGAGCTCATGGTCCTCTTGGACCTCTTCTTTCTCTCCCTCCCGCTCTGGTTTGTGCTCGCGTCGATCACCACCATGCACCGCCACATATCCTCGATGTGCTACTGTTCCGATGACCACAAGTGGGCGGCGCTTCCACCACTGGGTCCGCCTCGATCCCCTTTTTCCAACTAGCCCACCCACAAGCCCACGCACGCAACGAATCCACGGATTCGATCCCAATCCGAGAGCTTCTTCATTGCTGATGTCATGAGGGCATCAGCATGACGCAGTAATCCCCTTTTCTTTTCTTAAATGTTTCTTTAATTATTTTTTATGGAAATATCAATATCCCATGGGGCCCAATCGTCAGTGACTGGGGTATCCTAAGCCCCTGTGAGAAACGCCCCACCCCTCTGGTGACATCAGCTGCATCTGTGCTGACGCAGTAAACCTATATAAAATGGTTTAATAAATCCAGAAAATGAATAAAACTTGTAAAATCAATAACTTATGATTTATAAGTTAGAAAAATATGAATAATATATCAAAATGTTCAGAAAAATGAGCTCTACCTTTTTAAGCTATAATCATGCATTGTTCAACAACTTTCAAGACAAGTTTTAATAGAAGAACATAGTAACCCCTCATAGGTGATTCTAGAGTTTCCCCGAGTTAGGGTTTGCACCCCTCGGAACCCTGATTAAATGGTCGAGCATGTATTAGGGTTACTTTTCAATACAATTTAACTTGTCATACCATCATCCTTTCTTGAGCATTGCATCGATGCCATGTGTTGATTGTTTCCCTCTCTTTCCAATGTTTGCTTCTTCCTCGGTAGAATATGAGATTGAGATCGAAGCCCAAGGTCAACACCGTTGAAGATTGAAGATCGACGAACAATATTTGACCAACTATAACCAAGTCAAGTACAAGGCTCTTGAAGATCTACTTATCGGTTATCAACTGGCAAAGGCAAGCATATCCCCACCATGATATAATCCTATGATTTCGAAAGCATTTCAATTATTGCCATGATGCATATGATTCTACTGTGGTCTTTTATCGACAGATAGAGTATCCTATCTATTGCAATACTCCCTTTGAGCTTATATTACCTGATCCACTGCTCCTAGCATATCTAGGTTTGGCTTGTGTGTGCTAGAGCTATTATCTGTGTCTTGCTTAGCCATGCTTAGCTGTTGAGTCTGGTCCATCCAGATGATGTATCAGATGCAGATAATCTAGTATGACAGGATAACGTGTTGATATGAGATCAGAGGTGATAAGAGATTAAACATGCTAAGGCTTGTATGGGAGGCCACGATGGGATGTGGTTTTTCTAGTCCCATGCTCGCCACCACTAGGACCTGAGTTCGTGCCTTTGGAACCGAGACGAGCGTACAACCACACGGGGCCTAGAAAACCTCATGAGCAACTAACTTTCATAGTAGATTCCATGAGTCACATAGTTCGGGCGTTCCATTCGACATATGCATAGAAAACCTTTTGAAAAATTTGCCGGGTGAAGGTTCATTCATAACAGGTAGGGAAGCGTGGACCAGGTTGCTTGGGGTTGATAGTGCCCCTGGTAAACCAACCTCGACTCACAGCTTTAAGTACCGGCTTCGATATTTGAACCGTTACGGCGGAACCATACTTATTGCGTGACTCATAGTCTCGGCGAAAGCAAGGTAAAGGTCGTGTCTAACCACCCTCTGTTGGCCTTCCAAGGAAGAGGGCTAATCATTGTGGAATTAAGAGAAGGTTAGTACATGTGGGTAAAGTTGTACAACCCTACAGGGTAATAATCTTTTCGAAAAGCCATGTTCACGGTTATGAACGACTTGGCGACCGGACTCAAGATCATAGAGAACTACAACCTAATCATAAAACCTGGTAGATCAACGTGTGCTTAAGGATGCTTGCTCATGGGTACGAGGGGGTGATCCTAGATAGGGTTCAGATGATGATGATTTGGTGGATATCAAAAGATGATGATCAATACTTTGGAGATGTCGCTCTCTTATCCCCTTTTAAAATACTCTAAATAGACGGGCTTTTTCTCTCCCTTGTTTTATAAACAAAGAAGGCTTTATGCAAAACAACTCCACCAGCCATAAGTCTTGTGAAGTACACCCTGTACTCACCCTTGCTTTGTTGATACTTTTGGAAGAGTAAGTGTTCCCTGAAGATCAGTTTGGTACTACATCGACACCGATGAGTATCTTGGGGTTCCCGGCCGGCAGCCTGGAATCTATGGGTTGGGACGCCATCGTTATGCTTCTGGCCTCTTAGGCCATTTGTTAATTTTCTATACTTAATAGCATAATTTGCCTTCCGTTGTTTGAAGTTTGTGGTCAGGGACCTCTGCTTGTAATAATTTGGTTCTTTGCTCAGTTATGAGCTTGCTGTAATAAATTTTGTGTCATAGGGTCACTGCCGTGTTACCGATTCTTCGCTGGATATCCTCGAGCTCAAGGTTAAGCTTATGTCAGATAGAGGTCTGGGATTTGTTTATCCCTGATCCCAGGGGTGTCACAAACGCCCAATCTACTACCTCAGCGAGGTACTGACACCAACAAAGCAGAGGTACCCTCACTACCAGAAGCTCGCCTACGGCGTATTCATGACGGCTCGTCGGCTGGGCCACTACTTCCAGGAGCATCAGATAATGGTCATCAACGAGGCGCCACTGTCCAACATCCTGAACAACCCCGAATCCACGGGACGCATACCCTGTGGGGCATCGAGCTATACCCTCTAGACATAGTCTATGAGCAGCGCAAGGCCATCAAATCTCAGGTCCTCCCTGACTTCCTAGTCCACTGGATGGAACTCCAACTGCCGAACACTCCGGACATGACGCAATCTTGGACGATGCATTTCGACGACTCCAAATGAGAGGCTAGAGCAGGAGCTAGCGTCATACTGACGTCCCCTCAGGGCGACAAGATGAAATACGTCCTTCGGATGAAATTTCGCGCCTCCAACAACGAGGCCAAATACGAGGCCCTCATCCATGGAATGCGGATGTCCAAGATCTGCGGCGCAATGCGTCTAATCATCTATGGTGACTCGAACCTTGTCGTCCAGCAGACAATGAACGAGTACGACGCTCATAGTGCCAACATGATCGCGTACCGCGCGCTCTACAACTCACTCGAAGGCGACTTTGATGCATGCGAGCTTCGGCACGTCGGAAGGGAAAACAACGAGGAAGCCGATAGACTCGCCAACATCAGCTCCACCTACGCACAGGTGCCACCATGTGTGTTCCTCAAACAAATCTGTGTACCCTCTATCAAAAGGAAATCCCCCAAGGGATCACCGAAAGAAGCAGAGCACTCGGGGGCTGTGCTACCTGAAGGATAAGAAGGACCCGAAAAGCTCAACACCGAGGCCGAGCTGGTCATCCTGATGCAGGTCATGGCGATCGAAGAGACGTGGACGCAGTCGTACCTCCGGTACCTGCTAAACAAGGAACTGCCCGATGATCCGATAGATGCCCGGCGCATATCTCGCCGGTCCAAAGCGTTCACCCACTACAATGGCGAGCTATACAAGCGCAGTATTTTGGGTGTACTCCAAAGGTGCGTCACCATCGGTGACAGCAAAACCATCCTCCAAGACATCCACGAGGGCGTCTGCGGTCATCATGCAGGCAGCCGCACCCTCGTCGCAAAAGATTTACGAGTTGGATTCTACTGGCCAACAGCCATGAACGATGCTAAGGACATCGTCCAAAGGTGCAATGAATGTCAGAGGTACGCGGACAAGCCACACGCACCAGGATAAGAGCTAAGGCCCATACCACTGGCCTAGTCCTTCGCCCAACGGGGCCTCGACATGATCGGCAAACTGCCCAAATCTTTGAAAGGAGGCCACGTCTACCTCCTGGTAGCAGTCAATAAGTTCACCAAGTGGGTCGAGGCCATGCCCGTCACCAACCAAAGCGGCAAAACTGTCGTCAAGTTCTTCGAGTCCATAGTCTACAGGTTCGGTGTGCCACACAGCATCATCACGGACAACGGCTCGAACTTCATCTCAAAGGAGTTCCAAGACTTCTGTGAGGGCCTTGGCATCAACATATCATACACCTTCATGGCACACCTCCAGACCAACGGGCAGGTCGAAAAGGCCAACGGCCTCATAGGCAACGGTATCAAGAAACGCCTTCTCTGCCCACTCGAACGGCTTGCAGGAGCCTATACAGAAGAGCTACCCTCCTTCCTCTGGAGCCTACGTACAACGCCGAACAGCGCAACTGGCTTCACACCTTTCTTCATGGTGCACGGAGTCGAATCCATGCTACTTGCCGAGGTACGCCACAAGGCCCCACGGGTCGTCGCCTACAGCGAAGCCCAGCCAACGACTGCACTCGAAGATGCCGTCGACACACTCGACGAGGAACGCGACATCGCTGTGGCTCGCTCAGCGGTCTACCAGCAGAGCCTCCGCAATTACCACAGCCGTCGGCTACGCCCAAGGTCCTTCGTTGAAAGAGACCTCGTCCTACGACTCAAGCAAGAGCGGCCGAAGAAGCTCTAGTCACCCTAGGAAGGACCCTACATCGTCATAGAAGTCATCCCAGGCGGCGCCTACCGCCTTATGGACATCGCATCAGGAGTCGAATAATCCAACCCCTAGAACATCGCACGTCTGTGACGCTTCTACCCCTAGCTACCTCTTTAATTTCAATTAGGCTACTCAGCCGAACAATGTACCTCCTCGATTACGCTATGAATAAAAGCTAAGTCCCTTGGCCGAAATTTCTTTTTCTTTGTATTACTTTTTGCTATAATACGCTTGGGGGCTATGCCTCACTTCACGACCTTGTCGACTGAGAACAATGCATACAACCTGAGTAGCTGACCACGTCAGGCTAAAGAAAAGGGCATGCACATAACAAAGCACAACGTGCTAATACAAATAAACTTTACAAAAGGGCACTACGAGCCCACTCGAAAAATACAAGCTTTACATCAATTTTTTCTTTATAGGAACTACCTATTTAGAAGAATCACATTCGCCAAATGCTCGAACAAGTCTACTATCTCCTCGGCATATTGCGCCATAGCAGCATAATGAGGACGCATATCCCAAAGAGTGCCATCAGGCCGAAGGGATGGCCTAGTCGCCAACTCCGCAAGGTTGACATCATGACGATGCAGCCGAACAAGAGAGAATGCAACCTTTACCCCAACGACTAGCTGACGTCGCACCAACTCCTTGACGTGGCCCACATTACGAAATTTCGCCAGCAGACCCCAAAGGTTGGAAGGTGCCTCATCCAAAGGAAACACGGCGGCCCAGGTGGACACCAGGGAAATCCTCGCTTGCTTCAGCACCCGAGAAACCAGGTGCATGCGATATTGCACCGTCGCAAGGACGATGGCTCAGTCGCGGTCCATCCAGAAGAAGCCCCTAGCCTCCAGGTCCTGCTGTGTCAGGCAATTCATCCGAACGGCGACGCGCTCTTTCTCTTCCTACGGAATGATATTCACACCTATAGAACATGCACACTAAACAAAAATGCAGAGCTCCACTCAAAAGAGCAGTAGTTAGACAAGACACACATTGTAGTTGCTCGCTCATTTGACGCAGTTCACCCATCAGGAACTCCTCCCTGGCAGTGGATCGCTCAGCTTTCGACTTCCACACATCGGCATGGCCCAGAATGCCAAGGATATCTTTCTCCAAGCTGCGGAAACGGTCGCGAAGAAAAACCAGCTGCGACGCATCATCCAAGGATAGACGCGGCTCAGGAGTATTCGGAGTGACAAGGAGAACCTCACCCGAAGGACCCTAGAGACAAACAAATCAAGACATGAACATCACAAACAACTCTGGAGACAGCTCGAAACATAATTTATATACATCAAGGCCACCTCATGGCATAAGTGGGGATTGTTCATCAACAAAAGATTACAAAGGCAAAAGGATAAACTATCCTAGCTACAGCACTTGGGCTTAGGCATCCGCATCCGGAGTAGCCTTAGAGCCAGATTGCCTGCTCTTGGCCTCCTCCTGTTGCTTCGCCGCATAGTTCGCCAGCAGATCAATGAGTTTCGGCCCATAACGCTTATTGCGAGAGGTGAAGAGGGCGAACACTACCTCTGAGCCATCTGCAGCTGTCAGCATCTGGGATTTAATGTGCGGCAGGTCCCGCTCCGCTCCAGACGCCATTGCCATCGCTAACCCCATGGAGGCGCTGATGCCCTTCTGCTTGCGCTTGTATGCTGCCGGAGCATCCTTCGACAGGGCATCCGCCAGAGCATCGACATCCGCAAGAGCAGTGCCCTTGGGGACGACCTCCCTATAGAAGCGCCGGAGAACTTCATTGGCCTTCGCCGGGGAGCCAGCAGCAGTACCGCAGCGATCTTCAACTACTGCGGTGGCGTCATCCAGAGCATCTCCATGCTCCAGCGCACCACGATCAAACGTGATGCCTTAAGCATCTGAAATAAAGAAGAAAAGAGACCCGAATAAGAACAAGACAAGGAGCAGTCAAAAAATACAAGACATAAGCAAGTAAAGGAATATCACCAGAGAAGGCTTTGGTTGCAGCCATCGGCTTATCCGCCATCTCCTTCTCACGAGTGGCCGCTGCAGCAGCGAGATGTTCCTCGCGATCGGAAGCCTCCTTCTGTAGACGCTCCCTGGCCTTGGCAGCATCAGCAACCTCCTTCTCCAGGCACTCCTTCGCCTCCGCAGCATCTGCAGCTTTCTTTTTCGCTCGACCGAGGCTCTTTTCGAGAGCATCCATCCATCAAAGGGCCGCCTTATTTTCATCTGCAAAACATCAAGACACACGTAAGCAACACAAGCATGATCCATGTGACGAACAAAGTAAAACGAGAGTGATCAAAGTGTGTACCGCGAAGCTGTTGCATGCTGGCCTCCAGCGCCAGATGCTGCTGGATAAGCAGGTTAGCGTTGTGCACGAAGGGCTGCAAAAAGAACCATCAGAAACAACTTGGGGGCTACGCCCCGCAAGAGGAAGCGACCAACATGTCACCCGAATAGGGCTCAGGGGCTCCCCCAAAGAGATAAAAAAACTTACATGTTCAAGCGGGGACTCCGAAGTTACACGTGTGGTCTTCCGAGTTACGACTGCCCGAGCTTCTCGCTTGGAGAGGTTCGGGGCATCGTCCTCAGAGTCGGCCACCACCTGAGGGGGAGGAGCTATCAGCTTCGACTCCCCTACAGACTCTCGGGTGCCCTCACCGAGAGGCTACTCCGAAGAATGGCTGCAAGACAAAATCCGATCAAGACAACAACTTACACAGACAAGTGACAGAATACAGCACAGACGAAACCACTTACAAATCAATATCTGACAAATTGAAGATAGGTGCCGCCTTCTCTTTCTTCTTCTTCTTGGTCGGCGGCTGCGGTGCCATCACCTGAAGCGGCACAGCAGGGAAAGGTGCAGAAGAAGCACCTTCATCCTCACCATGCTGCTCCAAGAAGGAAGGGCCCCTGGGAGTCGGCGAAGTCGACGCATCCGAAGACTTGCTCCGGGAGCACTTTCGGGTTTGCCCCTCGCTCGGCTCGGGGGCTTCCAAGGTCGGATATTGCGCTGGAGGAAGTTCAGACTCAGAATCCACAACTTCATTTTCAGGCGCAACCGGAAAATTCTCAGGCAGCGGGGGCATCATCCCAGCTACCTTGAGATCCTCCAAACCAAAGATAACAAAAACCGTGATTAGTAACACTAATCATAAACAGACAGCACTTGAAAAAAGGCACAACGCGCATGACACAATTCTACACCTGAGGGACTGCATTCGCAGCACTGAAGGGGGCAGTCAAGGACTTCCCTGGGTGGTACTCATCGGCCTTGAACTTTAGCAGAGGTTGAAGGTCTCTATCGAGATCGCCCTTGGACAGCTCCTCGGATGCGACCCTTGTTGGGTCCTTGTGGCTAGTATAGAGAAACATCGGATGCGCCCTCGCTTGGAGTGGCTGCACCCGATACTTGAGTAAGGTGCAAATGATGTCCACACCATTGACCTCTTTCTTAGCAACCATCTGGAGCGCCTCCACACGACGGTAGAGCTCCTCCACCTCGCAGAAAGTGATAAAGCAGGCGATATGGAGGAGAGAATTGGGAGAGAGATGATGAAGTTGGATCCCATAAAAGAACAGGAGTTCGCGAAGAAAATTGTGAAGGGGAAGAGAGAGTCCACGAACGACAAAGGCAAGAAACATGAGCCGAAACCCTTTGGGTGGGCGCGGAATTACCTCATCGCTGGGCAGAACAGCATCGTCCTTGTTCTGCGGGATCAAACCCATGTTGTGCAGCTTGCGTAGATTGGTAAAGCGCATCTCCGTGCGCCTCCACTTTCCGTCGGTGACGCGAGCGGAAGCAGCACCCTTCTTGCCGCCAGCAGCGGCGCTCGAGCCAGCACTGGTGTCGACCTTCCTAGACTTGCCCATCGCACGGTGTCAAGTGCGGCGGTGAGGGCGGAGAAAGGAAGAACGAAATAAGCGGAGAACTTCCGGTGCGCAAGGAGAGAGAGATAGTGCTCGTGAAAATGGAGGCAATGGCGAGAAAGGAAATGGCAAGGGGTAAAATAGAATCACTGTTTACCCACGGTATTACAAGACGAAGACGATGAACACAAGCCATCGATCCAGAAGCCCTAGCGCGCAATCAAGATCTAACCTTACACGTGTTAGCACAGCAACGAACCGTCGCCAGCACGCCGTCCACTACGCACAGAAACCAAGGATACGCCGTAATTATCGCCATGTCGCGCATGAATAGTGAACTCCAAGTCAGTCAGTGGGACCTACGTTCGTCCTGTCGCGTCATCTCTGGCACCGCAGACAGTTGAGATCACCGATCGTCAGCACTAACATCATCAAAACCAATCTAGAAACAGGTGGAAATCTTTGGCTGATAAATCAAGTACTTACTCAAATCTACGATTTGAACAACTACTCGGGGGGCTACTCCTATCAGGAGCGCTGGCCGCGCACCTGAGACATAATTAAGGTACTGCACCTATCAACTATCTTCGAGTCCCACGTCGAGTCTACGACTCCACTAAGGACTCGGGAGATACTCCCATAGGGAGGATTGGTTAAGCATCCGAAAAAATTGTGTCCTTCGGACCTAAACTAAAGTTTCTGCTCGAGTCTACGACTCTAACAGACACTCGGGGGCTACTCCCATAGGGAGCGCTGGCCGCGCACCCTATGAAATCTTTGAATGCGATCCTTCAGATCAAAATACAACAAAGTCTTTCTGGCAACTTTTCCCAAACCAACGCTAAGTGAGAAAGCAGTCTCCTTGGCCACTCGAAACACCTCCGCAGTGATAGAATTTTGGATGTCGTGTCTGCGACGCAAGGATAAGACCTACGGATATCATCTAATGGCCTGGTAACGCACCTGACTACGCTCTGCCAGTAAAATACCATGTCAACAGGCACGATGAAAAATCCTGACGGACGCGTTGGGTACATCACTTGAAAATCACTGGGATTCGACTCCTATAAGACCTCAACGGCTTGAGTCGAATTATGCCAGCGTTCGTTCCGGATTCAAGTCTGGGGAATCGAGTCTGAAGAAAATTGTGTTGTTTTGTCCTATGACAGTTAACTGGCTCTGATCCGTCAGGAGAGTCAGGCACACGTATCAACAATCCCTATGAACTAAATTAATTTCTCTTACAAACAGGTCCAGCTGCACCCGAAAGATTGAAGAGTCCTCAGCCGAATCTACGATTCGACTGAACACTCGGGGGCTACTGACATGGTTATGCCCCACGGGTACATGGTGTTAGCATACCTAGTCCATCCCAAGGGAAGGCCCACAGAAGATATGCGGCCTGTGGAGATTTCGGGTGGCCCAAGCTCATGATGCTTTCGGATCCTTGGAAGACAAGTCTAGAGTAGATAGAATTTAAAAGGGTGCCAACCCTAATCTGTAACCGACTCGACCTAAGCCCGGGACCTGCCTATCTATATAAAGGCCAGGAGGGTACGGCGAGAAGGATCCCAACTCACCTCATACGTGCCTCACGCCAGATTGCATCTGCGCACCCATGTAACCTTCGGTTCCACCGTAATCAAGAGCAGAAAAGCAGGGGTAGGGTTTCCCTCTGGGGGCCTGAACCTGGGTAAACCTCGTGTCCCCATGTTGCTTTTATGTTAACCGTACCACGATCTCCAGCATCCTCACCTTCTCCAAAACCTAAGTCCATAATAATGGGCATTGACGAGTCAAAACCTCGTCAACCATCGTCCCTAGATCGGGGGGATCTGAAGCTCTTCCCGGCACCCTGCCGGAGGAGAGATCATCCTGGAGGCCTTCTTCTTCATCATGCTAGCCTTCGGTATGAAGCGTGAGTAGTTCCACCTTGGACTACGGATCCATGTAGTAGCTAGATGGTTGTATCTCCTCCTTTGTGCTTTCATGTCTAGATCTTGTGAGCTCCGTTCATGATCAAGATCTCATCTATTTGTAATCATGCATGTTGTATTTGCGGGGATCCGATGGATATTGAGATTACTATGTCAGATTGATCAATGGTTTTGTCTATTTGATTCTATCATGTCTGTGTTGTTTGTGATCTTGCAGGCTCTTCGTTGTTAGTAGCTATCTTGGCCAAGTAGTTGCTAGTGACTCCAAGAGGGAGTATTTATGCTAGATAGTGGGTTCATGTCTCTATTTATCTATGGGAAGTGATAGAAATCTCTAAGGTTGTAGATGTGTTGTTGCCACTAGGGAGAAAACAACGGTCTCTTGTTCATGGAACAAGTGGATTGTTTACCTTACACACTTTGCTTAAAGCAGTTGTATGTTGCTTGCAACTTAATACTAGAGGGGGTTTGGATGATAACCCAAAGGTGGACTTCTAGTCATAGATGTAGTTGGATGGCGGTCTATGTATCTTATTATATTGCCCAATCGAATCTCATAGGATCATGATGATTAGTATTGCATTGTTATGCCTTGCTCAGTCCTGTCAATTGCCCTACTGTAATTTGTTTACCCAGCATGCCATGTTTGTTTATCTAAGGAGAACACCTCTAGTGAACTATGGACCCCGGTCCAATCTTTTCCATTGATACATCTTCCACTATTTACAGTTTACTTGTTGCAAACCACTATTACCTTCCATACCATACATTTAATCCTTTGTTACAGTAAACCGGTGGGATTGACAACCTCACTGATTCGTTGGGGCAAAGTCTTAAGTTTGTGTTGTGCAGGTCTCCCAACAAAGTGTTGTTGCACTCATTGGATCCCCTCGTGGATCTTATGTGGCTAGCGCTGGTGAGGGCGAAGGTGCTACCAGCTCCGACAATGATGACAATGATGATTCTGAAAATTCAGATGATGCCTCTCCACCACCACCGTCACCTCCTAGTGTTCGTACAAGGTTGCAAAAAGGTATCTGTAATCCCAAGCATTATACTGATGGTACTATGAGATATGGTATGTTATCTTCTAAGTGAACCATACACATTGTCAGATGCTCTCAACGCTTCATGTTGGCGTCAAGCTATGGAAGAAGAATACAATGCACTAATTGATAACAAGACGTGGCATCTTGTTCCACCAAGCAGCAACAAAAACTTGATTGACTGCAAGTGGGCGTATCGTATAAAGAAGAAGGCATATGGCACTGTTGATAGGTACAAAGCACGTCTGGTTGCAAAAGGTTTCAAACAACGGTATGGCACTAATTATGAGTATACTTTCAGTCATGTTGTAAAAATTGGTACTATCAGAATTGTCCTGTCTCTTTCTGTTTCTTGTGGATGGAGTCTATGACAGATATATGTCAAGAACACATTTCTTCATGGTGTTCTGTAAGAGGAAGTGTACATGAAGCAACCACCAGGTTTTGAAGATCCCCACCTTCCACATTACATTTGCAAAATTGACAAGGCCTTATATGGATTAAAACAAGCACCTCGAGCCTAGTATTCCAGGCTGAGTTCCAAGTTGTGTGATCTTGGATTTACACCATCAAAGGCAGACACTTCATTATTTCTTTTCAGCAAGTCAGGTATCACTATGTTTGTCTTAATTTATGTTGATGACATCATAGTCACTGGCTCATCTGATCATGCCATCACTGCTCTTCTTCGAGATTTAAATGAGAATTTTGCTACCAAGGATCTAGGTGAACTACACTATTTTCTTGGTATTGAGGTAAAAAGAACACATAATGGTTTGCTTCTGATGCAGGAAAAATATGCTACAGATATTCTTGATAGGGCCGGTATGCATGACTGCAAGTCGACACCTACTCTATTATCCTCTACAGAGCAGTTATCTCTTACAGGTGGTACATATCTTGGTCCTGAAGACAGTACCCAATACAGAAGCCTTGTTGGAGCCTTGCAGTATCTCACCTTGACACGTCCTGACTTGTCCTTGTCCTTCTCTATAAACAAGGTTTGTCGGTATCTCCATGCTCCAACTACAGAACACTGGACAGCTGCAAAACATACTCTCGGATATGTGAAATATACATTGAATCTTGGAATTACATTTACAAAGTCATCATGCACCTTATTGAGTGCCTTTTTATATGTAGATTGGACTGGTTGCTTAGAGGACAGACGCTCCACAGATGGTTTTGCTATATTTGTTGGACCAAATTTGGTCTCCTGGAATGCTAGAAAATAAGCCACAGTGTCTCGGTCTAGTACTGAGGCTGAATATAAAGCTCTTGCTAATGTCACTACTGAGTTGATTTGGGTTGAAGCTCTTCACATTGAACTTGGAGTAATGTTAAAAGAAAATCCAAGTCTCTGGTGCGATAATTTAGGTGCTACCTATTTATCTACCAATCTAGTGTTTCATGCACAGACCAAACATACTGAGATTAATTTTCATTTTGTTAGAGAGAGAGTTGCTAATGATAGTTTGACTAGGTTTGTGTCAAGCAAAGATCAAGTTGAAGATGGTTTTACAAAGGCACTTCCAGTCAAGAAGCTTGATGAGTTCAAACGTAATCTCAACATTTCAAAAGGTTTAGATTCAGGGAGGATGTTATAATATGTAATAATATTATTATTTCTGTATTTGTATCCATTACTAATGTGTATTGGCGTACAACTCATATACAACTATGCCCACGTTTGGCACCTATATTAACACGGACTGAGGGGAGATGACTCACCTCGTTACAGCCTAAACACAAACAACAAGAACAACAATAACATCACTAGGATAGCATCATAAATCCAGCTTGTTCAAATGCGACGCCTCCAAAAAAGGGAATAGTGCATAAGCGTTGTTCTCGCCTAATCATAGAACTTAGGTTTTCACCCTCTCCATACATGCCAATCTTTATCGCGTTTCAACTCAGCAGTCATTGGGGCTTTTCGTGTATGCCGCCAAAGTCATTATGAGCAAGTAATGTCAATTTCCATGAGGAGATATTTTTGCTCTCAAGCTCCGGTGACCTTGGTATGTAAAATAATAAAAATAGTATGTTTCAAGTTTTAAAAAGTTCAAAAAAATGTGGATGAATACTTTTTTTTGGCGAAATTCCACCCATCTAATTAAAATCATCAATAACAGTGCAAAGTAATAAAAAAATAAGAAAAAGGCAAATAGGTCTTTGACCACATAGTGATGACTACAATCACTAACACGAGAGGAAGGAGTGAGGTCGTCCTCGCCCCTCCATCACCGGAGCCTGTCAAAGCTTGTCATAGCAGAGCTTGTTATAATAGACCGATGGGAAGTCGTCGAGTTAAGCCCATGAAAGACCAGCACACGAGAGCAGCAATCGTGATCACTAATGACAACCATAGATAGGAAGAGACAGACTTGAAAACACACCAATAAATATGAAAACCGACCAAAATCCTAGGAGATCCGTCGGACACATAACTCCACACGTCCTCCGCCAGCGCTAGATGCGTCACGAGAGCAAGGATAGAGCGGGGAGGACCTTATTCTGATAACGTAGCCATCGGCTGAACATCTCGAAAAAGTCACTGATAAAAGGATGAACAAAGAAGGAAAATATGTCACGCCGGCGAGAGACCTTGGTCTGCCACACCTCCAAGACCCAAGGACACCGAAGACGGAACGGATCGATGACGTCGTCTGCAAGAGGGGCAGAACCCTATATGGGTTTTGGTTGTCGCCTCTCGGACGCTTCTTCCTTGGCTCCCCGTACCGGATACATAGAAAATTATCTAAATATCAGTAGATAATACTTTATATCATAGGCTACACAAAATCTAGACCCAAAAAGGCAAATAAGAGCGCATATTTTTCATTTTGTCATTTTTTTGTGCAGGTAATATATGAAAAAAAGGAAAAATCTACCTACAAGCACCGCACCGCGTGCTATCTTGTGCGGCCTTCAAGATTCGGAAAAATCAACGTGTCGCTCAGTCTTATTCCCTCGTCCGCATGCATCTTTATCCCCTTGCCCGCACGCTCTCGTCCACTCATTCTCCCTCTCTTCGAAACCACCACGGAAAGCGATGCCATGCCAGGAGATTCGAGGAGCACCGTTCCAGAGAGGGAACCGCCAGAGAAGCAAGAGAGGAGGAGGTCGGGGCACGCATCGTGGGAGGCCGCCGCCGGGGCAAGGTCGTCGCTGAGAACACGTCGGGGAGAGCGCCGTCGCCGGGCACGGAAGGAGTAGCATTGGATGTCGGAGGCCACAACTGGAGTGCAAGGAGGAGGCTCCTGTCGCCGTCAGGCAGGCCGAGGGCAGCGCATGGAGGTGGCGCCGCCGCCGACCAGCGCAAGGAGGAGGTGTCTAGGCCTCTGCTGCAGTCAAGCGCAAGGACATGTACGTGCGAAGAGGAGCCGTCGAGGCAGCCGGCGACAAGCGCATGAAGACGGCGACAAGCGCATGAAGATGGCACGCGAGTGGTCGACGAGTTGCTTGAGTTTTTCCACGCCTTTACTTGGCAATCATGCACTCCAAAATTGGCAGCTACGCTGATATTAAATTGACAATTATGTACTCGCTCCCTCCGACACAAATTTGTCTAAATTTAGATGAATCTAGATACTATTTAGTATATAAGTTCATTTGATAAATCCAAGTCAAATAATATGGGTTAGAGGAAGTACTGTAATTTTTGTAGCCACGTGAGATTAATAGGGCAGTTAGGCATTGATCTTTGCTGGCAAACAAAATATAATCTGGCAATTGTAGTGCGTCGGAGGCTATATCGAGTCTCAGAGCATCGATGTTGGTCAGTCTGTCGACGCTCGTGGGCGGCGGATTTTGAAATTGCGTCCTCCCCTGCCATGCTCCGCCGTGGCGGCGCGCCGCCGGCCGCCATGCCCCCGCCCGTGGGCGTCTCCTCCTCCCCTCCGCTGGCTTGCCTCGGCGTCCACACGGTTCGCCGGCTGTCGGCGGGGATGGTTCCCTGCCTCCGTCGTCCTCCGGCCGACGGACGGCCGGCTTGTCCTCCTCTCCTCGGCGGGGATTGTGATTGATGCGCGGGATCGACGTCGCGGGGAATTCGTCCGGCAAGCCTCCTCCTTGACCTTCCCCGCCCACGCCGTCAAGATTGGTGCGCGGTGCCTCCCGGCGGCGGCGCCTCCCTCTGCCCGCTCCCCCTCGCGACTCGCCTCGAGGCCCCCTAGGCCTCGCTTGGGGCGACGTGGAGGAGGAGCCGACCGGTGAGGGGCCCCCACTGGAGCCGGAGCTGGAGCTGAGCCTCGGGGCGTGGTCCCTCGGCGGCGACGGAGGGGCTTCCGACAAGGAAAAGGGTGTCCCGACGGCGCGTTCCGCATCGCATCTCCTCCGCCCCTCACTAGCGGATTTCCTTCCTCACGCGCGGGTTGCCCCTGGGCGACCTCGCCGGCGGGAAGAATGCTTGGTGAGGCCGCCGTCGGCGGCGCCCCAGCAGGGGTGGGGTGGGGTGGGGCGTGGTCGTAGGCGGGCCGCTGGGCCTGGTGGACGGACGGAGCTGGAGGCCGGGGCCGCTCGTGGGTCGTGGCCTGCTGGAAACCTGGCTGTCGGGGCCCTGGCTGGCCCACCGGGTGCCACTAGGGCCCCCCTGGGCAGCGTTCTGGGCCCGCGGCCCTCTCTGCCCACTAGGCCGCGGGGAGTCCTGGGTCCCTGGCCTACCCTAACCTCTATCCGTCCCCATTCTGTCACCCCCCCCCCCCCCCGCTGCCACCTCTGGTTCCTCGCCCCCGTCGGCTCCATCTCTCCCTGTCGACGTCTCTGCCCCTCCCCCTCGCTCCTACCTGTCTGCCGCCATGGCCAACCGGCCCCGCAGCTCGCCTCCGCCGCGGAGTGCTCCACCGCCTCCCCCCGTCGTGCTCTCTCTCCCCCGCGACGCTCCCTCCCCCTCCCCCGTGTTGGTCCTCTCCTTCGGCGCGCCGGCTCTCCTCCCCGCGTCGCTCCCCTCCTGTCCATGGGGCTTCCTCCCTGCCGCGGGACCGCCGTCAGCCTCCCGCACGTGGTCAGGCTGGCACCTACCGCCACCCCGGGTGGAGATCGTCCCCGCCGCCACGCGACCGGCAGATCCGGCGACCATCCAGGTCCCCTCCTCGGGCCGGGCGGCTCTCCAGTCCCGGGATGTGGCTCTCCAGTCCCGGGATGTGGCTGCCTTGCCAAGGCCGGGCGGGAGTCGGGCCGATGCTCCGTCGTGGCGTGATGATCGGGCCCCTGGCCAGCACCCCGTGGGTTCAGCGGGACTCCGGGAAGGGGAGAAAGCCGAATCATCGGCTCCCAAGAAGAAGAAACGCAAATCCAAGAAGAAGAAGAAGAAGAAGGTGGTGTCGGTGTCGGCGGCTAGGCCGGCTGCTGTGGCGGCCGCTGCGCCGGGTGTCCTGGGGCCCCACCCTAGGGTTCCTCCTGCGGCGCGTTCTGGCATGCTTCCCGCGGCCGCTATCCCGCTTCACAAGGAGGCCTTGGAGTACTATGGCCATGGGGTTGATGGTGGTTTCTACGTCATCGACATGGGTGGCGTGCAGATGACTATTCCGGAGACCCTGGCCATGGTGTCCATCCTCCCTGATCAGGCCCTTCCCCCGGAGTTGGTGCTCACGGAGGACCTGATCCAGGAGGAGCTCCGCGCAGTCCTTCCTGGCCACGAGTGGCCGGTCCACCGAGTCTTGACGTCTGAGTTCGCGGTCCACTTTCCTTCGGTGGCGATCCTGCGCATGTGCGCCTATGGCTCGTCCTTCACCCTTCCTCTCCACCAGCTGAGGGTGTCCATCCAGCCCTCTTCGGCCGTGCAGGAGACCGTGGCTACTCTCTCGGAGGTCTGGGTGCGAATCTCGGGGATCCCCCATGAGGCTCGACGCCCTGAGGTGGTGGCCTTGCTGTCCCAGGCCGTGGGCAAGCTCACAGAGTTGGACATGAGCTCTCTGCCAGGCCACGGGCCCATTCGTCTCCGTCCGCTCTGCTCGGCGATCTCCGTGTTCCCGGTCTCCCTCCCTCGCGTCTTCTTTGACCGGGTGGGCAGAGACCTCTTGGTGGAGCTGGACGAGGAGGTGCCGGTCCCCGGAGGTTCTCTCTCCCCCCTCCATCCCCGGCCCCCGCTGATGATGCGGAGCTCGGGAGGGTGGGGGTGGGGGCTCGGATGGTAGCGACTCTGGGTCTGACCCCGAGTCTCCCCTGACCACTGACGCCTCGCCGCCGGCCCCTCCGCTGCCGCAGGATGGTGGTGCCAGGGGCCCCGTGGCCCTCCTCCGTGCGACCGCTCCCCCGGGTGCTAGCCCCCTTCTCCCGGGGTGCCCTCATCTATCGCTGAGTGCCCCGGCCAAGCTGGCCCCGGTCGATGTTCCCCGCTGCTTCCGCTCCGACCCGCCGCTCTCCATCGACCTTCCCATCACCCAGTACGGCTCCAACCTTGGCGCGGACATGGGCCTGATCTCTGGCGTCCCCCTGCTGCGCTACTGTCCTCTGATGAGGAGACTTCAGGGAGTGTGGAGCTGGTGGTTTGCTCCCCTCAGTCCCCCCGCTCCCCTGGGGTGGTCTGCTACTCCCTCGCCCTGGATACTTCGGACCCCGCGATGGCAGCCGCCGGAGAGGTGGCTCCGCCCTCCCCTGAGGTGGCCCTCAAGCTCCATCGGCACAAGACCCCCAGGCCTCCCCCTCCGCCGTCGTCCCGTCATAGTGTCCGCCTTGCTGGTGCAAGGGTGGGCCTCTCTGGTCTGGAGCCGACAGTGGCCGAGCAGGCCGCTATTCATGTCGCAGCTCGTGATGAGATCTCAGGTACTTCCCCTGCCCCCTCTGTTCGTCCTTTTGATCATGGCCCAGCTGGTATTCCTGGTTCTTCGTTCTCTGTCTTGTTTGAGGTGTCGCTGGCTCACCTAGGAGAGGTGGCTGATGATTGTGGTATCGTGTTCCGTGGTGAGAAGGGTCCCCGGGTTGAGCAGCTGGCCGCCATTAAGGCACGGGAGGGGTACACGGGTACGATCGCTGTTGCCCGAGCTCGTGATGCTCGGGAGCGTGAATGCGCCCAGATCTTGGCCGTGGCTGGATCCTCTGGACCTGGCCCCAGCAAGGATCCCCCTCCTGCGCTCGATGAGACGGAGGTGACTCTGGAGACTACCCCGAGGGGTAGGTCTCGGGGTAGACCTCCCAAGGCTGCCGCTTCTCGTTCCCGATCCATTCGTGCCCATTCGGTCCCTGCTCAGGGGACCCCCGAGGCTTGAGGTCCCCTATGGATCTCAGCCGGGCTTTTCAGGCGTTCATTTGGAACATCCGGGGGTTCGGGCACGAGGGTCGTCGCCGCCAGATCAAAGAGTATATTCGCTTGGAAGCGCCGGATATTGTCGGCCTTCAGGAGACGATCCGCCAGGACTTCTCTATTGCTGAGCTTGAGGGCCTTTCTCGTCACAAGTTCTACTGGACATGGCTTCCGGCTAGTGGCCACTTTGGGGGCATCCTCCTTGGGGTCAAGGAGGAAACATTTGAGGTGGATGATATGGACCGCGGGGACTTCTTTGTGAGCATGTCCCTCACCCATAGACAATCTCGTTTCAAATGGGAAATGATCATTGTCTATGGCCCCGCGGACCATAGGAGGTCCGCCGAGTTCCTGCTCGAGCTGAAGCTGAAAGTGGAGCGGGCTGAGATCCCGGTGGTCGTTGCCGGGGATTTCAAACTGATTCGCGCGGCGGAGGACAAGAGCTCGGCGAACATGGACCTCCCTAGGATGCGTATGTTTAATGACTGCATCGCGGATCTTGCTCTGCGCGATATTGCGCGGGTGAGAGCTATATATACGTGGACCAATAAACAGCTAGCCCCGATTCACAACGTCCTCGACCGTGCCTTTGTTTCTGTTGACTGGGAAGTGATGTTTCCGTTGTGCTCTCTGAGGGCCGTCACTAGGATCGGCTCCAACCATACCCCCCCTCCTTTCCTCGGGAGGGGGCCGCCCACCTAGACTAAACCGCTTCCACTTTGAGTCCTTCTGGCTCCAGAAGCAAGGATTCATGGAGGTAGTTCGGGCCAGGTGGCTGCTGGCGGCCGCCTCTCCCCCCCGGGCGCACTCTGCGGTGGATATCTAGCATCATTGCACTAAGATATCCCGCCAATTCATCCGCGGGTGGGGGCCAACCTGGGGGTGGAGCTCAGGTCCCAGAAGGAGTCCATCTTGCAAGAGATTCAGGCCTTAGATCGGGAGGCTGACCTTCGTGGCCTGTCGACGGAGGCCTGGTCCCATAGTTATGCCCTGGAGACCTCCATTATAGAGATCTACAGGGGCGAGGAGGCATTCTGGCGTCAGCGGAGTCGCCAGAACTGGACTGTCTAGGGGGAGTTGAACACGGCCTACTTCCATGCCATTGCCAATGGGCGGAGGAGGAAGGGCTCGATCCCTTGCCTCTGGGAGGGGGCCCTGTTGGAATCTCCACAGGCGCTTTCCTCTCATATTTATAGCTTCTACAAATCCCTCTTCTCGGCGGCGGTCCCCTCGGGCATTTCGCTTGCGCCGGCGTTCTGGACAGGTGGGGCGATGGTCACCCCATCTGAGAACGCGGACCTCACATGTCTGTTTCTCGCGTACGAGGTGTCGGCGGCCCTAAAGTCTATGAAGACGGGGTCGGCGCCAGGCCCCGATGGCCTGCCGGTGAGCTTTTTGCAGACGTTCTGGGCCCAGCTCCAACCGGTGATCATGCGTATGTTCCAGGAGTTCTATACAGGGACCCTGGTGATGGCGCGTCTGAACTTTGGTGTGATTACTTTGATCCCCAAGGTAGTGGGGGCCACAGACATCCGCCAATTCCGCCCCATCACAGTGATCAATGTTATCCCGCGCCTCTTTGCGAAGGTCTGTGCTATCCGGCTAGCCCCGGTTCTAGAGAGACTCACGCACCCCCTCCAGTTCGTGTTCTTGAAGGGACGCCTCATTCATGATGATGTCCTTGCCCTCCATGAGATTATTCATGAGGTCAAGGCACTCCATCAGAGAGGGGTGTTCCTCAAGTTGGACTTCCAGAAAGCCTATGACCGGTTGGACTGGGCTTTCCTGCGACTTGTCCTGCAGAGGAGGGGGTTCGATGATCGCATGATCTGCTGGATTATGCAGTTTGTGATGAGTGGTAGGACGGCGATCAATATCAATGGGGAGATTGGACCCTACTTTACCCCATCCTGTGGGGTGAGGCAAGGGGATCCGATCTCCCCCTCCTCTTTAACTCCGCGGTGGATGCCCTTGCAGAGATTTTGGATAGAGCCAAACTCGCTGGCCACATTACTGGTGTGGTAGGGCATCTGATCCCGGGAGGGGGTATTTCTCATCTGCAGTACGCGGATGACACTATGATCATGGTGCAGGGCTCGGACCTAGACATCAGGAATTTGAAATTACTGCTGCTCTGCTTCGAGGCCATGTCAGGGCTCAAGATCAACTTCGACAAGAGCGAGGTCATGGTCCTAGGGTTCGATGACGTCGACCGGCAGCGTATAGCCGACAACCTCAACTGCAACCTGGCGGAGTTCCCCATTACCTACCTGGGGTTCCCCATGCGAGTCACGGGTGTTGATCAAGGACCTTGCCCCCCTGGTCACGCGAGTACGCTCGAGAGCCGAGCCTTGGCGAGCGCGGCTCACGTCGAAGGGGAGCAAAACTGTTCTGATCAACTCCTGTCTTTCGAGTCTTCCCATGTATCAGATGGGTCTGTACCTGCTTCCCGAGGGAGTCCATGCTGACTTTGCTAAGGAGCTGTCGAGATTCTTCTGGGCGGCTAGAGACGGTCACCAAAGATACCATATGGTGAAGTGGGCGGACGTTTGCGCCCCCAAATGCTTTGGGGGCATAGGTATCCTCGACTCCCGGCTCTTCAACGTGGCCCTGATGCTGAAGTGGGTGTGGCGCATCCTGAGGGACGACGGGGGGCTTTGGTTGCAACTTATCAAGGCCAAATACCTCCGCGGCTGGCCCCTCTTGGCTTGCGAGCGGCGGGAGGGGTCGCAGTTCTGGAGATCTATCCAGGACATTAAGCATTACATTGGCCGCTGCATCTCCTTAGTGGCTAGGGATGGCCAGGGGGTCCGCTTTTGGCTTGACCCCTGGCTGCTCCCGGTGCCGTTGGGGATCCGGTTCCCCGCCCTCTTTGCCATCTCGGCCTACCCATCCTCGCTTGTCGCGGAAAATTTCCGGGATGGTATCTAGAACCCCCTGTTTCGCCGTTCCTTCAACGAGGTGGAGGCTGCCGAGCTCCAGTCCCTGATGGGGGCCTTGCCCGCCGCTCTCTCCGAGGGGAAGGATGTGGCCTCCTGGCTGCTCCTCCCCTCGGGTGAGTTCTCAGTGAGCTCGGCCTATAAGGCCCTATTCCAGGGCCCTGAAAGGCCATGGACGGGCCCCCTTTGGGAAGCTCCACTACCCCTTAGCATCCGCATCTTCGTTTGGCAACTTCTCCGGGACAGGTTGCCCTCGGGGGTGGAAGTCTCCAAGCGTAACGGCCCCGGTGACGGCCGGTGCCCCCTATGTGGGAGACCGGAGTCGTGCACCCACATTATGTTCTCTTGCTCGGCGGCACGGTTCTTATGGAATTTTGTTTGGGAGGCTCTGGGTCCGACTTGGCAGGCGCATGAACTGGGGGAGTTCTTGCAGGCCCAGGCAAACCGGACCGGAGGAGGACGCCGCCTTTTCTGGCTCCTCTTCGCAGCCCTATCCTGGACGCTGTGGAATGTGCGCAACAAGATGGTGATCGAACGGATTTTTCCCACTCGGGCGTCTGACTCTGTTTTTTCTTTGCTTGCCTTTCTCCAGCAGTGGTCCCCCTTGGTGCGTTCGCGTGACCGTCCCGCGTTCGAGTCTTCGCTCCGGGCGCTGCGCGCTGCGGCGCTCCCCTTGCGGCGCCGTCGTCTGCATCCCACGCGCCCTCCCCGACGTCATGATGGACGCCGCCTCCCCTGGTCTCCCACCTTTTTTGTTTTTTTCTTTGGGCACTGATGTGCTGTGGCCTCAGCGTTGGTGCGACCTTTTCCTTTTTCTTTGGTCTCGGCCACGTTGGTTGTCTGTCTGACTTTATACTTGGATTGTGCTTTATTTATAAAGCGGGGCGAGCCTGATTCGAGAGAGAGATTGTAGTGCGTCAACTAGGATCTACTTAATCTGGCAATTGACCTTTATTAATTTGGCAGCTAGAGCCTAATTTAATCTGACCGATTAGTATGGCAAAGACTTCGTAATTAACCCATCAATTACTCGGAATTAATCCGGCAGTTATTTGTACTCTAATTAATCTGGCGCGTGTAATTAATCTATTTAATACACGGTTACATGTAATTAATCTGGAATTAATCCGACAATTACTTGTAATTAATCTACTTAATCCGCCGCATGGGATGGGTTCGGTACCGCGCCATGTGTTAGCATTGTCCATAAAAAAATATTTTATTCAATTGGTAGTACATACTATGCATGTATATGCACTTATATTTTTTCTAGAATTTATATAGACTTAAAAAATAAACTTTTCAGGGTCACGTGTGTGCTGGGGAGCAAGAAGTGATTTTGAAACTCACTTAGACTAAAGTCTCCTCAGTGTAACTAGACATCCCTGTAAAGTCTCTTCCATACGCAGCTGGCTCAGCTGGATAGACACAGCAAGCAGCATAATCCTACATATATTCGTGTGATTATAGCCACAAATAAAGGGGAGAGGATTTGTGGCTCCTGAGCTCGAGTGAGCTCGGTATTTAAAATATTCAAAATTCGTACTTTTTGTTTCAAAAAAATTTAAATTTATTTGGGAATACATATTTGTGGGCTGAATGACCATGGCAAGTCACTACAGGAATCACGCGGTAGGCCGACGGCCAAAAACCGTCATCGTAGGCCATATAGCCCTCGGCGCACCGTCAGTGTAGGCCATATAGCCCTCGGCGCATCGTCGGTGTAGCTCTCTCGGTAAAGGTCCTCCTTGGCGCAGCCATGAAGGCCTTCGGCGTATCGAAAATCCGTTGGCGTAGCCCCCGTCGGTATAGCCTAACGGCTGGTTGTAAAAATAATTTTAAAAAAATTCTAACTTTTTTTCAAAAACAAATTCAATTTTTTTAATCTTTGAATTGTTTGACTCATTAATCTCTCACTTGGTACATTTTTAACACTAATTATACTTAATCATTGATTAAATTATAGTCTTGGTCGAACTTCCCGGTCAGTCACCCATCCTCACTACTTCACTCCTAGCAAGCGTAACTTTTTCGTTCTTTCAGAATCAGTTTCCGTGAAGCAATTGATATCTTGTCGTCAATACTATGATATCAATCTTATTAACTCTTATATCATTATGTCACATATTTTTATTTTTTCAAAATTACAAATAATTATTTAAGTAAACAACAATGAGTAAGTAAAAATACTATTGAATTCAAATAAAAATATAATGATTTTTTTTTTTAATTTTCTATCTAATATGGAATAATTAATATCTTTAAATCGGTAAATCAGAATTCAACAAATAATATATCTAAATTGATCAAAAAATGAGAGGAACCCAAATATGATATCCATATCAACTTATCACAAACTATGACGTGATTTTAGCCATAATTTCATTTGCCTATTTAAAACGGCAAGCATGAAGATTCTTAGCTCGGAACTGAGCCTCGCTAAACTTAAAGTGGATCTCTGATGAAATAACATATTGTAAACCTAAAAATAATTAAAAAATCATGAGCATCAGATCATGTACCTATAGTTCATATCTGACTCACTTCCTACCGATTCAGCAGGAATTTATCTTTTTCATGAGGGATGGACGAAAAGGTTTGAGATCTCCCTGTTAGGACATTATCCATGTAAGGTGATCTAGTATTTTTGAAAAATATGGTGTTAGCATTTTGAATTAGTCATTTGGTGGTTGCTTCACAAAACCGTCATTTTTTACACGGAAAATGGGAAAATGGCTTTTTGGTGCGACAAAAAGGAAAACTTCCTCCTGCAATATTGTTCGTCATCCCATGATTCACATGTATACACAATATGGACACATTATGACAAACTATGTTTTGATTCTAGCCATAACATTGGTCATTTAACTCAAAAGTCAGGAAACCTCGAATAAGATAGGTCATTTTGTGAAGGTTTTTTTGAGACATAATCAATATACCAAGTTTGATATTTTTTCTTCTAACTATGTCACATAATATGACACCACGTGAAGGTTTTGCATTGTTTGGATCGTTTTTGAATTTCTCATATTCGTTTTAAACTATCTTCAAGCTTTTGTCGAACGGCGGGCATGAAGATTTTTAGCTCGGGGTTGAGCCTCGCTAAACCTGAAGTGGATATCTGATGAAATATCATATTGTAAACCTAAAAATGATTTTTATAAAAAACAATAAGCATCATATCATGTACATGTAGATCATATCTGACCCACTTCCTAACGATTCAGCGGGAATTTGTCTTTTTATCAGGGATGGATGGAAAGGTTTGAGATCCTTCTGTTAGGACATTGTCCATGTAAGGTGGTCTAGTATTTTTGAAAAATGTGCTACTAGTATTTTAAATTATCCATTTGGTGGTTGCTTCACAAAACCGCATGTTCTTTACACTCGGAAAATGGGAAAATGGCTTTTTGGTGCGACAAAAAGGAAAACTTCCTCCTGCAATATTGTTCATCATCCCATGATTCACCTGTATACACAATATGGACACATTATCACAAATTATGCTTTGATTCTAGCCATAACATTGGTCCTTTAACTCAAAAGCCAGGAAACCTCGAATAAGATAGGTCATTTTGTGAAGGTTTTTTTTAGACATAATTAATATACCAAGTTTGATATTTTTTTCTTCTAACTATGTCACATAATATGATACCACGCGAAGGTTTTGCATTGTTTGGATCGTTTTTTAATTTCTCGTGTCCGTTTTAAACTATCTTCAAACTTTGTCGAATGGCGGGCATGAAGATTCTTAGCTCGAGATGAGCCTCGCTAAACCTGAAGTGGATATCTGATGAAATAGCATATTGTGAACCTAAAAATGATTTTTGTAAAAAAACAATAAGCATCATATCATGTACATGTAGATTATATCTGACCCACTTCCTAACGATTCGGCGGGAATTTGTCTTTTTTATCAGGGATGGACGGAAATGTTTGAAATCCTCCTGTTAGGACATTATCCATGTAAGGTGGTCAAGTATTTTTGAAAAATGTGATATTAGCATTTTGAATTATCCATTTGGTGGTTGCTTCACAAAACCGCATGTTCTTTGCATTCGAAAAATGGAAAATGGCTTTTTGGTGTGACGAAACGAAAAACTTTCTTCTGCAACATTGTTTGTTATCCCATGATGCAATTGTATGCACAATATGTACACATTATCATAAACTATGCCTTGATTCTATCCATAACATTGGTCGTTTGACCCGAAAGTCAGGAAACCTCGAATGAGATAGGTCATTTTGTGAAGGTTTTTTGAGACATAATTAATATGCCAAGTTTGATATTTTTCCTTCTAACTATGTCACATAATATGATACCACGCGAAGGTTTCGCATTATTTGGATTTTATTTTTCATGCCCATTTTAAACTATCGTCAAACTTTGTCAAACGGTAGGCATGAAGATTCATAGCTCGGGGTTGAACCTCGATAAACTTGAAGTGGATCTCTGATAAAATAGCATATTGTGGACCTAAAAATGATTTTTGTAAAAAATTATGAGCATCAGATCATGTACCTATAGTTCATATCTGACCCACTTCCTACCGATTTGGCCAAATTTATCTTTTTCATCAGGGATGAACAAAAAAGGTTTAAGATCCCCCTATTAGGACATTGTCTATGTAAGTTTAGTATTTTTGAAAAATGTGTTGTTAGCATTTTAAATTAGCCATTTGGTGGTTGCTTCACAAACCACCTGTTTTTTGCACTCGGAAAATGAAAAATGGTTTTTTGGTGCGACGAAAATGAAAACTTCCTCCTGTAATATTGATCGCCATCCTATGATGCACATGTATGCATAATATGAACACATTATCACAAACTATGTCTTGATTTTAGCCATAACATTGGTTATTTGATCCGAAAGCCAGAAAACCTCGAATGAGATAGATCATTTTGTGAAGGTTTTTTGAGACATAATTAATATACCAAGTTTGATAATTTTTCCTTCTAACTATGTCACATAATATGACACCATGCGAAGGTTTCACATTGTTTAAATCGTTTTTGAATTTCTTATGCTCATTTGAAACTATATATAATGTTTTATGTTTCACTTATTTTTTTTACAAATGTGTAATATTTGAGTGTAGATAGATAGATCTTATTTTTCTGCAAATTTTAATATATTATTTGTATTTTTCTGAATTAGAATGATTTAGTTATGATTTTTCAAAGATTAATGAGGTAAAAAGAAAATTAGCTATGCCGAGGGGCAGCCGTCGGCGTAGGCTATTCTACATCGAAGGCAATTTTAGGCCAATGACTGCTTGGGGAGGACGGGCTAGCGTGGTCGCGGTCTATCCCGACGTTTGGCCGTCGGCATAACGCCCGGCCGTCGACGTCTCCATCCATTCGTGTAATGAGTTTCGATAAAAAAAACTCGTTTTGTTTTGGGCTACATAAAAAAATAAATTTCCAGCTATATATAGTACAAATAAGTATGTATTTCTGTCATAGATTTATCTTTTTTAATCTCCAAAAATAAAACGTATTTTTGTCTGAAATGTTTTGCGCACCTTCAGAATGTATAAATCTTTGTGCTCGATTTGTTTCATATTTTTTGTAGTCCTAAAAATACCTTTTTTATTTTTTTCAAAATATAAGATCACTGGAGCTCGGGGGGATCTGACGATTTGCCATGTTTTATTTTGCAATCTGATCATTTGCCACAGCCCGTGTCTCTGACATGTGGTGGTCAATATAGCAAATGATCAAATTTCAGAGTAAAGTGAGACAAATGATCAAATATCCCGGAGCTCGAGGGATTTGACGGTTTGTCGCGTTTTATTTTGCAATTTGATCATTTTCCACACTCTGTGTTACTGACATGTATGACAAATGATCAAATTTCAGAGTAAAGTGAGTCAAATGATCAAATATCCCCTAGAGCTCGGGATCCACTAGCAGTTTTCGCAAATAAAGTAGAGTCTAGTACTCTATCCGTTTCAAAATATAAGATGTGTTAGGTTTGTAAAAAATATATATCTAGACTTATTTTAGTGTGTAGATTAATTTCAAATCCGAGTGAACCTACAAACTATAAAAAGTTTAGATATATTTTTTTCACAATACTAAAACATTTTATATTTTAAAACGGAGGGAGTAGCAGGTAAAAAGTCTACACACACAAGTGGAGTATATTATGTTAGGAAGACCTTTGGGTCAAGGAAACAAAAGAGAGTAAACTGTGGGAGGCCGGATCGGAGCGGCATGTGTTCTTAGCTTACAGATGCACGCCATTATCACTATAAATACACACAGGAACTCCGCCTGTCGATCGAAACTCCTGCCTGCCGGCTAGCTGTCTAGCGCTTCGATCGATCATGTCTCAGTGGATCGACTCGAGACCTCGGGTGCTCTTGAGCTGGCTTCTCGGCCCAAAGCAGGTAAGTTAGATCGATGCTTTTTTTTTTTTTTGAAGATGATCGAGGCAGTAAATCTTTCTTTCTCTCTTCCCTGCTCTAGCTCGTCTCTCATTTCTTTTCTACCTTGTTTATAGCGTGAGCAGGAAATGCGTTTACCCATCTCAAAAAAGGAAGAAAAGCCTCTTCCACCGCGGCATTCGATATGCTTCTTGATGGCGCTCGTAACAATTGGTTTCTTGATGGCGCTGCTGCTATTATTCCTCCTGAATCACAAGTTTGTCGAATTATGTTCGGCGCTAGGCAGCATAGAACCCCAACAAAGCTAGCTCCCCTCGAGAGATCATTGTTCGATATTTTTTCTCCAGTTTCTCTGCATATGATGCACCTTGTTTACCTTGCTCCCCATAATAATTTTATAATTCTACTTCGTTTGTTTACATACGTGGTGTGGCGTAACCTGTGGTGTTTCTTCTTATGCTATGAATGTATCGATATTTTTTTACTGCCTAGTTTCATCCCGCTTTATAAATAAAGTCAAATTCATACATAGTATAAGTACAACACCGACCGTCAGAGCGCCAAAAAGAGAATAAAAGGTCTGTTGAGGCAACAGCATAGAATAGCTCTAGGCACCAAAAAAAGGAAAAAAAAGCTGGGCGGGAACTCGCACTAGGAAGCCATGGGAGAAGGAGCAGGATCCGCGAAGCGATACGCCGACGCCCTGAGAGCCCGCAAGATGCTGTCCACGCTCTCCCGGTCCCGCCGCCTAGACAAATGGTACTACTGCTGTAAGTAGGCAAGCAAAGAAAATACAGAGTCAAATGCACGACACAGGAAGATCCTCTCTATGACCATCTTATTACGAATGTTCCAAAGCATCCATGTAATAGCCGCAAAAACCAACCAGAAGAGGTGTCACCTCCTCCTGGTACGTCTACCTTAGACTCTAGGAACTCACCGAGATCTTGGGCATGCCAAGCCGGCTGCTTAGGATGAAGTTGCATAGGAACTGAGCGGCAGGACACGTGAAAATAATATGGGAGGCGTCCCACACAGTGGACACAGCCCATTGCCCGGGAAGAAAATTTGAAAATTTGTCATTGAGCTGGAGCATAAATGTGAGCATTAGGTCCGTGGAAGAGATGGAGCTAGTGCCACCAAGCTCTGTAAAGAATTTCACTGTAACATCTTATGCTTCCACGCTGGTTTATGCATATAAGCAAATATCTTCCTAATCTTGTGAGGTTGAAGATGTGGGGTTTGTCATGCAGCAGCCTACCAAAACTCGTCGAATTACCCAACCTACCGCATGATTTCTCTACTCTTCATGGGTAAACTGGAGGAGTTCAATACAGCATGCTGTATGGGTGATGATGGTGCAAATGAGCTCACTCTGGCTAAACTTGAGGGTCTGCAGATACACGGCTGCCCCAACTTGAGAATAATTAAACCGTCTCTGCCTAGAGCAGTGTACTGGTCTATATATCTGGTAATGACAATGTGCTATCGTCATGGGGAGAGTGTGCCTCGAGCATACCTGCTTCCTCCTCATCTTCTCCTGTGAGAGTTGGGGACTCCAAGTTGCCTTTGCACATGTGGAAATCGCTTCACCACCTACCTTGCCTTACTGATTTAACTGTCCATCTACAATTGCTATCGTGATCTGACCGAGCCTTCTCCTCACTCGAATTACTGTTGCTTGGGAAGAATGACACTCGAATTACTGTTGCAGTTGATTATGTCCAAGACCATAATCAATGTTTACTGATTCACTAACTAGCCTGACTGTTATTGCAGGTGCACATAATCTCATGTTACAACTCTACTGGGTCTCGGGGCAGTAACTGAAGTAGTACTGTAGTAGCAGCATGGCCATCATATGCTTGATTTGATATGGAAAAGAAACAAATTAGTATGTACTACATGGAAGATATAATCACACTGATCACTTCGGATTGCCGGTAGAAGCAGTTCGGTAACCAACAGTCTCTGTTTTATGTGTTCTGTTATCAAGTACTACTAGGTATTCGTGAGAAGGAGCTCCAGGAAGTATTCCTGGGCGACAGCTACTTCCACCATGTCGCTGAAAAGCAGCACGCCAGCTGCGATAAGATGGACTCCAATTCAAAGACACAGCACCTGGGCTGGACCTAAGCGTTGTACTTAAGTGCCAAGAACACAACACAAATGGCAAGCTGCTAGTAATACTAAGCAAACCACTGAAAGGCAAACCTTTAGTTTTGGCTTCTCACTGTTGGTCCAAGACTACATACTAGTACTAGACTTCCAAGATCCACAACAGTTCAGCTTTCGTAAGAACTACCTTGACTACCCTGATGAACTCAACAGTGCTACCCCATGAACTCACAAGGATCATCACCGAGAAAGAACGACAAGGGCAGCAAATTGAACTAGTAGGAAAATACAATACAATGAAAAAGAACCACTAAGTACTACAGATATAATAATTAGAGATTCAGATTACCCACACATTGTTACTGGTTCAACAGCTAACTCGGTAAATAGATTTGGATACAGTAGACAACAAAACATTGGTTTGAGCTTTCTCTGTCATATTATGCACTTTGCTTCAACGTCTAAGTCTGAGATGTCGTCCTCAGCATCTGAGTCTGAGGTGTCGTCTTCGGCATCTGAGTCTGAGGTGTCGTCTTCAGCATCAGCACGTAACAAGGTCTTCGTTTTAACATACTGGGAAAGATTGTCAACAATACTATGAGGTCCATATTGAGGGATGCAGTTGGTGAAACCACAAGCCTCGGTGGTACCACTGATGGTGGTTCCATCCACAAAAGTGTACGGTCCAGTAAATATGAGACAGTCCCCAACATACCGGTTATTAAGATAGACAGAGTTCTTCTTAATGGCGGGAAATGCCGAAGGAGACACGGAAAATGCATAGCTCTCTCCAGTAAATACAGCACGGCCACCAAGGTCACGGATGGGTTTCATCTCTCCGGTGTCCAAATCCACCCGGGATACCTTATACACATTGATGAACCCTACTTGAGGGATTCTCGGCCTGGAGGTTTCAGTGAGCAACAGCAGCTCCCCGTCATTGTCCAGCAGCATTCTGCTATCAGTCCTTTCATTCCAATCAGGAGTCGTAGCAGCTAGCACCAGCCCCGGTGGCTGGTTGTCCCTGATATCCACCATCTGGATTCCCGAGGCTGTGGTGACGTAGAAACGGCCTGCAAATGATATAGCTGGCCAGACCTCGATGCCTTGTTTGACCAGGGTCCATTGCTCATCACCAGGCTTGGCGACGGCCAGCATGTCGAACAAATTGAAAAGGACAGCGACTGTGGTGTCATTGGCAAGGCCAGCAGCTGACACCATGAAATTTGCCACAGTTGCATACAAGCAGCCCCCCGCGGCAGTATGCAGGGGGTAAAGTGTGGTCGCTGGCGGGAGATCGGACACCTGGCGAGTGAGTGGGTTGAGCAGGCGTACGGCATACGTGGTCCGATTGAGTAGGACGAGTAGGCCCTCAACGGTGGGCGCGCACACTTCATGGCCACGGAGCTCCGGAAGGTGCGTCCGGACGCACTGGCCGGTAGAGACGTTGAGGAGGCGCCGTCGGGGCCGGTCAGGGTGAGGGTGGGCGAGTTGTCCCCGAAGCATAATCCATCTTCGCGGGTGGAAGCGGCGGTCCAGGATGCCGTGCTCTCGCGGGTCCATGCAGCACCGCCGCCACGGGAGGCAGACTGCGCGGAAGCAGACGTAGTCCGCCACGTCGTTGGCGAGAAGACGCTCGGCAATCATCCCCGCCGGCCCCTCACCAAGATTGGACCAATCCATCCTACAGAGCACTCGCAGGGGTCGGACCCCGATTCAAGTGGGCTAGCACCGGAAAGAGACCTGAGTGCGGAGAAAGAGAGAACGCACCTGCGAGAAGCTGCGGGCGACGGAGCTCGCTTCCCCCGGCCGGCTAACTGCGCACTGCAGGCAGGAGAGGGAGATCGCCGGACCTTGCTCACTGCGCATTCACCTTCATCGGAGTCGGAGGGGATTTGGGATTTACGGCAGAGGGACTGCGCTGTGGAGGCTTCAGCGAGGGGTCCCGTTGCTTCCACTGGCGGAGCTTCGCTAGGCCAACCTGGGCCATGGATCACTACGGGCTTCTCTTTAATAGGCCCAACAGGCTAGCACGTTGCATTGTTGCTATTTTTTCTGACAGAGACTTTGGCGATTGATGCTCAAAAAACCTTCATTGTTATATGCGCACGATCAATTACCTTTTTTTTCTTGACGCAGGACACCATCAATTACCAGGCGAAACAGAGTCTCGTCAGGCCCGCATTAGGTGTCAGGTGGTACATTGATTATTGCAAAACAATGTTGCATTGGCTTGATTATTGCAAGTGTCAGGTGGTACATACATGAGCCTCGGTGCTAATTATTACTCTGTAATGTTTGGTGCTAATTATCGTGGATAGAAGGTTATAGAAATATTGTTTGGTGAAACTAATCTTTCATTTCTTGTCACCTCTGGTTACTTGCCGTGTAATTTGCCATGTTTCCCACTGTTGTTTTTGGTCCATGGACAATCTGATGTTATGTTCCTCAAGATTGAGATAAACCTGATGCACACTGTTCAGTTTTGCACCATACTCCTGTCGTTACTTGCACACTGTTCTTATCAACTGTCTGCCAATTCAGCTTGCATGTCGGACAGCAGCTTCTGCAATTGGTGAGCTCAGGAGACCCGACATCGGACAGTGGTGGGTGCAGGTCGTCATCATGGCCCGAGCAATTCTTCAAACGGGTTGGGACTTGGAGCAACAAGATGGTGAAACGAGAAACAATACGATAGGAAATGCAGATAAAAAACAGAGTACATGACACTTCTGCTATACACACCACAGCAAAATAGAGGGAGTTCAATAAGAAATAAAGATCACCAGTTCACCAAATTATGTATCTTATAAAAGTTTTAGTGCTAGATACATCCGTATCTAGACAAATTTGAGTCAACTAATATGGGTCGGTCGGAGGGAGTAAAAAATATTCCATCTTTCGGTTACAGCATCAGCTCGAACAAAAAGACAGAACCACGATAAATCATTGCGTATCATTTGCACCCAAAAAAACTGAGGTGATGACCTTGTACACATCAGTTCTTCTCAGCAAGGGAACATGATAGAAAACTGAACAATGTGCACAAAATTTATCTTAATTGGACATAAGATCAGATTGTCCATGCACCAAAAGCAACACTATAGGAATCATGGCAATTTCCACGGTAGATAAAAGATCAAATCTTGGCACCACTCTACACCAACATGCTGTAACCTTCCATCCACAACTAACACTAGAGATTAACAGCACCAAGGGAGATTGTGAATACATAATTTCATGGTTGAGAATCTCAGATATACACAATTTGACAGGTGCAATTTGGAAACTAAAACTTAGTAGTGCTTCCTCAGGAAGTTCATGAGCCACGATACTCGGTTCTCCTCTTGCATACCCATGTATGCAGAGCCCTGGGCATTGTTGTCCATCAAATGAGATAAAGCAGCAAACAAAGCTTCCTCTGTAAAACCAGGCGTGTTCATCACAGCACTATACAGCAGATCTGGATGCACCTCATCAGTCACAGTACCATGGACGGAAGCTGCTAAATTGCCGACGGCATCTGTCATGTTGGTCAAGCCTATGGTCTCCTCAATGATCATTGACTCCTTATGTTTGTTACCTCTCTTTGATCCAGTTGCAGTAAATAGGCTGTTGGTTGTCTCTGGATATGTATTCTCTATGTCTTCTTCGAACAAGTTAGATGATCTCGGTAAAAACTGAACCAACAGAATTAACATAATCAGAACAACAGAGTATGCATAGCTAGCTATCCAATGCTATAGAACAATTACCAGCGAAACTCCTTTGTCCTTAGTATAGTCGTCGTGTATTTTACTAAGTAATGGAGCGAGGTGTCACATATAGAGAGAAAAGAAGCAGATATATCATTGGACACTTATAATGATTATGCAAAGATACTCATGCTATGTGTGTATATGTTTATGGTTAAACAAAGAGTTGTCACCAGTCGGTGCAAGAATGAAAGCAATATAACAGATAGCTCCCCAGGCACATACCTTCTCTCTAATGTGAGCGACCTTCATCTTGTTCTCCTTTGATTCACACCACTTCATTAATATAGGACAGCCATGAATGTTTAGATATTCAAGCTTAGACAGTTGCTGTATGCTATCTGGTAAAGACCTGATCCCCTCGCAGTGCTCGATCTCCAAATTCCTGAGAGAGCTAAGTTCTCCCAACCAATGCGGTAGTGATGTCATGCTTATGCACTCAGACAAACTTAGTACCTGTAGTCGTGTGAGTTGCCTTGTGTTTTCATCCAGTTTCTGTAGCTTTGGGTGACATATATACAGCTCCCGAAGAGATGCCAGCTCAGACAACCAACTTGGTAGTTCTGCTTGGTCATTGCATCCTAGCCGTAGTGACAATGATTGGAGGGAGGAGAGTTGGTGGATAATCTTAGGTGAGGTGGTCAGGTCACTGCAACCGGTGATAATTAAACTACGGAGGGCAGGGAGTTGGTGAAGCAATCTCCATTGATGCAAGGGGACATTGCTGTTACCAACATAAAGATCAGTTATTGGAGAAGAAGAGGAAGAAGCAATGCTATGTGATGAGCTCTCTCCCCAGGGTGATAGTATATTATCAGATTCTACTATGCTCAAAGACATAGATCTTGGCAGACATGATTTTATCCTCAACTTGGCACAATGCTTTATGGTCAACTTCTTAAGCTTCGGGAACAAGAGCTCATTTTCTCCACTAGTGTATGTCATGTTCCACTCCTCCAAGCCCTTCATAAGGCAGAGACTCAGCCATTGTAAGTTCGGTAGTTGACCGAGTGGTGGTAGTTTGTTGCAGTTAGGAAAATCACACAAATCTATCTCAGAAAGATTAGGGAGATACTGCCTAATACCCATAAGCCAATCAGGAATGTTGGCATTAATGTAACCAGTTATATGCAATATTTGTACACTGCTTGGTGGCACTAGTTTTTCCAACACCTCTTTGTCATCCTCAAACCTTCCAGCAGATACAGTCCACTGAAATGTTAGCCTTTCAATCTTTTGCTTCTCTATCAGTTTTATACTCTGTGCCTCTTCTGCAGACTTCACATTTTCAAGTCTATCTATCACCAGCTCAACAGGATTTGTAGGCTGAAGATGGATGATATTGCTGCTACATTTAGTACTTGAAGCCTGCACCACAAAATATGGCAACGAGGCAGCATTTAACAGAAAGAGCACAGATTCATCCAATTTAACCCAGCTATTCACATTTAGAACCTTCAGACTAACCATATTAACCATACTATCAGGAAGCTTCCTTAGTTCGTAGCAGCCTAAGAGGTTCAACGTATGAAGCTTCCTGAGGTTGCCCATACTTTCTGGTATGCTGGAAAGCTCATTCTCAGACAAGTCCAGATGCTCTAGATTGGGAAGGGTACTGATAGAGTCAAGTAAACTGTTAATTTGGTCTTCTGATGGAGCAATGACCTTCATGCACCCCGACAGATTTAGATATCTGAGTTTCTTTAAATTGCCGATGAACTCTGCCAGAACTCTGATAGGCTTCGCGTCTGTAGCAAATTGAACTGATAAATTCAAATATTGAAGTTTAGTAAAGCCACCAAAAGCTTCTGATATAGACATGTGGCAATGTGATAAATCCAGATGCACCAACTGCTTGAGCTCTGTGAAAGATATTGGTAGTTCACGTATTCCAACACAACCTGATAAATCAAGATGCATCAGACTTTTCATATCACCAATTGACTCTGGCAATGCTAAGATATTACAAGAGCTTCTAAGGTTGAGGTAATTTAATTCTGAGAGCTCGGTGATACAACTGGGAATCGTCTGGTCTAGGATCCGTGGAGCACGAAGAAACCTCAAGTGCTTCAGTTCTCCAATAGAATAAGGTAACTTCCATATAAAGCATTCACTTAAATCTAAGACTTGTAGGCACTCAGCTCGTGAAAATGCATCACCACAAAGCCATATTTTGCCACAGTCCCGAAAATGCAATGCCTTCAAAGTTGCAGGAGAAGACACGGACACCTGCAATGGCTTGCTACAATCCGTGAGCAATGCATAGCGGCATCTGTTTCCACCAACATTGCCCTTATTGTTAATTTGATCAGCCAAGATCACTGTTGCGAGATCGTGGACTAGGTCATGCATCGTGAACAACGAAACATCTTTGTCCCATCGTCCATCACTCTGCAGCAAAAAAGACTGATTGCGTTAGATATTAAATTTATTTTGTTTCATATTAACATGTTTTTTATCAATAAAATAACCCAATTGCTAAAAAAATGCTTGGTGGCTCGTTAGCGCCTGGTCCGTCCGATGAGCTTGATCGATACGCACAGAGTTTCCACGCGACGCTCCCTTCCAACATGATCGACAGCGACGTTTTGTCGTTTTCCGCGCCACGCACATCAACACCCGTACACGATCCCCACCGTTTGCGCCGCCCCACCCATCACCCTCTCGGGCCTCTCCCCCACCGGGCGCGCTGCACCAACCACGAGCTACACCGGCACCGACCTTTCTTCCCCGTCGCCGGCGGAGTGCAGACTCCACAGAACATAACCGCCTTAGGGAGCACCTCTATCTCCACCTCGCGCCGCCGGGTAAACCCATCTCCACAAGGCGGCGCCGGTGCCCCCCACCTCCACCCTTCCTCCTGCAGCGCCGGCGTGCACTGCTCGAGCCCGCGCCCCTCCCAACCGATATCCTGCTCGTTGATGCGGCCTACTGCAGCCTAGCTCCGCGCGGATTGTAAGCCCATGGTGAAGGTCCCCGGCGCGGTGGGCTCTGACGGTGAGGCCCAGCACGAACTCCGTCGTTGCTGCTCCTTCCAATCGACTCGTGGCGGAGGTCTAGGATGTCCTGTGAGCTCCTCCTCAATGGCAGGTTGCGTCATGCACGACAGGTGCTCGCTACAGCCAAGCTGCAGGCACATGAGGAGCTCATACGAACCAACTCGATGGGAATCACTCAAGAGAGAGAACCTTATCTCTTTGATGTTTGTTCATTTTAGTCCACCGGCTTTAACGAATTCATATGTACTTACAGTTCACTCCTTTTAGGCTCGGTTAAATGTTTCATCTTAGCCCCTTTCGCCGAAGATCAGATGTTCGCTGTAGTGGTCCCTTTTCATCTTGCACGATTCACTCTAGTTATCGCCGTACGTTGATCTAGATTGCCCTGCCGTCATCACGCCCTTCCATCATCTTGGACTTTTACATGTCGATGTACGGCCTGGTTCCACGGATGGCTAGGCACCGACGATCTCAAAGCAAATATTTTGGAATTTAGCTCGCATTGTGCCTCGTGTCGTGGCTCGCGGCACCCCGCCACATCCGTGTTGGTCGAGGTGGAGGTGTACCTCGCGGCGGCGGCGGCAGCCACGAATATAGCAAGTTGTTTATTCACATATGTGCTAAGTTGTATTTTTCCGGTGGTATTGTCGGTTTCACATATGAGTTAAATTGTATTTTATGCACAGTGAATAATTTTCATTATACCCAATCACACGCACCAAATGCAACTTAGTGAGGGCATGGCTGCAACTAAAACGCCACCACTAGCATGTTGCTTTTTTATCCTAAATTTGTATACATTTACCATTTGCATCGATGCTAAGTTGTATATCCACTGACGATAAGTTTGTATACATGTGAGTGCTAAGTTGTATACCTATCGATGCTAAGTTGTATACATATATAAACGCTAAGTTGTACACATATTGTTGTTAGGTTGTATATACAATGCTAATTTATATTTTTCGACTAGTGCTAAGTTGTATACCCACTTTTTTGCTAAGTTATATACCAACTTGGGTTAAATTGCACCCATTGTCCAATATATCCACTTAGTAAATTATTGCTTCGGCTTCTCCTTCATCTAGGCATCACCTGTCTCAAAGCAACATCCTCTTTGTCTGCTTGCATCTCGTGTTGCGCCTTGTGTCGTGCTTGTGGCACCGACCACATCCATGTTGATTGTGGTGTTGTACCTCGTGGCAGTGACTATCAAGAACACAACAAGTTGTTTCTTCACATATGCGCTAACTTATTTTTTTGATTTGTGCTAAGTTGCATACCCACTAGTGCTAACTTATTTTTTTGATTTGTGCTAAGTTGCATACCCACTAGTGCTAAGTTGTATTTTCGATTTGTGCTAAGTTGTATTTTCGATTTGTGCTAAGTTGCATACCCACTTTTTGCTAAGTTATATACGGACTAGGGTTAAGTTGCACCCATTTTTCAATCCCAAATATAGTTGTATATCGAACATACAGAGTTATATACCCTCTAGGGTTAAGTAAATTGTTGGTTTAGCTTCCCCTTCGTCTGGGCATCACTCATCTCCAAGCGTCATCCTCTTTGGATTCTTGCATCTCGTGTTGCGCCTTGTGTCATGCTCGTGGAACTAGCCACATTCACATTGTATAGCCATCTATGGTAAGTTGTATACATATTAACACTAAGTTGTATAGACACCAATGCTAAGTTGTATACATACTAACGCTAAGTTCTACCAATAGTCCTAAGTCATTTAGCATCACTGTTGTGAAGTTGTGTGTACTATTTGTCGTGAGGTTTTCTAGCACCGCTACAAAGTTTGAATACTGTTTTGTGTGAAGTTGTATTTTCGTTGCTACTAAGTTGTCTGCCTTAGGAAATAAGTTATCTATGATATTACAAAGTAGGTAGGTAACTATTAGTGTAAACTTGCGGGTCTCGAAATTATAAAGTTGATGGCTATTTGTTGCTAAGTGATGAGTATTCAAAAATTAGGTTGCTACAAAATACGAAAAAGTATTGTAATCAACTATTGTACGAAGTTGCTTTTTCCATAATACTAAGTTGTTTTAAAAAAAATAGTAAGTTGTTTTTTGAAAAAAAAAGTTGGTTGAAACATTTGCAAATGGGATCTGGTTTTGAAGATCTCATCGCGAGAGACCCAACGATAAAAACGGATCACAATTCCGACGCACGGTTTATGAGTTATGACTTTTTAATTTTGTTACGCAGAAAATTTAACGTACATGCATTATATCCGTTGGCTAGTCCTTCTGTTTTGGGTGAGGGCTCGGTAAGACTAACCGGCCTCCGGGGGCTATCTAGACGCATCCATAAAATAAATATCTCATACCCTCCTCCAATTGCATAACTACCATCCAATGGTTATGCACAAATGTTATGCCCTCCTCCAGTCGCTCGTATATTTATAGCCTCTTAACTGTACTTATTTTCTTTTCTCCTAATAAATTATTTCTAGTTTCATTTTGTATGCATGAGATTTTTATTTTCCTATGCTTGCATACATAATTTTTACATGACATATCTTTAAATAGTAGTTTCTCTCAACATGTGCATGTTATCTATTTTTTGGGGGAGTAATAGTTTAAACTTGAAATATAAGTATGCAATGATGTATGCAAAGCTTAATTTTTCTTGTACTTATAATATGTTTGAATTAATATACACTATCTATTCTTATAAATTCACGCAAAATTACATGATTATTATACTTCTCTTCCGCATCAACAATACTAAGTTAAAAATGTAAAAAAAATGATAAATGCCAGAAGAAATTTATATTTTGTTGTTGAATCGTGCTTCGTGGTGCACAGTTACTGGTCAGTCCAACAAGTATAAACCAAGCAGTATATTTAACAGCAAAAGTCTACAAGTTATTTTCCATTTTTTTAGTAATAGGAACTACACTAATGCATCATGATGGTACAAAAAGCACCCGTCCACTACAACAATATGACATTAAGAGACCGTGGAGGTCTCGAGGATGCACATGAGCTAATTATATTACAAAAACAAGGTGTAACAGAACGAGAACATGACAACCAATTATCGAGCAACAACACGTATGAGCTATCGTCAACTTTATTCCCTGCCTTTGAGGACACTAAGAGCATCTCCACTCGGTTTCAGAACGCCGATTCCAAGGCGATTTTTTGGTTTGGACGTCGAAAATTGACCCAGCCGCATTCCTAGGATCCCGGTTTCGTTCAAATTTGGACCAAATTTGGTCCGGACTTTCCAAGCCATTCTCGGGTTGCTGGGATCGCCCTGGAAATGCCGGACAAAGCGAAAACGGGCGTGGCCAACCTTGTCGGCGAGACAGTCCCATTCCCCACTCTCACTCGCCTAGACTGCGGCGAAGAGCTCCCCAACTGCCTTTGTCGCCATGACTTTGCAGTTGAAGCTCGCCGCGGTCGCCGCCCCTTTTCCCTCGGCCTAGGCCATCTTTCGCCACCCAAACTTTGCCGTATCTCGGCTTTGCTGCGAGCTCCCATCACCTCGCCCACCAAGTGTTCGGCGTTTTGCCGGTTCGGCCATAGACTCCGACGACGAGGAGATGTTCGCCATGTTGCTGAAGGAGGAGAACGCCGCTTCCGTCAAAGATGCAGAGCACATGCAGATTGTCGCCTCCCTCGCCCGGCTGTACGTGCAGACGACAACACCGAAGCGTGGAGGTTCGGCGAAGGGTCGCCGGAAGTGCAAGTCAAGGCAGAGGATGAAGGGCTACTGCATGTTGTACGCCGACTACTTCGCCGAAGAGCCGCTGTATGAAGAGGCCATGTTTCGGCGTTGTTTCAGGATGAGCCGGAAGCTCTTTCTCGAGATCGTGCATGCCATCTGGGAGTTCGACCCTTATTTTCGTGTGTAAGAAGGACTGCACCGGCATGGTTGGGTTTTCCTCACTGCAGAAGTGCATAGTGGCGATGAGGTTGCTTGCATATGTAGCACCGGGTGACAGTATTGATGACTATCTCCGCATGGCCGAGTCCATCGCCATCGATTGCTTGTATAGGTTCTACAGGGCAGTGATTGTAGTGTTTGGGAAACATTATTTGAGAACACTCACTGCTGAAGATACTGCCCGGATCCTCGTAGTCAATGAAAGTAGAGGATTTCCTGAGATGCTTGGAAGCATAGACTGCATGCATTGACATTGGAAAAACTATCCATTTACATGGCAGGGAATGTACAAAGGCCACAAAGGAGGTTATACTGTGATACTCGAGGCAGTTGCTACACATGATCTTTGGATCTGGCACTCCTTCTTTGGCATGGCAGGATCGAACAACGACATCAACGTACTCAACTCATCAAATGTCTTTGCCAAGCTTGTTGAGGGTCATGCTCCCCCTGTGGACTTTGAGATCAACGGGGGGCACCACTACAATAAGGGATACTATCTTGCAGATGGTATCTATCCAAGATGGCCAACATTTGTGAAGACTAGCTCAAACCCAATGCTTCCCAAACATGCTCAGTTTGCCAAGGAACAGGAAGCTTGCAGGAAGGGCGTGGAGCAGGCATTTGGTGTGCTCCAACAGAGCTTTGTAATTGTCCAGTTCCCTGTTATGACCTGGTCGAAAGATCAGATGTGGGAAGTGATACACTGTTGTGTGATCTTGCACAACATGATCATTGTGGATGAGAGGAAGGACCCAGTGAGTTTGGTCGAGCAGAACGAGCCATACTACAGACAAGGACCTCTTGCCGAGCCTGGTCACCAGGTGTCTCCAACCTTGGCTGCCTTCATCGCCATGTGTCAGGAGATTCGAGATCCGATGGTGCATCAACAGCTGCAGGATGATCTGGTTGAGCATCTATGGATACGCAGGGGCAACACGTAGATGCCGAGCATGAACTGACCGAACTAGATCGAAATATTGTATTGTTATTGTATGCCAAACTATTTTAATTTTACGCCGAACTATGCTTAAATTTATGCTGAACTTGGCCAAACATTGCTCTGTATTTATATTTTGCCGAACTATGCGTGGTCGAATTTGAGCCGAACTTAGGTGAATAAAGACGTCCTGAGAACTCGGCATGGAAACGCGAGTGGGAAACTCGCCGTTCCCAGACCAAAAACGTGTTTCATCCGGCCATATTTTGGTCTGGATTTCGGTCTGAAAACGACCGACGAGTGAAGATGCTCTAAGAGTGTGAGATTGGTCCTCCAAAGTAACGCTTCCAAAAGGACAATGCACGCCCCCATTGTGGTATCTAACTAATGAAGGCCGGATCATTGGTTTTTCACCCCGTAGAGCAAGTTCCAGCAAACTCCAAACATAACTTCAACAAGGAACGCCATAGAGCAGATTCCTATGAAGGTCAAACCTACGGTTTGAGCCCAGGAGCTCAAAAATGGGTGCTCGAAAAGCTCCAACAAACGGTAGACCCTCAGTGATGCCTCCACGACTTGCCAAGTCTGCATAGCATACAATTCGGCCTTGACAAACTGTGGCAGGAAACAAACGCGGAAAGCGCCCCACACACCTCAAAAGCAGAAGACCACACTATCTCAGCAGACTAGGGTTCCCCCGAGCGCCACCGCCGCCAGGCTCCTCCCCGCCACCGTTCGCTCACTCCCCACCCTCCTCCCTCCCTTGCCACCGGACCCTCGTGTTGTCCCTCGGGGCGGCCCCGGGGAACAAGCTACGAGCGCGGTCGGATCCCATAGGTGGAGCGCCCTGCCGCCGCTGCCGCTGGCATCGACTGCGGTGGCAGGCAGCCCTGCTTCCCTAAGGGCGGCGGGGACCTCGGGCTACTGCAGCGCACGCGGCGGAGGATGGATGCCGGGGCGGTGGTGGGCAACGACGGTTGGTCCTTGCGAGGGCGGTGCTGCTTCTGTTCGGTTGTCGTCTGATGGTGGTCGTCGTCTTCTTCGGCCATGACGGCAGTGAAGAAGCCGACGGTTGATAGGCTTCTTCGCTACTGCGGATCGGGGTGCGGCTCTGCAAGATCTGCGAGCGGCCGCTTTGCTCCAGTGAGTTCGGCCTAAAGGTGGCGGACGGTGGCAATGCCTCGGCTGGGGTGATATGCGTGGAAGGTCTTGGCTGAGGCTTGTGGTCGGCTGATTCGGGTCGGCTTGAGGGCCATCTCCAGAAAAAAAATCTCGTTCCAGCCTCTACCGGAACTGGCGATAGTGGCGTCAGTCACGAACCTTGTTGGAGACGTTGTCATGGAGTTGCGCTTCTCTTGCTTCCGCGGTTTTGGCTCCGAAAGGAAACATCAAATTCTTGGGATCAGGCGACGAAGGCATTGTTTGCGTCTTTCTCCTCGTTAGGGGCATCGTCTTGGAGCCCGACTAGCTTAGAGATCGGTAAAGGATGGTTGATGTTGAGGCTGTTGTTAGGGGCGTTGCGTGCATTTTGGCAACGATGATGCGTCAACCGGAGCTTGGGTCATAGTGGGCCCTCGGTAATCGGTTTTTTCAGCGTGTCCAATGGGTTCTTTTGCTTTGTTGTGTGGTTGTGGAGTCGAAGCTATGGTGGGGAGTGTCCACGCGGCAACAATGACCAGGGACCCATGGTCTTTGCAAAGGACTCGGTCAGCACAAGGCCACCATATTTATATGTGAAGCTCGTCGTCAAAGTCAGAGTTGTATGTCCTTGGCGCGTGTGGCCAATTGGTGGCATAGGCCGACATGGGCTCCACCGCCGTCTTTTGCAAGGCTTTGTTTGGGAAGTCGATGGTGAAGTCGGAGTCTAGAGGAGTAATGACTGGTCCCAGGGTTCCCCCGGCACTCTGAATAAAGTGGACAGAGGATTTCAGCGACGCCCTCTAGTAAGGAATGGTGCCACTCGAAGGCGGCACAACATCAGGGTCAGACGAGCCAACACGGATTTACTAACCCTTGCCCGCCAAAAAACTTTGGCGCAACGGAGCACCACCACCCAGCTTCACCGTCCACCAACATGCGCCACCACGATCTTGAAGTCACCATCACCGTCTCTTCGAGGACACTAGCGCGTGGCCTACACGACAGGGGCACACGACATTGCCAGAACAAGGAAAAGCAACCTAGCAGCCACGCGGGAAGGACCCACCTCCACTCCTGAGAGGCGGTCGTCGACCGGACAGAGAAGCAGAGGCACACCGGACCTAGACGGGCCTGGTCGGGCCCAAATAGGGTCATAAAGCACCGGTCGCCCAGCTACAACAAGCAGGCCACAACACTGGCATCCCCAATCCTAGCCTAGTCATAGACGCCACCTCTAGAGAGCTCCGCAGACGTAGCGACCAGATCCTCCGAGTGCAACGCCACCACGGAGAAGGGCCCCAACCTGCCCCCATGGCGCGGGGAGAAGGAGGCCGTCGCTGCATGGGCTTCACCCGGCAACCCCTGCCGGAGGCGGAGATGGAAGGGTGGAAGGGGAGGAGGCGGCCGGAGATGGGGGAGGCCCCGTCACCCTCGGGGGCAGGGTGGTTTCAACCTTGTCGTATCTGACACGTGCCAAACCCGAAAAAGAACCACAGACCACTGCCTAGCCAATTAAAATTTGGCTAGCCAGCCGAGGTTCCCAACTCTAGATAAATCACCGCATGCCGCCACTAGGCACTCCACCAGAGGAGCCACCCATGCTAGAAGATCCCCTTACACACCGGACGGAGGCCTAAAGTCAACAGAGCAAGCGCAGCAAGGGATCGAGGAAAGGCCTTGCTGCTTCCATTGTATAGCATTTCCTCTAGTGGTGGTAAGAGAGAGGAAAGAGGGGGTGTGTGGTACTGTGGTGGCGGAGATTTGGGGGCCTCCAGACTTGCTAGTGACCGGGGAGGCAGATGCGTTTTTCAAGAACATTTGGAATAGAATTTCTACATTGTGAGTATAGTATCAACCAAAGCTAGTATTGTGAGATAGGTTCTTGAAAATCATGTAGTGGTCAAACTTGTGTGCAGGAGATCATGCCAAGAAATGGTTAAAACTTAAATCCGTTGTTTCATGAGGAAATTTGTGATGAATGTGCCTAAATTCTAGCGACAATGACTGATACTTTCTCATCAATCAGATGCCATCGATAGTGCTTGAAATGGAGACTCCATATGAAATGTGTTATAATTGCGATAAGTAAATAACGAAGAACGAAATCAAAATCACAGCAAAGGGGACACAGATTTAACGTGGAAAAACCTCTCCAATAAAGATAGGAAAAAACCACGGACGCCAGCCAACAAAACTTCACTATATCGGGAAGTGTTTACAAACGCCGGGGATTTCACAGATGCAACTCATCCCAACCGACAACGGGTCTCACTCCACTCGTCAGAAGTTGGCTTATACTTTGTAGAATCTGGATCAACATATAACAAAATGATCTTTGGAAAAAATAAGTTTATTGTTCCAGCAAAGGTGTTTGGACGTACGTGCTTTGTTAGAGACCACATGACTTCATTGGATACCCATCTCAACAAAAAATATTACAAGTGTTTGAGTCCTAGGGAACAGAGAACATTCTTGATCATAGATATGACATTTAGAGAGTCCAAGCCATTCTATGGAGAGAAGACATATCAGAGTCCAAGCCGTTCTATGGAGAAAAGACATATCTCAGCTTGTTATTTGATTTTGACTCTCCTAGCACAAGTAATGCTAGTCAAGAGGGCGAGAGTGGACTATTGAAGACAAAGGAAGATGAACCATCGAGAGTTATGGTTGGTTAAACTCCATGTCCCATGAGTGAAGAGAGATGGAGTATGACCAATGAGAAACAAAATTTGACAGACAATTTATCAAGTGCAGATAGATGGAGAAAACCAAATGAGAAAGGAAATTTAAGGGTGTATAGGATGAGAGGTGTGCTTCGGTGCCCCTCCCCCCTCAAACTTAAGTTTGTACCGGACGATTTTCTTTTCACGCGTCAAAATCTAGATTCAGGCCATGTATACCTCCGTATAGGTGTACTCGGTCGAGCTGGGTATACCCCCACGTTCCCATCGGCCGATCCCACCTCCTCTACGTCTTTACATGTCACGTTTTGAAATTTTGTTGCTGCTACTATATACCTTCCGATTTCCGCCTCCCGTGGGCACAGAAGTATACGTGTGCGGTGATTATACGTATGTTCTTCGAAACGAATCGGTTTCGTGCTGGCCGTCCACGAATTTCTGTTTGTCAAAGATTGAAGAGGAGGGGGACACCTAAGCAAAAGTGTATGAGGCAATCGCAACTTCAAACATCACATCACGTCATCTCTCTTCTTTTCCTTCACAGAGCCGGTCGATGCGCTTCCTTTCCTTGCTGCTGAGGCATCACAACAACTCTTGCACAAGAGCAGTGTGCACTCTTCTGCACTCAACCGCTGAGGTCCTCCTCACTCGCTGCCGCCACCTCCAACCTGTTGTAATGCCTCTAGTACACTTAGCCGCACGGGCACTTCCGGCCACATGTCTTCATGCTTCTGCTGCTACCTAAAGCCACCACCGAGCCTCACTTGTAGGGCAGTATGGACAAAAATAACCCAAAATCAAAAGGATTTCACAAATGACCCATCTGAAAAACTATTTTTTCTACACTAACCCTTTGGGTAACTCCTAACAGCTAGGCGCTACACTGTAGAGTGTAGCGCCTTTCAGCTAGGCGCTATGCCCCCTCCCTAGCACCGTCTAGCTGAAAGGCAGGGGCATAGCGCCTAGCTGAAAGGCGCTACACTGTAGAGTGTAGCGCCTAGCTGTTAGGAGTTACCCAAAGGGTTAGTGCCAGTAAAATAGTTTTCCAGATGGGTCATTTTGTGAAATCCTTTTAATTTTAGGTTATTTTTGTCCATACTGCCCACTTGTAGCTAGCCCCCTGATCCACCGCCCTGTCTCCTCCAGGACACCTCTACACAACTCGAGCTCCAGCAGCACTCGCGGGGCTTTCGCCTGGGCCTTCTGCCCCTGCCTACACTGAACCCCTCTGGACTCCTGTAGTTCTGCTGCATGACGTCTACTCTGTGTGCATTACCGGTGGCCACCACCAAAGGCTCTGCATCTTTCCTATGGTTGCCTCTCCTCCCCTAGGACTTAGCTGCACTTTGCTGAAGTGCACGCCCACTCCTAGCTGCACAGCCTCCACACTCCTCAATCCCTCCAGATTGTCTCCTGTCCACTCAAGCACCAGCCGTCGGCAGCTGCCGGTGGCTTCTACCGATTCCTCCAATTTCGACCAGACATACGCCAAGTCAACCTCCTGCATGAGCCCTCATTCCCTTTGACGTAGAGCTTCACCGCACGCCGCCGATTAGCCATGGAACCTCCACGAGCGAGCGCCATCACCTCCCAGCTCTGATACCATGTTGTTTCTTGAAGAAATTTCTGGAACCGTTCAGTTCTCTCTACTCATCCTTGCTATACATACTAGTACTAGTATACACGGGCCTCATAGGCCAGGCTCTAACACACACACACACACACACACACACACACACAAACAAAATCCTTACATGTTAACTACAAGTTAGTACTTCCTCCGTCCTAGTTTAAAGGGCACATATTGGAAATCATGCAATCCTAAAACTCCCTCACCTCCTAGGCACATACACATTAAATTTCAGAGGAATAGCCAATCAGAGGATTAGTGAGAGCCAAATTAGCACCAATTAGAGGAAGCCTAGGGCCCAGAGATTTACTATATGTGACCTTTAAACCGGGATGAAGGGAGTATAATACTGCACTAAAGAAACATTACTGCAGGTCAATCAACGGAAGGAAGTACCACAGTAGCTAGCTAGTTTCATTTTCCATGTTGTCCATCATATAAATGAATGGCCTACGAAATGTATATTTTTCATTAAAGTGTAAATTACACTATGGGTCCCTAAGTTGTGATGTATCAAATAAGTCACCATTTACATAGTTGCAAAGACTAGCTCACTGAACCGACCTAAACAAGATCAATGGATATCACCACCACGACACATTAACTAGACACTGCTTTGCAAACGAGCAGGACTGTTAATTTGACTTAGCTCTCTATGTAAGATGATGGCATGCAGGCCAGCGACTGTCATCCATCTCAAAAGGCATGCAGGTGATCCACTGACCTCTATTTACAAATACGGATAACAATGACTAATTTGGTACAGCCCATCAAGTTTAGTGACAAATATATAGGCCAAACAACATTTTTCTAAGGTAGTTTCAGAGCACAGATGTATATTTGAGGCAAAGATTCACCGCTACATGTTGTATTAGCGTATGAGCACTAGAAAAAATTGCATTATTTTATCTATAAGAAATAGATGAAAATGGGCAGAGTACTAATGTGTGCACAAATTTGTCGCTTTTGTACAGTTCGGGAATTATTATTTTGTCAAATATTTTTCTTAGTGAGCACAGCCTCATACATTTGTGGAATATAAACATTTTGTGATTTTACAGAGAAGGCAAATTCTGCCAAGAAAATAGTAACACGGGCATATACTCTATAATTGTTTTGCTCCGAGAGATATCACGAAAATATAAACTATTTGAGTTCGAAACACAAGGTTGAAAAGAGTAGTTAGAATTATGAAAAACTAACCAGAGGTTGTGTCTTTGAATGTTGAAGGAAGGACATCCCCAAAAGTTGTGTAATATATTTCTCGCAAAGCTGCATAGAATCAAATATACTAGAATGCTCGGTGAATCCAAGAGCTATCCATTGGTGAATTAGATCATATTTCACTATAAGGTGACCTTTTGGAAAGACTGCACAATATGAAAAGCACAACTTCAACCATTCAGGCATATGGGTATAGCTCAACAGTAAGGACGCAAGCACTTCATGGTTTCTGGATGATGGGTCCTCTGAAATGGATACATCCCAAATATAGTTGTCCCTCACTGACTCCCATTCATCAGACGTCTTGCCGTTCAATGTGTATCCAAGTGTTTGAGCAGCTAAAGCCACACCTCCACACTTAGTTGCAATCTCCCTTCCTATATGCTTCAATTGTTTCTTGTCGACTCGATCTTTAAAGGTAGTTTTCTGTTTTATTATTGTCCAGCACATTTTATCTGTTAAAGTGTCTAGCTTGTATGGCTCAACTGAATGACAAATCTCCCTTGCAATGGCTTCATCTCTTGTGGTTACAATAACTTTCAGCATGCTGCCCGCACCAAGCCTTAGCATAGCCTTTAAATTTTTTAGCATATCTGGATTCTTCTCCCACACGTCATCTAAGATGATAAGAATCTTCTTACCAGCAAGTAGCTTTCTGAGGTGGTTATGTATCATCTGCTTCTCAGCTACATGGCTCACCTCTGATAGCTGTGATATTATAGAGTTTCCGATTCTATTCAAATCAAGATTCTGGGACACATAGACCCAGACCCGAGAGTAGCCTGTAAATTGAGAATCATTGAAAACTAATTGAGCCAAGGTTGTCTTGCCAATACCTCCAATGCCATATATTGGAAGGACGGTGAACTCTGGTGTGATGCGCCCAGATAAAGTAGCCACAATTTTCTGTTTTACTTCAGTCCTCCCGACGATCAGTGCTTCTTCCACATCCGATGTTGTTTCCCGTATGTCAGTAACATGCTGCACATTAGAGCTATTTTCCAGCATGGAACTGAAATGCCGGTTTTGATTTGTTATACTGTACAATTCTTCTGCCGACTTCTTCACCTCATTAGCCATTGTATTCTCGAGATGAATTGTACGACCAGATGGGGGCACAGTTGCCTGCAGGAATTTAATATTTGTAAGTACATGCAAATATCAGAACAGATATCACGGTAATAACCTCTTAGAATATGAACTCTTTGAGATGCCTACGGTATATGTCTGTAACCTAATTAATAGATTATGTTTGCTAACAAAACTCCCCCTTGAAGAAAGTGGAAACCAGCTGAGAAAAGGATGTTAATGCCATATTGTGTGAAACTAATAGCTTGGAATCTTGGATAAAATGCAGCATCCACATAATGTGTCATCTCTGACCTTACCTGCGCTAATGATGAACTACTACTCGCGCCAATTTCAGCACCAGACTTGTCCGCATTTTTTGTTGCACGGAGCCTGTCAATTATATGTTGTATATCTGGCCTTTTCTCTGGATTAAAGTCAGTGCAATCTATAGCTATCTCAGTGCATACTTGTACTTGTACGAGTTGTGTGGCCCGTTGTGATTTCTCCAACCTATTTCTCCACCTCTCAAGTACCTACAAAGTTGGCATCGTATGTCATGATTAACAAAAAGGAGCAATATATATTTCTACAGAACACGCGGAAGATCATCTTATCTTCATGTAAAAGCCAAAGAAGGCCTAAGTATTTTTTTTAAAGAGATCTTCATGCAAAATACATAGAAGGCGTAAGTAATCTTATAAAGAGAAGGCATAAAATAGTAGCAAAGCACAAAACCACCCGGAGGCAACAGGACTCCGGTAATAATATCTGGATCGGACAGAAAGCTACACACCAACGCGGCGAGCCTAGCTAAATGAGGAACGTATTAGATAGGTAATGGTGCGTACAGTGATTCTAGCGACCCACTGTAAAACTATAGGGAGAAGAAGATGTGCCTCACTTTGTATTTGACATATAGTAGCAGGTAAGGATAATTTAACATGCATCGTTATGGTAACCTATTACAAATCTAATATTGAAGTCGATAACAAGTAGATGTGTCATGGCAACACATCACTATTTCCATGTATATAGAAATTCTACAATTACCTTGATACCAACAGAAAAGATGTTTGCTTCTTTTGCAGTTAAATTGTGCTTTACGTTACTATGTGCTTGCAAATATATTATGCTACGTCTAAGCAGAACAATGGTAAAGACTGTTTTTGCAATCTCGTGTAAATATATAATCCGGAATATCTAAAGGCTGTGGATTTATAACGTGAAGAAAATCACAATTAGACATTTTGATTTTTTCTGGGATTTTCAAGGGTCGCTATCTTTTTTCTGGCTAAACCATCATGTAATTTTACCATATAATAAATATAACAAAGTAATTTTGAAATCAATACTTATACTGGAACAAACTTGTCTTACAGTGTCAATATCAGGACAGGGATATCCCTTCTCTCCTGTTAGTATGCCTATTATAATAATACCAAGACTATATATATCGGATTTGAATGTGATCTGTCTCCCACCAAATAAGAATTCTGGTGCCAAATATCCCCTGCATCAATATTCATATAACTTAATCGATAAATGGAAAAATAGATAAATATTTATTCATATATAACAAAAAAAAATGAGCTTCCAAAGTCATAGCAACCTTACATAGTTCCAATCACTTCTGAAGCAACAGCCTGGCTTTGGTTTTCATCAAAGCACCTTGAAAGACCAAAATCAGCAATTTTTGGTATCATATTATCGTCTAGCAATATGTTTTCTGGTTTAAGATCTAAGTGAACGATGTGCATTTGGTGAAGATGATATAAACCGTCACAAATTCCATTAATAATTTTATAGCGCTTTCTCCATTCAAGTCCACGTGATGCATCTACAAAATAGGAAAGGAGATAGCTTGTTTAGCATGCATTTGAGGTACTTAAAGTCCTTAGTCATTGAACATTAGATGCATGGATGCTTGAACCAAATAAGTGTCACATAATCCTACCAGTGATTTGCTTATCCAGACTCCCTTTAGGTAGATATTCAAAGCAGAGTAGCCTTTGTCGTACATCTGCCAAAACAAGCTTTCCCTCAAAGTTTAGCATTTTCCCTTGTGTGTCAGAGCAATATCCCAGGAATCGTACTATATTTTTGTGTTTGGCCTTCATAAGACAGTGAACCTCTTTGATGAATCTCTTCTCATCAATATCAAGTGTTTGGAACAGTTTCTTCACAGCAACCGTGCCTTTGTTCAGCATTCCCTATAATCGGAACATGCCTTGGCAGAGTGAACTTAAGTTTTAAGATAAACTGTAATCAAGACATGCACATCTAACAATTATCATACTCATACCTTATAAACCACTGCAAAGCCACCATAGCCAATTTTTTTGTCATCAGAGAAACCATTGGTGATGTGCTCCAAAAGTGATAATGGTAGGGCCTGTGGTTCTGCACTTTCATCAAATAGGATATGCTCCAATTCATTAATAGTATGGCAATCCATTTGCAGTTACAAACAAAATACACCTGAAACAAGATAAAGTGCATTATTTATGAGGTTATTAGACCCGGCTCCTAGATTAACAATCATAAAAGGCAGAGTAAAAACTTGAGAAAAACTACACCTTTAAGGAAAAACATGTCACGGCACTATACTTTAGAATGAGTCATCTAACAGAGAACATTTTTAACATATCACGTTTCATAAAATAGCACATTGCAGCATGTAACAGCTTGCAAAACTACACTGAAATCTATGAAGAAACTACACTAAGAAGAAAGTGCAACTATTGTGTGATAGTTTTGACAAAATAAATGTAGCTTTGTGATACTTGTGCTCAGGGCAGAATTACACAAAGATGATACCTACTGTTTCGAAAGAGTTGGATAACTATGCTCCCATAGTCCCATTCCCTAGATTTGGCAAAACTGTGAAACTAAAGTTCTCAATTAACTGGACAAATACCATGAATAGGCAAGTGTTTCTCTTTCCTAAACCAAGCATTAACCTATGTTTTTATAAAATATTGTGTATGCAATCAGTTCGTGATAAATTGCTGAACTTGCAATTAGTAGTTGAATGCTGCACCCACTGTTTATACAATTAGTGACAAGGTAGATAAAATCTTCAGCAAATACAGATAAGAGTGGGATTTTTATCCTCCTCCAGCTGGGTTGTTCGTCTTACCAGATTTCTTCTCATATTCCCCATTCTTTTCTCAATGGTAACTATTCCCGTTTTTCTTCTTTTATTAGATGAAAGGATTTACGTCCGGGCATAAACTAATAGGGCACAAACGGCAGGTACAAGATGCTGAAAAACAGCTTACAACATCAAGAACAACAACAAACATTGGAGAAACAAGAAAAAGTCCAGCTTGAGCTCGTATTTCCCAATGTAGGCAGTGAAAATAATAGATAGGCATGTCTTGGATTACATCGACGGCACAGCCCCCCTTCCATTGAATGCATGAATTCCTTCCATTGCAGATGAGATCGTAGGACGGCAGCAATCAGCTGTTGATGCCAATCAGCCTTCACAGAAAAGGGCTTATCTCGTTTATAATGTTCATGTCCCGATATCACCAAATTGTTCAACCCAATCCAGGTGAAGGCAAGATTGTGGGCCAGAGTAATGGTGACTGTGCTTCAAGAATGAGGGTAGTGATGGCCTATTTGTGGGTTTGTAAATATTTTTTTCTTTTTTTAGTTGAACACTAGGGAGGCCTCAACAGTAAAAATTTATTAAAAGAAGAACATACTTAAAAGATAGAATATATACAGGGGGTCTATAAAGGAGAGAGAAGAAGCGAGGGGGGAAGGACAGAGGGCCTAGACGAGCTGATCAAGCCAGCATCTAAGAGAAGCCGCAGGCTCATCCTTCATTCTATAAGAAAGAAGGTAAATGTTCCTCTTAAAGAGGAAAGCCCAGGATGCTAAACATGGCATGATGTCGTAAAAGAAAAATCTGGCATTTCTCTGCTTCCAAATGTTTCAAGCTGCGACGATGAAGGCTTCATAGAAGAAATGTTCACTTCGTTGTGATGAAACTTCAGCATGATCTTCCAAATTAATTGAAACTTTTCCCAAAGTAATTGGACGTCTGATAGATCATATCACACAGACAGTGGCTGACCGGATGGCACAATTTGGGTTGGGACCGTCTGTTGCAAATTATTTTATTTGAGAAATAATGTGCTTTTGTTAACGGATACTCTAGAGAATAGATGACTAATTGTTTTAAGCTCTGGATGGTTTGTTGTTTGGCCGTAATCCAACAGTCTTGTGTTAATGTTTAAGTATAAAGATTGTAACTAATCATGAAAACCTAACCACCATATGGCATATCTCACAAAAGATAGTAATCATGCAGGGGGAGAAGATGTTTTCCTGGAACAAAGAAATGGTAATTACCTGGAGAAGCCTAGCTGCGGTGTTGTAAAGTGATGGTGTGTTTCAGATGTTGCTAGTCCTGTGGATGAAGAAGGGGATTTTAATCTCAGGACATGCGCAGCTCCAGTTGATAGATGGGATCTAGATCCTGCACACAGATATACTTAAACTCCAAATGAAAAACGAATACTATGTATGCTGGAATGAGCTGGATGAAGACGCAAACATGTGATTCAGATTGTGCCGTGAGTTACAACCGCGGTGCCTAACTCAGCGGGGTTTTCTGGCTAACTAGGAGCAGGAATTATATGACCAGGCTCTCCTGCAAGAATACGAGAGGGGAGCAATAACAGCGTGGAAAAAATGTGTGGTCTGTTGTGCCTCAATCACATGTTCAATCTCTCTGCACTACCACAGATTATTTCTCAATGAAAAAGAAATGCGTGCAAATTATGGTGAGAGCTAGGCATGGGCCCAGACGTCACTGTTCTTCACTTCATTTTCTGATTTACCGTATGGTGAGAGCAGATATTTATCGCGCTTGAGGTTTTAGATGCTAGGCAAACAATATAGCAGTTGTGGGTGCATTGTTATTCCTCCTTAATTATAAAACTTTGACCAACGGGGGAAGGATCCCTCCCTTGGCTATATGTTGTTAAGAGCATCACTAGCAAGGCTCCTAAAAGGACAACCCGTATTTCCAGTTTACATGCCGCGGAAAACCTATTTTACAGGCCAAAGGCGTGGCGGATAGGAGCAGCACCCGTAAACGCATTCTGTTTTACAGGTTGCGTTTACAGGTGCTGCTTTGCGCGTTCACCGTGCCCACCCATAAAACAGGGCTTTGGACAGTTTTATTCTGTTTTACGGGTTGCGTTTACTGGTGCTGCTCCGCGCGTTCACCGTGCCCACCCGTAAAACAGGGCTTTGGACAGTTCTTTGCATAATTTCATATACACAAGTCATTCAAGCAATAGTAATAATCAATCAAATAAATAGTTTGAGCATACAAGAATCATCCAAATTATTACAACAATGTTTCAATCAAATTACAATAAATAGTTCGAATCACAAGATTAACAAATAACAAATGTTTCATCACACAAATAAATAGTTCATTTCACAAGAACAAGAGTAGACCATGCCCTACGGCCTTCTCTCTGCCAGTGGTGCTCGATGAGATCATTGTTGAGCTGTGTATGGGTTGCCTCATTTTCAATCTCTCGGTGTGTCTCAAGAAAAGCTTGAATGCGGTCGGGGTTCCTCTCGGGTTGCACTCTTGTGCCAACGTTGTCGTAGAAGCATGGTAAATTTAACCCTCTCTCATGTATGTATCTATCGATGCAGAGGCCGGGGTAATCCCCATTTCGAAAAAAAATCATCGAGGATCATGTTGTGAAGAATAACACAACATGTCATGATGTTGACAAGGGTTTTTTTGTCCCAAAACCGAGTAGGACCCCGAACAATAGCAAATCTTGCTTGCAACACACCAAAAGCCCTCTCAATGTCCTTGTGGGCTGCCTTTTGTGTTTTGGCAAATACAGATTCTTTTTTGGTTTGGGGATTTTTTATGGACTTCGCAAAAGTTTCCCATGCCGGATATATGCCATCGGCAAGGTAGTATCCCATTGTGTAGTCTTTATCCATGACTTTGTAATTACATGTGGGTGCTTCTCCGGCTGTTAGTTTTGCAAACAGATGGGATCTTTGCAACACGTTCATGTCATTTAGTTTCTCTGGCAACGCAAAAAAGCAATGTCAAATCCACAAATCCTCCGATGCCACTGCCTCAAGCACAATAATAGGATCATGGATTTTGCCACAATACATCCCATGCCATGCTTTTGGACAATTCTTTCATGTCCAATGCATACAATCAACACTACCTAGCATTCCGGGCCAACCCCTCTTTTCATTGATTTGCATTAATATTTTTGTATCTTCTTCGTTGGGAGCTCGGAATTAGCGTGGACCATACAACTTGATGATCATTCTAGCAAACCTACGCACGAACTCCGTGGTGGTGTCTTAACCAATGCGTAGGTACTCATCGGTATAATCCGCGGGGACGCCATATGCAATCACCCTCATTGCAGCGGAGATTTTTTAGAACGCGCTAAAACCTAAGGTGTCGGCATTGTTCCTACGCTACTTGAAGTAGGTGGAGTTGTCCTCGCATGCTCGTACGATTTTGACGAACAAACTATGCCGCATCCGGTACCTTCTACGGAAGACATGAGCCGGGTATGTCGGTACCTTGGAGAAGTAATCTTCGATGAGCTTGGCGTGGCCGAGGGCGCGGTTCTGATAGATGCAAATGCGGCCTAGCATCGACCCACGCCGCTGATCCAGCAGCCTCCGGCGGTCGTTGAGGTCCTTGGCGGCGAGGAGGAGGGCCGTGATCTCCAAGTCGTCATCCTGGAGCAGCTCGTCGAGGTCGGAATCGTCCGAAGACGACCAGTCGGAGAGATCGACCTCCTCATCGGAGTTCATCGGCTCGGCAGCGGATTTCGGTGGAGGAACAGTGGGTGGTGGCGCAGGGGAGTCAGGGCCACTGGGGCGCGCGGGGGGAGCTTGCCAATTTTGGCCTCGGGCGGTGGCGGCGGCAGCTGTGTGGAATGGGGAAAGGAAGGAGGCGGGTGGGAACTGAAATTTCCTCCCGCGCGCGAGTGAGGGTTGCCCTACGGGTTGTGCCGCGAACCCCCACTAGTAGAGGTCAAGAGGCGTTTTTCGGTCGAACCCTTAAATTTTTTTTATGGGCCGCGCTTTTTAGGGGTGCTGATATGCGCCGTTTTTCGCTCGCAGCCCGTAAATTGGCAGTTATTTTTACGGTTTGTCCCTTTTAGGGGTCCTGCTAGTGATGCTCTTAGATAGATGAGACATCTCCAACGTGTATCTAACACAAGATAGCACCCCGTTTTAGTCCGAGCTCTTCACCTGCAACTCGAACCCGAGTAGGCTGGCTCAACACCCCGAGCTCTAGCCACCAAGCCAGCACTTGGCTCTCAGTAATTATTATTATTATTGCTCCACCAAGCCAGCACGTATTCCTTAATTATTACTATTGCAGAAATGAATCATACAATTCTGCTACATGGTTGCCTCAGTAACTGGCTCAATCTTGTTTCTCAAGTAGCAAGGGAAGCTAGAGTAACTACAGAGATTCATCATCACGTAACAGTCAATATGGAATCAAAAGCAGGATCATCTAATGAGCATGATTGACTTGTGCAAAGTGAAACTCATTTGGCTGTCTGCTCAAGAAAAATACGGATGAGTCACTTACCACATCACAGCAGATTCTGCTGAGCTTCTTCTTCTCTGCAGTCCTTCCATACATCCATCTGAATCCCAATGGAAGGAGAGGTTGTGCACGGGTGCTACAAGTCCCGGGCCCTGGACCAGGGGATGACGCCTCCGCTCACACGGACATGAATCGCTGCCGCCATCGGATGCGTAGCTATCCACTGCCTAGACGCCACTTGGGCACGCCGTCGCGGAGGCCACAGCCGGATGGCCAGACGATACGCAGCCATAGAGCTACCGCCGCCGAGGCCCCATCAAGACGCGTTGATAGCATATAGCAGCTGCCACTGAGGTTCAAGAGTATGACAGATGTTGCAAGACATATTGCATGGTGATCTTTTCTCCTACTCCCTCCGGTCCATATTAGATGACTCAAATTTTCTCGACTATCTAAAAAGAATTTAGGTGTTCCATTTTCTGCCAGATGGCACTATGTCGTCGAGCTTCGTCGCGCTTCGTCACTCCGCCGTCCGCATGGGCCAGTCCCAATGAAACCAGCTCTTCTTTGATTTATCGTGATTCTCGCTCGCTTTCCAAATCTCATCCCTAAACATTCGCTCTCTCCCCGTGACGCGTGACCTTGGCGGCGGCGCTACATCACGCCTCGACCTCTCCTCTGTATCCCTCCTATCCCTTGCCGCTGCTCACGCCCACGTCCGAGGACGACGCTGGAAAAGCAATAGCGTCCCTCCTATGCCAAGCCTCCTGCATCCCCTCCCATGGCAAGGGCCGAGACATCCCCGCCCACGTCTCCATGCGAGGAGCAGCAGCCGCCGCATGCTGTGAACATCACGGAGAGCGGGACGAGATGAGCAAAGGGCATGGCGGTAGTCAAGTTCTCGGTGGCAGGGCTCGCATCTGTCATGGAAGCGGCTGGCCAACATCCATGTCCACGTACGCTGACTACTCCACCCCTAAGAACTCGTTTGTTCTCTCACCGTCGTCCCAGGAGAAAATCCTTGGTCCAGGCAGGCGGCATGCCAAGATTTTTTTGCTGAGTTGATGCAGCCAAGCCGCGTGGTGAAATGTCTAAAGGTCATGTTTAATCTCGCCCCCAATCTGCTATCGCCGTCGCCCTATACAAGCCTCGCGAGCGTATGGTTCAAATCACTTCCGCTGGCGGCCGCAATCATTGTATGGAGGAAGGGGGCATGGCTTGGTGTTCGTGGCACTGCCACCTGACATCTTGACAATGTCCACTATCAGGTTAGGAACCACATATTGTTTAGAGTGACGTGGGCAATGCATGGACATTACCAATTCCTGATGCGTGTGCAGGTGATGAACAGCTCAATCCGTCTATATATTGTACACATGTGAGAGAGAATGCGAGTACTGATATAATCTGCCAAATCTATGTGTTACACATATGTATATACAATTTTCAAATTATATATATGTATCAATTATTGTACTATGATAACTGATTTTTTATTCTGAAATAATTTTCCTCAAATTCAAGATTCTCTCTTTTCATCCTGAGCGAGAAACGCTACAAGTTAAATCCATGGATTTTGAATATAGGTCAATATCCATACCATATATATCTTGAGGGATCACGATCAGGGGTGTAGCGAGGCCTCAGGCAAGAGGGACTTGGCCTGGGCATGCTAATAAAATTCTTCATTAACTATAGCTATATTTACACTATTTGATAATGTTTAGAACTATAGCAATATAGTTTACCTGGGGCGTGACTCGTGTCTGGCTATGCCTGTGGCCACGATCATATGCTGGTACTCGAGTAGTTTGCTTCCCCTTTTATTTTCCAGCCTTTATATCCAGTATTATTTCCTAAAAATAAGTGATACGTAGGCACAGGGATCCAAGCACAGATTGATGCTGCTCTCTTGTATTTTTCCTTATTCTTTTATTCACTATTATTAAGTTGTTATCAAGTATGTAACCGATTCAGAAATTAGCCAAGGTGTCTTAGATGGGGGTTTTAATCATAATTTTTATGACCTTTTTGCTACCAGAAATAATGATTTGATCACTTTTGTTGCGTCATGGAATGTTGGTATGGCATGGCAGGTAGTGTTCATGGAAATGGGTGAGACCACGTTGAATCTGAAAGCAGTTTTGAAGACACCTGATACTTGAATAAGATACTTGTGAACCGGCAAGTAATTGGGCTTTCTTTGTGCTCAATTAATTTTCATGAAATATTCCATCAGAAATTACTTCAATTACTTTACATAAGAAGCTGTTTGATATGTGCCATGTAATTCAACATGAAAAATTGTACTCCCTCCGTTTTAAAATTTAAGATGTTTTACGTTTATGAAAAGAATGTATCTAGACTACTTTTAGTATGTAGGTGCACTGAGGTATACAGTGAACCTACACACTAAAAGTAGTCTAGATACATTTTCTTCACAAACCTAAAACATCTTATATTTTGGAACGGAGGGAGTAGTCTTTAGGGGAAAAGTTCTGGGATGGGCTAGTCCCTTGGACCACCACACCATTTTATATATAGCTAAACTTATGCTACATCTTATTTAGTACAATGGAATACTCTAGACTCTATTAGGACACTAACTTAGACTCCAACATTCACTGAAACATTCCAGGCTCTCCTAGGACAACACTACTATACTAACACTCACTAGAATATTCTAGGCTCTCCTAGGACACCACTTTTATACTAACACTAGACCATGAAGGCGCGCTTTGCCGCGCCTGTCTTTTCCGAGAAAATGAGAGTAAATATATTTAAAAGAAAACCGGTGATTCAAATGTGTATGGAAAGGAGTAATTTGCATGAGGCCATCAATCTGGAGTGGATGTGTATTACATGGAAGACAATAACTGCATCACAAATAGCTCATGACAATTACCGGAAAGTTGGTATAATGAATCCATACTGCTGCATAAAATAATGTGCATATTCTACGAGATGGATTTATTTGGACGTGTTATACAACATAACCTGAATATTTTGTACACATCATCAAAGAAATACAATGTGAATGTGAAAATAGAAAAAACCGCAACTTGTTTACACATAAAGATTTGTATAGCAAGTAGGAAAATAATAATTCCACGTGGCAACATCATGCACTTCATCCCACATAAAGAATTATCTTAGTAATGATACAAATAATTTAGTTACTTGATTTTATGAATCTAAAACTGTATCACATGAACCAAAACAGGAGAGTGTACGTACACTAAGAGTGGTTACATAAATTTCTAGACATCACTTCAGTAATTCACGCTAATGCCTCATACATGAGTGAGACTAAATTGAAGTGATTTTAATTTAGGCTAACACTTGATACATCGGTATAATTATGCCGAGGTGCAATTAGATACCTAGCAATTCAGAGAAAGAATTACATTTGTTTTCCATGGGCATACCCCTACTACAAAGAACTGGAAGTACTTTTTACCAAAATCAAGTATTTAAACTTGCAATTGTTGTGTGTTAGGACAGAGCATACGAACAACATACACATGTTATAAAACTCACCAGTCACCATCAAGCCACGAGGACTTCAAAACAGATGTAAAGGACATCATCTAAAGGGGCATGGTCACTTCTGCCCTCATCTTTCCTTGCATTGCATATAACAGTCATTTTCCCTTTGAACACGGTATTCCACCCTAAGAAATTCAGGAAACAAAAAAGCAATTATATGAATCCACATTTTAAAATCGGTAGCTAAGTTCAGCTGGTGGTAGCAGAGGCAATTAAGTATGTGTAAATGACCCAACCTATTTCAGGACGCTGCATATCGTCTAGAGTAGCTTCTACGAAACATTTCTTGGCCACCTCCTCCTCGAGAAAATTAAATTGAGAGAAAACTCTTTTACCTTCAAAGAAATATATATGCTCAACTACTTAGGACAATGTTCAAACATTTTTTTCTTCGCCACCTGCCTATTATTGATATGTGCTATAGAGCTTCCCTAAGGCAGATAAAATTTTATGAGCATCATCTTATGTTGAGTCATATAATACTCCCTCTGTTCTAATTTAGTATACATCGTCCTAGAAGAAATCAGATAAACAAGTGTTGTATTTATTTGTACTACTTAGATATGTGAACAACCAATCCAAGCTACACTAAAGATAATGACATTCAACAGAGAGAGAAAAACCACTTCGTATGTGTTCTTGTTGAATAAAAGCTAGAATGTAGATTATTTCAGAACAAATTTTGGGGCGAGAACATCCTTCGGTACTTCTGGAGGGCAAGAAGTTTTATACTGACTTCTTTCTTAGGGTAGGGCGACGAATACTTCCAATTCCGAAAAGGTCACTGGGTCGCCTTTAGAAGCTAAAGAGGAAGTTGTAGAAAGCCGGGAGAAGAAGGGAAAGCTTGCTCGAAATGGTCTATACCCTAACCCTCGGAAGCGAAGACAGAAAGCTTCATATTTTTTATAGATTTCCTTGAGGTGAATAAATATTCCACAAGAATGTCATTATAGACTGATAAAACTATGTTGATTCTGAAGGCTTAGTCAAATGCTGTTGAAGAAAGGCACAAAGATCTATGTGCCATATTTTTGCACTTACAGGTAAAATGAAAGATGCATATTTTGTAAAAGAGAAAGTTGGAGGTGACATTTTAAACATAATGCATCATCCAACATCATATATTCATGTTAAGTTATCAACAAGTAACTAATGAATTTCAGGGAGCATGTGAGATTAATTGCCTAGACCGGTCTTACATCATACAAAAGACACAAAGCCTAAGTGCTATGAACATTTCCACTCTAGGAATAAAAAGACCTTAGTTTAGTAGGATTATGTGTTTACCGTTTGTAAAATAAAAATGTTTTTGAACCTGCCTTCCAACTCATAGCAATATCCTGAAAGACCAAATCTACAATTGCTTGGCAATCCATAATATGATGATATCTCTCAGTTTTGAGCAGCACATCATTATGTCTTTCCTCTTGCCTTGTGAGCTCCTTCTGGAAATTCTTCGCCTTCTCAACACCAAACTAAAAATAGAATAACCAATATGATAAAAAATCAGATAATGAAAATATGATATATGTATATATGGCTATACCAGTTCACCAACTTGACCGCCATCCAAGCAAATAAGCTGGATAAAACAAACGGCAGTTTAAATAACATAGTATAAGAGACATTTTATACAAAGAGAAACCAAGGAATTCAGCCAAACTACTTACTTTGTGAAGAAACACCCGCCTACTCTCCTGCTCTTACTCTACGATGCACACATTATCAATAATTTTGTTCCCATTCCCTGGTGTGAGCTTGTTTTCATTAACTGTACAAATTAGAGTTCAATGAAAACAATGCCATTATCAATTGATTTAACTGGAGTTATATTACTCCAGCACATAGAGATCAAAATGATGCCTAGAAAATACAGTATTGTTTTATTAATATAACCAACGCGGTAACAACAAGAACAATGAATTCGCTGATCTAGGTACTGAAAGCCAACATTTGTTGAACGTACTGTCACACTATAAAAAACCAGGATAGTGTATAGATTGCCACTTGCAAGAGATTTAAGGCTTGAGCAAATGAAATAGTACGTACCTATTTTCCACTAAAATCGCCCCATACAGAAATACTACCATAAGTACACCACCAAAGCTAATTTGATTGAAGACCATACTCCAGAAATCACTCCATCATCTGTTCCAAATTAACTGTAAGCATAAAACACACCTGCCAGCACATAACGCTAGATCAGGTGAACATATATTAGATATTAAAACCGATCCACAGTCAGATTGACTAAACCCAAAACTGACAATTTACCTCGATGAAGGCGAATTCGATTTGGCAATTCACCTATGCGGATTGGATTTGTCGTTTTATATGTGTGAGATACATGGAGTAATTAACATCAGGCTTGAGGAGTCCATGGGGAAGCGTCATGCGACGCTGCTCCAGCCTAGATCGCCGGAGCGTGGAGGGTTGAGGTAGTGATGCAGGCGGTGCCGAGGTGGTCGACGGTAGCGAGCCGGGGAGGGGGGCACGAGCAGCCCGCAGTGATGGCGCACGCATGGTCATGGGCGAGAGGAGAGAGCGGAGGAGGCGCCACGACGAGGAAAGGTTGCGGGGAGGTGAACGGGAGACGGCGTTCGGTTTCTCCTCACGAGCAGGAGAACGGAAACAAAACGCACGAGGGTTCCTAACAGACGGTTACTCGGCCCAATTAAGCGATTCAGCCCGATTAATGACAGTGCGCCTGGATCAGTTTCCGGAGCAGATGCCCAAAGACGTTGGGCCGGCAGTGACGCTTGGGCTTGGCGTGGCAGGTGAAAATTTGATCTCGGTGCCAGCGGAAGGACTCAGCAATCCCAAACGTTGAATCTCTGAATCCAACGGCCGAGGACACCAAAACACTGAGAGGAGGCCTAGCTAGCTCAGTTTTACTGTCTCTTAATGCACAGAGACGTTGGGCCGGCAGTGACGCTTGGGCTTGGCGTGGCAGGTGAAAATTTGATCTCGGTGCCACGGAAGGACTCAGCAATCCCAAACGTTGAATCTCTGAATCCAACGGCCGAGGACACCAAAACACTGAGAGGAGGCCTAGCTAGCTCAGTTTTACTGTCTCTTAATGGTGTCCAACAAAAATATTATTTTTAGGAACTAAAGATTAAGCAAAAGATGATGATAGTCTATCTATAGTAGGCGTCCCCAAATACTATAATTTAGCTAGCATCCCACAAGCTTCAGTCGGCACTAGCAGTGAGGTACGGATGTTAAAGTAATCCTATATTTTCTTTTTAGCATCAAGAATAGATAATGTAGTTTTAGTTTATCTCTACTACTAATAAAAAAAGCAAATATTATCTTCTCTATACACACCCTATAAAACGTCCATAGCTATATTAACACTGTATGATTAGGCCCCGTAAACTCAATCTAACCGCTAGCATTAATCTAATTGTTATCTTGTGTCCACTTAGTAATTTACCCTGGCTGACCGTACTCCATTGCAGAGGAAAATAAACTCATGTCCCGTATCCCCTATGCCCTAATTTCAGGCCTCCAAATAAATCAAGCAATCTCAACAAAAAACAATCAAGCAGGCATGACTGATTGCACGGAGGAAATCCTCTCCATCTTCTAGATTTCATGGCCTCGCACCTGCCAATGGCATAGCGGTGGCCCAATCTCCTATGCCACGAGCCGATCTTCATGCTCGCCCTGCTTCGCTGAGTGGCGTCGAGGTGTACGACGGGTGCTACAAGGCCCGGGCCCTGGACCAGGGGATGACACCTCCGCTCACACGGACATGAACCGCTGCCGCCATCGAATGCGTAGCCATCCACTATCTAGACGCCACTTGGGCACGCCGTCGCGGAGGCCACAACCGGATGACCAGACGATACGTGGCCATAGAGCTACCGCCGCCGAGGCCCCATGAAGACGTGTGATGGCTAGCACGTGATTAACGTGGAGCCTGTTGGGAACCCCAAGAGTAAGGTGTGAAGTAGCACAACAAAAAGTTTTCCCTCAGTAAAAAGCCGAGGTTATCGAACCAGTAGGAGGAAGGAAATATCACACAGGTGTTGCTAGCAACGTGGAGACCTGCACAACACAAACTCAAGACTTTGCCCCAACTAACAATGAGGTTGTCAATCTCACTGATTGATGTAACAAAGGATTAAACATATGGTGTGGAAGGTAATGGTTTGCAGCAAGTAAACAAGTAACAGTGGAAGATGTATCAATGGTAAAGATTGGACCGGGGTCCATAGTTCACTAGAGGTGCTCTCCTTAGATAAATAACATGGCATGAAGGGTAAACAAATTACAGCAGATCAATTGACAAAAACTGAGCAAGGCATAACAATGCAATACTAGTCAGAAAGATCCCATGAGATTCGATTGGGCAATACAACAAGATACATAGACCGCCATCCAACTGCATCTATGACTAGAAGTCCACCTTCAGGTTATCATCCGAACCCCCTCCAATATTAAGTTGCAAGCAACAGAGATGTCTGCTTTAAGCAAAGTGTGTAAGGTAAACAGTCCACATGTTCCTTGAACAAGAGACCATTGTTTTCTCCCTAGTAGCAACAGCGCATCTACAACCGAAGAGATTTCTGTCACTTCCCTTGGAAACTAGAGGCATGAACCCACTATTGAGCATAAATACCACCTCTTGGAGTCACTAGCAACTACTCGGCCAAGATAGCTACTAACAATGGAGAGCATGCAAGATCACAAATAACACAGACATGATAGAATCATAAAGACAAAATCATTAATCAATCCAACATAATAATCTCAATATCCATCGGATCCCCACAAACACAACACGCATGATTACAAATAGATTAGATCTTGATCATGAACGGAGCTCACAAGATCTATACATGAAAGCACAAAGGAGGAGATACAACCATCTAGCTACTACATGGACCCATAGTCCTAGGTGGAACTACTCACGCATCATACCGGAGAGAAGGCCTCCGGGATGATCTTCCCTCCGGCAGGGTGCCGGGAAGAACTTCAGATCCCTCCCGATCTAGGGACAACAGTGGCGGCGGCTATAGAAGGTTTCATGAAATATTGATCGGGTACTTAGGGTTTCTGCATCGGGGGCTTCTTATAGGCAAAGAGGCAAGGCAGGGGGCGCCCGGGGGGGCCACACCCTGCCTAGGCGCGGGCCAGGCTTGGCCGCGCCTGGGGGTTGCGGCCATCCCGTGGCTCCCCTCCGTCTCTCCTTCTGGATTCGTGTCCCTCACGGAAAGTTATTGACTTTGGCTTTTGTCCCGTCAAATTTCGAGAATATTGATTTTCTACCTTTCTAGAACCAAAAACAAAAGAAAACAGGCAACTGGCACTGTGGCAACTTGTTAATAGGTTAGTTCCAGAAAAGATATAAAAACAATTGAAAGAAGGACAAAGCAAAGCAAACTAGATACTAAACAAGCATGGAACATCAAAAATTATAGATACATTTCCGACGTATCAAGCATCCCCAAGCTTAACTCCTGCTCGCCCTCGAGTAGGAAAGTGATAAAAGAATAATTTTTGAGGTGACATGCACCTTCACAATAAATATCAAACCATTTGCAAGCATTAAAAGCTGGGATCAAAGAACTCTAAACATGTGCATGAAAGATGGAGTTCTAACAATAGGACAAAGTAACTATGCATGCAACATGAAAGGCTACAAACAAAGATCATGAATAACATGCATTGAAAAACATTTGTTTGTTTCACATACAGAAAACATGGTATAGTGGCAATCAGCCTGTACCTCATGGAGTAGCAAATAGATGCACAGGACACCTTCAAAGTTCACAAGGGTGACTAGATACAAATAGCACAATAACAAGTAATATCACAATATGCATCAATCAATAATCTTTGGGACACTGCACACAGAATGACAACTATGCTCTCTTAATGGTGCCTAAAGGTAGAAGGTGGAGACTCAATAATGGTGGAAGAAAGGCCCTTTGTAAAGGAAGCAGGGATTTAAAGTTTCAAAAAGAGCTTCCAAAAATTATGGTACTTGTTAGCTTTCAGCCCTCATTGCCCCTATCATAAGCATCTTGAAGTGATTAAGGTTAAAGTGAACTAACTATGGAGTATTGTCAACACCCGGGTTTTTTATCCCAGATGCCTGTTATGCCATACATCGCAATCCCATGATTACCATTTTTGTGAGACATAACAGAATTGGATACCACAGTACATCATCCATTACAAACCATACATAAGGTCTTACACAAATAGGGATCTCATGATCCAGTTCTTAATACAACTCAAGCAGCGGAATACGTAATAATAACGGTAGCATAGGCGAAGCTCTATCTTCGGGGTCACAGGCAATGCTGACGATGGGAGATGATCCTAGTTTTCGTAACCTTCTTGCGGTCCATCCTCCAGGTACTCCTCTTCATAGTCTGGCCACGGGAATAGCCAGGGACAAAGCCATGAGTACTCTTTAAGTACTCGCAAACTAATACTAACAAGTGAAAGGGGGTTTTTGATAATAGGACACTAGGCTCTAGGGTTGTTTTGCAAGAAGCCAGATTTATCTCTACTAAGTTTTGAAGCAAGAGAGCTAGTGGAGTTTATAACACCTAAGTGGGAACTTGTATTTCAATTCACAAGCCTGTTGTGGTCAAGTCAAAGTCTCAATTCATTTCACGTCATTTTGAAAACATCTAACGGGGGAACAGTATGGCCACTCCAACTGTCCATAACCGCGGACGCGGTTATTCGAATAGTTTGACACTCTGCAGAGATTGTACACTTTCACCACAACATTCGATACATCCGTCAGGAACAAATCCTGAATTCACCATACTCAGTATGTGGATAATCAATCCTAACCTTTCAATTACACGCCCTAGTATAAGCACCTCTCCTGTGAGTTTGGCCTCCCAACCATGACCAACTGTCATCTTCGGTACTACACAGGTGGACAATCTTCACAAGGTAGCCTCAGCTCAGACCTTGGCCGTGAGGGAACTAATACTAAGGTATATAAGTTTCCAGTCAAGCCCTACCCAATCTTCGGGTATTGTGGTTGTACGATAAAATTGGAATGGTATCGCATCCAGACAACCATTAGTTTTATAAAGGGCTAAGGCTCATGCCTCAGCATTTTCATCACCAAAATCATCTGGTGTTCAGAAACACATGTCAAAACTTCTCAGTAGAATGATCCATCATTCTAAGGTTTCCAGAACCATTTTCACCAAGTATTCCCATCTAAAGTTGATCAAGTTTTAGGCTTAGCACTAGCATCTACAAGTGGGGGTGAGTACTAATGAGGGGTAGTAGACAGGGGGTGTTTTGACTAAGTTCAATCTCATGCCTTAGGGTGACATCCAGATTATCTAGCTTAGGACAAATTTTATGCTCTTTATGCAACCTTCAAATATATCTTTCTAGCATCTATAAGTCACTTAAGTACTCTCTAAGGAGTAGCTTTGATAAAGAAATAAAGTTGAAAGCTTGCAAATAAAACTAGGATTGGGTTATCAAGTGGATATGATCACATATGCTTAAGGCATATAGTTGGCCTGGTAACAAGCAAGTATTGGCTTGCATAGGTCAACTTGATTAGTAAGGCTTGCACAATATCAATATAAGCTTGCCTTGTGCAGAGCAGTGGTTGAAGTTCTCTTCGGCTTCTTCTTCGTAGTATCCTCCTTCCTCCTCGTATCCTTGGTCGATACTAGCGTCTATAAATAAATACGATGTACACAATCACCAAACAATACTTAACTACTTGCAATCATCACACAAAAGGGTCCTATAGATGATCTAACATCATCACTAACATTACAAGATTAAAGCTTGGTTTAATTCCTTTTATTTTTAGAAAAGTAATTTCTACTCATTGAAAAACTAGTTAAGATTTAATACTCTCCAAACTAAACATGGGATCATGTTGACACATGTCATCACCACACATTTTATTCCATGGGAATGTGATTTAAAGTGGTGTCACAATTTAATAAGGTTTTACCCTTTTATTTTAATTAAATAATGTGTCTAGAAATGCCTATGTGGCATTCTTTTATTACTTGATCAATATTTCTGTAAGTAAACCTATATATTTTTATATATTCTGAAAGGTATGGTTAAATGTGATTTTTGAGAGTTGGAATCAACTCAAAATCTATTATGGTTTTAATTTGAAAAATGTGTGAATGCAGAAAAGCTTCTGCTTTGTTATTTTTACCAAGGATGATCTACAGATCCAAATGACTTGAATCCAATGGGCTTGGATTCAGCATTTCTAGACCTTTCTAACAAAATTAGATTCATTCAATTTGGTGTACTAAATCGATCTGGGTTGATTTTTGAATCTAGGTACAGAAGTGTGTTTGAATGAAAATGGAAAAATCCAAATTCAAACAACTGGGCTGCGCGGGAAGCGATACTGGGCCGGCCTGCTAAGCACAGCGCTTACGCGAGCTGGTTAAGTTGCTGTCCCCACGCGTCAGTGAGATGAGGGGTGCGAAGCGGTATGAGGCGATGTGGTGCGTTCGATCTGGTTCTAATCCAACGGCTGAGGGTCATCGTCGACGTTGGGCAACGCCGACGAGACAGAAACCTAGCGCGGCTAGTGGGGGTCGTTGGGGGCTCACCGGGGTTCAGGCGAGGGTCGGCAAGGCGGGCGAACGACGAAGTCGACAACGGCGAACCTCCTGGTACCGGCAGCTTCTCCTGGGGCGGCTCCAATCGCTGGCCCCCTTCTTCTCCAGCAGCGGCAGACTCCGGTGAAATTCCGGCGAAGGGCTGCTCGCCTTGCTCTAGGAACGGGGTGGCACGATCAGTGAGGAGAGGGCAGTGAGATGGTGTGCTCAATTCGGCTGGAGGTGGCCTCTATTTATAGTCGCGACGACGAGACCGAACGGGATGGGCAGGCGACGGTGGCGACATGGCTACGGGCGGCTAGAGGCATGGCCGGCGGTGGCGATCGCTTGGTGGTCTCCTGGCGATGCTCTACGGCTTTAATGCGTGCGTAGGGGTGGTGGCAATTGGTCTGGAACGCGCGATGCTCTGCGCGGCAGAGGCTGCGTCTTCAACGGCGAGTGGTGGCTGTGCGGCATGGAGCGGCGAACGGGAATGTCTGGCGGTCTCCTGGGTCGGTGGTGATTGCGTATGCACGCGGAGAGGGCGACGCGCGGTCTGTGGGAGTCGGTCGAGCGTGGCGCTCTGGCGCATGCTCGACATGGTTGCTGGCGAGCTGGGCATGGTCTGTGCGTGTGGTCCAGGGGTTGGAAAGGTTCAAGCGTTGGACAGGAAGTGGCGGTGGGGTGTTGGCTTGCTCCCAGACATGTTGGCTAGGCTGGTCTCTTCTCCTAGCTTGCTGTCGACATGCGGGTGACATGGTGAGCTTCGGCTGTTCACCATTGATGTCATTGCCCAGCTTACAGTGATGCTAGTGCTTGGTTTAGCTTGCTAGATGATCTACTGAGATGGTTGTGAGCTAGAGAGGGAACAAGTTAGGCTTCAATCACTGCTCACGATAGTGTTTAGGATTTTGATGATTTGTGTCTGTAACCTGTTTGGTGAAAATGGCCGCAAGAATTCAAGTTTTGAATTTTGAAAAGATTTTTGGTGGGTGTGCTAGGTTGGTGCTGGTGAGTCTGCAGATGCTTGGGTTTTGAAAGTTGAGCTTGTTTGAGTGGTTTTTGAAAAAGTGGGATCTTCCCATATGATAAAGATTCAATTTTGAACTGTCCTTTAAACCATGCATTTGAATGTTTTTGGATGATCACAAAGTGGGCCTTGATACTTTGTTATGAGTACAAGCAAGGGGTGCAAAGATCCAGAAAAGTTTCTGTTAGGTTCTGAAAGTTTGAGACAGCTAAAGTAGGCATGGGAGTTAAATTGGTCAAAATGACCATTCCCTTATTTTATTTGTTTTGATTTACTTGTCTTTGGGAAAAGTGTGGGAAATGTTTAGATGATGTTTATTTCACCTAAGCATCCATTTACAAGCAAAGGAACACACAAACAAGTTGGTTCAAAAGAATTCAAAATGAAATGCATACTCACATGCATGCTTTCATAATTTTATTTTAGAAAAGTTTTTGTTAATCCTAAATTTGATGATTAGAGTTTGATGATCCAAGTTTAGTATTTTTAGGATGTTACAAGTATATGCTTGACAAAGTATAAGTTGGCAATCTCAAGTCCCTTGAATACGAGGGCCACACCTCATGCTACTCAACTTCAGTCACCTGTAAGTTATTGTCATTGTAAGTACATGCATATCATAGAGAACCGCCAAGGGGGTACCCCTTACACATGGTACAGGAGCTATCCCATAACCAAAATGACAAGGCAAGCAGACAATGAGCATCCCAGTGATCTTTTTATTTACTATATGCATAGCTTTTATTGAGGATGCTTCATAGATAGCTCACTATGGTGATGCTGCAAGTTTCCACCATGATTAGGCATGGCTTAGGCTAGCGGCCCAGGCGTTTTTTATAACACAAAATACTTACTCCATGGACTTACAAGCGTCCTCTTTATTTCACACCAGCGACATCCATAGACAAAAGAGCATGATATCAACTGAGTACAAAGTACAAGTGCAATGTTGAAAACGTTCCCTATGACAGCGTGGTTCTGCTAATTCCAACGTATAAGTGCAAGCATATACAACATAGATGACACAATGGTTCAAGTTTATTAGGGGCAAAGAATATAAAGCGTGCCGTCAAGTTCATGAGGGCTTTAATCACTAAGTTTTCACATAACAAAATAGTTTTTAATTGGTAGATAGCTGAAAACAAGTATATACTTGGAATGGTGTAACACACCATGCATAGGAGTTTATAGTGGACACTTTGGAATAACTTGGTTTCTTGGGAGTTGGAAGCATGAGTGGAGCTTACTCGTACACGTGGAGGCTAGCAAAAGACTGGGAGCAACCAACTAAGAGAGCATAATGGCCATAATCATGCAGAGCAACAAAGCATTACTAATCAAAGCATAGAGTGGTACTACAAGTCAAGGACTAAATGATCACAGAGGCTATGGTGACTTGTCATAGTCATAACATTGTGTGAGCATGTGCCAAGTCAACCCAAACAAAGCATCAAAGGAGAATACCACAATACTATGCTTTTGCATGCTAAAACAACGCATAATTTCTTCAAGACACACTAAGCAATCCCAAATGTTTGGAACAAGACATGCTACAACAATAATCACTAAGCATAAGGTTAAAACAACACCTAACATGTCATGCTAAAGTCTAAGTCACAGTTAATGCAAGCTCCTATTGCACTTACAAGCAAGAACTTACTACTCCTTTCCAACACCAAGCAACTTATTTGCAAAACAACTCAGCGAGAACAGGGTCCAAACTACTTTATTCAAGCAAACTAAACATCCTAAGCAAAGCAAACGAAAACTAAGACGCTCCAAGAACAACACAACTGTACATAAAACAATAAAAACGAAGTGTCTAGACAGACCTGAGCTTTTTATTGATGAAGAAGGGGATGCCTTGGGCATCCCCAAGCTTTGACGCTTGTACCTCTTGTATATTTCTTGGAGTGACACCATATTGGCATCCCCAAGCTTGAGCTTTTTTCAATTTTTCATCTCATTACATCATTCTCTCTCTACACCTAAATTTTTTCCTTCATACAAAACTTCACACAATCTTCATTAGCAACATTAGTGTATTCAAAAGATATTAGACCTCTAGAAAAGCTTTGAAACAGCAAAAAAATCACTAAAAACACAAGCTATTGTAGTAACTCCTTCAAAAAGCTCAATTCCCTAAATGAGAACTCAAAAAGGAATCAATAAGAAGCAAATGCAAATAATGGCAGAAATCTGTCAAAACAGACCAACATATAGAAACCGATTTTTTAGAACATCTTTTGTTGCTCAAATAAAAACGTGTTAAACTAACGAAAGTTAGATAACATACTAGGGAATTTATTCGTAAATTTTGAGCTCAATCCGAGTTACAGAGACTCCTCACAATTTTTTATGGTGGAGGACAAAAATCTGTTCCGGGACAGAAACTCCCCAAATCTTACTTTTCTCTCATTAGAGGTCATTCTTGGCACAAAAAGCAAACAAAAAGGATAAGGAGAGGTCATTACTGAAGTAATAACTTCTAAGACTCAAGGAAATTCTTGGGTTATCTTCCAACAAGTACTTTTCTTTAACGCCTTTAAGTTAGGCTCAAGAAGCAAGAAGAATCAAGTATTTTCAAATGATGAAGCATTGACATCAAACCTTGCTTTCAAAGGAGGAGAAAAAAACAACTTCTCTCTCCTCATAGGGAAGTGTTCAATACCTTCTTGAATGGAAAATGATATTTAATGGTGCCTTTTTTCATATCAATGATGGCACCAACTGTTCTAAGAAAACGTCTTCCCAAAGTAATAGGACAAGAAGCATTGTATTCAACATCCAAAATATAGAAATCCACAGGGAAATAAGCATTGTTAACCATAATGAGAACATCATTAATACTCCCCATGAGTTTCTTCTTAGCATTATCATTGAGTGGAACATCCAAATAACAACCTTCCAAAGGTGGCAAATCAAGCATTTCATAAATCTTCCCAGGCATAATAGAGACACTAGAACCAAGACCACATGAAGCTTTGAGATCAAAGTCATTCACTTGCATATTAATAATGGGTTTCCAAATATCTTCTACTTTCCTAGGAATAGAAGCTTTGTGTTTTAACTTCTCTTCCTTAATCTTAACAAGAGCATCTGTAATGTGTTTAGTGAAAGCAACATGCATATCACTAGCATCAGGACTTCTAGCAAGCTTTTTTAGGAACATAATCACTTCAGAAATATTACAACCATCCATATCAAAATCAAACTTAGCATTACTAGTAGTAGGCTCAATAGGCTTAGGCATAGTAGGAGGAGGAACATGGACTACTTGTGGTTTAGTGGTGATGGTGCACACACTATTGTTTCTATCAATTTCAGCTTCCCTTTCCCACCTAGCGTGAAGTTGAGCTAACAGCCTAACATTTTCATCAATAGTAACTTGTATGGCATGAGCAGTAGCAAAGGTATTTTCCATGGTTTCAGGTTTAGCAGCCATTTTATTAATCAAGGAGGACTGAGCTTCAGACAAAGAGGATATATTTTTCTCAACATTTAAAAGCTTTTCCTCTATAGCATTATTGAAAGTGGTTTGCTTACTAATAATTTCTTTGAGCATAACTTCAAGTTCAGAGGGGGCACTTCTAGCATTGTTGTAAGAGCTTCCATAGGAATTGCCATTATTAGGAGGATAAGGCCTATAATTGTTGTTACCACCAAAATTATTCCTATAGGCATTGTTGTTGAAATTGTTGTTTCTAATGAAGTTCACATCAACTTGATCTTCTTGAGCAACCAAAGAGGCTAAGGGAACATTATTAGGATCTAAAGGAGCTTTCCCATTAACAAGCATAGCCATAATAACATCAATCTTATCACTCAAAGAGGAAGTTTCCTCAACAGAATTTACCTTCTTACCATGTGGAGCTCTCTCAGTGTGCCATTCAGAGTAGTTAACCATCATATTATCAAGGAGTCTAGTTGCAGCACCCAAGGTGATGCTCATAAAGGTACCTCCAGCAGCTGAATCCAATAGGTTTCTTGAGGAGAAGTTCAAACCTGCATAAAAAGTCTGGATAATCACCCAAGCAGTGAGTCCATGAGTGGGACAATTCTTAACCAAAGATTTCATTCTTTCCAAGCTTGAGAAACATGTTCATTATGAAGTTGTTTAAATTTCATAATGTCACTTCTCATAGATATAATCTTAGCAGGATGATAGTACTTTCCAATAAAAGCATCTTTGCACTTAGTCCAAGAGTCAATACTATTTTTAGGCAAAGAAATCAACCATTCTTTAGCTTTTCCTCTCAAGGAGAAAGGAAAAAGCTTGAGCTTAATAATGTCTCCATCTACATCCTTATACTTTTGCATCTCACAAAGTTCAACAAAGCTATTGAGATGGGTAGCAGGATCATCCGAACCAGTATCAGAAAATTGCTCTCTCATCACAAGATTCAACAAAGCAGGCTTAATTTCATAAAAGGTAGCATCAGGAGCAGGTGGAGCAATAGGTGTGCTAAGGAAATCATTGTTGTTGGTGCTAGTGAAGTCACACAACTTGGTGTTCTCAGCAGAGTTTGTTTTGGCAAAGGTGGGCAAGCCAAAACAGCAGCAACAGCTAGAGCAGGAACTAATTTTTTGTGTTTTTGAATAAAGCAAGAAAACCAAACTAGACTATTTTTTTTGGGTTTTTTTGAAAAGAGGCGAACAAAACCAAGCAAAATAAACAAAGAAAACTAAAAACAAAGTAAAGAGAGAGGAAGTGAAGGACTCCCCTTGTGAATACGTCCTTAGCCTCCTCGGCAACGGCGCTAGAAAAGCTTGTGATGGCTAGCACGTGTTTGACGTGGAGCCTGTTGGGAACCCCAAGAGCAAGGTGTGAAGTAGCACAACAGCAAGTTTTCCCTCAGTAAAAACCGAGGTTATCAAACCAGTAGGGGGAAGGAAACGCCACACAGGTGTTGCTAGCAACACAGAGACCTGCACAACACAAACTCAAGACTTTGCCCCAACTAACAGTCAGGTTGTCAATCTCACCGGTTGATGTAACAAAGGATTAAACATATGGTGTGGAAGGTAATGGTTTGCAGCAAGTAAACAAGTAACAGTGGAAGATATATCAATGGTAAAGATTGGACAGGGGTCCATAGTTCACTAGAGGTGCTCTCCTTAGATAAACAACATGGCATGAAGGGTAAACAAATTATAGCAGGGCAATTGACAGGAACTGAGCAAGGCATAACAATGCAATACTAGTCAGAAAGATCCTATGAGATTCGATTGGGCAATACAACAAGATACATAGACCGCCATCCAACTGCATCTATGACTAGAAGTCCACCTTCAGGTTATCATCCGAACCCCCTCCAGTATTAAGTTGCAAGCAACAGAGATGTCTGCTTTAAGCAAAGTGTGTAAGGTAAACAGTCCACATGTTCCTTGAACAAGAGACCATTGTTTTCTCCCTAGTAGCAACATCGCATCTACAACCGAAGAGATTTCTGTCACTTCCCTTGGAAACTAGAGGCATGAACCCACTATCGAGCATAAATACCCCCTCTTGGAGTCACTAGCAACTACTCGGCCAAGATAGCTACTGACAACGGAGAGCATGCAAGATCACAAACAACACAGACATGATAGAATCATAAAAACAAAACCATTAATCAATCCAACATAATAATCTCAATATCCATCGGATCCTCGCAAACACAACATGCATGATTACAAATAGATTAGATCTTGATCATGAACGGAGCTCACAAGATCTATACATGAAAGCACAAAGGATGAGATATAACCATCTAGCTACTACATGGACCCATAGTCCAAGGTGGAACTACTCACGCATCATACCGGAGAGAAGGCCTCCGGGATGATCTCCCCTCCGGCAGGGTGCTGGGAAGAACTTAAGATCCCCCAATCTAGGGACGACGATGGCGGCGGCTACAGAAGGTTTCGTGGAATATTGGTGCCTTGGTGCAAATATTGAAAGATAGAATGAAAGTTGCATTGTTAGAAAAAACTATGGTCCAATGAAGACGCATTGATTGTGTTTGTATCAAAAGATGAAGACGACTCGCGAGAGAGCCATGTGCAATGTTGGTTACGGTTTACTATAGCAAATCAATCTATAAGCATTATCTCTACTATCTAAAAAGTAAACCGGTGTTCTGTTTTCTACCCACCTGCACTACGTCGGTTTATTTTCATCGACAACCCAGTCCCCACTCATTTTGACATCCACCTCTTCCCGAACCGGTTTTCTCTCCTCTCTCCCTCTCGTGTCCCCTCTCTCTTGCAATCGCAATCGCCTCCGCCTCCGCCGCCGCCCAGCACCAGCCGTCGTCGATTGGCGCCGCCAGGACGTGGAAGGGCTGCGTCTACACCCTCTTCTCCTCCCTCTCTCGCCATCGCCGCCGCCCCATACTATGGCCTCACTTTTCCGCTCCAGCGCGGGGATAACCCTAGCCGCCTCTATCTCCGTTGAGTACTCTGATGTCGCTGGGATAGGAGGCACCAGATCGACGCTGTCTCCGGTGCAGCCTCCTCCCCTTGCCAAGCGTGGCCATAGTGCACCCCCTCGTGCGTACCGAGGATGCCCTCGCATACCACCGATGTCAACTCGCCAACACGGGAACTGCCTGTCTTCATTGTCCAAGACTACAATTTTTTTTCATAAGGTAACAAGAACTGATCATTCCCATTATTGTAATCATGCTACCAAATTTCTCTACTATCTAAAAAGTAAATCGGTGTTCTGTTTTCTGCCCACCTGCACTACGTCGGTTTATTTTTGTCGACAACCCAGTCCCCACTCGTTTTGACGTCCACCTCTTCCCTAACTGGTCTTCTCCGCTCTCTCCCTCTCGTGTCTCCTCTCTCTCGCAATCGCCTCCTAATGGTGTTGATTAGCACTTTGTTGGGAACCCCAAGAGGAAGGTGTGAAGCAGCACAACAGTAGTTTTCCTTCAGTAAGAAACCAAGGTTATCGAACCAGTAGGAGGAAGGAAATGTCACACAGGTGTTGCAAGCAATGCGGAGACCTGCACAACACAAACTCAATACCTTGCCACAACTAGACAGTGAGGTTGTCAAGCTCACCGGTTTGCTGTAACAAAGGATTAAACGGACGGTGTGGAAGGTAATGATGGTTTGCAGCAAGTAAACAGGTAACAGTGGAAGATGTATCAATGATAAAGATTGGACCGGGGTCCATAGTTCACTAGAGGTGCTCTCCTTAGATAAAAAACATGGCATGAAGGGTAAACAAATTACAACAAGGCAATTGATAGGAACTGAGCAAGGCATAACAATGCAATACTAGTCAGAAATATCCTATGAGATTCGATTGGGCAATACAACAAGATACATAGACCGCCATCCAACTGCATCTATGACTAGAAGTCCACCTTCAGGTTATCATCCGAACCCCCTCCAGTGTTAAGTTGCAAGTAATAGACAACTGCTTTAAGCAAAGTGTGTAAGGTAAACAGTCCACATGTTTCATGAATAAGAGATTGTTTTTTCTCCCTAGTGGCAACAACACATCTACAACCGAAGATATTTCTGTCACTTCCCTTGGAAACTAGAGGCATGAACCCACTATCGAGCATAAATACTCCCTCTTGGAGTCACTAGCAACTACTTGGCCAAGATAGATACTAACAACGGAGAGCATGCAAGATCACAAACAACACAGACATGATAGAATCATAAAGACAAAACCATTAATCAATCCAATATAATAATCTCAATATCCATCGGATCCCCGCAAACACAACATGCATGATTACAAATAGATTAGATCTTGATCATGAACGGAGCTCACAAGATCTATACATGAAAGCACAAGGAGGAGATACAACCATCTAGCTACTACATGGACCCATAGTCCAAGGTGGAACTACTCACACATCATACCGGAGAGAAGGCCTCCGGGATGATCTCCTCTCCGATAGGGTGCCAGGAAGAACTTCAGATCCCCCCGATCTAGGGACGATGGTGGCGGCGGCTACAGATGGTTTCTTGGAGATTTGATTGGGTACTTAGGGTTTCTGCATCGGGGGGCTTCTTATAGGCGAAGGGGCGAGGCCGGGAGGCGACCAGGGGGCCCATACCCTGCCTAGGCGCGGGCCCACCCCTGGCTACGCCTAGGGGGGTGTGGCCGCCCTGGCTTGCCTCTCCGTCTCCCCTCTGGACTTCGTGTTCCCCATGGAAATTTATTGACTTTGGATTTTGTCCCGTCCAATTCCGAAAATATTGATTTTCTGCCTTTCTGGAACCAAAAACTGAAGAAAAGAGGGAACTGGCACTGTGCCAACTTGTTAATAGGTTAGTTCCAAAAATATATAAAAACACCTCAAAGAAAGACAAAGCAAAGCAAAGTATATACTAAACAAGCATGGAACATAAAAAATTATAGATACGTTTCCGACGTATCAAGCATCCCCAAGCTTAACTCCTGCTCGTCCCCGAGTAGGTAAGTGATAAAAAGAATAATTTTTGAGGTGACATGCACCTTCACAATGAAGATCTAACCATTTGCAAGCATTGAAAGCTGGGATCAAAGAACTCTAAACATGAACATGAAAAATGGAATTCTAACAATAGGACAAAGCAACTATTGTTGCAACATGACAAGATACAAACAAAGATCATGAATAATATGCATTTAAAAACGTTTGTTTGTTTCACATACAGAAAACATAGCATAGTGGAAATCAGCTTGTCCCTCATAGAGTAGCAAGTAGATGCATATGACACCTTCAAAGTTCACAAGGGTGACTAGAAACAAATAGCACAATAACAAGTAATATCACAATATGCATCAATCAATAAGTTTTGGGACACTGCACATAGAACTAAGAATGACAACTATGCTCTCTTAATGGTGCCTAAAGGTAGAAGGTGGAGACTCAATAATGGTGGAAGAAAGGCCTTTTATAAAGGAAGCAGGGATTTCAAGTTTCAAAAAGAGCTTCCAAAAATTATGGTACTTGGTAGCTTTCAGCCCTCATTGTGTCAACACCTGGATTTTTAATCCCAGATGCCTGTTATGCCATACATCGCAACCCCAGGATTACCATTTTTGCGGGACATAACAGAATTGGATACCACAGTACATCATCCATTACAAACCATACATAAGGTATTACACAAATAAGGATCTCATGATCCAGTTCTTAATACAACTTCAAGCAGCGGAATACGTAATAATAACGGTAGCGTAGGCGAAGCTCCATCTTCGAGGTCACAGGCAATGCTGACGATGGGAGATGATCCTAGTTGTCGTAACCTTCCTGGGGTCCATCCTCCAGGTACTCCTCTTCATAGTCTGGCCACGGGAATAGCCAGGGACAAAGCCATGAGTACTCTTAAGGTACTCGCAAACTAATACTAACAAGTGAAAGGGGTTTTGAATAATAGGACACTAGGCTCTAGGGTTGTTTTGCAAGAAGCCAGATTTATCTCTACTAAGTTCAGAAGCTAAGAGCTAGTTGCAGTTTATAACGCCGAAGGGGGAAACTTGTATCTCATGCCACAACTCTGTTGTGGTCAAGTCAAAGTCTCAATTCATTTCACAAGTCATTTTGAAAACATCTGACAGGGGAAATATTATGGCCACTCCAACTGTCCATAACCGCGGACGCGGCTATTCGAATAGTTTGACACTCTACAGAGATTATACACTTTCACCACAACATTCGATACATCCGTCAGGAACAAATCCTGAATTCACCATACTCAGTATGCGGATAATCAATCCTAACCTTTCAATTACACGCCCTAGTATAAGCACCTCTCCTGTGAGTTTGGCCTCCCAACCATGACCAACTATCATCTTGGGTACTGCACAGGTGGACAATCTTCACAAGGTAGCCTCAGCTCAGACCTTGGCCGTGAGGGAACTAATACTAAGGTAGATAAGTTTCCAGTCAAGCCCTACCCAATCTTCGGGTATTGTGGTTGTACGATAAAATTGGAATGGTATCGCATCCAGACAACCATCAGTTTTATAAAAGGGCTAAGGCTCATGCCTCAACATTTTCATCACCCCAATCATCTGGTGTTCGGAAACACATGTCAAAACATCTCAGTAGAATGATCCGTCATTCTAATATTTTCATAACCATTTTCACCAAGTATTCCCATCTAAAGTTGATCAAGTTTTATGCTTAGCACTAGCATCTACAAGTGAGGATAAGTACTAATGAGGGGTGGTAAACAGGTGGAGTTCAACTAAGTACAACCTTATATCTTAGGATGATATCAAGGTTTCTAACTTAGGCCAAATTTAATGCTCTTTATGCAACCTTCAAATATATCTTTCTAGGATCTATAAGTCACTTAAAATCAACTCTAGGTTAAAGATTTGATAAAGAAATCAAGTAGAAGCTTGCAAATAAAACTAGGATTGGGTTATCAAGTGGGTATGATCACATATGCTTAAGGCATATAGTTGGCATGGTAACAAGCAAGTATTGGCTTGCATAGGTAAAGTATCTTGCAAGTGTTAGCTTGCACATTCAACTAGTAGTATTAGGCTTGGCTTGTGCAGAGCAGTGGTTGAAGGTCTCCTCGGCTTCTTCTTCGTAGAATCCTCCTTCCTCCTCGTATCCTTGGTCGGTACTAGCGTCTATAAATAAATATGATGTACACAATCACAAAACAATACTTAAGTACTTGTAATCATCACACAAAAGGGTCCTATAGATGATCTAGCATCATCACTAACATTACAAGATTAAAGCTTGGTTTAATTCCTTTTATTTTTAGAAAAGTAATTTCTACTCATTGAAAAACTACTTAAGATTTACTATTCTCCAAACCAAACATGGGATCATGTTGACACATGTCATGACCACATATTTTAGTCCATGGGAATGTGATTTAAAGTGATATCACACTTTAATAAGGTTTTACCCTTTTATTTTAATTAATTAAAGTGGCTAGAAATGCCTATGTGGCATTCTTTTATTACTTGGTCATTATTTCTGTAAGTAAACCTATATATTTTTATATATTCTGAAAGGTATGGTTAAATGTGATTTTTTAGAGTTGGAATCAACTCAAAAGCTATTATGGTTTTGATTTGAAAAATGTTTGAATGCAGAAAGGCTTTTGCCTTGATATTTTTACCAAGGATGATCTACATATCCAAATGACTTGAATCCAACGGGCTTGGATTCAGCATTCCCAGACCTTTCTAACAAAATTGGTTTCATTCAATTTGGTTCACTGAATCGACCTGGGTTGATTTTTGAAACTGGGTACAAAAGTGTGTTTGAAATAAAATGGAAAAGGTTAAATTCAAATAACTGGGCTGCGCGGGAAGCGATACTGGGCCGGCCTGCTAAGCACATCGCTTTTGCGGGCTGTTTAAGTGGATGTCCCCACGCGTCAGTGAGACGAGGGGGTGCAAAGCGGTATGGGACGATGTGGGGCGTTTGATCTGGTTCTAATCCAACGGCTGAGGGTCATCGTCGACGTTGGGCAACGCCGGCGAGACAGAAACCTAGCGCGGCCAGTGGGGGTCGTTGGGGGCTCACCGGGGTTCAGGCGAGGGTCGGTGAGGCGGGCGAACGACGATGTCGACGACGGCGAACCTCCTCGTACCGGCAGCTTCTCCTGGGGTGGCTCCAATCGCTGGCTCCCTTCTTCTCCAGCAGCGGCGGGCTCCAGTGAAATTCCGGCGCTGTGCTGCTCGCCTTGCTTCGGGAACAGGGTGGAACAATCAGTGAGAAGAGGGGAGTGATATGGTGTGCTCAATTCGGCTGGGGGTGGCCTCTATTTATAGTGGCGAGAGGGGACCGACGGGGCGCAAGGTGAGCTCGTCATGGTCGATGGTACAGACGGCTATCAGCATGGGCGACGGTAGGGGGCGGTGCGGTGCTCCCTGGCGATGCTCAACGACACGGTGGCGAGACATGGGATGGTGCGGTTTGGTCGGAACGCGACAGTGCTCTGCGCGTGCCCGATGGAGAATTTAATGGCGCACAGCGCGCGTGGTCCGCGCGGCGGCGAACGAGCGTGTCTGCGGGGTTGCTAGGACGGTGGTGATCACGTAGGCACGCGGCAAGGGCGGCCGACGGTCTGTGGGCTTCGGTCGAGCGTGGCGCACGGGGCGCACTCTTGGCGTGGTTGCTGGCGAGCTTGGCATGGTTCGTGCATGTGGTCTAGTGGCTGGCAGGGTTCAAGCGCTGGACAGGGAGTGGCGGTGGGGTGTTGGCTTGCTCCCAGATATGCTGGCTAGGCTTGTTTCTCCTCCTAGCTTGCTGTCGACATGGGGGTGACAAGGGTGCATTCGGCCTGCTCACCATTGATGACAATGGCTAACTTACAGTGATGCTAAGGGTGTGCAATTGAGCTAGATGATCTACTAAAACCTAGTTGTAACCAGAGAGGGAACAAGTTAGGCTTCAATCACTGCTCACAATAGTGTTTGGATTTTGTTTGATTTGTGTCTGCCAAGTGTTTGATGAAATGGCCGCAAGAACTCATGTTTTGAATTTTGAAAAGATTTTTGGTGGGTGTGTTAGGTTGGTGCTGGTGAGTCTGCAGATGCTTGGGTTTTGAAAGTTGAGCTTGTTTGAGTGGTTTTTGAAAAAGTGGGATCTTCCCATATGATAAAGATTCAATTTTGAATTGTCATTTAAACTATGCATTTGAAAGTTTCTGGATGATCACAAAGTGGGCCTTGATACTTTGTTATGAGTACAATCAAGGGGTGCAAAGATCCAGAAAAGTTTCTGTTAGGTTCTGAAGTTTGAGACAACCAAAGTAGGCATGGGAGTTAAATTGGTCAAAATGACCATTCCCTTATTTTATTTGTTTTGATTTACTTGTCTTTGGGAAAAGTGTGGGAAATGTTTAGATGATGTTTATTTCACCTAAGCATCTATTTACAAGCAAAGGAACACACACACAAGGTGGTTCAAAAGAATTCAAAATGAAATGCATACTCACATGCATGCTTCCATAATTTTATTTAGAAAAGTTTTTGTTAACCCTAATTTTGATGATTAGAGTTTGATGATCCAAGTTTAGTATTTTTGGGATGTTACACATTACCCATATCATAAGCATCTTGAAGTGATTAAGGTTAACATGAACAAACTATGGAGTATATGCTTGACAAAGTATAAGTTGGCAATATCAAGTCCCTTGAATACGAGGGCCACACCTCATGCTACTCAACTTCAGTCACCTGTAAGTTCTTATCATTGTAAGTATTTGCATATCATAGAGAGCTGCCAACGGGGTACCCCTTGCACATGGTACAGGAGCTTTCCCATAACCAAAATGACAAGGAAAGCAGACAATGAGCATCTCAGCGATCTTTTTATTTACTATATGCATAGCTTCTTATTGAGGATGCTTCATAGATAGCTCACTATGGTGATGCTACAAGTTTCCACCATGATTAGGCATGACTTAGGCTAGCGGCCCAGGCATTTCTCTAACACAGAATACAAACTCCATGGACTTACAAGCTCCCTCTTTATTTCACACCGGTGACATCCATAGACAAAAGAGCATGATATCAACTGAGTACAAAGTACAAGTGCAATGTTGAAAACGTTCCCCGTGACAGCACGGTTCTGCTAATTCCAACGTATAAGTGCAAGCATATACAACATAAACGACACAATGGTTCAAGTTTATTAGGGGAAAAGAATATAAAGTGTGCCATCAAGTTTGTGAGGGCTTTAATCACTAAGTTTTCACATAACAAAATAGTTTTTAATTGGAAGATAGCTGAAAACAAGAATATACTTGGAATGGTATAACACACCACGCATATGAGTTTATAGTGGACACTTTGGAATAACTTGGTTTCTTGGGAGTTGGAAGCTGATACACCCAATTTCATCACCTTTATATATCATAATTTACCTCTATTCATTGATATTTGTCTTATTATGAGGTATTACTTATGGCTTTTCATCTGTTTATGCATGTTGGATGATTCTTGGAGGATGGACAGGTGGAGTCTGGATTCTGATGGAAAAGAAGGCGTTTCGGTGCAATTTCACAAAGATCAGAAAAATACCAGAAAAATATGGAAACATATTATTTTTCCAGAAGACGAAGGAAGCCAGAAGGAGGGACGAAGAGGGGCCTCAGGGGGCCCACACCCCCTAGGTGCGGGCCAACCTGACCCGCGCCTAGGGCAGGTGTGGCCCACCTGCCTGGCTCCCAACTCTGCCCTTCACCTATATCTTACCTACGAAACCCTAAGGCTCGGGGAGCGACCATAGTTAGATTTCCGCCGCCTCTAGGGGTGGAGAACACCGAGAGAGAAAGATCTCTCCGGCAGACAGATTTCTGCCGGGGGAATTCCTTCCCGGAGAGGGGAGACCATCGCCATCAACATCATCGTCAAGCTAGGCTTCATCGGGATCATCATCATCATCCACACCATCATCTCCACCGGAACCATCACCACCACTCTGTCCCGCTGTAACAATTGTGTTGGATATTGCTTTAGTTCTTAGGGGAAACTTTCCTGGTGTTGATTACTATTGTAGTTAATGCTTGTGAATGGAACCATTGGATTATTTCTTATGTTCAGATTGTTATCCATTATCATATCATCTTTGATCTTGATCCATATGATGTCTGATACGTTGGAAACGTATCTATAATTTTTGATGCTCCATGCTTGTTTTGTATCTACTTTGCTTTACTTGTCCACACTTTGAGGCGCCTTTTACATGTTTTCTGGTACTAACCTATTAACAAGTTGCAACAATGCCAGATGCCTATTTTCTGCTGTTTTTGGTTTCAGAAAAGTTAGTAAAGAAATATTCTCGGAATTGGACGGGACAAACGCCAAAGTCAATAACTTTTCATGGGGAACAAGAAGTCCAGAGGAGAGCCGGAGGGGCTGGCCAGGGGGCTAGACCCACCCCAGGCACGGGGTTAGGTGGACCCGCACCTAGGTAGGGTTTGGCGACCCTGGTCGCCTCCCGGACTCGCCCCTTCGCCTATAAGAAGCCCCCGATACAGAAACTCCTGGGACCCGATCAGAAATCCACGAAACCGTCTGTAGCCGTCGCCACCATCATCCCTAGATCGGGGGGATCTGAAGCTCTTCCTGGCACCCTGCCGGAGGGGAGATCATCCCGGAGGCCTTCTCTCCGGTATGATTCGTGAGTAGTTCCACCTTGGACTATGGGTCCATGTAGTAGCTAGATGCTTGTATCTCCTCCTTTGTGCTTTCATTTATAGATCTTGTGAGCTCCGTTCATGATCAAGATCTAATCTATTTGTAATCATGCATGTTGTGTTTGCGGGGATCCGATGGATATTGTGATTATTATGTTGGTTTGATTAATGGTTCTATCTTTATGGTTCTATCATGTCTGTGTTGTTTGTGATCTTGCATGCTCTCCGTTGCTAGTGGTTACCTTGGCCAAGTAGTTGCTAGTGACTCCAAGAGGGAGTATTTATGCTCGATAGTGGGTTCATGCCTCTAGTTTCCAAGGGAAATGATAGAAATATCTTCGGTTGTAGATGTGCTATTGCTACTAGGGAGAAAACAACGGTCCCTTGTTCATAGAACATGTGGATTGTTTACCTTACACTTTTCTTAAAGCAGTTGTCTATTGCTTGCAACTTAATACTAGAGGGGGTTCGGATGTTAACCTAAAGGTGGACTTCTAGTCATAGATTTAGTTGGATTATGGTCTATGTATAATGTTGTATTGCCTAATCAACTTCATAGGATCTTTCTAGCTAGTAATTGCATTGTTATGCCTTGCTCAGTTCCTATCAATTGCCCCGCTGTAGTTTGTTTACCCCTCATGCCATGTTGTTTATCTAAGGAGAGCACCTCTAGTGAACTATGGACCCCGGTCCAATCTTTACCATTGATACATTTTCCACTGTTACCTGTTTACTTGCTGCAAACCATTACCTTCCACACCATACGTTTAATCCTTTGTTACAACAAACCGGTGAGCTTGACAACCTCACTGATTCGTTGGGGCAAAGTCCTGAGTTTGTGTTGTGCAGGTCTCCGCGTTGCTTGCAACACCTGTGTGACGTTTCCTTCCTCCTACTGGTTCGATAACCTTGGTCTCAACTCAGGGAAGACTTGCTGTTGTACTCTTCACACCTTGCTCTTGGGGTTCCCAACAAGACTCCACATCTGTCAACAACCGGATTTTTAATCCCAGATGCCTGTTATGCCATACATCGCAATCCCAGGATTAACATTTTTGCGAGACATAACAGATTTGGATATCACAGTACATCATCCATTACAAACTATGCATAAGGTCTTACACAAATAAGGATCTCATGATCCAGTTCTTAATACAACTCAAGCAGCGGAATAACGTAATAGTAACGATAGCATAGGCGAAGCTCCGTCTTCAGGGTCACAGGCAATGCTGACGATGGGAGATGATCCTAGTTGTCGTAACCTTCCTGTGGTCCGTCATCCTAATACTCCTCTTCATAGTCTGGGCACGGGAATAGCCAGGGACAAAGCCATGAGTACTCTTTAAGTACTCGCAAACTAGTACTAATAAGTTAAGGGGGTTTTGTAGTAGGATACTAAGATCTAGGGTTATTTTGCAAAAAGCCAGATTTACCTCTACTAGGTTCAGAAGCAAAGAATCTAGTTGAAAATTTTATAACACCTAGTGGGAATTTGAATTTCATATCACAACTCTGTTGTGGTCAAGTCAAAGTCATAATTCATTTCACAAGTCATTTTGAAAACATCTGACGTGGGAACAGTATGGCCACTCCAACTGTCCATAACCGCGACGCGGCTATTCGAATAGTTTGACACTCTGCAGAGATTGTACACTTTCACCACAACATTCGATAATCCGTCAGGAACAATCCTGAATAAACCATACTCAGTATGCGGATAATAAATCCTAACCTTTCAATTACACGCCCTAGTATAGGCACCTCTCATGTGAGTTTGGCCTCCCAACCATGACCAACTGTCATCTTGGGTACTGCACAGGTGAACAATCTTCACAAGGTATCCTCAGCTCAGACCTTGGCCGCGAGGGAACCCATACTAAGGTATATAAATTTTTAGTCAAGCCCTACCCAAATTTTGGGTATTGTGGTTGTACGGTAATATTGGAATGGTATCGCATCCAAACAACCATCAGTTTTATAAGGGGGTTAAGGCTCATGCCTCAACATTTTCATCATCAAAATCATCTAGTGTTTGGAAACACATGTCAAAACATTTCAGTAGAATGAATCATCATTCTAAGGTTTTCATAACCATTTTCACCAAGTATTCCTATCTAAAGTTGATCAAGTTTTGTACTTAGCACTAGCATCTACAATTGGTGGTAAATGCTAATGAGGGGTGGTAAACAAGTGGGAATTTGCTAAGTTCAATCGCATGCCCTAGGATAACATCAAGATTATCTAACTTAGGCCGAATTTTATGCTCTTTATTCTACCTTTAGTTATCTTTCTAGAATCTACAAGTCACTATGTAAACTCTAAGATAAAGCTTTGGTAATGAAAATAAAGTATTAATCTTGCAAGTAAAACTAGGATTGGGTTATCAAGTGGGTGTAATCACATATGCTTAAGGCATATAGTTGGCATAGTAACAATCAAGTATTAGCTTGCACAATTTGCAAGGGTTAACTTGCAAGGTTTCAAGTATTGGCTTGCATAGATATCAGTATAAGCTTGCCTTGAGCAGATCAGTGGTTGAAGTTCTCCTCGGCTTCTTCCTCGTAGTATCCTCCTTCCTCCTTGTATCCTTGGTCGGTACTAGCGTCTATAAATAAATACGAGGTACACAATCACCAAACAATACTTAACTATTTTTAATCATCACACAAAAAGTCACACTAGATGATCTAACATCATCACTATTATCACAAGGATTAAACCACTTGTCTTATTTATTTTATTTGACAAAAGTAATTTCTACTCATTGAAAAACTATTTAATATTTAATATTCTCCAACTCAAACATGGGATCATGTTGACACATGTCATCACTACATATTTCAGTACATGAGAATGCGATTTAAAGTGGTGTCACAATTTAATAAGGTTTAACATTTTTATTTTAAATAAATAAAGTGACTAGAAATGCCTATGTGGCATTCTTTTATTACTTGAACATTATTTCTGCAAGTAAACCCATATGTTTTTATATATTCTGAAAGGTATGATCAAATGTGATTTTTGAGAGTTGGAATCAACTCAAAAGCTCTTATGGTTGAATTTTGAAAAATGTTTGAATGCAGAAAAGATTCTGCTTTGTTTTTTTACCATGGTTGATCTACAAATCCAAATGGTTTGAATCCAACGGGCTTGGATTAAGTATTTCAGTACCTTTCCAAAAAATATGGTTTCATGCATTTTGGTTCAGTGAATCAAGCTGGGTTCATTTTTGAATCTAGGTACAGAACTATGTTTGAAATTAAATGAATAAAGCTTAATTTGAATTGTTGGGTCGCGCGGGATGTTTTACTGGGCCGGCCCACTACACACAGCGCGTACGCGCGCTGGTTAAGTGGCTGTCCCCACGCGTCCGTGACACGGGGAGGGGCGAAGCGGTACGGGGCAATGTGAACCGCACGATCTAACTCTAATCGAACGACTACGGTTCATCGTCCACGCCGGGTAGCGCCGGCGAGACAGAACCCTAACATGGCAGGTGGGGGTCGTGGGAGGCTCACCGGGGCTCAGGCGAGGGTCGGCGACGGGGGCGAACGACGAAGTCGACGACGGCGGTTCTCCTGGTACCGGCAGCTTCTCCTGGGGCGGCTCCAATCGATGGCTCCCTTCTTCTCCAGCAGCGGCGGGCTCCGGCCAAATTCCGGCGATGCGCTGCTCGCCTTGCTCCAGGAGTGAGGTGGGGTGGTTCTAGGTGAGAGGGGAGTGAACTGGTGTGAAGAAAGCGAGCGGTGGAGGCCTCTATTTATAGTGGCTGAAGAGGACCGATGGGCGCGGGCTGAGCTCGTCGTGGTCGACGGCACATAGGGCTACTGGCATGGGCAACGGTAGGGGCAGTGCAGTGCTCCCTGTCGAAGCTCAACGGCGTCGTCTTGCGACGTGGGGCGGTGCTGATCGGTCGGAACGTCGCGGTGCTCTAAGCGGGTCCGACGACAATTTTAATGTCGCACAATGGGTGTGGTCCGCGCGGCGGCAAACGGGCATGTCTGCGGGGTTGCTGGGGTGCTGGTGATCATCCCTGCAAGCGGCGAGGGCGACGCGCTGTCTGTGGGTGCTGGTCGAGCATGGCGCACTTGCGTGCTCTCGGCTCACGCACAGAGAGATTTGCCATGGGCGTGTCGTGTGGTCCAGGGGCTGGCATTGCTCGGGGCTAGGACAGAGAGTGGCGATGGACGGTGGGGTGCTTGCTAGACATGTTGGCTAGGCTTAGTCCTGCTCATAGCTTGATGTCGACAATGGGGTGGCAAGGTGAGGCTCGGCCTGCTTGCCATTGATGGCATGGTCTTGCTTACAGTGAGCTAGAGGGGTTAAACTAGTTAAATGATCTACTGAGGGTGTAGTGTGAGCTAGATAGGGAACAAGTTAGGCCAAATTTACTGCACACTATAGTGTTTGATGTTTGTTTGATTTGTATCTTCAAGGTGTTTGATGAAATGGCCGCAAGAACTTTGAATTTGAATTGTGGATTCAAACTGGGTGGGTTTTCTAGGAACATACTAGGGAGTGTCTGGTTAGTTGGATTAGTCAAGGGGCACTGGTTTGGTTGGGTTTTGAAAATGGGTGATCTTCACATATGATAAAGATTCAATTTTGAATTGTGATTTGAATGAGGTTGCCAAATGTTTCTGCAAGTTTTGAAAGGTGGGCTTTGATTTACTTTTACTTGTTCTAGCAAGGGGTGAAAAGATTTGGAAAAGTTTCTGTTTGAAATCTTGAACTAGAAACACTCAAAGTGACCTAGTGAGCAAGATTGGCAAAAATGACCATTTGCTTTATTTTATTTGTTTTTGATTTTCTCTTGTTTTGTTTCTGCATGGAAATGTTTTATATGATGTTATTTTCATCTTTAAACCATTTCTTGCTATTTAGGTTAATCACACAACTTCATTCATGCATTTATCAAATCATCACATTCACACATGCATTCATATGATTTTAAATTAATCAAAGTTTTTGTTAACCCTAATTTTAGGGATTAGAGTTTGATGATCCTTGTGTTATATTTTTGGGATGTTACAAACCTTCCCCCCTTAAAAAAATCTCATCCCAAGATTTGAAAAAGGAAGAAAAAAGATTACCTAGGATTTAAAGAGATTGGGAAACTCCGTCCTGATGTGATCTTCGCGCTTCGAGGTAGCTTCTTCTTCAGTGTGGTTGATCCATTGAATCTTGAGAAACTTGATGCTTCGGGTCGTGGTGGTCCTAAAAGCTTCTTCCAAAATACGGATGGGTACTTCGGGATAGGTCAGGTCATCGTTGATCTCTATGGTCCGGTGATCAATGTTCTTGAAAACTTCAGTCTTCTCCGGAACTTCAAGGCATTTGCGAAGTAACGATATATGGAACACATTGTGCACTGCGGACATTTCCGCTAGCAGTTCCAATTGATATGATACTTCTCCTCGACAATTCAGAATCTTGAAGGGTCCGATATATCTGGGGGCTAACTTTCCTTTCAGCTGGAAACGCTGCATTCCTTTCAAAGGCGACACTGAGATACACGAAATCTCCGATATTGAAAGCGAGGTCTCGACGTCTCTTGTCGGCGTAACTCTTCTGTCTTGATTGGGTGGTCTTGAGGTGCTCACGAATCTTGTGAACTTTCTCTTCTGCTTCTCGTAGGATGCCGGGTCCGAAAATCTGACTCTCTCCTACTTCCGACCAATTCAAAGGGGTGCGACACTTCCTTCCATACATAAACTCAAATGGGTCCATTTGTAGACTAGCTTGATAACTGTTATTGTAAGAAAATTCTGCGAAAGGCAGACAATCTTCCCATTTAGATCCATACTCTAGCACACATGCTCTCAGCATATCTTCGAGTATTTGATTTACTCGTTCCGTTTGTCCATCGTTCTGAGGGTGATAAGCTGTGCTAAAATCTAGTCGGGTTCCAAAACTTCTTGGACTTTCTTCCAGAATCTCGAGGTAAAATGAGTTCCTCGATCCGATACGATGTTCTTGGGGACTCCGTGCAAACTGACGATTCTAGCGATGTATAACTCCGCTAGCTTCGAACTCTGGTATGTGGTCTTGACGGGTAAGAAATGGGCGACTTTGGACAATTGGTCCACTATGACCCAGATAGAGTCATTTCCCCTACTAGAAGTAGGCAATCCGGTGATAAAGTCCATTCCAACTGAATCCCATTTCCATTCCGGAATCTATAGAGGTTGCAACAGTCCAGCGGGTCTTTGATGTCCCGCCTTGACTCTCTGACATATATCACACTTGGAGATATAGCTTCCGATTTCTCTCTTCATCTTATGCCACCAGAATTGTTCCTTCAAATCCTGATACATCCTTGTTCCTCCGGGGTGGATAGAATAAAGAGTATCATGGGCCTCTTTCAAAATCACTTCTTTCATTCTGAATCTGCTGGTACACAAAGGCGTCCTTTGTACCACAGAACTCCTTCTTCATCTTCCGTGAATCCGGATACTTTGCCTATACCGATACGATGTTTGATTCCATCGATACTAGCATTTCCTTTCTGCGCCTCTTTGATCTGACTGATCAGAGTGGGTTGAAGTTCTATGCTAGCCAAAAATCCTTCACTCACTAATTCCATTCGGAAATCTTCCATCTCTTTATGCAAACTTGGTTGCTCCTTCAAAATCATGGAGTTCAAGCGGCACGGCAATCTGCTAAGGGCATCTGCTACCACATTGGCTTTACCGGGGTGATAGTGAATGTCCATATCATAGTCCTTGATTAGCTCAATCCATCTTCTTTGTCTCATATTCAGCTCCTTCTGAGTGAATATATACTTCAAGCTCTTGTGATCCGAATAAATCTCACAACGGTTTCCCATGAGATTGTAACATCCCTAAAATCATGTTTCAAAGCTTTGCATATCATCCATGCATGCATATTCATTTAGGTTTCAATTTCAAACTCATTTCAAGAAAACAGAAGCACTGGGTGCTATTATTTTATGTGAGCAAGCATTAATTCAATACCACTCTCTAGTGAGGGAATATTTGTTTTAAAACCATGGTTGTGAGTTCATAGGATTGGTTGGTTGAGTTCCAAGCTTGGACAAATTTTTCCAAAACAAAATTTGATATTAAAACCATTTTCAAATCTTTATCAAACCTTGTATAGAGGCACTATTTATTTTGAATTTTCAAAAGGACCAAGCATATCTAATGAGACAGCAAGGTTTTATGCCAAAAAATAAGAAGTTTACACTTTACAAAAATCCAGAAAAGGATTGGATTTCAAATGCTTTGAATTTTATTGAAAAAGAATCCTAAAAATCATTCTGGAAAAAGAAAAGAGAATAAGAAATCTAGCTGGGCCTGGCGCCACCATTCCAGCCCAACAAGCAAAGCAGCCCACCCGGGGCACTCTTCTCTCTGTCTTTTCACACCCGCGACGAACCAGCCCCATAGCCACTGAGCACTGGGCCCTCTCCACGTCAGCGTCGTCTTCCCCAATTTCTCGCGCGCAGACACCGCTCCGCCGTTACCACCGTGCAGTGACGCCGTGATTAAAACTCGCTTAAATCCCATTGATTCAGCACGCAATCCTCGCCCCGCTTCTGTCTACTTAAACCCCTTGCCGCCGCGGTCATTTGCCCCCACTTTCCTCGCTCACTCCGCCACCAGGCTGCGCGCATTCGATCTCAAAACCCCGCAGCACCGACGACCTCTGGCGACTGATTCCGGTGAGCTCCGACCGCCCCCTTTCTCTGGTTCAAACAATCATGACCAGCGTGTTCTTGCGCGTTCCCTGATACCTTCCGTTTGCTTTCTCATGACCCAGCTCGTTGTCCCCATTCACGCCCGCAAGTGACAGAACCGCCGTCTGACTCCGACGAGCAATTGAGGTATAATCCGACCGCCCCTTGTATTCTCCTTGATCCATTAGTGTTCGCCATAGACTTGCGCACCCTCTAATGCAACTGGTTTATGATAGGGTGACCCAGAGCGTCGCCAACGTCTTCGTCACCGTGCATCCAACGCTGTGCTCAACTCCGACGAGGATTTCCGGCCGTGCCAGTGCACCCCTGTCCAAGCAAAGACCACGTTGAGCTTCCTCGTGACCGTGCGAGTCTGGTAAGCCACGCCACACACCCCAGCCCGTCATGTATTCGCCGGACCATCGCCGCCAGTAGCGCCACTGCCGCCAGCAGCCATTTGCGCGGCCCATCCTTGGTCACGCGCTTAGCAGCCGTAGGATCTAGATCTAGCGCTCTAGATTAGATCTGCATCGAAGGGGTAAGTGACAATCTGAGCCGTGCGCGTTAAGTTGGATCTGACGGTCCACGCTGGTTGATCCAAGCGAAGCGGTACCGACGAATCAGAGAGCGCCGCGTGGCCTGTGTTTAAATTTAAAACAGAAATTTGATCTATTAGTTAACCAAACTTGTAAAATTCATAACTTTTGATCCCCATGTTAGAATTTGACAAATTTTATACCGTTGGAATCAGGAGAGCAAGCCCTTTCTGTTTATGCAATGTGTTTAATGTTTTGATTCTGTTAAAATGGTTTTATTTGCAGAAACTTGTGTAGGGCTAATTTGAGTTTATGAAAAGTTTAGGAATTGTTTTAGGGTTTGAATAATTGTTGTTTGGCAAGTTTTTAACTTGTTTATGATTCAGTACTATACACTTGCTTGGTTGAGTTTTAAAAATCATCACTTAGCATTTTGCATGCATGCATATATTTTTGATTGTATATATTTTGTATGTGATTGTGGCTATGATTCTTTGTGTAGATTTTGGTGCTAGTGATTGTGATTGTGAGGAGTGTAGCTACTCTCCAAACTACCAAGGCAAGTGGTGCTTCATGATATTTTCATTCCTATGTTTTCTACTAACAATTAGAAATATTTTGATAGACTTGCATGCTATATTTTATTTATATGCCATGATGGGGAAATCCTAGTAGATGTAGCATTGCTAGGAAATTTCTAAGTTAAGATGCTTATCTATGCCATGCTTAGCCTAGCTAATAGTAACCAAGGGTGGTGAAATATACATGCTATGATGAAAATATTTCTAAGTCTTTGGACTTGTGTTTTGCTTAATAAAACAACTAAGTTAATGAATCACCTGGGTGGAAAGGGACTTGCTTGGTGGTTTTTTTGGTTGAGTGGTTACACAAGGCCCATTTCTATGGTTTACCTTGTGAATCTCACTTGTGGAAAGCCACCCAGGAACAAAGAGATTTTTAGTGGCCAAATGTTAAGAAGCTTCTAGTGCAACCACTTGGCAATATGGGCTCTGCCAGGATCATATAGGTTGCTAGAACTTAGCCATTTGGACAGTTGGTGGTAGTGGGATGATAGGTTGGAGCGCGTCCATTTGGTCTAAGGGAAGGCTTCTGAAAGGTCCTGTCTTGGTGAAAATCAAGGCTTGTGGGGAAAGTGTACCACCTCTGCAGATGGAAGAATCTAAGTACTTAGCCAAGTCCATGGTAATGGACAACTTGAGCATCAAGACATGGAAGCTATCAAGAATCTCATCATCCCAATTTCTTAGTAAAAACTTGTGGGTGAACAAGGGTGAAGGACCTCAATGTCTATTGGTGGCTCCTTGGGAAAAGTTTTGACAAAGAAAAACTTAGTGATTTCAACTAATAGGAAAAACCTATTTTGAGCAAAGCAAGCCAAGCTACACTTAGCCAAATTTGCATATAGTATCTAGTCCACCTAAATTATACTAAGGTATCACTTGCCAATACTATTCCAAAGTATTGACCCACTGTGGCTGTAACTTGTGATGTTGCAGGATACTCTGATGAGGATTAGGAGTCATGAGTCTACACTCAACATGTTTGCCTGTGGCACATGAAGATGAAGACTTTTATTTTATTTACTTATTCAAACTCTTGTATCAGGCCTGTGGCCTTGGAGTTGTAAAGACTATGTTTTATCTCTGGAATGGCTGTAATAATGACCTTTGTATCTGCGTACTTCATCTTAAACTGTGGATGCTAGCATTGATCCAGGGACTAGAATTGCAATCACAGGGATCCTTTTCCTTTATAAAGGAGGGATCTTACAGAGATAATGCCTCCATGTATTCAGGGCTAGAACTACGGCTGCGAGTTCAAGGTCATGGGTTGGGTAGTTTTGTTCATGCTGCTTCAGTTGTCGGGATAGATAAGATATAACTTTGCCTTCTTGCATTAGCACACATCCGAGGCCGATCTTGGATGCATCACAATACACATCAAAGGGCTTTGTGATATCCGGCATGATGAAAATTGGGGCTGAAATCAATCTTCTCTTGAGTTCTTGAAAACTCGCTTCACATTTGTCCGTCCATTCAAACTTATTGTCCTTCTTCAGCAATTGGGTCATGGGTCTAACAATACTCGATAATCCTTCTACAAACTTGCGGTAGTATCCCGCTAATCCGAGAAATGCACGAACTTGGGTTTGAGTGGTTGGGGCTTGCCAATCTTCAACATCCTTCACCTTCGCAGGGTCAACAGCAATTCCTCTGGCTGATACAATGTGTCCGAGGAATCCTACCTCCTGTAACCAGAATTCACATTTGCTAAACTTGGCATACAACTGATGCTCTCTAAGGGTTCCAAGAATGGTCCTTAGGTGTAGCTCATGTTCTTCTTCTGATTTGGAATAAATCAGAATGTCATTGATGAAAACAACGACAAACTTATCCAGGAAGTCCATAAAAATCTTATTCATGAGATTCATGAAATAAGCAGGGGCATTGGTCAATCCAAAAGACATGACGGTATACTCGTATAATCCATATCTGGTGGTAAAGGCAGTCTTTGGAATATCCTCTGCGCGAATCTTGAGTTGATTATAGCCAGTTCTAAGATCAATCTCAGAGAACACTTTGGCACCAGTCAACTGGTCAAATAGGTCTTCTATCTTCGGCAACGGGTACTTGTTTTTGATAGTGACATCATTCAACTTCCGGTAATCCGTACACAAACGGTTACCTCCATCTTTCTTGTCCACACACAAGACAGGTGATCTCCATGGTGATGCACTTGGTTGAATCAGTCTAATTTCCAGCATGGCATCCAGTTGCTTCTTCAGTTCTGCTATTTCAGACGGGTTCATACTATAGGGTCTCTGGGCTATGGGTCCGGTTCCAGGGATTAGTTCAATGATAAACTCTATATCCCGATCTGGGGGCATACCAGGCAAAACATTTGGAAATACATCGGGGTATTCACAGACTATCCGGACTTGGTCAATGGTAGGATGGGCTATACTCTTGTTGCACTTGAATTGACGAGGCAAGGTTTCAGACACATGCTCGACTGATATTCTGGCTGTACTGGTCATGGTTATGGCTTTCTTGGCACAGTCAATTAATCCTTTGTGTTTGGACATCCAATCCATTCCTAGTACTACTGCCAAACCTTTAGTTCTGAGTACTATTAGATTAGCATAAAAATCTATGCCATGGATTCAGATAGGGACGGCTTTGCAAATTTGCCTAGCTTTGGTGGTTGAACCAGGTATTTGAACAATCATAACATGCTTCAATTTGGTTGGTTGAATCTTACTAGTGCATGCAAATTCTTCAGTGACAAATGAGCGTGATGCTTCAGAATCAAACAACACTCTTGCAAGTACTGAGTTAACAGAAAACATACCCAACACGACATCTGGCGCTTCCTGGGCTTCTTCAGCATGCATGAGAAAAAAACGGCCGTTGCGGTTGAGCGAGTTCCCTGGGGCAAACCTTCTTCCGGGCTGAACACGATGTTGTTGCTGAGCTGGGGCATTTGCATTGGGGGCTGGGGCAATCTTTTTGGGGCAGTCATTGGAATAGTGACCCTTGGTTCCACATTCATAACAAGTCACTTGCGACTTGTCCTTTGCCGTGATAGGCACAACATTGCTTCCAGTCCTTGGGGCAGTATTGGTGTTTGTGGCGGCATTGTTGTTGAACTTGGGTGGTGCACGGTTGAAATTGCTAGAGTTGCTGGGGTTATTGTGGTTTCCTCCAGGCCTTGGGTTTCCACGGTTGGGATAGGTCGGACGGTTCATCGGGGGTCTGTTGGTTCTCGGGGCAAATCCTGGAGATGGGTTGGGGCGATACTTTGTTGTCTGGTGGGTTCCTGGTTGATGCATCATCCGACGCTTGCGGTTCTCATTGGCTTGGTTGATCTTTCCTTCCATATGAATGGCAGCGTCGACTAGGGCTTCAATATCAGTAAAGGGGATATTGACTAACACCGTCTGCATCTCATCGTGCAGACCATTCAGGAATCTCTCTTTCTTCTTGGATTCAGTGTCGATCTCATCCGGGGCATACCTAGCTAATGACAAGAATTTGTCACGGTATTCCACTACTGTCATCCTTCCTTGCTTCAGTTCTCTGAATTCATCTCTCATCCTCTTGATCAAACCCGGTGGCACACGGGTTCTGCTGAACTTGACCTTGAATTCCTCCCAAGTCATCATCTGACCTTCGGTCATTGCATGAACGCTGTTCCACCATGCTCTTGCATCTCCGGCTAGATAGTGGGTACCAAACAGAACTTTCTCGTTAGCTTCCACTCATGCGACTTCCAGATTGTTCTCCATTGTTTGCAGCCAATCATCGACATCTAGGGGTTCTTCTGACTTAGTGAAAACAGGTGGATTGGTGTTCTGGAAATTCTTGAGCTTAGATCCATGGTGGTCCTGATTTCCATGGCCTTGATTGTTGTTGGCCATCTGGGCTATCTGTTGAAGGGTGGCTAAGTTGTCTTGATGTTCGACTCTTTCGGCTTCGCGGTCTGAAACCATCATTTGCAAGAGTTGCAACATCGGGTCCGGGGCTGAGTTGCTTCCTCCGTGAGGCATCTGAAGATTGAGATGGATCATGAGAAAAGAGGGAAATTTCTAAGGTTCAGGGTTATTTCATAAAGTTGTTAAAGTTTGACTCAGATTTTTCTAGCACTTGCTTTTCATTCATTCATTCATTCGTTCATAGCACAGAATACAACACACACCACAACAAAGAAAAACATATGGTTTTAAGAACCATTCTGTGAAGCTACGATATAGTGGGACCGAATACACTTTACTAACGCTAGTGCTCAAGTGCTTCTACTCTTCAGAGTCAGTGTACTCATCATCCTCCTCCTCCTCATCATCATCATCGATGAAGGCGAAGTCATCCTCATCGGTGAAGAAGTCCATGGCCTGATCCTCCATAAAGTCATCATCATTGTTGAGATAGGAGTAGGGGTCTCCACGAAGGTCTTCTCCGGCATTATCCCTCTCCTCCAACTGCATGTCTCTCTCGTGGATGTTCTCCTCCAAATCCGTGATCCAGTGGCGAAGAAGGGCAATGATGCGCTCCTTCTTGTCGAGCTGACGGCGACGAGACTTGCGATCCTTCACTAGCATGGCGACGGTCTGATCCTTCTTCTTGGCGATGGTGTACTTGTGGTTGGCGTAGGCACGGGCATTGTCCAACTCCTTCTGACGGTCGTACATCATGAAGCTGAGGTGGTCCAATTGACTCTTCAGCTCGGGATGATATGGGGCCTCCAGTGGCTATCCCATAACATCACGCCTTGGGTAGAACTCAAAACGGGTACCCTTTATCTGATTGATACTCTACCCACACAGACGGGCAAGAGCTTCCTGCATGGCCCTGGCCAGTCCATCGAGCCAGTTGTTCTCTCTTAAGGTGAACTGAATTCCCTCTGCAGTGGGGGTTCTCTTTCCTCGGAGACTTGCAACAACTAGCCACTGCGGATCTTCTCCTTCCTGATCATTGAGCTGAGCTCCGAAGAACTCGGGGTGCGGACGCTCCAGAAGTTCCAAAAGCTGGTCCTAGTCACGCTCAAAGATGAGGTCTCCTCCATTCCCCAACTGATAAAACTTGGTGTACTTCACGTCCATCTATAAGAATATAGGATGAGTAAGTTAATAGAGTGATCAAGAGTGTCAATTTTTATGTATTTTGCAAGAATTTTTGAGGAACATGAAATTTTGATGAAAGAATCCAAGTGATAAGAATGGGAATAAGTTTTGTAAATACTCACTTCCTTTGGTTTTGAAACTAAGTTTTTGATTCAAACATCCATTCTAACTAGGGTCTCCAATGGTCAGGATGGCTCTGATACCAACTTGTCAACACCCGGATTTTTAATACCAGATGCCCGCTATGCCATACATCGCAATCCCAGGATTACCATTTTTGCGAGACATAACAGATTTGGATATCACAGTACATCATCCATTACAAACCATACATAAGGTCTTACACAAATAAGGATCTCATGACCCAGTTCTTAATACAACTCAATCTTCAGGGTCACAGGCAATGCTGACAATGGGAGATGATCCTAGTTGTCGTAACCTTCCTGCGGTCCGTCATCCTGATACTCCTCTTCATAGTCTGGCCACGGGAATAGCCAGGGACAAAGCCATGAGTACTCTTTAAGTACTCGCAAACTAGTACTAATAAGTTAAGGGGGTTTTGTAGTAGGATACTAAGCTCTAGGGTTATTTTGCAAAAAGGCAGATTTACCTCTACTAAGTTCAGAAGCAAAGAATCTAGTTGAAAATTTTATAACACCTAGTGGGAATTTGAATTTCATATCACAACTCTGTTGTGGTCAAGTCAAAGTCATAATTCATTTCACAAGTCATTTTGAAAACATCTGACGGGGAACAGTATGGCCACTCCAACTGTCCATAACCGTGAACGCGACTATTCGAATAGTTTGACACTCTGCAGAGATTGTACACTTTCACCACAACATTCGATACATCCGTCAGGAACAATCCTGAATTCACCATACTCAGTATGCGGATAATCAATCCTAACCTTTCAATTACACGCCCTAGTATAGGCACCTCTCCTGTGAGTTTGGCCTCCTAACCATGACCAACTATCATCTTGGGTACTGCACAGGTGGACAATCTTCACAAGGTAGCCTCAGCTCAGACCTTGGACACGAGGGAACCCATACTAAAGTATATAAATTCCCAGTCAAGCCCTACCCAAATTTCGGGTATTGTGGTTGTACGGTAATATTGAAATGGTATCGCATCCAAACAACCATCAGTTTTATAAGGGGGCTAAGGCTCATGCCTCAACATTTTCATCATCAAAATTATCTGGTGTTCGGAAACACATGTCAAAACATTTCAGTAGAATGACTCATCATTCTAATGTTTTCATAACCATTTTCACCAAGTATTCCCATCTAAAGTTGATCAAGTTTTATACTTAGCACTAGCATCTACAATTGGTGGTAAATACTAATGAGGGGTGTTAAACAAGTGGGGATTTGCTAAGTTCAACCTAATTCCTTAGGATGACATCAAGATTATCTAACTTATGCCAAATTTTATGCTCTTTATGCTACCTTTAGTTATCTTTGTAGAATCTACAAGTCACTATGTAAACTCTAAGAGAAAGCTTTGGTAATGAAAATAAAGTATTAAGCTTGCAAGTAAAACTAGGATTGGGTTATCAAGTGGGTGTAATCACATATGCTTAAGGCATATAGTTGGCATAGTAACAAGCAAGTATTAGCTTCCACAATTTGCAAGGGTTATCTTGCAAGGTTTCAAGTATTGGCTTGCATAGATATCAGTATAATCTTGCCTTGAGCAGAGCAGTGGTTGAAGTTCTCCTCGGCTTCTTCCTCGTAGTATCCTCCTTGCTCCTTGTATCCTTGGTCGGTACTAGCATCTATAAATAAATACGAGGTACACAATCACCAAACAATACTTAACTATTTTTAATCATCACACAAAAATTCACACTAGATGATCTAGCATCATCACTATTATCACAAGGATTAAAGCACTTGTCTTATTTATTTTATTTGAGAAAAGTAATTTCTACTCATTGAAAAACTATTTAAGATTTAATATTCTCCAACTCAAACATGGGATCATGTTGACACATGTCATCACTACATATTTCAGTACATGAGAATGTGATTTAAAGTGGTGTCACAATTTAATAAGGTTTAACATTTTTATTTTAAATAAATAAAGTGACTAGAAATGCCTATGTGGCATTCTTTTATTACTTGAACATTATTTCTACAAGTAAACCCATATGTTTTTATATATTCTGAAAGGTATGATCAAATGTGATTTTTGAGAGTTGAAATCAACTGAAAAGCTCTTATGGTTGAATTTTGAAAAATGTTTGAATGCAGAAAAGCTTCTGCCTTGTTATTTTTACCATGGTTGATCTACAAATCCAAATGGTTTGAATCCAACGGGCTTGGATTAAGCATTTCATTACCTTTCTAACAAAATGGGTTTCATGCATTTTTTCAGTGAATCGAGCTGGGTTGATTTTTGAATCTAGGTACAGAACAATGTTTGAAATTAAATGAATAAAGCTTAATTTGAATTGTTGGGTCGCGCGGGATGTTTTACTGGGCCAGCCCACTACACACAGCGCGTACGTGGGCTGGTTAAGTGGCTGTCCCCACGCACCAGTGAGACGGGGAGGGGCAAAGCGGTACGGGGCAATGTGAAACGCACGATCTAACTCTAATCGAACGACTACGGTTCATCGTCCATGTCGGGCAGCGCCGGCGAGACAGAACCCTAACGCGGCAGGTGGGGGTCGTGGGAGGCTCACCGAGGCTCAGGCGAGGGTCGGCGACAGGGGCGAACGACGAAGTCGACGACGACGGTTCTCCTGGTACCGAAAGCTTCTCTTGGGGAGGCTCCAATCGACGGCTCCCTTCTTCTCCAGTAGCGGCGGGCTCCGGCCAAATTCCGGTGATGCGCTGCTCGCCTTGCTCTGGGAGTGAGGTGGGGTGGTTCTAGGTGAGAGGGGAGTAAACTGGTGTGAAGAAAGCGAGCGGTGGAGGCCTCTATTTATAGTGGCTGAAGAGGACCGATGGGCGTGGGCTGAGCTCGTCGTGGTCGACGGCACATAGGGCTACTGGCATGGGCGACGGTAGGGGGCAGTGCGGTGCTCCCTGTCGAAGCTCAACGACGTCGTCTTGCGGCGTGGGGCGGTGCTGATCAGTCGGAACGTCACGGTGCTCTAAGCGGGTCTGACAGCGATTTTAATGTCGCACAACGTGTGTGTTCCGTGCGGCGGCAAACGGGCATGTCTGTGGGGTTGCTGGGGTGCTGGTGATCATCCCTGCAAGCGGCGAGGGCGACGCGCGGTCTGTGGGTGCTGGTCGAGCATGGCGCACTGACGTGCTCTCGGCTCACGCGCGGAGAGGTTTGGCATGGGCGTGTCGTGTGGTCTAGGGGCTGGCATTGCTCGGGGCTAGGACAGAGAGTGGCGATGGACGGTGGGGTGCTTGCTAGACATGCTGGCTAGGCTTAGTCCTGCTCATAGCTTGATGTCGACAATGGGGTGGCAAGGTGAGGCTCGGCTTGCTTTCCATTGATGGCATGGTCTTGCTTACAATGAGCTAGAGGGGTTAAACTAGTTAGATGATCTACTGAGGGTGTAGTGTGAGCTAGATAGGGAACAAGTTAGGCCAAATTTATTGCACACTATAGTGTTTGATGTTTGTTTGATTTGTATCTGCAAGGTATTTGATGAAATGGCCGCAAGAACTTTGAATTTGAATTTTGGATTCAAACTTGGTGGGTTTTCTAGGTACATACTAGGGAGTGTCTGGTTAGTTGGATTAATCAAGGGGCACTGGTTTGGTTGGGTTTTGAAAATGGGTGATCTTCACATATGATAAAGATTCAATTTTGAATTGTGATTTGAATGAGGTTGCCAAATGTTTTTGCAAGTTTTGAAAGGTGGGCTTTGATTTAATTGTACTTGTTCTAGCAAGGGGTGAAAAGAGTTGGAAATTTTTCTGTTTGAAATCTTGAACTAGAAACACTCAAAGTGACCTAGTGAGCAAGATTGACAAAAATGACCATTTGCTTTATTTTATTTGTTTTTGATTTTCTCTTGTTTTGTTTCTGCATGGAAATGTTTTATATGATGTTATTTTCATCTTTAAACCATTTCTTGCTATTTAGGTTAATCACACAACTTCATTCATGCATTTATCAAATCATCACATTCACACATTCATTCATATGATTTGAAATTAATCAAAGTTTTTGTTAACCCTAATTTTAGTGATTAGAGTTTGATGATCCTTGTTTTATATTTTTGGGATGTTACAACATCAGCCACCAACTTTTATGGCGCCATCAAGGAGTCATAAACAAGTTTTCTGGCGCCATTGTCGGGGAGGCTAAGGACGTCTTCACTAGGGGAGTCCTTCACTTCCTTTCTCTTTAATTTTTTTTAGTTTGCTTAGTTTCTTTTGCTAGGTTTTGTTTGCCTCTTTCCAAAAAAAACCCAAAAAAATAGTCTAGCTTGGTTTGCTTTCTTTATTCAAAAACACAAAAAAAATAGTTCCTGCTCTAGTTGCTGGTCTGTCATTGCCTTGCTTGATCATGCTTTCTATCAATGGATGGTTTCTTTGAAACTAGTTCTTATTGGCAAGGTGGTTTCATGGAAGAACAAAAGTATTATTATACGGAACACCGTTTGTCACGAAAAGGGAAACACTTATGGGAGCAAATTGATAAGTTGAATACTATTGCTAGAGAGGTGTGTTCTACTTATAATGTTACCTATTGCTTTGATAAAGCTTGTTGTTGTAGGAGGTATAAACACCTCCCTTTTCAATGTCAGTATAATGATAATGTTACCATATCTTCTTATGTTAAAGGAAATTATGACTTTTATGATGTGGAACAAATTGAAGAATTTATTGCTTTCAAGGGTGCATTTGAACTTGCTAGTTTGCTTGAAAATACGGATGATGCACCTTATGAATGTGAGGTTTATGAGATACTTAAATTTTGCTTTGATAATTACAAGGAATCAAATGGCTATATTCTTGATTATTTTAATAAGTACTTTCCACAAATGGAAGAGACAAATGTCTTGCAGGAGCCTATGGAAGAAGAAATTTTTGAAACTGGAAGCTCATTAGATGAAAAAGAGGAGGAAGAATTGATCTACCCAAGCCTATCTTCTAATGAGAGTAACTCTTTACCTCTTATATTATTTGATTTTCCCCCATGCTTGCCAAAGAAGGACTGTTATGTTCCCGTGGATCCTTTTGAAATATCTACTTTGGATACAACCTATGAAGGTTTTAATCCCACTATTTTTGAGCTTGATAGAAATTATGTGTTTGTAGATCATGAAAAGCCTGTTTTATGTGATAGTTATATTGTTGAGTTTATTCATGATGCTACTGAAAGTTATTATGAGAGAGGGAAATATGGTCTTATGTTTCTCAACAATATTAAGCTTCCCATTCTTGTTACTATGTGAAAGTTAAAAATCTTGAAGTTGCACTTGTTTTGTTTTCCCATTCTTGTTAATATGTGCTTCTTTGATTTATTTTCTTACAATATTCCTATGCACAGGAAGTGGGTTAGACTTAAATGTGTTTTGAATTTGCTTCTTGATGCTCTCTTTGACTTCAATTCATAATTCTTATGAGAGCATCTTCTCAAACTTTATGTGCCTAACTTAAAGGCGTTAAAAAAAATTACTTGTTGGGAGATAACCCAAGAGTTTCCTTGAGTCTTGGAAGTTATTACTACTGTAATGACTTCTCCTTATCCTTTTTGTTTGCTTTTTGTGTCAAGAATGACCTCTAATGAGAGGGAACTAAGATTTGGGGAGTTGCTGTCCCGAAACAGATTTCTATCCTCCACAAAAAATATTCGTGAGGAGGCTCTGTAACTCAGATTGAGCTCAAAATTTACTAATAAATCCCCCAGTATGTTGGATAACTTTCATTAGTTAAATACTTTTTGATTTGAGCAACAGAAGATGTTCGAAAAAAATCGTTTCTACATGCTTGTCTGTTTTGACAGATTTCTGCCATTATTTGCATTTGCTTCTTATTGATTCCTTTTTGAGCTCTCTTCAGGCAAATTGAGTTTCTTTGAATGAGTTACTTCAGTAGCTTGTGTTTTTAGTGAAAAGCCTTGCTATTCCAAAGCTTTGCCCGCGGTCTAATATCTTTTGAATAAGCTAATGTTGCTAATGAAGATTGTGTGAAGTTTTGTATGAAGGAAAAATTTCAGGTGTAGAGAGAGAATGATGCAATGAGATGAATAATGGACAAAATCTCAAGCTTGGGGATGCCACCGTGGTGTCACCCCAAGAAATATCCAAGATGTACAAGCGTCAAAGCTTGGGGATGACCAAGGCATCCCCTTCTTCATCAATAAAAAGCTCAGGTCTGTCTAGACACTTCACTTTTATTGTTTCATGCACAGTTGTGTTGTTCTTGGAGCATCTTAGTTTTTGTTTGCTTTTCTTAGTTTGTTTAGTTTGCTTTAGTAGTTTGGACCCCCGCTCTCGTTGTGTTGTTTTGCAAATAAGTTTGCTTGGTGTTTGGAAAGGAGTAGTAAGTTCTTGCTTGAAGTGCAAGAGGAGCTTGCATTGACTGTGACTAAGACTTTAGCATGACATGCTAGGTGTTGTTTTTGCATTATGATTAGTGATTATTGCTGTATCATGTCTTGTTACAAACAATTGGGATTGCTTAGTGTGCCTTGATGAAATTATGCGTTGTCTTAGCATGCAAAAGCATAGTATTGTGGTATTCTCCTTGATGTTTTGCTTGGGTTGACTTGGCACATGCTCACACCATGTTATGACTATGACAAGTCACCATTAGCCTCTATGATCATTTAGTCCTTGACTTTTAGTACCACTCTCTTCTTTGATTAGTTTGCTTTGTTGCATTGCATAATTATGGCCATTATTGCTCTCTTAGTTGGTTGCTCCCAGTCTTTTGTCAGCCTCCACTTGTATGAATAAGTTCTACTCATGCTTCCAACTCCCAAGAAACCAAGTTATTCCAAAGTATCCACTATAAACTCCTATGCATGGTGTGTTACACCATTCCAAGTATATTCTTGTTTTCATCTATCTTCTAATTAAAAACTATTTTGTTATGTGAAAACTTAGTGATTAAAGCCCTCACGAACTTGATGGCACATTTTATTCTTTGCCCCTAATAAACTTGAACCATTGAGGCAACTTTGTTGTATATGCTTGCACTTATAAGTTGGGATTAGCAGAACCGTGCTGTCACGGGGAACGTTTTCAACATTGCGCTTGTACTTTTTTGTACTCCATTGATATCATGCTCTTTTGTCTATGGATGTTACCGGTGTGAAATGAAGTGGGAACTTGTAAGTCCATGGAGTTTGTATTATATGTTAGAGAAACGCCTGGGCTGCTAGCCTAAGCCATGCCTAATCATGGTGGAAACTTCCAGCATCACCATAGTGAGCTATCTATGAAGCATCCTCAATAAAAAGCTATGCATATGGTAAATAAAAAGATTGCTGAGATGCTCATTGTCTGCTTGCCTTGTCATTTTGGTTATGGTAAAGCTCTTGTACCATGTGCAAGGGGTACCCCATTGGCGGTTCTCAATGATATGTAAATACTTACAGTGACAAGAACTTGCCTAGGCCCTAAGTTGAGTATCCATGAGGTGTAGCCCTCATAGTCAAGGGACTTGAGATTGCCAACTTATACTTTGTCAAGCATATACTCCATCTTTGCCACTTTAACCTTAACCACTTCAAGATGCTTATGATAGGGGCAATGAGGTCTGAAAGCTAATAAGTACCATAATTTTTGGAAGCTCTTTTTGAAACTTGTAATCACTGCTTCCTTTACAAAAAGGCCTTTCTTCCACCATTATTTGAGTCTCCACCTTCTACCTTTAGGCACCATTAAGAGAGCATAGTTGTCATTCTGTGTGCAATGTTCCAAAGCTTATTACTTGATGCATATTGTGTTATTACTTCCTCTTGTGCTATTTGTTTCTAGTCACCCTTGTGAACTTTGCAGGTGTCCTATGCATTATATTGCTACTCTATGAAGGAAAAATTGATTGCCACTATGCTATGTTTTCTGCATGTGAAACAAACAAACGTTTTTCAATGCATATTATTCATGATCTTTGTTTGTAGCTTGCCATGCTACATGCATAATTACTATGTCCTATTGTTAGAACTCCACCTTTCATGCACATGTTTAGAGTTCTTTGATCCCAGCTTTCCATGTTTGCAAATGGTTGGATCTTTATTGTGAGGGTGCATGTCACCTCAAAAATTATTCTTTTATCACTTACCTACTCGAGGACGAGCAGGAGATAAGCTTGGGGATACTGATACGTTGGAAACGTATCTATAATTTTTTATGCTCCATGCTTGTTTTGTATCTACTTTTCTTTACTTGCCCACACTTTGAGGTGCTTTTTACATGTTTTTTGGTACTAACCTATTAACAAGTTGCAACAGTGCCAGATGCCTGTTTTCTGCTATTTTTGGTCTCAGAAAAGTTAGTAAATATTCTCGGAATTGGACGGGACAAACGCCAAAGTCAATAACTTTCCGTGGGGAACAAGAAGTCCAGAGGAGAGCTGGAGGGGCCGGCCAGGGGGAAGACCCACCCCAAGCATAGGTTCAGGTTGACCCACGCCTGGGTAGGGTTTGGCGACCCTGGTCGCCTCCCGGACTTGCCCCTTCGCCTATAAGAAGCCCCCGATACAGAAACTCTCGGGACCCGATCAGAAATCCACGAAACCATCTGTAGCCGCCACCACCATCATCCCTAGATCGGGGGGGGATCTTAAGCTCTTCCCGGTACCCTGCCGGAGGGGAGATCATCCCGGAGGCCTTCTCTCCGGTATGATTCGTGAGTAGTTCCACCTTGGACTATGGGTCCATGTAGTAGCTAGATGGTTGTATCTCCTCCTTTATGCTTTCATGTATAGATCTTGTAAGCTCCATTCATGATCAAGATCTAATCTATTTGTAATCATGCATGTTGTGTTTGCAGGGATCCGATGGATATTGAGATTATTATGTTGGTTTTATTAATGGTTCTATATTTATGATTCTATCATGTCTGTGTTGTTTGTGATCTTGCATGCTATCCGTTGCTAGTGGTTATCTTGGCCAAGTAGTTGCTAGTGACTCCAAGAGGGAGTATTTATGCTCGATAGTGGGTTCATGCCTCTAGTTTCCAAGGGAAGTGACAAAAATCTCTTCGGTTGTAGATGTGATGTTGCTACTAGGGAGAAAACAACGGTCCCTTGTTCATAGAACATGTGGATTGTTTACCTTACACACTTTGCTTAAAGCAGTTGTTTGTTTCTTGCAACTTAATACTGGAGGGGGTTCGGATGATAACCTGAAGGTGGACTTCTAGTCATAGATGCAGTTGGATTATGGTCTATGTATAATGTTTATTGCCCAATCAACTTCATAGGATCTTTCTAGCTAGTAATTGCATTGTTATGCCTTGCTAAGTTCCTGTCAATTGCCCCGCTATAATTTGTTTACCCTTCGTGCCATGTTGTTTATCTAAGGAGAGCACCTCTAGTGAACTATGGACCCCGGTCCAATCTTTACCATTGATACATTTTCCACTGTTACCTGTGTACTTGCCGCAAACCATTACCTTCCACACCATAAGTTTAATCCTTTGTTACAGCAAACCGGTGAGCTTGACAAACTCACTGATTCATTGGGGCAAAGTCTTGAGTTTGTGTTGTGCAGGTGTCTGCGTTGCTTGCAACACCTGTGTGACATTTCCTTCCTCCTACTGGTTCGATAACCTCGGTCTCAACTGAGGGAAGACTTGCTGATGTACTCTTCACACCTTGCTCTTGGGGTTCCCAACAAGACTCCACATCAGCCACCAAGTTTTCTGGCGCCATCAAGGAGTCATCAATGTCTTGTGAGTAGTTCATTTAGTTCTTAAGGTCATGGGAGAAGTCATTTTGTTAGTAGTGAATCCGTGATGAGTTTTATTCAATGTTTTAGTATTTAAGGTGTGGTGCTATTATTCTAGTGGTGTCATGTGAACGTCGACTACATGATACTTCACCATTTATGGGCCTAGGGGAATGCATTATGTATGTGGCTACTAATTGTGGGGTTGCCAGAGTGACAGAAACCTGAACCCCCGTCAGGACACCTTTGCACAAGGGAGCGTAGGATCTCAGAGTTTAAGGTTGTGGTTAGATTTATATCTTCATTACTTTCCTGTAGTTACGGATGTTTGTAGGGGGTTTAATCACAAGTATGTATTAGTCCTAGGAAGGAAGGTATGTTAACACAGGTTCACCCACACAACACTTACAAACACCAGAGAAGAGTAATCAACTATTTGAAGCGAAATTACTTGACAGAATTCCCATGTGTCCTCGAGAACGTTTGGTCCTTATAAGTATTTGCACCGTCTTGTACTTTGCTAAGAAAGGATTGGGCCACTTGCTCCGTTTGTTCATTACTTTTGTTACTTGCTCTTTGTTTTGTTTCCTTGTCAGAAAACCACTAAAAAATCCCTTTGCTAAGTATTCATAGGGATTTCCTGCTCCATACCACTGTTCAACACCTTATGCTCCTCGTTGGGATCGACACTCCTATTTATCGAAAGTACTATGATACACCCCCTATACTTGTGGGTCATCAAGACTATTTTCTGGCGCCGTTGCCGGGGAGTGAAGCGTTATTGAAGAGTGGAACTGGTAAAGGAAACTTTTACTGTGAGTATTGCTTTGTTACTTCTTGTTACTTTGTTTCCAATATGGATAACCCACTTGGTTTTCTGTTTGGGAAAACTAATACCACTGCTAGGGTAGTAGATGTACCACCTCCTGTTGAGATAGATCCTTTTAAGATACCTACAAGTATTGTTAATCGTGTTATGTATAATTATTATTTTGGGGGTGGAACTATCCATCCTGGTGATCACTTGCTTTTTATCCATGAATTATGCGGGTTGTTTAAGTGTGCAGGTATCACAACTGAATAGGTGAAGAAGAAGTTACTCTCCATATCCTTAAAAGGGAGAGCTGAAGAATGTATAAGCTGCTAAAGAATGGACAATCCATGGAATGGGAGGAGATGGCATCTCTCTTTTACTCTAAATGTTATCCTCCTAGTGAGATTCATAAGGATAGAAATCTTATATATAACTTTTGGCCTCTTGATGGAGAGAGTACAACTCAAGCTTGGGGGAGATTGAAGTTACTAATGCTTAAATGTCCTATTCATGAACTCCCTAACAATATTATTCTCAATAACTTTTATGCTAGGCTTTCTCTTCATGATAAAGATTTACTAGATGCTTCTTGTGCTGGATCATTCACACGTATGAAGGAAGAAGATAAATGGGATCTTCTAGACCGTATTCAAGAGAACACTGAAGCTTGGGAGAATGACAAAGGAAGAAAGTCAGGTATAAACTATGATTATGAATGCATTAAATCTTTTATGGGAACTAATGACTTCCGTGATATTAGTAATGAGTTTGGTCTTGATTCCCAAAGTATTGCCAACTATTTTAAAGCCTTTGCCTCTTACATTGAAATTCCCAAGAAGAAGTGGAACAAGTACCATGCTCCTTATAAAGATGCTGTTAATCATGTTCCAATTAGAAGTACTCAAGTTTGTACTACTAATCATATTGTGCATGAACCTCATGTTGAGAAAATTCATTTCCAGCTAAGGTATAGGAGTATTCTATGATTATTAGTGCAAATAACAAAGTTACAATGAAAACTGTGGAGCCTGGTAAGCATTTGAGTGATGAACCTGTGGTAGCTATTGTGAAAGACACTGTCACTAGAAATATGGAGGATGAGCACATTGTCTTCTGTGAAGATGCTTCTAATATTATCTCTCATCCTAGTAAGGCTAGAAAAGCTAGTGTTCATGTGCTTTCTGTTAAAATTGGTGATCATTGCTACTATGGTTTATGTGATATTGATGCTAGTTCTAGTGCTATTCCTTATGAGCTTTACAGGGAAATTATGCATGAGATTGGTCCTTGTGAGCTTGAGGACATTGATGTGGTTATTCACCTTGCTAACAAGGAGAGCATTTGCCCCATTGGAATTGTAAGAGATGTGGAGGTTCTCGGTGGTAAGATTAAGTATCCTGCTGATTTTCTAGTGTTTAATTCAGCAAATAGCAAAACTTGTCCTATCATTTTTGGTAGACCTTTCTTGAACACTTGTGGAACTATTATTGATTGTAAGAAGGAAAAAGTTTTAACTAAGTTTGATGGAGATTCTTATGAGTTTAACTTTTCCAAATTTGCTAAAGCTCCTTGTGAAAATAGCTTGCCTAATAAAGATTTCAGGATGGAACAATTTGCTTCTATTGATCCAGTCTATGACCTTGGACCTCTTTTTAATGACTGTAAGTATGCTTATTCTAATGATAAAGTTGTTTCTAGTGACAGTTATATTGTCAACATTATTCAAAGTGCTACCGAAAGTTATTTTGAGAGAGGGAAACATGGTTTTATGCATCATAATGATGTTAAGTTTCCCCGCTTTATGTTGAAAGCTTTCAAGTTGCATCTGTTTTGTCCTCCTATGCTCGTGCATTTTTGTTTCAACAATTTGTTTTCTCATGATACTCCCAGGCATAGGAAGTGGTGAAAGGATACGGATGTTGCCTAGAGGGGGGTGAATAGGCGATTAAAACTTTTCCTAGAGTGGCTCAACAAAGGCGGAATAAAACTACTGTTTACTTTGTTAAGCACAACCTAGAACAACTAAGGTTCACCTATGTGCACAGACAACTTATGCTAAGCAATATAAGCAACAAAGTGATAGTATATATTACTTCAAGCACGAAGGCTATGACAATGTAAAGTGCATAAGTAAAGAGCTCGGGTATAGAGATAACCGAGGCACGCGGGGACACCGAAATTTTACCGAGTTCCTCCCAACATGGAGTACGTCTCGTTTGGAGAGGGGGTGGTATCAAACCACCAACGCCACAAAAGGCCTCCCTTATTCTCCGGTGAATCTCACCCCAACGGGATCGATCCACGCTTTCACTATCGGTGCACTTGTCGGTGGCAACCGGAACCTCTCACAAGGTTGGGGTATTTCTCCACAACTTAATTGGAGGCTCCCAACAAATGCCACAAAAGGCCAAAATGCCACCAAGGCCACAAAACCGTCTAGGGTTCCAAGAACCCAAGAGGGACAAGCTCCAATGAGTCACACGAACCAAATCCTCCGAGGATAACTCAAACCGATGCACCAAATGCAAATGGCAAGAACACCACAAAGGTGCTCAAATCCCTCTCTCCCAAATTCCACCAAAGCTACCAAAGCTTATGGGGGAATAAGAGAGGAAGAACAATGGAGGAATTCCACAAAAGACTCCAAGATCTAGATCCCAATATGCTCCCCTCACTTAGAGGAGAGATTGATTGGTGGGATTGTAGATCTAGATCTCCTCTTTCAAATCCCTCAAGAATATGCAAGAATCATTGGAGGGATTGAGAGAAACCAAGCTCAAGAAGGTCAACAATGGAGGGGAAAACTTGCAAGAATGGTTGGAGATCCATTGGGGAAGAAGGCCCCTTAAATAGGTCCCCCCAAAATCCAACCGTTGAAGCCCAAAAACGCGAATCCCGGTACTACCGGACTTTTTCCCGGTACTACCGGACATTCCCGGTACTACCAGACATTCCCTGGGGATCCCAGGATGCCAAACGCACCTTATTCAGTACCAACCGGTACTAAGGGGCGGTACTACCGGACCTCCGGTACTACCGGACCCTGGTCCGGTACTACCGGTCACCCCTGAACGAAAACGGCCATAACTTTTGCATCCGGACTTCGATTTTGATGATCTTGGGCTCGTTTCGAAGAGGACAACAAGCTCTAAAAGATCATGCAAAGAAACATCATAGTACAGCAAGGGAGGATAGATACAAATTACGAAAGGTTTAACCTCTCTCAAAAAGACGAACCGATAAAACCTCCAACATCAAAAACGTAATAGAAAATGCATATGATATCCGCTTTCGATGAACTAGAGCTTGTCATGGAGATTAACACAAGCTCTAAATCCTTAGATGAGTAAGAACCAAATAATGTAAGGTTTTACCTATTTCTAAAATACAAACTGGTAAAACCTCCAAGATCAAAATGCAATAAGATATAAAAGGGAAATCCAATTTTGATGAACAAGAGCTTGTTATGAACATTACAACAAGCTCTATATCCTCACATGGACAAGACCAAATAACAACCAAATACGATGATGCAAGTATGCAAAGGTTTGAGCTCTCTCCGAACGATGTGACCGAGTTACTCATTCGAGAGCCCCTCTTGATAGTACGGTTATCTATCCTAAACCCGATCTCCCACACACAACATGAGACCGGCAAAAGGGAAAACCTATCAAGATTATACCTTTGCCTTGAGCATTCCACTTGAGATCGATGTAGACGAACTTGACCTTCTCAAGATGGAACACCTTTATTGATTCCTCACCATCGATCCATGATCACCGAGCATGACAAGCATCAAACATGAGATGTTCTAGAGATGGCGCATATTGAGCTTGCACAACACATCTTCTCCTCATATCATCGAACTTGAAGCCAACACATGCTCCAAGCGAGGCCAATGGACAAATCCTACAAGTGCAACTTAATACACACATTAGTCCATAAAGATTGTCATTAATTACCAAAACCACACATGGGGGCCCATATGTTCTTTCAATCTCCCCCATTTTGGTAATTGATGACAATCCCTTTAAGAGGGTTTATATAAGGAATTTTAACGAATAAATAGGTAACACCAATATCAAATACTACATAAGTATGTGATATTGGTACTACCACCATATATAGAGCAAACTCCCCCACAATCTATGCATGTGTGATGAACTTGAATTTCATTGCATATATTGCCAATCATTATCATTGGTGGAGTTTCCACTATATACCACATGCTAAGAAAGAACAACGATGCAAGAGCATGAAAGGCAAATGCTTAAGAACAAACTCAAAGCATAAACTATTTCCCTTAAACCCTCTAAAACTTCTCCCCCATTGGCATCGATTGCCGAAATGGGTGACAAGTTCTAGAAGGCCAATATAGTGATAAATCCTCCAAAGGTGTACATTCACACATATCCAATGATGAATACTTGGGAGGAAGTAGAACTATATCGAGGACCCAAAGATTTCCAAAAGAAATAAAATAAAACGACGCATCACAAATGACGCAAGAAATCACAAGATCCGACAAATCAATTGAAAACAACAAATGAGTCCAAAAGGAAACAACAAGATATTATGATATGAGCAAAAGAGTGTTTTAAATAACAAATAGAGAAGCTCCCCAAGATTTGTGCACAATTCAAAATAAATGCATTAGAGTGCATATTGCACAAATATGGAATCCTCGCTCCCCCATAATCATTTAAGACACAACAAATGAAAAAATAAGACAAATGAGCATTATTAACTGAATTGGATGAGCTCCCCAAAGATAATGCACCAATTATGATAATTGCATTTGGGAACAAGGTGCATAATCATGGAATCCTCACTCATCCAAGTTCATTTAACAATACAAGGCATGAGAGAACAAATATGAGTGCCAAAATGTGCAAACAAGAGGAACAAGCACTCATAGACAATTAAATTTGGAAGCCACCGAAGAATCAAAAGGAATATAAAGGTGGTCTCCAAGGATTAAAAATCAACTAAAATTATCTTCTCATATGTGTATATGTCTCTAAGTGGAAAATATCACAAAGACATATTCCAAAAAAGAAATATGCACACACAAAGAAGATTATACAAGAAAGCACATGAAAGGCAAAAATGAAGTCATAACATATATCAATAAGATTTGTGCTTCAAAGCATGGCCAAAGGATCACATATGTCTTATTGTACATTAATGGACTTCAAACACCAACACACTACATATATTACAACTTTCACCAAGGGAAGAGGAGAAAGTTGGAATATATGGAGAAAGGCAACAAGTATCACAAGAAAAATTTAACTAGCAAAATCTCACTATTGCACATGAGAGAAGTTGAGGAAAAGATAGGCAATAAAATTGCTAGATTGACCTATTTGGGATTGGAGGATCATATGCATGATTTTTTATAGTCCCAAATATATATACTCATCTAAACTTATACACATATACAATAGAGAGTTCTCTTAATACCATGGCTAGAGATACAACAATTACAAATACATGAATTCATGCTAGAACGCAACCGACAAACGGTTGGAATCAAGATATATGAGCATGAGAAAGAGATACTTGTTACCGAGATATAATTGGTAGGATGTAGAGGATATGAAATCAATGAACATCCTATAGCATGCCTCCAATTTTCATTAACGCACCACTTCTTCAAGATTGAGAGACAAACATCCAATATATCTCCAATGTATATAAAACACATTTAAGTACAAAATGGTCTCCAAACTTATTGGGACCAAAGTAGTTAGTGCAACTACAATACATAGGAGATACTCCACATAAATATGTGCATATTGATATGAAATTCAATTTCATGCACAACTTAGCCGATGGGATTTGGTGGAGTTTCCCCTATATATTGGATCAAAGAAAACAAGCATGCCATAATATAGATATGTAGTAAATATGCATACACAAGGCTTTCAAGAACCAAAAATGAGATACAATTTGAACAAAAACACCAAGTAAACCGAGATGGCACACACAAGAGTGTGACAAGACAAGCGGTGTCCAAATTGTATCAAAGAACCAATTCAACACATGAAAGCTCACAAGTTCAACAAATGAACTAGGCTAAGGCCAAAAGAGCAAAAATATATAGAAATAAAAATGCTCAAGGATTTATCTCATTCTAAAATGGTCAAATCAAGAAACAAGGTATGAGACAAAACCAACTCCCAAAAAGAGCAAGGTTCCAACAAGAAACCAAACTCCCCAAACTTTTCATGATGGCACAAAGTACCAAAACGAAAAGATTGAGCATCCAAGCACATAAAACTCGATATGGATCAAACAAAGAAGCATAAAAGGATTGTTCTAGATAATATAGGAGAGCTCACCCATAAGTAGTACATTATATAGAATTTTGCTTTTGAATGCAAAATGCACACAAATGAGATCATCACTACTACCTACATTAAATAAAACACAAGAGGATATCAATAAAAATAAAGGGATCCAAAAGTATCAAGGAATACATGGGAGCACACAAAACATTTACTTGGCCAAAGATAGGACAATATTAAGCAAAGGCCAAAGTGAATATGATCAATAAAGTCTACCGTAGATTTGGTACTAATTGTCCAAGGACAAGAAGAATTGAGAATAATCTTCCCTAGGTAGTTCATACGGATATCCAAGATCGTATTCACACAAAGAAGCATGTAACAAAGTATACAGATTAAGTTCGATGCTTCGAAAGAGATTCTTGGTAGCTTCCAATAGTCACACAATCATAGTGATTAGAGTGACTTGAAGTAAATGGTTTCCATGAGAATATAGAGATCTAAATATGAGGAAACACATACCAAGAAACACTCTCATATACAAGATCCAAAATATGATCAACAACAACATTCAAGCAAATTGGAACTTGTATGAGCAAATGTGTCACATAGGTGCTAGATAATTATCAATATCAATTCTAAGTGACACAACCTCGAATATTCACATTTTCTAGGATTGTAATATGCACTAAGCATATGACTCCCCCATAATGTGATACTACCATAAAACTAACATGAGGCAAAATGATACAAATAGAGATAATTAATGGACATTATAAAATTAAGTTTCTCATTAGAATTATACCACATAGAGACTAGACAATAATCCAATATAAATACTAGGTGATATTCCTCATGTACACACAATTTTTAGGATTGTGGAATGCCCAAGCATAACACTCCCCCAAAATGGGATAATCCATTAATCTCTCAAACGAGCCAAATAAGATACCAAATATAACCAAGTAAGGCTCAAACACAAGAAACACACATACATGGTGTGCCACCTACTCATACACAAATATGCTTGATACCTCAAGATAATTAAGTGGATAGCACAACATGTACAAAAGCATGGAAGATACAAAACCAACACATGCACAAGGGGGTGAGTAACTTTCAATGTAAAGAGTTTAGCATATGTTACCGCAAGGAGGAACATTAGGAATATAATATAATCATGATAATCCAAATGGCTTGGCTTGACAATAATAATTGATGAAGATCCCTCAATTCTTCATAATGTAGCCAAGTCTCCAATGCCCTCCAAAACACACCTATTGATCAAGTTTTGGCTTATTGGTCCCCAACCAAGTTGGGTCCTAAGAAGTTAGTCACAATAGGCTTGGCAACCCAAATGGATCTTTTCTTGACACCGCATTGGGCACCAACAAATTTGGCAAACACATTGCCAACCTCATCCTTCCAAAGAGAATAAGCATCATCAATAATGATAGGGTTGGATGAGGAGATACCGAGAGTGCATGAGGAAGAAATATGCCCCTTCTCACGGCATATGTAGCAAGTTCTACTCTTGCCATCTTTCTTCTTAGGAGAAGCCACAAATCGAGGAAGAGCTCGAGTAGTCCTCTTAGGAAGAGGCCCATGAATGACTTGAGGTGGAGCTTGAGGCCGCTTCCCTTGTTGCTTCACACTAATAGGCTTTTTCTTCAATGGGCAAGATCTAACATGGTGCCCTTCTTCCTTGCACTTGAAGCAAACAATGTTGGCCGGATTCTTGACTTGATCTTGGCCATTCTTCTTGATGTCCTTGTGCTTCAACTTGATAGTGGACTTGTTCTTGACATTGGAGTTGAATCCAAGACCACTCTTATCATTGGGGGATTTTTGCACACTCAAGATTTTGTTGAGTGTGACCTTCCCTTGATGACCCTTTTTCAAGTCATTCTTCAAAGAAGTGACTTGAGACTTGAGCTCTTTGATTTCCTCTACATGGTTAGTTTCAACAAAAGTACTAGAGGAAGTAGGTGCTACATTATTAGAGCAACAAGGCACGGAATGTAATTCATCACGAGATATAACATGGTTGTGAGAGGATGAATTACAAGGACTAGCACATGGCAATATAACATTTGTAGTATATGTAGTGCTAATGTCCACATGAGTCCCACTAGATGTTACCTTTGACACGATGGCCTCATGAGCTAACTTTAGCCTACCATGGGAGACTAGAAGATCCTCATGCGAGCTCGAGAGCTTATCATGACTTTCTTCTAATTTCCCATAGTTGCTAGATAGCAAAGCAAGTTTAGCCTTTAGCTCAACATTCTCCTTCAAAATAGATGCTTCACAAGAAATAGAGTTAGTAGCACAAGCATCATTATTATTAGCAAGAGGTGAGGGCAACTTGTCAAGCTCTTTTAAATATGAAGCTTTAAGTTGCTCATGTGACTCAGTGAGTTTGATGAGCTCCCTCTTAATGACCCGAGAGCCATTTTCGAGGTGCTTAAAATCCTCAACAAGTTTAGCATAATAAACTTCAAATTAATCATTTTTAATCTTGAAGGAGTTAGCCACCGCAAGTTCTCTATCATGGTATTCCTTTACTCTAGATAATTCTAGAGTAAAAGTCTCCTCAAGAGATTCTTTGGTGGTTTGTTCTTCTTCAAGGGATTCCTTTAGTTGTGCAACTTCATTAGCATACTCACGCTCAAGTGCAAACTTCTTATCAATTAAGTTTTCTTGCTCCTCAATAAGATCATTGCCTTCTATGGCACAATTCAATATTTCAAGAAAGTTGGAGGAAGCAATTTTATTTTTGAAGAGAGCGCTATAGACAACCTCTCCCATTTTATTAATAGAGGTAATATCATACTTACTTCTATAATCATCATTATCATTCTCAACCTCATCATCATCATGAGATACAATGGGATTCAAAGAGGTTACCTTTGTTCCCTTAGCCATAAGGCACATGTGAGAACCGGAGGAAGGTGATGATGATATTGCACTTGTAGCTCTCTTCAAGACCTTATCTTGGCCCATAGAATCTTCATTTTCCTCTACATGGTTAGCAACAGAAGCACTAGAGGAAATGGAAGCATTTTTATCATGGAAACAAGACAACACAAGCATATCATCATGAGATTTATTCAAGTCATTTCTACATGATATGCAAGGACTATTAACACAATCATGCAAGGAGTTTTGAGTGCTAGAAGTGTTAAGGTCCAAAGATAGATCATTGCAACTAGATAGGGATGAAGGATTACAAGTAGTAATATCACTATCCATATTGCAATTTCTATCACCACTCACCATATCATTACCTTGTGAAAAATCACATGTTGGTGAAGTGGTAGACGATGAGAACTCATCTCGACCGAAAGTGGAAGCAACACAATCATCTTTAATAATGTTGGACTTGCTATATTTATCTTGAAGCTTGGTCCATATCTCACGAGCGCTTGAACAAGGCATGATAGAAGAAAGAACTACATTGCTCACAACATGCAAAAGAATTTTAGTAGCTAGAGCATCTATATGAGAGTTCAACTTCTCCTCTAAAGATTCGTTTTGGGTATCCATAGGAGAAGAGAGACCCACATATAGATATCCCTCGATAATTGGGTGAATTTCCCAAAATAAATTAAGCATGCGAATTTTCCAAACATCATAATTTGTGCCATCGAATGTGAGTGTGTCCTTGTGCACTAATCCCCTAGCCGACATCTTTACTCTCAAGGGGGTGAAGCCTAAAATGAGAGACCAGGCTCTGATACCAATTGAAAGGATACGGATGTCGCCTAGAGGGGGTGAATAGGCGATTAAAACTTTTCCTAGAGTGGCTCAACAAAGGCAGAATAAAACTAGTGTTTATTTTGTTAAGCACAACCTAGAACAACTAAGGTTCACCTATGTGCACCAACAACTTATGCTAAGCAATATAAGCAACAAAGTGGTAGTATATATTACTTCAAGCACGAAGGCTATCACAATGTAAAGTGGATAAGTAAAGAGCTCGGGTATAGAGATAACCGAGGCACGCCGGGACACCGAAATTTTACCGAGTTCCTCCCAACATGGAGTACGTCTCGTTTGGAGAGGGGTGGTATCAAACCACCAACGCCACAAAAGTCCTCCCTTATTCTTCGGTGAATCTCACCCCAACGGGATCGATCCACGCTTCCATTATCGGTGCACTTGTCGGTGGCAACCGGAACCTCTCACAAGGTTGGGGCACTTCTCCACAACCTAATTGGAGGCTCCCAACAAATGCCACTAAAGGCCACAATGCCACCAAGGCCACAAAACCGTCTAGGGTTCCAAGAACCCAAGAGGGACAAGCTCCAATGAGTCACACGAACCAAATCCTCCGAGGATAACTCAAACCGATGCACCAAATGCAAATGGCAAGAACACCGCAAAGGTGCTCAAATCCCTCTCTCCCAAATTCCACCAAAGCTACAAAATCTTATGGGGGAATAAGAGAGGAAGAACAATGGAGGAATTCCACAAAAGACTCTGTAACACCCTCGGAATCGGTCCTATGCAAGTCTTAGCGATTCCCGCCAAACCCGCATAGAAACGATTCAAAGGTGCCCACCAGGCACTTTCGTGCGGGTGGAAAACGAAGTAATATCATTACACAATAGTCCTCGATGGAACCCACAGAACAGATATATACAACAGCGACTCAATGAGTCAAGAATACAGCTATACAATACAAAGATCCAAATCACCTTTAAAACGATACAGCGTCCGAGTATGGACAAGATGCAAATTGAGCTAAGAGCCCTGAAGAATAACCAATGGCGTCCATAACCCTGCCCAGGCCAAGCCGGAAGGGTAACCCTGCTAACGACGTCGATCTCAAAACCTGCTTAAACAAAAGGGGTGCCGACAAAGGGCAAAGGAAAAAGAGGAGCGGTCAGTACTGAGGCCAGTACACGGCGAGACTAGAATTCGGCGGTCCTCGCCTACATAGGTATGGTGGACTAAAGCGGCAGCGCAGCATGCACTAAACACCCTATAGAGACTCGATATAACCGTCGGCTATTAGAGAGGGATAAGAAAGACCTATTCGGAACCAACCTGTTACTACCACCAAACATACCCATCCTGGTCTTTCCCCTCGAGACCAAACGAGGAAGTCAACCGAGGAACTCACATAGTTGGCAGTTTTATTTATTCTGTTATCGTTGCAGCAATTACTAGTCAGGTATAGATAGTCATCCTGATATAATAAGCAGTGAGCACTTTTAGTTAACCATTTCGTTGTAGTTGCAACACTTACTAGTCAGATACAATTAGCATGAGATATCCCAAACCCAGCAGTGGTTGGTCCTTTTATTTAGCCATTCCGTTGTAGTGAAGCTGATTACTAGTCATAACGGATACAAGTCAAATTATAACAGTAAACTTTAGTTATAGTTGTCTATGATCGAGAACTGTGCTCCAAGTCGTCCATAACCGCGGACATGGCTTCTCGAAAAGATTTAACCCTGCAGGGGTGCACCAAAGTTTCCACACGCACCTACACCCTTGTTGTCAGATCAGGTAGGTACAAGATCACAAAACATACACCCAACGGTATGTCGACGGGGTTTCGGACACGACGTTTCCCAGACCCAAAGCAAGCACATGGGGCCCACCCCACTAAGCTACCCGTAACGAAGTCGGCCGGTCTCCGAGACGGACCCAGGGTTTGTGACAATGGCTGTAAACGACTGGGAACCCGAAAGTGTGACTGGACTTGTCGATACCGCGAAAACATTCCACGTTGGTTCCAAAACAGTTCAGGCGCTCCACGCGCAATCGTAAATAAAGCAGTAAAGCATGGCATAAGTACAGGATAGTAATAAAGCCCCAAACTACTTTGTGGCCCCCGGTATAGTACTTTGAAATCAGGTACTAATCGATGGGTATGCCCACACACCCCACCTGTGGTTAGCGCGCTCGATCTCGGAACAGGTGTCAAGAACTCGGGGTCCTACGGGACACCAGTGAGCGGTTAAAAACCAAATATTGTCTATTACCCACCGGTGCCTCTGCATTTACCTACTTTCACTTTTAGTTATAAATAATAATTAAAGCCACGATCATCTCCAACATAAAGCATATGGCAGCCTTCCAACAACCGTGGTACTGGACGACACGCAACAGCACTTGAGCAGGCGACTACGACGCGCAAGTCCAACTATCTACCAAACAACAGGTAATAGGATGTGTCCAAGGAAATATGAGGCTGCAAGGGATATCATGGGTACGAAAACTAGAGCATCGCAACACAGATAGCAATAGATCAATAGGAGGGAAAAAATGCTATAAAAGTAAGATAGGTAGAAAGAGGGAGATTGCTCACCTGAACTCGGGTCGACACTCGCATCAAATCATCGGCCTAATCCGTGAAGAAGCAAAGCACTAGCAGAAACACCGGATGCAATATTTAATACTACGGCAGAAGATCGGGCATGATGCATGTATGATGTATGACATGACAAAGGTGCAGTGCAATTAGGTCATATTAAGCGGAACCGGGGTCCCGACAATTAATTAGATGGTTCAAGTTGTTTATATACCCCGCAATTTAAATGTTGTCTTAACAAGTCAAAACATGGCTCCGGTTTGCTACACAAATTTAAATAGAGACAATATAAGGCTAGAAACACCCGCGTATGGTCTCCATATTTAATTGTAAGGTGAATCGGCATAAGGCCCCCAAATCCATAGTATCTATGCGAGATGAATAATTTATATGCAACAGGAATATATTATATATTATAAAAATATGGGGCTCAGAAAAAGGGTCACACATGGGTCGAAGGTCTTGGGCGGCGAGGTTCAACGGGGTTCGGGTTCGGTCTCGACGGAATCGGCCTCCGGATCCACATCCGTGAAGAAGGCCTTGGCGTCTCGGATCGGTCTTCGGTTCCCGGGAACGATCTTGTGGTATGATGTCGGGGTCTTCGAGGAGCGTCTTGTACATTTTTCGGCATCACGCCGGTCTCGGGGCCTCGGAACTTGAACCGCTAGAATATCTTGTAGGTCCTGTTCGGCAAAAGTAGTGTTTGTGTAGCCCAGGGGCACACTAGTACACGAAGCACACACGTACAGAACATCATCAGAACATTAGAGGGCAGAACCGGATGTCCTGTACAGGCCAGGGAGGAGGAGGCTTCTCGGGGACATGTGCGGGCAGAGCGGGGCGTTTTAGGGGAAGAAGCTGGGGGTGACGGCCGGCAGAGGAGGGGCCGACCCGGGGCTGTTGCGACAGGGATGAGGACGAGAAAGATGAGGCAGACGACAGAGAGGGGCAACGGCCGGCAGTGGAGCCCTCGTGCTCATGGGGGCGTCGAGGAGACGAGCCTGCAAGGGGAAAGGCGGGCCGGCGGGCGTCGGTGTGCAGGGCGACAGCGGCGGTCCACGAGGAAGGGGTGGCACTCGCGGGCCTGACGAGGAGGGCGGTGGCGGGGCGGAGACGACCAGGCGGCAGTGGATCCTGCTGCAGGGAGGCGCGGTGGCGGGCATGGAGGCGTGGCCGCGGCGCAGATCGAAGCAGGCGCGGCGGCGGGGTCCGCATGGTTACGGGGGAAGAGGCGACGACCGGCGAAGATCGCAGACCAAGGTGGCACCATGGAGGGAGGGTCCTAGCGGTGGCTGGAGAGGAAGGCGTGGTAGAGAGGGGGGTCGCGGGCGGCGCTGCTCGTGGAAGGCGCGGGTGGGGAAGATGGGGTGTCGAGGGAGAGGTGAGGGAAACGCGGGATCAGGGACGCGTCGGTGTGGAAGCGAGCGAGCGACAGGGGAGGTTGTCGAGGAGTGGGCCAGGGAGAGGAGCAGGGTGGGTTCAGGGAGCGACAGGAGCTGGGGATCGAGTACCGCGTGTGTGGTGTCGTGTGGAGGTCGGGTGGGTCGGGTCCAGGGGATGGCGGCGGGAGTGGGGAGAGGTGGGATTAGGGTTAGGTAGGTTAGGGTTTGGTCTAGTGGGTTGTAGGTGGCCTGTTGGCTGGGCCTTTGGGCCTGGCCCACTGGGCGGCTGCCTCCCCGCAAACATAGTTTTTATTATATATTTAGTTGTAAAAATATTTTTGTAATTATTTAGACAAAACAAAATATTCAGACAGACCGGACTTTGTAGTTGAAATAAAGAGGGGGGGTAAATACAAAACAAATAGGTTTTTGGAGAAATAGTTTTTAGGTTAAAAGATGCATGATGGTGTCATGATGATGCAAAAATAAAACAACAGATATCTTCTAATAGTGGTTTTTATCTGGGGTGCTACAGACTCCAAGATCTAGATCCCAATATGTTCCCCTCACTTAGAGGAGAGATTGATTGGTGGGATTGTAGATCTAGATCTCCTCTTTCAAATCCCTCAAGAATATGCAAGAATCATTGGAGGGATTGAGAGAAAGCAAGCTCAAGAAGGTCAACAAATGGAGGGGAAAACTTGCAAGAATGGTTGGGGATCCATTAGGGAAGAAGGCCCCTTAAATAGGTCCCCCCAAAATCCAACCGTTGAAGCCCAAAAACGCGAATCCCGGTACTACCGGACATTCCTTGGGGATCCCAGGACGCCAAACGCACCTTATTCAGTACCAACCGGTACTAAGGGGCGGTACTACCGGACCTCCGGTACTACCGGACCCTGGTCCGGTACTACCGGTCACCCCTGAACGAAAACGGCCATAACTTTTTGCATCCGGACTCCGATTTTGATGATCTTGGGCTCGTTTCGAAGAGGACAACAAGCACTAAAAGATCATGCAAAGAAACATCATAGTACAGCAAGGGAGGATCGATCCAAATGACGAAAGGTTTAACCTCTCTCAAAAATACGAACTGATAAAACCTCCAACATCAAAAACGTAATAGAAAATGCATATGAAATCCGTTTTCGATGAACTAAAGCTTGTCATGGAGATTAACACAAGCTCTAAATCCTCACATGAGTAAGAACAAAATAATGTAAGGTTTTACCTATTTCTAAAATACAAACCGGTAAAACCTCCAAGATCAAAATGCAATAAGATATAAAAGGGAAATCCGATTTTGATGAACAAGAGCTTGTTATGAACATTACAACAAGCTCTATATCCTCACACGGACAAGACCAAATAACAACCAAATACGACGATGCAAGTATGAAAAGGTTTGAGCTCTCTCCGAACGATGTGACCGAGTTACTCATTCGAGAGCCCCTCTTGATAGTACGGTTATCTATCCTAAACCCGGTCTCCCACACACAACATGAGACCGGAAAAAGGGAAAACCTATCAAGATTATACCTTTGCCTTGAGCATTCCACTTGAGTTCTATGTAGACGAACTTGACCTTCTCAAGATGGAACACCTTTCTTGATTCCTCATCATCGATCCATGATCACCGAGGATGACAAGCATCAAACATGATATGTTCTAGAGAGGCGCATATTGAGCTTGCACAACACATCTTCTCCTTATATCATCGAACTTGAAGCCAACACATGCTCCAAGCGAGGCCAATGGACAAATCCTACAAGTGCAACTTAATACACACATTAGTCCATAAAGATTGTCATTAATTACCAAAACCACACATGGGGGCCCATATGTTCTTTCAAGTGGGTTAGACTCAAATGTGTTGGTTATTTGCTTCTTGATGCTATCTTTCACTTCAAATATATATATCCTATGTGAGCATCTTTGGAAGTTTCAAGCCTAACTTAAAGGCATTAAAGAAAAGTACTTGTTGGTGTAGGGGTTCGTAGCATGGAAAACAAAAAATTTCTACCGCATGCAAACAAACAAGCCAAGATCTATCTACTAGATTGTAGCAACGAGTCGATAGAGGAACTCACCCTCGAAGATTCCAAAGAGGTTAACGAGAGAAGATTCTTGTGGGTGATGTAGTCGTACTCTTGCCGATCTCAAGATCGTGTAGACGATCCTTCCGGCGCTGCGTTCCAGCAGCGCTTCTGCAGTCGGTCACACGTTCGGTACTCGATGAAGACCTTCCTCTCCCTTGTTCCAGCAGGCAGTGGAGGTTGTAGCACTCTCCTCGCGATTCCGGCAGCATGACGACATGGTACCGGAAGTAGAGGGGAGATCTCGCAGGGCTTCGCCTTAAGCCAGAGCGAGTATGGTGGAGTATGAGAGAGGCCTTGGTGATCTAGGGTTTAGAGGGCACCAAGGGGAGGGCTTGGCCGGCGGCTAGGGTTTGGGGAAACCCTAACTCGCCGAGCTAGAGGGTCCCTAGGCGGCGGCGACTTGGAGGAGGCCGGCGGCTAGGAGGCTAGGGTTTTGGGTGTGAGGGGTAGGGGGCGCCCTACCCCTCCTTATATAGGTGGAGGGTGGCCGGTTGGGAGGAGGGACTCCTCCCCCAACTCGGCCTCCTTGGCCGGCGGGTGGAGGGAGGGGACTTCCTCCCCAAGTAGGTTTCCTACTCTCCCTCCACCAAGCAAACTTGCCGTTTGACTTTTCAAATTGGCGTTTGACTTTCAAACTTGGATTTGATTTCTCTCTTTATTTTGCCTAGCCAAGTGACCTAGTACATGATGCAACCATTCCATATTGTCATGAAACATTCATGTACCCTTCCCCTCTGGAGTGCCGGACCTTCCGGACCCTTCTAGAACATTCCTAGTGAAAACACCGAAATCATTCCCCAACTCCGAAATAGGACTTTCCTTATATGAATATTATTCTCCGGACCATTTCGGATCTCCTCGTTATATCCCGGATCCCATCCGAGACTCCGAACAACATTCAGTCTCTTACTCATCATTCCATAACTACTCAACAACATCGAATCCTTAAGTGTGTCTCCCTACGGTTCGTGAATTATGCAGACATGATCGAGACACTTCTCCGATCAATAACCAATAGAGGAATATAGAAATTCATATGGCTCCCACATATTTTTACGATTACTTTGGGATCGAATGAACCACTTACATACGATACCAATATCCCTTTGTCTCACGATAGTTTACTTATCCGAGGTTTTGATCGTCGGTATCTCTGCATACCTAGTTCAACCTTGTTATCGATAAGTACTCTTTTCTCGTTCCCGTGGTATGTGATCCCTTGTGAGCCAGTCACATGCTTGCAAGACAATTGGATGACATTCCACCAAGAGGGCCCAGAGTATATCTATCTGTCATATGGATGGACAAATCCCACTCTTGATCCATGTGTCTCAACCCATACTTTCCGAACACTCAATGCCACTTTTATAGCCATCCAGTTATGGTGTGGTGTTTGATGTCATCAAAGCATCCTTCCGGTGATGGTGATAAGCATGATCTCATGGTCGAAGGAATTAGGTTACTATGTATCAGAAAGCTTATAGCAATTGAACTATTAAAATGACTTGATCTTTATGCTACGCTTATCTATAGGAGTATGTCCATTATACCATTCTCCTAATGATATGATCTTGTTGTTAATAACATCTCAATGTTCATGATAGGGAAACCATAATCATCTATTAACCAACAAGCTAGTATTTTGAAGAGGCTTTACTAGGGACTCTAATTTAGTTTACAAATCACACAAGTATTAATGTTTCCTGGTTAATACTGTTATAGCATGAATGTAAACATTTATCATAAACACAAAGATATAATAATAACTACATTTATTATTGCCTCTAGGGCATATCTCCAACAGTCTCCCACTTTCACTAGAGTCAACTAATCTAGATTACATGGTAATATACCGAACACCCATGGAAGTTTGGTGTTGGTCATGTTTTGCCCTCGGGAGAGGTTTAGTCAACGGATCCGCCACATTCAGATCTGTGTGTACTTTGCAAATCTTTATGTCACCATCTTGGACATGTTCTCGAATAGCGTGAAAACGTAGCTTGATGTGCTTCAGCTTCTTGTGTGACCTTGGTTCTTGCGCATTGTCTATGGCGCCCATGTTATCACAGTAGATAGACATTGGGTCCAGCGCACTTGGAACCACACCGAGCTCTGTAATGAACTCCTTCATCCATATCGCTTCTTGTGAAGCCTCCGAAGCAGCTATGTATTCTGATTCAGTTGAAGATCTCGCCACAACGCTTTGCTTTGCACTCCTCCAGCTAACTGCTGCACTATTCAAAGTAAATACGTATCCAGATTGAGATTTAGAATCATTCGAATCAGTGTTCCAACTAGCATCGGTGTAACCATTAACAATGAGCTGTTCATCACCTCCATAAGAAAGAACCATATCCTTAGTTCTTCTCAAGTACTTAAGGATGTTTTTGACCACTGTCCAATGATCCACTCCTGGATCACTTTGATATCTGCTAGTCAAACTAACAACATATGCAATGTCGGGTCTAGTACATAGCATGGCATACATAAGAGATCCTATGGTTGAGGCATAGGGAGTCTTACTCATCCTTTCTCTATCTTCTGTCGTTGCTGGACTTTGAGTTTTACTCAAGGTCGTATTGGGAAACATGGGCAAGAACCCTTTCTCTCTATCTTCCATTCCAAACCTCTTTAGAACTTTGTCCAAATATATACTTTGTGACAATGATATTAGACATCTCGATCTATCTCTATAAATCTTTATGCCTAATATGTAAGCTGCTTCACCAAGATCTTTCATTGAATAACTATTATTCAAATAATCCTTGACACTATTAAGAAGGTCTACATCATTCCCAATCAACAATATGTCATCTACATATAGTATTAAGAATGCTACAGAGCTCCCACTCACTTTCTTGTAAATACAAGCTTCTCCATAAGTTTGTATAAATCCAAAGCTTTTGATTACTTTATCAAAACGTTGATTCCAACTTCGGGATGCTTGCTTCAATCCATATATGGACCGTTGAAGTTTGCACACCTTGTTAGCATCTTTAGGGTCAACAAAACCTTTGGGTTGCATCATATACAACTCTTCATCAATGTCTCCATTGAGGAACGCCGTTTTGACATCCATCTGCCATATCTCATAATCATAACATGCAGCAATTGCTAACATAATCCTCACAGACTTTAGCTTCGCTACTAGTGAGAAAGTCTCATCGTAGTCAACTCCTTGAATTTGTCGAAACCCTTTTGCGAAAAGTCGAGCTTTATAGACAGTAAAATTACCATCAGCATCTGTTTTCCTCTTGAAAATCCATTTGTTCTCGATAGCCTTCCGGCCATTCGGTAAGTCCACCAAAGTCCATACTTGGTTTTCGTACATGGATCCAATCTCGGATTTCATGGCTTCTTGCCATTTATTGGAATCTGGGCTCATCATCGCTTCTTCATATGTCGCAGGGTCATCAGTGTTGTCCACCAACATGACCCTCATAACAGGATCATACCAATCAGGAGTGGTACGAGTTATCGTTGACCTGCGAGGCTCTGTAGCAACTTCAAACAAAGTTTCATGATCATCATCATTAGCTTCCTCTCTTATTGGCGTAGGCGCCACAGGAACTACTTCCGGTACTGCGCTACTCGCAAGTTCGAGAGAAGGTTCAACAACCTCGTCGAGTTCTACTTTCCTTCCAGTCACTTCTTTCGAGAGAAATTCCTTCTCTAGAAAGGATCCATTCTTAGCAACGAAGATTTTGCCCTCGGATCTATGATAGAAGGTATACCCAATAGTTTCCTTCGGGTATCCTATGAAGACGCATTTTTCCGCTTTGGGTTCAAGCTTGTCCGGTTGTAACTTCTTTACATAGGCTTCGCAACCCCAAACTTTAAGGAACGACAATTTAGGTTTCTTCCCAAACCATAATTCATACGGTGTCGTTTCAACGGATTTAGATGGTGCCCTATTTAAAGTGAATGCGGTTGTTTCTAATGCATAACCCCAAAATGATAGCGGTAAATCTGTAAGTGACATCATAGAACGAACCATATCTAAGAGAGTTCGATTACGACGTTCGGACACACCATTACGCTGTGGTGTTCCCGACGGTGTCAATTGTGAAAGTATTCCGCATTTCTTCAAATGCTCGCCAAACTCGTAACTTAGATATTCACCTCCAGATCAGATCATAGAAATTTAATCTTCTTGTTACGTTGATTCTCTACCTCAATTTGAAATTCCTTAAACTTCTCGAAAGTTTCAGACTTATGTTTCATGAAATAGATATACCCATATCTACTCAAATCATCCGTGAAGGTAAGAACATAACGATAACCACCGGGCGATGCTACACTCATGGGTCCACACACATCAGTATGTATGATTTCCAATAAGTCCGTAGCTCGCTCCATCATACCAGAAAATGGAGTCTTAGTCATTTTACCCATCAGACATGCTTCGCATCTTTCAAGTGATTCGAAATCAAGTGATTCAAGAAGTCCATCGGAATGGAGTTTCTTCATACGCTTCACTCCGATATGACCAAGACGACAGTGCCATATATAGGTCGAGTTATCGCTCAATTTCAAACGTTTAGCCTCAATGTTATTTATGTGTGTAGTACTACAATCGAGATTCAATAAGACTAGACCATCTATCAAAGGTGCATGTGCATAAAACATATTACTCATATAAATCGAACAACCATTATTCTCGGACTTAAACAAGTAACCGTCTCGCAATAAACATGATCCTGATATAATGTTCATGCTCAACGCAGGCACCAAATAACAATTATTTAAGTATAAAACTAATCCCGATGGTAGATGAAGAGGTAGCGTGCCGACCGCGATCACATCAACCTTTGATCCATTTCCAACGCGCATCGTCACCTCGTTCTTCGCTAGCTTCTGTTTATTCTGTAGCACCTGTTTCGAGTTACAAATATGAGCAACCTAACCAGTATCAAATACCTAGGCACTACTACGAGTACTAGTGAGATACACATCAATAACATGTATATCGGATATACCTTTCTTCTTCATGTTTTCGTTCTTCAAATCCGCCAAGTACTTTGGGCGATTCCGCTTCCAGTGACCTTCTCCCTTGCAGTAAAAACACTCAGTATCAGGCTTAGGCCCAGCGTTGGTCTTCTTCGCCGTTGCAGCAACTTTATTACCCCCCTTCTTGAAGTTTCCCTTTTGCTTAGACTTGCCTTTCTTGAATTTGGTGGTCTTATTGACCAACAACACTTGGTGCCCTTTCTTGATCTCCACTTCTGCAGATTTCAACATGGAGAAGAGTTCTGGCAACGTATTGTCCATGTTTTGCATATTGTAGTTCATCACAAAGTTCCTGTAACTTGGTGGTAGTGATTGGAGGACACGGTGAATCCCCAAAGAATTAGGAATCACTATACCCAAACTTTGGAGTTTGTTTGCGTGCCCAGACATCTTAAGCACATGCTCACTAACGGAGCTGCCCTCTTCCATCTTGCAGTTAAAGAACTTTTTAGAAGCCTCATAACTCTCAACTGTCGCGTGAGCCTCCAATATCATTTTGAGTTCACGGACAATATCATGTGGGTCATGGTTCTCAAACCTTTTCTGAAGCTCCGATTCCAAACCATACAAGATAGCACACTGAACTGTGGAGTACTGATTCTTCCGAGTGAGGTAAACATTCTTTACTTCATCGGTAGCAGTAGCTGCAGGTGGGTCACCCAGCGGTGCATCCAGCACATAGGTCAAATTACCAGCATTGAGGACAATCCTCAAATTGCGGAACCAATCCGCGAAGTTGCTTCCATTGTTTTTCAACTTTTCTTTCTCTAGGAACGCATTAAAATTGATGGTAGGGGCTGCCATTGATCTGCAACATATTTGCAATAGTTTAGACTAAGTTTATGACAAATTGAGTTCAAATTAATAGTTAAATTAATATAGGTGAACTCCCACTCAAAACAATATCCCTCACATTGTTTTAGTGATCACACGAACCAAATCCACCACATCAAAACCGATCATCACGAGAGTTGATGTAGCTTCAATGGCGAACAATCAACATGTTCATCATATCTACTATATGACTCATGCTTTACCTTTCGGTGATCCGTGTTCCGAGACCATGTTTGTACATGCTAGGCTCGTCAAGATCAAACCTTAGCTTCCGCATGGGCAAATCTGGCTTGCTCACGTTGTATACACTCGCAGACTCTAACACACACGATCATCACGTGGTGCTTCGAAACAACGAGCTTTAGCAACGTTTCTTACTAAGGATGAACACTTTAAAACTTAAAATTTGTGTGCTTGAGGGATCATCTTATAATGCTACCGTCGTTAACTAAGCAATACAGGATGCATAAAGGATTAACATCACATGCAATTCATAATATGTGATATGATATGGCCTTCCTTCTTGTGCTTCCGATATCCATCTTCAAGCACGAACATGATCTCCATCATCACCGGTATAGCGTCAAGGTCAATGGCGCCGTTTCATGGTTGTCGTCCACCAGCTTCAACTATTACAACTACTTTCAATAGACACGCGGGTCTTAACAGAATTTAAATACAACCATATGGCTCCTGTCGGTTGCCAACTTACAATAAGGAACATTGCATACATCAAATATAATCACAATCATGGCCATATCACATCACAGCACACCCCTGCAAAATAAAGTTAGACGCCTCTAATTTTCTTTGCATATTTTACGTAGTTTGGGGCTTCAATAAGTGTCGCTCTAACTTACGCACAAGAACCACAACGTTGATGCTTGAACTATCAAGTGCCCGTTGTAAATTGGATCTATACTATGATGGGAGAGACAGGCACCCGCAAAGCCACTTATGCAATACAAGTTGCATGTTCAGCGTGGAGCAAGTCTCATGAACGATGTCATGTAAGGTTAGCCTGGGCTGCTTCATCCCATCATACCATAAGATGCAAAGTACACAAAAAGCAATTGATAATAAAAGCACCACCGCCCACAATGAACATTGTGTTCTACTCGTGCAACAGGTCTACATATAGACACGGCTCTGATACCACTGTAGGGGTTCGTAGCATGGAAAACAAAAAAATTCTACGGCATGCAAACAACAAGCCAAGATCTATCTACTAGATTGTAGCAACGAGTCGATAGAGGAACTCACCCTCGAAGATTCCAAAGCGGTTAACGAGAGCAGATTCTCGTGGGTGATGTAGTCGTACTCTGGCCGATCTCAAGATCGTGTAGACGATCCTTCCGGCGCTGCGTTCCAGCAGCGCTTTCGCAGTCGATCACACGTTCGGTACTCGATGAAGACCTTCCTCTCCCTTGTTCCAGCAGGCAGCGGAGGTTGTAGCACTCTCCTCGCGATTCCGGCAGCACGACGGCGTGGTACCGGAAGTAGAGGGGAGATCTCGCAGGGCTTCGCCTTAAGCCGGAGCGAGTATGGTGGAGTATGAGAGAGGCCTTGGCGATCTAGGGTTTAGAGGACACCAAGGGGAGGGCTTGGCCGGCGTCTAGGGTTTGGGGAAACCCTAACTCGCCGAGCTAGAGGGGCCCTAGGCGGCGGCGACTTGGAGGAGGCCGGCGGCTAGGAGGCTAGGGTTTTGGGTGTGAGGGGTAGGGGGCGCCCTACCCCTCCTTATATAGGTGGAGGGTGGCCGGTTGGGAGGAGGGACTCCTCCCCCAACTCGGCCTCCTTGGCCGGCAGGTGGAGGGAGGGGACTTCCTCCCCAAGTAGGTTTCCTACTCTCCCTCCACCAAGCAAACTTGTCGTTTGACTTTTCAAATTGGTGTTTGACTTTCAAACTTGGATTTGATTTCTCTCTTTATTTTGCCCAGCCAAGTGACCTAGTACATGATGCAACCATTCCATATTGTCATGACACATTCATGTACCCTTCCCCTCCGGAGTGCCGGACCTTCTGGACCCTTCTAGAACATTCCTGGTGAAAACACCGGAATCATTCCCCAACTCCGAAACAGGACTTTCCTTATATGAATCTTATTCTCCGGACCATTCTGGATCTCCTCATGATATCCCGGATCCCATCCAAGACTCCGAACAACATTCGGTCTCTTACTCATCATTCCATAACTACTCAACAACATCGAATCCTTAAGTGTGTCTCCCTACGGTTCGTGAATTATGCGGACATGATCGAGACACTTCTCCAATCAATAACCAATAGAGGAATCTGGAAATTCATATGGCTCCCACATATTTCTATGATTACTTTGCGATCGAATGAACCACTTACATACGATACCAATTTCCCTTTGTCTCACGATAGTTTACTTATCCGAGGTTTTGATCATCGGTATCTCTGCATACCTAGTTCAACCTTGTTACCGATAAGTACTCTTTTCTCGTTCCCGTGGTATGTGATCCCTTGTGAGCTAGTCACATGCTTGCAAGCTAATTGGATGACATTCCACCGAGAGGGCCCAGAGTATATCTATTCGTCATATGGATGGACAAATCCCACTCTTGATCCATGTGTCTCAACCCATACTTTCCGAACACTCAATGCCACTTTTATAGCCACCTAGTTATGGTGTGGTGTTTGATGTCATCAAAGCATCCTTCCGGTGATGGTGATAAGCATGATCTCATGGTCGAAGGAATTAGGTTACTATATATCAGAAAGCTTATAGCAATTGAACTATTAAAATGACTTGATATTTATGCTACGCTTATCTATAGGAGTATGTCCATCATACCATTCTCCTAATGATATGATCTTGTTGTTAATAACATCTCAATGTTCATGATAGGGAAACCACAATCATCTATTAACCAACAAGCTAGTATTTTGAAGAGGCTTTACTAGGGACTCTAATTTACTTTACAAATCACACAAGTATTAATGTTTCCTGGTTAATACTGTTATAGCATGAATGTAAACATTTATCATAAACATAAAGATATAATAATAACTACATTTATTATTGCCTCTAGGGCATATCTCCAACAGTTGGGAGATAACCCAAGAGTTTTGTCGAGTCTTGGAATTTATTACCCAGTAATAACCGCTCCTTATCCTTTTTGTTTTGGTTTTTGTGTCAAGTTCAACTACTTTTGTGAAGTAGAGGAGTTGTGAAAAGTGGCTGTCCTGGGACAGATTTTTGTGCTGCATTGTAAAAATTCGTGAGGAATCTCAGTACTTCGGATGGAGCTGCATTTTTCTGAGCTTGTTCTACAAGTTGTTACCCAACTTTCATCAGTTCTGCACTTTTTGTTTTGAGCAACAGAAGTTCTTCTAAAAAATTAATCTTTACCTGCTGGTCTGTTTTGACACATTTCGGCCATCATTTGCATTTGCCTCTTACAGAAGCTTTTGTTTTGATGGGTTTTCAGTTGAAGTGTGTACCAAAGGTTTATTGTTTTTGCTTACACTAATGTTGTCATTGAGTTTGTGCAAAAGTTTTGTATGAAGGAAATTCTCAAGATAAAGAAGAAAGGAATCTGCAGAGTTCGTCTTTGAATAGGTAAAAGTGGTGAATACAGAAGGTTCGTGAAACCCCAATCTTTTTATATTTTTGATGTTTTTAATACATAAGGGAAGTTACGAGATGAAACTGGAGAGGAAACGGAGCCCGGGGTGGACAAACCCACCCCAAGCGCAGGCCCAGCTTGGCCGCCCCTGAGGGTGGTGTTCCCCCCTCGAACTCCATCTACACCTTGTTTCCGTGTCAAAACCTTCCTTATGCATTGAAACTTCGTAATATATAACCCCTCGGGTTCCCCGAGGTTCTTGCACCATGTTCTTGTTGTGTTTTCGTTTCGATCTATTTCAGTCATGAAAATTCTCAGATTTGGAGCCTCGGTGTCTTCCTCTAGATCACCCACGAAGGGTTCCTCTGCGGATGTTCTCAACCCGTACATGTATGAGTTGAGGATTCATCCCAAAGAGTTGATACTCAAGGAGGGGAAGGTATAGGTGAAAGAATTTCAAGGCCCTAAAGGAGAAGGAAGTCTAGAAGACATGATGTGTCAACACCCGGATTTTTAATCCCAGATGCCTGTTATGCCATACATCTGTCACATCCCAAGATTTTCCAAATCTTGTAATGTGAAAATAAATGAATAAAATAAAAACTTTGTTTGATTTTTAGGGCCAGAAGAAACTTTTTGAATTTAATTGGAACTTCAAACCAATTTGAAACAAATAAATCCTAAAGGGATTTATAAAGATAAACATTTATTAAAGAAAATTAAAATGTTTTGGAATTACTATTTTGGATCTTTTAATAAAAGATTTGATTTTCAAAAGAAAAGGTGGATTTATAAATAAAGATTATTTTATAAAGCCAAATTAAACCTTGGCCAAGCTTTTGAAAATAAAACATTTTGTTTTGATAAAAATAGCAAAGGTTTATTTAAAATAAAATAATAAGGATTTAATATCCAATTTTTATTTAAATAAAAGGTTTTACCATTTTAATAAAACCTCAAAACTTATTAAATTATTTTAAATAAGTTTTCCAAGTATTTTATATTCTCAAATGAAACCTACTGAAGTGTTTTGGTATTATTTTAGATTTCAAAATAAAGATTTCAATAAAACAAATCCTATTTGAATTAAATGAATAAGGTCTATTCATTTAATTGTTATTGAACCCTAAAATAAAATGTTATTTTATTTTAAACAAGTATTTCAAGTATCTTATATTTTCAAATAAAACCTACAGATTTAGTTTTGAAAATATTTGGATTTCAAATAGAGATTTTATTAAATAAACCAAACCCTATTTGATTAATAAACCATGGTCCATTTTATTAATAAATGGAACCTAAAAAGATTTAAAATATTATTTTATTTTGGGATTTGGTTTATGTTGATAAACAGAACCAAAAAACTCATTACTAGTGAGGTGTTTGTTTGAATTATTTGAATGATTGTTTTGTTGTTTGAATTGTGAATTGAATTTCAAATCAGTAAATAGAAATAGAAAAGGTTAAATCATTCAGACAGAAAAAAATAGTGCATAGGACCTAGCCCAACAAACTGGCCCAACAGCCCAGTACAGCCCACCTGTTCCCTCGCCCCCGAAACGTTTCCCTTACCGCAAAACAAACCCACGCAGTGAATGACAACTGGAGCCCACCTGAAACTTTCCTCACTCGCTGACAAGTATGCCCCACCCTTCTGTTCATCGTCCTCACCGCAGCGACCAGTTCATCCCCATTTTCTGCTTTGATTTCGCGTCTTGAATTCGTCATAACACGGCCACCATTACTCGCAGTAACCATGCCCCTTTAAACGCCAACGACTCTCCTCCGTTTCCCCTCTGTCTCAATCCCCAAGCACGCCCCCAGGCCGCCCCAATTTCTCCCCGAGCAGCTCTGTCTCCGACGAACAACCGCGACGATTCCGGCGAGCCCAGCCACCGCCTGGCCCCCTCAACCACCCGAGCATGATCCCCATCTCCCTACGCATCTCCCAGAACCAACCACTCGTCCGCGCGTGCTCTAGAACGCCGACAACAAACACGACAGAGCGCCGTCGTCTTCTGCCGTTCTCCGTCGAGCTCCTTTGGTAAGTCCAGACCACCCCGACCCCTCTCGTTCATGCACACGTCATCTCCATGGTCTCCTGCATCTGATCACGTCCTTTGTTTGCCTCTTGGTGATCGACAGCTTCGTCTTCGACCTCGACCAGAGCCAACCGTCGCCAGACCAAACTCCGGCGAGGAATTCCTCCTACCCTCGTGCGCCCCTTGCCCCAACGACCACACGTTGAGCTTCCTCAGGTCTTTGCGAACGTGGTGAGCACCTTCCCCTGCTCCCTCGCTTCCTATTTCACCGGCACCGCCACCGTCTGGTCGCTCCGCCGCCAGTAGCCGCCGCAGCGCCGCTCGTTTAAGGTCGAGCTCACAGCAGCCGTCCGATCTTGATCTGGTGGATAGGATAGAATCATTTAGCAACGAAGGGGTACGCGTTCTGGGCCACACGATCTGTTTAGATCCAACGGTTGCAGCTGTGCGATCCACACGAACCGATACCGACCAATCACAGCGCGACGCGTGGCCAGGTTTCTGATTTAAAAACAGATTGAAACCAGATTTGAATTGCAATTTGAAACTCATGTAACTTTTGAACCACACGTCCAAAAATTGCAAATTTGATATCATTGGAATCAGCAAGACAAGCCCTAGACAACCATGCCTTTTGTTTAGTAAAAAGCTTATGGAAAAATGGTTGTTTTTGCAGAAACAATTGTATGCTGGTTAAGGATGTGAAAATTGTTTAAAAATGAATTTGGGGATGAAATCTTGGGAAAATGGTGTGATTTGAACCTACTAACATTGGGAACCACTTTGTGGATTCAAAAAATGAATTTGGTGAAACAAAATAATGATTCTTTGATTTAAAACCATTTCTAGTCAAATAGAAATGTGGTTTATTTATTAAAAATGGTTTTGGAAGAAAACCTTTGGAAAATGTTTTGTTTTAAACTCACTGACCCCAAACCCCAAGTTTTGTGATTTGAAAACATATTTGGTGAACCCTATAGGTTAAAAATATTTCTACACCACATAAAATGATACTTTGTTTTGTAAATGGTTTTTGAGGTAAAACCTTTAGCAAATGACTTTGTCACTTTACAAGATGACCAATAGATGTTTTTCAAATGTTTGTGACCCATTGGGAACCACTTTTCAAACAAAAACAAAGCTTGGCATGCTTGCATGCATTTCTTTGACTTTGTCATTTTATGTGATGTTTTGCTTGATTGGTAGATTGAGTTTGTACCTTGCTTGATTGATTTGTAGTGACTTGAAGAGTGTGATTGTTGCAAGGACAAGGAGTGAACATACCCTCTACCAAAAAGGCAAGTGATGCTTCATACTTTTTGTCCCATTACTTTCACTATGCATTAGTGATTTTGCTAAGTAAACCTTGCATGGAATTTTGCTAAGTATAAACCTTGCTATAGAAAAACCTAGTAGATGAAACCTTAGTGGAAATCTTCCTAAGTTAAGAATCCTGTTACTATCAAGCTTAGCCTAGCTAATAGAAAACATGGGTGGAATATATATTCACACTATGGAAAAATATTCTAAGTCTGAGGACTTGTGTTTTGTTTAATAAAACAACTAAGTTAATGAATCACCTGGGTGGAATGGGACTTGCTTGGTGGATTTTGGTTGAGTGGTTCACAAGGCCCATGTCTATGGTTTACCTTGTGTATCTCACTTGTGGATGGCCACCCAGGAACAAAGAGATTTGAGATGTCAAATGTTGAGAAGCTTCAAGTGCAGCCACTTGGCATTATGGGCTCTGCCTAGATCATATAGGTTGCAAGAAATTAGCCATATGGACAGTTGGTGGTAGTGTTTGATAGGTTGGAGCGCGTCCATTTTGGTCTAAGGGAAGGCTTCTGAAAGATCTTGTCTTGGGAAACCAAGTCTTGTGGGGAAAGTGCACCACCTCTGCAGAGTGTAAAATCTAAGTACTTAGCCATGTCCCCGGTAAAGGACAATTTGAGCATCAAGACATGGAAGCAATCAAGGATCTCATCATTCAAATTTCTAAGATAAAAACTTGTGGTTTGAACAAGGGTTATTTGAAATCTTCAATCCTTGATTGAGAGATGCCTTGGTTCAAGGATCTACAATCTTTGATTGAGAAAAATGATTTTGTCAAAACAAAAACTTAGTATTTTCAAAATGATAAGGAAAATCTATTTTGAGCAATCCAAGCCTCAACTCCACTTAGCCAAATGCATGTAGATGTTAGACTCCACTATACTACCATAGTATCACTTGCCAATACAATTCAAATGTATTGACCCTTGTGGCTGTAACTTGTAATGTTGCAGGTTTGATTGATTTTAGTGAAGATTGATTGATTAGGATTACAAAGTCTACAACCAACATTTGCCTGTGGCACTTTTGAAGATGAAGGACCCATGAATATAGTTATTCCGCTGCAATGTAATGTAATAGCCAAGTGAGCTATGTAAAGATGTAATAAAATTATGTTATTCCTGGTTATAAAGTTATATTATGACCTTTGTTTCTTGATATTACATCTAAACTGTGGATGCTAGCTATTGATCCAGGGACTAGCATTGTAAACACAGGGGACACCACCTTATGTTAATAAAGGTTGGGACACTCCCACTACAGATGGTATCAGAGCATTGTGTTGCCTGTAGGATTTGTAAACCTAGGAATGGACAAAAACCCTTAGAAAAATAGGAGTTGTATTTGTTCCAAAAACTTATTTACAAACAATCTTGTAAACTCTTTTCTCAACCATTTTGGTTTTTGACTCTACATCTCTTCTATTCAAAACTTGATGAACAAAGCCTACCCCATGGCCAAAGACTTCACCATGTGCTAAGGACTTCTTCAACTCTAATGACTTCAACTTCTTCAACTCTAATGACTTCAACATCTTCAGCATATTCACCAAGGACTTCCAACTTGGATACTACTAAGGACTACGAGAGAGACAAGGAAATCTTGCTCAAGATTTGGAGACTAAGGAAACACAACTTAGAAGAAGCCATCATCACCTTTGAAGTTTTGTGACCAAGACATGAGAAAATTTTCTCCAAGGATACAAAGATTTTGTTCAAGGAGAATCAACCAAGAAGGAAGGAAAGATCACAAGTGAACCATATAGATGGACCACCATATTTTATTTAAGTCAAACACACCAACTTATGTGGTGTAACAAAAATATTTTTGTTGCCTAAGTATATGCTTGAAACTTGTGGTTTGAATGGAATGATTGTTTGTGATTGCTTGCACATTGCTTGTGTGAATTGTGATGTGTGTGATTGGAATTATTCCCTTAGAAATATTTTGCCTATTCTAATCCCAAACCAATCCAAACAGATGACTTCTCCAAGAAACTCCAACATCAAGGTTGATGACACCAACAACAACCAAGAGGACAACATGAGAGAACTCATAGCTACCCAAAACCAGTTGAGCCAAGAGACAACTCAGCTTTTAGCCAACAACAATGGACTAGACCCAGCCATACAAAGGATTTTGAAACTTCAATCCCAAATGTTGCAAGGATTGGTTACTCAAATGATCAACATGAGCGAAAACTTTTCCCAAAGAGCTAATGACAACAAGGATGACAAAGATGCTATTCTAGAAGGAACCCACGCTTGCAATATTTGTGAAGACAAGGATCATGCATCCAAGGAGCATAAAGATCAATGCCCCAAGAAGAGAGAAAGATCTCCCACCTATGAAGAACATGAACTAGAAGAACTCCTAGCTTTGGAGAGACCCAAAAAGAAGAAGAAATGCCCCAACCCTAACAAGGAGGATATTACTCAAGTGCAATGTTACAATTGCAAAGAGATGGGACACTATGCCAATGATTGCCCAGAAAAGAAGAAGAACCAAAGAAACAAACAAGAGGCAATGATACCAAAAGAAAAGAAAGATATCAGCCAAGTGATGTGTTTCAAATGCAAGGAACTAGGTCACTATGTAAACCGTTGTCCAGAAAAGATGAAGAACAAGTTAAACAAGTCTATGAAGGATCTCAACCTTGGCCCATGAGTCAAGTGTGGAAACAAAGGACACTATGCAGAAGGTTGTCCAGAGAAGTTTCATCAAGATTCCAAGCAAGCCAAGATGTAATTTAGTTTGAATTTTTTTTAAGGGTGGTAGTACCCTAGTTGTTTTGAGCCTACTTGTAACCCTAGCCTCCCCAAATCTCGGGACGAGATTTATTTTAAGGGTGGTAGCCTGTCACATCCCAAGATTTTCCAAATCTTGTAATGTGAAAATAAATGAATAAAATAAAAACTTTGTTTGATTTTTAGGGCCAGAAGAAACTTTTTGAATTTAATTGGAACTTCAAACCAATTTGAAACAAATAAATCCTAAAGGGATTTATAAAGATAAACATTTATTAAAGAAAATTAAAATGTTTTGGAATTACTATTTTGGATCTTTTAATAAAAGATTTGATTTTCAAAAGAAAAGGTGGATTTATAAATAAAAATTATTTTATAAAGCCAAATTAAACCTTGGCCAAGCTTTTGAAAATAAAACATTTTGTTTTGATAAAAATAGCAAAGGTTTATTTAAAATAAAATAATAAGGATTTAATATCCAATTTTTATTTAAATAAAAGGTTTTACCATTTTAACTAAAACCTCAAAACTTATTAAATTATTTTAAATAAGTTTTCCAAGTATTTTATATTCTCAAATGAAACCTACTGAAGTGTTTTGGTATTATTTTAGATTTCAAAATAAAGATTTCAATAAAACAAATCCTATTTGAATTAAATGAATAAGGTCTACTCATTTAATTGTTATTGGACCCTAAAATAAAATGTTATTTTATTTTAAACAAGTATTTCAAGTATCTTATATTTTCAAATAAAACCTACAGATTTAGTTTTGAAAATATTTGGATTTCAAATAGAGATTTTATTAAATAAACCAAACCCTATTTGATTAATAAACCATGGTCCATTTTATTAATAAATGGAACCTAAAAAGATTTAAAATATTATTTTATTTTGGGATTTGGTTTATGTTGTTAAAAAGAACCAAAAAACTCATTACTTGTGAGGTGTTTGTTTGAATTATTTTACTAGTGAGGTTGTTTGAATTGTGAATTGAATTATTTTATTTTACTAGTGAGGTTGTTTGAATTGTGAATTGAATTTCAAATCAGTAAATAGAAATAGAAAAGGTTAAATCATTCAGACAGAAAAAAAATAGTGCATAGGACCCAGCCCAACAAACTGGCCCAACAGCCTAGTCCAGCCCACCTGTTCCCTCGCCCCCGAAATGTTTCCCTTACAGCAAAACAAACCCACGCAGTGAATGACAACTGGAGCCCACCTGAAACTTTCCTCACTCGCTGACAAGTATGCCCCACCCTTTTGTTCATCGTCCTCACCGCAGCGACCAGTTCATCCCCATTTTCTGCTTTGATTTCGCGGCTTGAATTCGTCATAACACGGCCACCATTACTCGCAGTAACCATGCCCCTTTAAACGCCAACGACTCTCCTCCGTTTCCCCTCTGTCTCCATCCCCATGCACACCCCCAGGCCGCCCCAATTTCTCCCCGAGCAGCTCTGTCTCCGACGAACAACCGCGACGATTCCGGCGAGCCCAGCCACCGCCTGGCCCCCTCAACCACCCGAGCGTGATCCCCATCTCCCTACGCATCTCCCAGAACCAATCACTCGTCCGCGTGTGCTCTAGAACGCCGACAACAAACACGACAGAGCGCCGCCGTCTTCTGCCATTCTCCGTCGAGCTCCTCCGGTAAGTCCAGACCACCCCGACCCCTCTCCTTCATGCACACGTCATCTCCGTGGTCTCCTGCATCTGATCACGTCCTTTGTTTGCCTCCTGGTGATTGACAGCTTCGTCTTCGACCTCGACCAGAGCCAACCGTCGCCAGACCAAACTCCGGCGAGGAATTCCTCCTGCCCTCGTGCGCCCCTTGCCCCGACGACCACACGTCGAGCTTCCTCAGGTCTTTGCGAACGTGGTGAGCACCTTCCCCTCCTCCCTCGCTTCCTATTTCACCGGCGCCGCCACCGTCTGGTCGCTCCACCGCCAGTAGCCGCCGCAGCGCCGCTCGTTTAAGGTCGAGCTCACAGCAGTCGTCCGATCTTGATCTGGTGGATAGGATAGAATCATTTAGCAGCGAAGGGGTACGCGTTCTGGGCCACGCGATCTGTTTAGAACCTACGGTTGCTGCTATGCGATCCACACGAACCGGTACCGACCAATCACGGCGCGACGCGTGGCCAGGTTTCTGATTTAAAAACAGATTGAAACCAGATTTGAATTGCAATTTGAAACTCATGTAACTTTTGAACCACACGTCCAAAAATTGCAAATTTGGTATCATTGGAATCAGCAAGACAAGCCCTAGCCAACCATGCCTTTTTTTTAGTAAAAAGCTTCTGGAAAAATGGTTGTTTTTGCAGAAACAATTGTATGCTGGTTAAGGATGTGAAAATTGTTTAAAAATGAATTTGGGGATGAAATCTTGGGAAAATGGTGTGATTTGAACCTACTAACATTGGGAACCACTTTGTGGATTCAAAAAATGAATTTGGTGAAACAAAATAATGATTCTTTGATTTAAAACCATTTCTAGTCAAATAGAAATGTGGTTTATTTATTAAAAATGGTTTTGGAAGAAAACATTTGGAAAATGTTTTGTTTTAAACTCACTGACCCCAAACCCCAAGTTTTGTGATTTGAAAACATATTTGGTGAACCCTATAGGTTAATGCCTTAGTAAAAATATTTCTACACCACATAAAATGATACTTTGTTTTGAAAATGGTTTTTGAGGTAAAACCTTTAGCACATGACTTTGTCACTTTACAAGATTACCATTTTTGCAAGACATAACAGAATTGGATACCATAGTACATCATCCATTACAAACGATACATAAGTTCTTACACAAATAGGGATATCATGATCTAGTTCTTCATACAACTTCAAGCAGCAGAATACGTAATAATAACGGTAGCATAGGCGAAGCTCCATCTTCGGGGTCACAGGCAATGCTGACGATGGGAGATGATCCTAGTTGTCGTAACCTTCCTGGGGTCCATCTTCCAGGTACTCCTCTTCATAGTCTGGCCATGGGAATAGCCAGGGACAAAGCCATGAGTACTCTTTAAGTACTCGCAAACTAATACTAACAGGTAAAGGGGTTTTTGGATAATACGACGGTAGGCTCTAAGGTTGTTTTGCAAAAGCCAGATTTATCTCTACTAAGTTCCAAAGCTAGTCACAGTTTTATAACTCCTAAGGGGGATCTTGTAACTCATGTCACAACTCTGTTGTGGTCAAGTCAAAGTCTCACTTCACTTCACAAGTCATTTTTGAAAACATCTGACGGGGGAACAGTATGGCCACTCCAACTGTCCATAACCGCGGATGCGGCTATTCGAATAGTTTGACACTCTGTAGAGATTGTACACTATCACCACAACATTCGATACATCCTTCAGGAACAAATCCTGAATTCACTATACTCAGTATGCGGATAATCAATCCTAACCTTTCAATTACACGCCCTAGTATGAGCACCTCTCCTGTGAGTTTGGCCTCCCAACCATGACCAACTGTCATCTTGGGTACTGCACAGGTGGACAATCTTCACAAGGTAGCCTCAGCTCAGACCTTGGCCGTGAGGGAACTAATACTAAGGTATATAAGTTTCCAATCAAGCCCTACCCAATCTTCGGGTATTGTGGTTGTACGATAAAATTGGAATGGTATCGCATCCAGACAACCATCAGTTTTAAAAAGGGCTAAGGCTCATGCCTCAACATTTTCATCACCAAAATCATCAAGTGTTCGGAAACACATGTCCAAAACATTTCAATAGAATGATCCATCATTCCAAGGTTTTCATAACCATTTTTCCACCAAGTATTCCCATCTAAAGTTGATCAAGTTTTATGCTTAGCACTAGCATCTACTAGTGGGGTAGTACTAATGAGGGGTGGTAAACTAGTGGAGTTTCAACTAAGTACAACCTTATATCTTAGGATGATATCAAGGTTTCTAACTTAGGCCAAATTTTATGCTCTTTATGCAACCTTCAGATAACTTTCTAGTATCTACCAAACTCTTAAGTAAACTCTAAGTAAGCTTTGATAAAGAAATAAAGTAAGAAGCTTGCAAATAAAACTAGGATTGGTTTATCAAGTGGGTATGATCACATATGCTTAAGGCATATAGTAGGCATAGCAGCAAGTATTGGCTTGCATAGGTATAGTCTCAGCTTGAACATTCAACTAGTAGTATTAGGCTTGCATCAGTGTCAATATAAGATTTCCTTGTGCAGAGCAGTGGTTGAAGTTCTCCTCGGCTTCTTCTTCGTAGTATCCTCCTTCCTCCTCGTATCCTTGGTCGGTACTAGCGTCTATGAATAAATACGAGGTACACAATCACCAAACAATACTTAACTACTTGCAATGATCACACACAAGGGTCCTATAGATGATCTAGCATCATCTCTAACATCATAAGGTTAAGGCTTGGTTTAATTCCTTTTATTTTTAGAAAAGTAATTTCTACTCATTGAAAAACTACTTAAGATTTAATATTCTACAAACCAAACATGGGATCATGTTTACACATGTCATCACCACATATTGTAGTCCAAGGGAATGTGATTTAAAGTGGTGCCACAATTTAATAAGGTTTTACCCTTTTATTCTAATTAATTAAAGTGGCTAGAAATGCCTATGTAGCATTCTTTTATTACTTGAACATTATTTCTGCAAGTAAACCTATATATTTTTATATATTCTGAAAGGTATGGTTAAATGTGATTTTTGAGAGTTGGAATCAACTCAAAAGCTATTATGGTTTAAATTTGAAAAATGTTTGAAGGCAGAAAAGCTTCTGCCTTGTTATTTTTACTAAGGATGATCTACAGATTCAAATGACTTAAATCCAACGGGCTTGGATTCAGCATTCATAGACCTTTCCAACAAAATTGGTTTCATTCAAAATGGTGCACTGAATCGACCTGGGTTGATTTTTGAAAATGGGTACAGAAGTGTGTTTGAATTAAAAAGAAAAAGGATTAATTTGAATAACTGGGCTGCGCGAGAAAAGTTAACGGGCCGGCCTGCTAGGCGCAGTGCTCCCGCGGGCTGCTTAAGTGGGTGTCCCCACTCGTTAGTGACACGGGGAGGGTCGAAGCGGTACGGGGCAACGTGGGTCGTTCGATCTGATTCTAATCCAACGGCTGGGAGTCATCATCGACGCGAGGTAACGCCGGCAAGAACGAAACCTAGCGCGGCCAGTGAGGCTTGTTGGGGGCTCACCGGGGTGCTGGCGAGGGTCGGCGAGGCGGGCGAACGACGAAGTCGACGACGGCGAATCTCCTGATACCGGTGGCTTCTCCTGGGGCGGCTCCAATCGTTGGCTCCCTTCTTCTCCAGAGGCGGCGGGCTCCGGTGAAATTCTGGCGAGGTGGTGCTCGCCTTGCTCTGAGAATGGTGTGGCATTGTAGTGACCTCGGATCAAGTAAGATCCTAAGTCCCTGTGGATAACATGCTAATCCCTGGATCAATAGCTAGCACTCACAGTCGATGAAATATCATGTAAAACACAAGTCTTTATTACATGAATCGAATAATCCAGAGTTTATATTATTACAACAGAAGCGATATAAATACAACTTGGAGTCCCATCAATGCCACAGGCAGGTTGAGTGAAGACCCGCGATCCTAGCGCACCTTTCAAAGATCTCCGAAATTCTGCACATGAAACGTGCAGCCAACAAGTTGGGTCAATACTTTGAATGTATTGGCAAATTACACCAAGGAAGGAAATACTAACTCTACATGCAAGGCTAGTTTAGGCTTTGGAGTTCATTTGCATAAAGCTAATTTTCTCTAAGTATGGAGAAAAGAGAGGGAGAGTTTTACCCTACTCTGTAAAAATTTGCTTAGATATAATAGGGTCGAATGGCACACGAGGATATTACTCACCAAGTGTCCAAACAACCAAACACTTGGATATTACGCACCAAGCGTCACTTGGATATTACACACCAAGTTCCCAAATTCCCACCCATTAGCGATATTACACACGCCATGGGGTTTCAAAACTTTGTTTTAGAAAAAAGAGAGGAAGATCCTTCAGAGGCTCCATCCTTCAGATGCTCAATGTTGTTCTGTTTCCGTGAACACGACTGATCGATCTGATTGCAATACTCTCGAGAGTTTGTGCACTTTACCCACAATCCACGATCAAGTCCTTTTACAGACAAGACCATGGCGATGCTTTCCCTTAGTAGCCCCTCTACCTTCTGGATCCAACCGTGCCAAGAACCTCAAAATGTTGGTACCCAGGTGAGGTTTCCCACTAAGTACTAGGCCAAGACAGAGCCCATAATGTATCGTGGTTGCACTGGAAGCTTCTGAATTCTGAAACATGGCAGACTTCTTTGATTCCTGGGCGGCCGTCCTCCACCAAAATCTCACTCGTTGACCCGACAACCATTCCGCCCAGAAGAAAACTTAGTTTTATTTTGAAGTGGATTTGAGAAGAAAAGTTTGCTCTAGAGAGCCTTTATACTTAGAAAAATTCTTTGTCTTTCGAACCCCCAACGGTACTTTGTATATATAGCATAGCAAGCAATACTTAGCAAAAACAGGGGTAACCTATTAGGATGGGAAATCCTAAGTATAGAGCTACTCATGGCATACTACAAAATCATCGCACTTGCAAAATAATACTAAGGGGAAAATCTACTAGAACATCCTACACATGCATACTACAGAATTTTGAAGATCACATGCATAGAATCAAAACTGGGACAAAATTATGAACAAGTGGTGTAACTTGCCTTATGTTGATAATATGGGTGTTGATTGTATTTCTCCGCAGCAATCGCACTCTCCGAACAATCTAATACGAGAACAAGGTAGTTCCAATCAAAACAATTGCAAACATAGCAAACACAACAAGGATAATCGAAAACATGCATGATGATTTAACATTACACAATGGGTATAGTTAGTTTTATGAATATTAATATATCATATGATGCATGTATGAGTTCATTTAATGCAATAGGGTACTTGTTATTAATAATTACTTGCCAATATAAGGGTTTTGATAGTTCTGTTGTAACGCCTATTCTAACTGTAGAATTAAATTTGTTTCTTGGGTTTACTGGATAGAGGACATTAATACGAACCAGTAGGCGTTGGATTCACCCTAATCGGAGTTATAGATCTTTATGTATGATTTAAATAGTGTTTAATGGGTTTTAAATGATTCATACAGTTTCTATTGCCTAAAAATCAAACTAAAATTATATATGTAATCTCCACGGAATTGTGATTTCAGGGACATATTATTTGTAATTTTCTGAATAGTATTTATTTTCTTATGAATTTATTACTCTAAATAAGCCATTAAACCATTTAAATTACTGCAGTAACCACGTACAGTAAAAGTTCGATCTATTCTGATAAGATGATTCTACGTGAAATTATCTTCAATTTGATATATTATACGCAATTTTTGGACGTGGTATGAATTTCTAATGAATTTTACAAGTTAGATCTATAATGTGCAATTTTAAATTCGAAAGGAATATTCCAGGGAATATTCCGCTGACGGTACATGTTGACTTTGCATGCTGACTGGGACTAGATGTTGTCCTTATGTTGACGTGGCGTTGATGAGGAAGATGACCGGGATGACGACATGGCACGCACCGGTTTGATTGGATCTCGACCGTCTGGATAGGATTCGGTGGCTAGAAGAAGAGATTGACCCGATTTTGGCTCAGAATAGACAAGAAATATATCTGTGTTAGAGAGACAAATTCGTAGGTCAAATTGAAAAACTCAGAACATGAAAGTTGTGGGGAATCATTATTCCTACCTTCTCACCAAAGGAATTTGGATTTGAAGAAACGAGCGCGAGTAGATCTTGGATTTACATCGTAAGATCTGAAATATTGTGATACGAAATTCTCCGGCTGTGGTGGATGAAAAGAGGTGAGGTTTGTCGGGATTAAAAGATTTCGACGATTCTTACAACTTTCGTTTTTTGACCGAAGGCAAACGACGAAGTCTAGATGGGTTAAAAAGCGAAATAAGATTTGGAAATATGTAGATTCGGGATTTCGAGAATAGAAACTCGTACAGCCGTGCCTCCACGAGTTTATATGGAGATTTAGGATGGTGTAGAGATAGGCCTCGGAGTAGGGAACAAGTAGAAACAAACGAAAGTCGATTCGGAGTTGTAGATAAAAAGTTATAGGAGTTTGAATAGAGATAGGTTTGAGAAAACAGGTTTTGCACGGTTCTTAAAGCATCCAAGCGATCGCTCCTGGCTGGCTGGTTCGGTCCGCCTGGGCCGCCGGCCCATTAGTTTTTTTCTTTTTCTATTTATTTGTTTTCCTCATATCTTTTGCATACGAACTCCAAATAACATGATTCTTGTTTCTAAATTTTTCTAAAATCGAATAGATCATTGTAGGATCATATTTGTAATATTTTTACTAGTTTTCAAATAGTGGGTTTATAAATCCTTATATATTCCATTTTATTTATATCTTTATTTATTTGTATTTATTCCATAACTTTCTCATACTAGCTCCAAATGAGCTCAATTTTGTTTCTAAAATTTTGTAATATTAATTGGATCTCTTTAGGCTATAATTATCAATAATTTATGCCTTATCAACAGTGGGTTTTATAAAGTCAATATAATTACCTTTAGGAACATTTGGGCGAATCAACTATAGAATTTAGATACCAGGATTTGGATTCAGTTTGTGAGAACTTTGCATGGATGTAATGAAATGCTTATGAATGCTTCATGATTTTCATTTTGAAATCTTGCACACCAATTCTACAATCCATAATCAATCCATGCCCTTTTGCCTATATGGCTACTTAGGTCTTAACAAAAGAATATAAGATTTTGAATTCATGGTTGAGAGTATTTTCTATTCAAAAAGGTTCTTCTCTTTGAGAATTTTCAACATAGTCAAACAATCAACCAAACTTATTTATTTATTTCACATTCCAAAATTGGGAGAATTTTGGGATGTGACAGGCACGATCAGTGAGGAGAGGGGAGTGAGATGGTGTGAAGAAATCGAGCGGGGGTGGCCTCTATTTATAGTCGAGTGAGGGGACCATCGGGGCACACGGTGAGCTCGTCGGGGGCGATGTTACAGGCGGCTATTGGCATGGGCGACGGTAGGGGACGGTGTGGTGTCTCCTGGTGATGCTCAACGACATGGTTTTGAGGCGTGGGGCGATGCGGCTTGGTCTGGAACACGCGACGCTCTGTGCGGCAGAGGCGGCGATTTCGACGGCGAGTGGTGGCTGTGCGTCACGGGGCGGCGAACGGGGATGTCTGGCGGTCTCCTGGGTCGGTGGGGATTGTGTATGCATGCGGCAAGGACGGCGCGCGGTCTGTGGGCTTCGGTCGAGGGTGGTGCTCTGGCGCACGCTCGGCATGGTCTCTGGCGGTCTAGGCGCGGTCCGTGCGTGTGATCCAGGGCTTGGCAACGCTCGCGGCTGGGACAGGGAGTGGCGGTGGACGGTGGGCTGCCTCCCAGACATGCTGGCTAGGCTTGCTCTGATCCTAGCTTGCTGTCGACTATGGGGTGGCAAGGGTGTGCTCAGCTGTTCACCATTGATGGCAATGGCAAGCTCACAGTGGTGCTAGTGCTTGGTTAATCTTGCTAGATGATCTACTGAGCTGGTTGTGAGCTAAATAGGGAACAAGTTAGGCCAATTTTACTGCACACTATAGTGTTTGATGTTTGTTTGATTTGTGTCTGCAACCTGTCTGATGAAATGGCCGCATGAAATCAAGTTTTGAATTTGAAAAGATTTTTGGTGGGTTTGCTAGATTGGTGCTGGTGAGTCTGCAGATGCTTGGGTTTTGAAAGTTGAGCTTGTTTGAGTGGTTTTTGAAAAAGTGGGATCTTCCCATATGATAAAGATTCAATTTTGAATTGTCATTTAAACTATGCATTTGAAAGTTTCTGGATGATCACAAAGTGGGCCTTGATACTTTGTTAGGAGTACATTCAAGGGGTGCAAAGATCCAGAAAAGTTTATGTTAGGTTTTGAAAGTTTGAGACAGCCAAAGTAGGCATGGGAGTTAAATTGGTCAAAATGACCATTCCTTTTATATATTTGTTTTGATTTACTTGTCTTTAGGAAAAGTGTGGGAAATGTTTTAGATTATGTTTATTTCACCTAAGAAACATTTTACAATCAAACAAGGTGGTTTAAAAGAATTTCAAAATCAATGCATACACATATGCATGCATTCATAATTTTAATTAGAAAAGTTTTTGTTAACCCTAATTTTGAAGATTAGAGTTTGATGATCCAAGTTTAGTATTTTTGGGATGTTACAAACCTTCCCCCCTTAAACAAAATCTCGTCCCGATATTTGAAAAAGGACGAAAAGATTACCTAGGATTTGAAGAGATCGGGAAACTCCGTCCTGATGTGATCTTCGCGCTCCCAGGTAGCTTCCTCTTCTGTGTGGTTGCTCCACTGAATCTTGAGAAACTTGATGCCTCGGGTTCGGGTAGTTCGAAAAGCTTCTTCCAAAATACGAATGGGTACTTCGGGATAGGTCAGGTCATCGTTGATCTCTATGGTCCGATGGTCGATATTCTTGAACACTTCGGTCTTCTCGGGGACTTCGAGACACTTGCGAAGTAATGAGATATGGAACACATTGTGCACGACTGACATCTCTTCGGGTAGCTCCAATTGGTAAAATACTTCTCCTCGATGGTTTAGAATTTTGAAAGGTCCCATATATCTGGGGGCTAACTTTCCTTTGAGTTGGAAACGCTGCATTCCCTTCAATGGCGACACTTTCAGATAAACAAAATCTCCTATGTTGAAGGTGAGGTCTCGACGTCTCTTGTCAGCATAACTCTTCTGTCGGGATTGGGCAGTCTTGAGGTGCTCACGAATCTTGTGAACCTTCTCTTCTGCTTCTCGTAGGATGTCGGGTCCAAAAATCTGACTCTCTCCTACTTCCGACCAGTTCAAAGGGGTGCGACACTTCCTTCCGTACATGAACTCAAATGGGGCCATTTGCAAACTGGCTTGGTAACTGTTGTTGTAGGAAAATTCTGCAAACAGCAGACAGTCTTCCCACTTGGATCCATATTCTAACACACATGCTCTCAGCATATCTTCGAGTATTTGATTTACTCGCTCCGTTTGTCCATCGGTCTGAGGGTGATACGCGGTACTGAAATCTAGGCGGGTTCCTAAACCTTCTTGAACTTTCTTCCAGAATCTCGAGGTAAACTGAGTTCCTCGATCCGATACTATGTTCTTAGGGACTCCGTGCAAACTGACGATTCTAGCGATGTACAACTCTGCTAGTTTCGAACTCTGATAGGTGGTTTTGACGGGCAAGAAATGGGCGACTTTGGACAATCTGTCCACTATGACCCAGATAGAGTCATTTCCCCTACTAGAAGTAGGCAGTCCAGTGATAAAGTCCATTCCTACAGAATCCCATTTCCATTCCGGAATCTGCAAAGGTTGCAATAATCCAGTGGGTCTTTGATGTCCTGCCTTGACTCGCTGGCATATATCACACTTGGCGATATAGCTTCCGATTTCTCTCTTAATCTTATGCCACCAAAATTGCTCCTTTAAATCTTGATACATCTTAGTTCCTTCGGGATGGATAGAATAAAGAGTATCATGAGCCTCCTTCAAGATAACTTCTTTCAACTCAGAATCTGATGGTACACAAAGGCGTCCTTTGTACCACAAAACTCCTTCTTCGTCTTTTGTGAATCCGGGTACTTTGCATGTACCGATACGACGCTTGATTCTGTCAATACTAGCATTTCCTTTCTGCGCCTCTTTAATCTGACTGATCAAAGTGGGCTGGAGTTCTATGCTAGCCAAAAATACTTCACTTACTAATTCCATCCGAAAATCTTCCATCTCCTTGTGCAAGCTTGATTGCTCCTTCAAAATCATGGAGTTCAAGCGGCACGACAATCTGCTAAGGGCATCGGCTACCACGATGGCTTTACCAGGGTGATAGTGAATGTCCAGGTCATAATCCTTGATTAGCTCAATCCATCTTCTCTGCCTCATATTCAGTTCCTTCTGAGTGAATATATACTTTAGGCTCTTGTGATCCGAATAAATCTCACAACAATTTCCCATCAGGTAATGTCTCCATGTTTTCAGGGCTAGAACTACGCCTGCGAGTTCGAGGTCATGGGTTGGGTAGTTTTGCTCATGTTGCTTCAATTGTCGAGATAGATAAGATATAACTTTGCCTTCTTGCATTAGCACACATTCGAGACCAATCTTGGATGCGTCACAATACACATCGAAGGGCTTCGTGATATCCGGCATAACCAAGATTGGGGCTGAAATCAATCTCCTTTTGAGTTCTTGAAAACTCGCATCACATTTGTCGGTCCATTCAAACTTCTTGTCCTTCTTCAGCAATTAGGGCATGGGTCTGGCGGTACTCGAGAATCCTTCTACGAATTTGCGGTAATATCCCGCCAATCCGAGAAATGCACGAACTTGGGTTTGAGTGGTTGGGGCTTGCCAATCTTCTACATCTTTTACTTTGGCAGGGTCAACGGCAATTCCTCCGGCTGATACAATGTGACCGAGGAATCCTACCTCCTGTAACCAGAATTCACATTTGCTAAACTTTGCATACAGCTGATGCTCTCTAAGGGTTCCAAGAATGGTCCTTAGGTGTAGCTCATGTTCTTCTTCTGATTTGGAATAAATCAGAATATCATCGATGAAAACAACGACAAACTTATCCAGGAAGTCCATAAAAATCTTATTCATGAGGTTCATGAAATAAGCGGGGGCATTGGTTAATCCAAAAGACATGATTGTATACTCATACAATCCATATCTGGTGGTACACGCAGTCTTTGGAATATCCTCTGCACAAATTTTGAGTTGATGATAGCCAGTTCTAAGATCAATCTTAGAAAACACTTTGGCACTGGTCAACTGATCAAACAAACCTTCTATTTTGGGCAAGGGGTACTTGTTCTTGATGGTGACATCATTCAATTTCTGATAATCCGTACACAAACAGTTACCTCCATCCTTCTTGTCCACAAACAAGACAGGTGATCTCCATGGTGACGCACTTGGTTGAATCAATCCAATTTCCAACATGGAATCTAGTTGCTTCTTCAGTTCTGCTAGCTCTGACGGGTTCATACTATATGGTCTCTAGGCTATGGGTCCGGTTACGGGGATTAGTTCAATGATAAACTCGATATCCCGATCTGGGGGCATACCGGGCAAAACATCTGGAAATACATCGGGGTATTCATAGACTATCCGGACTTGGTCAATGGTAGGTTGGGCTATACTATTGTTGCATTTGAATTGACGAGGTAAGGTTTCAGATATATGTTCGACTGTACTGGTCATGGTGATGGCTTTCTTGTCACACTCAATCAATCCTTTATGTTTGGACATCCAATCCATTCCTAGTACTACTTCCAAACCTTTAGTTCCGAGTACTATCAGATTAGCATAAAAATCTATGCCATGGATTCGGATAGGGATGGCTTTGCAAATTTGCCTAGCCTTGGTGGTTGATCCGGGAATTTGAACAATCATAACATGCTTCAGTTTGGTTGGTTGAATTTTACTAGTGCAGGCAAATTCTTCGGTGACAAATGAATGCGATGCACCAGAGTCAAACAACACTCGTGCAAGTACTGAATTAACAAAAAACATACCCAGCACGACGTCTGGCGCTTCCTGAGCTTCTTCAGCATGCATGAGAAAAAGACGGCCATTGCGGTTGAGCGAATTCCCTGGAGCAAACCTTCTTCCGGGCTGAACACGACGCTGTTGCTGAGCTGGGGCACTGGCATTGGGTGTTGCGGCATTCTTCTTGTTGGGGCACTCATTGGAATAGTGGCCTTTATTTCCACAGTCATAACAAGTCACTTGCGACTTGTCCTTGGCTGCGACAGGCATAGCATTGCTTCCAGTCCTCGGGGCAGTGTTGGTGTTGGCGGTAGCATTGTTGTTGTTGAACTTGGGTGGGGCACGGGTGAAAAATCTAGAGTTGCCGGGGTTGTTGTGATTTCCTCCGGGTCTAGGGTTTCCACGGTTGGGATAGGTCGGACGGTTCATCGGGGGTCTGTTGGTTCTTGGGGCAAATCCTGGAGATGGGTTGGGGCGATACTTTGGGGTCTGATGGGTTCCTGGCTGATGCATCATGTGACGCTTGCGGTTCTCATTGGCTTGGTTGATCTTTCCTTCCATCTGGATGGCAGAGTCGACAAGGGCTTCAATATCCGCAAAGGGGATATTGACTAACACCGTATGCATCTCATCATGCAGACCATTCAGGAACCTCTCCTTCTTCTTGGCTTCCGTGTCTATCTCGTCCGGGGAATACCTAGCTAATGACAAAAATTTGTCACAGTATTCCACTACAGTCGTCCTTCCTTGCTTCAGCTCTCTGAACTCGTCTCTCATTCTCTTGATCAAACCCGGTGGCACATGGGTTCTGCTAAACTTGACCTTAAATTCCTCCCAGGTCATCATCTAGCCTCCGGTCATTGCACGAACACTGTTCCACCATGCCCTGGCATCTCCGGCTAGATAATGGGTGGAAAACAGAACTTTCTCGTTGGCTTCCACTCCAGCGACCTCTAGGTTATTCTCCATGGTTTGCAGCCAATCATCGGCGTCTAGGGGTTCTTTTGACTTAGTGAAAACAGGTGGGTTGGTATTCTAGAAATTCTTGAGCTTAGATCCATGGTTCTCATGATTTCCATGGCCTTGGTTGTTGTGGGCAAGTTGGGCTATCTGGTGCAGAGTGGCTAGGTTGGCTTGACGTTTTGCTCTTTCAGCTTCGTGGTTAGAAGTCAACACTTGCATTATCTGCAACATCGGGTCCGGGGATGAACCACTTCCTCCACGTGGCATCTGAGGATTTAGATAGATCATGAGAAAAGAGGGAATTTATAAGGTTCTGAGACTTTGAAAAGTTTTAAAGGTTTGACTCAGATTTTTCTAGCAACTTGCTTTTTTTATTCATTTATTCATAGCACACAGTACAACACACACCACAACAAAGAAAAACAGATGGTTTTAAGAACCATTCTGGAAACTACGATACGGTGGGACCGAATACTACTCACTACGCTAGTGCTCAAGTGCTACTACTCCTCGGAGTCTGTGGCTTCATCATCTTCATCATCATCGATGAAGGCGAAATCATCCTCATCGGTGACGAAGTCCATGGCCTGATCCTCCAGAAAATCATCGTCATCGCTGAGATAGGAGTAAGGGTCTCCACGAAGATCCTCTCCGGCATTCTCCCTTTCCTCCAACTGCACGTCTCTCTCGTGGATGGTCTCCTCCAAAGATGAGATGCGGTGGCGAAGACGGGCAATGATGCGCTCCTTCTTGTCGAGCTGACGGCGGCGACACTTGCGATCCTTTGCTAGCATGGCGATGGTCTGATCCTTCGTCTTGATGATGGCGGACTTGTGGTTGGAGTAGTCACGGCAGTTTTCCAACTCCTGCTGACGATCGTACATCATGAAGCTAAGGTGGTCCAATTGAGTCTTCAGCTCGGGGTGGTATGGGGCTTCCAGTGGTTGTCCATTTGCATCACGCCTTGGGCAAAACTCAAAGTGAGTACCCTTGATCTGATTGATGCTCTGCCTACACAGACGGGAAAGAGCTTCCTGCATTGCTCTGGCAAGTCCATCGAGCCAGTTGTTTTCCCTCAAGGTAAATTGAATTCCCTCCGCAGTGGGAGGTTTAATCTTTCCTCAGAGACTTGCAACAATTAGCCACTGCAGATCTTCTCCTCCTTGATCATTGAGCTGAGCTCCGAAGAACTCGGGGTGCGGACGCTCCAGAAGTTCCGAAAGCTGGTCCAAATCCCTCTCAAAGATCAGGTCTCCTCCATTCCCCAACTGATAAAACTTGTTGTACTTCACGTCCATCTATAAGAATAGAGGATGAGTAGATTAGCAGGATGATCAAGTGTGTCAAAATTTTATGTATTTTGCAAGAGTTTTTGAGGAACATGAATTTTTATGAAAGAATCAAAGAGATAAGAATGAGAATAAGTTTTTGTAAATATTTGTTTTCTTTGGTTTTGAAACTAAGTTTTTGGTTCAAACGTCCAGTCTAACTAGGGTCTCCTATGGTCAGGATGGCTCTGATACCAACTTGTGAACACACGGATTTTTAATCCCAGATGCCTGTTATGCCATACATCGCAATCCCAGGATTACTATTTTTGCAAGACATAACAGAATTGGATACCATAGTACATCATCCATTACAAACGATACATAAGTTCTTACACAAATAGGGATCTCATGATCCAGTTCTTCATACAACTTCAAGTAGCGGAATACATAATAATAACGGTAGCATAGGCGAAGCTCCATCTTCGGGGTCACAGGCAATGCTGACGATGGGATATGATCCTAGTTGTCGTAACCTTCCTGGGGTCCATCTTCCAGGTACTCCTCTTCATAGTCTGGCCATGGGAATAGCCAGGGACAAAGCCATGAGTACTCTTTAAGTACTCACAAACTAATACTAACAGGTAAAGGGGTTTTTGGATAATAGGACAGTAGGCTCTAAGGTTGTTTTGCAAAAGCCAGATTTATCTCTACTAAGTTCCAAAGCTAGTCACAGTTTTATAACTCCTAAGGGGGATCTTGTAACTCATGTCACAACTCTGTTGTGGTCAAGTCAAAGTCTCACTTCACTTCACAAGTCATTTTTGAAAACATCTGACGGGGGAACAGTATGGCCACTCCAACTGTCCATAACCGCGGACGTGGCTATTCGAATAGTTTGACACTCTGCAGAGATTGTACACTTTCACCACAACATTCGATACATCCGTCAGGAACAAATCCTGAATTCACCATACTCAGTATGCGGATAATCAATCCTAACCTTTCAATTACACGCGCTAGTATGAGCACCTCTCCTATGAGTTTGGCCTCCCAACCATGACCAACTGTCATCTTGGGTACTGCACAGGTGGACAATCTTCACAAGGTAGCCTCAGCTCAGACCTTGGCCGTGAGGGAACTAATACTAAGGTATATAAGTTTCCAGTCAAGCCCTACCCAATCTTCGGGTATTGTGGTTGTACGATAAAATTGGAATGGTATCGCATCCAGACAACCATCAGTTTTAAAAAGGGCTAAGGCTCATGCCTCAACATTTTCATCATCAAAATCATCAAGTGTTCGGAAACACATGTCCAAAACATTTAAATAGAATGATCCATCATTCCAAGGTTTTCATAACCATTTTTCCACCAAGTATTCCCATTTAAAGTTGATCAAGTTTTATGCTTAGCACTAGCATCTACTAGTGGGGTAGTACTAATGAGGGGTGGTAAACTAGTGGAGTTTCAACTAAGTACAACCTTATATCTTAGGATGATATCAAGGTTTCTAACTTAGGCCAAATTTTATGCTCTTTATGCAACCTTCAGATAACTTTCTAGTATCTATCAAACTCTTAAGTAGACTCTAAGTAAGCTTTGATAAAGAAATAAAGTAAGAAGCTTGCAAATAAAACTAGGATTGGTTTATCAAGTGGGTATGATCACATATGCTTAAGGCATATAGTAGGCATAGTAGCAAGTATTGGCTTGCATAGGTATAGTCTCAGCTTGCACATTCAACTAGTAGTATTAGGATTGCATCAGTGTCAATATAAGCTTGCCTTGTGCAGATCAGTGGTTGAAGTTCTCCTCGGCTTCTTCTTTGTAGTATCCTACTTCCTCCTCGTATCCTTGGTTGGTACTAGCGTCTATGAATAAATACGAGGTACACAATCACCAAACAATACTTAACTACTTGCAATCATCACACACAAGGGTCCTAAAGATGATCTAGCATCATCTCTAACATCACAAGGTTAAGGCTTGGTTTAATTCCTTTTATTTTTAGAAAAGTAATTTCTACTCATTGAAAAACTACTTAAGATTTAATATTCTCCAAACCAAACATGGGATCATGTTGACACATGTCATCACCACATATTGTAGTCCAAGGGAATGTGATTTAAAGTGGTGTCACAATTTAATAAGGTTTTACGCTTTTATTCTAATTAATTAAAGTGGCTAGAAATGCCTATGTAGCATTCTTTTATTACTTGAACATTATTTCTACAAGTAAACGAATATATTTTTATATATTCTGAAAGGTATGGTTAAATGTGATTTTTGAGAGTTGGAATCAACTCAAAAGCTATTATGGTTTAAATTTGAAAAATGTTTGAATTCAGAAAAGCTTCTGCCTTGTTATTTTTACTAAGGATGATCTACAGATCCAAATGACTTGAATCCAACGGGCTTGGATTGAGCATTCATGGACCTTTCCAACAAAATTGGTTTCATTCAAAATGGTGCACTGGATCGACCTGGGTTGATTTTTGAAAATGGGTACAGAAGTGTGTTTGAATTAAAAAGAAAAAGGTTTAATTTGAATAATTGGGCTGCGCGGGAAAAGTTAACGGGCCGGCCTGCTAAGCGCAGTACTCCCGCGGGATGCTTAAGTGGGTGTCCACACTCGTCAGTGACACGGGGAGGGGCGAAGCGGTACGGGGCAACGTGAGTCGTTCGATCTGATTCTAATCCAACGGCTGGGAGTCATTGTCGACGCGAGACAACGCCGGCGAGAACGAAACCTAGCGCGGACATTGAGGGTTGCTGGGGGATCACCGGGGTGCTGGCGAGGGTCGGCGAGGCGGGCGAATGACGAAGTTGACAACGACGAATCTCCTGGTACCGGTGGCTTCTCCTGGGGCGGCTCCAATCGCTGGCTCCCTTCTTCTCCAGAGGCGGCGGGCTCCGGTGAAATTCCGGCGAGGTGGTGCTCGCCTTGCTCTGAGAATGGTGTGGCACAATCAGTGAGGAGAGGGGAGTGAGATGGTGTGAAGAAATCGAGCGGGGGTGGCCTCTATTTATAGTCGAGCGAGGGGACTGTCGGGGCGCACGGTGAGCTCGTCGGGGGCGATGTTACAGGCGGCTATTGGCATGGGCGACGGTAGGGGACGGTGTGGTGTCTCCTGGCGATGATCAACGACATGGTTTTGAGGCGTGGGGCGGTGCTGCTTGGTCTGGAACACGCGACGCTCTGCGCGGCAGAGGCGGCGTCTTCGACGGCGAGTGTGGCTGTGCGTCATGGGGCGGCGAACGGGGATGTCTGGCGGTCTCCTGGGTCGGTGGGGATTGTGTATGCACGCGGGGAGGGCGGCGCGCGGTCTGTGGGCTTCGGTCAAGGGTGGTGCTCTGGCGCACACTCGGCATGGTCTCTGACGGTCTAGGCGCGGTCCGTGCGTGTGGTCCAGGGCTTGGCAACGCTCGCGGCTGGGACAGGGAGTGGCGGTGGACGGTGGGTTGCCTCCCAGACATGCTGGCTAGGCTTGCTGCTGCTCCTAGCTTGCTGTCGACTATGAGGTGGCAAGGGTGTGCTCAGCTGTTCACCATTGATGGCAATGGCAAGCTCACAGTGGTGCTAGTGCTTGGTTAATCTTGCTAGATGATCTACTGAGCTGGTTGTGAGCAAAATAGGGAACAAGTTAGGACAATTTTACTGCACACTATAGTGTTTGATGTTTGTTTGATTTGTGTCTGCAACCTGTTTGATGAAATGGCCGCATGAAATCAAGTTTTGAATTTTGAAAAGATTTTTGGTGGGTTTGCTAGATTGGTGCTGGTGAGTCTGCAGATGCTTGGGTTTTGAAAGTTGAGCTTGTTTGAGTGGTTTTTGAAAAAGTGGGATCTTCCCATATGATAAAGATTCAATTTTGAATTGTCATTTAAACTATGCATTTGAAAGTTTTTGGATGATCACAAAGTGGGCCTTGATACTTTGTTAGGAGTACATTCAAGGGGTGCAAAGATCCAGAAAAGTTTCTGTTAGGTTTTGAAAGTTTGAGATAGCCAAAGTAGGCATGGGAGTTAAATTGGTCAAAATGACCATTCCTTTTATATATTTGTTTTGATTTACTTGTCTTTAGGAAAAGTGTGGGAAATGTTTTAGATGATGTTTATTTCACCTAAGAAACATTTTACAAGCAATGAAACAATCAAACAAGGTGGTTTAAAAGAATTTCAAAATCAATGCATACACATATGCATGCATTCATAATTTTAATTAGAAAAGTTTTTGTTAACCCTAATTTTGAGGATTGGAGTTTGATGATCCAAGTTTAGTATTTTTGGGATGTTACATGATGGAAGCATTGGAACAGGAAGTTTTCAGGTACAAGAAGATGGCAGAACGCGAAGTGGATGTTATTCACAAGATAAGCTCAGAACTCATCACCAAGCACGAAGGAGAAGTAGCTGAGCTCCGAGAAGAGATCTTTTCACTCTGTCAGACCACCAACCAATTGCAAGCATAACTCTATGACATACAGAACCAAAATTGTGAGTATGAGGCTAGATTTGATTGCATAAGCTCTGTTGCTAGTTTCAAGATTGCGGAGACAAGGACATCCTTTTTGGATGGGGAACCATTGCCTTGGAAGTTTTATGATGACAAGAGAACAGCAACACCACCGAAGGAGTAATTCGTCATCAGGTTTGGCATCCCCTTGGCTTGTTCCAAGCTTGGGGGAGTGTCGCGGTATCACCACCATTATCTTTTATCTTTTACCTTTTTAGTGGATTCATATCTGTGGTAGAGAGGTTATTTTATAGTTTGGTTTGCATGTGTAAGTATCTCTCCTTTAGTTGATTATCTATGTATCCCTTGGTGTGAGTGCCTTTATTTGAATATTAATGAGAAGTCTCATCTTTTACTTTTTTTGCACTTCTTATTTTAGTTTGCAATCTCTATTATATGATGGATCTTGTTGATCAGTATTGGCACCACTTTGGGATCATCAAGTGGATCTAAATTGGTTTTGGCAAACCGAGTTCTGGTCAGTGGCATTAGTTTGAAAGAAAAAGAAAGAAAGAAAAAGCTTTCAGGTATTTTGTATCATTTGTTTTCTTTCTTGTTGGCTCATAAGCTTAGTATTATTTATTTAAGATTCTTTTGTGTCTTCAAGGAAGATTGCATGTTTGGCTTTATTACTTGTATGTTTGCTTGTTTCTTTCAACTCTCTTTCTTGCTACACAACCTTGCTAGCCAAAAACCTGTTTTGAGAAGGCATACTTCTCATGTTTCCAAATCCTTTGAACCAAAACTTTTGCCACTTGTGTCCACCATATCTACCTAGTATCTTTTGATATTCCAAGAAAATTATAAAGCTTCATCTACCTTTTGAATTAAAAAGTATTTTATTATGTGAAAACTAGTTAGTAAAGCTCTCACGAACTTGATGGAACACCTTATTTACTTGCCCCTAATAGACTTGAACCATTGTGAACATCGAAGTTGTATATGATTGCATCTATACATTGGAATTAGCAGAACCGTGTTGTCACGGGGAACGTTTTCAACATTGCACTTGTACTCTGTACACAGTTGATATCGTGCTCTTTTGTCTATGGATGTCAATGGTGTGAAATAAAGAGGGAACTTGTAAGTCCATGGAGTTTGTATCCTGTGTTAGAGAAACGCCTAGGCCGCTAGCCTAAGCCATGCTTAATCATGGTGGAAACTTGCAGCATCACCATAGTGAGTCATCTATGAAGCATCCTCAATAAAAAGCTATACACATAGTAAATAAAAAGATCGTTGATATGCTCATTGTATGCTTGCCTTGTCATTTTGGTAATGGGAAAGCTCATGTACCATGTGCAAGGGGTACCCCGTTGGCGGTTCTCAATGATATTCAAATACTTACAATGACAAGAACTTAACTGGGCCTAAAGTTGAGTATGCATGAGGAGTGGCCCTCATATTCAAGGACATGAGATTGCCAACTTATATTTCGTCAAGCATATACTCCATCTTTGTTCACTTTAACCTTAATCATCTCAAGATGCTTATGATAGGGGCAATGAGGGCTCAAAGCTAGTAAGTACCATAATCTTTTGGAAACTCTTTATGACTTGTAATCCCTGCTTCCCTCTATGAAGGGACCTTTCTCACACTTTCAAGTTGAGTCAGTAAACCTACTTCCTCTCTATCTCCAGCAAGCTTTTGAGTTGTTGTGTTTTAAGCATTCATATGGTGATTTATCCAGTCATGTTCTTTATCTTCCTTGTTTGCACAAAACTCTTATCTATTGCGTATTTCTTTGAAAGCCTTCACCTGTGAAAACCTTTTTGAGAAAAGAGTGCTCCTTTTTTGAAACTTCTAAAAAAAGCTTTTGTGAAACCATTTACCAGGTGTTCTCTGACCAAGAACAAGTTTGCCAATTCCAATTATGATTTATCTTTATGCATCTCTATTGTGACTACTGTACTTGGTTGCAAGCTAAGTTATATAATGGTGAGTTGCCTTCTTCTATGAGTTGTGCAATGGTAAGTGTGATGCTTCTTGCTCGTATTCTTTTATCGACACTTCACTCCATAAACCTGTGGACATGTTTACTGAGCTCAGTTTTCTCTTGGGGACAAGCGAAGTCTAAGCTTGGGGGAGTTGATACGCCCAATTTTCATCACCTTTCTATATCATAATTTACCTCTATTCATTGATATTTGTATTATTATGAGGTATTACTTATGGATTTTCATCTGTTTATGCATGTTGGATGATTCTTGGAGGATGGACTGCCGGAGTCTGGATTCTGATGGAAAAGCAGGCGTTTCGGTGCAATTTCGCAAAGATCAGAAAAATATGGAAACATATTATTTTACCAGAAGACAAAGGAAGCCGGAATGAGGAACGGAGAGGGGCCTCGGGGGGCTCACACCCCCCTAGGCATGGGCCCACCTGACCCCGCGCCTAGGGCAGTTGTGGCCCACCTACCTGGCTCCCGACTCTGCCCCTTCGCCTATATCTTCCCTACGAAACCCTAAGGCTCGGGGAGCAACCACAGATAGATTTCTGCCACCTCTGGGGGTGGAAAACACCGAGAGATAAAGATCTCTTCGGCAGACAGATTTCTACCGGGGGAATTCCTTCCCAGAGAGGGGAGACCTTTGCCATCAACATCATCGTCAAGCTAGGCTTCATCGGGATCATCATCCACACCATCATCTACCAGCACCATCACCACCACTCCATCCCGCTGTAACAATTGTGTTGGATATTACTTTAGTTCTTAGGGGAAACTTTCCCGGTGTTGATTACTATTGTAGTTGATGCTTGTGAGTGGAACCATTGGATTATTGTTTATGTTCAGATTGTTATCCATTATCATATCATCTTTGATCTTGATCCATATGATGTCTTGTGAGTAGTTCGTTTAGTTCTTGAGGACATGGGAGAAGTCTTGTTGTTAGTAGTGAATCTATGATGAGTTATTATTCAATGTTTTAGTATTTAAGTTGTGGTGCTATTCTTCTAGTGGTGTCATGTGAACGTCGACTACATGATACTTCACCATTTATGGGCCTAGGGGAATGCATTATGTATGTGGCTACTAATTCTGGGGTTGCCGGAGTGACAGAAACCTGAACCCCCGTTAGGACACCTTTGCACAAGGGAGCGTAGGATCTCAGAGTTTAAGGCTGTGGTTAGATTTATATCTTAATTACTTTCCTATAGTTACGGATGTTTGTAGGGGGTTTAATCACAAGTATGTATTAGTCCTAGGAAGGGCGGTATGTTAGCACATGTTCACCCACACAACACTTACAAACACCAGAGAAGAGTACTCAGCTATTTGAAGCAAAAGCATTTGACAGAATTCCCATGTGTCCTCGAGAACGTTTGGTCCTTATAAGTATTTCCACCGGCTTGTCCTTTTCTAAGAAAGTATTGGGCCACTTGCTCCGTTTGTTTGTTACTTTTGTTACTTTCTTTTTGTTTTGTTGCCTTGTTAGAAAACCATAAAAATCTGTTTGCTAAGTATTCACATGGATATCCTGCTCCATACCGCTGTTCACCACCTTCTGATACTCATTGGGATCGACACTCCTATTTGTTTAAAGTACTACGATACACCCCCTATACTTGTGGGTCATCAGAAGCATGAGTAGAGCTTACTCATACAAGTGGAGGCTAGCAAAAGACTAGGAGCAACCAAATAAGAGAGCAATAGTGGCCATAATCATGCAAAGCGACAAAACATTACTAACCAAAGCATAAAGTGGTACTACAAGTCAAGGACTAAATGATCATAGAGGCTATGGTGACTTGTCATAATCATAACATGGTGTGATCATGTGCCAAGTCAACCCAAACAAACCTTAAAGGAGAATACCACAATAATATGATTTTGTATGCTAAAACAACGCATAATTTCTTCAAGGCACACTAAGCAATCCCAATGACTTGGAGCAAGCCATGCTATAGCAATAATTACTAAGCATAAAGTCAAAAAGACACCTAGCATGGCATGATAAAGTCTAAGTCACAGTTAGTGCAAGCTCCCCTTGCACTTTCAAGAAGGAACTTCCTACTTCTGTCCAACACCAAGCAACTTATTTGCAACAAAACACAGCGAAAGCGGGGGTCCAAACTACTCAAGAAAACTAAACAACCTAATCAAAGCAAACGAAAACTAAGATGCTCCAGGAACAACACAACTGTGCATGAAACAATAAAAATGAAGTGTCTAGACAGACCTGAGCTTTTTATTGATGAAGAAGGGGATGCCTTGGGCATCCCCAAACTTTGACGCTTGTACCTCTTGGATAATTCTTGGGGTTAAACCATGGTGGCATCCCAAATCTTGAGCTTTTGTCCATTCTTTATCTCATTACATCATTCTCTCTCCACACCTGAATTTTTTCCTTCATACAAAACTTCACACAATCTTCATTAGCAACATTAGTGTATTCAAAAGATATTAGACCTCTGGCAAAGCTTTAGAACAACAATACTTTTCACTAAAAACACAAGCTACTGTATCAAATCCTTCAAAAAGCTCAATTCCCCAGAAGAGAACTCAAAAAGGAATCAATAAGAAGGAAATGCAAATAATGGCAGAAATCTGTCAAAACAGACCAGCAGGTAGAAACCGATTTTTTCGAAAATCTTCTGTTGCTCAAATCAAAAAGTGTTGAACTAACGAAAGTTAGCTAAAATACTGGGGTATTTAGTCCCAAATGGTTAGCTCATTCCGATTTACAGAGACTCCTCACGAATTTTTATGATGGAGGACAGAAATCTGTTTCGGGACAACAACTCCCCAAATCTTACTTCCCTCTCATTAGAGGTCATTCTTGGCACAAAAAGCACACAAAAAGGATAAGGAGAGGTTATTACTGAAGTAATAACTTCCAAGACTCAAGGAAACTCTTGGGTTATCTCCCAACAAGTACTTTTCTTTAACGCCTTTAAGTTAGGCATGATAGCTTCAGAAGATGCTCACATAAGAAATATGAGTTGAAATAAAAGAGAGCATCAAGAAGCAAATTTAAAACATATTTAAGTCTACCCCTCTTCCTATGCATAGGAATCTTGTACACAAATAAATTCATGAAGAACAAAGTGACATGCATAGGAAGATAATACATGAGTAACTTCAAAACTTTCAGCACAAAGAGTGGTGTTTTAATACCATCAAAACTTCTACAACCATATTTTCCTCTCTCAAAATAATTTTCAGTAGCCTCATGAATAAACTCAAAAATATAGCTATCACATAAAGCATGCTTTTCATGATCTACAAACACATAATTTCTATCAAGCTCAAAAATAGTGGGATTAAAACCTTCACATGTTTTATCCAAAATAGATATTTCAAAAGGATCCACAGGAACATAACTTTCATCCTCCTTTGGTAAGCATGGGGGACAATCAAATAATGTAAGGGATAAAGAGTTACTCTCATTAGAAGGTAGGCATGGGTATATAATCCATTCTTCCTCCTTTTGTTCATCACTCTCCTCCTCTTTTTCATCTAATGAGCTTCCAGTTTCAACAATTTCTTCTTCCATAGGATCCTGCAAAGCATTAGTCTCTTCCATGTGTGGAAAACATCTATTAAAATATTCAAGAATATAGCCATTTTCTTCTTTGTAATTATCAAAGCAATATTTAAGTATCTCATAAACCTCATATTCATAAGGTGCATCATCAGTATTTTCAAGCAAACTAGCAAGTTCAAATACACCCTTGAAAGCAATAAATTCTTCAATTTGTTCCACATCATAAAAGTCATAATTTCCCTTAACATAAGAAGATATGGTAACATTATCATTATACTCACACTGAAAAGGAAGGTGTTTATACGTCCTACAGCAACAAGATTTATCAAAGCAATAAGTAACATTATAAGTAGAGCACACATCTCTAGCAATAGTATTCAACTTATCAATTTGTTCCTATAAGTGTTTCCCTTTTTGTGACAAATGGTGTTCCTTATAATAATACTTTTGTTCTTCCGTGAACCCACCTTGCCAATACGAACTAGTTTCAAAGAAACCATCCTTTGATAGAAAGCATGACCAAGCAAGGCAATAACATACCAGCAACTAGAGCAAGAACTATTTTTTATAAGAGAAAGCAAACCAAACTAAACTAAAAAAAATTGAGTTTTTGAAAATAGGCAAACAAAACCAAGCAAAAGAAACAAAGCAAACTAAAAACAAAGTAAAGAGAAAGGAAGTGGAGGACTTGAAAGAACATGTGGGCCCCCATGTGTGGTTTTGGTAATTAATGACAATCTCTATGGACTAATGCTTGTATCAAGTTGTACTTGTAGAAATTGTCCATAGGCAATGCATGAACCATATGTTGGCTTCAAGGTTTGGAGAAGAAGAAAGTGAAGAGGATCAAGTGGTGACCAAGGTGTTCAAAGAGTGATCCACAGATTGGTCATGTGAGAGTTAAACCTGAAGATCTCATGCTTAAAGCTTGCCATCCTCGGTGATCATGGATCGATGAAGACAAGGTCAAAGTAAAGGTTTCCCCATGTTGTATGGGGGAGTAACATGCAAGTCTTCATCAAGCAAGTGCGTACAAGAGCAATCAAGAAAGGTGTTCCATCTTGAGAAGGACAAGACCGTCTAAATCATAATCAAGTGGAATATGCGCAAGGCAAAGGTATGATCTTGATAGGGTTTCTTTCTTACCGGTCTCGTGGTGTTAGTTGGGGAGACCGGTTTATAGGATAGACAACCGTACTATCAAGAGGGGCTCCCAAGTGAGTAACTCGATCATATCGTTCAGAGAGAGCTCAAACCTTTGCATACTTAGCATCATAATTTCTTGGTTGTTATTTGGATCTTATCCATGTGAGGTTCTAGAGCTTGTGGTAATATTCATAACAAGCCCTAGTTCATCAAAAACGGATTTCCCCTTTATATCTTATTGCGTTTTTATCTTGGAGGTTTTACCGGTTTGTCTTTTAGAGATAGTTAAAACCTTCCATTATTTGGTTCTTACTCATGTGAGGATTTAGAGCTTGCTTTAATCTCCATGACAAGATCTAGTTCATCAAAAACGGATTTCATATGCATTCTCTACTACGTTTTTGATGTTGGAGGTTTTACTGGTTTGTCTTTTTGAGAGAGGTTAAACCTTTCGTCATTTGATTCTATACTACCTTGCTGGACTATTATGTTTTTTCCGTATGATCTTGTAGAGCTTATTGTCCTCTTTAAAACGAGTCCAAGATCATCAAAATCTGAGTCCGGATGCAAAAGTTATGGATGTTTTCTTATTGGTCTTTCTGCCAGTTTTTGTAAGACCAGAGACTCCGGACCGCGTACAGTACGTCCTCCAGATTGTCCCCGTTTGGCCTGGGTACACCGGAGACTCTGATCCTAGTGCGGACACTCCGGACCGGGCGATTCCTGGGCCTAACGGTTGGATTTCTAGGGACCTATTTAAGGGGCCCTTCTTCCCCAATGGTTCCCTAGCTCTCTTGCAAGTTTTCCCCCACCATTGTTGAACTTTTGAAGCTTGCTACCCCCCTTCAATCCCTCCCTTGATTCTTGCATATACTTTAGGGATTTGAAAGAGGAGATCTAGATCTACAATCCTACCAATCCATCTCTCCTCTAAGTGAGGGGAACATCTTGGGATCTAGATCTTGGAGTCTTTTGTGGATTTCCTCCTTTGTTCTTCCTCTCTTATTCCCCCACAAGCTTTTGTAGCTTTGGTGGAATTTGGGAGAGAAGGATTTGAGCACTACTTGTGTTCTTGCCATTGCATTTGGTGCATCAGTTTGAGTTCTCCCCGGAGGATTTGGTGAGTGAAAGTTGAGAAGCTTTTTACTCTTGGGTTCTTGGAACCCTAGACGGTTTGTTGGTGTTGCAGGTTGTGGCCTTGGTGGCGTTTGTTGGGAGCCTCCAATTAAGTTGTGGAGAAGTGCCCCAACCTTGTGAGAGGTTCCGGTTTGCCACCGACAAGTGCATCGATAGTGGATGTCTGGATCGATCCCATTGGGGTGAGATTCACCGGAGAATAAGGGAGGCCTTTTGTGGCGTTGGTGGTTTGATACCACCCCCTCTCCAAACGAGACATACTCCATGTTGGGAGGAACTCGGTAAAATATCGTTGTCCCTGCGTGCCTCGGTTATCTCTATACCCGAGCTATTTACTTATGCACTTTACATTGTGATAGCCTTCGTGCTTGAAGTAATATATATCTTGCTATCACTTTGTTGCTTGTATTGCTTAGCATAAGTTGTTGGTGGACATAGGTGAACCTTAGTTGTTCTAGGTTGTGATTTACAAAGTAAACACTAGTTTTATTCCGCCTTTGTTGAGCCACTCTAGGAAAAGTTTTAATTGCCTATTCACCCCCCCCCCTCTAGGTGACATGCATATTCTTTCAATTGGTATCAGAGCTCGGTCTCTCATTTTAGGCTTCACCGCCTTGAGAGTAAAGATGTCGGCTAGGGGATTAGTGCACAAGGACACACTCACATTCGATGGCACAAATTATGATGTTTGGAAAATTTGCATGCTTAATTTATTTCGGGAAATTCACCCAATTATCGAGGGATATCTATATGTGGGTTTCTCTTCTCCTATGGATACCCAAAACGAATCTTTAGAGGAGAAGTTGAACTCTCATATAGATGCTCTAGCTACTAAAATTCGTTTGCATGTTGTGAGCAATGTAGTTCTTTCTTCTATCATGCCTTATTCAAGCGCTCGTGAGATATGGACCAAGCTTCAAGATAAATATAGCAAGTCCAACATTATTGAGGATGATTGTGTTGCTTCCACTTCTGGTCGAGATGAGTTCTCATCCTCTACCACTTCACCAACATGTGACTTTTCACAAGGAAATGATATGGTGATAGAAATTGCAATATGGATAGTGTGTTCACTATTTGTAATCCCTCATATCTATCTAGTTGCAATGATCTATCTTTGGACCTTAACACTTCTAGCACTCAAAATTCCTCACATGCTTGTGTTAATAGTCCTTGCATATCATGTAGAAATGACTTGAATAAATGTCATGATGATATGCGCATGTTGTCTTGTTGCCATGATAAAAATGCTTCTATTTCCTCTAGTGCTTGTGTTGCTAACCATGTAGAGGAAAACGAAGATTCTATGGGCCAAGACAAGGTCTTGAAGAGAGTTACAAGTGTAATCTCATCATCACCTTCCTCCGGTTCTCACATGTGCCTTATGGCTAAGGGAACAAAGGTAACCTCTTTAAATCCCATTGTATCTCATGATGATGATGATGAGGTTGAGAATGATAATGATGATTATAGAGGTAAGTATGATATTACCTCTATTAAGAAAATGGGAGAGGTTGTCTATATCGCTCTCTTCAAAAATAAAATTGCTTCCTCCAACTTTCTTGAAATCTTGAATTGTGCCATAGAAGGCAATGATCTTATTGAGGAGCAAGAAAACTTAATTGATGAAAAGTTTGCACTTGAGCGTGAGTATGCTAATGTAGTTGCACAACTAAAGGACTCCCTTGAAGAATAACAAACCACCAAAGAATCTCTTGAGCAGACTTTTACTCTAGAATTATCTAGAGTAAAGGAATACCATGATAGAGAACTTGCGGTGGCTAACTCCTTCAAGGTTAAAAATGATGAACTTGAAGTTGCTTATGCTAAACTTGTTGAGGATTTTAAGCACCTCTAAAATGGCTCTCGGGTCATTAAGAGGGAGCTCATCAAACTCACCGAGTCACATGAGCAACTTAAAGCTTAATATTTAAAAGAGCTTGACAAGTTGCCCTCACCTTTTGCTAATAATAATGATGCTTGTGCTACTAACTCTATTTCTTGTGAAGCATCTATTTTGAAGGAGAATGTTGAGCTAAAGTCTCAACTTGCTTTGCTAACTAGCAACTATGGGAAATTAGAAGAAAGTCATGTTAAGCTCTCGAGCTCGTATGAGGATCTTCTAGTCTCCCATGGTAAGCTAAAGTTAGCTCATGAGGCCATCGTGTCAAAGGTAACATCTAGTGGGCCTCATGTGGACATTAGCACTACATCTACTCCAAATGTTATATTGCCATGTGCTAGTCCTTGTAGTTCATCCTCTCACAACCATGATATATCTCGTGATGAATTACATTCCGTGACTTGTTGCTCTAACAATGTAGCATCTACTTCCTCTAGTGTTTTTGTTGAAACTAACCATGTAGAGGAAATCAAAAGGCTCAAGGCTCAAGTCACTTCTTTGAAGAATGACTTGAAAAATGGTCATCAAGGGAAGGTCACACTCAACAAAATCTTGAGTGTGCAAAAATCCCCTAACGACAAGAGTGGGCTTGGATTCAACTCCAATATCAAGAACAAGTCCACTATCAAGTTGAAGCACAAGGACAACAAGAAGAATGGCCAAGATCAAGTCAATAATCCGGCCAACATTGTTTGCTTCAAGTGCAAGGAAGAAGGGCACCATGTTAGATCTTGCCCATTGAAGAAAAAGCCTCTTAGTGTGAAGCAACAAGGGAAGCGGCCTCAAGCTCCACCTCAAGTCATTAATGGGCCTCCTCCTAAGAGGACTACTCGAGATCTTCCTCGAGTTGTGGCTTCACCTAAGAAGAAAGATGGCAAGAGTAGAACTTGCTACATATGTCGTGAGAAGGGGCATATTTCTTCCTCATGCACTATCGGTATCTCCTCATCCAACCCTATCATTATTGATGATGCTTATTCTCTTTGTAAGGATGAGGTTGGCAATGTGTTTGCCAAATTTTTTGGTGCCCAATGTGGTGTCAAGAAAAGATCCATTTGGGTTGCCAAGACTATTGTGACTAACTTCTTAGGACCCAACTTGGTTGGGGACCAACAAGCCAAAACTTGATCAATAGGTATTGTTTAAGGGCATTGGAGACTTGGTTACGTTATGAAGAATTGAGGGATCTTCATCAATTATTTGTGTCAAGCCAAGTCATTTGGATTATCATGATTATGTTATATATCCAATGTTCCTCCTTGCGGTAACATATGCTTAACTCATTACATTGAAAGTTACTCGCCCCCTTGTGCATGTGTTGGTTTTGTATCTTCCATGCTTTTGTACATGTTGTGCTTTCCACCTAATTATCTTGAGGTATCAAGCATATTTGTGTATGATTAGGTGGCACACCATGTATGTATGTTTCTTGTGTTTGAGCCTTACTTGGTTACATTTGGTATCTTATTTGGCTCTTGTGAGAGATTAATGGATTATCCCATTTTGGGGGAGTGTTATGCTTGGGCATTCCACAATCCTAAAATTGTGTGTACATGAGTAATACCACCTAGTATTTATATTGGATTATTGTCTAGTCTCTATGTGGTATAATTCTCATGAGAAATTTAAGTTTTATAAGGTCCATTAATTATCTCTATTTGTATACTTTTGCCTCATGTTGGTTTCATGGTAGTATCACATTATGGTGGAGTCATATGCTTAGTGCATATTACAATCCTAGAAAATGTGAACATTCGAGGTTGTGTCACTTAGAATTGATATTGATAATTATCTAGCTCCTATGTGACACATTTTGCTCATACAAGTTCCAATTTTCCTAAATGCCTTTATTGCTCATATTTTGGATCTTGTATGTGAGAATGTTTCTTGGTATGTGTTTCCTCATATTTAGATATATATATCCTCATGGAAACCATTTGCTTCAAGCTACTCTAATCACTAGTGATTGTGTGACTATTGGAAGCTACAAAGAATCTTGTTCGAAGCATCAATTGTAATTCTTATATTTTGTTATATGCTTCTTGTTGTGACTATGATCTTGGATATCCATGCAATCTACCTTGGGAAAAGTATACCCAATATTTATTGTCCTTGGACAATGAATACTCAATTTATGGTAGAATTTATTGATCATATTCACGTTGGCCCTTGCTTAATCTTGTCCTATCTATGACCAAGTAAATGTTTTGTGTGCTCCCATGCCTTACTTGCCTCTTATGAATCTTCTTATTTTATTGATATCCTCTTGTGTTTTATTTAATATAGGTAGTAGTGATGATCTCATTTGTGTACATTTTGCATTCAAAAGAATATTATATATAATGTACTACTTATGGGTGAGCTCTCCTATATTATCTAGAACAATCCTTTGATGCTTCTTGTTTTGTTCCATATCATGTTTTATATGCTTGGAAGCTCAATCTTTTCGTTTTGGTATTTTGTGCCATCATGAAAAGTTTGGGGAGTTTTGTTTCTTGTTGGAACCTTGCTCTTTTTGGGAGTTGGTTTTGTCTCATTCCTTGTTTCATGTTTTGTCTATTTTTAGAATGAGATAAATCCTTGAGCATTTGTGTTCTTATAAATCTTTTGCTCTTTGGATTTTACCTAGTTTATTTGTTGAACTTGTGAATCTTTCATGTGTTGAATTGGTCCTTTGATACAATTTGGACACCATTTGTCATGTCTCACTCTTGTGTGTGACATCTCGGTTTACTTGGTGCTTTTGTTCAAATTGTATCTCCTTTTTGGTTCTTGAAAGCCTCGTGCAGGCATATTTACTACATGTTTATATTATGGCATGTTTGCTTTCTTTGATCCAATATATAGGGAAAACTCCACCAAATCCCATCGGCTAAGTTGTGCATGAAATTCAATTTCATATCAATATGCACATATTTATGTCGGGTGATTTTCTTCTGCACCCTATTTGTGGGGCGTCCCTTCTGTATCATATTGAGTGCTCCTTTTGGTGGGGGGTATGCGACCCCGGCGTTGTTGTGCGCTGGTGTGACTGGTTGATTTGGACCTCCAATAGGCGGCGGTGGAGGAGCTCCGTGTGCTATTTCACCTGGCACAGGTGCGTTTCCGAACGCAGGGATTGGAGCTTGTTGCCTCATCTGCATCATGCCTTCGCTGAGTTTCTGGAACTCGCGGCAGTCCTTGAGCATGTGGCTAGCTTTCTTTTTGCCATCTTGTTTGTCGATGTAGAAGTGGATGGTGCATGGACCCGAAAGTTTGTCGAATGCCGAGGGTCCGTTCTCGCGGTCGCGGCGTTGCCACGACTGCGTTGGTCGTCCGTTGTCGCGGAAGTTTCCGCTGCGGTATCCTCCGTTGTTGCGGCTGTTGTCGTTACGGCGGTCGGCGTAGCCGGCTGCGACCATGTCGGGTCCGTCGCGGTCCTCGTAGACGCGCGATCTCCTCTTGCTGCAGCGTTCGCGTCTTTGGCCGTAGTCGTCCTCTTCATCTGATTGCGCCCGCTGGATGCAATCTTCGTCGTCTGCCCAACTGTTGGCGATTTCCATGAGCTGGTCGAGTGTCTTGGGCTTTACACATCCAAGTTTCTCCTTGAAGTCTGGGCGCTTGACGCCGTCCCTGAAGGCGTCGATGGCCCGCTCTTCGGAGATGTGTCCTGCGGAGTTCTTGGTCGTAGACCATCATAGTATGTACGAGCGAATAGATTCACCCGATCTCTGAGTGCAGGCTCGCAATTCTTCGATTGAGGCGGGCCTCTTGCTGGTGCCTTTGAAATTTCGTATGAAGCTATAAGCGAGCTCCTCCCAGCTTCGGATGGATCCTGATGATAGGCTGCTAAGCCAGACCCGCGCCGCGCCTGTCAGTTGCAGCTGAAGGCATTGCATGGCGGTTTCTTTGTTGCCTCCGTGAAGCTTAACGGATGACAGATGGTCACTGAGCCAGGACTTTGGATCTTGCGTGTCGTTGAACTTCGGAGTATCCGAAGGAAGCTTGAAGTTGCGTGGCATCTGTGTTCGCCGGACGGATCTGCTGAAGCATCGAGCCCCGCAGAGTTCTCCTTCGTCTTCATCCATCTCAGATTCAGACGAGCATGCGCGTTTGGCGCGTGCTTTGTCGATCTTGCGCTGTGTAAGCTTGTCTCTGGCGCCGTAGTCATGTTTATGGCGGTGTGAGCTCTTCTTCCTTCGAGGAAGATCGTGTTCTTCTTCATCTTCGGATGAGGGAGTGGGGCTCCGGTCGCGCCTGGCCGGAGCTTTCTTCTTCGGCTCCGTAGGAGCGTCTTCGTGGAGCGCAGCTCCGATTAGTCCTAGTCCGGTGAGTGCGGACCTATGCATGGCCCTTTTCAGATCCCCCTCCGGAGGTGGGTGAGCCGCGAGATACGCAGTGGCTGCCATGATCGCAGCTTGTGGCGTCTTCGGGGTGATGTTGCCGTCGGCATCCATATCCATGAACGATGTGTGGAGAGTTCGGGTCGCGTCACGCCGCTCCTTCGGGTCCATGTTTTCCACCCGAGAGCGGTGCTTGTTTTCCCTGGTTTCCGTTTGTGCTAGAGCCGGGTCCCATGGCGGAGAGCGTAGCTCGTCGCGCACTGGACTCAGAGGCTGCTTTCTTGCGTTTGTCGAGCGTCTCCTGCATCTTGACTTGTTTCTTGTGCTCCTCGATGAGTAGGTAGTGGTATGCCCTCAGCAGATCACGTGGGGAGTCCAGAGGTAGGACTATTTCGCCTGCGACGGCGCGGCGTGCTTCGACCCATCCTTCTTTGCTAAGTTGGATGAGGTGGCCCCTATTTTCCCCGTCTTCGCCGTTTCCGTCCTGCGGGTTGGGGTTGGGCGGCGGGTTAGGCGTTTCCTCGTCGGTTTGGATGACTACGGCGCACAGATAGCGCCTGCAGATTGGTTGGCTGCTGCCGCAACTTTCGGATCCGGAACCGTAGGTCCCTTCATCCGAAGGTGGATCGCACAGATCGGAGTTGCAGCTACTGCTGCTGTAGAACTCATCTGTTGATGGTGACGTGCGTAGCACGGGGTGTGGAGCCCATGAAGCGGGCCTGATTGATGGCACGGGCACCCGCTCAGGGAGGCGGAGGGTGCCAGTTTGTCCCACCTGGAAGCAGAAGCTCCCGAACAAGATTTCGAGTCCGTCGCCTACGAGCTCGAAATCCTTCATGGTATCCGGCGAGTGGGCGGTGAAGTCGAAAGCGCCGAAGAGGAGGCGATTCTCCGTCGCCGCGGAGTTGTAGATCGATCGGGTCGGAACCGTCACGACCGCACAATCAGCAGCCCCAATTCCCACAGACAGCGCCAATTGACGAGGTTTGATCTCGTCAATGCCCATTGTTATGGACTTGGGTTTTGGAGAAGATGGGGATGCTGGAGATCGTGGCACGGTTAACAGACAAGCAACCAGGGGACACGAGATTTACCCAGGTTCAGGCCCCCGGAGGGAAAACCCTACTCCTGCTTGTCTGCTCTTTGATTATGGCGGAACCGAAGGTTACAGGGTGCGCAGATTCGATCTGGCGTGGATGCGTGAGTCTATTGTGTGTTTCTTCTCCTCCTCGTTGGCCCCTCCTAGCCTTTATATATGGGGAGGCTAGGTCTCGGGTGCCGATACGAGTAGGTTACAAGTTGTATTCAAACTCTAGTTTTGTTCTCCAAGGACTCGAAGACGTCATGGGCCTTGGTCACCTGCAAATCTTCATGGGCCAGCGTATGTCTGTCGTGGGCCTTCCTTGGGCTGGACTAGGTATGCTAAAGTTACGTACCCGTAGGGTATAACCATGTCAGTAGCCCCCGAGTGATCAGTCGAATCGTAGATTCGGCTGAGGACTCTTCAATCCTTCGGGTGCAACTCTGTCTTTCAAGAGAATGTGTAGGGATTGTTGATGTGTGTGCCTGACTCACCCGACGGATCAGGGTCAGTTAACTGTCTTAGGACGAAACAACACGATCTTCTTCAGGTTCGGGTCCCTCAACCCGGACCTGGAACATATGCTGGCGTAATTCGACTCAGGCCGCGGAGGACTTACAGGAGTGGAATTCCAGTGAATTTAACTGTTGTACCCAACGCGTCCGTCGGGATTTTCCATCGCACCTGTTGGCACGGATTTTGACTAGCAGTGCGCAGTCATGTGCGTTGCCAGGCCATCAGATGATATCTGTTGGTCTTATCTTTGCATCACAGACGCAGCATCCGAATGTTTATCACCGCGGAGGTGTTTCGGGTGGCCAAGGAGGTCATTGCTCACTTAGCGTTAATTAGGGCAGGGTTGCCGAAAAGTTTTTGCATGCTGATCCGGAAGATCACAGTCGAAGATTTCATAGGGTGCGCGACCAGCGCTCCCTATGGGAGTAGCCCCCAAGTGTCTGTTCGAGTCGTAGACTCGAACGGAGACTTTAGTTCAAGCATTGTTTCAGTTGTTAAGTCCATAGGACTCAAAAAATTTCGGATGCTTAAATCCATTCTCCCTATGGGAGTATCCCCCGAGTCCGTAGTGGACTCGTAGACTCGACGTAGGACTCGAAGATCTTGTGTGTGCGTGACCGGCGCTCCAGTTTGGAGTAGCCCCCGAGTGTCTGGCGGAGTCGTAGACTCGGGCAGAGACTCGAGTCTGGTATCGTACAGTTGTAGTAGGAAATCTCGTGGGCGTACCGCTGACCCGGAAGTACATCGGGTGCGCGACCAGCGCTCCTGATAGGAGTAGCCCCCAAGTATTTAGTCGAATCGTAGATTCGAGTGAGTACTTTTAGTTGTGGAGCCGAAGTGGTGCTAGTATAGCTTTTGATGACGTCAGTGCTGACGATCGATGACCTCAAGCGTCTGCTACGCCAGAGATGACTTGACTGGACGAAGCGTGGGTCCCACTTCCTGACTTTGAATTGACTGGTCACGCGCGGCGTGGAGATGATTACGGCGTCTCCTCGATTTCCGCGCGTAGTGGACGGCGTGGTAACGACGGTTCGTTGTGGTGCTGACACGTGTACGGCCAGATCTACCGTTGGCGTTAGGTCTTCTCGATGGACGGCCAGCGTGCTTCGTCTTCGCTGTTATAATCCGTGGTGAAATCGTGGTTTGTTTTTCACCGTACCAGTTCATCTGTTCGCTGCTTCCTTGCGCTCGAGCGATTCTTGCTTCGCGCTGAGATTTCCTTCCACATTTCCGTCGTTCTTGGTACGTTTTCACCGCGGGTGCCGCCGTAGCGTGATGGGGAAACCAAAGAAGTCTTCATCTGCGGTTGGGACCAGCGCCGCTGGAGGAAAGAAGGGCGCCGCCGCTGCTCGTGTCACCGATGGCGGCTGGCGGCAATCAGAGACGCGGGAGAGCGATCTCCGTAAGCTTCGCGAGCGGGGCCTGATCCCGCAAGACACGACGGCCGTGAGACTCCTCGGCAATGAGGTAATCCCCCGTCCCCCATCTGGGTACCGGGTTATGTTCCTCGCCTTCGTTTTGCGTGGGTTTTCGTATCCAGTCCATGACTTCCTTCGTCGACTGCTCTTCTTCTATGGGATTCAGCTGCATCATCTGTCTCCCAATTCTCTTCTTCACATTGCGTGTTTTATCACACTTTGCGAGTGTTGGCTTGGCATTGAGCCACACTTTGGCCTCTTCCGGAAGCTTTATTCCGTGAAGAGGCAGTCTGGTTCGGATGGTGTGTATCCCATTGGGGGTTTCATCATCTCCCTCAGTCTCAATGTGCAGTTCTTTTCCTTTTCCATGTCCGAATCTGTCCAGTACTGGCGGAGGAAATGGTTTTACATCCGTGATTCCGTACTGCCTGGGCAAGATTTTGGTCTCGTTCCTTTTGACCCCTCCCAATTGATTGAGAAGAAAAGATCCTGGAAAAATCAAATCTTAGACGGTGAGGTGGCGGAGATAGAGGCCCTGTACCATCGTGTGGAGGAGCTCCAATTGATTCCTGAGAAGGAGGTGAACGGTGTCGATATCATCCGGATGTTTCTTGAGCGTCGGGTGCAGCCTCTCCAAGCGAGAGCGCATCCGATGTTCCTTTACTCTGGGCGCCGTGATCCGACGAGGGTTTCGAGTGAGAAAATCTCCGAGGTGGAACTTGACAAGGCTCTTCGCGCGATGTTGAAGTTCAAGGCCGACGAAGAAATCCCGGGGAAGTCGCTGACTCCTCCCTTCTCTTCGACGTTGGTCGTACCGAAGGTGTAGATTTGCGCACGTAGTGCTCCCCTTTTTTGTTGGGTGTGTATTTGTGTCCTTTGTTTGCTAACAAAGTTTCTTCTCATCTTGTAGAGCTTCAAAGTGCCGGGCATGGCACCACCATTGCCCGAAAGGTATCCGAATGCCCCGGATAATGAAGTGGTGGATTCCGTGTCCGAGCCTCCGTCGGCGCGATCTCCGGTGGAGGATGCCGATGAGTCGAGTGAGGACCATACGCGCAAGCGATCACGGAGCTCGAGCGAGTCTTCAGATGCTTCAACTCCTCCGACTCCCAGAAATCCTCTAGGCCTTGAGCGTCATGATGATGTTCAGGGGGTTCTTCCTCTCCCCTTCCTGCCATTCCTGTGCGGGCTGTTGCTCCGCACCCGCCAGCAAAGCGGAAGAAGGAAGAAAAGAAGGAGGAGAAGAAGGAAGAGAAGAAAGAGGAGAAGAGGGCCCGAAGGGCTTCTCCTGTCTTCGACCTGAGCGCGTTGGGCTCGTAAGTTTTCTTGTTGCCATTGTTGTCCTTTGTTCCCTTGTTATTTTTGCACCTGTGTTGATTGGTTCATATGCAGGCAATCCTCCGACGGCTCTAGTCATGGTGCACGCGAGATGATGGGGGAGTCGAACATTGCGTCGCCTCCTCCTCAGACGGTGGCGACTTCTGGTGATGCTGCGCCAGTTCCTCCTGTGCAGGAGAGGCTGATGGTTGCGCCTCAGAATTTCGCAGGCGGGCCTGCGGGTTCGCCTTCGGAGCACGTAAGTTTTTCTGCTTGGCGTTACGGGGGGAGCCCCCGAGTGTCTTCGTGTGCTGATGTTGTTTATGCTTCTTTGTGTTGGGCGTAGCCCCCAAGTCCTGCTCTTACTACTATTGCCTGTTGCTGCAGCCTTTTGTCCAAGAGGCCAAGCGGCTGGTGGAGGAACGCCTGACGCTGGAGGCGAAACTGCGGCAGCTTCAAGGTATTCGACTGCCTTGTAGTACTTTTCTTGCTTATCCTGGTCCTTTTCGTTGACACTTGCTTGTTGTAAATGCAGAGGAGCATAACGACTCTCTCCGTGAGGTCGATGCTCTGAAGAAGAGCCTTGGCCAATCGGAGCAGAAGGCCGAAGCTGCCGCTGGGGCGAGAGAGCGCCTTGAGCTGGAGCTGACGAAGGCAGCCGAAGCGAAAGAGCGCCTGCAGCAGGAGGCCGCAGATCGTGAGGAGCAGTTGGCCACCGTTGCGGCTGCTCGTGAAAAAGGGGTGGCGGAGAAGCTCATGGCTGCTGCCAAAGCTATTTCGGGTGAGCGTTAGCTTTTGTACTTGCTCCTTTTTCTGCGGATCTTCTTCTATGTTGCCTTTTCTTCATGTTTTCTTCTTTTTGTCTCAGATGTCGCAGGCATCGAGTTCGACCGCGGTGCTCTGGAGCACGGGAGTGCTCTAGATGATGCCACTGTAGCGCTCGAAGACCGCTGCAGCACCGTCGTCAACTCCCTCGCCAAGGCGAAAGAGGTCCTTGGTCGCTTCTACCAGGAGCTCTTCCCGAAGGGCACATCCCTTGAAGATGTGAATGCCCTGGCAGAGGCTCTATCAGCCGAAGCGCCTGCAGCGTATAAGCGCAAGCAGAAGGGCATCGGCGCGTCCGTCGGGCTGGCGATGGCCATGGCGGCTGGGGCGGAGCTGGACCTGCCCCAGATTACTTCTCGGATGCCGATGGCTGCGGATGGATCCGAGGTAGCCTTCGCCGCCTACTCCACTCGTTGCAGACGATATGGGCCCAAGCTCATTGACTTGTTGTCTGAGTATGCATTGCGGCAGCAGGGCGAGGCCAAAGCTAGGCAGTCTGGTTCTAAGGCGACTCAGTGCCCTCCGCCTTAGGCGTAGTAGATGTAGGGTAGCTTGTAGTCTATTTTTGTTGTAAATATCTTTTGTAGTACCATCCTTGTGCCACGTAGTGGCCTTATATGCTTTAATGAATTTCTCCGAGTTGTGCTCTATCCTTGGCTGAATGTCTGTGTGCCTTCTTTTTTCTGCTGCTATAGGTTCCTTCGGGTGCTGACCCGGTTGACACTTCATCCGAAAGGCCCTTGCGAGCATCATTGGATGATTCCTCGCAGCTCGCTTTTCTTCGAGATCGCGTGCGTAGCTTGGAGAGAGATTTGCTTGGGTTACGCGGTCGCGCTGATGTTTGGAAATCCAAAGCAGACTGTGGTGCAGCCAGAGAGGAGTATTTGATGGCGGAGCTGGGTCGGTTGTCTGAGCAGCTGCAATGTAAGTTGATCCTTCTTTCGAGCTGTAGCTCAGTTCTTCGGGTGAGCCTGCTGGCCTTACTCTTGTTTTGTGCGGTTGTCGCAGGTGCCAATCTTGCTCCGAGGGAAGAAAAGGAGCGTATTGCCGTTCGAGTCAATTGCTTGACTCAACAGGACATGGAGGCCGGTGGCTTCTTCTGGATGGATTGTGATCGTGCCATAGTTCTGGCGACGGTGCAGGATCGTGTCTACCAGGTTTTGCGGGTGCTCCGCCAGGTGCAGACATCGCTTTCCTCGGTGTTGCACGTCATGTTTCCGTTGGATGCTGCGCCAACGACCCTTGCAGGTCTTCTGACGAAGTTTCGGAGTGCCAGCAATGTCAAGGAGCTGGTGCGACAGCAGCTCGTCGCAGGAGTGAAGGCTGCCTTGTCTCTTGTGAGGGTGCATCGCCCTGATGTAGATTTGGCTGTTGTGGCGACTGGGCCACCTCCTCGACCAGATGGTGGCGAGTGGAATATGCGTCCGCATTACGCAGCTGTAAGGCAGTATGCCGAACAGATTGTAGATTTGTTTGAGCAGCGTGCTCAGGTTATTCTTCAGAATAGGTAGGACCTGAAAATAAACAGATAGATGTAAAATTTGTATATTGCGGCTGGGCGTGTATGTGCCCTTTGTTGTAAAGGATCGCTTGTTAGCGAGCACACAGTGCTTTGATTTAGTACGTGCCCTTTTCGTTTGCCTGACGTGGTCAGCTACTCAGGTGTACACGTTTTGTCCTCAGTCGATGAAATCGTGAGGTGGGGGAGCCCTCGAATGCGTATGTAGCATGTAGTAAAGTTGCAGAAAGTAGTCAACCGAGGGTTGGGGATGAGGTACTTAGCTTTATTTATATCGTAATGGAGGAGGTACATGATTCGGCTGAGTAGCCTTGGCTGAAAGCCTTATTGAGAGTAAAAACGGGGTAGGTCGCTACGGGTAGAATCGTCGCAGGTGCGAGACGTTCCACGGGTTGGAGTATGCGACTCCAGACTCCACGTGCTTGAGGCGATAGGCGCCACCTGGGATGACTTCGGTGATGACATAGGGTCCTTCCCATGGCGAATCGAGTTTGTTCGGTCGCTTTTGCTTGAGTCGCAAGACGAGGTCTCCTTCGACGAAGGACCTTGGGCGCAGCCGGCGGCTGTGATAGTTGCGGATTTTCTGCTGGTACACCGCTGATCGAGCGGCTGCTATATCCCGCGCTTCATCGAGTGTATCGACGGCGTCTTCGAGTGCAGCCGTGGATTCAGCTTCGCTGTACGCGATGACTCATGGAGCCTGATGGCGTACTTCGGCTGGTAGCACAGCCTCGGCTCCGTGTACCATGAAGAATGGTGTGTAGCCGGTGGAGCTGTTTGGCGTAGTCCGTAGGCTCCACAGGACAGACGGTAGCTCTTTCGTCCAGTTTCCAGCTTTATGCTCGAGTGAGCTCATGAGGCGTTTCTTGATGCCGGCGCCGATTAGGCCGTTGGCCTTTTCCACTTGCCCGTTTGTTTGCGGGTGTGCCACTGAGGCATACGTGATATTGATCCCGAGGCCTTCGCAGAAGTCCTGGAATTCTTCGGAGATGAAGTTCGATCCGTTGTCGGTGATGATGTTGTGCGGTACGCCAAACCTGTAGACAATGGATTCGAAGAACTTGACGGCGGTTTTGCCCTTCTGGTTGGTGACTGGCATGGCTTCGATCCACTTGGTGAATTTGTCGACTGCGACTAGGAGGAAGACGTGTCCCCCCTTCGCGGATTTTGGCAGTTTGCCGATCATGTCGAGGCCCCATTGGGCAAAAGGCCAGGCTATGGGTATGGGTCGAAGTTCGGACCCAGGTGCGTGCGGCTTGTCGGCGAACCATTGGCACCCGTTGCATCTTCGGACGATGTCTTTCGCGTCGCTCATGGCCGTTGGCCAGTAGAATCCTGCTCGCAGAGCTTTGGCGACGAGGGAGCGGCTACCTGCGTGGTGGCCGCAGATGCCCTCGTGGATATCTTGGAGTATGGCTTTGCCGTCGTTGATGGTGACGCACCGTTGTAGTACGCCCGTAATGCTGCGTTTGTACAATTCGCTGTTGATGATGGTGAAGGCTTTTGACCGACGAGATACGCGTCGGGCATCTGTCAGGCTGTCTGGCAATTCTCCGTTTATCAGGAACTGGAGGTATGGTCGTGTCCAAGTTTCTTCGACTGCCGTGACCTGCATCAGGTTGACCATGGCGACTTCGGTATCCAACTTTTCGGGTCCTTCATGACCTTCGGGTAGCGTAGCCCCCGAGTGTTCTGCTTCTTCGGGTGATCCCTTGGGGAATTTCCGCTTGATGGATGGCACGCAGATTTGTTCGAGGAACACACCTGGTGGTACCTTTGCACAAGTGGAGCCGATGTTGGCGAGTCTATCGGCCTCCTCGTTGCTCTCTCTTCCAATGTGCTGAAGTTCGCAGCCGTCGAATTCTCCTTTGAGTGCGTTGTATAGCGCGCGGCACACGATCATGTTTTCGGCGTGTGCGTCGCACTCATTCATCGTCTGCTGTACGACAAGGTTGGAGTCACCGTAGATGACCAGGCGCGTTGCGCCGCATATTTTTGCCATCTTCATGCCGTGGATGAGGGCTTCGTATTCGGCCTCGTTGTTGGAGGCTCTGAATTTCATCCGAAGGATGTACTTCATCTTGTCACCTTGCGGGAAGGTCAGTATGGCTCCTGCCCCTGCTCCGGCTTCGCGTTTGGAGCCGTCGAAATGCATTGTCCAGGACTGCGACATGTCTGGTGTGTCAGGCAGCTGCAGCTCCATCCAGTGCACCAGGAAGTCCGGAAGGACTTGAGATTTGATTGCGTGTCGCTTCTCGTAGATGATGTCCAGGGGTGATAGTTCAATGCCCCACAGGGCCACGCGTCCTGTGGCCTCTGGGTTATTCAGGATGCTGTTTAGGGGTGCCTCATTGACGACCATCACCTGATGCTCCTGGAAGTAGTGGCTCAGTCGTCGAGCCGTCATGAACACGCCGTAGGCCAGCTTCTGGTAGTGCGGGTACCGCTGTTTTGTTGGAGTGAGAACCTCGCTGAGGTAGTAAATTGGGCGTTGTACCCCGTGGGTCTTGCCTTCTTCGGGTCATTCGACCACGAGTATTGTGCTGACCACCTGGTGTGTGGCTGCTATGTACAGCAACAGGGGTTCGCGCTCTTTTGGCGTGACCAAAACGGGCGAGGTGGAGAGGAGCCGCTTGAGGCTTTCGAATGCGTCGTTGGCTTCTGGTGTCCACTCGAACTTGTCTGCCTTGCGCAGCAGCTGGTAAAATGGTAGGGCCTTCTCGCCCATGCGGCTGATGAACCTGCTTAGTGCCGCTACTCGCCCTGCGAGCTGTTGAACGCCCTTGAGGTTTTTCGGCTTCTCCATTGTCATGATAGCTTTTATTTTCTTCGGGTTCGCTTCGATCCCTCGTTGAGAGATGAAGTACCCGAGCAGCTGACCCGAGGGGACGCCGAAGGCGCACTTTTCTGGATTGAGTTTGATCCTGTAGCGATCAAGGTTGTCGAACGTCTCGCGGAGATCGTCGATAAGTGTTCTTGCCTCCTTGGTTTTGATGACTATGTCGTAGACATAGACTTGGACGTTGCGACCGATCTGGTCCTTGAGGCAGGCCTGCATGCATCGATGGTACGTGGCACCCGCGTTCTTTAGCCCGAAAGGCATTGTATTGTAGCAGCATACTCCGAACGGTGTGATGAACGCCGTTTTCTCTTGATCTTCGACCTTGAGTCGAATCTGGTTATAGCCTGAGTAGGCGTCGAGGAAGGAGAGTTTCTCACAACCTGCAGTCGAATCGATGATCTGGTCGATCCGAGGAAGAGGGAAGTGGTCCTTAGGGCAGTGTTTATTTAGTGACGTGAATTCCACGCACATCCGCAGGATGTCCGTGTCCTTCTTCGGGACCATCACCGTGTTTGCCAGCCACTCGCTTTCCTTGATTTCCCGGATGAAGTCTGCTGCGAGTAATCTGTTGATCTCCTTGCCGATGGCTTCAGCTCGTGGCTCCGACAGTCTTCAGATGGACTACTTGACTGGCTTGGTGTCTGGGAAGACTTTGAGTGCGTGCTCGGCGAATTCCATGGGAACTCCTGGCATGTCCGCAGGACACCAGGCGAAGATTTCCCAGCGCTCACGGAGGAATTCGACGAGCGCGCTTTCCTATGCGGTGCTGAGGTTGTTGGCGATCAGCGTCGTCTTGGAGGCATCCGTTGGATGGACCTGCACCTTCTTGGTGTTGATGGTGGAGTCGAAAGACATGTCAGGTGCGTTCTGCTTGGTGACTGGGGGTAGCCCATTGTCCGTCTCCTCGCGGAGCCTTACAAGCTCGTCTTGCATGCCGAAAGACTGGGAGATTTTGTTGAAATCCCTGTCGTATTGGTCCGATCGGGTGAAGCTCCCGTGGACTGTGATGACGCCCCTTGGTCCTGGCATCTTGAGTAGTAGGTATGCGTAGTGTGGGACGGCCAGGAACCTTGCGAATGCTACACGTCCTAGGATGGCGTGGTATTGCGACGGCCAGTCCACCACTTCGAATTCTAGGCGCTCCTGCCGAAAGTTGTCCGGCTTCCTGAAGATGACGTCGAGCCCTATTTTGCCCAGGGGGAAGATGCCCTTCCCTGGGACAATGCCGTGGAACGTTGTGTCTGATTGTTCCAGGCTGCATTGCGGGATCCGCATAGCTGCTAGAGTGCTTGCGAACATTAGGTTGATGCCGCCGCCACCGTCCATGAAGACGCGACTCATCTCGAAGCCTCCGATCTGCGCCTCTAGCACCAGGGCAGCATGACCTGGGCGAGGGATCTGGCAAGGGTGATCCGCGCGAGTGAATGTGATGCAGGACTCCGATCCACTGAGGTACTCAGGGATTGCAGGCGGAGTTGCCACGGCCATATTGATTTGTCGGGTGATTTTCTTCTGCACCCTATTTGTGGGGCGTCCCTTCTGTATCATATTGAGTGCTCCTTTTGGTGGGGGGTATGCGACCCCGGCGTTGTTGTGCGCTGGTGTGACTGGTTGATTTGGACCTCCAATAGGCGGCGGTGGAGGAGCTCCGTGTGCTATTTCACCTGGCACAGGTGCGTTTCCGAACGCAGGGATTGGAGCTTGTTGCCTCATCTGCATCATGCCTTCGCTGAGTTTCTGGAACTCGCGGCAGTCCTTGAGCATGTGGCTAGCTTTCTTTTTGCCATCTTGTTTGTCGATGTAGAAGTGGATGGTGCATGGACCCGAAAGTTTGTCGAATGCCGAGGGTCCGTTCTCGCGGTCGCGGCGTTGCCACGACTGCGTTGGTCGTCCGTTGTCGCGGAAGTTTCCGCTGCGGTATCCTCCGTTGTTGCGGCTGTTGTCGTTACGGCGGTCGGCGTAGCCGGCTGCGACCATGTCGGGTCCGTCGCGGTCCTCGTAGACGCGCGATCTCCTCTTGCTGCAGCGTTCGCGTCTTTGGCCGTAGTCGTCCTCTTCATCTGATTGCGCCCGCTGGATGCAATCTTCGTCGTCTGCCCAACTGTTGGCGATTTCCATGAGCTGGTCGAGTGTCTTGGGCTTTACACATCCAAGTTTCTCCTTGAAGTCTGGGCGCTTGACGCCGTCCCTGAAGGCGTCGATGGCCCGCTCTTCGGAGATGTGTCCTGCGGAGTTCTTGGTCGTAGACCATCATAGTATGTACGAGCGAATAGATTCACCCGATCTCTGAGTACAGGCTCGCAATTCTTCGATTGAGGCGGGCCTCTTGCTGGTGCCTTTGAAATTTCGTATGAAGCTATAAGCGAGCTCCTCCCAGCTTCGGATGGATCCTGATGATAGGCTGCTAAGCCAGACCCGCGCCGCGCCTGTCAGCTGCAGCTGAAGGCATTGCATGGCGGTTTCTTTGTTGCCTCCGTGAAGCTTAACGGATGACAGATGGTCACTGAGCCAGGACTTTGGATCTTGCGTGCCGTTGAACTTCGGAGTATCCGAAGGAAGCTTGAAGTTGCGTGGCATCTGTGTTCGCCGGACGGATCTGCTGAAGCATCGAGCCCCGCAGAGTTCTCCTTCGTCTTCATCCATCTCAGATTCAGACGAGCATGCGCGTTTGGCGCGTGCTTTGTCGATCTTGCGCTGTGTAAGCTTGTCTCTGGCGCCGTAGTCATGTTTATGGCGGTGTGAGCTCTTCTTCCTTCGAGGAAGATCGTGTTCTTCTTCATCTTCGGATGAGGGAGTGGGGCTCCGGTCGCGCCTGGCCGGAGCTTTCTTCTTCGGCTCCGTAGGAGCGTCTTCGTGGAGCGCAGCTCCGATTAGTCCTAGTCCGGTGAGTGCGGACCTATGCATGGCCCTTTTCAGATCCCCCTCCGGAGGTGGGTGAGCCGCGAGATACGCAGTGGCTGCCATGATCGCAGCTTGTGGCGTCTTCGGGGTGATGTTGCCGTCGGCATCCATATCCATGAACGATGTGTGGAGAGTTCGGGTCGCGTCACGCCGCTCCTTCGGGTCCATGTTTTCCACCCGAGAGCGGTGCTTGTTTTCCCTGGTTTCCGTTTGTGCTAGAGCCGGGTCCCATGGCGGAGAGCGTAGCTCGTCGCGCACTGGACTCAGAGGCTGCTTTCTTGCGTTTGTCGAGCGTCTCCTGCATCTTGACTTGTTTCTTGTGCTCCTCGATGAGTAGGTAGTGGTATGCCCTCAGCAGATCACGTGGGGAGTCCAGAGGTAGGACTATTTCGCCTGCGACGGCGCGGCGTGCTTCGACCCATCCTTCTTTGCTAAGTTGGATGAGGTGGCCCCTGTTTTCCCCGTCTTCGCCGTTTCCGTCCTGCGGGTTGGGGTTGGGCGGCGGGTTAGGCGTTTCCTCGTCGGTTTGGATGACTACGGCGCACAGATAGCGCCTGCAGATTGGTTGGCTGCTGCCGTAACTTTCGGATCCGGAACCGTAGGTCCCTTCATCCGAAGGTGGATCGCACAGATCGGAGTTGCAGCTGCTGCTGTAGAACTCATCTGTTGATGGTGACATGCGTAGCACGGGGTGTGGAGCCCACGAAGCGGGCCTGATTGATGGCACGGGCACCCGCTCAGGGAGGCGGAGGGTGCCAGTTTGTCCCACCTGGAAGCAGAAGCTCCCGAACAAGATTTCGAGTCCGTCGCCTACGGGCTCGAAATCCTTCATGGTATCCGGCGAGTGGGCGGTGAAGTCGAAAGCGCCGAAGAGGAGGCGATTCTCCGTCGCCGCGGAGTTGTAGATCGATCGGGTCGGAACCGTCACGACCGCACAATCAGCAGCCCCAATTCCCACAGACAGCGCCAATTGACGAGGTTTGATCTCGTCAATGCCCATTGTTATGGACTTGGGTTTTGGAGAAGATGGGGATGCTGGAGATCGTGGCACGGTTAACAGACAAGCAACCAGGGGACACGAGATTTACCCAGGTTCAGGCCCCCGGAGGGAAAACCCTACTCCTGCTTGTCTGCTCTTTGATTACGGCGGAACCGAAGGTTACAGGGTGCGCAGATTCGATCTGGCGTGGATGCGTGAGTCTATTGTGTGTTTCTTCTCCTCCTCGTTGGCCCCTCCTAGCCTTTATATATGGGGAGGCTAGGTCTCGGGTGCCGATACGAGTAGGTTACAAGTTGTATTCAAACTCTAGTCTTGTTCTCCAAGGACTCGAAGACGTCATGGGCCTTGGTCACCCGCAAATCTTCATGGGCCAGCGTATGTCTGCCGTGGGCCTTCCTTGGGCTGGACTAGGTATGCTGAAGTTACGTACCCGTAGGGTATAACCATGTCACATGCATCTCACACATCCTTGTGGTTGAGCCCGCTAATATGTTGTCTCTTACTTATTGCTCAACCATTTGTTTCTTACAAATTTATGCCTTGGTATTTGCTCATTTGCACAAAGCTGTTTTATAAGTAAAATAGAGGAAGTGAGGATTCCATGTTGTGCACATTGTATTCACATACAAAATCCTAATGTTGCACATACCTTGGGGAGCTTCCTAATTTTATTTATAGCATCACTTTGTGCTTATCATATTTGTTCTCTCATGCCTTGTATTGTTAAAATGGAGTTGGATGAGTGAGGATTCCATGATTATGCACTTTGTTACCAAATGCAATTATCATAATTGGTGCATTATCTTTGGGTATCTCATCTAATTCATTTAATAATGCTCATTTATCTTATTTCTCATTTATTGTGCCTTAAATGTTTATGGGGGAGTGAGGATTCCATATTTGTGCATTTTTTGTATTGAAATACACCGATTTTAAAGTATGCACAAATCTTGGGGAGATTCTCTATTTTATTTAAGCATTTATTTGATCTTTCATTTGTTATGGTTTAAATACTTATGGGGGAGCAAGGATTCCATATTTGTGCATTATGTATTCCAATGCATTTATTTTAAATTGTGCACAAATCTTGGGGAGCTTCTCTATTTGTTATTTAAAACACTCATCTACTCGTATCATAATATATTTTTGTTTCCATTTGGACTCATTTGTTGTTTACAATTGGTTTGCCGGATCTTGTGATTGTTTACATCATTTGTTGATGCGTATTTTATTTTATTTCCTTTGGCAATCTTTGGGTCCTCAATATAGTTCTACTTCCTCCCAAGTATTCATCATCGGATATGTGTGAATGCACACCTTTGGGGATTTACCACTATATTGGCCTTCTAGAATTTGTCACCCATTTCGGCAATCGATGCCAATGGGGGAGAAGTTTTAGAGGGTTTAAGGGAAATGGTTTATTCCTTGAGTTTGTTTCTAAGCATTTTCCTTTCATGCTCTTGCATCTTTGTTATTGCTTAGCATGTGGTATATATATAGAGGAAACTCCACCAATGATAATGATTGGCAATATATGCAATGAAATTCAAGTTCATCACACATGCATAGATTGTGGGGAAGTTTGCTCTATATATGGTGATGGTACCAATATCACATACTTATGTAGTATTTGATATTGGTGCTACCATTTTATTTGTTAAATTCCTTATATAAACCCCCTCAAAGGGATTGTCATCAATTACCAAAATGGGGGAGATTGAAAGAACATGTGGGCCCCCATGTGTGGTTTTGGTAATTAATGACAATCTCTATGGACTAATGCTTGTATCAAGTTGTACTTATAGAAATTGTCCATAGGCAATGCACGAACCATATGTTGGCTTCAAGGTTTGGAGAAGAAGAAAGTGAAGAGGATCAAGTGGTGACCAAGGTGTTCAAAGAGTGATCCATAGATTGGTCATGTGAGAGTTAAACCTGAAGATCTCATTCTTAAAGCTTGCCATCCTCGGTGATCATGGATCGATGAAGACAAGGTCAAAGTAAAGGTTTCCCCATGTTGAATGGGGGAGTAACTTGCAAGTCTTCATCAAGCAAGTGCGTACAAGAGCAATTAAGAAAGGTGTTCCATCTTGAGAAGGACAAGACCGTCTAAATCATAATCAAGTGGAATATGCGCAAGGCAAAGGTATGATCTTGATAGGGTTTCTTTCTTACCGGTCTCGTGGTGTTAGTTGGGGAGACCGGTTTATAGGATAGACAACCGTACTATCAAGAGGGGCTCCCAAGTGAGTAACTCGATCATATCGTTTAGAGAGAGCTCAAACCTTTGAATACTTAGCATCATCATTTCTTGGTTGTTATTTGGATCTTATCCATGTGAGGTTCTAGAGCTTGTGATAATATTCAGAACAAGCCCTAGTTCATCAAAACGGATTTCCCCTTTATATCTTATTGCGTTTTTGATCTTGGAGTTTTACCGGTTTGTCTTTTAGAGATAGGTAAAACCTTCCATTATTTGGTTCTTACTCATGTGAGGATTTAGAGCTTGTTTTAATCTCCATGACAAGCTCTAGTTCATCGAAAACGGATTTCATATGCATTCTCTACTACGTTTTCGATGTTGGAGGTTTTACTGGTTTGTCTTTTTGAGAGAGGTTAAACCTTTCGTCATTTGGTTCTATACTCCCTTGATGGACTATTATGTTTTTCTATATGATCTTGTAGAGCTTATTGTCCTCTTTAAAACGAGCCCAAGATCATCAAAATCTGAGTCCGGATGCAAAAGTTATGGATGTTTTCTTATTGGTCTTTCTGCCAGTTTTTGTAAGACCAGAGACTCCGGACTAGTCTCCGGTCTAATCTCCGGACCGCGTCCAGTACATCCTCCAGATTGTCCCCGTTTGGCCTGGGTACACCAGAGACTCCGGTCCCAGTCCGGAGACTCCGGACCGGGCGATTCCTGGGCCTAACGGTTGGATTTCTAGGGACCTATTTAAGGGCCCCTTCTTCCCCAATGGTTCCCTAGCTCTCTTGCAAGTTTTCCCCCACCATTGTTGACCTTTTGAAGCTTGCTACCCCCCTTCAATCCCTCCCTTGATTCTTGCATATACTTTAGGGATTTGAAAGAGGAGATCTAGATATACAATCCTACCAATCCATCTCTCCTCTAAGTGAGGGGAACATCTTGGGATCTAGATCTTGGAGTCTTTTGTGGATTTCCTCCTTTGTTCTTCCTCTCTTATTCCCCCACAAGCTTTTGTAGCTTTGGTGGAATTTGGGAGAGAAGGATTTGAGCACTACTTGTGTTCTTGCCATTGCATTTGGTGCATCGGTTTGAGTTCTCCCCGGAGGATTCGGTGAGTGAAAGTTGAGAAGATTTTACTCTTGGGTTCTTGGAACCCTAGACGGTTTGTTGGTGTTGCAGGTTGTGGCCTTGGTGGCGTTTGTTGGGAGGCTCCAATTAAGTTGTGGAGAAGTGCCCCAACCTTGTGAGAGGTTCCGGTTTGCCACCGACAAGTGCACCGATAGTGGATGTGTGGATCGATCCCATTGGGGTGAGATTCACCGGAGAATAAGGGAGGCCTTTTGTGGCATTGGTGGTTTGATACCACCCCCTCTCCAAACGAGACGTACTCCATGTTGGGAGGAACTCGGTAAAATATCGTTGTCCCTGCGTGCCTCGGTTTTCTCTATACCCGAGCTCTTTACTTATGCACTTTACATTGTGATAGCCTTCATGCTTGAAGTAATATATATCTTGCTATCACTTTGTTGCTTGTATTGCTTAGCATAAGTTGTTGGTGCACATAGGTGAACCTTAGTTGTTCTAGGTTGTGCTTTACAAAGTAAACACTAGTTTTATTCTTCCTTTGTTGAGCCACTCTAGGAAAAGTTTTAATCGCCTATTCACCCCCCCCCCCTCCTCTAGGCGACATCCGTATCATTTCAGGACTCCCCTTGTGAAGACGTCCTTAGCCTCCCAGGCAACGGTGCTAGAAAATAGCTTGATGGTGCTGATTAGCACTTTGTTGGGAACCCCAAGAGGAAGGTGTGAAGCAGCACACCAACGGTCTTCCCTCAGTAAGAAACCAAGGTTATCGAACCAGTAGGAGGAAGGAAACGTCACACAGGTGTTGCAAGCAACACAGAGACATACACAACACAAACTCAAGACTTTGCCGCAACTAGACAGTGAGGTTGTCAAGCTCACCGGTTTGATGTAACAAAGGATTAAACATATGGTGTGGAATGTAATGGTGGTTTGCAGCAAGTAAACAGGTAACAGTGGAAGATGTATTAATGATAAAGATTGGACCGGGGTCCATAGTTCACTAGAGGTGTTCTCCTTAGATAAACAACATGGCATGGAGGGTAAACAAATTACAGCAGGGCAATTGACAGGAACTGAGCAATGCATAACAATGCAGTACTAGTCAGAAAGATCCTATGAGATTCGATTGGGCAATACAACAAGATACATAGACCGCCATCCAACTGCATCTATGACTAGAAGTCCACCTTCAGGTTATCATCCGAACCCCCTCCAATATTAAGTTGCAAGAAACAGACAGCTGCTTTAAGCAAAGTGTGTAAGGTAAACAGTCCACATGTTCTATGAACAAGAGACCGTTGTTTTCTCCCTAGTGGCAACAACACATCTACAACCGAAGAGATTTCTGTCACTTCCCTTGGAAACTAGAGGCATGAACCCACTATCGAGCATAAATACTCCCTCTTGGAGTCACTAGCAACTACTTGGCCAAGATAGCTACTAACAACGGAGAGCATGCAAGATCACAAACAACACAGACATGATAGTATCATAAAGACAAAACCATTAATCAATCCAACATAATAATCTCAATATCTATCGGATCCCCGCAAACACAACATGCATGATTACAAATAGATTAGATCTTGATCATGAACGGAGCTCACAAGATATATACATGAAAGCACAAGAAGGAGATACAACCATCTAGCTACTACATGGACCCATAGTCCAAGGTGGAACTACTCACACATCATACCGAAGAGAAGGCCTTCGGGATGATCTCCCCTCCGGCAGGGTGCGGGGAAGAACTGCAGATCCCCCCGATCTAGGGACGATGGTGGCGGCGGATACAGACGGTTTCGTGGAGATTTGATCGGGTACTTAGGGTTTCTTCATCGAGGGCTTCTTATAGGCGAAGGGGCGAGGCCACGAGGCGACCAGGGGCCCCACACCCTGCCTAGGCGCGGGACCACCCCTGGACGCGCCTAGGGGGTGTGGCCGCCCTGGCTTGCCTCTCCGTCTCCCCTCTGGACTTCGTGTTCCTCACGGAAAGTTATTGAGTTTGCCTTTTGTCCCGTCCAATTTTGAGAATATTGATTTTCTGCCTTTCTGGAACCAAAAACAGAAGAAAATAGGCAACTGGCACTGTGGCAACTTTTTAATAGGTTAGTTCCAGAAAATATATAAAAACACCTCAAAGAAAGACAAAGCAAAGCAAAGTAGATACTAAACAAGCATGGAACATCAAAAATTATAGATACGTTTCCGACGTATCACCTTCGTCGCCGCCCAGCACCAGCCGCCGTCGATTGGCACCGCGAGGACGTGGAAGGACTGCGTCTACACTCTCTTCTCCTCCCTCTCTCACCATCGCCGCCGCCCCATACCATGGCCTCTCTTTTCCGCTCCAGCGCGGGGATAACCCTAGCCGCCTCTATCTCCATTGAGGACTCTGATGTCGTGGGGATAGGAGGCACCAGATCGACCCTGTCTCTGGTGCAGCCTCCTTCCCTCGCCAAGTGTGGCCATAGTGCACCCCCTCGTGCGTCCCGAGGATGCCCTCGCATACCACCGATGACAACTCGCCAACGCGGGAACTGCATGTCTTCATTGTCCAGGACTAAGGTAACAAGAACTCATCATTCCCATTGTTGTAATCATGCTACCAAATTATCAGCGGGGATGCGCTTTAATTGTATTTTGAGATTTGGAAATTTTTAAAATCTATGTTCTTCGGTCAATTGATGATGGCTAGCACGGTTGACGTGGAGGCTGTTGGGAACCCCAAGAGCAAGGTGTGAAGCAGCACAGCAGCAAGTTTTCCCTCAATAAGCAACCGAGGTTATCGAACCAGTAGGAGGAAGGAAACGTCATACGGGTGTTGCTAGCAACGCGAAGACCTGCACAACACAAACTCAAGACTTTGCCCCAACGAATCAGTGAGGTTGTCAAGCTCACCGGTTTGCTGTAACAAAGGATTAAACGTATGGTGTGGAAGGTCATGGTTTGCAGCAAGTAAACAAGTAACAGTGGAAGATGTATCAATGGTAAAGATTGGACCGGGGTCCATAGTTCACTAGAGGTGCTCTCCTTAGATAAACAACATGGCATGAAGGGTAAACAAATTACAGCAGGGAAATTGACAGGAACTGAGCAAGGCATAATAATGCAATACTAGTCAGAAAGATCCTATGAGATTCGATTGGGCAATACAACAAGATACATAGACCGCCATTCAACTGCATCTATGACCAGAAGTCCACCTTCAGGTTATCATCCGAACCCCCTCCAGTATTAAGTTGCAAGCAACAGATAACTGCTTTAAGCAAAGTGTGTAAGGTAAATAGTCCACATGTTCCATGAACAAGAGACCATTGTTTTCTCCCTAGTAGCAACATCACATCTACAACCGAAGAGATTTCTGTCTCTTCCCTTGAAAACTAGAGGCATGAACCCACTATCGAGCATAAATACCCCCTCTTGGAGTCACTATCACTATTGGCCAAGATAGCTACTAACAACGGAGAGTATGCAAGATCACAAAAAACACAAACATGATAGAATCATAAAGACAAAACCATTAATCAAACCAACATAATAATCTCAATATCCATCGGATCCCCGCAAACACAACATGCATGATTACAAATAGATTAGATGTTGATCATGAACGGAGCTCACAAGATCTATACATAAAAGCACAAGGAGGAGATACAACCATCTAGCTACTACATGGACCCATAGTCCAAGGTGGAACTACTCACGCATCATTACCGGAGAGAAGGCCTCCGGGATAATCTCCCCTCCGGTAGGGTGCCGGGAAAAACTTCAGATCCCCCGATCTAGGGACGACGGTGGTGGCAGCTACAGAAGGTTTCGTGGAGATTTGATCGGGTGCCTAGGGTTTCTGTATCGGGGGCTTCTTATAGGCGAAGGGGGAGGGGTGGCGAGGAGGCGGTCAAGGGCCCCACACCCTGCCTAGGCGTGGGCCCACCCCTGGCCGTGCCTAGGGGGGTCTGGGCGCCCTGGCCCGCTTCTCCGTCTCCCCTCTGGACTTCTTGTTCCCCACGAGAAGTTATTGACTTTGATGTTTGTCCCGTCCAATTTCGAGAAATATTTCCTTACTAGCTTTTCTGAAACCAAAAACAACAGAAAACAGGCAACTGGCACTGTGGCACTTATTAATAGGTTAGTACGAGAAACCATGTAAAAAGCACCTCAAAGTATAGACAAAGCAAAGAAAAGTAGATACTAACAAGCATGGAACATAAAAAATTATAGATACGTTTCCGACGTATCATCAGTACATAGCAAGAAGTCTGTGATTATGAAACAGTTTGATTGACTTCAATAGTAATTTTTATAATATTTTATCCATTTTGTTATCATGTTTCCTTGACTGCTTTTATCTCTAATGAAACAAAATTAATATCGGATTTTTTGTGAGAAAGAGGGTAACACTATGACCAAATACCCTTCTCTGTTTGTTGGTGAAACTAAAGCGCTACCAGCCCTTTCAGGTGATGGCAAAGGTCACGGGTTCAGTTTGGAAATTCTTGTGGTATTCCTTACCTTTCTATGTACTAATCTATGTAGACCCATTTAACGAATGCTTGATAGGAATAGTGAGTTAACTTTGTGTGCTCATAATCCATGCTTTCCACTGCCATTAATTCTTATAATTCATAATATCTCTTTTCAGCCAACGGTTGTTAATGTCTGGCATCCATGAAATCGAATGCTAATCTGTTCGTAGAGAAATAAGTTTTGTTATTGTTGTCCAATACTTGACTTTCTATCAAATGATCTCCAGCTGATGAGCAGTCCTTCCATCACGCAACTACCAGTATCAACGAGGGCGTAGACTTCGCCTTGTCGGGCAACTTCCCCATGGTACCTGCTTTGTTTTCCTTGCGCTATTCTGCTCTATGGCGCTCCGTTCCTTTGGTTGTAGGTGTGCCTGATAGGAACTCAACAGGGAATTTTTGTCAACACGATCTTATTGTGTGTTGAGTAGATGGAAGTTAGGATGGAGGCCGTACAAACTTGCTTTGAGATGCAAGGTAATCTTGGATGCTCATACATGCTTATTCTCCTTTGTATCTCCATGCCCTATGTATATACGCAATGTAGTTTTAGTACATCGATTTCCCCTATGAAATTTTGCATGATCTTTGCTTTACAGTAGTGTGTACAATGATGATAAGGTAGCTGGTGGTGGTCTAATCAGATTTTTTTTATCTTTCTCTTTTTGCAGCTAAAATTGATTGTTGATTGGTGGCATCTTTAAGAGTTGTAAATAGTTGGGTATCTGATGGACCACAGCAGGATCTTACACGGGCTGGCCCCCATATTTTGAAGCAAGGTATACAATACAACTTAAGTGTGAGACATAGAGCTGTTATGTGATTTTCAAACACTTTCAATTTCGTGGGTAGGTGGTGAACGAGAGATGCTATTACGTGCAAATTGTTCATTTGATTTGATGATCCATTTTTTGGAATTATTATTCTTTGTCATCAATGGTTTTACTACTAAGTAGGTAAAAGAGCAAAAAGGCATGAATGGTTTTACTACTAAGTAGATAATTTTTTCTCATTGGTTTCTTCTACCTTTTTTCAGCTCAGGATTGTTGTGCTATTGTGAATTTTGATTTTGTTGCCGCCAGTATTGCATGGTGCACCCTGTTCATCAAGGACTGGTGGTCTCTGTCCTGCTGATAAATTTGGGAAGAAAGCAAAATGCGCTTCATAAAAGCTGGTTATATATCAAGTCAAATACGAGTGATTTCTTCTCTTGATAGTGCCCGATAAATTTTTTGCAACTGAAGATAATATTCTAAAAGTACAACTGAGGTTTTTTGTATCTGGCTCATATGCATATGGAGATGTACAATTACCAAATCTGAAACCAGCTCTGAATAAGAAAAATTCAAGTAGAGTTATACCGCACAGCCTACCATTGCACTTGCTAATGAACTCGAGCCTACTAATTATTTTTTGCGGGTCTATTTTTTTCTAACTTCTAGGAGCAAGGTTTGATACTTCATGCTCAGGATGTAGTAGTTATTCAAACATTTGGAATTCTGAAGTGAAAGATTGTGAACACTGCTGGCTCATTTGTGCAGTCCTAGGGCTCTCCTTATAATATGGTTTATATTTATACTGACTGTTTTCACATAATATTTTTTGTTAAATATGGTCATTCCTAAACCTACACTACATATATTTATTCAAGCACTAGAAATTCTGAAGTGAAATATTGTGAGCACTACCAGATCATTTGTGCAGTCATTGGTCTCTTCTTTAAATGTTTCTTAATATGGTGTATAGGCGAAAAAACATTTATCCTCCACATGATTCAGTTATGTGGTAGCTTATATATATGTTGGGCTATTTTTTAGTTACACTGAAATGTTGTTTGCACAAACATTGTCTATTCAGAGTTGTGCGCTTCTTGGTTTTCCAGCCTGCTAATATTAGAAGGTTAGTGAAATCTTTTTCCAAGCCATGGACCACATAATGGTGGTTGTGGCTAGGAAGAAGACGGCCAAGGCGATGCAGGAGGGGAGGGATCTGCACAAGCTTGGCTTTGTTCTCTCTTCGGCGCACCCATCGGAAAGAAGTGTGTTGCAGATGATCTTGTAGTGGCGGCTGAGTCAAAAAAGATGGTTGGGGATATGATCACTGAGGCTGTGCTAGATCAAGTGAGCAAAGGGAAGAATGAGAATGTAGTTTAGTATAAAGATAGTATGAGGAAGTAAATATCTGGAAGCATCAAGATAAAGAAGTGAGCTTGCCATTAGCTCTCCCCATCCAGTGTGCATTAAATCCTGCTTTATTTAAACCAAGTACCTGCACAAATACACTGACTTAAATAACTATGTCATTCTGCATTAGAGATTGAAGTTATGTTTATTGCTAATTTAATCTAAGAGAGATAGCTATTTTTTGAGGGTAAAACAGTAGGGTAAAGCACCCCACTGCAATTTTTATATATCATAGAGAGTTACAAAAAGTATTTACAATTCAGGCCACCTCAAAAGAGGGATAACATTCTAAGCAGCTATCTCCTATCTAAATTATTCTCAATCCAATCTTTGAGGCCCTGATAATTCTTTTTCTTAATTCTATACAGGACCCATCTTAATTTCTGGGCAACAATAGCCCTTCATTCCTCAAGCGAAGCATGCTTGTTATTGAAGATTTCATTGTTTCTGCACATCCATATGCCCTAAGCTCCTAACATAATAATTTCCATTGCAAAAGGGACTTTAAGCTCTTTTTTAATACTGACTAAAGCTTCCAAAAGATTTTGATCAGTCACCTGGACATGTGAGATTTTAGCCCAGCAAGCTCTTGCAAAAGGACAATCCCAAAATAAGTGTAGAATGGTTTCTTCACTGCTACAGCCATGAAACACACATTCATAAGAAGCCAGAGTAAAACATTTCCTTTTAAGAAGGTTTCTTGTGTTTAGCCTATCAAGAAGCAAGAGACAGAAGAAGAATTTGTGCTTTTGTTGACAAGAGGACTTCCACAACCAGGAGAAATGTGGCGGTACAGGTTGATAACCAGATAAAGAATAATAAGCCTTTTGGACTAAAAAATTACTGCCCCAAATGTAACTCCAGTTGTCAACATCCCCCTGCATGCCAATACTAAGAATTTTCTCAAGGTTTTGATATTCCTGGTAAGCTTGCTATGACAGAGGGAGAAAAAAATGATCTTGAATATTATCCGTCTGCAGAAACTCATTGACAGAAATGTGTGGGTTTTTTGCATAGGAAAGGAGATGAGGAAGCTTATGCTACAGACAACCATCATTCCACATATCAGACCAGAGAAGGGTGGATTTTCCATTGCCCACCGAGCACTTTGCAATTCCTTTAAATATGTCCACCAATTTCAGATGAGCTTTCCACCAAAAGGATCCCTCCAGACTTCTTCCAGGAAGTTTACCATTACAGTAATAAGTGTTCCAGATAAGGTGAACCCATGGGATATCCTTGTGATTGTAAAATTTATCCAAATTCTTCAACAGAAGTGCAGAGTTTTGAACATTAAGGTCTAGCACCCCCAATCCCCCATGGTTCTTGGGTCGACAAACTTTCTTCCATGCAACAAGAGCTTGGCCCCTAGCTTGAACATCAGATGTTTTCTTTCTCCACAGACATTGTCTCATATACTTAATCAACTGATCTTTAATAGTGACAGGAAGATCAAAACAACTCATGTAATATATGGGAAGGGAAGATAAAACGGATTTAACTAACTGTAGTTTCCCCCCATAATTAAGAAAATCAACAATCCCACACAACCTTTTCTCAACTCTCTGAACAATAGGCAGGAAATGTTCCACTACAGGCTTATTAATGCTTAAAGGCAGACCAAGGTAGGTGAATGGCAATGAGCCAGGGAGGCAAGAAAGAGTATTGGCAAAGTCCTCAAGCCTCACAAAGTCCATATTAATTGGCATCATACTGGATTTAGAATAATTAACTTTGAGTCCAGTGGAAAGTGCAAAAGTATGAAGAAGAGCCTTGAGGCACAATAGTTGTTCAGAGTCAGCCTTAAGGATTAATAAAGTGTCATCGGCATACTGCACCATAGGGAAATCAGGACAGAACACACCTTCAATGGGAAGGGAAAGAAGACCAAGATTCATTGCTTTATTGAGGATGCTTTGGAGAAGATCAGCAGCCAAGACAAACAGGAGAGGAGATAAAGGATCACCTTGTCTTACACCTCTTCTAGAATAAAAAAATTCCCAGGCACTCCATTTAAAAGAATAGAGGAGGAAGCTGAACCAAAGATTAACTGAATCCAAGAAATCCATTTATCACCAAAACCTTTGGCTTTGAGGATATTGATAATTGCAGAGTGCTCAATTCTATCAAAAGCCTTCTCAAAGTCAAGCTTAAGAATTAAAATTTCTTCTCTGGACTTGTGGCATTTATCAAGGAATTCAAATGCCCAACCTAAACAATCTTGAATAGACCTTTGTTTGAGGAAGCCATATTGATTCTTGTGGACAAGTTTAAGTATGAACTTGTGCAGTCTATTAGCCAAAATTTTGGTTATAATCTTGAAGACACTATTTAATAGGGAAATAGGCCTAAAATCAGCAGGTGTCAGAGGAGCTTCAGTTTTTGAAATGAGGGTGATAAAAGAGGCATTAATTCTTTCCAAAGAGGTTTGCCCCTCATAAAAATCCACCAGGAGTTGTTTCACATCGTCCTTAATAATAGGCCAACATTGTTTCATGAACTCATTATTAAAACCATCAGGGCCAAGGGATTTATCATTTGGCAGCTCTTTAATTACATCCTCAATCTCCTCATCAGAGAAAGGTTTTTCCAAAGCATCCTTTTCCTCTTGCCTTAAGCATTCCCCAACCAAGTCATTAAGATTGAAGTGCATTTCAGGCTTATCAGAAGTACCCAATCTGTCTTTAAAGGCTTTCCATAGAAGATCTGCTTTGCCAACATGATCATGAATCTCCTCATTAGAAACATCCTTAAGCATGGAAATGTAGTTATGCCTAAAGCTTATGGTAGCTTTGGAATGAAAGAATTTTGTGTTTTCATCACCCAACTTTACCCATTTAATTTTCCCTCTCTACTTCCAATAAGTATTTTGGTCTTGTAACAGAGAAATTATAAGATTTTTCAGGATATCTCTGAGGTTCCATTCTAGGACAGTAAGAGTTCTCATTTCCTCCATGGCATCCAGAAGATCAATGGTGGCATTAACATTGCATATTTGTGATTTCAGGCAAGGCAGATTTTTTGCCCAGAGCTTCAGCCCCCTTCTCACATTTTTGAATTTAGCATTGATTTTTTTTGCAGAATCCTGAAAGCCAACAGGAATATTCCAGGCATTTTGAACAATAGCTTTAAATTCCTTATGATGCATCCAATGATTTTCAAATTTGAACACCTGGGCTTTGGGAATCATTGTGCCAATGGAGATTACACAAGGAAAATGATTAGAGGTAGGTTTTGTAAGAGGAGCAACAAAAGTTGAAGGGAAGCTCTAAGTCCAGGAAGCAGAAATAAAGAACCAGTCCAACCTTTCCAAAAGGGGTTCTTTTTGCATGTTACTCCAAGTAAATTTTCTACCTTTAAGGGGTAATTCTATGAGACCCAGGTTATTAATGGCTTCATTGAAGAGAAGCATACCATTCACATCCCCACCCAATTTATTTCTATCAGAAGGCTGTCTACAGAAGTTGAAGTCTCCTACAATGAGCCAATCTATGTCATCAGGCATATCAATATTTCCAAACCAGTACAAAAAGTCTGCCTTTTTTCAGGTAAGCAAGGCCCATAAATATTGGTGAGGATCCAGGAATCATTGGACAAGAGAGATGTCAAGGTGATGGAAATGGAGAATTCATTGTGGAAGGAAAGATGCCCAGAGAATAGAGAACCATTCCAAATGGTGATCAAACCTCCAGAGGCTCCTCTGGAGGGAAGAAATTCAAAATTGGTAAATTTGGGGGGGGGGCAGAATTTTTTAATGTAAGGGATGTCAAAGTCTTCTCTCTTGGTTTCTTGAAGGCAAATAATGTCACATCCAGACTCATCAATTTTATTTCTGAGAGCAACCCATTTTTTCAGAGTTAATACCCCTGATATTCCAGTTCAAGATCTTCCAAATTCTTTTGTTATTCATTAAGAAACCAGATGTATGTAGAGTGATGAGGTGATATAAGTAATGTAATCACCCAATTGAGGAAACAACAGCCACATAGACAAAAGGCAATCCAAATCATAGCTCCACAGACAGAATCCACAACAGGTACCAAACACATGAAAATACCACAGGAGCAGGTCACAGGACAGGGAGTCAACAAGACTCCAGCAAAAGACTTAGTTTTATTCATTAAAACACTTAAGAGGGGGCTTCTTCTTGGCTTGCTGTCCACAGGTACCAGCAGCCCCAGCTTTCTTCTTGCCTCCAATGCTCAGGCTTGCTGAACCAGATCCTTTGATGCAGCCTTTTTGGGGAGCCTTTACTGCCACTTCAGTGGCTTTCCCTTTCTTGAGTAACCTCTTCTCCAGGTCACCATCCTTAACCTTGCAGAATGAGGCAGCAAGATTTTTAACCACTTTAGGATTCAGACATGGAGGAACAGCATTGCAAACCAGACAATCAGCAATTAAGCAATTTAGGTGGCTTTTAAAGCCCCCATTCAGTTCAACAATTCTAGGGCTTCTTCTCACCTCAGTGTCAACAAGAGGCTCCTTGCCCTTTCTCTTTCTGGAAGGAGTGAAGGGAGAGCAGGAAGATTTTTTAGCTTTAATGCCCAGACAAGAAGGAGCCATCTGGGGAAAGCTCTCATTAGGGATGATGAAAGAAATGGGATTCTCCTCAGCAATAGGCTCTTTAATAATTTCCCATAAAGGAGAAGTAAGGAAGCTCTTGACCCAATTAAACTTCTCAGGGGTAGCAACCATGAGGGTAATAAAGTTAAACCAACTTACAGGGATGTCACACTTGAGAGATCCTTTTGAAGAAGTGCCCTTCTGAATATGAGGAGCAAAATAACTTTCCCAGAGCTCCAAGCCTTGTTGGGAAAAGCCCTGTTTTGCAATATGCACATCAGGAATGGACACAAAAGTTCTCACCATTCCCACCTGGAGATGTGCCTCATTTGGAGAAAGAAGCTGCTGATCTTCCAACATCCAATCTTCATTTTCAGCATCCACAGTACTTGAATCCATGGGGCTCCCCACCCTCCCCTCAGCATCAGAGTTTGCCTCATCATCATCCAAATAGTTTTGTAAAATGTTCTGAAGGCCTTCACCAATGCCAACTCCTTGGGGTCCATCAGCCACACCCTGATCCTCAGCAACCACAGGCTCAGCATTGACAGACTCATCATCATCAGACTCCCAGTCCTGGACAATGACAGCACTTGTAACCCCACTGTTAACATCCTGTGGTGGAAGATTTTGGTTGTCTACAGGCATGTCTTCACCAGGAGCAATGACAGGTCCTTGAGCAGGAGCAGCAGCAGCATCCCAGGGGCCCCAACCTTCATTAATGTCACCTTCAGGAGCAGGATCCTGCACAGGGGCCAGCCACTGACCCCAACCACCCCCAGGAGCAGGGGGAGGGGGAGGAGGGGGGATCTAGGGCCCAAAGACAGGAGCAGGATGTGGGTCCACATTGTCATCTGGAAGTGGGTCCTCATTAGGTGCCCCCCCCCAAGCAGGTCACTTTGCAACACTTCAACAGAAAAAGTCCAGGATTCAGACTCCACCAAGTCGCCAATGGTAAACCTTACACTCTTGGGGATTTCAACCAGGTCAGTAACACGAAGCTTCGCAAGAATCCTTCCTTTTTGGTCCGGGTCCCTCTCCCATAAAAGAACCTTCCGAATATCAGCAAAAACAGCATTCAGATCCTCAGTATGCTAGTGGTCTAATGGAGGCCCAACTAGCATCACCCAACATTCATTGTTGAATTGAGCCCGCCTCTAGTTTCCCCCCTCATTGTGCTTAACGAAAGAAACATGCACATCTTGAAACGGAATGGGGCTAGCCGCAATGAGCTTGTCCCGATCACTGACATGGTGAAACTGCACATAAGCAGACCCAAAGGGACAAGCCTGGACATCTCGAAAGTGAACACGAACCTCATTGTTGAGGAAATCAACCAGGACATCACGAATATTCAAGAATGGAACTGGACCAGGGGGAGGGGATTAATGGTAGCAATAGCATACTGTTCATGCGACCTCGACCTCCACGGCGCCACCACCCTTTTGACACGATTCCTCCCAGCCACTTGCATAATCTGGAAGCCATTCGGCAAGAAAGGAGCAGGATCAATTGGGATGTTCGCCATTTCAACACTCTTCGCCGATGACGAGCAAGAGGGGAATGGGGTTTCAGCAGACGGGGGAGTTGAGGAGACAGGGGAAATGGCAGTTGTTTTTTGCAAAGAAGTGGTGAACTCGTGAAAATTGTTGTGCACGATGGGCCGAGAATGTGTAATTTCCTGGGCCTTGAACCACCCCTTGTAAGAATTGTCGGGCCAAATGCATTTTGGGAAGGTAGGGAATTTCAGAAAAGGAATGAGACCATGGAGTTTAAATGCCGCGCGATTGGCGCCTCCTGATGACCCGACCGGCGTTACAACTTGTTTAATACCGCCATCAGCGAGCACCTGTGCATAGGATCTGTCATGAATGCTTGATTTGAAATCACACTTATTATGTTCAGCAGACACAGGCGAAGAAACCGCAACAGGATTTGGAAATTTGAGCCGATGGAAAACCGAAACACCTTTATTGGTAGGCTTCAACGAAGGAGAATTTTTGGAATTTTCCTTTTTGTACGTGACAACTTTCCATTCTCCTGCAGATTCTTTATAGAACTCCTTTTCTTCATAAATCCAATTTGGCCCCCCATTTCCCCAAAGGTTGACGTGAATCACAAACGATTTACATGAAAACTTTGAAATATTATAGATTTCAAAACCCACCGCCCGTGAAGCAACCGAGAAACGAAAAGTTCTATCTTGCAGAAGCTTCACCTGGAATTTAGCAGCCTGACCACCAAAGCAAGCTTGGAGTGCAAGACTAACCATATGGAAATCCAACTTAAAATTTGCTCTTCCAAAAGAACAAACCAGATAAAAAGGTCTCTTTATGAAACCACCAAGGAAATTAACTTGATGCCTGAATTTATCAAAGATCTTCTTCTCAAAATCCAGCCCTAATGAAAAATCCAGGGCAGGTCGACACAAAGATTCATCCTTGAAAGTACACGCCGAAGAGAGGTTCTCAGTGAAATCCAGTGTTTTTGGCACAATCTTCTCTATATTGGTGGCAAACTTCTTAACCAAAGGGCTGGGAAAAATCTGTGCGCCAACGACAACCCTCTTCACCTGAAGATCAATAGAAATACCCGAGGCCACAACCTCACCTTGAATCAAGTATCTAGCATCAATCACTACCTCATTGTGGTTGAAAAGCACCAGCCTTTTAGAACTAGGAAAAAGCATCAAAAATCCTTTAGAAGGCTCAAGATCATTGGTCGGCAAAGAGGAGCAAAGGGCATGCCATTTAAAACTAGTATCCTCATCTGTTCCAGAGATGGTAGGAGATCTACCAAGAAAACCAGAAGAAGGATCCATAGAATCATTAACACGAGAGAGATGAGAGGGGAACCTCAAAACAGATCCAATAGAGATCTTCTCCTCATTTTCCAAACATCTACCCTCAAGGGGAGAGCCTTTGGCGTTGAGAAGAACCAGCCAAGAATCAGCCGAGAGAGCGAGAGAGCCTTCGACACGTCCGCTTCCGCACAGTCTGCCTCCCATGACGGCGGTGCTGCATGGACCCGCGAGAGCACGGCATCCTGGACCACCGCTTCCACCCGCGCAGATGGATTATGCTTCGGGGAAAAGTCGCCCACCCTAACCCTGACCGGCCCCGCCGCCGCCTCCTCAACGTCTCTACCGGCCAGTGCGTCCGGGCGCACCTTTCGGAGCTCCGCGGCCATGAAGTGTGCGCGCCCACCGTTGAGGGCTTACTCGTCCTACTCAACAGGACCACCTACGCCGTCCGCCTGCTCAACCCGCTCACTCGCCAGGTGTCCGATCTCCCGCCAGCGACCACACTTTGCTGCCGCGGGGGGCTGGTTCTCTGCCAGTGTGGCAAATTTCATGGTGTCAGCCGCTGGCCTTGCTGATGACGCCACCGTCGCTGTCCTTTTCTATACGTTCCACATGTTGGCCGTCGCCAAGCCTGGCGATGAGCAATGGGCCCTGATCAAACAAGGCATCAATCTCTGGCCAGCCATATCATTTGCAGGTCGTTTCGACTGCACCACACACTCGGGAATCCAGATGGTGGATATCAGAGACAACCAGCCACCGGGGCTGGTGCTAGCTGCTATGACCGCTGACTGGAATGACAGGACTGATAGCAGAATGCTGCTGGACAATGACGGGGAGCTGCTGTTGCTCACTGAAACCTCCAGGCCGAGAATCCGTCAACTAGCGTACGTCAATGTGTATAAGGTATCCCGGGTGGATTTGGACGCCGGGGAGATGAAACCCATCCGTGACCTTGGTGGCCGTGCTGTATTTACTGGAGAGAGATATGCAATTTCCGTGTCTCCTTCGGCATTTCCTGCCATTAAGAAGAACTCTGTCTATCTTGATAACCAGTATGTTATGGACTGTCTCATATTTACTAGACCGTACACGTTTGTGGATGGAACCACCATGAACTATGACAAAGTCAATGGTATCATTGAGGCTTGTGGTTTCACCAACTGCTTCCCTTAATATGGACCTCATAGTATTGTTGACAATCTTTCCCAGTATGTTAAAAGGGGGAGCTGGTCATGTGCTGATGCTGAAGACGACACCTCAGACTCAGTTGCCGAAGAAGACACCTCAGACTTGACGTTGAAGAAAAGTGCATAATATGATGAGAAAGCTCAAACCAATGTTTTGTTGTCTACTGTATCCAAATCTATTTACCGAGTTAGCTGTTGAACCAGTAACGATGTGTGGCAAATCTAAATCTCTAATTATTATTGTTGGAACAAATCTTGTTAGCAAGTATTAAGTTTAGAATTGCATGATGTGTAGTTTTTAGTGGTCGGCTAAGTTCTAGCAAGTTGTATGCATAAACATGGCAGAGAGGCAGATCGGCGAGAGTGGAAAGCACTAAGCGATATAGAGTGTAGTCAGCGGCCAGATTGCAAGCCATTAGTGGAGTAGTGCATGCACGAGTTGTTAGAATTAGTCAAGTTGATTAGTGGCAAGCTAAATGCATGGATCAAGTTGGCCTGGTCGTGCGGCCGTTGAAGAGGAGCCGCACAGGAGCTAAACGTGGGTGCATGCAGGTCGTGGAGCTGGTCATGTGTGAGTGGCGTGAGTAGCGGCACTACTGGCTGCATGTATCCAATCCTTGTACGGGTATTTAAGCTGGAAAGTGGAAAGGAAAAGGGAGGCCCGCGGGCAGAGAAAATAATGTAGTGTTTGTGGCTGCCAAGGAAGAGAGTCTTGGCAAAGCCTTTGTGGTTCTTCCTTGGTGTAGTGTGTGTGTGTTCCTGTTAGTTTTCAGATTTCTTGTGTGTGTTCAAGGAGAGTAGGGAGATTGAGAGGTAGAAGAAGAAGATCAGGAGCTGCATGTGGCAGCTCCATCAATTATATCTCTACTAGTACGTAGTGGTTCTTTTTCATTGTATTGTATTTCCCTACTAGTTCAATTTGCTGTCCTTGTTATTCTTTCTCAGTGATGATCCTTGTGGAGTCCATGGGGTAGCACTGTTGAGTTCATCGGGGTATAGTCAGGTTAGTTCTTTACGAAAGCTGAACTATTGTGGATCTTGGAAGTCTAGTACTATGTAGTCTTGAACCAACGGTGAGAAGCCAAAACTAAAGGTTTGCCTTTCAGTGGTTTGCTTCGTAGTAGTATTAGCAGCTTGCCATTGTGTTCTTGTTGTGTTTCTTAGTAGTAGTGGTTTGCCAATGGTCGAAAAACCAATTCCGGCAATCCTTCTGAACTGTGATAACCAAACTGTGATCACTAAGGTTAAAAGTTCAAAGGATAATCTGAAATCATCAAGACATGTGAAACGGCGTATCAAATCCGTCAGGAACTTGAGACACAAGGAAGTGATTGCCGTTGATTATATTAACACTACCAAAAACCTGGCGGATCCTTTTACAAAAGGGCTATCACGTGCAGTGATAGATGGAGCATCGAGGGAGATGGGCTTGAGACCCACCTGAGTTGCACGACAATAGAAACCCAGCCTTAGTGATCGGAGATCCCGTGAATAAGGAAAAGGGAAAAACAAGTTGTTGGAGCAACAAGAGAGAGTACATATATATTTATCCATTTTCCGCTAAGATGAGTACTCTTAGTACTGCATGGGAGGGTGACTGTTAGTCTTAATGTGTTTTGAGGCTGAAATACTTCAGCAAGATACCGTCCTGCAGGGTATTCTTGAAAGAACACACATATGTGAGCTTAACTGTGTGGTCGCAGTACATGAGATTGGGGTGATCTCTAATGAGCTTATTAAAGGACTAGGGAGAACGACCGTAATGCTCCAAACCTTAGGCGTGGATTCAGGCAGCCTAGTATCAGCGATGGCTCCTGGTGAACCTCTTCTACACAGGACTGGAAATTCAAGGCTTTGTCCATTTCCTAGTTGTAAGAAGAGTGGATCCTGGAGTGCTAGGTATAGCTCAACCCGAGACGGGTCTATACTACAAAGATGGTATATAAAAGCTAGATGAGAACAAGTTGCAGACCTTGACTTTTTGGTGGGGATTGTTGGAATAAATGGGCCTCTACAAGAATTGGGCCCATATAAATTTTAGAAATTGGAGAGAAGTCAAGGGGGTGGAGGCTATGGGAGTTTAGTCCCACATTGCCAAGGGAGCAAGATTTTGACCTGCTTATAAGGAGGCATCTCATGGTGAGACTAGTTGGAAAGACTAGAGAGGGCTATGCTAAGTGTACACCACACGCGCACGCGCGCGCGCGCTCGCTCGCATTTCGCATTTATTCGCGTTTAATTACGCGTGACTTGTGACTTGTGACTTGTGACTTTGGCAAGGCGAGCGCGACCATGGCCTGTTAAATTGCATATCTTTTTAATCCTTTTGACGGGCAGTTTACTTATCTTATCCACCCACGTCTGTCTCACGCACGACTCGAAGATAGACTTCCCGTTGAGGGAAGTTAGGAGATCGCTCGTGATGGAGATATACCAGGGAGGGCGGATCCTGGAATATAGGCAGAACGTGCTGCGTGGGGGTTATCCTTTCGAGTCTATAAGAGGAAGACGTCCCTCTCGACAGAAGACATCAGATACACAGAAACCCTACTCCGTTCTCTTCTGCAGCCGCCACGGATCTTCGCCGATCCTTTCCCTGTCGTGCCGCGGAGGAAGGAAAGCAGTAGTCTCCGGACTTTCCCCGGCGTTTGGCGTCCCGCACGAGGGAGCCGGGCGATAAAGTTTCTGGGCAGTGCTTCGCACGGCTGCTTCTTCATCATCATCTGCATCGACCGTCTGCTTCATCTTTCCCAACTGATCTTCATCAACGTTCGTCTGCATCGCTGTAAGAAATTAATCTCGTGATCCTCTCTTTCGTGTTCTAGAAGGAGGTTTGAGATCCATGTCGATCTGCTGTGCCATGTTAGATTTCATGTTCATAATCGCATGTGTAATTCTATTAGATCTATCTTTGTTGTCACACAAATTCGGAATTATTTTAATTCTATTGCATGCTATATTTCCAACAAAGTACTACGATTAGGTCCAGCCCACGTGCTGTGTCTGTGAATTGGAGTCCATCTTATCGCTGCTGGCGTGCTGCTTTTCAGCGACATGATGGAAGTAGCTGTCGCCTAGGAATACTTCCTGGAGCTCCTTCTCATTGAATACCTAGTACTACTTGATAACAGAACACATAAAACAGAGACTATTGGTTACCGAACTGCTTCTACTGGCAATTCGAAGTGATCAGTGTGAGTATATCTGCCATGTAGTACATACTAATTTGTTTCTTTTCCATATCAAATCAAGCATATGATGGCCATGCTGCTACTACAGTACTACTTCAATTACTGCACCCAGACCCAGTAGAGTTGTAACATGAGATTATGTGCACCTGCAATAACAGTCTGGCTAGTTAGTGAATCAGTAAACATTGATTATGGTCAACTGCAACAGTAATTCGAGTGGCATTCTTCCCAAGCAACAGTAATTCGACAACAGTGAGGAGAAAGCTCGGTCAGATGACGATAGCAATTGTAGATGGACAGTTAAATCAGTAAGGCAAGGTAGGTGGTGAAGCAATTTCCACATGTGCAAAGACAACTTGGAGTCCCCAACTCTCACAGGAGAAGATGAGGAGGAAGCAGGTGTGCTCGTGGCACACCTTCCCCATGACGATAGCACATTGTCATTACCAGATATATAGACCAGCACACTGCTCTAGGCAGAGGCGGTTTAATTATTCTCAAGTTGGGGCAGCCGTGTATCTGCAGATCCTCAAGTTTAGCCCGAGTGAGCTCATCTGCACCATCATCACCCATACAGCATGCTGTATTGAACTCTTCCAGTTTACCAATGAGGCTTTGTTCGGTTCATCCACTCCCCTAGTGGATTGGGGTGGTTTGGAAGGAATTAGAGGGGATTTTGGCTTAGATGGGATTTAATCCCCCTCAATCCCTGCCAATCCCACTAAATTCTAATGAAACCGAACAAGCCCTGAAGAGTAGAGAAATCATGCGGTAGGTTGGGTAATTCGACGAGTTTTGGTAGGCTGCTGCATGACAAACCCCACATCTTCAACCTCACAAGATTAGGAAGATATTTGCTTATATGCATAAACCAGCGTGGAAGCATGACACCCTTGTAAGATGTTACAGTGAAATTCTTTACAGAGCTTGGTGGAACTAGCTCCATCTCTTCCACGGACCTAATGCTCACATTTATGCTCCAGCTCAATGACAAATTTTCAATTCTGTGTTTTTCTACCAGCCTTATAGAGCATCTCTAACCGAAAGCCTAAATTCCTATACTTGCTCGAAACGGCCAAAGAGTTCTCTCGTGGGGTAGCCCACGGTGTGGATCTAGGCCGGCCGTTTGGGATACTCGGCGCAGCGGGCGTCCAAAGAGCTCATCCAACACTGGATCCGTCGTGGCGGCGAATATCTGGAAGGCGCTTTGTGGTGCGGAGATCCACGGGAGGGAGCTGCTGGCGCTCGATGGTGGTCGAACGAGTGAGAGAGAATACTTCCTGGAGCTCCTTCTCACGAATACCCAGTACTTGATAACATAACACATAAAACAGAGACTGTTGGTTACCGAACTGCTTCTACCGGCAATGCTAAGTGATCAGCGTGAGTATATCTGCCATGTAGTACATACTAATTTGTTTCTTTTCCATATCAAATCAAGCATATGACGCCATGCTGCTACTGGGGAAACATAGCGAATTCCACGGAGGCGATCACGTATAACTGTACACCGACAAGTTATAGCCTCATCCACAATAGGACTATAGATTAGTAATAGCACCTGAATCGTAACATTTGGAAATTTCATCTATCTTTAGTTGTTATAGAAAAAACAAAATACTCCATTACCACCCACCAACCAGCAGCAATAAAAACTGTGTAGTGGTTTTTCAGGAAGTTCATGCTCTCCGATAAAGACATAATACCCTTGCAAGAAAAGATCTAAAGTGTCTTGAGTTCTCCTAACCATTGCGGTAGTGATTCCAGCATATTACAGTCTTCCAGACTGAGGGACTGCAGCTGTGTAAGTTGCCTCATGTAAGGTAGTGATGCCAGCGTATTACAGTCTTCCAGACTGAGGGACTGCAGCTGTGTAAGTTGCCTCATGTAGGCGGAGCATCCGTAAGCTCAGCTGCCGAAGTGATGTGAGCTCACTCAACCATTCTGGCATTTTTCCCACCTAAGGCTATGTTCGGTTAATCCACCTTTAGGTTGGATTGGACTGGATTGGATTGGATTAGAGGATATTTTGATTTAGATGGGATTTAAACCACATCAATCCATGTCAAACTAGGACAATCCAAGGTAAATCGAATGGCCCCTAACTATTCTTCCCAAGCGACAGTAATTCGAGGGAGGAGGAGGAGGCTCGGATAATCTATGGTGAGATGGTCAGATCACTATAGCAATTGTAGATAGTCAAATCAGTAAGGCACGGTAGGTGGTGAAGCAATTTCGACATGTGCAAAGGAAACTTGGAGTCCCCAACTCTCAGTTTACTCACAGTAGAAGATGAGGAGGAAGCACACTCTCCCCATGACGATAGCACATTGTCACTAGCAGATATAGACCAGTACACTGCTCTAGGCGGAGACGGTTTAATTCTCAAGTTGGGGCTGCCGTGTATCCGCAGATCATCAAGTTTACCCAGCGTGAGCTCATTTGCACCATCATCACCCATACAGCATGCTGGATTAAACTCTTCCAGTCTGCGCATGAAGAGTAGAGAAATCATGCGTACGTTGGGTAATTCGACGAGTTTTGGTATGCTGCTGCATGATAAACCCCACATCTTCAACCTCACAAGATTACAAAGATATTTGCTTATTGTTGGAATTTTGCCTAAATAGGCCCAGCCCATTTATTATATGCCAATAAATTCCTAAAATCCTAGAGGCCCATTTGGCTCATTCATGCAAGGCAAGAGCTGGGACAAATGTTTAGTCCCACGTTGCTAGTTGGGTGGAAGTTAGACCAGCTTATAAGGTGAGCTCTCCTACCACTTGGTAAAAGGATGAGAAGGAGAAGGAGAGAGTTCCACACGCGCGCTCCTCCTCCTACCACTTGGTAAAAGGATGAGAAGGAGAAGGAGAAGGAGAGAGTTCTACACGCGGGTTGCGGGTTGCGGAAATCTCGCCGAGCCGAGATTTATTTTGTCACGCATGAATGGTATATGAACAGTTGTACATAAGCTGAAACGTTTTGCTTTAAGTGGACTTTAATACGAGTTAAATGAATATGAACTGAGTGGAGGTTGTCCGGTGGGCTGCCGTTTGTTCGCTTCATCTTCCGTCCATTCATTTCATCTTCTGTGCAGTCTGTCTACCTTCCCCTCTGTGCCTATAAGAGAAAGAGATCGCATCTCCTCTCAGATACACTGCCTCCGGTTCTAGAGCACTGCGCTACCTAGATCTTCCCCATCCCGTCTTGTGGCGTGCACCGCGAGCCGGGACAGTAGGCCTCCGAGACCCCGCTGCTTCGAGTCCTGTACGGGAGAAGGGCGATAAGGTTTTGGGAAGCGCTACCGGCGCGACTACTGGCTTCATCACGGACTCCCTCTCGGATAGCGATTGCGCCGACGTCTTCCCCAACGAGGACTTCTTCCCTGACATCAGCAGCCTCTTCCTCGACGACATGGCTAACGATGGTGCCAACACGAACACCATCGGTTCCTCTTCTGCTGCTGCCGTGTATGTTTTCTTTCTCAACTTGTTCTGATCGCATCTCAAGATCTTTGTCTTGCAGTCTGTTTGGTTATATGTCTTAATATGTATTCGCTATTTCACATGATTAGTATATTGCCTATTATTCTAATCATGATTTATCTAGCATTTATTATGGATAATTCGCTTGGTAAATTGCTCTTTTATTCAACAATCCAAAAACCTTATTTCAGGCAATTTTCTCCAAGTGGCTTTGTTGCTTCTATGAAGCCACCTGTGTTCGAAGGTGTGAATTACAAACGATGGCGTGCGAGAGCAGTGCTCTGGTTTCAGACCATGAGCTGCTATAACGCCATCTATGGCACACCTGAGGGAGAACTTAATCTCGCTCAGGAAGAGGCGTTCCAAAAACTTGATACCACTTTCAAGGCTGCCTTGATCAGCATTCTTGGCGACAATATTGTCGATTCATATCTGTCATTTAGCAATGGCAAGGATATGTGGGATGCGCTCGAGAGAAAATTTGGAGTCTCCGATGCTGGCAGTGAACTGTATGTCATGGAACGATTCTATGACTATAAGATGGTTGAGGACCGCCTCATTGTGGAGCAGGCTCATGAGATATAGTCACTTGATAGGGAGCTTGAGCACTTCACTTGTGTGTTACCAGATAAGTTTGTTGCCGGAGACATTATTGCCAAACTTCCCTAGTCATGGAGGAATTTTGCTACTTCTCTGAAGCACAAGAGACAAGAGTTCTCCGTGACAGATCTCATTGGGACTCTTGATGTGGAAGAGAAGGCGAGATCAAAAGACACACATGCTCGAGGTACCGAGGGAGGTTCTAATGCCAACCTGGTACAGAAAAGGAACTTCCAGCCTCACAAGTTCAAGAACAAAGGCAAGTTTGACGACAAAGAAAAGTTTGATGGAAAGAACAAGGCCTCACAGTCCACCAGCTTCAAGAAGAAGACTGATAAGAGGAAAGATGCTTGTCATGTGTGTGGTGATCCTAATCATTGGGCTCCTGCTTTTTCCAACCGCTTTGACAAGCGCCAGCATGGGAAGGGCAGCAAGACTGCTAATGTTGTCATGGGCGACGTTGAGATGAAAGATGTTGGGTATGGTATATTACCTATTGTTCTTTCATTATGTCATTCTCCTGATTGGTGGATTGACACGGACGCTAATGTACATGTTTGTTCTGATATTTCCATGTTTTCTTCATATCAGGTCAGAGAGACTCAAACCGTGCTGATGGGGAACGGCTCGCATGCTTCTATTCATGGTGTTGGTACGGTCGATCTGAAGTTCACTTCGGGAAAGACCGTGCGCCTGAAGAACGTGCATCATGTTCCCTCAATAAATAAAAATCTTGTTAGCGGATCTCTTCTTTGTCGATATGGCTATAAGATTGTATTCGAGTCCAATAAATTTGTAATTTCGAAGTATGGAACCTTTGTTGGTAAAGGCTATGAGTGCGGAGGCTTGTTCCGTTTATCTCTGTCAGACATTTGTAATAAAGTTGTTAATCATATTTACACGAATTTTGAATCAAATGTCTGGAACTCTCGTCTTTGTCATATTAATTTTGGTTGTATGACGCAGCTAGCCAAAATGAATTTAATCCCTGATTTCACAACTGTTAAGGGATCTAAGTGCCAAGTCTGCATGCAAGCTAAACAACCTCGCAAGTCACATACGACTACAGAAGTGAGAAATTTAACACCACTAGAGCTCATACATTCTGATCTTTGTGAGATGAATGGTGTGTTGACAAAAGGTGGAAAGAAATATTTCATGACTTTGATCGATGACTCTACGAGATATTGTCATGTGTATCTTCTGAAATCGAAAGATGAGGCTTTGAGTTTCTTCAAAATCTATAAAGCTAAGGCAGAAAATCAACTTGATCGAAAGATTAAGAGGCTTAGGTCTGATCGTGGTGGAGAGTATTTTTCCAACGACTTTGATTCTTTTTGTGCAGAACATGGCATAATTCATGAGAGGACGCCTCCCTACTCACCCCAGTCAAATGGAGTAGCCGAAAGAAAGAACCGTACTCTAACATATTTGGTTAACGCCATGTTAGACACATCGGGTCTCTCCAAGGAATGGTGGGGGAAGCACTATTGACTGTGTGTCATGTCCTAAACCGAGTTCCCACAAAGAACAAAGAAATTACTCCATTCGAAGAATGGGAGAAGAAAAGATTAAAACTCTCTTACTTACGTACTTGGGGTTGTTTGGCAAAGGTTAATGTACCAATCCCTAAGAAGCGCAAGCTTGGACCAAAAACCATTGATTGTGTTTTTCTGGGCTATGCTTTCCATAGCATTGGTTATAGATTATTGATAGTAAAATCTAAAGTACCTAACATTCATGTCGGTACAATCATGGAGTTGACTGATGCAACTTTCTTTAAGGATTTTTTTCCTATGAAGGATAAACCTAACTCATCAAATCCGAAGATATCTAGTTCATCTAATCAGGAATTTGCTACATTCTCTGAACCTACCATTCCAATTGAACACTCTGAAAGTCCTAAGGAGGATGATAATGAAATTCCTAAAAGGAGCAAGAGACAGAGGACTGCAAAGTCCTTTGGTGATGATTTCATTGTGTACCTTGTGGATGACACTCCTACTTCCATTTCAGAAGCATATGCATCTCCTGATGTTGACTACTGGAAGGAAGCCGTCCATAGCGAGATGAATTCCATCTTAGCTAATGGAACATGGGAGATCACTGATCGCCCTTATGGGTGCAAACCTGTAGGGTGCAAGTGGGTGTTTAAGAAAAAGCTTAGACCTGATGGTACTATTGAGAAGTAGAAGGCACGGCTTGTAGCCAAGGGATATACTCAAAAAGAAGGTGAAGACTTCTTTGACACTTACTCACTTGTTGCCAGATTGACCACCATTCGAGTATTACTCTCATTGGCTGCCTCTCATGGTCTTCTCGTTCATCAAATGGACGTTAAGACATCTTTCCTTAATGGAGAGTTGGATGAGGAAATTTACATGGATCAGCCAGATGGCTTTGTGGTAAATGGTTAAGAAGGAAAGGTGTGCAAGTTGTTGAAGTCTTTATATGGCCTAAAACAAGCCCCTAAGCAATGGCATGAGAAGTTCGAAAGAAATTTAACCGCTGCAGGCTTTGTTGTAAATGAAGCTGATAAATGTGTGTACCATCGCCATGGTGGGGGTGAGGGAGTCATCCTTTGTTTGTATGTTGATGACATACTGATTTTCGGAACCAACCTTAATGCAATTAAGGAGGTCAAAGATTTCTTATCTCGTTCCTTTGAGATGAAGGATCTGGGAGTAGCTGATGTCATCCTGAACATCAAGCTATTGAGAGATGATGATGGTGGGATTACACTGCTTCAGTCCCACTATGTGGAAAAGATCTTGAGTCGTTTCGGGTATAGCGACTTCAAGCTTTCTCCTACACCGTATGATCCTAGTGTGTTGCTTTGAAAGAATCGAGGAAATGCTAGAGACCAACTGAGATACTCTCAAATCATTGGCTCGCTTATGTATTTAGCTAGTGCCACGAGGCCTGACATCGCTTTTGCTGTAAGCAAACTCAGTCGATTTGTTTCAAATCTAAGAGATGATCATTGGCATGCTCTTGAGAGAGTTATGCGATATCTAAAAGGCACTGCGAGCTATGGCATACACTATACCGGGTATCAGAGGGTACTAGAGGGTTATAGTGATTCAAATTGGATATCTGATGCTGACGAGATAAAGGCCACGAGTGGATATGTATTCATACTTGCTGGTGGCGCTGTTTCTTGGAAGTCTTGCAAGCAGACTATCTTAACGAGGTCAACTATGGAAGCAGAACTCACAGCATTAGACACAGCCACTGTTGAAGCAGAGTGGCTTCGTGAACTCTTGATGAACTTGCCTGTGGTTGAAAAACCAATACCCGCAATCCTTATGAATTGCGATAATCAAACTGTGATTTTCAAGGTAAATAGTTCTAAGGATAACATGAAGTCCTCAAGACATGTGAAGAGGAGACTGAAATCTGTCAGGAAAATGAGAAACTCCGGAGTTATTGCATTGGATTATATCCAAACATCTAAAAACTTGGCAGATCCCTTCACAAAGGGTCTATCACGCAACGTGATAGAAAATGCATCGAAGGAGATGGGTATGAGACCCACAATTTGATTTTTCCACAGTGGTAAACCACTCTATGTGATTGGAGATCCCGTGAATTAGAATTGGGAGACAAGCTGTTGGTTAGCTGAGAGGAAAGTATCCCTACTTTAATAAACACCACTCCATAAAGATGCAATACTTTCCTATTCTGCACGGTAGGTTGATTTATTATCTTAATATGTTCTAAGTGGCTTATCCTAAGCAAATATGTTGTCCTGCAAAACATCTTTTGAAGAACACACCTATATAATTCTGACTGTTAAAACATCGCAGTCTATGAGAGTAGGGTGCTCTATAATAAACTCATGAAAGGTCATGGAGTATGACGTATAAGCTCCACCCGTGGGGAAGTCCCACGGTAGCCTAGTATCGGTCAAGACTTTTTGTGAAGCTAGGTTCGCAGCAAACTTGCAGTTCAAGGCATAGTCCACTGTACAAGTTGCGGCCTAGTATAACATAAAGCTCTAGGTGGAAGTTCAACTTAACAGTCTCCACTACAGTACCGGTATATAAACAATGTTTTGGAACCAAAGGCAAACTTCATGTGCCTCTAAGATCTGGTGGGGGATTGTTGGAATTTTGCTAAATAGGTCCAGGCCATTTATTATATGCCAATAAATTCCTGAAATCATAGAGGCCCATTTGGCCCATTCATGTAAGGCAAGAGCTGGGACAAATGTTTAGTCCCACATTGCTAGTTGGGTGGAAGTTGGACCAGCTTATAAGGTGAGCTCTCCTACCACTTGGTAAAAGGATGAGAAGGAGAAGGAGAGAGTTCCACACGCGCGCTCCTCCTCCTCGCTCGCCTCACCATGCCACGCCACGCTATGAATGGTATATGAACAGCTTGTATAGAAGCTGAAACATTTTGCTTTGAGTGGACTTTTAATACGAGTTAAATGAATACGAATTGAGTGGAGGCTGTCTGGTGGGTTGCCGCCTGTTCGCTTCATCTTCCGTCCATTCGTTTTATCTTCTGCGCAGTCTGTCTACCTTCCCCTATGTGCCTATAAGAGAGAGAGGTCGTGCCTCCTCTTAGATACACTGCCTCCTTTGCGCCTCCGGTTTCAAAGCACTGCGCTACCCAATAAGGTTTTTGGGGAGCGCTACCGACGCGACTACTGGCTTTATCACGGACTCCCTCTCGGATAGCGATTGCGCCGATGTCTTCCCCAACGAGGACTTCTTCCCTGACATCAGCACCCTCTTCCTCGATGACATGGCTAACGACGGTGCCAACATGAACACCAGCGGTTCCTCTTCTGCTGCTGTCGTGTATGTTTTCTTTCTCAAACTTGTTCTGATCGCATCTCAAGATCTTTGTCTTGCAGTCTATTTGGTTATATGCCTTAATATGTATTCGCTATTTCACATGATTAGTATATTGCCTATTATTTTAATCATGATTTATCTAGCGTTTATTATGGATAATTCGCTTGGTAAATTTCTCTTTTATTCAACACTTATATGCATAAACCAGTGCGAAAACATGACACACCCTTGTAATTTGTTATAGTGAAGTTCTTTACAGATCTTGGTGTAACTAGCTCTGTTAGCAACTCCATGTCTTGCACGGACCTACTGCTCACACCTATGCTCCATCTCAATGATAAATTTTCAATTCTGTGTTTTTCTACTAACCTTATACTGCGTGCCTCTTCTAAGGACTTTACATTTTCAAGATCAACAATATCCAACACATCAGAATTTGTATGCTTAAGCCATACAAGAGTGCTGCTAGATTCACTATCAACCTCACATCTTCAACCTCACAAGATTAGGAAGATATTTGCTTATATGCATAAACCAGCATGGAAGCATGACACCCTTGTAAGATGTTATAGTGAAATTCTTTACAGAGCTTGGTGGCACTAGCTCCGTTGGCGACTCCATCTCTTCTACGGACCTAATGCTCACATTTATGCTCCAGCGCAATGACAAATTTTCAATTCTGTGTTTTTCTACCAATCTTATACTGCGTGCCTCTTCTATGGACTTCACATTTTCAAGATCAACGATATCCAACACATCAGAATTTCATGCTTAAGCCATACAAGACTGATGCTAGATTCAATATCAACCGGACGCACAGGAAATCCTCCTTTTTCCGTGTGTACCGACAAGCCAAAAAGCCCCGGAATATCCAATTTACCAACATTTTCTGAAGGTTAGCAGTGTGCGTGCAGCCCAAGGTTGTCGTGCAGGACGCGGCTCGACCCAGAGCTGCTCGGACTCGATTGCTTTCGTTATTTTTGTAGGGTCCTAGATGCAAAGTTGTAGTACCTACCAAAACGTCTCCCCCATGCGGATTCAGCTTCAGAAATTGGACAAGAGTTGTAACTTTTGTCTCCACTAAAGCTTACCCGTCCGATCTGGAATTGATGGTGGATGTAGTTACCAAGTTACAGCGAGACTTTAAAGCGTGAAGTCACTGAAGCTGAGTCCAGCGTCAACACGCACATGCTTGTGCGCTGGGATTATTTTTAGATACAGTCCGCGCATCACATTGGGCGCGGGGCCTAATTCAATATCGCCAGCGTAGTCTGATAGACTAATTTGGTGCACCGTCGTGATGGATAAGTCTCTATACTATTGGTCTTTATAGGGTTGCAGTACACATGGTCCTTGACAGTTAGGATAGAGCATCAAGGACATCTAGGACTGCCTTTAGGACAGCATCTTAGACTAGCATCTAGCGTATGCTTGGCTGGTTAGCAGCCTATAAATATGTATCCCCAACTCCTGTGGTTGACATGATATTTGTGTGAGTTTGTGTAAGAAATAAAACCATAAAATTGTCCCAACTCCTAGTGTCATCCTCTTCTTCAATGAGAGTAAATCTAGAGATCCTATCAAATGGTATGAGAGCGAGGTTGTCTTGTAGGCTGAGTGTTTCCTGCTCATCCCCTTCACCGGGTGTGCAGCAGCCCCAGCAGGCAAGTGCAGCAGCTCAAGCTGTCCCTAGTGGCCTCTCTCATAACGCTCAGTCGAGCAGCAACTCGTCAGCAACAGCTCTCCACCCACGCAACAGACTCCAAGCGGCTAGCCATGTCCTAAGGTTGCTCCCAGCACTCGGCTACCTTAAGCGTGCGGCGTCGACATGAGGCCGAGATCGCCGTGGCATAGGAGCATGAGCGGGCGGCGGCAGCCAAGGCGTCAAGGCTGGTAGCAGCAAAACTGGCAGCAGCCAGAGCGGAGGCAGAAACATCAGCAACGGTGGAGGCAGCACGTGCAACAATGGCAGAGGTCTAGGCTCTACACGGCAGCATCAACAGCTTTATTTTAGGTGACGACAGCGTCGACGCAGCCCACGAGCAGACAACGTGGTGGGCAACCGAGCACGCCCAAGCACACGTCGGTGGCGCTCCCGGAGGAGGTGAGGCGATCACGGCGATGGCTCTCCCGGAGGAGGCGCGCACGACGACGGCGGCCGAAACGACCAAGACCGCGGCCTCTACGGGGCCGGACTATGGTCAGGGACGTTGGTCCCGGTGTTGGGTGGCCTACCCTCACCAAAACCAACTACATCGAGTGGGCCGCGATCAGACTCTAGGTGCGGCACATGTGGGAGGCAGTTCAGGATGCCAACGTCGACCACCATGACGATTGATGGGCGCTGTACGCCCTCATTGCCGCAGTCCCGCCCGAGATGCAGTTCTTGCTTTCCAACAAGCGGACTGCCAAGGAGGCCTAGGATGCCATCGCTGCGTCGTGCATCGGCAGCGACTGCTCGCAAGTCCACTTTGCAAACACTCGGCAACGAGTGGGATAATCTGGCCTTCAAGCCAGGTGAGGACGTCGACGACTTTGATCTCCGTCTCAACACTTTCCTGTAGAAGTGGTGCAGTTCGGCGATGTCACCTACAACAAGGAAAGAGCTGTCAAGAAGCTCTTTCGTTGCGTCCCCACGAAGTACAAGCAGATGGATCGCTCGATCGAATCTCTGTTGGACCTCAGCACGATGTTGATCAAGGATGCAATTGGTCACCTCAAGGTCATCGACACCGACGAGCCACAGCCTCTCTGGGGGCCCATTACCACTGATGGGAAGCTTCTCCTCACTCGAGAGCAGTGGGATGCCAGCCACGATGACAGGAAGAAGGGGGGTCCTCTTCCATGACAGGCGGTCATAGGCGTGACAAGCCGCACAAGGGGTGCAAAGGCGGCCAGGACAGGGCGCAAGGTGATGCCCGCGGAGGTGCCCGAGGAGGCGCCGCTGGTAGGCCCAAGCCGGCCCAAGATGACGCCTGCCACAACTGTGGCCGGCTTGTCCATTGGGCCAAGGAGTGGTGACAGCCACGACGCGGCCAGGCCCACGTCACACAGGCGGGGGAGGAGGAGCCGACTTTGTTCATGGCTCATGCGAGCATCGAGCTACACCCTGCGGCACCGACTGCAGTGGCTCCCCTCCGTCTCGACGAGCCAAAGGCACACGCCCTTCTCATAGATGACTCCGGCACCGACAAGACTGGCGGGTGGTGCCTCGAGAGCGGCATCACCCACCACATGACCGATCAACGAGAGTTCTTCGCCAAGCTCGACTCCGACGTGCGAGGCTCCATCAAGTTTGGAGATGCCTCCGCCGTGGAGATCCAGGGTGTCGGCTCTGTCATCTTCATCGCCAAGACTGGAGAGCACCAGATGCTCACTGGTGTCTACTACATCCCCGTGCTGAGGAACTCCATCATCAGCTTGGGACAGCTGGATGAGAATGGCTCGCGCATGCTGATCGAGCACGGGATCTGCGCATCTGGGATCGCTATCGTCGCCTTCTTGCCAAGGTAACTAGAGGCGCAAATCGGCTATATGTCCTTGATGTGCAGGTGGCACAGCCCCTCTGCCTCGCTGCTCGTCGGGACGACGAGGCGTGGTAGTGGCACGAGCGCTTCGGGCACCTTCACTTCGAGGCCCTGAAGCGGCCCATCATCAAGGAGATGGTGCGAGGCCTACCGTGCCTCGAACACGTGGAGCAGTTCTGTGATGTTTGCGTGGTGATGAAGCAGAGGCGACTCCCCTTCCCCCAGCAGGCGAGCTTCAGAGCCAAGGAGAAGCTCGAGCTTGTGCATGGGGACTTGTGTGGACCGGTGAATCTGGCCACACCGGGAGGATGACGCTACTTCCTGCTGCTCGTCGACGACTTCTCCCACTACATGCGGGTGGTGCTTCTCGGCAGCAAGGGAGAAGCAGCGGACGCCATCAGGCGTGCACAGGTTGCTGCAGAGGTGGAGTGCGGGCCGCAAGCTGCGTGTGCTGCGCACCGACAAGGCGGCGAATTCACAGTAGCTGAATTCACGTCATACTGCGCTGATGAGGGCATTCAGCACTACTACTCCGCCCCATACAGCCCGTAGCAGAACAACATTGTCGAGCGATGCAACCAGACGGTTGCTGGAATGGCTCAGACCCTCCTCAAGCAGAGAGGGATGCCGGATGTCTTCTAGGGAGAGGCGATGCTGCCAGCCGTCTACATCCTCAACCGCTCACCTACGAAGGCACTCGACGGCAAGACGATGTACGAGGCTTGGCATGGGCGCAAGCCGGCGGTCTCCCACGTGCGGATCTTTGGCTTCCTCGCGTTCGCCAAGGAGCTCGACCACATCGGAAAGCTCGATGATAAGCGCACTCGGGGAGTGTTCGTCGGCTACGCGGAGGGCTCGAAGGCCTACCGCATCCTCGACCCGAAGATACAACGTGTGCACACGGCGCGATACGTTGTGTTCAATGAAGGGCGAGGATGGGCGTGGGACAAGGCGGTGGACGACAGATTAACTCCAAAGTCTGACGACTTCATTGTCGAGTACCCCCACTTCGAGGGAGCCGGGGGAGTAGGCAGCCATCAACGCCACATGCTCCAGCACCAGCAATCACACCTCCGGGCACGTCTACAGCAGCACCATCTCGCGTCGAGCATAACCCGATGGAGTTTGCTTCCCCGCTCGATCACGACGAGGAGCACATCGACGCGTATTATGATGGCGAGCCGTTGCGGTACCGTATGATGGAGGGTCTTCTCGATGACCAGTTGGTGCCGGGACCGGTGCCATGTTGGAGATATGCCCAAGAGGCAATAATAAAGAGGTTATTATCATATCTTCATGCTTATGATAAATGCTTACATACCATGCTATAATTGTATTAACCGGAAACATTAATACTTGTGTGATTTGTAAACATAAAAGAGTCCCTAGTAAAGCCTCTTGTTAAACTAGCTTGTTGGTTAATATATGATCATGGTTTCCCGATCATGAACATTGAGATGTTATTAACAACAAGATCATATCATTAGGAGAATGGTGTGATGGACATACTCCTAAAGATAAGTGTAGCATAAAGATCAAGTCATTTCAATAGTTCGTTTTCTATAAGCTTTCTGATACATAGTAACATAACTCTTTTGACCATGATATCATGCTAATCACCATCACTGGATGGATGCTTTGATGACATCAAACACCACACCGTAACTAGGTGGCTATAAAGGTGGCATCGAGTGTTCGGAAAGTATGTGTTGAGGCACATGGATCAAGAGTGGGATTTGTCCATCCATATGACGGATAGATATACTTTGGGCCCTCTCGGTGGAATGTCATCCAATTAGCTTGCAAGCATGTGACTGGCTCACAAGGGATCACATATCACGGGAACGAGATAAGAGTACTTATCGGTAACGAGGTTGAACTGGGTATGCAGAGATACCGACGATCAAACCTCGGATAAGTAAACTATCGCGAGACAAAGGGAAATTGGTATCGTATGTAAGGGAAATTGGTATCTTAGAAATATGTGGGAGCCATATGAATTTCCATATTCCTCTATTGGTTATTGATCGGATAAGTGTCTCTGTCATGTCCGCATAATTCATGAACCGTAGGGAGACACACTTAAGGATTCGATGTTGTTTAGTAGATATCGAATGTGAGTAAAGAGACCGAATGTTGTTCGGAGTCTCGGATGGGATCCGGGATATCACGAGGAGATCCGGAATGGTCTGGAGAATAAGATTCATATAAGGAAAGTCCGATTCCGGAGTTCGGGAATGATTTCGATGTTTTCATTAGAGAGGTTCTAGAAGGGTCTAGAAGGTTCACCGGACCGGAAGGGGAATGTTTCATGAATGTGTCATGGTTAAGTGGAATGATTGGATCATGTCCTAGGTCACTTGGTTGGGCATTTGCGAGAGAGAAATAAAGCTCTAAATTGAAATTCAAAAGGAAGGTTTGAAAAGTCAAACTGGAACAATAGTTTCCTAGTGGAAAAAGGAAAGAGTCCTTCCTTCTCTCCAACTTGGGTTTGGGGAAGGATTCAAACTCCCCTCTCCCAAGCTGCCCTCCCTCTCATAAATAGAGGGGAGGGGCTGCCCCAAAGCACCACAACTAGCCCTCCCCACCTCGCCGCCCTAGCGCCGCCGCGCCGCTGCCGCCGGTCCGTCACCGCCACCCTAGCCGCCGCCGACTCCACCTCCTCCTCTCCGGCCTTCTAAACCTAGATCGCCGGAAACCCTAGATCCACCATAACCCGCACCAGCTTAGGCGAAGCCCTGCGGGATCTTCCCTCTACTTCCGACACCACGCCGTCGTGCTGCCGGAATCGCGAGGAGAGAGCTACAACCTCCACTGCCTGCTGGAACAAGGGAGAGGAAGGTCTTCATCGAGTACCGAACGTGTGACCGACTATGGAAGCGCTGCCGGAATGCAGCGCCAGAAGGATCATCTACGCGATCTTGAGATCGACAAGTGTACAACTACATCACCCACGAGAATCTGCTCTCGTTAACCTCTTTGGAATCTTCGAGGGTGAGTACTCTAATCGACTCGTTGCTACAACCTAGTAGATAGATCTTGGCTTGTTTGTGTGCATGCGGTAGAATTTTTTTGTTTTCCATGCTACGAACCCCTACAGTGGTATCAAAGCCGTGTCTATATGTAGATCTGTTGCACGAGTAGAACACAATGGTCATTGTGGGCGTTGATTCTTTTGTGAACGATTGCTTCTTGTGTACTTTGAATCTTACGAGATGGTGGGATGAAGCGGCCCGGGCTAACCTTACATGACATCGTTCATGAGACTTGCTCCACGCTTGACATGCAACTTGTATTGCATAAGTGGCTTTGCGGGTGCTTGTTTCTCCCAACATAGTGAAGATTCAATTTAAAACGGGTAATTGACAATACTAGTATCAACGTTGTGGTTCTTGTTCGTAAGTTAGAACGACACTTATTGAAAGCACCAAACCACGTAAAACATGCAAAGAAAATTAGAGGCGTCTAACTTTGTTTTTGCAGGGGTGTGTTGTGATGTGATATGGCCATGATTGTGATTATATATGATGTATGCAATGTTCCTTATTGTAAGTCGGCAACCGGCACGAGTCATATGGTTATCTTTTAATTTCGTTAAGAACTGCGTGTCTATTATTCAAAGTAGTTGTAATAGTTGATGCTGGTGGACGACAACCATGGAGCGGCGCCATTGACCTTGACGCCATACCGGTGATGATGGAGATCATGTTCGTGCTAGAAGATGGAGATCGGAAGCACAAGAAGAAATGTCATATCATATCACATATTATGAATTGCATGTAATGTTAATCCTTTTATGTATCTTGTATTGCTTAGATCGCGATGGTAGCATTATAAGATGATCCCTCTCACAAAATATTAAGTTATAAAGTGTTCATCCTTAGTAAGCACCGTTGCTAAAGCTTGTTGTTTCGAAGCACCACGTGATGATCGGGTGTGTTAGATTCTGCGAGTGTATACAACGAGAGCAAGCCAGATTTGCTCATGTGGAAGCTAAGGTTTGATCTTGACGAGCCAAGCATGTACAGACATGGTCTCTGAACACGAAATACCGAAAGGTAAAGCATGAGTCATATAGATGATATGATAAACATGATGATTGTTCGCCTTTGAAACTATATCATGTCACGTGATGATCAGACTTGGTGTAGTGAATTTGGTTCGTGTGATCACTAAAACAATGTGAGGGATGTTGTTTTGAGTGGGAGTTCAACAGCAATATGATTAAAAGTTGAACACTACTCCCTTCATTCACAAATAAGTGTACTTCTAGCCTTGTCTTAAGTCAAAGCTTACTACGTTTGACTAACTTTTTAGGACAACGTACCGACATTTATGACACTAAATTGATACCATTAGATTTATTTTTAAATTGATACCAATATATGTTTTTATATTTCTCTATAAAGTTGGTCAAATTTGGTTATCTTTGACTTAGGCAAAACCTAGATGTACACTTATTTGCGGACGGAGGGAGTATTTATCATAAATTAAATCAAAGTGAATTTGCATAGTTGTTATAGTCATTGGCATCCGTTTACCACCTTGTGCTTAGTTATAAATGAGATAATATAACTATAGAATTCTGGTTAGTTACGTTACGAACTAGTATCGTATTGTTTTGAAGTGTTAATCTAAAGTTTAAAAGTCCTATTGCAAACTTCCAGTAAGTTCTGGTTACTCCGTGAAGTTTAATAATTGGTATTAAATCAAGAGTAACAATTTCAGTGTTAGTATATAAGTATCACGTTTATCTCCATGATTCTTGATATTCAAAAGATTGTTTTAATATCAAGGTTATCTAGGAGCTGAAAGAATTGTTTCAGAAACCATCATATGTGGACGATATTGCGATATCTGAAACAAAGTTTTGTTTACAACATGATAGAGTATAATATGGCAAATTTTATGTTCTCATATTTGATGAGAATTTGCAAAAGATTGGAGACGGTGGTCGTCCTAATCCTCCAAAAGGTTTTGGAGAGCAACATTATACTCGCAATTCACCCTTATAAGATAAAATAGCTTGATCATGAATAGTTCCATGATAAGGATGAATATTTGATGTAGGTAAAATGTTTACTACACTAAAGGATTACTAAAGAATGGAATTTGAAAGAACACCAAACATTTGATGATGGTGATCTACTTCAAAGTGCAAGTCCAAAGACAATGGTATTTAACTATACATGCTTTGGACTATGTGTCATCTGTATGGCTCCACTATTGATGTTGATAGATTCTTTCAAGCAGAAAAGGAAATACTGAAACGTAATCTCAAAAATATATGGCAGAAAAGAAAAGACTAGAATTGTTCAGCTTGGGTATATAGACGATATACATGTTATAGCTATATTATTTGCTTATTAAACAATGTGGTTCTTAAGTATTGGATACTAAATTTGTTGGTGTGAATCTTCATACGAAACAACACAATTCATGAACTACAATGGCCTAAGTAACTAGCAAAATAATATGTGATGATGTTCATCGAGAACAAATAAAGGGTTGTTGTGTTGCTCGTTAGCATCAAAGCTTGCCTTCAAGATTTTTTTTATCAGGTATTATGAGAACAATAGGGTTGTTCAAATAATTGCCATAATCCATAAAAGATGGATGATTTACAAATCTCATTGGAGAAATCACATCCATAAAACTAGTGCTAAAAATGTCGAAAGATAAATTGATTGAAACATCACTTAGGAATTGACATCGCCATTTAAATTATATTGGAAAGAAAACATGAAGAAACTCCATGTGGATGGAATTTTGGAGTCTTTTGATTTTTGATCAAATGACGCTTGCGAAACTTTCCTAGAGATAATTAAAACTTTGTTCATAGGCCAAAGGGAATGGATGAATAGCTTATTGAAAGTTGTACATATTGTTGTATGAAGCCCATTATGTGTAGTCGAGAGCAATGGATTTCAACTTCATATGCTTTCTCTGAAAATTTGAGTGAATATATGAATATTTACTTAATAAGGATGAAGTGTGAAACATTTGAAAAGTTCGAATACTTTCAAGATGAAGTGCAAAATCAATGTAACAAGAAAATAAAGAATTTATGATAGGATCATAAAGGGAGATATTTGAGTTACAAGTTTAGCATAACACCTAAGATTTGAGGAATCGTTCCATGGATTTGCGTTCCCCAAAACACCATATGAGTATGGAATAATCGAGATATGCAATGAAACCTTATTTGACATGGTAAGATCAAAGGTGTAATTCATAAAACTGCCATTATATTTCAAAGATTAAAAGCTTTAGAGACTACCGTTTTTCCACTAAAAAGAGCTCCATCATAATCTATTGAAATGACACCATATAAAGTTATGGTTTGGGATAAAACCTAAGTTGTCCTTTCTTAAACATTGGTATGCTATGCATAAGAAAGATGTTTGCAACCAAAATCGGATGAACATATCTTTGTATATTATTTTGAATAATCGTTGAGTATTCCTCCATAACACCAAAGAAAAAATGTTTGTCGCTTAGAACGTCAAGTTTCTTTGAGAAGGAATTTTTCGTGAAAAGTTAAGTGGGCGGACAATAGAACTTGGATAAGGTTAAAAGAACCTTAGCTATATGTGCAAAGTTGCGCAGCGCTAAAAAGTGTTCCGGAGGCAGCAACAATGCTCATGTCTCACGTGCCTCAAAGGTTGTGGTTATGGAGGTCAAAGTTTCTATTGAACCAAGTAGGTCGGGTAAACAATCAAATACCAAGATTTGAGGGTTGAATCATTATTTGAGAATAATGAATGGACTACATGCAAATAAGTGATGATGAGCCCTAACTCCACAAATGGATTGAAGCCATAAAATCCGTGATAGTTCCATACACGAGAAATCAAGCTTTGAACTTGAAAGACCCTCTAGAAAGGTGTAAGACCTTACAGTCATGTTTGGATCTAAAAATAAATAGACATGGATGTTTCACATCTATGAAATAGTCGACATGTTGGGAAAGAGTTCACAACAATTTTCAATGGTTGTATATGACAATATTTGATCTTTCATAGCGATGTTTAGTCTAGACGGATTAATGTAGTAACCACTACATATAATTTTGTTATGTGGTAGGTGAATAAACAAAATAAGTTCTTCTGATAGAATTGTTACCTAGGACGTGTGCATAACACGGTCCATAGGGTTTTGTTAATTCAAAGGATGTTAAAAGCATATGCAAACTACAATGGTTGAAGTGAGCATCGCGGAGTTGGAATCTTCACCATGATGAAACTGTTAAAAGAATTTAAATTCATCAGAGACGATGAAGATGCTTGCATTTGCGAGAAATTAAGTGGGAGCACTAAGACATATTTCTAATACATTATGTGGAAGACATATTGTTGATTGGAAATGATGTATCTTTTATTAACACATGTTAATAATTTCATCTTGATGAAATACTTAGGCAAAACCCGAGTATTTGGCATCAATATATATAGATATATTGAGACGCTAATATGGTTGTGCCAAATGTACATAGATGAGATATTGAATGAGTTCAATATGGCAATGACAAGAAAGATTCTTGTCGCACATAAAGGATTGAATCGAAATTCAAGTGTATTGAATCGAAATGACAAGAAAGGTTCTGGGCCTCGGGTTCCAGACAACGATATGTGTACATAACTTGCAGGTAAGATCACAAACAATAATATCATCATGAATCAATAACATGTTCAGATCTGAGATCATGGTACTCAGGCCCTAGTGACAAGCATTAAGCAAAACAAGTTGCAACAATGTCAAAAGCACTAACAATAGATACTAGGCACCATGCCCTAACAATCTTATGCAATTACATGATAGATCTCATCCAATCCCTACCATCCCCATAGCCTACAGCGGGGAATTACTCACACATGGATGGCTGATGGAGAGGCGTCGGTGATGATGATGGTGATGATCTCCTCCAATTCCCGATCCCGGCAGGGTGCCAGAACAGAGTTTCTTGTTCCGAATCGCGGTTTCTGGTGGTGGCGGCGCAGCGAAACTCTTCTCTAGAAATTGTCAAACCCCCCTTCCCCCGTGTTTTTAGGTCAGAGGGTATATGTAGGCGAAATGAGAGGTCGAGGCGGAGTCCGAGGCGGCCACAGCATGCCCTGGCGCAGCCAGGCCTGGCCCGCGCCTAGGGGTGGTGTGGGCCCCTCTGTCCTTTCCTCCCCTCCGTCTTCTGGATCCGTTGGGAAAATAGGATTTTCGGCATATTTTCTGGGATTTCTCCTAAAATTTGATTTTCTGCACAAAAACGAGACACCAAAGCAATTCTGCTGAAAACAACGTCAGTCCGTATTAGTTATATCCAAATCACACAAATTAGAGAAGAAACAATAGCAAAAGTGTTCGAGAAAGTAGATACGTTTTGGACGTATCAAGGTGAACTAAGACCACTCCGGGATCACGCTTCGATAGACCGCCTACGCCAAGCGCGTCGTTGAGCTAGCCGGGCTCACTGTCTGCAACCCATCTCTCACTCTGATGGAGGAGAGGCTGAAGATGAGCCACGATAGCATGACGGAGGAGGTGGACGCTACACAGTACCGGCGTCTTGTGGGGAGCCTTTGCTACCTCGCCCACACACGACCAGACTTGGCTTTCTCTGTCGGCTAGGTTAGTCGGTTCATGCAGCGACCGATGAGGGAGCACCAGCATGCTATGAAGAGGATCGCCTGCTACTTTGCGGGGACTCTCGACCATGGCCTCTACTACCCTAGGTTCCCTGGGGTGGCGCACTTCGTCAGGTACAGCGACAACAACCACGTCGGCGACATCGACACAACAAGATCACAAGCGGGATCCTCTTCTTCCTCGGAAAGTGCCTCGTGAGCTGGCAGTCGGTGAAGCAACAGGTGGTGGCCATGTCCATCTGCGAGGCCGAGTACACAGCGTCCTCCACCACCTACACTCAGGCTCCCTGGCTTGCTCGACTCCTTGGTGATCTCCTCGGTCGAGACACCAGCACAGTGCAACTCATGGTGGACAACAAAGTCTTCTCTGGCCCTGGCGAAGAACCCCGTGTTCCACGAATGGAGCAAGCACATCAGGGTGAGGTATCATTTCATCCGACGATGTTTCGATGAAGGGAGCATCACGACGAGCTACATCAACACCAAGTATCAGCTTGCGGATCTGCTCACCAAGCCTCTTGGGCGGATCAGGTTCCTTGGACTCTGCTCTAGGATTGGGATGGTCCAGCCTTCCCACAAGACAACACACAAGACTTAGGGGGAGAATGATGGATAAGTCTCTGTATTTTTGGTCTTTGTGGGGTTGCAGCACACATGGTCCTTGGCAGTTAGGATAGAGTGATGGCGTGTGGTAGCGCTTCGTTGGGAGACCCCAAGAGAAAGGTGTGATGAGCATAGCAGCAAGTTTTCCCTCAGTAAGAAACCAAGGTTATCGAACCAGTAGGAGGAAGGAAACATCTCAAAGGTGTTGCTAGCAACTTGGAGACCTGCGCAACAAAAACTCAAGACTTTGCCCTAACGAACAATGAGGTTGTCCATCTCACCGGTTGCTGTAACAAAGGATTAAATGTATGGTGTGGAAAGTAATAGTGGTTTGCAGAAAGTAAACAGGAACAGTGGAAGATGTATCAATGGTAAAGATTGAACCGCGGTCCATAGTTCACTAGAGGTGTTCTACTTTAGATAACAAACATGGCATGCTGGGTAAACAAATTACAGCAGGGCAATTTACAGGACTGATCAAGGCATAACAATGCAATACTATACATTCATGATCCTATGCGATTTGATTGGGCAATACAACAAGATACATAGACCGCCATCCAACTGCATCTATGACTAGAAATCCACCTTCAGGTCATCATCCGAACACCCTCCAGTATTAAGTTGCAAGAAATAGATAACTGTTTTAAGCAAAGTGTGTAAGGTAAACAATCCACTCGTTCCATGAACAAGAGGCCGTTGTTTTCTCCCTAGTGGCAACAGCACATCTACAACCTTAGAGATTCCTGTCACTTCCCTTAGATTAAATAGAGGCATGAACCCACTATCTAGCATAAATACCCCCTCTTGGAGTCACTAGCATCTACTTGGCCAAGATATCTACTAGAAACAGAGAGCATGCAAGATCACAAACAACACAGACATGATAGAATCAATAAGACAAAACCATTAATCAATCTGACATAGTAATCTCAATATCCATCGGATCCCCGCAAATACAACATACATGATTACAAATAGATGATCTTGATCATGAACGGAGCTCACAAGATCTAAACATGGTAGCACAAAGGAGGAGGTACAACCATCTAGCTACTACATGGAACCGTAGTCCAAGGTGGAACTACTCACACTTCATACCGGAGGCTGGCATGATGAAGAAGAAGGCCTCCGGGATGACCTCCCCTCCGGTAGGGTGCCGGGAAGAGCTTGGATTCCCCCGGTCTAGGGACGATGGTGGCGGCGTCTATAGACGGTTTTGTGGAATATTGATCGGGTACTTAGGGTTTTGGCATCGGGGGGTCTTTATAGGCGAAGAGGCGAGGCAGGGGGCGGCCAGGGTGGTCACACACCCCAGGCATGGCTAGGGTTAGCCCGCGCCACCAGGGGGTGTGGCCCCCTGGTGCCTCCCCTCCATCTCATACTCTGGCTCCGTGTTCCCCACGGTAAAATATTGACTTTGGCTTTTGTCCCGTCCAATTCCGAGAATATTGATTTTTTGCCTTTCTGGAACCAAAAGCAGAAGAAAATAGGCATCTGGCACTATGGCATCTTGTTAATAGGTTAATACCAGAAAACATATTAAAATACCTCAAAGTGTAGACAAAGCAAAGCAAAGTAGATACTAAACAAGCATGAAACATCAAAAATTATAGATACGTTTCCGACGTATCATAGAGCATCAAGGACATCTATGACTGCCTTTAGGACAACATCTTAGACTAGCATCTAACATATGTTTGGCTGGTTAGTACCCTATAAATATGTATCCCCAACCCTTATGGTTGGCATGGCATTTGTGTGAGTTTGTGTAATAAATAAAACCAGAAAATTGCCCCAACTCCTAGTGTCATCCTCTTCTTCAATGAAAGTAAATTTAGAGATCCTATCACGCCGACCTTAGGCCTCTTTTCCTAGTAGTGACGTCACAAATAGTAGGCATATGATTAAAAGGAAACTAATCTTGGGGAATGCTTCACCTATAAGGAAACGTTTTCTAGACTATTAACCGTGTGGGTTGTCTCTGATTCTTTTTAACATAATTGCTGATATGTTAACCATCTTAATTGCATGGGTCAAAGAGGACGGCCTAGTTGGGGGTCTCATCCCTCATTTGGTGAAGGGAGGGGTTTCCATACTTCAGTATGTAGATGATACTATTATGTTTATGGAGCATGATTTGGAGAAGGCCCTGAACATGAAGTTAATCTTAAGCATATTTGAACAACTATCCAGTTTAAAGATAAATTTTTATAAGAGTGAAATTTTCTGTTTCAGAGAAGCAAAGGACATGGAACATCAGTACAAGTAGATTTTTGGCTGTAAAATTGGTTCCTTACCTTTCCGGTACTTGGGTGCACCTATCCATTCTAAAAAATAGCATAATGTAGAATGTAATCCTGTTGAGAGTCATTTTGTTTTCAAACTTGGTTGTTGGAAAAGTAGTGTGCTCTCATATGGAGATAGACTGGTTCTTATAAATTATGTTCTCACTAGACTACGTTGACCCCAAGCACGTCGCCAAGAGCGACGGCAAAGGCAAGAACCCCTTTGAAAAGAAGGCGGCAGTTTTCCACACTTTCCTTGGCACCCCCACCGTCCGACAACAGAAGACCTCTATGAGGATACTGATGGCCACTCTACCCCCAGTTCCCCAGTACCTGCGCTGATCGGAGATTCCAATTACCTTGGACAGGAAGGATCACCCAGACCTCATCCCTACGGAGAACCAATATGCCATGGTCATCAACCCCCTGATTGACGGCAATGAGTTCACCAAATGTATGGTGGATAGTGGAAGCAGCATCAACATCATGTACCTGGATACACTACAGAAGATGAACTTGCGGAGGCAAACCTAAGGCGGACCGACACCATCTTCCATGGCGTAGTTCCTGGTGGGGAGGCTCAGTCCCTTGGGTGCATCACACTTTAGGTTGCCTTTGGTGATGTTAATAATTACCGCCAAGATCGCATGACCTTTGAGGAGGTCCCCTTCAAGAGCGTGTACCACATCATATTCGGCCGCGACATATTCCACACCTTCATGGCCAAGCCATGCTTCGTCTACAACAAACTCAAGATACCCGGACCAAACGGCATCATCACCATATCCAGAAGCTTTACCAAAGCAAGGGATTGTGATATTGGAGAAGCAGACTACGCAGAAGCTGTCCTCTACAGCGAAGAATTCAAGGAGATCCAGCGCAAGGTCGATGCCTTGGAGATGCCCGCGTCGAAGAAACAGATTTCTGACTCCACCCCGGCATTCAAGGTCGCCATCGAGACCAAGCCGGTGGAACTTGTGGAAGGCGATGCCTCCAAGACCACCGCCATTGGGATGAACCTGGACCCTAAATAGGAAAGCACGCTCATCGAGTTCCTCCATGAGAATAGGGACATCTTTGCCTAGCAACCTGCTGACATGAAAGGTGTACCTAGGGAACTTGCCGAGCACAGCTTGAATATTGACCCAAAATGTAAACCAGTGAAACAACCTCTACAATGCTTTGGAGATGAGAAGAGACGCACCATAGGCAAAGAGATAGCTAGGTTACTTAAGGCTAGTTTTATCCAAGAAGTCCTTCACACCCAATCGGTGGCCAATCATGTACTTGTCCCCAAAAAGGGAACCAAGGAATTAAGAATGTGCGTTGATTACACTGTCTTGAACAAGGCATGTCCCAAAGATCTGTTTGCTTTGCCTCGCATTGACCAATTCATTGACTCGACGGCTAGCTCAGAACTTTTGTGTTTTCTTTATGCATACTCAGGATACCACCAGATCAAGATGAGGAAGTCGAACCAATTGGCCACTTCGTTCACTACACCCTATGGTACGTTCTAATATGTTACGATGCCCTTTGGGCTGAAAACACAGGTGCTACGTACCAGCGGACAATGCAACGTTGCCTACACGATCAAATTGGTCGGAACGTTCACATCTATGTGGACGATATAGCGGTGATGTCTAAAAAGTCAAACGACTTAATCTCCGACTTAAAAGAAACCTTTGATAATCTCCAGAAATACAACATGATGTTTAACCCTAAGAAGTGCGTCTTCGGGGTTCCAGCCAGCAAATTGTTGGGATTCATCATTTCCCAGCGTGGAATCGAGGAGAAAATCAAGGCCATCTTAAACATAAACCGCCCGACATGCCTAAAGGACATACAACGACTAACAAGTTGTATTGCAGCAGTTAGTCGGTTCGTCAACCGACTTGGAGAGAAGGCTCTGCCGCTGTACAAGTTGCTAAAGAAGGCAGAAAATTCACGTGGACGGACGAAGCAGATTTAGCATTGAAGCAGATCAAGGAAATACTTTCCTCAACGCCTATCCTTGCAGCACCCGAGCCTGGGGAGCCCATGTTAATTTACATGGCGGCCACCAACCGGGTAATCAGCATCGTTGTCGTGGTAGAGCGGAAGGAACCAGGCTTTGAGCACGGAGTTCAACAACCAGTTTACTATGTAAGCGAGGTCTTGACGGAGTCCAAGCAGTGTTACCCGCACTACCAAAAGATAGCTTATGGAGTATTCCTTGCTTCTCGGAAGCTGGGGCACTATTTCCAGGAGCACCCCATCACAGTGGTGAGCAAGACTCCACTCTCCGACATTATCAACAACAACGACGCTACAGGAAGGGTCGTGAAGTGGGGCATTGAACTTGCCGCCTTTGAGATCACCTACAAGAGACGCGACGCTATCAAGTCACAAGTCTTGGCGGATTTTATCGCAGATTGGATAGAGATGCCAGATGCTACCCCAATGCCGGAGGCAGAATACTGGGTGATGCACTTTCACGAATCAAAGCTACTCAATGGCTCGGGGGCTGGTGTACTGCTACATTCACCAACTGGGGACAAGCTACACTATGTTCTGCAGATCCACTTTGAGGCTACGAACAACATGGCGGAGTATGAAGCACTCATTCACGGACTACGCATAGCCAAGGATATTGGCATCAAGCGCATAGTTTGCTGTGGAGATTCCGACTTGGTTGCCCAGCAGGTGGATGGCACCTGGAACGCGTGGAACCCTGTGGTGGCGGCATATCGAGACGAAGTGGACGAGATAGCCAAGAGCTTCTTGGGCTACGAGGTCAAGTATGTACCTAGGGAGCAAAACGAGACGGCTGACCTACTGTCTAAGCTTGGATCAGGGTGCAAACGAATTCCACCTGGTGTTTTCCTAGAGAATCTACGGACACCATCCGTGAAGGGAGCGGACATCGACAACCCGGACAGAGTGGACTCTTTCGTCCACATGGTGGCAAAGGTCCCTCCGGCTTAGACTAAATCGTTCATGGAGTATCTCGAACACGGAACTTTGCCCGACGACAAGGTCGAAAGACGACAAATAGTATGTCGAGCAAAGGTTTATACCATATCAATGGACAGCTCTACAAAAGAAGCACTACTGGTGTATACGTTAAGTGTGTTTCCCAGCAAGAAGGTATTGAAATCCTACGCGAAATCCATCTCGGAGATTACGGGCATCACGCCGCTCCCCGATCGTTGGTCGCTAAAGCTTTCCGGCAAGGATTCTACTAGCTTACCGCCGAGGCGAACACCGACAAGCTGGTTCAGACATGCATTAGATGCCAGTACTATGCCCGACAACCACATGTTCCTGCTGAAGAATTGCGAACAATACCAATAACTTGTCCATTCGCAGTCTGGGGGATGGACATGATTGGTCCGTTGCAGACAACACCATGTGGGTTTACGCATCTGCTAGTAGCAGTTGACAAATTCACTAAATGGATAGAAGCTAAACCCATTAGAAAGATCGATGGGGCAACTGCCCTTAGGTTTGTCCGGGATCTAGTGGTGAGATTTGGTCTCCCACATAGCATAATCACCGACAATGGCAGAAACTTGTCACTCGGAGAAGTGGAGGCTTATTGTTGGGACAAAGGCATCCGACTTGACCTTGCATCTGTGGCACATCCATAGTCCAATGGTCAGGTTGAGCGAGCCAATGGATTAATTCTGCAGGGAATCAAGCCATGTCTTGAGGCACAGCTACATAGAGCAGCTGGAGCCTGGGCAGAAGAATTGCCATCTCTGTTGTGGAGTTTACGAACTACACCCAATAGATCCACTGGCTACACCCCTTACTTCATGGTATATGGAGAAGAAGCCATCCTTCCTTCTGACATCCTTCACGATTCACCAAGAGTTGCCGCCTACGACGAAGATGACGCTGCAGAATCCAGACGCCTAGATGTGGACCTTCTCGAGGAGGAGCGTGTACTGGCATGCCAAAGATCCACCATCTACCAGCAGAAGCTATGTAGCTACCATAGTCACCGCGTTCGGCATCGCTCGTTTAAACATGGGGGATCTGGTGCTCCGACTTAAGAAGAAGAAGTCACACAAATTATCCCCGCCATGGGAAGGACCGTTCATCATAAGCAAGGCGCTGCTCAATGGGTCTTACTACCTCATTGACAATCGTGAACTGAAGGATAGACCCAACAAGGATCATAAGCATAAGCGACATGACCCGTATGATGACTACCCGGAGCTTGATCGGCCATGGAACATAGCACGGCTACGTCCTTTCTACAATTAGCATTTTTTATCTATTGTGTACCCCTTATATGATCAATGAAATAAAGCTCTCTGGTTCACTCATATTTCTAAGTCTTTTACCTCCTTTAGTGTTCATTTTTGGATCGTATAAAACCTTTATGCACAAGCTTTGCGATTACACTTGTGAAAATTCCGCCTACGGGCATTAGCTTAAGTTTTCTGGTCTACACGTTCTTTGTCGTTTTTATGTGGATTGTGGAGTAGTGACTTTTGGCACTTATTGTCGGCGATTTTGTGCTTAGGTTATTGACGGTGCAATTGTGTGACACCCCCGGGATCAGGGATAAACAAATCCCAGACCTCCATCTGACATAAGCTTAACCTTGAGCTCGAGGATATCCAGTGAAGAATCGATAACACAGCAGTGACCCTACGACACAAAATTTATTACAGCAAGCTCATAACTGAGCAGAGAACCAAATTATTACAAGCAGAGGTCACTGACCACAAACATCAAACAACGGAAGGCAAATTATGCTATTAAGTATAGCAAACTTAACAAATGGCCTATGAGGCCTGAAGCATAACGATGACGTCCCAACCCATAGATTCCAGGTTGCCGGCCGGGAACCCCAAGCTACTCGTCGATGTCGATGTAGTACGAAACTCGTCTTCAAGGGATCACTTACTCTGCCAAAAGTATCAACAAAGCAAGGGTGAGTATAGGATGTACTCCGCAAGACTTATGGCTGGTGGAGTTGTTTTGCATCAAGCCATCTTTGTTTATAAAACAAGAGAGAGAAGAATCTCGTCTAATCAGAGTATTTTAAAAGGGGATAAGAGAGCGACATCTCCAAAGTATTGATCATCATCTTTTGATATACACCAAATCATCATCCGAACCTTATCTAGGATCACCCCCTCGTACCCATGAGGAAGCATCCTTAAGCACATGTTGATCTACCAAGTTTTATGATTAGGTTATATTTCTCTATGATCTTAGAATCTGGTCACCAAGCGTTCATAACCGTGAACATGGCTTTTCGAAAAGATTATTACCCTGCAGGGGTGTACAACTTTACCCACCTGTACTAACCTTCTCTTAATGCCACATGATTATCCCTCTTCCTTGGAAGGCTGGCAGAGGGTGGTTAGACATGACCTTTACCTTTCTTTTGCCGAGACCATGAGTCACGCAATAAGTATGGTTCCGCCGTAACGGTTCAAATCCCGAAGCCGATACTTAAAGATGTGAGGCGAGGTTGGTTTACCAGGGGCGCTATCAACCCCAAGCAACCCGGTCCACGCTTCCCTACCTGTTATGAATGCACCTTCACCCGGCAAATCTTTCAAAAGGTTTTCTATGCATATGTTGAATGGAACACCCAAACTATGTGACTCATGGAATCTACTAGGCAAGTTAGTTGCTCATGAGGTTGTCCAGGCCCCGTGTGGTTGTACGCTCGTCTTGGTTCCAAAGGCAAGAACTCAGGTCCTAGTGGTGGCGAGCATGGGACTAGAAAAACCACAACCCACCATGGCCTCCCATACAAGCCTTAGCATGTTTAAACTCATATCACTGATCTCATCTCATCACATTCTCCTGTCATACTAGATTCTCTGCAGCTGATACATCATCTTGATGGATCAGTACTGACAGCTATGCATGGCTAAGCAAAACACATATAATAGCTCTAGCAGTGCACACAAGCCAAACCTAGTTACGCTAGGAGTAGTGGATCGGGTAATATAAGCTCCAAGGGAGTAATGCAATAGATAGGATACTCTATTTGTCGATAAAATACCATAGTAGAATCGTATGCATTATGGCAGGAATTGAAATGCTTTCGAAATCATCGGATGATATCATGGTGGGGCTATGCTTTCCTTCGCTAGTTGATAACAGATAAGCAAATCTTCGGGAGCCTTGTACTTGACTTTTTATAGTTGGTCAAGTATTGTTCTTCGAGCTTCGATGGTGCTGATCTTGGTCTTTGATCTCGATCTCGATATCGTATTCTACCGAGGAAGAAGCAAATACCGAAAAGAAAGGGAAACAATCAACACATGGCATCGATGCAATGCTCAAGCAAGGATGATGATATGACAAGTTGATTAGTACTGAAATAAACCCCAAAAGCATGCTCGACAATTTAATCGGGGTTCCGAGGGGTGAAAACCCTAACTCAGGGAAACTCCGGAAGCATATGAGAGGGATTGATTTTGTTCTGTAATTAAACTTTTCATGTAAGTTGATTATCAATGCATGATGATAGCTTAAATAGCTAGTTCTCATTTTTCTGAACATTTTGATATATTATACATATTTTTCTAACTTATAAATCATTAGTTATTGAATTTACAAGTTTATATCATTTTCTGAAAATATTTCAACCAAATGGAAATTAGTTTTATACCCAGACACACCTAGCCACAGTGGCTGACTGGGGGGCCCCAGATCCACCTCGGCATCCATGAAGGCAGGTGGGACCTGGACTAGAGCTTGACTGGGTCAGACCCTAACCTAAACTTTTTGCACCACAGAGGCATCTAGGCTCTGAGGCTGGCATGTGGGACCTGGGCCATGCGGCACCACACGGTAGCCACGCGAGCACCACGTCACCACGACGGGCGGCGCGGCAGACGATGGTCGACGGCGACGCTGGAGAGCGCGCGGGGCTAGGCGTGCTGGACTCGCGCGGGTGCGTTGAGCCAAAAGGCAGCAGTGCCGCCTCGGATTGGTCACCGGAGCGACCTCTCCGACGGCGAGCGGTGGCGGAGCTTGCAGATGCTCGCGGCTACGATGATACAACAAGCGCATGGCGGATCTGAGAGGTCCAAGCGACGCAGGAGCTCACCAGGAGTGTGTAGAGGCCGGTGACGAAGCGAGGTGGAGCACAGTTCAACGGTGAGCGGCAGTGGCTGGTGGTGGCCGGAGGTATCGATTCGATCGATTGAGAGCGCGTCGGCTTGCGAATCTTAGCGGGGAAGAACAAGGAGACGAAGGCGATTCCAATGGTGGCAACGCCTTGGCGAGTGGCGGCCGAAGACGACGGGGCGCCAACGAGGTCTACACCTAGGGTTTCGGCCACTGGGCGGGGAAGAGAGTGAGATGCGTAAAGGAGAAGATAGGGTTGTCCATGGCAACGTTGAAGCTCTTATAGACACCAGTGGGCGGAGGCTCTCATCTTGACGCATACGCGTATCCTGGCGACGGTGAACGGTGTCGGCGGCGACACGGAGGAGCTTGTCCCCGCGAGGAAGACGAAGAAACATGGGCGAAGGGGTACCGGGCCAGGCTAGGCTGAGGTGGGCCGGCTACTTGGCTGCTGCGCGCTGCACTGGCGCGGAAAGGAGGGACAGGGGCTGCGGCCTAGATAGACTAGGGTTTCTATTTTTTCTGTAAAACATTTCTCTTTTTCTGTTTTCTATTTCTATTTGTATTTTCAAATTCAAATACTTTTTTGGGCATTTCAAAAATTGCCATAGACTTTGTAAAACATTTAAAATAATGTGAGGCCCTTATAACATTTTGGGCTTCACAACTTTTTGACCATTTTCAAAATATTTGAAACCATTTGAAATAGTCACAAAGAGGGGGGAATAAACTAGGGTTTAGGGTTTGATTTATTATCTTCAATGCAATTTTAAGAGATGATGCTCATGCTACGCACAATCAAAACCCTAATTACTATTTAACTAAAACTGTGGTGTTACACAGTGGGCATCATCGCCTGAGCGCATAGTTCCGACAACGAGTCTTCTGACTCATGAAAATTCAAGCATAAAAACCAAAGTAATGGATAAGCCAGCATTTGCTTAAAAAATATATACATGCTGGAACCAGTTCTTGAGTAGCAGGAAATAACAACCATTGTTTTCCGCCTTAAGTTAACAAGTAGTTTTTTCCACATACAAATTACAGAGGAAACAAATATTACATATTGTTTTTCATTCCTCTAGCGCAAGCGGCTTGGACGAAGCGTCATCAGAAGCAGGAGAGCCATCCTCCTCGAAGTCGGCAGTGTTGAGGGACTCGGAGGAGCTTTGGTTGCCACCGTCAATGGTTTTCATGGGCACAAAGACGTTAGGTCGACCAACTCGACGACTCTGGTGTCAAAACCCACGAGCGACGCCAAGATAGCTTCGTGATCTATCTTCTGGCATTCATCATCCATGTCGGGGATATCGGAGGTCATCGTGTCGATGTCAGTGTTTTCGTAGTGCGCCTTGACCACTGACAGTGCCATCCTTGCGCCAGCCCATGTGCATGAAGCTTTCCAACTTGCAATACGCTCGAGGGCTCGGCGCAAGATCTCAGAGAACTTCGCCATGGAATCCACTGCTTTGATGTTGATCTGGAGGTGCTTGGCTATCTCCTTAGCTTGCGTGATGGTGGTATTGATAAAGTTGTCGGCAAGGATCATGCATTCCTTTGGCGGAGGAGGTGACTGGGTCAACCCAATAGGAGCTGCAAATTTCCGACAAAGGAGTGCATGAGTTCAATAACACAAAACGTTCAGAGTATCTAGCTTACAGAAGTACAAGACGGAGAATCACTTACTGAAGATGCTAATCTCGGCCTGCTGGAGAGTTTCCACCAGAGAATCCCGTTCTTGTCGGAGGATCTTGTATGCGTCAAGATTGCGCTGATTCTGCTCATCGGCAACTCTCTTCTGCTATTTTAGCATCGCAATCTCTTCCTTCAAGCGGTTCATCTCTTCGTTGGCAGACTCTTGCAGGAATTTCATGGAGTCCTCATGCATCTTCAGCATATTCTTCCTCTCCTGCTTAAGGATCTTGTTTTCATTATCCAGCTGTTGAATATGCTTGGATTGTTCAACAATATCCTTAGCCTTGGAAATGGCTTCTGCAAGTTGGAGAAAGAACAGTGCACAGTGAGTACTCAGAGAATGTTGGTCTTGATGATGCTTGCTCTTGAAAGAAAGGAAAAACAGACGCTTGCTCTTGATGATTTGTTCCTTCAAGAAGGCGGTTTTACCCTTTTCGGCATCCAAATCTGAGCGCATCTTCTGGTACTTCTTGTTGGTCACGCCCCTTCGAGCATTCTCATTCTGTGGAAAGGAAAGTTTAACGTTGTTCAGTCTACTTGGAGCATCTAGCCGGATAAATATCCACCTAGAAGCTTGGGGGCTACAGTGAGAGTTTTTAACTTAGCAATATGCTTGGTCTTCCTTTAAGCATCTAGTCCGAACTGATTCAGTTTTCAACTAGAAGCTTGGGGGCTACAGTATAAAGTTTTTTAACTCAGTCATATGCTTAGTCTTTCTTTAAGCATCTAGTCGGAACTAATTCAGTTACAACTAGAGGCTTGGGGGATACAGTATCAAAATTTACAAACACTATGTATGCTACTCTAAAAGCATCTAGTCGGAATAATTCATTCAAACTATATGCTTGGGGGCTACTGTGAGAAGTTTTCTAGCTTAGTCACTCTTAGAGCATTTATATGCAAAGACCTATGGTTTTCTGTCTAAATCCTTAGGGGATACAGTGGGATACTCATATGAAATGCAAAAGGAAAATAAAACTTACAAGCGCAATGATCTTGAGGTTGGTAGCACTCTCAGCAAGCAACTTGCCAAAAGAAAGGTTGTTTCCTTGCAAGATTTCTACTTGCCGGAGAAGCTCCTCAAGACCGCATGTCGGAGATGTTGGCGCCGCACCAGGAACCGAAGCGGAGCTACCCGGCGTAAGTACCGGGTAGACTATCTTCAGGAATTCCACGGTTTTCCTGGGTGCGGAGGCGCCGCCTTCGGCAGACGTACCACTCTCCATCACCGCCTTACCGCTACCGATGGCATCCTTAGCCGGAGCTTCGGCCATTCGAGATGCGGCACTTTCTTGCGTTGCCTGTTCACCGACAACGGCAAGCTCCGCGGACGCACCTGAGTCCACTTCCATGACGGAAGGGCCAGAAGCATCTTTGGCCTGTGAGCTTGTCAGAGCAGGCGTAGGCTGGACGCTGGGAGTGACAGGGGCGATGGCGGGAGATGCATGGGGAGACACGTCATGATGCAACATATCCTTGATGTTTCTAGAAGCCCCCAAAGTTTTGGAGGTTTTCTTCAAACTGGTAGTGGCCTTCTTCCTGAAACGTGCAAAAAGTATAAGTACAGGAATAAGACAAGCTATGGACAATGTCGGAGAGAAAGAAGCTTACACAAGAGGGGGTGCTTTGGCAAAGGGGATCCCAGTAACCTTTCTTTTCTCCGCCTCTAGGGTGACGGTAGTATTCTTGGAGGCTCCACCCTACGTCTTCTTCTTCTTGCCTCCGTCGGCAGCGTCAGAGGTGGAGCTCTTCTGCTTTCGCGCCAACGGGACATCGTCGTCGGACACGACGGTGACTTCCTTCATATTTGGATCATAGTTTTGGACAGCCATGCTATCCTCCTTTAGATTGCTGAGCTGTTAAGTGAAAACCCAAAGTGTTAGATGAGATGGTAATGGCTAGACAGAAGAACTGGAGTATATGTCATACACGGAAAACAAACAGGTACCTTTGGGCACTTGCTCTCCTCGAACATGTCGTAGGTGATGGTGAAGCCACGCTTCCTATCCTTCACCTTGACGATGTCCTTGAGGCGGAGCTTGACGTGGTCACTCGAGAAGTTGTCCTCGGAGATGCGGAGGCTATCCTTCCTATCCTTGGTATACTCGTGCATCAACTTCAAGCGGTGCTACAGAGGCTGGTTCCGCCTGACGAACCAGCACATGGCCAGGTCTAATCCGGTCAGACCCGTCTCTACAAACCACTCTATCCGCCTTATAGCACGGGAAGCATCGATGTCGGAGGGAAGGGAGTCCTGGTATCTTCATGTCGAGGCTTCGGCAGCGGCTCCATCAACAAAGTCCGGATACGTCGCTTCTCGGCCAGCCAGAGGGATATCTGGACCGTAGAAGTACGTCCGTTGCCAGTTTTTACAAGACTCATGGCCGACGATGTCGGGGAACCGCCGGCTAGGCCGGATCTTAAAACTAATCGTGCCACAGTTCCTGAGCTCATCCTTGCCGGCTCTGGCTTCCCGCTTGACGGTGAAAAAGTAGATAAAGAGATCTAGCCTAGGCCTAATCCCTAAGCAACCCTCGCAAAGCGCCCCGTAGTTGCTAAGTGCGAGGATGCTATTGGGGCAGAGGTTCTGAGGCTGTACTCGGTAATGGTTGAGGATAGCTAGGAAGAAATTGGAGATGGGCAGGGAGAAGCCGCGTACCAGTTGGTCTTTGAGGTACACCTTATCTCCGGCTTGGGGAGAAGGGGTGACCTCGCCGGCCGCCGCCGCCTGCCAGGCGAGCCCTTCCGTCGTAGGGAGGTAGCCCTCAATGATCATCTCCTTGATGTCGCGGTCTATGATGTCCGAACCACGCCAGTCCCCTTTGTGGTAATCGTTTTCCTCCTCTAGCAGCTCCAGCGCCGCTGGATTGTGGTCGCCGTCGGTGGATTTGACCACAGCGGATTTGGGAATCACAAGGCCCTCTAGGGGTACGAGGACGGTGCTCACCGGCTTCGCCACGGCATCGCCTGACGCCGCCATGGAGGGGGCGGAGCTGCTACTGGCCATTGGGAGGTTAAGGTGGTGACTAGGAAAGGTCGAGGGGCTAGGGTTTTTCGCAGAGTGCGCGGAGAGCTCGAGGAGGCACTCGCTGGAGGAAGAAGATGACGCAGAGGAGAATGAGGTGAAAAGTGAAAATTCCACCGCTGTTACAATTTATAACCTCTGGCGTCAAGATTCGTGCAAGACAATCGAATGGTTGATGCATGGACGACATGTGCAGAAGCGTGCCCGGAAATTTCGCCACATTACTAACTGTCGCCGCCAACGGTTCGTATCGCTCGCGCGGGGAAAACGGACATGATTGCGTTCTCTGCATGTGTGAGTTACAAGGCGTTGCTAACCTACGTCTACATCACCCTAGCTGTCATTGGCAGATGAACCATCACATCGGAAGATTCCGGTATAGGCGGATCCAATCCGTCTACGGAAGAGTACGATAGAAGATTCAGCAATTCTCCGACTTACCAATTGAAGACAGAGAAAACCTTGTAGGTTTCTTTGGGAGGACTACAAGATATTGCTTAACGATTTGCCGACATCCATCTAGACGGAGCATTCAACGTTAAGAGGCAAGACGACGCAAGATCTGGAGTTTTCCGGGGGCTACTGTTGGGGATATGCAATATGGGTATCCTCATAGCATGTCTCCTATCCGGATAACCTGAGTGGCCCACAGTTGGTAGCATGGCCCATGGCCTGCTGGGCGGCCCAGCAAGATTGATCCAAAAGGGAGGCCCATGCCGGATAAAGGAAGGCTACGGAGGAGTCACCGACGTATCCGGAGCCTTGGAGTGCAAGACACGCTAGACTAGTTGTAAGCAGTGTGGGACTCTGTAACCTGTCCGGTTAGGACTTTTCCCTGTAACCCTAGGACCTGGCGACTATATAAGTCCGGCCTATGGGAGCCTTTAGGGCATAATCTGAGACAACCTAGTGTCGATTACGACACACCTCGCACAACGAACCAATCCCTGTAACTCCGCGTATTGCCATTATAGTGATTTATAGCAGCAGTAGGATTCCGCCACCATTGTGGGATCTGAACTTGGGTAAGCTGTGTTACCTTGTACCCGTCAACCGTCCTCCTTCCCCCACGTCTCTAAACATGCACTGTGAGGACCCCCTCCATGGCGTACTCGTCGGCAATACCACGACAGCCGTCCCAGTATCATTCCCGCGCGTAGCCCAGTGATTCAAATAGTTATTTTCCATTTTAGTTAAAACTAGATTCTATCAGTAGATTCAAAAATCAATTCAAAGAGATTCACTGAACCAAATTGCACGATTCCAATTTTGTTAGAAAGGTATTCAAATTATTTATCCAAGCCCGTTGGATTCAAACCATTTGAAATTATAGATCACCTATAGTAAAAATAACAAGATAGAGACTTTTTAATATTCAAACATTTTTCAAAAATCAACCATAAATGCTTTTGAGTTGATTCCAACTCTCAAAAATACATTTGATAAGATCTATCTGAATATGTAAAAATATTTAGGTTTACATGCAGTGATCTTGGACTAGTACTAAAAGAATTCTCTATAGGCATTTCTAGTCACTTTAATTATATAAAATAGTAATTTTAAACTTTATAAAATATGACCACCACTTTAAATCACATTCCCAAGTATTAGAATATGTGGTGATGACATGTGTCAACATGATCCCATATTTTAATTGGAGAATATTAAATCTTAAGTATTTTTCAATGAGTAGAAATTACTTTCCTAAAATAAAATAAAAAGGACTAGGTCTTTATTTCATGTGATGTTTGTGATGATGCTAGATCATCTAGTGTTAACCTTTGTGTGCCAAATAGAGGTAGTTAAGTATTATTTGGTGATTGTGTACCTCGTATTCATTTATAGACGCTAGTACCAACCAAGGATACGAGGAGGAGGAGTACTACGAAGAAGAATAAGAAGAAGAAAACTGCAACCAATACACTACTCAAGGCAAGCTAACACTTGCAAGTTTTTTAACTATGCAAGCTAGAACTTTGCATGCTACCTATGCAAGCCTAACACTACAAGTTAACCTATGCAACATGCATTAGGCATGCTTTGGTTATGCAACCTTGATTATACCAATTCCCAGTTTTACTTGCAAGCTTTATTCTTTTATTTGTTACCAAAGTTCTTTATTACTTTTATTGGTGCTTTTTGAGTTTTGGAAAAATAGTATATATAGCATAAAGAGCATAAAACTAGGCCTAAGTAGTTCGAACTAGATGTCATCAAAAGGCATAATACTAGATTTGGATAGTCACACTTGACTAGCACCCCTCATTAGTGAATACCCTCAACTTTAGTGGCTAGTGCTAAGCATAAAAGTGATCACTTTAGATGGGAATACTTGGTGAAAATGATAATGAAAACCTTGGAGTGAAGATTCATTCTATTGAAATGTTTTGACATGTGTTGTGAACACAAGATGATTTGATGATGAAAATGTTGAGGTATGAGCCTTGACCCTTTACAAAAATTGATGGATGGGTTCGGATGCGATACCATTCCAATTCTACCGTACAACACAATACCTTAATTGGGTAGGGCTTAACTGGAATTTTATATGTCTTAGTATGGGTTCCCTTGCGGAAGAGGTTGAGCTGAGGCTACCTCGTGATGACTGTCCACCTATGCAGTACCCAAGATGACAGATGGTCATGGTTGGGAGGCCAAACTCATAGGGGAGGTGCCTATACTAGGGTGTGTAATTGAAAGGTTAGGATTGATTATCCGCATACTAAGTATGATGATTCAGGGTTATCCCTGACGGATGTATCAAATGTTGTGGTGAAAGTGTACCACCTCTGCAGAGTGTCAAACTATTTGAATAGCCGCGTCCATGATCATGGACAGTTGGAGTAGCCATACTGTTCCGTCGTCGGATGTTTTCAAAATGACTTGTGAAATGAACTATGACTTTGACTTGACCACAACAGGGTTGTGAACATGAAAACTAAGTTCCCACTTATGTGTTATAGAACATTAAACTAGTTTTCTTTACTTCTGAACTCAGTATGAAATAAACCTGGCTTTTTGCAAATAAACCTAGAGCGTAGGATGCCTACTCGAACTACTTTACTTGTTAGTGATAGTTTGCGAGTACTTAAAGAGTACTCATGGCTTTGTCCCTAACTATTCCTATGGCCGGACTATGAAGAGGACTACCAGGATGATGGACATCAGGAAGTCTATGACAACTAGGAGCATCTCCCATCGTTAGCATTGCCTGTGACCCTGAAGATGAAGCCCCGCTACGTTTAATTTCCGCTGCATTGATTGTATTAAGATTAGATCATGAGATCCTTTATTTGTAAGACCTTTATTATGGTTTGTAATGGATGATGTACCGTGGTACCAATTCTGTTATGTCTCACAAAAATGGTAATCCTGGGAATGCGAGGTATGGCATAACAGGCATCTGGGATTAAAAATCCGGGTGTTAACACAAACCTCCCCTCCCTCTCCCAACCGCGTCGGCCGCCATTGCACCCCGCGTGCACCGCATAAGACACCACTGCCCCCGCCTCCACCGCGTCATCCGCCCCCGCCCCTACCTACACCACATCGTCCACCGATGTCCCTGCCTCCACTGCATTAGCAGCCTCCGCCTCCGCCTCCGCCTCCACCGCATCGGCCACCGCCCCTGCCTCCATCATATCGGCCACCACCGCCCTCGCCTCCACCGCATCCGCTCCTCCACATGTCGCCTCGTCCTTGTCTCGTCGTTGTCGCCTCGTCCCCTTCGCTGCCTTGTCCCTATCTCCTGATGAGTGCATATTTGCATCATGTTTTAGATTATTATTTTGCATTGTAGATGTAGGATCTTGGTATTTTACGACGTTCGCGCACACTTTTTATGTTTATTTTCCCCAGGATCAGATCAGATGATGGATCCGATGGACACAATTCTTGGACCAGTTATATTGGAGTGAAAAGGAGCCAAAAACTACGTAAATTGCTTATTTGGGAAATATTAATAATACCAGAAGAAAACCCAAAGCGAGCAAAGGAGACAGAAGGTTTAACAACCAACTATACGGGTCGCCGCCGTATAGTTGCCGCCATATAGTTGGCGCCTCCTCCGCCTCCTTAAATAGTTTCACCCCTTGCAACTGGATTGGAGAGACGACATACAGAACACCCAGAAATCGCCAAAAACCTCACCTCTGGAAGGGATCTGGAGGGGGAACTTGCCCTAGGGATCCATCTTTGCCCTAAGTATATCTGGGAGGCTAATGCATCGATCTCCATCTTCATCAACCGCTGCATCTCCATCACCACCATCGTCTCTATCCACCCCATCTAGATCTTGTTGTAATTATTGCACTAGTTGTGGATTTATACAAGTACTATTCATCAATAATCATTTCCATTACCATTGTCATGATGTTGTTTGCCTCCATGTCTGAGTAGATCATTAGTTCTTGGGAGATGGATAAACCCTAGTATATGATTGAGATGAAATAGAGATTATTGTATTATATATCATCATATGTATGTGTTAATTGTCTTCATCTTGATGTTGGGAGTTGTGCACCTCCTTAATATTTGCCTCTCATGGGTACTGGATGAAGGGAATTACTTGTTGGTAGACGGAGGGATGGTAGCACATACTGTGACTATAAATTTGTTGTCATCCTTTACGTACTAACTTAGGGACGCAAGGAGAACTCATTAAGCCATATCCATGCCGTGGGAGAAATCCCTTAATAGTGGTATAATATGATTGATGTCGTTTATCTGTCAGCTGTGATTATGAAGGATGGTGTGAGCGGTGGTTGCTGTCTAATCATCCATATATGAAGCTCCTCCCACATACATGCATATCATGAGAATATTCGTTATAATAATCTTGATCACTTAGTCTAAATTGCTAGCGGTGTATCCACCACTCTCTGAGAACGCCTTTCCCCTATTGCAGTTTCAATCTGTCTTATATACGCGATTACTACTTTATGCATTAAGTTTTACTTTACGTTACTTTACTGTTTCACTCAACCAAAAACCCAAAAACAATCCTACTTTTCTTGCATCTTAGAATTATTATTTAAGTACTTCGTTTAGTTTTAGTTAAAAGCATTTTAATCTTTCACCTACTGCTCCCTATGGGATCGATATCTTTATTTCGAAACTAGCTACAAACGATCTGTGCACTTGCAGTCATCATCTCCCTCGTCGATGCCTTGTCCTTGTCTCCCTCGCCGCCGCCTTGTCCCTATCCCCCATCGCCGCCTTGTCCCTGTACCCGCGACCTCCCACGTCCATCGCCCCTCGCAATCGCTTAGAGCCACCACCGGTGAGCCCCTCTCTCCCCCTTTTTTATTTGTTTTAGTGTAGATCATTTAGTGTAGATGATTTTAGATGATTTAGTGTAGATGATTTAATATATAGTAGCAAATGTAAATGATTTTAGGGGTAGAAAATCTAGATAATTTTATGGATAGATGTAGCAAATGTAGATATATATATTCATTTCTTATATGTTGACTAACAGTTGTATGAAAATTTTCTATTTAACTACTTAATAAGTATCATGTTGGAGCCAGAGCCGAAGTTTCGTGGTGTTCACCGTAAAGAAACGAGGACCTCGACCTGGGCAGCTCATATCATAGTGGATAACAGAAAGATCCAGCTAGGTACTTTCAGCTGCCTGTGGCAGGCGGCCCACGCCTACGACTGTGCCACGGTCTAGCACTTTAGGGCGAGAGCGGTCCTCAACTTTGAGGGTGAGCGTCGCATGGCGCATTTGTTAGCGTCAGATTGCATGAGGATCGTCATGAGGGCCGAGGAGAGGGAGCACCGACAGGCAGAGAGGCAGCTGGTGTGTCACCATCATGAGGAGGATGACCCCTTGGTCAGGGATCTCCTACTTGATCCCCAGTTGATGGCGGTCTAGTACGAGGTCCTTAGCGAAAGCTGGCAGCAGCGCGGGCAGGGCCAATGCTGGCCCCTCTGACACGCAACAACAGGGTCTGCCCGGCCCCTCCGGCACGGAGCAAGACGACTCTTGCAGCCTATCATCCTCTTTTTGAGACCACTCGGATGAAGACGACGTCACTGACAAAGGGTCTACTCCAGTTTAGGATGTTCTCATGTGACTGTTGAATGCTAACTATCTTATTACTTATATAGACTTATCATGCTACTATTGGTACTAATTATATATGATGCTAGATAATCTTACTTATGTATTATGTTGATATATTGTGCTACTTATGATGCTAAAATGGTCTATATAACTAAGTTCGCATGATTATATACATGTATAATGAATGATGATCGGTGTGAGCATTGTGGTTACCAAGGGTACAAGAAGAAGAAGGTTGTCATAGTGCTACCTTATGACTGTAAAGTTAGTATGGTATGTTCATTCACAAGCAATCAAACTATATATATCTTGCAACTGCATTACGTGTTAATTGTTGATTTCTTATGATTTTGTATGCAGAACATACCCTATAAGTTTAGACTTGATTTTCTAGGCCATTTCGATTGTCCATTATTACAGCAGAGATTCTTTCAGGTCGATCTAAATTCTCTAAAACAACCTGGACCGAACTACACGGTCCAAGTCACAAACTAGTCGCACGGCACCTTTTTCGGTGGTTCGAGATGGACCGAGATGGTCGATGCCTATGAGATGGACGCCCAGGAGAAGTTGGTCTTCTATCTCTATCAAAATCACATGACCTACTTTGACTACCGAAGCCCTGGAGCATTGATAGACTCTGAATTTTCTTCGGATGACGAGATTCATGCTGGTGCCATTAGTTATGGAACGGACGTTATCGATAATTCTATTGAAGACTAGTAGTTAGTGCTATGTAGCTAGCTAGATCAACTATATGTACTTGACTGTAATGATGTGCTACCATTTCTATAAATATATTTTGATATGTTGTGAATATTCAATTGGATGCACCTTTTTTTAATTTTTGAAAACTCACTTGTGGCGCTCAAAGTAAAATGAATGTCACAAATAGATATGTAATGGTGACGCTTACAGGAAACTCCACTATTACGATATATAATGGTAGCACTTACAGTACGTTCGGTGTAGACGTCACCACTAGGACCTACCAGTGGCGCGAGGTTAGTGGCGTGCGGTTTAAACACTACGAACCGTCTTTTCCGAACGCCACTATTAGGTTTTTTCCTACTAGTGAAGATTTTTCTGACCTGATGACGGAAAGATATACTCTGAGCCCTCTTGGTGACCGTTTGCAATCATGCGACTAGATCATGAGAATATCATATTACGAAACGAGTAAAGAGTGCTTGTGAGATCAAAATATAAAAAATAAATTTCGTAATATACCACTTCATGATGATTCTAATACAACAAATTTAATATTTTAGATATTAATATTTTTCTACATATTCAATCATATTTTACAAAATTTGACTTTAGTGAAATCCAAAACGAGAAATAATTGTAAATCATGGGAGTACGAGGCATTGCATACAACTAGAGAATATACGTGTATTTTCTCTAGACTTTTTTAATTTAAACATCCTCTAGTCCAAGTAATATTTGTCTCCTGGTCACTTTCTTCCAATTTACGCTTGGTGGTGGATGCGCTACTCTAAATAATGGTACCTCTTCAACCCGTCGCTCCCTTCCTCCTCCAAAAAAGACCCTAGTCGCTACCTCTCCACCCACCGGCGATCGACAAGTCTTTGCCCCCTCCACTGCCGCTCCTATGGGCTGGAGGGGATGGGGACCCAGGACCTTCATTTTAGCGTTGCGACAAGATCCCTAAGGTTAGCATTTTGTGGTGGCGTGGTGGCTCATACCAGTTGGCGGTGGATGCACTACTTTGAATAATGGTACCCTGCTTCAACCCCATCTCGTCCGCGTTTACGGCGGCGAGAAGCCAGTGGTATATGGTCTGCTGAGTGTGTGCTCTAGCTTTGTGTGGTGTTGATCTCATCGCCGATCTGGTACCGGTGGCTTTGGAGTGCGGCGGTGTGGATTACTGCTGTTTTGTGGTGGATGGTGGAGGATCCAACCACTTGATATTCAGGATGGCGTTGTCCCCGGATCCGGCGTTGAAGATGCTCAGAGGGCTCCTTCGGCCGATATTCCTTAGCAGCAGGCTAGATTCACTCTTACGGGGTTGATGGTTATTGTGGCTCATTAACACCTTATGGCTAGGAGTTTCTTCAGTGCCGAAGTATGAATTGGTCTTTTTTTTCGGCGACGGTGAAGGATTTGGGTCTTTAGTAGTTGCGGCGATAATGGTTTACGGCTGTTTAACCGTTTGTTTTATTCTTACATTCTATTACTTGTATAACTTGTATACGTACCATCTTTGTATTAATACACGTATTAAAAAAAGTCACCCATGGCATTACAGTTTTGTGTTTGTTTTCATTTAGCACTTCAATCTTGCGACTTTAGTTTTTTTAGAGGATACTTAATTTTATTTAGATAAATCTTGCGACATGATGGATCGCAGGCTTGCACGCGGGATTGCATGCATAGGCCAGTGAAGAGACACTTGCGGCCCATATCGGGGGAGAAATCTTGTTTGTCGCCGATGAGACCAGAGAGGAAGGCGGAGTGGCGGCGCCGGCGATCCGTGGCGGCGGAGTCACCCGACGAGGGCGAATGTTAACGCCGTCGAGCCCCATCCATCTGAGGTGAGGAATCCCCTATTCCCTCATCTTGCTGACTGATCACTTCTCGCGAATGCGTATACCTGGCTACTAAAATCGATTTCACTAACTAACTAACTAACTCAGGCGACCTGATGAGCTAGAATATGTTTCTGAACTGAAGATCCCTCGCTACTGGAAATGAAGGAAGAATCAGATGCACATGATTATTCCTCCCTTTAGGATCCAGATGGATGGATCAAATGTCTGAACTGCAGAGCAAAATCCTCATTAGGTAGTTCTGCTCTTGCTTCCATCTTTACTGTTGCAGGATGAATTTGTGTAGACACTTTAGTTTGCAGCAATATTGAGAAAGAAGATGCTGTAATGCAGCAATAGTGAACCATGGAACACATAATACTCAATTTCAAGGCACAATTGTATGATCCATTTCTCCAAATAATTGCCCCCATCATTGTCTCTTACTAGTTTAACATGCATTAATTAATTAAAGAATAATGGGATCTCTAATCTAGTTAGCATACGCAGGCAGCTACAAGAGGGCCGTGTCATATAATGCCTCCACTTAGTTGGCATTGTTTACCAAGAAACTCTAGCTGCTGACAGTGAGGCTGCAACTTGCATGAAAACTTTGACTCGCGTGTTCTGTTAGCAGTGTCACCAAACTGCGGGCTGCAAACTAGTGGCATGTTATTGAATACGCGTTCTGGGATAACGTATGCCAAGGAGACAAAGACACTCTGTCTTGGCTCTGAATAGGAACTCTGCTTTGACTTCTGGACGCCCGGGGATGCTGATTGGTTTTAGAGACCGTGTTGACGTTTCAGCTTAACATGTTTAAACTCAAGTAACCTATAACATGTTTCGTCCAGCTGGGTTCATAGATCTGAATCTCACCTCTTAACAAGTATCCGTGTTCTGAGATAAAGTTCCCTTCTCAACAGACTCACCATCACTACGCAGCACTTCATCAAGGCTTCTCCAGGTAATTACAATTTCTTTTGTTCCAGGGCCTCACCATCACGTCCTCTCCTTCCAATCTCAACACTGCTTGGCCATCCTCGTTTTAGAAAATAGTACTCAGTATATTCATAGAAACGTATGATCCGACTTCGTTGTTGTTGTCAAGTCAGCTTACTTTGTTTATCAATCCGATCGAACAGATCTTCACTTTTCTGTGAGCAACCAAGGATTCAGGTCCTCCATTTTTAAGTACGCCACCGAACAGCTAACCCACTTATTTCCTTTGTACAAGTCCTTCCCTGCACCCAGGGCTATCTCCGGGTGAGTTTAATTGCTCCTACTCTTGCTTATTCCATTTTCATTTTATCTTGACTCTAGTTCCTGATTTTTTTTATATGCTACAAAACACACATGATACGTTTCCTCATAGTTTACTTGTCAGGCACATGCACTATTTGAGGATTCCATATTCTTTCATAAAACAAAGGCATGATTAAATTCTATCAAAGTTGGGAAGTTGAGTATGCACATGTTCTTGTCTTGATGATGATTTTTGTGATTTCCAGAAGACAAACCTCCAAGCTGCACGTAGTTCTCGTTCATTCCTAGCAGATCAATATGGACATCAAGCTCCACCAGATAGAAAAGATTACCAATAATTTTTCGGAGGATCAAAGAATTGGCATTGGTGGGTATGGGGAAGTTTACAAGGTACGGCATGATTTTCTGCTGGTAGTTATCACTAGCTATGAGCATGTGTATGCTCCAATTCAACAAGGGGTTCCAACTGGCAGGGAAATTATAATGGCGAAGAAATTGCTATGAAGAAACTTTTTAACATGCAAGGGATCGATGACAAGGAATTCACAAATGAGTTCCGCAACCTTATGAAAGTCAAGCATCAAAACATCATACGGTTGATTGGGTACTGCTACGAAATATGCCATAAACATGTCGAGATGAAAGGTGAACTTGTTTTTGCTAAAATAATAGAGCGGGTCCTCTGCTTCGAATACATGGAGGGCGGAAGCCTTGCCCAGAAAATTTCTGGTACGATGGTGTTTCTAATCAGTTCATTAGATATATCTCCTACGGACTAATATAATGAGTGTAATTCTGCCCCATCTGCAGATGAATCCTGTGGATTAGATTGGCCCGCACGATACAAGATAATTAAAGGAACATGCGAGGGTCTAAATCATCTTCATAATGGAAGGCCGGATGATCATATTTATCATCTAGATTTGAAACCAGAAAATATATTGTTGGACATAAACATGATGCCTATAATTGCAGATTTTGGTATGTCCAGACTCTTGGCTTCATCCAAAACGCATATAACTCAAACTCTGAAAGGAACATTGTAAGTTAGATGTTTTATCCAGTTTTGTTTGATAATTTGTCACTAGAAATAAGTTGTGCTTGCATTACGTTAATTTTATATATCGATATCATGCAGAGGATATATGCCACCAGAATTTATAGATAAACGCAGAATCACAAAGAAGTATGATGTGTTCGGTGTTGGTGTCATAATCATAAAAATAATTGCGGGAACTGAAGGCTACACCAATTGTTGTGAGATGTCTTCTCCTCAACATTTTATCAAGGATGTAAGAGCATTCAATCATATGTTATAATAATTTTCGCAAACATTAGGTTCTTGTTACCTTGATTTCTGAAGAATGGGTATGTACTATCTATCTTTGTATATGTTTCACAGGTACATGAGAAATGGAAGAAAAGGCTTCAAGCCATGTCAAAGCAGGACAATACGTACACAATCAACACCTTAGCAGTGCAGAGATGTATTGAATTAGCCGTCAGATGCGTAGAGGTCGACCCGGCAAATAGGCCTACTATAAAGGAGGTTGTCGAGGAACTGAACATATTAGATGCTGACATGAAGAAGTTATCACTTATGGGTCAGGTACGATTCCGTCCTGTTTTGAATGAAATTGTATAAAAAAATTGGGAAGTTGAGTCATTTTAGTGGGTCCCTAAATATTTTTGTGGCATTTGGATTTGAGCCAAACTCATGCAGAGAGAAAAATAACATGGGTCTATTTCCATAATTCACATTTAGGTGAAATCTTCTAAGTTTGCAGTTATTTTAGTGGTGCCTGAAATATTTCCAAATCTACAATTACCTTGGGTACAATGTGATAACACTCATGACATGAATTCTTTCACATATACCCCGCAACATGACCTATTTTTTGCTCATTGCAGAAAACTTATAGCTCCAAAGTCAAATATCTCGATGTCGATCCAGCCCTCGAGCTACGCTTCCCATTTGAGCTAAACAAGGACATATCAACTTGTATGCAGCTAACCAACAATACAAATGACTTCATTGCGTTCAACATTAGAACCAACCAAATGAAGTACAAAGCACGACCAAGCAATGGGACTATTCCGCCATATTCCAAGCTTTATATCACCTTTACATTGCTGGCACAAGAGAAGGAACCCCCTTATATGTGGTGCCAAGACATGCTCTTTGTGCGGAGCACTAGACTTGGCATGGATCCCGGTGATGAGATCATAGACGAGTTCTTCGAAAATGCTATGCCAAGTATGGTGGTGGATGAAGTGAAATTGCCAATTGTTTATGTTGTGTAGCATATGTGTTGGAGTATGAGAAAAAACAAAGTTACAGAAAAGTCTAATACGAACATAGATCTGTATCCACCCTTTCATGCTACCACAAAGTCAGTTCATGTACAAAAAATTCTATTTCTAGCTAGGTTTAAATGGAATTATTGGTAAAATATATACAAATATGGAAGAATGTTGACATATACTTGTCTACCATTTGCAGTTTCAGGTAAAAAAATCCGCCTTTTTCTTTGTGCAAGAACACATGAGTACATTAAGATTAGATTTGACAAGTGTTTCTAGGACATGTTTGCAAATAAGATCATATTTATTTGTTTTGACTGACATGTTGTACATCATTGATCTCAAAAGTTGACAAAGCATCAACTTAATCTTACTAATTGGCACTTGCATCACTCGATGTGAGGACCCTCATCCTCCTTGCTTTCCTCATACTCTCTTTATTCTCCAACATGCATGTGATAGCTACAAGTGTAGAGCATTTCAATCTATAATAGTATTGAATCAAATGAGGAGTTGAAGGGATTGTCACGTGAAACTGGTGTAGAGATGAATGTAAATGATGCAAAGGTTGTTGAGTGATTTTTATTTTCAGAGATAATTGCATAATATGGAAGTAACAACAAAAGTAAATAAGGTCCAGAGATGGTTCAACCCTTAAAGTGTGAAGAAGACAAAAAACACCCTCCATAAAATCAAATGCTCTCGAGGATGGCAGGTATTTTATTAGTCGTACAGTTCCATAATTATTACATTAAAATATATGAGGAGCCAATGCAAGTTATACAGACATTCATGGCAATACAATACCGGTAATTATGTCCACATGACACGTACATACTCAAAGGTAATATTTAGGCAAAATCCTAACCTAAACATTAGTGTTTGAGATCCCCTTGATTCCTCCCTTGTAATAAATCCATGATTTGGAAAGTGGGTTGTTGTCACCGCGGCCTTCCCTCCTCTATTCATTACAACATGGCATGTCTAACTGTCTATGTAGGTCCATAAATGGTGAAGTATCATATTCTACCATTAGTGAATTGCAACACAAGAATAAATACAGCAACAATATTTTTTGAGAGAAAATAGCTATGGCCTTTATTAATTCCCAGCCATGTCCTGAGCTAAAATCGTTACCAATACATTTTGGATAAAACATAAACCAGCTTTTACACAATTCCAAGCCACAACCTTCCTTAGCTAAAATATGAGCAGCACCATTGCCTGGACGCCGCACCCACTTGACCACATGGTCGTCGAACACCCGAAGCTCTGACTTGATCTCCTCCACCAGCGGTCCGTGCATGGACCGGTCCAGCGCTTCGCTTGTCAGTAAGGATGGCAATGGGCAGGGTATGGATAGGATATGGGCAGGGTAGAGCAATATCATACTCATACCCGTGTAGTCAATGGGTACAAAATTTTACCACACCCGCACCCGCGGGTATAGAACCTTACCCATACCCATACATGTTGTGTACCCATACCCATTGGGTACCCGGTGGTTAGATCCAATACTACACAAGTTATTCACAATTTTATGTTTATCAATAACATATTTGAAAAAATACTATTATCTCTACTTAATAATATATATAGACAGGTACATAAAAGTATCAAAGTTTAGAATTTGTAATCACATACTCGTTCCTAGGATTCTCGGCCGCATAGGTGAAAACTGTATAAGTAAAGTGAATGGACAGGGTATGGATATACCCATAGGTATAAGTCTATACTCATATCCGTACCCATAACTTAACGGGTAAGATATGAGTAAGTATAAAAATGTGCCTATACCCTCCCCATACGGGTCGAGAGAGATCCAACGATCACCGGCCACAGCGAGCCCTGCATGGAACCAGATCAATCCGTCACCCTCCAGAGAGGTAATTACACTTTTCATCCCACTACTTGCACGCGGGGTACAAAAAAGTCCCACTACTTGCAAATCGGACAAATCTAGTCCCACAAGTTGCACCCCGGGTGCGATCTAGTCTAGTTCAAAATATTTCAAACGGATTTCAGCGGATTTGACCGAATTAGTACGATCAAGATGGCAGTTTGCAAATAAGTCCAGAACGTGTCCCTTGCGCCGCACCTGACCCTCCAGCGACTAGTCCAGAAACGGTATCCAGAAACGGCGACTAATCCAGAAGCGGACAGAACCTTATCCAGAGCTAGGCGAGAGCAGCGGCGGCGACGGGATGTCTGAGAGCTCCATGGAAAGTACCGGCCGCTCCCCTGCACCTGCTCGGCGAAGGGCGCGCTGGAGGGGCGGGTCGCCGAGGAGCGCGGTGGAGGGTCGGGGGGTCGAGGGGCGCAGTGCTGGAGCCGGTGGCCGAGGTGCACGGGGGAGGTCCGTTCCCCTGCTCGGCGACGCGGGGGAGATACCGAATCCACGGCTTGTCCTGCTCGGCGACGCGAGGGAGGTCCGTTCCCTACAAATTACCTTCTGTATGAACATGAACGGGTTCTTCTCATGTATTACTTCTCTCGTCGTATGATCAGAAGCTTGACGCGAGGAAGGGCCGGCCAGCGTCGAGCGCAGTGCCAATCTATCGGCCTCCTTTGATTCAAAGGAAATTCTCAGGATTTGTATAGGATTCGGCTCCTTTGGATTTTTTTCCGCTCAAAAAAACGCGCGCACTTTGCTTCTGATCCAGGGCCGTGCAGCCGCGCTACAGTTTGCTCCCTGTCGGATGAACCTGTTATTGATCTCCTACAGCGATCAAGTGCATTCCATCTACTCAAGTTCGTTTTTCTTGCTTGCAATCAAACACCATATTCCTAGAATCCCCGTGTCCATAGGATATGATTGGGCATGACATTCCATTATTTTACAATTCCTATTCCTTTGGTTTTCCTACTCTATGAATCAAAGAGGCCTCAGGGAAATCCTCCGCGTGCGCCTCTACCATCGCAAAATCCTTTAGAGGTCGTTTGGCATCCAGGTATTCATTTCATTTAGTAGAAATGAAATGAATACATGGATTCATTTTATTTATATTATGATTTCAAAAACACTCACATGTTTGGTTGTCACCGGAATTTGAAAATGACAGGTCTAAGATAGAAATCAGGTTTACATATGGGGATATTTGAATGGATTTGCCAAATGAAATGACAGCTCAATTCCGTACCAACCAAACAGCATGGGGATGGAATTGCAAAATAAATTCCAGGATTCCAGACTCAAATGATGGATACCAAACGACCTCTTAGGTAAGCACTTGAGCCTATGAATTGCAGGGAATTTGTCAGCTTTTGTGTTGTTTATGAATTTAGCTCATTTCGAAAGCCTATGAATTGCAGGGTAGAAGAGGCGTAAGTAGGAGAAGCAGAAATCGCAGATTTTATGTGTGCAAGAAGAGGAGAAGAAAGTAGAAGAAGAGGAGAAAAAGACTAATAGTACTGGAAGAATGTGTGTAGGCTCGTACTGTTTGTTTATAGAAATTTATGTGTGTATCATCAAGTGTAATGGATCTTTGTGCAATGTTAAGAATAATAAGAGTATGTTGTGTTCTGTCCAACTACTTATTCTAAAGTTGAAATATCTCTATATTTATTTCTCATTTTGGTGTCATAGTTGTATATGTCCTGGTATGTATGATCTAAATAGGTACATTTTCTTGCAATTATCATCTAATTAGCTATATGTCATGGTACTGGATATATGTGTTTTACGCGAGAGAAATAATTAAATTTCTTTAGCGCTGGTACTATGAAGTGTGGACGTGCCAGTATACGATAGTATACAAATTAAATAAAGCAAACACAAAGATTATGCGGAAAATTTGTAGTCTTTATTGATATTCATAAGAACATACAAATCTCATTGTACATCTTCCTTGTGCGACATCTGACATACAAAAGAAACGATTGTGTAGTTCTTGACCCCTAGAGCCTCGAGAGGACTTCTAGTTAATTACATTCACGGGTTTATGACCGTGAAAGACCTCCGATTATGATGCATCATAGGTCATCATCATCATCACCTCATAGCTCATTTTCTCCAAGGACACATAACATGCAAATACTGATTAATGTAGTTTACAGCCATATCAACAAAGTATGGATGTCTTATCCAGTCAGACAGTGAATTCAGACAAAGTCTCGATAGCTGTTCGGCCTCGTCGGTCACGAACGGTGTGTATCCCACCTCGTCGGTCAGGATAGATATGTAGGTTCCGGCCTCGTCGGTCATGAACGGTGTGTATTCCACCTCGTCGGTCAGGATAGATATGTAGGTTCCGGCCTCGTCGGTCATAGAAGAAAAGTAAATTGGCTGAGACAAAATACTGAATCACTCGACTAACATGAATTGTAGCTCCATAAATTGTTAAAGTTACCAAAGGGGGCCTGCTTATTCCAGAGTAGGTGGCCGTACTGGATTTAAATAACACACGCATATGCCTTTTGGTACGTGTCTGTGTGAACATGATACATGAACAACAATACTTGTATTTTAGTGAAGCATCGTGAGCCATTTGATGTCGCAGGAAATGTCTATAAGCGAGCCGGCGGCGATGTAAATTGCGTAGAGCCGAGATACTTAATCTTTGGTAGAACAAATCATGCAATGTCCATGGCGGCAATATAAATCGCGTAGAGCCTTGAACACCTTAAACCTTAGAGATCACATGCGAAATGTTTGCGATGGCGACATGAATCGCGTGTAGGGTCAAGATCCGGTCGTTTATGTAAATCGGACCGCACACATCATCATCGGGCGAAATAAAAAACCGCGTAGAGCCGAGCTGAAACAATTCTATAGATCGACTATGAATATCATCGGCAGCGATATAAATCGCGTAGAGCCAAGACGACACAAATTTTGTAACTCGGACTATTAAACTCCTCGGCGGCGAAATAGATTCGCGTAGAGCCGGGACACCACGGATCTCATGAATCAGGCTATGAAACTCATCGGCGGTGATATAAATCACGTAGATCCGAGAGAATACTTTTTTAATCAAGAGCCACATCGGCGGCGAATAAATCACGTAGAGCCGGGGAAAAGTCTTTTTTTAATCAAGAGCCACATCGGCGGCGACTAAATCGCGTAGAGCCGAGAAAAGACTTTTTAGATCAAGAGCCACATCGGCGGCGAATAAATCGCGTAGAGCCCGGAAAAAGACTTTTTTTAGATCAAGAGCCACATCGACGGCGACTAAATCGCGTAGAGCCGAGAAAAGACTTTAGATCAAGAGTCACATCGGCGGCGAATAAATCGCGTAGAGTCGGGAAAAGACTTTTTAGATCAAGAGCCACATCGACGGCGAATAAATCGCGTAGAGCCGGGAAAAGACTCTTTAGATCAAGAGCCACATCGACGACGGCGAATAAATCGTGTAGAGCCGAGAAAACACAAATCTGCAACATGAAATACACAAGAAAACAAGAAAAGAATATATGCATGCTACCTTCATGCGAGTTTACTCACCATGTGATGCCATCGATCTACAACGTGAAGAAGGCCACCGAGTGCGGATTGGAAGCCGTGTCACGGAGTGAGCTGTGGCGTGGGTGTGTGGTAGATGAGATGAACTAGTGTGAAGAAGAATGAATATCCGTATGTGACGGTGATAAAATAGGTGTAAGAGTATGTGTGTGACCAGTGCGTGTGTGTCTAACCTCTCTCTAATGATCACACCGGGTGGTATTTATATTAGCATCCCACCACCAGCCATGCATAGAGATAAAGAGATAAGTATATCAGCGCCACCGTCGCGGCTGTTAGCAACCTGATCTTATCCGAGCTAGCTGCTCCGCTAGGTGAGGTACTCGGCTGTTTGATCCATTGACCCGTCCAGTCATCTTTGCATGTGTATTGTATACATACATACGAATATTCACTTTAGCCTGGATCGTAGGTCCATAAGTTCACAGGTATACATGCTAGCTAGCTAGCTGATATGAGCCCGCAATATTTAAATTTCTTGTTGCTTAATAAATTACCAACGATTCCATCTGACATAATGCATGTAATTGTTGGTTGCCACTCCATGCATGAATAGCTAATCGATCTGATAGCCAAAATCACTCTGCTGAACTGAATGTCACGGTGATTCTCCTTTGCTTCTTTTGATCAATAATTATTTATAATACTCAAGAGAATTCTTATCACCATAATTTCTATTAGTGTCCACTGACACCATATAAAACACTGTCGAACAATATGCTGTCATTTTTCATCTAAATATGTGATCAGCTGCAATGTCTAGTGTTATTTATAATCAACACATTATTGTGCAGATTGCAGCTCTAGCAAACCAATGTTGAGCTTAGTGTGTTCTTGGTAATGTAATAAATGGGTTTAGCTTACTTACGCTTATGATGTGTCAAAAACAAAATTTCTTTTGATCTCTGATCTATCTATTTATTGATGGTTATTAGGTATAATCTGGATGAGATTTGTTGATTGAATTCTGGCCTTCTAAATTGGATGCACACTGTGCAGCTTGATGATCCTATTGACCTTGTTATTCCAAGAATTAGTAATATGCTTCTATGTCAATTCAAATGAGCAACCAAGACTTCTGTTCTTGGTCATGCAGGTAAGCCATTTTTATTAATGAACTCTAAATATGTAGTCCTTACATACATGATCTACTTTGCTACATTAACTGGTACTAAATATGTGTATAAACCATATGTGAATGCAATATGATAGAAACTGCATAGAACATCCATAATTTGGGAGAATTTAAATATAAGGTAAACAAGTGACAACATCAATCTAGAGAATCCACCAATCACCTAGTGCACATATTTAAGAGCAAATGAAGAAGGAAAAAGGATTGCAACATATGTGATCTAAATAGCTAAATGTCTTAAGCTGGTGGTGCATTTTGAGTGAGAGAAACTTCCTGTGCATCATCATTGTATGAGATGCCAACATTTAAATCTGGTAGCTGATTTCTTCTTCTCTCCTCTTCATCACCAAAGAGTAAATAATGAGCACTGCCAGGACCTGTCTTGCATGATCCCCTCCTTGCTTTCCTTCCTATCCCCTGATCATGAGCAGTAGGAACATTGCTGGTACCTTTGTCTGACTCTAGTGGTATATTGTTGCTTTGCCTTTTCTTCCCCTTTCCTATATCTATGGTGTTCTTTCCATGACATGTTGTACTAGCTGGTGCCCTAGTTGTAGTACTCCTGCCTCTGCCTCTACTACCTCTTAGATTTCCTCTAGTTGGTGCAGTAGTAACCCTCTGTGTTGAAGGTGAAATGCTCTCTCTTGCATCTGCTACAAACAGATTTTCTGGTAAAGGGCCAAGAAACCTGCTGATTGGCACATGCTCCTTCTCCTGCAAAAACAGGTACGCAAGTAAGTACAAAAGACTATATTTTATAAATAACATGATGCACATATATAACATGCTACCTCTTGTTGCATCATGTAGACCATGCTATCTTCTTGCTGGGTAGGATCCATATAAGGGTTTGGATTGTGTGGAATAACATGCTGCACATAAATATAGTTAAAGTTACTTAATGCATTCAACTCGCTACTGCTCATAATGTAAATACAAGTTGGGTACAAAAAAGAAAACTTACCTCTAATAAAGATGGGATGTCTATGTCTTCATCCTCCCCAATAATGTTTTCTTGATTTTGCTCTGCCAAGCTTTCAAGATATTTCGGATGGCCCTTCTTGTTGTGGTCAGCTATCCCACATATGGAGCAATGAATTGTAACACCTGCTTTTGTGAACACTTTCACTCCCTTCTTTATTTTCTCCTCCGGTGCCTTCTTCCTATTTTTATTAGGCCTTCCCATAACTTTGGTGAAAATAGGTGGATGTATAGGCACAACATTCATGTTTTTCCAAAACACTCTCCCTCTTAATGGTGCCAACTTGTATGCATAAGCTTTGTTAAATGCATCAACACTGTAGCAGCTATGGACTAAATTTTCAGGATTAATCCTATCTTTCGTACAACATGCTATGACATGGTGACATGGAATTCCAGTCAGTTGCCATCTCTTGCAATCACATTGAAAGGATGCGGATGTCGCCTAGAGGGGGGTGAATAGGCGATTAAAACTTTTCCTATAGTGGCTCAACAAAGGCGGAATAAAACTAGTGTTTACTTTGTTAAGCACAACCTAGAACAACTAAGGTTCACCTATGTGCACCAACAACTTATGCTAATCAATACAAGCAACAAAGTGATAGCAAGATATAGATTACTTCAAGCACGAAGGCTATCACAATGTAAAGTGCATAAGTAAAGAGCTCGGGTATAGAGATAACCGAGGCACGCGGGGACACCGATATTTTACCGAGTTCCTCCCAACATGGAGTACGTCTCGTTTGGAGAGGGGGTGGTATCAAACCACCAACGCCACAAAAGGCCTCCCTTATTCTCCGGTGAATCTCACCCCAACGAGATCGATCCACGCTTCCACTATCGGTGCACTTGTCGGTGGCAACCGGAACCTCTCACAAGGTTGGGGCACTTCTCCACAACTTAATTGGAGGTTCCCAACAAATGCCACAAAAGGCCACAATGCCACCAAGGCCACAAACCGTCTAGGGTTCCAAGAACCCAAGAGGGACAAGCTCCAATGAGTCACACGAACCAAATCCTCCGAGGAGAACACAAACCGATGCACCAAATGCAAATGGCAAGAACACCACAAAGGTGCTCAAATCCCTCACTCTCAAGTTCCAACAAAGCTACTAAAGCTATTGGGGGAACAAGAGAGAAGTAATCAAATAGAGACACAAAATCCCCCAAAATCTAGATCCCCAAAGATGCACTCACAAAGAGATGAATCGGTTAGGTCAAAACGTGTATCTAGATCTCCTCTCTCTTCCACTCAAATATGGGCAAGAATCATCGGAGGGAAAAGACTAGGCAAACTTCAAGATCTAGAGCAAGTGTGGACAAAGCATAGCCTAATAGAAGAGGAAGAAGCAAACTAAACTGAAAATGGACAAAGGGTATAAATAGTGGCCTAGAAAAACTAGCCGTTTGGGGCGTTTTTCGGAACGGTCCGGTACTACCGGATCCTGCGAGCATAGCCAGAGAAAAGCAGTGGGGAATTGGGGCAAGCCTGCACACATGCGGCTGAGGCCAAGCAACAGCAACATCTAGCAGCAAGCGCGCGCATGCGGGCGTGCGAGCTGGGGCCGGGCGGGGCCAGCAGGCAGCAGCGCAGCGCGCGGGACCCAGCAGGCAGGGTGCCCTCAGCGAGCAGCGCGCGCGGGCGATGTGGCGACACGCGCGAGCGAGCGCAGGCAGAGCCGGGCTGATGCGCGGCGGCGGTAGGGAGAGATGGCCCAGGGAGCAGGGAGGCTAGCTTGGTGGGTTGGACGGACGGGGAGCACTACCTGGGCCGGCCGGTAGTACTGGCCCACCCGGGCGGTACTACCGGGCCGGTCCGGTAGTGCCGGCTGCTGGTGCCGGACAAGACTGAGGGAGAGTGGGCCGAGTCAGGAGCGTCCGGTACTAGGCCCGGTAGTACCGGACAGCCCAGTAAAACAGTTTTTTCTTTTTTCTTTTTAGAATCAAATCGGCGAATATTCAAACGACAATAACTTTTGATTGGAAGCTCCGATTGACCCAATTCCAATTGCATTGGAAAAAGGACGACATGGGATACCCTATAAAAAGTGAAAATATTGGTTATCACCAAGTGAGAAAGTATCATGTATTATAATGTGAGATGCCTCACTTGGTGAGAAACCGAAAAAGTCGTCAAGATCAAAATCGCAACAAGATGCAAATGGAAGGTCCGATTTTGATGACCAAGAGCTTGTTATGGAGATTACCACAAGCTCTATATCCTCTCATGAATAATACCAAATAACAACCAAATACGATGATGCAAGTATGCAAAGGTTTGAGCTCTCTCCGAACGATATGATCGAGTTACTCACTCGAGAGCCCCTCTTGATAGTACGGTTATCTATCCTACACCCGGTCTCCCACTAACAACATGAGACCAGCAAAAGGGAAAACTATCAAGATTATACCTTTGCCTTGAGCATTCCACTTGAGCTCGATGTAGACGATCTTGTCCTTCTCACGATGGAACGCCTTTCTTGATTCCTCATCATCGATCCATGATCACCGGGGATGGCAAGAATCAATGTTGAGATCTTCTATAGATGGCGCATTTTGAGCTTGCACATCACATCTTCTCATTTCATCGTCCTTGAAGCCAACACATGCTCCAAGTGATGCCAATGGACAAATCCTACAAGTATAACTTAATACACACAATAGTCCATAAAGATTGTCATTAATTACCAAAACCACACATGGGGGACCACATGTTCTTTCAATCTCCCCCATTTTGTAATTGATGACAATCCATTTAAGAGGGTTTATATAAGGAATATTAATAAATATAATGGTAATACCAATATCAAATATTACATAAGTATGTGAAATTGGTACCACCACCATATATAGAGCAAACCCCACCACAATCTATGCATGTGTGATGAACTTAAATTTCATTACATATATTGCCAATCATTATCATTGGTGGAGTTTCCTCTATATATACCACATGCTAAGCAACAACAAAGATGCAAGAGCATGAAAGGTAAATGCTTAAGAACCAACTCAATGCATAAACCAACTTCCCTTAAACCCTCTAAAACTTCTCCCCCATTGGCATCGATTGCCGAAATGGGTGACAAGCTCTAGAAGGCAAATATAATTATAAATCCTCTAAAGGTGTGCATTCGCACATATCCAATGATGAATACTTGGGAGGAAGTAGAACTATATCGAGGACCCAAAGATTGCCAAAAGAAATAAAATAAAACGACACATCACAAATGACGCAAGCAATCACAAGATCCGACAAAACAATTGAAAACAACAAATGAGTCCAAATGGAAACAACAAGATATTATGATATGAGCAAAAGAGTGCTTTCAATAAAAAATAGAGAAGCTCCCCAAGATTTGTGCACAATTCAAAATAAATGCATTAGAATACAGATTGCACAAATATGGAATCCTTGCTCCCCCATAAGCATTTAAAACACACTAAATAAAAGATCAAACAAATGCTTAAATAAAATAGAGAAGCTTCCCAAGATTTGTGCACACTTTAGAATGTTGTATTTCAATACAAAAGTGCACAAATATGGAATCCTCACTCCTCTATAAATATTTAAGGCACAATAAATGAGAAAAGAGACAAATGAGCATTATTAAATGAATTAGATGAGCGTCCCAAAGATAATGCACCAATTATGATAATTGTATTTGGGATAAAGGTGCATAATCATGGAATCCTCACTCATCCAAATTCATTTAACAATACAAGGCATGAGAGAACAAGTATGAGTGTTTGAAGATGCAAACAAGAGGAACAATCACTTATAGGCAAATAAATTTGGAAGCCACCGAAGAATCAAAAGGAATAGAAAGGTGGTATCCAAGGATTAAAGATCAACTAAAATTATCTTCTCATATGTGTATATGTCTCTAAGTGGAAAACATCACAAAGACATATGCCAACAAAGAAATATGCACACATAAAAAAGATATACAAGAAGCACATGGAAGAAAAAATGAAGTCATAACATATACCAATAAGATTTTTGCTTCAAAGCATGGCCAAGGGCTCAAATATATCTCATTGTACATTAATGAACTTCAAACACCAACACACTTCATATATTACAACTATCACCAAGGGAAAAGGAGAAAGTTGGAATATATGGAGAAAGGCAACAAGTATCACAAGGAATAACCAACTAGCAAAAATCTCACTATTGCACATGAGAGAAGTTGAGGAAAAGATAGGCAATAAAATTGCTAGATTGACATATTTGGGATAGGTGGATCATATGCATGATTTTGTATAGTCCCAACTATATGCACTCATCTCAACTTATACACATATACAATAAAGAGTTCTCTTAGTACCATGGCTAGAGATACAACAATAAATACAATAACAAAAATTCATGCCAAGATGCAACCTGCAAAAGGTTGGAAGCAAGATAAATATGCATGATCAAGAGATACTTGTTACCGAGATATAATTGGTAGGATATAGAGGATATGAATTCATTGATCATCCTATAGCTTGCCTCCAATTTTAATTTATACACCGCTTCTTCAAGATTTGAGAGACAAGCATCCAATATATCTCCAATGTACCTAAAACACATTTAAGTACAAAATGGTCCCCAAACTTATTGGGTCCAAAGTAGTTAGTGCAACTACAATATATAGGAGAGACTCCACATAATTATGTGCATATTGATAAGAAATTGAATTTCATGCACAACTTAGCCGATGGGAATCGGTGGAGTTTCCCCTATATATTGGATCAAAGAAATCAAGCATGCGATAATATAAACATATAGTAAATATGCATGCATAAAGCTTTCAAGAACCGAAAAGGAGATACAATTTGAACAAAAACACCAAGTAAATAGCGTGGCATGACAAACGATGTCCAAATTGTATCAAAGAACCAATTTAACACATGAAATATCACAAATTCAATAAATGAATTAGGCAAAACCCAAAGAGCAAAAGATATATAAAAACACAAATACTCAAAGATTTATCTCATTCTAAAATTGGACAAAACATGACACAAGGAATGAGACAAAACCAACTCCCAAAAAGAGCAAGGTTCCAACAAGAAACCAAACTCCCCAAACTTTTCATGATGGCACAAAATACCAAAACGAAAATATTGAGCATCCAAGCACATAAAACTCGATATGGATCAAACAAAAAAGCATAAAAGGATTGTTCTAGATAATATAGGAGAGGTCACCCATAAGTAGTACATTATATAGAATTTTTGCTTTTGAATGCAAAATGCACACAAATGAGATCATCACTACTACCTACATTAAATAAAACACAAGAGGATACCAATAAAAATAAAAGGATCCAAAAGTAGCAAGGAATACATGGGAGCACACAAAACATTTACTTGGCCAAAGATAGGACAATATTAAGCAAAGGCCAAAGTGAATATGATCAATAAAGTCTACCATAATTTTGGTACTAATTGTCTAAGGACAAGAAGAATTGAGAACAATCTTCCCTAGGTAGTTCATACGGATGTCTAAGATTATATGCACACAAAGAAGCATGTAACAAAGTATACAAATTAAGTTTGATGCTTCGAAAGAGATTCTTGGTAGCTTCCAATAGTCACACAATCATAGTGATTAGAGTGACTTGAAGCAAATGGTTTCCATGAGAATATAGAGATCTAAATATGAGGAAACACATACCAAGAAACACTCTCACATACAAGATCCAAAAAAATGATCAATAACGTCATTCAAGCAAATTGCAACTTGTACGAGCAAATATGTCACATAGGAGCTAGATAATAATCAATATCAATTCTAAGTGACACAACCTTGAATATTCACATTTTCTAGGATTGTAATATGCACTAAGCATATGACTCCCCCATAATGTGATGTTACCATAAAACCAACACGAGGCAAAATGATACAAATAGAGATAATTAATGGACATTATAAAACATAAATTTCTCATGAGAATTATACCACATAGAGACTAGAAAATAATCCAATATAAATACTAGGTGGTATTCCTCATGTACACACAATTTTAGGATTGTGGAATGCCCAAGTATAACACTCCCCCAAAATGGGATAATCCATTAATCTCTCACAAGAGCCAAATAAGATATCAAATATAATCAATTAAGGCTCCAATACAAGAAACACACATACATGGTGTGCCACTTAATCATATACAAATATACTTGATATCTCAAGATAATTAAGTGGAAAGCACAACATGTACAAAAGCATGGAAGATACAAAACCAACACATGCACAAGGGGCGAGTAACTTTCAATGTAATGAGTTGAGCATATGTTACCGCAAGGAGGAACATTAGAAATATAATATAATCATGATAATACAAATGGCTTGTATTGACAATAATAATTGACGAATATCCCTCAATTCTTCATAATGTAGCCAAGACTCCAATGCCCTCCAACAAACACACCTATTGATCAAGTTTTGGCTTGTTGGTCCCCAACCAAGTTGGGTCCTAAGAGGTTATTCACAATAGGCTTGGCAACCCAAATGGTTCTTTTCTTGACACCACATTGAGCACCAACAAATTTGGCAAACACATTGCCAACCTCATCCTTACAAAGAGAATAAGAATCATCAATCAAGATAGGATGGGATGAGGAGATACCAATAGTGCATGCGGAAGAAATGTGCCCCTTCTCACGGCATATGTAGCAAGTTCTACTCTTGCCATCTTTCTTCTTAGGTGAAGCCACAAATCGAGGAAGAGCTCGAGTAGTCCTCTTAGGAAGAGGCCCATTAATGACTTGAGGTAGAGCTTGGGGCCGCTTCCCTTGTTGCTTCACACTAAGAGACTTTTTCTTCAATGGGCAAGATCTAACATGGTGCCCTTCTTCCTTGCACTTGAAGCAAACAATGTTGGCCGGATTCTTGACTTGATCTTGGCCATTCTTCTTGTTGTCCTTGTGCTTCAGCTTGATAGTGGACTTGTTCTTGACATTGGAGTTGAATCCAAGCCCACTCTTGTCATTGGGGGATTTTTGCACACTCAAGATTTTGTTGAGTGTGACCTTCCCTTGATGACCCTTTTTCAAGTCATTCTTCAAAGAGGTGACTTGAGCCTTGAGACTTTTGATTTCCTCTACATGGTTAGTTTCAACATAAACACTAGAGGAAGTAGATGCTACATTGTTAGAGCAACAAGGCACGAAATGTAATTCATCACTAGATATATCATGGTTGTGAGAGGATGAATTACAAGGACTAGCATATGGCAATATAACATTTGGAGTAGATATAGTGCTAATGTCCACATGAGGCCCACTAGATGTTACCTTTGACATGATGGCCTCATGAGCCAACTTTAGCCTACCATGGGAGACTAGGAGATCCTCATGCGAGCTTGAGAGCTTAACATGGATTTCTTCTAATTTCCCATAGTTGATAGTTAGCAAAGCAGGTTGAGCCTTTAGCTCAACATTCTCCTTTAGAATAGATACTTCAAAATAAATAGAGTTAATATCACAAGCATCATCATTATTAGCAAGAGGTGAGGAAAACTTGGCAAGCTCTTTTGAATATGAGGCTTTAAGTTGCTCATGTGACTCAGTGAGTTTGATGAGCTCACCCTTTATGACCCTAGAGCCATTTTTAGGTGCTCAAAATCCTCAAGGAGTTTAGCATAAGCAACTTGAGTCTCATCATTTTTACTTTTGAGATCACTTGCCACCTCAATTTGTGTTTCTAACTTATCAATATGTTCTTTGCTCTTAATAGCAAAGTCCAAGACTTTAACAAAGTTAGAGCAAGCAATATCCTTTTTAACAAGGGCCCGATAAACAATCTCACCCTTTTCATATAAATCATCAATATCAAGCTCTTCTTCCACATTATCCACATCCTCCTCATGACAAGAGGTAATGGGTTCCAAAGTAGGAGTTACCTTAGAATCCCTAGCCATAAGGCATAGGTGGGTACCGGAAGAAGGTGAAGATGAGATTGCATTTGTGGCTTCATTCATAACCATGTCTTGGCCCATAGAATCTTCGGTTTCCTCTACATGGTTAGCAACACAAGCACTAGAGGAAATGGAAGCATTTTTATCATGGCAACAAGACAACACAAGCATATCATCATGAGATTTATTCAAGTCATTTCCACATGATATGCAAGGAATATTAACACAAGCATGTAAGGAGTTTTGAGTGCTAGAAGTGTTAAGGTCCAAAGATAGATCATTGCAACTTGATAAAGGTGAAGTATCACACATAGTAAGCACACTATCCAAATTGAAATTTCTATCACCACTCACCATATCATTACGTTATGAAAAATCACATGTTGGTGAAGTGGTAGAGGATGAGAACTCATCTCGGCCGGAAGTGGAAGCAACACAATAATCCTCAATAATGTTGGCCAAAACATATTTATCTTGAAGTTTTGTCCATAACTCATGAGCGCTCCAAAAAGGAATGATAGAAGATGTAACTACATAGCTCAAAGCATTAACAAGCACATTAGAAGCTTGAGCATCGAGATATAAGTTTTTCTCATCCTCACAAGATAGATTTTTGAAATCCATAGGAGGAGAAAAACCTATATCTATAATACGCTCCAAATTTGGGTCCATGTCCCGAAAATGAATAAGCATATGAGTTTTCCAAATATCATAATTTGTGCCATCGAATATGAACATGTCATTGTGCACTAATCCCCTAGCCGAGATCTTTACTCTCAAGGCGGTGAAGCCTAAAATGAGAGACCATGCTCTGATACCAATTGAAAGGATGCGGATGTCACCTAGAGGGGGGTGAATAGGCGATTAAAACTTTTCCTAGAGTGGCTCAACAAAGGCGGAATAAAACTAGTGTTTACTTTGTTAAGCACAACCTAGAACAACTAAGGTTCACCTATGTGCACCAACAACTTATGCTAAGCAATACAAGCAACAAAGTGATAGCAAGATATAGATTACTTCAAGCACGAAGGCTATCACAATGTAAAGTGCATAAGTAAAGAGCTCGGGTATAGAGATAACCGAGGCACGCGGGGACACCGATATTTTACCGAGTTCCTCCCAACATGGAGTACGTCTCGTTTGGAGAGGGGGTGGTATCAAACCACCAACGCCACAAAAAGGCTCCCTTATTCTCCGGTAAATCTCACCCCAACGGGATCGATCCATGCTTCCACTATCGGTGCACTTGTCGGTGGCAACCGGAACCTCTCACAAGATTGGGGCACTTCTCCACAACTTAATTGGAGGCTCCCAACAAATGCCACAAAAGGCCACAATGCCACCAAGGCCACAAACCATCTAGGGTTCCAAGAACTCAAGAGGGACAAGCTCCAATGAGTCACACGAACCAAATCCTCCGAGGAGAACACAAACCGATGCACCAAATGCAAATGGAAAGAACACCACAAAGGTGCTCAAATCCCTCACTCTCAAGTTCCAACAAAGCTACTAAAGCTATTGGGGGAACAAGAGAGAAGGAATCAAAGAGAGACACAAAATCCCCAAAATCTAGATCCCCAGAGATGCACTCACAAAGAGATGAATCGGTTAGGTCAAAATGTGTATCTAGATCTCCTCTCTCTTCCACTCAAATATGGGCAAGAATCATCGGAGGGAAAAGACTAGGCAAGCTTCAAGATCTAGAGCAAGTGTGGACAAAGCTTAGCCTAATAGAAGAGGAAGAAGCAAACTAAACTGAAAATGGACAAAGGGTATAAATAGTGGCCCAGAAAAACTAGCTGTTTGGGGCATTTTTCGGAACGGTCCGGTACTACCGGATTTAACTGGTAGTACCGAACCCTGCGAGCATAGCCAGAGAAAAGCAGTGGGGAATCGGGGCAAGCCTGCACGCATGCGGGTGAGGCCAAGCAGCAGCAGCAGCAGCACAGTGGCAGCAGCTAGTAGCAAGCACGCGCATGCGGGCGTGCGAGCTGGGGCCGGGCGGGGCCAGCAGGCAGCAGCGCAGCTGAAAGAACATTTCTTAATCCCTAGTGTTTGTGTGTTAGATAACAATATCAAGGATTATTTAATGTGTGTTGAAGTGTTGCAGCTCTCTTTGAGAAAAAGGGAAAAGGATTCTGCCTTTGGGGGCGGATAATCCGCCCCCACCAGGGGCGGATAATCCGACCCTCCCTCTTCCCAAGCAGGCGCAAGCCCCAGAAGGGGGTCGGAGTTTTGGCCGGATTTTCCGGCCCCGCCGAATAATCCGCCCCTCAGGAGGATGGATAGTCTTCCCCCTTGCTCATTTTCAAGGCGCAAGCCCCAGAGAGGGGGCGGAGTGTTGGCCGGACTTTTCGGCTGGGCCGGATAATCCGCCCCTGGAGGGGGGCGGATTATCCGCCCCCCCAAGATCTTCACCAAGTTTCGCAGGCGCCAGCCCCAGAGAGGGGGCGGAGTTTCCCCCGGAGAATCCGCTCTTGGGGCGGAGTTTTCCCAGTGGCGGATAATCCGCCCCAAGTGGGGGGCGGATAATCTGCCCCCAAAGTTGTGCAACAGACAGATCTGGGGAGGGGGTATTTAAGCCAGCCTTCCCTCTCCTTCCAGACCTCTTGATTCATTCGAAAAGGACAAGATCAGATCTGAAATCTTCATCCAAGAGAGCTCCACCTAGATCCACCCAAAGGCCCCGTCCCTTGGGGAATCGAAGGAGGAGAACTCGATCTTCATCATCAGCAATCAAGCGCTTCATCTCCTCTCCATTCATTTGGAGAACCACCGATCTAGTATTTCTTGCAAATACCTAGATCCTTGTTTTCGTTTATATTGATAAACCTTGTTCTTGTGGCAGCTTGTTGTCATCTCGGGAGCCCCCAATTCGGTTGTGGGTGTGTGCCCCGATAGTGTTGTAAAAGGCACCGGTTCCCGCCTCGAAGGGATCCAATAGTGGAGAAGGTGGATCAGGCCTCTCGTGGCAAGATCCATTGATGAATAGGGTGAGGCCTATTGTGGCGTGGTGGTCTTAGAACCGCCCACCCCTCCAACGCAGATGTACTTCCCTTAACAAGGAAGGAACTGCGGTAAAACAAATCCCTGTGTCTCCGCGTGCTCCACTACAGTTTCCTCACTCCTCTCTTTACGTGCTTAGTAGTTAGGGTTGCATATAGGGAAATTCTCATAGTTGCATATCTAGAGAATTTACTTTGTGTCAAGCCTAAAATTGAAAAAGTATTGAAAATTGGTTAGCACCTATTCACCCCCCCTCTAGGTGCCCATACGATCCATTTCAATTGCTATCAGAGCCCCGGCTCTTATTTCGGGCTTAACCGCCTAAGAGAAGTATGGGTTCCAAGGTAGATGGGAATGATGCTCCAGAGGTAGTCACCATGAACGATCTCAAGACGTTGGAAACAACCTTGGTGAGTTCAATGGAGGCTAAGATGGAAGAGATGCGTCAATTGATAATGCGTCTCTCCACATCCGCAGCATCACCTCCATCTAACTCCGAGGATACCACTCCGCAATCCAAGGAAACGGGTAAAACTGTTTCCAAAGATAACGAAGTGGTTGGTGATGATACTAGCAAGAGTTCCTCCTCGAAAAAGGATAGCGGTAAGGATGGATACAATGAGGTCTCTCATGTGTATTCTCCTGATCCACCTATTCCTCACCCACATATACATAATAGGGGTGATCCACCCAAACTTTCTGCATCTACTTTTTCTCAATGGCAATTTTTGATGAAGTCTCATGTGTGCAGCTCCTCCATTGAGTTGTGGAAAATCATAGAAAATGGTTTCCATGTTGGAAACCCCAACAATCTCACAAGAAGAGAAATTGTTGATAGCCAACTCAACGCTAGAGCTCTACACATGATACATCTTGGTGTGGGTGACAAGGATATGCCACACGTTCAGCATCTTAGCATAGCTAAAGAAGCTTGGGATGCTCTTACCGAGATCTTCATTGGAAATGAAAGTATGAGAAGGAATAGATATGATGCTTTGAGCAACGAAGCTGAAGGATTCTATATGTTGGATGGAGAAGACCACAAGGACATGTATAGGAGGCTCAAGGCAATAGCCACAGCCTTTAGAAACCACGGTGCAGCTCATGTTGATGATGCATGGATCAAGCGCAAATATGTCAGTGCTCTTATGCCATTTGAGCCCACAGATTTGAAAAGTCTCCAAGGTAGGCATAACTATCACCTCATGTCATCCAATGAGGTAATGCAAGAAATGGTTGCTTTCAAAGTGGCTGCGAAGAATGCCGAAGATGCTCGTGCTCGAGCTATGGGGATGCAAAAGGGGGGTCAACATGGCCTTGAAGACTAGTGTGATTGAGGATGATGATTATGCGGTAGAAGGTCTGGACTGTCCCGAGGATATAAAAAGGATCCATGGATAATACTTGGCTCTTTATGCAAGAAACTTTTGGAAAGATCCAGCCAAGGCTAAAGCTGAACTAGAACGCAAGAGTGGAGCCTATGGAAGAAAATAAAATGGTCCCAAGCTGAGAACATGCTTCAAGCGTGGTGACCGGCTGCACTTTGTAGTTGAGTGTCCATATCAAAGTAGGGAAGATAATGGAGGAAGACTTATTTTCAAGGACAAGTCAAAGGCTCCACGCAAGAAACAATTTGTTAAGAAGAATGCTCCTTTCAAGAAGCAACCTAAGATTGTTCTAGTGGCTCAAGAAGAATATTCATCGGGAAGTGAAGATGAGGACAAGGACGATAACACTCAAGAGGTGGCTGCTATAGCCACCACATCTACAGCAACATCTCTCTTCGACTCTTCGAATGAAAACATCATCAACAAGAATGCTACTTGTCTCATGGCAAGAAGCTCTGAGGTAACGACTTCTTACTCTTCTTTTCCTAAGGCTATGATTGACATGGATGATCCTACTAGTCTTAAGGTTAAAGAAGAGATTATTGCTTTGGACTACTTCTACACTAACTTGCAAGGTGAGCACAAAGTTTGTTTTGAAGCTCTTATGGATCAGCTGGCCCATAACGAAGCTCTCCTCAAAGAAAAGGGGAGAATTGAAAGGGAGGACGCAATCTAAATTGCATCCTTAAAAAATGCTCTTGAAGAAGAAGAAGAGGCTCGGGTATCTCTTGAAGAGAGGCTTGAGTCTATTGAAGAGTCACATGAAGAAATTGTGACTAAACTTGTTAAGGAACGTGACAATGCAATCACCAAAGCAAAGAAGTTAAAGAAGGAAAAGATTGACTTTGGGGCTGCTCATGATAGACTCTCCGAGGAATTGGAGAAACTTGACAATGCTCACAAGGCGTTGAAAAACGATTTCTCCATTCTCCATGAGTCACATGATCAGCTTCAAAGTCGATTGGCCAAATATGATGTCCCTAGCTCATCCAACTTAACATATAGTCACAAGGAAAATGCTAGTGTGGAAAAAGAAGTGATCAAGGACACCACTCCCAAGGACAAAGGTGTACTTGATAAGGTTCTTGGCAAGCAAAGGTCAAATCATGGTAAAGAGGGACTTGGGTATGTCTCCAAGTCCAAGAAAAAGAAAAACAAGTCCAAGAATGTGCAATCAAAGACAAGCACCGCTGAGAAGAATGTCACAAAAGACAAGACTAACAATATTGGTTTTGCAGGGTCTCACAATCCAAATTATGAACTTTTTTGTGATGATTATGGCGATGTTTATGCTTATTATGTCGGTCCCTTTGATGAATATATTGCTTGGTATATTTGGGTCCCAAAGACCCTTGTTACTAACATGAAAGGACCCATTGAAAAATGGGTACCTAAAACCAAGAAGTAATTCTCTTGCAGGGCTATGCTTCCGGTGGGTCGAAATGGGTGCTGGATAGTGGATGCACTAGTCATATGACCGGAAGCAAGGAGATCATCACGAAGATGCGTCCAAATCATGATAATATCACAGTCTCCTATGGCGATAAGTCTAAATCTCAGGTATTGGGTCTTGGCAAGGTTGTGGTTGCCCACGATATCTCTCTCGTGGACGTCATGCTTGTTGAGACCCTCGGTTACAACCTTCTTTCTGTTCGTGCCCTTGGCAAGATGGGCTTTGCTATTTTTATCGATGATGATTTGGTGGTACTCTTATGGAGCAAGTCTCTAAAGGTCGCTTTCGTTGGATACGTCGAAAATGACCTGTATGTGGTGGACTTCTCGGGGAAAACCACTTCGGGTCTGATGTGTCTATTCGGAAAGGCTGACGTGGGCTGGCTGTGGCATCGCCGTTTAGCCCATGTCAACATGAGAACTTTGCAAAGTCTCCAGAAGGGTGGCCACATCCTTGGACTAAAAGACAATGTCTCCTTTGCCAAAGATCGCGTTTGCAGGGCTTGTGTTGAAGGAAAAATGCATGACTCTCCCCACAAGAGAAAGACTATTGTGTCATCAAAGAGGATCTTGGAATTACTTCATGTGTATTTATTTGGTCCTCCCTCTCATGCAAGTCTTGGTGGGAAGAAATATTGCTTGGTCATTGTCGATGATTACTCGAGATATACATGGGTTTATTTCTTCAAGCTAAAAAGCGAGACTCAACAAACTATCATTGACTTTGCCAATGAAGTCCAACGTCAACACAATGTTCCTATCTTGGCAATAAGAAGTGACAACGGCTCCGAATTCAAGAACTACACTTTGAATGAGTTTCTTAGCGAAGAGGGGATTAGACATCAATATTCCGCTGCGTACACCCCTCAACAAAATGGTGTAGCCGAGAGGAAGAACCGGACGTTGATGGATATGGCAAGATCAATGTTGGCTGAATTCAAGTCTCCTTATAATTTTTGGGCTGAAGCCATATCCACTGCTTGTCACTCTTCGAACCGGCTCTATCTCCAAAAGATTTTGGACAAGACTCCTTATGAAATACTTACCGGTAACAAGCCCAACATCTCATACTTCAGGGTATTCGGGTGTAAGTGCTTCTTTCTTATTAAAGGTGTCCGTTTGTCAAAATTTGAATCCAAGGCTTTAGAAGGTATTTTTGTTGGTTACGGTGCCGAATCCCACACTTATAGAGTCTACAACAAGCTCACTGGGATTGTTGTAGAATCTTGTAGTGTGGAGTTCGATGAAAATAACGGCTCCTTTGTAGGGCAAGTTGATGTTTGTGATGCAGATGTTGAAATACCCCAAGATGCCATAAGAAGAATGGGCGTGGGATTTTTCCGCCCCATTGAGTAACCCCTTGTGGCGGATCAGGAAGGACAATGCTCCACTCATGTGGAGCCCTCATCTACACAAGATCAACAAGCTCCTACTGTTGGATAAAATCCTACACCAACACCGCAACCTGCTGAAGATCATCTATCCCCTGGACAAGTTGATAGTCCCAGGCCGGACTATCCGCCCCCTCCAAGGGGCGGACAATCCGCCCCTGGCACTCCAACTCGTTCTAGAGGATCCGGAGGAGAAGTCAACAACTCCGAAGCTCCCAGGCCGGATTCTCCGGCCCCCGAGGGCGGATTATCCGGCCCTTGGTCTCCAACTCCTGTCAGGCACTCTCAGGAAGAAGGCTCTGGTGCTTCACCTCCCAGGACGGATAGTCTGGCCCCTCCAAGGGACGGATTATCCGGCCCTGAAGAACAAACTCAGCAGCAATCTTCTGGTGTTAATGCAGATCAAGATCAAGGGCAAGGAAGTGATCCATACAAGGTTACAAATACTGAATCAACTTCTTCTAGAAACAATACGGACATTGAGGCTCGTCGCAAGGCTCATGCTGATCGGAACCTTGAATTAAGGGGTCACACTCTTGACAAGGTTGTTGGTGATTTACGAAGAAGAGTATCTACTAGAAGAGAACTTGCAAGCTTCTGTGATCATCAAGCTCACATTTCCATGGTTGAACCGAAGAAGGTCTTTGATGCTCTTGAAGACCCCGATTGGGTTGTTGCAATGCATGAATAATTAAATAACTTCGAACGCAACAAAGTTTGGATCTTCAAGAACAAACAAGATGAAAATGGCATTGTTGTGAGGAATAAAGCACGTCTCGTGGCTCAAGGATTCTCTCAAGTAGAAGGAATTGATTTTGGCGAGACTTATGCTCCTGTGGCTCGTCTTGAGTCCATTCGTATCCTTCTTGCATATGCAGCCCATCATAATTTTAAATTACAACAAATGGATGTTAAGAGCGCTTTCCTTAATGGTCCTCTACATGAGTTAGTATACGTCAAGCAGCCCCCGGGGTTTGAGGACCCCAAATTTCCAAACCATGTCTATAAACTCGATAAGGCGCTCTATGGCCTTAAACAAGCCCCACGTGCGTGGTATGAGCATCTTAAAGAGCTTTTGCTAGACCGTGGATTCGAAGTTGGGCAAATCGATCCCATTCTTTTTACTAAGAAGGTTAATGGAGAGCTTTTTGTATGCCAACTTTATGTAGATGAAATTATTTTTGGCTCTACTAACCAAGCTTTTAACGATGAATTTTCAAAGCTTATGACTGACAGGTTTGAGATGTCCATGATGGGTGAGCTGAGGTTCTTTCTTGGATTTGAGATCAAACAACTTAGAGAGGGAACCTTTATTAATCAAGCTAAGTACATCCAAGATATGCTCAAAAGATTCAAGATGACGGATCTCAATGGTGTTGCTACTCCTATGCAAACAAAGTGTCACCTTGAGCTCAATCCCAAGGGTAAAGACGTGGATCAAAAGGTATACCGATCCATGATCGGCTCTCTCCTTTACCTTTGCGCATCTAGGCCCGATATCGTGTTAAGTGTAGGAGTGTGTGCAAGGTACCAAGCCGCTCCTAAAGAAAGCCACTTAGTGGCGGTCAAACGAATCTTCAGATATTTGGTTCATTCCCCGAATTTTGGGTTATGGTATCCCAAGGGTTCAAGTTTCTCTCTATGTGGTTACACTGATTCAGACTGGGCTGGTGACAAAGATGATAGGAAATCAACCTCTGGTGCATGTCAATTCTTGGGCAGGTCTCTAGTGTGTTGGTCTTCAAAGAAACAGAATTGTATTTCACTCTCAACCGCCGAAGCTGAATATGTTGCTGCTGCAAGTGCTTGTACCCAATTATTATGGATGAGGCAAACTTTAAAGGAATATGGTGTCAATTGTGACAAAGTGCCTCTATTATGTGACAATGAAAGTGCTATCAAAATTGCTTACAATCCCGTGCAGCATACAAGAACAAAACATATTGAGATTCGCAACCACTTCATTCGGGATCATGTTGCTCATGGTGATATTGCCCTATCTTTTGTGAGCACAAAGAACCAACTTGCTGATATTTTCACGAAGCCCCTTGATGAAGCAAGATTTTGTTATTTGAGGAATGAGCTAAATATCATAGATTCAAGGAGCTTGGCTTGACTGCCCTTGCACACTCACTTGCTCTTTTTCATGTATTTGGTTTAGATGCGGGCAAAGACATAGGGGAAGTGTGGTCCTAATTGATTGGGCCAACCCTCCCCCCATAATGCCGAAAGCAAGTAAAATCATTTCCCTTAATATCATTTTGTGATATGTGGGTCATCGATGAGCATTGGTTTTGAACTCAAGATACATCTTTGCGGTGTCATGCCATGCGCTCCAACATGGTGGCTTCGGCCACCGCCCTCTTCCATGAAAAGAGTTGGTTTCTAATGGGTCTCTTTGGATTTTCTTGCATATTTCTTGTTCTTATGGAGAACACACTCAACTTTGGTTTTTGTTTGATTTGATTCTTGCAAATTTGGGTGTGTAGTACCATCTCCGTTAGCATAGCTCTTCTTCCTTTTTGGCGTTTCGATGCCAAAGGGGGAGAAGTAGTTCTATTAGGTCTTATGGATTTGCAAGGGTCGGGCACAAGCACTCGTCTTTCCGTTGTTTTATTTGCTTGCTTGTGCTCTTTTTAGCTTGAACTTATTTGCTATTTGTGCTTGGATTATGTAAGACTATGTCGTGCTCCACTATGTTTGGTATTCATGGAATTCTGGATTTATCTATTGTGGATCTCATGGAATTCTGGATTTATCTATGGAGCATATTTGATGGCACATGGAATCATGGGCATATCCAATGTTTGTATCAATATTGTCGGTATTGTTGGGATGCTTGGAGGCTATCAAGCTAATTATATTCTTTGGCCATAATCACATCCCGGTGGTATGACCTTGTTTCCCAACCCACCTTTGTTTCACTTATCTTTGCTATGGAAGTTGTGTTCTCTCTAGTGTGTGCATTTGTATTCAAATGCAAATTTTAAATATGCACACATCTAGGGGGAGCGCCCTTCACTTTAAGGTGGCGTTATCCGGTTTCATTACAAATCCTAGTATTGTCATATAACACCAAAAAGGGGGAGATTGAAAGAACATTTCTTAATCCCTAGTGTTTTGTGTGTTAGATAACAATATCAAGGATTATTTAATGTGTGTTGAAGTGTTGCAGTTCTCTTTGAGAAAAAAGGGAAAATGATTCTGCCTTTGGGGGGCGGATAATCCACCCCTCCCTCTTCCCAAGCAGGCGCAAGCCCCAGAAGGGGGGCGGAGTTTTGGCCGGATTTTCTGGCCCCGCCGGATAATCCGCCCCTCAGGGAGGCCGGATAGTCCGCCCCCTTGCTCATCGTCAAGGCGCAAGCCCTAGAGAGGGGCGGAGTGTTGGCCGGACTTTCCGGCTGGGCCGGATAATCCGCCCCTGGAGGGGGCCAAATTATCCCCCCCCAAGATCTTCACCAAGTTTCGCAGGCGCCAGCCCCAGAGAGGGGGCGGAGTTTCCCCCGGAGAATCCGCTCTTGGGGCGGAGTTTTCCTAGGGGCGGATAATCCGCCCCAAGTGGGGGGCGGATAATCCGCCCCAAGTGGGGGGCGGATAATCCGCCCCCAAAGTTGTGCAACGTCCAGATCTAGGGAGGGGGTATTTAAGCCAGCCTCCCCCTCCTGCCAGACCTCTTGATTCATTCGAAAAGGACAAGATAAGATCTGAAATCTTCATCCAAGAGAGCTCCACCTAGATCCACCCAAAGGCCCCGTCCCTTGGGGAATCGAAGGAGGAGAACTCGATCTTCATCATTAGCAATTAAGCGCTTCATCTCCTCTCCATTCATTTGGAGAACCACCGATCTAGTATTTCTTGCAAATACCTAGATCCTTGTTTTCGTTTATATTGATAAACCTTGTTCTTGTGGCAGCTTGTTGTCATCTCGGGAGCCCCCAATTCGGTTGTGGGTGTGTGCCCCGATAGTGTTGTAAAAGGCACCGGTTTCCGCCTCGAAGGGATCCAATAGTGGAGAAGGTGGATCAGGCCTCTCGTGGCGAGATCCATCGGAGAATAGGATGAGGCCTATTGTGGCTTGGTGGTCTTAGAACCGTCCACCCCTCCAACGCAGATGTACTTCCCTTAACAAGGAAGGAACTGCAGTAAAACAAATCCCTGTGTCTCCGCGTGCTCCACTACGGTTTCCTCACTCCTCTCTTTACGTGCTTAGTAGTTAGGGTTGCATATAGGGAAATTCTTGTAGTTGCATATCTAGAGAATTTACTTTGTGTCAAGCCTAAAATTGAAAAAGTATTAAAAATTGGTTAGCACCTATTCACCCCCCCTCTAGGTGCCCATACGATCCATTTCAGCAGCGAGCAGCGGCAGCAGGTGCAACGCGCGCAAGTGGAGCAGGCCAGAGCGAGGCGCGTGCAGCGGGGGTCAACGTGAGCGACACAGCGCGCGGGACCCAGCAGGCAGGGCGCGCTCAGCGAGCAGCGCGCGCGGGCGATGCGGCGACACGCGTGAGCGAGCTAGCGAGCGCAGGCAGGGCCGGGCTGACGCGCGGTGGCGGTAGGGAGAGATGGCCCAGGGAGCAGGGAGGCTAGCTTGGTGGGCTGGACGGACGGGGAGCACTACCTGGGCTGGCCGGTAGTACCGGCCCACCCGGGCGGTAATACCGGGCCGGTCCGGTAGTGCCGGCTGCTGGTGCGGGACAAGACTGAGGGAGAGTGGGACGAGTTAGGAGCGTCCGGTACTAGGCCCGGTAGTACCGGAGAGCCCAGTAAAACAGTTTTTTCTTTTCTTTTTAGAATCAAATCCGTGAATATTCAAACGACAATAACTTTTGATTGGAAGCTCCGATTGACCCGATTCCAATTCCGTTGGAAAAAGGACGACATGGGATACCCTATAAAAAGTGAAAATATTGGTTATCACCAAGCGAGAAAGTATCATGTATTATAATGTAAGATGCCTCACTTGGTGAGAAACCGAAAAAGCCGTCAAGATCAAAATCGCAACATGATGCACATGGAAGATCCGATTTTGATGACCAAGAGCTTGTTATGGAGATTACCACAAGCTCTATATCCTCTCATGAATAAGACCAAATAACAACCAAATACGATGATGCAAGTATGCAAAGGTTTGAGCTCTCTCCGAACGATATGATCGAGTTACTCACTCGAGAGCCCCTCTTGATAGTACGGTTATCTATCCTACACCCGGTCTCCCACTAACAACATGAGACCAGCAAAAGGAAAAACCTATCAAGATTATACCTTTGCCTTGAGCATTTCACTTGAGCTCGATGTAGACGATCTTGTCATTCTCACGATGGAACGCCTTTCTTGATTCCTCATCATCGATCCATGATCACCGGGGATGGCAAGCATCAACGTTGAGATCTTCTATAGATGGCGCATTTTGAGCTTGCACATCACATCTTCTTCTCATTTCATTGACCTTAAAGCCAACACATGCTCCAAGTGATGCCAATGGACAAATCCTACAAGTATAACTTAATACACACATTAGTCCATAAAGATTGTCGTTAATTACCAAAACCACACATGGGGGACCACATGTTCTTTCACACATGTCCTAGCATTGAAATCTACAGTGTAATCTTTCTCAAACTCATGACTGGAGACAGAGTAGAGAAAGTTACCAGCAGGAGTAACAATAGATTGACCACTCCATTCAAAGAATTTGTCCAACTTATTCTTAATCTTCGGACAAATTCTTCCAGTCATCTTCTCAGCTTCCTTCTGTTTGCTTTCAGTCCTCTATAGAATTTAGTAGAACATAGTTTCTAGCATGCATAAGAAAGGCATCTCCCTTGCTTCTAGAATATAGCTGGTTCCAATGTTAAAGAATAATATATCTGAACATAATGAGACACTATAATAACATAGCAACATGATTAGTAAACTTATGTCATTGTACCTATTAGACACCTCTGAATGATTGTTCAATAGCATGTCACACTTAGGGAATTCACTGAAATATGCCTTTATCCATTGTGAGGGGACAAGCTCTTCAATCCATGAATAAGCTTTTTCACTGTCAACTTTAAGATTCTCCATGCTTCTATTCCACTTTGGAACAGAAGTTGATCTTGCGATAGCCCATATATCATTCTTCAGTGTCTCTCCTCTATGACCATCCCTTTGGAAGTTTTGAATCATATGCCTAACACAAAATCGGTGTTCTGCATCCGGAAACACCTTCTGCATAACATTTATTAAGCCCTGCAAATGTTTGCATCATTTGTTAGTTCCACTTAAAAACATAGGAAAAATATGAATGAAACAACAATTACTACATCATTTTGGAGTACCTTCTGCTTGTTACTCATAATTGTCCAGGGAGCAGTGTTGGTAATGTTTAGATCATCTCTAAGGTTTGTTAGAAACCATTTCCATGACGCAGTGCACTCGACCTCAGCTAGACCAAATGTGACTAGGAATATGCAATCATTGGGATCAATACCAATTGCTGTCAAAAGCACACCTTTGTATTTAGTTTTGATGTGGCACCCATCTAAACATATAAAAGTCCCACAACCTGCAAGAAACCCCCGCTTGCAGGCATCATAGCTCCAATAAACAGTAGCCAAATGCTCTTTATGGTCAGAACTTGCAGGGTCACCAACTGAATTTGTTGTGATGAAGAACTTAGAACCAGGATTGCTCCTCCTTAGCTCTTCCCCATAGTCAAAGAGCTTCCTGAACTGTCCATCTTCATCTCTATGAATTTTTAGCAATGCAACTTTCCTGGCTCTTCTTAGCTTCCATCTATCTAGGCACATCTTGAATTCCCTTAGCACCTTTGCCGCAAAGCTTTTTAGATCCAAACTCTGGTTATCTATGAATTCATGCATGAACTTCTATGTTAGAACTTTTGTAGTTATTGCACTAACTGGTAAGCTGCCCTCACACTGATGGGTTCCTTCATATTCGGTGATTATAAAGCCTCCTGTCCTTCTTGGATCATTTGAAGCTTTCAGCCTCCAAGTACATCCAGGAGCGCAAATAGCTTCGTACCTTCTTCTCTCATTCCTCAACTTGTTTACCTTTACCCTATTCCTGATAGCATAGGTCGTCACTGCTTTCCTCAACTCCTCAACACCACTGAACACCATCCCAATCTTAAAAGTGGGATTGTCCATATCCACTTCTGGATTAAATGCTTTGATGCTCTTCATCAAGTGTTGTTTACTTTCTGCATGAAGGTCAAGAGTTTCATCGTCGAGGGCATCATCATATTCATTGTCCTCACACACTTCCTGCTCATTATTATCATTGACAAATTTATCAACATTATCAGCGAAGAGGTCATTGTCCCCATCTTCAGCATCAAAGTCACTGTCATAGAACTCAATGTCATCCTCATCACTGTCACTTTCATTTGACTCTACAAACCGCATATTTGTCTCCTCCACAACAACCAAACGTGATAACCGTGAATATTCTGCATGATCAGGATTTATTGGCATGATGGTAGAAGAAACAGAAGCTTTAGCATGAGAAAGTGGTGCTAGCCTTGGAGCAGGTGGTGCCGGCCTTGGAGCAGCTTGACTTGGACGACTTGGACCAGCTTCTACTAGCCTAAAGAGCAGTTTGTGGTGGATTTGGAGCAGCTTGTGCTAGCATTGGAGTAGCTTTTGCTTGACTTGGACGACTTGGACCAGCTTGTGCTGGCCTAAGAGCAGCTTGTGGTGGATTTGGAGCATCTTGAGATGGCCTTGCAGCAGCTTGTGCTTGACTTGGACCAACTTCTGCTGGCCTGAGAGCAGCTTGTGGTTGATTTGGAGCAGCTTGTGTTGGCCTTGGAGCTAGTCTTTGGCCGGCAATTACATCTGCTCTCAGTCCCTTGATGAAATTACTGTGATCAACATACAAGACAAGTGTCTTATGGTACTTGCTGGCATTAATCATATCCCTAATGTGTGACTGCATCTCAACAAGGACCAATCCATCAAACAGATCCTTGCCAGGCAACAACCAAAAGACTGAGGTCCGATCATCTCTCTCATGACCCAATCTTCTCAGTATTTGATTAATCCATGTCAGTGACCAAGTGTCCATAGTCAAATTATAAAGATGAGATGTGGTTACACTAACATACTCCAAATTATGCCTTAATCCACAGAAAAACCCGTTGTGAACTACTTCCACCGAGAGCATTCCACAGTCTTCTCGTGGAAACAAAACTGCAAATAAAACAACTTCTTATTAGATAGCACCCAAATAAATAATGCAAATTTTAGTAAAGACATAATAATGACACAAATACCTAGATGCACACAAACTACTAACATCATGTTCTATTATAATATAGTGGTTCCGGCAAACTGCTCTTGTTTTTGCTACCAAGGTACTTAGTACAAATAGTATCATTTGCTGACTTACTTTCTTTATACCATCTTAAACTATAACTAAGACAAAACTTTGCATGCAATTAATCAACACTATTGGTTAGTACAAAGCAGGGATAAATATGTAACATGCTGTTGGCGTTGTTGTTTTATGCAGATGGTGCAGCACACAATATAGATATTGTACTGATGGGTTGGACTGGTTGAATTTGCTCCTCTTTTTCTCTTTTAGTCTTCTCAGAGGAATCTCTATATTGATCATCAGACTTTGGTTTCAACATGACACTGAACACTGTCCAGTGGTAGGTTTAGTTAACTGTATCTACTCGTGTAAATGCAGTTAACTGAACTTGCTCGTCAACATGCAGTGAACTGAGGTACATATACTAACTGCTTTTTGATCAAATTCACATGCATGATTTCCACAATTGTCGAATGTTTTATGCAAAAAAACCTTTATCAACTACCAACATTACTGAAGATTATATCTTATTAACCCAGATCCATGGACAACAAAGCCGCCGATGATCTCGTCCGCATTAGCGGCGACTCGGCGGAAATCTGTCTTGAACAACGACTAAATACTTTAAAAATCGCTCCACCAGTGCTACCTATCCAATTTGCCAGCAATTTCTCCAGGTAAAATACAGTGTGATCTACTCGATCATGAGCCAACTCCGACAATATCACCGGCAGCGCTGTTAGAGTAGAAAGAATGAGAAAGAGAGGATACTAAGGTACCATAAGGTGGCTCGTCCTTGTCATGCTCGCAGTAGCGCATCTCTCCGGTGGGATCAAGCCACAAAGGCGGCCGTAGACGAGGGCACCGTCAGCCTACAACACCTGTGCCGTAACTTCCGCTCCGTTCTTTTGTTCTTTGCGAGAGGATCGCTAGAGAAGGTTGAGGTCGCCGTTTTGACTAAGTCTTGTTCGGTCCGGTGCTAGCTGGTGTGGTCGAATCAGAGCTAGTCGCTTGAGGGTCAGGTGCGTCAGGTGCACGAGGGACGCGTTCTGGACTTATTTTGCAAACTGCCATCCTAGGTTGTACTAATCAGGACACCGCGTTCTACACTCACGGGTCGTACTAATTTGGTCAAATCCGCTCAAATCCGTTTGAAATATTTTGAACTAGACTAGATCACACCCGGGGTGCAACTTGTGCGATTAGATTTGTCCGATTTACAAGTGGCGAGACTTCTTTGCACCCCGGTTGCAAGTCGTGGGATGAAAAGTGTAATTACCTCCCGTCCAGAACGGACGAACCCTATATCCAACTGGCCCACATCACCTGCAGCGCGATAGATCGATCTAGGGGATCAGTTGGTTCGATCCCCGGGAGTATCCTATCATTTCCCAAAATCTAATGTTGGGGAAAGCCTTTCATCATCATTAAAAGAAAAGGAGAGCAAGTCACGGAGAGACTATCCCTTGATGATATCTGCCATCAAGTGCAGATCCAAGGCACAGGAAGCGAGTGGAGGCAAAATGGCCATTTTCAGCACAGATAAACGCTGGGTGAGCCGTTTGTTCTGTACTCGGGCGGCGGAGGCGAGGGTTTGACTGGGGAGCGGTGCCGCGGAGGGAGGCGAGTTCGAGCTCGAGTTGGAGCTGAGTCGCGGAGGAAGGCTCCGCCACATCCACCACGCCTTCCTCAACAGGGTATCCCGTCGCCTCCGTGCCGCCGCCGTCGCACTGCTCCCCAAGCTTCGATTCGCGTCGGCAGCTCCGGCGACCCGGCGTCGTTTCAGTCCTCAGAGCGCACTCGGGCTTCAGGTCTACCAAATACGTGAGTGAGTCCAGGCTTTGCTTTTCAGCTGCTCTCTCGATTTGCATTAGGAAACATGTATCTCGATTTGCATCTACCAAATTACAGTGTGCTAGTTCCATGAGTAAAATACTAAAATGGGGATGGATGGATGCTGGATAGCATGATTGAGCCAATTACTGAGACAATCAGGGACCACACATTGATTGAGCCAATTAAGCCAAGTATGGTTGAGAGGTCATTGTCCTTCAGTCCACGCTTGCTACAATGCAGCATCCGTCTTCTGTTTAATTAAATATGGACCAATTCTTGCTTGTGTGATCACGGAGCCTGACGAATGCACCCATCAGGGACCCTAATTAACCGGCCGCAAAGATACAAGAGATCTTATATATATATATATATATATATATATATATATATATATATATATATATATTCTAATTCAGGGCTGGCTGTTATTTGGTGTCTGAATGTTTGGTAAGACAGGTCTCAATCTAGGGCCAGTTAGCCTTCGAATTCTGTTCCCGATGTATGCTGCAACTTGCAATACCCAGTGTTGAAACTGTTTTTGTTCCGTTTGATCCTTCCAAATGTTTCATAACGTGTGGAGAGAAAACGCCCCTAAGACATTGCGTCTGGTCTCGCATAATTTTGCCGTGTTTCCATTCCACCAATCTTCTAGCTTCCCAGGTTGCAGGGCTCAATGTTGCGAGGGTCTAGAACAACGACCCGGTTACATAAGGCAGGGACACCCATAAGCCACAGCCAACAGCGACACGTCCCAAGCGCCTGGTCCAACCAAACCAAAAGTATGCTTGGTCATCTGGACAACATGAGGCAGCACACAGGGGCAGCTGGCTCCTGTCCACATGCAGTTGTCTTGCGCAAAGACAATTGTGAATTAAATGTAGTACTCATGGTAGAATATTCCATGGTATCACCAAACGACGATAGGCACCAGCAAAGGTTGCAGCAACTCCTATCCCACTTTTAGTATGTATACATTGCCATCGTAATTATTGCAGTCAACTCTTGTTAGAGTCTATTATCATGTCGCCACATGGGTACTATATTTAATTCACACTTGTGCTAATTGGTTAAGCAACTAGTATATATCTTATAGCTAGTACCTACGTTGCACGGATACGGTGCAAAACTGCCGTATCAGGGGTTGGATACGGCCGGATACGGGGATACCTCCGGATACCCGCGGATACATATCCCGTACGTATCAGATGGTTTTTTGCTTTAAAATAAATATTAACTAAATTGGATACGTAAGGGATACCGCCAGGATACGACAGGGATACGGAAGTACCCTAATCGCCTGGTATTTATACATCGACGAAACGACAGATGACCTTTTCACCTCCTGACCCGTCCCGCCGCCCCCTCTGCTACTGAGCCGCCGGGGTGAAGGAAGGATCCAGCCGGCGAGCAGAGCCCTCCGCCGTCCGCCGGTGTACCGTGCAGGTGAGTTTCCTCTTTTCCCATCTCAATTGATCTGGTTCTTCTTGGTCCTGGTGTGTGGCATCTTGTGGCGAGCATGGCCAGGCCGCCGGGGGGCCTCGTCAGAGTAGGAGCGCACGATCCCGGCGTCGGAGATGAAGGGGAAGTCGAGGAATCCCATGCACTTCCACTCTGAAATATTGTTCTATAACACCTCGATTGAATTAGATACATCCACTCTGATTGCTAGCTAATATTGTTCTGTTACTCCCTCTTCTTGCAGGTCAGCACTCAGCAATGTCAGATTTGGCAGTCCAGATGTTGAATGATGTTCGTGTGATTCCTCCAAACGATGATCCTATGTGGCCGCTATGGAGGTATGTAAACAAAATCGCCAAGATCGGTGGGCATGGAAGGAATGCAAGGATGATATGTCGGCTTTGTGACCTTGATTTTTCTGGGAGCTACTCAAGAGTGAGAGCACATCTATTGAAGGTGTCAAATAGTGGAATGAAGCCTTGTCCGAAAGTGTGTATTGATGTTTTAATTCTGCTCAAAGATGAACAAGACAAGGCTGATGCAATGTTAGTAGATGATCTTGAAGTCTTGGATAATGAAGCTGCATAGACCGGGACAGAGAAGTTGGATGCACTATTGCACCGTTGAAATGTCATCTATCTACTAAATTCATACTCTCTTATTAGCTGATTACGTAACTTTGTTGGATGAACTATTGCACAGTTAGAAACTTTTTGTGAACTTGTGGAGCTGTGGTCAGATTATTCTGTAGTATCTACTATCAAATTATTTCTGTGATTTAATTGTTCTTTGATGTTGCTGATCTTTGGTATATGACATATGGAGAAATTGAGGAAATGAGTGAGACTGGAAATGGTTGCAAACTAGCAATGTAAGCATGATGTATCTTTCTGGTATGCTTTTATCCTTCGGTACTATACTATTTTACTAAATTGTTAGTTCACATCTAGGTGGAGAAATGACTATGAGAGGACTGCAGGCTGAGTTGTTAAGCTTTTCTGGCAAACAACCTTGTAAGGTACTCCTATACTCCTATATATTAATTCTTCTTTTGGTAAAAAATCAGTAATTTGTATATATCATTAACATTATCATATATATATATATATATATATATATATATATATATAAACGTATCCCCGTATCCATGTTTTTAGAAAATCGCCGTATCGACGTATCGCGGTATCCGTATCCGTATCCGTATCGCCGTATCCGGGCAACGCAGGCTAGTACTGCATATATGGTGTCTAATGCTCCATCCATCCCATGCAGGCAGCAAGGCTTTTTGGACAGTCAGGCATTCCGTTTCCGTCAGGTTAGTGATTTATGCTCCCGCTCCTTTCTGGTCTGCTACGTTCTAATTAAATACGCACTACCTGCTTCGTGATAATGCTCCTTAAAAGATCTTATGGCATTCTTGCCAGTTTTATATCTAACTATTGTGCATCTGTGTTCATCTGTTCACTCTACCACCATGTTTTGTATTCCATGAATAAACTTGGTTTCCTGATTTGACACCTGTACGGAACAAAATCTGTGTTAAAAAAATCCTAAGCAGGGGAAGGCACTGTTCTCGAAGGGAGGCAGGGTTCTTCTGTCCGGAGAAGCTGCTGCCAATCCAGGTTGTGGAGGCGATTCTTGGTCCGCAGCCGGCATCCGTGGCTGGTTGGGCTGTGCGGGTGCTGGGAGTCGGCAGGATCCTACTTTTGGTTCACGTGAGCTCCGATGGCAGCGAACTGAGCACTGTGGCACGTGCTACGTAGTCATATGAGAAAGGCTCGGAACAAAAGCATCGTGATTCCATACATGATGATATTTTTCTTTTGCCAACATTAGAAATCGTTCTATGTAGAGGCTGGTGGTCTACCCCTCTTTTTTGGGGAAAACTAAAAAAAGTTTCTTATATTTTTTAAAGCTATGGCACTAATCTCGAAGGGAGGCAGGGTTCCTCTGTCCGGAGCAGCTGCTGCCAATCCAGGTCGTGGTGGCGATTCTTGGTCGGCAGCTGGCGTCTGTGGCTGGTTGGGTGGCGCGGGTGCTGGGAGTTGGCAGGATCCAACTTTTGGTTTTCATGTGAGCTCCGATGGCAGCGAATCGAGCAACGTGGGACGTGGTCATATGAGAAAGGCTCGGAACAAAAGCATTGTGAAATTATTTCCATACATGATGATATTTTTCTTTTGCCAACATTAGAGATCGTTCGATGTAGAGGCTGGTGGTCTACCCCTCTTTTTTGGGGAAAACAAAAAAATGTTTCTTATATTTTTTAAAGCTATAGGAAAACCAGTTTTATCATATTTTTTTGTATTTACAGAAGGCTAAACTATCTGATATATCATTACTGCAGCAATGGATATACGGTTACATATTTTAGAAGAGATTACGAATGGATTTTCAGTGGACTCAAGAATTGGAAGAGGTGGGTATGGAGATGTTTACAAGGTATGAGTTAAAACTTGATATATCTTTTTCGACAAATGTACCAGCACTAACAACGAACGCACTAGTTCTACACAAACAATTCATGTTCAATACATATGTAAAGCAGGGAGTTTACAATGGGGAAGTGATTGCTATGAAGTTGCTTCATGTTGATACGGTGCAAGGACTTGATGACCAACAATTTAAAAATGAAGTTGGTAACCTTCTGAGGGTTAAACATCCAAATATTGTACGGTTACTTGGCTATTGCTACGAAATACGGTTTAAATTTGTTAAGTACAATGGTGAGGATGTATTTGGTAAACACATATATCGAGTTCTTTGCTTTGAATACTTCCAGGGTGGAAGCCTAGACATGCATCTTCATGGTACAATGCAACTTAACTTCAATATATGATTATTTTCTTTTTTGTTTAAACAAAACTGAATTCTGAAATTTTTCTTTGCTTAATATCTCTTTGTCAACTTGTGTAGCACCATCTTTGGCACCTAACTGGAGCACACGTTACAATATTATAAAGGGCGTATGTGAAGGTTTAAATTTCCTTCACGGATGTGAACCACCAATTTTGCATCTTGATCTGAAGCCTGCCAACATATTACTAGACAGTTCCATGGTGTCTAAAGTGGCGGACTTTGGACTGTCAAGGCTCTTCACCCAATCACGTACTCATGTCACAGAAAAAATTGTAGGAACCCAGTAAGTGGCCCGTGGAATGCCTAATCTTGAATTTTATTTGATCTCTGTTCAGTAAAACATATCTACACTGTGTCCTTGATATCGCACAGGAAGTACATGCCACCAGAGTTCGTAAAAGAAGGCATGATCTCACCCAAGAATGATGTCTTTAGTTTAGGTGTTGTAATCATAGAGATAATGACAGGACCTGCGGGTTACTCCGACTTTTTGGAAATGGACAGCGTCATACAGTTTATGCAGGAGGTAAGAAAAAATATTTTCAGTTTGACACTCGAGTTCTTATAACAACCACCACATTCATGCATTTGTTAGATTCTACAGTTAATACTTTATATGCGAGCCATGATGACTGTCCAAGTAATGAGTTAATAAAAGGACCGTCGGATAAAGAAAAATATAGCGGAACTTCTCCCACCACACATAATGAGCAGAAGATAAAACTTATTTGTCTAGCTATACCAAGAAGTTATCAGCTAGATATGTATGTAGCTTGTTTCCTTTATTTTTGTTGGAAAATGTTAGGTCCACCAGTGCAATAACTATTAAGCAGCTTGCTTGTAGAACATTCTGGCATACAATTAAATTTTCATAAGTTTTTACTTCTCGATGCGTGAAGTACCAAAAATGTATAACACACTATGAGAAATAAAAAATGCATATGTTGAGATTCGAAAGAAAAGGAACAACTGCATATCTAGAACTTCGCTTTATGAGTGAGATGCCAAGTACAAGGTAAACCCTGTGCTCTCATATCATTTTTATTAGATGCAGACTTGGGCATTCAGTATTCTCTAGGTAAATTAATTATCTGGAAAGTCGCAGGTGACATTTTTCATGAAAAATATAGAGTACATATATGCACGAGCATATGTGACACTTTTGACTTAATTATATCTTTATATTTTGGTTTCGTAGGTGCATACCAGTTGGAGTACCATGATTAAAGCTACATCAGAGTATCCATCAGAAGAATTACATCAAGTGAATACGTGCATCAACACAGCAATACGTTGTGTCGATTCTGAAAGAAACAATAGACCCACTATAGCTGGTATCTTGGATGCCCTAAATATGACAGAAACTCATATTCCCACCTCTTCGAAAAAAACCCATATTCCCCAGGGACAGGTATGATCTACATACTTGCAAACGAGATGAAAGCTACAGTGTTGATTTACAATTTGTAGAAGACAGTTGCTTGGATATTATGGATCACTAAGCAGTTGTAGAGTCATCTTTTTCTTTAAAGTCGCAAACTTACTCACCGTATCTTGTTCATTCTTCCACTCTATAATCTATGTACAAAAATCTTCATTTTAGTTCCGGCTAATTCCTGTAATGGAAAACTAGAGAAGCATATTTGAAATCGTGCCTTCCACACTGACAGACTGCATGCAGGAAGGAGTAGGACAGGGGTGTTGACCTCAATACATGTGGCAGCGATTGGCACCGTAACCGCACCGTAATGGCACCAGACAGTGTAGAAATTAACCTTGTTGATTAGTCTTAGGTGTGGTCAGACTAGCTAGCTAGATCAAAGAGTCCTGCATGTAGTTCAAGTAGTGCATGCTGAGATTGAGTCCAAGCTAGAGTCTGTTAAGTAAATAGCTGGGTCACCTCGTGCTGGTTTTCGACTTGGCACTGTGTTGGGTGCTGTGGCGTCCGATCTCTAAGTCTAAAATACACACACCATTAAAAGATTCTTCTGAATCTGTCTTTGCTATTGCTAAGATTACAAGGAGAGAATCGATCAGGTTCATGTATGGGAGTTTAGGACAAGCTTCAGTTCACACTGTTTGCATCAAGATCGATCAAGTTGCTTAACAAAGTTTGCACCACAAGGCGTGCGTATTCTGCTGTTAGCCGAATCGATCTAGCACTCTAGAACCAACCGACAAGCTAAAGAGTGCCCTATTATGTTTAAATGATAACTTGACGCCATCAGAGATGGCAGAAGTTGCTGCAGGAGAAGGCGGTGGGAGAGAGAAGAGGCACTGGTTGGAGGAGAACCGAGATGGCATGTGAGAGGAGACAAGACGAGGTGCTGTTGGTGGGGTAGAGGAAGAACAAGGAACTCTGGCGCCGGGTGGTCACGCTTAAAGCCTACTGCGAAATGTTCTTCTAGAGAGTTGAGAGGAAAAAAACACAGCTGGTTCCGAAGCAACTCCTATGATCTTAGTCGCATGCCCTTCCATGACCTCACGGAGGTAGTCCTCCTCACTGCCGGACTTTGCCTACTTAGAGCATCTCTAACGAGCCCCGTAAATGAACAAACTATAAAACACGTTTATAGTCTCCCGAAAACCAATTTTACGGTCCGAATTGTGGCCAAAAAGACTGAACACCGCAAATCGAAACTGTATTCGCGGGCCCACCACTTTTTTCCCACTTTCTTCTTCCTCCTCCATGTCTCCTGCGCGTGAGCTCTCCCTGGCCAGCCGCTTGCCGCGCCGCCCCGCCACCCCTGCGCCGCCCGCCCCGCCCGGCCGCCGCCGCGCGCACCCGGCCCGGCCGGCCCGCCATCGCCCGTCTTCATGCCAAGAGCTGGTGGTGCGGGATTCCGGCGAGCGGTTCGCGGACTGGCAGTGGACTCTGCTCTAGCAGTCGCGGGAGGGCTTGGCCACGGCGAAGCCGGCCGTGAGGCAGGGGATTGCTAGTGGTGCGGGATTCCGGCGAGTTTGCTATACAGGTCAGGCTCAGTTCGGTCAAGGAGCCTCTAGATGTGCAGATCGAGTGCCAGTTTTTTGCAGAGACGGTAAACGAGTTTACAGTTTCGTCACCTTATACGGGGATCGTTAGAGCGGTCGATTTTTGCACAAACGGCAAATTAGCGGTTATTTTACAGTCTTTGTTAGAGATGCTCTTAGTAGATACCGCATATCGGCCGACCCATAAAATTTTGGGCCGATATGCGATAGCGGGGCCAAAAAAATGGCCTTTCCAGATACTGTAAACGGGCAAAAACCGCAATTTTTTTGCAGTTTCCCACATTGAGGCCCATCCATCCCGCATATACTCGGTGCGGAGGGGCCTCCGCATCCATTTCCCCACCTCCGCACGTGCAGAAACCCTGCCGCTGCACGCCGCTGCATCCAATTCCGGCTGCGCCTGCCGCCGGATTTCAAATCGCCACCGCCCACCGCTGCACCGACCCCTCACCTACCCATGGCCGGCCAATCGTGCCAGAATTTGGCTGACCACGGCGGCGTTTCTCCGCGCCGTGGCGGGAGCTCCGGGGCCCGATCTCGCGCGTCGCCACCGTCGGAGGATGATGCCGCACGTTGCCGCTCCGAGCAGGCACGCGCGCGCGGCACCCTCTCCTGCACCCGCTTCACCTCACCTGCGTGGACAGGGATGGGGTTCAGCCGCAGCGCTCACGATGCCGAGGCGGATAGCTCCCGCACACTGGTCGTCCGTGCTCCCGCGCCCGCACCCGCACCCGCACCTGCCGCCGCCGCCGATGAGGAGAGCGAGGACGCCGCTGTCTGCCGGGCGATGTTCAACTTGCCAGGGACCCTCGTCTCCAACGTATGGGACCGCGTGAAGCGCCGCCGTGACGAGCACTTCGTCGAGCAGAGGGTGCTGCGCCGTGTCTGCGCCGCTCCGCACACGAGCACCAGGCGCGGCTCAGCTTCTTCGTCGTTGACTACTCTGACGACACCACTAAGTCTGACGAGGAGTAGGCCGCCGCCGTAGATGCTTCAGTGAGTAGGTACCGCCGGCAGATGCTAGGGCTAGTCTGGATGCAGGGCGCGGCATCATTTTTTGTTGTACATATGTCGATCTGATGATCAAAAACCTCCCCCGTATGTATGAATCTGGCGCCAATATGATGTTTTTAAATATGCAGTTCCGATTTAGTGCATCTGTTCCGCGCTAGCTATTTTCGTACTGCAAACGAACGTCTCTGTTTAGTCTCAAGTGAAGGTGTCGTTGATCTTTGTTCATGCTCTTCCATTAAATATTGCTGTTGCAATTTCCGTTCTTTGCATGTTGCTTTTTTTTACTTTCTGAAAATAATGTCTTCTTTTTCTACGAGTCATTTTCTGTCATTGCATGACAGCTTCTTTCCCTGCTGGTTTGCACGTTTTCTGAAGAGCAGTTTAATTTAAAAAACTTCTATAAGTTATCTTATACAGTATACACTGAAAACATATTCATGCTGGAGAGTTGATTGATCATGAGATATTCATCATCATATTTTTCCTGATTTTTCCATGTACTTACACACAAAATTTGTTGCAGTCCGCAGATGTCCCGTGTCTGAGGATTGGTCCCAAAACAATGACAGATGAAGTGGACTATATCGCAAATAAAAAGCAGCATTTCAATTGCATGCCAACTAGCTTTAACACTAATGTTCAGCAAGTTACAGACAGGGAAACATCATCCATTGTGGAACCAACATTAATCATTGGAAGGAATGAAGAAAAACACAGAATATTGTCCACTTTATCTGAGAGCAACACAGAAGAAATGGCCATCCTTCCAATATATGGCATTGGAGGCATTGGCAAGACAACCTTGGCACAATTGGTATTCAATGACACACAGTTCCAAAACTACTCTCGGGTGTGGATATATGTTTCCCAGAAATTCGACTTGAATAAAATTGGCAACTCTATAATAACACAGTTAACAAACGAGATCAGCCACATATCTGACACACAGATGCTTCATAATCGTCTTGGGGAGCTATTTGCTGGTAAGAGGATCCTTATTGTTTTAGATGACCTGTGGGAGCAGGATCCATATCAGTTGGATAAATTGAATACTATGCTAAGGCCTCGCTTGGGAAGCAAGGTTGTCATAGTAACTACACGTGATGAAGCCATTGCACGGAAAATTAGCAGGTCTGTTGTGCCATACAAGATAAATTTTCTAACAAATGATATGTGCTGGTCTATAATAAAACAAAAAAGTTCCTTTGAAGATCGAGATGACAAAAGGTACTTGGAGCACATTGGAAGGGACATTGCAATCAAGTGCGGAGGTGTGGCTTTGGCGGCTCAATCACTTGGGTACATGTTGAGGGAGATGGAGTCTGATCAATGGGAGTCGGTGAGGGACAGTTATATCTGGAATTTATCTACTATGGAAGATCCATCATTAAGAAGTCATGAAGTGCTTCTGTCCTTGCTGCTGAGCTATTCCCATATGCATGAATTCTTGCAGTTGTGCTTTTCCTATTGTGCAGTCTTTCCAAAAGGTCACAATATAGTTAAGTACGATCTAATTCACCAATGGATTGCTCTTGGATTAACCGGGCCATCTAGCACATTTGATTCTATGCAGCTCTGCGAGAAATATATTACACAACTCTTGGGGATGTCCTTCCTTCAACATTCAAAGACTCCTTCGGTGAGTTGCTACATGATTCTACTATCTTTTCAACTTAATGTATTTGAACTCAAATAGTATATATTTTCAAGGTCAATGATTGACGATAAACCCTCTATCTTACGATATATTGATATATGTATAAAAAGAATGATATGTGAAATTCAACGACGAAGTGTTTCGTCGTAACAAGGATTTTAGACACGTTCTGTCCTTTAGGATATTAACCCTACTCACATATGCCTGGTGTTAATATTCAAAGATATCATTAAGGGTGTTTCGACAAGTATAGATTGGATCTAAACTATTCGCGAGAACTTAGGTTGTTGTGACGACAATGTGGTTTGACGTGATGTCATCATCTTGTGTGCCTCTATTGTGACGACAATGGTTCTTCTGCAATGGGTCTCCGGGTCCTTATATAATTGTAGGTATGTCCCTTGACGGGCATAAATACTTACCCGAGCAGAACCATTATCCATCCACGCACCTAGGGAAACTTCCTGAGTAGACAAAGTTTCGGGTATACCACGGGTAGTTTATTCGTCGCCTACAGTTCTTCTCAGATACGACTAGGTGACAGGTTTCTAAAGACCCATAGGAGATCGTATACAGATAAACTGTTTATGTAGTAGTCATCGGCAAGCCCCCAAGGAAAATGTCTCAACCAGGTGTTTATCTCAGGCCTGCAAGTGGCAAAAAGTTGAATCAGAGTCATGTCATCGGGTCACCGAACATGACCTGGTCAAGGAAGGCTTCTTAACCGAGTGTTTCCCAAGTTACACGTTAGGTTCTGAATAGGAAGAACATCTAGTTGAGATCTTGGACATCATGAGTTATCTAGTTGGGAATTCTACCTCCACCTAAGCAGATGAGTGTGCTTCACGGTCGGACTTGTGTCCAAGTAGAAATCCTAGTGAAAAAAAATCCTTCGCCTCCAACATTTCTTCTTGTATCTTATTCCCTACATCCTTATCCTTAGCACTTACCTAAGGTATGAACTAACAAGGCCTTCAAGAGGGTATGCATCACGCATGTCAGCCATCAGCAAAGACATGCACGATGCATACCTCCAAGAATCTCAACCTTGGCATTCAGACCAATGTTGATGAGCTTCTGAGGTACCACACCACCAAGAGGGGTAATGAGCTACACATGATGAGGGGCACACACCCTTCTTTGCCTGTGAGTTGAATGTTTCCTAGGTCGGCATGGGCCAAATCATTTAGTGACGCATTGTTGGCAGCTTAGAGGGTGGCCGCCTCATTATCCAAGGTACAACAATTGGGGAGTAATTGGAGAATGTGGATGCCGAGGCAGCCGTCTCCGTTTCCCACTGAGGCTGCCGCCTCCGTTTCTCGCCTTGACTGCCGCCTATATGACTGAGCCGAGGGAGGGGGGGATACACAGAGCCATGCCTCACTATTTCCCACCACCTATGCCTAGCTAAGCCAGGCTGCATGCACCCGCTTCCCACCCACACAAACGCCTGATAGTGACGAGCACGGGGAGGCGAAGATGGAGGAGTGGATTGGGGCCGGCGAGAAAAAGGAGATGAATGACTGGGAGGACATTGGCGAGGGAGGGCCTGCTCGGCTGGAGGCCATCTTCACCTTCCTTGAGATGAGGCTACTGGAGGCGGCGCACGACGCCATCTATGAGACGAGTGTCGCCATCGAGGGCAGTGTCATGGAGTTGTCCTGCGAAACAACGGCGAGGAAGGAGAAGGGCTGCCAGCTCATGGCAACCGAGCAGCATCGCCTAGCCGATCTGGCTGCCGAGAGGGAGGATGCAGCTGTGGCAGAGGAAACTACAGAGGAGGTTAGGGAAGTGGAGGCGGCCAGGAACACATGCGGCAATGACGGTGAGGGACCAGGAACAATTTCACATGTTATGCTACGATATCTGCTGTGGCCGAGCATAACTGGTGGGCATAGGACACGGCAGAGTGGCAAGCCAGGGCGGGGCTGCTATGTAGTTTCCTTATTTATCTTTTGTACTGTAACTTCTAATTTCGGTCGCTGACTAGAGGGCCTGGGGAGAACAATGGGAGGACCAGCATGGACCCGGACGTTGTCCGGTTCATCGCAAACCCAACACAAATTTGGGCTAGGAATGTGCTCAAACGGACCGGTTCGGGGCGCACGGTCTGTTTGCGGGTTGCCATTGGGCCCCAACCTCTATTCGGTCAGATTGGGTCGCTGACTAGAGGGCCTGGGGAGAACAATGGGAGGACCAGCATGGACCCGGACGTTGTCCGGTTCATCGCAAACCCAACACAAATTTGGGCTAGGAATGTGCTCAAACGGACCGGTTCGGGGCGCACGGTCTGTTTGCGGGTTGCCATTGGGCCCCAACCTCTATTCGTTCAGATTGAATTGGTTGCGCTTGGTCCGTTTGCAGGTGGTGTTGGAGATGGTCTTAGGACATATCCAACCACGAGTTCGGACTTTGTCCATTTGAGAGGTGTCAGAGGCACTTGTCTGGACAAATGGGTACCAAGGTACCAAACCACACCCTCCAAACAAACAATTTTGATTTTCCATCATTTCAACAACACATTATTTCAAATAGAAATTCAAACATAATTTCATACATAGTTTCACCTACTTAAATTTTCCTCTACTTCCTCTTTGGCGATTCTTGCACTGTAAGGTGCGGTAGTACGAGATCGCATCGGGCATGATGTTTTCCCTCTTTGCTCGGCCGATGACCGTCTCGTATGCCGGAGGCGGTTGTAAGTTGTTGTCGAGTTGTCATTGATCTTGTCGTCGTTGTTATTCACTTGGAAGGGGTCGGATAGGAAATTCGGCGCCATACTAGTGTCTTTCTCACTCTCCGGCGAGGAATGATATTTGTACCACTCCGCTGGCGGCTCAGGAATGGATGGGCATCCTTTGGTGTTTGCCACCATGAAATCCTCTTGGCCTTAGTTTGCCTCCTGATGGTGTTTGTTTGTTCCACCGGGCGACGGGAGACAGTTGCGGGTAGCTTGTACTAGGATGCCGATGGTCTGACAACCCATGCGTTGGCGCAAGCTGCATCATAGTTCTGGTGTGTAGCTGACGACATGGGCGATGCTGCACCCCACAACAGTATGGCGCGGGCGAGCCTAGGTGGCGGTACCAATGGTGTGGTGTAGTTTTCCTTTAGATGCCCATCCCATAGTTGTCTTTTTAATCCAAAGAAGTTCCAAATCATGCACCATTGGTGCAAAGTACAAATTAATGTCATTACCAAGTTGCTTTGGGCCTGAATAAGTATTGCCATCATGATGTTTTCTGTTTCATACACTACCAAGGAGGACAAATGTGCATGCAACTGTTCACGGATTAGGTGTTGTATCCACTACTCATGTCTCTGAACAGGTTCATTAGATCAGTGCTGAGTGCAACCGCCATGTGTATGTGCAAACGCCACGCGTCCAGTACATGTCTTGGGATCATCTATGTTTGTGTGGGCTATGTCAATTCCACAATTCAAGTTGATGATTCCACGTTCATTCCTCTTCTAAATCCCCTCTTGATCAAGTGTGTATGGATCTGTATAGCATTCATAGATCTCCTTATATTCTCGCAATAGACAAGATATCTACTTGTGCATCGATGTTTGATTTCTCATAAGAATGTTGATACGCAACCGATGTACTTTTTCGTGTGCTGCTCTCTCGTTGTATTGTACGTCCACCGTTGATCCATCTATAATAAGACACATACATCACATTTCTTTTGTTGCCAGTATATTAAACAATACTAATTGTTATTCAAATAATAAGCACATCATTGATTATCCTTAAGAAAATTTGACGGTCATTAAATTTGCCTTCAATATTTATAGATGAGAACACCCCAACCAACACGTGCCCGAACAAACGGAATATGTGTTGAATCTTTGTTGTTGCTGGTGTATTTTATAGTGTTGGATACTATTTTTAGCCGGTCTAAAATAAAAACTGCTGCAAATATTTATCCCAGGCATTATTTCGTTTTATAGAAGCTGTGAAGTTAATGCATCCATCGCCCCTCAAAAAAAAGTTAATGCATCCATCGTGTAATGTAATCTAGTTTAATGTAAATATACTGCTCTATTGCCCACTGTAAGAAAAATACTGCTACGTTTGCACTTTCTTATACGATGCGGAAGTACTTGTATTGATAATATACTACTGTAAAACGAAGTAAGTTAATATTCTGACAGCATTAGGTGCTTTTCCTGCAGAGTGTTGAATATCAGGACAAAGATGTTACATTGTTCACCATGCATGACTTAGTACACGATCTTGCAAGAGCGACATTGGCTGATAAAGTTAACAAAGAGGGCAATGCTGTTGGAAGCAGTTGTCACTATGCATTGCTCACAGATTGTAGCAAGCCATTGCAGTTGTCCGTCAGTTCAACTAAAACCAGCCGTTTCAAAAAAATTCTTAACCCGTTTCAGAAAAAGAGTTCTCCTGAAAATATAAAAGCGTTGCATTTTCTGGGCTGTGCCAAAGAAGTGCTTTGTGGTGGATCATTTTCGCCAGCGACGTGCCTCCGTGTCTTGGATCTAAGTGAATGCTTTATTCGAAAGTTACCTGATTCTGTTGGTCAACTGAAGCAATTGAGATATCTTCGTGCTCCACGGATCAATGATCGGATGATTCCTGATTCTATCACCAAGCTCTCAGAATTAAGTTACCTCAACCTTAGCGGCTCTAGTAAAATCTCAGCATTGCCAGAGTCAATTGGTGATTTGAAAGGTCTGATGCATCTTGATTTGTCAGGGTGCCATGCAATATATACGCTCCCAGTATCATTCGCAGAGCTCAAGCAGCTGGTGCACCTGGATTTATCACATTGCATTATGTCTATATCAGAATCTTTTGGTAGCTTTACGAAGCGTCAGTATTTGAATTTGTCGGTTCGATCTCACGATGACATCATGCATCATAGTCTTCTAGAATTGAAGGACCATCAACACAAAATCCTGAAGGACTATCGGCACAAACTCCTGGGATTAAATATATTGGGGAATAGGAGAGTGTTGTCTAAATTCATTGGCAATCTAATCAAACTCAGGTATCTAAATCTATCGGGCTCCCTGGATGCTATGACCCCATCGGAAGGTCAAATTACCAGCTTTCTTGGATCCATCAGTACCCTATCCAATCTAGAGCATTTGGACTTGTCTGATAATAGAGAGCTTTCCAGTATACCAGAAAGTATGGGCAACCTCAGGAAGCTTCATAGGTTGGACCTCTCACACTGCGAGCAACTAAAGGGGCTTCCTGATAGTATGGTTAATATGGTTAGTCTGAAGGTTCTAAATGTGGATAGAAGGGTTACAGTTAATGAATCTGTGTTCTCCCTGTTAAATGTTGCCCCGTTGCCACATTTTGTGGTGCATGCTTCAAGTCATAAATATAGCAGCAATATCATCAGCCTTCAGCCTACAAATCCTGTTGAGCTGACGATAGATAGACTTGAAAATGTGAAGTCTGCAGAAGAGGCACAGAGTATAAAACTGATAGAGAAACAACAACTTAAAGATCTAGCATTTAAATGGACTGTAGGTGCTGGAAGGTTTGTGGATGACAAAGAGGTGTTGGAAAAACTAGTGCCACCAAGAAGTGTACATAAATTGTATATAAAGAGTTACATGAGTGCCAACTTTCCTGATTGGCTTATGGGTATTAGGCATTATCTTCCTAATCTCACAGAGATAGATTTGTGTGATTTTACGAAGTGCGACAACCTACCGCCGCTTGGTCAACTTCCAAGCTTAAAACTGCTGAATCTCAGCTCTATGGGTGGCTTGGAAGAGTGGAACACAACATATACTAGTGGCGAGGAAGGTGCAAATGAATCATTGTTCCCTAAGCTTGAGAGGTTGAGCATAAACTACTGTGACAAGTTGAGGATAAAACCATGTCTGCCTAGAGCTATGTCTTTGTTCATAGTAGATTGTGATAAAGTGATATCATCATGGAGAGAGAGCTCGTCACAGAAGGGTGCTTCCTCTTCTCCAATGACTGATCTGCTTGTTCGTGAGAGCAGTGTGCCCTTGCATCAATGGAGGTTGCTTCACCAACTCCCTCACCTCAGTAGTTTAGTCATCGAATCTTGCAGTGATCTGACTGCCTCACCTGAGATTATCCAGCACCTCTCCTGCATCAAATCATTGACCCTGAAGCACAACGACCAGGCAGAACTGCCGAGTTGGTTGGTTGAGCTGACATCTCTGCAGAAACTTATTCTGTATGACAGAAGCATGACATCGTTACCACAGTGGTTAGGAGAACTTACCACTCTCAAGAGTTTTGAGATCTATAACAGTGACAGGATTAGGTCTTTGCCGGACAGCATAATGAAACTCACTAATCTTGAATATCTAAGAATTGATAACTGCGCTGCATTATTCAAGTGGATTGATTCAGACGGGAACAGGGTGAAGCTCTCTCACATCAGAGAAAAGGTATGCGCATGCCAAAATATCTGTTGTATATTGCTTTTATTCTCGCAATTATAGTGACTGGCTAACATTTCTTAAACGGCAAGCATACACATGCCATGAGTATCTCTGCATAATCATGGTCAAGTGTCAAAAATTAGGTGTCTGTTTTTCTGTCGATTAGATGCCTCATGTGTCTAGATGACTTGAGTAATATACATCTCGACTGCACCGATAAATTAGTCTCTCAAGAAAAGGATTTTGGTTGTGATTGTGCTATACGTACTACATGCTCTGTTATTCTGATTGTATCGTGTTTCCGTTTTTCAGCACATTGCGGATTTGTCATGCTTCGACAGAATCAGATATTGTGCAGCACTGGCGGAGCTAGCTCAGAGCTCGCTTGAACCTGAGCAAGATAGCGAGTGGAGCCAGCTTAGCAGCTTTTGACCAAACAAACCACTAACTGAACCAATTTTTTTGGTGCTAAAGCTTCAAAGAGCTCCACCGTGGGCCCAGGCAGCTTCCGTATATCCCCATTGTATGAGATGTTTTCTGCACATTATCACAGTACTAGCTGTTATGTGGGGAAAGACATACACAAGAAAGTCTAGGTCTGCTGAAGGTTGAAGCATAGCAGGAGCCACAATACGTCAGATTTAGAGTTAGTTGCAGGAGTTAGAGTTTGATTTCGATTTCAGCACGTGTGTGTTTAGGAGTCCAAAAGGTGTTTGAGTAGTACTCCCTCCGTTTAGAAATATAAGATGTTTTAGGTTTGTAAAAAAGATGTATCTAGACATATTTTGAACCTAGACACTAAAACATGTCTAGATACCTTCAGAAACCTAAAACATCTTATATTTCCAAACGGAGGGAGTATCCTGCTAGGTAGGCGTGATATATAAACAGAACTATTGTAATCTTGGAAGTCAAGTAATAACAGATCTATTTTCTCATCTCGTTTCTCTTATCTCACCCCCAATACCTAAAGCGTGCGCTGTTGTGGCGACGCGGCAAACCGCTACCCATTACTCTTCGGCAAAATCTCCAACATCGAGAAGATGTTCCAGAATTTGCTCGCAGAATTTTCGACGATGAAGCAAGATATCGCCTCGTCCCAGCATGCCATTACTGAGATTAACAAGACCAGAGTGCACAAGCAGGATAACGCCGAGATCAATCGGAACATAGCAGTCATGGCATCACGGGCCTCCACGTTAGAGAAGGAAAAGGGCCTTCCAGCCCAACCCGCTGATCTTAGCGCGCAAGCGTCAGCCTCGCTTGCACTCGGCAAGCCACGGCTTGGCAGCCCCGGCATACTGCCGTTCCAAGCGCCGTCTGCTGCGTCCGAGACGCAGACCGCCCAGCGTCCGACGCACAGTGGGAACATTTTACCTCGTTACTAGTACAAATTAGTGTTTCTGATTTTTGATGGCAAGAGAGATCCTCTGTCTTGGATCTATCGTTGCGAACAATTCTTCCGTGGACAGCTTGCCGAAGAACAAGATAAAATCTGGCTAGCGATCGACTTACCATTTGACTGGGGTAGCTCAGGAGTGGTATTATCAACGGGACGTAGTAAAGGAGTACTGCAGTGGGAAGAATTCAAGGAGCTTTGCCACATGCGTTTTGGGCCTCCTGTTCGTAGCAATCCTATGGATGAGCTCAAACAACTTGTACAGACTGGAACATTTTTTTTTTGAAATATATATATATATATATTTTGAAATATAGACTGGAACATTTGAGACATATCAGGAGAAGTTCGCCGCTCTTCTCTGCCGTACAGACCACTTGGAGGAGAAACATCAGGTGGAACTATTTATTGCAGGCCTCGCAGATGATATTCAGTATGATGTGCAAATCTTAGCACCATCCGACCTAGAGAAAGCTATGAGTTTGGCTTGAGCATATGAAAAGAAGAACAACAGGATTGGCGTCAGCAGTCAGCGACGTGCAACCCCAAACCGTGTTGCAACATCGACCAATCCTGGAGCAAGGATCAGCAACACGACAACTAGTCTGACAGTGCAAGATGGAACCTCCACGAGGACCTTCCGCAAACTGACCCCCGCGGAGATGGCTGACGCCAAGGCCTTTGTTTCAATTGTGATGAGAAGTTTGTCAGGGGTCATCGGTGCAGCCACTTGTTCTATATAGAATACAACAATGATGCCGCTGATGATGTCGATAGCTGGGCATCAATTGAAGAGGGAACCAAACCGGTAATCTCATTGTACGCAGTGTCGGGAATTTCCACAGGTGACACCATGCGCTTGAAGGTTGACATCAATGGGCACAAATTAATGGCCCTGGTAGACTCTGGGTCAACACATAATTTTGTCAATGATGATGTTGCACAGCAGATCAGGCTTCCACTCCAGACGGCATGCCAGGGACTCCGAGTGACAGTTGCCAACGGCGATCGACTCACTAGCTCCGGCGTATGTCGTGCCCTAGGATTGAGCATTGGTGATGCTGCATTCACGGTGGATTGCTACGCCCTGTCCTTAGGAGGGTTTGAAGTGATATTGGGGACACAATGGCTACACACATTAGGTGTTGGAATTTGGGTGTGGGCCTTGGCCCATAGCCTAATACAAATTCTGAAATTCTCTTGGCCCATTCATGCCTAGCAAGGGGTGGCACCAAAGTTTAGTCCCACCTTGCTAGTTTAGAGGGAGTTGGACCAATATATATAGTGGAGTGTTTCACTACCTCCTAAAGAGAGTGAAGAGGAGTGGCATACACGCGCGCTCCTCCTCCTCCGCCGCCCGCCTCGCCTCGCCTCGCCTCGCCTCGCCTCTGTCAGCCGTTTCCGGTCTTTCCGGAAACGTGGGCTACGCCCCACGTCTTATCCGACCGGCGCCTACATATAAACGGCCTTAGGCAAAAACCCTAATACGAGAAAATACACATCATCTCTCTGCCTCCAGAACCTTGCGCCGCCGCTACACCTTCTCCATCCCCTCTTCCGGCGTGCACCGGATGACGGGACAGTAGGCCTCCGGAACCACCGCCTCTCGTGAACCTGTACGGGTGAGGGGCGATCAGGTTTTTGGGGAGCGCGTCTGCGCGACTACTGACGGCATCACGTCGACCGACCACTACTTCCCCGACGAGGACTTCTTCCCGGACATCAGCAGCCTCTACATCGACGCCATGGCTGACGACACTGGTGTCAACGCGAACCTCAACCCCAACCTGAACGCGAACCCGATTCCTCCTCCAGCACCGTACGTAATCTGTTCCTATCTAGTTCAGTTTCTGTTGCAGTTTCTGTTGCAGTTTCTTGTACTAGCTCTTGGAATAGATGTGATCTGTTTATTCTGGTTGAATATGATCTGTTCGTCTATTCTGCTAGTATACATGATTAGATTAATTCCAGCACTTATAGTCATGATTTATTATTACTTATTTCGGATTAAATATTATGGTAATTTTCTTATATTTTCAACAATCCAAAAACCTGATCGTAGGCAACTGAATTCAACTGGTTTAGCCGCGGCTACAAGGCCGCCTCCTTTTGACGGTGTCAATTATAAGAGATGGCGCACGAGAGCAGTTCTATGGTTGAAAAACCTAGGCTGCTATAGCGCCACTCTTGGCAAACCTGAGGGAGACCTTTCTCCTGTTCAGGAGGAAGCGTTTCAGAAAGTCGACACCATGTTTATGGGGGCTTTGTTCAATATTCTTGGTGACAACATTGTTGACACCTATATGTCATTTGATAATGGCAAGGATGCGTGGGATGCACTGGACGCCAAGTTTGGTGTTTCGGATGCTGGCACTGAACTGTATATCATGGAGCAATTCTATGACTACAAGATGACTGATGACCGCCCCATCGTGGATCAGGCTCATGAGATACAGTCCCTTGCCAAAGAACTCGAGCAGTTCAAGTGTAACTTACCGGACAAGTTCGTGGCCGGAGGCATTATTGCTAAGCTTCCTCCTTCTTGGAGGAACTTTGCTACCTCTCTGAAACATAAGAGACAGGAGTTTTCTGTCTCGGATCTCATCGGATCTCTTCATGTTGAAGAAAAGGCGAGAGCAAAAGATACACGTCCTCGAGGCTTTGATGGAAGTTCTAGCGCACATGTAGTGCAGAAAAACAACTTCCAGTCCCACAAGTTCAAGAATAAGAACAGGTCTGATGGCAAAGGAAAGTTTGATGGCAAAAACAAGGCCGCACAGACTACCAACTTCAAGAAGAAGACTGAGTATAAGAAGAAAGGATCTTGCCATGTCCGTGGTGATCCTAATCATTGGGCTCCTAGCTGCCCCAATCGCTTTGACAAGCGTCCACATGGAAATAGTGGCAAGTCCGCTAATGTTGTTCTTGGTGATATTGAGATGAAGGATGCTGGGTACGGTATATTTCCCACTGTTCTTTCAGTTTGTAATTCACCTGATTGGTGGATAGACACTGGTGCAAATATACATGTATGTGCTGATATTTCCATGTTCTCTTCTTATCAGGTCGAACGGGCTGGCTCCGTGCTGATGGGAAACGGCTCACGTGCTTCTGTTCAAGGTGTTGGTACGGTGGATCTGAAGTTTACTTCGGGGAAGATCGTACAGCTGAAGAATGTGCAGCACGTTCCCTCAATCAATAAGAATCTCGTCAGCGGATCTCTTCTATGTCGAGATGGTTTTAAGTTAGTCTTTGAGTCCAATAAAGTTGTAATTTCTAAGTGTGGACAATTTGTTGGAAAGGGTTATGAGTGCGGAGGCTTGTTCCGCTTATCTTTGTCAGATTTATGTACTCAAGTTATTAATCATGTTTGCAATGATAGTGAATCCAATATTTGGCATTCACGACTTTATCATATTAATTTTGGGTGCATGACGCAGCTTGCCGATATGAATTTAATTCCGAAATTTACTACTGTCAAAAGTTCCAAGTGTCAAGTATGTGTGCAAGCTAAGCAACCTCGCAAGTCTCATAAGACTGCCGAGGTACGAGATTTGGCACCACTGGAACTAATACATTCAGATCTTTGTGAGATGAATGGTGAGTTGACAAAAGGTGGAAAGCGATATTTCATGACTTTAATTGATGATTCCACTCGATACTGTTATGTGTATCTTCTGAAATCTAAAGATGAAGCTTTTAATCACTTCAAAATCTATAAAGCTGAATCAGAAAACCAACTTGATCGAAAGATTAAGCGACTTTGGTCTGATCGTGGTGGAGAGTATTTTTCCAACGAATTTGATTCTTTTTGTGCGGAGCATGGTATTATCCATGAGAGGACGCCTCCCTACTCACCTCAGTCAAATGGGGTGGCCGAAAGAAAGAACCGTACTCTAACTGATTTGGTTAACGCCATGTTAGATACATCGGGTCTATCCAAGGAATGGTGGGGGGAGGCGATAAAGACTGCGTGTCATGTCCTAAACCGTGTTCCAGAAAAGAACAAAACCATTACTCCATTTGAGGAATGGGAAAGGAAAAGGCTGAAACTCTCCTACTTACGAACTTGGGGTTGTTTGGCAAAAGTGAATGTGCCGATACCCAAGAAGCGCAAGCTTGGACCAAAAACCGTGGATTGTGTCTTTCTGGGATATGCATTTCATAGCATTGGCTATAGATTTTTGATAGTGAAATCTCAGGTATCTGACATGCATGTTGGTACAATCATGGAGTCGAATGATGCGACTTTCTTTGAAGACATCTTTCCCATGAAAGATTCGTCTAGTTCATCAAATTAGGAGATGCCTAGTTTATCTAGTCAAGAATTAATCACAATTCCTGAACCCACCATTTCGATAGAACACCCTGATAATCCTGTGGAGGATAACAGTGAAGCTCCTACCAGAAGTAAGAGACAAAGGACTGCGAAGTCCTTTGGTGATGATTTCATTGTATACCTCGTGGATGATACTCCCACTTCTATTTCAGAAGCTTATGCATCTCAAGATGCTGACTACTGGAAAGAAGCCGTTCTCAGTGAGATGGATTCCATCATAGCAAACGGAACTTGGGAAATTACTGATCGTCCTTATGGGTGCAAACCTGTAGGATGTAAGTGGGTGTTTAAGAAGAAGCTTAGACCTGATGGTACTATTGAGAAGTATAAGGCACGCCTTGTTGCCAAGGGTTATACCCAGAAAGAAGGCGAAGACTTCTTTGATACTTATTCACCTGTGGCTAGATTGACCACCATTCGAGTACTGCTATCCTTGGCTGCCTCTCATGATCTTCTTGTTCATCAAATGGACGTTAAGACGGCTTTCCTAAATGGAGAGTTAGATGAGGAAATTTATATGGATCAGCCGGATGGATTCGTGATAGATGGTCAACAAGGCAAGGTGTGCAAGTTACTGAAGTCTCTGTATGGTCTTAAGCAAGCACCTAAGCAGTGGCATGAGAAGTTTGAAAGGACTTTAACTGATGAAGGCTTTATTGTAAACGAAGCTGACAAGTGTGTGTACTATCGCCATGGTGGGGGCGAGAGAGTCATCTTATGTCTGTATGTTGATGATATACTGATATTCGGGACCAATCTTAATGTTATCAATAAGGTCAAAGACTTTCTATCTCGTTGTTTTGAGATGAAAGATCTAGGAGTGGCTGATGTGATTTTGAACATCAAGCTGCTGAAAGATGATGATGGTGGGATAACACTGCTTCAGTCTCACTATGTGGAAAAGATCTTGAGTCGTTTTGGGTATAGCGAATGTAGATCCTCTCCTACACCATATGATCCTAGCGTGTTGGTTCGAAAGAATCAGGGAGATCCTAAGGATGCTAAAGATCAGCTGAGATATTCTCAGATTATTGGCTCGCTTATGTATTTAGCCAGCGCTATGAGGCCTGACATCTCCTTTGCTGTAAGCAAGTTAAGTCGATTTGTCTCAAATCCTGGAGATGTTTATTGGCAGGCCCTTGAAAGGGTTTTGCGTTACTTGAAAGGCACCGCGAGCTATGGGATTTACTACTCCGGGTATCCAAGGGTACTTGAAGGGTATAGTGACTCAAACTGGATTTCTGATGCTGATGAGACTAAGGCCACGAGTGGTTATGTGTTTACACTTGGTGGTGACGCTGTTTCTTGGAAGTCTTGCAAGCAGACCATCTTAACAAGGTCAACTATGGAAGCAGAACTCACAGCATTAGACACAGCCACTGTTGAAGCAGAGTGGCTTCGTGAACTCTTGATGAACTTACCTGTGGTTGAAAAACCAATACCCACAATCCTTATGAACTGTGATAACCAAACTGTGATCATAAAAATAAACAGTTCTAAGGACAATATGAAGTCATCAAGACATGTGAAGAGGAGATTGAAATCTGTCAGGAAAATGAGAAACTCCGGAGTTATTGCATTGGATTATATCCAAACATCTAAAAATCTGGCAGATCCCTTCACAAAGGGTCTATCACGTAATGTGATAGATAATGCATCGAGGGAGATGGGTTTGAGACCCACTTTTTGAGTTGCTCACAGTGGTAACCCGCTCTATGTGATCGGAGATCCCGTGAAGTAGAGTTGGGAGACAAGCTATTGGTCAACTGGGAGGAGAGTATCCTTATAGCATACTACCACTCCGTATAGATGCAATACTCTTCTATTCTGCATGGCAGGTTGGTATTTACCTTAATGTGTTCTGAGTGGCTTGTTTAAGCAAAGATGTTGTCCTGCAGAACATCTTTTGAAGAACACATCTATATGAGTCTGACTGTCAAACGTCGCAGTCCGTGAGAGTTGGGTGCTCTCTAATAAACTCATGAAAGGCCATGGAGTATGACGCATAAGCTCCAAACCGCGGAGAAGCTTCGCGGCAGCCCTGTATCGGTCTAGACCTTATGTGAAACTAGTGCGCACCAAACTTGTAGTTCAAGGCATAGTCCACTATTCAAGTTGCAATCTAGTGTAGCATGAAGTTCTAAGTGGAAGTTCAACTTAACAGTCTCCACCTCGCACCGGTATATAAACAATGCTCTGGAACTGATTGATGTGATGTGATGATATGTGCCAACGAGAATTTGTGGGGGATTGTTGGAATTTGGGTGTGGGCCTGGCCCATAGCCTAATACAAATTCTGAAATTCTCTTGGCCCATTCATGCCTAGCAAGGGGTGGCACCAAAGTTTAGTCCCACCTTGCTAGTTTAGAGGGAGTTGGACCAATATATATAGTGGAGTGTTTCACTACCTCCTAAAGAGAGTGAAGAGGAGTGGCATACACGCGCGCTCCTCCTCCTCCGCCGCCCGCCTCGCCTCGCCTCGTCACGACGCGCGCGCGCGCCGCGGTTTGCGAAATTGTGCCTCGGTGCCGATCTTATCTTTTTGCTGCTCGGGAAAATTATTGTGCGAGTTATTCCGTTTCCGGTCTTTCCGGAAACATGGGTTGTTACTACTCGGACGTGGGCTACGCCCCACGTCTTACCCGACCGGCGCCTACATATAAACGGCCTTAGGCAAAAACCCTAATACGAGAAAATACACATCATCTCTCTGCCTCCAGAACCTTGCGCCGCCGCTACACCTTCTCCATCCCCTCTTCCGGCGTGCACCGGACGACGGGACAGTAGGCCTCCGGAACCATCGCCTCTTGTGAACCTATACGGGTGAGGGGCGATCAGGTTTTAGGGAGCGCGTCTGCGCGACTACTGACGGCATCACGTCGACCGACCACTACTTCCCCGACGAGGACTTCTTCCCGGACATCAGCAGCCTCTACATCGACGCCATGGCTGACGACACTGGTGTCAACGCGAACCTCAATCCCAACCTGAACGCGAACCCGATTCCTCCTCCAGCACCGTACGTAATCTGTTCCTATCTAGTTCAGTTTCTGTTGCAGTTTCTTGTACTAGCTCTTGGAATAGATGTGATCTGTTTATTCTGATTGAATATGATCTGTTTGTCTATTCTGCTAGTATACATGATTAGATTAATTCCAGCACGTATAGTCATGATTTATTATTACTTATTTCGGATTAAATATTATGATAATTTGCTTATATTTTCAACATTAGGGCCAATCTTATGGGATTTTGCAAATCTGACAATGTCGTTCTGGCTGCTGGATAGACTAATCAGCTTCTAAGGGACACCAAGTCGTGCAGGTGCAATAACTCACAGTATTGCTACCACCGGAGTGGATCTTCTCGACAGTCTTCTCAAGGAGTACGATGACATGTTTGTGCCTCCCACGGGCCTTCCGCCCTTCCCCCAGAGCGGTTCCAAGATCATAGGATTCGGCTTCTCCCTGGCACATCACCGGTAGCCGTTCGGCCCTATCGGTATCCGCATAATCAGAAAGACGAATTGGAAAAAGAGTGTGCCAAGATGCTTGAACAAGGAATAATTCGCCATAGTAATTCTGATTTTTCCTCACCGATTTTGCTGGTTAAGAATCATGATGGCACTTTAACAAGGAAACATGTATCTCGATTTGCATCTACCGAAGAATTACAGTGTGCTAGTTCCATGAATAAAATATTGAAATGAGGATGGATGGATACTGGATAGCACATTCAGTCCACGCTTGCTACATTTGTGTCTTCTGTTTAATTAAATATGGACCAATTCTTGCTTGTGTGGTCACGGAGCCTGACGAATGCACCCATCAGGGACCCTAATTAACCGACCGCAAAGATACAAGAGATCTTTTATATATATGGGAATGTCTAAGACGCAGTCGACTGTGACATAAGTTACGTCACAGTCGAGTGACGTCGGCGCCGGTGCGTGATCCTGTTTCCTAGCTACGATCTCTTAGTTGTCTCTGTTGGCCTTTGTTTTTGTTTTTGAGCCGTTGTGGTGTCTTGGTCTTTTAGTTGTTGGGCTTATTTATTGATTTGATTTGTTATCTCTGTAGAATTGCGGAATATTAACTGTATTGATATTGCTTGTGGTAATTACAACGTGAGCCCTTGGGCTATTTATATAGATTATAAGACTTGGGGGCCAAGAAGACTACTAGAGATATAATTGGATTACAAACTTAAACTACCAAATATAGTCTAAACCGTGATATACTCTAACACTCCCCCGCAGTCAGATCGGTAGTGACGCGAACGGTCTGACTGGAGCATAATCCGAAGGCGGAGATAGGAGAGGATGTTGATGTCGATGTAGCCGGAAGTAGGGCGTTGTAGTCGTGGTCGATGGTGCCGTTGGTGAAGTTGTCGCCGTTGATGAAGTCGATGAAGTTGATGAGTTGTGGTCGATGTCGTCGTTCAGCCTGGAGAATTCGCCGTAGTAGTTGAGGTAGACGTAGTTTGAGTTGAAGTAGATCGACCCGCAATGCCGAGCTTGCCAGACTCGGGAGCGTGTCGGGGACGAAGGCACGCGTCAGTGTTGCCGATACCGAACGTGCGAAGACAGGGACCATCATGAGCCATGCGTGCCAGAGCCGGATTGAGGAGCAAAGAAAATTTCCGTAAACGGTCGGTGTAGAAGTTGTCCGCCGTGTTGAAGTAGATGAAGTGGTTGCAAGAAGAAAATAATTTTAGTGCAAAATAAAAATTAGACTGCGACTCTGGCGGCGAGGTCGTGGTGGACGAAGACGACGAGGTAGATGTTGATGACGATTGAATTGTTGCGGTAGTTGATTTTGGGGATAAGACCCGTATTTTCCGCTTGTATGAGCGCGGCGTCGCTCGTGTAGATGAACTTGTTGGCATTGACGATGAGGTGGTGGCGGCGACGATGTGACGATGTTGTTGGTGTAGATGGTTGTCGGCGATGATGACCACGGGTGATGAAGGTGAAGCCCTTTGTTGACGGCGAGGCGCGTACTCGGGGACGTGCGTCCCGGTCGATGATGGCGAAGACGGGCCGGCGTGATGATGGCGTGAGGACGGACAAGCCGACGCAGCGCGGAGCCTCCTTGGCACGATCGTTGACGATGATTTGCCGGAGATGAGTCGACGCCAAGGTTGAAGTAGAGGCGCGTGATGACGACATGTGGTTGTGGACGACGCAATCCGATCTATGATCGACGAAAGAAGAAGAAACGCCGGTCAAGCGGCCGGCGAGAAAAATTTGGCGAAGAAAGATCTAATCTACTATTTGCGCGGCCCCCGGCGGAGAATGATCTCCCCGGAGGCGGCGCGGCGAAAGCGGTGGCTAAACCCTAGGCGAAGCGAACCGCTCTGATACCATGTAGAATTACGGAATATTAACTGTATTGATATTGCTTGTGGTAATTACAACGTGAGCCCTTAGGCTGTTTATATAGATTATAAGACTTGGGGGCCAAGAAGACTACTAGAGATATAATTGGATTACAAACTTAAACTACCAAATATAGTCCAAACCGTGATATACTCTAACAATCTCAAGTAGGCTGCTAGCTTATACACAAGGGCATATTGACCGACGGATGAATGTGGTTTCAAGAAATCTCAACAAATATAGCCGTAGAGGGGCCGAATAAGTACGATAGGACAGAGCGGAACTCAACTATGAATCCAGTTCATCCATTTACACATGGGCTAATTTTTGACTTTCCAAAAAAGCTTCAAACAAATTCAAAAAAATACCTACATGTAGACAATAAACCGAACTACACATCTGTAAAGTTTTAATCAAAACTTTCATATATTTTTGGTGCAGCAAAAATGACAAATTCGACAAATTCCGCATGTATACCGTTCACGTCCCAATTGTTTCTTTTTTTTGGCTGAGTCCAAAAAACAATGTATTTCTACACGATTTTGGCAAGCGCGTAGCATATATCATTACATACATGCTGGTATTTATTTCATATTTTTATTAATCTTCAAAATCAAAAATTTCAAAGTTTCAAATAAGAAATAAAGGGCTCTGTATCACCCGACCGCCATAACACCGACTCCTATTTAGTTATGAAAGATTACATAGACTGAAATCTAGTCATAGGATCACTAGAATATATTTTAAAGCAGGATGCATTCTTTGTTTTCTAAATTACCCAATAAACTGCTGAACCCTCTAGAGAGGATAACACCCGGTACATTGAGACACAGTTAAGGAGTCATTCCAAGCCCCAGGTAACTCTTGTACTTATCTATAGTTACAACTCTCCACAAAATAATTTAAAACTCCCCTTCTCCTGGTGCGAAAAGACAGTTGCGAGTCAAGTTACAACTCGTAAGTTAAGGAAGGACCTACATCTAAAAACAATCCTCAGTTTCATCTACGGTTGCAACTCCTCACAAGAATTCAACCCCCCCCTTCCTCATGTGAGAAAAGTCATTTTCGGATCAAGTTGCAACTCGAAGTCAAGGAAAGGCATACGACCAAAAACAAACCCTCAGTTGCATCTATAGTTGCAATTTCCCACAAGAATTCAAAGCTCCCCCTTTCCCCTATGAGAAGAGTAGTTTTAAGTCAAGTTGTAACTGGAAGTCAAGGAAAGGACCCACGACCAAAAACAATTCACAGTTGCATCTATAGTTGCAACTACCCACACAAATTCAAAACTCCCCATTCCTCGCTATGAGAAAACCAATTGCGAGTCAAGTTGCAACTTGTAAGTCAAGGAATGACTCATGGTCAAAAACAATCCTCAGATGCAGCTACAGTTACAACTGCCCACAATAATTCAAAACTACCCCTTTCCCTTTGAGAAAAAGACAATTTCAAGTCAAGTTGCAACTTGAAGTCTAGGAAGGACCCACGACGAAAAACAATCCTCAATTGCATCTATAGTTGCAACTACCCACAAGAATTCAAAACTCCCCCTTACCCATGTGAGAAAAACCAGTTTCAAGTCATGTTGCAACTCGAAGTCAAGGAAGGACCCACGGCCAAAAACAATCCTCAGTTGCATCTATAGTTGCAACCACCCACAATAATTCAAAACTCCCCCTCCCCATATGAGAAAACCAATTGCGAGTGAAGTTGAAACTCGTAAGTCAAGGAAGGACCCACAACCAAAAACAATCCTCATTTGCATCTATGGTTGCAAATTCCCCCAAGAATTCAAAACTCCCCCTCCCCCTTGTGAGAAAAATCCATTTTCGAGTCAAGTTGCAACTCAAAGTCAAGAAAGAACATACGACCAAAATTAATGATTAGTTGCATCTATAGTTGCAACTCCCCACAAGAATCCAAAACTCTCCCTAATCCCAGTTGCGAATCAAGTTGCAAATGGAAAGTCAAGAAAGAACCCACAACCAAAAACAAATCCCCAGTTGCAGCTATGGTTGCAACTCCCCACAAGAATTCAAACCTCCCTTTCCCCTGTGAGAAAAACCATTTTCGCGTCAAGTTGCAAATCGAAGTCAAGGAAACACACAGACAAAAACAATCATCAGTTGCATCTATAATTGCAACTACCCAAGAGAATCTAAAACTCCCCCTTCCCTCATGAAAAAAGCAAGTTGTGAGTCAAGTTGCAATTGGTAAATCAAGGAAGGACCCATAGCCAAAAACAATCCTCATTGCAATTATGGTTACAACTCCCCACAATAATTCAAAACGTCATCTTTGCTCCTGGTAGAAAAGCCAGTTGCGAGTCAATTTGCAAATAGTAAGTCAAGGAAGGACCCACAACCAAAAACAATTCCGAGTTGCAGTAATTGCAACTTCCCACAAGAATTCAAAACTCCCCCTTCTCATGTAAGAAAAGCTAGTTGCGAGTCAAGTTGCAACTCGAAGTCAAGAAAGGACCCATGACTCGTGTGTCAATTTGTGAGTCTAGTTGCAACTTATTGCAAACTTGCATTAAGTTAGAGACAATCGCCAATTGACAATGGTTGCAAACTCTCAGACGAAAAAACCTATCCTTAGTATGATTTCAGATACTCTGAAAAATAGTGTTGGACTACTAAACTACATCAAGTAAAGAATTCAAATAGATTAAAAACACATACAACGCACAATAAAAATATAAACTATTAGATTAAAAATATAACATTAAAATACATTAAAAATATTATAGTACATAGTAAAAAAACAACTTATTACATGAAGAGAAAGAAAAATTCTAAAAAATATGATAGAATATTATCTTGTTGCTAATCCTAGCCATCAACTAGGAAGAAATCAAGGCTGATCCATTAAAATCTAGTGAATATATTAAAATATTCATTCTTGATGTCTACCATCGTGGCAATGAGATCTTCAACATTTAAGTTTACGATACTATGAAATTCATCCCAATTATCATCAAATCTCACGTACTCTCCACGATGTCATGAATATGATCCTTCCAAGACATAATCATCATGAGCGTACTTAGCTATGCCTTTGATTGGAGCTTCATATTCAACATAAAAAACATCAATGGGTACATCTTGATGGAATAAAAAGAGGAACTAAAATTAAATTCACAAAAAATTACTTATGTCAAATATAAAATAAACAATCATGCCAGGATATGCCTTCAAGAATTTGCCATCACCATTATTAGAGATAACGTGTATATCAAACAAATTTTCTTCTTCATTAAATGAAAAAGTGATGATATCTTCCATCTCTTCCTCAAAAACTTCAATCAGAGATACCCAATATGGCCAACAAAGAAAAATATTGTTATGAAAAACACGTAGAAAAATATGGTAGGTAGTTTCTAATTCCATTTCACCCAAAAAAAACTGTATCATAGTTAACCCTTAGTGTTTCAACCATTTTTAGAACATAACATGTCCAAGGTTGCATTGAAACAGCAATGTGCATTCTGTTAAAAAATGGATATAAATGATAAAAAATCTCCAATTTAAAACAAAAAACATAATAAAATGATTAAAATATATACGTACAACTCCGAGTTCAAAATTTGGTTTCGTTATCATCATAGAAAATTGTAGCCCGTTTTTCCTAGTACGGCAACAAATATTGGAAGGTTGCGATCATACTACACATGGTTCAACATCCATGCCTTGTATATTCTAGAAGAACAGTAAAAAAAAATCAAAAAAAATATTTTTTAAAAGTATCCTACTTGATCAAAACAAAATAAAAAGAAATGATAATGCCAAAATTATGTCAATACCTGGCAAAGAGAAAATTGCAACAATTTCTCAAAAAAATATCGCAGCTTGATATTATAAAGGAGCTCTGCTCTACTAGTATTTTCTGTAAAGATCATGAACATGATAAACTGTATCGTGACTTTCTATTTATATCAACTTCTCATCCCTTGAATCGATCGAAAAAATAGCTAAAACAAATGAATGGTTCAAACTAAGTCATTCGCATGGTTATGGTTACAGGAAGTACTAATTTAGCCAATCTATAAAAATAGAAAGAGAACTATGCGATAAACAACACAAACCCATATATAATTTCGAATGCCCATACACTCCCGCCGAGCAAAAATAAATAGCTGAGAATTAGTCAGGAAACACACTCCCGTCGGGCAAAAAAACAAAAAAAGACAAACAAATGAAAAAATCAGTCAAACAAGCGGAGTGACCGAGACTACAATCGGACACATGCTGTAGAAACCAACCCAGCGACCCTCCTCCTCTACGAATAGTAGCTCTAGTTGTCTAATAGGCCTACTACGGCCCAGCCTAGGACATCCTAGAGGCCACAAAACGAACGACCCAAAACAACTATCAAACAACGCGAAGCAGCAAGCCGCGACATGACCGCACTAATCTTTACGATCGCAACAAATCAACGGTTTAGGATCTAGCTGTGATGTAAGATATGTCACAGCTAGATGTGACTTAGTAAATCCGTATATATATTCTAATTCAGGGCTGGCTGTTATTTGGTGTCTGAATGTTTGGTAAGACAGGTCTCAATCTAGGGCCAGGTAGCCTTCGAATTCTGTTCCCGATGTATGCTGCAACTTGTAATACCCAGTGCTAAAACTGTTTTTGTTCCGTTTGATCCTTCCAAATGTTTCATAACGTGTGGAGAGAAAACGCCCCTAATACATTGCATCTGGTCTCGCATAATTTTGCCGTGTTTCCATTCCACCAATGTCCTAGCTTCCCAGGTTGCAGGGCTCAATGTTGCGAGGGTCTAGAACAACGACCCGGTTACATAAGGCAGGAACACCCATAAGCCACAGCCAACAGCGACGCGTCCCAAGCGACTGGTCCAACCGAACCAAAAGTATTCTTGGTCAACTGGACAACGTGAGGCAGCACACAGGGGCAGCTGGCTCCTGTCCACATGTAGTTGTCTTGCGCAAAGACAATTGTGAATTAAATATATAGTACTCATGGTCCAATATTCCAAGGTATCACCAAACGCGACCATAGGCACCAGCAAAGGTTGCAGCAACTCCTATCCCACACCGTTCAAAAAAAAAAAACTCCTATCCCACTTGTAGGGAATGTTTGATTCAAAGGATTTTAAAAGCACAGGAATAGGAAAACCACAAAAATGGTATGTCATGACATGTGAAATCCTACATGAATAAAAAACGCAGGAATTAGCTGGAGCAGTCGTTTGATTGCGCCATAGAAAAAACACAGGAAATTTGTATATAGATTGAGTATATGATATAGTTATTATAGACACACAGGAAATTTTCCAAGAGGTCTAAGCTCTTGTTAGAAATCCTAGAATGTAGTATAGGAAATGAATCTATAGGAATTTTGAAGGGTTCAATCCTTTGAATCAAATGGTCTCTATAGGAAAAAATCCTATGGGCAAGAATCCTACAAAATTTCTTTGTGAATCCTTTGAATCAAACATGCCCGTAGTATGTATACATCGCCATCGTAATTATTGCAGTCAACTCTTGTTAGAGACTATTATCATGTCACCACATGAGTACTATATTTAATTCGCACTTGTCCTAGTTGGTTAAGCAACTATATATATCTTTAGCTAGTACTGCTTATATGGTGTCTAAAGCTCCATCCATCCCCACTCAGGCAGCAAGGTTTTTTCGGCAGCCAGGCATTCCGTTTCCTCCAGGTTAGCGATTTATGCACCCTTTCGTTTCTGGTATCTTATGTCCTAAAAGTACCAGTACCAGTTTCCTAGTAAAGCTCCTTACAAGTGTTACAATTGCGACAAGTAAATAACGAAGAACGAAAACGAAAATTGTTGGAGATATGCCCAAGAGGCAATAATAAAGTGGTTATTATCATATCTTCATACTTATGATAAATGTTTACATACCATGCTATAATTGTATTAACCGGAAACGTTAATACTTGTGTGATTTGTAAACATAAAAGAGTCCCTAGTAAAGCCTCTTGTTAAACTAGCTTGTTGGTTAATATATGATCATGGTTTTCTGATCATGAACATAGAGATGTTATTAACAACAGAGTCATATCATTAGGGGAATGATGTGATGAACATACTCCTATAGTTAAGCGTAGCATAAAGATCAAGTCATTTAATATAGTTCATTTGCTATAAGCTTTCTGATACATAGTAACCTAATTCCTTCGACCATGAGATCATGCTTATCACCATCACCAGAAGGATGCTTTGATGACATCAAACACCACACCGTAACTGGGTGGCTATAAAGGTGGCATTGAGTGTTCGGAAAGTATGGGTTGAGACACATGGATCAAGAGTGGGATTTGTCCATCCATATGACAGATAGATATACTCTGGGCCCTCTCGGTGGAATGTCATACAATTAGCTTGCAAGCATGTGACTGGCTCACAAGGGATCACATACCACAGGAACGAGAAAAGAGTACTTATCGATAACGGGGTTGAACTAGGTATGCAGAGATACCGACGATCAAAACCTCGGATAAGTAAACTATCGTGAGACAAAGGGAAATTGGTATCGTATGTAAGTGGTTCATTCGATCGCAAAGTAATCGTAGAAATATGTGGGAGCCATATGAATTTCCAGATTCCTCTATTGGTTATTGATCAGAGAAGTGTCTCGATCATGTCCGCATAATTCACGAACCGTAGGGAGACACACTTAAGGATTCGATGTTGTTGAGTAGTTATGGAATGATGAGTAAGAGACCGAATGTTGTTCGGAGTCTCGGATGGAATCCGGGATATCACGAGGAGATCCGGAATGGTCCGGAGAATAAGATTCATATAAGGAAAGTCCTGTTTCGGGGTTGGAGAATGGTTCCGGTGTTTTCATCGGGAATGTTCTAGAAGGTTCCGGAATGTCCGACACTCTGGAGGGGAAGGGTACATGAATGTGTCATTACAAGTTGGAATGGTTGCATCATGTACTAGGTGTCATCACTGAACAAAATAAAGGGATAAATCAAATCCTAGTTTGAAAAGTCAAACGCCAATTTGAAGAAGTCAAACGGCTATTTTGTTTGGTGGAGGGAGAGTAGGAAACCTACTTGGGGAGGAAGTCCCTCTCCCTCCACCGCCGACCCTTGGAGACCGAGTTGGGGAGGGACTCCCCTCCCCTTGGCGCGCCCCCTCCACCTATATAAGGAGGGGTAGGGCTGCCCCTCCAAGCACACAACTTGCACCCCGCAAACCCTAGCTCCAAGCCGCCAGCGCCGCCACCTCCTGCTGCCGCCGCCTAGGGCTAAACCCTAGCCGCCGACTCTTGGAATTATGCCCTAGAGGCAATAATAAAGATGTTATTATTATAATTCTTGTTCATGATAAAGTTTATCTTCCATGCTAGAATTGTATTAAGCGGAAACTTTAATACTTGTGTGGTTTGTGAACAACACCGTGTCCCTAGTACGCCTCTATGGACTAGCTCATTGATTAATGATGGTTAAGGTTTCCTAACCATAGACATGAGTTGTCAATTGATAATGAGATCATATCATTGGGAGAATGATATGATGGACAAACCCAAATTAAGTGGAGCAATTAGATCGTGTCATCGTGTTCGTCTTTGCGAATCTTTTCTTATGTCAAATATTGTATTCCTTAGACCATGAGATAATGAAACTCCCTGGTATCGGATGAAAGCTTTGAGGTCATCAAACGTCATCCTATGAGAGGGTGATCATAAAGGTGTCTCTCAGGTGATCGGAAAGTACCTGTTGGGTTGTATGTATCGAGATGGGATTTGTCCCTCCCAAGTCGGAGAGATATACTTCGGGCCCACTTGGTAATCAATATCAACACCGCTTGCAAGCATGTGGTTAAGGAGTTAATCACAAAGTGATATCGGATTACGGAACGAGTAAAGTACTTGCTGTGAACGATATTGAACTAGGTATGACGGTACCGACGATCAAATCTCGGGCAAGTAAAATATCGCGAGACGAAGGGAATATATATATATGGGATTGATTGAATCCTGGCATCATGGTTCATCCTATATGATCATCGATGAATGTGTGGGAGTCAATATGGGTTTCCAGACCCCGCTGTTGATTATTGATAGAAGATCATGTCTGCATGTTCTCGAACCCGAAGGGTCACACACTTAACGTGTCTCGACGCTAGGATAGATTGGATAATTGGTTTATAAGTTTTTGTTCGGAGTCTTGGATGGGATCCGGGACATCACGAGAGGTTTCGGAATGGTCCGGAGAATAAGATTCATATAAGGCAATGCAGTTTTTGGAGTTCGGAATTGTTTCGGGTTAATCGGTATTATACCGGAAGCTTCTAGAACCTTCCGGAGTGGGACCAACGTGGCCCCACTTGTCGGGAGGGGGCGTGGGACTACGAGGAAGTGCCCTGGCCACATTGGGTCAGGGGAACAAGGCCCCATAGGCCCAGCCGGCCAAAACCCTAGGGAAACCTTCTAGAAGGAGGGGGAAAACTTGCCCCCCACTCCAACCCTTGGGGCCGCCGCCCTAGGGCTTGGAGGAGGGGCCAAGGGGGCCGGCTAGCCCCCTATATATAGAGGGCAGGGGCGCAGCCCTCCTCCCCTACTCCTTCAACCCTAGCCGCCATACTGCTGCCCTCCAGATCTCTCTCTCCCGACTGCGCGTAGGCGAAGCCCTGCCGCAGAAACTCTCCACCGCTTGCACCGCGCCGTCACGTTGTAGATCCAATCCGTCTCTCCACCATACTTGCTGGACCGAGGAAGGAGGAGACGTCGAGGTGCCGCACGTGTGCATCTCTCGGAGGCATCGCCACTTGCGGTGTTAGATCGGATCGGATCGCGAGGAGGAGAAGCGAGTACGACTACATCACCCACGTTCCGTCGAACGTTCCGCTGTGCGAATCTTCAAGGGTATGAAGATCTCATCTATACCCCCTCGTTGTTTGCATCTCCTTAGATTAGATCTTGGCTTTCCCCGTTCGCATCCGTAGAAAATTTTGATTTACTATGTTGCGAAACCCTTCAGTGGTATCAGAGCTAGATCTATGCGTAGATGTGTTTCACGAGTAGAACGCAACATGGTTGTTGCGGGCGTTGATGTTTTCTATTGCAAGCCTCTTGTTTGTGTTCTTCTTATGACGCGGGATAGTGAGATTGAAGCGGTCCAGGCCAACCTTACACGACGTCGTTCGCGAGACCGACTCCGCACTTGACGTGTGGCTTGTTCCACACATGCGGCTGGTGGATGCCCATTTCTCTCACTATAGTTGTCATGGGATTTACACCGGAGTTTGGCAACCATAATATCACCGTTTTGGCTTTCCGTAGGTAAGAATCGTTCTTAGCTTGCTACTTCCATAAGCCACGTAAAACATGCAAAAACAAAGTAGAGGCGTCTAACTTGTTTTTGCAGGGAGTGTTTTCTGTGATACGGTATGGCCCAAGATGTGATATGTGTATTGTATGCGATGATCATGTTTTGTAATGTTTCACGACTTGCATGTCGATGAGTACACAACCGGCAGGAGCCATATGGTTATCTTTATAATTGTGTATGACCTGTGTGTCAACTTCTTATACGCCATGTAATAGCTTTGCTTTATCGCTAAGTAGTTAGCAATAGTTGTAGTTGCTATTCATGGTGGAGGCAATCATGGTGGAGTGATGGAGATCATGCCGGCACGCACAAGATGGAGATCATTGCGCGAAGATTGGCTATACCATGTCACATAAAGTTATATGCATGTGATGTTTATCCTTTTATGTATCTTATTATGCTTAGATCGCGACGGTAGCATTATAAGATGATTCCTCACTTAAAGATCAAGATAAAACTGTGTTCTCCCCATGTATGCACCATTGCGTAAGTTCGTCGTGTCCAAGCATCACGTGATGATCGGGTGCTATAGACTCTACGTTCACATACAATGGGTGCAAGCTAGTTTTGCACACGCGGAATACTTGGGTCTAACTTGACGAGCCTAGCATGTACAAACATGGCCTCAGAACACATGAAATGAAAGGTTAAGCATGGGTCATATGAATGATATGATCGACACTTTGTTGTCCACCATTGAAACCACATCTCTTCTCGTGAAGATCGGATTAGGTGTGGTGAGTTTGGATCATGTTCACTAAATAACTTGAGGGATGTTGAATTTAGTGGGAGTTCATCTAGTAATTTGATTAAAAGTTGAACTAGTTATCATGAACATAGTATAATTTGTACTTGCAAACATTGTAGATCAAATGGCTAAGTCCAACTTCAACTTCAATGTTTTTGCTGAAAAGGAAAAGCTTAAAAACAATGGGTCTAACTTCACCAACTGGTTCCGCAATCTGAGAATCATTCTCTCTGGCGGTCAAAAGGACTATGTCCTTGAGAAAGCGTTAGGTAACCCCCTTGCTGCAACTGCGTCGGCTGATGAGAAAGTTGTCTATCAGTCGCGCAAAGATGATTATGGTGTGATTAAGAGCACCATGTTGTTTGCTATGGAATCGGACCTTCAAAATCGTTTTGAAGACTATCCCGGGCCCTTTGAGATTCTTGAGGAGCTGAAAACTATGTTTCAGACTCAGGCCCGTTCTGAGAGATATGAGATCTCTGAGAAATTCTTTAACTGCAAGATGGAGGAAGGGAGTTCCGTTAGTGAGCATGCCATTAAGATGTCGGGCTACACTCAACGCCTTGAGCAACTGGATTGCAAGATTCCAGAGGAGCTCAAGATTGACAGGGTTCTGCAATCACTCCCTCCCAGCTACAAAAGTTTTGTAGTGACTCATAATCAGATTGGTTCCACTGATACGATCACCGAGCTCTTCGCAAAGCTGAAGGCTGCGGAGGTGGACATAAAAAAGGATAATCATGTGTTGATGGTCAACAAGCCCCCCACCTTCAAGAAAGGTAAGGGTGGAAAGAAGCCCTTCAAGAAAGGCGGCGGCAAACGCGTTGCCCCTGCTGAGAAGAAGCTCAAGTCTGGACCCAAGCCGGACACTGAGTGCTTCTATTGCAAGGACAAGGATCACTGGAAGCGCAACTGTCCGAAGTACTTAGCGGACAAGAAGGCTGGCACCATCAAAGGTATATTTGATATACATGTTATTGATGTTTTCCTTACTAGCCCTTGTTGTAGTGCCTGGGTATTTGATACTGGTTCAGTTGCTAATATTTGTAACTCGAAACAGGAGCTACGGAATAGACGGCGGCTTGCGAGGGATGAGGTGACGATGCGCGTTGGCAACGGATCAAGAGTTGATGTGATGGCCGTCGGCACGCTCTCCTTAGTTTTACCTTCGGGATTAGTTTTAAACCTTAATAATTGTTATTATGTGCCTGCGTTGAGCATGAACATTATTTCTGGATCGTGTTTATTGCAAGACGGTTATTCATTTAAATTGGAGAATAATGGTTGTTCTATTTATATGAGTAACATCTTTTATGGTCATGCACCTGCTATGAATGGTTTATTTCTTCTGAATCTCGAAAGGGATGAAACACACATCCATAACATTGAGGCTAAGAGATGCAAAGTAGATAGTGATAATACTACTTATTTGTGGCACTGTTGTCTAGGTCATATTGGTGTAAAGCGCATGAAGAAACTCCATTCTGATGGACTTTTGGAGTCTCTTGATTTTGAATCATTTGACACATGCGAACCATGCCTCATGGGCAAGATGATCAAAACCCCGTTCTCCGGAATGATGGAGCGAGCAACAGACTTGTTGGAAATCATACATATCGATGTATGCGGACCGATGAGTGTTTCGACGCGTGATGGATATCGCTACTTTCTCACTTTTACCGATGACTTAAGTAGATATGGGTATATCTATTTTATGAAACATAAATCTGAAACATTTGAAAAGTTCAAAGAATTTCAGAATGAAGTGGAGAACCATCGTAACAGAAAAATTAAGTTTCTACGATCCGATCGTGGAGGTGAATATTTGAGTTATGATTTTCTCACGCATCTTAAAGCAAGCGGAATCGTTTCGCAACTCACGCCACCCGGAACACCACAGCGCAATGGTGTGTCTGAACGCTGGAATCGAACCCTATTAGATATGGTCCGATCGATGATGTCTCTTACTGATTTGCCGTTATCATTTTGGGGTTATGCATTAGAAACCGCTGCATTCACTTTAAATAGGGCACCATCTAAATCCGTTGAGACGACACCGTATGAACTGTGGTTTGGTGCTAAACCTAAGTTGTCGTTTCTTAAAGTTTGGGGATGCGAAGCTTACGTCAAGAAGTTGATGCCGGACAAGCTCGAACCCAAAGCGGAGAAATGTGTCTTCATAGGATACCCTAAGGAAACTATTGGGTATACCTTCTATCACAGAACCGAAGGCAAAGTGTTTGTCGCAAAGAACGGTTCCTTTCTTGAGAAGGAGTTTCTCTCGAAAGAAGTGAGTGGGAGGAAAGTAGAGCTAGATGAGGTTGTTGAACCTTCTCTTGAGTTGGAGAGTAGCGCAGCACCTGAAATTGTTCCAGTGCCGTCTGCACCAACAATAGAGGAAGCTAATGACAAGGATCATGAAGCTTCAGACGATGCTACTACCGAACGTCGCAGGTCGACAAGGTCGCGTGCCCCTCCTGAGTGGTACGGCAACCCTGTCTTGACTGTCTTTTTGGTAGAAGACAGTGAACCTACGAACTATGAGGAAGCGATGATGAGCCCAGACTCTGAGAAATGGCTAGAGGCCATGAAATCCGAATTGGGATCCATGAGCGAAAACCAAGTATGGACTTTGGTAGACCCTCCTAGCGACCGAAAGGCCATTGAGTGCAAATGGATTTTCAAGAAGAAAACAGGCGCGGATGGTAATGTTACCATCTATAAAGCACGGCTTGTCGCGAAAGGTTTTTGACAAGTTCAAGGTGTTGACTACGATGAGACTTTCTCTCCCGTAGCGATGTTTAAGTCCATTCGGATTTTATTAGCAATTGCTGCGTTTCATGATTATGAAATATGGCAGATGGATGTCAAGACTGTGTTCCTCAATGGCAACATTGATGAAGAGTTGTATATGATGCAACCCGAAGGTTTTGTCGATCCTAAGGATTCAGATAAAGTATGCAAACTTCAGCGTTCCATTTATGGACTGAAGCAAGCGTCTCGGAGTTGGAACCTTCGTTTTGATCAAGTGATCAAGAGCTTTGGATTTGTTCCAAATAGCTACGAAGCTTGTATCTACAAGAAAGTGAGTGGGAGCTCGGTGACATTCCTGGTACTATAGGTGGATGACATATTGATTATTGGAAATGACATTAACATGCTTAACGATGTGAAGAGTTATTTGAACAAGTGTTTTTCAATGAAAGACCTAGGTGAAGCTGCTTATATATTGGGCATCAAAATCTATAGAGATAGACAAAGACGCCTGATAGCTTTAAGCCAGAGTACATACCTAGACAAAGTTCTGAAAAGGTTCAGAATGGATAAGGCAAAGAAAGGTTCAGTGCCTATGTTGTCAGGTAATATATTGAGCAAGGCTCAGTGTCCAGCTATGGTAAATGATAGAGAAGCTATGAGCAAAGTGCCTTATGCCTCGACCATAGGTTCTATCATGTATGCCATGCTGTGTACTAGACCGGATGTGTCCAATGCTCTTAGTTTGACGAGCAGATATCAAAGTGATCCAGGAGTGGAACACTGGACAGCCGTGAAGAACATCCTAAAGTACCTAAATAGGACTAAAGAAATGTTCTTAGTCTATGGAGGTGATGAACAGCTCGTCGTAAAGGGTTACGTCGACGCTAGTTTAGACACTGACAAGGATGATTCTAAGTCTCAGACAGGATACGTTTATATTTTGAATGGAGGAGCTGTGAGCTGGAGAAGCTGCAAGCAAAGTGTGATCGCGGGATCTACAGTAGAAGCGGAATACATGGCTGCTGCAGAAGCGTCAAGTGAAGGAGTTTGGATCAGGAACTTCATCACTGAGCTTGGCGTGGTTCCAAGTGCATTGGATCCACTGGAGATATTGTGTGACAACACTGGCGCCATAGCACTCGCTAAGGAACCAAGATATCATCCAAAGACCAAGCATATCAACCGCAAGTTTCATATAATCCGAGATTATATAGTAGATGGAGATCTGAAGATTAGCAAAGTACATACAGATCTGAATGTCGCAGATCCATTGACTAAACCTCTTCCACGTGTAAAACATGATCAGCACCTTAGTGCCATGGGTGTGAGATTGTTGCCAAATGTAAACTAGATTATTGACTCTAGTGCAAGTGGGAGACTGTTGGAATTATGCCCTAGAGGCAATAATAAAGATGTTATTATTATAATTCTTGTTCATGATAAAGTTTATATTCCATGCTAGAATTGTATTAAGCGGAAACTTTAATACTTGTGTGGTTTGTGAACAACACCGTGTCCCTAGTACGCCTCTATGGACTAGCTCATTGATTAATGATGGTTAAGGTTTCCTAACCATAGACATGAGTTGTCAATTGATAATGAGATCATATCATTGGGAGAATGATATGATGGACATACCCAAATTAAGCGGAGCAATTAGATCGTGTCATCGTGTTCGTCTTTGCGAAGCTTTTCTTATGTCAAATATTGTATTCCTTAGACCATGAGATAATGCAACTCCCTGGTATCGGATGAAAGCTTTGAGGTCATCAAACGTCATCCTATGAGAGGGTGATCATAAAGGTGTCTCTCAGGTGATTGAAAAGTACCTGTTGGGTTGTATGTATCGAGATGGGATTTGTCCCTCCCAAGTCGGAGAGATATACTTTGGCCCACTTGGTAATCGATATCAACACCGCTTGGAAGCATGTGGTTAAGGAGTTAATCACAAAGTGATATCGGATTACAGAACGAGTAAAGTACTTGTTGTGAACGAGATTGAACTAGGTATGACGGTACCGACAATCAAATCTCGGGCAAGTAAAATATCGCGAGACGAAGGGAATATATATGGGATTGATTGAATCCTGGCATCGTGGTTCATTCGATATGATCATCGATGAATGTGTGGGAGTTAATATGGGTTTCCAGACCCCGCTGTTGATTATTGATAGAAGATCATGTCTGCATGTTCTCGAACCCGAAGGGTCACACACTTAACGTGTCTCGGCGCTAGGATAGATTGGATAATTGGTTTATGAATTTTTGTTCGGAGTCTCGGATGGGATCCGGGATATCACGAGAGGTTCCGGAATGGTCCGAAGAATAAGATTCATATAAGGCAATGCAGTTTTTGGAGTTCGGAATTGTTTCGGGTTAATCGGTATTGTACCGGAAGCTTCTAGAACCTTCCAGAGTGGGACCAACGTGGCCCCACTTTTCGGGAGGGGGCGTGGGCCTACGAGGGAGTGCCCTGGCCGCATTGGGCCAGGGGCACAAGGCCCCATAGGCCCAGCCATCCAAAACCCTAGGGAAACCCTAGGGAAACCTTCTAGAAGGAGGGGGAAAGCTTGCCCCCCACTCCAACCCTTGGGGCCGCCGCCCTAGGGCTTGGAGGAGGGGCCAAGGGGGCCGGCCAGCCCCCTATATATAGAGGGCAGGGGCGCAGCCCTCCTCCCCTACTCCTTCAACCCTAGCCGCCATACTGCTGCCCTCCAGATCTCTCTCTCCCGACCGCGCGTAGGCGAAGCCCTGCCGCAGAAACTCTCCACCGCTTGCACCGCACCGTCGCGTTGTATATACAATCCATCTCTCCAACATACTTGCTGGACCGAGGAAGGAGGAGACGTCGAGGTGCCGCACGTGTGCATCTCTCGGAGGCATCGCCACTTGCGGTGTTAGATCGGATCGGATCGCGAGGAGGAGAAGCGAGTACGACTACATCACCCACGTTCCGTCGAACGTTCCGCTGTGCGAATCTTCAAGGGTATGAAGATCTCATCTATACCCCCTCGTTGTTTGCATCTCCTTAGATTAGATCTTGGCTTTCCCCGTTCGCATCCATAGAAAATTTTGATTTACTATGTTGCGAAACCCTTCACCGACTTGGGGCATCCCCTTGCCCTAGCCGCCGGCCTAGCTCCCTCTACTTGGTGTGTCTAAACCCTAGATTGCCAAGCCTCTCCCATAGTCCACCATACTCGCTCCGGCTTAAGGCGAAGCCCTGCGAGATATCCCCTCTACTTCCGGTACCACGCCGTCGTGCTGCCGGAATCGCGAGGAGAGTGCTACAACCTCCGCCGCCTGCTGGAACAAGGGAGAGGAAGGTCTTCATCGAGTACCAAACGTGTGACCGACTGTGGAAGCGCTGCCGGAACGCAGCGCCGGAAGGATCGTCTACGCGATCTTGATATCGGAAAGAGTACGACTACATTACCCACGAGAATCTGCTCTCGTTAACCGCTTTGGATCTTCGAGGGTTAGTATTCCATCGACTCGTTGCTACAATCTAGTAGATAGATCTTGGCTTAATCATAGATTAGATCTTGATTGTGTGTTCATGCGGTAGAATTTTTTTTGTTTTCCATGCTACGAACCCCTACAGTGGTATCAAAGCCGTGTCTATATGTAGATCTGTTGCACGAGTAGAACACAATGGTCATTGTGGGCGGTGGTGCTTTTATTATTGTGTACTTTGCATCTTGCAGTATGATGGGATGAAGCGGCCCGGGCTAACCTTACATGACATCGTTCATGAGACTTGCTCCACGCTCAACATGCAACTTGTATTGCATAAGTGGCTTTGCGGGTGTCTGTCTCTCCCATCATAGTATAGATCCAATTTACAACGGGCACTTGATAGTTCAAGCATCAACGTTGTGGTTCCTGTTCATAAGTTAGAGCGACACTTATTGAAATCCCCAGAGCACGTAAAACATGCAAAGAAAATTAGAGGCGTCTAACTTTGTTTTGCAGGGGTGTGCTGTGATGTGATATGGCCATGATTGTGATTATATTTGATGTATGCAATGTTCCTTATTGCAAGTTGACAACCGGCAGGAGCCATATGGTTGTCTTTAAATTCTGTTAAGACCCGCGTGTCTATTCAAAGTAGTTGAAATAGTTGAAGCTGGTGGACGACAACCATGGAGCGGCGTCATTGACCTTGATGCAATGCCGGTGATGGTGGAGATCATGTTCGTGCTTGAAGATGGAGATCGGAAGCACAAAGAAGAAAGGCCATATCATATCACATATTATGAATTGCATGTGATGTTAATCCTTTTATGCATCTTGTATTGCTTAGTTCACGACGGTAGCATTATAAGATGATCCCTCAAGCACACAATTTCAAGTTTTAAAGTGTTCATCCTTAGTAAGCACCGTTGCTAAAGCTCGTCGTTTCGAAGCATCACGTGATGATCGGGTGTGTTAGATTCTGCGAGTGTATACAACGTGAGCAAGCTAGATTTGCTCATGCGGAAGCTAAGGTTTGATCTTGACGAGCCTAGCATGTACAGACATGGTCTCGGAACATGGATCACCGAAAGGTAAAGCATGAGTCATATAGTAGATATGATGAACATGTTGATTGTTCGCCATTGAAGCTACATCAACTCTCTTGATGATCGGTTTTGATGTGGTGGATTTGGTTCGTGTGGTCACTAAAACAATGTGAGGGATATTGTTTTGAGTGGGAGTTCAACAGCAATATGATTAAAAGTTGAACACTATTTATCATAAATTAAATCAAAGTGAATTTGCATAGTTGTTGTAGTCATTGGCATCCGTTTACCACCTTGCGCTTAGTTATAATTGAGATGATAGAACTATAGAATTCTGGTTAGTTACTTTACGAACTGGTATCGTATTGTTTTGAAGTGTTAATCTAAAGTTTAAAAGTCCTATTGCAAACTTTCAGTAAGTTCCGGTTACTCCATGAAGTTTAATAATTGGTATTAAAATCGAGAGTGACAATACCAAGAGTTAGTGTATGAGTATCATGTTTGTCTCCTTGATTCTTGATATTCAAAGAATTGTCTTAATATCAAGGTTATCTAGGATCTGAAAGAGTTGTTTCATAAACCATGATGTGTGGAAGATATTTTGATATCTGAAACGAAGTTTTGGTTGCAACATGATAGAGTATAGTATGGCAAAAGTCATGTTCTCATATTTGATGAGAATTTGCAAAAGATTGGAGACACTAGTTGTCCTAATCCTCCAAAAAGTTTTGGAGAGCAACATTATACTCGCGATTCACCGTTATAAGCTAAAGTAGCTTGATCATGAATAATTCCATGAGAAGGATGAATATTTGATGTAGGTAAAATGTTTACTACATCAAGAGATTACTAAAGAAAGGAATTTGAAAGAACACCAAACATTTGATGATGGTAATCTACTTCAAAAAGTGCAAGTCCAAAAACATTGGTATTTAACTATACACGCTTTGGACTATGTGTCATGTGTATGGCTCCACTGTTGATGTTGATAGATTCTTTCAAACAGAAAAAATAAATACTGAAAGAGAATCTCATAAATATATGGCAGAAAAGAAAAGACTAGAATTGTTCAGTTTAGGTATATAAAGGATATACGTGTTATGGCTATATTCTTTGCTTGTTAAACAATGTGGTTCTTAAGTATTTGATATTGAATTTGTTGGTATGAATCATCATACGAAACAACAGAATTCATGAACTACAATGGCCTAAGTAACTAGCAAAAGAATATGTGATGATGTTCATTGAGAACAAATAAAGGTTTATTGTGTTGCTCGTTAAAAGCTTGCCTTCAAGATTTGTTTTATCAGGTATTATGAGAACAAAAGGGTTGTTCAATTAATTGCCGTAATCCATAAAAGATGGATGATTCACAAATCTCGTTGGAGAAATCACATCCATAAAACTAGTGCTAAAAATGTCGAAAGACAAATTGATTGAAAGATCACTTATAAAGTGACATCGCCGTTTAAATTATATTGGAAAGAAAACATGAAGAAACTCCATGTGGATGGAATTTTGGAGTCTTTTGATTTTTGATCAAATGACGCTTGTGAAACTTTCCTAGAGATAATTAAAACTTCGTTCATAGGCCAAAAGGGAACGAATGACTAGCTTATTGGAACTTGTACATATTGTTGTATGAAGTCCATTATGTGTAGCCAAGAGCGATGGATTTCAACTTCATATGCTTCCTCTGAAAATTTGAGTGAATATATGAATATTTACTTAATAAGGATGAAGTATGAAACAATTGAAAAGTTCAAAGATTTTCAAGATGAAGTGCAAAATCATTGTAACAAGAATATAAATAGTTTATGATAAGATCATAAAGTAAGATATTTGAGTTACGAGTTTAGCATAATACCTAAGATTTAAGGAATTGTTCCGTGGATTTGCATTTTCCGAAACACCATAAGAGTATGGACCGTTCGAGATATGTAATTAAACCTTGTTTGACATGGTAAGATCAAAGGTGTAATTCATAAAACTGTCATTATATTTTAAAGATTAAAAGATTTAGAGATTACCGTTTTTCCACTGAAAAGAGCTCCATCATAATCCATTGAATTGATACCATATAAAGTTATGGTTTGGGATAAAACCCAAGTTGTCCTTTCTTAAACATTGGTATGCTATGCATAAGAAAGATGTTTGCAACCAAAGTCGTATGAACCTATCTTTGTATGTTATTTCGAATAAATGTTCCTCCATAACATTGGAGACAAAAATGTTTGTCGCTTAGAACGTCAAGTTTCTTTAAGAAGGAATTTTTCGTGAAAAGTTAAGTGGGAGGACAATAGAACTTTGATAAGGTTAAAAGAACCTTAGCTATATGTGCAGAGTTGCGCAGCGCTGAAAAGTGTTCCGGAGGCAGCAACAATGCTCATGGCTCACGTGCCTCAAAGGTTGTGGTTACGGAGATCTAAGTTCCTATTAAAACAAGTAGGTCGGGTAAACAATCAAATACCAAGATTTGAGAGTTAAATCATTATTTGACAATAATGATCCGACTACATGCAAAGAAGCGATGATGGGCCCTGACTCCGTCAAATGGCTTGAAGCCATAAAATCCGTGATAGTTCTATATACGAGAGATCAAGATTTGAACTTGAAAGACCCTCTGGAAAGGTACAAGACCTTACAGTCGTATTTGGATCTATAAAGAAATAGACATGGATGTTTCACATCTATGAAATTATCGACATGTCGGGAAAGAGTTCACGACAATGTTCAAAGAGTTGACTATGACAAGATCTGATCTTTCATTAAGCGATATTTAGTCTAGACGTATTAATGTAGCAATTACGACATATAATTTTGTTATGTGTTGAATAAACAAAACAAGTTCTTCTAATAGAATTGTTACCAAGGACGTGTGCATGACACGGTCCAAATGGTTTTGTTAATTCAAAGGATGCTAAAAGCATATGCAAACTTCAATAGTTGAAGTAAGCATCGCGGAGTTGGAGTATTCACCATGATGAAACTGTTAAAAGAGTTTATGATATGGGATCCCTTGTGGGATTGACCCTAGGGTGGCCCGATCTTCACGGATTTGATGCGGGAAGTGAGGGGAAACCCGATGAACGCAATGAACGCAACACAAATGCAAGGTAACGATACAAACACACACAAACACAACCCGATTCGATTTGCTCCCATTGGCTCGAACAACCAATCCAATAGAATCCTCGGCGAGAGACCGTTAGGTAGAATCACCAAAGGAGAGATCGGCAAGCGGATGATAGAATCCAAATCAAAAGGAGAGAGTAGCAACCAAGTAGAATCCCAAAGGGAGAGACCTATCACTACTAGAATCCTTGATGAGGAGAGACCAAACACTTGAGGAGGGTCTTGACGACTTGGAGACGAACAACCGAACTCCAAGGCCTTGTACAACTCATAGATTAACTATAGAGAGGGGTTCCCATCTAGGGTTAGGCATAAGCCTTCTTTCATCATCAAATCCAGGGTTTCAAGGAGGGGGTGGGGGCTTATATATAGGCCAGCCACGAGCTAGGGGTAAAACAGGCATAAATAGGAAGTTCTGGGCGTTACATGGGCTAGGCCCAACCCGAGGCACGCAGGCCCGATACGCTTGGTCCGGAGACTCCGGTGTGATGGCCGGAGACTCCGGTCTGGACCGGAGACTCCGGTCAATCTCCGGTGTCTCCGGAGGGGCCTTCTGACTGTCCTGGGCGCTGGTTTGGGGGTCGGTCCGGAGATGGTCCGGAGACTCCGGTGTGGTAGACCGGAGACTCTGGTCTGGACCGGAGACTCCGGTCAAGCTTCAGCAGCTTCTTGCGTCTTCTCTTCCAGGCCTCTTGCTTGGGGGTCTTGATCATTGGGGTCCTCTTGTCATCTCCTCTTGGTGTCATGGTCATGGTCCTGGTCATAGCATTGGCACGTGTCTCAAGTAGGATTCCATTCACATGATAGCCAAAGGAGGGTGGGGTATGGAATGAGTTCACCTTTGAGGGTGTGGTTGATGTAGCATGGTGTGGACCAATGGTGAATGCCATGTGTTGGGCTGCAACATCTCCCCCCGCTTCAAAACGAGTCGTCCTCGACGAAGTTCCATCATCATATAGGGAGGAAGGTGTGTGCAAGGTCTTGAGCTTGTATGTTGTGGGATCTCCAGTGTCGTAGCCTTGTTCAAATTGGTCGAAGATCTTGAAGTTGTGCTTGTCATCAAGGTGTGGTTGGAGATCTTGTAGCGTGTTCCTTGTATGTGGTAGGTGGGGTTGTGTAACCTGCAAAACCGACAACAAGGAGAAAGAGTTGTATGAAGGATTGTTAGTATTGGGTACGCTCAAATCACTCTTCTCACGTGTGGTGGCTTGCGACGTGGCACTCATGATTTTTCCACTCATTTGGTGCTGGTAGCACTCATTCACGTGTTGGTGGATCACTCTCTCACCACTCATCTCACAAGGGTCCTTAGCTTGCTTTATCTTGGGCAGCGACATCATGTTGGAAGTGATAATTTGGCTTGGCGTCATAGGTTGTAGCACCAATGTCTTGTCTTTCCACTTAAAGGAGTATTGGTTGGAGGTACCATCATGTAGTGCACCCTTGTCGTATTGCCATGGTCTTCCAAGGAGCATGTGACACACGGTCATAGGCACAACATCACACTCGACGGTGTCTTGATATGGACCAATCTTGAAGGAGACGTTGACCTTGTGTTTGATTTGAATGGTGCCATTGTCATCAAGCCACTTGACATGATAGGGCTAAGGGTGCTCCATGTATGGTAACTTGAGTTTCTCACAAAGGTCGATGCTCGCAAGGTTGTGACAACTTCCTCCATCAATGATAACTTTTATGGACTTGCCATCGATTCCGGCTCGAGTTTGGAAGATGTTGAGGCGTTGATCCTCTCGAGGGATGGAGTTGGTCGTCAACACTTGGGCGATGACAAGTGAGGGGCTTGAATCATGTTCACATAGAAGCGTGTCCTCATCTTGCATTGCGGCATCCTTTGTGATAGCGGCTTGGGTCATAGCTTCAAATTCATCTTCGCTCACGGAATATGTTGCGCCGTTCTCATCCGTTAGCATGACTCTTGTGTTGATGCACTCATAAGACTTGTGGCCCTTTCCTCCACACTTGTAGCAAACTACTTGACTTTCCGTTGTTGTGTTGGAGGTGTATGCCATAGGTGTCTTGGATTGCTTGGAAGAGCTTGTTGTTTGGTTTGTTGGCTTGGAGGGGCTACTCGAGTTGAGTGAAGCGTAGTACGCCCTTTGCTTCTCATAAGCATGTTCCTTTTGCAAGTGGCGCTCGGCCTTGGTTGCTTGGTGAAGAAGGTTCACGAGAGTCTTGTAAGGTTGGAAATCGACTATCTTGCGTATTGGGCGGATCAAACCGTTGAGGAACCGTGCGATTGTTTGCTCTTCGAGTTCCTTCACATCGGCTCTCATCATAGTCATCTCCATCTCCTTATAGAACTCTTCAATTGTCTTCGTGCCTTGCTTCAAGTTTTGTAGCTTGTCTAAGAGGTCTTGGCGATAGTGCTCGGGGACAAATCTTGCATACATCACATTTTTCATCTCGGTCCAAGTGGTGACCGGTGGCTCTTCTTGCTTCTCACGATTGCTTTGGTAGTCTTCCCACCAAACATTAGCGTAGTCCTCAAACTCAAGGGATGCCATTGCCACTTTCTTCTCTTCGGAAAAGTTGTGGACTCGGAAGATCTTGTCGACTTTGAGCTCCCATTCAAGATATGCATCGGCGTTTTCTTCTCCTTTGAACTTGGGCATCACGAACTTAAGCTTCCCAAACTTGCCATCATCACGCTCATGGTGGTTGTTGCGACGTTCTTGGTGCATACTTGCGTCACTTGGAGGTCGTGGAGGCGGAGGAGGAGGCTCTTGATTGCCTTGAGGTTGTTGTGGGGGGTTTTCTTGATGATGCTCGAAGTCTCTTCTTCGCCGTTGGTCGGCATCATTGACGTTCATTGCTTGACGATGTCGGTGGTGTTGTTGTGCATGTCGGTTATTGCGTCGAGCTTGGCATGCATCCTCATCATCATCACTTGTGTCCCATACTGGTTCTTGATGTTGTTGACGTTGCTCGTGGTGGTCATGAGGAGGATGACGACGCCGATCATTATGGTTAGCTTCATCTTGGCGTTCTTGAGGTTGGTGCACGTCGATGATTGCTTGGTGTGGTGGTGGACCATTCTCTTGTCGTTGTTGTTGAGGTTGGGGAGCATTTGGGTCCACCGCTTGAGGGCGACGATGACGAGCTTGTGGGTCCCCATTATGGTGGTGGGGTTCTCCGCGGCGGGAGTGTGACGTTGACGACTCGCCATGTCGACTTGAGGAGCGCGTGCGGGAGGAACTTGACGAGCTTGAGCGATGACCGTGTCGGTTGCCAAGATTGGCGATAGCTTGGTGAAGAGCTTGGAATTGAGCATGGTGCTCCTCTTGACGTTGCCGCTCACGGTACTCAAATTCTCGAAAAGTATCATCAAGATGGTGCTCGAGTCGCTCAAATTGATTGTTGAATTCTTGGCGTTGCGCCCATAAGTTGTGGCGCGTGGCAAAGCCATCTTGGTTGTTGAAATTGCTATCTACGCTAGCTCCACTTGCCCTAGACATGGTGCACAAACACACTTGATAGATATGGTGAGATTGGTGGAATGGTAATTGCTACCTTGCCTCACCGGAGTCAACGATTGGAAAGATTGTTGTTGCCGAGAGCAAAGCGAATAGCGGGTACCAAGACACACACACACACACACAAAGGCCTATGGTGGTAGGTTAGAAAGGTGGAAAGCAAATGGAACAATCAAAAGAAAAGTATATTGTCAAAAGTGGGTAAAATCCAACAAAAACAAAGTCAAAGGAAAAGGTCAAAAAGGGTGACGAGAACCTACGACTATACACACACGGTGGAGATTAATGTGGCTAGCACGACTATGGAAAATGAGCAAAGAACAAAATTGGACCTAACGAAGACTAATGCTCGGTGTCGTGCCAACACTAGGAGAGACCGTAGCCCGTTTGCACAAGGTTTAGAAGCAACGGATTTGTACGCTTGCCTTGCTCTTGCTCGCACTCTTGCTTAGAAGCTTTGGACTCTCTTTAGCTATTGGTATCTTTTTCTTTGTTTCTTTTGCTTAGAAGCTTTTTTTTGGATGTACACTATGGAGTCAATTTTTGTTATTGCCTCTATATCATGACTATGCAAGAGCAAGCGCACAATGCTTCGGCAAACATAGGAGGGCTACTCTCGATAGGTTAGGTAACACACACAGGAAGAATGGGGTTAACAATGGTTGTGCAAGTTATACCTTTTGGTGATGTTGAACTTGCAATCGTTGGTGAAGGGATGGTTCGAGTTCTGCGGTGTCGATGTCGAGCACGAGGAGTTGTTGGCGTTGCGGAAGCTTGTTAGTTGATAGACACTCAGGCGAAACACAAACACACAAGGGGAGTTAGTCGAAAAAGGAAAAGGGGGAATTTTTTTGATCAGGGCCGGAGACTCCGGTGTGATGGGGCCGGAGATTCCGGTGTGGTCCGGAGACTCCGGTGTGATGACCGGAGACTCCGGTCTGGTTCCAGCACGATGAACAACTCGAGTTCGTGGGCGGAAATTCGGCCCTTTAACCCTCAAATCCAGAAAATTTCAACCAAATTGGGCTAGGAAACGCAGGGCAAAGGTAGACCAAATCCAAGGACAAGTTTCTAATGGATCAAAACCACAATCAACTCACCAAATCAAGAGATTGATCCAAAAGCAAATTGGGGCTAATTTTTTTGGTATTTTCGAATTTATGGTGGATATGGGGGAACGAAATCAAATCCGTGGCAACCAAAAGCTGCTGATACCAGTTGATATGGGACCCCTTGTGGGATTGACCCTAGGGTGGCCCGATCTTCACGGATTTGATGCGGGAAGTGAGGGGAAACCCGATGAACGCAACACAAATGCAAGGTAACGATACAAACACACGCAAACACAACCCGATTCGATTTGCTCCCGTTGGCTCGAACAACCAATCCAATAGAATCCTCGGCGAGAGACCGTTAGGTAGAATCACCAAAGGAGAGATCGGCAAGCGGATGATAGAATCCAAATCAAAAGGAGACAGTAGCAACTAAGTAGAATCCCAAAGGTAGAGACCTAGCACTACTAGAATCCTTGATGAGGAGAGACCAAACACTTGAGGAGGGTCTTGACGACTTGGAGACGAACAACCGAACTCCAAGGCCTTGTACAACTCATAGATTAACTATAGAGAGGGGTTCCCATCTAGGGTTAGGCATAAGCCTTCTTTCATCATCAAATCCAGGGTTTCAAGGAGGGGGTGGGGGCTTATATATAGGCCAGCCACGAGCTAGGGGTAAAACAGGCATAAATAGGAAGTTCTGGGCGTTACATGGGCCAGGCCCAACCCGAGGCACGCAGGCCCGATACGCTTGGTCCGGAGACTCCGGTGTGATGGACGGAGACTCCGGTCTGGACCGGAGACTCCGGTCAATCTCCGGTGTCGTCTCCGGAGGGGCCTTCTGACTGTCCTGGGCGCTGGTTTGGGGGTCGGTCCGGAGATGGTCCGGAGACTCCGGTGTGGTAGACCGGAGACTCCGGTCAAGCTTTTGCAGCTTCTTGCGTCTTCTCTTCCAGGCCTCTTGCTTGGGGGTCTTGATCACTGGGGTCCTCTTGTCATCTCCTCTTGGTGTCATGGTCATGGTCCTGGTCATAGCATTGGCACGTGTCTCAAGTAGGATTCCATTCACATGATAGCCAAAGGAGGGTGGGGTATGGAATGAGTTCACCTTTGAGGGCGTGGTTGATATAGCATGGTGTGGACCAATGGTGAATGCCATGTGTTGGGCTGCAACAGTTTAATTTCATCGGAGACGATGAAGATGCTTGCATTTGCAAGAAATTAAGTGGGAGCGCTAAGACATGTTTCTAATACATTATGTGGAAGACATATTGTTGATTGGAAATAATGTATCTTTTATTAACACAGGATAAGAATTTCATCTCGATGAAATACTTAGGCAAGACCCAAATATTTGGCATCAATAGACGCTAATATGGTTGTGCCGAAAGTACATAGATGATATATTGAATGAGTTCAATATAGAAACTACAAGAAAGGTTCTTGTCGCACAGAAAGGATTGAATGAGTTCAATATTGATGATATATTCTAGTGTATTGACACTTGATAAGTGAAACAAAGATTCAAGTATAGATTGATACTTGATGTATGAAATCACAAAGAGTATTTATATCAATCATGCTGTGATATGTATAAATCCAGATATGTCCTATGCTCTAAATGATGTGAGCATATACCAGAATGATTCATAAGATGATCATTGGACGATAGTAAGGATATTCTTATGATCTTTTGGAAGAACTAAGAATATATTGTTTTGTAGAAGTGACAAATAGATGGTTAGTTCATTGTAAAAGTACTACATTGTTACTAGTTTTGTCACGAAGTACAAATTAAGTTTATCTCAATCTAAACTAAAGGTGGCACAATGTGATGGAAAGTAAGTTCCATAATGGATTTGGATGAGTTTCAAAGTTAAGACATTGTGACAGATACTACAACAAAAGGGCTAAGTATATAACTGTTATTATAGCAGCAAAAAAGGGCATTTGTGTCAAGTAGTTTGTTATCAAACTAGGTGTAGTTCACAACAGGGATAATGCTATGAAGATATATTGTACGACAATATTATCAACATGTTTTAATTCCAAAGAACTAAAGGTCACACCAAAGGACCAAATTTGTACAAAGCCATCTCATTAGAAAATGAGTGATGCGTAGAGACGCAAAGACATGCAATTACACACGGACCTGGAAGTGTCAGATCCGGAAATCAGTTGACCACTAGCAATCGTGTACATACGACACCAGAAAACCATAGGTGTTGAATACACAAAGGTTTGAAACTAGATTATTGACTCTAGTGCAAGTGGGAGACTGTTGGAGATATGCCCAAGAGGCAATAATAAAGTGGTTATTATCATATCTTCATACTTATGATAAATATTTACATACCATGCTATAATTGTATTAACTGGAAACATTAATACTTGTGTGATTTGTAGACATAAAAGAGTCCCTAGTAAAGCCTCTTGTTAAACTAGCTTGTTGGTTAATATATGATCATGGTTTCCTGATCATGAACATAGAGATGTTATTAACAACAGGGTCATATCATTAGGGGAATGATGTGATGGACATACTCCTATAGTTAAGCGTAGCATAAAGATCAAGTCATTTAATATAGTTCATTTGCTATAAGCTTTCTGATACATAGTAACCTAATTCCTTCGACCATGAGATCATGCTTATCACCATCACCGGAAGGATGCTTTGATGACATCAAACACCACACCGTAACTGGGTGGCTATAAAGGTGGCATTGAGTGTTCGGAAAGTATGGGTTGAGACACATGGATCAAGAGTGGGATTTGTCCATCCATATGACGGATAAATATACTCTGGGCCCTCTCGGTGGAATGTCATCCAATTAGCTTGCCAGCATGTGACTGGCTCACAAGGGATCACATACCACGGGAACGAGAAAAGAGTACTTATCGGTAACGAGGTTGAACTAGGTATGCAGAGATACCGACGATCAAAACCTCGGATAAGTAAACTATCGTGAGACAAAGGGAAATTGGTATCGTATGTAAGTGGTTCATTCGATCGCAAAGTAATCGTAAAAATATGTGGGAGCCATATGAATTTCCAGATTCCTCTATTGGTTATTGATCGGAGAAGTGTCTCGATCATGTCCGCATAATTCACGAACCGTAGGGAGACACACTTAAGGATTCGATGTTGTTGAGTAGTTATGGAATGATGAGTAAGAGACCGAATGTTGTTCGGAGTCTCGGATGGGATCTGGGATATCACGAGGAGATCCGGAATGGTCCGGAGAATAAGATTCATATAAGGAAAGTCCTGTTTCGGGGTTGGAGAATGGTTCCGGTGTTTTCATCGGGAATGTTCTAGAAGGTTCCGGAATGTCTGGCACTCCGGAGGGGAAGGGTACATGAATGTGTCATTACAAGTTGGAATGGTTGCATCATGTACTAGGTGTCATTGCTGAACGAAATAAAGGGATAAATCAAATCCTAGTTTGAAAAGTCAAACGCCAATTTGAAAAAGTCAAACGGCTATTTTGTTTGGTGGAGGGAGAGTAGGAAACCTATTTGGGGAGGAAGTCCCTCTCCCTCCACCGCCGACCCTTGGAGACCGAGTTGGGGAGGGACTCCCTTCCCCTTGGCGCGCCCCCTCCACCTATATAAGGAGGGGCAGGGCTGCCCCTCCAAGCACACAACTTGCACCCCGCAAACCCTAGCTCCAAGCCGCCGGCGCCGCCACCTCCTGCCGCCGCCTAGGGCTAAACCCTAGCCGCCGACTTGGGGCATCCCCTTGCCCTAGCCGCCGGACTAGCTCCCTCTACTTGGTGTGTCTAAACCCTAGATCGCCAAGCCTCTCTCATAGTCCACCATACTCGCTCCGGCTTAAGGCGAAGCCCTGCGAGATCTCCCCTCTACTTCCGGTACCACGCCGTCGTGCTGCCGGAATCGCGAGGAGAGTGCTACAACCTCCGCTGCCTGCTGGAACAAGGGAGAGGAAGGTCTTCATCGAGTACCGAACGTGTGACCGACTGCGGAAGCGCTGCCGGAACGCAGCGCCGGAAGGATCGTCTACGCGATCTTGAGATCGGAAAGAGTACGACTACATCACCCACGAGAATCTGCTCTCGTTAACCTCTTTGGATCTTCGAGGGTTAGTATTCCATCGACTCGTTGCTACAATCTAATAGATAGATCTTGGCTTGATCATATATTAGATCTTGATTGTGTGTTCATGCGGTAGAATTTTTTTTTGTTTTTCATGCTACGAACCCCTACAAAAATCACAGCAAGGGGACACAGATTTAACGTGGAAAAACTTCTCCAACAAAGAGAAGAAAAAAATACGGGCGCTAGCCAGCGAAAATTCACTATATCGAGGAGTGTTTACAAACGCCGGGGATTTCACAGATGCAACTCATCCCAACCGGCGGCTTACAAGGGGTTTATATATTGATGGAAACCTAGGTCTTCGACAGCCCCCCGCACCCCCCACGGGCGTCCCTGTTGGGCACGGAGTGGCCCAACTTCAAACTCGTTACGCTCGGCCCAAGCCTCCGGCGACGGGCCTCGCTCCACTCGTCAGAAGTTGGCCTATACTTTGTAGAATTTTTGATCAACATATAACAACAAGATCTTATGTCGTTCTTGCCAGTTTTACATTTAGTTATCGTGCATCTGTGTTCATCGTGTTCACTCTGCAACTGCGTTCTGTATATGTATTATATCAGTATATATCTTAGCTAACTCTCCACACAATAACAGAACCGTAGGCAAACCAGACATGCAGAAATTATCTTGGAAATAATAAAACACAACTATGGCACACTGTATGCGGTGGAACTTCAACACGCTCGATATCGATTTTTTCTAGAGCTTGCAGGAGGTCTGCGTGTCTATATATTAAGACAAAAAGAGTGTTTTTGTTACAACTAACTCATCCGCGCCACAAACAGTTGCTCGACGAACCACCACCCACCCAAGTCGATACGGGATTACTCTGGCTAGCCTACCTCCAACACACAACTTCCACTCCTTGCAGTTGCCCTTGATCTAACCTGCCACTAACCATGTGGAGGAAGACTTAGCCTTAAAGACGCTCTCGTTTATGATCTCCTAAGTTCTAAGTATTGTGCCGAGCCAGAGCTGCCCCTGCTGCAGCGGTTGTCAAGTGCTCATTGGGTGGCTTGGCTTGGGTCTGGCGGCATGATGCTGCAAGATCTGGCATTTTGCTACGCCGGTAGTGGCGGCGCAGTTTTGTTGGCTGTAGGGTGGTCTTCCAGTTGGAGCACGCGTATTTGCCACCATCTGGATGCTGTTAGAGGTTGTCCCCGGAGCACTGGCAATGGGCCAGTGTGGTGACCTTTTGTTGGCATGGGTAGTGTATTGCAGAGAATTTTGCGTTGTGGATCTTGGTTGCACAGGGCACTCCACATGTATTGACAGATGGTTGAGGACATATGTTGCATCAAACAAGGGGTCTGTCAAGTTGTGGTGGTGCAGTTTTCAGGATGCGAGATGCAGCTGTTGGTTTCGGGGGCCTCTTCACTGCTGGCAGGATGTTTTTACGTGCCATTTGGTGGGCTTGCTGGGGCCACCCCCTGCTGGTTGGTTCACGCTGGATCTGGTCTACTCGGTAGTGGGTGAGGTGCAAGGTCGTCCTGGTGCTTCGAGGACGTCCCTGTCCCTGAAGAAGCTTGTGCGAGGGTGGCGGTCCATGGCGTCATCAACTTGCTGTCTTCTCCAATGCAAGAACAACCCAATTTTGCCCTTCTTTTGTGGAGTTGGATTCTCTACTCGGGGATATATGTTAGTAGGTTTGCTGCGTTGTGGGTGCTTGCATGGATGGCATCTAGGCCTGGGGTCGATTGGCTGCATCAGTTGTAATGTCTGTCTTTGGCTGTCAGTTGGGGTCTTGTCTTGAGTGGCCGGGTGTTTCGGCCTAGTCTTACGCTTGTAGCCATTTTCTGTCTATTAGTGCAGCCAGACACAAGCTTTGTGTTTTCTCGAAAAAGATATTCAGTATCAGAGCTAATTAGTTTGATGTATGGTGAAGGCAAAGGCACCTAACATGCGACAAGTTGAAAGTCCAACGTGCTTAATCTTACACCACTATTGTTCACCAACAATGTATATAGCTGCTAACTCAGAGATCTGCAGAAAATAGATAGATCTGCTGCTAAGTTTACACTCGGCCTCTGCATAACCAAGATGCACACAGCCACACGAACGACATGACTAATTTAGAAAGTAGACAAGCATTACACAAAGGCACTATCTAAATAAATGTCTAGAATCTAAGGTAGATCAATCCTCAGATCACGTGGCCATCCATGTCGGGAGATAATATCCCTCGCCGCGTCCTCCAATTGCGTGCATCCCTCCATAAATAAGCCGCGAAACTCCATACGTTGGAGAATATTCCAAGATCGGAGGATAGTCGTGGCTCGATAGACAACCTGCAGAGGAGAAGACATAATGTTATTAAAAATCTTGTCATTTCTACAAAGCCATAGCGACCATATAATGGCAAGCGCTCCCACCCTAAACAAAGTTCTGTATTTATCAGCAATTCCATGCAACCAATTACCAAAAACATTGGTTACAGAACATGGCAGAGATAAACCAGAAGCTATTTGGATGAATGACCATATAGAGCGAGCAAATTTGCAATGGAAGAATAAATGGCGAATTGTCTCATCCTGATGACAAAAACACATTGTTTACTTCCATGCCAATTCCTCTTTGCAAGATTATCTTTTGTTAGAATTACCCCTTTTCGTAGATACCACGCAAATATCTTCGTATTAAGGGGTATTTTTATTTTCCAAATTTTACTATTATCATCATCGACCGGGATATCCGGTTGGATCAAGGCTTTATAATGTGAGCCAACAGAAAATTTACCATTTTCTAGTAATTTCCATTTGAACACATCGACACCGTCCGACAATTGTATTATGGATAATCGTAACAATAGATTGTTCCAAGATACCAGTCTAGGACCGATGAGGCTTCTTCTGAAAGACACATTAGGAGGATATTCTTCCATCACTGTGGAAATTGTATCCCCTTTATGTCTAACAATTGAATATAGAGCTGGATATTGTTCGCGAAGAGTAGTTTGGCCCAGCCACTTATCTTCCTAAAATCTAATCTGTGATCCATCCTTAATCTCGAAAGCACCAAAACGAAAGAAATGTTTCTTGGTGGCCATAAGACCTGCCAAAAAATGTGAATCCCCGGGTTTCCAAACCACTTAAGACACAGCTTTGGACCCCACATATTTCCTCCATAACATGGTCTGCCAAACACCATCTTCTGTAAGTAGTTTAAAAAGCCATTTGCCCAGGAGTGCGGTGTTTTTGACTTGCAAATCATGTATGCCTAGTCCACCAAACTCCTTCGGGCGGCAAACCACATTCCATCTGGCCAGTCAATATTTCTTTTTCTCACTATCCCCTTGCCAAAAGAATCTTGAACGGAAATAATCCACTTTGTTCAAGACCCCTTTTGGTAGTTGAAAGAACGAAATCATATACAATACCATATTAGTGAGTACTGAATTTACGAGTACTAGTCTTCCACCAAGGGATAGCAATTTACCTTTCCAACTATTAAAACGTTTTTGTAGCCTTTCCTCAACAAGTTTCCATTCAACAATTGTGAGACGCCGATAATGGATCGGTATTCCCAAATAATTGATTGAAAACTGCCCCTGACCACAGCCAAAAAGTTCAGCATATAGGTGAGACTCGTTTTGGGCCTCGCCAAAGCAATACAAATCACTCTTATGGAAGTTTATTTTAAGTTCAGATAGCTGCTCGAATGCTGATAATATTAATTTCAGATTCTTCGCCTTCTCCAGATCATGATCCATAAAAAGAATTGTATCATCGGTGTATTGAAGGATGGAAAGTCCACCATCAATAAGATGTGGAACCAGTCCTTCAATTTGACCATCAGCCTTTGCTCTCTTAATAAGGATAGCCAACATATCAGCCACTATATTAAATAGTAAAGGCGATAATGGATCCTCTTGTCTCGGTCCTTTCTTGGTTTGGAAGTATTTGCCAGTGTCTTCATTCACTTCAATGGCAACACTACCCCCGGACACAAACGACTGAATAAGAGAGCGCCACTCCTTAGAAAAACCTTTCATGCAGAGTATTTGCTGAAGGAAAGACCAATTAACTTTATCATATGCCTTATCAAAGTCAATCTTGAACAATACACCATTTAAATTTTTTGAGTGTAGTTCATGGATTGTTTCATGCAAAATTACAACACCATCTAGGATATTTCTTCCTTGCATGAACACAGTTTGAGACGGGCTAACAACATTGTCAGCAACTGAGTTTAGTCTAATCGTGGCAACTTTAGTAAAAATCTTAAAGCTAACGTTAAGCAAGCAGATTGGACGATACTGTTGTATACGTTCTGCATTGTTAACCTTAGGCAGTAAAATTATATTGCCAAAGTTAAGCCTAAAGAGATCCAATTGTCCGACTTGCAAAAACCCAAACAAATGCATCAGGTCCTCCTTGATAACGTCCCAAATTTTTTGGTAAAATTCCGCTGGAAAACCATCAGGTCCTGGTGCTTTGTTATGTTCCACTTGAAAAAACGCTTTCTTGACCTCTTCCTCGGTATATGAGGCAGTTAGAAAGCAGTTTTCTTCATCACAAACCTGGGGTATATCGGACGTTTGGGACTCATCCATAGAGAAGGAGTTTTCCTCTGGGCCCCAAACAAAGATTTATAATAGGAAGTGATATATGACTTCAGATGCTCCTGTACCTCAATCATACCTTCATCCTGAATCAGAGAGTGAATAAGTTTCTTCTTATGCTTGCCATTGGCAACAACATGGAAGTACCTAGTATTCGCATCTCCTTCCAGAATGAATTTTACTTTAGAGCATTGGTACCATTTGAGTTCCTCCTCGCACAGAAGTCGGGCTATCTTCGCATTCGATTGGCTTTTGAGCTCAATTTATTGTGCAGTTAACGACCCAACTTCCACGGAAGCCTCTAAGTCATCAATAATAGATGTTAGGCGTAATTTTTATTTTTTGAGGATACCAGTTGTGTGCCTGGCCCAACCCCGAAGAAACTTGCGCAAAGAGCGCATTTTGTTATTCCATCGTAGTATAGGCGTTTGGACACCTACTGGTTTCTTCCAAATAGCCTTAACCATCTCGTAAAAACCGTCCCGGATCATCCAACCAAGTTCAAATTTAAACTCATTCGTAGACTTCCGCGACGGTGATCCAAAAGATAAAAGTAAGGGTGCATGATCCAACAAAGCCTCAATACGCTCTAAAGCGCGAACAATTACCATAGGGAACTTTTGTTCCCAGTCAGTATCCATAAGCACTCTATCAAGCTTTTTGTATGTTGGCTCCGGAAGACTATTAGCCCATGTAAATTTTCTTCCTAACATTGTAACCTCTCTCAAGTCCAGACTATCTATAACAACATTGAACAGAAAAGGCCAATGTTCATCGAACCGGCCCGACTTTTCTCGTGAGGAAATCTAAGAAAATTAAAATCTCCTCCTATAAGAATAGGATATGGATTGTCCTTTGCCAAATTCACAATCTCACGTAAAAAGTCAGCCTTATAGATCTCTTGGGCGGCCCCATATACGGCGACCAAAGATCATGTGAAATTGTCAACCTTGTTACGGATATGGAGTTTTATAAAAAAAAATCTCCCACCGAACTAGCTAAAACTTCCATAGTCTCATCTCTGATGCCTAATAGGATCCCCCAAGATTGACCACGCGGCGGACGTGATATCCACGTGAAGTCTACTCCACCAGAAAGGCGATTGAGTAGAGCTTGTGAAAAATTCCGTCTACCAGTCTCAGAAATTCCCAGAAAATCCAAATTATGGTCTCTCACACAATCAGCAAAGAATAAATGTTTAGCCAAGTCCCGAAGACCTCTGCTATTTTAAAACATTACATTCATTGAGAAACTATAGGAGATTTGGATACACGGGATCTCTTACGCGACCGCTGGCCCTTTGATTTTCGACCAGCAGTTCATACATAGAGGCAAGCCCAGTCTCATCAAAGTCCACCTCCGACACTTCACCAACTAAGTGAGAAAGGAGTTGACCATCTACTGTGGCATGCAACTCCTCCTCCTCAGTTAGTGAAGCATCAGGAAAAACACCGACCTTAGGAGTAACCGTTAGACGGTCAACCTCCATGTGTCGCAAAACATTAGAAGAAAAAGATACTTCTTGTACAGAGCTACCCAAACTGATGCCAACATTGGCTAGTTTAGAAGAAATAACAGGAGTGGAAAACGACAAAAAGGACTTCGGAGAACTCGTTATACCTGGCGAATCTAAGTTCCTCTCCGCCTTACGCCGCATGGCCTTGAGCATGGAGTCCTCATCAGTCGCGGACGCCCCAGAGGCGTCGGCTCCGTGGCGTGCGCTCCGCCTGAATGTTGTACCACTCCCCTGCACAGCAACTGGCGTAGTGTCCCCTAGAGAAGAAACCCGTGGCGGAGACCGAGACAACCCAGACCCCTCCTAGGTCCGGTCGCCCCCATCTATCGCCGAAGTCGCCTGACCCAACAGAGTAGGCGAGACGTCCAAAAGCCTCCCAAGGTCCTCCCTGACCATGGAGACGCGGTCATCTACCTCGTCATGATCGGCCAACCCCACCTGGGTCGGACCAAGCACGGCAGCATCCTGGAACTGGAAACGGACGTCGCGGTCAGCCGACCCCTCCTGGGTCAGCTTCCGCTCACACACTGAAGGAACAACCTCCTCAAGGACAGGAGTGGCAACAGGAATAGATCTGCCCAAAATATGCGTTCTGGACCTCGCTGGCGAAGCTGACCAAGACCGCCGTACAGGAATGGAAACCGAGTGAAGAGCCTCCTGTAACTGAGCCTGAGAAATGCGAGGTGCCGAAGAAGAACCCTTTCCGCAAAGAGGAGAATCCAAAGGAAGAGCATCCATGAGTTGCCAGCCTCGAGGAGTAACCGGATACACAAGAATTTTCGCTGTCTTTTGGTTCCTCCTCAACATAGGGGCCATCCACCAAAACTGGTTGAGACTACTCCATTATTGTAGTACATTTGAGCACCAGAGGGCATAGAAAAACAGCACGACTGTGGAGGGCCATGACGGCGAAGGGAGCACCACTGGCACGTGGGTCACATGGAAAAGGCTCAGACAAAAGCCTTGTTAAACTATTTCTGCGCATGCTGATATTTTTTATTTTGCCATCGCCCGAAATTATAGTCTTGTTCTTTAACTCTATATAAAGTATTGTTTTTGTATGTTTTTTTTGTTATGTACAGAAGGGCTATGGTAGCTGATATACCATGACTACACCAGTGAGTATACCATTACATATTTTAGAAAAGATTACAAATGGGTTCTCAGAGAAGTTAATTATTGGAAGGGGTGGGTATGGAAACGTTTACAAGGTATGACTTAATACTTGATGTTTTGTTTTTTCAACAATTCTCCCAGCTATAAAAAAATAACCCAAGTACAATGCTTATTTCAAGCAGGCAGTTTATAAAGGGGAAGTTATTGCTGTGAAATTGCTTCATCTTGATCTGGTGCAATTACTTGATGACAAACAATTTAACAATGAAGTTTTTAACCTTTTGAGGTTTCAGCATCCAAATATTGTGCGGTTACGTGGTTACTGTTATGAAACACGGTATAAAATTGTTGAGCACAATCGTGAGCTAGCCTTTGGTAAACACATATTTAGAGTTCTCTGCTTTGAATACGTGACGGATGGAAGCCTAGACAAGCATCTTCATGGTATGATTGAACTTATCATCAACACGATAGTTTATTTTGTGTTTGAACAAAAGTAAATTCGTAAGTTCTCATAATTATACCCCTAAAAATGTCATTGGTATAATATTCTCTTTGTCAACTTGTGTAGCACCATCTTTGGCACATAACTGGAGAACACGTTACAGTATTATAAAGGGGATCTGCGAAGGTTTAAATTTCCTTCACAGATGCAAACCTCCAATTTTGCATCTTGATCTGAAGCCTGCCAATATATTAATTGATAGTTCAATGGTGCCTAAAGTGGCGGACTTAGGGTTGTCAAGGCTCTTCAGTGGATCACATACTCAAGTCACAGAAAGAATCAGAGGGACCCAGTAAGTAGCCCATGATACCTCATTTTTAATTTTCTTCCTTTTGTAATGAAATAAATGGCATCTTCACTAAATTGTGTCTTTCATATCACACAGGAAGTACATGCCACCAGAATTCATAAAGCAAGGTTACATCTCAATTAAGAATGATGTATTTAGTTTAGGTATTGTAATGATAGAGATAATGGCAGGACCTACGGGTTATTCTGATTTTTTGGAGATGGAGATAGTCGCACAATATGTGGAGGAGGTAAGAAAAACATTTTCAGTTTGACACTCCAGTTCATATAACAGGCCACCACTTCAAAAATTTGTTTGATGTCTATACTTTATATGTGACCTGTGATGGCCATCCAAGTAATTAGTTAGTAACAGGACTGCCAGGTGAAGGAAATGTAGCAAACTTCTCTCACCACACAATTTATTGAGTGTAGAATATGTAACTTCTTTATCTAGCTATAACAGAAAGTGATAAGCTAGATGGTCATTTCCTTTTTGTTTCCGGAAAGGGAAAATGTTACGTCCACCAGCCCAATAACTTGCTAGTATAGCATTCCAGGGTGTAATTAATTCCATAAGTTTCTCTTCTCGCCGCGCGAAGCACCAAAAATGTATAATCAAAATTGATAAAAATAGATGGGCCCACTATGTGAAATTACAGAGTCGAACTAAGAACAAATGCATATTTAGATCCTTGCTTCATAGGGAGATGCAGACTAAGACATACAGTATTCGCAAGCTAGATTAGTTATCTGGGTCTAGGTGACAATTTTGAACAAGAATATAGTGTACATATATATGGATTATATGTGTTATGCGACATTTTTGAGCATGGAATATTTGTGTCGCAAGAATACTTTTGAACAAATTATCTCCAATTCTATCTCTATATTTCGGTTTTGTAGGTACATACCAGTTGGAGTACTCTGATTAAATCTACATCAGAGTATCCAGCAGAGGAATTACATCAAGTAAATGTGTGCATTAACACAACAATACAATGTGTGGATTCTGAAAGAGACAATAGACCCACTATAGCTGTTATCCTGGATGTGCTGATGGTAGAGGCTACGGTTCTACCAGATCTCGGACGTAGATTATAGGGGTGGAAGTGAGGGCGGAGAGGCTGGAGGCGCAGACGCCGGCGGCTGGGCGCCGTCGCTGCGAGAGGGAGGAAGCGGCGGCTAGGGTTTGGGGCTCCCGTCTCCTGAGGGAGACGACAACAAAATATGTTTATTGTCTGATTATAATCAAAGGGATACATGTGTTTATATAGGAGGGCAGCTCCTCTAAACCCTAGATAACTTAGGCTAAGCCCCTAACTGGGCATCTTTCGTGTATACTGGAGCCCGACCATAACATCTCTCCCCGCCTTCTCAAACAACTCGTCCTCGAGCTGAACATCTGGAAACTGCTGGCGGAAATCGTTGAGCTGCTCCCAAGTCGCTTCCTCCTCGGGCAGGCCAGCCCACTGCACCAAGACATGCCACACGCCGCGACGCTGCTGTGCCTGCATCACCTTCGCCACCTTCGCAGGAGCCGGCAGAAGTCGACCATCCGAAGTAGGAGGAAGGGCCGGTGGCGCTGCAGGAGGGTCCCCGTGGTAGGCCTTCAGTAAGCCAACATGGAAGACGTCATGGAGGCGAGACCCAGCTGGCAGCTCAAGGCGGTATGCGAGTGTGCCAACACGCTCCAGCACACGAAAGGGACCAGCGTAGCGGGGTCCCAATTTGCGCTTGGAGCGCGGGTCCAGGGACTGCGTGGTCCTGTGAAGGAGGTGCAACCACACCCAATCGTCCACCGCGAACTCCGCCTCTCGATGATGAGCATCATAGTACTTCCTGGCCAGCTGTTGTGCTTGGAGAAGACGCTGGCGCGCCTCAGTCAGGATCTCGTCGCGGGTGCGGAGTAAGTCGCCCGCCGTCTCGGACCGAGCCGTGCCAGGCTCAAAAGGAAGCATCGCCGGAGGTGGGCGCCCGTAGACTACCTCAAAAGGCGTGGCATGCAGGGCGGAGTGATAGGATGTGTTGTAGTAGTACTCCGACCACGCCAACCAGTCTACCCAAGCTCGTGGATGATCACCCGTAACACAGCGCAAATACATGGCGATCACCTTGTTGACCACCTCGGACTGGCCATCCGTTTGAGGGTGAAACGCCGTGCTCATGCGGAGCTTCATGCCCGCCAGCCGAAAGAGATCCCACCACACGTGACCCGTGAACACAGGATCACGGTCGCTGACGATGGACGAAGGAAACTCGTGGAGGCGGACGATGCCGTCGAAGAAGGCCCGCGCCACGGATGCGGCTGTATAGGGGTGACCGAGGTCGATGAAGTGCGCGTACTTGGAGAAGCGGTCAACCACCGTGAGGATGACAGATTTGCCGCCACCTTGGGAAGGCCCTCGATGAAGTCCATGGAGATATCTGCCCACACCTGGGAGGGTACGTCCAGCGGCTGTAGCAGACCCGCGGGTCGCAGTGTCTCCGTCTTGTTTCGCTGGCATGTCACGCATGACCGCACCCAGTCACGGACCAGCGCACCATCGCCGGGAATGTAGAAATCAGCACGGAGGCGATGGAGGGTCTTCTGCACGCCCTCGTGTCCTGCAGAGTGTGCTAGGGACAAGACCTGGTGGCGCAGGTCACCGTGGTCGGGCACGAAGAGGCGGCGCCCGTGTATAAGCAGCCCATCGTCCAGGCGCCAGGGCGTCCCCAGCTCGCCGGTGTCAAGGCGCCCGCGGAGCGCCTGTGCGTCCGCGGCAGTAGAAGTTGCCCGGCGAATGTCGTCGATGAAGGCGAAGGATGGCCCGGAGCGGATGCACAGGACGGCGGCCGCCGTGGCAACGTCGTCTGTGACATCCTCAGTGTCGCAGCGGGACAAGGCATCGACGACCGTGTTGAGACGGCCGGGGCGGTACTCGACGGTGAAGTCGAAGCCGAAGAACTTGATGATCCACTGGTGCTGCGGGACGGTGGAGAGGCGCTGGTCCAGCAAGAACTTGAGGCTGTAGTGGTCCGTACGCACACGGAACGACCGGCCCCAAAGGTAAGGTCGCCAGTGGCGCACTGCCTGGACCAGCCCGATAAGCTCGCATTCGTATGCCACGAGCTTGTGATGGCGAGCGGCGAAGGGGCGGCTGAAGAAGGCCAGCAGCCCTTCGCCCTGGTGGAGGATGGCGCCGAAACCGATGCCGGAGGCGTCGCAGTCCACCACGAACGGCATGTCGAAGTCCGGCATCTGGAGGATGGGTCCCGTCGTGAGCGCCCGCTGGAGAGCTTCGAACACCGTAGTCGCCTCCTCGTCCCAGGAGAAGGCGTCGCGGTGAAGGAGGCGCGTCAGTGGCACGGCGATGAGGCCGAAGTCCTGGATGTACTTCCGGTAGTAGCCGACGAGGCCCAAGAAGCCGCGGAGAGCCCGCGGGGACGGCGGCGACCTTGTCTGTGTCCATCGCGACACCTTCCGCCGAGATGACGTGCCCCAGGTACGCGACGGAGGTCGTGCCGAACGAGCACTTCGAGCGCTTGAGGTGGAGACGATGCGCTCGAAGCTCGTTGAAGATGATGGCCACGTGCTATAGGTGCTCTGCCCAGGATGAACTGTAGATAAGAATGTCATCAAAGAAAACAAGCACAAAACGGCGCAAGTATGGGCTGAGCGCGTCGTTCATCAGGGCCTGGAAGGTTGCCGGCGCGTTGGAGAGGCCGAACGGCATCACCAGGAACTCAAAGTGGCCATGGTGAGTACGGAACGCCGTCTTCTCGATGTCGTCCGGGTGCATGCGCACCTGATGATAGCCCGAGCGCAGGTCGAGCTTGGTGAAGAAGCGCGCCCTGTGTAGCTTGTCCAAGAGCTTATCCACGACGGGGATGGGGAACTTGTCCTTGGACGTCATGGCGTTGAGGGCGCGGTAGTCGATGCAGAAGCGCCATGTGCCGTCGGGCTTGCGCACAAGGAGCACCGGGGCGAAGAACGGCGATGTCGAAATCTGGATGATGCCCTGCACGAGCATGACCACCACCTGGCGCTCGAGCTCGTCCTTCTGCAGATGGGGGTACCGGTACGGGCGCACTGCGACAGGCACCGTGTCCGGCAGCAGGTGGATGCGGTGGTCACAGGGCCATGCGGGTGGGAGGCCCTGTGGCTCGTCGAAGATGTCGCTGTGCTGCTGCAGGAGGTCGGCCAGGAGCGGATGCGCCTCGTCAAGTGCGGCCGCCATCAACTGAAGCTGCGGGGTCACGGCGCCGGAGCCGCCGATGCCTGTCCACTGAACGCGATGGCCCCCCGCGCGCCAGAAGATGAGGGACAGTACGTCGAGGTCCCAAAGGATGGGGCCTAGTGTGGACAGGAAATCGACGCCGAGGATGAAGTCGTAGCAGCCCAGGTCGATGCCGACGCAGTTGATGGAGAAGGGCTCGTCGCCGATGAGGACAGGAACCTGCCGCGCCACGCCGTGGCAAGTAAGACGGTCCATGTTGGCGACGGTGACGCTGAACTTCTCCGCGCCCGCCGGCTGAAGTGTGAGGCGGCGCATGGCATCTCTGGACAGGAAGTTGTGCGTCGAGCCCGTGTCCACGAGCGCGGTGAGACGCTCCCCGTTGATCGTCACCGGAAGCAGCATCGTCTTCGCCGTCTTGATGCCTGCCAAGGCATGAAGGGAGACGACGAAGGCGGTCGCATCGACCGGCCCGTAGGTCGTGACACCGGCCTCGGAGAGTGTGGTGGTATCGAGCTCCGCGGTGAGGGCCTCTACCTCCGCGTCGTCGATGGTCTCCAAGTAGAACAGGCGGGCGCACGTATGACCCGGCGCATACGGCTCGTCGCAGTTGAAGCACAGGCCCTTGCGGCGCCGCTCGATCTGCTCGGCTGACGTCAAGCGCCGGAAGGTACGTGTCGGCGCGGGGGCGGCGGCAGTAGCGGCCGGCAGAGCAGGGCGCGTCGGGGTGGCGGCCGCCGGTGCGAGGCGGGTCGGGGGACGCGCGCCGCGGCCTGGGAACGCCTGCTGCATGGCATTGGCGTCTGCTGCGAGGTGGCGGTGGCCGCGCCGGTGGAGGCGGCAGCGGTGGTGGGGAGGCCGGAAGAACTCATCGAACCAGAGTAATCTGATACCAAATTGGTAGAGGCTACGGTTCTACCAGATCTCGGACGTAGATTATAGGGGTGGAAGTGAGGGCGGAGAGGCTGGAGGCGCAGACGCCGGCGGCTGGGCGCCGTCGCTGCGAGAGGGAGGAGGCGGCGACTAGGGTTTGGGGCTCCCAGGGAGACGACAACAGAATATGTTTATTGTCTGATTATAATCAAATGGGTACATGCGTTTATATAGGAGGACAGCTCCTCTAAACCCTAGATAACTTGGGCTAAGCCTCTAATTGGGCCTCTTTCGTGTATACTTATACTGGAGCCCGACCATAACAGCTGAATAGGACAGAAACTCATATGCCCTCCTCTAAGAAAAAACCTCACATTCCCCAGGGACAGGTATATGATCAGCATTTATTTACCATTTGTAGAAGACAGTTGCTTGGATGTACGCACCACTAGTAATTAGTTGTCATTTGTTCTTTTAAAGTCGAAACTTACTCACTGCATCCTTATGATTCCCTGCTCTATAATCTATGTACAAGAATCTTCATTTTTGTTCCGGCTGATTTCAGGAATGGAAAACTAGAGTGGGCATATACGAATATTGACACGTGCTGCCCTGATTGGCGCTAGCTGTCACACTCATATGAGGGCAAGACGATGTAGAAGTTAACCTAGTTGATTAGTCTTAGGTGTAGTCACGCTAGCTAGCTAGATCACATAATCCAACATGTAGTTCAAGTAGTGCATGCAAGATTAAGTTTGATCCAGAGTCTATCAAGCTGAGTGTTTTGGGCATGGCAATGTCTGATCTCTAAGTCTAAATAAGCTAAAAAGACACGAAAACTGTGCAAGTTACACACACCACTAAAAGTTTCTGCCGATCTGTTTTTGATATCGCTAAGTTTACGAGGAGAGAATCAATCAGGTTTAGGTATGGCCATATGGGACTTTACGGCAGGCTTCACGCTGTTGCATCAAGATCGATCAAGTAGCTTAGCAAACTTTGCACTGCAAAGCACGTGTATTCCGCTGCTAGCCGAACCGATATAGCACTCTAGAACCAACAGACGGGTAATGAGGAAGAACAAGGAGACCTGGCGCCGGTGGTGGCTGTAAGCCTACTGCGCAATGTTCTTCTAGAGAGCGGGAGGAATAAACATGCTCGTTCCATGACCTCACGGAGGCATTCCTCCTCACTGCTTAGAGGTGGTAACGTCTCAGTTTAGTCTTGAGTGAAGGTGGTGTTGATCTTTGGTCATGCTCTTCCATTAAATGTTGCTGTTGCAATTTCCGTTCTTTGCATGTTGCTTTTTTTACTTTCTGCCTATCGTGTCATTTTCTGTCATTGCAGCACAGCTTCTTTCCATGTTTTCTGAACAGCAGTTAAATTAAAAAAAAACTTCTATAAGTTATCTTATACACTGAAACATATTCATCCTGGAGAGCTGATTGATCATGAGATCTTCATTATCATATTTTCCTGATTTTTCCATGTACTTCAACACAAAATTTGTTGCAGTCTGCAGATGTCCCGTCTCTGAGGATTGGCCCCGAAACAATGACAGATGAAGTGGACTATATCGCAAATAAAAAGAAGCATTTCAATCGCATGCCAACTAGCTTTAACACTATTGTCCAGCAAGTTACAGACAGGGAAACATCATCCATTGTGGAACCAACATTAATCATTGGAAGGAATGAAGAAAAACACAGAATACTGTCCATTTTAACCGAGAGCAACACAGAAGAAATGGCCATCCTTCCAATATAGGGTTAATTAGATAGATGCCACTCCAATTTTCAGCTATTTGAGAAACGCCACTGCAATTTTCATCTTTAGAAAAACGCCACTACAATTTTGTGTACATTCGATAGATGCCATTACATGCATTTAAGCCCATATACTGGCCAATATACACTCGTATTTCTATCGTATATACATATATATGTTGGGGTCCACCAAAATTAGGATTAGACAGGAGAAACCATGCAATAATATTATAACCAATTATTACTGGAGAAGTAAAAAAATATCACATAGCTCCAAGCTAATTTGCCAATAAATACATGGATGTGACATGCATACGGAAACATCAAATGGACATCACAAAATGATTTTCTAAACACACACACACATAAATAAATCTAATTATGGGACAGAGGATAAAGAATTTTTTTTATCTAGGTTGGGCTAATACTCTAGGAGCAAGGAGGAAGAAAGATATATTTTTGGATCGGTCGTGTCAGTCCATTACTTGCCTGATTCTACGTGCCCTACCATCTAGACGTATCGTACGTAAAAAATACTTGTGTATATTGGCCAATATATGGGCTTAAATGCGTGTAATGCCATTTATCAAATGTACACAAAATTGTAATGACGTTTTTCTAAAGATGAAAATTGTAGTGGTGTTTCTCAAATAGGCAGAAATTGGAGTGGCATCTATCTAATTAACCCTCCAATATATGGCATTGGAGGCATTGGCAAGACAACCTTGGCACAATTGGTATTCAATGACACACAGCTCCAAAGCTACTCTCGGGTGTGGATATATGTTTCCCAGAAATTCGACTTGAATAAAATTGGCAACTCTATAATATCACAGTTAACGAACGAGATCAGCCATATATCTGACACGCAGATGCTTCATAATCGTCTTGGGGAGCTATTTGCTGGTAAGAGGATCCTTATTGTTTTAGATGACCTGTGGGAGCAGGATCCATATCAGTTGGATAAATTGAATACTATGCTAAGGCCTCGCTTGGGAAGCAAGGTTGTCATAGTAACTACACGTGATGAAGCCATTGCACGGAAAATTAGCAGGTCTGTTGTGCCATACCAGATAAATTTTCTAACAAATGATATGTGCTGGTCTATAATAAAACAAAAAAGTTCCTTTGAAGATCGAGATGACAAAAGGTATTTGGAACACATTGGAAGGGACATTGCAATCAAGTGTGGGGGTGTGGCTTTGGCGGCTCAATCACTTGGGTACATGTTGAGGGACATGGAGTCTGATCAATGGGAGTCAGTGAGGGACAGTTATATCTGGAATTTATCTACTATGGAAGATCCATCATTAAGAAGTCATGAAGTGCTTCTGTCCTTGCTGTTAAGCTATTCCCTTATGCATGAATTCTTGCAGTTGTGCTTTTCCTATTGTGCGGTCTTTCCAAAAGGTCACGTTATACCGAAGTATGATCTAATTCAGCAATGGATGGCTCTTGGATTCACCGGGCCATCTAGCACCTTTGATTCTATTCAGCTCTGTGAGAAATATATTACACAGCTTTTGGGGATGTCCTTCCTTCAACATTCAAAGACACCTTCACTGAGTTACTATGTGTTGAAGTGTATAAGTGGATTGCACTAGCTCTTTCCATCAGTTCGGACTTTTGATTGCGTTGGCTAGTGCATGAAGCTTGACATGGTATCAGAGCCTAAGGTCTCGAGTTCGAGTCCTGGCTTTCGCAATTTATCCTAAAATTGCTGTTGACCCCTTTATGTCCACGTATAGGCCTCATGAGTCATACGTGAGTTTCACGCGCCGTCGCTCTTTTCCGGTTGCACGTGCTGACTTCTCCCCGTCACACGTGAGAGAGGGTGTTGAAGTGTATAAGTGGATTGCACTAGCTCTTTCCATCAGTTCGGACTTTTGGTTGCGTTGGCTAGTGCATGAAGCTTGACACTATGTAAGTAACGACACTATTCATTTCAACTCACATAGTGTATATTTTCATGATGATACTCAGAGCATAAGCATTTTTATATAGTGCATATGCTTGTGTAGCACATTTTTTCTTTTTAGTTATTTCTTGAAGATTTTAAAAATGTGTACAAACATAATCATTTGCAAACTGTACACGAGCCAAGATTGTGACCACGCCGTTGATCTATTTTTTTGCCATTTTTCCTAGTGCTCATGCTATAATACAACACATAATTGTGAATCTTTTTCCAATATGCAAGTGCAAGTATGTAGTTAAAGGGCGCATATGCCCGATTGTGCCAAACATTTACACTCTGAAACTCCCTTAAAGTTATGGTTGACCTGTGATCACCTAATATTTCACTTGCACTATATATATCAATAAACTTGTTTGATCTCGTATCAAATTGTTCATTGTTCCATATATCTACATCAAGGTCAATGGGCATGTTATGGTCATTATATCAGGGTAGACGATACTAGGCTCAAGAGAGCATCAAAACTACGAAAAAGATAAGTACTTCTTTCATGATTGCTTGATCATGGAGGTGTGACTCCTCTTTTTATATAGAGATGGGTAGCCCCTAACTACATGATATACTAATCATACATTTCTAACCAAGGACTGTTCCTAACAAAATATAGTCTTAGTTAATAGGATCATATCCCTAAAAAAATTAATGGGATCATATTCCTAAAAAAATTAAGAGATCATATCCCTAAAAAAAATAATGAGATCATATCCCTAAAAAAATTAATGGGATCATATCCCTCATCTGATATGATAAGGATGTTGCCCCTCGTCCCTAGTTCTAACAGGGACACTTACGCTTTGTTTAGATGTTTGCTTTGTGAGGCAAGCCATTATATTGGGTTGAATGTCTAATACCCATGATATTGATATTGAGATGGAATGCTAATATTTCTGTTTGGATGTGTTAGATATTCGTACTCACACTAGATATTGAGGTCGAATGCTTAATTTTGTTTGGATGGTCAAAGTGATAAATATCAAATTGCAAGACTTTGATCATTTAACTGTTATATACGTGTAAACATTGTACACAACAACCACAACATTCTAGTACTCGCCATAACAAGCAAATCGTAATTTTAATAAATACATACATACTAACAAGCATAATTATAGCGTCGTCTCAAGACCTCAATGTAATAATCGCAATAGCAACTTGACAATATTACAACGAAGTATCCATCGCAAACACTTTCAGCACAGACATTTTCATAATTATCAAATGATCATCTCATCCAATTTTCTCAAAATACTGCCCATCCTCGTAGAATACATCAGCAGCATTAGCGGCCAATGCCCAGGCACAACAATTAATTATTATACATCAAAATATAGACGCATAGAGACGTAAGATTGAGACGGGGCTGGCCGGGGCGCCGTGCGGCGGAGGAAGAGGACAGCGCAGTGGGAGTCATCCGGCGCCATGCCCAGCCGGAGGAGGGGGAGGCTGAGTACCTGCGCCTACCACCGCAGCCTAGGTCTCGCACTGGGGAGAGGACTCAGGGTGGACCGAAGGGGTACACAGCCCCGAATAAATTGTGATGTCGAGGGGTTAGGTTAGCCTCCGAATTTGGCATCTTTGTTTTTTGCTGCGCGACGCTCCTCCTATATATTGATTACAAAATATGGAAGTTATGGAATACATCAGATGGATAGTTATGGAATTATAGGCAGGACGGTATAAAATATGAAAGTACTTTGATTGATAAGGCTACTACTATAACACAAAATAGATTAAAAAATCTAACACCATTAGGTGCTTTTTTCTGCAGGAATCTGGATGGCCTATTGCACGATTAGGCACCAAAGATGTTACGTTTTTCACGATGCATGACCTAGTGCATGATCTCGCAATGGCGATCTTAGGTGATCAAGTTAACAATAAGGGCTATCCTAGGGGAAAGAGATGCCGCTATGCATTGCTCACAGATTCTAGCAAGCCATTGCAGCCACTAGTGGAAACGAGGCCTTTGGTTGAGCCTGTAAATAGGCTTTAACACCGGTTCTTCTACAAACCGGTATTAAAGGGGGGGCCCGTACCAGCGTGGCCCGTGCAGCAAAAAGGAGCCCCCCTTTAACACCGGTTCGTGGCATGAACCGGTGTTAAAGGCCCCTGCACCAGTGGCTCGCGCAGCCTCCCCTTTAACACCGGTTCGTGGCTTGAACCGGTGTTAAAGGGGGGGGGGGGGGAGGGGCTATATAAGACACCGCAGCCCACGCCCCACTCTTCCATTTTTTCACTATCTCATTTTGGAGCCTAGCAAGAGGGTGTGAAGTGTGCTAGTTTGTGTTTTTTTCGTATGCACAAGAGGTGTTCGGTGAAATGCCCGAGAGCTCAAAATAAGTTTTCTCGTTGCTCTTTCCTTCTCGGTCGAGGTCGGCAACTATCCTTTCATGTGTCATTGATGTACTATATATATAAATGGTCATCTCCCTATTAAATTTTGATATATACTATATATTAATGCACATGAACCGGCAATGGATGTACGGTGACCGCCGCACTTCCAAGTACATTACGGGCCTCCAAAATTTCATTGTTGTGGCTAATGCAAACCATGGTCACAATGGTTTTATGTGATGTCCATGTGTTCACTGTCAGAACAAGAAAGACTACTCAAATACCAGAACCATTCACGCCCACCTGCTTCGATCCAGTTTTATGCCCAGCTATAATTGTTGGACCAAGCACGGAGAAAAAGGGGTTGTGATGGAAGACAACAAAGAAGAAGAGGATGATGACAACTATCATAATATGTATCCTGAATATGATGATACTGCAACGGGGGTAGATAATGAAGATCAAGAGGCAGCAGATGGGCCCACTGATGACGATCTTGGTCGGGCCATTACTGATGCAAAGGAAGAATGTGAAACTGAAAAGGAGAAGGAGAAGCTGGAGCAGATGTTAAAGGATCACAAAACATTGTTGTACCCAACTTGCGAAGATGGCCACAAAAAGCTAGGTACCACACTGGATTTGATGCAATGGAAGGCAGAGAACGGTATGACTGACAGCGCATTTTCAAAGTTGTTGGTAAAAATGAAGAATCTTCTTCCAAGAAATAATGAGTTGCCCGACAGTAGATACCAAGCAAAGAAGGTTGTCTGCCCTCTAGGATTAGACATGTAGAAGATACATGCCTGCATTAATGATTGCATCCTCTACCGCGGTGAGAAGTACGAGAATTTGGATGCATGCCCAGTATGCACTGCACTGCGGTATAAGATCAGACGAGACGATCCTGGCGATGTTGAGGGCGAGGCCCCTAGGAAGAAGGTTCCTGCCAAGGTTATGTAGTATGCTCCTATAATACCACGGTTAAAACGTCTCTTCAGAAATAAAGAGCATGCCAAGTTGTTGCGATGGCACATGGAAGACCGTAAGAAAGACGCGATGTTGAGACACCCCGCTGATGGGTCACAGTGGAGAAAAGTCGAGCGAGAGTACCCGGACTTCGCACGTGACGCAAGGAACTTAAGGTTTGGTCTAAGTACAGATGGCATGAATCCTTTTGGTGAGCAGAGCTGTAGTCACAGCACCTGGCCTGTGACTCTATGTATCTATAACCTTCCTCCTTGGTTGTGTATGAAGAGGAAGTTCATTATGATGCCAGTGCTCATCCAAGGCCCGAGGTAACCCGACAACGACATTGATGTGTACCTAAGGCCATTAGTTGAAGAACTTTACAACTGTGGGTCAAGGTGTACGTATGTGGGATGAGAACAAAGGGGAGCCATTTTACCTACGAGCATTGCTTTTCGTAACCATCAATGATTGGCCTGCTCTTAGTAACATTTCAGGGCAGACAAACAAGGGATACAATGCATGCACACACTGTTTAGATGAGACTGAAAGTGTATATTTGATAAATGTAAGAAGGTTGTGTACCTAGGGTATCGTCGATTTCTTCCGAACCTACATCCAGTAAGAAAGAAAGGCAAGCATTTCAAACGTCTGGCAGAACCCCGGAGGAAGCCTGTCCTCCGTACCGGTGAGGAGGTATTTGGTATGGTCAAGGACCTAGAAGTAATCTTTGGAAAAGGTCCTACCAGTCTATCTGTTCCGAATGACAATGCCGGACACGCGCCCATGTGGAATAAGCAATCTATATTTTGGGACCTACCCTATTGGAAAGTCTTAGAGGTCCGCTCTTCAATCGACGTGATGCACGTGATGAAAAATGTTTGCATGAACCTGCTAGGCTTCCTAGGAATGTATGGGAAGACAAAAGATACACCGGAAACACGGTAGGACCAGCAACATCTGAAAGACCCTGAAGAGCCTATGCATCCTGAGAACGAGAAGGGTAAACAATGCCACTTAACTCCTGCCAGCTACGCTCTTACCAAAGCAGAGAAGGAAATCTTTTTTGAATGCCTGAGCAGTATCAAGGTCCTGTCTAGCTTCTCGTCGAATATAAAGGGAATAATAAATATGGCAGAGAAAAAATTCCAAAACCTGAAGTCTCATGACTGCCACGTGATTATGACACAATTGCTTCCGATTGCATTGAGGGGGCTTCTACCTGAAAATGTTCGAGTACCCATTGTGAAGCTATGTGCATTCCTCAATGCAATATCTCAGAAGGTAATCGATCCAGAAAGCCTAACAGGGTTACCGACAGATGTGGCCCAATGTCTTGTCAGCTTTGAGTTGGTGTTCCCACCATCCTTCTTCAATATTATGACGCATCTCCTGGTTCACCTAGTAGAATAGATTGCTATTCTCGGTCCTGTATTTCTACACAATATGTTCCCCTTTGAGAGGTACATGGGAGTATTAAAGAAATATGTTCATAACCGTGCTAGGCCAGAAGGAAGCATCTCCAAGGGCTATGTAACAGAGGAGGTCATTGAGTTCTATGTTGATTTTATTCCTGACCTTAAGGCGATTGGTGTTCCAGAATCACGACATGAGGGGATACTGCGTGGAAAAGGCACCCTAGGATGTAAAGCAATGATATGTAGGGACGGGCATTCTCTCAATCAAGCACACTACACGGTTTTACAAAGATCTATCTTGGTTGCCCCGTATATCAATGAACACAAGAATTTAATACGCCTCAAACACCCGGGACAGTCTGATGAATGGATTATAAGTGAACACATGGCGAGTTTTGGCGGCTGGCTGCAAAGACGTCTCACGAATAACACCACTGTTGGGTATCAGCTGTACTTGTTGGCCAGGACACCATCTTCGACTGTATGTACTTTCCAAGGGTACGAGATAAATGGGAATACATTTTACACGATATGCCAAGATAAAAAGAGCACCAACCAAAATAGTGGTGTCCGCTTCGATGCAACAGAAGACAATGGGCAAAAGACCACATATTATGGGTTCATAGAGGAGATATGGAAACTTGACTATGGACCTAATTTTAAGGTCCCCTTGTTTCGATGCAAATGGGTCAAGCTAACATGAGGAGGGGTTGAGGTAGACAAGAAGTACGGAATAACAACAGTGGATCTCAACAATCTTATGAAGGTAGACAAGAACTTAGACGAACCATTCGTCTTAGCCAATGATGTGGCTCAGGTTTTCTACGTGAAGGACATGTCTACCAAACCGAAAAAAGAGAAAATAAGCAAACAGATACATCACACGATGAGCCAAAGCGTCACATAGTTCTTTCAGGGAAAATAAATATCATGGTAGTGGAGGACAAGACAGACATGTCAGAAGATTATAATAAAATTGATGAAATTCCGCCCTTCAGAGTGAAGACTGAACCAACCATCCTGTTAAACGGTGTTGATACTCCATGGTTACGGCCGACGCGATCATAAGATTGACTATATGTATTAATTGAGCCATTTTTGGCACACATATGTATCTCAACATGGAAATCAATGTCATATTTCTTCTGTTAACAATATATGTATTAAATGAGCCATTTTTCTTCCTTCTATTTCTTCCCTCCATTTTTCTTCCCGCCATTTTTTCCCGCCATTTTTCCCGCCATTTTTCTTCCTGCCAGTTCTTTCCGCCAGTTCTTCACTATATATATATATGTAGGGTTGGCCTCCATTGTTATTGCACATCTCTAGACTCATATCTGCAACCTTATCACTCTTTCCCAGGGCTTCCACCGTAGCACTAACCCCCAGGGAGGCGGAGGCGCTTTGCGCCTCGAACTACCCCTGCCCGTTGGGCTACTGTGTACCCGTCGGCTGGATGCTGAGCGACGGAGGCGTGCCGGTTCCTCCTGTCCCTCTAGGTGTGGCGCGGCGGATGGCCATCACGAACCACTACTACTTCGAGCTCACGCCGGAGTAGCGGAGGAATCCCAGATGGCATCCCGACTATTTCCCTACTTGGGAAGCCTTCTTCGTGGATCGGCGTGAGAGGGTGCTCGCCAGGCACGAGGAGGACGGCCCACCTCCTCCGAACTTCAACGAGGCTGGCCGTCGGCTATGGTGGCGCGGTCGGACTCTCAAGAGCGTCATGGCCTATGACACTGCCGCTGACTCTAACCCCCGTCTGCGCTACCCTCAAGTCCAGCCCACGCGTACTCAGCCTTCAAGGTTCAATTACGGCGACCCCGACGACGACAACGATGACGGCGGCGGCGAGTACGACAACTACAGTGGCGAGTATTACAAGTGTAGGCAGGAGCATGACTGAATCACTCCAACATTCCGAAACAAGTTCGGCCGATTGTTACTTAATCTGGCATCATGGCATGGCAAACAATGTTGCAAGAGGAAGTTTTCCTTTTTATCGCACCAAAAAGGCATTTTCCATTTTCCGAGCATAAAAAACGGACGGTTTTGCGAAGCAACCACCAAATGGCTAATTCAAAAAACCACCACCACATTTTACAAAAATACTAGACCACCTTATATGGACAATGTACCAATAGGGGGATCTGAAACCTTTCCGTCCACCTCTGGTGAAAAATACAAATTCCTGCCGAATCGGTAGGAAGTGGGTCAGATATGAACTACAGGTACACGATACGATGTTCATGATTTTTTACAAAAATCATTTTTAGGTTCACAATATGCTATTTTATCAAAAATCCAATGCAAGTTGAGCGAGGCTTGGCCCCGAGCTAAGAATCTTCATGCCCGTTGTTCGACAAAGTTTGACGATAGTTTAAAACGGGGATAAAAAAATAAAAAAAGATCGAAACAGTGCGAAACCTTCACGTGGTGTTATATTATGTGACATAGTTAGAAGGAAAAATCTCAAACTTGGTATATTGATTATGTCTCAAAAAAACCTTCACAAAATGACCTATCTCATTCGAGGTTTCTTGGCTTTCGGGTCAAATGACCAATGTTATGGATAGAATCAAGGCATAGTTTGTGATAATATGGCCATATTGTGCATACATGTGCATCATGGCATGGCAAACAATTTTGCAAGAGGAAGTTTTCCTTTTTATCGCACCAAAAATGCATTTTACATTTTCTGAGCATAAAAAACAGACGGTTTTGTGAAGCAACCACCAAATGGCTAATTCAAAAAACCACCACCACATTTTACAAAAATATTAGACCACCTTATATGGACAATGTACCAATAGGGGGATCTGAAACCTTTCCGTCCACCTCTGGTGAAAAAGATAAATTCCTGCCGAATCGGTAGGAAGTGGGTCAGATATGAACTACATGTACATGATACGGTGCTCATGATTTTTTTACAAAAATCATTTTTAGGTTCACAATATGCTATTTTATCAAAAATCCAATGAAGTTGAGCGAGGCTTGGCCCCGAGCTAAGAATCTTCATGCCCGTTATTCGACAAAGTTTGACGATAGTTTAAAACGGGGATAAAAAATAAAAAAAGATCGAAACAGTGCGAAACCTTCGCGTGGTGTTATATTATGTGACATAGTTAGAAGGAAAAATCTCAAACTTGGTATATTGATTATGTCTCGAAAAAACCTTCACAAAATGACCTATCTCATTCGAGGTTTCTTGGCTTTCGGGTCAAATGACCAATGTTATGGCTAGAATCAAGGAATAGTTTGTGATAATATGGCCATATTGTGCATACATGTGCATCATGGCATGGCAAAAAATGTTGCAAGAGGAAGTTTTCCTTTTTATCGCACCAAAAAGGCATTTTACATTTTCCGAGCATAAAAACGGATGGTTTTGTGAAGCAACCACCAAATGGCTAATTCAAAAAACCACCGCCACATTTTACAAAAATACTAGACCACCTTATATGGACAATGTACCAATAGGGGGATCTGAAACCTTTCTGTCCACCTCTGGTGAAAAAGATAAATTCCTGCCGAATCGGTAGGAAGTGGGTCAGATATGAACTACAGGTACATGATACGATGCTCATGATTTTTTACAAAAATCATTTTTAGGTTCACAATATGCTATTTTATCAAAAATCCAATGCATGTTGAGCGAGGCTTGGCCCCGAGCTAAGAATCTTCATGCCCGTTGTTTGACAAAGTTTGACGATAGTTTAAAACGGGGATAAAAAAATAAAAAAAGATCGAAACATTGCGAAACCTTCGCGTGGTGTTATATTATGTGACATAGTTAGAAGGAAAAATCTCAAACTTGGTATATTGATTATGTCTCAAAAAAACCTTCACAAAATGACCTATCTCATTCGAGGTTTCTTGGCTTTCGGGTCAAATGACCAATGTTATGGCTAGAATCAAGGAATAGTTTGTGATAATATGGCCATATTATGCATACATGTGCATCATGGCATGGCAAACATGTTGCAAGAGGAAGTTTTCCTTTTTATCGCACCAAAAAAGGCATTTTCCATTTTCCGAGCATAAAAAACGGACGGTTTGTGAAGCAACCACCAAATGGCTAATTCAAAAAACCACCGCCACATTTTACAAAAATACTAGACCACCTTATATGGACAATGTACCAATAGGGGGATCTGAAACCTTTCCGTCCACCTCTGGTGAAAAAGACAAATTCCCGCCGAATCGGTAGGAAGTGGGTCAGATATGAACTACAGGTACATGATACGATGCTCATGATTTTTTACAAAAATCATTTTTAGGTTCACAATATGCTATTTTATCAAAAATCCAATGCAAGTTGAGCGAGGCTTGGCCCCGAGCTAAGAATCTTCATGCCTGTTGTTCGACAAAGTTTAACAATAGTTTAAAACGGGGATAAAAAAATTAAAAAAGATCGACGCGGCTGGGGAAAGGAGAAAGTGGCGCGCCACTTTCTCCTTCCTCCCAGCCAGATCAAGCGCGCGCAGCAGAGGAAGAAGCAGAGGCGACGCCGCAGCGCCGCCGTCTCGCCATCGCCGGGCTGCCGCGCCGTCCCCGCCGTGTCTAGCCGTCGCCGGGATTGCCGCGCCACTTTCTCCTTTCCCCAGCCAGATCAAGCGCGCGCAGCAGAGGAAGAAGCAGAGGCGACGCCGCAGCGCCGCCGTCCTCGCCCCGTCTCGCCGTCGCCGGGCTGCCGCGCCGTCCCCGCCCCATCTCGCCGTCGCCGGGATTGCCGTGCCGTCCCCACCCCGTCTAGCCGTCGCCCCTCCGCCGTCCCCACCCCGCCGTACCGGCCCGCTGCCACGCGCCCCTCCGCCGTACCATCCCGGCCGGCCGCGCGCGTCGCCCACCCGCACGCCGCACCGCCCAGCAGCGCCGTGCCGCCGCCCACAGGTGAGCATGCCCACCGCCGATTTTTGTTAGTGTTAGTGTTTTTTGGTTAGTGGTTAGTTATAGTGTTAGTTAGTGTTAGTTAGTGTTAAATTAGTATAGTGTTATAAGTTTATGTATGTGTATGTGTATTTGTTAGTGATTGGTTAGTGTGTATGTGTATTTGTATATGTATGTGTATATGTATATGTATGTATTTTTTTGTATGATATATATATGTATATATTTGTATATGTATGTGTATATATGTATATATTTTTTGTATGTGTATATATGTATGTATGTGTATATATGCATCACTTGACCGATTACTTTTCCAATGCCGTGGACCCTGACCTCCTCTACCCTTGCCGAGTCGCCCATTTTAGGAGCCCACATCGCGATGGTTCGAACGCACACCCCCACGCATCCCGGCCCCGCTCTCGCCCTAGCGCCGCCAGCCGCCGCCCTAGTACACCTCTCATTGTCAATATAGCATTAGGGTTTCTCCGAATCCGGGGTTTCTCCGAATGTATCCTCTCATATGAATCCGGGGTTTCTCCGAATTAGGGTTTGGAATGACCAAGCTGTTGGGCCACGCGGAGATAAAATAAAATTTTCCTCTAACGTGGTGATCCCAAGATCTAGCTGAGGTAGAAGGCCACGAGGTTTACCACTATACGCGCAGTTGCGGATTACTGATGAAGCGCTCAGTTGATGCAGTGCAGTCCTAACGATCCGATCGTCCTAGTGCTGATCGCACATCACCTCTGCTGGTATCCACACATACAAGGAGGAGCGCCGGCGGCGAACTGCTAGGTTCGTTACGGCGGCTGGACTGCTGTGGAGCTAGGGTTTCCAACACATGGAATGACCTAACCGAACTACGATTAACCTTTCTGGGTTACGGTGCTCCACTATATATAGGGAGTGAACGTGGGCTCTGCTCGCGCGACCCATTCACTAAAGCCCATATAACACTAGTCACCGTGAGTCCAACTCACTAACTCAGTCCTAATCTGGTTTAGGTCCAACCCAACCAGATTACAGATTAGGATCCAATCCGAACTTGCTCCTGCTCTTAAGTGTGTGACCCCGCAGGCTCATGGCTACTTGGACACGATTGGAGTCCGACTCTCAATCGATCAGTCGGTAGCGGCTCCTAGCAGAACATACCGACTCCCAAGTACCAAAGAGTCATGACGACTTGCCTTTCCAATGCGACTTACGTCCGAGTCCCTTTTGCCTCACGATATACCTTGTCAGACTATAGGCGAATATATGTCATCCCTTAAATAGTCCGACTCTCTTCTCGATCCGAGATAAGTGATTCACCCGACTAACTCTTAGTCGATCGCCTCGGTTAACACTTAGCCGAGTCGTGCATGGCCATGCTTTCCGAATCATATCTCACGAGAGGGCCCAGAGAATATCTCTCCGAGTGGAGGGGAAAAATCCCATCTTGGTTATTCACATCACGCAGCTTGATTCTCAGTTGACCCGAACCCTGCCTTTATAACTGCCCAGTTACGGATCAGCGTTTGACAGAACCTAAGTCGGTGATCCTCAACTCGGACTATGCAACAACCTCAGGTCTAAGGATTACATTGATTGAGATATACAAATGACAGCTAGTTCGTTGCACCTCAATATGGGTCAATCCGACTCGCTAAACTCTTTAGCCGAATCTGTGTAAGTTGGAATAGCATCTCCATGCCCATGACAAGTGGAACCGAGTCATCAAGCCAACTTTCACATTGGTCTAAGTTGTGTGTCCAGCACAACCTCAATGACCAAGGATATTTAGTACAAACGACATGAATGCATAGTTCTACAACCGAATCACATATTCAATGATACACATCAGATGTTCATACAAGGACTACTTAATAACTTTATGAATACAATGGGAAATATCATCATACATGATTGCCTCTAGGGCATATTACCAACACAAGCATGTATTAGGGTTACATTTCAATACTTTTAACCTGTCATATCATCATCTTTGCTTGAGCATTTCAATAGATGTATTACTGATATTTGTGTGATCATATTATTGTTTTAGAAACGATGGATCCACTTAGTAGAAACCTTGAAGATGAAGAAATAATGGAGAACACGATCCACGAGGACACCTCACAATATCTGAACTTGGAGGGACATGATGACAACTCAAGTAGTCATGTAGAAGATGACGACTCTGGTGAACGCACTTTAGTGATTACAAAGTCTGTCGAGGTATATGCATGGATTAAGCCTCTGCTGACTTGCACTGATTGATTTGTATATATGTAAATGTATTAATTAACGCTTCTTTCTTCTTTTATCCCTCTGGATCGACCAGCCAGCAACAATCTTCTTCTACGAAAAAGAACTAAGCGAGGCGCGAGCCATCGGTTGAAAGATCGTGCAAAGTTCACGATCGAAGCAGTCCCTATTGATGGCAGGCCGATGGAGCCCAAGAAGGCCCCAAAAAAATTTGTACGTCAGGCTGGAGTTCTTGTTAGGAACCAAATCCCAATCATAATTAAATATTGGAATAAGCCAAAGAAGGGCGACGATACCTTTGTCGATGAATGATCCAAAGAAACGCTTTGGAATTCGTTGTTGGTAAATTTCACCCTTCCGCCAGAGGAGGATGAAAACAAACCGGTTATAAAGGAAAAGGTCAAAGAGTGGACTCTAAAGAAGATGACTGACGCTTTCCACAACTGGAAGACAAAATTGAACAAATTTGTCAAAGCTCGCGAGACTCCAGATTTCAAAGACGCATATTATGCGAAGATAAAACCTCACTGGCCCGAATTTGTGGCATATAAAAAAGGTGCTATAGCTAAAAAGAGGTCAGAAACCAATACGCTAAATGCCCAGAAGAAGGAATATCACCAGAGGACGGGGTCAGGTGGCTACATATCTCAGAGGCCTAGGTAGGAGGAAGGTGAGAAGGCCCTGCGCGCTAGAGGGATCACACCTAGATAGATGGGTGGGACCTACGTGCAAAGACTTGGTTCTACGGAATCGGGGCAAGGTTGGACCCAGAAACAGGATTGTGTATCTTCCCAACCCTCCTTGCCAAACCCGTCACTGAACTCACCACGGCATACGAGAAAACAGCCGCCAGGACCTTCCACCCCAACAGAGAGAATGACCAGCTCAGACGCGCCATCGGTAAAAAAGAACACCCTCGACATGCACGAGGCACAGGGGTATGACGTGGAAGGATGGGTTTGCCGAGTGGAGCGACTCTTACAGATGGCGCGGCAGAAAAGAAAAAGAGCGTACAAAGCAAATGACACAGATAGAACATGAACTTGTGGCGCTGCAGGCGCAAGCGAATGCACAACAGAGCCATCAAGCTACCGGCCCATCTCAGCGGCACGAAGAGCCTGCATTGGAAGCTGCCGGTAGGGGTGGGCATAAAAACCCGAAACCGAACACCGAAACCGAATACACCGAACCCGAATTAGCCGAAACTAATTTCGGTTAGTAAATATGATTAACCGAATTTATAAATATTAATTCGGTTTTGACTCTCTGTTAACCGAAATAACCGTATAAACCGAAAAATATGCGTGGTAGAGCTAAATATATTTGTGATTCTGTTCCAGGCGTTTATTACTGTACGTAGATACTAACTCATGCGACAAAAAGATATGCATGCAAAAGCTGCCAGGCAACCCATGCATGTACTTATGTCTCCAGCTACATGCACGTACATGTTCGTGGTTTAACTGTCAATTGTGTCTATGAATTTTGTTGGAAGTCTTTCAATTGTTTTCCTGTTTTGGATATAATCATGTATTTTAGCTGAACTCTCAATACATACAATTTGTTAAATGTATACGGCTTGGAAGATAGACATCATTTTTTAAAATGAGCAAGATAGACATCATGCTTATTATGTTCTTTTTCTACACATGCGTTCAAGACATCAGCTAGCCATGTATTTCTTCATGTACTCGCCGACCTGGAGGTTACTTCCGATGCGCCGATGAGTGGTTTAGCTTGTATGAATCTGACATAAATTATGGCATAGTGTTGTTATTTTCAGAAGTTCGGTTAAAAACCGAACCGAATTGTCCACTAACCGAACTATCAATTAATTAGAAAACCGAAATAATTATGGTGCCTATTTTGTAGAAACCGAATTATAGAAAAACCCGAAAAACCGAACCGAATTAACCGAAAAAACCGAATGCCCACCCCTAGCTGCCGGCGGCCCAGACTCTGCGCGGAAAAGCAGCGTGGCTTCCACGGAGAACGTGCAGCCCACGCTTGAAATGACGGGTCCTCGATACCCCGTGGATGAGATCACGGAGAGCAAACACGCTGAGCTGCATGTGAGATTAATGGGCTTATCCATTAAGGTGGCTGTCGGCTATACCTTACCTCCTGTAGCTGGTGGAACTTACCACTGCCGACCGATTCCAGATGGCTATGCTATTGTCGGGGTGGATGAGGTTGTGAAGAAATATGAGGAAGCACAGCTTGACCATGCTACAGGTGAAGGGGAAACTCAACTCAAATTTGTAGTGAAAACAACCATTCTTTGGAAGAAGGAACACATCGTGCTTCCAAATTGGAGGCCACTGGCACCCCCGCCGTCTCCGCAACGTCAGCAGTCTGAGCCGCTTCAGCCATCTCCTGCGCGACAGCCATCTCTGGCGCTTCAGCCATCTCCTGCGCGGCAGCCATCTCCGGCGCTTCAGCCATCTCCTGCGCGGCAGCCATCTCCGGCGCGCCAGCCATCTCCTGCCCGTCAGCCATCTCCGGCGCTTCAGCCATCTCCTCAGCGTAAGCGGAAGAGCACTGCCACGAAGAGCATCACTAGCACTGCCACAAAGAAATCCGCAGGAAACTATACGCCAAAGAGTTCAAAAAACTACATCCCGCAGCCTTCCGCCAAGCCATTGCCGGTTTTACCGTGGAATCGCAGCGACGAGGAGACCAATAGGATCTCGGAAGAAGAGGTCAAGAACACCTAGACGGGCCGAGCCAAAGGAGAAAATAGATCCGGCGGTGGTGGAGAAGTTTTACAAAAATCTTTTAAAACCTGAAACCCCACTTGTGCCGGACTACGAGCGCCAGATTTTGAAGGGGGATGCAAGGCGCCGTAGGGAGACTGAAAGTAGAAGTCATGCGGCACCCCAGAAAATAGTTCCCATGCTCGGAGAGCAGGAAAACCAATCATGCGCCCCGCTCCAAGTGTTCGACACATGGGACGCTCCTCCCGTAAATGATTACGAGGCAGAGCTACAAAGAAAGGCCAATGAGATGGGGATGACTTACATTGCATACTTGAACATCATGGGAGACAACTTGCCCAAAGGCGATGCCAACCCCATACAGCCATGGAAGTATGGGAAGAATCTCGTCAAGAAAGAGGAGCTCAAGAATCTACCAACAAAAATGCGAAGATTGCACAAGTGGTACCTTGATTTCTGCAAGACGAGAAAGGAAGAATGGATCACGACGCATATAAGAGATCAAATTTTCTTGTGCGGAGACGACGAGATCGACTTCAACATTCAAGACTTGCATTTTCTATTCAATCAGAAAGAACTCGACAAAGATGCCATCAGCCTTTATTGTGTGTAAGTACTATTTCTGTAATTTCTATCTCATCTCATTCACTTCATTAATTGCATGTATATATATATGCTCACCATATATGTATATACTATTATGCAGGAAAAAGGTTATGGAATGCATGAAAGGAGGACCTTTTGACATTGGGTTCGTTGACCCAAATAGAGTTCATGAAGAAGTGGTAAGAACCAAACCCAGGCAAACAGAAGATTTATTGCTAAGGTCTTTACTGAGACAACAAACCAAAAGAGAAATACTATTGCCTTACAACTTCTCGTGAGTACTGTTACCCTCTCTTGTACACATTCTGTTTTGGCTTACTCGATGTTAAGTTTAACTGATGATGAGTTATGCGTGCGTAGGTTTCACTTTATTCTGCTAGTCATTTAACCTGACTCAGGAAAAGTCCTTGTCGTGGACTCGTTACGAAAAGAAAAAGAGCCATGGACAAACTTTAGAGAGATGCTCCAGAGGTAATTTCAATCATATTATCGCACTAGATCGGCAACTTTCGTGAAAACAAGTAATTAATTACTCCTTTATCCATTTTCTTTGCCGGACAGGGTTTGGAAAAGGTTTACGGGCAGGGCCGTGGGTGAATGGTCAGAAGAACTAAAAATTTTAGACCAAAATGTAAGTAATACTAGCTAGCTAGGTCTGTGTATCTCTTTGATTCTGCTTCCAATTCCATTATATCATGCTTTATTGATTATTATTTTGATTGAACTCTCTATTCTCGTAAAGTGCGCGCATCAGGGACACGACAATAACTTATGTGGGTACTATGTTTGCGAGTTCATTCGCAACACGATATGTGCGACGGGCCAAGCCGCACTAGAACAACTTAGAGTAAGTAAACAAAGTACACAACATTATTTTATTACCATCAATTGTGTTGAGTTTTATTCTTATATATATTGACCCCATTCTTCATATATATTCAGATCGAACGGATGCGGGACCAACTCCTACCATTTGACCGCATACGAACCATTCAAGAGGAATTGGCGGGGTTCATAATTGATGAGGTCGTCACGCCTGGCGGAGAACTCTTTAGATATCCACCAAAATAAACGTTGTATATATGCTTGAACGTGTTTGTCTTGTACTTGATGCTTCAACGTTTACGGAGAATACCACACAATGACAATGACGATGTTGTGTATAATAATAGTTGCTTAATTATTCATGTACTCGTATGTACCGATGACGATGTATGTGTATACCGCTTCCGATCGATTCCCCCTCCCCCCTCCCCGTCCCCGCCGCGCCGTAGAAATACGCCCAGAACGGGACAGGGGCAGAACTCTGCTGCGGCAGAGATTTATGTCGTTTTCCTGCCGCGGCATAACTCTGCCGCGACAGAGATTTATCTCTTTTTCCTGCCGCGGCACAGAACAAAGGGGGGGGCTGAGCGCTGCGGCAGCCCCACGTGCGCCACCCGAACCGGTGTTAAAGGGGGGCCCCTCTAACACCGAACCCTTAACAGCGGTTCTACAACCGCTGTTAGAGGGCCCTCCAAACCGGTGTTAGATGGGTACGTGTGCACTAGTGAGCTGTCCATGAGTTGTCCTGCAAATTTGAAGGCGCTGCATTTTCTGGGCTGTCGCAAACTAGAACTTCGCAGTGATGCATTTTCACTAGCTATTGGCCTCTGTGTCTTGGACTTAAGTGAATGCCTTATCAATAAGTTACCTGATTCTATTGGTCAACTGAAGCAATTGAGATTTCTTCGTGCTCCATGGATCCAAGATCAGATGATTCCAGGTTGTATCACTAAGCTCTCAGAATTAAATTACCTCAACCTTAGAGGCTCTTTTATCAAGAAATTGCCAGAATCAATTGGTGATATGAAAGGTCTGATGCATCTTGATTTATCAAATTGTAGATTAGATGAACTCCCAGTGTCATTCGCAGAGCTCAAGCAGTTGGTGCATCTGGACTTGTCAAATTCTGCTGTGCTTATATCAGCTTTTGGCGGCTTTACAAAGCTTCAACATTTGAGTTTATCAGCTACGTTCATTGACAATATAAGTGAGCTGTCTAAAGCCATTGGCAATCTAATCAAACTCATATATCTTAATCTATCAGAGTCTCTGTCGTTTGATATGTCCCCATCAGAAGACCCAATTGGAAGTTTGCTTGACTCTATTAGTACTCTTTCCAATCTGGAGCATCTGGACTTGTCTGAGAATTTTCGGCTTTCCAGTATACCTGAAAGTATGGGCAACCTCAGGAAGCTTCATACGTTGGACCTCTTAGGCTGCGAAGAACTAACTAAGCTCCCCGATAGTATGGTTAATATGGTTAGTCTGAAGGTTCTAAATGTGGAAACATGTGTTGCATTGGATGAATCTGTGCTCTCTCTGTTAAATATTACCTCGTTTCCACACTTTTTGGTGCATGCTGATAGTGAAAAATGTAGCAGCAATATCATCCTGCTTGAGCCTACAAATCCTGATAAGCTGACGATTGATAGACTGGAAAACGTGAAGTCTGCAGAAGAGGCACATAGCATCAAACTGGTAGAGAAACAAAAACTTGAACATTTAACATTTCAGTGGACTGTAGGTGCTGGGAGGTTTGTGGATGACAAACAAGTGTTGGAAAAACTAGTTCCGCCAAGCAGTGTCAAGGAATTGTTTATAACTGGTTACCGGAGTTTCAGCATTCCTGATTGGCTTATGGATGTTAGGCATCATCTCCCTAATATTTTGGAGATACATTTGTGTGATTTTCCTAACTTCAGCAACCTACCACCACTCGGTCAACTACCAAACTTAGAACATCTGAGTCTCTGTCGCATGGAGGGCTTGAAAGAGTGGAAAACGGGGTATACCGTTGGCAAGGAAAGAGCGAATGAACTCATGTTCCCTAAGCTCAAGTGTTTGACCATACAACAATGTGATAAGTTGAGGATGGTACCATGTCTTCCGAGAGCTATGCTTAGTTTGGACATAGTAGACTGTGATGGTCTGCTATCGTCACACAGCGGTGCTTCCTTCCCTTCTCCAATAGATTATCTGGTTGTTCATAATAGCAAGCTTCCCTTGCATCATTGGAGGCTGCTTCAGCAACTCCCTGCCCTCCGTACTTTGTGTATCAGAGGTTGCAGTGAGATTATCCAGCACCTGTACTCAGCTGAGATTTTCAAACACCTATCGTCCCTCCAAAATCTGTTCTTGGAGTACCTTATCGGAGAACTGCCGACATGGGTGGTTGAGCTAACATCTCTAAGTCATCTAAAACTTTATGACTGCAAAAGCATGACATCACTACCTGAGTGGTTAGGAGAACTTAACTCTCTGGAGTCTTTTGATATCATATTCTGCCAGGGGATTAGGTCTTTGCCGGACAGCATACAACAATTGGATAGGCTTCAACGTATATTCATTTGTGAGAACCCTGCATGGCTGCATTAAAGGAGTGGTGTGAATTAGAGGAGAACAAGATGAAGCTCGCTCACATCAGACTCTCTTGCTAGACAAATTGTCAGGTGCATGCCAAGCTATATATGTTGTATTTCTTCTATTCTTGCATTGCTGGTGCAAACCGCAAGCATGCACATGCCATGAGTATCTTTGCATAGTCATGATAAGTGTCGACCTAGGTGTTTGTGTATTTTTTCTATTAGACGCCTCAGATGTCCGGATTACTCGAGTAAAGTACGCCGGCCACGAGTAAAGTACGCCGGCCATGACTGCGTGCACTAACAATTTGTCTAGAAAGAAAAGGATTTTGGTTGTGATTGTGCTATATACATGCTCTGATTATATATCATGTTTCTACTGTCCAGAGTGTTGGCTATGGCTGTTGATGCGGCACATAAAGATCTTTGCATAGTGCTGCGATGGCGTGCCGCCTGTCTTTGTTGAGGAAACGTCGTCGCTCGGCACACATGGAGGACCAAGTATGGCTCATGAAGTTGATGAGAAAACTCCATGAAGGCTAGCTATTGCTTCATTGTAGTAGTTTAAAGTTGTTGGTTGCAGGCTATAGCTAGCCTGTTGGTGTACTCATACGGACCTGTGATTTCGTATCTATGTACGTACGTACGTACGTGTCGACAGGCTCTAGCGGCCCTGTGCTTATGTGAAACAAGGATGGCCAAATTTACATAACTAGCAACTACTTTTAGTGACATAGAAAATCGACTAGTGTACCAGCTTGATTTTCTTCCTTTTCCCGCTTGCATACTTTGGACGATGTAGAACTTCACGTCCGAGCTGGAGCGTGGAGCCTGGAGGCCTTTCTCTACGGCAGAGTAGAAGCCCACGCACACCGCCGAAAGTATGAACGGCCTTTCGGCGTCTTCTCCGCCGCCCACCTCTCCAGAGTGAAATAGAACCAAAGCTTTCGGAGGCAAAACCGGTGTGGAGCTTGACAGTGGAGTGAATTGTCAGACTCTGAACATGCCGTGCCTCCGAAAGCATCATCCCAACAAATTGCTGGATTGACGGCGAACAACTTCCTCATGTGGCTACTAGATCAAGAATCCATCACACATGCATATACCAAACCGAGAATCGCAGTCAGTTACAGAGCAGCCAGACTGACTCGAGTGAGTTAGCTGAAGGTTACAACAGGCCAAACACCTGAAGGCCTCAGAGTATGTACTAGTACAAAGTTACTAGAGATTGATAGATAAGCATCAATGTGTTGGGTTTATATAGGTGGCCGGAACAACAGAAAAAAAACAAGGGAATATAGGATAGGAAACAAAGTAATATAGAATAAGAAACAAATTAAAGCTATAGCATCATAAGTCTTTACAAAGTTTTTTTTTTGGAAACAAGGCAAAAGACTTGCCATTTTTATTGATTAATAAGAGGGTTTTTAGATAGTGCTTACAAACCACGTCTTGGCAAAAAGCCAAGATCAACAACAAACAATTACTCACGAGAGATTAAACTACTAAGTGCTTTTGCCCCTGCAAAGCACCACAAGTGTGCTTATTTCTTGATTTTTGTTACCATCATATCCACGGTGACAGAGTGGCCACGAAAAACTCTTGCGTTCCTTTCCTTCCATATTTCCCATGTGACCAACATTGCGAGCGAGGCCAAAGCCTTCCTTTGTGGTCCTTTCTTGTGGATTGCCTTTTTCCACCACTCTTTGACGGAGTGGAATTGATGCCAAGAAGCCGTGTCGATTTGGTGGAGGCCTAGCCAATTCTTTAACTTGTTCCAAATACTTATGGAGAAGCGGCACTTGAATAAGAGGTGTGATGCCGAATCTTGTCTTTGATTGCATAGCTTACATAGCCCATAATTTGGCCATCCTCTCCGGGCAAGTCTATCCGCCGTCCACACTTTATTTTGTAGGACCAACCAAGCAAAGAACTTGCATTTAGGAGTTTCCGAAGGCTTCCAAACAAGGGGAGGCATCAATGAGGTGGTTAAGCCCAAGAATTGCATATTGTACACCGATTTAGCCAAGTAGAGTCCATCATTTGTAAGCTTCCAAGAGATAGCATCCGTCCTTTGTGGGTGTAGAGTTACATTAGCAAGCTTCTCCCAAAGCTTGTAGAATTGGTCAATATGTTCCAAGGATAGGCCATTTTGGGTGTTGATTTGGGAGACCCAAAAGTCACTGTGCAATGGATTTTGCACCAAACATTTCTTCTTCCTTGATATGTCAAAAATTAGAGGGCGACGTCCTTGTGTATCATTCCATCAAGCCAACTTGCCTCCCAAAAAAGAGCCCTTTTCCCATCTCCAATGATGTCCGTTGTCGCCGCCACGAAAAGGTCATGATCCTTTGTAGTGCAAGTGTTTCCTAGGCCGACACAAGGCTTATCCTCATTTTTCCATTCTTGCCAAAGCCACCTTAATCTTAGGGCCGCCGCAAAATTCTTAAGGTTGAGGATTCTAAGGCCTCCTTTATCCTTATGCTTGCAAATAAGACCCCAATTAACTTTGCATTTGCCACTGGTAACCTTGTTGCAAGCCGCCCATAGGTAGGCTCTTCTTAAAATGTCAATCTTCGCTAGCACCTCAATAGGGACATCAAGGACAGTGATGTAGTAGATGACCACACTTGTAAGCACCGACTTCATGAGGCTAGATCTCCCGGCAATAGTAACATGCTTTCCAATCCATGGCACAAGCTTTGCCGCCACCTTATCTTCCAACGGTTGTAAATGGATTCTTTTGAGGCGAGTCAGCGATAAGGGGTGCCCAAGATACTTCATTGGGAAGTAGGTACGCACGGTCGGGAAAGCTTGTAGGATGTCCTCAAGATCGATGTTCTCACAACGGATTGGCGCCACTTGACTTTTTGTGCAATTTGTGACAAGTCTGGTGACCTTACCAAAATGGTCTAGCATGGAAGCCAAGAAGGTGATGTCGTTTTTTATGGCTTCACGAAGATGGCGGCATCATCGGCATATAGGTAAGTCCTAACCGTGGGGGCGCGTCCATGAAGCTTATGGAGACATCCTTGGTCGGTGGCTTTGCAAAGAATATGATGTAGAGGGTCAATTGTCAACACAAAAAGGAGCGATGAGAGGGGATCTCCTTGCCTAAGACCACTCCCATGCTTTATTGGGCTACCGGCCACTCCATTAAGAAGCACTCTTGAGGTTGAGGTAGAGAGGAACGCCGAAATCCACTCACAAAATTTTCTTGGGAAGCCAAGATGTTGAAGCATGTCCATCGAGTAGTCCCATCTAACCGAATCGAATGCTTTCTTGATATTCGAGTTTGAAGAGGAGCGTCAGACATTTTTCCTTGTGGAGTTTCCTTGCAAGATTATTCACATAGAGGAAGTTGTCGTGAATTCTTCTTTTTTTAATGAAGGAGCTTTGGGAATTGTAAACAAGGCTATGCATGTGATCGGGCCGCCATCATCTTGGAGATGAGCTTCGAAATAGCATGAATGAGACTAATGGGTCTAAAGTCGGCCACATCTTCGGCTCCATCCTTCTTAGGAATGAGGGAAATATTTGCGGAGTTGAGACAATGAAGGTTGTTTGAGTGTAGGCTTGAAAATTGATTGATAATCGTGAAGCTTGTAATAATGCTCCCGTGAAGTCGTCTGGTCCTGGGGCTTTGTCACTAGAGGTATCATCCACCGCGGCTTTCACTTCCTCCTCCAAAAAAGGGGCATCAAGCTCGGAAAGATCACATTGGGGTTGTGAGATAACATTCCCATTAAAATTCTTTGTCCGCGGGGGTCCTCTTTTGATGATCTTGTGGAACTGGTTTTGTATTATTTCCTTCTTTTGATTTTGTTATGTGACCTAACCGTTGTTGTGTTTAAGCCGGTGGATGTGATTATTCCTTATTCTAGCATTGATGCGTAGGTGAAAATATCTAGTGTTTGCGTCCCCCTCTTTCAAGTTCGTCACTCTTGATCTTTGTCTCTTTCTAGCCTTGTCGAGCACCGAGAGGCCAATGACTCTCCTCTCGAGTCGAGTCCGAAGGTCCCTTTCCTCAACACTAAGGCTTCGGGTTTCTTGATCAACATCAAGATGAAGAATTATCTCCAAGGCCATGTGGAGCTCAACCTTTGCATGGGAGAAGACGGTTTTGCTCCACTTACACAGCCGCTGTCCGGTTATCTTTAGCTTGTGAAAAAGGTGTTGGCAAGGCTCAGTATGGGGGATATCTTCACTCCAAGAGTTGTTTACCTCTCCCATAAATAATTTGCAAAACAACTTACACATGCATGCCTAGTTAAACTCTAGCTACCCACTGTATGCTAGGAATAACGCGATTGGCCTCACTTGCTTTATACTCATGGTTTTAAAGGCATCGATCCTAGGTGTCAAGGCGCCCCTCCACCTTGAAAAATTGGCCGTTTTAGGCGCCTAGGCGTCAGAGCTCCTCTAGATCGTCGTAAGACATCTTAACGCCTTAAAAACCATGTTTGTACTTGACATACAGTAGCAAAGTAAGGATGCTTTAACATGTATCGCTATGGTAACATATTACAATTCTATTATTGGCATTGGTAACATACAGATGGAATGTAATATAACAGATCACTTTATGCACATATTCAGAAATTGTATGGTTACCTTTATACCAATAGAAAAAAAAATTGCTTCTTTTGCAGCTAAACTATGCTTTATTTTATGTGCTTCCAAATATATTATACTACAACTAAGTAGAGAAGAATGATATACACTCTATTTTTTAAACTTCTGGTGCAAAAATATAATCCGAAAGATCTAAAGGCTGCACATTTATAATGTGAAAAAAATACAAGTTTTAGAGTGGTTGGGATTTTTAATAACCATCGATCCACCTTGATCTAACAGAGGAAAAAATGGCGGCACCAGACAGTACAAATAGTATGGGGCCAACACAAAAAGAAGTGGGACCGGTACTGTAAAACCGATGTTAATTAGGCTAATTAGAGGTTGATCGTTTGAGTGAACATCTTAAAAAAACTTTATTTTTTCCTCACAAAATAAACAGTAAATTAGATCGTGGGTTCGATCGGTCGATCTATCTATCTCCTATGGTTCTGCTCCACCAATTTCGATGCCATCCTCTCACTACAAATCCCGCCTCCATTCATCCACCACCACCGACGGGTACCGCCCCCCTATGAGCGCATCCTTCCAACCATCGAAGTCGCTACCGCCACACCTTCCCACTGCACGCTGATATGTCCAAAACGTATCTACTCTCTCGAACACTTTGCTATTATTTTTCCTCTATACTTGTGTGATTTGGATACAACTAACACGGACTAACGCTGTTTTCAGCAGAATTACCTTGGTTGCAGAAAATGAACTATCAGGAAAAATCCCAGAAAATATGCCAAAAATTATATTTCACCAGAAGATCCACGGAGACAGAAGAAGATACGGAGGGGAGGCCTGGGGGCCCCAGACCCACCCCAGGTGCGAGCCCACCTGACCCCGCTCCTGGTGGGGGTGTGGCCACCCCAGGCATCTCCTCGGCCTCCCTCTGTGCCTATAAGTTGCCTTTTGACCTAAAAACCGAGGGGGGTTTGATAGTTTTCCAGAAAGAGTTTCGTTCCACCGCCGCCACCAGAAACCATGATTCGGATCCAGAAACTCCATTCTGGCACCCTGCCGGGACGGGGAATTTGGAGAGTATCATCGCCATCGTCATCGCCAACGCATATCCATCAACCACCGATGTTTCCCTCATCCATGAGTGAGTAATCCTCCACTGTAGGCTTGGGGATGGTAGGGATTGGATGAGTTCTATCATGTAATCAAATAAGATCTGTTAGGGCATAGTGCCTAGTATCTCTATTAGTGCTATTTGACTTTGTTGCAACTTGTTGTGCTTAATGCTTGTCACTAGGGCCTGAGTGCCATGATCTCAGATCTGAACTTATTATTGAATCATTATGATAGTATTGTTGTGGTATTATCTGCAAGTTGTATACACATATCATTGTCCGGATCCAAAGGCCCCAAAGTGACAATAATTAGGACAGCCGGAGGGGATGGCTCTGGTGTGAGGATCACATGTGTTCACAGAGTGTTAATGATTTGCTCCGGTACTCTATTAAAAGGAGCACCTTAATTGTCAGTAGTTCCCTAGAGGCTCCGCTGCCACGGGCTGGCTGGACAGAAGATGTTGTGCAAGTTCTCATTGCGAGCACGTATGACTATATTTGGAGCACATGCCTAGGATTGTTTAGTACTTGGATGCTTGTTATTATTTATCTGTAATGTCCTAGTTCTTGAAGTTACATGTTTAGACTCGTCCATGCAACGCCCGTCCATCCATCCCTATGCCTACCGCACTCGAAATCCTACTGTTACCGTTACTGTTACTATTGCTCCTGTTTCACTGTTGATGTTGCTGTTGTTACTACAAACTGTTGCTACTGATAAACTTCTGTGAGCAAGAACTATTTCCAGGTGCAGCTGAACTGACAACTAGTTGTTAAGGCTTGCAAGTATTCTTTGGCTCTCCTTATGTCGAATCAATAAACTGGGTAATACTACCCGCGAAGATTGTTGTGATCCCCTATACTTGTGGGTCATCACACGCATGTGGGACCTTCCTATCCACCACCGCCGACTGGTACCGGCCCCCTTTGAGCGCATCCCTCCAACCACCGGAGCTGCTGCTGCCGCGCCTTCCCGCCGACTGGTACTAGCCCCTAGTGAGCACATCCCTCCAACTACCAGAGCCACCGCCGCACCTTCCCACTACATGCCTGCGGGACCCTCCTTTCACGCCGCCGCCACCACAGAACTATAGTTGTCGTCCGTATACACCCAAATTAGACGTGTCCGACTCTCCAAGCCCTGCAGGTGATCTGTATACTCAACAACTATGTAGATAGGTGCTATCTAGCCATAAACTTGTGGTTTTCCTAACAAATATAATGCTTGACAGTGTAAATGTTCAGTTATTTTCTCAACTGCATGTGGTGTAGTCTATACTTTCTGGTTGATAGTTTAGAAACTCTTTGATAATGATTCCTAGGTAATTTTAATTATGGGAGATGATTTTACTAATTTGGTAATGATTTCTAGGAATGATTGTTGATTCATTTCATACTGTCAACTTGATAGTATTGTTTGGGAAATTTCTTGAATCAAATTAGGAAAATGAATTCTATGACTTGATAGGCATTTACAACTAGGGATTGCTATCAATAGATGTGCTGCTCTGGTGCCTCTCAGTGATAATATGCACAATAGTAGTTTATTGTGCTTTCCTTTTACTAGCTCTAGGATGAAATTTGTGTATCACTTCTACATTAATATGATATCCCTCTCTCGCTCCAATCCATTTCCTAAAATGGAATAATAAGAACAGATACTACTAAGGATCTAGGTTGTCAACTTACTATTTGCAGAATAGACTAATGTCTGGTGGTGATGTTGTGCTTCATTTTGATCAGCTAGATCCTCCTTTTCCTGGTCTGCTCCTCCTTAGATACTTCTCCAATATCCTAGCATGCCCTTCTACTTGTAAGCTTGCTCCTCCTCTTGAGCTGGCTTGTCATGTTCCTTGATGCTCTTAAGTAATCATGGTGATTCTTGGTTTTTCTAGTGGTTTGTCTGGATGATCTGATGACGAACTGGTTTTTTATGATGGTGTTCTTGGTTGTGTAGTGAAAGTGGAGAATATCAGCTGGTATCCAAAACTAAGACGCTGTTGGTTTATGATGTTTTGTAGTGAATATTGGTGTTTAGAGCAATTATTTGGAAAATTTCTTGAACCAAATTTATATAGCCCTAATGTCTTTGATGATATGATTGACCATTGGTGAGTGGTTAATATTGGTGTTTAGAACAATTGTTTGGGTTGCCGATTTGCATGCAAACCTATCATAAACCAAAACTCTAGGACACTCCAGTCCTTCATATCCCTTTTAACTTCCTCCTCCCATGTCAACTTTAGTCGCCCTCTATCCCTCTTTTTATTATCAAAACCCCTTAGAATCTCACTTTTAACCGGTGCTTCTAGTGGCCTCCGTTGGAGATTCCCAAACCACCTTAATTTGTGTTGGACAAGCTTCTCTTCAATTGGTGCCACCCCTACCCTCTCGTGTATCTCTTCATCCCTAATCCAGTTTTTTCTTGTGTGTCCACACATCCACCTTAGCATACACATGTCGGCGATGTGTTGCCTCTTAGTGGGCCAACATTCTACTCCATAAAGCATGGAAGGTCTGATTGCCGTCCTATAAAACTTACCTTTTAGCTTTTGTGTGGCCTTCTTTTTCACGGCTAAAACATGGGGATAGAACACAAATTCCTTCCATAATTTAGCCAACGCTAGGAAAAAGAAAAATACAATTAAACATCTGATTGATGATGCATGAGTTAAATGTGATTATCCTGATGGTAGCAACTTGATAAAATTCTAATTTGAGGGGTTATTTACCTTGGAGGTGAATGAACCAAAATCGGATGTTTTGGATAAGGTACATCGAAAAGTAACTAGTGAGATGAATAATGATCTCCTGGCCCCCTTATCGACTGCGGAGGTAAAGAAGACCCTATTTCTAATAGGCGATTTTAAAGAACCTGGACCAGATGGACTACATGCCATTTTTTACAAAATATTTTGGCCAATGCTTGAAAGTGATCTTAGTAAGGAAGTGTTGGAAGCAGTTAATTCTGAGACTATTCCAGACGAATGGAATTACACTATAATTGTCCTCATACCGAAGGTAAATGATCAAGAGAGAATTACTCAATATAGACCAATAAGCTTATGCAATGTCGTCTATAAGGTAATCCCCAAGATGTTATCCAATAGATTAAAGGTGATTTTGCTAGAAATTATTGGAGAAAACCAGAGTGCTTTTGTTTCCGGCCATTTGATAACGGATAATATCTTGTTGGCATACGAATGTGTGCATAAAATTAAGAAGAAGAGAGGGAAACAAGGTTTATGTGCAATCAAGCTTGACATGCATAAGGCTTATGACAGAGTTGAATGGTGTTTTCTAGAAAAGATGATGCTCAAGCTGGGGTTTGATGCTAGATGGGTCTTACCGATCATGGTGTGTGTCTCATCGGTAAAATACTCAATCTGGTTCAACTCAAATACAATAAAAGGTTTTATGCCAACGAGAGGGATTATGCAAGGAAACCCGTTTTCGCCTTACTTATTTCTTCTTTGTGCGAAAGGGCACTCAAGTATGCTGAACCATGCGGAAAACAATGAGGAGTTTATAGGTGTTCGGGTGTGCCATGATTCCCCAATGATTACATCTTTTCGCATATGACTCGCTTATTTTAATGGAGGCAAATGAAAATAATGCGGAGAATCTTAAATAGATAGTGGACCTGTATTGTAATAGCTCTGGGTAGATGGTAAGTGATACTAAATCAAGTGTTTACTTCAGCCCAAACACTCCAGTGGAGGAGAGAGTTTTGATGTGTGGGACTTTAAATATTGTTACTGAATCTTTGAACAATAGATACTTAGGTCTACCAGCCATGGTTGGAGCGGATAGGAGTGATTGTTTCAACATCTTATTGAAAAGGTTTTGGCCATGGCCAGAATCAATGGATGGAAGGAAAAAATACTCTCAGTGGGAGACAAGGAAATTCTTCTCAAAGCGGTCGCACAAGCTATATTAATGTTTGCGATGACAGTATTCAAATTTCCAAAAAAACATATGTAAAAGGATGCTATTTTGCAACTATGGTGGGGTGATGATGAGATGATCATAAGATAATGCATTGGGTAGCATGGTGAAAGATGTGTATTCCGAAGAGGTGTCATGGGTTTTCGCGATCTGCATATTTTAATATGGCAATTCTTGCTAAGCAATGATGGCGACTGATGGAGAAACCGGGCTCCCTTTGATTTCAATGTAATTTTTGTTTTTATTAAAATGCTTTAGACTGTTCGATATTTTAATGCCAGAGTTCTATTCGCAAAAAAATAGCCCCACCTCTGCCAGCGGTGGACTTTCATTTTTTGCTTCACCAATATTGTTGCAGCTATAAGATTTTTTCTGGTAGTGTTGCTCCAAGTAGGTGAAGCTTGCGCTAACGGATAATAATTCTATGTCTACAAGAAATTCATACTTGTGATTTGGTGCGTGATACTTGCAAATCAGCGGGTAATGCTGATAAACACGAGGGTGTATGCATGCATATTGAGTTAACAAAAATGATTTGTTACTTACATGGGTAGCTACACACACCCCACTGGCTTACACGTGACAGACTGGTCAAACCTCATTCGACAAAACCATCCCACCCCAACCAGAGTTAGTACCTAATATACCCACATGTCCGACCACGACAGTACATTTGAATTCAAAAATAGATACCCACTAACCCCGCCAACCTATATATGCGTAGGATTCAAAATTCCAAATGTTAGATAGCTAGCACATGGAATCCATGGCCATCATAGGCTGCAAAACAAGCACAACGTATTCACGTTGTTCTTCAAGACAACAGTTGCACGAATGCATGCAAGCAAGCTCAAGGCAAGCATGAAAGCAAGCCTAAATGTCTAATTATAGGTACATATGCATGCAACCTGTCACGATTTTCTCTAGCAGTCAAGTACAATCGCACCAACAATCTGTATTAACCTTGTAGCTCTAGTAGTCAATAATTGCTCAGCCGAAGCAGTGAAGGCATGCAAGTAGGATGAATAAAGTTTCCAATAGCAGGTACTAATTCATGCTAGCTGCCATGAATGTTCCAAGTGCAATGTCACCTTCGAATTCGCATTATTTTGTTGCAGCGCAAGGCCACAAGCAGTGGATTCATGAAGCTCACCCAGACGCCGCGGCAAAGGAAAAGTACTGACGGAGCCAATCACCATGCCATATTTACAGGAAGGAAGTTAGAAGGACAAGAAGATATACAGTAACATGTCGTTCGTTCGGATGAACTCACTATATTTTTTATTTCCTATGTACGTCAGGAAACAACATGGCATCAAAAGATCATCGAGTATTAGAAGATGCTTGGTATCATAGGATACTCTGTATTTAAAAAATCTACATGATATAGTATTAAAATATCCTCATGGTATTAAAAGATGCTCGGTATCATAAGATGCTTGATATAAAAAAAATCTTCAGGGTATCAAAAGATGTTTGATATAAAAGAATCTTGGGTATCAAATGCTCTGATTATTTTAGTGGTTAATAGCGCGGGAAAGGAATCTTCATTTCTCGCCAAGTTTTTAGGCGGCAGGCCCAGCTCTTTCTTTAGCTCGCGCGTGTCGGGCACAACACTTCTTTACCTCACGCGGGAAAGGTATCTTCTCTGGCTCAGAGCGCGCCAATGCTAACTACGCCCGCTCACAGCTCGTGCATAATAATTAGTCAGATTATCTTTCAAAGCGGGTCAACACACTAGCTGCTAAAGCCACTGATCTTACAGCGCATCCAACGGTGGGTGATGGATGCAGACGTACCCATGTGAGGAGTGAATCCACACTCATTGAGTTAAATACAGTAGCAGTCCCTATACTTGTTTAGCTCGCTTGATTTAGTGCTTGTGCCCTTGATTCCTAAAAGTTTTCAGACCAACCGCTCTCCTGCAAGTGAGAAACACGTCCATCGTGTCGTTCATCAGCTCAAATTCGATGACAAATATATTTTTGGACTAAATTCAGTCCAATTGATAAGTAGATGGGTTAAATTGAGCAATATTTGAATATCGAATCGAACCACATGGACAAGTGTATGGACTGTTATTGCATTTAACTCATGCATATTCTCTCATAGGTGGCTCGCGGAGCTACATATAATTTAGGGCCACCGCCTTCCAATATTTATTTTATTAAAATCACTTAATATTACTATTTTTTAACTAAACATACCGTCTATTTGGTCCATTTGCCCTCTCCCACCAACCACTAGGCCCAAGCTCCGCAACTGCCTCTCCTAACGGAGGCGTAAAGCTGATGATAGCCTCTTGAACTCTATGAAATAATTAGGTGTTTACTTTTGCCTTTTTTTAGTTTTAGTTTATATATTGTGTTTTCCGTTTGATATGTTCATGTGGTTGAAGGTTATGTTAGGTATTCCCTCCGACCCATATTAGTTGACTCAACTTTGTTTAGACACGGATGAATCTAAACTAGATACTTAACTAGATACATACAGATCTAGACAAAGTTGAGTTAACTAATATGGATCTTTTCTTATTCTGTTTGGGCTGCTTCATTCAGTATATGCTTTATTCAGTATTTGTCATGTTATTTATGCAAGTAGCTTAAAGGTCTTGGTTATCTTATTAATCTGCAGTAATTTTTGTTTACTCCTATATTCACCGTCTCTAGTCGTTGTATCTTGATTTGAGGCTTGCTCCAACCTTCTTCTCCGAAACTCATCCAAGGCCATGTCCAAACCCATATCCAAAAATTGGTATTACCCACGCATTGGCATACCATACTCTTCAATCTATGTCCCACACGATCAGTACAACCCTAATCCATATCATGTATGTGTTGGTGCCGATCATAGCCGCTGTCGGCTAACCATGAGATCACGGCTGCCGCCGGCTAACCTCGCGATCGCCGAGGCTACAAGATAGTCCGATACAGGCACCATAAAACAGTCCAGCGCGCACACCGCAAGACAATTCTACATGTATCCAATGAGACTAAAAAATGTAGCCATATAGTCCGGTTAGCCTCGTTTCCAACACGCCAGACCGTCTGGAAAAAATGCTCCCAAACTGTCCGGCCTTTCATTGCACCGCCGTCCGCCATCGAGCTACGCGTTGCTGCCAAACCTGTCGGAATGAGGCTCGTGTCGGCTAGCGTCGCCTCGCAGTTCCGGCCAGCACCGCCTTGTCGTCCCACACGCCCGCCGGCCAAGGCCACCACTGCTCGGAAGAGTCGCCATCGATGAGCCAGTGTACATACATACTCGTATCCATATGTATGCACTGGTGGAGAACGAGGCTGTCATCCCGGTTCGTGAGGGGCTTTAGTCCCGGTTGCTTAACCGGGATGGGTAAATGGGGACTAAAGCCCCCCCTCCCCCCTCCCCCTCCCTCCCCCGTCGAGTCCCGGTTGTGTTGCGAACCGGGACTAAAGGGCTTCCACATGGACGCTATCTGGAGCGAGGGGGGCACAATTTGTCCTGGTTCGTAATACGAACCGGGATCGGTGTTTCTCTGATGTGGCTGCATTTGAGGCACTTTTTTGTGCCGCGAAAGAGAATTCATTTTGTATTTTTTCTATTTATTTTATTTCGCATTTAATATTTTCCTTTTTATTTTTTGTTTTACACTCAGCAATAAAGAAACCATTATACTCCCTCCGTTTCAAAATATAAGATGTTTTAGTTTTGTAAAGAAAATATATTACTTTTTAAACAAGTCTAGATACATTTGCTTCACAAAACATCTTATATTTTGAAACAGAGGAAGTATTACACAACATCATTATGTGAATATAGAGATTGAAGTGTTGAACATATTACAAACGGTACAAGAGTTTCATGCATATATATACAATATAATCTCCTTTTTACAAGAGTCCCTATTTCACTATCGACATTTTCTGATGGTATTCTCCTATTGGTGGTAGGACCTCTACATATAAGAATCCCGCAAATTCGTCTTGATTTGCTCGTACGCGATCCTTTGATAGAAGACCGTTCCGTAGCCATTCGAACTAATTTAAAGGAGTCAATACATATAAATGAAACTAAACACAATTGATGGTAATAAAATTGTGAATATTTTTTAAGTACGTGAAGTTGTTCTAAATTTCCGCCCTTATCACAGGTCGTCTGACGAATGAACTCGCAAATATAGTATCCATATAAATTATTTCCGGGTCCTTGCGTCAGACACTTTACGATAACATAGTTCAATCAAAATAATAATCAAGCATGATAATGATATCGAAACTAGAATCAAAGAGATGCATGGATCTAGCTAGTAGTACTTACATCTATTGGGTGAAATGTAAGCTCCTCTTTCCATTCACCCTTAGCCTTGTTGGTGAATTGTTTCCAAGCATTGTTCATCAAAGAAAATGAATAAAAGGAGTTATTAATTACTTAATATCAGAAAATGAACAAAAATTGCTGATATGGTGTCATAATGATTAAAATTACCTCTGGAGCAGTGTCTGCATGTCCGCCCACGTCTTAAGGGGTTTATGTTTTGAGTCCATGACTTATACTACTCATTTGTCAGGTTAAATGATTAGCAGAATAAAGTGAAAGCTGCGCACGCATAACTCATCAATTATGCACTTAACATCGAGTAAGCAAAATAGAATATATACAAGATAATAACACTCACTCGTAGTTGTAAGGAAATAGTATTTCCCTTTTTGTTTTTTAAACCTTAATGCCTTTACAATTTTATCCTCCGTATCCTTGGTTTATTTTGGAGATTATGTTGATGAACAAAATATGGGTCAATGAACCCAATATCATAGATGCGTCCACTTTTGCATTCGAGAATCTTAATTCTGCAAAATATAATGAGTATAATTATACATGCAATAAACAAGGTGAGCTAGCTAGAGACTTAATTACAGAAATAGTACTTACAGACAATAGGCATTAACGATCGCTTGGTCGATGGCGTCTTGATTGAATAACTGAAATAGTTCCTCAAATTCATTATCTCGGCATCTTTGTACCCGTAATGCTCGTTTCTAACTCCCAGCATTATCTGTTTTTTCCCTTCCTTTGAGGCTTGCATGTACCACTTATGCAATTTTCGCATTTTTGTTGGTAGATGCTTGACCTCCTCAGGTTTGATGATAGAGTTCCCATGCCGGTATTTTTATGCTATATCAGCCACGGGGAAGTACTCTAACTAGGATAAGTACTGAGAAATAGTCATACCTTGAGAAGTGGCCGCATCTCCGTATAGTGCAACTAACTTCGGATCACACTGCCCTTCGACCGCACATCTGATCGACCCCACCTTGGTATCGAAAATGACCTTGAGCGGGGGACACGATTGTTTTATTTGTTTTCTAAGCTGGGGAACTGATTTCCCATTTTCACTACTACTCTTCGACCACACTTTTGATGCATGTGACTTGAGAATAGAGCGCTCATAGTTTGATGACAACCTTGGCTTGGGTTGATGACGGGTCTTCGGCATTTTTTGCACTTAGGCTTTTTCTTCTTCGGTGTTGGGGAACTATGGATCTTTTGACCGCTTCATTTTATCAAACCACTCTTTTATTTGGGCCTTTGAGATCACCTCATTCTCCTCTAGAGTATAGTCATAAGGTCTCTTGGGAGGAACCTTTGGTACTTTTGGGAGGGAGTCCAGTCGACGTCTCGGTGACCGGTTACCACTCCCAGAGTAGCGGTGGTACTCTTCCTCTTTTGTCCCTGAGCCATAGTGGGATGAGACGGCTGTCGCGGCGGCGAAGACGGCTATGCTGGAGACGGCTAATGCGGCGGCGAATACGACTGCGCTAGCGGTGGGTGAGGTGGCGGAGACGACTATTGCGCTGGAGACGGGTGAGGCGGCAGTGAAGATGGAGTGCTCTATGACGTTTTTGGCTTCTCCTAGTTCAGTCACATCCCCTTCACCTGCAGGGTAGTCAAGCTTCAGCTGGTGAAATCCGGTGATAACTTCATCCACCCTGACAACAGCATAGACCTATGGAACTGGACAACAAAGGTAAGTTGGTTTAGGTCCAATTGGTAAGGCATAGCGGACCTCCACCTTCATGGTTATGTTCACTACTTTCACATGTAGTTCACAATGTGTCGTCTTCGTGATATCATCCACTGGGTATCCAAGAGGATCCATCATCGGTGCATCATCATCATCATCACCCCCGCAGTTCCGTGGAAGCCACGCTGCTTTTCTGATTATTAGATAGCCCGGTAGCATCGAATGCAGGTTCTACTATGAGCCATTGAGATGGCCTGGTAGTACCTTGCTGGCTAAGTGCGTCAATTTTATCATGCTGCCGCTTTAATTTTTCTTCTATGTTATGCATCCGGTCTGCCTGTTTACTTGCTTCAATTTCATCCTTTTCCTTTATCCTCTTATGGCTTCTATCGGGATATTTCTTCCTACCGACGGGAAACCCAATTTTCCATGGTTTGGAGCTTGATGTGCCTCGTATTCTTCCTGTGTGCTCATCATTCCCAAGGGCGAGCGTGAGCTCATCATTCTCTCTATCGGGAAGGAACCTCCCCTCTTTAACAACCTTTACTGCATTTCTAATGTCTTTGATGGGTACATGATTTTCATCATGTCTTTTGTTATATATGCACTTACCTTCTGAGTCCAATGTTCCCCATGCCCGTAAAACCAATTCTTTACCCGTTCGAGCCAATTGTCGGTCTCTGTAGTGATCCCTTTAGCATGAAGGTCGGCCTCGAGTTTCTTCCACTTAGGCATGCTAGCCCTGTAGCCACCTTGCCCCATAGTATGGTTATACTGCTTTTTAGCAACATTTTTCTTATTTGTTAAGACCTTTTTAGAGCTAGCTCTTATTGCTTGTACGCCACAAATTCATCTTAGTAGTCTTTTATCTTCTCATATGCTCCAGTGAAATGCGGAGTCTTCTCTTTCACGATAATATCAAGGTGCAATCTTTTCTTTCAGTTGGTGAATTGCTGGGCCATTTTCTTAAGAGCCCACTCCTTGACGTTTTGCTTTATGTTATCAACAAAATGCTGGGAATTCTCTCTATCCTCATCATTTGGATCCTCCTAATTTGGATCCACCTCTAGCGTCAGAAGGGTGAAATTAACCATGAGTTTATTCCAAAGAAAATCTTTGGCTTTGTCGCCGACATATCTAGCTCCCCCATCCTTTCTCCTATTCCATTCTCGAACGGTGATCGGTATGTAGTCCCTAACAATAACTCCGCATTCCCGACAAATTTGTTTTTAACATGAGAGGGAGTTGTCGGTTCGCTGCCTTCAGTGACTTCTTCGATCCTGTACCTTTCATGGTCTTCCAACTTTCTGGCTGAGCCTCGTTTGCTCTTTGCTGAAGATTTGCTCGATCCGAAGGGCTAAAAGAAGAAAGAGCATTACCATATGTATATAGACAATAGAGGATTAATTAATATATATATATATGCACCTCACCGGATTTTTTAATATTTAATGTTCCACCGGAGCCATCGACTTCTCCCTCACCGAAGCCATCTCTTGAGTCGAGAAGAGGATCTCCCTCACCGGAGTTGTTTAGATAATCGAGGTGACATCGATCTTCCATGCAGATCATATCCCGGAGCATGTTTTCCTTTTCTTCGTCTCTGCCATGTGGTTTCAAATTTTCTGCAGAAGGGAAAAGCGAATGAGTCGAATCGGGTAAACGAGGAGGTTAGGTAGGCGAGATTTGAGGGGCTAGGGTGTCGTGGTTTGACGACGAGATCACCTTAAATGTAACCCCATGCTTGACAATTTAAACAGGGCCCGAGAGATATAAACCCTAATTCAGACAAACCGTAATATATGGCACGCGCATTGCCGCACCCGTCCATTGTCCCTATATGGCGTGCGTTGCCGCGCCCGACCCGAAGAAATTACACCCCCGAACAAATATGAAGGGATTAATTTGTGCTCACATAATAATATATACATACACAATAATAATCCCTAACTAATAATCCCTAATATAATCTTCACATATATACATACGCAAAAATATAATCTACACATTTAATCCAAATATATACTTACATTTGTCCATCCACAATAATATATACATACACAATAATTCCCTAATTCCCTCTAATTCCATTTGTCCCCCTAATTCCAAATATATACTTATTACATTTGTCCATTTGTCCCTCCAATTCCCTAATTAACTAAACCTAACTAATTAACCTAGCTAAATTCCTATCTAATAACCTTTCTAAATTCCTAAGTAACCCAGCTAAAAAAACTAATTAACCTAGCTAAATTTCTAACTAACCTAGCTAAAAAAACTAATTAACCTAGCTAAATTCCTAACTAACCTAGCTAAAAAAACTAAGTAATTAATTACCGAGAGTGGGAAGCAAACGGCGCACTGTGAGTGGCGGCCGGGTGTGCGAGCGGGCAACGAGCTCGGTGGCGGTCCGGTACGCAGGCGACGATGGGGGAGACGGTGGCGCGGGCGATGACAGCGGTGGTCTGGTGTGTGGCGGCCGGGGCGCGTGCGGATGGCGAATGCGGTCCGGTGGTGGCGCGCGCGGACAATGGCGGCGGTCCGGTGGGGCACGCAGAGCGGCAAGCTCTGGCAGTATGCCAGCGTTGTCGGAGATCAGGGTGGCACCTCCCTACGCTTCGGATGAAACAGTTAGCAGAAATGAGATGGGAAAGGAGAGGAGGCGCATGAGTTATAAAGGAACTGGCCTTTAGTCCCAGTTGGTGCTAGGAACCGAGACTAAAGGTGCTTTAGACACGGTTGGTGGCTCCAACTAGGACGAATGCTCTCATTCATTCGTTCTGGTTGGAACCACCAATCGGGACGTATGTCCTTTTTAGGCTAACCCAAAACGGCGTGCGCGGAGGGTCTTTAGTCCCGATTATTTGCATAAACCGGGACGAAAAGTCCTTTTTCAAATATTTTTTAAACTTTTCAGTCCAGGTTCCGTCTTATTTCTTATTTAGGTGTTTATATTTGAAATGGTAATCAATATGAAAAGTGTTTGAATTTGAATAACTAATTCAAAATCATTTTTTTTTCTAAAATAATCATTCGAACTATTCAAACTATTAACCATTTTGCCATTTTCAATTAAAAATGTATTAACTATATTTTTTTTGCATATTTTGAAATCTGAAAAAACTTTCAACATGAAAACTGTTTGAATTTGAATAACTAATCCAAAACCATTTTATTTTTTCTAAAAAAATTATTCTAGCTATTCAAACTATTAACCATTTTTCCATTTTCAATTAAAAATAAATTAACTAACATTTTTTGCATATTTTGGAATCTGAAAAAACTTTCAACATCGAAAGTGTTTGAATTTGAATAACTAATCCAAAACTATTTTCTGTTTTCTAAAATAATATTCTAACTATTCAAACTATTGACCATTTTGCTATTTTCAATTAAAAATGCATTAACTAATTTTTTTTGCATACTTTGGAATCCGAGAAAACTTAACATGAAAAGTGTTTGAATTTTAATAACTAATCCAAAACGATTTTTTGTTTTTTAAAATAATTATTCAAACTATTCAAACCGGACCCACTTTTTACAAATTCGGCAGATATTTGTCTTTTTCACCTGGGAAGGACGGAAAGGTTTGAGATCTCCTGGTTGGGAGATCGTTCATGTAAGGTGGTCTAGTATTTTTGAAAATGGGGTGGTAGTATTTTAAAATAGCATTTTGGTGGTTGCTTCACAAAAGCCTCATTTTTACGCTCGAAAAATGAAAAATGGCTTTTATATGTGACAAAAAGGAAAAATTTCTCCTGCAACATTGTGGGCCATCCCAAGTTGCACATACATGCACAATATAGGCACAGTATTACAAACTATGCCGCGATTCTGCATATAACATTGATCATATAGACCGAAAGCCATGAAACCTCGAACATGAAAGGTTATTTTGTGAAGGGTTTTTTGAGACATAATCAATATAAGAAGTTTGGTATTTTTTTGCAACTATGTCACAGAATATGACACCACGGGATTTATATTGTTCAGACCGTTTTTTAATTACTTATGCCCGTTTCAAACTATTGTCAAAACGACGGGCATGAAGATAGCGGATGAGCCTCGTTAAAACTTGCATTGGACCTCTAAAGTCTAGGAAGTTTCTCTTGATTTTTTCTCCACTGCGACCCATCAGCGAGTTGTCTCAACTTCCAATCTTTCTTACGGTCTTTTTTGTGCCATCGCAACAACCTGACATACTCTTTATTTCGGAACAACCGTTTCAACCATGGTATTAAATGAGCATACCACATAACCTGAGCAAGAACCCTCTTCCTGGGGGAGGGGGCTCGACATCGCCCTCAACATCATCAGGGTCATCTTGTCTGATCTTATATCAGAAAGCAGTGCATACCAAACATTTATCTAAATTCTCGTACCCCTCACCACGGTAGAGGATGCGGTCATTATTGCATGCATGTATCTTATTCACATCTAGTCCTAAAGGGCAAAGAGTCTTCTTTGCTTCGTACGTACTCTTGGAAAACTCATTATTCTTTGGAAGCCTCAGCTTCATTATTTTCAGTAACTTATTAAATTCCTTGTCAGATAAACCAATCTTTGCCTTCCATTTTAACAATTTCAGTGTGGTACCGAACTTTGTGCTGCCATCTTCGTAATTTGGATACACCAATTTTTTGTGATCCTCTAACATGTCCTCCAACTTCAACTTCTCCTCTTATATTTTACGGTCTCGCTTTGCATCAGAAATAACCCGATCAAGATCATCAGCGGGCTCATCTGATGTCCTTTCTTCACCTCATTCTTCTTCATTGTCTTCCATTGCAGTATCACCGTATTCAAGGAACATAGGATAGTTGTCATCACTGTCTTCTTCTTTATTATCTTCCATCATAACCCTCCTTTCTCCTTGTGTGGTCCAATAATTATAGCTTGTCATGAAATCACTCCGAACCAGGTGGCCGCGAAGGATTTTTGAGAAAGAGTACTCCTTAACATTCCGACATTTAACACATGGACAACGCATAAAACCATTGTCTTTGTTTTCCTTAGCCACATTGATAAATTTATCCATGCCTTTAATATTTACTCGTATTCACGTCGGTCACCGTACATCCATCCGAACATCATAAATAGTGAAATGACCACTTTATATCGACACATGTATTGTATCAATGACAAATAAAAAGATAAGGTTGCTAACCTCGATCGAGGAGGAAAGAAATAGGAGAAATCTCAAGTGTGGCTCGGTCACCTCATATCATTTTTGTTTTGTGTAAAATCAAGCGGCATCATTTCCTCAGGCATTTCATCGAACACCTCACGTGCATAGGAAAAAACAAACTAGCACACACATCTCACACTTTCCACCAAGAAAAAACAAAGAAGAGAGGGAGAGGGCTTGATGGAATTTATAGGCAGTCAAACTATTCGTCCCGGTTTATAGCGCAAACCGGAACTAAGGTATGCGGCATGCCACGTGTCTAATGCAAAACCTTTAGTCTCCGTTTGTGTCACAAACCGGGACGAATATGCCCTTACGAATTGGGACGGATGCCTCCGGCTCCTGAGCGACGCTCCGACAGCTTGAATTGAGACGAATGCGAGCATTAGTCCCAGTTCGTGGCGCGACCGGAACAAATGCTCCGAGAGCTCCCAAATGAAAGGTTATTTTTCTACTAGTGATGCTACGTACTCGTACTACAATTTAGTTGAGCCATATGTATTTTGTACATGCTATATATACCTGTTTAGTATTAATTACGAAGAGATATCAAGCAATCTCAACCGTACTTGTGTTTGATTTTGCTCTGACTTTGGAGAAGGGAGTTGTACCGGAGCAAACACCTCCTGATTTTTCAGTAGACCTTGTTTACAGTAGCGAGAGCCATACACCTACACAACATAACTAACCGGAGCTTGATAAGGGTCCAGTCCCCTCGCGCTCAAATAAATGTGATTTCCAGGTGCAATAATCATGCATCACATCTGTCCGAGGGAATACATGTAGCACATAATGTATATTGGGTATCGCATACGATAATATTCTGCACAAGATGGACAACTAGCATTAATTCGTATAAATCTTTCTCCTGACGACTGATCATAAGCGTATAGAATAGGTTTAGTAGATCACTGATTGTACCGAATTTATATATAGGTGGCCGAATTCAGCATCTGATTTTCAAGCACAATCTATCTTTTCAAGGTAGAGGCGCCTCTTTAGTGTTCCCACGCATCTCGTCTCATTGGAAGGGTCCATTTGTAGCTAAGCTAGCACGAGCCATGCACACTACACACGTCTAAATATATACTACCTTCCATCTCTATTCTCTTCATAACGAATCAGCACACAATCTAGCAGCACGTCTTCAGCCAAGCCAGCCGTTGATGTCCTCGTCCACAGAGCTGGCTGATACTTTGTGTAAAATCACGGAGCATGCACTTCTTAGTTTCCACAAGCGCCCAAATATGTTAATAAAGTCCATATACATCTATCGATGTAGAGGCCGAGATCTTATCCCCATTTTGAAAAAAAAAAAGCTCCACAATATAGAGCTGAAGCCATTTTTTTCATTCGCGAAAGAGCACCCAGATCTATTAACCACGCAAGCAGTACAAGCAACCCCGTAAAATAAAAAATTACATTGAAGTCCATAGGGTAACCATCTAATCTTCTTCTTCTCAATTGGGCCAATGACTAGGCTTTAAAATTTTCAAATGTGTGGAATAAGAGTCGATAAAGTATATTTATTTACTTTTCAGCATCTAGTACTCCCTCCGACCCATATTAGTTGACTCCAATTTAGATGTATCTATCACAAAAACATGTCTAGATACATTCAAATTGAAGTCAACTAATATGAATCGGAGGGAGTAACTTTTTTTGAAGCTTTGGTGAATACATAGGGAGTGGCCGTGCCACATGTCGGCGGTCAATATGCTTTCCGTTTGTTTGAAACGGTGAGACCAATGAGTTAGGTCTGAGATGATGTTCCTTATCGAACTTGTTGTGCTCTGGTCTACTGCCCTAGAAACTTTGGCATTCGTGGCATCCCAAATTTTTGAAAGGATGATCGTGCGACTGAGTTCAAAATGGATCATGGCAGGCCCTAAGGTAATTATGTTGACCAAATGTTGGGGAAGAGAGAGATGTTTGGTTGGATCTGCGTCTTGTGCCATATAGCTGTGAGTGACGGACAGTCGAAGAACAAATGTTGTCTGTCTTCAACAAGTGCAGGGAATCATGGGCATGTCGTAGACTGAATGATGTTCTTGTTGAAGAGGTTTTCCCGTGTGTTCATCCTGTCCAAGTACACAAGCCATCTGAAAATCATGACCTTAATGGGAACCCTTGAGGTCCAGACTTGTGCTGCCTCATGGTCAAGTAGCGTTGACTGTAGTGAGGCATATGATCTCTTGGAGGAGAAACATGATCCATCGAGAAGCATTCAAACACCCTTTTCTTCTGTTAGCACCAGGTCTTGCAGGAGAGAAGATAAAAGGACACGCTACATTAGCTACATTAGTCATGCGGTTCCGTATACCGCTGTCATTTCCATTAAGCAGAACCTCATAAACAAATGCATTTTGTTGAGTGTGTTGTGAAAATAGAGTTGGGAAGGCGGTGGCTAAAGGTTCTGATAGAATCCAAGTGTCATGCAAAAATAATATTGACCTACCATTGTGAACCATCTATATAATTGGGAGAGCATGGAAATATGTCTTGCAAGGATCTTGGCTAAGTAGGATGGGTTTGAGGCTGTATGTGGATCTGGTGTGTGTGAGTGGATCCAATGTTTCCATGACATGTAAGTGACGAAGGATAGTTTTCACGATCCGTTCGCAGTCTCACTTCCGAGGAATGAAAGAGAGCTTATTTGTTTGGCGGATGGCTCGGGCCAGCAGGTTTGGATCTCAAAGATGAAGATATGTGTATAATGGGATAAATCCCTTAGACTTTATTTATAAGGTGATCAAGAGATCGTATAATGTGTCTACAAGATGATATTGGTGGGTTTATAACGCTACTCAATGAAAGAGATGAATCTAGAGCTATGACTAAGGCTTATGGCGAAGACTTGGACGATTATGGCGTGTACTTCTAGAGTGAATGTCTTCGAGTACTTATATGCATTGATGGTGGCCGAGTCGTCTTAGTCACGTTAGGTATTCATCTTGTCATGCATGTAATCGTGATATTCAATCTCCATTGTACGTACGTATGGTTTTCGGGATCTCTAGAGAGTCGTCTTGCTGCCCCATAGGTCAAGTCGGTGATGTTTTAGGTCATTTGAGAGCTTCTAGATGCAGGCCTCCAGGTCCTTGATCGTCAGAGATCGCCGTGGGAAGGAATCGTGGGATTAGGCCGATGTCTAGTATAGGCCCGAGTTTACCCATCACCAACAAGCCCCCGATCAGTACCTTTAATAAGAAGACCTTCCTTGTAGCAGAGCTGCTGTAGCCCATACCAACCTTCGCCTGGTGAGCTCAATGACTTCGTCTTGGTCTTGAGGCGCGACGTCCTTGTATATGCTCTAGGTCCTAGTGCAAGGTCTCTGGCAAGTGCATACATAGATGTGGTAGACCTCCCCATATGCCAGTTCTCAGAGCAGGTCAGATGATGAAGGAAATGTGCCCTAAGGCAAATAATAAAGGAGTTTATTAAACACATTTCATTAGTTCATAGTAGTTTTATATCATGCTATAACTATATCAACAAAGAAACATTGATATAGGTGTGATATATAAACAAACCCAAGTCCCTAGTAGCCTCTATTTAACTAGTTCATTGGTCAATGGATGGTCAAAGGTTTCCTGACCATGATAGTGCTTCGGCACCTAATTGACAATGGAGCTATCTCATTAGAGAATGAGATAGTGGACACCGTTCTGTAGATGATTGTTGCAACATTATCATATCACAAAGTTCATAGTTGCAATTGTCATAAACATAGTGACTTGTTTTTCAGACCGTGAGACCATATTTAATCGCTGTCACCTGAGAGTACTTAGAGAACATCAAACGTCACTATGTGAAAAGGTGATTATAAAGGTGTCATCAAGTACTCAGAGGGGCGGGTTGAGGTGTATAACGTAGACCTGACCCCATGATCCATGACCTTTTGGGGCTCTTTTTCCATAAATACCACTGCTCAGACCTTTCTGTTTGTACCCCTTCCAACTCTTCTCTACTAGAGCGAAAAAACCATCGTTTCCAAGCATCCACTTCATGTCCGGCGGCAACAGCTCCCACCAGAGGCGAGAAATCCAGCATACTCAGTACGCGGAGAGGACGTTGAGAGCTCGCTGCTAGTCTGGGGGAGCTCCACCGCTCGCTGCGCCTCTTGACGAGGTGGTGATCCTTGGCCGCCTGAGGGATATTCAGGCCAGGAGGACCATGGCGGAGCACAATGTTCCAGTGGCGCCATCCGGAATTAATATAGAGTTAAGGGTACTCTACCTGTATAGAGTTATGGAATTAAGTAGTCTCAATCGGTGCCATTAAGATAGAGTTAAGGGTACTCTACCTGGATAGAAGATATTATATCAAGACATTAAGATCTAAAAAAGAGTAATTACATCCAAATAGGAAGTCTGATGGAAATGAAATTGTCTTGGTTATTTGTGATGTCAAGATACTCTTGGATATTATCTCACTAACTGGAGAAGAGAAAATTGCATTGGAGTCAAAGGCGTTGGTTGTCATCAAAGCATATTGTGTGTTAGTGTAGTATTCTAGAGTTTCATGGCCCGGGCCAACTAAGAGACTATATGAAATATATACCACATAAATCATAGGTAAAATAAAAATAATAATAACAACGTTGAGACAAAGAAGATGAAAAGGATGACAGTAAAAAAGAGAGATGGTCAAAAGTTTTGTATGTGCATTAATGCTAATTTTGATTAATAGATATAGCATGAATTGCAGAGTGGTAAGTAAGATTCAAGACAAATGTATCCTCGATGTAACCATGGAAGAAAGATAGATAATTTATTCGTTCCTCATATTTGTATTTCATTTTTTATCCTTTTCATGGTTAATAACTATTAATCTATGTTCTAATCAAAGTACTCTCTCCAAAATAAAAAACATAAATGTTAATTTGTTGAATCGTTGTTTGGTTAGTAAACCACAACCATTTCATCATTATAATTGCACTTCATGGAACCACATTATTAATACATCCTAATGTTAGATCTCAACTCGGTTCAACATTGAATTTTTTTTATGTTTGAACACATGTCCATGTGACCCTATTTTTAGATCTTAATAAATGCACATAAACATATCATAACTGTTACTCCCTCTATCCCATTTTAAAGGACACATATAGAAAATCTCTAGGCACTAGGCTTTCTCTGATTGGGGATAATTTGGCTCTCACTAATCCTTTGATTGGTCTTTCTCTAAAATTAAATGCTTATGTGCCTAGGAGGTGTGGGTGTTTTGGGATTGCATGATTTTCAATATGTGTCTTTTAAACCGGGATGTAGGGAGTAGATATTTGTAATTAATCTAAATAAATAACAACCATAGTTTTGATGGAAAGCTGATACTAACTTGTTAAAATTTCTGTTTGTATGATAGATTGATCCAATGGTACATAAGTGAATATCTCAGTGCAAACGTACTTTAGTTTTGCAAGCAGGATATTACATGGCTTGCTTAGCCGTGCACAAACAAATAGGGAGGCTTATAGAGCTACATACTTGCTCTACCAAACATGTGACAACTGATCTAGCAAGATTGTAGATTGCACATCAGTTTTGTTGGTTGATCTTACATCAAGTTCAGACGAACTATATAAACATGCTATTGTGAAAAAGAATCATTATCATTAGATTTCTTATGAATATTTTCATGAATTTGTACTTACCCAACATAATTATATATAAAATAATGTTTAAAAATTAGAACTTGATGGTATCTATATCTAAAATGTTCACTGCATCTTTTTTAGAATATAAAACTATTTTACGTAGGCTAATTGGCCTATCTAAAATGTATCATTTTTTTGCAAAACAAAAAAGTATCATATTATGAAACATTGGTAGTACTATTTTGTAATGAAAAAGATAATTAGAATAAAATTGTATATAACATGAATTAATGTGTTACTTTCAACACCCTAAAGATGGTACCCTCGCATTTGGAAGGGCCAGTGTGCTAGTTCTCATTAAAGAGGAATCCCTTCGGTCACATACTCCCTCCGATCCAAATTAAGACCTCAGATTTTTGTAGATTCGAATGTATTTAGCCATATTTTAGTGCTAGATACATCCAAATCTAGAAAATTTGAGGCCATTAATTTGGATCAAAGGGAGTAGAAAGAATTATTACCAAGCAATTATTTTACTTAGCTTGCAATATAATCCAAAAACTAAATAGAATAGTAGTGGTTAGGCAGTGGTGGAGCCAGATTTCCACATTGGGTATTCGGAGTTAAAAAACTTTCCATCACACCAATATATTATAAGAACCGAACTACAAATTTTATATACTCCCACCGTCCTAAAAAAGATGTCTTAAGTTTGTCTAAACTTGAATGTATCTAACACTATTTAGTATATAGATACATTCAAATTCGAACAAACTTGAGACATCCTTTTTAGGACGGAGGGAGTAATAGTGACAATGTCTCCAGTAATTAAAGTACAAAAGAATAATGGAATAACATTATTTAACTCTACCATCTCCTAAAGCGAGCGATGATGTCAAAAAGGAAATTACAAGTGAAGTGCTTCTTACCTTGAGTGAGCTGATCTTTTTTTTCTGTTCAAGGTAGAATTTAGCACCAACCGATCAGTTTTGATTCTAATCCTAAATTCAAGGTAAAAAACTGATCAATTCTGATTCTGGTTTCAAGGTACAAAATAGAAATAATAACTGAATCCTTCTTCTCACGGTGGTGATTGAAATCAGATAGAAGTGGATGATCTGATCATGCAGAATGCAGAGCGTTCAGTTCGCACTAGTACTTTTGAGACTTTCATCTACCACTACATCACAGTTTGGACACGAATTGGGCAGGCTGTCGGCCGGCCGCGGACCGCTGGAGCAGAGGGATGGCTGCGTCTGTGGATATTCAGCACAGCACCACATCGATGTGCGGGAGGCCACAGCCAATCCAGCCCAGCAGCAACCAGCACTACCGCCAACACCACATGGAAATGACCTGGGTGACTTGAGAAAATATGAACTTGAGGATATATTGATCGCCTTTTCAGAAACAAATCATTAGTATCTCAACATGAATCAGGAACCATTCTTGTTAGTCACCAAGCAATGTAAACATAACCAAATTCTTTTCAGAAGAAAAATAGTACCCCAACCATGACAGTAGTAAATACAGCCTGAATTACAGGGATTCAAGTTTTTTAAGTTAAAAAAAAATCTAAAGCTAGAGTTTGGACAAATTGCATAGTCCCAATTCCCACTACAGGAAACGAGCCAGGCGCCGACAGCCAGCTCCCGTCGGTGTAGCCCACAATTGTCATCGGCGTAAGAAAAACATCGTCGTAGCGTCTGCGGGGCCTACATCGGCGATTGACGTCCGTTTGGTATGGCAATAGCGCTACACTGAGGACAATGCCGTCGGTCTAGGATAGCGACCGTTTGGTATAGCGGTAGGCCTAGGTTTTCTTTCGATATTTTTAATCTATTATTATTATTTTTTTCAATTTGTTTTTCAATATTTTTTGAATTGTTTGACTTGTTAATCTCACGAGCGGTCTTTTTTTAAATTGTTTGACTCGTTAATCTCAAAAGCATCATTTTTAAATACGCTTAATCTTCGGTCAAATTACACTCATGGTCAAACTTCCCGATCGATCACCCATCCTCGTATTACTTCAGCCTTAGCATGCTTAACTTCTATGTTCATTTCGGATGAGCTTTCGATAAGAAAATTATACCTTATTGATAATACTACCATATCAATCCTATTAACCCTTGAACCATGGTGTCACACGCCTTTATTTTTCAAATTTCAAAAAATTATTTAAGTAATAGAAATGAATAATTAATAATAATCTTGAATTCAAATAACAATAAAATGAATATGTTTTTTTGCCTTTTTCTTTTTAATATGGAATAATTCATATATTTAAATCCGTAAATCGGAATTCAACAAATAATATGTCCATATCGATCAAAAAAATAAGAAGAATCCAAACATCACATCCCTATCATATTTTTAATCATGCATCATCTCTTTTAAATAAAATTTATTTATTAGTGTTCAATTGTTCAAAAAATCATATCAAAATTTTCTTTTTGAATTTGAGGTTTCTAAAAATATCCTTAGCCTGGGGCTGAGCTTCACTAAAATTGCAGTGGATCTCTGATGAAATATCATATTATGAACCTAAAAATGTTTTTTCTAAAAAATCATAAGCATCAGATCATGTACCTGTAGTTCAAATCTGGCCTACTTTCTATCGATTTGGAAGGAATTTGTTTTTTTCATGAGAGGTTGATGGAAAGGTTTAAGATACCCCGGTTGGGACATTTTTCATGCAAGGTGGACTAGTATTTTTGTAAAATGGGGTGGTACCATTTTGAAACTTTTATTTGGTGGTTGCTTCACAAAACACTCCGTTTTTAACACTTAGAAAATAGAATATACCTTTTTGGTGCAAAAAAAAGGAAAACTTCCTCCTGCAATATTGTTCGCCATCACATGATGCACACATGTGCATATGGGCATATTATCACAAACTATCCGTGATTCTAGCCATAACATTTGTCGTTTGGACTGAAAACCATGAAACCTTGAATATGATAGCTTATTTCAGAGAAGGTTTTTTGAGATGCAATCAATATACCAAGTTTGATATTTTCCTTGTAACTATGTCACATAATATGACACCACATGAAGGTTTGTTTGAATTATTTTAAAAAAAATTATGCCCATTTCAAAATATGGTCAAAATGGCGGGCATAAAGATTTTTAGCTTGGTGCTGAGCCTCGTTGAACTTGTAGTGGATCTCTGATGGGGTGGCCTAGTATTTTGAAAAATAGGGTACTACCATTTTAAAACTTTCATTTGTTGGTTGTTTCACGAAACATCCTATTTTTGACACCCGGAAAATAGAAAATGTGTTATACGAAAGTATATGTAATATTTTTATATTTTATTCAACAAAATATGTAATATTTGAGTTTAGATAAATAGATCTTATTGTTTGCAAACTTTGATATACTATATGTATTTTTTAAATTAAAATGATGATTTTTTAGGATTAATGTGGCAAAAAGAAAAAATAGCTACGTAGGTGTGAAACCTAGATCGATGGCTAAGCCATCGGCATAGACTTAATGGTGACGCCGTCGCATCGCCGTCACGTCCAATTCCTACGCCGACGGCTACCTCGACACATAGCCGCTGGCCTCTTCCTCTTCTCCCGTACTGTCCGCACATGATTCCCCAACTTCCTCCCTCCCCAACTAACAGACAAAAGACACCAGGGTGTTCTTGTGTCTTACTTTTTGCAAAGTAATTAATAACCGCACTAAACTTGTAGCAACTTGAATTCTAGTGAAGGTAGACATTAAAAGTGCGTGCATGCATAGGGTTCCAGTCTTGAAGAGGAATTCTAGTAGAATACTAGTATAATGCTTGCATGTGGGCATATGATTCCCTCTATGACCGCGACGCGCGCAGGTGCTCAGCGCGACAGCGCACTAGCTAAACCCTCCAATAAATAGGCCCTGAAGCAGCCTAGCTTGATAGCTATACCAAGGCGCGCAGCCTAGAACCTGCAAGTCGAGCCATCAGCGTCGACTGATTCACTCAGTCATGGCGATGGCATACATCCGAGTCCTAGCAATAAGCATCCTCCTCTTGCTTGCTTCCATAAACCTGCCCAAGGTCACGGCGGCGGCCGTGTCAGAGGAAGCACCAGGGTCTGGCAGCTACCAGTTCGAGCTCATCCACGTCGACGCAAATGGCAACTTTAGCAGAGAGCAGCTCATCCGCCGCGCCCTGAACAAGGCCCGCATGAGAGGGGTGATGCTATCAGCAGCCGAGCACAAGGACGGGGACGGTGACGACACCAACTCTGGTGCCGTTTCCGGGTCGTTCTCGGTCCCGGTCCAGTATAGCCCCTACACTTACATCATGGAACTCAAGATGGGTAGCACGACCATGCGGGCCGTGGCCGACACCGGCAGCGACATCATCTGGACGAACCAGCACATGGATTGCATCGGCAACCCTTCCTTCACCCCCACAAACGAGTCATGCGCCAAGGCCTGTCTCGATGAGAAGAAGCAGTGCATCACCTGCATGATCAACCAGACGTACGGCGGCGGCAAGAAGATGAAAGGGTTTTTGGGCACGGAGACGTTGGCCTTGCCCACCGGCAACGGCGCCGCTACCAAGGATGTCGCCCTGGTGTGTGCCATCGAGTGGAGCCCGAAGATGCTGCCCGAGGACGGCCAGGGGGTCGTGGGGCTCGGCCGGGGGCCCATGTCACTGGTGAAGCAGCTCCGGGTCACCCAATTCTCCTACTGCCTCAGAGACCCACTTGATGCGGCACTGAGAAGCCCGCTCTGGTTCGGCGGCAACGCCCAGTCTGCTGCCGGCGGCAAGGACGGCTGGCGGACAACGGCGCTGGTCGAGATCTCGACGGAGCGCAGCCAGCTGCCTGTGTGGGCCGAGAACGACTACTACGTGCAGCTGGACGAGATCTGCATAAATGACGAGTGCAGCGGGCCGTTCAAACAGGAGGACTTCAAGCTTAAATCAAGCCATGGTGACGGCGACAAGGGGCTGATGCTCGTGGATTCGGGCTGCACCTACACGCATCTCGACACCAAAATCTTCGACGCGCTCAAGAGCGTCTTGTATCGGGCGCTGGGTGTCACCGTCGTCGAGAAGGATGGAATGAACTGCTTCAAGGCTCCCCGGTCTGGTGGTAAGCCAGATCTGGTGCTCAAGTTCCCCAAAGCCGACATGAGCGTGCCCTGGGCAAGCTATGTGGAAGAGGGGGAGCAGGATTTCTGCCTATACATTCTGGAAGGCCGGTGGTCCATCCTGGGGAACTTCCAACAGCACAACGTATCGATGCTATATGACCTGGACAAGAAGGAGCTGTCATTTAAGAGGGTCGAGGAATGCAGCAGCCTCACTAAGTAGCTAGGCAAGCTGCTCTCAAGCATCCGATCCGGCCTATATGTATACTACTCGATCGTCCCATCCTACGTACGCAAAGGTATAGTAGTATGAATAAAGCATATCATGTAATGCTATCTGTCAGCGAGAAATGACCGAGACTACTTGTACACTTGCCTAGAGCCATCTTATTATTATTATTATTATTATTATTATTATTATTATTATTATTATTATAGTGGCCCTCGCAAATGCGAGGGCATCATCTGTAGTGTGTTGATAATATTTCGAAATATATATCTGTGAATTCATGTGGTGAGACTGAATAATACAGGTTTACAAAAACCATAAATTAATGAATATACCTGTCATTTTGATGAATAATATGAATACAGTAAGACATATTGTGATGTTAGATCATATACTCAAATTAGGGCAATGGATTGTAAGTGAAATTGTTTATACATATGTTAAAGAATTGGGTGAAGTGTCTGTCAGATTAGTGTTTTAGTGTTTTGCTTCATCCTTCGACTTTCTAGCCCGATTTTATTGTTTCATCAAATGGGTTCCTAATTAGAATAAATGCGGATATGTGAACAAATAAGAAGATATAGGCTTAAATGAAAATATCATGATCAAGCCAAAAGAAAAACCTTTATCAATATTTTCATGGTGCATATAGAACCATTTGAATATTTAGATGTACTTTTTATGTTTATAAGAGAACACATTGGTTAATAAAGCGAAAACTACAAAAATATTTCCCTCTTGACATTGAAGACACTAAAAGTATTGTATTGTTGAGATCTTATTATTATCACTAGCAGAATGCCCGTGCGTTGCAACGGGTCCAATTTAGATGTTATATTCCCTACGCCCATTAATTCGTCGAAATAGAGATCATATTAAACGATTCCTTTGTCAGCTAGACAACCATAGCTGTTGTTTTATCCTCAACCGAAAACACAACAAGACCAATTTTGAAAATCAGCCACGGTATTACGACAGACACAGAATATAGCTGGAGATGTGTACTACAGTTTTAACATGATAACTCAGGTGTTAGCAAGCTTCAACTCAAGACCAAAAAACAAAGAAACAAGCATGTTCTTCTATTCTTGTAAAGCAGTATCTATTATCCTCTTCACACAAGTTTGCAATATGTTATGCTGGCTATCTATTGTAAATGTACAAAATATACGCTCCAGGTTCCCTTTTGCCCATCTGCAGTGTCTGAACACAACGAAATCAGAAATTGCAAAGGTTCAGAGATTGAGGAAGCAAACATACATCCAAATCCGGCAAAATATTTCCAAAGGAAATTGTGCAACTCATCGAACCGACTGAATTGCATTCAAGGATTCCAGTATTGTTGATCCAATTCAACAGTAAGAGTAAAGATGGATTCTCCTCACTGAGGGCTCCTACAAGGACGATATAAATACATAGCTATATTCATCAGGAAGGTTTGGCTATCAGGGCAATCGCCTCCTGAAGTCCCCGCTCCTCCTCTTCACCACAAATACGGCCGAGGGAGCACCATCTCCGGCGGAGCGGCAGCTTCCGAGGTGACGGAGTAGGCCTCCGCCTCGGGTAGAAGGGGTCAGATGCGGCCCTACTCCTCCTGAGGCGGCGTAGCTCGCGGGGATCGACAGGTGGAGGCGGGATTCGGACTCGGGGAACAAGGGATAAGCTGAGGACCTCCTTCTAGGCGGCGGACATAGGCACGACGGCGAGGGAGGCAGGAGATGGGAACGGAGGCCATGGCGCTCGGGAGCAGCGTGGAGGCGTGATGTTGTTGGGAGGGAGGTGCGAGCGGCGACGCACGCGACGATAGAATCGAGATCGGGAATCGTGCTGGTGTGAAGTTCTCCTCGGCTTCTTCTTCGTAGAATCCTCCTTCCTCCTCGTATCCTTGGTCGGTACTAACGTCTATAAATAAATACGATGTACACAATCACCAAGCAATACTTAACTTCTTGCAATCATCACACAAAAGGGTCCTATAGATTATCTAGCATCATCACTAACATTACAAGATTAAGGTTTGGTTTAAAATCCCTTTTATTTTTAGAAAAGTAATTTCCACTCATTGAAAAACTACTTAAGATTTAATATTCTCGAAACCAAACATGGGATCATGTTGACACATTTCATCACCACATATTTTAGTCCATGGGAATGTGATTTAAAGTGGTGTCACAATTTAATAAGGTTTTACCCTTTTAATTAATTAAAGTGGCTAGAAATTACTAAGTGGCATTCTTTTATTACTTGAACATTATTTCTGTAAGTAAACCTATATATTTTTATATATTCTGAAAGGTATAGTTAAATGTGATTTTTGAGAGTTGGAATCAACTCAAAAGCTATTGTGGTTTAACTTTGAAAAATGTTTGAATGCAGAAAAGCTTCTGCCTTGTTATTTTTACCAAGGATGATCTACAGATCCAAAAGACTTGAATCCAACAGGCTTGGATTCAGCATTCCTAGACCTTTCTAACAAAATTGGTTTCATTCAAATTGGTGCACTGAGTCGACCTAGGTTGATTTTTGAAACTGGGTATAGAAGTGTGTTTGAAATAAAATGGAAAAGTTTTAATTCAAATAACTGGGCCGCGCGGGAAAAGTTAACGGACGGCCTGCTAAGCGCAGCGCTTCCGCGGGCTGTTTAAGTGGCTGTCCCCACGCGTCAGTGACACGGGGGGGGGGGGGGGGTGCGAAGTGGTATGGGGCCCTGTGGTACGTTCGATCTAGTTCTAATCGAACGGCTGAGAGTCATCGTCGACGTTGGGCAACGCCGGCGAGACAGAAACCTAGCGCGGCCAGTGGGGGTCGTTGGAGGCTCACCGGGGTGCAGGCGAGGGTCGACGAGGCGGGCGAACGACGAAGTCGACGATGGCGAATCTCCTGGTACCGGTGGCTCCTCTTGGGGCGGCTCCAATCGCTGGCTTCCTTCTTCTCCAGAGGCGACGGTCTCCGGTGAAATTCCGACGTGGTGGTTCTCGCCTTGCTCCGGGAACGGTGTGGCACGATCCGTGAGGAGAGGGGGGTAGAATGGTGTGAAGAATTCGACTGGGGGTGGCCTCTATTTATAGTCGAGCGAGGGGACCAACGAGGCGCACAGTGAGCTCGTCGGGGGCGGTGGTATAGACGGCTATTGGCATGGGCGAAGGTAGGGGACGATGCGGTGTTCCCTGGCGATGCTCAACGATACGGTGGCGAGACATGGGGCGGTGCGGGTTGGTCTGGAACACGCGACGCTCTGCGCGGCAGAGGCGGCGTCTTCTACGGCGAGCGATTATGGATGAGTGCTATTGGTGTAGTTGCCCTGGCTCTGAACTTACGTGCCTATGACTTTGTTTCCCAGGAAATCCGTGCAGCGGAAGATCCTGAATTTGAGTTGGTTGTGCGGCATGGGGCGGCGAACGGGGATGTCTAGCGGTCTCCTGGGTCGGTGGTGATCGTGTATGCACGCGGAGAGGGCGGCGCGCGGTCTGTGGGCTTCGGTCGAGGGTGGCGCTCTGGCGCACGCTCGGCACGGTTGGCAGAGGCACGGGCGCGGCGTTCCTGGGTGCTCTGGTCGGTGTCCTCGAGGCAGGGCTGGTCGAGATGGGGCGGTGAGGCATGGGTGATCTCCCAGACAAGGTTAGCATGGCTAGTTTCTTTCCTAGCTTGCTGTCTACACTTGGGTGGCAAGGATGCACTCGGCTGTTCACCATTGATGATCTTGGCAAGCTCACAGTGGTGCTAGTGCTGGGTTAATCTTGCTAGATGATCTACTGAGATGGTTGTGAGCTAGATAGGGAACCAGTTAGGCTCAAAACAGTGCACACTATAGTGATTTGATTTTGTTTGATTTGTGTCTACCAAGTGTTTGATGAAATGGCCGCATGAATTCAAGTTTTGAATTTTGAAAAGATTTTTGGTGGGTGTGCTAGATTGGTGCTGGTGAGTCTGCAGATGCTTGGGTTTTGAAAGTTGAGCTTGTTTGAGTGGTTTTTGAAAAAGTGGGATCTTCCCATATGATATAGATTCAATTTTGAATTGTCATTTAAACCATGCATTTGAAAGTTTCTGGATGATCACAAAGTGGGCCTTGATACCTTGTTACGAGTACAATCAAGGGGTGCAAAGATCCAGAAAAGTTTCTGTTAGGTTCTAAAAGTTTGAGACAGCCAAAGTAGGCATGGGAGTTAAATTGGTCAAAATGGCCATTCCCTTATTTTATTAGTTTTGATTTACTTGTCTTTAGGAAAAGTGTGGGAAATGTTTAGATGATGTTTATTTCACCTAAGCATCCATTTACAAGCAATGGAACACATAAACAAGGTGGTTCAAAAGAATTCAAAATAGAATGCATACTCATATGCATGCTTCCATAATTTTGTTTAGAAAAGTTTTTGTTAACCCTAATTTTAATGATTAGAGTTTGATGATCCAGGTGTTGTATTTTTGGGATGTTACAAACCTTCCCCCCTTAAACAAAATCTCATCCCGAGATTTGAAAAAGGACGAAAAATATTACCTAGGATTTGAAGAGATCGGGAAACTCCGTCCTGATGTGATCTTCGCGCTCCCAGGTATCTTCCTCTTTTGTGTGGTTGCTCCACTGAATCTTGAGAAACTTGATGCTTCGGGTTCGGGTAGTTCTGAAGGCTTCCTCCAAAATACGGATCGGTACTTCGGGATAGGTCAGGTCATTGTTGATCTCTATGGTCCGGTGATCGATATTCTTGAACACTTCGTTCTTCTCTGGAACTTCGAGACACTTGCGAAGTAACGAGATATGGAACACATTGTGCACGGCTGACATCTCTTCGGGTAGTTCCAATTGATACGATACTTCTCCTCGACGGTTCAGAATCTTGAAGGGTCCGATATATCTAGGGGCTAACTTTCCTTTGAGTTGGAAACGCTGCATTCCCTTCAATGGCGACACTTTCAGATAAACAAAATCTCCTATGTTGAAGGCGAGGTCTCGATGTCTCTTGTCGGCGTAACTCTTCTGTCTGGATTGGGCGGTCTTGAGGTGCTCATGAATCTTGTGAACCTTCTCTTCTGCTTCTCGTAGGATGTCGGGTCCGAAAATCTGACTCTCTCCTACTTCCGACCAGTTCAAAGGGGTGCGACACTTTCTTCCGTACATGAATTCAAATGGGGCCATTTGCAAACTGGCTTGGTAACTGTTATTATAGGAAAATTCTGCAAACGACAGACAGTCTTCCCACTTGGATCCATATTCTAACACACAGGCTCTTAGCATATCTTCGAGTATTTGATTTACTCGCTCCGTTTGTCCATCGGTCTGAGGGTGATACGCGGTACTGAAATCTAGGCGGGTTCCTAAACCTTCTTGAACTTTCTTCCAGAATCTCGAGGTAAACTGTGTTCCTCGATCCGATACAATGTTCTTAGGACTACATGCAAACTAACTATTCAAGAGATGTACAACTCCGCTAGCTTCGAACTCTGATATGTGGTCTTGACGGGCAAGAAATGGGCGACTTTGGAAAATCGGTCCACTATGACCCAGATATACTCATTTCCCCTACTAGAAGTAGGCAGTCCAGTGATAAAGTCCATTCCAACGGAATCCCATTTCCATTCTGGAATCTGCAAAGGTTGCAACAATCCAGCGGGTCTTTGATGTCCTGCCTTGACTCGCTGACATATATCACACTTGGCGATATAGCTTCCGATTTCTCTCTTCATCTTATGCCACCAAAATTGCTCTTTCAAATCTTGATGCATCTTAGTTCCTCCGGGATGGATAGAATAAAGAGTATCATGAGCTTCCTTCAAAATAACTTCTTTCAACTCAGAATCTGCTGGTACACAAAGGCGTCCTTTGTACCACAGAACTCCTTCTTCGTCTTCGGTGAATCCGGGTACTTTGCCTGTACCGATACGACGCTTGATTCCGTCGATACTAGCATTTCCTTTCTGCACCTCTTTGATCTGGCTGATCAAAGTGGGCTGAAGTTCTATACTAGCCAAAAATCCTTCGCTCACTAATTCCATTTGGAAATCTTCCATCTCTTTGTGCAAGCTTGGTTGATCCTTCAAAATCATGGAGTTCAAGCGGCACGGCAATCTGCTAAGGGCATCGGCTACTATGTTGGCTTTACCAGGGTGATAGTGAATGTCCAGATCGTAATCCTTGATTAGCTCAATCCATCTCCTCTGTCTCATATTCAGCTCCTTCTGAGTGAATATATACTTCAGACTCTTGTGATCCGTATAAATCTCACAACGATTTCCCATCAGGTAATGTCTCCATGTCTTCAGGGCTAGAACTACGACTGCGAGTTCGAGGTCATGGGTTGGGTAATTTTATTCATGTTACTTCAATTGTCGAGATAGATATGATATAACTTTGCCTTCTTGCATTAGCACACATCCGAGAACGATCTTGGATGCATCACAATACACATCGAAGGGTTTCTTGATATCCGGCATGATCAAGATTGGGGCTGAAATCAATCTCCTCTTGAGTTCTTGAAAACTCGCTTCACATTTGTCAGTCCATTCAAACTTCTTGTCCTTCTTCAGTAATTGGGTCATAGGTCTCGCGATACTCGAGAATCCTTCTACGAACTTGCGGTAATATCCCGCCAATCCGAGAAATGCACGAACTTGGGTTTGAGTGGTTGGGGCTTGCCAATCTTCTACATCTTTCACTTTGGTAGGGTCAACGGCAATTCCTCCGGCTGATACAATGTGACCGAGGAATCCTACCTCCTGTAACCAGAATTCACATTTGCTAAACTTGGCATACAACTGATGCTCTCTAAGGGTTCCAAGAATGGTCCTTAGGTGTAGCTCATGTTCGTCTTCTGATTTGGAGTAAATCAGAATGTCATTGATGAAAACAACGACAAACTTATCCAGGAAGTCCATAAAAATCTTATTCATGAGGTTCATGAAATAAGCGGGGGCATTGGTTAATCCAAAAGACATGACGGTATACTCGTATAATCCATATCTGGTGGTAAAGGCAGTCTTTGGAATATCCTCTGCACGAATCTTGAGTTGATGATAACCAGTTCTAAGATCAATCTTAGAAAACACTTTGGCACCGGTCAACTGATCAAACAAATCTTCTATCTTGGGAAAAGGGTACTTGTTCTTGATGGTGACATCATTAAACTTCCGATAATCCGTACACAAACGGTTACCTCCATCTTTCTTGTCCACAAACAAGACAGGTGATCTCCATGGTGACGCACTTGGTTGAATCAATCCAATTTCCAGCATGGCATCCAGTTGCTTCTTCAGTTCTTCTAGCTCCGACGGGTTCATACTATCGGGTCTCTGGGCTATGGGTCCTGTTCCGGGGATTAGTTCGATGATAAACTCGATATCCCGATCTAGGGGCATACCGGGCAAAACATCTGGAAATACATCAGGGTATTCACAGACTATCCGGAGTTGGTCAATGGTAGGTTGGGCTATACTCTTGTTGCACTTGAATTGGCGAGGTAAGGTTTCAGATATATGCTCGACTGATATTCCGGCTGTACTGGTCATGGTGATGGCTTTCTTGGCACAGTCAATCAATCCTTTATGTTTGGACATCCAATCCATTCCTAGTACTACTTCCAAACCTTTAGTTCCGAGTACTATCAGATTAGCATAAAAATCTATGCCATGGATTCGGATAGGGACGGCTTTGCAAATTTGCCTAGCCTTGGTGGTCGATCCGGGAATTTGCACAATCATTACATGCTTCAATTTGGTTGGTTGAATTTTACTAGTGCATGCAAATTCTTCGGTGACAAATGAATGCGATGCACCAGAATCAAACAACACCCTTGCAAGTACTGAATTAACAGAAAACATACCTAGCACGACGTCTGGCGCTTCCTGAGCTTCTTCAGCATGCATGAGAAAAAGACGACCATTGCGGTTGAGTGAATTCCCTGGGGCAAACCTTCTTCCGGGCTGAACACGACGCTGCTGCTGAGCTGGGGCATTGGTATTGGGTGCTGCAGCATTCTTCTTGTTGGGGCACTCGTTGGAGTAGTGACCCTTATTTCCATAGTCATAACAGGTCACTTGCGACTTGTCCTTGGCCGCTACAGGCACAACATTGCTTCCAGTCCTCGGGGCAGTGTTGGTGTTGGTGGCAGCATTGTTGGTGTTGAACTTGGGTGGGGCACGGTTGAAATTGCTAGAGTTGCCGGGGTTGTTGTGATTTCCTCCGGGTCTAGGGTTTCCACGGTTGGGATAGGTGGGATGGTTCATCGGGGGTCTGTTGGTTCTTGGGGCAAATCCTGGAGATGGGTTAGGGCGATACTTTGGGATCTGATGGGTTCCTGGCTGATGCATCATACGACGCTTGCGGTTCTCATTGGCTTGGTTGATCTTTCCTTCCATCTGGATAGCAGAGTCGACAAGGGCTTCAATATCCGCAAAGGGGATATTGACTAACACTGTCTACATCTCATCATGCAGACCATTTAGGAATCTTTCTTTCTTCTTGGCTTCCGTGTCGATCTCATCCGGGGCATACCTAGCTAATGACAAAAATTTGTCACGGTATTCCACTATAGTCATCCTTCCTTGCTTCAGTTCTCTGAACTCGTCTCTCATCCTCTTGATCAAACCCGGTGGCACATGGGTTCTGCTGAACTTGACCTTGAATTCCTCCCAGGTCATCATCTGTCCTCCGGTCATTGCACGAACACTGTTCCACCATGCCCTGGCATCGCCGGCTAGATAGTGGGTGGCGAACAGAACTTTCTCGTTGGCTTCCACTCCAGCGACTTCTAAGTTATTTTCCATGGTTTGCAGCCAATCATCGGCGTCTAGGGGCTCTTTTGACTTAGTGAAAACAGGTGGGTTGGTATTCTGGAAATTCTTGAGCTTAGATCCATGGTTATCTTGATTTCTGTGGCCTTGGTTGTTGTGGGCTAGCTGAGCTATCTGTTGCAGAGTGGCTAGGTTGGCTTGACGTTCCAATCTTTCAACTTCGTGGTCAGAAGTCAACATTTGCAGGATCTACAACATCGGGTCCGGGGATCAACCACTTCCTCCGCATGGAATCTGAAGATTGAGATGGATCATGAGAAAAGAGGGAAATTTCTAAGGTTTCGGGGACTTTGAAAAGTTTTTAAAGTTTGACTCAGATTTTCTAGCAACTTGCTTTTCATTCATTCATTCACACGATACAACACACACCACAACAAGGAAAAACAGATGGTTTTAAGAACCATTCTGAAAACTACGATACAGTGGGACCGAATACTACTCACTACGCTAGTTCTCAAGTGCTACTACTCCTTGGAATCTGTGGCTTCATCATCTTCATTATCATCGATGAAGGCGAAATCATCCTCATCGGTGAAGAAGTCCATGGCCCGATCCTCCAGAAAATCATCATCATCGCTGAGATAGGAGTAGGGGTCTCCACGAAGATCCTCTCCTGCATTCTCCCTTTCCTCCAACTACATGTCTCTCTCGTGGATGGTCTCTTCTAAAGATGAGATGCGGTGGCGGAGACGGGCAATAATGCGCTCCTTCTTTTCGAGCTGACGACGACGAGACTTGCGATCCTTTGCCAGCATGGCGATGGTCTGATCCTTTGTCTTGATGATGGCAGACTTGTGGTTGGAGTAGTCACGGCAATTATCCAACTCCTGCTGACGATCGTACATCATGAAGCTAAGGTGGTCCAATTGAGTCTTCAGCTCGGGGTGGTATGGGGCTTCCAGTGATTGTCCATTTGCATCATGCCTTGGGCAAAAATCAAAGCGGGTTCCCTTGATCTGATTGATGCTTTGCCCACACAGACGGGCAAGAGCTTCCTGCATGGCCCTGGCAAGTCCATCGAGCCAGTTGTTCTCTCTTAAGGTAAACTGAATTCCCTCAGCAGTGGGAGGTTCAATCTTTCCTCGGAGACTTGCAACAATTAGCCACTGTAGATCTTCTCCTCCTTGATCATTGAGCTGAGCTCCGAAGAACTCGGGGTGCGGACGCTCCAGAAGTTCCGAAAGCTGGTCCAAATCCCTCTCAAAGATAAGGTCTCCTCCATTCCCCAACTGATAAAACTTGATGTACTTCACGTCCATCTATAAGAATATAGGATGAGTAAGTTAGTAGAGTGATCAAGTGTGTCAAAATTTTATGTATTTTGCAAGAGTTTTTGAGGAACATGAATTTTCATGAAAGAATCAAAGAGATAAGGAGAATAAGTTTTTGTAAATATTTGCTTCCTTTGGTTTTGAAACTAAGTTTTTGATTCAAACGTCCAGTCTAACTAGGGTCTCCTATGGTCAGGATGGCTCTGATACCAACTTGTCAACTCCCGGATTTTTAATCCCAGATGCCTGTTATGCCATACATCGCAATCCCAGGATTACCATTTTTGCGAGACATAACAGAATTGGATACCATAGTACATTATCCATTACAAACCATATATAAGGTCTTACACAAATAGGGATCTCATGATCCAGTTCTTAATACAACTTCAAGCAACGGAATACATAATAATAACGGTAGCGTAGGCGAAGCTCCATCTTCGGGTTCACAGGCAATGCTGACGATGGGAGATGATCCTAGTTGTCGTAACCTTCCTAGGTTCCATCTTCCAGGTACTCCTCTTCATAGTCTGGCCACGGGAATAGCCAGGGACAAAGCCATGAGTACTCTTTAAGTACTCGCAAACTAATACTAACAAGTGAAGGTGGTTTTTGATAATAGGACACTAGGCTCTAGGGTTGTTTTGCAAAAATCCAGATTTATCTCCACTAGTTCAGAAACCAGAGAAGCTAGTCACAATTTTATAACTCCTAAGTGGGAACTTGTATTTCATGTCACAACTCTGTTGTGGTCAAGTCAAAGTATCAACTCATTTCATAAGTCATTTTGAAAACAGCCGACGGGGGAACAGTATGGCCACTCCAACTGTCCATAACCGCGGACGCGGCTATTCGAATAGTTTGACACTCTGCAGAGATTGTACACTTTCACCACAACATTCGATACATCCGTCAGGAACAAATCCTGAATTCACCATACTCAGTATGCGGATAATCAATCCTAACCTTTAAATTACACGCCCTAGTATAAGCACCTCTCCTGTGAGTTTGGCCTCCCAACCATGACCAACTGTCATCTTGGGTACTGCACAGGTGGACAATCTTCACAAGGTAGCCTCAGCTCAGACCTTGGCCGTGAGGGAACTAATACTAAGGTATATAAGCTTCTAGTCAAGCCCTACCCAATCTTCGGGTATTGTGGTTGTACGATAAAATTGGAATGGTATCGCATCCAGACAACCATCAGTTTTAAAAAAAGGGCTAAGGCTCATGCCTCAACATTTTCATCACCAAAATTATTTGGTGTTCAGAAACATATGTCAAAACATCTCAGTAGAATGATCCATCATTCTAAGGTTTTCATAACCATTTTCACCAAGTATTCCCATCTAAAGTTGATCAAGTTTTATGCTTAGCACTAGCATCTACAAGTGGGGGTAGAACTAATGAGGGGTGGTAAACTAGTGGAGTTTCAACTAAGTACAACCTTATATCTTAGGATGATATCAAGGTTTCTAACTTAGGCCAAGTTTTATGTTCTTTATGCAACCTTCAAAAATATCTTTCTAGAATCTACAAGTCACTTAAGTCAACTCTAAGTAAAGGCTTTGATAAAGAAATAAAGTAGAAGCTTGCAAGTAAAACGAGGATTGGGTTAACAAGTGATTATGACCACATATGCTTAAGGCATATGGTTGGCATGGTAGTAAGTAAGGGTTTGCTTGCATCAGTAGAGTATCTTGCAAGTGTTAGCTTGCACAATCAACTAGTAGCATTAGGCTTGCCTTGTGCACAGAAGTGGTTGAAGTTCTCCTCGGCTTCTTCTTCGTAGAATCCTCCTTCCTCCTCGTATCCTTGGTCGGTACTAACGTCTATAAATAAATACGATGTACACAATCATCAAGCAATACTTAACTACTTGCAATCATCACACAAAAGGGTCCTATAGATTATCTAGCATCATCACTAACATTACAAGATTAAGGTTTGGTTTAAAATCCCTTTTATTTTTAGAAAAGTAATTTCCACTCATTGAAAAACTACTTAAGATTTAATATTCTCCAAACCAAACATGGGATCATGTTGACACATGTCATCAACACATATTTTAGTCCATGGGAATGTGATTTAAAGTGGTGTCACAATTTAATAAGGTTTTACCCTTTTAATTAATTAAAGTGGCTAGAAATTCCTAAGTGGCATTCTTTTATTACTTGAACATTATTTCTGTAAGTAAACCTATATATTTTTATATATTCTGAAAGGTATAGTTAAATGTGATTTTTGAGAGTTGAAATCAACTCAAAAGCTATTGTGGTTTAACTTTGAAAAATGTTTGAATGCAGAAAAGCTTCTGCCTTGTTATTTTTACCAAGGATGATCTACAGATCCAAAAGACTTGAATCCAACGGGCTTGGATTCAGCATTCCCAGACCTTTCTAACAAAATTGGTTTCATTCAAATTGGTTCACTGAGTCGACCTGGGTTGATTTTTGAAACTGGGTACAGAAGTGTGTTTGAAATAAAATGGAAAAGTTTTAATTCAAATAACTGGGCCGCGCGGGAAAAGTTAACGGGCCGGCCTGCTAAGTACAGCGCTTCCGCGGGCTGTTTAAGTGGTTGTCCCCACGCGTCAGTGACACAGGGGGGTGCGAAGAGGTATGGGGCGCTGTGGTGTGTTCGATCTAGTTCTAATCCAATGGCTGAGAGTCATCGTCGACGTTGGGCAACGCCGGCGAGATAGAAACCTAGCGCGGCCAGTGGGGGTCGTTGGGGGCTCACCGGGGTGCAGGCGAGGGTCGGCGAGGCGGGCGAACGACAAAGTCAACGATGGTGAATCTCCTGGTACCGGTGGCTCCTCTTGGGGCGGCTCCAATCGTTGGCTCCCTTCTTCTCCAGAGGCGGCGGGCTCCGGTGAAATTCCGACGAGGTGGTGCTCGCCTTGCTCTAGGAACGGTGTGGCACGATTCGTGACGATAGGGTAGTAGAATGGTGTGAAGAATTCGACTGGGGGTGGCCTCTATTTATATTCGAGCGAGGGGACCGACGGGGCGCACGGTGAGCTCATCGGGGGCGGTGGTACAGCTGGCTATTGGCATGGGCGAAGGTAGGGGACGGTGCGGTGTTCCCTGGCGATGCTCAACGATACGGTGGCGAGACGTGGGGTGGTGCGGGTTGGTATGGAACACGCGACGCTCTGCGCGACAGAGGCGGCGTCTTCGACGGCGAGCGGTGGCTGTGCGGCATGGGGCGGCGAACGGGGATGTCTGGCTGTCTCCTGGGTCGGTGGTGATCGTGTATGCACGCGGTGAGGGCGGCACGCAGTCTGTGGGCTTCGGTCGAGGGTGGCGCTCTGGTGCACGCTCGACACGGTTGGCAGAGACACGGGCGCGGCGTTCCTGGGTGCTCTGGTCGGTGTCCTCGAGGAAGGGCTGGTCAAGAGGGGGCAGTGAGGCATGGGTGATCTCCCAGACAAGGTTGGCATGGCTAGTTTATTTCCTAGCTTGCTGTCTACACTAGGGTGGGAAGGATGCACTCGGCTGTTCACCATTGATGATCTTGGCAAGATCACAGTGGTGCTAGTGCTGGGTTAATCTTGCTAGATGATCTACTGAGATGGTTGTGAGCTAGATAGGGAACCAGTTAGGCTCAAAACACTGCACACTATAGTGTTTTGATTTTGTTTGATTTGTGTCTGCCAAGTGTTTGATGAAATGGCCGCATGAATTCAAGTTTTGAATTTTGAAAAGATTTTTGGTGGGTGTGCTAGATTGGTGCTGGTGAGTCTGCAGATGCTTGGGTTTTGAAAGTTGAGCTTGTTTGAGTGTTTTTTGAAAAAGTGGGATCTTCCCATATGATATAGATTCAATTTTGAATTGTCATTTAAACCATGCATTTGAAAGTTTCTGGATGATCACAAAGTGGGCCTTGATACCTTGTTATGAGTACAATCAAGGGGTGCAAAGATCCAGAAAAGTTTATGTTAGATTCTGAAAGTTTGAGACAGCCAAAGTAGGCATGGGAGTTAAATTGGTCAAAATGACCATTCACTTATTTTATTTGTTTTGATTTACTTGTCTTCAGGAAAAGTGTGGGAAATGTTTAGATGATGTTTATTTCACCTAAGCATCCATTTACAAGCAATGGAACACACAAACAAGGTGGTTCAAAAGAATTCAAAATGAAATGCATACTCATATGCATGCTTCCATAATTTTGTTTAGAAAAGTTTTTATTAACCCTAATTTTAATGATTAGAGTTTGATGATCCAGGTGTTGTATTTTTGGGATGTTACAACAAGTGGGGCCGCATTTAGGTGGGTCCCGTAGTGGACCCTCGTCGTTACGTGCTGACAAGTAGGACCCCCCGTTATGTGCTAACAAGTGAGACCATATTCAGTCGGTTCCCGTAGTAGGACCCTCCATGTTGGACTGCGTGGGGCCGGCTTGTTGGGAACGTGTTTGGGGGATGTAGTGTGGGACCATGTGGGGCGCGTTTGGTAGTTACCTGCGCCCTATCGCCTAAATTGGAAGATTTTTTTTTATTATTTTTATGATTGGCCTTTTTAAGAGCGCCTTTCCCCTTTATATTGCTAACAATTGTTATTTTTTCAAAAAGGCAACGAATCTATAGCAGCTTCTCTCTTCATTCATGGTTCCTTTTGGCCCTCATATTTTCCCAATATGGAAGCAAATCTAACCAGCACCATAAATATGTAGATAAATAGAGAAGATGTAGATAAAACAACTAATAAAGATTTATATAGTATGATACTTAAACCAGGTTCAACAATTAGGATGCTCAGCAGCAGCAGCTTACAAGTTTAACACAAACAACCAAACAAAAGAAGCTACTTTACAGCAGCAACAACATCAGCACAAGATCATTGGCACCTCATGGCCTCCACTGGCCTCCGCCTCCTCCCTCTGGCGCTTCCTCCACTTCCTGCTGCCCAGTCCCTTGACCTTGGGCGCCTTGGGCTTTATCGGGGGCATGTGACCCTCCTCGATGGCCACCTTCTGGAGGTTGCGGAGGTGAAAACCGAGCGCCTGGTGCTGGGCTCTGAAGGCGTTGACGTTCTTTGATAGGCCGTAGGTCTTCACGTCCTCGGCATGCCTCACGAGGGAGTTGAAGTAGGTGGCGAGGCCCCTGGTGCAGAAGAGGCACCTGTAGACGTCGCCCGCGAAGAAGGCGTTGAACTGGCTGGACTTCAACTTTGTAAGCACCTGACGAGTCTTGGTGTCCGTGGACTCGTCGTCGCTGCAGACGTCGCTGCTATTCACCTATTACAAAAAAACAGTAGCGTGCAATAAGGACATGATTGAGATACTATGATTATCGGGATTGATTAATTGCATAAATTAACCGATTGACATCCCCTGATTATTTCTCAATCCCCAAATCTCAAACCAAATCGAATATTGATCTCAACTATAGAAAGGTGCTAGTACTGATCCCGACTATAGATTTGTGCTAGTACTGATCCCAACTATAGATCGGTGCTAGTACCGATCCTAACTAGGGGCATTCATCGAAATACCCGATCTAACAAAAGGGGGTTAGCTACTGTGAAAATACCTAGCATCCAACGATTGAAAATACGAACAGCCGAGCCCTAATAACACATGATCTAGCATCCAATGATAGGTATGGGGGAAGAACAAAGGAAGAGAAGAAAATCCTAGTTACCTCCGACCATGGGTCGCCTAAGCTAGTGTCAAAGGGGTTTTCGGCCTGATGTAATCGTTGTCCCCATAGGGGTCCCAGCCATGCGGGATCCATACGTCTGCGTGAGTTTTTTTACATTGCTTTGGAACATCTTATTTAATTTAATTTAAGGCGGACTTAACGACTTACATGATCGGTTACCCGGATGTCATGTTTAATCTGTTACGTAATACAAAACTTTAATTAAATCATAGCCACTAATTATATATCTAATGGTTTAAATAATATAGATGATGTGGATCAACCCAATGCCTCGAAAAACATCCTTATATTTAATGTAAGGTGGACTTAACGACTTGCACGATCGGTTACCCGGCTGTCATGTCTAATCTGTTACGTAATACAAAACTTTAATTAAATCATAGCCAATAATTATACATCTAATGGTTTAAATTATATAGATGATGTGGATTAACCTAATGCCTCAAAAAACATCCTTATATTACTTTTAGTATATAATAAATTATTATTATTATCATCCTGCCATCGAGTCTTTGAATATCGCCGGTTGACAGGTCTAGTAGGTATGTGCTTGTGCTTGATGTGAGGCAAACCGGCCGATCCGGTCCAAAGCAATAGACCTGCCCTCCAATATTAAGGGATTTAGATTGTATCATTCAAATTACCAGACACCAATACATCTAGTATTATTATTTATTATCACTACTTTTTCGTGTCTGAATTGGGTAATTTGTGTGTTTTCTACCTTTCTTGGATGTGGTAGCTATTTCCTAGGCTCCCTCTGCATAATTGAACCTTAATTCTCATTCACCTGTCATGTAGGCCCGTTGTAACACCTTCGCCTGATAAGGCTGAGTTCATGTGAATAGTGTTAATTCCTGGATCGGTTCACTGGCATACATAGTACAAATAAATAAGAAATATAATTGTGCATCATAAATACGACAAATATGATCTAGAATTTATATTATATTATAGCGAAAATCAATTACAAGGTAGATCTCCATCCTTCAAATGTGCCACAGGCGAACAATTATTGAGTGAAGTCTCGCGACCTATGAACTATCACTCAGATACGATATAACCTGCAACATAAAACATAGTAGTCTCGAAGGATCAATACATGGATTGTAAGGCAAGCAGACTCAAGCAGTTAACAACAGATCTATCAACTACATGCTTATTTGGCTAAGTAGAGTTCAGGCTTATTTGCATAAAGCAATAATTTTATCCAAACATTTGTATCAAAGCAGTTTTCTAATACAATAAGTAGGACACTTTGGTTCACTCCGAGGTGCTCCTACCCAATTAAGTTCACTCAACAAGTTTTAAGTAATTGAAAAATTGGGATAAGTGAGAAATATGTCATAGCATCAATATCAGGTCGCTCAAATTGTCCATAACCGGGGACACGGCTAAGCACTTAGATTTACAGCCTACAGGGGTTTGTACACTTTACCCATGTGACCTGGCCAACCCAGATCGGATCACCACACTCATATTATGTGATGGTAGGGAGAAGTCCAAGACGAGAAAATTCGTTAAGAGCTTCCCAAACCCATCCACGCACCTAGAGGGGGGGTGAATAGGTGCTACTCAATTTTTATTTTTTTCAGTTTTAGGATTGACACAAAGTAAATTCTCTAGATATGGAACTACGAGAATTTACCTATATACAACCCTAGCTACTAAGCACGTAAAGAGAGGAGCGAGGGAACCGTAGTGGAGCACGCAGAGACACATGGATTTGTTTTACCATAGTTCCTTCCTTGTTAATGGAAGTACATCTGCGTTGGAGGGGTGAGCGGTTCTAAGACCACCACGCCATAATAGTCCTCACCCTATTCTCCGATGGATCTCGCCATGAAAGGCCTGATCCACCTTCTCCACTATTGGTACCCTTCGAGGCGGGAACCGGTGCCTTTACAACTCTAGCGGGGAACACATCCACAACCGAATTGGAAGCTCCAACAAGCTGTCACAAGAACAAGGATTATCAATATAATCAACACAATGATCTAGATATTTGCAAGAAATACTAGATCGAAGATTCACTAAATGAATGGAGAGGAGATGAAGCGCCTGATTGCAGTTGATGAAGATCGACCCCTCCTCCTTTGATTCCCCAAAGAACGAGGCCTTTGGGTGGATGAAGGAGGATATCTCTTGGATGAAACTTGAGGAGCAGATCTGGTCTTTTTTGAATGAACCAAGAGTTCTGGAAGGAGGGAGATAGCTGGTTTAAATACACCCTGCATAGATCTGGCTGTTGGTGAAGTTTGGGGCGGATTATCTGCCCCCACTAGGGACGGACTATCCGCCCTAGGGAAAAATCTGCCCCCTGGACGAAAAGTCCGGGGGAAATCCGCCCCACACAGTGGGTCACGCCGAGCTTGACTTGGTGAAAATGCTCGAGGGGGCGGATTATCCGCCCCCTCAAGGGGCGCACTATCCGCCCCTGGGGAAAATCCGCCCCAGATACAGAAAGTCCGGGGGAACTCTGCCCCCTCTCTAACTGATGCACCGCTGCAACCTTTGAGGCAGAACCTGGGGAGGGGGCTATCCGGCCCCTGGAGGGGCGGATTATCCGGCCTAGGCAAAAACTTCGGGGGATATTCTGCCCCCATTCCGAGGGTTGCGCCCTTGCGCCCTTCTGAAATAGGGGAGGGCGGATAATCCGGCCCCTGGTACAAACCAGTTTAAAATCTCCTTTTCAAGTTAAGATCCGCACCACTGCAACACACATTAAAAGATCCTTGGTATTGTTATCTAACACACAAAACACTAGGGATCATGAAATGTTCTTTCTATCTCCCTCTTCTTGGTGTTAGATGACAATACTAGGATTTGCAATGAAACCTACTAACATCATCTTCAAGAAATGAAAGAGGCTCCCCCTAAATGTGTGCATATTAATAATTTTCATTTGAATACAAATGCACACACTAAAGAGCAAGCCAATTTCATAACATTGACAATTAAAACAAGGATGAGTTAGGAAACATAGGTCATACCACCGGGATGTGAAATAGCCAATGTGAACAAAGAGAATATTAGGCCTCGAACACATCCCACCATATTGATGCAATCAATAGATAATTCCATAACTCCATATGACATCAACATAATTCCATACTCCATAGATAAATCCAGATTTCCATCCGAGTAGTTTCACAAGATAAATCCAGAATTCCACACAAGTGCACAAATAGTACCACACGACATAGTCTCATACAAACTAAGCACAAATAAGTTCAACGCTAAAAGGGAAGAAGCAAGAAAATGAAGAAAATGAATGATAAAGAGGCAAATGCTTGCACCCGACTCATGCACAAACAAGCAAATGAAGAAAACGAATGATAAAAAGGCAAATGCTTGCGCTCGACCCATGCAAATCCGAGACCTAATAGAACTAATTCTCACCCTTTGGCATCAAAACGCCAAAAAGGAAGAAGAGCGATGCTAGCGCCCCCTTTGGCTCAAGGAGGGAAAAAGGCTTGGGTTTAGAGCAAAAAACTAAGATGGTACTACACACCCAAAATTGCGAGAACAAATCAACTAAAAGCCAAGATTGGGTGTGTTTTCCATAAGAACAAGAGATATGCAAGAAAATCCAAAAAGAGCCAAGAGAAACCAACTCTTCTCAAGGAAGAGGGCGGTGGCCGAAGCCACCGTGTTGGAGTGCATGGCATGAAACCGCGAAGATGTATCTTGAGTTCAAAACCAATGCTCATCAATGACCCACATATCACAAACTGATATTAAGGGAAATGATTTTTATTGCTTTCGGCATTATGGCGGGAGGGTTAGACCAATCAATTAGGACCACACTCCCCCTATGTCTATGCCCGCATCTAAACCAAATACATGAAGAAGTGTAAGTAAGTATGCAAGGGTAGTCAAGCCAAGCTCCTTGAATCTATGATATTTAGCTCATTCCTCGAATAACAAAATCTTGTTTCATCAAGAGGCTTCATGAAGATATAAGCAAGTTGGTTTTTTGTGATCACAAAATATAGTGCAATATCGCCACGAGTAACATGATCCCGAATGAAATGATTGTGAATCTCAATATGTTTTGTCCTTGTATGCTTCACCGGATTGTAAGCAATTTTAATAGCACTTTCATTGTCTCACAATTGACACCATATTCCTTTAAAGTTTGCCTCATCCATAATAATTGTGTACAAGCACTTGCAGCAGCAATATATTCAGCTTCGGTGGTTGAGACTGATATGCAATTTTGTTTCTTCGAAGACCAACACACTAGAGACCTGCCCAAGAATTGACATGCAACAGAAGTTGATTTTCGATCATCCTTGTCACCAGCCCAATATGAATCAGTGTAACCACATAGAGAGAAACTAGAGCCTTTGGGATACCATAAACCAAAATTTGGGGAATGAACCAAACATCTGAAGATTCTCTTGACCGCCACTAAGTGGCTTTCTTTAGGAGCGGCTTGGTACCTTTCACACACTCCTACACTCAATACGATATCGGGCCTAGATGCGCAAAGGTAAAGGAGAGAGCCGATCATGGATCGGTATACCTTTTGGTCCACGTATTTACCCTTTGGATTAAGCTCAATATGACATTTAGTTTGCATTGGAGTAGCAACGCCATTGAGATCCGTCATCTTGAACCTCTTGAGCATGTCTTGGATGTATATACCTTGATTAATGAAGGTTCCCTCTCTATGTTGCTTGATCTCGAATCCAAGAAAGAACCTTAATTCTACCATCATAGACATCTCAACCTGTCAGTCATAAGCTTTGAAAATTCATCATTAAAAGCTTGGTTAGTAGAGCCAAAAATAATATCGTCTACATATAGTTGGCATACAAAAAGCTCCCCATTAACCTTCTTAGTAAAAAGAGTGGGATAGATTTGCCCAACTTCGAATCCACGGTCTAACAAAAGCTCTTTAAGGTGCCCGTACCACACACGTGGGGATTGTTTAAGGCCATAGATCGCCTTATCAAGTTTGTAGACATGGTTCGGAAATTTAGGATCCTCAAATCCTGGGGGTTGCTTGACGTATACCAACTCATGTAGTGGACCATTAAGAAAAGCACTCTTAACATCCATTTGCTATAATTTAAAATTATGATGAGCGGCATAAGAAAGAAGGATACATATGGACTCAAGACGATCCACGGGAGTATAGGTTTCACCGAAATCAATGCCTTCCACTTGAGATAATCCTTGAGCCACTAGCCTTACTTTATTCCTTACAACAATGCCATTTTTTTCTTGTTCGTTCTTGAAAATCCACTTGGTGCCAATAACATTGCGGAATTCTTTGGGTTTCTCTACGAGCTTCCAAACCTTGTTGCACTCGAAGTTATTTAGTTCTTCGTGCATTGCAACCACCCAATCGGGATCTTCAAGAGCATCAAAGACCTTCTTTTGTTCAACCATTGAAATGTGTGCTTCATGATCACAGAAGCTAGCAAGTTCTCTTCTAGTAGATACTCTTCATCTTAGATCACCTACAACCTTGTCAAGAGTGTGGCCCCTTCACTCAAGGTTCCGATCAGCGTGAGCTTTGCGACGAGCCTCAATTTCCTTATTGTTTCTAGAAGGAGTTGATTCAGCATTTGGATCCTTGTCTTGGCCACTAACTTGCCCTTGATCTTGATCTGAGCTTAAAACAGGAGACTGTTGATGTACTGGTTCTTCATGGCCAGACAATCCGCCCCTGGGTGGGGACGGACTATCCGTCCTGGGTGATGCGGCCACAATTTCTTCTTCCCGAGTGTTCCTGCCAGAACTTGGAGTGCCAGGTCCGGACAATCCTCCCCTAGGGGCCGGAGAATCTGGCTTGGGATTTTCTGGACTTACTTGTTGTTCTTGATTTCCCCTAGAGCGAGTTGGAGTGCCAGGGGCGGACAGTCCGCCCCTTGGAGGGGGCGGATAGTCCGGCCTGGGACTACAATCTTGCCCAGAAGATAGATGATCTTCAGGAGGTTGTGGAGTTGGTGCAGAGGTTTCTCCAACAGTAGGGTCTTGTTGATCTTGTGTAGATGAGGGCTCCACTTGAGTGGAGCATTGTCCTTCCTGATCCACCACAGGGGTTTCCTCAATGGGGCAGAACAATCCCACGCCCATTCTTCTTATGGCATCTTGGGGTATTTCAATATCTGGATCACAAACATCAACTTGCCCCACATGGGAGCTATCATTTTCATCGAATTCCACACTACAAGATTCTACAACAATTCCGAAGAGCTTGTTGTAGACTCTGTAAGTGTGGGATTTCGGCACTGTAATCAACAGAAATACCTTCTAAAGCCTTAGACTCAAATTTAGACAAGCGAACTCCTTTGATGATAAATAAACACTTACAACCGAATACCCAGAAGTATGAAATGTTGGGCTTGTTACCGGTAAGTATTTCATACGGTGTTTTGTCCTGGATCTTGCGGAGGTAAACACGATTTGATGAGTGACAAGCGGTAGATATGGCTTCAGCCCAAAAGTTGTAAGGAGACTTGAATTTAGCCAACATTGATCTAGCGATATCCATCAAAGTGCGGTTCTTCCTCTCGGCTACACCATTTTGTTGAGGGGTGTACGCAGCGGAATATTGATGTCTTATCCCCTCTTCACTTAGAAATTCATTGAATGTGTAGTTCTTGAACTCGGAGCCGTTGTCACTTCTTATTGCCAATATGGGGACATTTTGTTGACGCTGAACTTCATTGGCGAAATCAATGACAGTTTGTTGAGTCTCACTCTTTAGATTGAAGAAATAGACCCAAGTGTATCTTGAGTAATCATGGACTATCACCAAGCAATATTTCTTCCCACCGAGGCTAGCATGATATGGAGGACCAAATAAGTCCACATGAAGTAATTTCAACATCCTCTTTGAGGAAACAATAGTTTTCCTCTTGTGGGGAGAGTCATGCATCTTGCCTTCAACACAAGCCCTGCAAACACAATCTTTGGCAAAGGAAACATTGTCTTTTAGTCCAAGGATGTGGCCACCCTTGTGAAGACTTTGCAAAGTTCTCATGTTGACATGGGCTAAACGGCGATGCCATAGCCAGCCCACATCGGCCTTTCCGAATAAGCACATCGGACCCGAAGTGGTTTTCCCCGAAAAGTCCACCACATACAGGTCATTTTCGACGTACCCAACGAAAGCGACCTTTAGAGACTTTCTCCACAAGATTACCACCAAATCACTGTTGTTGATATACCAAATGGGTATACCTACGGCATAGTCTCATACCGACAAGCCCGGATGGCCCACAGTTGGTGGTTAGGCCTATGGCATAACCGGGCGGCCCAGTTGCTGATAGACAAGGCGGAGGTCCCGCAGTAATAAAGGAAGGCGACGTGCCACCGCCTTAGATGGAAGCCGGAGCCTTGGAGGACAAGAAGACTAGTTAGTGTTAGTCTAGGACTCTGTAACGGTATCCGGATGGGACTCTCCTTGTAACCCTAGGTCCTGGCATCCTTATAAGACGGCATATGGGAGCCTTTAGGGATGAACAATCTCATAGATAAGTGCATAGAACTACTCGCACACAGCGAACCCCCAATCCTGTAACTCGGCGTATTGCCATTATAGTGATTTATAGCAGGAGTAGGATCTCGCTACCGTCGTGAGGTCTGAACCTGGGTAAACTGTGTCAAGCCGACCTAAACGCTCTCCGTCTTCCCCCCACATCTCTAAACTCGCAGTTGGGATACCCCTATGGCATACGTGTCGACAATACCACGACAGTTGGCGCCCACCATGGGGCAAGAGGCGCTTACAGCACGGATCCAGACGGGATCCCTCGCTATCTTCGAAGGCGGACAAATTGCATCTCCATCGGCACTCCGGCTTCATCATCGCTCTTGAGAGTATGAAGATCTCGAGCGTATGGCCAAGTCGGTGGTGTCGCGGGATCTTTCATCGTCGTTCTTTCCGCTAGATCGCGTTCGACCGGCTCATCAGCCTCGGCGCATCCGGTTTGGCGTCGTCACAAGATCAATTTCGTCATCAGTAGGCTTTGCCGCGGATGACTTAAACCTTGTCTACTTTGGCGCGTTCAACTGGGAATTGCCGGGTAGATCAATCTAAAACGGAAGTCATATGTGCTGAGCATAATCTTCAAAGTATCTATTTATTTATTATTTTTATTATTTATGATTAAGATATTAAGATTGGTTCATTCATATCCTGAGTTTTTTACCGTTTTCGTTTTGGTCATGTCTTTTTTCACGATTTGCCTGCGCTCGTGAGTATAAATTTTTTACTGGTTGCCGTTAAAGGCCCCAGTGCCCTGCAAAAAACCCGCCTTCAGGCGTTAGCTTAAGTTTTCTGGATACACGTTTTTGTTGTTTTTTATGTGGATTCCGGAGTTGTGATTTTTCGGCACTCAAAGCCGGCGTTTTGGCCTTAGGTTCTGGCCGGTGCCATTAGGCATCATCACTTAAGGACATGGTTCTGTGCTACGAGTCTTCCGTCTCACGAAAGGTCAAACATAAAAACGAGAATAATGGATAAGCCAGCACTTTCTTAAACAAAATTTTACATAAACTATTCAAATTAGTTGAGTTTTTCCCTCCTAAACAGTTTTATGTTGTTCAACTGCTTGTTTCAGCTTTAAAGCATTTGTTTAAAGGCCATGTTTGTTCCACCTTATATTTGTTTATTGGACACTATCAAAGGAACAATTTAATACAATTGTCTGTTTTATGTTTATGTTTCAGGTACATAACGCTTGGACATTGCCGCGTTCCTCAAATTAAGGTGTTTCAAGCCGGATTTTCACTAGGCTTGACACCCCGGGGGCTGCAATTGCAATTGTTGACCAAGACTGGAGCCGCCTTTGAGGATATTGGATCGACGCTTGGGGGCTTGACATCTCTAAATTTAAGAGCTTTGTCCCGCCTTGTCGTCCAAGCCGGAACAAACCTCGGGGGCTATAGTACCTTGATCTCCAAGATATGGTGAAAGTTATCTTTGAGCATCAAGCCGGAAAATTCAAGTGAATTCCACCTTGACACTCGGGGGATACACCGATGCTGAATTTTTGTGAATTTCTCTCTAGAGTATCAAGCCGAAATAATTCCGACTTGGCACTCGGGGGCTACGCTATTCACATTTTCTCTAAAGCTACTCTGAGAGCACCAAGACGAATTTCTTTTGAAACTCCGACTTGGCGCTCAGGGCTACAATCGTTTGATGTACAATTATGCATGTTCTTTTGAGCATCAAGCCGTCTTCATCATGGAAGTCGACTCAATGCTCAGGGGCTACATATGGTTATGTCAAGAAACTTTCAAGACGGTGAAAAATCCGGCCAGAGAAACCCGGGGGCTTGACATCAACTTTGCCTTCACGGAAGTATCACTGGGTTACACGGCTCGATGGCCTAAATGTCCATGATAAGAGGGGCTCTAAGACCTTAATTCGGCAAGCTCTTACGTATGTTGGCTAAGTCGGCAATTTGGCAGCCTTTACAACCGTGGCCCAGTAGCCGTAATTTTTTTCGGCTTACATGTCGTCCTGCATGGATGATGATATTGAGGACGTTCCTAGAGGTTGGAAGAATCACAAACGATTCGTTAGAGGGTTCTCCGCCTTGGATTCATTCGTAGAAGCATACAAGCAAACTCTCTGGCTAGGCTTAGTCGGATGAGAATATGATATGGCAGCTCTCAAAGATTCTTCGCGAAGCATGCCTACAAGTTGAAGACGGCGTGATACTTACGCTCAAAGCTAGACGGAGGAACTCGGGGATCTTGAAGAACTCCGGGGGCTACTTTTGTGGATATACCAAATGGGTATACCTACGATATAGTCTCATACCGGCAAGCCCAGGTGGCCCATAGTTGGTGGTTAGGCCTATGGCATAACCGGGTGGCCCAGTTGGTGATAGACAAGACGGAGGTCCACCAGGAATAAAGGAAGGCGACGTGCCACCGCCTTAGATGGAAGCCGGAGCCTTGGAGGACAAGAAGACTAGTTAGTGTTAGTCTAGGACTCTGTAACCATATCCGACTGGGACTCCTTGTAACCCTAGGTCCTGGCGTCCTTATAAGCCGGACTATGGGAGCCTTTAGGGCAGAACAATCTCATAGACAAGTGCATAGCACTACTCGCACATAGCGAACCCCCAATCCTGTAACTCGGCGTATTGCCATTATAGTGATTTATAGCAGGAGTAGGATCTCGCCACCGTCGTGAGGTCTGAACCTGGGTAAACTATGTCAAGCCGACCCGGACGCTCTCCGTCTTCCCCCCACGTCTCTAAACTCGCCGTTGGGATACCCCTATGGCGTACGTGTCGACAATACCACGACAATCACCTTCAATGAAAACAACAAAGCCCATCTTACCAAGGGCACGAACAGAAAGTAAATTATAACCGAGGGTCTTAACAAGAATGACGTCCACGAGAGAGATATCATGGGAGACCACAACCTTGCCAAGACCCAATACCTCACATTTAGACTTATCACCATAGGAGACTGTAATATGATCATGATCGGGTCGCTTCTCTGTGATGATTTCTTTGCTTCCGGTCATATGACGAGTGCACCCACTGTACAACACCCATTTAGACCCATCGGAAGCATAGCCCTGCAAGAGAATTACTTCTTGGTTTTAGGTACCCATTTTTCAATGGACCCTCTCATGTTAGTAACAAGGGTCTTTGGAACCCAAATAGACCAAAAAACATATTCATCAAAAGGACCAACATAATAAGCATAGACATCACCATAGTAATCACAACAAAGTTCATAATTTGGACTGTGAGACCCTACAAAACCAATATGGTCAGTTTTGTCTTTTGTGACATTCTTCTCAACGGTGTTTGTCCTTGCTTGTTCACTCTTGGTCTTGTTCTTCTTGGACTTGGTGACATATCCAAGTCCCTCTTTTGCAAGATTTGATCTTTGCTTGCCAATAATATCATCAAGTACACCCTTACCTTTGTGAGTGGTGTCATTGACAAGCTCATCTTCCACCTTAGAATTTTCCTTGTGAATATATGTCGATTTAGATATGCTAGGAACATCATACTTGGTCAATCAAATTTGAAGCTGATCATGCGACTCACTGAGAATGGAGAATTCACTTTTCAAAGCCTTGTGAGTGATGTCAAGTTTCTCCAATTCCTAGGAGAACCTAGCATGAGCAACCCCAAATTCAACCTTTTCTTTCTTTAGCTTCTTTGCTTTGGCTACTGCATTGTCACGTTCCTTAACAAGCTTTGTCACCATTTTTTCATGTGACTCATCAATAGACTCAAGCCTCTCTTCAAGAGAAACACGAGCCTCTTCCTCTTCTTCTAGAGAATTTTTTAAGGATGCAATTTCCATTGCATCCTCCCTTTCAATCCTGCCCTTCTCTTTAAGAAGCACTTCATTTTGGGCCAGCTGGTCCATAAGATCCTCAAAATGTACTTTGTGCTCACCTTGCAAGTTAGTGATAAAATAGTCCAAAGCAATAATTTCTTCTTTAACCTTAAGACTAGTAGGATCATCCATGTCAAACATAGCCTTAGGAAAAGAAGTGTTAGAAGATGATACCTCGGAACCGCTTGCCATGAGACAAGTAGTGTTCTTGTTGATGATGTTTTCGTTCAGAGAGTCGAAGAGAGATGTTGGTGTAGATGTGGTGACTATAGCAGCCACGTCTCGAGAGTTATCATCCTCATCTTTATCTTTGCTTCCCGAGGTATACTCCTCCTGAGCCACTAACACTATCTTTGGTTGCTTCTTGAATGGAGCATTCTTCTTCACAAATTGCTTCTTTCGTAGAGACTTTGACTTATCTTTAAGAATGAGTCTTCCTCCATTATCTTCTCCACTTTGATAAGGACACTCAGCTACAAAGTGCAACCGGTCTCCACAATTGAAGCACGTTCTTAGCTTGGGACCGTTCTCCCTTCTTCCATTTGGTCCACTCTTGCGTTCTAGTTCAGATTTGGCTTTGGTTGGATCCTTCCAAAAGTTTCTAGCATAGAAAGCCATATATTATCCATTATCTCTTTTTACATCTTCGGGACAGTCCATATCTTCTATGTCGTCTTCGTCTTGATCAGCCACACTTGTCTTCGAGGCCATGTTGACCCCCTTTTGCATCCCAATGGCTCGTGCACGTGCATATTCGGCATTCTTGGCAACCACTTTGAAAGCTTCCATTTCTTGCATAACTTCATTGTATGTCATTAGGTGGTAATTATGCCTTCCTTGGAGACTCTTCAAATCTGTGGGCTCAAAAGGCATAAAAGCACTAACATACTTGCGCTTGATCCAAGCATCATCAACATGAGAGGCACCATGATTTCTAAAAGTGGTGGATATTGACTTGAGCCTGCTATACATATCCTCGTGATCTTCTCCATCCAAAATATAGAACCCTTCAGCTTGATTACTCAAAGCATCATATCTATTTATTCTCATGCTTTCATTTCTGATGAAGAGCTCGGTAAGGGCATCCAAAGATTCCTTAGTTGTGTTGAGATGCTCAATGCGTGGCATCTCTTTGGTACCCACACCAAGCTGAATCATGTGTAGAGACGTTGCATTGAGTTGACTGTCCACAACCTCTCTTCTTGTTAGGTTGTTGGGATCTCAAACATGAAGACCATTTTCTATGATTTTCCACAACTCAATGGAGGAGCTGCACACATGATACTTCATCAAAAATTGCCATTGATTAAAAGTACATGCTGAAAGTTTGGGTGGATCACCCCTATTATGTATATGAGGGTGTGGGATAGGTGGATCAGGCGAATACACATGGGAAACCTCATTGTATCCTTCCTCACCACTATCCTTTTTCGAGGAGGAGCTCTTGCTAGTGCCATCACCAACCACTTTGTTCTCTTTGGAATCGGTTTTACCCATTTCCTTGGATTGCGGAGTGGTAGCCTCAGAGGCATATGAAGGTGATGCTGTGGATGGGGAGAGACGCATTATCATTTGATGCATCTCTTCCATTTAGCCTCCATGGAACTAATCAAGGTTGTTTCCAACGTCTTGAGATCGTTCATGGTGACTACCTTCAGAGCAGCATCACTCCCATCTCCCTTGGAACCCATACTTCTCTTAGGCAGTTAAGCCCGAATTTAAGAGCCGGGGCTCTGATACCAATTGAAATGGATCGTATGGGCACCTAGAGGGGGGGGGTGAATAGGTGCTACTCAATTTTTAATTCTTTTTCAGTTTTAGGCTTGACACAAAGTAAATTCTCTAGATATGCAACTACGAGAATTTCCCTATATGCAACCCTAGCTACTAAGCACGTAAAGAGAGGAGCGAGGGAACCATAGTGGAGTACGCAGAGGCATAGGGATTTGTTTTACCACAGTTCCTTCCTTTTTAAGGGAAGTACATCTATGTTGGAGGGGTAGGCGGTTCTAAGATCACCACACCACAATAGGCCTCACACTATTCTCTGTTGGATCTCGCCATGAAAGGCCTCATCCACCTTCTCCACTTTTGGTACCCTTCGAGGCGGGAACCAGTGCCTTTATAACTCTAGCGGGGCACACATCCACAACCGAATTGGAGGCTCCCGTAATGACAACAAGCTGTCACAAGAACAAGGATTATCAATATAATCAACATAAGGATATTGATATTTGCAGGAAATACTAGATCGAAGATTCTCCAAATGAATGGAGAGGAGATGAAGCGCTTGATTGCAGTTGGTGAAGATCGATCCCTCCTTCGATTCCCCAAAGAACGGGGCCTTTGGGTGGATGAAGGTGGAGATCTCTTGGATGAAACTTTAAGAGCAGATCTTGTCTTTTTCAAATGAACCAAGAGTTCTAGCAGGAGGGACATAGCTGGTTTAAATAACCCTTGCACATATCTGGACATTGGTGAAGTTTGGGGGCGGATTATCCGCCCCCCACTAGGGGTGGACTATCTGCCCTGGGAAAAATCCGTCCCCTGGACGAAAAGTCCCGGGGGAAATCTGCCCCCCACATAGTGGGTCACGCCAAGCTTGACTTGGTGAAAATCCTCGAGGGGGCGGACTCAAGGGGCGGACTATCCGTCCTGGGGAAAATCCGCCCCAGATACAGAAAGTCCAGGGGAGAACTCTGCCCCTTCTCTGAGTGATGCGCTGTTGCAACCTTTGAGGCAGAACCTGGGGGGCAGATTATCCGGCCTGGGCAAAAACTCTGGCCCTGGCCAGAAAATCCGGGGGATATTCCGCCCCCGCATTCTGAGGGTTGCGCCCTTGCACCCTTTTGAAATAGAGGAGGGGCTAATTATCCGGCCCCTGGTAGGGGCGGATTATCCGCCCCCCAAACACTTTAAAATATCCTTTTCAAGTTAAGATCTGCACCACTTAAACACTCATTAAAATATCCTTGGTATTGTTATCTTGTAGGGGTTCGTAGCATGGAAAACAAAAATTTTCTATCGCATACAAACAAACAAGCCAAGATCTATCTACTAGATTGTAGCAACGAGTCGATGGAATAACTCACCCTCGAAGATTCCAAAGTGTTTAACGAGAGCAGATTCTCGTGGGTGATGTAGTCGTACTCTTTCCGATCTCAAGATCGTGTAGACGATCCTTCCGGCGCCACGTTCCAGCAGCGCCCCCGCAGTCGGTCACACGTTCGGTACTCGACGAAGACCTTCCTCTCCCTTGTTCCAGCAGGCAGCGGAGGTTGTAGCACTCTCCTCGCGATTCCGGCAGCACAACGGCGTGGTACCGGAAGTAGAGGGGAGATCCCGCAGGGCTTCGCCTTAAGCCGGTGCGAGTATGGTGGAGCTTATGAGAGAGGCTATTAGTGGTCTAGTAATTAGACACACCAATTAGAGGGCTCTAAACCAATTAGAAGGCTCTAAACCAAAATAGCTCTAAACCGGGGTTTTAGATCTAGGGTTTAGTTTAGAGGGTAGGAACTAGTAGTGTTGTGTAGAGAGGGGAGCCCTGCCCCTCCCTTTATAGGTGGGAGGGCCGGCGGCCAAGGGGAGGAGTTCCTCCCCAACTCGGCCTTGGGAGGTGCGCCGGCCAAGGGGAGGAACCCTCCTCCAACTCGGCCTCCACCTCTCCTCCTCTTTCTCCTCTTTCCGAAAACTGGCAGTTTGACCGAAAACTGGCAGTTTGACTTTTTCAATTAGGATTTGAATTAACCCTTTATTTCGGACAGCGAGAACACTTAGTACATGATGCAATCATTCCAACATGCAATGACACATTCATGTACCCCTTCCCTCCCGGAGTGCCGGACATTCCGGGACCTTCTAGAATGTTCCCGATGAAAACACCGGAATCATTCCCGAACTCCGAAACGGGACTTTCCTTATATGAATCTTATTCTCCGGACCATTCCGGATCACCTCGTGATATCCCGGATCCCATCCGAGACTCCGAACAACATTCGGTCTCTTTCTCATAATACCATAACTACTCAAACAACGTCGAATCCTTAAGTGTGTCTCCCTACGGTTCGTGAATTATGCAGACATGATCGAGACACTTCTCCGAACAATAACCAATAGAGGAATCTGGAAATTCATATGGCTCCCACATATTTCTACGATTACTTTGCGATCGAATGAACCACTTACATACGATACCAATTTCCCTTTGTCTCACGATATGTTACTTATCCGAGGTTATGATCTTCGGTATCTCTGCATACCTAGTTCAACCTCGTTACTGATAAGTACTCTTTTCTCGTTCCCGTGATATGTGATCCCTTGTGACCCAGTCACATGCTTGCAAGCTAATTGGATGACATTTCACCGAGAGGGCCCAGAGAATATCTATCCGTCATGTGGATGGACAAATCCCACTCTTGATCCATGTGTTTCAACCAATACTTTCCGAACACTCAATACCACCTTTATAGCCACCCTGTTACGGTGTGGTGTTTGATGACATCAAAGCATCCATCCAGTAAAGGTGATATGCATGATCTCATGGTCGAAGGAATTAGGTTACTATGTATCAGAAAGCATATAGCAATTGAACTATTGAAATGACTTGATCTTTATGCTACGCTTATCTATAGGAGTATGTCCACCATATCATTCTCCTAACGATATGATCTTGTTGTTGATAACATCTCAATGTTCATGACAAAGAAACCACATCATCAATCAACCAACAAGCTAGTGAAGTATAGAGGCTATACTAGGGACTTCAAATTAAGTTTACAATTCACACAAGTATTAATGGTTTCCTTGTTAATACTATTATAGCATGAATGCAAACATTTATCATAAACACAAAGATATAATAATAACTATATTTATTATTGCCTCTAGGGCATATCTCCAACAGTCTCCCACTTGCACTAGAGTCATCTAATCTAGATTACATGGTAATATACCGAACACCCATGGCAGTTTGGTGTTGGTCATGTTTTGCCCTCGGGAGAGGTTTAGTCAACGGATCCGCCACATTCAGATCTGTGTGTACTTTGCAAATCTTTATATCCCCATCCTGGATATGTTCTCGAATAGCGTGAAAACGTAGCTTGATATGCTTCAGCTTCTTGTGTGACCTTGGTTCTTGCGCATTGGCTATGGCGCCCATGTTATCACAGTAGATAGACATTGGGTCCAGTGCACTAGGAACCACACCCAGCTCTGTAATGAACTCTTTCATCCATATCGCTTCTTGTGAAGCCTCCGAAGCAGCCATGTATTCCGATTCAGTTGAAGATCTCGCCACAACGCTTTGCTTTGCACTCCTCCAGCTAACTGCTGCACCATTCAAAATAAATACGTATCCAGATTGTGATTTAGAATCATCCGGATCAGTGTTCCAACTAGCATCGGTGTAACCATTAACAACGAGCTGTTCATCACCTCCATAAGAAAGAACCATATCCTTAGTTCTTCTCAAGTACTTAAGGATGTTTTTGACCGCTGTCCAATGATCCACTCCTGGATCACTTTGATATCTGCTAGTTAAACTAACAGCATATGCAATGTCGGGTCTAGTACATAGCATGGCATACATTAGAGATCCTATGGCTGAGGCATAGGGAGTCTTACTCATCCTTTCTCTATCTTCTGCCGATGTCGGACTTTGAGTTTTACTCAAGGTCGTATTGGGCAACATGGGCAAGAACCCTTTCTTGCTATCTTCCATTCCAAACCTCTTTAGAACTTTGTCCAAATATGTACTTTGTGACAATGATATTTGGCGTTTCGATCTATCTCTATAAATCTTTATGCCTAATATGTAAGCTGCTTCGCCAAGATCCTTCATTGAAAAACTATTATTCAAATATTCCTTGACACTATTAAGAAGGTCTACATCATTCCCAATCAACAATATGTCATCCACATACAGTATTAAGAATGCTACAGAGCTCCCACTCACTTTCTTGTAAATACAAGCTTCTCCATAAGTTTGTATAAAACCAAAACTTTTGATTACCTTATCAAAACGTTGATTCCAACTTCGGGATGCTTGCTTCAATCCATAGATGGACCGTTGAAGCTTGCATACCTTGTTAGCATCTTTAGGATCGACAAAACCTTTGGGTTGCATCATATACAACTCTTCATCAATGTCTCCATTGAGGAATGCTGTTTTGACATCCATCTGCCATATCTCATAATCATAATATGCAGCGATTGCTAACATAATCCTCACAGACTTTAGCTTCGCTACTGGTGAGAAAGTCTCATCGTAGTCAACTCCTTGAATTTGTCGAAACCCTTTTGCGACAAGTCGAGCTTTATAGACAGTAACATTACCATCAGCATCTGTTTTCTTCTTGAAAATCCATTTGTTCTCGACAGCCTTCCGGCCATCCGGTAAGTCCACCAAAGTCCATACTTGGTTTTCGTACATGGATCCAATCTCGGATTTCATGGCTTCTTGCCATTTATTGGAATCTGGGCTCATCATCGCTTCCTCATATGTCTCGGGGTCATCGGTGTTGTCCACCAACATGACATTCATAACGGAATCATACCAATCTGGAGTGGTACGAGTTCTCGTTGACCTCCGAGGCTCTGTAGCAACTTCAACCGAAGTTTCATGATCATCATCATTAGCTTCCTCTCTTATTGGTGCAGGCACCACAGGAACTTCTTCCGGTGCTGCGCTACTCGCAATTTCGAGAGAAGGTTCGACAACCTCGTCGAGTTCTACTTTCCTTCCAGTCACTTCTTTCGAGAGAAATTCCTTCTCTAGAAAGGATCCATTCTTGGCAACGAAGATTTTGCCTTCGGATCTATGATAGAAGGTATACCCAATAGTTTCCTTTGGGTATCCTATGAAGACGTATTTTTCCGCTTTGGGTTCAAGCTTGTCCGGCTGTAACTTCTTTACATAGGCTTCGCATCCCCAAACTTTAAGGAACGACAATTTAGGTTTCTTCCCAAACCATAATTCATACGGTGTCGTTTCAACGGATTTAGATGGTGCCCTATTTAAAGTGAATGCGGCTGTTTCTAATGCATAACCCCAAAATGATAGCGGTAAATCTGTAAGTGACATCATAGAACGAACCATATCTAAGAGAGTTCGATTACGACGTTCGGACACACCATTACGCTGTGGTGTTCCCGGCGGTGTCAATTGTGAAAGTATTCCGCACTTCTTTAAATGCTCGCCAAACTCGTAACTTAGATATTCACCTCCACGATCAGAACGTAGAAATTTAATCTTCTTGTTACGTTGATTCTCTACCTCACTTTGAAACTCCTTAAACTTCTCGAAAGTTTCGGACTTATGTTTCATGAAATAGATATACCCATATCTACTCAAATCATCCGTGAAGGTAAGAACATAACGATAACCACCGCGCGATGCTACACTCATTGGACCACACACATCGGTATGTATGATTTCCAATAAGTCCGTAGCTCGCTCCATTATACCAGAAAATGGAGTCTTAGTCATTTTACCCATCAGACATGCTTCGCATCTTTCAAGTGATTCAAAATCAAGTGATTCAAGAAGTCCATCGGAATGGAGTTTCTTCATACGTTTCACTCCAATGTGACCAAGACGACAGTGCCACATATAGGTCGAATTATCGCTTGATTTCAAACGTTTAGCTTCAATGTTATTAAGATGTGTATTTCTACTATCGAGATTCAATAAGAATAGACCATCTATCAAAGGTGCATGTGCGTAAAACATATTACTCATATAAATCGAACAACCATTATTCTCTGATTTAAACAAGTAACCGTCTCGCAATAAACAAGATCCCGATATAATGTTCATGCTCAACGCAGGCACCAAATAACAATTATTTAAGTATAAAACTAATCCCGATGGTAGATGAAGAGGTAGCGTGCCGACCGCGATCACATCAACCTTTGATCCGTTTCCCACACGCATCGACACCTCGTTCTTCGCTAGCTTCCGTTTATTCTGCAGCTCCTGTTTCGAGTTACAAATATGAGCAACCGAACCAGTATCAAATACCCAGGCACTACTACGAATACTAGTGAGATACACATCAATAACATGTATATCAAATATACCTTTCTTCTTGATGTTGCCGTTCTTCAAATCCGCCAAGTACTTTGGGCAATTCCGCTTCCAGTGACCTTCTCCCTTGCAGTAAAAGCACTCAGTTTCAGGCTTAGGTCCAGCCTTGGTCTTCTTCGTTGGCATGGTAACTTTCTTACCACCCTTCTTGAAGTGTCCCTTTTGCTTAGACTTGCCTTTCTTGAATTTGGTGGTCTTATTGACCATCAACACTTGGTGCTCTTTCTTGATCTCCACTTCTGCAGATTTTAACATAGCAAATAGTTCTGGCAACTCTTTGTTCATGTTCTGCATGTTGTAGTTCATCACAAAGTTCTTGTAACTTGGTGGTAGTGATTGGAGGATGCGGTAAACTCCCAAAGTATTAGGAATCACTATACCCAAACTTTGAAGTTTATTTGCGTGCCCAGACATCTTAAGCACATGCTCACTGACGGAGCTACCCTCTTCCATCTTGCAGTTAAAGAACTTTTCAGAAGCTTCATAACTTTCAATTGCCGCATGAGTCTCAAAAATTAATTTGAGATCCTCGACAATATCATATGGATCTGACTCTTCAAACCTTTTCTGAAGCTCCGATTCTAAACCATACAAGATAGCACACTGAACTATGGAGTACTGATTCTTCCGAGCGAGGTAAACATTCTTTACTTCATCGGTAGCATCAGCTGCAGGTGGGTCACCTAGCGGTGCATCCAGCACATAGGTCAAATTACCAGCTGTGAGGACAATCCTCAAATTGCGGAACCAATCCGCGAAGTTGCTTCCATTGTTTTTCAACTTTTCTTTCTCTAGGAACGCATTAAAATTGATGGTAGGGGCTGCCATTGATCTACAACATATTTGCAATAGTTTAGACTAAGTTTATGACAAATTGAGCTCAAATTAATTAATGAAATTAAACTAGGTGAACTCCCACTCAAAACAACATCCCTCACATTGTTTTAGTGATCACACGAACCAAAACTACTATATCAACACCGATCATCACGAGAGCCGATATAGTTTTAATGGCGAACAATCATCATGTTCATCATATCTACTATATGATTCATGCTTTGCCTTTCGGCGATCCGTGTTCCTGAGGCCATGTCTGTACATGCTAGGCTCGTCAAGATCAAACCTTAGTTACCGCATAAGCAAATCTGGCTTGCTTACGTTGTATTCACCCGCGGAATCAAAGACACCCGATCATCACGTGGTGCTTCGAAGCAACAAGCTTTGGCAACGGTGCATACTAAGGGTGAACACTTCAGAACTTGAAATTTATGTGCATGAGGGATCATCTTATAATGCTACCGTCGTCTACTAAGCAATACAAGATGCATAAAGGATTAACATCACATGCAATTCATAATATGTGATATGATATGGCCTTTCTTCTTTGTGCTTCCGATCTCCATCTTCAAGCACGAATATGATCTCCATCATCACCGGCATAGCATCAAGGTCAATGACGCTTCTTCATGGTTGTCGTCCACCAGCTTCAACTATTACAACTATTTTGAATAGACACGCAGGTCTTAACAGAAATTAAAGACAACCATATGGCTCCTGCCGGTTGCCAACTTACAATAAGGAACATTGCATACATCAAATATAATCACAATCATGGCCATATCACATCACTGCACACCCCTGCAAAACAAAGTTAGACGCTTCTACTTTCTTTGCATATTTTACGTGGTTTGGGGCTTTCCATAAGTGTCGTTCTAACCTACGAACAAGAACCACAACATTGATACTAGCATTGTTGATTACCCGTTGTAAATTGGATCTTTACTATGCTAGGAGAAACAGGCACCCGCAAAGCCACTTATGCAATACAAGTTGCATGTTAAGCGTGGAGCAAGTCTCATGAACGATGTCATGTAAGGTTAGTCCGGGCCGCTTCATCCCAACATACCGCAAGATGCAAAGTACACAAAAAGCAATCTACAATAAAAGCATCAACGCCCACAATGACCATTGTGTTCTACTCGTGCAACAGATCTACATATAGACACGGCTCTGATACCACTGTAGGGGTTCGTAGCATGGAAAACAAAAAATTTCTATCGCATACAAACAAACAAGCCAAGATCTATCTACTAGATTGTAGCAACGAGTCGATGGAATAACTCACCCTCGAAGATTCCAAAGTGTTTAACGAGAGCAGATTCTCGTGGGTGATGTAGTCGTACTCTTTCCGATCTCAAGATCGTGTAGACGATCCTTCCGGCGCCACGTTCCAGCAGCGCCCCCGCAGTCGGTCACACGTTCGGTACTCGACGAAGACCTTCCTCTCCCTTGTTCCAGCAGGCAGCGGAGGTTGTAGCACTCTCCTCGCGATTCCGGCAGCACAACGGCGTGGTACCGGAAGTAGAGGGGAGATCCCGCAGGGCTTCGCCTTAAGCCGGTGCGAGTATGGTGGAGCTTATGAGAGAGGCTATTAGTGGTCTAGTAATTAGACACACCAATTAGAGGGCTCTAAACCAATTAGAAGGCTCTAAACCAAAATAGCTCTAAACCGGGGTTTTAGATCTAGGGTTTAGTTTAGAGGGTAGGAACTAGTAGTGTTGTGTAGAGAGGGGAGCCCTGCCCCTCCCTTTATAGGTGGGAGGGCCGGCGGCCAAGGGGAGGAGTTCCTCCCCAACTCGGCCTTGGGAGGTGCGCCGGCCAAGGGGAGGAACCCTCCTCCAACTCGGCCTCCACCTCTCCTCCTCTTTCTCCTCTTTCCGAAAACTGGCAGTTTGACCGAAAACTGGCAGTTTGACTTTTTCAATTAGGATTTGAATTAACCCTTTATTTCGGACAGCGAGAACACTTAGTACATGATGCAATCATTCCAACATGCAATGACACATTCATGTACCCCTTCCCTCCCGGAGTGCCGGACATTCCGGGACCTTCTAGAATGTTCCCGATGAAAACACCGGAATCATTCCCGAACTCCGAAACGGGACTTTCCTTATATGAATCTTATTCTCCGGACCATTCCGGATCACCTCGTGATATCCCGGATCCCATCCGAGACTCCGAACAACATTCGGTCTCTTTCTCATAATACCATAACTACTCAAACAACGTCGAATCCTTAAGTGTGTCTCCCTACGGTTCGTGAATTATGCAGACATGATCGAGACACTTCTCCGAACAATAACCAATAGAGGAATCTGGAAATTCATATGGCTCCCACATATTTCTACGATTACTTTGCGATCGAATGAACCACTTACATACGATACCAATTTCCCTTTGTCTCACGATATGTTACTTATCCGAGGTTATGATCTTCGGTATCTCTGCATACCTAGTTCAACCTCGTTACTGATAAGTACTCTTTTCTCGTTCCCGTGATATGTGATCCCTTGTGACCCAGTCACATGCTTGCAAGCTAATTGGATGACATTTCACCGAGAGGGCCCAGAGAATATCTATCCGTCATGTGGATGGACAAATCCCACTCTTGATCCATGTGTTTCAACCAATACTTTCCGAACACTCAATACCACCTTTATAGCCACCCTGTTACGGTGTGGTGTTTGATGACATCAAAGCATCCATCCAGTAAAGGTGATATGCATGATCTCATGGTCGAAGGAATTAGGTTACTATGTATCAGAAAGCATATAGCAATTGAACTATTGAAATGACTTGATCTTTATGCTACGCTTATCTATAGGAGTATGTCCACCATATCATTCTCCTAACGATATGATCTTGTTGTTGATAACATCTCAATGTTCATGACAAAGAAACCACATCATCAATCAACCAACAAGCTAGTGAAGTATAGAGGCTATACTAGGGACTTCAAATTAAGTTTACAATTCACACAAGTATTAATGGTTTCCTTGTTAATACTATTATAGCATGAATGCAAACATTTATCATAAACACAAAGATATAATAATAACTATATTTATTATTGCCTCTAGGGCATATCTCCAACATATCTAACACACAAAACACTAGGGATCATGAAATGTTATTTCAATTAACAACAGATCTATCAACTACATGCTTATTTGGCTAAGTGGAGTTCAGGCTTATTTGCATAAAGCAATAGTTTTATCAAAATATTTGTATTAAAGTAGTTTTCCAATACGATAAATATGCCACTCTGGTTCACTCCCAGGTGCTCCTACCCAATTAAGTTCACCCAACAAGTTTTAAGTAATTGAGAAATTGGGATGAGTGAGAAATATGTCATAGCATCAATATCAGGTCGCTCAAATTGTCCATAACCGGGGACACGACTAAGAAATTAGATTTACACCTTGCAGGGATTTGTACACTTTACCCATGTGACCTGGCCAACCCAGCTCGGACCATCACACTCATATTGTATGATGATATGGAGAAGTCTAAGACGAGACAATTTAGGAATAGCTTCCCAAACCCATCCTCGCACCGCACCAACCTACACTATCTACATCTCTGGCTACGTAGGGTTCAAGTCACCAAAACCTACTAAGTCTAGCTAGCCACCCATTCTTACTAGAACATGGTTGCACACGAAAGCTACCAAACAAAGAAACCAATCCTTTCTCACTAGGTGGCATTCCCCACCATAAATACACACTCAATGACCCAATCAATTCCATTCCGCCCAGGTGGTTCATTAAAACCATGTTGGTTTGCCATTTAGCAAAATATAAGCCTTTTAAAACATATAACTTTTCATGGTGTGATTCCTTTCCTCGTCTAAATAGCGTAGCTAGGCAATCTACCAATACGATAGCTCATAAACAAAGGAATACTAGGGAATAATATTGGACATAGCATAGCATATACACATCAATTCCTGCATATGCAATTATACAAAAACATCTACAATGCATAGAAAATAAGTAGGACATTTATGACCAAGATAGCACCACTTGCCTTTAGTTGTAGTCGTTCAGATAATCCTCACAATCCTCATAGATATAATGGTTGCACTCGTCATAACCATAATACTTGCAATTATATAGTCGCAATCATGGTAGTTGCACTCCTCACAATCTAACATTTGAAACAAGGCATAACAACACATCATTCAAAACAATGCAATCATGCAACAATGCAACAATACAATAAAACAATGATAAAGAAATGCATGCATGATGATATAATAGGTCACTCTTGTTGTATTTAATGTTCTGAACATTAGATCACATGATGCATGTGAAAAGTCATTAATGCATTAAAGCATTTACTATTAAAGCTATATGGACTTAATATGGTTTATTTAAAATTAATTCAAATACTGATGTTTCTTTCGTATTAAATTGTGAAATAAATTTTAATGGATAGGTAATGCAATTTAGAGACAGTAGCAATTTGAATTACCCAAAAAGGAATTATAGATCTTTTATTATGATTAAAATACTATTGCAATGGGTTTAGAGATTTCTGCATGCATTTATAATTTAATAGTACCAAATAATATGGCACGCAATTTCTATGGATAGATATTTTTAATACAAAACAGTAGCAATTGGTTTTACTAATTTTTGAGTTCTGGTTAATTTTTTATGGTTTAAATAGTAGTTAGAAGGGTTTAAATCATTTAAATTATTTTCTTCGACACAAATTATATATAGACCATATACTTGTTCTACATGAATCAAGGGTTCTATAGACATATTATTTGCAATTTTCTGAATAGTGGTTATTTTCTTATGAATTTCTTACTCTAAAATGGCATTAAACCATTTAAATAATTACGGAAAAACCTTAGAGTAAATGTCAGATACAATTACATATTAACATTCCACATAGAATTATATTTCCAATGGTATATTATATACTATTTTTGGATATGTATATTAATTTCTATGAATTTTACAATGTTTATTACATTTCTGCTAATTTAATGAATTTCTAAATGCAGGGAATATTCTATGCGACATGGCTTTACAGGACTGGTCCGTACCCCTTCGGTTTAGCAATCTATTCTTGGCCACCAGATCAAGATCCGACGGTGGGGTACTGTATCTTTCTCACTTCAACAATGAGCGGCGGCGGTGCGGTCTAGGCGGCGATGGTTGGCGGTGCTCCGGTAGTCTCCGACGAGGGAGAGGTGGTCGACGCGAAGCGTGTGATCACGGCGATTACGATGGTGGTCTTGGAATCGGCAGAGGATCCCTCAGGTGACTGAGCGATGCGGATGGAGGCGACACCGCGAGCTGGTGCTCCGGCGATAAATCGGCTGGCCTCTGGTGCAACTACGAGAGGGAAACAGCAGGGGGTGAGGTGGGGGATCAAAAGGAATAGGTCCAGAGGAATAAGAGGGGAATGGGGTGCTCGGAACCGTCGATATTGAACTCGACCTGAAGGTCCTCCAGCGGTGGCGAGATAGGGACCTTGACGATGGGGGTAGGGTTTGGAAAATAGTGAAAATTCGCACGATACATATAGAAGGAGTATTTATAGGGAACGTATGCGTGCACAGGGGCAAAACTACGAACAGAAACGAGCAAAATCAGGGGGGAGATCGATGGGATCAAGGAGTTCATCTTCAGCACGATTTTTGCGCGAGGTAGCGGATGACTACAGGCTGGGCTGGCGCTGCTGTGGGCCGTTGGCGGGCTGCCGCTGCTGCGCTGCTACCCTGCTTAGCTGCTGAAATGTATCGTATGGGCACCTATAGGGGGGTGAATATGTGCTACTCAATTTTTAGTTCTTTTTCAATTTTAGGCTTGAAACAAAGTAAATTCTCTAGATATGCAACTACGGGAATTTTCCTATATGCAACCCTAGCTACTAAGCACGTAAAGGGAGGAGCGAGGGAACCTTAGTGGAGCACGCGGACACATAGGGATTTGTTTTACCATAGTTTCTTCCTTGTTAAGGGAAGTACATCTGCGTTGGAGGGGTGGGCGGTTCTAATACCACCATGCCACAACAGGCCTCACCCTATTCTCTGATGGATCTCGCCATGACATGCCTGATCCACCTTCTCCACTATTTTTACCCTTCGAGGCAGGAACCGGTGCCTTTACAACTCTAGCGGGGCACAGATCCACAACCGAATTGGAGGCTCCCGTAATGACAACAAGTGTTGGAATTATGCCCAAGAGGCAATAATAAAGATGTTAGTATTATAATTCTTGTTCATGATAATGTTTATATTCCATGCTAGAATTGTATTAAGCGGAAACTTTAATACTTGTGTGGTTTGTGAACAACACCGTGTCCCTAGTACGCCTCTATGGACTAGCTCATTGATTAATGATGGTTAAGGTTTCCTAACCATGGACATGAGTTGTCGATTAATAATGAGATCATATCATTGGGAGAATGATATGATGGACAGACCCACACTAAGCGGAGCAATTAGATCGTGTCATCGTGTTCATCTTTGCGAAGCTTTTCTTATGTCAAATATTGTATTCCTTAGACCATGAGATAATACAACTCCCTGGTATCGGAAGAAAGCTTTGAGGTCATCAAACGTCATCCTATGAGAGGGTGATCATAAAGGTGTCTCTCAGGTGATCGGAAAGTACCTGTTGGGTTGTATGTATCGAGATGGGATTTGTCCCTCCCAAGTCGGAGAGATATACTTCGGGCCCACTCGGTAATCGATATCAACACCGCTTGCAAGCATGTGGTTAAGGAGTTAATCACAAAGTGATATCGGATTACGGAACGAGTAAAGTACTTGCTGTGAACGAGATTGAACTAGGTATGACAGTACCGACGATCAAATCTCGGGCAAGTAAAATATCGCGTGACGAAGGGAATATATATATATGGGATTGATTGAATCCTGGCATCGTGGTTCATCCGATATGATCATCGATGAATGTGTGGGAGTCAATATGGGTTTCCAGACCCTGCTATTGATTATTGAGAGAAGATCATGTCTGCATGTTCTCGAACCCGAAGGGTCACACACTTAACGTGTCTCGACACTAGGATAGATTGGATAATTGGTTTATGAGTTTTTGTTCGGAGTCTCGGATGGGATCCGGGACATCACGATAGGTTCCGGAGTGGTCCGGAGAATAAGATTCATATAAGGCAATGCAGTTTTTGGAGTTCGGAATTGTTTCGGGTTAATCAGTATTGTACCGGAAGCTTCTAAAACCTTCCGGAGGGGGACCAACGTGCCCCCACCTCCCAGCAGGGGGCATGGGCCTATGAGGGAGTGACCTGGCCGCATTGGGCCAGGGGCACAAGGCCCCATAGGGCCTAGCCGGCCAAACAAGGGGAAACCCTGATGGAGCTTCTAGAAGGAGGGGGGAAACTTGCCCCCGACTCTTCCCTCCTTGGCCGCCGGCCTAGGCTTTGGGGAGGGGCTAGGGTTGGCACCCACCCCTCTATATAAAGAGGGCTGGGGGCGCACCAACCCCAGACACCTTCCCCTCAAGCCTAGCCACACTGCTGCCCTCCTCTCTCTCTCTCCCTCCCGACTGCGTGTAGGCGAAGCCCTGCTGCAGAAACTCTCCACCACTTGCACCGCGCCGCCGCGTTGTAGATCCAATCCGTCTCTCCACCATACTTTCTGGACCGAGGAAGGAGGATACGTCGAGGTGCCGCACGTGTGCATCTCTCGGAGGCATCGCCACTTGCGGTGTTAGATCAGAGCGGATCGCGAGGAGGAGAAGTGAGTACGACTACATCACCCACGTTCCGACGAACGTTCCGATGTGCGAATCTTCAAGGGTATGAAGATCTCATCTAATCTCTTTCGTTGTTTGCATCTCCTATATTAGATCTTGGCTTTCCCATTCGCATCCGTAGAATTTTTTTGATTTACTATGCTGCAAAACCCTTCAGTGGTATCAGAGCTAGATCTATGCGTAGATGTGTTTCACGAGTAGAACGCAACATGGTTGTTGCGGGCGTTGATGTTTTCTGTTGCAAGCCTCTTGTTTGTGTTCTTCTGATGACGCGGGATAGTGAGATTGAAGCGGTCCAGGCCAACCTTACGCGACGTCGTTCGCGAGACCGGCTCCGCACTTGACGTGTGGCTTGTTCCACACATGCGGCTGGTGGATGCCAGTTTCTCTCACTATAGTTGTCATTGGATTTACACCGGAGTTTGGCAACCATAATATCACCGTTGTGGCTTTCCGTAGGTAAGAATCGTTCTTAGCTTGCTACTCCCATAAGCCACGTAAAACATGCAACAACAAAGTAGAGGCGTCTAACTTGTTTTTGCAGGGAGTGTTTTCTGTGATATGGTATGGCCCAAGATGTGATGTGTATATTGTATGCGATGATCATGTTTTGTAATGTTTCACGACTTGCATGTCGATGAGTACACAACCGGCAGGAGCCATATGGTTGTCTTTATAATTGTGTATGACCTGTGTGTCAACTTCTTATACGCCATGTAATAGTTTCACTTTATCGGTAAGTAGTTAGCAATAGTTGTAGTTGCTATTCATGGTGGAGGCAATCATGGTGGAGTGATGGAGATCATGCCGGCACGCACAAGATGGAGATCATTGCGCGAAGATTGGCTATACCATGTCACATAAAGTTATATGCATGTGATGTTTATCCTTTTATGTATCTTATTATGCTTAGATCGTGACGGTAGCATTATAAGATGATTCCTAACTTAAAGATCAAGATAAAACTGTGTTCTCCCCATGTATGCACCGTTGCGAAAGTTCGTCGTGTCCAAGCATCACGTGATGATCGGGTGCTATAGAATCTACGTTCACATACAACGGGTGCAAGCCAGTTTTGCACATGCGGAAATACTTGGGTTTGACTTGACGATCCTAGCATGTACAGACATGGCCTCGGAACACATGAACCGAAAGGTTAAGCATGAGTCATATGAATGATATGATCGACACTTCGTTGTCCACCATTGAAACCACATATCTTCTCGTGAAGATCGGATTAGGTGTGGTGAATTTGGATCATGTTCACTAAACAACTTGAGGGATGTTGAATTTAGTGGGAGTTCATCTAGTAATTTGATTAAAAGTTGAACTAGTTATCATGAACATAGTCTAATTTGTACTTGCAAATATTGTAGATCAAATGGCTAAGTCCAACTTCAACTTCAATGTTTTTGCTGAGAAGGAAAAGCTTAGAAACAATGGGTCTAACTTCACCAATTCGTTCCGCAATCTGAGAATCGTTCTCTCTGGCGGTCAAAAGGACTATGTCCTTGAAAATGCGCTAGGTGACGCCCCTGCTGTAGATGTGCCGGCTGATGAGAAAGCTGTTTATCAGTCGCGCAAAGATGATTATGGTGTGATTAAGAGCACCATGTTGTTTGCTATGGAATCGGACCTTCAAAATCGTTTTGAAGACTATCCCGGGCCCTTTGAGATTCTCGAGGAGCTGAAAACCATGTTTCAGACTCAGGCCCGTTCTAAGAGATATGAGATCTCTGAGAAGTTCTTTAACTGCAAGATGGAGGAAGGGAGTTCCGTTAGTGAGCACGCCATTAAGATGTCGGGCTACACTCAACGCCTTGAGCAACTGGACTGCAAGATTCCAGAGGAGCTCAAGATTGACATGGTTCTGCAATCACTCCCTCCCAGCTACAAAAGTTTTGTAGTGACTCATAATCAGATTGGTTCCACTGATACAATCACCGAGCTCTTCGCAAAGCTGAAGGCTGTGGAGGTGGACATCAAAAAGGATAATCATGTGTTGATGGTCAACAAGCCCCCCACCTTCAAGAAAGGTAAGGGTGCAAAGAAGCCCTTCAAGAAAGGCGGCGGCAAGCGCGTTGCCCCTGCTGAGAAGAAGCTCAAGTCTGGACCCAAGCCAGACACTAAGTGCTTCTATTGCAAGGAAAAGGGTCACTGGAAGCGCAACTGTCCGAAGTACTTAGCGGACAAGAAGGCTGGCACCATCAAAGGTATATTTGATATACATGTTATTGATGTTTTCCTTACTAGCCCTCGTTGTAGTGCCTGGGTATTTGATACTGGTTCAGTTGCTAATATTTGTAACTCGAAACAGGAGCTACGGAATAGACGGCGGATTGCGAGGGATGAGGTGACGATGCGCGTTGGCAACGGATCAAGAGTTGATGTGATGGCCGTCGGCACGCTCTCCTTAGTTTTACCTTCGGGATAAGTTTTAAACCTTAATAAGTGTTATTATGTGCCTGCGTTGAGCATGAACATTATTTCTGGATCTTGTTTATTGCAAGATGGTTATTCATTTAAATCGGAGAATAATGGTTGTTATATTTATATGAGTAACATCTTTTATGGTCATGCACCTGTTGTGAATGGTTTATTTCTTCTAAATCTCGAAAGGGATGAAACACACATCCATAACATTGAGGCTAAGAGATGCAAAGTAGATAGTGATAATACTACTTATTTGTGGCACTGTCGTCTAGGTCATATTGGTGTAAAGCGCATGAAGAAACTCCATTCTGATGGACTTTTGGAGTCTCTTGATTGTGAATCATTTGACACATGCGAACCATGCCTCATGGGCAAGATGATCAAAACCCCGTTCTCCGGTATGATGGAGCGAGCAACGGACTTGTTGGAAATAATACATACCGATGTATGCGGACCGATGAGTGTTTCGACGCGCGGTGGATATCGCTATTTTCTCACTTTTACCGATGACTTAAGTAGATATGGGTATATCTATTTAATAAAACATAAATTTGAAACATTTGAAAAGTTCAAGGAATTTCAGAATGAAGTGGAGAACCATCGTAACAGAAAGATTAAGTTTCTACGATCCGATCGTGGAGGTGAATATTTGAGTTATGATTTTCTCACGCATCTTAAAGCAAGCGGAATCGTTTCGCAACTCACGCCACCCGGAACACCACAGCGCAATGGTGTGTCTGAACGCCGGAATCGAACCCTATTTGATATGGTCCGATCAATGATGTCTCTTACTGATTTGCCGTTATCATTTTGGGGTTATGCATTAGAAACCGCTGCATTCACTTTAAATAGGGCACCATCTAAATCCGTTGAGACGACACCGTATGAACTATGGTTTGGTGCTAAACCTAAGTTGTCGTTTCTTAAAGTTTGGGGATGCGAAGCTTACGTCAAGAAGTTGATGCCGGACAAGCTCGAACCCAAAGCGGAGAAATGCGTCTTCATAGGATACCCTAAGGAAACTATTGGGTATACCTTCTATCACAGAACCGAAGGCAAAGTGTTTGTCGCAAAGAACGGTTCCTTTCTTGAGAAGGAGTTTCTCTAGAAAGAAGTGAGTGGGAGGAAAGTAGAGCTAGACGAGGTTGTTGAACCTTCTCTTGAATTGGAGAGTAGCGCAGCACCTGAAATTGTTCCAGTGCCGCCTGCACCAACAATAGAGGAAGCTAATGACAAGGATCATGAAGCTTCGGACGATGCTGCTACTGAACGTCGCATGTCGACAAGGTCGCGTGCCCCTCCTGAGTGGTACGGCAACCCTGTCTTGACTATCTTGTTGGTAGAAGACAGTGAACCTACGAACTATGAGGAAGTGATGATGAGCCCAGACTCTGAGAAATGGCTAGAGGCCATGAAATCCGAATTGGGATGCATGAGCGAAAACCAAGTATGGACTTTGGTGGACCCTCCTAGCGACCGAAAGGCCGTTGAGTGCAAATGGATCTTCAAGAAGAAAACGGACATGGATGGTAATGTTACCGTCTATAAAGCACGACTTGTCGCAAAAGGTTTTCGACAAGTTCAAGGTGTTGACTACGATGAGACTTTCTCTCCCGTAGCAATGTTTAAGTCCATTCGGATTTTATTAGCAATTGCTACGTTTCATGATTATGAAATATGGCAGATGGATGTCAAGACCGTGTTCCTCAATGGCAACATTGATGAAGAGTTGTATATGATGCAACCTGAAGGTTTTGTCGATCCTGAGGATGCTAATAATGTGTGCAAACATCAGCATTCCATTTATGGACTGAAGCAAGCATCTCGGAGTTGGAACCTTCGTTTTGATCAAGTGATCAAGAGCTTTGGATTTGTTCCAAATTGCTACGAAGCTTGTATCTACAAGAAAGTGAGTGGGAGCTCGGTGACATTTCTGGTACTATATGTAGATGACATATTGATTATTGGAAATGACATTAACATGCTTAACAATGTGAAGAGTTATTTGAACAAGTGTTTTTCAATGAAAGACCTAGGTGAAGCTGCTTATATATTGGGCATCAAATCTATAGAGATAGACAAAGACGCCTGATAGCTTTAAGCCAGAGTACATACCTGGACAAAGTTCTGAAAAGGTTCAGAATGGATAAGGCAAAGAAAGGTTCAGTGCCTATGTTGTCAGGTAAGATATTGAGCAAGGCTCAGTGTCCAGCTACGGTAAATGATATGGAAGCTATGAGCAAAGTGCCTTATGCCTCGGCCATAGGTTCTATCATGTATGCCATGCTGTGTACTAGACCGGATGTGTCCAATGCTCTTAGTTTGACGAGCAGATATCAAAGTGATCCAGGAGTGGAACACTGGACAGCCGTGAAGAACATCCTGAAGTACCTAAATAGGACTAAAGAAATGTTCTTAGTCTATGGAGGTGATGAACAGCTCGTCGTAAAGGGTTACGTCGATGCTAGTTTCGACACCGACAAGGATGATTCTAAATCTCAGACAGGATACGTTTATATTTTGAATGGAGGAGCTGTGAGCTGGAGAAGCTGCAAGCAAAGCGTGATCGTGGGATCTACAGTAGAAGCGGAATACATGGCTGCTGCAGAAGCGTCAAGTGAAGGAGTTTGGATCAGGAACTTCATCACTGAGCTTGGCGTGGTTCCAAGTGCATTGGACCCACTGGAGATATTGTGTGACAACACTGGCGCCATAGCACTCGCTAAGGAACCAAGATATCATCCAAAGACCAAGCTTATCAACCGCAAGTTTCATATAATCTGAGATTATATAGCAGATGGAGATCTGAAGATTAGCAAAGTACATACAGATCTGAATGTCGCAGATCCATTGACTAAACCTCTTCCACGTGTAAAACATGATCAGCACCTTAGTGCCATGGGTGTGAGATTGTTGCCAAATGTAAACTAGATTATTGACTCTAGTGCAAGTGGGAGACTGTTGGAATTATACCCTAGAGGCAATAATAAAGATGTTATTATTATAATTCTTGTTCATGATAATGTTTATATTCCATGCTAGAATTGTATTAAGCGGAAACTTTAATACTTGTGTGGTTTGTGAACAACACCGTGTCCCTAGTACGCCTCTATGGACTAGCTCATGGATTAATTATGGTTAAGGTTTCCTAACCATGGACATGAGTTGTCGATTAATAATTAGATCATATCATTGGGAGAATGATATGATGGACAGACCCAAACTAAGCGGAGCAATTAGATCGTGTCATCGTGTTCATCTTTGCGAAGCTTTTCTTATGTCAAATATTGTATTCCTTAGACCATGAGATAATACAACTCCCTGGTATCGGAAGAAAGCTTTGAGGTCATCAAACATCATCCTATGAGAGGGTGATCATAAAGGTGTCTCTCAGGTGATCGGAAAGTACCTGTTGGGTTGTATGTATCGAGATGGGATTTGTCCCTCCCAAGTCGGAGAGATATACTTCGGGCCCACTCGGTAATCGATATCAACACTGCTTGAAAGCATGTGGTTAAGGAGTTAATCACAAAGTGATATCGGATTACAGAACGAGTAAAGTACTTGCTGTGAACGAGATTGAACTAGGTATGACGGTACCGATGATCAAATCTCGGGCAAGTAAAAATATCGCGTGACGAAGGGAATATATATATTTGATTGATTGAATCCTGGCATCGTGGTTCATCCGATATGATCATCGATGAATGTGTGGGAGTCAATATGGGTTTCCAGACCCCCGCTATTGATTATTGAGAGAAGATCATGTCTGCATGTTCTCGAACCCGAAGGGTCACACACTTAACGTGTCTCGACGCTAGGATAGATTGGATAATTGGTTTATGAGTTTTTGTTCGGAGTCTCGGATGGGATCCGGGACATCACGAGAGGTTCCGGAGTGGTCCGGAGAATAAGATTCATATAAGGCAATGCAGTTTTTGGAGTTCGGAATTGTTTCGGGTTAATCGGTATTGTACCGGAAGCTTCTAGAACCTTCCGGAGGGGGACCATCGTGGCCCCACCTCCCGGGAGGGGGCATGGGCCTATGGGGGAGTGCCCTGGCCGCATTGGGCCAGGGGCACAAGGCCCCATCGGGCCCAGCCGGCTAAACAAGGGGAAACCCTAATGGAGCTTCTAGAAGGAGGGGGGGAAACTTGCCCCCCACTCTTCCCTCCTTGGCCGCCGGCCTAGGATTTGGGGAGGGGATAGGGTTGGTGCCCACCCCTCTATATAAAGAGGTCTGGGGGCGCACCAACCCCAGACACCTTCCCCTCAAGCCTAGCCGCCCTGCTGCCCTCCTCTCTCTCTCTCCCTCCCGACTGCGTGTAGGCGAAGCCCTGCTGCAGAAACTCTCCACCACTTGCACCGTGCCGTCGCGTTGTAGATCCAATCCGTCTCTCCACCATACTTGCTGGACCGAGGAAGGAGGAGACGTCGAGGTGCCGCACGTGTGCATCTCTCGGAGGCATCGCCACTTGCGGTGTTAGATCGGAGCGGATCGCGAGGAGGAGAAGTGAGTACGACTACATCACCCACGTTCAGACGAACGTTCCGCTGTGCGAATCTTCAAGGGTATGAAGATCTCATCTAATCTCTCTCGTTGTTTGCATCTCGTAGATTAGATCTTGGCTTTCCCGTTCGCATCCGTAGAAATTTTTTGATTTACTATGCTGCGAAACCCTTCAACAAGCTATAACAAGAACAAGGATTATCAATATAATCAACACAAGGATCTAGATATTTGCAAGAAATACTAGATTGAAGATTCTCTAAATGAATGGAGAGGAGGTGAAGCGCTTGATTGCAGTTGGTGAAGATCGAGTCCTCCTCCTTCGATTCCCCAAGGAACGAGGTCTTTGGGTGGATGAAGGTGGAGATCTCTTGGATGAAACTTGAAGAACATATCTTGTTTTTTTCGAATGAACCAAGAGTTCTGGAAGGAGGGAGATGGCTGGTTTAAATACCCCCTGTACAGATCTGGCTGTTGGTGAGGTTTGGGGGCGGATTATCCACCCCCACTAGGGGCGGACTATCCGCCCCTAGGACGGGAAGTCCGGGGGAAAATCCGCCCCCACACAGTGGGTCACGCTGAGCTTGACTTGGTGAAAATCCTTGAGGGGCAGATTATCCGCCCCCTCAAGGGGCGAATTGGGGAAAATCCGCCCTAGAGACAGAAAGTCCGGGGGAAACTCTGCCCCCTCTCTGAGCGATGCGCCGTGGAAATCCCTGAAGCAGATCCTGGGGGACGGACTATCCACCCCCCTAGAGGGGCGGATTATCCGGCCTGGCAGGGCCGGAAAATCTGGGGGATATTCTGCCCCCCAATCTGAAGGTTGTGCTCTTGCGCCCTTTTGAAAATAGGGGAGGGGCGGATTATCCCGGCCCTGGTAGGGGCGGATTATCCGCCCCCCAAAATCAGTTTCAGGCTCCTCTTCAAGGTAAAGATCCACAACACTTCAACACACATTAAATAATCCTTGGTATTGTTATCTAACACACAAAACACTAGGGATCATGAAATGTTCTTTCAATCTCCCCCTTTTTGGTGTTAGATGACAATACTACGATTTGCAATGAAACCTACTAACATCATCTTCAAGAAATGAAAGAGGCTCCCCCTAAATGTGTGCATATCAATTTTTTTGCATTTGAATACAAATGCACATACTAAAGATCAAGCCAATTTCATAATATTGACAACTAAAGCAAGATGAGTTAGGGAACATGAGTCATACCACCGGTATGTGAAATAGCCAATGAACAAAGATAATATTAGGCCTCCAACACATCCCACCATATTGATGCAATCAATAGATAACTCCATAATTCCATATGTCATAAACATAATACCATACTCCATAGATAAATCCAGAATTCCATACGAATAGTTCCACAAGATAAATCCAGAATTCCACACAAGAGCACAAATATTACCAAACGACATAGTCTTATACAAAACAAGCACAAATAAGTTCAACGCTAAAAGGGAACAAGCAAGAAAATGGAGAAAACGAATGATAAAGAGGCAAATGCTTGCGCCTGACCCATGCAAATCTGAGACCTAATAGAACTACTTCTCCCCCTTTGGCATCGAAACGACAAAAAGGAATAAGACTGATGCTAGCGCCCCAGAAGATCACTCCTCCTTGTCCTCGTCCTTGTCCTCGTCATAGTCATCCCCGTCCCCTTCCTCGTCATCATACTCATCATCATCAACAACTGGAGGAGTAGGCACCCTAGGTGGTGGAGGAAACAGGTGACTCTCAAGCTCTCCATAGTTGATCCCTGAGGTGTTCCACTGAGCATACGGTTCCGGAGCTATAGGAGGTGGTGGATGATGGGGATATGCCAACCGGGGTATACCCAGCAGGACGTTTCCTATTGGCTCGAACTACCAGCGAGTGGGCCTGCAGGACGACGACTGGATCGAGACTTGACAAGGAGTAAGGCGACTAGAAGCTGGAGGCCCAGAAGTGTAGCTAGGCCTAGTCGGATTAGGTCAAGAACCTCCTGAATCCTTAACTAACTCGGTTATAGATCTGTAAACCCTAGCGAGGTGAACCTATATAAACCTTCCTAGGGTACGCATAGAGGACACGTTCCATCATACACCCTAGCGACTCGCCGCCTAGCCGTCGAGCTCGCCCATTGTACTCTCCATCAATACAATCAAGCAGGAGTAGGTCTTTACCCTCCGGGGGGCCGAACCTGGGTAAGCCCTTGTGTCTCCACCCTCATATCACACCGCAGATGGCAGGCCGCCCTTGCCCCTCGTTCTACTAATCGCTGCCGATTGCAGCATCTGCCGTGGCCATTCCCACGACAGTGGCGCCCATCGTGGGGCCTGGCCGGTTAGGCCAGTGTTCTGCGGCGAGACCAAATCTGCCCATCAATGAGACGATCGCCACCGGCCGCATGATCGCGATCAGTGAGATCCTCCAGATCTTGCCGAGCAGCTACGTCCCAGCGGCACACCCCATCACGCACAGCGTGATCATGCCGGTCGGCATGATCAGCCTCTTCGTCGGCTTCACCGACGTCATCGCCTCGGAGGACTCGGCTCGCATCCGCGAGTCGCCGCCACGCGACTGGCTCTCCGAGAGTCTGGTCCGTAACATCCACCACCTCGCGTCCGAGTATGACTCGGCCAACAACAACATGGCCAAAACCACCGCGGCCGCGGACAAAGCGGCCCTCAACGACGATGCCGACTCGGCGACCCCGGTATCGACCGTCGGTCCATCGACACCGCATCATCCGCGGGCTCCATCACCCAGGTCTCCAACGTGGGAGACTTCGAGGACCCCTCCATTCTCGGGATCTTTGACTTCGACTCCGGGTCGGAGAACTCTGACGACCTCCACATTGGATCCGGTCGCGCCGTCGCGACCTACATGGCGATTGGCGCGGATGCCCCGCCATACCCCTTCTGCACTCCGATCCCGCCGACCGCGACAGCGACGGAGGTCGAGGAACTCCGCCTACGATTGGAAGAGGCAGTACGCAAAGAACAAGCCGAGCGTGAAAAATTTATCCTCGAGCAGGTGACGGTGCAGGAACTCTCGCGCTACCACCAACTCCGCATCATGTTGCCCCTGAACCCCACCATTCAGGGACGCACCCTGAACTTTGACGACGAGAATGACCCGGCTCGCATGGCCGAGCGCGCGATCCGCAGGAACGCGCCGCCAGGAGGGAGCTCCCTGCCACCCACCCGGCCGTGTGCCCCCCGGGACCAACCAAGAATCATGGTCTCCTCGTGGGAGCGAGACGCGAACGACCTCCCACTGTTTTCCACTCCGATGGACAACATCATCGCGAGTCGAGCAGCGGTTGACAACATCAATGTGACCGGGGAAGGCGCCCTGCAGATCCAATACGCCAAGGCCGTACTCGCCATGGCCGTCGAACAACAAAACGCAGGAGCCGACTCGCAGGGTCACATGTACTCGCGTTTGTCAGGCAGCAGAGTAGCCTCGAGCGGCCGCCCAATGGTGGCAAACACCCTCAACTGCCCACCACCCGAGCCCCTGCAGCTCCGACACCGACCCGCACACGCGGCACTCTCCACCAACGATCCGCGACCAACAAACAACTTCATTGCTGCCAACGGGCAGCCAGTCGACGCGCGAACCCACATCATCAACAACTAGAGCTGGCGCGCATGCCAGCCTGAAGACCTGAGGCATACCCTCACCAACCACCGTGACGACGAACCAAGGGGATCGCTAAGCCGAGTCGGACCCCAGTGCTTTGGACCGATGATCCGAGGCGAAAAATACCCGGCGAACTTCAAGGCGTCGAAGGAGATCGAGAAGTACGACCCCTCGTACGACCCCTCTGTGTGGTTGGACACGTACCTCATGGCGATGGGAATCGCTGGCCATACCGACCTACTCGCCGACCTCTACCTCCCCTGATGATGGAGGGAGTGTGCCAACAATGGATCAACACCCTCCCCGTAGACAGCATCGACTCCTGGGAGGAAATGTGCGACGCCTTCGTCAAGCACTTCGAGGGCTCCTACACCCGTGCCACCACCATCGAGGACCTGGAGTGATGCGTACAAGGACCCCGTGAGTCGAACCACGCCTGGGTCCAACGGTGGCAAGACCTGTGGTACAACGCGGCCGGAATCCACCTAGACACCACGATCCACTGCTTCAAGAGCTCGTGCCGCTACGACCCCTTGGTTGCCAAACTCAAGCGGGTGTACAAAACACTCGACAACATACCGGACCTCCTCGAGATCGCCAAGCGGTACGCGGAGGAGGACCCAAACCAAGAAACCGACGACGAGTCGGGAGGGAATTGCCACACGAGCGTCCACGACAACGGGAGATGACCCGAGCTACGCTACAGCAACACTCGCCTCACCGGCAAGCACCTCGGTGATGGGCGAGTCGACTTCATCGCCAACGCCGGTTATGCTCCGCGCGAGCCCAAGAGCTTTTGCCGCGACGATGGCAACTACAAGGCGAAGCCGAGGTTCGACCCCACGGCTCTCCTCAACCAACCTTGTGTGTTTCATAGCAGGAAAGGGAAGCCCACCACACACACGACCGCCGACTGCCACTCCATGAAGGATATCGAGAAGGCACGGCGCGCATGGGAGGACCCCGACAGCCACCCGCCAAACAACGGGAAATTCAGCAACGACGCCGGCTCTCTCCACACCTTCACCGGCTTCAGCACTAAGTGCGAGAAGAAGGTCATCGCCCGTGCCGTTGCCGTCAACGCAGCGTCCCAGGTCGACATCCCCCAGTTCCTCAACTGGTCCGAGCAACGAATCACCTGGAGCCGCGAGGCGCACTCGCCACAGATCGAATATCTAAGTTGAGTCGCCTTGGTGGTCAAGCCCAAGGTTGGGGACAACTGGCTCCCCAAGAAGCTGATGGACAATGGCAGCTCCATCAACATCCTGTATCTGGACACGTTCAGGCGACTGCGGCTCCCGCAATCGATGATCGAGACGACCTACACCACCTTCCACGGCATCGTCCCTGGCCGAAAGGCATACCCGATCGGCAAGGTGACGCTGCTAGTCACCTTCGGCACACCAGCGAACTTCCACACCGAGCGAATCGTCTTCGAGCTGGTACCGTTCAACAGCCCCTACCACTGCGTCCTGGGGCGGCAGGCGTTCGCCAAATTCATGGCAGCGCCCCACTATGCGTATAACGCGATGAAGCTTCCCGGGCCGTGCGGCATCATCACTGTCCATGACAACCCTGACATGGTCGCAGAATGCAAGGCCAAGGGCGCCGAGCTCGCCGACACCGCCGCGGAGGCGAACCACGCGGACGAACTCGCCAAGTACACGAGCGGTGTTAACAACGACGACCCCACCATACTCAAGAAGCCCAACTCGGAGGGTGGCGGCTTCACCGCCTTCGAGGCAACGACGTACACTCGCTCCATCGAGCTGGTCCCAGGTGACCCTAGCCAGACGGTGACGATCGGAATAGGCAGGAGCCCAGCATAGGAAGGCGCGCTCATCGAGTTCCTACGTGAGAATCGCGACATCTTCGCATGGAAACTTTCCGACATGCCTGGTGTCCCGAGGGAACTCGCTGAGCACAAACTCAATGCCGACCCCAAAGCGTGACCCGTCAAGCAATCGATGCGGCCCTTCAATGAAGAGCGCCGCCGAGCAATCACCGAGGAGGTGCAGCGTCTACTCGCTGCAGGTTTCATCCGGCCAATCAAATACTCCAAGTGGCTGGCAAACCCAGTCCTGGTCGAGAAGAAAAACGGGACCTAGAGAATGTGTATCGACTACACAAACCTCAACAGCGCCTGCCCGAAGGAGCAATTCGTCCTCCCGCGGATCGACCAAATAATCGACTCGACCACGGGTTCGGAGTCGCTATGCTTCCTCGACGCCTACTCTGGTTACAACTAGATCAAAATGGCAGTCGAGGACGAGGAGAAGACGGCGTTCATCATGCCATTCGAAGCCTTCTGCTACACCGCCATGACCTTCGTTCTCAAGAACGCCCGAGCGACCTACCAGAGGTGCATGCAGGAGTGCCTTGCGAGCCAAATTGGCCGCAACATCCACGTATACATCGACGACGTGGTGGTGAAGTCCACTCGCTAGGGCGATCTACTCGCCGACCTGGCGAAAACCTTCGCAAATTTTCGGAAGTACAAGATAAAGCTAAACCCAGGAAAGTGCACCTTTGGTGTACCTACTGGTCAATTGCTGGGGTATGTCGTTTCCAAGCGTGGGATCAAGGCGAACCCCACCAAGATCAACATGATCGCCCGGCTTGACAGACCCGAGTGCCTGCACGACGTCCAGAATTTGGCCGGGCGAGTCGCGATTCTCAGCCGTTTCATCCCCCGGCTAGACGAGAAGGCGATGCCCCTCTACCGCCTAATACGCAAGAATCCCACATTCCAGTGGGACAAGGAGGCAGACGACACGCTCCACGCCCTCAAGGAGGTGCTACTCGCGGCACCACTACTCGCCGCCCCCGTCGACAAGGAGCCTATGCTCGTCTACGTCGCGGCCTCCGAGCGAGCCGTCAGCGCCATCATGGTCGTCAAATGACCAGAGGAGGGAAAGGAGCGCCCGGTGCAGCGACCCGTATATACTACATCAGCGAAGTCCTCACTGAGTCGCGCCAGTGCTACCCGCAGTACCAAAAATTGGTATATGCGGTCTTTAGAGCCCAGCGGCGATTGCCGCACTACTTCCAGGAGCACCCAATCACGGTCGTCTCCTCAGCACCCTTGCAGGACATCATCTGCGACCGCGAGGCGACTGGGAGAGTCGCCAAGTGGGCCGTCACATCAGATACGAGCCACGCAAGGCGATCAAGTCGCAGGCTCTAGCAGACTTTCTCGCCGACTTGGAGGAGGCCCAGCAGCGAGAGAAATTGCCGTACCTCCACTACTGGTCCCTACACTTCGACGGCTCCAAGAATGCAGATGGTGCAGGGGCTGGGATCGTCCTCACATCTCCAAAGGGTGACAAGATACGCTACGTCATGTACTTTGACTTCACCCCCTGCACCAACAATATGGCCGAGTACGAGGCGCTCCTCCACGACATGCGAGCGGCCAAGGAAATGAACATCAATCGTCTGTGCTACTACGGCGACTCCGACCTCGTCATCGCCCAAGTCGCCGGCACTTGCGACGTAGTCTCCCCCACCATGGAGGCATACCGCCAAGCAGTGGACCAGCTGGGAGGCCACTTCGCGGGCTACTCCATCAAGTGGATCGACCGGCAGAAGAACGAGGAGGCCGACACACTCTCCCGCATCGGCTCGGCTCAACTCGCGCCGCCCGCTGGCGTCTTCCTAGACACCATCACCAAGACGGCCGTCTCTCCCCCGAGGGATTTTGACATCGGCATTACGCTGCAGACAGACGCGGCCCTGGTCGCAATGATAGCCGAGCTAAACGATTGTACCGCGCCATACGTTGCCTACCTGGAGGGAGGCACCTTACCTGCTGACGAAACGGAGGCCCGGATGATAGCACGCCGCTGCAAATCCTTCGTCATCATCAACGACGAACTCCACAAGCGCAGCGTGACCGGCGTGTTCCAACGCTGCGTCCAACCCGCAGAAGGACACAAGATCCTCCAGGACATCCACGCTGGCGACTGCGGCCACCACGCTGGCGCCCGCTCCCTAGTCGCCAAGGCCATGCGACATGGCTTTTATTGGATCACTGCACACACCGATGCGGTCGACATCGTCCAACGCTGTGTCAGGTGCCAGAAGTAAGCCAACCAAACCCACGTGCCGAGCTCGGCGCTCAAGACCATCCCCATCACCTGGCCATTCACCGTGTGGGGCATGGACATGGTAGGCCCCTTTAAGAAGGCCCCCTCTGGGTTCACCCACCTCCTAGTCGTAGTCGACAAATTCACAAAGTGGGTGGAGGCCAAGCCAGTCCGCAAGTATGACGGGAAAACCGCCACAAAGATCCTACGCGAGCTCATTTATCACTATAGCTTCCCGCACAGCATCATCATGGACAACGGCACCAACTTTGCCAAAGGAGCAATGGCTGAATTCTGCGAGGAGCACAACATACGACTCGAACTCGCCTTAGTCGCCCACCCGGAGTCCAACGGCCAGGCGGAACGCGCCAACCAGAGCATCCTCCACGGTCTGAAGCCGCGACTGCAAGTTCCACTCGAGCGAACTCCTAGGTACTGGGTCCAAAAGCTCCCCTCCGTCATTTGGGGCATTCGCACCTCCGTCAACAGGCCGACAGAATTCACCCCCTTCTTCATGGTATACGGTGCTGAGGCCGTCATGCCAACCGACCTCGGGCACGACTCGACTCGGGTGGTCAACTACGTGGAGGCCGACAATGAGCTCGCATGCCAGGATGGAGTCGACCAACTCGACGAAGCGCGTGACCTAGCTCGCTCCCACACCGCCATCTACCAGCAAGGGCTTCGCCGCTACCACAGCCGACGAGTACGGACCCGTACCTTCCAGGAAGGCGACCTGGTACTGCGCCTGATCCAGGAGAAGAAAGGCATGCACAAGCTTCCCCCTGGGAGGGACCATTCGCCATCGGGGGCGTCCTGGGCAACGACGCCTACTACCTCACCGACACCCGAGGCGACGGAAAACTCGACGTCAAGCGGCCATGGAATGTAAACCTCCTACGGAAGTTCTACTCCTAGAACTCCAGACATGTAACTCCTACCTGCTATGAAATAAAGAAGATCGATTCGCACAAATTGTGTCCACTCTCCGTATCTTGTGCCACTCACACTCATAATAACAGGACTATGCTACTCGCGGAAGTCAACCCTTTGTTATGCGACCGGCACAGCCAAGTAGTGCGGTATGAGGGCACCAAAAATTTTGGGCCTCGCACCGTCCATGAAAAAAGCCAACCCGGAGCCCCATCGGAGTCACCTCGCCTGACTGGCTTTCCGATCCACGACAACCGCACTTGCTTCCCACAGCGACCCAGTGCTCCACATCCTTGGTGCAGCAACTCGAACGGCTAAGTACCACGCTCGGCGACTGACACCAGTCCAATCACAAGCGACGAGGGAAAACGCCAAGTATGAGAGCGCGTCCTGGACTCGCCACGCGACTGGCCCTACGGATCAGGTGGAGTGACGCGCCAAAACAACACGCCCCGTCCTCACCTACCTTGGGCATGCGACTAGAATAGCCAAGTACCACGCTCGGGGACTCGACCACCCGACCCCGTTCGCGCCCGAGAAAACGGCTAAGTACCGAGCACCCCTTGGAGTTGCCATGCGACTGGCTTTCCAAGCCACGGCGAGTCGACCTTAACTCACTAACAGTTTAACAACATACACACTCATAAAAACGAGGTAAACCCAATAAAAGGGCGGCTCGGGGACTCGCACAACCAACAATCAAATCAAACATATTGAGAAAAGCATCCTTGCATTCCTTCGAGCAACAAATTTTTTTGCTTACAAGGGAAGTCACATGTCTATCTAGCTAATGCCAGTTGACAAATAATTCTATTCTGCAGGCTTCGATGACGAGGCACCACCGCCACGACGGCGGATAAACGGAACCCAAGGGTTCGAAGGGTACGTCGTAAGCTCACCCGCCATTGCCACCCGAAACGGCTGCTCCACCTTGAAGTCGTGATGCGCCGGCTCGGGGTCATTCGGGGTGACCACCGACTCCTGGTACGGAAGAAGGTAACCCATCGCCCACACCCGGTCGGAATACACCGCAGCCCGCTCGGTCAGCTTCAGCACGTCAGCAATCTCGACCTTGCCAGTCAACAAAGGGTACCCGCTCGTGACATCGTCAAGGTCGAAGTCGTGGGGGAAGTGCGCGAGCCCAAGGCTTAGCGCAGTCGCAGCACCACGACGAAAAGCCGACCGTGCCATGAAGTCAACCACAGCCGGGCCTTCTCCATGTAGCGCCAGACCTCGATGAGGTCGCTGGGAATCACCTCCGTCGACGAGATCTCCTGGAGGTACGCCCGAATGCAGGTCGTAGACAAAGCGGCAGAGTCAACCAGTGTGATGACATATTGCCGCGCATCATACGACTGCGCTTCGTCAGCAACGTCAGTAATCCTGCCTGCAAATACACAAAGCAAACAGTAAGGAACGCTCAAGCAAAAACAAAGCGACCCGCACGCTCGAGGACTCACTAAAGAACAGAGAACTCACCCATCAGCGGCCGACAATGCTCCGTGATGAAATCCTGAAGACTGGAAAGGTCATTCTGCAGCCCGGCTATGAGCGCATCTGACAACTTCCGCTCCTCAGCAGCAGAAGCAACGGCTGCGTTGTCCCTTTCATCCTCCAAGGTCGTTTCCACATTCGCCTCCTTGAGATCCCGCTCTAGGTCGGAGATTCGCTTCTCCGCGGCACTCAAGGACGACTGCGCAGCCATCAGTTCACTTGCCGGTACCAGGCCCTGATGAGCCTTTTCCACCGCGGCCACGTTATCATCTGCATCAACAAAACTATGAATACGAGAAGAACAAGGTTAACGACCATCATCAAGCATGACAGCCACTCACCCGCAGTCGCTCGAAGCTGCTCGTTCGTCTCCCTGACAACAAGGAGTTCCCTCTCCAGACGGTCCTTCGTGGCAAGTCGCTCAGCAGATTCGTGCTCCAGACCCTGCGTAGCTGTCACATCCCAAGATTTTCCAAATCTTGTAATGTGAAAAATAAATAAACAAAATAAATAATTGTTGAAAATTAGGGTAAAAATAAACTTTTGTTTCTAAATGGAAATTTAAAATCCCATCTTGAACAAACTTTGGTTAATGTTTGAATCTAACTAATTCAAATCAAGTGGAATGCAATCTTCATAAATGCATCTGGAAATTTAAACACTTGGAAAATAAACCAAAACCCTAAAACCCTAATGGAAGAAAAACATTTCCAAGTTATCTCTAAGACCATGGATTTGGATCCATATAAAAAATTGGCCAAACAAACATTTCAAAATGATCAAGAATAACAAATAGAAATATTATAAAACCTTATGAATTGGTTTCACTTAATTTGGAGCCATAGATAAAATCTTATGAATTTAATAAGATAAGGAAATTGAATTTCCTAAGCTAATAAAGCACCTATCTAGAAATCCATACCAAATGGTGAGCAAATAATCCTAAAAAGATTTAAAAGGATAAACAAATATTAAATAAGATTTTACAAATTGGAATCACCAACTTTGGATCTATAAATAAAAAGATATGGATTTTATAAGATAAAGATAGAAATATTAAATGAGGAATATTTAAAGGCCAAATTAACTCTTGACCTAATCCATAAGCAAATGGAATGAATATAATCCAAATCCAAATAAAATAATGGATAAAGGGTATTCAAATTAATTGAAAGGGCATTAACCAAATCCTATTCTATTTGAATAAAGATAAAATCCCTATTAGAAATGATTAATTAAATCATGGGAAAATAATAATTGGAATTTACCCAAGTGAAATAAAAGTTATTTAATTAACTCAAATAAGATCAAAGAAATCTTCCAAATAAAATTTATGGAATTAAAACTATATTTAATTTCATTGGAATAAAGACAACTACCCAATTTTAAATGATTAATAAATCATATTAAAAACATTCTAAATAATTCAAGGTGAATTATTTGATACCCTAAAAGACAAATAAAACCTACTGAAAAGATTTGGAAAGATTTAGATTTCAAAAGGAGTTTGAAAAACATTATTAAATCTTATTTGAAATTAATTCTAGAGCCTATTTTTAAATAATTAAAAGACCCTAAAAAGAATAAATTATTTATTCCAAAATTGACTTTAAATTATATTAATAAACAGTTTGAAAATACTCAAATTCTGGTTGAAGTTTGATTTCAAATGAATGTTTGAATTGATTAAACAAAATCAAAACAGAATAAAGGAATTGGAAAAAGAAAAATAAACAGGAGAAGAAAAAATAAAACAGAGCCAGCCCAACCCAGCTAGCCCACTAAGCCCAGCAGCCCACCTCTCTGCCCCCCTCGAATCGTTTTCTTTCTACTCAGAAACTCACCCGCAGAGTCCATGACAGCTAGGCCCCACTTTTCTTTTCCCCCCTCACTGACTAACCAGGCCTACGGCCACGTCGTCGTCCTCACCCGCCGCTGACCACGCCCCCCTCTCTGCCCATTACTGCCGTTTGAATGCCGGCGTGAATTCACGTTAACTACGCCAGGAAATAGCCCCGCGACCACGCCTTCTTAACCGCCTCTTCATCCTCTCCACTTTCCCTCTCTCGCTCGCACCGGATCGCCACTAGGCTGCTCCGATTTTGCTCGGAACCACCACTGTCTCCGATGTTTTCCGGCGACGATTCCGGCCAAACCCCGTCGCCCCTCGCCTCCTCGACCACACGAGCACACTCCCCATCGCCAGGCGCATCTCTCGGTACCTCTCTCTCGCCCACGCATGCCCTGTATCCTCGACAACATCTTCATCTGAGATCCGCCACCGTCTGCTCGAACTCCGGCGACCATCCCCCGTAAGCCCTAGCTTTCCCTCTCCCTTTGTTTCATACGTGTGTGATCCCCAGCATCGTGCGCACCTAACGCAACCCTTTTCTCTTCTTAGCGTGGCCTGTAGCATCGCCTCCGTCTCCAACAGAGAGCAACCGACGTCGTCTCGATCTCCGACGAGCAATCAACATCGACTCCGTACGCCCCTTCGCCAACCGAGCACACTTCAAGCATCCCCTCGCCACGACGATTCTGGTGAGCTTCTTCCCTACTCCTCTCGCCCCCTGTAACTCCGGCAACTTCACCGCAGAGCACGCCGCTGCCTGTTGCCACCACCAGCGCCGCCACTCGATGGTCAGTGAATGAGCGCCGTAGGATGTAGATCCAACGCACACGAAAGAACTTAGCGAAGAGGTATATTTTGATCTGTGCTGGATGATTTAGTTAGATCCAACGCCCCACACAAGACGATCCGCACGAACCGTTTTCGATGAATCAGAATAGTCCACGTGGCCAGCCTTTTGTTTTAAAAACAGAAACTATTCTATTCGATACTCAAACTTGCAAAATTCATAACTTTCAAACCACATGTCCAAATTTTGCAAATTTTATATCAATGGAATCAGCAAGACAAGTACTTTCCAACCATGAACTTTGTTTAGTAAATTGCTTCTGTTAAATTGTTTGTTTTTGCAGAAACTTGTGTAGGCATATTTTGAGTATAAAATTCTTTCTAAAATTATTTTGGTGATAAAATCTTTGGAAAATGGTTTGTTTTGAACCTACTGATCATAGAAATCAATTTGTGGTTTCAAAAATATATTTGGTGAAGCAAAAGAATAAATCTTTGAATAAAAGCATTTCTAGCCAAATAAAAATGTTGATTATGGTTTAAGAATGATTTTAGAGGAAAACCTTTGGGAAATGTTTTGACTTAAACTCTCTGACCCCAAACACCAAGTTTTATGATTTTAAAACATATTTGGTGAACCCTATAAAGATTATTGCTTTGCTAAAGGCATTTTCAACCACATAAAATATTGATTTGGTTTAAAAATGGTTTATAGGTAAAATCTTTTGCAAATGATTTTTCCACTTTATAAAATGACCAATAAGTGTTTTAGAATGTTTATAACCTATTAGAAACCACTTTTGTAAATAAAACAATCTTTGGCATGCTTGCATGCATTGCCTTGTTTCTATTATTTTATGTGATGTTTGCTTGAATGGTAGATTGAAATTGTGCCTTGCTTGATTAAATTGTAGTGATTTGAAGAGTGTGAATATTGCAAGGACAAGGAGTGAACTTATATTCTCTACCAAAAAGGCAAGTGATGCTTCATACCTTTGTCCCATTATTTTCATTATCCATTAGTGATATTTCTAAGTAGGACTTGCATGGACTTTTTGCTAAGTATAAACTATGCCATGGGAAATCCTAGTAGATGGAACCTTAGTAGAATTTTCCTAAGTTAAGATTCCTACTACTATCATGCTTAGCTTAGCTAGTATAAAACAAGGGTGGATTATATTTCATGCTATGGAATATTTCTAAGTCAAGGACTTGTGTTTTGTTTAATAAAACAACTAAGTGAATGAATCACCTGGGTGGAATGGAAAGAATGGTTTGTGTTGAGTGGTTATGCAAGTCCAGTATGCTGGGGAAAACTTGGGCATCACCAAGTCCAGTATGCTGGGGAAAACTTGGTATCTCACTTGTGGATGGCCACCCAGGAACAAGGAGATTTGAGATGTCAAATGTTGAGAAGCTTCAAGTGCAGCCACTTGGCATTATGGGCTCTGCGTGGATCATATAGGTTGCAATAACTTAGCCAAATGGACAGTTGGTGGTAGGGGATGATAGGTTGGAACGTGTCCATTCTGGTCTATGGGAAGGCTTCTGAAAGATCTTGTCTTGGTGAAACCAAGTCTTGTGGGGAAAGTGCACCACCTCTGCAGAGTGTAAAATCTAAGTATTTAGCCATGTCCCTGGTAAAGGACAATTTGAGCATCAAGACATGGAAGCGATCAAGAATCTCCTCATCCAAATTTCTAAGTTAAAAACTTGTGGTTGAACAAGGGTTAAAGGATCGCCAATTTCTATTGGGAGATGCCTTGGGTGATTTTTGACAAACAAAAACTTAGTGTTTTCAAATGATAAGGAAAATCTATTTTGAGCAAAGCAAGCCTAAGCTCCACTGAGCCAAATGCATATAGATGATAGACTCCACTATACTACCATAGTATCACTTGCCAATACAATTCAAATGTATTGACCCTTGTGGCTGTAACTTGTTCTGCTGCAGGTTTGTTTGATGTTAGTAAGATGTGTTGAATAGGATTACAAGTCTACAACCAACATGTTTGCCTGTGGCATTTTGAAGATGAAGGACTCCATGCTATAGTTATTTCTGTTGCATTGTAATGAGATAGCCAAATGAGCTATGTAAGATGTAATGAATTATTTTATTCCTGGTTATAAATTTGTATTATGACCTTTGTTTCTTGATATTACATCTTAACTGTGGATGCTAGCTATTGATCTAGGGACTAGCATTGTAAACACAGGATCTCTACCTTATTAAAGGTTGGGACCTCTACAGCAGCCGTGGAAGAATCAGCAATGAAATTCATAAGTGCCTAGCCACTGAAATTCAGCGACTAGCCACTTGGGGACTGGAAGGCGAAAATCCTAAGTGCCTAGCCGCTAAAATTCAGTGACTAGCCACTCGGGGACTGGAAGGCGAAAATCCTAAGTGCCTAGCCGCTGAAATTCAGCGACTAGCCACTCGGGGACTAGAAGGCGAAAATCCTAAGTGCTTTGCCGCTGAAATTCAGCGACTCGACACCCGGGAACTAGACTCTAAAAAACAATAAGAATCCGACCACTGAAATTCAGTGGCCCGATCCTCAGGGACTGGACATACTTGGATGGCGGCACCTAGCATGCCGTGAAGATCCATTGCGTCCACCGATGGGAGCCGGAATGGAGTACGCCCGCGACACTGCTCAACTTTGGTACCGACGACCTCAAACAGCTGGCTCTATGGCACCGATACACTCGCCGTGGAGGACCTCGCTACAAAGCGAGGAAACATCGCCACCGCGGCTCCCGCACCACTCGAGGGTGGGCCTGTCTCCCCAACAGAGCCCATGGGCTCCACCCACTGCGACTCCATGTGCACCGTGGCCTTCGAGGCCGCATCTACTCCAATCGGAGCCTCGCTAGGGGCGACCGCCGGCTCGTCCGAAATCATGACGACCTCGTCGCCCTTTGCCTTCTTTGCGCCCTCAACGGACGCCTCGACCTCTTTGCCCTTCCTCTTCTTTGAAGGGTCTACTAGTTCCTCCGCGGCACCCAATGGGACCTTGGACACTGAAGGGTGACCTACTTTCTTTGCCCCAGTCCTGCAGAACAATGCTATTAGTAAATTCGCCAGTCGGACATTAATCGAGTGGACAAACGAAAGATCAAGAAATACTCACTTGGCGACTGGGATAAAACGCAGGCCAGTACGAATGCTGGCCGGCTTCTCCAACTCCGGCCCCAATTTCTGACTGAGGCCCGTCTCGAACACACTCTGCGCCCAAGACACCGACAGCTTCTTCGAGGACAAGGCCGTAGCAGGAGGATCAGCGGAGATCTCCACGGGTGCTCCCCTCGGTGGTGAGGTCCCCGTGGCCGGAGAGGCCACAAGCCCGGTGACTGGGACGAAGGGCGGCGGAAGCGATGCCAATGCATCTCGCCTTCCACAGCGGCCGCATCGGCCGCCATGGTCACGTGCGCCGGCATGTTGGCCCTGGCTCCCTCGGCTGCGCTGGTAGCATCGGAGCTACTCGCGGTCCGAGGCGGTGATACCGGCTTAGCCGGCTTCTTCTTCTTCGGTGGCGGTGGTTTCTTCTTTGATGGTGTGTCCTCGCGCTACGAGGTATGCTCGAGGAGCTCGTCATCATCCCCATCGTGGGCTTTGAGGCTCCTGCTGGCCTCGAGCTCGCATTGATGTTGCCCCCGGGGTTTTTGAGCCATCGGTGCGGCGACCTCCACGGCTTCATCGCCGTCGTCATCGTTATCGTCATCATCGCCGACCCCGTCACTTCTAAAACCGCCCTGGTCGGGCGAAGATTCGCTATCATCTTCGGTGGATGAGGTCGAGTTCTCGTCGTCTGCAGGTGGGAGCCAACCTGGAACAACTGTAACAACAAGACAAATTAGCATAACCGCGAATGTAAATCTGCGACTGCGAATGCAAAGGAAATAAAGTGTTTACCGTTGGGGCTTTGTGCCCTTTGGTTTAAGGAGCGACACCGGCCTTCGCATCGAGATATTCCGCCAAGGTGATCTTTTTCAAGGCCAATGTGTAGTTGTTGAGCCTCCACTCCGCGTGGCAGGACTTCGTCGGGTCGTCCTTGCCCATGTACTCGTACATGTAGTGGGTGCGACTGGCCAGAGGCACGAGCCGTCGCCCGAGCCAGCAATTGTATAGATTGATGGTTTGGAGGCCCTTCTTATTCAGGTTGCGGATCGTTTGCAGCATCTCGTCAATGACCATCCACTGGTCCAGCGGAAGTTTGGTGACTTGGAGCCGACGCGGCTCAGGTCGGTCAGCGGAGTACCTTGGAAGCGCCACCTCGTTGCCCGACGGTGACTCGGTCACATAAAACCAACTCTTCTTCCATTCATTCGCCGCCTTAGCGGGCAGCATCAGGTCAAAGAAGGAAGCCTTCGACTTCAACTGAAACGTGAGGCCGCCCGCGGCTAGCATCGTCCCACCTACTTCTTCGTGTCCGACCCTCCCATGGAATAGATCTTGCCACGGGGGGAAATATGGCCGGCAGCCCAGGTAGCACTTGCAAAACGCCACAAAAATGGCGAGTTGCTCGATACTGTGCGGACCCAGGTCTGACGGCTGGATGTTGTAGTAGGCGCAGAAACGGAGGAAGAAGAGGGAAGTGGGGAATCCAAGCCTCCGTTCCAGGTGGCTGGTGAAGCAGATGAACTATCCCTCACGTGGATCTGGAATCACCTCTCCGGCCGCGGGGATGCGCCATCTCCCGGCGCGCAGGATCCCCGCCTCCTCGAACGATTTCAACAGCACTTTCATGCACTTGGATCTTCCACATGGCTCCGTCAGAGGTGCCATTGATTGGAGGATCTAGGGTTGCGAGTCGCTCTGGGTCACTCTGGTCGCTGTGTGGAATGGAGAATTGGGAGTGCGCGAGATTGGAGGAAGTGTGGGAAATGTTCGTCCCTCACCCGTCACATTCCTTAAATAACGGTTGTTACCCGCCATCTTCGGGGAGCCGCTATAGCGCGGTAATTACACCGATATTACCTTCGGATTACCCAACGACTAGTTTGACCGACGCTGACGGTACAACTTCATCTACTCGACTCGCTGTCTTCAGCGATTCGACGGTTTGCCGACCTGATCACCATAGTAGTGACTCGACTACTCGCCGACCCATTTGCCAAGCTGCGGTTTGACTGGTTGCTATTATTGCGACTAAAATGACTAGTTCCTTCTTTTATTCAGGGAGTCTACCGCCGATTAGACTGGGCATCCGAATTGGACCCGCATACTCCGACTGCCAACAAACACCAGCGAGAAATCAACGACGACCTCGGGGACTACTAATGGGGATATGCCAACCGGGGTATACCCAGCAGGACGTTTCCTACTGGCCCGAACTTCCAGCGAGTGGGCCTGCAGGACGGCGACTGGATCGAGACTTGACAAGGACTAAGGCGACTAGAAGCTGGAGGCCCAGAAGCATAGCTAGGCCCAGTCGGATTAGGTCAAGAACCTCCCGAATCCTTAACTAACTCGGTTGTAGATCTGTAAACCCTAGCGAGGTGAACCTATATAAACCTCCCTAGGGTACGCATAGAGGACATGATCCATCATACACCCTAGCGACTCGCCGCCTAGCCGTCGAGCTCACCCATTGTACTCTACATCAATACAATCAAGCAGGAGTAGGTCTTTACCCTCTGGGGGGCCGAACCTGGGTAAACCCTTGTGTCTTCGCCCTCATCTCGCACCGCAGATGGCAGGCCGCCCTTGCCCCTCGTTCTACTACTCACTGCCGATTGCATCATCCGCCGTGGCCATTCCCACGACAGTGGATGGCCAGTCACCCCAGACACATGCTGGAGAATGAGCTGTTGGGTGTGGGCCATCTCATGGCTCCTCCTGTAGGCATCATACTGGCCCTTGTGAGTGTCGATGCCCATGCATAGGATATGCCTCTGAAACCAGTTGAGCTGTTTGACCTCACGTGCCATTGGGGACACCGCGGGCCGATGACCACTAGCCCTTGCATCACGCATGAAGGACTCAGGGGAAGTGGAAGGGTGAGAGGTCTTCTAAGCCTTGTTGTAGATCTTCTTGGGCTTGTGAATGCCATCCAAACCAGTACCGAAATCCTCATGTGGCAGCATGTGCTTGATGAGCATCATAATGTAGGGAGCATACGGGATGGAGAGCTGGTTGAACATAGCATCAGTCATCTCATGATAGATATAATCCATAACATCCAACTTGTAACCTGTAGATGAACCAGCATTGGTGTCACACTCATGTGCAAAAGCAAGCAAAGGAACCAGGTGACCACGGATCTTATCATTGTTGCCCCCACTTAGAGAGATGTTGTCCGGAAACAAGCCAACAAGAGTGGCATACATAGGAGAAAGACTAGCAAAGGTACCAGCAATACCATAAGACGTCAGGCATGGAGCAAGCAGAGTGTCCTTGGATGACTTGAGAGGAGAAATGATGCGGTGTCCAGAAGCTGTGTCACGTCCATGAAAGGCATACCCAAGGACCTGACCAAAAATACGGAAGTCTGACTGAATCATAGTTGTCCCGGTCATCTACTTCATGGTGCGAAGCTCATCTCCGCAGATCACAAGGGTAAAGGAAAACTTCTTCACAACAGAGGAGTCATAGAGGCACTGAAGAGTCATAAGGTGATGCATCCCCATCTTATTAGTCACATCCAAGGCCTCACGAAGTCTTGCCTTGCTTTGAGCCTCAGTCATATTCAGAGGATGCATAGGGAGAATCTTGAGAGTAGCATAAACATCATCATGAATGGACCGAAAGTGAGAGCACCAAAACATGGGATCCTCCGGAGTACCATCACTGTCAGCCTCGGCATAATAATCAATGTGGCGAATGGAGGAGTAGTCAACACTGTCCATGTCCTTGTAGTTGGGCTGAGACTGCTTGCCCTTGCCCTTGCCCTTGCGGGATGCAACCCTCTTGGCTTTCCTTGCTGCCTCGGCCATCTGTTTAGACTCTCTTGCCAACCTGCGGACTTCAGTTTCGTCAACGAGCTTACCCTCTATGTTGGGCCTAAGATAACATGCACGGGGACGACGCTTGTAGGTCTTAGGACCACTGGAACCACCTATGAAAAACATGGGATAGGTAGCATGGGGATAAGCACACACACAAGTCCAAGAGGAATATTAGAAACAGTAGGAAAACAATCCACGGTCCAAAGATGTGCATTATGAAAATCTGAGACAAACCAGAAAAGGCAATGAACCTCTAGGCCGGATTATCCGGCCCTGTCAGGGGCGTATAATCTGCCCCCCGCAAAAATTCTCTGGTTTGGCCCAGATTCACCATGGCAACACAGATCGGGCAGTAGGGTTGCAATACTACTGGTATTAACAAGCAAGGGAAACACATAGTAGCTTCTACAACGAGATTTCCATGAAAAACAATGAATTCAATACAAAGGAGATGGATGAGGGAGTTACCCTCACTCATTGGAGGAAAAGCTCGGAGGAGAAGGTACCCGGAGGCGTGGGGAAGAAGATTCGGGAAGATCCCAGAGAATCCGATGGTCGAATCGACTCCGGTGGCAGCTTGGGGCAGATCATGGGTTGGGGGAGGACTGGATGCTCTATTTGAGCCCTTCCTCCCTCAGCCTAGCCCTTAAAGGGAAGATTCGCCCGGGCGGATTATCCGGCCCCCACTTGGGGCGGATATTCCACCCCCCCCCCTCTGAAATTTCTGTTAGCATAGATTCAGGCTGGAGCAAGCCTTGCAAAACCCCTCGCAAGTGTATGGAGGACTTGTGTGCAAGAATAGATGTTCAAGGAGGGAAAAACCTTGGGTTTAGAGCAGCAAACTGAGATGGTACTACACACCCAAAATTGCAAGAACAAATCAACTAAAAGCCAAAAATGGGTGTGTTTTCCATAAGAACACGAGATAGGCAAGAAAATCCAAAGAGAGCCAAGAGAAACAAACTCTTCTCAAGGAAGAGGGCGGTGGCCGAAGACACCATGTTGGAGCGCATGGCATCACACCGCGAAGATGTATCTTGAGTTCAAAACCAATGCTCATCGATGACCCACATATAAAAAAATGATATTAAGGGAAATGATTTTTCTTGCTTTCGACATTATGGGGGAGGGTTAGCCCAATAAATTAGGACCACACTCCCCCTATGTCTATGCCCGCATCTAAACCAAATACGTGAAGAAGTGTAAGTGAGTATGCAAGGGTAGTCTAGCCAAGATCCTTGAATCTATGATATTTAGCTCATTCCTCAAATAACAAAATCTTGCTTCATCAAGAGGCTTCATGAAGATATCAGCAAGTTGGTTCTTTGTGCTCACAAAAGATAGTGCAATATCGCCACGAGCAACATGATCCCGAATGCGAATCTCAATATGTTTTGTTCTTGTATGATGCACCGGATTGTATGCAATTTTAATAGCACTTTAATTGTCACATAAAAGAGGCACTTTGTCACAATTGACACCATATTCCTTTAAAGTTCGCCTCATCCATAATAATTGTGTACAAGCACTTGCAGCAGCAACATATTCAGCTTCCGCGGTCGATAGTGATATGCAATTTTGTTTCTTCGAAGACCAACACACTAGAGACCTGCCCAAGAATTGACATGCAGCAGAAGTTGATTTTCGATCATCCTTGTCACCAGCCCAATCTGAATAAGTGTAACCACATAGAGAGAAACAAGAGCCTTTGTCATATCCCAAGATTTTCCAAATCTTGTAATGTGAAAAATAAATGAATAAAATAAAACTTTGTTGATTTTCAGGATGAGAAGAAACTTTTTGAATCCAATTGAAAACTTGCAAAACCTATTTGGATCAAATAAAATCCTAAAGGGATTTAAAAAGATAAATAAACAGTAAAGTTAAAATATTTGGAAATACTATTTTGGTTATTTTAATAAAAGATTTGGTTTTCAAAAGAAAAGGATAGAATTATAAAAAAGGATTATTTTATAAGCCAAATTAAAACTTGGCCAAGCCTTTGAAATAAAATATTTCTATAAAAATAGTAAAGGTTTATTTAAATAAAAATGATAAGGATTTAATATCCAAGTTTATTAAAAATAAAGGTTTTACTATTTTAATTAAACATCAAAACTTATTTATTTATTTTAAATAAGTTTTCCTAATGTTTTATATTTTCAAATAAAACCTACTGATTTGGTTTTGAAAATATTTAGACTTTAAAAGGAGTTTTTAAATAAATTAAAACCCATTTGATTTATTAACTAATGTCCATTTTATTTAATTATAAATGGACCCTAAAATAAAATTATTTTATTATTTTGGGAGATGGAATGTTGTTGTTAAACAGAATCAAAACTCAATACAAAGTTTGGTGAAAGTTTGATTTGATTTGAATGCTTGATTGGTTGTTTGAATTTCAAAACAGAAAATAGAAAGGGAAAAAGAAAAAGATTCAGAACAGAAAAAAAATAGAGCAAACTCGACCCAACTAAGCCTGGCCCAGCAAGCCCAGATCCAGCCCACCAACTCACCCCTCTGCGAAACGTTTTTCACTCAAACTCACACCCACGCAGTCGCAGACAGCAGGACCCCACCCTCCCCCTCTCTCTCTTGCTGCTAGACGGCCCCACTGCCGCGTCATCGTCTTCCTCACCCCGCGACCAGTTCCTCCCCCTCGTCGCCGTTTGCTGCCTCTAATTGCTCGCATCAATTCGAGTAAATGGCCGATTAAATTCCCCCAGTAACCTCGCACATTTAATCGCCCACGCTCCCTCCTCCTTTCCCCTCAGAACCCATTCGACCAGAGCCACTAGGCTGCTCGGAATTTCCCTGACACCACCACTGCTCCGACCACCGTCCCCAGCAAATTCCGGCGACCCCACACTGCCCCTTGCCCTATTGACCAAGCTCGCACACTCCCCAGACCTAGGCGTTTCTCCCTGTCCCTTCCATTCACTCGCGGGTGCCCCAGAACGTCGACTTCGACAATCTCCGAGCGCCGCCGCTTCTGCTACTTTCCACACTCCCTCTCGTTCATGCTCTTGCACTCGCCACACTCGACTGCACCTAACTGTGTCCTCGTTTTGCCTCGGGGCGAACCGCAGCACCACCCTCGACGACCACCCGATGAACCCGACGCCGTCCTTGACTCCGGCGAGAAATCCCGACGGATCCTGAGCGCCCCTCGCCTCCTCGAAACCACGTTGAGCATCGCCACGACCTCGCGAGCACGGTGAGCATCCTCGTATTCTCCTTTGCTTCCTGTAACCGCCGCTAGCACCTCGTCCGACCGTGCGCCGCCGCTCACCGCCGTCAGCACCGCTCGAGTATGGTCGAATAGATTTGCACTGTTAGATCTTGATCTTGTGGCTAGAAATAGAACTTAAGCGAAAGGGTAAGTTTGATTCAGAGCCGTAGGATTTCATTTAGATCTAACGCACCACCTCATCCAATCCACCCGAACCGGTATCGACCAGTAGAAACACGACGCGTGGCCAGTCTGTGATTTAAAACAAATTTTGAATCTGATTTAGATGCAGATTTGAAAACCTTGTAACTTTTGATCCACATGTCCAAAATTTGCAAACTTGATATCAATGGAATCAGCAAGACAAGACCTAGCCAACCATGCAATTTTTTTAGTAAAAATTTTCTGTTAGATTGTTTGTTTTTGCAGAAACATTTGTATGCTTGTTTAGGTTAGAAAAATTATTCCAAAATGATTTTGAGGTTGAAATCTTTGCAAATTGGTTTGTTGTGAACCTACTGACCTTAGGAACCAACTTGTGGATTTAAAAATGCATTTTGAAAAGATTAGGATGGATTAATTGATTTAGCCCATTTCTAGCCAAATAAAAACATTGATTTTGTTATGGAAATGACTTTGGAGTAAAAACTTTGGGAAAATGATTTGGATCAAACCTACTGACCCTAAACACCAAGTTTTGAGAAACAACAACTTATTTGGTGAACAACATAAAGTTGTTGCTTTGATAAAAACATTTTCCACCACATAAAATAATGATTGGATTTGAAAAATGGTTTTAGATAAAACCCTTTTGCAAATGACTTTGCCACTTTAGAAAATGACCACCTTGAACCTTACAAAGTTTAGAAGATTAGTGGAGACCACCCTTGCAAATAAAACTATCTTTTGCATGCTTTCATGCAAGACTTAATTTGTATTATTTTATGTGTGTTTGATTGTTTGAATATTGGTTGGAATGCTAGTTGATTTTGTGTTTGCTTGATTGATTTGTAGTGGAGTTAGAAAAGTGTGAAACTAGCAAGATCAAGAAGTGAACCAACATTCCCTACCAAAAAGGCAAGTGACACTATCATCCATGTCCTACTATTTTCATTACACTTAGTGGATTTTGTAACATGCATGGAAAGGTTTACTATATTTTATGCTATGCTAAATCCTAATAGGATACCCTTATATATCCCTTAGTGGAAACAATGTAGTTGTAGTATGCTTAGCCCTGCTATATATTGGGATGGGATACATGATATGATTATATGAAGAGTTGAAAAGACATATGTTTTATATAATAAAACAAGTACTCAATGAACCACCTGGGTGGACAAGGATACTCAAGCTTTTGGACAAGGTGGCAACAAAAGGAACCATGTTTATATGGCAATCTCTTTTTTTTGTGCACTAAAAGAAAACCACCCAGGGACTTAGAGATTGAACATGTTTCTCGTACAGTGGCTTCCGTGTACAGCCACATGCTAAATGGGCTCTGGCTTAGTCAACTACATAGTGGAAGACCCATGCATTGGCATCTTCAGGTTAACTAGATTTGTGTAAGGGAACTTGAACCCTACATTGGTGCCTGGTAGACAAGCTAGCATTTTGCATTGGGAGGACTCCTATGGAAAGACTTTGTCACATTCTCAATCTGCCAGTACTCCATCTTGGTGAGTACTTATCCAGTGGCCACTGGTGGCATCAAGATGAGATTGTGTCATGTGGGTAAAGTGTACAACTTCTGCAGAAGAACAAATTCTAAGTACTTAGCCGTGTCCCCGGTTATGGACAACTCTGAGCAACTAAGGCCTGAAGCTATGGAAGATCTCGACATTCCAATTTCTCAAAGTTAAAACTTGAGGGTGACAACAAGGGATTTTGAAACACTTGGTGGATTCCAAGGAGTTCAGAAACATTTGACAAAAGATAAAAACTATTTTGAAAAGATAGGATAAAACTATATTGCTTTCTGCAAATGAGCCCAAACCCCACTTAGCCAAATATGCATGTAATGATAGGATCCACGTATATTCTACATAGTAGTGAAACTTGCCAATACAATTCAAATGTATTGACCCTTGTGGTTGTAACTTGTTATGTTGCAGGTTTGATTGATATAGTAAAGTGTGTTGATTAGGATTACAAAGTCTACAACCAACATGTTTGCCTGTGGCACTTTGAAGATGAAGGACCCCATGCTTATAGATATTCTGCTGCAATGTAATGTAAAAGCCAAATGAGCTATGTAAGATGTAATAAAATTATGTTATTCCTGGTTATAAAATTGTAATATGACCTTTGTTTCTTGATATTACATCTTAAATGTGGATGCTAGCTATTGATCCAGGGACTAGCATTGTAAACACAGGGATCTCTACCTTATTAAAGGTTGGGACCTCTACAGCCTTTGGGATACCATAAACCAAAATTTGGGGAATGAGCCCAATATATGAAGATTCTCTTGACCTCCACTAAGTGTCTTTCTTTAGGAGTGGCTTGGTACCTTGCACACACTCTTACACTCAACACGATATCGGTTCTAGATGCGCAAAGGTAAAGGAGAGATCCGATCATGGATCGGTATACCTTTTGGTCCACGTCTTTACCCTTTGGATTAAGTGCAAGATGACATTTAGTTTGCATTGGAGTAGCAACGCCATTGAGATCCGTCATCTTAAACCTATTAAGCATGTCTTGGATGTATTTAGCTTTTTTAATGAAGGTTCCCTCTCTAAGTTGCTTGATCTCGAATCCAAGAAAGAACCTTAATTCTCCCATCATAGACATCTCAAACCTGTCAGTCCTAAGCTTTGAAAATTCATCATTAAAAGCTTGGTTAGTAGATCCAAAAATAATGTCATCTACATATAGTTGGCATACAAAAATCTCCCCATTAACCTTCTTAGTAAAAAAGAGTGGGATCGATGGCCCAACTTCGAATCCATGGTCTAACAAAAGCTCTTTCAGGTGCTCATACTACGCACGTGGGGCTTGTTTAAGGCCATAGAGCACCTTATCAAGTTTGTAGACATGGTTCGGAAATTTAGGATCCTCAAATCCCTGGGGTTGCTTGACATATACCAACTCATGTAGTGGACCATTAAGAAAAGCACTCTTAACATCCATTTGCTGTAATTAAAATTATGATGAGTGGAATAAGCAAGAAGGATACGGACGGACTCAAGGCGAGCCACGTGTCGTGGTATTGCCGAAGAGTATGCCATGGAGGGGTCCTCACAGTGCGTGTTTAGAGACGTGGGGGAAGGCGAACGGTTGACGGTACGAGGTAACACAACTTACCCAGGTTCAGATCCCACGATGGTGGCGGAATCCTACTCCTGCTATAAATCACTATAATGGCAATACGCCGAGTTACAGGGATTGGTTCGCTATGCGAGGTGACTAGAAAGTCTAAGTTATCTTCTGAGATTGTGCCCTAAAGGCTCCCATAGGCCCGACTTATATAGTCGCTAGGTCCTAGGGTTACAGGGAAAAGTCCTAGCCGGATAGGTTATAGAGTCCTACACTGTCTACAATTAGTCTAGCGTGTCTTGCACTCCAAGGCTCCGAGTACGTCGATGACTCCTCCGTAGCCTTCCTTTATCCGGCATGGGCCTCCCTTCTGGATCCATCTAACTGGGCCGCCCAGCAGGCCATGGGCCATGCTACCAACTGCGGGCCACCCGGGTTATCCGGATAGAGGACATGCTATGAGGATACTCATATAGCATATCCCCAATAGTAGCCCCCGGAGAACTCTGAGATCTTGCACCGTCTTGCCTCTTCACGTTGAATGCTCCGTCTAGATGGATGTCGGCAAATCGTCAAGCAACATCTTATAGTCCTCCCAAAGAACCCTGCAAGGTTTTCTCCGTCTTCAACTTTTAAGTCGAAGAATTGCTGAATCTTCTATCGTACTCTTTTGTAGCCGGATTGGAGCCATCCATGCTGGAATCTTCCGATGTGATGGTTCACCTGCTAGTGAAAGCTAGGGCGAGGTAGACATAGGTCAGCAACGCCTCGTAACTCACACATGCAGAAAACGCAATCATGTCCGATTTTCCTGCGCGAACGATATGAACCATTGGCAGCGACGGTTGGTAACGTGGAGAAACTTCCGCGCACGCGCCCGCACATGTCGTCAACGCGTCAACCGTTCGATCATTTCGCATGAATCTTGATGCCGGAGGTTATAAATTATAACAGCGGTGGAAAGTTTACTTTTCACCTCATTCCCTCTACATCATCTTCTTCCTCCAGCGAGCGCCTCCTCGAGCTCTCTGCGCACCTGTGCGAAAAACCCTAGCTCCTTAATCTCTCCCAGTCACCACCAAAAAACTCGCAATGGCCAGCAGCAGCTCCACCGCCTCCATGGCGGCGTCAGGCGATGCCGTGGCAAAGCCGATGTGTGCCGTCATCGTGCCACCAGAGGGATTGGTTATTCCCAAATCCGCGGTGGTCGAAACCACCGGCGACGACCATAACCTAGCGGCGCTGGAGCTGCTGGAGGAGGAGTATGACTCCCACAAGGGCGATTGGCGCGGATTGGATATTACGGACCATGATATCAAAGAACTGATCAACAAGGGCTATCTCCCCACGACGGAGGGGCTCGTATGGCCGGCGGCGCCAGCCGGCGAGGTCACACCTTCTCCCCAAGCCAGAGAAAAGGTGTACCTGAAAGCACAACTAGTACGTGGCGTCTCCCTGCCCATCTCCAACTTTTTCCTTGTTGTCCTCAACCATTACCGAGTACAGCCTCAGAATCTATCCCCCAATAGCATCTTAGCGCTTAGAAATTACGTGGCACTTTGCGAGGGTTACCTAGGGATTAGGCCTAGGCTAGATCTCTTCATCTATTTCTTCACCATCAAGCGCACAGCTTGAGCTGGCAAGGACGAGGTTAGGAATTTTGGCACCATTAGTTTTAAGATCCGGCCTGGCCAGCGCTTCCCCGACATTGTCGGTCACGATTCCTGCAAGAACTGGCAGCGGAGGTACTTCTACGACCCAGATATCCCTCTGGCCGGCCAAAAAGTAATGTACCTGGACTTCGTCGATGGAGTTGCCGCTGAAGCCCCAACATGGAGATCCTAGGCCTCCCTTCCCTTCGACATCGACGCTTCCCGCGCTATAAGGCGGATAGAGTGGTTCATAGATACGGGTCTAACCGGATTAGACCTAGCCATGTGCTGGTTCGTCAGGCGGATCTAGCCTCTGCAGCACCGCTTGAAGTTGATGCACGAGTATACCAACGAGAGGAAGGATAGCCTTCACATCTCCAAGGACAACTTCTCGAGCGACTCCGTCAAGCTCCGCCTCAAGGACATCGTCAAGGTGAAGGATAGAAAGCGTGACTTTACCATCACCTACGGCATGTTCGTAGAGAAAAAGTGCCCAAAGGTACCTGTTTATTTTCTGTGTATGACATATACTCCAGTTCTTCCGTCTAGCCATTAGCATCTCATCTAACACTTTGGGTTTTTACTTAACAGCTCAGCAATCTAGAGGAGGATTGCATGGCTGTCCAAATCTATGATCCAAAGATGAAGGAAGTCACAGTCGTGTCCGACGATGAGGCCCCGTTGGCGCGAAAGCGGAAGAGCTCCACCTCTGACGCTGCCGACGGAGGCAAAAATAAAAAGACAGAGGGTGGAGCCTCCAAAAAGTCTACCGCCGCCCGGGAGGCGGAGAAAAGAAAGATTATCGGGATCCCCTTTGCTAAAGCACCCCCTCTTGTGTAAGATTCTTTCTCTTCGACATTGTCCATTGTTTGTCTTGTTCCTGTACTTATACTTTTTGCACGTTTCAGGAATAAGGCCACTACTAGTCTGAAGAAGACCTCCAAAACTTTGGGGGCTTCTAAAAACATTAAGGATATGTTGTATCGTGACATTTCTCCCCATGCATCTCCTGCCATCGCCCATGTCACTCCTAGCCTCCATCCTTCGTCCGCTCCGATAATCTCCCAAGCCAAAGAAACATCTGGCCCTTCCGCCATGGAAGTGGACTCAGCTGCCTCCACCGAGCTTGTTGTTTTCGGTGACCAGGCGACGCAGGAAAGTGCCGCAACCCAAACGGCTGAAGCTCCGGCTAAGGATGCCATCGATAGCGGTAAGGCGGTGGTGGAAGGTGGTACCTCCATACCCAAGAAGACCATAGAGTTTCCGAAGATCGTCTATCCAGTACTTATGTCGGGTAGCACTGCTCTGGTTCTTGGTGCAGCGCCGACATCTCCAACATGCGGTCTCGAGGAGCTTCTCCGGCAAGCAGAAATCTTGCAAGGAAACAGTTTTTCCTTTGGCAAGTTGCTTGCTGAGAGTGCTACAAACCTCAGGATCATTGCGCTTGTAAGTTTTATTTGCCTTTTGCTTTTCATATGAGTATCCCACTATAGCCCCCAAGGATTTAGACGGAAAACCATAGGTCTTTGCATCTAAATGATCTAAGAGTGACTAAGCTAGAAAACTTCTCACTATAGCCCCCAAGCATATAGTTTGAATGAATTATTCCGACTAGATGCTTTCAGAGTAGCATACGCAGTGTTTATAAATTTCAATACTGTAGCCCCCAAGCTTCTAGTTGTAACTGAATTAGTTCCGACTAGATGCTTAAAGAGAAGATAAGCATATGAACGAGTTAAAAACTTTATACTGTAGCCCCAAGCTTCTAATCGAAAACTGAATTAGTTCCGACTAGATGCTTAAAGAAAGACTAAGCATATTGCTAAGTTAAAAAATCTTGCTGTAGCCCCCGAGCTTCTAGGTGGAAATTCTCCGGCTAGATGCTCCAAGTAGACCAAACAACGTTTAACCTTCTTCTTCCACAGAATGAGAATGCTTGGAGGGGTGTCGCCAATGACAAGTACCAGAAGATGCACGCGGACTTGGAAGCTGAAAAGGGTAAAACTGCCTTCTTGAAGGAACAAATCACCAAGGGCAAGCGTCTGTTTTTTCCTTTATTTTTTGTATTCCGGCTTGGTCTTGTGCCAACATTCTTTGAGTACTCACTGTGTACTGTTCTTTCTCCGACTTGCAGAAACCATTTCCAAGGCTAAGGACATTGTTGAGCAATCCAAGCATATTCAACAGCTGGATAGCGAAAACAAGATCCTTAAACAGGAGAGGAACGACCATTATCTGGTGCTCCTGGAAGTAGTGGCTCAGCCGACGAGCCGTCATGAATATGCCGTAGGCAAGCTTCTGATAGTGAGGGTACCTCTGATTTGTTGGTGTTAGGACCTCGCTGAGGTAGTAGATTGGGCGTTGGACCCCATGGGTCTTGCCATCTTTGGGTCGTTCGACCACGAGTACGGTGCTTACCACCTGGTGCGTAGCTGCGATGTATAGCAGAAGAGGCTCCCGCTCCTTTGGCATGACCAAAACATGTGAGGTGGAGAGCAGCCGCTTGAGGTCCTCGAATGCGTCGTCTGCTTCGGGTGTCCACTCGAACTTGTCAGCTTTGCGTAGTAGCTGGTAGAAGGGCAGGGCCTTCTCACCCATGCGACTGATGAACCTGCTTAGCGCCGTGATGCGCCCAGCTAATTGTTGGACACCTTTGAGGTTCTTCGGCTTCTCCAGGGTCAGTATGGCCCGGATTTTCTTCGGATTCGCCTCAATCCCCCGCTGGGAGATGAAGTAGCCAAGTAATTGGCCAGATGGGACGCCGAAGGTGCACTTTTCTGGGTTCAGCTTGATCTTATAGTGATCAAGGTTATCAAATGTCTCATGGAGACCGTCGATTAGTGTCTTGGCCTCCCTGGTCTTGATAACTATGTCATCGACATAGACTTGGATGTTTCGACCGATATGGTTTTTCAAGCACGCCTGCATGCACCTATGTTATGTGGCGCCTGCGTTCTTCAGCCCGAAGGGCATGGTATTGTAGAAGGACACTTCAAACAGCATGATGAACGTTGTTTTCTCCTGATCTTCGACCTTCAGCCGAATCTGGTTGTAGCCTGAGTAGGCGTCAATGAAGGAGAGTTTCTTGCATCCTGCAGTCGAATCGATGATCTGATTGATCCGCGGTAGAGGGAAGTGGTCCTTGGGACAGTATTTGTTGAGCGATGTGAAGTCCACGCACATCCGTAGGATGTCCGTGTCCTTTTTGGGGACCAGCACGGTGTTGGCCAGCCACTCACTCTCCTTGATTTCTCGGATGAAGTTGGCATCGAGTAGTCTATTGACTATGATTCCAATGGCTTCAACTCTTGGTTCGGATAGTCGTTGGATCGACTTCTTGACTGGTTTTGCATCGGGGAACACATTGAGTGTGTGCTCGGTGAATTCCCTGGGAACTCCTGGCATGTCCGCGGGACACCAGGCAAATATTTCCCAGCGCTCATGAAGGAATTCGACGAGCACGCTTTCCTATGCTGGGCTGAGGTCGTTGGCGATCAGCGCCGTCTTGGAGGCATCCATTGGGTGGACCTGCACCTTTTTCGTGTTGACCGTGGAGTCGAAAGACATATCAGGTGCGTTTTGCCTGGAGACTGGGGGTGCTCCATTGTCTGTCACCTCTCGGAGCCTCGTGAGCTCCTCTTGCATCCCGAATGACTGGGAGATTCTCTTGAAGTCTCTATCGCAGTGGCCCGATCGGGTGAAGCTTCCTTTGAAGGTGATGACGCCCTGGGTCCTGGCATTTTTAGTAGCAGGTATGTGTAATGCGGTACTGCCAGGAATCTTGCGAATGCCATGCGCCTGAGGATGGCGTGGTACTGTGATGGCCAGTCCACCACTTTGAACTCCAGCTGTTCGCACCTGAAGTTTTCAGGTTGGCAAAAAATGACATCGAGCCATATCTTTGCTAGGGGATATATGCCCTTCCCTAGGACTATGCCGTGGAACCTTGTGTCGGATTGTTCAAGGCTGCACAGCGGGATCTGCATCACTGCGAGGGTGCTGGCGAACATCAAGTTGATGCCGCTGCCGCCGTCCATGAAGACGCGACTCATTTCAAACCCTCCGATCTACGCCTCGAGCACCAGGGCAGCATGACCTGGGCGAGGGATCTGGCGTGGGTGATCTGAACGATCGAACGTGATGCAGGACACCGAGCCACTAAGGTACTCAGGGATGGCGGGCGGAGCGGTTACGGCCAGGCTGACCTGTCGGGTGATCTTCTTTTGCACCCTGCTGGTAGGGCGTCCCTTCTAGATCATCAGGGATCCTTTTGGCGGCGGATATCCCCCCGTACCGTTGTTTGGCGCAGGTGCGATCACTGGATTTGACCGTCCAACGGGTGGTGGTGGAGGAACTCCATGGGCAATATCACCTAGTGTAGGTGCGGGCCCAAACCCAGGGTTCACGATCTGGAGTCGCATTTGGGTGTGGCCCTCGCTGAGCTTCTAGAACTCACGACAGTCCTTTAGCATGTGGCTGGCCTTCTTTTTGCCATCTTGCTTGTCAATGTAGAAGTGGATGGTGCAAGGACCAGATAATTTGTCGTATGCTGAGGGCTCGTCGTCACGGCTGTGACGCTTCCATGTTTGTGTGGGTCGCCCTCCGTCGTAGAAGTTGCCTCTGTGGTATCCGCTGCTGTGATTACCGTTGTTGCGTAGGTCGGTGTAGCCAGCCACAACCATGTCGACTCCGTCGCGATCGTCGTAGACGTGCGATCTTTGTTTGTTGAGGCATTCGCGCCTGCGTCCGTAGTCGTCCTCATCATCCAAATGCGTTCGGTGGAGGGAATCCTCGACATCTGCCCACCTGTTGGCGATGTCCATTAGGTGGTCGAGCGTCTTGGGCTTGATGTGCCCAAGTTCTTCCTTGAAGTCCAGGCGCTTGACAGCGTCCTTGAAGGCATCAATCGTTCTTTCCTCGGAGATGTGCACGGTGGAGTTCTTGATGTGGGACCAGCATAGGATGTACGAGCGGATGGATTCGCCAGTACGTTGGGTGCAGGCTCGTAGTTCCTCGATCGATGCTGGCCTCTTGCCGGTGCCCTTGAAGTTGTATGCCAGCTCCTCCCAGCTTTGGATGGAGCCGGAAGATAGGTTGTTGAGCCAGATCCGAGTTGTGCCTGTCAGCTGCAGCTGAAGGCACTATAGGGCGATATTCCTATTTCCGCCGTGCAGCTTGACGGATGAGAGGTGGTCGCTGAGCCAGGCTTTTGGGTCCTGCGTGACATCAAACTTCGGAGTGTCCGAAGGGATCTTGAAATTTTTTGGCATCCGTGTGCGCCAAACGGATCTGCTGAAGCATCTGCTCCGCACAGCTCTCCGTCATCATCCTTGTCGGATTCAATTGAACACGCGCATTTGGCGCGTGCCTTGTCGACCTTGTGCTGGGCGAGATCGTTTCGAGCGTCATAGTCGCTGCTGCGACGCCTTGGGCTCTTGCGACATTGAGGCAGTTCGTGCTCGTCCTCGTCAGATGAGGTTGTAAGGCTGCGGGTGAACTTGACCGCAGCTTTTTGCTTCGGCTCCGCAGGAGCTTCGCCGTGGAGCGCGGCGCCGACGTGTCCGAGTCCGGCTAGCGCGGACTTGTGCATGGAGTTCTTCGGGTCACCCACCAGAGGTGGATGGGACGCGAGGTACATGGTGGCTGCCATGATCGCAGCCTACAGCGTCTTAGGTATGACATTGCCATTCACGTCCATTGATATGAAGGACGTGTTGAGGGTCCTCGCAATGTCGCGGTGTGCGGCAGGGTCCATGTGCTCCATGCAGGAGCGATACTTGTTGGCGTTGTTGCCGTGCGAGCTGGAGCTGCCAGCAGTGGAGAGCGCAGCTCGTCGCGCGTTGGACTCCGAGGCTGCCTGCTTGTGTTTGTCGAGTTCCTCCATCAGCTTCACCTGCCGGTTATGCTCGTCGATGAGGAGGAGGTGGTATGCCATCAACAGATCCCATGAAGCATTCACAGGTAGGATGATGTTCCCTGCCACGACTTCGTGTGCCTGGCGCCATCCGTCCTCGTTGAGGTTGATCTTCTGGTAGGCATTGGCGTCGCCTTCGTTGGGCCTGAGAGGCATATCTCCTCCATTTCCTCCGTTCCCAGCTTGCGGGTTGAGGGTGGGTTGGGAGGAGGGTTAGGCGCACTCGAACCTGGCGGCGGTTCTACTTCGCTTTGGATGACCACGGCGCATTGGTAGCGTCCGCAGGTTGGATCGCTTCTACCGCAGCTTTCGGATCCAAAACCCTAGGTTCCTTCATCTGAGGGAGGGCCACACATATCTGAGTTGCATCTGCTGCTGTCATATGACTCGTCTTCCAGTGTCGACGTGCGTAACACGCCAATGGGTGGGACCCACGAAGCAGGCCTAATGGAAGGTGGTGGCACCCGCTCTGGGAGGCGGAGGGTGCTAGTCTGCCCCACATGGAAGCAGAAGCTCCCGAATATAATCTCGAGCCCGTCGCCTACGGGCTTGAAATCCCTCTTGGTGTCTGGCGAGTGGGCGGTGAAGTCGAAGGTGCCGAAGAGGAGATGACTCTCCATCGCCGATGAGTTGTAGATCGCTCTGGATAGGACCTTCACGATGGCACAATCAGCGTCCCCACTTCCCATAGACGACGCCAATTGACGAGGGTGTGACTCGTCAATGCCCATTGTTATCGACTTGGGTTTTGGAGAAGATGGGGATGCTGGAGATCGCGGAACGGTTAACAGACAAGCAACACGGGGACACGATATTTACCCAGGTTCAGGCCCCCGGAGGGAAAACCCTACTCCTGCTTGTCTGCTCTTGATTACGGCGGAACCGAAGGTTACAGGGGTGCGCAGATGCAAACTGGCGTGAGGTGCGTATGAGGTGAGTTGAGGCCCTCCTCGCCGTGCCCTCCTAGCCTTTATATATATAGGCAGGTCCCGGGCACAGGTCGAGTCGGTTATAGATTAGGGTTTGTCCCCTTTAAAATTCTATCTACTCTAGTCTTGTTCCCCAAGGATCTGAAGGCATCATGGGTTGGGCCACCCGAAATCTCCATAGGCCACCTGAAATCTCCATAGGCTGTGTATCTTCGTCGTGGGCCTTCCTTGGGATGGACTAGGTATGTCAATCTTGTGTACCCGTGGGGTATAACCATGTTAGACAGACTGGCTAGGAGACAGGCCTAGAGTCAAATCAAACAGGACCAGTCGACGGAGCAGCCTCAACAACCTCGTCACGCACCACGGTGGCGGCCGATGAGGCCCGTAGGGGCTGGAATCGCGCGGCAATGGCGGGGCGAGAGAGAGAGGAGAGACGCGAGCGTGCGAGAGAGAGCGAGGTGTGTACTGGGCCGGTATGGTCTAGTACCCTTCATAGGAATGGGTTTGACCAGCCTAGTTGGGCCGGACCGGGCTAGGTCATCCCAAAGGGCTTGGCCCATAATTTAAAAGAAAATCTAAATAATTTAGTAAAAGACCAAAATACCCCCTAAACCTAAATTATACTCTAGAAAAATATAGAAAATCCCAAAAATACATATGATATATGATATATCAAAATTATCACAAAAATAAAATGTATCTAGGAAAAATATAACATTACTTGTTTGAGTTAAATAAATTGTAAATAAATATTAACACCATTAAATCCTAAGTAAAATTTCATAAAATAAGGAAAAGTCCTAAAAGTCAATAAAATCATTTTTGTGTATAAAATAAATTAACTAATTTATAAAAATACTAACTTAATTCTTTTACAAATAAAATTTGAAGAAAGTATTCAAAGACATTTATTCCTTTATAGAATTTTATAAACATAAGAATAATACTTAAAAACAAATAAAAATCATTTTAAGGTCTTGAATAAATAGATTATAATGGAAAAATATTAAATATACCAATATAAAAAATTTAAGATTTGGAAGTAATAAATCCTTATCTACTACCTATTTTAAAATGAGATAACTGTTTTATTAATTCTTTAAAATTATTACCTAAGTAGGAAATAACCACATTTCTTTAGAAAACACTAAATCCTTTAAGATTAATTATTAAGTTTAAATCCATAATTATGATTCATAATAAGACTTAAATGTGAATTATTAACTTTATAATATTCTTTGGAAACCTTTAATCAAATTTAAACCCACAACCTTTTAGATAACCTTATGCATCATTCACTATTATTAAAGGTGAATGATCTTTATCTCTTAACCATACTCAACATGACTTTCAACCCTAACACATTAATAAGATCATCTAATTATGCTTTTATTAATAAGTTGCACATTAGCAAAACAAATCTAAACTAATCCTTCGCTTAAATATAAAGTGAATAAACTCACAACATTAATCATAAACCTTAGATGTGTCAATAACTAAAACATATTACACCTTAGTTTATTTATTCTTTTAAGGTTAACTTTAGTCTTAAAGCTTATAAACATCATGTCTAAAGACTAAATTATATATTTTTATAGTTAACTTGGGTATGTTTTAATTAAGAGATAAAACATCTCAAGTACAAACTAATTGAGCAAACACAAAAGACATTAAAAACATCCTATTAACCATAAAACTTATTTAAACCTTATCAAAGAAACCTTTTCTTTGAAGGTTATTCATTTTGCCACTTCAAACAACAACTCTATAATAGTCCCTTCAATTCTAAACAACTCAACACCTAGATTTTCATCATATTTACCAGATGACAATTAACATCAATCTTAGATTGCTTTTTACTCTACTTTTATATCTTGAATGTTAAGACTTAAGTTCCTTATAAATGTATTTCCTATGAAGTAAAATTTAAAGATGAACCAACTCTTAAAGGAATCACCTAAGCTCACTTCACTTAAAGCATTAGGGATTCATTTCGGGAGTTTTACAAAATGCATAACATTACTTATGCATAACTGCATATTGATTCTGTAAACATTAGTCCTTACCGGACCAATGATGATGATTTCAAATATTGGATCTTCTATTGTCTTGAAGACGGTGAGTGCATAATCTTGCAATCACAAAAGGCAAGGTCACACTTGCTCATGTCCATTGGTTAATTTCGATCAAATATTTTGCAAATCCAATGTTGTCATCACCTACAATTCAAAAAGGTCATAAAACACTATTTTCATAATAATATGATTATAGGTTATTTACCATGTGGTAATAGCCTACTATTACAGTTCTGGTGGTAAAGGAACATAATATCTAGGATTTAACAACCAATGTTGCTAGTGATTCTTGCACCGTATGTTACACGTTAATAATGAGATTTGGAATTGGACGGAGACGTCATCTAGATCTTCTTCCTTTCATATGTAGGCAAGACTACCTTAACGTGACGCTGTGATTCCTTGCGAGGATCCAGCATATGGGTGGGCACCCTTAGGCCCCATGATTTTGGCGTCTAGATTATATGTGAGCGGCTTCCGGAGGTATAGTCGGTCCTATATGGAGCTTGCCATGGGCACAACTGGCTCATAGAGTCTTCGGGAACTCATCAGGGTTATAGGTTGCCCGAAAGGGGCTTAACAGAGATGTAGTCAGCCCCGAAGGATTATGCAGACATATGGGGTCGCGAAGAAGGGAAGTGATTGGCTTGGATCTTATTCTGGGCCTCATACCAAGAAAGTGTGAACGGGTTCATGACCCGGATGTGCAACAAAGATAAGATCTCTCATGGGTAAAGCAACGCACCTGTGGAGAGTGTAAGAACTATAACTTGTTACTCCCTATTCCGGGAAGGAGCTACTTACCCGGCAGTAAAGGATATCCATGAAAGTTCTGGTAAACCTGTGAAGACTGATGGACATAGTTTTTCAGAATAAAAGCAACCTTTGAAGAAATGTTTTTCGAAAACCTGCATAGCCTACGACCTATGGTCTGTGGCTGTAGATAGTGCATAAAACACTACTTTCTAGTGAAGTTTCTGAGTACGCTCGTACTCAACATATCTTTTTAACCCTTGCTAGATTCTAAAGTCAATATAGATGACATCTACATCAACTTATGCTCAAGGAATCATCATTAAAATCTCAAGCTCTCCAATAAAGTCAAGAAAGTCAACATATACAACCGAAGAAGTGAAGACAAAGTTGCTGATTAGAAAGTATTATAATCTCTAGCCATAAAACCTATTTCTGTAGAGTATTACAATAACGAAAATCCGATAGTTTTTATACTAGTCTATTAGTATGATAGTTATGAGTTGATTATTTTTGGTTCTTCTTTGCAAGAAGTTTCTTTCTCTCTCTTTACCCTAGAGTGTTCTCTGGATCTTTTGTAAAGAGTCGAGTTATAAACTATAGTCATGTCTTGGACCTGCTGTGTTTCTATTGTAACCCTCTGAGGAATGTAATACTAGTGAACGGTGTTTTATTGGTGTTACGTCAACGACTATAGTATACTACATCATGCAGAGGTATGCTAGGTCACCGCAAACATCTAGGGGGTAGACGATCCGAGGCCCACAGATTAGGGTTTCAGAGCAAAACATGCCTCCGAGAATACCAGCAAATCATGCGTGTGGACCTAGGATATGTGTGAAAGTGTGGTGGAAGGTTTAATGGTGCAACACATAGCTCCCCGGTGTGACCTTCCTTACATTTGGACGATAACACTTAGCAGATTGCTGGACGTGTAGGTGGAAATGTCTCGCTGCGGGTATACCGAGGGCTAGAATGTTCCACGGCCTCCCAAACCTGGTTTTCCATGTGCCTATGGTATAAACAAACCTAAAACATGAGAAAGCTATACCGGGCTACTCCTTTCAGAAGAACATCTAGGGGATAGACGATCCGAGGCCCACAGATCAAGGTTTCGAAGCAAAACGTGCCTCAGGGCATCGGAATACCACCAAATCATGCGTGTGGACCTAGGATTTATGTGAAACTGTGGTGGAAGGTTTAATGGTGCAATAAATAGCTCCCCGGTGTGACCTTCCTCATGTTCGGACGATAACACTTAGCAGATTCCTGGACATGTAGGTGGAAATGTCCCGCTGCGGGTATACCGGGGGCTAGAATGTGCCAAAGGGTACCAAACCTAGTTTTACATGTCCCTATGGTCTTAACAAACATAAAACAAGAGAAAGGTACACCGGGCTAACCCTCTTAGAAGAACATCTAGGGGGTAGATGATTCGAGGCCCGTAGATCAGGGTTACGGAGCAAAACGTGCCTCGGGGCATCGGAATAGCACCAAATCATGCGTGTGGACCTAGGATATGTGTAAAAGTATGGTGAAAGGTTTAATGGTGCAATACATATCTCCCCGGTGTGACCTTCCTCACGTTTGGACGATAACACTTAGCAGATTCCTGGACGTGTAGGTGGAAATGTCCCGCTGCGGTTATACCAGGGGCTAGAATATGCCACACCCTCCCCAACCTGGTTTTCCATGTGCCTATGGCCTAAACAAACCTAAACCAAGAGAAAGCTATACCGGGCTACTCCTTTCAGAAGAACATCTAGGGGATAGACGATCCGAGGCCCACAGATCAAGGTTTCGAAGCAAAACGTGCCTCAGGACATCGGAATAGCACCAAATCATGCGTGTGGACCTAGGATTTATGTGAAACTGTGGTGGAAGGTTTAATGGTGCAATACATAGCTCCCCGGTGTGACCTTCCTCACATTCGAATGATAACACTTAGCAGATTCCTAGACATGTAGGTGGAAATATCCCGTTGCGGGTATACCGGAGGCAAATAATATATATGTCTTAACTAATACTAACAAATAGTCAACAAAAAACATAAACTAATTTAAAGAATAAATATAAGTACTAAAATAAATAGAATTGAAATAGAAAAAACGAAAGAGAATGAAAATCAACAAGGCACACGACAAAGAAAGAAATACACCGCAAAGGCTTCTTTTACTGAGCGTCCTAGTACGGCTCACGACAAAGCTTTGTCGTGTACCCTCTCATCCAGGCGCATGACAAATAGCCCACTTCGTTTCCTAGTCAGTTAATCCAAAGATGCCATGTTGCCGTGAAAGGTGTGGTTGCCTGTTTTGCTTAACCTTTGTCATGTAACTGCTCATTGCCGTGCATTATTGTTGTTCTCTGTCAGTGCAGATTTTGTTGTTCTCTGCCGTGCAGATTTTCTTCACCGTGCGTCGTACCAGTGATTTGCCGTCCGTGCTTTATTTATGGTGCATGCGCTCGACCCTCGGCAAAGGATTTTGGAACAGAGGAATTATGATACTATATATCCATAGTGGAAAAATATGTTTCATGAAGCATGTAATAATAAGATTGAATTAACATTATATAGATTTATATTTTTTTTAAAAAAACTTGGTCGATCTTTGTACTATTTGAGCTTTGAATAAATTTATAAGTGTTGTTTCATAAAGTAGAGAGTATTATTCGACTGACACGAACAGAAGAAACAAAGAGAGAAGTAAACAATCAAACTCGTGTACGTGGACTAGTTGAGTGGCTTGTAGTAGGCGTAGACAGAGTAAAAGGTCTGCAGCATAGTGAGAGCGAGCAAGAGCATGGCGACGAGGACCGACGTTGTGACCCACGGGTTGGTGAAGTAGTTGGTGACGAGAGCGGCACGCCAGCGGGGCCACCTTGCTCTCTGGTACGTGTTGACCTCCTGCATGAGGCCGGCAAGGTAGTTGCGGTCGTCGGAGGTGTGCGCCTCCATGCAGAAGCGGCTGAAGAAGCCCATGGCGACATCGTCCCTGTCGCCGTTCATTCGGTTGACCAGGACCCCGCTCCGGTGGAGGAGGCGGACATCCCCGGTGGTCTTGATGAGGCAGTCCATGAAGATGGCGTAGGCGGTGATGCGGCCGGGCGTGGTCGGGTAGGTCTGCTCGAAGGCGATGAGGTTCCGAAACAGGGGTTCACTGTAGTCGAACAGCTGGAGCGGCGGGATCTCCAGGATGCCTCGGCGGCGGCGGAAGCTGACGTCCAGGAAGCTCAAGGCACCACGCTTACGGGCACAGAACCGAACGCCGGCCTCCTCCAGCTCCGTGGCGCACGGCACCCACCGCGTGAGCTCTGGCAACAGTAGCGCGGTCTGCTGCTGCTGCTGCTGGCGGATGGACGACGATGGCGATGCCGGGAAGTCGACGGAGAGGTAGAAGAGGTGGAGGAGGTGGTGCACCTCGTGGCATTGAATGGGAGCGGAGTGCAGCCGAGGAGGATGGAGCGAGCCGAAAAGGTGGAGGCCACCGCTGACGAGGGTGTCGTCGCGCTCGCGCTCGCCGGTGCCCTTGAGGTGCTTGAAGAGCTTCCGGATGACGAAGAAGGGGACTTGGTTGCTAAGCAGCAGTAGGTCGCGCTTCACGGTTCCCCACACCCAGCACCGCCCGAACAGGTGAGTCCACTCATCGTAGTCGCTCTCCATCTCCATGGCGCCGCCTCCGCCGCGGCCACCTGACGAACAAGAAGAAGGACTACTACTACTAATTTTGGCCATCCGTGCATGCTTGAGCAGGCGGTACAGGACAAAGCAGCCGTCCAGAAGCACAGTGATCGCAAGCTTCTCATCATCGCTCATGGCGCCTTGCTTGCTACTGTTACTGTTGTATGAGGCACGAATCCTCGGCACCAGCCCCATTATCGTGTCGAAGCAATTGCGAAGCAACGGCCCATGTACCTCCGGCGACCAGGCTGCCGTCTCGCTTCCCACCACCAGCTTGCGGACGCAGCACCTCTTGTAGTGCTCCAGCGTCACCATGCTTGCCGTTCCACGCTCGCCGTCGAAGACTGGGCCGATGCACACCACCTTCGGGGCGTAGGCGCCCTTGTTGCCCTCGGCGAGGTCCGCCGGGACCTCGCAGATTGTTGGCGGCTGTGCCAACCCTTGAGGAATCGCATTGCTTACCTCCTGCTCCATTGTCACCAAACGAGGTCGATGCAGCTTGGGTGTCTGCTGCTGCTGCTGCTTGCGGCTCTCCTCTTGGTCGGCTGATGATTGATCCATGCAGATAGCCAGCCAGCAGCCAGCCATGGTCATTATATGAAGGAATGCAAATTTATCTGTCACTAATTAAATACACGGAAAAAAATCATTACCTAGCTTCTTCACTTGTGGGGTTGAAGCTGGCATCATACTAGGTAGACTATCATCAATATTGCTCAAATTTTGGCCTGAAAAAACAATGCTGTATCAGCCTACTACCGATCTAGTATAAATTTGGTACTCCTATGTTTACGACGAACAAGAAAGGTGGGAGCCAATATGCATGGTGTTAGTCATTCTACTCATGAAAAAAAAAAGTCCAAGGAGTTACGGGCGTGCAGAACCCTAGTCCCCCGCGAGCGACCGGGGGCTCCCCGCCGCCGCCACCCCCAGTCCCCTCCCCTCCGGTCTCCCCCCCCCCCCTCGCCGCCACCGGGTAGCGCCGGCGGCAAAGCCGCTCGGCGTCGGTGGCGGCGGGGCCTTCCTCTCCCCCTGCTCTCCGTCGTCTGGCGCAGGCCGGACTCGCAGAGTGGCGGCGGCGTGTTTCGCGGGCGCGACGGCGCGCGGTGCGGTGGCTTGGCGGCTGCTTTGGCGGCGGCGGAGACGCGGCGCGGTGGCGCGGAGGACCGCGTGGGCCGGTGGCGGCGGCTCGGCCCTGGCGGCTTCGACAGGGACCCGGGGCGGCGTCGTGCTCGTCCGGCGGCGAGGCTTCGGCGGTGTCGCGTCTGCAGCGACGGCGGGCCATGCCTCCGGGGGCCGCAGCGGTGGAGCTCACCTGCTGGAGGCGCGTGGCTTGGCCAGCGCAGCTAGCGGGCGTGCTCTGCCGCGGTGGCGCGGTTGAGGTCTGCCGGCGGCGGGTCATGGCGGCGGGGCTGCTGTAGCGGTGCCGTGGGGGGCGCCTCGCGGAGCAGCTCGGTGGCGGCGGTGAGACCTGGTTGCAGCAGCGGGGGGCGGTTCCAAGGGCTAGATCTGGGCCTGATCCGGGCCTGGTCGGGTCAGCTAGGCCTGGCCGGGCCTGATCTGGGCCTGATCTTGGCCCTATGGATGTCGCTGCCCGTCCGGACGGCACCCACCGCAAGGTGATGGAGGGTAGTTCTCCTCCCCTAGGTTTCCCGTGTGCTCATTGACTGCGAATCCGAGTCCTGACCTTCACCGGAACTCTCGGTGGCTTTGTGTTGTGACGGTGGCCGGGGCCTTGGCTCGAGTGCAGGGAAGCCGGGGCGGAGGCCCCGGAAGGTGGTTTGCGCGGCCGTTCCTTTGGCCATGGGGTGGCGAGGCTCGGTCGCTGTTCCTCGGCCTGACAACGGTCCGGCTGGCCTGGGTGGTCTCGGTGGCGATGGTGCTGCTGCTTGGCGGCGGGGATTTGGCAAGGTGGCGGATCCTCTGGTGGAGGGAGGAGTGGATTCTGGTGCTAGGGGAGGCGTATGCGGAGGCACCCTTGCTGCAGTGCGGCGGCGGGGCTTTACGAGCCTTGACGGGCTCGGCCGGGCCAAGAAGGTCTGGTATGACCTGCTGCTGCATCCGGTCGGCTATCGCCTGCGGGCGGTGGAGATTGTTCTCTCCCGCGTGCTGATGCCATGCCTTTCCTCGTCGATGGCCCCGCTCTCTCGCTCCTACCGGCCTCGGTCTGTGTTTCACGGTGTGACGGTGGTGAAGTCCTCAAGACCGTGTTGGCGCGTGTAGGTGGGCGGCAAGCTTGGCGGAGCAATACACAGCGGCCAGGAGGGTCGTTGGAGGGATCGAGAGAAATCTTTGTCTTTTTGACACCGGCGCGGTGACGCCTTTGGGTATCGCCATCCTTCTTGAAGGGCGTCGGGGGTATCTCCTCCGCGTCTCCCATGGCGTAGCGGGGGAAACCCTAGGACTAGTCCGGGCAGCAGTGTCATCAGCGTCACTCCCCTTCTTGGAGGTGCTGCTTTGGTACGTGGCGCTTTGGATTGCTATTGATGTGGTGGTACTTCTCCAGTGGGCGCAACGGTTGTGAATCTTCTCTGTTTCGTCGCTCCGCCGTTGTCGGCTTTGTTTTCTTTTCTCTCTTCTTGTTTTTGTTTTTGTTTTTGTTTTGGACTTGCCTGTTTGGTCCGTGTATCGTGTTGGTCCTTTGGGCGTTGTGCTGTCTGGCCCAGCAGCGATCTCACCTGTGTGCTTTATCTATAAAGCGGGGCGAAAGCCTATTTCGAGATTCATTCTACTCATCAAAATACAAGTGCCTTTATATGCTCCCAAATGAATTTGGCTTTCTGATAAACGCCTCCCGGCGGTAGCTGGCTCCAGAGCCCCCCCAACTCCTAAACCCTAGCCTAACCACCACCACCTATGGCACATACACCCTCCGATATTGGTGAAATAAAACATAGGTCTGGTTTGCTGGACCCGGCAGCGGGAGAGGCACAATATGTCATTCCCTTCTTATAGGTTTTTCCTTGGCTTTTAGTGGACTCCCCAATGTGGCATTTCGAGATGATAGCCTCGTCGTACTCGCCGACGAGGCTTAGGGGTATTCCGGGTGATTCCTACTACTAAATGTGTGTCTCCGGAGCGCTATGTACGTGTCATCGCCAACACTTCATAGTTGACGACTTCCTCAAGTTTGGTCGGATCTTGCCATTTGCTGGCCGATCATCTAGGAGCATGAGTATGGGTATGCTGGACCGAGCAACCTCAGAGTCATCGTAGTGCTATAGTGGTGTTTGGTCTTGACGCGGTCATGAGGCTCGGTGTTTAAGTCTCATCGCCATTCTTTGGCCGGGGATTGGGCAAGGTCAACTTTGTTGTCTGGATGTTGTAGGAGTGTGTGTTGTGGGCTTTTGGCATTGTCTTGGGTGAGTGTGATGTTGTAGGCATTTGGCGTTGTTTTCTCCTTTTTAAGCATGATATAAAGACGCGTAGATCCCCTACGGGTTCTCCCTATAATGACATGAGCAGCGTGCTACATTGTGTCCAGGAGCAGTTGCTAGTGTAATTTTGGCACAAGTACGTCGGTATAATATATGAGACTGAGACGAATAGGGCATGTCTGCGTTCAAAATTCATTGCAATAATCACTTGAACCCTGATTTTCCATTACAATGCCAAACAGAATGGAGTGATAATTACCTTGACCTTGACGAGCCATTTTCTTTGATCTTGGTAGTAGCAAAGAGATGGAGCTGATATTGACGTATCCCTGAAATATAGATAGAACGGGCAAGGGAGTGTATATATGATCTGTTGCGGAGTCGCTAAGGGGGTGGAACAACACATATATATATATATGTATATAGACGACGAGTTGATCAAGGTCGGGGCCGTGTAGAATAAATTCTTGCCTTGCTGATAATGAAGTGCATACCTGCAAAAAAGGCCATATAGAATAGATCTTCACCCTGGCTGATTGTAAAGTGTGCATGCCCACCTGCTGCTAGCTAAAGACCATAAAAAAATAGATTACTGCCCCTGTTGACACGAAATGTCGTCTTTTTTTAGGAACGGAGAAGAAAAGGTACAGAACCATAAGAAAAGAGTAGAGAGGACGTACATGATCACCAAGGATTCTACCTACGCTTTCTTTTTTCAGTGTGCACCGCTGAAGCTTCCTGGTACTGCCTTTTGGATGGATGCCGCCCGTAGCACTACTAGCAGGCCTGCTCAATCGGAAGAAGAGAAGCTACCGCAAAAGGGAGCGGGAAGCAAGGGGACTTAAACTCATGCTATTTTTGTTGGGAGTATATAATGCAGGTTTAGATGATCTTCATCAACCCAAAAAAGAGGATGAACCTGGTTATTAATTACTTTCCATTTCTCTTGGAGTATGTTAATTTTGAGCGAGGAACCCGGTTCTCTCGCCGGCCCGTTTTAGTTCCTGTAGTATTGAAGTTACCCAACTCGGTAGCGGTTCAAGTCTCTCTGCTTTACAATCCAGATGGGATGGTCGGCCTGGCTGGCTGGGTGTGTGCGTGTTTTCCTTAGCTGTAATCCTATGCGCATATACATTTCGGATGATGTTATCTTCGACGAGTCGGTTTTTCCGTTCGCGACTTTCGGTGTCACGGTCGATGTGTCTACTCTCAAAGAGGCTATTTCTTTTTCATCCACCGAACCGGCTACAAGTGCTCTTGTGCGTAATTAAGACCTAATCTATTTTTTGGTTACTAATTTATCTGGCCAGGCGAGAGCTCACTACATCACGGTAGTCATTTAGGGGCACTTCAAAGTGCCTTTATATGTGATCAAAATGCTCCTAAAAGGTTTTAGGGGCACTTTGAAATATGACACTAACACTCATGTCCCTAAAGGTTTTAGGGGCACTTTAGATGAAATGCCCCTAAAAGCTTTAGTGGCACTAAGAGAAATGCCCCTAAAAGCTTTAGTGGGACTATGAGAAATGCCCCTAAAGCTCTTTAGTGGCACTATAAGAAATGCTCCTAAAACCCTTTAGTGACACTAAGAGAAATGCCCCTAAATATATTTAGGGGCATTTTCCATAGTGCTCCTAAAGCCCTTTAGTGACACTATTGATCAAGGATATAAACTATAGCCAGTTGCTTCATAAGAACACATAAGCTCCTTCTAAATAATTTTGGTGAATAACAAAAGTAAACATGTATTATTTGTGTTGCAACAGGATTGCACGGTGAAGCCCTCAACATGATTGAACGTCCAGAAACTGAGTGCCAATGCTGGTTAGCCACTCAAATGGATGCAAAAAATGAATGCATAATTAAGCATGAGTTGATCTAGCGCAAGATAATAGACAGCATGAAGATTATAAAGTCATTGATGAATATATTCACAACGGATGACAGGATAGATCATAGTTGGTTAGAATACACCGCTGAACACAATGAGCAGGGTTTCCTACTCTAAACTAAGCTACTGCTAATTCTAACATATACCTATCCTTCTGCTTCTTGAGTTCTTGTCCTTGATGTTCAGCTGCACTACGAGGGTGAGGATTGGTCAACGATATATGGAACGTACACATCTGCTTCATTTTCATGCTCATTCCACTCCTTGACGTCATCACCCACGCTTGTGATCCTGGGCACCACTTACAAGTTGACATCATGCAGTGGGTTCGGGTGGCATATGCCGTCAGCTCCTTAGACTATGCTCATCTGCCCAAAAGGAGTGATATAACTCACAGCAGTCAACACTAGTATGTAAAATAGGCTAATGAAGTACTAGAAATTTTGTAAGCTAGTGTCAAAGGTAGACATCAAGGAAACTAGATGACAGTAGTACAGTTATACATGTTAGTGATGGTCCAGATGGACTAAAACTGCAAAACTCGAGAACAGCATTAACTATACCATATTGAATTGCCGAACCCCGGATTAACACAATTCCAAAAGATAAACACACCAGCTTCCCTCAATGTGTTACTTTATAGTTTATAAACCCACCAAACAAGATATACAAGCATGGTATTTAATGTACATATAACAAGGAATCTCGGTCGAATATTTATTTCACAAGATATTTGAAGCAGAAATATGATTTGATAAAGAAAAACACACTTGCCCCACAAGATGATGTTCCGTAAGAAAATACTGAGCATAAATACTGACCAATAGAAGATTTTTCTAAAGCCAACCCAGATGAGATGGTCCCACAAGCATCATCTACTGAAGATAATTTGCTGGAATATGATGGTTTAGATTGTTCATCTCACAAATAATTCATCTACTGAAGATAAGTGGACGCGTGCGACTTGGCAGCTGGGACAGTTTCGGCAATGCCGAAATCCGAGAGATGCGCTTCAAAGTTTCACTTTCTTTGATGGACCTGAAGAATGGATGATAGATCATGAGAAATATGCTGGTGAGACCTATAAAAGTGAGTCATGACAGATTCATCATCATCACAAAACAACGGATGGCCACCTAGGTAAGCCACGTTAGTCGAATTTGCCTATCATTATTGACAGCTTTGTGGGTTTTGGAAAAGAAGGCAAGGGCAAGGAAAACGAAGACTCCTGGTCAAACATGAAGCGGTTTGCCTATCAAATAAGGCAAGTTGGCAGAATAACTATACCTGATCAAAGATGAAGCGGTTTGCACCACGCCTGATAGTGCTGGGGTCAACTGCATCTATTCTGGCAAAAATCTCAGGAATAGGAATTCTACTCTCAGCTATCTCACTAATCGCTACTCTCTGTACAAGCTCCGAACTGTACAAATCAAGCAGGATAACAGAATGAAACATGATCAGTGGATTGTTTTTAAAATGACATTTGACAAAAGGGACATGGTAAATACAAGGAAAATAACAAGATGAAAGAAGGTGCAAAAGGGAAGGAACCCACCCCATGTGCTTCCCTCCTCCAGCACTCTTGTTCCACGAACCAAGCATAGTTTGCATAACCATTAGTGCAATAGAATCAGGATCTGCCCAGGATGCACCATTGAAGGCAACAGCAAATTGAGCGAGGGGCATGTCATCATCAATGATTCGAACCTATTGAGTATAACATCAAATAATCAATTGTTTAAACAGCACGGGTAAATATAGAGTAGGGCACGCCGTCATCAATGATTCAAACCTATTGAGTGTAGCATAATTAACGATTTGAACAGCACTGGTAAATCTAGAGTAAAATACAAACCTCAGAACCAGTAAATGTGGCTGGCTCCTTAGCCACCAACATGCCATCTGTTGTAGGGTCAGTTGGCAGATTACTGAACAACTCCTTTGCCTGTTGTACAATATCTTCATGCTTAACATTGCCAGCAACAGAAATAACCTGAAAACACGGAAGAGTAAGATTATTTATGACTAGAAGATTCCATCATACTGTGGTAATAGCAATAAGATAAAATAATAGAAATCCAAGTGCATGAGTCATAGATTTGTAATGTCCAATACCATTCTAGAAGCCGTGTAATGCTTTTTAATGTACGCTTCGAGAGACTCTTTGGTTATAGACTTGACATCATCAGAAGAACCCAAGATTGGTCTGCCAAGAGAAGTGTACTGGAAGGCAGTTGCATGGAGATGTTCGAATATAACTTCCTCTGATTGTCCCTCAACCTACATAACATGGGAACATTCACAAAATCATGTTGGTTCAAGATAGCACAGCAAGATATAAATTAGTAGCATCTCCAAAATATTGCAGTTCAGGTTCTTAGCTTGACACTCCTAACATCATCTTACAGTATGCAAACATATGTTTGTAAAAAGCACATCAGCACATGAAACTTGTATGCTCATAAAACCCAAGGATTAAGTGGAGTTATGTGCATCCATCAATACTTTTCTTCTTTGAGAAGGATCGTCTTATGCATGACAAACATTGCAGCTTGGTCCATTTTAAATTTCTTGAGATCATGCATCATTCTACTCTATTTTAATAACCTTGCAACCTAATTTAAGAGATTTTTTTCACACGCATACAATATTCATTTTTGCTCCAAACCGTTCCGATCAAAAACAGTTTGATATTCAAATGCAAATTTAGACTGTGTTGTGAAGTTCTAAGTCTGGACCAGGCTTGATACAGGTAGAAAATTCCTAATACTAGGAGGATTAGGCCTATGTAAATCAGTTCTTATTTCCTGGGAGAACCTATTTGGCGGATTAAAGAGAACGATTTTCCCTAAAGGCATTCAATACTTGTCTTCTCAAAATTGATTCAAAGCAGTTTCATAGCAAGTACTTATATGCCTACACTTAAGCTCTAAGTATCGATCTGCAGTTCTCTTCTTAAAAATGGTACTAGTTCATAATAATTCCTAACACTAAGAAAACAGGTCGTGGTAATTAGTTTTTGCTCTCTAAGAGAACTCTGTGGATTAGTTAAGAACATAAGTACATAATAATAAATAAGAAATAGCTATTCATGAAACACTAGGGAACATATGTTGTATCAAATCTAAGGGACGTCAATACCCATCTAACCAGATCCTTATTGCAGTGGAGAAGGAGTGATTAAATCAAGCAGACATATATGTATCAGGGAACTAACCTCCTGCATCTCTCGGAGGATTACATTCCGCTCATTCTCGATGCGTTGCTTATCGAGTTTAGAGTTCTGCAAAATGTCGGCGAGAATATTCATCGCGCGTGGGACGTCCTTGTCGAGCACGTTGGCGTAGTAGGTGGTCTGCTCCAGTGAGGTGTATGCGTTGAGGTGGCCGCCGATATCCTCGATCTTCTTCTCGAGTTGCCCACCACCGCGCGTCCCCGTACCCTTGAACAGCATGTGCTCGAGGAAATGGGCGACCCCGTCCGCCTCCTCATTCTCGTACCTGCTGCCGGTGTCGATCCAGACACCGACGGTCGCCGTGCGCGCGGCGAGCGAGGACTCGGTGGCGACGCGCAGGCCATTCTCGAGCATCGTCACGCGGATCTCCGGCACCGCGAGGATGGCCGTGTGATCGGCGTGGGCGGGCACGGGGTTGGCGTAGCGGAGGAAGCGGGGGTCCGGGTGCTCGAGTCGCGGCGACGACCGTGGAGGCCTCGCGCGATCTCCCGGCCGCCGCATCCGCCGCTTCTCCTGGAATCCGTGCCACTGAGCTCAGCTATCCTAACGGAAGCAACATAGCAGAGGCATCATCAGTCATGCATTCATGGATCGAATGTGACTTATATTTCTGAGCCTGAAACTACTCCCTCCGTTTAAAAATATAAGATGTTTTAGGTTTATGAAGGAGATATATCTAGACAACTTTTAGTGTATAGGTTCAAACAAATCTAGACACTAAAAGGTGTCTAGATACATCTCATTCATAAACCTAAAACATCTTATATTTCTAAGGGGAGGGAGTAGATCAGAGCATCATCAGGAAGGATTTCAGGCCGTCTTGGGTTGCCATCGAGAGCGAGCGGAACTGGCGCTGCTTCGTGTCGATCCACACAGGGGCCTGTCCTCTCCTCTAGAGGGCATTTTGCGGCATTAGTCTGCATGGCGCCACTGGAAGAGGATGACGCGATGATCAACCCTGTCCTCTCTAAAATCGTTGGGCTTGCCATCGCTGAGAACAGGAGCTCGCAGGAAGGCTAGCTCATCCGTGCTGGCGTTCAAGGAGGCCGTGTGTCCACCTCCTCTGACGGAGCGTGCACGAGATCGGGGAGACGGCGGGTTTGCGTGCCTGCTTTCAGCCCGCCCCGCTTGCAACCAGATAGTAGATGTGCATAGCAAAACCTGTTCAGGCAACTCTTCAAACAGGTTGGGGGCCACATGATAATGCAACATGAAAAGGCAATCCATGAGAAATGCAGAGCAAAGCAGAGTAAAATGCATTACTAACATCACACTTTCGGTGCACATCACAGCATGACAGAGCAAGTTCAATAAGAAATAGGGATCACCAGTTCACTAAACTAATTACTACTCCCTCCGTTTAGAAATACTCTCTCCGTCTTGGGTTTTTCAAATTTTGGATGAATCTATATACTAAACAGTGTCTAGATTTATTAAAGTTTTGACAAATTTGAGACATCTATGTTAGGACGGAGGGAGTATAACATGTTTTAGATTTGTAAAGTAGATGTATCTAGTCTCCTTTTAGTGTATAGGTTCAAATGAATCTAGACACTAAAATGTGTCTAGATACATCTCATTCACAAATCTAAAACATCTTATATTTCCAAACGGAGGAAGTACAAAATATTCTACGTTTCGGTTGTAGCGTCAACAGGAATTACATAACATAATCAGGCTAAATCGCTGCGTATCATTTGGACGCGAATTAGGAGATGATATTGGACATACCGATTCTTCTCAGCACTATACAGATTTGGATGCAGCTCATCAATCAGAGTATCATGAATGGTCTACTCAGTGATCAATGGCTTCTTAAGTTTGTTGTTTACACTTGATCCACATGCACCATCTTGGTATGCCTTAGCTGATCTCGGCAGCTGCTCAACAACAAGAGCATCATAATCAGAACCGAGCATGTATGGCTGTCCAATGAACGGCAAGAATTCCAATTCTTATTGGTGGAGACTTTAACGATGTCATGCTGAGAAAAACAATAACAACTACAATGCTAAATGGCCAATTCTTTTTAATGGAGATTTTGAGTTTGAGAGAAAGTATTATGTCAGGGAGACAATTTACTTGGACAAGTCGTCGTGAGGTACCCACCTATGAAAAACTTGATCTTGTGTTGGCAAGTGTAAGCTCGGAACAAAAATTTCCGTTAGCATCGGTGAGGGCTTTGACTCGTACGGGGTCAGATCATACACCATTGCTTATTGACTCGGGTGAACAAGCTCACCTGGGCAATAAAGCTTATTTCTCTTTTGAGTTAGCTTAGCTACAGGAGGATGGTTTTTATGACCTAATTAAAAGAGAGTGGGACTCGGTTCTCACTGGAGTCAGCCCTATTGATACTTGGCAAAAGAAGATACGACATCTTCTTCACTTCCTTCGTGGTTGGGCAAAAAATAGAAGCGGACTCTATAAAAAAGAAAGAGATAGATTAACGACTATTATTAATGAACTTGATATTAAAGGGGAATCAGGTCTCCTCACTACGGCCGAACGGGATATACTTAGAAGGGCTAATGATAGTCTATCAAAAATTCATAGAGAGGAAGAATCCAAATGGGCTCAGCGAGCCAAGGTTAAATTTGTGCAAGAAGGTGGAAATAATACGAAGTATTTTCACCTCATGGCAAATGGTAGATATAGGAAAAAACGGATCTATCAATTAGAACAAGACGAAGGGACAATCATTGGTGAGGAAAATTTGAGAATTTACATTTCAGAATATTATAAGAAACTATTTGGGGCACCAGCCGTAAATACTTTCTCTTTCAATGGTGATTTAATTGATGGCATCGCACAGGTTTCTGCGGAAGAGAACACAATTCTTACCGCTGAATTCACTGAGCAAGAGGTGCTTGATGCTATCTCACAAATGGAACATAATAAAGCATCGGGACCAGATGGTTTTTCGGCCGAATTTTACCAAACTTTCTGGGAAGTAGTTAAGTGTGACCTGATGGCACTATTTGTACAGCTCCATGAAGGCGAGTTACCGTTGTATAAACTCAATTTTGGAATCATTACGTTGATACCGAAAAAATATAATGCGATACAAATACAACAATATAGACCTATATGCCTTCTAAATGTAAGTTTCAAGATATTTACAAAAGTTGGCACAAATAGAATTACAGATATCGCCCCAAAGATTATCAAACCTTCTCAAACGACTTTTATGCCCGGCAGACATATACTTGAAGGAGTTGTAGTTCTGCACGAAACCATACATGAACTTCATCGAAAGAAAATGGATGGCGTTCTCTTTAAAATTGATTTTGAGAAGGCATATGATAAAGTTAAATGGTCTTTTTTGCAACAAACTCTGCGAATGAAAGGCTTCTCCCATATATGATGTGAGCTAATTAAGCAATTTGTGCAGGGAGGGTCAGTTGGAATTAGGGTCAATGACGATATTGGACACTTCTTCCAAACTCTGAAAGGGCTGAGACAGGGTGACCCCTTGTCTCCTCTCCTTTTCAATATAGTCATAGATATACTGGCCATATTGATTGCTAGGGAAAAAAATGATGGCCAGGTAGGAGGATTAGTCCCTCATCTCGTTGAGGGGGGGTCCCTATCCTACAATATGCTGATGATACTATCCTTTTTATGGAACACGATATTGAAAAGGCGATAAACATGAAATTAATTTTGTGTATCTTCGAGCAGCTATCTGGACTAAAAATAAACTTTCACAAGAGCGAAATCTTCTGCTTTGGACAAACAAATGAGTTGGAAAACTAGTATAAGCATATTTTTGGCTGCGAAGCTGGTACTCTTCCTTTCAGATATCTTGGTGTTCCGATTCACTATCGAAGACTGCTAAATAAAGAATGAAACCCAGTAGAAACCCGTTTTGAACGAAAACTGGGACGCTGGCAAGGCAAGCTACTCTCATACGGAGACAAACTTGTTTTGATCAACTCTGTTCTTACTAGTCTTCCTATGTTTATGCTATCATTTCTGGAGATACCCAAAGGGGTTCGAAAGAGACTTGACTTTTATAGATCTCGTTTCTTTTGGCAGAACGATCAACTTAATAGGAAATATCGTTTAACTAAATGGAATATCATCTATATACCTAAAGATCAGGGGGGGTCTTGGGATTGAAGTCTTAGACATAAAAAATAGATGTTTACTTAGCAAATGGCTATATAAACTTTTGAATGAAGAAGGTATGTGGCAGGAGTTACTGCATAATAAATATATTCAGAACAAGACATTGTCACAAGTGACAGTAAAGAAAACAGATTCCCCCTTTTGGAAAGGTCTGATGGGTGTTAAAGATAATTTTTTTAATCGCGGCTCGTTCAAGCTTGGCAACGGCCGGCAGGTTTGTTTCTGGGAAGATGTCTGGTTGGGCGAGACCCCGCTAGCTACGCAGTATCCATCCTTATATAATATTGTACGACGAAAAAACGTTTTAGTTGTGAATGTTTTTGGATCCGCTCCACTCAATATTGAGTTTAGACGACATATTAGTGGGAACAATTGGATACTATGGATTCAGTTGGTTCAACGGCTAATGACGGTACAGGTAGCTAGCGAACGAACCAGATGTCTTTGTTTAGGCTTTGACAGCTTCAGGATCTTTCACGGTAAAATCTATGTACACTGATTTCATGAACGGTCATACGGTGTTCCTTCAGAAATATATTTGGAAGATCAAAGTTTCACTAAAAATTAAGATTTTTATGTGATTTTTGTATAAAAAAGTAATCCTCATCAAAGATAATCTAGCTAGGAGGAATTGGAATGGTTGTAAGAAATATGTGTTCTGTGATTCCGAGGAATCAATCAACCATCTATTCTTTCACTGTCCCTTCGCAAAATTGATCTGGAGAGTTATTCAATTCACGTTTAATATTCCACCTCCAACTAATGTTATGAATATGTTCGAAAATTGGTTGAATGGGGTTGATAAGGATGCCAAAAAGAGAATTAGAATCGGTATATGTGCGCTAGTGTGGGCGATATGGAACTGTCGAAATAATATTGTTTTTAACAAGAGCACGAACTCTCACTTCTTACATGTTATCTTTATGGTCTCACGTTGGATCCAAGAGTGGTCACTTCTTCTCCCGGAGACGCAACGGCAGCCTATGCAATTTGGATGTACCCGACTGGAGGCGGTTGCTCGGGCTATATACAGTCACATTGGACTTCATGATGCCTAGACGATCTTCATTTTTATTTCGTTGGCTTATTCATGTAACCATACTGTGTGATCCTTGAGATGTAAACTCTGTACTCCACACTTTGATTAATAAATCGGCTGTGTGCATCGTTCGATGCAGAGGCCGGGGCATAGCTCCCCATTTCAAAAAAAAAAAAAAGGCAAGAATTCTTTTCTTCTTAGATGAACAATTAGTGCAGCCATCACGTGATCTACGCATATATTTATGGATAAAGGAACAGTAGTCACCGCTAGTCAATGGGAGAATAAAAGCAATACAGCATATAGCTTGTTAGGTGCGTACCTCTTTGATGTAAGGAAGCTTCATCTTGTTCCTCTCGTATTCACACCACTTCATTAATGTAGGGCAGACACGAGATATTCAAGCTTTGCCAGCTGTTGTATTCTGTCCGGCAAAGACATGATCCCCTCGCGGTCCTCCATCTCACATTTCTCAAGACAGCAAGTATAACCACTCTGGTAGTGATGTCATGCTTCTGTACAGAAAAAGGCTTACGCTTCAGGGTGTAGGTGGGACTGCCCGCGGGAGGCCCGCGTATGCCCGCGCAGTCCCACATAATTTAAGTGGGTGTTCTACGGAAGCCCACGAAACTTATGCAGGTACTCACTATCCCACATATATTCACATATACCTACAAATACGTTACTATAATTGTTGCTTGTATAATGTTTATAAAAATATTTTAATACATAATACGATTAACATTTAGCATTTCAATGTAGTAATTGTTTTTTCCACTTTTTAAGTGACTCGCCATTTTTTTTACTAGACATAATATTTATTTGATTGGAAAATTCCTACTCCTTTCGATCCAAATTAATTCTATCCAAATTAATGTTCTCATATTTGCTAGATTCGGATATATCTAACACTAAAATATGACTAGATATATTCAAATCTAGACAAATGTAAAAATATTAATTTGGATCGAAGTAACTTTTTTAATGTTCGCTCGATCTTGGGCTTCCCACGAAAACCCACCATTTTTTCTTGTTTACCTGCGGGTGTCCCACATAGTCTTTTATATGGGCTTGGGTAGCGGGTTCCGTGGGCAGTCCACTCTCACCTGCACCCTGACTTACGCTGCATCCATGAGGAACGTGCTATATCTGACCTTACCTCCCCTACTGATCAATTATAACTCGTCCCAATTTCAGTAGCAGAGTTGCCCACACTTTTTGTTGCACCAAGCCTAGCAATTATATCATGTATATCTGGTCTTTTCTCTGGATTCCATTCAGTGCAATCTATCGCTATCTCGGTGCACACTCGAATTTGTAACAGTTGTGTGTCTACCTCTGATGTCTCCTACCTATTTCTCCAACTCTCAAGTACCTGTGAAATAGCCACCGTGTGTCATTATTTATGAAAACGAGCAACATATATATTTCTACAGAACACACAGAAAGATCAACTTATCGTAATGCAAAATCCAAAGAATGCGCAAGTATTTTCTTAATAATATCTTCATGCAAAATCCAAAGAAGGTGTAAGTACGTTTTTTATTCAAGAAAAGGTATAAAATCGTACCAAAGTTATATGCCACCTGGGGACAACAGGCCTCCGGTAATAAGTTGCACAACAAGCTACACATGCCCAGGTACACTCTAGCTACCCACTGCTATGTGCCTCACTTACTTTGTACTTGACATACAGTAGCAAGTAAGGATGATTTAACATGCATCGATATGGTAACATATTACAATTCTTGTATTGGCGTCGGTAACATACAGATGCACTTTAATATAACATATCACTATATCCACATATTTAGAAATTGTATGGTTACCTTTATACTAGTAGAAAAATATTTGCTTCTTTTGCAGCTAAAATGTGCTTTTATTTCATGTGCTTCCAAAGATATTATGCTACATCTAAGCAGAGAAGAATGATAAACACACTATTTTTAAAACTTCTGGTGCAAAAATACCTCTGGAAGATCTAAAGGCTGGACATTTATAACTTGAAAAAAACATGATCAGACATTTGCCCTTTTTTTGTGAGAGTTTCTAGCTAAACCGTCATCTAATTTTACCATATAATAGATGCAACAAAGTAATTCTGAAATCAAGCCTTTATACTGGAACCAACTTGTCTTACATTGTCAATATCAGGACATGGATACCCCTTCTCTCCTGTTAGTATGCGTATTAGTATAATACCAAGACTATATATATCCGATTTGAATGTGATTTGTCTGCCACATAAGAGTTCGGGTGGTTAGTCACGGACATTTTTTGACCCCTCCCATACCCCTCCCGCGAGCGACCGGGGAACCCTAGCGCCGCCGCCGGGCCTCCCTCCCCCTTCCGCTCCTCCCTCCTCGCCACCGCCGGGACGCGCCGGCGGCAAAGCCGCTTGGCATCGGTGGTGGCGGCCCCCTCTTCTCCCCCTGGTTCGCCAGATCTAGGCGCGAGCCAAGATCGACGACCGGCGGTGGCACGCGTGCGCGCGGCGCGGCGGCGTCCGGCTAGGTGGCGCGGCTCGGTGCGGTGGCGACACCCAGCTGTGGCGAGGAGGGCTGCGCGGAGCGGTGATTTCGTGCTCGGGGCTGGCGGCTGCTGGACCGGGGCGGCGAGGGCCATGGGCGGCGTTGGCCGGGATCTGGGGGAAGCGGCGGACGTGGTGCTGCAGGATGGAGGCGAAGGCGCGCCCTTAGCGGCGGTGCTAAGCCTACGTGCTCATCGGCACGGTTTGTTGGCCTGCTCGATCCGTTCTCCGGAAACCAGCCGGCGGTGTGGGGCGGTGCTAAGCCTACGTGCTCATCGGCACCGTTGTTCAGCCTGCTCGATCCGTTCTCCGGAAACCAGCCGGCGGTGTGGGGATCGCTGTGTCGGATCTATTAAAGAAGGTGGTCCTTTGGTTTCTTTCGCATGAAGACGAAGATCTGCTTGATGTCTGCCCTCGTTGATCTGGACTGGTGAGGCGGGTTCTGGAAGGCTCCGCCGGCGAACTCCCATGGGCGTATCATGCCTGGAGATTGCTGGATCGGAAGGTATTCAGTCGTGCGCACCTTGTTTTTCTGGCCATTTGGTTTCAGCGGGAGCGTTACGAAGCTCTGTTGTTTTTTCCCACCAAGTGCCATTCTTAAAGCCATGGTAAAGTCAGATGCGGAGAATGTCAGGAAAGCGGAAATATGAGGGTAGCAATGGTGATTTTAGTTCTTGTGGCGACGGAGAACTGGCTGCGTGATCTGGGACTCGTTGCAGCGACTGTTGGTGCGGGAAGAAAACACAGGGAGAGTTCCCAGTCTTACCTTGCAGGGTGAAAATCCAAGGTCTGGCCTTAACTGGTTGTGCCTGGCAATGACCTTGTTGAAGACATTGTTTTGTGAGCGAGAACTTTCTCCAGGGTGAAAACCTATGATCTTTGATCGGGCAACGACGACGCTTGGGCACTGTTTCCTTCTTGAAGTCGCTGTTATTGGAGTGAAGGACTACTTGGTCTGATGGTGTCAGTGTCGTTGCTTTAAGGATTAGTTCTGGACTTCTCTTTTTTATAATTCTTCTTTTTTTTTGGGTTGTTTGCATCCGTAGGGCCGGTAGGGTATGCGTTGTTGCAGAGGCTGGGTGTAATTGGTATCCCTGTGATATTAATATATACTCTTTTCCAAAAAAAAAAAAAAAGAGTTCGGGTGCCATATATCCCCTGCATTGATATTTATAAAATTTAATCAATATATAGAAGAATAGATCGATATTCATTCATATATGAAAAGAGCTTCCAAAGTCATAGAAAGCATACATAGTTCCAAACACTTTTGATGCAATAGCCCGGCTTTGATTATCATCAAAGCACCTCGAGAGATCGAAATCAGCAATTTTCGACATCATATTATCGTCAAGCAATATGTTTTCTGGTTTAAGATCTAGGTGAACGATTTGCATTTGGTGAAGATAAAATAAGCCATCACAAATTCCAGTAATAATTATATAGCGTTTTCTCCATTTAAGTCCACATGATGCATCTATAAAACAAGAGAGGAGAAAGTTGGTTTAGTATGCATTTGAGATATTTAAAGTCCTTAGTCGTTGAACGCTGGATACATTGGATGCTTGAACCAAATACTTGCCACATCATCCTACCAGGAGTAAATGGCACCGGGAGTCACGCAACTTGTCTCGCATGTGCACTTAAGTCACATAACTTGCAAACTAAACTAACAAGTCACACAACTTGTAAACCCGTGCACCCGTGGTCACAAAACCAGTCAACTCAGTGGTTTTTGACCAAAATCGGTCATAGAAATACTACTCCCTCCGATCCATATTAATTGCCTTTGATTTGCCAAAATTTGAATGAATCTATATACTAAATAGTGTCTAGATTCATTCAAATCTAGACAAATTTGAATCAATTAATATGGACCAGAGGGAGTAAAATTTTACAATAACCCCTTCATACCTCGAAATCCATGTTTTTCCATTTCAAAAAATCTAAAATCTATTTTGGAAATACATATGTACGGGCTGAATGATTGTGGCACGTTTCGGTCAAAACCCGTTTTGTTTTGGGTTACCGGAAAAAAATTCCCAGCTGTATATAAGCACACTTCAATACGAGATTTGTCTTTTTTGTATTTTGCAAAATAAAAAGTATTTTTGTCTATTTTTTTTGCGTACCTTCAGAATGAATAAATGTTTGTGCGTGATTTTTTCTGATTTTTTGGAGTCTTAAAAATATATTCTTTAAAAGAGATCGGCTCGGAAGCCACCGCTAGTTTTGCTCGTGAGCATCCTATACACTTGCGAACATAAAAATATAAGCTTAATGTTTTCTTTGTAAAAAATTAGTTTGTCTATGACCGGTTTTGGTCAAAAACCACCCAGTTGACCGGTTTTGTGACTACGAGTGCACGGGTTGACAAGTTATATGACTTGTTAGTTTAGTTTGCAAGTTTTGTGACTTAAGTACACATACCGAACAAGTTGTGTGACTCGTAGTGTCATTTACTCATCCTACCAGTGATGTGCTTCTCAAGACTCCCTTTAGATAGATATTCAAAACAGAGTAATCTTTGTTGTACACCTGCCAAAACATTCTTCCCTCAAAGTTTACCATTTCCCCTGCGTGTCAGCACAATATCCCAGGAACCGTACTATATTTTTGTGTTTTGTCTTCGTCAGACAAACCTCTTCGGTAAATTTTTCATCATCAATATCAACTGTTTCGAGAAGCTTCTTCACAGCAACCGGGCCACACTCAAGCATTCCCTATAACAGCAACATGTTTTGTCCACATCAACGGAATTTTCACATAAACCGGGATCTCGACAAATGCAGCTGAGAGTTACCATGATCGTACCTTATAAACAATTGCAAAGCCACCAGAGCCAATTTTTTTGTCATCAGAGAAACCACTAGTGATGTGTTCAAGAAGTAATAATGGTAGGGGCTTTGGTTCTGCGCTTTCATCAAACAACAAATGATCCAGTTCACTTCGTGCAATAATAGCTCGTTCTCTTTGTAGCTAAAACACAATATGCAACAAACAAGAAAAGGTGCATTACTTGTCAGGCTATTCGGCTCAGCTCCTAGATTACTCGATGATCATGAAAGACAGATTAACTTTCATGGCATTAACTTCTTTCTACTACAAGACCTTTAAGAAAACATTTCAGATCACTACACATTATAGTAAGACAATTTACAGTACTTTAACAGTGGCAGAGCTACTCGCTGTTTATGATGTCGAGTGATATGATATAAATTTGGTTATCATCATTATGCCAAGCTATGCATACACAGCTTTTGGCTCTATTAATACTAGATATTGACACCACAGGCCTCATCTATCACTTGATTTGGGTTTTTAACATCACTGAGTGCCAATACTAGTTCCATCACTAATTTAACATTCCACATTTCATAAAACAGCACCTTATAGCATATAAAAAATTACAAAACTGAGCCGAAACCTACCAAGAAACTACACTAAGATTAAAAATATAACTTTGTGAGATGGTTACTTACAAAAATAATAGTATGGTAGTTTTAATTTTAACTAAACAAATGCAGCTTTCTGATAGTTATGGTCACTTTCTAAATAGAAAAAAGATGGATAGCTATTACCACTCCATGACAGGAAAAACTGTGAAAACCATATTTCTCAAATAACTGGACAAAACATGGGTAGGCAAGTGTGCCTCTATCCTAAAACAGCTTTAAGCTAGATTGAGAAAATATTATGTATGCAACCAGTTCTTGGTATACTGTTGGATATTCTAGAATTGCCAATTTTACACAAGTTGAATATTTGGGAATATATATATATAACCACACCTGAGAGTAGCCCTGGGATCGCTTGTCATTGAATGCCAAGGTTGTCTTGTCAATGCTTTCAATGCCATATAAAATAGGTAATATATTCTGTTTTTCTTCAGTCTTTCCAATGATTAATGATCCTTCCATATGTGATGATATTTCCTGTATGTAACGAACTAGCTGCACATGAAAGTTAAAACTATATTATGGCATGAAATTGCAATGCTGCTGTTTATTTGGTTATATTGTCCAGTTCCGTTATTATCATCTTGAATGTACTCAATTTAACATGGTAGAGAAGTACCTCTGATCTTTTCTTCCTTGTGGCGACATGCAAGGGTAAGTTGCCACTTCTATCAGGTTGCATAACTATGGCCGGGTCAGCGTTCACGAGTGCTTTAACAACCGCAGCGCTTGTTTCTTTAACTGCCATGTGCAAAGCAGTCTGTCCTTTCTTATCAGTCCTCCGAGCAAGCTGGCGATCACTTTCTAGCAAAGCCTTAACTATTTCAACATGCCCCCAACGGGCAGCAAAATGCAATGCATTCTTTCCGTCTGACTTTGTTACTCGAACCAACGCAGAATCTCGCTCTAGCAGAAGCTTCACTACTTCCAGGTGGCCTCTAATCGCTGCAGTTACCAGAGGAGTCACATTTGATCGGGCAACCGTAAGCCCAAGGCATGAATTATGGTCCAGGAGTACCTTCACAATATCTATAAGCAATGTCATTTAGATTTCTATCTTCACTTACACCACAAAAATATACAGTAAAGATGAAAAAAAACATGAATGATGGACTAATGCTTGCTCATTAGCTAGTGTAGGAAATGACAGGCTGCAGTTAGCATAAGAGCGTGTCAGTTCTAAAACTAACAATAGAGGGTTTGTATGATGATTAATAATGGAGTAGATAAAAGTAAACACATACCAAGAACCTGGGATTAAAGATAACAACCTCGGTGATCATTTAACTATGAACCAAACAAGCTAGCACATAATTACTTATTCTTCATGCAAATTAAACTAGTATGGGATTTTAGTGTATACCCAAGCTTGAAAGCTCCCCTGTTGACATGTAAGTATGAAGTACTAGATCCGAAGTCGTTTTATGCTGTGGAAGGTTCTGAGGTGTCTATCAGTGCTAACCTCGGTGGCCTTCCCTTGCAGCGACGTGCACAGCACTGAAGTCTGATCTGTTCCTCCTGCCAATGTTTTCCAAGTCATAGTGCTTGAGCAGTTCGACGACGATGTCAGTGTACCCTCTCTCAGCGGCGACGAGCAGCGCGGTCTCATCCACCTCGTTGAGCTCGTTGACCACCGCGGCACGGATATCCGCTACATCGCTATCGAACTCCTCCCCAGTGCTGGTTATTTGAGCGTCGATTTCGGCCAAGATCTGGCGCACGGCGTCGAGGTCCCCGAGCTGCGCGGCGAGATGGAGCTCCGTGTCCTTGCACCGGCCCGTCTTGTTGACGTAAATGTTCCGCCGCACCGCCTGGTCCAGCCGCTTCTCGGAGCTGGACATCACTAGGCCAGGGCGCCTGACCGCAGGTGACGGCGAAACCCCTCCACCTGACCCCGGCGACGCCAACCCAATCGCCAAATCTCCTTCCCCTGGGAATTACAAAAAAGTTCAATCGAAAACCAAACCAAATCAATCAGTCGATCAAATAATACCTCTGCCGGAATCGATGGCCATGGCGACGGCGGCGGCGCCGGAGGCGGTCAAAGAGGGATCGTCGATCGGGACAAAGGGGAAGTGGAGAACAAGAGACGAGACCCCTTGTACCAGTAATTTAAACACAGATTCCTCCTCTGCCAATTCCAGTGACCAGTGTGTCCGCTTCGGGCTTGGCTAGTACTCCCTCCGTTTTAAAATAGGGCCGTACTATGCGTTTTCGGGGCCATAATTTTTCAAAATTCACCGGCTTCTCCTTCTGCTGACACGTGTCCTCTCAAAAAGTCTTTAAATTCCGCTTTTGCTACAGACATATTTATTTTTGTTACAAATAGCCCGTTTTTGCTATATATAGTAGAAACGGTTCGGCCTAAAAAATGAAAACAGACTAGACATCGCCGGAGATTTCGTCAGAGACCTCATTGGCGACACGTAGCAAAAAAGTTATGCTAATATAGCAAACCCGACACCATCGAAGACTTTCGCCGGAGACCTCGCCGGAGACTTTCGCCGCAGACGTTGTAGCAAAAACTTTGCGCTTGTGTAGCAAAAACGGAGAACAATTGTAGCGAAAAATTTATATTAATGTAGCAACAATCGATATCGCTAGAGCTGATTTCATCAGAGACATCGTCGAAGACTCGTCGAGGACCTCATAGCAAAAAAATTGCGCTCTTGTAGCAGAATCATAAAGCAAAAAATATGTGCGGATGTAGCAAAACTGATTCACACATAGATCATAGTACCACTCCAAGAATAGTGAAAAAGCAGCAAAACAAATTTAAGTATGTTGCTAAAAATATATACAAATGTAGCAAAAATAAAACCCAAAAAAACTACTGCCATAGCAAAGGCCCTGCAGAGAAGGGAAGGGCAACAACACATGCCTTGGCCACCATGGCTGTATTCCCCGCTTCTCTGACCTCATTCCCTCTCGGCGGTAGCAGCACCACCTAACGGGCAAAGGAGAGGGCGGGATGGAAGGAGACGCAGGGTGTAGGAGGGCGGGCCTCGGCGGCGATGTGACACCCCCGAGATCAGGGCTAAACAAATCTCAGACCTTCGTCTGACATAAGCTTAACCTTGAGCTCGAGAATATCCAGTGAAGAATCGGTAACACAACACTGACCCTACGGCATAAAATTTATTACAGCAAGCTCATATCTGAGCAGAGAACCAAATTATTACAAGCAGAGGTCACTGACCACAAATACCAAACAACGGAAGGCAAATTATGCTATTAAGTATAGCAAACTTAACAAATGGCCTAAGAGGCCTGAAGCATAACGATGACGTCCCAGCCATAGATTCCAAGCTGCCGGCCGGGAACCCCAAGCTACTCGTCGATGTCGATGTAGTACCAAACTGATCTTCAGAGAATACTTACTCTGCCAAAAGTATCAAAAAGCAAGGGTGAATACAGGGTGTACTCCGCAAGACTTAGAGCTGGTGGAGTTGTTTTGCATAAAGCCACTTTTGTTTATAAAACAAGAGGAAGAAGAAGCTCGTCTAGTCAGAGTATTTTAAAAGGGGATAAGAGAGCGACATCTCCGAAATATTGATCATCATCTGTTGATATCCACCAAGTCGTCATCATCTACCAACTAGGATCACCCCTCCTACCCATGAGGAAGCATCCTTAAGCACATGTGGATCAGCCAAGTTTTACGATTAGGTTATAGTTCTCTATGATCTTGAGTCCAGTCGCCAAGTCGTTCATAACCGTGAACACGGCTTTTCGAAAAGATTATTATCCTGCAGGGGTGTACAACTTTACCCACACGTACTAACCCTCTCTTAATGCCACTAGATAAGCCCTCTTTCTTGAAAGGCCGGCAGAGGGTGGTTAGACACGACATTTACCTTGTTTTCGCCGAGACCATGAGTCACGCAATAAGTATGGTTCCGCCGTAACGGGTCAAATCCCGAAGCCGGTACTTAAAATGTGAGACGAGGTTGGTTAACAGGGGCTCCATCGACCCCAAGCAACCCGGTCCACGCTTACCTACCTGTTATGAATGTACCAACTTCACCCGGCCAATCTTTCAAAAGATTTTCTATGCATATGTCGAATGGAACGCCCGAACTATGTGACTCATGGAATCTACTAAGCAAGTTAGTCAGTCATGAGGTTGTCTAGGCCCCGTGTGGTTGCACGCTCGTCTTGGTTCCAAAGGCAAGATCTCAGTTCCTAGTGGTGGCGAGCATGGGACTAGAAAAACCACATCCCACTGTGGCCTCCCATACAAGCCTTAGCATGTTTAATATCATATCACCTCTGATCCCATCTCATCAAGTTCTCCTGTCATACTAGATTCTCTGCATCTGATACATCATCTGGATGGACCAGAACTGATAGCTATGCATGGCTAAGCAGACACAATATAAGCTCTGGCAGTGCACACAAGCCAAACCTAGTTATGCTAGGAGCAGTGGATCAGGTAATATAATCTCAAAGGGAGTAATGCAATAGATAGGATACTCTATCTATCGATAAAATACCACAGTAGAATCGTATGCATCATGGCAAGAATTGAAATGCTTCCGAAATCATAGGATTATATCATGGGTAGGGCTATGCTTGCCTTTGCCAGTTGATAGCAGATAAGCAGAGCTTCAGACATCTTGTACTTGACTTGTTACAGTTGGTCAAGTATTGTTCGTCGATCTTCGATGGTCTTGATTTCGGTCTTCGATCTCGATCTCGATCTCGTATTCTACCGGGAAGAACCAAATCACCGGAAAGAAAGTGAAAACAATCAACACATGGCATCGATTCAATGCTCAAGCAAATATGATGATATGACAAGTTAATTTGTATCGAAATATAATCATAAGACATGCTCGACAACATAATCAAGGTTCTGAGGGGTGAAAACCTAATTCGGAGAAACTCCGGATGTATATGAGAGGGGTTGCTAAGTTCTTATAATTAAAATTGTCATTTTAGTGTTTATCAATGCATGATGATAGCTTAAATAGCTAGGTTTCATTTTTTTGAACATTTTGATATATTATTTGTATTTTTCTGACTTAAAATGAATTAGATATTGAATTTACAAGTTTTATTTATTTTCTGAAAATTATTAAGCCTTTATTGCATCAGGCTGACGTCATCCAGGCTGGGAAACATTTCTCACTAGGTCTGGGGCTACCCAAGCCCTGATGACTGGGCCCCATGGGATATTATTATTATTTCCAGAAAAGAATTACAGAAATGATTTTAATAAAAGAAAAGGGATATATTGCCTCATGTTGATGTCAGCATGACATCAGCAATAGGGGATCCTTCAGATCGGCGCTGGTATGGGAGATTCTGAGCACGTGTGCAAGCGAGGAAAGGTGCGCTGGAACCAGGGCAACGTGGGCAACCAGAAAGTGGCGGCGCCGCTGTGGATTGACCATCGGAATCTTGCCGGCGACAAGCATCTGCGGCGAACGGCGGAGGCGCACGACGCGAGGCTGAACCAGGAAACGAGAGAGAGGATGGAGAGCATGAGTGTGCTCTGGAGCTCACCAGGAACGCGGTAGGATGGTCGGTGAGGTGAGGCGCGACTTGAATCGACGGCAACGACGACGATCGTTGTCGGAGCAGAAGTGGACGGGGAGCTTGACTGGGGTCGTCCGTGGCCGATTCCTCTGGCGATGAGGTGGAGCTCCGGGGAGCATCTGCTTGGCACTGGGAGGCTTGGTACGGCGGGGCAACACGGCACCTGCGTGGTAGGGTTCCGGCCAGAGAGGGAAAACCGCGAGGGAGCACGAGAGAGAGTGAGATGGGTATGGGGAGAGAGAGGACGTCGCGCTGGTTCTTATCCGTGAGCTCATCGGCAGCGGTGAGTATCATAACGCGAGGAAGATCGACGACAGGGCGCTGCACACGCAGCTGCTTCGGTTCGTCGCGAGGAGGAAGAAAGAAGAAGCACAACAAAGAGGTACGGGCCGGGTGGGCTGGTTTGGGCCTGGGGTGGGCTGCTGGTTCCTGCACGCTGGCGACAGGGAAGGGAGGAGAGGAATATGGGCTAACTGGGCCGGTTGGGCTACGGCTGCTGTTCTCTTTTTTTATCAAAACCTTTCCCTTTTTCTGTTTTGTATTTTCTCTTTGTATAATTCAATTTTGTAAACTGTTTTGAATACTTTTAAAATACCAGAAGATTTGTAAAATATATAAAATATTGAGGGGACCCTTCTATTTAGATTAGGCTCCTCACATGTTGTACTTTTCAAACATTTTCAAAACCATTTGTATTGCTTTCAGAGAGGGAGGAAAAATAGGGTTTAGGTTTTTGTCTTAATTTTCTTTGCATGCATTTTTAAGGAATGATGCTCATGATGCACAATCAAACCCTAATACATGATTAATTAAAACTGGGGTGTTACAGCTCTATCCCCCTTACGAGAATCTCGACCTGAGATTCCAAAGGTAGGAAGAGAGACAGAGAGAAAAAGCACAGGGCCACTCTAAAGATAAGAGGGAAACACACTAACCAACTCATAGAGTATCTCATGGTCAGCTCATGGATGGAGTGTTTAGAAACACTTTTAGATGACAAACATGAAACACAACAAGGTAACGGAGGAAACAAAAGGAGATGGTTTCAAGTTGTTAGATAGCTGGTCTTCATAAGGATTGAGACCATGGAGCTTCAGAAGGGTTTAAGCTTCTGAACATGAAAGCTTCCAACAGAAAGAACATAACGCAGACTTTGATAGGGAACCTCTACTAAATGGCTTAAGTAGAGATTTTAGGGTGCGGAGATATGAACCAACAAAACCAAGCTGTTGAACTACTTTTGACACAGAAGGTTCACTCTTTCATTCAACAGAAGGCCAAGATAGAAAGGTGTTTTGTGGAGACGACTCATAAGAGTCACAAGGAACATGTACCATAAGAAACTACTGATTACCAAATCATAGTCACTCTTAAAACATGGCTGAGAAAACGAAGGAAATTCTTTATTCATCCAGGACGATCAAAATCTTTGCCAAAGATCTCGATATCACTTTACACCACCAGATGAATAGTTAAGAAGATTCCTGATGACACGAGAAGAAAGAAACTTCATTCTCGGACTTCAATTACTTGGCACAACAAGACGCTTGCCAACATAAGGGGTCTGTAGGATTGACCGAGAGACATTTAGCAACACTACTTTAAATGTTCTCCTTGATGTTCGAGACACGAAGCATCAAGTAAAGGTCAGACTTCGGATACAAAGGAAACCATAAGAACAACTCCTATAATAAATCATAGAAGATGCCTCATGAAGAGTGGGTGATATTGCTGAATCAAGAGAATATGACAGAAGGTCTTTCCGGCTGTGTGTCAACCATTACATCAATCTTGCCAGACTTCAAAGAGACCTATATCAAAACCTTGAATAACACCAACCATCATATCTGCTTGAGATTCAGATTTGGTTAGGCGAAATGATATTTCTGACTCAGCATGCCCAAATAGAAGGTTTGCAACATTCACCACAAAGGTAAAGTTACTAGATTCTCAAGGTATGGACTATAGTGTAAAGCTCCAAAAGACTGAGCTAGATTGTTAGACTCATGTATTAGCAACTTGTCGAAGGACAACTGCACACACATATAAGTACTAACAATAAAACACACATGTGTCCTTAAGGAAGGGATAACTCTTCTCGAATTCACGGCGACATCTTTCGACAACTGCACGTAAACCGGAGAAGGTTACTTCTAACATCCAGAACACATACTTCAAGATGGTTCTCGAAATTTTCCAACATTAATGCCAAATATTCCATATGAACCAAATCTATTATGGAGAAGATGAGGATGTCATCGATGGGATCAACAACAAACTTATCTAGACACTCCAAAAGATGGACTCACATGTTACTTGAACAAAGCAAAAGCATTGGTCAGATCAAAGGACATGAAGATGTACTTTAGTGAAACATCACGAGAAAGTCCTTGGAACTGAGTTTGATTTGACGATAACCCAAATCAAATCAAATGTGGGGAAAGATAACATATCCACAAAGGAGATACTATCTAACTTCAGCACGAATAAAACTAGAAATCCCTTTAAGAAGGAACGGAGTCGGATAAAACTTTTGTCTTACAACTCTCCAAGTTGTTGTTTAAGCTCAACCAACTAGTTCAGGGTTATCCAGTATAGATCCTTGGAGAAAAGTGCAGTTCAGAGAACTTACTTCCTCAAGAACTTGACAACACGGTCATGTGGCAACATGGCGACACTTCTAGTAGACAAATAGAATATCACGAACCACCGATATGTCACTTTAGTTCGAGAGGAAACTTGCTTTATAAGGCAAGAAGACATATTCTTAGACCTTCGGCAGCAGCCTAACTCTTTGACCGAAGAGGGTGCACCGGATTAACGGTTGGTAGCACAATCATCCTTTGCTTAGTGAAAGGATTAACCAATCACACTAAGGATGACACAAATGTCCTTGGAGTTCAAAACAATAAAAATTGCTAAGAATCTCAGATGGCCACATTATTACGCACACGCATCACTCACGAGCGCGAAAGCTCGAAGAGGGGTGGGTAAAGATGTGTAAGAGTATCACTTGACTTTGCGAAATCATAGGATTATATCATGGTGGGGCTATGCTTGCCTTTGCCAGTTGATAGCAGATAAGCAGAGCTTCAGACATCTTGTACTTGACTTGTTACAGTTGGTCAAGTATTGTTCGTCGATCTTCGATGGTCTTGATTTCGGTCTTCGATCTCGATCTCGTATTCTACCGGGAAGAACCAAATCACCGGAAAGAAAGGGAAAACAATCAACACATGGCATCGATGCAATGTTCAAGCAAGGATGATGATATGACAAGTTAATTTGTATCGAAATATAATCCTAAGACATGCTCGACAACTTAATCGGGGTTCCCAGGGGTAAAAACCCTAATTCGGAGAAACTCCGGATGTATATGAGAGGGGTTGCTAAGTTCTTCTAATTAAATTTGTCATTTTAGTTGTTTATCAATGCATGATGATAGCTTAAATAGATATATTATTTGTATTTTTCTGACTTAAAATGAATTAGATATTGAATTTACAAGTTTTATTTAATTTCTGAAAATTATTAAAGCCTTTATTGCATCAGGCTGACATCATCCAGGCTGGGAAACATTTCTCACTGGGTCTGGGGCTACCCAAAGCCCCTGACGACTGGCCCCATGGGATATTATTATTATTTTTAGAAAAAAATTACAGAAATAATTTTAATAAAAGAAAAGGGATATATTGCCTCATGATGATGTCAACATGACATCAGCAATGGGGGATCCTTTAGATCGGCGCTGGTCTGGGCGATTTCGAGCACGCGTGCAAGCGAGGAAAGGTGCGCTGGAACGAGGGCAACGCGGGCAACCAAAAGTGGCGGCGCCGCTGTGGATTGACCATCGGAAGCTTGCCGGCGACAAGCATCTGCGGCGAACGGCGGAGGCGCACGACGCGAGGCCGAACCAGGAAACGAGAGAGGATGGAGAGCATGAGCGTGCTCCTGAGCTGACCAGGAACGCGATAGGATGGTCGGTAAGGCGAGGCACGGCTTGAATCGACGGCAACGACGGTGACCGTTGTCGGAGAAGAAGTGGACGGGGAGATTGACTGGGGTCGTTCGCGGCCGATTCCTCTGGCGAGGGAGGTCATGGCGATGAGGTGGAGCCCGGGGAGCATCTTCTTGGCACAGGGAGGCCTGGTACAGTGGGGCAGCACGGCACCTGCGTGTTAGGGGTCCGGCCAGAGAGGGAAAACCGCGAGGGAGCACGAGAGAGAGTGAGATGGGTATGGGGAGAGAGAGGACGTCGCGCTGGTTCTTATCCGTGAGCTCATCGGCGGTGGCGAGTATCATAACGCGAGGAAGATCGACGACAGGGTGCTGCACACGCAGCTGCTTCGGTTCGTCGCGAGGAGGAAGAAAGAAGAAGCACGACGAAGAGGTACGGGCCGGGTGGGCTGGTTTGTGCCCGGGTTGGGCTGCTGGTTCCTGCACGCTGGCGACAGGGAGGGGAGGAGAGGAAGGTGGGCTAACTGGGCCGGCTGGGCTGCGGTTGCTGTTCTCTTTTTTTATCAAAACCTTTCCCTTTTTCTGTTTTGTATTTTCTCTTTGTATAATTCAATTTTGTAAACTGTTTTGAATACTTTTAAAATACCAAAAGATTTGTAAAATATATAAAATATTGAGGGGACCCTTTTATTTAGATTGGGCTCCTCACATGTTGTACTTTTCAAACATTTTCAAAACCATTTGTATTGCTTTCAGAGAGGGAGAAAAAATAGGGTTTAGGGTTTTGTCTTAATTTTCTTTGCATGCATTTTTAAGGAATGATGCTCATGATGCACAATCAAACCCTAATATAGGATTAACTAAAACTGGGGTGTTATAGGCGACGACCATAACCACCATGTGAACGTTCATGGAGAAGCACGAGCTTGAGGTCGTCCTCATCTAGGAGCTGCCGGAGTTGCGACGAAGATAGGTGCTGAGAGCGGTTGCTCGGCTTAGGGGCGGAGGCCTGCAGGTGTTTGCCGGCGGTGCTACAGTAGGCGACGTAGGCGGCGATGGGGATTGGAGAAAGACGATGGGATAATAGCGACGAATTAGGCGGGGCCTACCACGACCTGTGTGGGCGAGAAGTCGCTCGTTTCCACGGTCCACGCGACCCGGGGGATGGATGTCACGGGATCTCCCGGGGGAATTGTATCCTTTTCCTTTTTAAAATATAGATGTTTTAGATTTATAAAACAAATGTATCTAGACTACTTTTAGTGTGCAGGTTTACTTTAAACCTGAGTGAACTTACATATTAAAAATAGTCTAAATACATTTTTTTACAAATCTAAAACATCTTATATTTTAAACGAAGGGAGTAGTACTACTCCCTCCATTTTAAAATGAAAGAAGTCCAAAACACCTCCCTATATATAAAGTTTCGAACGGAGGACACCCCTAAGTTTAAAGTAAGACAATTAACCCCACAAGTATCAAATACCGGATAAATTACCCCCCATAGCCGTTAGGGGAAAATTGGGTAAAGATAAATGTGTACACCATGCATTATTTCTGAACTGACTCTTTGACGGGTGTTGTTGCCAGAAATAGACGTCATGGGCGAGCATGTCATCGGAGAGGGTGCCGCGTCGGCAGGGCGGCCGGCCTTGGAGAGCGCCGACATGACGGAGATGTAGGAGTCGACCATGGGTGCACAGAAATCGGCGAAGAGACCTGGCGCATGTTGTGCAGCACTCGTAGCGCTGCGACGCTGTCCCCGTCTCATGCCAGCAGCCGGTTGTAGTCGTCGAGGGTGTGCGCCAGACAGGCGGCGGACCTAACCGGAGAAGGGGTGCGCAACAACGAGAGGCTAAGCGTGGCCATCTGTCGACGTTGTGACAAGCTGGCGACGGATGGTCATTGCTGAGTCAGCTCGATTTTCACTGGTCAGAACAAATGCAAGTTGAACATGGATAAAATTGGTTTCACAATGCCGTGAAAAATATGCTAGGAAAATCAATTTCAAAACTAATTGCCAAATTAATCAATTTTGGGAGTTCAAAGATAACAGAGAGGAAAAGGTCACTGATTTGTGGGAAAAAAATAGCCGACTCCAAGAAATAGAACAAGTAGAGAGAAGCTGATGCCTAAGAAAATTTGTTGATGGTGCAACGCGACTACACTTCACTTTTCTTTTGAGGGAACCACACTTCACTTATGCTGAAACAGAGATGGCTAAAAGCCTAAAATGGATTATTGTACTTCATGTAGAGAGATGCGATGGAGAAGTACAGAGATATACTTGGAAAAACTACTCGGACAGTACACTTCCATGTATAAAAACAAGCTGTTCTTTCCTGGTAGTCTACTTATTTGATCAGCATTTAATTTCTCGTGTAAAAATACTATAAACAAATAACCACCGGAAATACACTATTTTTTATTTGGTAGTTCATTGGAAGCACTGGAAAAGCGCCAAAAAAAATTACAAAGCCCGTCAAGAGGTAAAAATAATTGTGTGAAAAAGAGGTGTCGACGGGTCCTAAGGTGGAGGTCCATGAGGAAACTCGGGGAAGGGGAAGGGAGGGTGTCACGACATAGCACGAAAATGGGGCTTAGTCGGGGTTGACGAGATGGCACGGAGACGTGCAATGGTGTAAGTTGGAGGATGGGGAAGGGGAGGGAAGGTTGAAGGAGTGGTGTGTTGGGAAGTTTGTTAGATAGATCTCTCCCACGTTCGGGCCCAACGGCCCGAACAGAGTCCCTCACCGCGCCCTAATCGGGGGCACCCAACCTTCTCATGGTTGGTGGGCCCCTGTCGCCAGCGCGCATATAAAGAGGTGGGGGGCCGGACGCACACGGTACGAGGTTCACTGTCACATCCCAAGATTTTCCAAATCTTGTAATGTGGAAAATAAATGAATAAAATAAAACTTTGTTGATTTTCAGGGTGAGAAGAAACTTTTTGAAATCAAATGGGAACCTTCAAACCTATTTTGATCAAGATAAATCCTAAAGGGATTTAAAAAGATAAACATTTAATAAAGGAAAAATAAAAATATTTGGAATTACTATTTTGAATCTTTTAATAAAAAGATTTAGTTTTCAAATGAAAAGGAAGAAATTTAAATAAGGAATATTTTATAAGCTAAATTAAAACTTGGCCAAGCCTTTGAAATAAAATATTTCTATTTGATAAAAATAGTAAAAGTTTATTTAAATAAAATGATAAGGATTTAATATCCAAGTTTATTAAAAATAAAGGTTTTACTATTTTAATTAAACATCAAAACTTATTTATTTATTTTAAACAAGTTTTCCAAATATTCTTTATTACCAAATAAAACCTACTGATTTGGTTTTGAAAATATTTAAATTTCAAATGGAATTTTAAATAAATCAAATCCTATTTTGATTTAATAAACAAGGTCTATTTATTTAATTAATAATGGACCCTAAAATAAAAATATTATTTTTATTTTTGGGACTTTGGTTTATGTTGTTAAAACAGAACCAAAAACTCAATACAAAGTTTGGTGAAAGTTTTGAATTGATTTGAATTCTTGATTGGTTGTTTGAATTTCAAAACAGAAAATAGAATTGGAAAAAGATAAAGCTTTTAGGAAGAAAAAGATAGAATCAACAGCAGCCCAGCTGGCCAGCCCAATAAGCCCAACAACCAGCCCACTCCCTCTCTCCCGAAAGAAAACGATTCACACTCATTTTTGAACCCGCGCAGACACTGACTGGTGGACCCTTTCCCCTCGCTCCCTTTCTCGCTGACAGCAAGGTCCCACCTCTCCTGTTCATCGTCTTCAACCCGCGCCGATTACTCCCTGCCGTTGCAGCCAGTAAACGCCGGCGATCAATTCGCGTTAATGGCCGCATTACTCCACCCCGCGACCACGCCCATTTAACCGCCCTCGTCTTACCTCTCTTTTCCCCCAGATAGCTCCCCCTTTCTGCCCCTAGGCTGCCTCAATTCGAGCTCGCACCGCCACTGCTCCGACGAGCATCCCCAGTAAATTCCGGCCGAACCTCGTCGCCCCTTGCCTTCCTGAGCACACCGCCGTGATCCCCACTCCCAGACGCACCTGCTCGTGTCATCCGTTCACCCGCGGGCGCCCCAGAATGTCGTCTTCAACAAGCTCTGAGCGCCGCCGCGTCTGCTACTATCTTCGACGACCTTCCCTGGTAAGAACCGACCACCCCACGCCCTCTCGATCACGCACGCGTCATCGCCTTGACCTTACGCGTCTAACCATGCTCTCTGTTTGCCTCCTCGTGATCCGTAGCATCGACCTCGACGACCACCAGACGAACCCGACGCCAGGAGCAACTCCGGCGAGCCATTAACCTCACCCCTGTGCGCCCCTCGTCGAACCAACAACACGTTGAGCTTCCCCACGCTACTGCAAACACGGTAAGCATCCTCGTTAGCCTCCTTGCTTCTTGCATCGCCGGCTCCGCCGTAGACAGACACGCCGCCGCCGCCAGCCGTCGTCAGCGCCGCCCGAGTATGGTCGATTAGATGTACACCGTTAGATTTTGATCCTGTGGTTAGGAATAGAACCTGAGCGAAAGCGTATGAGCACGTCTGAGCCGCGCGATCTGTTTAGATCCAACGGCTGTAGTTGCGTGATCCGTGCGAACCGGTATCCACCAGTAGTATTGCGCCGCGTGGCACCAGTCTGTTTAAAAACAAAGTTTGAATCAGATTTAGATGCAGATTTGAAACCCTTGTAACTTTTGATCCACACGTTCAAAATTTGCAAACTTTATATCAATGGAATCAGTGGAACAAGCCCTAGCCAACCATGCAATTTGTTTAGTAAAAAGCCTCTGGTAAAATGTTTGTTTTTGCAGAAACATTTGTATGCTTGTTTAGGTTATAAAAATTATTCAAAAATGTTTTTAAGGTTGAAATCTTTGAAAAATGGTTTGTTGTGAACCTACTGACCTTAGGAACCAACTTTTGGATTTAAAAATGTGTTTTGTGAAGATTAGGTTTGAATACTTAATTTAGCCCATTTCTAGCCAAATAAAAATATTGATTTTGTTATGGAAATAATTTTGGAGTAAAAACTTTGGGAAAATGATTTGAATCAAACCTACTGACCCTAAACACCAAGTTTTGAGAATTAACAACTTATTTGGTGAACAACATAAATTTTTTGCTTTGATAAAAACATTTTCCATCACATAAAATAATGATTGGATTTAAAAACGGTTTATGGATAAAACCCTTTTGCAAATGACTTTGCCACTTTAGAAAATGACCACTTTGGACTTTACAATGTGTAGAGCCTAGTAGAGACCACCTTTGGCAAATAAAACTGTCTTGTGCATGCTTGCATGCATAACTTAGATCCTATTATTTTATGTGTGTTTGTTTGATTGAATATTGTTTTGGAATGCTAGTTGAATCTTGGTTTGTTGATTGACTTGTAGTGAACTTAGAAGAGTGTGATATTAGCAAGATCAAGAAGTGAACCATCATTCCCTACCAAAAAGGCAAGTGACACTATCATCTAAAGTCCTACTATTTTCATTATACTCAGTGGATTTTGAAACATGCATGAAAAGAATTTCTATACTTATGCTATGCTAAATCCTAATAGGATACCTTATATATTCCTTAGTGAAAACAATGTAGTTGTAAAATGCTTAGCCATGCTAGATATTTTGAGAAGAGATACATGTTGAGATTTTATGAAGTTGAGAAAAGACTTATGTTTTATATAATAAAACAAGTACTCAATGAACCACCTGGGTGGACAAGGATACTTTGAGTTTTGTACAAGGTGGCAACAAAAGGAACCATGTCTATGGCAATCTCTTTGTGTTGTGCGCCAAAAAGAAAACCACCCAGGAACTTAGAGATTGAACATGTTTCTCCAACTGTGGCTTTCGTGTACAGCCACATGCTATTATGGCTCTGGCTTAGTCAACTACATTGGGAAGACCCATGCATTGTCTTCAGGTCACTTGAAATGAGGGAACTCGAAACCCTACATGGGTGTCTGAAGACAAGCTAGCAATGATGTATGGGAGGACCCTCTGGAAAGACTTCGTCACATTCTCAATCTGCCAGTACTCCATCTTGGTGAGTACCTATCCAGCAGCCACTGGTGGCAACAAGATGAGATTGTGTCATGTGGGTAAAGTGTACAACTTCTGCAGAAGATAAAAATTCTAAGTACTTAGCCGTGTCCCCGGTTATGGACAATACTGAGCAACTAAAGCTTGAAGCTATGGGAAATCTCGACATTCCAATTTCAAAAAGAAAAACTTTAAAGTAACAACAAAAGACTTGAAGCACTTGGGGGTACCAAGGAGCTCAAGAGATTTAGATAAAACTTGAAGCACTTGGGGATTTACCAAGGAGCTCAAGAGATTTTGTTTAAAACTTGAAGTACTTGGGGTGTACTAAGGAGCTCAAGAGACTTTTGACAAAGACACTTGGGGATTTACCAAGGAGTTCAGAAAAGATTTGACAAAAGACCAAAACCATTTTGAAAAGATAGGATAAATTATTGCTTCCTGCAAATGAGCCTAAAACCCCACTTAGCCAAATATGCATGTAATGATAGGATCCACTTATATTCTACATAGTAGTGAAACTTGCCAATACAATTCAAATGTATTGACCCTTGTGGCTGTAACTTGTTATGTTGCAGGTTTTTGATTGATATTAGTGAAGTTGATTGATTAGGATTACAAGTCTACAGCCAACATGTTTGACTGTGGCACTTTGAAGATGAAGGACCCCATGCTTATAGATATTCTACTGCAATGTAATGTAAAAGCCAAATGAGCTATGTAAGATGTAATAAAATTATGTTATTCCTGGTTATAAAGTTATATTATGACCTTTGTTTCTTGATATTACATCTTAACTGTGGATGCTAGCTATTGATCCAGGGACTAGCATTGTAAACACAGGGATCTCTACCTTATTAAAGGTTGGGACCTCTACAGATGGTATCAGAGCATTGTGTTGCCTGTAGGATTTGTAAACCTAGGATTGGACAAAAACCCTTAGAAAAATAGGAGTTGTATTTGTTCCAAAACTTATTTACAAACAATCTTGTAAACTCTTTCCTCAACCATTTTGGTTTTGACTCTACATCTCTTCTATTTCAAACTTGATGGAAAAACCTACCCCATGGCCAACGACTTCACCATGTGCAAAGGACATCTTCAACTCTAATGACTTCAACTTCTTCAACTCTAATGACTTCAACTTCTTCAACTCTAATGACTCAACTTCTTCAACTCTAATGACTTCAACTTATTCAACTCTAATGACTTCAACTTCATCAACTCTAATGACTTCAACATCTTCAGCATATTCACCAAGGACTTCAATCTTGGATGTCACTAAGGACAAGTGAGACAAGGAAATCTTGCTCAAGATTTGGAGACTAAGGAAACACAAGTTAGAAGGAGCCCACATCACTTGAAGTTTTGTAACCAAGAGTTTTTCCTAAGGAAACCATGATCTCATGCAAAGAAGAATCAACCAAAGAAGGATGGAAAGATCACAAGTGAACCATATAGATGGACCACCATATTTTAGTTAAGTCAAACACACCAACTTATGTGGTGTAACAAAAATATTTTGTTGCCTAAGTATATGCTTGAACTTTGTTGTTTGAGTGAAATGTTTGGCTTGTGATTGCTTGCACATTGCTTGTGTGAATTGTGATGTGTGTGATTAGAATTATTTCCTTAGAAATGTCTTGCCTATTCTAATCTCAATTCAACCCAAACAGATGACTACTCCAAGAGACTCCAACATCAAGGTTGATGACAACAACACCAACCAAGAGGACCACATGGAGGAACTCATAGCAACCCAAAACCAGTTGAACCAAATGACAGCTCAATTCATAGCCAACACCAGTGGGGAAGATCCAACCCTACAAGGATTTTTGGAAGACCAAGCCCAAATGTTGCATAAGGTGACAGACCAAATGCTCAACATGGAAAGCAACTTCAAGGATGACAAAGATGTCATTCTAAAAGGAGCCAAAGCTTGCAATATTTGTGGAGACAAGGATCACACTTCCAAGGAGCATGGAGATCAATGCCCCAACTGTGAAGAGAAACATCCTGTTGGCCAATGTCCCACCTCTCAAGCTACTTGCTACCTATGTGAAGGAAATAACCATGTCCCTATCCAATGCCCCATCTATTCCATAGTTGAACAAAGGAAACAAGGTGGAGTGCAACAAATGATAGCAAACTATCAAGAAGGATCCAAGTCTACCAAGAAGAATGAGGACAAAGGAAAAGCTCCACTTATACCTCCATGCAATACAACCCAATTCAAAGGACCAAAGAAGAAGCATATGAATTTTCCAAAGAGCAATAGAAGGTCCAAGAAACATGTAGACATTCCTACCTACCAGATAACATATGAGCAACATGAACTAGATGCACTCCTAGCTTTGGAGAAGCCCAAAAAGAAAAAGAAGGACAAAAGCCATGTGCAATGTCATCATTGCAAAGAAATGGGACACTATTCCAGTGAATGCCCAGAGAAACAGAAGTATAAAGAGATTGTCCAAGTATGGTGCAACAACTGCAAAGGGCTAGGCCATTATGAAGCAACTTGTCCACAAGAGACACGTGAAGAACTCAAAGTTATCATATGTTTCAATTGCAAGAACCTAGGACATTATGCAAGCAATTGTCCAGAAAAGATGAAGAACAAAATAAACAAGCCAATGAAGGATCTCAGCCTTGACACATGTGCCAAGTGTGGAAACAAAGGACACTCTGCAGCTGTTTGCCCAGAGAAGTTTCCCCAAGATCCCAAGCAAGCAAATATGTAACTTAGTTGGAAAAAAATTTCAAGGGTGGTAGTACCCTAGATGCCTTGAGCCTACTTGTAACCCTAGCCTTCCCAAATCTCGGGACGAGATTTATTTTAAGGGTGGTAGCCTGTCACATCCCAAGATTTTCCAAATCTTGTAATGTGAAAAATAAATGAATAAAATAAAACTTTGTTGATTTTCAGGGTGAGAAGAAACTTTTTGAAATCAAATGGGAACCTTCAAACCTATTTTGATCAAGATAAATCCTAAAGGGATTTAAAAAGATAAACATTTAATAAAGGAAAAATAAAAATATTTGGAATTACTATTTTGAATCTTTTAATAAAAAGATTTAGTTTTCAAATGAAAAGGAAGAAATTTAAATAAGGAATATTTTATAAGCCAAATTAAAACTTGGCCAGGCCTTTGAAATAAAATATTTCTATTTGATAAAAACAGTAAAAGTTTATTTAAATAAAATGATAAGGATTTAATATCCAAGTTTATTAAAAATAAAGGTTTTACTATTTTAATTAAACATCAAAACTTATTTATTTATTTTAAACAAGTTTTCCAAATATTCTTTATTACCAAATAAAACCTACTGATTTGGTTTTGAAAATATTTAAATTTCAAATGGAATTTTAAATAAATCAAATCCTATTTTGATTTAATAAACAAGGTCTATTTATTTAATTAATAATGGACCCTAAAATAAAAATATTATTTTTATTTTTGGGACTTTGGTTTATGTTGTTAAAACAGAACCAAAAACTCAATACAAAGTTTGGTGAAAGTTTTGAATTGATTTGAATGCTTGATTGGTTGTTTTAATTTCAAAACAGAAAATAGAATTGGAAAAAGATAAAGCTTTCAGGAAGAAAAAAATAGAATCAACAGCAGCCCAGCTGGCCAGCCCAATAAGCCCAACAACCAGCCCACTCCCTCTCTCCCGAAAGAAAACGATCCACACTCATTTTTGAACCCGCGCAGACACTGACTGGTGGACCCTTTCCCCTCGCTCCCTTTCTCGCTGACAGCAAGGTCCCACCTCTCCTGTTCATCGTCTTCAACCCGCGCCGATTACTCCCTGCCGTTGTAGCCAGTAAACGCCGGCGATCAATTCGCGTTAATGGCCGCATTACTCCACCCCGCGACCACGCCCATTTAACCGCCCTCGTCTTACCTCTCTTTTCCCCTAGATAGCTCCCCCTCTCTGCCCCTAGGCTGCCTCAATTCGAGCTCGCACCGCCACTGCTCCGACGAGCATCCCCAGTAAATTCCGGCCGAACCTCGCCGCCCCTTGCCTTCCTGAGCACACCGCCATGATCCCCACTCCCAGACGCACCTGCTCGTGTCATCCGTTCACCCGCGGGCGCCCCAGAACATCGTCTTCGACAAGCTCTGAGCGCCGCCGCGTCTGCTACTATCTCCGACGACTTTCCCTGGTAAGAACCGACCACCCCGCGCCCTCTCGATCACGCACGCGTCATCGCCTTGACCTTACGCATCTAACCATGCTCTCTGTTTGCCTCCTCGTGATCCGTAGCGTCGACCTCGACGACCACCAGACGAACTCGACACCAGGAGCAACTCCGGCGAGCCATTAACCTCACCCCTGTGCGCCCCTCGTCGAACCAACAACACGTTGAGCTTCCCCACGCTACTGCGAACACGGTAAGCATCCTCGTTAGCCTCCTTGCTTCCTGCATCGCCGGCTCCGCCGTAGACAGCCACGCCGCCGCCGCCAGCGCCGCCCGAGTATGGTCGATTAGATGTACACCGTTAGATTTTGATCCTGTGGTTAGGAATAGAACCTGAGCGAAAGGGTATGAGCACGTCTGAGCCGCGCGATCTGTTTAGATCCAACGGCTGTAGTTGTGCGATCCGTGCGAACCGGTATCGACTAGTAGTATTGCGCCGTGTGGCACCAGTCTGTTTAAAAACAAAGTTTGAATCAGATTTAGATGCAGATTTGAAACCCTTGTAACTTTTGATCCACACGTCCAAAATTTGCAAACTTTATATCAATGGAATCAGTGGAACAAGCCCTAGCCAACCATGCAATTTGTTTAGTAAAAAGCCTCTGGTAAAATGTTTGTTTTTGCAGAAACATTTGTATGCTTGTTTAGGTTATAAAAATTATTCAAAAATGTTTTTAAGGTTGAAATCTTTGAAAAATGGTTTGTTGTGAACCTACTGACCTTAGGAACCAACTTTTGGATTTAAAAATGTGTTTTGTGAAGATTAGGTTTGAATACTTAATTTAGCCCATTTCTAGCCAAATAAAAATATTGATTTTGTTATGGAAATGATTTTGGAGTAAAAACTTTGGGAAAATGATTTGAATCAAACCTACTGACCCTCAACACCAAGTTTTGAGAATTAACAACTTATTTGGTGAACAACATAAATTTTTTGCTTTGATAAAAACATTTTCCATCACATAAAATAATGATTGGATTTAAAAATGGTTTATGGATAAAACCCTTTTGCAAATGACTTTGCCACTTTAGAAAATGACCACTTTGGACTTTACAATGTGTAGAGCCTAGTAGAGACCACCTTTGGCAAATAAAACTGTCTTTTGCATGCTTGCATGCATAACTTAGATCCTATTATTTTATGTGTGTTTGTTTGATTGAATATTGTTTTGGAATGCTAGTTGAATCTTGGTTTGTTGATTGACTTGTAGTGAACTTAGAAGAGTGTGATATTAGCAAGATCAAGAAGTGAACCATCATTCCCTACCAAAAAGGCAAGTGACACTATCATCTAAAGTCCTACTATTTTCATTATACTCAGTGGATTTTGAAACATGCATGAAAAGAATTTCTATACTTATGCTATGCTAAATCCTAATAGGATACCTTATATATTCCTTAGTGAAAACAATGTAGTTGTAAAATGCTTAGCCATGCTAGATATTTTGAGAAGAGATACATGTTGATATTTTATGAAGTTGAGAAAAGACTTATGTTTTATATAATAAAACAAGTACTCAATGAACCACCTGGGTGGACAAGGATACTTTGAGTTTTGGACAAGGTGGCAACAAAAGGAACCATGTCTATGGCAATCTCTTTGTGTTGTGCGCCAAAAAGAAAACCACCCAAGAACTTAGAGATTGAACATGTTTCTCCAACTGTGGCTTTCGTGTACAGCCACATGCTATTATGGCTCTGGCTTAGTCAACTACATTGGGAAGACCCATGCATTGTCTTCAGGTCACTGAAAATGAGGGAACTCGAAACCCTACATGGGTGTCTGAAGACAAGCTAGCAATGATGTATGGGAGGACCCTCTGGAAAGACTTCGTCACATTCTCAATCTGCCAGTACTCCATCTTGGTGAGTACCTATCCAGCGGCCACTGGTGGCAACAAGATGAGATTGTGTCATGTGGGTAAAGTGTACAACTTCTGCAGAAGATAAAAATTCTAAGTACTTAGCCGTGTCCCCGGTTATGGACAATACTGAGCAACTAAAGCTTGAAGCTATGGGAAATCTCGACATTCCAATTTCAAAAAGAAAAACTTTAAAGTAACAACAAAAGACTTGAAGCACTTGGGGGTACCAAGGAGCTCAAGAGATTTAGATAAAACTTGAAGCACTTGGGGATTTACCAAGGAGCTCAAGAGATTTTGTTAAAAACTTGAAGTACTTGGGGTGTACCAAGGAGCTCAAGATACTTTTGACAAAGACACTTGGGGATTTACCAAGGAGTTCAGAAAAGATTTGACAAAAGACCAAAACCATTTTGAAAAGATAGGATAAATTATTGCTTCCTGCAAATGAGCCTAAAACCCCACTTAGCCAAATATGCATGTAATGATAGGATCCACTTATATTCTACATAGTAGTGAAACTTGCCAATACAATTCAAATGTATTGACCCTTGTGGCTGTAACTTGTTATGTTGCAGGTTTTTGATTGATATTAGTGAAGTTGATTGATTAGGATTACAAGTCTACAACCAACATGTTTGCCTGTGGCACTTTGAAGATGAAGGACCCCATGCTTATAGATATTCTGCTGCAATGTAATGTAAAAGCCAAATGAGCTATGTAAGATGTAATAAAATTATGTTATTCCTGGTTATAAAGTTATATTATGACCTTTGTTTCTTGATATTACATCTTAACTGTGGATGCTAGCTATTGATCCAGGGACTAGCATTGTAAACACAGGGATCTCTACCTTATTAAAGGTTGGGACCTCTACATTCACCGTGCACCGCAGCCCCCCACCAACACACCCACCGATTAGGGTTTCACGCTAGGCTGACGGGAAGCTCCGCCGCTGCCACTCTCAACCACCCACGCCCACGCCGTCGCCCCTCTCCGCCATGTACACCACATCTGGCATCCCCTCTGTCTCGTGTTCCTCGAGCCAAGGCGCAGGTAGTCCCTCTCCGATCTCTCTCTACTCTCTCAAATCGAACCCAAAGAGTGCTGTTGTAATCATCTAGGCTAGAAGATCCAAAAGGCAAGTTTAACTTTGGTACCAGAGCACGGTTCTAGTCCTAGTTTTTTTGGTAGAAAAGCAAAAGAAGAAAAGAAACCCTAGATCTATAGTGCGCCTGCCCTTACGGCCGCGTTGTTCCGCTCGATCTAGATGCGCATCCTATGCGAGGCATCTAGACGAAGAACACACCCCATCTGGGGAAAAGCAAACCACAGATCAAATCCCCAAAGTCCCATTTCCTCCTAGATCCCGCAAGAAAAAGGCAAACAAATCCCCTGTTTTTTCGTTTTCCCCAAAGCCCGATTCAAACAAAGCAAAAAAAGGGTGGGACCCACCGGCCGCCGCCGCGCGCCGGCAAGGGGAACCGCCGCTACTCCTCTTGACGGTCGTGCGCCCACCCTCGGGTGGACGCACCGCCGGCAAGGGGGGCAGGGGGCGCCATGGCTCCTTCCGTCCTCCTCCTCTACTCTCTGCCTCGCTTTTTTCCGTGGGGTAGTGAGGGAGGGAACGGGAGGAAGGAGAGAGCAAGGTGGCGGGAGGGGCTCGTGGCCTCGGAGAGGGAGGGGGCCGCCGGCAGTACCGGGCGCCGCCGCCTCACCTCGAGCCGCGCAGCGAGCGCCACCAGAGAGAGGGGAGTCGCGGGGAGAGAAGGGGGCGAATGGGGCTAGGGTTCTGGGGGGCAGCGGCGGTGAGGGCTTTTTGTCCCCGCGAGGCGCGCGGGGCGCTGTTGTATCTAGGGCGGCCGCATCTGACAGCTGAGATCGATCACTGCTGGCTGCTGGGCGGTGACGGGCCAAGCGGCCAGGCCGCAGGGCGCTGGCGAGCCGCTGTGGACCACAAGCGAGCGAGCGCTGCAGAGCTTAGGCGCGCGCGGGCGGCAGCTAGCGGGGCGTGGGCTGGCTGGCCGAGCGGGCCGTCATGGCGGCGGCATATAGCTTCAAGTGGCGAGCAGGCCGCTGGGCCGCTGCTTGCCGCCTAGAGAAAAGGCCCAGTAGGGCATAACAATACAGTTTTCTGTTTTTATTTTTTATGAAGCTAATTTTGATGTTTATCATCTGTTTTTTGAGAGTTTTTTGCACAGTTTTTTCTAGTCAATTTATTTCAAGCAAATATTTGACTAGAAAATGGAATAGAGGCAGATTTTTCTATAAAATTTAAAAGTTTTATGAAAGTTATTATAATTGTTTCCGCTGCAAATAGTTGTTTTAAATTGCTTGAATGCAATAGAGTTTGTTTAAATTTTGTTTTAAAAGATGTGACAAAGTAATTAAGGATGATTGTGACCCACGTTATTAATTGACCAACGTTATTAATAAACATGATCATGATCTTTTTTATTGAGTATTAAAGGTGCATTTAATTTTATTTTTACCCAACGGTGATATAACTTTAAATGGCACAAACAATTGCATATTTAATTTATACCAACTTTGAATTAATGCATACAGTTGTTTTTGGTTATCTCACATCTTTTGTGGTTTTCAGGAGGTCTCAACCTCATGAGCTGCCCGAAGGATATCCCACTGCTCAGAGGAGATAACTATTCTGAATGGAGGAAAAAGGTTGATCTAGCCTTTGTCTGCGCCGAGGTGGACTGGGTTGTTGACACTAAACAGCCAGTCAAGCCTGACGACCCAGTGAGGGGTGATGCTGAGGAAAGTGCTGCATTTGAAAAGAGAAAGAGAGACCATGCTCCTTTGGAGTTGGCCTACTCAATAGACAACAAAAAGTGGGTCAATGCAAATAAGAAATGCTTGGCTTTTGTCAAGAACACAATTGAGAATGCAATAGTAGGCTCAATTGAAGAGTGTGCCTCTTTTGGTGAGTACCTTGCAAAGATAAAGAGCCAGTTTACTGGCTCTTCAAAGATGTATGCAACCCAACTGCTAAAACAGCTGGTGATAGAAAAGTATACGGGAGGGCCACATGGCATTAGAGAGCACATCTTGAGGATGTCCAACATGGCGGCTAAGTTAAAGCCCATGGATGCGGACCTCGAGCTCAAGCCTGCTCTTCTGGTGCATCTTGCCATGGCCTCTCGTACCCAACAGTTCGAGAACTTCGTCATCAACTATAACATGTCCCCTGAAAAGTGGGACATTGAAAAGACCATAGGGATGTGTTGTCAAGAGGAAGAAAGGCTAAAGTCCATTCACGGTGGTTCCTTGAACTACGTGAAGGACAATAGGAAGAGGAACTTCACCAACAGTAACCATGGTGGCTCACCTTCCAAGCCACATGGCAAGGGCCCACTACAGCACCAGCATCAGTACCAGCAGTCTACCCCTGGGGACAAAGACCAGTGCCACCATTGCAAAAAGGTTGGCCACTACAAAAAGGATTGCCCAATATGGCTAAAGTCCATAATGGCGAAAAATGGTAAAGATATAGTCTCTTTTGTAAATGAATCTCTGTATGAAAAGTTTTCTAAATCTACTTGGTGGATTGACTCTGGTGCAACTGTTCATGTTGCCAACTCTTTACAGGGGTTCCATTCGACAAGGATTTTGCCAAAAAGAGAAAGACTCATTGAAGTGGCGAATGGGATTCAAGCAGAAGTGGAGGCTGTTGGCGACATTCCTCTGGAGCTGGCTGATGGCTTTACTCTTTTGCTTAAGGATGTTTTATTTGTTCCTTCCATCCATAGAAATTTAATAAGTGTGTCATGCTTGGACAAAGACATGTATGAGTGTTATTTTGGACATGGCAAATGTGCCATTTGGTTGAAAGATACTTGTGTGGGTGTTGCTTCACTACATGACAAGCTTTATTTATTATCTTTGCATGAGAAAGTATTTTTTGTGTGTGATGTGAATGAACAAGTTCCCTTGTTGAATAAAGAAGAAAAGAAAATAAAGCGAACTCTTGACTCATCAAAGTTATGGCACTGCAGATTAGGCCATATTTCGAGGGGAAGAATAGAAAGCCTCGTTAAAAATGACATTCTTCCTCCGTTAGAGTTCTCAGACATCGAGAAATGCATAGATTGCATTAAAGGAAAGTATGTAAAACAAATTAAAAAGGGTGCAAACCGAAGTATAGCTACACTAGAAATAATCCACACCGATATTTGTGGACCGTTTCTGGTGAAAAGTGTGGATGGCTATGATTAATTCATAACATTCACAGATGATCACTCCCGGTATGGTTACATTTATCCAATTAAAGAAAGATCCGAAGCATTGGATAAATTTAAAATTTTCAATGTTGAAGTAGAAAATCAACATGATAAAAGAATTAAGATAGTCCGGTCTGACTGTGGGGGGGAGTACTACGGTCGGCATACTCCATATGGTCAAGTTCCAGGACCTTTTGCAAGGTTCCTACAAGAAAATGGAATAGTCGCCCAGTATTCTATGCCGGGCAAACCTCAGCAAAACGGAGTAGCTCAAAGGCGTAACCGTACCCTTATGGATATGGTGCGCGACATGATGAGCTATTCCACCCTCCCATTGGTATTGTGGATGGAGGAGCTTAAAACCGCCATTCACATTCTCAACAGAGTACCAAGTAAGTCGGTGCCCAAAACACCGTATGAATTGTGGACAGGCAGAGTCCCCTCTCTGCACCACTTGAGGGTATGGGGGAGCCCAGCTGAGGCAAAAGTTTTCAATCCAAACATTGCAAAGTTAGACCCCAAAACAGTATCTTGCCACTTCATTAGCTATCCAGATAAATCAAAAGGCTATCGTTTCTACTGTCCTGACAGAGACACAAAGTTTGTAGAAACGAGACATGTTGTCTTCTTGGAGGACGAATTGATGAGGGGGAGCACGGTAGCTCGAGAAATTGATCTTGAGGAGAAGAGGGTGCATGCACCTAATCCGATGACTCAGGAGCCATTTTCTCGCTACCTATTGTGCCACCATCTACAACCCCTGAGGTTGTGGTGCCGGCACCTGTTGTGACTCCACACGTGACAACAATGGGAGAAAGTTTGGAACCTGTCCATCAGGAGCCACCTGAACCCACTATTGAGCACGAAAGGGAGCCAGAACAGCCACATACTGAAAATGTGCCAGAACCTGAGGCAAGAAATGAGCAAGAGTCTGATGAACTCAGAAGGTCTAAAAGAGAACGAAGACCAGCCATTTCCAAAGAAATTTACAAAGTCTACAACACAGTTCATATGGAGGGCGATCCTACCTCATATGAAGAAGCCATGAGTAGCCCTCACTCACCCAAGTGGGTGGAGGCAATGTAAGATGAAATGAAATCAATGAGTTCCAACAATGTTTGGGACTTAGAGGAAATTCCTAAAGGATCCAAAACAGTAGGATGCAAATGGGTCTACAAAACAAAGTATGACTCCAATGGAAATGTAGAAAAGTACAAAGCTAGACTTGTGGCAAAAGGCTTTACGCAAAGAGAAGGGGTAGATTACAATGAGACTTTTTCTCCGGTCTCATGTAAGGACTCCTTCAGAATCATAATGGCACTAGTTGCACATTTTGATTTAGAGCTGCATCAAATGGATGTAAAGACGACATTTCTAAATGGAGATTTACAAGAAAATGTTTACATGAAACAACCCAAGGGTTTTTTCATGGAGGGGAAGGAACATATGGGATGCCGCCTAAAGAAATCCATTTATGGGTTAAAGCAAGCCTCTAGGCAGTGGTATTTAAAGTTCAATGATACAACTAAAAGATTTGGATTCAAAGAGAATGATGAGGACAACTGCATTTATGCAAAGTTCAAAAGTGGGAAATATATTTTCCTAATTCTGTATGTGGATGACATTTTGCTTGCTAGTAGTGATGTCAGTCTACTACTAGAGACAAAGAAGTTCTTATCATCAAATTTTGACATGAAAGACCTTGGTGAAGCTTCTTATGTTTTGGGCATAGAAATTCACCGAGATAGAAAGAATGGAGTGTTAGGACTGTTGCAGAAAGCATATTGTGAAAAGATTTTAAAGAAATACAATATGCATGCGAGTAATGCAACACGTGCTCCCATAGTCAAGGGTGATAGTTTTGGGAAATCCCAATGTCCAAAGAACCAATATGAGATCGATCAAATGAAGTCAGTACCATATGCTTCGGCTGTTGGAAGCTTACAGTATGCACAAGTGTGCACTCGCCCTGACTTAGCTTTTATCACCGGGTTACTCGGTATATATCAAGAGAATCCAGGCATAGAACACTGGAAGATGGTAAAGAAAGCTTTGCGTTATGTGCAAGGCACAAAAGGCCTCATGCTAACATATAAAAGATCTGATTCCCTAGAGATAAAAGAGTATTTCGATGCGGATTTTGCAGGAGATAAAGACGATAGAAAGTCCACGACAGGATATGTCTTTACTCTCGCAGGAGGTGCTATTTCGTGGAGAAGCGCCAAACAGTCGATAGTTGCATCATCTACGATGTATGTAGAGTTTATAGCATGTAATGAGGCCATGGGATAGGCGTTATGGTTAAAGAAGTTTCTACCCGACTTGAAAGTGGTTGACTGCATTAGCAAGCCACTAAAGATGTACTGTGACAACGATCCCACAGTATTTTATGCTCACAACAACAAGTCGAGTAATGCTACAAAGTCTATAGATATTAAGTACTATGTTGTGAAGGACAAAGTCCAGGATCAAACTATAATACTCGAGCATATAAGGACAAAGGATATGCTTGTGGATCCGCTAACGAAAGGCTTACCACCCAATGTGTTCAAGGAACACATAGCCGACATGGGTTTAATGGAAAGCCTATGATTCCTAGACTACAGAGGCCCAAAAGTAACAGGATTTGTTTCAAAACAGAAAGTATATAGTGGTTGTCTGATTCTATCGGCAATTGAGCTGAGACGATGAAACATGCTCTATGTATCGATCTGTGATGAAACTAGTAAAGAACAAAGTTAAAAGTAAACTCGAGATCTAGGGGGAGAATGTTAGATAGATCTCTCCCACATTCGGGCCCAACGGCCCGAACGGAGTCCCTCACCGCGCCCTAATCGGGGGTGCCCAACCTTATCATGGTTGGTGGGCCCCTATCGCCAGCGCGCATATAAAGAGGTGGGGGCGGACGCACACAGTACAAGGTTCACCGTGCGCCGCAACCCCTCACCAACACACCCACCGATTAGGGTTTCGCGCTAGGCCGACGGGAAGCTCCGCCGCCGCCACTCTCAACCACCCACGCCCACGCCGTCGCCCCCCTCCGCCATGGACACCACCTCTGGCTCGTGTTCCTCGAGCCAAGGCGTAGGTAGTCCCTCTCCGATCTCTCTCTACTCTCTCAGATCGAACCCAAAGAGTGCTGCTGTAATCATCTAGGCTAGAAGATCCAAAAGGCAAGTTTAACAAAGTTCTCTCAAAATACTTCGGGTAGGGCTGAGGTTGTCTTGTTACAGGAACATGAAGAATAGGAAACAAACACACAAGCCGGAATAGGAATATTGGCCGTTAGTATCCTCCCGTTAGTGATCAACTACGGAGCTGTCAACTTTTCAAGATACACCTAGAAGACGTATTAGTTTTATAGAAGAAGAGCCAAGACGGCCGGTACAACGCCGGAACGGTTACACGATACAAACACAACGCAACACGGCTTACAACACGATACACAACAACCGAACGAGAAAGGCATGCCTTGCACCATCCCCAACAAGAATGGCAGGGAGAAGACACTATAGAGCTAGCAACCCACAAGGCATGGGCAAGCTGTTGGAGAGGGCACCAAAGCAGTCGGAGAGGCGCGAGGGGTGGCGGGTCGGCATGGCCAGAGGGGCAGCGTGGCGACATTTCTGTTGGTTAGTTGCGTCCATGGCATTATTTTTAGAGAAATAAAATTTAAATATGCGATGTCATGTGAACCAATAACAATGGTAGTTCGCGTGGATTGACCTTTTTGGTTTACATGAATTGCCGTGTAAAACTTTGTTACTTCCTCTGATCTTTGTTAAACACTGTGATTTTTTGTACTTCACAAGCATTGTAATTGTATTTAACGTGATGCCATTGCAACGCACGGGCTTTGTGCTAGTCACCCCCTATATATGAAGTTTCGGACGGAGGACACCCCTAAGTTTAAAGTAAGAAAATTAACCCCCACAAGTATCAAATACCGAATAAATTACCCCCAGACCCGATGTTAGTGGTATTGAAGAGCTGTTTCGCTGACGTGGAGGATGGTTTCCTATAGCGAGGACCAGACGAGATGGTTCTGTTCTAAATCCCTCTTCTCTCGCACGCAACCTCGTCCCGATCGAGATGCCACCGTCGTCGATACCTCCACTTGGCTAGCCTGCTCGCCGGTGGCACGGCTCCTGCTGTTTCCCACTGCCAGCTGACGCCGCCGACACCCATGCACCTTGCCTCCCTTGTCACCGGCACAGCCTGGCGCCGCTCGTGCTCCCGTCGCTACGTGTCCATGCTGGCCGTTGTCGGAGTGCCCGCCCCTGGATGCCCCTACCGGCCTCCGCCGAGGTACCCCCCACTGCCCCAGTATTCCTCCATCGTGGTCGTGGACACCATGAGGGCCACCTTCCTGGACTCAGACTCTCAGAGTGCCCACCACAGAATTGTTGCAGCTGCACAAAAAAATAGAGCAATGAGCAAATGTGGACATTCTGAGCTTCAATCAACATGAAGCTTCATACAGTATATTGAACCTTTGCTCTGCATTTTCTTGGTACTGGACCTACAATTGCATTGCTACTTGCTGCTCTTCCAATGATACTCGATACTGAACATGCTCTGCATTTTCTCTTTGTTGCCTACTCTGCAATTGCTTGATCATGTTGCTATTGATGTGTCGTAGGTACAGTTTCAAATCTCTTCTCTACATTTTCTCTTTGTTCAAATCCATGTTCTTCATTTGAACTATGAAAGGTGCCAATGAGTGGCATCCTTGCATACAGACCAATGAAACCAGCAACAACTCTACTCATTTGCCTTGCCATTGTGTAGGGTTCGCAGCATAGAAAACAAAAAAATTCCTACGATGGGAACAACTATGTACCAAGATCTATCTACTAGATACAAACAACGGGCGGATGTATATCCGTAGAGAACATACCCTTGAAGACCGACAAAGCTTAACGAGTTCAAACTCGTGGTTGATGCAGACGATCTCTTGCCGATCTCAAGATCGAGAGGAACTCCTAGCACCGCAAATCAGCGGAGCATCCGTGCTCGCACACACGTCCGAGGCACCGAGCAACCCCCGCCTCCTCGCTCCAGCGATGCAGCGGAAGCACAACTATTGCTTGCCGAATAGCCAGCGAGAACATGTATCTCGCTAGTCCGAGACCGTGGGGGATAAATACTAGAGGGGGAGAGAGATCCTTCACGAGGAGGTGTGAGTGAGAAGTGAGGAGGGGGCTCCTTTTATAGGAGGAGGGGGGCACCCCATGGGGGTGTCCTGCGCATGGGGCTGCTGACGAGGTTTCGACTCGTCAATGCCCATTGTTATGGACTTGGGTTTTGGAGAAGATGGGGATGCTGGAGATCGCGGAATGGTTAGCAAACAAGCAACACGGGACACGAGGTTTACCCAGGTTCAGGCCCCCGGAGGGAAAACCCCACCCATGCTTGTCTGCTCTTGATTACGGCGGAACTGAAGGTTACAAGGGTGCGCAGATGCAATCTAGCGTGGAGGTGTCTATGCGAAAAGTATGAAGTAGGAGCTCTAGGTCATGCCCTCCTAGCCTTTATATAGAGTTAGGCAGGTCCCAGGCACAGACCGAGTCGGTTACAGGTTTTAGGGTTTACCCCTTTGAATTTTCTATCTACTCTAGTCTTGCTCTCCAAGGATCTGAAGGCGTCATGGGCCTTGGCCACCCGAAAGTCTTCATTGGCCGGCGTATATCTGTCGTGGGCCTTCCTTGGGCTGGACCAGGTATGCTGAGGTCATGTACCCGCGGGGTATAACCATGTCAGTAGCCCCCGAGTGCTCAGTCGAATCGTAGATTCGGCTGAGGACTCTTCAATCCTTCGGGTGCAACTCTGTCTTTCAAGAGAATGTGTAGGGATTGTTGATGCGTGTGCCTGACTCTCCCGACGGATCAGGGCCAGTTAACTGTCTCAGGACAAAACTACACGATCTTCTTCAGGTTCAAGTCCCTCGACTCAAACCCGGAACATATGCTGGCGTAATTCGACTCAAGCCGCGGAGGCCTTACAGGAGTGGAATTCCAGTGAATTTAAATGATGTACCCAACGCGTTCGTCGGGATTTTTCATAGCGCCTGTTGGCACGGATTCTTACTAGTAGAGCGCAGTCAGGTGCGTTACCAGGCCAGCAGATGATATCTGTAGGTCTCATCTTTGTGTCGTAGACACAGCATCCGAATATTTATCATCGCGGAGGTGTTTCGGGTGGCCAAGGAGGACGTTGCTCACTTAGCGTTATATGGGGCAGAGTTGCCGAAATTTTTTGCATGCTGATCCGAAGGATCGCGGTCGAAGAATTCATAGGGTGCGCGACCAGCGCTCCCTATGGGAGTAGCCCCCGAGTGTCTGTTCGAGTCGTAGACTCGAGCAGAGACTTTAATTCAGCCGTTGTTCAGCTTCAGGCCCGTAGGACACAAATTTTTTAGATGCTTGAATCCATGCTCCCTATGGGAGTATCCCCCGAGTCCGTAGTGGAGTCGCAGACTCGACGTAGGACTCGAAGAAGTAGTTCAGTGCTGTAGTTTTGTTCATTTTCGGGTGCGCGGCCAGCGGTCCTAATAGGAGTAGCCCCCGAGTAGTTGGTTGAATCATAGATTCGAGTGAGTACTCTTAGCTTTGGAGCCGAAGAATTGTGGCTTTTCCTAGTATAGCTTTTGATGACGTCAGTGCTGACGATCGGTGACCTCAAGCGTCTGCTGCTCCAGAGATGACTTAACTGGATGAACATTGGTCCCACCTTCTGACCTTGAATTAACCGGTCACGCGCGGCGTGGAGATAATTACAACGTCGCCTCGATTTCCGCGCGTAGTGGACGGCGTGTTAGCGACGGTTCGTTGCGATGCTGACACATGTATGGTCAGATCTTGTCGTTGGCGTTAGGTATACTTGATGGACGGTCATCGTGCGTCGTCTTCGTCTTTATAATCATTGGGGAAAAACTTAGTCTGTTTTCACCGCAGCCATTCTCGTTTCACTGCTCCGTTGTTCTCTGAGATTTCTTGCTGCGCGCTGGAATATCCTCGGACATTTCCTTCTTCCCTCCTACGTTCTTGCCGCCGGCATCTCCGCACCACAATGGGGAAGCCGAAGAAGTCTTCTTATGCGGTTGGTACCAGCGCTGCTGGAGGCAAGAAGAGTGCTGCTGCTACTCGTGTCATTGACGGTGGCTGGCGGCGATCGGAGACGCGGGAGAGTGATCTCTGCAAGCTTCGTGAGCGGGGCTTGATCCCGCAAGATAGGGAGGCCGTCAAGCTCCCAGGCAACAAGGTAATCCCCCGTACCCCTGCTGGGTTTCAGGTTATGTTCCTCGCTTTTGTTCTTTGGGGCCTTTCCTTCCCAGTCCACGACTTCCTTCGTTGACTACTTTTTCTTTATGGCGTCCAACTGCATCATCTTTCCCCCAATTCTCTTATTCACATTGCTTGTTTTATCACTTTCTGCGAGTGCTGGCTTGGTATCGAGCCGCACTTTGGCCTCTTCCGGAAACTCTATCCCGTGAAGAGGCAATATGGTTCGGATGGTGTTTATCCCATTGGGGGTTGCATCATCTCCCTCAAACCCAATCTGCTTTTCTTCTCTTTTTCCATGTCCGAATTTGTCCAGTACTGGCGGAGGCGATGGTTTTATATTCGCGACTCCACGGTGGCTGGGCAAGATTTTGGTCTTGCTCCTTTCGACCCCTCCCAAAAGATCGAGCCGACGAGGTCCTGGAAGAACCAGATCTTGGATGGCGAGGTAGCGGAGATAGAGTCTCTCTATCGTCGGGTGGAGGATCTCCAGCTGATTCCTGACAAGGAGGTGAACGGTGTGGATATCATCCGCACCTTCCTCAAACGTTGGGTGCAACCGCTCCAGGCTAGGGCGCACCCGATGTTCCTTTACGCTGGTCGTCATGACCCGACGAGGGTTTTGGCTGAAGAATTCTCCAGGGGAGATCTCGACGGTGTCCTTCGCCCGCGGTTGAAGTTTAAGGCTGGAGAGGATATCCCGGGGAAGTTGCTGACTTCTCCGTTCTCTGCTTCGCGTCCTGTTCCACAGGTGTAGATTCGGGACGTGCGCGTAGCGCTATTTTCGACTGCATTGTACTTGAATTTGTTTGATAACAAATTTTCTTCTTTTGTGCAGGAGTTCAAGGTGCCGGGCATGTCGCCACCGCTTCCCGAATTGTTTCCGGCTGCACCGGACAATGAAGTAGTGGATTCCATGTCCAAACGGCGTGGTCTCCAGCTGAAGAGGCCAACGAGTCGAGCGAGAACCATACTCGCAAGCGCACACGGAGCTCCAGCGAGTCTTCGTATGCCTCGACTCTGCTGACTCCTAGGAATCCGATGTGGCTTGAATGTCACAGTGATGGGCATGGAGGCTCTTCCTCTCCGATTCCTGCCGTTCCCGTGGGGGCTGTGGCACCGCACCCGCCGGCGAAGCGGAAGAAGGAAGAAAAGAAGGAAGAGAAGAAAGAGGAGAAGAAAGTCCTCAGGACCCCTCCCGTCTTCGACTTGAGCGACCTTGACTCGTAAGTTTTTCTTAGTCCTGTATTGCCTTTTCTTGCCTGTTTACTTTGTTCGTGTGCTAACTTGTCCTAGTGCAGCCATTCTTCCAACAACTCCTCCAGTGATGGTGCTCGGGAGATGATGGGAAGTCGAAGGTCATGCTTCCTCATCCTCAGACGGTGGCCACCTCTGAAGGCGCTGCTCCAGATCCTTCTCTGCAGGAGGTTCGGGTGGTTGCGCCTTAGAAGGCTGCAAGCGGACCTTCGGAGTCATCGTCGAATCATGTAAGTATTCTGCTTTCTGCCACAGGGGAGCCCCCGAGCCTTTTTCGAATGATCTGTTTTGCTTTCCCACCTCCGGGGGAGCCCCCGGGCATTAGTAGGGTAATTTGTTTGTTTTTCATATCTTGGGGGAGCCCCCGAGTATTTTCCTATGCGTGACTTTCTTCTGCTCATTCTTCTTGGGCGTATCCCCCGAGCCCTTCTTTGACTGGTGGTTCTTGTTTGCAGCCTTTTGTGCAGGGTGCCAACCAACTGGTGCAGCAGCACCTGGCGTTGGAGGCCAGCCTCAAACAACTTCAAGGTATTGTCATGCCTTGGTCTTTTGTTTCTTTGTGCATTATGTCCTTTGATCCGAAGTTTGTATTGCTTGTTGCAGACTATCACAATGCCTCTCTTCGTGAGATTGATGCTCTCAAAAAGAGCCTTGGCCAAGCAGAGAAAAAGGCTGAGGTCGCCGATGGTGCAAGGGAGCGCCTCGAGCTGGAGTTGGCCAACGCGGCCGCGGCTAAGGAGCGCCTGCAGCAGGAGGCTACGGACCGCGAGGAGCAGCTCGCCATCGCCATTGCTTCGCGCGAGAGAGAGGTGGCCGGCAAGCTTATGGCGGCTGCCAAGGTTTTTTTCGGGTGAGTATCGCCACCTTTATCTTTTTGATTTCCTTGTCTTTCTTTTGTAGTGTGTTTGGTCATTTTGCTTTCTTTGTTGTCGTAGATGCTGCGGGCATCGATTTTGATCGCGGTGCCTTGGAGCATGGGAGCGCCCTGGATGATGCTACTGCAGTGGTCGAAGATCGTTGCAGCACCGTCGTCAACTCGCTTGCCAAGGCCAAGGAGGTCCTTGGGCGCTTCTACAAGGAGCTTGTTCCCAAGGACGTGGCCCTCGAAGATGTTGATACCCTGGCAGAGGCGCTGTCAGCCGAAGCGCCTGCGGCGTACAAGCGCAAGCAGAAGGGCATCGGCGCATCTGTCGGGCTTGCGATGGCCTTGGCGGCTGGAGCGGAGCTGGACCTTCGTCATGTCACTTCCCGGATGCCGACGACTGCTGATGGATCTGAGGTAGCCTTCGGTACCTATGCTGCTCGCTCTAAGCGTTATGGGCCGAAGCTGATTGATCTGCTGGCCGAGTACGCGCTAAGGCAGCAGGGGGAAGCCAAGGCGAGGCAATCCAGCTCTGAGGCTACTCAGGGTGTAGCTTTGTAGGCGCTATAGTTATAGGGTAGTTATAGCCTCTTTTGTTGTAAATATTTTGATGAACACTCCTTGTGCCACGTAGTGGCTTTTGCTGCACCTTAATGAATGCGCGGAATTTCTTGCTCCTTCAACTGCTTGTTCATGTCCTTATCTTTCTGTCAATCTAGGATCCTTCAAGTGTTGATCCCGTTGACACTTCGCCTGCCGCGCAGCTGCGGCCGTCCTTGGATGGTGCGTCGCAGCTTGCGTTTCTTTGAGACCGTGTTCGTAGCCTAGAGAAAGAGTTGCTTGGGGTGTGTGGCCATGCCGACGTTTGGAAATCCAAGGCGGATCAAGGTGCTGCCAGAGAGGAGTACTTGATGGCGGAGTTGCGTCACCTTTCTGAGCAGCTTCAGTGTGAGTTTTTTGAGCTGTTGCCCGTTACTTCAGATGCGCCTGCTGGCTTTGCATCTTACTTTTTTATCAAGTATTGCAGGTGCCAACCTTACTCCAAGGGAGGAGGAGCGTGCTGCTGTTCGTGTCAACTGCTTGACTCAGCAGGATATGGAAGCCGGTGGGTTCTTCTGTATGGACCATGACCGTGCTATGGTCCTTGCGACGGTGCAAGATCGCGTTTACCAAGTATCGCGGGTGCTTCACCAGGTGAAGACTTCACTCACGTCGGTTCTGCATGTGATGTTTCCGTTGGATAATGCACCGTCGAATCTCTTTGGTCTACTGTCGAAGTTTTAGAATGTGCATCATGTCAAGAAATTGGTGCGGAATCAGCTCGTCGCAGGGGTAAAGTCTGCGCTCTCCCTTGTGCGGTTGCATCATCCTGACGTAGATCTGTCTGCTGTAGCAGCTGGGCCACCCCTTCGGCTAGATGGTGGTGAGTGGGATATGAGTCCGCATTACGCGGCTGTAAGGCAGTATGCCGAAGAGATCGTAGATCTGTTTGAGCAGTGTGCTCAGGTTATTCTTCGGAGTAGGTAGTACCTGTAAAAAAGATAGATGTAAATTTGTATATATTTGACTGGGCGTGTTTTGCCCTTTGTTATAAAGGTTTGGTTGTTGTGCTAGCACGTAATGCTTTGTTCGTATGCGTGCCCTTTTTGTTAGCCTGACGTGGTCAGCTACTCAGGTGTACACGTGTTATCCTCAGCCGACGAAGTCGTGAGGTGGGGGGAGCCCCCCGAGTGCGTTTGTAGCATGGAGTAAAAATGCGAGTAGTAAACAAAATTTTTGGGGCGAGACACTTCGCTTTATTCATATCGTAATGGAGGAGGTACATTGTTCGACTGAGTAGCCTTGGCTGAATACCTTATTGAAAGTAAAGAGGGAGGTAGCTAGGGGTAGAATCGTCGCAGTATGCGACTCCAGACTCCACGTGCTTGAGACGATAGACACCACCTGGGATGACCTCGGTAACGATGTAGGGTCCTTCCCATGGCGACTCGAATTTCTTCGGTCGCTCTTGCTTGAGTCGCAAGACTAGGTCTCCTTCGACGAAGGACCTTGGGCGCAGCCGTCGGCTGTGGTAGTTGCGGAGATTCTGCTGATACACCGCTGATCGAGTTACTGCTATGTCTCGCGCTTCGCCGAGTGTGTCGACGACGTCTTCGGGTGCAGCCGTGGATTCGGCTTCGCTATAAGCGACGACGCGAGGGGCCTGGTGGTGTACTTCGGCTGGTAGCACGGCTTCGGCTGCGTGCACCATGAAGAACGGCGTGTAGCCGGTGGAGCTGTTTGGCGTGGTACGCAGGCTCCATAGGACGGAGGGTAGCTCTTTGGTCTAGGCTCCGGCGAGTTGCTCGAGTGGACTCATGAGGCGCTTCTTGATGCCGACGCCGATTAGGCTGTTGGCCTTCTCCACCTGCCCGTTTGTTTGCGGGTGCGCCACTGAGGCATATGTGATGTTGATTCCGAGGCCTTCGTAGAAGTCCTGGAATTCTTCGGAGATGAAGTTTGATCCATTGTCGGTGATGATGCTATGCGACACGCCGAACCTGTAGACAATGGATTCAAAAAACTTGACGGCAGTTTTGCCCTTTTGGTTAGTGACCGGCATGGCCTCAATCCACTTGGTGAATTTGTCAACTGCGACCAGGAGGTAGACGTGTCCTCCTTTCGAGGACCTGGGCAACTTGCCGATCATGTCGAGTCCCCATTGGGCGAAAGGCCAGGCTAAAGGTATGGGCCTGAGCTCTGACCCGGGTGCGTGCGGTTTGTCGGCGAACCTTTGGCACCCGTTGCATCTTCGGACGATGTCCTTGGTGTTGGTCATGGCCGTTGGCCAGTAGAATCCAGCTCGGAGAGCTTTGGCGACAAGGGAGCGGCTGCCTGCATGATGGCCGCTGATGCCCTCGTGGATGTCTTGGAGGATGGTTTTTCCGTCGCTGATGGTGACACACCTTTGTAGTACACCCGAAATGCTGCGCTTGTACAGCTCGCCATTGATGATGGTGAAGGCTTTGGACCAGCGAGATATGCGCCGGGCATCCGTCGGGCTATCAGGCGGTTCTCCGTCTATCAGGTACCGGAGGTATGGCCATGTCCAAGTTTCTTCGACTGCCATGACCTGCATCAGGTTGACCACAGCGACTTCTGTGTCGAGCTTTCCGGGTCCTTCCTGTCCTTCGGGTAGTGCAAACCTCGAGTGTTCTGCTTCTTCGGGTGATCCCTTGGGGAATTTCCGCTTGATGGATGGCACGCAGATCTGTTCGAGGAATACACCTGGCGGCACCCGTGCGCAGGTGGAGCCGATGTTGGCGAGTCTGTCGGCCTCCTCGTTGCTTTCTCTTCCAACGTGCCGAAGCTCGCAGCCGTCGAATTCTCCCTCGAGTGAGTTGTAGAGTGCGCGGTACGCGATCATGTTATTGTCGTGTGCGTCGCACTCATTCATCGTCTGTTGGACGATGAGGTTGGAGTCACCGTAGATGACCAGGCGCCTTGCGCCGCAAATCTTTGCCATCCTCATACCATGGATGAGGGCTTCGTATTCGGCCTCGTTGTTGGAAGCTCGGAATTTCATCCGAAGGACGTACTTCATATTATCGCCCTGCGGGGAGGTCAGTATGACCCCAGCTCCCGCTCCGGCTTCGCACTTGGAGACGTCGAAATGCATCATCCATGACTGTGACATGTCTGGGGTGTCTGGCAGCTGCATCTCCATCCAGTGTACAAGGAAGTCCGGGAGGACTTGAGACTTGATCGCGAGTCACTTCTCGTAGACGATGTCTAGGGGTGACAGCTCGATGCCCCACAGGGCTACGCGTCTGGTGGCCTCCGGATTGTTCAGGATGCTGTTCAGGGGTGCCTCGTTGACGACCATCACCTGGTGCTCCTGGAAGTAATGGCTCAATCGACGAGCCGTCATGAACACGCCGTAGGCGACTTTCTGGTAGTGAGGGTACCTCTGCTTTGTTGGCGTAAATACCTTGCTGAGGTAGTATATTGGGTGTTGGACCCCGTGGGTCTTGCCCTCTTCGGTTCGCTTGACCACCAGTACGGTGCTCACCACCTGGCGTGACCAAGACAGGTGAGGTAGAAAGCAGCCGCTTTAGATCTTTGAATGCGTCATCCGCCTCTGGCGTCCACTCGAATTTGTCAGCTTTGCGCAGCAGCTGGTAGAATGGTAGTGCTTTCTCACCCATGCGGCTGATGAACCTGCTTAATGCCGCTATTCGCTCTGCAAGTTGCTGGACGCCTTTGAGGTTTTTCGGCTTCTTCATGGCCATGATGGCCCGTATTTTCTTCGGGTTCGCCTTGATTCCTCGCTGGGAGATGAAGTAACCAAGCAGCTGACCCGATGGGACGCCGAAGGCGCACTTTTCGGGGTTAAGCTTGATCCTGTAGCGGTCGAGATTATTGAACGTCTCGCGGAGATCGTCGATGAGCGTCCTCGCCTCCCTGGTTTTGATGACTATGTCGTCGACATAGACTTGGACGTTGCGACCAATCTGGTCCTTGAGGCATGCATGCATGCACCGCTGGTACGTAGCACCTGCGTTCTTCAGCCCAAAAGGCATTGTGTTGTAGCAGAACACCCCGGACGGCGTGATGAACGCCGTTTTCTCTTGATCTTCGACCTTTAGTCAAATCTGGTTGTAGCCTGGGTAGGCATCGAGGAAGGAGAGCTTCTCGCATCCTGCAGTTGAATCGATGATCTGGTCGATCCGAGGGAGAGGAAAGTGGTCCTTTGGGCCGTGCTTGTTTAGCGACGTGAAGTCCACGCACATCCGCAGGATGTCCGTGTCCTTTTTGGGGACCATCACAGTATTGGCGAGCCACTCGCTCTCCTTAATCTCCCTGATGAAGTTTGCGGCGAGTAGTCTATTTATCTCCATCCCTATGGCTTCGGCCCGCGGCTCGGACAGTCTCCGGATGGACTGTTTGACGGGCTTGGTGTCTAGAAAGACGTTGAGTGCATGCTCGGCGAATTCCCTGGGAACTCCTGGCATGTCCGCAGGACACCAGGCGAAGATTTCCCAGCGCTCACGGAGGAATTCGACGAGCGCGCTTTCCTATGCGGGGCTGAGATCGTTGGCGATCAGCACCGTCTTGGAGGCGTCCGTCGGGTGGACCTGCACCTTCTTTGTGTTGACGGTGGAGTCGAAAGACATGTCAGGTGCGTTTTGCCGTGCGACTGGGGGTGCCCCATTATCTGTCACCTCGCGGAGCCTTACGAGCTCCTCCTGCATGCCGAATGACTGGGAGATTCTATTGAAGTCCCTATCACAATGGTCTGATCGGGTGAAGCTCCCGTGGACCGTGATGACGCCCCTGGGTCCTGGCATCTTGAGTAGTAGGTACGCGTAGTGTGGTACTGCTAGAAACCTTGCCCGAGGATGGCGTGGTATTGCGATGGCCAGTCCACCACCTCGAACTCGAGCCGCTCAGATCGGAAGTTATCCGGCTTGCCGAAGATGACGTCGAGCCATATCTTTCCCAGGGGGAATATGCCCTTTCCTGGAACGATGCCATGGAACGTTGTGTCTAATTGTTCCAGGATGCACAGCGGGATCCGAATTGCTGCTAGAGTGCTTGCGAACATCAGGTTGATGCCGCTGCCGCCGTCCATGAAGACGTGGCTCATCTCAAAACCTCCGATCTGCGCCTCAAGCACCGGGGCAGCATGACCTGGGCGAGGGACCTGGCAAGGGTGATCCGAACGGCTGAACGTGATGCATGACTCCGATCCGCTGAGGTACTCAGGGATGGCGGGTGGAGCTGTCACGGCCAGGTTGATCTGTCGGGTGATTTCCTTCTGCACCCTATTCGTTGGGCGCCCCTTGTGGATCATCAGTGCTCCTTTCGGCGGGGGGTACCCGTGCCCACCGTTATTTTTTGCGGGTGCGATTGGGTGATTCGGGCCTCCTGCGGGTGGCGGTGGAGGAGCTCCATGCGCGATCTCGCCTGGTGCGGGTGCGTTCCCGAATCCGGGGTTTGGGGCTTGCTGCCTCATCTGAGCCATGATTTCGCTAAGTTTCTGGAACTCGCGGCAATCTTTGAGCATGTGGCTTGCCTTCTTCTTGCCATCCTGTTTGTCGATGTAGAAGTGGATGGTGCATGGACCCGACAGTTTTTCGTATGTTGAGGGTCCATCGTCGCGATCGCGGCGCTGCCACGACTGTGCCGGGCGTCCTCCATCGCGGGTTGTTTCCGCGGTATCCGTCGTTGTTACGGTTACCGTCGTTGCGGCGGTCGGCGTAGCCAGCCGCGACCATGTCGGGTCCATCACGATCATCATAGACGCGCGGTCTTCTCTTGCTACGGCGTTCACGTCGCCGACCGTAGTCATCCTCCTCCTCCGAGTGCGCTCGGTGAACGGAGTCCTCGCCGTCGGCCCACCTGTTGGCGATGTCCATGAGGTGGTCGAGTGACTTGGGCTTGACGCGTCCAAGCTCTTCCTTGAAGTCATGGCGCTTGACATCGTCCTTGAAGGCGTCGATGGCCCTTTCTTCGGAGATGTGCGCCATGGAGGTTTTGGTGTTGGACCAGCGCAGTATGTACGAGCGAATGGATTCGCCCGTTCATTGGGTGCAGGCTCGCAACTCTTCGATCGAGGCAGGCCTCTTGCTGGTGCCTTTGAAGTTTCGGACGAAACTGTAAGCCAGCTCCTCCCAACTTCAGATGGACCCTGAGGATAAGCTGCTTAGCCAGATTCGAGCGGCGCCTGTCAGCTGCAGCTGAAGGCATTGCATGGCGGTTTCCCTGCTTCCGCCGTGCAGCTTGACGGACGACAGGTGGTCACTGAGCCACGCCTTGGGGTCCTGTGTGCCATCGAATTTCGGAGTGTCCGAAGGGAGCTTGAAGTTGCGCGACATCCGTGCCCGTCGAACAGATCTGCTGAAGCATCGAGCTCCGCAGAGTTCTCCTTCGTCTTTGTCCATCTCGGATTCAGATGAGCATACGCGCTTAGCGCGTGCCTTGTCAATCTTGCGTTGTGTTAGCTTGTTTCGAGCGTCGTAGTCGCGGCTGCGATGGGGTGAGCTCTTATGCCTTCGAGGAAGGTCATGCTCTTTTTCCTCGGATGAGGGCGTGGGGCTGTGGTTGAATCTGACCGCGGCCTTCTTTTTCGGCTCCACGGGAGCTTCTCCGTGGAGCGCAGCTCCGACGATTCCGAGCCCGGTAAGCGCGGACTTGTGCATGGCCCTCTTCGGGTCCCCCTCCGGAGGTGGGTGGGACGCGAGGTACACGGTGGCTGCCATGATCGCAGCTTGCGGCGTTTTTGGGATGACGTTGTCGTCGGCGTCCATCTCCATGAAGGACGCGTTGAGGGCTCGGGTCACCTCGCGGTGCTCTTTGGGGTCCATGTTCTCCATCCAAGAACGGTGCTTGTTCCCGTTGTTGCCGTGTGAGCTGGAGCCGATGCCCATGGCGGAGAGCGTAGCTCGCCGCGCACTGGACTCCGAAGCTACCTTCTTGCGCTTGTCCAGCTCTTCCTGCATCTTGATCTGCTTCTTGTGCTCCTCGATGAGGAGCATGTGGTATGCCATCAACAGATCTCGTGAGGCATCAGTGGGCAGGATCTTGTTGCCTGCCACGTCCTCGCGTGCTTGAGTCCATCCCTCCTCGTCAAGGTGGATGACCCGATTGTTGTTTTCCCCGTTGGGTGGGGGGGGGATTGGCTTCTTCTGTTTCCACCGTTTTTACCCTGCGGGTTGGGTGGCGGATTGTACTCTTGATCCTGGATGACCGCATCGCACTGGTAGCGCTTGTAGATTGGATCGCTGCTGCCGCAGCTTTCGGATCCGGAACCGTAGGTTCCTTCGTCCGATGGCGAGTCGCACAGATCGGAGTTGCAGCTGCTGCTGTCATAAGACTCGTCTATTGACAATGTGATGCGTAGCACAGGGTGTGGAGACCATGAAGCGGGCCTGATCGATGGTAGGGGCACCCGCTCTAGGAGGCGGAGAGTGCCGATCTGCCCCACTTGGAAGCAGAAGCTCCCGAACAGGATCTCGAGCCCGTCGCCAACGGGCTCGAAGTCCTTCATGGTGGACGGTGAGTGGGCGGTGAAGTCGAAGGCGCCGAAGAGAAGATGATTCTCCGTCGCCGCGGAGTTGTAGATCGCTCGGGTTGGGACCGTCACGATCGCACAATCAGCGTCCCTAGTCCCCACAGACGGCGCCAATTGACGAGGTTTCGACTCGTCAATGCCCATTGTTATGGACTTGGGTTTTGGAGAAGATGGGGATGCTGGAGATCGCGGAACGGTTAGCAAACAAGCAACACGAGACACGAGGTTTACCCAGGTTCAGGCCCCCAGAGGGAAAACCCTACTCATGCTTGTCTGCTCTTGATTACGGCGGAACCGAAGGTTACAAGGGTGCGCAGATGCAATCTAGCGTGGAGGTGTCTATGCGAAAAGTATGAAGTCGGAGCTCTAGGTCGTGCCCTCCTAGCCTTTATATAGAGTTAGGCAGGTCCCAGGCACAGACCGAGTCGGTTACAGGTTTTAGGGTTTACCCCTTTGAATTTTATATCTACTCTAGTCTTGCTCTCCAAGGATCCGAAGGCGTCATGGGCCTTGGCCACCCGAAAGTCTTCATGGGCCGGCGTATATCTGCCGTGGGCCTTCCTTGGGCTGGACCAGGTACGCTGAGGTCGTGTACCCGCGGGGTATAACCATGTCAGCTGCCCCTTGCCCTCCCTCCATTGATGTCGGTGGACACTCCACTCACAAAATGCCTTTCAATTTCCTCCACTCAAAAACCCACTCAAATTCCCATTAAATTTCCACCAAATTTATTGCAAACTCTCATTAAATAAAACTTCTTTTATTTATTCAGAATTTTTCCAATTACTTTAATGACAAAAATTCACATATAACCCCTTGCTAGTATTTCATTTCACATGCAAAAACACTTTCTGCAATTTCACCTGAAAACCCGTTTCGGTATCTAGTGAAATAAATTCCTGCGCTTGTTATTCTTTCCGGCATGAAACTTTTGCTCCAAATGGATGTCGGTGTCTCTTAAGTGTGTCACCCTATGGTTCGCGAGTAATGCGGACATGATCGAGACCCCTCTCTGATCAATAATCAGAAGCGGGACCTGGAGATCCATAGTAACTCCCACACATTCAACGATGACTTTCTTGTGATCGACAGAACCTTTTACGCTAGTATCTTAATCCCTTTGTTTCGCGATATATTACATGTCCGAGATTCGATCATCGGTATCTCTATACCTAGTTTTATCTCGTTACTGACATGTACTCTTTTCTCATTCCCGTGATATAACATTCTAGTGATCCAATCACTTGCTTGCAGGTTAATCAATGTGATATCACCGAGAGGGCCCAGAGTATATCTATCCGTCATTGGGATGAACAAATTCCACTCTCGATCCATGGGTCTCAACATAACACTTTAGTAGTACTGAACACATCTTTATAATCACCCCGTTACGGTGTGACGTTTGATGTTATCAAGATACTCTTCCGGTGTTAGTGATTGACATGATCTCATGGTCTAAGGATTAGGATCACTTTGTATGATGTTATAGCAATATAAACCCAATGACTTTGATCGTAATTCTATACTTCGGATGAATGTTCATCACACCATTACACTAATGTCGTGACCTCGTTATTACCAACATCCAATGTCCATGATCATGAAACCTTGATCATCTTGTTAATCAACGAGCTAGTTTATGAGAGAGGCATAACTAGGAACTTTCTGTTTGTTTATTAAACACACATGTATTAATGTTTCCGTATTAATAAAATTATAGCATGTAAAATAAACATCTATCATATACTTGGAATATACATAATAACCACTTTATTATTGCCTCTCAGGGCATATTCTCTTGAGTCTCCCACTTGCACTAGAGACAATAATCTAGTTACATAGTGATAAATCTAACACCCATGGAGTTCTGGTGTTAATCATGTTTTTTATCTAGGGAGAGTTTTAGTCAACGGATCTGCTACATTGAGATCCGTGTGTACTTTACAAATCTTTATATCTCCATCTTTGATATGCTCACGGATGGAGTGAAACCGGCGCTTAATATGCTTGGAATTCTTATGAGACATTGGTTCTTTGGCATTGGTAATGGCACCATTGTTGTCACAATATATCACTATTGGGTCCAACGCGCTCGTAACCACACCTAGTTCGGATATGAACTCCTTCATCCAAACCGCTTCCTGAGCCGCTTTCGGAGCAGCAACCTATTCGGCCTCTGTTGTTGATCCCGCCACCATGGGTTGTTTGGAACTCCTCCAACTAACCGCTCCACCATTCATGTGAAATAAGTATCCGGATTGAGACTTAGAGTCATCCGGATCGGTGTCAAAGCTAGCGTCGACATAACACTTAGCGACGAGCTCTTCTTCACCTCCGTACACAAGAAACATATCCTTAGTTCTTCGCAAGTACTTAAGGATATTCTTGACCGCTATCCAGTGTTCCGAACCTGGATCATATTGGTATCTACTAGTAAAACTAATATCATTTTCCACATCCGGTCTTATACATAGCATGGCGTACATTATAGATCCTATGGCTGAAGCATAGGAGACTTTGTCCATTATCTCTCTTTCTTCCGCCGTAGCCGGACTTTGAGTCTTACTTAATGTCTTGCCTTGCAACATAGATAATAACCCCTTCTTACTTCCGTCCATTTTAAATTTCTTTAAAATCTTATCAAGGTATGTACTTTGTGATAGCCCTATTACGCGCCTAGATCTATCTCTATAGATCTTTATGCCTAATATGTATGACGCTTCACCTAGGTCCTTCATTGAAAATTTGTTGTTTAGATAACTTTTAACACTGTTTAAAATATCTATATCATTACCGATCAATAATATGTCATCCACATATAATATCAGAAATGCCACATTGCTCCCACTCACTTTCTTGTAAATACAAGCCTCTCCATAAGTTTGGACAAATCCAAACTCTTTGATCACCTCATCAAAACGGAGATTCCAACTTCGGGATGCTTGCTTTAGTCCATAGATGGATCGCTGAAGCTTGCATACGTTGTGAGCATCCTTAGGATCGACAAAACCCTTTGGTTGTATCATATACAACTCTTCTTCAATATTCCCATTGAGGAACGCAGTTTTGACATCCATCTGCCATATCTCATAGTCGAAATATGCAACAATTGCTAACATAATCCTAACTGACTTTAGCATCACTACGGGAGAGAATGTCTCATCGTAGTTAACTCCTTGAATTTGTCGAAACCCCTTTACAACAAGTCGAGATTTATAGACGGTCACATTACCATCAACATCAGTTTTCTTTTTAAAAATCCATTTATTCTCCACGGCCTTTCGGTCGTGAGGCACCAAGTTCCAAACTAGGTTTTCATACATGGATTCCATCTCGGATTTCATGGCTTCTAACCATTTGTTGGAATCCGGGCTCATCATCGCTTCTATACGTTGCAGGGTCATCAATTTCATCAACCATGAAATTCATAACAGGGTTTTCGTACAGCTCGGGAGCTGCATGAGTCCTGCTAGACCTGTGAGGTTTGGTAGTACTCTCTTTTAGAGTTTCATGATCATTAGTTCCCTCTTCAACTGGTGAAGCCAACTCCGGAACGACTTCCGGCGCTGCGCTACTCGCCATACTATGAAGAGAAGGTTCAACAACCTCTTCGAGTTCTACCTTCCGACTACTCACGCCTTTCTCGAGAAACTCTTTCTCTAGAAAGGATCCATTCTTGGCAACAAAAAACTTGCCCTCAGATATGTGATAGAAGGAATACCCAATAGTTTCCTTAGGGTATCCTATGAAGACACATTTTTCCGCTTTGGGTTCAAGTTTATCCAGTTGAAGTTTCTTCACATAAACATCGCATCCCCAAACTTTAAGAAATGACAGCTTAGGTTTGTTTCCAAACCACAATTCATACGGTGTATTTTCAACGGATTTAGATGGTGCCCGATTTAAAGTGAATGCAGAAGTTTCTAGTGCATAACCCCAAAATGATAGTGGCAAGTCCGTTAGAGACATCATAGATCGAACCATATCCAATAAAGTATGATTACGAAGTTCCGACACACCATTTCGCTGTGGTGTTCTGGCAGGTGTGAGTTGTGAAACAATTCCACACTCTTTCATATGAGTGCTAAACTCGTAACTTAGATACTCTCCTCCATGGTCGGACCGTAGAAATTTGATCTTTCTATTATGATGATTTTCCACTTCACTCTGAAAGTCCTTGAACTTTTCAAAGGTTCTAGACTTGTGTTTCATCAAGTAGATATAACCGTATCTACTCAAATCATCCGTGAAATTAACAAAATAACGATATCCACCTCGCGCCGACACACTCATTGGACCACATACATTGGAAAGTATGATTTCCAATAAATCTGTCGCTCGTTCCATTGAACCGGAAAACGGCGTTCTAGTCATCTTGCCCATAAGGCATGGCTCACATGTATCAAATGATTCAAAATCAAGTGATTCCAAAAGTCCATCCTAATGGAGCTTCTTCATGCGTTTAACGTCAATATGACCTAGACGGCAGTGCCACATATATATGGATATATCATCATTAAGTTTAATACTTTTATCATCAACATTATGAATATGTGTAACACATTATTGAGATCCAATAGAAATAAACCATTCATCATCGGTGCATGACCATAAAAGATTTCATTCATATAAATAGAACAACCATTATTCTCAGATTTAAATGAATAACCACTTTGCATCAAACACGGTCTAGATACAATGTTCATTCTCGGTGCTGGCACCAGATAACAATTATTTAAGTTTATAACTAATCCCGATGGTAAGTGGAGAGGTAGCGTTCCAACGGCGATCACATCAACACTTGATCCTTTGCCGACACGCATCTTGACCTCACCCCTTGCTAGCGGTCGCTTGTTCCGCAGCCCCTGATTCGAGTTACAAATATTAGCAACTGAACCGGTATCAAATACCCAGGTGCTACTGTGAGTACTAGTCAAGTACACATCAATAACATGTATATCATATATACCTTTATTTGCCTTGCCGGCCTTCTTGTCTGCCAAATACTTGGGGCAATTGCGCTTCCAATGGCCAGTCCCCTTACAATAATAGCACTCGGTATCAGACTTAGGGCCAACTCGGGGTTTATTTTCAGGCACGACAACTGGCTTGCCGCCCTTACTTCCCTTCCATTTTCCCTTCTTGTCTTTCTTGAAACCAGTGGTCTTATTGATCATCAACACTTGATGTTCTTTCGTGATCTCCACTTCTGCAGTTTTAAGCATTGACAGAAGGTCGGGGAGAGACTTCTTCATGCCTTGCATATTGTAACATCCCAAAAATATTGAACAATGATTATCAAAATCCAATCACCAAATTTAGGGTTAACAAAAACTTTGGTGAATTAAAATCATATGAATGCATGTGTGTATGTGATGATTGTATGAATGCATGAATGGACTTATGTGATTGATCTATATAGCAAGGAATGGTTTAAAGATGAAAACAACATCATCTAAATCAAATCCAAGCAGAAAAAAATCAAGAGAAATTCAAAAACAAACCAAATAAAGCAAATCGTCATTTTTGCCAATCTTGCTCACTAGGCCACTTTGAGTGTTTCTAGTCCAAGATTTCAAACAGAAACATTTCCATTTCTTTTCACCCCTTGCTAGACCAAGTAAAAGTGAACCCAAGTCCACCTTTCAGACTTACAGAAACATTTGGCAACTTGATTCAAATGACAATTCAAAGTTGAATCTTGAACATATGGGGAGATCACCCATTTTCAAAAACCAACCAAACCAGTACCCCTTGACCTTTCCAACTAACCAGAGACTACTAAGTATGTAACTAGTACATCCACCAAGTTTGAATCAAAAATTCAAATTTGAATTTCTTGTGGCCATTTCATCAAACACTTCGAGACAGAAAATCAAACTGGCCAAACTTCACTGTTTTGAGCAGTAATTTGGCTAAGCATTGTTCATCATTGATCACACTTGTCTCCCCCAGTGCCAACCAGTGCCTTGACCAACCCTAGACCCTACCCACTGCACCATGCCATGACAACCCGAAGGAACCCTTGCCAGCCGACCATGGCTAGCTATCTAGATCAAGCACCAAGCCTAGCCACCATGTCTGGGATGCACGCCACCGTCCACCGCCACCCCTGTCCAGCGCTCGAGCCCTGCTAGCCACTGGACCACATGGAACACTCGCGCCCAATGTCTCTGCAACCATGCCGAGAGCGCGCAAGAGCGCCACCCGTGACACATGCCCACAGACCACGCGCCGCCCTCGCCGCTCGCAAGCGTGATCACCACCACCCCAGCAACCCCGCAGACACACCCGTTCATCGACGCGCGACCAGGAGAGCCCGTGCGCCATAAAACTTCCCGTCGGACCCGCCTAGAGCGTCGACGTGTTCCGACAGTATCGCACCGCCCCAAGCCGCGTAACCATGCCATTGAGCTTCGCCAGGGAACACAGCACCTCCCCTACCGTTGCCCATGCCTTTAGCTCGATGTGCCGACGACCACGACGAGCTCCACCCGCGCCCTTCGGTCCCCTTTTGGCACTATAAATAGAGGCCACCCCCGCTCGAATTCTTCACACCATCTCACTCCCCTCTCTCTTAGAAGCACCCCCAGCTCACCCCCGGAGCAAGGCGAGCAGCACATCGCTGGAATTTGGCCGGAGTCTGCCGCGGAGGAGGAAGAAAGGATGCATCGATTGGATCCGCCCCAGGAGAAGCCGCCGGTACCAGGAGGTTCGTCGTCGTCGTTTGCCCCATCGCTAACCCTCGCCTGAGCCCCGGTGAGCCCCCATAGACCCCACTGGCCGCGCTAGGGTTTAGTCTCGCCGGTGTTGCCTGACGGAGACGATAGGTCATAGCCGTTAGATTAGAGTTTGATCGTGCGGTCCACATCACCCCGTACCGCTTCGCACCCCCCTGTCTTGCTGACTGGTGGGTTCATCCACTTAAACCCACATGCGCGTGCGCTGTGCACCATGGGCCATCCCAGTTAGCATCCCACGCAATCCAGTTAGTTTGAATTTATATTTTCCAATTTAGTTTCAAACCTAGTTCTGTACCTAGATTCAAAAATCAACCCAGGTCGATTCACTGAACCAAAATTGCATGAAACCAATTTTGTTAGAAAGGTACTGGAATGCTTAATCCAAGCCCGTTTGACTCAATTCATTTGGAATTGTAGATCACCTATGGTAAAAATAACAAGGCAGAATTTTTTCTGCATTCAAACATTTTTCCAAATTCAACCACAAAAGCTTTTGAGTTGATTCCAACTCTCAAAAATCACAATTGACAAGACCTTTCTGAATATATAAAAATATCTTGGTTTACTTGCAGAAATAATGGTCAAGCAATAAAAGAATGCCTCATAGGACATTCTAGTCACTTTATTTAATTAAAATAAAAAGGTTAAACCTTATTAAATTGTGAAACCACTTTAAATCACATTCCCAAGTACTGAAATATGTGGTGATGACATGTGTCAACATGATCCCATGTTTTAGTTGGAGAATATTAAATATTATGTAGTTTTTCAATGAGTAGAAATTAATTTTCTAAAATAAAGGAAATAAAACTATTTGCCTTAATCTTTGTGATGCTTGTGATGATCCTAGATCATCTAGTGAAAACCTTGGTGTGATAAATAAAAGTAGTTAAGTGTTGTTTGCTGATTATGTACCTCGTATTTATTTATAGACGTTAGTACCGACCAAGGATACGAGGAGGAAGGAGGATACTATGAGGATGAAGCCGAGGAGAACTTCAACCACTGCTCTGCACAAGGCAAGCTATTAGCTGAGCAAGCTAACACTTGCAACTTAGCAAGCTTATACTACTACCTTAGAAAACTAAACCATGCAAGTTTTACTTGCAAGCTTACCCACTAAACCATGCAAGTTTATAAAACTGATGGTTGTCTGGATGCGATATCGTTCCAATTTTACCGTACAACCACAATACCCGAAATTTGGGTAGGGCTTGACTGGAAATTTATATACCTTAGTATGGGTTCCCTTGCGGCCAAGGTTTGAGCCGAAGCTACCTTATGAAGATTGTCCACCTGTGTAGTTCCCAAGATGACAGATGGTCATGGTTGGGAGGCCAAACTCATAGGAGAGGTGCCTATACTAGGGCGTGTAATTGAAAGGTTAGGATTGATTATCCGCATACTAGGTATGGTGAATTCAGGATTTTTTCCTGATGGATGTATCAAATATTGTGGTGAAAGTGTACCACCTCTGCAAAGTGTCAAATTATTCGAATAGCCGCATCCGCGGTTATGGACAGTAGGAGTGGCCATACTGTTCCGTTGTCAGATGTTTTCAAAATGACTTGTGAAATGATTCATGACTTTGACTTGACCACAACAGGGTTGTGATATGACATTCAAGTTCCCACTTAGGTGTTATAAAACTTTCAACTAGCTTTCTTTACTTCTGAACTCAGTAGAGATAAATCTGGCTTTTTGCAAAACAACCTAGAGTCTAGCATTTCCCACTCAAAAACCACTTCACTTGTTAGTATTAGTTTGCGAGTACTTAAAGAGTACTCATGACTTTGTACCTGGCTATTCCCATGACCAGACTATGAAGAGGACTATCAGGAGCACGGACATCAGGAAGGTTACGACAACTAGGATCATCTCCCATCGTCAGCATTGCCTGTGACCAGGAAGATGGAGTCTCGCCTATGCTATCGTTATTATTACGTTATTCCGCTACTTGATTTGTATTAAGACTGGATCATGAGATCCTTTATTTGTTGTAAGACCTTATGTAAGGTTTGTAATGGATGATGTACTGTGATATCCAATATGTTATGTCTCACAAAAATGGTAATCCTGGGATTGCGATGTATGGCATAACAGGCATCTAGGATTAAAAATCCGGGTGTTGACACATATTATAGTTCATCACGAAGCTCTTATAGCTAGGTGGCAGAGACTGCAGAACACGATGGATGCCTAAGTCAATGGGAATCGTTATTCCCAAGGACACAAGCTTATCGGCGTAACCCGACACCTTGAGTACATGCTCACTTACGGAGCTGTTCTTTTCCATCATGCAGTTAAAGAACTTTTCTGAAGCATTGTAGCTCTCTATAGTAGCATGGGTGTCGAAAATCATTTTCAACTCACCCATTGTATCAAATGCATTGCCGTTTTCAAAACGTTTTCGAAGTTCTGGCTCTAGCCCATACAATATGCTGCAATGAACTAAGTTGTGGTCCTCCTGACGAGTTTGATAGACATTCTTCTCCTTGTCAGGGGCATCATCAAATGGTGGGGGGCCTAGCGGCGCTTCTTGCACATATTGCTTTTGTGCAGCAGAGAGGATAATCCTCAATTTCATGGCCCATTCGGTAAAGTTGCTACTGTTCGTTGCAAGTTTATCTTTCTCCATGAACACATTGAAATTAAAAGCAGGTGGTGCCATCTAAAACAACATTTGTAAAGTTTAGACTAAGTTTATGATAGATTGAGTTCAAGTAATCCACATTAAGAATGAACTCCCACTCAAAAATGACATCCCTCGTGCCTTTTTGGTGATTACATGAACCAAATCCACTACACCAAGTCTGATCATCACGTGAGTCGGTGTAGCTTCAAAGGCGAGCATCAAATGGGCATCATATCTACCATATGACTCATAACCTTTCGGTCCGTGTCCCGAGGCGATGTATGTACATGCTAGGCTCGCCAAGTAAGAACCTTAGTATTCGCGTGTGTAACTGTCTTACACCCGAAATATGGTCATGGATCCAAGAACACCGATCATCATGTGATGTCTTGGAGCGACAAAACATAATCGATGCATACTTAATGAATAACACATTCTTATCTTGATATCTAAATGAGGGATCATCTTATTATGCTAATAAAATGCCAAACAAGCAATATAAGATGCAACAAACATCATATGTTTATAAGTGAAATGATATGGTTCTTGCACTTGATCTCCATCATGTGCATCGTGGTATGATCACTATCATACCTCTATGTGTAAGGCCAAGGTCTATGGAACTTACACATTATGCGTGTTGTAAGAGTATCAACTTCTACTTCTACTTACAACATCACCATATCATGACACTAGCCTAGCAACAATCTAAACTAGACGCCTCTAATCTATCCATTGCAAGTTTTACGTGGCTTAGGTATTTCGAAGATAGAACCGTTCTTACCTACGAACATGAACCACAACGAGCATAACCAAAATTTTGGCAACTCGTTGCAAATTAGATATTGACTATAGTAGGAGAGACAGACACCCGCTAGCCACTTATGCAAAACTAGTTGCATGTCAAGCGTGGAACATGTCTCATGTGCGAGGACATGCAAAGTTTGTCCGGGCCGCTTCATCCCACTATGCCACCAATATCCAAAATACAACTAAGAAGAAATAACATGATCATTATTTCCCACATACTCATATCTGCACTACCCGTGCAAAGCATCTACACATAGATCCGGCTCTGATACCACTGTAGTTTTGCAACATAGAAAACAAAAATTTTCCTACGACGGGAACAACTATGTACCAAGATCTATCTACTAGATACAAACAACGGCCGGATGTATATCCGTAGAGAACATACCCTTGAAGACCGACAAAGCTTAACGATTTCAAACTCGTGGTTGATGTATATGATCTCTTGCCGATCTCAAGATCGAGAGGAAGTCCTAGCACCGCAAATCAGCGGCGCATCCGTGCTCGCACACACGTCCGAGGCACCAAGCAACCTTCGCCTCCTCGCTCCAGCGATGCAGCGAAAGCACAACTCTTTCTTGCCGAATAGCCACCGGGAACATTTATCTCGCTAGTCCGAGACCATGGGGGATAAATACTAGAGTGGGTGAGAGATCTTTCACGAGGAGGTGTGAGTGAGAAGTGAGGAGGGGGGCACCCCAAGGGGGTGGCTGGCGCATGGGGCTGCCCCTTGCCCTCCCTCCATTGATGTGGGTGGACACTCCACTCACAGAATGCCTTTCAATTCCCTCCACTAAAAAAACCCACTCAAATTCCCATTAAATTTCCACCAAATTTAATGCAAACTCTCATTAAATAAAACTCTTTTATTTATTCAGAATTTTGTCAATTACTTTAATGAAAAACATTCACATATAACCCCTTTCTAGTATTTCATTTCACATGCAAAAACACTTTCTACAATTTCACCCAAAACCCGTTTCGGTATCTAGTGAAATAAATTCCTGCGCTTGTTATTCTTTTTGGCATGAAACTTTTGCTCCAAATGGATGTCGGTGTCTGTTAAGTGTGTCACCCTACGATTCGCGAATAATGCGTACATGATCGATACCCCTCTCCGATCAATAATCAGAAGCGGGACCTGGAGATCCGTACTGACTCCCACACATTCATCGATGACTTTCTTGTGATCATGTCTGAGATTCGCGATATATTACATGTCCGAGATTCGATCATCGGTATATCCATACCTAGTTTGATCTTATTACTGACATGTACTCTTTTCTCATTCCCGTGATATAACATTCTAGTGATCAAATCACTTGCTTGCAAGCTAATCCATGTGATATCACCAAGAGGGCCCATAGTATATCTATCCATCATCGGGATGAACAAATTCCACTCTCGATCCATGGGCCTCAACATAACACTTTAGTAGTACTGAACCCATCTTTATAATCACCCTGTTATGGTGTGACATTTGATGTTATCAAGATACTCTTCCGGTGTTAGTGATTGACATGATCTCATGGTCTAAGGATTAGGATCACTTCGTATGATGTTATAGCAATATAAACTCGATGACTTTGATCGTAATGCTATACTTCGGATGAATGTTCATCACACCATTAAACTAATGTTGTGACCTCGTTATTAACAACATCCAATGTCCATGATCAGGAAACCTTGATCATCTTGTTAATCAATGAGCTAGTTTATGAGAGAGGCATAACTAGGAACTTTCTGTTTGTTTATTAAACACACATGTATTAATGTTTTAGTATTAATACAATTATAGCATGTAAAATAAACATCTATAATATACTTGGAATATACATAATAACCACTTTATTATTGCCTCTTAGGGCATATTCCCTTCACATTGAGTGCACATTTGTCGCCGATCATCCGCTATCGCCGCCCTCTAGGAGGAACCGTCGCAGTGGAGAGCAGAGTCAGAACTGGTTCGGTCTAAGAAGGTCGCGCTCACTTGGGTGGTTTGGACCAAGCCGGGCTCACTTTGCACCCTGGCAACTGCTCTGTTATCCACCTGTGAGAAACCACCGAGCAGAAGAGCCTCACACGGCGGAGGGGGCTCTCTATCCGGTATTTCATACTTGAGGGGGTTAATTGCCCCACCTGAAACTTGGGGTTGTTTTCCGTCCAAAACCTTATACATACGGGGTGATTTGGACTTCTTTCCTTTTAAAATATAAGAGGTTTTAGCTTTGTGAGACAAATATATTTGGACTACTTTTAGCATATAGGTTCACTTAAGTTTGAAGTGAATCTAACACCAAAAAAAAGTCTAGATATATTTTTTTATCCAAGCAGGGACTGTGACCATTCAATTCCTCTAGTGGAGGGAGCCCAACCACCCAACTTTAGACCTTAAAGAGTACCACATATGAAAAAAGCAACAATGGAAGAAATAATCCTCAAAATGCTCACGAATGCCAAAATAAGAGCCAGTTTGAGCCCATATTCCTCACACTGCTATAATGGTTAGAAAAGGAGATGGTAGTTGGAGACTGTGTGTGGCTACAATATCCTCAACTCAATCACTATCAAGAACAAGTTCCCTATGCTAGTAATTGAGGACCTACTAGATGAGTTATATGGAGCAGTCATATTCAACAAATTAGATTTAAGATCTGGGTATCATCAGATTAGAATGAATGTGGAAGATATTCCAAATACTACTTTTAAAACCCACATGGGACATTACTAGTATGTGGTAATGCCCTTTGGGTTGATAAATGCCCCAGCTACATTCCAAAACCTTATGAATACAATTTTCAAGCCACATCTCAGGAACTTCATCTTGATCTTCTTTGATGATATCTTGGTATGCAACAAAACCTTGCATGAACATTTGGAACACCCAAAGATCACATTTCAACTACTCCAACAACACTCCTTATTTGTCAAGTTATCCAAATGTTCCTTTTCTACTTCCCAAGTTGATTATTTGGGACATGTAATTTCTAGAGCTGGTGTGGCCACCAAAACACAAAATATCTCTGCTATTGTTAACTGGCTAGTACCTCCCAATGTTTCTAAACTAAGAGGATTTCTTGGCCTGACTGGTTACTACATGAGATTTGTAAAAGATTATGGCAAAATTTGCAAACCTCTTCATGATTTATTGAAAAATAATTCCTTCCAATGGACTGCTGAGCACACTGCTGGATTCAGCAAACTTAAGGAGATAATGACCACCTGTCCTATTCTGGCTTTACTTGAATTTTCCAAACCTTTTGTATGAAGGCTGATGCATATGGATAGGGCATAGGATCTATACTCATGCAGGCTGGCAGGCCAATTACATATCTTAGCAAAAGTCTAGGCCCCAAAGCTATAGCTCAATCAACTTATGAGAAGGAGGTTGTGGCCATACTAGAGGCTCTAAAAAGATGGAGACATTACCTTCTGGGAAACCCTATTATCATCAAAAACAGACCACCAAAGCCTCACGTTTATGAAAACTCAAAAGCTCACTAATGGGATACAACACAAACTTCTGCTGAAACTTCTGGAGTTTGATTACACTATTGAATACAAGAAGGGGAAGGAAAATATTGTAGCCGATGCCCTCTCTAGAAGAGATGCTAAGTGTCATGCTCTAACTGTCTATGCTCCAGAATGGATAGAAGATGTCAAACTCAACTACATCCAAGACAAAAACAATGGTAAAATGCTTCAAAGCTGGCATCAGATGTTTCTGAGAACCCTCAGTACTCCATCAAAGATGGAGTGATCAAACATGGTGCCAAAATTTATGTGGGAGAATCAACTAATATGAGACTCACCCTCGTGGAAAACTTCCATCAATCAGACCTAGGGGGCTTTCATGAGCAAAAGCAACATACCAGAGAATCAAGAGGGTTTTTTGCTGGCCAAATCTCAAGAAAATGGTGGAAAAATTGTCTTAGAGTGCCCTACCTGCCAGTTGGTCAAAGTGGAACACATAAATCCAGCTGAACTCTTACAACCATTAACAATACCGGGCACTCCTGGGTCTTCTATTATTCTAGACTTCATTGAAGCATTACCCAAGTCAAATGGGAAAGAGGCAATCCTAGTGGTGGTGGATCGTTTAACTAATTATCCTCATTTCATGGCCATTGCTCACACTTACTCAGTGGATCAAATAGTCACATTGCTCCTGGATAACATTGTTCGCCTGCATCAACCACCAAAGGAAATTATATCCGGCTGTGACAATATATTCACCAGTATGATCTACCAGCAAATATTCAAGGCAATGAGGGTAACACTGAATTCAGCACTACATACCATTTGCAGAATGATGGTCAAACCGAGCGGATTAATCAATGCCTAGATGCCTATCTCCTCAGCATGGTGTTCCAAGAACCTAAACAATGGACAAAATGGTTAGCAATATCAGAATGGTGGTACAATACCTCCTACCACTCATCCCTCAAAATGACTCCTTTTGAGGCACTATACCACTATCCTTTCCAATGGTGGGTGAGTTTCACATCACATAGGAGATTTGTCCAACAACACATCTCACACTTTTATAATGTGAGAACATGCTGACACAACTAAAGTCCAATTTACTGGCAGCTTAGAACAATATGAAGGTCTATGCTGATCAGAAGCACACAGACAGACAGTACCAGGTGGGTGACATGGTATACCTGTGGATGTAACCCTATCGTCAGAACGCATTTGGTCTCATAGGATCGCTCAAATTGTGCTCCAAGTACTATGGGCCATTCAAAATTTTGGCTCGTGTGGGAGAGGTCTCTTACCGTCTACAACTATCTGAGACAACCACCATCCACCCAGTGTTTCACATCAGCCAACTCAAGAAACATGTTGGCAACAAGCCATTCACCTACCACATGTTACGATGGTGACTCTAGAGGGCAAGATCAAAACAACACCATTCGTAGTCCTGGACGAACGCATCATCAAACGACAGAAGACACTAGTGAAATAACTAATCATTTATTGGGAGAGCCTCGGGCCCGAGGATGCAACATGGGAAGACCTTCGCTTCATTGAATCCCGGTTTTCCTCTTTTCAGCCTTGAGGACAAGGACTGTCTCAAGGGGGCGGCATTGTCAGTACCCTAAAGGTACACCACACCTGGGTTCAGTTATCCAACGGTCCACCTGAAGCGGACATGTGAAGAAGAGATCAATGTCTATCTTGTTTTACTCAGACGCATTTATTGCTTTACCATTTACCCCAATTATTATCGAATGTAATAAATACACTATATATGAGCCAGCTATGCCATGAATGAGAAGTAAGAAAGATGATCTAAATTAGTGTCACTTAGCTGTAATTTTTTCTTCACCAACTACCTCGTCGCATATCATCAGATCCCGACCGATTACCATGAGAAAACTCTACCAAAATTTCCCAATCGACTACCCAAATCCCTATGGGGCACTACGTAACCCCATAAAGCCGTCCAGATGGCTCGACGGCCATCTGGTTCCCTACTCGTGGATCCTATAAAAGGATATTGACGTTCATCCATCGCCAACCAGTACGCACTTCTAACAGTGAAGATCCCATTTTTTGTTGGATCCCAAGCCAGAAAATCATCGAGATGCCGCATAGAAGGTTGAATCTTCACAATTTCCTGAATATCCACCTGCATAAAAAGATGACGGAGAAGGTCCATGTACCATACACCGTGGCCTCGGAATCCAAGGATCACGCCAAATTCTAACATGCCGACCACTGCCAATTCTCCATATGAGTACTTTTTTCAATAGCTCCAGGCCATACTGAATTGTCTGCCAAGTTGACGAAGCATTGCCGGTAAAAACCTTAACTTGAAGTTGTCCTTGAGGGTAATATTTCGCTTTAAGCACCCTCACACATAAACTCTCTGGCTGTGCAATCAACCTACATTCTTGTCGTGCCAAAAGGGCTTGATTAAAAATCCTGAAGTCTCGAAAGCCAAGCCCACCACAAGCTTTGGACGTAACAAATAATCCCAAGATTTCCAATGGGTTTTCTTCTTCCCTTCTTTTGATCCCAGCAGAAATTCCGTACCATCCTTGTTAAATCATCGCATACTGATATGGGTAGTTTAAAAACACTCATCAAATATGTGGGTATTGATTGAGCGATAGGCTTAATTAAAACTTCCTTTTCCACCTTAAGAAGGATGGTCCCATGATAGGATATGATTCATCAATTGTTGTTGCAGGTTTGAGAATCTTCCTTTGTGCATAAGCCCATCCGGGGAGGGAGTTAAAGATATTTTTCCTATGTACCATCCGCTTGCACTTGCAGAATTGTCTTAACTTGCTCATGTAAAGTCAACGGACAACGCTCGCCGAATCCAAGAGAGCTCCATTGAATTTTACAGATCTCACCGTGGTGACACAAGTCATTATCCAGTCCATCCAATGGCGATGAAAGACCAACTTTTCATCATTTGCCTTAAGAAACCCCAATCCACTCTATCGTATGCCTTTGAGAGATCCAATTTATTGGCACAATAATTGTTATATGAATTCCTCTCCGTATGGATATAATGAAAAACTCGAAAGCTAGCAAAGCGTTGTCCGTAATTAGGTGATCCGAAACAAAAGCACTTTGCTCCTTAGAAATAATATCATCCAAAATAGGTCGTAGCATATTCACTGGACACTTCGACCTTCTATATGACATTACACATGGTAATAGGCCTGAAATCGGACATCTTTTTGGATCTTCTATCTTTGGGATAAGAATCAAAGCAGTGTCATTAACCTCACTCGGCATAACCCTAGTAGCAAAAAATAGCTTCGCCGCTGATATAAACTCCTTCAAAACTCCCCAATTCCGCTGAAAAAACCTTGCATGGAAACCATCAGGTCCTGGAGCCTTTACCGGACCAATTGGAAATAAAGCATCTTCGGTTTCTTTAGCAGAGAATTCAGCACATAGCTTCACATTCATATCCTATGACACTGTATTTAATGTGCCTAGTTAATGTTCATGAATTTTGTAGTGGGCTTGTCCTTCAAAATACAACCATAAAATACTAAAAACATTATTGTGCATGTTGGCACTATGCTAACTATGGGGCCAGGTGTAAAAAAGATAAACAAAAATGATGACTCAGGTTGCATGTTAACACCATATTATGCAAGTGGTGCAGTGGTATTCATTCTGATCCTCCTATTACTGTAAAAAATCAAACATCACATGGAAAAGTTGGTACTCCCTCCCTCCCAGTTTAAAGGACACAATTTGCAAACCATGCAATCTCAAAATACTTAGACACAAAAGCATTTAATCTCTGTAATTACTCCCGTGTGAAAAGAACAAAATGCTTGCATGCACATGTATGAACAAATGTGAACACTTTCCTAACTCCTTTTCTCCTCATGCATGTTCTATTTCATACTATTAAATGGACTAATTAGATGACACCTAGGGCCCAGAGAATTGCAAATTGTGTCCTTTAAACCGGGATGGAGGGAGTACTTGCTTTCCTCCAAAGAGTTTCAGACAACCATTGATTTGAAAAAGAAACGGCAAAACTCCGATAGGATTTATTGTCATCGATAAAGTACTTCACATTACTAGACTATTGATTGCACTTTGCGTTCTCACTATAATGAACGGTTCTAAACTAGGTTGAGGGCAGATTTATATATGTAGTAGACAAATGTTGGGGTGACATCTTTTCCTACAGAGGACAGATAAACATAGAAAGAGAGAAAATGAATAACACAGTCTCCAATAAACGTTAATGTTACACACACTTAGGCAACTCCTTGATAGTATAAATATCTCCTCACCATTATGCTCTGCCGACGCTTCGACTGCAGTGTGTTAAGTAGATATTTTGTGTATATTGCATTAGCGATTAGGCCCCTTCTCTATTTTCTGTCTGAAAGTATGGAGGCCTCCCATTATGCCTATATATGTACATGCTTTGTACTCCCTCCGTTTAGAAATATAAGATGTTTTAGGTTTGTGAAAGAGATGTATCTAGACATCTTTTAGTGTATAGGTTTAAATGAATCTAGACATAAAAGGTGTCTAGATACATCTCATTTACAAACCTAAAATATCTTATATTTCCAAACGGAAAAAGTACCAGAGTAATACAACATGTTACGATCCTCTCTCTACAGTGGGGTGCAAAGAACTTTGACGACATCAAACAACGGATTGTGTGGGCGAATACTATTATCGGCCTGCTAGACAAGGCAGAGGACTCTCGGAACCTGTCCTTCCGTGAGAGTCTGAGAGATGGCTACTTAGAGAAATAAAAAAGAAGTTGTTGGGTTTGTGCTTGATTGAGAGAACAATGGCAAGACAAAGATCAAGGCTTACGTGGCTTAGCTTCGGGGATGCAAATACTAAATATTTTCATTCTCAATACAGCCACCGTAGAAGGAAAAAAATCACATTGGTAGTATAAGGGAGAAGTCTGGATGGTCACTCAAGAAAATATGGAGGACACGTTGTTCGATCATTACACAAACAGATTTGGGGTTCCAGCTACTAGAACCTCTAGTCCAAATCTGGAATACATTGGGATGGAGAATGTGAATTTAAATGATCTGGAAAATAATTTTTCAGAGCGCCTCCTCCTCCCGACCCCGTGCGGCGCCGCTGCCGCCGCACCAGGTCGACACCCACGCCCCCGGCCAGCCACCCCCTCCTCTCCGCCGCTGCCGGATCAGCCGCCGAACAAAGATCTAGCGGCGAGGTGGCGACAAGACCCTAGCCCTCTCGCGTGTCGCTTCCATGGCGGCAGAGGCTTGAGATCCAGGCAATGGCAGCGGCGCTCTAGCGGATCTGTAGCAGTGTGGCGTGTGGGCGGCAGACGGCGAGCTCTGACGGCAGCGGTCCCTGGGCGGCGGGGTGGCCGGCGATGGCGAGATCTAGGGTTCCTAGATCGGTCGTCCTCGCCTCCTCGACATCGGCCTGTGTCATCCAGAGGACTTCCGCGGCCTATTTTGCATCATGAGAGTGCCCGGGCGGAGGCCCTGGGTTTGGTGGAGATGGTCATATTCTCCGTCGAAGGCGACCAGCCTACGACTGGATTGGCAGATCTCGCGATCCGTCTTCTAGTCCCAGCAGCGAGGCGGGGAGACATAGGTGCCGGTGAAAACCGATCCATTGGCAGGCGATGGCGACGTTACCACATCGTTACCTTGATGAAGGCATCGCCGTGCACCTTGTGTCGACTTCACTCGTGCTACTCCAGAGGAAACCCTAAGATCTTCGGGTCAGGCGATGGCGGTGCCACGGTGTCGGTATCGCGTTCTCTCCTGGGAGCATCGCCTGTGAAGCAGCGTTGGATGGAAGTGGAAGGAGGGGTGGAGCGGCTAGCGCGCGAGGGGTGGTGCTACTTGTCATCGAGGTGTCGGTGGCTGGTTTGGCGATAGTCTGCGCATCGATCTACATACCAACGACGGGTTGGCGAAAGATTATGAAGGCGGCGACATCCAGAGCGTGTGCATGGGCACAACTCCGTGGATATGCTGAGCGGTTCTAGGCCTCCTTTTGCTTGAGTTCGTGCCGCCGCGCCAAGGCACTACAAGTTCTCTTGACGAGTAGCAATAGTATGGGTAACCATGGGGCGGGGTCAAAACAGGTAGATAGAGGTTTGATAGATCTCGTTGGGGAGCTGTCGATACGGTTATCGTTTTTTTGCTCAGTGTTTTGCTTTGGCGGTTTCGATTTGTATAATCTTTGTAATGGTCTTTTATCAAACAATGTGGTTCTAATAATAAATAAAGGCTGTGTGTATCACTTGATGCAGAGACCGGGGCTCCGCTCCCCATTTTGAAAAAAAAAGATATTTGAAGCTATCAAGCAAATGCTTAATGAGAAAGCCCAAAACTGTATGGTTTTACCATTGCTTTTTACCAAAAGTGTTGGCATATAATTAAGGCGGACTTGCTAGAAGCGTTCGATTGCTTCTCTAATTTTAATGGTCGTGCTTTTGAGCAAATTAGCAATGCCTACATTGTTTTGATCCCAAAAATTCCAGGGGCATGTGGACCAACGGACTTTAGGCCAATAAACTTGGTGCATAGCCAAGCGAAAATTTTCTCCAAAGTTCTGGGTAGACGTTTGAGCTCAATTCTGCCTAGTCTTGTTGGCAGTAACCAAGTAGCCTTCCTCAAAGGTCGTTCTCTTCATAATAACCTTAAGCTCGTCAAGGAATCGATCAAATTCCTTCGGAGGAAAATTTTCAATAGCCTTCTTCTAAAACTGGATGTTGCAAAGGCTTTTGACACGGTCTCATGGCAGTTCTTACTTGAAATTCTTGATAAAAGGGTTTTGGACGATTGGATTTGTATGCTTCTCGGATCCGCCTCCTCTGGCATGCTTCTCAATGGAAATCCAGGGCCTCAAATTTCACATGCTCGTGGTCCTAGACAGGGGGACGCCCTCTCCCCTATATTGTTCATCATAGCTATGGATGCTTTTAGCCTCCTCTCTTTGCCAAAGCCGAGGAAGGAAGGATGATTTACCCTTTCCCTGTGGGCAAATCCATTCCACAGCGACTATCAGTATATGCCAGCGATGTCATTTTATTTTTAGGGGCCTCTAAACCGGATTCTAGGGTTGTGAAGTGGCTGCTCGAGGCCTTTGGAAGTGCCTCGGGGCTGAATTGCAACATGGAGAAAAGTTCAGTATCTCTCATTTTTGGGCAGCAAGATATTTTTACCAAGATCAGTACACTGCTCACTTGTTGATATACCTGGACCTCAAACTCAGTCCAATGGGCTCAGCCCGAGTTTTGTTGGGTTGGGGCGAGCTGGGTTTGGCCCGCTGAGGTTGCTGGACCGAGCCGAGCTCTGGATGCTGGACCGTGGCAGGTTCAGGCTGGCTCAGGCTCGGCCCGGTCCAACTCGTTAGCTCGCTATTTTTTTCAGATTTAATTAGAAGGCCAAATTTAGACCGATTGGGCTGGAAAATGAAGACACCACACGGCCCATTCAGCTGATCGAGAGCTTCTTCGTCAAAACTGAACACAGCGCACGGCCGCCGCTGCCCAGGGGCGGATCCAGGATTCGAGTATAGGGGGGGGGGGGGGGGCGAAGATGACCATAAAGAGGTACAGCACGAAAATATTCAAGTCTTTTAAGTATAATATATATGGATATTAAATTATAGAAGTATAAGTTATGAAATTGAAACAAAGGGACATTTCTACTTGTTTGAGTGTAGATCTACATCCGGATATATCAAAAAGACAATAATTTCATAATAGTGAATTTTGATGTTATTTCTTCGAAGTACACAACATTGTAATGCCGAAAAAGTCATAGAGTTGGAGGTCGAACCACCTCACTTGAAATAGTTACCCAATGCTAAATTCTTCTTAGTCATGGCTTAAGTTGTTAAGTATTTCTATTATTCTAGTTAGCACAAAATAATTAATAATCTATATAATTCGAGCTCCAACTCTACGACCTTCAACTCTAACAGGAATCAAAATAGAAAATAGACACCATGATAATTACACTGAACAATATTATATGTTATAAAGATCGGAGTAGGAATTGACGCATTTTACCTGGTGCTACACGGCGGCAGATCGTAGTTGCCAGTTCAGGAGACGCAGTAGCCGAGAGGTGTGCATTCTCTAATCGCCGATGCGTTGACTCCTAACTTCTCGCTGGCGGCAACGAGGCTCAAGCAACGAATCTCAAAACGCCTGGCGGCTGAGCAGCGGTAGCTCGGAAGAGAAATAAAGCCAAGGATTTGTTTAGGAAGAGAAACAGATTGGTAGATTTTCTTGCTTCAATAGGTAGGCAGTACTACCGTCAGGTTTCTGTGGCATCGTGGGGTTATGGCCTCGGCCCTCCTAACTGGCTAAAACTGTCGTTTTTGGGCTTAGCCCGTTCAGGTGCAGCACGTTTGATAAATAAAGATTAGGATTAAGTGCTAATAAAAGGAGTATTAAGCCTCAAACTAATACTAGTCCCCGCTAATTTACCATGGGGGTGGCCGAACCATGGCGGGGGCCTCGCCACCGCTCGCCCCTCCCTTGGATCCGCCACTTCCGCTGCCTCCTCTGTGCCGCGGCGCACGGCCGCCGCTGTTTCCACCATGTCGCCACACCAATTGGATGCCGACCCGTCCCGAGCGACAACCGCTGCCTCCCGCATGGCCGCCGCCCTGCCCGCACGGCCGCCGCTGCCTCCGCCGCCCCATATAGATGGCCCACCTATCAGTGTCTATCGCCGCTGGGCTCGCGAGCCGGACCGAGCTAGACCGAGTTTGGGGGAAGCTCGGGCCGAGCTCTACTTGGAGGCTCGCCGGCGGCAACGAGCTGGCCCAGGCTCGGCTGGAAAAGCTCGAGCTTTTCTCTGGCTCGGCCCGAGTCCGACCGAGTTAGCCCGTGTCCAGGTATAATTGTAGTCACTGCACCCCCCATCACCTACTTGGGCTTGCTGTTGCATTTTAGGAAAGCTTGCAAAGAGAATTTTCAGGCGCTTATAGACAAGATTAGAAACAGGCTAGCTTCCTAGAAGACTCATATGCTTACTCAAAGTGGAAGATTGATTCTTGTTCAATCAGTTCTCGGTGCAATTGCCATCTTCCACTTGATGTCGCTTGATCCACCTCCCTGGGTTTTTAAATCCATCGACAAAATAAGAAGAGCATTCCTTTGGAAAGAAACTGATGCGGTAAAAGGAGGACACTTCTTAGTAAATTGGAAGACCGTCTATCAACCAGAAAATGGAGGTTTGGAAAGGAATTGGCTTCAAACTATGAGCTGGTTTGGATTCATAGGATTAGTACCTGATCCTGCTGCCAATTTAGATAACCCATCCAATTCATATTAATAGTCTCAACTTTATCTTTTTTGAAAATGAGTATACGTTAATATCACGGAGATATCAATTACATCTGGCCTTTACAACCACTCATGATCTAGAAGTCTTACGGACAAAGCCCAGAAAAAAAGAAAAGGAATAACAAAAAAAATAGTCCCGCTATAGCGATCAATTACTTGCAGCAGCGACACTAACACCACCAGAACAACACAAAAAGTCCGCCCTCTCCAATAGCGACGTCTTAAACAAGAAAACAGTGCACAAGCGCCATCGTCGTCCGATCAAATATCATAGATTTTCACCCTGGAGAAAGTCATCACTCACGAAACAATGCCTTCAACAAGGCAATTGCCAGGCACAACCAATTATACCTTGTTTGGATTGTTGTTTTTTAGTCATGTCGTTTTGAATTTGTGAAGAGGTTCAGCAGGAACAGTCCGTATAATCCGGTGGTTTTGGCTAAAATACGACATTCCAAACGGGGCATTAAGGTTATACCTTGGATTTTCATCCTGCAAGATAAGACCGTGAAGTTCTTTTGTGCTACTGCCCCCACTTTCCGACGTCACTTTTATAGGTCATGAATCACCAATAAAATTCCACATCACCACTAGGACTCGAACCACCATTGGTATTCCTCTGATCTCGGCTTTCATGGCATTCACCGCACACTACTTCATCATGGAACTAAACACATGTTCCACGATGGTAACAGGCTGCCGAGATTTGCCTCGCTCTCTCTGAAACCAAACGGTCAGAAAAACATGGTTACACGCGACCGTATCCCTCCAATCCGGCAATCTCTGGGCATAATTCGCCCAAGAGAGTTTGCTGACGAAGCCTTCCAAAATTCGCCACTCTGACCAGATAAAAAGGGCAATCAACAAGTAGATCCTCATTTTGGCGCGAGAGGAATCCTAGGACCGCTGCCTTTATTCAACAAGCGAACGAGCAGGCCCCACGCCGCCATCCGCCACCCAACAACGACGAAGGAAGAAGAACCTCCACCGCAGTAGGAAATCAATGCACGTTGCAACAACCGTGACCTGCGCATATCGGGCTCGCGCTGCCTAAATCAAGCCGCCGCAAGGCCGGCCGGTCGTCGGCGAACACTGCACCGCCGTGCTGCCGCGGGCTAGACCGCCGCATCCCGCCGCCCATCTCCTGTGTCGTCCATCGAGGGCACAGCCGTCGCGCATCCATCAGACTTCGACTCCGCGTGGGGAAGATTCCACCCAATGCGCCTCCTTGCCCCTGCCTTTGGCGGCGGGGCGCCGCCACCATCATCGGCACCGGCGATGGCAGCGGCCAGGTTAGCCAAGGGGGGATGGTGACCCTCCGTAGCCGCCGCCGCATGAGCGACCCAGGAGGGGAGGTGCGTTTTCTAAGACGCTTCAACTTTTATCTAAATTCGTACGTACCTACTTATGTACTTAGACTAGATCCTTTCGTATCTACATAAAGTTGAAGACATTAATATGGACAGGAGGAAGTAGCTTTAAGTATATAGCCCATAAAGAAGAATGACCAACTTGTTCAGTAAGGGGCCCATAAAGAAGATGAAGAACTTTCTCAAGAAGGGAAGAACTCGATCAAGGACTTTTTTCAACATACCGTATTTTATTAGAAAATAGTGGTAAAACTGAGATGCTAGTATAGTGGTAAAGTTTCGGTACATATCACGGATTTGCCGCATTATTGGCACCTCCTGTGGTTGCAATCCTAATCCTTCGAATTCAGAGGACATGGTTGAAGTTTTTCTTATATATAATAATAAGGACAAACTAAGACCATAACGTAGAGTGCTCCACCGTTTTAGCTCTCACCGATTAAAGTAAGTCTGGATGAGTATGCAATGGGTCGGAGACAAGAGAACTTTTTGGATAGCACTGCACCAATTAATTAATTGATTAATTTGCAGAGTCCGCATACGCATGCATCTTGAAATTTTCAGAAGCATAAGACAAGAGGCATATCATATATTTGGATATGGGTGCACCATTTAGTTTGCAGAGTGCACATAAGTACGTACATGTCTATTGATTTTCAAAGGCTGTAAGTGTCAGCCACTACAAGAAAGATTTGAGGCGCCGACGACTAGCTGCTGTCGTCGAATAGGCTGTGCCGAAGGAGGCCGTCGGCATAGCGTCTTTGACGTACGTCCTGGTCGGCACAGCTCCATGGTCATTGGCACAACCTCTTTCTCTCGGCATAGCGTCTCCCAGCAGGCCCTGCGTGTCAGACAACGGCCGTCTCCGATAACGGCCCAGCCTGGAGCTACGTCGACGGCCAGGCCGTCGGCACAGAAATGGAGCTACGTCGACGGCCAGGCCGTCGGCATAGCCTAAAATGATTTTCTTATTTTTTTTAATCTTTGAATTGTTTGACTCGTTAATCTCTTGCTTGGATCATTTTTAACACTATTAATAGTTAATAATTTATTAAATTGCAGCCTTGGTCAAAGTTCCCAGTCGGTCGCCCATCCTAACACTACTCTAACTCGGTCACCCATCCTAACACTACTCCAGCTCTAGTACGTTTAACTTTCTCGTTTCTTCAGAATCTCTTTCCGCAAAGCAATTTATAATTGTTGTCAATAATATGATATCAATCCTATTAACACTTATATCATCATGTCATATGGTTGTACTTTTTGAAATTACAAGCAATTATTTAAGTAAATAACAATGAATAAATAAAAATATTATTGAATAAAAATAAAAATATAATGATTTTTTTATTTTTTATTTAATATGGAATAATTAATATCTTTAAATCTGTAAATCGGAATTCGGCAAATAATATGTCTAGATTAATTAAAAAATAAGAGAAATCCAAATATGATATCAATATAAACTTATCACAAACTATGTTGTGATTCTTATCATAATTTTATTTGCCCGTTTAAAATGACACGCATAAAGATTCTTAGCTCGGGGTTGAGACTCGCAAAAATTGAAGTGGATCTATGATAAAACAACATATTTTAAACCTAAAAATGATTTTTATAAAACATTATGAGTATCCGATCATGTACCTGTAGTTCATATCTAACCCACTTCCTACTGATTCATCACGAATTTGTCCTTTTCTCCAGGGATAGATGTAAAGGTTTGAGATCCCCCTGTTATGACATTATCCATGTAAGGTGGTCTAGTATTTTTGAAAAATGTGATGGTAGAATTTTGGATTAGCCATTTGGTGGTTGCTTCACAAAACCGTCCGTTTTTTGCACTCGAAAAATGGAAAACGGCTTTTTGGTGCGACGAAACGGAAAACTTCCACCTGAAACATTGTTCGCCATCCCATGATGCACACTTATGCATAATATGGACACATTTTCACAAACTATGCCTTCATTCTATCCATAACATTGGTCATTTGACCCAAAAGTCAAGAAACCTCGAACGAGATAGGTCATTTTGTAAAGGTTTGTTTGAGACATAATCAATATACCAAGTTTGATATTTTTCCTTCTAACTATGTCACATAATATGACACCACGCGAAGGTTTCGCATTGTTTGGATCGTTTTACAATTTATAATGCCCGTTTTAAATTATCATTAAACTTTGTCGAAGGGCGGGCATGAAGATTCTTAGCTCGGGACTGAGACTCGCTAAACTTGAAGTGGATATATGATGAAACAACATATTTTGAACCTAAAAATATTTTTTGTAAAAAATCATAAGCATCCGATCATGTACCCGTAGTTCATATCTGACCCACTTCCTACGGATTCGGCACGAATTTGGCTTTTTCACCCGGGATAGATAGAAAGTTTTGCGATCCTCCTGCTGTGACATTATCCATGTAAGATGGTCTAGTATTTTTAAAAAATATGATGGTAGCATTTTGAATTAGCCATTTGGTGGTTGCTTCACAAAACCGCCCGTTTTTTATACTCGGAAAATGGAAAACGCATTTTTGGTGCGACCAAAAGAAAAACTTCCTCCTGAAACATTGTCCGCCATCCCATGATGCACACTTATACACAATATAGACACATTATTACAAACTATGCCTTCATTCTAGCCATAACATTGGTTATTTGACCCGAAAGCCAAGAAAGCTCGAACGAGATAGGTCATTCGTGAAGGTTTTTGTAAGACATAATCAATATACCAAGTTTGATATTTTCTCTTCTAACTATGTCACATAATATGACACCACGTGAAGGTTTCACATTGTTTGGATCGTTTTTGAATTTATAATGCCTGTTTTAAACTATCGTTAAACTTTGTCAAAGGACGGACATGAAGATTCTTAGCTCGCGGATGAGACTCACTAAACTTGAAGTGGTTCTATGATAAAACAACATATTTTAAACCTAAAAATGATTTTTATAAAAAAATATGAGCATCCGATCATGTACATGTAGTTCATATCTGACCCACTTCCTACCGATTCAGCAGGAATTTGTCTTTTTCACCAGGGATAAATGAAAAGGTTTGAGATCACCCTGTTATGACATTATCTATATAAGGTGGTCTAGTATTTATTAAAAATGTGATGGTAGCATTTTGAATTAGCCATTTGGTGGTTGCTTCACAAAACCGCCCGTTTTTGTACTCGAAAAATGGAAAAGGGATTTTTGGTGCGACGAAAAGGAAAACTTCCTCTTAAAACATTGTTTTTCATCTCATGATGCACACTTATGCACAATATGGACACATTATAATAAACTATGCCTTAATTCTAGCCATAACATTGGTCATTTGACCTGAAAGCCAAGAAATCTCAAACGAGATAGGTCATTTTGTGAAGGTTTTTTTAGACATAATCAATATACCAAGTTTGATATTTTTACTTCTAACTATGTCACATAATATGACACCATGCGAAGGTTTCGCATTGTTTGGATCGTTTTTGAATTTATAATGCTCGTTTTAAACTAGCGTTAAATGTCGAAGGGCGGGCATGAAGATTTTTAGCTCGGGGCTGAGACTCGCTAAACTTGAAGTGGATCTATGATAAAACAATATATTTTAAACCTAAAAATGATTTTTTTTTAAATCATGAGCATCCGATCATGTACCTGTAGTTCATATCTGACCCACTTCCTGCCAATTCGGCAGGAATTTGTCTTTTTCACCAGGGATAGAGAGAAAGGTTTGAGATCCTCCTGTTATGAAATTATCCATGTAAGGTGGTCTAGTATTTTTGAAAAATGTGATGGTAGCATTTTGAATTAGCCATTTGGTGGTTGCTTCACAAAACCGTCCTTTTTTTGCACTCGAAAAATGGAAAACGGATTTTTGGTGCGACGAAAAGGAAATCTTCCTCCTAAAACATTGTTCGACATCCCATGATGCACACTTATGCACAATATGGACACATTATCACAAACTATGCCTTCATTCTAGCCATAACATTGGTCATTTGACCCGAAAGCCAAGAAATCTCGAACGAGATAGGTCATTTTGTGAAGGGTTTTTTTTGAGACATAATCAATATACCAAGTTTAATATTTTTCCTTCTAACTATGTCACATAATATGACACCACGCGAAGGTTTCACATTGTTTTGATCGTTTTTGAATTTCTAATGCCCGTTTTAAATTATATATAATGTTTTATGTTTCACTTAATTTTTGTTATAAATGTGTAATATTTGAGTGTAGATAGATAGATCTTATTTTTCTACAAATTTTAATATATTATTTGTATTTTTTTGAATTAGAATGATTTAGTTATGATTTTTCAAAAAATAATGAGATAAAAGGAAAAAATCTGGAGGCCTATGCCGACGACCTAGCCGTTGGCACATACCAAACAAATCGGGAAGGCGGTCGGCACAGCCTAGCTGCCTAACGTTGTTTTCATCACGGTGTCTGAACTGGGGCTACGCCGAGGGCCACCCTCGACACATGCCTCTCTACTACGCCGTCGGCCACGCTACGCCGAGGGCTACCCTCGACACTGTCATCTATACCGACGGCCGTCCCTACGCCAACGGCCGGACTGGTCGGCTGGCCAGGGAAGGCAGCTACGCCGACGGCCCCGACATTTGGCCGTCGGCGTAGCCGGCCGGCCGTCGGCGTCTTAGTTCTTTCCTATAATGAGCCATGGCACTGCTGATTCTATCCACGCACGTGGCCGGTACATGGCCTGCATATATACCAGTATATAGAACATAAAAATATGGATCCTACTATCCTTTCTTCACATAAAGTAGCAAGAGATTGCTGGACGTTTAGATCCCGAGCTATACGGGAGCCCGTTTTTTTGAACCATTGGAAATATGTATTTCAAAGTTGTAAAAAATTCCAAGCAATTTTTTTAGATATGTACAAAACAATGTGCTCTACCACCGTGAAGAAGTCTCAACTCGAAATATCTAGACATCTAAAGTAGTGAACGATGCCAAATTTCAAACCACCATTTTTTTTCCATTTTGTTGAGACCAAAATATGAGGTATTTCGGGTTCAGAATTTGTGTGTTTGGTAGAGTACATCATTATCTATGTCCCGAAATTTGTTTCAGAATTTTTTTGGTACTTTGAAATTAACTTTTGAGCTAAATACACCAATAGTCCTAAAAGTTGTCCACCAGGTGCACTTTGGTTCTAATTATTGCAAAATGGGATGGAAGTAGTCCCAGAAGTTATCAACCGGTGAACTAGTAGTCCTATAGGCTTAGCTCGTTACACGTGTTCAGAAATCATAGCTGGTAATTTTTCTAATAAACCCCTCTCTGTCTGCTATTTTAACTTTTTTACCACCTGTCTAGTGCCCCACCTTTTTCTGCCTCTATCGCAAAACGGCAGCTTCCATCTGTGCTTCTTTCCCAATCGAGAGCTGGCCAGAGCAGAGCACGGCAAGGTCAGGTTGGCGTGGAGGGCACCTGGTGCATTCTTAATAAGAGTAACAAGGAACCAATTACTTCATACAAATATGACACTATTTCAACTGCATACTAGATGTTAACAGAGGATGAATTTAAACAGGGGATGAATATAAACACAACCTTTATCCACTTCACACTATATTAGTACTCCATCCGACCCATATTAATTGACTCATATGTGCCTAGATTCGGATGTATCTAGCTAAAACTTGATTAGATACATTCGTATCTAGATAAATCTAGGTCAACTAATATGGGTCGAAGAGAGTAACTTAAATGTCTTTAACGATTACAAATTTAACCTACAATGCCCTATAGTGCAATATTCATATAAGTCAAACAGTGTAACTTAGAGTTCACATAAACATGAAAAGTTCAGAGAAATGACCCATGTTCTTAAATCGGTGAAAGTTCAGAGAAATATGCCATGTTTAGGATTGATACATGTAGTTCATATATGATCAGGATTTACTAGGACGGCGCAACCTACATGGATCAAATACTTCAATCCGCACTTGTTCAATCTATTTGATCAAACTAATCCACAATCTGCACTCTTGTAGACCATGGTTTCCACTACGTACACGGGTAGGAGAACTGAGATTGGATGAGCGCGGACAGGAGAACTGATATTGAATAAGTTTCGGAGAAAAAAGACGACATACCGTAGTCCGGCGGCTGCTCCTCCCACCCTCGGTACCACGGTTCCGGCGGCATCGCGTCGAAATCGATGGCACGGTCGACTGCGATGGCAAGAACTGCGTCGCAATCGTGGCCTCCGGAAAACAACTCCTGTGGTGTGGGTGCTACACAATATAAGCACTACGTATTTATGCTCATGTATGTGTGCTCCTGTCATTTATTAAGAGGCCACATCTGCACGATGTGTTTTGTTATGAGACGCCAAAAAATACAAGGGCCTTTATGTGAGTCGATCAGGTGTCTTTCGCCACTATAGTTTTTCCAATTTGGAATAAATGGGACTACTAGTGCATCAGTTGACAACTTTTGGGACTATTTTATCCCATTTTGCAACAATTAGGAACAAAGTGTATCTGGTGGATAACTTTTAGGACTAGGGGTGTATTTAACTCTTAACTTTTCAAGTTCCCAAAAAATATAGATAGATAGGGCTTCATGAATGTAGCTCGGGAACCATTAGTAATCTTGTTTGCTCTACATTTTCTCTCCAGCAGAAAGGAAATGAGGTGCAGAGGCGTATGCAAGCGAACAAAGCAAAGTGCAATATTGAAAGTTGAAGGGCAGTGAACAAACTGGTATATAGTACCACTGTCGGTGTTAATTTGGACAGAAGCGGGGTAACTCATAAGGAAAATGATTCACATTCCCCGGACGATGGGCCGTTTTCATCGTCTGGGTCGCTCGCTTCACGCTTTCTCGCTAATTCAATACACGTACACCACTTATCTTATCCTCTCGTTCTCATCCACCAACTACTCTATCTCCTCTATAGTCCCTCACAACGAGAGATTCCTCGACGGCCTCGCACCTGCTCCACCGCCCCTGCCTCCAGCGAGTCGCATCCACGACCATGCCCTCCTCCTCTTGATCGCCTGCCACCTCCTTGCCCCAGCGCCATCGCCGCCCCCACCTCCCCTGCCTCCTGAACCTCGCCGGAGTCAAGGGCCGTGCCTAGCCAGACAAGGCCGCCTGCAAGGTCGTCGACACATGCGAGGTCTAGCAGCCCGTCGTGCGCTGCTCCGCCGGCACGTTCACGAGCCGCTCGATGAGCTTGCTTCCACGGGCGGCCGAGCTTGCTTCTATGGGCGGCCGACCTTGCTGCCACAGGCGGCCGTGGTTGCTTCCAGCGACGACCGAACTTGCTTCTAGCGGTGGCTGAGCATGCTTCCACGGACCGTCGAGCTTGCTTCCCGCGGTGGCCGAGCTTGTTTCCATGGGCGTCCGACCTTGCTGCCACGGGCGGCCGTGGTTGCTGCCAGCGGCGACCGAACTTGCTTCCAGCGGTGGCTGACATTGCTTCCACGGACGGCCGAGCTTGCTTCCATGGGCATCCTTGGTCACTGCCATGGGCGGCCGTGGTTGCTTCCAGCAGCGGTGGGCCTGGCTTTTGCTACAAGTTCTCCGACGAGGTCTTCCGGCTAAATTCTCCGGCGATGTCTTCGACGAAATAGGTTTTTTGCTATATTAGAAGAACTTTGTTGCTATAACCGTCTTGTGGTTTTGCTACAACAGTGTCAACTATTTGTTACAAGGTCTCCGGCGAGAATCACCAACGAGTTTTTCCGACGATGTCTCCGACGAAGTCGGTTTTGCTACATTAGCATAAATTTTTTGCTGCATGGTCTCCGACGAGGTCTCCGGCGAGATCTCCGACGAGACGTTCTATTTCTAAAACGAACCGTTTTTTTATTTCGGAAGCAAAAGCGGAAACATATGTAGCAAAAACGGGATGTTTTGCAGTAAAAACAGGATCTGTAGGAGAAAAACAGCACACGTGTGAGGCAACGGACCAGGACGATGAAAAACTTGTATTGTCCGGGGGACGCTCAGAATCGTCCAACTCATAAGGGATGCAGCTACACCCCACGGAGGAAGGAGTATAAGTAGTTCTATAGTCCGTAGAACTACACTAGTAGTAGTACTGGTTTTGGTTTCCACATCTTGCTGTGGAGGAGAAAGCGAAGCGATGGACTACTCAACGCCGCTGTCCCTCTTCGACCGCGCCACCTTCGATCTCTTCGTCCCTGTCGTGTTTGTCTTCCCGGCGCCGACTCCGTCTAACGAGGCTCTCAAGGGGGGGCTGCACAGGGCCGTGGCGGCGTACCCTCAGCTGGCAGGACGCCTCGTCGTGGACCAGCATGGAAGGCGTTCCATCCACGTCAACAACCAGGGCGTACTTGTCCTGGAGGCAGCGGCGTCCGTCGAACTGGCGAACGTCGACTTTGTGGTGGACGGCAGAGTTGTCTCCGACATCGGTGCCATGTACCCTAGGCTGCCCCAGCCGGAGGTAAGTATTCATGTTTAGGAGGCAGCGAAGCTGCTGTGTGGTCTTGACCGGATCTAACGGTGTTGTGCTACTCTCGTGCTTGTAGGAGAGCATCGGCTCGGCCGTGCTTCAGATGAAGCTAACCCGTTACAGCTGCGGCGGCCTTGTGGTGGGCCTCACCTTCCACCACCAAGTCCTCGACGGCACGGCCCTAGACGGCTTCCTCACAACCTGGTCCAGGGCGGTGCGCCAAGGCGCCGACTTCACGCCTCCATCCCCTCTTCTGGACCGCGGGTTCTTCTTGGCAGACGCAGACGCAGACGCAGGCCGAGTGCCACTGTTCGACCACGGGTCCACCGAGTTCAAAACCTCCAGCGGCGACGACCACCGCGGGCGCGGGATCTGCCGCGACATGAAGACTGTCATGGTGAGCTTCACGCCCGAGTTCATTGCCGGGCTCAAGGCCCGCGTCGGCACCACCTGCACCAGGTTCCAGTGCCTGCTCGCGCACATGTGGAAGAAGACCACCCAGGCTCGCGGCCTCAGCCCCGAGGAGTTCACCCAGGTGAGGGTGGCCGTCAACTGCAGGGGCAGGGCCCGACCTATCGTCCCCTCCGACTACCTGGGCAACATGGTGCTCTGGGCGTTTCCGAGGCTTCAGGCCCGGGACGTCCTTAGCTCCACCTACGGCCATGTCGTCTCCGTCATCCGCCAAGCCGTGGCGCGCGTCGACGCCGACTACATCCAGTCCTTCCTGGACTATGGCGCGGCGGCGGACGCGCGGGGGCAGGAGCTCAGGGCCACAGCGCCGCCCCATGGTGCCATGTGCGGTCCGGACATAGAAGTGGACAGCTGGCTGGGTTTCGGGTACCACCGCCTTGACTTCGGCGGGGGCCCGCAATCCCTGCTCCTGCTTCCCGACATGCCGGCCGAGGGGATCATGGTCTTCATGCCCTGTGTGGACAACAAGGGCGGCGTCGATGTCCTCATCGCCCTGGAGGAGGAACACGTCACGCCATTCCTCAAGATATGCCACTCCTTAATTTGATGCCGTGCACGTGTGGTACGTTGGCCGATCGAGGTTTGATGATTATCTAGCTACGGCCGGCCCCTTGTTTCACACACAAAACACTTATTTTCTTGTTTGAATGAAGAAGCTCTTTAATGTTACCAACTTGTTTTCCCATTACTGTAACTACTCCCTCCATTTGAAAATACAGTATAAGATTTGGAAATATAAGATGTTTTAGGTTTATGAATAAGATGTATCTAGACATATTTTAGTATCTAGATTTATTTGAACCTATACACTAAAAGGTGTCTAGATACATCTCCTTTACAAATCTAAAACATCTTATATTTCTAAACGGAGGGAGTACATGTAATCCATCAATAAATTTTTACCACATTACTATTACCTCTCTTCCGATCCCTATATAACTATCTATCTTTCTATATCACATTTTTTTTTGCGAAATTTTCTATATCACATTTGAATCTAAAGAACAATAGATTCTCCACTTGCATCCTAGCTAGCTATCCATCAATGCGTGATTTTCACGACATCCTGCAGAGAGCCCTGTTCCTCTTATCCGCTTCAATGGTGATCCATTAGTGCCTTTCGAAGTGATCTTCTTGTTGTTTTGAATAGTAAATGCTGCTTAGATCAAGCCCGTGATAGCTCCTTAGAAGTAGGAGTGGCTCCCAGCAAATGGCCATTCAGGAGGCCTACTGTTAGGTCATGTCCTTGAGAGCTCCTTAGAAGTAGTAGGAGACACGGACAAGGGGGAGTTCTTCGTTAGTGCAACGATTCTCCACAAATCGTCTCGCTTCATCTTCCAGTCCATCGGTGTCTATGGCCCTGTAGATCATGCGCGATCTGAGGCTTTTCTTAATGAGCTGGAAGATAAGGTGTTTGCGTCTCAATATCCAGTTGTAATATTTGGGTGATTTCAAGGGACAAGAACAACCGAAATATAGAATGGCCAAGGGTGAAACGGTTTAATGACTGCATCGCAAGGATCGGACCGGGGGAAGTGGCTCGCTCCGGAGCCAAGTTTACATGGTACATGTTCCATTAAACAACATAACCCGGTCACAAGTGTTCTGGACAGGGTTTTGATCTCACCAGCAAGGGAGATGAAATTTCCCTTAACCACACTTGCTGCTGAAACGCAGATAGGATCTGATCACACGCCACTTATTCTAGACAGCGGGGATGAGGCGATTATTAAATCGAATAGGTTATTCTTTAAAAATAGTTGGCTTGGCAGCATGGTGGTTTCGGTGTGGAGCAACCTGTTAGCTCAGCCTAGCAGCAGACGACATCCAATTGACGTTTGGAACTCACAATCAGATGGGCTATGAAGACACCTCGAGGGCTAGGAAGCGAAGCTTGACAAAACCAACGGAGATAAAAACAACCTAATCCTCCAAAAAATCCAAGAGCTCGACGATTAAACGGACTCTACAAGTCTGGACATTACGGGAAAAAATGTCATTGCCGTGTCTTCAAACCTTTGCCTTGTGTCCAACATCGCGGAACATGGCAAAGACAATACATGTAAAACCCACGGCAAAGATTAAGTACACAACATATTTTTTAAAAAAAACACGGCAAAATAACAAGAAAACACACGGCAAAGATATACACACGACAAAGTTTAGATAATACAAACGGTAAAGAATTAATCACAACAAACCCGCGCGACACGTGTATATTCTCAACGTCTTTCACGGAGCCGTTACGACGGTCGGACTTTGCCGTGTGTATGAAAAATAGACACGGCAAAGACACTATGCCGTGTGTCTAGGTTCAACACACGGCAAAGTCTATGTCTTCTCATTGGTTAGAAAATCTTGGACATGGATCGATGACATGGCATACCCGCGTGCGCGCACAGCTGCTCACTCTCTCTCTCCTCAGGGGCAGCTGCTCACTCTCTTCTATCCTCACGCGCAGCTTGCATGCACGCGCAGCCGCTCTCTCTCACGCGCAGCTCGCTATTTTCCTGATCCTCGCAACCGCCACATGCACGCGTAGCTCGACGGATGGCCAGCGCTCGTCCGCAACCGCGCATGAGCTCTCAGTCGGCACGCGGAGAAGGCGGCGAAGGCAAGCTGCGGCAGCGGCAGCCAGCGGTGGGGAGGACAAGCAGCGGAGGCGGCCAGCGGTGGCGACGTCAAGCAACAACCCCTGCTCGGACGATGACGGAGACGGACTTGGGGACGACGGCGACGACGGTGGGCTTGAAGACGATGACGGTCGCGGCAGCGGGCTTGAGGACGACGACGACGGCGGCGGTGGACTTGAGGAAGACGACGACGACGGTGGACTTGAGGACGACGACGGCGGCGGCGAAGCGCTTGAGAACGACGATGGCAGCGGTAGGCTTGAGGACGATGACGGCAGCGGACAATTTTTTTTATTTTGGAATTTAGCCTTTGCCGAGTGTGTTAGAAAACACACGGCAAACATTTGTCCTCCGTTTCCGTCCGCGAACCACATTAAGTCCTTTAATTTGCCGGGTTAAAAAAACACACAACAAAGGCTCTTTGCTGTGTCTATTTTAAAACACACACGGCAAAGGCTCTTTGCCGTGGCTAACGTTGCCGTGTGGCTTTTGCCGTGTGTAAACACACACGGCAAAGCCTTTGCCGTGTTCCGAGACGCCTTTGCCATGTGGGAACACCCACACGGCAAAGAACTGCTCTCCCGTAGTGGGATGAGGAAGGATGGCCTCTCAAATATCATCTTGACGAAAACCTAATGCAAATCTATCAAGTGGAAGAGGAATATTGGCGCCTATTTTGCTTTAAACACCGCCGCATACTTGCAGGACGAATCCGCTTAGTCGGATGATTGGAGTCGCCAATACGTTTGACCGGATAACATATAAGGTCTTACTCGGGTGTCTGGAAGAGTAAGGATGGTGCACCTCAATGCGTTTCCAGGAGGCCGATTTTACAGAACGATACAGAAGACAGTAAGCCGGCGCTTTTTAAATCAGAAGCCCTAGTTTCTCGGGACAGAACGCGTCTAAGATTCTAGCGCTATTGTCTGAGTTAGCTGGCCTGACCGCCCTAACTCGATTATCAATCCTTCCTAACTCAATGTCACCGAAGAAAAAAAGGAGGGACAAGGGTTGAGTAGTGAAAATTAAGGCAAAAATAATAATGTATTGAAATTTGACGATTGTATGTATTGTGTGCTTAAGTTTAATCGGCCATCACCCCTAACAATTTATATGGAGCAGCTGGTCTTTTTATATAAGCCTAGGATACTATTACACAAGTATAACGTAGACTCTTAGTAGGAATTTAACTCTAAACTAGGTAACTACCTCCGGCTTTGTACTGGATCCGGTCTCCAAGCGTCCAGTTGAATTCCTACAAAAAAAATCCTTTTGTGTTGGCGTAGTCATCATGGTCCTCGAGTTTCCTTGTCGGCGGTCTTGGGCATTGTAGTGACCCAGCATACCACCGCATGATGTAGTACACTATAGTCTTGATATAACATCAATGGAACACCGTTCCACTACTATTACATCACTCAGAGTGGTATAATAGAAACAGAACAGGTCCAAGACATGACTATAGGTTACAAATCGACTCTTTACAAAAGATCCATAGAATACTCTAGGTTATATAGAGAGAAAACTTCTTACAAAGAAGAACCAGAAATAGCAACTCATCAACATCATTGTCGTGGTGGTGGCGCGACAGATGCCATGGGTACGCTAAAGTTGGTGCCAACGTGTACTAGTGGGATCTAGGGAGGGATAGCATAGTGAATCTACACACAAAGAATACTCTCTAGACCTTGTATTTAGATCTACAATGGTTTACACTTTCTCCTGGAGCTGTATCTGAGAGAGGAAGAAGATGATACTTCTGCTCTCTTCCTCTATAGGGTTTCTCTAAGTGTAAAATGAATCGAACCCTCCTCTAGGAGTCCCTGACTCATCTTATAAAGGGGTGACCAGGTTACAATTAGGGCCAAGCTGGACAACATATTCCTAGCATATGCTCTTTTCAAAGAGGTAATACAACGGGCTCTTTTCCCTTGTCGCCCACCTATCAATGACAAAGACCCAGAGTCCACGACATGCGATCGCTGGGCTCCGGGACTCTCACCTTCGTGACATCTCCTCTATCTCTATCCCTCTGGCTCTTGTCTGTAGTGCTTGTCTTTGATAGGATTCCCGAGGGAGTAACAGAGGGCAACATTGACCTTGGGGATCGCTCTCTCCTTCTCGAGCAATCCATCTCTTGATTCGGCATCGTCCATTATGACTCGGCCAAGCTCGTACCTGCAAATAGAAAGGGCGTGAGACATCTTGCCGACATACCTCATATGTTGGCTGAGTCAAGCCAAAGCTGTTTAGCTTAGGGTAATCTGGACCTTATATGGCCGGCCCTCATATACCTTGGACGGATCATGCCTTGGCCTGATCAATACCTCAGTGTGATTTTCCCTTTTACCTTAGTGTAACACCCCGGCCTCTCCGGACCGTCGGCTGTCACTCCTGACAGCTCAATAGAATCTCTAGACTAACCCCACATACCAACACTAGTCTTTTCCGCGCACTTTGTCCTCACTCGTGCACATCCGGTACCCACTTCCCGGCCGGTCACTCATCCTCAAATTTCTCTTGGCCAAGCACGCTTAACCTCAGAGTTCTTTTCAGATGAGCTTCCGGAAAATAAGTTGCAACTTGTTGGTATGGGTATACTATCAATCCTATTAAGCCATACGCCAGGGTCTCATATACACCCGCCCTTAGAAGATCGACGCCCTCGTCGATCAACCACAAGCTAGGAACGTTCCATCTTGGCATACGTCTGTGCGTCCAGTGCCGGCACATGTTCCATGCCGTCTCCACTCTAGGCCACACGCGCCATGCTCCACATGTCCGCCACTGACCCGCACATGCCCGTGTAACCGCGAGGATCGGCTCCGATACCACTTGTAACACCCCGGTCTCTCCGGACCGTCAACTGTCACTACTGGCAGCTCAATAGAATCTCTAGACTAACCCCACAGACCAACACTAGTCTTTTTTGTGCACTTTATCCTTACTCATGCACACCCGGTACCCACTTCCCGGTCGGCCACTCTCTCCTTAACCTCAGAGTTCTTTTCAGATGAGCTTCCGGAAAAGAAGTTGCAACTTGTTGGTATGGGTATACTGTCAATCCTCTTAAGCCATGCGCTAGGGTCTCACACTTAGCTTGACCCTACCCGGGGTCATCCCCCCAACATTAGTCCCCGTAGCTAGTGCGGTCTTTACAACTTTACCTGGCAAGGCCGCAACAGGTTCACTTTATTTGGATATGATATCCATGTTTCCGAGATATGTTTTAGTTGGCCAATCGTTGATGTGCATCTCAGGTGCACTATTTGTGATCTTATACTTTCTTCGACTCTTTTTGGCTTCGTCCGAGATGTCTCTCATTGCCGAGTCATTCTGTTATGTCCGGGTTATTTCCCTTCCTTCTTGCGTAAGTTTCTCCTATCCTACGTCTCAACAATCATTGTGCCCTTGCCTCATTTTAAGGGATGCTACAGTGATTACTGGCACGTGCTGACACTTATCCCTACGACTAGTCAAGTCCTGGTGTGTCTCCTTGTTTACGGCGAGCTGCACTTCTAGCCGTTATGCGGAGGGGTGGTGCAACCGCCTGTGTGGCATGATCCCATGATTGTGTTTGCGCAATACACGCGCGCATAGCCGAACGGGCACGCACACACGATCCCACGCCCCTTCGTCTCTGGCGTAGATAAATAGGGGAGCAGAGGGAAACCCTTGCTGACTTCCCCACTCTCATTTCCTTTTCCTCTTCCTCGCGTCGCCTCCGCAGCGTTGCCCTGCTTCTGCGACTATGATGCTCCTTTCCTTCGCTCAGACCACCGCGTTGTGCGCTTTCTCCGTCCAGGCCTTGCTCCGCACATCTGCTCCGCTCAGGTTGCACTATGGCGCTCGCTCCTCTTCTTCTCCGCCGCAACGACGGGACCGTGGAAGTCTAGGCCCTTCCCCACCGCCGTGAGCAGTTCTTCCTCGAGCAGCTTCTCCGAAGGATCCATGGCGAGCTTGCACGGATTGGTCACCATCGACGAGCATGAGGAGGGGGCGACCATCTCCGAGCGGGGATCTTGGCAAGGCTCCAATGTCACCCAAGAGGAGCTCGATTGGCTCACTCGGACGCGCCGGATCCCTCCGGGGGTCACCTGTCGCTTACCCAGAAAGGAGCTTATCCCGGACATGCAAGCCGGTGAGTACGTAGTCTTCGTATCTCACTTTGCACGAGGATTCAGCCTCCCTATTAGTTATATTTTCAAGAAGTTCTTTGAGACATTCGGCCTCCAACCCTACCATCTACCGGCTAATGCCATCGCCTCTCTTTCAGCGTTTATTTTGGCAAAGGAGGGATACTTTGGCCTCTGGCCCTCCATCCAACTTTGGGCCAAATTCTTTCAACTGAGGGCCAACATAGTGCCGAATAAGGATCTCCGTCCTCCCAAGAAATCCCCCACTCAGTGCGGTGCTGCCTCTATCACACCTCAGAATAACTCTGTCTTCCCCCGAGTCACATGTCTCGAGTCATGCAAGAAGTGGCATAAGTCATTCTTCTATGTGAAGAATAATACTAAATAAGACATGATTCAGCTGCCTTCCTTCTCAGTCGACGTGCCCTCCAGAAGAACCGGAACCTTGATCCGCAGAAGAAGAACTCATTTGTCTAGTCGTTCGAGAAGCGGCTCATCAAGCTGGCGAAGGCCGGACTATGCAGGGATGACCTCATGGCTACTTTCATTAGTAGCAGGGTTTGCCCCCTCCAGAAGCGTAGCCACAAGATGTGCTACATGAGTGGCCAACTCGACCCGAACCGATTTTTGACGGTCAAGTTAGATAACGACTAGATTTAGAAGCACGTCAAGTCCATTTTCAAGACGGAATTGGCCGAGGACTAGACATGGGGCATCGAGCCCTATAGTCAAGCTAACCCTCCTCCCTAGGTAACTTTCTTCCAGATCATTCTTCCCGAGTCATATGATTTTCTCAGCTTATTCATTCACTTAACTTATTTATGTGTTCTTTGCCGGAATTTCTTGATAAATCTACGGAGGATGTCAAGAATCTTGCCCTTACTTGGGGTAAGGACCGGGAGACCTTGGAAGAGGGAGAGCCGGACTCTGAGGGGTTCATGCCAATCCCTGATTTGGCCTCCAGCCAAACTTCGGGTAAGGCTCATGTCATTAAGGACTGGCCTGATGACGACGATGATTCGGATGAGTGCAAGATCCTTAAGGTATACAACCCGGCACCACTATCATATGCCTTTCCGGATCCTTGTACTCTAGCTAATCCGGCTGGTCAGGTGCACGAGGTGGACCCTATTGCCATGGGAGGCCAAGGGCCTATGAGGAAACGCCCTGCTACTTCTGATCCTCTAGCCGAGGCTCCCAGGAAACGAATGAAGAAGGCCGCCAAGAGGGCTCCTAAGACAAAGGCGGCACCGTAAATCTCCTCAAAAGTTTTCTTTTCCGAGGCAAGCTTATATTTCTTGCTTCTCTCTTTCTCTGTATGTTATTTCTTTCTTTATTTGACCCAGTTTTTCTATTTGACTTACTTCGACAGTGACCCGCTGAATATTCCTAAGAGCGGGTCAAGCATGGCCTCTCCTATGGCTAGGCCGCCATCGCCTCTAGTCTATGAGGACGCTTGGGTTTCGAGCCTGGTCCAAAGTGACTCTCCTCCTGCACCGAATAATAGTCCACCTCGGCAGGAGGAAGAGAATGTCGACACTGGCTGTGGCAGCACCTCTAGAGATACTGCGATGACGGATCAGCCAATTGACTCGGGCGCCCCACCAAGACCACGAAAGATCGTAGCGCCGAACGAGCTTCTGCCGAGGTACATGTTACCTCGGACCCTATTCAACCTCAAGCTTCCCCTCATACAACACCTCCTCCAAGTCCTAGGCAGCAACAACCAGCAGCACCAACATCGTCCGGGTCTTCCAAGACTCGGCAACAAGAGCAACCTTGGCAAAGCTCGTGCTCTAAGTCTCAGCCCGGACCGACCTCGCCATCTGCAGCTCGGTCAACCAAGTCACAGCCGCAGGCCGACCCAGCTGTTAAGAAGAAGAAGGGGGAGACGAAACCAAAGTGGCCCAGAAGAAAACTAGGGAGGCGGATTCTCATCCCTCGGTTGCCACGGTGCTGTAGAAGGGTGGATCTGCCTCGGCCACTAGTAAGAAAATTGTGTTGCACAAGAGCACAGCAGCTACGCTAGCGACCAAGCAAGATTTCGCTAGAAGGGTATGGTGTTGATGCATACACCGAGTGGTGAGAGCCTCAGCACTCTTGCAAAATATGCCAACAACTGGAACAATGCTGATTACGACGAGGATAGCTCTGGCAGCAATTTTTTGCCGCAGAGATTTGGCCCGAGCGAGATTAGCGACAGGATGCACCTTGCTAGCAGGGCCATAGCTGAGGCCAACCAGATGATGGAGGTAAACACTTCGACTTATCTTTTTGTGCTTGCAACATGTAGTATATAGCTATTAGTTCCCGAGCCTCCAGGAGTTATCATTCAGCCGGATTCTCTCTTAGGTTAGCGCATATTGTAGCTGGGGTATATAACCGAGTTATTGTAACTTAGCCATAATTTTCCTTAGCTTTGAATATCCAACCATCTAGATTCAGATCGAGTTTTACTTGATTAAGATATCAAGTATTGCTTTGAATATCCAGCCACCTAGATCTAAGTCAAGTTTTACCTGATTCAGATCTCAAGTGTTGCTTTGACTATCTAGCCACCTAGATCCGGATCAAGTTTTAGTTGATTCGGATCTCAAGTATTGCTTTGAGTATCCAACCACCTAGATTCGGGTCAAGTTTTACTTGATTCAGATCTTGAGTATTGCTTTGAATATCTAGCCACCTAGATCCAGTTCAAGTTATACTTGATTCGGATCTTGAGTATTGCTTTGAATATCCATGTTCCTCAATTATTATCATCTATGTTTTTTCAGATTGCTCATAACCGGCGTACTGCCGAGTTTCAGAAGCTACTTTTTTCCCATAGGCGCGTCTGCACCAAGTACAATAAGTTGTTACATATACTAAAGAAGACAGATTTGTATTTTGCATCCTCCACCCCAGGTCTTTTTGTTATCTGGCTAGCCAATTTAACTTTTGACTTGTCCTTGGCAATCCTCTATAGATACTCAGAACAAGGATTTGAAGGAGAAGGTCGCCAAACTAGAAGGTACCTCGGCTCTACATATCTTATTTTATTGCCTTGCCCTCTTTACTGTTTTCCTTACAAACTTTACCTCAGCCCAACCGAACTAAAAGTTCATGCAGAGTCTCATTAGGACTGCATTTCTATGTCTAACTTGATGATGCATTTTCTCGAACAAGCATGAGAACATGCAACCTAGCTGAAGGAGAAGGACGACGAGATAGCTCAGCTTCATGCTGGAAATGAAAATTTTAAGAAACTTCAGCAGACCGAGCTCTCTAAACTCGACCAAGAGTTCACCAAGGAAAAGAGCCGGCTCAACCTCCAGCTGGAGAAAGACAAAGAGATTATCCAATCAGCGGAAGCCACAACTGATTCGGCAAAGCTTGAACTTGAGAGAATGAAAAAAAACATGCCAGCTGTCTGATCTGTTCTTGACCGACTTTGCCTGATTTTTTTAATGACTTGTCCTTTTGCTTGTATTTAGATAATCTCGCGGAGTCCAAGTTCCGAAGTGCCAAGGCTGTGGTGAAGGATCGGGAACGCCATGGTGAATCCACTGACCCGGCCCGTGTTTATGGTATTGAAGATTACTTGGTTAGCTTGGGTCCTAGCATGAATCCCATGAATACATTCAACGTTGATCTTATGGATGCAGCCATTCGGGGGTTCAACAACCTCTAGGCGACAGAAGCTAGCCCCACCCGTGTTGCAGCATTTGCCGAGAGACTGATGGACTGCGAGACATAGCTTAACCTATGGAGGGAGTCCACTGCGCAAGCTGGTGCCGACACAGCCTTGACCCTCCCGCTTTCATGGTACGGAGGTATCTTCCTGGATACACTACAAAATCTGCGCACCAGCTCTCTGTGGCTCTCTGATCCGGAGTATATTAAACAACAGCAAGCTCGGGCCTACTAACTTATCCAATATGCCAATACGCATGTTTTATATGAAGGGCCTAGCTTCCTCGATGACAAAGCTGATGCTAACGCCGAAGAGAGGGCAAAGAGGAGGGCGAAGAGGAGGCTGAAGAATAGGCTAATGAAGAAGAAGAGAACCCGAAGGAAGAAGCGGCAAGCTCGGACGGCCACGAAGAAACTTCGTATCATGATGCTGAAGCCGAGGTTCCTTTAACTTAGAAGTTGAGGCTTCTCGCGCTGAAGCCGAGGTTCCCTTAAAAGAAACCAAGGTTCCCTCAACAGAAACAGAGGCTCCCTCAGTAGAAGCCGAGGCTCCCACTGCTGACATCGAAGCTCGTAACTCAGCGACCCCTACTTTGGAAACTATTGTTCCCCCGCCAGTTGTCGGTGATTCGTCCTCTGCTGCTCCTTAGGCACAATAACTTTATTTTTTTATTAAATCCTTGGTATGCCAGGAGCAGCACGTAATATATAGTCTAAGTGATTTTGCTACTATTATGCATGTAAATATTGAATCCTTTTGGGCGTAGTCCCTGAGTCTCATTTTCTCAATTCTGTTATTTGGCCCGTGTCTACCATTTTTGGCGTTCGACTTACGGGTCCGAGATCAACATATTGAATCAACAATACTTAGAATTTTGGATAATAAGCTAAAAGTGACTTCACAAGATAAATAAAGAAAGTAAATATAGGGGTTAGTCAAAAACATAAGTCGTCTCACGTATTTGTCTTCCCTTAGTCGTTTTTCACGTGTTTAGCATTTTCTTGCTTTTCTCTTGCTTGCCATAAAGCCTATTTTTTGGACAGCACCAAGTCAAATAGTTGGCATTTGTTGCCGACACACTACTAATCCGGCCTAAGGATTAAGAAATCGAAGCTAGCCGACATACATAAAGTAAATGCATATAAGAAAATTTTATGAAGGGAGTCCCCGAGTTACAACTCGAGGTGCCGAGGTTTTATTCATTAGCTTATTACCGATATACAATCCGACATATGAGAGTTCAGGATACATACACTTCAGCTAAGTGTAAAATGGACGAGGTAGAGCTACATTCCATGGCCTTTTGGATTCTTCTCATGTGCTTGAGCATCTATAAGATAATATGCATAATTGTGTAATGCTTTGCTCACAATAAATGGACCATCCCATGTCGGTGATACTTTATGCATGCCGGATGTGCGCTGCACAAGCCGAAGCACCAGATCTCCTTCTCGAAAGACTCGAGGGTTTACTTTCTTACTATGAGATTCTACTGATATATGGTGGATCTGGATAGTGCCAATTCTCTTGCCTCTTCTAGTAGATCAACATAGTTTTGCCGGGTTGTTTCATTCACTTCGGCTTTTGTATACTGGGTGACTCTAGGCGAATCATGCACTATGTCAGCTGGTAATGCAACTTCTGCCCCATATAACAGAAAATATGTATGGCATATAGCCTGTTGATTGATTCGGAGTTGTCCTTAGACTCCATAGTATGGCCTGGAGATCCTCGATCCAACACTCCACTAATCTTTGCAGCAGCTCAATGAGCCGGGGTTTTATCCTGGGCAGTACCAGTCCGTTGGATCTTTCCACTTGCCCGTTCGATGCGGGATGTGTGACTGATGCAACATCAAGTCTTATCTTCTTATCTCGGCAGTAATGAGAAAATGCTCTGTTGGCAAAATTTGTGCAATTATCTGTGATTATGCTATGTGGGTACCCATATCTCAGGATAATATCCTTGAGGAATGTCATAGCTGTGGGACCATCAGATTTTCTTATTGGCTTAACATTAATCCACTTTGTGAATTTATCAATGATGACCAAGATATGAGTCATGTTGCCATGAGGCGACTTAAATGGGCCAACCATATCCAAGCACCATACAACAAATGGCCAAGTGATAGGTGTGGTTTTTAGCTCGGATGATGGCATATGATTGCTTGAGTATCTTTGGCAACCATTGCGTTTTCTTACCAGTTACTTTGCATCATGCAAAGCACCGGGGCAGTAAAACCCATGCCAAATAACTTTGGCCACCAAGGCTGTAGATGAGGCATGATGCCCACATTCACCTTGATGGATATCTCGGATGATTTCCTGGCCCTGGCCGGATCAACGCATCTCTAAAGAACGCTAGTGACACTTCTTTTATATAGTTATTATTGTGTAATATTTTTTCCTTCTTTGGATTTGTCTGGTGAGGACCTCATCACTTGGCAGAGTTTCATTTTTTAGAAACTCGAAAATTTCCCTGGCCCACTCTGGTACTTCATGTGTCAGGGTAATTACTTCATCAATTTCCATCACATCAGCCGACATAACTTCTGCCTGATTAGGATCTTGGGTGCATATTTGCATCATGTTTTATATTATTATTTTGCATTCTAGATATAGGATCTTGGTATTTTACGGTGTTCGTGTGCACCTTTTATGTTTATTTTCACCAGGATCAGGACAAATGATGGATACGATGGAGACAATTCTTGTACCAGTTGTATTGGAGTGAAAAGGGGTCAAAAAACAACGTAAATCGCTAATTTGGGAAATATCAATAACACTAGAAGAAAACCCGAAGAGATTGGAGGACACAGAAGGTTTAACGACCAATTATACGGCAAGAATAAATTTTCTGGCCGTATAGTTCCCGCCGTATAGTTGGCGTTGACACCGCGTCCTCAAGTAGTTTCACCCCATGCAACTGGATCGGGGAGACGACATACAGAACGACTAGAAATCATCGAGACCTCACCTCCATAAGGTATCTGGAGGTGGGACTCATCCACCGGGGATCCGTCTTCGCCCTATGCAGATCCAGGAGGCTAAGGCATCGATCTTCATCATCAACCGCTGCATCACCACCATCTCCATCTATCCCATCTACATCTTGTCTAGATCTTGTTGTAATTTCCGTACTCGTTGTGGATTTATACAAGCATTATTCATCTATGATAGATTCCATTATCTTTGCCATGATGTTGATTGCCTCCATGTCTGAGTAGATCATTAGTTCTCGGGGAGCTGGATAAACCCTAGCATGAGATTGAAATAATATAAAGTTTATTATGATATTCATCATTGTGACCATGTGTTAGATTGTCTTCATCTTGATGTTGGGAGAAGTCGACCTCTCAATATTTGACTCTTGTGGGGACTTGATGGAGGGAACTACTTGTTGGTAGAAGGAGGTGTGTTAGCACTTGCAATGACTATAAATCTGTTGGCACTCCTCGCGTATCAACTTGGGAACCAAGGAAACTCACGGAACACTATCCATGCCATGGGATACGTCCTATGGGATCAAGTCCCTTAATAGCGCAGTAATTCAATTGATGTTGATTGCTGTCTGTTGTGGTTATGAGGATGATGTGAGTAGTGGTTGCTGCTTATTTGTCCAAATACGGAGTTCCTCCTACACTTACATATTGAGAATGTTAATAATAATAATCTTTACCTTAGACCTTTTATAAATGCTAGAGGTGTATCTGCTACTCCCTGAGAACGCTTTTTTTCCATTGCAGTTTCAAATCTCTCTTACATACGCGATACTTATTTTCTGTATTCAGTTTGTTTTACTTTACTTATTGTTATCTTATACCAAAAACCCCAAAACACCTTTTTACACAACAATCGCATTTTATCTTGTTACTTAAAACTTTTTTTAGCATTTCTATTTTAGTATTTGCTTCAAGAGTTATTAGACTTCAGACTCCTGCTCCATGTGGGATCGATATCTTTATTTCGAAACTAGCTACAAACGATCTGTACACTTGCAGTCATCAGTCCCCGGGTTTGCCGAGTCAGTCCCCGGTTTATTCGGATCGTTCCTCCCATCTATGTCCATTGGGACAGCCTCAGACCCTGGGTTGGTCGGGATATGAATTGACTCAGATTCTAGTGATGCGATAATTGATGGTTTTCTGAGGTGCTCAAGAGCTATGCCGGGTGCGATAGATTGCCTGGGTGAGCCGAGTTTTGACAATGTGTCGGCTGCATCATTCTCTGCCCGAGTTACATGATGGAATTCACATCCCTAAAATTACCCACTGATCTTCTGCACATAAAATCTATATAATGCCATATTTGCATCAAGTGCATCCCAATGACCCAACACTTGCTGCACCAGAAAATCCTAATCACCAAAGCACTGGATCAGACGTATTCCAATGTCATTTGCTACCTTTAAACCATGAACAAGTGCCTCATACTTGGCTACATTGTTTGATGCAGCAAAATGTATCTGCAACACATATTTTAGTTGGTCTTTCTTAGGCGAGGTAAGAGCTATCCCGACGCCTAACCCAGTTCTCAACTTTGATCCGTCAAAATGCATTCTACGGTAGTTCGAATCTGGAAAGGGTGGCTCATACTGCATTTCAGCCCAATCGACAAAAAATTCAGCCAGTGCGTGAGATTTGATTCCATCTCATCTATCAAACTGTGGAGCATAAGGGGCTATCTCAATTGCCCACTTGGTGATTCAGCCACTTGCATATTTATTGCCCATGATCTCGACTATGGGTGCTTCACATATCCCTTTTATAGGGTGTTCCTCAAAGTAATGCTTTAGCTTCTTGGCCGACATATAGACACCGTATGGCATTTTTTGATAATATGGATAGTTTTGCTTTGAAGAGAAAAGTACTACGCTTAGATAATATACTGTCCTCTACACTGACTTACCCTCTTCGTAACGCTCCACCACTACCATGGCACTTATGACTCGGTTAGTCGCTGCTATATAGAGAAACATCAGCTCTTTGGACGGTGGTGAGGTTAACATTGGTGCAGAGGCTAGCATCTTTTTTAATTCATGAAAAACATTATCATCTTGTGGTGTCTAGATGAATTTATCCAACTTTTTCATTAATTGGTACAAGGGCAATGCCTTTTCTCCAAGTCGACTTATGAACCGACTCAATGATGCCAGGCAGCCTATAAACTTCTGGACATCGTTAAGACACTTCGGTAGCTCCATGCACTCAACATCTTGAATCTTTGTTGGATTTGCTTCGATACCTCGGCTGGACACGAGGAAACTGAGTAATTTTCTAGCCGGGACACAAAAGGTGCAATTTTCTGGGTTAAGGTTCATTTGGAATCTCCTTAGGTTCGTGAATGTTTGCTAGATATCATCTAAGAGAGTGTGACTCTCCTTGGTTTTTATCACCACATCATCGACATACACTTGGATATTTTTTCCAATTTGATCATGCAAGCATTTTTGGATGCACCTTTGATATGTGGCACCTGCATTAGATAAGCCGAATGGCATATTGCGATAGCAATAAGCTCCGTATGGGGTAATAAAGACAACTTTTATTTGATCAGCTAGGTTTAATGGTATCTGGTGGATGCCAGAGTACGTGTCTACAAATGATAATACCAGTTGTCATTAATAGAGCATAGTTGTCATTCTCTGTGCAGTGTCCCAAAACTTATTGATTGATTCATATGGTGATAAATTGTTCTTGTGCTACTTGTTTCTAGTCACCCTTGTGAACTTTGAAGGTGTCTTATGCATCTATTTGCTACTCTATGAGGGACAAGATGATTGCCACTATGCTATGTTTTCTGTATGTGAAACAAACAAACGTTTTTTAATGCATGTTATTCATGATCTCTGTTTGTAGCCTTTCATGTTGCATGCATAGTTACTATGTCCTATTGTTAGAACTCCATCTTTGATGCACATGTTTAGAGTTCTTTGTTCCCAGCTTCCAATGCTTGTAAATGGTTTGATCTTGGTTTTGATGGTGCATATAACCTCAAAAATTATTTTTTTATCACTTACCTACTTGCGCAGGAGTTAATCTTGGGGATGCTTGATACGTCGGAAAAGTATCTATATTTTTTGATGCTCCATGCTTGTTTAGTATCTACTTTGCTTTACTTTGTCTACACTTTGAGGTGTTTTTATATCGTTTATGGAACTAACCTATTAACAAGTTGCCACAGTGCCAGTTGCCTGTTTTCTTCTGTTTTTGGTTCCAGAAAGGCAGAAAATTAATATTCTCGGCATTGGACGGGACAAAAGACAAAGTCAATATTTTACCGTGGGCGTCATGAAGCCAGAAGGGGATACGGAGAGGCTTCGGAGGGCCACCACACCCCCCAAGCGCGGGCTAGGGTGGACCCGCCCCTGTGCAGGGTGTGGCCCCTCCGGTCGCCTCCCAGCCTCGCCTCTTCGCCTATAAGAAGCCCCCGATGCAGAAACCCTAGGCACTCGATCAAAACTCCACGAAACCTTTTGTAGCCACCGCCACCATCGCCCCTAGATCGGGGGATCTGAATTTCTTCCTGGCACCCTGCCGGAGGGGAGATCATCCCGGAGGCCTTCTCTTCGGTATGAAGCGTGAGTAGTTCCACCTTGGACTATGGGTCCATGTAGTAGCTAGATGGTTGTATCTCCTCCTTGTGCTTTCATGTATAGATCTTGTGAGCTCCATTCATGATCAAGATCTAATCTATTTGTAATCATGCATGTTGTGTTTGCAGGGATCCGACGGATATTGAGATTACTATGTCAGATTGATTAATGGTTTTGTCTTTATGATTCTATTATGTCTGTGTTGTTTGTGATCTTGCATGCTCTCCGTTGTTAGTAGCTATCTTGGCCAAGTAGTTGCTAGTGACTCCAAGAGGGGGGTCTTTATGCTCGATAGTGGGTTCATGCCTCTAGTTTCCAAGGGAAGTGACAGAAATCTCTTGGGTTGTAGATGTGTTGTTGTCACTAGGGAGAAAACAACGGTCTCTTGTTCATTGAACAAGTGGATTGTTTACCTTACACACTTTGCTTAAAGCAGTTCTCTGTTGCTTGCAACTTAATACTGGAGGGGGTTTGGATGATAACCTGAAGGTGGACTTCTAGTCATAGATGCAGTTGGATGGCGGTCTATGTATATTGTTGTATTGCCCAATCGAACCTTATAGGATGTTTTTGTCTGGTATTGCATTGTTATCCCTTGCTCAGTTCCTATCAACTGCCCTGCTTTAATTTGTTTATCCTTTATGCCATGTTGTTTATCTAAGGAGAGCGCCTCTAGTGAACTATGGACCCCGGTCCAATCTTTACCATTGATACATCTTCTAGTGTTACTTGTTTACTTGTTGCAAACCATTACCTTCCACACCATACGTTTAATTCTTTGTTACAGCAACCAGTGAGATTGACAACCTCACTGTTAGTTGGGGCAAAGTCTTGAGTTTGTGTTGTGCAGGTCTCCACGTTACTTGCAGCACCTTTGGGGCGTTTCCTCCCTCCTACTGGTTCGATAACCTTGGTTTCTTACTGAGGGAAACTTGCCTGCTGAACTGCATCATACCTTCCGCTTGGGGTCTCCCAACAAAGTGCTGTTGTACTCATTAGTCTCATGGAACATGGGCACCAAGTGATAGAGACCACCTCAGCAGGAGCCTCTAAACAGAACTCTTCGTATTGCTTGGTCCTTGATTAAAATAAAAAAGGATGAAACTCAATAAAGACATGATTATCAAGAGTAAAGCCACGGTCAGCTCCACGGCATGCCAGATTTGCGGATGAGATGAAGGTGTCATTCTCCTCGACACCATTGCGCATATAATATGCACATAACTGATCATAAAATTCATTAAGGGTGGTGTTGGAATTCCCATTCACCGATGTGATGGGAGCATTGTACTCAATCTTGCAAAGAACATGCAGAAAATATCCCAAAAATTCATCATCTTCAACAGGTTTACCGATAGCAAAAGGTTCAGATGCAAAACCTTTCATCTTGGTATAGTATTGATTTGCAGTCATGGTGAGCTTCTTGGTGTCATTGAGTTTTTCACGCAGGTGCTGGGCCTTGGTCCTGGACGCGGTATTGAACATGGCATTGATGGCCGCCCATGCCTCGGCGGTGGAATTCACGTCAAGGAGATGCGACGGGAAATCCGGGGACAGTGTGTTGAGGAGGAACTGGAGCACCTGCTGGTCCCTCGCGATCCAGGCTACGTACGCAGGGTTCTCCACCTGAACCTTCTTCTTCTCGGAATCTTCGACTTCAAGAGTCTAGACCAGGGTGCGATCTGTGCCATCAAGCAGCACCATGACGTTCGCACCACGAAAAGCGGGGAGCACGAGCGCCTTCCACATCAGGAAATTCCCACGGGTCAGCTGCTGCGCCGGGGGCGCCCCCAAGGCGGCGGCAAGAGCCGAGCTCGAGCCGGATGAACTCATGATCATATCGGTCTAGGGTTTTGGATGAGTTTTGGTTTGTGGGAATGGATCGTGGTGTTTGTAGAGGGATCAGAGAGGGCGATGGAAAACCAGAGGTGGCAATGGGATTGTTTGGGTTATCAGGATTGGTTTTTTTTGTATGGTTGTAGATCGAAGTGGCGGCAGCTATCATAGCGCGGCAGCAACGATCGGGTCGTGGTCGTAGGTTGTAGTTGTAGTTTGTAGGTCGTGGGTTGTAGGGCATGGCGGCAACGTCATTGCTGCGGTGGCGGCACAGTGTTTGTCGTGGTGGCGGCGGCTAATGAACAATGGCGGCGGCTGATGAACAATGGCGGCGGCTGGCAGCTAGGTCAGGGAAGAGACCTGCTCTGATACTATGTCAATGTTTAGGCTGTAGCGAGGTGGTTAGTCTCCCCTGGTTCCGTGTTAATATAGGTACCAAAACATGCAGAGTTGTAGAAAGGTGTACACCAAAACACATACGTAGAATACATGAAATAATAAGCCTATTACATATTCTAACACCAGTTAGTTTTTTTAAAAGATTCATGGTTTCGACTACATTTTTAAAACTATAGGAGAAATAAAAAATTATACTTGCGACATTGGGGCCTTTTATGTGCAATAGTTACAAGATAAAATGTTAAACATGGATTATACCAAATTTTGTAAAAGAACGCATGAATGAGAATGACCTCTTGCGAAATGTATTATAGAGAATACTTGACAAAGATCCTTTGTTTGTGGTGTAATTATTATTTTTGGCCCAGTATAACACTTTTTTTTAGATCGAAAGGAACTCTGTCTCCAGTTTCATTAACAAGAATGAAACCACCAAGTCCAAATACTACAAAAGGTTTAAAGATTAACAACAGATAGGAGAGCCTCAGCTCCAGAAGGCCCTAAGCCAAAAGCAACTAGATAAAATAGCCTACTACTATTGCAGACAACCTCAAGTACAAAGACCAGGCCATATCAGGTAATCACAGAAAAGGAAAAACAGCAGACTAAAGCATCACATAAGTAGCCCCCTCCTCCTCAGGATGATCCTGGAGGTACTCCAGCGATGCGCGTCCTCCATAGCTCGACTTCGCCATGGTTTTCCAAGTGGAAATCCACTCGAAACCAGAGCAGATCAGTTCGCCATGATCGCTAGTGGATTTTTTAGTCTGCAGATCATCTTTTCCATGAAGAGAGCGATCTTCCCTCCTTCCAGGTCTTTGGACGTCATCTGACACACCTTCAGGTAAGAGAGAACCAGGCGCCAAACCTGTTTCATATTAATCCAAGATGTCTTGTTAAAAACAAGGCTATTCCTATTATTCTAAATGCTCCAAAGAACAGCCGAAGAAACAATATTTAACTGTAAATGTTTCTTATTAGCAAGCCACTTCGAAGCAAGATATTCAAAATCTACAATTAAGACACCAAAAGTGTCATGCACATCTGTCCATAACATTTTAGAAACTATACATTTAAAAAATAAATCTTGAACAAATTCTATTTCTTTACAGAGATTGCATTCCAAATGTTTTGGAATCTCCCTAGCTCTAAGGTTATCCCAAGTTAAAACTTTATTCTGGAATAAAAGCCAAAGAAAAATCTGAATTCTAGGCGGAATAAGAAGTTTCCAAACAGTAGGGAGATAAATTGGAGTAACACCTCTAAAATTAACTAAAGAGTACATCGAACTAGAAGAATAGTGGCCTTTAGATTCATACTACTAGAGTAATTGATCTTCATCCTCAGAGAAGAAAATGGACTGGGCTATACCTAATAAATCTTGCCACTGAAGCATCATATTTTTATCAAAGGTTCTTCTAAAATCACACTTAAGTTGTGTACCATCCCACAAATCAGCTATTGTCTTAGTCTGTTGATTTGAAACTAGGTAAATCTCCCAGAATTGAGTGGCTAAGTTAGAGTTTCCAAACCAAATGTCCTCCCAAAATCTGATAGACTTACCATTTCCTACATGCCATTATAGCCTATGTCTACTGCCCTTGAGGCCCACATGATCCCTTTCAACAAAGTGGAAGGATGAACATCATAACAACAAAGAATGTTAGGAGAATTAGTTTTATACTTAGCATCTATCACTTTTCTCCACAAGGATCCCTCCCCTGGATATACCTTTTAATCTAGGAACCTAGTAAGCACAGATTCAGATCCTTAAGATTTGGAATGCCCAAACCTCCAAAAAAATTCTTCATGCAAACAGAGGGCCAATTAGCTAAATGTAGCTTATGGTTACCTTCTTCATCATTACAAAATAAATTAGCTAAATGGTAATCTAGGAGCTCGAGGGCCCATTTAGGGAATTTCAAGAAGGATAGCAGGTAAATAGGAATACTAGATAAACAAGCTTGAATCAGAACTTTTTTTGCTGCATAGGAAAGAAGTTTCTCTCTCCAGCCCGTAATTCTACTAAGAAGATTTTCTATTAAAGGTTGTAAGTCCTCCCTTTTTAGTTTCTCAAAATGTAAGGGAATGCCTAAATATTTAACAGGGAAACTACCCATAATACAGTTAAAAATCTCTAAGAAAGGATTAGTTTCTACTTCATCCATGTTAATAGGAATAAGCTCACTCTTGTGATAGTTAATTCTCATTCTAGAAATTTGTTCAAAACAGGTAAGAATCCATTTCAGTTTTGTAGCAACAGATTCATCCGCCTCTAAGAAAAGGAGAGTGTCATCAGCATATTGCAGATAGACAATCATCCTAGGAATTAAGTTAGGACACAACCCTCTAATTGCCTCACACTCAAAACCTTTAATTAACATCCTAGAGAAAACATCAATCATCAGATTAAAGAGAAGAGGAGCAATAGGATCTCCTTGTCTGAGACCTTTCCCAGAAAGGAAAAAATCACTCTCAAAATCATTGACTTTACCCCAATCGAACCTCCCCTAGTAATTTGCTTTATAAATCTAATAAAATTTGGGCAGAAACCCCTAAGATCTAAAACCTCAAACAATAAATCTAAATTTACTCTATCATAAGCTTTTTCATAATCTATTTTAAGAACCAGACCTTTATTTTTACTCCTATGAACCTCATGGATAAACTCATGAGCAGTAACTACACTTTCTAGAATAAATCATCCCCTAATAAAAGCAGATTGGTTTGGAGAGATCAATCTCCCTATAATAACAGCTAGTCTATTAGTCAAAACTTTAGTAAAATTTTTGAAGGAACAATTTAATAAACTAATAGGTCTAAATTTTTTCATGGTTCTAGCATCATTTTCTTTTGGGATTCAAGTAATCATAGCAAAATTTAGTCTAAAAAGATTCAACTTATCTTCATGCCAAGCATTAAACATGTACAGAAGGTCACCCTTAATGACATCCCAAAAAGCTTGATAAAACTTAAAAGAAAGACCATCAGGGCCAGGGGCCCTTTCAGCATAAGAATGTAAAACAACTATTCCAATCTCTTCCTTAGTAAAGGCAGCTCCCAGCCCCAAATTTTGAGCATCACTAACCTTCTCCCCCTTAGAAAAGAAGTCCTGTTTCAACTGAATATCAGGTCTAGCTTCCCAGGCAAACAAATTCTTATAATAATCAGTAGCTACCTTAAGCATATCTTTGATGTCTGTGACAGGACTCTCAGGACCATCTAGAACACTAATCAATTTCTTCCTCCTACGTTGATTAGCAATGTATGCAAATATGCAGTGTTCCTATCTCCTTCGAGAACATTCCTATCTCTGGATCTCTGTCTAGCCTTTGTTTCTTCAAGAACCCAATATTTATGAAACTCTAAGTAAATAAAGTCTAATCTACCTCTCTCCTCATCTGAGAGAGGGTGACTTTCAGACTTATTATCTAACACATCAAATTCATCCATCAGATCTCTTCTATTTTTCCTAATTGCGGCCTCAATATTATAATTCCAGCCTTTAGCTAGCTTCCTAAAATATCTAACCTTATTTTGCCAAACCTCTAAAGGATCAACACTATTAACATTGAGAGACCATGCTTTGCTAACAATGTCTTTAAAATCAGGTCTGCTAAGCCACCATTTTTCAAATTTAAACCTAGTAGGTTTTGGAAGAACTTCCTCCCCTGAATCCCGAACTATAGGGGTGTGATCACTTCCCACCCTGTTTAAAGCCCTAGCACTAGTCAAAGGGAATTTATTATCAAAACTAGTGGTACATAAAATTCTATTCTACTTACACATAATCAGATCTGCTTGGTTATTCCCCCAAGTATATGATCTGCCAAAAAGGCCAATTTCTATGAGGGCCCAAAGGTCCACCCACACATTAAATTTATCAACCCACTTAAAGTCTACATTTATAGAGAAATTATCTTTAGGGTATCTAACAAGATTAAAATCCCCCCTATCAGAGCTAGGCCCTCCCAGTTTAAAAAATGATCATGAAGCTCAGAGATAAAGTCTTGCCTTTTCTCTTCATAAGCTGATCCATAGACAATAGTAATTCTACAAGTAAAATCAGTAATCTTATTCTTAAGAATAACACTAACTGAAAAGAATCTAATATCCCAAGAAATAACATAAAAAAGATCTATGTTAACACCCACTAAAATACCACCAGCAGTCCCTTGGGAAGGAAATTCCAAGCAAAATTCCTATTCCCAAGGAGATTTTTCAAAAAGGAGTTACTAAAACTATCTTTCTTAGTTTCTTGAAAACCAATATAGTCTACTTTAAGGGGTCTAATATTATCATCTATATATTTCTGCCTACCTAGAGAACTAATACTCCTGCTATTCCAAAAGAGACTAATCATGATCGTTTTTTCCTGGGGTGCTTGTTGGAGATATGCCCTAGAGGAAATAATAAATGTAGTTATTATTATATCTTTGTGTTTATGATAAATGTTTACATTCATGCTATAATAGTATTGACAAGGAAACATTAATACTTGTGTGATTTGTAAACTTAATTTGAAGTCCCTAGTAAAGCCTCTATATAATACTAGCTTGTTGGTTAATAGATGATTGTGGTTTCCCTATCATGAACATTGAGATGTTATTAACAACAAGATCATATCGTTAGGAGAATGATATGATGGACATACTCCTATAGATAAGCATAGCATAAAGATCAAGTCATTTTAATAGTTCAATTGCTATATGCTTTCTGATACATAGTAATCTGATTCCTTCGACCATGAGATCATGCATATCACCTTTACCGGATGGATGCTTTGATGACATCAAACACCACACCGTAACTGGGTGGCTATAAAGGTGGCATTGAGTGTTCGGAAAGTATTGGTTGAAACACATGGATCAAGAGTGGGATTTCTCCATCCATATGACGGATAGATATACTCTGGGCCCTCTCGGTGAAATGTCATCCAATTAGCTTGCAAGCATGTGACTGGCTCACAAGGGATCACATATCACGGGAACGAGAAAAGAGTACTTATCGGTAACGAGGTTGAACTAGGTATGTAGAGATACCGACGATCATAACCTCGGATAAGTAAACTATCGTGAGACAAAGGGAAATTGATATCGTATGTAAGTGGTTCATTCGATCGCAAAGTAATCGTAGAAATATGTGGGAGCCATATGAATTTCCAGATTCCTCTATTGGTTATTGTTCGGAGAAGTGTCTCGATCATGTCTGCATAATTCACGAACCGTAGGGAGACACACTTAAGGATTCGACGTTGTTTTGAGTAGTTATGGAATGATGAGAAAGAGACCGAATGTTGTTCGGAGTCCCAGATGGGATCCGGGATATCACGAGGAGATCCGGAATGGTCCGGATAATATGATTCATATAAGGAAAGTCCCGTTTCGGAGTTGGGGAATGGTTCCGGTGTTTTCATCGGGAATGTTCTAGAATGTTCCGGAATGTCCGGCACTCCGGAGGGGAAGGGTACATGAATGTGTTGTATCAAGTTGGTATGATTGCATCATGTACTAAGTGTCATCGCTGTTCCAAATAAAGGATTAATTCAAATCCTAGTTTGAAAAGTCAAATAGCTAAATTGAAAAGTCAAACGGCTAAATTTGGAAAGAGGAAAAGAGGAAGGAGGGGAAACCGAGTCCCTCCTCCCCAAGCCGGCACACCACCCAAGCCGAGTTGGGGAGGGACTCCTCTCCCTCCCCTTGGCCGGCCGGCCCCTCCACCTATATAAGGAGGGGCAGGGCTCCCTCCTAGAGACACACAAGTTCCTTGCCCCGAAAACCCTAACCCTAGCCGTCGCCGCCCTCCAAGCCGCCGCCGCCTAGGGATCTCCTTGCCGCCGACTTGGGCACCTCCAAGCCCTAGCCGCCGGCCCTAGCACCTCTTCCTCAGCGTGTCTAAACCCTAGAACACCGAGGGACTCTCTCATACTCCACCATACTCGCTCCGGCTTAAGGCGAAGCCCTGCGAGATCTCCCCTCTACTTCCGGTACCACGCCGTTGTGCTGCCGGAATCGTGAGGAGAGTGCTACAACCTCCGCTGCCTGCTGGAACAAGGGAGAGGAAGGTCTTCGTCGAGTACCGAACGTGTGACCGACTGCGGGAGCTGCCGGAACGCAGCGCCGGAAGGATCGTCTATGCGATCTTGAGATCGGGAAGAGTACGACTACATCACCCACGAGAATCCGCTCTCGTTAAACACTTTGGAATCTTCGAGGGTGAGTTATTCCATCGACTCGTTGCTACAATCTAGTAGATAGATCTTGGCTTGTTTGTTTGTATGCGGTAGAAATTTTTTGTTTTCCATGCTACGAAACCCTACAGTGCTTGCCCCAAGACTTATGAATAACCTCTAACAATTCTTCTGCTTCATCATCTGCACTCTCAAGTGCTAATGAAGAGCTAGCATGAAGGGAAGAACTACAAGCATTAACACTAGTATTAACAGAATTATCACTAGAGATATCAATACCTATCCTATCAGTTAGCATTTCAATCTCAGAAGTAGCCAGAGCAGAGAAAGGATTGGTCAACATTATACCTTTCATGCTCTTTGGAACCTCCAAGTTGGTAACCTTCTTCAAATCCATTGTTTTTTTCCATTATGTTCCTGGACCTGTCCACCCTAGCACTCCGTCTAGTTGGCTGCACCGGGCCCCATTACTTTTGCTTTTTAGTAACCTTCTGTGTGAGTAGAGAATCATCTCTTTCCCTCACCACTAGATCTTTGAAAGTAGGCATTATATCATAAGGAAGAGCAGCATATCCAGACTCAGCCTGTGAAACCACATCAGGTCCTTCTTGTGAGAACTCCATCTCTTCAGATTGCCCATCAATCCAAAATTTGTGAGCTTCCACTTCTGCCTCAGGAGCCATAGGAGATTTGTCCCAAATGAAGTTCCCTTCAGCATCCACTAAACCTCTTTGCACGAACAACTGGAAAACTGCACTAGATCCATTGGAAGAATATGTAGCCATTCTGACTTTGCTAGAGTTTTGGCCATTCTCTCTACCAGTAATCCCACTACTTGCCTGAGAGGAAGTACCACACCAGGCAAGCCATTTTGCCCATTACCCCATACTGACCAGTACTGTCTTCACCATTCCCTCTATCTTGCCTATTTTGATCCTCAGTCAGAGCAACCTCTTCCTCAGCCATTGGAACAGTGGTGTCTATCACAAACCCTAGATGAAACGGCTGATCCTGAAAATTAAAGAGCCTACCAGCAGGGAGTTTTGGAGGGTCCTTGCATTTTATAAGCACCCTCACCTCCTTAACATTATTTCTAAAGATACTCATCCAGTCTACATCCACTAGAATCCTACAAGTGGAAACATCTTGATCCAAAGTGTTCCACTCACACCACTTGATTTGTAGGCCTGTGATTTTCACCCAACTTGTTTTCAGAAACTCCATTGGTTCTGGATCATCACTCCAAACTTCCACATTGACCCACACACCTGGTTTTGAGACACCAAATTTGGGGTAACCTATCACCTGTTCTACCACAATGTGAGAAGAAAATTTAACCAGGAAAGTGTTTTCAGTCCCTAGTTCCCTAATCTGCCAGGACCAGTTGGTCTTGTAGATCTTGGAAAATTCTACAGCAAGTTCTTTTTCAGTCATAGAGCCTTCTTCCACAAGCACAATACCACAGTTTTTGGTAGAATCCACGGGGTTTGCCATAGAATCAGGCATCTCAATATGGTAGAATCCCAAACCAGGTGCACCACTACTAATATATTTGTCCATCTGGTGAGGCCTCTTCCTAACAGGGCACTTGTCAACAGTCTGTGAGGAGCTATTGCATATGAAACATACCTGAGTTTTCTCACAGTTGGCTTGTATATGCCCAGGTTCTCCACAACACCAACAGATGGCATCTACATAATTCTACTAAGTATTGGCATTCTAAGATAGAGCAACTTCTTTTTGGGAAGTAGCTTGCTTCTTATTATTCTTCCGCTGACCTCGAGCCTTTGTCTTCTCAGCCTGTTTAGGAACTTGTAGATTTTGCTGCTATGGAGGGGCAATCCATTGATTGGACTGCAAGCCAAACTGCTGCTGGGCTGGAAAAAGAGGAAAAGGGTTGTTGAATCCCCAAGGTGGTGGTATATTACCTGGATGGAACCCAAAAGGAGGTTGATTGGGAAAGAACCGTGGGTTGAACTGCCCAAACTCATAAGGATTGAGTTGATTCTGGGGTTGCTGCTGCATCTGAGATTGACCTCCTTGTTGTAACTGCCAACTGTCTTGACCACTGCCTCCCCCTCTTCGTCCTCTCCCTTTGCCCCCTCTGCCTCGATCTCCCATGTCCAGACAGTCAGAAACTACACTAGGATCTGGATCCTCCAACCCCAAGCACTGTAAACCTATAGTAATCTCTACCACCGCCGCCAAGGAAGGGGGAAGGAAAGTGGTCTAGGGTTTACAGCCTCCTTGTTTTTATATGGAGGGACAGGTGGCTTCCTGGGAGGGGGTGGTGGTGGAAGGAGTTGATGGCACATGGGCTGCAAAGGACAAACCCAAAGCTGAGAGATAAAGTCCTCCATGCCTCCATCAGTCCAGCTTTCCTCCAGTCTATCCACTTTATCTCCATGACTCTTTCACAAGCTGAATTTTCTATGCTGATCTGCCCTGCATTCCTCAGTTTTCTCTTCCCGCCAACAGACAGAGCTCACTTCCACCTCTGAATCTACTTCAAAGCACTCAAAAGATTGCTGCCCAGTGTAACACTTGGCTGGCAAGTACCTCTCTTGGCCAACAAAAGAATATGGAAAGACCGCCGAGCACCTGTAAAAAAAACAAGCGGATACTCGGCATATCCGTACGTAGCGCATCCGCAACTACACGATCAGGTCGGATGGTTTAGGTAGACAGGTGGGATGGACTTAACTAAGGACATGATTGTCGTATGTAGCCCTCCGTAACATGGATTTTGACGTAGCTCCCACTTTGTGGATCGTAAGATGGCTAGGAAGTAATCTATACTCCGTATATGCTTTGTGGGCTTGTGGCATATAGCAGAAATCCCATGGGCAGTTTTTGGAAAAACCAATTCTGACTTGTCTTGTGATCTTGTTGGCTATGTAGAGGAGTCGGTAGAAACTGAACTCTATAACTCTTTTATTAAAGCGCAGAGAAGTTAGTAGAAACTGAACTCTAAAACTCTCTTATTAAAGCGCAGATAAATCGTCTGAAGGTGTGTTCCATAGGAATGTTCAACTTCGATCAGTCGGTACCATACCTAATAGAAAATAAAGATGGTCTAGATTATACCCGATTGAATCATGAAGCTAGTGGCCAATATGGACACTAGCTTAGATACGTCACATACTCACACGCATCATGACGCATACATGATCCATCAATGATGCATGAAAGGGGCTGGATCGACAGATGAGTCCGCCTGAAAGGTCTCGTGGTCACTTACCTCCTGACGTATGCAGCTGGTTCCATCGCTCTATAAAATCTGACGCCTGATCTCACATCCTTCTCGCACCTCTCTCAGTCTCTCTTCCCTCAATTCACACACTCTAGCTAGTTCCTGCAAACTGCTGTCTATAATTCCTGAGTGGATTAAGATGGTGGGACAGTGCGGTAGTGATGTGGTAGGAGACACGGTGGTGGCCTCCGCAGACCACCCCCAGCATCTTGGCCTCCTCCAGGACCAGGTGGTGGGCAACAATGGAACTACATCACGTGAACTAGTCAATGGGTACGACGTGCGCGAGCCTCCCGTCGACGCGGAGGCAGTCGCCGAGAGGGCGGACCAGGTGGCGGCGCTCCTCGCTGCCTTCAGCAACCACCTCCACGAGAGGACCGCACACCATCTGGGTACGCATGAATGCATACATGACCTAGCACCGGCCCATCTAACTGTCATATGGGACCCGCATGAGTACATGGTCTAGTTATGAATTAGGGTTCCACTAACGACACATACAGCGCCTTAACCATATATAGAGACATACTCGTATAAACTCAGAGTATCATGCTTAAGCTATCGTGAGATGCCCATTTTGCCATCTTTTATGATTTTTCCATTGTATGTTGAATTCATTGATTGACGTTCTGCATTTTCCAGGGTATCCGTTCAACCTAGATTTCGACTTCAGCATGCTGGCGCAGTTTCAGAACTTATCTATCAACAATCTGGGTGACCCTTTCATCGAGAGCAACTACGGCGTGCACTCTAGGCTGTTCGAGGTAGCCGTGCTCGACTGGTTTGCCCGCCTCTGGGACCTCCAGCAGGACGAGTACTGGGGCTACATCACAAATGGCGGTACCGAAGGAAACATGCACGGCCTACTAGTCGGGTAGGTACTCATTTATGTTAATAGTCTCATCTGGAACGCATGAATTTCACGTTTATCTTAAATTCATTTCCTCCAATAGTAACATGGAGTAGTTCTTTCGTTTGGCTATTGGAGAATTCTCCTTTTCTTTTAAAAAAAGATTTTGGTATTTTTTTTACAGGAGGGAGCTTTTTCCTGATGGAGTTATATATGCATCTCGCGAGTCACACTACTCTTTGACAAAGCCAAGGCGGCTGGCCACATCTCCGGAGTGGTGGGTCACCTTATCCCAGTAGGGGGTATCACTCAGCTCCAGTACACCGATGACACAATGATCATGATTGAAGGCTCAACATTGGACATTGCGAACCTCAAGTTCCTCCTGCTTTGCTTCCAGGAGATGTCTGGCCTCCGCATCAACTTCGATAAGAGTGAGATTATCGCACTAGGCTTCTCTCAGGACGAGCAGCAGAGGATAGCTGACAACTTTAATTGTCGGCTGACCTCCTTCCCCATAACTTACCTAGGGATGCCAGTCCGCGATACCAGGATCCTGATCAGGGACCTGGACCCGCTCGTGGACAGGGTGCGCGCTAGGTCCGAACCCTGGTGTGGGCGATTCACATCCAAAGGCAGCAAGACCGTCCTGATCGACTCCTGCCTGTCTAGCCTGCCCATGTATATGATGGGCATGTATCTCCTCCCCGAGGGGGTGCATGGGGCCTTTGACAAGGAGCTGTCGAGGTTCTTCTGGCAAGACCCCTTGGGTCGCCAGAAATACCACATGGTCAAATGGGCTGACATTTGCGCCCCCAAGGATTTTGGGGGCATAGGTATTCTCGCATCCCGCCAATTCAATAAAGCCATGATGCTTAGATGGGTTTGGCGCATCCTCCGCAACGAGGGAGGCCTCTGGCTCAAGCTCATTAAGGCCAAATACCTGCGCAGCCGTCCTCTTCTAGGGTGCGACCGCCTCGACGGCTCCCAGTTCTGGCGTTCCATCCAGGAGACCAAGAACGCGATCAGGCTTGGGGTCTCGGTGTCCATTGGGAATGGGGAGGGGACCATCTTCTGGCTGGATTCCTGGCTCAAGGAACGTCCGCTCCGCGAGGTGTACCCGAGCCTTTTCGCCATTTGTTCCGATCCAACGCTTCGTGTAGCCTCCGCCGCGCTGGGTGGTACATGGAACATCTCGTTCCGGCGTACCTTCAGTCCGGAGGAAACTGAAGCGTGGAGGGAACTTAGGGCGGAGCTCCCAACCTCCTTGGCAGACGAACCCGATAGGGTTTCTTGTACCCTCACTCCCTCAGGCTCCTTCTCGGTTGGGTCGGCTTATCGGGCCCTCTTTGGCCGCACGGTTCTCCCCTGGACCAAGCCCCTGTGGAAGGCCCCCCTCCCACTGAAGATAAAAATCTTTGTGTGGCAACTCCTTCGCGATAGGCTCCCTTCGGGGGTGGAGGTGACCAAGAGACAGGGGCCGGGGGATAGGTTATGTCCACTATGCGGGATCCCAGAAACGGGCACCCACATATTGTTCACCTGTCCCGCGGCCCAGTTTCTGTGGAACTTCACCAGAGAGGCTCTGGGCCCGGACTGGCTGGCCCATGATCTCGGTGAATTTCTGGACTCGCACGCGAACCGGCTTGGGAAGGGCCGGCGCCTATTCTGGCTAGTGTTTGCGGCGATGTCATGGTCCCTATGGAACATTCGGAACAAGATGGTCATTGAAAAGATTCTCCCTAGGCGCGCCTCTGACTCGGTTTTCCGCTTTTTGGCTTCTCTGCAGCTCTGGTACCCGTTGTGTAGGCAGCGGGACAAGGCACGGCTGGACGCTACCCTACGTCAGCTCTTGGAGGCGGCCAGGCGCCTCCCACCCTAGGCCGGAGCTCCACCTCGGCGTCCTTTCGGCGGGCGTGATGGCCCCTTCCTTCGTAGCCGTCTTTCCCTTTGTTTTTTGTTGGGTCGGTTTGTGCTGTGGCCCCAGCATTCATGTTATACTTGCTTGTGACTCTTGGATGCTTGTTGTGTTGGACGGTTGCTTTATTTATAAAGCGGGGCGAAAGCCTATTTCGAGAGAGAGTCACACTACTCTGTCTTCAAGGCAGCTAGAATTTATAGAGTCGAATGCATCAAGATCGACACTCTGGTTTCTGGAGAGATGAACTATGCAGATATTAACTCCAAACTGCTTCAGAACCTTGGAAAGCCTGCCATTGTCAATGTGAATATAGGTTACCATCTTACCATCACCCACCAATAGAATTAATTTGAATGGACTCAATTTTCTCTGTTAGAATGAATCTTAATGGTTGACCTTGACACTTTTGATTGCTTCTCTTTCTTGCAGGGACTACCGTCAAAGGAGCCATCGATGATCTAGACAGGATCATAAGAACACTTGAGAAATGTGGGTTCCAAGATCGGTTCTACATCCATTGTGACGGTGCTCTGGCTGGCCTTATGATCCCATTTATCAAAGAAGTGAGTCATGTTATTTTTAAGTACTAAATATCCATACCATGTCATAAGTATTTGAACAAATCCAGGGCACAACTTATCTAATTACTTTTATCTTATATTTCTCTAGGCACCAAAGGTGACATTCAAGAAGCCCATTGGAAGCATCAGTGTTTCCGGACATAAGTTCATGGGATGCCCAATACCATGCGGTGTGGTAATAACTAGGCTAGAACACGTGAAAGTGCTTGCTATGGACATCGAGTACTTATCATCTAGAGATGCGACGGTCACGGGTAGCCGCAACGGCCACGGGTAGCCGCAACGGCCACACACCAATGTTCCTATGGTACACGCTGAACAAGAAGGGTTATAGAGGCTTCCGCAAAGAAGTCCAGAAGTGCTTGAGGAACGCTCCTTGTCTCACAAATCGTCTCAAGGCTATGGGAGTAAGTGCATCCTTGAATGCGCTGAGCAGCACTGTTGTGTTTGAGAGGCCGGGAGATGAGGCGTTTGTGCACAAGTGGCAGCTCGCGTGTGAGGGGAGCATCGCTCATGTGGTGGTAATGCCAAATGTCGGTGTGGAGTTGCTCGATGGCTTCGTGGAAGAGCTTGTCATCAAGCGGAGCTCATGGAATAAAGGCAAAGACATTAGCGTACCATGTGTTGCAAATGATATAGGCGCAGGAAATCGCTTCTGCCTCCACCATAACAAGAAGCCAAGAATTGCGTAACATTGTGGAGGATTGGATGGCGACAACTTAAATTGCGTGTGAAGTACCTCATAAATGATTGATTTTGCTTTTATAAATTGAACCTTGATGTATGTCGCTATCCAGCTTTTTTTTTATTATCTAATGTTTATGAACTTTGTGGGTTGGTGCATGTCATTGTGTATGGCCCTCACTATCCATTATCCATAATATGCCGCTTGTTACTACTAGGGGAACTCTTTTCACTACCTAAGATGACGTATGATTGGTTTTGTTGCATTTGGATGCCTATTAAACCATATTCTACAAGTGACATGTTATACACACTTCTTATGTGAATGATGCATTATACCAGATTTAATATCACAAATAACAACAATATGAAATTTTGAGTTTTAGTTTCTAAAGCGATTTATTAATGTCGCAAATAATGATAATATGAAATTTTAGCTTATTTTAGCTCGTCGGCCTCAATAAAAATATGTGCATCTAAAAGCAAGACATGAATATAACTATGTTATATTCTAGTTTAACTAATGTACAGTTTACTAATGTATGATAGGGCAGCATTTAAAAAAATAAGTAGAATTGTTTAGCCAACAACATTTCTTTTGTTTCAAAATATATTTGATCTAAAAAAATATATATTTGTTCATAAATTTCCATTCCGCTTGTTGCAAGATTCAAGATGCACGTAGAATTATCTAGAAGATGAAATATTTAATGGTCACTTCGTCAAATATTCAGGGAGTGATAAATGGTCAGATAGAATGTGTCGGTTCATTTCGCCTGTGTGGGAATCAGACGCGGGAGATGTAGGTGATGTCTTCCTGCATGCTTCCGTGGCCGGAAACAGAGGGGTGTGTGGGAAGGCGACATGCCGCTATTAACGGGGGTGTACCTCTGCCATGTCGTCCATGATAGCTGTGGGCAAGGCCAAGAAAAATTTATGCAGCCCGTTGAGTGCACTACTCGTCCCAAATGGATTAGTGGAGGACATGAGCATGTTCGTGGAGTACCCCAGATGCTTGCGCTCGATTTGGGACAGCCTGCTAGAGTTGCCCTTAAAATTAGGTTCTCTGGTAGCTGGTGTTGCACGTTGATATGTATATTCCATCCATCTTAAAACTTAAGGCCTATAATCTTTTTTAAAGATAAGCCATATAAAGTTTGACTAAACTTTTAGAAAAAGAACTATCTATCTATCTATCTACTAATTTATACAGAGGTAGGTTCTGTTGGGAAACTGGGCCGGTAGAGGCCCACTCGGTGTGACCTCTACCAGGCTAGGATTGACCCATATGGGTATCGTATCCCTCTTTAGCATATAAATAGAGGAACAATCTGTGTACGGGAGTTTTACCGAGAGAGTTTTAATAAAGTTCCCTTTTGTTCCCTGTGTCATCTACTTGTGTACTGTGTCTGCCTTCTAGTAGTCTTCTCCTCCGGTGTGGAACAGCCTCGGGACCGGCCAGTCGGCAGGGGTGTTCCAACACGTTATCAGCACGTGTCTCTCCGTCGAGCCTCCGTCAAGCCACCGTCGAGCCTGCATCACGCAGGCTTTCGTTGAAGGTAACACAAATCTGACCGTAAAAATGGATTAGTCTCGCGTTTTACTTTCAAGATTTGCGTTCAGGTACGGATTTTCCTTTCCGGGAGTCGAGCTGACCTGCTGTCGCCGACCAATGTCGATTTAATCACTCCCAGATCAGGAACTTGTTGACTGTACCAGTGCACCTGTTGTGCCGATCTAAATTTCATTTAGTAGACCGGACTGATCATGTCTAATTTTATTAAGTAGATCGGATCGGATCTACAATTTTTTTTGCATGTCATTTTTTTTGTAACTGCACATGCACTCGCGCGGGCTTCATGCACCGGCCATGGCAGCTAACAGCGAGCACGCGCGGCCCCGCTGGCCGCCGCCTGGCCTCGCGCGCGGCGCCGCCGCCTGGCCCACCCGCGAGGCCGCGCCGCCGCCTGGCTGCGCTCGCACGCCACCGCCTCGCCGGCCTGCTGCCGCGCCGAGGCCAACTGCCGGCCGCACCTCGCCGCAGCGCCTGCTCGCTGCCGCGCGTGCTGGCTGCGCGCCGCGCATGCTCGCCGCGCGCCTCGCGCCTCGCGCGCCGACCCTGCTGGCCACGCCCGCGCGCCACTGGCGCGTCCGCCGCGCGCCGCCCTGCGCCTGCGTGCGCCCGCGCGCGTGCCCCGCCCCGCTGGCCGCCGCTGCCGCGCGACGCCCTGCGTCTGCGCGCGCAGGCATGCCACGGGCCGCCGGCCGCCGCTGCCTTGCGCCGCCGCGTGCGCCGGCCCTGCTGGCCGCCGCCGCGCATGCCGCCCCACCCCACTCGCCCTCGTCCCGCCGCCGGTGCGGCCTGCTGCCGCCGCCGCCCCACTCGAGAGCACACCAGTGCTCTGTTCCCCCGTTTTTGGGCAGGGACAGTGTGGGGTGGGCCGGTCCACGGGCGACCGCGCGTTTTTTCGGCCATTTTTGTGCCGATTTTGGGCGTGGGAACACGCGTTTGCGGGGCTGTTGGACCGTTTCGGCTCTGTTTTTGCCCGATTTTAAACAAGCTTTTGCACTATGTTTTACTATAGTTATTAATTACCGCATGTTTTTAATACTTTGTATCTCATAGATAGCTTGTACCGTTTTTACATTAAATTTTGGAACGTCGTCATATTTGAATTATTGTATCGATTATCGCATTTATGCAACCGATTACCTGCTGTAATCTTACACACTTTGCATAAATTGTAGATGACCGGAATCGTCAGCCGCGAGTTCCCGGAGTTGATCCAGGATGGGCTTCACTACCTGACTTGGGCCTCGGACGTTGAGATCGTCCTTGAGGGCCGATGCATCAAGGATGCGTTGATTGAGGGGACCCCGACGGCCCCCAGCAAAACCATCCTGGCGGATAACGCCAAAGCCCTGCACTTCCTCCGCCATCACATCTGTGAGACTCTCAAGAATAAGTACATGGCAGAACAGAGTGCTTCTGCCCTTTGGACCGCCCTCAACAAGCGGTTCTCTAGGCTGAAGTACACCATTCAGCCACAGGCGGAGGCAGATTGGATACGTCTGAGGTTTGCGGACTTTAAGATGGTGGGAGAGTACAACTCCAGGTTGCACCGGATTTGTACTATTCTTCAGCTGTGTGGGACCAATACCACCGACCAGCAGAAGATAGACAAAACCCTCTCCACATTCCATCCGGACAACATCCAGTCCTCGCGGAACTTTCGCCAGGAAGGATTCACGGAATATGCAGCGCTTATTGATGCTCTCCAGGTGGCCGAGGCGCAGGATAATGTTCTGAAAAAGAACTTCTCCGCGCAACCCTTCGCAGGGGGCCCAAGTCATGAGGCCAATGCTGGTGCCTACAAGGTGCGCAAGCCCATCCACAAGAAGAGAGGCAAGAAGGGCCCCAACTCCTCCAACCCGGCCAAGCAACGCAAGGCGGGCAAGGGGGAGGCGAGGCCCCAGGACTGCTTCCGCTGTGGCTCCAAGACTCACTTCTCCAGGCAGTGTTTGGCCCCTAAACACGTCGTAGACGCGTTCAAGGCCAACAAGAAGGCGCGCGAGGCGCATCTTGTCCAGGTTGAGGCACCACTGGCGCCCGGAGCGGCGCCTGTGCAGAACGTCGCACACGTAGTGGCGCAGGACGTAGCACAAGTGGCAGCACCCTCGGCGGTCCCCACGGACGCCGTTGTGCCCATGGAGGTTGAGCACGTTGTGCCCCCGCCGCCTCAGCTAGGCCCCTTGTCCATGATGATGGCCAACGAAGAGAAGCCCACTGACCTTGAGATACTGGCTGAGCTTGGTGGTTTCTTTGCAGAATCCACCTGAGCTCCTTTTGTTGAGATGATTCCTTTTTCCGCAATAATCAGATACAATTTTTTTCGATATGGTTGTAAGCTCTATGAGAGCATAACACTTATTTTCGGCGATTGGATGACATTTATTTCATTCATTTATTCCATTATTTGATTATGTGATGCTCTGAAATGTCTGTGTTTTACTTACTTGATGTAGCAACTTCCTCGCTCCATTATATTAATTAGGCACTATATTTTAGAACGCGTGTGGCGCCCAAATGGAGGAAACGTGCCTTGCTGATAGCGGCACCACCAATACCATCTTGAGAGAAACAAAGTATTTTGAGTCCATTACCAAAAACCCTGGTAACATAATGACGATCGCCGGCTGCGGTCCGAATGTAGTTGGCTCCGGAAGAGCAACTATCATACTCCTAAATGGAACAACTCTGATCATTGAAGAGGCGTTGTTGTATCCGGAGTCGACTCGTACTCTCTTAAGTTTTAGAGACATCCGCGCAAATGGTTTCCATGTCGAAACCGATGATGATGAGAATGGAAAGGAGTTCCTACTCATTACCAAGTGCGACGAAAATGGTAAACATGTTGTCGAAATACTCCCTTCATTAGCTACTGGGCTGTACTACACTAAGATAGTAGCACCACCTATTTACACTACCCTTAAGACTGTCTTTAGAAGCTCCGAACTATTCTTCCTTTGGCATGATAGGTTAGGCTGATGAGAAATATAATTAACAACTCGAACGGTCATAATGTTAATGTGAAAAATTTCCCGAATCCCGATGATTTCGTGTGCTCCGCATGCGCTACGGGAAAATTGATCATTAGACCGTCCCCCCTAAAGGTGAAGGATGAACTCCCCGCGTTCTTGGAACACATTAAAGGGGATATATGTGGTCCAATTCAGCCCCTCTCAGGGCCGTTTCGGTACTTCATGGTGCTCATCGATGCTTCCTCTAAATGGTCCAATGTTTGCCTGTTGTCAACAAGGAACTATGCTTTTGCAAAGTTGATCTCCCAGATCATACAAATAAGGAATAAATTCCCTGATTATCGTTTAAAGTCTATTCGAATGGACAATGCCGGAGAATTTACTTCAAAGACATTCGATGATTATTGCATGGCAACTGGAATCAAACTTGAGCACTCCGTACCGCATGTCCACACTCAAAATGGACTTGCGGAGGCATTGATTAAAAGAATTAAATTCATTGCCAGACCACTCCTTCAGGGTTGTAATTTACCAACTACATGTTGGGGACACGCGGTGTTACACGCCGCTAATCTCATCAACTTTTGACCATCGGCCTACAACATCCACTCTCCCATCCAACTTGCGCAAGGGTCGGCACCGAAAATTTCCCACCTACGTAGGTTCGGCTGCCAGGTATATGTACCTATATCACCACCCCAGCGATCAGCAATGGGACCGCTCCGTAAGTCGGGGATATACGTTGGTTATGAGACTGTGTTCATAATCAGGTTCTTGGACCCCTTGACAGGTGACTGTCACACGGCCCATTTTGTTGACTGTATTTTTGACGAGGATTTTTTCCCGACCTTGGGGGGAGGTAATCAACCCCTGGATGACAAAAGTCGAGAAATCACGTGAAAAGCTACGGGGATCCACGCTCATGACCCGCGCACTGTTGAGACTAATAGAGAAACCCAAAAGATACTAGATTTGCACTCCCTAGCGAATCAACTGCTTGATCATTTTAGTGATTTAAAGACTGTGACAAAGTCGCATGTGCATGCACGCAATGCACCGGAAAGGGTTGAAATACCAAAGAAAAATGATGGTATACCCGCTCCTGCTCCAAGGCCTAAGAGGACGCGGATTCCGGTTTCTCAAATCCCAAGTACCCGGGGACGCCCGAAGAAAAAGGATAAGAGATATTTATTACAGTCTGCCCCTGTTGAGGGGAGCCAGTTGAGACCTGGCATGAGTACGGATATTTCAGTGCACGAAATTCCGGACTTGAACTTTCCTATATCGGAAATACCCAGCGAAGTTGTGTGCGCACACATCAGAGCGGGAAAGCTAAAGGACCTAGCTCCTGGATTGGGAAATCCGGTGGAGCAAGAGGATGTGCCTGATGCACTCCATGACGAAATGGCCATTAACTATGTTAATTCGGGCAAGTCATACAACCGAGCCATGGCAAATGTCGACGTTAATTTTGCCAAGAAAATTGCCTCAATCATAGATCTTGACCCTGAGCCTAACACGCTCGCTGATTGCAAGAAAAGGTCGGATTGAAAAGATTGGCAGAAGGCAATTACCGCTGAATTATTATCGTTAAACAAAAGAGAGGTATTTGGACCTGTTTGTCTAACTCCTCCCCACATTCGCCCTGTTGGCCATAAGTGGATTTTTGTTCGAAAGAGAAACGAGAATAATGAAGTAGTAAGGTACAAAGCAAGGCTCGTTGCTCAAGGTTTCACTCAGCGACCAGGTGTCGACTTTGAGGAAACTTACTCCCCAATCATGGATGGAATTACCTTTAGATACTTGATCTCAATGGCAGTAAACATGGACTTAAAAATGAAACTAATGGATGTTGTCACCGCTTACCTATATGGTAACTTGGATTCGGACATATACATGAAAGTACCAGAAGGTATCCCTGTCCCGAACCAGGATAGAGCAAACAGGAGCTTATACAGTGTTCAGCTTAAGAAGTCATTGTACGGACTAAAACAGTCAGGTAGGATGTGGTATAATCGTTTAAGCGATTTCCTTTATCAGAAGGGATACGCGAGCAATGAAGATTGCCCATATGTTTTTATATGGAGATCCCAGGATGGTTTCTGTATTATCTCGGTGTACGTGGACGATTTGAATATAATCGGTACACCTGACGATATTGAGGAATCGAGTTCCTACCTGATGTCGGAATTCGAGATGAAAGACTTAGGCAAAACCAAGTTCTGCCTCGGTCTGCAACTTGAGCATTCCCCTGCTGGGATTCTAGTTCACCAGTCGGCCTACACCCAGAAGGTGTTGGAACGATTTGGGTTTGAAAAGGCATATCCTTCTAAGACCCCGATGGTCGGAAGATCTTTGCAGCAAGACAAGGACCCGTTCAGGCCTAAAGAAGAGGGGGAGGAAATTCTGGGACCGGAATTCCCCTACTTAAGTGCAGTTGGCGCACTTATATACCTCGCAAATTGTATATGGCCGGATATTGCATTCGCCGTCAATTTGCTTGCAAGGTACAGTTCTGAGCCTACCAAGAGGCATTGGAAAGGCGTTAAGGACATCTTTAGGTACATACAAGGGACAAAGGACCTTGGCTTGTTTTACCAAAAGAACCAAGACCTATCTGTTGTAGGGTATGCAGATGCTGGGTACCTTTCGGACCCGCATACATCCAAGTCGCAAACTGGATATGTTTTCCTTTGTGGTGGAACGGCAATTTCCTGGAAATCGTCTAAGCAAACTCTTGTGTCAACTTCAACGAACCACTTGGAAATCATAGCATTATATGAAGCATCACGAGAATGTGTATGGCTTCGACGAGTAGTCAGTCACATCCAGATGTCATGTGGACTGAACACCGTACAAACCCCAACAATTATCTATGAAGATAATGCCGCTTGTGTTGCACAAGTCCAGACGTGTTACGTGAAGAGCAATCTCACAAAGCATATAAACCCCAAGTTCTTCTATGCACATGAGTTGCAAAAGATGAACGAAGTGAAAGTCTTGCATACTAAGTCGTGTGAAAATCTCGCTGATTTGTTCACTAAATCATTGCCAGCGTCTTTTTTCGAGAGATGTGTCCGAGGGATCGGCATGATGAGACTTAGGGAGATGCAAGGTTCAGGGGGAGAATCTTCACAAACTCATCGCTAAAATCTTGATCCCGATGATTGAGTACTTAACTTTGCAGTTAGGTGAATTGTACTCTTTTTCCCTTAGTGAGTTTTATGAAGTTTCTCACATGAGGTTTTTAATGAGGCAATTCGTGCAACATAGCAAGAAGTATACCGTGTGCATTTCTCCATATTTTTCCCACTGGGTTTTTCGGAGTTTTAAGCCATGGTTATACAGATAAGATACCCAGGGGGAGTGTTGGGAAACTGGGCCGGTAGAGGCCCACTCGGTGTGGCCTCTACCAGGCTAGGGTTGGCCCATGTGGGTATCGTATCCCCCTTTAGCCTATAAATAGAGGAACAATCTGTGTACGGGAGTTTTACCGAGAGAGTTTTAATAAAGTTCCCTTTTGTTCCCTGTGTCATCTACTTGTGTACTGTGTGTGCCTTCTAGTAGTCTTCTCCTCCGGTGTGGAACAACCTCGGGACCGGCCAGTCGGCAGGGGGTGTTCCAACAGGTTCGTCCGCACTCAGTTTTGGTTCCGATTTTTTGTTGGACAATTTTACCCCTACGATTTTAGACATATTACAGGAAGTGCCACCGCCAAGTCAGACCTGAAACTTAACGTCTTGTTCGTTTGTTTCTGTCTGCCCACGCCTTCGTCCCGGTCGCCCAACTCCACCACTGCGCCATCCTACGACCCTACTCCCGCTCCTCCACGACGCCGTATCTCCATTGATCCAGGAGAAGCTGGTTCATCACCTCCACGCGAATCCTCCAGTGTTGGCGCTAGGGGAACTCATCTCCCCACAGCGCCGCCTCCCGTCAACATCGGCCCCTACAGCGCCGGCGGAACCTCCCTCGAGCGCCGCCTCATCTCCACCCACAGGCCACAGCGCCAGCGACCTCGCGCGGCCGAATTCACACACGGCATGGCTCGCGTCCCCTCCCTCATCACTTCCCAGGTACGCTACAACGTCGACAATAGATATGGCTAATTTGACCAACCCTCGCATGTCTCTTTTTCTGCAATTTTAAGTCAGTGCAGAGCTGCAACCACCGACAATCAACTCTTCCAATGGAGTCAAGCATCTGACACCAATTTATACCTAGATATTTAAGTGCGATTGATATCACCTAGGCATTATGGAAGGACTTCCAAATCCCTTCAAAACCACCACCGTGCAACAGTATTAACAAAAACCATCCGAAAGACTACAAAGGCGACGCTGTGATTCCAGCAAAAAACGAATTGCTTGTCCGCCTACTTTGTCTGACTGCTTTAATGCTAATTTTATCTAAATGAGTGAACATATCAGATGAATATGGCATGAGATTTTGGTGATGCGTGAATGGTTTTGCGTTGCCAAATCCTAATCGACTTTGTCACCGTGCTCTGACCTCGGCAACGTCCGGAGAAGTCTGAACCTGTCAAGACGAAGAGCAGAGAGACATTGTGGTTTTGCATAATGTTATTTTCTGCATTCTTCCTCAATTTACTCGGAGAGATTGACGCTGAGGTCACCCCATTATCCTATCGTGCCATAACATGATGTATCTATCCTCCCTGTCACACTCTTACGGTACTGTGTCGAAGCACACAAACACCATCCTCGCTCAGCTCTGACGCTAGCTGAAGTTAGCTGACTGAAATCTAACTGAACAAGCTAACTATTAACTGAATCTACTGAAACTTTAACTCAACAGTAACAACAGAGATTGACCAACATTGGCTACTGAAGCTGTGTTTGTCGTGTCAAGAGTCGTCATTTTCTTACCAACGCTGACAACTTATTTTACCAATGCACAACAACACAAGTACATTGGTTGAGACTAGAGTTACACTAAGCATGAGTGTGCGGTCAGCCCGTCGGTCGTAGTTGGCGTCGGTGACGCGGTGCCGAGAGCGAAGTGGACAAACTCAGGGGTATTTTAGTTTGTACAATCTTTTCTGGTAGTGAGGAATGGTAGCCGAATTTAGACACGAAACGAATTCGAACAAAACTAGAACATTACCCAAAAGCCGAAGTTCCTCGGTCAATGTGAAGTCTATTGCGGAGCGGGGTGAGGTGACGATAACACATGTGTACTGAGTCGGCAGGTCGGAGGAGGTAGTGGGGCGCATCATGAACACCTGCAGTTGGATGGTTTAAGTGACACGCTGCAACTATACAAACGAGGACTTACCTCCAATACGCAATTTTTTCTCTCATGTCATGGCACACTCCCAATGACAAGGACTGTCTAGAACTCTCGTGTTCCGTCTGCGACTCGCACAACTTCGTCCCACGGTAGCCAGATCGGCGCCGGATGTGATGTATAGGCAAAGAAAATGTAAAGGACCGTGGCAACGCACGGGCATTCATCTAGTTATATATAGATATCATGTGAAAATATGTTTCATGATATATAAAAGGATATGGAGTAATATTTTTCTTTAAAAATTTGATTAAACTTTAGGTAGTTTGACTTTTGAAAAAAGTTATGTGTCTTAAGCATTGGAATCGGAGGTAGTATTACTTAACTATTATTATTCTAGTGATGATGTCTGTTAAGCTACTGATGTTTGCATTAATGCATGCAGTTATGGATCACAGCATCCGAGACCAAAGCTCTATCAGCTTAGAGCAGCTCTAACGGAGATTGTAAAAACGCGAACTGTAAATCGTGTTTATAGGACACGGTAAATGATATTTATAGTTAAAAAATAGGTAGCGTAGAACGAAGCCCGTAAAACTAGACCCATAAAATAACATATTTTGTTTTTATAGAACTAGTATCATGCATATGATACTAGTATATGATACTATCTTCATAGTGCATGATATCATATGGTAATATCATACTAGGACTATATTTAATAATTTGTAAAATCTCAGTATAAAATTGTGTACAAGATTTATTTGTATGAGGATTTTTTTAGTTTTACATGCTATGATACGGTATCTACCTATGATACTCTAACCATCTCTTTCTTCATTAATTATTGTGACACATCAGATTTTAGCTATGACTAGCAGAGTGCTCGCGCGTTGCTACGGAACTTCACCATATACATTTATAATCCTGTATTTTTTCTATAGTTTAAATTTTGTGTTGCAAAGCACACCTTAAAAATCACCGGTCCACTTCCAAGTCACCTCGTCAGGAACGCTGGGCCTAAGCAGGGTGTTGTTCACCTTGTCATGGCGAGCATCATGAATTGGTGCAACACTGGTCTCGATAGGATGCCCTTGAAGTGTCTAATCCATTTATCATCCGTGAGAGCCTCGCTGACCGAGATATTGCGCATGGTGCAATGCTGAAATAGGTCAGGAGCTATGTCCTTGAGGCATGACCCATCCATCCAGGGGTCCCTCCAGAATTGGCAGTCCTTGCCAAAGTCACTCTCGGTTCCTTGCTCGTTGATCAGCTCCAACAGCAGATGCCTTTAAAGAAATTTTGAGAAAAATCTCCACCAGCAGACATTTGCAATTTTAATTGGATCAGAGGAGATGGCACTAACAATTAAAAATTGATTTCCCTAGAGGCATTAGATCGAGAAATTAAAGTCCAAGACATCGAGGGTCGCCCAAGATCGCCATGCCAGAGGTCACCCCATACAGTACAGCCCGCGGCAACAATGGATGCACTCTGCGGTGGAGACATGCTAGGCATCTGCACGGGCGAACAAAGTGCATGGAGGAGAAGCCCGAGTTGCTCCAGTGTACGACTGCATCATAGAATTTGATGCTATTATGTCGTCATCATCATAGTTCAAACTGGCTGTGCAGGTTGCAATTTATTCCGGCTGCATACTACCACCAAGTCGCACGCTCTGTTTCGTCTGGCCGGCCGGTCGTGTAGCCGCTTGCCCGCTCTCTGCTGCAGGCTCGGCTAGATGTGTAGGGAAGACCGCGGTGTTAGGCACAGAGAAGCCTCGGCAGTGAAGAGGAGTGCATGTTGAGGATTGGGGAGTTGACATTGGGGAGACGGACGCCGATGCAATCGTCCTTGATCACGTGGTGAAAACAACAGCACTGTTGCCTCGTGTGTGATCTCCGACGCTCGCCATCGAAGCAGACTCCTATTCCCCACCCCCACGATCTCTCGTAGACTTTGATTCCATCCGCGGTGGTCACTGCCATGGTTCTTGCCTCTCGTCGAGTTGCTAGCTCGCGTATCTGAACACTCAACTTTGATCCTAAGCTTTGGATCGATATGGTGCAAAGCAATTGATTGCACCCATCTTTAAATTAAAGTCTCAAAGAAAGCTAATCGTCACGCTTGCAGCTTTGATTATCTTTTGTTGGGCCACCCCCACCGGTTTCCTTGAGGAACGGGACGGTATCTACCTTTTTTTTTCTTTCCGGCTCTGATTGGTTTCCTTTGTGAATACAAACATAAAGCCACCAAAGCGATGCGCGATGGACAACCTACAGGACGGACGAAAAACTTAGGTAACGAAAACCACCTTAAGACAAATTATATAGTAGAGATACTAGCGTGGTGGCTCTCGCAAATGCGAGGGCAACGTCTCTAAAAGATTAAAAGTGTCTTAAGAATAAAGTTACTATTTCATGGATATCACATTTTATGATAATAAATAGTACGATTATTGGACTATAAATAAATATATGATAAATAAAGTAAGACTATAGGACTACAAATAAATGTATGATAAATAAACTATCACATATGCTAAGTAAGACCTTTAGCCAACTTAACTTTATGGGCTAATGGTGTTGGGTCATTTGACGAAACACATATGTGCATTGTTTGTAAGTAATATTATCTCAATAGTAGAAGTATGTCTGATGTTAGATCAGTACGCAAGGTTAATTAACATTCATAAATTCTTCCTCACAATTATTTATCCAATTTAAAAAACATTAAACCTATTAGTTTTTTTTACAGTTTTCTTGGCGAAACTTTTACTTTTGTATGTTAACATTATCCTAAAATTAAGATTAGTACGTTAACACTATTTTAGTGATATTTTTTTTGTTTCAGCCCATCCATTAAACATTTTACATGTCAGGAGTAAAATTTAGAGAATTAAGTCTTGATATAGTATTTTTATCTATCTTTAAAAATCTTTGCATGTTTCCCTAGTCGGAAATTCATTTTATATAAACACCCGACATGTATTCGTGGTTCTATTTCACATGAATATATGGCTTCAATGACATGGCTCCACCTTTTTAACTAATGTTCAATTTTTGAGTCACTGAAGGACTGTGCTCTTATGTCGACTCCACAACATCATTAAAAAAGCACATACAATATTCAAAATATGTCTAATCATGCAAACCATAAAATATCCACCGATACAATTTCTAATAAAAAATTACACATTTTAGGTCCACTAAATAAATAATTTGTGTTAGGATTTACGATGTGGATAAACGATATTACCTAAAGATTTATCGAATTACCCAACATGCACGGTGGTGTCCTATTTGTAAAATAGGATGCATACGTTGGTTTATCTCATGTATATAAATTTTTCTGTGTGATTTTGTGAAAAGGAAAAAACAGTGTACCAAATAATCATTTGTTCAGTTTCAAGCCTTTTTAAAACTTGGACCTACCATGGCCTCTGATCAATTGGCACATATAACCATTTATCACTATCAAACCTTTAACATAAAAGTGTGTACACGTTTGTTGATGTCACAAGGGTGTCTTGGCAGTAGATTACCGTAAAGGCTACATGTGTCATTATAAAAAAACGAAGTCCATGGGCTAGCACCTAGGGCATATTCTTATAGAAGAAAGGGAGCTGCGGAGCGAAAACTTCTGGGACGAGACTTGAACCCGGGTTTTCGGGCTAGCGAGCAAACTCATGCTGCTAACCATTATGTTTGTCCATGCAATGCCTAGTATATGTCTTGTTTTTTCGGGTCCACACGACCGGTTACATAGACGGTGTACATTTATTTTGAACTGACTCTTCTAGCTTTGCGACTCAGCTAACCTATGGGATATATTCCGTGAAAAAGTTGTTTTAAAAAAAATCTAAAGAGACACGTAACAAATGTGTACTACACAAATTTACACAACTAATTATGTTTCATTAAATCATAGCCACAAATTCTAGATCCAACTATAAAAAAAATTCAGATGATGTGAATCAACCTGCCCTCGCAAATGCGAGGGCATCATCTTCAGGATATTAATGTCCATGAAATTAGGTTATGTCTACCGAGATCTCATTCTATTATCCTGGTCCACTGAACATTCTCAATTGAAAAATTTCTTAGGAACAAATATACTCCAAAATCCTTTTAAAATTACTTTTAGCATGAAGTCGATAGGCATAGATCTACCATACCAATATGATACCATATAGATAAATTGTTATCACAACATCTTGAAATTCACGTCTATGCACATCTCACACTTGAATTCTATATTTTGGTTGACACTAACCGGCTAGGAGTTTATGAAAATCGAGGTCAGATCCAATTGCTGAACTCTAACATTGTTCAGGATTTTTTTTAGTTTATACAGAGCAATCTAGCCATGGAAAAGGTAAAAAAAATATTCTTATGTCAACATGAAAATTTCATTCCGAGTAAAAATAGATGTAGACAATATCATATGGCCTACCTATCTCGGTTACTATATTGATAAAATTATCTATAGAAATTACTAAAATTAAGTTAATGGCAAAGAGTTTATGATTTTATCATGTGCAATGTAATTTTTGTTTTTATTGAGCTGCTTTGTACTGTTCGCTGTTTCTGTTAATGGCAAAGTCCTATTCGCAAAAAAATGGGTTATACATGTGAACCCGATTTTATGAGAAACTGGCTAAACAATGTTTTCCAAGATTGTGTATAAGTTTATTTGTGAGCGAAATATATATATTCTCCCTACATTGGATATATTTATATCACTCCTTGTTGTGCACATATAATCGACAATGGAGATGTCATTGAATTTGTGATTTCACTAATATCTTGCATCACAAACTAAGTTGTATTTATATCATTAATAATATCCACCACCCACATCATATCAATCTAGTAATGGGGTATACAGTTTTAATTTAATTTTTCCTATCATGTATTACATTCTTTGATTCCTGAACACCACAATTGATCTTGATTAATTGTAAGAAAACATATAAAGGGTGACTACGTAGCTAGTTAACACATTTAAATTAATCTCACTGTATTATTGATTGATCCATAAATATGTGTGTTTTAAATTTATGTAGCCCAATGTGTGCATGACTATCTAGGTAATTGTTTTCCTGAAATTTCTTCAATTTTTTTCATATGTATGCTTACTAAGTTTTTATTTGGTGTTGGAAACCAAGAATCGCCAATTTCTGCCACATTGACCGATATGCCAACGTGTACACATTGATCTCAACAATATGTTTTTGGTATATATGTCCGACCTTATATTTTTCGTGTTTTCTTTCTCTATTGTGTGTTTTACATCGGCATGCTATTGGCTCAACCATTGTACTTCTTCATGGAACTGTTGATACTCCTGGGTCATGTTTTTTGTTTTTTCCTTGTTAGTCCAGGAATGAACAACAATTTGGTGGCATGCCTTTCCGGAGCGGAGCTAGAACATAACTTATCAGGGTGCACTGCTCATGGTCTCTCTAGGATATTGGACATCAGTCCACACATGGTTGCACTAATAAGTGGGAGGGGTACACACACTAACTTTTAGGATAATTGTAAGGTAAAAAATCGTACCCAACTGCATAAGCACTCTTCTAGCTACATGTAGTTTTGCCCTTATGCCTTTGTGAGAGCTGTGGCTATGTAAATTGTGCACTCAATGATCTTAAGGTCCCATTTTTAGGTCGTTGTCTCTAATATTTGATATTTCGACTTGGTGTGTATCCATCGCTAGTGAAATGGAAGAATATATGGTGCAAGGAAAAAATGTTGATTTGGAGGGACCTTGATCGATGTTTAATTTTTAATGGGAATTTTTTGTTCACCTTTGTTTCAGCTTTTAAACTATCAAAAAAGTTTTGCCCTTGTGAGAGATGTGGCTATGGGCATACGGTGCTCAAAGATTCCAGGATCCACTTTAGTTGAGTGTGTCTCTAACGACTTAAAAAACTCATCGGGTTAGTCTAATCTTTGGATATTTAATTTTGTTTGCGTATTTTTCACCGGCGAAATGGAAGAACGTGTGAGAAACTACATTTTATTTTGAGGGATCTTGACGGAGGTATATTTTATCGTGGATCCTTTATGCTCTCCTTCATTTTGGTTATTTATCTATCAAATATTTTCAATGCATCAATAAAGCTAGATTATTGTAAGCAAATAAGAGGTACATGCACGCTCGAAGAGAGCATTTATAATAAAATAAAATTTTGAAAATATTTATATGATTCACTAATTGTTGTCTAGAAGTACAACCTCGAATCTTTTTTGTATAGTCAAGCATGCTCTCGTGTATACAATTTGAATTTGCAGTCTAGCATGTGCTTGCACAGCTCGGTGCGGGTGTAAATCCTTTGAAAAAGTCCAACTATAATAGTGCGAAAAAAGATCAATCGCATGCTCTCTTCTATCTGTCATAATTTCAAAACACTTTGCATATTCATGGCCAACGCACACTCGTGTATGGCAAGGTCTCTTTTATTAACATGTCATTAGAGGCTCCTCTGGAGCAATTGAGATTTACCGGCAATCCGGTTCCGAATAACATTACATAACACCTCCTGGATCGTTGTGACTCGTATAGGAGAAAATCTCTCCGAACATAATCACCTTATAGATACGCGACTTATAGATTGTTTTCTCTGCATAAATCACAACCAAATCTTGTGAAGTACTCCGATCCCTCTGTTTAGAAATCTAAGATGTTTTATGTTTGTGAAGTAAATGTATCTAGACATATAATATGTATGTTCAAATGAATTTATACACTAAAAGATATCTAGATACATTATATCTTCAAACATATCTTCAAACGAAGAGAGTATTGAGCATTTTTTTTAATTACCATGATCCAGCCAGGGAAGCTGGCATACCATTTTTTTAACGTAGCTGGCATACATAGTTGTTTTACAGAAGGATGCCTATTATATATGTATACATGGTCCTACACGGGGCTGATTGGCCTTTTTTTTTGGTGAAGAGATGGGCTCAGCTATTTGTACGGAGCATAAGTTTTGGTTCCCGGCCAGACTCGCCTATTGTTATCACGTTTAATGTCCAGAACCCTATAAATAAGTCGGTCGTGTCAAACAGAACTACGAGTATACGTGTAACTAATAAGTTTCATTGAATCATAGCCACTAATTTTAGATCTAACTGCTTAAAATAATTTAGATGACCTGGATCAACCAGGTTGCTTTAAAAAATACCCTTATATCTTTTAGTATATAATAAATTTTAGATCTAACTGCTTAAAATAATTTAGATGATGTGGATCAATCAGGTTGCTTCGAAAAACATCCTTATATTGCTTTTAGTATATAATAGATAGATTTTTCTTTCTTCCCTGGTTGAGAAGAACGGAGCGGAGAGATGCTAGCTTAAATTTACTAGGAAAAAGACACCCCCCCCCCCGCTCCTCGGTCGCTCCCGAGCGACCTAGGGCGAAAACCCTAGGTCCGCGGCGCCTGCTCCCCTTCCCACCTCTCCCCGGCCGCCACCGGGCGGAGCCCGTGCGGTGCCGGCGGCGGCTGGCTCTTCTTCACCCGGCGCGCGGAGGCCCGCGCGGGACGGTTCCCTCTCTGGCGGCGGTGCGACTCGGCGGGGGCGGCCAGGTACTGGCGCGGCGGCGGCCGGCGGCCGGCGCCAGGGCGGCTCCTGTAAGTGGAGGCGGCGGTGACCTTCCTCGCAGCGGCTGCTGTCTCTTGACGGCCGCGGCTCGTCTGCTTATCCTGGAGCTCCTAGTGGCGAGGTGGCGGTCTGTGGCGATAGGGTGGCATGGGGATGTCGCTGCGGTCCATGGCGACGCTGGTGCGGCGGGGCAACACGGTGCTGGCGGCCGGCCAGTACGCCGATGGCCCATATCTGGGCCCTATGGGCCTCATCTGGGCCTAGGCGGGCCTGCCTGTGCACGGTTGTGTTGCCCTCTGGAGGTGGGGGCTTGGAGTGGTTCGAGCTGGAGGGTAACCATGGCGTGGCCTGCATGCTGCAGCATGGCGGCGAGGCCTTTACGGGCCTGATTTGGGCCTGGCCGGGCCTGGCGTGGCCCTGCCGCCGTGTCCGGCCAGCAATCGCCTACGGCGGTGGAGGACGGGTCTCCTCTAGGTGGTCGTGCCTGTGTTGCCCTCCGGATTCTACCTCGCTCCTTCCTTCGCCTCGTAGGTCACGCGTCACTCCTTGGTACACGGATGCGAGTTCCCGGATGCCGGGGCGGCGGCCCCGGAAGGTGGACTACATGGGCGTCTCGGCGGCGGGGCGACGTGGCGGTGGTGATGGCTCCTCTCTTTGGACCATGAGGGTGGCAAGGAGTGGACGTCGGGGGCTCCTGGCGGTGGCAGCGCCCAGATCGCGTTTGGAAGCTCGGCTCGGGGATTGGGGCTAGTCCGAGATACCGAATTTGGCGAGTTTTTCCAGGCGAAAGCCCAGCGCTTTGGCGCCGACAACGGCGACGCCTGTGGGTGTCGTTACCCTCTTGGGGGCGTTGTTGTGGCTACTCTCACCTTATTAGGGCTCCGGGTGAAAACCCTTGACCCTTGTGGTCTCGGCTGCGGCGGCACCTATGGTGTCGTGACCTTCTTGGAGGCGTTGTCGTGGAGCTCCGGTCGTCTTAGGCTAGTCGCCCTCGGTGGCAAGTTAGATGCTTCCTAGTATTCTCAGTGTATCTTTGATCTGCTTGTTAGAGGAATTCCTCATCACTATGTATCAGTTTGGCCGTTTGGCTTTATTTATAAAGCGGGGTGAAAGCCTAATTCGAGGGGGAGAAGAACGAAGCTCGCCCTTGGCCAACCGCTTCTATGAGATCGATCCGGGTGCTAACTACTCCCTCCGTCCAAGAATAGATGTCTTAGATTTTTTAAATTTTAAATAAATCTATATATAAAATAGTGTCTAGATTCATTCAAATTTTGACAAATTTGAGATATCTATTTTGGAACCGACGGAGTAATAGCAAACAAGCAATCACGATAGAATCGATCAGCAAAAAAAAAAAGTAGCTAGCTTGGAATCGATCCAATGTTGTTCTGCCGTGCCGTGCGTGCTCTGCTGCCGTGCCGTGCGTGCGTGCTTTGCTGCCGTGCTGCGTTTGGAATCGAAATCGATCGAGTGCTCTGCTGCGCTCGCTCGCCGTTTGCCGTCCTGCGGCTGCGCGCTGAGCTCGCCGTGACTCGTCCGGTGTCAGGGTCCCTTCTGCTACAAGGACGTCGACAAGACGGAACACTGATGTTCCTGATGATTAAGGCGGCGAGGGCGCGAATTCTGAAGACGGTGGACGTTTGAACGACAAGCTAAGTGTAGCAGGCCGGTCCATCCGCATGACACGGCCCAATCTACGCGTCGTCGGTCCGACCTGGTCCAAGTGACCAGCTACTTATACCATTGCCTTGTAATGCTGCCTGCTATCCAAGTTGAATCACGGCGAACCGAATCTAGCCTCTCTTCTCTTGCTTCTATTTCCGCATCCCCTTTCTGGATTTGAATTCTTTGTATCCGGATCTGTGTTTGAATTGGAAATAGATCGAGAGACCCTCACATCTGGTATCCAAAGCCAGAACACCACCTTCCACCGAAATTTTTTCTTCCACGATATGGCTTCCATCATCGAAAATCGCCACCAAAATCTCGTCCGGTTGAACCAGGAGTCCGGCATGGATGACAACACGAAGGAGCACCTCACAGGCTTGATGGTTGCATCGCGGTGAACGACACGAAAGAGCTCTCCGTCAGACCAAAGTCCGTGGAGAGGTCCATGGAGGCGCTCTCCAACGATTTCAACTCGTGGTGTCCTCGCCTAGAAGCGCGAGTGGACAACATCCAATCTGCGGTCGTGGCGCTTTAGCAATAGGCCGCGACCAGGCATCCCATCGGTACGGCGACGGTGCCGATGGGAGGAGATCCCGCTGTGGCTCACCTCGCTCACACGCACGGTGCAGGTGTGCTCCCGCTCATCGGCAAACGACCGACAGTGTTGGATCTCGGGCAAGGCCACGGCCAGTCTACGCTTCACCGGGGGTGCGCTTTGGACCAAGCGGTCCCAACGTTCGCCCCGGGCATGGGTATGGTCAATCTCCAAACTCCTATGAGTTCTCGCTCACCTTCTTATGAATCTGATAACTCTGTCGGCCAACTGCTCGCGCAAATAGGTCACTAGAATCCACTGTTGCAATTCCCTTTGTTCGACGGTGACAATCCATAGATGTGACATACATTGGCGGAGCAGTATTTCGCGATGTTTTCCATCCATGAACCATATTGGGTTGCTATGGCTACGCTCAATTTTGTAGGCTCGCCTAAAATCAGATTGCATTCTGTTCATCAGAAGCTTGCTTCGTTAGATTGGTCTACTTTTCGTACCTTGCTATGTACTCGATTTGGTCGAGACAGGCACCAACTCCTTATTAGACAATTCTACACACTTAAACAAACATACACCGTAGCTGCATATATTGAGCATTTTGAAACATTGATGAATAATCTCTTAGCATATTCTGATGCTACCCATCCTCTATATTTTTTGACATGCTTCATTGAGGGATTGAGGGATGATATTCGAGCAGTGGTCATGGTTCAGCGACCTCCTGATATTGAAGCTTCTTGTGCTCTGGCATTACAGAAAGAATAGGTAGAAGACTCTGTCAGGCCTCAACATTACAGGCCTTATGAGCAGCCATTCAGATGCCGCCCAGCTATCAGACCCAATCTTGTGCCACGAGCTGCTCCTAGTGATGTGACAAATACAGTGGGCTACCATCGAGGATAGGAGAACATGGATCACGCCTCCAAGTTGGCCACTCGCCAATGATTTTAGCGGGATCTACAATAATCACGGTATCAAATATCCCGTCTGGCTTGATTCCAAGCTTGGGGATATCTTTAAGACCTTATAACCTATTTTATAAGTTTTTATTACTATTCTAGCTTTGCATTAGTTTGAGCTTAGAAATAAAGTTTGCATCATTAGAATTCCCTTCAGGAATAGTCGATCTCTTTGATGAAATTCTGAGTTTATTATAATATATGAAGCATTATTGAGTTTGAGTTTGTCTTATTGGATATATGAATGGCTTGAGTATAATTTTACTTGCACTTGATGATAGCAATAGGAGTCTTCCACACCATTGGTATTAATGGAATATACAAAGATAATTTGATCAATATGTTGTAAGTTAATGGTTTGATTTACAAAAAGGGAAAAATTATCTAATCAGTTAAATTGAGAAGGAAAACCTTGAACAAAGGAAAATTAGAAGTGTTATCAAATAGAGTGAGAACAAGATGAGGTAGAATATTCAAGATATAAAGATGCTTCATATACATTTGGAATTTGGTAGTTGATATCGTTAAACTTTGAATTCCTACATGAAGTGGAATGTATGGCTAGATTCTTTGCACAACACTTAAACAAAAGTGTGAGCATATATATATAAAGAAAATAAGAAAGGATAGAAGAAAAAGAGCGAATGTGCAAAGAGCAAATAGGCATATACCACCATATTGTAGTAAGACAAAGAGACATTTAATATTTTTAATCCCAAGTGAATATGTTAATCCTAAAACACTTGGGACTACCTCGCTGATGTCTACGCACTTCTATTCTTGTAATCAATTGTTGGGCCTTCAAGTGCAGAGGTTTGTAGAACAGCAGCAAGTTTCCCTTAAGTGGATTACCCAAGGTTTATCGAACTTAGGGAGGAAGTGGTCAAAGATATCCCTCCCAAGCAACCCTGCAATCAAGATACAAGAAGTCTCTTGTGCCCCCAACACACCCGATACACTTGTCAGGTGTATAGGTGCACTAGTTCGGCAAAGAGATAGTGAAATACAAGTGATATGGATGATTATAAGTGGAAACGTATCTATAATTTTTTATGCTCCATGCTTGTTTAGTATCTACTTTGCTTTGCTTGTCTACACTTTGAGGTGCTTTTTACATATTTTTGGTACTAACCTATTAACAAGTTGCCACAGTGCCAGTTGCCTGTTTTCTGCTGTTTTTGGTTTTAGAAAAGTTAGTAAAGAAATATTCTCGGAATTGGACAGGACAAACATCAAAGTCAATTACTTTCCGTGGGAAACAAGAATCCAGAAGACGAGACGGAGCCGCAAGCCAGGGTAGCCAGACCCCCTAGGCGCGGGTGGGCCTGCCCCGCGCCTGGGAGGGGTGTGGCCTCTCTGTCCGCCTCCTCGGCCTCCCCCTTCGCCTATAAGAAGCCCCCGAGGCAGAAACCCTAAATACCCGATCAAATATCCACGAAACCGTTTGTAGCCGCCACCACCATCGTCCCTAGATCAGGGGGGGTCTGAAGTTCTTCCCGGCACACTGCCAAAGGGGAGATCATCCCGGAGGCCTTCTCTCCGATATGATGCGTGAGTAGTTCCACCTTGGACTATGGGTCCATGTAGTAGCTAGATGGTTGTATCTCCTCCTTTGTGCTTTCATGTATAGATCTTGTGAGCTCCATTCATGATCAAGATCTAATCTATTTGTAATCATGCATTTTGTGTTTGCGGGGATCCGATGGATATTGAGATTATTATGTTGGTTTGATTAATGGTTTTGTCTTTATGATTCTATCATGTCTGTGTTGTTTGTGATCTTGCATGTTCTCTGTTGTTAGTAGCTATCTTGGCCAGGTAGTTGCTAGTGACTCCAAGAGGGAGTATTTATGCTCGATAGTGGGTTCATGCCTCTAGTTTCCAAGGGAAGTGACAATAATCTCTTCGGTTATAGATGTGTTGTTGCTACTAGGGAGAAAACAACGGTCTCTTGTTCATGGAACATGTGGACTGTTTACCTTACACACTTTGCTTAAAGTAGTTGTCTGTTGCTTGCAACTTAATACTGGAGGGGGTTCGGATGATAAACTGAAGGTGGAATTCTAGTCATAGATGCATTTGGATGGCGATCTATGTATCTTTTTGTATTGACCAATCGAATCTCATAGGATCTTTCTGACTAGTAATTGCATTGTTATGCCTTGCTCAGTTCCTGTCAATTGCCCTACTGTAATTTGTTTACCCTTCATGCCATGTTGTTTATCTAAGGAGAGCACATCTAGTGAACTATGGACCCCGGTCCAATCTTTACCATTGATACATCTTCCACTATTACTTGTTTACTTGCCGCAAACCATTACTTTCCATACCATACGTTTAATCCTTTGTTACAGCAAACCGGTGAGCTTGACAACCTCACTGATTCGTTGGGGCAAAGTCTTGAGTTTGTGTTGTGCAGGTCTCCGCGTTACTTAAAACACCTGTGTGACGTTTCCTTCCTCCTACTGGTTCGATAACATCGGTTTCTTACTGAGGGAAACTTGCTGCTGTGCTGCTTCATACCTTGCTCTTGGGGTTTCCAACGAAGCTTCCCACGATAAGTGTTGGGCGCCATCAAGCTATATTTGGCGCCGTTGCCGGGGAGGCTAAGGACGTCTTCCCTAGGGGAGTCCTTCACTTTCTTTCTCTTTACTTTGTTTTTAGTTTGCTTTGTTTCTTTTGCTTGGTTTTGTTTGCCTCTTTCCAAAAAACCCAAAAAAATTAGTCTAGTTTGGTTTGCTTTCTTTATTCAAAAACACAAAAAAATTAGTTCCTGCTCTAGTTGCCACCATGTCTGGTTTTGGACCAATCTTTATTTCACCTATGGAAGAGATCTCCACTTTTAAGCAAAAAAGTGAAGAGAGTTTTAAAGAAGCTTGGTCTAGAATTTCTGCTTTACAAAGAGAAACTGAGCTTAAGATGAGTCTTAGCTTGGTTATTGTTAGTTTCTACCGCGGTATTGCTCTTCATTATAGATATGCTTTGGATGATGTGGCTGAGAAAGATATTTTGCTATGTATTGAGGATGAAGCTTTTGATGCCATAAAAAAGTTGATTGCAATTTATAATACACCTGGAAAGTCTGATTCCTCTTTCACAAATACTTTTGCCAGGTTGAACACTCTTGAGACTAGTATTGCTGCTATGAATAGTTTCTATCACACGCTTAGGGCTTACCATGATTATGTTCCCATAAATTGTGAGCCTTCAAAGTGGTTTCCCACAATCAAAGTCTCAATAAACACTACACTTTTTGATGCTCGTTGTGATATCATGTCTAAATTCTGCCTCATGCCTAAAGATATTTATGATTCCTTGAGTCTTTGGGGGCTTACTGAAGAAGGAGGGGAAATCTATATTACCCACAATGCCACTATATTGCCCATTGGAATATCTGAAGGTGTGTTTACAAACACCTCAGGGAAAATGGTGTCTACTGATTATCTTGTTATTGAATGTGTAGACATGGGACAGATTACACTTGGAAGATCCCTACTAAAACACTTTGGAGAGGTAATAGATGTGGGAAAAGGCTTTATGCACTTTGATCTTCCGGTAAGCAATCATATCTTCCCTAAAGAGAAGAAGAAAGGTAAGAAAGGAAAGAACAAGAGGGGCAATTCTTCATTTGAAAATACTTGATTCTTCTTGCTTCTTGTGCCTAAATTAAAGGCGTTAAACAAAAGTACTTGCTGGGAGATAACCCAAGAGTTTCCTTAAGTCTTGGAAGTTATTACTTCAGTAATGACCTCTCCTTATCTTTTTTGTTTGCTTTTTGTGCCAAGAATGACCTCTAATGAGAGGGAAGTAAGACTTGGGGAGTTGCTGTCCCGAAACAGATTTCTATCCTCCACCAAAAAAATCTTAAGGAGTCTCTGTAACTCAGATTGAGCTCACAATTTACGAATAAATCCCATAGTATGTTAGATAACTTTCATTAGTTCAACACTTTTTGATTTGAGTAACATAAGATGTTCAAAAAATCGGTTTCTACCTGCTGGTCTGTTTTGACAGATTTCTGCCATTATTTGCATTTGCTTCTTATTGATTCCTTTTTGAGTTCTCTTTAGGTGAATTGAGCTTTTTGAAGGAGTTACTACATTAGCTTGTATTTTTAGTGAAAATCCTTGCTGTTTCAAAGCTTTGCCAAAGGTCTAATATCTTTTGAATAAACTAATGTTGCTAATGAAGATTGTGTGAAGAAAAAATTTCAGGTGTACAAAGAGAATGATGCAACGAGATGAAGAATGGACAAAAGCTCAAGCTTGGGGATGCCACCATGGTGTAACCCCAAGAAATATCCAAGAGTTACAAGCGTCAAAGCTTGGGGATGCCCAAGGCATCCCCTCCTTCATCAATAAAAAGCTCAGGTCTGTCTAGAAACTTCGTTTTTATTGTTTCATGCACAGTTGCGTTGTTCTTGGAGCGTCTTAGTTTTCGTTTGCTTTACTTAGGTTGTTTAGTTTGCTAAAGTAGTTTGGACCCCCGTTCTCGCTGTGTTGTTTTGCAAATAAGTTGCTTGGTGTTGGAAAGGAGTAGTAAGTTCTTGCTTGAAGTCCAAGAGGAGCTTGCATTGACTGTGACTTAGACTTTAGCATGACATGCTAGGTGTTGTTTTGACCTTATGCTTAGTGATTATTGCTGTAGCATGTATTGTTCCAAGAAATTGGGATTGCTTAGTATGCCTTGAAGAAATTATGCGTTGTTTTAGCATGCAAAAGCATAGTATTGTGGTATTCTCCTTTGATGCTTTGTTTGGGTTGACTTGGCACATGCTCACACCATGTTATGACTATGACAAGTCACCATTAGCCTCTATGATCATTTAGTACTTGACTTGTAGTACCACTCTTTGCTTTGATTAGTAATGCTTTGTTGCACTGCATGATTATGACCATTATTGCTCTCTTAGTTGGTTGCTCCCAGTCTTTTGCTAGCCTCCACTTGTATGAGTAAGTTCTACTCATGCTTCCAACTCCCAAGAAACCAAGTTATTCCACAGTGTCCACTATAAATTTCTATGCATGGTGTGTTACACTATTTCAAGTATATTCTTGTTTTCAACTACCTTCCAATTAAAAACTATTTTGTTATGTGAAAACTTAGTGATTAATGCCCTCACCAACTTGATGGCACACTTTATATTCTTTGCCCCTAATAAACTTGAACCATTGTGTCATCTATGTTGTATATGCTTGCACTTATAAGTTGGAATTAGCAGAACCATGCTGTCACGGGGAACGTTTTCAACATTGCACTTGTACTTTGTACTTAGTTGATATCATGCTCTTTTGTCTATGGATGTCACCGGTGTGAAATAAAGAGGGAACTTGTAAGTCCATGGAGTTTGTATCCTGTGTTAGAGAAATGCCTGGGCTGCTAGCCTAAGCCATGTCTAATCATGGTGGAAACTTGCAGCATCACCATAGTGACATCTATGAAGCATTCTTCTTATAAAAAAGAGACATATTGAGAAAAGAGCAAAGAGAGAAAAAGGCACCATATTCCCATGGTACATAAGAATATTGCTGAGATGCTCATTGTCTTCTTGCCTTGTCATTTTGGTCATGGGATAGCTCATGTACCATGTGCAAGGGGTACCCCGTTGGCGGTTCTCAATGATATGCAAATACTTACAATGACAAGAACTTAGAGGTGACTAAAGTTGAGTAGCATGAGGTGTGGCCCTCGTATTCAAGGGACTTGAGATTGCCAACTTATATTTCGTCAAGCATATACTCCATCTTTGTTCACTTTAACCTTAATCACTTCAAGATGCTTATGATAGGGGCAATGAGGGCTGAAAGATAACAAGTACCATACTTTTTGGAATCTATTTTTGAAACTTGAAATCCCTGCTTCCTTTATAAAAGGCCTTTCTTCCACCATTATTTGAGTCTCCACCTTCTACCTTTAGATACCATTAAGAGAGCATAGTTGTCATTCTGTGTGCAGTTTTCCAAAGCTTATTAATTGATGCATATTGTGATATTACTTGTTCTTGTGCTATTTGTTTCATGTCACCCTTGTGAACTTTTAAGGTGTCCTATGCATCTATTTGCTACTCTATGAGGGACAAGCTGATTGCCACTATGCTATCTTTTCTGTATGTGAAACAAACAAACGTTTTTCAATGCATGTTATTCATGATCTTTGTTTGTAGCTTGTCATGTTGCATGCATAGTTACTATGTCCTATTGTTAGAACTCCATCTTACATGCACATGTTTAGAGTTCTTTGATCCCAGCTTTGAATGCTTGCAAATGGTTAGATCTTTATTGTGAGGGTGCATGTCACCTCAAAAATTATTCTTTTATCACTTACCTACTCGAGGACGAGCAGGAGTTAAGCATGGGGATGCTTGATACGTCGGAAACGTATCTATAATTTTTGATGCTCCATGCTTGTTTAGTATCTACTTTGCTTTGCTTGTCTACACTTTGAGGTGATTTTTACATGTTTTCTGGTACAAACCTATTAACAAGTTGCCACAGTGCTAGTTGCCTAAAGTCAAAGTCAATTACTTTCCGTGGGGAACAAGAATCCAGAAGACGAGACGAAGATGAAAGCCAGGGCAGCCAGACGCCCCCTAGGTGTGGGTGGGCCCTGCCGCGCGCCTGGGAGGGGTGTGGCCCCTTTGGCCTCCCCCTTGGCCTCCCCCTTCGCCTATAAGAAGCCCCCGATGCAGAAACCCTAAGTACCCGATCAAATCTCCACGAAACTGTCTGTAGCCGCCGCCACCATCGTCCCTAGATCGGGGGGATCTGAAGTTCTTCCCGGCACCCTACCAGAGGGGAGATCATCCCGGAGGCCTTCTCTCCGCTATGATGCGTGAGTAGTTCCACCTTGGACTATGGGTCCATGTAGTAGCTAGATGGTTGTATCTCCTCCTTTGTGCTTTCGTGTATAGATCTTGTAAGCTCCATTCATGATCAAGATCTAATCTATTTGTAATCATGCATGTTTTGTTTGCAGGGATCCGATGGATATTGAGATTATTATGTTGGTTTGATTAATGGTTTTGTCTTTATGATTCTATCATGTGTGTGTTGTTTGTGATCTTGCATGCTCTCCGTTGTTAGTAGCTATCTTGGCCAAGTAGTTGCTAGTGACTCCAAGAGGGAGTATTTATGCTCGATAGTGGGTTCATGCCTCTAGTTTCCAAGGGAAGTGACAATAATCTCTTCGGTTGTAGATGTGTTGTTGCTACTAGGGAGAAAACAATGGTCTGTTGTTCATGGAACATGTGGACTGTTTACCTTACACACTTTGCTTAAAGCAGTTGTATGTTGCTTGCAACTTAATACTGGAGGGGGTTCGGATGATAACCTGAAGGTGGACTTCTAGTCATAGATGCATTTGGATGGCAATCTATGTATCTTGTTGTATTGCCCAATGGAATCTCATAGGATCTTTTTGACTAGTAATTGCATTGTTATGCCTTGCTCAGTTCCTGTCAATTGCCCTGCTGTAATTTGTTTACTCTTCATGCCATGTTGTTTATCTAAGGAGAGCACCTCTAGTGAACTATGGACCCCGGTCCAATCTTTACCATTGATACATCTTCCACTGTTACTTTTTTTACTTGCCGCAAACCATTACCTTCCACACCATACGTTTAATCCTTTGTTACAACAAACCGGTGAGCTTGACAACCTCACTGATTCGTTGGGGCAAAGTCTTGAGTTTGTGTTGTGCAGGTATCCACGTTGCTTGCAACACATGTGTGACGTTTTCTTCCTCCTACTGGTTCGATAACCTCGGTTTCTTACTGAGGGAAACTTGCTGCTGTGGTGCTTCATACCTTGCTCTTGGGGTTTGCAACGAAGCGTCCCATGACAAGTGTTGTCCGCCATCAAGAACACCCCTAGGGCTAGCGCGGCCAGGGGGCCCACGCCACCCTAGGGTGTGGCCACTTCCTGGCCCCCCTTCGTCTGTCCTTCTGGCTCTGTGAGTCTTCTGAAAAAATATTGACTTTTCTAAGACCAAAAATAGCAGAAAACAGGCAACTGACACCGTGGCATCTTGTCAATATGTTAGTTCCAGAAAGTGTATAAAAATACCTCAAAGTGTAGACAAAACATAGCAAAGTGGATACTAAACAAGCATGAAACATGAAAAATTATAGATACGTTTATTACGTATCACTCACTAACTCATTCGATCGAACTGAATACTTTTACACCATGTAGAGAGTAATATTTTGTTAACTATTAACTGCTAATATTATTTGGATGGTTCGAGTAAGGTACTATTCATGAACTTATTCATATGTATCATATATGACAACCACATGTTGCAACTGCGTCATTTATTTTATCGATTCAGCTTCATGAATATGAGGATCACATCCATTAGGATAAACTTGCTCGGGATGAGCAAGAGTCTAAGCTTGGGGAAGTTGATGACTGCATATTTGCATCATGTTTTATATTATTATTTTGCATTGTAGTGGTAGGATCTTGGTATTTTATGGTGTTTGCGCACACCTTTTATGTTTATTTTCACCAGGATCAGGACAGATGATGGATACGATGGACACAATTCCTGTACCAGTTTTATTGGAGCGAAAAGGATCCAAAACAACGTAAATCGCTAATTTGGGAAATATCAATAATACTAGAAGAAAACCCGAAGCGAGCAAAGGAGGCAGAAGGTTTAACGATCAACTATATGGCGGAAGCAACTTTTCAGGCAATATAGTTTCCGCCGTATAATTGGCACCACCACGGCCTCCTCAAATAGTTTCACCATGTGCAACTGGATCGAGGAGACGACATACAGAACGATGAGAAATCACCGAAACCTCACCTCCGGAAGGGATCTGTAGGGGGAACTCATCCACCGGGGATTCATCTTCGCCCTACACAGATCCAGGAGGCTAAGGCATCGATCTTCATCATCAACCGCTGCATCACCACCATCTCCATCCATCCCATCTACATCTTGTCTACATCTTGTTGTAATTTCCGTACTCGTCGTGGATTTATACAAGTACTATTCATCTATGATAGATTCCATTGTATTTGCCATGATGTTGATTGCCTCCATGTATGAGTATATCATTAGTTCTTGGGGATATGGAGAAACCTTAGCATGAGATTGAAATAAGATAAAGTTTATTATGATATTCATCTTTGTGACCATGTGTTAGACTGTCTTCATCTTGATGTTAGGATAAGTCAACCTCTCAATATTTGCCTCTTGTGGGGACTTTATGGAGGGAACTACTTGTTGATAGACAAAGGTGTGTTAGCACTTACATTGACTATAAAGCTGTTGGCACTCCTTACGTATCAACTTGGGAACCGAGGATACTCACGGAACACTATCCATGCCATGGGATACATCCTACGGGGTAATGTCCCATAATAGCGTAGTAATTTGATTGATGTCGATTTCTTGTATGTTGTGGTTATTAGGGGGATGTGAGTAGTGGTTGCTGCCTATTCGCCCAAATACGAAGTTCCTCCCACACATACATAGTTGAGAATGTTCATGATAATAATCTTTACCTTAGACCTTTTATAAATGCTAGAGGTGTATCCGCTACTCCCTAAGAACGCTTTTCCCCATTGAAGTTTCACATCTCTTTTACATACGCGATACTTATTTTCTGTATTCAGTTTGTTTACTTTAATTATTGTTTTCTTATACCAAAAATCCCAAAACACCTTTTTTATACAACACTCGCATTTTATCTTGTTACTTAGAACTTTATTTAGCATTACTATTTCAGTATTTAATTTAAGAGTTATTAGACTTTATACTCCTGCTCCCTATGGGATCGATATCTTTATTTCGAAACTAGATCCAAATGATCTGTGCACTTGCAGTCATGTAGCCATTTTATGGCGCCGTTGCCGGGAAGCTAAGTGATGTAGGTCTTTTAGTTTTTGCTTATTTATTTTAGTCTTGCTAAGTTTTGTTTTCAGTTATATGTTTCCACCAACATGTTGGAGTTTGAGCATTTGACTAGTGCTAACCCACTCGGCCACTTTGGGAATCCCTATGATATTAATAAAATAGACAACTCCGACAAGAAGACAATGGGGTTTGAAATAAATCGTCTACTATTTGGTATTCTACACAAGAAGCAATTTACCGGAGATGAAGAAGATCCTGATCCATATGAGCATATTGCATGTTTTAAAGATATATGTGGCACTTTCCAATTACCAGGGTATACTGCTAATGAGGTAAGGCTGAAACTCTTTAGTCAGACTTTGACTAGCACAACTCTCGCATGGTATAGATCTTTACTCCCAGAAGCCACTACTACATGGGATAATTTAGCTTGTGAGTTTCTATCCAAGTATTATCCATTATCAAAATCTTTTGGAATAGGGCGTCTTATAATGACTTGGAGGAACCGTCCTAATGTAGAACTAGTAAGAGCTTATATAAGATTTAAAGATTTACTTAATCAATGTCCTCATCATGATTTGCATGAATGGTAATTATTGCATATCTTTTATGGCGGTTTAATTGAACCTAATAAAATTGAACTAGACTCTTGCGCGAGAGGTCTTTTATGAATCTACCCATAACTAAATCTTGGGCTTTACTTAGTAGAATTCGTGATCATAGAGTTTCATGGAATTTTGGTCTAGGAAGCAAAGGAGACATAGAAATAGATTATGATTGTATTCATGACTATAATAAAAAGGACCATGTTAATGAATTATCCAAATAACTTTATTTGGATTCAGATCTTGTGTTGCATGTTGTTAAAGCTTTTTACAGAACATATCAAAGCTCCAAAAGAGGGTTCGGTCAAGTATGATCCACCACCTGAACCTGAGAAGAAAAGATAAGTTAAAGCAACACTGGCCTCCCTAAAACCAATGTATGAGATACCTTTCCCTAACACTGCGCAAAAGCATATTTTGGGATATGAACATGTCAAAGCAGTACAGGAGAAGAAAGAAGAGGAAAGTGTGCAAAAAATTGAAGAACACTTGGATGAAACTAAAGATGAAGAGGTAACCAAGGAAGCAATTATGGCTATGTATGCACATTGTAACATAGTTGAGCTTGATAAAGAGACTTCCATATTGGTTGAAGGTAAAACTAAGGTAAAATATGTGGGAAAGCCTATTCTTCCATGCATATTTAAAGAAACCTCACATTATGGTTCATGTGATCTTGGCACCAAAGTTAATGTTATATCTTGTGATTTTTATTTAGAATTAAAAGAAGAGATAGTACCGACTACAATAGAGAATACTGATATGACAATCATGTTAGCCAATAAAACTCTTATAATTCCAATGGGAGTAGTTGAAGATGCAACTGTCACATTTGGCAATAAAAATTTCCCTATCGATTTTGTAGTTGTTGATATGCCAGCTGACACTCTTTGCCCAATTATATTTGGAAGAAACTTTTTGAGCGATGCAGGTTCCATAGTTGATTTCAAAAAGGAGATTGTGTCTCTTAAGCTTGGGGAAGCAAAAAAAATAATTCCACTTTTCCAAATTTAAAGACAAAATTCTACATATACAAGAAGAAGAGAAATAAAAAACTATTGAGGAGATGGCAGCTCTTTTCTTTAGTAATCAAGAAGAAGAGGCAAATGAAGACTCAATTATGAAGAAATAATTATGGAGGACAGGTCTCTAGAAGAATTAGAAAGTGAATTCGATTCACTTCCCATTTTAGGGACTCCAACTGATGAGGCTTTTGAAGAGCTATAAAAGAGAGGGAATGAGGAATTACCACCCCCAGAATTGAAGACTTTACTAGATAATATTAAATATAGATTTTTGGGCAATACTAATAAATTCCCTGTTATTGTTAGCGCTAAACTTTTAGGGGATGAAGAAGAAGAACACATGAAAGTACTAAAGAAGCATCGCAAGGTCTTTGGGTACTCAATGGATGATTTGAAAGGCATTAGTCCCATGATAACCGTCTATTGAATATTGATGGAGGAAGGTGCTAAACCAGTTGCAGAATTTAATAAAAGGCTGAATCCCGAAATGAAGGAAGTGGTAAGAAAAGAAATAGTATGCCTACTGGATACATGTATAATCTATCCTATAAAATAAAGTGAATGGTTAAGTCATGTTCATTGTGTTCCTAAGAAGGGCGGTTTTACTGTTGTTCCTAATGAAAACAATGAATTAGTACCTACTAGAACTATTGTTGGACATAGGATGTGTATAGATTTCAGTAAATTGAATAAAGAAACTAGGAAAGATCACTTTCCTTTACCGTTCATAGATCAAACTTTAGAGAGGTTGGCAAACCACACTCATTTTTGCTACTTGGATGGATAGTCTGGTTTTTCCCAAATAGATGTTCATCCTAATGACCAACTTAAAACAACTTTTATTAGTCCTTATGGTTTACATGCTTACCGATGCATGACTTTTGGTTTACCTAATGTCCGGCTACTTTACAAAAATGCATGATTGTTATTTTTGCAGATTTTATAGAACTGATAATGGAAGTATTTAAGGATAACTTTTCTATCTATGGAACTTCATTTACTAGTTTCTTGGCTAATCTCAAAAGGGTTTTGCAGCATTGTGAAGACACCAATCTTGATATAAACTAAGAGAAGTGCCATTTCATGGTTAAAGAATGTATAGTCCTTGGACATAAAGTATCAGGTAAGGGTATTGAAGTAGACAGGGCTAAGGTTGAAGCAATAGAGAGAATGCCACAACCAAGGGATATAAAAGGTATAAGAAGTTTTCTTGGTCATGTGGGTTTTTATAGAAGGTTCATTAGGAATTTCTCTGGAATTTCTAAACCTTTAACTAACCTGTTGCAAAAGGGAGTAAGATTTAATTTTGATGATAAATGCCTTATTGATTTTTATAAACTTAAATATGTTTTATCCCATGCTCCCATCACTAAACCACCTATATGGGATATGACTTTTGATTTAATATGTGAAGCTAGTGATGATGTTGTAGGAGTAACTCTAGGACAACATGTAGGTCACAGATTTAATATTATACATCATGATAGTAGAACTCTCAATTGTGCTCAAAATAATTATCCTAAGGAAGAAAGGGGAATTTTTGCTGTATCTTTATCCTGCGATAAATTTCGTTCTTATATAGTTGATGCAAAAGTAAGAGTTCATACGGGTCATGACGGTTTAAAAGAACTACTTGAGAGGAAAAATCATAAGCCAAGACTGATCCATTGGATCCTTTTACTTCAAGAATATGAGTTGCAGATTATGAGGAAGCAAGAAATAAAGATGTTGGATGCAATGTCCATATTTTCCCAACAAGACACCAATCTTATCGAGAGGAACTTTAGTTCTAGTGATTTTTGTTTGCGATAATTATTAAATGAACTAAGGTCAAATCCTCCAAAAAAGAAGAAGTCCTTGTTGTTGGAGGAGATTGTCATCCCTGAATAAATAAATGGTAAGTGCAAGGTAAGTTTTCTTTCTCTAATAAGTGATTTGTGTTTACAATATACACTTCTAAAATTTTACCTTTGAATTCCTCTTGTTTTTCTGATGTCTCCAAGGGGTTTTACTAACTATACAGGCGCAACTATACGGCCAGAGAAAAATCTCCCGCCGTATAGTTGGTCGTTGAAGGTACTATATCCTTCTCGCGAAATATTTTTGATGCCTGGAAACTATACGACCAAACTATACGGCCGGAAGAAAAAACTTCTTCCGTATAGTTGGTCGTTAAAGCTTCTAGCATCTTCGATTCGTTTTTCTTTTTTATTCATCTTAAAAAACTTTTGTCGGTTCCAAGTAGGTAACTTAACCGACCTGGACTCAAGATATTTGGAAATATCTGCCTGGAACCAACTATACGGCCAGAGCTATACGAGTTGCGACCGTATAGTTGGTTGTTACGCGGCAGGACTTCTCCAAAATCGGGATTTCTTTCCCTGTTACGTTAAGATTCTTTTCTTGGGCGTGAATTTGGTGTTTCTCACGAGTTTTACCGACGTCTGACCCCTCTTATATACTGTCATTGTGTCTCTCTATTCATAATCACCAGGAATCAATCTAGCCATGCTCTATCCCATCCCTGACGAGGTTTAATCTCATCAATGCCCATTGTCATGGACTTGGGTTTTGGAGAAGATGGGGATGCTGGAGATCGCGGAACGGTTAGCAAACAAGCAACACGGGGACACGAGGTTTACCCAGGTTCAGCCCCCCGGAGGGAAAACCCTACTCCTGCTTGTCTGCTCTTGATTACGGCGGAACCGAAAAGTACAGGGGTGTGCAGATGCAATCTGACGTGGAGGTGTGTTTGCGGTGGTGTGCGAGAGATTGTAAAAGAGCCTCCTCGTCGTGCCCTCCTAGCCTTTATATAGAGGTAGGAAGGTCCCAGGCACAGATCGAGTCGGTTACATGTTTTAGGGTTTACCCCTTTGAATTTTCTATCTGCTCTAGTCTTGCTCTCCAAGGATCCGAAGGCGTCATGGGCCCTGGCCACCCGAAAGTCTTCATGGTACGACGTATATTTTTCATGGGACTTCCTTGGGCTGGACTAGGTATGCTAAGGTCGTGTACCCGTAGGGTATAACCATGTCAGTAGCCCCCGAGTGTTCAGTCGAATCGTAGATTCGGCTGAGGACTCTTCAATCCTTCGGGTGCAGCTATCTCTGTTTGTTTAGAGAATGTTTTGAGTGTGTAGGGATCGTTGATGCGTGTGCCTGACTCTCCCGACGGATCAGGGTCAGTTAACTGTCTTAGGAAAAAACAACACGATCTTCTTCAGATTCGAGTCCCTCGACTCGAATCCGAAACATATGCTGGCGTAATTCGACTCATGCCGCGGAGGACTTACAGGAGTGGAATTCTAGTGAATTTTAAGTGATATACCCAACGCGTCCGTCGGGATTTTTCATCGTGCCTGTTGGCACGGATTCTTACTAGTAGAGCGCAGTCGTGTGCGTTGCCAGGCCATCAGATGATATCTGCAGGTCTTATCTTTGTGTCGCAGACACATCATCTGAATGTTTATCACCGCGTAGGTGTTTAGGGTGGCCAAAGAGAACGTTGCTCATTTAGCGTTAATTGGGGCAGAGTTGCCGAAAAGTTTTGCATGTTGATCCGAAGGATCGCACTCGAAGAATTCATAGGGTGCACGACCAGCGCTCCCTATGGGAGTAGCCCCCGAGTGTCTGTTCGAGTCGTAGACTCGAGCGGAGACTTTAATTCAGCCGTTGTTTGGCTTCAGGTCCGTAGGACACACATTTTTCGGATGCTTGAATCCATTCTCCCTATGGGAGTATCCCCCGAGTCCATAGTGGAGTCGCAGACTCGACATAGGACTCAAAGAACAGTTCTATGGTGTAGTGCTTTGTTCATTCTTCGGGTGCGCGGCCAGCGCTCCTGATAGGAGTAGCCCCCGAATAGTTAGTCGAATCGTAGATTAGAGTGAATACTCTTAGCCGCGCAGCCGAAGAATTGTAACCGTTGCTAGTATAGCTTTTGATGACGTCAGTGCTGGCGATCGGTGACCTCAAGCGCCTGCGACGCCAGAGATGACTTGACTAGACGAACATGGGTCCCACCTTCTGACTTTGAGTTGACCGGTCACGCCCGACGTGGAGATAATTACGGTGTCGCCTCGATTTCTATGCGTAGTGGACGGCGTGTGAGCGACGGTTCGCTGCTGTGCTGACACGTGGACGGCCATATCTTGATGTTGGCTCTAGGTATTCCCGATGGACGGTCGTCGTGCATCGTCCTCGTCCTTATAATCATTGGGAAAGGTGAATTTGTTTTCACCACAGCCATTCTTATTTCACTGCTCCCATCTTCTCTGAGTGTTCTCACTGCGCGCTGGAATTTCCTCGAACTTTTCCTTCCTTGATTCTGCGTACTCACCGGCTTCACCGCCGCACTGCAATGGGGAAGCCCAAGAAGTCCTCATCTGCAGTTGGTACCAGTGCTGCCGCTGGTGGCAAGAAAGGTTCCGCCGTCACCCGTGTCACCGATGGTGGCTGGCGGCGATCGGAGACGCGTGAGAGTGATCTCCGCAAGCTCCGTGAACGAGGCCTGATCCCGCAGGATAGGGAGTTCGTCCAACTTCCCGGCAACGAGGTAATTCCCCGTCCTCCCGCTGGGTTTCAGGTTATGTTCTTTGCCTTTGTCCTTCGGGGCTTTTCCTTCCCAGTCCACGATTTTCTCCGTGGATTGCTTTTCCTCTATGGTATCCAGCTGCATCATCTTTCGCCCAACTCTCTTCTTCATATCGCCTGTTTTGTCACTTTCTGCGAGTGCTGGCTCGGTATCGAGCCGCACTTTGGCCTCTTCCGGAAACTCTATTCCGTGAAGAGGCAATCTGGCTCGGATGGTGTTTATCCCATTGGGGGCTGCATCATTTCCCTCAAATTCAATATTCTTTTCTTTTCCTTTTCTATGTCTGAATCTGTCCAGTACTGGCGAAGGCGATGGTTCTACATCCGCGACTCCACGGTGGCTAGACAGGATTTTGGTCTTGCTCCTTTTGACCCTCCCAGAAAATCGAGCCGAAGAGGTCCTGGAAGAACCAGATCTTGGATGGCGAGGTAGCGAAGATAGAGGGACTCTATCGTCGGGTGGAGGATCTCCAGTTGATTCCGGATAAAGAGGTGAACGGTGTGGATATCATCCGCACCTTCCTTAAACGTCGGGTGCAGCCGCTCCAACCTAGGGCGCATCCGATGTTCCTTTATTCGGGTCGTCGCGATCCGACTAGGGTTTCGGCTGAGGAGTTTTCCAAGGGGGATCTCGACGGGGTTCTTCGCCCGCTGCTGAAATACAAGGCTGGAGAGGATATCCCGGGGAAGTCGCTGACTCCTCCGTTCTCCGCTTCTCGTCCGGTTCTGCAGGTGTAGATCTAGGACGTGCGCGTAGCGCTATTTTCGACTGCGTTGTCCTTGCACCTTTTTGTGCTGAAATTTTTGTTTTCATCTTGCGCAGGAATTCAAGGTGTCGGGCATGTCGCCTCCATTGCCCGAAGTGTTCCCGGATGCACCGTACAACGAGGTAGTGGACTCCATGTCTGAACTGCCATCGACGCGATCGCCGGCCGAGGAGGCCAACGAGTCGAGCGAGGATCACACTCGTAAGCATACATGGAGCTCCAGCGAATCGTCGGATGCTTCGACTCCGCCGACGCCTAGGAATCCGCTAGGCCTCGAGCGTCATAGTGGGGATCATGGGGGCTCTTCCTCTCCTATTCCGGTCGTGCCCGTGCGGGCTGTGGCACCGCACCCGCCGGTGAAGCAGAAGAAGGAAGAGAATAAGTAAGAAAGGAAGGAAGAGAAGAAGGGCAGGAAGACCCCTCCTGTCTTCGACTTGAGCGATCTCGACTCGTAAGTTTCCTTAGTTCCTTTTTTGCTTTCTCTTTTTTGTTTGCTTTGTACTTGGCTGATTTTTCCTTTTGTAGCCACTCCTACGACGGCTCCTTTAGCGATGGCGCTCGGGAGATGGTGGGGGAATCGAAGGTTGTTCCTCCTCCTCCTCAGACGGTGCCCACGTCTGGGGGCGTTGCTCCGAACCCTTCTCTGCAGGAAGCTCGGGTGGTCGTCCCCCAGAAGACTTCAGTTGGACCTTCGGAGTCGCCGTCTAATCACGTAAGTTTTCTTTGCTCTTTCCGCGGGGGGAGCCCCCGGGCATTTTCAGGTGATCTGCTGATCACTTTTGTTTTTTGCTTCTTGTCTCAGGGGGAAGCCCCTGAGCATCTGTAAGGTGATCTGCTGATCGTTTTTCTTTGAATTTTGGGGGGAGCCCCCGAGCATTTTTCGGATGTTTAACTTGCTTTGCTCCTTCTTTGGGCGTAGCCCTCGAGCCATTCTTTTGATGAGTAGTGCCTTTTGCAGCCTTTTGTGCAAGGCGCCAACCAACTAGTGCAGCAGCACCTGGCGTTGGAAGCCAGCTTCAAACAGCTTCAAGGTGCGTACATGAGTTGATCTTTTTGATGCTTCTTGTATTTCTTTTTTCTGCGAGCTGATAAGTGTTCTGCTGATTGCAGAGGACAACAATACACCCTCTGTGAGCTTGATGCTCTCAAAAGGAGCCTTGGGAGAGCGGAGAAGCAGGCCGAGGACGCTGCTGCCGTGAAAGGGCGCCTCGAGAAGGAGCTAACCAATGCAGCTGCGGCCAAGGAGCGCCTGCAGCAGGAGGCGATGGACCGCGAGGAGCAAATTGCCACCACCACGGCTTCGCGCGAGAAGGAGGTAGCCGACAAGCTGATGGCGGCTGCCAAGGCTATTTCGGGTGAGTTGCTTTGTCTTCCCTTTTTCGGCCTCCTTGTCTTTCCTTGCTGTGCTTTTATTTATGTTGCCCCTTCTTTTTCTTTAGATGCCGCAGGCATCGAGTTTGACCGCGGTGTCCTAGAGCACGGAAGTGCTCTGGATGATGCCACTGCGGCAGTCGAAGACCGCTGTGGTACCGTGGTCGGCTCGCTTGCTAAGGCCAAGGAGGTTCTTGGGCGCTTCTATAAGGAGCTCGTCCCCAAGGGCGTCGCCCTCGAAGATGTCGATGCCTTGGCGGATGCATTGTTAGCCGAAGCACCTGCGGCGTACAAGCGCAAGCAGAAAGGCATTGGTGCGTCCGTCGGGTTGGCGATGGCCCTGGCCTCTGGAGCGGAGCTGGATATTCATCAGGTCACCTCCCGGATGCCAACGGCCGCTGATGGATCCGAAGTAGCCTTCGCCATCTACGCTGCTCGCTATAAGTGTTATGGGCCGAAGTTGATTGACTTGCTGGCTGAGTACGCGTTGAGGCAGCAGGGAGAGGCCAAGGGGAGGCAGTCTGGCTCCGAGGCTACTCAGGATGTAGCTTCTTAGGCCATGTAGTTGTAGGATAGCTTTTGTTTCCTTTGTTGTAATTATGTCTATGAACGAACCTTGTGCCACGCAGTGGCCTTTTGCTGCACATAATGAATTTCCAAATTTTGTGCTCCTTCGTCAGCTTGTTCATATCCTTGTCTTCTTTTACTCTAGGGGCCTTCGGGTGATGATCCCGTTGATACTTCGCTTACACCGCAGATGCGGCCATCCCTGGATGGTGCGTCGCAACTTGTGTTTCTTCGAGACCGCGTCCGTGGCCTTGAGAAAGAGTTGCTCGGGGTGCGTGGCCACGCCGATGTTTGGAAATCGAAAGCAGAGCGAGGCGCTGCCAGAGAGGAGTATTTGATGACGGAGTTGCGTCGTTTGTCCGAACAACTGCAATGTGAGCTTTTCGAGCTGCTGCTCATTGTTTTGGATGCGCCTGTTGGCCATTTGTCTTACTTTCTGCAAGTATTGCAGGTGCTAACCTTGCTCTGAGGGAGGAAAAGGAGCGTGTTGCTGTTCGGATCAACTGCCTGACCCAGCAGGACATGGAGGCCGGCGGGTTCTTCTGGATGGACCATGATCGTGCCATGGTCCTTGCGACGGTGCAGGATCGTGTCCACCAGGTATCGTGGGTGCTGCGTCAGGTGAATTCGTTGTTGGCGTCAGTTCTGCATGTGATGTTTCCGCTGGATGAGGCTCCATCGACTCTCTGTGGCCTGCTGTCGAAGTTTCAAAATGTGCACCGTGTCCGGGAACTGGTGCGTCATCAGCTTGTCGCGGGGGTGAAGGTTGCGCTCTCCCTTGTGCAGTTGCATCGTCCCGATGTAGATCTGTCTGCTGTAGCAGATGGGCCGCCTCTTCGGCCGGATGGCGGCGAGTGGGATATGCGTCCACATTATGCGTCTGTAAGGCAGTATGCCGAACAAATTGTAGATCTATTTGAGCAGCGTGCGCGGGCTATTCTTCAGAATAGGTAGGACCTGTAAAAAAGATAGATATAAAATTTGTATATATTCGACTGGGCGTGTTGTGTACTTTATTGTAAAGTTTTTGTTGTTGTTTAGCACGTAGTGCTTTGTTTGTATACGTGTCCTTTTCGTTAGCCTGACGTGGTCAGCTACTTAGGTGTACACGCGCTATCCTCAGTCGACGAAGTTGTGAGGTAGGGGGAGCCCCCGAGTGTGTTGTAATATGGAGTAAAATGCAGACAATAGGTGAAATTTTTTGGGACGAGACACTTCGCTTTATTCATATCGTAAGGAGGAGGTAGATTGTTCGGCTGAGTAGCCTTGGCCGAATAACCTTATTGAAAGTAAAAGAGGGAGGTAGCTAGGGGTAGAAGTGTTGCAGCTGTGCGACGTTCCATGGGTTGGAGTATGCGACTCCAGACTCCACGTGCTTGAGGCGATAGGCGCCACCTGGGATGACTTCCGTGACGATGTAGGGTCCTTCCCATGGTGACTCGAATTTCTTCGGTCGCTCTTGCTTGAGTCGCAAGACTAGGTCTCCTTCGACGAAGGACCTTGGGCGCTGCCGTCGGCTGTGGTAGTTGCGGAGGCTCTGTTGATACACCACCGATCGAGCTGCTACTATATCACGCGCCTCGTCGAGTGTGTCGACGACATCTTCGAGTGCGGCCATCGATTCGGCTTCGCTGTAGGCGATGACCCATGGGGCCTTATGGCGTCCCTCTGCTGGCAGCACGGCTTCGGCTCCGTGCACCATGAAGAAAGGCGTGTAGCGAGTTGAGCTGTTTGGCGTTGTGCGCAGGCTCCACAGGACAGAGGGAAGCTCTTGTGTCCAGGCTCTGGCGAGCCGCTCGAGTGGGATCATTAGGCGCTTCTTGATGCCAGCGCCGACGAGGCCGTTGGACTTCTCGACCTGCCCGTTCGTTTGCGGGTGTGCCACGGAGGCGTACGTGATGTTCATTCCGAGGTCTTCACAGAAGTCCTGGAATTCTTTGGAGATGAAGTTCGAGCCATTGTCGGTGATGATGCTATGCGGCACTCCGAACCTGTAGACAATGGATTCAAAGAACTTGACGACAGTTTTTCCCTTTTGGTTAGTGGCGGGAATGGCTTCAATCCACTTGGTGAATTTGTCGACTGCGACCAGGAGGTAGACGTGACCTCCTTTCGAGGACCTTGGCAGTTTGCCGATCATGTCGAGGCCCCATTGGGAGAAGGGCCAGGACAAAGGTATGGGCCTAAGCTCTGATTAGGGTGCGTGCGGTTTATCTGCGAACCTTTGGCACCCGTTGCATCTTCGGACGATGTCCTTGCCGTCGTTCATGGCCGTTGGCCAGTAGAATCCAGCTCGTAGAGCTTTGGCGACAAGGGCGCGGCTGCCCGCATGATGGCCGCAGATGCCCTCGTGGATGTCTTGGAGGATGGTTTTTCGTCACCGATGGTGACACACCATTGGAGTACACCCGAAATGCTGCGCTTGTACAACTCGCCATTTATGATGGTGAAGGCCTTGGACCAACGAGATATGCTCCGGGCATCTGTCGGGCTATCAGGCAGTTCGCCGTCTATCAAGTACCTGAGGTATGGCCGTGTCCAAGTTTCTTCGACTGCCATGACCTGCATGAGGTTGACCGCTGCGACCTCTGTGTCGAGCTTTTCGGGTCCTTCCTGTCCTTCGGGTAGCGCAGCCCCCGAGTGCTCTGCTTCTTCGGGTGTTCCCTTTGGGAATTTCCGTTTGATGGATGGCACGCAGATCTGTTCGAGGAACACACCTGGTGGCACCCATGCGCAGGTGGAGCCAATGTTGGCGAGTCTGTCGGCCTCTTCGTTGCTTTCTCTCCCAACATGCTGAAGCTCGCAGCCATCAAAGTCTCCTTCGAGTGCGTTGTAGAGTGCGCGGTATGCGATCATGTTCGCGGCGTGCGTGTCGCACTCGTTTATCGTCTGCTGGACGACAAGGTTGGAGTCACCGTAGATGATGAGGCGCATTGCGCCACAGATCTTGTCCATCCGCATGCCGTGGATGAGGGCCTCTGATTCGGCTTCATTGTTGGAAGCTCGAAACTTCATCCGTAGGACATACTTCATCTTGTCGCCCTGCGGGGAGGTCAGTATGACCCCAGCTCCGGCTTCCCGCTTGGAGCCGTCGAAATGCATCGTCCATGACTGTGTCATGTCCGGCGTATCTGGTAACTGTAGTTCCATCCAGTGGACGCGGAAGTCCGGAAGGACTTGAGACTTGATCGCATGGCGCTTCTCGTAGACGATGTCTAGAGGTGACAGCTCGATGCCCCACAGGGCTACACGTCCTGTGGCCTCCGGGTTGTTCAGGATGCTGTTCAGTGGTGCCTCATTGACGACCATCACCTGGTGCTCCTGGAAGTAGTGGCTCAGCCAACGAGCCGTCATGAACACGCCGTAGGCGAGTTTCTGATAGTGAGGGTACCTCTGCTTTGTCGGCGTCAATACCTCGCTGAGGTAGTAGATTGGGCGTTGTACCCCATGGGTCATGTTGGAGATATGCCCTAGAGGCAATAATAAATGTAGTTATAATTATATCTTTGTGTTTATGATAAATGTTTACATTCATGCTATAACAGTATTAACCAGAAACATTAATACTTGTGTGATTTGTAAACTAAATTAGAGTCCCCCAGTAAAGCCTCTTCAAAATACTAGCTTGTTGATTAATAGATCATCATGGTTTCTTGATCATGAACATTTGAGATGTTGTTAATAACAAGGTCATATCATTAGGAGAATGGTATGATGGACATACTCCTATAGATAAGCGTAGCATAAAGATCATGTCATTTTAATAGTTCAATTGCTATAAGCTTTCTGATACATAGTAACCTAATTCCTTCGACCACGAGATCATGCTTATCACCATCACCGGAAGGATGCTTTGATGACATCAAACACCACACCGTAACTGGGTGGCTATAAAGGTGGCATTGAGTGTTCAGAAAGTATGGGTTGAGACACATGGATCAAGAGTGGGATTTTTCCATCCATATGACGGATAGATATACTCTGGGCCCTCTCGGTGGAATGTCATCCAATTATCTTGCAATCATGTGACTGGCTCATAAGGGATCACATATCACGGGAACGAGAAAAGAGTACTTATCGGTAACGAGGTTGAACTAGGTATGCAGAGATACCGACGATCAAAACCTCGGATAAGTAAACTATCGTGAGACAAAGGGAAATTGGTATCGTATGTAAGTGGTTCATTCGATCGCAAAGTAATCATAGAAATATGTGGGAGCCATATGAATTTCTAGATTCCTCTATTGGTTATTGATCGGAGAAGTGTCTCGATCATGTCCGCATAATTCACGAACCGTAGGGAGACACACTTAAGGATTCAATGTTGTTGAGTAGTTATGGAATGATGAGTAAGAGACTGAATGTTGTTCGGAGTCTTGGATAGGATCCGGGATATCACGAGGAGATCCAAAATGGTCCGGAGAATAAGATTCATATAAGGAAAGTCCTGTTTCGGAGTTGGGGAATGATTCCGGTGTTTTCATCGGGAATGTTCTAGAAGGTTCCGAAAGGTCCGGCACTCCGGAGGGGAAGGGTACATGAATGTGTCATGACAATGTGCAATGGTTGCATCATGTACTAGGTATCATGGCTGGGCAAAATAAAGGGAGAAATCAAATCCTAGTTTGAAAAGTCAAACGCCAATTTCAAAAGTCAAACGACAAGTTTGCTTGGTGGAGGGAGAGTAGGAAACCTCTTGGGGAGGAAGTCCTCCTCCCTCCACCCGCCGGCGAAGGAGTCCGAGTTGGGGGAGGACTCCCTCCTCCCAACCGGCGCCCTCCCACCTATAAAAGAAGGGGCAGGGGTGCTCCTCTTCCCTACACCCAACACCACCCAAACCCTACCCCTAGCCGCCGGCCTCCTACAAGTCGCCGCCGCCCCCTAGGGTTTCTCCTAGCCGCCGACATGGGGCTTCCCCAAGCCCTAGGCGCCGGCCAAGCTTCGCCCCTTGGTGCCCTCTAAACCCTAGATCGCCAAGGCCTCTCTCGTAGTCCACCATACTCGCTCTGGCTTAAGGCGAAGCCCTACGAGATCTCCCCTCTACTTCCGGTACCACGCCGTCATGCTGCTAGAATCCCGAGGAGAGTGCTACAACCTCCGCTGCCTGCTGGAACAAGGGAGAGGAAGGTCTTCATCGAGTACCGAATGTGTGACCGACTGCGGAAGCGCTGCCGAAATGCAGCGCCGGAAGGATCGTCTACGCGATCTTGAGATCGGCAAGAGTACGACTACATCACCCACGAGAATCTGCTCTCGTTAACCGCTTTGGAATCTTCGAGGGTGAGTTCCTCTATCGACTCGTTGCTACAATCTAGTAGATAGATCTTGGCTTGTTTGTTTGCATGCGGTAGAATTTTTTTGTTTTCCATGCTACGAACCCCTACAGTGGTATCAGAGCCGTGTCTATATGTAGATATGTTGCACGAGTAGAACACAATGGAAATTGTGGGCGGTGGTGATTTTATTATCAATTGCTTCTTGTGTACTTTGCATCTTGTGGTATGATGGGATGAAGCGGCCCGGGCTAACTTTACATGACATCGTTCATGAGACCTGCTCCACGCTCAACATGCAACTTGTATTGCATAAGTGGCTTTGCGGGTGTCAGTCTCTCCCATTCTAGTATATATCCAATTTACAATGGGCACTTGATAGTTCAAACATCAACGTTGTGGTTCTTATTCGTAAGTTAGATCGACACTTATTGAAAGCCCCAAACCACGTAAAATATGCAAAGAAAATTAGAGGCATCTAACTTTGTTTTGCAGGGGTGTGCTGTGATGTGATATGGCCATGATTGTGATTATATTTGATGTATGCAATGTTCTTTATTGTAAGTTGGCAACCGGCAGGAGCCATATGGTTGTCTTTAAATTCTATTAAGACCCGCGTGTCTATTCAAAGTAGTTGTAATAGTTGGAGTTGGTGGACGACAACCATGAAACGGCGCCATTGACCTTGACGCTATGCCGATAATGATGGAGATCATGTTCGTGCTTGAAGATGGAGATCGGAAGCACAAGAAGAAAGGCCATATCATATCACATATTATGAATTGCATGTGATGTTAATCCTTTATGCATCTTGTATTGCTTAGTTAACGACGTTAGCATTATAAGATGATCCCTCATGCACATGAATTTCAAGTTTTAAAGTGTTCATCCTTAGTAAGCACCGTTGCTAAAGCTTGTTGTTTCGAAGCACCACGTGATGATCGAGTGTGTTAGATTCTGCAAGTGTATACAACGTGAGCAAGCCAGATTTTCTCATGCGGAAGCTAAGGTTTGATCTTGACGAGCCTAGCATGTACAGACATGGTCTCGGAACACGGATTACCGAAAGGTAAAGCATGAGTCATATAGTAGATATGATGAACATGTCGATTGTTCGCCATTGAAGCTACATCAACTCTCGTGATGATCGGTTTTGATGTGGTGGATTTGGTTCGTGTGATCACTAAAACAATGTGAGGGATATTGTTTTGAGTGGGAGTTCACCTAGATTAATTTAACTATTAATTAGAACTCAATTTATCATAAACTTAGTCTAAACTATTGCAAATATGTTGTAGATCAATGGCGGCCCCTACCATCAATTTTAATGCGTTCCTAGAGAAAGAAAAGTTGAAAAACAATGGAAGCAACTTCGCAGATTGGTTCTGCAATTTGAGGTTTGTCCTCAATGCTAGTAATTTGACCTATGTGCTGGATGCACCGCTGGGTGACCCGCCTGCAGCTGATGCTACCGATGAAGTAAAGAACGTTTACCTCACTCGGAAGAATCAGTACTCCACAGTTCAGTGTGCTATCTTGTATGGTTTGGAATCGGAGTTTCAGAAAAGGTTTGAGAACCATGACCCACATGATATTGTCCGTGAACTCAAAATGATATTTGAGGCTCACGTGGCAGTTGAGAGTTATGAGGCTTCTGAAAAGTTCTTTAACTGCAAGATGGAAGAGGGTAGCTCCGTTAGTGAGCATGTGCTTAAGATGTCTGGGCACGCAAAAAAACTCCAATGTTTGGGTATAGTGATTCCTAATGCTTTGGGGATTTACCGTGTCCTCCAATCACTGCCACCAAGTTACAAGAACTTTGTGATGAACTACAATATGCAAAACATGAACAAGACGTTTCCAGAACTCTTCTCCATGTTGAAATCTGCAGAAGTGGAGATCAAGAAAGAGCATCAAGTGTTGTTGGTCAATAAGACCACCAAATTCAAGAAAGGCAAGTCTAAGCAAAAGGGAAACTTCAAGAAGGGTGGTAAGAAAGTTACCGCACCGACGAAGAAGACCAAGGCTGGGCCAAAGCCTGATACTGAGTGCTTTTACTGCAAGGGAGAAGGTCACTGGAAGCGGAATTTCCCAAAGTACTTGGCGGATTTGAAGAACGGCAACATCAAGAAGAAAGGTATATCCGATATACATGTTATTAATGTGTATCTCACTAGTACTCATAGTAGTGCCTGGGTATTTGATACTGGTTCGGTTGCTCATATTTGTAACTCGAAATAGGTACTGCAGAATAAACGGAAGCTAGCGAAGAACGAGGTGACGATGCGCGTTGGAAATGGATCAAAGGTTGATGTGATCGCGGTCGGCACGCTACCTCTTCATCTACCATCGGGATTAGTTTTATACTTAAATAATTGTTATTTGGTGCCTGCGTTGAGCATGAACATTATATCTGGATCATGTTTGTTGCGAGACGATTACTTGTTTAAGTCCGAGAATAATGGTTGTTCAATTTATATGAGTAATATGTTTTATGCACATGTACCTTTGATAGATGGTCTATTCTTGTTGAATCTCGATAGTGGAAATACACATATTAATAACATTGAAGCTAAACGTTTGAAATTGAGCGATAACTCGACCTATATGTGGCACTGTCGTCTTGGTCACATTGGAGTGAAGCATATGAAGAAACTCCATTCCGATGGACTTCTTGAATCACTTGATTTCGAACCACTTGAAAGATGCGAAGCATGTTTGATGGGTAAAATGACTAAGACTCCATTTTCTGGTATGATGGAGCGAGCTACGGACTTATTGGAAATCATACATACCGATGTGTGTGGTCCAATGAGTGTAGCATCGCGCGGGGGTTATCGTTATGTTCTTACCTTCACGGATGACTTGAGTAGATATGGGTATATCTATTTCATGAAACATAAGTCCGAAACTTTCGAGAAGTTTAAGGAATTTCAAAGTGAGGTGGAGAATCAACGTAACAAGAAGATTAAATTTCTACGTTCTGATCGTGGAGGTGAATATCTAAGTTATGAGTTTGCCGAGCATTTAAAGAAATGCGTAATACTTTCACAATTGACACCGTCGGGAACACCACAGCGAAATGGTGTGTGAACGTTTTAATCAAACTCTCTTAGATATGGTTCGTTCTATGATGTCACTTACAGATTTACCGCTATCGTTTTGGGGTTATGCATTAGAAATAGCCGCATTCACTTTAAATAGGGCACCATCTAAATCCGTTGAAACGACACCGTATGAATTATGGTTTGGGAAGAAACCTAGATTGTCGTTCCTTAAAGTTTGGGGTTGCGAAGCCTATGTAAAGAAGTTACAACCGGACAAGCTTGAACCCAAAGCAGAAAAATGCGTCTTCATAGGATACCCAAAGGAAACTATTGGATATACCTTCTATCATAGATCCGAGGGAAAAATCTTCGTTGCCAAGAATGGATCCTTTCTAGAGAAGGAATTTCTCTCGAAAGAAGTGACTGGAAGGAAAGTAGAACTCAACGAGGTTGTTGAACCTTCTCTCGAAATTGCAAGTAGCGCAGCACCGGAAGAAGTTCCTATGGTGCCTACACCAATAAGAGAGGAAGCTAATGATGATGATCATGAAACTTCAGTTGAAGTTGCTATAGAACCTCGCAGGTCAACGAGAACTCGTACCACTCCTGATTGGTATGATCCCGTTATGAGTGTCATGTTGGTGGACAACACCGATGACCCTGCGACGTATGAGGAAGCAATGATGAGCCCAGATTCCAATAAATGGCAAGATGCCATGAAATCTGAAATTGGATCCATGTACGAAAACCAAGTATGGACTTTGGTGGACTTACCGGATGGCCGGAAGGCTGTCGAGAACAAATGGATTTTCAAGAAGAAAACAGATGCTGATGGTAATGTAACTGACTATAAAGCTCGACTTGTCGCAAAAGGGTTTCGACAAATTCAAGGAGTTGACTGCGATGAGACTTTCTCACCAATAGCGAAGCTAAAGTATGTGAGGATTATGTTAGCAATTGCTGCATATTACGATTATGAGATATGGCAGATGGATGTCAAAACAGCGTTCCTCAATGGAGACGTTGATGAAGTTGTATATGATGCAACCCAAAGGTTTTGTCGATCCTAAAGATGCTAACAAGGTCCATATATGGGTTGAAGCAAGCATCCCTAAGTTGGAATCAATGTTTTGATAAGGTAATAAAAAGTTTTGGTTTTATACAAACTTATGGAGAAGCTTGTATTTACAAGAAAGTGAGTGGGAGCTCTGTAGCATTCTTAATACTATAGATGACATATTGTTGATCGGGAATGATGTAGACCTTCTTAATAGTGTCAAAGAATATTTGAATAATAGTTTTTCAATGAAAGATCTTGGCGAAGCAGCTTACATATTAGGCATAAAGATTTATAGAGATAGATCGAGACGCCTAATATCATTGTCACAAAGTACATATTTGGAAAAAGTTCTAAAGAGGTTTAATGGAAGATAGCAAGAAAGGGTTCTTGCCCATGTTGCCCAATACGACGTTGAGTAAAACTCAAAGTCCAGTAACGGCAGAAGATAGATAAAGGATGAGTAAGACTCCCTATGCCTCAGCCATAGGATCTCTAATGTATGCCATGCTATGTACTAGACCTGACAATGCATGTTGTTAGTTTAACTAACAGATATCAAAGTGATCCAGGAGTGGATCATTGGACAGATGTCAAAAACATCCTTAAGTACTTGAGAAGAACTAAGGATATGGTTCTTTCTTATGGAGGTGATGAACAACTCGTTGTTAATGGTTACACCGATGCTAGTTGGAACACCGATCCGGATGATTCTAAATCTCAATCTGGATACGTATTTACTTTGAATGGTGCAGTAGTTAGCTGGAGGAGTGCAAAACAAAGCGTTGTAGCGAGATATTCAACTGAATCGGAATACATAGCTGCTTCGGAGGCTTCACAAGAAGCGATATGGATGAAGGAGTTCATTACAGAGCTCGGTGTGGTTCCAAGTGCGCTGGACCCAATGTCTATCTATTGTGATAACATGGGCGCCATAGCCAATGCGCAAGAACCAAGGTCACACAAGAAGCTAAAGCACATCAAGCTACGTTTTCACGCTATTCGAGAACATGTCCAAGATGGTGACATAAATATTTGCAAAGTACACACAGATCTGAATGTGGCGGATCCGTTGACTAAACCTCTCCCGAGGGCAAAACATGACCAACACCAAACTGCCATGGGTGTTCGGTATATTACCATGTAATCTAGATTAGTTGACTCTAGTGCAAGTGGGAGACTGTTGGAGATATGCCCTAGAGGCAATAATAAATGTAGTTATTATTATATCTTTGTGTTTATGATAAATGTTTACATTCATGCTATAACAGTATTAACCAAAAACATTAATACTTGTGTGATTTGTAAACTAAATTAGAGTCCCTAGTAAAGCCTCTTCAAAATACTAGCTTGTTGATTAATAGATGATCATGGTTTCTTGATCATGAACATTTGAGATGTTGTTAATAACAAGGTCATATCATTAGGAGAATGGTATGATGGACATACTCCTATAGATAAGCGTAGCATAAAGATCATGTCATTTTAATAGTTCAATTGCTATAAGCTTTCTGAAACATAGTAACCTAATTCCTTCGACCACGAGATCATGCTTATCACCATCACCGGAAGGATGCTTTGATGACATCAAACACCACACCGTAACTGGGTGGCTATAAAGGTGGCATTGAGTGTTCAGAAAGTATGGGTTGAGACACATGGATCAAGAGTGGGATTTGTCCATCCATATGACGGATAGATATACTCTGGGCCCTCTCAGTGGAATGTCATCCAATTAGCTTGCAAGCATGTGACTGGCTCACAAGGGATCACATATCACGGGAACGAGAAAAGAGTACTTATCGGTAACGAGGTTGAACTAGGTATGCAGAGATACCGACGATCAAAACCTCGGATAAGTAAACTATCGTGAGACAAAGGGAAATTGGTATCATATGTAAGTGGTTCCTTTGATCGCAAAGTAATCATAGAAATATGTGGGAGCCATATGAATTTCCAGATTCCTCTATTGGTTATTGATCGGAGAAGTGTCTCGATCATGTCCGCATAATTCACGAACCGTAGGGAGACACACTTAAGGATTCAATGTTGTTGAGTAGTTATGGAATGATGAGTAAGAGACTGAATGTTGTTCGGAGTCTTGGATAGGATCCGGTATATCACGAGGAGATCCGGAATGGTCCGGAGAATAAGATTCATATAAGGAAAGTCCTGTTTCGGAGTTGGGGAATGATTCCGGTGTTTTCATCGGGAATGTTCTAGAAGGTTTCGGAAGGTCCAACACTCTGGAGGGGAAGGGTACATGAATGTGTCATGACAATGTGGAATGGTTGCATCATGTTCTAGGTATCATGGCTGGGCAAAATAAAGGGAGAAATCAAATCCTAGTTTGAAAAGTCAAACGCCAATTTGAAAAGTCAAACGACAAGTTTGCTTGGTGGAGGGAGAGTAGGAAACCTACTTGGGGAGGAAGTCCTCCTCCCTCCACCCACCGGCCAAGGAGGCCGAGTTGGGGGAGGACTCCCTCCTCCCAACCGGCGCCCTCCCACCTATAAAAGAAGGGGCAGGGGTGCCCCTCTTCCCTACACCCAACACCACCCAAACCCTAGCCCTAGCCGCCGGCCTCCTGCAAGTCGCCGCTGCCCCTAGGGTTTCTCTTGGCCGCCGAGTTGGGGCTTCCCCAAGCCCTAGCCACCGGCCAAGCTCCGCCCCTTGGTGCCCTCTAAACCCTAGATCGCCAAGGCCTCTCTCATAGTCCACCATACTCGCTCCGGCTTAAGGCGAAGCCCTGCGAGATCTCCCCTCTACTTTCGGTACCATGCAGTCGTGCTATCGGAATCACGAGGAGAGTGCTACAACCTCCACTGCCTGCTGGAACAAGGGAGAGGAAGGTATTCATCGAGTACCGAATGTGTGACCGACTGCGGAAGCGCTGTCGGAACGCAGCGCCAGAAGGATCGTCTACACGATCTTGAGATCGGCAAGAGTGCGACTACATCATCCACGAGAATCTTCTCTCGTTAACCGCTTTGGAATCTTCGAGGGTGAGTTCCTCTATCGACTCGTTGCTACAATCTAGTAGATAGATCTTGGCTTGTTTGTTTGCATGCGGTAGAATTTTTTTGTTTTCCATGCTACGAACCCCTACAGGTCTTGCCTTCTTCGGGTCGCTCAACCACCAGTACGGTGCTTACCACCTAGTGTGTGGCTGCTATGTATAGCAGCAAAGGCTCGCGCTCCTTTGGCGTGACCAAGACGGGCGAGGTAGAGAGCGGCCTCTTTAGATCTTCGAATGCGTCGTCCGCCTCGGGCGTCCACTCTAATTTGTCTGCCTTGCGTAGCAGCTGATAGAACGGCAGAGCTTTTTCGCCCATGTGGATGATGAACCTTCTCAATGCCGCGATTCGTCCGGCAAGCTGCTGGACGCCTTTGAGGTTCTTCGGCTTATCCATGGAAATTATGGCCCAAATTTTCTTTGGGTTCGCCTCGATCCCTCGCTGGGAGATGAAGTAGCCTAGTAGCTGACAAGATGGGACGCCGAAGGCGCATTTTTCTGGGTTTAATTTGATCTTGTAACGATCGAGGTTATCAAACGTCTCGTGTAGATCATCGATGAGCGTCTTGGTCTCCCTTGTTTTGATGACTATGTCGCCGACATACACTTGTATGTTGCGGACGATCTGGTCCTTCAGGCATGCTTGCATGCACCGTTGGTACGTGGCGCCTGCGTTCTTCAGCCCGAAGGGCATTGTGTTGTAGCAAAACACTCTGAACGGCGTGATGAACGCCATTTTCTCCTGATCTTCGACCTTTAGTAGAATCTGGTTGTAGCCTGAGTAGGCGTCGAGGAAGGAGAGCTTTTCGCATCCTGCAGTCGAATCGATGATCTGATCGATCCGAGGGAGAGGGAAGTGATCCTTCGGGTAGTGCTTGTTCAGCGATGTGAAGTCCACGCACATCCGCAGGATGTTCGTGTCCTTTTTGGGGACCATCACGGTGTTGGCGATCTAGTCGCTCTCCTTGATCTCCCTGATGAAGTTTGCGTCGAGTAGTCTGTTGACTTCGACTCTGATTGCTTCGGCCCGTGGCTCGAACAGTCATCAGATGGACTGTTTGACGGGTTTGGCGTCTGGAAAGACATTGAGTGCGTGCTTGGTGAATTCCCTGGGAACTCCTGGCATGTCCGCAGGACACCAGGCAAAGATTTCCCAGCGCTCACGAAGGAATTCGACGAGCGCGCTTTCCTATGCAGAGCTGAGGTCGTTGGCGATCAGCGTCGTCTTGGAGGCATCCGTCGGATGGACCTGCACCTTCTTTGTGTTGAAGGTGGAGTCGAAGGACATATCTGGTGTGTTCTGTCTTGCGACTGGGGGTGCCCCGTTGTCCGTCACCTCGCGGAGCCTTACGAGCTCCTCCTGCATGCCGAATGACTGGGAGATTCTGTTGAAGTCCCTATCGCAGTGGTCCGATCGGGTGAAGCTCCCGTGGACTGTGATGACGCCCTGGGTCCTGACATCTTGAGTAGCAGGTACGCATAGTGCGGTACTGCCAGGAATCGTGCGAATGCCACGCGCCCGAGGATGGCATGGTATTGTGATGGCTAGTCCACCACTTCGAACTCGAGTCGCTCGCATCGGAAGTTATCCGGCTTGCCGAAGATGACGTCGATCCATATCTTTCCTAGGGCACCGTTCCCTGGGACGATGCCATGGAACATTGTATCAGATTCTTCCAGGCTGCACAGCGGGATCCACATTGCTGCCAAGGTGCTGGCAAAGATTAGATTGATGCCGTTGCCGCCGTCCATGAAGACGCGGCTCATGTCGAACCCGCCGATCTGCGCCTCGAGCACCAGGGCAGCATGACCTGGCCGAGGGACCTGGCAAGGGTGATCCGAACGGCTGAATGTGATGCAGGATTCCGATCCGCTGAGGTACTCAGGGATGGCGGGTGGAGCGGTCATAGCCAGATTGATCTGACGGGTGATTTTCTTCTGCACCCTGTTTGTTGGGCGCCCTTTTTGGATCATCAGTGATCCTTTCGGTGCGGGGTACCCATGCCCACCGTTATTCTGTGCGGGTGCGATTGGGTGGTTCGAAGGTCCCGCAGGTGGAGGTGGAGGAGCTCCATGTGCGATCTCACCTGGTGCAGGTGCGTTCCCATATCCGGGGTTCGAGGCTTGCTGCCTCATCTGGGCCATGCTCTCGCTGAGTTTCTGGAACTTGCGGAAGTCCTTGAGCATGTGGCTTGCCTTCTTCTTACCATCCTGCTTGTCGATGTAGAAGTGGATGGTGCATGGACCCGACAGTTTGTCGTATGCTGAGGGTCCATCGTCATGGCCACTTCGTTGCCATGACTGCGTTGTGCATCCTCCGTCGCGGAAGTTGCTTCCATGGTATCCGCCGTTGCTGCGGTTGCCGTCGCTACGGCGGTCGGCGTAGCCATCCGCAACCATGTCGGGTCCATCGCGATCGTCATAGACCCGTGATCTTCTCATGCTACGGCGTTCACGTCGCCGGCCGTAGTCGTCTTCCTCCTTCGAGTGCGCTCGGTGGACGGAGTCCTCGCCTTCGGCCCACCTGTTGGCGATGTCCATGAGGTGGTCTAGTGTCTTGGGCTTGACGCGCCCAAGTTCTTCTTTGAAGTCCTGGCGTTTGACGCCATCCTTGAAGGTGTCAATAGCTCTCTCCTCAGAGATGTGCGCCGTGGAGTTCTTGGTGTTGGAACAGCACAGTATGTACGAGCGAATGGATTCGCCCGTTCGTTGGGTGCAGGCCCGCAGCTCCTCGATCGAGGCAGGCCTCTTGCTGGTGCCCTTGAAGTTTCGGACGAAACTGTATGCCAGCTCCTCCCAGCTTCGGATGGATCCCGAGGATAGGATGCTGAGCCAGATCCGGCTGCGCCTGTCAGCTGCAGCTGAAGGCATTGCATGGCGGTTTCTTTGTTTCCGCCGTGTAGCTTGACGGACGACAAGTGGTCGCCGAGCCACGCCTTGGGGTCCTGTGTGCCATCGAACTTCGGAGTGTCCGAAGGAAGCTTGAAGTTTCACGGCATCCTTGTCCGCCGGACAGATCTGCTAAAGCATCGGGCTCCGCAGAGTTCTCCTTCGTCATCACCCTCCTCGGATTCAGACGAGCATACGCGCTTGGCGCTTGCCTTATCGATCTTGCGCTTGGTTAGCGCGCTTCGAGCGTCATAATCGCGGTTGCGACGACGCGAGCTCTTGTGCCTTCGAGGAAGGTCATGCTCTTCATCTTCGGATGAGGGCGTGGGACTGCGGTTAAACCTGACCGCATCCTTCTTCTTTGGCTCCGCATGAGCTTCTCCGTGGAGCGCATCTCCAACGAGTCCAAGTCCGGTAAGCGCGGACTTATGCATGGCCCTTTTCGGGTCCCCCTCCGGAGGTGGATGAGACGCGAGGTACGCAGTGGCCGCCATGATTGCGGCTTGCGGTGTCTTCACGATGACGTTGTTGTCGGCGTCCATCTCCATGAAGGACGCGTTGAGGGCCCGAGTCACCTCGCGACGCTCCTTGGGGTCCATGTTCTCCATCCGAGAACGGTGCTTGTTGCCATGATTGTCGTGCGAGCTGGAGCCGATGCCCATGGCGGAGAGCGCAGCTCGCCGCGCACTGGACTCTGAGGCTGCTTGCTTGCGCTTGTCAAGCACCTCTTGCATCTTCACCTGCTTCTTGTGCTCCTCGATTAGGAGCATGTGGTATGCCATCAGCAGGTCCCGTGAGGCACCCACGGGTAGGATCTTGTTGCCTGCTACGGCTTCGCATGCTTGGGCCCATCCCTCCTTGCTGAGGTGGATGACCCGATCGGTGTCGTCCCCGTTGGGTGGGGGGACTGGCTTCTTCTGTTCCCGCCGTTTCTATCCTGCGGGTTGGGTGGCGGATTGTGTTCCTGATCTTGGATGACTGCGGCGCACTAGTAGCGCTCGTAGATCGGATTGCTTCTACCGCAGCTTTCGGATCCGGAACCGTAAGTCCCTTCATCCGATGGCGGATCACACAGATCCGAGTTGCAGCTGTTGTTGTCATATGACTCATCTATCGGTGGTGATGTGCGTAGCACAGGGTGTGGATCCCACAAAGCAGGCCTGATCGATGGCAGGGGCACCCGCTCTGGGAGGCGGAGAGTGCCGGTCTGCCCCACCTGGAAGCAGAAGCTCCCGAACAGGATCTCGAGTCCGTCGCCAACGGGCTCGAAGTCCTTCAGGGTGGCTGGCGAGTGGGCGGTGAAGTCGAAGGCGCCGAAGAGGAGATGATTCTCCGTCACCGCAGAGTTGTAGATCTCTTTGGTTGGGACCGTCACAATCGCACAATCAGCGCCCCCAATTCCCACAAACGGCACCAATTGACGAGGTTTAATCTCGTCAATGCCCATTGTCATGGACTTGGGTTTTGGAGAAGATGGGGATGCTGGAGATCACGGAACGGTTAGCAAACAAGCAACATGGGACACGAGGTTTACCCAGGTTCAGGCCCCCGGAGGGAAAACCCTACTCCTGCTTGTCTGCTCTTGATTACGGCGGAACCGAAAAGTATAGGGGTGCGCAGATGCAATCTGGCGTGGAGGTGTGTATGTGGTGGTGTGCGAGAGATTGTAAGAGATCCTCCTCGTCATGCCCTCCTGGCCTTTATATTGAGGTAGGCAGGTCCCAGGCACAGATCGAGTCGGTTACAGGTTTTAGGGTTTACCCCTTTGAATTTTCTATCTGCTCTAGTCTTGCTCTCCAAGGATCCGAAGGCGTCATTGGCCTTGGCCACCCGAAAGTCTTCATTGGTCAGCGTATATTTGTCGTGGGCCTTCCTTGGGCTGGACTAGGTATGCTAAGGTCGTGTACCCATAGGGTATAACCATGTCAGTCCCAGGACGTGGAAAACCCCTAGGGCTCATTGCTCCTCCCAGGGACCGCTCTCGCAGCCCGTCCATGGAGGACGACAATGAGGAGGTGGAAAGGTTTAGCCCGGGTTACAAGGAGTACGTCGAGCCAATATTCTACAACAGCGATCTCGATGAAGATTGGAGTGACATCTACATCAGCCGTGATGCCTATGATCCCCCAGAGATCAACTGGGCGGTGATGAAGAGAGATCAACAAGAGAGAGAAGGTCACAAGCCGCATGGAAAAGGGTGTGTGGAGACGGTCAAGTTCATCACCACGGACCCCAGGCCGCACAAGCATAAGGAATTGACGAGGTTTGTTCTCATCAATGCCCATTGTTATGGACTTGGGTTTTGGAGAAGATGGGGATGCTGGAGATCATGGAACGGTTAGCAAACAAGCAACACGGGGACACAAAGTTTACCCAGGTTCAGGCCCCCGGAGGGAAAACCCTACTCCTTCTTGTCTGCTCTTGATTATGGCGGAACCGAAGGTTACAGGGGTGCACAGATGCAATGTGGCGTGGAGGTGTGTATACGAAAGTATGAGGAGGAAATCTAGGTCGTGCCCTTCTGGCCTTTATATAGGCTTAGGCAGGTCCCAGGCATCGACCTAGTCGGTTACAAGTTCTAGGGTTTTACCCCTTTGAATTTCCTATATACTCTAGTCTTGCTCTCCAAGGATCAGAAGGCGTCATGGGCCTTGGCCACCCGAAAGTCTTCATGGGCCGGCGTATATTTGCCGTGTGCCTTCCTTGGGCTGGACCAGGTATGCTGAGATCATGTACCCGTGGGGTATAACCATGTCAGTAGCCCCCGAGTGTTCAGTCGAATCATAGATTTGGCTGAGGACTGAAATCTTTCGGGTGCAACTATGTATTTCAATAGTTCCTGTGCAGGGATTGTTGATACGTGTGCCTGACTCACCCGACGGATCAGGGTCAGTTAATTGTCTTAGGACGAAACAACACGATCTTCTTCAGGTTGGAGTCCCTCAACTCGAACCCGGAACATATGCTAGCGTAATTCGACTCAGGCCGCGGAGGACTTACAGGAGTGGAATTCCAGTGAATGTAACTGATGTACCCAACGCGTCCGTCGGGATTTTTCATCGCACTTGTTACCACGGGTTTTTACTAGCAGAGCGCAGTCGTGTGCGTTACCAGGCCATCAGATGATATCTGTAGGTCTTATCTTTGTGTCACAGACACAACATCCGAATGTTTATCACCGCGGAGGTGTTTCGGGTGGTCAAGGAGAACGTTGCTCACTTATCGTTTGATTGGGGCAGAGTTGCCGAAAAGTTTTTTGCATGTGGATCCGAAGGATAGCGGTCGAAGAATTCATAGGGTGCGCGACCAGCGCTCCCTATGGGAGTAGCCCCCGAGTGTCTGTTCGAGTCGTAGACTCGAGCGGAGACTTTAGTTCAGACATTGTTCAGTTGTAAGTCCGTAGGACACAAAAAATTTCGGATGATTAAATCCGTCCTCCCTATGGGAGTAGCCCCCGAGTCCGTAGTGGAGTCGTAGACTCGACGGAGGACTCGAAGTAATAATTCGCTTCCATTCATCTTTCGGGTGCGCGGCCAGCGCTCCTGATAGGAGTAGCCCCCGAGTAACTGGTCGAATCATAGATTCGAGTGAGTACTCTTAGCTTTGAAGCCGAAGAAATTGTAGCTGTTGCTAGTGTAGCTTTTGATGACGTTCCATTGCCGGTGATGAAGTTCTTGGAATTCTTTGGAGATGAAGTTCGATCCATTGTCGGTGATGATGCTGTGCGGTACGCCGAACCTGTAGACAATGGATTCGAAGAACTTGATAGCGGTCTTGCCCTTTTGGTTGGTAACCGGCATGGCTTCGACCCACTTGGTGAATTTATCGACTGCGACCAGGAGGTAAACGTGCCCCCCTTTCGAGGACTTTGGCAGTTTGCCGATCATGTCGAGGCCCCATTGAGCAAAGGGCCAGGCTATAGGTATGGGTCTGAGCTCTAACCCGGGTGCGTGCGGTTTGTCGGCGAACCTTTGGCACCCGTTGCTTCTTCGGACGATGTCCTTTGCATCGCTCAGGCCGTTGGCCAGTAGAATCCAGCTCGTAGAGCTTTGGCGACAAGGGAGCGGCTGCCTGCATGATGGCCGCAAATGCCCTCATGGATGTCTTGGAGGATGGTTTTCCCGTCACCGATGGTGACGCACATTTGTAGTACACCCGTAATACTGCGCTTGTACAGCTCGCCATTGATGATGGTGAAGGCTTTTGACCGACGAGATATGCGCCGGGCATCCGTCGGGCTGTCAGGCAGTTCTCCGTTTATCAAGAACTAGAGGTACGATCGTGTCCAAGTTTCTTCGACTGCCATGACCTGCATCAGGTTGACCATAGCGACCTCTGTGTCCAGTTTCTCGGGTCGTTCGTGTCCTTCGGGCAGCGTAGCCCCCGAGTGTTCTGCTTCGGGTGATCCCTTGGGAAATTTCCGCTTGATGGATGGCACGTAGATCTGTTCGAGGAACACACCCGGTGGCACCTTTGCGCAGGTGGAGCCGATGTTGGCGAGTCTGTCGGCTTCCTCGTTGCTTTCTCTTCCAACGTGCCGAAGCTCGCAGCCGTCGAATTCTCCTTCGAGTGCGTTGTAGAGTGCGCGGTACGCGATCATGTTTTCGGCGTGTGCGTCGCACTCGTTCATCTGCTGGACGACGAGGTTGGAGTCACCGTAGATGACCAGGCGCGTTGCGCCGCAGATCTTTGCCATCCTCATGCCGTGGATGAGGGCTTCGTATTCGGCCTCATTGTTGGAAGCTCGGAATTTCATCCGGAGGACGTACTTCATCTGGTCTCCCTACGGGGAGGTCAGTATAACCCCGGCTCCTGCTCCAGCTTCACACTTGGAGCCGTCGAAGTGCATCGTCCATGACTGCGACATGTCTGGGGTGTCTGGCAGCTACAGCTCCATCCAATGTACAAGGAAGTCCGGGAGGACTTGAGATTTGATTGCGAGTCGCTTCTCGTAGATGATGTGTAGGGGTGACAGCTCGATGCCCCATAGGGCCACGCGTCCTGTGGCCTCTGGGTTATTCAGGATGCTGTTCAGGGGTGCCTCATTGACGACCATCACCTGGTGCTCCTGGAAGTAATGGCTCAGTCGTCGAGCCATCATGAACACGCCGTAGGCGAGTTTCTGGTAGTGAGGGTACCTCTGCTTTGTTGGCGTCAGTACCTCGCTGAGATAATAGATTGGGCGTTGGACCCCATGGGTCTTGCCTTTTTCGGGTCGTTCGACCACTAGCATGGTGCTGACCACCTGGTGTGTGGCTGCTATGTACAGCAGCAGAGGCTCGCGCTCCTTTGGCGTGACCAAAACGGGCGAGGTGGAGAGTAGCCGTTTGAGACTTTAAAACGCATCGTCGGCTTCGGGCGTCCACTCGAATTTATCTGCCTTGCATAGCAGCTGGTAGAATGGCAGGGCCTTATCGCCCATGCGGCTGATGAATCTGCTCAACGCCGCTATTCGTCCTGCGAGCTGCTGGACACCCTTGAGGTTTTTCGGCTTCTCCATTGCCATGATGGCCCTGATTTTCTTCGGGTTCGCCTTGATCCCTCGCTGAGAGATGAAGTACCCAAGTAGCTGGCCTGATGGGATGCCGAAGGCGCACTTTTTGGGGTTGAGCTTGATCCTGTAGTGATCGAGGTTATCAAACGTCTCGCGGAGATCGTCGATGAGCTTTCTTGCCTTCCTGGTTTTGATGACTATGTCATCGACATAGACTTGGACGTTGTGATCGATCTGGTCCTTGAGGCATGCCTGCATGCATCGCTGGTACGTGGCACCTGCGTTCTTTAGCCCGAAGGGCATTGTGTTGTAGCAGAACACTCCGAATGGTGTAATAAACGCCGTTTTCTCTTGATCTTCAACCTTGAGTCGAATCTGGTTGTAGCCTGAGTAGGCGTCGAGGAAGGAGAGTTTCTCACATCCTGCGGTCGAATCGATGATCTGGTCGATCCGAGGAAGAGGGAAGTGGTCCTTTGGGCAGTGCTTGTTCAGCGACGTGAAGTCCACGCACATCCGCAGGATATCCGTGTCTTTCTTGGAAACCATCACTGTATTTGCAAGCCACTCGCTTTCTTTGATCTCCCTGATGAAGTCTGCGGCGAGTAGCCTGTTTATTTCCTTCCCGATGGCTTCGGCCCGAGGCTCGGACAGTCTCCGGATGGACTGCTTGACGGTCTTGGTGTCTGGAAAGATGTTGAGTGCGTGCTCGGCAAATTCCCTAGGAACTCCTAGCATGTCCGCAGGACACCAGGCGAAGATTTCCCAGCGCTCACGGAGGAATTCGACGAGCGCGCTTTCCTATGCGGGGCTGAGGTCATTGGCGATCAGTTCCATCTTGGAGGCATCCGTCGGATGGACCTGCACCTTCTTTCTGTTGACGGTGGAGTCGAAGGACATGTCAGGTGCGTTTTTCCGTGTGACTGGGGGTGCCCCATTGTCCGTCACCTCGCGGAGCCTTACGAGCTCCTCCTGCATGCCGAATGATTGGGATATTCTGTTGAAATCCCTGTCGCATTGGTCCGATCGGGTGAAGCTCCCGTAGATTGTGATGATGTCCTTTGGTCCTGGCATCTTGAGTAGCAGGTATGCGTAGTGTGGGACAGCCAAGAACCTTGCGAATGCTACACGCCCGAGGATGGTGTAGTATTGTGATGGCCAGTCCACCACTTCGAATTCGAGCCATTCGAGTCGGAAATTGTCCGGCGTGTCGAAGATGACGATGAGCCATATTTTGCCCAGGGGGAATATGCCCTTTCCTAGGACAATGTCGTGGAACATTGTGTCTGACTGTTCCAGGCTGCACTGCGGGATCCGCATTGCTGCTAGAGTACTTGCTAACATCAGGTTGATGCCACTGCCGCCGTCCATGAAGACGCGGCTCATCTCGAAACCTTCGATCTGCGCCTCCAGCACCAGGGCAGCATGACCTGGGCGAGGGATCTGGCAAGGGTGATCCGAACGACTGAACGTGATGCAGGACTCGGATCCGCTGAGGTACTTAGGGATGGCGGGTGGAGTTGCCACGGCCAGGTTGATCTGTCGGGTGATTTTCTTCTGCACCCTATTCGTAGGGCGCCCCTTCTGGATCATCAGTGCTCCTTTCGGCGGGGGATACCCGTTCCCAACGTTGTTCTGTGCTGGTGCGACTGGTTGGTTCGGGCCTCCTACAGGTGGCGGTGGAGGAGCTCCATGCGCTATCTCACCTGGCGCGGGTGCGCTCCCGAATCCAGGAAGTGGAGCTTGCTGCCTCATCTGGACCATGCTTTCGCTGAGTTTCTGGAACTCGCGGCAGTCCTTGAGCATGTGTCTTGCCTTGTTCTTGCCATCCTGCTTGTCGATGTAGAAGTGGATGGTGCATGGACCCGAAAGTTTTTTGTATGCTGAGGGTCTATTATCGTGGTCGCGGCACTGCCACGACTGTGTTGGGCGTCCTCCATCGCGGAAGTTTCCTCCGCGGTATCCTCCGCTGTTGCGGTTGGCGTCGTTGCGGCGATCGGCGTAGCCGGCCGCGACCATGTCGGGTCCATCGCGATCGTCGTAGACGCGCGATCTTCTCTTGCTATGGCACTCTCGTCGTCGGCCATAGTCGTCCTCTTCTTCCGATTGTGCTCGGTGGATGGAATCTTCGCCGTCAGCCCACCTGGTTGCGATGTCCATGAGGTGGTCGAGTGTTTTGGGCTTGACGCACCCGAGTTCCTCCTTGAAGTCTTGGCGCTTGACACCGTCCCTGAAGGCGTCGATGGCTCTCTCTTCAGAGATGTGCGCTGCGGAGTTCTTGGTGTTGGACCAGCATAGTATGTACGAGCGAATGGATTCGCCCGTTTGTTGAGTGCAGGCCCGCAAATCTTCGATTGAGGCGGGCCTCTTGCTGGTGCCCTTGAAGTTTCAGATGAAGTTGTAAGCTAGCTCCTCCCATCTTCGGATGGACCCTGAAGATAGGCTGCTAAGCCAGATCCGTGCTGCGCCTGTCAGCTGCAGCTGAAGGCATTGCATGGCGGTCTCCTTGTTTCCACCATGCAATTTGACGGATGACAAGTGGTCGCTGAGCCATGCCTTTGGGTCTTGTGTGCCGTCGAACTTCGCAGTATCCGAAGGAAGTTTGAAATTTCGCGGCATCTTTGTTCGTCGAACAGATCTGCTGAAGCAATGGGCCCCGTAGAGTTCTCCTTCGTCTTCGTCCATCTCGGATTCAGACGAGCATGCGCGCTTGGATCGCGCTTTGTCTATTTTGTGCTGTGTGAGCGCGTCTCTGGCGTCGTAGTCGCGGTTGTGATGGCGCGAACTCTTCTTCCTTCGAGGAAGGTCATGTTCCTCTTCTTCGTATGAAGGGGTGGGGCTGCGGTCAAACCTGACCGGAGCTTTCTTCTTCGGCTCCGTGGGAGCTTCCTGGTGGAGCGCGGCTCCGACGAGTCCGAGTCCGGTGAGTGCGGACTTGTGCATGGCTCTTTTCGGGTCCACCTCCGGAGGTGGGTGGGCTGCGAGGTACGCAGTGGCTGCCATGATCGCAGCCTGCGGTGTTTTCGGGATGACGTTGCTGTCGGCGTCCATCTCCATGAAGGATGTGTGGAGGGTTCGAGTCACCTCACGATGCTCCTTGGGATCCATGTTCTCCATCCGAGAGCGGTCCTTATTGCCTTGGTTGCCGTTCGAGCTGGAGCCGATGCCCATGGCGGAGAGCACGGCTCGTCGCGCGCTGGACTCTAAGGCTGCTTGCTTGCGTTTGTCAAGCACCTCCTGCATCTTGACCTACTTTGTGTGCTCCTCGATCAGGAGCAGATGGTAGGCCATCAGCAGATCCCGGGAGGAGTCTGCAGGCAGGACTATGTTGGCCACCACGGTGTTGCGTGCCTGGGCACATCCTTATTTTCTAAGGCGGATGACATGGCCGTTGTTGTCCCCTTCGGGCAGGGGGGGACTGTCTTCTTCTGTTCCCGCCGTTTCGATCTGGTGGGTTAGGTGTCGGGTTGGGCGGCGGGTTGGGTGTTTGCTGATCCACGTCACCCTGTATGACTACGGCGCATTGGTAGTGCTCGTAGATTGGTCCGCAGCTACCACAGCTTTCAGATCCGGAACCGTAGGTCCCTTCATCTGATGGCGGATCGCACAGATCGGAGTTGCAGCTGCTGCTGTCGTAGGAATCATCTGTTGATGATGTTGTGCGTAGCACAGGGTGTGGGGTCCATGAAGCGGGCCTAATTGATGGTAGGGGCACCCGCTCAGGGAGGCGGAGAGTGCCAGTTTGCCCCACCTGGAAGCAGAAGCTCCCGAACAGGATCTCGAGTCCATCGCCTACGGGCTCGAAGTCCTTCATGGTGGCCGGTGAGTGGGCGGTGAAGTCGAAAGCGCCGAAGAGGTGACTCTCCATCGCCGCAGAGTTGTAGATCGATCGGGTTGGGACCTTCACGATCGCACAATCAGCACCCCTAGTTCCCACAGACGGCGCCAATTGACGAGGTTTGATCTCATCAATGCCCATTGTTATGGACTTGGGTTTTGGAGAAGATGGGGATGCTGAAGATCATGGAACGCTTAGCAAACAAGCAACACGGGGACACAAAGTTTACCCAGGTTCAGGCCCCCGGAGGGAAAACCCTACTCCTGCTTGTCTGCTCTTGATTATGGCGGAACCGAAGGTTACAGGGGTGCGCAGATGCAATCTGGCGTGGAGGTGTGTATACGAAATTATGAGGAGGAAATCTAGGTCGTGCCCTCCTGGCCTTTATATAGGCTTAGGCAGGTCCCAGGCATCGACCTAGTCGGTTACAAGTTCTAGGGTTTTACCCCTTTGAATTTCCTATCTACTCTAGTCTTGTTCTCCAAGGATCCGAAGGTGTCATGGGCCTTGGCCACCCGAAAGTCTTCATGGGCCGGCGTATATTTGCCGTGGGCCTTCCTTGGGCTGGACCAGGTATGCTGAGATCATGTACCCGTGGGGTATAACCATGTCAGGAATTACCTAATATTGATGCAGGTGCTAGCAGGGAAGCGATGATGCCACACTCGAAGCCTACCATTGGTGCTTGTATGAGGGTGAAGCCTCAAGAAGAGTGGAGGAACAGTTTCTACTTCCCCGATCCATCAATTATGGATGAGGAAGAGGAAGTTGTCCCCAATACCATGGACCGCGTGCGAGCACTGGATATATATCAGAAGTAGGATCTACTCCATCGAGTTGAAGTCCGTCACCATCTCAAGGAGGTAGAGAAGAAGGATGATCTTCTCCCCTTGGTGATTAAACTCGCGGATAAAGTGGATACTTTGCAATCTGATTTTCACATATGCTACAGCCACATCACTGCCCTGGAGGATACCAACAAGAAGCTGCTCACCACGGTGTTACATGCCATGGCACCACAGTGATCTACAATAATCACGGTATCAAATAATCGCAAGGGATTATTTGATCCCGCCTGGCTTGATTCTAGGCTTGGGGAGATCTTTAAGACCTTGTAACCTATCTTATAAGTTTTTATTACTATTCTAGCTTTGCATTAGTTTGAGCTTAGAAATAAAGTTTGCATCATTAGAATTCCCTTCAGGAATAGTCGATCCCTTTTATAAAATTCCAAGTTTATTGTAATATATGGAGCATTATTGAGTTTGAGTTTGTCTTATTGGATATATGAATGTCCTGAGTATAATTTTAATTGCACTTGATGATAGCAATAGGAGTCTTCCACACCATTGGTATTAATGGAACATACAAAGATAATTTGATCAATGTGTTGTAAGTTAATGGTTTGATTTACAAAAAGGGAAAAATTATCTAATCAGTTAAATTGAGAAGGAAAACCTTGAACAAAGGAAAATTAAAAGTGCTATCAAATAGAGTGAGAACAAAACAAGGTAGAATATTCAAGCTATAAAGATGCTTCGTATACATTTGGAATTTGGTAATTGAGATTGTTAAACTTTGAATTCCTACATGAAGTGGAATGTATGGCTAGCTCCTTTGCACAACACTTAAACAAAAGTGCGAGCATATAATATATATATATAAAGAAAATAAGAAAAGTGAGAAGAAAAAAGAGCGAATATGCAAAGAGCAAATAGCCATATACCACCATATTGTAGTAAGACAAAGAGACGTTTAAGATTTTGAATCCCAAGTGAATATGTTAATCCTAAAACACTTGCGACTACCTCACTAACTCATTCAGTAGAACTGAATACTTTTACATCATGTTGACAGTAATCTTTTGTTAACTGCTAAATGCTAAGGTGTGGAAGCCTGCTAATATTATTCGGATGGTTCGAGTAAGGTACTATTCATGAACTTATTCCTATGTATCATATATGACAACTGATACGTCCAATTTGCATCACTATTCTTTATCATAATTTACTGCTATCCATTGATATATTTCATATTAAGAGGTGTTACTTATGTTATTTCATCTATTTTTGCATGTTGGATGATTATTGGAGGATGAACTGTCGGATTCAGGATTCTGATGGAAAAGGCGGTGTTTAGATGCAATTTTTGCGAAGATCGGAAAATTCCAGAAAATACATGGAAATCCTATTTTTCCAGAAGACGAAGGAAGCTAGAAGGATAGGCAGAGATGGGCCACAGGGGCCCACACCCCCCCTACGCGAGCCACCCTAGGTCGCGCCACCAGGGGGTGTGGACACCTTGGCCCACCTCCTGCTCCGCCCTTTCTCTTATATATTCTCCTCGAAACCCTAATACACAGGGAGCAACCAGAGAAAGATTCCGCCGTCTCTGCGGGGCAGAAACTACAAAGAGAGAAAGAGCTCTCCGGTAGGCATATTTCTATCGAGGAAATTCCTTCCCGGAGAGGGGAGATCGTCGCCATCAACACTGTCATCAAGCTAGACTTCATCGGGATCATCATCATCATCATCATCATAATCCTCACCACCATCTCCACCAGCACCATCATCACCACTCCATCCCGTTGTAATAATTGTGTTGAATCTTGCATAGTTCCTAGGGGAAACTTTCCTGGTGTTGATTACTTTTGTAGTTGATGCTTGTGAGTGGAACCATTGAATTATTATTTATGTTCAGATTGTTATTCATCATCATATCATCTCTCATCTTGATCCATATGATGTCTCGTGGGTAGTTCGTTTAGTTCTTGAGGACATGGGAGAAGTCATGTTGTTAGTAGTGGAATTGTGTTGAGTAATATTCAATGGTTTGATATTTAAGTTGTGGTGCTATTATTGTGGTGTCATGTGAACGTCGACTACATGATACTTCACCATTTATGGGCCTAGGGGAATGCATTGTGTATTTGGCTACTAATTTTGGGGTTGACGGAGTGATAGAAACGTGAACCCCCGTTAGGAAACCTTTGTACAAGGGAGTGCAGGATCTCAAAGTTTAATGATGTGGTTAGGTTTTTATCTTAATTACTTTCTTGTAGTTGTGGATGCTTGCAAGGGGTTTAATCACAAGTATGTATTAGTCCAAGTAAGGTCGCTACATTAGCACAGGTTCACCCACACAACACGTATCCAACCAAAGAAAATTAATCAACTATATGAAGCGAAAGCACTTGACAGTATTCCCATGTGTCCTCCAAAACGTTTGGTCATCATAAGAACCGGCTTGTCCTTTGTTAAGAAAGGATTGGGCCACTTGCTGCATTTATTTGTTGTCTTCATTTACTTGCACTTTATTTCTTTGCATTATCAAAAACCCCTAAAAATCTGTTTGCTAAGTATTTACAGACAATTCCTGCTCCAAACCACTAGTCAACACCTTCTGCTCCTCGTTGGGATCGACACTCCTATTTATCAAAAGTACTACAATACACCCCCTATACTTGTGGGTCATACAGACTATTTTCTGGCGCCATTACCAGGGAGTGAAGCGCTATTGAAGAGTGGAACTGGTAAAGGAAACTTCTACTATGAGTATTGCTTTTTATTTCAGTTTGCTACTTAGTTTCTAATATGGATAACCCACTTGGTTTCCTATTTGGGAAAGCTACTGCCACTGCTAGGGTAATAGATTAACCACCACCTGCTGAGATAGATCCTTTTAAGATAACTACAAGAATTGTTGATCGTGTTATGGATAATTATTATTTTGGGGATGGAACTGTCCATCCTGGTGATAACTTTCATTTTATCCATAAATTATGCGGGTTGTTTAAGTGTGCAGGTATCACGACAGAACAAGTTAAGAAGAAGTTACTCTCTATATCATTGAAAGGAAGAGCTGAAGAATGGTATAAGCTGCTGAAGAATGGACAATCTATGGAATGGGAGGAAATTGTACCTCTCTTTTATTCTAAATTTATACTCCTAGTGAGATTCATAAGGATAGGAATCAAATATATAACTTTTGGCCTCATGATGGAGAGAGTACAGCCCAAGCTTTTGGGAGATTGAAGTTACTAATGTTTAAATGTCCTATTCATGAACTCCCTAATAATATTATTATTAATAACTTTTATGCAAGGCTTTCTCTTCATGATAAAGATTTATTAGATGCTTCTTGTATTGGATCATTCACACATATGAAATAAGAAGCTAAATGGGATCTTCTAGACCGTATTCAAGAGAATACTGAAGCATGGGAGAATGACAAAGGAAGAAAGTCAGGTAAAAATTATGATTATGAATGCATTAAATCTTTTATGGGAACTAATGACTTTCATGATATTAGTACTGAGTATTGCCAATTACTCTCTAAATTATGATTCTCAAAGTATTGCCAATTGCTTTAAGGCATTTGCCTCTTATATTGAAATTCACCAAAAGAAGTGGAACAAGTACCATGCACCTTATAAAGATATTGTTAATCATGTTCCTGTTAGAAACACTGAACTTTGTACTGTTGAACATATTTTGCCTGAACCCCATATTGAGAAAATACATTTTCCTTCTAAGGTAAAGGAACATTCTATTATAGCTAATGTGGTTAGCAAAAGTACAAAGAAAGTTGTAGAACTTGATGAACAAATAAAAATTGAACGTGTAGTAGCCATTGTGAAAGATCTTGTCACTAAAAATGTAGAAGATGGGCACATTATCTTTTGTGAAGATGCTTCTAATATTGTCTCTCATCCTAGTAAAACTAGGAAAGCTAGTGTCCTTGTGCTTTCTATTAGAATTGGTGATCATTGCTATTATGGTTTATGTGATACTGGTGCAAGTTCTAGTGCTATTCCTTATGAGCTTTACAGATAAATTATGCATGAAATTGGTCCTTGTGAACTTGAGGACATTGATGTGGTTATTCACCTTGCTAATAAAGAAACCTTCTGTCCCATTGGTATAGTAAGAGATGTCGAAATTCCTTGTGGTAAGATTAAGTATCCTGCTGATTTTCTAGTACTTGGTTCAGCAGCTAGTAAAACTAGTCCTATCATTTTTGGTAGACCTTTCTTGAACACTTGTGGAGCTATTATAGATTGTAAGAAGGATAAAATTTTAACTAAGTTTGATGGAGAATCTTATGAGTTTAATTTTTCCAAGTTTTCTAAAGCTCCTTATGAAAATGATTTGCCTAATGAGGATTTTAGGGTTGAACAACTTGCTTATATTGATCCAGTTTATGACCTTAGACCATGTTTTGATGGTTTTAAGTATGCTCATTCTGATGATAAGAATGTTTCTTGTGACAGTTATATTGTTAACTTTATTCAAAGTGCTACTAAAAGTTATTATGATAGAGGGAAACATGGTTTTATGCATCTCAATAATATTAAGTTTCCCTTCTTTATGTTGAAATCTTTGAAGTTGCATTTGTTTTGTCTTCCTATGCTAGCATTCTTTTGTTTCAATAAAAAAATTTCTTATGAAACTCCCTTGCATAGGAAGTGGGTTAGACTTAAATGTGTTGGATATTTACTTCTTGATGCTCTCTTTCACTTCAAATTCATATCTCCTATGAGAACATCATTGAAATTTTCATGCCCATCTTTTTTTGAGGGTAAAACAGTAGGGCAAAAAAACCCCACTTCAACTTTTATAGATTATATAGAGTTACAAAAGAATATTTACAACCATATTCCACCTCAAAAAAGAGGGATAACATGCTAATCAACTATCTCCTGTCTAAATTGGTTTCAATCCAAATCTTAAGGCCCTGATAATACTTCTTCTTAATTCTATAAAGGACCCATCTTAATTCCTGGGCTAGAATAGCCTTCCAGGTCTCCATCGATGCATGCTGATTGTTGAAAATTTCATTATTTCATGCCCATCTTAATGGCTATAAAGAAAGAGCTTTTGGGAGACAACCCATTTTAGTTTGCTTTTGGTTTGTGTTTCTTTGAGTCTTGGAAGTTATTACCTCTGTAATAACCTCTCCTTATCCTTTTTGTTTGGTTTTTGTGTCAAGATCAGCCTCTTTTGAGAAGTAGGTGAGTTGTGAGAAGTTGCTCTCCTGGAACAGATTTTTGTGCTGCATTGTAAAAATTCGTGAAACATATCAGTACGTCGGATGGAGTTGTAATTTTCTGTGATTGTTTCCCAGGTTGTTATCCAACTTTCATTAGTTTTGTACTTTTTCATTTGAGCAACATAAGATTTTAGAAAAAATCAATCTTTACCTGCTGGTCTGTTTTGACATATTTCTGCCATTATTTGCATTTGCCTCTTAAATCAACTTGCTTTTAAATGCTTTTTGGGCTTTTGAAAGGAGTTGATACAGTAGCTTTTGTTTTGATAGATTTCAGTTGAAATTTGAACCCAAAGGTTTATTGTCTTTGCTACACTAATGTTGCCAATGAAGATTGTGTGAAGCTTAGTATGAAAGGAACTTTCAATTGTTAGAAATAAGGAGCCTGCAGAGTCCGTCTTCGAATAGGTAAATGTAAAAGTGTAGGGAATTAAAGGTTCACAAAAAACTTTTATATTTATATTTTTGCAGTTTTTATTACATATGGAAGGTAATAAGATGAAAAAGGGAAGGAAACGGAGCCCGGGTGGCCCATACCACCCAGTGGCGCGGGCCATGCCTGGCCGCGCCACCAGGTGGTGTGACCACCCCGGAGCATGTCTCCGTCTCGTTTTCGTCCAGTACCTTTCTTATGTCGTAAAACTCCATAATATATAATCACCCGGATCTCCCTAGGTCTGTATATCGTGTTTTTGTTTCGATATGTTTGTGTCAGGAAATATTCTCAAGTTTAGAGGCATCATGGTCTCTACCAATACAAGGGCAAGAAACACATGGAAGAAGAAAGGATCGTAGCTAGGCGCGAAGATATGGATTGGAGCGTCGAGGAGGAAGTTAAGAACATGTCAGCAGGCATGAAGGGACAAACTGCCACGGGATCAAAGGCGAGAAAACCTACTTTTGTAGGGGCAATTAACACTGGCCGTGCTTTTTCTCATAATATACAGGGGATGATGACCTCCGTTCTAGACTTCAGTTCCTGCCCTAAGGCAGTGGAAGCCCTTCAAGCTACTGACGATTTTTGTGATAAGTACCGAGCTCTAAGGAGGAAGGTGGATACACTTCAAGAGGAGAATAACAGGCTTGGAAAGATGCGGAAGGATTTCCTCGCCCTGAACAAAACACCACCACCATCGAAGGAGTAATTCGTCATCAGGTTTTGGCATCCCCTTGGTTTGTTCCAAGCTTGGGGGAGTGTCATGGTATCACATCATTATCTTTCATATTTTTACCTTTTTAGTAGAGTCATATCTTGAATAGAGAAGTTATCATATAGGATGGTTTGCATTGTGGAAGTATCTCTCCTCTAGTTGATTATCTATGTATCCCTTGGTGTGAGTGCCTTTATGGAATTTTAATGAGAAGTTTCATCTTTTACTTTTTGCACATCTTATTTTAGTTTGCAATCTCTGTTATGATTGATCTTCTTGATTAATATTGATATCACTTTGGGAGCAGCAAGTAAATCTAAATTGGTTTTGGCAAACCGAGCTCTAGTCAATAGCAATACTTTTTGAGGTTTGAAAGGAAAAGAGAAAAGCAATTATAGGTATTTTATATTATTTTCCTTCTTTCTTGATTGGCTCATAAGCTTAGTATTATTTAGTTAAGATCTTTTGTGTTTTCAAGGAAGATTGGATGTTGGACTTTATCACTTGTATGTTTGCTTGTTTCCTTCAACACTTTTGCTTGCTGCCCAGCCTTGCTAGCCAAAAACCTGTACTGAGAGGGAATGCTTCTCGTGCATCCAGTCCTTTAAACCAAAACTTATGTTGTCTGTGTCCACCATATATACCTATTAGCATCATTGCTATTCCAAGTAAATTCTCGAGTTTCATCTACCTTTCAGATTAAAAATTCTTTTGTTATGTGAAAACTACTTAGGAAAGCTCTCAGATGGCACACCTTATTTTTCTTGCCCCTAATAAACTTGAACCATCGTGTCATCTATGTTGTATATACTTGCACTTATAAGTTGGGAATTAGCAGAACTGTGCTGTCACGGGGAACGCTTTCAACACCTGTAAATATCTACCCCGTTGATATCATGATCTTTTGTTTATGGATGTTGGCGGTGTGAAATAAAATGGGAGATTGTAAGTCCATGGAGTTATGTATATGTGTTAGAGAAACGCCTGGGCCGCTAGCCCAAGCCATGCCTAATCATGGTGGAAACTTGTAGCATCACCATAGTGAGCAATCTATGAAGCATTCTTCTTATAAAAAAGAGAGAGAGATGGAAAAAAGGGAAGAGAAAAAAAGACGAAAGAAGATAAAAAAAGCACCATTTTCCCATGGTAAATAAGAAGATTGCGGAGATGCTCATTGTTTGTTGCCTTGTCATTTTGATATGGGATAGCTCCTATATCATGGAGCAAGGGGTACCACGTTGGCGGTTCTCTATGATACACATATATTTACAATGACAAGAACTTACCGGTAACTAAAGTTGAGTAGCATGAGGAACGACCCTCATACTCAAGGGACATGAGATTTCCAACTTATACTTCGTCAAGCATATACTCCATCTTTGTTCACTTTAACCTTAATCACCTCAAGATTCTTATGATAGGGGAAATGAGAGCTCAAGGCTAGTAAGTACCATAGTCTTTTAGAAGCTCTTGATGAAACTTGAAATCCCTGCTACCCTCTGCGAAGGGCCTTTCTTTTACTTCTTAGTTGAGTCAGTAAACCTATTCCTTTCTATCTCCATCAAGCATTTGAGTTGTTGTGTTTCAATCATTCATATGACGATTTATTCAATCATGTTTCTTATCTTCCTTGTTTTGCACAAAACTCTTTTCTGAATGAATATTACTTTGAAAGCTATCATTGTGAAAAGCCTTTTATGTTTGAGCAAAAGGGACTCTTGTTATAAACTTCTTTACAAAAGCTTTGCTTGAAAACCAAGTATGATTTGTCGTCTGTTCTCTGACCAAGAACAAAGTTTGCCATTACCAATTATGATTTATCTTTATGCATCTTTATTGTGACTCCCATACTCGTTGCAAGTTAAGTTATATAATGGTGTGTTGCTTTCTATTATGAGTTGTGTATTGGTGAATGTGATGCTTCTTGTCCGTATTCTTTTTATCAACACTTCACTCCATAAACCTGTGGGCATGTTTACTGAGCTCAGTTTTCGCTTGAGGACAAGCAAGGTCTAAGCTTGGGGGAGTTGATACGTCCAATTTGCATCACTATTCTTCATCATAATTTACTGCTATTCATTGATATATTTCATATTAAGAGGTGTTACTTATGTTATTTCATCTATTTTTGCATGTTGGATGATTTTTGGAGGATGAACTGCCGGAGTCGGAATTTTGATGGAAAAAGCGGTGTTTAGATGCAATTTTGGGAAAGATCGGAAAATTCCAGAAAATAGATGTAAAATCCTATTTTTCCAGAAGACGAAGGAATCCAGAAGGGGAGGCAGAGATGGGCCACAGGGGCCCACACACACCCTACGCGGGCCACCCTAGGTCGCGCTACCAGGGGGTGTGGCCACCCTGGCCCACCTCCTGCTCCACCCTTTCGCCTATATATTCTCCTCGAAACCCTAATACACGGGGAGCGACCACAGAAATATTCCGCCACCTCTACGGGGAGGAAACTATAGAGAGAGAAATAGCTCTCCGGCATACAGATTTCTACCGGGGAAATTCCTTCCCAGAGAGGGGAGATCATCGCCATAAACACCGTCATCAAGCTATACTTCATCGAGATCATCATCATCATCATCCTCACCACCATCTCCTCCAGCACCATCATCACCACTGCATCCCGCTATAACAATTGTGTTGAATCTTTCATAGTTCTTAGGGGAAACTTTCTCGGTGTTGATTACTTTTCTAGTTGATGCTTGTGAGTGGAACCATTGAATTATTGTTTATGTTCAGATTGTTATTCATCATCATATCATCTCTGATCTTGATCCATATGATGTCTCGTGGGTAGTTAGTTTAGTTCTTGAGGACATGGGAGAAGTCATGTTGTTAGTAGTGGAATTGTGTTGAGTAATATTCAATGGTTTGATATTTAAGTTGTGGTGCTATTATTGTGGTGTCATGTGAACGTCGACTACATGATACTTCACCATTTATGGGCCTAGGGGAATACATTATGTATTTCTCTACTAATTGTGGGGTTGCCGGAGTGACAGAAACCTGAACCCCCATTAGGAAACCTTTGCACAAGGGAGTGTAGGATCTCAGAGTTTAATGTTGTGGTTAGGCTTTTATCTTAATTACTTTCTTGTAGTTGCAGATGCTTGCAAGGGGTTTAATCACAAGTATGCATTAGTCCAAGTAAGGTCGGTACATTAGCACAGGTTCACCCACACAACACTTATCCAACCAAAGAAGGTTAATCAACTATATGAAACGAAAGCACTTGACAGTATTCCCATGTGTCCTCGAGAACTTCTGGTCCTCATAAGTATTACAACTGGCTTGTCCTTTGCTAAGAAAGGATTGGGCCACTTGCTGCATTTATTTGTTGTCTTTATTTACTAGCACTTTATTTCTTTGCATTATCAAAAAACCCTAAAAATCAGTTTGCTAAGTATTTACAGAGAATTCCTGCTCCAAACAACTAGTCGACACCTTTTGCTCCTCGTTGGGATCGACACTCCTATTTATCAAAAGTACTACGATACACCCCCTATACTTGTGGGTCATCAACAACCACATGCTGCAACTGCCTCATTTATTTTATGGACTCAGCTTCATGAATATGAGGATCACATCCATTAGGCTAAACTTGCTTGGGACGAGCGAGAGTCTAATCTTGGGAAGTTGATGAGTGCATATTTGCATCATGTTTTATATTATTATTTTGCATTGTAGTGGTAAGATCTTGGTATTTTACAGCGTTTGCGCACACCTTTTATGTTTATTTTCACCAGGATCAAGACAGATGATCGATACGATGGACATAATTCTTGGACCAGTTGTATTGGATCCAAAAGGAGCCAAAAACAACATGAATCGCTAATTTGGGAAATATCAATAATACCAGAAGAAAACCCGAAGCGAGCAAAGGAGGCAGAAGGTTTAACGACCAACTATACGGCGGGAGCAACTTTTCTGGTCGTATAGTTCCCGCCGTATAGTTGGTGCCGCCACCGCCTCCTCAAATAGTTTCACCCCGTGTAACTCGGTCGGGGAGAAGACATACAGAACGACCAGAAATTGCCAAAACCTCACATCCAGAAGGGATCATGAGGGGGAACTCATCCACCAGGGATCCATCTTCACCCTACGCATATCCAGGAGGCTAAGTGATGAGCTCAGATCACTATAGAGCTTCGTTGGTAAACCCTAAGAGGAAGGTGTGATGAGCACAGCAGTAAGTTTTCCTTCACTTATGAAACCAAGGTTATCGAACCAGTAGGAGGAAGGAAACAACTCCAAGGTGTTGCTAGCAACTTGGAATCATGCACAACACAAACTCAAGACTTTGCCCCAACTTATAGTAAGGTTGTCAATCTCACTGGTTTGCTGAAAACAAAGGATTAAACATATAGTGTGGAAGGTAATGGTTGCTTGTAGAGAGTAAACGGTAATAGTAGATGATGTATCAATGGTATATATTGGACCAGGGTCCACAGTTCACTAGAGGTGTTCTCCTTAAGAAAGATAACATAACATGTTGGGTGAAAAAATTACAGCGGGGCAATTGACTGGACTGAGCAAGGCATAACAATGCAAATACTAGACATCAAGATTCCTATGAGATTTGATTGGGCGTTACAACAGTATACATAGACCACCATCACTACATCTATGACTAGTAATCCACCTTCAGGTTATCATACGAACCCCCTCCAGTATTAAGTTGCAAACAACGGATAACTGCATTAAGCAATGTGTGTAAAGTAAACAATACAATTGTTCCATGAACAAAATATTGTTGTTTTCTCCCTAGTGGCAACATCCCATCTACAACCTTAGAGATTCCTATCACTTCCCCAAATTACTAGAGGCATGAACCCACTATCGAGAATAAATACTCCCCCTTGGAGTCACTAGCATCTACTTGGACAAGATAGCTACTAGCAACGGGGAGCATGCAAGATCACAAACAACACAGACATGATAGAATCAATAATCAATAAGACATGATAGAATCAATAATCAATCTGACATAGCAATCTCAATATCCATAGGATCCCCACAAACACATGTATGATTACAAATAGATGATCTTGATCATGAACAGAGCTCACAAGATCTAAACATGATAGCACAAAGGAGGAGAAACAACCATCTAGCTACTATATGGACCCATAGTCCAAGAGTGAACTACTCACACATCATACCGAAGGTTGGCATGGCGATGAAGAAGGCCTCCGGGATGATCTCTCCCCACCGGCAGGGTGCCGGGAAGAGCTTCAGATCCCCCCGATCTAGGGACGATGGTGGAGGCGGCTACGGACTGTTTCGTGGAGATATGATCGGGTGTTTAGGGTTTTGGAATCGGAGGGCTTTTATAGGCGAAGAGGCGAGGCAGGAGGGTGGCCAGGGGGCCCACACCCTGAGACGTCGAAAACGTATCTATAATTTTTGATGCTCCATGCTTGTTTTGTATCTACTTTGCTTTGCTTTGTCTATACTTTGAGGTGTTTTTATATCTTTGCTGGAACTAACCTATTAACAAGTTGCCACAGTGCCAGTTGCCTGTTTTCTTCTATTTTTGGTTCCAGAAAGGAAGAAAATCAATATTCTCGGAATTGGACGGGACAGAAGCCAAAGTCATTATTTTTCCCGGAGCAACACGGAACCACGAAGCAGAGCCGGAGGGGGCATAGGGTGGCCGCACACCCCCTAGGCGCGGGCAAGCCCTGGAGGTGCCTAGAGTGGGTGTGGGCCCCCTGGATCCCCACCGACCTTCATTCCTGCGCCTATAAGAAGCCTCCGACCAAAAAACCCTAGGGCATCCAGAAGAAATCCACGAAAACCTCGGTTGCGCCGCCGCCACCGAAGGGGAGATTCGGTGGACAGAAAGTCTCTGTTCTGGCACCCTGCCGGGACGGGGAAGTGCCCCTGGAGCCATCTCCATCGATCTCCATCGCCATCTTCATCACCGTTGCTGATTCCCATGATGAGGAGGGAGTAGTTCTTCCTCGAGGCTAAGGGCTCTACCGGTAGCTATGTGTTCATCTCTCTCTCTCTCTATGCATGATCTTGTTGTGGTCATGAGCTTTGTAATAAAGTAGATCTACCTTGCTACTCAAGTGCTTCAATAGATCTCTGCTCTCCCCATGTGTGTGAAAGTGATAGCATGCACACCATGGTGGCACTTAGGTTTGAGTCTACATAAATACTCTTTGTGCTTTAATAGATCTATGCTTTTCCCCACGTGTGTGAAAGTGAGCATGCATACCGTGTGTGGCACTTTGGCTAGATTGAATATTTGTTATGAGTTATATTTGGAGATGGATGTCTCTATGAAATTGTGGTGTTTGTTGGAACCATCAATGCGCTCAAGGTGACAGTGTGGAGTTGGGGAAGGCAGACTTTGAAGTGTGTTGTTATAGCCCTACCATGGATTAGAGTGTCCAACCGAAGAGTAGTTAAAAGTAGTATCATGAATAGAGGATATTTATATGCGAGAGTGTTCACTAGTGAAAGTATGATCCCTAGGCCTTGTTTCTAAACATTGAAACACCATTTGCCACTAGATATGTTGCATGTTTGCTTGCTTCCTTCTTGTTGCCTTTAGTCTTTACCTCACCATCAAGCTCTTTTCTTGCATCGTTACCACTTGTATTTCACTATCTCTTCGCCGAACTAGTGGACCTATAAACCTGACAAGTGTATTAGGTGTGTTGGGGACACAAGAGACTTCTTCTATCTTGATTGCAGGGTTGCTTGAGAGGGAATACCTTTGACCACTTGCTCCCTGAGTTCGATAAACCTTGGGTGATCCACTTAAGGGAAACTTGTTGCTGTTCTACAAACCTCTGCACTTGGAGGCCCAACAATTGTCTACAAGAACAGAAGTGCATGGACATCAAGCTATTTTCTGGCGCTGTTGCCGGGGAGGTAAGGTAAAAGGTACTCACATCCTCCGGTGTGAGTGCTCGAAGTTATTTCCTTTAGATTCTGCAATTTTTTCTTTTTGTTTTTTGTTTTCACTAGTTAGGCTTAATGGAAAACAAACAAAATTAGAGAGCTTTATAGTATTTATCTTGAGTTAGGACATGAAGTGTTTGAAGAGAAAATTAAAAAACCTATGGAGCTTTATTTGCATGCTAATAGCAATGTTATTAGTATAAATTCTTTGGACACCATTATTGCTAATGCTATGGAAAAGTCTAAGATTGGGGAAGCTAGTTTTTATGAAAATGATCTTTTTAGTTCCCCAGCTTTGTAAGATAGCTATTCTATTGGTTATGATGATACCAAACCTCCAATATATGATGATTAAAATGATGAGTATGATATTTTCAATCAACCTACTATTGAGGAGGAAATTAATTGTGATTACAATATGCCTCCTATATTTGATGATTATGGTGATGAGAATAATAATGATAGCTATTTTGTTGAATTTGCTCCCACTACAATGAATAAGAATGGCTATGCTTATGTGGAGAGTAATAATGATTTTATGCATGTGGCTCATGATAAGAATGTTTTATGTGATAGTTATATTGTTAATTTTATTCATGTTGCTACTGAAAGTTATTATGAGAGAGGGAAACATGGTCTTATGTATCTCAACAATATTAAGTTTCCGCTCTTTATGTAGAAATTTTGAAGTTGCACTTGTTTTGCTTTTCTATGCTTGTTGCTTTGTTCTTTCAAGACTTGTTTCTTTACAAGATTCCTATGCATAGGAAGTGGGTTAGACTTAAATATGTTTTGCATTTGCTTCTTGATGCCCTTGTTGTGGTGGTGGAACGACAGATGCCATGGGTAGGCTAAAGTATGGGGCCAATGGATGCTAGTGGGATCTGGGGAGGGAAGATGTAGTTATTTCTACACGCAAATGACTAACATAAAGATCTTTATTTCTCCTCTCTTGGACTACAAGTGCTCCTTGAGATGTATGCAGGAAGAGAAGATGAACTTTACAAGCCTAACGGTGTAGAATGAGCTGATCCCCCCTCAAGGGTCCAAGCTTCTCCTTATAAAGGGGTGCCCTGGCTCCTCTAGGGCTGACGTGGCAAGCATATTCGAGGAATATGCTTATCCTGATATAGTAACTCGGCGAGCTCCTTTCCGTGTCCCCCTTCTAATGACGGCAATGTTCCAGAGAGCCCCACCTGCATGGCTCCGGTTCCAGGACTGTCACCTCCGTGACCTCCTTCTGCTCTTCTGCTGCTCTGCGCCTTGTCCTTTGCGCTTGGATCTGTTCATATTCTTCCTAGACCGAGGCTAGGGTTTGACTTTAGGCTCCTCCTTCTCCTGCAAGCTTCATGTTATTTGGCCCTGCCTCGCTTAACTCGGCTCAGCCTTCACCTGCATTATGGCTTATTCGAACTTGCCCGGCCGACTTAACTCGTACGTCGGCCGAGTAACGTACAGCCCCTCTCGTAAATGTCATGGTCATGCTCATCTCGGCCGACCTTTACATGATTCGGCCGATATAAACAGTAACTCGGCATAAGACCGGGGAAACTCCTTATGGCTTCCCCCGTCTTGACCCTATCCGGGGTCACCTCCCCAACATTAGTCCCCGAAGCTCGTGTGGTCCCGTCCGTACCTCGGCCGGGCCACATCAGTTTCCCAATATTCATTTCTCCTCCTTTCCGAGTTACTTTCTCTTATTCGAGGTATCCGTGTAGCTTCTTGTGTACGCCTCATCCTATGTGTAATACTCATCATTATTTCTCTAGTTTTTTGTTCCTCTACAGTTCCCGCTGACAACACTACAGTGATTACTGTGCATGTCGCGTCGGCACTGCGACGCCTCGCGTACTGCATCGGTCAGGAGGCCTAATCCTCTCCTGCGTCGTGTGGTCATCGGTGTGGATCCACTCAGCCACGAGCGGTTCCACCGCATGCACGATCTACATGGTTATCGCCCGCACGCACGATCCCACTACCGCCAAGGCTGCGCGGTTATAAAGAGGGGCATTGGGCTAGAGGTTCACTTTCCCCCTTCGCTCGCTGTTGCCCTTCTTCCTCCTCACGCTCATGCGTCTGCTCGTGTTCCTGCGGCCGTGCCATTGTTGACCTCTTCGACGGCGAAGCCATAGTTCCCCTGCTCCGTTGTCCTCATTGTTGCGCGCTTGCTACGGCGCCGCCGCCGGTGAGTTTTCTTACGGTCCCCTTGCTAGGCTCCCTCCTAGACGCTTCCATTGTTTTCCAGATTTCCTGGGCGGCTCTTTTCCGCTCTGCCGTCGCCTCCGCCTATAATCACGACGGGGCCCTGCGCCTCTAAGCCTCGCTCCGAGGTTAGTTCCTCTTCCGTAGGTTCCTCTGGCGACTCTATGTCGAGTTCAGTTAGTGGCGCGTTAGTTGAGGATGACGACGTAGCGTATGGCCCAGAGCGGGGCTCCTGGCAAGGTTCCTCCATCACTCGGCGTGAGATCGAGTGGCTAATCAGGACTCGCCGTATTCCTGCCGAGGTAAGCTGTCGCTTACCCGGCAGCGAATCCTCCCACGTACTTAACAACGGCGAATATGTCGTCTTTATGTCTCACTTTGCCCGGAGTTTCGGTCTTCCCCTTAGCGATTTCTCTAGGGAATTTCTTGATTACTTCGGCCTTCAGCCGCATCATCTTCCGGCTAATGCCATCGCCTTCTTATCTGCTTTTATCTCGGCCTCGGAAGGATACTTCGGCCTCTGTCCGTCTGTGCACATATGGTCTAAATTCTTCCAGATCCGATCTAATGTCGTTCCAGACAAATCCCTTCACCCCTCTGAGAAGTTGCTTACTCAGTGTGGGGCCGCGTCCATCACTCCTCGGAGAAAATCCGAGTTTCCTCGTGTTGCTGGTCTCGAATCTTGCAAAAAGTGGCATAGATCGTTTTTCTATGTCAAGAATACTGGAAAGGAAGACAAGATTCGACTCCCTGCTTTCTCCATCGGCCCCCCTTCAAAGAGGAATTGTACCTACAACCCCAGGAAGAGACATGCCCTGGCCGAGGCCTTTGAGATTCGGCTGAAGGAGTTGATCCGTGCCGGGCTACGCGGCGAGGATCTGATGACCACCTTCGTCAGCAGCCGAATCTGCCCTTTCCAGCATCGCACGCACGAGCTTTGTTACATGAGCGGTCCCCTCGATCCCAACCGAGTCTCAACGGTCAAGCTCGATAATTATCTCATTTTCAAGCGCGTTCGAGCTATCTTCAAGACAGATATGCCGGAGGACTGGACCTGGGGACTGAAGCCGTTCACCCGCGGGAATCCCCCTCCCGAGGTAAGTTTACGCATTTATGTTTTGCGCCCTAATTGCGCTTGTGATTCCTTTTGCTAATTTCTCTATGTCTCTTTTCTTGCAGAAATTTGCGGAGCAGAAGATCAAGGATGCCGAAGTTCTGGCCCTCCCGTGGCCCGCGGATCGGAATACCCCGGACAGCGAGGAGCCAGACTCGGAGGAGTTTGTCCCCAAGTCAGACCTCGCTCCGGTTCGCGCTCGTGGCAAGACCTCGGCTCACGGGGAGGAAGGTGATTCGAACGACGTCCAAATTCTTGAGGTAGTCGCCGCAATGCCTATCTCTTACGCATTTCCGGCTTCTACGTCCTCAGCTAATCAGTCCGGTCAGGTGCACGACACCGAGCCTCTCGCCTCCCAACCTCCTACTACCTCGAGGAAGCGTACCTCTCCAGCAGGTGCCTCGGACGCCGCCCCAAGAAGCGAACAAAGAAGTCATCCCAGCACCTTCCGAAGCATAAAACTATGCCCGAAGTTACTGGGTGAGTTCATTTTCATTTGTATTTCTTGTTTCTCTTTTTCTGTCCTTTGATTTGACTTTCTGTGCTTTTGCAGCGCTCCTCTTTCTGTTAAGCCTAGTGGTCCAAGCATGACGAGTCATACTACTCGACTGCCTTCTCCTCCGCCTCCTGAAGATACCAGAGTTCCTAGTCCTGCTCGCGTGGACTCTCCTCCTGCTCCGAGTCAGACATTACCTCGGCAAGATGCACCCGTGGTTACCGTTGCTGATGCCAATGTAACCCGGACAGTTGATCCTCCTTCCGAACCCGCTGCCCCCATCGTGAACCCCGGAGTTTCCCCCGAGACTCCTTTGGCCCGCGCAGTTTCAACCACAACTCCAACTCCAGCCGAGGATATCACCATCTCGGCGCCCTCAGAAACTATAGTTCCTCCTGTTTCCAAAGACACCACCCCTAGTGTCGAGGTACCGGCTCCTGCCGACGCCTCTTCTAAGGCCAAGAAGGTCGTTGTCACCAAACCTCCCTCATCTCAGAAAGGGCTTTCTAGCTCTTCTCAACCTACAATTGCTGATGCGCTCCGCAAGGGGGTTTCCTCTGCCAAGACCGTTGTCACCCCGGCCGCTGATACTCAGCTCACTCTTCACAAGAGTCCCGCGGCGGCGGTGGTTACACAACGCGTACGAGGTAAAGTCCTGACTCGTACTGAGAGTGGGAACAGCCTCGTCTCCTTGGTTGAGTATGCCAATAATTGGAATGCTGCTGATCAGCCCAAGGGCAATCCAAGCAGTCAGCCATTTCAACTCTCCGACATCAGCAGTCGCTTGCATCTGGCTGCCAAGATCGTGCTTGACAGCGATAAGATGAATGAGGTAATTGTTTTTATTGACGTTTGATTAGTCATTCGAATGATATTATATATACTCTAGTCCCCGAAGCTTGCAACCCAATAACTCATTATTCGTTTGGAAGTTTTATTAGGCTTTGCCTGTTTCGGATTTGTCTTAGTGTTCAAATATCCAGTCACCTAGATCTGAGTTAGGTTTTGCTTGATTCGGATCTGTCCTAGTGTTCGAATATCCAGTCACCTAGATCCGAGTTAAGCTTTGCTTGATTCGGATTTGTCTTAGCTTCACCTAGATCCGAGTTAAGCTTTGCTGGATTCGGATCTGTCTTAGCTTCGAATATCCAGCCACCTAGATCCGAGTTAAGCTTTGCTTGATTCGGATCTGTCTTAGCCTCGAATATCCAGCCACCTAGATCCGAGTTAAGCTTTGCTTGATTCGGATCTGTCTTAGCTTCGAATATCCAACCACTTAGATCCGAATTAAGCTTTGCTTGATTCGGATCTGTCTTAGCCTCGAATATCCAGCCACCTAGATCCGAGTTAAGCTTTGCTTGATTCGGATCTGTCTTAGCTTCGAATATCCAGCCACCTAGATCCGAGTTAAGCTTTGCTTGATTCGGATTTGTCTTAGCTTCGACTATCTCACTGCAATTTATTTTGTCGCTTAGGTTGCCCATGATCGGCGGACCTCCGAATTCCAAAGGATGCTTTTCACACACAAGAAATTGCAAGAGAAGTATGAGAAAGTTGTTCCCATGGTGAAGAAAGCTGGTAATTTAACAAACTTTTGTATTGTCCCTAAAGTTCTTAATATTTTCGACTTGAGGTGTTAGCTCATTTTGCTTGTAAACAGGTAATATCAACAACCTTAATATCCGTCTTGAGAAGAAACTCAAGGCCCTGGAAGGTTAGATATCCTTTCTCTTTACTGATTCCCGTTCGAGATTTATCCCGGGTTTCTTATAACCTTCTGGCTTTGGTATAGCCGAGTTACAAACTCTTGCAGCGTCACATCAAGAATGCATACCCATGCCTGATATGATGCTGCATTTTTTAGAACAAGACGCTACTCATTCGGCGCAGCTGAAAGAGAAAGATGACGAGATAATTCGCTTGCGCTCCGAGGTGGAGTCCCTCAAGCTTTCTCAGAAATCTGAGTTAGAGAAAGTTGATCAGGAGTTCTCCGAAGCGAAGACTTGGCTAAGTCTGCAATTGCAGAAGGATAAATAACTCCTCGAGGCTGCCGAACTTAAGACACGGACGATGAGCGAGGAAATCACTTGCTTTGAGAAGACCAAGGTTGATTAGGCTCAAGATCTTTAGAAAATGTTGAGCTATATTCATCGTGAGTCTCTGACCATGGCCGAGTTATCTTCTTCTCTTTCTTACTTTTGATTGATATACTTTTATTTTGCGTAGACCATTTTCCGGAGGCTAAGCCCGTGAGCTCTAGAGCGGTGATTAATGCTCGCGTGCGCCGAAGTGTCCCCGCAGATGCGAGCCTAGAATACTCGATGGAAGACTTCTTGGTTGCCATTGGCGCTGCCGTTGGTCCGATGAAGATTATGGGCAGGGATTTGGTGCAAGCAGCCATTCGGGCCTACCATGTTCTCTGGCCAAATACTTCTGGGACTCCTGATATTGATGAGATCAAGATACTGGTGGAAAGATTAATGGCATCCCAGAACCAGTTAAATCTTTGGAGGGAATCCGCTGGACGGGCTGGTGCTGATATGGCGCTCACAGTCATTATGTCTTGGTACGAGGATATTTCGCTCGATACCTTCATAAACTTGCGCACTGGCTCCCGTTGGGTTGAGGATCCAGAATTCGTCGCTCGCCGCCAAGATCGTGCCTTCCAGCTTGTTGAGTATGCTGATGTGCATAACTGGATTGAAGAGCCGAGTTTCCTTCCCAACCCAGCGGATGACGTCGAAGTCGAAGATGCCTCTGATAATAGTTCGGCCGATCAGGACGAGGGTGAGGGCGACTCGGACAACTCTGGTGATTCCAGCGCCAGCTCGGATGGGGAGGGCGATGCGCGATCATCTTCCAAAGGGACTGGGCACTCTCAAGCTCAACCTAATGTTTCTCAACAGCCCCGGGCTTCCCCCGAAGTCGCTATTGCTTCTATGGAGGGCGAAGTAACTTTGGCCGAGGTGCCGTCTACCTCAGAGCGCCTAGTGCCTGACCAAGTCGTTGCCCCTTAGGTTCAAAAAACTTTAAGTTATTTCTTATCCCCGGTATGCCGGGCGTATGATGTGTGTGAAACAATTGTCCGACTTTCTGCGTGGTATGAACCCTTTTTGCCTTTTGGCGCTGAGGCACATATGATGGTGATCGTTATTAGTCTGTCTAAGCAGATCTTGTTGGTTTAAATCTTTGCTTTGGTGGCCTTCAATCTCATAAGTTCGGATCGTGTGCTTTCATTTGACCCACCTTAGTTCGGCGTTTAATATTGCCTGGCCTTTATAAATTCAACGGCTCAACCATTGCGTTCTTGATCTCTATCCGAGCTACAAATATCGAAGCCCATATTTGGGGAAAGCGAAGTAATATCGTTCAAGGTAGCTTCTGACCTATCGTTCGGGGTGCCGAAGTTTAATACCCATTTTTGTAACAGGAGACCATCATGGGGCCCCTAGTCAGTGCTCTAGAAATCGAGGTTTTAATGCCTAATTCGAGATAAGGGATAATATGTCATAGTCCCCGAGTTCCCTGCTCGAGGTCCTGAAACTTAACACATAGTTCAGGAATAAAAAATAACATTGGGCAGTCCCCGTGTCACTGCTCAAAGTGCATAACTCAAAGTGCCGAGGTTTATTACATACCTCAAAATGTGAAATAATATAGGGCAGTCCCCGAGTTACTGCTCAAGGTGCCAAGGTTTAATACATCACTCAAAATGTGAAATAACATAGGGCAGTCCCCGAGTCATTGCTCAAGGTGCCGAGGTTTAATACATAACCCAAAATGAGAAATAACACAGGGCAGTCCCCGAGTCAGTGCTCAAGGTGCCGAGGTTTAATACATAATCAAAAATGAGAAATAACATAGGGCAGTCCCCGAGTCACTGCTCAAGGTGTCAAGGTTTAATACATAGTCGATACTTCGACTTGAAGCATCACATTACAACGTATCATAGATGACTCCTACGAGTAAAATGGACAAAGTAAAGCTATGTTCCATGGTCTTTTCGATTCTTCGCCGGCTTTGTTTGCCCTGTTCTTTTCTGGTGACTGAGCATCAATTAGGTAATATCCATCATTGTGCAATGCTTTGCTCATGATGAATGATCCCTCCCATGGGGGTGATAGTTTGTGCATGCCGGCTGTGCGTTGCACTGGCCGAAGAACCAAATCTCCTTCTTTAAACACTCTTGGATTGACTTTCTTGCTGTGATATCATCGTAAGTCTTGCTGATAAATAGCTGATCTTGATAGTGCCAACTCCCTGGCTTCTTCTAGCAGATCGACATCATCTTGCCGAGCTACCTCATTTACCTCAGCAGTTGTATACTGGGTAACTCTTGGCGAGTCATGTATTATGTCGGCTGGAAGCACGGCTTCTGCTCCATATACCAGAAAAAATGGGGTATACCCTGTTGACCTGTTTGGGGTAGTTCTGAGGCTCCATAATACTGCTGGTAGTTCCTCGATCCAGCACCCTGCCGACCTTTGCAGTGGTTCGACGAGTCGGGGTTTTATTCCCGACAATACTAGTCCATTAGATCTTTCTACTTGCCCATTATATGTTGGGTGAGCCACCGAGGCGACATCTAGTCTTATGTGTTTTTCTTGGCAGAATCTAGCAAAGGCCCCTTCAGCAAAGTTTGTGCCATTGTCTGTAATAACACTGTGTGGGTAACCATATCTCAAGATAATATCTTTGAGGAATTTCACTGATGTTGGTCCATCACATTTTTTATTGGTTTCACTTCAATCCACTTTGTGAATTTGTCGACCATGACTAAAATGTGGGTCATCCTGCCCCGGGCCGGCTTGAATGGTCCCACCATATCTAAGCACCATACAGAATACGGCCAAGTAATTGGTATCGTCTTTAACTCGGACGAGGGCATATGTATCTTGCTGGCATATCTTTGGCAACCATTACATTTCTCCACCAATTCTTTGGCCTCTTTCAACGCTGTTGGCCAATAAAATCCTTGCCTGAATGCTTTGGCCACTAAAGCTCTGGACGAGGCGTGATGCCCGCATTCTCCTTGATTTATATCTAGGAGAATCTCCTGGCCTTCCCCCGAATCCACACATCTTTGTAGCACACTTGTGACGCTCCTTTTATACAGCTCATTGTTTATGATTGTATAAGCTTTAGCTCTTCTCACTGTCTGTCTGGCCAGTACCTCGTTATTCGGCAAAGTCGCATCCTTAAGGAAGGAAAATATGGGTTGCGCCCATGTCGGCATGATTTTTTCTAGGATAATTTCACTATCTATTTCCATATTTTCCGCCGACATAACCACCTCGGATTTTTCCATATCCATCTGTGCATCGGCCGGGTTCACTTTTGGAAATTCCGGGTTACATTCTTTGTCAACTTCCATCGGCATACTATCTTCTCTTGATTTTGCCGGAATAAAGATGGATTCGGACTCTGGTGATGGTGTTATTGATGGTTTTCTCAGGTGCTCTAGGGCGATACCCGGGGGAATTGATTGCCTGGTTGATCCGAGTTTTGACAGCGTGTCTGCAGCATCATTTTCTGCCCGAGGTATATGATGAAATTCACATCCATCGAAGTATACACTGAGTTTTTGCACATGGAATCTATATAAGGCCATATTGGCATCTAGCGCATCCCAATTGCCTGATACTTGTTGTACTACTAGATCTAAATCTCCGTAGCATAAGATCTGGCGTATCCCAATCTCTTTTGCCACCTTCAATCCATGGACGAGTGCTTCGTACTCGGCTACATTGTTTGATGCGGCAAAATGTATTTGTAGCACATATTTCAGCTGATCTCTTTTTGGGGAGGTTAATACTATCACTGCCCCCAAGCCATTCATCAGCTTGGAACCGTCGAAGTGCATTGTCCAATAATTCGGACCTGGTAATGGTGGCTCATATTGTACCTCGGCCCAATCCACAAAGAAGTCGGCCACAGCCTGAGATTTGATTGCATCTCGCCTATCGAATTGCGGAGCATAAGGTGACAATTCAATTGCCCATTTTGCTATTCGGCAGCTTGCATCTTTGTTGCTCAATATGTCGGCTATGGGCGCTTCACATATCACTTTGATCGGGTGATCTTCGAAGTAATGTTTAAGTTTCTTTGCCGACATGTATGCTCCATATGCCATCTTCTGATAATGTGGGTAATTTTGTTTTGAGGCTGATAGTACCTCGCTTAGGTAATATACCTGCCTTTGTACTGATTTATCATCTTTAATTCGTTCCACAACGATCACCGCACTTACCACTCTGTTTGTGGCGGCTATGTAAAGTAACATAGGCTCTTTTGACAATGGAGAGGCCAGGATTGGTGTTGTGACCAACATTTTCTTCAGTTCATGAAATGCATTATCTGCTTGTGGTGTCCAAATGAACTTATCAGATTTTTTCATCAGTTGATATAGTGGTAGTGCCTTCTCTCCCAGCCGACATACAAATCGGCTAAGCGAGGCCAGGCAACCCATGAACTTCTGTACGTCATTTAGACATCTCGGCAATTCCATCCTTTCTACCGCTCTTATCTTAGTTGGGTTGGCCTCTATACCTCGGCTAGATACGAGAAAACCGAGTAGTTTTCCAGCTGGTACACCGAAGGTGCATTTTTCCGAGTTAAGCTTCATTCGGAACCTTCTCAAGTTCACGAATGTCTGTCGAATATCATCCAGTAGCGTTTTGCTCTCTTTGGTTTTGATAACCACATCATCTACATATACTTGTACATTTTTTCCTATCTGTTCATGTAGACATTTTTGCATACATCTCTGGTACGTTGCCCCTGCGTTACGCAGGCCGAATGGCATGGTGCGATAGCAATAAGCCCCGTACGGGGTAATAAACGCAGTCTTTATTTGATCAGCCGGATTTAATGGTATCTGGTGAAAACCAGAATATGCGTCTACAAATGATAACAGCTCACAACCAGCGGTCGAATCAATGACTTGGTCTATTCTAGGTAAAGGAAAAGGATCTTTGGGACACGCCTTGTTCAGGTTCGTGTAATCAATACACATTCGCCATACGATAGCTACATTTGGATCATCCTTTTTCTTTTCTACTAACACCGGGTTTGATAGCCAATCCGGATAAAGCACTTCCATGATGAACCCGGCCGCAAGGAGCCGAGCTATCTCATCCCCTATTATTTTTCTCCTGTCTTCGGCGAAGCGGCGGAGAGGTTGCTTCACCGGCCTTGCTCCTGGCCTTACATACAGAGAGTGCTCAGCCAACTCCCTCGGCACACCTTGCAGGTCTTGAGTTGACCATGCAAAGATGTCCCGATTCTCACGGAGGAAGTTGATGAGCTCGCCTTCCTATTTGGCATCTAGGCCGGCACCAATGGTGATGGTGCATTCTGGGAACTGCTCATGTATCTGGACCTTTTTCGTTTCTTTAGTCGGCTAGAAAGAAACGCTTCCATGTGGGTTGGCCAATGCCGGCATATTCAGTTGCGCCGACTGAGCGAGAGCCGCTACCTCTTGAATCCTTCTTTTTTCTCTTGCGATCACCAATGACTCGGCCAGGTTTGATCCGGCTGAGGCACATTCCGTCGACTTCCTGTAATATCCTGCTACTGTTATCACCCCTTGAGGTCCGGGTAGCTTCATTTTCAAGTAAGTTATGCGGCAGCTGCTCATGAATTTGGCCAATGCTAGCCGACGGAGTAAAGCATGATAGCAACTTTCTAGGTCCACCACCTCAAACTCCAAATTTTCCGCTCTGCATTTATCCCTTGTGCCGAATAACACATCTACTCGAACCTTCCCAATGGGTTCTCATGAAAGTCCAGGCACTATTCCATGGAATGTGGTTCTTGTGGATTGCAGCATATTCTGCGATATCCCGAGTTTAAGCATTGTATCTTTGTACATGATATTGATACTGCTCCCATTGTCAATGAGTACTTTCAAAAATTTCACATTAATGCTGGGTCCAACAAACGTCGGATCTAATACGAGTGCGTACGACCCCGGATTCGGCATTATTTTGGGATGATCCTTTATGCTCCATGTTACTTCTTGATTTGACCAAGGCACATATCTTGGTACTGCCGGCATAACTGCATTCACTTCCATATGCCGGCGCTGTACACTTTGCCTGTCTTGCTGTTCTGTTGTGAACATGCAATATGATTGATGATGTTCCATGTAATCATTGCGTCCATTATTTCTGGGGTTTGTTCTTCCATCCTGACCCTGATTTATCACTTGATGCACTGCATCTCTCCGGTCTGAGTTATCATACCTCGGGGGAGGAGGGGGTAACATTAGCTGCTGTGCATTTGCCCCAGTCAACTGCGGCTGCTGCTGCTGATGTGCCTGATGGGAAGGTGCTTGCATGCCCGCCGGGTTCCCCATTGCATTTTTCATCTAGGCGCATTGCCGAGTTGTATGATTGGCCGGCTTGGCCGGGTTTGGAGTGTGAAACTTACATGGTTGATCCAACATGGACTCAAACATGTACTTCGGCCTTTTCGGCCATTGCTTCTTCTGTTCTGGTGTCCACTGTCTCTTCCCTTCATTCCTTGGTGTCCATTACTAAGGACCATTTCTTCTGCCGCTGACTATTTCCGTGACTCGGCTGATCTTGCACTACCGCTTCCACCTGATTGGAGGCATATCTGTAATCCGGTCTTTCTTCTCTTCTTCTACCTCTGAACTCATTGTGCCTCGATGATCCGGCCGCATCTCTTGCATATTGATCTTGATGCTCCCGATGGTCTACCGACATCAGCTCTGGTTGCGTCGGATCTCCCAATGCATACGAATCCGCTATCCTGATGGTTTCTGCCAAAGTGGTTGGCATATCTCTTTGCAGTCGCTGCCACAATACACTGGCATAATAGCATCCTTGAGCGAACCAAGCTATCGCTTGTGATTCTATAACTCCCTCGCATGAATTCCTAAGGTTACACCACCGAGTCAAGAATTCTCTGTCTGTTTCATTCGGCCTTTGCTTGCACATTGCAAGCTGCTGCGGCCTGTTTGGTCTCTTGTAAGTGTTGGTAAAGTTGCTGACAAACAACTCTTCAAAATCTAGCCAGCAGTTGATACTGCCCGCTGGCAGATTATTCAACCACACTCTGGCCGGTCCTTCCAGCATTTGCGGGACATATCTTACTGCCCATCGCAAGTTTCCGCCAGCTATTTTTACTGCAGTGGCATAGTCAATTAACCAGTCTTGTGGTTTGGTGCTCCCATTGTATGTTTTCGTGCCCCTCGCCAGCTGAAAATTCGGCACAGGCGGCTCGCCCATGATCCGGGGTCCAAAACATGCCGGACCCGGCGGACCTTGCTCCTCTAACAACTCGGACCGGTACAACCTATCTAGTTTTGATCTTGCGTCATTCGACTGCAAGTTTCCGTAAATGATTCTTTCCTGTATTCCATAATTGTTATTCCCACCATGCCCTGCATACTCCATATCTGAGTAACCATCATTGTACCTCTCATTTGGCTGATTATGGTGAGCCGGTCTCACTTCTCGTTCTTGCCGAGGTTCATTCCTCGGCTGAGGATTAGGCGGTAGGTCTCTCCTCCCTTTCGTCAGGTCATTGTTCTCATGATTTCCTCTTCCGGGGTCTCCATTACCTCGGCTTCCATTGCCTTTGTTGGCACGGCCAGGATTTCTTTCGCCACTGTTACCTCGGCTCCCATTGCCTCTGTTTTCATTTGCTTTTCCGGCTACCACCGGATCATACGGAACAATTTGCTTATTTCTTTTTCCCGAAGTTACTGCTCTGTCGTTTCGTGCATTGTTTCCGGGTGAGGATGCTGCTGCCACAGATAGGGCGGGTGCTGCACCAGCCGAATGAACCATACGTGAGGCACCAGGCCTTTTCGGGTCTTCCCTAAGCATTTCTTCATTCTGCTGGTTCGCAATGCGCACCAGCTCATTCACTCTTTCTTTCTGTTTCTGCCAGGCTTCGCCGGTCAGTCCTTCTAACTCTAGTGCAACGGCATTTGCCGCCCTTAGGTTTTTTGCCGGGGTGCTATACCTCGGCAAGCCTAGATCGACTGAATCTGCCTTATGAGTCTCATGCTCTTTATTGATATCATCCAGGAGGTTCTTCCCTCTCAATCTTAATTCATCAACCCGCTCGGGGGCGACATCCAGCTTATTTGCCTTAGCATATTCTCGCAGGGTCCTGTTCAAGGACTCCCGCAATGCCGACACCTTTTTTGCCTCTACCAGTACTTTTTGCCTGGTTTCTTCTAATTCTGCCTGAGCATTAGCCGGATCAAGTATCGGCGCTACAAGCGTAGTCAAATTATCTATAGTTGCCTGGAGAATATTTTATGGTCTTTCCAGAGGTGGCCATCTTACCCTTGGTGCCTTCGGGGTCGTCTCCTGCACCTCGGCTGGGTTGGCTGCCGAAGGATCTACCTCGGTGGGTGGTGGAGCTGCCTGCTTTGTGGTCACCTGTACTCCCGTCGTCGGATCCTTGCTTGATCTGGCTCCCGCCTGCACCTCGGCTGCGACCATCACCTCGACACTACTGACGGGGAGTTATCCACGTGGACCGTTTGCGGCGCTAAGGGGGGCTCTCCTGCAACAATAACCTGGTGAGGATAAACTCCGGAGGTGTTGACGCCGACGTAGATCTGGTGCATTCCCAAGTTGATGAAGACGCCATTGCATGGAGGAGTTTTTCCCCTGAAGCTGCCTGCGTTATCGCTGACATAGTCACAGAGATCAAATCTCCGGACTAAGCCAGAGACAACGCGCTCGCCAGTGTGGATGAAGTTTCCCGTCCGGATCATGACTCTAGCAAGCACCGCTGCTAGCCCCACGGTGGGCGCCAACTGTCGTGGTGGTGGCACGGCAGATGCCATGGGTAGGCTAAAGTATGGGTCCAATGGATGCTAGTGGGATCTGGGGAGGGAAGATGTAGTTATTTATACACGCGAAGGACTAACATACAGATCTTTATTTCTCCTCTCTTGGACTACAAGTGCTCCTTGAGCTGTATGCAGGAAGAGAAGATGAACTTTACAAGCCTAACGGTGTAGAATGAGCCGATCCCCCCTCAAGGGTCCAAGCTTCTCCTTATAAAGGGGTGCCCTGGCTCCTCTAGGGCTGACGTGGCAAGCATATTCGAGGAATATGCTTATCCCGATATAGTAACTCGGCAAGCTCCTTTCCGTGTCCCCCTTCTAATGACGGCAATGTTCCAGAGAGCCCCACTTGCATGCCTCGGGTTCCAGGACTGTCACCTCCATGACCTCCTTCTGCTCTTCTGTTGCTCTGCGCCTTGTCCTTTGCGCTTGGCTCTGTTCAGATTCTTCCTAGCCCGAGGCTAGGGTTTGACTTTAGGCTCCTCCTTCTCATGCAAGCTTCATGTTATTCGGCCCTGCCTTGCTTAACTCGGCTCGGCCTTCACCTGCATTATGGCTTATTCGTACTTGCCCGGCCAACTTAACTCGTACGTCGGCCGAGTAACGTACAACCCCTCTCGTAAATGTCATGGCCATGCTCATCTCGGCCGACCTTTACATGATTCGGCCGATATAAACAGTAACTTAAGACCGGGGAAAATCCTTATGGATTCCCCCGTCTTGACCCTATCCGGGGTGACCTCCCCAACAGCCCTCTTTTACTTCAATTCATATTTCTTATGTGAGCATCTTCTCAAACTATCAAGCCTAACTTAAAGGCATTAAAGAAAAGTACTTTTTGGGAGATAACCCAAGAGTTTTCTTGAGTCTTGGAATTTAACCTCTCCTTATCCTTTTTGTTTCCTTTTTGTGCCAAGAATGACCTCTAATGAGAGGGAAGTAAGATTTGGGGAGTTGTTGTCCCGAAACATATTTCAGTCCTCCACCATAAAAATTCGTGAGGAGTCTCTATAAGCCGGATTGAGCTAAAAATTTACAAATAAATCCACCAGTATGTTATCTAACTTTCGTTAGTTGAACACTTTTTTATTTGAGGAACAGAAGGCCTTCGAAAAAATCGGTTTCTACCTGCTGGTCTGTTTTGACAGATTTCTGCCATTATTTGCATTTGCTTCTTATTGATTTCTTTTGGGGTTCTTTTTGGGAAATTGAGCTTTTTTAGGGAATTGCTACAGCAGCTTGTGTTTTTAGTGAAAGTTTTTCTGTTCTAAATCTAAACCCAAAGGTCTATTATCTTTTGAATACACTAATGTTGCTAATGAAGATTGTGTGAAGTTTTGTATGAAGGAAAAATTTCAGGTGTAAAGAAAGAATGATGTAATAAGATGAAGAATGGACAAAAGCTCAATCTTGGGGATGCCACCCCGTGCCACTCCAAGAAATATTCAAGAGGTACAAGCGTTAAAGCTTGGGGATGCCCAAAGCATCCCCTTCTTCATCAATAAAAAGCTCAGGTCTTTCTAGACACTTCATTTTTATTGTTTCATGCACTATTGTGTAATTCTTGGAGCATCTTAGTTTTTGTTTTGGTTTTCGTTTTCTTAGTTTGCTTGAGTAAGTTGGTTGGATCCCACCACACTTATTTTGGAGAGACACACACTCTGTTTTCATTGTCTAGAACACTCTAGTTTTTACTCTTATTGTTCTGTGAGTATTCACTTTTGCTAGCACTGCGTTCAGCCTTAGTTTTCTTGTGCTTTCATCTTAGAACTTTTAGTTCTTCTTTGTGGATTTGTGAGACAAGCTCACTGATATTTATTGATTATTACCTTTGTGAGTTGTTTCAAATAAGTTGTTTGGTGTTGGAAAGAGTAGAAAGCTTCATGCTTAAGTGGTACGAAAGGGAGCTTGTTTTGACTGTAACTTAGACTTTATCATGTCATGCTAGGTGTTGTTTTGACCTTATGCTTAGTGATTATTGTTGTAGCATGTCTTGTTCCAAACAATTAGGATTGCTTAATGTGCCTTGAAGGAATCATGCATTGTTTTAGCATACAAAAGCATAGTATTGTGGTATTCTCCTTTGATGCTTTATTTGGGTTGACTTGGCACATGCTCACACCATGTTATGACTATAAACCAGTCACCTTAGCCTCTATGATCATTTAGTGCTTGACTTGTAGTACCACTCTATGCTTTGATTAGTAATGTTTTGTCGCTCTGCATGATTATGGCCATTATTGATCTCTTAGTTGGTTGCTCCCAGTCTTTTGCTAGCTTCCACTTGTATGAGTAAGCTCTACTCATGCTTCCAACACCCAAGAAACGAAGTTATTACAAAGTGTCCACTATAAACTCCTATGCATGCTGTGTTATGCCATTCCAAGTATATTCTTGTTTTCAGCTATCTTCCAATTAAAAACTATTTTGTTATGTGAAAACTTAGTGATTAATGCCCTCACCAACTTGATGGCACACTTTATATTTTTTGCCCCTAAAAAACTTGAACCATTGTGTCGTCTATGTTGTATATGCTTGCAATTATACGTTGGAATTAGCAGAACCGTGCTGTCACGAGGAATGTTTTCAACATTGCACTTGTACTTTGTACTCAGTTGATATCATGATCTTTTGTCTATGGATGTCACCAATGTGAAACAAAGAGGGAGCTTGTAAGTCCGTGGAGTTTGTATTTTGTGTTAGAGAAACGCCTGGGCCGCTAGCCTAAGCCATGCCTAATCATGGTGGAAACTTGCAGCATCACCAAAGTGAGCTATCTATGAAGCATCCTCAATAAAAAAGCTATGCATATGGTAAATAAAAAAGATTGCTGAGATGCTCATTGTCTGCTTGCCTTGTCATTTTGGTTATGGGAAAGCTCATGTACCATGTGCAAGGGGTACCCCGTTGGCGGTTCTCAATGATATGCAAATACTTACAATGACAAGAACTTACAGGTGATTGAAGTTTAGTAGCATGAGGTGTGGCCTCCGTATTCAAGGGACTTCAGATTGCCAACTTATACTTCGTCAAGCATATACTCCATCTTTGTTCACTTTAACCTTAATCACTTCAAGATGCTTATGATAGGGGCAATGAGGGCTAAAAGCTAACAAGTACCATAATTTTTGGAAGCTCTTTTTGAAACTTGAAATCCCTGCTTCCTTTATAAAAGGCCTTTCTTCCACCATTATTGAGTCTCCACCTTCTACCTTTAGGCACCATTAAGAGAGCATAGTTGTCATTCTGTGTGCAGTGTCCCAAAGCTTATTGATTGATGCATATTGTGATATTACTTGTTCTTGAGCTATTTGTTTCTAGTCACCCTTGTGAACTTTGAAGGTGTCATATGCATCTATTTGGTACTCCATGAGGGACAAGCTGAATGCCACTATGCCATGTTTTATGTATGTGAAACAAGCAAACGTCTTTCAATGCATTAGTATTCATGATATTTGTGTGTAGCCTTTCATGTTGCATGCATAGTTACTTTGTCTTACTGTTAGAACTCCATCTTTCATGCTCATGTTTAGAGTTCTTTGATCCCAGCTTTCGATGCTTGCAAATGGTTTGATCTTGGCTTTGATGGTGCATTTCACCTAAAAAATTATTATTTTTATCACTTACCTACTCGAGGACGAGCAGGAGTTAAGCTTGGGGATGCTTGATATGTCAGAAACGTATCTATAATTTTTTGTGCTCCATGCTTGTTTTGTATCTACTTTTCTTTGCTTTGTCTATACTTTGAGGTGTTTTTATATCTTTTCTGGAACTAACCTATTAACAACTTGCCACAGTGCTAGTTGCCTGTTTTCTTCTCTTTCTGGTTCCAGAAAGGCAGAAAATCAATATTTTCGGAATTGGACGGGACAAAAGCCAAAGTCATTATTTTTCCCGGAGCAACACGGAACCACGAAGCAGAGCCAGAGGGGGGCCATAGGGTGGCCGCACCCTCCTAGGCGCGGGAAAGCCCTGGAGGCGCCTGGAGGGGGTGTGGGCCCCCTGGATCCCCACCGAACTTGATTCCTGTGCCTATAAGAAGCCTCCGACCCAAAAACTCTAGGGCATCCAAAAGAAATCCACGAAAACCTCTATAGCGCCGCCGCCACCGAAGGGGAGATTCGGGGGACAGGAAGTCTCTGTTCTGGCACCCTGCCAGGACGGGGATGTGCCCCCGGAGCCATCTCCATCGCCATCTTCATCCCCGTTGCTGATTCCCATGATGAGGAGGGAGTAGTTCTTCCTCGAGGCTAAGGCTCTACCGGTAGCTATGTGTTCATCTCTCTCTCTCTATGCATGATCTTGTTGTGGTCATGAGCTTTGTAATCAAGTAGATCTACCTTGCTACTCAAGTGCTTCAATAGATCTCTGCTCTCCCCATGTGTGTGAAAGTGACAGCGTGCACACCATGGTAGCACTTAGGTTTGAGTCTACATAAATACTCTTTGTGCTTTAATAGATCTATGTTTTTTCCCACGTGTGTGAAAGTAAGCGTGCATACCGTGTGTGGCACTTTGGCTAGATTGAATATTTGTTATGAGTTATATTTGGAGTTGGATGTCTCTATGAAATTGTGGTGTTTGTTGGAACCATCTAGCGCTCAAGGTGATAGTGTGGGGTTATCTAGATTGGGGAAGGCAGACTTTGAGGTGTGCTGTTATAGCCCTACCATGGATTAGAGTGTCGACCGGAGAGTAGTTAAGAGTAGTATCATGAAGAGAGGATATTAATATGAGAGAGTGTTCACTAGTGAAAGTATGATCCCTAGGCCTTGTTTCTAGACATTGAAACACCGTTTGCTACTAGATCTGTTGCATGTTTGCTTGCTTCCTTCTTGTTGCCTTTAGTCTTTACCTCACCGTCAAGCTCTTTTCTGGCACCGTTACCACTTGTATTTCACTATCTCTCCGCCAAACTAGTGCACCTATATACTTGACAAGTGTATTGGGTGTGTTGGGGACACAAGAGACTTCTTGTATCTTGATTGCAGGGTTGCTTGAGAGGGAATACCTTTGACCAATTCCTCCCTGAATTCGATAAACCTTGGGTGATCCGCTTAAGGGAAACTTGTTGCTGTTCTACAAACCTTTGCACTTGGAGGCCCAACAACTGTCTACAAGAATATAAATGCGTAGACATCATACCCTGCCCTGGCGCGTCCTAGGGTGGGCCCGCGCCTAGGGGTGGCCGCCCTGTGGCACCCCTCCGTCTCTCCTCTGGACTCCGTGTTCTCCTCAGTGAAATATTCACTTTGGCTTTTTTCCAGTCCAATTACGAGAATATTTCCTTACTAGCTTTTCTGAAACCAAAAATAGCAGAAAATAGGCAACTTGCACTGCGGCATCTTGTTAATAGGTTAGTCCCATAAAATGTATAAAATACCTCAAAGTGTAGATAAAGCATAGCAAAGTTGATACTAAATAAGCATGGAACATAAAAAATTATAGATACGTTTATGACGTATCAAGCATCCCCAAGCTTAACTCCTGCTCGCCCTCGAGTAGGTAAGTCATAAAAAGAGTAATTTTTTAGGTGACATGCACCATCACAATCTTAATCAAACTATTTGCAAGCATTGAAAGCTGGGATCAAAGTACACTAAACATGAGCATGAAAGATGAAGTTCTAACAATAATACATAGTACTTATGTTGCAACATGAAAGGATACAAACAAAGATCATGAATAACAATGCATTGAAATATGTTTGTTTGTTTCACATATAGAAATCATAGCATAGTGGTATTCATCTTGTCCCTCATGGAGTAGCAAAACATAAATGCATAGGACACATTCAAAGTTCATAAGGGTGACTAGATACAAATAGTTCAAGAACAAGCAATATCAATATTATGAATCAATCAATAAGTTTTGGGACAATACACATAGAACTAAGAATGGCAACTATGCTCTCCTAGTTGGTTCATAAAGATAGAAGATGGAGACTCAATATAAAAGTGGAAAGAAAGGCCCTTCAAAGGGAAGCAGGGATTTCAAGTTTCATAAATAGCTTCCAAAAATTATGGTACTTGTTAGCTTTCAGCTCTCATTGCCCCTATCATAAGCATCTTGAAGTGATTAAGGTTAAAGTGAACAAAGTATTGAGTATATGATTGACAAAGTATACGTTGGCAATCTCATGTCCCTTGAGTACGAGGGTCGTTCCTCATGCTACTTAACTTTAGTTACCAGTAAGTTCTTGTCATTGTAAGTATATGTGTATCATAGAGATCCGTCAACGGGATACCCCTTGCCCCATTGACATGGTTATACCCTACGGGTACGTAACTTCAGCATACCTAGTCCAGCCCAAGGAAGGCCCACGGCAGACATACGCTGGCCATGAAGATTTTTGGGTGGCTAAGGCCCATGACGTCTCCGGATCCTTGGAGAACAAGACTAGAGTTTGAATACAACTTGTAACCTACTCGTATCGGTACCTGAGACCTAGCCTCCCCATATATAAAGGCTAGGAGGGTCCAACAAGGGGGTAATCCCACAATAGACCTAGATCGTCCACGCCAGATCGAATCTGCGCACCCTGTAACCTTCGGTTCCGCCGTAATCAAAGAGCAGACAAGCAGGAGTAGGGTTTTCCCTCCGGGGGCCTGAACCTGGGTAAATCTCGTGTCCCCTGGTTGCTTGTCTGTTAACCGTGCCATGATCTCCAGCATCCCCATCTTCTCCAAAACCCAAGTCCATAACAATGGGCATTGACGAGATTAAACCTCGTCAATTGGCGCCGACCGTGGGGATTGGGGCTGCTGATTGTGCGGTCGTGATGGTTCCGACCCGATCGATCTACAACTCCGCGGCGACGGAGAACCACCTCCTCTTCGGCGCTTTTGACTTCACCGCCCACTTGCCGGCCACCATGAAGGATTTCGAGCCCGTAGGCGACGGACTCGAAATTCTGTTCGGAAGTTTCTGCTTCCAGGTGGGACAAACTGGCACCCTCCGCCTCCCTGAGCGGGTGCCCATGCCGTCAATCAGGCCCGCTTCATGGGCTCCACACCCCGTGCTACGCACGTCACCATCAACAGATGAGTTCTACAGCAGCAGCTGCTGCAACTCCGATCTGTGCGATCCACCTTAGGATGAAGGGACCTACGGTTCCGGATCCGAAAGCTGCGGCAGCAGCCAACCAATCTGCAGGCGCTATCTGTGCGCAGCAGTCATCCAAACCGATGAAGAAACGCCTAACCCGCCACCCAACCCCAACCTGCAGGACAGAAACGGCGAAAACGGTGGAAACGGCGAAAACGGGGAAAACAGGGGCCACCTCATCCAACTTAGCAAAGAAGGATGGATCGAAGCACGCCGCGCCGTCGCAGGCGAAATAGTCCTACCTCTGGACTCCTCACGTGACCTACTGATGGCATACCACTACCTCCTCATCGAGGAGCACAAGAAGCAAGTCAAGATGCAAGAGACGCTCGACAAACGCAAGCAAGCAGCCTCTGAGTCCAGTGCGCGACGAGCTGCGCTCTCCGCCAAAGGACCCGGCTCTAGCACAAACGGAAACCAGGGAAACAAGCACCACTCTCGGGTGGAAAACATGGACCCGAAGGAGCGGCGTGACGTGACCCGAACTCTCCACACATCGTTCATGGATATGGACGCTGATGGCAACATCACCCCGAAGACGCCACAAGCTGCGATCATGGCAGCCACTGCGTATCTCGCGGCTCACCCACCTCCGGAGGGGGACCCGAAAAGGGACATGCATAGGTCCGCACTCACCGGACTGGGACTAATCGGAGCTGCGCTCCACGAAGACGCTCCCACGGAGCCGAAGAAGAAAGCTCCGGCCAGGCGCGACCGGAGCCCCACTCCCTCATCCGAAGATGAAGAGGAACACGATCTTCCTCGAAGGAAGAAGAGCTCGCACCGCCATAAACGCGACTACGACGCCAGAGACAAGCTTACACAGCGCAAGATCGACAAAGCAAGCGCCAAACGCGCATGCTCGTCTGAATCTGAGATGGATGAAGACGAAGGAGAACTCTGCGGGGCTCGATGCTTCAGCAGATCCATCCGGCGAACATAGATGCCACGCAACTTCAAGCTTCCTTCGGATACTCCGAAGTTCAACGGCACGCAAGATCCAAAGTCCTGGCTCAGTGACCATCTGTCATCCGTCAAGCTTCACGGAGGCAACAAAGAAACCGCCATGCAATGCCTTCAGCTGCAGCTGACAGGCGCGGCACGGGTCTGGCTTAGCAGCCTATCATCAGGATCCATCCGAAGCTGGGAGGAGCTCGCTTATAGCTTCATCTGAAATTTCAAAGGCACCAGCAAGAGGCCCGCCTCAATCGAAGAGTTGCGAGCCTGCACTCAGAGAACGGGTGAATCTATTCGCTCATACATACTACGCTGGTCTACAACCAAGAACTCCACAGCACACATCTCCGAAGAAAGGGCCATCGACGCCTTCAGGGACGGCGTCAAGCGCCCAGACTTCAAGGAGGAACTTGGGCGTATAAAGCCCAAGACACTCGACCACCTCATGGAAATCGCCAACAGTTGGGCAGACGGCGAAGATTGCATCCAGCGGGCGCAATCAGATGAAGAGGACGACTACGGCCGAAGACGCGAACGCCGCAGCAAGAGGAGATCGCGCGTCTACGAGGACCGCGACGGACCCGACATGGTCGCAGCCGACTACGCCGACCGCCGCAACGACAATAGCCGCAACAGCGGAGGATACCGCAACGGAAACTTCCGCGACAACGGACGACCAACGCAGTCGTGGCAGCGCCGCGACCGCGACAACGGACCCTCAGCATTCGACAAACTTTCGGGTCCATGCACCATCCACTTCTACATCGACAAACAAGATGGCAAAAAGAAAGCTAGCCACATGCTCAAGAACTGCCGCGAGTTCCAGAAACTCAGCGAAGGCATGATGCAGATGAGGCAACAAGCTCGAATTCCTGCGTTCGGAAACACACCTGCGCCAGGTGAAATAGCACACGGAGCTCCTCCACCGCCACCCATTGGAGGCCCAAATCAACCAATCGCACCAGCGCAAAACAACGCCGGGGTCGCATACCCCCTACCAAAGGGAGCACTAAATATGATCCAGAAGGGACGCCCCACCAACAGGGTGCAGAAGAAAATCACCCGACAAATCAACTTGGCCGTGGCAACCCCGCCGGCAATCCCTGAGTACCTCAGCGGATCGGAGTCCTGCATCACATTCACTCGCGCGGATCACCCTTGCCAGATCCCTCGCCTAGGTCATGCCGCCCTGGTGCTGGAGGCGCAGATCGGAGGCTTCGAGATGAGTCGCGTCTTCATGGACGGCGGCAGCGGCATCAACCTAATGTTCGCAAGCACTCTAGCAGCTATGCGGATCCCGCAATGCAGCCTGGAACAATCAGACACAACGTTCCACGGCATTGTCCTAGGGAAGGGCATCTCCCCCCTGGGCAAAATAGGGCTCGACGTCATCTTCGGGAAGCCGGACAATTTTCGGCAGGAGCGCCTAGAATTCGAAGTGGTGGAATGGCCTTCGCAATACCATGCCATCCTGGGACGTGTAGCATTCGCAAGGTTCCTGGCCGTCCCACACTACGCATACCTACTACTCAATATGCCAGGACCGAGGGGCATCATCACAGTACACGGGAGCTTCACCCGATCGGACCAATGCGACAGGGATTTCAACAAAATCTCCCAGTCCTTCGGCATGCAAGAAGAGCTTGTAAGGCTCCGCGAGGTGACGGACAATGGGCTACCCCCAATCACAAAGCAGAACGCACCTGACATGTCTTTCGACTCCACCATCAACACCAAGAAAGTGTAGGTCCATCCAACGGATGCCTCCAAGACAGCGTTGATCGCCAACGACCTCAGCACCGCATAGGAAGGTGCGCTCGTTGAATTCCTCCGTGAGCACTGGGAAATCTTCGCCTGGTGTCCTGCGGACATGCCAGGAGTTCCCAAGGAATTCGCCGAGCACGCACTCAATGTCTTCCCCGACACCAAGCCAGTCAAGCAGTCCATCCGAAGACTGTCGGAGCCACGAGCCGAAGCTATCGGCAAGGAGATCAACAGATTACTCGCAGCAGACTTCATCCGAGAAATCAAGGAAAGCGAGTGGCTGGCAAACACGGTGATGGTCCCGAAGAAGGACACGGACATCCTGCGGATGTGCGTGGACTTCACATCACTAAATAAACATTGCCCTAAGGACCACTTCCCTCTTCCTCGGATCGACCAGATCATCGATTCGACTGCAGGTTGTGAGAAACTCTCCTTCCTCGACGCCTACTCAGGCTATAACCAGATTCGACTCAAGGTCGAAGATCAAGAGAAAACGGCGTTCATCACACCGTTCGGAGTATACTGCTACAACACAATGCCCTTCGGGCTAAAGAACGCGGGTGCCACGTACCAGCGATGCATGCAGGCCTGCCTCAAGGACCAGATCGGTCGCAACGTCCAAGTCTATGTCGACGACATAGTCATAAAAACCAAAGAGGCAAGAACACTTATGACGATCTCCGCGAGACGTTCGACAACCTTGATCGCTACAGGATCAAGCTCAATCCAGAAAAATGCGCCTTCGGCGTCCCCTCGGGTCAGCTGCTCGGGTACTTCATCTCTCAACGAGGGATCGAAGCGAACCCGAAGAAAATCAAAGCTATCATGACAATGGAGAAGCCGAAAAACCTCAAGGGCGTTCAGTAGCTCGCAGGGCGAGTAGCGGCACTAAGCAGGTTCATCAGCCGCATGAACTATCACCCCTGGACATCATCTACGAGAAGCGACACGCAATCAAATCTCAAGTCCTTCCGGACTTCCTGGTGCACTGGATGGAGCTGCAGCTGCCTGACACCCCAGACATGTCGCATTCCTGGACAATGCATTTTGACGGCTCCAAACGCGAAGCCGGAGCAGGGGCAGGAGTCATACTGACCTCCCCGCAAGGTGACCAGATGAAGTACGTACTTCGGATGAAATTCAGAGCCTCTAACAACGAGGCCGAATACGAAGCCCTCATCCATGGCATGAAGATGGCAAAAATATGCGGCGCAACGCGCCTGGTCATCTACGGTGACTCCAACCTTGTCGTACAGCAGACGATGAATGAGTGCGACGCACACGCCGAAAACATGATCGCGTACCGCGCGCTATACAATGCACTCGAAGGAGAATTCGACGGCTGCGAACTTCGGCACGTTGGAAGAGAGAGTAACGAGGAGGCCGATAGACTCGCCAACATCGGCTCCACTTGTGCAAAGGTACCACCAGGTGTGTTCCTCGAACAGATCTGCGTGCCATCCATCAAGCGGAAATTCCCCAAGGGATCACCCGAAGAAGCAGAACACTCGGGGGCTACGCTACCTGAAGGCCATGAAGGACCCGAAAAGTTGGATACCGAAGTTGCCATGGTCAACCTGATGCAGGTCATGGCAGTCAACGAAACTTGGACACGTCCATACCTCCAGTTCCTGATAAACGGTGAACTGCCAGACAGCCCGACAGATGCCCGGCGCATATCTCGTCGGTCCAAAGCCTTCACCATCATCCACGGCGAGCTGTACAAGCGCAGCATTACGGGCGTACTACAATGGTGCGTCACCATCAATGACGGCAAGGCCATACTCCAAGATATCCACGAGGGTATCTGCGGCCACCACGCAGGTAGCCACTCCCTCGTCGCCAAAGCTCTGCGAGCAGGATTCTACTGGCCAACGGCCATGAGCGACGCAAAGGACATCGTCCGAAGATGCAACGGGTGTCAACGGTTCACCTACAAACCGCACGCACCTGGGTCCGAACTTCGACCCATACCCATAGCCTGGCCTTTTGCCCAATGGGGCCTCGACATGATCGGCAAACTGCCAAAATCCTCAAAGGGAGGACACGTTTTCCTCCTGGTCGCAGTCGACAAATTCACCAAGTGGATCGAAGCCATGCCAGTCACCAACCAGAAGGGCAAAACCGCCATCAAGTTCTTCGAATCCATTGTCTACAGGTTTGGCGTACCGCACAGCATCATCACCGACAACGGATCGAACTTCATCTCCGAAGAATTCCAGGACTTCTGCGAAGGCCTCGAGATCAATATCACGTATGCCTCAGTGGCACACCCGCAAACAAACGGGCAAGTGGAAAAGGCCAACGGCCTAATCGGCGCTGGCATCAAGAAGCGCCTCATGAGCTCACTCGAGCACAAAGCTGGAAACTGGACGAAAGAGCTACCGTCTGTCCTATGGAGCTTACGTACTACGCCAAACAGCTCCACCGGCTACACACCATTCTTCATGGTGCACGGAGCTGAGGCCGTGCTACCAGCCGAAGTACGCCACCAGGCTCCACGAGTCGTCGCTTACAGCAAAGCCGAATCCACGGCTGCACTCGAAGATGCCGTCGACACACTCGACGAAGCACGGGATATAGCAGCAGCTAGATCAGTGGTGTACCAGCAAAGTCTCCGCAACTACCACAGCCGCCGGCTGCGCCCAAGGTCCTTCGTCGAAGGAGACCTCGTCTTGCGACTCAAGCAAAAGCGACCGAATAAACTCGAGTCACCATGGGAAGAACCCTACGCCATCACCGAGGTCATCCCAGGTGGCGCCTATCGCCTCAAGCACGTGGAGTCTGGAGTCGCATACTCCAACCCATGGAACATCTCGCACCTGCGACGATTCTACCCATAGCAATGTACCCCCTTTTTACTTTCGACAAGGCTTACAGCCAGGGCTACTCAGCTGAACCATGTACCTCCTCCATTACGACATAAATAAAGCTAAGTACCTCGCCCCCAACCTTCGGTTGACTATTTCTCTGCAACTTTATTACATGCTACAAACGCACTCGGGGGCTCCCCCACCTCATGATTTCATCGACTGAGGACAAAACGTGTACACCTGAGTAGCTGACCACGTCAGGCAAACGAAAAGGGCACGTACTAAATAAAAGCACTACGTGCTCACTAACAAGCAAACCTTTACAACAAAGGGCACATACACGCCCAGCCGCAACATACAAATTTTACATCTATCTGTTTATTTTCAGGTCCTACCTATTCTGAAGAATAACCTGAGTACGCTGCTCAAACAAATCTACAATCTGTTCGGCATACTGCCTTACAGCCGCGTAATGCGGACGCATATTCCACTCGCCACCATCTGGACGAGGAGGTGGCCCAGTCGCCACAACAGCCAAATCTACATCAGGGCGGTGCACCCTCACAAGAGACAAGGCAGCCTTCACCCCTGCGACGAGCTGCTGCCGCACCAGCTCCTTGACATTGCTGGCACTCCGAAACTTCGCCAGAAGACCTGCAAGGGTTGTTGGCACGGCATCCAACGGAAACATGACATGCAGCACCGAGGAAAGCGACGTCTGCACCTGGCGGAGCACCCACGAAACCTGGTAGACACGATCCTGCACCGTCGCTAGAACTATGGCGCGATCACGATCCATCCAGAAGAAGCCGCCGGCCTCCATGTCCTGTTGAGTCAAGCAATTGACTCGAACAGCAACACGCTCCTTTTCTTCCCTCGGAGCAAGATTGGCACCTGCGACAACCGCACAAAACAAGGATAAGGCCAGCAGGCTCACCCGAAGAACAGAGCTACAGCCCGAAAGAAGGATCAACTTACATTGCAGCTGCTCGGACAGCCGACCCAGCTCCGCCATCAAATACTCCTCTCTGGCTGCACCACGGTCTGCTTTGGATTTCCAAACGTCAGCGCGACCGCGTAACCCAAGCAAATCTCTCTCCAAGATGCGCACGCGATCTCGAAGAAACGCGAGCTGCGAGGAATCATCCAATGATGCTCGCAAGGGCCTTTCGGATGAAGTGTCAACTAGGTCAGCACCCGAAGGAACCTATAGCAGAAGAAAAAAAGAAGGCACACAGACATTCAGCCAAGGATAGAGCACAACTCGGAGAAATTCATTAAAGTATATAAGGCCACTACGTGGCACAAGGATGGTACTACAAAAGATATTTACAACAAAAATAGACTACAAGCTACCCTACGTCTACTACGCCTACGGCAGAGGGCACTGAGTCGCCTCAGAACCAGACTGCCTAGCTTTGGCCCCGCCCTGCTGCCGCAATGCGTACTCAGACAGCAAGTCAATGAGCTTGGGCCCATATCGTCTGCAGCGAGCGGAGTAGGCGGAGAAGGCTACCTCGGATCCATCTGCAGCTGTAGGCATCCGAGAAGTAATCTGGGGCAGGTCCAGCTCCGCCCCATCCGCCATGGCCATTGCCAGCCCGACGGACGCGCCGATGCCCTTCTGCTTGCGCTTGTACGCTGCAGGCGCTTCGGATGACAGAGCCTCTGCCAGGGCACCCACGTCTTCAAGGGATGCGCCCTTCGGGAAGAGCTCCTGGTAGAAGCGACCAAGGACCTCTTTCGCCTTGGCAAGGGAGTTGACGACGGTGCTGCAACGGTCTTCGACTGCTACAGTGGCATCATCTAGAGCACTCCCGTGCTCCAGAGCACCACGGTCAAACTCGATGCCTGCGGCATCTGAGACAAAAAAGAAGAAAACATGAAGAAAGGCCACATAGAAGAAGATCCGAACAAAAAGAAGCAATGTACAAAAACTAGTGCTCACCCGAAATAGCCTTGGCAGCAGCCATGAGCTTCTCCGCCACCCCTTTTTCACGAGCAGCCGCAACGGTGGCCAGCTGCTCCTCACGATCTGCGGCCTCTTGCTGCAGACGCTCTTTCGCTTCGGCTGCCTTCGTCAGCTCCAGCTCAAGGCGCTCTTTTGCCCCAGCGGCAGCTTCGGCCTTCTGCTCCGATTGGCCAAGGCTCTTCTTCAGAGCATAGACCTCACGGAGAGAGTCATTATGCTCCTCTGCATTTACAACAAGCAAGCGTCAAAGAACAGGACCAGCATAAGCAAGAGAAGTACTACAAGGCAGACGAATACCTTGAAGCTGCCGCAGTTTCGCCTCCAGCGTTAGGCGTTCCTCCACCAGCCGCTTGGCCTCTTGGACAAAAGGTTGCAGCAACAGGCAATAGTAGTAAGAGCAGGACTTGGGGGCTACTCCCAACACAAATAAGCATCAACAACATCAGCATACGAAGACACTCGGGGGCTCCCCCCGTAACATCAAGCAGAAAAACTTACATGCTCCGAAGGCGAACCTGCAGGCCCGCCTGCGAAATTCTGAGGCGCAACCACCAGCCTCTCCTGCACAGGAGGAACTGGCGCAGCGTCACCCGAAGTCGCCACCGTCTGAGGAGGAGGCGACGCAATGTTCGACTCCCCCATCATCTCCCCTGCACCATCACTGGAGCCGTCGGAGGATTGCCTGCATAAGGAGCCAATCAGCACAGGTGCAAACATCATAAAAAAAAGAAGGACAACAGTGGCAACAAGAAAACTTACGAGCCCAACGCGCTCAGGTCGAAAATAGGAGAAGCCCTTCGGGCCCTCTTCTCCTCCTTCTTTTCTTCCTTCTTCTCCTCCTTCTCTTCCTTCTTCCGCTTTGCTGGCGGGTGCGGAGCAACAGCCCGCACAGGAATGGCAGGAAGGGGAGAGGAAGAACCCCCATGAACATCATCATGACGCTCAAGGCCCAGAGGATTTCTGGGAGTCGGAGGAGTCGAGGCATCCGAAGACTCGCTCGAGCTCCGTGATCGCTTGCGCGAATGGTCCTCACTCGATTCGTCGGCATCCTCCGCTGGGGATCGCGCTGACGGTAGCTCGGACACGGAATCCACCACTTCATTATCTGGGGCATTCGGATACCTTTCGGGCAATGGTGGCGCCATGCCCGGCACTTTGAAGCTCTGCAAAAGGAAAAGGAACTTTGTTAGCAAACAAAGGAAAAAGTACACAGCTGACAAAAACAAAAGGGAAGCACTACGTGCGCAAATCTACACCTTCGGTACAACCAACGTCGAGGAAAAGGGAGGAGTCAGCGACTTCCCCGGGATTTTTTCGTCAACCTTGAACTTCAACAGCGCGCGAAGATCCTTGTCAAGTTCCGCCTCGGAGATTTTCTCACTCGAAACCCTCGTCGGATCACGGCGCCTAGAGTAAAGAAACATCGGATGCGCCCTCGCTTGGAGAGGCTGCACCCGACGCTCAAGAAATGTCCGGATGATGTCTACACCGTTCACCTCCTTCTCAGGAACCAATTGGAGATCCTCCACCCGACGGTACAGGGCCTCTATCTCTGCCACCTCACCATCCAAGATTTGGTTTTTCCAGGATCTTTTCTTCACAATCAACTGGGAGGGGTCAAAAGGAACGAGACCAAAATCTTGCCCAGGCAGTACGGAGTCACGGATGTAAAACCATTTCCTCCGCCAGTACTGGACAGATTTGGACATGGAAAAGGAAAAGAATTGCACATTGGGACTGAGGGAGATGATGAAACCCCCAATGGGATACACACCATCCGAACCAGATTGCCTCTTCACGGAATAAAGCTTCCGGAAGAGGACAAAGTGCGGCTCAATGCCAAGCCAACACTCGCAAAGCGTGATAAAACACGCAATGTGGAGAAGGGAGTTGGGAGACAGATGATGGAGTTGAACCCCATAGAAAAAGAGCAGTCCACGAAGGAAGTCATGGACCGGAAAGGAAAACCCGCGAATCATGAAGGCAACAAACATAACCCGATACCCAGACGGAGGACGGGAGATTACCTCATTGCCGGGGAGTATCACGGCCGTCGTGTCTTGCGGGATCAGGCTCCGCTCACGCAATTTGCGGAGATCGCTCTCCCGCGTTTCTGATCGCCGCAAGCCACCATCGGTGACGCGAGCAGTGGCGGCGCCCTTCTTTCCTCCGGCGGCGCTGGTCCCAACTGCAGATGAGGACTTATTTTTCCCCATGGCGCTACGGCGGTGGTGGTGTTACCCACAAAGAACGACGTAAATGTGGAAGGAAATCTCAACACGAAGCAAGAATCGCTCAAGCGCAAGGAGGCAGTGAAACACAAGAACTGATGCGGTGAAAATCAAACCACGATTTCACCACGGATTATAACAGCGAAGACGACGCACGCTGGCCGTCCATCCAGAAGACCTAACGCCAACGGCAGATCTGGCCGAACACGTGTTAGCATCACAATGAACCGTCGTTACCACGACGTCCACTACGCGCGGAAATCGAGGAGACGCCGTAATCATCTCCACGCCGCGCATGACCGGTCAATTCAAAGTCAGCAAGTGGGACCCACGCTTCGTCCAGTCAAGTCATCTCTGGCATAGCAGATGCCTGAGGTCATCGATCGTCAGCACTGACGTTATTTAAAAGCTTTACTAGCTACAACTTCGGCTTCACAGCTAAGAGTACTCACTCGAATCTTCGATTCGACTAAATACTCGGGGGCTACTCCTAACAGGAGCGCTGGCCGCGCACCCGAAAGTCAAATGAAGACAAAGATATTCTCTGAGCCCTACGTCGAGTCTGCGACTCCACTACGGCCTCGGGGTCTACTCCCATAGGAAGGAAGGATTTGAGCATCTGAAAATTTTCGAGTCCTACGGACTAAACAACTGAGCAATGCTTGCACTAAAGTCTCCGCTCGAGTCTACGACTCGAACAGACACTCGGGGGCTACTCCCATAGGGAGCGCTGGTCGCGCACCCTATGAAATCTTCGACTGCGATCTTCCGGATCCGCACGCAAAAACTTTTTGGCAACTCTGCCCCAACAAAAACGCTAAGTGAGCAATAAATCTCCTTGGCCACCCGAAGCACCTCCGCGGTGACAAACATTCGGATGCTGTGTCTGCGACACAAAGATAAGACCTACAGATATCATCTGATGGCCTGGCAACGCACCTGACTGCGCTCTGCTAGTATAAATCCATGCCAACAGGCGTGATGAAAAATCCCGACGGACGTGTTGGGTACACCAATTAAAATCACTGGAATTCCACTCCTGTAAGTCCTTCGCGGCCTGAGTCGAATTACGCCAGCATATGTTCCAGGTCCGGGACGAGGGACCCGAACCTGAAGAAGATCGTGTTGTTTCGTCCTAAGACAGTTAACTGACCCTGATCCGTCGGGTGAGTCAGGCACACGCATCAACAATCCCTACACACATATACTATTAACATATAACTGCTCCCGAAGGATGGAAGAGTCCTGAGCCGAATCTATGATTCGACTGATCACTCGGGGGCTACTGACATGGTTATACCCTACGGGTACGTAACTTCAGCATACCTAGTCCAGCCCAAGGAAGGCCCACGGCAGACATACGCTGGCCATGAAGATTTTCGGGTGGCTAAGGCCCATGACGTCTTCGGATCCTTGGAGAACAAGACTAGAGTTTGAATACAACTTGTAACCTACTCGTATCGGTACCTGAGACCTAGCCTCCCCATATATAAAGGCTAGGTGGGTCCAACGAGGGGGTAATCCCACAATAGACCTAGATCGTCCACGCCAGATCGAATCTGCGCACCCTGTAACCTTCGGTTCCGCCGTAATCAAAGAGCAGACAAGCAGGAGTAGGGTTTTCCCTCCGGGGGCCTGAACCTGGGTAAATCTCGTGTCCCCTGGTTGCTTGTCTGTTAACCGTGCCACGATCTCCAGCATCCCCATCTTCTCCAAAACCCAAGTCCATAACAATGGGCATTGACGAGATTAAACCTCGTCACCCATGATACAGGAGCTATCCCATATCAAAATGACAAGGCAATAGACAATGAGCATCTCAGAAATCTTATTATTTACCATGGGAAAATGGTGCTTTTTCATATTCTTTCCTCTTTTTTTCTTTTTTTCTTTTTCTCTTTTTTATATCTCTCTTTTTTTATAAGAAGAATGCTTCATAGATTGCTCACTATGGTTATGCTGCAAGTTTCCACCATGATTAGGCATGGCTTAGGCTAGCGGCCCAGGCGTTTCTCTAACACATATACATAACTCCATGCACTTACAAGCTCCCCTTTTATTTCACACGCGGACATCCATAAACAAAAGAGCATGATATCAACTGGGTAGATATTTACAGGTGTTGAAAGTGTTTGCCGTGACAACACGGTTCTGCTAATTCCCAACTTATAAGTGCAAGCATATACAACATAAATGACACAATGGTTCAAGTTTATTAGGGGCAAGAAAATAAAGTGTGCCATCAAGTTTGTGAGAGCTTTAATCACTAATTTTCACATAACAAGTTTAATTTGGAAGATATATAAAACAAGAATATACTTGGAATGGTGTAACACACCATGCATAGGAATTTATAGTGGACTCTTTGGAATAACTTGGTTTCTTGGGAGTTGGATGCATGAGTAGAGCTTACTCAATACAAGTGGAGGCTAGCAAAAGACTGGGAGTTACCAACTAAGAGAGCAATAATGTCCATAATCATGCAGAGTGACAAAACATTATCAACTAAATCATAAAGTGTATCACAAGTCAAAAACTAAATAATCATAGAGGCAAAGGTCACTGGTTCATAGTCTTAACATGGTGTAAGCATGTGCCAAGTCAACCCAAACAAAGCACCAAAGGGGAACACCATAATATTTATACTTTTGTATGCTAAAACAACGCATAATTCTTGCAAGGCACATTAAGCAATCTCAATTGTTTGAAACAAGTCATGCTATAGCAATAATCACTAAGCGTAAGGTCAAAGCAGCATCTAACATGATATGATAAAGTCTAAGCCACAGTCAAAACAAGCTCCCTTTTGTACCACTTAAGCATGCAGCTTCCTACTCTTTTCCAACACCAATCGACTTATTTGAAACAACTCACAAAGATAATAGTCAAAAAATATCAGTGATATTGTCTCATAAATCCACAAAGAATAACTAAAAAGTTCTAAGCTGAAAGCACAAGAAAACTAAGGCTAAACACAGTGCTAGCAAAATAGAACACTCACAAGACAATAAGAATGAAAAGTAGAGTGTTCTAGGCAATGAAAACAGAGTGTGTCTCTCTCCAAAATAAGTGTGCTAGGATCCAACCAACTTATTCCAGCAAACCAAAAACAAAAACAAAGACGCTCCAAGAACAACACAATAGTGCATGAAGCAATAAAAACGAAGTGTCTAGAAAGACCTGAGATTTTTATTGATGAAGAAGAGGATTCCTTGGGCATCCCAAGCTTTGACGCTTGTACCTGTTGAATACTTATTGGGGTGACACGGGGTGGCATACCCAAACTTGAGCTTTAGTCCATTCTTCATCTCATTACATCATTCTTTCCCTACACCTGAAAAATTTCCTTCATACAAAACTTCACACAATCTTCATTAGCAACATAAGTTCATTCAAAAGATAATAAACCTTTGGGGTTTAGTTTCAAAACAGCAAAACTTTCATTAAAAACACAATCTATTGTAGCAATTCCTTCAAAAAGCTCAATTTACCAAAGAGAGCTCAAAAAGAAATCAATAAAGAGGCAAATGCAAAACAGACCAGCAGGTAAAACCCGATTTTTTTCGAAGACCTTCTGTTGCTCAAATCAAAAAGTGTTGAACTAAAGAAAGTTAGCTAACAACCTATGGGATTTATTCAAAAAATTACAGCTCAATCCGACTTACAGAGATTTTTCACGAATGTTTACAGTGAAGCACAGAAATTTGTTTCGGGATAGCAACTTCCCCAAATCTTACTTCTCTCTCATTAGAGGTTATTCTTGGCACAAAAATCAAACAAAAAGGATAAGGATATGTTATTACAGAAGTAATAACTTCCAAGACTCAAGAAAACTATTGGGTTATCTCCCAAGAAGTACTTTTCTTTAACGCCTTTCAGTTAGGCATGATAGTTTGAGAAGATGCTCACATAAGAAATATGAATTGAAGTAAAAGAGAGCATCAAGAAGCAAGTATAAAACAAATTTAAGTCTAACCCACTTGCTATGCAAAGGAATCTTGTATGCAAATAAATTCACAAAGAACAAAGTGACAAGCATAAGAAAGCAAAACAAGTGCAACTTCAAAAATTTCAACATAAAGATGGGAAACTTAATATTCTTGAGATACATAAAACCATGTTTCCTTCTCTCTCATAATAACTTTTAGTAGCATCATGAATAAAATTAACAATATAAATATCACATAAAACATTGTTATCATAATCCACATGCATAAAATAATTATTACTCTCCACATAAGCATAGTCATACTTATTAATCGAAGTGGGAGCAAATTCGACAAAATAGCTATCATTATTATTCTCATCATTATAATCATCAAATATATGAGGCATATTGTAATCATAATTAATTTTCTCCTCATTAGTAGGTGGACTGAAAATATCATATTCATCATTGTAATCATCATATATTGGAGGTAAAGTATCATCAAAGAAAATTTTATCCTCTAAAGCCGGGGAACTAAAAAGATCATTTTCATAAAAACTAGCTTCCCCAAGCTTATAGTTTCCATAGCATTAGCAATAATGGTGTTCAAAGAATTCATACTAATAACATTGCTATTAGCATGCAGATAAAGTTATATAGGTTTTTTAATTTTCTCTTTAAACACTTCATGTCCTAACTCGATAAATACTATAAAGCTCTCTATTTTTTCCATTAAGCCTAACTAGTAAAAACAAGAAACAAAAAATATATAATTGCAGAATCTAAAGGAAATAACTTTGAGCACTCACACACTAGTAATAGTACTAGAAGATAGCTTAGTAGCCAAGTACTAGAAGATAGCTTAGTAGCCAGAGGATGTGAGTACCTTTTACCTTACCTCCCGGCAACGGCGCCAGAAAAGAGCTTGATGTCTACGCACTTCTATTCTTGTAGACAGTTGTTGGGCCTCCAAGTGCAGAGGTTTGTAGAACAGCAGCAAGTTTCCCTTAAGTGGACTACCCAAGGTTTATCGAACTCAGGGAGGAAGTGGTCAAAGGTATCCCTCTCAACCAACCCTGCAATCAAGATACAAGAAGTATCTTGTGTCCCCAACACACCCAATATACTAGTCAGGTGTATAGGTGCACTAGTTCGGTGAAGAGATAGTAAAATACAAGTGATATGGATGATTATAAGTGGTAACGGTGTCCAAAAAGAGATTCTGATGGCGGGGAGGAAAAGATTGAAGTTGTCCTGTAGATCCCCGACAACTACGCCAGAAAAGAACTTTCTGGCTTTTTGTTGACGTGGGAGAGACTAAAGGCAATCTGAAATAAAGATGGAAGCAGGCAAACATGTAATAGATCTAGTTGTAAACGGTGTTTCAATTCTTAGAAACAAGGCCTGGGGATCATACTTTCACTAGTGGACACTCTCATATAAATATCTTCTCTTCTTGATACTACTCTGAACTACTCTCCGGTTGGAAAACTCTAATCCATGGTAGGGCTACAAAAGCACTACTTAAAGTTTGCAATCCCCATCTAGATAACCCCACACTATCACCTTGAGCGCTAGATGGTTCCTTCAAACACTATAATTTCATAGAGATATCCAACTCCAAATATAACTCATGACAAGTATTTATGTAATCTATAGCCTAAGTTCCACACGGTGTGCACGCTGTCACTTTCACACACGTAGGGAGAGCCGGAGATCTATTAAAGCACTTGAGTACCAGAGTAGATCTACTTGATTACAAAGCTGATGATCACAATATGATCATGCATAGAGAGAGAGATGAACACATAGCTACCGGTAGAGCCCTTAGCCTCGAGGAAGAACTACTCCCTCCTCATCATGGGAATCAGCAACGGCGATGGAGATGGTGGTGGAGATCGATGGAGATGGCTCTGGGGGCACTTCCCCATCCCGGCAGGGTGCCAGAACAGAGACTTCTATCCCCCGAATCTCCCCTTTGGGTGGTGGCGGCGCTGTGGAACTTTTCGTGGATGTATGCCCCTTCACCTAGGGTTTTTGCCTCGGGGGCTTCTTATAGGCGGAAGGGCAAGGTCGGTGGAGGGATAGGGGGCCCACACCACCTGGTGGCGCCACCAGGGTGGACCCGTGCCACCATAGGGTATGGACACCCTAGTGTCCCCCTCTGTCTCTGCTTCGTGTTTCCGTATTGCTCCAGGAAAAATAGGCATATTGACTTTTGTCCCGTCCAATTCCGAGAATATTCATTTTTTAGCTTTTCTGAAACCAAAAACAGCAGAAAACAGGCAACTATCACTGCAACATATTGTCAATAGGTTAGTTCTAGAAAGTGTATAAAAATACCTCAAAGTGTAGAATAAAAATACCTAAATATGTGCACTCCATCCTGCTACCGATGGCCAAACGGAACGTGTTAATCAATGTGTTGAAACGTATCTGAGATGCTTTGTGCATTCGTGCCCGAAGAAATGGAGCCAGTGGATATCACTTGTTGAATACTGGTACAATACAAGTCATCATTCTACTATGAAAACTTCCCCTTTTGTGGTTCTCTATGGCCATGAACCACATCATTGGGGCCTGGATCCTCCTAGAGTTGTTGTTATTCCAAGTGTGGACAATTGGCTAGCAGAGAGAAGGGTGATACATGATCTTCTTTATCAGCATTTGCTGCGTGCTCAACAATTGATGAAGAAATATGCAGATAAAAACAGAACTCTTTGCATATTCAAGGTTGGTGATATGGTATTCCTCAAGTTACAGCCATACATCCAATCCTCAGTGGCGCCGCGTGCAAACCACAAGCTCCTGTTCAAGTATTATGGGTCGTTTCCTGTGATCGAGAAAGTCTACTTATGAACTATAGCTCCCTTCTGGCTCAACGGTCCACCCAGTTTTCCATGTGTCCTTGCTAAGGCAGGCTCTCTGTGCTGGTAAGACTGCATCAGTGGAACTTCCAGATGATTCTCATGTCTTTGCTTTCCCCAGCAAGGTGTTGGCTCAGCGTTGGCGCAAGAAATCCAATCGTGTGGTGGAGGAAGTCTTGGTGTGTTGGTCGACGACGATGATGCTTCAACAACTTGGGAGGACCATGAAGCTCTCTACAGTCGTTTCCTAGCAGCTCCAGCTTAGGGAAAAGCTGGTTCTCAAGGAGGGAGGGTTGTCAGGGTCCCTTCTGCTACAAGGACGTCGACAAGGCGGAACACTACTGTTCCTGATGATCAAGGCGGCGAGGGCGCAAATTTTGAAGACGGTGGACGTTTGAACGACAAGCCAAGTGAAGCAGGACGGCCCATCCGCGCGACACGGCCCACCCCACGCGCCGTCGGTCCGATCTGGTCCAAGTGACGAGCTACTTATACCGTTGCCTTGTAACGTTGCGTGCTATCTAAGTTGGATCACGGCGAACCGAATATGGTCTCTCTTTCCTTGCTTCTATTTCATCACCCCTTCCTGGATTTGAATCCCTTGTATCCGGGTCTATGTTTGAATTGGAAATAGATCGAGAGACCCTTACATCATGTCTAGCCGTCTCGTGGCCACACCGTTGGAGCCTAGAACAAACGGACAATTTTTTTCTAAATAATGCAAATTTTACGGCTGGAGGGACAGTGTATGGCCGGCAGCCGGCGGGCATGAGCGGCGGAAAGAACGGATTTGGATCTCTACTCGCGGACCCGGCCTTTATTTGTACAGTTCGAGCTGGGTAGTTTACGGGCCGGATAATTTATGGGCTCCATTAGAGCGAACGATTTCGCGTGGCCTGTAAATTCGCCGGAATTTTACATTTTTGACGGTTTTATGACAGCTATCGATTAGCAACAATAAGCACATACCACAGTTCTCGATTTTATTTTACATTTCTATTTTTTAGACTTTCGAACACGAGAATCCTCACCCATGAATTCGTCATAACTATCGAAAGACGTTGGATTCAAGGATGGCCGCTTCAATATCATTAGCAAATTTGGCATCTTCCTCCGACATGAACGCTATGCGTATCATCAGGATACATGTCACACAACTCTACCGGTTTAGCATGGGCATATATAATCTGAATCTTGTAATGACCCTGTAAAGATATGTTGCGTGCTTCGACACGACGAGTTGCACCATCAAGTTAGGCGTTGGCGCTAAGAGCGGGAGCATTCTCGACGGCAGTGGTTGAGGAGCGACGAGGGGCATCAAATGCAGGCACAAGGGACGATGCGCGGAGGCTTGGTGTAACACCCTTGTCTGATAAGACCGAGTTTTTACGTATCTATCTATCTTCTATCTATCTACTAATTTAGCTAGAGGTAGATTCGTCATAGAAATTTTCCGTCCAACTTTTTTAGACCGTTTTACCCCTACATGTTCGAAGTATTTACGTGCTCTGCCACCGCCTACTGAAACTAGACGGTTCGGTATTCCCTCTGGAAAATAAAAAGATCCCCAATCCTCCCGAGCTCTGCTATGGCACACCCCACCGACCCGTGCGCAAGCGAGACAAGAGGCGGAGCCTTCAGATCTGGCCATGGCTCGCGAGAAAGAGCGCGCGATGGATTGGGGCCTCCCTCCCCTTTCGCTAGCTGGCCGGCGCCATGGTAGAGATAGACGCACAAAGGATTGGGGCCTTCAATCCCTCCCTGGCAAGACGCAAGAGCAGCTACCCTTATCTCCCTCTGACGGATCTCCAATCTCTCCAATCTTTTCGTTTTTATGGATGGGTCAGTTGGAATGGGGATCGGGGTAGTTCATCGTTCATGGATATTTACTTCCACATATAGAGATCAACGTGGGATGGTATTTGTTATCAGATCCAGGCGTGTTGTTCATTGTCTGGTCCGATATTTTAGGTACACAGAGTTCATTGTCTAGAGCTCGGTTCATTAATCTATTTTTTTTTTTTTTGCATCAAGGATCTGTTCCGATTTTAATGCACCGAAGCCATGGTCCACTAAAAAAAAACTTTACTTTCTTGGTAACCCTTCCCATGGTGGAGGACAAGCCAAGGTATGGACGGGTGTGTGTGGGGTGGTCTCGCAGGTGTTCGGGGTGATCGCTGGTCTCTGTGTCTCGCCGCCGCTGCTCCAGTGCTCAGACCCGAACTAGCTAGCACAAGTCGAGTTCACTCCTAGGCCGCAGGCTGAGTTCAGTGCTGAACTGCTATTGCGAACAAATTAAAATCGAGATGGGCGACCTAGACCTAGCTAATGTTGAAATCGAGATGGCCCAGAGCTAGATGTGAATGGAATATAACATAAGTTGTGCTAGACCGAAGTGTGTATTTAGTGGGTGCTGCTGTGCCACATGAATCAGAGAGAACATAAGATTTTGTGTATTTTTTGTTCGCAAGTATATGAGAAGTTTGTGTAGTTTTCGTGCATAGGAGAAATTGCTCTATTTGTTTTTCATTTGTATTCAAACTCATATGCAAAATAAAAACTGTATTCAAACTTAAACTATGTATTTGTATTAGAATTTAAATAGTTGTCCAAAAATAACCACTCGAATATTTATTTTCAGAAAAATGTGGAGGCGAAAATTTGCCCTTTAATGCCACTCTTTATGGCCATGACTGTTGTGATCGTGCATGAGGAATATGTGCGAATAAATTTACAATTTTGTCGCTTTTGCCACCTATCACCATTGCACGAGGAGTCGAAGTCGGACATTGATCTGTCCGCAGCAAACTCCTCGAATTTTATTCCCGTTGCAACGAGCACAGAACTTATGTTCACATTAATATGCACTTTTGATTTTCACTTTTGTTTTATATTATAATAATGCAACAATATCCCGTCAAAAGTTAAAACCAAAAACAAGAAAAATCAAACATCCCACACATCGGTTAATATGGCATTGAATTGCTGCTCATCTTATTCATGGTCTCACATAATTACACCTACACCTCACTGAATTGATTCACAGGTTGCCATGACTTAATTCAAAAACGTTGCATAATAGCTCAAAGTCAGCGGGTTATGTTGATTTCAGGAGCGAAGGGATGTTTTTTTGCATGCTTAGAATGTTTGATATTCCATAACATTTTGCCGCACTTGGTTAAATAAAGATTATTAGCCGTCGTAGCAACGCACGGGCATTCAGCTAGTAGTATTAATTTCTGAATCGGTTCACTAGCGCACATAGTATAAAATAATATTAAATATAATCGTGCATCATAAATATAACAAATATGATTCAGAATTTACATTATATTATTCAAGTACATAGCAGAAACAATAACATGGTAGATCTCCATCCTTCAAATATGCCACAGGCAAACAATTGTTGAGTGAGTCTTGCGACCTATGAACGATTACTCAAAAATAGCATAACATGCACCATGAAAGGTTGCATCCATGAATGGTCAATACTTTAAATGTATTGGCAAGTAGGACTAGTATGTAGATATAAAATAGAACCAATCAATTACATGCATATTTGGCTAGATAAAGTTCAAGATCATTTGCATAAAAGCAATATAATTTTTCCATGCTTTCAAAATGCATTTTCTTTCTTCAAAACAGTTTTTCTAAGGATATACTAGCATAAACCCATATTGAAACACGACAGTCCAGCTTCGTATGCTCCTAAAACCCAGTTCACCCATGAAGTTTTAATAATTGAGAAATTGGTATGATTGAGATCTTCCAAAAAGTTTAGGTCCAGTTGCTCATAGATGTTCATAATCGAGGACACGGCTAAGTACTTAGATTTACACTCTAGAGAGATTTGTACACTTTACCCACACGACTCAGTCAGCCCATTTTACCAATACACTCATTTTGTGACATAGTTGGGAGAAAATCAAGACGAAACCTTTCAGAAGTAGAACCCTAAGCTCTCAAGACAGAACCATACCAATCTATATCCCTGTAGGGGTTCGTAGCATGGAAAACAAAAAAATTCTACTGCATGCAAACAAACAAGCCAAGATCTATCTACTAGATTGTAGCAACGAGTCGATAGAGGAACTCACCCTAGAAGATTCCAAAGTGTTTAACGAGAGCAGATTCTCGTGGGTGATATAGTCATACTCTTGCCGATCTCAAGATCGCGTAGACGATCCTTCCGGCGCTGCGTTCCGGCAGCGCTTCCGCAGTCGGTCACACGTTCGGTACTCGATGAAGACCTTCCTCTCCCTTGTTCCAGCAGGCTGCGGAGGTTGTAGCACTCTCCTCGCGATTCCGGCAGCACGACGGCGTGGTACCGGAAGTAGAGGGGAGATCTCGCAGGGCTTCGTCTTAAGCCGGAGCGAGTATGGTGGAATATGAGAGAGGCCTTGGCGATCTAGGGTTTAGAGGGCACCAAGGGAGGATGCTAGCCGGTGGCTAGGGTTAGGGTTCACCCCAACTCGGCGAGTTGGTGGTGCCCTAGGTGGCAGCAGCAGGGGTGGTGGCGCCGGCGGCTTAGGGTTAGGGTTTCGGGGTGTGAGAGGTGTAGGCTAGAGGGGCAGCCCTGCCCCTCCTTTTATAGGTGGGAGGGCACGGCCAAGGGGGAGGGAGTCCTCCCCCAAGTCGGCCTCCTTGGCTGGCGGTGGAGGAAGGAGGACTTCCTCCCCAAGTAGGTTTCCTACTCTCCCTCCACCAAGCAAACTTGTCGTTTGACTTTTCAAATTGGCGTTTGACTTTTCAAACTAGGATTTGATTTATCCCTTTATTTTGCTCAGCCATGATACCTAGTACATGATGCAACCATTCCACATTGTCATGACACATTCATGTACCCTTCCCCTCCGGAGTGTCAGACCTTCCGGACCCTTCTAGAACATTCCCGATGAAAACACCGGAATCATTCCCCAACTCCGAAACAGGACTTTCCTTATATGAATCTTATTCTCCGGACCATTCCGGATCTCCTCGTGATATCCCGGATCCCATCCGAGACTCCAAACAACATTCAGTCTCTTACTCATCATTCCATAACTACTCAAACAACATCGAATCCTTAAGTGTGTCTCCCTACAGTTCGTGAATTATGCGGACATGATCGAGACACTTCTCCGAACAATAACCAATAGAGGAATCTGGAAATTCATATGGCTCCCACATATTTCTACGATTACTTTGCGATCGAATGAACCACTTACATACGATAACAATTTCCCTTTGTCTCACGATAGTTTACTTATCCGAGGTTTTGATCGTCGGTATCTCTGCATACCTAGTTCAACTTCGTTACCGATAAGTACTCTTTTCTCGTTACCGTGGTATGTGATCCCTTGTGATCTAGTCACATGCTTGCAAGCTAATTGGATGACATTCCACCGAGAGGGCCCTGAGTATATCTATCCGTCATATGGATGGACAAATCCCACTCTTGATCCATGTGTCTCAACCCATACTTTCCGAACACTCAATGCCACCTTTATAGCCACCCAGTTACAGTGTGGTGTTGGATGTCATCAAAGCATCCTTCCGATGATGGTGATAAGCATGATCTCATGGTCGAAGGAATTAGGTTACTATGTATCAGAAAGCTTATAGCAATTGAACTATTAAAATGACTTGATCTTTATGCTACGCTTATCTATAGGAGTATGTCCATCATACCATTCTCCTAATGATATGATCCTGTTGTTAATAACATCTCAATGTTCATGATAGGGAAACCACAATCATCTATTAACCAACAAGCTAGTATTATGTAGAGGCTTTACTAGGGACTCTAATTTAGTTTACAAATCACACAAGTATTAATGTTTCCTTGTTAATACTGTTATAGCATGAATGTAAACATTTATCATAAACACAAAGATATAATAATAACTACATTTATTATTGCCTCTAGGGCATATCTCCAACAGTCTCCCACTTGCACTAGAGTCAACTAATCTAGATTACATGGTAATATAACGAACACCCATGGCAGTTTGGTGTTGGTCATGTTTTGCCCTCGGGAGAGGTTTAGTCAACAAATCCGCCACATTCAGATCTGTGTGTACTTTGCAAATCTTTATGTCACCATCTTGGACATGTTCTCGAATAGCGTGAAAACGAAGCTTGATGTGCTTCAGATTCTTGTGTGACCTTGGTTCTTGCGCATTGGCTATGGCGCCCATGTTATCACAGTAGATAGACATTGGGTCCAGCGCACTTGGAACCACACCGAGCTCTGTAATGAACTCCTTCATCCATATCGCTTCTTGTGAAGCCTCCGAAGCAGCTATGTATTCCGATTCAGTTGAAGATCTCGCCACAACGCTTTGCTTTGCACTCCTCCAGCTAACTGCTGCACCATTTCAAAGTAAATACGTATCCAGATTGTGATTTAGAATCATCCGGATCGGTGTTCCAACTAGCATCGGTGTAACCATTAACAACGAGCTATTCATCACCTCCATAAGAAAGAACCATATCCTTAGTTCTTCTCAAGTACTTAAGGATGTGTTTGACCGCTCTCCAATGATCCACTCCTGGATCACTTTGATATCCTTTTGTTCTCGACAGCCTTTCGGCCATCCGGTAAGTCCACCAAAGTCCATACTTGGTTTTCGTACATGGATCCAATTTCGGATTTCATGGCTTCTTGCCATTTATTGGAATATGGGCTCATCATCGCTTCCTCATATGTCGCAGGATCATCGGTGTTGTCCACCAACATGACACTCATAACGGGATCATACCAATCAGGAGTGGTACGAGTTCTCGTTGACCTGCGAGGTTCTGTAGCAACTTCAACCGAAGTTTCATGATCATCATCATCAGCTTCCTCTCTTATTGGTGTAGGCGCTACAGGAACTTCTTCCGGTGCTGCGCTACTCGCAAGTTCGAGAGAAGGTTCAACAACCTCGTCGAGTTCTACTTTCCTTCCAGTCACTTCTTTCGAGAGAAATTCTTTCTCTAGAAAGGATCCATTCTTGGCAACGAAGATTTTGCCTTCGGATCTATGATAGAAGGTATACCCAATAGTTTCCTTCGGGTATCCTATGAAGACGCATTTTTCCGCTTTGGGTTCAAGCTTGTCCGGCTGTAACTTCTTTACATAGGCTTCGCAATCCCAAACTTTAAGGAACGACAATTTAGGTTTCTTCCCAAACCATAATTCATACGGTGTCGTTTCAACGGATTTAGATGGTGCCCTATTTAAAGTGAATGCGGCTGTTTCTAGTGCATAACCCCAAAATGATAGCGGTAAATCTGTAAGTGACATCATAGAACGAACCATATCTAAGAGAGTTCGATTACGACGTTCAGACACACCATTACGCTGTGGTGTTCCCAGCGGTGTCAATTGTGAAAGTATTCCGCATTTCTTTAAATGCTCACCAAACTCGTAACTTAGATATTCACCTCCACGATCAGAACGTAGAAATTTAATCTTCTTGTTACGTTGATTCTCCACCTCACTTTGAAATTCCTTAAACTTATCGAAAGTTTCAGACTTATGTTTCATGAAATAGATATACCCATATCTACTCAAGTCATCCGTGAAGGTAAGAACATAACGATAACCACCGCGCGTTGCTACACTCATTGGACCACACACATCGGTATGTATGATTTCCAATAAGTCCGTAGCTCGCTCCATCATACCAGAAAATGGAGTCTTAGTCATTTTACCCATCAGACATGCTTCGCATCTTTCAAGTGATTTGAAATCAAGTGATTCAAGAAGTCCATCAGAATGGAGTTTCTTCATACGCTTCACTCCAATGTGACCAAGACGACAGTGCCACATATAGGTCGAGTTATCGCTCAATTTCAAACGTTTAGCTTCAATGTTATTAATATGTGTATTTCCACTATCGAGATTCAATACGAATAGACCATCTATCAAAGGTGCATGTGCATAAAACATATTACTCATATAAATCGAACAACCATTATTCTCGGACTTAAACAAGTAACCGTCTCGCAATAAACAAGATCCCGATATAATGTTCATGCTTAACGCAGGCACCAAATAACAATTATTTAAGTATAAAACTAATCCTGATGGTAGATTAAGAGGTAGCGTGCCGACCGCGATCACATCAACCTTTGATCCATTTCCAACGTGCATCGTCACCTCGTTCTTCGCTAGCTTTCATTTATTCTGCAGCACCTGTTTCGAGTTACAAATATGAGCAACCGAACCAGTATCAAATACCTAGGCATTACTACGAGTACTAGTGAGATACACATCAATAACATGTATATCGGATATACCTTTCTTCTTGATGTTGCCGTTCTTCAAATCCGCCAAGTACTTTGGGCAATTCCGCTTCCAGTGACCCTCTCCCTTGCAGTAAAAGCACTCAGTATCAGGCTTAGGTCTAGCCTTGGTCTTTTTTGTCGGTGCGGCAACTTTCTTACCACCCTTCTTGAAGTTTCCCTTTTGCTTAGACTTGCCTTTATTGAATTTGGTGGTCTTATTGACCATCAACACTTGGTTCTCTTTATTGATCTCCACTTCTGCAGATTTCAACATGGAGAAGAGTTCTGGCAACTGCTTGTTCATGCTTTGGATATTGTAGTTCATCACAAAGTTCTTGTAACTTGGTGGTAGTGATTGGAGGACACGGTAAATCCCCAAAGCATTAGGAATCACTATACCCAAGCTTTGGAGTTTGTTTACGTGCCCAGACATCTTAAGCACATGCTCACTGACGGAGCTGCCCTCTTCCATCTTGCAGTTAAAGAACTTTTCAGAAGCCTCATAACTCTCAACTGCCGCGTGAGTCTCAAATATCAACTTGAGTTCACGGACAATATCATGTGGGTCATGGTTCTCAAACCTTTTCTGAAGCTCCGATTCCAAACCATACAAGATAGCACACTGAACTGTGGAGTACTGATTCTTCCGAGCGAGGTAAACATTCTTTACTTCATCAGTAGCATCAGCTGCAGGCGGGTCACCCAGCGGTGCATCCAGCACATAGGTCAAATTACCAGCATTGAGGACAATCCTCAAGTTGCGGAACCAATCCGCGAAGTTGCTTCCATTGTTTTTCAACTTTTCTTTCTCTAGGAACGCATTAAAATTGATGGTAGGGGCTGCCATTGATCTACAACATATTTGCAATAGTTTAGACTAAGTTTATGACAAATTGAGTTCTAATTAATAGTTAAATTAATCTAGGTGAACTCTCACTGAAAACAATATCCCTCACATTGTTTTAGTGATCACACGAACCAAATCCACCACATCAAAACCGATCATCACGAGAGTTGATATAGCTTCAATGGAGAACAATCGACATGTTCATCATATCTACTATATGATTCATGCTTTACCTTTCGGTGATCCGTGTTCCGAGACCATGTATGTACATGCTAGGCTCGTCAAGATCAAACCTTAGCTTCCGCATGAGCAAATCTGGCTTGGTCACGTTGTATACACTTGCAGAATATAACACACCCGATCATCACGTGGTGCTTCGAAACAACAAGCTTTAGCAACGGTGCTTACTAAGGATGACCACTTTAAAACTTGAAATTTGTGTGCTTGAGGGATCATCTTATAATGCTATTGTCGTTAACTAAGCAATATAAGATGCATAAAAGGATTAACATCACATGCAATTCATAATATGTGATATGATATGGCCTTTCTTCTTTGTGCTTCCGATCTCCATCTTCAAGCACGAACATGATCTCCATCATCACCGGCATTGCATCAAGGTCAATGATGCCGCTCCATGGTTGTCGTCCACCAGCTTCAACTATTACAACTACTTTGAATAGACACGCGGGTCTTAACAGAATTTAAAGACAACCATATGGCTCCTGCCGGTTGCCAACTTACAATAAGGATCATTGCATACATCAAATATAATCACAATCATGGCCATATCACATCACAGCACACCCCTGCAAAACAAAGTTAGATGCCTCTAATTTTCTTTTGCATATTTTACGTGGTTTGGGGCTTTTAATAAGTGTTGATCTAACTTACGAACAAGAACCACAACGTTGATGTTTGAACTATCAAGTGCCCGTTGTAAATTGGATATATATTATAATGGGAGAGACAGACACCCACAAAGCCACTTATTCAATACAAGTTTCATGTTGAGCGTGGAGCAAGTCTCATGAACGATGTCATGTAAGGTTAGCCCAGGCCGCTTCATCCCATCATACCGCAAGATGCAAAGTACACAAGAAGCAATTGATAATAAAAGCACCACCGCCCACAATGACCATTGTGTTCTACTCGTGCAACAGATCTACATATAGACACGGCTCTGATACCACCGTAGGGGTTCGTAGCATGGAAAACAAAAAAATTCTACCTCGTGCAAACAAACAAGCCAAGATCTATCTACTAGATTGTAGCAACGAGTCGATAGAGGAACTCACCCTAGAAGATTGCAAAGTGTTTAACGAGAGCAGATTCTCGTGGGTGATGTAGTCGTACTCTTGCCGATTTCAAGATCGTGTAGACGATCCTTCCGGCGCTGCATTCCGGTAGCGCTTTCGCAGTCGATCACACGTTCGGTACTCGATGAAGACCTTCCTCTCCCTTGTTCTAGCAGGCAGCGGAGGTTGTAGCACTCTCCTCGCGATTCCGGCAGCACGACGGCGTGGTACCGGAAGTAGAGGGGAGATCTCGCAGGGCTTCGCCTTAAGCCGAAGCGAGTATGGTGGACTATGAGAGAGGCCTTGGCGATCTAGGGTTTAGAGGGCACCAAGGGAGGAGGCTAGCCGGAGGCTACGGTTAGGGTTCACCCCAACGCGACAAGTTGGTGGTGCCCTAGGCGGCGGCGACAGCAGCAGGGGTGGTGGCGCCGGCGGCTTAGGGTTAGGGTTTCGGGGTGTGAGAGGTGTAGGCTAGAGGGGCAGCCCTGCCCCTCCTTTTATAGGTGGGAGGGAGCGGCCAAGGGGGAGGGAGTCCTCCCCCAAGTCGGCCTCCTTGGCCGGTGGTGGAGGGAGGAGGACTTCCTCCCCAAGTAGGTTTCCTACTCTCCCTCCACCAAGCAAACTTGCCGTTTGACTTTTCAAATTGGCGCTTGACTTTTCAAACTAGGATTTGATTTATCCCTTTATTTTGCTCAGCCATGATACCTAGTACATGATGCAACCATTCCACATTGTCATGACACATTCATGTACCCTTCCCCTCTGGAGGGCCGGACCTTCCGGACCCTTCTAGAACATTCCCGATGAAAACACCGGAATCATTCCCCAACTCCGAAACAGGACTTTCCTTATATGAATCTTATTCTCCGGACCATTCTGGATCTCCTCGTGATATCCCGGATCCCATCCGAGACTCCGAACAACATTCAATCTCTTACTCATCAATCCATAACTACTCAAACAACATTGAATCCTTAAGTGTGTCTCCCTACGGTTCGTGAATTATGCGGACATGATCGAGACACTTCTCCGAACAATAACCAATAGAGGAATCTGGAAATTCATATGGCTCCCACATATTTCTACGATTACTTTGCAATTGAATGAACCACTTACATACGATACCAATTTCCCTTTGTCTCACGATAGTTTACTTATCCGAGGTTTTGATCGTCGGTATCTCTGCATACCTAGTTCAACCTCGTTACCGATAAGTACTCTTTTCCCGTTCCCGTGGTATGTGATCCCTTGTGATCTAGTCACATGCTTGGAAGCTAATTGGATGACATTCCACCGAGAGGGCCCAGAGTATATCTATCCGTCATATGGATGGACAAATCCTACTCTTGATCCATGTGTCTCAACCCATACTTTCCGAACACTCAATGCCACCTTTATAGCCACCCAGTTACGGTGTGGTGTTTGATGTCATCAAAGCATCCTTCCGGTGATGGTGATAAGCATGATATCATGGTCGAAGGAATTAGGTTACTATGTATCAGAAAGCTTATAGCGATTGAACTATTAAAATTTCTTGATCTTTATGGTACGCTTATCTATAGGAGTATGTCCATCATACCATTCTCCTAATGATATGATCATGTTGTTAATAACATCTCAATGTTCATGATAGGGAAACCACAATCATCTATTAACCAACAAGCTAGTATTATGTAGAGGCTTTACTAGGGACTCTAATTTAGTTTACAAATCACACAAGTATTAATGTTTCCTTGTTAATACTGTTATAGAATGAATGTAAACATTTATCATAAACACAAAGATATAATAATAACTACATTTATTATTGCCTCTAGGGCATATCTCCAATAATCCCCTACATCTGCTACTCATGTCGGGTCAGGTTTCCACAACTTACTTAGCTAAGATAGGAATGACATGCGGCTCTACCGGAAGCCTACACAAGAAACATATCCAATCTCTGAAGACTAGGTGTGCTTTTCGCAATAAAACCATCCAACATCATCAATCCATCACACCCAGTAGATTCATTGAATTTCAGTTGTTTTCATTGTAACAAAACATAAATTTTCATAACATAATCAATCATGATTCCCTTTGCGTATATAATAAGCATGGCTACACAATTACAATACTATGGCTCGAAGGAATCAAGTCATGAAGATGTGTCAATCATGCATGGGTGTCATAGAATAGTAGTAAAACAAAATCCTACACATGCATCATTAATGAAAATCATACAACATGCATAGGAAAATAGTAGAACATTTATGATAGCTCTACTTGCCTTTATTGTAGATATAGTCGTTCAGATAATCCTCATATTTATAATGGTTATACTCGTCATAGTCACATTAGTTTCACTACTCGTAAATCTAACATTTGAAACAAAGCACAACAAACACACCATTCAAAATATTTCAAACATGCAACAATACAATAAAATAATGATAAACAAATGCATGCACGATGATTTAATATGGCATAGTGGTTGTATTTAGTTCTCTAAACATTATTACTACCTCCATTCCGGTTTATAAGGCAAATACGTACTTCGAGAAAATAGTTTGACTATAAATTTGGTCAACAAAATACAAACTATATTTAATAAAAATTATATCATTAGATTCATATTTTAAATACGGTTTTGATGGTATAATTTTTGTAACATATAATTCATATATTGTTGAGCAAATTTATGGTCAAACTATTTTCTCAAAATACGTTTTTGCCCTATAATCCGGAATGGAGGGAGTAGATCACATTATGCATGTGAAAAATCATTTAATGCAATAAAGCATTCATTATTAAAACTATATCAATTTAAATAGGGGTTTACTCACTTTAATTAAAGCTCTAATGTTTATGTTGTACTAAATTATTAATTAATACTAAAGGATAAGTAAATCAATTTAGAGCCAGTAACAATTGGAATCAACCAGAAAGCATTTACATATCCTTTTTATGATTTAATTACTAAAATGAATTCAAAGCTTTATGCAATAATTTTTATTTCATCGGTACCAAATAATTGTATAGCAATTCCTGTGGATGGTTATGATCAAAATAAAATAGTGGCAATTGGTTTTACTTAATTTGGAGTCCTCGATAATATTTTATGATTTAAATACTAGTTAAAAGAGTTTAAATTATTCAAAATCTTTGCTTGGACAAAATTTAGGTCTAAGACCATATTATTGTATTATATGAAATTAGGAATCCATATATACCTTATTTTTATTTTTATGATCTATAAATAATTTATTATGATTTATTTACTACAAAAGGGAAATTAAACTAATTAAATTACTTTAGTAAATGTATACTGTAAAAGTTGGATCTAACGGCATATTAATATTCTTTATATCTTTTGAATCCATAGATATATTATTTGCAATTTTTGGATATGTAAATAATTTCCTATGAATTATACAATATCTAGTGAATTACTGGTTATTTCTATTTATTTAATCAATTCTTAAAACACATTCCTCGATATTTCTATTTATTTAATGAATTCTTAAAAAATCAAAAGTCCTAATTCTTCTTGCGATCAGGAAACGATGACTTGGACTATCTATTTTTACCGGCGACAAAAGCCGGTTCTGGGTTTGTCCCAGAGATCATGTGGCGGAAACATGGTCTCCTCCTCCTCTCTTCTCCTTGATCATTCATCGTCGAGCAGCATGTCGGTGATGAGCGGCTGAAGCGTCCGCAAGTTGGCTTGGTGGCGGTGTACGATGTTGTTGATACGTCGGAAACGTATCTATAATTTTTGATGTCACATGCTTGTTTAGTATCTACTTTTCTTTGCTTTGTCTATACTTTGAGGTGTTTTTATATGTTTTCTAGTACTAACCTATTAACAAGATGCCACCATGCCAATTGCATGTTTTCTTCTATTTTTGGTTTCAGAAAGGCAGAAAATCAATATTCTCGGAATTGGATGGGACAAAAGCCAAAGTCAATATTTTACCGTGGGAAACACGGAGCCAGAATATGAGACGGAGGGGAGGCACCCAGGGGCCACACCCCTGGCGGCGCGGGCTATCCCTAGCCGCGCCTAGGGGTGTGACCACCCTGGCCGCCCCCTGCCTCGCCTCTTCGCCTATAAAGACCCCCCGATGCAGAAACCCTAAGTACCCGATCAATATTCCACGAAACTGTCTCTAGCCGTCGCCACCATCGTCCCTAGATTGGGGGATCTGAAGCTCTTCCCGGCACCCTGACGGAGGGGAGATCATCCCAGAGGCCTTCTTCTTCATCATGCCAGCCTCCGATATAAAGTGTGAGTAGTTCCACCTTGGACTACGGGTCCATGTAGTAGCTAGATGGTTGTATCTCCTCCTTTGTGCTACCATGTTTAGATCTTGTGATCTCCGTTCATGATCAAGATCATCTATTTGTAATCATGCATGTTGTGTTTGCGGGGATCCGATGGATATTGAGATTACTATGTCAGACTGATTAATGGTTTTGTTTTATTGATTTTATCATGTCTGTGTTGTTTGTGATCTTGCATGCTCTCCGTTTCTAGTAGCTATCTTAGCCAAGTAGATGCTAGTGACTCCAAGAGGGGGTATTTATGCTCGATAGTGGGTTCATGCCTCTATTTAATCTAAGAGAAGTGACAGAAATCTCTAAGGTTGTAGATGTGTTGTTGCCACTAGGAAGAAAACAATGGTCTCTTGTTCATGGAACAAGTATATTATTTACCTTACACACTTTGCTTAAAGCATTTATTCGTTGCTTGTAACTTAATACTGGAGGGGGTTTGGATGATAACCTGAAGGTGAATTTCTAGTCATAGATGCAGTTGGATGGCGGTCTATGTATCTTGTTGTATTGCCCAATCGAATCTCATAGGATCATGAATGTATAGTATTGCATTATTATACCTTGCTCAGTCATGTTAATTGTCCTGCTGCAATTTGTTTACCCAACATGCCATGTTTGTTTATCTGAAGGAGAACACCTCTAGTGAACTATGGACCCTGGTCCAATCTTTACCAAAGATACATCTTCCACTGTTACTGTTTACTTTTTGCAAACCACTATTACCTTCCACACCATACAGTTAATTCTTTGTTACAACAACCGGTGAGATTGAAAATCTCACTGTTCGTTGGGGCAAAGTCTTGAGTTTGTGTTATGCAGGTCTCCAAGTTGCTAGCAACACCTTTGAGTCGTTTCCTTCCTCCTACTGGTTCGATAACCTCGGTTTCTTACTGAGGGAAGACTTGTTGATGTGCTCATCACACCTTTCTCTTGGGGTCTTCCAACGAAGCGCTACCACGCGCCATCAGTTGTCCCTGAGACGCCGAAGCGCGCGGCCAAACTCCTGCAAGTCATCCTTGCCAAGCTTTTCCACGTCGGCTTCCCACCAGAATCTCTTCCCTGCCATAGCCGGTCATAGCTTCTGCAGAGGGAGTCCATGGCTCCCTCCTCTGAAATGGTTATACCCCGCGCGTACACGATATTAGCATACCTGGTCCAGCCCAAGGAGGGCCCACGACAAATATACGCTGGCCCATGAAGATTTTTCGGGTGGCCAAGGCCCATGACGCCTTCGGATCCTTGGAGAGCAAGACTAGAGTAGATAGAAAATTCAAAGGGGTAAACCCTAAAACTTGTAACCGACTCGGTCTGTGCCTGGGACCTGCCTAACTCTATATAAAGGCTAGGAGGACACGACCTAGATCTCTGACCTCATACTTTCGCATAGACATCTCCACGCCAGATTGCATCTGCGCACCCCTGTAACCTTCGGTTCCGCCGTAATCAAGAGCAGACAAGCAGGAGTAGGGTTTTTCCTCCGGGGGCCTGAACCTGGGTAAACCTCGTGTCCCGTGTTGCTTGTTTGCTAACCGTTCCGTGATCTCCAGCATCCCCATCTTCTCCAAAACCCAAGTCCATAACAATGGGCATTGACGAGTCGAAACCTCGTCATCCTCCGCTCCCACCATTGTCCTAGTTTCCTCCGCCTCATTTCTCTCATCACCGCCGCAATCGTCTTCTTGATCTTTCGGTGCCTATTGATCGCCATGAAGGGCCTTATCTGTAGGGATGGTGAAATTTGGTGACTGCTGCCCGGCGATGAGAAGTGAGAGATGAACAAAGCTCTGCTCTCGCTTTCGTCGTCTCCTCTTTTTCTCTTGTCGTCACCGTCATCGTCTCCTCCTCCTTGCTCTGCTTTGAGTTGGCAGCGTAGGTCATCAATGAGAAGCATGAGCTTCCCGATGATGTGGCGGACACTCCTGCAGCGTACGTTGGCCTTGAGCCGCTTGAGCGCCAAGGCGAACTCCTGTAGGTCGTCCTTGCGGAGTTTTTCGACGTCTTCCTCCCACCAGAAGCGCTTCATTCCCTGCCATAGCTGGTCGTAGCTTCTCCAAGAGGGCCCCCTCCGCTCTCTCCGCCTCCCTGGTCTCCTTTGGCTCCTTTGTCATCACCGCCGCAATCGTATTTTCGCTCTTGTGGTGTCGATCGATCGTGAGGGCCAAGGTGTTATTTGTAGGGATCAGGAGATTTGGACGCGGCTGGCCGATGATGGGAAGTGAGAGACGGACAAGGCAAGCACCACGCCCGATCTTTACTTGTTTTTTTAGAAGATAGTACAACACAGACGCTTATAAACATGCACGTACACTCACCCCTATGAGCATCTCTGAAGGACTGAGTCAATATATCTTGAGGTTGACGAAGTCACCGCATACGCCTTGTCCTTGACGAGCACGTCACCTACCACTTAAATAAAAGTGCCGGATAATCTTAGAATAAATCCAAATAAATGCAAACGTCCATGCCACCCAACAATCAGAGCCAAGCTCCGTTTGTGATCTTTCCTTGTTTGTAACTATGTATATGTATATCAAAAGAAGGAGAAAATATTGTAAGAGTCCGGGTCCCGACCGAAGACCCCAGGATGGAAAGTATCTATCCCCTATAGCAACTCAAGGTGACTTTTATAGTACCTTGTACTCTAATAGAGTTGAATCTCTCAACTCATGCGGCTAGTTAGCTCTGTTGTTTCACACAACGAACAAGATATATATGGCTTTATGGCCTCGGACTGTATCACACAGTCGACCTTTTCTTTTTTGTCGATTCTTCTTCTGTCAAAATGAACATATTGATTACAGGTGTTATAAATATAGTCACGCACGCATGCACTAATCCATGCATCTAGGCCACACCGGCCACTAATTCAACTAACTATGCATGTACTCACGCACTAATAGCTATGACCGATCTTATCCTAAAATCTCTTTAGTGACCACACGACCAGGAACACATGCACACATCCAGGTAGCCCTGTCACGCACAGCAGCCTCTCGCCACCGTCAGCACCTCGCTAGCCCTCCGCCTCACACGGCCAGCAGCATCTCGCCTTCCACTCAGACTGAACTAACTACATTATCTAAACTAACTAATTTAACTAATGCAAACAATTAAATCAAGATTAGATCTAACAATCACCCCTTAATATTGATTCCCAATTCTTCATGGAGTTTCATAGAAGATTCGGCTCATCGACAACGTACCGACCGAGTAGTGCCTTGTCTTCTCCATCATCATTGTTGCCGTTCTTCTTCTTCTCCGGACACTCCGATGCAAAGTGCCCAAGTTCCTGGTAATTGAATCAACACACCTTCTTCTTGTCCCTGCCATAATTCTTCTTCTTCATGCGCTCCAGCCATTGCTGCTTGGTGAGGATCAGGTGGGTGCCATCGTGCTGCCGACCCTCCCCTTCCTCCATGTCGAATTCCTCCTCCACAGCCAAGAAACGACCCGTCAGCTCCTCCACCATCATGTTCTTGAGATCGAGCAGTTGTGTGATGGAGTGCGCGAGCTGCTTGAACCTCTTTGGCATGACCCGAAGGAACTTCAACACGGCCTTGTGCTCGGAGATGCCATCTTCCAGAACCTCCAGGTCGTGCATGATGCCGGTGATTCGCATGGCGAACTGCTCCACCTTCTCGCCATCCTTGAACTGGATGTTCTCGAACTCGATGCGGTGAGTTTGCGCCCTTGCCTCATGGACGCACTCAAAGCCCAACCTCAAAGTTTTGAGGGTGTCCCAAGCCTTCTTTGCGGTGCTCTTCACCGCCAGCATCTAGTACATCTCTGGCGGCACAGCACGAAGGTTGGCGCCCAAAGCCTTACGGTCGTCGTGGTAGCCGCCGACGCCATGCTCGACCACCTCCCATCGATGTTGTCCATGCAATTGCACTCGCATGACGAGCGCCCAGTCGGAGTAGTTTGTGCGGCTCAGCATGAGAGGTGGCGCCGCCGCCACGACAAAGCCATGTCGAACCACATGCTCGACGATGCGGAGATCGCTGCCGCCACCTCCGCTACCGCCGGTGTCGCTGAGTTGTGCCCTTTGTGGATTGAGCGGCTCCTCCGCCGCCTTCTTCTCCCACTCCGCCGCCATGGCCTTCTCATGAGCAGCGTCATCCGCCATCACCACAGGCACCAACAGCGGAGGGCTCTGATACCAAATGATAGAGCTAAATCTCTCAACTCATGCAGCTAGATAGCTCTGTTGTTTCACACAACGAATAAGATACACAATGACTTTTTGGCCTCGGCCTGTATCACATAGCCGAGCTTTTTTTCTCTGTCTATTCTCCTTCTGTCAAAATAAACATGCTGATTACAGGTGCTATAAATAGACTCACACATGCATGCACTAACCCCACGCACCTAGGCCACATCAGCCACTAATTCAACACAATATGCATGCACTCAAACACTAATAGCTATGACCAATCTTATCCTAGAATCTCTCTAATGACCACACAACCAGGGAAGCATGTACACATCCAGTTAGCCCAGTCATGCACACAAGCCTCTTGCCACCGTCAGCATCTTGCCAGCCCTCCGCCTCACACAGCCAGCAGCATCTCGCCTTCCACTTAGGCTGAACTAACTATATTATCTAAACTAACTACATGCAGAACAAATTTAGCTAATGCAAACAATTAAATCAAGATTAGACCTAACATACTCCATATATAAGAGGGAGTACCAATAAACTTCAACCGTTGATTGAAAAGGGTAATTCAGACTTTCTCTTTGGCTAACGAAGAGGTATTTTGTAGTAAAAAAAGTAAAGGGCCTTCATCTCTATCAGACCCTGCACCATGAACACAACCTGTTCGGCCTACATCTCCTCGACGCCCTCTCACCGTCCTATCTCCGCATCTCCGGTCATCTCGTCGCCCATGTTCGCATTGGCCGCCGCGCTGCTCTGTATTCTTATGTCGGTGACGCTAGCATCATTCCATATATAGATTTCTCAAATAAAAAAATTCGTGTTGACAGTTAATACGATCTAGTCAAATTTGAATTTAATTTCTCCTCTTCTGAGATAACAGTCCACCCCCATCCCCGTAGGAGCTACCATCCAGTCAACAAACTGACATGTAGAACAATCAAATCTGAAGGAACAAAGTTAAATATCCATCAGTTCATGCATGTGGCCCTCACCAATACATGCCGTGCAGGTGTAGCGCTCATCCCTTCGTCTCCAAACATATAGTACTCCCATGTGACAAAAAAAGATCCTAGAGGGGGCATGGCGTTTGACGTGGCGACCCTGGCGGACTTTTTTCCTCCTGTCCATGACCCTGGCCGGAGGGAACGTCGGCACGTTGGCGTCTCAGGCGCGTTCACGTCTAGCGAGAGAGGTGAGGGGACTCCGTCCTTACAAGTGGGGCTGCAGTGGATCCTGTTACCGTCTCCGTCCTAGGGCATTCTCGGGGCTGCTCCGTCTGGAGAAGCGGCACATCCCACCTCGACGGCGACGGAAACAGCAGCATGATGACCCACAAGTATAGGGGGGTGTATCGTAGTACTTTCAATAAATATGAGTGTCGATCCCAACGAGGAGCAGAAGCTGTAGGGGTTCGTAGCATGAAAACAAAAAAATTCTACCGCATGCACACAAACAAGCCAAGATCTATCTACTAGATTGTAGCAACGAGTCGATTAGAGTACTTACCCTCGAAGATTCCAAAGCGGTTAACGAGAGCGGATTCTCGTGGGTGATGTAGTCGTACACTTGCCGATCTCAAGATCGCGTAGACGATTCTTCCGGCACTGCGTTCCGGCAGCGCTTCCACAGTCGGTCACACGTTTGGTACTCGATGAAGATCTTCCTCTCCCTTGTTCCAGCAGGCAGCAGAGGTTGTAGTTCTCCCCTCGTGATTTCGGTAGCACGACGGCGTGGTGTCAGAAGTAGAGGGAAGATCCTGCAGGGCTTCACCTAAGCCAGAGCAGGTTATGGTGGGAATTAGGGTTTCCGGCGATCTAGGGTTTAGAGGGCCGGAGAGGAGGAGGTGGAGTCAGCGGCGGCGACAATCCGGCGGTGGCGCGAGGCGGCGGTGGCGGTGCTGCGGTGCTGGCGGTGGTATGGGGAGGGGCTGGTTATGTGTCTCTTGGGGCACCCCCCTCCCCTCTATTTATGAGAGGAAGGGCAGATTGGGAGAGGGGAGTTTGAATCCTTCCCCAACTCCCTCTCCTTGTTGTCTTGTGGTGGAGGGAAATAAGGATTCTTTCCTTCCTCCACTAGGAAACATTGTCCCAGTTGACTTTTCAAACTAGCCTTTTGACTATCAATTTGGAGCTTAATTTCTTTCTTACAAATGCCCAACCAAGTGACCTATGACATGATACAATCATTCTACTTTATTCATGACACATTCATGTACCCTTCCCCTTTCGGTCCGGTGAACCTTCTAGACCCTTCTAGATCATTCCGGTGAAAACACCAGAATCATTCTCGAACTCCGGAATTGGACTTTCTTATATGAATCTTATTCTCCGGACCATTCCGGATCTCCTCGTGATATCCCGGATCCCATCCGAGACTCCGAACAACATTCGGACTCCCTACCTACATTCCATATCTACTAAACAACATCAAATCATTAAGTGTGTCTTCCTACGGTTCGTGAATTATGCAGACATGACCGAGACTCTTCTCCAATCAATAACCAATAGAGGAATCTAGAAATTCATATGGCTCCCAGATATTTCTACGATTACTTTGCGATCGAAAGAACAATTTACATACCATACCAATTTCCCTTTGTCTCGCGATAGTTTACTTATCCGAGGTCTGATCATCGCTATCTCTGCATACCTAGTTCAACCTCATTACCGATAAGTACTCTTTTCTCGTTCCCGTGATATGTGATACTTTGTGAGCCAGTCACATGCTTGCAAGATAATTGGATGACATTCCACCGAGAGGGCCCAAAGTATATCTATCTGTCATATGGATGGACAAATCCCACTCTTGATCCATGTGCCTCAACACATACTTTCCGAACACTCAACGCCACCTTTATAGCCACCCAGTTACGGTGTGGTGTTTGATGTCATCAAAGCATCCATCCGGTGATGGTGATTAGCATGATCTCGTGGTTGAAGGAATTAGGTTACTATGTATCAGAAAGCTTATAACAAATGAACTATTGAAATGACTTGATCTTTATGCTACGCTTATCTATAGGAGTATGTCCATCACACCATTCTCCTAATGGTATGATCTTGTTGTTAATAACATCTCAATGTTCATGATCAGGAAACCATGATCATATTAACCAACAAGCTAGTTTAACAAGATGCTTTACTAGGGACTCTTTTATCTTTACAAATCACACAAGTATTAATGTTTCTGGTTAATACAATTATAGCATGGTATGTAAACATTTATCATAAGCATGAATATATGATAATAACCTCTTTATTATTGCCTCTTGGGCATATTGTTGGAGATATGCCCAAGAGGCAATATTAAAGTGGTTATTATCATATCTTCATACTTATGATAAATGTTTACATACCATGCTATAATTGTATTAACCGGAAACATTAATACTTGTGTGATTTGTAAACATAAAAGAGTCCCTAGTAAAGCCTCTTGTTAAACTAGCTTGTTGGTTAATATATGATCATGGTTTCCTGATCATGAACATAGAGATGTTATTAACAACAGGGTCATATCATTAGGAGAATGATGTGATGGACATACTCCTATAGTTAAGCGTAGCATAAAGATCAAGTCATTTAATATAGTTCATTTGCTATAAGCTTTCTGATACATAGTAACCTAATTCCTTCGACCATGAGATCATGCATATCACCTTTTCCAGAAGGATGCTTTGATGACATCAAACACCACACCGTAACAGGGTGGCTATAAAGGTGGCATTGAGTGTTCAGAAAGTATTGGTTGAGACACATGGATCAAGAGTGGGATTTGTCCATCCATATGACGGATAGGATTCAATGTTGTTGAGTAGTTATGGAATGATGAGTAAGAGACCGAATGTTGTTCGGAGTCTCGGATGGGATCCGGGATATCACGAGGAGATCCGGAATGGTCCGGAGAATAAGATTCATATAAGGAAAGTCCTGTTTCGGAGTTGGGGAATGATTCCGGTGTTTTCATCGGGAATGTTCTAGAAGGTTCCGAAATGTCCGGCACTCCGGAGGGGAAGGGTACATGAATGTGTTATATCAAGTTGGTATGATTGCATTATGTACTTGGTGTCATCGCTGTACCAAATAGAGGGTTTATTCAAATCCTAGTTTGAAAAGTCAAACGGCTAGTTTTGGGAAAGAGGAGAAGGAGGTTTGAAACCGACTTGGGGGAGGAGTTCCTCCTCCCACCGTCGGCCCACTTTGGGTCCGAGTTGGGGAGGGACTCCCCTCCCCAGGCGCACCTCCCTCCACCTATAAGAGGAGGGGCAGGGCTCCCCTCCTAGACACAAGTTGCCTCCCTCTAAACCAAAACCCTAGCCACAGCCTAGGGATTTCTCCCAAGCCGCCGAGTTAGAGCTTCTAATTGCCCTAGACGCTGGTTTAGCCCCTTCTAATTGGTGTGTCTAAACCCTAGATCACCAAGTCTCTCTCATAGTCCACCATACTCGCTCCGGCTTAAGGCGAAGCCCTGCGAGATCTCCCCTCTACTTCTGGTACCACGCCGTCGTGCTGCCGGAATCGCGAGGAGAGTGCTACAACCTCCGCTGCCTGCTGGAACAAGGGAGAGGAAGGTCTTCATCGAGTACTGAACGTGTGACCGACTGCGGAAGCGCTGCCGGAACGCAGCGCCGGAAGGATCGTCTACGCGATCTTGAGATCGGCAAGTGTACGACTACATCACCCACGAGAATCTGCTCTCGTTAACCGCTTTGGAATCTTCGAGGGTGAGTTCCTCTATCGACTCGTTGCTACAATCTAGTAGATAGATCTTGGCTTGATCATAGATTAGATCTTGATTATGTGTTCATGCGGTAGAAATTTTTTGTTTTCCATGCTACGAACCCCTACAGTGGTATCAGAGCCAGGTTGATATGTAGATCTGTTGCACGAGTAGAACACAATGGTCATTGTGGGCGTTGATGCTTTTGTTGTCGATTGCTTCTTGTGTACTTTGCATCTCGCGGGATGGTGGGATGAAGCGGCCCGGGCTAACCTTACATGACATTGTTCATGAGACTTGCTCCACGCTTGACATGCAACTTGTATTGCATTAGTGGCTTTGCGGGTGCCTGTTTCTCCCAACATAGTTAAGATTCAATTTACAACGGGTGATTGACAATACTAGTATCAATGTTGTGGTTCTTGTTCGTAAGTTAGAACGACACTTATTGAAAGCCCCAAACCACGTAAAACATGCAAAGAAAATTAGAGACGTCTAACTTTGTTTTGCAGGGGTATGCTGTGATGTGATATGACCATGATTGTGATTATATTTGATGTATGCAATATTCCTTATTGTAAGTTGGCAACCGGCAGGAGCCATATGGTTGTCTTTAAATTCTGTTAAGACCCGTGTGTCTATTCAAAGTAGTTGTAATAGTTGAAGCCGGTGGACGACAACCATGGAGCGGCGTCATTGACCTTGATGCAATGCCGGTGATGATGGAGATCATGTTCGTGCTTGAAGATGGAGATCGGAAGCACAAAGAAGAAAGGCCATATCATATCACATATTATGAATTGCATGTGATGTTAATCCTTTTGTGCATCTTTAATTGCTTAGTTCACGACAGTAGCATTATAAGATGATCCCTCAAGCACACAATTTCAAATCATAAAGTGTTCACCCTTAGTTAGCACCGTTGCTAAAGCTTGTTGTTTTGAAGCACCACGTGATGATCGGGTGTGTTAGATTCCGCAAGTGTATACAACGTGAGCAAGCCAGATTTGCTCATGCGGAAGCTAAGGTTTGATCTTGACAAGCCTAGCATGTACAGACATGGTCTCGGAACACAGATCACCGAAAGGTAAAGCATGAGTCATATAGTAGATATGATGAACATGTTGATTGTTCGCCATTGAAGCTACATCAACTCTCGTGATGATCGGTTTTGATGTGGTGGATTTGGTTCGTGTGATCACTAAAACAATGTGAGGGATATTGTTTTGAGTGGGAGTTCAACAGCAATTTGTTTAAAAGTTGAACACTATTTATCATAAATTAAATCAAAGTGAATTTGCATAGTTGTTGTAGTCATTGGCATCCGTTTACCACCTTGCGCTTAGTTTTAATTGAGATGATAGAACTATAGAATTCTGGTTAGTTACTTTACGAACTGGTATCGTATTGTTTTTTGAAGTGTTAATCTAAAGTTTAAAAGTCCTATTGCAAACTTTCAGTAAAGTTCCGGTTACTCCATGAAGATTAATAATTGGTATTAAAAACAAGAGTGACAATTCCAAGTGTTAGTGTATGAGTATCATGTTTGTCTCCATGATTCTTGATATTCAAAGGATTGTCTTAATATCAAGGTTATCTAGGATCTGAAAGAGTTGTTTCAGAAACCATGATGTGTGGAAGATATTGTGATATCTGAAACAAAGTTTTGGTTGCAACATGATAGAGTATAATATGGCAAAAGTCATGTTCTCGTATTTGATGAGAATTTGCAAAAGGTTGAAGACACTAGTTGTCCTAATCCTCCAAAATGTTTTGGAGAGCAACATTATACTCGCAGTTCACCGTTATAAGCTAAAAGTAGCTTGATCATGGATAATTCCATGATAAGGGTGAATATTTGATGTAGGTAAAGTGTTTACTACACCAATAGATTACTAAAGAAAGGAATTTGAAAGAACACCAAACATTTGATGATGGTGATCTATTTCAAAGTGCAAGTCCAAAGACATTGGTATTTAATTATACACGCTTTGGACTATGTGTCATATGTATGACTCCACTGTTGATGTTGATAGATTCTTTCAAACAGAAAGGGAAATACTGAAAGAGAATCTCATAAGTATATGGCAGAAAAGAAAAGACTAGAATTGTTCAGTTTAAGTACACAGAAGATATACATGTTATGGCTATATTCTTTGCTTATTGAACAATGTGGTTCTTAAGTATTTGATACTGAATTTGTTGGTGTGAATCGTCATACGAAACAACACAATTCATGAACTACAATGGCCTAAGTAACTAGCAAAAGAATATGTGATGATGTTCATCGAGAACAAATAAAGGGTTATTGTGTTGCTCGTTAAACATCAAAGCTTGCCTTCAAGATTTGTTTTATCAGGTATTATGAGAACAAAAGGGTTGTTCAAATAATTGCCGTAATCCATAAAAGATGGATGATTCACAAATCTCGTTGGAGAAATCACATCCATAAAACTAGTGCTAAAAATGTCGAAAGACAAATTGATTGAAAGATCACTTAGGAAGTGACATCGCCGTTTAAATTATATTGGAAAGAAAACATGAAGAAACTCCATGTGGATGGAATTTTGGAGTCTTTTGATTTTTGATCACATGACGCTTGTGAAACTTTCCTAGAGATAATTAAAACTTCGTTCATAGGCCAAAAGGGAACAAATGACTAGCTTATTGGAACTTGTACATATGTTGTACGAAATCCATTATGTGTAGTCAAGAGCGATGGATTTCAACTTCATATGCTTTCTCCGAAAATTTGAGTGAATATATGAATATTTACTTAATAAGGATGAAGTATGAAACATTTGAAAAGTTCAGAGACTTTCAAGATGAAGTGCAAAATCATTGTAACAAGAATGTAAATAGTTTATGATAAGATCATAAAGGAAGATATTTGAGTTACAAGTTTAGCATAATACCTAAGATTTAAGGAATCGTTCTGTGAATTTGAATGTCCCGAAACACCATAAGAGTATGGAGCGTTCGAGATATGTAATTAAACCTTGTTTGACATGGTGAGATCGAAGGTGTAATACACAAAAGTGCCATTATATTTTAAAGATTAAAATCTTTAGAGACTACCTTTTTCACTGAAAAGAGCTCCATCATAATCCGCTGAAATGACACCATATAAAGTTATGGTTTGGGATAAAACCCAAGTAGTCCTTTCTTAAACATTGGTATGCTATGCATAAGAAAGATGTTTGCAACCAAAGTCGGATAAACCTGTCTTTGTATTACTGTTAAGTATTCCTCCATAGACACCGGAGACAAAAGTGTTTGTCGCTTAGAACGTCAAGTTTCTTTGAGAAGGAATTTTTCGTGAAAAGATAAGTGGGAGGACAATAGAACTTTGATAAGGTTAAAGGAACCTTAGCTATATGTGCAAAGTTGCGCAGCGCCGAAAAGTGTTCCGGAGGCAGCAACAATGCTCATGGCTCACGTGCCTCAAACATTGCGGTCACGGAGGTCTAAGTTTCTATTGAACCAAGTAGGTCAAATAAACAATCAAATACCAAGATTTGAGGGTTGAATCATTATTTGAGAATAATGAACGGACTACATGCAAAGAAGCGACGATGGGCCCTGACTCCTTCAAATGGCTTGAAGCCATAAAATCCGTGATAGTTCCATACACGAGAAATCAAGTTTTGAACTTGAAGGACCCTCGAGAAAGGTGTAAGACCTTACAGTTGTGTTTGGATCTATAAAGAAGTAGACATGGATGTTTCACATCTATGAAATAGTCGACATGTTGGGAAAGAGTTCACAAAATGTTCAAAGGTTGACTATGACAAGATTTTGATCTTTCATAGCGATATTTAGTCTAGACGGATTAATGTAGCAACCACTACATATAATTTTGTTATGTGGTAGTTGAATAAACAAAACAAGTTCTTCTAATAGAAGGGTTACCTAGGACGTGTGCATGACACGGTCCAAAGGGTTTTGTTAATTCAAAGGATGCTAAAAGCATATGCAAACTTCAATGGTTGAAGTAAGCATCGCAAAGTTGGAATCTTCACTATGATGAAATTGTTAAAAGAGTTTAATTTCATCAGAGACAATGAAGATACTTGCATTTGCAAGAAATTAAGTGGGAGCGCTAAGACATATTTCTAATACATTATGTGGAAGACATATTGTTGATTAAAAATGATGTATCTTTTATTAACACATATTAAGAATTTCATCCCGATGAAAGACTTAGGCAAAACCCAAATATTTGGCATCAATAGATGCTAATATGGTTGTGCCAAAAGTACATAGATGATATATTGAATAAGTTCAATATAGAAACTACAAGAAAGGTTCTTGTCACACAGAAAGGATTGAATGAGTTCAATATTGATGATATATTCAAGTGTATTGACATTTGGTAAGTGAAACAAAGATTCAAGTATAGATTGATACTTGATGTATGCAATCACAAAGAGTATTTATATCAATCATGTTGTGATATGTACAAATCCAGATATGTCCTATGCTCTAAATGTTATGAGCGTATACCGGAATGATTCATAAGATGATTATTGGACGATAGTAAAGATATTCTTATGATCTTGTAAAAGAACTAAGAATATATTATTTTGTAGAAGTGACAAGTAGATGGTTAGTTCATTGTAAATGAATTACATTGATACTAGTTTTGTCATAAAGTACAAATTAAGTTTATCTCAATCTAAACTAAAGGTGGCACAATATAATGGAAAGTAAGTTCCATAATGGATTTGGATGAGTTCCAAAGTTAAGACATTGTGACAGATACTACAACAAAAGGCTAAGTATATGACTGCTATAATAGCAGCTAAAGAGGGCATTTGTGTCAAGTAGTTTGTTATCAAACTAGGTGTAGTTCACAGCGGGATAATACTATGAAGATATATTGTACGACAATATTATCAACATGTTTTAACCCCAAAGAACTAAAGGTCTCAACAAAGGACCAAAATTATACAAAGCCATCTCATTAGAGAATGAGTGATGCGTAGAGACGCAAAGACATGCAATTACACACGGACCTGGAAGTGTCAGATCCGGAGATCAGTTGACCACTAGCAATCGTGTACATACAACACTGGAAAGCCATAGGTGTTGAATACACAAAGGTATAAAACTAGATTATTGACTCTAGTGCAAGTAGGAGACTGTTGGAGATATGCCCAAGAGGCAATATTAAAGTGGTTATTATCATATCTTCATACTTATGATAAATGTTTACATACCATGCTATAATTGTATTAACCGGAAACATTAATACTTGTGTGATTTGTAAACATAAAAGAGTCCCTAGTAAAGCCTCTTGTTAAACTATCTTGTTGGTTAATATATGATCATGGTTTCCTGATCATGAACATAGAGATGTTATTAACAACAGGGTCATACCATTAGGAGAATGATGTGATGGACATACTCCTATAGTTAAGCGTAGCATAAAGATCAAGTCATTTAATATAGTTCATTTTCTATAAGCTTTCTAATACATAGTAACCTAATTCCTTCGACCATGAGATCATGCATATCACCTTTTCCAGAAGGATGCTTTGATGACATCAAACACCACACCGTAACAGGGTGGCTATAAAGGTGGCATTGAGTGTTCAGAAAGTATTGGTTGAGACACATGGATCAAGAGTGGGATTTGTCCATCCATATGACGAATAGATATACTCTGGGCCCTCTCGGTGGAATGTCATCCAATTAGCTTGCAAGCATGTGACTAGCTCACAAGGGATCACATACCACGGGAACGAGAAAATAGTACTTATCGGTAACGAGGTTGAACTAGGTATGCAGAGATACCGACGATCATAACCTCGGATAAGTAAACTATCGTGAGACAAAGGGAAATTGGTATCATATGTAAGTGGTTCATTCGATCGCAAAGTAATCGTAGAAATATGTGGGAGCCATATGAATTTCCAGATTCCTCTATTGGTTATTGATCGGAGAAGTGTCTCGATCATGTCCGCATAATTCACGAACCGTAGGGAGACACACTTAAGGATTCAATGTTGTTGAGTAGTTATGGAATGATGAGTAAGAGACCGAACGTTGTTCGGAGTCTCGGATGGGATCCGGGATATCACGAGGAGATCCGGAATGGTCCGGAGAATAAGATTCATATAAGGAAAGTCTTGTTTCGGAGTTGGGGAATGATTCCGGTGTTTTCATCGGGAATGTTCTAGAAGGTTCCGGAATGTCCGGCACTCCGGAGGGGAAGGGTACATGAATGTGTTATATCAAGTTGGTATGATTGCATTATGTACTTGGTGTCATCGCTGTACCAAATAGAGGGTTTATTCAAATCCTAGTTTGAAAAGTCAAACGGCTAGTTTTGGGAAAGAGGAGAAGGAGGTTTGAAACCGACTTGGGGGAGGAGTTCCTCCTCCCACCGCCGGCCCACTTTGGGTCCGAGTTGGGGAGGGACTCCCCTCCCCAGGCGCGCCTCCCTCCACCTATAAGAGGAGGGGCAGGGCTCCCCTCCTAGACACAAGTTGCCTCCCTCTAAACCTAAACCCTAGCCACAGCCTAGGGATTTCTCCCAAGCCGCCGAGTTAGAGCTTCTAATTGCCCTAGCCGCTGGTTTAGCCCCTTATAATTGGTGTGTCTAAACCCTAGATCACCAAGGCTCTCTCATAGTCCACCATACTCGCTCCGGCTTAAGGCGAAGCCCTGCGAGATCTCCCCTCTACTTCTGGTACCACGCCGTCGTGCTGCCGGAATCGCGAGGAGAGTGCTACAACCTCCGCTGCCTGCTGGAACAAGGGAGAGGAAGGTCTTCATCGAGTACCGAACGTGTGACCGACTACGGAAGCGCTGCCGGAATGCAGCGCCGGAAGGATCGTCTACGCGATCTTGAGATCGGCAAGTGTACGACTACATCACCCACGAGAATCTGCTCTCGTTAACCGCTTTGGAATCTTTGAGGGTGAGTTCCTCTATCGACTCGTTGCTACAATCTAGTAGATAGATCTTGGCTTGATCATAGATTAGATCTTGATTGTGTGTTCATGCGGTAGAATTTTTTTGTTTTCCATGCTACGAACCCCTACACATATCTCCAACAGTCTCCCACTTGCACTAGAGACAATAATCTAGTTTCAAATCTTTGTGAATTCAACACCTATGGCTTTCTGGTGTTGTATGTACACGATTGCTAGTGGTCAACTGATCTTCGGATCCAACACTTTCAGGTCCATGTGTAATTGCATGTCTTTGTGTCTCCACGCATCACTCATTCTCTAATGAGATGGCTTTGTATAAATTTGGTCCTTTGGTGAGACCTTTAGTTCCTAGGGGTTAAAACATGTTGACAATATTGTCGTACAATATATCTTCATAGTATTATCCCGCTGTGAACTACACCTAGTTTGATAACAAACTACTTGACACAAATGCCCTCTTTTGCTGCTATAATAGCAATCATATACTTAGCATTTTGTTGTAGTATCTGTCACAATGTCTTAACTTTGGAACTCATCCAAATCCATTATGGATCTTACTTTCCATTATATTGTGCCACCCTTAGTTTAGATTGAGATAAACTTAATTTGTACATTGTGACAAAACTAGTATCAACATAGTACTTTTATAATGAACTAACCATCTATTTGTCATCTCTACAAAAATAATATATTCTTAGTTCTTCCAAAAGATCATAAGAATATCCTTACTATCGTCCAATGATTATCTTATGAATCATTCTGGTATATACTCATAACATATAGAGCATAGGACATATCTGGATTTGTACATATCACAGTATGATTGATATAAATACTCTTTGTGATTTCATACATCAAGTATCAATCTATACTTGAATCTTTGTTTCACTCACCAAGTGTCAATACACTTGAATTTTGATTCAATCCTTTATGTGCGACAAGAACCTTTCTTGTCATTTCCATATTGAACTCATTCAATATCTCATCTATGTACATTTGGCACAACCATATTAGCGTCTCAATCTATCTATATAGGTATTGATGCCAAATATTCGGGTTTTGCCTAAGTATTTCACCGAGATGAAATTCTTAACATGTGTTAATAAAAGATACATCATTTCCAATCAACAACATGTCTTCCACATAATGTATTAGAAATATGTCTTAGCGCTCCCACTTAATTTCTTGCAAGTGCAAGCATATTCATCATCTCTGATGAATTTAAACTCTTTTAATAATTTCATCATGGTGAAGATTCCAACTCCGTGATGCTTACTTCAACCATTGAGGTTTGCATATGATTTTAGCATCACTTGAATTAAAAACCCTTTGGACCGTGTTATGCACACGTCTTAGGTAACAATTCTATTAGAAGAACTTGTTTTGTTTATTCAACTATCACATAACAAAATTATATGTAGTGGTTTCTACATTAATCCTTCTAGACTAAATACCGCTATGAAAGATCAAATCTTGTCATAGTCAACTGCTTGAACATTGTCGTGAACTCTTTCCCAACATGTCGACTATTTTATAGATGTGAAACATCCATGTCTATTTTTTACAGATTCAAATACGACTATAAGGTTTTTACACCTTTCCAGAGGGTCTTTCAAGTTCAAAGCTTGATTTCTCGTGTATGGAACTATCACGGATTCTATGGCTTCAAGCCATTTGACGGAGTCAGGGCCCATCATCGCTTCTTTGCATATAGTCGGTTCATCATTGTCAAACAACAATGATTTACTTTCAAATTCTAGTATTTGAATGTTTACCCGAACTACTAGGTTCAATTGGAACTTAGACCTCCATGACCACAACCTTTGAGGCACGTGAGCCATGAGCATTATTGCTGCCTCTGGAACACTTTTCGGTGATGCGCAACTTTGCACATATAGCTAAGGTTCTTTTAACCTTATCAAAGTTCTATTGTCCTCCCACTTAACTTTTCACGAAAAAATCTTCTCAAGAAATTTGACGTTCTAAGCGACAAACACTTTTGTCTTCGGTGTTATGGAGGAGTACCCAATAGTTATTCAAAATAACATACAAAGACATGCTCATCCGACTTTGGTTGTAGATATCTTACTTATGCATACCAATGTTTAAGAAATGACAACTTGGGTTTTATCCCAAACCATAACTTTATATGGTGTCATTTCAACGGATCATGATGGAGCTATTTTGAGTGGAAAAAACGGTAGTCTCTAAAGCTTTTAATCTTTAAAATATAATGGCAGTTTTATGAATTACACCTTTGATCTTACCATGTCAAACAAGGTTTATTACATATCTCGAACACTTCATACTCATATGGTGTTTCGGGAAATGCAAATCCATGGATTTTGTAAACTTGTAACTCAAATGCAAATCCATTTGATTCCTCAAATCTTAGGTGTTATGCTAAACTTGTAACTCAAATATCTTCCTTTATGATCCTATCATAAATTCTTCATTTTCTTGTTACATTGATTTTGCACTTCAACTTGAAAGTCTTTAAACTTTTCAAATGTTTCATTGTTCATCCTAATTAAGTAAATATTCATATATTAAATCAAATTTTCGGAGAAAGCATATGAAGTTGAAATCCATCGCTCTCGACTACACATAATGGGCTTCATACAACAATATGTACAAGTTCCAATAAGCTAGTCATCCGTTCTCTTTGGCCTATGAATGGAGTTTTAATTATCTCTAGGAAATTTTCACAAGCGTCATTTGATCAAAAATCAAAAGAATCCAAAATTCCATCCACGTGGAGTTTCTTCATGTTTTATTTCTAATATAATTTAAACGGCGATATCACTTCCTAAGTGATCTTTCTTATCAATTGTCTTTTGACATTTTTAGCAATAGTTTTATGGATGTGATTTATCCAACGATATTTTTAAATCATACATCTTTTATGGATTACGACAATTATTTGAACAGCCCTTTTATTCTCATAATACCTGATAAAACAAATCTTGAAGGAAAGCTTTTATGTTATCGAGAAACACATCAACACTTTATTTGTTCTCGATGAACATCATCACATATTCTCTTGCTAGTTACTTAGGCCATTGTAGTTTATAAATTGTGTTGTTTCGTATGACGATTCACACCAACAAATTCAGTATCTAATACTTAAGAACCACATTATTTAACAAGCAAAGAATATAGCCATAACACGTATATCCTCTATATACCTAAGCTGAACAATTCTAGTCTTTTCTTTTCTGCTATATATTTATGATTTTCTCTTTCAGTATTTCCTTTTCTGTTTGAATGAATCTATCAACATCAATAGTGGATCCATACACATGACATATAGTCCAAAGCATGTATAGTTAAATAACATTGTCTTTGGACTTGCACTTTGAAGTAAATCACCATCATCAAATATTTGGTGTTCTCTCAAATTCCATTCTTTAGTAATCATTTAGTGTAGTAAACATTTTACCTACATCAAATATTCATCCTTATCATGGAACTATTCATGATCAAGCTACTTTAGCTTATAATGGTGAATTACGAGTATAATGTTGCTCTTAAAAACCTTTTGGAGGATTAGGACGACCAGCGTCTCCAACCTTTTGCAAATTCTCATCAAATATGAGAACATAAACTTTGCCATATTATACTCTCTCATGTTGTAAACAAAACATTGTTTCAGATATCGCAATATCTTCCACATATGATGGTTTCTGAAACAATTCTTTCAGCTCCTAGATAATCTTGATATTAAAACAATCTTTTGAATATCAAGAATCATGGAGATAAACATGATACTTATATACTAACACTGGAATAGTTACTCTTGATTTAATACCAATTATTAAACTTCACGGAGTAACCGGAACTTACTGAAAATTTGCAACAGGACTTTTAAACTTTAGATTAACACTTCAAAACAATACGATACCAGTTTGTAAAGTAACTAACCAGAATTCTATAGTTCTATTATCTCAATTATAACTAAGCGCAAGGTGGTAAACGTATGCCAATGACTACAACAACTATGCAAATTCACTTTGATTTAATTTATGATAAATAGTGTTTAACTTTTAATCATATTGCTATTGAACTCCCACTCCAAACAATATCCCTCACATTGTTTTAGTGATTACATGAACCAAATCCACTATACTAAGTCCGATCATCACGTGACATGATGTAGTTTCAAAGGCGAACAATCATCATGTTTATCATATCATCTATATGACTCATGCTTTACCTTTCGGTATTCCGTGTTCTGAGACCATGCATGTACATGATAGGCTCGTCAAGATCAAACCTTAGCTTCCGCATGAGCAAATCTGGTTTGGTCCTGTTGTATACCCTCGCAGAATCTAACACACCCGATCATCACGTGGTGCTTCGAAACAACGAGGTTTGGCAACGGTGCCTACTAAGGATGAACACTTTATTACTTGATATTTTGCGAGAGGGATCATCTTATAATGCTACCGTCGCGATCTAAGCAATACAAGATGCATAAAAAGGATTAACATCACATGCAATTCAAAATATGTGATATGATATGGCCTTTCTTCTTGTGCCTTTGATCTCCATCTTCAAGTACGAACATGATCTCCATAATCACCGGCGTGGCGTCAAGGTCAATGGCACCACTCCATGGTTGTCGTCCACCAGCATCAACTATTACAACTACTTTGAATAATAGACACACAGGTCTTAATGAAATTAAAAGACAACCATAAGTCTCTTATCGGTTGCCGACTTACAATAAGGGACATTGCATACATCATATATAATCACAATCACAACCATATCACATCATAGCACACCCCTGCAAAACAAAGTTAGACGCCTCAAATTTTCTTTGCATGTTTTACGTGGTTTGGGGCTTTCAATAAGTATCGTTCTAACTTATGAACAAGAACCAGAATGTTGATACTAGTATTGTCAATTACCCGTTGTAAATTGAATCTTCACTATGTTGGGAGAAACAGACACCCGCAAAGCCACTTATGGAATACAAGTTGCATGTCAAGCGTGGAGCAAGTCTCATGAGCGATGTCATGTAAGGTTAGCCCGGGCCGCTTCATCCCACCATCCCGCAAGATGCAAAGTACACAAGAAGCAATCGACAACAAAAGCATCAACGCCCACAATTACCATTATGTTCTACTCGTGCAACAGATCTACATATAGACACGGCTCTGATACCACTGTAGGGGTTCGTAGCATGTAAAACAAAAAAATTCTAACGCATGCACACAAACAAGCCAAGATCTATCTACTAGATTGTAGCAACAAGTCGATTAGAGTACTCACCCTCGAAGATTCCAAAGCGGTTAACGAGAGCAGATTCTCATGGGTGATGTAGTCGTACACTTGCCGATCTCAAGATCGCGTAGACGATCCTTCCGGCGCTGTGTTCCGGCAGCACTTCCGCAGTCGGTCACACGTTCGGTACTCGATGAATACCTTCCTCTCCCTTGTTCCAGCAGGCAGCGGAGGTTGTAGTTCTCCCCTCGTGATTCCGGCAGCACGACGGCGTGGTGTCGAAAGTAGAGGGAAGATCCTGCAGGGCTTCGCCTAAGCCGGAGCAGGTTATGGTGGGAATTAGGGTTTCTAGCAATCTAGGGTTTAGAGGGCAGGAGAGGAGGAGGTGGAGTCGGCAGCGGCTAGGGTGGCGGCGATGATCCGGTGGCGGCACGAGGCGGTGCTGCGGCGGCGGTGGTGGTGTGGGGAGGGGCTGGTTGTGTGTCTCTTGGGACAGCTTGAGAGAGGGGAGTTTGAATCCTTCCCCAACTCCCTCTCCTTGTTGGATTGTGGTGGAGGGGAAGAAGGATTCTTTCCTTCCTCCACTATGATACATTGTCCCAGATTGACTTTTCAAACTTGTCTTTTGACTTTCATTTTGGAGCTTAATTTCTTTCTTACAAATGCCCAACCAAGTGACCTAGGACAAGATACAATCATTAAACTTAATTCATGACACATTCATGTACCCTTCCCCTTCCGGTCCGGTGAACCTTCTAGACCCTTTTAGATCATTCCGGTGAAAACACCGGAATCATTCCCAAACTCCGGAATTGGACTTTCCTTATATGAATCTTATTCTCCAGACCATTCCGGATCTCCTCCTGATATCCCGGATCCCATCCGAGATTCTGAACAACATTTAGACTCCCTACTTACATTCCATATCTACTAAACAACATCGAATCCTTAAGTGTGTCTCGCGATAGAAAGAACAATTTACATACCATACCAATTTCCCTTTGTATCGCGATAGTTTACTTATCTGAGGTCTGATCATCGCTATCTCTGCATACCTAGTTCAACCTCATTACCGATAAGTACTCTTTTCTCGTTCCCGTGATATGTGATCCTTTGTGAGCCAGTCACATACTTGCAAGATAATTGGATGACATTCCACCGAGAGGGCCCAGAGTATATCTATCTGTCATATGGATGGACAAATCCCACTCTTGATCCATGTGCCTCAACACATACTTTCCGAACACTCAATGCCACCTTTATAGCCACCCAGTTACAGTGTGGTGTTTGATGTCATCAAACATCCATCCGGTGATGGTGATTAGCATGATCTCATGGTCGAAGGAATTAGTTTACTATATATCAGAAAGCTTATAGCAAACAAACTATTGAAATGACTTGATATTTATGCTACGCTTATCTATAGGAGTATGTCCATCACACCATTCTCCTAATGATATGATCTTGTTGTTAATAATCTCAATGTTCATGACCAGGAAACCATGATCATATATTAACCAACAAGCTAGTTTAACAAGATGCTTTACTAGGGACTCTTTTATGTTTACAAATCACACAAGTATTAATGTTTCCGGTTAATACAACTATAGCAAGGCATGTAAACATTTATCATAAGCATGAAGATATGATAATAACCTCTTTATTATTGCCTCTTGGGCATATCTCCAACAGAAGGTGTTGACTAGTGGTATGGAGCAGGAAATCTCTGTAAATACTTAGCAAACTGATTTTTAGGGGTTTTCTGATAAAGCAAGGAAATAAAGTGCAAGTAATAAAACAACAGACAATTGCAGAAAGTGGCCCAATCCTTTCTTAGCAAAGGACAAGCCGGTGGAAATACTTATAAGGACCAAACGTTCTCGAGGACACATGGGAATTCTGTCACGTGCTTTTGCTTCAAATAGCTGAGTAGTCTTGTTTGGTGTTGTAAGTGTTGTGTGGGTGAACCTGTGATAATTTACCAACCTTACTTGGACTAATACATACTTGTGATAAAAAACCCTGCAAGCATTCACAACTACAGGAAAGTTATTAAGATATAAACCTAACCACAGCCTTAAACTCTGAGATCCTAAGCTCCCTTGTGTAATGGTGTCCTAACGGGGGTTCAGGTTTCTGTCACTCCGGCAACCCCACAATTAGTAGCCAAATACACAATGCATTCCCCTAGGCCCATAAATGGTGAAGTATCATGTAGTCGACGTTCACATGACACCACTAGAAGAATAGCACCGCAACTTAAATACTAAACCATTGAATAATATCTCAACACAAATCCACTACTAACAACATGACTTCTCCCATGTCCTCAAGAACTAAACGAACTACTCACAAGACATCATATGGATCAAGATGAAAGATGATATGGTGATGGATAATAATCTGAACATAAATAATAATCCAATGGTTCCACTCACAAGCATCAACTACAATAATAATCAACACCGAGAAAGTTTCCTCTAAGAACTACGCAAGTATTCAACACAATTGTTACAGCGGGATGGAGTGGTGATGATGGTGCTGGTGGAGATATGGTGCGGATGATGATGATGACGATCCCGATGAAGTCTAGCTTGATGATGGTGTTGATGACGATGATCTCCCCTCTCCAGGAAGGAATTTCCTTGGCAGAAATCTGTCTACCGGAGAGCTCTTTCTCTCTTGGTGTTTTCCGCCCCGCAGAGGCGGCGGAATCTTTATATGTCCGCTCCCCGTGTTTTAGGGTTTCGAGGAGAAGATATAGGCGAGAGGGCGGAGCCAGAGGTGGGTCAGGTGGTCCACACCCCCTGTAGGCGCGACCTAGGGGTGGCCCACACCTGGGGGGGCTGTGGGCCCCCTGTGGCCCATCTCCGCATCCCCTTCTGGCTTTCTTCGTCTTCTGGGAAAATATGGTTTTCCATCATTTTTCTGGTATTTTTCTGATCTTCGTGAAATTTCATCAAAACACCTCTTTTTCCATCAGAATCCTGACTCCGGCAGTTCATCCTCCAAGAATCATCCAACATGCAAAAACAGATTAAAAGACATAAGTAACACCTCTTAATAAGAAATATATCAAAGAATAGAGGCAAATTATGATATAGAATGGTGATGCAAATTGGACGTATCAACTCCCCCCAAGCTTAGACCTTCTCTTGTCCCCAAGCGAAAAATGAGCTCAGTAAACATGCTCACAGGTTTATGGAGTGAAGTGTCGATAAAAGAATATGGACAAGAAGCATCACACTTACCATTACAAAAATAAGAAAACAACTCACCATTATATAACTTAGCTTGCAACAAGTATAGGAGTCACAATAGAGATGCATAAAGATAAATCATAATTGGAATTGGCAAACTTTGTTCTTGGTCAGAGAACAACTGGCAAACAATTTCACAAAAAACTTTTGTAGAAGTTTTCACAACAAGAGTACTTTTTGCTCAAACATAAAAGGTTTTTCACAATGATGGCTTTCAAAGTAATACTCAATAGATAAGAGTCTTGTGCAAACAAGGAAGATGAAGAACATGATTGAATAAATCATCATATGAATGCTTGAAACACGACAACTCAAAAGCTTGTTGGAGATAGAGAGGAAATAGGTTTACTGACTCAACTTATAAATATAAGAAAGGCCCTCCATAGAGGGAAACGGGGATTTCAAGTTCATAAAGAGCTTCCAAAAGATTATGGTACTTACTAGCTTTGAGCCCTAATTGCCCCTATCATAAGCATATTGAGGTGATTAAGGTTAAAGTGAACAAAGATGGAGTATATGCTTGACAAAATATAAGTTGGCAATCTCATGTCCCTTGAGTACGAGGGCTGCTCCTCATGCTACTCAAATTTAGTTACCGGTAAGTTCTTGTCATTGTAAGTACATGTGTATCATAAAGAACCGCCAACGGGGTACCCCTTGCACATGATACAGGAGCTATCCCATAATCCAAATGACAAGGCAAGCAGACAGTGAGCATCTCAGCGATCTTTTTATTTGTTATTTGCCTAGGTTTTTATTGAGGATGCTTCATAGATTTCTCACTATGGTTATGGTGCAAGTTTCCACCATGATTAGGCATGGCTTAGGCTAGCGGCCCAGGCATTTATCTAACACACATACATAACTCCATGTACTTACAAGCTCCCCTTTTATTTCACACCGACGACATTCGCAAACAAAAGAGCATCATATCAACTAGATATGTATCTATAAGTGTTCAAAGCGTTCCCCATGACAACATGGTTCTGCTAATCCTAACGTATAGATGCAAGCATATACAACTTCGATGACACAATGGTTCAAGTTTATTAGGGGCAAGAAAATAAGGTGTGCCATCAAGTTCGTGAGAGCTTTACTAACTACTTTTCACATAAAAAAATAATTTTTAATTCGAAAGATAGATGAAGATTGAGAATTTTCTTGGAATAGCAATAATGCTAATAGGTAGATATGGTGGACACAAATGGCACAGGTTTGGTTCAAAGGGGTTGGATGCGTGAGAAGTATGTCTTCTCAAAACAGGTTTTTGGCTAGCAAGGCTGGGTAGCAAGCAAAAGAGTTAAAGCAAACAAGCAAACCTACAAGTGATAAAGCCAAACATGCAATCTTCCTTGAAGACACAAAAGATCTTAAATAAAGAATACTAAGCTTATGAGCCAATCAAGAAAGAAAATAAATGATACAAAATACCTGTAAGATTTTTCTCTTTTCCTTTCAAACCTCAAAAAGTGTTGCTACTGACCAGAGCTCAGTTTGCCAAAACCAATTTAGATCTACTTGATGCTCCCAAAGTGATACCAATAGTGATCAACAAGATCAATCATATAATAGAGATTGCAAACTAAAATAAAAGTGCAAAAATTAAAAGATGAAACTTCTCATTAATATTCCATAAAGGCACTCACACCAAGGGATACATAGAAACTAAAGGAGAGATACTTCCACAATGCAAACCAACCTATAAGATAACTTCTCTACCAAAGATACGAATCTACTAAAAAGGTAAAAGTAAAAGATAATGATGTGATACCGCAGCACTCCCCCAAGCTTGGAACAAGCCAAGGGGATGCCAAACCTGAAGACGAATTTCTCCTTCGGTGATGGTGGTGTTCTCTTGATAAGCTTCTCAATCAGTTTCCTCAAATCCTCAATCTCGAAGGTTAGAGTACGAATCAACTCCGAATTTTTCTCAATGCGGTCCATGATCATATCGGACCGAGAGTCCCAGTCCTTGCTATTCTTTCCCCACTCTTTCCTTCTTAGTGTGTTCCTTTGATACGTCAGAAACATGTCTATAATTTTTGATGCTCCATGCTTGTTTAGTATCTACTTTGCTTTGCTTGTCTACACTTTGAGGTGATTTTTACATGTTTTCTGGTACTAACCTATTAACAAGTTGCCACAGTGCGAGTTGCCTGTTTTCTGTTGTTTTTGGTTTCAGAAAAGTTAGTAAAGAAATATTCTCGGAATTGGATGGGACAAGCGTCAAAGTCAATTACTTTCTGTGGGGAACAAGAAGTCCATAGTTGAGGCGGAGAGGCCGGCCAGACCCACCCTAGGCGCGGGTGGGCCCTGCCCCGCGCCTGGGAGGGGTGTGGGGCCCCTAGCCGCCTCCTTGGCCTCCCCCTTCGCCTATAAGAAGCCCCCGATGCAGAAACCCTAAGAACCCGATCAAATCTCCATGAAACCATCTGTAGCCGCCGCCAGCATCGTCCCTAGATCGAGGGGATCTGAAGTTCTTCCCAGCACCCTGCCGGAGGGGAGATCATCCCGGAGGTCTTCTCTCCGGTATGATGCATGAGTAGTTCCACCTTGGACTATGGGTCCATGTAGTAGCTAGATGGTTGTATCTCCTCCTTTGTGCTTTCATGTATAGATCTTGTGAGCTCCGTTCATGATCAAGATCTAATCTATTTGTAATCATGCATGTTGTGTTTGTGGGGATCCGATGGATATTGAGATTACTATGTTGGTTTGATTAATGGTTTTGTATTTATGATTCTATCATGTTTGTGTTGTTTGTGATCTTGCATGCTCTCCGTTGTTAGTAGCTATCTTGGCCAAGTAGTTGCTAGTGACTCCAAGAGGGGGTATTTAAGCTCGATAGTGGGTTCATTCCTCTAGTTTCCAATGGAAGTGACATAAATATCTTCGGTTGTAGATGTGTTGTTGCCACTAGGAAGAAAACAACGGTCTCTTGTTCATGGAACATGTGGACTGTTTACCTTACACACTTTGCTTAAAGCAGTTGTCTGTTGCTTGCAACTTAATACTGGAGGGGGTTCGGATGATAACCTGAAGGTCGACTTCTAGTCATAGATGCAGTTGGATGGCGGTCTATGTATCTTGTTGTATTGCCCAATCGAATCTTATAGGATCTTTCTGACTAGTAATTGCATTGTTATGCCTTTCTCAGTTCATGTCAATTGCCCTGCTGTAATTTGTTTACCCTTCATGCCATGTTGTTTATCTAAGGAGAGCACCTCTAGTGAACTATGGACCCCGGTCCAATCTTTACCATTGATACATCTTCCACTGTTACTTGCTGCAAACCATTACCTTCCACACCATACGTTTAATCCTTTGTTACAGCAAACCGGCGAGCTTGACAACCTCACTGATTTGTTGGGGCAAAGTCTTGAGTTTGTGTTGTGCAGGTCTCCGCGTTCCTTGCAACACCTGTGTGACGTTTCCTTCCTCCTTCTGGTTCGATAACCTCGGTCTCAACTGAGGGAAAACTTGCCGCTTTCTCTTCACACCCTACGCTTGGGGTTACCAACAAAGTGCCACATCGAGCATCATCATCCTTCTCTGCATGGTTAGAGCGAGGTAGATCCCAAACCGAGGGCAAGTTCCCTTTGGGAACCTATTGGTATTGTTGCTCATGTATAAGAGTATGGAAGGGATTCTTGGACATGGAGGAGGTGACCGTGGAGCGAGGATATGACGCGGGGTTTTCCCTCATATAGACATCAGTGATGTGCTCCTAAGCTTGGTAGGATTTGCCACCACTCCAATGCTTGCGACAGTAGCGCGGGTGTCCGGATGCTCGTCCTCCTCCATGTCTTCTTCATCCCCTACCAAAATCTCCTCCTCCTCCTTGGGGTTTTGAGGATCATCTTCCTTGGGCTTCTTGCCTTTGTCGTTGGAGGAGACCATGGTGCTCTAAACTTTGAGAAGATTTCCTGATAGAAACAGATCGCAACGAAAACACGACGAGAACACGATATACGAACCTCGTTTGACCCGGAGGGTTATATATTACGAAGTTTCAAAGCATAAGGAAGGTATTGGTGCAAAAACGAGGCAGAGACGGAGCTCAGGGGGCTCACACCCCCTCCAGGCGTGGCCAGCTGGGGCCCGCCCCTAGGGTGGATGTGGCCACCCTGGCCTCCATTTCCTCCTCTGTTTCGTTTCGTAACCTTCCGTATGTAATAAAAACATCAAAAATATAAAAAGATAGGGTTTTCACGAACCTTATGTTTTCACCACTTTTACCTATTCAAAGACGAACTCGGTAGATTCCTTTTCTCCTTCTCCTTGAAATTTCTTTCATGCAAGGCTTTACACAAACCTCAATGGCAACAGTAGTGTATGCAAAAAACAATAAACCTTTATGTTCACACTTCTACTGAAATCCATCAAAACAAAATCTACTATAGCAACTCCTTTCCAAAAACCCAAAAGAATCTGGAAGGGAATCAATATAAGAGGCAAATGCAAATCATGGTAGAAATCTGTCAAAACAGACCAACAGGTAAAGATTGATTTTTTCAAAAACCTTCTGTTGCTCAAATCAAAAAGTGCAAAACTAATGAAAGTTGGGTAACAACTTGGAGAACAAGCACAGAAAAATACAGCTCCTTCACGAATTTTTACAATGCAACACAAAAATCTGTCCCAGGACAGCCACCTTTCACAACTCCTCTACTTCTCAAAAGTAGTTGATCTTGACACAAAAACCAAAACAAAAAGGATATGGAGCGGTTATTACTGAGGTAATAACTTCCAAGAATCGACAAAACTATTGGGTTATCTCCCAAGAATTTTAATGCCTTTAAGTTAGGCTTGATAGTTTCAAAGATGCTCACATAGGAGATAAATATCTGAAGTGAAAGAGAGCATCAAGAAGCAAATAACTAACACATTTGAGTCTAACCCACTTCATATGCATGGGGGTATTGTGAGAAAACAAATTTTTGAAACAAAAAGCCACTAGCATAGGAAGACAAAACAAATGTAACTTCAAAGCTTTCAACATAAAACGGGGAAACTTAACATTATTGAGATGGATAAAACCATGTTTCCCTCTCTCATAATAACTTTCAGTAGCATTTTGAATAAAATTGACAATATAACTGTCACTATCAACAACTTTATCATCAGAATGAGCATACTTACAATCACCAAAAAGAGGTCCAGGGTCATAAACCGGATCAATAGAAACAAGTTGTTCCATCCTGAAATCTTTATTAGGCAAGCTATTTTCACAAGGAGCTTTAGCAAATTTGGAAAAATTAAAATCATAAGACTCTCCATCAAACTTAGTCAAAAAAAATTCCTTCCTACAATCTATAATAGCTCCACAAGTGTTCAAGACAGATCTACCAAACATGATAGGACAAGTTTTGCTAGCTGCTGAATTAAGCACTAGAAAATCAGCAGGATACTTAATCTTACCGCAGAGGACCTCCACATCTCTTACAATACCAATAGGGCAAATGGTTTCCTTATTAGCAAGGTGAATAACCACATCAATGTCCTCAAGCTCACAAGGACCAATTTCATGCATAATTTCCCTGTAAAGCTCATAAGGAATAGCACTAGAACTAGCACCAATATCACATAAACCATAATAACAGAAAGCATACGGACACTGGCTTTTCTAGATTTACTAGGATGAGTAATAATATTAGAAGCGTCTTCACAGAAGACAATGTGCTCATCCTCTATATTTTTAGTGACAAGATTTTTCACAATAGCTACCACAAGTTCAGTATTCATTTGCTCATCAGGTTCCACAGTTTTATTTGTACCTTTATTATTCGCACTAATCATCATAGAATACTCCTTTACCTTAGCTGGGAAAGGTATTTTCTCAACATAAGGTTAAGGCAAAATATGATCAATAGTACAAACTTTAGTGCTTCTAACAGGAACATGACTAACAACATCTTTATAAGGTGCATGGTACTTATTCCACTTCTTTTTAGGAATTTCTATGTAAGAGGCAAAAGCATTAAAACAATTGGCAATACTTTAGAAGTCAAGACCATACTCATTACTAATATCACGGAAGTCATTAGTTCCCATAAAAGATTTAATGCATTCATAATCATAATTTATACCTGACTTTCTTCCTTTGCCATTCTCCCAAGCTTCAGTGTTCTCTTGAATACGGTCTAGGAGATCCCATTTAGCTTCTTCCTTCGTACGTGTGAATGATCCAGCACAAGAAGCATCTAGTAAATCTTTATCATGAAGAGAAAGGTTAGCATAAAAGTTATTGATAATAATATTGTTAGGGAGTTCATGAATAGGACATTTAAGCATTAGTAACTTCAATCTCCCCCAAGCTTGAGATGTACTCTCTCCATCACGAGGTCAAAAGTTATATATATCAGATTCCTATCCTTACGAATTTCGATGGGAGGATAAAATTTAGAATAAAACAGAGGTACAATTTCCTCCCATTCCATGGATTGCCCATTCTTCAGCAGCTTATACCATTGTTTAGCTCTCCCTTTAAAGGATATAGAGAGTAACTTCTTCTTCATTTGTTCAGTTGTGATACCTTCACACTTAAACAACCCGCATAATTCATGGATAAAAAGCAAATGATCACCAGGGTGGACAGTTCCATCCCCTAAATAATAATTATCCATAACACGATCAACAATAATTGTAGGTATCTTAAAAGGATCTATCTCAACAGGTGGTGGTTCATCTACTACCTTCATAGTGTAGTAGTTTTCCCAAACAGAAAACCAAGTGGGTTATCCATCTTGGAAACAAAGTAGCAAACAGAAATAGAAAGCAATACTCATAGTAGAAGTTTCCTTTACCAGAAATAAAATAGTCTTAATGACCCACAAGTATAGGGGGTGTATCGTAGTACTTTTGATAAATAGGAGTGTCGATCCCAACGAGGAGCAGAAGGTGTTGACTAGTGGTATGGAGCAGGAAATCTCTGTAAATACTTAGCAATCGGATTTTTAGGTTTTTCTTTGATAAAGCAACAAAATAAAGTGCAAGTAATAAAGACAACAAACAATTGCAGCAAGTTGCCCAATCCTTTCTTAGCAAAGGACAAGCCGGTGGAAATACTTATAAGGACCAAACTTTCTCGAGGACACATGGGAATTCTGTCAAGTTCTTTCGCTTCAAATAGCTGAGTAGTCTTCTTTGGTGTTGTAAGTGTTGTGTGGGTGAACCTGTGCTAATGTACCGACCTTAATTGGACTAATACATACTTGTGATTAAACCCCCTACAAGCATCCACAACTACAGGAAATAAATTAAGATATAAACCTAACCACAGCCTTAAACTCTGAGATCCTATGCTCCCTTGTGCAATGGTGTCCTAATGGGGGTTCAGGTTTCTGTCACTTCGGCAACCCCATAATTAGTAGCCAAATACACAATGCATTCCCCTAGGCCCATAAATGGTGAAGTATCATGTAGTTGATGGCAATGATCTCCCCTCTCTGGGAAGGAATTCCCCCGGTAGAAATACGTATGCCGGAGAGCTCTTTCTCTCTCGCTGTTTTCCGTCCTGTAGAGGCGACGGAATCTTTTTGTGGTCGCTCCCCGTGTTTTAGGGTTTCGAGGAGAAGATATAGGCGAGAGGCCGGAGCCAGAGGTGGGCCAGGTGGGCCAGGCCCGTGCCTGGGGGGTGTGGGCCCCCTATGGCCCATCTCCGCCTCCCCTTCTGGCTTTCTTCGTCTTCTGGGAAAATATGATTTTCCATAGTTTTTCTGGTATTTTTCTAATCTTCGCGAAATTGCATCAAAACACCTCTTTTTCCATCAGAATCCTGACTCCGGTAGTTCATCCTCCAAGAATCATCCAACATGCAAAAACAGATGAAAAGACATAAGTAACACCTCTTAATAAGAAATATATCAAAGAATAGAGGAAAATTATGATATAGAATGGTGATGCAAATTGGACATATCACAGCGTTAGACAGTATATTCATTTGTAATTCCTTCTCCCCGTCTATATTTCTCGGGGGTGATCTTCGCGTACTTTTCCAGCACTTCTGGGAGTCACCTAGGGTTTGGCCGCCGCCAATTACTGAATCATTTGGTTGGTGGCTAGGGAAAGTTGCTGGAGATTCTAGATCCTTGGTGCAAGTGGTGGTTTCTTCTCCTTACCTAAATATCTCCACGAGATCGATGGCGGATCAGGGCGGCAATGGGGGTGCTCGAGGGCAGCAGATGTGTGGTGGGGGAGAGGATTTGGGGCCCGTGGATATCAAGGTGGTGGCGGTGGTCGTGGCCGCAACTATGTTTGGCATCACGGGCCTCACGATGCTCCGAGGAAGAATTCGCCTACGGGAGTGGCCGCAACTATGTTTGGAGCTAGACAGAAATCCCTGAGCGAGATCGCCGGGAGGCCATGGCGGAAACTCCTGGAGGTAATGAGCCTCGTCATGCTCATATTGTTGATCCTCCAAAATCCTGGGATTCATAGCATTCGTGATGATCCTGGTCCATGTCATAAATGTAACCTATCTGGACATTTGGTGGCTCATTGTCCTACTATTCTTTGTGCTCGATGCGATAAATTGGGGCATACTTATCATGTTTGTCAGACGGTCCTTCCTTGGCAATGTGTTGTTTCCATGTGTGAATTCCAATCTCCTGGGCAAGGGTTTTTCTATTTCCCTGATACCATCACTCCTAAGAAATTGAAAGAGAAAGCTAGTATAGTTATCATTACTATGGTTGAAAATGTGGTCAGTACGAGAGATATTGAGATGGAGTTTAATGGAGTTTTTTTGGAGCTAGATGGAGGTGCACTGCGAGAGCCATTAGTCCGAAGCAATTCATGATGAGATTTCCTAATCCTAAAGAGGAGGAGAGATCTTGTTACTCGGGTAGGATGGGAATGAAAACAAAAGATGTTGTTCTCAACTTGTCCCCTTGGTCTGATTCTGTTGGAGCTCTGGCTCAACTTTAGAAAGCTTGGGTATGAGTGAAAAATATTCCTTCTGAGAAGAGATGTGAGGCACATGCTTATTATGCTTCTTCATTGGTTGGTGTTCCTTTGGGCATTGATGATTCTAAATTGCATCGGCCTGAATATGTTAAAGTACTCATTGGATGAAGAAACATTGAGAAGATTCCTAAAAAGGCTGAAGGGTGTTGGAGGATATTTCTACCTATTTTATGATGAGTTAGACAAAGTGGTCATTGGTGGTTCCACTGGGAATCATTCTCTGGCCACTGTGGGTCATGGATCTGATGTTCCTTCTCCTAAGAGAGCTAGAATGGATAATCTCACTCAGGATTCTTCTGATAACACTACTAATGCTCAACATTCTAATTATGAGAATTATGGAAAATCATATGCCCCTGGGTTGGAAACTGTGCAAGAACATAAGTCTGAGTAAGATAGTGAAGATGATCAAGGTTTGATGATTGAGCAGATAATTAAGGAAAAAATTATAGAAAAAAGAATTCTGAAGAATCTGAGAGAGAGAGGTTGTTGTGGTTGATACCATGGTGGAGGTGGATGGTGAGAAATCTAGAGAAAATTGTGCTAGTGTGGATGATAGGACTGAGGTGGTGAACACTGATAAAACTATGGTGTTGCACAAATTTGCATGGAACACCTGTGTTATTCCTCCTAGGACTCTACTGTTAGTAGGGAGCTGCATTTTCCTGATATGCATCCAAGAATAATTTCTCTGGTGATGGCCCCTTATTGTCAGAATTTATTCAAAGAGATGTGTCCTCCTTTACCATAGGTGGTGGAAATTGAAAGTAATGCTCTTAATCAGGACATTGATTCTCAGGCATACACTATCCAATGACCTGATAGTTCCTCTGGTTTAGACGATGGTCCTTCTCATGTTCCTGATGTCGAGGTGGATGAACCTGGAATATTTAGCAAGAGGAGTTCTTCTATGATTCATGATAGCATCCTAGAGAAAGCTACTAATCTTTGCAAGAAGAGGAATCTGCAAGGTAAATCTCCTAAAAATTCTCAATCCAATGCTTTTGTTGTTTCGTCTGACCAAAATATCATGCTTAGAGCTTCTTCGATGGGGGTTATTATTCCTGATGATAATTTTGAGTATGTTAATCTTACTAGAGAACTTGAAATCTCTAGGAAAAAAATTATGTAGCAAACAAGCTAATGTTTTGGATAATCTTCTTATTGAGTATGTATCTGGTGCTAAAACTCCTTTGGATTTGGATTGGGTGCCCAAAGAGGAAGAGGAAAGTGATTTTAATGCGATGGAAAATAAGAAAAGTAGGAAAGCAAATAGTAAAAAAAGTGTTTGTGTATCATCGGCCTCTAACTAGAAGCCAACAGAAAAATAACATCTCTACCCATACTGGTAGAGCTGTTAGAGAGATAAGGAAACCTGATAAAATTAAATAAAAGGGGCCTTTTGGAATGGAAGGGGTGTGGGAAAGAAGGGTATGTCTGCCTGCTTAAATGATCTCATTATTGATCATGCTCTTGATTTCCTTGCTTTTCAAGAAACTATGAAAAAACTTATTTTGGTGGTTTCTTTAGGAAAATTGATTCTAGTGGGTTGTTCTTTTGGAAATGGATTCCTTCTGTGGGGAAATCTGGGGGTATTTTGTGTGGGGTCACACAGGAGACTCTGGGAGTGGTGGGTTTTAATATAGGGGAGTATGTTCTGAGATTTGATCTCTGGGACAATATCAAGAAATGCAAGTGGCCTCTTCTGGTTGTTTATGGCCATGCCCATGATGATTTTAGGAACAAGTTTCTGGCAGAAATTTCCGCCTTTTGTAATGTTGTGGATTCTCCTTATATCATTGGGATTTTAATATTTTAAGACATTCTGGGGAAAAGAATAAACAGACTCCTCTATCTCATTTTTCTGATGTGTTTAATTTTGTCATTCATCTAATTGGACTAAGAGAGATTCATATGCCTGGTGGTGCTTTTACTTGGTCAAATAAACAAAAAATCCTACTTTGGAAAAGCTTGATAGGGTGCTCATGTCTTCTGGCTAGGAAGATATTACCCCCTTGTTCAAGTTAGGAAATTGGTTTCTGATATGTTTGATCATTGTCCTTTACTTCTCATGCCCGGTAAGAATAGAGATTTCAGGTTTTATATTGCTTGATTAAAAAATGATGAGTTTGATGGTAAATTTGAGGAGATATGGAAGAAACTTGTTCATAGTATGGATCCTATTGATATTTTAAATATCAAGTTAAAAAGATTTTAAAAGCATTTTAAAGGTTGGGGGTCCAACTTGTTTTGGAATGTGAGGAAAAGTAAAAAAATAGTTGAAAGAGGAGCTACGTAATCTTGAGGTGGTTGAGGAGTCTCATCCTTTGTCTCCTGATGATTATATTAAGAAGACTAATATTATGTTTGAGCTTCATGAAATTTATGCTAATGAGGAGCTTTTTTGGCTGCAAAGATCTAACGAGAGGTGGTTGTTAAAGGGAGATAATAACTCTGCTTATTTTCATAGAGTGGCCAATGGGAGGAAGAGGAAAAATTCTATCCATTTGTTGAAAGATGGTGAGGTGCTGATTGATGGTACTGAGAATATCCTTAAGCATGCTACTGATTACTTTAGAAATCTTTTTGGGGCCTACTGTTGGGAACTTGTTTCATTTGTCTCATGATTTTTGGTCTATAGAGGAAATAATCAATAGTGGTGAGAATGAGGAGCTAACTAAACCTTTTTTTGTGAAAGATGTGGAGGAGGCTTTATTCTCAATGCAGGTGAATAGGGCACCTGAAACTGACAATATACCCATTGATTTTTTCAACACTTTTAGGATTTGGTCAAACCTGAGATTATGTACATTTTCCATTATTTCTACCTGGGGTATTTGGACCTAAAACGGTTGAACTATGGGGTGATCACCTTGCTTACTAAGGTGGTGGGGGCTAAGAAGGTTACTCAATTTAGGACTATTTGTCTATTAAGGTGCATCTATAAGCTGATCACTAAAACATTGACTATTAGGCTATAACCATATGCTTATAAGCTATTTAGAATCCAGCAAAATGCGTTCATTAAAAAAGAAACATTATGGATGGGGTGCTTTCTCTTCATGAATTTCTTAACTATGCTCATATGAAAAAGCAGTGTGGGCTGATGCACAAAATTTATTTTGAAAAGTCGTATGGACTCTCTACAAGGTTCCTACAAATTTCTTAGAGTGTAGCAGTTCAAATAATAAAGGATGGATCTCAATACCATCTGGGATTATGCTTTTGTTGACAGTTATAAAAGCGTCCATGGGCGAACCCATTTTCCTCACTGCCTCAAGTTGGATTAAATGTTGAGCGTTGTCCATTGTTATGGTCCTGCAACTTAAATCAAAAATTAGTACGACAAAAGTAAATAACTAAAAGTAAAGTGACTTATAGCGCTAAGCTCCTCGGCAATGGCGCCAAAAAAATATCTTGATGACTGCAAGTGCATAGATCGTTTGTAGCTAGTTTCGAAATAAAGATATCGATCCCACATGGAGGAGTAGGCAAAATACTAAAATGCTTTTAACCAAAACTAAACAAAGTACTTAAGGAATAATTCTAAGATGCAAGAAATATAGAATTGTTTTTGGGTTTTTTTTAGCAAAGCAATTAAATAAAGTGAAGTCAAACTTAATACAGAAAGTAGAAATCGCGTATGTAAGAAAGCTTGGAACTACAATAGGGGAAAAAGCATTCTCGAGGAGTGGTGGATACACCACTAGAAATTTAGACTGAGTAATCAAGATTATTATAACAAATATTCTCATGACATGTATGTATATGGGAGGAGATCCATATGTGGACGAATAGGCAGCAACTACTGCTCACATCATCCTTCATAACCACAGCTGACAGATAAACGACATCAACCGTATTATCTCGCTATTAAGGGATTTATTCTGTGGCATGGACATGGCTTAATGAGTTCTCCTTGCTTTCCCAAGTTAGTACGTAAAGGATGACAACGACTTTATAGTCACATTAAGTGTTATCATCCCTTCGTCTACCAACAAGTAATCCCCTTCATCAAGTCCCAATAAGAGGCAAATATTAAAGAGGTGCACAACTCTCTACATCAAGATGAAGACAATTAACACATACACATAATGATGTCTAACTTAATAATCTCTATCTCATCTCAATCATATACTAGGGTTTCTCCATCTCCCCAAGAACTAATGATCTACTCAGACATGGAGGCAATCAGAATCATGGCAATGATAATGGAAATAACTATAGATGAATAGTTCTTGTATAAATCCACAACTAGTGCTAGAATTACAACAAGATCTAGATGGAATGGATGGATATGATGATGGTGCAGCGGTTGATGAAGATGTAGATCGATGCCTTGGCCTCCCAGATCTGCTTAGGGCAAAGATGGATCCCTAGGGCAAGTTCCCCTTCAGATCCCTTCCGAAGGTGACGTTTTTGGCGATTTCTGAGTGTTCTGTATGTTGACCCTCTGATTCAGTTGCATGGGGTGAAACTATTTGAGGAGGTGGTGGCGGCGCCAACTATACGGCCGGAAAAAGTATTCTCGCCGTATAGTTGGTCGCTAAACCTTCTGTGTCCTCAAATCGCTTCGGGTTTTCTTCTGGTATTATTGATATTTCCCAATTTAGCAATTTACGTTGTTTTTGGCTCCTTTTCACTCCAATATAACTGGTCCAAGAATTGTGTCCATCGGATCCATCATTTGTCCTGATCCTGGTGAAAATAAACATAAAAGGTGTGCGCAAACGCCATAAAATACCAAGATCCTACCACTACAATGAAAAATAATAATATAAAACATGATGCAAATATGCACTCATCACCTACCTCGGCATGTTGTCGCGACCTCATGGTAGGCTCCCGCGGCCGCTGCCCTCAGATCATGTCGGGGATCTAGCAACCAGGGTGCCACGTCCCAGCGGTCGATGATGACCCACAAGTATAGGGGATCGCAATAGTCTTCGAGGGTAGTATTACCCAACTTATTGATTTGACACAAGGGGCTCCAAAGAATACTTATAAGCCTTAACAACTGAGTTGTAAATTCAGCTGCACCTGGAAATAGTCTTGCTCACAGCAGTTTATTAGTAGCAACAGTTTTGTAGTAGCAATAGCAAAGTAACAGCAGCAGTAAAACAAGAGCAATAGTAATAATAGTAGCAAACAGTAGGATATGAGTGCGGTAGGCATAGGGATGGATGGACGAGCGTTGCATGGGCGAGACTATTCATGTAACTTCAAGACCTAGGGCAATTGCATATAAATAAGATAAAGCATCCAAGTATTAAACAATCATAGACATGTGCTCCATCTATAGTCATACGTGCTCGCAATAAGAACTTGCACAACATCTTTTGTCCTACCAGCCCATTGCAGCGGGGCCTCAAGGGAATCTATTGGAAATTAAGGTACTCCTTTTAATAAAGCACCGAAGCAAAGCATTAACACTCCATGAACACATATGATCCTCATATCATAGCCATCCCCTCAGGTTGTCCCAATTTCTGTCACTTCGGGGCCTTTGGTTTCGGACAATGATATGTGTACACAACTTGCAGATAAGATCACAAACAATACTATCATCATGAATCAATAATAAGTTCAGATCTAAGATCATGGCACTCGGGACCTAGTGACAAGCATTAAGCACAACAAGTTGCAACAAAGTCAAATATCACTAATAGAGATACTAGGCACCATGCCCTAACAATATTATTCGATTACATGATAGAACTCATCCAATCCCTACCATCCCCATAGCCTACAGCGGGGGATTACTCACTCATGGATGGGGAAACATGGATGGTTGATGGAGAGGCATTGGTGATGATGATGGCGATGATCCTCTCCAAATTCCCCGTCCCGACAGGTTGCTAGAACGGAGTTTTTGGTTCCGAATCGCGGTTTCTGGTGGTGGCGGCGCAGCGGAACTCTTTATCGAAAAACGTTGAACCCCCCTGATTTTTTAGGTCAGAAGGCAACTTATAGGCGAAGAGGGAGGCTGAGGGGTGCCTGAGGTGGCCACACCCCCTCCAGGCGCGGCCAGGCCCAGCACGCGTGGCAGGGGGTGTGGGCCCCTCAGAGCCCCACTCCGTATCGTCTTCTGGCTCCGTGCGTCTTCTAGTGAAATAGGATTTTTGGCATATATTCCGGGATTTTTCCTGATAGTTGATTTTCTGCACAAAAACAATTCTACTGAAAACAGCATCAGTCTGTGTTAGTTGTATCTAAATCACACAAGTTTAGAGGAGAAACAATAGCAAAAGTGTTCAGGAAAGTAGATACGTTTTGGACATATCAGTCGACAGGTCCCGCGTCCGGGCAGACGCGCCCTCAAGAGGATATAGCACCTCCTGAAGGCGGTCCAGTTGGGCAACCCCTCCTGAGTCCCCTCTTCACGAGGCGACGACCTCTAGAGGTTGCGTCCAAGAGGAGGACCCCCCCTCGCGGTGATACACTATGCTACCAAGCTATGGATGCCTTGGACCATGCCTAGGACCTGTTTGTTCTCACCAGGCAGCCAGCAGGCGAGGCGGATCCCGATAAGGGGAGGAGCGGCCCTGTTCTCTCTATTTTCCTTGGTAAAGGAAGATCTGATCCGCCACCTTTTCTGCGAGGGAAGAACAGACGACCTCATCTAGGCAGGCGACCCCTTTTTTCCATTTTGGTGCAACAGGGACAATGAGCAGCGCCGGACGAAGACAAACGAAGCTAAATAAGGCCGCTTTACAGGAGTACGGAGGAGCTCCCAACATCCAAGACTCAGTCCACCAAAAGTAGTCTCATAGACCGAGATCTCGAGGAGCGGCATTGTGGTATCCCTTCCTGCTCGAATATTGGGGGAAGAGGCCTAGTTCCACTATATAAGGAGCCCTTCTCCTACCCTAGAATATGTCGATCCTAGAGATCTAAAACCATAGACTTTCATCCTCCATTGTACCCTCGCGAAGCACGCGAGCAATACAACAAAGCAGAGTAGGGACTTTACCTCCTCACGAGTGTCCCGAACCTGAGTAAAAAACCCGTGTCACCTCTTTGTCGTGTGTTTGATCCGCTGCCACCACCATCGCCGAGGCTCCTTGGAACTGCGTGTTTAGACCCTCTTGAACCAAGGGATTGTTGGACCCTAGTTTCCTTCATGGGACAAATCTCCGACATTTAGTGTGCCGGGTAGGGGGATGATGCGCGTTTTCTAGACCTTCATCAACCTCGATGGCATGTCGGCTCGCAATGAGACCCGCTTCGAGCGTGCCCTCCGTCGCGCAGAGAGAAAGTCTCAGAAGTATTTGTCTCCACGGCACACCACCTCCGAGCAGACCCCATGGAGGGAGGACGAAGGGGGCTCCTCCTACCGACCGCATGGGATCCCCCATCCTCCTCACGTGGTGCCACGTTGCTCTCCCGCACCGCATCTTCACGCAGCCACACCGAGTATATCACGCCGAAAGCTGCCAAGCGCATGGTGCACGAGCTCCTGGACCACCCGCCGACCGAGCCAGGCAAAGGGGGGGGTGGTGTGACCGTCTCTTCGAACTCCTCTATATCACCACCCTATCCCTAGAGGGGCAGGGGCTCGAGACGAGGACATGGCGCCAGGGGTTGGGGGCTTGCTTCCGTCTCAATGCCGTGATGGTGCCCCCAAGCCCGACAACGTCACTCCGCCACCGGCCAATAGCTGCCAAATCGTCTTGCCCCCGCGGTCGCGATGCTGCCGCATGGGCGCGAAGACCATCTCGTCAAGGAAATCGCTGTCACGGGATAGCGGAACTGCATGGCCCTTGCCAACGGCAAGGTGGTGCAGGCCAACGACTGCCTCGCCTTCACCAAGGGGTTCCGCCATGTGGTCTAGCCGCACAAGTTCCACCCGGAGACGCCTACACGCTATGACGGAACGACCAACCCATGTGAGTTCCTGCAGCTCTACACCATAGGCATCGAGGCCGCGTGAGGCAACGACTGCGTCATGGTGAATTGTTTTCCCTCTGCCTGAAGGACATGACCAGCACCTGACTGATGAACCTTCCCGAGGAATCCATCGACTCATGGGCGCACCTCAGCTCCCTCTTCATTGATAACTTCAAAGGGATCGACGAGCGCCCACTCTCTTACTACGACCTCCGCCAGGTATGCCAGCAACCTAGAGAGACCCTCTTCAAGTTCTTGTAGTGGTTTAGCCGAGTCCGCTACAAGATCCCCAAGATCTCGGACTCGGACATCATCATCATAGCCTTCTCCGAGGGTGTCAAGGACATCAAGATGAGGGAAAAGATCGGCATCCGAGGTGAGAGCCTCACCACAGCTGCCGAGCTCCTCGTCATGGCTGAAAAGTGTGCCAAGGCAGAGGCTAGGCGAATGTTCCGCCTCGCCGAGGCAGAGACCACCCCCAAGGCCTCGAGCTTATCCAATATCAAGGACAAGGACCCCAAGCGCAAGACCGCCATTGTCCTCGCTGTGGAGCCGGACCAGAAGAGCCCTTGCGAGGGGAACAACAAAAGGGAGCGGGATGATAGTTCGTACTTGAAGGGAATATGCCCTAGAGTCAAATATTAGATGGCATATTTCATGAAGTTTATGATTAAGTTTTATATCATGCTATAACTGTATTGATAGGGAAACATCAATACATGTGTGATATACAAACAAACAGTAGTTCCTGGTCAAACTCTAGTCACTGGTTCATTGGTCAACAGATGATCAAAGGTTTCCTAATCATGAAGGTGTCTTGGCCCCTAATTGACAATGAGATCATTTCATTGGGGAATGATATGGTGAACATACCCTATTTATAGCATCGTATAACAATCATGTCACGAAGTTTGGGTTATGATGTTTAGGAAACATAATGACTCTTTCCTTAGACTGTGAGACTATATCAAATCACTGTCACCCAAGGATGCTTTGATGGCACATAACGTCACTTAGTGAAATGGTGATCATAAAGGTGACGTTGGGTACCCAGAGAAACAGGTTGAGGAGACTACGTCAAGAGAGGGATTTGTCCATCCGCGTGGCGGAAGATACTCTAGGCTCACTCGGATAAGATATATACATAAGCTGCCCAGCGTGTGACTAGGTCACGGGGATATCACTTATCGAATCGAGTAAAGAAGGTATTTCCGGTAACAAGGTTGAACACTGACATGGGGGTGTCACTTGATCAAAACCTCGAACAATACAGTATCGCAGAGACAAAAGTAATAAGACATAGTGTTTATGGTTCAAAAGAAGGTATAAGAAGTTTTCTTGGGCATGTAGGCTTTTATAGAGGGTTCATTAGGATTTTTTCTAGAATTTCTAAACCTTTGACTAATCTGTTGCAAAAAGGAGTAAGATTCAATTTTGATGATAAGTGCCTTATTGCCTTTGATAAACTTAAATACACTTTATCTCATGCTCCCATCATTAAACCACCTATATGGGATATAACTTTTGATTTAATATGTGAAGCTAGTGATGATGTTGTAGGAGTAACTCTAAGACAACACATAGGTCGCAGATTTAATATTATACATCATGCTAGTAGAAATCTCAATAGTGCTCAAAAGAATTATCCTAAGGAAGAAAGAAAACTATTTGTTGTATTTTTGTCTTGTGATAAGTTTTGTTCTTATATTGTTGATGCAAAAGTATGAGTTCATGCGGATCGTGATGGTTTAAAAGAACTCCTTGAGAGGAAGATTCATAAGCCAAGACTGATCCGTTGGATCCTTTTACTTCAAGAATTTGAGTTGAAGATTATGTAGAGACAAGAAGCAAAGATAGTGGATGAAACACCTCTATGTGCCCAACAAGATACATATCTTATTGAGAGGAACTTTAGTCTTGATGATTTTTGTTTTCAAGAATTACTATATGAACTAAGGTCAAATCCTCCCAAAAGGAAGTAGTCCATATTGTTGGTGGAGCTTATCATTCCAGACTAAATAAACGGTAAATGGAAGGTAAGTTTTCTAACTCTAATAAGTGCTTTGTTTTCATAGTTTTTACTATTAATTTTTTACCTTTGAATTCCTCTTATTTTTTGGAGTTTTTGAGGGTTTTCTGCAACTATACGGCCGGAGAAAAATTTCCCTCCGTATAGTTGGTCGTTAAACATTATGTATCCCTCTTGCGAAATAATTCTCGAGATGCAGTACCTATACGGCCGCAACTATACGTCTAGAGAAAAATCTCCCGCTGTATGGTTGGTCGTTAAACTGTATCCCCTTTGAAATAATTTTTGAGGTATTATATCTATACGGCCGCAACTATATGACCGGAGAAGATTCTCCAGCCGTATAGTTGGTCGTCAAAGCTTCAGTATCATCGACCCGTTTTCATTTTTATTATGAAAAAACACTTTTGTCGGTTCTTAGTCGGTAATCTAAGCGACCTGGGCTCGAGATATTTAGAATTACCTGCCCAGAACCAACTATACGGCCGGAACTATACGGGCCACTACCGTATAGTTGGTTGTTACGGCACAGGACTCCTCCAAATCTGCGATTTCTTTTTCTAGTCGGTTTGGATTGTTTTCTTGGATGAGAATTTGTTGTTTCTCGCTAGGTTTACCGACCTCTGACCCCTCTTATATACTGCCATTGTGCCTCTCTCTAATCACAAATCACCAGGAACAAATCTAGTTATGTGTTATCCCGTCCCAGGCTGTGGAAAACCTTTGGGGCTCATTGCTCCTAGGGATCTTTCTAGCAGCCCGTTGATGGAGGACAGCGATAAGGAGGTGGAGAGGTTTAGCCTGAGGTACAAGGAGTACGTCGAGCCAAGATTCTACAACAGTGACCCAAATGAAGGCTGGAGCGACATTTACATCTGTCGTGACGTCTATGATCCCCCGGGGATCGATTGGGCGGCGATGAAAAGGACTCATGAAGAGAGACAAGGCCACAAGCCGCACGGAAAAGGGCGTATGGAGACGGTCAAGTTCATCACTACAGATCCGAGGCCACACAAGTGTAAGGAAAAACCTAACATTGATGCAGTTGCTAGCAAGGAACTGGTGTTGCCCCGCTCGAGGCCTACCACTTGCGCTCGTATGAGGGTGAAGCCTCAAGAGGAGTGGAGGAGCAGCTTCTACTTTCCCGGTCCATCAATAATGGATAAGGAAGAAGAAGTTGTCCCCGGGACAGAGGATCGCGTGCATGCACTAGGAGTATATCAGAAGCAAGAGCTACTCCATAGCGTTGAAGTTCGCCACCGCCTCAATGAGATAGAGAAGAAGGATGATCTTCTCCCGATGGTGGCTAAGCTCACCGATAGGGTGGATACTCTGCAATCTGATTTGCGCAGGTGCTACAGCCGCATCACCGCTTTGGAGGATACCAACAAGAAGCTACGCACCGCATTTCTACATTCCATGGCGCCACAGTGACTTCAATAAAACAACGGTATCAAATAATCGCGAGGGATTATTTGATCCCACCTGGCTTGATTCCAAGCTTGGAGAGATCTTTAAGACCTTGTAATCTATCTTATAAGTTTTTATTTTTATTCTAGTTTTGCATTAATTCGGGCTCATAAATAAAGTTTGCATCATTAGATTCCCTTCAGGAATAGTTGATACCTCTTATGAAATTCCGAGTTTATTATAATATATGGAGCATTATTGAGCTCGAGTTTGTCTTATTGGATATATGAATGGCTTGAGTATGATTTTACCTGTACTTGATGATAGCAATAGGATTCTTCCACACCATTGGTATTAATGGAACAAATAAAGATAATTTGATCAATATGTTGTAGGTCAATGGTTTGATTTACAAAAAGGAGAGATTGTCTATTTAATTAAGATGAAAAATAAAAACCTTGAACAAAGGAGAAATTATAAGTGTTATCAAATAGAGTGAGAACAAGTTGAGGTAGAATACTCAAGTTATAGAGATGCTTCATATGTATTTGGAATTTGGTAATTGAGATCGTTAAACTTTGAAATTCCTACATGAAGTGGAATATATGGCTAGCTTCTTTGCACCTCACTTAAACAAAAGTATAAGCACAAATATATATAGAAAAAGGAGAAAGAGAAAGATGAAGAAAAAGAGCGAATGTGCAAAGAGCAAGCAGGCATATACCACTATATTGTAGTAAGACAAAGACGTTTGAGATTTTGAATCTCAAGTCAATATGTTCATCCTAAAAACACTTGGGACTACCTCACTAACTCATTCGGTTGTACCGAATACTTTTACATCATGTTGAGAATAATATTTTATGAATTGTTAATTGCTAAAGATATGGAAGCCTGCTAATATTATTCGGATGGTTCGAGTAAGGTACTATTCATGAACTTATTTATATTTATCCTTTATGATAAACACAAGATGCAACTGTCTCATTTATTTTATCGACTCAGCTTCATGAATATGAGGATCACATCCATTAAGCTAAACTTGCTCGGAACGAGCAAGAGTCTAAGCTTGGGGAAGTTGATGAGTGCTGATACGTCATAAATGTATCTATAATTTTTTATGTTCCATGCTTGTTTAGTATCAACTTTGCTATGCTTTGTCTACACTTTGAGGTATTTTTATACATTTTCTGGGACTAACCTATTAATAAGATGCCATAGTGCCAGTTGCCTGTTTTCTGCTGTTTTTGGTTTTAGAAAAGCTAGTAAGGGAATATTCTCGGAATTGGACGGGACAAAAGCCAAAGTCAATATTTTAGCGAAGAGAACACAAAGTCCGGAGGGGAGACGAAGTGGGGCCACAAGGCTGCCACACCCTAGGGTGGCGCGGTCAAGCCCTAGGGCGCGCCAGCCCTAGGTGTAGGCGCCTCGGGCAGCCTCCTGCCTCGCCTCTTCACCTATAAAGTTACCCCGATGCAGAAACCCTAAGCACCCAATCAGATCTCCACAAAACAGTCCGTAGCCGCCGCCACCATCGTCCCTAGATCAGGGGGATCTAAAGCTCTTCTCGGCATCCTGTCGGAGGGGAGAGATCATCCCAGAGGCCTTCTTCATCACCATGTCAGCCTCCGGTATGATGTGTGAGTAGTTCACCCTTGGACTATGGGTCCATACAGTAGCTAGATGGTTGTTTCTCCTCCTTTGTGCTATCATGTTTAGATCTTGTGAGCTCCGTTCATGATCAACATCATCTATTTGTAATCATACATGTTGTGTTTGTAGGGATCCGATGGATATTGAGATACTATGTCAGATTGATTATTGATTCTATCATGTCAGATTGATTATTGATTCTATTGTCTGTGTTGTTTGTGATCTTGCATGCTATCCATTGCTAGTAGCTATCTTGGCCAAGTAGATGATTGTGACTCCAAGAGGGAGTATTTATGCTCGATAATAGGTTCATGCCTCTAGTAATCTAGGGAAGTGACATAAATCTCTAGGGTTGTAGATGTGTTGTTGCTACTAGGGAGAAAACAACAATATTTTGTTGATGGAATAATTGTATTGTTTACTTTACACACATTGCTTAATGTAGTTATCCGTTGCTTGCAACTTAATACTGGAAGGGGTTTGGATGATAACCTGAAGGTGGATTATTAGTCATCGATGTAGTTGGATTACGGTCTATGTATATTGTTGTAATGCCCAATCAAATCTCATAGGAGTCATGATGTCTAGTATTTGCATTGTTATGCTTGCTCAATATGTCAATTGCCCCACTGTAATTGTTCACCCAGCATGTTATCTATCTTAAGGAGAACACCTCTAGTGAAATGTGGACCCCGGTCCAATCTTTACCATTGTTACATCATCTACTGTTACTGTTTACTTTCTACAAGCAACTATTACCTTCCACACTATATGTTTAATCTTTTATTTTCAGCAAACCAGTGAGATTAACAACCTCACTGTAAGTTGGGGCAAAGTCTTGAGTTTGCGTTGTGCAGGATTCTAAGTTGTTAGCAACACCTTGGAGTTGTTTCCTTGCTCCTACTGGTTCGATAACCTTGGTTTCATAACTAAGGAAAAACTTGTTGCTGTGTTCATCACACCTTTCTCTTGGGGTTTCCCAACGAGGCTCTACAGTCAACTGAGCCGCATCAAGTGCATATTTCCATCATGTTTTAGATTATTATTTTGCATTGTAGTGGTAGGATCTTGGTATTTTACGACGTTCACATGCACTTTATGTTTATTTTCACCAGGATCAGATCAGATGATGGATCCAATGGACAAAATTCTTGGACTAGTTATATTGCAATGAAAAGGAGCCAAAAACTACGTAAATTGCTTATTTGGGAAATATTAATAACACCAGAAGAAACCCAAAGCAATTGGAGGCTACAAAAGAGTTGACGACCAACTATACGGGCCGCCGTCGTATAGTTCCGGTTGTATAGTTGGCGCCGCCTCCGCCTCCTCAAATAGTTTCACCCCGTGCAACTAGATCAGGGAGACGACATATAGAACACCCAGAAATCGCCAAAACCTAACCTCCGGAAGGCATCTGGAGGGGTAAATTGCCCTAGGGATATATCTTCGCCCTAAGCAGATCTAGGAGGCCAAGGCATCGATCTCCATCTTCATCAACCGCTACATATTCATCACCACCATCACCTCCATCCATCCCATCTAGATCTTGTTGTAATTCTTGCACCAATTGTGGATTTATACAAGTACTATTCATTGATAATCATTTCCATTACTATTGCCATGATGTTGTTTGCCTCCATGTCTGAGTAGATCATTAGTTCTTGGGGAGATGGAGAAACCCTAGCATGATATTGAAATAAGATAAAGTTTATTATGATATTCATCGATGTGACTATGTGTTAGATTGTCTTCATCTTGATGTTGGAAGAAGTCGACCTCTCAATATTTGCCTCTTGTGGGGACTTGATGGAGGGAACTACTTGTTGGTAGACAGAGGGATGTTAGCACTTACAGTGACTATAAAGCTGTTGGCACCCCTTACGTATCAACTTGGGAATCGAGGAAACTCACATAACACTATCCATGTCATGGAATACGTCCTACGGGATTATGTCTCTTAATAGCGCAGTAATTCAATTGATGTTGAATGCTGTATGCTATGGTTATGAGGATGATTTGAGCAGTGGTTACTGCCTCTTTGTACAAATACGGAGTTCCTCCCACACATACATAGTTGAGAATGTTCATGATAATAATATTTACCTTAGTCCTTTATAATGCTAGAGGTGTATTCGCTGATCCCTGAGAACACCTTTTCCCACTGAAGTTTTAAATCTCTTTTACATACGAGATACTTATTTTATGTATTCAGTTTTGTTTACTTTACTTATTGTTCTCTTAAACCAAAAACCCAAAAACACCTTTTTACGCAATACTCGCATTTTATCTTGTCACTTAAAACTTTATTTAGCAATTCTATTTTCAGTATTTATTTCACGAATTCCTAGACTTCAGACTCCTGCTCCCTGTAGGATTGATATCTTTATTTCGAAACTAGCTACAACCGATCTGTGCACTTACAGTCATCACGTCTACTCCTCCAGCACCTCTACCACCGGAGCAACAAAAGAAAAGGTGGCATTCTCATTGGTGGATTGGTAACCCACCTTGTCCAAGACCGTGAAATTCCACTACCTGTTATGCAACCTATTAACGGCTCCATACTTATGGACGTCAAATATATTACTTCTTGTGTCTTCCTCAGTATCTACCAAGTTGAAAAAAGCTCTGAGCATATCAGTTTGTTATCTTAATGCCTCACATGATGAGCAGGTGCCACTGCCATGTCCACAAGATTTCTCGATTATTGGGAAGGAAAACTAGATCCTCACCCGAGACCAAGTGAGGGAGATCATGGTTGAGCTCCATCCTGACTCTGAAGAGGATGAAGAGGGAGAGTAGGAGTAGGAGCAGGAGTAGCACAATCCTGCTTGGAAAGGACAGGAGCAGCAACAGGAAGGACCCTGGGACCATGGCCCAATCAGCAGCAGGGGTTCAATGGCATCCCCTATCAAGAATTTCTGCATCTCAACCAGCACGTGGGGGAGATCGACCACACTCTTCAGGGAGTGGCCGAAGATGTCAGCTCACTCACTAACACCTTTAGCCACTTCATGACCAATTTCCCTAACTACTACCAGTAGTACCTGTACCCGCCGCTGAATGACGGCAACAACTAAGCCTGGCAACAGCCTAAGCTTGGGGGAGGTTTGAAAACCTCCAAACTTTGCATTCATATTTTTATTTCTTCTTTTGATTTATTTTACTTCTTTAAAAATTGCATGTTTACTTTCAGTTTTTGCATTCCAAAATCAAAAACACAAAAATTAGTTGTAACTTCTATTGCAAATTTGTTTCTTTGTCTCTCTCGTAGATTGTTCAATTTTAGGTGACTTGGCAATAGGGAAATATAGCGGGGTTCAACTCAAATACAAGAACAAAGCAAGTAAGATGAGGTATCACATTCTTTTCATCACCTCTTCTGCAATTTTAAATTGACCCTACAACTATTTTCTCGCTTGCACTTGAGTCACTCCCCACTTAGCTTGTTATCTTATAAATTCCATTTCTTTGCTAGTGTCTCCTTTTTAGCTTTGAAATAATGAGCAATGAACTTGGTTAAAATATTTCCAACATTTTTACAACAAGAAAAAGCATCCAAAAGATGACTTGAGTCCATGTTTAGCCCAAAGGATTTGATTTTAGAACTACTCAACCCCATTTAACTTAAGTAATATACTTGACAGAACTTTTGAATAAAATTGTTTGATAAAATCGACGCTTTGAAGTAATAGAGCTTATGCCACTGTTTTTCTAATAATTAAAGTAAGATATTGATTTACGCATGTTATTACAACACTGTCGTGCTCCATGAGGAACTACTAACTCCGCTGGCCAACGAATGATCTAAACATGTGAAACCACTTGATTTCGGCTATTGAGTTATTTAAGCGTTTGTAGCTGCAATGCTATGACGAGTAAAAGTTTTAGTTTCCTCGTGGTCTCAAGTTTCAAGTGAAGTTGTAGTACTCCTCTGGCCCATTATTGCTCAATAGTTATCTATTGGCATGGTCACGAGTACGCAACACAGTCCCGATTAACATGTTAGAAATATTGGCATGATTTCTCTATGGAAGAGCTAGAATTTTTGAAAAGCAAGGAAAGGAAAAAGGTGCTTTGAGAGTCTTGAAATTTTTTACGTGGGAGTAGATGAGTCATTTTTAAATTGAATGTTTTTGTGCTAACTTGAGTACTCTTAATTAGTTAAAGAAACAAGAGCAAAGAGTCTTTCACCTCTCAACAAAGAGAGAAATCAAAAGAATTTGTTTCACTTTTCTAGCTAAATTATTGACACTTGCTCGAGCGTATAATTTATTTGCTAGCAAGATATACGTGGTCAGGAAGTGGACTCAGTACAATCTTGTGAATACTTGTATGATCATGCTTAAGATTGCAGGAATTATGAAGAAAGGAATTTGGCACCAATTCGAGCTTGTAAGTCCTTTTATTTCAGTTTCGAATCTCTGCTATTCTTCTCTATTTTCTTGTCACTCGAGGGCGATCAACATCTAAGCTTTGGGGGAGTTGATAGCTGTGAGATTCGATACATTTTTAATAGTTTTCCTTAATAGTTTTCGTCTTGATTTGATGGTTTTCTAGCTTTACCTAACGCTAATACTTCGGTAGCAAAAAAAACTTGGTTTTCAGTGTATGTTTCAGGTTCTAAACATGAACAGAAGGTTTCAACAACAAAAATAATATTTGGGCGAAAACAAGCAAGTCTCTTTTTGGAAGCAATCAAGGACATCAACCAGATGGTTTAACAACCAACTATACGTCGGGAATAATTTTCTGGCCGTATAGTTTTGGCCATATAGTTGCCGCCGCCTTTGTCCTGTTAAAAGGAACAACTTTCGTAAAGGAGGCAAGGGCGAAAACAGAACACAACAATCATTGTTCCATCTAGAAGGGAGAAAGAAGAGATCCGAAGAAGAAGGGGAAGACATTATCCATCTTGCTCCACGATCTTCAACCTCCTAGCAACCACACCCTCCATAGCCATTACTACTTGTACAAGAGAGAGAGAGATCTTTACTTTGCAAGATTAGGGTTTGAGATTGTTTCTTCCTTATCTTGAGTTGTGTTGGATTGATTTTCTATTCTTATCATGGATCTCCATGGTAATATTAAGACGAACTCCTCTTATTTAATTATATCGATGATGCTTTCTTCTCTCATGTGTGAGTAAGTTCCTTTGAGCGTGGGAGATATAGGGGATTGGTGAGATGTGATGTGCCTATATATTTTCCATTAATTTGTGATTGATTTTAATTACTATATTGTATGTGCTTGACTATCTGTGGGATGCCTAATGCTTGTTGTCCAATTAAGGGCCCAGACAACATGATACTTTGTTCTACATAGATAAGATCTTGTTTGCTAGCAGACCGATGACCCCCAAGTGACACGTGGATATCAATGGAAAACTAGTTTAACTCGAGGAGCACGAGGAACCACTGTGTCTATTGCACTAGTCTGATCTAAAGAGCTTAATTGCTAAGCAACCTAAAGGTTCTTAATTGCCTAGTGACTGACCATGATTTTGGTAATAGACTAGTAGGATTATTGAAGTTGGGATGAAATCTACCAAGAGAAGTTCCGGCTAATTATATGTTGCTCGCCTACACACACTTATAAGATTATAATTGTTACACTTATCACTCATCCACTTGGCACAATAACTTCACCATGAACTGTTTCTCTCCGCACCTGCTTCGTCATCTACGGAAAACAACAAACAATCGAATCATTCTTTACTTTTATATATGCTTTTTATTTCTAAAGTTTTCATTTTAGTTTTATTTAAATACATTCAGTTTAATCCAAATTTTGTTCTTATTTCAATACTTACAGTCAATTCACTCGAAGACATGTGACAACTTTGAGTGTGACAGAGACTTCATTCATACACAATTTCCTTTGGGATCCCTATGGGATCGATATCTTAACTTTGAAACTAGCTACAAACAATTTGTGCACTTGCAGACATCGGGCACATAGTTGCATTTTATATACTAAGATCTACATATTTATAAAAGTATAGTTTTTGGCTAAAGAAGTTTGACTTCGGCTAAGTGTGTTTTAAAGGTTTACGTAACAACAGTGAAACTTAAATTGTCCGATCGACCGTCATTGTAAACAATAGAAACAAAGTCTCACTCTATATCCAAACGAATACTTTAACCCATTATGATATAATGGAGGGAATGTCAAAATTAGGAAGATATTAGCGATTTGCAAAAGGCATACTGATCTAGTAAAATAGAACAGGGACATGACGTTTTTCATGAGCGTGCATGATCAATAAACACATATGTGATATGGTTTATGATTAGTAAATGCGAGCTAGATTATTTGTACTTTAGTGCAAGTGGGAGACTGAAGGGAATATGCCATAGAAAAAATAATAAATGGTTATTATTGTCATATCCCAATAAATTCGTAATAGTTTCATATTGTGCTATAAGTGTATCAAGTGGAAACATTGCTACATGTGTGGTATGAAACAGAAGTCCCTAGTATCCTCTATTCATACTAGTTTGTTGGGAAACAGATGATCAATGTTTCCTGATCATGGGTGATAGTGTTAGTTAACAACGAGTTCATATCATTGGTGAATGATGTGACAAACATTACTCAAAGATTGTGACACGATAAAGTCACGAGGTTCATCGTTGCAATAGTCAGAAACATAGCCTCCTTCTCCCTAGACCAAGAGATCATATTAATCACTGTCTCCCGAGGCTGCTTGGACTGCATCAAACGTTACTCAGTGAAATGGTGATTATAAAGGTGTACGTTGGGTATTCTAGAGAAACAGGTTGATGCCTATGCATCAAGACCGAAATTTGTTCACCCAGTGATGGGTAAGATACATAAGGCCGACTTGGAGATTACATCTATAATGTTGCAACATGTGACTAGGTCACGGGGATGTAATATCGCGGTAACAAGTGAAACAATACTTATCAGTAATGAGATTAAACAGGGTATGAGATACCAAATGATCGGATCTCGTACAAGTCGTATCGAAGAAACAAAGGGAATTGGACTCGATGTTTACGGTTCAAATGACGTCGTCATCGTTGAATGTACAGGGGTCAATATGGGCATCCCGGTCCCGTTGTTGATCATTGATAGAGATCTGTGCCATTCCCGAGCCGTGGGGATATACACTTAAGGGTACGATGAGTTAGAGATTATCTAGAAGTTGGAATCACAGTAGAGAAAGAGAAAGCCAGAATTGTTCCATGGAGAGAGATCCGAAGTTGTTCGAAGAAACAAAAGAAAACCGGAAAAGTTTCATGAGAGAACCGGAATCGTTCCGAGAAGTTCCAAAGTCATTCAGAGGAAATAGAAGGGGAACCAAAAGGTGTTTCAAGTCAAATCAAATTTTGTAATATGTATTTAAATATTAATTAATGTAATTAATAATATAATATTAAAATCTAATTTAAAAGGGTATTCCACTAATGGGCCAAACTTTTTAAGGAAAAGGGCCCATGAAGGAAACCACAAGAGGGAAGGGCCAAGGCCCATGTGCCTAGGGTTTGGGGGGGATAGGGCTACTCCCTCCCTTGGCCGGCGGTTAGGGTTAGGGTTTGGGGCGCCCTAGGGATGCTCCCTCCCTCCCTCCCTTGGCCGCCGCTTGGTGCCTTGGGGGAGGGGCAAGCATGCCCCCTCCACCCTTATATAAAGAGCCCCCCTTAGAGGAAAACACACCAAGGCCACGAGTTGGGAGCTCATGTCCCTCCTCTATGTGCCTCCTCCCTACCTCTCCTCTCTCTCTCTAGTTGTCTCCTTGCGCTAGTTTGGTCCCATGATAGTACTGCTCGTGTAAGAGACGACACACTAGCAGCACGCCGTTGCGCTGCGGGGATTCCAAGCCGAAGATTTACTTCTGCACTCTCGACAGGGATCGGGAAGCCGAAGGTCATCATCGTACACCATATGTGTACGAAACCACGAGGGGACACACTTGGGACACCTTGTATGTCGTGAGCCGGACTGCTGCACGATGATGGAGCAAGGGTGACCTGTGAGGAGCTTCGCGACCTTGAGGTCGGCTACAAGCACGATTACTTCAACCATGTTTCTCTCAGAACGTTAACCGCTTTCATACTACAAGGATATGTATCTGAAACCTTCGGCCCTTACTGTATTACTAATAGATAGATCTTAGGCATTAGGGCGTTCCAACATAGGAATTTTTGTTTCCTGCCGCGGAACCCCAACATCAGCATTGCAGTCTGCGTGTACAGCAGGGCCAGAGAGCCGAGGATCTACATGTGCTCTTCATCTTTGTCGGCTGCGACGGTCTCTTTCTCCAGCAACAGGGCAAACCTCTCCTCGTCGTTGGAGTCCATGACCGAACGAGCAAGACGCCAAACACGTCGCGAGCGAGGTGGGCGGGAGGCGAAGGCTGGGGACGACGAAATGAGGCCTAAGCTGAGGGGAAAGGATGCGGCGATGGAGGCGGACCTATCTACATGCATGGATTTGGCTGGGCGGGGTGGGGCTTTGCCGCCGACGACATGTCGGCGGGGGACAGCTGGAGAAAAGCTCTCTGCTGCGGGAGAGCCGAATCATGGTGGGGAATGAGATTGTCTCGCCAACAGGGTTGACCGACCCTTTTTTTTCTCTGCGTTCGGTGTTTTCAGGCGGTTCCCAGCGTCCCGAATTCGGCCTGGAAATTCCGGATATAAAATGGGCCAAATTTGACAAAAACTGGACGCATGGAAACGCTGCTGGACGCACTGTTCCTATAAAAAAAACGTCCCAAGAAGGCCCTACTAGAAACGCTAGTGGAGATGCTCTTGTTTTGAAATGGAGGAAGTAGTAGAAGCTTTCCTAAATAACCACTTTTTGAAGTAATACTAGTGTGCCACTTTCCCTTAAGCATTACCGATTTTTTTGTTCTGTTTTGATAATGTACATCAATCAACTGAATATATGGATCTCCATCTTTTTTAGTGGAAATATGGATCTCCATGGTAAGCAGGCTTGCGCGCGGGCCGGAGGCACTCATTGGGCTAGACAATAAACGCTGTCCGGCTCATGTGATGGCTTAGGAATTTGATGGAGGCCCATGTTGTTCGTCGCCGACCAGAGACGAGAGGAAGGCGGAGCGGGGCTGGCGCCGCCGATCGGTGGCGGCGGATTTATGCGACGAGGGCCGGCGAGAACCTTCCATATACGATTCGAAATCTCTGTACTCCTCTTCAGTTGGTTGCGCTGGCCGTTTGCCTGCTAGGCCGACCATCACCTTTTGCCAATGCGGATCTCCCAGCGGCGAAAGTGCCTGAAGATCTGCGTACTGCACGGACTGAATCGCAGGCCACCTGATGAGCTAGAAGATGTTTCTACCCATGGAAATGAAGGAAGAAGCAGAGATCCAGGGTCATCCCTTCCATTAGGATCAAAAAGCGGATGGAAGGACCAGCACACACCGACAAGTCTGAACTGCAGAGCTGAAGAAGCTCAGCAAAATCTGCTGTCATGCTCTAAGTCACTCATCCTCTTTTGCCTTCCCAGCCGAGTTCCATTTTGTACAAGTCACTTATCCTAATAACATAGTTCTACTTTTGCTTCCATCATGACCGTTGTAGTTAGATTTTTTTTTTTTGCATCGCTCCTTCAAAAAGGAGATGCTGTGGTGCAGAAAGATTGGGCCAATTATGGAGGCAACCATGGCGCACACAATATTCTCTTTCCACTCACAAATGGTATGCTCCATGTCTGCAATAATTGGTCATGTCATAGTCTTCTTATTGCTAGCTCAACATACATCATAATCAAGGAACTATACTCTAGTTGGCATATGGCAGCAGCTACAAGATAGGTGGGCAATATAACTTACTGACACACGGTTGCAACTAGGTGCAATAATTGGGGAATAATACACCTACGTGCTTCAGAGAACATAATTAGGGAATAATAGCCTACTGACATTCGGTTGGCAGGCATTTGAATCTCGTGTTAGCAACGTGACTGGAGCAGGGCATCTCCTGGTAATTGCCATTTCTTTTCCACCATGAAAATATCTTCTCAACATAGTGTGTATTGTGCCGCTCCTGCATGATTTCTAGCTTTAGTTCCAGCACCTCCTTCTTGATCATGTATATGATGCTTTGAAATTTGGACCAGTCATCCATAATGGCATATTTAGTTCAAATAAATTCCATGGGTATACCTGACAACTGCACTTTTGCAAACGTTTCTTCTATAGGAGTCTCTTTGACTCGAATGCGATGAAAAGGAACTTTGGAGGAATTTATTAGTATTTAGGCTCCCCCCTATAAAGCTTGTTTCATTTGTTGGATTGAGAAACATTTGGAAAACTTCACATGCAATTCCAATGGAAAGTTTTAATTTAGAACCACATGATTTGTCACTAAGAACTTACCAAGTACCGATCGCATACATAATAGTTTCTCAAATCTAGCTTAATGTTGGGTTCAGGAAAGAGACACTTTCCTGTTTATGGTATTTTTCCAATTAATTGAGCATTATGGTTTCACAGTTTTTCCCATTGAGAGAATGGGAGCATAGCTATCCAACCTTTTCTGTTTGGCAAAAAGAAAAGGATTGATCCTGTATATCAGCATATTGCGCTTTGGACCACATTGTCCCGCTCCAATATTGCAGGTTAGACCAGGTTCTAGAGATTAGAAGGAGAACCATCTGGTTCAGTAAAGCGGGGAACGGTGAGGAAAAGAAAAGAAGGGGCAGGAAGGGGTGTCAGAATCTGGGGGTGACTCTGGTGCTCCTTCTCCCCCTACAAAAGGTTTAGACATCCTCAGTTTCTCTGTATCATTGAGTCAATTTCTTGTCTCTTGTGATTTTTAGGGTGTTTTATTTGGGGAATCATTCAATCATATATAGTTAGTAACTTGGTATGTTTTGTCTGCTGTGTTTAACTAATCTTTATATTTTTATTTTTGTGTTTCTGGTCAAAATTTTCATTCTTTCCCACTTCCCCTCTTCTCATGTTCTTCCACCAGACGAGTGGAGCATGGGAAAACTTTCCTTTGAGGAGAGCAGCAGAAGAGGAGAGGAGAAAAATGTCTTCTCCTGCATGATTTACTATCTTTAGTTCCAAGATATGCTGCTTCTTGGCTGTGTTTAAGATGATTTGGGCCAGTTACCCACAGTGGCATCTTTGATTGAAATGAACTCCACAGGAACTCTGGAGAACTGTGCTTCTTGCGAATGCTTTTCTACAAAAAACTATTTGATTCAAAGGAATTACATAGGTATATCAAACGATTCTATTTTTAATTTCTAGGATGGAGAAGCGTATGGTTTTTCTCTCTGGAGTATGGGTTAGTTTACACGTAATTTCAAAGGGAATATTTCATTGGCTATATTTCATGGACATTTTCTTTTGTTCTATGCCAACTATGGTAAGCAGCTATGCTTCAAGAACACCCGGGCATTTTTCCCTATGGTGCAACCAAGCAACTTCTATTACATATTCCTATGTTTTCAATTCCTAGAACATTTGTTTCTGAGGGAGTTCCTAGATGATTTAACATTCCATGAAATCCAATTCCCGCGTTTGTCATCCTCACTCCTTTGGAGTCTTGTGACTTGTGAGACGATGAGGTCCTTTTTTGGATAAAGAGATGATGAGGTCTTAAAGTTTGTCGATTTATAGGATTAGAAGTCATTTTATATGTACTGCTTTGCATGTACTTCATAACTAAAATACATTGAATTTAACCTCATGGAATTTTTTATCGTATATGTGACAACCATGGAAAACACATAATATCTCGTAAAATCCATGCATTTTTCCTAGCAAGCAGGCAAACTTATTACTTATTAATGTGCTTTCAGTTCATATAGAATTATGCATGTCATGGCATCTATTTTTCTAAATAAACTCTATTCAAATTCGCGAGAATGTATTTGCGAATGTTTGATTCTAGTGAGCTCGATAGAAATTCAGGAGAAATTTACTTCTTGATGCTTTTTTAAAGAAATTCGCGAGAAATTTACTAATTTTAGATTACCAGACTTAATCTCCGATTGCGGAAATGCAGCTGGAAACTCATTGCCTGAAGACTAACGAAGATCTGTGTATTGGACAGTATGAATCTTGTGGCAACTCAGGCGACATGTCGAGCTGATAAACTTTAAATTTCTTGTTAGCCACCAAACCATGGGCGAAAACCACTAGCGTGTTGTTACATACGTGTGTCACGTTGATTTTGGGATAGTTTATGCCAAGGTAACTCCGCCTTAGCCTTGAATAGGAACGTCCGGAGATGCTGATTGGTCCAGAGAATGTGTTTGGTTCAGAGAACGTGTTGACGTTATGACTTGACTTGTCTAGATTCAGCTCAACTATGTCAAAACCTTGGTCCAGAATTCCTAGTAATCAATCATTTTTATTAGGACTCTTAGTTATATTTTGGTTCTGGATCTGGATCTTACCAGTCGGAAAGTATCCATGTCCTGAGATAGAAATCCCCTTCTCCACAGGACTGGGCAACATCTAAAACTTGCCATTTCTTTTGTTCAAGAAAATATCTTCCCCGGGTAGTGAAGCAGTGTGCTTCTCCTGCATGTTTGCTAGCTCTAGTTTGAGGACCTCCTTCTTGATCTTGTTAGGAGGCTTTGGAGTTTGGATCAGTCATTCATAATGACATCTTTAATTCAAATAAAATTGCACAGAAATTCTGAGAACTGTACTTCTTGCAAATGTTTTTTCTACGGAAATCTCTATGATTCAAGCGAGTTACGTAGGAATTTTGGACCATTCTACTATTAGAAGTTTTCCCGTTAAGCTTGTTTGATCTGTAAGGTTGCAAAGCATATGAATTTTTCCTATGAACAACTTTATGTTCTATTCCAGTTTCTTTTATTGTGTCTAACCTAACTCAAATTTTCTGTTGTTTTTAACTTTTTATGACAACTACAGCAAGCAGCTAATCATTCATGAAAAAGTTCCAGCCTTTTGTAAAACTGTAAAACTATGGTTTCACAATTTTTCCCATCGAGGGAATGCTAGCATAGTTATTTCGTAAAGCTGTAAAATTATGATTTCATAGCCTTCTGAATTTGCAAAACTATCACACAATTATGGTCTTAAGTAAATATTTCACAAAGTTACACTTTTGTTTAGTGTAATTTGTTGATAGTTTTCAGTGTAGTTTTGAAAACTCTTGATGCTACAAAGTGCTATTTTATTAAACGTGATATGTTAAAGTATGGCCCGGTCCCCTGTGAAATATCCCATGCTATGAAATATTTTCTGCTAGGTGTATTATTGCTGAAGTTTTGATAAAGAATTGAAGTATCATGATATTTACTCTGCTTTTTATGTGCATTGAGTAATCTAGGAGCCACATTTAATAGCCTCATAAATAATGCATGTTTTCTGCTTGTATCAGGGGTGTTTTGTTTACAACTGAAAATGGATCATGAACCTATTATTACCCCCTGGAGTGAACTGGAGCATATTCTATTTGATGAAAACGCAGAACCAAAGCCCCTACCATTGTCTCTTCTGGAGCACATCACCAAAGGTTTCTCTGATGACAACGAAATTGGTTATGGTGGTTTCGCAAGGGTTTATAAGGTGTGAATATAGTAACTCTCACCTTCACTTGTCTTGATCACAGTTTATCTAAAACTTCAGTTGACACTGCCGAATCACGTTCGGGTTATAGGGAGTGCTTGATAATGGCACGGTGGTTGCTGTGAAGAAGCTTCTGAACACGGTTGATATTGATGAGAAGAAATTCATAGAAGAGGTTCGTTGTCTCATGAAGACAAAGCAAAAAAATATAGTGCGGTTCCTAGGGTATTGCTCTGACACACAAGGTGAAATGGTGCGCTATGAGGGAGAGCTTGTCTTGGCAGAAGTACGACAAAGGGTACTCTGCTTCGAGTATCTACCTAAAGGGAGCCTTGATAAGCTTATCAGCGGTAGGATAATGTGGCACATATGTGGTTCAAGCATCCATGTACTTAATGTTCAGTGACTTAAACATCTCAATACTAAACCAACTTTTTCTGCTCCATTTTGTAGATGCATCTTGTGGACTCGAGTGGAGCAAGCGTTATCAAATTATCACTGGAATTTGTGATGGCTTATATTATCTTCATCAGAAGCGCATTCTTCACTTAGATCTTAAACCAGAAAATATATTGCTAGATGATAATATGATGCCAAAAATTGCCGATTTTGGTCTCTCGAGGTGCTTCGGTGAAAAGCAAAGCCGAGCTATTACTTCAAAACTTATTGGAACTCTGTAAGCTTTCTATGGCTCTTGAAAGCTCCTTTTCCTTATGTATGAATGAATATTAATCCCTTTCCCACTAATCAATATTAATGTTCATGCAGGGGTTATTTGGCACCAGAATTCTACGGTGGACATATTACATTCAAGTTGGACATATATAGTCTTGGTATTATAATCATAGAGATGCTAACAGGAGAGAAGGGATATCCTAATATTGCCAATGTAAGTTCAAGTTAGTCCCAGTATAAAGTCTCGATTTCAAAGTTACAGGGTTATATTGATTTGTATGTATCATTCTTCCATTTAGACATAACATATTATCATTCTTGGGTAACATAATAGCACAAAGCACAAATTAGCTGCAAAATAATCAAACATCCCTTGGTATCAAGATAACCATAATATTTCTAAATACATAAGAATAATGATGTGTTAACATAACGCATCTACATGTTACCATGTAGTACAACCTAGATGACCTATATTTGAGTTGTAACATGTTGCCATAGAGACGCGTGTTAAATTGTTCTTACATGCTACTATGTCAAGTACAAAATAAGTGAGACCTTATCCCTATTTCCCTATATTTATACTGTGGGCTGCTACACATACATACCATTTCCAATCTAAAATGTTCCTCCTTTACCGGTTTGAGCAGTTTGCTTTAGCTAAGCTTACTGTGTTGGTGTGTAGCTTTCTATGCGAGTACTATTCTTTGTAAATGCTGGAAGCCTCTTGCTTCCAGGTGGCATTTTTTCCTTTGAATTTTGCACTCTTCCTTTACATGAAGATACAAGGATCCTCTATGTGTAAAAATATATGTTGCTCCTTTCATAAATCATAACACATGATGACAATTTCGCAGGTACTTGAGAGGTGGAGAAATAGGTTGGACAAAATACAGGGAGAGACACAACTGGTACAAGTGCAAGTATGCACTGAAATAGCCATACAGTGCACTGACTCTGACCCATCGAAAAGACCAGATACACAACATATAGTTGATAAGCTTGGTGCAACAAAAAGTGCAGACGAGTCTGCTGCTGATACTAGGGCAAGCTGTAGTTCATCGGTAGCGAAGGTAAGGTCAGACATGACACATTATGGGGATGTTGCCACTATTTTCATACAATATGGTATTACATCTTTTTCTTAGCTGGTTTAATTTACAATATTCCTAAACTTAATTAGGTTACAGACATATGCCCTACGTATCTCAAAGAATTAATATTTCATGAGACTATGTGTGATATCTGTTCTGATATTTCCATTCACTTTGTAGGTGGCTGTGCCCCCTTCTGGTCCCACAATTGGTCGCAAGAATACAATGGCTAATGAGGTGAAGAAGTCAGCAGAAGAATTGTACAATATAACAAATCGAAATGCGCATTTCAGTTCGGTGCCGGACAGTAGCTATAATGTGCAGCATGTTACTGACATACGAGAAACGTCATCGGATGTGGAAGAAGCACTAATCATAGGGAGGGCTGAAGAAAAACATAAAACAATGGCTACTTTATCTGGGAGCATCACACCAGAGTTCACCATCCTTCCAATATATGGCATTGGAGGTATTGGAAAGACAACCTTGGCTCAATTAGTTTTCAATGATTCTCAATTCAAAGGCTACTCTCGTGTGTGGGTCTACGTGTCCCAAAATCTCGACTTGAACAAAATTGGCAACTCTATAATATCACAGCTATCAGAGGAGAGTCATGTAGCTGAGAAGCAGATTATACATAATCACCTGAGAAAGCTACTTGCTCGTAAGAAGATTCTTATCGTCTTGGATGATGTGTGGGAGAAGAATCCAAACACACTAAAAAATTTAAAGGCTTGGTGTGGGTAGCATGGTGACAGTTATTGTAACCACAAGAGATGAAGCCATTGCAAGGGAAATTTGTCATTCGGTTGAGCCATACAAGCTTGAGATTTTAACAAATGAAATGTGCTGGACTATAATAAAAGAAAAGACTGGCTTTAAAGATCGAGTCAACAAGAAACAGTTGAAGCATATAGGAAGGGAGATTGCAACCAAGTGTGGAGGTGTGGCCCTAGCTGCTCAATCACTTGGATACATGTTGAATAACATGAAGCATTCTGATGAATGGGAGTCAGTGAGAGACAGTTATATCTGGAATCTATCTACTTCCAAGGGCTCATCATCAGGAAATCATGAAGTGCTTGCGTCTTTACTGCTAAGCTATAGCCATATGCCTGATTGGTTGAAGTTGTGCTTTTCCTATTGTGCAGTCTTTCCAAAAGGTCACCTTATAGTGAAGTATGATCTAATTCACCAATGGATTGCTCTTGGATTCACCGAGCAATCTAGTCCATTTGATTCTATGCAACTCTGCGAAAAATATGTTACACAACTTTTGGGGATGTCTTTCCTTCAATATTCAAAGACACAACCTTCGGTGAGTCTTTCACAATTCTACTATTCTGTGTAACCTTATGTATTCAAACTCACTTAATGTATATTTTGATGGTGACTCCGAAAGCATTATATTTTTCTCGCGAAAACGCAAAAAGCCTTGCGTTTCGATTCATTGATAGAAAAGAGAGTTACTGTACAACATATACAAGCTCAGCCGAGCCAACATCCCACACAACTCAACCCACTAGACCTACAGGGCCGCGGGTAGCAAGGCGCGTAGTCCGAGCGCACCTGCAGCCGCCCAAGATCGAGCCTCGGAGCGAATCGTGTCGAGAAGACTACCTAGGTGGGGTGGCGCATTGTCAAAGACAACCGCTTTGCGATGCTTCCAAATCCACCAAGCCGTCAACATGATGAGCGAGGACGTCCCCTTTCGCTAAGCCCCGGGGGTAGCTAAGGAAGCCTGCAACAACCAATCCACGAAGTCGTCTTCTCCATCCGGCGGTGTGGCCGTCGATCGAATCCAGGAAAGCACCTCGTGCCAGGTCGCCCGGGAGAAGGGGCAACCTACCAGGAGATGAGTCATGGTCTCAGCCATTTGGTCACAAAGGGGGCAGCGCGGGGGGTGTGCTAGGCTCCGTCTCGCAAGCCGCTCAGCCGTCCAACAGCGGTCTTGTCAGGCAAGCCACACAAAGAACTTGACACGGGGTGGTGCCCACACGTGCCAGTTCAGCTTCCAGGATCTGGAGGTGATGGATCCCTGGAAGAGGAACTCGTAACAGGACTTCACATAGTAGAAGGCATCCGTTGTCCACCTCTAGCGCAGGGTGTCCGGTTCCTCCACAAGCTCGACGTCTCGTAATCTAGCCCACAACTGGACATACTGCAATAGGGCAAGCGGATTTAGCGCGCCCTGAAAGTACGTAATCCAACGGCGCTCAAGCAACGTCTCTCTCACCGTGCAGCGCTTCCTAGCGCGTTCGGGAATCAGCACGAAGAGCGCCGGTGCCCACCCCTTGATGGTCTTCCCGTCGAGCCAACGGTCCGTCCAGAACAGAGTTCTAGCTCCATCACCCACTACCATCGAAGTGGAAGCCTCAAACACCTGCATCTCCATCTGAGAGAAGCGCATGTCCAGCCCCCTGCAGCGCTGTCGCAGACAATCGTCGCAGCGACAGAGGAATTCCTAGGTATCTGACGGGGAAATGCGCTATCTGACATCCCAACATCGCTGCCACTTGCAGGGCCACCTCGTCTGAGCAAGCGATCGGAGAGACCGAGCACTTGGCGTAGTTGGTATGCAACCCCGATGCCTCCCCGAAGAGGGACAGCAGTGTGCGCACAGTGCGCATCTCCGCCTCATCCGGGTGACAGAAAATCACCACGTCGTCAGCATAGAGAGAGACCAACGTCACCAACTCCTGGGATGCGATGCACTTCAACATCCCGAACTCCAAGGCCTTAGCCATCACCCTGTTGAGCGTGTTGATGAAAAGCACGAACAACATCAGCGACAAGGGGTCTCCCTGTCTCAGTACCCTCCGATGCCAGATCAGAGGTCCTGGCTCGCCATTGAGCATCACCCTGGTGATTGCCGTTGAGAGTAGAATGGCCACCAGCTCGCGAAATCTGGGTCCAAACCCTACCTTCCGCAGCACCTCAAACAACACTGCCCAGGAGACAAATCAAAGGCCTTAGCTATATCTAGCTTGAGCATGACTCTCGGCTCCTTTAACCAGTGGAGTAGGCGTGCTGTCTGCTGAACCAACATGAAGTTATCATGAATGCAGCGCTTCTGAATGAACGCGCATTGGTTCAGGACAACCAGGGCTCCTAGACGAGGAGCCAGCCTTGATGCCAACACCTTCGCGCCAAGTTTGGCAAAGATGTGGATCAGGCTAATCGGCCTGTAGTCACCTAGAGCTGTTGCATTACTGCGTTTGGGTAGCAGTATGACCAGGGCCTGGTTAAGACCTTGGAAACCGCGCCCGTTCATAGAATGCAACTTGGTAAAGGCGTCCATGAAGTCCGCTTTGACCACCCCCAGCAGTTCTGGAGGAACTCTGCCGTGAAACCATCCGGGTCAGGCGCCTTGCCATGAGGCAGTCGCCTGATCACCTCCCACACCTCCTCCTCCGAGAAGGGGGCATCCAGATCCGACAGGTCCTCCGAAATGGACCCCAGAAAGTCCAGGTCCAAGGAGAACTGGCGCTCTACACTCGTGCCGAGCAAGCCCTGGAAGTGATTATACGTGGCCTCCGCCATGGCTGCGTGGTCAACCACGGCCGTGTCATCGACCTGTATGCTACGAATCACATTCTTCTGCCGGCGATAGGATGCATGCTGGTGGAAGAAAGCTGTGTTGGCGTCACCTTCGCTCAACCACCGTATCTTGGCTCGTTGGCGCACCATCGTGCGCTCCAAGGAGGCCAGCCCAAGGTAGGTGTGCTTCAGCCTCGCGCGGAGAGCGCGCTCATCCGACGAAAGTGGACGACACTCCATGGCAACGTCATGACGGTACATGATCGCCCGCGCTAGAGATAGCTGCAGTTTGACCGACCCCACCTTCTTATCCGCCCAGCTCATGAGCGCACGTGCAGTGCGCTTGAGCTTCGCGACGAGTCTCCGGAAGGGGTCTGGGTCCCCATCAATGGTCCCCCAAGCCGATGCTACCACCTCATCAAAGCCTTCCAACTTCATCGCAAAAACTGTATTTTATAGATGTGTGAGGCTATGCTCATTAACAAAAAATTGTGGCGAAGTATAATCATTTGTGAACTGCACAAAAGAAACAAATCTACCACATATTTCTGCTCATTTTGGCCATTTTATCTATTTCATACAGATAAACATTCATATAGTTCAGAATTGTTTTTGCTAGTGATCATGCTCTAATAGAAAACTGTTCATTTTTGTTTGAAATATGCAAGTGCAAGTACATAGTTGCTTATATATTCCTGCTTGTACTCTACATCCGCACTAACTTCCATGGAAAATGATGTTTGACCTATGGTCAGGAAATATCAACCACGTATATTTTTACTGTGTACTATATATAGGTCACTTAACTTTTTCAAGTGTATCAAATTAGTCATTGTTTTCCATATTTACACATCAAGCTAGGTGAATGGTGTCGCCGCAAAAAAAGGTCAATGGGTCCCTGCAAAAACTTTGGAGCTCAATCTTTCTCAATAACTTCATTGAACAGAATTCTCATCTAGAATTAGCATTTCTTTTCTTATGTCCCTACATAAAACAATACTAATTATTGTTGAAATAATAAACACATTGTTTAAGTGTCCCTAAGCAAATTTGACGGCCATTACATTTGTATTCAGTTTTTTAATTTGCAATACCCCAACACAACATGTGCCCAAACAAATGGACATATATGCATTGAATGTTGCTGGTGCATTTGTAGTGCTGGGTTTAAATGAAAACTGCCGCAGGGATTTATCCCTGGTGTTATTTAATTTGATATAAGCTTGAAGTTTACAGATCCATAGTGTAATTTACTCTAGTGTAATGTAAATATAAGGTTATGTTGCCCATTATAAAAAAACATACTGCTGCGTTTACACTTATTTAGTGATACAGAAGTATTTCTATTGATAAGTACAATATTCTGAGAACATTAGGTGGTTTTGCTGCAGAGTGATGAACAGCAGGACAAAGATGTTACATTGTTCATGATGCATGACCTAGTGCATGATCTTGCAACAGCTATATTGGCCGACAAAGTTAATAAAAAGGGTAATGTTGTGGGAAGCAGTTGCTACTATGCATTGCTCACAGATTGTAGCAAGCAATTGCAGTTGTCCTCGGGTTCTCTTGACAATACCCGTTTCAAATTTTTATTGAACCTGTTTCAAAATCGGAATTCTTGTGAAAATATAAAAGCGTTGTTTTTTATGGACTGTGGAAAAATAGAGCTGCGTGATGTTGCATTTTCTCCTGCTAAGTGCCTCCTTGTCTTAGATTTAAGTCAATGCTTTATTCAGAAGTTACCAGATTCAATTGGTCAACTGAAGCAGCTGAGATTTCTTCGTGCTCCACGGATCCAAGACCAGATGATTCCTGATTGTATCACCGAGCTCTCAGAATTGAATTACCTCAACTTTAGAGGGTCTTGCAATATCTCAACATTGCCAGAGTCAATTGGTGATTTGAAAGGTCTGATGCATTTTGATTTATCAGGTTGTGGTCAGATACACAAACTCCCGAAATCATTTGCGGAGCTGAAGCAGTTGGTGCATCTGGATTTATCAGATTGCCGTATGCCTATATTAGAAGATTTTTGTGGTTTTACCAAACTTCAGTACTTGAATTTATCAGTTGGGGACAATAGTTTTTTGGCATGGAGGGGGCCGCTAGAGGTCATCAGCAATCTAAACAAACTCAGGTATCTAAATCTATCTCGATGCATACGGGCCATGTCAGAAGATCAAATTCCCAGTTTGCTTGACTCTATCAGTACTCTTTCCAATCTAGAGCATCTGGACTTGTCTGAGAATGAATACCTTAAAGGTATACCAGAAAGTATGGGCAACCTCAGGAAGCTTCATACGCTGGACCTCTTAGGCTGCTCCCAACTAAAGAAGCTTCCCGATAGTATGGTTAGTCTAAAGGTTCTAATCGTGGAGGACTGGGTTACATTGGATGGATATGTGCTTTCTATGTTAAATATTGCCTCGTTGCCACACTTTGTGGTGCATGCTTCAAGTCATAAATGTAGCAGCAACATCATCCGTCTTCAGCATACAAATCCTGTTGAGTTGACGATAGATAGACTGGAAAATGTGAAGTCTGCAGAAGAGGCACAAAGTATAAAATTGATAGAGAAACAAAAAATTAAAGAGCTAAAATTTCAATGGACTGTAGCTGCTGGGAGGTTTGTGGATGACAAGGAGGTGCTGGAAAAACTAGTGCCACCAAGCAGTGTCAAGAAATTGTCTATAACTGGCTACATGAGTGCCAGCTTTCCTGATTGGCTTATGTGTATGAGGCAGTATCTCACTAATCTTTTGGAGATAAATTTGTGTGATTTTCCTAAGTGCAACTACCTACTACCACTCGGTCACCTACCAAAATTGGAGCTGTTGAGTCTCCGCCGTATGGAGGGCTTGGAGGAGTTGAACACAACATATACTAGTGGAGAGGAAGGTGTGAGTGAGCTCATGTTCCCTAAGCTTAAGACGTTGAGAATAACTCAATGTTCCAAGTTGAAACTGAATGGAAACACGCAGCAACTCTCTCGGTTAGAGTCACTAAGTCTGTCTCACTGTGGAAGCATAACATTAATACCACAGTGGTTAGGAGAACTTACTTCTCTAAAGAAATTTGAGATCTGCGACTGTGAGGCCATTATGTCTTTGCCGGATAGCATAAAAAAACTGAGTAATCTTGAATTTGTACACATTGATGGCTGCCCTAAATTAGTAGAGTGGTACGAATCAAAAGAGAACAAGATGAAGCTCGCTCACATCAGGGATGTTAAGGTATGTGTCTGCCAAGCTATCTGTTGTACTGCTTTTATTCTTGCACTGGTAGTGACTGGCTACTCTTAAACGGCAAGTATACACATGTCATGAGTATCTTTGCATAATCATGGTATGTGAGGTGCCTGTGTGTTTGTTGATTTGACGCCCCATTTGTATTGATTACTGAGTAAAATACGTGATTTGTTGGTTTGACACCCCATTTGTATTGATTACTGAGTAGAATATGCGACGACTATAGTAATTTTTCATCTAACAACAAAAGAATTATGTCTGTCATTTTGCTGTAGCATGGACAGATGTATATGCTCTCTTGTTCTGATACTATACTGTTTCTTCTGTTCAGTTGTATCGAGGACCAGCTAAGGCACTCGAAGAATACATAGCAGAGACCTTTGTAGGGACAACCAACAAAGGTAAGAAGCTTGAGGCAACAATCGATGAGTTGCATACAGATCTGCTGTATAGTGCTGTGATGAACATGCCTGGCTTCACAGAGGAAGCTTTGCTTGTTGCGTTATCTCATTTGATGGACAACAAAGCCCAGGGCTCTGCGTATATGGGCATGCACGAGGAGGCCCGACTATTGTGGCTCATGAACTTCCTGAAGAAGCACTATTAAGTTCTTCCAAATTGCATGTGTCAAGTAGTACATGCATGAGCCTATCGACCATGAAATTATGTATTCACAATCTCCTCCGTGTTCTTACTCTGTAATGTTATTGTGGATAGAAGGTTATAGACATGTTGTACGGTGAAACTAATCTTTGATTTCTCATATGTTTACATTATCACCTTGGGTCACCTGCCGTTGAATTTGCCATGTTGCTTTTGGTCCATGGACAGTTTGATGTAGTGTTCTGAAGATTGAGATAAACCTGGTGCACATTGTTTAGTTTCTATCATACTCCCTTTGCCTTGCTGAGAAGAAGTGATGCTTACAAGATCATTGCCCGATTCCGCTATTTTCCGTGCTAATGTTACAGCTGGGACATGGAATATTTGGTACTTCCTGTGGTCTAGATATTTTATTTATATTTGCTCTGCTGTTGCTGCAAAATGTAGCATAAGTGTGGTGTGAATATACATCTGGCAGAAGTCACTCTGCTTTGCTCTGCGTTTCTTATGGCATTGTTTCATGTTGCACCGGCTTGTTGCCCCAACCTGTTGGAAGAATTGCTCGTTCCATGACGACAACGACCTGCGCCCACCACCTGTCTGAAATTTGGTCTCATGACCTCATGAATTGCAGAACCTGTTCCGCGCCCACCAAGCTAAATGGATAGACAATTCAGTTTGATTACGTCTAGGACCATTGCTTCAATGCAGAATGGCCTGAATTTTCTTCTAAGAAAAATCTATGTTCCCATTTGTATTCACAAATTTGCGTGAATTTTGCTGAAGATCTTTGATAATCATCATGTTACAACTCTGCTAGGTGCAGTAACTGAACTAGTAGGAGGGAGCACACCATCGTGCTTGATTTGCCTGGAAGCAGAGTAATCCTTGTTGATGTTCTTAACCCTCAGAACACACGAGACCCAGCCCGAATGTTTCTGGAAGACGACCCCAATGAAGATGAAGCAGTACTGATCTGGTGTTGGAAGCCAGGGTACCCATGAGCTAGCCTCTCTCTCTCTCTCTCTCTCCACGTTGCAGCAGCTTCGATCTCAACTTTTTTGCAATGTCAAAGTCTGTGTCAACATGAACCGACATCTCCTCATCGAACAACATCCAATCTCAGTGCAGATATATCCCAATCTCGACGAATCCTAGCTAGTGTCTACTCTCAAGTCCAAGAGCCAGATCGTTCGTACCTTAACCTTTCCTTCAACCACTGAATGAAAAGTATCCATCGGTAACGAGAATAAAAAAGACGTTTCCATCTCACTCACAAATTTCCCAAAAAAGGAAACAAAATCATGTCTCATATGATCACGGCCAAAACGGCCTTCGCCATAGACTAATTATTGTACTCCCTCCGTTTCAAGGCTTAAGGTGTCCTCGTTTTGCGTGTTTTTTCTTTGACCAAGAATTACTCTAAATACGTAAAGAGTTTTGATATAAAACTAGTACCACTGAAAAGTATTTTTCAATACGAATCCAACGGTACTAATTATGTACAATATAATCAAGATTTTATTATTCAATTCTTTCAGTCAAACTTTGCTTTGAAAAGCGTGTGCGTCTTAAGGCCTGAAACGGAGGTAGTAGTAGACAACCTTATGCATCTACTAGGAATCCACATGGAACCTCCGTTGCTAGTGCGCCTCAGGTGTTGCTCCATCTTTGAGTAAAATAGTGCAATACTCCCTCTACTCCAAGATAATAAATATTCTAGTTTGTCCAAAGTAAAAAATATATTAAATTCGATAAGAATTATATTAAAATGTGACAATATCCACAACATCAAATCTACATAGTACGCATATTTATTGTATGATTTATAATAAAACTAAATTTGTGCTTTAGATGGTGATATATTTTTTTGAAACTTGGTCAAACTTAAGTAGTTTGACTTCGTAGAAAACTAGAACATCGAGATTATATCAAAAAATTGATGGAGTATTTTCTTATATCTTTGGCAATACTAAAATTGCCTAATTATCGATCCTTTTATAGCCTATAGCGATTAAATTATTAGTGCATATTTTACAATCATCCCGTGTTTGTTAAAATAATTTCCATATAGACGAAACGATATCTATGAAATTACATGTTTACCCACTAAGTTATTGAAAGAACATGTGTGCCCCCATGTGTGGTTTTGGTAATTAATGACAATGTTTTATGGACTTATGTTTGCATTGAGTTTTACTTGTAGGATTTGTCCATAGACAATGCTTGAACCATATGGTGGCTTCAAGGTTGGAATAAGAATAAAGTGAAGAAGATCAAGTGTTGATCAAGGTTTCTTAAGATGATCGCAAATGTATCGTTCCATCCTTATGGTGATCATGGATATGTGAAGATATGCCTAAAAGAGAGGCTCTTCCATAGTGGAGTATGGGGGAGCATCTTCACCAAGCTAGTGCAATCAAGAAAGGTGCTCCATCCTGAGGTGTGGAATATACAAGGCAAAGGTTTGATATTGATAGGGTTTCTTTATCACTTGTCTCGCGGTGTTAGTTGGAGAGACCGGTTTATAGGATAGATAACCGTATTATCAAGAGGGGCTCTCAAGTGAGTAACTTGATCATATCCCTCGGTGAGAGCTCAAACCTTTGCATACTTGGCATCATATTTATTGGTTCTTATCCATGAGAGGATTTATATATTGTGTCAATCTCTATGACAAGCTTAAGTTCATCGAAAACGGATTTCATATGCATTCTCTATTGTGTTTTCGATATTGGAGGTTTTACCGGTTTGTCTTTTATAGATAGGTTAAACCTTTCATCATTCGGTTCTATCCTCCCTTGCTGTACTATGATGGTTCCCTGCATGATCTTGTAGAGCTCGTTAATATCTTCGAAACGAGCCCAAGATCATCAAAATCGGAGTCCGAATAAAAAAGTTATGATGGTTTCAGTTTTGCTGTTCCTGCCAGTTTTTAGGGGGGCGGATTATCCGGCCATGGGGGCGGATTATCCGGCACAATTTTTGGAAAACGGCTAAGGACTTTGAGGCGTGGCTCCCAGTAATGGGGGCGGATTTTATGGTCCTTCGAGGGCGGATTATCCGCCCCTATACTGAGAGTTGCGCCGCGAAGTACTTAGCCATTTTTTTGGCCCGGGGAACCCGAAATATCCGGGGGAGGGGCGGATTATCCGGCCTGGAAGGTCCCAAATGGTCATATTTCATTGGGGAGTGGTATAAATAGACCCCTTCTTCCTCCTTAGGCTTGTAGCTTGCATTCTCTCTCTCCTCCATTGTTTTGACCTTCAAGAGCTTGCAAATACTCTCAATCCCTCCCATATTTCTTGAATCTTTTTGGGGGATTTGAAAGGGGAGATCTAGATCTACAACTCCACCAATCCATCTCTCCTCTATGTGAGTTGGAACATATTGGGATCTAGATCTTGGGGTTTCTTTTGTGGATTTCCTCGTGTGTTCTTCCTCTCTTATTCTCCCACTAGCTTTTGTAGCTTTTGTGGAATTTGGGAGAGAAGGACTTAAGCACTTCCTGTGTTCTTGCCATTGCATTTGGTGCATAGGTTTGAGTTCTCCTCGGAGGATTTGGTGAGTGAAAGTTGAGAAGCTTTTTACTCTTGGGTTCTTGGAACCCTAGACAGTTTGTTGGTGTTGCAGGTTGTGGCCTTGGTGGCGTTTGTTGGGAGCCTCTGATTAAGTTATGGAGAAGTGCCCCAACCTTGTGAGAGGTTCCGGTTGCCACCAACAAGTGCACCGATAGTGGAAGTGTGGATCGATCCCATTGGGGTGAGATTCACCGGAGAATAAGGGAGGCCTTTTGTGGCGTAGGTGGTTTGATACCACCCCCTCTCCAACGAGACGTACTCTCTTTATGGGAGGAACTCGGTAATAAATCATCGTCTCCGCGTGCCTTGGTTATCTCTATACCCGAGATATTTACTTATGCACTTTACTTTTTGATAGCCTTCGTGCTTGATTTCTTATATCTAGCTAGCACATAGTTGCCTGTTTTGCTTAGCATAAGTTGTTGGTGCACATAGGTGAACCGTAGTTTATATAGGTTTTGTGCTTGACAAAGTAAACGCTAGTTTTATTCCGCCTTTGTTAAGCCCATCTCGTAAAAGTTTTAAACCGCCTATTCACCCCCCCTCTAGGCGGCATCTGTATCCTTTTCAATTGGTATCAGAGCCCGGTCTCTCATTTTAGGCTTCACCGCCTTGAGAGTAAAGATGTCGGCTAGGGGATTAGTGCACAATGACATGTTCTTATTCGATGGCACAAATTATGATATATGGAAAACTCGTATGCTTATTCATTTTCGGGACATGGACCCAAATTTGGAGTGTATTGTAGATATAGGTTTTTCTCCTCCTATGGATTTCAAAAATCTATCTTGTGAGGATGAGAAAAACTTATATCTTGATGCTCAAGCTTCTAATGTGCTTGTTAATGCTTTGAGCTATGTAGTTACCTCTTCAATCATTCCTTTTTGGAGCGCTCATGAGTTATGGACAAAACTTCAAGATAAATATGTTGTGTCCAATATTGTTGAGTATGATTGTGTTGCTTCCACTTCCGGTCAAGATGAGTTCTCATCTTGTACCACTTCACCAACATGTGATTTTTCACAAGGTAATGATATGGTGAGTGGTGATAGAAATTGCAATTTGGATAGTGTGCTTACTATTTATAATCCATCATCTCTATCTAGTTGCAATGATCTATCTTTGGACTTTAACACTTCTAGCACTACAAACTTCTTACATGCTTGTGTTAATAGTCCTTGCATATCATGTAGAAATTACTTGAATAAACCTCATGATGATATGCTTGTGTTTTCTTGCTGCCATGATAAAAATGCTTCCATTTCCTCTAGTGCTTGTGTTTCTAACCATGTAGAGGAAACCGAAGATTCTATGAGCCAAGAAAAGGTTTTGAATGAAGCCACAAATGCAATCTCGTCTTCACCTTCTTCCGGTACCCACCTATGCCTTATGGCTAGGGATTCCAAGGTAACTCCTACTTTGTAACCCATTACCTCTTGTGATGAGGAGGATGTGGATAATGTGGAAGAAGAGCTTGATATTGATGATTTATATGAAAAGGGTGAGATTGTTTATCGTGACCTTGTTAAGAACAATATTGCATGCTCTAACTTTGTTGAAATCTTGGACTTTGCTATTAAGAGCAAGGAACATATTGATAAGTTAGAAACACAAATTGAGGTGCATGATAACAACTTTGATAAAATGGGTAGTCTTGAGCGTGAGTATGATAATATAATTGCAAACCTAAATAAAGCTCTTGAAGAGGAACAAACCACTAAGGAATCTCTTGAGGAGACCTTTGCTTTAGAGTTGTCTAGAGTAAAGGAATCTCATGATAGAGATCTTGAGGTGGCAAGTGATCTCAAAAGTAAAAATGATGAGATTCAAGTTGTTTATGCTAAACTCCTTAAGGATTTTGAGCACCTCAAAAATGGCTCTACGGTCATAAAGGGTGAGCTCATCAAACTCACCGAGTCACATGAGCAACTTAAAGCCTCTTACTCAAAAGAGCTTTCAAAGTTGCACTCACCTCTTGCAATTAATAATGATGCTTGTGCTACTAACTCTATTTCTTGTGAAGCATATATTTTGAAGGAGAATGTTGAGCTAAAGCTCAACTTGCTTTGCTAACTAGCAACTATGGGAAATTAGAAGAAATTCATGTTAAGCTCTCAAGCTCGCATGAGGATCTTCTACTCTCCCAAGGCTAAAGTTAACTCATGAGGCCATCATGTCAAAGGTAACATCTAGTGGGCCTCATGTGGACATTAGCACTATATCTACTCCAAATGTTATATTGCCATGTGCTAGTCCTTGTAATTCATCCTCTCACAACCATGCTATATCTCGTGATGAATTACATTCCGTGCCTTGTTGCTCTAACAATGTAGCATCTACTTCCTCTAGTACTTTTGTTGAAACTAACCATGTAGAGGAAATCAAAGAGCTCAAGGATTAAGTCACTTCTTTGAAGAATGACTTGAAAAAGGGTCATCAAGGGAAGGCCGCACTCGACAAAATCTTGAGTTTGCAAAAATCCCCCAATGACAAGAGTGGGCTTGGATTCAACTCCAATGTCAAGAACAAGTCCACTATCAAGTTGAAGCATAAGGGAAACAAGAAAAATGGCCAAGTTCAAGTCAAGAATCCGGCCTACATTGTTTGCTTCAAGTGCAAGGAAGAAGGGCACCATGTTAGATCTTGCCCATTGAAGAAAAAGCCTCTTAGTGTGAAGCAACAAGGGAAGCGGCCTCAAACCCCACCTCAAGTCATTGACGGGCCTCTTCCTAAGAGGACTACTCGAGCTCTTCCTCGAGTTGTGGCTTCACCTAAGAAGAAAGATGGCAAGATAAGAATTTGCTACATATGCCGTGAGAAGGGGCACATTTCTTCCTCATGCACTATTGGTATCTCCTCATCCAATCCTATCATTATTGATGATGCTTATTCTCTTTGTAAGGATGAGGTTGGCAATGTGTTTGCCAAATTTGTTGGTGCCCAATGTGGTGTCAAGAAAAGAACCATCTGTGTGGCCAAGCCTATTGTTACTAACTTCTTGGGACCCAACTTGGTTGGGGACCATCTAGCTAAAACTTGATCAATAGGTGTTGGTTGGAGGGCATTGGAGATTTGGTTACATTATGAAGAATTGAGGGATATTCATCTAGTGTAATTGTCAAGTCAAGTCATGTGGATTATATTGCCTCTACTATATATCCAATGTTCCTCCTTGCGGTAACATATGCTTAACTCATTACATTGAAAGTTACTCGCCCCCTTGTGCATGTGTTGGTTTTGTATCTTCCATGCTCTTGTACATGTTGTGATTTCCACTTAATTATCTTGAGGAATCAAGCATATTTTTGTGTATGATTAGGTGGCACACCATGTATGTGTGTTTCTTATGATTGAGCCTTTCTTGGTTATATTTGGTATCTTATTTGGCTCTTGTGAGAGATTAATGGACTATCCCATTTTGGGGGAGTGTTATGCTTGGGCATTCCACAATCCTAAAAATGTGTGTACATGAGAAATTTAAGTTCTATAATGTCCATTAATTATATCTATTTGGATCCATTGCCTCGTGTTGGTTTTATGGTAGTATCACATTATGGGGGAATCATATGCTTAGTGCATATTACAATCCTAAAAAATGTGAATATTCGAGGTTGTGTCACTTAGAATTGATATGGATAATTATCTAGCGCCTATGTGACACATTTGCTCTTACAAGTTCCAATTTGCTTGAATGCATTTATTGATCATATTTTGGATCTTGTACATGAGAGTGTTTCTTGGTATGTGTTTCCTCATATTTAAATCTCTATATCATCATGGAAACCATTTGCTTCAAGTTAATCTAATCACTAGTGATTGTGTGATTATTGGAAGCTACCAAGAATCTTGTTCCAAGTATCATGCTTAATTCTTATATTTTGTTATATGCTTCTTGTTGTGACTATGATCTTGGATATCCATGCAAGCTACCTTGGGAAAATTATTCCCAATATTTCTTGTCCTTGGACAATGAGTACTCAATTTATGGTAGAATTTATTGATCATATTCACTTTGGCCTTTGTTTAATTTTATCCTATCTTTGGCCAAGAAAATGTTTTGTGTTGTCTCCCAAGCCTTCCTTGCTTATTTTGGATATTCTTATTTTATTGATGTCCTCTTGTGTTTTACTTATTGTAGGTAGTAGTTATGATCCCATTTATGTGCATTTTGCATTCAAAAGAAAATTCTATATAATGTACTACTTATGGGTGAGCTCTACTATATTATCTAGAACAATCTTTTTATGCTTCCTTGTTTGATCCATATAGGGTTTTATGTGCTTGGAAGTTTGATCTATTCGTTTTGGTATTTTGTGCCATCATGAAAAGTTTGGAGAGTTTGGTTTACTTGTTGGAACCTTACTCTTTTTGGGAGTTGGTTTTGTCCTTTTATGTGATTTATTGTATATCTTCCTTGTGTGTGCTTGTTTCGTTATGGGCATATGTCTTTGTGATGTTATCCATTTAGAAACATACACACATATGTGAAGATAATGTTAGTTGATTTTTAATCCTTGGAAACCACCTTTTTATTCCTTTTGATTCTTTGGTGGCTTCCAAATTTAATTGCCTATGGGTGCTTGTTCCTATTGTTTGCATCTTTGGGCACTCATATTTGTTCTATCATGCCTTGTATTGTTCAATGAACTTGGATGAGTGAGGATTCCATGATTATGCACCTTGTTCCCAAATGCAATTATCATAATTGGTGCATTATCTTTGGGGAGCTCATCTAATTCATTTAATAATGCTCATTTATCTCCTGTCTCATTTATTGTGCCTTAAATGTTTATGGGGGAGTGAGGATTCCATATTTGTGCATTTTTGTATTTAAATACATTGATTTTAAAGTATGCACAAATCTTGGGGAGCTTCTCTATTTTATTTAATCATTTATTTGATCTTTCATGTGTTGTGTTTTAAATTCTTATGGGGGGACAAGGATTCCATATTTGTGCATTATGTATTCCAATGCATTTATTTTAAAATTATGCACAAATATTGGGGAGCTTCTCTATTTGTTATTTAAAACACTCTTTTGCTCATATCATAATTGTAGGGTTTCGTAGCATGGAAAACAAAAAATTTCTACCGCATACAAACAAACAAGCCAAGATCTATCTACTAGATTGTAGCAACGAGTCGATAGAATAACTCACCCTCGAAGATTCCAAAGTGTTTAACGAGAGCGGATTCTCGTGGGTGATGTAGTCGTACTCTTCCTGATCTCAAGATCGCGTAGACGATCCTTCCGGCGCTGCGTTCCGGCAGCGCTCCTGCAGTCGGTCACACGTTCGGTACTCGACGAAGACCTTCCTCTCCCTTGTTCCAGCAGGCAGCGGAGGTTGTAGCACTCTCCTCGCGATTCCGGCAGCACAACGGCGTGGTACCGGAAGTAGAGGGGAGATTTCGCAGGGCTTCGCCTTAAGCTGGAGCGAGTATGGTGGAGTATGAGAGAGTCCCTCGACGATCTAGGGTTTAGACACGCCGAGGAGGGGGCTAGGCCGGCGGCTAGGGTTTCACCTAGGAGGCGGCGGCGAGTGCCCTAGGGCCGGCGGCGGCTATGGAGGCGGCGGCGGCTTGGGGCTAGGGTTTAGAGGTGTAGGAACTTGTGTCTAGGAGGGGAGCCCTGCCCCTCCTTATATAGGTGGAGGGGGCCGGCCAAGGGGAGGGGAGTCCCTCCCCAACTCGGCTTGGTGGTTCGCCGGCGGTGGGAGGAGGAACTCCTCCCCCAAGTCGGTTTCCACCTCCCTCTCCACTTCCCAAAATTGCCGTTTGACTTTCAAACTTGGCGTTTGACTTTTCAAACTAGGATTTGAATAAACCCTCTATTTTGTTCAGCGATGACACCGAGTACATAATGCAATCATACCAACTTGATATAACACATTCATGTACCCTTCCCCTCCGGAGTGCCGGACATTCCAGAACCTCTAGAACATTCCCGATGAAAACACCGGAACCATTCCCCAACTCCGAAACGGGACTTTCCTTATATGAATCTTATTCTCCGGACCATTCCGGATCTCCTCATGATATCCCGGATCCCATCCGAGACTCCGAACAACATTCGGTCTCTTTCTCATCATTCCATAACTACTCAAACAACGTCGAATCCTTAAGTGTGTCTCCCTACGGTTTGTGAATTATGCGGACATGATCGAGACACTTCTCCGAACAATAACCAATAGAGGAATCTGGAAATTCATATGGCTCCCACATATTTCTACGATTACTTTGCGATCGAATGAACCACTTACATACGATACCAATTTTCCTTTGTCGCACGATAGTTTACTTATCTGAGGTTATAATCATCGGTATCTCTGCATACCTAGTTCAACCTCGTTACCGATAAGTACTCTTTTCTCGTTCTCGTGATATGTGATCCCTTATGAGCCAGTCACATACTTGCAAGCTAATTGGATGACATTTCACCGAGAGGGCCCAGAGTATATCTATCCGTCATATGGATGGACAAATCCCACTCTTGAACCATGTGTCTCAACCAATACTTTCCGAACACTCAATGCCACCTTTATAGCCACCCAGTTACGGTGTGGTGTTTGATGTCATCAAAGCATCCATCCGGTAAAGGTGATATGCATGATCTCATGGTCGAAGGAATTAGATTACTATGTATCAGAAAGCATATAGCAATTGAACTATTAAAATGACTTGATCTTTATGCTATGCTTTATCTATAGGAGTATGTCCACCATATCATTCTCCTAATGATATGATCTTGTTGTTAATAACATCTCAATGTTCATGATAGGGAAACCACAATCATTTATTAACCAACAAGCTAGTGATGTATAGAGGCTTTACTAGGGACTTCATGTTGGGGAGGTAACCCCGGATAGGGTAAGGACGGGGAAAGACGAAAGGATTATTCCCCGTCCAGTTTCTGAGTTATATTCTAAGCTGGCCGACTCTTGTAAAGGTCGGCTGAGATAGGAAAAGCCAGGACCTCAGTAGTAATGGCAAGGCATTACCCGGCCGAGATATGGCGTAAGTCGGCCGGGTTGGCCCGAATGATCTTAATGCAGGTGAAGGACAGGCCGAGTTACGCGAGGAAGGGCCGAATGATACGAACCTTGCAGGAGAAGGAGAAGCCCAAAGTTAAACCCTAGTCGCGGAATCTGAGGAGAGCCAAGAGCTAAAGACAAATGTGCAGAACGACAGAGGGGCAGAAGGAGGTCACGGAGGTGACAGTTCTGGAGCCCGAGGCACGCAGGAGGGGCCTTCTGGAATCTTACCGCAGTGAGAAGGGTGACAGGGAAAGAGGAGTGCCGAACTACTATATTGGGACAAGCATATTCCTCGAATATGCTTGCCACGTCAGCCCTAGAAAAACCCAGGGCTCTCCTTTATAAGGGGAGGCTTGGGCCCTGATGAAGGGATCGACTCATCCTTGGTACCGTTAGGCTGGTAAAGCTCTCTCTTTCTCCTTGTATACAGCTCAAGGAGCACTTGTAGCCCAAGGAAGGAGAAATAAAGATCTTTGCGTTAGCTTTCTGTGTGTAGAATCAACTACATCTTCCCTCCCCAGATCCCACTAGCATCCATTGGCCCCAAACTTTAGCCTACCCATGGCATCTGCCGTGCCACCACCACGACAGTTGGCGCCCACCGTGGGGCCAGCGGCGGTGCTAGCTGGAGTTACGATCCGGACGGGAAACTTCATCAAGACTGGCGAGCGCGTTGTTTCTGGCTTGGTCCAGAGATTTGGTCTCTGTGACTATGTCAGCGACAATGCAGGGAGCTTCAGGGGGAAAGCTCCCCCGCGTAATGGTGTCTTCATCAGCCTGGGCGGGCACAAGGTCTACGTCGGCGTCGACATCTCCGGCGTTTATCCTCACCAAGTTGTTGTTGCAGGAGATCCACCTCTTAACGCTGCAAGCCGTCCGCCCGGAGCGCATCCTGCAGGCAGCGTCGAGGTGATGGTCGCGGCCGGGGTGCAAACTGGAGTAACAGCTGCCGGGTCAAGCAGAGAACCCGCCACCGGTGTACAGGGCGCACCCAGGCAGACAGCACCACTACCCACCGAGGTAATCCCGCCAGCGACCAACCCGACCGAGGTGCAGGACACCACCCCAAAGGCACCAAGAGTAAGAGGGACACCTCTGGAAAGGCCAGAGAACATTCTTCAGGCGACCATAGAAAACTTGACTACGCCTGTAGCGCCGATACTTGATCCGGCAAATGCTCAGGCAGAGTTAGAGGAAACCAGGCAAAAGGTGCTGGTAGAGGCCAAAAAGGTGTCGGCCTTGCGGGAGTCCTTAAATAGGACCCTGCGAGAATATGCCAAAGCTAATAAGCTTGACGTCGCGCCCGAACGGGTGGACGAATTAAGATTGAGAGGGAAAAACCTCATGGATGACATCAACAAAGAGCATGATGCTCATAAAGCAGAATCAGTGGATTTGGGCTTGCCGAGGTACAGTACCCGGCAAAAAACCTAAGAGCGGCAAATGCCGCAGCATCAGAGTTAGAGGGGTTGACCGACGAAGCCCGGCAGAAACAGCAAGAAAGAGTGAACGAGCTGGTGCGCATCGCGAACCAGCAGAACGAAGAAATGCTCAGGGCAAACCCGGCGAGGCCGGGGGCCTCGCGAATGGTTCACTCGGCAGGAGCAGCACCTGCCTTGTCCGTGGCGGCGGCATCTTCACCCGGAAATAATGCACGAAGGGACAAAGCAGTAACCTCAGGAAAGAGGAACAAGCAAATTGTTCCATATGATCCGACAATGGCCGGAAAGGCAAATGAGAACAGAGGCAATGCAAGCCGAGGTAACAGTGGGGAGAGGAACCACGGCCGTGTTGAGAAAGACGGCGGAAGCCGAGGCAATGGAGATCTCGGCAGAAGAGAACCCGCGAGAGGCAACCAGGAGAACAATACCCCGGTCGAAGTAAGGAGAGAACTGCCACTCAACCCGCAACCAAGGCATGAACCCCGGCAGGAAAGAGAAACGAGGCCAGCTCGCCACAATCAAATTAATGAAAGATACAATGATGGTTATTCTGAGATGGAATATGCGATCCATGGCAGAAACAATCACTATGGAATACAGGACAGAGTTCTGTACCGAGATTTGCCATCAAATGATGCAAGAGTGAAGCTGGACCGGCTATACAGGTCCGAGTTGTTGGAAGAACAGGGTCCACCGGGGCCGACATGCTTTGGACCAAGGATCATGGGCGAACCACCTGTGCCGAACTTTCAGCTGGCAAGGGGCACGAAAACATATAATGGGAGTACCAAACCACAAGACTGGTTAATTGACTATGCCACTGCAGTGAAAATAGCGGGTGGAAACTTACGATGGGCAGTACGGTACGTCCCACAAATGCTAGAGGGACCAGCTAGGGTGTGGCTGAATAATCTACCAGCGGGCAGTATCAACTGTTGGCTGGATTTTGAGGAAATGTTTGTCAGCAACTTTACCAGTACATACAAGAGGCCAAACATGCCACAACAGTTAGCCATGTGCAAGCAGAGGCCGAATGAAACGGATAGAGAGTTTTTAACTCGGTGGTGCAACCTGAGAAACTCATGTGAAGGAGTCATAGAATCGCAAGCAATAGCTTGGTTCGCGCAAGGATGCCGTTATGGCAGCGTATTGTGGCAACGTCTGCAAAGAGATATGCCGACCACACTGGCAGAAACTATTAGAATAGCAGACTCCTACGCATTAGGAGACCCAACGCAACCAGAATTAATGTCGGCAGATCATCGCGAGCAACAGGACCATTATGCAAGAGATTTGGCCGGGTCATCCAGGCGTAGTGATTTCAGAGGAAGAAGAAGAGAGGAAAGGCCGGATTATAGATATAATTCGGCCCAAGTGGCGGCAGTAGCGCAAGATCCACCGAGTCACGGAGCAACTCAACGGCAAAAGAATGGTCCTCAGCAGTGGACACCAAGGAATGAAGGAAAAAGGCAGTGGACCCCAGAACAAAAGAAACAGTGGCAAGAGAGGCCGAAGTACACGTTCGAATCTATGTTAGATCAGCCATGTAAATTTCACACGTCAAACCCGTCCAGGCCAGCCAACCATACGACCCGCCAATGTGCATGGATGAAAAATGCAATGGGGAACCCCGGAGGTATTCAGGCACCCCATCAAGTACATCAGCAACATCAACCACAGTTGACTAGAGCAAATGCACAGCAACTGATGTTTCCGCCCCCTCCCCCGAGGTACGATAACTCGGATCGGAGAGACGCGGTACATCAAGTGATGAACCAAGTCCAGGATGGAAGGACAAATCCGGCGAATACTGGACGCAATGATTACAGAGAACATCATCAGTCTTATTGCGTGTTCACAACGGAACAACAAGACAAACAGAGTGTGCAACGCCGGCATATGGAAGTAAATGCAGTTATGCCGGCGGTACCAAGATATGTGCCTTGGTCGGATCAGGAAGTAACTTGGAGCATAAAGGATCATCCCAAGATAATGCCGAATCCCGGATCATATGCACTCGTGTTGGATCCGACGTTTGTTGGACCGAGCATCAATGTGAAATTCTCAAAGGTACTCATTGACAATGGAAGCAGTATCAACATCATGTACAAAGATACCATGCATAAACTTGGAATATCGCAGAACATGTTGCAATCCACGAGGACCACTTTCCATGGGATAGTGCCAGGGCTTTCATGTGAACCCATTGGTAAGGTCCGAGTGGATGTGTTATTCGGCACAAGAGATAACTGCAGAGCAGAAAACTTAGAGTTTGAGGTGGTGGATCTAGAGAGTTGTTATCATGCTTTACTCGGACGGCCAGCATTGGCCAAATTCATGGGCAGCTGTCATGTAAGTTATCTGAAAATGAAGCTACCCGGACCACAAGGAGTGATAACGGTTGCAGGGGATTACAAGAAGTCAATGGAGTGTGCTTTAGCCGGGTAAAATTTGGCCGAATCATTGGTTATAGCAAGAGAAAAAAGAAGGATTCAGGAGGTAGCAGCCCTCGCTCAGTCGGCGCAGCTGAACATGCCGGCACTAGCCAACCCGCATGGCAGTGTCTCTTTTCAGCCGACTAAAGAAACGAAGAAGTTTCAGATAGATGAGCAATTCCCGAAGCGTACTGTTACTATTGGTGCAGGCCTGGACGCTAAATAGGAAAGCGAGCTCACCAACTTCCTCCGTGAGAATCGGGACATATTTGCATGGTCAACTCAGGATCTGCAAGGCGTTCCGAGGGAGTTGGCTGAGCACTCTTTGAATGTAAGGCCAGGAGCAAGGCCGGTGAAGCAACCTCTCCGCCGCTTCGCCGAAGACAGGAGAAAAATAATAGGGGATGAAATAGCTCGGCTCCTCGCAGCCGGGTTCATCATGGAGGTGTTGTATCCGGATTGGTTGTCGAATCCGGTGCTAGTAGAAAAGAAGAAGGATGATCCCAATGTAGCCATTGTATGGCGAATGTGTATCGATTACACGAACCTGAACAAGGCGTGTCCAAAAGATCCTTTTCCATTACCTAGAATAGACCAAGTCATTGATTCGACCGCTGGTTGTGAGTTATTGTCATTTGTAGACGCGTATTCTGGTTTCCACCAGATACCGTTAAATCCGGCCGATCAAATAAAGACTGCGTTTATTACCCCGTACGGGGCTTATTGCTATCGCACAATGCCATTCGGCCTGCGAAACGCAGGAGCAACATATCAGAGATGTATGCAAAAAAGTCTACACGATCAGATAGGAAAAAATGTACAAGTATATGTAGATGACGTGGTCATCAAAACCAAGGAAAGCAAAACGTTGCTGGAAGATATACGGCAGACTTTTGCGAACCTGAGAAGGTTCCGAATGAAGCTTAATCCGGCAAAATGCACGTTTGGCGTGCCGGCAGGAAAATTACTCGGTTTTCTTGTATCTAGCCGAGGTATAGAGGCCAACCCAACAAAGATAAAGGCAGTAGAAAGAATGGAATTGCCAAGATGCTTAAATGATGTACAAAAATTCACGGGTTGTCTAGCCTCGCTCAGCCGGTTTGTATGTCGGCTGGGAGAGAAGGCGCTACCACTATATCAGCTGATGAAGAAATCAGATAAATTCGTTTGGACTCCACAAGCGGACAGCGCGTTTCATGAGTTGAAAAAAATGTTGGTCACAGCACCTATTTTGGCTTCTCCATTATCAAAAGAGCCTATGTTACTCTATATAGCGGCTACCAACAGAGTAGTGAGTGCTGTAGTCATAGTAGAACGACTTGAAGATGATAAGTCCGTACAGAGGCCGGTGTATTATTTAAGTGAGGTGTTATCCACTTCAAAACAGAATTACCCACATTATCAGAAGATGGCTTATGGAGTGTATATGTCAGCAAAAAAGCTTAAACATTACTTCGAAGAGCATCCCATCAAAGTGATCTGTGAAGCGCCCATAGCCGACATATTGAGCAACAAAGATGCAAGTGGTCGAATAGCAAAATGGGCAATCGAGTTGTCACCATACGCTCCACAATTTGATAGGAGAGATGCAATCAAATCTCAAGCAGTCGCCGACTTCTTCGTAGATTGGGCCGAAGTGCAATATGAGCCACCATTACCAGATCCAAATTATTGGACGATGCATTTCGATGGTTCCAAACTAAGAAATGGTTTGGGGGAAGGAATAGTGTTAACCTCGCCTAAAAGAGATCAGCTGAAATATGTGCTACAAATACATTTTGCCGCATCCAACAACGTAGCCGAATATGAAGCACTGGTCCATGGATTGAAAGTAGCAAAAGAGATTGGCATACGCCGAATCTTATGCTATGGGGACTCGGATCTAGTAGTACAGCAAGTCTCAGGCAATTGGGATGCGTTAGATGCTAATATGGCTTTATACAGATTTCATGTGCAAAAGATCAGTGGGTACTTTGAAGGATGTGAATTTCACCACGTACCTCAGGCAGAAAATGATGATGCAGACACGTTGTCAAAACTCGGATCAACCCGGCAGTCAATTCCCCCGGGTATTGCCTTGGAACACCTCAGAAAACCATCAATAATCCCGTCACCAGAATCCGAATCTATCTTTATTCCGGCAAATTTAGCAGAAGATAATGCGCCGATGGAAGTAGACCAGCAATATGACTCGGAACCCCCCAAGAGGAGGACAGCAGAAGTAAGCACAATTATGGAGAAGGCCGAGGTAGATATGTCGGCAGAAAACATGGAAATAGACAGTGAGACCACACCAGAAAAAATCACACCGCTATGGGCGCAACCCATATTCTCTTACCTTAAAGACGCGATGTTACCGAGCAATGAAGTATTAGCAAGACAAACTGTAAGGAGAGCGAAAGCTTATACGATCATAAACAATGAGCTATATAAAAGAAGCGTCACAAGCGTATTGCAGAAATGTGTGAGTTTGGCAGAAGGCCAGGAGATCCTCCTAGATATACATCAAGGAGAGTGTGGACACCATGCCTCATCTCGTGCCTTGGTAGCCAAAGCATTCAGGCATGGATTTTATTGGCCGACGGCGTTGAAAGAAGCCAAAGAGTTGGTTGAAAAATGCAATGGTTGTCAGAGATATGCAACCAAGATACATATGCCATCGGCCGAGTTAAAAACAATACCCATCACTTGGCCATTTTCTGTGTGGGGCTTAGATATGGTGGGACCATTTAAGCCGGCCCGAGGGGGAATGACCCACATATTGGTTATGGTGGACAAGTTCACAAAATGGATTGAAGTGAAACCAATAAAAAAATGCGATGGGCCCATAGCAGTGAAATTTCTCAAAGATATTATTTTAAGATATGGGTATCCGCACAGTATTATCACAGATAATGGCACAAATTTTGCAGAAGGAGCTTTCGCCAGATTTTGCCGAGAGAAACATATAAGACTAGATGTTGCCTCTGTGGCTCACCCAGCATCTAATGGGCAAGTGGAAAGGTCTAATGGACTAGTATTGTCAGGAATAAAACCACGACTTGTTGAACCACTGCAAAGGTCGGCAGGATGTTGGATTGAGGAACTCCCAGCCGTATTATGGAGCCTCAGGACTACTCCGAATAGATCAACAGGCTATACACCATTCTTTCTGGTATACGGGGCAGAGGCCGTGCTTCCAGCTGACATAATACATGACTCGCCAAGAGTTACTCAGTATACAACCTCAGAGGTAAACGAAATAGCTCGGCAAGATACTGTAGACCTGCTAGAAGAAGCCAGAGAACTGGCACTATCACGATCAGCTATTTATCAGCAGAACTTGCGACGATATCACAACAAGAAGGTGAATCCAAGGGTATTCAAAGAAGGAGATTTAGTCCTCCGACTAGTGCGACGCACGGCCGGCATGCACAAGCTGTCACCTCCATGGGAGGGACCATTCATCGTGAGTAAAGCATTACATAACGATGCCTATTATCTAATCGACGCTCAATCCCCCGGAAGGAACAAGGCAGACAAAGCTGGCGAAGAAACGAAGCAGCCATGGAATGTAGCCTTGCTTCGTCCATTTTACTCATAGCATAGTATTTCAAGGTCAAGGACCAATGATGTATTAAACCTCGGCATCCAGAGCAGTGACTCGGGGACTGCCATATGTTATTTCAATCTCATCCTATGTATTAAACCTCGGTGTCCAGAGCAGTGACTCGGGGACTGCTGTATGTTATTTCAATTTCATCTTATGTACTAAACCTCGGCATCCAGAGCAGTGACTCGGAGACTGCTATATGTTATTTCAATTTCATCTTATGTACTAAACCTCGGCATCCAGAGCAGTGACTCGGGGACTGCTATATGTTATTTCAATTTCATCTTATGTACTAAACCTCGGCATCCAGAGCAGTGACTCGGGGACTGCTATATGTTATTTCAATTTCATCTTATGTCCTAAACTTCGGCATCCAGAGCAGTGACTCGGAGACTGCTATATGTTATTGAAATTTCGTTTTATGTACTAAACCTCGGCATTCAAAGCAGCGACTAGAGGACTACCATATACCGCCCCAGTGTTATGTTGAGCACCAAAACTTGACACCCTGAGAAGCGCCTCGGCAGTGGTCTTATATTGTTCCTGAAATTTAGTTTACACACTAGACTTCAGCGGAACAGGCAATCACTCGGGGACTGCCATATATTGTTCCAAAGTGGCAGTCAATCTTTGATACAAAAAAGGTATCACACTTCGGCACTCAGAATAAGAGCAGATCAACCCCGTATGATGTTCGAAGCTCACACCCAGATTACTCGACTAAAACACGAGAAAACAAAAACAAAGATACATCCTAACAACAAAAAATTGCAGGCTACCAAAGCAAGAAGAAGGATGGAAACCCACTTAAACAAAGTTATAATAACTGCAAACTTATATGTCGCAGCAATGTACGGCAAAAGGAGATTCAGGTCATACAGGAAATAAACAAATGTTCCACGGACATCGTACGCCCGGCATACCAGGGACAAGTAATAACTTAAAGATTTTCCGTTGGAGAGGCAATAGTTGTGTTAGGAGCCGGATGCTCTGAGATAGGCGGAACCTCGGCCGAGGTTGCCTCGCTTTCCACAGACCCAGGTACGACTTCGGCTGAAGCTGGAGGCTGCTGAGGGGCATCAGTTTGCGCAGTTGAATGCCCAGTACCTTTGGAGGAGGATCGTGCATCACCGTTGCCGTCCGAGCTCGAATTGGAGTCACCAGAGGAAGCCGAATCATCTTCACCTTCACCCTGTTCAGCCAAGTTATTGTCTGATGCATCTTCTACCACAACCTCATCGTCCGAGTTCGGGATAAAGCTCGGACCTTCATTCCAGGTATGCACGTCGGCATACTCAACGAGCTGGAAGGCGCGAGCTTGCCGAAGAGTAACAAAGGTGGGGTCCTCAACCCAACGGGAACCTGTGCGCAAATTCCTCAGGATATCAAGAGAAATGTCTTCGTACCATGACATGATAACGGTGAGGGCCATATCAGCGCCAGCTCGACCAGCTGATTCCCTCCAGAGACTTAGTTGTTTTTCAGAGGCCATTAATCTTTTCACCAGCAATTCGACCTCGCTGATATTAGGAGTCCCAGAGGTATTTGGCCAGAGAACATGGTAGGCTCGGATAGCGGCCTGCACCAAGTCCCTGCCCATAATTTTCATCGGACCAATGGCAGCGCCGACAGTGACAAGGAAATCTTCCATCGAGTATTCCGAATCAATGTCGACAGGGACACCTCGGCGCGCATGAGCTGCAAGAACCGCTTTCGAGCTCACAGGCTTAGCTTCTAGGAAATGACCTGCGCAAAACACGAATGCGTCAGGAGACAGCAAAGACAAGAAAAAAAACATAATCCGGCTGTGATAAGAAACTTACAATGAATATAACTCAACATTATCTGGAGGTCTTTAGCCCAGATGATCTTGCTCTTCTCAAAAGAAGCGATTTCCTTGCTCATTCCACACATTTTTAGTTCGGCAGCCTCGAGGAGTTCTTTATTCTTCTGCAGCTCCAGAGCTAGCCGATTCTTCTCCTTAGAGAATTCCGGATCGACCTTTTCTAATTCAGACCTCTGAGAGAGCTTAAGGGCCTCCACTTCGGCGCTTAGGCGAGCTATTTCATCATCCTTTTCTTTTAGCTATGCCGAGTGGGTAGCGCTTTGTTCTAAAAAATGCAGCATTACATCAGGCATGGGCGTACAATCTTGGTGAGATGCTGCAAAGGTTCGTATCTCGGCTTTACCAAAGCCAAACAAAGTAAAAGAAACTTAATGCACGTTTTAGAAAGGGAAAAGTATGAGGTAAATGGAACACTAACCTTCCAAGTTCTTGACTTTCTTCTCAAGACGAATGTTGAGATTGTTGATATTACCTGTTAACCCACAAAGTAATTCGGCATCCCGCATACAAAACAATGACAATATCAGAGATGACAAGGAAAATGGTCGACTTACCTGCTTTTTTCACCACAGGAAGAACTTTTTCATATTTTTCTTCCAACTTCCTGTGCGAGAAAAGCAGTCTTTGAAATTCGGCAGTCCGCCGGTCATGTGCAACCTAAGCAATAGAACAAACAATGAGTGGATATTCAAAGCCAAAACAGATCCGAGTTAAGCGAAAACTTAACCCAGATCTAGGTGGTTGTATATTCAGAGCCAAAACAGATCCGAGTTAAGTGAAAACTTAACCCAGATCTAGGTGGCTGGATATTCAGAGCCAAAACAGATCCGAGTTAAGCAAAAACTTAACCCGGACCTAGGTGGCTGGATATTCAAAGCCAAAACAGATCTGAGTTAAGCGAAAACTTAACCCAGATCTAGGTGGCTGGATATTCAAAGCCAAAACAGATCCGAGTTAAGCGAAAACTTAACCCAGATCTAGGTGGCTGGATATTCAAAGCCAAAAGTAGATTCAAGTCAGGCGAAAGCTTAACCCGGACCTATGTGGCTAGACATTCAAAGAACAGCTAGATAAAATTTAAGCAAAGTTTAAGATAGATCTACTCGGATATAGGCTCGAACCCTAAATTAAGTCGAGTTAAGTATAGCACTATAAAAACTTCCAAGCGAATAACAAATTACTCGTTTGCAAGTTTCGGGGACTAATGTATATATAATAGCATATGGAGAATCAGTCAAAACCCCGAGAAGCAGCAATTACCTCGTTCATCTTGTTGCTATCCACAATGATCTTGGCACCTTGATCCAAACGGTTGCTGATGTCGGAAAGTTGAAACGGCTGACTGATTGGATTGCCCTCGAGCTGATCAGCAGAATTCCAGTTATGAGCATATTCCACCAGCGAGCCAAGGCTGTTCCCACTGGCCGTCCGAGTAAGGACTTTACCCCGGACGTGCTGTGTAATTACTGAAGCAGCACGGCTCTTATGAAGAGCAAGCTGGGTACCGGTGACCGGAGTAACGGAGGCTTTGGCGGGAGCGATCCCTTTACGCAGCACGTCGGCAATACTCGGCTGAGAAGAGCCGGCAAGACCTATTTGGGAAGTGAAAGCCTTGGTGGCAACAGTTTTTCTTACTGTAGATGAGGCACCAGCAGAAGCCGATACCTCGGCAATGGGAACGGTGCCTTTAGGAGCAGGAGGGATCACAGGCGCAGAGGACGCCGGGGTATTAACGACCACGGCTGGGGCTGGGGTTACTGTAGGAGCTACTGAGGTAGAAAGAGGCTCGGTGGATATGCTCGGATTCAATGGAGGGGGAACGGGTTCGGTAGAAATCTCGGAGACACGAGTATCAGGCGCATCGTGACGAGGGGGTGACAGATGCGGAGCTGGAGGAGACGCAGCACGAGCAGGACTGGGAATCCTAGTATCTTCAACGGGCGGAGGAGACGGCTGCCGAATCGGGCGGCTAGTCATGCTAGGACCGCCAGGCTTAACGGAAAGCAGAGCACTGCGAAAATAAGAAAGAAAAAAGGGTGTCAGGATGAAAAACAGAAAGAGGGAAACAAGAAATACGAGCAAAAGGAACTTACCCTGCGACCCTAGGCATGGTCTTGCGCCTGGGAGGATTCGGAGCAGACTTCTTCATTCGTTTCTTGGGGGCCGCCTCCGAGGTACCAACGGGAGCCCCACGTTTCCCCGAGGTAACTGGGGGCCGGGAAGCAATAGGCTCGGCGTCGTGAACCTGACCGGCCGGATTAGCTGGGAAAGTAGAAGCCGGAAATGCATAAGAAATAGGCATTGCGGAAACTACCTCAAGAACTTGGACCTCGTCCGAATCACCTTCCTCCTCATGGACCAAAGTCTTGCCACGAGCGCGGGGCGGAGCGAGATCCGACTTAGGGACGAATTCTTCGGAGTCCGGCTCCCCAACGTCCGGGGTATTCCGGTCCGCAGTCCACGGAAGCGACAGAACCTCGGCATCCTCGTCCTTTTGCTCTGCGAACCTCTGTGAGGCGAAAAAGAAGGAAGGTTAGCGAAAACAGCTATGAAAACAATCAAAAATCAAAGCATTAATGGTTAAACTTACTGTGGGAGGAGGATGCTCGCGGGTAAACGGTTTCAATCCCCAAGCCCAATCTTCAGGCATCTCCGTCTTAAATATAGCTCGGACACGCTTGAAGACGAGGTAGTTGTCCAGCTCGATGGTCGAGACTCAGTTGGGATCAAGTGGACCACTCATGTAGCAAAGTTTGTGCGTCCTTTTCTGGAATGGGCAAATTCGGCTACTAATGAAGGTAGCCATCAAGTCCTCGCCGCGTAACCCGGCCCGGATCATCTCCTTGAGCCGAGTCTCGAAAAGCTCGGCCAAGACGTGACTCCTCCTCGGATTGTAAGTCCAATTTACCTTGGAAGGCAGACCAATGGAGAAGGCAGGAAGCCGAATCTTGTCCTTCGCCCCTCTGTTCTTGACATAAAAGAAGGATTTGTGCCACTTCTTGCACGATTCTAACCCGGTGACACGAGGGAATACGGACTTCCTCCGAGGTGTAATGGACGCTGCCCCGCATTGAGTAAGCAGTTTCTCGGAAGGGTGCAGAGACTTGTCAGGGACTACATTAGAACGAATCTGGAAGAACTTCGACCAGACGTGCACAGACGGCCATAGGCCAAAGTATCCTTCCGAAGCAGAGATAAAAGCAGAAAGAGAAGCGATGGCATTTGCGGGAAGATGATGCGGCTGAAGGCCGAAGAAGTCGAGAAACTCTCTTGCGAAGTCGCTAAGAGGGAGACCAAAGCCGCGTGAGAAATGTGACATAAAAACTACGTACTCGCCCTCCCTAATATCCGGAGAAGACTCGCTGCCGGGTAAGCGACAGGAGACCTCGGCGGGAATCCTCCGAGTTCGGATAAGCCATTCGATCTCGCGGCAGGTAACGGAGGAACCTTGCCACGAGCCTTGCTCAGGCCCAGAGCCAGCATCGTCATCCTCTACCAGGGCACCACTAAAAGAGCTAGACATGGGTTCGCCCGAAAAATCGACGGAGGAAGAACTGGCGGCGGAGGAAAGTTTAGAGCCACGAGGCCCCGTCGCAATTTTGAACGAGAACGATGGTGGAGGAGCAGAGAAACCGCCGCACGAATACGAAACCAAGACAGAGAAATCTGGGATAGGGCCTAGGCAACGCAGCCGGAGAGAACTCACCGGCGACGACGCCAAAGCTAGCGAACACGGAGGAGGCAGACGGAGCGACGCGGCGGAGTCCTCGCCGTCAGAAGTTCTGATGAACGCACGGCGGCGGAGCTGCGAGCGGGCGCGGGAGCGAGAGGAAGAAGAAGGGCGCGGGCGAACGAGAAGGGGAAAGTGAATCCCCAGCGCCGCGCCCCCACTTTATAACCTAGCCGCAAGCAAGGTAGTGGGATCGTGGGTGTGGCAGTTGGCAGCGTGGATCGTGTGCGCAGCACGACCATGCGTCGCTGAGCGGAACCGCACGGAAGGCCACACGATTGACTAAGGAGCTCACGATCCCCAACGAGAACGGCGCACGAGGCGTCGCAGCAACGGCGCGACAGGCGCGGCGGTAACTGTAGCTTGTCAGTAAATACTGTAGAGGAACAAAAAACTAGAGAAACAATGATGAGGATGACACGTGGGACGAGGCGTGCACTAGTAAATACGGTGTTACCACGAGCGGGCAGAAGATAACTCGGAAAGAATGCATAATGTGTATCATGAAACTGATACGACCCGGCCGAGGTTATCGGCGGGACCATATCAGCTTCGGGGACTAATGTTGGGGAGGTAACCCCAGATAGGGTAAGGACGGGGAAAGACGAAAGGATTATTCCCCGTCCAGTTTCCGAGTTATATTCTAAGCTGGACGAGTCTTGTAAAGGTCGGCTGAGATAGGAAAAGGCAGGACCTCAGTAGTAATGGCAAGGCATTACCCGGCCGAGATATGGCGTAAGTCGGCCGGGCTGTCCCGAATGATCTTAATGCAGGTGAAGGATAGGCCGAGTTACGCGAGGAAGGGCCGAATGATACGAAGCTTGCAGGAGAAGGAGAAGCCCAAAGTTAAACCCTAGTCGTGGAATCTGAGCAGAGCCAAGAGCTAAAGACAAATGTGCAGAACGACAGAGGGGCAGAAGGAGGTCACGGAGGTGACAGTTCTAGAGCCCGAGGCACGCAGGAGGGGCCTTCTAGAATCTTACCGCAGTGAGAAGGGCGACAGGGAAAGAGGAGCGCCGAACTACTATATTGGGACAAGCATATTCCTCGAATATGCTTGCCACGTCAGCCCTAGAAAAACCCAGGGCTCTCCTTTATAAGGGGAGGCTTGGGCCCTGATGAAGGGATCGACTCATCCTTGGTACCGTTAGGCTGGTAAAGCTCTCTCTTTCTCCTTGTATACAGCTCAAGGAGCACTTGTAGCCCAAGGAAGGAGAAATAAAGATCTTTGCATTAGCTTTCTGTGTGTAGAATCAACTACATCTTCCCTCCCCAGATCCCACTAGCATCCATTGGCCCCAAACTTTAGCCTACCCATGGCATCTGCCGTGCCACCACCACGACACTTCAATTTAAGTTTACAAATCACACAAGTATTAATGTTTCCTTGTTAATACTATTATAGCATGAATATAAACATTTATCATAAACACAAATATATAATAATAACTACATTTATTATTGCCTCTAGGGCATATCTCCAACACTCTCCCACTTGCACTAGAGTCATCTAATCTAGATTACATGGTAATATACCGAACACCCATGGCAGTTTGGTGCTGGTCATGTTTTGCCCTCGGGAGAGGTTTAGTCAACGGATCCGCCACATTCAGATCTGTGTGTACTTTGCAAATCTTTATGTCCCCATCTTGGACATGCTCTCGAATAGCATGAAAACGTAGCTTGATATGCTTCAGCTTCTTGTGTGACCTTGGTTCTTGCGCATTGGCTATGGCACCCATGTTATCATAGTAGATAGACATTGGGTCCAGCGCACTAGGAACCACACCCAGCCCTGTAATGAACTCTTTCATCCATATCGCTTCTTGTGAAGCCTCCGAAGCAGCCATGTATTCCGATTCAGTTGAAGATCTCGCCACAACGCTTTTCTTTGCACTCCTCCAGCTAACTGCTGCACCATTCAAAATAAATACGTATCCAGATTGTGATTTAGAATCATCCGGATCGGTATTCCAACTAGCATCGGTGTAACCATTAACAACGAGCTGTTCATCACCTCCATAAGAAAGAACCATATCCTTAGTTCTTCTTAAGTACTTAAGGATGTTTTTGACCGCTGTCCAATGATCCACTCCTGGATCACTTTGATATCTGCTAGTTAAACTAACAGCATATGCAATGTCGGGTCTAGTACATAGCATGGCATACATTAGAGATCCTATGGCTGAGGCATAGGGAGTCTTACTCATCCTTTCTCTATCTTCTGCCGATGTCGGACTTTGAGTTTTACTCAAGGTCGTATTGGGCAACATGGGAAAGAACCCTTTCTTGCTATCTTCCATTCCAAACCTCTTTAGAACTTTGTCCAAATATGTACTTTGTGACAATGATATTTGGCGTTTTGATCTATCTCTATAAATATTTATGCCTAATATGTAAGATGCTTCGCCAAGATCCTTCATTGAAAAACTATTATTCAAATATTCCTTGACACTATTAAGAAGGTCTACATTATTCCCAATCAACAATATGTCATCTACATATAGTATTAAGAATGCTACAGAGCTCCCACTCACTTTCTTGTAAATACAAGCTTCTCCATAAGTTTGTATAAAACCAAAACTTTTGATTACCTTATCAAAACGTTGATTCCAACTTCGGGATGCTTGCTTCAATCCATAGATGGACCGTTGAAGTTTGCATACCTTGTTAGCATCTTTAGGATCGACAAAACCTTTGGGTTGCATCATATACAACTCTTCATCAATGTCTCCATTGAGGAATGCTGTTTTGACATCCATCTGCCATATCTCATAATCATAATATGCAGCGATTGCTAACATAATCCTCACAGACTTTAGCTTCGCTACTGGTGAGAAAGTCTCATCGTAGTCAACTCCTTGAATTTGTCGAAACCTCTTTGCGACAAGTCGAGCTTTATAGATAGTAACATTACCATCAGCATCTGTTTTCTTCTTGAAAATCCATTTGTTCTCGACAGCCTTCCGGCCATCCGGTAAGTCCACCAAAGTCCATACTTGGTTTTCGTACATGGATCCAATCTCGGATTTCATGGCTTCTTGCCATTTATTGGAATCTGGGCTCATCATTGCTTCCTCATATGTCTCAGGGTCATCGGTGTTGTCCACCAACATGACACTCATAACGGGATCATACCAATCTGGAGTGGTACGAGTTCTCGTTGACCTGCGAGGCTCTGTAGCAACTTCAACCGAAGTTTCATGATCATTATCAATAGCTTCCTCTGTAACTGGTGCAGGCGTCATAGGAACTACTTCCGGTGCTGCGCTACTCGCAAGTTCGAGAGAAGGTTAGACAACCTCGTCGAGTTCTACTTTCCTTCCAGTCACTTCTTTCGAGAGAAATTCCTTCTCTAGAAAGGATCCATTCTTGGCAACGAAGATTTTGCCTTCGGATCTATGATAGAAGGTATACCCAATAGTTTCCTTTAGGTATCCTATGAAGACGCATTTTTCCACTTTGGGTTCAAGCTTGTCCGGCTGTAACTTCTTTACATAGGCTTCGCAACCCCAAACTTTAAGGAACGACAATCTAGATTTCTTCCCAAACCATAATTCATACGGTGTCGTTTCAACGGATTTAGATGGTGCCCTATTTAAAGTGAATGCGGCTGTTTCTAATGCATAACCCCAAAATGATAGCGGTAAATCTGTAAGTGACATCATAGAACGAACCATATCTAAGAGAGTTCGATTACGATGTTCGGACACACCATTACGCTGTGGTGTTCCCGACGGTGTCAATTGTGAAAGTATTCCGCATTTCTTCAAATGCTCGCCAAACTCGTAACTTAGATATTCACCTCCACGATCAGAACGTAGAAATTTTATCTTCTTGTTACGTTGATTCTCTACCTCACTTTGAAATTCCTTAAACTTCTCGAAAGTTTCGTACTTATGTTTCATGAAATAGATATACCCATATCTACTCAAGTCATCCGTGAAGGTAAGAACATAACGATAACCACCGCGCGATGCTACACTCATTGGACCACACACATTGGTATGTATGATTTCCAATAAGTCCGTAGCTCGCTCCATCATACCAGAAAATGGAGTCTTAGTCATTTTACCCATCAGACATGCTTCGCATCTTTCAAGTGATTCGAAATCAAGTGATTCAAGAAGTCCATCGGAATGGAGTTTCTTCATGCGCTTCACTCCAATGTGACCAAGACGACAGTGCCACATATAGGTCGAGTTATCGCTCGATTTCAAACGTTTAGCCTCAATGTTATTAATATGTGTATTTCCACTATCGAGATTCAACAAGAATAGACCATCTATCAAAGGTGCATGTGCATAAAACATATTACTCATATAAATCGAACAACCATTATTCTCGGACTTAAACAAGTAACCGTCTCGCAATAAATAAGATCCCGATATAATGTTCATGCTTAACGCAGGCACCAAATAACAATTATTTAAGTATAAAACTAATCCCGATGGTAGATGAAGGGGTAGCGTGCCGACCGCGATCACATCAACCTTTGATCCGTTTCCAACGCGCATCGTCACCTCGTTCTTCGCTAGCTTCCGTTTATTCTGCAGCACCTGTTTCGAGTTACAAATATGAGCAACTGAACTAGTATCAAATACCTAGGCACTACTACGAGTATTAGTGAGATACACATCAATAACATGTATATCGGATATACCTTTCTTCTTGATGTTGCCGTTCTTCAAATCCGCCAAGTACTTTGGGCAATTACGCTTCCAGTGACCTTCTTCCTTGTAGTAAAAGCACTCAGTATCAGGCTTAGGTCCAGCCTTGGTCTTCTTCGTCGGCGTGGTAACTTTCTTACCACCCTTCTTGAAGTGTCCCTTCTGCTTAGACTTGCCTTTCTTGAATTTGGTGGTCTTATTGACCAACAACACTTGGTGCTCTTTCTTGATCTCCACTTCTGCAGATTTCAACATGGCAAAGAGTGCTGGCAACGTCTTGTTCATGTTTTGCATATTGTAGTTCATCACAAAGTTCTTGTAACTTGGTAGTAGTGATTGGAGGACGCGGTAAATCCCCAAAGCATTAGGAATCACTATACCCAAGCTTTGAAGTTTGTTTGCGTGCCCAGACATCTTAAGCACATGCTCACTGACGGAGCTGCCCTCTTCCATCTTGCAGTTAAAGAACTTTTCAGAAGCCTCATAGCTTTCAATTGCCGCATGAGTCTCAAAGATCAATTTGAGATCCTCGACAATATCATATGGGTCTGAATTCTCAAACCTTTTCTGAAGCTCCGATTCTAAACCATACAAGATAGCACACTGAACTGTGGAGTACTGAGTCTTCCGAGTGAGGTAAACATTCTTTACTTCATCGGCAGCATCAGCTGCAGGTGGGTCACCCAGCGGTGCATCCAGCACATAGGTCAAATTACCAGTTGTGAGGACAATCCTCAAATTGCGGAACCAATCCGCGAAGTTGCTTCCATTGTTTTTCAACTTTTCTTTCTCTAGGAACGCATTAAAATTGATGGTAGGGGCTGCCATTGATCTACAACATATTTGCAATAGTTTAGACTAAGTTTATGACACATTGAGTTCAAATTAATAATAAAATTAATCTAGGTGAACTCCCACTCAAAACAATATCCCTCACATAGTTTTAGTGATCACACGAACCAAATCCACCACACCAACACCAATCATCACGAGAGCTGATATAGTTTCAATGGCGAACAATCGACATGTTCATCATATCTACTATATGATTCATGCTTTACCTTTCGGCGATCCGTGTTCCGAGACCATGTTTGTACATGCTAGGCTCGTCAAGATCAAACCTTAGTTTCCGCATGAGCAAATCTGGCTTGCTCACGTTGTATGCACTTGCCGAATCTAACACACCCGATCATCACGTGGTGCTTCGAAACAACAAGCTTTAGCAACGGTGCTAACTAAGGGTGAACACTTTATGACTTGAAATTCATGTGCATGAGGGATCATCTTATAATGCTACCGTCGTCTACTAAGCAATACAAGATGCATAAAGGATTAACATCACATGCAATTCATAATATGTGATATGATATGGCCTTTCTTCTTTGTGCTTCCGATCTCCATCTGCAAGCACGAACATGATCTCCATCATTACCGACATTGCATCAAGGTCCATGACGCTGCTCCATGGTTGTCGTCCACCGGCTTCAACTATTACAACTACTTTGAATAGACACGCGGGTCTTAATAGAATTTAAAGACAACCATATGGCTCCTGCCGGTTGCCAACTTACAATAAGGAACATTGCATACATCAAACATAATCACAATCATGGCCATATCACATCACTGCACACCCCTACAAAACAAAGTTAGACGCCTCTACTTTCTTTGCATGTTTTACGTGGTTTGGGGCTTTCAATAAGTGTCGTTCTAACTTACGAACATGAACCACAACATTGATACTAGTATTGTTGATCACCCGTTGTAAATTGGATCTTAACTATGCTAGGAGAAACAGGCACCCGCAAAGCCACTTATGCAATACAAGTTGCATGTCAAGCGTGGAGCAAGTCTCATGAACGATGTCATGTAAGGTTAGCCCAGGCCGCTTCATCCCAACATCCCGCAAGATGCAAAGTACACAATAAGCAATCGACAATAAAAGCATCAACGCCCACAATGACCATTGTGTTCTACTCGTGCAACAAATCTACATATAGACACGACTCTGATACCACTGTAGGGTTTCATAGCATGGAAAACAAAAAAATTCTACCGCATACAAACAAACAAGCCAAGATCTATCTACTAGATTGTAGCAATGAGTCGATAGAATAACTCACCCTCGAAGATTCCAAAGTGTTTAACGAGAGCGGATTCTCGTGGGTGATGTAGTCGTACTCTTCCCGATCTCAAGATCGCGTAGACGATCCTTCCGGCATTGCGTTCCGGCAGCGCTCCCGCAGTCGGTCACACGTTCGGTACTCGACAAAGACCTTCCTCTCCCTTGTTCCAGCAGGCAGCAGAGGTTGTAGCACTCTCCTCGCGATTCCGGCAGCACAACGGCGTGGTACCGGAAGTAGAGGGGAGATCTCGCAGGGCTTCGCCTTAAGCTGGAGCGAGTATGGTGGAGTATGAGAGAGTCCCTCGACGATCTAGGGTTTAGACACGCCGAGGAGGGGGCTAGGCCGGCGGCTAGGGTTTCACCTAGGCGGCGGCGGCGAGTGCCCTAGGGCCGGCGGCGGCTATGGAGGCGGCGGCGGCTTGGGGCTAGGGTTTAGAGGTGTAGGAACTTGTGTCTAGGAGGGGAGCCCTGCCCCTCCTTATATAGGTGGAGGGGGCCGGCCAACGGGAGGGGAGTCCCTCCCCAACTCGGCTTGGTGGTGCGTCGGCGGTGGGAGGAGGAACTCCTCCCCCAAGCCGGTTTCCACCTCCCTCTCCACTTCCCAAAATTGCCGTTTGACTCTCAAACTTGGCGTTTGACTTTTCAAACTAGGATTTGAATAAACCCTCTATTTTGTTCAGCGATGACACCGGGTACATAATGCAATCATACCAACTTGATATAACACATTCATGTACCCTTCTCCTCCGGAGTGCCGGACATTCCGGAACCTTCTAGAACATTCCCGATGAAAACACCGGAACCATTCCCCAACTCCGAAACGGGACTTTCCTTATATGAATCTTATTCTCCGGACCATTCCGGATCTCCTCGTGATATCCCGGATCCCATCCGAGACTCCGAACAACATTCGGTCTCTTTCTCATCATTCCATAACTACTCAAACAACGTCGAATCCTTAAGTGTGTCTCCCTACGGTTCGTGAATTATGCGGATATGATCGAGACACTTCTCTGAACAATAACCAATAGAGGAATCTGGAAATTCATATGGCTCCCACATATTTCTATGATTACTTTGTGATCGAATGAACCACTTACATACGATACCAATTTTCCTTTGTCTCACAATAGTTTACTTATCCGAGGTTATGATCGTCGGTATCTCTGCATACCTAGTTCAACCTCGTTACCGATAAGTACTCTTTTCTCGTTCCCGTGATATGTGATCCCTTGTGAGCCAGTCACATGCTTGCAAGCTAATTGGATGACATTTCACCGAGAGGGCCCAGAGTATATCTATCCGTCATATGGATGGACAAATCCCACTCTTGAACCATGTGTCTCAACCAATACTTTCCGAACACTCAATGCCACCTTTATAGCCACCCAGTTACGGTGTGGTGTTTGATGTCATCAAAGCATCCATCCGGTAAAGGTGATATGCATGATCTCATGGTCGAAGGAATTAGGTTACTATGTATCAGAAAGCATATAGCAATTGAACTATTAAAATGACTTGATCTTTATGCTACGCTTTATCTATAGGAGTATGTCCACCATATCATTCTCCTAATGATATGATCTTGTTGTTAATAACATCTCAATGTTCATTATAGGGAAACCACAATCATTTATTAACCAACAAGCTAGTGATGTATAGAGGCTTTACTAGGGACTTCAATTTAAGTTTACAAATCACACAAGTATTAATGTTTCCTTGTTAATACTATTATAGCATGAATATAAACATTTATCATAAACACAAAGATATAATAATAACTACATTTATTATTGCCTCTAGGGCATATCTCCAACAATAATATCTTGTAGTTTCCATTTGGACTCATTTGTTGTTTTCAAATTGGTTTGTCGGATCTTGTGATTGCTTGCGTCTTTTATTTTATTCCTTTGGCAATCTTCGGGTCCTCGATATAGTTCTGCCCCCTCCCAAGTATTCATCATTGTATATGTGCGAAGACACACCTTTGGAGGAATTATTACTATATTGGTCGTCTAGAACTATTCACCCATTTTGGCAATCGATGCCAATGGGGGAGATGTTTTGGAGGGTTTAAGGGAAGTTTGTTCTTAAGCATTTGCCTCTCATGCTCTTGCATCTTTGTTGTTGCTTTGCATGTTGAATATATAGAGGAAACTCCACCAACGGTAATGGTTCATCACACACGCATATATTGTGGGGAGCTTGCTCTATATATTATGGACGTACCAACATCACATACTTGTGTAGTATTTGATGTTGGCGCAACCATTTTTTTGTTAAGTTGATTATATAAACCCTCTCAAAGGATTGTCATCAATTACCAAAATGGGGGAGATTGAAAGAACATGTGTGCCCCCATGTGTGGTTTTGGTAATTAATGACAATGTTTTATGGACTTATGTTTGCATTGAGTTTTACTTGTAGGATTTGTCCATAAACAATGCTTGAACCATATGGTGGCTTCAAGGTTGGAATAAGAATAAAGTGAAGAATATCAAGTGTTGATCAAGGTTTCTTAAGATGATCTCAAGTGTATCGTTCCATCCTTATGGTGATCATGGATATGTGAAGATATGCCTAAAAGAGAGGCTCTTCCATAGTGGAGTATGGGGGAGAATCTTCACCAAGATAGTGCAATCAAGAAAGGTGCTCCATCCTGAGGTGTGGAATATACAAGGCAAAGGTTTGATATTTATAGGGTTTCTTTCTCACTTGTCTCGCGGTGTTAGTTGGAGAGACCGGTTTATAGGATAGATAACCCTACTATCAAGAGGGGCTCTCAAGTGAGTAACTTGATCATATCCCTCGGTGAGAGCTCAAACCTTTGCATACTTGGCATCATATTTATTGGTTCTTATCCATGAGAGGATTTAGATATTGTGTCAATCTCTATGACAAGCTTAAGTTCATCGAAAACGGAATTCATATGCATTCTCTATTGTGTTTTCGATATTGGAGGTTTTACCGGTTTGTCTTTTATAGATAGGTTAAACCTTTCATCATTTGGTTCTATCCTCCCTTGCTGGTTCCCTTCATGATCTTGTAGAGCTCGTTAATATCTTCAAAACGAGCCCAAGATCATCAAAATCGGAGTCCGAATGAAAAAGTTATGATGGTTTCAGTTTTGCTGTTCCTGCCAGTTTTTAGGGGGGCGGATTATCCGGCCATGGGGGCGGATTATCCGGCACAATTTTTGGAAAACGGCTAAGGACTTTGAGGCGTGGCTCCCAGTAATGGGGGCGGATTTTCTGGTCCTTCGAGGGTGGATTATCCGCCCCAAATATCCGCCCCTATACTGAGAGTTGCGCCGCGAAGTACTTAGCCATTTTTTTGGCCCGGGGAACCCGGAATATCCGGGGGAGGGGCGGATTATCCGGCCTGGAAGGTCCCAAACGGTCATATTTCATTGGGGAGTGGTATAAATAGATCCCTTCTTCCTCCTTAGGCTTGTAGCTTGCATTCTCTCTCTCCTCCATTGTTTTGACCTTCAAGAGCTTGCAAATACTCTCAGTCCCTCCCATATTTCTTGAATCTTTTGGGGGGATTTGAAAGGGGAGATCTAGATCTACAACTCCACCAATCCATCTCTCCTCTATGTGAGGGGAACATATTGGGATCTAGATCTTGGGGTTTCTTTTGTGGATTTCCTCGTGTGTTCTTCCTCTCTTATTCTCCCACTAGCTTTTGTAGCTTTTGTGGAATTTGGGAGAGAAGGACTTAAGCACTTCCTGTGTTCTTGCCATTGCATTTGGTGCATAGGTTTGAGTTCTCCTTGGAGGATTTGGTGAGTGAAAGTTGAGAAGCTTTTTACTCTTGGGTTCTTGGAACCCTAGACGGTTTGTTGGTGTTGCAGGTTGTGGACTTGGTGGCGTTTGTTGGGAGCCTCCGATTAAGTTGTGGAGAAGTGCCCCAACCTTGTGAGAGGTTCCGGTGCCACCAACAAGTGCACCGATAGTGAAAGTGTGGATCGATCCCGTTGGGGTGAGATTCACCGGAGAATAAGGGAGGCCTTTTGTGGCGTAGGTGGTTTGATACCACCCCCTCTCCAACGAGACGTACTCTCTTTATGGGAGGAACTAGGTAATAAATCATCGTCTCCGCGTGCCTCGGTTATCTCTATACCCGAGCTATTTACTTATGCACTTTACTTTGTGATAACCTTCGTGCTTGATTTCTTATATCTAGCTATCACATAGTTGCCTGTTTTGCTTAGCATAAGTTGTTGGTGCACATAGGTGAACCGTAGTTTATATAGGTTTTGTGCTTGACAACGTAAACGCTAGTTTTATTCCGCCTTTGTTAAGCCCATCTCGTAAAAGTTTTAAACCGCCTATTCATCCCCCCTCTAGGCGGCATCTGTATCCTTTTCATTTATGATGCAAAATGCACATATCATGGTGCCAAAATGGAAATAAGATCAAATCTTCCTTTGAGTGACACTCCTCGGAAAACTGTTCCTAATGTCAACCTCAAAATTGCCTTTTGATGGACCCTCGTCGACTCTGGATCATCTACTTCCATTCCAACATTGATGGTGCTTTATAACCCCCCTCCCCACCAACTTTGTCACCTCCTTCATCCCTCCTGAAGCCTATCAACAACATCCATCAAGCCTCGCATGATCCGGGAATCCTTAATTCTCTATCTCCTCTCACTTCTAATAACAAATATATGCCAAAACCGGATGAGCAAAATTCCAGGCATGCGCCGATCCATTTGCGGACCTCACCACTACGATTAGTTCTACTGCCAAACTCCCTTCGCCACGCCGCACCCTCCCACCCCATCCACCCCGAGTTTGTCCAGACAGGAGCCCCACAACCACATTTGCACTCCGACAAGAGCCGAGGTCGTCTCTGGCATTCGCTCGTGCTCTGTCGCCTTTAGAGACGCCGCGAGGACCATGTTCCTCCCAGAGCCATTTGTAGCGTCCCTTGAGACGTCAGAGCCCTCCGTTGCTCAATACAGATGGTTTGAGTTCTCTCGGAGGACGAAATCGTAGTTCCAACTCTCCGCCGCAAACGATCTCTCCCGCCTCATTTCCGTTTAACCGCTCAGCCTCTATTGCGATCTACGCCTCCTCAAGCTCCTTCCCTACCCACGGGACACCTGGCCACGCCCTCCGCATCTCTGCCGCTCCACGTCGTGAAGGGTGCTACCAAATCCTTCCGTCGTCGGATCCAACATTTCATCCAAAGATGTGCAACCCGACAACAGGACTCTATGAGGAGGTGATCCAGAGTGGCAACCCATGCACGATGTGGCAATGGAGATGTGCATGGGCCTATGCACATATTTTAGTGTTTTATGGGAATAAGAATTAGGTTGGTTTTAGTGAAGACGGGCCAAAAATTTGTTATAGTAGTTTTTTTACATGGTTTCTAGTTTTCGGAACCGTATTTTCTCTATGTGCTTTAGATTAGGCAAGCTGATGGACGGCCCTGATCTCACGCTTGAGATCAGACGTCTGGGAGGGAGGCGTTTCTATCGCCCAGCCTATGTTTCGTCCTCCTCCCCGAGCCCGACATTTCTCGCGAGCTGTTCTTCCTCATCTCGCGGGCTAGGGTTCAGCGTGCCAGAGCTCCTCCCCCGCCGACCGGTACCCTCCGCCGTCGTCACACCCTCACGCCGCCACTCGGTCTCTTCTGCCGATCGCAGCTGCCTCTTGTCACGGACTCCGGATCGCTCGCTCCCGTCTAGGTTTCTGGCTCGGCCTTCCCTGCCCAGGACGTCGGCGGCGGGATCGCAAGAGGGCGAATATATCCAGTCTAGCTAGTTCGAGGCGATCCGAGAAACAAGATGAGTGTGCCCGTGGAGACGTCCACCAAGAAAAGGACTGCCATGGGGGCTCACAATACCAGCCAAGAAGAAGATGTCGAGAGGAAGAAGAGGAATAATCTTGGGAATGCGGAAAAGAAGGTCTCATCTATGGTGCTGTTTCCCAAAGCCCACCTTTTCATGTATGATCCCAAGGCGTATATTGCGCAGTTCTGCAAAGATGAAAAAGAACCAGGTCTGGTTGCTTTTCCCATTCTACTCAGCATCAATCAATTCGTTTGATTCCTTTAATTCCCCGGTGGTTACTAACTGCGCTGCGTGATCCATGTATATAAATAGATCCTGAGGTGGAAATCCCCACGCTTGATCGCTTCATACCTCCCACCCTTTTTCACACTCGAGATTTGATCCCCATCCGTGAACCTGGAAGCAACAAGGCGGTGCTCTCCGCTGCTAAATTTCTACTCGGGGTCTCATCCTCTCTCGGTATGCACTACTTATTAGCACATCCATTTTGCACCCTCCCTATCTCTGTTTATTCGGGATTAATTTGCCGATCATGGATGGCGCAACTTTATGTACGTTTTGCGTTAATTAATCTGGCCGGATGGATGGATGCAGGTGGCAAGCCGCTCAAACGGTGCTCTGGTTTCTTGATCGACTGGGATGAGGGGAGCCAAACCGGCACTGTGTTGACCACTGCAAATCTGATTCGCACAAAGGATCCTCCCCACAGTGACGTCTGGATAGACGGAGCACATTATGATTCGAAAGCTGACGTGAGTCATCATTTCCATCAACTTTCACTTTACATACATACATTTCTTTAGATAGGAAAGCATGCATGGTCATTCATTCATTCATTCATAGGCATAACAAGTTTGTAAACAAAGATACATCTCAGATCACTATTGATTGGGTTGGCACCCCCATGCCCCATTGAATCTCTACCCTCACGCGCAAAACGGGCAGAAATGAAAGATGCAGCCAATTGTTTTATATCTTCAAGGATCAACATGTAGTGGCATCTCGGCATTCCCTCTAGGTTCTTGGCAACATTTAGGACGCCTGAAACTAATCAATAAAAACACCTTTTGCATAGTCATGACAATGGCTGCATTAAAATTGTCCCTTTTATCGTCTCGACAAATGGAAGCAACAACACCTTTATCCTTAGATTTGGGCGGTGCTGCGTTGACATTTATGTGCGCATAATCCTGGCCAGGAGGAATCCATCGCCTGGCTGTCTTCCTGCTTTTCATGACACTTCCTTTCTTGCGATTAGATAGCATCACCTACCTCTAATTCAGCCATCGTACGATCTAGAATGCTTACAGTTGAGATGGGAATTTACCTTGCTTAAGAAGATCTTCATTCAGTTGGGACCAAATACATCTTGAAGGTGTACAATTAATCAAAACATGATCCCACGAATCCTCTGCGCCCCACACTTGACACACACACAAGGTTACCATCTTCCTGTGATTCGTAATCTGTGTAGTTGCTATTAGTTTTCAAAGACAGAGGCACCAAACAATTTTTTTGTTTGATTTTGGATGGGATCTTCAGAGCCCACAGCACTTTCCATTCTTTTGCTTTTCTTTTTCTCCACAATCATTCTGCATGCCAACTGAGCTGAAAAAATTCATTGCATTCATAGTACCAGTCATTGCCTCACAGTCCACCAGATGGAGTGCGTATCAAGGATTACGAGTCGCTCGACTAGTCGCGGCTTGTCGCGCGACTAGTCGCCCTGTCGCAAACCTGGTGACGACAACCTGGCGCGACACGAAAAGTTGAGGTTGTCGATCGACAACTTGATTTATTGATGAAAAGTCGCGACTTGTCAATGGTTTCGAGTCGAGCGACAAGTTTCTGGCTGGGAAATAAAAAACCTTCCCGTGAAACCCTAACCCCCCATTCCCAGACCGTAACCCTTCCCTCCCAGCCGCCTCGTCTCTGGTCGCCTTTCCCCTTGCGCTGCCTCTCACCTGGCCGCCGCCGGTGCCGGCGCCGCCGCCTCTCTCCTCACTGCTCTGCTCGACGCATCCTCCCCTGATCTCCTTGATCTCCTTCTCCTCTGAAGGCTGCACCTGCACCAACACCAAGGACCAAGGAACACCATCGGCAGGTAACCTGTACTTCCTTGATCTCGTTCTCCCTTAATCTTTCTCTTTCTCTTGATCTCCTGTACTTCCCCTGTCTTGATTTCCTTTTCCATGTCTTGTTTGCTGCAGCATATCACCATGTCACCACCAGAGATTTCGCAAGTGATTGTTTCTTCCCAAACAGCAACTGAGAATGATGAGCAGTATGATCCATCCAAGGATCCCCAAACTTGTTAATATACTACTATCAGTATACTAGTTGCTTAGTAGTTTTTTAGTAGTTAAAGCTCGACTATGTATCGACTAGTCTAGCACTAGTCGAGACTAGTCACGACTAGTCTCCTTGTCGCCACCCCAGCGACAAGTTGCGACTCGTCGACTCGTAATCCTTGGTGCGTATCGATCACATCAGTGCGCCACTTCATGGCCGTGTGGTCAACGAGTTCACTCACCATTGCACAAGGGTGGTGTTGCATCTTAGCACAGACGGGACACTACCTGAAGGCACAAGTCAATGTTTATATAAAATTCTATGCATGTACTTTCACTTTACTTAATTCCGTCTCAAACTAATTACTCCTTGGAATAAGATATAGCTAGTTCAAGTTGCATGTCTTTTACTATTGGACATTTGTAGTAACATAAACGAAATAACATACGTTTGCTCTACAAGTGTGTATTTGTTATTGCTCAAAAATTAATATGATTTGTTCTGAGACCATTTTCAGATCACCGTTCATTTGCTAGACGGAACAAGTGCAGACGGGCGGCTACTCTACCACCAGCCCCATTACGATCTTGCTTTCTTGAGTGTAAAAGTGAACCAACCAGTTCAGTTGCCATCTTTTAAGGAAGGAGTACAATTTGCTCAGAAGGTTTTTCGGCTGGGAAGAGATGATTCATCAATATTAAGGATAACATATGGTAGGGCAGAATATGTGAATCCGGACATGTATGAGCGGTACCACAACATGTACTTTAAGTGTGCAGATTATGGTAGTGATGATGCTGATGCTGATGATAATGAGGTAATGCCTTATCATGAGATTTATGTACATTTGTTACAGTTTTGGATTTTGTTTGATGTAATTTTGATGTTCTATATAGCAATCTGTTGTTAGTGTATTTTGTTATTGCAAAATCTCATGTTTTTTTAATATAATTTTTTGTAGCATGACGACGGAGGGCTAGTTGTTGACTTGGATGGAGAAGTTGTTGGAATGGTCAACATTAGTGGGACATTAGGGTCTTTTATCCCTTCTTCCCTTTTGCTCAAGTGTGTGGCTTCATGGAAGAATCAAGGGTGTGTTTTCTCTATCAGTTCTGTGATAGCTTTTATCTTCTCTCCTATTGTTTTTTTACTTGTTCAGTGCATCATCACTAGAGCTAAAGTAGAAAGTAGTTAGCATGATACATTTCCACATTTATCATGTAATTAGCTGCAATTTGTTAGAAAGAAGTTGGATTCCAGTACTGTTCATGTTTCATTCCTTTAGGCCTTTTTGAACTCTTCAAATTAGAATATTTCGTTAATACTGGATTTTTTCCAACATGTTAGAAAGAAGTTTGATTCCACTGAATGATGGCTCATATAGAAAGAGTTACTTGCTCATGACCTTCTCTGGAATATTTTAACAATTATTTGATTTTTATAGGCGCATCCCTCGGCCCCACCTAGGTATGAAATTTGAGGCCATCAAGCTTCTAGAGCCTGCCTATGTTGATAGTATATGGCGTGCATATAACATTGACGACGGGCTTATTGTTCAAGAGGTATTCAGTGCCTTCCTAAAGCTGCTCTTTTTTCTCATGTGTATAATGGTTATTTAATGTCAATTGAACCTTAGGTGTCGAAAGGATCTCATGCTGAAAAAATTGGAATCGAAAGTGGTGATATTATTGAATCTTTCAGTGGAAGATGTGTTTCTACTACAGTTGAGGTGGGTGTATTTGAGACTTGTAGGATCCAGATGAAGTGAAACTAAATTACATTTGTGCGACCTTGGTTAATTTTCATGCTGTTGATCTACATGTTTTTCTTCTGCAATAATCAGTTGGAAAATATGTTGTTGAGCATGTCCAAGGACCCTTTAGACAGTCAAAATGGTGGTAATAATGTTCATTTTTCGGTAAGTTCTACTTTTCATGTGGGTTGCTTGATCTCTTTCATCTGTTCTGGGAGTACTATTAGCAGCACTATGGAATGTATTTCTGCTATCTCCAGGTTGGGGTATTTCATGCGCTAAACAAACAGCGAAGGACGGCTCAGTTGACTGCAAATGTATCAGATTGTGGAGAAGTTATCGCAAAAGGTATACATCCCCTCTTTTAACCTAGTCCTATCCAAAAATTATTTAGATTATTTTTAGTATCATATTCCTGTAGTTTTTAGAACATTATATTTTAATTCAAAGATGATATGGATTCGTAACACACTTATATTACATCCATGCAATATTTAGAAGAATATACATATTTTGCGCAATGCATTCTTTGTTTACTCTTTTTCACCTACAGTTGGAGAGTAATTATGTTGTTATACAACCAGTCTCAGCCAAGTTTCCAGAATCATATGTTTAACCAGTTTCATTTTTAGAACTTAAAACAAGGGTAGACAAAGCTATTGGATTTTAGTCTCTTTTTTCTGACATTTTTTTGTGCGTTATGACTAAGTATTAGACACAACTATTGGAATGTTAAACATGTGTCACCCAACTTTCGAGAATCTGAACAACCAAGTTTCTATCCAATCATGAGTGGTAGTTAACATTACCTCCCTACAGGAAAAGTTGAGGGCCAAGGGTAGTGGCATAGATGCTGTAATTTTGGGGTGGATGGCAACTGATCAATTCATGGAGAGCAGGGAATGAGTGCACTGGCTGTGAGGTAACAAAGTGGGGAAGGAGCAGAGTGCAAAAGGAGGGAGTTAAGCACCTGCGGCCGGGACGTAGATTCATAGGGTATCACTTATTGTTTTATATTATATAGGACATAGATGGCCGGCGTGCATGTTGAGAGCAGTTCCTCCATGTTTTTTTTTCCAATGCACCCATGTTAGACATCTAAGTTTATAGTACTTGTTGATTTGTCACCTCTTGGTATTCTAGGAACTAGATTTGAGGTGTTGTGACACTTGACAAAGAATATGTATTAAAACATTGCTTGCATGTGTACTTGTCTCTGTTTTAACAGATTTTTTTCCATATACAAAAAAGTTTCATTATTTTTACTCATATACATTGTGCTGTTATGTTCTGCAGGCCCTTGAGTTGAGGGTCGAAAAAGGGATGCAAGTCTACTGGATGCGTCTTCTTTTTCTTTCTTTCTTTTTTCTTCCATCTTGCCATTTCTTCTGTTAATCTACCGTGATGCCATGACCATTAGTAGCAATCTAGATTTTCGTGAACTTGGGTATTCTTGACATTGTTGGGGGTTCTAAACCATTGTGGTGTCTCCGCAGCAACATGTTAGATGTAATTTAGGGATAGTAAATTGGAACCACCTACAGCTTCCCACAACAATTTGAGCTTGACAGCCGTCCATGTGAATGTCGTTGCTCAGCTTCGCTCGAGCCGTATGCTTTGTTTTGGTGCAGTACAAGAAGTCCACGGGTTGCAGTTTGTTGGATGAATATTTAAGTTCTAAGAATTTTATTACTATTGTCTGTATCTCTCTGAATATTGAGAGCTATTAGTTTTTCCTCTTCTCTTGTCAAACAGAAACTATGGAAGAACTCCAGAATGCCCTAAATCACATGTTCGCTAGCTAGCATGAAGTATGTAGCTTCTTTTGTTTTCCTGTTTTTCTCCAACAATCATGCCCTTTAATTGTCACTTAAGAAAGAGGAAAAGAGATAAATATGCCATGGATTTGCTGTGGTTGTCGTACTTCATGGACTACTAATGCTAAAAATGTAGAGGCTGAACTCATATTAAAAATTGAATGCTGTCAATTTTCAAGGGACTTGTTTATTGCATATGCAGCTGGAGTTTATCTTGACAATTTTGAAGGTGTGATCCTGGACATGTCAGTTTCAGGAACAGACGTCATTGCGGTGTCCGGCCTAAGCTAGTACTCGATGTGTCTGAAAGGCCACATACACTTTTGATGGCATCGATGTAACAATGATGCGACACCATTTTGGTTTCTTTTTGCCCAGCGCTGCAAACGGCCTTGGCGGGTAGACGAGGAGGAAGAACAAGAGGATGCTCGCTTGACAGAGTGACAGCGACGACATTTTGGATGAATGAAATCAGCAAGTGACCAAGGTGAGGTGACCGCAAATGACTTCTGTTAGGGGACCTATTTTCCAAAATGACCAAAGGCTACCACGGCCAATATTTCAATACAAACTTGTGGCATGCTGCTGATAAAACATCTTTTGTGAGAGCCCATTGCATGTAAATGGTAATGAGTGTACAGTACAATAAGTGTTGGATAGGATGCAGCTTTAAGGATCCTTGCCCTTTCAAAAGAAATGTACTACTCCCTCCTCCGTGTCAAAATATAAGACAGCTTGGGGAATTTTCCGACAGTTGAAAATCGAGCAAAAGTACAAGTTTGCCCGGATAGTTTGAAATTCGAAATATATCGGGACAAGTTCTTCCTCCTGTCCACCTTCTTCCCTGTGTTGCCGCCACCTTCCTGGCGTCGCCGCCTAGGACCTGCTACCCTACTTCTTCCTTGCGCTGCCACCCAGGATCTTCTCGCCCAGCGGCACGCCTCCCTTCTTCCCCGTGTCACCGCCTAGGACCAGCCTCGCCCAAGACTGCTTGACCCGAGGGCAACGCCGCCCAGCTCTATTGACGATCCCGCGTCCACGATCCCTCCCTGGCCAGGGGAGAAGGACAGGGAGAGCACCTCCAGGCTAGGTGCTCCTCGCTACATTCTCCTCCTCGTCATCTCCTTCTCCTCAGGTGCCCAGCACCTTCACCAAGCCATGCTTCTTCCCGTGTGAATTTCATTCCACCTGGAGAAGGCATCAACCCGTAGTATATTTATAACAGGAAACTTGTAAATTTTACTTGAAACAAGAGGATTTACTTACTTCGTGTGTGTCCATTTGTCCAAGTTGTCTTCCTTGATCCATATTTATTTGGAGCTGATTCAAAGTTGGCCGATTCACATAAGAAAAACAACAGCAATTCTACATATAAATAAAAATAGCACCACATCAACAAGTATAACAACATAAATTAAGCTAATGCCATTAGTTTATTACAATTAACTACGAGTACTACCAAGTTCTTAACAACAACCAGCCCCAAATCTACTCCGAATCATGTGTCAAAATAAGGCATACCAGCCCCACACTACTAGGAAAAGGCCTAGTGACGGTGTTCGGAAAAAAGGGATTCATGGAGTTTAAACCGTACGCCACTAATCTCACGCCACTGGTAGGTCGTAGCGGTGGCGTCTCCACCGAATGCCACAAGTAGAAACTGTAGTAGTGGCGTTCAGGTTCAATGCCACGACTATGAAACTACCAGTGGCGTTCAGTCTCTACCAGCGGCGTTCGGAATACACGTTTTTACTATTGGCATAATGGTGGCGTTCACGCCGAGCCACCAATGCTGTAATTTCTGACGACATTTCCTTGTTATCGAACGCCACGACTGATTATTCTAGGGTCATAAAAATTTAAATTCGATGCCGCTGCCACATTCAAATATTTCGAGGTCACAATCGAAATACTTAATTACAACATCTCAGTCAATAAAGCTAGTTAGTTCATCTCATTCATAACACAATAAAAATTGTCTTACATAAGAACTAATTGGATCAACTAATGCATCGCTACATAGAAGATGGTTTCAACTACTTACAAGATGAACATAGAAGATGAACAAGTACACAATAACAGTAGATTGGACGAGAATTATGTAGTTCTTGAAGCTAGTAGACCCGGCCACTTGCTTTTCAACTTCATAGTTGCTTCTCTTTTCCTCCGGCTTAAGGGATTTGAAGTACTCCTCCGCCATATCTTTTGTCGGAAACTCTTTCAAGGAGTTATTGGAATAGCCTATAACTTTACTACATTCACCCCATGAATTGTAGACTCCCGAAACCTCTCCTCGACATACCGTATACCATTTATCCTAGCAACACACATAAGATGATACACATCATTAGCAACAACATGTAAGCAAGATTAAAATCATATAAGAAAATCATCAGAAGTTGTCAAGCCTACCGAATGTGTGGACGTCGAAGATGAAGGGTGATGGATTTTTTCTTGTCCATCATCGATCTAAATATAAAGTTGCAGATAATTTTTTTGTAAGAGTATAACAAACACATATATACATCACACCTACAATAAAATGAGATACTCTTCACACACACAAAATTGGCGGCGCCGCCACATTTTGGTCATCGGAATCCTACCGGCGTCGGGTGGAGAGGGGGCGAACTCACCAACACGGGCGTCATGGAGGCAGAGGCGTCGGTGCGGTGGCGGCATGGGGCATCGGAGGCCCCGAAGGCGTCGGTGAGGTGGCACCGTGGCCAGGCGCTGGACGGATGGGAAGGTAGAGGCACGGAACCAACGTCGGGGGAGATGGCGGGACCACCCGGTCCGGCACGGACGTGGTCGGGGAGATGGCGGCGCGAGACTAGCGTCAAGGGATGTGGTGGCGCCGACGGGGGTCAGGTCGATGGAGGCGCGGAACCAGCGTCAGGGAGTATAGCACCCCGTTCCCTCTTGGCCCCGGGGGTGTCACTCCTGGCAGCTTAATAGGATCTCTAGACTAACTCTACAGACCAACACTAGTCTTTTCTACGCACTTTATCCTCACTTGTACACACCCGATACCCACTTCCCGGTCGGTCACCCATCCTCAAATTGCTCTAGGCCAAGCACGCTTAACCTTAGAGTTATTTTCAGATGAGCTCCGAAAAAGAAGTTGCAACTTGCTGGTATGGGTTTTCTATCAATCCTATTAAGCCATGCGCCAGGCTCTCACATATACCCACCCTTAGAATATCGATGCCCTCGTCGATCAACCACAAGCTAGGAACATCTCCTCTTGGCACACGTCTGTGCGTCCAGTGCCAGCACATGTGCCATGCCGTGTCCATTCTAGGCTACACGCTCCATGCTCCACATGTACGCCACTGACCCGCACATGCCCGTGTAACCGCGAGGATCGGCTCTGATACCACTTGTAGCACCCCATTCCTTCTTGTCCCGGGGTATCACTCCTGACAGCTTAATAGGATCTCTAGACTAACCCCACAGAGCAAAACTAGTATTTTCTACACACTTTGTCCTCACTCATGCGTACCCGGTACCCACTTCATGGTCGGTCACCATCCTCAAATTTCTCTAGGCCAAACACGCTTAACATTAGAGTTCTTTTTAGATGAGCTTCCGGAAAAGAAGTTGCAACTTGTTGGAGATGGCGAAATCGCCCGGTCCGGCGTGGAGGGGGGCTGAGGAGGTGGCGGCACAGACGGGGTTGGGGAGATGGCAGCTCGGACGGGGCCGGGGAGGTGGCGGTGCAGACGGGGCCGGGAAGGTGGTGGTGCAGATGGGGATCGGGTCGATGGAGGCGCGAGACAAGTGTCGGGGAGGTGGCGGCGCGACGGGGTTGACAGCATGGGGCGGAGGATCCGGCGGACGCGTCAGCGAGGTGGGGGGGAAATGGCTCGATCTGGATCCACAGGGTTTATATCATATCCACTTTGCTGTAGCAGCGGCGTTCGAGAAATAAAGGTGTCGGTATTATGATTGTAGTAGTGGCGTTCATACTGAGTTAAACACCTCTAGTGGTTCCAGTAGTGGCGCTCAACTTCCCATGTACGCCACTGGTATGTGTGCTCTATATTTTATGTGGGCTTTTAAGTAAAAATCATCTTTATTCGTCCGTTCATCTCACGATTTTATCGTGATAGTACAAAATATGATTTTTCATCATGATAGTGTATACTACAAAAGGCGCACATGCATCTTAATTCATTCGTTCGTCTCGTGATAGTACTACAAAAGGCGTCTCGTCGTGACTTGCTAGCTATAATAAAAGATGTACATAAATATAATAGATCATCATCATCTCCCGTTTAATGTTTGACAATCTTCTCAGTAGTCTTCCTCTTCTTGGCAGGGATTCTTGTATATCTTAGTTTCATAGTGTGACTCTTTCTTTTGAATGGAAGATGATCAGCTGTGGTCGGTGAAGGGTTTTGCAGCATAGCAAATCAAAAAAATTTATGGAAGCGAACAGAGGGAAAGCCAAGATCTAATCTAGGAGATGCAAACAACGAGAGAGATTGGATTAGATCTTCATACCCTTGAAGATTCGCACAGCGGAACGTTCGTCGGAACGTGGGTGATGTAGTCGTACTCGCTTCTCCTCCTCGCGATCCGATCCGATCTAGCACCACAAGTGGCGGTGCCTCCGTGAGATGCACACGTGCAGCACCTCGACGTCTCCTCCTTCCTCGGACCAGCAAGTATGGTGGAGAGATGGATTGGATCTACAACACGACGGCGTGGTGTATATGGTGGAGAATTTCTGCAGCAGGACTTCGCCTACAAACAGTCGGGAGGGAGAGAGGAAGGGCAGCAGGGCAACTAGGGTTTGGAGGAAGGTGTGTTGTCGGGGGAAGGGGGCGCACCAGCCCTCTATATATAGAGGGGGGGTGCGGCCAGCCCTTTCCCATCCTCCAAGCCTATCTCTAGTTTAAACGATTTAAACTCTCCCTTCTAGAAACCCTATCTTATCTCTAGTTTAAACGATTTAAACTTATTTAGGATCGGCTGGGCCCTATGGGGCCTTGTGCCCCTGGCCCAATGCGGCCAGGACACTCCCTCATAGGCCCATGCCCCCTCCCGGAAGGTGGGACCACGTTGGCCCCCTTCTGAAAGGTTCTAGAAGCTTCCGGTACAATACCGATTAACCCGGAACAATTCCGAACTCCAAAAACTGCACTGCCTTATATGAATCTTATTCTCCGGACCACTCCGGAACCTCTCGTGATGTTCCGGATCCCATCCGAGACTCCGAACAAAAATTCATAAACCAAGTATCCAATCTATCCTAGCGTCGAGACACGTTAAGTGTGTGACCCTGCGGGTTCGAGAATATGCAGACATGATCTTCTATCAATAATCAACAGCGGGGTCTGGGCACCCATATTGACTCCCACACATTCATCGATGATCATATCGGATGAACCACGATGCCAGGATTCAATCAATCCCATATATATATTCCCTTCGTCTCGCGATATTTTACTTGCCCGAGATTCGATCGTCGGTATCGTCATACCTAGTTCAATCTCGTTCACAGCAAGTACTTTACTCGTTCCGTAATCCGATATCACTTTGTGATTAACTCCTTAACCACATGCTTGCAAGCGGTGTTGATATCGATTACCGAGTGGGCCCGAAGTATATCTCTCCGATTTGGGAGGGACAAATCCCATCTCGATACATACAACCCAACAGATACTTTCCGATCACCTGAGAGACATCTTTATGATCACCCTCTCATAGGATGACGTTTGATGACCTCAAAGCTTTCTTCCGATACCAGGGAGTTGCATTATCTCATGGTCTAAGGAATACAATATTTGACATAAGAAAAGCTTCGCAAAGATGAACACAATGACACGATCTAATTGCTTCGCTTAGTTTGGGTCTGTCCACCATATCATTCTCCCAATGATATGATCTCATTATCAATCGACAACTCATGTCTATAGTTAGGAAACCTTAACCATCATTGATCAATGAGCTAGTCCATAGAGGCGTACTAGGGACACGATGTTGTTCACAAACCACACAAGTATTAATGTTTCCGCTTAATACAATTCTAGCATATGGAATATAAACTTTATCATGAACAAGAATTATAATAATAACATCTTTATTATTGCCTCTAGGGCATAATTCCAACAGTCGGTATATGTAAGGTAGTTCTGATCCTTCTGCTAATGTATGGTTGATCATTATCTATATTTTGTTCTTCTTGTTGAGTGTGTCCATATTGATCAAAGTCTTCGTCTGCAGCAACTCTATTCATTCCAACAATTTTCCGTTTGCCTCTTCTCACGATAACACGAGTTGGCCTTATCGGATCGGTTACGAAGAAGCATTGGTCCACGTCTTTAGCAAATACCCTAGGTTCGTTTTGGGAGGTGAGTTTTTGTGTCGATGCAGGTATGACCATGGAAATGAAATAACGGTGTTCATCTTTGACGTCCTTTGCCCATCTAACACGGAACATTGATGTTTTGTATAATCCTGAGTAATTTAGTTCCTAAATCTCTTCTGTCCTGCCATAGTATCTCGTCTTTTCAATATCTTTCTTGTTCGTAGACATCATTGTCACCCCCGAGTTATGTAATCACTAGTTTTGTCTTTGTTCTCTATATAGAATATGTACCTGTTGATGTCGAATGCTTGATAGGTTGCGAGATTGCATGCTGGGCTATTTGCCAAGGCAAATATGAGCTTTGATTCTGAGTACCGGCGCCAATGATTCATTCGTAAGCTTTTCTTTGAACCAAGCCGCTAACTTGGTGTTATGCTCTCTAGTGACTTGGTCATCGTTGATCGTCTTATTTTTAGGAGTTGGTTTGAACGCACTCCTGGTCAACATTTTGTGGTGATTCAACCAAGTATCGATACTGCTTAAGTGTTGTAGCACAACTAGGTGTGCTCTTTCGAAATCTTTACGTCGGCTTGGTTTATCAATGTCCACATACAATTCCCTCATCAAAGTGGAATGACCTACTCCTAGAAGCCTTTCAAAGTGCTTATTAACGGGCATACCAAGAGATGTGTCGACTTTCATATAATTATTGTAGAATGAGACACACTCCTCGGTCAGATATCCCTAGACGTTGCTTCCATCCGGATGGGCCCTATTACGGACGAAATGCTTTACATGCCTATTCATCCTTTCAAATGGCATCATTGAGAGCAAGAATAGGGACCCCAAGTCTTTGATCTGATCGACAATATGGAGAAAGAGATGCAGCATAACGTCAAAGAATGCGGGAGGAAAGTAGATATCAAGCTCACAAAGTACGACAATAATTTCTTCCCTTAGCCTTTCGAGACACTTCAGGATAATCGACTTTCTCGAGATGACGTCGAAAATATTATAGAAGTCAAGCAGTGTTTCATGAATAGGATTGTCCATTACCCCTCTAAGTGCAATTGGAAGTAACCACGTCAGCATCACGAGACAGTCATGAGACTTCATCCTGCTGAACCTTTATTTCTTAACGTCTAGATATCTTATATTCAACCAAATCAAATCTCTTCTTACCTTAGGTCCATCTTTTGTCTTGTCTTGCATGTTGAACAGTGTAGCAAGCAAACCCTCACACACATTCTTTGTGATATGCATGAGGTCGAGACAATGAGGCGTCTCAAGCAATGACCAATATTATAAGTCCTAGAAAATAGACCTTCTTTTCCATACTTCAAGCAGATCTTCCTTCCGCTTCTCTCCCGGCTCCAAGGGCTTCAGCTTCTTTCCTGGCTCAGGGAAGGCATGCTAACCCAACATGTTCTTGATGTCAATTCCTTTTCTCAACATTGGCTTTGCTTGCCAATATCGTTTCCTGATTGTTTCGGCCCTTGAATTAGCATAACAATGTGTATATAATTCTTCATGCATAGCCAGGGAGGTAGGTTTTACATCCATAAAAACACGGGCCAAGTTCTATGATTGGTGCTTTGGTTGCCAAATGGATTTATTCCATGTGTACTCATACATAACCTCAGGTTCCTTGCATCACCTGCAAAATATGGAAAAACAAGACCGAGTAATTTCCATTGGTTACCATCCACATGGTGTCTTAGCACTTCATCGCATGCATTTCCTCTTTCCTTGTGCCAACGCATGATCTTTGCCTCCTTTGGGTCTGCGAAATACCGCTGGAGATGTGGAATGAGCAGGAAGTACCAGACAACCTTATGAGGATCTTTCCTTCCTAGTTTGTATCGGGATGTCGTGCACACTGGACACTCTTCCAAGTCTGCATACTCATTTCGATAAACGATGCAATCATAGAGGCACACGTGGTATTTTTGACCGACAAATCAAGAGGGCAAATGATTTTCTTAGCCTCGTCTATACTCGTAGGCAATGTGTTCTCATCGGGAAGCAACTTGTGTAGGTATTCCAGTTACTTACCAAAGAATGTGTCGTTGCATTTATATTTTTCCTTCAGATCCGGAAGATTTAGCGTGACGTCTAAACGAGTATGCTGTGGATTGCAACCGACATAGAATGGAGTTTTTGCATCTTCCTCCAGTTGCTCCAACTTTGCTGTCTCTTTAGATGTATCCCTTTCCGTATTGGTCTTCTTTTGAAACAACTCTTTATAATGATGGTCGCCCATCATGCCAGGCAAGGATGACTCTTGGGTGCCTTTCACCTCATCTTGTTTGTGCTCTTCCTCTTCATGATCATCTTCGGACATCTCCTCCTCATCATCATCTGCATACCCTCCTCCAATCTCTCCCTCTTACGGATGGTCCTCCTCGAAATCAACAACTTCATACTCATCTTCCTCTTCCTCTTCCTCGTCGTGAAGTGTCCAACGTGTGTAACCAAGCATGAAATTATTTGTAATCAAGTGCATCAAAATAGTTCCATTGAATGGTTCGTACATAACATTATTCTGGCATTTTTCACATGGACATCTTATTTTCCTAACACGCTTTTTGTACATATGCGCCGTCACGAATGACAAGAAGCCTTGTGGACTTAGATCCATATGGAAGTGATTTCTACAAGATATAAGAAAAATTATTAGAAAATTTCGGCATGACCATTGCTAAATATTGGACATATATAAGTTCCAAATTTGACGAAATAGAAATTAATCAACATTTCTCCAATAAATTTGGCACTCTCGTGTACGTACAAGAACAAACACAACACGCGCCATGTTCGCGAGCAACACAATGGTCGCCATCATCACACTAGGTGCACAAAATCACATATATGCATGTATATGAGCATGCAACACACAATCTCCATAAGCCACCGAATTTTATCCTCACCTTTGGAGCTCGAGGGCCACATAGATCCGCTAGCTCGATGTCGACCCAACACGTGGTGAAGAGAGAAATAAAACTGGAGAAGATAGTGTATGGAGGCTTTGTATCACTAAACAAGGAGAATGATTAGTTTAATGCATGATAGAGTGAGCTAATTAGCTAGGGGGTGGAGGAGAGTGGTGTGGACAAGAGGATCCATAATTAAGGCTAATTTATTGGCTAGATCCAGAGAATTTAGAGAGTGAGAGTGTGAGGAAGTGAGAGAGTGTGGTACCAAAAGAATAAGAGAGAATGGGGAAAGTGAGAAAGAATAGGATGAAAGGGGAGGTCACATGGTAAATAGTGGTTGCGACCCAACTAGTGGCGTTTACAATTTATGAACATCGCCGCTACACGGGATAACATCGCCATTCAGGTTAGATTAAATGCCACCACTATCCATGAACTAAAACTAGTCCCCACCTAAACTTGTCGCGGTGTTCAAGTTACCTAAACGTCGTTGGCAACGAGACTATTCATGACGTTTAGAAAAGCCAAACGCCGCGACTATGTTGGTCCCGACTCCCATCGTGGTTTCCACTTAATGGCGGTGTTCTCCCTTTCGCAAAAGAAAGGATTACACCGTAATGCTGGCATTCACGTTTTCATGACCGCCGCTACTATATTTCCTAACAGTGGTGGCGCCTTATTTTTATGGGACGCCACTAGAAAAATGACTGCTATAAGCCTTTTCCTACTACTCCCTCCGTTCACAAATACTTCGCGTTCTGAGTTTAGTCAAAGTCAAATTTTGTAAAGTTTGACCAATTATTTAGATAAAAATATTAACATTTATAATGTAAAATTTATAGTATGAGAATTATCATAAAATATACTTTCATATTATATATGATATTATAGATATTAATAATTTTTGCTATATTCTTGGTCAAACTTTAAAAAGTTTGACTTTGACTAATCTCAGAACGCGAAGTAAATAAAAACAGAGGGAGTAGTTCCATATCCATATGTTGGGGATATACTTTTCGGGTATACCCATATAACTCGTTGACTAGGGTGGCCCACCAATGGATTAGAGCTTTGCTTCACAGGCGGTCCAGTCAGGGTAAGAAGACAGAGTCTAATCCGGATATGACAAGGCCCAGAAGACTTACCAACTTAGGCCTGTAGATTACTTGTAGTCCAAGTTGTACTTAGTTATCGACTCTGTAACGTAGCCGGATAGGTTTCTCCTGTAACCCTAGGTCTTGGCACCTTTATAAGATGGACCTACGGGGCCTTTAGGGCACCAGATCATAGATCACCACAACCAACTTGCACAGGCGAACCTATCTTGTAATCCACTATAACATCCGACTCTCGCTGATATATTACTGGGTTGCTAGCAGGAGTAGGATCCGATCATCGCAGTCGGATCTTAACTTGGGTAAATCTATGCTCACCACTTCCGGAACACCGTACGACTCACAACCCATCTTCTCAACGCCTTCAGGACCTCCTATGGCATACTTGTCATCAATCCGACAACACCATATGTCCAAAAATAAGCCAAAACAACCCCAAATCATGTGTCCAAAATAAGTCACATCGGCCCCAAATCCATATGTCCATAAAAAAGCCAAAACAACACCAAATCCGTATGTAATATGTCCAAAAAGAAGCCAACCAGCCCCAAACCCCTATGTACAAAAAGAAGACACACCAGCCCTAAATTCTATCACCAATCGTCGTAGTAAGGAAGATCATCATAAGAATCTCTACTGCCTCTTCTTCATCTTCACCTTCACATGCATTTGCCTCTCATCTTCTCCTTTTGAATAATTTTCAAGCAGAACCTCCCGATTTCCATCTTCCTCCTACTCATCTTCTCCAACATGATTATCCACCCGAGATCGAGAATATGTCATGGTAACAGCATGTTGGCTCCCACTCCCACGGATTGTAAGGTTGCGCAATCACCTTAAAATGCACCAACGGCTTCGTCAACTTGACCCCAAGTAATATCAGCACCTTCATAAACCGACTAGGCATTCTGGGCAACCCATTCATTTGTCCCATTGGAGCCTTCCTCACACAACTTTTGGAACCTATCAGCAATCTTCTAGTTGTATTGAATAAAGGACATATCATTAAGTCTCAGGAACGGTTACCGTTTAATATGGTCCTAAGAGAGCGTGGTTCACGTATGAACATATTGTGGCACTTAAAGCGAAGGATATCTATGAAGGGGAAGTAGCATCGGCTCGCGCTCAGGCGGAGCATGAGAAGATGGCAGAGTCCCCGGCCTCCACTAGCGTAGGGCAGCAGGGCCCGACAACTATAGCTAGTGGGGGATCCCCTAGACCCTTGGTTGTGGATTCCTCCCTAGTTATCCCACGGGCGGGGGAAGCAGGGGAGGCCTACCAAGTCGTCCATGCCCTTGACTAGTGGTAGGGCCCGCTCCGTCCCACATAAAAGTACAACCCACAACAATTTCCCAATGAATATCCCTATCTTTGCATTCATTTGAAACATCAGGGGGTTTGGGAATGATGGGCGACATCAACAGCTAAGGGAGTATATGAGACAAGATGATGTGGGCATTGTAGGCTTATAGGAGACGATTAGGCATGACTTCTTGATCCCTAAGTTGCAAGGATTGAGTCGGCATAAGTTCATCTGGAATTAGTTGCCGACGGACGACCACTCGTGTGTTATCATCCCTGGGCGTGAAGGGTGATACTTTCGAGGTAGAGGACATGGACCGTGGGGAATTATTTGTGAGCATGTTGCTCATCCATAGGCGATGTAACCTCAGGTGGGAGGTGATCACCGTATATGGCCCCGCAGATCACATGAGGTTTCCTGGGTTTCTTGCTGAGATGGCGGAGAAGGTTTAAAGGTGCATCATCCCTGTGGTGGTTGCGGGCGATTTCAACCTCATCCGTTCTCCCAAAGATAAGAGCTCTACAAACATTGACATCCTGAGGATGTGTATGTTCAATGACTGTATAGCAGAGCTGGCCCTTAGAGAGATCACCTGTGTGTGTGGGGAGGGGGGGATACACCTGGTCCAATGACTAGGGTGGACCCGATCTACAGTGTGCTAGATAGGATCCTTGTATCGGTTGAGTGGGAATTGGCCTTCCCATTATGTTCCCTATGAGCGGTGATGAGGATTAGCTTGGACCGTTGTCCCCTCTTATTGTCTACGGGGAGAGGGGCGCCGCCAAAGCTGAACCGTTTCCATTTTGAGAACTTCTTGCTCCAGCAGCCAGGGTTCATGGAAATGGTTCGGCTAAAGTGGGCAGTCGCGACCTCCTTGGTTCCCTGCATGCGCAATGCAGTGGATATCTGGCATCACTGTGCTATGATGGCACGACTGTTCATGCGAGGGCGGGGGGGCAAACTAGGAGCAGAGTTGCGACAGAAAGATGACCTTCTTACTGCTATATAGGACCTCGACACAGCTTCAGAGTCGGTAGGCCTCTCCACAGAGTTGTATCACTTTGCCTTTTTTCGTTTGCTCCTGGTTTCTCTAGACTTGCGCGTTCTTGTGTTGTCGCCACCGATTTCGTATTTTCGTGTTGCTTGACTGTATCGGATCTCGTATGGATGTTTGCTTTATTTATAAAGTTTGGCGGAAACTTGTTTCGAGAGAAGGTCCTAAGTTGTGTCTTCTTGCAATTTTAGAGATGGGCATGAAATATTCCATTGATTATGTGGGTAAGAAATACTTAACCGAATTGCTCTCAACATGTTGTACCATGTGTATCTGTCGTGTTTCTGGCGGGTATGATTTATATGTATAGGAAAGTAAGTCTTAGTGACTTTTCTTGTGCTCATGTGCATTACTACTACGCTATGTACATGGCCGTGCGGTAATTTAAAATATTTAAGTTTCTGTAATAGTTTTAGGGTCAAAGTATTTCATGTTTGTAAAATTATCCTCTTCGATTAAATAACAGTCTGTAAATGTTATGTCATGTGTTCTATATCTTTATATTATTATTATTATTAGAATTTTAAAATTACTATTCTAAAAATAGACGGACGCGCATGGCCTTGCATTTTAAATAATCGTCATGGACTACTGTTGATTAGTAGTGTACATTAGTTACTTGTGCCTGGATTGATCGATCGATTTCCGCGGCATCAATATACACGCGTTAACAGGCAGAGATTCTTCGGCATGAATCGTGGAGGGAGGTATCTATGCATCTTGTGGAATGAATCGCTCACAACAAGAGATCAACACTGAATCCTACTAGAAGAAATACTGTACCTGAAAGTCAAAACCCCAGGAGAACGATCGACATGCTTCTCTCTGTTCCATGTGTGGCTGTTTACGCAAGTATTCCATATTTTTACTTTTGGGAAGATAATGTATCTGTACCTTTTTTAGTATGTACTTCCTCCGTTTCAAAATATAATATTTTAGATTTGTCAAGAAGATATATCTAGTGTGTAGATTCACTCTAAAACTAATTAAACCTACATATTAAAAGAAGTCTAGATACATTTGTTTCATAAAGTTAAAATATCTTTATATTTTAAAACGGAGGGAGTAGATTCGGAAAGGTTTAGAATGAACTTAGACGCTAAAAGAGGACTAGATTTATTAGCTTCACAAAGCTAAAACATCTTATATTTTAAAACTGATGGAGTAGTAGTTTATGAAGTTTTTTTTTGCATGTATAAAGTGTTGATTTGAAGTCTCAGAGCCGCTTCCGTCAACCTGGCAACCCTAGCTCCCTCCCTTTCCCACCACCCCCTCCCCCTCCGCCGCTGCCGGCGGATGCCACCAGGAAAAGCTCGTGCAGTGCTGCCGGCGGCGGCCTTCCATTCCCCGGTGACGAGGGGACCTGAGCATCCCCTCAGGTGGTGTGGCTCGTGGCTGCTGAGGCCATCGGCGACATGGGCCCGAGCTCGCCCTTGCAGATCTTGACGGCGCGGTGGCGCTTGGAGGGCGTGTGGCGTCGTAGTGGTAGGCTCGAGGAGCTGCTGCGCGGGTGATGTGCCTCCGCGGGCTACGGTTGCCCATGGCGGCTGGGCCCGATCTGGGCCCTTGCGGGCCAGGGCAGGACGCGGCCTCAGGGCATGGTGGCGGAGCGAGGAAGCGCTCGGCCTCGTCTCTAGAGCGTTGTTGGCGCATCAGTGGTGGTGGCGAGCCTGCGTGGGGGGCCTCCTCCTTCGTGCTCGTGCGGGCTAGCCGTGGAGCCGGTGGTGGCCAATGAGCCTCTCTTCTTCGACGATGAGGACGACGGTGTTCGCTCCTTCCTGTTGTAGCATCCCAAGCTAGCGCCTTGTGTTCCCGCCCGCCCACTCCACGCCACCCTCCGGGTGGGATTCCGTGACATGATCTACTGCCGGGTGAAAACCTTGCTCGGCTGATGCTGATGCTAGCCGCGGCGACGCCTGCAGGTGCCGTTACCTTCTTGGGAGGCGCAATCATGGCATGTACCGTGTCTTGCTGTTCTCGTGTGCCAGGGGAAACCCTTGGTTCGGGTCACCGAACCAGACGGCTGCGGCACCACGGTGTCGTGATCTTCTTGAAGACGTCGTCGAGGCTGCACGGGAAGGGCCCGATTTGTGGTGTGGGGTGGTTGGGGCTGCCGGTGATGGGTGTTTCTTAGGGCGCGAGCATCAGGGGCGCTATGTACTTCATGGTGGGCGCCACTTGGTTGACGTTTTCCTCAAGTCTGGTTGGATCCTGCTGACTTCTCGCCGATCTCTTCTTGGCGTATGAGGGGGAGGTGCGTTGATCCGGGCGGCCTCGGAGTCATGGTCGTGAGGCGAGGTTGCTACCGACGAGACGTTGTGGAGGGTGTCTTGTAAGCCGCTTGGCGTTGTATCTTGTGGGTTGTGTCGTGTTGGGTGTGTGATGTGGTAGCCTTTTGGCGTTGTATCGGCCGTCAGCCTCTGCTCTATGTGTTTGGTATGTCTCTCGGGACGTATCTAGAAAAAAAATAAAGTGTTGATTTGGACGACAACCATCCCGCCCTGTTGTACCCGTAATTTGCACAGCCAACCGCCGCCAGATATTACCAGCCTCTGACCGAAGGAGCATAGATTTTTCACGTGAGTGGATGAAATTTTCGTAAGTTCAGCGGCTATATAATCTTTTCGTCTCGAATTCTTTTGCTCAAGATTCAGGGAAAAATTAAAATTGATCTAATTTATTTAAATTTGAAAACCAAAATAGATGAAATAATAATTCCGAAATTATATTTCAAAATTTCTGAGGTTTTTCGATCGGCCTAAACCTTTTGTGTCGAAGTGAAATTGGCAACACTGTTAGCGATGATGAACATTTTAGTTAAGACGATGCTGAGCGTCCCCCGGGGATCAAAATCCCCGATCCCCGGGTCCCCAGCAGTAGGATCGTATTCTCACTTACGGCTAGGATTTGTTGTTGACTAAACCAAGGCAGCTATGTGTATCGTGTCTTAAAGAAAAATTCGCCCACGATTTCCGTCCCCGCATCCCGTCCACTGCCCGATCGTCTTCCTGCCGCGCGCGAAGAATCTTGGGTCGCCGGCGTCAGTAGTTTTCATCAGCGTCGTCCTCGGTCGCGGCGCTGCCGTGGTTGCTCATAGGTTCCATCGGGACCGGCAGTGACCAGCCATCCAGTCCGCACTTGCAGCACCAACGACCCCGGCCCACCATCATTGTAGGTAGGACCATGCCGGCCGCATGTAGCACCACGGCCTGGCACCTGTAGCTCCTCCGACGGCCGTAGGTAGCACGGTCGCTTGCCACATGTAGCAACATAGTCCGTCTCATGTAGCACTGTAGCCTACAAAGGTCGCAAACGCAGACGCCAAGGTAGCAGCCTCGCCCAAAGTTGGCAGCAGCGCCGGACACCCAAGGTAGCAAACCCGGATGCCTGAAGTAGCAAAGTCGGCTCCCCAAGGTAGCAACGCCAGGCGACCGACGACTTGCAGCAGCGGGCGCGGCCATGGCGAACAGCTTGTAGCAGATGTGGTCATCTCCTGTAGCAGCGTCCGCTGGCCTTTGTAGCAATGGAAAACACAGTTTGTAGCAAGGGCATGGTGAGCACTTGCAGCAGCGATGCGGCCATGGCGTACTGCTTGCGGGAGATGTGGACATCCCCTGTAGCAAAGTTGGCCGGCATTTGTAGCAAAGAAAAGCATTGTATGTAGCGGCAGCAGCTGCGGCGATGAGGGCTCACAGCAGCATGGTGCCATGGTGGCCATGTCGTATTTTCTTGCAAGGGCCCGTGGCGACGGACCTCGTCCTTGTCATGGCAGAGATACAACGCAAGCCAGGAGGGGGTTTGGGCGCAGGGCTCAAGGAGAGGTGCTGGGGAGCAGCTGCGGTGGGCCTGCGCTAAATACGGCGGTGTGGTGTTAGGTCCGTCTCTCGGCGACGCAGTGCGTGCGAGCTTCCTCTCAGACGACGGGAGAATTAATTTGGAAACGAAGGATGCTAGAGGTGGGGAAGGGATAAGGTGGAGAGGTGGGGTCAGGTTTGGTTGTTTCTTTAGCCACGTGGGGACACGTGTCGCATGGAGAAACAGGACGATACGAGACTTGAATCCTCCCGGGGGACTTGGATCATTTCCCTTTTAGTTACGTGCATGGGACTAACGGAACCATTAATCGAAGTAGATAGAAAATTATGGATGCGATCTTGTCATTGGCCGATCTCAGATTATGCCTGCAGCCTGGGGGTGCATCCTGAGCCACCATGGAGCAATGATTATCACACCAGCATTTTTTTTGTTCAATACTATTAAGCAATCCTTGTACTAATACTATTGACTGGTCTCTTAGTTGCAAGGTAGGAAGATGGAAAAACCAAGCAATAATCAATCTTCATATCTCGTGGAATAAAGAAATTTTCATTCGGAGCTGAATCATGCATTTTTCTTGCCGTGATGCAGAGCAGAGCAGCTGAACCAAAACACGACTTGATCTCCACGTCATTCAAGGTACATTCCTCTCTTTTTCCTTCTCATTAAATACCTCCGTCCATTAGAACCTCCAGGGTACGGTCAACTCTCCATCGCCATGCCCATGCCGCTTCTTACTACCCAGGTCGCTGGCGTTGCCGCTGCGGGAACTCCTAGTGGCTTTAGCTAGCAAAGAAGGCCGGCGGCGCGGACGGTGCCCGAGAAGTACGTGCAGTACTTCATTGTGAACCCTGCAGCTTGCATCAATGCTCCCGGAATTAGTTGCAAGCAAAAGAAAAAGCACCAATTCACAGTTTTTTTTTGAAAGATAACCATAGAACTCGTAATAAAAGGTTGTGTGCATCGATTGATGCAGAGGCCGGTGTTTTCTTCCCTTTTCGAAAAAATGAAAAAAACCATAGTCACAGGCGACCACGTACGCGCTGCCTGCCGCGGCAGGAAAAATAGAGACGCGGCAGCCTGGAATTTAAAAGCACCAACAAGAACTTTTCTATGGTCACCCCACCAACCGTCAACAGATATGCTACAGCCCCACGATCAGGCAGACTAAACTTAATCTAAGAGCTTAAATTAGCCCAGAGATTTTCCTTGGTGCACTTAGCAATTAATTATGACGGACTATACTCTGCCCGACGGAAAGTCAAACCCCGCGTACCGCTTCACATACATAACAAAAAAAAAGATCACGCTCACGATCTTCGCGCCTGATATCCTCGCTGCCTTCTTAGAGCGCCTCACGGACGGCGTCCTTGGGGCCTCCCTCACCGCCTTCCTGGAGTGCCTGACGGATGGTGCCCTATCCACCGCCCTTGACGCCTTTTTGGAGCGCCCGACGGATGCCGCCATCGATGACTTCTTAGACGGTGCCCTCGCCATCCCAATCGCCGCTTTCCTGGACGCTGACCTCGGGGCTGTAGTAGCACCTTCCTGGAGCGCATGAGGAACTGTTATATGTTGATCTAAATTCTACAAAGTATAGGCCAACTTCTGACGAGTGGAGCGAGGCCCGCCGCCGGAGGCTTGGGCCGAGTGTAACGATATAGGACAACATCAGACTGGGAATCCATAGCTCTCAACGGTACGGATCGTCGAAGACCTAGGTTTCCACCGATATATAAACCCCTTGTAAGCCGTCGGTTGGGATGAGTTGCATCTGTGAAATCCCCGGCGTTTGTAAACACTCCTCGATATAGTGAAGTTTCGCTGGCCGGCGCCCGTGGTTTTTTCCTCTCTTTGTTGGAGAGGTTTTTCCACGTTAAATCTATGTCCCCTTGCTGTGTTTTTCGTTTTCGTTCTTCGTTATCTTCTTGTCGCTATTGTAACAAGGAACGGCGCCCTCACTGTCTCCCTCGACGCCTTCTTCGACGACACCCTCTCCTTCGCCATCACCGTGCGACTGGTACGAGCCTGACCTGTCCATGTACCATGTGTTTGCTTTAAGAAACAATATATAAATTATAGCACAACAACATGAATGAACAAGCACAAGTTTTGTGTTACCAATCCATGTGAGGGCATCAGACTGAGATTTAAAAGCACGAAGAACTGAATAGTACGCTTCTTGCTCAAACTGTTGAATTTCTGTTTCCATGTCCTATGCTCTAGGGTATGAAGTAGCAGGAGTCATATCCCTTCCATTGCCACTGACAGCGAAAATAGCTCTTCCATTACCACTGACACGCCCACTTACTCTTATACCCCTATTATTAGGATATGAAAGTGGAAGATCATCATCGGTTTCTGAAACACACACAAAAGTTTAGGAACCATCAATTAGATCATCATCGGATTGCATATCAGAATCATGTGCACTAGAGTAGATACTGTGGAGACTGAACCTGCCTTGTGTTCTATTGCTTTAAAGGGACATGTCCGTGACAAATGCATAGATATAAATAAAGTAAATTGTGTGGTTCCACACCTGTAAAGATAATAATATGTTCACTGCATCATGGAAGCGACATGTTTCCATCTGATTTCCCATAATATCTGTTAGCTCTCAACCAGTAAGAACATTTACTTTAGTGAACCTATCCATGAATCTATGGAAAGAATAAAACATGCATGCAATATTTGGGTCTTTCAATAGAAACTAACCTTCTGTACCATGCTTGCTGGAGAGATGCTACTTCGTTGCCCATATCTGAAATTTCCAAGGCTCCTTTCAAGATATCCATGACAATTTTTTGGGTCCTTGGATTTGCCTGAACATTGCAAATGGGTGATCAGTTCATGGCATTTCGTTAGATAGCGGAAAGTGTCTATGGCTGCAGCTGGCAGATACAACCAGATCAATATAACCAACTAAGTCCATCATCATGTCTAGATCTGTCTTTGCTTCTTTATCTTTTAATCTGCATACGCAAAGTTTCATGAAGTTAGTGAGATAATTAATTACAACATTACGTGCAGCACCACAGGAAACAACACTCAAGTGTTGAAGGATTTCATGAAACAACACTAAAGAGAGGGCACAATCAAATCGGACAGAGCAATGATCATTCCACAACAATCAAAATAGGACACAATATTCAGAAAAATCTATAAGCTCAGTATATTCACACATCAGTAGCCATATGAAAATAATGATCATTATTAGCATAATATTGCATTTAGGACCGTACAATGATTGTTTTAGCTGACTGATTCCAACTTCAGCACCCACGTAAATTTTTAGAGAAAAAACATAAATACCATTCGGATTACATGTAAGTTTGTTAAATTTCAGAAAATGATTCTGTATGAAGAATGAAACATTTTCTGATAATATACAACAAAAATGGAGACATAAATAATGATTCTAATTTTCATAAGTTTCAAGTTCCTTTTCATTTCAGCCCTGACGAGATTATGCTCGCATAGTCACAAAAGAAAGGACGCACAAATGAAGATATGATGTAGCGCACGTCAGCAACATATTTATGATTAATTCGTTAGCAACTTGTAAACCATATATCTAAGCTACCCACTTGTGCATGAATAAGTTGTATTGGTTTTGGTTGGAACCATCCCGATCAACTTAAATAATTTGCATCACCAAAACATGACGACTGTGTTTCACACGAAAACAGCACCCCTGATTTTGAAAAGGACCATTGTTCACAAACTAAATACTAATTTATACATTACTAATATACTGGTCATAAAAGCTTCCTTGCCTGTATTAGGCCATAAGAACTGTCAAGCATCCTTGCCTGCTTTCAATAAAGTAATTGATGGGAATCATTGCACTCATAAAACCATATAAGCATTTTCGAAAAGGTAGAGGACACTGGATTGAAGAGACATGAATACTTTAAGAACCGGTGACACCAGGATCTTAAAGATAAAGTAAAAGTAGTGGTTGAAATCGGAAGATTTTAGAAGTTATGCTTACAATCTGAAAGCACAACGAAAGACTCAATGACAACTTACTTTTCAAACTGTGGAGGTCGAAAAGAAGGCTGCTCTATTTCGAAGTAGTACTCAAAAACAAGTTCTCCATGATCATGTGCAGAGAAAGATGATTCTGAAAAGAACGTGGTACTTTGCTCAAATGGTTTATGCAACTTCACAAGCACGGGTTGAGAACTAAAAAGGTTGGTCGTACTTTATGCCCCCAACATATCTTCCTCTTCTACACCAAAACCATTATCCATATTCTTTCTAGACCACGCAAACAATTGGATGACAGATAGATAAGGTACAAAACATGCACAGAACTCTGAATTGGTGGGGTGTGACATAATAGAACTGAGTTCATTGAGAACTCTTACTTCCAACCAGAGCACCCTGGCTCTTCATACCACTCCCATATATTCCTTAGGTAAATATTTGACCTGTATTGCTGACAAATTGAGCTCCTAACTAACTGATTCTATGAACAATTGCTGATTTTCACACAAAGGAACGTGGCCAATGACTGGAGTTGCAGAATGCATAAATATCTCCAGATCAGTTATTGGATAACCAGCAGACAGGTGGGCATCTGCAACAACTTGCACAAATGGACTGCCTGGGTTCCATTGCACACACCAACACCACACCCTCGCCTTAGCACAGGACAAATCTTTCAATGTTTCGGTCATGGCAAGGCAAGCAACATACTGCACAAAGGGCAGCTTGCGTGCATCATTCTTCTGTGATGTAAACACTCTTTATCAAAAAATAATCTGTTATGTAATCATGTAAACGAGAGCATGCGACAAACTTTAGGCATTCTAGACATTCTTTAATTGTCCTGCATAAATCATTGGTAAAAACTCAAAGTTTAACCTAAGTTACAGAGTGGAAATTATTATGGAAACATAACATGTGAATGCTTAACAAGCTCAACTTGCAATTAAGCTTAAAAAACTAATTTGACAAGCATAGAAGGCAGTATGAATTAATAAAAAATAACCAAATATTGATTAAAATGGTCACGCTTCAATCAGATAAACTACAAATGGTGGAATACATCCATTTATGGAACTACACTTTTTCACCTTGTGAAGATGCGTGAGCGTTGGAGAGGCGTGGAAGCGGTAGCCAGTAGACCTGGAGCAGAGCTTCCTCGCCACCGTCCATCTACCCTTGCTACGCTTCACTGTTCGCTTGTCCCGCGGGAGCAGCCCCATTGAACCCTCCAACAAGCGCGCGTTGGCCGTGCCATGGAGACATCCGTCGGCTTCTAGCTCGGGGTCTTTTAGCCTACCGCGAGAATGTCGAGCTTAGCGCCGCCTGCTCTCCAGAGAATCTCCAGTGGCTCCTCGGCTGTGTGCCGTCGGCGCGATGAAAAGGCAGCCGCAGTAGCAGGGAGGCAGTGGGCAGGGGAACGGTTGGTCGTCACGGGCTTGCGGCAACTGGGGAGGGGAGGTCCTCCAGCCGGACGTGGGGAAGTAGGGGAGGGAGCGGCCCTCGGCGCTAGCGGCGGGGAGGCATTGGAGTTGACGCGGATTGAGGAGAGAGGAAGCTTTTTTTTAGATGGGAGAGAGGAAGCTTGAGAGAGAGTGGGACGATGAGGAGTTGAGGACTGAGCGGTCTTCTGATTTGGGAGTTCCTTTTTTTTAAGGACTGGTTGATGTGTCCGACCTCAACACCTATCACTCCTTGATTTTTTTTATACATACTCTACTTACCTAAGTGAGTTATTAAGAAATTTAAACACTTCGGTGGTGAGAATTATTATCTATTTCCAGATTTTAGAAATAGGCTAAAGCAAAAATATCTTCATTTCAATTTGGAAGAAAACAACGTTAGTACCCTTTGATCTAGCAAACGTTAGGATTATATGGCAATTTTGAACATTATGTTTGCTTAAATTTTTTTAAATCTTTCGATATCTTTTGGATAATTGTTTTATAGATTATATTGATAATTGCATCATTGAAATTCCTTAATGACGCAGGTCATCATTTTGTGGATGTTATATTTTGTAGAGTACTCGATAAGCGATGGTTCGTCCAACATTTGTGAACAACTATTTCACTTGGTAAACACTTATTCTATGTGATACTATTTTTTTATTTGAAAACTAACTTTGTCAGTTTCATATGACACAGTTTTAGGACAAAAACTATTAATTTAGTGGATTTAGAAATGAATAATAAGGGTACGAGGAGTCGAAACTTCAAAGATGTCGAAAGCCATATAGACGTGCGTTGCACATGCACGCTTACTAGTAACCTCCAGGGTACGGTCAACTCTCCATCGCCATGCCCATGCCGCTTCTTACTACCCAGGTCGCCGGCGTTGCCGCTGCGGGAACTCCTAGTGGCTTTAGCTAGCAAAGAAGGCCGGCGGCGCGGACGGTGCAGGAGGAGTACGTACAGTACTACTTCATTGTGAACCCTGCAGCTTGCATCAATGCTCCTGGAATTAGTTGCAACCAAAAAGAAAAAGCACAATTCACAGTTTTTTTTGGAAGATAACCATAGTCACAGGCGACCACGCTCTGCCTGCCGCGGCAGGAAAAATGCAGACGCGGCAGCTTGGAATTTCTTTATCGCCGTGGACGATTGGTCCTTGGAGGCGAGCAGATGGATCCACATAAACCTCCTACAGTCATCCCCAAGAAGAAGAAAGTAGTAGTAACTTTTTCCTCCTGGGATCGATGGGGCACCGCAGCAGAGATCTGCGTGTACGAGGCCCAGCGGTTTGTGGGCGCGGTTGATCGGATCGCCTGACGAAGGAATGTGGCTCGTTTGTGCCCCCGCAAACAGAGGCGATCGACCTCGTCAAAAAGAGGGAGCCCGGGCACCATGTTGCCGTTGGCGAGTCGCCCGAGCGCGTCCAAGATAACGTGGCCACAGCTGCGTGCGAGCGCCACACGTCCTCCCCGCCGTGCACTGCGAGGCACACTGGCCACGCCAGCGTGAGCTGCAGCACCTATAGAGCCTTCCACGACTGCGCGTGGCACCCGAGCGAGCAAGCGCCCGTCAGGATGGCGCAGCAGGAGCCAACCTCGCCGGATGTGGGTGGGCTGTCCCAACGCCACTATGCTGCTGCACATTCATGGGATAAAGTACACCTCTGACAGCGTGCGTGGGGTGGTGGCCATTCTTACAGGTGAAGATCGAGAGCAGCGAGCGCCGCCCTATCGCTGGCCACGCTGGAGGCATTCCCCTCCACGGCCTCCCACATGAGAAAGGCCTCCATGTTGATCTGCATCAACCAGGGTCCACTCGACGTAACGTAGTTCGTGGCGGTGAGCATCGGCCAAACCGTGTTGCCGCTGACGATGATCCGCTCCTGCACCGTGCGCTCGTTGCCGCCCTTGCACGCTCGACTCCGACCACGGCTTTGTCTCCGTGTTCGTGGTGGAATTGTAGAGCGATCCGCTGCATGTGGCGTGCCCTCTGCTGTCTTGGCGCTGCTCGCTTCGCCACTTACTCTCACCATGGTCACCAGGAGCCTCGAACGAGGGCTCTGATACCGGATGTCAGCTCTCAACCTGAAACTTCAGGGCAATTCAGAGAAGACTTTTTAAAAACTTATATAAACTATATTATAGCAAGGAGCGAATACTATACAGACTTACCCATATTTTGAATGCGAATGCATTCTTTTTTTTTTGCTTTTATTTGACATAGCAGTTTAGGATTACAACATCAGCAAACAGAACATAAACAAATACTAGATTTGAAGCAAACAAGTCATAACAAGAGAATACAATGAGATTGTTTCTGGAATTCAAATTCAAAACAATTAATTGGACACCACATTTCAGCGTGAAATACGCAAAACCACTGCTTTTGCGCGGAATTGCAAAAATCCACCGGTTTTGAGGAGATTCGCTCCAATGTGCACCGATTGTGGAATTGAGGCCGTTTAACACGATTTCTGACCGGTGGGGCCCACTGTCAGAACTAGGGGAGACGGACGACTTGTGCTGCCGTTGCCCAGCCGTTAACTGAGAAGTTGGTCCCACCCTCCACACGTGTAAGTATCGGTCTGCCCCGTCCTCACTCTTCTTCATCCTCACTCTCTGTCTCTCTCTCCCGAGCGTTGTCGCCGCAACTCAGGAGCGCCGCCGCCTGGGGATCTGCCGCCGCGTTCCTTGCGGGCCGCTGTCGAGGAAAGGGATGCCCAGCTGGGGTGACGGCTCGAACTCGAGCATCTCCATTCTCGGGGTAAGGTCGCCTTCGTCTGTTTCTAGGGTTTCATATTTCTAAGATTTGGGGGATTCGTTCGACTTCTTGTCCATGTGCTTAGATTTAAGGACTTCCGTTGACTACTAGGACCTAACCCCTATGGACTACGCGCCGGACACCATTTTGGACCCTTCCTTCAACGACATTGTAGTAGGATGTGGCACTGTTTGTAGCGTCCACAAGCTAGAGCCGCGCCAATGTGTGGCATTTGATGGAACTGACACTGGTCGTCAATTCCTGATGTGCCAAGTGGAGAATGTGAGTGTCTCTGTACATATGTGTGTTTCAGCATAATTTAGTTAAGGAGATAGTGATATGAGCATTATTGTGAAGCATTATTCTGAGTGTATCTGTTTATAAATTTGCAGCATGTTGAGAATTGCGGTTTCCATTCTTGGATAGATGATGAGTGGTGTGATAGACTAAAGCATTTTCTTCTCAAACTTTGGGCAATGTATCATAGCAGCAACAGTAGTAGGATTGATGAGAAACTAGAGCATGGAAAGTTTATTGAAGAACTGACAACAGAGAAGAAGAAACTAGAGAAGAAGCATGCAACTTTGCTAGAAGATGTAAGGAAATTTGCTGATGATGTAGAGAGGAAGGCTGTGGAGAAAAACCATCAGATGATCATGTCTGGAGAAGCTGATGAACTTGAAGCATTGAGGAAGGAAGTAGGTGAGCTAAGGCAAGTCCAGAAAACTCAAGCTGACATTATGAAAGCCAACAAGATGGAATGGGAGAAAGAGAAGCAGCAACTGAAGGAGGAAAAGAGGAAGGTGGAGTATGCATTGTATGATCTGTTTAGGGTCAACAGTGATAACAAGGAGAAATTGGAGAGGATCAAGGCTATATTCCATGAGTGATCCTATTATGTACTGCTATGTTGTAATAGTTTTTATTAGCTTAGTGCACTTTAAGCAGTAAACCTCTTTATAATGAGGTATAATCTCTTTAAGTTGTGAACCCTGTTAAATTTGGCTTAGTGCCTTGTATGCTGTGAACCTCTTTATAATGAAGATGAATGTCCAAATATGAATCTTATGTGATGTTTCAATTGTTATGTGATGATTACTTAGAATTATTTATGTTAATGTTACTATCTTGTGGTTTCAATTATTTATGACAAAAAAATCAGAAATGCACCATGATGGGTACACATAGTGTCACACATATTTTCAAGCATAGTCTCACACATAATTTCAAACATAGTCTCACACATAATTTCACACATAGTCTCACACATAATTTCAAACATACTCTCACACATAATTCCACACATAGTGTCACACATAGACAACATGAATATGGTCTCAGTTAACACAAAGTTTGACAAATGACAGGGAACACTACTCCTTCATGAGATCCTCAACAGATTTCTCATGGATCCTCCTGGCTGTGAAGTACCCATTTAGCCTCTGAGGGAGCTTCCTATTCCTTGTAGGCCTAGAACTGGCACCTGGGATGCTCCTGGGTGCTGCAAATGGAGCTCTTGGCCTTGGAGTAGTAGTTGGAGCTGACTTGGGTGCTGGAGCAGACTTGGGTGCTGGAGTAGATTGTGTAGGCCTTGGAGTAGTAGTTGGAGCAGACTTGGGTGCTGGAGTAGATTGTGCAGGCCTTGGAGTAGATTCTACAGACCTAGGTGCTGAAGAAGCTGAACTACAAGGGGTAAGTTGAGTGGGTGATGGTGTTGTCCCTTCAAATCTAGCACCTGAAGCTATACTTCCCTACAAAAATGTTGTAACATGCATAAGAGGTGATGGTGATGTCCATTCAAATGTTGTAATTTGCATAAGAAGCTATACTATGATTTTATGAAGTTACCTGATGCTAGTTTTTCCTCATTTGGAGAGATGGATTGAGAGGTACACTGCAATTAGTATACCTATGTCCTGCTAACTTGCAGCTGCTGCAAGTTATTGTTGCCATTCTTGAAGAAACCTTGGGTTGAGGTGGTTCAAACTTTCCCTTCCTCCTCTTGTACTGTTTTCTGCCCAAGTCTACATTGAATATTGGTGGATCAATATCTGGACTAGGAGTTTTTATCCACAGGTCTTCACCAGGTACAGGGTACACAACTGGGTTGTAGGCATCTAGGTACATCTCCTTCTTGAAAAAATCCCTAAAAAAATCTTTTGGATGCTGCTTGGACTTGTAAATAGCAAAGATTGCATGGCTGCATGGGATGCCAGACATGTCCCACCTCCTGCAACCACAAGTTATGTTCCCAAGATGAACTGCATAGACTCTGTCTTCAACTGTGTTCACTTGCCACAAATCATCAGCTGATTTCTTTGCATTGCATTGTCTGCTCCATTTCTTTGCTTCTTCAAGCTTTTCTGTGTAAGTAGGGGTGATGGCCCACCTTGCAGCTGCTGCACATGTTCTCTTTGTCTCATGCTTGCTCATGATCTTATTCCTAATGCCCTCAAACATTGTCCTCACTGGTTTGCCCCTGATATCTAGGATCATTCTGTTGAAAACCTCACTGAGGTTATTAACAACAAGATATGTCTTGCAATTAGTATCCATGGCATACTTTGCCCAGCACTCCACTGGAATGTTGCTCAGCCAATTGTGTGCCTCTTCACTTTCTTCATGCATCAGAGCCATAGCTGTGTCAAATCCATGCTTGGTGTAGGAGTAGCTTGCTTGGTCCATCAACTTCTTTAGCTCCTCTCCCCTGAAACCAGTAGTCGGAAAATCTGCATAGATATGCCTAAGGCAATATCTTTGTGAGCAGCTTGGGAAAATCTTGTTGATTGCATGCAACAGACCCTGTTTACAAATTTTCCTATCAGCTAACAGATAATATAGAACAAAAAGTAGTAGAGAACATAGTAGAGAATATACCTTTTGCCTATCAAATATTATAGTGTAGTTTCCAAATTTTCCAGACTCTCCTCCAATTGCATACTTGAGTTGGGTGAGGAACCAGCACCAGCTAGCTTTATCTTCTTTATCAACTAATCCAAAGGCAATAGGGAAAATGTTGTTATTCCCATCCCTACCTGTGGTAGCAAGGATTTGCTGCCCTGTGGTCAGCTTCACAAAACATCCATCCAACCATGTGAGAAATAAATATTGCAAATAAGACAAATGAATCTAGTCAACAAACTAAAAAGGAAACAACACTAATGACTTACCAATAAATGGTCTGCATCCATTCAAGAAACCTTGTATAGATGCATTGAGGCACATGAACATCCCATGAAACCTTGGGTTACTGTTGGGGTTTTTTGGTTGCATTTTGGTAGTCATAATGCATCTACTACCAGGGTTAGTTTCAATGACTGTGTTCAGATAATCTCTTAATCTCCTGTACTGCTCAACATGATCACCAAGCACAACTCTTATTGCTTCATTCTTTGCCCTGTATGCCATAGTTCTTGGGACTGACACACCATGTTTGTCCTTTGCATTTTCAATAATGGTGTCAATTTTGGTGGTAACATCAGTTCTTATAGCTTTCTCACAAGCTCTATCCACCCACTTAGCACTGACTTTGCATCCTTCTCCTGTTGGCCCACAGGTGTGCTCCAGATGCATCTTCCTCAAGCAAAATGTTTTCTCTGAGCCTACTTGAGAACCAACCATGAAAAAAGGACAGCCTTCTTCCAGGCATTCTGCTATCACTCTATCCTTACAGTTTCTGTGCAAATAATAATTCCTAAGCTGTGCTATGTGCAGCTGCTGGACTGCCCTCCTAAACTGATATACATCCACAAAGCATAGCTTCAAACAAAGTTGCTCCTCAGGTTGCAACCTCTGCTCATCATACCACATTCTTGCTTTCATCTTTTTGGCTCTGCTCTTCTTCCCCTTTGGAAGCACAAAATATAGTGCCTGAAATCCATCATCATCAGATAAAAATTCATCTTCTCCTTCATCACTAGATGGCACATAATCAGGAAATGAGCTAGTGCCTTCCTCATAGTGAGATCTACTAGTAGGTCCTGCATTTCTTGCCTCCTTCTCAAACTGCTCTGCCTCAATAATGAATTCACTTTCTTTTGATTCTTGTTCTGAGTCATTGTATAGTTCTTCATCCTCTGAGAAATAATCCTCCTTATGTTGTGGCTTTGTTTGCCTCTTCCTCTTCAGGTCTATAATCCTTTCATTAATGTCATCATTTTCTCCTGAATTTATTGGGATAACAGGAATATAGCTTTGTTGTGTCAGCATATACTCCTCCCCTGTCTCCACATGAACAATCTGCTTACCTTTAAGCTGGTTATTGCTCTATTGAGTAGGCAGATACTGCATTTCTGAATCTTGACTTCCATACAAAGAACCAGATAAATCAACAGAATAAACTACAGGAGGATCTCCTATGTCAGACACATGAACCTGTTCTTCACAGTCCCTCTTGTTAAAGGACTCAGGTAAACCACATTTACCCTTAATGACAGTAATTGTAACACACTGCACATCTTTATAAATGGAAAGCATTTCTTCAACATCCTTCATGCTTTCAACCAATGCCATACCAGAAATGCCTGTCCCCTTCTCTCTGACATAATACATGCTGTCACCCCATCCAAACCCCTCTCCCTCTATCAGTGCTAGCAGATTACAGACAGTGATATCAACTCTACCAATGCTCCTCTCCAAGTTGTCTTTTCCATCTAATTGGAACCTAACCTCCCAGACTTCATCATCCAGTCTACAGAAATAGCACATCTAATTAACCTATGCATCCTAGATGGACAATACTACAGAGGAAAGAAAATCTCTGAATCTACAGGTGACACAAGGGAAGGATTCAAATACTTACTCCAAGCCACCGAGAGATGACGTAAACCGAAAGCTATCAGTGGGGCAACCCTTCCAGGCCTTGGCCAGCGCCGACGTGGCCGACGGGAACAGGGAGTAGTCGCCGGCGGTAGGGTTTGTGCTGCCACAGATCTCAGGGTTTGTGTTGCCGCAGATCTCAGAAAACTCCAGGGGAACATCATGAAGCTCACCGCAGCCTCCCACTGCATCCTCGTCGCCGCTGCCGCCTCCTCCACCTACATCATCTTCTCCGACGCCGGCGCCGCCGCCACCAATTATCGCCATGGGGGAGAGGGTGGACAGAGTGCGTGTGTTGAGTGAGAGAAGTAAACGACCGGTTCCGACCAGAGGATAGGGTTTTGTGTTGTGGGACCCACTTCTCAGTTAACGGCTGGGCAACGACAGCACAAGTCGTCCGTCTCCCCTAGTTCTGATAGTGGGCCCCACCGTCAGAAAATCGTGTTAAACGGCCTCAATTCCACAATCAGTGCACATTGGAGCGAATCTCCTCAAAACCGGTGGATATTTGCAATTCCACACAAAAGCAGTGGTTTTGCGTATTTCACGCTAAAATGTGGTGGTTTTTTGGAATTTTATCTTCTCCGGAAGATTGCCTGGAGCATGCTAGATCATGGGGAAGCCGATAAACTGGTTTGGACTTTGGTGGCACACGATAATAGCCTATGCTCTCCAGTTTTTTATCCACAGCATCATTGCGATGTTGCAGTGTGATCTGGACCAGATTTGGCCGGAGCTTGCGAACATCACTGCCATTGGTTGGCCAGCTGACCGTTCCATCCAGTTCTATGGTCTGGAGGGATTGAAGGCATCGTCCTATGAAGACGCATTCATGGATAGTATCACCTTCCAGCTTCAAGTGACGAAGGAGATGCATCTTTTTCAGAGCATTATCAAGTGCTGGCCCGTGTTTATCATGTTTTAATCCTTGCAGCTCCACTGAACGGAGGTTGGTCATCTTGTCTAGTGGGAAATTCTCTTTGACCCAGTCTTTGTCAAGCTTCACACCATCCAGCGTCTGCAACTCTCCGAGATCTTCAACAAGTGTTTCTGGAAGAGTGAGCATTTCTGCAAGTAGATGCCACAGCACCTTAATCTTACAGAAGCCAGGGCTGATCATCTTGACTTGGGTCTTCCTTATGTCCAGCGTCTGCAGGTTGAGCAGTCTTGCAATGTATGATGGGAGAGCCTCCAAGTGCCTGCTGTGAACAAGAAGGTATCGCAAGTGGATCAGATCACCAATCTCCTTTGGCAAATTCTTAAGCTTGAGCCCCACTATGGAGATGACACGAAGGAACTTGGACGCATTAAGGAAGTTGATATTGTGCATATCCTCCTTCTTTGCATCTCCGTCGTGGAGGGCAGAGGCAGCTGTCTTCTGGGCTAGAGCTGGATCATCACCAATGCAGCATTTGATCCACTGTTGAATATTGCAGGCTTTCCCAGTGTGGACGGCGGGGGCAACATCCTGCTGGGCTAGATTTGGATCATCACTAGTTGTCGTTGATGTTGCTGGTGCTTTATCTCTGTTGTTTTGGGTGGAGGTAGCAGCCTGAGCTTGATCATCACCAGTGCAACACTTGGTCCACCATTGGGTATTGCGGGTTTTTTGGGGTGCACTGCTTTTGCCACTGCTCATGTCTCCTCCTTCCCCTTCCTTGACGACATTGCATATGAAGGAACACAGCTTGGGGAACTTGTTTCTAGGAATGGTATACCTTGTCTGGGAGGTAGCCAGCACCTCACCGCCGCCCACTGTCCCTTCCCCGAGCCAGTACAAGCCGTGGACCACCAGGAACACCGCGCGCCCAGTGCCACTGCGACATGCCAAGCCCGCCCCAGAGCACCGCACCCGGCACGTGTGCACACGCCGCCCCTCGACCACAGCCCATGCCCACCACTTCGCCATGATCCTAGGAACACGCCAGACACCCCCATTCGCCGCCCTGTGCCTCACAGCCACCGCTCGTTGTCGAAGACGCCGCCTCTGCCGCGCAGAGCACTACACGTTCCCGACCGATTGCCACCGCCCCTAAGCACGCATTCAAGTCCTAGAGCATCACCAGGAGACCGCGCGTTGATCGCCAACCTCAGCCATGCCGCTAGCCGCGCGTAGCCATGTCGCCACCGTCGCCTGCCCATCCCTCTCAGTCTCGCCATCGAGCCTATAAAAGGAGGCCACCCCCAGCCGGTTGAAGCACACCATTCCACTCCCCTCACCTCACTGATCGTTCCACCCTCTAGCCGGAGCACGAGGAGCGGCAGCTCGCCGGAATTGCGCCGGAGCAGGCCGCCTCTAGAGAAGAAGGGGGCCGTTGATTTCGACCACCCCCGGAGCTGCCTTGACCGTCCCTGAGCTCGCCGTCGACCACTCGTTCGTTTGCCCGCCTCGCCGTCGTCGCTGGAGCCCTGGTATGCCCCCTATGCACCCCCACTAAGCCGCTAGGGTTCAAGCTCGCCGGTGACATGTTCATCGTCGACGATGATCCCCAGCCTTCGATCCCCCTTCTAATCCAATGAACCACACAACCCCGTACCGCTTCGCGCGTTATGAACCACTGACTGGTGGAACCCTCCTGTCAGCTAAGCCCCGCGCTGTGGAGTGACACTGGGCCGGCCCATTAACCTCTCCCGCGCGACCCAATCGTTTGAATTTAGATTTTTCCATTTTAATTCAAACTCAGTACTGTTCCTAGATTCAAAAATCAACCCAGATCGATTTAGTGAACCAAAATACATGAAACTAATTTTGTTAGAAAGGTACTGAAATGCTTAATCCAAGCCCGTTGGATTCAAATCATTTGGATTTGTAGATCAACCTTGGTAAAAATAACAAGAGAGAAGATTTTCTGCATTCAAACATTTTTCAAAATTTCACCATAATAGCTTTTGAGTTGATTCCAACTCTCAAAAATCACATTTGATCATAACTTTCAGAATATATAAAAACATTTGGGTTTACTTACAGAAATAATGTTCAAGCAACAAAATAATGCCACATAGGAATTTCTAGTCACTCTATTTAATTAAAATAAAAAGGTTAAACCTTATTAAGTTGTGACACCACTTTAAATCACATTCCCATGTACTGAAATATGTGGTGATGACATGTGTCAACATGATCCCATGTTTGAGTTGGAGAATATTAAATCTTAAGTAGTTTTTTCAATGAGTAGAAATTACTTTTCTCAAATTAAAATAAATAAGACAAATGTTTTAAGCTTTTAATGATAGGTGATGATGCTAGATCATCTATAGTACATCTTTGTGTGATGATTGAAAATAGTTAAGTATTGTTTGGTGATTGTGTACCTCGTATTTATTTATAGACGCTAGTACCGACCAAGGATACGAGGAGGAAGGAGGATACTGTTCCCCCGTCAGATGTTTTCAAAATGACTTATGAAATGAATTGAGACTTTGACGTGACCACAACAGAGTTGTGATACGAAATTCAAGTTCCCACTTAGGTGTTATAAAATTTAAACTAGCTTTCTTTGCTTCTGAACTTAGTAGAGGTAAATCTAGCTTTTTGCAAAACAACCCTAGAGCTTAGTGTCCTACTACAAAACCCCCCTTAACTTGTTAGTATTAGTTTGCGAGTACTTAAAGATTACTCATGGCTTTGTCCCTGGCTATTCCCATGGCCAGACTATGAAGAGGAGTACCAGGATGATGGACCACAGGAAGGTTATGACAACTAGAATCATCTCCCATCGTCAACATTGCCTGTGACCCCGAAGATGGAGCTTCGCCTATGCTACCTTTATTATTACGTTATTCTGCTGCTTGAGTTGTATTAAGAACTGGATCATGAGATCCTTATTTGTGTAAGACCTTATGTATGGTTTGTAATAGATGATGTACTGTGATATCCAAATCTGTTATGTCTCGCAAAAATGGTAATCCTAGGATTGCGATGTATGGCATAACAGGCATCTGGGATTAAAAATTCGGGTGTTGACAAGTAGGTATTAGAGCCATCCTTACCATAGGAGACCCTAGTTAGACTGGACGTTTAAATCAAAAACTTAGTTTCAAAACCAAAGGAAGCAAGTATTTACAAAAACTTTTTTCCATTATTATCACTTTGATTCTTTCAGGAAAATTCATGTTCCTCAAAAAATCTTGCAAAATACAGAAAATTTGACACACTTGAACACTCTACTAACTTACTCATCCTATATTCTTATAGATGGACATGAAGTACAACAAGTTTTATCAGTTGGGGAATGGAGGAGACCTTATCTTTAAGCGTGACTTGGACCAGCTTTCGAAACTTCTGGAGCATCCTGTCACATCCCAAAATTTTCCAAATTTTGAAATGTGAAAAATAAATAAACAAATTAAACAATTGTTAAAATTTAGGGTGAGAAGAAACTTTTTTATTCCAATTTGAAACATCAAAACCTATTTTGATCAAATAGAATCCTAAAGGGATTTAAAAAGATAAATAAATAATAAAGTTATAATAATAGTTGGAATCACTATTTTTGGATCTTTTAATAAAAAGATATGGTTTTCATAAACAAAGTAGAAATAATAAATAAGGATTATTTTATAGAGCCAAATTAAATCTTGGCCAAGCAAATGAAAGAAAATATTTCTATTTGATAAAAAGAGTAAAGGATTATTTAAATAAAATAATAAGGATTTATTATACCCAATTATATTTGAGTAAAGGCTTTTTCCATTTTAAAATAAACATTAGAAACTTATTAAAGTGTTTTAAGTAAAATTTCAAAGTGTTTTATAATTTTAATTAAAACCTACTGAAAAGGTTTTGTAAAAATTTAAAAAGTCAAATAGAGTTTTAAACATATTTGAATCCTATTTTGAATTAAAGACTAAAGTCTATTTATTTATTTTAAATAAATAATAAACCCTAAAAATAATTGTTCTATTTTGGACTTTGGAATATGTTGATAAACAGAATTAAAATTCACCAAAAGATTGGTGGTGGTTTGAATTTATTTGGAGTTTGTAATGTTTGAATTAAAATCAAAATAGAATAAAAGAAATGGAAAAAGAAAAATAAACAGAAGAAGAAAAAAATAAAACAGAGCCAGCCCAACCCAGCTGGCCCACTAAAGCCCAGCAGCCCATCTCTCCACCCCCCCGCAGTGAACCGTTTTCACTCGCGAATTGACCCACACAGTGGCTGACAACCAGACCCCACCTCCTCGTTCTCTCTCTCGCAGATAGCCTGGTCCCATGTCCCCAGTCATCTTCCTCCCCGCGAAGACCACGCCCTCATCGCCGTTTCTGCCGATTGATTGCGCCTTGATTTCTCTTTAACCGCGCATTGATTCAGCCTCGTGATCACGCGTACATAACCGCCTACCCCTCCTCTCCACTTCCCCTCTCTCGCTCGCACCAGCTCGCCACCGGGCTGCGCCAATTTTACTAGAGACCACGCTCTGCTCCGGCGAGCACTTCCACCAATTCCGGCCACACCTCGCCCCCTCGACCACACGAGCGTGATCCCTAGCCTCTGGCGCACCTCCCTGTGCTTCCCATTCATCCGCGCGAACACCAGAGCTTCGGCAACGACGACGACCTCTCGCCACCGTCCACTGCCTCTACTCCGGCGAGGACCCCAGGTAGCATCCGTCCGCCCCTTCCCCTCTCGTTGACACACGCAGGTTCTACTCTCACTCGCGCGTCTAGCGAATCCCTTATCTCGCTCTTCTGTGCCTTGTAGCCCCGCCCCCAACAACGAGCAGAGGCGCCCGATGCCGACGACAACCACGGCGAGAAATCACCAGCAGCTCCGTGCGCCCCTTCAGCTACGACGACCACCTCGAGCTTCAGCACGACGAGATGAACCCAGTGAGCATCATATCCCTCTTCCGCACTTGCTAAATCACCGGCAACCTCGCCGGCAGAGCGTCGCCGCCGCCAGCCACCGTTGAGCACCGCCAGGTTTTGGTTAGCGTGTCAGGAGCCGTAGGATGCGATTTGTCTGGATAGGATTAGATCCAATCGAAAGGGTACGCGTCCATATGTTCCACTCTATCTAACTTAAATCCAACGCTTCACAGCGACCGATCCAAGCGAAACGGTATGGACCAGTAAAAACAAGACACGTGGCCAGACTGTTTGAATAAAAACCAGAAATGAACTATTAGATGTTTCAATTTGTAAAATTCATAACTTTCAAACCACACGTCCAAATTTTGCAAATTTTATATCAATATAATCAGAAAGACAAATACTACCCAACCATGCACTTTTTTTAGTAAATTCATTCGGTTAAATTGGTTGTTTTTGCAGAAACTTGTGTAGACATGTTTTGAATATAAAATTCTTTGTAAAATTATTTTGGTGATAAAATCTTTGGCCAATGGTTTGTTTTGAACCTACTGACCATAGAAATCAATTTGTGGTTTCAAAAATATATTTGGTGAAGCAAAAAAATAAATCTTTGAATAAAAGCATTTCTAGCCAAATAAAAATGTCGATTATGGTTTAAAAATGATTTTTGGAGGAAAACCTTTGGGAAATGTTTTGATTTATACTCTCTGACCCAAACACAAAGTTTTGTGATTTAAAAATGTATTTGGTGAACCTTATAAAGATTATTGCTTTGCTAAAGACATTTTCAACTACATAAAATATTGATTTGGTTTAAAAATGGTTTTTAGGGTAAAATCTTTTGCAAATGGTTTTGCCACTTTATAAAATGACCAATAAGTGTTTTAGAATGCTTATAACCTATTAGAAACCACTTTTGTAAATAAACAATGTTTGGCATGCTTGCATGCATTGCTTTGTTTCTATTATTTTATGTGATGTTTGCTTGAATGGTAGATTGAAATTGTGCCTTGCTTGATTTAATTGTAGTGATTTGAAGAGTGTGATCATTGCAAAGACAAGGAGTGAACTTATATTCTCTACCAAAAAGGCAAGTGATGCTCCATACTTTTGTCCCATTATTTTCACTATGCATTAGTGATATTTCTAAGTAGGACTTGCATGGAATTTTTGCTAAGTATAAACTATGCCATGGGAAATCCTAGTAGATGAAACCTTAGTAGAAATTTCCTAAGTTAAGATTCCTACTACTATCATGCTTAGCTTAGCTAGTAGAAAACAAGGGTGGATTATATTTCATGCTATAGAATATTTCTAAGACAAGGACTTGTGTTTTGTTTAATAAAACAACTAAGTGAATGAATCACCTAGGTGGAATGGAAGGAATGGTTTGTGTTGAGTGGTTTACAAGGCCCATTTCTATGGTTTACCTTGTGTATCTCACTTGTGGATGGCCACCCAGGAACAAAGAGATTTGAGATGTCAAATGTTGAGAAGCTTCAAGTGCAGCCACTTGGCATTATGGGCTCTGCCTGGATCATATAGGTTGCAATAACTTAGCCAAATGGACAGTTGGTGGTAGGGGATGATAGGTTGGAACGCGTCCATTCTGGTCTAAGGGAAGGCTTCTGAAAGATCTTGTCTTGGTGAAACCAAGTCTTGTGGGGAAAGTGCACCACCTCTGCAGAGTGTAAAATCAAAGTACTTAGCCATGTCCCTGGTAAAGGACAATTTGAGCATCAAGACATGGAAGCTATCAAGAATCTCCTCATCCCAATTTCTAAGTTAAAAACTTGGGGTTGAACAAGGGTTGAAGGATCACCAATTTCTATTGGGAGATGCCTTGGGTGATTTTGTCAAGCAAAAACTTAGTGTTTTCAAATGATAAGGAAAATCTATTTTGAGAAAAGCAAGCCTAAGCTCCACTTAGCCAAATGCATGTAGATGATAGACTCCACTATACTACTATAGTTTCACTTGCCAATACAATTCAAATGTATTGACCCTTGTGGCTGTAACTTATTATGTTGCAGGTTTGTTTGATGTTAGTGAAGTTTATTGATTAGGATTACAAGTCTACAACCAACATGACTGCCTGTGGCATTTTGAAGATGAAGGACCCCATGCTATTGTTATATTCTGCTGCATTGTAATGAGATATCCAAATGAGCTATGTAAGATGTAATAAATTATTTTATTCCTGGTTATAAAGTTGTATTATGACCTTTGTTTCTTGATATTACATCTTAACTGTGGATGCTAGCTATTGATCCAGGGACTAGCATTGTAAACACAGGGATCTCTACCTTATTAAAGGTTGGGAACCTTACAAATGGTATCAGAGCATTGTGTTGCCTGTAGGATTTGTAAACCTAGGATTGGACAAACCCCTTAGAAAAATAGAAGTTGAATTTGTTCCAAAACATATTTGCAAACAATCTTGTAAACTCTTTCCTCAACCATTTTGGTTTTAATTCTACATCTTGTCTATTTCAACTTGATGGATAAAGCCTCCACCATGACCAAAGACTTCAACTATATTTTCACCAAGGACTTCAACTTTGGATATCACTAAGGACTACAAGTGAGACAAGAAATGTTACTCAAGACTTGAAGACTAAGGAAACACAACTTAGAAGGAACCATCATCACTTTGAAGTTTTGTGACCAAGATTCAAGAAATTCTCCAAGGATACAAAGATCTTGTTCATGAAGAATCAACTAAGAAGGATGGAAAGATCTCAAGTGAACCATATAGTTGAACCACCATGTTTAGTTTAAATTAAACACACCAACTTATGTGGTGTAACAAAAATATTTTTGTTGCCTATAAATGTGCTTGAAACTTGTTGTTTGAATAGAGTGTTTGTTTGTGATTGCTTGCACATTGCTTGAGTGAATTGTGATGTGTGTGATTAGAATTGATTCCTTAGAAATCTTTTTCCTATTCTAATCCCAAACCAACCCAAACAGATGACTTCTCCAAGAGACCCCAACATCAAGAAGGGTGACACCAACAACCAAGAGGTCAACATGAGAGAACAACTACTAGTAAACCAAACCCATTTGAATCATATGACAACTCAGTTTTTAGCCAACAACAAGGAGTTAGACCCAACCATACAAAAGTTTTTGGTAATCCAATCCCAATTTCTGCAAGGGATGACCACTCAAATGATCAACATGGGAGACAACTCTTCCCAAGAAGTTTATGACAACAAGGATGTCAAGGATGATATTCTAGAAGGAACTCAAGCTTGCAATGTTTGTGGAGACAAGGATCACACTTCCAAAGAGCATGAAGATCAATGCCCCAATTGTGAAGAGAAACATCCAACCAATCAATTCCCCACATCTCAAGCTACTTGTTTCCTATGTGAAGGAAATAATCATGTCCCTATCCAATGCCCCATCTATACCATAGTTCAACAAAGGAAACAAGGTGGAGTGCAACAACAGTTTGTAAACCCTCATGAAGGAACAACTTCTACCAAGAAGGATGAAGGCAAAGTCAAAACTATGCATCATAAGGCCAAATCTAAAGTGACCACAAAGTGTTGCTACTCTTGTGGAGAATAAGGTCATATCTCTAGTAACTGCCCCAAGGAGAGAGAAAGATTTCCCACCTTTGTGGTGAAGTATGAAGAGCATGAACTAGAAGAACTCCTAGCTTTGGAGAGACCCAAAAAGAAGAAGAAGGACATAAGCCAGTTGCAATGTTATAATTGCAAAGAAATGGGACACTATGCCAGTGATTTCCCAGAAAAGAAGAAGAACCAAGGAAACAAACAAGAGGCAATGATACCAAAGGAAATGAAAGATATCAGCCAAGTGATGTGTTTCAAATGCAAAGAGCTAGGCCATTATGCAGAGGAGTGTCCAGAGAAGCTTCATCAAAATCCCAAGCAAGCCAATATGTAATCTAGTTGGAAAAATTTTAAGGGTGGTAGTACCCTAGTTGCTTTGAGCCAACTTGTAACCCTAGCCTTCCCAAATCTCGGTTCGAGATTTCTTTTAAGGGTGGTAGCCTGTCACATCCCAAAATTTTCCAAATTTTGAAATGTGAATAATAAATAAACAAATTAAACAATTGTTGAAATTTAGGGTGAGAAGAAACTTTTTGATTCCAATTTGAAACATCAAAACCTATTTTGATCAAATAGAATCCTAAAGGGATTTAAAAAGATAAATAAATAATAAAGTTATAATAAGAGTTGGAATCACTATTTTTGGATCTTTTAATAAAAAGATATGGTTTTCATAAACAAAGTAAAAATAATAAATAAGGATTATTTTATAGAGCCAAATTAAATCTTGGCCAAGCAAATGAAAGAAAATATTTCTATTTGATAAAAAGAGTAAAGGATTAGTTAAATAAAATAATAAGGATTTATTATACCCAATTATATTTGAGTAAAGGCTTTTTCTATTTTAAAATAAACATTAGAAACTTATTAAAGTGTTTTAAATAAAATTTCAAAGTGTTTTATAATTTCAATTAAAACCTACTAAAAAGGTTTTGGAAAAATTTAGAAAGTCAAATAGAGTTTTAAACATATTTGAATCCTATTTTGAATTAAAGACTAAAGTCTATTTATTTATTTAAAATAAATAATAAACCCTAAAAATAATTGTTCTATTTTGGACTTTGGAATATGTTGATAAACAACATTAAAATTCACCCAAAGTTTGGTGGTGGTTTGAATTCATTTGGAGTTTGTAATGTTTGAATTAAAATCAAAATAGAATAAAAGAAATGGAAAAAGAAAAATAAACAGAAGAAGAAAAAAATAAAACAGAGCCAGCCCAACCCAGCTAGCCCACTAAAGCCCAGCAGCCCATCTCTCCACCCCCCACCCGCAGTGAACCGTTTTCACCCGCGAATTGACCCACACAGTGGCTGACAACCAGACCCCACCTCCTCGTTCTCTCTCTCGCAGACAGCCTGGTCCCACCTCCCCAGTCATCTTCCTCCCCGCGAAGACCATGCCCTCGTCGCCGTTTCTGCCGATTGATTGCGCCTTGATTCCTCTTTAACCACGCGTTGATTCATCCTCGTGATCACGCGTACATAACCGCCTGCCCCTCCTCTCCACTTCCCCTCTCTCGCTCGCACCAGCTCGCCACCGGGCTGCGCCAATTTTACCAGAGACCACGCTCTGGTCCGGCGAGCACTTCCACCAATTCCGGCCATACCTCGCCGCCCCGCACCCCCTCGACCACACGAGCGTGATCCCCAGCCTCTGGCGCACCTCCCTGTGCTTCCCATTCATCTGTGCGAACACCAGAGCTTCGGCAACGACGACGACCTCTCGCCACCGTCAACTGCCTCTACTCCGGCGAGTACCCCAGGTAGCTTCCGTCCGCCCCTTCCCCTCTTGTTGACACACGTAGGTTCTACTCTCACTCGCACGTCTAACGGATCCCTTATCTCACTCTTCTGTGCCTTGTAGCCCCCGCCCCCAACGACGAGCAGAGGCGCCCGACGCCGACGACAACCACGACGAGAAATCACCAGCAGCTCCGTGCGCCCCTTCATCTACGACGACCACCTCGAGCTTCAGCACGACGAGACAAAACTAGTGAGCATCATATCCCTCTTCCGTGCTTGATAAATCACCGGCAACCTCGCCGGTAGAGCGTCGTCGCCGCAAGCCACCGTTGAGCGCCGCCAGGTTTTGGTTAGCGTGTCAGGAGCCGTAGGATGCGATTTGTCTGGCTAGGATTAGATCCAATCGAAAGGTTACGCGTCCACCTGTGCCACTCGATCTAACTTATATCCAACGCTTCACAGCGACCGATCCGAGCGAAACGGTATGGACCAGTAAAAACAAGACACGTGGCCAGACTGTTTGAATAAAAACCAGAAATGATCTATTAGATGTTCCAATTTGTAAAATTCATAACTTTCAAACCACACGTCCAAATTTTGCAAATTTTATATCAATAGAATCAGCAAGACAAATACTACCCAACCATGCACTTTTTTTAGTAAATTGCTTCTGTTAAATTGGTTGTTTTTGCAGAAACTTGTGTAGGCATGTTTTCAGTATAAAATTCTTTGTAAAATTATTTTGGTGATAAAATCTTTGGCAAATGGTTTGTTTTGAACCTACTGACCATTGAAATCAATTTGTGGTTTCAAAAATATATTTGGTGAAGCAAAAGAATAAATCTTTGAATTAAAGCATTTCTAGCCAAATAAAAATGTCGATTATGGTTTAAAAATGATTTTTGGAGGAAAACCTTTGGGAAATGTTTTGATTTAAACTCTCTGACCCAAACAACAAGTTTTATGATTTAAAAATGTATTTGGTGAACCTTATAAATATTATTTCTTTGCTAAAGACATTTTCAACTACATAAAATATTGATTTGGTTTAAAAATGGTTTTTAGGGTAAAATCTTTTGAAAATGGTTTTGCCACTTTATAAAATGACCAATAAGTGTTTTAGAATGCTTATAACCTATTATAAACCACTTTTGTAAATAAACAATGTTTGGCATGCTTGCATGCATTGCTTTGTTTCTATTATTTTATGTGATGTTTGCTTGAATGGTAGATTGAAATTGTGCCTTGCTTGATTGAATTGTAGTGATTTGAAGAGTGTTATCATTGCAAAGACAAGGAGTGAACTTATATTCTCTACCAAAAAGGCAAGTGATGCTCCATACTTTTGTCCCATTATTTTCACTATGCATTAGTGATATTTGTAAGTAGGACTTGCATGGAATTTTTGCTAAGTATGAACTATGCCATGGGAAATCCTAGTAGATGAAACCTTAGTAGAAATTTCCTAAGTTAAGATTCCTACTACTATCATGCTTAGCTTAGCTAGTAGAAAACAAGGGTGGATTATATTTCATGCTATAGAATATTTCTAAGTCAAGGACTTGTGTTTTGTTTAATAAAACAACTAAGTGAATGAATCACCTGGGTGGAATGGAAGGAATGGTTTGTGTTGAGTGGTTTACAAGGCCCATTTCTATGGTTTACCTTGTGTATCTCACTTGTGGATGGCCACCCAGGAACAAAGAGATTTGAGATGTCAAATGTTGAGAAGCTTCAAGTGCAGCCACTTGGCATTATGGGCTCTGCCTGGATCATATAGGTTGCAATAACTTAGCCAAATGGACAGTTGGTGGTAGGGGATGATAGGTTGGAACGCGTCCATTCTGGTCTAAGGGAAGGCTTCTGAAAGATCTTGTCTTGGTGAAACCAAGTCTTGTGGGGAAAGTGCACCACCTCTGCAGAGTGTAAAATCTAAGTACTTAGCCATGTCCCTGGTAAAGGACAATTTGAGCATCAATACATGGAAGCTATCAAGAATCTCCTCATCCCAATTTCTAAGTTAAAAACTTGGGGTTAAATAAGGGTTGAAGGATCACCAATTTCTATTGGGAGATGCCTTCGGTGATTTTGTCAAGCAAAAACTTAGTGTTTTCAAATGATAAGGAAAATATATTTTGAGCAAAGCAAGCCTAAGCTCCACTTAGCCAAATGCATGTAGATGATAGACTCCACTATACTACTATAGTTTCACTTGCCAATACAATTCAAATGTATTGACCCTTGTGATTGTAACTTATTATGTTGCAGGTTTGTTTGATGTTAGTGAAGTTTATTGATTAGGATTACAAGTCTACAACCAACATGACTGCCTGTGGCACTTTGAAGATGAAGGACCCCATGCTATTGTTATATTCTACTGCATTGTAATGAGATAGCCAAATGAGCTATGTAAGATGTAATAAATTATTTTATTCCTGGTTATAAAGTTGTATTATGACCTTTGTTTCTTGATATTACATCTTAACTGTGGATGCTAGCTATTGATCCAGAAACTAGCATTGTAAACACAGGGATCTCTACCTTATTAAAGGTTGGGAACCTTACACGTCCGCACCCCGAGTTCTTTGGAGCTCAGCTCAATGATCAGGAAGGAGAAGATCGGCAGTGGCTAGTTGTTGCAAGTCTCAGAGGAAATATTGAACCTCCCACTGCAGAAGGAATTCAGTTCACCTTAAGAGAGAACAACTGGCTCGATGGACTTGCCAGGTCCATGCAGGAAGCTCTTGCCCGTCTATGTGGGCAGAGTGTCAACCAGATCAAGGGTACCCACTTTGAGTTTTGTCCAAGGCGTGATTCTATTGGACAGCCACTGGAAGCCCCATACCACCACGAGCTGAAGACTCGGTTGGACCACCTTAGCTATGATCGTCAGCAGGAACTGCATAATACCCGTGACTACTCCAACCACAAGTCCGCCATCATCAAGACGAAGGATCAGACCATCGCCATGCTAGCGAAGGATCGCAAGTCTCGTCGCCGTCAGCTCGACAAGAAGGAGCGCATCATTGCCCGTATTCGTCACCGTATCTCGGATTTGGAGGAGACCATCCACGAGAGAGACATGCAGTTAGAGGAAAGGGAGAATACCGGAGAAGACCTTCGTGGAGACCCCTACTCCTATCTCAGCGATGATGATGATTTTCTGGAAGATCAGGCCATGGACTTCTTCACCGATGAGGAGGATTTCGCCTTCATCGATGACGATGAGGATGATGAGGATGATGATTACACCGACTCCGAGGAGTAGTAGCACTTGAGCACTAGCGTAGTGAGTTGTATTCGGTCCCACTGTATCATAGTTTCCAGAATGGTTCTTAAAACCATCTGTTTTCCTTTGTGGTGGTGTGTGTTGTATCGTGTGCTATGAATGAATGAATGAAAAGCAAGTTGCTAGAAAATTTGAGTCAAACTTTAAAAACTTTTCAAAGTCCCCAAACCTTAGAAATTTCCCTCTTTTCTCATGATCTATCTCAATCTTCAGATGCCTCATGGAGGAAGTGGTTCATCCCCGGACCCGATGTTGCAGATCCTGCAAATGTTGGTTTCTGACCGGGAAGCTGAAAGAGCCGAACGTCAAGCCAACTTAGCCACCCTTTAGCAGATAGCTTAGCTGGCCCACAACAATCAAGGCCAAGGAAATCAGGACAACCATGGATCTAAGCTCAAGAATTTCCAGAACACCAACCCACTTGTTTTCACTAAGTCGGAAGAGCCCCTAGATGCAGATGATTGGCTGCAATCCATGGAAAACAACCTGAAAGTCGCCGGAGTGGAAGCTAACGAGAAAGTTCTGTTCGCCACCCACTATCTAGCCGGAGATGCAAGAGCATGGTGGAACAGCGTTCGTGCAATGACGGGAGGACAGATGATGACCTGGGAGGAATTCAAGGTCAAGTTCAGCAGAACCCATGTGCCACCGGGTTTGATCAAGAGAATGAGAGATGAATTTAGAGAACTGAAGCAAGGAAGGATGACCGTAGTGGAATACCGTGACAAATTCTTGTCATTAGCTAGGTATGCCCGGATGAGATCGACACCGAAGCCAAGAAGAAATAAAGATTCTTGAATGGTCTGCATGATGAGATGCAGACGGTGTTGGTCAATATCCCCTTTGCTGATATTGAAGCCCTCGTCGACTCTGCCATTCAGATGGAAGGAAAGATCAACCAAGCCAATGAGAACTGCAAGCGCCGCATGATGCATCAGCCAGGAACCCATCATACCCCAAAGTATCGCCCCAACCCATCTTCAGGATTTTCCCCGAGAACCAACAGACCCGCGATGAACCGTCCGACCTATCCCAACCGTGGAAACCCAAGGCCTGGAGGAAACCGCAACAACCCCAACAAATCAGGCAATTTCAACCGTGCACCACCCAAGTTCAACAACAACAATGCTGTCGCCAACACCAACACTGCCCCGAGGACTGGAAGCAATGCTGTGCCTGCTGCAGCAAAGGACAAGTCGCAAGTGACTTGTTATGACTGTGGAAATAAGGGTCACTACTCCAATGGGTGTCCCAAGAAGAATGCCGTAGCCCCCAATGAAAATGCCCCAGCTCAGTAGCAGCGTCGTGTTCAGCCCGGAAGAAGGTTTGCCCCAGGGAATTCGCTCAACCGCAATGTCCGTCTTTTTCTCATGCATGCTGAACAAGCCCAGGAAGCGCCAGATGTCTTGCTGGGTATGTTTTCTGTTAATTCAGCACTTGCTAGAGTGTTGTTTGATTCTGGTGCATCGCACTCATTTGTCACCGAAAAATTTGCATGCACTAGTAAGATTCAAGCAACCAAACTGAAGCATGTTATGATTGTTCAAATCCATGGCATAGATTTTTATGCTAACTTGATAGTACTCGGAACTAAAGGTTTGGAAGTAGTACTAGGAATGGATTGGATGTCGAAACATAAAGGATTAATTGACTGTGCCAAGAAAGCCATAACCATGACCAGTACAGCTGGAGTATCAGTCGAGCATGTATCTGAAACCTTACCTCGTCAATTCAAGTGCAACAAGAGTATAGCCCAACCTACCATTGAACAAGTCCATATAGTTTGTGAATACCCCGATGTATTTCCAGATGTTTTGCCCGGTATGCCCCCAGATCGGGATATCGAGTTTATCATTGAACTAATCCTCGGAACATGACCCATAGCCCAGAGACCATATAGTATGAACCCGTCTGAACTAGCAGAACTGAAGAAGCAACTGGATGCCATGTTGGAAATTGGATTGATTCAACCAAGTGCGTCACCATGGAGATAACCTGTTCTGTTCGTGGACATGAAATATCGAGGTAACCATTTGTGTACGGATTATCGGAAGTTGAATGATGTCACTATCAAAAACAAATACCCGTTGCCCAAGATAGAAGATTTGTTTGATCAGTTGACAGGTGCCAAAGTGTTTTCTAAGATTGATCTTAGAACTGGCTATCATCAACTCAAGATTCGCGCAGAGGATATTCCCAAGACTGCCTTTACCACCAGATATGGATTATACGAGTATATTGTCATGCCTTTTGGATTAACTAATGCCCCCGCTTATTTCATGAATCTCATGAATAAGATTTTTATGGACTTCCTGGATAAGTTTTTCATTGTTTTCATCGATGACATTCTGATTTATTCTAAATCAGAAGAAGAACATGAGCTACACCTAAGGACCATTCTTGGAACCCTTAGAGAGCATCAGTTGTATGCCAAGTTTAACAAATGTGAATTTTGGTTACAGGAGGTAGGATTCCTCGGCCACATTGTATCAGCCGGAGGAGTTGCCGTTGACCCTGCAAAGGTGAAATATGTCAAAGATTGGCAAGCCCCAACCACCCAAACCCAAGTTCGTGCATTTCTCGGATTGGCGGGATACTACCGCAAGTTCGTATAAGGATTCTCGAGTATCGCTAGACCCATCACCCAATTGCTGAAGAAGGACAAGAAGTTTGAATGGACGGACAAATGTGAAGCGAGTTTTCAAGAACTCAAGAGGAGATTGATTTCAGCCCCAATCTTAATCATGTCGGATATCACGAAGCCCTTTGACGTGTATTGTGACGCATCCAAGATCGGTCTCGGATGTGTGCTAATGCAAGAAGGAAAAGTTATATCCTATCTATCTCGACAACTGAAACAACATGAGCAGAACTATCCAACCCATGACCTCGAGCTCGCAGCCGTAGTTCTAGCCCTGAAGACATGGAGGCATTACCTGATGGGAAATCGTTGTGAGATTTATTCGGATCACAAGAGCCTAAAGTATATATTCACTCAGAAGGAGCTGAATATGAGACAGATAAGATGGATTGAGCTAATCAAGGATTATGATCTAGACATTTACCATCACCCCGGTAAAGCCAATGTGGTAGCAGATGCCCTTAGCAGATTGTCGTGCCGCTTTAACTCTATGATTTTGAAGGAGCAACCAAGTCTGCACAAAGAGATGGAAGATTTCTGAATGGAATTAGTGAGTGAAGGATTTTTGGCTAGCATAGAACTTCAACCCACTTTGATCAGCCAGATCAAGGAGGCACAGAAAGTAAATGCTAGTATCAAAGGAATCAAGCGTCGTATCGGTACAGGCAAGGTACCCGGATTCACCGAAGACGAAGAAGGAGTTGTGTGGTACAAAGGACGCCTTTGTGTACCAGCAGATTCTGAGTTGAAAGAAGTTATTCTGAAGGAAGCTCATGATACTCTTTATTCTATCCACCCCGGAGGAACGAAGATGTATCAAGATTTGAAAGAACAATTTTGGTGGCATAAGATGAAGAGAGAAATCGGAAGCTATATCGCCAAGTGTGATATATGTCAGCGAGTTAAGGCGGGACATCAAAGACCCGCTGGATTGTTGCAACCATTGCAGATTCCAGAATGGAAATGGGATTCCGTTGGAATTGGCTTTATCACCGGATTGCCTACTTCTAGTAGGGGAAATGACTCTATCTGGGTCATAGTGGACAGATTGTCCAAAGTCGCCCATTTCTTACCAGTCAAGACCACATATCAGAGTTTGAAGCTAGCGGAGTTATACATCGCTAGAATCGTCAGTTTGCACGGAGTCCCCAAGAACATCATATCTGATCGAGGAACTTAGTTTACCTCGAGATTCTGGAAGAAAGTCCAAGAAGGTTTAGGAACCCGACTAGATTTCAGCACAACTTATCACCCTCAGACCGACGGACAAACAGAGCGAGTAAATCAAATACTCGAAGATATGTTGAGAGCATGTGTGTTAGAGTATGGATATAAATGGGAAGACTGTCTACCGTTTGCTGAATTTTCATACAACAACAGTTATCAAGCAAGTCTGCAAATGGCCCCATTTGAGTTCATGTATGGAAGGAAGTGTCGCACCCCTTTGAATTGGTAAGAAGTAGGAGAGAGTCAGATTTTCGGACCCGACATCCTAGGAGAAGCAGAAGAGAAAGTTCACAAGATTCGTGAGCACCTCAAGACAGCCCAATCAAGGAAGAAGAGTTACACCGGCAAGAGATGTCGAGACCTCGCCTTCAACGTCAGAGAGTTTGTGTATCTGAAAGTGTCACCATTGAAGGGAATGCAGCGTTTCCAACTGAAGGGAAAGTTAGCCCCCAGATATATCGACCCTTCAAGATTCTGAACCGTTGAGGAGAAGTATCGTATCAATTGGAACTGCCAGAAGAGATGTCAGCAGTGCACAATGTGTTCCATATCTCATTACTTCGCAAATGCCTCGAAGTTCCGGAGAAGACTGAAGTATTCAAGAACATTGATCACCAGACCATAGAAATCAACGATGACCTGACCTATCCCGAAGTACCCATCCGTATTTTTGTAAGAAGCTTTCAGAACTACCAGAACCCGAGGCATCAATTTCTCAAGATTCAGTGGAGCAACCACACAGAAGAAGAAGCTACCTGGGAGCATGAAGATCACATCAGGACGGAGTTTCCCGACCTCTTCAAATCGTAGGTAATCTTTTTCGTCCTTTTTCAAATCTCGGGACGAGATTTTGTTTAAGGGGGGGAGGGTTTGTAACATCCCAAAAATATTAAACTTGGATCAACAAACTCTAATCATCAAAATTAGGGTTAACAAAAACTTTCCCAACTAAAAATATGAAAGCATTCATATGTGTGTGTATTCAAAATTTGGATTCTTTTGAATTGCCATGGTTCTGTGTTTCTTTGCTTGTAAAATGATTATTAGGTGAAATAAACATCATCTAAACAATCCCCAAACTTTTCCCAAAGACAAACAACTCAAAATAAACAAATGAAGTGAATGGTCATTTTTGCCAAATTAACTCTCATGCCTACTTTGGCCATCCCTAGTTTTCAAAACTTAACAGAAACATTTGTGGATCTTTGCACCCCTTGTTAGTACTCATAATAAGGTACCAAGGCCCACTTTGTGATCATCCAAAAACATTCAGATACTAAGTTTAAATGACAATTTAAAATTGAATCTATATCATATGGGAAGATCCCACTATTTCAAAAACCACTAAAACAAGCTCAATTTTCAAAACCCAAGCACCCACAGAATCCTCAGCACATGCCTAGCACACCCACCAAAAATATTTTCAAAATTCTAAAGTAAGTTTCTTGCGGCCATTTCATCAAACACTTGGCAGTCAAATTTAAACCAAATCAAATTCACTGTTTTTAATTGTGTTTTGGCCTAACTTGTTCCCTCTCTAGCTAACAGCAACCATCTAGTAGATCATCTAGCTTAATTGTAAACCTCTAGCACCACTGTGAGCTTGCCTTGCCATCAATGGTGAGCAGGCCGAGCCGCACCATGCCACCCCAAGGTGGACAACAAGCTAGAGGAAGAACTAGCTGCGCGCACCTTGTCTGGGAGGTAGCCAGCACCTCACCGCCGCCCACTGTCCCCTCCCCGAGCCAGTACAAGTCGTGGACCACCAGGAACGCCGCGCGCCTAGTGCCACTGAGACATTCCAAGCCCGCTCCAGAGCGCCGCACCCGGTACGCGTGCACACGCCGCCCCTCGACCACAGCCCGTTCCCACCGCTTCGCCATGATTCCAGGAACACGCCAGACACCCCCATTCCCCGCCCCGTGCCTCACAGCCACCGCTCGCCATCGAAGACGTCGCCTCTGCCGCACAGGGCACTGCACGTTCCCGACCGATTGCCACCGCCCCTAAGCACGCATTCAAGTTCTTGACATCGCCAGGAGACCGCGCGTCGATCGCCAACCTTAGCCATGCCGCTAGCTGCCCATAGCCATGTCGCCACTGTCGCCTGCCCATCCCTCTCGGTCTTGCCGTCGAGCCTATAAAAGGATGCCACCCCCAGCCGTTTGAAGCACACCATTCCACTCCCCTCACCTCACTGATCGTTCCACCCTCTAGCCAGAGCACGAGGAGCAGCAGCTCGCCGGAATTGCGCCGGAGCAGGCCGCCTCTGGAGAAGAAGGGGGCCGTTGATTTCGAGCATCCCCGGAGCTGCCTCGACCGTCCCTGAGCTCGCCGTCGACCACTCGTTCGTTTGCCCGCCTCGCCGTCATTGCTGGAGCCCTGGTATGCCCCCTATGCACCCCCACTAAGCCGCTAGGGTTCGAGCTTGCCGGTGACATGTTCATCGTCGACGACGATCCCCAGCCGTAGATCCCCCTTCTAATCCAACAAACCACACAACCCCGTACCGCTTCGCGCGTTATGAGCCACTAACTGGTGGAACCCCCCTGTCAGCTAAGATCCGCGCTGCGGAGTGACACTGGGTCGGCCCTTAAACCTCTCCCGCGCGACCCAATCGTTTGAATTTAGATTTTTCCATTTTAATTCAAACTCAGTTCTGTTCCTAGATTCAAAAATCAACCCAGCTCGATTTAGTGAACCAAAATACATGAAACTAATTTTGTTATAAAGATACTAAAATGCTTAATCCAAGCCCGTTGGATTCAAATCATTTGGATCTGTAGATCAACCTTGGTAAAAATAACAAGGGAGAAGATTTTCTACATTCAAACATTTTTCAAAATTTAACCATAATAGCTTTTGAGTTGATTCCAACTCTCAAAAATCACATTTGATCATACCTTTCAGAATATATAAAAACATTTGGGTTTACTTATAGAAATAATGTTCAAGCAACAAAATAATGCCACATAGGCATTTCTAGTCACTCTATTTAATTAAAATAAAAAGGTTAAACCTTATTAAGTTGTGACACCACATTAAATCACATTCCCATGTACTGAAATATGTGGTGATGACATGTGTCAACATGATCCCATGTTTGAGTTGGAGAATATTAAATCTTAAGTAATTTTTCAATGAGTAGAAATTACTTTTCTCAAATTAAAATAAATAAGACAAATGTTTTAAGCTTGTAATGATAGGTAATGATGCTATATCATCTATAGTACATCTTTGTGTGATGATTGAAAATAGTTAAGTATTGTTTGGTGATTGTGTACCTCGTATTTATTTATAGACGCTAGTACCGACCAAGGATATGAGGAGGAAGGAGGATACTACGAGGAAGAAGCCGAGGAGAACTTCAACCACTGCTCTGCACAAGGCAAGCCTAATACTACTAGTTGATTTGGCAAGCTAACCCTTGCAAGATACCCTACTTATGCAAGCTAATACTTGCTTGTTACCATGCCAACTATATGCCTTAAGCATATGTGATCCTACCCACTTGATAACCCAATCCTAGTTTTACTTGCAAGCTTTATACTTTATTTATTTATCAAAGCTTTCTCTTATAGTTTACTTAAGTGACTTGTAGATTCTAGAAAGATAATTGAAGGTTGCATAAAGAGCATTAAATTTGGCCTAAGTAGATAATCTTGATGTCATCCTAAGGCATGAGATTGAACTTCATTAATCTCCACTTGTTTACCACCCCTCCTTAGTAACGCCACTTATAGATGCTAGTGCTAAGCATAAAACTTGATCAACTTTAGATGGGAATACTTGGTGAAAATGGTTATGAAAACCTTGGAATGATGAGTCATTCTACTGAAATTTTTTGACATGTGTTTTCGAACACCAGATGATTTTGATGATGAAAACGTTGAGGCATGAGCCTGAGCCCCTTATAAAACTGATGGTTGTCTAGATGCGATACCATTCCAATTTTACCGTACAACCACAATACCCGAAAATTGGGTAGGGCTTAACTGGAAACTTATATACCTTAGTATGGGTTCCCTCACGGCCAAGGTCTGAGCTGAGGCTACCTTGTGAAGATTGTCCACCTGTGCAGTACCCAAGATGACAGTTGGTCATGGTTGGGAGGCCAAATTCACAGGAGAGGTGCCTATACTAGGGCGTGTAATTGAAAGGTTAGGATTGATTATCCGCATTCTGAGTATGGTGAATTCAGGATTTGTTCCTGACGGATGTATCAAATGTTGTGGTGAAAGTGTACAATCTCTGCAGAGTGTCAAACTATTCGAATAGCTGCGTCCGCGGTTATGGACAGTTGGAGTGGCCATACTGTTCCCCCGTCAGATGTTTTCAAAATGACTTGTGAAATGAATTGAGACTTTGACTTGACCACAACAGAGTTTTATATGAAATTCAAGTTCCCACTTAGATGTTATAAAATTTCAACTAGCTTTCTTTGCTTCTGAACTTAGTAGAGGTAAATCTGGCTTTTTGCAAAACAACCCTAGAGCTTAGTGTCCTACTACAAAAAACCCCTTAACTTGTTAGTATTAGTTTGCGAGTACTTAAAGAGTACTCGTGGCTTTGTCCCAGGCTATTTCCATGGCCAGACTATGAAGAGGAGTACCAGGATGATGGACCACAGTAAGGTTACGGCAACTAGGATCATCTCCCATCGTCAGCATTGCTTGTGACCTCGAAGATGGAGCTTCGCCTACGCTACCTTTATTATTACGTTATTCCGCTGCTTGAGTTGTATTAAGAACTGGATCATGAGATCCTTATTTGTGTACGACATTATGTATGGTTTGTAATGGATGATGTACTGTGATATCCAAATCTGTTATGTCTCACAAAAATGGTAATTCTGGGATTGCGATGTATGGCATAACAGGCATCTGGGATTAAAAATCCGGGTGTTGACATATATAGATGGTACACGCAAGGTTGGTCTCACTTTTCAGAGGTCGCATTCCACCTTGCTTAGTGCTTATTCAGATGGAGACTGGGTAGGAGATTTATATGTCAGATGGTCAACTAGTAGTTTTGCTATTTTTTTTGTTCTAACCTTGTTTCTTGGAGTGCCAGAAAATAACCTACTGTATACAGGTCAAGTACAGAGGTTGAGTATAAGGCTTTTGCAAATGCCACTGCTGAGCTTATTTGGGTTGAAGCACTTGTTCGTGAACTTGGTGTTACCCTCAAGAAGAAACCATGTCTATGGTGTGATAATCTTGGTGCCACCTACCTGTCTACTAATCCTGTGTTTCATGCATGCATAAAACATACTGAGATTGATGTTTTACTTTGTTTGAGAATGAGTTGCCAATAAGAAACTTGATGCCAGGTTCATCTCCAGCAAGAATCAGATTGCAGATGGCTTTATAAAAACATTATGTTACAAGAAACTGTAGGGGTTCGTAGCATGGAAAACAAAAAAAATCTATCGCATGAACACACACAAGCCAAGATCTATCTACTAGATTGTAGCAACGAGTCAATAGAGTAGTAACCCTCGAAGATCCAAAGCGGTTAACGAGAGCAGATTCTCGTGGATGATGTAGTCGTACACTTCCGATCTCAAGCTCGCGTAGACGATCCTTCCGGCGCTGCGTTCTGGCAGCGCTTCCACAGTCGGTCACACGTTAGGTACTCAATGAAGACCTTCCTCTCCCTTGTTCCAGCAGGCAGCGGAGGTTGTAGCAGTCTCCTCGTGATTCCGGCAGCACGACGGCGTGGTGTCGGAAGTAGAGGGGAGATCTCGCAGGGCTTCGCCTTAAGTCGGAGTGAGTATGGTGTGAAATAACATGTGAGCCCCCATGTGTGGTTTTGGTAATTAATGACAATCTTTATGGACTAATGTGTGTATTAAGTTATACTTGTAGGATTTGTCCATTGACATCGGTTGCAGCATGTGTTGGCTTCAAGGTCGATGAAATGAGAAGAAGATGTGATGTGCAAGCTCAAAATGCGCCATCTATAGAAGATCTCATGTTTGATGCTTTCCATCCCCGGTGATCATGGATCGATGATGAGAAATCAAGAAAGGCGTTCCATCTTGAGAAGGTCAAGTTCGTCTACATCGAGCTCAAGTGGAACGCTCAAGGCAAAGGTATAGTCTTGATAGGTTTTCCCTTTTGCCGGTCTCATGTTGTGTGTGGGAGACCGGGTTTAGGATAGATAACCGTACTATCAAGAGGGGCTCTCGAATGAGTAACTCAGTCACATTATTCGGCGAGAGCTCAATCCTTTGCATATTTGCATCATCATGTTTGGTTGTTATTTGGTCTTATCCATGTGAGGATATAGAGCTTGTGGTAATCTCCATAACAAGCTCTTGTTCATCAAAATCGGATCTTCCGTTTGTATCTTTTGTTGCGATTTTGATCTTGGCGGCTTTTCGGTTTCTCACCAAGTGAGGTATCTCACATTATTATACATGATACATTCTCACTTGGTGATAACCAATATTTTCACCTCTTATAGGGTAGCTCATGTCGTCCTCTTTCCAACGCAATTGGAATCGGGTCGATCGGAGTTACCAATCAAAAGTTATAGCGGTTTGAATTTTCCTAGGTACCAAAATGCGGCACCAAAAAGCGGTAGTACCGCATTTTAGTACCTAGCACGGCAGAAGGTTTTTGACTTCGTAATTTGTATCTATCCTCCCTTGCTGTACTATGATGTTTCTTCGCATGATATTGTAGAGGTTGTTGTCCTCTTCGAAACGAGCCCAAGATCATCGAAATCGGAGTCCGGATGCAAAAGTTATGGCTGTTTTTGTTCTGTGATGACCGGTAGTACCGGACCAGGATCCAGTAGTACCGGGGTCCGGTAGTACCGCATTTTGGTACCGGGGAGCACAGAGAAAAATGCGTCTGGCATCCCAGGAATACCAGGGAATGTCCGGTAGTGCCGGGAAAGTCCGGTAGTACCGGGGAAAAGTCCGGTAGTACCGGGAATCGCGTTTTTGGGCTGCAACGGTTGGATTTTGGAGGGACCTATATAAGGGGCCTTCTTCCCCAATGGTTCCTCAACCATTCTTGCCAGTTTTCCCCTCCATTGTTGACCTTCTTGATCTTGCTTTCTCTCAATCCCTCCGATGATTCTTGCATATTCTTGAGGGATTTGAAAGAGGAGATCTAGATCTACAATCCCACCAATCAATCTCTCCTCTAAGTGAGGGGAACATATTGGGATCTAGATCTTGGAGTCTTTTGTGGATTTCCTCCATTGTTCTTCCTCTCTTATTCCCCCATAAGCTTTTGTAGCTTTGGTGGAATTTGGGAGAGAAGAATTTTAACACCTTTATGGTGGTCTTGCCATTTGCATTTGGTGCATCGTTTTGAGTTCTCCTCGGAGGATTTGGTTCGTGTGACTCATTGGAGCTTGTCCCTCTTGGGTTCTTGGAACCCTAGACGGTTTTGTGGCCTTGGTGGCATTGTGGCCTTTTGTGGCATTTGTTGAGAGCCTCCAATTAAGTTGTGGAGAAGTGCCCCAACCTTGTGAGAGGTTTCGCTTTCCACCGACAAGTGCACCGATAGTGGAAGTGTGGATCGATCCCGTTAGGGTGAGATTCACCGGAGAATAAGGGAGGCCTTTTATGGCGTTGGTGGTTTGGTACCACCCCTCTCCAAACGAGACGTACTCCATGTTGGGAGGAACTCGGTAAAATATCGGTGTCCCCGCGTGCCTCGGTTATCTCTATACCCGAGCTCTTTACTTATGCACTTTACATTGTGATAGCCTTCGTGCTAGAAGTAATATATATCTTGCTATCACTTTGTTGCTTTTATTTCTTAGCATAAGTTGTTGGTGCACATAGGTTAACCTTAGTTGTTCTAGGTTGTGCTTAACAAAGTAAACACTAGTTTTATTCCGCCTTTGTTGAGCCACTCTAGGAAAAGTTTTAACCGCCTATTCACCCCCCCTCTAGGCAACATCCGTATCCTTTCAATTGGTATCAAAGCCCGGTCTCTCATTTTAGGCTTCACCGCCTTGAGAGTAAAGATGTCGGCTAGGGGATTAGTGCACAATGACATGTTTATATTCGATGGCACAAATTATGATATATGGAAAACTCGTATGCTTATTCATTTTCAGGACATGGACCCAAATTTGGAGCGTATTGTAGATATAGGTTTTTCTCCTCCTATGGAGTTCAAAAATCTATCTTGTGAGGATGAGAAAAACTTATATCTTGATGCTCAAGCTTCTAATGTGCTTGTTAATGCTTTGAGCTATGTAGTTACATCTTCAATCATTCCTTTTTGGAGCGCTCATGAGTTATGGACAAAACTTCAAGATAAATATGTTGTGTCCAACATTATTGAGGATGATTGTGTTGCTTCCACTTCCGGTCGAGATGAGTTCTCATCCTCTACCACTTCACCAACATGTAACTTTTCACAAGGTAATGATATGGTGAGTGGTGATAGAAACTGCAATAGTGTGCTTACTATTTGTAATCCCTCATCTCTATCTAGTTACAGTGATCTATCTTTGGACTTTAAAACTTCTAGCACTACCAACTTCTTACATGCTTGTGTTAATAGTCCTTGAATATCATGTAGAAATGACTTGAATAAATCTCATGATGATATGCTTGTGTTGTCTTGTTGCCATGATAAAAATGCTTCCATTTCCTCTAGTGCTTGTGTTGCTAACCATGTAGAGGAAACCGAAGATTCTATGGGCCAAGACATGGTTTTGAATGAAGCCACAAATGCAATCTCATCTTCGCCTTCTTCCGGTACCCACATATGCCTTATGGCTAGGGATTCTAAGGTAACCCCTACTTTGGAACCCATTACCTCTTGTGATGAGGAGGATGTGGATAATGTGGAAGAAGATCTTAATATTGATGATTTATATGAAAAGGGTGAGATTGTTTATCGTGCCCTTGTTAAAAAGGATATTGCTTGCTCTAACTTTGTTGAAGTCTTGGACTTTGCTATTAAGAGCAAAGAACATATTGATAAGTTAGAAACACAAATTAAGGTGCATGATAACAACGTTGATAAAATGTGTAGTCTTGAGCGTGAGTATGCTAATATAATTGCAAATCTAAATAAAGCTCTTGAAGAGGAACAAACCACTAAGGAATCTCTTGAGGAGACCTTTTCTTTAGAGCTATCTAGAGTAAAGGAATCTCATGATAGAGATCTTGAGGTGGCAAGTGATCTCAAAAGTAAAAATGATGAGACTTAAGTTGCTTATGCTAAACTCCTTGAGGATTTTGAGAACCTCAAAAATGGCTCTAGGGTCATAAAGGGTGATCTCATCAAACTCACCGAGTCACATGAGCAACTTAAAGCTTCATATTCAAAATAGCTTGCCAAGTTTCCCTCACCTCTTGCTAATAATGATGATGCTTGTGATACTAACTCTATTTCTTGTGAAGCATCTATTTTGAAGGAGAATGTTGAGCTAAAGGCTCAACTTGCTTTGCTAACTAGCAACTATGGGAAATTAGAAGAAAGTCATGTTAAGCTCTCAAGCTCGCATGAGGATCTTCTAGTTTCCCATGGTAGGCTAAAGTTAGCTCATGAGTCCATCGTGTCAAAGGTAACATCTAGTGGGCCTCATGTGGACATTAGCACTATATCTACTCCAAATGTTATATTGCCATGTGCTAGTCCTTGTAATTCATCCCCTCATAACCATGCTATATCTCGTGATGAATTACATTCCTTGCCTTGTTGCTCTAACAATGTAGCATCTACTTCCTCTAGTACTTTTGTTGAAACTAACCATGTAGAGGAAATCAAAGAGCTCAAGGCTCAAGTCACTTCTTTGAAGAATGACTTTAAAAAGGGTCATCAAGGGAAGGTCGCACTCAACAAAATCTTGAGTGTGCAAAAATCTCCCAATGACAAGAGTGGGCTTGGATTCAACTCCAGTGTCAAGAACAAGTCCACTATCAAGTTGAAGCACAAGGACAACAAGAATAATGGCTAAGATCAAGTCAAGAATCCGGCTAACATTGTTTGCTTCAAGTGCAAGGAAGAAGGGCACCATGTTAGATCTTGCCCATTGAAGAAAAATCCTCTTAGTGTGAAGCAACAAGGGAAGCGGCCTCAAGCTCCACCTCAAGTCATTAATGGGCCTCTTCCTAAGAGGACTACTCGATCTCTTCCTCTAGTTGTGGCTTCACCTAAGAAGAAAGATGGCAAGAGTAGAACTGGCTACATATGCCGTGAGAAGGGGCACATTTCTTCCGCATGCACTATTGGTAACTCCTCATCCCATCCTATCTTGATTGATGATTCTTATTCTCTTTGTAAGGATGAGGTTGGCAATGTGTTTGCCAAATTTGTTGGTGCTCAATGTGGTGTCAAGAAAAGAACCATTTGGGTTGCCAAGCCTATTGTGAATAACCTCTTAGGACACAACTTGGTTGGGGACCAACAAGCCAAAACTTGATCAATAGGTGTGTTTGTTGGAGGGCATTGGAGTCTTGGCTACATTATGAGGAATTGAGGAATCTTCATCAATTATTATTGTTGTCAAGCCAAGCCATTTGGATTATCATGATTATATTATATTCCCAATGTTCCTCCTTGCGGTAACATATGCTAAACTCTTTACATTGAAAGTTACTCGCCCCTTTGTGCATGTGTTGGTTTTGTATCTTCCATGCTTTTGTACATGTTGTTCTTTCCACTTAATTATCTTGAGGTATCAAGCATATTTGTGTATGATTAGGTGGCACTCCATGTATGTGTGTTTCTTGTGGTTGAGCCTTTCTTGATTATATTTGATATCTTATTTGGCTCTTATGAGAAATTAATGGATTATCCCATTTTTGGGGAGTGTTATGCTTGGGCATTCCACAATCCTAAAATTGTGTGTACATGAGGAATACCACCTAGTATTTATATTGGATTATTGTCTAGTCTCTATGTGGTATAATTCTCATGAGAAAATTAAGTTTTATAATGTCCATTAATTATCTCTATTTGTATCCTTTTGCCTCGTGTTGTTTTTATGGTAGTATCACATTATGGGGGAGTCATATGCTTAGTGCATATTACAATCCTAGAAAATGTGAATATTCGAGGTTGTGTCACTTAGAATTGATATTGATAATTATCTAGCGCCTATGTGACACATTTTCTCATACAAGTTCCAATTTGCTTGAATGCCTTTATTGATCATATTTTGGATCTTGTATATGAGAGTGTTTCTTGGTATGTGTTTCCTCATATTTAGATCTCTATATCATCATGGAAACCATTTGCTTCAAGTTACTCTAATCACTAGTGATTGTGTGACTATTGGAAGCTACCAAGAATCTTGTTCGAAGTATCATTCTTAATTCTTATATTTTGTTATATGCTTCTTGTTGTGACTATGATATTGGATATCCATGCAAGCTACCTTGGGAAAATTATTTCCAATATTTCTTGTCCTTGGACAATGAGTACTCAAGTTATGGTAGAATTTATTGATCATATTCACTTTGGCCTTTGCTTAATCTTGTCCTATCCTTGGCCAAGTAAATGTTTGTGTGCTCCCATGTATTCCTTGCTACTTTTGGATCTTATTATTTTATTGGTATCCTCTTATGTTCTGTTCAATGTAGGTAGTAGTGATGAACTCATTTGTGTGCATTTTGCATTTAAAAGCAAAATTCTATATAATGTACTACTTATGTGTGAGCTCTCCTATATTATTTAGAACACTCGTATTTATGCTTCTTTGTTTGATCCATATGAGGTTTTATGTTCTTGGAACCTCAATCTTTTCGTTTTGGTATTTTGTGCCATCATGAGAAGTTTGGGTAGTTTGGTTTCTTATTGGAACCTTGCTCTTTTTTGGGAGTTGGTTTTGTCTCATTCCTTGTTTCATGTTTTTTCCAATTTTAGAATGAGATAAATCCTTGAGCATTTTTATTTTTATCTATCTTTTGGTCTTTTGGCTTTTGCCTAGTTCATTTGTTGAACTTGTGATCTTTCATGTGTTGAATTGATTCTTTGATACAATTTGGACATCATTTGTCATGTCACACTCTTGTGTGTGCAATCTCAATTTACTTGGTGCTTTTGTTCAAATTGTATCTCTTTTTGGTTCTTGAAAGATTTATGCATGCATATTTACTATATGTTTATATTATGGAATGCTTGCTTTCTTTGATCCAATATATAGGGGAAACTCCACCAAATCCCATCGGCTAAGTTGTGCATGAAATTCAATTTCATATCAATATGCACATATTTATGTGGAGTCTCTCCTATGTATTGTAGTTGCACTAACTACATTGGACCCAATATGTTTGGGGACCATTTTGTACTTAAATATGTTTTAGGTACATTGGAGATATATTGGATGCTTGTCTCTCAATCTTGAAGAAGTGGTGCGTTAATGAAAATTGGAGGCAAGCTATAGGATGATCAATGAATTCATATCCTCTACATCCTACCAATTATATCTCGGTAACAAGTATCTCTTCTCATGCTCATATATCTTGATTCCAACCGTTTGTCGGTTGCCTTCTGGCATGAATTCATGTATTTGTAATTGTTGTATCTCTAGCCATGGTATTAAGAGAACTCTCTATTGTATATGTGTATAAGTTGAGATGGGTATATATAATTGGGACTATACAAAATCATGCATATGATCCTCCAATCCCAAAATGTCAATCTAGCAATTTATTGCCTATCTTTTCCTCAACTTTTCTCATGTGCAATATTGAGATTTTGCTAGTTAAATTTTTCTTGTGATACTTTTTGCCTTTATCCATATATTCCAACTTTCTCCTCTTCCCTTGGTGAAAGTTGTAATATATGTAGTGTGTTGGTGTTTGAAGTCCATTAATGTACAATAAGACATATGTGAGCCTTTGTCCATGCTTTGAAGCAAAAATCTTATTGATATATGTTATGACTTCTTTTTTGCCTTTCATGTGCTTTCTTGTATAATCTTCTTTATGTGTGCATATTTCTTTTTTGGCATATGTCTTTGTGATGTTTTCCATTTAGAGACATATACACATACGAGGAGATAATTTTAGTTGATTTTTAATCCTTGGAGACCACCTTTCTATTTCTTTTGATTCTTAGGTGGCTTCCAAATTTAATTGTATATGAGTGCTTGTTCCTCTTGTTTTCATATTTGGACACTCATATTTGTTCTCTCATGACTTGTATTGTTAAATGAACTTGGATGAGTGAGGATTCCATGATTATGCACCTTGTTCCCAAATGCAATTATCATAATTGGTGCATTATCTTTGGGGAGCTCATCTAATTCATTTAATAATGCTCATTTATCTTTTTTCTCATTTATTGCGTCTTAAATGTTTATGGGGAAGTGAGGATTCCATATTTGTGCATTTTTGTATTGAAATACAACGATTCTAAAGTGCACACAAATCTTTGGGAGCTTCTCTATTTTATTTAAGCATTTATTTGATATCTCATTTGTTGTGCTTGAAATGCTTATGGGGGAGCAAGGATTCCATATTTGTGCAATATGTATTCTAATGCATTTATGTTGAATAGTGCACAAATCTTGGGGAGCTTCTCTATTTGTTATTTAAAGCACTCTCTTGCTCATATCATGATATCTTGTAGGTTCCATTTGAACTCATTTGTTGTTTTCAATTGGTTTGTGGGACCTTGTAATTGCTTGCATCATTTGACTTTATTTATTTTGGCAATCTTTGGGTCCTTGATATAGTTCTACTCCCTCCCAAGTATTCATCATTGGATATGTGCGAAGGCACACATTTGGAGGAATTATTATTAGATTTGCCTTCTAGAACTTGTCACCCATTTCGGCAATCGATGCCAATGGGGGAGAAGTTTTAGAGGGTTTAAGGGAAGTTGGTTTATGCATTGAGTTTGTTCTTGTGCATTTGCCTCTCATGCTCTTGCATCTTTGTCGTTGCTTAGCATGTGGTATATATAGTGGAAACTCCACCAATGATCTTGATTGGCAATATATGCAATGAAATTCAAGTTCATCACACATGCATAGATTGTGGGGGAGTTTGCTATATATATGGTGGTACCAATATCACATACGTATGTAGTATTTGATATTGGTGTTACCAGTTTGTTCATTAAAATTCCTAATATAAACCCTCTTAAAGGGATTGTCATCAATTACCAAAATGGGGGAGATTTAAAGAACATGTGGGCCCCCATGTGTGGTTTTGGTAATTAATGACAATCTTTATGGACTAATGTGTGTATTAAGTTATACTTGTAGGATTTGTCCATTGACATCGCTTGGAGCATGTGTTGGCTTCAAGGTCGATGAAATGATAAGGAGATGTGATGTGCAAGCTCAAAATGCGACATCTATAGAAGATCTCATGTTTGATGCTTTCCATCCCCGGTGATCATGGATCGATGATGAGAAAACAAGAAAGGCGTTCCATCTTGAGAAGGTCAAGTTCGTCTACATTGAGCTCAAGTGGAACGCTCAAGGAAAAGGTATAGTCTTGATAGGTTTTCCCTTTTTCCGGTCTCATGTTGTGTGTGGGAGACCGGGTTTAGTATAGATAACCGTACTATCAAGAGGGGCTCTCGAATGAGTAACTCAGTCACATCGTTCAGAGAGAGCTCAATCCTTTGCATATTTGCATCATCATATTTGGTTATTATTTGGTCTTATCCATGTGAGGATATAGAGCTTGTGGTAATCTCCATAACAAGCTCTTGTTCATCAAAATCGGATCTTCCGTTTGTATCTTGTTGCGATTTTGATCTTGGCGGCTTTTCGGTTTCTCACCAAGTGAGGTATCTCACATTATTATACATGATACATTCTCACTTCGTGATAACCAATATTTTCACCTCTTATAGGGTAGCTCATGTCGTCCTCTTTCCAACGCAATTGGAATCGGGTCGATCGGAGTTACCAATCAAAAGTTATAGCGGTTTGAATTTTCCTAGGTACCAAAATGCGGTAGTACCGCATTTTAGTACCTAGCGCGACAGAAGGTTTTTGACTTCGTCATTTGGATATATCCTCCCTTGCTGTACTATGATGTTTCTTTGCATGATATTGTAGAGGTTGTTGTCCTCTTCGAAACGAGCCCAAGATCATCGAAATCGGAGTCCGGATGCAAAAGGTATGGCTGTTTTCGTTCTGTGATGACCGGTAGTACCGGACCAGGATACGGTAGTACCGGGGTCCGGTAGTACCGCATTTTGGTACCGGGGAGCACAGAGAAAACTGTGTCTGGCATCCCAGGAATCCCAGGGAATGTCCGGTAGAGCCGGGAAAGTCCGGAAGTACCGGGAAAAAGTCCGGTAGTACCGGGAATCGCGTTTTTGGGCTGCAACGGTTGGATTTTGGAGGGACCTATATAAGGGGCCTTATTCCCCAATGGTTCCTCAACCATTCTTGCAAGTTTTCCCCTCCATTGTTGACCTTCTTGAGCTTGCTTTCTCTCAATCCCTCTGATGATTCTTGCATATTCTTGAGGGATTTGAAAGAGGAGATCTAGATCTACAATCCCACCAATCAATCTCTCCTCTAAGTGAGGGGAACATATTGGGATCTAGATCTTGGAGTCTTTTGTGGATTTCCTCCATTGTTCTTCCTCTCTTATTCCCCCATAAGCTTTTGTAGCTTTGGTGGAATTTGGGAGAGAAGGATTTGAACACCTTTGTGGTGGTCTTGCCATTTGCATTTGGTGCATCGATTTGAGTTCTCCTCGGAGGATTTGGTTCGTGTGACTCATTGGAGCTTGTCTCTCTTGGGTCTTGGAACCCTAGACGGTTTTGTGGCCTTGGTGGCATTTTGTCCTTTTGTGGCATTTGTTGGGAGCCTCCAATTAAGTTGTGGAGAAGTGCCCCAACCTTGTGAGAGGTTTCGGTTGCCACCGACAAGTGCACCGATAGTGGAAGCATGGATCGATCCCGTTGGGGTGAGATTCACCAGAGAATAAGGGAGGCCTTTTGTGGCGTTGGTGATTTGGTACCACCCCCTCTCCAAACGAGACGTACTCCATGTTGGGAGGAACTCGGTAAAATATCGGTGTCCCCGCGTGCCTCGGTTATCTCTATACCCGAGATCTTTACTTATGCACTTTACATTGTGATAGCCTTCGTGCTAGAAGTAATATATATATTACTATCACTTTGTTGCTTGTATTGCTTAGCATAAGTTGTTGGTACACATAGGTGAACCTTAGTTGTTCTAGGTTGTGCTTAACAAAGTAAACACTAGTTTTATTCCGCCTTTGTTGAGCCACTCTAGGAAAAGTTTTAACCGCCTATTCACCCCCCTCTAGGCGACATCCGTATCCTTTCATGGTGGAATAAGAGAGGGCCTTGGCGATCTACGGTTTAGAGGCACCAAGGGGGGTGGCTTAGCCGGCGGCTAGGGTTTGGGGAAACCCTAGTCGGCGACTTGGGAGATCCCTAGGCGGCGGCAGCACTTGTGGTGGAGGCGCCATGAGCTAGGGTTTAGGTGTGTGGGTAGGGGGCATCCCTACCCCTCCTTATATAGGTGGAGGGTGGCCGGTTGGGAGGAGGGAGTCCTCCTCCAACTCCTCCTCCTTGGCCGGCGGGTGGAGGGAGTGGGACTTCCTCCCCAAGTAGGTTTCCTACTCTCCCTCCACCAAGCAAACTTCAGATTTGACTTTTCAAATTGGCGTTTGACTTTCAAACTTGGATTTGATTTCTCTCTCCATATTGCCTAGCCAAGTGACCTAGTACATGATTCAACCATTCCACATTGTCATGACATATCCATGTACCCTTCCCCTCCGGAGTGACGGACCTTCCAGACCCTTCTAGAACATTCCTGGTGAAATCACCGGAATCATTCTCGAACTCCGAAGCAGGACTTTCCTTATATAAATCTTATTCTCCGGACCATTCTGGATCTCCTCGTGATATCCCGGATCCCATCCTAGACTCCGAACAACATTCGGTCTCTTGCTCATCATTCCATAACTACTCAACAACATTGAATCCTTAAGTGTGTCTCCCTACGGTTCATGAATTATGCAGACATGACCGAGACACTTCTCCGATCAATAACCAATAGAGGAATCTGGAAATTCATATGGCTCCCACATATTTCTACGATTACTTTGCGATCGAATGAACCACTTACATATGATACCAATTTCCCTTTGTCTCGCGATAGTTTACTTATCCGAGGTTTTGATCGTCGGTATCTCCGCATACCTAGTTCAACCTCGTTACCGATAAGTACTCTTTTCTTGTTCCCGTGATATGTGATCCCTTGTGAGACATTCACATGCTTGCAAGCTAATTGGATGACATTCCACCGAGAGGGCCCAGAGTATATCTATCCGTCATATGGATGGACAAATCCCACTCTTGATCCATGTGCCTCAACACATACTTTCCGAACACTCAATGCCACCTTTATAGCCACCCAGTTACGGTGTGGTGTTTGATGTCATCAAAGCATCCTTCCGGTGATGGTGATTAGCATGATCTCATGGTCGAAGGAATTAGGTTACTATGTATCAGAAAGCTTATAGCAAATGAACTATATTACATGACTTGATCTTTATGCTACGCTTAACTATAGGAGTATGTCCATCATATCATTCTCCTAATGATATGACCCTGTTGTTAATAACATCTCTATATTCATGACCAGGAAACCATGATCATATATTAACCAACAAGCTAGTTTAACAAGAGGCTTTACTAGGGACTCTTTTATGTTTACAAATCACACAAGTATTAATGTTTCCGGTTAATACAATTATAGCATGGTATGTAAACATTTATCATAAGCATGAAGATATGATAATAACCACTTTATTATTTCCTCTTGGGCATATCTCCAACAGTCTCCCACTCGCACTAGAGTCAATAATCTAGTTTCAAACCTTTGTGTATTAAACACCTATGGCTTTCCGGTGTTGTATTTACACGATTGCTAGTGGTCAACTGATCTCCGGATCCGACACTTTTAGGTCCATGTTCTCGTGGTATTGCCGACGAGTACGCCATGAAGGGGTCCTCACAGTGCGTGTTTAGAGACGTGGGGGAAGGCGGACGGTTGACGGGTACAAGGTAACACAGCTTACCCAGGTTCAGATCCCACAACGGTAGCGGAATCCTACTCCTGCTATAAATCACTATAAGGGCAATACGCCGAGTTACAGAGATGTGTTCGATGTGCGAGGTTGTCTGAAGTTGTCTATGAACGTGCCCTAAAGGCTCCCATAGGCCCGACTTATATAGTCGCCAGGTCCTAGGGTTACAGGGAAAAGTCCTAGCCGGACATGTTACAGAGTCCTACACCTTCTATCATTAGTCTTGTGTATCTTGCACTCCAAGGCTCCGGGTACGCTGGTGACTCCACCGTAGCCTTCCTTTATCCGGCATGGGCCTCCCTTCTAGATCCACCTAACTAGGCCACCCAGCAGGCCATAAGCCATGCTACCGACTGTGGGCCACCCGGGTTAGTCGGATAAGAGACATGCTATTAGGATACCCATATAGCATATCCCCAACAGTAGCCCCCGGAGAACTCCGAGATCTTGCGCCGTCTTGCCTCTTCACGTGGAATGCTCCGTCTAGATGGATGTCGGCAAATAGTCAAGCAATATCTTGTAGTCCTCCCAAAGAACCCTGCAAGGTTTTCTCCGTCTTTGATTTGTAAGCCGGAGAAATGCTGAATCTTCCATCGTACTCTTCCGTAGTCAAATTAAATCCGTCCATGCCGGAATCTTCGATGTGAAGGCTCATCTACCCATATCAGCTAGGATAACGTAGGCTTAGGTCAGCGACGCCTCGTAACTCACACATGCAGAGAACGCAATCATATCCGATTTTCCCATGCGAGCGATACGAACCGTTGGCAGCGGCGGTTGGAGACGTGGCGAAATTACCGCGCACGTTCACGAACACGTCGTCTGCGCGGCAACCGTCCGATTAGCTGCACGAATCTTGACGCAGAGTATGATAAATAGTAACCGTGGGACACTTTCCACTTTTTACCTCATTCCTCTCGTGTCATCGTCTTCTTCCTCCATTCGCACGCCTCCTCGAGCTCTCCGCGAGAAACCTCGAAAACCCTAGCTTCCATCTACGTCAGTCGCATCCTTCCAACACTCCATGGCCAGCAGCAGCTCCTCCCCATCAATGGCGGGGTCGAGCGAAGCCGCGGAGAAGCCGGCGAACTCCGTCGTCGTGCCCCCAGAGGGCCTGGTCATCCCCGCATTGGCGGTGATCGAAACCACCGGCGGCGACCATAATCTAGCGGCGCTAGAGCCGCTGGAAGAAGAGCCATACTCACATAAGGGTGACTGGCGCGGCTCGGACATCACCGACCGCGACATACAGGAGATGGTCGCCGAAGGCTACCTCCCCGCGACGGTAGGGCTTGGCTGGCAGGCGGCGCCGGCCGACGAGGTGACACCTTCTCCCCAAGCCGGAGAAAAGGTGTACCTCAAGGCTCAGCTGGTACGCGGCATTTCCTTGCCCATCTCCCACTTCTTTCTCTCCGTCTTGAACCACTACAAGGTCCAACCCCACAACCTCTCCCCCAATAAAATCTTAGTGCTTAGCAACTTCGCGGCACTTTGCGAGGGTTACCTAGGGATAAGGCCTAGGTTAGACTTGTTCGTGTACTTTTTCACCGTCAAACGTGAAGCCGGACATAGTAAGGATGAGCTTAGGAACTGCGGCACCATAAGCTTCAAGATTCGACCTGGCCGGCGGTTCCCCGACATCGTCGGTCACGAGTCCTGCAAGAACTGGCAACGGACGTACTTCTACGGCCCTGACATTCCTTTGGCGGGCCGAGAAGTGACGTACCCGGACTTCGTGGATGGAGCCGTCGCTGAAGTTTCTACATGGAGATCCCATGCCTCCCTTCCCTCCGACCTCGACGCTTCTCGCCCAATAAGGCGGATCGAATGGTTCTAGAGGCGGGCTTGACCGGCTTGGACCTAGCCATGTGCTGGTTCATCAAGCGAATCCAACCTCTGCAGCACCGCGCGAAGTTCATGCACGAGTATACTAGCGATCGAAGGGATACCCTCCGGATCTCCATGGATAACTTCTCGAGCGACTCCGTCAAGCTCTGCCTAAAGGACATCGTCAAGGTGAAGGATAAGAAGCGTGGCTTCACTATCACCTATGACATGTTTTTAGACGGCAAGTGCCCAAAGGTAGGTATTTATTTTCCGTATACGACATATGCTCCAGTTTTTCCGTCTTGCCAATACCATCTTATCTAACACGGTGATTTCTCACTTAACAGCTTAGCGATCTAGATGAGGGCAACCTGGCTGCCCAAATCTATGATCCAAAGATGAAGGAAGTCACGGTCGTGTCCGACGACGATGTCCCGTTGGCGCGAAAGCGGAAGAGCTCCACCTCTGACGCTGCCGACGGAGGCAAGAAAAATAAGACGGATGGTGGAGCCTGAAAAAAGAGTACCGCCGCCCTGGAGGCGAAAAAGAGAAAAGCCACCGGGATTTTTGCCAAAGCGCCCCCCTAGTGTAAGCTTATCATTCTCCGACATTGTCTACTTATCTGTCTTGTTTCTGTACTTATGCACTTTGCATGCTTCAGGAAGAAAGCCACGACCAGCCTCAAGAAGTCCTCCAAAACTTTGGGGGCTTCTAAAAATATCAAGGACATGCTGCATCATGACTCCTCCCCCGCCATCGCCCTGCTACTCCTGCCGTCAAGCCTTCCTCTGCCCCGACAAGCTCTCAAGCCCAGGAGGCACCAGGCCCTTCCGCCATGGAAGTGGATTCTGGCGCCTCTACCGAACTCGCTGTTGTCGGCGAGCAGGCGACGCAGGAGATCACTGCTCTACAAATGGCTGAAGCTCCGGCTAAGGATGCCATTGGTAGAGGCAAGGCGGTGGTGGGAGCTGGTACCTCTGCTGAAGGCGGTGCCCCTACTCCCCAGAAACCCTTTGAGTTTCCGAAGATAGTTTACCCGGTGCTCACGCCGAGTGACACAACTCTGGTTCCTAGAGGAGTACCGTCATCTCCGACGTGCGGTCTTGAGGAGCTACTCCGACAAGCGGATATCTTGCAAGGAAATAGCATTTCCTTCGACAAGCTGCTGACCGAGAGTGCTACAAACCTCAAGATTATTTCACTTGTAAGTTTTTACTTTGCCTTTTCCATTTCATATGAGTATCCCACTGTAGCCCCCGAGGATGTAGACGGAAAACCATAGGTTTTGCATCTATATGCTCTAAGAGTGACTAAGTTAGAAAAAACTCTCACTTTAGCCCCCAAGCATTTAGATGGAACAAACTATTCCGACTAGATGCTTTAAGAGTAGCATACGCAGTGTTCATAATTTTCAATACTATAGCCCCCAAGCCTCTAGTTGTAACTGAATTAGTTCCGACTAGATGCTTAAAGAAAAGCTAAGCAGATTCCGAGTTAAAAACTTTATACTGTAGCCCCCAAGCTTCTAATCGAGAACTAAATTAGCTTTGACTAGATGCTTAAAGAAAAGCTAAGCATATTGCTAAGTTAAAAAACTCTTGCTGTAGCCCCCGAGCGCCTAGGTGGAAAGTTTCCGACTAGGTTCTCCAAGCAGACTAAACAACGGTTTAACTTTTTCCTTTTTTCCACAGAACGAGAATGCTCGGAGGGGTATGGCCAACGACAAGTACCAGAAGATGCGTGCAGATCTTGAAGCCGAAAAGGGTAAAACTGCCATCTTGAAGGAATAGATAATCAAAAACAAGAGTCTGTTTTCTTTTTGCGCATTTCCGTCTTATTTTTGTGCCCATAATCTCCGAGTACTCACTATGTACTTTGTTTTCTCCGACTTACAGAGCATGTCGCCAAGGCCAAGGATATTGTCGATCGGTCCAAGCACATCCAGCAGCTGGACAGCAAGAACAGAATCCTTAAGAAGGAGAGGGAAGAGATGCTGAAGATGCACGAGGATTCCATGAAAGGCCTGCAGGATTCCGCCTCCGCGGAAATCAATCACTTGAAGGAGGAGCTTGTGATCTTAAAATATCAGAAGCAAGCTGTTGATGAGCAAAACCAACGCCACAACGAGGCGTTTAAGCTCCTCCAACAAGAGAAGGAATCATTGGCGGATACCCTCTGGCAAGCCAAGTCCAGCATCTTCAGTAAGTTTCCTCCGCCTTGTATTTCTGTAGTCTGGATACTTAGAGTTTATTGAACTCATGCGCTCCTTGTCGGAATTTTCAGCTCCTATGGGTTTAACCCGCTCGCCTCCTTCGGACAAGGAATGCATGGTTCTTGCCGGCAACTTCATCAACACCGCCATCACCCAAGCCAAGGAGATTGCCAAGTCCCTCCAGATATACATCAAGGCCTTAGACTCCATGACGAAGTACTCGGAGATTCTGCGCCGAGCCCCCGAGCATGTCACGAGCTGGAAAGCTTCATGTGCACGGGCTGGCGCAAGGATGGCGCTCTCAATGGTGAAGGCACACTACGAAGGTGCCGACATCGACACGGTGACCTCTGGTATCCCCGACATTGACGATGACGGCAAAGAGATTGATCACGAAGCCATCCTGTCATCACTCGCGGGTTATGACACCAGAGTTGCCGAGTTGGTGGACATCGACGTCTTTGTGCCCATGAACACCATCGACAGCGTCAACCAAGATTCCTCCGAGTCTCATCATAGCACCGACGTTGAGGGTGATTCTCCGGCTAGGGACGATGCTGCTTCCAAGTCTCCTGCGCCCAAAGAATGAAAAACACTATGTAATATTTGTTTCACCTTTGGTGTATGCGCGGAAAAAATTTGGCGATGTAACTTAAGGCGGAAAACAATGGTTGTTATGTCCTGCTACTTAAGAACTAATTTCCAGCATGTATATATTTTTTAAGCAAGTGCTGGCTTATCCATTACTTTGGTTCTTATGCTTGACTTTTTGTGAGTCGGAAGACTCGTTGTCGGAACCATGCACTTAGGTGATAATGCCCAATGGCACCGTCAATAACCTGAGCACAAAATCGCCGACAATAAGTGCCAAAAGTCACTACTCCAGAATCCACATAAAAGTGACAAAGAACGTGTAGACCAGAAAACTTAAGCTAACACCTGTAGGCGGAATTTTCACAAGTGCAAACGCAAAGCTTGTGCATAAAGGTTTTACATGATCCAAAAATGAACACTAAAGGAAGTAAAAGACTCAGAAATATGAGTGAACCAAAGAGCTTTATTTCATTGATCATATAAGAGATACACAATTAGATAAAAAATGCTAAGTGTAAAAAGGACGTAGCTGTGCTATGTTCCATGGCCGATCAAGCTCCGGGTAGTCATCATCCGGGTCACGTCGCTTACGCTGATGATCCTCGTTGGGTCTATCCTTTAGTTCACGATTGTCAACAAGGTAGTAAGACCCATTGAGCAGCGCCTTGCTTATGATGAACGGTCCTTCCCATGGCGGGGATAATTTGTGTGACTTCTTCTGCTTAAGTCGGAGCACCAAATCCCCCTCTTTAAATGAGTGATGCCAACGCGGTGATTATGGTAGCTGCGTAGATTCTGCTGGTAGATGGCGGATCTTTGGCATGCCAAAACGCGCTCCTCCTCGAGAAGGTCCACATCTAGGCGTCTGGATTCTTCAGCGTCATCCTCGTCGTAGGCGGCAACTCTTGGTGCATCGTGGAGGATGTCGGAGGGCAGGATGGCTTCTGCTCCATATACCATGAAGTAAGGGGTGTAGCCGGTAGATCTGTTGGGTGTAGTTCATAAACTCCACAGCACAGATGGCAATTCTTCCACCCAGGCTCCAGCTGCTCTATGTAGCGGTGCCTCAAGACGTGGCTTGATTCCCTGCAGAATTAATCCATTGCCTCTCTCAACTTGACCATTGGATTGTGGGTGTGCCACATATGCAAGGTCAAGTCGGATGCCTTTGTCCCAGCAATATGCCTCCACTTCTCCAAGTGATAAATTGCTACTGTTGTCGGTGATGATGCTATGTGGGAGACCAAATCTCACCACTAGATCTCGGACGAACCTTAGGGCAGTTACCCCATCAAGCTTTCAAATGGGTTTAGCTTCTATCCATTTAGTGAATTTGTCAACTGCTACAAGCAGATGTGTAAATCCACAAGGTGCCGTCTGTAACGGTCCCACCATGTCCAGCCCCCAGACCGCAAACGGCCAAGTTATTGGTATTGTTCGCAGTTCTTCAGCAGGAACATGTGGTTGTCGGGCATAATACTGGCATCCCATGCATGTCTCAACCAGCTTGTCGGCGTCCTCCTTCGCGGTCAGCCAGTAGAATCCTTGCCAGAAGGCTTTCGTGACCAACGATCGAGGAACGACGTGATGCCCGCAATCTCCGAGATGGATTTCGCGTAGGATTTCCATACCTTCTAGCTGGGAAACACACTTTAGGTATACACCAGTAGTGCTCCTTTTATAGAGTTGCCCATTAATTATGGTATAACTCTTTGCTCGTCGTACTATTTGCCGTCTTTCGACTTTGTCATCGGGCAGAGTTCCGTGTTCGAGATATTCCATGAACGGTTTTGTCCAAGCCGGAAGGACCTTAGTCACCATGTTGACGAAAGAGTCAGCTCTATCCGGGTTGTCGATGTCGGCGCCCTTCACGGATGGTTTGCGTAGATGCTCTAGGAAAAATCCTGGCGGAATTCGCTTGCGCCCTGATCCAAGCTTAGACAGCAGATCTGCCGCCTCGTTTTGCTCCCTAGGCACATACTTGACTTCGTAGCCCAAGAAGCTCTTGGCTATCTCGTCCACTTTGTCTCGATATGCCGCCATCATAGGGTTCCGCACATGGGACCGAGCCTCCCGACCAGGAACTATGCCGTGGAAAACGGTGCTGGTCCGCCTTAGGTTTGCCTCCTTCAAGTTCATCTTCTGCAGTGTATCCAGGTACATGATGTTGATGCTGCTTCCACTATCCACCATGCACTTGGTGAACTCCACGCCGTCAATCAATGGGTTGATGACCATGGCGTACTGGTTCTTCGTGGGCACAAGGTCTGGGTGGTCCGTCCTGTCCCAAGTTATTGGAACCTCCGACCAGCGCAGGTACTAGGGAACTGGGGGGAGAGTGGCCATCAGGATCCTCAGAGAGGTCTTCTGTTGTCGGACGGTGGGGGTGCCAAGGAAAGTGTGGTAGACTGGGGCCTTCTTTGCGAAGGGGTTCTTTCCCTTGTCGTCGCTCTTAGCGGCGTGATTGGGGTCAACGTCCTCGTCCATGTCACTTGAATCCTTGGACTCCTCCTCCTTCTTCTTCCCCTTGCCCTTGCCTCCCGGTCTGTTCTTCCGACTTTGCTTGTAGCCGGACTCCGGGTCTTCCTTGAGGATGTTGACGAACTTGCAGTGTGGATTGGTATGAGTGGCCTTGCCGTTGGTGTCGAGGTGTACGAGGCATGGCATATCACGGTACTCCTCGTAGGTTTGGGGAACGTGGAGCGGCGCCGAGGTGGTTTCACTTCCTCGCTGCTGCCCGCGGCCAGCTCCCCTTCCTCGGCCATGTTGTCCGCCTTCTCCTCGTCCTGCAAAAGTCATAGCGACCATGTCGGTAGATTGCTTTTCTTCTGGAGCGGTCTTCCACTTTGTACTGCTGTTCCTCCGAGCTTGGGTTGGAACGGCCGTTGCCGACAATGAGCCACGAGCATCGTCGTCGGCAGCTGCGAACTCACTAGCCAACTGAATCATCTGGTTCAAGTCAAGCTGGTGATTGTCCTGCAAGCGCTTCAGCTTATGTCGGAGCAACGTGCCCCTTTCCAATCCATCGATGAAGGCGGCCATGGTGGTCTGAGCGTGCACTCCTGCGCAGGAATTTTTCATATCCAGCCAGCGGGAGAGGTAGGCGCGAGATGTCTCGTCTTTCTCTTGCATGCACCGCTGTAGATCGCCCACAGTGCAGGGACGCTTGTATGTACCCTTAAAGTTCTTGGTGAACGCTTCTTGCACGTCCAGCCAGTTGTAGATAGATTTCTCCGGCAAGTCGTCGATCCATTGACGGGTCGTGCCCGCCAACATTAACGGGAGGTACTTAACGGCGACGTTGGGGTTGCCTCCGGCAATCTCCACCGCATTGTCGTAGTCCTGCAACCATGTGGCTGGCTTGGCGGTGCCGTCATAGGGCTTGATGGTCTTGTCAATCCGGAAACCTTTGGGGTAAGTTGCGGACCATATTGCAGGTCCAAAGCAACATGGTCCCATGTATGATCCTTCCCGGGCCTCGTGGATCTTATCGATCCGCGAACGTGCATCGTACGGCTCCGGGTTCTTCTTCTTTTTGTCAACAGGGGATGGGCTGCGTGAACGACGCGGGCCCCCTCCGCCATGGTGACTGCTTGGTGGTGACGGAGGCGGAGGTGGCGGTGGGTTAGCCTTCTTGCTGTTACCCTCCTACGACGCCTCACGCCTGTCGCGGTTGCTTGTCGAACGCGGAGGGTCATGGCGTGACCTGCTCTTGTGTCCTTGGTTGCGCTCTCCGTCATGACGGGTCTACTCCGCGTTGTCGCGGATGACAATGCCGCACTGCTTTGGTGGGGGCATATCCGTACGATGGTGAGCCTTGTAATCTTCGTGATGTCGGGGAGATCGGGGCGGTGGCGATGGGCGACGAGGTCGGGCCTTTTCTCCGTGGTAGGAGGATATGGGGATGGCATCCTTCCTGTTGCGTGCATCCCTCCGTCTTTGTTCTGATGAACCCGTCTGGTACCCGACATCAAGAGGAGATTTGTCCCTTGGCGGCTTGTACTGGCTAGACTGGCAGAGCGCTGGGTTAGACTCAAGCCTCTGAGAGGTAGCCTTTTCCTGCTGCTTCACCGCCTTGGCCACTAGGTCATAGACCTGTTCCACTGCCTCAGGTGATCTATCCTGCTCTAGAAGGGTCTTGGTGACGGCGAGGTTAAGGAGTGGGGTGGGCATCACCTGCTTGCCTTCGCTGTCAATGTATGGCTTGGCCTGTGCCGGCTTCGAGGGAGCCATCCTAGGTTGCACCGTACACCAGGATTGTTGATGACGCGAGCTGGAGCTTTCTTAACCTTCTGCTGCTGTAGCAAAGTCTTGTACTCGGCCTCCATTTCTCTAGCTTTCTCTATGGATTTCTGCGCGCTGACCAGATCTCGATCTAGCTTAGCGCCTTGCTCCGCGATGGCTTGCGCCTCCTCCAGCAGCTGCTGGCGCTTCTCATCAAGCTGGGTCACGTTCCGGATATGAGTGACAGTCAGTGGCTCGACAAGGAGATTGCCGTACATCACTCTATCAGCTGGAGTAATTTGGGCTGCTGCCGATGTAGATGCTGGAGGCGGCACGTTTGCAGTGTTGTTGTTGCTCGGGCCGGTGCCGGGTTCCTATGGCTGCTGCACTGGGTTAGGCGGAGGAGGCATGACCTTTGCGCGATCATCATCAGCAGCAATAAGTGGCCCCTTCCCCTTTTCCAGCGCCGTAGGCGGAGCTCGTCCGGGTTGATCTTCATCCATCGCCGTCCCAATGGTGACGAACACCCCTCGGGACGTGACGGCGTTGTTGGCTTGCTCGTCACGCGAGTACTGCTCCTCCATCTCCTGCATAGCGGAGTCTAGCTCTTCTGGACTGAAGTCTATTTCCTCTGAATCTGCACTGAAATCGGCATAAAGCGCGTCAATGACAGAGTCGGAGGGTGCCAGGACTTCCTCGATGACGGGCGGTGGAGGTGCAACAGCCTCGACGATGACTGGAGGTGGTGGTGCTGCTGCGACGATGGCGGCCGGAGGCGGTGGTGGCGGTGGCTGAATCGGAGGGGATCCGTCAATGAGCGCGAACACTGTCTGAGCTGCCGCTTCAGCCTCCACGTAGTTGTTGACGGTGCTCACCATCTCTTCGAGGGTGAGACGCCCTGTTGCCTGCTGCCGTCTCAAAGAATGTCGGAGAAGCGTGCCACGGTCTAGCCCTTCTACGAAGTGATACAAAGCATTATCATCGGGGTAGTGGGCCAGATCGGCTCGTATACGGAGCCACCTGGCCAGGTAATCGTGGGGGTTTTCGCCCTCTCTCTGAACGCAGCGCGCCAGATCGAAGATGGTAACCACGCCGACGAACTTGGATCTCTGCTGTCCAGACGCACAGACGAAGCCGACGGATTTGCAGTGATCTTCCACCTTTATATCCTGCACAGGGGCGGTTTGGATGGGCCTTGAATTTTTCCGATCTTTGCCGGCAAACTCCGAAGAGATATCCGACATCGATCCTTCCGCGAACGTGTCCTGCCCGTAGGCGGTCCGTGCGGGTCTTGAATTTTTCCGATCTTTGTCAGCAATCTCTGAAGAGAGATCCGACATTGATCCTTCCGCGAACGTATCCTGCCCGTAGGCGGTCCGTGCGGGTCTTGATGCTCCTCCGGCTTCCAGGGAACTAGTGCCCGAGTCGGTTTCACCGATGAAGAGGTGGATGTCTCCGATAGGAACGATCGAACACCGCGTAGGGTTTGTCTTCGCCGGGATCCAGAACTCGTCAGGAGGGACGATCGGAATGTTGCCGGATAAGAGAACACGACCGATGGCTACGGTTTCACGGATTCCCGTGAAGATCTTGGTCCTCGCCCGCTGAAGAGCCTGAAGCGCCTCTTGCACCATGGTGGGCGCCAACTGTCGTGGTATTGCCGACGAGTACGCCATGGAGGGGTCCTCACAATGCGTGTTTAGAGACGTGGGGAAAGGCGGACGGTTGACGGGTACGAGGTAGCACAGCTTACCCAGGTTCAGATCCCACAACGGTGGCGGAATCCTACTCCTGCTATAAATCACTATAAGGGCAATACGCCGAGTTACAGAGATGTGTTCGCTGTGCGAGGTTGTCTGAAGTTGTCTATGAACGTGCCCTAAAGGCTCCCATAGGCCCGACTTATATAGTCGCCAGGTCCTAGGGTTATGGGGAAAAGTCCTAGACGGACAGGTTACAAAGTCCTACACCGTCTATCATTAGTCTTGTGTATCTTGCACTCCAAGGCTCCGGGTACGCTGGTGACTCCACCGTAGCCTTCCTTTATCCGGCATGTGCCTCCCTTCTGGATCCACCTAACTGGGCCGCCCAGCAGGCCATAAGCCATGCTACCGACTATGGGCCACCCGGGTTAGTCGGATAAGAGACATGCTATTAGGATACCCATATAGCATATCCCCAACACGTGTGTAATTGCATGTCTTTGCGTCTCTACGCATCACTCATTCTCTAATGAGATGGCTTTGTATAAATTTGGTCCTTTGGTGAGACCTTTAGTTCTTTGGGGTTAAAACATGTTGATAATATTGTCGTACAATATATCTTCATAGTACTATCCCGCTGTGAACCACACCTAGTTTGATAACAAACTACTTGACACAAATGCCCTCTTTTGCTGCTATTATAGCAGTCATATGCTTAGCCTTTTGTTGTAGTATCTATCACAATTTCTTAACTTTGGAACTCATCCAAATTCATTATGGAACTTACTTTCCATTATATTGTGCCACCCTTAGTTTAGATTGAGATAAACTTAATTTGTACTTTGTGACAAAACTAGTATTAATGTAGTACTTTTACAATGAACTAACCATCTATTTGTCACTTCTACAAAATAATATACTCTTAGTTCTTCCCAAAGACCATAATAATATCCTTACTATCGTCCAACGATCATCTTATGAATCATTCTGGTATATGCTCATAACATTTAGAGCATAGGACATATCTGGATTTGTACATATCACAGTATGATTGATATAAATACTCTTTGTGATTTCATACATCAAGTATCAATCTATACTTGAATCTTTGTTTCACTTACCAAGTGTCAATACTCTTGAATATATCATCAATATTGAACTCATTCAATCCTTTTTGTGCGACAAGAACCTTTCTTGTAGTTTCTATATTGAACTCATTCACTATATCATTTATGTACTTTCGGCATAACCATATTAGCGTCTATTGATGCCAAATATTTGGGTTTTTCCTAAGTCTTTCATCGGGATGAAATTCTTAATATGTGTTAATAAAAGATACATCTTTTCTAATCAACAATATGTCTTCCACATAATGTATTAGAAATATGTCTTAGCGCTCCCACTTAATTTCTTGCAAATGCAAGCACCTTCATTGTCTCTGATGAAATTAAACTCCTTTAACAGTTTCATCATAGTGAAGATTCCAACTTCCGCGATGCTTACTTCAACCATTAAAGTTTTCATATACTTTTAGCATCCTTTGAATTAACAAAACCCTTTGGACCGTGTTAAGCACATGTCCTAGGTAACAATTCTATTAGAAGAACTTGTTTTGTTTATTCAGCTACCACATAACAAAATTATATGTAGTGGTTGCTACATTAATCCGTCTAGACTAAATATCGCTATGAAAGATCAGATCTTGTTATAGTCAACCTTTGAACATTGTTGTGAACTCTTTCCCAACATATCGACTATTTCATAGATGTGAAACATCCATGTCTATTTCTTTATAGATCCAAACACGACTGTAAGGTCTTACACCTTTCTCGAGGGGTCTTCAAGTTCAAAGCTTGACTTCTCATGTATGGAACTATCACGGATTTTATGGCTTCAAGCCATTTTACGGAGTCAGGGCCCATCATCGCTTCTTTGCATGTAGTTGGTTCATTATTGTCAAATAATGATTCAACCCTCAAATCTTGGTATTTGATTGTTCACCCGACCTACTTGATTCAATAGAAACTTTGACCTCCGTAACCACAACGTTTGAGGCATGTGAGCCATGAGCATTGTTACTGCCTCCGGAACACTTTTCGGCGTTGCGCAACTTTGCACATATAGCTAAGGTTCTTTTAACCTTATCAAGGTTCTATTGTCCTCCCACTTATCTTTTCACGAAAAAATTCCTTCTCAAAGAAACTTGACGTTCTAAGCAACAAACACTTTTGTCTTCGATGTTATGGAGGAATACTTGAAGTTATTCGAAATAATATACAAAGACAGGTTCATCTGACTTTGGTTGCAAACATATTTCTTATGCATAGCATACCAATGTTTAAGAAAGGACAACTTGGGTTTTATCCCAAACCATAACTTTTTATGGTGTCATTTCAACGGATTATGATGGAGCTCTTTTCAGTGGAAAACGGTAGTCTCTAAAGCTTTTAATCTTTAAAATATAATGGCAGTTTTATGAATTACACCTTTGATCTTACCATGTCAAACAAGGTTTAATTACATATCTCGAATGCTCCATACTCTTATGGTGTTTCGGGAAATGCAAATCCACGGAACGATTCCTTAAATCTTAGGTATTATGCTAAACATGTAACTCAAATATCTTCCTTTATGATCTTATCATAAACTATTTATATTCTTGTTACAATGATTTTGCACTTCATCTTGAAAGTCTTTGAACTTTTCAAATGTTTCATACTTCATCCTTATTAAGTAAATATTCATATATTCACTCAAATTTTCGGAGAAAGCATATGAAGTTGAAATCCATCGCTTTTGACTACACATAATGGACTTCATACAACAATATGTACAATTTCTAATAAGCTAGTCATTCGTTCACTTTTGGCCTATGAACGAAGTTTTAACTATCTCTAGAAAGTTTCACAAGCGTCATTTGATCAAAATCGAAAGACTCCAAAATTCCATCCACATGGAGTTCCTTCATGTTTTCTTTCCAATATAATTTAAACGGCGATGTCACTTCCTGAGTGATCTTTCAATCAATTTGTCTTTCAACATTTTTAGTACTAGTTTTATGGATGTGATTTCTCCAACGAGATTTGTAAATCATCCATCTTTTATGGATTACTGCAATTATTTGAACAACCCTTTTGTTCTCATAATACCTGATAAAAAAATCTTGAAGGCAAGCTTTGATGTTTAATGAGCAACACAATAACCCTTTATTTTTTCTCGATGAACATCATCACATATTCTTTTGCTAGTTACTTAGGCCATTGTAGTTTATGAATTCTGTTGTTTCGTATGACGATTCATACCAACAAATTTAGTATCCAATACTTAAGAACCACATTATTTAACAAGCGAAGAATACAGCCATAACGCGTATATCCTCTATATACCTAAGCTGAAAATTTCTAGTCTTTTCTTTTCTGCCATATATTTATGAGACTATCTTTCAGTATTTCTTTTTCTGTTTGAAAGAATCTATCAACATCAATAGTGGAGCCATATACATGACACATAGTCCAAAGCATGTATAGTTAAATACCAATGTCTTTGGACTTGCACTTTGAAGTAGATCACCATCATCAAATGTTTGGTGTTCTTTCAAATTCCTTTCTTTAGTAATCTCTTGGTGTAGTAAACATTTTACCTACATCAAATATTCACCCTTATCATGGAATTATTCATGATCAAGCTACTTTAGCTTATAACGGTGAATCGCGAGTATAATGTTGCTCTCCAAAACCTTTTGGAGGATTAGGACAACTAGTGTCTCCAACCTTTTGTAAATTCTCATCAAATATGAGAACATAAACTTTGCTATATTATACTCTTTCATGTTGTAACCAAAAACATCATTTTAGATATCGCAATATCTTCCATACATGATGGTTTCAACTCCTAGATTACCTTGATATTGAAACTATCTTTCGAATATCAAGTATCATGGAGATAAACATGATACTTATATACTAACATTGGAATTGTTACTCTTGATTTAATACCAACTATTAAACTTCATGGAGTAATCGAAACTTACTGAAAGTTTGCAATGGGACTTTTAAACTTTAGATTAACACTTCAAAACAATACGATACCAGTTCGTAAAGTAACTAACCAGAATTCTATAGTTCTATCATCTCAATTATAACTAAGCGCAAGGTGGTAAATGGATGCCAATGACTACAACAACTATGCAAATTCACTTAGATTTAATTTATGATAAATTGTGTTCAACTTTTAATCATATTGTCGTTGAACTCCCACTCAAAACAATATCCCTCACATTGTTTTAGTGATCACACGAACCAAATTAACTACACCAAGTCCGATCATCACGTGACATGATATAGTTTCAATGGCGAACAATCATCATGTTCATCATATCATCTATATGACTCATGCTTTACCTTTCGGTGATCCGTGTTCCGAGACCATGTATGTACATGCTAGGCTCGTCAAGATCAAACCTTAGCATCCGCATGAGCAAATCTGGCTTGCTCACATTGTATACACTCGCAGAATCTAACACACCCGATCATCACGTGGTGCTTCGAAACAACGAGCTTTAGCAACAGTGCTTACTAAGGATGAACACTTTAAAACTTGAAATTTGTGTGCTTGAGGGATCATCTTATAATGCTACCGTCGCAAACTAAGCAATACAAGATGCATAAAGGATTAACATCACATGCAATTCATAATATGTCATATGATATGGACTTTCTTCTTGTGCTTCCGATCTCCATCTTCAGGCACGAACATGATCTCCATCATCACCGGTATGGCGTCAAGGTCAATGGCGTCGTTTCATGGTTGTCGTCCACCAGCTTCAACTATTACAACTACTTTGAATAGACATGTAGGTCTTAACGGAATTTAAAGACAACCATATGGCTCCTGCCGGTTGCCAACTTACAATAAGGGACATTGCATACATCATATATAAACACAATCATGGCCATATCACATCACAGCACACCCCTGCAAAACAAATTTAGACGCCTCTAATTTTCTTTGCATGTTTTATGTGGTTTGGGGCTTTCAATAAGTGTCGTTCTAACTTACGAACAAGAACCACAACGTTGATGCTTGAACTATCAAGTGCCCGTTGTAAATTGAATCTATACTATGATGGGAGAGACAGACACCCACAAAGCCACTTATGCAATACAAGTTGCATGTTGAGCGTGGAGCAAGTCTCATGAACGATGTCATGTAAGGTTAGCCCGGGCCGCTTCATCCCATCATACCGCAAGATGCAAAGTACACAAAAGGCAATTGATAATAAAAGCACCACCGCCCATAATGACCATTGTGTTCTACTCGTGCAACAGATCTACATATAGACACGGCTCTGATACCACTGTAGGGGTTCGTAGCATGGAAAAGAAAAAAATTATATCGCATGAACACACATAAGCCAAGATCTATCTACTAGATTGTAGCAACGAGTCAATAGAGTACTAACCCTCGAAGATCCAAAGCGGTTAACGAGAGCAGATTCTCGTGGATGATGTAGTCGTACACTTCCGATCTCAAGATCGCGTAGACGATCCTTCCGGCGCTGCGTTCCGGCAGCGCTTCCGCAGTCGTTCACACGTTCGGTACTCGATGAAGACCTTCCTATCCCTTGTTCCAGCAGGCAGCGAAGGTTGTAGCACTCTTCTCGTGATTCCGGCAGCACGACGGCGTGGTGTCAGAAGTAGAGGGGAGATCTCGCAGGACTTCGCCTTAAGCCGGAGCGAGTATGGTGGAATAAGAGAGGGCCTTGGCGATCTACGGTTTAGAGGCACCAAGGGGGGTGGCTTAGCTGGCGGCTAGGGTTTGGGGAAACCCTAGTCGGCAACTTGGGAGATCCCTAGGCGGCGGCAGCACTTGTGGTGGAGGCGCCAGGAGCTAGGGTTTAGGTGTGTGGGTAGGGGCAGCCCTACCCCTCCTTATATAGGTGGAGGGTGGCCGGTTGGGAGTAGGAGTCCTCCTCCAACTCCTCCTTGGCCGGCGGGTGGAGGGAGTGGGACTTCCTCCCCAAGTAGGTTTCCTACTCTCCCTCCACCAAGCAAACTTCAGATTTGACTTTTCAAATTGGCGTTTGACTTTCAAACTTGGATTTGATTTCTCTCTCCATATTGCCCAGCCAAGTGACCTAGTACATGATGCAACCATTCCACAGTGTCATGACACATCCATGTACCCTTCCCCTTCGGAGTGACGGACCTTCCAGACCCTTCTAGAACATTCCTGGTGAAAACACCGGAATCATTCTCCAAGACTCTGAACAACATTCGGTCTCTTACTCATCATTCCATAACTACTCAACAACATCGAATCCTTAAGTGTGTCTCCCTACGGTTCGTGAATTATGCAGACATGACCGAGACACTTCTCCGATCAATAACCAATAGAGGAATCTGGAAATTCATATGGCTCCCACATATTTATATGATTACTTTGCGATCGAATGAACCACTTACATACGATACCAATTTCCCTTTGTCTCACGATAGTTTACTTATTCGAGGTTTTGATCGTCGGTATCTCTGCATACCTAGTTCAACCTCGTTACCGATAAGTACACTTTTCTCGTTCCCGTGATATGTGATCCCTTGTGAGCCATTCACATGCTTGCAAGATAATTGGATGACATTCCACCGAGAGGGCCCAGAGTATATCTATCCGTCATATGGATGGACAAATCCCACTCTTGATCCATGTGCCTCAACACATACTTTCCTAACACTCAATGCCACCTTTATAGCCACCCAGTTACGGTGTGGTGTTTGATGTCATCAAAGCATCCTTCCGGTGATGGTGATTAGCATGATCTCATGGTAGAAGGAAATAGGTTACTATGTATCAGAAAGCTTATAGCAAATGAACTATATTAAATGACTTGATCTTTATGCTACGCTTAACTATAGGAGCATGTCCATCATATCATTCTCCTAATGATATGACCTTGTTGTTAATAACATCTCTATGTTCATGACCAGGAAACCATGATCATGTATTAACCAACTGTCACATACCAAGATTTTCTAAAATCTTGTTATGTGAAAAATAGATAAACAAAATAAACAATTGTTGAAAATTAGGGTGAAAAGAAACTTTTGTTTCTAAATGGAAACTTAAAATCCCATCTGGAACAAACTTGGGTTAATGTTTGAATCAAACTAAATTCAAATCAAGTGGAATGCATTCTTCATAAATGCATCTGGAAATTTAAACACTTGAGAAATAAACCAAAACCCTAAAAACCCTAATGGAAGAAAATCATTTCCAAGTTATCTCTAAGCCTATGGATTTTATCCATATAAATTGGCCAAACAAACATTTCAAATTGATCAAGAATGATTATTAGAAATATTATAAAACCATATGAAATTGGATTCACCTACTTTGGAGCCATGAATAAAATCTTATGAATTTAAAAAGATAAGGATATTTAATTCCCAAAACTAATAAAGTAACCATCTATAAATCCATACCAAATGGTGAGCAAACAATCCTAAAGATATTTAAAAGGATAAATAAATATTAAATAAGATTTTACAAATTGGAATCGCCAAGTTTGGATCTATAAATAAAAAGATATGGATTTTATAAGATAGGGAAAGAAATATTAAATGAGGAATATTTAAAGACCAAATTAAAACTTGGCCAAGACCATAAGCAAATAAAATGATTATAATACAAATACAAATAAAATAAAAGGATAAATAATTTCCAAAAATAAAATAAAATGACATTAACCATTCTATCCCTATTTTAATAAAGACAAATCTCTAATAAGAATAATTATATAATTCATGAGAAAATAGTATTTTGGAATTTACCCAAGTGGAATAAAAGTTGTTTAATTAATTTAAATAAAATAAATCTTCCAAATAAAATTTAGGGAATTAAAACTATATTAATTCCATTGGAATTAAAACAAATGCCTAATCAAATAATTAAAAGACCCCCAAAAGAATAAAGTTTTATCCCCAAAATTGACTTCAGAATATACTATTAATCAGTATTTGAGTCTTCACATATTTGGCAAAGATTTGAATTCAAATGAATTTTTAAATTGTTTAAACAAAATCAAAACGAAATATTAGAAACAGAAAAAGAAAAACAAAGCAGTACAAAAAAAATGGAAACGAACCTAGCCAGCCCAGCTAGCCCAACAAGGCCCAGCAAGCCCATTCCCCACCCGCAGCGAATCGTTTTTACTCACGAATCGACCCACTGAGTCTATGACGACCAGGCTCCACTCCTCCTCTCTCTCACTCGCTGCCAAACGGACCCCACTGCCACGTATTCATCTTCCTCCCCACGACCTGTTCGTCCGAGCGTTCCCTGCGTTGATTTCGCGGATTAAATTCACGAGTAATGGCGCAGTTAATCCTCCCCTGACCACACCTTCTTAATCGCCTGCGTCCCCTCTCTCTTTCCCCTCTCTCGCCCGACCCTCTCTGCCCCCAGGCTGTCTCCAATTCCTCCAAGAACGCCACTGTCTCCGGCGAGCTCCACCTTCAATTCCGGCCATACCCCACCGCCCCTCGCCTCCTCGAGCACACGATCGTGACCCCCAGTCCCTGGCGCATCTCTCTTCACCTTCTACTTGCCCGCGCTTGACCCCTAGCGTCGGCAACGACGACAGCTGAGCATCGCCGCCGTCGGCCTCGACTCCGGCGAGTCCTCCTGGTAAGAATAGACCGCTCCTTTCCCCCTCTTGGATGCTCACATGATCGCGACTTCCATACGAACCTAACTGTGCCCTCTAATTGCCTTAGCATGCCGTATATCGTCGCCCCCGTCGACGAACGGACGAGCCCGAGGCACAGCGCAACTCCGGCGAGGAATCCACGCCACCACCGTGCGCCCCTTGACAAACCGCAAGCACGTTGAGCATCGTCGTGATCTCCTGAACCTGGTGAGCCACTCCTTTTACTCTCTCGCTTCCTGCATCTCCGGCGACGCCACCGCCAGGCCGCTCCGCCGCCAGCACCGCTAGTATATGGTCAGACCATCTCAGGCCGTTAGATGTTGATCTAAAGGATACGATAGAATCACTTAAAGCGAAGGGGTATGCAATCTGATTCGTGCGATTTAGTTAGATCCAACGCACCACAGACCTCAATCCGCACGAACCATTTTCGACGAATCAGAACAGCCCACGTGTCCAGTGATTTGTTTTAAAAACAGAAACTTGTCTATTTGATGTGCCAATTTGAAAAATTCATAACTTTCAAACCACATGCCCAAATTTTGCAAATTTTATATCAATGGATTAAGCAAAACAAGTACTTTCTGACCATGCACTTTGTTTAGTAAAATGCTTCTGTTAAATTGTTTGTTTTTGTAGAAACTTGTGTATGCATGTTTAGAATATAAAAATTGTTCTAAAATGATTTTTGAGATAAAATCTTTGACAAATGGTTTGTTTTGAACCTACTGACCATAGAAATCAATTTGTGGTTTCAAAAAAATATTTGGTGAAGCAAAAGAATAAACTTTTGATTTAAACCATTTCTAGTCAAATAAAAATAATGTTTATTTATTAAAAATGCTTTTCGGAGAAAACCTTTGGGAAAATGTTTTGATTTAAACTCTATGACCCCAAACACCAAGTTTTATGATTTGAAAATGTATTTGGTGAACCCTATAAAAATTATTACTTTGCTAAAGATATTTTCAACCACATAAAATAATGATTTGGTTTAAAAATGGTTTATAGATAGAATCTTTTGCAACTAGTTTTGCCATTTTATGAAATGACCAATAAAGTGTTTTAGAATGTTTATAACCTATTATAAACCACTTTTGTAAATAAAACGAAGTTTGGCATGCTTGCATGCATTGTTTTGTTGCTATTATTTTATGTGATGTTGCTTGAATGGTAGATTGAAATTGTGCCCTTGCTTGATTGAAATGTAGTGATTTGAAGAGTGTGATCATTGCAAAGACAAGGAGTGAACTTATACTCTCTACCAAAAAGGCAAGTGATGCTTCATACTTTTGACCCATTATTTTCATTATGCACTAGTGATATTTCTAAAGTAGGACTTGCATGGAATTTTGCTAAGTATAAACTATGCCATGGGAAATCCTAGTAGATGAAACCTTAGTGGAATTTTCCTAAGTTAATATTCCTACTACTATCATGCTTAGCTTAGCTAGTAGAAAACAAGGGTGGATTATATTCATACTATGGAATATTTCTAAGTCAAGGACTTGTGTTTTGTTTAATAAAAACAACTAAGTGAATGAATCACCTGGGTGGAATGGAAGGAATGGTTTGTGTTGAGTGGTTACACAAGGCCCATTTCTATGATTTACCTTGTGTATCACACTTGTGGATGGCCACCCAGGAACAAAGAGATTTGAGATGTCAAATGTTGAGAAGCTTCAAGTGCAGCCACTTGGCATTATGGGCTCTGCCTGGATCATATAGGTTGCAATAACTTAGCCAAATGGACAGTTGGTGGTAGGGGATTGATAGGTTGGAGCGCGTCCATTCTGGTCTAAGGGAAGGCTTCTGAAAGATCTTGTCTTGGGAAACCAAGTCTTGTGGGGAAAGTGCACCACCTCTGCAGAGTGAAAAATCTAAGTACTTAGCCATGTCCCTGGCAAAGGACAATTTGAGCATCAAGACATGGAAGCTATCAAGAATCTCCTCATCCCAATTTCTAAGTTAAAATTTTGTGGTTGAACAAGGGTTGAAGGATCACCAATTTCTATTGGGAGATGCCTTGGGAAAGATTTTGTCAAACAAAAACTTAGTGTTTTCAAATGATAAGGAAAAATCTATTTTGAGCAATGCAAGCCTAAAGCTCCACTTAGCCAAATGCATATAGATGATAGACTCCACTATACTATCATAGTATCACTTGCCAATACAATTCAAATGTATTGACCCTTGCGGCTGTAACTTATTATGTTGCAGGTTTGTTTGATGTTAGAGAAGTTTATTGATTAGGATTATAAGTCTACAACCAACATGTCTGCCTGTGGCACTTTGAAGATGAAGGACCCCATGCTATTGTTATATTCTGCTGCATTGTAATGAGATAGCCAAATGAGCTATGTAATATGTAAGAAATTACTTTATTCCTGGTTATAAAGTTGTATCATGACCCTTGTTTCTCGATATTACATCTTAACTGTGGATGCTAGCTATTGATCCAGGGACTAGCATTGTAAACACAGGGATCTCTACCTTATTAAAGGTTGGGAACCTTACAGATGGTATCAGAGCACTGTGTTGCCTGTAGGATTTGTAAACCTAGGATTGGACAAAACCCCTTAGAAAAATAGGAGTTGTATTTGTTCCAAAACTTATTTACAAACAATCTTGTAAACTCCTTACTCAACCATTTTGGTTTTGATTCTACATCTCTTCTATTTCAAACTTGATGGACAAAGCCTACCCCATGGCCAAAGACTTCACCATGAGCAAAGGACTTCATCAACTCTAATGACTTCAACATCTTCAGGTGATTTCAACCTTATTCTCAACAAAGACTTCAACCTTGGATATCACTAAAGACTACAAGTGAGACAAGAAATATTGCTCAAGATTTGAAGACTAAGGAAACACAACTTAGAAAGAGTCATCATCACCATTGAAGTTCTGTAACCTAGATGCAAGAAACTTTCCAAGGATACAAAGATATTGATCAAGAAGAACCAACAAAGAAGAAAGGAAAGATCTCAAGTGAACCATATAGATGGACCACCATACTAAGTATAGATCAAACACACCAACTTATGTGGTGTAACAAAATATTTTATTGCTTAAAAATGTGCTTGAACTTGTTGTTTGAATGGAATGTTTGTTTGTGATTACTTGCACATTGCTTGAGTGAATTATGATGTGTGTTATTAGAATTGATTCCTTAGAAAATCTTTTGCCTATTCTAATCCCAATCCAACCCAAACAGATGACTTCTCCAAAGAACTTCAACATCAAGAATGATAACAACAACAACCAAGAGATGCACATGAGAGAACAACTACTAGCAAACCAAACCCAGTTGAACCAAGTGACAACTCAGTTTTTAGCCAACAACAATGGATTAGACCCAACCATACAAAAGTTTTTGGAAATTCAATCCCAATTGTTGCAAAGGATGGCCACTCAAATGATCAACATGGGAGACAACCTTTCCCAAGGAGTTTGTGACAACAAGGATGTCAAGGATGATGTTTTAGAAGGAACCCAAGCTTGCAATGTTTGTGGAAACAAGGATCACACTTCCAAGGAGCATGAAGATCAATACCCCAATTGTGAAGAGAAACATCCAACTAATCAATGCCCCCACATCTCAAGCTACTTGTTTCCTATGTGAAGGAAATAATCATGTCCCTATCCAATGCCCCATTTATTCCATGGTTCAACAAAGGAAACAAGGTGGAGTGCATCAACAGTTTGTAAACCCTCATGAAGGAACAACTTCTACCAAGAAGGATGAAGGCAAAGTCAAAACTATGCATCATAAGGCCAAATCCAAAGTGATCACAAAGTGTTGCTACTCTTGTGAAGAAGAAGGTCATATCTCTAGTAAATGCCCCAAGAAGAGAGAAAGATTCCCCACCTATGTGGTGAAGTATGAAGAGCATGAGCTAGAAGAACTCCTAGCTTTGGAGAGACCCAAGAAGAAGAAGAAGAAATGCCCCAACCCAAGCAAGAAGGATATTACCCAAGTGCAATGTGGCCATTGCAAAGAGATGGGACACTATGCCAATGAATGCCCAGAAAAGAAGAAGAACCAAGGAAACAAACAAGGGGCAATGATACCAAAGGAAAAGAAAGATATCAGCCAAGTGATGTGTTTCAATTGCAAAGAACCAAGACATTATGCAAGCAATTGTCCAGAAAAGATGAAGCACAGGATAAACAAACCTATGAAGGATCTAAGCCTTGACCCATGTTTCAAGTGTGGAAACAAAGGACACAATGCAGATGTTTGCCCAAAGAAGTTCCAACAAGAGTCCAAGCAAGCCAAGAAGTGATCTAGCTGGAAATTTTTTAAGGGTGGTAGTACCCTAGTTGTTTTGAGCCAACTTGTAACCCCTAGCCTCCCCAAATCTCGGGACGAGATTTATTTTAAGGGTGGTAGCCTGTCACATCCCAAGATTTTCTAAAATCTTGTTATGTGAAAAATAGATAAACAAAATAAACAATTGTTGAAAATTAGGGTGAAAAGAAACTTTTGTTTCTAAATGGAAACTTAAAATCCCATCTGGAACAAACTTTGGTTAATGTTTGAATCCAACTAAATTCAAATCAAGTGGAATGCATTCTTCATAAATGCATCTGGAAATTTAAACACTTGAGAAATAAACCAAAACCCTAAAAACCCTAATGGAAGAAAATCATTTCCAAGTTATCTCTAAGCCTATGGATTTGATCCATATAAATTGGCCAAACAAACATTTCAAATTGATCAAGAATGATTATTAGAAATATTATAAAACCATATGAAATTGGATTCACCTACTTTGGAGCCATGAATAAAATCTTATGAATTTAAAAAGATAAGGATATTTAATTCCCAAAACTAATAAAGCAACCATCTAGAAATCCATACCAAATGGTGAGCAAACAATCCTAAAGATATTTAAAAGGATAAATAAATATTAAATAAGATTTTACAAATTGGAATCACCAAGTTTGGATCTATAAATAAAAAGATATGGATTTTATAAGATAGGGAAAGAAATATTAAATGAGGAATATTTAAAGACCAAATTAAAACTTGGCCAAGACCATAAGCAAATAAAATGATTATAATCCAAATCCAAATAAAATAAAAGGATATAGAATTTCCAAAAATAAAATAAAATGACATTAACCATTCTATCCCTATTTTAATAAAGACAAATCTCTAATAAGAATAATTATATAATTCATGAGAAAATAGTATTTTGGAATTTACCCAAGTGGAATAAAAGTTGTTTAATTAATTTAAATAAAATAAATCTTCCAAATAAAATTTAGGGAATTAAAACTATATTAATTCCATTGAAATTAAAACAAAGGCCTAATTAAATAATTAAAAGACCCCAAAAAGAATAAAGTTGTATCCCCAAAATTGACTTCAGAATATACTATTAATCAGTATTTGAGTCTTCACATATTTGGCAAAGATTTGAATTCAAATGAATTTTTAAATTGTTTAAACAAAATCAAAACGGAATATTAGAAACAGAAAAAGAAAAACAAAGCAGTACAAAAAAATGGAAACGAACCTAGCCAGCCCAGCTAGCCCAACAAGGCCCAGCAAGCCCATTCCCCACCCCACCCGCAGCGAATCGTTTTAACTCACGAATCGACCCGCTGAGTCTATGATGACCAGGCCCCACTCCTCCTCTCTCTCACTCGCTGCCAAACGGACCCCACTGCCACGTATTCATCTTCCTCCCCACGACCTGTTCGTCCGAGCGTTCCCTGTGTTGATTTCGCGGGTTAAATTCACGAGTAATGGCGCATTTAATCCTTCCCCTGACCACACCTTCTTAATCGCCTGCGTCCCCTCTCTCGCCCGACCCTCTCTGCCCCCAGGCTGTCTCCAATTCCTCCAAGAACGCCACTGTCTCCGGCGAGCTCCACCTTCAATTCCGGCCACACCCCGCCGCCCCTCGCCTCCTCGAGCACACGATCGTTACCCCCAGTCCCAGGCGCATCTCTCTTCACCTTCTACTTGCCCGCGCTTGACCCCTAGCGTCAGCAACGACGACAGCTGAGCATCGCCGCCGTCGGCCTCGACTCCGGCAAGTCCTCCTGGTAAGAATAGACCGCTCCTTTCCCCCTCTTGGATGCTCACATGATCGCGACTTCCATACGAACCTAACTGTACCCTCTAATTGCCTTAGGATGCCGTATATCGTCGCCCCCGTCGACGAACGGACGAGCCCGAGGCGCAGCGCAACTCCTAAAGGATACGATAGAATCACTTAAAGCGAAGGGGTATGCAATCTGATCCGTGCGATTTAGTTAGATCCAACGCACCACAGACCTCAATCCGCACGAACCGTTTTCGACGAATCAGAACAGCCCACGTGTCCAGTGATTTGTTTTAAAAACAGAAACTTGTCTATTTGATGTGCCAATTTGAAAAATTCATAACTTTCAAACCACATGCCCAAATTTTGCAAATTTTATATCAATGGATTAAGCAAAACAAGTACTTTCTGACCATGCACTTTGTTTAGTAAAATGCTTCTGTTAAATTGTTTGTTTTTGCAGAAACTTGTGTATGCATGTTTAGAATATAAAAATTGTTCTAAAATGATTTTTGAGATAAAATCTTTGACAAATGGTTTGTTTTGAACCTACTGACCATAGAAATCAATTTGTAGTTTCAAAAAAATATTTGGTGAAGCAAAAGAATAAACTTTTGATTTAAACCATTTCTAGTCAAATAAAAATAATGTTTATTTATTAAAAATGCTTTTCGGAGAAAACCTTTGGGAAAATGTTTTGATTTAAACTCTCTGACCCCAAACACCAAGTTTTATGATTTGAAAATGTATTTGGTGAACCCTATAAAAATTATTACTTTGCTAAAGACATTTTCAACCACATAAAATAATGATTTGGTTTAAAAATGGTTTATAGATAGAATCTTTTGCAAATAGTTTTGCCATTTTATGAAATGACCAATAAAGTGTTTTAGAATGTTTATAACCTATTATAAACCACTTTTGTAAATAAAACAAAGTTTGGCATGCTTGCATGCATTGTTTTGTTGCTATTATTTTATGTGATGTTGCTTGAATGGTAGATTGAAATTGTGCCCTTGCTTGATTGAAATGTAGTGATTTGAAGAGTGTGATCATTGCAAAGGAAAGGACTGAACTTATACTCTCTACCAAAAAGGCAAGTGATGCTTCATACTTTTGACCCATTATTTTCATTATGCACTAGTGATATTTCTAAAGTAGGACTTGCATGGAATTTTGCTAAGTATAAACTATGCCATGGGAAATCCTAGTAGATGAAACCTTAGTGGAATTTTTCTAAGTTAAGATTCCTACTACTATCATGCTTAGCTTAGCTAGTAGAAAACAAGGGTGGATTATATTCATACTATGGAATATTTCTAAGTCAAGGACTTGTGTTTTGTTTAATAAAAACAACTAAGTGAATGAATAACCTGGGTGGAATGGAAGGAATGGTTTGTGTTGAGTGGTTACACAAGGCCCATTTCTATGGTTTACCTTGTGTATCACACTTGTGGATGGCCACCCAGGAACAAAGATATTTGAGATGTCAAATGTTGAGAAGCTTCAAGTGCAGCCACTTGACATTATGGGCTCTGCCTGGATCATATAGGTTGCAATAACTTAGCCAAATGGACAGTTGGTGGTAGGGGATTGATAGGTTGGAGCGCGTCCATTCTGGTCTAAGGGAAGGCTTCTGAAAGATCTTGTCTTGGGAAACCGAGTCTTGTGGGGAAAGTGCACCACCTCTGCAGAGTGAAAAATCTAAGTACTTAGCCATGTCTCTGGCAAAGGACAATTTGAGCATCAAGACATGGAAGCTATCAAGAATCTCCTCATCCCAATTTCTAAGTTAAAATTTTGTGGTTGAACAAGGGTTGAAGGATCACCAATTTCTATTGGGAGATGCCTTGGGAAAGATTTTGTCAAACAAAAACTTAGTTTTTTCAAATGATAAGGAAAAATCTATTTTGAGCAACGCAAGCCTAAAGCTCCACTTAGCCAAATGCATATAGATGATAGACTCCACTATACTATCATAGTATCACTTGCCAATACAATTCAAATGTATTGACCCTTGTGGCTGTAACTTATTATGTTGCAGGTTTGTTTGATGTTAGAGAAGTTTATTGATTAGGATTACAAGTCTACAACCAACATATCTGCCTGTGGCACTTTGAAGATGAAGGACCCCATGCTATTGTTATATTCTGATGCATTGTAATGAGATAGCCAAATGAGCTATGTAAGATGTAATAAATTACTTTATTCCTGGTTATAAAGTTGTACTATGACCCTTGTTTCTCGATATATCTTAACTGTGGATGCTAGCTATTGATCCAGGGACTAGCATTGTAAACACAGGGATCTCTACCTTATTAAAGGTTGGGAAGCTTACACCAACAAGCTAGTTTAACAAGAGGCTTTACTAGGGACTCTTTTATGTTTACAAATCACACAAGTATTAATGTTTTCGGTTAATACAATTATAGCATGGTATATAAACATTTATCATAAGCATGAAGATATGATAATAACCACTTTATTATTGCCTCTTGGGCATATCTCCAACAGAAACTAGCTGAGTTTATACATAATCTAAACCTATCCAAGGTCTACATTAAGAGAACTATTAGACATGTAATATCAGGTCGTATACGGTATGGTGTAGTACACCAACCGTATACGTACCAAACTATGTATTGCCATGTAAGGGGAATTTTTCCTTACTATATAACACGCAACCGGTCCCTCGAAAGAGGTTATACCGTTCTACCCTAAAATTAAACACTTCTCACATCCATCCGCGGAGTACGCCGACGGCAATCCTCTCGGCAGCTTCAACCCTAACACCGCCTTCCATTACTGTCCTCCTCATCATGTCCCTCCCGCCTTCGCCGCCGACCTCAACGTCCCCTACCATGCCTCCCCTGCATACGCCAACTCGTTGTCTCTATGTCGCGGAACCCTTCGCTTCGTCTCCAACCACAGCGTAGGGCCGTCGAGCCAGTTCACGGGTGCTAGCGCCAACGCCCGCAGCATGCTCGGCAGAATGTCAGGCGACGTGTAAATGAGCGAGCTCATCACCATAGGCTCCATGGTCGCCGTGTTGTCCCCCAGGTTCTACACACAGGAGGAGAACGACACCATGGACTCGCGAGAGCTTAGCGAAGATTCGCAGGATCCCAAGGAGGAAGGCGAGTCGAAAGAATAAGAGTCGGTTGCTGCCATGGCAAATAAGAAGAAGAGAAAGGCGAAAATTCACGCGGCAGCCGATCCTTGAGTTAGGTAGACCTCCAAGGAAGATGAGTGCCTCACCGAAGCTTGGAATAGCATGCGCATGAATCTGATCATCACCGCAAATCAAAACTCCGAGAACTAATGGAAGTGGGTGAAGTCGCCGTTCGACGAGCACAAGCCATGCGATCCCGAATTCATACCGATCCATATGGAGCGTGGCGAGAGGGAAAATCTAGGACGCAACCGGGCAAACGAACCACTCCGGGCGAATAAATTCGTTGACGGAAACGCCTAAACTGTACTGCCGTGTTCGTTGGGGGCAAACGTATGGAGATGCTCTGATGTCGGGGCGGTTTTGCGGGGACTGCAACGACGTTGACGAAAGAGGCGCATTGTGTGGTTCGAGGTGGAGCCACTTGGCTCAAATTGACCTCAAGATTTGAGCCCAAAATCCAGTAGAAGTTTTAGAAATTACCAAAAGATTGCCGTAAACCAAGATTTAGTAGAAATTACTACTCACTCCGTTCAGAAATAAGTGACTTGTATTTGTTAAATTCCTACTATATATCTAGACATATTAGTGTTGTAGATATATTCCTCCTCGAAACAGGCTTTCGCCCCACTTTATAAATAAAGCAAACCGGTGAGACCGCTGCTGGGCCAGACAACACAACGCCCAAAGAACTTGCTAGGGCCAGAGCACAGTCAAGCCCAAAAGAAAAGAAAAAGAACAAAAGAAGAACAAATGCCAACATTGGCAGATCGATGACCGGAGACGACCCTCTACCGCTGTGCTCCCCGGATAGTACCCACCGCGCTCCTGGCATTTCGAACCACCGTGTATCAAGCAGCACCTTCAGCAAGGAATGCGACGATGACGTCGCTGCCGCCCGGACTAGTCCTAGGGTTTCCCCCGGTACACGGAGGGAGGGTGGGGAGGAGGTACACAACGCCCTCCAGGAAGGAATGGCGACACCCTCGGGCATCGCCGCGTCGGTGCTGGACAGGGCCGACAAGGATTTCTCCCATCCCCAAAGAACGACTACCCCCGGACGGTCCCAAAGTGCCCACCCAACCAACCGCCAACAAGCTCGCACCACCACGGAACAGGCGCCATCTTCGTCATCTCACCGTGGACATCAACGCGAGGCCTCGAGTTCCGAGAAAGGGGACAGTGGTATCGAGGGTAGTAGCACCGCAGCCACGCGGGAGGGAACTACCTCCACCGCCGTGGCAGTAGCCGACCGGGCGCGGCAACAGGGGCACACCAGGGCTGACCCGGCCGGGCCCAGATGGGCCCGCAAAGCCCCCGTCGCCACGTTGCAGCAAGGGCGGCCGCGGCAGCCACCACCAACCCAGGCCCTCCGACGCCCCTCCTCCACCTCCAGGAAGCTGCAAAGGGCCATGCGGAAGCAGGCCCGCCCAACCCAGATGGGGCCCAAACGGGCCCAGATCTGGGTCGAGCAGGGCACCACGCGCCGCCATCGAGACCTCCACTGCCCCGCCGCCAACGCCGGCGCCGCACACGTCTTCGCCCACCCCGCCCCTGGGAGTCACTCCAGTAGGCCGGACCGCCGCCGCCTAGGAGCTCCGTCGCCGTCGGGAGCCCCGTCTCCCTCTGCACGGACGGGAAGAAGAAGAACCGCCGCCGCCAGCACCGCCCGGGAAGCCCCAGCGGCCCACGCCGACGGCGGCGGCCGTCGGGGAGGAGAAGAAGGGAGCTGCTTGGTAGGAGGAGGGGGCGGCGCCCTCCCGTCACCCTAGGGGGGGGGGGAGGAGGCGAGAGCGGGTCGGGGGCGAGAGCCCGTTTTTTCCTTGTGATCAGGTCCTATGTAGATATATTTGAATCTAGGCAAAACCAAATTAGTTGAATGGAGCACATGAGATGCTGCGGGAAACAAATCAGGTTCAAATCATGTCAATCTGGCGACGTGCTGCGTTTTGACCCATCGATCTCGGCTGGTTTTGATTGTATGCCTAGGCTACGTGGCACTTTCCCAAATGAAAAAATAAAACAATCTCTAGTACTATCTAGATACACTCATTTCATCTTTGACGTCGCCTCCGTCTCCTGGTGTGCTTCCACCCAAATCAGCAAGAGATCGCTCGAACCGAACGGCAAGGATGGCTGAGGGGGTGGAGGTGGTGCTGACGCTGCTCTTCAACCTGCTTCTGCTCGTGTTCCTGGCGAAGCTCCTCGTCGCCGTCTTCACCACCAAGCTGACGGTCATCCTCCTCTACCTCGCCGTGCTCATCCTCGCCATGGCCATCTCCGGCAGATTCCCAGGCGGCGAATTCTTCTAGTCTGACCAGCTCCGCTTCCGTAGCTTAGCTTTTTGCCTCTGTGCTCCATGCCTCCATCACTCCCCGGTTGGATCTGTGTAGCCTGCTCCTGCCCCGGCCGCCCCTTGTCTGAATTTCCCTGTTACTCTGAATCTGTACTACTCTTAACTAGCACGAGCTGCTTGCATGTGTTGTAATTTCAGTGTATTGCTTTCACAGAATTATTCCAGTAATTTCTTTATTTTTTACGAAATTTATTTACTGCGTTAGACTTGCAATTGCCTGCAAAATTGTTTCCGCCATGAACGACAAGAAAGAAGAGGGGAAAGTGTTGGTAGCAACATGCCGCGTGTCGCGTCAGTGTGTGATGTCTCTTTTTCTACATTACTCAACGTGTACCGTACTGCTCGTGCCAAAGTAAGGTTGACATCGAACGATGTTAGCGAGTTAGGTTCCCCAAAACTCAAAGCCTTTGGTAGTTTTTTACGTATACTTTATTTATTTATTGCGAGAGAAGCAAGTAATGGAGACGTTGTAAAGACACCACAAACATAGCCCAATACGCTCCTTGCAATTTTTCTTTTGAGTAAAATATGCTCCTTGCAAATTGACGTAGCCACTCGAGGTGGTTGACCATCACTAAACAAGGCCTACAGCCCGTTGGTATATGGCAGGCTGAATTAGTTGGTCCTAGCAATCATGGCCCATTCGAGTTCCTCGGTGAATTGTTGTTCAAAATCAATATTGTTTGGAAAAAAACATATACACACGTCTAAGTTCATTTCCATCCACAAACCATTGAATAGCTTTGAAAACGATATGTCAAAACACATGGGTTTAAAAAGAAATAAAACCGGACATGTTTATAAAAAATAAATATAATAAATCATTATTAGTATATTATACATGTCTGAGGTAAAACTGTGATAATAAAATATGATCTCAGTTAATTTTTGCCCATGTGGTGCACTGATCCATCTAGCATTGTTCGTTTTTTTATAGTGTCCGGCCTGGTTTCTTTATGTTATGCATCATCATCACAGGTTAGGTTCATTTCATTTCATATATCGTCATCGTGTTTGATAGATCTTCATTTCATATGGGACAAGAGTATTATAATATTCGAACAGAAAAAATGTAAGTATAAATATTTTTTCACATAACTTCTGTCCAATTTAAAAGGCCTTCCAAGTTTCAAAGGTACAATTGAAAAATATTTATCCTGCTACAATTTTGCCGGCAAAACAAAAAGATCAAAAGTTGGAGCTGAGATTTCGTATCTGTACGCTATATTTACAGAAAAAATCGACAAAATAAAGGGCATTTTTGATCGATTTACACCAAAATTTCGCATCTCATTGCCCGGTATCTATCTGGGAGCGGAAAGCTGCTGCGCCGACACGCACGACGGCGGCGACCAACTGCTGCTGGCGCCGCCGGTGGTGATGTCCGATCCCTTCCACTTGCCGCCGCCGCCAACGAAGCCTCGCCCGTACATCCGGAGGTAGGCGAGCTGCTCTATCCTAGGCTCGCACACCTCCATACTGCCGTCCAGCATGGCGGCCACGGCGGTCATGGCCGGCCGCATCGACGCGTCCTCGTGGAGGCAGCACAGCGCCACCCGCACCGCCCGCGCCACCTCCGCTGCGTCCGCCCGCCCCTCCAGCCTCGGGTCCACCAGCTCCGCGTACCGCTGCCATGGCCCCCCTTGCTCGTGCGCCTCCAGCGCCACCGCGGGGAAGTAGCAGCTGCCGCCGCTGCTGGACGAGGCGCCGCTGCCGGCGCCAGATACGGTTGATACCGAGCTGGTGATGTGCTCGTCGGCGTCCTGCAGAGCAAGCAGCCTGGAGTTCTTGGCGCCGCGCACGATCTCGAGCAGCACCATGCCGAAGCTGTAGACGTCGGCCTTGTCGGAGACGGGCGCGTTGGTGAGCCACTCGGGCGCCAGGTACCCGCGCGTGCCGCGCATGGTGGTGAACAGCCCCGACTGCTCCGGGCTGAGCAGCTTGGCCAGCCCGAAGTCGGCGATCTTGACGCCGCCGCGCTCGTCCAGTAAAATGTTCTCCGGCTTCACGTCGCAGTGGAGGATCTTGCGGTCGCACCCGGCGTGCAGGTACGCCAGCCCGCGCGCCGCGCCCACGCACACCCCCACGCGCTCCGGCCACTCCAGCACGGCCTGCGTCTTCTTGTTGCCGCCGGAGCGGGAGAGGAAGAGGGACTGGTCGAGGGAGCCGCGGGACATGAACTCGTAGACGAGCATCAGCTGCCGGGAGTGGTCGGCGCAGAAGCCGCGCAGCTTCACCAGATTCACGTGGTGGACGTTGCCGATCACGGCGATCTCCGTCAGGAACTCGCGCCGCCCCTGCGTGCCCAGGTTGTTCATCCGCTTCACGGCCACGGTGGTGCGGTCGGGGAGCTCGCCGCGGTACACGGACCCGAACCCGCCGGAGCCGATCTGCGACCTAAACCCGCTGGTCGCCGTCTCCAGGTCCAGGAACGTGAACCGGGCAGGCAAGCCGGGGATGAGGACCTCGTCGTCCTCCTCCTCTTCATGATCTTCCTCGCCCTTCTCCGACGGGACGTTGGACGACGCCCGCGATGACGACGAAGACATTAACTTCAGCATGAACCAGCTGCTGCCATGCCCATGGCCGCCGTGCGCGTGCTTCTTTTTCTTCTTGTTGCCACCGTCAGGACCGCGACGGATCTTGAGCCATCGCACGGCCAGCACGTAGAGCAAGAAGGTGATGAGGACGGCCGCTATGGTGGGCAGCACTATGCCGAATATGATGGTTATAGAGCTGAGCGCCGACGACGAGCCGCCATGGGCGCTCGACGGCGGCGGGATCGACTTGATGAAGCCAGTGGTGCCATCGGTGCTGGAGCGAAGCACGGAGCCGACCTGGTCGTGCAGTAGGAAGCAGGACTTTGAGGAGTTCCTGTAGAGGAAGCCGAGGCAAGAGCAGTTGGCCGAGCAGAGGTCGCGGCACGCCGGAAGCGCCTCGCCGGCCGTCACCGGGATCGCGAACTTGCTGCCGAAGTAGGCGACCCCGTCGCCTAAGCTCATGTAGCCGTAAGACTCTTTTGTTGACGCGTTGGTGAGGCAGGTCTGAGCTGGAACGGGGAGGGCGGAGCCATCGGCCGGCGAGCATCCGCGGGTAGTGTGCGTGCTGAAGGCGTCGGGGCACATGCAGGAGGACGCGTTGTTACCGGGCGTGCAGAGTCCGAGGGAGCCGCAGGGCAGCGGGAGGTCGCAGTCGCTGGCCGGAGCTGTCCAGACGGCCTGGAGCGTGGCGCGCGTCGCCGTGGGCGAGTAGGCCATGCTCAGCGCGCGCAGGCGGCCGGACGAATCCACCTTTAGGAGCTTTGATGAGGAAGGGTCGGGGAAGAGGAGCGTGAAGACTGTGTCGATGGCGTTTTCGGCGAGGAGGTAGAAGCCGGAGTCGTTGACCTTCATGGAGTGGACGGCCTGGTTGGACTGCTGCACGGAGGCGACGTCGGAGGAGAGCGCCCAGTAGGTGACGAAGCCACCATCAGAGGAGGAGGAGTTGGTGTTCGTGGTCGTCCGCCACTGGAGGAGGGCGTCGGTGGTGGTGAGGATGAGGCGGTACGCGCCGGGGGAGAGGTCGTGGTCGGAGGCGGTTGCGGTGAGCGGCAGGCCGACGGGGAGCGTCTGGCCGGGGAGGAGCGTATCGGTAGGCGCGTCGAAGGAGGACCAGAGCGTGGCGTTGGCGGCGTCGAGGAGCGCGAGCTGGCCGGTGTCGAGGAGGCGGAGCGCGACGACGGGTGCGCCGAGGCCGGCGGGCGTGGACCAGGCCGGCGGGGCGGCCTGGTCGGCGGGATCGGTGAGTGTGAGGCCGGAGGCGGTGAGGGAGAGGACGATGGACTGAACGATGGTGGCGCCGTCGGTGGCGGTCCAGACGGGGGTCCGGGAGGTGTCGTGGAGGACGGAGAAGAAGAATCGGGTCTGCGTGTCGCCGGAGGTGTCGGAGGCGGGGGCGTAGACGGCGGCGGAGAAGGTATCGTTTGGGGAGCGGAGGAAGACGCCGTTGGTGTCGATGAAGTTAAAGTACGTGAGGTTGTATGGCGGGTACAGGTACTCCACCGGCACCGTGCGCGCCTCCGCCTTCCACTTGGAGCCGCCGCCGAGGAGGATCGCTAGGAGGAGGAGGAGGAGGGGGAAGAGAAGGGACGGGAGCGCCATGGATAAAAATGGCGCCTTGGTTGCTGGCTGCTAGCCGTTCCCCGCGGCCGCAACACCGGCGACGCGGTTGGAGAGTGGAAGAAAAGGCAGCATATGGCCAAGGAGATGGAGAGTTGACCCTGGAGCTGAAATGGACGGCGAAATTTAATGAGACGAAAATGAGGATCAAGTCGTTGTTTGGTTATGCCGCAAGAAAATGGATGATTCCACATGATATTTATGAATTATTATACAACTCATCTGGAGATTTCCCATCATCCTAACTTGCAACTAAAAAAAGCCCAATCAACACTACAAGGATTGAGTACGAAATCACCTCGATGATGGCAATGAAAACTCAAGGAAATTAGCATATTCAATAGTTTAAAAAATAAACCATTTGACACATTTAAATCGCAACCAAAAGTATAAATATTAATTTTGATATTCCCTTCGACCCATATTAGTTACCTATATTAGTTGACTCAAATTTGTCTAAATTCGAATGAATCTAGACACTATTTATACATAGATTTATTTAAATTTTAATAAATTCAAGTCAACTAATATAGATCGGAGGGAGTACCAAAATAAAGTTGAAAGTCGGAGTGCCTGAGGACATACTTTATTAGGACACATGCAGCTGGTTTGGAAGATTACAGATTCAACACGGATGCATGTCCAAATCTACCCTCTCTGTTTTATAATATAAAATGTTTTAGTTTTGTAAAAAAGAATATCTAGACTATATCTTAGTGTGTAGGTTCATAGTCACTTGTGCGCGCACCATTGCTTGATTGCAGCCTGCTAGGTTTGACTTTTAGATTTTGGTGTTTTTTCTAGTACCGATAGTACTGAAGAACAATGCGATCTCTTGTTTGTTTCTTGTTCTTCAGAGTTACGGACAAATATGCCACATATTCTGTTATATGTTGATCCAAATTCTATAAAGTATAGGCCAACTTCTGACGAGTGGAACGAGGCCCGTCGCCGGGAGGCTTAGACCGGATCGTTGAAGACCTAGGTTTCCACTGATATATAAACCCCTTGTAAGCCGCCGGTTGGGAGAATTGCATCTGTGCAATCCCCGGCGTTTGTAAACACTCCTCAATATAGTGAAGTTTCGCTGGCGGGCGCCCGTGGTTTTTTCCTCTCTTTGTTGGAGAGTTTTTTCCACGTTAAATCCGTGTCCCCTTGCTGTGTTTTTCGTTTTCGTTCTTCGTTATCTTCTTGTCGCAATTGTAACATATTCGTGTCCAATGAGTCTTCTAGTTAACGTAATTCCGTGTAATGTTTTTGTGATCGGGCTAGGCTAGTTGATCAGGCATGTTGCTTTGAGTTAGTTAGTATTTTCTCTGTTTTAAATTATAGGATATTTTAGTCTTTTCTAAAACAAATACATCTAGATGTTTTTTAGTGTAGGTTCGAGATGTTTCGGAAAAATGCTTAAACATTTTATAGTTTGGGACATAGATAGTAGTTAATAGAGAGGATATGCTCAATCTTGTCGGCTGCCCTAGGCAGCCTTGTTTGTTAAAAAAACGAAGGCAGCCTCGTGTTGTGTGATTTATCAACTGACTACATGCGGAAGATCAGTGTGTATATTGATCAGGCACCCATGGCATCAATAGTAGTGCAGGATTACTTAAAATCTAAACTTTTGAAAATGTTGATCGTTTCATTTGTTGCATGTTTGCTGACACAAGGTGCGCCACAGACTTAACCAGTTAACCTTGTCATACATACATACACACACTGATTTTTATCCTCTCTAAAAAGAAATACATAGCCCACTGAGATGAGATGACATCTCCAATATACCATACTATTATCTACTACCATAATATAAATCTCTTTAGCAAGCTGTTTCGACTGATCGATATTTGTTATGGCTTTGCTTTACATTAATTTGGTGTCCGTCAGGAATGCTCAAAACAGACATCTGTCAGTCAGCTAGGATAAGTATTTTGGTTTTGAACTAAAAGTACGACACTTATTTTTTAAACGGAGGTCTACAACTGTAGGCGTATTTCACAAGGATGAGTAGTTTTTGTCTAGATAGAAAGGGGTGGGTATTTAGCATTAGGCCGAGTTTATTATTAGCCGAGAATGAAAGCAGTTGGCTGTCGAGGGATATTAGAGGCTAGGGTTGCAACTTGGTTGGCCTTCCTCATCTCTAGCGGACCCCTTAAAACGGTCAAAGCCATAAAATAACTGTCAGTTTACGGTTTCGGTCAACAAAAATGGCATGAACAGACCCTTATATCACTCAAACCCTTCAAATATTTTAAAAGACCCTTTACTTGGAACCCTCAATCCTTACATCTACTGTTTTGGACAAAAGTTTTAAAGGCACCACAAACCGGTCAAAGATGCCCAATCCCGTCAGAGAATTCGAAATCTGGGGATATTGTTGTCAATTTCACACTGCTTGTCTCAAAACGGAACCAGGCCAAATTGACGGAGATGGCGATGGCTGGACCTCGAGCTGGGGTGGGCAGGCGCGAACCAGGTGGCCGGGCGGTGTAGAGGAAGGACGCCGGAGGCCGAACGACGTTGGAAAGGGCACTGGTGGGCGGGCAAGCAGCCGCGGCCAACGGCGTGCGGGTTGGTGGGCGGCGCGGTGCCTTACGCCGGCGGCACGCGAGTCTACGGGCGACGGGAGAGGCCGGCGGATGCGCAGCGCGAGCAGCTGGGGGGATGGCCAGCGGGCGAGCGGGCTGGCTTGCAAGGTGCAGGCGGTTGGGGCTAGGAGGAAGAAGAAAGTGAGGAAAAAAGTGAAATGTGCCTTTCTATAGTTTTGTATGCGGGTTCTATTCTGTCCGGGCCTTCTTTGCACCAATATACAGAATTTTGGTGGCTCTTATATAGCTTTTAAAAGCCACTCTTTTAATGAGTCTGCTAGAGATAATCTTAGACTCTATTTGTTACAGCTTCTGATTCTGTTTCTACTCTTCTAGGGTCAAAAAACCGGAGTCCCAAACAAATGGCCTAATTTTGTACAGCGCTGCCGACAAGCGCCGTCCCGATTGCACTCGAGACGGCGAAGCAGCGGAAGTGAGGCGAGAGGCGCTTCCCGCAGATTTTGCTGCTTCCCAAGTTGGTGTGGACCAAACTATCCTCTACACTCCACCATAATTACAAAAACTTTGCCCTCGCAGTGCTCCTTCACCTGCACGCCCGCGCGTCACTTCCCTCCACCCTTCTCGGCATCGAGGAAGAAAACCCGACCCTCCCTCTTCTCCCACGGCGGTGCTTTCCGCGTGGTTTGGCAGAGGCGCTGGGGGGTGGGGGTGGGGGAGGGTACGCGCGGTAGTTGGTGGCCACGGCGGGGTGCTGGAGGCGAGCGGGCCCGATCTGGGCTTCTCTCGAAATAGGCTTTCGCCCCGATTTATAAATAAAGCAACATCCACAAACAAGGTCTGTACATCATCCAAGTAGGCCGAAGCCAAACAAGAAAGAAAAGGTAGCGACGGACCGCTGGGGCCACAGCACAGACAAGCCCAAAAGCAAAGCAAAAAAGGTACGGCGAGACGACTGGAGGGACACTCATGCCACCGAATGGGTCGACGGGGCAGGAGCCGAGAGGGGGAGCGCCGCTGTCCTCAAGGTCCGAAGAGTGTCATCGAAGGACGACCGGTCACGCTGCCGCACCAGGGGAGACCACTGCTGAAGGAAGCCAAGAAAGGAGAAAACTGGGTCAGTCACGCGGGAGGGGAAGATCTTCTCAATCACCATCTTGTTATGCATATTCCACAAGGTCCAAGAGATGCCTGCAAACACGAGCCAGAAGAGGCGGCGCCCTCGTCCGGCCCTGTTTGCCTGGGTTTGCAGGAACTCCCCGAGCTCCTGCGCCTGCCAAGCAGGCCCCAGCGCCTCCTGGACAAAGGACCACAGAGCTCGCGCTGCCGAGCAGGAGAACAAAATATGAGAACAGGTCTCCGGGGTCCCACATAGGGGACATGAACCAGTGCCCGGGCCGTGACGCTTGGCCACCTCGACCCCCGAGGGGAGCCTGTCCCGAAGCAGCTGCCACACGAAGATCCTAATACTAAGCGGAAGGGGGGCCTTCCACAAGGGGGAGGTCCAGGTCAGCTCCGGGCCCTGGAACAGGGCTCGGTAGGCCGAGCCCATAGAGAACTCCACGGACGGCTGCAGCCGCCAAGAGGCCGAATCCGGGGAAGTTGCTAAGGCAGACGGAAGGGAGCTCCGAAGCTGCAACAAGTCCGCGGCCTCGTCCACGCCGAGGTAGCGCCGGAACAGGATGTTCCAGCGACCCTCGTCAAAGACCTCGGCCACTAGCGCCGCTGGGGAGGAAGAGATGGCGAACAGCCCGGGGAACTGGACCCCCAACGGGATAGGGAGAAGCCACGGGTCAAGCCAGAAACGCACCCCCAGCCACTCCCCACCCCAAAGGACACGCCCAATCCAATGAAGTGTTTGATCTCCTGGAGGGCTCTCCAGAACTCAGAGCCATCCCGCCTCTCACATGCCAAAAGTGGTCGGCCCCGAAGGTACTTGGCCTCGATAAGCTGCAGCCAGAGCCCTCCGTCATCCCTAAGGATGCGCCACACCCACTTCAACATCAGTGCCACATTAAAGCGCCGGGAGTAAAGGATCCCTAAGCCCCCAAGACATTTGGGGGCGCAAACATCTGCCCATTTGACCATATGATATTTCTGATGGCCATCCCTTGCGGCCCAAAAGAACCTAGACAACTCCTTGGCGAAGTCGGCATGGTCCCCTCAGGCAGAAGGTACAGGCCCATCTGGTACATGGGCAGACTAGAGAGACATAAGTTAATCAGTATGGATTTGCTCCCCTTGGTCGTGAGGCGTTCCCGCCACGGCTCCACGCGCGAGCGTACCCTCGAAACCAAGGGGGCCAAATCCCTGATCAAAACTCTAGTCTCCCGGATGGGGATTCTCAGATAGGTAATAGGGAAGTCCGCCAGCTTACAATTCAGGTTATCCGCAATCCGCTGACGATCCGCGTCGGAATAACCCAGGACCATCACCTCGCTCTTGTCGAAGTTGATCGTCAGCCCGGATAAAGACTCGAAACACAGCAGCACGAACTTCAAGTTAATAATGTCCAGGTCCGAGCCCTGAACCATGATCATGGTGTCATCAGCGTACTGGAGGTGAGAAATTCCACCACCCGGGATCAGATGGCCCACCACCCCTGAGATGTGGCCAGCTACTCTGGCCCTATCCAAAATCTCAGCCAGGGCGTCCACCGCCGCGTTGAAGAGGAGGGGGGATATAGGGTCCCCCTGCCTAACCCCGCAGGAAGGGCGAAAGTATGGGCCAATCTCCCCATTGATGTTGATCGCCGTCTGCCCACTCATCACGAACTGCATAATCCAACGGATCACGCGGTCATCGAAACCCCGCCTCTCTAGCACCAACCTCAAGAAAGCCCAGTCCAAGCGGTCATAGGCCTTCTGGAAGTCTAGCTTGAGAAAGACCCCTCGTTGACGTTGAGTCTTGACTTCATGAATAATTTTATGGAAATCCAGGACGTCGTCATGAATGAGGCGTCCCTTAAAGAAGGCGAACTGGAGGGGGTGGGTAAGTCGCTCCAACACCGGAGCGAGGCGGAGAGCACAGACCTTGGCGAACAGGCGTTGGATGACGTTAATCACAGTAATCGGACGGAAGTGGCGGATGTCCGTGGCCCCCACTACTTTGGGGATCAGGGTAATAACGCCGAGGTTCAAGCGAGACATCACCAGGGTCCCAACATAGAACTCCTGGAACATCTGGAGAACCACCGGCTGAAGCTGGGGCCAGAAGGTCTGGAAGAAGCCCACGGGCAACCCATCGGGGCCCGGGACCGAGCCAGCCTTCATGGACTTCAGGGCCGCCGCCACCTCCTCCGAGAGAAAAGGACGGGTGAGGTCCTCATTCTCAGCCTGGGAGACCAGCGCGGCAGCCGACCAGAAGTCCGAGGCCAGCGAGAGACCCGACGGCTGGGCCGCCGAGAAAAGGTCCCGGTAGAACGAATAAATATGGGCGAAGAGGGCCTGTGGGGATTCCAACAGATCGAGCTACTCCGTCCTCGTCTCTTATCTCTTCGCTACCGTCGGCTTGCTCGGAGTCAGGATCGTGGTAGAGGAGGGGGCCAACGGCGGCATGCTTGGAGTCGGCTAGAGGAGGAGGCAGCCGCCGTCACCGCGCCCATCCACCTGCTGGTCTCCCTGCCCGCGTCTCGACCCATCCATGGACGGACAAGGAGACGAGGACGAACGGCCCCCACGCACAGGCACCGCGGTCGCCGCCACGCCCACGCGCCGCTCTCCCTAGGCCTCCCCACGGCCCTCCGCCACGACCAGGCCTCGTCGCCGCCGCGCTGCAGGGACGCGGGCAGGGAGACCAGCAGGTGGATGGGCGCGGTGACGGCGGCTGCCTCCTCCTCTAGCCGACTCCAAGCATGCCGCCGTTGGCCCCATCCTCTACCACGATCCTGACTCCGAGCAAGCCGACGGTAGCGAAGAGATAAGAGACGAGGACGGAGTAGCTCGATCTGTGTCCGCTCGTGTGCATGTCTTTTTTTTACAGAGAGACGGGAGTTGACCGTGTTTTGTCAAAAAGATTATTTTGTTAAAAGTCATGTTTACAATTAATTTATAAAAAAAAGAGTTGATTTAGCTCTTAAGCATGTTGTACGTTGTATCAATATGGCCAAAAACAGCTACTCTTTCCGACCCAAATTATTTGACTTAGATTTATCTAGACATTAATTAATTAGTATTAGATTCATTTATATCTTGACAAATTTAAGCCAATTAATTTCGGTTAGAAGGAGTAATTTATTTTAAACCAACACCTATATAACATCTTTTGCACTCAGGGACATTCTAAACAGCAACGGCAGCAATCAAAAGCACTCTTGTCAAACACCAAACTCTGCTTTCAACAGCTGCTTACTACCGCTGATTTTTGGCCGCTGATTTTTGACAGCTGCTTTTCAACCGTTGCAGCTCAAACAAACACACCCTTAGACTATTCATAGTGGAAGTAACTTGGGTAGCAACATAGTCCTACATGTATTGTCAATTAAGCATTTAGATGACGTAACATGCAATTAAATGATATGAGAGAGGTTTGTGGTAACTAGCTAGCTATGTTACCATAACATTACACATTTCAAGACAAAATAAGTCTATATTGCAACAAATAAGACTTTGCGTGATACCATATCTATGTTATTTTCTACTATGAAGATAATAACTTAAACTAATAACATATAATACATGTTACTAATTTAAATTACTCCCCGCTACTTTAAACCATTCTTCCTATCATTAATCATTATGACCAACCAGCCACAATCGGTGGGCTACTACTACTTGCGTGACCGTTTTAGTCCCTGTGTTTGACTTTTAGATTCCTCAGTTTCCATGTTTCTTTCTTCTTTAGAACAATCTAAATGTAGATTCATAATGTAGCAATTTAAGCGTGACCAGCACCGCTTCGTTCTCTCCCCCTCGCTCCTTAGTTTCTAAGTGTGCTCAGCCGCAGGCCGGGCCCTTCCCGACTCTGCTCCGCCGGACTGGCCGGTCGGAGTTGGATGGGATGTGGCGACGGAGTAGTTAGGTTTAGGTGTAGGTGTAGCGGCTTCGTGCCGGGTGTGGGCTGTGTGCCCGCAGTTGGTGGCCGCACTGGAGATCTCTGCAGCAAGATCTCCGATGATCTAGGGTTCCTCGCTTTTCTTCTCCTTGCCCTTGGTGGATAGGGAGAGTCGGCAACGAGCACCGCCACCTTCCATAAAGCTGCTTGGGACTTGCGGGGGTTGGATTCGCTCCCAGATCTGAAGCTTGCTCTGGCCGGTCGTGGCGGCGAGGGGAGTGAGCCAAGGTTTGGGGGGCGCCGGCCACGCACGTCGCTTCCGAGATCTCCTACGCGCAGGCGAGCGACGCTCCAGTGGTTAGAGATTGGGGTGTGTTGGGTCGATTCAGCGGCTCGGCCATAAAGCTCGAGGTTTCTTCGGAAGCGTCGACGGTGCCTGCTTCTTCGCCTTTCTCTTGGCCGGCCATGGCGGTGAGGGATGGAAGGGCAAAGAATTTGGTGTCGAAGACGAAGCCGAGGACAGTTGAAGCTGCGCCCACAAGATCTTCTACGCAGTGGTCCACTGGCAGCGGTGAGGCTGCCGGGCTTCTGCCTCTTCTTGTCGAAAGGCTTCTAGGGGTTCAAACCTCCATCGGAGGCCCTTCTTTGAAGCTCAGCGTCGGAGCTCGACACCTCACCGTCAACAAGTGGTACGTCCCCGTTGACTGCAGATGGTCGGCTTCTTAGCTTCTTCTCTGGATAGTGGAGCGTCACCAGCAAGAGATTCCCATGACCTCGCCATTGGCTGGAGGGCGCTCGAGATTGGTGGTGGAGGTGCCAAAGGACTTGATTGCTTTTTATTTCCTAGTCCTAGAGTGTTCTTTTTGTAAGAGGGAGGCCCTGTTCTGTTTTGTCTAGTTTTGCTAGGGTGCTTTTCGCCAAGGGCCTCTCTGGAATTTGTAACTGCCACGTGTTTCATCGAGCAGCTTCTGGGGTCTTCTAGACCCAGTTATTGCTCAAAAAAATAGCAATTTGATTGTACACATGTTGCCAAATTTATTTACAAAATTGGTCAAATGTTAAAAAGTTTGACTCAAAGAAAAGTCTAGAAGTACACTTATTTGCAAGTGGAGGGAGTACATGTGAATCTATATAAATCTGTTATTGGTACATTGTTACGTCTTATATCGTGTAACGTATCGTGCTGAGACATGCATATTCCTAACCGAGAAATAATAACAAAATCAGATAATAACAATGAAGGAAGCACGTCCGGTGAAGTAGTATATCAGATACCTGTCGGCTGCCTGCCTATAGGTAGCAGCCAGCAACAGTTTGTATCGGCCTGGATCGAGTGTCCGAGGTACATCATGCGCGTACGTGCCGCCCAATCTTCTACCAAAAAATAGATACGCCTCTCCCAAAAGCCACCAGGTTCCTGCCGCGTCTCCATTTTTCCTTGCCACGGCAGCGTGGTTGCCTGCAATGACTATGGTTGCCTTCCAAAATATTTTTTCTCGCAGCTAATTTGAGGAACAGCGATTCAAGTTGCAGGATTCTCTATGAAGTACGTAAGGTTGTATGGCAGGTACAGGTACTCGTCCAGCACCGTCCGCGCCACAGCGGGGACGACCTAGGAGGATTAGTTATGGGGAGGACCCTAGATCCCCGCTGTCGAGCTCCTTCCATCACTTCCCCCTTCCTCGCTGCTCCCACGGGGTGTGGCCGGGCGAAGCCCGTTCCATTGGCACCGTCTCATGCCGGGCCGGATCAGGCTTCTCCCGCCAGAAAGCTTGGCGGCGGCATTCGGTGCGGGCCGGGAGGCAGGGTGAGAGTGCACGCTGGGGTCTATGGCGGTGTGCGCCTGGCCTGCTGCAACTCTTCTCAGTGGCAGTGGCTGGTGGCGATGGCGTCGTCCTCTGCGGCGGCGCGCGCCACAGGCCTGGCGGCTCTGCCCAAGGCCATGGTGGCGGCGCTGTGATGCCGGTGGTGGCCGACAGGGAGGGGCCCGGATGGCCTGCTTCCTCTGCAGCTCCGGCTGGCCTAGATCTAGGCCCACTTGGGCCTGATCTAGGTTTTGGACGGGCCTAGCGTGGGCTTCCTCTCTCTAAGGGTGGTGGGGTGGGTGTGGGACGAATAGGGGGGCGGCGACAGTTGCGGCTATACTGCTGCAGCATGGCGGCAGGGTCTTTATGTGCCTCTCTAGGCCTGGCCGAGCCAAGTGCCTGGTGTACCCTTGCGGCCACGTCCGAACGGCAACCGCCATTGGCGATGGAGGTCGATCGCCTCCCCGTGGCCGTGCTGTTTCCACCAACTTGTGTCGGCCAGCCCTATCCCCTCCACCTTGTAGGTCACGCAAAGAACCTGCCTGAGTGGGTGCGAGTCCACGGATGCCGGGGCGGGGGCCCCGGAAGGTGGTCTGCAAGGCTTTCCTTCGGCGAAGGCAGCTCAGGGAGGAAACTTGCGATGGTGCCATGCTCCTTGTGGCCGTATTCTTGGGCAGGTGGCGTTCCGGCGGTGTCCTGGATGGCGGCGGGGCAAGGGCGCTGCTGATTGGCGGCGGTGGTGGAAGAGACGTGCTTGGCCGGCGGATCCAAACCCTAGGCGGGGTTTGGGTGGGCTAGCTCGCTCTTAGGTCGCTACCATGGTTGGTTTTGGGGTACGCTTCGAGACAGGGGGAGCGGCGATGCCAATGCTTCTGCTGCAGCGCGGCGGCGGGGGCTTCACGGGCCCGATCTGGGCTCGGCCGGGCCTAGTTGGCCTGGTATGCTCCTGTTGGTACATTCAGTCTGCTACCGCTTTGGCGGTGGAGGTCGATCCCTCCCACGCGGCAGCGACGCCGTTGTCCCTTGTCTTTGGTGGGTTCCTCGCGCCAGCCAACCTCGTGATGTTTGCCATGGAGAGACGCATGTTGGTGGATGTCTAGTTGGTGGAATGAGAGGATTGGCTAGGGTTTGGGTCTTTGGGGGGGTCGGGAGAAATCCTTGCTGGTTGGTCTGGCCCCGACTCGACGACATTTGTGGGTGCCGCCTTCCTTATTGAAGGGGCCCGGATGTACCCTCCTCTCACCCCCCTGCGTGTACCGGGGGAAATCCTAGGAGAAGTCCGAGCAGCAGCGTCGTCATCGTCGTCCCCCTTCTTTAAGGTGTTGCTTGGGACACGACAATTCAGAGGCATATGATCATGGTGGGACTTTTTCGGAGGGCGCAGTGGTCGCAAGTCTTTGTCGGTGGTCGAGCCAGTGCTGTCATGCATTTCTTTCTTTTGTTTTTTCTCTTGGGCTTTGCTTGTGCTGTTCGGCCCTAGCAGTGATCGGTTCTTCCTTTGAGTGTTGTGCTGTCTGACCCCGCAGCGTTCTCACTTGTGTGCTTTATTTATAAAGCAGACAAAATCCTATTTCGAGAGAGATTAGTTATGGGGTGTTTGGTTGATGGTTTTGATTTTGGGGCTCGTTCTGGCTAGGCCCTTGGGGGGGCATGTTCAGACTAAACCGGTGTCTGGACCATGTCATTTAGTTTGTTTGGTTTCCTGTATGGCTCTTTTTTGGCCCAGGGGAGATAGGAGGGACGCATTTTTGGTTATCTGCGTTGCAGACAATTGAGCAAGCCCAAAAATAGTCTGCAACTGTTTGGTTCTATCCAAAATAGCAGCTACGGCCACCTCTTCTCACGAGTGGTAAGATTACCAGGTCAAATCACAGAGCACAAAATTCATACTACTACGATCATCATTAGTACATAACTTGGCAGCATAGTAGTTCATCAAACAGTAGGACAATAGCATAGTAGTTCATCATCAACACGACGAGAACTTATATTAGTTCACCACAACAACTAGAAACCATGACTCTAGCATGATTGTAGTTGATGTCTCTTCAATGATACTCCTGGTGGCTTCAGCGTGGTCTAGGCACTTCATCACCACCTCACAGTAGGTGTGGTCGAAGATGACCACGTGATACTCTTTCCCATTTAGTTTCTTGAAGGTGAGGAAGTTGCCAACTTGCATATTTTGAGCAACTGCAAAAGTTTCCCATCCCTGATCGAGGATGGCTTTGCCATACACCTCGTTTACCTTAATTTCCCAGCTACAACCAGTGTACGTCTTGATGATCATCATGTGGGGGAGCAAGCCTAGGTAGTCCTAGAATCCATCAGCGATTTGCAGCACCCTAACCTAGATGCAAATAGCACCCCGATGAAGTTGTTAGGTCCATAGTCCTCATGAAAATGGACAACATTCATCGGTGATACGTCGGAAATGTATCTATAATTTTTGATGTTTCATGCTTGTTTAGTATCTACTTTGCTTTGCTTTGTCTATACTTTGAGGTGTTTTTATATGTTTTCTGGTACTAACCTATTAACAAGTTGTCAGAGTGCCAGTTGCCTGTTTTCTTCTGTTTTTGGTTCCAGAAAGGCAGAAAATCAATATTCTCGAAATTGGACGGGATAAAAGCCAAAGTCAATATTTTACCGTGGGGAACACGAAGCCAGAGTACGAGATGGAGGAGAACCACCAGGGGGCCACACACCCTGGCGGCGCGGGCTAGGGATAGCCGCGCCTGGGGGGTGCAGCTTCCCTGGTGGCCCCTCTGCCTCGCCTCTTCGCCTATAAAGACCCCCCAATGCCTAAACCCTAAGCACCCGATCAATATTTCACGAAACCGTCCGTAGCCGCCGCCACCATCGTCCCTAGATCGGGGGATCTGAAGCTCTTCCCGGCACCCTGCCGGAGGGGAGATCATCCCGGAGGCCTTCTTCATCATGCCAGCCTCCGGTATGAAGCGTGAGTAGTTCCACCTTGGACTACGGGTCCATATAGTAGCTAGATGGTTGTATCTCCTCCTTGTGCTTTCATGTCTATATCTTGTGAGCTCCGTTCATGATCAAGATGTCATCTATTTGTAATCATGCATGTTGTGTTTTCGGGGATCCGATGGATATTGAGATTACTATGTCAGATTGATTAATGGTTTTGTCTATTTGATTCTATCATGTCTGTGTTGTTTGTGATCTTGCATGCTCTTTGTTGTTAGTAGCTATCTTGGCCAAGTAGTTGCTAGTGACTCCAAGAGGGGGTATTTATGCTCGATAGTGGGTTCATGCCTCTACTTAATCAAGGGAAGTGACAAAAATCTCTATGGTTGTAGATGTGTTGTTGCCACTAGGGAGAAAACAGCGGTCTCTTGTTCATGGAACAAGTGGATTGTTTACCTTAAACACTTTGCTTAAAGCAGTTGTCTGTTGCTTGCAACTTAATACTGGAGGGGGTTCGGATGATAACCTGAAGGTGGACTTCTAGTCATAGATGCATTTGGATGGCGGTCTATGTATATTGTTGTATTGCCCAATCGAATCTCATAGGATCTTTATGTCTAGTATTGCATTGTTATGCCTTGCTCAATCCTGTCAATTGTCCTGCTGTAATTTGTTTACCCCGCATGCCATGTTTGTTTATCTAAGGAGAAAACCTCTAGTGAACAATGGACCCCGGTCCAATCTTTACCATTAATACATCTTCCACTGTTACTATTTACTTGCTGCAAACCATCATCACCTTCCACACCATATAGTTAATCCTTTGTTACAACAACCAGTGAGATTGACAACCTCATTGTTAGTTGGGGCAAAGTATTGAGTTTGTGTTCTGCAGGTTTCCATGTTGCTTGCAACACCTTTGAGACGTTTCCTTCCTCCTACTGGTTCAATAACCTTGGTTTCTTACTGAGGGAGACTTGCTTCTGTGTTGCATCACACCTTGCTCTTGGGGTTTACCGACGAAGCGCTCTCAGGCGCCATCAACAAGTTTTCTGGCGCCGTTGCAGGGGATCATAAGGCCTTTAGTCTCTTTGTCCCCGTCAAGCCAGTTTTCTAGCACCGTTGCCGGGGAGGCTAAGGACGTCTTCATAAGGGCAGTCCTACTCAACCTTTCTTTTTAGTTTGTTTTTAGTTTGCTTAGTTTCTTTTGTTTGGTTTTGTTTGCCTCTTTTTATCACAAAACTCCAAAAAAAATTAGTTGAGTTTGGTATGCTTTCTCTTATCAAAAACACAAAAAAATTAGTTCCTACTCTAGCTGTTGCTGCTGTTTTTTGGCTTGCTCCACTTTTGCCAAAATTAACTCTGCTGAGAACACCAAGTTGTGTGACTTCACTAGCACAAACAACAATGATTTCCTAAGCACTCCTTTTGCTCCACCTGTTCCTGATGCTACCTTTTATGAAATTAAGCCTGCTTTGTTGAATCTTATGATGAGAGAGCAATTTTCTGGTACTAGTTCTAATGATGTTGTTGCCTGATATGTTGGAAACGTATCTATAATTTTTGATGTTCCATGCTTGTTCAGTATCTACTTTGCTTTACTTGTCCACACTTTGAGGTGATTTTTACATGTTTTCTGGTACTAACCTATTAACAAGTTGCAACAGTGCTAGATGCCTGTTTTCTGCTGTTTTTTGGTTTCAAAAAAGTTAGTAAAGAAATATTCTCGGAATTGGACGGGACAAACGTCAAAGTCAATTACTTTTCGTCGGGAACAAGAAGTCCAAAGGAGAGCCGGAGGGGACAACCAGGGGGGCCAGACCCACCCCAGGCGCGGGGCAGGTGGGCCCGTGCCTGGCTAGGGTTTGGTGGCCAGGGCCGCCTCCAGGTCTCGCCCCTTCGCCTATAAGAAGCCCCCGATGTAGAAACCCTGAGTACCCGATCAGAAATCCACGAAACCGTCTGTAGCCGCTGCCACCATCATCCCTAGATCGGGGAGATATGAAGTTCTTCCCGGCACCCTGCCGAAGGGGAGATCATCCCGGAGGCCTTCTCTCCGGTATGATTCATGAGTAGTTCCACCTTGGACTATGGGTCCATGTAGTAGCTAGATGGTTGTATCTCCTCCTTTGTGCTTTCATGTATAGATATTGTGAGATTCGTTCATGATCAAGATCTAATCTATTTGTAATCATGCATGTTGTGTTTGCGGGGATCCAATGGATATTGAGATTATTATGTTGGTTTGATTAATGGTTTTATCTTTATGATTCTATCATGTCTGTGTTGTTTGTGATCTTGCATGCTCTCTGTTTCTAGTGGTTATCTTTGACAAGTAGTTGCTAGTGACTCCAAGAGGGGGTATTTATGCTCGGTAGTGGGTTCATGCCTCTAGTTTCCAAGGGAAGTGACAGAAATCTCTTCGGTTGTAGATGTGTTGTTGCTACTAGGGAGAAAACAACGGTCTCTTATTCATGGAACATGTGGACTGTTTACCTTACACACTTTGCTTAAAGCAGTTGTCTATTGCTTGCAACTTAATACTGGAGGGGGTTCGGATGATAACCTGAAGGTGGAATTCTAGTCATAGATGCAGTTGGATGGCGGTCTATGTATATTGTTGTATTGCCCAATCAACTTCATAAGATATTTCTGGCTAGTAATTGCATTGTTATGCCTTTCTCAGTTCCTGTCAATTACCTCGCTATAATTTGTTTACCCTTCATGCCATGTTGTTTATCTAAGGAGAGCACCTCTAGTGAACTATGGACCCCGGTCCAATCTTTACCATTGATACATCTTCCACTGTTACCTATTTACTTTCTACAAACCATTACCTTCCACACCATACGTTTAATCCTTTGTTACAGCAAACCGGTGAGCTTGACAACCTCACTGATTCGTTGGGGCAAAGTCTTGAGTTTGTGTTGTGCAGGTCTCCGCATTGCTCGCAACACCTGTGTGACGTTTCCTTCCTCCTTCTGGTTCGATAACCTTGGTCTCAACTGAGGGAATACTTGCTGCTTGCTGCTTCACACCTTGCTCTTGGGGTTTCCAACGAAGCGTTCCATGACAAGGCTGGGCTCCATCAAGTTTTCTGGCACCGCTGCCAGGGACATATATAGACCAGCTACCAACAAGTTTCTTGGCGCCGTTGCCGGGGAGGCCAAGGACGTCTTCACTAGGGGAGTCCTTCACTTCCTTTCTCTTTACTTTGTTTTTAGTTTGCTTTGTTTCTTTTGCTTGGTTTTGTTTGCCTCTTTTCAAAACACCCAAAAAATAGTCTAGTTTGGTTTGCTTTCTTTATTCAAAAATCACAAAAAATTAGTTCCTGCTCTAGTTGCTGGTCTGTTGTTGCCTTGCTTGGTCATGTTTTCTATCAATGGATGGTTTCTTTGAAACTAGTTCTTATTGGCAAGGTGGGTTCACGGAAGAACAAAAGTATTATTATAAGAAACACCGTTTGTCACAAAAAGTTGAATACTATTGCTAGAGATGGGTGCTCTACTTATAATGTTACTTATTGCTTTGATAAATCTTGTTCCTGCAGGAGGTATAAACACGTACCTTTTCAATGTGAGTATAATGATAATGTTACCATATCTTCTTATGTTAAAGGAAATTATGACTTTTATGATGTGGAACAGATTGAAGAATTCATTGCCTTCAAGGGTGCATTTGAACTTGCTAGTTTGTTTGAAAATACTGATGATGCACGTTATGAAAATGAGGTTTATGAGATACTTAAATTTTTCTTTGACAATTACAAGGAAGCAAATGACTACATTCTTGAATAATTTAATAGATGCTTTCCACAAATGGAAGAGACTAATGCCTTGCAGGAGCCTATGGAAGAGGAAATTGTTGAAACTGGAAGCTCATTAGATGGAAAAGAGGAGGAGAGTGATGAACAAAAGGAGGAAGAATGGATCTACCCATGCCTACCTTCTAATGAGAGTAACTCTCTATCCCTTACATTACTTGATTGTCCCCCATGCTTACCAAAGGAGGATGAATGTTATGTTCTTGTGGATTCCTTTGAAATATCTACTTTGGATAAAACCTGTGGAGGTTTTAATCCCACTGTTTTTGAGCTTGATAGAAATTATGTGTTTGTAGATTATGAAAAACATGCTTTATGTGATAGCTATATTGTTGAGTTTATTCATGATGCTACTGAAAATTATTATGAGAGAGGAAAGTATGGTTGTAGGATTTTTCATGGTATTGAAACACCTCTCTATGTGCTGAAAGTTTTGTAGTTACTCTTCTTTTATCTTCATATGCTTGTCACTTTGTTCTTTGTGAATTTATTTGTGTACAATATTCCGATGCATAGGAAGAGGGTTAGACTAAAATGTGTTCTGAATGTGCTTCTTGATGTTCTCTTTGAATTTAATTCATAATTCTTATGAGAGCATCTTCTCAAACTTTCTTGTGCCTAACTTAAAGGCGTTAAAGAAAAGTACTTGTTGGGAGATAAAGAGTTTCCTTGAGTCTTGGAAGTTATTACTTAGTAATGACCTCTTCTTATCTTTTTTTTGTTTGCTTTTTGTGCCAAGAATGACCTCTAATGAGAGGGAAGTAAGATTTGGGGAGTTGCTGTCCCGAAACAGATTACTGTCCTCCACCAAAACAAATTCGTGAAGAGGCTCTGTAACTCGAATTGAGCTCAGAATTTACGAATAAATCCCCCAGTAGGTTAGATAACTTTCGTTAGTTCAACACTTTTTGATTTGAGCAACAGAAGATGTTCAAAAAAAATTGTTTCTACCTGCTGGTCTATTTTGACAGATTTCTGCCACTATTTGCATTTGCTTCTTATTGATTCCTTTTTGAGCTCTCTTCAGGTAAATTGAGTTTCTTTGAAGGAGTTACTACAGTAGCTTGTGTTTTTAGTGAAAAGACTTGCTGTTCCAAAGCTTTGCCAGTGGTCTAATATCTTTTGAATACACTAATGTTGCTAATGAAGATTGTGTGAAGTTTTGTATGAAGGAAAAATTTCAGGTGTAGAGAGAGAATGATGCAATGAGATGAAGAATGGACAAAATATCAAGCTTGGGGATGCCACCATGGTTTCACCCCAAGAAATATCCAAGAGATACAAGCGTCAAAGCTTGGGGATCCCCAAGGCATCCCCTTCTTCATCAATAAAAAGCTTAGGTCTGTCTAGACACTTCATTTTTATTGTTTCATGCACAATTGTGTTGTTCTTGGAGCGTCTTAGTTTTTGTTTGCTTTGCTTAATTTGTTTAGTTTGCTTTAGTAGTTTGGACCCCCGTTCTCGCTGTGTTGTTTTGCAAATAAGGTTGCTTGGTGTTTGGAAAGGAGTAGTAAGTTCTTGCTTGAAGTGCAAGAGGAGCTTGCATTGACTGTGACTTAGACTTTAGCATGACATGCTAGGTGTTGTTTTGGCATTATGATTAGTGATTATTGCTGTAGCATGTCTTGTTCCAAACAATTGGGATTGCTTAGTGTGCCTTAAAGAAATTATGCGTTGTTTTAGCATGCAAAATCATAGTATTGTGGTATTCTCCTTTGATGTTTTGCTTGGGTTGACTTGGCACATGCTCACACCATGTTATGACTATGACAAGTCACCATTAGCCTCTATGATCATTTAGTCCTTGACTTGTAGTACCACTGTTTGCTTTGATTAGTTTGCTTTGTTGCATTGCATAATTATGGCCATTATTTCTCTCTTAGTTGGTTGCTCCCGGTCTTTTGCTAGCCTCCACTTGTATGAGTAAGCTCTAGTTATGCTTCCAACTCCCAAGAAACCAAGTTATTCCAAAGTGTCCACTATAAATTCCTATGCATGGTGTGTTACACCATTCCAAGTATATTATTGTTTTCATCTATCTTCCAATTAAAAACTTTTTTGTTATGTGAAAACTTAGTGATTAAAGCCCTCACGAACTTGATGGCACACTTTATTCTTTGCCCCTAATAAACTTGAACCATTGTGACAACTTTGTTGTATATGCTTGCACTTATAAGTTGGAATTAGCAGAACCGTGCTATCACGGGGAACGTTTTCAACATTGCACTTGTACTTTTGTACTCCGTTGATTTCATGTTATTTTGTCTATGGATTTCACCGGTGTGAAATAAAGAGGGAACTTGTAAGTCCATGGAGTTTGTATCCTGTGTTAGAGAAACGCCTGGGCCGCTAGACTAAGCCATGCCTAATCATGATGGAAACTTGCAGCATCACCATAGTGACATCTATGAAGCATTCTTCTTACAAAAAAAGAGATACGTTGAGAAAAGAGGAAAGAGAGAAAAAGCACCATATTCCCATGGTACATAAGAAGAATTGCTGAGATGCTCATTGTCTGCTTGCCTTGTCATTTTGGTTATGGGAAAGCTCATGTACCATGTGCAAGGGGTATCCCGTTGGCGGTTCTCAATGATATGGAAATACTTATAGTGACAAGAACTTACCTGGACCCAAAGTTGAGTATGCATGAGGTGTGGCCCTCGTATTCAAGGGGCATGAGATTGCCAACTTATACTTCATCAAGCATATACTCCAGCTTTGCCACTTTAACCTTAACCACTTCAAGATGCTTATGATAGGGGCAATGAGGGCTGAAAGCTAACTAGTACCATAATTTTTGGAAGATATTTTTGAAACTTGTAATCCCTGCTTCCTTTACAAAAAGGCCTTTCTTCCACCATTATTGAGTCTCCACCTTCTACCTTTAGGCACCATTAAGAGAGCATAGTTGTCATTCTATGTGCAGTGTTCCAAAGCTTATTAATTGATGCATATTGTGTTATTACTTGCTTTTGTGCTATTTGTTTCTAGTCACCCTTGTGAACTTTGCAGGTGTCCTATGCATTATATTGCTACTCTATGAGGGACAAGCTGATTGCCACTATGCTATGTTTTCTGCATGTGAAACAAACAAACGTTTTTCAATGCATATTATTCATGATCTTTGTTTGTAGCTTGCCATGTTGCATGCATAGTTACTATGTCCTATTGTTAGAACTCCATCTTTCATGCACATGTTTAGAGTTCTTTGATCCCAGCTTTCAATGCTTACAAATGGTTGGATCTTTATTGTGAGGGTGCATGTGAAAGAGCATTTGCTATCCCTAGTGATTTCGGTGTTTGATAACAATACACATATCGGACTAATGATTTGCTAAGTGTGTCGCAGTACCGCTTTTTGCTACCGGACCAGACAGAAGCCTGTGACTAACTGTCAAAAAGTCTCTGCCGCGCCCGGTACTAAAAAGCGGTAGTACCTCATTTTAGTACCTAGCGTGACAGAAGCTTTTTTACAGCTTGTCAAAAGCTTCTGCCTGCTCCGGTACTAAAATGCGGTAGTACTGCATTTTAGTACCGCTCCGGACAGAATCTTTTTGTACGTTGCAAAAAGCTTATGTCCGCGCCGGTAGCAAAATGCGGTAGTACTGCATTTTACAACCTGGCGTGACAGAGACTTTTTGTACATTGCAAAAAGCTTCTGTCTGCGTCGGTAGCAAAATGCGGTAGTACCGCATTTTACTACCTGGCGCGACAGAGAGTTTTTTCATTTGAAAGCTGCTGATTTCGCTATGACCGGTAGTACCGGTTGCCTCAAGCGGTACTACCGCTTTCCGGTAGCAGCAACAGTAGTACCGCTGGGGGCAGGACTTGATGCAGTTTGAAAAATGGTGGTCCGATACCAGGTCCGGTAGTACCGGAGTTCTCCGGTAGTACCGCTTGAACTTCCGGTACTACCGCTGCAATAAATGCATCAACGGTCAGATTTTGTGGAGGGGTATAAATACCCCTCCACCTACCTTGGGACAAAGTGCTCAGCACATTAAAGTCATTGCCCACCATTAGAGTCCATTGGAGCCACTCAAATCTTCAAGTTCTCCTCATTCAACCACCCAAAGTCCTTGATCTTTTGGGAATCGAAGGAGGAGGCCCCGATCTACTACTTCACCAAAAGAGATCTTCATTTCCCCCTCATTTCATTGAGGGCCCCTTTGCTCTAGTGTTTTGTTGGAAACCCTAGTTCTTGTTTTTGTTCTTACAAGCTTGTCTTTGATTGCTTTGACAACTTGCTTGTATTTGGGAGCCTCCGATTAAGTTGTGGATGTGTGCCCCAAACTTGTAACGGTGTCGGCTTCCACCTTGAAGGTTGCCGATATAGTGGAAGGTGAATCGATCCCGTTGGGGTGAGATTCATCGGAGAACAAGGGAGGCCTCTCGTGGCGTTGGTGGTTTGAAACCACCCCCTCTCCAAACGTAGACGTACTTCCCCTCAAAAGGAAGGAACTACGGGAAACAAATCCTTGTGTCTCCGCGTCCACTTTTCGGTTACTTCTATCCTTTACCGCACCTTATTTACTTGTTACTACTTTGTGTTGTTGTAGCTCTTGCATAATTGTCATATAGGTAAATTCACCATAGTTGCATTATATAGAGAATTTACCTTATTGTCAAACCTTAATTTGAAAAAGAAGAAAATTTGAAGTAGCACCTATTCACCCCCCCCTCTAGGTGCCCATACGATCCTTTTAGCATGTCACCTCAAAAATTATTCTGTTTATCACTTACCTACTCGAGGACGAGCAGGAGTTAAGCTTGGGGATGCTGATACGTTGGAAACGTATCTATAATTTTTGATGTTCCATGCTTGTTTAGTATCTACTTTGCTTTACTTGTCCACACTTTGAGGTGCTTTTTACATGTTTTCTGGTACTAACCTATTAACAAGTTGCAACAGTGCCAGATGCCTATTTTCTGCTGTTTTTGGTTTCAGAAAAGTTAGTAAAGAAATATTCTCGGAATTGGACGGGACAAACGTCAAAGTCAATTACTTTCTGTGGGGAACAAGAAGTCCAGAGGAGAGCCGGAGGGGACAGCCAGGGGGCCAGACCCACCCCAGGCGCGGGGGCAGGTGGGCCCGCGCCTGGCTAGGGTTTGGTGGCCCTGGACGCCTCCCGGTCTCACCCCTTCGCCTATAAGAAGCCCCCGATGAAGAAACCCTGAGTACCCGATCATAAATCCACGAAATCGTCTGTAGCCTCCACCACCATCATCCCTAGATCGGGGGGGGGGGGGGATCTGAAGTTCTTCCCGGCACCCTGCCGGAGGGGAGATCATCCCGAAGGCCTTCTCTCCAGTATGATTCGTGAGTAGTTCCACCTTGGACTATGAGTCCATGTAGTAGCTAGATTGTTGTATCTCCTCCTTTGTTCTTTCATGTATAGATCTTGTGAGCTCCGTTCATGATCAAGATCCAATCTATTTGTAATCATGCATGTTGTGTTTGCGGGGATCCGATGGATATTGAGATTATTGTGTTGGTTTGATTAATCATTTTATATTTATGATTTTATCATGTCTGTGTTGTTTGTGATCTTGCATGCTCTCCATTGCTAGTGGTTATCTTGGCCAAGTAGTTGTTAGTGACTTCAAGAGGGGGTATTTATGCTCGATAGTGGGTTCATGCCTCTAGTTTCCAAGGGAAGTGACAGAAATCTCTTCGGTTGTAGATGTGTTGTTGCTACTAGGGAGAAAAACGGTCTCTTATTCATGGAACATGTGGACTGTTTACCTTACACACTTTGCTTAAAGCTGTTGTCTATTGCTTGCAACTTAATACTGGAGGGGGTTCGGATGATAACCTGAAGGTGGACTTCTAGTCATAGATGCAGTTGGATGGCGGTCTATATATATTGTTGTATTGCCCAATCAACTTCATAGGATCTTTCTGGCTAGTAATTGTATTGTTAATTGCCTCATTGTAATTTGTTTACCCGTCATGCCATGTTGTTTATCTAAGGAGAGCACCTCTAGTGAACTATGGACCCCAGTCCAATCTTTACCATTGATACATCTTCCACTATTACCTGTTTACTTGCTGCAAACTATTACCTTCCACACCATACGTTTAATCCTTTGTTACAGCAAACCGGTGAGCTTGACAACCTCACTGATTCGTTGGGGCAAAGTCTTGAGTTTGTGTTGTGCAGGTCTCCGCGTTGCTCGCAACACCTGTGTGACGTTTCCTTCCTCCTTCTGGTTCGATAACCTCGGTCTCAACTGAGGGAAGACTTGCTGCTTGCTGCTTCACACCTTTCTCTTGGGGTTTCCAACGAAGCGTTCCATGATAAGTGCTGGGCGCCATCAAGTTTTCTGGCGCCGCTGCTGGGGACATATATAGACCAGCTACCACTGCCCATCTCAATAACTTTGTTGAACTTTGTGAGATGCAAAAGTATAAGGATGTAGATGGATATATTATTAAGCTCAAGTTCTTTCCTTTCTCCTTGAGAGGAAAAGCTAAAGAATGGTTGCTATCCTTGCCTAGAAATAGTATTGATTCTTGGATTAAGTGCAAAGATGCTTTTATTGGAAAGTACTACCCTCCTGCTAAGATTACATCTATGAGAAGTGATATTATGAAATTTAAACAACTTGATAATGAACATTTTGCTCAAGCTTGGGAAAGAATGAAATCTTTGGTTAAGAATTATCCCACTCATGGACTTACTGCTTGGATGATTATCCAGACTTTTTATGCAGGTTTGAACTTATATTCAAGAAACCTGTTGGATTTAGCTGCTGGAGGTACCTTTATGACCATCACCTTGGGTGCTGCAACAAAACTCCTTGATATTATGATGGTTAATTACTCTGAATGGCACACTGAGAGAGATCCACATGGTAAGAAGGTAAATTATGTTGAAGAAACCTCCTCTTTGAGTGATAAGATACATGTTATTATGGTTATGCTTGTTAATGGGAAAGCTCCTTTAGATCCTAATAGTGTTCCATTAGACTCTTTGGTTGCTCAAGAAGATCAAGTTGATGTGAACTTCATTAGAAACAACAATTTCAACAACAATGCCTATAGGAATAATTTTTGTGGTAACAACAATTATAGGCATTATCCTCCTAATAATGGCAATACCTATGGAAACTCCTACAACAATGCTAGAAGTTCCCCCTCTGAACTTGAAGTCATGCTCAAAGACTTTATTAGTAAACAAACCACTTTCAACAAGACTATAGAGGAAAAGCTTTTAAATGTAGATAAAAATCCTCTTTGTCTGAAGCACAATCCTCTTTGATTAATAAAATGGCTGCTAAACCTAAAACCATGGAAAGTACCTTTGCTGCTACTCATGCCATACAAGTTACTATTGATAAAAATGTTAGACTGTTAGCCCAACTTCATGCTAAGTGGGAAAGGGAAGCTGAAATTTATAGAAACAATAGTGTGTGAACCATCACCACCACCCATATGGATGCCACTAAACCTCAATAAGTCCCTATTCCTCCTCCTACAATGCCTAAGATCATTGAGTCTACTATTGCTGATTCTAAGTTTGATTTTGATCTTTATGGTTGCAATATTTCTAAAGTGATTATGTTCCTGCAAAAACTTGCTAGAAGTCCTGATGCTAGTGATATGCATGTTGCTTTCACCAAACACATTACAAATGCTCTTGTTAAAATTAAGGAAGAGAAGTTAAAACACAAAGCTTCTATTCCTAAGAAAGTAGAGGATAGTTGGGAAACCATTATTAATATGCAAGTGAATGACTTTGATCTCAAAGCTTCATGTGATCTCGGTTCTAGTGTCTCTGACATGGTTATACCCTATGGGTACACGACATCAGCATACCTGGTCCAGCCCAAGGAAGGCCCACGAGAATATACGCGGCCCATGAAGATTTTCGGATGGCCCAAGCCCATGACATCTTCGGATCCTTGGAGAGCAAGACTAGAACAAGATAGAATATTCAAAGGGGCAAACCCTAAACCTGTAACCGACTCGATCTGTGCCCGGGACCTACCTACCTCTATATAAAGGCTAGGAGGGCACGACGAGGAGGATCTCTCATACCACCGCATACACACCTCCATGCCAGATTACATCTACGCACCCTTGTAACTTTCGGTTCCGCCGTAATCAAGAGCAGACAAGCAGGAGTAGGGTTTTCCCTCCGGGGGCCTGAACCTAGGTAAATCTCGTGTCCCCTAGTTGCTTGTCTGTTAACCGTTCCGCGATCTCCAGCACCCCCATCTTATCCAAAACCCAAGCTCATAACAATGGGCATTGACGAGATTAAACCTTGTCAATTGGTGCCGTCTGTGGGAATCAGGGGTGCTGATTGTGCGATCGTGACGGTCCCGACCAAAGCGATCTACAACTCTTCGGAGACGGAGAGACATCTGCAGATACCCTGAAGGACTTCGAGCCCGTAGGCGACGGGCTGGAGATACTGTTCGGGAGCTTCTCCTTCCAGGTGGGACATACTGGCACTCTCCGCCTCCCTAAGAGGGTGCCACTGCCATCGATCAGGCCGCCTCGTGGGCTCCGCATCCCGTGCTACGCACGACGACATCTGCAGATGAGTCATACGACAACAGCAGCTGCAACTCAGATCTGTGCGATCCTCCGTCGGATGAAGGGACCTACGGTTCCGGATCCAAAAGCTGCGGCAGCAGCGACCCAACCTACGGACGCTACCAATGCGCCGCAGTCATCCAAAGCGACATGGAACAACCACCAGAAACGGGTAGACACGCGCCACCACTCAACCCGCAAGGTAGAAACGGCGGGCAACCATCCCCCCGCCCAACGATGATGACACTGATGCCAATCGGGTAATCCACCTCAGCGAGGAAGGATGGAACCAAGCACGTGAAGCCGTGGCGGGCAACAAGATCCTGCCCATAGGTGCCTCAAGGGACCTACTGATGGCATACCATCTGCTCCTCATCGAAGAGCACAAAAAGAAGGTGAAGATGCAAGATGTACTCGACAAACGCAAGCAAGCGGCCTTAGAGTCCAGTGCGTGGCGAGCTGCGCTCTCCGCCATAGGTGGCTCCAGCTCGCACGACAATCAAGCCAACAAGCATCGCTCTCGCACGGACAACATGGACCCCGCTGCACGTCGCGAGGTGACCCAAACCCTCAACACATCCTTCATGGAGATGGATGCCAATGGCAACATAACCCCGAAGACGCCGCAAGCCGCGATAATAGCGGCTACAACATATCTCGCGTCCCATCCACCTCCGGTGGGGGACCCGAAGAGAGCCATGCACAAGTCCGTGCTAGCCGGACTCGGACTCATCAGAGCTGCGCTCCACGATGAAACTCCCGCGGAGGCGAAAAAGAAGGCTATGGTCAGATTCAACCGCAGCCCCACACCCTCATCGGACGAGGAAGAGCATGATCTACCTCGACGACGCAAGAGTCCACGGCGCCGTAGCCACGACTATGACGCTCGAAGCGAACTCGCTCAGGGAAAGATTGACAAGGCACACGCCAATCGCGCGTGCTCATCCGAATCCGAAGAGGATGACGACGAAGGAGAACTCTGCGGAGCTCGATGCTTCAGCAGATCTGTCTGACGGACACGGATGACGAGGAACTTCAAGCTCCCTTCGGACACTCCGAAATTCGACGGCACGCGGGACCCGAAGGCGTGGCTCAGCGACCACCTGTCGTCTGTCAAGCTGCACGGCGACAACAAGAACACTGCCCTACAGTGCCTTCAGGTGCAGCTGACAGGCACAACACGAATCTGGCTCAGCAGCCTGCCCTCAGGCTCGATCCGAAATTGGGAGGAGCTGGCATACAGCTTCATCCGAACTTCAAAGGCACCAGCAAAAGGCCAGCCTCGATCGAGGAGCTTCGGGCCTGCACCCAGCGTACGGGCGAGTCCATCCGCTCATACATACTGCGCTGGACCAACATCAAAAACTCCGCGGCACACATCTAGGAAGAGAGAACGATCGATGCCTTCAAGGACGACGTCAAACGCCCTGACTTCAAGGAAGAGCTCGGGTGCGTCAAGCCCAAAACGCTAGACCACCTCATGGACATCGCCAACAAGTGGGCAGATGGCGAGGATTCCCTCCACCGAGCACATTCGGACGAGGAGGATGAATACGGACGCAGACGTGAACGTCGTAGCAAACAAAGGTCGCGCGTCTACGACGATCACGACAGACCCGACATGGTCACGGCTGGCTACGCCGACCGCGCAATGAGAGTAACCACAACAGCGACAGATATCGTGGAAACAACTTCCGCGATGGAGGACGCCCAGCGCAAACGTGGCAACTCCGTGGCCGCGATGATGAACCCTCGGCATACGACAAATTGTTGGGCCCATGCACCATCTACTTCTACATCGACAAGCAGGATGGCAAAAAGAAGGCCAGCCATATGCTCAAGGACTGCCGCGAGTTCCAGAAACTCAGCGAGAGCATGGCCCAGCTAAGGCATCAGGCACACGCACCAGGCGACATCGCTCACGGAGCTCCTCCACCACCACCCGCGGGACCTGCGAATCACCCGATCGCACCCGCACAGAACAACGGCGCAAACGGGTACCCCGTGCCGAAAGGATCACTGATGATCCAAAAAGGGCGCCCGACAAACAGGGTGCAAAATAAGATCACCCGCCAAGTCAACTTGGCTGTGACCGCTCCACCCGCCATCCCTGAGTACCTCAGCGGTTCGGAGTCCTGCATCACATTCACCCGTTCGGATCACCCATGCCAAATCCCTCACCCAGGTCATGCCGCCCTGGTGCTCAGGGCGCATATCGGAGGGTTTGATATGAGCCGCCCCTTCATGGACGGCGGCAGCAGCATCAATCTTATGTTCGCTAGCACCTTAGCGGCAATGCGGATCCCGCTGTGCAGCCTGGAACAATCCGACACAACGTTCCACGACATAGTCCCAGGGAAGGGCATATTCCCCCTAGGAAAGATATGGCTAGACGTCATCTTCGGCAAGCCCGATAACTTTCGATGCGAGCGACTCGAGTTTGAAGTGGTGGATTGTCCATCACAATACCACGCCATCCTAGGGCGCGTGACATTCGCAAGGTTCCTGGCAGTACCGCACTATGCGTACCTGCTACTCAAGATGCCACGACCTAGGGGCGTCATCACGGTCCACGGGAGCTTCACCCGATCGGATCACTGCGATGGGGACTTCAACAGAATCTCCTAGTCATTCGGCATGCAGGAGGAGCTCACAAGGCTCCAAGAAGTGACAGACAATGGGGCACCCCCAGTCTCAAGGCAAAATGCACCCGACATGTCGTTCGACTCAACAGTCAACACGAAAAAGGTGCAGGTCCACCCGACGGACACCTCCAAGATGTCGCTGATCGCCAATGACCTCAGCCCCACATAGGAAAGATTGCTCGTCGAATTCCTCCGTGAGTGCTAGGAAATCTTCGCCTGGTGTCCTGCGGACATGCGAGGAGTTCCCAGGGAATTCGTCGAGCATGCACTCAATGTGTTCCCAGATGCCAAACCCGTCAAACAGTCAATCAGATGACTGTCCGAGCCACGGGCCGAAGCCATCGGAGTTGAAGTCAACAGACTGCTCGACGCTAATTTCATGAGGGAGATCAAGGAAAGCGAGTGGCTGGCCAACACCGTGATGGTCCCTAAAAAGGACACGGACATCCTGCGGATGTGCGTGGACTTCACCTTGCTAAACAAGCACTGCCTGAAGGATCACTTCCCTCTCCCTCGTATCGATCAGATTATCGATTCAACTACAGGATGCGAGAAACTCTCCTTCCTCGATGCCTATTTAGGCTACAACCAAATTCGACTGAAGGTCGAAGACCAGGAGAAAATGGCATTCATCACGCCGTTCGGGGTGTTCTACTACAACAAAATGCCTTTCGGGCTGAAGAACGCAGGTGCCACGTACCTGCGGTGCATGCAGGCATGCCTGAAGAGCCAGATCGGCCGCAATATACAGGTATATGTCGACGACATAGTAATCAAAACAAGGGAGGCCAAGACACTGATCGACGATCTCCGCGAGACGTTTGACAACCTTGATCGCTACAAGATCAAGATGAACCCATAAAAGTGCGCCTTCGGGGTCCCATCTGGCCAACTGCTTGGCTACTTCATCTCCCAGCGAGGGATCGAGGCGAACTCGAAGAAAATCCAGGCCATAATGGTCATGGAGAAGTCGAAGAACCTCAAAGGGGTCCAGCAGCTCGTTGGACGCATCGCGGCGCGGAGCAGGTTCATCAGCCGCATGGGTGAGAAGGCCCCTGCCTTTCTACCAGCTGCTATGCAAAGCAGACAATTTCGAGTGGACGCCTGAAGCGGAAAACGCATTCAAAGATCTGAAGCGGCTGCTCTCCACCTCGCCCGTCTTGGTCACACCAAAGGAACGCGAGCCCCTACTGCTATACATAGCAGCCACGCATTAGGTGGTAAGAACCGTGCTCGTGGTCAAACGACCCAAAGATGGCAAGACTCATGGGGTCCAATGCCCTATCTACGACCTTAGTGAGGTATTGACGCCAACTAAACAGAGGTACCCTCACTACCAGAAACTCGCCTACGGCATGTTCATGACAGCTCGTCGGCTGAGCCACTACTTCCAGGAACATCAGGTGATGGTCGTCAACGAGGCACCCCTGAACAGCATCCTGAACAACCCGGAGGCCACAGGACGCGTGGCCCTGTGGGGGCATCGAGCTATACCCTCTAGACATAATCTACGAGAAGCGCCATGCGATCAAGTCTCAGTTCCTCCAAGACTTCCTAGTCCACTGGATGGAGCTACAGCTGCCGGACACCCCGGACATGACACAATCATGGATAATGCACTTTGATGGCTCCAAGCGCGAGGCTGGAGCAGAAGCCGGGTCATATTGACATCCCCGCAGGGCGACAAGATGAAGTACATCATGCGGATGAAATTTCGGGCTTCCAACAACGAAGCCGAACACGAGGCCCTCGTCCATGGCATGAGGATGGCCAAGATCTGCGGCGCGACGCGCCTGGTCATCTACGGTGACTCGAACCTCGTCGTCTAGCAGACGATGAACGAGTGCGACGTGCATGCCGCCAACATGATCGCGTACCGCGTGCTGTACAACTCACTCGAAGGAGACTTCGACGGCTGTGAGCTTTGGCATGTTGGTAGAGAAAGCAACAAAGAAGCCGACAGACTCGCCAATATCGGCTCCACGTGCGCACGGGTGCCGCCAGGTGTGTTCCTCAAACAGATCTGTGTGCCATCCATCAAAAAGAAATTCCCCAAGGGATCACCCGAAGAGGCAGAGCACTCGGGGGTTGCGCTACCCGAAGGACATGAAGGACCCGAAAAGCTTGACACAGAGGTCGCAGTGGTCAACCTGATGCAGGTCATGGCAATCGAAGAAACATGGACTCAGCCATACCTACGGTACCTGATAAACAGGGAATTGCCCGATGACCGGACAGATGCCCGGCGCATATCTTGCCGATCCAAGGCCTTCACCATCATCAATGGCGAGCTGTACAAGCGCAACATTTCGGGTGTGCTCCAAAGGTGTGTCACCATCGGTGACGGCAAAACTATATCCTCAAGACATCCACGAGGGCATCTGCGGCCATCACGCGGGCAGCCACGCACTCGTCGCCAAAGCTCTACGAGCTGGATTCTACTGGCCAACAGCCATGAGCGACGCCAAGGACATTGTCCGAAGGTGCAATGGGTGCCAGAGGTTCATAGACAAACCGAACGGGCCAGGATCGGAGCTCAGGCCCATACCCTTGGCCTGGCCCTTTCCCAACGGGGCCTCGACATGATCGGCAAGCTGCCCAAGTCCTCGAAAGGAGGCCACATCTATCTTCTGGTCGCAGTCGAAAACTTCACCAAGTGGATCAAGGCCATGCCCGTTACCAACCAAAAGGGTAAAACGGCCGTGAAGTTCTTCCAATCCATAGTCTACAGGTTCGGTGTGCCGCACAGCATCATCACCAACAACGTCTCGAACTTCATCTCCAAAGAGTTCCAGGACTTCTGCGAGAGCCTCAGGATCAACATATCATATGCCTCCGTGGCGCACCCGCAAACCAACGGGCAGGTCGAAAAGGCCAACGGCCTCGTCGGTGGCGGCATCAAGAAGCACCTACTAAGCCCACTCGAACGGCTTGCGGGAGCATGGGCAGAAGAGCTACCCTCCGTCCTCTGGAACCTGCACACAACGCCAAACATCTCAACTGGCTACACGTCCTTCTTCATGGTGCACGGAGCCGAAGCGTGTTGCCTGCAGAAGTACGCCATAAGGCCCCACGGGTCGTCGCCTATAGCGAAGCCGAATCGAGGGCCGCACTCGAAGACGCTGTCGACACACTCGACGAGGCACGGGACGTCGCCCCGGCTCGATCAGCGGTCTACCAGCAGAGCCTCCACAACTATCACAGCCGTCGGCTGCGCCCAAGGTCCTTCGTCGAAGGAGACCTCGTCTTATGACTCAAGCAAGAGCGACCGAAGAAGCTCGAGTTACCCTGGGAAGGACCCTACGTCGTCACCGAAGTCATCCTAGGTGGCGCCTACCGCCTCAAGCACGTGGAGTCTGGAGTCGCATACTCCAACCCATGGAACGTCGCACAACTACGACGCTTCTACCCCTAGCTATCCTCCCTTTACTTTCAATAAGGCTATTCAACCAAGGCTACTCAGTCGAACAATGTACCTCCTCATTACGATATGAATAAAGCTAAGTGTCTCGCCCCAAAATCTATCTTTTTCTCGCATTTATTTATGCTAAAGCACACTCGGGGGCTCCCCCCTCACCTCACGACCCCGTCGGCTGAGGATAACGCATGTACACCTGAGTAACTGATCACGTCAGGCTAACGAAAAGGGCATGCATACGAATAAGCACCACGTGCTAATACAATCAACCTTCACAGAAAAGGGCACAACACGCCCAGTCAAAATATATACAAATTTTACATCTATATTTTTACAGGTCCTGCCTATTCTGAAGGATCACCTGTGAACGGTGCTCAAGGAGATCTACAACTTCCTCGGCATACTGCCTCATAGCCGCATAATGCAGACGCATGTCCCATAGGCCACCATCTGGTCGAAGGGGTGGCCTAGCTGCCACAGCCGCAAGATTTACGTCAGGGCGATGCAGTCGCAAACGGAAAAAGCGGCCTTCACCCCCGCAATCAACTAGTGTCGCACCAACTCCCTGACATGACGCACATCCCGAAACTTCGCCAGCAAGTCCCAGAGAGCCGATGGCGCTTCATCTAGGGGAAACATGATGTGCATACTCGACGCAAGGGAGGTCTTCACCTGCCGCAGCACCCGTGACACTTGGTGGGCACGATCCTGCACAGTCGCAAGGACCGTGGCACGATCGCGGTCCATCCAGAAAAAGCCGCCAGCCTCCATATCTTGCTGGGTCAGGCAATTGATACGAACTGCAACGCGCTCCTTCTGCTCCCTCGGAACAAGGTTAGCACTTGCAACAACTACAAAGTAAGATGGTCCGCTAGCAGGCGCATCCGAAAAATGAGCAACAGCTCGAAGAAAGTTACACTGCAGCTGCTCGGCCAACTGTTGCAGCTCCCCCATCAGATATTCCTCTCTCGCGGCGCCTCGCTCCGCCTTCGACTTCCAAATGTCCGCATGGCCGCAGATGCCAAGAAAATCCTTCTCAAGACTACGGACGTGGTCGCTAAGAAAAACAAGCTGCGACGCCTCATCCAAGGATGGCCGTGGCTGCGGAGCAGACGAAGTATCGATAGGGTCATCACCTGAAGGTCCCTAAGGAAAACAAAAAGGATATATAAAAACACAAGACTGGGCAACATCTCGAAGGCTCATTATATACAAAAAAAGCCACTGCGTGGCACACGAAGTGTTCATCAAGACATTACAGCAAAAGTAGGAAACAACTACCCTACAACTAGAAAGACATAGCCTAAGCATCCTGAGTGGCCTCGGAGCCAGAGCGCCTGCCTTTGACCTGCTGCTTCGCGGCATACTCCGCCAGGAGATCAATAAGTTTCGGCCCATAGCACTTACAGTGGGTGGCAAAGAGAGCGAAGGCTACCTCGGAACCGTCAGGGGCCGTCGGCATCTAGGAGGTGACCTGATGAAGATCCACCTCCGCTCCAGATGCCATGGCCATTGACAGCCCCATGGATGCGCCGATGCCCTTCCGCTTGCGCTTATAGGCCACAGGCGCATCCACTCTCAACTTATCCGCCAACAAGTCGACATCCTCAAGGGCAGCGCCCTTGGGAACGAGCTCCTTGTAGAAGCGCCCGAGGACCTCCTTGGCTTTGGCAAGAGAGCCAACCACAGTGCTGACGTGGTCTTCGACCACCGTACTAGCATCGTCCAAAGCACTACCGTGCTCTAGAGCACTGCGGTTGAACTCAATGCCCGCGGCATCTAGAGAAATGGAAAAAGCACAGTAAGAGTCGAAGAAAAGCACAGACACAAGACAGCCAAAACAAAGCATACATGCGAAACTACTCACCCGAAATAGCTCTGGCAGTAGCCATTAGCTTCTCGGCAACCTCCTTCTCGCGCGAAGTCAAGGCGGTAGCGAGCTGCTGCTCACGGTTCGTAGCTTCCTTCTACAGGCACTCCTTGGCCGCAGCTGCATCAGCAAGCTCCCGCTCGAGCCGCTCCTTCGCCCCAACGGCATCTTCGGCCTTTTTTCTCCGCTCGCCCAAGGCTCTTTTTGAGAGCATCAAGCTCGCGGAGGGTAGTGTTATTATCGTCTGCAGAAGGCCAAAGAACATACATGAGCTCAACTAGCTAGCAAGCAGAAGACACAATAGAGGATTAGTTATGGACGTACCTTGAAGCTACCGCAGGCTGGCCTCCAATGCCAGGTGCTGCTTCACCAGCTGGTTCGCACCTTGCACAAAAGGCTACAAGAAGAAACAACTTGTCAAGCCAAATGCTCGGGGGCTGCACCCAAGAAAAAAACAAAAGATCAAGCATATGAAAAATGCTCGGGGGATCCCCTGAGACATGCAAAGAAGAAGCAACGATCAGTAGATCATAAGAAAACACGGCTCGGGGGCTCCCCCCCACAGAAAGAGAGAACATACTTACATTCTTAGACAAAGACTTCGAAGGTCCGGTTGTAGTCTTCTGGGAGACGACCACCCGAACCTCCTGCGGAGAAGGGTTCAGAGCAGCGCCCCCAGAGGTGGCCACCGTCTGAGAGGGAGGAGGCGTCATCTTTGACTCCCCTACCATCTCCTGAGTGGCATCGCTAAACGAGCCCTCAGAGGAGTGGTTGCAAAGGAAAACAATAGTCAAAGACAAAGAAAGATATCACAAGGCACCCGAAGTTACTTACGAGTCCATGTCGCTCAAGTTAAAAACAGGTAGGTCCCTCTGGCCTTTCTTCTCTTTCTTCTTACTCTTTGTCGGCGGCTGCGGTGCTATAGCCCGCATACGAACGGCTGGGATGGGAGAGGAAGAGTCACCATCACCGTGACGGAAAAGGCACGACGGGTCCCTAGGTGTTGGAGGAGTCGAGGCATCCGAAGATTCGCTCAAGCTTCGTGCCCGCTTTTAGGTCTGCTCCTCAGTCGGTGACTGCGCCGAGGGAAGCTCGGACATGGAATCCATGATTTCATTGTCCGGCGCATCCGGAAACCGTTCGGGTAGTGGAGGCATCATGCCAGGCACCTTGAACTCCTGCACAATGAAGACAAAGTTTCAGAACATATAACTGCAAAGAAAACACACCCGAAAATAGCGCAACGCGCATGTCCTAGATCTACACCTGCGGAACGAGTCGAGAAGCACGGAACGGAGGAGTCTGCAACTTCCCCGGAAGGTCCTCGTCGGTTTTATACTTCAGCAGCGGCCGAAGGACTCTGTCAAGGTCCCCCTTGGAAAGCTCCCCAGTCGCAACTCTCGTAGGATCGTGACGACCAGAATAAAGGAACATCGGGTGAGCCCTAGCCTGGAGTGGCTGCACCCGACGTTTGAGGAAGGTGCGGATAATGTCCACACCATTCACCTCCTTCTCCGGAAACACCTGGAGGTCCTCCACCCGACGATAGAGCTCCCCTATCTCCTCCACCTCACCCTCCAAGATGTGGTTCTTCCAGGACCTCTTCGGGACGATTTTCTGGGTGGAGTTTAAAGGAGCAAGGCCAAAGTTTTGCCCCTCCACTGTGGATTTGCGGATATAAAACCACTTCCTCCACCAGTTCTGGATGGACTCGGACATAGAGAGAGAAGAAAAGAATAGAAGATCGAAGAGAAATGACGCAACCGCCAATCGGATAAACTCCGTCGGAGCTGGACTGCCTCTTCACAGAATAGAGCTTCCGGAAGAGGCCAAAGTGCAGCTCAATGCCGAGCCAGCACTCGCAAAAAGTAACAAAGCAAACGATGTGAAGAAGAGAATTGGGGGAGAGATGGTGGAGTTGAATGCCATAGAAGAACAACAGCCCACGAAGGAAGTCGTGGACTAGGAGAGAAAGGCCGTGAATAACAAAGGCGACAAACATCATCCGAAACCCTGGAGGAGGACGGGGAAATACCTCGTCGCCGGGGATCTTGATGGAATCCTTGTCCTGCGGGATTAAACCCCGCTCACGAAGCTTGCGCAGGTCGCCCTCACGCATCTCCGTGCGCCACCACCCACCATCGGTGACACGAGTGGCGGTGGTGCCTTTCTTGCCGCCGGCGGCAGCACTGGTGGAGGCCTTCTTCGATTTCACCATTGCAGCGCGACGACGGCGGCGGTACGAGCGCAGGAAAGAGGAGGGAAACGATCAGAGAATTTCCAGCGTGCAGCGAAAAAAGCTCAAGAGAATGGAAGCAGTAGAAAGCAAGTGGCTATAGTGAAAACAAACCCCAATTTTTCCCCACAGCTATAAGGACGAAGACGATGGATAGGGACCGTCCATCGGGAAGCCCTAGTGCCAGCATCAAATCCAACCGTCCACGTGTCAGCACGGCAGCGAACCGTCGCTTGCACGCCGTCCACTACGCATGGAAACCGAGGAGACACCGTAATTATCGCCACGTCACGCGTGACCAGTCAACTCCAAGTCAGAAAGTGGGACCCATGTTTGTCCAGTGGCGTCACCTATGGCACCGCAGATGCTTGAGGTCAACGATCGTCAGACCTGACGTCATCAAAGCCATACTGGAAACGGTAACAAACTTTCGGCTAACAGCTAAAAGTACTCACTCGAATATACGATTCAAGCAACTACTCGGGAGCTACTCCTATCAGGAGCGCTGGTCGCGCACCCGAAGCATGCATAGCATACTATGCCAATGACCTATTCTTCGAGTCCTACATCGAGTCTGCGACTCCACTATGGACTCGGGGGCTACTCCCATAGGGAGGATTAATTCAAGAATCCGAAAAATGTGTGTCCTACGGACCTGAAGCCCATAATGGCTGAATTAAAGTCTCTGCTCGAGTCTACGACTCGAACAGACACTCGGGGGCTACTCCCATAGGGAGCACTGGTCGCGCACCCTATGAATTCTTCGACTGCGATCCTTCGGATCAGAATACAAAAACTTTTCGGCAACTTTTCCCCAACCAACGCTAAGTGAGTAACGTTCTCCTTGGCCACCCGAAACACCTCCGCGGTGATAAAATTTCGGATGATGTGTCTGCGACGCAAATATAAGACCTACAAATACCATCTGATGGCCTGGCAACGCACACGACTGCGCTCTGCTAGTGAAAGTCCGTGCTAACAGGCACGATGAAAATCCCGCGGACGCATTGGGTGCATCATTTGAAAACAACTGGGATTCCACTCCTATAAGTCCTCAACGGCCTAAGTCGAATTTACGCCAGCATCTGTTCCAGGTTCAAGTCGAGGGACTCGAATCTGAAGAAGATCGTGTTGTTTTGTCCTAAGACAGTTAACTGACCCGGATCCGTTAGGAGAGTCAGGCACACGCATCAACAATCCCTACATACTAAAATCACTCTCTGATGAACAAAAATAGATGTACCTGAAAGATTGAAGAGTCTTCAGTCGAATCTACGATTCGACTGAACACTCGGGGGCTACTAACATGGTTATACCCTACGGGTACACGACATCAGCATACCTGGTCCAGCCCAAGGAAGGCCCACGAGAATATACGCGGCCCATGAAGATTTTCGGGTGGCCCAAGCCCATGACATCTTCGGATCCTTGGAGAGCAAGACTAGAACAAGATCGAATATTCAAAGGGGCAAACCCTAAACCTGTAACCGACTCGATCTGTGCCCGGGACCTACCTACCTCTATATAAAGGCTAGGAGGGCACGGCGAGGAGGATCTCTCATACCACCGCATACACACCTCCATGCCAGATTACATCTTGCACCCATGTAACTTTCGGATCCGCCGTAATCAAGAGCAGACAAGTAGGAGTAGGGTTTTCCCTCTGGGGGCTTGAACCTAGGTAAATCTCGTGTCCCCTGGTTGCTTGTCTATTAACCGTTCCGCGATCTCTAGCACCCCCATCTTCTCCAAAACCCGATCTCATAACAATGGGAATTGACGAGATTAAACCTCGTCAGTCTCTATTATGCCTAGGAAGATTTATGAAATGCTTGATTTACCACCTTTGGAAAATTGTTATTTGGATGTCCCACTTAATGATAATGCTAAGAAGAAACTCATGGGAAGTGTTAATGATGTTATCATTATGGTTAAGAATGTTTATGTCCCTGTTGATTTCTATGTTTTGGATGTTGAATACAATGCTTCTTGTCCTATTACTTTGGGAAGACCTTTTCTTAGAACTGTTGGTTCCATCATTGATATGAAAGAAGGAACCATTAAATATCAATTTCCATTCAACAAAAGGTATTGAACAATTCCCTATAAGGAGAGAGAAGTTGTTTTTTCTCCTCCTTTGAAAGCAAGGTTTGATGTTAATGCTTTTCCATTTGAAAATACCTGATTTCTTGCTTCTTGTGCCTAACTTAAAGGCATTAAAGAAAAGTACTTATTGGGAGATAACCCAAGAGTTTTCTTGAGTCTTGGAAGTTATTACTTCAGTAATGACCTCTCCTTATCCTTTTTGTTTGCTTTTTGTGCCAATAATGACCTCTAATGAGAGGGAAGTAAGATTTGGGGAGTTGCTGTCCCGAAACAGATTTCTGTCCTCCACCATAAAAATTCGTGAGGAGTCTCTGTAAGTCGGATTGAGCTGAATTTTTTTGAATAAATCCCCCAGTATGTTATATAACTTTATTTAGGTTAACACTTTTTGATTTGGGCAACAAAAGGTCTTCGAAAAAATTGGTTTATACCTGCTAGTCTGTTTTGACAGATTTCTGCCATTATTTGCATTTGCTTCTTATCGATTTCTTTTTTAGTTCTCTTTTGGGGAATTGAGATTTTTAAAGGAAGTTGCTTCAGTAGCTTGTGTTTTTAGTGAAATTTTTTGTTGTTCTACAGCTAAACCTAAGGGTCTATTATCTTTTGAATACACTAATGTTGCTAATGAAGATTGTGTGAAGTTTTGTATGAAGGGATAATTTCAGGTGTAGAGAGAGAATGATATAATAAGATCAAGAATGGACAAAAGCTCAAGCTTGGGGATGCCACCCCGGTGTCACCCCAAGAAATATCCAAGAGGTACAAGCGTCAAAGCTTGGGGATGCCCAAGGCATCCCCTTCTTCATCAATAAAAATCTTAGGTCTTTCTAGACACTTCGTTTTTATTGTTTCATGCACTGTTGTGTTGTTCTTCGAGCGTCTTAGTTCTTGTTTTCTTTGCTTAGTTTGTTTAGTTTGCTTGAATAAAGTAGTTTGGACCCCTGTTCTCGCTATGTTGTTTCAAATAAGTCGATTGGTGTTGGAAAGGAGTAGAAAGTTCTTGCTTGAAAGTGCAAGAGGAGCTTGCTTTGATGACTTAGACTTTATCATGTCATGCTAGGTGTTGTTTTGACCTTATGTTTAGTGATTATTGTTTTAGCATGACTTGCTCCAAGTCATTGAGATTGCTTAGTGTGCCTTGAAAGAATCATGCGTTGTTTTAGCATACAAAAGCATAGTATTGTGGTATTCTCCTTTGATGCTTTGTTTGGGTTGACTTGGCACATGCTCACACCATGTTATGACTATGAACAAGTCACCATAGCCTCTATGATCATTTAGTCCTTGACTTTTAGCACCACTCTATGCTCTGATTAGTAATGTTTTGTCCCTCTGCATGATTATGGCCATTATTGCTCTCTTAGTTGGTTGCTCCCAGTCTTTTGCTAGCCTCCACTTGTATGAGTAAGATCTACTCATGATTCCAACTCCCAAGAAACCAAGTTATTCCAAAGTGTCCACTATAAATTCCTATGCATGGTGTGTTACACCATTCCAAGTATATTCTTGTTTTCAGCTATCTTTCAATTAAAAAGTATTTTGTTATGTGAAAACTTAATGATTAAAGCTCTCACGAACTTGATGGCACACTTTATATTTCTTTGCCCCTAATAAACTTGAATCATTGTGTCATCTATGTTGTATATGCTTGTACTTATACGTTGGAATTAGTAGAACCCTGTTGTCATGGGGAACGTTTTCAACATTGCACTTGTACTTTGTACACAGTTGATATGATGCTATTTTGTCTATGGATGTCGCCGGTGTGAAATAAAAAGGGAGCTTGTAAGTCCATGGAGTTATGTATTTTGTGTTAGAGAAACGCCTGGGCCGCTAGCCTAAGCCATGCCTAATCATGGTGGAAACTTGCAGCATCACCATAATGAGCAATCTGTGAAGCATCCTCAATAAAAACCTATGCAAATAGCAAATAAAAAGATTGCTGAGATGCTCATTGTCTCCTTTCCTTGTCATTTTGGTTATGGGATAGATCTTGTACCATGTGCAAGGGGTACCATGTTGGCGGTTTTCTATGATACGCATGTACTTACTTACTATGACAAGAACTTACAGGTGACTAAAGTTGAGTAGCATGAGGTGCGGCCCTCGTATTCAAAGGACATGAGATTGCCAACTTATAGTTTATCAAACATATACTCCATAGTTTGTTCACTTTAACCTTAATCACTTCAAGATGCTTATGATAGGGGCAATGAGGGCTGAAAGCTAACCGGTACCATAATTTTTGGAAGCTCTTTTTGAAACTTGAAATCCCTGCTTCCCTTTATGAAGGTCCTTTCTTCCACCATTATATTGAGTCTCCACCTTCTACCTTTAGGCACCACGTAAGAGAGCATAGTTGCCATTCTTAGTTCTATATGCATTGTCCCAAAACTTATTGATTGATGCATATTGTTGTATTGCTTGTTCTTGTGATATTTGTACCTAGTCACTCTTATGAACTTTGAAGGTGTCATATGCATCTATTTGCTACTCCATGAGGGATAAGGTGATTGCCACTATGCCATGTTTTCTGTATGTGAAACAAACAAGCGTTTTTCAATGCATGTTATTCACGATCTTTGTTTGTAGCCTTTCATGTTGCATGCATAGTTACTTTGTCTTATTGTTAGAACTCCATCATTCATGCACATGTTTAGAGTTCTTTGATCCCAGCTTTCAATGCTTGCAAATGGTTTGATCTTGGTTTTGATGGTTCATGTCACCTTAAAAATTATTCTTTTTATCACTTACCTACTCGAGGACGAGCAGGAGTTACGCTTGGGAATGCTTGATACGTCGGAAACGTATCTATAATTTTTGATGTTCCATGCTTGTTTAGTATCTACTTTGCTTTGCTTTTTCTACACTTTGAGGTGTTTTTATATGTTTTCTGGTAGTAACCTATTAACAAGTTGCCAGAGTACGAGACGGAGGAGACCCACCAGGGGGCCACACCCCCTGGCGGCGCGGGCTAGGGATAGCCGCGCCTGGGGGGTGCAGCCGCCCTGGTGGCCCCCTGCCTCACCTCTTCGCCTATAAAGACCCCCGATGCCTAAACCCTAAGCACTCGATCAATATTCCATGAAACCGTTTGTAGCCGCCGCCACCATCATCCCTAGATCGGGGGGATCTGAAGCTCTTCCTGGCACCCTGTTGGAGGGGAGATCATCCCGGAGGCCTTCTTCTTCATCATGCCAGCCTCCGGTATGAAGCGTGAGTAGTTGCACCTTGGACTACGGGTCCATGTAGTAGCTAGATGGTTGTATCTCCTCCTTGTGCTTTCATGTCTAGATCTTATGAGCTCCGTTCATGATCAAGATCTCATCTATTTGTAATCATGCATGTTGTTGCGGGGATCCGATGGATATTGAGATTGCTATGTCAGATGGATTAATGGTTTTGTATTATTGATTCTATCATGTCTGTGTTGTTTGTGATCTTGCATGCTCTCCATTGTTAGTAGCTATCTTGGCCAAGTAGTTGCTAGTGACTCCAAGAGGGGGTATTTATGCTCGATAGTGGGTTCATGCCTCTACTTAATCAAGGGAAGTGACAGAAATCTCTACGGTTGTAGATGTGCTATTGCCACTAGGGATAAAACAACGGTCTCTTGTTCATGGAACAAGTGTATTGCTTACCTTACACACTTTGCTTAAAGCAGTTGTCTGTTGCTTGCAACTTAATACTGGAGGGGGTTCGGATGATAACCTAAATGTGGACTTCTAGTCATAGATGCATTTGGATGGCGGTCTATGTATATTGTTGTATTGCCCAATCGAATCTCATAGGATCTTTATGTCTAGTATTGCATTGTTATGCCTTGCTCAATCCTGTCAATTGCCTTGCTGTAATTTGTTTACCCTGCATACCATGTTTGTTTATCTAAGGAGAACACCTCTAGTGAACTATGGACCCCGGTCCAATCTTTACCATTGATACATCTTCCACTGTTACTGTTTACTTGTTGCAAACCATCATCAACTTCCACACCATACAGTTAATTCTTTGTTACAGCAACTGGTAAGATTGATAACCTCACTGTTAGTTGGGGCAATGTCTTGAGTTTGTGTTGTGCAGGTTTCCACGTTGTTTGCAACACCTTTGAGACGTTTCCTTCCTCCCACTGGTTCGATAACCTCGGTTTCTTACTGAGGGAAGACTTGCTACTGTGATGCATCATACCTTGCTCTTGGGGTTTCCCGATGAAGCGCTCTTAGGCGCCACCAGTCGGCCTTCCTCTCTACCTTTTGTTGGATCCCTCACCCTCATCTAGAAACTCCACAGGCACACCAAGCTTCATATGCTAGAAAAACAACAGTAATGGTTACCAATTTAATATAAAGAGCCTCAGGACAACAAGCCAACACATTTAACAAACTTGGTGCTGCCGAAACCAGGGAAATTAAGAACCAATTGGTTGTACGCACCTTCTAGTCCAATAATACCATCTATATCACTATAACATGACCACAGTCCAATTAAGACAATTTATATATATCATGATGCATTTTCATCATATGCTCATATAATATGCCTCATGCAACAAGCAAACACAATGCAAAGATCATTTTCCATAGTACCAAGAAAAGGCACAACAACAACAATAATAACAAAAATGGCCTCGTACAAATAACACAACACTACAAAGAGATGGATCTAGCATACCAAGAGAATTTCACAATGAGGAATTCTTGTACACTGCTCAAGGTATGATAGGATCATATCTTGCACCCATAAATTTGAGGTGCCACAAATTACAATCATTGGCAGCGAAGACACAATTCTGGCCTCATAATATAAATGATCATTCTTAGGGATAGTGCGAGCGAACCAAATAGCATGCACAACATTAGGTTGTTGTACATGTTACTAGGTTTGGCCGCACCATCTCAAGAATCATCAAGTGTAATCATTAGCCATAAGCACAATAGTGACAAGCAAAATTGTCTGCATGCTCATAAGATAACATGACACACAGTACCCATGAGATAATATAACACTTAACAAATGTGTGGCACAACCAAAAAGGTCAAAGACGACACATGGTAAATGTAGATTACCCAATGGTCATATAGCCCAAAATTTAACAATTAGCCTAAGGGAAAACACTCATCATATACCATACCTTCTAATCTAATTGTGTACATGAATCAAAGAGTCCGACAAGAGCAAACCTACAATCCATAGAGAAATAAATGTTGAATCAATTTGGGGCCTCATATGTTTTTTAGGAATGGAGTTAGTGAATCAAGGACCAATCACAATGTATGTTCTTGTACATTGCACTAGGTTCACTAACCCATCCCTAAAAAATCAGGCACCATCAAATATGTTTATCTTCCACTCTTTAGGGGCAAATCTAAATCATTGGCCATAAGAAGAAATTACTACATGTGGCATAGTTCAAGCATAGGTCGAACAAAAAAGGGAAGTCTAAAAATTACTGGACATGGCATACTTCGATCTCGAAAAACCCCAATCAGAGGATCGTGAACAATAACACTGAAACCCTAGCTCTAATCGGTAGCACGTAAGCCTGAACCCTAAACCTTGAATCGAAACAGCAGACAAGAAAAAGGCATCAATCCATCATGCAATGGCCTAAAACTGTCGTATCAATGATAGTTCTAACCCTAGCACAATGGTTACCTACTAAGGTCTAAAACTGCATTCCATCTGTAACTCATCCACACGCCTTGTACATGTAGATCTATGAAGGGAAAACTTTAGTAAGAGGTAGCGAAGGACTTACATCAATTATCGAGCCACCGAAAACATTTTCGAGGAAGTGCTGCACGAGGATGTTGAGGTTGTGGTCAAGGTCACTGTCTGTGTCTCGTTCCGTAGTTGCGAAATAAACGGCTGCCGGCATTGGAACCACCGACATGATGTGACATGAGAGTGAGAGATGGAGAATGATGGGAGGGGGTGGGTGGGGAGGGGGATTACGACACATGTTCGCGAAGGGACGCGGTGCACCCTCGCGTTCCCCACACATGCAGCCTACGCGCTTAGTTGGGCCAACCCCCAAAAAATGCCGATTCGACACTTTCTCCAGGGCCTAGGCTTGGGTGCTTTGAGGTTTATGCAGGCCACAACGTAGCGGCCCGGTAGAAAACCAATCAGCCTACTTTCGTCGCTAATGGGCCTGCTTCAACCTCCCACAAGCTACCAAACCCACCCTAAATTAAAAATACGCCGACGACTGGCCGCCTTGTTTACTAGCTAAGGGCCTGTTTGGTTGCCGGCCACAATTTGCCAAGCCAAAGTTTGGCAAGTGTGACTGGAAAATTGGACGCCACAAAGTGTGGAAAATCTTGGCAAATGTTTCACTCTATGACGTATGGACCCTATAAATAATAAAGTGTGGCAAGCCAAAGTATGACAAAAACCAAACGGATACCAAATTGCCAAACATTGGCATAACAAATTATGGCCATGAACCAAACAGGCCCTAAAGCTAGTAGGTGTTCTCACAGCCGCAACACCGGCGACCTGGGTAGGAAGAAGCGGCATGTGCATGTAGATGGAAGAGTTGACCCTGGAGGTTTAAATGGACGGCGGAATTTAATGAGAAGAAAAAAGACACAAGTGTACATTAAATGACGTGAAGATCAAGTCGTGTTTTTGTTGAGCTGCTCTCTGCTAATGACAGCAAGAAAATGCATGATTCAGCTCCGAATAAAGAATTCATGATTCCACGAGATAGGATATCATTTGGTTGTGTACTCCCTCCGTTTCAAAATATATTATTTTTCAGTTTTGTGAAGCAAATTTATCTAGATTTTTTAGCGTGTAGATTTATTCAGATTTAAAATAAATATACACTACAAGCAGTCTAGATATATTTATTTCACAAAACTAAAACATATTATATTTGAAACCGAAGGGAGTAAATCTGCTGGGATTGGCTATTGATTTCCATCTTCCTACATGCAACTAAAAGGTCAATCAATACCGGTACCCCCTCCAATCCATATTAATTGACTTTGATTTGTTAAAATTTGGATAAACCTATATACTAAATAGTGTCTAGATTCATTTAAATCTAGACAAATTTGAGTCAATTAATATGAACCGGAGGAAATACAAGGATTGCTTAAATATTGAAAGAATTGCTGATATGAATTATGATAATCATTGCTCCATGCTGGCTCAAGATGCACTGGAGGCATAATGTGAGACCGGCAACGACGGGATCGCATCCATAATTTTCTATCTAGTTTTGAAAATTTTGAAAATGATCTTGGAATTATTTCATCTATTTTGTTTTTAAATTTAATAAAATTATATCAAATTTGGATTTTGTCTGAATCTCGACCAAAAAAACCGAGATGAAAATATTAGGTAGCCGCTGAACTTACTAAAATTTTATCCATTGATGTGAAAAGTCTACGGTCCTTCAAAGTAACACATTCAAAGGATGGTAATGTTTGGCGGCCGCGGCTGGCTGCGAAGATTAGGGGTACAACAGGGCGGGATGCAAGCTGGCCTTCGTTTCTTTGTCGTCCAAATCAACACTTTATGACCTACTACTACTTGCATAGACAGCCACGCATGGAACAGAGAAGCATGTCGATCTTACACCTGGGGGTTTGACTTTCAGATTCAGTGTTTCTTCCGGCCGGTAGGATTCAGTGTTGATCTCTTCTCTTGTTGTGTGTGATTCATTCCACAACATGCATATATACCTCCCTCCACGATTCATGCCGAAGAATCGGCCTGTTAACGTGTATATTGATCCCGCAGAGATCTGCCGTCGATCTAGGCACAAAGAACTAATGTACACTACCAATCAACAGTAGTCTCATGACGATTATTTAAAGCTAATGTGGATTCGTAAGTGGTAGGAGTAGCTGCCCTGTCTAGGAGACGGTGGAACTTGGCCTTTCTTATTAATCCACCAAACTGGAATGGAGATTTTTTGCACTAGAGAAGCCCCATGAAGTTATATGTGTTAAGAATTTAGGCAATATTTTAATTGTATTAATTTAGAAATAATTATGAGAGAGACATGCACATACTGATATTTGATAATAAAACCGTGAAACACTAGACTAATCATAGAATCATCTACGGACATTACTAGTACTATGCACACAGAAATAAATAAGAGAGGGATTAGCATATGGTACCCTCCAGTAGGCCAATTGGGCCGTAGCAGCAGTGGTGGCGGCAGCCTCTTCGGCCGCCCTCTTGGACGCAACGACAACATGTTCGGCTTCCATAGCCATAGTAATGATGAAGGCATGGAAGTAGTGGATCGAAGGCGAGCAGTCGCATCGAAGACGCTCCCCAAAAACCTAATCGCCCCTCTCCCGTATAGAATCTGGAGAGGCGGAGTTTCGGGGGCCTGCTCTTCCGTCAGCCGTGTATGCGGTCGACGGAATGGGATCACCCGCAGCAGCAACAATAGAGGAAACGGCAGTAGCTATCGCACGTGAAGGCAATGGTTCTGTTCTGTAACTGGAGAGGAGAGAGCTCACCAATATATAGGCACAGGCGGATACGAGATGGTTCAACGGAAAGAAACGACCGTAATTAATTATTGGAAACGAAGAAATCGTACGTACTTAAGACAAAACGTTTCAGCTCATATTCATTCTCATTAACGTTCCAGTCGTTTTAGTTGCAACCATTCATATTCCATTCCTGCGCGACAAAAAGAACATACCGACTCGACGAGATTTCCGCAACCTGCGCGTCGTGACGATGCGTGGCGGGCGGCGGAGGAGGAGGAGCACGCGTGTAGAACGCCTCTCTTCTCTTCACACCAAGTCATACTAGTGGGAAAAGAGTTCACCTTATATATTGGTGGAAATCTCTCTCGACTAGCCCTGTGGGACTAAACTCCCACCACTCCTCTTGCCATGCACTAGTAGAAAAAGGGTCTTCGGTTCGGTCCAGAGTCTAACAATAGTCCCGATTTGTTACGGGTCGGGACTAGTATGAGCACTAGTCCCGGTTCGTACCGTTTTTGGTGGCTAGAAGCCCGATGAAACTCTAGTCCCGGGTTGTTTCGGACCTTTAGTCCTGGGTCGTGATACGGCCCGGGAGTAAAGGGGTTTGGGCACGGGCAAGATCCTTTAGTCCCGGGTCATAATACGGCCCGGGACTAAAGGGTGTGGGCAGCGACAAAAAAACTTAAAATGGCTATAACTTTTGCGTACGATGTCGGAAAAAAATGTATAACCTATCAAAATGTGCGGAAAAAAATTGTGAGTTTGATTTCAACGGCCATTATGGATTATTTTAGTTTTTTAAAATTCGAAAAGGAAAAAAGTTATTTAAAAAATGATTTTTTTGTCATATATTTGGATTCCTCACATTTTTCTGATAATTATGGATATATTATTGTCGAATTTCGATTTACAGATTTAAAGGTATTATTTATGCCATATTAAATGAATAAATGGCAAAAAAGAATAAAATATTATTTTATTTAGTTTTTTACTTTCATTGGATTAAAACATTATTATCACTTATTTTTTGTTGTTTACTAAAATATTTGTTTGTAATTTTAAAAAATAAAGATGTATGTCACATTGATATGGGCTAATAGGATTGATATGATAGTGTTGACAACAAGATACAAATGGGCTTCGCGCAAGGACATCTGATGAAACAGAGAAATTAAGCATGCTGAGGGTGGAGTAGTGCTAGGATGGGTGACCGAATGGGAAGTTTAACCACAAGTATAATTTGACCTAAGATAAAACATACTTAGTACTAAAAATGTTCTAAGTGAGAGGATTACGAGTCAAACAATTCAAAAGTTCAAGAAAAAAATTGAAAAAAAAAATTTAAAAAATTGAAAAAAAATCTTTAGTCCAGGACCGTATTACGACCCGGGACTAAAGATCATTCGTCCCACCGTTGCAAAAAAAGGGCCATGCGGTGGCATCTAGGCCCGGGTTATAACAAACGGGGACTAAAGATAGGGGCCTTTAGTCCCGATTTCGCAGTCCCGGGTGCAAAATCGGGACTAAAGGCCCTTACAAACCGGGACTATAGGCCATTTTTCCACTAGTGATGAATGGAACCTTAGGAATTTTCCAGAAATTGTTAGATGGGCCTAAAGCCCACCCTATATTTTAACAATCCCTCACCAGATCCCAAGGGACCATGGTGTTTCCAACACTATTTTGATATACTGGTATGTTCAGTGGAGACCTGTTAAGGTTGAACATCGACCTAGAACATATGGCTACACTCCTTTACAACTGAACAATGGACTATATCTTGAATTGTCAGTTTGGAGTAAAGAGGTTTCACCAAATTTCTTACTAGTACTAGGCTGCCGAAAGATGACCCCTCGGGTGGAGCATATTAGTCACACTCCTGGCCTTTTCATGAACTTACTAGAGATCGACCCAATATCATAGACTATGACCAACAGTTGGGCTCATATAGATGTGTTCCTCCAAAGATTACTCTGTAGGGTAGCATCTTGCTTATAAAAGATTTGGAACACATCAAGAGAAAAGTCAACCTGCCATACAGTTTCCGAGAGTATTGCATCTCCGACGGAGTGGGTGTCGTGTTGGTGTCACAGTAGATGCCATGGGTAAGCTTAAGTTGGGGGCCGAATGGATGCTTGTGGTCACCGGGGAGGGAGTGCACGGTCTAGCCGCGCATGAAGAACACAATGAATTCTCCACACTTAGGAATTTTATTGACACTAGCTGTTTACAAGTGCTCCTCGAGCTGTTTTTTACAAAGCCTCGGGGCACTAGTTTTCTACTTGGTCCAACCTCCTTAAACTCTAGCTATGCCCCTCCTTATATAGGCGCAGGCTGGCTAGGTTACACCCCTTTGGGTCCTGGTTACTGTTTGGATCTTGGTCCTCACTGTACGGGCCGGATCATGGGCTAGCCCTGAGCCCCTTGACCCAGTCCATAAAGCTAGACAGCTAACGGTCTCATACGTAGCCTCCAGTTCTTTTGGCGTAACGCAGTAACCTTGTACGTTAGCCCTTGCTTTAGGCATCACCCGACTCCTTTTGTGTCACCCGGCGTCGCCCTCCTCTTTTGAGCGTGATTTACCATGGTCCCTCCTGAACCTCACTCGGAAAGTTGCAACACGTCCTATCAGACTCGGCCTTCCCTCGTGAGACTTGGCTTATATGGGCTGACATAGTTTATATGTCGGCCGCACACGACCATCTTACCCGGCCATGATCACTCGGCCAGATTCATTCTTTACTCGGCCTAAGAAAGCTGGGCAATATTTTATCCCTTATGACCCTACCGGGGGTTATTCCCCCAACATTAGTCCCTGAAGCTGGTGAGGCCTAGCAGTTCTAGCTATTAGGCGTCTCCAGGTTCCTTTAATATGATTGAAACTTCTCTTTCTGTCTACATTTACTGCTTAGGACGCACTGTTTGTCGTCCCTCGATCTTAGCTGAGTCTACTCTGCTCTTTCTGAGTCGCATCTTTGACTTTTTGGCCCATTTTTGCCTCGTGCCGAGTCATTTTGGCCAATTGCGAGTCATTTTCGACGTGCCTTAGTCACTGACAGCTTGTAATAATGGTGACTTGCCTCAAATTTTGTCCCAAATCCTGACCACACAGTGACAGGTAAGCGGCGCGGGGCCTCCTCCAGCGCTCATCCCGCCAAGAAGCGCAAAGTTACTCCTGATGCTCCTCCTGCTGCCACGCTGACTGAGACTCGCAAAGCTGCTGGGCGCCGGGTCACTCGTCGCATTCCTCACGATTCGACCGTATCCGGGTAAGTTGTGCTACTTGTTATCTTCCATTTTTCTTTTCCAGCCTTTGTGACTGCTTTCTTATAAGCATGTTCTATTGTTTTCAGCGCTGCGCCTTTGTCTGCCAGCTAGGCTGCCCCTAGCATGGCCTTTCCACTAAGGAAAGCCTCTCCTCCTCGTGCCGACACTGCCACGCAGAGGCCCGTCCGGGTCACTGCCCCCACCACTGAGACTCACGAGCCTCAGAGTGAGGCCGACCCGACGGCACATCCGTCAGAGGAGACTCGGCCTAGCTCCCCTGCTGCTTTTCCAGAACAAACTCTTGACCCCGGCGCTAGCAACATTGGCACCGAGAAAACCCCAGATACTATCTCTCCTTCTCCCCGTGCATCAGTTGACCCAGTCGTCGTTTCTCAGACCGTTACTGAGCCTGTTCATTCGGCTCCTGTTTTGTCCCCAACCAGACCTGCTCACACTCCTCTTCTGTCAAAGGATCAGACCCGGCCTGCTGCTCCTGGCCAGGCTCGTTCCTCAACCAGCAAACCCTCGTCGTCCAAGCAGCTGACCTTGATCCACGCACCCGGCACCGCTCCACGGATTCGGCCCACACCAACAACAAAGGCACCTTCTTCGGCGGGTCAGTTGGGCGAATCCGTAGCTGTCGGGTCTGGCGTTAGTTCCAAGGCTGTTTCCCTACACTCCAGCGCCGCTGCTACCCATGCCAATGTGGGAACTACCCTGAAAAAGGGTAAAGTTCTCACTCGGACGCTTAGCGGGAATGGCCTTGATTCCGTAGAGCGTTACACTGTGGCTTGGAACGCAGCTGGCGAGCAAGAGGTCAGCTCCAGTGCCGGCAAGAAGATGAAGCTGGGCCCCAAGTCCGTTTCTGACATGACCCAGTAGGGCATCGCCTTGATGGCCCACGCAGACCAAGTGAACGAGGTATTCAATCTTCTTACTCTTTTGCGTATTGAGTATTTTTTGTTATACATGACGCCTAGTCCCCGAGGTTACTGCCGAGTAAGGAACTTACTCGGCTATAAGCTCTAAACTAGAAATCATCTCTTATTCGGCCATAAGCTTGATCTCACCTCTATTGATTATCTCTTTTCTTATATAGCTTACGCACAATGAGCGCACCAAGGTGCACCAGGCTCTCCTCTTTGAGTATCGCAAGCTGGAGCTCGCTCACCAAAATCTGCAAGCTGAAGCTAAGGGCCAAGGTAATTTCCTTATTCGGATTCCTTTTTATTCGGCACACCTTATCTCTTTCATTTTCTTGATTTTTTCTCGATTGTTTTCCACAGCTTCTGCCCAATCCACTATTGATGCTTTGCACCTACAGATCAGCGATGCTGAAAGTAAGCACGTGAAATCTTTTGTCTCCACTCGATACTTTTTCTTATTGCTTTTCTAACTCGATGGATCCGAGATAGTTTGCTGTTACTGACGAGTCGCATGCTTTGAATAAGCAGAGAAGCACCGGATCGAGCTCCAAAAGGAGCAAGATGAGGTGACTCGGCTGAAAAGGCAGATAGCGGATATGGAGCAAAAGCACCAGTCCGAGGTGAAGGGGCTACGGAGGAGCTTGCCGAGAAAGATGGCCAGCATGCCGCCAATGCCGAGAATACCAATGAGCTGATCAAGGAGGCCGAGTCGGCAGCTGAGTTGGCTCACCTTGATTTGGATGCTCTTCAGGCCAAGGCTAAGATTTGGCAAAGCAAGCTCGGCGCCATCAACTCTTTCTTCGGTAGTGATTCCTTACCTTTTTTCACTCTATTCATACTCTTGCTTTCTGTCTCTTTCCATTATTTTGATAATGTTGTTTTGCGTTTGCAGAGGATTTCCCTGAGGCTGAGATGTTTGCCATACGGGCCATGAAGAGAGTGCGAGCCGAATCTGGAGCTCCTGCTGATGGCGAGGTCACTATTGACGAGCATCTTGCAATGCTGTCAGAGCGCGCAAAGACCCTCAAATCATGCGACGTTGACTTGCTCAAATCTGCGATCCATGCGTTCAGGATGCTCTGGCCGGATAAAGACGTGCCTACACTCATCGAGCCTTTGGCTGCCAGGCTGCTTCTAACCGAAAACAGGCTGGATCAATGGCGCGAGTCGGCCGGCCGAGCTCCAGCGGATAAGGCCCTCGCCTTTGTGCTTTCGTGGTACGAGGACGTCAACCTTGATGTCCTTGAGCGCATGAGGGCTGAAGGAAAGTGGCTCCATGACCCTGAGCTTATCAAGAAACGCCAGGAGCGGGATTATGCCATGGTCGAGTATGCTCTGGTGCATTCTTGGTGCGATGGGCCTAGCTTCCTCGACCTTGGCGAGCCCCTTGCCGAGACTGTCGATGACGAAGGCACTGATAGCAAAGCCACCGAGTTGGATGGCCCAGCAGACTCGGCCACGGACGCCCCTAACTCGGCAGACGCTCCAGATGATGCCCCTAGCTCCAAGACTCCTCCTCCAGGCCCAGCTGCTTCTTAGGCTGGTTACAAAAACGCTTAAATTTCATGAGATCCCCGGTATGCCGGGTGCAGATGTATGATACAATTCACTTATTTTGGGTGTGTGCCTTTTGATAAGGCGTAAACTTTTATTTAGCTTTGAATGTGAATTATCCAAGGGCAAGTCCCCGAGTTTCATTTTGTCGTTTCCCTTTTCCTTGACTTTGGATCTTGTCTACCTTTTTTGGCGTTCGACATTAGAGTCTCAAAGTTCTAAGGATTGAGTTAGCGGATATGAAACTAGACCACTTGACCTAGGATTATTCAACATAGAAAGCAACATCACCTGCAGTGGGTTAGTTGAAAACATACATAAGGTCAACTCGTGTTTTTCCCTTTACTTATCCGGTGTTCATGTTTACTCGCCATTGATCTTTTTCTCTTGCTTGCCATGAAGCCGTGTTTTCGGACAACAGCATAGTCGAAGAGTTGATTCTATCCGAATAAACATTACTTGTTCCGAGATAAGTTTTAGGTGTCAACGCAGCTCGACATAAAGTAATCAAAGGATAAGCATAAGGGGTAGTCCCCGAGTCAGTTTTTCGAGTCATACCATTTTTATTATCAGCACATAGCTAGCATAAGTGTCCGACATATGAGAGTTCGAGAGATACATACTGAAAGGGCATGTATGCCCCCATGTGTGGTTTTGGTAATTAATGACAATCTCTATGGACTAATGTGTAAATTGAGTTTCACTTGTAGGTTTGTCCATTGGCATCGCTTGGGCCTTGTGTTGGTCTCAAGGTTGTAAGATGAAGAAATTTCCAAGGGCTTTGTTCCCATTGGAATCATGAAGAAATAAGGATCTTGAAGGTTGATCAAGACATGTGCAAAGAGTTGCATCAAGATGGATCAACCTCAAGAAGAGATGATGAAGGGCGAGCTCAAGATGCGCCATCTCTAGAAGATCTGATGCTTGAAGCTTGCCATCCTCATGATCATGGGGTGATGAAGACAAGTTCAAAGAAGAGGTTTCCCCATGGAGTATGGGGGAGCAATTCGCAAGTCTTCATCTTCATCAAGCAAGAGCTATCAAGAAAGGTGTTTCCACTATAGAAGAACAAGACGGTCTACATCAAGTTCAAGTGGGTTGCTCAAGGCAAAGGTATGTTCTTGATAGGGCTTCTCTTTTTCCGGTCTCGTGTTGTTAGTTGGGAGACCGGGTTTAGGATAGATAGCCGTTCTATCAAGAGGGGCTCTCAAGCGGGTGTCTTGATTGCATCGTTCGGAGAGAGCTCAAACCTTTGCATTCATAGCATCATCTTTCTTGGTTTTTATTTGGTTCTTGTCCATGACAGGATCTAGAGCTTGTGGTCATCATCATAACAAGCTCTAGTTCATCGTCCAAGGATTTCCCTTGCATATCTTATTGTGGTTTTTTGATCTTGCGAGTTTTTCGGCTCCACACCTTGGGGGATACTTCACATATATATAATTGATATTTTATCCCTTGGTGGTATCAAATATTTAACATTTTGTTGGGTTCTCTTGGTTTTATATTCCCAACAAAATTGGTTTCATCCCAATCGGAGTTTCCAAGCTCATCTTCTTGTGTTTTGGGTTTTCGAGGTTTTACCGGTTCATCGCTTGTAAAGAGGTCATAACTTTCTCAATTTTGTTTTATCCTTCCATGCTGTACTATGATGTTTCTTTGCATAATCTTATAGATCTTTTCGTTCTCTTCAAAACGAGCCCAAGATCATCAAAAACGGAGTCCGGAATCAAAAGTTATTGAAGTTTTCGTGCAATGCTATCCTATGTTTTTGCTTGAGCGGAAGTTCCGGCCCAAGTTCCGGTCAGGATCAGTAACTTGTGTTTCTATTTGCCGGAAGTTCTGGTGGGGGGCCGGAAGTTCCGGTGGGGCGCGAATCTGGCCCAAACGGTCAGTTTTTCCTTATCCTATTTAAGTGGGGCTTCTTCCCCAATGGTTCCCCATCTTTTGAGCTCGTTTTTTCCCACCATTGTTGACCTATTTGAGCTATCTTACTCCCTCTCCCTCCAATGATTCTTACATCTTTTTGAGGGAAAAGTGAGAGGAGATCTAGATCTACAATCCCCCCAAGTCAAATCCCTTCTTTGTGAAGGAATCATTGGGATCTAGATCTTGGAGAGTTTTGTGTTCTCCTCTTGTGTTCTTCCTCCCTTATTCCCCCAATAGATTTTGTAGCTTTGTTGGAATTTGGGAGAGAAGGACTTGCCCTTGCATTTGGTGCATAGGTTTGAGTTCTCCTTGGAGATTCGGTGAGTTCAAGCTTGTGGGCTTGTTTCTCTTGGGTTCTTCGAACCCTAGACGGTTGTGTGGTTGGGTTGTTGACCTTTTGTGGTCTTGTAGCCTTTTGTGGCTTTGTTGGCCTTTTGTGGCTTTGTTGTTGGGAGCCTCCAATTGAGTTGTGGAGTTAGCCCCAATCTTGTACGGGTTTGGTGACCGCCCTCAAGCATCCCATAGTGGAGCGAGTGCCCGCCTTTTGTGGTGCGCACTCGGGAGAATAGGGTGAGCCTTTTGTGGCGTCGGTGAGTTGCGTGCTTTCGCATCCGGGGTGAGGCCTTGTGTGGTGTTGGGTGAACATCGAGCCACCACACCTCGAGGTGAGCCATTTGTGGCATTCGGAGAGCATTGCGCCATCGCACCTCTCCAACGAAGACGTAGCTTCTTTGGAAGTGAACTTCGGGAAACAAATCTTCGTCTCCGCGTCCATCGGTTATCTCTCAACCGAGCCCTTTACTTATGCACTTTACATTGTGATAGCCATCGTGCTTGAAGTATTTATACCTTTCTATCACCTTGTTGCCTGTATTGCTTAGCATAGGTTGTTGGTGCACCTAGGTGAACTTAGTGGCTAGGATTTGTGCTCAATAAATTAAACATTAGTTTTATTCCGCATTTACTTGAGCCTAAGCCGTAATAATTTTAAAAGCCTATTCACCCCCCCTCTAGGCGACTTCCTTTGTACTTTCAATTGGTATCAGAGCAAGGTCTCTCGCTTTTAGGCTTCACCACCTCGAGAGTAAAGATGTCTCCTAGGGGTTTAGTGCACTCTCACACATTTACTTTTGATGGCACACATTATGATGTTTGGCGTACTCGCATGCTTAGTCATTTCCGGGCCATTGACCCAAACATTGAGCGAATTCTAGATATGGGCTTGTCTCCTCCTAAGGATCCCCAAAATCTATCTTTGGAGGAGAAGACAAAATCTTATCTCGAAGCTCAAGCATCTAATGTGCTTGTTAATGTTGTGAGCTTTGTAGTTCTTTCCTCAATCATGCCTTTCCGGAATGCTCATGATATTTGGACCAAGCTTCAAGCAAAATATGATGTGTCCAAGCTTAATGAGGATGATTGTGTTCCCTCCACCTCCGGCCATGATGAGTTCTCATCTTCTTCCACTTCACCAACATATGAGTTATCTCAAGGTAATGATATGGTGAGTGGTGATACAACTTGCAATGTATATGGTGAGATTTCCATTCATGATCCTTTGTCTCTATCTCATTGCAATGTTGCATCTTTGGGCATGAACACTTGTAGGACCACATGTGATTTACATTCTAGTGTTGATTGCCCTTGCATATCATGTAGAAATGACTTGAATATGTCTCATGATGATATGCTTGCTTTGCCTTGTTGCCATGATAAATGTGCTTCTATTTCCTCTAGTACTTGTGTTGCTAACCATGTAGAGGAAATTGAAGAATGTGTGGGCCAAGGCAAGGTTTCCTTTGGAGATTCATGTGTTCCCCCATCATCATCTTCTCCCAATGTTCACTTGTGCCTCAAGGTTAAGGGTTCAAAGGTAACCTCTCCTTTGGATCCCAATATATCTCATGATGATGTGAATGTTGATCATGAAGTAGATGATGATGTTGCTTCTTTATAAGAGAAGGGGGGTCTAGTCCTTCGTGCTCTTCATCCTAATAAAAATGCTTGCTCTACTTTCATTGAAATCTTGACTTGTGCTATTGAAAGTAGGCAACTAATATATGAGCATGAGGACAAAATAGATAAAATAAGTAGTCTTGAGCGTGAGTATGCTAACGAAATTGCTAACTTAAATGAAGCTCTTGAAGAGGAACAAACCACTAAGGAATCTCTTGAGGAGACCTTTGCTCTAGAGCTATCTAGAGTGAAGAAATCTCATGATAGAGACTTGAAGTTGAAATTAAAAATGATGAACTTGAAGTTGCTTATGCCAAACTCCTTGAGGATTTTGAGCACCTCAACAATGGCTCTAGGGTCATCAAGGGTGAGCTCATCAAACTCACCGAGTCACATGAGCAACTTAAAGCTTCTTATTCTAAAGAGCTTTCCAAGTTGACCTCACCTCTTGCATTAAATGATGATGCTTGTGCTATTAACTCTATTTCTTGTGAAGCATCTATCTTGAAGGAGAATCTTGAGCTAAAGGCTCAACTTGCTTTGCTAACTAGCAACTATGGGAAATTAGAAGAAAGCCATGCCAAGCTCTCAAGCTCGCATGAGGATCTTCTAGTCTCCCATGGTAGGCTAAGGTTAGCTCATGAGGCCATTGTGTCAAAGGTAACATCTAGTGGGCCTCATGTGGACATTAGCACTACATCTAATCATAATGCTATATTGCCATGTGCTAGTCCTTGTAATTCATCCACTCGTAACCATGTTATATCTTGTGATGAATTGCATTCCTTGCCTTGTTGCTCTAACAATGAAGCTTCTACTTCTTCTAGTATTGTTGTTGATACTAACCATGTAGAGGAAGTCAAAGAGCTCAAGGTTCAAGTCACTTCTTTGAAGAATGACTTGAAAAGGTGTCATGAAGGGAAGACCACACTCAATAAGATGTTCAGTGTGCGACATCCCCCAAGTGACAGGAGTGGGCTTGGATTCAACTCCAACACCAAGATCAAGCCCACTAACTCGTTGAAGCACAAGGGCAACAAGAAGAAGGGCCAAGGACAAGTGAAGAATCCGGCCAACATTGTGTGCTTCAAGTGCAAGGAAGAAGGGCATCATGTGAGGGATTGCCCATTGAAGAAGAAGCCTCTTAGTGAGAAGCAACGAGGGAAGAGGCCTCAAGCTCCTCCACAAGCTCAAGATGGGCCACTTCCCAAGAAGCCACAAGCTCTTCTTCATGGTGCAGCTCCTCCCGAGAAGAAAGATGGCAAGAGAAGAACTTGCTACATATGCCGTGAGAAGGGTCACCTTTCTTCCTCATGCACCATGGGTATCTCCTCATCTCATCCTATCTTGATTGATGATGCTTATTTTCTTCGTAAGGATGAGATGGGCAATGTGTTTGCCAAATTTGTTGGTACCCAAAGTGTTGTCAAGAGAAGAACCATTTGGGTGGCCAAACCTATTGTGACTAACTTCTCAGGACCCAACTTGGTTGGGGACCAACAAGTTAAAACTTGATAAATAGGTGTTTTTGGAGGGCATTGGTGACTTGGATACATTATGAAGAATTGAGGTATCTTCATCATTTTCTTGTTATCAAAGTCAAGTCATTGGTTATCATGCTTCTATCCCTTATCCAATGTTCCTCCTTCTGGTAACTTGTGCTAAACTCCTTTACATTATAGTTACTTGCTCCCTTGTGCATATGTTGGTTTTGTACCTTGCCTATGTGTGTACATGTTGTGCTTCCCACTTACTTATATCGTTCTATGAGTTATATTTGTGTATGTTGGTTGGCACACCATGTATTTGTGTTTCTTGGTTTTGAGCCTTTATTGATTCTAGTTGATATCCTAGTTAGATCTTATGAGGGATTAATGGACTATTCCGTTTTGGGGGAGTGTCATGCTTGGGAATTCCACAATCCTAAAATGTGTGTACATGAGGAAAACCACTTAGTAGTTATATTGTTTGTTTATCAAGTCTCTTTATGGTATGTCTTTCTCATGATAAAATCATTTCCATAATGTCCATTAATACCTCTATTTTGATCCTTTTGCCTCTTGTTGAGATTTCTTGGTTTATCACATTATGGGGAAGTCATATGCTTTGTGCATATTACAAACCTAGAAAATGTGAACATTTGAGGTAGTGCTACTTAGAGTTGATATTGAAAATTATCTAGCTCCTATGTGGCACAATGGCTCATACAAGTTCCAATTTGCTTGAATGTTTTATTGCTCATCTTTTGGATCTTGTTTGTGAGAGTGATTCTTGGTATGTGTTTCCTCATATTTGGATCTATATATCCTCATTGGAACCACTTGCTTCTATTTAATCCAATCACTAGTGATTGTGTGAGTATTTGAAGCAATCAAGAATCTCTTTCGAAGCATCAAGCTTATTTCCTATCTTGTTATATGCTTCTTAATGTGAATATGGTCTTGGATATCCTTGCAAACTACCTCGGGAAAATTATCCCTATTACTTCTTGTCCTTGGACAATTAGTACTTGATATATGGTAGAATTCATTGATCATATTCATTTTGGCCTTTTCTTATTTGCCTTATCTTTGGCCTAGAAAATGTTTTTTCTATTTGCTCCCAAGCTTTCCTTTCCTCTTGTGGATCTTCTTATGTTATTTGTATCCCCTTTTGTTTTATTTAGTGTAGGTAGTAGTGATGATCTCATTTGTGGGCATTTTGCATTCAAAGGAAAAATTATATATAATGCTCTACTTATGGGGGAGCTCTCCTATATTATCTAGAACATTGTTTTATGCTTCTTGATTTTATCCATTTTTGCTTGGAAGCTCGATCCTTTTTGTGATGATACTTTGTGTGTCATCATGAAAAGTGTGAAGAGTTTGTTTTGGTTGTTGTAACCTTTCTCTCTTTGGGAGTTGGTTTTATCTCATTCTTTGTCACTTGTTTTGATCTTTTAAGATGAAATAAATCCTTGAGCCTTGGTATTTTTCTTATCCTTTTTCTTTGGCTCTTTCTAGTTCATTTGTTGAACTTGTGACCTTTCATGTGTTGATTTGGTTCTTTGATACAATTTGGACACTTTTTCTCGAGTCACACTTTTGTGTGTGTCTTATTGGTTTACTTGGTGTTTTTGTTCAAATTGTATCTCCTTTTGGTTCTTGAAAGTCTATGCATGCATATTTACTTCTTGTACATATTATAGCATGCTTGCTTTCATTGATCCAATATATAAGGGAAACTCCACCAAATCCTAATGGGCTAAGATGTGCATGAAATTCAATTTCATATCAATATGCACATGTTTGTGTGAGGGTCTCCTATGTATTGTAGTTGCACTAACTACTTTGAACCCAATTTGTTTGGGGACCATAGTGTACTTATCTGTGTTTTAGGTACATTGGGATATATATTGGGTGCTTGTATCTTGAACAAGGAAGAAGTGGCGTCTACATGTCAGTTGGATGCAATCTAGGATGATCAATGAATTCATATCTTCTTCATCCTACCAAATATATCTCGGTAACAAGTATCTCTCTCTCATGCATACTTTTTTGTTCCCAACCTTGTGAAGGTTGCTTGTTGGCATGAATTTGTGTTCTTCCATATGTTGGATTTCTTGCTTTGGATTTGAAGAGTTCTCTCTATTGCAAATGTGTATGTTGATGTAACATCCCTAAAATCATATTTCAAAAACTCATTCATATCATCCTTGCATCCTTCATTCATTTAGGGTTTTTCTCAAAATCATTTAGAGACAGAAGTTTGAGCTATGATTTCATGTGAGCAAATTCAACTCAATTGGCCATCACCCTTTGAGATTGGATTGTTTAGGAACTTGTTTGCTTGCCTCCATTGTTGGAAAGTTTATGTGTAGCAATTTAACCAAAGATTTCAACTTGGGAATATTTTCAAAACCCTATTTCAAACATTTTCAAACTAGAGACAAAGTCTCTGTTTGTTTCAAAGCCCAAGCTTGACCAGGCCCTTGCAAGGTAACCACATGGTTATTTGACTGTTTTTGAAACCACAGAACCCTGCAAAGATCCCAAGATTTGTTTGAATTCAAAAGGATTTGAATTCATATTTAAATCATTCCTGAAAACCAAAATGGAAAAAGAAAAGACTTTAACAAAGGAAAAAGGCCGAGCGCCAGGTTTCTGGCCCAGCAACAAATCGAGCCCAACAAGCCCACCCGGGAACCTTTCTTTACTTCTCTCACGCGCAAGCGCACGCGTTCAGTCGCTGACAGACAGACCCCACTTCCACCTCGCGCACTTCGCTGACGAGCGGGCCTTCTCCACGTCATCATCGTCTCCACCCGCACGACCAGTTCATCCCCAAATCAACGCGGCCGTTTTCTGTGTTTAATTCGCGGCTTAAATTCGTATCAATGCCCGAGTGATTCTCGCTCGTGACCAGGCTATATAAACCCCCTCTGCCCCCTCTCCCTTCTCCCTCAAACCCCGGACCCAGAGCGCCACCAGGCTGCGTGCATTGCTCTCTGTAGCCCCGCCGTCTCCGACGACTGCGCCGTCTCCGACGACTGCGCCGGCAAATTCCGGTGAGCCCCGTGTCCCCCTCTGTCTCGCATTTACGTTATCATGTTCAGTGAGTCTCTGCGCATCTTCTGACACCCTCCGTTTACCTTCGCATGACCCGTAGCTTCGGCAACGTCGACGACTGACTGCCACCGTCTTCTGCACGAACTCCGACGAGCTCTAGTGGTAAGTCCAGACCGCCCCAAGCCTTGTCATTCACGCACGCATCTTCACCGTGATCTTCTGCATCTGACCACGCCCTTTATTTGCCTCCTAGCGATCGACAACCTCGCCAACGACGATGATTGACCGTGCCGACGTCTGTCTCTACTCCGACGAGCAATCATCGCCGTATCTGTGCGCCCCTTGACAAACCAGAGCCACCTCGAGCTTCAGCACGCCACCGCGGTCCTGGTAAGCACCTTCTTGTTTCCTGGGAAGATCTAGAACGCCACCGCCACCGTAGTCAGACGCGCCGCCGCCAGTCAGCGCCGCTAGCGCCGCCCGAGTATGGTCAGAGTGATTAGGGACGTTGGATCTAGATCCTGTGGCGTAGAATAGAAGGAGGACGAAGAGGTACGCGCACGTCTGAGCCGCCAGATCTAAGTTAGATCCTACGGTCCGCATCTGTCGATCCGACCGAAACGGTACGCGCCAATCACGTCATGACGCGTGGCTAGGAACTGATCTAAAAACAGAATTTAAAACAGATTTTGATCCAATTTTCAAATGCTTATAACTTTTGAATGCCACGTTAGATTTCTGCAAACTTTATACCGTTGGATTCAGTGAGACAAGACCTTTCTGAATATCCAATGTGTTTAGAAAATAGTAACCATTAGAATGACTTTATTTGTAGAAACTTGTTTAAGGCTAATTTGAGAATGGATTTAGTTTAGTAATTTGTTTTAGGGTTAATTATGTTTAGTGGGCAAACTTGTGACTTGTTTAGTTTCTGTAAACTTGCACTTGCTTGGTAGAGTTTTAAAAAATCACCACTTAGAAGATTCTTGCATGCATGCATTCATATTATTTTTGTTTGTTTGTATATATTTGTGTGTAATTGTGTGCTATAATCTTTGTGTAGATTTTGCTAGTGATTGTGATTGTGACGAGTTCTACTCTCCACATTACCAAGGCAAGTGATATCTTCATGAATATTCCCTTCCTATATTTTATACTTGCATTAGATATTTTGCTAAGACTTGCATGCTACTTTTGTCAAATGATGATGGGAAATCCTATATAGATTAGAATGGTAGAGTTGCTAGGAAAATTCCCTAAGGATAAGTTGCCATGCCATGCTTAGCCTAGCTACTAGAAAACAAGGGTGGTTTATATATTCACTATGGAAAAATATTCTAAGTCTGAGGACTTGTGTTTTATTTAACAAAACAACTAAGTTAATGAATCACCTGGGTGGAATGGAAGGAATGGTTTATGTTGAGTGGTTCACAAGGCCATGGACTTGGCTTGTGTATCTCACTTGTGGATGGCCACCCAGGAACAAAGAGATTTGAGATGTCAAATGTTGAGAATCTTCAAGTGCAACCACTTGGCAATATGGGCTCTGCCATGATCTTAGGTTGCTAGAACTTAGTCTCTTGGACAGTTGGTGGTAGTGGGAATGATAGGTTGGAGCGCGTCCATTTGACTAAGGAAAGGCTTCTGAAGGATCTTGTCTTGGGAAACCAAGTCTTGTGGGGAAAGTGCACCACCTCTGCAGAGTGTAAAACCTAAGTACTTAGCCATGTCCCTGGTAAAGGACAATTTGAGCATCAAGACATGGAAGCTTCAAGAATCTCATCACTCCAATTTTTCTAAATAAAACTTGTGGGTGAACAAGGGTTAAAAGGATCTTCAGTCTTTGATTGGTAGATGCCCTGAGTGGATCTTCAGTCTTTGATTGGTAGATGCCTTGGGTGATTTGTGCCAAACAAAAACTTAGTGTTTTCAAATGATAAGGAAAAATCTATTTTGAGCAATGCAAGCCTAAGCTCCACCTAGCCAAAATGCATATAGTATTATAGTCCACTTAATAAATACTAAGGTATCACTTGCCAATACTATTCCAAAGTATTGACCCTCTGTGGCTGTAACTTGTAATGTTGCAGGTTACTCCGATGATGATTAGGAGTCATGAGTCTACACTCAACATGCTTGCCTGTGGCACATGAAGATGAAGACTTATGTTTATTCACTTATTCCATAAACTCTTGTATTAGGCCTTTGGCCCTGAGTTGTAAAAGACTATGTTTTATCTCTGGAATGACTGTAATAAACGACCTTTGTATCTGTGTACTTCATCTTAAACTGTGGATGCTAGCATTGATCCAGGGACTAGCATTGCAATTACAGGGATCCTTTCCTTTACAAAGGAGGGATCTTACAGTTGAGATGAGTGCATATAATGGGGACTATACTAAATCATGCTCATGATTCACTAATCCCAAATATGTCAATCTAGCAATTTTGTTGCATATCGTTCCCTCAATATCTCTCGTGTGCAATAGTGAGTATTTTTGCCAAGTTGATGTCTATCTTGTGATACTTGTTGCCTTTCTCCATATATTCCTTCTATACTCTTCTTCCCTTGAGAATAGTTGTGTTGTATGGGGCATGTTGGTGTTTGAAGCTCATTGATGTACAATAAGATATATTTGAGCCTTTGGGCATGCTTTCAAGCAAAACATCTTATTGGTATATTCTATGACTTCCTCTTTGACTTTCATGTGCTTTCTTGAGTATCTATCTTGTGTGTGCATATTTCTTTGTGGACATTTATCTTTGTGATATTTCCCCCCTAGAAATTTTCACACACCAGAGTAGATCATTGTTTGGGTGTTTTTGCATTTCTTGGAAATCACCTCTTACCTCATTTTGATTCTTTGGTTGCTTCCAAATTATTGTGTTTTGTGTGCATTGTTAGATGAGTTTGGAGGAGTGAGGATTGCATGGTTGTGCACGTTGTTTCCAAATACAATTACTATAATTGGTGCACAATCTTTGAGGAGCTTCTCTAGTTCATTTAATAGTGCACAATTTCCTTATTTCTCATTTCTTGTGGTTTAAAGGCTTATGGGAGAGCGAGGATTCCATTTTTGTGCATATTGTATTCAAATACAAGTATTCTAATCTTTGCACAAAGTTTTGGGAGCTTCTCTATTTTCATTTAAACACTCTTTTTGTTGATTGTTTCCATTTGACATCATTTGTTGGTGTTTCAATTGTTTCGTTTGGATCTTTTGATTACTCGCTTCATTTGTTGAAACTTATTTCTCTTTATTTTCTTTTTGCTTTCTTTGGGTCCTCAATATAGTTTTACTTCCTCCCAAGTTCTCATCATTTGACTTGTGCATATGCACACCTTTGGAGGAATTCTCACTATGTTGGTCATCTAGAACTTTTCACCCATTTTGGAAATTGATGCCAATGGGGGAGAAGTTTTGGAGGGTTTAAGGGAACTCGGCCTTTTCTTTGGGTGTGTTCTTAAGCATTTGACTCTCATGCTATTGCATCTTTGTGGTTGCTTTGCATGTTGAATATATAGAGGAAACTCAACCAACGGTAACGGTTGGCAATCTATGCAATGAAATTCTAGTTCATCACACATGCATAGATTATGGGGGAGTTTGCTCTATATATTGTGGTTGTACCAACATCACATACTTGTGTAGTATTTGATGTTGGGGCAACCTCTTTGGTCATTAATTGTCATATTTAAACCCTTTTAAAGGGATTGTCATCAATTACCAAAATGGGGGAGAATGAAAGGGCATGTATGCCCCCCATGTGTGGTTTTGGTAATTAATGACAATCTCTATGGACTAATGTGTAAATTGAGTTTCACTTGTAGGTTTGTCCATTGGCATCGCTTGGGCCTTGTGTTGGTCTCAAGGTTGGAAGATGAAGAAATGTCCAAGGGCTTTGTGCCCATTGGAATCATGAAGAAATAAGGAGCTTGAAGGTTGATCAAGACATGTGCAAAGAGTTGCATCAAGATGGATCAACCTCAAGAAGAGATGATGAAGGGCGAGCTCAAGATGCGCCATCTCTAGAAGATCTGATGCTTGAAAGCTTGCCATCCTCATGATCATGGGGTGATGAAGACAAGTTCAAAGAAGAGGTTTCCCCATGGAGTATGGGGGAGCAATTCGCAAGTCTTCATCTTCATCAAGCAAGAGCTATCAAGAAAGGTGTTTCCACTATAGAAGAACAAGACGGTCTACATCAAGTTAAAGTGGGTTGCTCAAGGCAAAGGTATGTTCTTGATATGGCTTCTCTTTTGCCGGTCTCGTGTTGTTAGTTGGGAGACCGGGTTTAGGATAGATAGCCGTTGTATCAAGAGGGGCTCTCAAGCGGGTGTCTTGATTGCATCGTTCGGAGAGAGCTCAAACCTTTGCATTCATAGCATCATCTTTCTTGGTTTTTATTTGGTTCTTGTCCATGAGAGGATCTAGAGTGTAGCACCCCGGGTAAAAACACTACTAGAAAATCGCATGTCTTTATATGTGCATCATCATGACATCATCATGCATCTTTTAACCTAAAACTATTTCTTCAAAGCCTCTCTTTGTTTTCTAAAATGCCCCCTCTCTATATTCAAAACAACAACCCAGTCTCTCCAGATATTTGGGTTATCTAAAATCTACTTGTGAAATATTTTGTTTTAAAAATAGATAAAAGAAAATGTTTTTAAAAAGTCCCCGGGGAGGCAGTCCAGCCAGTTAGGCCAGAGGCCCAACCAGACCAGACTACCTACCACCCGGCCCAACTAAGCTAAAACCTAATCCCCACCTACCCTTAACCCTAGAATATTTTTCCACCACATCCCGCCGCCACCACCCAACTCCTAGCTGCCTCTGCCGTTAATCTCGCTTCCCCTCTCGATCCCTGGCCCTACCCCTAGCCCGCTGAGTCCCCTCGCGGCGTGCAGCATCCCAGCGTCACGCGCCTCGCGTTGCTCAACCCGAACCGCCCACACAACACACGCCCTGCCCCCTGACCCCACCACCCCGCGTCCCGCACCCGCTCCCCACGACCCCGTCGCCACGCGAGACCCCCGCTCTCTCGCTCGCGTCCTCCCGCACAGCGCTGCCGCCTCCCTCCTCTGCAACCACCTCGCGCCGCTACCGCCTGCAAGCTACCCACCGCCAGGGCCCCTCCTCACCGCTCCCGTGCGAGCTCGACGCCGCGTCGGCCTCACCCCCGCGGCGCCCCCGTCTCTGAGCCCTTCTCGGCCGACCACGCCCGCCGTCTGCACGATGCCCCGCCTCCGCCCCTGCAGCATCGCGAGCCGCGCCCTCTTCCCCGTCTATGGAGTGCCCGCCACCGAGCCTCCCCTCTGCGCCTGCCGCCGGGCCACCGGATATCCCTGCGCTTGACCCGGTCGCGCGGCTTCACCCCTTGCCGCCCTCCATCAAGCTCCTCCGGCCGCGACCCCGCCCGACCGCCTCTGACCCTGTGGCCTTCCTCCTCCTCGCCGCGGCAGGCCAGTCCCCGAGCCGCCGGCGTCCCCTCCGCGGCCGCTCGTCCTCGTCCTCTCCTCGCCTCGCGCTGGCCTCTCTTCAGTGTCGCGTCCAATCCCTCGTCGATCGACGTCTCCTGCTCGTCCTGCGCCCCGTGTATCCTCCTTCCGTCTTCTTGCCACAGCTCGCGCTACTCTCTATCCGCGCATGTTGCTGGATACAGAAGTCCAGGACCTCAGGCTCAGGATGTTTTCTTTTGGTGAAGGGATCTTTTTTGTTGCTGCCTAGATGCTTTAGTACCTTGGGTGGACTTGTAGTATGTGAGACTGCTGCTCTCCGGCATCCGGCATTGACAAGATGGAAGAGTGTCACGACAATCGGCTCGCCAAGGTCTACCTCCTGGACTCTAAGCCTCGTTGCCGGATCCGATGGCCGAGGCCAAAGATTCCTGGAACACCAAGAACTTCCCGGACCCCGAAGACTGGTCCCGAACCCTCGGCGAACCCAAGATCATCGATACCAATGTGTGACCCCTCCCAAGCCTCTATTTTATAAATTGACATATCATACTTGTTGCATATAATTGATCATGCTTGCATACATATTGTGGGTGTTTGGGGGTGTTTCGACGAGTCACCTAAATTAAATATGGAGGCCATATGCGAGAAAATCTAGTCTTATATTGGCTCCATTTTAATTTGTGTAGCGAACCAATGTTATATTTTGCCATGTTAAGACAACATTTAAATTGCGGGGTATCTAAACAACTAGAACCATATATTTAATTGTCAGGACCCTCGGTCTCGCTTAATATTGCTTAATTGCATCGCATCTTTGTCATGGCATACATCATACATGCACCATGCCGATCTTCTGTCATCGTATTAAATAGTGCATCCGGTGTTTCTCCTAGTGCTTTGCTTCTTCACGGATTAGGCCGATGAGTTGATGCGAGAGTCGAACCGATCTTCGGATAAACCTTCAGCAATGTTTTTTAGGCGAGCATTCTCCCCCTTTCTACCTATTTTACATTTCTAGTCTTTATTTCCTCCTGTTGATCTATTGCTATCTGTGATGCGATGCTCTAGTTTTCGTAACTGTGATATCCCTTGCAGCCATTAAATTGCCTTGGACACATCCTATTACCTGTTGTTTGGTAGATAGTCAGCCTTGCGAGTGGTAGTTGCTTGCGCAGGTGTTGTGTTGTGCCGTAGATGTTCCACAATTGTTGGAGTAATGCCTCATGTTTAATGTTGTAGATGATCATGGCTTTAATTATCGTTTAATAACTAAAATTGAAGTAGGTAAATTATGCAGAGGCATAGGTGGACAATAGATGTTATTTGGTTTTTAACCGTCCACTTGTGTCCCGTAGGACCCCGAGTACTTGATACCTGTTCTTTGAATATTCACACTATCCGCATGTGGGACCATGAATCCCCCTAGGCAGAGCTTGAGTCATATTTATTTCTTGGGGCCACAAAGTAGTTTGGGGATTTATTACTATCCTGTACTTATGCCATGCCTTACTGCTTTATTTACGATTGCGCGTGGAGCGTCTGTACTGTTTAGGTAAGTGGAATGTTTCCGCGGTATCGACAAGCCCAGTCACACTTTCGGGTTTTCAGTCGTTTATAGCCATTGACACAAACCTCTAGGTTCGTCTCGGAGTCGGCCAACTTCGTCGCGGGTTGCTTAGTGGGGTGGCCCCCTGAAATTTATATGAATCTTGCAATTTCTCTGTCCTGATGCCTCGTTGGGTTTTCATTTGGTTTTTCTCGAGGTTGATCGTGCGTGTGTTGCTATTTGTGCCCCCCTGCAGGGTAAAACTTTCTGAAAGCCGTGTCCGCGGTTATGGACGACTTGGAGCACAGTATCTCGATCATAGACAACTATAACTAAAGTAGAGCTATAATTTGACTTTATAATGACTAGTAATCAGCTTCACTAAAATGGAATGGCTAAATAAAAGTGCCAACAGCTGCTGGTTTGGGTTGCCACATGTTACCATTGTATCTGACTAGTAAGTATTGCAACTACAACGGAATGGCTAAATAAAAGTGCCAACAACTGCTGGGTTTTGGGATGCCTCATGCTATATGTATCTAACTAGTAAGTACTACAACTATAACGGAATGGTTAATTAAAACTGCCCACTGCTTATTATATCAGGATGACTCATGCTATCTATATCTGACTAGTAATTATCGCAACTATAACGAAATGAATAAAACTGCCAACTGTGTGAGTTCCTCGGTTGACTTTCTCGGTTCGTATCGAGGTGGAATACCCGGATGGGTATGCTTGGTGTTAGAATCAGGTTGGATCCGAACAGGTCTTTCTTATCCCTATCTGATAGCCGCCAGATGTATTGAGTTTCTATAGGTTATTTAGTGCATGCTGCGCTGCCACTTCAGTCCACCATACCTATGTAGGCGAGGACCGCCGAATTCTAGTCTCGCCGTGTACTGGCCTCAGTACTGATCGCTCTCTTTTTCCTTTGCCCTTTGTCGGCACCCCTTTTGTTTAAGCATGTTTTGAGATCGACGTCGTTAGCAGGGTTACCCTTCCGGCTTGGCCTGGGCAGGGTTATGGATGCCATTGGTTATTCTTCAGGGCTCTTAGCCCAATTTGCATCTTGTCCATAGTCGGATGTTGTATCGTTTTCAAGGTGATTTGGATCTTTGTATGGTATATCTGTATTCTTGACTCTTTGAGTCATTGTTGTATATGTCTGTTCTGTGGGTTCCATCGTGGACTATTGTGTAATGGTATTACTTCGTTTTCCACCCGCACGAAAGTGCCTGGTGGGCACCTTTGAATCGTTTCTATGCGGGTTTGGCGGGAATCGCTGAAACTTGCATAGGGCCGATCCTGGGGGTGTTACATAGATCTTGTGGTCATCATCATAACAATCTCTAGTTCATCGTCCAAGGATTTCCCTTGCATATCTTATTGTGGTTTTTTGATCTTGCGAGTTTTCCAGCTCCACACCTTGGGGGATACTTCACATATATATAACTGATATTTTCTCCCTTGGTGGTATCAAATATTTAACATTTTGTTGCGTTCTCTTGGTTTTATATTCCCAACAAAATTGGTTTCATCCAAATTGGAGTTTCCAAGCTCATCTTCTTGTGTTTTGGGTTTTGGAGGTTTTACCGGTTCATCGCTTCTAGAGAGGTCATAACTTTCTCAATTTTGTTTTATCCTTCCATGCTGGACTATGATGTTTCTTTGCATAATATTATAGAGCTTTTCGTTCTCTTCAAAACGAGCCCAAGATCATCAAAAACGGAGTCCGGAATCAAAAGTTATTGAAGTTTTCGTGCAATGCTATCCTGTGTTTTTGCTTGAGCGGAAGTTCCGGCCCAAGTTCCGACCCAAGTTCCGACCCAAGTTCCGACCCAAGTTCCGGTCAGGATCAGTAACTTGTGTTTCTATTTTCCGGAAGTTCTAGTGGGGCACGAATCTGGCCCAAACGGTCAGTTTTTCCTTCTCCTATTTAAGGGGGGCTTCTTCCCCAATGGTTCCCCATCTTTTGAGCTCGTTTTTGCCCACCATTGTTGACCTATTTGAGCTATCTTACTCCCTCTCCCTCCAATGATTCTTACATCTTTTTGAGGGAAATGTGAGAGGAGATCTAGATCTACAATCCCCCCAAGTCAAATCCCTTCTTTGTGAAGGAATCATTGGGATCTAGATCTTGGAGAGTTTTGTGTTCTCCTCTTGTGTTCTTCCTCCCTTATTCCCCAATAGATTTTGTAGCTTTGTTGGAATTTGGTAGAGAAGGACTTGCCCTTGCATTTGGTGCATAGGTTTGAGTTCTCCTTGGAGATTCGGTGAGTTCAAGCTTGTGGGCTTGTTTCTCTTGGGTTCTTCGAACCCTAGACGGTTGTGTGGTTGGGTTGTTGACCTTTTGTGATCTTGTAGGCTTTTGTGGCTTTGTTGGCCTTTTGTGGTGTTGTAGCCTTTTGTTCCTTTGTTGTTGGGAGCCTCCAATTGAGTTGTGGAGTTAGCCCCAATCTTGTACGAGTTTGGTGACCGCCCTCAAGCGTCCCATAGTGGAGAGAGTGCCCGCCTTTTGTGGTGCGCACTCGGGAGAATAGGGTGAGCCTTTTGTGGCGTCAGTGAGTTGCGTGCTTTCGCATCCGGGGTGAGGCCTTGTGTGGCGTTGGGTGAGCATCGAGCCACCACACCTCGAGGTGAGCCATTTGTGGCGTTCAGAGAGCATTGCGCCATCGCACCTCTCCAAAGGAGACGTAGCTTCTTTGGAAGTGAACTTCAGGAAACAAATCTTTGTCTCCGCGTCCATCGGTTATCTCTCAACCGAGCCCTTTACTTATGCACTTTACATTGTGATAGCCATCGTGCTTGAAGTATTTATACCTTGCTATCACCTTGTTGCTTGTATTGCTTAGCATAGGTTGTTGGTGCACCTAGGTGAACTTAGTGGCTAGGTTTTGTGCTTAATAAATTAAACGTTAGTTTTATTCCGCATTTACTTGAGCCTAAGCCGTAATAATTTTAAAAGCCTATTCACCCCCCCCTCTAGGCGACTTCCTTTGTACTTTCACATACACTGCTTCTCCTAAGTGTAGAAAGGACGTAGCAGTGCCACATTCCATGGCCTTTTGGTCTCATCACCTGATCTGTCTGTCTTGTTCTTTTGTGCCTCACGAGCATCTATTAGATAATATGAGTCATTGTGCAATGCTTTGATTACAATGAATGGTCCTTCCCATGGGGGTGACAGCTTATGCATTCCAGCTGTGCGTTGCACTAGTCTAAGCACCATATCCCCTTCTCGGAAAACACGAGGTTGAACTTTCTGGCTATGGTAGCGTTGGAGATTTTGTTGGTATATGGAAGATCTGGACAATGCTAATTCCCTTGCTTCTTCGAGTAAGTCAACTCCATCCTCTCGGGCCACTTTTACTTCGGCTTCCGAGTATTGTCTTACTCTTGGCGAGTCATACTGTATGTCGGCAGGCAAAACTGCTTCGGCCCCATACACAAGGAAGAATGGCGTATAGCCTGTTGATCGATTCAAAGTTGTCCTTAAACTCCACAGCACCGAGGGTAGTTCCTCGATCCAGCAACTAGGTGATCTCTGGAGTGGTTCCATTAAGAGGGGTTTTATCCCTGATAGGACTAAGCCATTAGCTCGTTCAACTTGTCCATTTGATTCTGGATGAGCAACTGACGCTACGTCAAGTCTTATTCGGGTTTTCCCACAAAAGCGAGCGAAAGCTCCTTCGGCAAAGTTTGTGCCATTATCTGTGATTACACTATGTGGGTAACCATATCTCAAGATTTCATCTTTTAGGAATATGACAGCTGTTTTTCCATCCAATTTCTTGATGGGCTTCACTTCTATCCATTTGGTAAACTTTTCAACCATTACGAGTATGTGGGTCAAGCCGCCCCTCGCTGGTTTGAATGGTCCTACCATATCTAGACACCATACTGCAAAATGGCCAAGTGATCGGTATATTTTTCAATTCTGATGCTGGTAAGTGTGATTTTGACGCATAATGCTGGCAACCATTGCATTTTATCACAAGTTCCTGTGCCTCTGCCGGTGCACTTGGCCAATAAAATCCATGTCGGAATGCCTTGGCTACCAACGCTCTTGACGATGCGTGGTGCCCACATTCTCCTTGGTGAATGTCCAACAATATTTCTTGACCTTTCTCTGGGCTTATGCAACGCTGCAGTACACTCGTCACACTTCTTTTGTACAACTCCTTGTTGATTATTATGTATGCTTTTGCTCTTCTTTCTGTTTGCCTTGCCAATATCTCATCATCTGTCAAAGTTCAATCTTTCAAGTAGTTGAATATTGGTTGTGCCCATACTGATATCAGCGGTGCCAGATCTGTTTCTTCATCAATTTCCATTGGCTCAGCCGACATATGTTCTGCCGACATAACTTGAGGAGTCCTCGAGTGTGATTTGGCAACCCCTGAGGTGGACGGATCAGTCCACGAGTTACTTGAACCTGCCCCTGAGTCAATGTCCATTGGCATAACGTCTGACTCCTGATTCGTCGGGATAAGTCTGATTGACTCGGATTCTAGTGACGGCTTGATTGATGGTTTCCTGAGATGCTCCAATGCTATTCCTAGTGGAATTGCTTGCCGAGATAAGCCTAATTTGGATAATACATCTTCCGCTTCATTCTCTGCTCTGGGTATGTGACGAAATTCACACCCATCAAAATATCCCGAAGTTTGTTGCACATGAAAATGATATAGTGCCATGCTTGCATCCAACGCGTCCCAATGGCCAGATACTTGTTGGATAACCAAGTCTGAGTCACCAAAACACATGATCCTCTTGATTACAATTTCCTTGGCTACTTTTATGCCGTGGACAAGTGCTTCATATTCGGCTACATTGTTGGATGCAGCGAAGTGGATCTGCAACACATACTTGAGATGATCCCTCTTTGGTGATGTGAGCACTATCCCGGCACCCAGGCCCATCTTTGTCTTGGATCCATCAAAATGCATCTTCCAGTAATTTGGATCTGGCAGTGGTGGCTCGTATTGCATTTCTATCCAATCCACGAAGAAATCAGCTACGGCTTGAGATTTAATTGCATCTCGCCTATCATACTGTGGAGTATATGGTGCTAGCTCTATGGCCCATTTTGCGACTCGGCCACTGGCATATTTGCTGCCCAATATGTCCGAGATAGGTGCCTCGCATATTACCCATATTGGGTGTTCTTGAAAATAGTGCTTCAGCTTCTTTGCTGCCATATACACCCCATACGTCGTTTTTTGGTAATGGGGGTAATTTTTCTTTGATATAGAGAGCACTTCGCTTAGGTAATAAACTGACCTTTGGACTGATTTGCCCCCTTCTTCGCGTTCCACCACTATCACTACACTTAGAACTCTGTTGGTTGTGGCAACATAGAGCAACATTGGCTCTTTGGATAATGGTGACGCTAATATTGGTGCTGTTGCCAACATCTTTTTGAGTTCATGGAAAGCGCTATCAGCTTGCTGTGCCCATGTGAATTTGTCTGATTTCTTCATCAGTTGATATAGTGGTAGGGCTTTTTCGCCTAGCCGACTAATAAATATACTCAACGAGGCCAGGCATCCTGTGAACTTCTGGACATCGTTGAGGGTTTTTGGCAATTCCATTATTTTGATGGCCCTGATCTTTGTCGGGTTAGCCTCAATTCCTCGGCTGGATACAAGGAATCTGAGTAACTTTCCAGCCGGGACACCAAATGTGCATTTTTCTGGGTTAAGTTTCATCTGGAATCTTCTTAAGTTTGCGAATGTTTAACGCAAGTCCTCAATTAGAGTGTGACTTTGCTTGGTTTTTATCACCACGTCATCGATGTATACTTGAACATTTTTGTCCAATTGATCTTGCAAGCATTTCTGCATGCATCTCGGGTACGTTGCACCTGCATTTCTCAATCCAAACGGCATAGTGCGATAGAAATAAGCCCCATACGGGGTGATAAAAGCTGTTTTTATTTGACCATTCGGATTCAATGGTATCTGGTGGAAACCAGAGTACGCGTACAGAAATGACAACAACTCACACCCGGTAGTAAGAGTCTATGACTTGATCGATCTATGGCAGGGGAATGGATCTTTTGGACACGCCTTATTGAGGTTCATGTAATCAATACACATGCGCCACACCACTGCCACGTTCGGGTCATCCTTTTTCTTCTCAACCAAGACTGGATTTGACAACCAATCCGGGTGTAGTACTTCCATGAGCGGCGGAGGGGTTGCTTCACCGTCTTGGCATCTGGCCTTACATGAAGAGAGTGCTCAGCCAACACCCTCGTAACTCCTTGCAAATCTTGTGTGGACCATGCAAAGATATCCTGATTCTCATGGAGGAAGCTGGTGAGCTCGCTTTCCTATTTGTAAGTCAACCCAGCACCAATGGTAATTGTGCGCTCTGGGAAAGTCTCATCCACATGTACTTTCTTGGTTTCCTTGGTAGCTTGGAATGATACACTGCCATGCGGATTAGTAAGTGTCGGCATGGACATTTGTGTTGCCTTGGCCAATGATGCCACTTCCATCATTTGATGTTTTTCCTGTGCTATGACCAGTGACTCGGCCAGCGAAGATCCGGCTGAGGCACAAGCAATTGATCTCTTGTAATATCCTTCGACTGTAATAACTCCACATGGGCCTGGCAGTTTCATCTTTAAGTAAGCGATGTGAGGAGTAGCCATAAACTTTGACATAGCCGGCCTGCCGAGTAAGGCATTGTATGAGCTGACCAGATTGACTACCTCGAACTCTATGGCTTTAGTGCGACAATTTTCTCTGTTGCCGAATAAGACATTAACCCAGATCTTGCCAATTGGCTCACAGGACAATCACGACACAATGCCATGGAAGTTGTCTTAGTCGGCTCTAGCATGTTCATAGTGATGCCTAACTTGAGCATGGTATCTTTGTACATGATGTTGATGCTACTACCATCATCGATCAGTACCTTGGAGAATTTCACATTGATATCAGGCCCCATGAACGTTGGATCCAAGACAATATCATATCCTCCTGGTGTTGGCATGATCTTGGGGTGATCCTTTATGCTCCACGTTATCTCCTGTTCGGACCAATGCATGTACTTCAGAATTTCCGGCATTGTGGCATTTACCTCCATCATCCGTCTCTGCTGACTCTTTTTGTCATTCGGCTCTGTGACAAACACGACATAACTCTAGTGAAGTTCTCTGTACTCATTTCTAGTTCCATGGCCGACATGAGCGTCATCACCTCTTGGGTTATGCACCTGCTGCACAGCCTCCCTTCTTTCTTGGTTATGATATCTCGGTGTCACATCCCAAGATTTTCCAAATCTTGTAATGTAAACAAAATAAATTTTTGTTGAAAATCAGGGTGAAAAGAAACTTTTGTTTCTAAAAGGAAACTTAAAATCCCATCTTGAACAAACTTTGGTAAAGTTTGAATCTAACTAAATTCAAATCTAGAGAAATGCTTTCCTCAATTAAAGTATCTGGAAATTTAAACACTTGGAAAGCAAATCCAAATCCTAAATGATCTAATGGAATAAAATCATTTCCAAGTTATCTCCAAGCATATGGATTTGATCCATATATAAATTTGTCAACAAACATTCACAAATGATCAAGAAAGACAAATAGAAATGTTATAAGACCATATAAATTGGATTCACTTAAATTGGAACCATAGATAAAATCTTATGAATTTAATAAGATAAGGAAATTAAATTTTCAAAGCCAATAAAGCACTTATCTAAAATCCATACCAAATGGTGATCAAATAATCCTAAAAGTATTTAAAAATGATAAACAAATATTAAACAAGGTTTTATAAATTGGAATCACCAAGTTTGGATCTCTAAATAAAAAGATATGAATTTTATAAGATAAAGAAAGAAATATTAAATAAAGATTATTTAAAGACCAAATCAAATCTTGGGCCAAATCTATTAAGCAAATAGAATGAATATAATCCAAATCCAAATAAAATAAAAGGATAAAGAATTTCCAAAAATAAAATAAAATGGCATAAACCAAATCCTATTGGAATAAAGACAAATCCAAATTTTAAATGATTAATAAATCTTATTAAAAGCTTTTCCAAATAATTCAAGATGAATTATTTTACACCCTTTTAAGTAATCAAAACCTACTGAAAAGATTTGGAAGGTTTAAAATATTTTAATTGGTGTTTAGAAATATTATTAAAACCTATTTGATTTAAAACAAGGGCCCTTTTTATTAATTAAAAAGACCCCAAAAAGAAGGAATAAATTATCCTAAAAATGACTCCAGAATGTTTTACTAACCAGTATTTAAACCCACACAAATTTTGGCAAGGTTTTGAATTTAAATGAATGTTTGAATTGGCCAAACAAAATCAAATCAGAATAAAAGAAAGAGAAATAGAAAAGCATTTAGAACAAAAAAAAGGAAACAAAGCCAGCCCAACTGACCACTGGCCCAACTAAGCCCAACCTAGCCCACTGCTCCTCTCCCGCAGAAAAACGCCTCACACTCAGAAACTCACCCGCAGAGGCACTGACAGATGGACCCCCACCTCCCCTCTCTCTCACTCACTGATGCCACGACCCCACGCCCACGTCACCTTCTTCCTCCCCCGCGATGAACACGCCTGGCCATTTCATGCCGTTGATTTCTCTGATTGAATTCGCCATAACGCTGCGTTTATTCCTCGCCGTGACCACGCTAGTTAAAGCGCCTCTCCCTCCTCTCTCTTTCCCCTCCGTCGCCCTACCCAAGCGCGCCCCCAGGCCGCCCAATTTCTCTCTGTACTGCCGCTGTCCCCGACAAGCTCCGGCGACGATTCCGGCCGGACCCTGCCGCCCCTTGCCTCCTCGAGCACACATCTGTGATCCCCATCTCCTGGCGGATCTTCCCGTATCACCAGCTCACCCGCGCGTGCTCTGCAAGCTCGACAACGTCACCGCCAGTGCAGCGCCACCGTCTGCCTTCGCTCCAACGAACCATACCGGTGAGACCAGACCCCCCTTGCCCTCCTTTTGATACACGCATGTTCGTGACTTGCGTACGAAGCTAACCGTGTCCTCCGTTTGTTTCTTCGTGACCCGTAGCGCCGCCCTCGACGATGACAGACCATGGCCGTCGTCAGACGCAACTCCGACGAGGAATTCCTGCAACCCCAGTGTGCCCCTTGACCAACCGCGAGTACCTTGAGCTTCCCCATGCCACGGAGATCACGGTGAGCCATCTCTTCTTCCTCCTTGCTTCCTCTAGCGCCAGCTTCGCCGCTAGCCGAACGTCGCCGCCGCGCGCTGCCACTAAGCGCCACCAGTGTTTGGTTAGATCATCGCTAGCCGTTGGATGCAAATCGTAGGGATACGATAGACGACTTAACGAACCGTTTTTGATCAATCTGTGCCGCATGATCTATTTAGATCTGACGCCTCCCGTAGCACGATCCAACCGAAATGGTATCGACGAATTAAAACAACACACGTGTCTCAGCTTGTTTGATTTAAAACAGAATAATCTATTAGATGTGCCAATTTGAAAAATCCATAACTTTCAAACCACACGTCCAAATTTTGCAAACTTTATATCAATGGATTCAGAAAAACAAGCCCTAGCCAACCATGCACTTTGTTTAGAAATAGCTTCTGTTAAATTGTTTGTTTTTACAGAAACTTGTGTGTTCTTGTTTAGATTATAAAATTTATTCCAAAATAATTTTGAGGATAAAATCTTTGGCAAATGGTGTGTTTTGAACCTACTGACCATAGGAAACAAATTGTGGTTTCAAAAATGTATTTGGTGAATCAAAAGAATAAACTTTGGATTTAAACCATTTCTAGCCAAATAAAAATATGGTTTGATTATTAAGAATAGTTTTGCAAGAAAACCTTTGAGAAATGTTTTGGAAATAAACTATCTGACCCTAAACACAAGATTTCATGGTTTGAAAACATATTTTGTTAAACCTATAGAATGTTGCCTTATTAAAAGCATTTCTTCACCACATAAAATAATGACATGGTTTAAAAATGGTTTATGGAACTTTTGCAAATGATTTTGCCACTTTATAAAATGACCATTAGGTGTTTTCAAATGTTTATGAACCATTAGAAACCACTTCTCCAAATAAAACAATCTTTATCATGCTTGTATGCATTATTTTGTTATTATGATTTTATGTGTTGAATTGCTTGAATGGTAGATTGAAATATTATTTGCTTGATTGAATTGTAGTGATTTGAAGTGAGTGAACATTGCAAAGAACAAGGAGTGAACTTATACTCTCTACCAAAAATGCAAGTGATGCTTCATACTTTGTCCTACTATTTTCACTATGCATTAGTGATATTTCTAAGTAAGACTTGCATGGAATTTTTGCTAAGTATAAATGGTAAATCCTAGTAGATGAAACCTTAGTAGAAATTTCCTAAGTTAAGATACCTACTACTATCATGCTTAGCTTAGCTAGTAGAAAACAAGGGTGGAATATATATATTCATGCTATGGAAAAATTTCTAAGTCTGAGGACTCGTGTTTTGTTTAATAAAACAACTAAGTGAATGAATCACCTGGGTGGAATGGAAGGAATGGTTTGTGTTGAGTGGTTCACAAGGCCCATTTCTATGGTTTACCTTGTGTATCTCACTTGTGGATGGCCACCCAGGAACAAAGAGATGTGAGATGTCAAATGTTGAGAAGCTTCAAGTGCAGCCACTTGGCATTATGGGCTCTGCCTGGATCATATAGGTCACAAGAACTTAGCCAAATGGACAGTTGGTGGTAGGGGATGATAGGTTGGAACGCGTCCATTCTGGTCTAAGGGAAGGCTTCTGAAAGATCTTGTCTTGGTGAAACCAAGTCTTGTGGGGAAAGTGCACCACCTCTTCAGAGTGTAAAATCTAAGTACTTAGCCATGTCCCTGGCAAAGGACAAATTGAGCATCAAGACATGGAAGCTATCAAGAATCTCATCATCCAAATTTCTAAGTTAAAAGCTTGTGGTTGAACAAGGGTTTTAAGGTTCACCAATTTCTATTGGTGGTTCCTTGGGTTATTTTTGACAAACAAAAACTTAGTGTTTTCAGATGATAAGGAAAATCTATTTTGAGCAACCTAAGCTCCACTTAGCCAAATGCATATAGATGATAGACTCCACTATACTACTATAGTATCACTTGCCGATACAATTCAAATGTATTGACCCTTGTGGCTGTAACTTGTTATGTTGCAGGTTTGTTTGATATTAGTGACGTTTAATGATTAGGATTACAAGTCTACAACCAACATGTCTGCCTGTGGCACTTTGAAGATGAAGGACCCCATGCTATTGTTGTATTCTGCTGCATTGTGATAAGATAGCCAAATGAGCTATGTAAGATGTAATAAATTATGTTATTCCTGGTTATAAAGATGTATTATGACCTTTGTTTCTTGATATTACATCTTAACTATGGATGCTAGCTATTGATCCAGGGACTAGCATTGTAAACACAGGGATCTCTACCTTATTAAAGGTTGGGACCTCTCACAGATGGTATCAGAGCATTGTGTTGCCTGTAGGATTTGTAACCCTAGGATTGGACAAAACCCCTTAGGAAAATAGGAGTTGTATTTGTTCCAAAACTTATTTACAAACAATCTTGTAAACTCTTTCCTCAACCATTTTGGTTTTGATTCTACATCTCCTCTATTTCAAACTTGATGGACAAAGCCTACCCCATGGCCAAAGACTTCACCATGAGCTAAGGACATCTTCAACTCTAATGACTTCAACATCTTCAACTCTAATGACTTCAACATCTTCAACATTTTCACCAAGGACTTCAACCTTAGATATCACTAAGGACTACAAGTGAGACAAGAAATCTTGCTCAAGATTTGAAGACTAAGGAAACACAACTTGGAATTATCATCACTTTTGAAGTTTTGTGACCAAGATTCAAGAAATTCTCTAAGGAATACAAAGATCTTGTTCAAGAAGAATCAACCAAGAAGGATGGAAAGATCTCAAGTGAACCACATAGATGGACCACCATATTTAGTATAAGTCAAACCCACCAACTTATGTGGTGTAACAAAAATATTTTTGGTTGCCTAAAAATGTGGTTGAACTTTGTTGTTTGAGTGGAATGCTTGTTTGTGATTGCTTGCACATTGCTTGAGTAAATTGTGATGTGTGTGATTAGAATTGATTCCTTAGAAATATTTTGCCTATCCTAATCCCAATCCAACCCCAAACAGATGACTTCTCCAAGAGACTCCAACATCAAGGATGACAACAACAACCAAGAGATCAACATGAGAGACCAACTTCTAGCAAATCAAACCCAGTTGAGCCAAGTGACAACTCAGCTTTTAGCCAACAACAATGGATTAGACCCAGCCATACAAAGGATTTTGAAACTTCAATCCCAATTGTTGCAAGGGATGGCTACTCAAATGACCAACATGGGAGAAAACTCTTCCCAAGGAGCTTATGACAACAAGGATGACAAAGATGTTATTCTAGAAGGAACCCAAGCTTGCAATATTTGTGGAGACAAGGACCACACTTCCAAAGAGCATGAAGATCAATGCCCCAATTGTGAAGAGAAACATCCAATTGACCAATGCCCCACATCCCAAGCTACTTGTTACCTATGTGAAGGAAACAATCATGTCCCTATCCAATGCCCCATCTATTCCATAGTTGAACAAAGGAAACAAGGTGGAGTGCAAAAACTGATTACAGACTACCATGAGAGAGCCAAGTCTACCAAGAAGGATGAAGACAAAGGAAAATCTCAGCTTGTACCACCCAACAACATGACCCAATTTAAATGACCAAAAAGGAAACATATGTATTATCCAAGGAGTAATAGAAAGTCAAGGAAACCAGTAGAAATTCCTACCTATGAGATAACATATGAAGAACATGAACTAGAAGCACTCCTAGCTTTGGAGAAACCCAAGAAAAAGAAGGACAAAAGCCATGTGCAATGTTACACTTGCAAAGAGATGGGACACTATGCCAATGAATGCCTAGAAAAGAAGAAGAAAGATAATAGCCAAGTGATGTGTTTCAAATACAAAGAACCAGGACATTATGCAAGCAATTGTCCATAAAAGATGAAGCACAAGATAAAGCCTATGAAGGACCTCAGCCTTGTCACATGTTTCAAATGTGGAAACAAAGGACACTATGCAGATATTTTCCCAGAGAGATTTCAACAAGATCCCAAGCAAACCAAGATGTAATCTAGTTGGAAATTTTTTAAGGGTGGTAGAACCCTAGATGCTTTTGAGCCAACTTGTAACCCCTAGCCTCCCCAAATCTCGGGACGAGATTTATTTTAAGGGTGGTAGCCTGTCACATCCCAAGATTTTCCAAATCTTGTAATGTGAAAAATAAAATAAACAAAATAAATTTTTGTTGAAAATCAGGGTGAAAAGAAACTTTTGTTTCTAAAAGGAAACTTAAAATCCCATCTTGAACAAACTTTGGTAAAGTTTGAATCTAACTAAATTCAAATCTAGAGAAATGCTTTCCTCAGTGAAAGTATCTAGAAATTTAAACACTTGGAAAGCAAATCCAAATCCTAAATGATCTAATGGAATAAAATCATTTCCAAGTTATCTCCAAGCCTATGGATTTGATCCATATAATTTGTCAACAAACATTCACAAATGATCAGGAAAGACAAATAGAAATGTTATAAGACCATATAAATTGGATTCACTTAAATTGGAACCATAGATAAAATCTTATGAATTTAATAAGATAAGGAAATTAAATTTTCAAAGCCAATAAAGCACTTATCTAAAATCCATACCAAATGGTGATCAAATAATCCTAAAAGTATTTAAAAAGGATAAACAAATATTAAACAAGGTTTTATAAATTGGAATCACCAAGTTTGGATCTCTAAATAAAAAGATATGAATTTTATAAGATAAAGAAAGAAATATTAAATAAAGATTATTTAAAGACCAAATCAAATCTTGGGCCAAATCTATTAATCAAATAGAATGAATATAATCCAAATCCAAATAAAATAAAAGGATACAGAATTTCCAAAAATAAAATAAAATGGCATAAACCAAATCCTATTGGAATAAAGACAAATCCAAATTTTAAATGATTAATAAATCTTATTAAAAGATTTTCCAAATAATTCAAGATGAATTATTTGACACCGTTTTAAGTAATCAAAACCTACTGAAAAGATTTGGAAGGTTTAAAATATTTTAATTGGTGTTTAGAAATATTATTAAAACCTATTTGATTTAAAACAAGGGTCCTTTTTATTAATTAAAAATACCCCAAAAAGAAGGAATAAATTATCCTAAAAATGACTCCAGAATGTTTTACTAACCAGTATTTAAACCCACACAAATTTTGGCAAGGTTTTGAATTTAAATGAATGTTTGAATTGGCCAAACAAAATCAAATCAGAATAAAAGAAAGAGAAATAGAAAAGCATTCAGAACAAAAAAAAAGGAAACAAAGCCAGCGCAACTGACCACTGGCCCAACTAAGCCCAACCTAGCCCACTGCTCCTCTCCCGCAGTAAAACGCCTCACACTCAGAAACTCACCCGCAGAGGCATTGACATATGGACCCGCACCTCCCCTCTCTCTCTCACTCACTGACGCCACGACCCCACGCCCACGTCACCTTCTTCCTTCCCCGCGATGAACACGCCTGGCCGTTTCATGCCGTTGATTCCTCTGATTGAATTCGCCATAACGCTGCGTTTATTCCTCATCGTGACCACGCTAGTTAAAGCGCCTCTCCCTCCTCTCTCTTTCCCCTCCGTCGCCTCACCCAAGCGCGCCCCCAGGCCGCCCAATTTCTCTCTGTACTGCCGCTGTCCCTGACAAGCTCCGGCGACGATTCCGGCCGGACCCTGCCGCCCCTTGCCTCCTCGAGCACACAGCCGTGATCCCCATCTCCTGGCGGATCTTCCCGTATCACCAGCTCACCCGCGCGTGCTCTGCAAGCTCGACAACGTCACCGCCAGTGCAGCGCCACCGTCGGCCTCCGCTCCGACGAACCCTACCGGTGAGACCAGACCCCCCTTGCCCTCCTTTTGATACACGCATGTCCGCGACTTGCATACGAAGCTAACCGTGTCCTCCGTTTGTTTCTTCGTGACCCGTAGCACCGCCCTCGATGACGACAGAGCGTGGCCGTCATCAGACGCAACTCCGACGAGGAATTCCTGCAACCCCAGTGCGCCCCTTGACCAACCACGAGTACCTTGAGCTTCCCCACACCACGGCGATCACGGTGAGCCATCTCTTTTTCCTCCTTGCTTCCTCTAGCGCCAGCTCCGCCGCTAGCCGAACGTCGCCGCCGCGCGCTGCCACTGAGCGCCGCCAGTGTTTGGTTAGATCGCCGCTAGCCGTTGGATGCAAATCGTAGGGATACGATAGACGACTTAATGAACCGTTTTTGATCAATCTGTGCCGCACGATCTATTTAGATCTGACGCCTCCCATAGCGTGATCCAACCGAAATGGTATCGACGAATTAAAACAAGACACGTGTCTCAGCTCGTTTGATTTAAAACAGAATAGATCTATTAGATGTGCCAATTTGAAAAATCCATAACTTTCAAACCACACGTCCAAATTTTGCAAACTTTATATCAATGGATTCAGAAAAACAAGGCCTAGCTAACCATGCACTTTGTTTAGAAAATAGCTTCTGTTAAATTGTTTGTTTTTACAGAAACTTGTGTGTGCTTGTTTAGATTATAAAATTTATTCTAAAATGATTTTGAGGATAAAATCTTTGGAAAATGGTGCATTTTGAAGCTACTGACCATAGGAAACAAATTGTGGTTTCAAAAATGTATTTGGTGAATAAAAAGAATAAACTTTGGATTTAAACCATTTCTAGTCAAATAAAAATATGGTTTGATTATTAAGAATAGTTTTGGAAGAAAACCTTTGAGAAATGTTTTGGAAATAAACTCTCTGACCCTAAACACAAGATTTCATGGTTTGAAAACATATTTTGTTAAACCTATAGAATGTTGCCTTATTAAAAGCATTTCTTCACCACATAAAATAATGACATGGTTTAAAAATGGTTTATGGAGTAAAAACTCTTGCAAATGATTTTGCCACTTTATAAAATGACCATTAGGTGTTTTCAAATGTTTATGAACCATTAGAAACCACTTCTCCAAATAAAACAATCTTTAGCATGCTTGCATGCATTGTTTTGTTATTATGATTTTATGTGTTGAATTGCTTGAATGGTAGATTGAAATATTATTTGCTTGATTGAATTGTAGTGATTTGAAGTGAGTGAACATTGCAAAGAACAAGGAGTGAACTTATACTCTCTACCAAAAAGGCAAGTGATGCTTCATACTTTGTCCTACTATTTTCACTATGCATTAGTGATATTTCTAAGTAAGACTTGCATGGAATTTTTGCTAAGTATAAACCATGCTATGGGAAATCCTAGTAGATGAAATCTTAGTAGAAATTTCCTAAGTTAAGATCCCTACTACTATCATGCTTAGCATAGCTAGTAGAAAACAAGGGTGGAATATATATATTCATGCTATGGAAAAATTTCTAAGTCTGAGGACTCATGTTTTGTTTAATAAAACAACTAAGTGAATGAATCACCTGGGTGGAATGGAAGGAATGGTTTGTGTTGAGTGGTTCACAAGGCCCATTTCTATGGTTTACCTTGTGTATCTCACTTGTGGATGGACACCCAGGAACAAAGAGATTTGAGATGTCAAATGTTGAGAAGCTTCAAGTGCAGCCACTTGGCATTATGGGCTCTGCCTGGATCATATAGGGTGCAAGAACTTAGCCAAATGGACAGTTGGTGGTAGGGGATGATAGGTTGGAACGCGTCCATTCTGGTCTAAGGGAAGGCTTCTGAAAGATCTTGTCTTGGTGAAACCAAGTCTTGTGGGGAAAGTGCACCACCTCTGCAGAGTGTAAAATCTAAGTACTTAGCCATGTCCCTGTCAAAGGACAAATTTAGCATCAAGACATGGAAGCTATCAAGAATCTCATCATCCAAATTTCTAAGTTAAAAGCTTGTGGTTGAACAAGGGTTTTAAGGTTCACCAATTTCTATTGGTGGTTCCTTGGGTTATTTTTGACAAACAAAAACTTAGTGTTTTCAGATGATAAGGAAAATCTATTTTGAGCAAAGCAAGCCTAAGCCCCACTTAGACAAATGAATATAGATGATAGACTCCACTATACTACTATAGTATCACTTGCCAATACAATTCAAATATATTGACCCTTGTGGCTGTAACTTGTTATGTTGCAGGTTTTTTTGATATTAGTGAAGTTTAATGATTAGAATTACAAGTCTACAACCAACATGTCTGCCTGTGGCACTTTGAAGATGAAGGACCCCATGCTATTGTTGTATTCTGCTGCATTGTAATAAGATAGCCAAATGAGCTATGTAAGATGTAATAAATTATGTTATTCCTGGTTATAAAGATGTATTATGACCTTTGTTTCTTGATATTACATCTTAACTGTGGATGCTAGCTATTGATCCAGGGACTAGCATTGTAAACACAGGGATCTCTACCTTATTAAAGGTTGGGACCCCTCACACTCGGCTGCCTATTCTCGTATCTATGCTTAGCTCCAACAGCTTGAGCATTTCCTCATGTGAGTGGTGGAGGGGGAGGTGGTGGTAGTTGCTTAGTCGGCGAATCTACTCTATCTCCCTTGTGAAACCAAGTGCATTGTCTTGTTGTGTGATTTGCTGGCTTACTCGGACTAGGCGTGTGGAATTTACACGGCTAATCCAACATCATTTCATAAGTATATTTCTGCCTGTCCTGATATGGCTTTCTTTGTTCATATGGCTTTTTGCCATCATTCTTTGGTATCCACTGTTGTTGCCCGTTAGTCCTTGGACGTTGGATACTTCTAGCATATTGGTGATCTTGACTCACAGCTGCGACCTGAGCCGAACCATATCTGTAATCTGGTCTCTCGTCTCTTCTTTTGCTTCTATATTCGGCTCTTTCCTGGTGTCTTTGTGATCCGACAGCGTCATAGATCTGAGTCTCAGTCACCCTATCCACTAACATGAGCAGAGGTTGAGTCGGATCTCCTAACGCGTATGAATATGCGATTCTTATTGTTTCTGCCAAGCTTGTCGACATATCTCTCTGTACCATTTGCCACAATACACTTCCATGTCTGCACCCCTGTGCAAACCATGTAATGGCTTGAGACTCGATTAGTCCTTTGCAAGAGTTGCACATTGTGCACCACCTTGTGAGGAATTCTCTGTCTGTTTCATTTGGCCTTTGCTTGCATATAGCTAGCTGTTGTGGGCGATTCGGCCTCTTGTATGTGCTTGTGAAGTTGATCACAAAAGCATCCGGAAAATCGATCCAGTTGTTGATGCTTCCGGGTGGCAAGTTATTCAGCCACACCCTTGCTGGTCCTTCCAGCATCTGTGACACGTACCGCACTGCCCATCTCAAAGTTCCCAACGCGATTTTCACAGAAGTTCCATAATCTATGAGCCAGTCTTCTGGCTTTGTGCTTCCATCGTAGGCCTTTGTCCCTCTGGCCAGCTGAAAGTTTGGCATAGGAGGCTCCTTCATGATCCTTGGGCCAAAACACGGTGGACCTTGTGGACCTTGCGACTCGATCAGTTCTGCCATCTTTATTCGATCAAGTTTTAGCCTTGCATCATCCGGCTGGAGATTTCTGCCTCCGAGTCTGGATCCCATCGCTTGCTAGGCGTGATCCGACAATTCATATCCATCATTTACCATCGCCGAGTAACTGTAATTATATCTGTTTGCGTTTGGGTCTACAGGATGCTGCACTGCTTTTCCCGCGCTTTGTTGTCTTCTTTCTGTAGCGGTTCGCAACATGGAAAACAAAAAATTCTACCGCATGAACACACAATCAAGATCTAATCTATGATCAAGCCAAGATCTATCTACTAGATCGGTGCAACAAGTTGATAGAGTACTAACCCTCGCAGATCCAAAGCGGTTAATGAGAGCAGATTCTCGTGGGTGATGTAGTTGTTCACTTGCCGATCTCAAGATCGCGTAGACGATCCTTCCGGCGCCGCATTCCGGCAGCGCTCCCGCAGTCGGTCACACGTACGGTACTCGATGAATACCTTCCTCTCCCTTGTTCCATTAGGCAGCGGAGGTTGTAGCTCTCTCCTCGCGATTCCGGCAGCACGACGGCGTGGTGTCGGAAGTAGAGGGGAGATCTCGCAGGGCTTCTCCTAAGTCGGAGCGAGTATGGTGGAGTAGAGGGAGCCCCGGCGATCTAGGGTTTAGAGGGCCGAGGTTTAGAGGTAGCTAGCAACTAGAGTTTAGCTAGTCGGTAGCGGTTTAGAGGAGATCTAGATTGGTCGCAACTAGAGAGGGGGGCGGCAGCACACCTAGGGTTTCTTGGGCGCCTAGGGCAAGGGGATACCTTGTGGTGCGCCCCTACCCCTCCTTATATAGGTGGGGTGGAGTCCAAGGGTGTTCCCAACCCAGGTGGAAACCCTCCCTAACTCAGAAACCCTCCCTAACTCGGAAACTATGTTGGGATTTGACTTTTTCAAACTGCCTTTTTTGACTTTCAAATTAGAGTTTGATTTCTCTCTTCCAAGTGTCCAGCCAGTGACCTAGGAAATGATGCAACCATTACACTTTGTCATGAAACATCCATGTACCCTTCCCCTTCCGGAACGGTGAACCTTCTAGACCCTTCTAGAACATTCTGGTGAAAACACCGAAATGATTCCCGAACTCCGAAATTGGACTTCCCTTATATGAATCTTATTCTCCGGACCATTCCGGATCTCCTCGTGATATCCCGGATCCCATCCGAGACTCCGAACAACATTTGGTTTCTTTACTCACATTCCATATCTACTAAACAACATCGAATCCTTAAGTGTGTCTCCCTACGGTTCGTGAATTATGCAGACATGATCGAGACTCTTCTTCGATCAATAACCAATAGAGGAATCTGGAAATTCATATGGCTCCCACATATTTCTACGATTACTTCGTGATCGAATGAACCATTTACATACGATACCAATTTCCCTTTGTCTCATCATACTTTACTTATCCGAGGTTTGATCATCGGTATCTCTGCATACCTAGTTCAACCTCGTTACCAACAAGTACTCTTTTCTCGTTCTCGTGATATGTGATCCCTTGTGAGCCAGTCACATGCTTGCAAGCTAATTGGATGACATTCCACCGAGAGGTCCTAGAGTATATCTATCCGTCATATGGATGTACAAATCCCAATCTTGATCCATGTGCCTCAACACATACTTTCCGAACACTCAATGCCACCTTTATAGCCACCCAGTTACGGTGTGGTGTTTGATGTCATGAAAGCATACTTCCGGTGATGGTGATTAGCATGATCTCATGGTCGAAGGAATTAGGTTACTATGTATCAGAAAGCTTATAACAAGTGAACTATATTAAATGACGTGATCTTTATGCTATGCTTAACTATAGGAGTATGTCCATCACATCATTCTCCTAATGATATGAACCTTGTTAATAACATCTCTATGTTCATGATCAGGAAACCATGATCATATATTAACCAACAAGCTAGTTTAACAAGAGGCTTTACTAGGGACTCTTTTATGTTTACAAATCACACAAGTATTAATGTTTCCTGTTAATACAATTATAGCATGGTATGTAAACATTTATCATAAGCATGAAGATATGATAATAACCACTTTATTATTGCCTCTTGGGCATATCTCCAACAGTCTCCCACTTGCACTAGAGTCAATAATCTAGTTTCAAACCTTTGTGCATTTAACACCTATGGCTTTCCGGTGTTGTATTTACACGATTGCTAGTGGTCAACTGATCTCCGGATCCGACACTTTCAGGTCTGTGTGTAATTGCATGTCTTTGCGTCTCTATGCATCACTCATTCTCTAATGAGATGGTTTGTATAAATTTGGTCCTTTGGTGAGACCTTTAGTTCCTTGGGGTTAAAACATGTTGATAATATTGTCGTACAATATATCTTAATAGTACTATCCCGGTGTGAACCACACCTAGTTTGATAACAAACTACTTGACACAAATGCCCTCTTTTGCTGCTATTATAACAGTCATATACTTAGCCTTTTGTTGTAGTATCTGTCACAATGTCTTAACTTTGGAACTCATCCAAATCCATTATGGAACTTACTTTCCATCATATTGTGCCACCCTTAGTTTAGATAGAGCTAAACTTAATTTGTACTTTGTGACAAAACTAGTATCAATGTAATACTTTTACAATGAACTAACCATCTATTTGTCACTTCTACAAAATAATATATTCTTAGTTCTTCTAAAAGATCATAAGAATATCTTTACTATCATCCAATAATCATCTTATGAATCATTCTGGTATACGCTCATAACATTTAGAGCATAGGACATATCTGGATTTGTACACATCACAGCATGATTGATAAAGTACTCTTTGTGATTTTATATATCAAGTATCAAAAATACTTGAATCTTTATTCAATCCTTCCTGTGCAACAAGAACCTTTCTTGTAGTTTCTATATTGAACTCATTCAATATATCATCTATGTACTTCTGGCACAACCATATTAGCGTCTCAATTTATCCATATAGACATTGATGCCAAATATTCGGGTTCTGCCTAAGCCTTCATCGAGATGAAATTCTTAACCTATGTCAATAAAAAGATACATCATTTCCAATCAACAATATGTCTTCCACATAATGTATTAGAAACATGTCTTAGCACTCCCACTTAATTTCTTGCAAATGCAAGCATCTTCATCGTCTCCGATGAAATTAAACTCTTTTAACAATTTCATCATAGTGAAGATTCCAACTCCGCGATGCTTACTTCAACCATTGAAGTTTGCATATGCTTTTAGCATCCTTTGAATTAACAAAACCCTTTGGACTGTGTCATGCACACGTCCTAGGTAACCATTCTATTAGAAGAACTTGTTTTGTTTATTCAACTACCATATAACAAAATTATATGTAGTGGTTGCTACATTAATTGTCTAGACTAAATATCGCTTAATGAAAGATCAGATCTTGTCATAGTCAACTCTTTGAACATTGTCGTGAACTCTTTCCTGACATGTCAATAATTTCATAGATGTGAAACATCCATGTCTATTTCTTTATAGATCCAAATACGACTGTAAGGTCTTGCACCTTTTTAGAGGGTCTTTCAAGTTCAAAGCTTGATCTCTCATATATGGAACTATCACGGATTTTATGGCTTCAAACCATTTGACGGAGTCAGGGCCCATCATCGCTTCTTTCCATGTAGTCGGATCATTAATGTCAAATAATTATTTAACTCTCAAATCTTGATATTTGATTGGTTACCTGACCTACTTGTTTCAATAGGAACTTAGACCTCCGTGACCACAACCTTTGAGGCACGTGAGCCATGAGAATTGTTGTTGCCTCCGGAACACTTTTCAGCGCTGCGCAAATTTGCACATATAGCTAAGGTTCTTTTAACCTTATCAAAGTTCTATTGTCCTCCCACTTAATTTTTCACAGAAAATTCCTTTCTCAAAGAAACTTGACGTTCTAAGCGACAAACATTTTTGTCTTTGGTGTTATGGAGGAATACTCAATGATTATTCAAAATAACATACAAAAATATGTTCATCCAATTTTGGTTGCAAACATCTTTCTTATGCATAGCATACCAATGTTTAAGAAAGGATAACTTGGGTTTTATCCCAAACCATAACTTTATATGGTGTCATTTCAACGGATTATGATGGAGCTCTTTTTAGTGGAAAAACGGTAGTCTCTAAAGCTTTAATCTTTAAAATATAATGGCAGTTTTATCAATTACACCTTTGATCTTACCATGTTAAACAAGGTTTCATTGCATATCTCGATTATTCCATACTCATATGGTGTTTCGGGAAACGCAAATCCATGGAACGATTCCTCAAATCTTAGGTGTTATGCTAAACTTTATAACTCAAATATCTTCCTTTATGATCCTATCATAAATTCTTTATTTTCTTGTTACATTGATTTTGCACTTCATCTTGAAAGTCTTTAAACTTTTCAAATGTTTCACACTTCATCCTTATTAAGTAAATATTCATATATTCACTCAAATTTACGGAGAAAGCATATGAAGTTGAAATCTATCGCTCTTGACTACACATAATGGACTTCATACAACAATATGTTCAAGTTCCAATAATCTAGTCATCTATTCCCTTTGGCCTATAAGCGGAGTTTTAATTATCTTTAGGAAAATTTCACAAGCGTCATTTGATCAAAAATCAAAAGACTCCAAAATTCCATCCACATGGAGTTTCTTCATGTTTTCTTTCCAATATAATTTAAACGACGATGTCACTTCCTAAGTGATCTTTCTTATCAATTGTCTCTCGACACTTTTAGCAATATTTTTATGGATGTGATTTATCCAATGAGATTTGTAAATCATATATCTTTTATGGATTACGGTAATTATTTGAATAACCCTTCTGTTCTCACAATACCTGATAAAACAAATCTTGAAGGCAAGCTTTGATGTTAACGAGCAACACAACAACCCTTTATTTGTTATCGATGAACATCATCACATATTCTTTTGCTAGTTACCTAGGCCATTGTAGTTCATGAATTGTGTTGTTTCGTATGACGATTCACACCAACAAATTCAGTATCCAATACTTAAGAACCACATTGTTTAATAAGCAAAGAATATAGCCATAACATGTATATCCTCTATATACCTAAGCTGAACAATTTTAGTCTTTTCTTTTCTGCCATATATTTATGAGATTCTCTTTCAGTATTTCCTTTTCTGTTTGAAAGAATCTATCAAGATCAATAGTGGAGCCATACACATGACACATAGTCCAAAGCATGTATAGTTAAATACCAATGTCTTTGGACTTGCACTTTGAAGTAGATCACCATCATCAAATACTTGGTGTTCTTTCAAATTCCATTCTTTAGTAATATTTTAGTGTAGTAAAAATTTTATCAAATATTCACCCTTATCGTGGAACTATTCATGATCAAGCTACTTTTAGCTTATAACGGTGAATCGGTAGTATAATATTGCTCTCCAAAACCTTTTGGAGGATTAGGACGACAAGCATCTCCAACCTTTTTCAAATTCTCATCAAATATAAGAACATAACTTTTCCATATTATACTCTCTCATGTTGCAACCAAAACATCATTTAAGATATCGCAATATCTTCCACAGATCATGGTTTCTGAAACAACTCTTTCAGATCCTAGATAACCTTGATATTAAAACAATCTTTTGAATATCAAGAATCATGGAGACAAACATGATACTTATATACTAACACTGGAATTGTCACTCTTGATTTAATACCAATTATTAAACTTCACGGAGTAACCGGAACTTACTGAAAGTTTGCAATAGGATTTTTAAACTTTAGATTAACACTTCAAAACAATACGATACCAGTTCATAAAGTAACTAACCAGAATTCTATAGTTCTATTATCTCAATTATAACTAAGCGCAAGGTGGTAAACGGATGCCAATGACTACAACAACTATGCAAATTTACTTTGATTTAATTTATGATAAATAGTGTTCAACTTTTAATCATATTGCTATTGAACTCCCACTCAAAACAATATCCCTCACATTGTTTTAGTGATCACACGAACCAAATTCACTACACCAAGTCCGATCATCACGTGACATGATATAGTTTCAAAGGCGAACAATCATCATGTTCATCATATCATCTATATGACTCATGCTTTACCTTTCGGTATTCCGTGTTCCGAGACCATGTCTGTACATGCTAGGCTCGTTAAGATCAAACCTTAGCTTCCGCATGAGCAAATCTGGCTTGCTCCCATTGTATACACTCGCAGAATCTAACACACCCGATCATCACGTGGTGGTTCGAAACAACGAGCATTGGCAACGGTGCCTACTAAGGACGAACACTCTATAACTTGATATTTTTTGAGAGGGATCATCTTAAAATGCTACCATCGCAAACTAAGCAATAAAAGATGCATAAAAGGATTAATATCACATGCAATTCAAAATATGTGATATGATATGGCCTTTCTTCTTGTGCTTCCGATCTCCATCTTCAAGCACGAACATGATCTCCATCATCACCGGCGTGGCGTCAAGGTCAATGGCGCCGCTCCATGGTTGTCGTCCACCAGCATCAACTATTACAACTACTTTGAATAATAGACACGCAGGTCTAGACGAAATTAAAATACAACCATATGGCTCCTGCCGGTTGCCGACTTACAATAAGGAACATTGCATACATCATATATAATCACAATCATGACCATATCACATCACAGCACACCCCTGCAAAACAAAGTTAGACGCCTCTAATTTTATTTGCATGTTTTATGTGGTTTGGGGCTTTCAATAAGTGTCGTTCTAACTTACGAACAAGAACCACAACGTTGATGCTTGAACTATTAAGTGCCCGTTGTAAATTGAATCTTTACTATGATGGGGGAGACAGACACCCGCAAAGCCACTTATGCAATACAAGTTGCATGTCGAGCGTGGAGCAAGTCTCATGAACGATGTCATGTAAGGTTATCCCGGGCCGCTTCATCCCACCATACCGCAAGATGCAAAGTACACAAGAAGAAATTGATAATAAAAGCACCACCGCCCATAATGACCATTGTGTTCTACTCGTGCAACAGATATACATATAGACACGGCTCTGATACCACTATAGGGGTTCGCAGCATGGAAAACAAAAAAATTCTACCGCATGAACACACAATCAAGATCTAATCTATGATCAAGCCAATATCTATGTACTAGATCGGTGCAACAAGTTGATAGAGTACTAACCCTCGAAGATCCAAAGCGGTTAACGAGAGCAGATTCTCGTGGGTGATGTAGTCGTTCACTTTCCGATCTCAAGATCGCATAGACGATCCTTCCGGCGCCGCGTTCCGGTAGCGCTCACGCAGTCGGTCACATGTACGATACTCGATGAAGAACTTCCTCTCCCTTGTTCCAGTAGGCAGCGTTGGTTGTAGCTCTCTCCTCGCGATTCCGGCAGCATGACGGTGTGGTGTCAGAAGTAGAGGGGAGATCCCACAGGGCTTCTCCTAAGCCGGAGCGAGTATGGTGGAGTAGAGGGAGCCCCGGCGATCTAGGGTTTAGAGGTCCGAGGTTTAGAAGTAGCTAGCAACTAGAGTTTAGCTAGTCGGTAGCGGTTTAGAGGAGATCTAGATTGGTCGCAACTAGAGAGGGGGGCAGCGGCCAACCTAGGGTTTCTTGGGCGCCTAGGGCAAGGGGGATACCTTGGGGTGCGCCCCTACCCCTCCTTATATAGGTGGGGGGCGTCCAACGGTGTTCCCAACGCAGGTGGAAACCCTCCCTAACTCAGAAACCCTCCCTAACTCGGAAACCATGTTGGGATTTGACTTTTTCAAACTGCCTTTTTTGACTTTCAAATTAGCGTTTGATTTCTCTCTTCCAAGTGTCCATCCAAGTGACCTAGGACATGATGCAACCATTACACTTTGTCATGACACATCCATGTACCCTTCCCCTTCTGGATCGGTGAACCTTCTAGACCCTTCTAGAACATTCCGGTGAAAACACCGAAATGATTCCCGAACTCCGAAATTGGACTTCCCTTATATGAATCTTATTCTCCGAACCATTCCGGATCTCCTCGTGATATCCCGGATCCCATCCGAGACTCCGAACAACATTCGGTCTCTTTACTCACATTCCATATCTACTAAACAACATCGAATCCTTAAGTGTGTCTCCCTACGGTTCGTGAATTATGCAGACATGATAGAGACTCTTCTCCGATCAATAACTAATAGAGGAATCTGAAAATTCATATGGCTCCCACATATTTCTACGATTACTTCGTGATCGAATGAACCATTTACATACGATACCAATTTCCCTTTGTCTCATGATACTTTACTTATCCGAGGTTTGATCATCGGTATCTCTGCATACCTAGTTCAACCTCGTTACCAACAAGTAATCTTTTCTCGTTCTCGTGATATGTGATCCCTTGTGATCCAGTCACATGCTTGCAAGCTAATTGGATGACATTCCACCAAGAGGGCCTAGAGTATATCTATCCGTCATATGGATGGACAAATCCCAATCTTGATCCATGTGCCTCAACACATACTTTCCGAACACTCAATGCCACCTTTATAGCCACCCAGTTACGGTGTGGTGTTTGATGTCATCAAAGCATCCTTCCGATGATGGTGATTAGCATGATCTCATGGTCGAAGGAATTATGTTACTATGTATCAGAAAGCTTATAGCAAGTGAACTATATTAAATGACTTGATCTTTATGCTATGCTTAACTATAGGAGTATGCCCATCACATCATTCTCCTAATGATATGACCCTGTTGTTAATAACATCTCTATGTTCATGATCAGGAAACCATGATCATATATTAACCAACAAGCTAGTTTAACAAGAGTCTTTACTAGGGACTCTTTTATGTTTACAAATCACACAAGTATTAATGTTTCCGGTTAATACAATTATAGCATGGTATGTAAACATTTATCATAAGTATGAATTAATGATAATAACCACTTTATTATTTCCTCTTGGGCATATCTCCAACACTTTCGGGTTGAGCTGGCACAATATTCAGAGCTAGATTTGCTCCTCCTGCCGAGTGAGTTCCACGCCTAGGTTGAGGCGCAAAATTCTGCCCTCCGTTGTCATTTCTTTCCCCTGCTTGCCTTTCTTGGCCTGCATTTTCCTGGTTCTCATTTCCCTGAACATTATTCCTTCTTGTTCCCTGTGCATGTGTTGGGTTTCTTTGAGCCATTGTTGGGTCATAGGTAACCATTTGCTTGTTCCTTCCTGAATCCACACTCTTTTCTTTTCTCTATCTCGGCCCCACTTCGGGTGAGGAGGCTGTGTGGCCTGCTGACCTCGCCAAGATGGGGGTTGCCGAGTGAACCAGTTGTGACCTCCCAGATATACCCGGATTCGCCTTGTAGTAAGCTTCATTCAGCATCCCTGCTGCCCTCACCAATTCATTGACTCTTTCTTGCTGTTTCTTCTTTGCTTCACCCGTCGGATGGGGAAGCTTAGCCATTGCTTCCTCTGCAGCTCTCAGATTTGCTGCTGCAGTATTGTATGTTGGCCACATGGCTGTTTCATTGTTGTTTTCTAGCGTTATCTTTGACGTTGCATCTGCCAACTCCTCATTGAGGTTTCTCCCTCTTAACCTTGTTGCATCAAGCTGGGTATTTGTGCCCTTGACTCGATTTGACCAGTTAAGCTCTCGAATAGTGATATCCACATCTTGCTGTAACTATGCTAACTCCTTTGCCTTCTCCAGGAATTTTATCCTGGCCTCCTCTAACTCGGATTGCACGCACGCCGGATCAGCTGTATGTGCCACTGGATCTGCTAATTTCTCTATTGTTTTCTAGCGGTGCCTTCGCTGTTCTTCCCGCCCTTGGCGTTTCCTCTTGATTTCTTCCCTCAGCATCCTCGTTCACTATAGGAACTACTGGGGGTGTTGTAGGGTTAGGAGCTGTCATCAATACCTCGACAGAGACGAGTTGATGAAGTTTTCCTGCGGCTGGGACCGCAGGTGGATCCGCTGCTAGGATGACGCGCTCCATGCGCACCGCAACGTAGACCTGGTGCTCGCCGAACTTGATGAAGCGACCACCCCTAGGGAACGGCTTGGTTCTAAAGCAGCCTACGTTTTCGCTGACGAAGTTGAGTGCTCCAAACCTTTGGATGAGGTCATAGTAGACGCGCTCGCCGGTCTTGGCGATGATGCTGCCCGTTCGGATGAAAACTCCATCAAGCACCTGCTTCTGCCCCACGGTGGGCGCCAACTGTCATGGTGGTGTCACGACAGATGCCATGGGTAGGCTTAAGTTGTGGGCCGAATGGATGCTTGTGGTCACCGGGGAGGGAGTGCACGGTCTAGCCGTGCACGAAGAACACAATGAACTCTCCACACTTAGGAATTTTATTGACACTAGATGTTTACAAGTGCTCCTAGAGCTATTTTTTACAGAGCCTCGGGGCACTAGTTTTCTACTTGGTCCAACCTCCTTAAACCCTAGCTATGCCCCTCCTTATATAGGCGCATGCTGGCTAGGTTACACCCCTTTGGGTCCTAGGGTTACTGTTTGGATCTTGGTCCTCACTGTACGGGCCGGGTCATGGGCTAGCCCTGAGCTGCTTGACCCAGTCCATAAAGCTAGACAGCTAACGGTCTTCTCATACGTAGCCTCCAGTTCTTTTAGTGTCGCACCGTAACCTTATACGTCAGCCCTTGCTTTACGCGTCACCCGGCTCCTTTTGTGTCACCCGGCGTCTCCCTTCTCTTTTGACCATGCTTTACCATGGTCCCTCCTGAACCTCACTCAGATAGTTTCCACGCGTCCTATCAGACTCGGCCTTCCGTCGTGAGACTCGGCTCGTTGGTTCCTGCAAGATTAACAAACTTGTCTTATATGGGCCAACATAGTTTCTATGTCGGACGCACAAGACCATCTTACCCGGACATGATCACTCGGCCATGTTCATTCTTTACTCGGCCTAAGCCAAGCTGGGCAATGTTTTACCCCTTATGACCCTACCGGGGGTTATTCCCCCGATAGTGGGTTAGTAAAACTACTCTCCTTTGTTAACCACTAGATTGTTCTCCTAGGTCCTACTTCACGGTATCTCCAATCACATAGGTTGGGTTACTACCATGGCAACTCACGTGGGTCTCATACCCATCTCCCTTGATGCATTTTCTATCACAACACGGGATAGCCCTTTAGTAAAGGGATCTGGCAGATTCTTAGTCGACTCGACATAATCCAACGCTATCACTCCGGAGTTTCTTAGATTTCTGACATCTTTTAATCTCATTCTTATGTGTTTCTTGGACTGCATGTTATCCTTTGAACTCTTTACCTTGACAATTAAAGTTTGATTATCAGAATTCATAAGGATAGCCGGTACTGGCTTTTTAACCACTGGCAAGTCCATCAAAAGATCTTGAAGCCATCCCGCTCCAACATCAGATGTGTCTAATGCTGTTAATTCTACTTCCATTGTCGATATCGTTAGGATCGTTTGCTTGCAAGACTTCCAGGAAACAACACCACTGATACATCGTAAACGTATCTATAATTTTTGATGTTCCATGCTTGTTTAGTATCCTCTTCGCTCTGTTTTGTCTACACTTTGAGGTATTTTTATACACTTTCTGGAACTAACCTATTAAGAAGATGCCATAGTGCCAGTTGCCTGTTTTTGGTTCCAGAAAAGATAGAAAATCAATATTCTCGGAATTGGATGGGACAAAAGCCAATCTTCCTATTTTTCCCGGAGCAACACGGAACCACGAAACAGAGGTGGAGGACGACACCAGGGTGGCCGCACCCCCTAGGTGCGGGCCAGCTCTGGGGGCACCCACAGGGGGCGTGGGCCCCTTGGACCTCCACCGACCTTGCCTCCTTTGCCTATAAGAAGCCCCCGACTCAAAAACCCTAAAGAATCAGGCGGAAATCCACGAAAACCTCCATAGCACCGCCGCCACCGAAGGGGAGATTCGGGGGACAGAAAGTCTCTATTTCGGCACCCTGCCGGGACGGGGAAGTGCCCCCGGAGCCATCTCCATCGATCTCCACCACCATCTCCATCACCATTGCTGATTCTCATGATGAGGAGGCAGTAGTTCTTCCTCGAGGCTAAGGGCTCTACCGGTAGCTATGTGTTCATGTCTCTCTCTATGCATGATCTTGTTGTGGTCATGAGCTTTGTAATCTAGTGGATCTACCTTGCTACTCAAGTGCTTCAATAGATCTCTGCTCTCCCCATGTGTGTGAAAGTGACAACATGCACGCCATGGTGGCACTTAGGCTAGAGTCTAAATAAATACTCATTGTGCTTTAATAGATCTATGTTTTTCCCCACGTGTGTGAAAGTGACAACGTGCACGCCGTGTGTGGCACTTAAGCTAGGATACATATATATTCATGAGTTATATTTGGAGTTGGATGTATCTATGAAATTGTGGTGTTTGTTGGAACCATCTAGCGCTCAAGGTGACAGTGTGGGGTTATCTAGATGGGGAAGGCAACCTTTAAACGAGTGCTTTTGTAGCCCTACCGTGGATTAGAGTGTCCAACCGGAGAGTAGTTAAGAGTAGTATCTTGAAGAGAGGATATTTATATGTGAGAGTGTTCACTAGTGAAAGTATGATCTCTAGGCCTTGTTTCTAAGCTTTGAAACACCGTTTGCATCTAGATCTGTTACATGTTTGCTTGCTTCCTTCTTTTTGCCGTTAGTCTTTACCTCACCGTCAAGCTATTTTCTGGCACCGTTACCACTTGTATTTTACTATATCTTCGTCGAACTAGTGCACCTATACACCTTACAAGTGTATTGGGTGTGTTGGGGACACAAGAGACTTCTTGTATCTTGATTGCAGGGTTGGATTGAGAGGGATACCTTTGACCACTTCCTCACTGAGTTCGATATACCTTGGGTGACCCACTTAAGGGAAACTTGTTGCTGTTCTACAAACCTCTACACTTGGAGGCCCAACAACTGTCTACAAAAATAGAAGTGCGTAGACACCAAGCTATTTTCTGGCGCCATTGCCGGGGAGGTAAGGTAAAAGGTACTCACATCCTCCGGTGTGAGTGCTCGAAGTTATTTCCTTTAGATTCTGCAATTTTGTCTTTTTGTTTCTTGTTTTCACTAGTTAGGCTTAATGGAAAACAACAACAAAATTAGAGAGCTTTATAGTGTTTATCTTGAGTTAGGACATGTAGCACCCCAGGGTAAATCCACTACTAGATAATCGCTGTTATTTTATTTCTGTGCATCATCATGACATCAAACACCCTCAGAATCGGCCCTATGCAAGTTTTAGCGCTTCCCGCCAAACCCGCATAGAAATGATTCAAAGGTGCCCACCAGGCACTTGCGTGCGGGTGGAAAATGAAGTAATACCATTACACAATAGTCCTCGATGGAACCCACAAAACATATATGCAACAGCGACTCAATGAGTCAAGAATACAGATATACAGTACAAAGATTCAAATCACCTTGAAAACGATACAGCGTTCGAGTACGGACAAGATGCAAATTGAGCTAAGAGCCCTGACGAATAACCAATGGCATCCATAACCCTGCCCAGCCCAAGACGGAAGTGTAACCCTGCTAACGACGTCGATCTCAAAACCTGCTAAAAACAAAAGGGGTGCCGACAATGGGCAAAGGAAAAGAGAGCGGCCAGTACTAAGGCCAGTACACAGCGAGACTAGAATTCGGCGGTCCTCGCCTACATAGGTATGGTGGACTGAAGCGACAGCGCAGCTTGCACTAAACAACCTATAAAGACTCGATATAACTGTCGGCTGTCAGAGAGGGATAAGAAAAACCTATTCGGAACCAACCTGATACTACCACCAAACATACCCATCCTGGTATTTCCCCGTCGAGACCAAACAAGGAAGTCAACCGAGGAACTCACACAGTTGGCAGTTTTATTTATTCAGTTATCATTGCAGCAATTACTAGTCAGGTATAGATAGTCATCCTAATATAATAAGCAGTGGGCACTTTTAGTTAACCATTATGTTGTAGTTGCAACACTTACTAGTCAGATACAATTAGCATGAGATATCCCAAACCCAGCAGCTGTTTGTACTTTTATTTAGTCATTCCATTGTAGTGAAGCTGATTACTAGTCATATCGGATACAAGTCAAATTATAACAGTAAACTTTAGTTATAGTTGTCTATGATCGATAACTGTGCTCCAAGTCGTCCATAACCGCGAACACGGCTTCTCGAAAAGATTTAACCCTGCAGGGGTGCACCAAAGTTTCCACACGCACCTACACCCTTGTTGTCAGATCAGGTAGGTACAAGATCACAAAACATACACGCAACGGTATGTCGATGGGGTTTTGGACACGACGTTTCCCAGACCCAAAGCAAGCACATGGGGGCCACCCCACTAAGCTACCCGCAACAAAGTCGGCCGGTCTCCGAGATGGACCCAGAGGTTTGTGACAATGGCTGTAAACGACTGGGAACCCGAAAGTGTGACTGGGCTTGTCGATACCGCGAAAACATTCCACGTTGGTTCCAAACAGTACAGGCATTCCACGCGCAATCATAAATAAAGCAGTAAAGCATGGCATAAGTACAGGATAGTAATAAATCCCCAAACTACTTTGTGGGCCCCGGTACAGTACTTTGAAATCAGGTACTAATCGATGGGGGTGCCCACACACCCCACCCGTGGTTAGCGCGCTCGATCTCGGAACATGTTTCATGAACTCGGGGTCCTACGGGACACCAGTGAGCGGTTAAAAACCAAATATTGTCTATTACCCACCGGTGCCTCTGCATTATTTACCTACTTACAATTTTAGTTATTAAACGGTAATTAAAGCCATGATCATCTCCAACATAAAGCATATGGAAGTCTTCCAACAACTGTGGTACTTGACGACACACAACAACACTTGAGCAAGCAACTACGACACGCAAGGCTGACTATCTACCAAACAACAAGTAATAGGAGGTGTCCATGGCAATATAGAGGCTGCACAGAAGTATAAAGGGGTACGGAATCTATAGCATCGCAACACAGATAGCAATAGATCAACATGAGGAAATAAAGACTAGAAATATAAAATAGGTAGAAAAAGGGAGAATGCTCGCCTGAAAACATTGACGAAGATTCACCCGAAGATCGGGTCGACTCTCGCATCAACTCATCGGCCTAATCCGTGCAGAAGCAAAGCACTAGAAGAAACACCGAATGCACTATCTAATACTACGGTAGAAGATCGGGCATGATGCATGATGTATGACATGGTAATGATGCGATGCAATTAGGCAATATTAAGCGGAACCAAGATCCCGATAATTATTTAGTAGATTTATGTTATTTAGATACCCCACAATTTAAATGTTCTCTTAACAAGTCAAAACATGGCATCGGTTCGCTACACAAATTTAAATGAGGCCAATGTTAGACTAAAAAAGCCCGCATATGGTCTCCATATTTAATTTAGGTGAATCGGCATAAGGCCCCCAAACCACACAATATGTATGCGAGCATGACAATTTAATATGCAACAAGTATATATCATTTATAAAAATAGGGTCTCGGCAAAAAGGGGTCACACATTGGGCTACGAAGATCTTGGGGTTCGCCGAGGGTTCAGGATCAGTTTTCGAGGTCTCGACGCCCGAGAACGGGTCTTCGGGGTTCCGGTCACCGGATCCGTGGATCGAGGTCTTCAATTTCCATGCGTCGTTATTGGCGTCCGGGAATCTTCGGGCCTCGGCCGTCGGGTTCCGAGCATACGGGCTCGGCTTCCCGCGACCTCGAGTAGTGCCGGCGGTGGATGAACTTGACGGTTCACGATGGTCTTATCGCCGATGAAGATCTTGGAGGGGTATCGTTGGCAAGTGTCGCCCACCCAACAACATCACCACCTCAATAGATACAAAGCTGCGACAGGGGATCATGCTCACGACAGTGCAACAAATGCAACCCAAGAAAGTGTGTGTGCCTATGCAACATAGAGCAAACACCTAGAGTGGTACTTCCTGTAGAAAAACGACCACCAGGATCATGCGGAGGCATCGACAAGCAGGGAGCACACAGCGCAGCGGGCATCGACGAGCCGAGGCGGACTTGGCCAGAGGGTGGTGGTCGAGGCACTCTGGGCCGGCGAGGAAGGGCAGCCAGCGAGGGAAAAGCTGCGACATCGGTGGCTCGCGGGCTTGGGCGACCGAGGCAGCGTGACGGAGCTCTGCACGCGGGGAGGTCGACGCCGACAGTGGCGAGGTGGTCATGGGAGGAGGATGAAGGCGACGGTTGCGGCTCGAAGAGGAAGAACATGCAGGGACCCGAGGGGGCGCCGACGGTCAGGAGGTCGAGGAGAAGGCGACGGGGGCCGGCATCGGGGTGGCGCTTGGGGAGGAGAAGCAGAGGCGCAGGAGGGCAGCCTCTGCAGGCGGCGCTTGTTCGAGGAGGAGGGCCTGACGGTGGACACCGATGGGGCAGCGTCAGACGAACGACGACATGGCAGAGGGGAGGGCGCCGTCATGGAGGCGAGAATGAAGCCAGGCGGCAGGGTGTCTACCTCTAGGGGCGCGCAGAAGGAGAGAGGGAGGCGGGGTACGTCTGGCGGCGGCAGCACTCGGATCAAGGCAGGCAGAAGGTGAGAGAGGCGGCGGGGGTGGGGTCGCGGGGTGGCATGGGATTCGGGGGAGCGTGCGGGGCTAGGGAGTGGGTCCAAGGCAGGTCGGGTTGACCGGGTGTGGGTTTTCCAGGTGGTTGGGGGAATTGGGTGGTGGCGGCGGTGAGGAATGTGGCTGGGTCTAGGGTTTCCAGGGTAGTTTAGGGTTTCCACTGGTTGGGCCTTTGGGCCTGACCGGTTTAGGTTTAGGTAGTTTTTTTAATTTAAAATATTTTCCGTTTTATGTTCTTTTGTTTAAAATCATTTTGGTAAACATCTTTACACGATTTAAATAGTAAGAGATATAATTTGAATATAAACAAGAGATTAAAGTAGAAAACAATATAGGGTTTTACTAAAATAGTTTAGAGATAAGTTATGCATGATGATGATGTTCTGATGATGCACAAAGTAGGGATAACATGCGATTTTCTAGTACTGGTTTGACCCGGGGTGCTACAATTTCACACAGTTGGCAGTTTTATTCATTCCGTTATAGTTTCAGCAATTACTAATCAAATATAGATAGCATGAGTCATCCTGATATAATAAGCAGTGGGCAGTTTTAGTTAACCATTTCGTTGTAGTTGCAGTACTTACTAGTCAGATACATATAGCATGAGGCATCCCAAAACCAGCAGTTGTTGGTACTTTTATTTAGCCATTCCATTGTAGTGAAGCTGATTACTAGTCATATCGGATACAAGTCAAATTATAAAAGTAAACTTTAGTTATAGTTGTCTATGATCGAGAACTGTGATCCAAGTCGTCCATAACCGCGGACACGGCTTCTCGAAAAGATTTAACCCTGCAGGGGTGCAGCAAAGTTTTCCACACGCACCTACACCCTTGTTGTCAGATCAGGTAGGTACAAGATCATAAAACATACACCCAACAAAATGTCGACGGGGTTTCGGACACGACGTTTCCCAGACCCAAAGCAAGCACATGGGGGCCACCCCACTAAGCTACCCGCAACGAAGTCGGCCGGTCTCTGAGACGGACCCAGAGGTTTGTGAAATGGCTGTAAACGACTGGGAACCCGAAAGTGTGAATGGGCTTGTCGATACCACGAAAACATTCCACGTTGGTTCCAAAACAGTACAGGCGCTCCACGCGCAATCGTAAATAAAGCAGTAAAGCATGGCATAAGTACAAGATAGTAATAAAGCCCCAAACTACTTTGTGGCCCCCGGTACAGTACTTTGAAATCAGGTACTAATCGATGGGGGTGCCCACACACCCCACCTGTGGTTAGCGCGCTCTATCTCGGAACAGGTGTCAAGAACTCGGGGTCCTACGGGACACCAGTGAGCGGTTAAAAACCAAATATTGTCTATTACCCACCGGTGCCTCTGCATTATTTACCTATTTTCAATTTTCGTTATTAAACAATAATTAAAGTCTTGATCCTCTCCATCATTTAGCATGTGTCAACCACCCAGCAACGATGGAACATCGACGACATGAAGCAACACCTGAGAAAGCAACTACGACTCGCAAGGCTGACTGTCTATCAATCAACAGACAATAGGATGTGTCCATGGCAATATAGAGGCTACAGGGGATATCACGGGTACGAAAACTAGAGCATCGCAACACAAATAGCAATAGATCAATAGGAGGAAATAAAGACTAGAAATGTAAAATAGGTAGAAAGTGGAGAATGCTCGCCTGAAAATGTTGCTGAAGGTTCATCCGAAGATCGGGGCGAAGCTCACATAAACTCATCGGCCTAATCCGTGAAGAAGCAAACACTAGAAGAAACATCGGATGCACTATTTAATACTATGACAGAAGATCGGGCATGATGCATGTATGATGTATGACATGGCAAAGGTGCGATGCAATTAGGCAATATTAAGCGAAACCAGGGTCCCGACATTTAATTATATGGTTCTAGTTGTTTAGTTACCCCGCAATTTAAATGTTGTCTTAACATGGCAAAATATATCACGGTTCGCTACACAATTTTAAATGGGGCCCATATAAGACTGGATTCTCCCACATATGGTCTCCATATTTAATTATGAGGTGAATTGGCATAAGGCCCCCAAACCACACAAGATGTATGCAATATGATCAATTTATATGCAATAAGCGACAAGTCATATATTATAAAAATATGAGGGTCTCGGATAAGGGTCACACATGGGGGATCGACGATCTTGGGTTCAACGGGGTTCGGGTCTCGACGGGATCGGTCTTCGGGTATGATGGATCTTCAGGTTCGCAGAACGGTCTTGCGGTCCGAGAGGGAGTACTTGTTGTCCGTGACGGAGAGGTTGGAATCCTGCGGAATGACCTTAGGGTTCCTTGCTGAAGATCTCGTCGGTACTGGATCAGATGTCAGGTTCATCCCTTGCCATATCCACATTCACAACAGCAACCTTGCTGAGCCAAAACAAAAAGGGTCGAGAACCACAGGAATTGGACAACAGCAGCACAAATGGCATGCTCGCGAGCGCATGACAGAGACAAACGCGAGCGATGGTGATGCCGACAAGGGCATGTGGCTTGAGACGTGCTGCGAGGAGCCAACCGAAGGCCAAGGAAGGGGCACAGGGCGAGCACCGACGCGGTGTAGGGGCCACGAAGGGCGGCGCGTTAGAGGACGGCGAGCGAGGGCGCGCGCTCGGGAAGGCCGGCCAGCAGGGCTTGCAGGAGGGAAGACGGCGAGGTCAGCCCTGGTGGCGCCCAGGCGACGACGGTAGGACAGAGGAGTGGCGGCCGGAGGCGGGGACGTGACCGGGAAGTGGGTACCGGGTGCGTACGAGTGAGCACAGAGTGCGCAGAAAAGACTAGTGTTGGTCTGTGGGGTTAGTCTAGAGATCCTATTGAGCTGCCAGAAGTGACAGCCGTCGGTCCGGAGTGACCGGGGGTGTTATAGGACATGAAGTGTTTAAAGAGAAAAATAAAAAACCTATGGAACTTTCTTTGCATGCTAATAGCAATGTTATTAGTATGAATTCTTTGGACACCATTATTGGTAATGCTATGGAAATGTCTAAGCTTGGGGAAGCTCGTTTTTATGAAAATTCTCTTTTTAGTCCCCCAGCTTTGGAAGATAGCTATTCTATTGCTTATGATGATACCAAACCTCCAATATATGATGATTATAATGATGAATATGATATTTTCAGTCCACCTACTATTGAGGAGAAAATTTATTGTGATTACAATATGCCTCCTATATTTGATGATTATGGTTATGAGAATAATAGTGATAGCTATGTTGTTGAATTTTCTCCCACTACAATTAATAAGAATGACTATGCTTATATGGAGAGTAATAATTATTTTATGCATGTGGCTCATGATAAGAATGTTTTATGTGATAGTTATATTGTTAATTTTATTCATGATGCTACTAAAAGTTATTACGAGAGAGGGAAACATGGTCTTATGTATCTCAACAATATTAAGTTTCCTCTCTTTATGTTGAAAATTTTGAAGTTGCACATGTTTTGCTTTCCTATGCTTGTTGCTTTGTGCTTTCATGACTTGTTTCTTTACAAGATTCCTATGCATAGGAAGTGGGGTAGACTTAAATGTGTTTTGAATTTGCTTCTTGATGCTCTCTTTTACTTCAATTCATATTTTTTATGTGAGCATCTTCTCAAACTATCAAGCCTAAGTTAAAGGCGTTAAAGAAAAGTACTTGTTGGGAGATAACCCAAGAGTTTTCTTGAGTATTGGAAGTTTTACTTTAGTAATGACCTCTCCTTATCCTTTTTTTTACTTTTTGTGCCAAGAATGACCTCTAATGAGAGGGAAGTAAGATTTGAGGTGTTGCTGTCCCGAAACAGATTTCTGTCCTCCACCATAAAAATTCGTGAGGAGTCTTTGTAAGTCGGATTGAGCTGATAATTTACAAATAAATCCCCCAGTATGTTATATAACTTTAGTTAGTTCAACACTTTTTGATTTGAGCAACAGAAGGTCTTCGAAAAAATCAGTTTCTACCCACTGGTCTGTTTTGACAGATTTCTGCCATTATTTGCATTTGCTTCTTATTGATTCCTTTTTGGGTTCTTTTTGGGAAACTGAGCTTTTTGAAGGAGTTGCTACAATATATTGTGTTTTTAGTGAAAGTTTTGCTGTTCTAAAGCTAAGCCTAAAGGTCTATTATCTTTTGAATACACTAATGTTGGTAATGAAGATTGTGTGAAGTTTTGTATGAAGGAAAAATTTTAGGTGTAAAGAGAGAATGATGTAATGAGTGAAGAATGGACAAAACCTCAAGCTTGCGGATGCCACCCCGGTGCCACCCCAAGAAATATCCAAGAGGTACAAGCATCAAAGCTTGGGGATGCCCAAGGCATCCCCTTCTTCATCAATAAAAAGCTCAGGTCTTTTTAGACACTTCGTTTTTATTGTTTCATGCACTGTTGTGTTGTTCTTGGAGCGTCTTAGCTTTCGTTTGCTTTTCTTAGTTTTTTTAGTTTGCTTGAATAAAGTAGTTGGATCCCAGCACACTTGTTTTGGAGAGATACACACTCTGTTTTCATTGCCTAGAACACTCTAGTTTTCATTCTTATTGTTTTGTGAGTGTTCTCTTTTGCTAGAACTCTGTTTAGCCTTAGTTTTCTTGTGATTTCAGCTTAGAACTATTTAGTTCTTCTTTATGGATTTGTGATACAATCTCACTGGTCTTTATTGATTATTATCTATGTGAGTTGTTTCAAATAAGTCGATTGGTGTTGGAGAGGAGTAGAAAGTTCTTGCTTGAGTAGTACAAGAGGAGCTTGCTTTGACTGTGACTTAGACTTTATCATGTCATGCTAGATGTTGTTTTGACCTTATGCTTAGTGATTATTGCTATAGCATGACTTGTTCCAAACAATTAGGATTGCTTAATGTGCCTTGAAAGAATCATGCGTTGTTTTAACATACAAAAGCATAATCTTGTGGTATTCTCCTTTGATGCTTTATTTTGGTTGACTTGGCACATGCTCACACCATGTTATGACTATGAACCAGTCACCATAGCCTCTATGATCATTTAGTCCTTGACTTGTAGTACCACTTTATGCTTTGATTAGTAATGTTTTGTCGCTCTATATGATTATGGCCATTATTGCTCTCTTAGTTGGTCGCTCCCAGTCTTTTGCTAGCCTCCACTTGTATGAGTAAGATCTACTCATGCATCCAACTCCCAAGAAACTAAGTTATTCCAAAGTGTCCACTATAAATTCCTATGCATGGTGTGTTACACCATTCCAAGTATATTCTTGTTTTCATCTATCTTCCAATTAAAAAGTATTTTGTTATGTGAAAACTTAGTGATTAAAGCCCTCATGAACTCGATGGCACACTTTATATTCTTTGCCCCTAATAAACTTGAACCATTATGTCATCTATGTTGTATATGCTTGCACTTATACATTGGAATTAGCAGAACCATGTTGTCATGGGGAACATTTTCAACATTGCACTTGTACTTTGTACACAGTTGATATCATGCTCTTTTGTCTATGGATGTCACCGGTGTGAAATAAAGAGGGAGCTTGTAAGTCCATGGAGTTACGTATTTTGTGTTAGAGAAACGCCTGGGCCGCTAGCCTAAGCCATGCCTAATCATGGTGGAAACTTATAGCATCACCATAATGAGCTATCTATGAAGCATCTTCAATAAAATCTATGCACATAGTAAATAAAAAGGTCGCTGAGATGCTCATTGTCTGCTTGCCTTGTCATTTTGATTATGGGATAGCTCTTGTACCATGTGCAAGGGGTACTCCGTTGGCGGTTCTCTATGATACACATATACTTACTATGACAAGAACTTACAGGCGACTGAAGTTGAGTACCATGAGGTGTGGCCCTCGTATTCAAGGGACATGAGATTTCCAACTTATACTTTGTCAAGCATATACTCCATAGTTTGTTCACTCTAACCTTAATAACTTCAAGATGCTTATGATAGGGGCAATGAGGGCTGAAATCTAACAAGTACCATAATGTTTGAAAGCTCTTTCTGAAACTTGAAATCCCTGATTCCCTTTATGAAGGGCCTTTCCTCCACTATTATATTGAGTCTCCACCTTCTACCTTTAGGCACCATTAAGAGAGCATAGTTACCATTCTTAGTTCTATGTGCAGTGTCCCAAAACTTATTGATTGTTGCATATTGTGATATTACTTGTTCTTGTGCTATTTGTATCTAGTCACTCTTATGAACTTTGAAGGTGTCATATGCATCTATTTGCTACTTCATGAGGGACAAGCTGATTGCCACTATGCTATGTTTTCTGTATATGAAACAAACAAACATTTTTCAATGCATGTTATTCATGATGTTTGTTTGTAACCTTTCAAGTTGCATGCATAGTTACTTTGTCTTATTGTTAGAACTCCATCTTTCATGCTCATGTTTAGAGTTCTTTGATCCTAGCTTTCAATGCTTGCAAATGGTTTGATCATGATTATGATGGTGCATGTCACCTAAAAAATTATTCTTTTTATCACTTACCTACTCGAGGACGAGCAGGAGTTAATCTTGGGGATGCTTGATACGTCGTAAACGTATCTATAATTTTTTATGTTCCATGCTTGTTTAGTATCCTCTTTGCTATGTTTTGTCTACACTTTGAGGTATTTTTATACACTTTCTGGAACTAACCTATTAACAAGATGCCATAGTGTCAGTTGTCTGTTTTCTTCTATTTTTGGTTCCAGAAAAGGCAAAAAATCAATATTCTCGGAATTGGATGGGACAAAAGCCAATCTTCCTATTTTCCCGGAGCGACACGGAACCACGAAGCAGAGGTGGAGGAGGACACCAGGGTGGTCGCACCCCCTAGGCGCGGGCCAGCCCTGGTGGCGCCCATAGGGGGTGTGGGCCCCCTGGACCTCCACCGACCTTGCCTCCTTCGCCTATAAGAAGCCCTCAACTCAGAAACCCTAAAGAATCGGGCGGAAATCCACGAAAACCTCCACAGTGCTGCCGCCACCGAAGGGGAGATTCGGGGGACAGAAAGTCTCTGTTCCGGCACCCTGCCGGGATGGGGAAGTACCCCCGAAGCCATCTCCATCAATCTCCACCACCATCTCTATCACCATTGCTGATTCCCATGATGAGGAGGGAGTAGTTCTTCCTCGAGGCTAAGGGCTCTACCTTTAGCTATGTGTTCATCTCTCTCTCTATGCATGATCTTGTTGTGGTCATGAGCTTTGTAATCTAGTAGATCTACCTTGCTACTCAAGTGCTTCAATAGATCTCTACTCTCCCCATGTGTGTGAAAGTGACAGCGTGCACACCATGGTGGCACTTAGTCTAGAGTCTACATAAATACTCAAATAGATCTATGTTTTCCCCACGTGTGTAAAAGTGACAACGTGCACGCCGTGTGTGGCGCTTAAGCTAGGATACATATATATTCATGAGTTATATTTGGAGTTGGATGTCTCTGTGAAATTGTGGTGTTTGTTGGAACCATCTAGCGCTCAAGGTGACAGTGTGGGGTTATCTAGATGAGGAGGGCAACCTTTAAGGAGTGCTTTTGTAGCCCTACCATGGATTAGAGTGTCCAACTGGAGAGTAGTTAAGAGTAGTATCTTGAAGAGAGGATATTTATATGAGAGAGTGTTCACTAGTGAAAGTATGATCCCTAGGCCTTGTTTCTAAGCATTGAAACACTGTTTGCATCTAGATCTGTTACATGTTTGATTGCTTCCTTCTTTTTTTCTTTAGTATTTACCTCACTGTCAATCTATTTTCTGGCACCATTACCACTTGTATTTTACTATCTCTTCGCCGAAATAGTGCACCTATACACCTTACAAGTGTATTGGGTGTTTTGGGGACACAAGAGACTTCTTGTATCTTGATTGCAGGGTTGCTTGAGAGGGATACCTTTGACCACTTCCTCCCTGAGTTCGATATACCTTGGGTGATCCACTTAAGGAAAACTTGCTGCTGTTCTACAAACCTCTGCACTTGGAGGCCCAACAACTATCTACAAGAATAGAAGTGCGTAGACATCAACCACCTCCAAGAGTAAACACATACCCTGTTGTGGCTTTCATCTCATCAGCATCAGAGATCCAATTTGCATCACTATACCCTTCAAGCACCGACGGGTACCTGGTATAGTGAAGTCCATAGTTTATAGTACCTTTCAGATAGCACATAATTCTTTCAAAAACACCCCAATGCACATCACCCGGATTGGAAACAAACCGGCTTAGTTTGCACATGGAAAACATGATGTCAAGCCTTGTAGCGCTCGCTAGGTACATGAGTGATCCAATTACTTGAGAGTATCTTAGCTGATCCTTAGCTGTGCCTTGAAACTTTCGAATTTGCACACTAGGATCATATGGTGTTTGAGAAATTTTGCAGTCTGAATATCCGAATCGACTCAAAATTTTCTCAACATAATGGGATTGTAGAAGTATAATCCCACCCTCATTATCTCTCAATAATTTGATGTTCAAGATAACATCAGCCACTCCAAGGTCCTTCATCTCAAAATTTTGAGATAGAAATGACTTAACCTCCTCAATGACTTTGAGGGGTCCCGAATATCAGTATGTCATCAACATACAAGCACAGTATGACTCCTTCACCCCCACCATGGCGATAGTATACACATTTCTCAGCTTCATTAACAAAGAAGCCAACAGATGTTAAAGTTGTATTGAACTTCTCATGCCATTGCTTAGGTGCTTGTTTAAGGCCATATAAAGATTTCAGTAACTTACACACTTTTCCTTCCTGTCCATCTATAACAAAGCCATCTGGATGTTGCATGTAGATTTCCTCATCTAGCTCTCCATTTCGAAAATCCGTCTTAACATCCATCTGGTAGACGAGAAGACCATGTGAGGCTGACAACGAGAGTAATACTCAAATAGTGGTCAGTCTGGCCACAAGTGAGTAAGTATCAAAGAAATATTCCTCATCTTTCTAGGAATAACCTTTGGCCACAAGCCTAGCCTTATACTTTTCAATTGTACCATCAGACCTAAGATTATTTTTGAACACCCACTTACATCCCAATGGCTTATAGCCATAGGGAAGTTCAGTGACTTCCCATGTACCGTTAGGTATGATGGAATCCATCTCACTACAGACCGCTTCTTTCTAGTAATCAGCATCCGTGCATGCATAAGCTTCTGAAATAGAAGTGGGAGTGTCATCCACGAGGTACACAAGGAAATCACCACCAAAGGACTTTGCAATCCTTTGTCTCTTGCCCCTACCAAGGGTTTCCTCGTCATCCTCCTTAGGATTCTTATCATGTGTTTGTTCATAATACTCCATAGGAATGGCAGGTTCAGGAGTCTCCTCGGATTCCTGTCTAGAAGTGCTTTGCATATCTCTCATAGGAAAAATATCCCCAAAGAATGTAGCATCTTTAGACTCCAGAATTGTACCGAAATTCACGTCAGGTACCTCAGATTTCACTACTAGAAATCTATAGCCAACGCTATTTTTAGCGTATCCCAAATTAACGCAATCCACGGTCTTTGGTCGAAGCTTACGCTTTTTGGGGATCGGCATATTGACTTTCGCTAAGCAGCCCCATGTACGTAAGTATGAGAGTGTCGTTCTTCTCTTCTCCCATTGCTCATATGGAGTAATCTCATTTTCCTTTGTACGAACTTTATTCAAGACATGACATGATGTCAATACAGCCTCCCCCCACCATGCCTTGGATAAAGACGATGTATCTAACATGGCGTTAACCAAATCCGTTAGAGTACGGTTTTTCCGTTCGGCAACCCTATTTGACTGAGGTGAATAGGGAGGCGTCCTCTCATAAATAATACCATGTTCCGCACAAAAGGAATTAAACTCATTAGAGAAATACTCTCCACCATGATCTGGCCGGATTCGTTTAATTTTCTATTCAAGTTGATTCTCAACTTCTGCTTTATAGATCTTAAAGTAGGGTAGAGCCTCATCTTTAGTTTTTAACAGATATACAACGCAATATCTAGTGGAATCATCTATCAGAGTAATGCGATATCTTTTTCCACCTATAGTCAACATACCATTCATCTCACAGAGATTAGAATGTATGAGTTCTAAGGGTGCCAAGTGTCTCTCCTCTGCAGATTTATGGGTCTTGCGAGGTTGCTTTGCTTGCATACACGAATGGCACTTAGAACCTTTGGCTAAAGTAAAACTCGAGATTAAATTCAATTTTGCTAGCCGCGTCGTACAACTAAAACCAATGTGACAAAGACATGAATGTCAAACTTCTGTTTCATTAACACTCGAATGAATATTGTTCACGACTTTATTACAAAATTCCGCGAGGTAAAGGCGGAACAAATCTTTGCATTCATAACCTTTTCCAACAAATAGTCCATATTTCGTAACAACTACTTTATTAGACTTGAAATACAACTTGAACGCTTCTCTACAGAGAATGGAGCCACTAACGAGATTCTTCTTGATGGCGGGGACATGTTGCACGATTCTTCCCAAAGTAAACTTCAGATCGACTATTCCAACACCATGAACAGAAGCACTCACGCCATTCCACATCAATATGGACCCATTCCTTGTGGCCTGATAATAAGAAAACAATGATATGTCAGCACATACATGAATATTTGCACCTGTGTAAATCCACCAATCGGTAGTCTGACAAACTGAAAATACAGTAAACAAATTACCATACCCAGATGCCCCATTCCCATTGTTGCTCACAATCATGTTGGCAGTCTTTGAGTCCTGTCCTTCTTTCTTGAACTTGTTCGGGCACTTGTTTGCCCAATGTTCCTCTGAACCACAAGTGAAGCAACTACCTTTCCTCTTATCTTTCTTGAAGGTCTTATTACCCTTCTTCTTGTAGTCGGTATTATGTTGGACACCAATCTTCCCCTTGGGCTTGTGGGAGTTGAAGTTATTCTGTACCACATTAGCAACAGAAGTCCCTTCGGCCCCTTTTCCATGTGAGTCCTTTGCTCCCGAATTCTGCTTGACACTTCGATGGACGATGACATCCTCTACTGAGAATTCACGCCTCTGGTGTTTCAGAGTGGTAGCAAAGTTCCTCCAGAAATTAGGGAGCTTAGCGAGTATGCATCCCGCAACATTTTGCCCGGTAAATCACACTTAAGAAGATCAGGCTCCTTAGCGATGCATTGTATATCATGAGCTTGTTCCAATACAGAACAGTTTTCAACCATTTTGTAATCGTGGAACTGCTCAATAGTATACATCTCGCTTCTAGCATTAGTTGCACCGAATTTAGATTCAAGTGCCTCCTACAAGTCCTTGGCAACCCGCATATGTAAATATGTATCAACCAACTTATCTCCGATCATGCTCAGAACGGCTCCAACAAAGACGACGGTGGCCTCCCTGAATGCCTTCTCCTGTTTAGGAGTAATCGTTCCATTAGGAGTTACACAGGCATCCAGAACACGTTCATCACCATGAGCTATAAGGTGGTTTTGGCCTGCCAACGCTTAAAGTATGTTCCCGTAAACGGGGATAGTTTCAGTGCAGCGGCAAAACCTTGAATCGAAAATTTCCTACATAAATTAGGTTTTTGGGTTGTTGAGAATCTAGGCAATATTTCAATTATATTAATCCAGAAATAAATCATGACACAGACATGAATGTACTAATATTTGGTAATAAAACCGTGAAGTAGTAGACTAATCGTAGAATCATCTACGGACATTACTAGTACTATACACACAGAAATAAGTAAGAGAGGGATTAGCATATGGTACCCTCCAGTAGGCCAATTGGCCATAGCAGCAGCGATGGTGGCAACCTCGTCGGCCGCCCTCTTGGACGCAGCGACGGCTTGTTCCGCTTCAGTAGCCATGGTGATGATGAATGCATGGAAGTAGTGAATCGAAGGCAAGCAGTCGTGTCGAAGACGCACCCCAAAAACCTAATTGCTCCTCTCCCGAACAGGATCTGGAGAGGCGGGTTTTAGGAGGCTTGCTCTTCCGTAGTCGTGTATGCCGCGGACGGAATGGGATCACCCGCAACAGCAACAGTAGAGGAGACAGCAGTAGCTATCGCGTGTGGAGCCAGTGGTTCTGATCTGTATCTGGAGAGGAAAGAGATCTCCAATATATAGGCACCGGCGGATACGAGATGGTTCAACAAAAAGAAATAACTGTAATTAATTACTGTAAACGCCCATAATGAATTACTAAAAATGTAATTAATTACTGCAACCATTCATATCCCATTCCAGCGCGACAAAAAGAACACATCGGCTCGGTGAGATTCCCGAAACCCGCGTCATGTCGTGTCGCATCGCGACGAGGTGAGGCGAGTCGTGGAGGCGGGGCAGGCGGAGGAGGAGGAGGAGCACGCATGTAGAATGATAGGTGTGAGATTCTACACATTTTTGATGGTTTCTATCGATGGTTTTCATTTGGATTTGATGGTTTTCTAGCTTTACCTAATGCTAATACTTCGGTAGCAAAGAAAACTTGGTTTTTAATGTGTGCCTTAGGTTCTGAATGTCAACAGAGGGATTTAACAGCAAAAACACAATATTCAGGCGAAAACAAGGAAGTCCCTTTTTGGAAGCAATCAAGGAGAATTTACTGCGAGTTTAATGACCAGCTATATGGGCTGACGCCATATAGTTTCCATATCCTTCATCTTATTGAAAGGGACAACTTTCGTGAAGAGGCCAAGATCGAAAACAGAACACACGAGCCGCCATACCATCTAGAAGGGAGAAAGAAAATATCCGGAGAATAAGGGGAAGACGTTCTTCATATCGCTCCACGATCTTCGATCTCCTATCCACCACACCTCCATAGCCATCACTTGTACTTGAGAGAGAGATGTCCACCTTGCAAGATTAGGGTTTGAGATTGTTCTTCCCATCTTGTATTGTGTTGGATTTATTTCTATTTTTTATTGTGGATCTCCACGGTAATATCAAGAAGAATTCCCTTTATTTAATTATATCGATGATGCTTTCTTCTCTCATGTGTGAGTAAGTTCCCTTGGGCATCGGAGATTTAGGGGATTGGTGAGGTGTGATGTGCCTACATAATTTCCATCAAGTTTGTGGTTAATTCTAATTACTATATTATGTGTGGTTGACTATCTGTGGGATGCTTAATGCCTGTTGTACAATTAAGAGTCCAGACAACTTGATGCTTTGTTCTACATAGATAGAATCTTGTTTGCTAATAGACCGGCGACCCACGAGTGACACGGGGATATCAATGGGAAACTAGTTTGACTTGAGGATAACGAGGAACCACCGAGCTTATTGCATTAGTCCGATCCAAGGATCTTAATTGCTAAGCAACCTGAAGGATCTTAATCGTCTAGCGACTGACCATAGTTGCGGTAAACAGGCTAGTACGATTATTGAAGTTGGGATGAAATCTACCAAAAGGAGTTCTGGCTAATTATGGGTTGCTCGCCTACACACATACTTATAGGATTATAATTGTTATATTTATTACTCATTCACCGGCACATTCATTATCACCATAAACTAAAACTTCTCGCGCCTACTTCGCATCTGCAGAAAACAACAAACAAATCGTTCTTTAGTTTTTATGGTTTTTATTTGATAAGTTTATATTTTAGTTTTATTTAAGTATTTTCATTTACACCCAAATTCCATTTTTATTCTCAACACTTGCAGTCAATTCATTCGAAGACATGTGGCAACTTCAGATGCGACAAAGACTTGACCAATAAATATTTATCTTTGGGCTCCCTGTGGGATCGATATCTGAACTTCGAAACTAGCTACAAATGATCTGTGCACTTGCAGTCATCATAGAACGCCTCTCTTCTCTTCACACCAAGTCATACTAGTGGGAGAAGAGCTCATCTTATATGTTAGTGGAAATCTCTTTCAACTAGCCATGTGGGACTAAACTCCCACCACTCCTCTTGCCATGAATGGGTCCTTAGGGATTTTCCTGAAATTCTTAGATAGGCCTAAAGCCCACCCTATATTTCAACAATGTGGACCATTCGTTTTGGTGTGGGTATCCCTACCAGAGTGACTGAATACAGTGTTGGAAATAAGAAATACGAGAGGGTTTGTATGTACTTCCTCCATTGATGTTTTAGCTTTGTTGAAAAAGAGTATCTAGACCTCTTTAATTATAGGTTATATAAGATGTTTTAGCTCTGTGAAAGGAGTATATCTAGACCTCTTTTAGTGCGTAGATTCATTCCGAACCTATACACTAAAAAATGTCTAAATGAATCTAAACACTAAAAAAAGTCTAGAAATACTTCTTTCACAAAACTAAAACATCTTATATTATGAAACGGGGGGAGTAGTAATAGTGGTCTTTGCAGTTGGTAGGTGGGAGGTATTGTCCGCTGAAATGAGATAAGGCATTTCACACTAACACTACAGTTTAGCCCTCGGCGTAGGACAAAAAGCCATTGGCGTAGAACGACGGCTGCCCTCGGCGTAGCGGTCATCGGCATAGCTTGACGGCCGGTTGCCAAACTATTTCTTTTAAAAAATTAGTTTATTTATTTATTTTTAAAAAAAATTGTCAATTTTTTAATCTTTAAATTGTTTGACTCGTTAATCTCTCACTTTAAATATTTTTAACACTAATTATACTTAATCTTTGATCAAATTGCAGTCTTGGTCAAACTTTTCGGTCGGTCACCCATCCTCACTACTTCAGCTCCAGTACGCTTAACTTCCTCGTTCGTTTAAAATTTGTTTCCGCAAAGCAATTTATGCATTGTTATCAATACTATGATATCAATCAATTAACTCTTATATCATCATGTCACATGTTTGTATTTTTTGAATTACAAACAATTATTTAAGTAAACAATAATGAATAAGTAAAAATATTATTGAATTCAAATAAAAATATAATGATTTTAATTTTTTTTGTATTTTTCTATTTAATATTGAATAACTAATATATTTAAATTCGTAAATCAGAATTGGACAAATAATATGTCTAAATTGATCAAAAAAATGAGAGGAATCCAGATATGATATAAATATCAACTTATCAAAAACTATTTCATGATTCTAGCCAGAATTTTATTTGCCCGTTTAAAGTGGAAAATGGCCTTTTGGCAACCTCGAATGAGATATGTCATTTTTGAAGGGTTTTTTTGAGACATAATCAATATACCAAGTTTGGTATTTTTCCTTATAATTATGTCACATAATATGATACCACGCGAAGGTTTCACATTGTTTTGATCGTTTTGAATTTCTTATGCCCGTTTTAAACTATCATCAAACTTTGTCAAACGTCGGGCATGAAGATTTTTAGCTCGGGGCTGAGCCTCGATAAACTTGAAGTGGATTGATACGTCAGAAACGTATCTATAATTTTTGATGCTCCATGCTTGTTTAGTATCTACTTTGTTTTGCTTTGTCTACACTTTGAGGTACTTTCTACATGTTTTCTGGTACTAACCTATTAACAAGTTGCCACAGTGTCAGTTGCCTGTTTTCTGCCGTTTTTGGTTCCAGAAAAGCTAGTAAGGAAATATTCTTAGAATTGGATGGGACAAACGTCAAGAAAATAACTTTCCGTGGGGAACAAGAAGTCCAGAGGGGAGACAGAGAGGCGTGCCAGGGCAGCTAGACCCCCCTAGGTGTGGGTGGGCCAGGTCCCGCGCCTAGGCAGGGTTTGGGGCCCCTGGCCACCGCCTCGGCCTCCCCCTTTGCCTATAAGAATCCCCCGATGCAGAAACCCTAAGTACCCGATCAAATCTCCAAGAATCCTTCTGTAGCTGCCTCCACCGTCGTCCCTAGATCGGGGGGATCTGAAGTTCTTCCCGGTACCCTGCCGGAGAGGAGATCATCCCAGAGGCCTTGTCTCCGGTATGATGCGTGAGTAGTTCCACCTTGGACTATGCGTCCATGTAGTAGCTAGATGGTTGTATCTCCTCCTTGTGCTTTCATGTATAGATCTTGTGAGATCCGTTCATGATCAAGATCTAATCTATTTGTAATCATGCATGTTGTGTTTGCGGGGATCCGATGGATATTGAGATTATTATGTTGGTTTGATTAATGGTTTTGTCTTTATGATTCTATCATGTATGTGTTGTTTGTGATCTTGCATGCTCTTCGTTGTTAGTAGCTATCTTGTCCAAGTAGTTGCTAGCGACTCCAAGAGGGGATATTTATGCTCGATAGTGGGTTCATGCCTCTAGTTTCCAAGGGAAGTGACAGAAATCTCTTCAAAAAAATCGGTTTCTACCTGCTGGTCTCTTTTGGCAGATTTCTGCCATTATTTGCATTTGCTTCTTATTGATTCCTTTTTGAGTTATCTTTTGGGGAATTGAGATTTTTGAAGGAGTTACTATAGTAGCTTGTGTTTTTATCGAAAAGCCTTGCTGTTCCAAAGCTTTGCCAGAGGTCTAATATCTTTTGAATAAACTAATGTTACTAATGAAGATTGTGTGAAGTTTTGTATGAAGGAAAAATTTCAGGTGCAGAGAGAGAATGATTCAATGAGATGAAGAATGGACAAAAGCTCAAGCTTGGGGATGCCACCATGGTTTCACCCCAAGAAATATCCAAGAGGTACAAGCCTCAAAGCTTGCGGATGCCCAAGGCATCCCCTTCTTCATCAATAAAAAACTCAGATTTGTCTAGACACTTCGTTTTTATTGTTTAATGTACAATTGTGTTGTTCTTGGAGCGTCATAGATTTCGATTGCTTTGGTTGTTTAGTTTTCTTGAATAAAGTAGTTTGGACCCCCGTTTTTGCTGTGTTATTTTGCAAATAAGTTGCTTGGTGTTGGAAAGGAGTAGTAAGTTCTTGCTTGTGAGTGCAAGAGGAGCTAGCATTGACTGTGACTTAGACTTTAGCATCACATGCTAGGTGTTGTTTTGACTTTATGCATAGTGATTATTGATGTAGCATTTCTTGTTCCAAACAATTGGGATTGCTTAGTGTGCCTTGAAGAAATTATGTGTTGTTTTAGCATGCAAAAGCATAGTATTGTGGTATTCTCCTTTGATGCTTTGTATGGGTTGACTTGGCACATCCTCACACCAAGTTATGACTCTCACAAGTCACCATTAGCCTCTATGATTATCTATTCCTTGGCTTGTAGTACCACTCTATGCTTTGATTAGTAATGCTTTGTTGCTCTGCATGATTATGGCCATTATGCTCTCTTAGTTGATTGCTCCCAGTCTTTTGCTAGCCTCCACGTGTATGAGTAAGCTCTACTCATGATTCCAACTCCCAAGAAACCAAGTTATTCCAAATTGTCCACTATAAACTCATATGCATGGTGTGTTACACCATTCCAAGTATATTCTTGTTTTCAACTATCTTCCAATTAAAAACTATTTTGTTATGTGAAAACTTAGTGATTAAAGCCCTCACGAACTTGATGGCACAATTTATATTATTTGCCCCTAATAAACTTGAACCATTGTGACGTCTATGTTGTATATGCTTGCACTTATACGTTGGAATTAGCAGAACCGTGCTGTCACGGGGAACGTTTTCAACATTTCACTTGTACTTTGTACACAGTTGATAACATGCTCTTTTGTCTATGGATGTCAGAAGTATGAAATAAAGAGGAAACTTGTAAGTCCATGGATTGTGTATTCTGTGTTAGAGAAACGCCTGGGCCGCTAGCCTAAGCCATGCCTAATCATGGTGGAAACTTGCAGCATCACCATAGTGAGCTATCTATGAAGCATCCTCAATAAAAAGCTATGCATATAGTAAATAAAAATATTGCTGAGATGCTCATTGTCTGCTTGCCTTGTCACTTTGGTTATGGGATAGCTCCTGTACCATGTGCAAGGGGTAACCCGTTGACGGTTCTTTATGATATGCAAATACTTACAATGACAAGGACTTACCTGTGACTGAAGTTGAGTAGCATGAGGTGTGGCCCTCGTATTCAAGGGACTTGAGATTGCCAACTTATACTTTGTTAAGCATATACTCCATAGTTAGTTCACTTTAACCTTAATCACTTCAAGATGCTTATGATAGGGGCAATGAGGGTTGAAAGCTAACAAGTACCATAATTTCTGGAAGCTCTTTTTGAAACTTGAAATCCCTGCTTCCTTTACAAAAAGGTCTTTCTTCCACCACTATTGAGTCTCCACCTTCTACCTTTAGGCACCATTAAGAGAGCATAGTTGTCATTCTGTGTGCATTGTTCCAAAGCTTATTGATTGATGCATAGTGTGATATTACTTGTTTTTGTGCTATTTATTTCTAGTCACCCTTGTGAACTTTGAAGGTGTCCTATGCATCTATATTGATACTCTTTGAGGGACAAGCTGATTGCCACTATGCTATGTTTTCTGTATGTGAAACAAACAAACGTTTTTCAATGCATGTTATTCATGATCTTTGTTTGTAGCCTTTCATGTTGCATGCATAACTTACTATGTCCTATTGTTAGAACTCTATCTTTCATGCACATGTTTAGAGTTCTTTGAACCTAGCTTTCAATGCTTGCAAATGGTTGGATCTTTATTGTGAGGGTGCATGTCACCTCAAAAATTATTCTTTTATCACTTACCAACTCGAGGACGAGCAGGAGTTAAGCTTGGGGATGTTGATACGTCGGAAACGTATCTATAATTTTTGATGCTCCATGCTTGTTTAGTATCTACTTTGTTTTGCTTTGTCTACACTTTGAGGTACTTTCTACATGTTTTCTGGTACTAACCTATTAACAAGTTGCCACAGTGCTAGTTGCCTATTTTCTGCTGTTTTTGGTTCCAAAAAAGCTAGTAAGGAAATATTCTCGGAATTGGACGGGACAAACGTCAAAGTCAATAACTTTCTGTGGGGAACAAGAAGTCCAGAGGGGAGAAGGAGAGGCATGCCAGGGCAGCCAGACCCCCCTAGGCGTGGGTGGGCCCTGCCCCGCGCCTAGGCAGGGTGTGGGGCCCCTAGCCACCGCCTCGGCCTACCTCTTCGCATAAAAGAAGCCCCCGATGCAGAAACCCTAAGTACCCGATCAAATCTCCACGAAACCCTATGTAGCCGCCGCCACCGTCGTCCCTAGATCTGGGGGAAGGGGAATCTGAAGTTCTTCCCGGCACCCTGCCGAAGGGGAGATCATCCCGGAGGCCTTCTCTCCGGTATGATGCGTGAGTAGTTCCACCTTAGAGTATGGATCCATGTAGTAGCTAGATGGTTATATCTCCTCCTTGTGCTTTCATGTATAGATCTTGTGAGCTCTGTTCATGATCAAGATCTAATCTATTTGTAATCATGCATGTTGTGTTTGTGGGGGTCCGATGGATATTGATATTATTATGTTGGTTTGATTAATGGTTTTGTCTTTATGATTCTATCATGTCTGTGTTGTTTGTGATCTTGCATGCTCTCTGTTGTTAGTAGCTATCTTGGCCAAATAGTTGCTAGTGACTCCAAGAGGGGGTATTTATGCTCGATAGTGGGTTCATGCCTCTAGTTTCCAAGGGAAGTGACAGAAATCTCTTCGGTTGTAGATGTGTTGCTGCTACTAGGGAGAAAACAACGGTCTCTTGTTCATGGAACATGTGGAATGTTTACCTTACACACTTTGCTTAAAGCAGTTGTTTGTTGATTGCAACTTAATACTAGAGGGGGTTCGGATGATAAGCTGAAGGTGGAATTCTAGTCATAGATGTGGTTGGATGGCGGTCTATGTATCTTGTTGTATTTCCCAATCGAATCTCATAGAATCTTTCTGACTAGTAATTGCATTGTTATGTCTTGCTCAGTTCCTGTCAATTGCCCCGCTGTAATTTGTTTACCCTTCATGCGATGTTGTCTATCTAAGGAGAGCACCTCTAGTAAACTATGGACCCCGGTCCAATCTTTACCATTGATATATCTTCCATTGTTACTTGTTTACTTGCTGCAAACCATTACCTTCGACACCATACGTTTAATCCAGCAAACCGGTGAGCTTGCCAACCTCACTGATTCGTTGGGGCAAAGTCTTGAGTTTATGTTGTGTAGGTCTCCGTGTTGCTAGCAACAGCCGTGTGATGTTTCCTTCCTCCTACTGGTTCGATAACCTCGGTTTCTTACTGAGAGAAAACTTGCTGCTGTGTTGCTTCACACCTTGCTCTTGGGGTTTCCAACAGGCTCCACGTCAACCGTGCTAGCCATCATCATGGATCTCTGATGCAATAGCATATTTTGAACCTAAAAATATTTTTTGTAAAAAATCATGAGCATCAGATCATTTACCTATAGTTCATATCTGACCCACTTCCTACCGATTCGGCAGGAATTTGTCTTTTTCACCAGGTATAGACAGAAAGGTTTGAGACCCCCTGTTTGGACATTGTCCATGTAAGGTGGTATAGTATTTTATAAAGTGTATTTTAGCGCGTTATCATAAGAGAAATAAATGATTACAACATCTCTGATGCATATTATTTAAGTGATGTCTTCACATTTAATGATTTAGATTACCTAAATGCATATGGTTGGTCTAACAATGTTTTTTGTCTATGATTTCATGTAGAAAGTGTTTCTTATTTAAGAGCAAGTACAATAAGAATGTGTGGAGCGTAGGTAAAATGATATGTATAACTATGACTTTTGGATCCTAGACATGAGTCTAAACGGTGTGGGGTGTGTGCCTAGCTAAGGAATTTTTGGGTTCGATTCTAGCTCTAGACACAACGCTAATGGAATAAAGTCTAGCACATGTCCACCGGTCACAGCAAGCCGTGTATGCATGGTGAGAAAAATGTTGCATGAAAACTATTACCTTTATTCTGGTTAGGGCTTACCGACTTTGCTAAGTATTTGCTCGGCTAGCACCATCTTGCATGACCAGTTTTTTGACAAAATTTCTTAGCATTGATTCTAAACGCTGCGCATGCCCTAATGGCTACTCAACTGGCTATTGCACGTGCCATGTCATCAAAATTCTATATGAAAGAGAGAGAAATGAGGAGGGAGAGGAGAGCCGGCGCTTCAGCAATCGCGTGGCCACAAGAAAATAAACGAGGAAAAGCAGATTGAATGCAACCTTGGTCCACTAGATACATGCACTAAATAATTAAATAGTATTTAAGGACATGGTGATTTGACTCCCAGGTCTAAATACATTTATTATGAAAATTACATTTTATATGAATTTCAAAATATTGAAAATTTTCAGAACAAAATCTCGGGTGTGCATCCGGACATGCTATGTCCTCACACAAAAGTTTTGCAATCAGAACTGTACAAAAAAGACAAAAAAAATATATTATGAAAAACTATTTTGCAACACCAAAAAATTGTCTTTTTTACACAATCAACATAAAATGTCTTTTTTCGTGAAACTTGGTATACGAACATATAATGTCAACATCTACATCCAAATATTCTTTTTTGTCTTTTTGGCAGTGGGTGCATCTACACCTAGGAGCCAAAATGGATTTCCGAATATTTAAAACCTGCTTAATAGCCAGTCTAATAGCTAGCATATTGTACCGTTGGGATTTTACGATAATTTTAGCTGACATGACATGTCTCCATAGCTAGCAATGGCCTCTTTACTTGCTCTAAGATACAAGCTAAATCTTTTTCCTTATTAACTATAGTGTTGTATAATTAAAGTGTCTAAAATACAATGCTAAGAAATCCTTATTGTGAAAGCAAAAAGAATTCCTTCATGTGTTAGCAGCAATACCTGACGCGTCACACCTGCTCTTTATGTGTGAGGCCATTTACTCAGTCAATGGAGTACCAGCATTGTTGGCAGGCGACAATGAATTACTTTTTCTCTGCGATGCGTGATCTGCATCTTAACCTTTATATATAATATAGGAATATCTAGATCTCAGACGTCTGAGAGCTTCTTATATCCAAGTCGCTGATATCATCCTACTATTTATACTAATTCTTAGCTGCAACCTAGTTACAACTTATAAGATTTATACTAATTCTCAGTTGCAACCTAGTTGCAATTAATTAAATTCTCAGTTACACCCTAGTTGTAACTCATGTGTAACTCACATATTGCACGAATCACGAGGTAAATCGAACGGTGAAAGAGGTGACTGAGACCTAAGAAGTTCTCAGGCGCATCATCTAAAAAAACCTTATATATATACAAATTTCAATTCATAGACTGACGCGTGCATATAAATTTTATCATGAATAAAACACAAAGAGTGTGTTTTGCTAGAATGCAGTTGAAGGGAATATGTCCGAGAGGCAATAATAAAGTGGTTATTATTGTATTCCTTATTTATGATAAATGTTTATTTTACATGCTATAATTGTATTAATAAGGAAACGTTAATACATGTGTGTTTAATAAACAAAAGGAAGTTCCTAGTTATGCCTCTATTATAAACTAGCTCGTTGATTAACAAGATGATCAAAGGTTTCCTGATCATGGACATTGGGTGTTGTTAATAACGAGGTCACAACATTGTTGGAATGATGTGATGAACATTCATATGAAGTATACCATTACGATCAAGGTCATTGTGTTTATATTGCTATAACATCATACGAAGTAATCTTAGTCCTTATTCCATGAGATCATGTCAATCACTAACACCGACAGAGTATCAAACGTCACACCATAATAGGGTGATTATAAAGATGGGTTTAGTGCTACGAAGGTGTTATGTTGAAGCTCATGGATCAAGAATGAAATTTGTCCATCCCAGTGACGGAGAGATATACTTTGGGCCCTCTCGGTGATATCACATTGGTTAGCTTGCAAGCAAGTGATTTGATCACTAGAATGTTATATCACGGGAACGATAAAAGAGTACAAGTGGGTAACGAGATCAAACTAGGCATGGAGATACCGGTGATCGAATCTCGGACATGTAATATATCGCGAGACAAAGGGATTGAGTTACATGCGTATAAGGTTCACACGATCACAGAAGTCATCGTTGAATATGTGGGAATCAGTACGGATCTCTAGGTCCCGCTGCTGATTATTGATCATAGAGGGGTCTCGATCATGTCTACATTATTCGCGAACCATAGGGTGACACACTTAAGGGATACCGACACCAGTCGGAGCAAATAATATGCCAGCGAAAGAAAAAGGAAAGCGCATGAATTTATTTCACTAGACACCGAAACTGTTTCGGTTGAAATTGCTGAAACTGGTTCTGCATGTGAAATTGAAATGTTATAAGGGGTTTTATGTGAATGTTTGTTAATTAGAGTAATTAAAAAAATTCTGAATAAATAAATAAAAGAGTTTTATTTAAATGAGAGCTTGCATTAAATTTGGTGGAAATTTAATGCATGTTAGTGGATTTTTGAGTGGAGGCTTTTTAATGGGAGTGGAGGCTTTTCATTTTGAGTGGGAGCTTCACCCACATGAATTTGGAAGAGGTGGGGACAGCCACCATGGCTGGGCGCCATGCCCCTTGGGGTGCCCCCTCTCCTTATAAAAGGCCCCACTCTCATCCTCTCAAAGCACACCTCCTCGCGAAGGATCTTTCTCCCCCCTTTAGAATTTTCCCATGGTCTCAGATCAGCGAGATACATGTTTCCGATGGCTTTTTCTGGAAGGATTTGTTGCTTTTGCTGCTTCGCTGGAGCGAGGGAGCGGAGGTTGTCGGGGTACCCGGACGTGTGTGCGATCACGGATGCACCACTACTTTGCGGTGCTGGACTTGATGGTGCTGGACTGGCTGGACCAGATGGACTTCATCACGATCTTGAGATCAGCAAGCGTTCGTCTACATCATCCACGAGTACAACCTCGTTAAAGATATTCGGTCTTTGAGGGTATGTATTCTATGGATGTATATCCAACCGTTGCTTGTATCTAGTAGATAGATCTAGGTACTTAGTTGTTCCCATCGTAGGATTTTTTTGTTTTCTATGATGCGAACCCTACAGCAGTTCCTCCAATGAGTCTCGTGGGTGATAAAATCGGGCCGACTAGTTTCCCATGTTCTCTTTTGGACCGTATTTTTCTGGACCTCGAAGCACCCTGTAATAATATCCGAGACAATGCTTGATTCAGGCGTTTCCTAGAGCCAGTCTCTCTGCGTGAAAATCATGGAACACGGCGACCGAGATTACAGGAAGCAAGATGGGGCGAGCTCGTGTGTGGCCGTGAATTTCTGGAGGGAAAATTTCGCTCATTGCCAGCGTACTCCGCTTGCTATTTAGGAATGGGGGTGTTCACCTTTGAACTCCTCTTCCACCAGATATAGGGCGATGTCAGCTCAATCCTCTGTGCCGAGAACGGAGACGATGGTCCTGCTTGCTACTCCGTCGATGATGGCGACTTCGTCTTCACCCTCTAGCACCTCGAGGGAGGTCATGCTAGCTACTCCATCTTCACTGTCGAGCGCATGTAGGGTGATCCTGTCGGCTACTCCCTCGACCAGGGCGGCGCTGGTCCTGCCGGTAACTCCCTAGGCTACAGCGATGGTGGGCCTGTCAGCATCTCCCTCGTCCCCAACCTCTGTGTTGCATCGTCCGGGAGCTGTTGTATGAATCCTCTCACCTTGTTGTACACGTTGGTAGATATGCCAGTATGTGTTACATTTGGGTACATCTGCAATAATCTAATGTTGTGCAATGATTCAGGTAGATATGTCATTATGTGTTAGTGTGATCCGTAGTATGTTCTATAGATCTGTCAATATGTGATTGTCTGTGTTGGTAAAGCTTTGTGGTCATCATTGGGGATCATGTGCTTTGTTAACCAGTACTTAGTGTGATATGTTAGTATGTTCTATAGATCTTTTAACATGAGATCGTGGGCTTGTTGGTACACAAAAGCCTATGTAGGATATTTTCTTGAAGGATGAACTGCTTTGCTTGTTATTCACTACTGTAGGATAATTCGCTAGTGTCAACACCCGGATTTTTAATCCTAGATGCCTGTTATGCCATATATCGCAATCCCAGGATTAAACATTTTTGCGTGACATAACAGATTTTGATATCACAGTACATCATCCATTACAAACCATACATAAGGTCTTACACAAATAAGGATCTCATGATCCAGTTCTTAATACAATACACGCAGCAGAATAACATAATAGTAACGATAGCGTGGGCGAAGCTCCATCTTCATGGTCACAGGCAATGCTGACGATGGGAGATAATCCTAGTTGTTGAAACCTTCCTGTTGTCCTTCTTCCTCGTACTCCTCTCCATAGTCTGGCCATGGGAATAGCCAGGGACAAAGCCATGAGTACTCTTTAAGTACTCGCAAACAAATACTAATAAGTTAAGGGGGGTTTTGGTAGTAGGATACTAAACTCTATGGTTGTTTTGCAAAAATCCAGAGTTACTTCTACTAAGTTCAAAACCAAATAAAGCTAGTTGAAAATTTTATAACACCTCAGTGGGAACTTGAATTTCATATCACAACTCTGTTGTGGTCAAGTCAAAGTCACAAATCATTTCACAAGTCTTTTTGGAAAACATCTGACGGGGGAACAGTATGGCCACTCCAACTATCCATAACCGCGGACGAGGCTATTCGAATAGTTTGACACTCTACAGAGATTGTACACTTTCACCACAACATTCGATACATCCTTCAGGAACAAATCCTGAATTCACCATACTCAGTATGCGGATAATCAATCCTAACCTTTCAATTACACGCCCTAGTATAGGCACCTCTCCTGTGAGTTTGGCCTCCCAACCATGACCAACTGTCATCTTGGGTACTGCACAGGTGGACAATCTTCACAAGGTAGCCTCTGCTCAGACCTTGGCCGCAAGGGAACCCATACTAAGGTATATAAATTTCCAGGCAAGCCCTACCAATTTTCGGGTATTGTGGTTGTACGGTAAAATTGGAATGGTATCGCATCCAGACAACCATCAGTTTTATAAAGGGCTAAGGCTCATGCCTCAACATTTTCATCATCAAGAATCATCTGGTGTTCAAGAACACATGTCAAAACATTTCAGTAGAATGACTCATCATTCTAAGGTTTTCATAACCATTTTCACCAAGTATTCCCATCTAAAGTTGATCAAGTTTTATGCTTAGCACTAGCATCTCCAAGTGGGGGTAAAGACTAATGAGGGGTAGTAAATAAGTGGGGATTAGCTAAGTTCAATCTCATGCCCTAGGGTGACATCAAGATTATCTAACTTAGGCCAAATTTTTATGCTCTTTATGCTACCTTCAATTACCTTTCTAGAATCTACAAGTCACTTAAGTAAACTCTATGAAAAAGCTTTGATCAAGAAAAATAAAGTATTAAGCTTGCAAGTAAAGCTAGGATTGGGTCATCAAGTGGGTATGATCACATATTCTTAAGGCATATAGTTGGCATAGTAACAAGCAAGTAGTAGGTTGCATAATTCCAAGTATAAGCTTGCTAAATTCAACTAGTAGTATTAGGCTTGCCTTGTGCAGAGAAGTGGTTGAAGTTCTCATCGGCTTCTTCCTCGTAGTATCCTTCTTCCTCCTCGTATCTTTGGTCGGTACTAGCGTCTATAAATAAATACGAGGTACACAATCACCAAACAATACTTAACTATCTCCAATCATCACACAAAGGTTCACACTAGATGATCCAGCATCATCACTACTATCACAAGGATTAAAGCACCTGTCTTATTTATTTTATTTTTAGAAAAGTAATTTCTACTCATTGAAAACTACTTAAGATTTAATATTCTCCAACTCAAACATGGGATCATGTTGACACATGTCATCACCACATATTCCAGTACATGAGAATGTGATTTAAAGTGGTATCACAATTTAATAAGGTTTAACCTTTTTATTTTAATTAAATAAAGTGACTAGAAATGCCTATGGGGCATTCTTTTATTACTTGATCATTATTTATATAAGTAAACCTATATATTTTTATATATTCTGAAAGGTATGATCAAATGTGATTCTTGAGAGTTGGAATCAACTCAAAAGCTTTTATGGTTGAATTTTGATAAATGTTTGAATGCAGAAAAGTTTCTGCCTTGTTATTTTTACCATGGTTGATCTATCTATCCAAATGTTTTGAATCCAACGGGCTTGGATTAAGCATTGCAGTACCTTTCTAACAAAATTAGTTTCATGCATTGTGGTTCAGTGAGTCGAGCTGGGTTGATTTTTGAATCTATGTACAGAACTGTGTTTGAAACTAAATGAATAAAACTAAATTTGAATTGTTGGGTCGCACGGGATGTCTAACTGGGCCGGCCCCTATGCACATCGCACGCGCGGGCTGGTTAAGTGGCTGTCCCCATGCGTCAGTGAGACGGGGAGGGGCGAAGCGGTACAGGGCAATGTGGACCGTGGGATCTAGTTCTAATCGAACGGCTACGGTTCATCGTCCACGTCGGGCAGCGTCGGCGAGACAGAATCCTAATGCGGCAGGTGGGGGTCGTGGGAGGCTCACCGGGGCTTAGGCGTGGGTCGACGATGGGGGCAAATGACGAAGTTGACGACGGCGGTTCTCCTGGTACCGGCAGCTCCTCATGGGGCGGCTCCAATCGACGGCGCCTCTCCTCCTCTACAGCGGCGAATTCCGGCCAAATTCTAGCGATGCGCTGCTCACCTTGCTCTGGGAGTGAGGTGGGGTGGTCAGTGTAGAGGTCCCAACCTTTCATAAGGTAGAGATCCATGTGTTTACAATGCTAGTCCCTGGATCAATAGCTAGCATACACAGTTAAGATGTAATATCAAGAAACAAAGGTCATATTACAACTTTATAACCAGGAATAAAATAATTCATTACATCTTATATAGCTCATTTGGCTATCTCATTACAATGCAGCAGAAATAACTATAGCATGGAGTCCTTCATCTTCAAAGTGCCACGGGCAATCATGTTGGTTGTAGACTTGTAATCCTTTTCAACACACTTCACTAACATCAAACAAACCTGCAACATAATAAGTTACAGCCACAAGGGTCAATACATTTGATTTGTATTGGCAAGTGATACTATGGTAGTATAGTGGAGTCTATCATCTATATGCATTTGGCTAAGTGGAACTTAGGCTTGCTTTGCTCAAAATAGATTTTCCTTATCATTTGAAAACACTAAGTTTTTGTTTGTCAAAATCACCCAAGGCATCTCCCAATAGAAATTGGTGATCCTTTAACCCCTGTTCAACCACAAGTTTTTAACTTAGAAATTGGGATGAGGAGATTCTTGATAGCTTCCATGTCTTGATGCTCAAATTGTCCATTGTCGGGGACATGGCTAAGTACTTAGATTTTACACTCTGCAGAGGTGGTGCACTTTCCCCACAAGACTCGACATGCATCGAGACAAGATCTTTCAGAAGCCTCCCCTTAGACCATAATGGACGCGCTCCAAACCTATCATCCCCTACCACCAACTGTCCATTTGGCTAAGTTATTGCAACCTATATGATCCAGGCAGAGCCCATAATGCCAAGTGGCTGCACTTGAAGCTTCTCAACATTTGACATCTCAAATCTCTTTGTTCCTGGGTGGCATTCCACAAGTGAGATACATAGGGTAAGCCATGAAAATGGGCCCTGGTAACCACTCAACAAAAATCCATCCATGCAAGTCCCTTTCCACCCAGGTGATTCATTCACTTAGTAGTTTTATTAAGCAAAAACATAACTCAAAAGACTTAGCAAAATTTCCATAGCATGTATATATATAAACCACCCTTGTTTTCTACTATCTAGGCTAAGCATGATAGTAGTAGGAATCTTAACTTAGGGAAAATTCTACTAAGGTTTCATCTACTAGGATTTCCCATGGCATTGTTAACACTTAGAAAATTCATGCAAGTCCTACTTAGAAATGTCACTAATGCATAGTGAAAATAGTGGGACAAAAGTATGAAGCATCACTTGCCTTTTTGGTAGAGAATATAAGTTCACTCCTTGATCTTGCAATAGTCACACTCTTCAAATTTCACTACAATTCAATCAAGGCACAAATTCAATCTACCATTCAAGCAATTCATCACATAGAATAAAAACAAAGCAATGCATGCAAGCATGCCAAAGATTGTTTTATTTGGAAAAGTGGTTTGTAATAGGTTATAACCATTTTAAAACACATATTGGTCATTTATAAAAGTGGCAAAACCATTGGATATCAAGTTAGTGAAAATGGTCATTTTAAGTCATTTTTGTTTTGCTAGAAATGGTTCAAATGAAAGTAATATTTTCTAGTGTTTGACAAATATATTTTTAAACACAAGTGTTAGTGTTTTAAGGTCAAGTGTTTAATATTAAAAACCATTTGCAAAAGGTTTTACCCATAAACCATTTTTAAATTCAATAACATTTTATTTCATTAGAAATGCCTTTAAACAAAGTGATAATTTTCTAGAGTTCACCAAATATATTTTAAAATCCAAAAACTTGATGTTTAGGGTCAGAGAGTTTAAATCAAATAATTTTGCAAAGGTTTTACTCAAAATGCATTTTTAAAACATAAACAATATTTTTATTTAACTAGAAATGCTTTATTTCAAAGATTTATTCCTTAACTTCACAAAATACATTTTTAAATCCATAAGTTGGTTTCTATGGTCAGTAGGTTCAACACAAACCATTTACCAAAGATTTTACCTTAAACATATTTCTAGAATAATTTTTATGTTCAAATTATGCCTACACAAGTTCCTGCAAAAACAACTAAGTTTACAGAAGCAAATCACTTAATAAAGTGCATGGTTGGAAAGTACTTGTTTTTATGATTCCATTTATATAAAATTTGTAAAATTTGGACGTGTAGATTTAAAGTTATGATTTTTGCAAGTTTGAACACCTAATAGAACTTTTTCTGTTTTTAAAACAGAGTCACTGCCGCGTCTGTTTCTGATTGGACAAAAACGGTTCGCACGGATCGATAAGCGTGGAGCGTTGGATTTAAAGTGGATCGTGCGGCACATATGGGCGTACCGGTTCGACTTAAGTGGATCTATCCTACTCGCTGGATCCAGATCTAACGGTCCTGAGTGGCTTGACCAAACTCTGGCGGCGCTGGATCAACGGCGAGCAGCGGCGCGCTCGGCTAACGGCGGTTCCGGCGATACAGGAAGAAAGATAGGGAGAGAGATAGCTCACAGTGATCGCAGTGCGTTGCTGATGGTCAACTTGTTCACGGGAAGGCAGGGGGCGCTTGGAGTTGACGGCAATTTCTCGCCGGAGAAGTTTCTGGCGGCGGTGTGCTCGGGCTGTCGTCGTTGGAGACGTTTCAGACCGCTCTAAGACAATACAAGGGTGGCATTAGATGCGCACGAGGTTGGAAATCATGCGTGTATCAACAAGAGAGAGAGGGGCGGTCAGATGCTACCTGGGGATATCACCGGAGTCGAGGCAGACGGCAACGGCATTCAGTCTTGGTCGTTGCCGACGTTGTGGTGCACGCGCAGGCGAACTAGGGCTACTGGGAGATGCGTACGGGAGAGGGGAGCAGGCTAGAGTGGTTGAGGAGGCAAGGCGGTGGTTGGTGCTGCCGGAATCATTGCCGGAGTATCGTCGGGCAGAGGGGGTTCTAGCTCAAAATTTGGGCAGCCTATTGGCTCTCTAGTGATGGGGTGTGAGGGAAATGGAAGAGGGGGAGGAGGCATTTAGTAGGGAGTGATCACATCAAGTAATGGTCGTGGAGTTAAGGAGAATTAAGCCCGCGGAAATCAAGTCTGTAACGGCGACGAGGTTTGGGGAGAAGTGGTCGCGGGTGGGGAAGATGGTCTGGCAAGTGGGGCCGGTTCGTCAACGTTAGCAAGAGAGAAAGAGTAGGGTCCACAGCTCAGTGACTAGGTGGGATTTGCTGCTTGGTAGAAAAAGTTTCGGGAGAAGGAGGAATTGGGCTGCGCTGCTGGGCCTGCTGGGCTGGGGTTAGCTAGGCTGGTCTCTTTTATTTTTTTTATTCTGTTTCTTTTTCTGTTTTCATTTTTCTGTTTGAATTTGTTCAATTGATTTCAAACTCTTTTTCATTTCAAAACTTTCCAAACTTTTCAGTAGGTTTTTAATATGTTTAAACATGTATTTAAAGTCCTTTTTAGGAATAAATCCTTTATTCATTTATGGTTTATATTTTAAAAATGGGCACTTTCCTTTATTAAATAAGATTTAAATATATTTTCAAACCCTTGTTTGAATTCCAATTTTTCACCAAAACCTTTTCAGTAGGTTTTATTTATTTAATAAGGTGTTAAATAATTCACTTGAATTATTATTTAAAAAATAGTTTTAATGTGATTTATCAATCATTTAAATTGGGCAAATATCTTTATTCCAATAAAATCAAATATGGTTTTAATTCCAAAATTTTATTTAAATTATTATTTTATTCCCCTTAATTTAATTGGAATATCTTTATTTCATTTTCTAAGTTTTAATTAGGCTTTTAAATATTCCCTATTTATTATTTCTTTCTTTATCTTATAAAATCCATATCTTTTTATTTATAGATCCAAAATTGGTGATTCCAATTTGTATATTTTTATTTAATATTTGTTGATCCTTTTAAATCTCTTTAGGAATATTTTCTCACCATTTGGTATGGATTTTTAGATAGCGGCTTTATCTGCTTTGGAAATTGTTTCTTATTAAATTCATAAGTTTTTATCTATGGCTCCAAATTAAGTGAAACCAATTTCTATGGTTTTATAATATATTTTTTTATAATTTCTCATCATTTATAAATGTTTGTTGACAATTTTTTTATATGGATCAAATCCATAGTCTTTGAGGTGTCTTAAAAATGATTTATTCCATTTAGGGTTTTAGAGTTTTGGTTTATTTTCCAAGTTTAAATTTCAAGACACATTATTGATGAATGCATTTCACTTGTTTGAAATTTTGGTTTACCTTTTATTCAAAGTTTGTTCAAGATGGGTTTTGATGTTTCCATTTAAAACAAAAAGTTTATTTTCACCCTAAATTTCAACAATTATTTATTTTATTTATTTATTTTTCACATTTCAAAATTTGGAAAATTTTGGGATGTGACAGGCTACCACCCTTAAAAGAAATCTCGTCCCGAGATTTGGGAAAGCTAGAGGTTACAAGTTGGATTCAAATCAACTAGGGTACTACCACCCTTAAAAAGGTTTTCAACTAGATTACATCTTGGCTTTCTTTGGATCTTCATGAAACCTCTCTGGACAAACATCTGCATAGTGTCCTTTGTTTCCACACTTGAAACATGTGACAAGACTAAGATCCTTCATAGGCTTGCTTGTCTTGTACCTCATCTTTTCTGGACAATTGCTTGCATAATGTCCTTGGTCACCACAATTGTAACATGTGACAAGGTTGAGTTCTTCACGTATCTTCTATGGACAAGTTGATATATAATGGCCTAGCTCTTTGCAGTTGTTGCACCACACTTGGATAATTTCCTTATTCTTCTTCTTCTTGGGTTTCTCCAAAGCTAGGAGTTCTTCTAGTTCATGTTCTTCATATCTCACCTCAAAGGTGGGAAAGTCTCCTTGTTTCCTTAATCATTTCTTTGGATAATACATATGTTTCCTCTTTTGTCCATCAAGGTGAGTCATAATGCATGGAGGTGCAAGCTGAGATTTTCCTTTGTCTTCATCCTTCTTGGTAGAAGTTGTTCCTTTATCGAGGTTTCCAAACATTTGATGCATTCCATCTTGCTTCATTTGTTGGACTATAGGATAGATGGGGCATTGGATAAGGACATGATTATTTCCTTCACATAGGAAACAAGTCACTTGAGATGTGGGGCATTGTTTAGTTGGATGTTTCTCTTCACAATTAGGGCATTGATCTTCATGCTCTTTGGAAGTGTGATCCATGTCTCCACAAATATTGCAAGCTTGAGTTCCTTCTATAATATCATCCTTGACATCATTGTTGTCACAAACTCCTTGGGAAAGGTTGTCTCCCATGTTGATCATTTGATTTGTCAACCTTTGCAACAATTGGGTTTGGGTTTCCAAAAACTTTTGCATGGTTGCATCTAACTCATTGTAGTTGGCTAAAATATGAGTTGTCACTTGGTTCAACTGGGTTTGGGTTGCTATGAGTTCTCTCATGTGCATCTCTTGGTTGTTCTTGTCACCATTCTTGATGTTGGAGTTTCTTGGGAAAGTCATCTGTTTGGGTTGGATTGGGATTAGAATAGGCAAAAGATTTCTAAGGAAGAAGTCTAATCACACACAACAATTCACACAAACAATGTGCAAGCAATCACAAACAAGCATTCCACTCAAACAACAAGTTCAAGCACAATTTTAGGGAACAAAACATTTTTGCTACACCACATAAGTTGGTGGGTTTAATTAATCACTAGTATGGTGGTCCAAATATATGGTTTCCTTGAGTTTATTCCATTCTTCTTGGTTGTTTCTTCATGAACAAGATCATTGTATCCTTGGATAATTCTTGTATCTTGGTCACATAACTTCAAAGGTGATGATGATTCCTTCTAAGTTGTGTTTCCTTAGTCTTCAAGTCTTGAGTATTTGTTCTTGTCTCACTTGTAGTCCTTAGTGATGTCCAAGTTGAAGTCCTTGATGATACTAAAGTTGAGGTCATTGATGATGCTGAGGTTGGAGTCATTTGAGTTGGTGAAGTCTTTTGCTCATGTTGAAGTCTTTGCTCATGTTGAGGTTTTGTCCATCAAGTTGAAATAGAAGATATGTAGAATCAAAACCAAAAAGGTTGAGGAAAGGGTTTACAAGATGGTTTGTAAATAGGTTTTAGAACAAATACAACTCCTATTTTTCTAAGGGGTTTTGTCCAATCCTAGCGTTACAATCCTACAGGCAACACAGTGCTCTGATACCATCTGTAGAGGTCCCAACGTTTAATAAGGCAGAGATCCCTGTGTTTACAATGCTAGTCCCTGGATCAATAGCTAGCATCCACATTTAAGATGTAATATCAAGAAACAAGGGTCATATTACAACTTTATAACCAGGAATAAAATAACTCATTACATCTTACATAGTTCATTTGGCTATCTCATTACAATGCAATAGAAATAACTATAGCATGGAGTCCTTCATCTTCAAAGTGCCACAGGCAATCATGTTGGTTGTAGACTTGTAATCCTTTTCAACAGACCTCACTAACATCAAACAAACCTGCAACATAATAAGTTACAGCCACAAGGGTCAATACATTTGATTTGTATTGGCAAGTGATACTATGGTAGTATAGTGGAGTCTATCATCTATATGCATTTGGCTAAGTGGACCTTAGGCTTGCTTTGCTCAAAATAGATTTTCCTTATCATTTGAAAACACTAAGTTTTTGTTTGTCAAAATCACCCAAGGCATCTCCCAATAGAAATTGGTGATCCTTTAACCCTTGTTCAACCACAAGTTTTTAACTTAGAAATTGGGATGAGGAGATTCTTGATAGCTTCCTGCTCAAATTGTCCATTGCCGGGGACAAGGCTAAGTACTTAGATTTTACACTCTGCAGAGGTGGTGCACTTTCCCCACAAGACTCGACATGCATCGAGACAAGATCTTTCAGAAGCCTTCCCTTAGACCTAAATGGACACGCTCCAAACCTATCATCCCCTACCACCAACTGTCCATTTGGCTAAGTTATTGCAACTTATATGATCTAGGCAGAGCCCATAATGCCAAGTGGCTGCACTTGAAGCTTCTCAACATTTGACATCTCAAATCTCTTTGTTCCTGGGTGGCATTCCACAAGTGAGATACATAGGGTAAGCCATGAAAATGGGCCCTGGTAACCACTCAACAAAAATCCATCCATGCAAGTCCCTTTCCACCCAGGTGATTCATTCACTTAGTAGTTTTATTAAGCAAAAATATAACTCAAAAGACTTAGCAAAATTTCCATAGCATGTATATATATAAACCACCCTTGTTTTCTACTATCTAGGCTAAGCATGATAGTAGTAGGAATCTTAACTTAGGGAAAATTCTACTAAGGTTTCATCTACTAGGATTTCCCATGGCATTGTTAACACTTAGAAAATTCATGCAAGTCCTACTTAGAAATGTCACTAATGCATAGTGAAAATAGTGGGACAAAAGTATGAAGCATCACTTGCCTTTTTGGTAGAGAATATAAGTTCACTCCTTGATCTTGCAATAGTCACACTCTTCAAATTTCACTACAATTCAATCAAGGCACAAATTCAATCTACCATTCAAGTAATTCATCACATAGAATAAAAACAAAGCAATGCATGCAAGCATGCCAAAGATTGTTTTATTTGGAAAAGTAGTTTGTAATAGGTTATAAACATTTTAAAACACATATTGGTCATTTATAAAAGTGGCAAAACCATTGGATATCAAGTTAGTGAAAATGGTCATTTTAAGTCATTTTTGTTTTGCTAGAAATGGTTCAAATCAAAGTAATATTTTCTAGTGTTTGACAAATATATTTTTAAACACAAGTGTTAGTGTTTTAACGTCAAGTGCTTAATATTAAAAACCATTTGCAAAAGGTTTTACCCATAAAGCATTTTTAAATCAAATAACATTTTATTTCATTAGAAATGCCTTTAAACAAAGTGATAATTTTATAGAGTTCACCAAATATATTTATAATCCAAAAACTTGGTGTTTAGGGTCAGAGATTTTAAATCAAATAATTTTCCAAAGGTTTTACTCAAAATGCATTTTTAAAACATAAACAATATTTTTATTTAACTAGAAATGCTTTATTTCAAAGATTTCTTCCTTAACTTCATAAAATACATTTTTAAATCCATAAGTTGGTTTCTATAGCCAGTAGGTTCAAAACAAACCATTTACCAAAGATTTTACCTTAAAAATATTTCTAGAATAATTTTTATGTTCAAATTATGCCTACACAAGTTCCTGCAAAAACAACTAAGTTTACAGAAGCAAATCACTAAACAAAGTGCATGGTTCGAAAGTACTTGTTTTTCTGATTCCATTGATATAAAATTTGTAATATTTAGACGTGTAGATTTAAAGTTATGATTTTTGCAAGTTTGAACACCTAATAGAACTTTTTCTGTTTTTAAAACAAAGTCAGTGCCACGCGTCTATTTCTGATTGGACAAAAACGGTTCGCACAGATTGATAAGCGTGGAGCGTTGGATTTAAAGTGGATCGTGCAGCACAGATGGGCGTACCGGTTCGATTTAAGTGGATCTATCCTACTCGCTGGATCCAGATCTAACGGTCCTGAGTGGCTTGACCAATGTCTGGCGGCGCTGGGTCAACGGCGAGCGGCGGCGCGCTCGGCTAACGGCGGTTCCGGCGATACAGGAAGCAAGAGAGGGAGAGAGATAGCTCACAGTGATTGCAGTGCGTTGCTGATGCTCAACTTGATCGCAGGAAGGTAGGGGGCGCTTGGAGTTGACGGCAATTTCTCGCCAGAGAAGTTTCTGGCGGCGGTGTGCTCGGGTTGTCATTGTTGGCGATGTTTCGGACCGCGCTAAGACAAGACAAGGGTTACATTAGCTGCACACGAGGTCGGCGATTATGTGTGTATCAACAAGAGAGAGAGGGGCGGTCAGATGCTACCTGGGATGTGGCTGGAGTGGAGGCAGACGGCAGCGGCGTTCAGTCTTGGTCGTTGCCGACGTTGTGGTGCACGCGCAGGCCAACTAGGGCTACTGGGAGATGCGTACGGGAGAGGGGAGCAGGCTCGAGTGGTTTAGGGGGCAAGGCGGTGGTTGGTTCTACCAGAATCATCGCCGGAGTATCGTCGGACAGAGGAGGTTTGAGCTCAAAATTTGGGCAGCCTAGTAGCTCTCTGGTGATGGGGTGTGAGGGAAATGGAAGAGGGGGAGGAGGCGTTTAGTAGGGAGTGATCACAGCGAGTAATGTTCGTGGAGTTAAGAAGAATTAAGCCCGCGGAAATCAAGTCTGTAATGGCGACGAGGTTTGGGGAGAAGTGGTCGCGGGTGGGGAAGATCGTCTGGTAAGTAGGGCCGTTTCGTCAGCGTTAGCGAGAGAGAAAGAGTAGGGTCTGCAGCTCAGTGACTGGGTGGGTTCGCTGCTGGGTAGAAAACGTTTCGGGAGAAGGAGGAACTGGGTTGCGCTGCTGGGCTGGGGTTAGTTGGGCTGGTCTCTTTCATTTTTTTATTCTGTTTCTTTTTCTGTTTTCATTTTTTGTTTTCAATTTGTTCAATTGATTTCAAACTCTTTTTCATTTCAAAACTTTCCATACATTTCAGTAGGTTTTTAATATGTTTTAAACATGTATTTAAAGACCTTTTTAGGAATAAATCCTTTATTCATTTATGGTTTATATTTTAAAAATGCGCACTTTCCTTTATTAAATAAGATTTAAATATATTTTCAAACCCTTATTTGAATTCCAATTTTTCACCAAAACCTTTTCAGTAGGTTTTATTTATTTAATAGGGTGTTAAATAATTCACTTATATTATTATTTAAAAAACATTTTTAATGTGATTTATCAATCATTTAAATTGGGCAAATTTCTTTATTCCAATAAAATCAAATATGGTTTTAATTCCAAAATTTATTTAAATGATTCTTTTATTCCCCTTAATTTAATTGGAATATGTTTATTTCATTTGCTAAGTTTTAATTTGGCTTTTAAATATTCCCTATTTATTTTTTCTTTCTTCATCTTATAAAATCCATATCTTTTTATTTATAGATCCAAAATTGGTGATTCCAATTTGTATATTTGTATTTAATATTTTTTTATCCTTTTAAATCTCTTTAGGATTATTTGTTCACCATTTGGTATGGATTTTTAGATAGGGGCTTTATCAGCTTTGGAAATTGTTTCTTATTAAATTCATAAGTTTTTATCTATGGCTCCAAATTAAGTGAAACCAATTTCTATGGTTTTATAGTATTTTTGTTTATCATTTCTGTTCATTTATAAATGTTTGTTGACAAATTTTTTATATGGATCAAATCCATAGTCTTTGAGGTATCTTGGAAATGATTTATTCCATTTAGGGTTTTAGAGTTTTGGTTTATTTTCCAAGTTTAAATTTCAAGACACATTATTGATGAATGCATTTCACTTGTTTGAAATTTTGGTTTACCTTTTATTCAAAGTTTGTTAAAGATGGGTTTTGATGTTTTCATTTTAAAACAAAAAGTTTCTTTTCACCCTAAATTTCAACAATTATTTATTTTTCACATTTCAAAATTTGGAAAAATTTGGGATGTGACAGTCAGTGAGAGGTGGGGAGTGAGATGGTGTGTCGAAAACGAGTGGTGGAGGCCTCTATTTATAGTGGATGAAGGGGACCGACGGGAGCGGGCTAAGCTCGTCGTGGTCGACGGCGCAGAGTGCTACTGGCATGGGCGATGGTAGGGGAGGTGCGGTGCTCCCTAGCGAAGCTCAACAGCGTGGTCTTACAGCGTGGGGCGGTGCTGATCGGTCGGAACATCGTGGTGCTCTGAGCGGGTCCGACAGCGATTTTAATGTCGCACAACGTGCGTGGTCTGCACGGCAGAGAACGGGCATGTCTGGCGGGGTGCTGGGTGCTGGTGATCATCCCTGCAAGCGGCGAGGGCGGCGCGCGGTCTATGTGTGCTGGTCGAGCGCGGTGCTCTGGCGCGCTCTCGGCATGGTCGCAGAGGAACTGGTCGCATGCGTTCTGGGTGGTCCAGGGGCTGGCTGCGCTCGGGGCTAGGACAGTGGGTGGCGGTGGACGGTGGAGTGCCTGCTAGACATGCTTGCTAGGCTTTGTGTTGCTCGTAGCTTGCTGTCGACAATGGGGTGGCAAGGTGAGCCTCGGCATGCTTGCCATTAATGGCTAGGCTTTCTCGCAGTGGTGCTAAAGATTGTTAAAGAGGCTAGATGATCTACTAAGAGCTGGTTGCAACCAGAGAGGGAACAAGGTTGGCCAATTTTACTGCTACAAATAGTGTTTGTTGTTTGTTTGTTTGATGCCAACAAGGTGTTTGATGAAATGGCCGCAAGAAGTCTAAATTTGAATTTTGGATTCAAACTTGGTGGGTTTACTAGGCACATGCTAGGGAGTGTCTGGTTAGTTGGATTAGTCAAGGGGCACTGGTTTGGTTGGTTTTTGAAAATGTGTGATTTTCACATATGATGAAGATTCAATTTTGAGTTGTCATTTGAATGGGGTTGCCAAATGTTTCTGCAAGTTTGAAAGGTGGGATTTGATTCACTTTTACTTGGTCTAGCAAGGGGTGAAAAGAATTGGAGAAGTTTCTGTTTGAAATCTTGGACTATAAACACTCAAGGTGACCTAGTGAACAAGATTGGCCAAAATGACCATTTGCTTTATTTGATTTGTTTTTGATTTTCTCTTTATTTGTTACTGTTTGGAAATGTTTTAGATGATGTTATATTTGTCTTTAAATCATTTCTTGCTATTTAGGTTAATCACACAACATCATTCCTGCATTAATCAAATCATCACATTCACACATGCATTCATATGATTTAAATTAATCAAAGTTTTTTGTTAACCCTAATTTTAGTGATTAGAGTTTGATGATCATTGTTTCATATTTTTGGGATGTTACAAACCTCCCCTCCCCCCCCCCCCCCCCCCCCCCGTAAACAAAATCTCGTCCCGAGATTTGAGAAAGAAGGAAAAAGATTACCCAGGATTTAAAGAGATCGGGAAACTCCATCCTGATGTGATCTTCGCGCTCCCAGGTAGCTTCTTCTTCGGTGTGGTTGCTCCACTGAATCTTGAGAAACTTGATGCTTCGGGTTCTGGTGTTTCTGAAAGCTTCTTCCAAAATACGGATGGGTACTTCAGGATAGGTCAGGTCATCGTTGATCTCTATGGTCCGGTGATCGATGTTCTTGAAAACTTCAGTCTTCTCCGGAACTTCAAGGCATTTGCAAAGTAACGATATATGGAACACATTGTGCACTGCTGACATCTCCTCTGGCAGCTCCAATTGATACGATACTTCTCCTCGACGATTCAGAATCTTGAAGGGTCCGATATATCTGGGGGCTAACTTTCCTTTGAGCTAGAAATGCCACATTCCTTTCAAAGGCGACACTTTAATATACACAAAATCTCCGATATTGAAAGCGAGGTCTCGACGTCTCTTGTCGGCATAACTCTTCTGTCTTAACTAGGCAGTCTTGAGGTGCTCATGAATCTTGTGAACTTTCTCTTCTGCTTCTCGTAGGATGTCGGGTCCGAAAATCTGACTCTCTCCTACTTCCGACCAATTCAAAGGGGTGCGACACTTTCTTCCATACATAAACTCAAATGGGGCCATTTGTAAACTATCTTGATAACTGTTGTTGTATGAAAATACTGCGAAAGGCAGACAGTCTTCCCATTTAGATCCATACTCTAGCACACATGCTCTCAACATATCTTCGAGTATTTTATTTACTCTCTTCGTTTGTCCATCGGTCTGAGGGTGATACGCGGTGTTGAAATCTAGTCGGGTTCCTAAACCTTCTTGGACTTTCTTCTAGAATCTCGAGGTAAATTGGGTTCCTCGATCCGATAGGATGTTCTTGGGGACTCCGTGCAAACTGACGATTCTAGCGATGTATAACTCCGCTAGCTTCGAACTCTGGTATGTGGTCTTGACTAGTAAGAAATGGGCTACATTGGAAAATCTGTCAACTATGACCCCGATAGAGTCATTTCCCCTACTAGAAGTAGGCAATCTGGTGATAAAGTCCATTCCAACGGAATCCCATTTCCATTCCGGAATATGTAAGGGTTGCAACAGTCATGCGGGTCTTTGATGTCCCGCCTTGACTCTCTGACATATATCACACTTGGCGATATAGCTTCCTATTTGTCTCTTTATTTTATGCCACCAAAATTGTTCCTTTAAATCCTGATACATCTTCGTTCCTCCGGGGTGGATAGAATAAAGAGTATCATGGGCCTCTTTAAAAATAACTTCCTTCAACTCTGAATCTTCTGGTACACAAAGGCGTCCTTTGTACCACGGAACTCCTTCTTCGTCTTTGGTGAATCCGGGTACTTTGCATGTACCAATACGACGTTTGATTCCGTTGATACTATCATTTCCTTTCTGCGCCTCCTTGATCTGACTGATCAAAGTGGGTTGAAGTTCTATGCTAGCCAAATATCCTTCACTCACTAATTCCATTCGGAAATCTTCCATCTATTTGTGCAAACTTGGTTGCTCCTTCAAAATCATGGAGTTCAAGCGGCACGACAATCTGCTAAGGAGATCTGCTACCACATTGGCTTTACCAGGGTGATAGTGAATGTCTAGATAATAATCCTTGATTAGCTCAATCCATCTTCTCTGCCTCATATTCAGCTCCTTCTGAGTGAATATATACTTCAGGCTCTTGTGATCTGAGTAAATCTCACAACGGTTTCCCATCAGGTAATGCCTCCATGTCTTCAGGGCTAGAACTACGGCTGCTAGTTCAAGGTCATGGGTTGGATAATTCTGTTCATGCTGTTTTAGTTGCCGGGATAGATAAGATATAACTTTGCCTTCTTGCATTAGCACATATCCGAGACCGATCTTGGATGCGTCACAATACACATCGAAGGGCTTCGTGATATCCGGCATGATCAAGATTAGGGCTGAAATCAATCTCCTCTTGAGTTCCTGAAAACTCGCTTCACATTTGTCCGTCCATTCGAACTTCTTATCCTTCTTCAACAATTGGGTCATGGGTCTTGCGATACTCGAGAATCCTTCTATGAACTTGCTATAGTATCCCGCTAATCCTAGAAATGCACGAACTTGGGTTTGAGTGGTTGGAGCTTGCAAATCTTCCACATCCTTCACCTTCACAGGGTCAATGGCAATTCCTCTGGCTGATACAATATGTTTGAGCAATCCTACCTCCTGTAACCAAAATTCACATTTTCTAAACTTGGCATACAGCTGATGCTCTCTAAGGGTTCCAAGCATAGTTTAAAAAACCGGACCGGACCGCCGGTTGAACAGGAAAAAACCGGAACCGAGAGCCTCTCCGGTGTGTTAAGCGCAGTGGACCGTCCCCGCCTCTGAACCGGAAAAAACCAAAAAAACCGCCGGTTTTGTCCTAAACCGTTGGACCGGACGGTTTGGTCTGAGCCGGCCGGTTTAATTCCTTTTCCAAAGTTACCCCTTAATAGATTTATTTTTCTTTGAAAAATACAGGGGTAAAGATGGAATCTGAAGAAAGGGATCCTTTTTCTAGGTTTTCCACCAGCCTCGTCCAAGTTTTCCACGCTCGCGCCGCCACTGAGCACTGAGCAGAGCTCACCGACCGCCACCGCCATGGCTTCTTGAGGTCATCAAATCCGGCCGCCCGCCGCCCGTAGCGGCTCCCCGTTGGCCGTCCCCTCTCACAGTCGCAGGCGCAGCCCGCTGTCCTGCCTCCCACCGTCCCACGGATCCCGCCTCCCGCCGTCACACGGCCTGCCACCACTGCTACGCAAGCTCGGCGACCGCCACCGGCCACTGCTCCGCTTCATCTCCAGGACAAACGACAACGCATCAAGAGGTATGCCCGAGTGAGATATCAAAGAATGACTTGATGAGTTCCTAATTTATGATAGTTGTGTATTGTATATTGCAGACTTTCAATGCTAGATGGATTCATCTGAGATGCCTATGACTGATGGAACCTCGGCATCATCGCAAGCGCAGTCGCAGCAGCAGACAAGAACCCGGGCAAAAACTGATCCAGCATGGGCACACTGTCTAGAAATGGAAGTTGAAGTTGATGGGAAGAAGAAGAAGTGGATCCGATGCATGTACTGCAATGAGTTGTTCAAAGGTGGAGGTATCCATCGACTAAAGCTTCATTTGGCAGGAGAAAAGGGTGATGTGAAGGAATGCCTGAAAGTTAGTGCTGATATGAAATGCAGCAAAGCATGGAGACTTTTGCAGGAAAGAAGCGGAAGGCTGATGAAGATACAAATCGTATTAGACGCGCCGCAGGCATAGTAGGTGATGATTGTATTGAAGTTTCTCCTCAATAGGTTGCTGCTGCCACTCGAGCTAGTCGATTGAAGAAAGGAAAAGGTGTTGCTTCCTCAAGCATGACAAACCGTGCAGCTGACCGATTCTTTTTATCTAGAGGTAAACCAGGTGATCAACAGACAATAAAGAGTGTGTTGCAATCTCAAGAAGCTGTTGAAAGAGTTGATCTACTCATAAATAAATGGTTTCTTGATGCATCTATTCCTTTCAATGAACTACTTCTAGATACTATCAGCCAATGATTGATGCAATTGCTAGTGTTGGTTCTCGTTATAAAGGGCCAAGTATGTATAGAATGCGTGGCCCTTTGCTCTCAAATAATGTTGAAGCTACCAAACAGTTTGCCGAGGGCTATCGGAAAGCATGGAAGGAAAGTGGTTGTTCAATCATGGCTGATGGTTGGACTGATAGAAGGAGAAGAACTCTCGTCAACTTCTTGGTGTATTGTCCAAAAGGTACTATTTTCCTCAAATCTGTGGATGCAATGGCTAGCTCCAAAACTGGTGATTTCCTATTCAAATTATTCAGCGATGTTGTGTGCTTTGTTGGAGTAGAAAATGTAGTGCATTTTGTGACAGATAATGCCTCACACATGGTTCTAGCTAGAAAGAAATTAGAGTCTGAGTTCCCTTCACTTTATTGGTCTCCTTGTGCTGCTCATTGTTTGAATTTGATATTGTCTGATTTGGGAAAACTTGAATTGGTGCAAGAAGCAGTAGTACATGCATCTAAAATCACTAGATACTTGTACAATCATTGTGGCCCACTGTTTCTTATGAGGAAGTTCACCGGTGGCCAGGAGATACTCCGTCCAGCACCAACTCGCTTTGCTACTAATTTTGTCGCATTGCAAAGTCTGTACAAGAAAAAATATGCTCTTCGTACCATGGTTATATCAAAAGAGTGGACATCAGCCTCATTTGCAAAATAACTAAAAGCAAGACAGTTTGTTGACCTTGTGTTGGACCAAAAAAATTGGAAAGATTGTGCTTCCATTTGTAATTTGTCGGAGCCTTTAGTTGGTGTGCTAAGAATTGTTGATAGTGACGAAAGGCCAGCCATGGGTTACTTATTTGGAGCACTACATTGTGCAATATAAGATATTGAGAAAAGGTTTCAGAAAAAAAAGAGCAATCCAACAACCTGTTCTTAATGCTATAGAGGCGAGGTGGGGTAAGCACTTAAACAAAAATCTGCACGCGGCTGGCTTTCGGTTTAACCCAATCAACCAATATGATGAAGAGCTTATGTTAAAATATCATACCACTACTTCTGGGGTTTTAGATGTTATTGAGAGATATGCAGCAAAAGATCCGGCTTTGCGCAAAGCTTTGACAGCTGAGATGAGGATTTTCAGAGGCGCGGAAGGGGATTTTGGTCGAGTTACTGCCATTCCTGATAGGGAATCAATGCTTCCTGGTATGTCCCTTTATTTTTTGGTATACTTATATGCATCCTTATATCTTGTAATTTCAGCATATTGGTATACTTATATGCATCCTTTCTTTGCTCTAGATGAATGGTGGTTGACTTATGGTTGTAGTGCTCCAAAATTGCAAAAGCTTGCTATTCGTGTCTTAAGCCAAACATGTAGTGCTTCGGGTTGTGAAAGAAATTGGAGTTTGTTTGAGCACATACATTCCACAAAAAGAAATAGACTTGAGCATCAAGTGATGAATGATGTTGCTTATGTTCAATGCAACTCAAGGCTAGAACAAAAGTAACTTTATCTTGATCCCTTACATCTACTTTCTAATTTATTTTCTTGTTCATTTGCTATTTTTATTATATAGTTGCATACTTGCATCCTTATGTGTGTAGATCCCTAATCTCCACAAGAAATTATGACCCAATATGTTTGGAAGACATTAGCAAGTTTGATGAAGCTTGGATTTTAGAAGATGATCCCCAAGTACTAAATGTGGAAGAAATTGATAGATACCGGAAAGGTTTGGTGCCAAATGATACTGAGATATGCAATGCCATTGCCATGAATGGTAATTTTTCTCTTCTAGACTTGTCCTCTATGATTTTTTGTCTATTGGTTCTGATTTTTAGCACATACAAATGTGTAGATGAGGCTTAGTGGATTGATGAACTTGAAGAAAACATCTCAATAGCCGGGGAAGAAGAAGAACACACAGATGGAGCTCGTGATGAATATATTGGAGATGGAGATGGAGGTGATGATGATCATCAAAATGAAGAACGTGTTGGTGCGAGTGTGACAGATTGGACATTCGATTACCGTTGAGTTGCTGCTTCTACAATTGGTAATGTTTGTGAAGATGAACGTGAAATTCTAGGCTTTGAAAATTTAAATGATTAAATCTTGCATGTATATGAGATCATGCCTATTTTATTTCTACAACTTTGATGTTTGAGACTATGCATGTATGCGTGTCGTGTGTGTGAGAAACTGAGAATTGAGATTTGAGAGTTTAAGACTATGCGTGTATGTGTGTCAAGCTGTCAGCCAGTCAGACGTGTGTGAGTCTGTGAGAATCATATGGTGAGAATTTAAGTATTGTGACAGTGTCAGTACTGTGAAATTCGGTGTGTGTGATCTGAAGTAAAATTTGGTGTGTGTGATATGAAGTGAAATTTGGTGTGTGATTTGAAGTGTATTGTGACAAATTGAGTATTGTATTGTGTATTGTTAGGATATTTTTTAGATTTATAGATATTTACTATTTTATTGCAGCATTTATGACAAAATATATATTATTTTGTATCTAAAAAACCAGACATTGAACCGGTGAACCAGCGGTTTGACCGGTGAAAACCTAAACCGAGAGCCTCGCCGGTTCGTTCACCGGTCCAGTTTTTTAAACCATGGTTCCAAGAATGGTCCTTAGGTGTAGCTCATGTTCTTCTTCTGATTTGGAATAAATCAGAATGTCCTCGATGAAAACAACGACAAACTTATCCAGGAAGTCCATAAAAATCTTATTCATGAGGTTCATGAAATAAGCGGGGGCATTGGTTAATCCAAAAGACATGACCGTATACTCATATAATCCATATCGGGTGGTAAAGGCAGTCTTTGGAATATCCTCTGCGCGAATCTTGAGTTGATGATAGCCAGTTCTAAGATCAATCTTAGAAAACACCTTGGCACCAGTCAACTGGTCAAACAGGTCTTCTATCTTTGGCAATGGGTACTTGTTCTTGATGGTAACATCATTCAACTTCCGATAATCCGTACACAAACGGTTACCTCCATCTTTCTTTTCCACAAACAAAACAGGTGATCTCCATGGTGACGCACTTGGTTGAATGAATCCAATTTCAAGCATGGCATCCAGTTGCTTCTTCAGTTCTGCTAGTTCGGACGGGTTCATACTATATGGTCTCTGGGCTATGGGTCCGGTTCTAGGGATTAGTTCAATGATAAACTCGATATCCCGATCTGGGGGCATACCGGGCAAAACATCTGGGAATACATCGGGGTATTCATAGACTATCCGGACTTGGTCAATGGTTGGCTGGTCTATACTCTTGTTGCACTTGAATTGACGGGGCAAGGTTTCAGATACATGCTCGACTGATATTCCGGTTGTACTGGTCATGGTTATGGCTTTCTTGGCACAGTCAATTAATCCTTATGTTTGGACATCCAATCCATTCCTAGTACTACTTCCAAACCTTTAGTTCCGAGTACTATTAGATTAGCATAAAAATCTATGCCATGGATTCGGATAGGCACGGCTTTGCAAATTTGCCTAGCCTTGGTGGTTGAACCAGGTATTTGAAGAATCATAACATGCTTCAATTTGGTTGGTTGAATCTTACTAGTGCATGAAAATTCTTCAGTGACAAATGAGTGCGATGCTCCATAATCAAACAACACTCTGGCAAGTACTGAGTTAACAGAAAACATACCCAGCACGACATTTGGCGCTTCCTAGGCTTCTTCAGCATGCATGGGAAAGAGACGACCGTTGCGGTTGAGTGAGTTCCCTGGGGCAAACCTTCTTCCGGGCTGAACACGACGCTGCTGCTGAGCTGGGGCATTTGCACTGGGAGCTGCAGCAATCTTCTTGGGGCACTCATTGAAATAGTGACCCTTGGTTCCACATTCATAACAAGTCACTTGCGACTTGTCCTTTGCTGCAACAGGCACAACATTGCTTCCAGTCCTTGGGGCAGTGTTGGCAGCATTGTTGTTGTTGAACTTAGGTGGGGCACGGTTCAAATTGCTAGAGTTGTCGGGGTTGTTGTGGTTTCCTCCGGGTCTTGGGCTTCCACGGTTGGGATAGGACGGACGGTTCATAGGTTGGCAAATACTGGGGATGGGTTGGGGCGATACTTTGGTGTATGGTGGGTTCCTGGTTGATTCATCATGTGATGCTTGCGGTTCTCATTAGCTTGGTTGATCTTTCCTTCCATTTAAATGGATGAGTCCACTAGGGCTTTGATGCAGCCCGTCCTACGAATGCTCCTACATCTACTCCCACAAGCTCCCCAAGTGGACCCATGACTCGAGCCCGAGCCAAACTCCTTCAAGCTAAGGTGAACTCGCTCCTCTCCTTGTGTGACTTCGATACACCCTTGGATGGCCTGCTACTTCATACGCATACCTTGTGCATCATTAGGTACGAAGAGAATGACCCAGAGAATGGAGGAGCACCAGCGGAGGGAACCAAATGCCCTCTGTCGCCAGCGGTACTACCGGACCTGGCGACCGGTACTACCGCCCAGCGGCACTACCGCCCCTGCTACCGCCACCAACAGACGACGCCAGCGCAAGCCAAATACTCTCTGTCACTGGCGGTACTACCGGCCCAGGACCCGGTACTACCGGACCACGGCACTACCGCCCCCTGCTACCGCCACCAACAGACGATGCCAGCGCAAGTCCCAGGACGGCAAGCGGCACTACCGGGATTAGAAGCGGTACTACCGGATGACCGGTACTACCGGTCGTGCTGGACCGGTACTACCGGACGTATGTGGACCTGATCGTGTTAAGTCGGCCCAGCGCCCTGTAACCCTTTTTATATTTCGCTATTTTGTTCCTAAAATACCCTTGTTTATGTGGTTGGCCTATAAATAGCCCCCACCCTCCATTGTAAACCCTAGACTTGGATAATAATATATTAAGGAAACCCTTTGAGGAACTTACATCTATTGGTCTCATGCTCCTACCAAGGAGCACCCTATTATCCACCCTCCTCTTGGATCTTGCCTAGGGCGTTCAAGTTGTACAAGGCCTTGGGTTCTCGGTTTGTCACCCCCAAGTCGTCAAGATCTCACCAAGCACCTCGTCCCCCGTTGTTGGCGTGGAGAGAGAGCTTCGCCCAACACCGATCCTAGAGATTATGTTGGACTGGTTGCCACCGGCGTGAGTTATCAGCGTGTATCGTGTTTTGTGTGCGTGAGTTCATCGGGTTCTTCGTGTGCGTGTGTTCGTGGATTTCATCCCATTTCCCCCTTCCACCGCTCTACCCTCGATTCCCGCGGAGATTCGTGAAAGATCGGGCCACCCCAAGGGGTTACCCCATAACATCTTGGTATCAAGAGCAAGGTTGATCACGAATTTTCCCCCAATTTTTCTTTGATCCCCCTTAAAATCGAAAATCCCACCAAAAAGAGCCCCAATTTGCCTTCGGATCGATCTTTGAATTTGGTGAGTTTTTCGTGGTTTTGGTCCATAGATCTGTTGCTTTTGGAGTCGATCTATAGCCCCTGATTGTTCCTAGCCTAGCCTTTCGGTCAGATTCCCACTAATTTACCTGCGGTACTACCGGTGGCTCAGGCGGTACTACCGGCCGTACCAAGCGATACTACCGCGCGCCACAGAAGGTTTTCCTTCTTCTCTTAACGCCTCAACTTCGTTTGCTGACTTTCCATCTTCAGCTTGTTCGTGTTTCGCGTGTTTGTCGCCATTTTAACACAAGCTTCCGCATCCAAGTCACCCACGCTCATCGACAACGCGACACTCGAACATCATCCCCACCAACGGTTGCAAGTCGTCAACAATACCAAAGGTATAACTTGCACCACTTTGACAGCCTCATATCTTCCTTTGTGTGTATCTACCCTTTGAGAGCAACTCATTTTGTGTTTGTCTAAGCATTGTGCACTTGCCTTCGGAAAGTGAGAGTGTGAGGCCAAATACAAAAGTTAACATAGTAGCATAGAAAGGGAGAAAAAGGAAAAGAATCAAAAAAAAGAGAAAGAGAAAAAGATACATAGTCTCCCAATACAAAGAGAATACCAAGCTTGTAAGCCAAGAAAGAGATAAGAAAGAGCGCACCAAGGAAAGTGCACAAATCTATTGCTTATCCTATTTTGGAAAATGAGTTGTGGTCTCTCCTTGAGTTGGCACGACAATCGAGCGTAGTCTTCGTTAGGACCTTTTGTGCTCATTTTCATAGTCGTGCTAACCCTGTTTTTCTCCACGTGTGCGTTTTTCGTGTTTTTGTAGATCGTATCCTTTTTCTTTTGATCTTTGGTTCTTTACCACGTAGAACAATAACCTTTTTCTTGGATCGTTTCGTTTGGTTTTCCACAATCCTAACCTTCCACCAAAAGCTTTTGAGAGTTGTAGCATATTTGTGTGTGAGTTTCTTGCCCATTTCACTTTGCACGTTGTTCGCTCATTTGTGTGGCAATTGGTTTGATATAATCTCCAAGGTGAGGTAAAAGGCTAACTCTACGCACCCTTATTCTCCATATACAACCCTTGTTGGATTTGCATCATGGATAGGAATGGAGAGCCGTCCCAACCACCACAACCTCCGGAGGACGACACACAACTCATGACAAGATGGGACCATTGGAAGGTCCGAGGAGAATTCAACTACCGTTGTGAAGCTCTTGAGCGGCGCCAAGATGAACAATTTAGCGAGGCCCGTGTGGAATTCAAGAACATCGACAACCGCTTCGAAGAAGTCCGTGGCCAAATGCATGCCATGCAACACAACCTCGGTCATCAAAATGAAGCTCTTGGTCGTGCACTCGCCTCAACGGATGAGAAGCTTCAACGCCTCATTGATGGACTAGCAAGGCCACGCTCGCGCGACTCAAGCTCATCTCGGCACTCCTCAAGTGAATCAAGTGCACCTCGCCGACACGCTTCAAGGCACCGGGATGGACCCGTTCTTCAATCCATGAGCTCTTCTCAAGCGGTACCATCTCCGCGACACGCCGCAACGTCAAGCTATGATGGTGACCTCTCCGCAAGACCTCCACGACGTGAAGCGAACCGGCCACAACCAAGGGCACTTGTGATTCAACAAGATCAACCTCACATGGACCACCAAGCCCATCACCGTCGACATGTCCCTTCAACAACAAGTGAAGCATCCGAAGAGGACGGACAAGATCACCGTCGACGTGAAGCACTCGAAGATCCACCAAGGCGTCATCATCGACATGATCGTCAACGTCGGCAACATGATAGTCATGACGAGCCTCCTCCACACCAAGAAGAAGAATAGCAGCCCATTGCGCATGCGGCTCGACGTCCTCCTCGCCACAGGGCGCAAGACAATGCTCCTCGGCATCAACCGCGTCAAGAACAAGAGCAAGCTCCCCAAGCTCGTCGTGAGGACCATCAACCTCCTCCTCGTCCTCAACCGCGCCAACAAAACGAGCAAGCTCCCCAAGCTCGTCATCAAAACCAAGTTCCACCACCAAACGCGGCACCTCAACAACCGCAAGAGCAACGCAACCATCACCAAGCAAGACATGAGAGCTCGGATGATGATGATGACCGCCAAAATCATGGCAACCGCCGCAACCGGAACCGCAATGGAGAAGAAACTTTCAGCAAGCTCAAATTCACCATGCCTTCACCAGTTCCAATGAACCCGAAGAATATCTCTCGTGGGAACTCAAAGTTGACAAGATCTTCCACATGCACAACTATAGCAATGATAAGATGATGGCCATGGCATCCCTCGAGCTCGATGAGTATGCCAACCTTTGGTGGGAACAAGTCCAACTCGCTCGCGAAGCAAAAGAAGAGCCTCCAATATCAACTTGGCAAGATATGAAGGCCCATATGAGATCCCGCTTTGTTCCTTCGCACTACACGTGTGACCTCTTCAACAAGCTTCAAACGCTTAGTCAAGGGACAAAGACCGTGGAAGAGTACTTCAAGCAAATGGAGCTCAACATGATCCATGCCAACATTGAAGAGCGAGATGAACAAACAATGGCATGCTTCCTCAATGGCTTGAACCATCCCATCAAGCGCATCACCGAGTTCCAAAAGTACAACAACATGGTTGAGCTTGTGCACATCGCATCAAAGGCCGAGCGTCAAGTGCAAGAGTACATCAAGTACAACAAGACAAAGACGTACTTCACCTACAAGCAAGCACCAACCACTACTCCAACAACACCAAGTGGAAGCTCCTCAAGTACCACCAAGCTTCCCTTCAAGCCAACACTCCCTCAAGGAAAACAGCCCCCAAGTGGCAAAAACACAAGGGATGATCAACCATTCAATGGTGAATGCTACAAGTGTGGAGGCAAAGGACACAAGTCGGCCGCATGTGGAAACAAGAAAGTTTTGTTCACCCATGACAACGGCGATGAAGAATACTTGAGTGAAGAAGAGTTTGATGCAAGGGTCAAGGAAGCCATGGCAAGGCAACATTTGGAAGAGTACCAAGAACTTCTTGTGTGTGAGCATGACGCAAGTCCATCGCTTGTGGTCACAAGGGTCTTAACTACCCAAGTCAATGAGAATGAAGACCAACGCTCGAACATCTCCCAAACTCGTGCCGGCATCAATGGGAAGTCCATCAAAGTCGTCATCGATGGAGGGAGTTGCCACAATCTTGCAAGCACGGAATTGTGTGAGAAACTCAACCTCACCCTCCATCCACATAAACACCCCTACCATATCCAATGGCTAAGTGACCAAGGATCCGTCAAGATCAAGCACACCGTCTCGGTAACGTTCTCAATTGGCCCCTACAAGGACACGGTGGAATGTGATGTGGTCCCAATGACGGTTTGCCATATGTTGCTTGGACGGCCGTGGCAATATGACAAGCGTGCTTTGCATGAGGGTCACTCCAACACTTATACCTTCAAATGGCTTGATAAAACTTGTGCGTTGCAACCAATGACTCCTAGCCAAATAATTGCGGACAATGCAAAGGCTTTAGCGAGGGTGCAATACACAATAACACCTTGTGAGAAGAGTGGTGAGCGAGAGAACCACACCATAGTGAGTGAGAGCTACAAGCCAAACTCGAGTGGAAAAACTAAGAGTGTTCTTCTTGCCACCAAAAGTGAGATGAGAGAAGTGCGGAACAACCCATCCATCTTGCACTATGTCCTTGTATGCAAGGGACTAGCGCAAGGAACTAACGACTTGACAAATGTTCCTCCTCCTTTGATGGCTATTTTGCAGGAATTCCAAGATGTATTTCCCGAAGAGCTTCCTCATGGCCTTCCTCCTCTTCGTGGAATCGAGCACCGCATCGACCTCATACCCGGCGCCCACTCCCAAACCGCGCCGCGTATCGCACGAACCCGGAAGAGACAAAGGAGATTGAACGTCAAATCAATCAACTCGTCTCCAAAGGTTTGATCCAAGTAAGCACTAGCCCAAGCGCAGTCCCCGTGATTCTAGTTCCAAAAACGGATGATACGTTGCGGTTATGCATGGACTGCCGTCCAATCAATGCTATCACCGTGCGTTATCGACATCCTATACCGCGTCTTGATGACATGCTTGATGAGCTATGTGGAGCCACTATATTTTCGAAAATTGATCTTCGTAGTGGTTACCATCAAATTCGCATGGCCGAAGGTGATGAGTGGAAAACTGCCTTCAAGACCAAGCTTGGTCTCTATGAATGGTTGGTTATGCCTTTTGGCTTATCTAATGCCCCATCTACCTTCATGCGCCTCATGAACCATATTTTGAGATCTCTCATTGGGAAGAGTGTAGTTGTTTACTTTAATGACATCCTTGTCTATAGCAAGTCACTAGAGGAGCATGTTACTCATGTTAAGGAGGTCCTTCAAATCCTTCGTCATGAAAAGCTTTATGCTAATCTCCCAAAGTGCACTTTTGCAAAAGACAAGCTGATTTTCCTTGGTTTTGTTGTGTCTTCTAATGGCATTGAAGTTGATGTCTCAAAAGTCAAGGACAGACGAGATTGGCCCATCCCTACAAATGTTAGTGAACTTCGTAGTTTTCATGGGTTGGCTGGCTTTTACCGTCGTTTTGTCAAAGACTTTTCTACCATTGCTTGCCCCCTCAACGAATTGACCAAGAAAAATGTCACATTCGTTTGGGGAAAAGCACAACAAAAGGCTTTTGATGAGCTCAAAACGAGGCTCACCGAAGCACCACTTCTTGCATTACCGGATTTCACAAAAACCTTTGAGAATGAATGTGATGCTAGTGGTATTGGCATTGGTGGCATCCTTATGCAAAATGGGCGTCCTATTGCTTACCATAGTGAGAAAATTGATGGCGCACGCCTAAACTATCCCATTTATGACAAAGAACTTTTTGCCTTGGTTCGAGTTCTTCAAGTGTGGCAACACTATCTTTGGCCCAAAGAATTTATCATCCATTCCGACCATGAGTCGTTGAAGTATCTTAAGGGCCAAGCCAATTTGAGTAAAAGGCACGCAAAATGGGTTGAGTTCATGGAGTCTTTTCCTTACATTGTCAAATACAAGAAGGGCAAAGAAAATGTGGTAGCGGACGCCTTGTCTCGCAAAAACACAAGCCTTCTTACACGAATCGAAGTAAATGTCTTGGGTCTTCATGACATCAAATATTTGTACGCGTCCGACCCTTTCTTTGGACCAATTTTTGCAAAATGTTCAATAGACAAAGGGATTGATGACTTCTATTTGCATAAGGGTTTTCTTTTCAAACAAAACAAGCTTTGCATTTCGAAATCGTCTCTCCAACTTTTGCTTCTTCAAGAGTCCCATGGTGGAGGCCTTATGGGTCACTTTGGCCGTGACAAGACATATGCCATGCTCTCCACTCACTACTTTTGGCCAAAGATGAAGCGCGACGTGGAGCGCCACGTCCAACGATGCACTACATGTATCCAAGCTAAGTCTAAGTCCAACCCCTTTGGTCTTTATATGCCATTGCCTATTCCTCATGCACCTTGGTCGGACATTAGCATGGACTTTGTGTTAGGCTTGCCTAGATCTAAACATGGACATGATTCTATATTTGTAGTAGTGGATCGCTTTTCAAAAATGGCACATTTCATTCCGTGCCATAAGACCGTTGATGCTTCACATGTAGCAAATTTGTTTTTCAGGGAAATAATTCGGCTACACGGTGTACCAAGAACAATCGTCTCTGACCGCGACATAAAATTCATGAGCTACTTCTGGAAGACTCTCATGGCCAAGCTCGGCATCAAGCTCCTCTTCTCGTCCGCCTCGCATCCTCAAACCGATGGACAAACCGAGGTCGTCAATCGAAGTCTTGGCACACTCCTCCGGGTGTTGATAAAGAAGAACCTTAAAGACTGGGAGGAATGTATTCCACACGCTGAGTTCGCCTACAACCGCGCCAAGCACTCCACCACCATGAGGAGCCCGTTCATGATCGTCTACGGCTTCGAGCCTCTCACCGCGCTCGATATCCTTCCACTACCACTTCATGAACGTGCCAATATGGACGTTGTCAAGCGCGCCCACACAATGAAGAAACTCCATGAAGACACAAGAGCTACGATCGAGCAACAAGTACTTCACCAAGCATCAAGACTAAACAAGAACAAGAAAGAGATGATCTTCGAAGAAGGCGACCTTGTGTGGATACACTTAAGTAAAGACCGCTTCCCCAAGGAACACGACTCCAAACTCAAGCCAAGGGGTGACGGACCATTCAAAGTGCTAAAGAGGATCAACAACAACGCCTATATCATCTATATCCCAACATCAAAGTATCTTGTGAGCTCGACATTCAATGTCAAGGACCTCTCACCCTACCATGGAGAAGATGAAGTTTACAAGGTTGAAGAGTCGAGGACGACTCTTTCCCAAGGGGGGGAGCTAATGCAGCCCGTCCTACGAACGCTCCTACATCTACTACATCTACTCCCACAAGCTCCCCAAGTGGACCCATGACTCGAGCCCGAGCCAAACTCCTTCAAGCTAAGGTGAACTCTCTCCTCTCCTTGTGTGACTTCGATACACCCTTGGATGGCCTAGTACTTCATACGCATACCTTGTGCATCATTAGGTACGAAGAGAATGACCCAGAGAACGGAGGAGCACCAGCGGAGGGAACCAAATGCCCTCTGTCGCCAGCGGTACTACCGGACCTGGCGACCGGTACTACCACCCAGCGGCACTACCGCCCCCTACTACCGCCACCAACAGACGATGCCAGCGCAAGCCAAATACTCTCTGTCATTGGTGGTACTACCGGCCCAGGACCCGGTACTACCGGACCACGGCACTACCGCCCCCTGCTACCGCCACCAACAGACGACGCCAGCGCAAGTCCCAGGACGGCAAGCGGCACTACCGGGCCTGGAAGCGGTACTACCGGCTGACCGGTACTACCGGTCGTGCTGGACCGGTACTACCGGACGTATGTGGACTTGATCGTGTTAAGTCGGCCCAGCGCCCTGTAACCCTTTCTATATTTCGCTATTTTGTTCCTAAAATACCCCTGTTTATGTGGTTGGCCTATAAATAGCCCCCACCCTCCATTGTAAACCCTAGACTTGGATAATAATAGATTAATGAAACCCTTTGAGGAACTTACATCTATTGGTCTCATGCTCCTACCAAGGAGCACCCTATTATCCACCCTCCTCTTGGATCTTGCCTAGTGCATTCAAGTTGTACAAGGCCTTGGGTTCTCGGTTTCTCGCCCCCAAGTCGTCAAGATCTCACCAAGGACCTCGTCCCCCGTTGTTGGCATGGAGAGAGAGCTTTGCCCAACACCGATCCTAGAGATTATGTTGGACCGGTTGCTACCGGCGTGAGTTATCGGCGTGTATCGTGTTTTGTGTGCGTGAGTTCATCGGGTTCTTCGTGTGCGTGTGTTCATGGATTTCATCCCCTTTCCCCTTCCACCGCTCTACCCTCGATTCCCGCGGAGATTCGTGAAAGATCGGGCCACCCCAAGGGGTTACCCCATAACAGGCTTCAATATCTGCAAAGGGGATATTGACTAACACTGTCTGCATCTCATCATGCAGACAATTCAGGAATCTCTCTTTCTTCTTGGCTTCATTATCTATCTCATCCGGTGCATACCTAGACAATGACAAGAATTTGTCACGGTATTCCACTACTGTCATCCTTCCTTGGTTCAGTTCCCTGAATTCATCTCTCATCCTCTTGATCAAACCTGGTGGCACATGGGTTCTGCTTAACTTGACTTTGAACTCCTCCCAAGTCATCAGCTGACCTCCGGTCATTGCATGAATGCTTTTCCACCATGCTCTTGCATCTCCGTCCAGATAGTGGGTGGCGAACAGAACTTTCTCGTTAGCTTCCACTCCGGCAACTTCTAGGTTGTTTTCCATGGTTTGCAGCCAATCATCGGCATCGAGGGGCTCTTCTGACTTAGTGAAAACAGGTGGATTGGTGTTTTGGAAATTCTTGAGCTTAGATCCATGGTTGTCCTGATTTCCATGGCCTTGATTATTGTTGGCCATCTGAGCGATCTAATGAAGGGTGGCTAAGTTGGCTTCACGTTCAACTCTTTCAGCTTCGCGGTCAGAAACCAACATTTGCAAGATTTGCAACATCGGGTCCAGGGATGAGTTGCTTCCTCCGTGAGGCATCTAAAGATTGAGATAGATCATGAGAAAAGAGGTAAATTTCTAAGGTTCAGGGGTTGTTGAAAAGTTTTTAAAGTTCGACTCAGATTTTTCTAACAACTTGCTTTTCATTCATTCATAGCACACGATACAAACACACCACAACAAAGAAAAGCAGATGGTTTAAAGAACCATTCTGGGAACTACGATAAAGTGGGACTAAATACAACTCACTAACGCTAGTGCTCAAGTGCTACTACTCCTCGGAGTCAGTGTCCTCATCATCCTCATCATCGTCATCATCGATGAAGGTGAAGTCATCCTCATCTGTGAAGAAGTCCATGGCCTGATCCTCCAAAAAGTCATCATCATCACTGAGATAGGAGTGGGGGTCTCCACGAATGTCCTCTCCTGCATTCTCCCTCTCATCCATCTGCATGTCTCTCTCGTGAATGGTCTCCTCCAAATCCGAGATCCGGTGACGAAGACGGGCAATGATGCGCTCCTTCTTGTCGAGCTAACGGTGACGAGACTTGCAATCCCTCACAAGCATGGCGATGGTTCAATCCTTCTTTACAGAGAGGGCATAGTTGTGGTTGGCGTAGGAACGGGCATTGTCCAACTCCTTCTGACGGTCATACATCATGAAGCTGAGGTGGTCCAACTGAGTCTTCAGCTCGTGGTGGTATGGGGCCTCCAGTGGCTGTCCCATAGCATCATGCCTTGGGTAGAACTCAAAACGGGTACCCTTGATCTGATTGATACTCTTCCCACACAGACGGGCAAGAGCTTCCTGCATGGCCGTGACAAGTCCATCGAGCCAGTTGTTCTCTCTTAAGGTGAACTGAATTCCTTCTGTAGTGGGAGGTTCAATCTTTCCTCGAAGACTTGCAACAACTATCCACTGCAGATCTTCACCTTCCTGATCATTGAGCTGAGCTCCGAAGAACTCGGGGTGCGGACGCTCCAGCATCTCCGAAAGCTGGTCCAAGTCACGCTCAAAGATGAGGTCTCCTCCATTACCCAACTGGTAGAACTTTCTGTACTTCACGTCCATCTATAAGAATATAGGATGATCAAGTGTGTCAAATTTTATGTACTTTGTAAGAATTTTTTAGGAACATGAATTTTTATGAAAGAATCCAAGTGATAAGAATGAGAATAGTTTTTTTGTAAATACTCACTTCCTTTGGTTTTGAAACTAAGTTTTTGATTCAAACGTCCATTCTAACTAGGGTATCCTATGGTCAAGATGGCTCTGATACCAACTTGTCAACACCCGGATTTTTAATCCCAGATGCCTGTTATGCCATACATCGCAATCCCAGGATTACCATTTTTGCGAGACATAACAGATTTGGATATCACAGTACATCATCCATTACAAACCATACATAAGGTCTTACACAAATAAGGATCTCATGATCCAGTTCTTAATACAATACACGCAGCGGAATAACGTAATAGTAACGATAGCGTGAGCGAAGCTCCATCTTCATGGTCACAGGCAATGCTAACGATGGGAGATGATCCTAGTTGTCCTTCTTCCTCGTACTCCTCTCCATAGTCTGGCCATGGGACTAGCCAGGGACAAAGCCATGAGTACTCTTTAAGTATTCGCAAACTAATACTAATAAGTTAAGGGGGTTTTTGGTAGTAGGATACTAAGCTCTATGGTTGTTTTGCAAAAAGCCAGATTTACTTCTACTAAGTTCAAAAGCAAAGAAATCTAGTTGAAAATTTTATAACACCTCAGTGTGAACCTGAATTTCATATCACAACTCTGTTCTGGTCAAGTCAAAGTCACAAATCATTTCACAAGTCTTTTTGGAAAACATATGACGGGGAAATAGTATGGCCACTCCAATTGTCCATAACCGCAGACGCGGCTATTCGAATAGTTTGACACTCTGCAGAGATTGTACACTTTCACCACAACATTCGATACATCCATCAGGAACAAATCCTGAATTCACCATACTCAGTATGCGGATAATCAATCCTAACCTTTCAATTACACGCCCTAGTATAGGCACCTCTCCTGTGAGTTTGGCCTCCCAACCATGACCAACTGTCATCTTGGGTACTGCACAGGTGGACAATCTTCACAAGGTAGCCTCAGCTCAGACCTTGGCCGCAAGGGAACCCATACTAAGGTATATAAATTTCCAGGAAAGCCCTACCAATTTTCGGGTATTGTGGTTGTACGGTAAAATTGGAATGGTATCGCATCCAGACAACCATCAGTTTTATAAAGGGCTAAGGCTCATGCCTCAACATTTTCGTCATCAAGAATCATCTGGTGTTCAAGAACACATGGCAAAACATTTCAGTAGAATGACTCATCACTCTAAGGTTTTCATAACCATTTTCACCAAGTATTCCCATCTAAAGTTGATCAAGTTTTATGCTTAGCACTAGCATCTCCAAGTGGGGGTAAAGACTAATGAGGGGTAGTAAATAAGTGGGGATTAACTAAGTTCAATCTCATGCCCTAGGGTGACATCAAGATTATCTAACTTAGGCCAAATTTTTATGCTCTTTATGCTACCTTCAATTACCTTTCTAGAATCTATCAAGTCACTTAAGTAAACTCTAAGAAAAAGCTTTGATCAAGAAAAATAAAGTATTAATCTTGCAAGTAAAGATAGTATTGGGTCATCAAGTGGGTATGATCACATATGCTTAAGGCATATAGTTGGCATAGTAACAAGCAAGTAGTAGGTTGCATAATTGCAAGTATAAGCTTGCTAAATTCAACTAGTAGTATTAGGCTTGCCTTGTGAAGAGCAGTGGTTGAAGTTCTCCTCGGCTTCTTCCTCGTAGTATCCTTCTTCCTCCTCGTATCTTTGGTCGGTACTAGCGTCTATAAATAAATACGAGGTACACAATCACCAAACAATACTTAACTATGTCCAATCATCACACAAAGATTCACACTAGATGATCCAGCATCATCACTACTATCACAACGATTAAAGCACCTGTCTTATTTATTTTATTTTGAGAAAAGTAATTTCTACTCATTGAAAACTACTTAAGATTTAATATTCTCCAACTCAAACATGGGATCATGTTGACACATGTCATCACCACATATTCCAGTACATGAGAATGTGATTTCAAGTGGAATCACAATTTAATAAGGTTTAACCTTTTTATTTTAATTAAATAAAGTGACTAGAAATGCCTATGGGGCATTCTTTTATTACCTGATCATTATTTCTATAAGTAAACCTATATATTTTTATATATTCTGAAAGGTATGATCAAATGTGATTTTTGAGAGTTGGAATCAACTCAAAAGCTTTTATGGTTGAATTTTGAAAAATGTTTGAATGCAGAAAAGCTTCTGCCTTGTTATTTTTACCATGGTTGATCTATCTATACAAATGTTTTGAATCCAACGGGCTTGGATTAAGTATTTCAGTATCTTTCTAACAAAATTAGTTTCATGCATTGTGGTTCAGTGAGTCGAGCTGGGTTGATTTTTGAATCTATGTACAGAACTGTGTCTGAAATTAAATGAATAAAACTAAATTTGAATTGTTGGATCGCGCGGGATGTCTAACTGGGCCGGCCCACTACGCACAGCGCACAAGCGGGCTGGTTAGTGGTTGTCCCCACGCGTCAGTGAGACGGGGAGGGGCGAAGCGGTATGGGGCAATGTGGACCGTGGGATCTAGTTCTAATCGAACGGCTACGGTTCATCGTCCATGTCGGGCAGCACCGGCGAGACAGAACCCTAACGCGGCAGGTGGGGGTCATGGGAGGCTCACCGGGGCTCAGACGTGGGTCGGCGACGGGGGCGAATGACGAAGTTGACGACGGCGGTTCTCCTGGTACCGGCAGCTCCTCCTAAGGCAGCTCCAATCAACGGCGCCTCTACTCCTCTACAGCGGCGAACTCCGGCCAAATTCCAGTGATACGCTGCTCGCCTTGCTCCGGGAGTGAGGTGGGGTGATCAGTGAGAGGTGGGGAGTGAGATGGTGTGACGAAAACGAGCGGTGGAGGCCTCTACTTATAGTGGCTGAAGGGTACCGACGGGCGCAGGCTGAGCTCGTCGTGGTCAACGGCACAGAGTGATACTGGCATGGGCGACGGTAGGGGCGGTGCGGTGCTCCCTGGCGAAGCTCAACGGCGTGGTCTTGCGGCGTGGGGCGGTGCTGATCGGTCGGAACGTCGCGGTGCTCTAAGCGGGTCCGACGGCGATTTTAATGTCGCACAGCGCGCGTGGTCCGTGCGACGGAGAACTGGCATGTCTGGCGGGGTGCTTGGGTGCTGGTGATCATCCCTAAAAGCGGCGAGGGCGGCGCGCGGTCTGTGGGTGCTGGTCGAGCACGGCGCTCTCGGCATGGTCGCAGAGGAACTGGGCGCTTGCGTTCTGGGTGGTCCAGGGGCTGGCTGCGCTCGGGGCTGGGACAGTGGGTGGCGGTGGACGGTGGAGTGCCTGCTAGACATGCTTGCTAGGCTTGGTGTTGCTCGTAGCTTGCTGTCGACAATGGGGTGGCAAGGTAAGGCTCGGTATGCTTGCCATTAATGGCTAGGTTTGCTCGCAGTGGTGCTAAAGATTGTTAAAGAGGCTAGATGATCTACTAAGAGCTGGTTGCAACCAGAGAGGGAACAAGGTTGGCCAATTTTACTGCTACAAATAGTGTTTGTTGTTTGTTTGTTTGTTTGATGCCAGCAAGGTGTTTGATGAAATGGCTGCAAGAAGTCTAAATTTGAATTTTGGATTCAAACTTGGTGGGTTTACTAGGCACATGCTAGGGAGTGTCTGGTTAGTTGGATTAGTCAAGGGGCACTGATTTGGTTGGTTTTTGAAAATGTGTGATCTTCACATATGATAAAGATTCAATTTTGAGTTGTCATTTGAATGGGGTTGCCAAATGTTTCTGCAAGTTTGAAAGGTGGGCTTTGATTCACTTTTACTTGGTCTAGCAAGGGGTGAAAAGAATTGGAGAAGTTTCTGTTTGAAATCTTGGACTATAAACACTCAAAGTGACCTAGTGAACAAGATTGGCCAAAATGACCATTTGCTTTATTTGATTTGTTTTTGATTTTCTCTTTATTTGTTACTGTTTGGAAATGTTTTAGATGATGTTATATTTGTGTTTAAATCATTTCTTGTTATTTAGGTTAATCACACAAGATCATTCCTGCATTAATCAAATCATAACATTCACACATGCATTCATATGATTTAAATTAATCAAAGTTTTTTGTTAACCCTAATTTTAGTGATTAGAGTTTGATGCTCATTGTTTTATATTTTTGGGATGTTACAGCTTGTCAAGTGTGACAATGTGCCTATTCACATTGTGATAACTTTGGAACCTAAGAAGGCAATCCCGTTTCGAGCTATGTACATGCTGAAACCATTCTAGTGGGCCACTTCTTTGTCCCTGTTCGTACTAAATAGGATTTGTCAGTTGGTCAGAAATGGGTTAGGTGTAACAATAACTTCAAAGAGGTTTACATGCAACGTGTATGCAATGGTGCCCTTCACTTCATGGGAAAGAGACTCACCCCAACTCTGACCATATGAGGAAGTGGAAGAAGAAGTGGGCGCACGCGATCTGGACGGAGTCCAATGGTGTCCGAAGACCTCATCCTTCCGGATGGAGTATGCCAGGCTGATGGAGCTCTCCAAGGTTGTGATGAACTGTTGAATGAATGTTTACTTGTTTCATGATTTTCTCGAATGCTTAACTAACACATTTTTTATGTCAGACATTCTCGGTGGATCTCCTTAGCAATCCCGTGGACAACTTGCTCAGATGGAGCTCATCTTCACACCTAAGCCTCTTATTGAGAAGAATTTGTACGCCATCTAATAATTGATCCAGGCTATGGACCACCTTGCTAATAACAAGATACAAGGTTGATTGTACGCTCTCATGCCTATATGAGAGAGTAGGGAATGGCTGAGATGCTGGCTTCGGAGGAACTATTCCTAAGAGGAGGGCCCGGCTATGCTACATTCTTAGTGGTACTACTTACCTATCTTAGCTCTATGATGGTGTGAATGATCTGATTGAACAAGAACTATGTATATTTTGGGAGGTGGTAAAATATCCCCTCCATTAGCTAGGCTCTATGAAACTATCGTCGGAGGTAGTACATAGTTACCCCTCTAGAGATGAACTGCTACGTTGCACTGCTATGTTTAATTTCTGGTTGAACAAATTGTGATGAATTGCTATATTGAACTACTTATAGAGTTGCTTGTGCTAAACACATTTGTGATAAACTGCTTGGTTGTTCAACTGCTTGTGATGAAATACATTTGTGATGAACTTCTTGTTGGAACCAAAGAAGTGTGTTTCTGTACTTGGTGGGCCGATGATGGCAACCAAACACAAGGGCCTCAGATCTTTTATTTAGGCAGAAAAAATGTATATAGGCTACCAAAGGGTTTACACATTCTGGCCTAGAGGCTGTTTCAAGCTAGCACTTCCTATCTTAGCACTGTCAGGTTGGGTTGAGATTTGGCTGCAGGCTACCAAACATGACCTAATGTTCTATGCCAGACAATAATTATTTGAAAATTTTTACACCAAATTTGATCGAAATAAACTAAAATGCAGATTCATAAAAAACTTCATAAAGAAAATACATATGATACTCCTTGAATTTTCACTGAAGATTGTTATAAAAAACTGCACTATAGATGCAACTTTTAGATTTGAAATGACCATTTGTGTAAGTGAATTCTAGTACAACATTCGCATGATACAACAAAATTCAAGAAATAAAATACATAGCACAACTTTAATCACAAACAAAATTTAGTACGTACCAATTTTAGCTAGTTGGGAAAAAGACAATTTGCTTCACATAAAGAACTAGGTAGATAATGAAACAACTGCTGACTTTATTACTCGCTCTATCTTGGAGAATATAAAGCAATTTTTTTTCGAGACTAACTTTGAACAATAATTTAGTCATTCAAATATGAGTTATATATCATCCAAAATTATATCACCGTATTCACGCTTCAAAGAATATTCCAATGGTATATTTTTGGATGACATATAACATATATTTGGTTGACTAAATTATTAGTCAAAGTTTGATACTCACTCTGACCCATATTAGTTGACTTAGATTTGTCTAAATTCAAATGTATCTAGACATGTTTTAGTGGTAGATATATTTGAATCTAAAAAAATCCCAAACGCTAAAAAGCAACCGGTGGCTGAATTGCTCTATCGAGCCATCGATCCATGGTCGTCGGATCGGCTTGATTGAAGACGATCTCGCGCTCATTGTGCGACCCGTCCCGACAAACTTCACATGGTCCGGACCCACCTGGCACATGTCGGCGAGGAGAAGATAACTTCCGCCTCTCTTCTTTCCCCATTCTCATTTGGCAGTTCTCTCCCCCTTCTCCTTTACTCTGTCGTTCCCCTTCCTCAAAATACTATGTCGTTCCCCAATCCTTCCTTCTCTGCTCTCTAGAGTTCCGGCGAACGGGAGGGCGAGACTTAATGGAGGAAAGAGAGGAGAGCGCGCCGGCCATTGAATTTGTCTTCAGAGATCAGAGGAGCGAGCCGGAGGTGGGAGTTCGTCGGCAGTGGGGGAGGTGCGCGGGAGTGCATCGATCTTTGCGGCTGATATTGACCCGCGAGAAATTATAGGGAGCTCGCCGGTGTAGGGAGAGGAACGGGAGTACACCGAGCTCGACAACAAGGATCGACCCGCGTGCAAGTGCGGGTAACTCGTAGGTGGAGGGCGAGGCACGCAGGAGGGCATGGAGCTAGGACACGGGGATGTCTACATCGTGTTTGTTAAGGTTAGTTCATGTGCTGGAAATGCTCGGGATACAAGCAATTTGTGAATCCATGCCTTATAAATGTGAATCCACAAGTATTTTTGTCAGATTTTCTCTGTGGATTTCATCTCACAACCATATCCACCGCTCCATGTTTTCCCCATGGCTGGGTTAGTTGTGCGTGTAGTACACGATTTAACCCACAATCTAATAGGAAAACTGGCAAAATAGGATGGAGATAGATCATGGACACAAAAGATGCGTGTAGATTCACAGGTTCTAATGTTTCTAGGCATTTTGGGCACTCAAGTTTGTCCTATTCATTATGTATTTTTGCTAGTTTTCCTGCTTACGATACGGAACAAGGATTACTCCTGCATAGAAAGTTCATAGACTAGGATAAGTTTCACATCAATTTTGCGCAGGTGTTGGGAGGGGTGTGTGTCTAATTATTCTTCATAGGTAAGTTGCTTTTTTATCATAGTTAAATGGCTACCACCATTCCAACTAAGATGATTATATATAGTAGTCTTTGTTGTAGGCTGGGGTTGGGGAGTTAATTTAAGTTGTTTCTTCATTATCGTTAAGTTGATTGTATGATTTAGTGCAATGATGTTAAAGTAGAGCACACCAATCCAACTTGTGTGGGAAGCACAATGTAGCAACCCAACTGTAAAAAGCAAAAAAAAATGTATGATTTAATTAAGTTGTTTTTTGTAACATGGGAGTTGCTTAATTAGTTGTTTGCTTCTGTAGAATATTTAAGTTCAGTAAATATACTAAGTTGCTTCTGTCACCATACTTAAATGGTTACCACCATTTTAACTAAGTTGATTACATGTAGTAGGCTTAGTTGTAGGATAGGACTGGGAGAGTTAATTTAAGTTTTTTTACACATAAAACGGTAGGGAAGGCCCCTACTGTGTCATTTTCATTTATAAAATATTTAAATTGTTTCTTCATCATAGTTAAGTTGATTTGTAGGATTTAATTAAGTTGTTTTTTGCAACATAAAGTAGTTCTGTTTTGACTAGTTGCTTTTTATAGAATGTTTTAAGTTCATTAAATAGAACTAAACTGATATTGCTTTAGAATAATGACTAAGCGTTTTCATTGGCTACAACTACACACCGATGTAGCAGGGACATATAGCTTTTGGTTCTAATATTGGACACCTTATTGCCATGACTGGTCCTAACGATGCACCTACAACTAATGTAGTTGCCCCTAGAGCTAATGTAGCCCCACCAAGCACGTAGGATCATACTTCGGCAGCACCTGGAATTAACGTAGCTAATGTTGGACCTACCCCAACCGCATGAGTACAACTAGTCCGCAAAAGCAAATACATCAAAAATAGTTGTTGTTGGACCTTCTGTAGTTGCACCGAGTACACAATGATCCAGGCAGTGCGTCCACTTCTCATTTGCATGTTATTTCCTTCATAGATTTTGGCGAAAATATGAACCGTTTTATGTTTTGTGCAAATTGGTAGGAATTGAGCCTCCCCGCAATATGGTTAAGCTAAACAAGCTTGAACACAAGAAACTTGTTAAAAATCATCACAGGTTTTATTGTAGGTTAAGTCTAGTTGCAGCCATTACCCAATTGGGTTGTAGATGGGACCATGCAAAATTAGATCATGGTGTCTGATTAATTGCTTATTTGAATCCCTAGCAACTCGATAGGGTACATGTTTTCCATCTAGTTTTTTTATTGCAACCCCTAAGTTGCAACTGGGATCATGTAGAGTTGTATCATGGTGTCTAATTAGTTGCTTTTATTTAAATCCCCGCAACCAAGTTTGGGCACATGATTTTATCTAGTTGTTTTTACTATAGCCTAAGTTACAGTTGGGATAATTTAGAGTTGTATGGTGATTCCTAATTATTATTTTTAATCTAAGCAGCCAAGTTTAGGTACATGAATTTTCATCTAGTTGTATTTTACTATAGCCTAAGTTGCAGTAGGAATTTTTTTTTCACAAGTGACATGATTATTAATTAGAGTCCATGTGTTTTTGTTGCATGTAATTAATGTGATCACATTTCGTCTTCCATTATTGCACGTGTTAGGGGCGATATATGTAGGTATCCAAATGATTAGGAGCATTAGCATGTGATTATCCTAAGTTTCTCGCAATGTTTTATTAAGTTGATTATCCACTTTAGTTTAAGTTGTTTACACTTTACTCTAAGTTGTTTATCATGTTTCATTAAGTTGATTGATGACTTTAGCTTAAGTTATTTTCTAGTTTAACTAAAGTTTCTTGTCCCCTTTCATTAAATTTATTAGCCATTGTAGCTTAACTTTCTCCCACTTTATTATAAGTTGCTTATCCCCATTTTTGTATCTTTTCATGGAACATATGTAATATGTTCTGCTTTTAGCAACATCCCAACTGATTAATTGTCTTATCTCATTTTATTAAGTTGATTACAAGAACCTCTTAAGTTGCTTTTTCATGCCTATCCATGGACTAGAGGTTATTTTTGTACTGCTTTACCAAGCAATCAGCCGAATTGATTTGTTGCTTATCCTATTTTATTAAGTTATGTATTGTAACCTCTTAAACTGTTTTTATTCTTATCCATGGACTAGGGGTTATTTTTGTCCTGCTTCATCAGGCAACCATCTAGATTGATTAGTTGCTTGTCCCATTTTATTAAGTCGTGCAATGTAAGCTCTTAAGTTGCTTACACATGATGCTAATTCATGCAAAAAGGTTCTTTTGCAAATCCTGCAGTGGCCCCCCAATCAGCGTCAATCCCATTGGAGCCTAGAGCGAGCTCCAAAAAATTGAGGCATCCATGACGTCTAGCGCAAGAGCCAGCCAGTTCCCCCAACCGCATCCATCCCGTTGTTGGCGCATAGAGCAAGGTCAAGCCGATGGCGATGACCATGACGCTTAGCGCAAGTACAAGCTGATCATGGCCCTTGACCAACGTAAGTTTCTTATCCATTTTAATTAAGTTACTCACTTTGAATTGTTAAGTTGCTTATTGAAACTTTGTTATGTTATTTATACATCTATGGAGTTTTTTATGGATTGTTTCCTATGTTCTGATTTTTGTGTGTTTTCCATCTGATACAGGTTGTTTATCCACCTTAATAAGTTACTTATTGCTACTTGTTAAGTTGCTTAATGAAAAATGTTAAGTTATTCTACATCCATGGTGCTTTTGTTGCTTCATCATATTCTAAGTTACTTACACATAGTGTCGATCGATGGAGAGTGTCCTTTGGCTAAGGTTCTTTTACATAAGTACTTTGTCATGTCATAGATGTGCTAACTTGCTTACACGTAATGTCGATCCATAGATAGTGTTCTTTTGCTAAGTTGCATTTAGATAATTGCTTTGTTGGTGCATGCATAGAGTGTTATTAGAATACAAAGCAAGTTTGATGCAGTGATTGGATATATGCATACTATGTTATGCAAGGGGGTTCCTCTTATTTTTTCTTGCATATACTTGGGTATCAATGAATTGAACCAAGTTACTTCACATTTTACTATATAGCAACATGTGGAGTGCCCTATGTATCCTATTATTTGTCCCAATTTTTGTGACTTTTGATATTTTTCCATAGACTAAATTGCTCTTTTGTTTTCCTCATGTTCTACTTAAGAAGCATATGGGCTACCGTAACTATGTGTTCTAATTGTCCCAGGGTTCACCTTGTGTTGTTTCCTCGCACAACTAAGTTGCTGCATTGATACAATCATGTTATACTTAACAAGAATCTAGGATTCGCTAACTATGCAGTTAAGTTATCCCCATGATTATACTAGTATTTCTCATACAACTAAGTTGTTGCATTTGATATAATCATGTTCTAGTTAACAAACAACCTGGTGTTACCTATGTATGCAATTTAGTTTGTCCTAGGGTTCACACTATGTTGTTTTTTCATACAACCAAGTTTCCGCAGCGGTATACCCATGCCCTACTTGAAAAGAACCTAGGATTCTATAGCACCAAAACTAGTTGTATCATGTATGTGCTCTTGTTGTACATACAATACAAGTTAGTTGCAGTTTTCTACCAACTAAGTGTGATCTTGTCAGTGCTCTTTTTTTCCAGGCCTTTCCAGGCAAGTCAGGGTACAACGAGCTGGCAAAGATTACGGAGATTGCTTGTGTACTGAAAGGTCGAAGAAGGTTGTGTGCATGTACTCTGTTGTACCTGCTTGTCACCAACAAAAGCGGCAGGTGCTTGTCACTACCTCCTATGCAGCTTGTCCCTCATCATCGATGGCTCCATGCCAAAGTGGCCTTGCTAACGGCTGAGGACTAGGGTTGCAGATGCGGGGCCCGCTTAGGCCCGCAAAACATGACAGACAGTACAAATTGTACTACGTGTGCAGGTTGAAACCATTCTACAAATTATACTAGGGATCGTGAGCCGAGACGAAATCGGTTGCCCGCTTACCCGCCCCGCCTGCAACCCTACTGAGGACCTTGTTTAGTATAGAATTCTTGGAGTTTCAAAATTGACGAAATCACGGAACTCTGGAAGGGTAGTGTTCTCTCTGGTGGCTAGTATCAGGAGCAAGTGATGGTCAACCACCCTAACACTAGTGGAAACGAGGCCTTTGGTTGAGCCTGTAAATGGGCTTTAACACCGGTTCTTCTACGAACCGGTGTTAAAGGGGGGCCGTACCAGCGTGGCCCGTGCAGCAAAAAGGAGCCCCCCTTTAACACCGGTTTGTGGCACGAACCGGTGTTAAAGGCCCCTGCACCAGTGGCCCGCGCAGCCCCCCCTTTAACAACGGTTCAAGCCACGAACCGGTGTTAAAAGGGGGCTATATAACACACCGCAGCCCACACCCCTCTCTTCTATTTTTTCACTCTCTCATTTTGGAGCCTAGCAAGAGGGTGAGAGGTGTGCTAGTTTGTGTTTTTTTCCTATGCACAAGAGGTGTTCGGTGAAATGACCGAGAGCTCAAAATAAGTTTTCTCGTTGCTCTTTCCTTCTCGATCGAGGTCGGCAACTATCCTTTCATGTGTCATTGATGTACCATATATATAAATGGTCATCTTCCTATTAATTTTCGATATATACTATATATTAATGCAGATGAACCGGCAATGGATGTACGGTGACCGACGCACTTCCTAGTACATTACGGGCCTCCAAAATTTTATCGTTGTGGCTAATGCAAACCGTGGTCACAATGGTTTTATATGTTGTCCGTGTGTTCACTGTCAGAACAAGAAAGACTACTCAAATACCAGAACCATTCACGTCCACCTGCTTCGATCCGGTTTCATGTCCAGCTATAATTGTTGGACCAAGCACGGAGAAAAAGGGATTGTGATGGAAGACAACGAAGGAGAAGAGGATTATTCTCTTTGATTCTGCTTCCAATTCCATTATATCATGGTTTATTGATTATTATTTTGATTGAACTCTATTCTCGTAAAGTGCGCGCATCAGGGACCTGGCAATAACTTATGTGAGTACTATGTTTGCGAGTTCATTCGCAACACGATATGTGCGACGGGCCAAGCCGCACTAGAACAACTTAGAGTAAGTAAACAAAATACACAACATTATTTTATTACCATCAATTGTGTTGAGTTTTATTCTTATATATATTGATCCCATTCTTCATATATATTCAGATCGAACGGATGCGGGACCAACTCCTACCATTTGACCGCATACGAGCCATTCAAGAGGAATTGACGGGGTTCATACTTGATGAGGTCGTCACGCCTGGCGGAGAACTCTTTAGATATCCACCAAAATGAACGTTGTATATATGTTTAAACGTGTTTGTCTTGTACTTGATGCTTCAACGGTTACGGAGAATACCACACAATGACGATGTTTGTGTATAATAATAGTTGCTTAATTATTCATGTACTCGTATGTACCAATGACGATGTATGTGTATACCGCTCCCGATCGATTCCCCCTCCCCCCCTCCCCGTCCCCGCCGCGCCGTAGAAATACGCCCAGAACGGGGCGGGGGCAGAACTCTGTCGCGACAGAGATTTATGCCGTTTTCCTGCCGCGGCAGAGATTTATCTCTTTTTCCTGTCCCGGTGTTACGAACCGGTGTTAAAGGGGAGGGGGGGCTGAGCGATGCGGCAGCCACATGTGCGCCACCCTTTAACACCGGTTCGTATAAGAACCGGTGTTAAAGGGGGGCTCTAACACCGAAACCTCAACAGCGGTTCTACGACCGCTGTTAGAGGGCCTTATGAACCAGTGTTAAAGGCCCCAGTTTGCACTAGTGTAAGTTTATGGCCTACGTCGGTTTGCAAGGAATTTGATGGTGTTGCCTCTCTTCCTCCTACTCCTATGCAGCTTTTGACTTTTGTGGAACCCGGCCGACTTGCTAACCTCGTTCGTTGTCAACCTTATCCGATCCTTGAATCGTAATACTTTTAGATATTGAATTTGTAATAAAAGGATGTGTGCATCGACTGATGCAGAGGCCAGGGTTTTACTCTCTTTTAAAAAAAACTTAATTTTGGGCTGTTTTAATGCCATGGTAGTAATTTCTAATAATTAACTTCTACTGAATCTTGGTTTGCGGCAGAAATCTTTTGGTTCAGCCTAACCGGCCATGGTGGTGTCTATCTTCAAGTTTCTACTCCTACTTTTGGTCTCTATATAGTACTCTCTCTGATCCATATTAGTTGACTTCAATTTGGATGTATCTAGACAAGTTTTTGTAATAGATACGTGCAAATTGAAGTCAACTAATATAAATCAGAGGGAATACTGGAAAGGCAGTCTCCAAACAAATACTATTAGGTTTTCTTTTTACTGACAGGTAGGGTCCACGAGGAGGCTGAACGAGATGCTCTCACATTGCTTTGCTCAACCATCGACACTTGTTTCAAACAAATGGGCATATTAGCCAGAATGTGACTTGAAAATTTGGACCGGCAAGTCAATTCTTTGCTTCAGAATGAAGGCCTGGAAAATTTAGTACCCCCGATTGAAAATCAAAGTATTCCCCATGTTAATACCCCGAGCTCTGCCCTGCCCCCGCTACGAAATATGTTGATAGATTATACAAATGTGTTTCAGAATTAGGGATGGGTAGTTCTGCATTGGGATGCAATCTTCAGTTCAGTCGTTTTATCCTTAGTGGATGTCATACTGATAAGTAGTTTGTCTTTCCTACTGTATTATTGCGTGTTTAGGAAGAATCCTATTTTTTTGGGACGCATAATTCCCGTGGATCCTCAAGCGTGACACATGTCCCAACGACTGCCTTCAATCTTGCTTTTGCTACAAAAGGTTCCGTGTTTGTTACAAACATCCTGATTTTGCCATATTACAGCAAAAAACGGTTTAGTCGTGCTGGGTGAGGAACGTGAATCGTGTCGAGGTGGTGGAAGTGGCCGATGGCAGGAAGAGCTCGAGGCTGGCGAAAGGGCGGGGGAGCGTCGGCGGCGTGCTTCGGACTCGCTCCTATGATGCGGAAGGAGCAGCGGTGGCATGCTCGCGAGGGAGATAAGAACGTTTGGGGAAGGAGACGAGGTGGGGCCCTGCTGTGCGAGGCGGATGCACGCGTGCGAAGCGAGGATCCTTATCATTTTTCCTTTTTATAATGTGTTTGGTGTGTAAGAGGCCTCTCTTAGCCACCTTGTGAAGGGGTTCGCAGCAGAAAAGAAAAAATTCTGGCGGCCAGGACCCACCATACACCGCCCGCGTCACCAATTGCCGACGCCATTCACCCCGCCGCCATCCGCCGGAGCGCCGCCGGCCTAGAAGCTCCGCCGCCGCATCGACCTTCCAAGTAGGGCTCTCGGCTTGGGTTGAGGAAGGGGCCGCCACCACCGGCTCCGCTGCGGCACCGCGTGGGAAACACCCGATGGCGCCCGCCGGCGGCAACGACAAGAGGGAAGGAGGGAGGGAGGTCTCTGTAGGGGTGGCGGTGGGAGGGGGCGCCCAGTCACCTCACTTTCGCTTGCTGGTTATTTTCCGCAAGTTAATATTTAGCTAAGAGAGTAAGATAGATTCATGGACATTTAGAGATGAGTTGACTTCGGCGGGATGCAAACATCCAATCCAGCATGGCAATCCTTATCAATGGGCTTGGATCAACCAGAACCGGCATCGATCTCTTGCCTAGCCCCTGCTAATCAAGGATATGCATGGAGCACAGGAATTATTAGGTAGAGGGAGGAAGAACAAGAAAAATACTACGAAGTGGACCACCAGAGTATCTAGTTAGTAGTAGAAGAATTCACCGCCTAAGAATCTGCCGTAGAGTGCCATGGCAAGGAGGCAGACGGCGATGTAGAGCAGGAGGACGGAGAGCTTGGCTCTGAAGATGGCGAAGAGGAGCTTCACCATGAACACCACCAGTAGCAGGTCGAAGAGCAGCGTCAGCGCCACCTCCACTTCATGGGCCATCGTGCGAGCGTCCACACCACACGCGCTGAGAGACGTGGCCCCTGCTCCTCTATATATATGTCGGCCTCACAGCATCTCCACTCGCCAATCCAGGATGTCGATCCGGACGTCAAAATTACGTCAGGACGCCGAAAATCGGCCAGTCGCATACCAGGGACTTGTTTTCGTCTGAATTTTGGCGTGTTTTGGTCCGGACTATCCAGGCCGTACCCAGGATCCCGGGTACGCCCTGGAAACGCCGGACTTAGCGAAAACGGGCGTGGGCCAGCTCTGTCAGCGAGAGAAGGCGCCACTCCCGCCACTAAACCGAGCTCCCGCCCTTTTCTTCCCCCTCCCGCATTTCTTCCTCATTCCCCCACTCCCGCCACTCCGCCGAGCCCGACGCCCGACATGCCGCCCAAGAGCTTCGTCTAACCCAGATCGATCCTCGGCGAGGGTCCGGCCCAAGAGCTCCCGCCCTTTTCTTCCCCCTCCCGCCTTGAACTCTCTTCCATTTTGACAAACTTGACACACTTTCATTTTGCAGTTGCATCGTGCACTTGCTCTGTTTCGAGAGGACATGAAGATGGAGTTCAAGTTCTATCATGTCTTCGAGCAAATCGAGCATTGCGAGAAGTGGCGGGACACTCGCCTGAGTCTCTCCAAGAGCAAGGACGGCGTCTACAACCCCGAGGCCCCGGCCGCTGCTGCCAGCGAAGGAAGACCTGAGCTCGGCCAGAAGAAGGCGAAGATGCTCAAGGTCGCCGGACCTCCCGCCGAGCGTCTTCAGGCTTCGATCGAGAAATGCATCACCGATACGAGGGCGCAGGCCGAGAAGAGGGCTGAGAAGAGCGAGGAGCGCTGGAAGCAACTGATCGAGACACAAGGGGAAAAGGTGGCCCTCATCAAGGACAACCTCGCCGAGAAGAAGGCCAACTACGCCGCCAAGAAGCGCAACACGGACCTTAAGTTCCTGATGGGCGGCGAGGACACGTCGAAGATGAGCTCGCCAGTCAAGGCCTGGTACATGGTGCAACGTCAGACCATCCTGCAGGGCGTGATCATGGCTTCCCCTTCTTCTGCGCCGAACGTGCCTGCGCCGAACGCTTCCATGCCGAGCTCTGCTTCTACTTCCTCCAACCCGGCGGCCATCAACGGCGAGGCGGACGATAACGCCGTGTCGGCCACACCGCAGGAGCCCATCCCCATCGACGACTGAGAGTCATTTCCCCTATTTTGTAATAAAAATCAGCCGCCGAATTGTGGGCGTACATGTCGAACACCTTGTGGCCGAGCACTCGCCGCCAGGAACGATAAAGATTTAAATATATCGTCATTTTGTGTTCGCTTGGGTACTCGGCCTGGGTACGCGAGTGGGAAACTGAGCGTACCCAGACCGAAATCAGATTCCGTCTGGTCAAAAAAAGTTCGAATTTCAGCCTAGGTTCGTCCACGAATGGAGATGCTCTCATGGGCTCAGATAACCAATCTGGGTTTGCGTTGTTACTCCTGCATTTACGGAGTTACTAGTACAGTATATGACTTTTAGCCACGCTGACGAATTGATTTTATTTGATCTAATCTGTTGCACACAACACAAGCCACGCGGACGACGGAAGGACGGCGACAATCGGGAGCCTGGCAGCCATCCAGCGCTTCCCCGTTTTCCCCTTCTCCACGTTATTTCTCTTTGCACCACAAAGGTCGCAAATACCATGGGAATACCTTCCGAGCGGAATCAATTCAATGGCTCTATCGCCGTACGTCGACCACAGACGAGGTCGAATGGACTGAACAGACGTTGTGCGACCACAAACACAACTATTTAGTCAACCGATGAGAGATGGGGAAGATTGTTGTCGCCACAAAGAGAAACTACACGGAGTACGAGCTCACTAACATGTTAGCATCGCATGTTAGTAACCCTGCTCTGCCCTGCCCCATGTTAGGATTCGGGTCTCTTTGTACCCATTGCTGGGCTGCTATGATGGGCTGGCACCGATGGACCGAGGTTAGGTTTTATGCTACTTATATAGAGAGGAGGCGACTGTCAATGACCCGGTGCACCAGGAGGTACCCACTACAAGCAGCAGCACCGGAGAGAAGCCTGAGACTCCAACGGTGCGGCCCAAAAGGACTAGGAAGCTTCCTGGATGGCTCACAGGCCATGACCTGGGCTGTTGAAGCCTGTTTAATAGAGTAGTGACTTTCCTTCTTTATATTGGGGAGGCGTAGCTCCAGGTTGACGCGGCTAGGAACCGGACGGCAGTGTCGTATGTACGAACTTGCTCGGGGGTGGACAGGAGGAACGAGCTTAATACAGCCTTATTCCTTCGATTGATCTGTAGTAGTTGGCGAGATCCTCCGGGATCTTACATCTGGTATCAGAGCCCACCGATCCCCCACCAGATTTTTCTTCGATCTGGATTTTCCAGCCCACCCACACCAAACTCGCTTCGCTTGCCGCCGCCGCGCCGAGATCATGGAGAATCTGACACCGGAGTCGAAGGCCCTCTATGAGATGCTCCGGGCGGATACCAAGGAGGCTTACGAGCAGCATTTCCTCAATCACAAGAAGGAGATCATGGACACCGTCCGCACCTTCGTCGACGACACCAACAAGCAGTTCAGGGCGGTTTCCGACGACATCCTCCTAATACATGCGGACATGGGCGCAGAGTTGGCTGAGGTCAAATCCGCCCTCGGATCCGAGTTGGCGGCTACCAAGTCCAAGCTCAGTGGCGAGATCGCCCAACTCTCGGCCACGGTGGAGAGCGCCATGTGTCTGAACTCTTCCCATGTTCCATGCGGGGAGGTGTTGGCGCCGATCTGGCAGTCTGGGGAGCGTTCTGCCGACACTCATGGGCACTGCCGAGTAATCCAACACGGGGGATGGCCTGTGTTCCTCACACGCCACCTTCGGCAGGAGGTACAATTTCTGCTCTCAACTCCTCTCCTTCGTGTTCACTAGGTGTTGTGGTAAACTCAAATTCTAATGCATCTGCTCCACGGGTCGAACTACCATCGTTTGAGGGTTCCAACCCCAAATTATGGCAGCGCAGATGTGAAGAATATTTTCGCCGCTGGGGAACTCCTACTTGCAATTGGGTATCCTATGGCTCCAGTCAGTTTTCTGGTGCTGCGGCGACTTGGCTCGAAGCTTATCTGACCAAATTTCCTCAGTCTGATTGGTCTGATTTTGTCAAGGCGGTTCAGGCTCGTTTCATGCGGAATCAATACCAAGTTCTCCTCAGGCGATTGTATCACATCTCTCAGACTTCTACGATAGCAAACTATGTTCATAGGTTCTCTGATTTGGTGGACACCTTGTCTGCCTATGACTCTCACCCAGATCCAATGAATTTTTTGACGTGATTTCTGGATGGACTGCAGCTTGGTGTCAAAGTTTTGGTTGCCATTCAACAACCACCTGATCTGGATTCAGCTTTCACTATGGCTCTCTTGTATGAGGAACTGGGAGAAGGAATTGTGCCCACCCAAATCCGTCAGCAACCATCTTATTACCCTCCTTTCAGCCTAGTTCAACAGCCTGCTCCACCACCACCACCACCTGCTAAGTGGTTTTCCAAAACAGTGGAGGAGAAGAAACAGGTGGCTCGGTCAGTTTCTGATGATCGATGGAGCACCTTGAAAAAATATCGTCGTGCTAAGGGGCTCTGTTTTGTCTGTGGTGAAAAATGGGGCAGGGATCATACTTGTAATAAGTCTATCAACCTGCATATAGTTCAAGAGATGGTTAACTGCATGCAACCTAAAGAACTTGAAGCAGATGAAGAGGGGGAAATACACCAAGGGCAGATGATGATGATGATGATGATGATGATGATGATGATATCGGCTGCATCAGCTCAACACACGTCGTCTTCCTAGAAGTCTATGCGTCTAAGAGTGCAGGTCCAAGGGGAGCACTTGTTATTCCTGGTGGATTCTGGCGGTTCTTCTTGTTTCTTGGATCAAGGTAGATCTCATTTGTTCTCTGGTAAGAAATCCTTGCAGCAACCTCTCAGATTTCAGGTAGCTGGTGGTGATATCTTGGTCTGCGGGTGGACATGAGTTCCAGGATACATTCCGTGTTTTGCCGTTAGCCAGCTATGATGGTATCATCGGCCATGATTGGCTGGCTAAGCACAACCCGACTCTCACACACTGGTCACATAACTGGCTTGCTCTGATGTCCGAGGATCAGTTAATGGTTCTGCATGGTGAAGGGAGTGTGGATGTCAACCCTACACTTATTCAGTTACACTTAGTGCAACCTGTGGGCAAGGAACAGGAGGCCACTACTGTGGAAATTCAGCAATTATTGGACAAATTTCTTTCAATTTTTGAGGTCCCATCTGGTTACCGCCTCGCCACCAATACGATCAGCATATTCCTTTGGTTCCTGGGGCTAGACCTGTTTCGATGCGACCCTATCGTATTGCCCCGGAGCTCAAGAATGAATTGGAGAGACAAATTCAGGAAATGCTGTCATAGGGTGTTATTACGCATAGCAACAGTGCCTTTGCATCTCCAGTGATCATGGTCCAGAAGGGTGAACCTAAAGAAAAACAGTGGCGGCTTGTGGTTAATTATCGTCATTTGAATGCGCTCATAGTCAAAGGAAAGTATCCACTACCGATTATCAATGAATTTCTTGACGAACTAGCTGGGTCCAAGTGGTTTTCTAAGCTCGATTTATGAGCTAGGTATCATCAAATTCGTTTGGCGTCTGGCGAGGAGTACAAAACAACATTTCAAACTCACAACGGGCACTTTGAGTTCCGAGTTATGGCGTTTTTGGCTTAACAGGTGCTCCTGCGACCTTTCAATACGCCATGAATGCCTCTCTTGCCCCTGTTTTGAGGAAATTTGCTCTGGTCTTTTTCGATGACATCTTGATTTACAGCAACAGTTATGAGAATCATTTAGTTCACTTGCAGATAGTCTTGTCTATGCTCTAGAGGGTTAAAATTTCCAAGTGTGCATTTGCGCAACAGAAGATTGCATACCTAGGGCACGTTATTTCTGCTGATGGTGTGTCGACTGATGAAACCAAGATAGCTTCTGTGAAAGATTGGCCAAGGCCTATGACCTTGAAGGAATTGAGGGGTTTCCTTGGTCTTAGCGGCTATTACCGCAAATTCATCCACCATTATGCGATCATCAGGCACCCTATTACAACATTGTTGAAAAAAGGATCTTTGTTCGTCTGGACTACAAACCATGAGATTGCCTTTCTTGTTCTGAAGGATGCTTTATCTACAGATCCAGTCTTGGCTCTGCCGGATTTTTCAGTGCCTTTTGTGGTGGAAACTGATGCGTGCGATGTTGGTATTGGCGCGGTTCTTTCTCAGAAAGGGCATCCTTTGGCGTTTGTTAGCAGAGCTTTGGGTCCGAAGAACAGGAGTTTATCTGTTTATGAGAAGGAATATCTGGTCATCCTTTTAGCTGTTCAACAGTGGCGCTCGTACCTTCAACTGGGCGAATTCATCATCAGGACTGATCATAAGAGCCTAAAGCACTTGGCTGATCAGCGCTTGCATATTGAGTGGCAGCAGCGCGCACTCACGAAACTCATGGGTCTTCAGTATGTTATCCAGTACAAGAAAGGGATCCTTAATGGCGCTGTTGATGCATTGTCGCGCAAGCCAGCTGACGCTTCTCCCCTCATGGCGGTCACGACGCTTGTACATGCACCTTGGCTGGAGATGGTTGTTGACAGCTATACAGCTGACGAACACACACAACAGCTCTTGCAAAAATTGGTTGTGGATCCTCAGGCAGTGCCTCCTTACACTTTATCTGCGGGTCTACTCCGCTATCAGGGTCGTATCTTAGTGGGCCAGAATTCTGATGTGCAACAAATTGTGATTTCAGCATTCCATGATAGTCCTGTGGGGGGCCATTCGGGATTCCCAGATACTTACAGGCGGCTAGTGTCCTTATTTAAGTGGCAGGGAATGAAATCAGCCGTCAGAAATTTTGTCCAGAGTTGCTGTACTTGCCAGCAGGCAAAGACGGAACTCACTCTTCCAGCGGGATTACTTCAACCCCTGCATGTACCTTCCACTCCATGGGAGATGGCTACAATGGATTTTATAGAAGGTTTGCCTCCTTATCGTCAATATAATTGCATTCTGGTGGTAGTTGATAAGCTGTCCAAGTACGCCCATTTTATACCCTTGAAGCATCCCTACACAGCTGCCAAGGTTGCTAAGGTGTTTATTGACAATGTTTATAAGTTGCATAGCCTGCCATTATCCCTGGTGTCTGATCGAGATCCGGTGTTTACCGGTCAATTTTGGCAAACTATCTTCAAAGCTACTGGCACCCAACTGCGTATGAGTATGGCTAATCACCCAGAGATGGGCGGTCAAACGGAACATGTGAACCAATCAATTGAGTGCTACTTGCGTTGTTTTATTAGCGCACATCCGCAGCATTGGTCTAAGTAGCAATCTCTCTGTGAGCTCTGGTACAATACTAACTGGCATTCCTCGCTTGGCAAGTCACCCTTTGAAATGGTTTATGGCAGGCAGCCCCGTTACTTTGGAATTACAGCTACAGATACAGTGGCACCCCTTGATATCCAAGTTTGGCTCAATGAGTGCACATTGATCATGGCGTCTGTCAGGCAGCACAGGATGAAGCATCAAGCTGATAAAAAACATTCTGATCGAATATTTGCAGTTGGTGATGTGGTTTTTCTGAAGCTATAGCCTTACATGCAGACTTCAGTGGTGCGCCGTGCTAATCACAAATTGGCTTTCAAATTTTTTGGCCTTACAGAGTGGCTTACAGATTAGACCTTCCTCAGTCCAGTCGAGTTCATCCTGTTTTTCATGTGTCCCAACTTAAGCCATTTGTTGGTCCTGCTCGTCAGTTAATGCCCAAGTTGCCTTCGCCTGATGTCTTGTTTCAGGTTCCTGTTCGTATTCTTCAACGCTGGGTGCGCCAGCAAGATATTCACACTGTTATACAAGTCCTTGTACAACGGAGTGGGTGCTCGGAATCGCTCGCTACATGGGAAGACTTGGAGACTCTGAAGCAACAATTTCCTCGAGCATCTGCTTGGGGTCAAGCAGATTTTCAAAAAGGGGGGATTGTCAACGACCCGGTGCACCAGGAGGTACCCACTACAAGCAGCAGCACTGCTGGAGAGAAGCCTGAGACTCCGATGGTGCGGCCCAAAAGGACTAGGAAGCTTCCTGGATGGCTCACGGGCCATGACCTGGGCCGTTGAAGCCTGTGTAATAGAGTAGTGACTTTCCTTCTTTATATTGGGGAGGCGTAGCTCCTGGTTGACGCGGCTAGGAACCGGACGGCAGTGCCGTATGTACGAACTTGCTCGGGGGTGGACGGGAGGAACGAGCTTAATACATCCTTATTCCTTCGATTGATCTGTAGTAGTTGGCGAGATCCTCCGAGATCTTACAGCGACAAACCGATCATTCAGTGGATCACGGCACAGAACGGCGGCGGCACTTATCCTCCCACCTCCCTTCCCCTTCATGCTTGCTCTTGTATCTAGTTACCAAATTCTAAAACAATTCATATATGTGTGTGATTGAGTGATTCGAGCATCTGGAGCCTAACATCATCCAGTCTCCACCTTTCCCCAAATCTACCCAATTTTTTTATCCACCTCATACATGCCATGGATTCCGAGCTCAAGGATTATCTGGATGCATGGTTTGCGAGACACGAGCTTTACTTCAACAACCGTATGGCCCTCCTTGACCCATGTTCTAGTCCAACCGACCACAACAACTCCACTGCCGTTGACGTCGTCAGGCCCATGACGGCGAGCTCCGGCACGGCCGGGCTCGTCACCGCATCTGTTGGACTGACCGAGCCCCCAGATTTGGTCCCTGCCATCTGGGAGCCACGAACGATTGCCCCTGGTGTGCTCGACACCATTAGCACCATGGAGCCCACAAGTTGTTTGACGGATAAAGCCATCACCATGTCGACCACAACAACACTCCTGCTGGGCACATCGGGATCGTCACCGTCTTCTGCATCACCATCACCCACAATGTCCACCCGGTGCTCGACCTATTGCAGCAATGCCGACACCATGGCCTTGGCGCAGCTCTTCCAGGTTCGTGTGCCAAAAGTACTCATCGTCACCTCAGCTTCGTCCGCCATCACCGACGATGTCTCCAAAGTCATCCATGATGCACTCTATGGCATCGACATCACCCCTACTGTCAGCACTCGAACGGGTGGCACGGTTGGGGACGGTCCGGTGGAACGCGCCCGGGGTTTAGTCCCCCCTTGCTAGTTGAAGGAGGCCGACACCAGCTTATATAGCTGGGCAAACCTCTCCCTTCAGTCGCGGCTTTTGGGATGAGAGAGACCTTGGGCCTCCAAATACACTAGTTGAGTGTGGGCTGGCCTTTGGATCGCTAACATCTGGTATCAGAGCCAGCATCGCCATGCCTTCCTGAGGGGCTTCTCAGGGGGATGGGATGTGAGGACCCCTCTGTTGACCGGTGGAGGCTGCTTGGTTTAGTCCCACCTCGCCTACGGGAGGAGGCCACACCCAGTTTATAAGGGAGAGATTCCTTCCTCCCTTCAGTCCGGGCTTTTGGGATGGAGTGGACTCTCTTCTTATTATTGGGTTGTGAGCGCATGAACGTCCAAAACGTGGGTTGGGTACTGGGCTAGCCAAGTGGACGCTAACATCTGGTATCAGAGCCAGCGTGCGCATTGCTATTAGGTGTGTGGGGATATGCATCGCTCTTGTTTAGGAGGATGGGATGTCAGCACTCGAACGGGTGGCACGGCTGGGGACGGTCCGGTGGAACGTGCCCGGGGTTTAGTCCCACCTCGCTAGTTGAAGGAGGCCGACACCAGCTTATATAGCTGGGCAAACCTCTCCCTTCAGTCGCGGCTTTTGGGATGAGAGAGGCCTTGGGCCTCCAAATACACTAGTTGAGTGTGGGCTGGCCTTTGGATCGCTAACACCTAGCCGGAGTGTGCCCCCCCAAGACCGCCAACCATCAGGTTTTTATGTAGGTGCATTTTCACAGGGAGTCAAATTGAATTAAACCTTGGCCTGGAGAATAACGATATCAATGCAATGGAGCAGGTAGCCACGCGGGACGGCCGCGCGGTGGCGCAGGTGCTGGCGGCGCTCATGGTGGTGGCCGGATCGGGGGCGGAGGGTGGTGCTGAATCAGAGTCCGTTGGAGAAGGTGCCGGTGGCGGTGGAGAAGGTAACCACGCGGGACGGCCGCACGCGGCGCAGGGGATGGCGGTGGCACAGGGGCTGGCGGCGCTGGTGGTGGTGGCCGGAGCGGGGCGGGAGGGTGGTGCTGAATCAGCGGTTTGGCAGGAGCAGGGGTTACCGTTAGCTGCGTCGCTGTGCGGTCCCACCTCTGGACCCACTTTCACTAATGCCACCAGACGGAATCCTTCCAAAGCTCGCCGTTTTGTTAGTTAGTTGATTGTATCGTTGTATTCTGAATGCTATCAACTAAACTTTTGTTATATTTTGAATGTTATTCAGTGAACTTTGTTATATCATGTTGTTGTATTCTGAATGATTTTTAATATTATTGTATTCAGTTATTTTATATTACTGATATAATCAAGATTTTTAGTATTTTTAATTGTCGAATTAAAATTAATACTCCCTCTGTTCCTTTCTATAGTGCCTATAGTTTTTTAAGAAAAATTCCAAAATATAAGATATAGTGTGTTACACAACTAGTTTGGACAACTATTTTAGGGATTTTACATAAATTATGTAGCATTTCATGCATCCTGCAAACTCCTCTATTTTATCACGTTAATTAGCCACGAGAAATCCCATCTAAAACTATTTTAATTTTTTCTCCACATGTGTTTCTTAATTTCCGTGCCAGAAACTATAGGCACTATAGAATGGAATGGAGGGAGTAACATTTAGGAAGACCTAAACGCCACTACAGCTTATTATATTGATGGCGTTCGGCGAAACACTAACTTAGTACTGGCGTTTCCGGAAACACCACCACTATCTATTAGCGACGTGAAATTAATGGCGTGTATATTCAACATCACAAACTCCTTTTGAAATGCCGCCACTACACCTTTTTTTACTGGTGTCCGGCAAAATCCTGCACACCGGAAGAGCGGAGCAGGACGGGAGGGCCGATTCACGGGACATGGGCTGCGTCCCTCGCATGCTGTCGCGACAGAAGACAAAAAGCGACAGTTTGCTTGGCAGGCTTCTCGCACGCCGGCGGGTCCTGGAATAGCTACCATGAGAACAAATCCCCTTGGCTCGTGATTTGGTCGAACTTGCTTGTGATTTGCATGCGCGTATGTAGCAATCCATCCATCCAGATCGATTAATTACCTAGCTGTGGTGCTACTTGATCGATTCTGCCAAGGTGTGTATGTGTGTGTGCTACAGCAGCTACAACGGGCTCGGGCGCACCAGGACCTGGGCGGCGGAGGTTATCTGTGAGGAAGAAGACCAGCAAAAAAAATTACTCCGACAGTGCATTTGCCGTTTCTGTTTAACCCGAGCTCCAGTGACATTTAAAACAGGATCGATACTCCTATTTATCGAAAGTATTACGATACACTGCCTATACATCCGCTGGTGAATTGACCCCTCCAAGACAAGGGGCATTTCTCCCAGTGTCAATGCATAACATCAAGTAAATGTTGCACATCATCGACATTGGGTCTTTGCATATAGTCATCACCGAATATCTCAATCACCCCTTGTGTAAATCGCTTCAAGCACTGAACTGATGTGCACTCAACAATCTTGAGATACTCATCAAAAGCGTTCGCCGGAGTACCATATGCCAGTTGACGAATAGTCGACGCACATTTCTGCAATGGAAAGAGCCCATCGTGGTTCAGAGCATCTCTCCTTTGTTTGAACTCTGGAGACTAATCGCCTAGTGCCTAGACGATACGCTCGAAGAGAGGTCTTCTCATCCGGAATCTTCTGCGAAATACTTTATCGGAGTAGAGAGGATTTTTACAGAAGTAGTCACGTACCAACTGTTCAGCAGCTTCTTCACGCGGTCTGTCCACGTACGTCCTTGGTGCACTTCTGGCAAGAGATCTTGCGTCATAAGCTTCCAGGGTATCTTTAACTTCCGTTGCTATCTCCTTGGCAAACGAGTTGATGATGTCTTGCTGGGCTAGTAAGTCATCTATTGAGTACAAGGTGGAAGGATCTACTATATTTGCTTCAGCCTCCATGGCATCTGATGAATCGGACGAAGCATCAACCACTTGATTGGACATCTCGTAGAAAATTGAGAAAAGCAGTGCAATGGACTAGAAAGGTTCAGTAGCAAGTATATATAGTGCAATGGACTGAAAGGTTCAACAGCCGAAGCATCAAAATTCACACGCACGGTTGTCGAACTGAAACACATAATAATACTAGAAACTGAAGCATTTGGTTCATACATAAATGCTAGAAACAGAACCATCATGTTCACACAATTAATTTACCAAGACACTAACAGGTTCAGTGCATGGAACGATTCAGATTCACAAACAAACGGCAGATATTCAGTTCACAGTAACGAAACCATCATGTTCATACAATGAATTTACCAAGACACTATCACTCTATCAGGTTCACTCCTAGTGCATGGACCGATCATTGCACTTCTCCTTGATCACCTAGTCAAAGAGTCATCAAACCCATCAGGTGTGCACTGTAATTAACCAATTACACAAGCAACATTGTGTACAAATAGTAAAAGTACCTGAATCTCCTTTAGGAAATAACATGGCCTCCATACAAGTCAAAGCCTTAGCACGCCGGGCCTTTTCACCATCATCCATCCTAGATGTGTCGGCTAACAGCATTTTGGTGTAAGCATCCAACATCTTTGTATTGTTGTTGATCTTTGTGGTTTCAAGTTGTTGATTTGATAGAAGAACCTGGCTATCTATCACCTTTTGGCGGTCCTCCATTGATTGATTGTTCACCTCAATAAATTTGTCCAATCTTTCTCCAAGCTCCTGTGAGAGCCCTCCAGACTTGCCTTTATTAGCACGTTCAGCCTTAGCCTTATCACGACCGGCTGATGGACGCTGCTCAGCCTCCAAGCTGATCCCATTTGATGTGAGGTTGGTCTCTACAGATGGACCCTTTCCCGCTTTGGCTATCATGTGATTGTAAGAGGTTAGCCATTTTTCATCATCCTTGAGTTTATCCCACATTGTTAAATTTTGGAAAGGATGTCGATAGTTGCCTTCATACTTCTCCAAAGCCATTCTTTCTAGGTCGTGAGAGCTGTGGCCACTATGATACACACAAATCACAGCAACCCACTCACCGTGGAAAGCAGCGAGCCGTTTCTTGGTCCTTTGCCACTCCATCTTCAACTGATTCCGATCTCTCTTCTGGTTACTTGGTGTGGTACTATTGTATAAAGTAGCAATGTCATCCTAGAACTGCTCACCCTTCTTTTCGTTTCCGTCGATGGGATCAAGTGAACACTCCAACCAAGCACTTGCCTACAATGTGGACATTTAATTTAGTTGAGCCCAACAAGTAACAAGAATTTACATGCATATAACAACTATGTGAGCAACAAATCTCATTACCAATCTGACATGTTCCTCAGGTGTATATGGTAGACGATATGCAGTCCTTTCTCCTGATTGATCATCATCTACATGGATAGCCTTCCTTTTCCTTTTGGAAGAAGTCGAATCCACTTTTCTCGGAGCAGACTGAGACGCAACTTTTTTATGGTGCGGTGGTGGTGGTGGCGTTGAAAACGAATCATGTGGGGAAGCACCAACAAAGTGCAAATTCTCCATATTTTGGTGTTCCTGTTCATGATGGTGCATATGCGGAGGGCGAAAATTGTAAGAATGCACTGGCGATAATTGTCCATAATTGAGCAAGCCATCAGGTGTAGGGGTATACATTGGCCTCCTGATACAAATACCATAATTCATGAGCACACAATTTATATGTGAAATCATATCATGTTTTGAACAGTAGCAAATAATGAATTCTACTACTACCAGCACATTCTACTCACAGTAATTGAATTTGATAGGCCAAAAACACTTGATACAAATTACCGAATGATGTAAAATCGAATTAAAGCTCGAATGTGTGACCAAAGATTTATAAGCATGAGAATTACCATTGGGTCAACAATGGATTAGTGCAGGAGCTATCCCGACCATGAGGGTACAGGTGCGGCGGTGTTGATGGGTTGGCGGAGGAGCTCATGGGGGCGACAGCATACATGTGCGGCGGCAATGCGGGGCTGGCGGAGCTCGTCGGGGCGCCGGGGTACAAGTGTTGCGGCGGCGAGGTGGCTGACGACCGGGATGGATCCATCTCCTCGCGGGCACCAGATTTGACCATGCCCCCTAGGTAGCGCCGCCGGCCAGAGCCACCGCAGAGGCAAAAATCTGTCTGCCGGAGAGATCTTTCTCCCTCGGTGTTTTCCACCCCGCAGAGGCGGCGGAAATCTATCTGTGGTCTCTCCCCTGGTGTTAGGGTTCCGTAAGGAAGATATAGGCGAGAGGGCGGAGTCGGGAGCCGAGCAGGTGGGCCACACCTGCCCTAGGCGTGGCCTCGGGTGGGCCAGCGCCTAGGGGGTGTGGGCCCATGTGGCCCTTCTTAGCCTCCCCTTCTGGCTTCCTCTGTCTTCCGAGAAAATATAATTTTCCCATATTTTTCTGGTATTTTTCTGATCTTCACGAAATTGCATCAAAACACATCTTTTTCCATCAGAATCCAGACTTCGGTAGTCCATCCTCCAAGAATCATCCAACATGCATAAACAGATGAAAATACATAAGTATTACCTCATAATAAGACATATATCAATGAATAGAGACAATTTATGATATATAATGGTGATGCAAATTGGACGTATCAACTCCCCCCAAGCTTAGACTTTCGCTTGTCCCCAAGCGAAAATTGAGCTCAGTAAACATGTCCACAGGTTTATGGAGTGAAGTGTCGATAAAAAAATACAGACAAGAAGCATCACACTTACCATTACACAACTCATAGAAGAAAGCAACTTACCATTAGATAACTTAGCTTACAACAAGTACAAGAGTCACAATAGAGATGCATAAAGATAAATCATAATTGGAATTGGCGAACTCTTGTTCTTGGTCAGTGAACAGCTGGCAAACAGTTTCACAAAAAGCTTTTTGTAGGAGTTTTATAACAGGAGCACTCTTTGCTCAAAAAGGTTTTTCAATGAAGGCTTTCAAAGTAATACTCAATAGATAAGAGTTTTGTGCAAACAAGGAAGATAAAGAACATGAGTGAATAAATCACCATATGAATGCTTGAAACATAACAACTCAAATGCTTGCTGGAGATAGAGAGGGAGTAGGATTACTGACTCAACTTAGAAGTAGGATAAAGGTCGCTTCTAGAGGGTAGTAGGGATTACAAGTCATAAAGAGCTTCCAAAAGATTATGGTACTTACTAGCTTTGAGCCCTCATTGCCCCTATCATAGGCATCTTGAGATGATTAAGGTTAAAGTGCACAAAGATGGAGTATATGCTTGACGAAATATAAGTTGGCAATCTCATGTCCCTTGAATATGAGGGCCACTCCTCATGCTACTCAACTTCAATTACCGGTAAGTTCTTGTCATTGTAAGTACATGTGTATCATAGAGAACCGCCAACGGGGTACCCCTTGCACATGGTACAGGAGCTTTCCCATAACCAAAATGACAAGGCAAGCAGACAGTGAGCATCTCAGCGATCTTTTCATTTACTATGTGCATAGTTTTTTATTAATGATGCTTCATAGATAGCTCACTATGGTGATGCTGCAAGTTTCCATCATGATTAGGCATGGCTTAGGCTAGCGGCCCAGGCGTTTCTCTAACACAAAATACAGACTCCATGGACTTACATGTTCCCTCTTTATTTCACACCGTTGACATCCATAGACAAAAGAGCACGATATCAACTGAGTACAAGGTACATGGTGCAATGTTGAAAGCGTTCCCCGTGACAGCACGGTTCTGCTAATTCCAACGTATAGATGCAAGCATATACAACTTCGATGGCACAATGGTTCAAGTCTATTAGGGGCAAGGAAATAAGGTGTGCCATCAAGTTCGTGAGAGCTTTACTAACTAGTTTTCACATAACAAAATACTTTTTAATTCAAAAGATAGATGAAGCTTGCGAATTTGCTTGGAATAGCAAAAATGCTACTAGGTAGATATAGTGGACACAAATGGCACATGTTTTGGTTCAAAGGGATTTGGAAACATGAGAAGTATACCTTCTCAAAACAGGTTTTTGGCTAGCAAGGCTGGGTAGCAAGCAAGAGAGTTGAAAGAAACAAGCAAACATACAAGTAATAAATCCAAACATGCAATCTTCCTTGAAGACACAAAAAATCTTAAATAAAGAATACTAAGCTTATGAGCCAACAAGAAAGAAAACAAATGATACAAAATACCTGTAAGCTTTTTATCTTTTTCTTTCAAACTTCAAAAGGTATTGCTACTGACCAGAACTCGGTTTGCCAAAACCAATTTAGAGTTACTTGATGCTCCCAAAGTGATGTCAAATACTGATCAACAAGATCCATCATATAATAGAGATTGCAAACTAAAATAAGAAGTGCAAAAGGTAAAAGATGAGACTTCTCATTAATATTCAATAAAGGCACTCACACCAAGGGATACATAGATAATCAACTAAAGGAGAGATACTTCCACATGCAAACCAAACTATAAGATAACTCATCTACCAAAGATATAAATCCACTAAAAAGGTAAAAGGTAAAAGATAATGGTGGTGATACCGCGGCACTCCCCCAAGCTTGGAACAAGCCAAGGGGATGCCAAACCTGATGACGAATTACTCCTTCGGTGGTCGTAGTGTTCTCTTGATAAGATCTTCAATAAGTTTCTTCATATCCTCAAACTCGAAGGTTAGAGCACGAATCAGCTCCAAGTTTTGCTCTATGTGGTTCATGATCATGTAGGGCTGAGAATTCCAGTCCTTGTTGTTCTTTCCCCACTCTTCTTCCTTAGAGTGTTCCTTCCCTGCATTGTTAGAACGAGGCATATCCCAAACCGAGGGCAAGTTACCTTTGGGCACATGTTGATATTGACGCTCATGTATAAGGGTATGGAAGGGTCTCTTAGTACGTGGAGGAGGTGACCGTGGAGAGAGGGTATGACGTCGAGATTTCCCTCCTGTAGGCATCCATGTTGTCCTCTTAAGCTTGATAGGTCATGCCACCAATCCAATGCTTGCGATGGTAGCGCGGGTGTCCGGATGCTTGTCCTCCTCCATGTCACCTTCATACCCTACCAAAATCTCCTCCTCCTTGGGGACTTGAGGTTCTTCTTCCTCGGGCTTCTTGCCTTTATCGTTGGCGGAGACCATGGCGCTCTAAACTTGAGAAGATTTCCTGACAGAAACAGATCAAAATGAAAACACGATAAGAACACGATACAAGAACCTCGGGGAACCCGAGGGGTTATATATCACGAAGTTTCAATGCATAAGGGAGGTACTGACACGGAAACAAGGCGGAGTTGGAGTTCGAGGGTGGCACACCCCTCCCCCCCCCCTCAGGCGCGGCCAGGCTGGACTCGCGCCTGTGGTGGGTTTGTCCATCCCGGACTCCGGTTATTCCTCTGTTCCGTCTCGTAATATTACTCATGTATTAAAAACATCAAAAATATAAAAAGATTGGATTTTCACGAACCTTCTGTTTTCACCACTTTTACCTATTCAAAGACGAACTCTGCAGATTCCTTTTCTCCTTCTCCTGAAAATTTCCTTCATAAAAAACCCTTGCACAAACTCAATGACAATATTAGTGTAAGAAAAAACAATAAACCTTTGGGTACACACTTCAACTGAAAACCCATCAACACAAAAGCTTCTATAAGAGGCAAATGCAAATGATGGCAGAAATCTGTCAAAACAGACCAGCAGATAAAGATTGATTTTTTCAAAAACCTTCTGTTGCTCAAATAGAAAATTGCAGAACTAATGAAAGTTGGGTAAAAACTTGTATAACAAGCTCAAAAAAATGTAGCTCCATCCGAAGTACCGAGCTTCCTCACGAATTTTTACAAATCAGCACAAAAATCTGTCCCAGGATAGCCACTTTTCACAACTCCTCTACTTTACAAAAGTAGTTGAACTTGACACAAAAACCAAAACAAAAAGGATAAGGAGCGGTTATTACCGAAGTAATAACTTCCAAGACTCGACAAAACTCTTGGGTTATCTCCTAACAAGTACTTTTATTTAATGCCTTTAAGTTAGGCTTGAAACTTTCAAAGATTCTCACAAAGGAGATAAATATTTGAAGTGAAAGAGAGGATCAAGAAGCAAATAACCAACACATTTGAGTCTAACCCACTTCCTATGCATGGCATGGGGTATCATGAGAAAACAAATTGTTGAACAAAAGCCACTAGCATAGGAAGACAAAACAAATGCAACCTCAAAGCTTTCAACATAAAACGGGGAAACTTAACATTATTGAGATGCATAAAACCATGTTTCCCTCTCTCAAAATAACTTCCAGTAGCTCTTTGAATAAAGTTGACAATATAACTGTCACTGGAAACAACTTTATCATCAGAATAAGCATACTTACAATCATCAAAAAGAGGTCCAAGGTCATAGACTGGACCAATAGAAGCAAGTTGTTTCATCCTGAAATCTTTATTAGGAAAGCTATTTTCACAAGGAGCTTTAGCAAATTTGGAAAAGTTAAACTCATAAGAATCTCCATCAAACTTGTTAAAACTTTTTCCTTCTTACAATCAATAATAGCTCCACAAGTGTTCAAGAAAGATCTACCAAAAATGATAGGACAAGTTTTGCTAGTTGCTGAATTAAGCACTAGAAAATCAGCATGATACTTAATCTTACCACAAAGAACCTCCACATCTCTTACAATGCCAATGGGGCAAATGGTTTCCTTATTAGCAAGGTGAATAACCACATCAATGTCCTCAAGCTCACAAGGACCAATCTCATGCATAATTTCTCTGTAAAGCTCATAAGGAATAGCACTAGAACTAGCACCAATATCACACAAACCATAATAGCAATGATCACCAATTTTAACAGAAAGCACAGGAACACTAGATTTTCTAGCTTTACTAGGATGAGATATAATATTAGAAGCGTCTTCACAGAATACAGTGTGCTCATCCTCTATATTTCTAGTGACAGGGTCTTTCACAATGGCTACCACAGGTTCAACATTCAATTGCTTATCAGGCTCCACAGTTTCCTTTGTACCTTTGTTATTTGCACTAATAATCATAGAATACTCCTTTACCTTAGCTGGGAAAGGTAATTTCTCAACATGAGGTTCAGGCACAATATGATTAGTAGTACAAACTTGAGTACTTCTAACTGGAACATGACTAACAACATCTTTATAAGGAGCATGGTACTTATTCCACTTCTTTTTGGGAATTTCTGTGTAAGAGGCAAAGGCCTTAAAACAGTTGGCAATACTTTGGGAATCAAGACCAAACTCATTGCTAATATCACGGAAGTCATCAATTCCCATAAAAGATTTAATGCATTCATAATCATAGTTTATACCTGACTTTCTTCCTTTATCATTCTCCCAAGCTTTAGTGTTCTCTTGAATACGGTCTAGTAAATCCCATTTAGCTTCTTCCTTCATGCGTGTGAATGATCCAGCACAAGAAGCATCTAGTAAATATTTATCATGAAGAGAAAGCCTAGCATAAAAGTTATTGAGAATAATATTGTTAGGGAGTTCATGAATAGGACATTTAAGCATTAGTAACTTCAATCTCCCCCAAGCTTGAGCTGTACTCTCTACATCAAGAGGCCAAAAGTTATATAAGATTTCTATCCTTATGAATCTCACTGGGAGGATAAAATTTAGAATAAAAGAGAGATGCCATCTCCTCCCATTCCATGGATTGTCCATTCTTCAGCAGCTTATACCATTCTTCAGCTCTCCCTTTCAAGGATATGGAGAGTAACTTCTTATTCACCTGTTCAGTTGTGATACCTGCACACTTAAACAACCCGCATAATTCATGGATAAATAGCAAATGATCACCAGGATGGACAGTTCCGTCCCCTAAATAATAATTATCCATAACACGATCAACAATACTTGTAGGTATCTTAAAAGGATCTATCTCAACAGGTGGTGGTTCATCTTCTACCCTAGCAGTGGTAGTAGTTTTCCCAAACAGAAAACCAAGTAGGTTATCCATATTGGAAACAAAGCAACAAGCAGTAACAAAAGCAATACTTATAGTAGAAGTTTACCTTACCAGTTACACTCTTCAATAGCGCTTCACTCCACGGCAACGGTGCCAGAAAATAGTCTTGATGACCCACAAGTATAGGGGGTGTATCGTAGTACTTTCGATAAATAGGAGTGTCGATCCCAACAAGGAGGAGAAGGTGTTGAACAGTGGTATGGAGCAGGAACTCTCTGCAAATACTTAGCAAACATATTTTTAGTGGTTTTCTGATAAGGCAACAAAAACAAAGAGAAAGTAATAAAGACAACGAACAAACGGAGCAAGTGGCCCAATCCTTTCTTAGCAAAGGACAAGCCAGTGGAAATACTTATAAGGACCAAACATTCTCGAGGACACATGGGAATTCTGTCAAGTGATTTCGCTTCAAATAGCTGAGTACTCTTCTCTGGTGTTGTAAGTGTTGTGTGGGTGAACCTGTGCTAACATACCGACCTTACTTGGACTAATACATACTTGTGATTAAACCCCCTGCAAACATCCGTAACTATAGGAAAGTAATTAAGATATAAATCTAACCACAACCTTAAACTCTGAGATCCTACACTCCCTTGTGGAAAGGTGTCCTAACGGGGGTTCATGTTTCTGTCACTCCGGCAACCCCACAATTAGTAGCCAAATACACAATGCATCCCCCTAGGACCATAAATAGTGAAGTATCATGTAGTCGGCGTTCACATGACACCACTAGAAGAATAGCACCACAACTTAAATACTAAACCATTGAATAATAAATCAACACAAATCCACTAGTAACAACATGACTTCTCCCATGTCCTCAAGAACTAAACGAACTACTCACGAGACATCATATGGATCAAGATCAAATATGATATGGTAATGGATAACAATCTGAACATAAACAATATTCCAATGGTTCCACTCACAAGCATCAACTACAATAGTAATCAACACCGGGAAAGTTTCCCCTAAGAACTAAAGCAATATCCAACACAATTGTTACAGCGGGACGGAGTGGTGATGATGGTGCTGGTGGATCTGATGGTGTGGATGGTGATGATGATCCCGATGAAGCCTAGCTTGACGATGGTGTTGATGAAGGGAAAATGCCCTGAGAGGCAATAATAAAGTGTTTATTATGCGTATTCCAAGTATATGATAGATGTTTATTTTTGCATGCTATAATTGTATTAATATGGAAACATTAATACATGTGTGTTTAATAAACAAACAGAAAGTTCCTAGTTATGCCTCTCTCATAAACTAGCTCGTTGATTAACAAGATGATCAAGGTTTCCTGATCATGGACATTGGATGTTGTTAATAACGGGATCACAACATTAGTGTAATGGTGTGATGAACATTCATCCAAAGTATAGCATTACGATCAAAGTCATTGAGTTTATATTGCTATAACAACTTACGAAGTGATCCTAATCCTTAGACCATGAGATCATGTCAATCACTAACACCGGAAGAGTTTCTTGATAACATCAAACGTCACACCATAACAGGGTGATTATAAAGATGGATTCAGAACTAATAAAGTGTTATGTTGAGGCGCATGGATTGAGAGTGGAATTTGTTCATCCCGATGACGGATAGATATACTCTGGGACCTCTCGGTGATATCACATTGATTAGCTTGCAAGAAAGTGATTTGATCACTAGAATGTTATATCCCGGGAACGAGAAAAGAGTGCATGTTAGTAACAAGATCAAACTAGGTATGGAGATACCGATGATCGAATCTCGTACATGTAATATATCGTGAAACAAAGGGATTAAGATACTAGCATAAAAGGTTCCAACGATCACAAGAAAGTCATTGTTGAATGTGTGGGAGTCAGTATGGGTCTCCAGATCCCGCTTCTGATTATTGATCCGAGAGGGGTCTCGATCATGTCCGCATTATTCACGAACCGTAGGGTGACACACTTAAGAGACACCAACATCCAATTGGAGCAAAAGTTTCATGCCGAAAGAATGAACAAGCGCAGGAATTTATTTCACTAGATACCGAAACAAGTTTTCGGGTGGAATTGCATAAAGTGGTTATGCATATGAAATAGAATTCTAGCAAGGGGTTATTTGTGAATGTTTGTCATTAAAGTAATTGAAAAAATTCTGAATAAAATAAAAGAGTTTTATTTAATGAGAGTTTGCATTAAATTTGGTGGAAATTTAATGGGAATTTGAGTGGATTTTTGAGTGGAGAAAATTGAAGGGCCATTTTGTGAGTGGAGTGTCCACCCACATGAATGAAGGAGGGGAGGGGGCAGCCCCCATGGCCGGCAGCCACCCCTTGGGTGCCCCCCTCCTCCTATAAAAGGAGCCCCTCCTCTCACTTGTCTCTCACACCTCCTCGTGAAGGATCTCTCTCCCCCTCTAGAATTTATCCCCCATGGTCTCGGACTAGCGAGATACATGTTCCCGATGGCTATTCGGCAAGAAAGAGTTGTGCTTCCGCTGCATCGCTGGAGCGAGGAGGCGGAGGTTGCTCGGTGCCTCGAACGTGTGTGCGAGCACGGATGCGCTGCCGATTTGCGGCGCTAGGACTTCCTCTCGATCTTGAGATCGGCAAGAGATCGTCTACATCAACCACGAGTTGAACTCGTTAAGATTTGTCGGTCTTCAAGGGTATGTTCTCTACGGATATACATCCGCCCGTTGTTTGTATCTAATAGATAGATCTTGGTACATAGTTCACATCGTAGGGAAATTTTTGTTTTCTATGCTGCGAATCCTACAGTGGTATCAGAGCCGGATCTATGCGTAGATGCTTTACACGGGTAGTACACATATGAGTATGTGGGCGATGATGATCATGTTGTTGCTCCTTTGTTGTAATTTTGGATATTGGTGGCATAGTGGGATGAAGCGGCCCGGACAAACTTTACATGTCCTCGCACATGAGACCTGTTCCACGCTTGACATGCAACTAGTTTGCATAAGTGGCTAGCGGGTGTCTGTCTCTCCTACTATAATCAATATCTATTTTGCAACGAGTTGTTAACAATTTGGTTATCCTCGTTGTGGTTCATGTTCGTAGGTAAGAACGGTTCTATCTCGAAAGACCTAAGCCACGTAAAACTTGCAATGGATAAATTAGAGGCGTCTAGTTTAGATTATTGCTGAGCTAGTGTTATGATATGGTGATGTTGTAAGTAGAAGTATGAGATGATAGTCTTACAACACACATAGCATGTAAACTCCATAGACTTTGGATTTACACATATAGGTATGATAGTGATCATACCACGATGCACATGATAGAGATCATCTACGGGAACCATAACATTTCACTAATAAACATGTGATGTTTGATAGCATCTTATATTGCTTGTTTAGCGCTTTGTTAGCATAATAAGATGATCCCTTATTTAAATATCAAGATAAGAATGTGTTCTTCCTTTAGTATGCACCGATTATGTTTCGTCGCTCCAAGACATCACGTGATGATCGGGTGTTCTTGGATCCACGACCATATTTTGGGTGTAAAACAGTTACACACGCGAATACTAAGGTTCTAACTTGGCGAGCCTAGCATGTACAGACATGGCCTCGGAACACGGACCGAAAGGTTAAGCATGAGTCATATAGTTGATATGATGTCCATTTGATGCTCGCCTTTGAAGCTATACCGACTCACGTGATAATCGGACTTGGTATAGTGGATTTGGTTCATGTAATCACCAAAAAGGCACGAGGGATGTCGTTTTTGAGTGGGAGTTCATTCGTAATATGGATTAGTTGAACTCAATCTATCATACACTTAGTCTAAACTTTACAAATTTTGTTGTAGATGGCACCACCTGCTTTTAATTTCAATGTGTTCATGGAGAAAGAGAAACTAGCAACGAACGGTAGCAATTTTACCGAATGGGCCATGAATTTGAGGATTCTCCTCTCTGCTGCACAAAAGAAATACGTGCTAGAAGCGCCACTAGGCCCCCCACCTTTTGAGGATGCCCCTGACGAGGAGAAGAATGTCTATCAGACTCGTCAGGAGGACCACAACTTAGTTCATTGCGGCATATTGTATGGGCTAGAGCCGGAACTTCGAAAGCGTTTCGAAAACGGCAATGCATTTGATACAATGGGTGAGTTGAAAATGATTTTCGACACACATGCTGCTGTAGAGAGCTACAACGCTTCAGAAAAGTTCTTTAGCTGCATGATGGAAGAGCATAGATCCGTTAGTGAGCATGTACTCAAGATGTCGGGTTACACCGATAAGCTTGTGTCCTTGGGAATAACGATTCCCATTGACTTAGGCATCCATCATGTTCTGCAGTCTCTGCCACCTAGCTATAAGAGCTTTGTGATGAACTATAATATGCAAGGCATGAAGAAGTCTCTCCCCGAGTTTCTGTCAATGCTTAAAACTGCAGAAGTGGAGATCAAAAAGGAACATCAAGTGTTGATGATCAATAGGAACACTGGTTTCAAGAAAGACAAGAAGGGAAAACGGAAGGGAAGTAAGGGCGGCAAGCCTATTGCCGTGCCTGAAAAGAAACCCCGAATTGGACCCAAGTCTGATACCGAGTGCTACTATTGTAAGGGGACTGGCCACTGGAAGCGCAACTGCCCCAAGTATTTGGCAAACAAGAAGGCCGGCAAGGCAAACAAAGGTATATATGATATACATGTTATTGATGTGTACTTGACTAGTGCTCGCAGTAGCACCTGGGTATTTGATACCGGTTCAGTTGCTAATATTTGTAACTCGAATCAGGGGCTGCGGAACAAGCGACCGCTAGCAAGGGGTGAGGTCAAGATGCGTGTCGGCAATGGATCAAGCGTTGATGTGATCGCCGTCGGAACTCTGCCTCTCCATTTGCCGTCGGGATTAGTTATAAACTTGAATAATTGTTATCTGGTGCCTACACTGAGCATGAACATTGTATCTGGATCATGTTTGATGCGAAGTGGTTATTCATTTAAATCCGAGAACAATGGTTGTTCCATTTATATGAATGAAATCTTTTATGGTCATGCACCGATGATGAATGGTTTATTTCTATTAGATCTCGATGATAATGTTACACATATTCATAATGTTGATGCTAAAAGGATTAAACTTAATGATGATATATCCGCATATATGTGGCACTGCCGTCTAGGTCATATTGGCGTTAAACGCATGAAGAAGCTCCAATCGGATGGACTTTTGGAATCACTTGATTTTGAATCATTTGATACATGTGAGCCATGCCTTATGGGCAAGATGACTAGAACGCCGTTTTCCGGTTCAATGGAACGGGCGACAGATTTATTGGAAATCATACATTCTGATGTATGTGGTCCAATGAGTGTGTCGGCGCGAGGTGGATATCGTTATTTTGTTACTTTCACAGATGATTTGAGTAGGTATGGTTATATCTACTTGATGAAACACAAGTCTGAAACCTTTGAAAAGTTCAAGGAATTTCAGAATGAAGTGGAAAATCATCGTAATAGAAAGATCAAATTTCTACGGTCCGACCGTGGAGGTGAGTATCTAAGTTACGAGTTTAGCACTCACATGAAAGAGTGTGGAATTGTTTCACAACTCATGCCTGCCGGAACACCACAGCGAAATGGTGTGTCGGAACGTCGTAATCGTACTTTATTATATATGGTTCAATCTATGATGTCTCTGATGGACTTGCCGTTGTCATTTTGGGGTTATGCACTAGAAACTGCTGCATTCACTTTAAATCGGGCACCATCTAAATCCGTTGAAAAGACACTGTATGAATTTTGGTTTGGAAACAAACCTAAGATGTCATTTCTTAAAGTTTGGGGATGCGATGTTTATGTGAAGAAACTTCAACCGGATAAACTCGAACCCAAAGCGGAAAAATGCGTCTTCATAGGATACCCTAAGGAAACTATTGGGTATTCCTTCTATCATAGATCCGAGGGCAAGGTTTTTGTTGCCAAGAATGGATCCTTTCTAGAGAAAGAGTTTCTCGCGAAAGGTGTGAGTAGTCGGAAGGTAGAACTCGAAGAGGTTATTGAACCTTCTCTTCAAAGTATGGCGAGTAGCGCAGCGCCAGAAGTTGTTCCGGAGTTGGCTCCACCTGTTGAAGAGGGAACTAATGATAATGATCATGAAACTCCGAAAGAGAGTACTACTGAACCTCGCAGGTCAAGCAGGACGCGTGCAGCTCCCGAGCTATACGGAAATCCTGTCATGAATTTCATGGTTGATGAAAATGATGACCCTGCGACATATGAAGAAGCGATGATGAGCCCGGATTCCAACAAATGGTTAGAAGCCATGAAATCCGAGATGGAATCCATGTATGAAATCAAGTTTGGAACTTGGTGGAATTACCTCACGACGGAAAGGCCGTGGAGAACAAATGGATTTTCAAAAGGAAAACTGATGCTGATGGTAATGTGACCGTCTATAAAGCTCGACTTGTCGCAAAGGGGTTTCGACAAATTCAAGGAGTTTATTACGATGAGACATTCTCTCTCGTAGCAATGCTAAAGTCAGTTAGGATTATGTTAGCAATTGCTGCATATTTCGATTATGAGATATGGCAGATGGATGTCAAAACCGCGTTTCTTAATGGTAATATTAAAGAAGAGTTGTATATGATACAACCAAAGGATTTTGTTGATCCTAAGGATGCTAACAAGGTGTGCAAGCTTCAGCGATCCATCTATGGATTGAAGCAAGCATCACGAAGTTGGAATCTCCGCTTTGATGAGGTGATCAAAGAGTTTGGATTTGTCCAAACTTATGGAGAAGCTTGTATTTACAAGAAAGTGAGTGGGAGCAATGTGGCATTTCTGATATTATATGTGGATGACATATTATTGATCGGAAATGATATAGATCTTTTAAACAGTGTTAAAAGTTATCTAAACAGCAAATTTTCAATGAAGGACCTAGGTGAAGCGTCATACATATTAGGCATAAAGATCTATAGAGATAGATCTAGGCGCCTAATCGGGCTATCGCAAAGTACATACCTTGATAAGATTTTAAAGAAGTTTAAAATGGACGGAAGTAAAAGGGGTTCTTACCTATGTTGCAGGCAAGACATTGAGTAAGACTCAAAGTCCGGCTTCGGCGGAAGAAAGAGAGATAATGGACAAAGTCCCCTATGCTTCAGCCATAGGCTCTATAATGTACGCCATGCTATGTACAAGACCGGATGTGGCACATGCTATTAGTTTGACTAGTAGGTACCAATCGGATCCAGGTTCGAAACACTGGATAGCGGTCAAGAATATCCTTAAGTACTTACGAAGAACTAAGGATATGTTTCTTGTATACGGAGGTGAAGAAGAGCTCGTCGCTAAGTGTTATGTTGACGCTAGCTTTGACACCGATCCGGATGACTCTAAGTCTCAATCCGGATACGTATTTCTCATGAATGGCGGAGCGGTTAGTTGGAGGAGCTCCAAACAACCTGTGGTAGCGGGATCAACAACGGAGGCCGAATATGTTGCTGCTTCAGAAGCGGCTCAGGAAGGAGTTTGGATGAAGGAGTTCATATCCGAACTAGGAGTGGTTGCAAACGCGTTGGACCCAATGGTGATCTATTGTGACAACAATGGTGCCATTGCCAATGCCAAAGAGCTAAGGTCTCACAAGCATTCCAAGCATATTAAGCGCCGGTTTCACTCCATCCGCGAGCATGTCAAGGATGGAGATATAAAGATTTGTAAAGTACATACGGATCTCAATGTAGCAGATCCGTTGACTAAAACTATCCCTAGAGCAAAACATGATCAACACCAGAACTCAATGGGTGTTAGATTTATCACTATGTAACTAGATTATTGTCTCTAGTGCAAGTGGGAGACTGAAGGGAATATGCCCTGAGAGGCAATAATAAAGTGTTTATTATGCATATTCCAAGTATATGATAGATGTTTATTTTTGCATGCTATAATTGTATTAATACGGAAACATTAATACATGTGTGTTTAATAAACAAACAGAAAGTTCCTAGTTATGCCTCTCTCATAAACTAGCTCGTTGATTAACAAGATGATCAAGGTTTCCTGATCATGGACATTGGATGTTGTTAATAACGGGATCACAACATTAGTGTAATGGTGTGATGAACATTTATCCGAAGTATAGCATTACAATCAAAGTCATTAAGTTTATATTGCTATAACAACTTACGAAGTGATCCTAATCCTTAGACCATGAGATCATGTCAATCACTAACACCGGAAGAGTTTCTTGATAACATCAAACGTCACACCGTAACAGGGTGATTATAAAGATGAATTCAGAACTAATAAAGTGTTATGTTGAGGCGCATGGATCGAGAGTGGAATTTGTTCATCCCGATGACGGATAGATATACTCTGGGCCCTCTCGGTGATATCACATTGATTAGATTGCAAGCAAGTGATTTGATCACTAGAATGTTATATCACGGGAACGAGAAAAGAGTGCATGTCAGTAACGAGATCAAACTAGGTATGGAGATACCGATGATCGAATCTCGGACATGTAATATATCGTGAAACAAAGGGATTAAGATACTAGCGTAAAAGGTTCCAACGATCACAAGAAAGTCATCGTTGAATGTGTGGGAGTCAGTATGGGTCTCCAGATCCCGCTTCTGATTATTGATCCGAGAGGGGTCTCGATCATGTCCGCATTATTCACGAACCGTAGGGTGACACACTTAAGAGACACCGACATCCAATTGGAGCAAAAGTTTTGTAACTACCTCGGTGAATTACGCTCCTAGTTACAAGCCTGGATGAGCAGAAATGGTTGAAATAGTACGGTGGGGCCCAAATGCCACTCACAGGTAGACCTTTCGGCCGTCCCAACCATTTCCACACATCGGGACAAGAACGGGCGGTGTAATCGGCAGGCGAAGGGATCAACTACATACACAAATGAGTATGTATGCAAGCCACCATACAACAGTACATCAGAGCCATTCCATCTAAAAAGAAAGGAAATATAGCAACTCCATACGGCAAGATCCAAATATCCTAGATAGATATAATAGTTTAGGATATCTCCTCATACATCAAACATCAGAGTATCAGGCGGAAGCGGAAGACAAAATCCGAGTACGGATAAGAAGCAAATCGGCATAAGATGCCCCATAAATAAGCAGATCCCACCCACAGATCTCACGGATCCCCGTTCCCGGAATCTCTACACCGAATGATCGTTGCCCACATCGTCCGTCTCTTCCACCCAGTATCCATCTTGCGAGTGTACCTGTTCATATGAACCAATAATTTATCGTGTGAGACCCTAGGGGTACTCAGTAAGTCTTTATGCCTCTAAAGGGGACACAACCTGGGGTGACGCAATTGCAGCAAAAGATAAACCCTAGCAATTCTATAGAAACTCGCTAACCATCCGCCTAACCAGAGATAGACGGATGTCCGTGAATTAATAACAACAGTTATAACAGTTATAACGGTAATATCCACAGATCCATCCTCCTCCTCGCTTACCGACGAGGAAGCGGACGAACAACCCCCCATCTGTTGGCAGTTTTATTATCCATTCCATGAGTGTTGCACTATTTACTAGTCAGGTACCTAGTCTAGTCAAATTAAAAGCGGTCCTTTAGTTATGCTTGTCTATGATCGAGAAACTGTGCTCCAAGTCGTCCATAACCGCGGACACGGCTTTCAGAAAGTTTTACCCTGCAGTGGTGCACAAATAGCAACACACACTCGATATGCCTCGGAAAAACCAAATCAAAACCCAACGAGGCAGTCACGACAAAGCAATTACAGGATTCAGAAATATTTCAGGGGGCCACCCCATTAAGCTACCCACAACGAAGCTGGCCGGCTACGAGACGGACTCAAGGTTTGTGTGGCCGGCTGTAAACGACTGGGAACCCGAAAGTGTGACTGGGCTTGTCGATACAGCGAAAACGGGTCACAGACCTAAACAGTACAGTGTGCAGTACCTCGCACAATTTAAATAAAGCAGTAAAGCATGGCATAAGTACAGGATAGTAAATAAAACCTCAAACTAGTTTGTGGCCCCAAGAAATAAGAATTAATCAAGCTCTGGCTCAGGGGGGTTCATAAGCCTCCCGGATGTGGATAGCGCGAATATTCAAGGAACAGGAATCAAGTACTCGGGGTCCTACGGGACACAAGTGAGCCTGAAAAACCAAATAGCGAATATGGCTCACCGATGCCACTTTCATTAGTTATCCCGTTACTACTCAGATTAAGTTGTTTAGGTACCTCGTTATCCATCAGACACTCACATACCCTACACATGCTGTTCTACGACTCGCATGGCTCAAACAACTCCTGTAGTAATGGCTCATGGGATGGAGGAACAAGCTTCGGTGGGGTTTAAAATTAAATGCTATGCAATACTTTGGATTCAATTTAATGCAATCGCGACTCAATGATGCAAGAATAATAAAGAGGCAATAGGTACTATATGTATGCAAGCATGTGGTAGTGCTTGCTTGGCAGCTCAGTTGAAGCAAGTGATGGATCTGGGTAGTGCTCCTGGTTCTCTTGATATATCCCCTGCTCAGCGTCTATTCGAAGAAGAACCAAACAAACAAGGGCCAACATAAATAAAGTGCACAAGCATATGAATAAATGCATCAAGCAAACAATCATGCCATGATGAATGATGCACAATTTGCATGGCAATAAAGTAGCATGGCATGGGTGAGGTGTGGAATACAAGAATAAATCATTTTATTGAGTTTTATCCTCATTTTAATCTCATATTAGTTGCTGTATACTTTATATTTATATGATGCATGCTTCAATTCAAACCATGGAATGCATAAACAGAAAGGTCTCGTCGAGCTAAACATTTTAGACATATTATTTGTTAAATTTGGAGTTATAAAACAAAAGTTATTAATTAATTAAGGATAAAAGGGCATTTTATTGTAATTTAATTAACTTGCAATTTTAAATGTTCAAAATATGTTTTGAAGGTCATATTTGAATTCCTCATATTTTTCTGATTTGAAAACATATATTATTTGCATTATTTGGAATTATATTTGAAAAGTTATTTAAAAACAGAACTAAATTTGAATTTGAATTAATTTGAAAAAGATTTGAATTAAAACAGATTACAGAAAGTCTTTTGTTACTTAGCTCAGCTCTAGCCACAGACGCTTACAGGTGGGGCCAGGCTGACTGGGTGTCACTGCGCGCAGAAAAACGTTTTACACCGCGGCAGTGCCCAGCCCGTGTCGCTGACAGATGGGACCCGCTGGCTCGCAGGCCCACTTGACAGAGAGAGGGGTGGAACGGACCACGTGGCGCTGAGAGGGAGCGCGGGTTGGGGTTTACGAAAACCTAGGTACCGTTTTGCAAAAAGGCTGGGGGGGCTGGCAGGTGGGACTGGTGGACCGCGGGTTGATGCATAAAGAAAGGCAGGGGGTTTTCGGCAAAACATCGCAGCCGTACTGTTCCTCTTCCCCGCGAGCAGAGGACAGATCGGTGCTCGCACGCGCGGACGCGACGCGTGCATTCGATCCTTGGACCTGGCGTGCGCGCGCGGAGGCGGCAGCCAGTGCGGTAGGTGGGGGTTGCTGTCTGGGAGGTGGGCGAGGACTAGATAGGGCTGCTATGCGGGCGGAAGCGAGCACGCAGAAACGAGCGGCAGCGCGCAGAGGGCGTTCGACGTAAGGGCCGGCGGTTCTAGGGCTTCACGGTGAAGGGGACCATGTCAGGGAGGTTGCGTGGCTCACCGAGGGCGTGTCGGTGTGGTCGGATCGGCTCGAGGCGCAGGGGAGCGGCAACGACGCAGGCGGACCGAGGGCTAGGGTTTCGCGTCGGGTCGGTGGTGGTCCAGCGCTCCTGGGGCTTCCTCTTCGCGGCTCCGTGCACGGGGGTGCTGCAGGGGGTCTCCTTGTACTCCTCGATCACCTCCGCGACGCGCAGGTCGTTTGGTATGGTGTAGCCGAGAGGAGGCCGAGGGTGCCGGCTAGAGAGGGTGGTCGACGATGGAGAAGAAGGGAGGAGGGGAGGGCGCCCTTGGGGTAGATCTGGGGGTAGCTGGGCGAGGCAGAGAGGTGGTGGGGTGGTGGTAGGTAGCAGAGAGGGGGAGATGCCGTGGGGAGGTGGGGGAGATGAAAAAGGTGGCTCGGCCACCCTTTTTCTCTCCTTCCTCCTTCACGTGCTAGGGTCGGCAGGGCAGGGCAGGTAGAGGAGGGGGCTTCCAGGTGGGGCATGGTGGTCTGGGAGGGTAGGCTCGGGCTGGGGCCACCTTGGCAGAGAGAGAGCTAGAGAGAGAGAGGGGTGGCTCGGGTGGATAGCTAGGGTTGGGAGTAGAGGAGGGTATGGCTCGGGTAGAGGGTAGCTAGGGCCGGGGTGAGGTGGCCAGGGAGAGAGGGTGGCCGGTGGGGCCAGCTAGGTGAGAGAGGGGTATGGCCGAGAGAGAGGGGGACATGGTATCTAGGGTTTGGTTTAGATGGGGGTGGTGTGTTGATGGATGGGGTAGGAGGGGGGTATGGTGATGATGGGGTAGGTGATGAGAGGAACCTAGATAGCGAAAAGAGAGAGAGGGGTGAGAGCTAGGGTTTAAGCAAGATCAAAATAGATCAAGCCAAAAGAAGGGATGGAGATAGAGATGAACCACTCAAGAATCAAATAAAAACCAAATGCTAGAAAGGTGGCACTTGCATGGCCCATGCAAAATATTTATTGCCATGTTGATTCTTGTGAAAACAATATTATTACATGGCATTATTATTATGCATTCCCAAAATTGGAATAAAAGCCAAGCAAAAGAATTTAGAAGGAATTCCAAGTGGAGTAGAGGGAGATGATCACATTGGATTATAATTGGGAATTACTAGTGTGTATATTCCACTAGATGATTACTATTCCCAAAAATATTCCCACATGAGCATAAATCCATAATAATCCATATGGAAGCTAGGAAAAAGAGTTCCACTCACAAGGCATGCAAAAGTGGCCATGTGGCTCTCATATATCAATAATGTGAAAACAGCATGATGCCAAGATGAGAGCATGTGGAAAAGAATTGGATCCATCCCAACCCATATGAGCTAGAGGTAAAACCCAAATAAAGTGCAGAGCTCATATTCAGTTGGATGGTGGAATTATAAGGTGGTGAAAGAAAGGTGGTGGAGTTAATAAAAGATATGCCCCCAACTCAACTTGGGCATTTAAACAATATATCAAGAACCAAATACAATATCAAGAGGCAAATACAATTTACAATGCATGTGAGAGAAGAACCAAAACAAAGAGGGTTTTATATGATGCTCAAATGCAAGGTGGCATGATGACATGAGCATGATATATTTATGATGCATCAATTATATGTAGGAAGTAGCATCTATATAGACTAGGCTAGTAGCATTGCAATTGTTAGACAATTGGGATGCTACAACTCTCCCCCACTAAACAAGAATCTCGCCCCGAGATTCCTAGGAAAAAGAAAACAACACAAGGAGCGGCGGGTGTTCGAACAAAGGTGACCCTCACGTTCCCAAGATGATGACGAACGGAATGGTGCGACCACTACACCTTGCAAAACTTGATGGACTTGTTGCGAGTCCTGCGTTTTGCTTGAGAAACAACGGTTAGAAGAGTTGATGGATTGTCGTGAGACAAGAAAGATAGGATGGACATAGCTCCAGTTTTCTCAAGGAACAAGATAAGATAAAAGAACCACTTGTGAAAGAAAGGACAAGATGATGTATCATGGATAAAGAAAGACACACCGTTAAGATTAGAGATTTTCCGATACTAGAGAGGATGAATCTTTGTGTCGCCGGAAGAAAAGAGCTAGATTGGAGAGGTTTTGAACTACTATGACAATAGCATCGTAACTTCTCTCGGATTTGAGAAATGAAGTTCGGAACAATATTGCCTTCAAACAATAGAGTCCCTTGATATCATCAGAAAGATTTAGTTAGACATCGCCGGATTAGATTCTTGTTGCGCCGGTAAGAACCGAAAGATCACGCAATTGAGGTGCGCGGATATAACTTCCAGAGACGGATGTGAAGCCAGATCATGGCGGAATCCTGAGAAGCAAAGATTATGGAGGATCTGGAGTTTATTGAAGAGATACTTATTGCTTTCTTTAGCCTTGAGGCTAACGCAATAGATTTGCGGCTGATGGCCTCAACCATAATTGGCTTTACCACAGCAAAGAATTGATGAAACAAAGAGAGAGATAGTTTCCTTTCATCTTGTTTGTGGATGTCGAACACCGGTAGGATGACGAGGACAGAAAAGAGTTTGCGTTTGCTTCCACCAGATAATTGAAGATTTTGCTCCGTGTAGGAAAAGACGAGATCACCAACAAGAGATTATTGATTACTTTCTTCGAGAGAGCACTCCGGAAAAACAAAGACGGAAGTTAAAGTATCAAAGGATAAAGGCCACTTCTAACTTCCGTGGAATGAGTGGAATCACATAATTCACCAATTCAATGTACAAGAGCGAATGATAAGAGTAGTGGTATGGTAGCTACTCCATCCCGCACTCAAAGCATTACTCCGCACATGAATAAGAAAACCATGCAACCCAACTACCGAAACAGACTGAAGGTATTGACAAGAAGAGCTCATGGAACTCCGTTAGAAAACAAGGATAGATGCAAACGATTCACTGGATTAATAGATAGATAGAGGTGATGATGTTGTTGTCATGTCGGAAGTACCAAGCCACCGGAAAGATATGAAGGAAGATTACGGAGAAGAACTGCAAGATTCAACAGCTACAGAAAAGATAGCACCAACTTGAACAGAAGGAAAACAAGATCTGGAAGGTCTTCATGTCCTCCGGTGGATTGAGCATAGACGATAGAGCGAGAGGTTTTCAAAAGATCACTTGACGAGACTGAGGTGAAGGAACTCCATGTTCTTCTTGAAAAGATTGAGAAAGATTTAGCAGCCTTGAGGAAAACTATGGCGGAACGACGATGATAACTTGCCAACAAGGAACAACTCCGGATTGGTTGAAGATGGAGGATGGAATTAACAATGAACTTGCTGATTCCAGAATTGAAGTAATCTATTTAGCAGAAGGACGTGGCCGAGATAGGTGACTTCAAGAAGCCAGAATTCACGCTTTGAGAACTTTGCACACAGGCAGTGTTCTCGAAGCTTGAGAGAAAGAGACACAGATGAACTTCCATGTCCTTCCATTGATATCGAATAGGCAGCATATTATCAACATATACCACCAGGGATTAACAAGATATTCCCAGAATATCAAGTTCAAGAGGCGGGAGAAACGAACAAATGCTCGAAACACTTTCTGAGCTCAACGCTCTTAGAAAGATCAATATTAAGAGCACGGGTTCGTGTTGAAGAAGATGCACTGGCAGAATAGATTATCTGGTCCTTCGGAAGAAGAAGAGATGTCACCTGGTTCACACTGTCGATCGGATCACCGGTTACAAAGATAAAGAGATCTTGGATAAAGAAACGATGATATAGCTTTGCTTATGGTATGAGCTATCAGAGACGAAAAAGATGTGCAGATATGGAGTTTAAAAGAGATGTGCAGCATGATGGACAGATGATAGACCGCCGTAGTGCCTTGAGAAAACTTCGGATTGCCAAAGATGCTGGAATAAGCATAGATATGATCACGGTGTACTCAAAATCACAGGAGATAACCTTATCCTCCAGATGGTGACGGTTGATAGCATTTTTCCATATTTCCACTCATGATGAGTGTCATATAGCTATGCCAAGATCTAATTTACAATCACCAGCATCGGATCGACACATGTTATGTAATTAGCCCAAGAGAAAAGGAGATGAAAAGAAACTCCAGGTTAAGCGCCGGTGACAAAAGAATGAGTTAGCATGAACATGCTGATAAAAGGAAGATAGATAATGTTTCACACACGACTGAAAAGGAGTGTGGAAACACAGATGTATCAAAGAAAAATTTTCCGCATTTTTCGGCATGAAAATACCAATAGATGCGCAAAATCACTTATCAGGTAGAGATTAGCAACTGATGCTTGCTCAGAATGCGGAGTTGCTAGAAGGAAGGACACCCTTAAGAAGATGGCACCGGTCAACAAGGAGTCAGATAGATCGCACCGGTTTTCAAACGCCTGTCAGCATGGAATGTACCAACAGTTGATAACCAAAGGCAGATGGAGATAACATGTTGGATGCAACAGATAGACAAGGAATTACACACACACACACACTTTCTATGGTACTACGGAAACCCAGAACACGTGAATCCTAATTTGAATTTTAAGAAGAGGATTGAAAACGTTACACTTCCTTACCAGAAAAGGGTGGTGGGTGGGTAAGAAGAAAAGTGGAAGCAGTCCTACTCTCACGTTTTGTTTTTCCCTAATATACATAACTACCAAAAATATTTGCTAGACAGACAACGACCATTTGGCTGAGACCCTGAAGGGCGGGATGGCTCTGATACCAATTGTAACTACCTCGGTGAATTACGCTCCTAGTTACAAGCCTGGATGAGCAGAAATGGTTGAAATAGTACGGTGGGGCCCAAATGCCACTCACAAGTAGACCTTTCGGCCGTCCCAACCATTTCCACACATCGGGACAAGAACGGGCGGCGTAATCGGCAGGCGAAGGGATCAACTACATACACAAATGAGTATGTATGCAAGCCACCATACAACAGTACATCAGAGCCATTCCATCTAAAAAGAAAGGAAATATAGCAACGCCATACGGCAAGATCCATATATCCTAGATAGATATAATAGTTTAGGATATCTCCTCATACATCAAACATCAGAGTATCAGGCGGAAGCGAAAGACAAAATCCGAGTATGGATAAGAAGCAAATCGGCATAAGATGCCCCATAAATAAGCAGATCCCACCCACAGATCTCACGGATCCCCGTTCCCGGAATCTCTACACCGAATGATCGTTGCCCACATCGTCCGTCTCTTCCACCCAGTATCCATCTTGCGAGTGTACCTGTTCATCTGAACCAATAATTTATCGTGTGAGACCCTAGGGGTACTCAGCAAGTCTTTATGCCTCTAAAGGGGACACAACCTGGGGTGACGCAATTGCAGCAAAAGATAAACCCTAGCAATTCTATAGAAACTCGCTAACCATCCACCTAACCAGAGATAGACGGATGTTCGTGAATTAATAACAACAGTTATAACAGTTATAACGGCAATATCCACAGATCCATCCTCCTCCTCGCTTACCGACGAGGAAGCGGACGAACAACCCCCCATCCGTTGGCAGTTTTATTATCCATTCCATGAGTGTTGCACTATTTACTAGACAGGTACCTAGTCTAGTCAAATTAAAAGCGGTCCTTTAGTTATGCTTGTCTATGATCGAGAAACTGTGCTCCAAGTCGTCCATAACCGCGGACACGGCTTTCAGAAAGTTTTACCCTGCAGGGGTGCACAAATAGCAACACACACTCGATATGCCTCGGAAAAACCAAATCAAAACCCAACGAGGCAGTCACGACAAAGCAATTACAGGATTCAGAAATATTTCAGGGGGCCACCCCATTAAGCTACCCGCAACGAAGCTGGCCGGCTACGAGACGGACTCAAGGTTTGTGTGACCGGCTGTAAACGACTGGGAACCCGAAAGTGTGACTGGGCTTGTCGATACAGCGAAAACGGGTCACGGACCTAAACAGTACAGTGTGCAGTACCTCGCACAATTTAAATAAAGCAGTAAAGCATGGCATAAGTACAGGATAGTAAATAAAACCTCAAACTAGTTTGTGGCCCCAAGAAATAAGAATGAATCAAGCTCTGGCTCAGGGGGGTTCATAAGCCTCCCGGATGTGGATAGCGCGAATATTCAAGGAACAGGAATCAAGTACTCGGGGTCCTACGGGACACAAGTGAGCCTGAAAAACCAAATAGCGAATATGGCTCACTGATGCCACTTTCATTAGTTATCCCGTTACTACTCAGATTAAGTTGTTTAGGTACCTCGTTATCCATCAGACACTCACATACCCTACACATGCTGTTCTACGACTCGCATGGCTCAAACAACTCCTGTAGTAATGGCTCATGGGATGGAGGAACAAGCTTCGGTGGGGTTTAAAATTAAATGCTATGCAATACTTGGGATTCAATTTAATGCAATCGCGACTCAATGATGCAAGAATAATAAAGAGGCAATAGGTACTATATGTATGCAAGCATGTGGTAGTGCTTGCCTGGCAGCTCAGTTGAAGCAAGTGATGGATCTGGGTAGTGCTCCTGGTTCTCTTGATATATCCCCTGCTCAGCGTCTATTCGAAGAAGAACCAAACAAACAAGGGCCAACATAAATAAAGTGCACAAGCATATGAATAAATGCATCAAGCAAACAATCATGCCATGATGAATGATGCACAATTTGCATGGCAATAAAGTAGCATGGCATGGGTGAGGTGTGGAATACAAGAATAAATCATTTTATTGAGTTTTATCCTCATTTTAATCTCATATTAGTTGCTGTATACTTTATATTTATATGATGCATGCTTCAATTCAAACCATGGAATGCATAAACAGAAAAGTCTCGTCGAGCTAAACATTTTAGACATATTATTTGTTAAATTTGGAGTTATAAAACAAAAGTTATTAATTAATTAAGGAAAAAAGGGCATTTTATTGTAATTTAATTAACTTGCAATTTTAAATGTTCAAAATATGTTTTGAAGGTCATATTTGAATTCCTCATATTTTTCTGATTTGAAAACATATATTATTTGCATTATTTGGAATTATATTTGAAAAGTTATTTAAAAATAGAACTAAATTTGAATTTGAATTAATTTGAATTTTTTTTGAATTAAAACAGATTACAGAAAGTCTTTTGTTACTTAGCTCAGCTCTAGCCACAGACGCTTACAGGTAGGGCCAGGCTGACTGGGTGTCACTGCGCGTAGAAAAACGTTTTACACCGCGGCAGTGCCCAGCCCGTGTCGCTGACAGATGGGACCCGCTGGCTCGCAGGCCCACTTGACAGAGAGAGGGGTGGAACGGACCACGTGGCGCTGAGAGGGAGCGCGGGTTGGGGTTTACGAAAACCTAGGTACCGTTTTGCAAAAAGGCTGGGGGGGCTGGCAGGTGGGACTGGTGGACCGCGGGTTGATGCATAAAGAAAGGCAGGGGGTTTTCGGCAAAATGTCGCAGTCGTACTGTTCCTCTTCCCCGCGAGCAGAGGACAGATCGGTGCTCGCATGCGCGGACGCAACGCGTGCATTCGATCCTCGGACCTGGCGTGCGCGCGCGGAGGCGGCAGCCAGTGCGGTAGGTGGGGGTTGCTGTTTGGGAGGTGGGCGAGGACTAGATAGGGCTGCTATGCGGGCGGAAGCGAGCACGCAGAAACGAGCGGCAGCGCGCGGAGGGCGTTCGACGTAAGGGCCGGCGGTTCTAGGGCTTCACGGCGAAGGGGACCATGTCAGGGAGGTTGCGTGGCTCACCGAGGGCGTGTCGGTGTGGTCGGATCGGCTCGAGGCGCAGGGGAGCGGCAACGACGCAGGCGGACCGAGGGCTAGGGTTTCGCGTCGGGTCGGTGGTGGTCCAGCGCTCCTGGGGCTTCCTCTTCGCGGCTCCGTGCACGGGGGTGCTGCAGGGGGTCTCCTTGTACTCCTCGATCACCTCCGCGACGCGCAGGTCGTCTGGTACGGTGTAGCCGAGAGGAGGCCGAGGGTGCCGGCTAGAGAGGGTGGTCGACGGTGGAGAAGAAGGGAGGAGGGGAGGGCGCCCTTGGGGTAGATCTGGGGGTAGCTGGGCGAGGCAGAGAGGTGGTGGGGTGGTGGTAGGTAGCAGAGAGGGGAAGATGCCGTGGGGAGGTGGGGGAGATGAAAAAGGTGGCTCGGCCACCCTTTTTCTCTCCTTCCTCCTTCACGTGCTAGGGTCGGCAGGGCAGGGCAGGTAGAGGAGGGGGCTTCCAGGTGGGGCATGGTGGTCTGGGAGGGTAGGCTCGGGCTGGGGCCACCTTGGCAGAGAGAGAGCTAGAGAGAGAGAGGGGTGGCTCGGGTGGATAGCTAGGGTTGGGAGTAGAGGAGGGTATGGCTCGGGTAGAGGGTAGCTAGGGCCGGGGTGAGGTGGCCAGGGAGAGAGGGTGGCCGGTGGGGCCAGCTAGGTGAGAGAGGGGTATGGCCGAGAGAGAGGGGGACATGGTATCTAGGGTTTGGTTTAGATGGGGGTGGTGTGTTGATGGATGGGGTAGGAGGGGGGTATGGTGATGATGGGGTAGGTGATGAGAGGAACCTAGATAGCGAAAAGAGAGAGAGGGGTGAGAGCTAGGGTTTAAGCAAGATCAAAATAGATCAAGCCAAAAGAAGGGATGGAGATAGAGATGAACCACTCAAGAATCAAATAAAAACCAAATGCTAGAAAAGGTGGCACTTGCATGGCCCATGCAAAATATTTATTGCCATGTTGATTCTTGTGAAAACAATATTATTACATGGCATTATTATTATGCATTCCCAAAATTGGAATAAAAGCCAAGCAAAAGAATTTAGAAGGAATTCCAAGTGGAGTAGAGGGAGATGATCACATTGGATTATAATTGGGAATTACTAGTGTGTATATTCCACTAGATGATTACTATTCCCAAAAATATTCCCACATGAGCATAAATCCATAATAATCCATATGGAAGCTAGGAAAAAGAGTTCCACTCACAAGGCATGCAAAAGTGGCCATGTGGCTCTCATATATCAATAATGTGAAAACAGCATGATGCCAAGATGAGAGCATGTGGAAAAGAATTGGATCCATCCCAACCCATATGAGCTAGAGGTAAAACCCAAATAAAGTGCAGAGCTCATATTCAGTTGGATGGTGGAATTATAAGGTGGTGAAAGAAAGGTGGTGGAGTTAATAAAAGATATGCCCCCAACTCAACTTGGGCATTTAAACAATATATCAAGAACCAAATACAATATCAAGAGGCAAATACAATTTACAATGCATGTGAGAGAAGAACCAAAACAAAGAGGGTTTTATATGATGCTCAAATGCAAGGTGGCATGATGACATGAGCATGATATATTTATGATGCATCAATTATATGTAGGAAGTAGCATCTATATAGACTAGGCTAGTAGCATTGCAATTGTTAGACAATTGGGATGCTACAAGTTTCATGCCGAAAGAATGAACAAGCGCAGGAATTTATTTCACTAGATACCAAAACAGGTTTTCGGGTGAAATTGCATAAAGTGGTTATGCATGTGAAATAGAATTCTAGCAAGGGGTTATTTGTGAATGTTTGTCATTAAAGTAATTGACAAAATTCTGAATAAAATAAAAGAGTTTTATTTAATGAGAGTTTGCATTAAATTTGGTGGAAATTTAATGGGAATTTGAGTGGATTTTTTAGTGGAGAAAATTGAAGGGCCATTTTGTGAGTGGAGTGTCCATCCACATGAATGAAGGAGGGGAGGGGGCAGACCCCATGGCCGGCGGCCACCCCCTTGGGTGCCCCCCCTCCTCTTATAAAAGGAGCCCCTCCTCTCACTTGTCTCTCACACCTCCTCGTGAAGGATCTCTCTCCCCCTCTAGAATTTATCCCCCATGGTCTTGGACTAGCGAGATACATGTTCCCGGTGGCTATTCGGCAAGAAAGAGTTGTGCTTCCGCTGCATCGCTGGAGCGAGGAGGCGGAGGTTGCTCGGTGCCTCGAACGTGTGTGCGAGCACGGATGCGCTGCTGATTTGCGACGCTAGGACTTCCTCTCGATCTTGAGATCGGCAAGAGATCGTCTACATCAACCACGAGTTGAACTGGTTAAGCTTTGTCAGTCTTCAAGGGTATGTTCTCTACGGATATACATCCGCCCGTTGTTTGTATCTAATAGATAGATCTTGGTACATAGTTCACATCGTAGGAAATTTTTTGTTTGCTATGCTGCGAACCCTACAGTTGATGGCGGCGGTCTCCCCTCTCCGGGAAGGAATTCCCCTGGCAGAAATCTGTCTGCCGAAGAGATCTTTCTCTCTCGGTGTTTTCCGCCCCCGGAGGCGGCGGAAATCTATTTGTGGTCGCTCCCCTGGCCTTAGGGTTTCGTAGGGAAGATATAGGCGAAGGGGCGGAGTCGGGAGCCGGGCAGGTGGGCCACACCTTCCCTAGGCGCGGCCCAGGGGGACCCGCGCCTAGGGGGTGTGGGCCCCCTGCGGCCCCTCTTCGCTCCTCCTTCTGGCTTCCTCAATCTTCTGAAAAAATAATATTTTCCCATATTTTTTTGGTATTTTTCCGATCTTTGCGAAATTGCACCAAAACGCCTTCTTTTTCATCAAAATCCAGACTCCGGCAGTTCATCCTCCAAGAATCATCCAACATGCATAAACAGATGAAAAGCCATAAGTAATACCTTATAATAAGACATATATCAATGAATAGAGGTAAATTATGATATAGAAAGGTGATGCAAATTGGGCGTATCAACCGTTGCTTCACAAGATCTTTGGATATGGCATTCGTTCTTTGGTCTTGCTGGATCAAACAACGATATCAACGTTCTTAATCAATCCAAGTTGTTTGTCGAGGAACTAAAAGGGCAAGCTCGTAGGGTGAGCTATCGTGTCAATGAGAAGGAATACCAACATGGCTATTACCTTGTTGATGGAATATACCCCGAATGGACCGCATTCGTGAAGTCGATACCGATGGCACAAACTGACAAGCACAAGTTATTTGCCGCACATCAAGAAGGGGCAAGAAAGGATGTGGAACGTGCATTTGGTGTGCTCCAGGCACGATGGTCCCTTCTACGCCAACCGGCGCGTCTATATGATCGAGGCGATATCCATAGTATCATGACAGCTTGCATCATTCTACACAACATGATAGTCGAAGATGAAAAAGATGAGGTGGCCAATATTCTTGATTTGAATGAGGAATCTGGCTCATCTATTGTCCTCCCATCGGTATTTAGTCACGGTGACATCCCTGTATTTGCCGAGGTGCTTGAAAGAGATGCTAGGATCCGAGATCGTCCAACACATAAAGCTCTAAAAAATGATTTGATTAAGCATATTTGGAAAAAGTTTATGACACGGTAGATTATTTTCGTTTCTTGGTCCATGTAATGCTAAATACCTTTATATAATAAAATAATATTTTATTTGGATTTATTCAATTTTATGGTCATGTATTAATCTGTGTACCAACAAGCAAGTTTTAGATTTAGTACATGCCACAAATAGATCACAAAGTTCAAATACTACTATGGATCCTACAAAGCAATACATGTAGGTCTCTATGTTATTTCATTTATGTTACTACCGACTATGAAGGTAGTAACTTAGACTAGTTACTAGTCTAAGTTACTATGCACTATGACCAGTCTTATATACGTTTTGAAGGCCTATGCACTTCTTATACTATTTACTTTCTGGACTACTCCCTCCGTTTTAAAATAAAGATGTTTTAGGTTTGTGGAGAAAATATATCTAGACTTATTTTAGTGTGTAGATATATTTTAAATATGAGTAAACCTACATACTAAAAATAGTCTAAATATATTTGCTTCACAAAATTATAACATCTTATATTTTGAAACGTAGTTGAATTAGAATTGTCTAGATACAAACATGTCTATATACGTCCATATTTAGATAAGGATATTAGGTATTTGTGGACGTACGATGCACAGATCGAGACCGTCCTCTCTCTAGAGGACCTCTCGCCCCCCTCCCGTCGACGGCCCGGGAGCACCCCAACCCTCCTTCCCCGGCCTCACCCTGGCGGTGGCGGGCCCTCCTTCCCTGTCCGCGAGGCGTTCTAAGCGGGGCAGCCCGCCTAGCGGTGGCGCGGGGTGGCGCAAGCGTGCGACCTTGCAGCGAGCGGAGGCAGTGCGCAAGCGCGGGGGCGTGTGGTTGGTGCAGCGCGGCGCGGAGGCGGGCTCTCCTCTTCCGTTGTCGAGGTTCAGCGCGCGGGTCTGGGGGCAGGCTGGTGATGCTCGGCGAGCTTGACGGCGCGTCATGGCGTAGGTCAAACGACGAGATGGGCAATCGCCAGTGCACAGACGTGCGGGGTAGGATGGATGCGCGGGGCTGCAGCGGTCAGGGCCCGATCTAGGCTTCATCGGGCCTGCGATCGGGTCATCGGCCCTCAGGCGAGCGGTTGGTGGTGGGATCTGCTAGGCCATGCAGCGATGTGGTCATGGCATGCAGATCCGGCGAGCTGGGAGCATTGGTGGTCGGCAGCGAGGCTCGTGCTTGGCTGTTTGCACCTTGCTGCTAGGCCTCTCTTGGCCTGACGGGAATGGCACTTTAGGAGAAAGCTTCGCACCAACTCTGGTTGGTGCCGATGATGGCGGTGCCCTTCGGAGCCTCCGGGCGAAAGCCTCAGCTCCTTCGGAGCGAGCGGCGGCGACACCCTATGTTGTTACCTTCTTGAAGGCGCTGCCTTTGGAGTCCTCGACACTTGGGTGTGGCAGGTGTGTGGCAGTTGTGCGAGTTGGCCTTGTGGTCGAGGGTTGTGGATGCCGGGGTGGAGGCTCCAGACGGTGGACCTGCGCCGAGGCGGTGGCCTCGGAAGGCCTTGCTGCGACGACTCCATGAGGTGTGGTTGTGGCCTAGCAAGGCATGGGTGGTGTGCTGGTGCTGCGAGGGCAGCGAGCTTGTCGGCCCGATCGACCTAACCAAACGGTCGGTTGGACTGGCATGTCGAGGCGGCGGCCCCGGATCTTTTGGCGCGGCGTCCGTGGTCTACGGGGTGGTCGCCGTGTGTAGCTTCGGCTGCAAGACGTCCACGCCGCGCGGCACTGCGGCTCGCCTCCGAGCCTTTGGAGTCCTCGACACTTGGGTGTGGCAGGTGCGTGGCAGTTGTGCGAGTTGGCCTTGTGGTCGAGGGTTGTGGATGCCGGGGTGGTGGCTCCGGACGGTGGACATGCGCCGAGGCGGCGGCCTCGGAAGGCCTTGCTGCGACGACTCCATGAGGTGTGGTTGTGGCCTAGCAAGGCATGGGTGGTGTGCTGGTGCTACGAGGGCAGCGAGCTTGTCGGCCCGATCGACCTAACCAAACGGTCGGTTTGTCTGGCACGTCAGGGTGGCGGCCCCGGATCTTTTGGCACGGAATCCGTGGTCTACGGGTGGTCGCTGTGTGTAGCTTCGGCTGCAAGACGTCCACGCCGCGTGGCACTGCGGCTCGTCTTCAAGCGGGGGAAGCCGGAGCAGCGGCTCCGGATATGGGTGTGTGTTTTTAATGTGTTGGTAGTCTGGTGTCGTGTGGACGATGAGGCTCCGATGCTTGTATGGTTTTCTTGACCCGGTTTCCCTTATAAACAGGGTCGTTTTATTTGGTTTTTAGGCCCGGTTTTCTTTATAAACCAGGGTCGTCTTAACCTTCTCCTCTATCGCGATAAATATAGCAGTTCTCCTATGGTTATAAGAAAAAAAGGTGGACGTACGAGTGTATCCCTTCAGACTTCAGCTTCATTCATCCATCGGTCCTAGAGCGTCTTTATACTTGGAAAAATGAAAAAAAAAAACTATTCTTGCACATCCATGGATAATTCACATTGTTGTATTGATGTATCTGCAAACGACAAACACCGTATACTACCTCTGTCCCAAGGTTAAGGCTTATATTTTTTTTGTAGAAGTCAAATAATATAAAATTTGACCAAGTTTTTTTAAGAAATATTAATATTTACAATATGTAATCTATATTTTTTCATACATAATGAAACATATTTTTATCGAGGTAGGTTCGTCCGAGGAGAGGGCGGCGATGGGGTCGTACAAGTGCTGTGTCTTCTTCACGCAGGTTTGCGCCAGAGGATGTGCGCACGCTCTTCTCCTGCTTTTCCGACGGTACCCCCACCCCCACCCCACATCCTCAGCCGGCAGGGTCGTTCCCATCCCATGCAACACGAGTGGCCGGCGGCGCCGGCCGCCGAAGGCTCCCTCGCCTCATATCCTTGGCCATTGCGATTTGTGAAATAGGGGAGGCGCATGGTCGTCCCGATGCAGGGGACTTCTGGGCGTCGTTTGTCTCCAGGATGGGCGCTAGAAGGGCGACGAATCGAAGGGACGGAGGCAGGGGATCAGGAGGAGTTCGTTCGGGCTGGGAGATGTGCTTTCGGGAGGATGGTGTGGGGTTGGCCAGGTCGGTTTAGCAAGTTCAGGTGGGTGCGGTTTTCTCCCGTGCATCTCTTCAGTCGACTTCAAATGTCCCTTGTGTTTGTTTCTTGTCAGCATGTGGTGAGATGCACAATAGCTGAATGAGTTGCCGAACTGTGCCGATGGCCAAGAGAGGGCAGAGCGATGCCTGATTACTCTCGGGGCCAAAACTGAGTGGAATCGATCAAGTAACAACCTCTCTCCTTAGTTCTACAAAAACTTAGTACAATCAAACCTACTAATGAGCGTGTGTGGCGTCAGGTCCAACGAGGCTGCCGTGAGCCGTGAGCATGCATTGGAGTATACTCCTTGTCATGTGAAAAGGGTGTAGCTTAGCTTGATCGTTTGATCGAGTAGCTGAGTGTTGTACTTAACAAGTTAGGTGCTGATGGATCTTGTGTTGGTCTTGCAACAAGTTATGACTGCAAAAAATATGTATCATTCCAATTGTTGTCCCTTGATCGAGTAGCTTAGCGTGCTTCAGGGCTTTCTTAGATTTGAAATAAAAATGTTGACCGTTTCAGGTAGTAGGCAAGGCTCTCGACGTGATCATAAACTAAGTGCAATCATTGCAACGGAGATGGAGAATCATCATGAAACAGCAACTTTTGATGTTTTAGAACGCGATTTACATGTAGATTTAAACATATGAAGTAGGGTTCCTTTGTTTTAATGTTGTGTCGTAGCAATGCACGGGATTTTTGTTATTTCGTAGCAACGCGTGGGCACTTGGCTAGTATATATAATAGTTCTTGATAGTTTTTTCTAAAATTTTGATCAAACTTTTCTGGGTTTGATTTTTCAAAAAAAAAAGCCTTAAGCCTTGGGATGGAGGAAGTATACCCTTGTTGGACACACATATGTCCGCAGTATTTAGCACTTTATCTTTTTTTTTTGAACGGGAAAGGTCCCAAAGGACCTAGAGCATGCATTTAATCGGCGGTGGGGTTACAATTACAAAAAGGACCTTGGAGAAAGGGAAAAATACAACCCGGTCCCAAACTTTTACATAGAGCACCCCACAAAAATATAAGAAAAACGCAATCGAGTCCACGCTCGTTGCCTTGCTCAACGCCGATCAGAGACGACCTCCGTCCGCGGCCACCCATGCCTCCACCGGGGACTAGGCCACTTGGGGAAGCAGTGGCGAACGATGCCACGTCGAGGTCGGACTTGATCCTCCACCCAAGGAGGAGAGAAGAGCTCGAGCTGCCATCAGGCTCAAGCACAACAGGGCCACTCCTGTGACCAAAGATAGGCCACGGCGAAGCTTCGCCGCCGCTTGGAAACTGCTGCCCGGGTCGCATGCTCCACGGACCCAACGAACCATCAAGCAGGAGACAGAGGCACTTATTCCACCAAGGGCTCACCTGAAGGGAGGCCGCCGACGACTTCCACCATGGCAGCTCATCAGCATCCCCTAGCAGCGACCGTCCAAGGACGCGCTGGAACGGAGGCCCTCTTCTGGCACAACCGCCCAACAACACCTCCTCCGTGTTTCTTCTCCCCCTCGCCACCATGGCCGGCCGGCAGAAGAGAACACTAGAAGAGGTAGCTGAAAAGCAGGTGCCAGGGAACCGTGGCTTTATGAGAGACGGTGGTGGTCTTCGCCCTGTTCTTCAACTCCGTCCACCAGAGCGAAGAAGAGGAGAGAAGAAGCCCTAGAAGTCCCTAGATCTTGCCGCCGAGACCTGAGGCCGCACCGCCAGCTACGGGCAAAAAGCCCAACTCCGGCATCACGCCAGACGACCTACAACTACTCTGTACAGGGCGAGGCACTCCATCCCCCTCTCCCCAAGCGGCGGCGCCTCCGGGGAGGAGAGGAGGGAGGCCTCGGAGAAGGGGGTCGACTCTCAAACCAGAGGAGAGGGATATGGGAGGAGAGGCGTGCGGTCAGTTCACTTTATCGTGTTTAGAACTTGAATTTGTACTCATATATGTGGCAAAATAGTAAGAAATAGCACAATACCCACTCCCTTCCAAACTAATTGATGCATATATATAACTAAACGTGTTTTAATTTATAGATACATGTGAATTTAGACAATATGCGTCAATTAATTTGAAATGGAGGGGATATCATTTAATAAGTACACAAACTCATTCTAGTGGCATTGTGGACTATTCATCACACAACTCAGACAATATTCTACAACAATGGAATCTGAAAAGAACTGGGCTACAGTTTTTCACGATTTATTTCTAGTGTTGTTTCTGTAGGCAGATATGGTCAGATCCATTTATGCAGAAGCTGGAGCCAAAAGGAACAACTGGGCTAAGTGCCTACCCGTCATTCCGTCAAAATTGGCTTATTCTGTAAACCCTGTGGAGGGAGTAACAACCTTCCCTATAGCTACCGTCTTTCCTGCAATAGCATAGGTGAAAGTATTTTTTTAATAATGACTTAATACACACTCGAGTTAGCATGCACAGATAAAAGGCGAGGCATAAAAGGACATAGATAACTAGAAAACAAGTCCATGATATAAATCAAAGTCGCATGGTTTTTAAATTTAGATCTGAATGGCAGTTGTCTAAAAGAACATGGGTCACTGGTTAGGGGACTTGCTCAATTGGATTCGACTCCATATACATTTCTATATTATGTTATTCTCAACTTCCCTTCACCAAAACACACAAATATATTATACTCAACATTCAAAAATGAAACAGAGCCAGCTTCAAGGACCGATGTAGCCAAAAATAAGGGAAAACACAATTAGTATAAGGTTCATAATAGTAAGATATATGTGGTATAGTAGTGCCGATGGTTATGAAGAAATGTTTTAACAAAATGATCCATAGCCATTGTCGTCTAAAATAAATAAATTAACAACCCTGTTGTGTTCACTCTAGAAGGTAAAGAGAATATGTTCTGGAGCTTGCACCCTTACCTTCTGTTCGTAGAGTAAACCTTCCAAGCTGGGAGAAATCAGAGAACTTCTCTACGCATATCAAATTATTCACCTAATCGCATATGCCACATTACAATTAGTTCAACAAGCAATGGAAAGTTATGCTATACTAATGAGTTTCTAGATTAATACCCGAATGCGACAAACTACAGTTGCACCATTCTTCACAAAAACAAGCTTCCCCTTTGGTTTCTTTTTCTTTGGATCAATTTCTTTCATTTTCTTCATGTCAATCTCCTCTATGAGATCAACAATCTCACACTCCTCAGCAACATAGTGGATATGTAACACTGCCTTGTAGCCAGCAGCGAAAACAACCTAGTATATTGCAAACATAGAATATTAATTGATTAAAAGAATCACATTGGGAAGAGAACAGTACTATTCAGAATTGTGTATCAGTGAGATATGGCGATCACTTATACATGTAATCCTAGCTTGGCAATAAAAAGTTAAACTAAAACTATGACATGTTAGATGTAGCATTGCCAAGATACCCAAAATATATACAGAAATTACTTATGGAATAAAAAAGAAATATGCATGGTAGAAGCTAAGTACCTAACAGACAATGGAAATCCAATTTTAATTTAAACAAATCTCTTCCATATGCAAACAATAATACATAGAATTCCCCATACGGATATAAACCATGTATTCTCACCAACAAATTGAAATCCAGAAAGTGTAAGATGCCCATCCATACAATACAAATTATGCAATATAAGCATACATGACGAAAGAAAACAAGATAAATGCACAATGAGTCTCCTTCAACTTATTTATGTAAGTGGAAGTATCAAGAGATACTTACATTGCCAACACTTGCATTATCGAGCAACTCTAGAATATGCAGTTGAGCATTAAATTCAGTAAAAGCGCCAATGGGATTAGCTGCATGTATAAGCATTATCAAAATAAGAATACATGTCAAATTAAGAGATAATCCACCAACCCAAGTACACAAGTAGACAAACCTCCAGAAATATTTTAAAACATTTGCAGCCACCGAGATTCATGGTAATGCCAACCTAATACTATATTAACTTCTCTTGAAGAATGTACTTACCAATGCTTGAAAGTACATAACCAGCCCTAATATCCTCCTCTTCAATTCCACACAGTTTAACACAAACATTCTCACCAGGTCCAGCACGATGCACTTTCTTCTCATCCAAGCTTATATCAATGACTTTCACGTTGGACTGCTCGAACAAGAGACATTGCACACACACTGAATTGCATACTCAAGTAGAACAGGTAGACATAGGTTGTTAAATTGAGATAAAATGAAAAATACCTTGTTCGGCATAACTAACAAGCAGTCACCCTCCCGGATAGTCCCAGACTCTAATTTCCCCATTACAACAGTACCAACAGTACCTAGATCTTTATACTTACCAATTATCGGCATCCTACATTGTTAAAACGGTCACCATCAACATATTGATAACCAAATCATAAACAATGGAGGCTACATCATGTCCAAAGAATCATATATTTTTCAGCCGCATGGGAGTATAAGCTAATAAAAGTTTACGGAGCATGAGTACGTATAGCCTTCAAACCTTACTGGCCCGTTGGGGTCATGCAAAGGAACTTCGATACGGTCCAGAACTTCAAATAAGCAAGGACCATCCCACCAGCTACAAATGTTTTTATCCATCCTGTTCTTCATATTGGTTCCACAAAGACCAGATATTGGTAGGAACTGAACGTCTGATAACAAATCCATGAAATGGTAAGAAATAGGATCTAGTTGGTTGTACACTACCACGGTACCTTGTGGAAATATACACAAGCACAATATAACACCTCTTAGCCACATTGCGTGAAATAATCAAAGCATCCAGTTAGAATAGCCAAGAAAGAGATTAGACATAATCAAAGCATCCAGTTATTCAAACATGTACTCCCTCCGATTCATATTAATTGTCACTGGATTGGATGTATCTAATACTAAAACATGTCTAAATACATTCATTTCTGCGACAAGTAAAATAGATCGGATCTTCAATCCATATTAATTGCCACTGGATTGGATGTATCTAGCACTAAAACATGTCTAGATACATTCATTTTTATGGCAAGTAATATGGATCAGAGGGAGTAGAAAAAAGCATCATCAACATATGAGCACATCGATGTTGAAGGCACAATATACTAAATATGAAACACCACAAAAAGCAATCGCACATAATCCAGCTTGAAACGCGTCAAAAGTAGAATAATTAATACCTTTCTTAACATTATATCGTGAAGATTTGAGGAAATGAACCATTTTTCCTACAATTTCGTCATACCTGAAACAAATAATAAAATTGTTTGTTTTGCTCCAGCTAGCTATACCCTGTTGTACTATTAGAATCTTCCGATTAAAAATAATGATAAAAGGTTTTTATGGAATACCTTTCTTTAGACCATTCTACTGTAGGTTCATCCATCTTGTTGATGACAACTATTAACTTAGCAACACCTAGAGTTTTTGCAAGCAGTACATGTTCACGAGTTTGCCCTCCCCTTTCATAACCAGTTTCAAATTCACCTTTTCGAGCAGATATGACCTGAAAGGAAAAAAAGGGAACATATTCACTGTGAGAGCAAATGACCAAAGAAAATGAAAATAATAATGCCCAGGGCCCTATAGTTACCAGAACACCAATGTCAGCTTGAGATGCACCAGTTATCATATTTGGAACATAACTTTTGTGGCCCTGCAAATTGAGATCACCCAAGTAAGCATATATATTGTACAACAGAGAACATAAGAATGATAGTATGTGAAATAATAGAGAAGTACCGGTGCATCCAAAATAGTGAATCTTGTGTTTTGAGTCTCAAAGTGGGCTCTACCAACTTCGACAGTCTTCCCCTGCAAGAACAAGTGTCAAAACTATATATAGAGCTTTCTCATCAGGCATGGAGCTAGCCAACCATACAAGAGAGAGAGGGAGAGATACCTTAAGTCGCTCTTCTTCATTTTTATCCATAATATAAGCCATATACCTGCAAGTATTTATTGAGATTATAATAGAAGCATATATTACGTGGAAGAATATCCAAATTGTTATTAACTAGCTAGTAGGTTCGAAGTTTTTATGGGTTAGCCTGGCAAAAGAAAAAAGTACTCACCAGCTTTCTCGTTTTTGACCCTTGGCTTCTTTTTCATAGTTCTTGATGGTCTGTTTATCGACTTGACCACTCAAGAACAACATTTGCCCTCCAACAGTTGATTTTCCAGCATCTGGAGCCAACAAAAGAAGAATAAAATCGTGAAAAAATCAACAGCAACATTGCTACTACCACTAGTGGATCGAGAAGCCAAGTTACAAGACACCAGCGGCACTTACCAACGTGGCCGATGAGAACCACATTCAAGTGGCGCTTGGTTTCCTCTTCCTCATATGCAGGAGCATCCTCACGAGCTGCAGCAGGTGGGTTGATTGATGATAGTACGACAAGTCAGGGTTGCTAGCTGGATGGATCATGGATGGATGAAAAATTAGAGGCAGTAGTACTAGTACTAACAATGTGAAGAAGGTTCCCCGGCGCCGTCTGCGTCCTTCAACTCCAAGGACTCGAGTGATGACTGAATGCCATTGACACCTGAAACTTCCAATTACATGTTGTTATTGCAAGTTGAAAACATCATTGATCATCACAATCATCTACTGTATCATAAGTGTTGCTAAATCCTCCAGAAGATAGATAAGAAAGTCGGACGGACCTTGTGCCAGTGGCGCCGGAAGAGAGGGCTCCGTGACGTCGTCGTGCTCCATCCCACGAGCGTCGACTAGGGTTTCTGCGTGCGTGCGTGGACGTGCGGTGAGTTGGGGAGTTGCCTTTTCTTCTGCTGCTACGGAGTAGCTAGTTCTATAGTAGCATATGGACTCTAGACCGGATACGAAACGTACGTACAGTACCTATGCTTTGCCCTGCTCGCCTGCATATGTTGTCCGACAGGTGAGCCAGCCTAGTAGCGCTAAAACACCTCAGGTACCCAATCTGGGCTTTGTGTTGTTATTGCTCGTGCATAGAGTTACTAGTTTTTTTTTTTTTTGAGGGAGCATAGAGTTACTAGTTGGTGTTGATTTTTAGTCGGGATTTGCTAATTCTCGGCTAGCTGAGATTTAGCTTAAGGCATAGTTAGCTCTTAATCCGTCTGATTTGCTCCACGCATCAAGATTAGTACCCGTGCGTTGCCTTGACTCGTTTCGGTACGTCTTGTCCTGCATGTTTTATTTTGTTTTGCAAAATGCCTTGTCCGGCAGGTTTACCTAGCTCTGGCTATTGGGTCATGTCCTTTCTTCTTGTCTGTGTGTCTTTTCCCTTTTTTTCTGTGTATATTTTCTAGGTGGTAAGGGGCTACACGTGCGTCATGTTTTGTCAGTTGTTTTGTGCCGCAAGCAACATCATGCATGTATAGGCTGTAAAAAAAATAAGAAAATTGCTATTTCTCAGCTAGCTAAGAAATAAGCTACAACCCAGTCAACTTTACAACCGTTCGATTTGATCACGCCGTCAAGATCCATGTGCCTAGGTTGAGCTGCTTCGGTCCGTGTTGCCGGCAGAACGTTAGTTGGCGCTTTGTTTTTTTCATGGGCTTTTGTTAGCGGGGGTGGGCGTTAGGGGGCCTATTTCTTTTTGTGCGGGTTGTTTTTTTTGACCATTTTGTAGTTGCGCTGTAGGTTGGGACAGGGCTGTCGTTTTTCGTTTTTTTCTATTTTCTTTTTTTATTTCTGTTTCGGTTTTCTTTTTCTTTTACTTTATTTTTTGTTTTTTCTTTTAGGGACACCATTTTTAAAAATGTTTCTTATTTTTTTGAAAAATAAAACTTTTTCGAATTTTTTTGGTTTAGGATTTTTTATTTTGGTTCATGTTTTTGTTTTTTTGGCTTATCAACTATTATTAGGAGAGGTTTCTTGGAGGATTTGGTCCTCGGCACGCAAACTCCGGCTGTTTTTTACACCTTCTTTTTTAATGGTGGTAGATATCGAGTTGCAACTAGGGTCACAACTGAACTGTGAGTATCTACTTGCAACTTGACATGCAACTGGTCTTATCCACTCAGGACTTGCCTTCTGTTGTTTCTCGGCACGCAAACCCCGATCTTTTTACCCCCGCTTTTTATAGAGACAGAGTTGCAACTTGGGTCGCAATTGGATTTTGAATATCGATTTGCAGCTTGACACACAACATGCCTTATCCACTCATGACTTGCCTTCTGTTGCCTCTCGGCACGCAAACCCCGACCGTTTTCTAGACCCTCGTTTTTTATGGTGGTATAGATATCGAGTTGCAACTCGGGTCGCAACTGGACTGTGAGTATCGAGTTGTAACTTGACACGCAACTGGCTTTATCCACTCAAAACTTGTCTTCTGTTGCTTGTTGACACGCAAAACCCGGCCGTTTTACCCCTGATTTTTATAGACAAAGTTGGTATCGAGTTGCACGTAACTGACCTTATCCACTCATGACTTGCCTTCTGCTGCCTCTCGACATGCAAACTCCGGCCGTTTTTTAGACCTGCTTTTTTGATGATGGTATAGATATGTTGCAACTAGGGTCACAACTGGACTATAAGTATCGAGTTGCAACTTGACACGCAACTGGCCTTATCCACTCAGGAATTGTCTTCTGTAGCTTCTCGGCACGCAAATCTTGGCCGTTTTTACCCCCGCTTTTTATAGAGACAGAGTTGTAACTTGGGTCACAATTGAATTCTGAGTATCGAGTTACAACTTGACACGCAACTGGCCTTATCCACTCAGGACTTGCTTTCTGTTGCCTCTCGGCACACACACACCCTGGCCGTTTTCTAGACCTCTTTTTTGATGGTGCTATAGATATCAAGGGTCAACTAGGGTCGCAACTGGACTGTGAGTATTGAGTTGCAACTTGACACGCAACTGACCTTATCCACTCAGGACTTGCCTTCTGTTGCTTCTCGGCACACAAACCCCGGCTGTTTTTACCCCCATGTTTTATAGAGACGGAGTTGAAACTTAGATCGCAACTGGATTCTGATTATCAAGTTGCAGACAAAACTGGCATTATCCACTCATGACTTGCCTTCTGTTGCCTCTCGACACGCAAACCCTAGCCGTTTTCTAGACCTGCTTTTTTGATGGTGGTATAGATATTAAGTTGCAACTAGGGTCGTAACTGGACAGTGAGTATCGAGTTGCAACTTGATATGCAACTAGCCTTATCCACTCAGGACTTGTCTTTTGTTTCTTCTCGGCATGCAAACCCCGGCCGTTTTTACCCCCGCTTTTTATAGAGATAGAGTTGCAACTTGGATCGCAACTGGATTCTGAGTATCGAGTTGCAACTTGATACGCAACTTGCCTTATCCACTCAGGACTTGCCTTCTGTTGCCTATCGGCACGCAAACCCCAGCCATTTTCTAGACCTGCTTTTTGATGGTGATATAGATATCGAGTTGCAACTAGGATCACAACTGGACTGTGAGTATCGATTTGCAACTTGACACGCAACTGGCCTTATCCACTTAGGACTTGCCTTTTGTTGCTTCTTGGCACGCAAACCCCGGCCATTTTACCCACACTTTTTTTAGAGATAGAGTTGCAACTTGGATCGCAACTGGATTCTAAGTATCGAGTTGTAGCTTGACACACATCTGGCCTTATCCACTCAGGACTTGCCTTTTGTTGCCTCTCGGACGCAAGCCTTGGCCGTTTTCTAGACCTGCTTTTTTGATGGTGGTATAGATATCAAGTTGAAACTAGGGTCGCAACTGGAATGTGAGTATCGAGTTGCAACTTGACATGCAACTGGCCTTATCCACTCAGGAATTGTCTTTGTTGCTTCTCAGCATGCAAACCCTGGACGTGTTTACCCCCCGCTTTTTATAGATACAGAGTTACAAATTGGGTCGCAACTGGATTCTGAGTATCGATTTGCAACTTGATAAGCAACTGGCCTTATCCACTCATGATTTGCCTTCTGTTGTCTCTCGGCACGCAAACCCCAGCCGTTTTCTAGACCTTCTTTTTTGATGGTGATATAGATATCAAGTTGCAACTAGCGTCGCAACTGTACAGTGAGTATCGAGTTGCAACTTGATACACAACTGGCCTTATCCACTCAGGACTTGCCTTCTGTTGCTTCTCGGCATGCAAAACCCAGCTGTTTTACCCCCGCCTTTTATAGAGACAAAGTTGCAACTTGGGTCGCAACTGTATTCTGAGTATCGAGTTACAACTTGACATGCAACTGGCCTTATCCATTCAGGATTTGCCTTCTGTTGCCTCTCGACACGCAAACCATGGCCGTTTTCTAGACCTGATTTTTTGATGGTGGTATAGATATCGAGTTGTAACTAGGGTCGCAACTGGACTGTGAGTATCGAGTTGCAACTTGATATGCAACTGGCCTTATCCACTCAGGACTTGGCTTGTGTTGCTTCTCTGCACGCAAACCCTGGCTGTTTTTACCCCCGCTTTTTATAGAGACAGAGTTGCAACTAGGGTCGCAACTGGATTCTGAGTATCGAGTTATAACTTGACACGTAACTGGTCTTATCCACTCAAGATTTTCCTTATGTTGCCTCTCGGCACGCAAACCCCGGCTATTTTTGGGTTGCAAATGGTATTTCCTTGTTTCGTGGTCCCTGCTTACTATGAGTTGCAAATGGACTTGCAACTGGCTTTTCTTGAGGAGTTACAAATGACAATTTTTACATGGACCCATCTTACTATGAGCCGCAACTGGATTTTCTCAAAGGAGTTTCAACTCGGGTTGCAACTAAGGATTGTTTCGCGGTTCTATCTTACTATGAGTTACAACTGGACTTGTGTCTGAATTTTTATTGGGAGCCGCAACTCAGGTCGCAATTGAGGTTTGAAATTTTATTTTCTTATTTTATGGTCCCTTCTTACTCTGAGTTACAGATGTACTTGCAACTGGCTTTTTTCGAAGAGTGGTAGATAAAGGATTGTTTCATGGCCTCTTTTTATTATGAGTTGCAACTAGACTTACAACTAGCTGTTCTTGGGGAAGTTGCAACTGGGGTTGCAACTGAGGATTATTTACATGGTCTATTGTTTACAATGAATTGTAATTGGACCTACAACTGGCTTTTCTAGGGAGTTGTAATTGGAGTTGCAATTAAGGATTATAATGTCATTTTCTTTTTTTTCGTGATCCCTTCTTACTATGAGTTGCAACTAAGACTTGTAACTGGCTTTTCTAGGATTATTTTATGGCCTCTCCTTACTATGAGTTGCAACTAAATTTCTTGGGAGTTGCAACTAGGATTGCAACTGAAAATTATTTCGTGACACCTTCTTACTATGAGTTGCAAATGGCTTTCCCGGGGAGTTTCAACTGGAGTTGCAATCGAGGATTATTTTGTGGTCCCTTCTTACATGTATGTGAGATATCACTCCTTTTTGCAGTGTTTGTAATTTTTTATGGTATAAGAGTGTTGCATTTTAGATAATAAAAAAATAGGCATAGGTCCCTATGTATCTCTTAGGATATAGTTGTCTGTTGCAGCATTTTGCGCAACTTATTGATTTTATTTTGTCAATTGCATCACTAGTTGGAACGGATTTGGAGGTGGGGAGCTGTTTTGAGATGCCACCATTATCTAGGGGAAGCTGTTGTTCATCGTTCTTCCGTGATCCCTCTTTACTATGTTAACTTTTCACGGATAGTTGCAACCCGATGATTATCGTGGTCCCTTCTTATTATGAGTTACAACTGAACTTACAACTGACTTTTCATGGGTAGTTACAACTGGGGCTGTAATCGACGATTGTCGTGATCCCTTCTTATTATGAGTTTATGAGAGCATCTCCACAAGGCGCGCTAAAATAACTGCTTTTTTGCAGGGTGCACGCTGTGTAAACCTCCCCCAGCAGGTGCTCTAAAATAGAGCGAGCGCCCAATATTTAGCGTGGCGCTGGACTTTGCGCTATCCCGAGCGTCAAATTTGCAGCTCCGGCTACAGCGTGCGCTATCGCTGCGACGCGCGTGAAGAACACCAACTGCTCTGAAAAATCCCCCGCGTGAGCGCGTCGGCTCTGCCCCTCCGCGCGGCCGCCGGCGATGGAAAGCTCCGGCACCCCTCCCACCCCTCCCTACTTTGTCCCGTCCCCCCGCCGGCGCCGGTGCCGCCGCAATCCCGCCGTCAACCGCGCCAAACCCTAGCGGAGGCGCCGCCGCGGGGTCGGCCGCTAGTCGCGCGCTCTTCAAGATGCCGCGGACAACCTCCGGCGTAGCGCTGCCACCCATCGCACTGGGGAAGAAGACCACGTCGAAGAAGACGACGTCGAAGCGGCCCGCGGCGGCGGTGGCGGCTCCAAAGGGGAAGGCAGCGCGGAACGGCGGCGCTGGCGCTCGCCGCGCTGAGCTTCCACCGTCGTCTCCAACCTACGCTCCATCCGCGCCTCCTACCGACGCTCCGCTAGCGCCTCCTCGACGAGCGCCAACCGCAGCCGCCGTCGCCGCGCGCAACATGCTCGATGAAATGGCACAAAGGTATAAATTCACATTTTTTGCTCGGTGAATGCGAAGATAATTGTGACGTTTGCGTTAATTGTAGTGTCGATGTCGATGATGATAGTTTCTTGGAGACTATGGAGGTTGCCGGTTCATCTTTCGTTGAACCGAATGAAGAGGTGGACGGAGATGTGGTGGAGGAGTACGAGGAGATGGATGAGGATGGGGAGGGCATGGTGGAAGCACCGGCGGGGAGGAAGCAAAACTACACCATCGATGAGGACGTGTTGATTTGCAAGGCTTGGTTGAAGATTGGTATGGATCCTTCGGTTGGCACCGACCAAAGTAGAGACACATATTGGTTAAGGATGAAGGAGTACTTTGATGCCAAGAACACAAGTGGAGTTCGTCACACCTCCTGGTCTCTTCGGTCCCGATGGTCGGACATCAACCAAGATTGTTCGAAGTGGGCAAGTGCGAATAAGACGGTTGATGTTATCAACCCAAGTGGCACCAATGACATTGATAGGGTAAGTTGTTGTATTGTGTTGTACTATGTTGTTGACATGTGTTCTCTCTGTCCATTGCTCATTTCTACTTCAATGTAGAACACCATGTGTCAAGGCATGTTCCGAGATGAGGGGAAGAAGACAAAGAAGGGCAAGAAGATCCTCTCCAAGCCATTTACATTGCACCATTGCTACGAGGTACTTGGGAATGAGGAGAAGTGGAAGAACCGTGGAAGAATTGATGTGCCAACCTTTTTGGCACAACAAGCAACCGCGGAGGCAACCATCCTTGACGATGATGACTCAAGTGGTGATGAAATAAAGAGAAGAAGCTCCACTCCTCACTCGGTTAATGGGAGACCACCACTTGGAAGGAAGGCCGCCAAAGAATTAAGGGGGAAGAAGATCGGTGATGATGACATAGCGAAGGCTATGGAGAAGATGGCGAAGGCAAGAGAGAGCTACAATGAGGACAAGAAGGAGGCCGAGGCGCGGCGCGTGGCATTTGAGGAGAGGATGGCCGCCGTCGAGGAGAGGAGGATGGCATTTGAGGAGAAGAAGGCGGCCATCGAGGAGAGGAAGATTGCAATGGAGGAGCAACAACGGTTATTGGAAGAGGAGAGGAAGCTCTTTTTCATGGACACCTCAAGCATGGATGAGAGGCAAAAGGAGTACATCAACCTTGCCCGCGACGAAATCTTGGACAAGAAAAGAAAGTTGGCAAACCTCGTGAAGGCCCAAAATGAAGGAATGAGTGTACCGGGAGGCTATGGAGGTGTTGGAGGCTATGGAGCACCACTTGGAGGTGTGGGAGGCTATGGAGGAATGGGAGGCATGGGAGGCTTTGGAGCACCACCGACGGGCTACGGAGGCATGGGAGGCTATGGAGGAATGGGAACACCACCGACGGGCTACGGAGGCATGGGTCTTGGAAGCATGGGTGGGATGAGTGGGCAAGGCGCCATGGGAGGCATGGGAGCACCATCTGGAGAATTCATGGCCTTTTTGATGGATCCATCTCCTTCTACCAACGACACATATGGCGATTCAACCGGCAACACCATCGTGCAAGACTCCGATGAAGATGCCCAACATGGAGGTGGCGGTGGTATGGAGAATGTTGACAAGTGAACCATGTCATTTGTCATTTGTGTTGGAACAATGTCATTTGTGTTTGAACCATGTCATGTTTGGATGAACTATGTTATTTGTGCTTGAACTATGTCATTTTGATGGTTGGAGGATTTTTAGATCCATTTATGCATGAATTATTTGGTGTTTTTTGATCTTCTTTTCATAGATGCAATTGTGTTTTTGTGTTTGTGCTGTCGCGCGCGCGCTAAAATACAGCGTCTGGTGGGGGACGAAACAAGCACGCGCTGCATTTTAGAGCCTCCGGCGGAGGTCACGCTAAAATGCAGCGCGCAAACGGGATAGCGTGCGCGCTATCCCAAGTTTGCAGCGCTCTAAAATACAGCCTCTGCTGGAGAGGCTCTGAGTTGTGACTGGATGACAGATGTCTTTATCGGGAGTTGCATACCTTTTTTTTCTTCTAAATATACGTGTTTTGGTAGACTATTTTAGCCTAACAAATCATATTTAGAATCGAAGTATTTCCTCCGTTCAAAAATAATTTGCCTATATACATCTGAATTTAGACAAATTTAGTCATTTATTTTATCGATGAAAAAAGTAGATATTTTGCAATTGGAGTTGAGTTTATTAATTGGCTAAAACAGACCCGTACAGTACCACACTCGGCATGCAAGGGAAAAAATATTTTTCAAGTAAAAGTAGTCCTCAAATAGGCATGCATCGGAACATTGAGGCTCGTCAGGCATGCAGCTGAATGGAAGCGAGGCCACCATCGAAGCAGAGCTGCGCAGGAGCAGCAGCAGAGCATGGGGCGCATCACGCATGGAGCCGGGGAGCAACGAAAATCAGCAGTGAAACAGAACAGCAGCGCATGTCATGTCCTGACGCTAGCTGACTGAGTATTATGTTAATTCTCGGACAGCTGAGAATTAGAGAGACCCTTTTTAGTCAAAATGTCTGCCGCTGATACTCAAAAATGATTTATTGAAAGCTGGGCTTTACCTTAAAGTAGTACTACTAGCAGCCTATTCGAAGCCTGTGGGTGGTCAGGGAGTCATATATACTCCGCAAACTCAAGTGTTAGCCTCAAAGTTGCAAAGAAAATTTTAGAATAAGAGAAACACAAATAGATCTCGTCAACCCTGACGCAAACCCTAGAACGTAATGAATTGAATTGATGCACCAGCTAGCTCAACCAAAAATCAGAACTAATGGAAAAGGGTACGTAGGCAATATATTTCAACATAATGAAGCTTTCAAAAATCAGGGAGTCATACTCCGCAAACTCAAGTGTTAGGCTAAAAGTTGGAAACAAATTTTCAGTCCCCCACCCCCACCCCCACCCCCGCAACGCAAACCTTGGAACATAATGGATTAAATTGATGCACCAGCTAGCTTAACCAAAAATCAGAAAGTAATGGAAAAGGGTAGGAAAAATATTTCAACATAATGAAGCTTGCCACAACTCTGATTGTAACATCCTGGAGAATAGGATACGAGAGGGAGTAAGATTTTGGGTTTGTGCATCTGTATAGCATGCATTTGAAAAAAATGGGAAATTTAAATTTTTTGTTTTGAAGTGAAAACGTGATTTGAATTGACCTCTAGTGTTGAATTTTAGTTAGGTCAACACTAGGATATTTGAATGAAATTTCAACATGAGCTTTGCATTTCAAAAATTGGGATAAACTAAAATTAAAACAAAGACCTAAGACTTTGATCTTAAACACATACACACTTCACGGAATTTATATTAGAGATACAAATGAACAAATATAATTTGAATTCAAAATTGAGGTTTGAATAATTCAAACTTGAGTTCAAATTTAAAAATTCATAGTAAATAAAAATGAGCTTGGAAAAATACAAGATAGAATTATTTTGCTCACAAAGATATTATTTACAACAAGAGTGTTTTTACAAGATTTATTACAAGATGAATAAAAATATAAAAATACAAATAGGATCATAACCTATTACAAACTACGTCAAAAATAAAGGAAAACCTATCTAAAGCTATCTAAACTTCTTGCTCTTCTTATAATCTTCTTGACATGCAAAATAAACACCAAAATGGAAACATTGTTATGGTTAGAATGTTGGTTCCACCTTTGGGTGAAACTATTTGGTCTAGAATCCAAATGAAGAGTACACGAACTGGTCATGAACCCTTTGGAGTTGGAGGGTTTGAGCAATTTGAGAAGCAACAAGAGACTAGGAAAGTGATCAATGCATCAACAGGAAACAAGGCAACATATTGGCATTGGATCGTGAACGATAGTTACATCTTAACCAATAGAAGTTCATCCAGTAATATTAACAACACCTACAAAGCATAAGAAGTCACAATCATAACCATGCATAAAGTTGAGATAGAAGTATAGCAACAGAAAATACACTCAAACACCGTTGCTCAGCTGAACGCCGGTGCCGCGGCCCAGCTCCTTGGTCGTGTCATGCTGCGTGCCTCCCCGCCGCGCGCCTCCTCTGGCCTCGCCACTCGCCCCGCCGCCCTCGACACGCGCCTCGCCGCCCTCGACACGCGCCTCGCCGTCGATCTCGACCTCGCGCGTGCCACCGCCCTCACTGATGCCGCGTCCAGAGCCACCGGCCTCTGCGTCGCCATCGAGGACGTCGTGGATGCCCTGCTGCAGCTGCGTGCCGGCGTGCTCGTGCGGCTTGGATGGGACGCCAGAGCCGAAGCACTCGCGCGTGGCTGTGGCCTACGACGCGCACCAGACGCACATGACGAGGTGGACTCCATCAAGGTGGGGCACGACGCCGGCCAGCTCTACGTTACCGTCCAAACGTGATTTAGGAGCAGGGCGCGGACACCACTGCTGGTTCACGGGCAGGGGATGCCGACGTTCAGCTGAGCATCGAGGCCTGCCTCAGTTGGCATGGACAGCGCCATGGCCGGACGGTCGAACTCTGAGTCTACGCCCCTGCTGTCCGCCGACGACCACACGTGCCAAAAGCTGTTTGTGAAAATGCTACTCCCTCCGACCCATATTAGTTGATTCAAATTTGTCGAAATTTAAATGAATCTAGACACTATTTAGTATATAGGTTTATTTAAATTTTGACAAATCCAAGTCAACTAATATGGATCGGAGGGAGTATTTAAATTAAAGTGTATTTTTTTATCAGGGATGTGGCTATCTAGCATCCACCGTCGTAATTAAAACTTAAGCCGGCGCTCCCCCATACGAGCAAAAAAAAAAAATGCTTCTGCCGAAGCGTGTATAGGGTACGAGTGGAGATGCTCTTGTCTAGTCAGCCAAGTAGTACCGAGCCAAGTAGTCCCGGGGCAACCGCTAATCTTCTGCCCGTTTGTGAGTCCGCATCACCATCCGGCCAATTCATCTCCGAATTGTCAAGGTATATTGTATTTCACAGCACTACTAATCTAATCTACTATTATTCTAATTTGTTCCGCTTCAATTTGGCTATGCTTTGTTAGTTCATAGATCATGAGAAACAATAGTAGTAGATTAAACTTTGAGTTAAATACACTAGCAGTCCCTCTACTTGTCGGGTTGGCTCGATTTAGTCCTTGTACTCGGAATTTATTGAATTTTGCATACGTAATTGTGAATTAGGCTCAATTTAGTCCAAATCTATGATTGCCATCGAATTTGAGCTGACGCGGACGACACATGGATTGAAATCTTGCAAGAATAGCCTCCCGCATATGAGAAAATTAGAAAATACTACCACAATTGGGTCTAGGGCTTAAAAATTAGGAGAAGGACGTTACACGACTTGCTCGTTGGTTGTATCCCGCATCAAGACAAGTCAGCATGACTTCGTCTTTGGGGCCAATGTCTTCGGCATCAGCAACGGTGCGAGTGCCCGAACGCGTAGGGGTACTCGCCTCATCAACGCGGGATTCCTCCGCCGGAGGTGGAGATGCGCCCCTCTTGTCTTCATCACGCACACTCATGCGGGTGAATAGGGGTGCAACCTCGCACCTCCCTCGCAGACCATCAGTGACGCCGTCGGCCGGACTGGGGGCAGGGGCGCTGTTGTGCAAGCTGAAGTAGAGGGGAGGGGCGGCGCACGAGCTGCATGGAGCTAGGAAACGTCACCGAGCTCCGGCCGAAGAAGGGAGGAACGATGGGGATAGGGGAGACAAAGGAGATTAGGGAGATGATGATGGGCTTAAGGAAAAAGAAGAATAAAAAGAAAAGGGAAAAGAAGAAAAATAAGAATAGAAAGAAAAAGGGAAAAAAGCCGAATCCGCTTTCAACCACTTTACAACGGGCCCACCTGTTAAAAACATGTTGCGTTATACCGATAATGGGCCTGGCATGTCATAAATAACATTAACATGACTAAACTTATCCATCGGTGCTATCTGCAACAATTAGAGGGACGGACAGTGGTTTTTTGATAAAAGTTTGAATAGTGGTGGTTTTTTAAACCCTCGACCCAATTATGGTATTTTTACAATATTCTCAGATGCGGGAGCGTGTTTTTACAAGATTGCAATCCACAAGTCGTCCGGGCGTCAGCTCAAACTCAACGGCAAACATCGAATTAGATTAAATCAGACCCAATTTATAAGTATATGGGCAAAATTCAGCAAATTCGAATATGGGGACTAAATTGAACCAGCCGGACAAGTATAGGGACTGTTATTGATTTTTCCGCCAATTGATTCGAACTCGAACCTGGTCAAGTATTGAAAATTTGGGATTCATTAGCGTCTATGTATAATAAAGTTATAAATTAGTGAAAACAAAGATACCTTGTTGCAAAATTGCCATAACGATTTGCTGGCTTAGCTATAAAATATTTGTCTGATGTTGGATTTTTTAGACTCGATACCTCGGTATACTTGACCTAGAGGTGACATGTCATTGTGGTCGGTCGCTTCCCGCAATCATTGGCTAGCTTCTAGGTTTTCAACGCTCGTCCCCCTTCCCCCCTAAGTCTAAATCCTGGCTCCACCCCTGGCGAGTGCGCTTTTGGTGAGAGTTGTATGGAGGGAGACAAGTTTCTGCGCCCTTCAAGTCGTGGGGCTCATTGAAAACCGATGTGGCATCGGAAAATCTCGCCCTTCGCGGGTCCTCGCGGCCTAGAGCCGAGGTGGCAGCAGAAACCCTTGCCCTCTGCAGTTCCTCGCGGATGAGAGCTGAGGTGGAAGTGGAAACCCTCTTCGTCTATGGGTCATCATGATGAGGTCATGCGATGGGTCCCGTTCAGACAAATATCTCTTACATACGATATCCCCGCACACGACTCTAGCTCTACTCCATGCCTCTCGTATGCACAATTTACAACCATACTAGAAGAGCACTAGTATAGAGTGACCTAAGAGCATGTCTAACAGGCCCCGTATTTTTTCGCCCCTTAAAACGCGAGTAGAGGGTCCTGTATTCACTTTTCGCCGGCTGAAAACTCGTCCGAGCTAGCAGACCCCGTATCCCCACCCCGTAAAACAGAATATTCTCGGACGAGTTTTCAACCCCTCAAAACAGGTTTTTTTTTTGACAAATTGGATATTAGAACCAACACAACATTCACATAAAATAAATGTTTTACATCACACAATAATCGTCATAATTATTACAATAATGTTTTTCGGAAATGTCAACAAATATTCTAATGAAAGAATTAAACAAATAACAAATGTTTCACACATACAACAATAGGAAATGAATGTTTCACACATACAACAATAGAAAATGAATGTAATAACTCATTGGCCATGCAACTGCCAATGGTGATCAATCAAATCTTGGATGAGCTGGTGATGAGTCTCGGCATTTTCAATGCCTCGATGAGCTGCAAGAAAAGCTTCAATCTGATCAGGGTTCCTCTCGGAATGCACATACGCCCCATCACAGATCCTTTCCACTGATCCACCAGCTTGGTGCGGTTCTCCATGTGCTTCATGCCGAACAGGAGCAGCAACATCTCCGTCTCGTCGTCGTTGAGCACCTCGTCGAGGTCCGAATCTTCGGAATCCGACGAGGACCAATCGGTCGACGTCGCGTCCAAATCCGCCATGAGCACATCCTCCGAAGCCATCTACCACGGTGAAGCATACATCAGCCCCAAACACGTCCATTTTACCGGCGAGAACGAAGAAGAACGCGGCGGAATACTCACCGGCGAAAACAGCGGAGAAGACCGCGGCGGGGGTGCGGCGGCGCGCGAGGAGGGACGCGGATCTTCGGCGGGGGTGCGGCAGAGGTGCGGCGGGCGTCGACGCAGCTCGGCGCGGCTCGGCGGGCGGCGGAGGGGCGCGGATCTGACGGATTCCGGCGGCGGCGCGCGGGGAAAACGGGTGGGCGGGACTGAAATGTCCGCGCGCGGTTTCGGAAATGAGATACTGGTTTGGCCCTCTATCCCTGCTCCCACCCCGCACAAGTAGGGGGCGAAGACCCGCCCCGTAATCGAAAACAGCAAAAATCGAAGCGGGGGCCGTTTTTACAGGGCTGCTAGACAGCTGGGTAGAGCCGAAACCCGTATTCCGGCGGTTATTATACGGGGTTTGGCCCTTTTAAGAGATCTCTAAGACATGCTCTAAGGACACCAACCTATGGCAACAGCAACGCTACGGCCAATGGTTTGATACATTCACCCGTGGGCATAAGGAGCTAACAATACTGGGCCACGAATGGCCCATATGCATCGGTAATAGCTGAAATAATAGCCCCTTATCAATATTTATAGTAGCAGGTCCAACTATCATCCTGTAGCCCGATAAGGAACTATCAAAACAAAGAATTGGTCAATTGGATTTGTCATTTTCCAAGTTCAATAGCCCACCAGGTAGCAGTTATAAAATTCCACACTTCAGTTGCTCGTCTCACTCTCTTCAACCCTAGGCACACACTCCCATCGATCTTCACAAGCTTCACTAGCTAATCTATGCCTTCTAGCTCGCGATCTCAGGGATGGCCAACCCATCCTCCTCCGCCAAGCGTGCCACGACTCCCGGTGCGTTGGCCGGTGATGCTAAACGAGCCAGCCACGCCTAAGGTGAATATACTAAACTTAGATCTGTACTAAAAGTGTCTTAATTAAATTACCTCTACAATTAGTTTAAGCATCTAATTTAATTAGTTTACCAGTGCATTTGGGTTAAGTTCTTCGCAGAACTGAATGGCCCTGTTTAGCATTTATTTAGTTGCGATGTTACCTATGCAATTAGATTAAGTACATGTACTCCCTCCGACCCATATTAGTTGACTTAAATTTGTCTAGATTTGAATGAATTTAGACACTATTTAGATATAGGTTTATTCAAATTTTGAAAAATCCAAGTCAAGTAATATGGGTCGGAGGGAGTAGTAAGATTACCTATGCAGTTAGATTACCTATGGCCTTAAATTAAGTTCTTATAGCAATGAATGTACTGAGTGACATTGTTTTGCATCTTTTAGATGCAACTGAATTACTGTTTTGCATCTTTTAGTTTTAGCTGAATAACTTTGTTTTTTCATTTTAGTTCTAACTGAATGGCTCTGTTTTTTCATTTTTAGTTGCAAATGAATGACTTTGTTTTGCATCTTTCATTTGCAACTGAAGTGTCCATGTTTTGCATTGTTTAAGACGAGGAGGAATCCTGGAGATGATGTGGCGGCCGTGAATACGTTGGAGCGGGGCTCTGTCAATGGTGTTGTGAAGCCGAAACCTTGAGGAATAGAAAAACGTTTGTGCAGCAAGGTACTTCTTCCGTCTTAAAATATAAGATGTTTTAGTTTTGCGAAGCAAATGTATCTAGACTTATTTTAGTATTAGGTTCATTAAGGTTTGAAGTGAATCTACACGCTAAAAGAAGTCTAGATACATTTTTTTTACAAACCTAAAACATCTTATATTTTGAAACGGAGGGAGTAGAAGTTGAAGGAGAAGAGGATGACAAGATGTTGGTGATGAACCGGTGGCCGTCAGGTCGCAGGACACACACCAAGCTTTTTACCCCCTGTAATCCTTGTTACAACGGTCATTAACAATCCCTATAACTAATATAAGAACATTAAACAACGGGTATATCTAATCGTTGCCAATATAATATAGCCAAATGCTAGAATCTTTGTCGTCTTTGTCTCTTCACATAAGCCACTCGTATATATGGTAACATAGCGTTCTTCCGTTGTCGATGGTTTTTTTTACCCGTGTGCATAGGGTTGTTGTGTAGTAGTGTCAGTTCACTTCCATGGGTTTCGCGTGGCCTGGCGCATGCCCACCACGTCATTGCCTCATGTATTTCTCGGCAACGTTGTCCCTGAAAAACACATAATATCATAAATTCTTTTCCGCAACTCTCTGCTCTCGCTCCCAAATACACCTATCTTCATTGTCGTGGTATTTCAGTTTCTCTTATGGTCGCTGCCATGCCTCCTTCCGGCGACCAGAACCGGACTACACACGTTTTCCACTGGTGTAATCCAAAATAACACATGGTGCGTTGCTAACATCTCGCCTCCCTCTACAGCGATGACTACGAAAATCGTTGCCCTTCTACAGGTTAGCTTGTCGTGCTTCTTTTTTTTTTGCTAGATTTGTTTTGCTTATTCGTGCATTTTCTTTCATTTTTGCTCTGGTTTGTCTTTTATTTTTGCTTTGTTATTACGCTCTTCTGCCTTGTTTCTCTGTTGATGGTTCCCCTGTTCGTTTCTACTGCTTCTTAACGTATGGTTTCCAGCTTCTTTGGTTCTAAAATTTTTAAAGAGCGAACATGTTGAAAATCGAAAACGTCTGAACTCGAACGTCATGCCCGAGAGGAAAAAATTCTGCTTCTTTGGTTCTAAAACATAGCAAACATGTCAAAAATCAAACACGTTGAAAATTGAACACGTCTAAACTCAAACATCACGGCTAAAATGTTTTGGAGACGGTTGCATGGGATTTATATAATCACTGCAATTGGCGTTCTGATAAGAGGATAACATGTTGATACAGAGTTATTTTATGTTATCCTTATTTTTTAGATGGTTGATTCATGTCTCAACCTTATGCGACCCATGATGTAGTAAATACTTTAAATAATTATTGAATAAAGCAATAAAAGGCCGCATGTATCAATCGATACAGAGGCCAAGGATATGTCCTTTTTTCGAAAAAAAAGGGCTAAGAGTAAAAATATTGTGTGCTTTTGTTTACATTTTCAGATGTTTTTCTTGAAAAGTTATATTTTTTATTAGTGTTTTCTTTGACTTCTTATGTTCAACATTGTCCAGCAGCGAAAATATTGAACGCTTAGCGGAGTTGTTTATCGCGAAAGAGAAAGAGCTGGCAAAGAAAGAGAAAAGAATGCTCGACAAAGAACTACAAAGAAAGAGAACGGAATATCGAGGAAGAACCATAGGGCCAAAAGGAAAACGAGACAAAACCTCGATATAAAAAAGGAGAAAACATATCTTTCGGATCTGTGTTTTTTTTTTGCCCTGTAAGCTTTTCAAGTCAACGCGTCTTTACAATCTTTTTATTTTTCTCCTATATGAGCGAGGCTAAAAAGACGGCTACGGGCTACCGCTATTGCTTAAGACGTGCATACATGAAAAATACATGAAAGTATGTCTCAAGATGTTATCCGTTGGAAATATGAGCAATTTACCAAGTGATTTATGCGAAATAAACAGTAGGTAAAACATGAATAGAATAATCGAAATTAAACTAGCCAAGTAATCTGACAAAAAGTGTGCAGATAGTTGCAAATAGATCGAAATAATCTGAACAAGATGAAGAGAGAAAACATACAGCAGTGTGCCGGAATTGGAGTTGTCACCCATGTCGTTGAGGAAGAGGTTTTCGATGGCAGGGAAGAAGAAGTCGTTGGGGAAGATGTCGTCAGCGTCGGTGGAGAAGTCCGTGATGAAGCCAGTAGTCGTGCTGATAGCGCTCCCCAAAAACCTTATCGCCCTTCTCCCGTACAGGACTCGAAGAGGCGGGGTTCCGGATGCCTACTGTCCCGACTCGCGGTGCACGCCACAAGACGGGATGGGGAAGAACTGTTGGCAGCTCAGTGCTCTGGAACTTGGAGGCGATGGTTCTGATGGATACCTGAGGAAAGGAGCGACCTTCCGCTCTTATAGGCACGGGTAGACAGGGCGACGTCGGAAGAGGAAACGAACAAGCAGTGGCCGAAGCCAAACAGCCTCTACTAAGTTTAAATTAAACCTCCACTGAGTCGTATTTAAAATCCATTAGCAGACTGTTCAAATTCTGCACACCCATTTGTATACCAGTCATGCGTGGCAAAAAAGAACTCGGCTCGGCGAGATTTCCGCAACTCGAGGCGCGTGCGCGCGTCGTGATGAGGCGAGGCGAGGTGGGCGGCGGAGGAGGAGGAGCGCGCGTGTGGAACTCTCTCCTTCTCCTTCTCATCCTTTTACCAAGTGGTAGGAGAGCTTCCCTTATAAGCTGGTGCAAACCTTCTTCAACTAGCAATGTGAGACTAAACATTTGTTCCACCTCTTGCTATGCATGAATGGGCCACATGGGCCTCTAGGATTTTCAGGAATTATTTGAATGGAAAAAAAGGCTAGGCTATTTGGGCCAAAATTCCAACATTATCTTCTATTTAGAATCGAATATAGCCAGAACTAGCTTTGACAACTCAAATAAGTAGTCATTCGTGTTCAAGAATTAAACCACTTCCTAACTGTTGTTCAAAAATGATCTGTTCATCCAAACCATTAGCCTTTTCTGTTGACTGTACGCCATTTTGGCACGCTGCGTGACAGCTCTCCTCGATCGGTTTACCCCTGCACTATATGCATATGGGACTTAAGCTCCGTATGCATGCGCCGCTTCGGCATGCTGCGATGAGAACTAACTTGTACGAGCATCCCTTTTGAATAATACAGAGGAGGTTTGTTACTGCTGATGGAATGAGCGTCTGCAGAGAGTGTTCCTGTCGTCCTTTGGTGCATTGCTGGATGCAGAAGATAGAGCAAATGGGCATCCTTGGCCTCATCGAGCAGGAATTTGATACGATCACAGTGTCGAGTAAGTGACGGATTAAAGCTGTCACACATGGTGGTTCTGTAGGGGTTAAGTTGAACAACACCATAGGTGATTTCTTTGTTACTGGTAAAGGTTTAAAGTAGGGGACCCTCTCTTTGCCCTGCTCTTGAACATAGGAGTAGATGTCCTTACTAGAATGTTGATTAAAGCTTCTAATGCTAATCTTATTAAAGGTTTGTGCTCTGGGCACTTTCCAGGAGGTGTCATCTATGACACTATCTTGTTCTCTATAATGACCCATCTCATGCCACAAACCTCAAATGGGTTCTGACATGCTTTGAGCAGGTCTCTGGCATGAGCATAAACTACTATAAAAGTGAATTCATCCATTTAAGGCTGCTAGATGAGGATCTTCTAACCCTCTCTGATATCTTGGGATGTGCTATTGGTTCTTTCGCCATTAAATACCTAGGAATTCCTTTGCATTATGAGATTTTAAGGAGGGAGGATATTTAACCCCCTCATAGATAAGATCCTCAAAAGGATTACAGTGTGGAGGGAAACTCTTGTCCTATGTGAAAGGGCATGTATGCCCCCATGTGTGGTTTTGGTAATTAATGATAATCTTTATGGACTTATATTTGCATTGAGTTTTACTTGTAGGATTTGTCCATAGGCAATGCTTAAAATATATGTTGGTCTCAAGGTTGAAAGAAGAAGAAAATGAAGAAGATAAAGTGGTGACCAAGATATTCATGGAGTGATTCAAAGATTGGTCAAGTGGAAGTTGAGCCTATATCAAGTGTGTGTTGAAGAATAATATGGATTGATATCTCTTGTGTACCTTCAATACACCAACACAATAAATAAATAGATAAGAAATGAAGTACAAGTTCAAGATGAGCCATCTTGGAGATATCTTATGCTTAAAGCTCTCCATACTTATAGTGATCATGGATATGTGAAGATATGCATAAAATAGAGGCTCTCCCATAAGTGGAGTATGAGGGAGAAATTTGCAAGTCTTCACCAAGCTAGCGCAATCAAGAAAGGTGTTCTATCTTCAGGTGGATAAGATTGTCATCATCAAGTTCAAGTGGAATATGCGCAAGTCAAAGGTATATTATAGATAGGGTTTCTTTCTATCTGGTCTCGTGGTGTTTGTTTGGAAGACCGGTTTATAGGATAGATAACAGTACTATCAAGAGGGTCTCTCAAGTGAGTAACTTGATCATATACCTCGGAGAGAGCCCAGACCTTTGCATGATTGGCATAATATTTCTTGGTTATTATCCATGAGAGGATTTAGATCTTGTGTTAATATCCATGATAAGATCAAGTTTATAAAAAACAGATTTCATATGCATTCTCTATTGCGTTTTTGATATTGGAGGTTTTACCACTTTATATTTTATAGATAGTTTAAACCTTTCATCATTTGGTTCTATCCTACCTTGTTGTACTATGACAGTTCCCTGTATGATCTTGTAGATCTAGTTACTATCTTCTAAACGAGCCCAATATCATCAAAATCGGAGTCCGGATGCAAAAGTTATGATCGTTTTAGTTTTGCTATTTCTGCCAGTTTTCAGAGTGGCGGATTATCCGTCAAAATATCTGTCCCAAATATCCGCCCCCTATACTGAGGATCGCGCCGTGAAGTCCTTAGCCATATTTTGGCCTGGGGAATCCGAAATATCTAGGAGGTGGGGTATTATCTGGTCTGGGAAGTCCCCAACAACAATATATCGTTTGGGAGGAAATAGACCCCTTCTTACTCCTTCGACTGGCTCGTTGCATTCTCTCTCTCCTCCATTGCTACTATCTTCAAGAGCTTTCAAATACTCTCAATCCCTCCCATATTTCTTGAATCTTTTGGGGGATTTGAAAGGGAAGATCTAGATCTACAACTCCACCAATCCATATCTCCTCTATATGAGGGGAACATCTTGGGAGCTAGATCTTGGGTTTTGTTTGTGGATTTCCTATTGTGTTGTTCATCTCTTATTCCCCCAATAGCTTTTTGAAAGGGCAAATAGCCCTTATCTAGTTTTTTGGTTAACTATGACATCGGAGCTAGAAAACAGACTAATGTTTCTATTAGCTTCTCTATAGGTGAGAGTCCGCAGGTTGTTGGTGATAGGTGATGGGTGACCCCCCATTCATTTCTTTATGGAGAGCTGGTGGTATTGTTTATTATTTTCTCGTATTTACTCTTGAGTCAAATAGGAAACATCGCACTATTAAGAGGGGTGATCTCGATGCGCTCTTTGGGGTTGTTCTACACGAAATATACTTCTCATCATACACCACCACACACCCGTTCGAAGAGAGAGAGAGAAAATAGCCTTGAAAATGAGTCAAAAGGGGTTACTGTGAAATCGGCAAAAGCGCCAGCGGCGCCGGTGCTGTTGCCAGAATTTCTGGTCGCCGCCGGAAATTCTTGGTGCACGCCGATATGGCTTACTGCATAGCCTTTCGTTTTTCGCCGAGAATTCCGGTCACCGCCGAATATTCCGGCGTGTGGTCCGGTCCACCGGAGCTATCGCCGGAAATTCTGGCGAGCGACTCGGTGCGACCGGACTTATTGCTGGTTCTGTCGCAGGAACCCCCAAACGGCTCTTTTTCTCCTCATACTATATATACCCCTTTCTTCTCCACTGTGAGGTTAAGCATTTGAGAAAACATTTCATTTCTTGAAGAACACAAAAGCTTGAGGATCTCCCATTCTACCCAACCAAATCCAAATCCCTTTGGTAGAAAGGAAGAGGAGGTCCCGATCTACATTTCCACCAAGCCAAAGTTCATTCCCCCTTGAGTTCATCGATTTAGCTTGTTACTCTTGGGTTTGTGGGAAACCCTAGGCGGCTAGGGTTGCCCGGAGGCATTCGGCTTGTGATTTGCTCCGTGGAAAGTTTGTGAGGGTTTGGAGACTACCTTAAAGTCTACCACGAGTAAGTGAGCTATTCCTTCGTGGGATAGGCTCGGAGAAGAAGGTGAGCCTTTATGGCGCGTGAGGAATCCTTCGTGGAACCTCACACCTCTCCAACGTGACGTAGCCCCCTTACCAAAGGTGGTGAACACGGGAATACATCTTCGTCTCCGCGTGCTTCGATTATTCCTTAACCGGTCTCTTACTTGTGTTGTTTACCTTGTGATAGCCTTCGAGCTTGAAGTATCTTGTCCATCATCTAGGTTGCCTCACCTAGTTTGCATTTAGGCTCACTTATATTCCGCAAAGCCTAAAACTTGAAAAAGATTATAAAGAATTTTGTAGAAACCTATTCACCCCCCCTCTAGGTTAACCATCTTACACTTTCAATTGGTATCAGAGCTTAGGGATCTTTTAAGGGCTTCACCGCCTAAGAGAAAGGATGGTTTTCTCTGATGATGAGGAGGATAAGACTTATTCGGTCAAGGAGCTTCATGAAATCTTAGCCAAGGGTGCCCTTGAAAAGGCCAAGGCTGATTCTGATCTCCTTGTTCGAATGAGTTACCTAGAAGGACAACTTAAGGCCATTGGCGATGGGGCTTTTCTTGGTAACCCATTGGTAGTACCTTCAAGGGAGGTCAATGGACACCGAAAAGGATAAGGATGCCGAGTCCTCTCATGAGAGCGGCTCGTCAAAACTCTCCACGCCCCATAATCAATTTCCTTATGTTTATCCTAAGCAAAAGAATATCATGCCTCATATTAATGGTTCGGGTCCTGCACCTCATTATGATGGAACTCACTTCTCTCATTGGAAAGATTCTATGGAATCTCATCTTCGCAGCTGCAGTGTTGAACTTTGGGAGATTGTGTGCATCGGTTTCAACCCTCATGATCCCAACAACCTCACTCCGGGAGAGTACTACGACCATCAACTAAATGCGACGGCTTGTGACAAGATAAGGAGTTCCATTCATCGCACTCTCCATGATCAAGTCAGTGACATCCCCACCGCCAAGGATATTTGGGATAGGATTGTCACTCTCCAAGAGGGAATGTCTCTTATCCAAAAATCCAAGTATGAAGCTGCCAAGTCAGAGATGAACATGTTCATGAACCATGATGGTGAGACTATCGCTGAAGCATACAAGAGACTTGTTGCCCTCCGCATGAAGATTGGTGTCCTAGGATGTGAGAAGTACGATGATGGATTCAATTTGAATGATGAACTCATCAAGTCCAAGATTGTCTCTATGATTGCGGTCACCGATAAGAAGCTTGCCTTGAACTTGCAACTCCTTGATAGAGCTAATCAATTCACTCCCGATGATCTAGTCTCTTATCTTGTTGCCACGGACAACTTGGAGGATGAAGGGCAAAAGATCAAGGAGATCAACCGTCCTATTGGGTCCTCCCACTCTCTAGCACTAAAGGCCAAGCATGTGCAAGAAGATGATGCTAGTGATGAAGAAAGCAATGTGGATGGAGTTGATGATATGCTCTCTCAACTTGCTCTCTTCACCAAGAACATTAAGTTCCGAAGAAGGAGAAGTTCAATGGGATCAAGTGAGAAGAAAAGGACGTGCTACAATTGTGATGCGTCAAGCCACTTTGCCGATAAATGTCCTTATGAGAAGATGCTTGACAAGCCCAAGTATGAAGAGGGTGCCAAACCAAGATTGAAGCCCAACCCCATCAATGAAAGATTCAAGAGGAACAATAGGCGTGATGGCAAGGGCTTCCTAGGTCAAGAATACATATCCGACAAGGAGGAAGAGGATGAAGAGAAGGTGGTTGGAGTGGCCGGTTTGGCCTTCGCCAAACCCGGGTCTCTCTTCACCTATGACTACACCAAGGACTACACCGACGACTCTCCCACTCCCAAGGTCACCGCCACTTACCTCATGGCAAGGAGCTCCAAGGACGAGTCCGGCGTGGAGTGTGGGGATAAGGAGAAGGTGGTGGGTGTGACCGGTTTGGCATATGTCGAACCCGGTTCACCTCTCACCTACGACTATGCCAAGGACTACATCGACAGTTCTCCTATTCCCAAGATCACCAGTTCTTGTCTTATGGCAAGAAGCTCCAAGGTAATTGTCTCTCCTCCATCCCTATCTAGCGTCTTGGATGATCTTGAGAGTGATCATGATAGTGATAGTGATAGTGATGAATTTGGTGAAGAGTATATAAAAGAAATGTATGCTATCATGAAGTCTCTTCCTCCCGTTGCTCGTGCTAGAGTCAAGCAATTAATGGAACTTGTTAGCTCACGCGATGAGGCCATTGATAGCTTGGAATCTCATATTGATGATGAGAAACGAAGATTCAATCTTCTTGAGCAAGAGCTTTGTGAGGAAAATAATACAAATTCTTTTCTTAAACTACAAATCAATTTTTTTGAAATTGATAAAGCAAAATACATGGACACTATTGATAGGGCTAACTCTTTGTCCCAAGAGCTTGATGCCTCAAAGAAGGAGCTTGAAGTTTCTCATGCTTCTCTTACCAAGGACCTTGGGCACCTTGAGAAGGCTAGTTTGCTTGTCAAGTGTGAGCTCATAAAACTTGGAGAGAATCATGATCAACTTTGGGTGTCCTATGAGAAGGCTCTTGGTACATTGAAGGATCCAATTATTGTTGAAAATGATTCTTGTGCCTCTAACTCGACCTTTGATCAAGCTCACCTCATTGAGGAAAATAAGAAGTTGAGAGAGCAACTTGAGAAAGAGCGCCGTGCACCTACCTCCAAGGGAAAGATCCTAGATGAGATTTTATCCTGTCAAAATACGAGAATTTCCAAGGAAGGTGTCGGTTTTGATCCAAAGAACAACACGAGCAATGCCATTCCACCAAAGAAGATAACCTTTGTAAAAGAAGGTGACAAGGTGGTTGACCAAGTCAAAAGGAATGTTGTGAGTGGGGGGGTCATGAGGGGCAACCCCGATCACAAGTATGCGGGAAAGTCTAATCCTTCCTATGTGCTATGTAAGGGCACTCAAGGAGATGTATATGCCAAATATGTTGGCCCTCGAAATGGTTATGCTTATAGGTGGTACTCAATTTGGGTACCTAAGGATCTTGTTGCTAATGTTAGGGGACCCATTACTCAATGGGTTCCTAAATCAAAGAATTGATTTTGTAGGGTTATGCCTCCGGTGGATCAAAATGGGTGTTTGATAGTGGATGCACCAATCACATGACTAGGGGTAGAAGTGGGCTTGACCAATTCATTCACGATGTCAACTCAACGTCAAGCATCACTTTTGGAGATAACTCTAAAGGAAAGGTACTAGGTTATGGTAAGTTGGTAATCTCCAAGGTTTTGACTCTAGAGACCGTCTTACATGTTGAAAATCTTGGTTACAACTTTCTTTCAATTAAACATCTTGCGGATGGCGGCTATGACTCCTATTTCTCTAGAACGTTTGTGAAGGTCTTTAGGGGTGATGATCTCAGCTTGGTTCTCATTGGACACGTGGAATACGACCTTTATGTGGTCGACCTCTTGAAAGAGAGCCAATCTCTTCCTACATGTCTAATGGCCAAGGCTAACAAGGGATGGCTTTGGCATCATCGCCTAGGTCATGTCAACATGAGAAATCTCAATCAACTCCTAAAGGGTGAGCATATTATTGTACTAACCGGTGTCTCCTTTGAGAAAGATCGTGTGTGTAGTGCTTGCATTTCAGGAAAACAACAAAGGTGGCCACGTCAAGACCCTTGGAGCTTCTCCATTTGGATCTCTTCGGGCCATCAACATATGACTCCCTTGGTGGAAGAAGATATGATCTTGACATTGTTGATGATTACTCAAGGTATAGTTGGGTCTTTCTTCTCAAGACAAAGGACGATACCTTCAAGGAATTCATGATCTTCGCCAAGCAAGCTCAACGTACTCATGGAGTGGAGATCAAGACCATTAGAACCGACAATGGCACCGAGTTCAAGAACTACACCATGCAAGAATTTGTTGAAGATGAGGGGATCAAGCATGAATTCTTAGCTCCTTATACCCCTCAACAAAATAGTGTTGTTGAAAGGAAGAACCGGACAATCATTGAGATGGCAAGAACAATGTTGAGTGAATTCAAGTCCCCTCACAATTTTTGGGGAGAAGCTATTGCTACCGCGGTCCACTACACGAATCGGCTCTTCCTCCTAGCTCCCTTTGACATGACTCCATACGAGATTCTCACAAGTAAGAAGCCCAATGTCAACTACTTCAGTGTCTTTGGATGCAAGTGCCTCGTCAAGAACAAAAAGGAAAAGCTCGGTAAATTTGAATCTAGAACTATAGAGGGTATATTTGTTGGTTATGTGGAAAACTCTCATGCCTATAGATACTACAACAAGACCAATGGCTGCGTCGAAGTATCTTGTGACGTGGAGTTTTTGGCGAATAATGGCCCCCCATGAGGGCAAGTTTCTTCTCGTGATGTAGGTGATGGTGATTCTTCTCAAGTCATCAAGTTGATGGGTATTAGGCACATCTTGCCCACCGAGTCTCACATCCATATTCAACAAGATGGTGGGGGAGAATCAAGATCAACTCAAGAAGATCCAAGCTCTACCCAAGTTGAGCCATCAAATGCATCACAAGATCAACATCTCACTCAAGATGCCATGCAAACCGAAGAACAAGAATCAAGCCCTCAACCCCTTGAGCAAGACCAAGTAGAAGATCAACCTCCATCTCAAGGCCAAGCTCTAGATGGTGTCAACGATCAAGGCCCCTCAAAAGATGAATTCGTGGACCATGAAGGCACAATTCGGAAGATTAAGGCCGCCTCCATTGCAAGTGGACTTCAAGTCAACAATATCCTTGGAAGCATATCAAGAGGGATCGAGACCCGTGCCAGGAAGAAGAACCTCACAACCTTTTGTGGGCATCATGCCTCTGTGTCCAACTTTGAGCCCCTTAAGGTTCATGAGGCTTTGGAGGATCCGGATCATTGCCATGCAATAAGAACTCGAGTGTTTCACCCGCAATGAAGTTTGGTCTCTAGTGGAGAGGCCTAAAGATCATCGCATCAATGTCATTGGGATCAAGTGGGTGTTCAAGAACAAGAAAGATGAGAACGGGGTTGTCACAAGAAACAAAGCAAGGTTAGTGGCACAAGGGTATTCCCAAATAGAAGGTATCGACTATGAGGACACCTTTGTGCCCGTTGCTCGTCTTGAAGCTATTTGTATCTTGCTTGCTTATGCATCTTTCAATAACTTCAAGCTTTATCAAATGGATGTGAAAAGTGCATTTCTTAATGGTCCTTTGAAAGAGGTTGCATATGTAGCTCAACCCCCGGGTTTCGAACACACACGCTATCCCAACCATGTGTATCTACTCCATAAGGCTCTCTACGGACTAAAGCAAGCTCCTCGTGCTTGGTATGAGCACCTTAGGGATTTTCTACTCATGGTGGGTTTAGCGTGGGTAAGGTCGATTCCACCCTTTTCACCAAACGGGTTAAAGGGGGTGGCTTATTTATTGTTCTAATCTATGTTGATGATATTATATTTGGTGGAACTAACGAATCTCATAACAAAGCTTTTGCCGAGTTGATGACTATGAAATTTAGGATGTCCATGATGGGGGAGTTGAAGTTCTTTCTAGGCTTCATCATAAAGCAACTTCCTCACAACACTTTCATCTCTCAATAGAAGTACATTAAGGATATGCTCAATAAGTTCGAGATGGCCAAGGCTAATCCCATGAAGACACCCATGCCACTAAATGGACAACTTGGCCTTGGAGTTGGTGAGAAGGACGTGGATCAAAAGGTATATCGTTCTATGATTGGTTCCTTGCTCTACCTTTGTGCTTCTAGGCCGGATATCATGTTAAGTGTTGGAATGTGTTCTCGTTTTCAATCCGCTCCCAAGGAGTTCCACTTGATGGCGGTCAAACGGATTTTTGGGTACCTTGTTCTCACTCCTACTCTCGGGCTTTGGTATCCAAAGGGGTCAACCTTTGAGATTGTTGGCTATTCAGATGCCGATTGGGCAGGTGATAAGGTTGACAGGAAATCAACCTCCGAGGCTTGCAAATTTATTACCCGGTCGTTGGTGAGTTGTTCTTCCAAGAAACAAAACTCCACAGCCCTATCCACCGTCGAAGTCGAATACATATCCGCGGCATCTTGTTGTGCTCAATTGTTATGGATGAGGCAAACCTTGAAATACTATGGTGTGTCTCTTGGTACGGTGCCTCTTCTATGTGACAATGAAAGCGCAATAAAGATCGCCAATAACCCCGTCCAACATTGCCGCACCAAACATATTGACATTCACCACCACTTCCTACGTGAACATGTCGCAAATGGTGATATCAATCTCACTCATGTGGGTACGATGTTCCAATTGGACGATATCTTCATGAAGCCTTTGGATGAAGCCTGGTTTGTCATGTTGAGGCGAGAACTCGGTATCCTAGATCCTCAAAACTTGGATTGATTTGCTTCTTGCACTATATTCTTGCTCTTAAAGTGCAATGTAGCCTAGTTGTGTAGCACAAGTAGGGATGGTCTTTTTACCATGTCTTGGTTTGATGCTTACCTATGTGTGCAACATAAATTGATCTCATGTCATGATATGGGTCCAAGCATCTATCTTTGAGGCGCCATGACATGCTTAAACATAGGGGAGAAATCCTCCGTCAAATGGTTGGTTTGTGTATTGGGTGCTTTGATGTTCCAAGCTAAATCCTTTGTCCATGGTTGCTCTTCGTTTTTGTTTCTTCTTGACCTTGCCATATGGACAGTGTTTTTTCTGTTTTTCATTTGGATCCTGTGTATATGCTCATTTGATTTCTCACAATGTTTCATCTCCAAAACAACAAACAAACAAAATTCGCTGTCTTCAGAGATTTTCCGGCAATAATTCCGGTTCGCTGGCCTGACGACCGAAAATTCCGGCAGCAGACCGAAAACCCTTACAGAACACGTTTGCGGTTCTCTGCCGAAAATTTTGGTCACCACCGGAATTTCTGGTCACCAGGCCGGTTCGCCGATGTTCTCGACGGAATTTCTGGCATGGGCACCGGTCCGACTGGACTTATTGCCGAATCTTTTTGAGGGGGGTATTTATAGCCCGCGCGTGTGGCAGTTCCATCCTCTTCCTTCCTTCTCCCCCACGCCCACCCCTCCTCCATGGATGCTGCCCCAAGCTTCCTCACCCCCCATAGGCCCTTCCCTCCACCCAAATCCCTCCCCTCTCCACCAAGTTGTAGATCGGGCCTCTACAAGTCTTTTCACCAAAGGTTTTGCTCTCTCCTTGCCCGCATTGGGAGATTGGGGAGTGCTTCCCCTCTTTCTCGTGTGGTGCTTTCTTCCTGCCCATACTTGGCAAGGGAGGGGCATGGCTTCTTCTTTGGCATCCGAGGGTACTGTGCTATTTATTCTCCTTCTTATCTCTCTTGTTGGTGGTGAAACCCTAGCTTTCATGGTCACTTGTGCTCCCTTAGTTCTCTACCCCCTAGAGTAACTAGGCTAGTACCACCCTAGTTTCACCCCCCTGTTCTCCCAAATGTTGTTCTTTGTGCAAGTACTAAGTCATGGATAGTCTCACAGTCGCATGCCCTCACTTTACGGTCCCAGGACCGGTTGTGCTGAAACTACCGCCGGAATTTCCGGCCAACGTTCCGGTCGACCGAAATGCTCGCCGGAAATTCCCGTCAAGCTTCCGGTTCGCCGGAACCGTCGTCGACATTTCCGGCGATAGATTCGGTTCCACCGGACCTGGAGCCGAAATTTTTCCTTCGCTTGTTCGTATGTCCATGCGCTTGCCCAACTTTCAATCTGTGTTCCTGTGAGCTCTCTTATGGCATATACGCTCATTTGCTTTCTTTGCCTTGCGTTCTTGTGTGCTTCTTGTGCAGAGTCTGACCACAGCGACTTTGAGCCCGACACCGGCAAAAAGAGAAAGCTTACTATTCAGCGGCCTCCTCCTCCTACGCCTCGCCTCACTCAGCGTCAACTAGAGAAAGCTGCTATCATAGGGGTTTCTGTATCTGCAAGTGGACAGAAGAAGAAAGCCTCTGCTGGAAGATCCACTGTCAAGGGAAAGTTCAGTCTTGGTCCTACTGAAGAAGAAGTTCCTCCCAACTACAATACTGCTTCGGATATTAATGTGAATCAGTGGCGGGACTTGAGAAGGCAGAATCCATACCGCTTTCCCAACCGCACTTATCTTGGGGCTGACAAGATGTTCTGGACTGACACTCAGAAGTGCTTTTGGGATGACCTTTACAATGAGCCAACTCGTATGAAGCGGGGTTTCTTTGTTCCTCCCAAGTATCTCAATGAGGACCACTATGCTCATTACCTCTCTTCCGATTTCGAGCATGTGGATGTGGCCCTAAAGCAGATGGATGTCTTTGCTATTGCTACTATCAAGGTCAATCTAATGCCAGATCTCATTCGCCGGTTCTTCTGCACTGCTTACTTTCACACTGATGAGGCTCGCACTTTCACTTGGATGACCAGCACCAAGCCGTACTCGGCTTCTTTTGATGCTTTCTGCCATGCCCTGGGTTACCCTCATGACCATGTCTCTAGCTTCTACATTCATTCTGAGAAGGCCTTCAGTGACAACCAGCTCCTTTTCTGCTATCCCAGTGACCCCATCCATCAACCTCCTAGCTTGTCAGGCATGTACTACTACTATATGGTGCTTTCTCGGTTCTTCCGCTACAATCTTGTGAGCAAGGCTGGTGATGCTGTTGATGTCCGCAGTCACCACAAGAATCTGTTGTACTATTGTGATCCTCGGTGCCTCCGGAAGATCAATGTGTGTGATTTCATCTACTGTGAGATTCAGTGGTCCATTGAGAAGCGCATGACTCCCAATTTCTGTCAGTATGTTCAGCGTCTGATTGAGGCCACCGTTCCTGCCTCTGCTATCCCCAAAGGTCCGCGTGAAGATATGGAGGATTTCACCTTACCTCGTCGGGGCTCTCATGTGGATCTCCCTCAGATGATACCGTCTGAATGCCAGACCAAGCTTGCTCATGATCCTCTTTCTGCTAGTGGCTCGCGCTCTCGTAGGGACCTTCCCCATGCTCTTCCTCGCAAGAAAGGTCTTGCCCGGTTCTTCAATAGCTTGTGGGATATGTGTCGCTCCTCCTATGATGTTGCCCATCGCAGTTTGGAGCTCTGTCAGGAGAACAGGAGACAGCACAATGCTTTCTTGACAGAGCATGGTCGACTAGTGCTAGACTTGGGCAATGCTCTAGATCCTGTCCCTTATGTCAACTTTGAGAAGCCCCCGCTGGATGAGGACATGTTTAGGGGCTTTGATCCATCGATGTTCCCCGGGTTTGCCACTTCCAGTTCCTCTCAGCGTCGTGCTACATCTACAGGGAATGATGATGATGGTGAGGATGAGGACGAAGAGAAGGGTGATGATGAAGAAGACGAGGAGGAAGAAGCCTATGATGATGATGACTATGAGGACAACTTTGCTGGCTAGATCGGTCTCTCCGCTCATTCCTTCCTTTTTGGTCTCGATGCCAAAGGGCGAGAAAGAGTAGAGTCGCTTCTTTCATGACTTGCCTCTTACACAAGCCCTACTTTGCTCGTTTGTCTCTCATGGGCTTGTGCTTTTATTTGCTCTATCGAACCATTTGTGTGTGTGTTTGGACAACTTTGCAGTTCTCTTATTGTACTTGGATTTCCTATCACTATGTGCTTGCTATTATTTGCTAGATCTAATCGTATCATAATATATTATTTTGACTCTAGCTCGGTTTGTCATCGTTAACCAAAAAGGGGGAGATTGAAAGGGAAAATATCCCTTATCTAGTGTTTTGGTTAACTATGACATCGGAGCTAGAGAACGGACTAATGTTTCTATTAGCTTCTCTACAGGTGAGAGTCCGCAGGTTGTTGGTGATAGGTGATGGGTGACCTCCCATTCGTTTCTTTATGGAGAGCTGGTGGTATTGTTTATTATTTTCTCTTATTTACTCTTGAGTCAAATAGGAAACACCGCACTATTAAGAGGGGTGATCTCGATGCGCTCTTTGGGGTTGTTCTACACCAAATATACTTCTCATCATCCACCACCAAACACCCATTCGAAGAGAGAGAGAGAAAATAACCTTGAAAAATGAGTCAAAAGGGGTTACTGTGAAATCGGCAAAAGTGCCGGCGGCGCCGGTGCTGCCGCCGGAATTTTCGATCGCCGCTGGAAATTCTCGGTGCACGCCGATATGGCTTACTGCATAGCCTTTCGTTTTTCGCCGAGAATTCCGGTCGCCGCCAAAAATTCCGGCATGTGGTCCGGTCCGCCGGAGCTGTCGCCGGAAATTCCGGCGAGCGACTCGGTGCGACCGGACTTATTGCTGGTTATGTCGCAGGAACCCCCAAACAGCTCTTTTTCCCCTCATACTATATATACCCCTTTCTTCTCCACTGTGAGGTTAGGCATTTGAGCAAACATTTCATTTCTTGAAGCTTTCTCTCTCTCCTTCATTGTTGAAACTCAAAATCTTGAGGATCTCCCATTCTACCCAACCAAATCCAAATCCCTTTGGTAGAAAGGAAGAGGAGGTCCCGATATACATTTCCACTAAGCCAAAGTTCATTACCCCTTGAATTCATCGAGTTAGCTTGTTACTCTTGGGTTTGTGGGAAACCCTAGGCGGTTAGGGTCGCCTGGAGGCATTCGGCTTGTGATTTGCTCCGTGGAAAGTTTGTGAGGGTTTGGAGACTACCTTAAAGTCTACCACGAGTAAGTGAGCTATTCCTTCGTGGGATAGGCTCGGAGAAGAAGGTGAGCCTTTGTGGTGCGTGAGGAATCCTTCGTGGAACCTCACACCTCTCCAACGTTACGTAGCCCCCTTCCCAAAGGTGGTGAACACGGGAATACATCTTCGTATCCGCGTGCTTCGGTTATTCCTTAACCGATCTCTTACTTCTGTTGTTTACCTTGTGATAGCCTTCGAGCTTGAAGTATCTTGTCCATCATCTAGGTTGCCTCACCTATTTTCATTTAGGCTCACTTATATTCCGCAAAGCCTAAAACTTGCAAAAGATTATAAAGAATTTTGTAGAAACCTATTCACCCCCTCTAGGTTAACCATCTTACACTTTCACTTTTATATCTTTGGTGGAATTTGGGAGAGAAGTACTTGAGCACTTCTTGTGATCTTGTCATTGTATTTGGTGCATCAGTTTGAGCTCTCGCTGAGGATTCGATTGGGTCAAAAGGTGAGAAGCTTTTTTACTCTTGGTTTCTTGGAACCCTGGACGGTTTAGTTGTTTTGCAGATTTGTGGTGATCTTGGGAGCCTCCAATTCAGTTGTGGATGTGTGCCCTGAGCTTGTTGTAAAGGCGCTGGTTTCCGCCTCGAAGGATATCGATAGTGTTGAAGTGAATTAGGCCTCTTGTGGCGAGGTTCATAGGATAATAGGGTGAGGACTTTTGTGGTGTGGTGGTATTAGTACCGTCCACCCCTCCAAGGATACATACTCCCTTGTAGGGAGGAACTCGGTAATACGTCGTCTTTGCGTGCCTCAGTTATCTCTATATCCGAGGTATTTACTTATGCACTTTACTTTCTGATAGCCTTCGTGCTTAAAGTCATATACCTTACTATCACATAGTTGCTTGTCTTTCTTAGCATAAGTTGTTGGTGCACATAGGTGAACCATAGTTTATATAGGTTCTAGGCTTGACAAAGTAAATGCTAGTTTTATTCCGCCTTTGTTAATATCATCTCGTAAATGTTTTAAAGCGCCTATTCACCCCCCTTCTAGGCGGCATCTTGTCAACACCCGGATTTTTAATCTCAAATGCTGTTATGCCATACATCACAATCGCAGGATTACCATTTTTGTGAGACATAACAGATTGGTACCATAGTTCATCATCCATTACAAACCATAATAAAGGTCTTACAAATAAAGGATATCATGATCCAGTCTTAATACAATCAACGCAGCGGAATAATAATAAGGGTAGCATGGTCGAAGCTCCATCTTCAGGGTCACAGGCAATGCTGACGATGGGAGATGATCCTAGTTGTCATAGACTTCCTGTTGTCCATCATCATGGTAGTCCTCCTCATAGTCTGGCCATAGGAATAGCCAGGGACAAAGCCATGAGTACTCTTTAAGTACTCGCAAACTAATACTAACAAGTAAGGTAGTTTGAGTAGGAATCATAAGCTCTAGGTTTATTTGCAACAAGCCAGGTTTATCTCTAACTAAGTTTAGAAGTAAATAAAACTAACTTAATGTTCTACAACACCTAAGTGGGAACTTAGTTTTCATGTTCACAACCCTGTTGTGGTCAAGTCAAAGTCATAGTTCATTTCACAAGTCATTTTGAAAACATCTTACGACGAAACAGTATGGCCACTCCAACTGTCCATAACCACAGACGCGGCTATTCAAATAGTTTGACACTCTGCAGAGGTGGTACACTTTCACCACAACATTCTATACATCCGTCAGGAACAATCCTGAATCACCATACTCAGTATGCGGATAATCAATCCTAACCTTTCAATTACACACCCTAGTATAGGCACCTCCCCTATGAGTTTGGCCTCCCAACCATGACCAACTGTCATCATGGGAACTGCACAGGTGGACATTCATCATGAGGTAGCCTCAGCTCAACCTCTTCCGCAAGGGAACCCATACTAATATATATATAAACTTCTAGTCAAGCCCTACCCAAATTCGGGTATTGTGATTGTACGGTAAAATTGGAATGGTGTCGCATCCGAACCCAACCATCAGTTTTATAAAGGGCTAAGGCTCATGCCTCAACATTTTCATCATCAAAATCATCTGGTGTTCATAACACATGTCAAAACATTTCATTAGAATGACTCATCATTCCAAGGTTTTCATAATAATTTTCACCAAGTATTCCCATATAAAGTGATCAAGTTTTATGCTTAGCACTAGACACTAAAGTTGAGGGTAAACACTAATGAGGGGTGCTAATCAAGTGTGACTTATCCAAATCTAGATCTCATACCTTAGTATGACCTCTAGTTCTAATTAACTTAGGCCAAGTTTTGTGCTCTTTATGCTACCTATAATATCTTTCCAAAATTCACAAGACACTAACTAGAAGTAGTAAAGAACTTTGATAAAGAAATAAAAGAATAAAGCTTGCAAGTAAAACTGGGACTTGGTATAATCAAGGTTGCATAACCAAATATGCCTAAGGCCTCTAGTTTGCATAGTTATCATGCAAGTGTTAGCTTGCATAGTGTAGCTTGCCTTGATTAGTGCAGTGATTGAAGTTATCTTCTTATTCGTAGTAGTAGTCCCCTTCCTCCTTGTATCCTTGGTCGGTACTAGCATCTATAAATAAATACGAGGTACACAATCACCAAACAATACTTAATTACTCCTATTTGGCACACAATGGTTCACACTAGATGATCTAGCATCATCACAATCATCACAGGAATTAAAGACCTAGTCTTATTTATTTTAATTTAGAAAAGTAATTTCTACTCATTGTTAACTACTTAAGATTTAATATTCTCCAATTAAAATATGGGATCATGTTGACACATGTCATCGCCACATATTTTTATACTTGGGAATGTGATTTAAAGTGGTGTCACAATTTAATAAGGTTTAACATTATTATTTTAATTAATTAAAGGGACTAGAAATGTGATTTTTGATATTTTTAATACTTGTACAAGATCACTGCATGTAAACCTAAATATTTTTACATATTCAGAAAGATCTTGTCAAATGTGATTTTTGAGAGTTGGAATCAACTCAAAAGCATTTATGGTTGATTTTTGAAAAATGTTTGAATGTGTAAAGGTCTTTGTCTTGTTATTTTTACTATAGGTGATCTATAACTTCAAATGGTTTGAATCCAACGGGCTTGGATTAACAATTTCAATACCTTTCTAAAAAAATTGGTTTCATGCTATTTGGTTCAATAAAACTCTCTAAATTGATTTTTGAATCCACTGACATAACTAGGTTTGAACTAAATTAGAAAATCTATATTTGAATTACTGGGCTGCCCGCGGGAATTACTGGGCTGAGCGCGGGCTGCTTATAGAGAGATCCCACGCGTCAGCGGCTCTAACTACGTGAAGCGGTAAGTTTCCATCTGGGTCGTGCGATTAGACTAGATCCTACGGTTGTGGTTCATCGTCTTCGTCGGGTAGCGCCAGCGAGACTGAACCCTAATGCGGTGGCGGGGGTCGTGTGAGGCTCATTAGGGCTCTAGCTAGGGTCGGCGATGGGGGCGAACGACGTTGTTGACGACGGCCGTTCGAACGATGGTCGCGGCAGCTCCTGGGGCGGCTCCAATCAACGGCCCTTCTCCTCCTCTGTAGCGGCGGACTTCGGCCAAATTCCAGCGATGCGGAGCTCGCCTTGTTCCGGGGAGAGGTGTGGGAGGTTCTGTGAGAGGTGGGGAGTGAGATGGTGTGGCGAATTGAGGCTGGGGTGGCCTCCTTTTATAGCCGAGCGAGAGAGGCAGTGCGGCATGGGCAGAGCTCGACAGGGTCGATGGCACGGCGAGCTATTGGCACGGCAGAGTGTGTAGGCTGGTGCGTAGTCTCCTAGCGATCCTCAAGGGCTTAATGGAGCGGCAAGGGGCGGTCGAGGTTGGTCAGAATGGGTCGACGCTCTGAGCGACATCGACGACATTTTTTACGACGCACGGGTGCTATGAGTCACGCGGCGGCGAACGGGCATGTCTAGGGGGTAGCTGGTGTCGCGGTGACTGCAGGCACGAGCGGCGAGGGCGAGGCACGGCGTGTATGCACGTGTCGGACGTGGCGCTCTGGCATGCTCTCGGCATGGCAGAGAAGAAATGGGCACGGCGTTTTCTATGTGGTCCAGGGCCTGGCTGTGTTCGAGGGCTGGACAGGGGTGGCGGTGGACGGTGGGCTGCCTCCTGGACATGGTGGACGGGTGCATCGTTTGCTCCAGCGTGTTGGCCATGGTCGGCTGACAAGGGAGGGGATCGGGTGGCATGGCACTGGTGCAATGGTAGGGGTGGTAGCTGCTTTAATGCGAGTGTGATCACTGGGGGGACAAAGGGTGAGAATTGGGGATAAGAATTGGACAAGGCTTTGATCACAAACAGTAATAGTTAGGCAGTGATTATTGTGCTCACCACCTGTTTGATGAAATGGCCGAATGAAATTTAGTTTTGAATTTTTGAATGAATTTTGGTGAGTGCTCTGTTCACATGCTTGGTAGTATATGGTTGCTTGGGTTTGTCAAGGTGAACTGGTTTGAGTGGTTTTTGAGAAATGGTGATCTTAGTACCTATACTTGATTCAGTTTTGAATTGTCATTTGAATAGATTTGAAATCTTTCTCTGTTGGTTTGTAAAGTGGGCTTGGGTTCACTTGTACTTATTCTAGCAAGGGGTGAAAAGGATTGGATTTGTTTCTATTAGAAATCTTGGACTAGAAACACTCAAAGTGGTCTAGTGAACAAGTTTGGCCAAAATGACCATTTGCTTATATATCTACTGAACAAGTTTGATCTCTATGGTTCTGTGATCAATATTCTTGAAAACTTCGGTCTTCTCCGAGACTTCTAGGCATTTGCAAATTAACGAGATATGAAACACATTATGCACGGCTGACATTTCCTTCGGCAGTTCCAGTTGATATGATACTTCTCCTCTGTGATTCAAAATCTTGAAGGGTCCGATATATCTGGGGGATAACTTTCCTTTGAATTGGAAACATTGCATTCCTTTCAAGGGTGATACTTTTAGATACACAAAATCTTCGATATTGAAGGCTAGGTCTCGGCGTCTCTTGTCAGCATAACTCTTCTGTCTAGATTGGGCGGTCTTGAGGTGCTCACGGATCTTGTGAACTTTCTCCTTGGCTTCTCTTAGGATGTCGGGTCCGAAAATCTGACTCTCTCCTACTTCCGACCAATTCAACGGGGTACGGCACTTTCTTCCATACATAAACTCAAATGGGGCCATTTGCAAACTGGCTTGGTAACTATTGTTGTATGAGAATTCTGCAAAAGGCAGACAGTCCTCCCATTTGGATCCATATTCTAACACACAAGCTCTCAACATATCTTCAAGTATCTGGTTTACTCGCTTCATTTGTCCTTCAGTTTGAGGGTGATAAGCTGTGCTGAAATCCAGTCTAGTTCCCAATCCTTCTTGGACTTTCTTCCAAAATCTCGAGGTAAACGGAGTTCCTCGATCTGACACAATGTTCTTGGGGACTCCATGCAAACTGACTACTCTAGCAATGTACAACTCTGCTAGCTTCGAACTCTGATAAGTGGTCTTAACAGGTAAGAAATGGGCGACTTTGGACAGTCTATCCGCTATGACCTAGATAGGGTCATTTCCCCTACTAGATGTAGGAAAACCGGTGATAAAATCCATTCCAACTGAATCCCATTTCCATTCCGGAATCTGCAATGGTTGCAAAAGTCCTGCGGGTCTCTGATGTCCCGCCTTGACTCTCTGACAGATATCACACTTGGCTATGTAGCTTCCGATTTCTCTCTGCATCTTGTGCCACCAAAATTGCTCCTTCAAATCCTGATACATCTCCGTTCCTCCGGGGTGGATAGAATAAAGAGTATCATGGGATTCTTTCAAAATAGCTTGTTTCAACTCTGAATCTACTTGTACACAGATGAAAGGGCATTTATTGTCATAATCACTTTTGGTGTTCGTTAACAACAAGTAGATCATTTTGCAGTTTCTCATTGTCCACAGGTTTGTATTATGATAAGTGAAAAGCACCCTCACCTTGGGAAAAAGTCCATACTCATGTGACACATTTCTGGAAACTCTAGACTGGAGTCTCCGGTCTGCCAAGACCAGAGTCTCTGGTGTGGTCTGGAGTTTCCTAATCTGTCTCCGGTGGTGTCTTCAGGATCTGGGCTGGGACATTCTGACTAGGGGTCCGGAGCCTGCACCGGAGGATACTCCGGAGTCTCCGGTCCTGGATCAGTACGGAGTCTCCAGTGTTGTAAGACCGGAGTCTCCGGTCATGTTGGGTCGTGGATGGCCTGGGTCATTCAGATAGGCGGTCCGGAGGCTGGTCCGGAATCTCCGGTGTGGACCGGAGTCTCCGCTCTACAGACCGGAGTCTCCGGTCTGACTTTTCTACAACGGTCAGAAAACGGTTCGTGGAGGAAGCTGCCTATAAAAGGGGACCCTTATCTTCTTCCTCTAGCTTCTCGAGCTGCTCAGGAAGACCAACTCCATTAGAGCCACCAAATCTACAAGATCTCTTCATCCAACCATCCAAAGTCATTGATCTTTGGAGAATCGAAGGAGGAGGCCTTGATCTACATCTTCACCAAGAGAGATCTTCATTCCCCCTCATTCACTTGAGGGCCCCCAAGCTCTAGTGTTTCATTGGAAACCCTAACTTTGATTTGGTTCTTACAAGCTTGTCTTTGATTTGTCTTGACAGCTTGCTTGTATTTGGGAGCCTCCAATTAAGTTGTGGATGTGTGCCCCGAACTTGTTGTAAAGGTGTCGGCTTCCACCTCGAAGGTTGCCGATATAGTGGAAGGTGGATCGAGCCCGTTGGGGTGAGATTCATCGGAGAACAAGGGAGGCCTCTCGTGGCGTTGGTGGTTTGAAACCACCCTCTCTCCAAACGTAGACGTACTTCCCCTCAAAAGGAAGGAACTGCGGGAAACAAATCCTTGTGTCTCCGCGTCCACTCCTTTGGTTACTTCTATCATTTACCGCACTTAACTTACTCATTCTTGCTTAGTGTTGTGATATCTATTGCATTGTTTACATATAGGTAAATTCACCATAGTTGCATAATCTAGAGAATTTACCTTTCGTGTCAACCCCTAATTTGAAAAGGAAGAAAATTTGAAATAGAACCTATTCACCCCCCCTCTCTAGGTGCCCATACGATCCTTTCAACAGATACGTCCTTTGTACCATAAAACTCTTTCATCTTCGGTGAATCCGGGTACCTTCCCTGTATTAATCCGATGTTTGATTCCGTCGATACTAGCATTTCCTTTCTACGCCTCCTTGATCTGACTGATCAAAGTGGGTTGAAGTTCTATGCTAGCCAAAAATCCTTCACTTACTAGTTCCATTCTGAAATCTTCCAAATCCTTATGCAAACTTGGTTGCTCCTTCAGAATCATGGTGTTCAATCGACACGACAACCTGCTAAGAGCATCTGCTACCACATTGGCTTTATCGGGGTGATAGTGAATGTCAAGGTCATAGTCCTTGATTAGCTCTATCCATCTCCTTTGCCTCATATTTAGCTCCTTATGGGTGAAAATATACTTCAGACTCTTGTGATCTGAATAAATTTCACAACGGTTACCCATGAGGTCATGTCGCCATGTCTTCAAGGCTAAAACTATGGCTGCTAGTTTGAGGTCATGGGTAGGGTAATTCTGCTCATGTTGCTTTAGTTGTCGGGATAGATAGGATATGACTTTGCCTTCTTGCATCATCACACATCCGAGACCAATCTTGGATGCGTCACAATACACATCAAAAGGCTTCGTGATATCCGCCATAATCAAGATTGGGGCTCAGATCAATCTTTTCTTGAGATCTTGAAAACTTGCTTCACATATGTCTGTCCATTCAAACTTCTTATCTTTCTTCAACAATTGGGTCATGGGTCTTGTGATGCTCGAAAATCCTTCTACAAACTTGCGGTAATATCCCGCTAATCCGAGAAATGCACGAACTTGGGTTTGAGTGGTTGGGGCTTGCCATTCTTCAACATCATTAGCCTTGGCAGGGTCGACAGCAATTCCTCTGGTCGATACGATATGTCCGAGGAATCCTACTTTCTGTAACCAGAACTCACATTTGCTAAACTTGGCATACAACTGATTCTCCCTAAGGGTTTCAAGGATGGTCCTTAGGTGTAGCTCATGCTCTTCTTCTGATTTGGAATAGATCGGAATGTCATCGATGAAAACAACAACAAACTTATCTAGGAAGTTCATAAAAATCTTATTCATGAGGTTCATGAAATAAGGGGGGGAATTGGTTAATCCAAAAGACATGATAGTGTATTCATACAGTCCATATCTGGTGGTGAAGGCAGTCTTTGTAATATCTTCGGCGCGAATCTTGAGTTGATGATAACCAGTTATAAGATCAATCTTAGAAAACACTTTGGCACCGGTCAACTGGTCACACAGATCTTCTATATTCGGTAGTGGGTACTTGTTCTTAATGGGGACATCATTCAGCTTCTGATAATCCGTGCACAAATGGTTACCTCCATCTTTCTTATCCACAAATAAAACAGGTGATCTCCATGGCGATGCACTTGGTTGAATCAGACCTATCTCCAGCATAGAATCCAGTTGCTTCTTTAGCTCCACTAATTCAGACGGGTTCATACTATAAGGTCTTTGAGCTATGGGTCCAGTTCTAGGGATTAGTTCAATGATAAACTCGATATCCCGATCTGGGGGCATACCGGGCAATACATCTGGGAATACGTCGGGGTATTCACAGACTACTCTGACTTGGTCAATGGTTGGTTGGGCTAGACTCTTGTTGCACTTGAATTGACGGGCCAAGGTTTCAGATACATGCTCTACTGATACTCCAGCGGTATTAGTCATGATTATGGCTTTCTTGGCACAGTCGATTAATCATTTATGTTTCGACATCCAATACATTCCTAGTACTACTTCCAACCCTTTGGTTCCAAGTACTATTAGATTAGCATAAAAATCTATTCCATGGATTCTGATAGGTACGGCCTTGCAAATTTGTCTAGCTTTGGTGGTTGAACCAGGTATTTGAACTATCATAACATGCTTCAATTTTGTTGGTTGAATCTTACTAGTGCATGCAAATTCTTCTGTAACAAACGAGTGTGATGCTCCAGAATCAAACAACACTCTTGCAAGTAGTGAGTTAATAGAGAACATACCCAGCACGACATCTGGCGCTTCCTGAGCTTCCTCAACATTCATGTGAAACAGACGGCCGTTGCGGTTGAGCGAATTCCCTGGGGCAAATCTCCTTCCAGGCTAAACATGGGGCTGCTGCTGAGCTGGGGCATTCACATTGGGGGATGCTGCAAGTTTCTTGGGGCACTCATTGGAGTAGTGACCTTTGACTCCGCATTCAAAACAAGTAACCTGGGACTAGTCTTTTCCTGCAACAGGCACAATATTGCTTCTAATCCTTGGGGAAGTATTGGTGTTGTTGGTGTTGTTGAACTTGGGCGGTGCACGGTTGAAATTGTTGGAGTTGTCGGGGTTGCTGTTGTGGTTTCCTCCGGGCCTTGGGTTTCCTCCTCCACGGCTGGGATAGTTCGGACAGATCATCGGGGTTCTATTGTTTCTCGGGGCATATCCTACAGACGGGTTGGGGCGATACTTTGGGGTATGGTGGTATCCTGGTTGATTCATCATTCGACGCTTGCGATTCTCATTGGCTTGGTTGATCTTGCCTTCCATCTGGATTGCAGAATCCACTAAGGCTTCCAGGTCAGCAAAGGGAATGTTGACCAGCACTGTCTGCATCTCATCATGCAGACCATTCAAGAATCTCTCCTTCTTCTTGGCTTCAGTACTAATCTCATTAGGGGCATACCTAGACAGAGATAGAAATCTATCACGGTACTCTACCACAGTCATCCTTCCCTGCTTCAGCTCCTTGAATTCATCCCTCATCCACAGAATCAAACCCGATGGCACATGGGTTCGGCTGAACTTGAGTTTGAATTCATCCCAAGCCATCATATGTCCTTCATTCTTGGTGCGAATGATACTCCACCAAGCTCTTGCATCACCTGCCAGATAATGGGTGGCAAACAGTACTTTCTCATTGGCCTCCACTCCTCCGACCTCTAAGTTGTTCTCCATAGTCTGCAGCTAGTCATCAACATCTAATGGCTCTTCAGACTTACTAAAAATGGGTGGATTGGTGTTCTGAAAGTTCTTGAGCTTGGATCCATGGTTATCCTGGTTTCCATGGCCTTAATTATTCTGGGTCATCTGAGCTATCTGTTGAAGGGTGGCTAAGTAGGATTGACGTTCGGCTCTTTCAGCTTCATGGTTAGAAACCAACATTTGAAAGATTTGCAGCATTGGGTCCTGAGATGAGCTGCTCCCTCCGCGAGGCATCTGAAGATTGAGATAGATCATGAGACAAGAGGGAAACTTATAAGGTTCATGGGTTTGTTTTTGAAAAGCTTTTAAACTTTGAGTTTGACTCTGGTTTTGCCAACTAGCAACTTGCTTTTCATTCATTCATTCATTCATTCATAGCACCCAATACAAACACACACCACACTAAGGTAACAGATGGTTTTAAGAACCATTATGTGAAACTACGATACAATGGGACTTGATACAACTCACAAATAGTGATCTCTTTCGTAGGTGTGAGTTCTACTAAAGTGATCTAGTGTGAAAAAATTTATGTACGATTTGCAAGAATTTTTAAGGAACATGAATTTTCTTGAAAGAATCTCAGTGATAAGAATGAGAATAGGTTTTCATAAATACTCACTTATTTTGGTTTTGAAACTAAGTTTTTTATTCAAGCGTCCATTCTAACTAGGGTCTCCTATGGTCAGGATGGCTCTGATACCAACTTGTCAACACCCGGATTTTTAATCCCAGATGCCTGTTATGCCATACATTGCAATCCTAGGATTGCCATTTTTGCGAGACATAACATATTTGTACCATAGTTCATCATCCATTACAAACCATAATAAAGGTCTTACAAATAAAGGATCTCATGATCCGGTCTTAATACAATCAACGTAGCAGAATAATAATAAGGGTAGCATGGTCGAAGCTCCATCTTCAGGGTCACAGGCAATGATGACGATGGGAGATGATCCTAGTTGTCATAGACTTCCTTCTGTCCATCATCCTGGTAGTCCTCATCATACTCTAGCCATAGGAATAGTCAGGGACAAATCCATGAGTACTCTTTAAGTACTCGCAAACTAATACTAACAAGTAAGGTAGTTTGAGTAGGAATCCTAAGCTCTAGGTTTATTTGCAACAAATCCAGGTTTATCTCTAACTGAGTTTATAAGTAAAGAAAACTAACTTAATGTTCTACAACACCTAAGTGGGAACTTAGTTTTCATGTTCACAACCCTGTTGTGGTCAAGTCAAATTCATAGTTCATTTCACAACTCATTTTGAAAACATCTGACGATGGAACAGTATGGCCACTCCAACTGTCCATAAACGCGGACGTGGTTATTTGAATAGTTTGACACTCTACAGAGGTGGTACTGATACGTCGGAAAAGTATCTATAATTTTTTATCTTCCATGCTTGTTTAGTATCTACTTTGCTTTGCTTTGTCCACACTTTGAGGTGCTTTTCATATGTTTTCTGGCACTAACCTATTAACAAGTTGCCACAGTGCTAGTTGACTGTTTTCTGCTGTTTTTGGTTCCAGAAAAGCTAGTAAGAAAATATTCTCGGAATTGGACGGGATACAAGCCAAAGTCAATATTTCACCGAGGAGAACACGGAGTCCAGAGGAGAGACGGAGGGGCGCCACAGGGTGGCCACACCCCCCAGGTGCGGCCTAGGGTGGGCTCGTGCCTAGGTAGGGTGTGGGCCCCCTGGCCGCCTCCTAGCCTCGCCTCTTCGCCTATAATAAGCCCCCGATGCCTAAACCCTAAGCACCCGATCAATATTCTACGAAACCGTCTGTAGCCGCCGCCACCATCGTCCCTAGATCGGAAGGGATCTGAAGCTCTTCCCGGCACCCTGCCGGAGGGGAGATCATCCAGGAGGCCTTCTTCTTCATCATGCCAGCCTCCGGTATGAAGCGTGAGTAGTTCCACCTTGGACTATGGGTCCATGCAGCAGCTAGATGGTTGTATCTCCTCCTTGTGCTTTCATGTCTAGATCTTGTGAGCTCCGTTCATGATCAAGATCTAATCTATTTGTAATCATGCATGTTGTGTTTGCGGGGATCCAATGGATATTGAGATTACTGTGTCAGATTGATTAATGGTTTTGTCTTATTTATTCTATCATGTCTATGTTGTTTGTGATCTTGCATGCTCTCCGTTGTTGGTAGCTATCATGGCCAAGTAGTTGCTAGTACCTCCAAGAGGGGGTATTTATGCTCGATAATGGGTTCATGCCTCTGCTTAATCAAGGGAAGTGACAGAAATCTCTACGGTTGTAGATGTGTTGTTGCCACTAGGGAGAAAACAACGGTCTCTTGTTCATGGAACAAGTGGATTGTTTACCTTACACACTTTGCTTAAAGCATTTGTCTGTTGCTTGCAACTTAATACTAGAGGGGGTTCGGATGATAACCTGAAGGTGGACTTCTAGTCATAGATGCAGTTGGATGGCGGTCTATGTATATTGTTGTATTGCCCAATCGAATCTCATAGGATCTTTATGTCTAGTATTGCATTGTTATGCCTTGCTCAGTCCTGTCAATTGCCCTGCTTTAATTTGTTTACCCTGCATGCCATGTTTCTTTATCTAAGGAGAACACCTCTAGTGAACTATGGACCCTGGTCCAATCTTTACCACTGATACATCTTCCACTATTATTGTTTACTTGCTGCAAACCATCATCACCTTCCACACCATACAGTTCATCCTTTGTTATAGCAACCGGTGAGATTAACAACCTCACTGTTAGTTAGGGCAAAGTCTTGAGTTTGTGTTGTGCAGGTTTCCACATTGCTTGCAACGCATTTGAGATGTTTCCTTCCTCCTACTGGTTCAATAACCTCGGTTTCTTACTGACAGAAGACTTGCTGCTGTGTTGCATCATACCTTGCTCTTGGGGTTTCTCGACGAAGCGCTCCACGTTGACGCGGCGCCATCAGGTACACTTTCACCACAACATTCGATACATCCGTCAGGAAAAATCCTGAATCACCATACTCAGTATGCGGATAATCAATCCTAACCTTTCAATTACACACCCTAGTATAGGCATGATGACCCACAAGTATAGCGGATCTCAACAGTCTTCGAGGGTACTATTACCCAATTTATTGATTCGACACAAGGGGAGCCAAAGAATACTTGCAAGCATTAACAACTGAGTTGTCAATTCAGCTTCACCTAGAAATAGTTCTTGCTCACAGAGGTTTATCAATAGCAACAGTTTGGTAGTAGCAATAGCAAAGTAACAGCAGCAGTAAAACAAGAGCAATAGTAACAGTAGTAGCAAACAGTAGGATTCGAGTGCGGTAGGCATAGGGATGGATGGACGGGCGTTGCATGGACGAGTCTAAGCATGTAACTTCAAGATCTAGGGAAATGCAGATAAATAAGAATAAGCATCCAAGTACTAAACAATCATAGGCATGTGCTCCATATATAGTCATGCGTGCTCGCAATGAGAACTTGTATAACACCTTTTGTCCTGCCAGCCCGTTGCAGCGGGGCCTCAAGGGAACTACTGGCAATTAAGGTGTTTGTTTTAATAGAGCACCATAGTAAAGCATTAAGACTCCATGAACACATGTGATCCTCACACCACAGCCATCCCCTCCGGTTGTCCCAATTTCTGTCACTTTGGGGCCTTTGGATCCGGATAATGATATGTGTACACAACTTGCAGATAAGATCACAAACAATACTATCATAATGATTCAATAATAAGTTCAGATCTGAGATCATGGCACTCGGGTCCTAGTGACAAGCATTAAGCACAACAAGTTGCAACAAAGTCAAATAGCACTAATAGAGATACTAGGCACTATGCCCTAACAATCTTATTCGATTACATGATAGAAATCATCCAATCCCTACCATCCCCATAGCCTACAGCGGGGGATTACTCACTCATGGATGAGGGAAACATTGATGGTTGATGGAGAGGCGTTGGTAATGATGATGGCGATGATCGTCCCCAAATTCCCCGTCCCGGCAGGGTGCCAGAACAGAGTTTCTGGTCCCGGCAGGGCGCAGCGGAACTCTTTCTGCAAAACGACCACCCCCCCTTGGTTTTTAGGTCAAGAGGCTTCTTATAGGCGAAGAGGGAGGACGAGGGGTACCTAGGGTGGCTGAACCCCCCCCCCCTTAGGCGTGGCCAGGCCTGGCCCGCCCCTGGCAGGGGTGTGGGCCCCCCAGGCCTCCCTCTGCCTCGTACTCTGGCTCCATGAATCTTGTGGTGAAATAGGATTTTTGGCATATTTTCTAGGATTTTTCCTGATAATTGGTTTTCTTCACAAAAACTAGACACCAAGGTAATTCTGCTGAAAACAATGCCAGTCCGTGTTAGTTGTATCCAAATCACACAAGTTTAGAGGAGAAACAATAGCAAAAGTGTTCGAGAAAGTATATACGTTTTGGACGTATCAAGGAACCTACCCTATGAGTTTGGACTCCCAACCATGACCATCTGTCATCTTGGGAACTGCATAGGTGGACATTCATCACGAGGTAGCCTCATGTCAACCTCTTCCGCAAGGGAACCCATACTAAGATATATAAACTTCCAGTCAAGCCCTACCCAAATTCGGGTATTGTGGTTGTACGGTAAAATTGGAATGGTGTCGCATCCGAACCCAACCATCAGTTTTATAAAGGGCTAAGGATCATGCCTCAACATTTTCATCAGCAAAATCATATGATGTTCATAACACATATCAAAACATTTCATTAGAATGACTCATCATTCCAAGGTTTTCATAATCATTTTCACCAAGTATTCCCATCTAAAGTGATCAAGTTTTATGCTAGGGTAAACACTAATGAGGGGTGCTAATCAAGTGTGACTTATCCAAATCTAGATCTCATACCTCACTATGACCTCTAGTTCTAACTAACTTAGGCCAAGTTTTATGCTCTTTATGCTACCTATAATATCTTTCCAAAATTCACAAGACACTAACTAGAAGTAGTAAAGAACTTTGATAAAGAAATAAAAGAATAAAGCTTGCAAGTAAAACTGGGACTTGGTATAATGAAGGTTGCATAAACAAATATGCCTAAGGCCTCTAGTTTGCATAGTTATCATGCAAGTGTTAGCTTACATAGTTTAGCTTGCCTTGAGTAGTGCAGTGATTGAAGTTCTCTTCTTTCTTCGTAGTAGTCCCCTTCCTCCTCGTATCCTTGGTCGGTACTAGCGTCTATAAATAAATACGAGGTACACAATCACCAAAAAAATACTTAACTACTTCTATTTGGCACACAAAGGTTCACACTAGATGATCTAGCATCATCACAATCATCACAGGAATTAAAGACCTAGTCTTATTTATTTTAATTTATAAAAGTAATTTCTACTCATTGTTAACTACTTAAGATTTAATTTCTTCAATTAAAATATGGGATCATGTTGACACATGCCATCACCACATATTTTAATACTTGGGAATGTGATTTAAAGTGGTGTCACAATTTAATAAGGTTTAACATTATTATTTTAATTAATTAAAGGGACTAGAAATGCCTATGGGGCATTCTTTTAATACTTGTCCAAGATCACTGCTTGTAAACCTAAATATTTTTACATATTCAGAAAGATATTGTCAAATGTGATTTTTTAGAGTTGGAATCAACTCCAGGGAATTTATGGTTGATTTTTGAAAAATGTTTGAATGTGTAAAAGTCTCTGTCTTGTTATTTTTACTATAGGTGATCTATAATTTTAAATGGTTTGAATCCAACGGGATTGGATTAACAATTTCAATACCTTTCTAACAAAATTGGTTTCATGCTATTTGGTTTAGTAAAACTCTCTGAATTGATTTTTGAATCCACTGATAGAACTAGGTTTGAACTAAATTGAAAAATCTATATTTGAATTACTGGGCTGAGCGCGGGAACTAAACTGGGCCGGCCCAACTGCATAGCACGCGCACAGCGGGCTTCTTACAGAGCAGTCCCACGCGTTAGCGGCTCTAACTACGCGAAGCGGTAAGTTTCCATCTGGGGCCGTGCGATTAGACTAGATCCTACGGTTGTGGTTCGTCGTCTCCGTTAGGCAGCGCCAGTGATACTGAAGCCTAACACGGTGGCGGGGGTCGTGTGAGGCTCACCAGGGCTCCAAATAGGGTCGGTGATGGGGGCGAACGACGTTGTCGATGACGGCAGTTCGAACGGTGGTCGCGACAGCTCTGGGGCAGCTCCAATCAACAGCCATTCTCCTCCTCTATAGCGGCGAACTACGGCCAAATTCCAGCAATGCGGAGCTTGCCTTGCTCCGGGGAGAGGTGTGGGAGGTTCTGTGAGAGGTGGGGAGTGAGATGGTGTGGCGAATTGAGGCTGGGGTGGCCTCCTTTTATAGCCGAGCGAGAGAGGCAGTGCGGCATGGGCAGAGCTCGACGGGGTCGACGGCACAGCGAGCTATTGGCATGGCGGAGGGTGTAGGCCGGTGTGCGGTCTCCTGGCGATCCTCAAGGGCTTAATGGCACGGCAAGGGGCGGTCGAGGTTGGTCAGAACGGGTCGACGCTCTGAGCGACACCGACGGCATTTTCGACGACGGACAGGTGCTACGGGTCGCACAGTGGCGAACAGGCATGTCTAGGGGGTAGCTGGTGTCGCGGTGACTCCAGTCACGAGCGCGAGGGTGAGGCGTGGCGTGTATGCGCGTGTTGGACACGGCGCTCTAGCATGCTCTCGGCATGGCAGAGAAGAAATGGATGCGGTGTTTTCTCTGTGGTCCAGGGCCTGGCTGCGTTCGAGGGTTGGACAGGGGGTGGCGGTGGACGGTGGGCTGCCTCCTGGACATGGTGGACGGGCGCGACGTTTGCTCCAGCGTTCTGTCCATGGTGGGCTTATAAGGAGGGGCCCGGGTGGCATGTCACTGGTGGAATGGTAGGGGTGGTAGCTTCTTCAATGCGAGTGTGATCATTGGGGTGACAAAGGGTGAGAACTGGGGACAAGAATTGGACAAGGCTTTGATCACAAACAGTAATAGTTAGGCAGTGATTACTGTGCTCACCACCTGTTTGATGAAATGGCCGCATGAAATTTAGTTTTGAATTTTTGAATGAATTTTGTGAGTGCTCTGGTCACATTCTTGGTAGTATATGGTTGCTTCGGTTTGTCAAGGTGAACTGGTTTGAGTGGTTTTTGAGAAATGGTGATCTAAGTACCTATACTTGATTCAGTTTTGAATTATCATTTGAATAGATTTGAAATTTGTTTCTGTTGGTTTATAAAGTGGGATTGGGTTCACTTGTACTTGTTCTAGCAAGGGTTGGATTTGTTTCTGTTAGAAATCTTGGACTAGAAACACTCAAAATGGTCTAGTGAACAAGTTTGGCCAAAATGACCATTTGCTTATATATCTTATTTTTGATTTTCTCTTCATTTGATTCTGTTTGGAAATGATCTAGATGATGGTGTTTTCATCTTTAAACCAATCCTTGCCATTCATAGCAATCAAATAAGTCATTGCAAGCATTCATGCATTTATCACAGACACATGCATTCATATTGATTTTAATAACAAAAGTTTTTGTTAGCCCTAAACTTGGATGATTGGAACTTGATAATCTTGATTAATATTTTTGGGATGTTACACATCTATGTCCTTTCACTATGATGCTAGGATCACCCTGATTAAAGCTTACCTAGCAAGCATCCTATCTAACTTCTTTCTTTAAAATTTCCTAAATGGGCCCTTGATCTTATCAACACCTAGATGGCTAATTGCCTCTCGAATGATTTTGAAGGACATATGAAATTATACTTAGCTAGCTTGAAATTAGTCTGTAAAAAGAAAGATTTTGGTGGTATGGGTATCCCAAACTTATCCAATGTTAATCTCTGTCTACTCGGCTCTTGGATCAAAAGATATACTCAATATGAGGGTAATATATGAAAATCCATGGTAGATTCTAAATATGACACTATCCCCCTCCCCCCTCCCCCCAACGTCTTCTCTAGCAAGCAGGTTGGAATCTCACAATTTTGGAAAGGTGTTATGTGGATTGACAATAGTGTCAAGTTTGGCTACATGTGGAAAATTGGGAATGGTGTTCAAGTCAGATTTTGGGAGGATACTTGGTGTGGCACCTCCCACCGGTCTGTTCATTTTTTGACCCTTATGTTCTTTGTAATGAACATAATAAAACTATATAGCAAATTTGGGATGGCACATCCCTCAAACTCACATTTAGGAGGATTTTTTGCTTCACTTATGCTAAAAGTGTACGAGCTGGAGGGGTTGCCTCCAGTATCTCCCTTGACACTGACCCTTATGCTCTAATTTGGCAATATGAGAGTAAGGGGGTATACTCTACCACTTCATTAATTTTTATGTCATTAATTTTGGAGGGATGGGACCTATTTTTATTCTAATAGTTTGGCAACTACACATCCCACATAGAATTCACATTTTACGCTAGATGTTGTCAAAAAAATGACTAGTGAAAATCTGAAAAAAAAGGCACCTCAACAAACCTGATGATTGCCTATTTTGTGGTGAAGATGAAACCATTGATCATCTTTTTTCCACTGCATCATATCTAAACAACCCTTGGGCTGTTATTATGATTTCTTCAATGTTAAAATTGGAAATGATTTCATATCTATAGCCAAGTTTTGGGTAGATAACAAAAAACATGCAGTTGTGAATTCAGTTTGCTCCGCTACTTTATGGTATATTTGGAAATTTAGAAATGATATGATCTTTAATGACCAACCTTGGTTTACTATACATTACATCTGTAGAATGGTGCTAAACTCAGTGAAAAACTAGCTACTGGTCTTCAAGGACCATATGCTGGAGGATGTGGAGGTCTTCTGCATCCACCTGACCAAGATCCTGGGCTCCAACTTCGAGCTAACAAGTGGATGAGCATCCCTAGGATGGCTAGAAGAAGCTACCTAGAATCCTCGCCGTACCCAGCTGCCAAGAAAGGCCTCAGACCATGGGACCTGGTCGACCCCTACATCCACGTTGGAACCAGAGATCTTTGTCTCACATGTTTGAAGATGCTTTGGGTTTAGTAGGATTTGAAACCTGCAAAACTCTAATCTAAAAACAGAGCTCATGTGTGTTGGTGGCGCTTTGCCATGTTTTGTTTTTGTTTTTGTTTTTGTTTTGCTCTCTGTTAATCTAGTGGCAGTGGTAGTCTTTGTATCAAGAACTACCTGAACCTATGCTCGGCCAGGTTTCGTTGATCTAAAATCAATGGAACCAGGGATGTTGGTCACTATGAATCTAAAAAGAGATTTTTTTGCTAAGCGCCTTGGCTCGCAGCGCTAGTCAGAGACGTTTGTTTTTTTCATGCGAGTAACTAGTGCTTATTGCTGGGCAGATCCTACCAGAGAAAAAATTCAAAGTGCCAGGCCCCTAGTTTTAGGGCGACGCTTACCTAAATCCTGGAATCGGACGGGAAAACTCCGTAACAACCAGGATTCAAAGCCTAGCGTCCAGTGTTAATGCCCACATTATACATGCCCTTAAGGAAGGGGAAAAGGAGAAACAAATCCTAGCGTGTTGAGCCAGTGCCTCCAACGCATATCCCTTAATTCCAGGCCCTTGTTATCAAAACTACTTGATCCGACTTTCTGCCGCAAGGCAAATCACAAGGAAGCGTCGGGAGGTATGCTTTGCGTCGACACCTCAAAATAAACTCCTCTTGGCCAGGATCAAACGTCGCAATTCTCAACGGCAGAAATTGAGTTGGGGGGAACTCGGCTAGGGCTGGGAACCCTTGGCCGCCACCCCCCCCCCCCCCATCTATGTAAGGAGGGGTAGGGGCGCACCCTTGCCCCTCACCCTCAATCCTAGCTGTCGGCTTCCTCCCTCCTCCACCATACTGCTCCGACTTAGGTGAAGCCCTGCAGAAATCTTATCCTCCCCCACCACCACCACGTCGTCGTGCTGCTGGGATTCCGAGGAGATCTACAACCTCCGCTGCCCGTTGGAAAGGGGAGAGGAAGGTCTTCATTGACTATGTATGTATGACCAAGTGCGAAAGCGATGCCGTGTAACATCCCAAAAATATTGAACTTGGATCATCAAACTCTAATCATCAAAATTAGGGTTAATAAAAACTTTTCTAAATAAAATTATGAAAGCATGCATATGAGTATGCATTGAATTTGAAATTATTTTGAACCACCTTGTTTGTGTGTTTCCTTGCTTGTAAAATGTTTCTTAGGTGAAATAAACATCATCTAAAACATTTCCCACACTTTTCCGAAAGACAAATAAAGCAAAACAAATAAAATAAAGGAATGGACATTTTGACCAATTTAACTCCCATGCCTACTTTGGCTGTCTCAAACTTTCAGAAACTAATAGAAACTTTTCTAGATCTTTGCACCCCTTGATTGTACTCATAACAAAGTATCAAGGCCCACTTTGTGATCATCCAGAAACTTTCAAATGCATAGTTTAAATGATAATTCAAAATTGAATCTTTATCATATGGGAAGATCCCACTTTTTCAAAAACCACTCAAACAAGCTCAACTTTCAAAACCCAAGCATCTGCAGACTCACTAGCACCAATCTAGCACACCCACCAAAAATCTCTTCAAAATTCAAAACTTGAATTCATGCGGCCATTTCATCAAACACTTGGCAGACACAAATCAAACAAAATCAAAACACTATAGTGTGCAGTGTTTTGAGCCTAACCGGTTCCCTATCTAGCTCACAACCATCTCAGTAGATCATCTAGCAAGATTAACTGATGGAGGGGTTAACCTCTTGGGTGCCCGATCTTCACGGATCTCGTGGTCAAATCGATGGGAAAGCGAGGGGAAAGGGAGAAGGTAGCGAAAGCGAACACACACCTCGCGAAGAACACGATGAACACACACAAAACTCACACGATACAAGGCCGATTGCTCCCGAACGGCGGCCACCGGTCCGATAGAATCCTCGCAAGGAAAGATCGGTCAACGTGCTCCCTCAAATCCACATTGGAGAGGGAAGAACACCTTGGGGAGGGTCTTGACAACTTGGAGACGAGACGTTGAACTCCAAGGCCTTGTTCAACGATGGATGCGTGATGCAAAGTCCAATCGAGGTTGGTGACGATAGTCGGTCCCCTTGGTAAAGGGGATGAGGCAAAACTAGAGATTCCACAATGGGGGTTGTCTTTAGTCTATCATCTATGCCTAAGGGATACATGAAGGGGTGGGGGCTCTATTTATAGGCCAGCCACATAAACAGGGGTAGTTTAGGGATAAAACTAGGGTTTGGACGAGCTAGAGGGGTACAAGGCCCAGCTGGCGGCGTGCAGGCCCATCGTGCAGGCCGGAGACTCCGGTGTGGGGTCCGGAGACTCCGGTCTAGGCCGGAGACTCCGGTAAGTCTCCGGTGTCGTCTCCGGAGTAGCGTTCTGACTGTCCCCGGGTCGGTTGCTGGGTCGGTCCGGAGGTCGGTCCGGAGACTCCGGTGCGCAGGACCGGAGACTCCGGTGTAGTAGGACCGGAGACTCCGGTGTAGGCCGGAGACTACAGTTGTTCAGCCGTGGCTTCTTCCGCCTCCTCTTCCAAGCCTCCGTCTTGTCGGGCTTGATGTTCCGGGCTTCCTCCCTTGCCTCCGTACTTGTCGGTGTGAACCTATCATGCATATGTGACGGAGTATGAAGTAGCATACCATTCAATAGGGTAGGAAGTGGGCTCGCATAGAGGAACGGGTTCACCTTTGGAGTCCATGACGACTTGGCGTAAGTTGGAGACCATGATGTGGTAACGACCGTAGGTCGGGCTACATCAGCTCCCCCCCCCTTCAAAAAGAGTCGTCCTCGACTCTCCATGTTCATCACGAAGTAGAAGAGGTCCAAGGACATCCTTGATCCTGGGGTTCACCATATAGTCGTCCTCGGGAAGATTGACTTGACAACACTTCAATGTTCCTTCACCTTCCTTGAAGCCTACAAAGCTCACAACAAAAACGAAGCAACACTCAAAGCGTAGCCAATTCATGAAGATTATTGCATGAGTCCTCAAGTAGAAGGAAGTCACCTTATCTTGTAGCGATAGCTCGATGAAGGGTAGACATAGGTAACTCTCTTCGGTTCTTCTTGTCAACACGTGGTTGGTAGAGGTTGACGTGTATGCATTTGTACCTACACACAACAAAGACCAAGCAAAATATTTCCGTGCGTGATAGAGGAGCATGTCAATGTGGCATGTCCATTCTTGTTCACAACACTATTAGCACAATACAAGGATAGCAAATGGAATGCATATGCAAGGTCAAAGTGCATGGAAATCGTTTGAACATCATCCAAATGTGGGAACTCAAAAACTCCATATAATGTCTTAGTGTGGCACTCAAAGCAATCGAATAGAAATTTGATCAACATCTTTGATGCAAAGTTAGGAGAATTTGGCAAAAACACAAAAGGAAGAATATCCAAAACAACATCATTATGTGTGTCAACCAACCATTGGAAAGAGAAATTGTTCGACATGTTGGATGTCACGCACAAATCATCGATAGCAAATATCATGGGAATATGAGTATCCCGAGCGGAAGCAAAAACAGCATGTTTGCAAACAAAACAAAGGAAAGAGCAAGTGGTCCTTATGTTTGTTGCAACAACAAGACGAGATTCTTGGAAGCTCTCATGACAATACATGCTCTTAATGGAATTGTGGTTGCAAACAAAACATCGGAAAGAGAAAATGTTCAACATTTTTGTTGCAACACACAAAGCATCATTATCCAAAAGCAAAGAAACATGAATGTCACAAGGTGAGATAATACCATCAACATGCTTGCAATCAAACCATATGAAAGAGCAATTTGCCAACATGAAAGATGCAAAGCATGCAAAAGGTATCAGAGCTGGGTTCGATCTTGAACTCACTGGTGGGATGCTCTCTAGAGCTCTTTTTGTCAACTCGTGCTCAACCGAGGTTGACATGATAATGCGGGTACCTACACACATCATACACAAAAGGAAGAATGTGTGTGCATGGTAGAGATACACATCATCCATCATGACGTATCTCTTCTTGTGCACATCACCATTAATGTCAATCAAGTATGAAATAGATGCATGGTGAGTATGCAAGTGGGGAACATGCTTATCATGGCAATCATCAAAATCTCCAAAAATTGAGAAAGCTATGGGGGCCATCTCATTAGAACGCATATGATCAATATTGTTGCAAGCAAAACAAGTGAAATAGCAAGCATTCATCTTATCGCAAGCAACGGGAGAAATTGAATGACTAGCATGACAAGGCAAGTCCAAAGCAATTGGAGGATACACACAAGATGCATAGCATGGCATGTTTATGGAAATGGTATCGCAATCAAACAATTCCACATGAGCAATATTATGCAAAGGCAAAGCATCACATGGGAATATGAATGAAGCATATGTAATGTCACAAGTATCATCCATAGCATGCATATCCTCACAATTCATCATGTCCACTAGTGGGATCATGGCATCATCAACACCCTTATTGTTACCTTGGTCATACCTCTCATATGAAGTGGGTGTTGTAGAAGTAGTGGCCTCCTTGTGGACGACTTTGTTTTCTTGATGTAGCCATGGCATAGCATCTTCTTCGTGCACCATGTACATCTTCTCCAATTGAGGCATCATTGCTTCATGGCTTGGCGCATCTTCATCCATGGAACCTAGCACAACATAAGAGAACACACTAGAGGTAGAGGGTAAGTTGTTAGAAATAGAAATGGTCTCACTTGACCTATCAACTACCACTCTCAACTCACTCGGTGTATCACTCATGCCCTCAAAGTGGAAGCACTCAATCTCACATAAGGTGGAGTCACTCATCTCACTCTTGTTCTCACTCAAGTGGGCTAAGTGGCTCTCATACTCACATGGGATTGGTACCACATCATCACTCAAGCATATGGGGATAGGCTCGGTTTCCTCAACTCCAAGCGCCTCCTTTGGTGAAGGGAAAATCCCATGCTCACCATTCTTGACCTTGTCGCCTTCAAGGTTGGATGCCATAAGATGGGCATCATCGCTCGCCTCCTTAGTCGAAGGGAAAATCCCATGCTCGACCGTCTTGTGGCCATCTCGTAGTAGTGGTGGAGGTAGGCTCATGCTATCCAACTTGGCGAAGTAGAGGTCTACATTTTCCTCATTGGCGAGGTCGTGGAATTCAAGCGTAGGCATTGAAGCTTGATGGCGTGGAGGAAGGCTTGCTCTTGGTGCCATTGTGGTGGTGGCACGAGTAGTTGAAGGTGCCCTATGATGGTGTCGACGGAGGTCATTGGCGTGCCTTGCCGATGGTTGATGTTGGTGAAGCACTTGGTCATCCACATGACGCTCACGACGGTGATCATTTGCCTTGGCACTCTTCTTGTGCTTGTGGTGCCTTCTTGAGCTTGCTTGAGCATTATGGTTGGTGCTCATCAAGAATTCTTCGTCTTGATGGCGAAGATGCCTTTGACGATGTCTTGTATCCTCTTTATGGTGGCGATGCTCATGAGAGGATGTTTGTCGATGAAGATTCTTGTTTCTTGGCGCCTCTTGATGTATATGATGTTTGGACGCCACTCTTGTTTGGATAGGAGTTGGAGCTTGGCGCCTTGGAGGTGATGTAGCTTGGCGCCTTGGAGATGGTGGAGCTTGATGCCATCTAGGTGGTGGCACTTGATGCCTTGGCGATGGTGGCGCTTGACGCCTTGGAGGTGGTGGAGCTTGTCGCCTTGGAGGTGTATCATCGAATTAGGTGGTGCCCTTTGGTGTGGCACGCTTGTCCTTGAAGGTCATGGATTCTTGATGATGCGCCTCCTCTTGCTTGGCGTAGTAGGCTTCCATCTCCACGCGGTGAAGGAATTCTTCATGGCTCGTGGAGGAGCCATCAAACTCGATGAAGTTCTCCGTGTCCTCCATGCTCGGCGACGCGTCATCGATGTCGCACTCGAAGTCGTCCATGCTTGGGGAGTCATTGTTGGTGTAGTACTCCATATCACCCAAGCATATGGAGCGATTGTCGGTGTAGAGCTCCAAGTCTTCCATGCTTTAGGAGCCATAGTTGATGTCATGCTCCATGTATTCCATGCATGTGGAGCCGTTGTCGATGTAGTGCTCCGGGTCCTCAAAGCATGCGGAGCCATTGTCGGTGTTGTGCTCCATCATGTCCTCTATACTTGTGGAGTCGTAGTCATGGTGGCTCATCATGGATTCTTCATAGATATCATCCTCGGTTCTGGAGTCCCTAGACATGATGCACAAGACCAAGCGGTGTATATGGAAGTGGTAGTGGGAGTTAGGGATACAACGTCAAACCTTACTTTACCTTGGAAGATCGTATCGTACAAGTGGCCACACTTGAGAGCAATAAACCAAGCAAAGTGAAGTTCACGCGGAACACCAAAACCAACTACTAACCAAAAAAACACACACACAAGGCCTATGGTGGATAGGTATGAAAAGTGGCATGTCAAGAACCAATCCGAAATCAAGATGTTGTATTAGCAAGTAAAGAACCACAATGATCACAATGCAAAACAAGTCAATCCACAAGATAAGAAATATGTACAAGAAAACACACACGGTGGGATAAATGGGACTTGTGCGACGGAGAAAGTGAGCTAAGAACCAAATGATTACCTAGCGAAGACTATAAGCTCGTGTCACACAAGTACAAGGAGAGACGCTAGTTCGATTGCAATTAATTGGTGGGCTACAAGATATGCACAATAAGTACCACCTATATGATGTTCATCGAGCTTGCGCTTCCTATTCTATGAGGCACATGTATATTTCTTTCTTTTTTTCTCTTTCTTTTTTTTCTAATTTTTTCTAATTTTTTTCTTTTCTCTTTTTCTTTTTCACTTGCCTCTTCCTTGTGCCAACAACTATACAAGATAACTATATGAGATAGCGCTCACAATGTTTGCTCGGAATCTACAAGGTATCAAATGTGCATAGCCCAAGCAATCATAAGAGGAACTAGTCTCAATAGGTGTTTGTTGCTCGCAAAGATAGTGGGGTTCACAAAGGAATGCAAGTGGGGAAAAGTCGCGGAATGTTATACCTTTCGTCGACGAGCTTCACCCTTTATTGTTGGCTTCCGCCTTGCTCACGGAATTTGGATGGAGTAGATAGCATGAACAACGCAGATGATGATGTAGTGCTCCTTCTCCTCTTCGAAACGAGCTAAAGAACACCAAAATCCGAGTTGAAATGCAAAAGTTATGCTCAAAACTGTGCTGCAGTTTTTCTGTCTGCAGGGAGGGGCGGAGACTCCGGTCTGGAGGTCCGGAGACTCCGGTCTAGAGCCCAAAAAGTCCGGATACTCCGGTCTAGGCCGGAGACTCCGGTCCGGGAGATTCCAGAGCGTCCAGAACTCGAACGGGACGCGTTTTGGGCGGAAAAACTCGAACCAAAACCTCAGATTGATGGGGGAAATCAAGGAATTAGGCCATGGGAACGCAGGGGAAGGTAGATCAACTAGTTTAGCAAGTAATACATGGATCAAAATCTACCAAAACGCACTCAAATCACAGATCGATCCAAAACACGAATTGGGGCTGTTTTTGGTGAAATTTTCGAATTTATGGGGAAAAGACCAAATCGATGAGAAATCTGTGGCAACCAAAAGCTGCTGATACCAGATGATGGAGGGGTTAACCTCTTGGGTGCCCGATCTTCACGGATCTCGTGGTCAAATCGATGGGAAAGCGAGGGGAAAGGGAGAAGGTAGCGAAAGCGAACACACACCTCGCGAAGAACACGATGAACACACGCAAAACTCACATGATACAAGGCCGATTGCTCCCGAACGGCGGCCACCGGCCCGATAGAATTCTCGCAAGGAAAGATCGGTCAACGTGCTCCCTCAAATCCACATCGGAGAGGGAAGAACACCTTGGGGAGGGTCTTGACAACTTGGAGACGATACGTCGAACTCCAAGGCCTTGTTCAACGATGGATGCGTGATGCAAAGTCCAATCGAGGTTGGTGACGATAGTCGGTCCCCTTGGTAAAGGGGATGAGGCAAAACTAGAGATTCCACAATGGGGGTTGTCTTTAGTCTATCATCTATGCCTAAGGGATACATGAAGGGGTGGGGGCTCTATTTATAGGCCAGCCACATAAACATGGGTAGTTTAGGGATAAACTAGGGTTTGGACGAGCTAGAGGGGTACATGGGCCGAAGGCCCAGCTGGCGGCGCGCAGGCCCATCGTGCAGGCCGGAGACTCCGGTGTGGGGTCCGGAGACTCCGGTCTAGGCCGGAGACTCCGGTCAGTCTCCGGTGTCGTCTCCGGAGTGGCGTTCTGACTGTCCCCGGGTCGGTTGCTGGGGTCGGTCCGGAGGTCGGTCCGGAGACTCCGGTGCGCAGGACCGGAGACTCCGATGTAGTAGGACCGGAGACTCCGGTGTAGGCCGGAGACTACGGTTGTTCAGCCGTGGCTTCTTCCGCCTCCTCTTCCAAGCCTCCGTCTTGTCGGGCTTGATGTTCCGGGCTTCCTCCCTTGCCTCCGTACTTGTCGGTGTGAACCTATCATGCATATGTGACGGAGTATGAAGTAGCATACCATTCAATAGGGTAGGAAGTGGGCTCGCATAGAGGAACGGGTTCACCTTTGGAGTCCATGACGACTTGGCGTAAGTTGGAGACCATGATGTGGTAACGACCGTAGGTCGGGCTACATCATTAACCAAGCACTAGCACCACTGTGAGCTTTCCAATATCATCAATGGTGAACAGTCGAGTGCATCCTTGCCACCCCAGTGTAGACAGCAAGCTATGAAGGAAACTAGCCATGCCAACCTTGTCTGGGAGATCACCCATGCCTCACCGCACCCTCTCGACCAGCCCTGCCTCGAAGACACCGACCAGAGAACCCAGGAACGCCACGCCCGTGCCTCTGCCAACCGTGCCGAGCATGCGCCAGAGCACCACCCTCGACCGAAGCCCACAGACCGTGTGCTGCCCTCGCCGTGTGCATACACGATCACCACCAACCCAGGAGACCGCCAGACATCCCCGTTAGCCACCCCATGCCGCACAGCCACCGCTCGCCGTCGAAGACGCCGCCTCTGCCGCACAGAGCATCGCGTGTTTCAGACTAACCCGCACCGTCCCACGTCTCGCCACCGTATCGTTGAGCATCGCCAGGGAACACCGCACCGTCCCCTACCTTCGCCCATGCCAATAGCCGTCTGTACCATCGCCCCCGACGAGCTCACCGTGCGCCCCGTCGGTCCCCTCGCTCGACTATAAATAGAGGCCACCCCCAGCCGAATTGAGCACACCATTCTACTCCCCTCTCTTCACTGATCGTGCCACACCGTTCCCGTAGCAAGGCCAATTTCACCGGAGCCCGCCGCCTCTGGAGAAGAAGGGAGCCAGCGATTGAAGCCGCCCCAGGAGGAGCCACTGGTACTAGGAGATTCGCCGTCGTCGACTTCGTCGTTCGCCCGCCTCGCCGACCCTCGCCTACACCCCGGTGAGCCCCCAGCAACCCCCATTGGCCGCGCTAGGTTTCTGTCTCGCCGGCGTTGCCCAATGTCGACGATGACTCCCAGCCGTTGGATTAGAACTAGATCGAACGTCCCACATCGCCCCATACCGCTTCACCCCCCCTGTCTCACTGAAGAGTGGGGACAGCCACTTAAACAGCCCGCGGAAGCGCTACGCTTAGCAGGCCGGCCCGTTAACCTTTCCCGCGCAGCCCAATTATTTGAATTAAACCTTTTCCATTTAATTTCAAACACACTTCTGCACCCAGTTTCAAAAATCAATCCAGGTCGATTCAGTGCACCAAATTTAATGAAACTAATTTTGTTAGAAAGGTCTGGGAATGCTGAATCCAAGCCCGTTGGATTCAAGTCATTTGGATCTATAGATCACCCATGGTAAAAATAACAAGGCAGAAGCTTTTCTGCATTCAAAATTTTTTCAAATTTAAACCATAATAGCTTTTGAGTTGATTCCAACTCTGAAAAATCACATTTAACCATACCTTTCAGAATATATAAAAATATATAGGTTTACTTACAGAAATAATGTTCAAGTAATAAAAGAATGCTACATAGGCATTTCTAGTCACTTTATTTAATTAAAATAAAAGGGTAAAACCTTATTAAATTGTGACACCACTTTAAATCATATTCCCATGGACTAAAATATGTGGTGATGACATGTGTCAACATGATCCCATGTTTGGTTTGGAGAATATTAAATCTTAAGTAGTTTTTCAATGAGTAGAAATTACTTTTCTAAAAATAAAAGGAATTAAACCAAGACTTAATCTTGTAATGTTAGAGATGATGTTAGATCATCTATAGGACCCTTGTGTGTGATGATTGCAAGTAGTTAAGTATTGTTTGGTGATTGTGTACCTCGTATTTATTTATAGACGCTAGTACCGACCAAGGATACGAGGAGGAAGGAGGATTCTACGAAGAAGAAGCCGAGGAGAACTTCAACCACTGCTCTGCACAAGGCAAGCTGATACTATACCTATGCAAGCTAACACTTGCAATTTAGCAAGCTTTACTAATCAAGTTGACCAATGCCAGCTACCACTTGCAAGATACCCTACTTATGCAAGCTAATACTTGCTTGTTACCATGACCACTATATGCCTTAAGCATATATGATCATCTCCACTTGATAACCCAATCCTAGTTTTACTTGCAAGCTTCTTACTTTATTTCTTTATCAAAGCCCTTACCTAGATTTTACCTAAGTGAATGGTAGATACTAGAAAGATATGTGAAGGTTGCATAAAGAGCATAAAATTTTGCCTAAGCTAGATAATCTTGATGTCATCCTAAGGCATGAGATTGAACTTAGCTAAAACTCCACTAGTTTACCACCCCTCATCAGTGCTTACCCCCACCTGTAGATGCTAGTGCTAAGCATAAAACTTGATCAACTTTAGATAGGAATACTTGGTGGAAAAATGGTTATGAAAACCTTGGAATGATGGATCATTCTATTGAAATGTTTTGGACATGTGTTTCCGAAACACCTGATGATTTTGGTGATAAAAATGTTGAGGCATGAGCCTTAGCCCTTTATAAAACTGATGGTTGTCTGGATGCGATACCATTCCAATTTTATCGTACAACCACAATACCCGAAGATTGGGTAGGACTTGACTGGAAACTTATACACCTTAGTATTAGTTCCCTCACGGCCAAGGTCTGAGCTGAGGCTACCTTGTGAAGATTGTCCACCTGTGCAGTACCCAAGATGACAGTTGGTCATGGTTGGGAGGCCAAACTCACAGGAGAGGTACTTATACTAGGGCGTGTAATTGAAAGGTTAGGATTGATTATCCGCATACTGAGTATGGTGAATTCAGGATTTGTTCCTGACGGATGTATCGAATGTTGTGGTGAAAGTGTACAATCTCTGCAGAGTGTCAAACTATTCGAATAGCCGCGTCCGCGGTTATGGACAGTTGGAGTGGCCATACTGTTCCCCCATCATACTTTTCAAAATGACTTGTGAAATAAAGTGAGACTTTGACTTGACCACAACAGGGTTGTGATATGAAATACAAGTTCCCACTTAGAGGTTATAAACTTCAACTAACATTTGTTGCCCCTAAAACTTAGTAGAGATAAATCTGGCTTTTGCAAAACAACCCTAGAGCCTAGTGTCCTATTATCAAAAACCCCTTTCATTTGTTAGTATTAGTTTGTGAGTACTTAAAGAGTACTCATGGCTTTATCCCTGGCTATTCCCATGGCCAGACTATGAAGAGGAGTACCTGGAGGATGGACCCCAGGAAGGTTACGACAACTAGGATCACCTCCCATCGTCAGCATTGCCTGTGACCCCGAAGATGGAGCTTCGCCTACGCTACAGTTATTATTACGTATTCCGCTGCTTGATGTTGTATTAAGAACTGGATCATGAGATCCCTATTTGTGTAAGAACTTATGTACGGATTGTAATGGATGATGTACTATGGTATCCAATTATGTTATGTCTCGCAAAAATGGTAATCCTAGGATTGCGATGTATGGCATAACAGGCATCTGGGATTAAAAATCCGGGTGTTGACATGCCGGAATGCGGTGCCGGAAGGATCGTCTACACGATCTTGAGATCGGCAAGTGATCGACTACATCAACCACGAGATCCGATCTTGTTAACACTTTGAATCTATGAGGGTTAGTTTTTTACAATCTCGTTGTACCGATCTCATAGATTAGATCTTGGTTTCGCCATAGATTAGATCTTGGTTTTATGTATTCTTGCGATGGACAATTTTTCTTTTCCATGCAATGAACCCTACAGATACTTGGTGTGTCACCTCCCACCCGTCTGCTCATTTTTTGACCTTTATGTTCTTTGTAATGAACATAATAAAACTGTACATCAAATTTGGGATGGCACATCCCTCAAACTCACCTTTAGGAGGATTTTTGCTTCACTTATGCTAAAAGTGTATGAGCTGGAGGGGGTTGCCTCCAGTATCTCCCTTGACACTGGCCCTTATGCTCTAATTTGGCAATATGAGAATAAGGGGGTTTACTCTACCACTTCATTAATTTTTATGTCATTAATTTTGGAGGGATGGGACCAATTTTTATTCTAGTGGTTTGGCAACTCTATATCCCACCTAGAGTTCACATTTTCCTCTCGCTGTTGTCACAAAAAATGACCAGTGATAATCTGAAAAAAAGACACCTCAACAAACCTGATGATTGCCTATTTTGTGTTGAAGATGAAATCACTGATCATCTTTTTTTTCCATTGCATCATAGCTAAACAACCCCTGGGTTATTATTATGATTTCTTCAATGTTCAAATTGGAAATGATTTCATATCTATAGCCAAGTTTTGGGTAGCTAATAAAAAACATGCAATTGTGAATTCAGTTTGCTCTGCTACTTTATGGTGTATTTGGAAATTTGGAAATGATATGATCTTTAATGGTCAACATTGGCTTAATATACATCAGATCTGGATAATGGTGCTAAACTCAGTGAAAAACTAGCGACTGGTCTTCAAGGACCACATGCCGGAGGATGTGGGGGTCTTCTGCACCCACATGACGAAGATCCTGGGCTCCAACTTCGAGCTAACAAGTGGCTGAGCATCCCTAGGCCAGCTGGAAGAAGCTCCCCCAGAATCCCCGTCGTCCCTAGCTGCCAAGAAGGCCACGGTTCACGGGACCTAGTCGACCCCTACATCCACACCGGAGCCAAAGATTTTTGTCTCGCCCGTTTGAAGATGCTCTAGCGTTGAGTAGGATTTGAAACCTGCAAAACTAAAACAGAGCTCCTTTGTGTTGATGGCGCTCTGCCATGTTTTGTTTTTGTTTTGCTCTTTGTTACTCTAGTAGTAGTGGTAGTCTTTGTATTAAGAACTATCTGAACCTTTGCCCGTCCAGGTTTTGTTTATCTAAAAATCAATAGAACCGGGAATGTTGATCCCTATGAATTAAAAAAAAGATTTTTTTTCATAAGCTTGGCTCGCAACACTCGGCACTAGTCGGAGTCGCTTGTTTTTCCCTACGAGTAACTAGCGCTTATTGCTGAGCACATCAAATCCTACCAACACGGGAGGAAAAAATCGAAGCATTGAACACCTAGTTTTACGGCAACGCTTACCTAAATTCTAGAATTAGACAGGATCTTGGATTCCAACTCTAGCACCCAGTGTTAACACCCGTATTGTACATGCCCTGAAAAGGAGGGGGAAAGGGAAACTAATCCTAGCATCGGACAGATGATTCTCTGTCTCCAACACATGTCTCTTAATTTCAAACGCTTGTTATCAAGAACGACTTGATCCAATTTTTTCGCCGCAAAGGCAAATTACAAAAAAAAACGTTGGGCCGTATGCTTTGCGTGGGCGCCTCAAAATAAACTCCTCTTAGCCAGGATCGAACGTCACAACTGTCAATGGTGGATTTTTTTTTTCTAGCGCATGTAGATAAGAGGCTGCGTTGTAAGTGTCCCGAAAGAAGGACCGATGAGATGAGACGGAGGAGGGTTTGCCGTTGCCGTCGCCTTCAGGCTGATGATTGGTTGGGGAATCACTATTGAGTGAGTAGTGATCATGTTACATACTACGTGCGTGAATGACCACCACGCGTGTGTTTGCTTGAACCATCGGCTTGCAAGGGAAGTTCATCGCCTCGTAAGTTTTAGACTCTTATTAGTACTCTCTTCACCTAGAAATAACTGAATTGAGTTTGTTTATATTCAAATATATCTAGTTGTATTTTAGTGTATAGGTATATTTAAATTTAGAGTAAATTCCAGTTTTTACCCCTTAGTTTGATTTTTCTAACACTAATTACTCTATTTAGCAAATTTTCATTCAAATTACCCCATATAACAAAAGTTCTGCCAATTTATACCCTTTCTAATTTTTCTTACCCCATGACGTCAAACTACCAACAAGATGCACGCAACGACCACATTGGCATGCTCTTCAACAACATCGACGCGGGTGTTGTCCGCCAGGTTGCTACAGTGCATATGGAAATCCACACACATGGGTGCGTGCGCGTGATCGATCGAACCGCCGCACATATGTCTATAAATCTATAAGGGTGTTAAACAAGTCTATGCACATGTTTGCTAGCTATTTTTTTAAAATAATACATTTTTTATTGAATTGCATAAATAATATACAGAACGGACAAATTGCAAATCTGTTGGTCGGTCGGCCGTTCGACAGACGACAGACTCGTTTCGTCCGTTCTGCCTTCGTCCGTTCAACGGACGACACACAGCCTTCGTCCGTTCAACGGACGACACACCTGTTGTCAGCTGTTTGGTAAAGGAGGGGTGTGTCGTCCGTTGAACGGACGAAGGCAGTGTTATGAAGGCAGTGTTTCGTCCGTTGAACGGACGAAGGCAGTGTTTCGTCTGTTGAACGGCCGACCGACCAACATATTTGCAATTTGCCCGTTTTATGTATTATTTGTGAAATTCAATAAAAGAAATGTATTATTTAAAAAAAATTAGCTGTTTGCTAGGTAGTTTGACGTACGTGGGGTAAGAAAAATTGTGAGAAGAGCAATGATCAGTTTGACTCGTACGTATAAAGGTGTTAAACAAGTCTCTGCAGGTATTTGCTAGCTAGGTGTTCAGTTTGCGTTTGCAGATCAGGTAGTGGTGTTCAGTCTGAGTCCCTTGGGATAGGTTTTAATCGGCTTAAGCAAGACTCCCTCTATTTTTATTTTGGAATATACACGATCTGTCATTTATGTTACAATACATCATTGAAGAGCCGGTAGTTGTAGTTTATGGGAATGACCATTTTTAGGATATATACACGATTCTGTCCTTTATGTTACAATACTTTTTTTTTTCTGGACGGAGCCCGTAGATGTAGTTTATAGGAGTATGTCATTTACTAGGCTTCCTATAAATAAACACGTCAGCAAAGTGGTCGGCACCGGTCGTCCTTTTGCACGTGTTGTACGCTGTGGGGGTTAAAAAAAATAGAAAAGCGTCGTGCTGGACTTATAGTGCTAGTATTAGACGTGCTCCTTTAAGATTGATGCTGTAAAAGCAACTCCAAGAGTTTACCTCTATATTCGTTATCAATACTGTACTACGTATTAGAAAATTGCTTTCTGGTCCCCGGCCTCCTAAAGTTTGGATCATGACCTATATTTTGCTACCAGTAGACTGCCAAATATGGGTTTTTTTTTTGAAAGCAGCCAAATATGGGTATTCATGCTCTCTTGACCCATATTTTTTGGGGTCACTGCCACGTCACCAATAGCAACGTAGGAAGAGCATCGACGACCCATTGAAACTGCACTAGCACACCGCCACTCGGCATCCCCGCTCCCTCTAGTCGTCGACGACCATCCAACGTGCAGCGCAACGACTTTTGCCACCCCCAATTTCGGGTCGTGCACCCTACGAATCGAACCCCTAGTCATTGTGCCCCCCTCCCCCCCCCCCCCCCCCACCCCCCCCCACCCCACACACACACGTCAAATTCAACTACTTGAGGCATCACCATGGCATCCTTCCCATCCGCACCCACCCCCTCCCCCGCCAGGCCCTGTCATGGAAGACCTAGCCAAGGACGCACGCCGTGCTTCCCCCTCTCTAGTCGTGCAACATGCCTACCTAGCTTCGGTCGTCACGCCGTCGTGCCAGAGCTCTGCTAGTTGGGTGGGAACCAGAGGAGGGTTTCGGCACGAAAGGACAATGTTTTTGTGAGGATGGCGAGGCAATGTTGATGCAAGACCCTAGGGAACGAGTGAAATCAAAATATCTGCATTGATTGGACGAGTTCATTTTACAATGATGAAGAAAAATGTAGCACGAGAGCCACATGTGGAAGAAGAGGTTCCTAAGGAGAACGAATGAATTGGTACCAAGTATTTTTTTTCTGAGAGCATAGAATACTTACTACTAGAGTACAAGGATTGTTGTCGTCCCCACTCCGTCCTACTCAATGATAGCGGTTGCTCTGGCTCCTAGCATCGACATACGTCCAGCATACAGCGAGAAAGCCACCAATTTTCCTCCCCTGCTCTGTTAAAAAACGTTTCTTTGGTGCCACCTCCTCCGGTTTCCGACCGCTACCGTGGCCTCGCCGGGTTGGAGGCAGCCAGCGGAGGCACAGGAAGATACTTTGCCGCTTTCCCCTCCCCTCCCCCTTCTTCTTCTTCCTCCTCACTCCTCCCTGGTACAGTTGGGAGTTCAGAATTCTCCAGACACACCACCGCGGACCGAGGAAGCGCAGGCGGAGGGGAGGAGCAGGAGAGGGAAGATGCCGCCCCCGCGGCGGCCCAACGCCGGCGGTGGAACCTCCGCCGCCGCTCCCCCGCCCCGCAAGGTCCCTCTGAGGTCCCTCCTCCGGGCCGCCTCCGTGGCCTGCGGGGTGCAGTTCGGGTGGGCGCTGCAGCTCTCGCTCCTCACGCCCTACGTGCAGGAGCTGGGCATCCCGCACGCCTTCGCCAGCCTCGTCTGGCTCTGCGGCCCGCTCTCCGGCCTCCTCGTGCAGCCCCTCGTGGGCCACCTCTCCGACCGCATCGCGCCCGCCGACTCCCCGCTCGGCCGCCGCAGGCCCTTCATCGCCGCGGGCGCCGCCTCCATCGCCATCTCGGTGCTCACCGTCGGCTTCTCCGCCGATTTGGGGAGGCTCTTCGGGGACAACATCCGGCCCGGCTCCACCAGGTACGGCGCCATCATCGTCTACCTCATCGGCTTCTGGCTGCTCGATGTGGGCAACAACGCCACGCAGGGGCCCTGCAGAGCCTTCCTCGCCGACCTCACCGGTAATTGCTCCGACTTCCTTCCTTCCGCATCACCAAAATCCAGTTGCTTCCTCGCTCGATTGCCTGCTAATCTGCCCATACGATTGATTCCAAACCGTCTCTTTTAGCTTCCGATTCCACTACCAATTTATTACTATCATCCCAAGCAAAGCAAAAGGGAAAGCAAGAACCGATTCATGATTTGGGGTTCGTGATTCTGCTAGACGACGAGGGGCTAAATGCCAAACAGACATCCTATTTTATTTCTCGTCCTATTGATGATTTGGTGGCTGCCGCGCAACAGAGGAAGAGGATGAAGAAGATCAATTCGACGATGTCGCTTTCCCCTTTAGGCGAGGGAAAGATTCGACCTCCGATGTGATGTTGGTCGGCACTCGCCTCTAAATTCTTCCTCCTAATTATTGCCAGCCAGCTGCCCCGTATGTTTCTAGCAGGCCAGCAATGGGGACAGGGTCAGTAGACACACACACGCACACTACCTAGCCAAAACCAAATATAACGACGTGGCACTCCATCACAGCGATGCAATCTTTGAATAATCGCGTGGTTGGTACAAATGTCGCCACCAACGCCTGTCCTTTCCTCAATACACTACTTCATTTAATTTATTTTATGTCTGGGATCGACGATGAAAATGTGGGGGAATCTCAATTCAAGGCATCGATCACTGTCCGATCAACCTAGATATTTAAGCATTACTTCTACTCTCCTAGGCATTATTGTGAGATTTCGAATCATAGGAACGACAACAGCGGCATCTTTTCTCTTGTCAGCAGCCAGCCAGGTAGTGTTCTTTTCTTTGAGGGGCCCTGCTTGATTGCTTGCTCTCTTAATAATTGCCAGTGCTGTGTGTCCTCTGGTCTCCCAGTTTGCCTTTCACTCTATCCTCACGTGTGAATTTGATGCCAGGCATTATACCCATGACATGTGCTTCTTGTGGCCACAAGGATTTCCTTGTTTAAATATGTATATATACATCTGAAATTATTATTGCTTCCTTCTTCTCAGAATATACAGTCTACTCGGCGCTGCTGTTGTCTTCTCTGTAGTAGGTGACCGAGTTCGGCTCACGCAATAATCCCCATTACCCAAATGCACCTAACTAGATAGGGAATAACTGCTGTTATGTCCATTTCTGCAGCATAAACGCAGATGTTGAATTTTTGTAACCAGCATCCATGTTATATGTTAGCATCCCACACCTCAAACATAACTCATCTCTGACTCATTGATCCTTTTCTGCTGCAGAGAATGACCCGAGGAGGACTAGGATTGCTAACGCCTACTTCTCGCTCTTCATGGCCCTGGGAAACATACTTGGGTATGCCACCGGAGCATACAGCGGCTGGTACCAGATATTCCCATTCACCGTCACCGAGTCCTGCGGCGTCAGCTGTGCCAACCTCAAGTCCGCGTTCGTGCTTGACATCATCATCCTGGCAATCACGACGTACGTTACTGTGGCAACAGTCAAGGACAACCCGACATTCGGGAGCGACGAAGCAGCGGCCCGTCCGAGCCATGAAGAGGAGGCTTTCCTCTTTGAGCTATTTGGGTCGTTCAAGTACTTCACGCTACCCGTGTGGATGGTCTTGATCGTGACTTCCCTGACCTGGATCGGCTGGTTTCCGTTCATCCTCTTTGACACCGACTGGATGGGCCGGGAGATCTACCGAGGGAGCCCGGAGATCGTTGCTGACACCCAGAAGTACCACGACGGTGTGAGAATGGGTTCTTTTGGCCTCATGCTCAACTCGGTCCTCCTTGGGATCACGTCTGTTGTGATGGAGAAGCTGTGCAGGAAGTGGGGAGCTGGGCTCGTGTGGGGCGTTTCCAATATCATCATGGCTCTGTGCTTCGTGGCGATGCTCATTATAACATACGTGGCCAAGAACATAGATTATGGACCTAGTGGAGATCCTCCGACCGGCATTGTCGTCGCTTCCCTCATTGTTTTTACAATTCTAGGAGCACCCCTATCGGTCAGTAACTGAACTATTTTTTCACCCAGATGGTTTTTCTTCCAATTCGCACATACGTTACTATAGTATATCTGTGTATTGATTCAATTCTTTGCTATTGCAGGTCACGTACAGTATACCATATGCGATGGCTGCAAGCCGTGTCGAGAATCTTGGGCTTGGCCAGGGTAATTTGCTTTTTGAGTGAACTGTTTGGCTGTGACATCTTGGATTTGTGTTCTTACATGGTCCCATTTCTCCCCCACAGGTCTAGCGATGGGCATTCTCAATTTATCTATTGTGATACCACAGGTATGTACTTCTTTTTTTATTTTGTTTGCTGTCAAGTTTCAAGTATGGTTAATTTGCATGCATATTTCGAACTGCACTACGAGTTTAGCAGTTAGCATATTTTGAACCCTGTCTAGTAGGATTTCTGGAAGGATAAACCGAACCCTGTGATATTTTGAACCGATGCCAGCTCAGAGAACCAAACCCAAAATTCTGAGATACAGCATTTTTGTCGCTTCCAGGAGCCTAGAGAAGTCCTAAAATTTGATGATTTGGTGCCTAATCTATCCTGAAATTCATGAACTGCATCAGCACAGCTGAAATCTGGACTGTCACCTCCTGCAGATCATCGTGTCGCTGGGCAGCGGGCCGTGGGACGCGCTTTTTGGCGGAGGAAATGCGCCGTCGTTTTTCGTGGCAGCTGCCGCATCCTTCATCGGCGGGCTGGTAGCTATCCTGGGCCTCCCCCGAGCCCGCATCGCACCAAAGAAGAGAAGCCAGCGATGATGAGTACATTGTTACAGGTTGTATATCCTCATGTTGCAACTTGCAACCATTCTTTGCGCTTGTTGTTCCAAGACACACACACACACCGGGGCGCTACGACACTAGGCATGTGGGGGGTCTGTCTGTATATCATCGTGCTCGGTTCGAGGGGAAAAAGGGAAAGAGCTCTGGAATTCTTTCTTGTTTCTTTCCTCCGTGAGCTCTAGTTTTTTTTCGTGTCACCTGTCTTGAACATGGTTGTCTTATTTTGTTGTTGGTGTTGTTGTTGTTATATGTTGGGTGTTTATGGTTTTGTCGGAGATGGTCGGTCAATCAATGAATAAAAGTCGCAGGGTTTTACTTGAGATCGTTCTGGCACTGCTTACCACTTGTTCTTGATTTTATTCTATTTTATGAGCTGTAGTCCAAAAGGCAAGTTAGGCAAAGTACTCCCTCCGTCTTAAAATAGATGTCTTACGTTTTTCAAAATTTGGATGAATCTATATATTAAATAGTGTCTAGATTCATCCAAATTTTAACAAATTTGAGACATTTATTTTAAGATGTAGGGAGTACAATGATTGTGCAATGGCAGCCTTGTGAGTTTGGAGAGATAATAGTGAAAATGTGTGTTGATGGGTCTGTTTATTTTGTGTTTAGTTTATTTTATGTTGTATGGTTCAAAAATCTAAATATTCGCATGACAAATCGGACAGTCAGTTTCTCAGAGTGCTAACTGTTATTGTATGAGAGAAGGCTGACATTCGTCAAATTACTCCTGTCATATTGTCATGTACTATACGGTAGAAATCTACTGGCTAGAGATATTTTTCATATTATCTCTGTACATTTATCAAATCTATGATGACGCTGCTTCTAATCATTGCCATCATATCTCTTTTTTTCCAAGGGAAAGGTCCAAGTGCTCCAACTGCTTGCTTCGCCTTTGTCTTGGTCTCAAAATTATTTCTATTTTTTTCTTTTAATCTCAACACAAAAATAGTGTGTGCAGTAAATTTTGTATCTCTTCTCGTCAACAGCAAAAAAAAGGCACAGGTTCCTCATAGCACCATATGTGTAAATGTTACACTACTAAAGTAACTCATGGTTTGTTGGTGAGTGTCTTCAGGTAATGTGTTGAGTTCTTACACATGTGTTTTTTTTAACCAATGTATACATATATTCTTTGCTGACAGTATGCATAATCAGGATGAGGGAAGTTCCATGCATTTCCCTGGCGAATATTCCTTCATTAAAATCAAGCATATTAGAATCACTAGATACATCAGAATTCGCCATCCTCTTTTCTAGGCCAAAATGATAAGTAAAAGTAGCCTGCAGCAGCAGCTGATCAATGGGAGAAATTTACATCAATGGGATGGATGGGTGGATGGGTGATTGGGATTTGGTCAGCAACTGATATCAGCAGGATTGGATAAATAACCTACTACGATGCATAGCTCCTTGCATACTGGGCCACTGGAGGAGCTACTAGGACTCATAGCTCCTCCAGCCCGGCATACTAGGCCACCGTTCGCCCGTAGCAGATTCCGGCGAGGTAGAGGTTCTTGGCCCATTTGTCCTGCAACAACATCGGTAAGTTAACACATCCTGCACCTCCCTAACAACAGATCATCAGGATGGGTCTCCATCGTTTGTCGTACCTTGACGTGCGCGCTGGGGAACTGCGACGTCCGCAGGGTCTCCTGCGTCTCGTCCCTCGGGCGACGCCGAGGCATGCTCAGGATCAGGGCCGACTGGTCCATCGTGGCCGCCATCGCCGTGATCCGGTACCCGTTGTCCCACCGCCTGTGGACGCCCTCGCTCGGGTACAGAAAGTCCAGCTCAACAACCTGCAAGAAACGGTTATATACAATTTTCCAAGTCAATTGACTCTTTTCAAGACCACTCAGGCGACGAACATCTTGGATTTACAAAGTTTAGCATTCGGTAAGGAGCATCTGACCTGGTCGGAAAATCCAGCATTTCGTGACATGACTATAGCCCATCGACTTCCCGACGTCGCCATCGATGTCACATAGAAACCTTCCTTCCATTTCTTGTTTATCCATTTAAATGGGAAAGAATCACTCACTTTGTACGACTGCTGAGTGTATGGTGTGCCTGCCAATCATCAGCAGATTACCATATCAAAGGACCAGCATAAGAGACAGCTAGCAAAAAACAGGAAGTAAAGAATATACTTATTATGTAACAACAATAAACATGCATACCCTTGGACATCACAACAAGAGAGCTTCCATTGTTGGAGCCAGCGACAGAACTGATGTAGAAGTTTTTCTCCCACTGTTCCATGATCCAGTCCTGTTTTTACGGCAAAAAATGAGGGGCAAGTAAGGGGAATAAACAACTACAGGAGGAACCGATGGGATGTTTCTACCTTGTGGAGGAAATGTGGAGACATTTGATACACCTGATCCGTGAAGCCTGTTCCAGCATCCATAATGACTGCCCAAAGATCAACGCATGATGATATTGAACTTATCAGCAGACCATCCTCATTTCCTTTCTCCACGTGTTGTTCTAACCTTGTGTCAGCCACATTATAGTGGTACCTATCAAGGGAAAACTTAATCAGCCTGACAATAGATAGATGTCAAACAAATATCCTAAGATGATTCTTTGGGTTTCACTAACACAAAGTAACAAGCACACACTCCAATCTCTGTGCATCATGCAGTGAAAGGTATAGAAAAACCACGGGCTTTTTCAATTCACTAATAAAGGAAAGTTAGCTACAGAATCAGCACTGTACCTCTGTTTCATCGGGGATCGAGAATTATATACTGAAATCCACTGTGTTGCCGGAACACCTATACGGATCTTCTTTCTTGCACTGCCATCATCATCATCATTAACCAGCCTAGCACGCTTCTGCCCTACCTGCAGGAGAACTTGTGCTTAAGAAACAATATATCAACATATGCAGCTAAACTGATTTCAGGTTTATTCCATTGCTCGAAAAACTGTGCAATGCCAATATGCCATACACGAACCTTTTGGGCTCCATCTGTATTGATTGGTCTGATGGAAGGGTTAGGTCCAATTAAACTATCAAACAAAGAAATCAACTTGGAGTAGTTTGGTTCCTCATCAAACTTCATGTTGACTACAGTCTCAAGAAACTGCTTGAAAGGCTGGGGACAGATACCGCAAAGGAGCTCAGGTGAGGTGCTCATCTTTCTCTTGCAGACCAGAAATGATTTGTTATCGCCCTACAAACACAGAAAATATACACAAAATATGAAACTACTCAAAAAAAGCAGGCTACAAAAGTGAAGATGAATTATCAAAAAGAAGATTAGGCAATATGATACCTGATATCCTTGCCATGGCAACCTGCCTCGATGTAGAAATACTAGTGTATAAGCCAGTGATTCCAAGTCATCTCTCCTGCTAGCAGTTCTTCCTAAATGCGCATGGGCACTAGCGTATCTGACTGTTCCTCTATGTTACAAAGGCTAGATTTAGAACAATTGCAGATATATGACTAAGTTTATATTGAGTTTTCAAGTCATAAAATAGACCTGAAGGCATCCGGACGTTGATCATACTCGACATGCTGTCCAGTAGCAGTATCTTTCCACTTCGTTGCTGCCAAATGAAAAATCTTAACTGACACAAAGTTCCAAACACAAAGCAATATGGAAAAACACTGATGGTCCAAAGCAGTCAAGATTATCAAGTTTCGAATAATCAGAACTACCAGTCTTCTAGGAACAGTACTCTACCAGAATAATAGGTACGTTCACCTCTGCAGCATAAAGCTGTAAAATAACACAATCTGAATAAAGAAGTTTATTTCATTGCTAACCTAAACCAAGATCTACAAGAAAAAGTTTCTTTTCTTGAGGCGTTCCAGGCTGACCGAGAAGGAAGTTCTCAGGTTTGACATCTCCATGTACATATCTGAAAGAAACATATAGAAGCGTCACGAGAAAGAGAAAATGCCCAACGCATTAAACATAGCCAGCTTTCAGATGACTGCTTACCCTTTAGAATGCATGCTTTCCAGGATAGAAATGGACTCTACGGCAATACAAGCTACCATTTCTGATGACATGCTGTAAGTTTTTGACACAAGTTAGAAAACCAAGAGGTAATAAATTATAATTAATGTTGCTTGATTATGAAACTTGATGTTAACATAGTTCTGCAGTTCCAGAAAAGATAGCGATAGCAAGTTTAAGCAAAAGTGGGACATAAAAAATATATGATCGTGTGAAAAGAAATATTGAGACTTAGTTCTTCGACTACGACTGTGCTCATGTAGATATGTAAATTATAACCAATTTCTTTTCCCACATGCAAAAAAAGACCTGTTTAGTCAGAGAAAAGAATATAATGGGTGGTTGAAAAGCGACAGATTCTGCTAGGAACATCTTGCTACAGCAAAAACAGCTATTGCATTCTATATCCAAAAAAGATATGGTATATCAAGCAAGTAGATATTCATGACACTATGTTTGGAAAGAGCAGCTTCCGAGAGAAGCTGCTGCTAAAGAGTTTCCTATGGTTACAACAAGAAAACAGGTGTTGATCTATGCTGCTAGGAAGAGTAACAGAGCAGAGAAACTCACGATTGCCCCGCCGAATTCCACGAGTCCCACAAGCTAGGCCCCAACATATCCATGATCTGCAGTTTTACAAAAAAATAAATCTTCTTCTTCTACTTCAGGATAACAGCATCCAGTCCAGAAAGATAAGGGCGAGAATTTATACCATTACATAGTAGTCACCCTGTCGACCTTTATAATGCACCTTGGGCACACCATGGGTACCTCCTAGAGCACTGCCATAGTAAAACCATGAACACAATGGCGATACAAAGTCGAACAAGGAACGGTGACTGAGAGAGTGCGACACTTACGAATAGACATGCCACTCGTACGGAGGGCCATAGTTGCACCCTTTGCTAGTATTGTGCTCGAATTTTATTGCAACCTGCGGAAGGAAGTCGTCAGCACAAAGAAACCAAAAAAAACTGCAGAACAGGAGATACGTACAAGTAAATAAAAAAGTGCAGAAACAGGCAAAAGATTAGCACCTCTTGAGCGCTGGCACCCGTTGACCGTCCGTTCCCACCAGTCAAACGCCGGCCAACAAAAACATGGCCAAACCCACCTTTTCCCAGCTTCCTCTCAACCTTGTACTCGGGAGATCCCCCTATCTGGACCTGGTAAGGGCAAAATGCAGTGTTAATTGGCATTCACATATCTAAGGTCTGTCAAACCAAACCACGGAATGTCGCTTTACATTCCGCGCCATTTATAATTAGTACAACATCTTGCTAGCTGCCATGAAACTTAGCGAATGAAGGGAAAGTGAGGACTTCGCTCATTACTCCCAACTGGTTGTGCTGTATATCAGAGTGCTACATCAGCAGCAGCACCACTGAAGGCCGACAAAACAGGGGACGAGGCAGATGTGACAGTGGGTAGATATCTTGTCTCAGATCTGTCTGCTCATGGGTTTTCTCGTATGATTAGTCCTAGTAGATAGAGGGATTCTTGATGGCTGAATATGCGAGATGATTGGTGCGGGAGAAGCGCAAAGATTTTTTTTGTGGCCTTTTCCTTGAGAGGAAAAGAAAAGAGAATCTGCGCAGCATCAAGTGTGTGCGAGCAGGAAACGTAGTTGTGTATGGATATGAGCACGAGGGCGAGGGAGGAAGGTTACCGTGTCGGGGAACGGAGCGGTGTTGCCCTCCTCGTCGTCGTTACCGGCGGCGGCGTTGTTGGCGCTGACTCCGCCGCTGTCCGCCATCTCCTCCTCCTTTTTGGGTGGGTCGGCGGCGCTGGGCTCCTCCTCCTGGTGCTGTGCTTGGGCGGCCCTGGTGGTGGCTACGCGAGGCGCGGTGGTCAAGCGGCGGCGGCGGCCCATGGGAACATGGCTCTCTACCTTTCCGTCTCCGGCGATTCGATCCACCCAGCCAAGAGGATACGAGCTGAGCGAGAGCTGCTTCCTTTCCTTTCTAGGTCTAGGGTTTCCCTTCGTTGATCTTTTTTTCCTTCGGTGAAATTCCTCCTTTTTGCTTACTCACTACTCACTACTCCCGGATTACAAGATCCAAGAGCTTTTCAAAAAATGTTAGAAATTATAAGTTCTCTTCTATTTATTAACATTTCTTCTTCAATTTATTTCTTTTTCTCTATCTTCTCTTATGCATGTGTAAGTATTGGTACATTGAAGTAATTAAGATAGATAATTATTGATTTTCTTAATCCTAGCAAAGTTCCCGTAGATCTTGCAATCCCTAACAGAGGGAGTAGGTAAGAGCATCCCCACTCGTTGGCGATCCCAGGCCGAAATCCGGAACAACTTTTGGCGTGATTTCGGCCTAGGAACACCGAGTTTCCTACTCGCGTTCCCAGACCGAGTTCCCGTGTTCGGCTAAAATTCAGATGAGTTTGGCAAATTCAGGCGAATTTCATTAAACATGGGCGAATATGGGAGGATTACATCGAATTTAAACTACATTACTAGACAATAAACTAAAAACATTAAAAAAGGATGTTGCCTTCGCCGATGACGTCACCGCTTCTACATGCCGAAGTTGCGGAAGCGTTCCTGATCCATCCAATCCGCCCTGGACCAGGCCAGGATATCCGGCGACGGCGGCTCCACCGGCGTCTGCGGCGCCGAGTCACGGAGTGACTGCTCCATCGCCATACTTATGGCAGAGGTATCCTCGCCGACCTGTGCCGACCAGTCGGCGGGCTCCGGCTTCGACTGGCGAAGGCGTCCAGTGGGCGCCGACTGCATGCGTGGCTCGCTGATTGCGATGCCCCACGAGTGTGTCCGCGACAGCGAGCGGACCGGCGAGACTGCCTCACGCTTGACTAGGCGCAGCGTCAGCGAAGGCACCGGCGTGGAGCCCAAGGAGTGCGAGGCTGAGGCGGAGGAGGAGGAGCTCAGGCTGGCCATCCTCCTCGGCAGCCAGTTGGCCGGAGGTCGCCGCCCCGACCTAGACGCCGGCGTGGATGTGCGCGGAAAGCCGAGACGCGGAGTGTTCTCGGCGTGGATGTGTTGTAGCACCGCCGCGAGCTTCCGTCCTGGCGCGCTCCACCAACGCCGACGACCCGCCGCGTTGTTGCGCTTCAGCGGCGAGTCGGGCGGCCCCTCGTGGCGGGCGATTTCCTGGGCGCGGCGGTCGGCGAAGAAGGTCTCCCAATAGAGGAGGTTGTCGGGGCTCTTGATACGTCCAATTTGCATCATCATTCTATATCATAATTTGTCTCTATTCATTGATATATTTCATAATAAGAGGTGTTACTTATGTCTTTTCATATGTTTTTGCATGTTGGATGATTCTTGGAGGGTGAACTGCCGGAGTCAGAATTCTGATGGAAAAACGGTATTTTGATGTAATTTCGCGAAGATCAGAAAAATACCAGACAAACTACAGAAAATTATATTTTCCTAGAAGACGAAGGATGCCAGAAGGGGAGGCGGAGTTGGGCCACAGGCCCCCCTAGGCGCGGGCCACCCTGGGTCACGCCTATAGGGGTGTGGCCACCCTGGCCCACCCTGACTCCACCCTCTCGCCTATATCTTCTCCTTGAAACCCTAAAGTCGGGGGAGCGACCATAGAAAGATTCCGCCGCCTCTGCAGGGCGGAAACCACCGAGAGAGAAAGAGCTCTCCGGCAGACAGATTTCTGGCAGGAAAATTCCTTCCCGGAGAGGGGATGTCGTCGTCATCAACACCATCATCAAGCTAGACTTCATCAGGATCATCATCATCATCCACACCATCATCTCCACTCCATCCCGCTGTAACAATTGTGTTGAATCTTGCATAGTTCTTAGGAGAAACTTTCCCGATATTGATTACTATTGTAGTTGATGCTTGTGAGTGGAACCATTGAATTATTATTTATGTTCAGATTGTTATCCATCATTATATCATCTCTGATCTTGATCCATATGATGTCTTGTGAGTAGTTCGTTTAGTTCTTGAGGCCCTAGGAGAAGTCATGTTAGCAGTGGAATTGTGTTAAGGTATTATTCAATGGTTTAATATTTAAGTTGTGGTGATATTCTTCTAGTGGTGTCATGTGAACGTCGACTACATGATACTTCATCATTTATGGGCCTAGGGAAATGCATTGTGTATTTGACTACTAATTGTGGGGTTGTCGGAGTGACAGAAACCTGAACCCCTGTTAGAAAATCTTTGCACAAGGGAGTGTAGGATCTCGGAGTTTAAGGCTGTGGTTAGGTTTTTATCTTAATTGCTTTCTTGTAGTTGCGGATGCTTGCAAGGGGTTTAATCACAAGTATGTATTAGTCCAAGTAAGGTCAATATATTAGCACAGGTTCGCCCACACAACACTTATAAAAATAAAGAAGATTAATCAGCTATATGAAACGAAAGCACTTGACAGTATTTCCATGTGTCCTCGAGAATGTTTGGTCCTCGTTAGTATTTCCACCGGCTTGTCCTTTGCTAAGAAAGGATTGGGCCACTTGCTGCAATTGTGTGCTGTCTTTATTTACTTGTACTTTATTTCCTTGCTTATTAGAAAACTCCTAAAAATCTGTTTGCTAATTATTTAGTATTTACAGAGACTTCCTGCTCCGTACCACTAGCCAACACCTTCTGTTCCTCGTTGGGATCGACACTCCTATTTATTGAAAGTACTATGATACACCCCCTATACTTATGGGTCATCAAGACTATTTTCTGGCGTCGTTGCCGGGGAGTGAAGCGCTATTAAAGAGTGAAACTGGTAAAAGAAACTTCTATTGTGAGTATTGTTTTTATTTTTGTTTGTTACTTTGTTTTCAATATGGATAACCCACTTGGTTTCCTGTTTGGGAAAACTACTACCACTGTTAGGGTAGTAGATGAACCACCACCTGTTGAGATAGATCCTTTTAAGATACCTACAAGAATTGTTGATCGTGTTATGGATAATTATTATCTTGGGGATGGAACTCTCCATCCTGGTGATCATTTGCTTTTTATCCATGAATTATGCGGGTTGTTTAAGTGTCGAGGTATCACAACTGAACAGGTGAAGATGAAGTTACTCTCTATATCATTGAAAGGAAGAGCTGAAGAATGGTATAAGCTGCTGAAGAATGGACAATCCATGGAATGGGAGAAAATAGTACCACTATTTTATTCTAAATTCTATCCTTCCAGTGAGATTCATACGGATAGAAATCTAATATATAACTTTTGGCCTCATGATGGAGAGAGTACAGCCCAAGCTTGGGGGAGATTGAAGTTACTAATGCTTAAATGTCATATTTATGAACTCCCTAATAATATTATTATCAATAAATTTTATGCAAGGCTTTCTCTTCATGATAAAGATTTATTAGATGCTTCGTGTGCTGGATCATTCACACGTATGAAGGAAGAAGCTAAATGAGATCTTTTAGACCGTATTCAAGAGAACGTTGAAGCTTGGGAGAATGACAAAGGAAGAAAGTCAGGTATAAATTATGATTATGAGTGCATTAAATCTTTTATGGGAACTGATGACTTTCATGATATTAGTACTGAGTATGGTCTTGATTCTCAAGTTCTTGCAAATGGTTTTAAGGCCTTTGCCTCTTATATTGAAATTCCCAAAAAGGAGTGGGACAAGTACCATGTGCCTTATAAAGATGTTGTTAATCATGTTCCTGTTAGAAGCACTGAAGTTTGTACTATTGATCCTATTTTGCCTGAACCTTATATTGAGAAAATCCCTTTTCCTGCTAAGGTAAAGGAACATTCTATCATAGCTAATGTGGTTAGCAAAAGTACAAAGAAAACTGTGGAACCTGATGAGCAAATAAACATTGAATATGTAGTAGTCATTGTGAAAGATCTTGTCACTAAAAATATAGAGGATGAACACATTGTCTTCTGTGAAGAAGTTTCTAATATTGTCTCTCATCCTATAAAAGCTAGGAAAACTAGTGTCCCAGTGCTTTCTGTTAGAATTAGTGATCATTGCTATTATGGTTTATGTGATATTGGAGCTAGTTCTAGTGCTATTCCTTATGAGCTTTACGGAGAAATTATGCATGAAATTGGTCCCTATGAGCTTGAGGACATTGATGTGATTATTCACCTTGCTAATAAAGAGACAGTCTGTCCAGTTGTCATTGTAAGAGATGTGGAGGTTCTTTGTGGTAAGATTAAATATCTTGCTGATTTTCTAGTACTTGGTTTAGAAGCTAGTAAAACTTGTTCTATTATCTTTGGTAGACCTTTCTTGAATACTTGTGGGGCTATTATAGATTGTAAGAAGGAGAAAGTTTTAACTAAGTTTGATGGAGAATCTTATGAGTTTAATTTTTCCAAATTTGCTAAAACTCCTTATGAAAATGAATTGCCTAATGAAGATTTCAGGGTTGAACAACTTGCTACTATTTCTCTTGCTCCTAACAATGCCTTGCAGCAGTATATGGAAGATCATGAAAGTGAGGTCTTCATGAAGGAAAGAAATGACATTGACGATATTTTCCTTCGTCAACCTGAGTTACTTAAGCATAACCTACTTATGGAAGATTTGGGTACCACACTACCACCTAAAGGGGATCCTATTTTCGATTTAAAACCTCTACCTGATGATCTTAAATACATTTATCTAGACGATAAGAAAATATATCCTATTATTATTAGCTCTAAAATTTTAGGAAAGGAAGAGGAAAGATTATTGGAAGTATTGAAGAAACACCGTGGAGCTATTGGTTATACTCTTGATGATTTAAAGGGATTTATCCTACTATATGTCAGCATGTTATTAATATAGAACCTGATGCAAAACCAGTTGTTGAACATTAATGCTGTTTAAATCCTAAGATGAAGGATGTGGTAAGAAATGAGGTATTAAAACTCCTTGATGCTGGTATTATTTACCCTATTTCTGATAGTCAATGGGTTAGCCCTATTTATTGTGTCCCAAAGAAAGGGGGGTCAATGTTGTGCCTAATGAAAATAATGAGCTTATACCTCAAAGAGTAGTGATTGGTTATAGGATGTGCACTGATTTTAGAAAGGTTAATAAAGAAAGATCATTATCCTCAGCCTTTTATTGATCAAATGTTATAAAGGTTGTCTAAAAAAACTCACTTTTGTTGTTTTGATGGTTATTCTGGGTTCTCTCAAATTGCTGTGAGAGCACAAGACCAAGAGAGAACCACCTTCACTTGTCCCTATGGAACTTATGCTTATAGGCGTATGCCTTTTGGTTTATGTAATGCTCCTGCTACCTTTTAGAGATGTATGTCTGCTATCTTTCATGTTTTTTGTGAAGAAATTATGGAAGTTTTCATGGACGATTTCTCCGTCTATGGAACTTATTTTGATAATTGTTTGCACAACCTTGATAAAGTTTTGCAGAGATGTGAAGAAACTAATCTTGTTCTTAATTGGGAGAAATGCCACTTTATGGTTAATGAAGGGATTTTTCTTGGACACAAAATTTCTAAAAGAGGTATTGAAGTAGACAGAGCCAAAGTTGAAGCAATTGAGAAGATGCCTTGCCCTAGGGATGTAAAAGGAATTCATAGTATCCTTGGTCATGCTGGTTTCTATAGAAGGTTTATTAAATATTTCTCCAAAATTTCAAAGCCCCTTACTAATCTTCTTCAAAAAGATGTACCTTTTGTTTTTTGTGATGATTGTAAGGAAGCTTTTGAAACCTTGAAGAAAACTTTGACTACTGCTCCTATTGTCCAACCACCTGATTGGAATTTACCCTTTGAAATTATGTGTGATGCTAGTGATTTTGTTGTGGGTGTTGTTCTTGGGCAACGAATAGATAAAAAGTTGAATGTTATTCATTATGCTAGAAAGACTCTAGATGCTGCTCAAAAGAATTATGCTACTACTGAAAAAGAGTTCTTAGTTGTACTCTTTGCCTATGATAAGTTTAGACCTTATATTGTTGATTCAAAGGTTACCATTCATACTGATCATGCTTCTATTAAGTATCTTATGACAAAGAAAGATGCTAAGCCTAGGCTTATTAGATGGTTGTTGCTTTTACAAGAGTTTGATCTGCATATTGTAGATAGGAAAGGTGCTGAAAATCCTGATGCTGATGATTTATGTTGTTTGGAAAACATTTCTTTTGATCCTATGCCTGTTAATGATAGTTTTCCAAATAAACAGTTGGCTGCAATAAAGGTAAGCCCGCATGAGAGTCCTTGGTATGTTGATTATGCTAACTTTATTGTTTCCAAGTATTTGCCTCCAACCTTTACAACCCGGCAAAGAAGAAACTTATTTTATGATCTGAGGCATTACTTTTGGGATGACCCACATTTATATAAAGAAGGAGTAGATGGTATTATGCAAAGATGTGTTCCAGAGTATGAACAACAAGAGATATTGAGAAAATGTCATGGCAGTGCTTATGGAGGACATTATGTTGGGGATAGGACCGCACAAAAAGTTTTATAATCTGGTTTTTATTGGCCTACTCTTTTCAAGGACGCAAGGAAGTTTATTTTATCATGTGATGAATGTCAAAGAGTTGGTAACATTTCTAGACGCACTGAAATGCCTATGAATTATTTTCTTGTTATTGAACCTTTTGATTGTTGGGGATTTGACTTTATGGGTCCTTTTCCTCCTTCAAAAAGGTATACTCATATCCTTGTTGCTATTGAGTTACAAAGTGGGTAGAAGCCATACCTACAAACAATGCTGATGGTAAGACCTCTTTAAAAATGCTTAAAGATGTTATTTTTCCTAGGTTTGGTGTGCCTAGATATTTCATGACTAATGGAGGTTCTCATTTTATTCATGGTGGTTTTAGGAAGACTCATGCTAAATATGATGTTAACCATAGAATTGCTTCAGCTTATCACCCCCAAACCAGTGGGCAAGTAGAACTTTCCAATAGAGAAATTAAATCTGTCTTGCAAAAGACTGTTAATAGATCTAGGAAAAATTGGGCTAAAAAGTTGAATGACGCTTTATGGGCTTATAGAACTGCTTATAAAAATCCTATGGGGTTGTCTCCTTACAAAATGGTTTATGGTAAAGCTTGTCACTTGCCTCTAGAATTAGAACACAAAGCTTATTGGGCAGTGAAAGAACTGAATAGAGATTTTAAACTTGCTGGTGGGAAAAGATTGCTTGACTTAAGTACCTTAGATGAGTGGAGAAGTGAAGCTTATGAAAATGCTATGCTCTTTAAGTAAAAAGTAAAAAGATGGCATGATAGGAGAATTCTCAAAAGGGAGTTCCATGTTGGTGAGAAAGTTCTTTTGTATAGGTTTCGTCTCAGATTTTTTGCAGGGAAACTACTCTCAAAATGGGAAGGACCTTTTGTTATTGAGGAGGTGTATCATTTAGGGGTTATTAAAATATCTTCGTTGAAGGACAACACTACACAGGTGGTGAATGGTCAAAGGCTCAAACATTATTTTCTGGAGATTCTTATAATGTTGATGTTGATATTATTCAAATGGTGACTCCTGAAGAATTTATTAGAAACCAAAATCCAGAATCTGCAGAGTCTGTCTCTGAATAGGTAAAAAGTGTTGCAAACAAGGTTCATGAAAACCTTATCTTTTTATATTTTTGATGTTTTTATTACATATGGAAGGTTACGAGACGAAACAGAGGAGGAAACGGAGCCCGGGTGGGCCACACCCACCAGTGGCGCGGGCCCCAGCTGGTCACGCCACCAAGGGTGTGAGCCCCCTAGAGTCCGTCTCCACTCCGTTTTCGCACAGTACCTTCCTTATGTCATAAAACTTCGTAATATATAACCCCTGGATCCCCCGAGGTTCGTATGTTGTGTTCTCATCGTGTTTTTGTTTTGATCTGTTTCTGTCAGACAGATTCTCAGTTTTGGAGCCACAATGTCTTCCTATGGATCACCATGGAGGATTCCTCTACAGATATCATCAACCCATACATGTATGAGTTGAAGGTTCACCCCAAGGAGTTGTTACTCAAGGATGGGATGGTACAGATAAAAGAAGTACATGGCTCTCAAGGAGAAGGCAGCCTAGAAGATAGGATGGAAGCACTGGAGCAGGAAGTTTTTAGGTACAAGAAGATGGCGGAACGCGAAGTGGACGTCATCCATAAGATAAGTTCAGAACTCATCGCCAAGCACAAGGAGGAGGTTGTTGAGCTTAGAGATGAAATCCTCTCACTCCATCAGACCACCAATCAATTGCAAGCACAACTCTACGACATAAAAAATCAAAACTGTGAGTATGAGGCTAGTTTTAAACACATAAGCTCTGCTTCTAGTTTCAGATATTTGAGACCAAGACATCCTTTGTGGATGGGGAGCCTTGAACTTGGAAGTCCGACGATAACAAGGGAAAACCACCACCATCGAAGGAGTAATTCGTCATTAGGTTTTGGCATCCCCTTGGCTTGTTCCAAGCTTGGGGAGTGCCGCAGTATCACATCAATATATTTTATCTTTTTACCTTTTTAGTAGAGTCATATCTTGGATAGAGAATTTATATTATAGGTTGGTTTGCATTGTGAAAGTATCTCTCCTTTAGTTGGTTATCTATGTATCCATTGGTGTGTGTGCCTTTATGGAATATTAATGAGAAGTTTCATCTTTTACTTTTGCACTCCTTATTTTAGTTTGCAATATCTATTATATGATTGATCTTGTTGATCAGTATTGGTATCACTTTGGGAGCATCAAGTAGATCTAAATTGGTTTTGGCAAACCGAGCTCTGGTCAGTAGCAACACCTTTTGAGGTTTGAAAGAAAAAGAGAAAATCACTTACAGGTATTTTGTATCATTTATTTTCTTTCTTGATTAGTTCATAAGCTTGGTATTCTTTATTTAAGATCTTTTGTGTATTCAAGGAAGAGCATGTTTGGCTTTATCACTTGTATGTTTGCTTGTTTCCTTCAACTCTTTTGCTTGCTACCCAGCCTTGCTAGCCAAAAACCTGTACTAAGAGGGAACACTTCTCATGCATCCAATCCTTTAAACCAAAACCTATGCCATTTGTGTCCACCATATCTACCTATTAGCATTATTTCTACTCCAAGCAAATTCTCAAGCTTCATCTATCTTTCAAATTAAAAATTATTTTGTTATGTGAAAACTAGTTAGTAAAGCTCTCATGAACTTGATGGCACACCTTATTTTCTTGCCCCTAATAAACTTGAACCATTGTGTCATCAAAGTTGTATATGCTTGCACCTATACGTTGGGATTAGTAGAACCGTGTTGTCACGGGGAACGCTTTCAACACATGTAAATATCTACCCCATTGATATCATGCTCTTTTTGTTTATGGATGTCGTCGGTGTGAAATAAAAGGGGAGCCTGTAAGTCCATGGAGTTATGTTTGTGTGTTAGAGAAACGTCTGGGCCGCTAGCCTAAGCCATGCCTAATCATGGTGGAAACTTGCAGCATCACCATAATGATCAATCTATGAAGCTTTCTTCTTATATAAAAAAATGAGAGACATATTGAAAAGAGGAAAGATATGAAAAAGAACCATTTTCCCATGGTAAATAAGAGATTGCTAAGATGCTCATTGTCTGCTTGCCTTGTCATTTTGATATGGGATAGCTCTTGTATCATGTGCAATGGGTACCCTGTTGGCGGTTCTCTATGATACGCATGTACTTACTATGACAAGAACTTACCGGTAACTAAAGTTGAGTAGCATGAGGAGCGGTCCTCGTACTCAAGGGACATGAGATTGCCAACTTATATTTCGTCAAGCATATACTCCATCTTTGTTCACTTTAACCTTAATCACCTCAAGATGCTTATGATAGGGGCAATGAGAGCTCAAAGCTAGTAAGTATCATAATCTTTTAAAAGCTCTTTATGAACTTGAAATCCCTACTTCCCTCTATGAAGGGCCCTTCTTCTACTTCTAAGTTGAGTTAGTAAACCTATTCCTCTTCGTCTCCAACAAGCATTTGAGTTGTTGTGTTTCAAGCATTCATATGATGATTTATTCAATCATGCACAAGACTCTTATCTAAATGAGTATTACTTTGGAAGCCATCATTGTGAAAAACCTTTTATGTTTGAGCAAAAAGTACTCCTGTTATAAACTTCTTTACAAAAGCTTTGCTTGAAAACTTCTGACCAAGAACAAAGTTTGCCAATCCCAATTAAGATTTATCCTTATGCATCTTTATTGCGACTCCTATACTTGTTGCAAGTTAAGTTATATAATGGTGAGTTGCTTTCTACTATGAGTTGTGTATTGGTAAGTGTGATGCTTCTTGTCTGTATTCTTTTTATCAACACTTCACTCCATAAAACTGTGGACATATTTACTGAGCTCGGTTTTCACTTGGGGACAAGCGAGGTCTAAGCTTGGGGGGAGTTGATACGTCAAATTTGCATCACCATTCTATATCATAATTTGCCTCTATTCATTGATATATTTCATATTAAGAGGTGTTACTTATGTATTTTCATCTGTTCTTGCATGTTGGATGATTCTTGGAGGATGAACTGCTCGAGTCAGGATTTTGATGGAAAAAGCGGTGTTTTCATGCAATTTCACGAAGATCAGAAAAATACCAGAAAAACTACAGAAAATTATATTTTCCCAAAAGACGAAGAATGCCAGAAGGGGAGGGAGAGTTGGGCCACACGGGACCCACACCCCCCAGGCACGGACCACCCTAGGCCGTGCCTATAGGGTTGTGGCCACCCTGGCCCACCTCTGGCTTCGCCCTCTCGCCTATATCTTCTCCTCAAAACCGTAAAGTCGGGGGAGCGACCATAGAAAGATTCCGCCGCCTCTGCGAGGCGAAAACCACCGAGAGAGAAAGAGCTCTTCGGCAGACAGATTTCTGCCAGGGAAATTCCTTCCAGGAGAGGGGATATCGTCGCCATTAACACCATCATCGAGCTAGACTTCATCGGGATCATTATCATCATCCACACCATCATCACCACTCCATACCGCTGTAACAATTGTGTTGAATCTTGCATAGTTCTTAGGGGAAACTTTCCCAATGTTGATTACTATTGTATTTGATGCTTGTGAGTGGAACCATTGAATTATTGTTTATGTTCAGATTGTTATCCATTATTATATCATCTCTGGTCTTGATCCATATGATGTCTTGTGAGTAGTTCGTTTAGTTCTTGAGGACATGGGAGAATTCATGTTGTTAGTAGTGGAATTGTGTTGAAGTATTATTCAATGGTTTAATATTTAAGTTATGGTGCTATTCTTGTAGTGGTGTCATGTGAACATCGACTACATGATACTTCACCATTTATGGGCCTAGGGGAATGCATTGTGTATTTGGCTACTAATTGTGGGGTTGCTGGAGTGACAGAAACCTGAACCCCCGTTAGGAAACCTTTGCACAAGGGAGTGTAGGATCTTAGAGTTTAAGGTTGTGGTTAGGTTTTTTATCTTAATTGCTTTCTTGTAGTTGCGGATGCTTGCAAGGGGTTTAATCACAAGTATGTATTAGTCCAAGTAAGGTCGGTACATTAGCACAGGTTCACCCACACAACACTTATAAAACCAAAGAAGATTAATCAACTATATGAAACAAAAGCACTTGACAATATTCCCATGTGTCCTCGAGAACGTTTGGTCTTCATAAGTATTTCCACCGACTTGTCCTTTGCTAAGAAAGGATTGGGCCACTTGCTGCAATTATTTGTTGTCTTTATTTACTTGCACTTTATTTCCTTGCTTTATTAGAAAACCCCTAAAAATCCGTTTGCTAAGTATTTACAGAGATTTCCTGCTCCATTCCACTAGTCGACACCTTCTGCTCCTTGTTGGGATCGACACTCCTATTTATCGAAAGTACTATGATACACCCCTATACTTGTGGGTCATCAGCTCTCGGTCTCGGAGGGATCGTCCATGGCCGCGATGAAGGCCTGGATCTCGTCAGGGAGCTCGTCGGGCGTCGGCGCCGGCGGGATTGGGATGCCGCCGGCGTGGAGCTTCCAGCCCAGCGGGTTCTGCGTGTCCGGCAAAGCCAAGATCTAATCTACGAGATAGGTGCAACGAGATAGATGAGAACTAACCCTCGAAGATCCAAAGCCTTAACGAGATCTAATCTCGTGGTAGTAGATCCCCTCGGAATCCCAGCAACACGACGACGTGGAGGAGAATTCCTGCAGGGCTTCGCCTAAGCCGAAGTAGGAAGAAGGAGGAGGGAGGAGAGGTGTCGGCTAGGGTTGGATGAACGAGCAAGGGGGACGGCCACCCCTCCCCTATGTTTATAGAGGGAGGGTGCGGCTAGGGCTCTCCCCTTTGCCCTCCACCTCCTAGGGCTGGCGCAAGAGGGAGGGGGAAGTTACCTCCCCCCAAGTCTTATCCCCTATTTTCTAGGGATTCTCCCTTATCCCTATGAGGCTGGCCAGTTGTGCTTCTAGGGCCTGGTGCGGCTAGACCATGGGGCCCCGCATCATTCCCTCAGCCCATGTGGCCCCTCCCGGGGCGGTGGGCCCACTGGTGGCCCTCTAGAACATTCTAGAAGCTCCGGTCAAAATACCAAAACTTTTCCCGAACCCTGGAAGATGACTTCCATTATATGAATCTTATTCTCCGGACTATTCTGTACCTCCTCAAGATGTCCTGGATCCCATCCGAGACTCCGAACAACATTTGGTCTCCAACTCACATTCCATATCTACTTAAACAACATCGAACCTTAAGTGTGTCACCCTACGGTCCGCGAACTATGCAGACATGACCGAGACACCTCTTCAATCAATAACCAATAGCAGGACCTGGAGATCCATAATGGCTCCCACATATTCAACGATGACTTCGTGATTGAAAGAACCATTAACATACGATACCGATTCCCTTTGTCGCGTGATACTCTACTTATCCGAGGTTCGATCATCGGTATCGCCATACCTAATTTAACCTCATTACCGATAAGTACTCTTTTCTCATACCGTGATATGACATCCCTTGTGACCTAGTCACATTCTTGCAAGCCAATTGCATGAGATTCCACCGAGAGGGCCCATAGTATATGTATATCTATCCATCATCTGGATGGACCTGATGACAAACCTGATGCCCATAGTAAAAGCCGTCGTTGACTGGTTGGAGGAAGCCTGGTTTAGAATTGTTGGCATCCCTATGAAGTACAGGGAGAAATCAACTGTCTTCTATGTTGCTTCTTTGGTGGGCAAGCCTGTGGCCCTGGACAGGAACAGCTTGAGGAATTTGGCCTATGTAAGGGTGAAGATTGCTTGTCTAGATGTTTCTTTGGTTCCTAATACTAGAAGGGGGGAGATGCAGGGTGGGATTTATGAATTCAAATACACCAGGGAGATTTTTGCTCCAGATGCTGTGTACACCCTGCCTTCTGCTATGGGGATTGATGGACATGATGGTGATGATAGGTTGGATAAGGAGAATGAGGGTGAAGCTGAGCATAGGAGACCTGATGCTGATAGTGGGCAAAGAATTGTTCCTGGTGCAGGTAGTGGTGGGGGTGCTGGGGGTCGTCAACATGGTGGTAATGGTATTGGTGAAGCTGGGTTGGACAAAGGAAAACAGGTTGTGGTGGAGCAGGAGGATTCTGGGGGGATTTATTTTGGGACTAAAATGGCTAACATCTGGGCTAGCTCTGGAGGTGATGGTCATTCAAGGGGAATTGTGATTAGAGAGAATGTAGCAGGTGGTTCTGGTGGTGGTGGTGGGATAGGTACTCAAACCAGAACAGCTGATGTGGGAATGCAAGTTGATACTCAGGAAAATGTGTCTGATGGGGGTGGGTTGGGTAGTGTTCACATGGAAGTTTTACAGAACCTATCCTCTACTGTGGTTAAAGAGGCCAGTACTGAGATTGTTGCTGGTCCCCAGAGGTTTGATGATTTTATCAGGGGTCTGTTGAAAGATAAGAGCAGTGACAAACATTATGAGCTTATGAAGCAGTATGGTCATTTGCTGGAAGAGGAGGATGAGCAAGATGAGGATGCCCAGGCAAAAAATGATAGTGCATCTACCGATACCTCTTTTGGTTCTTCCTCTGATAGTGGAAAAAAAAGGACTGTTGGGGGGTCTGGGATGGAGGGTGCTCAAGACATGGAAGTTGTCAATCAAGATCAAGAAGTGGTGGTTGTCGACTTGTCTCAACCTGATGGTTCTACTCAGGAAAGTGTGGGATCTCAATCTGAACAGGTGGCTGGTGTGGAAGAACAAGGTATAAGGAGGAGCTCAAGGGTGGCTGATCAAGGTGGTGCTAGAAACATGGCTGAAGGGCATTTGGCTCAGCAACCTCCTAGAGATTTATCAGGTATAAATTTAACTTTGCATAATTCTTTTGCTGCTCTGGATGATGATATTATTATGCATAGAGCGTTGGAAATGGGGATAGATGCTTCTTCTATATCTTTGGAACATATTAATTCTTTAAAAGAGTTAGAAATTGCTAGACATAGTTTACAGGATAGGAGACAGGTAGTGAATGAATGTGATGCTGATCTGAATGAGAAGGTTTTGTTTCTGGATTGGAAGGATGCTAGTAATGATGAGGAGGAATTTACTCCTGTGGTTTCTAGGAAACAAAAGAAAAAGTTGAGAATTGGTTCTGTTATGAGGGAGAGAAAGTTAAAGGCTGCTGATGTGAAGGTTCACAACTATCACCCTATGAGTGGTATTGTGACTGGAACAAGAGAGAGAAAATATGTATTATGATAGGTGCTATTTTGAATATTAGAGGTGTGGGGAAGAAGGGTGTAGGTGCTTATCTGAACAATCTGCTGAGACAGGACAGGGTGGATTTTATTGGTTTACAGGAAACTATTAAGAAATACTATTCTGAGGCTTTTTTCAGGAGGATTGATCCTATGAATCAATTCTCTTGGAGTTGGCTGCCTTCTGTGGGAAGGTCTGGAGGCATTTTGGGGGGCCTACGTTCCTCTAAATTGACTCAAATTGGTGTGTCCATGTTAGGATGAAGGTGTTTGATGTTTTGAAACAGATTCAGTGGCACTTGGGGATAGTGTATGGGGCTGCTCAAGAGGAGAATAAAGAGGAGTTTTTGGTTGAGTTAGCTGAGGTTTGTCAGGATCAAACTATTCCTTTGTTGGTGGGTGGTGATTTTAATGTGATCAGGTGTGCTTCTGAGAAAAATAAGGGTCATTCTTTGAATAAGTGGGGGCATATGTTTAATTCGATTATTAATGCTTATGGTTTAAGGGAGATCACCATGTCTGGAGGGCAGTTTACTTGGTCCAACAACCAGAAAAATCCGACTTTGGAGAAATTGGATAGAATCTTAGTTTGTAAAGAATGGGAGAAGTTGTTTCCTCTTACTACAGTACACAAGTTGTCTAGAGAAGTTTCTGATCATAGTCCTTTGATTCTGGATACTACGGAAGGGCAGGAAACAGGTGGCAGGGAATTCAGGTTTGAGAAAAGTTGGTTACAGTGTGATGATTTTTTGACCAGGGTGGAAAAAGTTTGGAAAAAACGTGTGAATGGCAAGAACAGTCTTGATAGGTTGCAGAAAAAACTTAAGAATGTCAGAAATGATTTGAAAGGATGGGGTGCTCATTTAAGGGGTGAGGATAAAAAAAGGAAGAAGAGGTTGGTGGAGGAGCTGCAGGAGCTTGAAAATATTGAGGAGTTGATTTTGCTTACTGTTGAACAACTTAAAAGAAAAGCAGTTATTCAGAAAGAGTTGCTAGAGGTGTATGAAAATGAGGAGAGATTTTGGCAGCAGAGATCGAGGGACAATTGGTTGCTTAGAGGTGATAATAATACTGAATATTTTCATAGGATTGCTAATGGGGTGAGGAGAAAGAAAATGATTTTTTCAATGAAAGATGGGGAGAATGAGATTTAGGGGACTCGTGATCTCCTACAACATGCTACTAGTTACTATAAATCCTTGTTTGGACCTGCTGGTGGGTTTTCTATTAGGCTTGCAGACGACAACTGGCAGGACTGGGAGAAGCTTAATGATGAAGATAGGGAAAAGATGGGGGTGCCCTTTACTGAGAAAGAGGTTAAAGAGGTTATTGATCAGATGGAGAAAAATAAAGCTGCTGGTCCTGATGGGATTCCTATTGAATTCTATCAGCATTGTTGGGCAATTATAAAAACAGATGTTATGGCTGTGTTTGATGATTTTTTTGCTCATAAGATTGATTTGAGGAGCATTAATTATGGTGTGATTACTCTGCTGCCGAAAGGTGATGATGCTGATAGGATACAGAAGTATAGACCTATTTGTCTACTCCAGGTGTTGTTTAAGATTTTTACTAAAACTCTGACAGTTAGAACTGAGCCTGTGATGGGGAAACTAATTGATACTTGCCAGACTGCTTTTATTAAGGGGAGGTTTATTGCAGATGGGGTGACTTTGTTACATGAGATCTTAAAAAGAGTCGAAAAGTCAGAAGCAGCAGGGTGTGGTTTTAAAAATCGACTTTGAGAAAGCTTATGACAAGGTTAACTGGGACTTTCTGTTTTACTGTTGTAGGCAGAAAGGTTTTAGTGAAGATTGGATGATTTGGTTAAAAAGTGCTGTGACTCAGGGTACTCTCAGTGTTAAGGTCAATGGGGAAACTGGTCCTTACTTTGGCAGCTTTAAGGGGGTTAGGCAAGGAGACCCTTTTTCTCCTTTTTTGTTCAATTTGGCAAGGGAATGTTTGGCTAAGATGGTGCTTAATGCACAGGCTGGTGGGTTGTTTACAGGATTGGTTGATAATATGTTTGATAAAGGGATTGCCATTTTACAATATGCTGATGATACGATTCTGTTTATTAAGGATGATCCTGAGGGGGCTAGAAACTTGAAATTGTTGCTGTATTTGTTTGAATCCATGTCTGGCCTCAAGATTAACTTTGAGAAGAGTGAGGTGATGATGGTGTTAGAGGATGAGGAGAAACTGTCCAATTATGCTGAGATGTTCAACTGTCAGAAGGGTAGTTGGCCAATTAAATATTTGGGTTTGCCGGTTTGTAGCAGGAGATGCACAGTGGCTGAGATGAGCTTTATTGGTGATAGGTTGAAGAAAAAGTTAGATGGCTGGATGGGGGGGGCTTTATCCCTGGGAGGGAGACATGTTAAAATCACTGCTTGTGTCTCTAGTGTGGCTGTTTACCCTATGACTATGTTTCTTTTACATAAGTCAAATGTGGAAGAAATTGAGAAACAGAGTAGAGCTTTCTTTTGGTATGGGAAGGTGGGGAAGAAGAAATATCATCTGGTTAAATGGAAATATGTGTGTAGGCCCAGGAAAAAGGGTGGACTGGGGATTAAAAACATTAGGCTTTTTAACATTTGCTTGTTGTGTAAGTGGTGGTGGCGCCTCGAAGATGAGGAAGGTCCATGGCAAGTTTTGTGAGAAAAAAATATTTGAAGAAAGGTGGGATCAGTAATGTGAAACATAGACAGAATGATTCTCCATGTTGGCATGATTTGATTAAGATTAGGGATTTCTATTTGGCTGGTAGGAGAATGAGGATTGGTAATGGGGAGTTGACTGATTTCTGGCATGATGCTTGGTGCTTGGACACACCCTTGAAAGATAGGTTCCCTGATTTATTTGATATTTGTCAGAACCAAATGATCACGGTGGCAGACATGGCAAAAAAAGGGTGGATACTCTCTTTTAGGAGATGGCTGGATACTGATGGGTTGAATCATCAGGAACAAATGAGAAAGTTGCTGTCTGGGGTGAGTTTGAATCAGGAAAAAGACAGGCCAGTGTGGATGTGGAATAAATCTTGCAAGTTTTCTGTTAAGTCAATGTACACACATCTGTCGAATGTTGGGATTGATAGAAGTTTTAAACATCTGTGGAAAGCTAAAATTCCCCTGAAGATTAAAATTTGGCTGTGGCTCATCTGGCACAATGCTATTCTCACCAAAGACAACATGAGGAGGAAGAATTGGGTTGGAGATTTCACTTGCAGGTTTTGTAATGAGGATGAGAGCACTGGACACTTGTTCTTTTTGTGTGTGGCAGCTAAATACGTTTGGGGGGTGGTTGCCAGAGCTATTGGTGCCGCGAATAGACCTGGATCCTTTTCCCAATACTTTTGGTGGGCTTCTCAGTATGTGGGGGTTAGTAGGAATATGCAGATTACGGTGGTGGCGGCAATCTGCTGGGCTATTTGGAAGCTCAGGAATAGGGATTGTTTTGAAAAAAAAACTTATTAACTCGCCTGTTGATTTGGTTATATATGCTTGTGTGTTCATCCGTTATTGGGCAGGGTTGCATGGGGAGAATGACCGGGCGGTGCTGCAAGCTGGAGCGGATACTTTACAACAGAATGTGTTGGCTGATGCGGCAGCTATGGATGTGGCCCCTGTTCCTTTCCTGGGACTGCCTGCAATCCCTGGAGATCGTGCTCATGAAGCTCCGGAACTGGAAAGGGGGCGGGAGAAAAGAAGGAGAACTTGAAAAAAGGACTGGGCTGCGAGAAGATGGTGTTGGCATCCAGTGTGTTAGTTCCTTGGTTGTGTTTTGATATGTACTGTTCCCCACTAGCCTGAGGGCGGTGTTCTTGCGTCTCCAGCCTCCTTCTTTATTTCTGTTTAGTTTGTTTGGTGTGTAACCTAAACCTCTTGCATTTCCTTTTTGACCCCCTAGGTGGGTCAGTACTACGTTGATGTGTGTGGCTGTTGTTCCGTTGTCTGATGATAATGGAACCCGATCCCTCTTCCTGGGGGATTGTATGGAAAAAAATCATCTAGATGGACAAATCCCATTCTTGATCCATAAGCTTCAACACATACTTTCAGAATCCACCCAGTTACGAAGTGGCGTTTGATGTCATCAAAGCACTCATCCGGTGATGGTGATTAACATGATCTCATGGTCGAAGTATTACGTTACTATGTATTTGAAAGCTTGTAGCAAAATGAACTTAATGACATGATCTTATGCTATGCTTACAATGGGTGTGTGTCCATCACATCATTCTCCTAATGATATGATTTTGTTATTAATAACATCCAATGTTTATGATCAGGAAACCATGATCATCTATTAATCAACAAGCTAGATTAACAAGAGGCTCACTAGGGACTCTTTTATATTTACAAAACATACAAGTATCAGTGTTTCCTATTAATACAATCATAGCATGGGATGTAAACATTTATCATAAACTCAAATATATAATAATAACCACTTTATTATTGCCTCTTAGGCATATCTCCAACAGTCTCCCACTTGCACTAGAGTCAATAATCTAGATTACATGGTAATATACGTAAAACCCATGGTGTTCTAGTGCTGGTCATGTTTTACTCTAGGGAGAGGTTTAGTCATCGGATCTTCCTCATTCAGATTTGTGTGTACTTTGCAAATCTTTTTGTCACCATCTTAGACATACTCGTGAATAGAATGAAAACGTAGCTTGATGTGCTTCAGCTTCTTGTGTGACCTTGGCTCCTGTGCATTAGCTATGACACCCATATTGTCACAATAGATGGCCATCAGGTCCAACGCACTAGGAACCACACCAAGCTCAGTAATGAACTCCTTCATCCATATCGCTTCTTGTGCAGCCTCCAAAGCAGCTATGTATTCTAATTTAGTTGAAGATTTTGCCACAACGCTTTGCTTGGCACTCCTCCAGCTAACTACTGCACCATTCAAAATAAATACGTATCCAGACTGTGACTTTGAGTCATCCGGATCAGTGTTCCAACTAGCATCGGTGTAACTGTTTACAACGGGCTCTTCATCACCTCCATAAGAAAGAACCATATCCTTAGTCCTCTTCAGGTACTTTAGGATATTTTTGACCGTTGTCTAGTGTTCCGCTCCAGGATCACTTTGATATCTGTTGGTCAAACTAACAGCATGTGCGATATACGGTCTCGTAGACAGCATGGCATACATGATAGAACCTATGGTTGAGGCATAGGAGATTTTGCTCATCCTTTCTCTTTCTTCTACCGTAGCTGGACTTTGAGTCTTACTCAAGGTCTTACCTAGCAACATGGGCAAGAACCATTTCCTGATTTCTTCCATTCTAAACCTCTTTAGAACCTTGTCTAGGTATGTACTTTGTGAAAGCGCTATTAGGCATCTTGATCTATCTCTATAAATCTTGATGCCTAAAATATATGCTGCTTCTCCAAGATCTTTCATGGAAAAACTATTTTTCAAATAGCCTTTGACACATTCAAGAAGTTATATATCATTCCCAATTAACAATATGTCATCCACATATAGTACTAGGAATGCTACAAAGCTCCCACTCACTTTCTTGTAAATACAAGTTTCTCCAAAAGTTTATATAAATCCAAAGTTTTTGATCACCTTATCAAAACATTGATTCCAGCTCCGGGATGCTTGCTTCAGCCCATAAATGGATCGTTGAAGTTTGCGTACCTTGTCAGCATCTTTAGGATCGACAAAACCATTGGGTTGCACCATATACAACTCTTCCTCAATGTCACCATTGAGGAACGCCGTTTTGACATCCATCTGCCAAATATCATAATCTAATAATGCAGCGATTGCTAACAAAATCCTCACACATTTTAGCTTCGCTACCGGTGAGAAAGTCTCATCGTAGTTAACTCCTTGAATTTGTCGGAACCCTTTCGCGATAAGTCGAGCTTTATAGACAGTAACATTACCATCAGCGTCTATTTCTTTTTGAAAATCCATTTGTTCTCGACAACCTTGCTGCCATCAGGTAGGTCCACCAAAGTCCACACTTGTTTTTTGTACATAGATCCAATTTCGGATTTATGGCTTCTTGCCATTTGTTGGAATCTGGGTTCATCATTGCTTCCTCATATGTCACAGGGTCGTCGGTGTTGTCCACCAACATGACATTCAAGACATGGTCATACCAATCAGGAGTGGTACGAACCCTCATCGACCTGCGAGGTTCAGCAGCAACTTCGTTCGAAGTTTCATGATCATCATCATTGGCTTCCTCTTTTATTGGTGCAGGCAACACAGGAACATCTTCCGGTGTTGTGCTACTCTCATATTCGAGAGAAGGTTTAACAACCTCGTCGAGTTCTACTTTCCTTCCAGTCACATCTTTCGAGAGAAACTCCTTTTCACAAGGATCCATTCTTGTCAACGAAAACTTTGCTTTCGGATATATGATAGAAGGTATACCCAATTGTTTCTTTAGGGTATCCTATGAAGACGCATTTTTCTGTTTTGGGTTTAAGCTTGTCGGGTTGTAACTTCTTTAAATAAGCTTCGCAACCCCAAACTTTAAGGAACGACAACTTAGGTTTCTTACCAAACCACACTTCATACAGTGTCGTTTCAACGGATTTAGATGGTTCCCTATTTAAAATGAATGCGTATGTCTCTAATGCATAACCCCAAAACAATAATGGTAAATCTGTAAGAGATATCATAAACCAAACCATATCTAAGAGAGTTCGATTATGACGTTCGAACACACCATTACACTGTGGTGTTCCCGGCTATGTCAATTGTGAAAGTATTCCGCATTTCTTTAAATGCATGCCAAACTCGTAACTCAAATATTCACCTCCGCGATCAGAACATAGAAACTTAATCTTCTTGCTATCTTGATTTTCTACTTCACTTTGGAATTCCTTAAACTTCTCGAAAGTTTCAGATTTATGTTTCATAAAGTAGATATACCCATATCTACTCAAGTCATCCGTGAAAGTAAGAACATAACGATATCCATCGCGCTATGCTACACTCATTGGACCTCAAACATCGGTATGTATTATTTCCAAAAAGTTTATAGCTCTCTCCATTATCCTAGATAATGGAGTCTTAGTCATTTTTCCCATTAGACATGCTTCACATCTTTCAAGTGATTCAAAAAGTCCATCGGTATGGAGTTTCTTCATGCGCTTCACTCCAATGTGACCAAGACGACAGTGCCACATGTGTGTGGAATTATCATTCAATTTTATTCGTTTAGCATCTATGTTATGAACATGTGTATCACTACTATCGAGATTTGATAAGAATAAATCATTCATCTCAGGTGCATGACCATAAAGGATATTACTCATATAAATCGAACAACCATTATTGTCAGACTTAAACGAGTAACTATCTCGCAATAAACAAGATCCAGATATAATGTTCATGCTTAACGTGGCATCAAATAATAATTATTCAAATTTAAAACTAATACCGAAGGTAGATGAAGAGGGAGCGTGCCGACGGCGATCACATCAACCTTGGAGCCATTTCGAATGCGCATGGTCACGTCGTCTCTCGCCAGTCTTAGTTTATTCCGCAGTTCCTGTTTCGAGTTACAAATATGAGCAACCGAACCAGTATCAAATACCCAGTCACTACTACGATTACTAGTAAGATACACATCAATAACATGTATATCAAATATACCTTTCTTCTTGATGTTGCCGTTATTCAGATATGCCAGGTACTTGGGGAAATTGCACTTCCAGTGCCCATCACCCTTGTAGTAAAAGCACCCAGTATCAGGCTGAGGGCCAACCTTGGGCTTCTTAGGAGCGACAACTGATGTCTACGCACACTTCTATTCTTGTAGACAGTGTTGGGCCTCTAAGTGCAGAGGTTTGTAGAACAACAACAAGTTTTCCTTAAGTGGATCACCCAAGGTTTATCGAACTCAGGGAGAAAGTGGTCAAAGGTATCCCTCTCAAGCAACCCTGCAATCAAGATACAAGAAGTCTCTTGTGTCCCCAACACACCTAATACACTTAAGTGTATAGGTGCACTAGTTCGGCGAAGAGATAGTGACATACAAGTAATATGGATGATTATAAGTGGTAATTGCAATCTGAAATAAACATGGCAACAAGAAACAAGACTGATTGTAAACGGTGTTTCAATGCTTAGAAACAAGGCCTAGGGATCATATTTTCACTAGTGGACACTCTCATATAAATATCTTCTCTTCATTATTCTACTCTGAACTACTCTCCGGTTGGACAACTCCAATCCATGGTAGGGCTACAAAAGCTCTCCTTAAAGTTCACATTCCCCATCTAGGTAACCCCACACTGTCACCTTGAGCGTTAGATGGTTCCAACAAACACCACAATTTCATAGAGACATCCAACTCAAAATATAACTCATGATAAGTATTTCTGTAATCTTTAGCCTAAGTGCCACACGGTGTGCACACTATCAACTTCACACACGTGGGGATAGCCAGAGATTACAATTAAAGCACTTGAGTAGCAAAGTAGACCTACTTGATTACAAAGCTCATGATCACAATAAGATCACACATAGAGAGAGATGAACACATAGCTACCGGTAGAGACCTTAGCCTCGAGGGAGAACTACTCCCTCCTCATCATGGGAGTCAGCAATAGCGATGGAGATGGCAGTGGATTCGATGGAGATGGCTCCGGAGGCAATTCCCCATCCTGGCAGGGTGCCAGAACAAAGACTTCTGTCCCCCGAATCTCCTCTTCGGTGGTGGCGGCGCTACGGAACTTTTTGCGGAGATCTGATCCACGTAGGGTTTACGTCTTGGGGAGACGTATATATAGGCTAAAGGGCAAGGTCGATGGAGCCTCGAGGGACCCACACCACCTGGTGGCGCGGCCTAGGGTGGGCCCGCACCACCCTATGGTGTGGCCGCCTCATGGCTCCCCTTCGTCTCCCCTTCGGTCTTCGTGTCGTGTTAGGAAAATATTGACTTCGGCTTTTGTTCCGTCCAATTCCGAGAATATTTCTTTACTAGCTTTTCTGAAACCAAAAGCAGTAGAAAACAGGCAACTGACACTACGACACCTTGTCAATAGGTTAGTTCTAAAAGTGTAGACAAAACATGTAATGCCTAGAAATATTAAAAATTAGAAATTAATTGTTATTTTATTTTGTGCATCATCATGAAATCATCATGCATATTTTATCCCTAAAACTATTTTATCAAACCATATTTTGTTTTACCAAATATCCATGTGGTTTTATTAAACCCGTCTCTCTTTCTTATTTTAAAATCAAAACAAATAATATTTCTCGCAGCAAAAAGCTTTTCTTATTTTATAAATAAAATTAGGCTAAAAGCTCATCTAATGTTTTGGCCTAAAACTAGTCTCATTTAGTCCATTTTCGACTAGACAAATATCTCAATCCCCTTTTCTTTCCTCAAAACCTAGACCTAATCCTAGAGCCACACCCAGCCGCCGCCACCAGCTACACGCGCGCTCGCGAGGCAGCACACACACACGCACCCGCAGCGCACCCAGCACACACGCACCCCTTGCACGCACGACCCCACACACACACGCGCGCACTAGACCCAAATCCAACACAGTACACCAAACACACACCACGCGACCCACACCCCACGCGGGACACACGCACGCGATTCCCATCCCCCGATCCCATCGTCTTCCCACGCCAGTTGCCTCCCGCCTCCAGCGCCGCCCCTTCTCTCCCTGCGGGCTCACTCCGGCCGCCACCTTCACTCTGCCCGAGCGCGCTGATGCCGCAGGACCCATCGCCCTCGACCTCGCCTCAACCACCAGTCACCGTCCTCCGGCCATGCTGCCGCAAAATAGCTCCTCCGGCCTCCGTCTCTCCGCCCTCCCCCGAGCACCTCCTCTGGCCACCCTCGTCGAGCTCCTACAGCAAGCCGACTCCACCGCCCGGGCCCTCTCGCCGCCATCAGACCCTGCGCCGCCGTGGCCCTGGCCGTGCGCCCTGCTGCTGACCTGCAGGAGGTTGTCCTCGTCGAGCTCTGCTGTCTGGTGCGTCGCCGGCCTCTCCGCCGCCCCAGGCCCGCGCGCCGAGGCCAGCGTCGATGCCGCCCTACTGCCTTCCTGCTTGGCCTCCCGCAGTACCCTGTTTGCAAGGTGCTCGAGCCAAAGACGATGAGACATGGTCGACTCGGAGCACACATGTGACTTGTTCAACTTGTGGTTGTTGCAACCGTACAAGTAGATGGTGTTTGTGTTGCTCCAAATCAAAAATCAAGACGAAGCTTGTCTTGTGTGGGTGGCATGCGTGAGCCAGTGGATCCCGAGTTACTCGTGTCGGACGCAATGGCAACCTCGACCCGAAGACATGAAACCAAGTTCGGCACCGACACCCGAAAACTTTGGAAAGGACGCCAAGGTCTCCCTCATGGAACACATGGTCTCCTTCATAGGCTTGAAGACCCCGATTCCGTGGATCCGAAGACCGATCCCGGCGAGACCGAACCCCCAGGATCGCCAAACCTTCATGTGTGACCCCTCTTTCTGAGACCCCTATATTTTTATAATATATGAATATACTTGTTGCCTATAACCATTCATACTCGCATATATATTGTGTGGTTTGGGGGTCTTATGCCGATTCACCTAAATAAATATGGAGACCATACGCGGGTTATATTTATATTATCTCGACTCCATTGAAATTTATGTAGCGAACCGATTGCCATGCTTTGCCTTGTTAATTCAATATTTAAATTGCGGGGTAGATAAACAACTTGAACCATAATATTTATTTGCCGGGATTTCGATTCCGCTTGATATTGCTAATTAGGGCCGCATATCGCCATGCCATGCATCATATCATAAACATGTCGGATCTTCCGTCTAGTATTAAATATTGCACCGGTTGTTCTTTCTAGTGTTTGCTTCTTCACCGGATAGGACGATGAGTCGATGCGAGATACGACAAGCCTTCGGTTTCTCGACTTTGTCTCATAGGCAAGCATTCTCCCCCTTCTACCTATTTTGCATTTATAGTATTTACTCCCTTCCTTTGTCTACTGCTATCCTTATTGTCGATGCTTTAGTACCGTTCCCTTTATTTACCTACTCCACTATATTGCCTTGGTTATCCTATTGCCTTGCTTGACTAGCTAGTTTTGTCCTTGCGAGTCGTAGGCATGCTTAGTATTGCTCTCATACAGGTTGAACATGATACTTGGATATTATTGGTAATAAGATAATTAATCTGGTGATGTTGGTTATGGTTATGGTTTCACCTAATAATAAGGCCCCGGCAGGGACCACCTTTGGGAACTGCTTGAGCCGACCTAGGACCCGTTCGTTCTATGATACTAGTTCTGAGTTGATCGTGCTAATTAAACGTGGGGCCTCTGGGATCCCCCCTCAACTACCGGCGCTATTCGTATATTCAGAGGGTTACAAAATTGGTTTTCCATTTGGTGCATATGCATAATATGTCCTGAAGGGTTTCACAGCATAGTAAATCAATTTTTTCTACGAATGCGAACGGGGAAAGCCAAGATCTAATCTAGGATATGCAAACAACGAGGGGGGATAGATGAGATCTTCATACCCTTGAAGATTCGCACAGCAGAACGTTCGACGGAACGTGGGTGATGTAGTCGTACTCGCTTCTCCTTCTCGCGATCCGATCCGATCTAACACCGCAAGTGGCGATGCCTCCGAGAGATGCACACGTGCGGCACCTCGACGTCTCCTCCTTCCTCGGTCCAGCAAGTGGGGTGGAGAGATTGATTGGATCTACAACGCGACGGCGCGGTGCAAGTGGTGGAGAGTTTTTGCGGCAGGGCTTCGCCTACGCGCAGTCGGGAGGGAGAGAGAGAGGAGGGGCAGCAGGGCGGCTAGGGTTGTGGAGGAGGTGTAGGGGAGGGGTGCGCCCCTAGCCCTCTTTATATAGAGGGGTGGGCGGCCAGCCCTAGCCCCTCCCCCAAGCCCTAGGCCGGCGGCCAAGGAGGGAGGAGTGGGGGGCAAGTTCCCCCCTCCCTTCTAGAAGCTCCCCTAGGGTTTTGCCCTAGGCTTGGCCGGCTGTGCCCTATGGGGCTTGTGCCCCTGGACCAATGCGGCCAGGACACTCCCTCATAGGCCCATGCCCCCTCCCGGCAGGTGGGGCCACGTTGGTCCCCCTCCGGAAGGTTCTAGAAGCTTTTGGTACAATACCGATTAACCCGAAACAATTCCGAACTCCAAAAACTGCATTGCCTTATATGAATCTTATTCTCCGGACCATTCTTGAACCTCACGTGACTTCCTGGATCTCATCCGAGACTCCGAACAAAAACTCATAAACCAATTATCCAATCTATCCTAGCGTCGAGACACGTTAAGTGTGTGACCCTTCGGGTTCGAGAATATGCAGACATGATCTTATATCAATAATCAACAGCGGGGTCTAGAAACCCATATTGACTCCCACACATTCATTGATGATCATATCGGATGAACCACGATGCCAGGATTCAATCAATCCCATATATATATTCCCTTCGTCTCGTGATATTTTACTTGCCCGAGATTTGATCGTCGGTACCGTCATACCTAGTTCAATCTTGTTCACAGCAAGTACTTTACTCGTTCCGTAATACGATATCACTTTGTGATTAACTCCTTAACCACATGCTTGCAAGCGGTGTTGATATCAATTACCGAGTGGGCCCGAAGTATATCTCTCCGACTTGGGAGGGACAAATCCCATCTCGATACATACAACCCAACAGGTACTTTCCGATCACCTGAGATACACCTTTATGATCACCCTCTCATAGGATGACGTTTGATGACCTCAAAGCTTTCATCCGATACCAGGGAGTTGCATTATCTCATGGTCTAAGGAATACAATATTTGACATAGGAAAAGCTTCGCAAAGATGAACACGATGACACGATCTAATTGCTCCGCTTAGTTTAGGTTTGTCCATCATATCATTCTCCCAATGATATGATCTCATTATTAATCGACAACTCATGTCTATAGTTAGGAAACCTTAACCATCATTAATCAATGAGCTAGTCCATAGAGGCGTACTAGGGACACGGTGTTGTTCACAAACCACACAAGTATTAAATTTTCCGCTTAATACAATTCTAGCATGGAATATAAACTTCATCATGAACAAGAATTATAATAATAACATCTTTATTATTGCCTCTAGGGCATAATTCCAACATGTCCTCGGACATGGGTGAGTTGATATGTCTTCGGACTTGATATTTTGGGGGATTGCCATGGCTTGCATACATAATTCGCGGTACACGGTGGCGGCACCCACAGTGTGTACAAGTTGCCCCGCAGGGCCCGATCCACCGATAGGTGCAAACGCTGTGCCTTCCTTGAGAATCGTCATACCTCTTGGTTGGTTCCCCACAGTAGGTGATGCCTCTGGATATCCGCGTAGTTATGGGACAGTTCTTGTTGTGAGATTTGGATGGCACGCGTGATATTGTCAACACCCGGATTTTTCAATCCTGGATGCCTGTTATGCCATACATCGCAATCCCAGGATTACCATTTTTGCGAGACATAACAGAATTGGATACCATAGTACATCATCCATTACAAACGATACATAAGTTCTTACACAAATAGGGATCTCATGATCCAGTTCTTAATACAACATCAAGCAGCGGAATACGTAATAATAACGGTAGCGTAGGCGGAGCTCCATCTTCGGGGTCACAGGCAATGCTGACGATGGGAGATGATCCTAGTTGTCGTAACCGTCCTAGGGTCCATCTTCCAGATACTCCTCTTCATAGTCTGGCCATGGGAATAGCCAGGGACAAAGCCATGAGTACTCTTTAAGTACTCGCAAACTAATACTAATAGGTAAGGTTTTTTTTGGATAATAGGACACTAGGCTCTAGGGTTGTTTTGCAAAAGCCAGATTTATGTCTACTAAGTTCCAAAGCTACTCACAATCGTATAAGTCCTAAATGGGATCTTGTATTTCATATCACAACTCTGTTGTGGTCAAGCCAAAGTATCAATTCATTTCATAGGTCATTTTGAAAAGTCTGACGGGGGAACAGTATGGCCACTCCAACTGTCCATAACCGCGGACGCGGCTATTCGAATAGTTTGACACTTTGCAGAGATTGTACACTTTCACCACAACATTCGATACATCCGTCAGGAACAAATCCTGAATTCACCATACTCAGTATGCGGATAATCAATCCTAACCTTTCGATTACACGCCCTAGTATAAGCACCTCTCCTATGAGTTTGGCCTCCCAACCATGAACAACTGTCATCTTGGGTACTGCACAGGTGGACAATCTTCACAAGGTAGCCTCAGCTCAGACCTTGGCCGTGAGGGAACTAATACTAGGGTACATAAGTTTCTAGTCAAGCCCTACCCAATATTCGGGTATTGTGGTTGTACGATAAAATTGGAATGGTAACGCATCCAGAAAACCATCAGTTTCATAAAGGGTTAAGGCTCATGCCTCAACATTTTTTATCACCAAAATTCTCAAGTGTTTGGAAACACATGTACAAAACATTTCAATAGAATGATCCATCATTCCAAGGTTTTCATAACCATTTTTCCACCAAGTATTCCCATCTAAAAGTTGATCAAGTTTTATGCTTATCACTAACATCTACAGGTGGGGGTAGTACTAATGAGGGGTGGTAACTGGTGGGATTTCAACTAAGTACAACCTTATGTCTCAGGCTGATATCAAGGTTTCTAACTTAGGCCAAATTTTATGCTCTTTATGCAACCTTCAGCATCTTTCCAAATCTACCAGTCACTTGGGTAAATTCTAAGTAAGCTTTGATAAAGGAATAAAGTAAGAAGCTTGCGAGTAAAACTAGGATTGGTTTATCAAGTGGGTATGATCATATATGCTGGGGGCATATAGTAATCATAGAACAGGTATGGGTTTGTTGCATCAGTAGGGTATCTTGCAAGGGTTAGCTTGCATAATCCACTAGTAGCATTAGGCTTGCATCAATATCAGTATAAGCTTGCTAAAGTAGAGTGTCTTGCAAGTTTTAGCTTGCCTTGTGCAGAGCAGTGGTTGAAGTTCTCCTCGGCTTCTTCTTCGTAGTATCCTCCTTCCTCCTCGTATCCTTGGTCGGTACTAGCGTCTATGAATAAATACGAGGTACACAATCACCAAACAATACTTAACTACTTGCAATCATCACACACAAGGGTCCTATGGATGATCTAGCATCCTCCCTAACATTACAAGGTTAAGGCTTGATTTAATTCCTTTTATTTTTAGAAAAGTAATTTCTACTCATTGAAAAACTACTTAAGATTTAATATTCTCCAAACCAAGTATGGGATCATGTTGACACATGTCATCACCACATACTGTAGTTCATGGGAATGTGATTTAAAGTGGTGTCACAATTTAATAAGGTTTTACCCTTTTATTTTAATTACTTAAAGTGGCTAGAAATGCTTATGTAGCATTCTTTTATTTATTGAACATTATTTCTGCAAGTAAACCTATATATTTTTATATATTCGGAAAGGTATGGTTAAATGTGATTTTGAGAGTTGGAATCAACTCAAAAGCTATTATGGTTTAAATTTGAAAAATGTTTGAATGCAGAAAAGCTTCTGCCTTGTTATTTTTACCATGGGTGATCTATAGATCCAAATGACTTGAATCCAACGGGCTTGGATTCAGCATTCACAAACCTTTCCAACAAAATTGGTTTCATTCAATTTGGTGCACCGAAATGATCTGGATTGATTTTTGAAGTTGGGTACAGAAGTGTGTTTGAATTGAAATAGAAAAAGTTTAATTTGAATAACTGGGCTTGCGCGGGAAAAGTTACTGGGCCGGCCTGCTAAGCGCAGTGCTCCCGCGGGCTGCTTAAGTGGGTGTCCCCACTCGTCAGTGACACGGGGCTGGGCGAAGCGGTATGGGGCGACGTGGATCGTTCGATCTAGTTCTAATCTAACGGCTGGGAGTCATCGTCGACGCGAGACAACTCCGGCGAGAACAAAACCTAGCGCGGCCAGTGAGGGTCGCTGGGGGCTCACCGGGGTACTGGCAAGGGTCAGCGAGGCGGGCGAACGACGAAGTCGATGACGACGAACTCAGGGGTGGTCGCGGCAGCTCCTGGGGTGGCTCCAATCGCTGGCTCCTTTCTTCTCCGGCAGCGGCAGGCTCCGGTGAAATTCCGGCGGGCTGGTGGTGCTCGCCTTGCTCTGAGAACGGTGTAGCACGATCAGTGAGGAGAGGGGAGTGAGATGGTGTGAAGAATTCGTGCGGGGGTGGCCTCTATTTATAGTCGAGCGAGGGGACAGTCGGGGCGCACGGTGATCTTGTCGGGGGCGAGGTTATAGGCGGCTAATGGCATGGGCAAGGGTAGGGGACGGTGCGGTGTCTCCTGGCGATGCTCAACGACATGGTCTCGAGGCATGGGCGGTGGGGTTTGGTCTGGAACGGGCGGTGCTCTGCGCGGCAGAGGCGGCGTCTCTGACGGCGGGCGGTGGCTGTGCGGAACGGGGCGGCAAACGGGGATGTCTGGCGGTCTCCTGGGTTGATGGCGATCGTGTGTGCACGCGGTGAGGGCGGCGCGCGGTCTGTGGGTGATGGTCGAGGGTGGCGCTCTGGCGCACGCTAGACATGGTCTGGGCGCGGCTTGTGCGCGTGGTCCATGGCTTGGCAACGCTTGCGGCTGGGACAGGGAGTGGCGGTGGATGGTGGGCTGCCTCCCAGACAAGGTTGGCACGGCTAGTTCTTCCTCTAGCCTGCTGTCCACAATGGGGTGACATGGGGGTGCTCGGCTATTCACCATTAATGGCAATGGCAAGCTCACAGGAGTGCTAGTGTTGGGCTAATCTTTCTAGATGATCTACTGAGCTGTGTGTGAGCTAACTAGGGAACAAGTTAGGCTCAAAACACTGCACACTATAGTGTTTGATGTTTTGTTTGATTTGTGTCTGCAACCTGTTTGATGAAATGGCCGCATGAAATCAAGTTTTAAATTTTGAAAAGATTTTTGGTGGGTTTGCTAGATTGGTGCTGGTGAGTCTGCAGATGTTTGGGTTTTGAAAGTTGAGCTTGTTAGAATGGTTTTTGAAAAAGTGGGATCTTCCCATATGATAAAGATTCAATTTTGAATTGTCATTTAAACTATGCATTTGAAAGTTTCTGGATGATCACAAGGTGGGCCTTGATACCTTGTTATGAGTACATTCAAGGGGTGCAAAGATCCAGAAAAGTTTCTGTTAGGTTCTGAAAGTTTGAGACAGCCAAAGTAGGCATGGGAGTTAAATTGGCCAAAATGACCATTCATTTTATATATGTGTTTTGATTTACTTGTCTTTAGGAAAAGTGTGGGAAATGTTTTAGATGATGTTTATTTCACCTAAGAAACATTTTACAAGCAATGGATCACACAAACAAGGTGGTTTAAAAGAATTTCAAAATCAATGCATACACATATGCATGCATTCATGATTTTATTTAGAAAAGTTTTTGTTAACCCTAATCTTGATGATTAGAATTTGATGATCCAAGCTTATTATTTTTGGGATGTTACAAACCTTCCCCCCTTAAACAAAATCTCGTCCCGAGATTTGAAAAAGGACGAAAAGATTACCTAGGATTTGAAGAGATCGGGAAACTCCGTCCTGATGTGATCTTCGCGCTCCCAGGTAGCTTCCTCTTCTGTGTGGTTGCTCCACTGAATCTTGAGAAACTTGATGCTTCGGGTTCGGGTAGTTCGAAAAGCTTATTCCAAAATGCGGATGGGTACTTCAGGATAGGTCAGGTCATCGTTGATCTCTATGGTCCGGTGATCGATATTCTTGAACACTTTGGTCTTCTCGGGAAATTCGAGACATTTGCGAAGTAGCAAGATATGGAACACATTGTGCACAGCTGACATCTCTTCAGGTAGTTCCAATTGATACGATACTTCTCCTCGACGGTTCAGAATTTTGAAAGGTCCGATATATCTGGGGGCTAACTTTCCTTTGAGTTGGAAACGTTGCATTCCCTTCAATGGCGACACTTTCAGATAAACAAAATCTCCTATATTGAAGGCGAGGTCTCGACGTCTCTTGTCGGCATAACTCTTTTGTCGGGATTGGGCGGTCTTGAGGTATTCATGAATCTTGTGAACCTTCTCTTCTGCTTCTCGTAGGATGTCGGGTCCGAAAATCTAACTCTCTCCTACTTCCGACCAGTTCAAAGGGGTGCGACACTTTCTTCCGTACATGAACTCAAATGGGGCCATTTGCAAACTGGCTTGGTAACTATTGTTGTAGGAAAATTCTGCAAACGGCAGACAGTCTTCCCACGTGGATCCATATTCGAGCACACATGCTCTAAGCATATCTTCGAGTATTTGATCTACTCGCTCCGTTTGTCCATCAGTCTGAGGGTGATACGCGGTACTGAAATCTAGGCGGGTTCCTAAACCTTCTTGGACTTTCTTCGAGAATCTCGAGGTAAACTGAGTTCCTCGATCTGATACTATGTTCTTGGGGACTCCGTGCAAACTAACGATTCTAGCGATGTACAACTCTGCTAGCTTCGAACTCTGATAGGTGGTTTTGACGGGCAAGAAATGGGCGACTTTGGACAACCTGTCCACTATGACCCAGATAGAGTCATTTCCCCTACTAGAAGTAGGTAGACCAGTGATAAAGTCCATTCCTACAGAATCCCATTTCCATTCCGGAATTTGCAAAGGTTGCAACAATCCAGCGGGTCTTTGATGTCCTGCCTTGACTCGCTAACATATATCACACTTGGCAATATAGCTTCCAATTTCTCTCTTCATCTTATGCCACCAAAATGGCTCTTTCAAATCTTGGTACATCTTAGTTCCTCCAGGATGGATAGAATAAAGAGTATCATGAGCCTCCTTCAAGATAACTTCTTTCAATTCCGAATCTGCTGGTACACAAAGGCGTCCTTTGTACCACAGAACTCCTTCTTCGTCCTCGGTGAATCCGGGTACTTTGCCCGTACCGATACGACGCTTGATTCCGTCGATACTGGCATTTCCCTTCTGCGCCTCTTTAATCTGACTGATCAAAGTGGGCTGAAGTTCTATGCTAGCCAAAAATCCTTCACTTACTAATTCCATTCGAAAATCTTCCATCTCCTTGTGCAAACTTGGTTGCTCCTTCAAAATCATGGAGTTCAAGCGGCACGGCAATCTGCTAAGGGCATCGGCTACCACGTTGGCTTTACCAGGGTGATAGTGAATGTCCAGGTCGTAATCCTTGATTAGCTCAATCCATCTTCTCTGCCTCATATTCAACTCCTTCTGAGTGAATATATACTTTAGGCTCTTTTGATCCGAATAAATCTCACAACGGTTTCCCATTAGGTAATGTCTCCATGTCTTCAGGGCTAGAACTACGGCTGCGAGTTCGATGTCATGGGTTGGATAGTTTTGCTCATGTTGCTTCAATTGTTGAGATAGATAAGATATAACTTTGCCTTCTTGCATTAGCACACATCCGAGACCAATCTTGGATGCGTCACAATACACATCGAAGGGCTTCGTGATATCCGGCATGATTAAGATAGGGGCTGATATCAATCTCTTCTTGAGTTCTTGAAAACTCGCTTCACATTTGTCGGTCCATTCAAACTTCTTGTCCTTCTTCAGCAATTGGGTCATGGGTCGGGCGATACTCGAGAATCCTTCTACGAATTTGCGGTAATATCCCGCCAATCCGAGAAAAGCACGAACTTGGGTTTGAGTGGTTGGGGCTTGCCAATCTTCTACATCTTTCACTTTGGCAGGGTCAACGGCAATTCCTCCAGCTGATACAATGTGACCGAGGAATCCTACCTCCTGTAACCAGAATTCACATTTGCTAAACTTTGCATACAGCTGATGCTCTCTAAGGGTTCCAAGAATGGTCCTTAGGTGTAGCTCATGTTCTTCTTATGATTTGGAATAAATCAGAATGTCATCGATGAAAACAACGACAAACTTATCCAGGAAGTCCATAAAAATCTTATTCATGAGGTTCATGAAATAAGCGGGGGCATTGGTTAATCCAAAAGACATGACTGTATACTCGTACAATCCATATCTGGTGGTAAAGGCAGTCTTTGGAATATCCTCTGCATGAATCTTGAGTTGATGATAACCAGTTCTAAGATCAATCTTAGAAAACACCTGGGCACCAGTCAACTGATCAAACAAATCTTCTATTTTGGGCAAGGGGTACTTGTTCTTGATGGTGACGTCATTCAACTTCCGATAATCCGTACACAAACGGTTACCTCCATCTTTCTTGTCCACAAATAAGACAGGTGATTTCCATGGTGACGCACTTGGTTGAATCAATCCAATTTCTAGTATGGAATCTAGTTGCTTCTTCAGTTCTTCTAGTTCTGACGGGTTCATACTATAGGGTCTCTGGGCTATGGGTCCTGTTCCGGGGATTAGTTTGATGATAAACTCGATATCCCGATCTGGGGGAATACCGGGCAAAACATGTGGAAATACATCGGGGTATTCACAGACTATCCGGACTTGGTCAATGGTAGGTTGGGCTAGACTCTTGTTACACTTTAATTGGCGAGGTAAGGTTTCAGAGATATGCTCGACTGTTATTCTGGCGGTACTGGTCATGGTGATGGCTTTCTTAGCACAGTCAATCAATACCTTATGTTTGGACATCCAATCCATTCCTAGTACTACTTCCAAACCTTTAGTTCCGAGTACTATTAGATTAGCATAAAAATCTATGCCACGGATTCGGATAGGGACGGCTTTGCAAATTTGCCTAGCCTTGGTGGTTGATCCGGGGATTTGCACAATCATAACATGCTTCAGTTTGGTTGGTTGAATTTTACTAGTGCAGGCAAATTCTTCGGTGACAAATGAATGCGAGGCACCCGAGTCAAACAACACTCTTGCAAGTACTGAATTAACAGAAAACATACCCAGCACGACGTCTGGCGCTTCCTGAGGTTCTTCAGCATGCATGAGAAAAAGACGGCCATTGCGGTTGAGTGAATTCCCTGGGGCAAATCTTCTCCCTGGCTGGACACGACGCTGCTGCTGAGCTGGGGCATTGGCATTAGGGGCTGTAGCATTCTTATTTTTGGGGCACTCGTTGGAATAATGGCCTTTATTCCCACAGTCATAACAGGTCACTTGCGACTTGTCCTTGGCTGCGACAGGCACAACATTGCTTCCAGTCCTCGGGGCAGTGTTGGTGTTGACGGTAGCATTGTTGGTGTTGAACTTAGGTTGGGCACGGGTGAAATTGCTAGAGTTGCCGGGGTTGTTGTGATTTCCTCCGGGTCTAGGGTTTCCACGGTTGGGGTAGGTTGGACGGGTCATAGGGGGTCTGTTGGGTCTTGGGGCAAATCCTGGAGATGGGTTGGGGCGATACTTTGGGGTCTGATGAGTTCCTGGTTGATGCATCATGCGACGCTTGCGGTTTTCATTGGCTTGGTTGATCTTTCCTTCCATCTGGATGGTGGAGTCGACGAGGGCTTCAATATCAGCAAAGGGGATATTGACTAATGCCGTCTGCATCTCGTCATGCAGACCATTCAGGAATCTTTCTTTCTTCTTGGCTTCGGTGTCTATCTCGTCAGGGGCATACCTAGCTAATGACAAAAATTTGTCACGGTATTCCACTACAGTCATCCTTCCTTGCTTCAGCTCTCTGAACTCGTCTCTCATTCTCTTGATCAAACCTGGTGGCACATGGGTTCTGCTAAACTTGACCTTGAATTCCTCCCAGGTCATCATCTGGCCTCCGGTCATTGCACGAACACTGTTCCACCATGCACTGGCATCTCCGGCTAGATAATGGGTGGCAAACAAAACTTTCTCGTTGGCTTCCACTCTGGCGACTTCTAGGTTGTTTTCCATGGTTTGCAGCCAATCATCGGCATCTAGGGGTTCTTCTGACTTGGTGAAAACAGGTGGGTTAGTATTCTAGAAATTCTTGAGCTTAGATCCATGGCTGTCCTGATTTCCGTGGCCTTGGTTGTTGTGGGCTAGTTGGGCTATCTGTTGCAGAGTGGCTAGGTTGGCTTGACGTTCCGCTCTTTCAGCTTTGCGGTCAGAAGTCAATATTTGCAGGATCTGCAACATCGGGTCCGGGGCTGAACCACTTCCTCCACGTGGCATCTGAAGATTGATATAGATCATGAGAAAAGAGGGAAATTTCTAAGGTCTTGGGTCTTTGAAAAGTTTTAAGTGTTTGACTCAGATTTTTCTGGCAACTTGATTTTTCATTCAATCACTCATAGCACACAGTACAACACACACCACAACAAAGAAAACAGATGGTTTTAAGAACCATTCTGGAATCTACGATACAGTGGGACCGACTACTACTCATGACGCTAGTGCTCAGTGCTACTACTCCTCGGAGTCTGTGGCTTCATCATCTTCATCATCATCGATGAAGGCGAAATCATCCTCATCGGTGAAGAAGTCCATGGCCTGATCCTCCAGAAAATCATCGTCATCGCTGAGATAGGAGTAAGGATCTCCACGAAGATCCTCTCCGGCATTCTCCCTTTCCTCCAACTGCATGTCTCTCTCGTGGATGGTCTCCTCCAGAGATGAGATGCGGTGGCGAAGACGGGCAATAATGCGCTCCTTCTTGTCGAGCTGACGGCGGCGAGACTTACGATCCTTTGCTAGCATGGCTATGGTCTGATCCTTCGTCTTGATGATGGCGGACTTGTGGTTGCAATAGTCACGGCAGTTGTCCAACTCCTGCTGACGATCATACATCATGAAGCTAAGGTGGACCAATTGGGTCTTCAGTTCGGGGTGGTATGGGGCTTCCAGTGGTTGTCCATTTGCATCACGCCTTGGGAAAAACTCAAAGCGAGTACCCTTGATCTGATTGATGCTCTGCCCACATAGACGGGAAAGAGCTTCCTGCATTGCTCTGGCAAGTCCATCGAGCCAGTTGTTTTCTCTTAAGGTAAATTGAATTCCCTCCGCAGTGGGAGGTTCAATCTTTCCTCGGAGACTTGCAACAATTAGCCACTGCAGATCTTCTCCTCCTTGATCATTGATCTGAGCTCCAAAGAACTCGGGGTGCGGACGCTCTAGAAGTTCCGAAAGCTGATCCAGATCCCTCTCAAAGATAAGGTCTCCCCCATTCCCAAGTTGGTAAAACTTGCTGTACTTCACGTCCATCTATAAAAATAGAGGATGAGTAGATTAGCAGAGTGATCAAGTGCGTTAAAATTTTATGTATTTTGCAAGAGTTTTTGAGGAACATGAATTTTTATGAAAGAATCAAAGAGATAAGAATGAGAATAAGTTTTTGTAAATATTTGTTTTCTTTGGTTTTGAAACTAAGTTTTTGGTTCAAACGTCCAGTCTAATTAGGGTCTCCTATGGTCAGGATGGCTCTGATACCAACTTGTCAACACCCGGATTTTTCAATCCTGGATGCCTGTTATGCCATACATCGCAATCCCAGGATTACCATTTTTGCGAGACATAACAAAATTGGATACCATAGTACATCATCCATTACAAACGATACATAAGTTCTTACACAAATAGGGATCTCATGATCCAGTTCTTAATACAACATCAAGCAGCGGAATACGTAATAATAACGGTGGCGTAGGCGGAGCTCCATCTTCGGGGTCACAGGCAATGCTGACGATGGGAGATGATCCTAGTTTTGCAAAAGCCAGATTTATGTCTACTAAGTTCCAAAGCTAGTCACAATCGTATAAGTCCTAAATGGGATCTTGTATTTCATATCACAACTCTGTTGTGGTCAAGCCAAAGTATCAATTCATTTCATAGGTCATTTTGAAAAGTCTGACGGGGGAACAGTATGGCCACTCCAACTGTCCATAACCGCGGACGCGGCTATTCAAATAGTTTGACACTCTGCAGAGATTGTACACTTTCACCACAACATTCGATACATCCGTCAAGAACAAATCCTGAATTCACCAGACTCAGTATGCGGATAATCAATCCTAACCTTTCGATTACACGCCCTAGTATAAGCACCTCTCCTGTGAGTTTGGCCTCCCAACCATGACCAACTGTCATCTTGGGTACTGCACAGGTGGACAATCTTCACAAGGTAGCCTTAGCTCAGACCTTGGCCGTGAGGGAACTAATACTAGGGTACATAAGTTTCCAGTCAAGCCCTACCCAATATTCGGGTATTGTGGTTGTACGATAAAATTGGAATGGTATCGCATCCAGACAACCATCAGTTTCATAAAGGGTTAAGGCTCATGCCTCAACATTTTTATCACCAAAATTCTCAAGTGTTTGGATACACATGTCCAAAACATTTCAATAGAATGATCCATCATTCCAAGGTTTTCATAACCATTTTTCCACCAAGTATTCCCATCTAAAAGTTGATCAAGTTTTATGCTTATCACTAGCATCTACAGGTGGGGGTAGTACTAATGAGGGGTGGTAACTAGTGGGATTTCAACTAAGTACAACCTTATGTCTCAGGCTGATATCAAGGTTTCTAACTTAGGGCAAATTTTATGCTCTTTATGCAACCTTCAGCATCTTTCCAAATCTACCAGTCACTTGGGTAAATTCTAAGTAAGCTTTGATAAAGGAATAAAGTAAGAAGCTTGCGAGTAAAACTAGGATTGGTTTATCAAGTGGGTATGATCATATATGCCGAGGGCATATAGTAATCATAGAACAGGTATGGGTTTGTTGCATCAGTAGGGTATCTTGCAAGGGTTAGCTTGCATAATCCACTAGTAGCATTAGGCTTGCATCAATATCAGTATAAGCTTGCTAAAGTAGAGTGTCTTGCAAGTTTTAGCTTGCCTTGTGCAGAGCAGTGGTTGAAGTTCTCCTCGGCTTCTTCTTCGTAGTATCCTCCTTCCTCCTCGTATCCTTGGTCGGTACTAGCGTCTATGAATAAATACGAGGTACACAATCACCAAACAATACTTAACTACTTGCAATCATCACACACAAGGGTCCTATGGATGATCTAGCATCCTCCCTAACATTACAAGGTTAAGGCTTGATTTAATTCCTTTTATTTTTAGAAAAGTAATTTCTACTCATTGAAAAACTACTTAAGATTTAATATTCTCCAAACCAAGTATGGGATCATGTTGACACATGTCATAACCACATATTGTAGTTCATGGGAATGTGATTTAAAGTGGTGTCACAATTTAATAAGGTTTTACCCTTTTATTTTAATTACTTAAAGTGGCTAGAAATGCTTATGTAGCATTCTTTTATTTATTGAACATTATTTCTGCAAGTAAACCTATATATTTTTATATATTCGGAAAGGTATGGTTAAATGTGATTTTTGAGAGTTGGAATCAACTCAAAAGCTATTATGGTTTAAATTTGAAAAATGTTTGAATGCAGAAAAGCTTCTGCCTTGTTATTTTTACCATGGGTGATCTATAGATCCAAATGACTTGAATCCAACGGGCTTGGATTCAGCATTCACAGACCTTTCCAACAAAATTGGTTTCCTTCAATTTGGTGCACTGAAATGATCTGGATTGATTTTTGAAGTTGGGTACAGAAGTGTGTTTGAATTGAAATAGAAAAGGTTTAATTTGAATAACTGGGCTTGCGCGGGAAAAGTTACTGGGACGGCCTACTAAGCGCAGTGCTCCCGCGGGCTGCTTAAGTGGGTGTCCCCACTCGTCAGTGACACTGGGCTGGGCGAAGCGGTATGGGGCGACGTGGATCGTTCGATCTAGTTCTAATCTAACGGCTGGGAGTCATCGTCGACGCGAGACAACTCCGGCGAGAACAAAACCTAGCGCGGACAGTGAGGGTCGCTGGGGGCTCACCGGGGTACTGGCGAGGGTCGGCGAGGCGGGCGAACGACAAAGTCGATGACGGCGAACTCAGGGGTGGTCACGGCAGCTCCTGGGGTGGCTCCAATCGCTGGCTCCTTTCTTCTCCGGCAGCGGCAGGCTCCAGTGAAATTCTGGCAGGGTGGTGCTCGCCTTGCTCTGAGAACGGTGTGGCACGATCAGTGAGGAGAGGGGAGTGAGATGGTGTGAAGAATTCGTGCGGGTGTGGCCTCTATTTATAGTCGAGCGAGGGGACAGTCGGGGCCCACGGTGAGCTCGTCGGGGGCGAGGTTATAGGCGGCTAATGGCATGGGCAAGGGTAGGGGACGGTGCGGTGTCTCCTGGCGATGCTCAACGACATGGTCTCGAGGCATGGGGCGGTGGGGTTTGGTCTGGAACGGGTGGTGCTCTGCGCGGCAGAGGCGGCGTCTCTGACAGCGAGCGGTGGCTGTGCGGCACGGGGCGGCAAACGGGGATGTCTGGCGGTCTCCTGGGTTGATGGCGATCGTGTGTGCACGCGGTGAGGGCGGCGCGCGGTCTGTGGGTGATGGTCGAGGGTGGCGCTTTGGCGCACGCTGGGCATGGTCTAGGCGCGGCTTGTGCGCGTGGTCCATGGCTTGGCAACGCTTGCGGCTGGGACAGGGAGTGGCGATGGACGGTGGGCTGCCTCCCAGACAAGGTTGGCACGGCTAGTTCTTCCTCTAGCCTGCTGTCCACAATGGGGTGACATGGGGGTGCTCGGTTGTTCACCATTAATGGCAATGGCAAGCTCACAGGGGTGCTAGTGTTGGGCTAATCTTTCTAGATGATCTACTGAGCTGTGTGTGAGCTAACTAGGGAACAAGTTAGGCTCAAAACACTGCACACTATAGTGTTTGATGTTTTGTTTGATTTGTTTTTGCAACCTGTTTGATGAAATGGTCGCATGAAATCAAGTTTTAAATTTTGAAAAGATTTTGGTGGGTTTGCTAGATTGGTGCTGGTGAGTCTGCAGATGTTTTGGTTTTGAAAGTTGAGCTTGTTTGAATGGTTTTTGAAAAAGTGGGATCTTCCCATATGATAAAGATTCAATTTTGAATTGTCATTTAAACTATGCATTTTAAAGTTTCTGGATGATCACAAGGTGGGCCTTGATACCTTGTTATGAGTACATTCAAGGGGTGCAAAGATCCAGAAAAGTTTCTGTTAGGTTCTGAAAGTTTGAGACAGCCAAAGTAGGCATGGGAGTTAAATTGGCCAAAATGACCATTCATTTTATATATGTGTTTTGATTTACTTGTCTTTAGGAAAAGTGTGGGAAATGTTTTAGATGATGTTTATTTCACCTAAAAACATTTACAAGCAATGGATCACACAAACAAGGTGGTTTAAAACAATTTCAAAATCAATGCATACACATATGCATGCATTCATGATTTTATTTAGAAAAGTTTTTGTTAACCCTAATCTTGATGATTAGAATTTGATGATCCAAGCTTATTATTTTTGGGATGTTACAGATATGTTCCATGAAGGGTTGAGCATGCGTTTAGGTACAGTAGTGCACCCCTGCAGGGTAAATCTTTTTGAGAAGCCGTGTGTCCACAGTTATGGACGCCTCAGGAGTAGAGTGTCATGATCATAGACAACGCCACTAATATTTTGCCTCTAATAATATGATTAGTAATTAGCCTTATCAATTAAACACCTGCTTAACTAAAATTGCCACCGTGTGTGTTTTGTAAGGGGACTTCCTCGACTGGTCTTCGAGGGGGAAATCTTTGGATGGGTTATGGTTGGTGTTGTATATAGTTATCGTATAGTGCTCTCTTATCTCGCTCCAATAGCCGAAGTTGTAGTGTATCTCTATAAGTTATATAGTGCAAGCTTGCTGCCGCTAAGCCCACCATACCTATGTAGGCGAGGACCGCCGAATTCTAGTCTCGCCGTGTACTGGCCTCAGTACTGACCGCTCTCTTTCTGTTTTTCCTTTGCCCTTTGTCGGCACCCTTTGGCTTTGACAGGTATGTGATTGGCGACGTTAGCAAGGTTACCCTTCCGGCTTGGCCTGGGCAGGGTTAGACACCGTTTGGTTATTCTTCAGGACTCTTAGTCCCATTTGGATCTTGTCCGTACTCGGATACTGTTTGGCTTTCTTTGTGGTTTGTATCATTTGTATTCTTGACTCATCAAGTCGTTGTTGTATATATAAGTTCTTGTGGACTCTGTGGTAAACTACTGTGATGTAACTACTTGTATTCAAATCCCACCCACACGAAAGTGTCTGGTGGGCGTCTTTGAATCGCTTCTATGCGGATTTTGGCGGAAAATGCTGAGATCTGCATAGACCCGATTCGGGGGCGTTACAAGTGGTATCAGAGCAAAGGTTTACGATACCCCACTGGTCCAGCCTGTAGGATAACCTAGCTAACGGCCGATGTCTAGTGTCAAAACTATTTTGCTACAAATGTGTTGGATAGATCTGATTAGCTCTGATTTTACTCCTTACCTCTATTCTTTCTCTTCTTATCTTTGTGTGTTATAATCTTCCCTCTTACCTTGTTCAAGTATAGGACTCTCGTGGATGGGTTTTCCGTTGTACCTTTAGTGTTTCTCTTCCTCCTTTTTGTAACGGTGGCGCTACATCTGGATTCCGCTCTATGTAACCTCTCTTCCGATGCTTTCGGTGTTTTGCGACTTCTAAGACGAAAACATCGTCATCTTTCCGAATCTTTGTGAATACTCCTTGCCAAGATTGCCAGTCTAAATTTCAAGAGTTTTGTTGCACAATCCCCTTATTCATGTACAAAGTAATGCTTAGAGTGCGGAATGGAGTCGCGACCATACCACTACTCTTATCATTAGTTCTTGGGCATTGAACAAGTGTATTAATGTGACTAATACTCCCTTTCTTGGAAGTTAGAGATGATCTTGTGGTCCCTTTCTTCGCCATTGTTTTCCGGAGTGTTTCCTCGAAGAACATGAACAACAACCCTTGATGGTGGTGTCGATGATTTCAAGACGGAGCAAGAATTCTTGTTAGTGGTGTCGCGACCATCACCCTGGTGCAAGAAGATCCGATCATCAAACCTCCTTCCCCCGCCGGTGTCCTTGCTTGGATCTCGGGACGCGATCCTTGTTAGTGGTGTCGAGTTGTAATGCCCAGAAATATTAAAAATTAGAAATTGATTGTTATTTTATTTTGTGCATCATTATGACATCATCATGCATATTTTATCCCTAAAATTATTTTATCAAACCATATTTTGTTTTACCAAATATCCATGTGGTTTTATTAAACCTGTCTCTTGTTCTTATTTTAAAATCAAAACAAATAATATTTCTCGCAGCAAAAAGCTTTTCTTATTTTATAAATAAAATTAGGCTAAAAGACCATATAATGTTTTGGCCTAAAACTAGTCTCATTTAGTCTATTTTAGACTAGATAAATATCTCAATCCCCTTTTCTTTCCTCAAAACCTAGACCTAATCCCAGAGCCACACCCAGCCGCCGCCGCCAGCTACACGCACGCTCGCGAGGCAGCACACACACACGCACCCGCAGCGCACCCAGCACACATGCACCCCTTGCACGCACGACCCCCCCCACACACGCACTAGACCCAAATCCAACACAGTACACCAAACACACACCACGCGACCCACACCCCACGCGGGACACACACACGCGATCCCCATCCCCCGATCCCATCGTCTTCCCGCCGCCAGTTGCCTCCCGCCTCCAGCGCCGCCCCTTCTCTCCCTGCGGGCTCACTCCGGCCGCCGCCTTCACTCTGCCCGAGCGCGCGCTGATGCCGCTGGACCCATCGCCCTCGACCTCGCCTCAACCACCGGTCGCCGTCCTCCGGCCCTGCTGCCGCAAAATAGCCCCTCTAGCCTCCGTCTCTCCGCCCTTCCCCGAGCACCTCCTCTGGCCACCCTCGTCGAGCTCCTACAGCAAGCCGACGCCACCGCCCGGGCCCTTCTCGCTGCCATCAGACCCTGCGCCGCCGTGGCCCTGGCCGTGCGCCCTGCTGCTGACCTGCAGGAGGTTGTCCTCGTCGAGCTCTGCTGTCTGGTGCGTCGCCGGCCTCTCCACCGCCCCGGGCCCGCGCGTCGAGGCCAGCGTCGACACCGCCCTACTGCCTTCCTGCTTGGCCTCCCGCAGTACCCTGTCTGCAAGGTGCTCGAGCCAAAGACGATGAGACATGGTCGACTCGGAACACACATGTGACTTGTTCAACTTGTGGTTGTTGCAACCGTACAAGTAGATGGTGTTTGTGTTGCTCCAAATCAAAAATCAAGACGAAGCTTGTCTTGTGTGGGTGGCATGCATGAGCCAGTGGATCCCGAGTTACTCGTGTCGGACGCAATGGCAACCTCGACCCGAAGACATGAAACCAAGTTCGGCACCGACACCCGAAAACTTCGAAAAGGACGCCAAGGTCTCCCTCATGGAACACATGGTCTCCTTAACGGGCTTGAAGACCCCGATTCCGTGGATCCGAAGACCGATCCCGGCGAGACCGAACCCCCAGGATCGCCAAACCTTCATGTGTGACCCCTCTTTCTGAGACCCCTATATGTTTATAATATACGAATATACTTGTTGCCTATAACCATTCATACTCGTATATATATATATATTGTGTAGTTTGGGGGCCTTATGCCGATTCACCTAAATAAATATGGAGACCATACGCGGGTTATATTTATATTATCTCAACTCCATTTAAATTTATGTAGCGAACCGATTGCCATGCTTTGCCTTGTTAATTCAACATTTAAATTGCGGGGTAGATAAACAACTTGAACCATAATATTTATTTGCCAGGATTTCAATTCCGCTTGATATTGCTAATTAGGGCCGCATATCTCCATGCCATGCATCATATCATAAACATACCGGATCTTCCGTCTAGTATTAAATATTGCACCGGTTATTCTTTCTAGTGTTTGCTTCTTCACCGGATAGGACGATGAGTCGATGCGAGATACGACAAGCCTTCGGTTTCTCTACTTTGTCTCACAGACGAGCATTCTCCCCCTTCTACCTATTTTGTATTTATAGTCTTTACTCCCTTCCTTTGTCTACTGCTATCCCTATTGTCGATGCTTTAGTACTGTTCCCTTTATTTACCAGCTCCACTATATTGCCTTGGTTATCCTATTGCCTTGTTTGACTAGCTAGTTTTATCCTTGCGAGTCGTAGGCATGCTTAGTATTGCTCTCATACAGGTTGAACATGATACTTGGATATTGTTGGTAATAAGATAATTAATCTGGTGATGTTGGTTATGGTTTCACCTAATGATAAGGCCCCGGCAGGGCCCACCTTTGGGAACTGCTTGAGCCGACCTAGGACCCTTTCGTTCTACGATACCAGTTCTGAGTTGATCACGCTAACCAAACGTGGGGCCTCTGGGATTCCCCCTCAACTACCGACGCTATTCGTATATCCAGAGGGTTACAAAATTGGTTTTCCATTTGGTGCATATGCATAATATGTCCTCGGACATGTGTGATTTGATATGTCTTCGGACTTGATGTTTTGGTGGATTGCCATGGCTTGCATACATAAATCACGGTACACGGTGGTGGCACCCACGGTGTGTACAAGTTACCCCGCAGGGCCCGATCCACCAGTAGGCGCAAACTCTGTGCCTTCCTTGAGAATCGTCGTACCTCTTGGTTGGTTCCCCATAGTAGGTGATGCCTTTGGATATGCGCGTAGTTATGGGACAGTTCTTGTGAGATTTGGACGACACGCGTGATATGTTGCCTGAAGGGTTGAGCATGTGTTTGGGTATAGTAGTGCACCCCTGCAGGGTAAATCTTTTCGAGAAGCCGTGTGTCCACGGTTATGGACGCCTCAGGAGTACAGTGTCATGATCATAAACAACGCCACTAATGTTTTGCCTCTAATAATATGATTAGTAATTAGTCTTATCAACTAAACACCTGCTTAACTAAAATTGCCACTATGTGTGTTCTGTAAGGGGACCTCCTCGACTGGTCTTCAAGGGGGAAATCTTCGGATGGGTTATGGTTGGTGTTGTATATAGTTATCGTATAGTGCTCTCTTATCTCGCTCCAATAGCCGAAGTTGTAGTGTGTCTCTATAAGTTATATATTGCAAGCTTTGCTGCCGCTAAGCCCACCATACCTATGTAGGCGAGGACCGTCGAATTCTAGTCTCACCGTGCACTGGCTCAGTACTGACCGCTCTCTTTCTGTTTTTCCTTTGCCCTTTGTTGGCACCCTTTGGCTTTGACAGGTATGTGATTGTCGACGTTAGCAAGGTTACCCTTCCGGCTTGGCCTGGGTAGGGTTAGACACCGTTTGGTTATTCTTCAGGACTCTTAGTCCCATTTGGATTTTGTCCGTACTCGGATACTATTTGGCTTTCTTTGTGGTTTGTATCATTTGTATTCTTGACTCGTCAAGTCGTTGTTGTATATATAACTTCTTGTGGACTCTGTTGTAAACTACTGTGATGTAACTACTTGTATTCAAATCCCACCCACACGAAAGTGTCTGGTGGGCGTCTTTGAATCGCTTCTATGCGGATTTTGGCGGAAAATGCTGAGATCTGCATAGACCCGATTCGGGGGCGTTACAAAACATAACAAAGTTGATACTAAACAAGCATGGAGCATCAAAAATTATAGATACGTTTATGACGTATCAAGCATCCCCAAGCTTAACTCCTGCTCGTCCTCGAGTAGGTAAGTGATAAAAAGAATTATTTTTGAGGTGACATGCACCATCACAACCTTGATCAAACTATTGTAAAGCATTGATAGCTGGGATCAAAGTACTCTAAACATGAGCATGAAAGATGTAGTTCTAATAATAAGACATAGAAACTATGTTGTAACATGAAAAGGTACAAACAAAGATCATGAATAACAATGCATTGAAAGACATTTGTTTGTTTCACATATAGAAAAATAGCATGTGTGGTATTCAGCTTGTTCTTCATGGTATATCAAAACATAAATGCATAGGACACCTTCAAAGTTCATAAGGGTGACTAGATACAAATAGTTTAAGAACAAGCAATATCAACATTATGAATCAATTAATAAGTTTTGGGACAATGCACATTGAACTAAGAATGACAACTATGCTCTCTTAATTGGTGCCTAAAGATAGAAGATGGAGACTCAACATGAAAGTAAAAGAAAGGCCCTTCATAGAGGGAAGCAGGGATTTCAAGCTTCATAAAGAGCTTCCAAAAATTATGGTACTTATTAGCCTTTAGCTCTCATTTCCCCTATCATAAGCATCTTGAAGTGATTAAGGTTAAAGTGAAACAAATATGGAGTATATGCTTGACAAATCATAAGTTGACAATCTCGTGTCCCTTGAGTACGAGGGTCGTTCCTCATGTAACTCAACTTTAGTCACAAGCAAGTTCTTGTCATTGTAAGTATATGTGTATCATAGAGAACCGCCAACGGGGTACCACTTGCCCCATGACACAGGAGCTATCCCATATCAAAATAACAAGGAAACAGACAGTGAGCATCTCAGCAATCTTCTTATTTGCCATGGGTATGGTGCTATATTTTTTTTATCTTTTTTTCTATATTTTTTCTGAAGATGCTGCAAGTTTCCGCCATGATTAGGCATGGCTTAGGATATCCACCCAGGCGTTTCTCTAACACATATATAATACTCCATGAACTTACAAGCTCCCCTTTTATTTCACATCGCCGACATCCGTAAACAAAAGATCATGATATCAACTGGGTAATATGTACAGGTGTTGAAAGTGTTCCCCATGACATCATGGTTCTGCTAATTCCCAACTTATAAGTGCAAGCATATACAACATAGATAACACAATGGTTCAAGTTTATTAGGTGCAAGAAATAAAGTGTGCCATCAAGTTTGTGAGAGCTTTAATCACTAATTTTCACATAACAAGTTTAATTTGGAAGATAGATAAAAACATGAATATACTTGGAATGGTGTAACACACCATGCATAGGAATTTATAGTGGACTCTATGGAATAACTTGGTTTCTTGGGAGTTGGATGCATGAGTAGAGCTTACTCAGTACAAGTGGAGGCTAGCAAAAGACTGGGAGTGACCAACTAAGAGAGAAATAATGGCCATAATCATGCAAAGCGACAAAACATTATTAACTAAAGCATAAAGTGATATCACAAGTCAAAAACTAAATGATCATAGAGGCTAAGGTGAATGGTTCATAGTCTTAACATGGTGTAAGCATGTGCCAAGTCAACCTAAATAAAGCATCAAAGGAGAATACCATAATATTATGCTTTTATATGCTAAAACAACGCATGATCTTTCAAGGCACATTCAGCAATCTCAATTTTTTGGAACAAGTCATGCTACAGCAATAATCACTAAGCATAAGGTAAAAGCAACATCTAGCGTGACATGATAAAGTCTAAGCCATAGTCAAAACAACCTCCTTTTTATACCACCTAAGCATGAAGCTTCCTACTCTTTTCCAACACCAATCGACTTATTTGAAACAACTCGCAAAGATAATAATCAATAAAGATTAGTGAGCATGTCTCACAAATCCACAAAGAAGAACTAAAAAGTTCTAAGCAAAAAGCAGAATAAAACTAAAGCTAAACGCAATGCTAGCAAAAGTGAATACTCATAGAACAATAAGAGTGAAAACTAGAGTGTTCTAGGCAATGAAATCAGAGTGTGTCTCTCCCCAAAAGAAGTGTGTTGGCATCCAACCAACTTATTGCAGCAAACAAAGCAAAGTAAAACTAAAAACAAAAACAAAGACGCTCCAAGAACAACACAATAGTGCATGAAACAATAAAAATGAAGTGTCTAGAAAGAGACATGAGATTTTTATTGATGAAGAAGGGGATGCCATGGGAATCCCCAAGCTTTGACGCTTGTACCTCTTGAATATTTCTTGGGTGACACAGGTGGCATCCCCAAGCTTGAGCTTTTGTCCATTCTTCATCTCATCACATCATTCTTCCCCTACACTTGAAAATTTCCTTCATACAAAACTTCACACAATCTTCATTAGCAACATTAGTGTATTCAAGATAATCAGTCTTTGGGTTCAGTTTCAACACAAGTAAAACTTCCATTAAAACACAAGCTACTGTAGCAATTCCTTGTAAAATCTCAAGTGATCAAAGAGAACTAAAAAATAAACCGGTAAGAGGCAAATGCAAATAATGGCAGAAATCTGTCAAAACAGACCAGTAGGTAGAAACCGATTTTTTAGAAGACCTTGTGTTGCTCAAATCAAAAAGTGTTGAAATAACTAAAGTTAGATAAAAACTTGGGGCATATACTTAGAAAATTACAGATCAATCTGACATACATGTATTGTTCACGAATTTTTACAGTGAAGCACAAAAATCTGTTTCGGGACAGCAACTTCCTCAGATCTTACCTCTCTCTCATTAGAGGTTATTCTTGGCACAAAAACCACACAAAACGGATAAGGATAGTTTATTACAGAGGCAATAACTTCCAAGACTCAACAAAAGAAAAACTCACTGAAAGCAAAAATATAATGGGTTGTCTCCCAAAAGCTCTTTCTTTATAGCCATTAAGATATGCATGATAATTTCAATGATGCTCACATAAGAAATATGAATTGAAGTAAAAGAGAGCATCAAGAAGCAAATTAAAAACACATTTAAGTATAACCCACTTCCTATGCATAGGAATCTTGTACGCAAATAAATTCACAAAGAACAAAGTGATAAGCATAGGAAGATAAAACAAGAGTAACTTCAGAATTTTCAACATAAAGAGGGGAAACTTAATATTTTTGAGATGCATAAGACCATGTTTCCCTCTCTCATTATAACTTTCAGTAGCATCATGAATGAAATTAACAATATAGCTATCACATAAAACATTCTTATCATGAGCCACATGCATAAAATGATCATTACTCTCCACATAAGCATAATCATTCTTATTAATCATAGTGGGAGAAAATTCAATAAAATAACTATCATTATTATTCTCATCACCATAGTCATCAAATATAGGAGGCATATTGTAATCATAATTAATTTTCTCATCAATAGTAGGTGTACTGAAAATATAATATTCATCATTGTAATCATCATATATTGGAGGTATAGTATCATCATAGCAAATTTTCTCCTCTAAAGCCGGTGGACTGAAAATATCATATTTATCATTGTAATCATCATATATTGGAGGTATAGTATCATCATAACAGATTTTCTCCTCTAAAGCCGGGGAACTAAAAATATCATTTTCATAAAAACTAGCTTCCCCAAGCTTAGACTTTTCCATAGCATTAGCAATAATGGTGTTCAAAGAATTTATATTAATAACATTGCTATTAGCATGCAAATAAAGTTCCATAGGTTTTTTAATTTTCTCTTTAAACACTTCATGTCCTAACTCAAGATAAATACTATAAAGCTCTCTAATTTTGTTGTTGTTTTCCATTAAGCCTAACTAGTGAAAACAAGAAACAAAAAGATATATTTGCAGAATCTAAAGGAAATTACTTCGAGCACTCAGACACGAGCAATAGTACTAGAAGATAGCATAGTAGCCAGAGGATGTGAGTACCTTTTACCTTACCTCCCCGACAATGACGCCAGAAAAGAGCTTGATGTCTACGCATGCTTCTATTCTTGTAGACAGTGTTGGGCCTCCAAGTGCAAAGGTTTGTAGAACAGCAGCAAGTTTCCCTTAAGTGGATCACCCAAGGTTTATCGAACTCAGGGAGGAAGTGGTCAAAGGTATCCCTCTCAAGAAATCCTGCAATCAAGATACAAGAAGTATCTTGTGTCCCCAACACACCCAATACACTTATCAGGTGTATAGGTGCACTAGTTCGGCGAAGAGATAGTGAAATAAACAAGTAATATGGATGATGTAAGTGGTAATAAACAAGTGTCACCTTGAGCGCTAGATGGTTCCAACAAGCACCACAATTTTATAGAGACATCCAACTCAAAATATAACTCATGCTAAGTATTTCTATAATCTTTAGCCTAAGTGCCACACGGTGTGCACACTGTCAACTTCACACACGTGGGAATAGCCGGAGATTACAGTTAAAGCACTTGAGTAGAAGAGTAGATCTACTTGATTACAAAGCTCATGATCATAATAAGATCACGCATAGAGAGAGATGGACACATAGCTACCGGTAGAGCCCTTAGCCTCGAGGGAGAACTACTCCCTCCTCATCATGGGAGTTAGAAATGGCGATGGAGATGGTGGTGGATTCAATAGAGATGGCTCTGGGGGCAATTCCCCGTCTCGGTAGGGTGCCGGAACAGAGACTTCTGTCCCCTGAATCTCCTCTTCGATGGCGGCAGCGCTGCAGAACTTTTTGTGGAGATCCGATCCACGTAGGGTTTACGTCTTGGGGATACATATATATTGGCAAAAGGGCAAGGTCGGTGGAGCCTCGAGGGGCCCACACCACCCGGTGGCGTGGCCTAGGGTGGTCCTGCGCCACTCTATGGAGTGGCCGCCTCGTGGCTCCCCCCTCCGGTCTCCGTGTCGTGTCAGGAAAATATTGACTTTGTCTTTTGTTCTGTCCAATTCCAAGAATATTTCTTTACTAGATTTTCTAAAACCAAAAACAGTAGAAAACAGGCAACTGGCACTGCAACATCTTGTCAATAGGTTAGTTCCAGAAAATGTATAAAAATACCTCAAAGTATAGACAAAACATAACAAAGTTGATACTAAACAAGCATGGAGCATCAAAAATTATAGATACGTTATGACGTATCAGCAGCTTTCTTGCCTCCCTTCTTGAAGTTTCCCTTGTTATTAGGCTTGCCCTGCTTCTTTAAATTGGTGGTATTATTGACCATCAACACTTGGTGCTCTTTCTTAATCTCCACTTCAGCAGTTTTCAACATGAAGAAGAGTTTAGGCAATGTCTTATTCATGCACCGCATGTTGTAGTTAATCACAAAGTTCTTATAACTAGGTGGCAGTGATTGGAGGACACGATGAATCCCCAACATATTAGAAATCGTTATTCCCAAATCTTGGAGTTTGTTTGCGTGCCTAGAAATTTTGAGCACATGCTCTCTAACGGAGCTGCCCTCTTCCATCTTACGGTTAAAGAACTTCTCAGAAGCTTCATAGCTTTCCACGGCCGCATGAGTTTCAAATATCATTTTGAGATCATTGATTATATCATGAGGGTCGCGATTCTCAAAGCGCTTCTGAAGCTCCGATTCTAAACCGTACAGGATGGCACACCGAACTGTGGAGTAGTGATTCTTACGAGTGAGGTAAACATTTTTGACCTCATCGGTAGCATCCTCTGCAGGCAGGTCACCTAGTGGTGCATCAAGCACATGGGTCATATGACCAGCATTGAGGACAATCCTCATGTTATGGAACCAGTCCGTGAAATTGCTTCCATTGTTTTTCGGCTTTTCTTTCTCTAGGAATGCATTAAAGTTGATGGTAGGGGCCGCCATGATCTACAACATTTTTGCAAAGAATTTAGATGAAGTTTATGATAAATTGAATTCAAATTTAATCCTTAAATTAGGTGAACTCCCACTCAAAACAACATCCCTCATGTTGCTTGAGTGATTACACGAACCAAATCCACTACACCAAGTCCGATCTTCACAAGAGAAGATGTAGCTTCAAAGGCGAACAATCAACATGTTCATAATATCATTCATATGACTCATGCTTTACCTTTCGGTATTCCGTGTTCCGAGGCCATGTCTGTACATGCCAGGCTCGTCAAGTTTAACCTTAGTATCCGCATGTGCAAATCTGGCTTGTTCCTGTTGTATGCACACGAAGAATCTATAACACCCAATCATCATGAGATGCTTCGAAACGATGAGTCTTAGCAATAGTGCCTACTAAGGACGAACATTTTATTACTTGAAATTTAGTGAGGGGATCATCTTATAGTGCTACCGTCGCGATCTAAGCAATATAAGATGCATGAAGGATTAACATCACATTCAATTCACAATATGTGATATGATATGACCTTTCTTCTTGTGCCGTTGATCTCCATCTCCAAAACATGAACATGATCTCCATCATCACCAACATGACGTCAAGGTCTGTGGCCCCACTTCATGATTGTCCATCACTAATAGGAACTACTACAACTACTTGAAATAAAGATATTACATGATGAATAGACAAGCAAGTCTTAACAAATTTAAAGACAACCATTAGGCTCCTGCCGGTTGCCATAATACAATAAAGATAATCTCATACATAAAATATAATCACAATCTCATCATGGCCGTATCACATCACATGCCCCTGCAAAAACAAGTTAGGCACCTCTAATTTTCTTTGCATATTTTACGTGGCTTGGGGCTTTCGAATAAGAACCGTTCTTACCTATGAACAAGAACCACAATGCTGATACAAGTGTTGTCAGATGCAGATTGTAAATTGGATCTTAACAATGGTGGGAGAGACAGACACCCGCAAAGCCACTTGTACAATACAAGTTGCATGTCAAGCGTGGAGCAATTCTCATGTGCGTTGACATGTAAGGTTAGCCCGAGCCACTTCATGCTACCATCCCGCAAGATGCAAAGTACACGACAAGAAAATGACAACAAAAGCATCAACGCCCACAAAACCATTGTTTTCTACTCGTGCAACAGATCTACGCATAGACATGGCTCTGATACCACTGTAGGGTTCGTAGCATAGAAAACAAAAAATTCTACCACAAGAATGAATAAAACCAAGTTCTAATGGCAAAGCCAATATCTAATCTACAACATAGGTGCAACGAGATATATGAGAACTAACCCTCAAAGATCCAAAGCCTAAACGAGATCTAATCTCGTGGTTGATGACGACGATCCTTCCGGCGCTACGATCCGGCAACGCTTCCGCACTCGGTCACATGTACATAGTCGATGAAGACTTTCCTCTCCCTATTCCAGCAAGCAGCGGAGGTAGTAGATCCCCTCGGAATCCTAGTAGCACAATAGCGTGGTGGTGGTGGAGGAGAATTTCTGTAGGGCTTCGCCTAAGCCGGAGCAGGAAGAAGGAGGAGGGAGGAGAGGTGGCAGCTAGGGTTGGGTGAAGGAGCAAGGGGGCCGGCCACCCCTCCCCTCTATTTATAAAGGGAGGGTGCGACTAGGGCTCCCCCTTTACCCCCACCTCCTAGGGTCGGCGCAAGAGGGAGGGGGAAGTTACCTTCCCCCCAAGTCTTATCCCCTATTTTCTAGGGATTCTCCCTTATCCCTATGAGGCTGGCCGGTTGGGCTTATAGGGCCTGGTGCGGCTGGCCCATGGGGCCCCACATCATTCCCTTAGCCCATGTGGCCCCTCCCGGGGTGGTGGGCCCACTGGTGGACCTCTAGAACCTTCTAGAAGCTTCGGTCAAAATATAGAAACTTTTCCTGAACCCTGGAAGATGACTTCCATTATATGAATCTTATTATCCGGACTATTCTGTACCTCCTCGTGATGTCATGGATCCCATCCAAGAATCCGAACAACATTCGGTCTCCAACTCACATTCCATATCTACTTAAACAACATCGAACCTTAAGTGTGCCACCCTACGGTTCGCGAACTATGCAGACATGACCGAGACACCTCTCTGATCAATAACCAATAGCGGGACCTGGAGATCCATAATGGCTCCCACATATTCAATGATGACTTCATGATCGAAAGAACCATTAACATATGATACCGATTCCCTTCATTGCGCGATACTCTACTTATCTGAGGTTCGATCATCGGTATCTCCATACGTAGTTCAACCTCATTACCGATAAGTACTCTTTTCTTGTACCGTGATATGACATCCCTTGTGACCTAGTCACGTGCTTGCAAGCCAATTGGATGACATTCCACCGAGAGGGCCCATAGTATATCTATCCATCATCTGAATGGACAAATCCCTTCTTGATCCATGAGCTTCAACACATACTTTCAGAATACCCAATGCCACCTTTATAACCACCCAGTTACAACATGGCGTTTGATGTCATCAAAGCACTCATACGGTGATGGTGACTAACATGATCTCATGGTCGAAGGATTACGTTACTATGTATTTGAAAGCTTGTAGCAAAACAAACTTAATGACTCGATCTTATCCTATGCTTACTATGGGTGTTTGTCCATCACATCATTCTCCTAATGAAATTATTTTGTTATTAATAACATCCCATGTTTATGATCAGGAAACCATGATCATCTATTAATTAACAAGCTAGCTTAACAAGAGGCTTACTAGGGACTCTTTTATGTTTACAATACACACAAGTATCAGTGTTTCCTATTAATACAATTATAGCATGGGATGTAAACATTTATCATAAACACAAAGATATAATAATAACCACTTTATTATTGCCTCTTGGGAATATCTCCAACACTAGGGTAGCGGCCCGGCTCTCTGAGGCAATGAGGGTCACTATGACCGCTTGGTCGCATGGTGGATGGTTCTGGAACTTGCACGCGGTGCCGCCTAATGGCACCGCGTTGGGGGTGGGAGTCGCCGGATTGGCGGGGAGTGGCTGGACCTCATCTTATGTCATGGTTGGCACCTCGCCAAGATCGAGGCCTCCGTGATGCGGGTGGAACAGTGACGTCGCTAATCATTGTCTGCGGGTCTGGATTGAAAGGCGGGCGACGTGGGGGCTATTGGCTTCAGCCTATTAATAACGGTGGTTTGGCTCTATCGATCTTATTTTGCCAAGTCATCTTTTTGCCAGATGTCAACCTCTTCAATTTGGCTGCCGACGAGTTTCAGTCTTTCCCGTCGGAGATATATATGGATTGGAGTATATGGCCCCTGGTTATGTTATCGACCAGCACGACTTCGAGTGTGTGTGGCACGAAGCTTCAATTTCTTATTGGTGTCATGAAACATGTCTAAGGGTGTGTTTGTTTGGGCTACAACTATTGAAAAGCAGTTGTAGAAAAGAAGATATGAAAAATCAGCTTTAGGAGCAGTTGTTGGAAGAAGAGATTTGATGTTTGGCAAGAAGACTTCTGATGCCTTCTATTGCTGGTTTTCAGACCGAGATGTCTGAAATGCCGAGTGTAGAAGATTGTTATACAAGTGTTGGTTTAAAATGAATTAGCTATCTCTAACTGGGTTTTCCATAATAGTCATTTTTAAGAGCATACGTACCATAATTTACCTTCTTTTGTCTAGAAGAATTGTAAACACATTACTAGGATAATGTTGGGTTTCTACTAGTGCTTTTCTTACATGCTAAATTAATTGATCCACGGCCTAAGGTAGGGCCCATGATGATATCTGGTGTTATCTTTTTCTTTTGAATAGAGGTGTTATCCAAATCCATGGAGAAATAAACCCCGTCTCTCTCTCTCCTAGTTTCTCTAGATCGAGAGGAAAATTAAATGGAGGTGTTATCCAAATCCGTCGCCCCCACGCCCAGGAATCACCGCCGCCCCTGATGACTGCAAGTGCACAGATCAATTGTAGCTAGTTTCGAAGTAAAGATATTGAACCCATAGAGAGCTATTGGTAAAGGTCTTAATGCCCCTCGTCACTATCTACCGAAGGATACTTGTGAGTTGCCTTTGATCTCAAGTAAAGAGTGTTTAAAAGGTTTTTGGTTTTGTGCAGAAAAGTAATTAAAACAATTAAAAGAAAGCAAGTAACGAGATTGTATTAAAGTGTGTGGGAATGCAATAGGGCTAAAACGTTATCGGGGATGTAGGATACTCCTCTATCATGGTGTTGTCATTATTAATAATTTAAGATAACATACTTCATGTGTCATGATATGTGTGGAGAGAGCTACATAATAAGATGTTCACTACAAGGCTCGTAGGAAGCCACTTTGTTGAGCCAAGAGTGAGGTCACCTCTAAATAACCACTACGATGCCTAAGAGCAATCATCCATACAGACCACCGCAATTAAGGGTTTTCCCATGGATAATTAGCTTAGGGAGTTCCTCTTTATTCCTCCTTTGACCGTGCAGTTCACGAGCTGGTGCCAATCTGTCACGAGGCCAATTCAGGTACGATCCCAAAGCACGTCCAAAGGGTTTCTCCCTCCCTTTAGTCTCGGGTGCAAATGGTATATAGTCGACTTTCACATACCATCTAAAGGGAGAGATCAAACACAAATCATAAATTAATCATAGACCGGCAAGTCATATGGACACAAGAATAGATCATCTTTAATGCAAATTCATAATAGTGCTAGGGTTTCTCCATCTCCCCAAGAACAAAGTAATTAAACACATGGAAGTAATCAACAACAACATCATAATCAAATAGATGGATGAAAGTAATGAAATACATCTAGTGCAAACCACAATTGGATATGGAATTACAACAAGATCTAATGGATGAAGGATAGAGGTAATGGTGGTGATGTATATGAAGCGGTTGATGATGAAGGGGATGATGCGTTGTCCTCCAATGATCCGTGGATTAGCAGGGATTTATCCCCATCTAAGTTCCTCCTTCAGATCTCTTTTAGATGTGTTTTTTCGTGGTTTCTGGTGGTTGTGAATGTCGGATCCCTCTGCCATCTTGGCTAGGGGAAAGTATTTTACGAGGCAGTCCCAATAGAACCTGGTACGGGCAGACGGTACGGGCGGGCCCTTCCCATACTGCAGGTCGTTATCGGCACTGGTTGCCTCTCCTCGATTGGTATTTTTCCAGGAGCGAAGGTAAATCCATAAAATGACTTTTATCACTTAAAAATATCATATTATAATATAATATGACAACTCTAATTGGTATTTTCACAATAGACTTAATCAATTTGGAACTTGTTGAAATAAAGACAAAAAGGTGTGTGCGAACACCGTGAAATACAAAGATCCTTACTCTATTTATGCAAAAACAATAGGTAAAAATGCTTAAATTTTGGACTCATCAACTCCCCCAAGCTAGGCTCTTGCTCGTCCCCCGGCAAGATGGTGGCTTATGGACAAGATCATCATGTTCATGAGACACAAGTCGTTACAATAAATGAGGCAAAAAATTGAAACAAGAATAAAATATCGGATGTAAAGAAGCGTCGAGGGTATTATCATACCCTTACATATTACATGACTTAGAGGCTTCCACACCTTCTCTGGTATTAATGAAATTATAAGAAGCTTCTAGTGATTTAACATATCATATAATCATTGAGTTTAGAAATATTGAGCACTTGGTTTAGTAATGAAGATTCATGATCATTTTTCTTTCTTATACTATTGATTCTTTTGATAGCCTCTCTCTCTCTTTGGTTCTTTTGGATTTTGTCTATCTATGCATATATTTTATTCTTTTCTTCTTTTTTCTCTTTCTCTTTTTTTAAGTACAACTATTTGATCATGCTCACGACTTTGATGGCTACTGAGAAAACTCTTAATTATAATATGCTACCAGAATTCTTCGCATAGCCTAATTAATACTCTTGTCGGGGTGGAAGTCCCTAAAATCATGACAATTGTACAAGTATCATAACACTCAACCTAGTTCAATCATCTAATATAATAATCATGAATCATAACATACTTCAAATATCATAAAGTCTTGCAACCCAATGGATATAAATCACCTCTTGAACAAGGGAACTCGAAGTTGATGCAACTAATGCAAACTCTGTAATTAAAGTCTAAATGCACACGGAAAAGTAAACATGCTAAAAATTGTAAGATAGATTACAAGGCTCTCACAGATCCCTCCAAGCTTGGAATCAAACCGGGTGGATCGAATAATTCCTTGTGTTTATTTGATACAGTGGCACACCCTTTAGTCTGCAGAGGGGTGACCCTTTGAAGCATGAAGGCTTGCTCGAAGCGTCTTGTTTGATTCGGATATGATGTTGCTCTCTAACTTTCTCCAACTGCTCCATAAGATCTTTGTACATCTCTATTGTTTCCTTCTGAGTGTTGATGGATCAAAGGCTGATGTTGAGATTTTCTTCGAGTCCTTTCATTATCTTCATGTCCATCTGATCCAGATAATGATGCAACAGTTCAATATGGTTAGAAGATCCTGGAGATTTTACCTCAATCTTCTTGATACGACGGTCGAGGGAATCTAGGGATGATTGGATCTTCTCCCCATGTTCTTTTGCCTTCTTCAAGTAGATTTCTCTATCTTCTAAATCAAGTTAAACTTCTTTGGAATCTCCTTTTTTTGCCAACACTAAGGCTAAACACCTTACACCCATCTTGTATTGTTTCTATAAGCTTGAATTCGTCCTTGACGTGCATCTCCTTCTTGTTTGGTTCAGTAGCCTTGACTTCCTCCGTGATTCTTGAAGACTATCCATGGGGATCTTCTCTCCCTTGAGCGAAACTACATGGATATTAACATTGTTCTAAGGTTCTTGGAAGGAAGAGGCGACGAGAAGGAGATATGTTTTGACAATATAAACAAAGAGGCCTTCTAAGGAGTATTATAAGAGGTTATAAGTAGGAGGAAACATGTACTGGAAGGAAAAAAGGCTGGCCAAGAAAATAATCTCAACAAATATGGAAATAAATAAACGAAAACGGAAGAAAATACGATCGTAATGACCACTCGGTATGAGCGGGTGCCCGTACGACACGCCCATACTGGGTCATTTCCACGCGAACACGGCTTTTGAAGTGGTAACCAGTCAACCGACTAAGAAGTATGGGCAGGTCCCGCTCGTACTGTCTGTCCGTACTGACTTTTACCGACTTTAGTTTTTTTACACAAATAAGAATCGGAACAAAGTTAGGCGAAGCGATACCATATCTGTAACGACCAGTGGTATGGGCAGATGAGCCCATACTGCCCGGTCGTATTGAAACAACAAAAACTACGAAAAGGATGCAATGTGTTTAACGACCAGTGGTGCGGGCGTACCGCCCGCCCGTACCGACTTCGCAAACCGACAGTACAATCAGAAAAACAAAAGAAAATAAAAATGTAAAAGAAAATAGCATAAAATTGTCTAGAATAAAGATAACTTAAGATTTCACATACCTGATTTATCTAGAGGGAACGAGTTCATATGAGTACCTTCTCCTTTCTGGATTACCTTTTTCTTTTTTCCTTTGAACAAGGTGGGTTGAAGAAGATCACTAAAACCATTGTTAAGAGAATTTGTTATTTTTCTTTTTGGAAATGTTGTTCCTATAGGTATGTAGATGGATGGCACTTCTTTAGGTGGAGCAATTTTTGAATATCTACGAGTGTACCCTCTATCTCGTCCTTTCTTTAAAGAATCTGCAAATCAAATTCTTGCAAAAGTCCAACGGATCATCCTTGGCTTAATGTCAGTCCTTTCCAGGATTTCCTTTAGGCCAATACGATCGGTATGTACTCTCCCTTTTGAGTTAATGATATAATATCTAAATTTATCACAAGAGAAAAGTACAGCGAAGAATTCATTTTCTACCATAGGATAATTATTTTGGGGCCCGTTTAGGGTTCGGTTAGCATGATGAATGATATTGAGATCATCACCATCATACTGGCAAAGAGTTGCTCCCACATCTTCATGACTAGTTTCACAAAATAACTCAAAAGGTTTCCTCCAATTAGGTGGTTTAATAATGGGAGCTTCAGAGAGAGCTTGTTTTAATATGTTGAAAGCATTTAGAGATCTTTCATCAAAATTAAAGACAATCCCTTTCTAAGGAAGATTAGTTAAGGGTCTAGCAGTTTTTGAAAAGTTTTTAATGAATCTTCTATAAAATCCAGCATGGCCTAGAAAACTCCTTATACCTTTCACATCTCGAGGAGGAGGAAGTCTTTCTATAGCTTCAATCCTTGCTTTGTCAACTTTTATACCCTTACCTAAGATTTTGTGACCAAGAATTATACCTTCTTGAACCATAAAATGACATTTCTCCCACTTCAATACTAGGTTAGTGTCTTCGCATCCCTACAAAACTTTGTGAAGATTATGGATACAATGATTAAAGGAAGTTCCATAAACAGAAAAATCATCCATGAAGACTTCCATAATACTTTCAACATAATAAGCAAAATAGAAGTCATACACCTCTAGAAAGTAGCAGGGGAATTGCAAAGACCAAAAGGCATACATTGATAAGCATAAAGACCATAGGGACAAATAAAAGTAGTTTTAAGTTGATCGTTAGGATGAACAACGATTTGAGAAAAAACAGAATAGCCATCCAAGTAACAAAAATGAGAATGCATAGCTAGCCTCTCTAAATTTTGATCTATAAACGGAAGTGTATAGTGATGTTTTTTGGTTTGTTTATTAAGTTTTCTATAGTCAATGCACATCCTGTGTCCAACAACAGTCCTTGTGGGTACCATCTCATTATGTTCATTTTCAACAATAGTAAATCCACCTTTCTTGGGAACACAATGAACATGACTTACCCATTCATTCTCTTCTACATGAAAGATGATTCCTGCATCTAAAAATTATTATTTATTTTCTTACCTCCTCTTTCATGTGAGGTTTGAGACGTTACTGAAAGTCTGCAACCGGCTAGGCTCCTTCCTCCATGAATATCCTATGGGTGGCTATCGAAGGACTTATCCCCTTCAAGACACTCATCGAATACCCAAGAGCATTTCTATGCATCTAGAGAACTTTCATTAAATTCTCCTCGTCTTTTTCTACAAGGTTAGAACTTATAATAATAGGAAATCTATTGGTATCATCAAGAAACCTATACTTTAATTCCTTTGGTAAAGTTTTAAGGATAGGAGGGGGAGGATCTTCATCTCCCTTTCTTATAGGCTATTCGTATTCTTGATTAATCTCGACATCCACCTTGGGCGTGGATTCAAGATAATCATCAATTTCAGTTTTCTCTATGTCATGGAGGATATTATTATTATTGACTAAGCTTCTTGCTAAATCATGATCAGGAGTCTCATTAACTATCAAGGCCAAATTGACAATATTACCTTCTTCCTCATGTTCATACTCATCATCATCTAGTTCATCAATGGCTGGCTTATGGTCAAATTTGGATAATGAAAATCCATTTTCTCTTCACCAAACTTGAGAGACACAGTTTGTCTCTTATAATCTATAGTTGTCCCTATGTCACAAAGGCCATAGTAGGAAGTTCCTATGAAGGTACATTGGAGAATAGGCTTACCAACTTCTTTAGCTTTTACCTTACCTTCAACGAACTATTAAGCTTCAATATCTAGCTCAATCACGTTGCAATGAGCAAACATGGTTAGGATGTCTTCCTTCATTGGTTCCCCTGTCTTCTATATACTTACTTCTTTAGTTTTCCTTACCCGTGCTTCTTCTTCTAGCGACTTTAGGAATATCTCTTCTTATTTTCGTTGATCCTCCAGCTGCTGAGCCATCATACGTTTCCTTGCCGTCCTTGGTAAAGGAAGGGGTTCAACATATGGGATACCTCCCATAATGGTTAAATTGGAGCTATAATTATTGGATCATCGCTGGCTCGGGTGGCGGAGTGTAATGGAGCCAATCCTTCTTAGGATCCAAGTTGAAGTTCATCAGCAGTTTCTTTCACCTTACCAGATTCTCTATAAGCATTGAGAAAATCATATTCCATTTCTATACCTCCTCCACCACCTAAATCAAATCCCCGTGTTTCTCTATTACGGTGAACTCGTTCTAAAATTTCTCGATATTTAGCTATAGTTAACTCCATAAAGGAGCCTCCAAAATTGGTGCCTAGCTCATGTTTAATTCTTGATTAAGTCCTCCATAAAAGATGTGTAAAACATACCATTCAGGTAAATCATGATGGGGACATTTATGAAGTAGTCTTATACCTTTTGAAGGCCCTTACCAAGCCTTCACCTGGGCGATTCTTGAAGTTTGTAATTGCCCTTCTTACTTCAGTAGTCCTTACCTTGGGAAAGAATCAAATAAAAAATTCTCCTTTAAGTTTCTCCCAAGTATCTATTTTCTCTGTAGGGCAAATTCTATACCAAGCTAAAGCAATATTGGTTATAGATTGGCTAAACGGTTTAAGCTTTAATTCATTATCAGAATAGCCTCTTTGTTTAAGAGTCCAATATAGCTCGGTAAAATGCATTAAGTGAGTGTAAGGATCTGTTGGGAATATGCCCTAGAGGCAATCACGTGTGATGATATTCCCCAAAGTATTCATAAAGTTATTAAGTTGTCCCTTGTCTGAACATCTAATATATATCATCGATACATGATTCAGTTGTGGATCTATATATTCATGTTGTTTCAAGATGTCCTTGGTCATTGAGGTTGTGTTGGACACACAACTTAAACTAATGTTAAGTTGGCTTGATGACTCAGTTCTACTTGTCATGGGCATGGTGATGCTATTCCAACTTGCACGGACTCGGCTAAAGAGTTTAGCGAGTCGGAATGACCCACAGTTGAGATGCAATGAGCATGTTGTCATTTGCAGTCTCATACAATGGAATCCTTTGACCTGAGGCGATTGCATGATCCGAGTTGTGGATAGCCAACTAAGGTTCTATCAAACGTTGTTCCGTAAATGGGCAGTTATAAAGGTAGAGTTCGAGTTGGTTGTGAATCAAGTTGCGTGACATGGATTGCCAAGATGGGATTTGCCCCTCCATAATGGAGAGATATTATTTGGGCCCTCTCGTGTAATATAATTCGGAAGCATGGCCATGCGCTACTCAGTTAAGTGTTAACTGAGGAGTCGAACTAAGAGTTAGTCCAGTGAATTGTATATCACAGAACGATAAAAGGGTTAAGCTATTAAAAGGATGACAACAACTCGCCTATAGCTTAAAAGGTATATCATGTGGAAAAGGGACTTGGACGAAAGTCACATTGAAGGTATGTCTTCCGGACTTTATGTCATTTGGGAGATGGCATGTCTTGCTAGAGGTCGCTACCATCTATCGACTTGAGACCAAGTGTTCATGGGAGTGAGTGTTGGGGATATGCTATATGGGTATCCTTATAGCATGTCTCTTATTCGACTAACCCGGGTGGCCCATAGTCGGTAGCATGGCCTATGGCCTGCTGGGCGGCCTAGTTAAGTGGATCCAGAAGGGAGGCCCATGCCGGATAAAGGAAGGCTACTGTGGAGTCACCAGCGTACCCGGAGCCTTGGAGTGCAAGATACACTAGACTAGTAATAGACGGTGTAGGATTCTGTAACCTGTCCGGCTAGGACTTTTCCCTGTAACCCTAGGACCTGGCGACTATATAACTCGGGCCTATGGGAGCCTTTAGGGCACAACTTTAGATGATCATAGCATCGATTCAAACAACCTCGCACAGCGAACCTATCGCTGTAACTCGGTGTATTGCCCTTATAGTGATTTATAGCAGGAGTAGGATTCCACCGCCGTTGTGGGATCTGAACCTGGGTAAGCTGTGTTACCTCGTACCCGTCAACCGTCCGCCTTACCCCACGTCTCTAAACACGCACTGTGAGGACCCCTCCATGGCGTACTCGTCGGCAATACCACGACAGTTGGCGCCCATCGTGGGGCAAGAGGCGCTTCAGGCTCTTCAGCGGGCGAGGACCAAGATCTTCGCGGGAATCGGCAAAACCGTAGCCATCGGTCGTGTTCTCTTCTCCGGCAACATTCCGATCGTCCCTCCCGACGAGTTCTGGATCCTGGCGAAGACGAATCCTACGTGGTGTTCGATCGTTCCTATCGGAGACATCCACCTCTTCATCGGCGAGACCGACTCGGGCACTAGTTCCCTGGGAGTCGGAGGAGCATCAAGACTCGCACGGACCGCCTATGGGCAGGATACGTTCGTGGAAGGATCGATGTCAGATCTCTCTTCGAAGCTTGCTGACAAAGATCGGAAAAATTCAAGGCCCACCCAAACCGCCCCTGTGCAGGATATAAAGGTGGAGGATCACTACAAATCCGCCGGCTTAGTCCGTGCGTATGGACAGCAGAGATCCAAGTTTGTCAGCGTGGTTACCATCTTTGATCTGGCGCGCTGCGTTCAGAGAGAGGGCGAAAAACCCCGCGATTACCTGGCTAGGTGGCTCCGCATACGAGCTGACCTAGCCCACTACCCCGATGATAACGCTCTGTATCACTTCGTGGAAGGACTGGACCATGGCATGCTTCTCCGACATTCTTTAAGACGGCAGCAGGCAATAGGACGCCTCACCCTCGAAGAGATGGTGAGCACCGTCAACAACTACGCGGAGGCCTAAGCGGCAGCTCAGACAGCACTCGCGCTCATTGACGGAGCCCCTCCGATTCAGCCACCGCCACCACCACCTCCGGCCGCCATCATCATAGCAGCACCACCGCCTCTAGTTATCGTCGAGCCCATTGCAACTCCACCGCCCGTCATCGAGGAAGTCCTGGCGCCCTCCGACTCTGTCATTGACGCGCTTTATGCTGACTTCAGTGCAGATTTAGAGGAAATAGACTTCAGCCCACAAGAGCTAGACTCCGCTATGCAGGAGATGGAGGAGGAGTACTCGCGCGACGAACAGGCCAACAACGTTGTCGCGTCCTGAGGGGTGTTCGTCACCATTGGGACGGCGATGGATGAAGATCAACCCGGACGAGCTCCGCCTACGACACTAGAAAAGGGGAAGGGGCCACTATTGCTGCTGACGATGATTGCGCAAAAGACATGCCTCCTCCGCCCAACCCAGTGCAGCAGCCGCAGGAACCCGGCACCGGCCCGAGTAACAACAACACCGCAAACTTGCCGCCTCCAGCATCTACGTCTGCAGCAGCCCAGGTTACTCCAGCCGATAGAGTAATGTACGGCAATCTCCTTGTCGAGCCACTGACCGTTGCTCATATCCGGAACATGACCCAGCTTGATGAGAAACGCCAGCAGCTGCTAGAGGAGGCGCAAGCCATCGCGGAGTAAGGCGCTAAGCTAGATCGAGATCTGGTCAACGCGCAGAAGTCCATAGAGAAAGCTAGAGCAATGGAGGCCGAGTACAAGACTCTGCTACAGCAGCAGAAGGCTAAGAAAGCTCCGGCTCGCGTCATCAACGATCCTGGTATACGGCGCAACCTAGGATGGTCTCCCTCGAAGCCAGCACAAGCCAAGCCATACATTGACAATGAAGGCAAGCAGGTGATTCCCACCCCACTCCTTAACCTCGCCGTCGCCAAGACCCTTCTGGAGTAGGATAGATCGCCTGAGGCAGTGGAACAGGTCTACGACCTAGTGGCCAAGGCGGTGAAGCAGCAGGAAAAGGCCACCTCCCAGAGGCTTGAGTCTAACCCAGCGCTCTGCCAGTCTAGCCAGTACAAGCCGACAAGGGACAGATCTCTTCTTGATGTTGGGTCCCAGACGGGTTCCTCAGAACGAAGACGGAGGGATGCACGCAACAGGAAGGATGCTATCCCAAAATCCTCCGACCACGGAGAAAAGGCCCGACCTCGTCGCCCATCGCCACCGCCCCGGTCCCCCCAACATCGCAAAGATTACAAAGCTCACCATCGTACGGATATGCCCCCACCAAAGCAGTGCGGCATCGTCATCCGCGAAAACACGGAGCAGACCCGTCATGACGGAAAGCACAACGAAGGACATAAGAGCAGGTCACGCCATGACCCTCCGCGTCCGACAAGCAATCGTGACAGGCGTGAGGCGTCGCAGGAGGGTAACAGCAACAAGGCTAACCCACCGCCACCTCCGCCTCCGTCACCACCAAGAAATCACCATGGCTGGACATTAATGTTGGCGGGTACGGCCTATCAATGGATCGACGACTTGCCGGAGAAATCTATCTACAACTAGTTGGACATGCAAGAAGCATTCACCAAGAACTTTGAGGGTACATACAAGCGTCCCTGCACTGTGGGCGATCTACAGTGGTGCGTGCAAGAGAAAGACGAGACATCTCGCGCCTACCTCTCCCGCTGGCTAGACATGAAGAATTCCTGCACAGGAGTGCACGCTCAGACCGCCATGGCCGCCTTCATCGATGGGTTGGAAAGGGGCACGTTGCTTCGACATAAGCTGAAGCGCTTGCAGGACAATCACCAGCTTGACCTGAACCAGATGATTCAGTTGTCTAGTGAGTTCGTAGCTGCCAACGATGATGCTCGTGGCTCCTTGCCGGCAACGGCTGTTCCAACTCAAGCTCGGAGTAACAGCAGTACAGAGCGGAAAACCGCTCCAGAAGAAAAGCAATCTACCGACATGGTCTCTATGACTTTTGCAGGACAAGGAGAGGGCAGACAGCGTGGCCGAGGAAGGGGAGCCGGTCGTGGGCAGCAACGAGGAAGTGAAACCACCTCGGCGCCGCTCCGCGTTCCCCAAACCTACAAGGAGTACCGTGATATGCCATGCCTCGTACACCTCGACGTCAACGGCAAAGCCACCCATACCAATCGACACTGCAAGTTCGTCAACGACCTCAAGGAAGACCCGGAGTCCGGATACAAGCGAAGTCAGAAGAACAGACCGCGCAGCAAGGGCAAGGGAAGAAGAAGGAGGAGGAGTCCAAGGATTCAAGTGACATGGACGAAGACGTTGACCCCAAGCACGCCGCCAAGAGCGACGACAAGGGCAAGAACCCCTTCGCGAAGAAGGCCCCAGTCTACCACACTTTCCTTAGCACCCCCACCGTCCGACAACAGAATACCTCTCTGAGGATCCTGATGGCTACTCTCCCCCTAGTCCCTCAGTACCTGCGCTGGTCGGAGGTTCCAATAACTTGGGACAGGACGGACCACCCAGACCTTATACCCACGGAGAACCAATACGCCATGGTCATCAACCCCTTGATTGATGGCGTGGAGTTCACCAAGTGTATGGTGGACAGTGGAAGCAGCATCAACATCATGTACCTGGATACACTGCAAAATATGAACTTGACGGAGGCAAACCTAAGGCGGACCAACACCGTTTTCCACGGCGTAGTTCCTGGTCGGGAGGCTAGGTCCCTTGGGTGCATTACACTTCAAGTAGCCTTTGGCGATGTTAATAACTACCGCCAGGAGCGCATGACCTTCGAGGTGGTCCCCTTCAAGAGCGTGTACCACGTCATATTCGGCCGTGACATATTCCACACGTTCATGGCCAAGCCATGATTCGTCTACAACAAACTCAAGATACCCGGACCAAACGGCATCATCACCGTATCCGGAAGCTTTACCAAAGCAAGGGACTGCGAGATCAACGAAGCAGCCGTTGCAGAAGCTGTCCTCTACAACGAAGAATTCAAAGAGATCCAGAGCAAGGTCAATGACTCAGAGATGCTCGCGTCGAAGAAGCAGATCTCCGACTCTGCTCCTGCGTTCAAGGCCGCCATCGAGACCAAGCCGGTGGAACTTGTGGTAGGCGATGCCTCCAAGGTCACCGCCATTGGGATGAACCTGGATCCTAAATAGGAAAGCGCGCTCGTCGAGTTCCTCCGTGAGAACAGGGACATATTTGCCTGGCAACCTGCCGACATGAAAGGTGTACCTAGGGAACTTGCCGAGCATAGCTTAAACATTGATCCAAAATCCAAACTAGTGAAACAACCTCTACGACGCTTTGGAGATGAGAAGAGACACACCATTGGCAAAGAGATAGCTAGGTTACTTAAGGCTAGATTTATCCAAGAAGTCCTTCACACCCAATGGGTGGCCAATCCTGTACTTGTCCCCAAAAAGGGAACCAATGAATTAAGAATGTGCGTTGATTACACCGGCTTGAACAAAGCATGTCCCAAAGATCCGTTTGCTTTGCCTCGCATTGACCAAGTCATTGACTCGACGGCTGGCTCGGAACTTTTGTGTTTTCTTGATGCATACTCAGGATACCACCAGATCAAGATGAGGAAGTCGGACCAATTGGCCACTTCATTCACTACCCCATACGGCACGTTTTGCTATGTCACGATGCCCTTTGGGCTGAAAAACGCAGGTGCTACCTACCAGCGGACAATGCAACATTGCCTTCATGACCAAATTGGTCGGAACGTTCATGCCTACATGGACGATATTGCGGTGATGTCTAAAAAGTCAAACGACTTAATCTCCGACTTAAAAGAAACCTTCGATAATCTCCGGAAATACAACATGATGCTTAACCCTAAGAAGTGCGTCTTCGGGGTTCCACCCGACAAATTGTTGGGCTTCATCGTTTCCCAGCGTGGAATCGAGGTCAACCCGGAGAAAATCAAGGCCATCTTAAACATAAACCGTCCGACATGCCTAAAGGACATTCAACGACTAACATGTTGTGTTGCAGCAGTTAGTCGGTTCGTCAGCCAACTTGGAGAGAAGGCTCTGCCGCTGTACAAGTTGCTGAAGAAGGCGGACAAATTCACGTGGACAGACGAAGCAGATGCAGCATTGAGGCAGCTCAAGGAGATTCTTTCCTCAGCGCCCATCCTTGCAGCACCCGAGCCTGGAGAGCCCCTCTTAATTTACATGGCGGCAACCAACAGGGTTATCAGCATCGTCGTCGTGGTAGAGCGGAAAGAACCAGGCTATGAGCACGGAGTTCAACGACCAGTTTACTATGTGAGCGAGGTCTTGACAGAGTCCAAGCAGCGTTACCCGCACTACCAAAAGATAGCTTATGGAGTATTCCTTGCTTCTCGGAAGCTGAGGCATTACTTTCAGGAGCACCCAATCACAGTGGTGAGTAAGACTCCACTGTCCGACATCATCAATAACAGCGACACTACAGGAAGGGTCATGAAGTGGGGCATTGAACTTGCCACCTTCGAGATCACCTACAAGAGACGCGACGCTATCAAATCACAAGCCTTGGCAAATTTTGTTGCAGACTGGACGGAGATGCCAGACGCTACTCCGTTGCCAGAACCAGAGTACTGGGTGATGCACTTTGACGGATCAAAGCTTCTCAACAGCTCGGGGGCTGGTGTATTGCTACAGTCACCAACAGGAGACAAGCTACACTATGTTCTGCAGATCCACTTCGAGGCTACAAATAACATGGCGGAGTATGAAGCACTCATTCACGGACTACGTGTAGCCAAGGATATTGGCATCAAACGCATAGTTTTCTATGGAGATTCCGACTTGGTTGCCCAGCAGGTGGCTGGCACCTGGAATGCACGGAACCCTATGATGGCGGCATATCGAGACAAAGTGGACGAGATAGCTAAGAGCTTCTTGGGCTACGAGGTTAAGTATGTGCCTAGGGAACAAAACGAGGCGGCTGATCTGCTGTCTAAGCTCGGATCACGGCGCAAGCGAATTCCGCCAGGAGTTTTCCTCGAGCACCTGCGCACACCATCCGTGAAGGGAGTCGACATCGACAATCCAGATAGAGCAGACTCTTTCGTCAACATGGTGACTAAGATCCCTCCGGCTTGGACAAAACCATTCATGGAATACCTCGAACACGGAACTTTGCCCGACGACAAAGTCGAAAGACGGCATATAGTATGACGAGCAAAGGGTTATACCATAATCAATGGGCAACTCTACAAAAGGAGCACTACTGGTGTATACCTAATGTGTGTTTCCCAGCTAGAAGGTATGGAAATCCTACACGAAATCCATCTTGGAGATTGTGGGCATCACGCCGCTCCTCGATCGTTGGTCACGAAAGACTTCCGGCAATGATTCTACTGGCTGACCGCGAAGGCGGATGCCGACAAGCTGGTTGAGACATGCATGGGATGCTAGTATTATGCCCGACAACCACATGTTCCTGCTGAAGAACTGCGAACAATACCAATAACTTGGCCGTTTGCGGTCTGGGGGCTAGACATGGTGGGACCTTTACAGACGGCACCTTGTGGGTTTACACATCTGCTTGTAGCAGTTGATAACTTCACCAAATGGATAGAAGCTAAACCCATTAGAAAGCTTGATGGGGCAACTGCCCTCAGGTTTGTCCGGGATCTAGTGGTGAGGTTTGGTCTCCCACATAGCATTATCACCGACAATGGCAGCAATTTATCACTCGGAGAAGTGGAGGCATATTGCTGGGAGAAAGGCATCCGACTTGACCTTGCATCTGTGGCACACCCACAATCCAACAGTCAGGTTGAGCGAGCCAATGGATTAATTCTGCAGGGAATCAAGCCACGTCTTGAGGCACCGCTACATAGAGCAGCTGGAGCCTGGGCGGAAGAATTGCCATCTGTGCTGTGGAGTTTACGAACTACACCCAATAGATCTACCGGCTACACTCCTTACTTCATGGTATATGGAGCAGAAGCTATCCTGCCTTCCGACATCCTCCACAATGCACCAAGAGTTGCCGCCTACGACGAGGATGACGCTGAAGAATCTAGACGCCTAGATGTGGACCTTCTCGAGGAGGAGCGCATTTTGGCATGCCAAAGATCTGCCATCTACCAGCAGAAGCTACGCAGCTACCATAGTCGCCGTGTTCGGCATCGCTCGTTTAAAGAGGGGGATTTGGTGCTCCGACTTAAGCAGAAAAAGTCACACAAATTATCCCCGCCATGGGAAGGACCGTTCATCATAAGCAAGGCGCTGCTCAATGGGTCTTACTACCTTGTTGACAATCGTGAACTAAAGGATAGACCCAACAAGGATCATAAGCGTAAGTGACGTGACCCGGATGATAACTACCCGGAGCTTGATCGGCCATGGAACATAGCACAGCTACGTCCTTTTACACTTAGCATTTTTATCTAATTGTGTATCTCTTATATGATCAATGAAATAAAGATCTTTGGTTCACTCATATTTCTGAGTCTTTTACCTCCTTTAGTGTTCATTTTTGGATCATATAAAACCTTTATGCACAAGCTTTGCGTTTGCACTTGTGAAAATTCCGCCTATGGGCGTTAGCTTAAGTTTTCTGGTCTACACGTTCTTTGTCGTTTTTATGTGGATTCTAGAGTAGTGACTTTTGGCACTTATTGTTAGAGATTTTGTGCTCAGGTTATTGACGGTGTCATTGGGCATCATCACCTAAGCGCATGGTTCCGACAGCGAGTCTTCCGACTCACGAAAAGTCAAGCATAAGAACCAAAGTAATGGATAAGCTAGCACTTGCTTAAAAAATATATACACGCTGGGAACTAAAATTCTTAAGTAGCAGGACATAACAACCATTGTTTTCCGCCTTAAGTTACACCATCAAGTTTTTTCCGCGCATATACCAAAGGCAAAACAAATATTACATAGTGTTTTTCACTCTTTGGGCGCAGGAGACTTGGAAGCAGCATCGTCCCTAGCCGGAGAATCACCCTCAACATCGGCACTATGATGAGACTCGGAGGAATCTTGATTGACGCTGTCGATGGTGTTCATGGGCACGAAGACGTTGATGTCCACCGACTCGGCGACTCTGGTGTCATCACCCGCGAGTGATGACAAGATGGCTTCATGATCAATCTCTTTGCCGTCATCATCAACGTCGGGGATGCCAGAGGTCACCGTATCAATGTCGGCATCTTCGTAGTGTGCCTTCACCATTGAGAGCGCCATCCTCGCGCCAGCCCGTGCACATGAAGCTTTCCAGCTTGTAACACGCTTGGGGGCTCGGCGCAGAATCTCCGAGTACTTCGTCACGGAGTCCGATGCCTTGATATATATCTGGAGGGGCTTAGCAATCTCCTTGGCTTAGGTGATGGCGGTGTTGATGAAGTTGCCGGCAAGAACCATGCATTCCTTGTCCGAAGGAGGCGAGCGGGTTAAACCCATAGGCGCTGAAAATTCCGACAAGGAGCGCATGAGTTCAATAAACTCTAAGTATCCAGACTACAGAAATACAAGGCGGAGGACACTTACTGAAGATGCTAGCCTTAGCCTGCCAGATGGTGCCCGCCAAGGATTCCTTCTCTTGCTGGAGGAGCTTAAACGCCTCGCTGTGGCGATGGTTTTGCTCATCAGCAGCTTGCTTCTGATCTTTTACAATCGCAAGCTCCTCCTTCAAGCGATTGATCTCCGCGGAGGTGGAATCTTGCAGGGCTTTCATGGAATCCTCGTGCATATTCAGCATCTCTTCCCTCTCCTTCTTAAGGATTTTGTTCTCACCGTCCAGCTGCTGAATGTGCTTGGACTGCTCGACAATATCCTTGGCCTTGGAAACATGCTCTGCAAGTCGGAGAAAACAAAACACACAGTGAGTACTCGAAGAAGGAAGGCATAAAACCAAGACGGAATGCGCAAAAAAGAAAACATACTCTTGTTTTTGATGATTCGTTTCTTCAAGATGGCAATTTTACCCTTTTCGTCTTCAAGATCTGCGCGCATCTTCTGGTACTTGTCGTTGGCCATGCCCCACCGAGCATTCTCGTTCTGTGAAACAAAGGAAAAAGTTAAAACTGTTGTTTAGTCTGCTTGGAGCACCTAGTCGTAAACTTTCCATCTAGGCGCTCGGGGGCTACAGTGAAAGTTTTTTAACTTAGAAATATGCTTAGCTTTTCTTTAAAGCATCTAGTCAGAGCTACTTCAGTTCTCGATTAGAAGCTTGGGGGCTACAGTATAAAGTTTTAACTCGAAAAATGCTTAGATTTTCTTTAAGCATCTAGTCGGATCTAATTCAGTTACAACTAGAGGCTTGGGGGCTACAGTATTGAAAAATATAAACACTTCGTATGCTACTCTTACAACATCTAGTCGGAATAGTTTCTTCCATCTAAATGCTTGGGGGCTACAGTGAGAGCTCTTTCTAACTTAGTCACTCTTAGAGCATATAGATGCAAAACCTATGGTTTTCCGTCTATATCCTTGGGGGCTACAGTGGGATACTCATAATGAAATGCAAAAGGCAAAGTAAAACTTACAAGTGCAATAATCTTGAGGTTTGTAGCACTCTCGGCCAGCAGCTTGCCAAAGGAAATGCTATTTCCCTGCAAGATATCTGCTTGTCGGAGCAGCTCCTCAATACCACACGTCGTAGATGACGGCACTCCTCCAGGAACCATAGTTGTGTTACTCGGCAGGAGTGCCGGGTAAACAATCTTCGGGAACTCGAAGGGTTTCTAGGGAGTAGGGGCGCTGCCTTCGGCAGAGGTACCAGTTCCCACCACCGCCTTGCCGCTACCGATGGTATCCTTAGCCGGCGCTTCAGCCATTTGTAGAGCAGTGCTCTCCTGCGTCGCCTGTTCGCCGACAACAGCGAGTTCGGTAGAGGCGCCAGAATCCACTTCCATGGCGGAAGGGCCTGGTGCCTCCTAGGCTTGAGAGCTTGTTGGGACAGAGGAAGGCTTGACGGCAGGAGTAGCAAGGGCGATGGCGGGGGAGGAGTCGCGATGCAGCATATCCTTGATATTTCTAGAAGCCCCCAAAGTCTTGGAGGTCTTCTTGAGGCTGGTCGTGGCTTTCTTCCTAAAACGTGCAAAGTGCATAAGTACAGGAACAAGACAGATAAATAAGACAATGTCGGAGAATGAGAATCTCACACTAATGAGGGTGCTTTGGCAAAAATCCCGGTGGATCTTTTCTTTTCCGCCTCCAGGACGACGGTAGTCTTTTTGGAGGCTCCACCCTCTGTCTTCTTCTTCTTGCCTCCGTCGGCAGCGTCAGAGGTGGAGCTCTTCCGCTTTCGCGCCAACGGGACATCATCGTCGGACACGACCGTGACTTCCTTCATCTTTGGATCATAGATTTGGGCAGCTAGGTTGTCCTCATCTAGATCGCTAAGCTGTTAAGTTAGAAATCACCGTGTTAGATGAAGTGGTAATGGCAAGACGGAGAAACTGGAGTATATGTCATACACGGAAAATACATATCTACCTTTGGGCACTTTCCGTCTACGAACATGTCATAGGTGATGGTGAAGCCACACTTCTTATCCTTCACCTTGACGATGTCCTTCAGGCGGAGCTTGACGGAGTCGCTCGAGAAGTTATCCATGGATATCCAGGGGGTATCCCTTCGATCACTGGTATACTCGTGCATGAACTTCGCGTGGTGCTACAGAGGCTGGATTCGCCTGATGAACCAGCACATGGCCAGGTCCAAGCCGGTCAAACCCGTCTCTACAAACCATTCGATCCGCCTTATGGCGCGAGAAGCGTCGAGGTCGGAGGGAAGGGAGGCATGGGATCTCCATGTGGAAACTTCAGCGGCGGCTCCATCCGCGAAGTCCGGGTACGTTACTTCTCGGCCCGCCAAAGGAATGTCGGGGCCGTAGAAGTACGTCCACTGCCAGTTTTTGCAGGACTCATGGCCGACGATGTCGGGGAACCGCCGGCCAGGTCGGATCTTGAAGCTTATGGTTCCGCAGTTCCTAAGCTCCTCCCTACTATGTCCGGCTTCACGTTTGACGGTGAAGAAGTACACGAACAAGTCTAACCTAGGCCTAATCCCTAGGTAACCCTCACAAAGTGCCGCGAAGTTGCTAAGCACTAAGATGCTATTGGGGGAGAGGTTATGGGGTTGGACCTTGTAGTGGTTCAAGACGGAGAGAAAGAAGTGGGAGATGGGCAGAGAAATGCCGCGTACCAGCTGAGCCTTGAGGTACACCTTTTCTCCGGCTTGGGGAGAAGGTGTCACCTCGCCGACCGGTGCCGCCCGCCAGGCGAGCCCCTCCGTCGCAGGGAGGTAGCCTTCGGCGACCATCTCTTGGATGTCGCGGTCGGTGATGTCCGAGCCGCGCCAGTTGCCCTTGTGCGAGTCGGGCTCTTCTTCCAGAGGCTCTAGTGCCTCCAGATTATGGTCGCCGCCGGTGGTTTCAATCACCGCCGACGCGGGGATGACCAGGCCCTCTGGGGGCATGATGACGGAGCTCGCCGGCTTCGCCGTGGCTTTGCTCGACGCCGCCATCGATGGGGAAGAGCTGCTGCTGGCCATGAGGTGCTGGAAGGATGCGACTGACGCAGAGGGAGGCTAGGGTTTTCGAGGTTTCTCGCGGAGAGCTCGAGGAGGCGTGCGGCTGGAGGAAGAAGACGATGACGCGAGAGGAATGAGGTAAAAAGTGGAAAGTGTCCCACAGTTACTATTTATCATACTCTGCGTCAAGATTCGTGCAGCTGATCGGACGGTTGCCGCGTAGACGACGTGTTTGTGAACGTGCACGGCAATTTCGCCACGTTTCCAACCGTTGCCGCCAACGGTTCGTATCACTCGCACGGGAAAATCGGATATGATTGTGTTCTCTGCATGTGTGAGTTACGAGGCGTCGCTGACCTAAGCCTACGTCGTCCTAGCTGACACGGGTAGATGAGCCGTCGCATCGAAGATTCCGGCATGAACGGATTTAATCCGACTACGGAAGAGTACGATGGAAGATTCAGCATTTCTCCGGCTTACCATTTGAAGACGGAGAAAACCTTGCAGGGTTATTTGGGAGGACTACAAGATATTGCTTGACGATTTGCCGACATCCATCTAGACGAAGCATTCAACATGAAGAGGCAAGACAGTGCAAGATCTCGGAGTTCTCCGGGGGCTACTGTTGGGGATATGCTATATGGGTATCCTTATAGCATGTCTCTTATCCGACTAACCCGGGTGGCCCATAGTCGGTAGCATGGCCTATGGCCTGCTGGGCGACCCAATTAGGTGGATCCAGAAGGGAGGACCATGCCGGATAAAGGAAGGCTACGGTGGAGTCACTAGCGTACCCGACGCCTTGGAGTGCAAGATACACTAGACTAGTAATAGACGGTGTAGGACTCTGTAACCTGTCCGGCTAGGACTTTTCCCTGAAACCCTAGGACCTGACGACTATATAAGTCGGGCCTATGGGAGCCTTTAAGGCACAACTTCAGATGATCATAGCATCGATTCAGACAACCTCGCACAGCGAACCTATCTCTGTAACTCGGAGTATTGCCCTTATAGTGATTTATAGCAGGAGTAGGATTCCACCGCCGTTGTGAGATCTGAACCTGGGTAAGCTGTGTTACCTCGTACCCGTCAACCGTCCGCCTTACCCCACGTCTCTAAACACGCACTATGAGGACCCCTCCATGGCGTACTCGTCGGCAATACCATGACAGTGAGTGAGACTCAAAGCCATGACAGGATACTTGGAGGAGTATCCCATGTCGTGTCCATGTGTTCGTGAACCTACAGGGTCACACACTTAAGGGTAAGGAGCCCATGTGGATGAGATCCATGTGGTAGTTGGGTTACAACCTAAATGGGTCTCAAGATTTGAGCCCAACTAGGCGTGTATATAAGTGGAGTGACAAGGGATAGTCCCTGACCTAGCCATCACTTTCTCCACTCTCAAATCGGGTTAGACAGGATCTAGCAGTCCCCTGCCTGTGCTCCTTCCTGTATGTGTGGATACCGATAGAGGCGTTGCATGTGCGGTGCTAGAGACAAAGGGATATGGCGAAGGAGTTCGCGCGAATCCAGAGGAGCTGTTTGTGAGATCGATCAACATGGCATCACCTGGCACGCTTCATTGATAATCTGCACCTACGCGTCTAGTGGTAAATCTCGTGGCCTATTACCTGAGCTTGATCTTGGGAGCACCGTGTTAGATAAATTTTTTGTTTATCGGCCCGCAGCCCAACAGTGGTATCAGAGCGGAAGCTTATGGTTATAGGCCCTTGATCTGTGCATATGTGATATGCATGAGGTGGTAGATCAGATCTACTTAGGGTTATGGTGGTCAATTTATGGGATAGATCGGTTTTGTGCAAGATTGATTGGATCAATCGCACTCGGGGTGCATGGAAGATCAGGTGGGATATGATCAATGAGATTGGTTAGATTTGCACAGGGATCAGATTTGGGTAAAAGTGTTTTATCCAATGATGGAATCCATGGTTCGGAATGTAGATGAGATCTACAATTTTGGAAAAATCGTCGGGCGCTGCCCGCCCCCGCGAGGGCCCCTGCCCTTTGATCCCCGCCCGCTATCCGTCTCCACCCTATCATAGCGCCTTAGAGGTTGTTGCGGATTTCACAACGCCGGTAGACATGGTATCTATGCATAACTTGTTTTTGCAGAAAGTTGTGAATGGTATGGTTCATGTACATGTAATGTATGTGTGTAATCCATACGCGATCTGTGTATCGCTGGTTTGTCAGCCGGCTGGAGCCAAAGTGCTATCAACGTTATTGTATAACGACCCACGCGTCGACATGTGATGCCATCTTCTTGTATATTCCTTAGTGCTAGTGTAGCATGTTTGGAGGACTTGAAGGACACTGCAGCTAGAGGCATGACAAACAGGTTCATGGAGATGGAGATCACCATGAAGAGAGCCATACCATTTCACATTATAATAAGATTATTTGTGATATTGTTATGTCTCTAGCTTTACCTTTATTAGATAGTTGGTAAACTTAATTCCCTCAAAGAAGGTCTAGTCGGTCTCCCTGCCAGTGCTGCACCATCACAAGTCGGGCATTTTTTGGTTAGTGGGCTCATAAAATTGAGGTGCTGCCAATTCTTCTCGACTAGGTGGGTTCGTGTCGGACTCTTACATGCGGAAGCACTTGGTAAGCTAGACAGGTCTATCACAACGGTTGTGGGGCTCGTGGAGAGTTTGGTGCTAGCCGGGTCATGAGATGCCACTCGACCAACAGGAGTCGCATGAGATGCGATTGTCAAGAGTTGCCTGCCTAGATCACATGACGGCTAACGGTGATGCTAAAGCTCACTAGTTGACTTGCTTATTTAGGATCCCAAATTACTTAGTGACCATCGGAGGGGTGTTGGTCCTCGTGGGAGCATAAGTATTAAAGTGTTTAATATGCTTGCTCTTTTATGAATAAACTGAATTACACTAATTTCACCAACTGGTATCGAAATCTGAGAATTGTTCTCAAGCATGAAAAGAAGGACCGTGTTCTAGACAACCCACTTCCAAATGAGCCGGATGAGAATGTAAGCGTTGCTATTTACCAATGCCTACCGTCAGACCAAGGATGAGTCCATGGAAATTAGCCGCCTTATGCTAGCATATATGGAACTTGCAGTAGCAATTCGAGAATGTCTCAAAAGTATGTTCTAGGCTCAGGCAAAGACCAAGAGGTATCAAGTCTCTCAAGCTTTGCCGAGTTGTAAGCTTAAGGATGGCGATCCAATGAGTCTGCATGTAATCAAGATGGTTGGTTATGTGTAGTCTTTGGATATGCTTGGATACCCCATTAGTGAAGAGTTCGCTACGGACATAATTTTGAACTCTCTTCCTAGTGCTTATGGTCAGCTCATATCGAACTACCACATGCATGGTATGGATAAGAAGCTCACTGAATTGCATGGGATGCTCAAGCAGACAGAGGCTAATCTCAAGAAAGGTACCAATCAAGTGTTGACGGTACAGAATAAGGCTAAGTTCAATAAGAGTTCTTGGACTAAGAAAAGGAAGACAAAGTCAGGAGGTAATGCTCAGGATTCGATCCCAAGAGCTTCCTCAGGGACTAAGTCTGGATCCACTTGCTTTTATTGCAAGGAGGATGGCCACTGAAAGAGGAATTGTAGCAAGAATTTGGCCGAAAAAGCCAAGAGCGGAGGTGTGACTTCTGGCTCAGGTGCATGATACGTCCAAAATGTATCTACTTTCTCGAACACTTTGCTATTGTTTCTCATCTATACTTGTGTGATTTGGATACAACTAATACGGACTGACGCTGTTTTCAGCAGAATAACCTTGGTGTCTTGTTTTTGTGCAGAAAATGAAGGAAAAATCCCGGAAAATATGCCAAAAACTATTTTTCACCAGAAGATTCACGGAGCCAGAAGGGTAGACAGAGAGGGGGACTGGGGCGAAGACCCTCCCCAGGCGCGGGCCTACCTGACCCCACGCCTGGAGGGGATGAGGCCACACAAGGCAACTCCTCGGCCTCCCTCTACGCCTATAAGTTGCCTTTCGACCTAAAAACCAAGGGGGGTTCAATAGTTTTCCAGAAAGAGTTTCGCTCCGCCGCCACGAGAAACCAAGATTCGGATCCAGAAACTTCGTTCTCGCACCTTGCCGGGACGGGGAATTTGGAGAGGATCATTGCCATCGTCATCACCAATGCATATCCATCAACCATCGATGTTTCCCTCATCCATGAGTGAGTAATCCCCCGATGTAGGATTGGGGATGGTAGGGATTGGATGAGTTCTATCATGTAATAGAATAAGATCTGTTAGGGCATAGTGCCTACTATCTCTATTAGTGCTATTTGACTTTGTTGCAACTTGTTGTGCTTAATGCTTGTCACTAGGGCCCGAGTGCCATGATCTCAGATCTGAACTTATCATTGAATCATTATGATAGTATTGTTTGTGATCTTATTTGCAAGTTGTGTACACATATCATTGTCCGGATCCAAAGGCCCCAAAATGACAATAATTGGGACAACCGGAGGGGACGGTTGTGGTGTGAGGATCACATGTGTTCACAGAGTGTTAATGCTTTGCTTGAGTGCTCTATTAAAAGGAGCACCTTAATTGCTAGTAGTTCCCTAGAGGCCCCGCTGCCACGGGCTGGCTGGACAGAAGATGTTGTGCAAGTTCTCATTGCGAGCACGTATGACTATATTTGGAGCACATGCTTAGGATTGTTTAGTACTTGGATGCTTGTTATTATTTATCTGCAATGCCCTATATCTTTAATTTATATGTTTAGACTCATCCATGCAACGCCCGTCCATCCATCCCTATGCCTATCGCACTCGAATCCTACTGTTATCGTTACTGTTACTATTGCTCCTGTTTCACAGTTGCTGTTGTTGTTGTTGCTTTGCTGTTGCTACTGACAAACTTCTATGAGCAAGTACTATTTCCAGGTGCAGCTGAACTGACAACTCAGTTGTTAAGGCTTGCAAGTATTCTTTGGCTCCCCTTGTGTTGAATCAATAAATTGGGTAATACTATCCGCAAAGACTGTTGCGATCCCCTATACTTGTGGGTGATCAAGACTATTTTCTGGCGCCGTTGCCGGGGAGCATAGCTTTATTTGTAAGTTCACTTGGATCTATTATTGTTCACCGCTACTACTTTTATCATGGGGAAGTCTCGTGATGGAAAGTTCCCTATTTTACCATCCACTACAAGAAGAGGTACAGTCCTAAACACCTCAGTTGCTCTTGATTCACCGTCTGTTATAAGTAAGCTATTCACACCACTACCACATATACTCATGCTACACACACTGCTACTACTGCTGAGTCTGAAACTCTTTTGATGCTCATGATGTTACTTCTACTGTGCTTGATGCGAGTGGTTCATTAGGTCCTTTTCTAGATGCTACTATGGCTAGTCTAGGAAATACTGAAACTCCTAGTGAAGACACTATTACACCTGTTAGCTCACCTGAGGCTAGTGGGAGTTATGATATTAATGATGGTTACATTAAGTTCACTGATGATTTTGTTGAAGAGTGCCGAAACACACATGGTACTAGTGCTATTAAGAGTCTCCTTGCTAGACATACTATCATGCCTAAGTTGTCCTTTGATCCTAAGTTTGCCACTTCTCCCATAGATATTAAAGATAAAGATTATGATTTCTCTCTTGATTTATCTTATTTAGATATTGTTGAGAAAGAACCTTTTTGTGGGACTAAAAATAAGAGTGTTGCGGCTCATATGAATGAGCTTTCTACTATGAGTGATTTGTTCTCTGATGATTTTAAGATGCGCAAGTACTTTGTTGCTAAGATCTTCCCTTTTTCACTAAAAGGAGAAGCTAGGGCTTGGTTTAATAGATTACCTCCTGGTTCCATTGATAGCCCTGATTGCTTGATTGCTTCTTTTTTCCAGAAATATTTTCCTCCCAGTGCTAGACATGCTGCTTTGCAGAGACTTTTTTGATTTTAAACAGTGAGAAGAAGAGAAATTGCCTGAGTCATGGAAAAGATTTTGTGCCTTGATTCATGCACATCCTGGATGTCCATTGCCTAAGAATGAGCTTCTTGATATTTATTATAATGGACTAACTGATGATTTTAGGACCTACCTAGATAGCTTTGTTGATTGTGTTTTTAGGAAAAGGACTCCTATAGATGCTAAAGAATTAATGACCAAGATAAGCAAGAATTATGATGATTGGACTTCAACTGGGCTGAATACACCTGAGCCTATTACCCCTGAACCAGTTGTTCTTGAACCAGTTCCAACACCAACAACAAAGAAGAGGGGAGTTATTGCATTAAATGATGAAGTGATGAAGGAACCTAAGAAGTGTCTAAAGGAGAAAGGTATCAGAGCTGAAGATGTGAAGAATCTACCTCCTATAGAAGAATTATGTAAGCCAATTCTCCACTCATCTACTATTGACGAACTTGATACTTTTATTGTTAAGCAAGGGTATTTTAATAAACAAGTTCAGAATCATTTATTGGAAAAATCTAGAGCTATCCATGAGTTGAAAGATATTGTGGAAAGAACTTCTAATGATATTAAAATGCTTTGTAAACACTTCCAAATGGTTCAAACCCAACTTGATCAACTTGCTAAGGTACAAAAGGATATTCTAGTTAATGCTTCAGGAGATAAACATGCTTATGGAATTAGAACTAGGAGTGGTATAGCTACTCAAGATCTTTATATCCTGAAGGACACCCTAAAATAATTGAGCAGGATTCTCAACAAGGTGAAGATAGTGGTAGTCCTCGTAAGAGGAAGAAAAAGAAACATAAGAAAGTTGAGGAACCACTTGAACCTGCTGTAGATCCTAATAGTATATCTGTATCTGATGCTGAAACTGAGAGTGGTAATGATAAAAATGAGTCTCCTGATAAGGAGGAAGGTGAGGAAGAACCTGATAAGCACACTAAGAACACTAGGTACACAAAGAAAGATTTTATTGCTAATAAACATGGTAAAGAGAGAGAACCTTGGGTGCAGAAACCTATGCCTTTTCCACGTAAGAAACATAAGTCAAAGGAGGAAGAACACTACAACAAGTTTTGTGAGTGGATGAAACCTTTATTCTTGCAAATTCCTTTGACTGATGCTATTAAGTTGCCTCCTTATTCAAAGTATATGAAGGATATTGTCTCTAATAAAAGGAAGATTCCTAATGAGGAGATTTCTACTCTACTTGCTAATTATTCCTTCAATGGTAAGGTTCCAAATAAACTTGGTGATCCAGGTATACCAACTATTCTTTGCTCTATTAAGAATAATTATGTTAGAACTGCTATATGTGTTTTGGGAGCTAGAGTTAGTGTTATGCCTTTTTCTCTCTATAAGAGACTCCAGCTAGAAAAGTTGATACCAACTGATATATCTTTGCAAATGGCTGATAAGTTAACTACTATTCCTGTTGGTATATGTGAGGATGTTCCTGTTCAAGTTGTTCATAATTGCATGGTCTTAACTGATTTTGTTGTGCTTGAAATGCCTGAAGATGATAATATGTCTATTATTCTTGGGAGACCTTTTCTTAATACTGCAGGTGTTGTCATCAATTGTAATCAAGGAAAAGTAACATTCAATATTAATGACAAAGAGCACACTGTCTATTTCCCCAAGAAGGTTGTTAAGAGCTATTGCCTGAATTCCATTGAAAATATTGAGGGCATCAAGGTTGGAGAAATATATTGTCCCATTCCACAAGAAAATTTTGAAACTATTATGATTGGGACAATTGCTATCAAGTATGAGGTAACATAATCACCTTGTGGAATGCAAAGTTTTGTTTCATATAAGATTGTTTTGGTAACAAGACTTGATCAACCTTGTTAACAAAAGGATTTTAATGAACAAAATAATGTTTCCACTCTGGTTATACTTGTTTCCTTTTTCCTTTCTCCTTCCTAGTCTTTGCTTTAGCTTTAGTTTTGCTAGTTGTTTGCTTGTTTGAGTTTCTTAGAGCTCCTGTAGTTTGGCTTTTGGTTTGCTTTTGCTTCTTCTGAAAAAAATGTTTCTGCGAGAAAATCAATTTTCCTACCGTGAAAATTGGCCAAAAATAAAGTTTCCCGAAAAATTCCAAAAAATTCAAAATAAATTTTTCCTCGAAAAAAGGGGCAGAGTGGCACCTGAGATGACCTAGGGGGCCAGCCCAGGCCACCAGACCCCTGGTAGGCGCGGCCTACCAGGTGGCGGTGCTTGGGGGGGGGGGGTCTGGCCCACCTAGGGCCCTCTAGGCTGCCTCCTCAAAGCCACATTCTTTCTCTCTCCCAAAAAAGACCAGAAAACTTGCTCAAGCTCGAGTTCTTGCTGTTCTTGCTCGAGATTTTCGATCTCCTTGTTCAGCCTATCTCAAGTGCTGATTTTTGGAGGGTTTGCTCCTTGGCATGTGCCTCCTCCACTTGTCCAATTAGATTTGTGATTGGTAGATTGTATCTTGAGTATTTTGCTACTATAGGTGTCATGTTGTTTGAGCTTACATGCTTGTTCTTTGCTTAGAAACTTTGTTTTGATGCATGTGTAGTCCTCTAGCAAGTTCCTATAGTGGTTGCTCATCATTTATCAACTTAGAAATCACTTGGTTTGATGGTTGTTTAAAAATTTCAGCAAGGAAGATGAGTGCTTATCCACTGAATCAATGACTTGATGGTGCATGAGCCAATGAAGGTTCATCGCGAAGAGGCAGTTTTTCCTTCCATATATCCATGCCATGAATTTATGAGAGCTGCGGGGATCCTCCAAGATTTCCAAACTATGGTTACAAATGCAGGGTTGGAACACTTTGTTGAAGGCAAACCAATCCAATATGTTAAGCTAACCATGGATTTTGTGCAGGACTTCTGGTTCACTTGGTACACTTCTAATCCCATGGTCCATTACAAAATATATAATATACCTATCGACCTGCCTTTTGCTGATTTCTGTGCAGCAATTAGAGTACCTTAGTGGGGATCTTGTGAGAAGATCAAGGAGAGGCCCAAGTCACTTGTTGATTTGTATGCTGAGATTTGCCAAGGTTTCGACTTCTCAAAGGAAAGTGGTAAAATTCGAAACATCCAGCTCCCAGCTATTAGATACTTTTCCTATTTCATTACCAAGTGTGTTCTTGCTAGAAAGATTGCTAGGAAGTTATCTTCTTTTGATCTAGATTTTATTGCAGCTTCTCTGAATAGGACTAGTTCGTATAGTTTGGGTGCTTTGATAGCTCACTGTCTCACCACCAACCGTGAGAAGGGTGGAATTTGTGGAGGTCTCATTGCTTCTAGGTTGCTAGCTTTCCATGGTTTAGAGCCTCATTATTCAGATTTTCAGTTCCCCATAGAGAGGCTTGATATTGAATCCATGATTCAGCATAGTTTTGTTTCTTTGGGAGCTAATGTGAGAAGTTTACCATATGAAATATCTTTTGCCCAGCAAGGTTGGAGAAAGGGTAGGACTAAGAAAATAGTTTATTTGCTTGCACCTGCTTTGTTTAACTTCAATAACAGGAAAGGATGGTCGCTTACGGAGGAGGAGCTTGACACTTATGTGGGGGAACTCTCCTAGCAAGAGGAGAATGTTGAAGAGGATGCCAAAGACAATTCGGTTCAGCCCTACAACTTGGGAGAGTCTTCATACCAGCAGCCCTCATTTGATTGGGGCGTGTTTTCTTCTTCATCGCAGGTGCCTGACTATGATCATTCCTATGATGACCCACCAGCATGGGGGTATTATCCGCGTTATTGAGCTCCACTTAGGCCAAAATCCTAAGATTGGGGGGAGGTATACTGACGTCACACTCATCTATATATCATGTTCGGTCGGTTCTTTGTATATCCATTGTTTCGCTTTCTTTTTGGTTTTTGTTGCTTCTTTCTAAAAACCCAAAAATACCAAAAATATTTTCTTTGTTTCTCTTGGTTTGTTTCTTTGTTTCTTTGCTTTGGTTCACCTTAAAAGAAAAATCCAAAAATATTTTGCTTTGTTTGGTTTGCTTTGTTTTTGTTTGGTTTTTCTTTGTTTGCTTGTTTCTAAAAAATCGAAAACACCAAAAATATTTTTTGTTCTTCTTTGGTTTTGTGAGTTCTTTGCAGGGTTCAGACGTCCTCAGTGGATTTTGGTTTCATATTAATTATTCAAGTCACATAAGTGAAGGGAAATAATGAAGATTAAGACAACTTGAGGTGTGGTAAGAGGCTGGTATCAAACTCTATTTGTTTCATTTTTGTACATATACTCATCATTGTGAGCATGCTTAGCCTGTTCGTGTAAGGTGTATGTCATTATGGATGCTTAGTAGTTCTTGCTTGTCTATGATTATCTCCAACTTGCTAATAGTTTGTAGCATGTCATATGAATGTTTGCTTGCATTGTTTTATTCATACTTTGGTATGAAATTTTGGTATCCTCCTCTGACTGTTCATGTGAATCGACTTGGCACATGCTCACGCATGCATATGACTAATCAATAGTCAGTAAGCCTCGATGATTTATTTTTCCTCAGAGTTCTTGTATCATTTTCATGCCATAGTTAGTCCTGTTTTGTTGCAAGCATGATTATGACAGCTATTGCTCTCTCGTTTGTCGCTCCCTCTCTATTGCTAGCCTTCACTTGCACTGAGTACATGCTCTACCTGTGCTTACAACTCCCCAAAACCAATATTGCCAGCTGTGTCCACCATACCTACCTATTAGCACCATTTGCTATTTTTAGTGCATATTCTATATGCCGTGTTTTCTTCCAAAATAAAATCTTTGTCTGTTTTTGAGAAAGTTAGTTAGTAAAGCTCTCACAAACTTGATGGCACACTTTATTCCTTGCGCTTAATAATCCCAAACCATTGTGACTAGTCCATGAAATTTATATGCTTGCTAATTATATGTTGGGAGTCAGCAGAACCGTGCTATCACGGGGAACGCTTTCAACACCTGTTGGATATCTCATCCAGTTGATTCTTTGCTCTTTTGTTTACGGATGTAGACGATGTGAAATAAAAGGGGAGGTTGTCAGTTCATGGATTTTATACATTGTATTAGAGAAACGCCTGGGCCGCTAGCCTAAGCCATGCTTAATCATGGTGGAAACTTGCAACATCACTATAATGAGCATCTATGAAGTGTCCTCAATAAAAAGCTATGCATATGGTAAATAAAAAGATTTTTGAGATGCTCATTGTCTGCTTGCCTTGTCATTTTGGTTATGGGAAAGCTCCTGTACCATGTGCAAGGGGTACCCCATTGGCGGTTCTCGATGATATGTATGTATTTACAATGACAAGAACTTTCAGGTGACCAAAGTTGAGTAGCATGCGGAGCGACCCTCGTACTCAAGGGACTTGGGATTTCCATTCTATGGTCTGTCAAGCATATGATTCAGAGTGGACCTCACTTTCACCTTAACCACATGAAGATGCCTATGATAGGGGCAATGACATCTCAAAGCTAACGAGTACCTTCCTTTCAGCATTGGGAAGCCTTTCAAACCTTCACAAAACCATTTTCGCAACCTTGTTGAGTCACCACTTATTCTATGAGCACCTTCTTGAGAGCATAGTTGTCATTTTTGTGTTTGTTCCAAAACTTGGTTAACTATGTCATGACTTTGATGCTTGTATCTCTGATACCTTTATCTCTAGTCTTCATGTGAACTTCAGAGGTGCCTTGGCATTATATTGTGCTCTTCAAACAAAGGCAAGCGAGATACCACTCTATCATACCTTATTATGAGCATTGCAATGTTGCTTATGTTTATGTTTCATGCTACTTATTATTATTGAGTTGGTTTATCTTCATAGTTTGCAATGACTATTGAGTAGACTTAGTTGCATACTCCTTATTATGAATTGTCTAAGCATCTACTCCTGTGCTGAGAATATTTACATCATATGAAGCAAAGTGTTCGTGAAAGTTCTTTTATCGCACTCAGTTTTAAACTGAATTGCTTGAGGACAAGCAATAAGCTAAGCTTGGGGGGAGTTGATACGTCCAAAACGTATCTACTTTCTCAAACACTTTGCTACTGTTTCTCCTCTATACTTGTGTGATTTGGATACAACTAACACGGACTGGCGTTGTTTTCAGCAGAATTACCTTGGAGTGTCTTGTTTTTGTGCAGAAAATGAAGGAAAAATCCTGGAAAATATGCCAAAAACTATTTTCACCAGAAGATTCACGGAGCCAGAAGGGGAGATAGAGAGGGGCCCTGGGGGGCCCATACCCACCCCAGGCGCGGGCCCACCTGACCCCGCGCCTGGAGGGGGTGAGGCCACCCCAGGTAGCTCCTCGGCCTCCCTCTGCGCCTATAAGTTGCCTTTAGACCTAAAAACTGAGGGGGGTTCGATAGTTTTCCAGAAAGAGTTCCGCTTCGCCGCCGCCACGAGAAACCAAGATTCGGATCTAGAAACTCCGTTCTGGCACCCTGCCGGGACGGGGAATTTGGAGAGGATCATCGCCATCGTCATCACCAACTGTCAACACCCGGGTTTTTAATCCTAGATGCCTGTTATGCCATACATCGCAATCCCAGGATTACCATTTTTGCGAGAAATAACAGAATTGGATACCATAGTACATCATCCATTACAAACCATACATAAGGTCTTACACAAATAAGGATCTCATGATCCAGTTCTTAATACAACTCAGGCAGCGGAAATACGTAATAATAAAGGTAGCATAGGCGAAGCTCCATCTTCGGGGTCACAGGCAATGCTGACGATGGGAGATGATCCTAGTTGTCGTAACCTTCCTGGGGTCCATCATCCTGGTACTCCTCTTCATAGTTTGGCCACGGGAATAGCCAGGGACAAAGCCATGAGTACTCTTTAAGTACTCACAAACTAATACTAACAAGTGAAGGTGGTTTTTGTAGTAGGACACTAAGCTCTAGGGTTGTTTTGCAAAAAGCCAGATTTACCTCTACTAAGTTCAGAAGCAAGAAGAAGCTAGTCAAATTTTATAAAACCTAAGTGGGAACTTGTATCTCATGCCACAACTCTATTGTGGTCAAGTCAAGTCCTCAATTCATTTCACAAGTCATTTTGTAAACATCTTACGGGCGAACAGTATGGCCACTCCAACTGTCCATAACCGTGGACGCGGCTATTCGAATAGTTTGACACTCTGCAGAGATTGTACACTTTCATCACAACATTCGATACATCCGTCAGGAACAAATCCTGAATTCACCATACTCGGTATGCGGATAATCAATCCTAACCTTTCAATTACACGCCCTAGTATAGGCACCTCTCCTATGAGTTTGGCCTCCCAACCATGACCAACTGTCATCTTGGGTACTGCACAAGTGGACAATCTTCACAAGGTAGCCTCAGCTCAGACCTTGGTCGTGAGGGAACCCATACTAAGGTATATAAGTTTCCAGTCAAGCCCCACCCAAATTTCGAGTATTGTGGTTGTACGGTTAAATTGGAATGGTATCGCATCCAGACAACCATTGGTTTTATAAAGGTCTAAGGCTCATGCCTCAACATTTTCATCATCAAAATCATCTGGTGTTCGGAAACACATGTCAAAACATCTCAGTAGAATGACTCATCATTCTAAGGTTTTCATAACCATTTCCCACCAAGTATTCCCATCTAAAGTTGATCCAGTTTTTATGCTTAGCACTAGCATCTACAAGTGGGGGTGAGTACTAATGAGGGGTGGTAAACAAATGGAGTTTTAACTAAGTACCATATCATGCCTTAGGATGACATCAAGATTTTCTAGCTTAGGCCAAATTTAATGCTCTTTATGCAACCTTCAATTATCTTTCTAGAATCTACAAGTCACCTAAGTAAACTCTAAGCAATAGCTGTGATAAAGAAATAAAGTAAAAAGATTGCAGGTAAAACTAGGATTGGGTTATCAAGTGAGTATAATCACATATGCTTAAGGCATATAGTTGGCATGGTAACAAGCAAGTATTTGCTTGTATAGGTCAACTTGATTAGTAAGGCTTGCTAAAGTAGAATATCTTGCAAGTGTTAGCTTGCTCAATCAACTAGTAGTATTAGGCTTGCGTAAGTATCAGTATAAGCTTGCCTTGTGCAGAGCAGTGGTTGAAGTTCTCCTCGGCTTCTTCTTTGTAGTATCCTCCTTCCTCCTCGTATCCTTGGTCGGTACTAGCGTCTATGAATAAATACGAGGTACACAATCACCAAACAATACTTAACTACTTTCAATCAGCACACAAAAGGGTTCTATAGATGATCTAGCATCATCACTAACATTACAAGATTAAAGCATTTGTCTTCTTTATTTTAATTTGAGAAAATTAATTTCTACTCATTGAAAAACTACTTAAGGTTTAATATTCTCCAAACCAAACATGGGATCATATTGACACATGTCATCACCACCTATTTCAGTCCATGGGAATGTGATTTAAAGTGGTGTCACAATTTAATAAGGTTTAACCCTTTTATTTTAAATAAAATAAGTGACTAGAAATGCCTATGTGGCATTCTTTTATTACTTGAACATTATTTCTACGAGTAAACCCATATATTTTTATATATTCTGAAAGGTATGATCAAATGTAATTTTTGAGAGTTGGAATCAACTCAAAAGCTATCATGGTTGAAATTTGAAAAATGTTTGAATGCAGAAAAGCTTCTGCCTTGTTATTTTTACCAACGTTGATCTACAGATCCAAATGATTTGAATCCAACGGGCTTGGATTCAGCATTTCAGTACCTTTCTAACAAAATTGGTTTCATTCAATTTGGTTCACTGAATCGAGCTGGGTTGGTTTTTGAAACTAGGTACAGAACTGAGTTTGAATCTAAATAGAAAAATCTAAATTCAAATGAGTGGGCTGCGCGGGAAGGGTTATCCGGCCAAATTCCGGCGATGCGCTCTCGCCTTGCTCCGGCTAAGGTGTGGAATGCTCAGTGAGGCGAGGGGAGTGAGATGGTGTGATGAAATCGAGCGGGGGTGGCCTCCTTTTATAGGCTCGATGGCGAGACCGAGAGGGATGGGCAGGCGACGGTGGCGACACGGCTACGGGCAGCTAGAGGCATGGCCGAGGTTGGCGTTCGACGGGTGGTCTCCTGGCGATGCTCTAGAGCTTTAATGCGCGTGTAGGGGTGGTGGCAAACGGTCGGTAACCTGCGGTGCTCTGCGCGGCAGAGGCGGCGTCTTCGACGGCGAGCGGTGGCTGTGAGGCATGGGACGGCGAACGGGGGTGTCTGGCGTGCTCCCTGGGTCATGGCGAAGCGGTGGGCACGGGCTGCGGTCGAGGGGCGGCATGTGCGCGCGTGCCGGGTGCGGCGCTCTGGCGCATGCTCGGCATGTCGCAGTGGCACTGGGCGCGCAGCGTGCTTGGTGGTCCACGACTTTCCTTTGTTCGGGGAGGGGACAGTGGGTGGTGGTGGAGTGCTGGCTACCTCCCAGACATGGCTAGAGAGGGGGAGATGGTCTGCTGCGGTGGCGACCAGGTTTGGCCGGCGAGGTGGCTCGGATTGCTCACCATTGATGACAATGGACAGCTTACAGTAAGGCTAGCGGTTGCCAATTAGGCTAGATGATCTACTAAATGGGTGCTGTGAGCTAGAGAGGGAACCAGTTAGGCCCAAAACACTATTAAAAACATTGAATTTGATTTGGTTTAAATTTGCCTACCATGTGTTTGATGAAATGGCCGCAAGAACTTAAGTTTTAAATTTTGAAAAGATTTTTGGTGGGTGTGCTAGGCATGTGTTGAGGATTCTGTGGATGCTTGGGTTTTAAAAATTGAGCTTGTTTGAGTGGTTTTTGAAATAGTGGGATCTTCCCATATGAAATAGATTCATTTTTCAACTGTCTTTTAAACTAAGCATTTAAATGTTTTTGGATGATCACAAAGTGGGCCTTGGTACCTTGTTATGAGTACTATCAAGGGGTGCAAAGATCCAAACATGTTTCTGTTAAGTTCTGAAAGTTAGAGATATCCAAAGTAGGCATGGGAGTTAATTTGGCCAAAGTGACCTTTCACTTAGTTTATTTGTTTTGACTTGTTTGTCTTTGGGAAAAGTTTGGGGATTATTTAGATGATGTTTATTTCACCTAAGAATCATTTTACAAGCAAAGAAACACAGAACCAATGCAATTCAAAATAATCCAAATTGTAATGCATACACATATGAATCCTTTCTTATTTTTAATTGGAAAAGTTTTTGTTAACCCTAAATTTGATGATTAGAGTTTGTTGATCCAAGTTTAATATTTTTGGGATGTTACAAACCTTCCCCCCTTAAACAAAATCTCGTCCCGAGATTTGAAAAAGGACGAAAAAGATTACCTAGGATTTGAAGAGATCGGGAAACTCCATCCTGATGTGATCTTCGCGCTCCTAGGTAGCTTCTTCTTCTGTGTGGTTGCTCCACTGAATATTGAGAAACTTGATGCTCTGGGTCTGGTAGTTCTGAAAGCTTCCTCCAAAATACGGATGGGTACTTCGGGATAGTTCAGGTCATCGTTGATCTCTATGGTCCGGTGATCGATATTCTTGAACACTTCAGTCTTCTCTGGAACTTCGAGGTGCTGGAGATATGCCCTAGAGGCAATAATAAATGTAGTTATTATTATATATTTGTGTTCATGATAAATGTTTACATTCATGCTATAACCGTATTAACAAGGAAACATTAATACTTGTGTGATTTGTAAACTAAATTAGAGTCCCTAGTAAAGCCTCTTTATAATACTAGCTTGTTGGTTAATAAATGATTGTGGTTTCCCTATCATGAAAATTGAGATGTTATTAACAACAAGATCATATAGTTAGGAGAATGATATGATGGACATACTCCTATAGATAAGCGTAGCATAAAGATCGAGTCATTTTAATAGTTCAATTGCTATATGCTTTCTGATACATATTAACCTAATTCCTTCGACCATGAGATCATGCATATCACCATCACCGGAAGGATGCTTTGATTACATCAAACACCACACCGTAACTGGGTGGTTATAAAGGTGGCATTGAGTGTTCGGAAAGTATGGGTTGAGACACATGGATCAAGAGTGGGATTTGTCCATCCATATGACGGATAGATATACTCTGGGCCCTCTCGGTGGAATGTCATCCAATTGGCTTGCAAGCATGTGACTGGCTCACAAGGGATCACATATCACGGGAACGAGAAAAGAGTACTTATCAGTAACGAGGTTGAACTAGGTATGCAGAGATACCGACGATCAAAACCTCACATAAGTAAACTATCGTGAGACAAAGGGAAATTGGTATCATATGTAAGTGGTTCATTCGATCTCAAAGTGATCGTAGAAATATGTGGGAACCATATGAATTTCTAGATTCCTCTATTGGTTATTGTTCAGAGAAGTGTCTCGATCATGTCCGCATAATTCACGAACCGTAGGGAGACACACTTAAGGATTCGATGTTGTTGAGTAGTTCTGGAATGATGAGTAAGAGACCGAATGCTGTTCGGAGTCTCGGATGGGATCCGGGATATCACGAGGAGATCCGGAATGGTCCGGAGAATAATATTCATATAAGGAAAGTTCTGTTTCGGGGTTGGAGAATGATTCCGGTGTTTTCGTCGGGAATGTTCGAGAAGGGTCCGAAAGGTCCGGTACTCCGGAGGGGAAGGGTACATGAATGTGTCATGACAAGTTGGAATGGTTGCATCATGTACTAGGTGTCATCGCTGAGCAAAATAAAGGGATAAATCAAATCCTAGTTTGAAAAGTCAAACGCCAATTTGAAAAGTCAAACGGTAAGTTTGCTTGGTGGAGGGAGAGTAGGAATCCTACTTGGGGAGGAGTTCCTCTCCCTCCACCCGCCGACCTTGGAGGCCGACTTGAGGTAGGACTCTCCTCCCCTGGCCGGCGCCCTCCCACCTATAAAAGGAGGGGCAGGGCTGCCCCTCTAGACCTACACCTTGCCCCACTAAAACCCTAGCCCTAGCCGCCGGCCCCTCTTGCAGCCGCCACCGCCCTAGGGAAAACCCTAGCCGCCGACTTGGGGATCTCCCCTTGCCCTAACCGCCGGCCTATCCCTCTCTCCTTGGTGCCTCTAAACCCTAGATCGCCAAGGCCTCTCTCATAGTCCACCATACTCGCTCCGGCTTAAGGCGAAGCCCTGCGAGATCTCCCCTCTACTTCCGGTACCACGCCGTCGTGCTGTCAGAATCGCGAGGAGAGTGCTACAACCTCCGCTGCCTGCTGGAACAAGGGAGAGGAAGGTCTTCAAACAGTACCGAACATGTGACCGACTGCGGAAGCGCTGCCGGAACGCAGCGCCGGAAGGATCGTCTACACGATCTTGAGATCGGCAAGAGTACGACTACATCACCCACGAGAATCCGCTCTCGTTAAACACTTTGGAATCTTCGAGGGTGAGTTATTCTATCGACTTGTTGCTACAATCTAGTAGATAGATCTTGGCTTGTTTGTTTGTATGCGGGTGAATTTTTTTCCCATTCTACGAACCCCTACAGTGGTATCAGAGCCGTGTCTATATGTAGATCTGTTGCACGAGTAGAACACAATGGTCATTATGGGCGGTGGTGCTTTTATTATCAATTGCTTCTTGTGTACTTTGCATCTTGCGGTATGATGGGATGAAGCGGCCCGGGCAAACCTTACATGACATCGTTCATGAGACTTGCTTTACTCTCAACATGCAACTTGTATTGCATAAGTGGCTTTGCGGGTGTCTGTCTCTCCCAATATAGTATAGATCCAATTTACAACAGGCACTTGATAGTTCAAACATCAACGTTGTGGTTCTTGTTCGTAATTTAGATCGACACTTATTGAAAGCCCCAAACGACGTAAAATATGCAAAGAAATTAGAGGCGTCTAACTTTGTTTTGTAGGGGTGTGCTGTGATGTGATATGGCCATGATTGTGATTATATTTGATGTATGCAATGTTCCTTATTGTAAGTTGGCAACCGGCAGGAGCCATATGGTTGTCTTTAATTTTTGTTAAGACCCGCGTGTCTATTCAAAGTAGTTGTAATAGTTGAAGCTGGTGGACGACAATCATGGAGCAGCGTCATTGACCTTGATGCAATGCCAGTGATGATGGAGATCATGTTCGTGCTTGAAGATGGAGATCGGAAGCACAAAGAAGAAAGGCCATATCATATCACATATTATGATTGCATGTGATGTTAATCCTTTATGCATCTTGTATTGCTTAGTTAACGACGGTAGCATTATAAGATGATCCCTCATGCACATAAATTTCAAGTTCTAAAGTGTTCATCCTTAGTAAGCACCATTGCTAAAGCTTGTTGTTTCGAAGCACCACGTGATGATCGGGTGTGTTAGATTCTGCAAGTGTATACAACGTGAGCAAGCCAGATTTGCTCATGCGGAAGCTAAGGTTTGATCTTGACGAGCCTAGCATGTACAGACATGGTCTCGGAACACGGATCACCAAAAGGTAAAGCATGAATCATATAGTAGATATGATGAACATGTCGATTGTTCGCCATTGAAGCTACATCAACTCTCGTGATGATCGGTTTTGATGTGGTGGATTTGGTTCGTGTGATCACTAAAACAATGTGAGGGATATTGTTTTGAGTGGGAGTTCACCTAGATTAATTTAACTATTAATTAGAACTCAATTTGTCATAAACTTAGTCTAAATTATTGCAAATATGTTGTAGATCAATGGCGGCCCTACCATCAATTTAATGCGTTCCTAGAGAAAGAAAAGTTGAAAAACAATGGAAGCAACTTCGCGGATTGGTTCCGCAATTTGAGGATTGTCCTCAATGATGGTAATTTGACCTATGTGCTGGATGCACCGCTGGGTGACCCGCCTGCAGCTACTGCTACCGATGAAGTAAAGAATGTTTACCTCACTCGGAAGAATTAGTACTTCACAGTTCAGTGTGCTATCTTGTATGGTTTGGAATCGGAGCTTCAGAAAAGGTTTGAGAATTCAGACCCACATGATATTGTCCGTGAACTCAAATTGATATTTGAGACTCACGCGGCAGTTGAGAGCTATGAGGCTTATGAAAAGTTCTTTAACTGCAAGATGGAAGAGGGCAGCTCCGTTAGTGAGCATGTGCTTAAGATGTCTGGGCACGCAAACAAACTCCAAAGCTTGGGTATAGTGATTCCTAATGCTTTGGGGATTTACCGTGTCCTCCAATCACTACCACCAAGTTACAAGAACTTTGTGATGAACTACAATATGCAAAGCATGAACAAGCAGTTGCCAGAACTCTTCTCCATGCTAAAATCTGCAGAAGTGGAGATCAAGAAAGATCACCAAGTGTTGATGGTCAATAAGACCACCAAATTCAAGAAAGGCAAGTCTAAGGAAAAGGGACACTTCAAGAAGGGTGGTAAGAAAGTTGCCGCACCGACGAAGAAGACCAAGGCTGGACCTAAGCCTGATACTGAGTGCTTTTACTGCAAGGGAGAAGGTCACTGGAAGCGGAATTGCCCAAAGTACTTGGCGGATTTGAAGAACGGCAACATCAAGAAGAAAGGTATATCCGATATACATGTTATTGATGTGTATCTCAGTAGTACTCGTAGTAGTGCCTGGGTATTTGATACTGGTTCAGTTGCTCATATTTGTAACTCGAAACAGGTGCTGCAGAATAATCAGAAGCTAGCGAAGAACGAGGTGACGATGCGCGTAGGAAATGGATCAAAGGTTGATGTGATCGCGGTCGGCACGCTACCTCTTCATCTACCATCGGGGTTAGTTTTATACTTAAATAATTGTTATTTGGTGCCTGCGTTAAGCATGAACATTATATCGGGATCTTGTTTATTGCGAGACGGTTACTTGTTTAAGTCCGAGAATAATGGTTGTTTGATTTATATGAGTAATATGTTTTATGCACATGCACCTTTGATAGATGGTCTATTCTTATTGAATCTCGATAGTGGAAATACACATATTAATAACATTGAAGCTAAACGTTTGAAATTGAGCGATAACTCGACCTATATGTGGCACTGTCGTCTTGGTCACATTGGAGTGAAGCGTATGAAGAAACTCCATTCCGATGGACTTCTTGAATCACTTGATTTCGAATCACTTGAAAGATGCGAAGCATGTCTGATGGGTAAAATGACTAAGACTCCATTTTCTGGTATGATGGAGCGAGCTACGGACTTATTGGAAATCATACATACCGATGTGTGTGGTCCAATGAGTGTAGCATCGCGCGGTGGTTATCGTTATGTTCTTACCTTCACGGATGACTTGAGTAGATATGGGTATATCTATTTCATGAAACATAAGTCCGAAACTTTCGAGAAGTTTAAGGAATTTCAAAGTGAGGTGGAGAATCAACGTAACAAGAAGATTAAATTTCTACGTTCTGATCGTGGAGGTGAATATCTAAGTTACGAGTTTGGCGAGCATTTGAAGAAATGCGGAATACTTTCACAATTGACACCGCCGGGAACACCACAACGTAATGGTGTGTCCGAACGTCGTAATCGAACTCTCTTAGATATGGTTCGTTCTATGATGTCACTTACAAATTTACCGCTATCATTTTGGGGTTATGCATTAGAAACAGCCACATTCACTTTAAATAGGGCACCATCTAAATCCGTTGAAACGACACCGTATGAATTATGGTTTGGGAAGAAACCTAAATTGTCGTTTCTTAAAGTTTGGGGTTGCGAAGCCTATGTAAAGAAATTACAGCCGGACAAGCTTGAACCCAAAGCGGAAAAATGCGTCTTCATAGGATACCCAAAGGAAACTATTGGGTATACCTTCTATCATAGATCCGAAGGCAAAATCTTCGTTGCCAAGAATGGATCCTTTCTAGAGAAGGAATTTCTCTCGAAAGAAGTGACTGGAAGGAAAGTAGAACTCGACGAGGTTGTCGAACCTTCTCTCGAACTTGCGAGTAGCGCAGGACTGGAAGAAGTTCCTGTGGTGCCTGCACCAGTAAGATAGGAAGCTAATGATAATGATCATGAAACTTTGGTTGTAGTTGCTACAGAACCTCGCAGGTCAACGAGAACTCGTACCACTCCTGATTGGTATGATCCCGTTATGAGTGTCATGTTGGTGGATAACACCGATGAGCCTGCGACATATGAGGAAGCGACGATGAGCCCAAATTCCAAGAAATGGCAAGAATCCATGAAATCCGAGATTGGATGCATGTACGAAAACCAAGTATGGACTTTGGTGGACTTACCGGATGGCCGGAAGGCTGTCGAGAACAAATGGATTTTCAAGAAGAAAACAGATGCTGATGGTAATGTTACTGTCTATAAAGCTCGACTTGTCGCAAAAGGGTTTCGACAAATTCAAGGAGTTGACTACGATGAGACTTTCTCACCAGTAGCGAAGCTAAAGTCTGTGAGGATTTTGTTAGCAATTGCTGCATATTATGATTATGAGATATGGCAGATGGATGTCAAAACAGCATTCCTCAATGGAGACATTGATGAAGAGTTGTATATGATGCAACCCAAAGGTTTTGTTGATCCTAAAGATGCTAACAAGGTATGCAAACTTCAACGGTCCATCTATGGATTGAAGCAAGCATCCCGAAGTTGGAATCAACGTTTTTATAAGGTGATCAAAAGTTTTGGTTTTATAAAAACTTATGGAGAAGCTTGTATTTACAAGAAAGTGAGTGGGAGCTCTGTAGCATTCTTTATACTATATGTAGATGACATATTGTTGATTGGGAATGATGTAGACCTTCTTAATAGTGTCAAGGAATATTTGAATAATAGTTTTTCAATGAAGGATCTTGGCGAAGCAGCTTACATATTAGGCATAAAGATTTATTGAGATAGATCGAGACGCCTAATATCATTGTCACAAAGTACATATTTGGACAAAGTTCTAAAGAGGTTTGGAATGGAAGATAGCAAGAAAGGGTTCTTGCCCATGTTGCTCAATACGACCTTGAGTAAAACTCAAAGTCCAGCAACTGCAGAAGATAGAGAAAGGATGAGTAAGACTCCCTATGCCTCAGCCATAGGATCTCTAATGTATGCTATGCTATGTACTAGACCCGACATTGCATATGCTGTTAGTTTGACTAGCAGATATCAAAGTGATCCAGGAGTGGATCATTGGACAGCGGTCAAAAACATCCTTAAGTAATTGAGAAGAACTAAGGATATGGTTCTTTCTTATGGAGGTGATGAACAACTCGTTGTTAATGGTTACGCCGATGCTAGTTGGAACACCAATCCGGATGATTCTAAATCTCAATCTGGATACGTATTTACTTTGAATGGTGCAGCAGTTAGCTGGAGGAGTGCAAAGCAAAGCGTTGTGGCGAGATCTTCAACTGAATCGGAATACATAGCTGCTTTGGAGGCTTCACAAGAAGCGATATGGATGAAGGAGTTCATTACAGAGCTCGGTGTGGTTCCAAGTGCGCTGGACCCAATGTCTATCTACTGTGATAACATGGGCGTCATAGCCAATGTGCAAGAACCAAGGTCACACAAGAAGCTGAAGCACATCAAGCTACGTTTTCACGCTATTCGAGAACATGTCCAAGATGGTGACATAAAGATTTGCAAAGTACACACATATCTGAATGTGGCGGATCCGTTGACTAAACCTCTCCCGAGGGCAAAACATGACCAACACCAAACTGCCATGGGTGTTCGGTATATTACCATGTAATCTAGATTAGTTGACTCTAGTGCAAGTGGGAGACTGTTGGATATATGCCCTAGAGGCAATAATAAATGTAGTTATTATTATATCTTTGTGTTTATGATAAATGTTTACATTCATGCTATAACAGTATTAACAAGGAAACATTAATACTTGTGTGATTTGTAAACTAAATTAGAGTCCCTAGTAAAGCCTCTTTATAATACTAGCTTGTTGGTTAATAAATGATTGTGGTTTCCCTATCATGAACATTGAGATGTTATTAACAACAAGATCATATCGTTAGGAGAATGATATGATGGACATACTCCTATAGATAAGCGTAGCATAAAGATCAAGTCATTTTAATAGTTCAATTGCTATATGCTTTCTGATACATAGTAACCTAATTCCTTCGACCATGAGATCATGCATATCACCATCACCGGAAGGATGCTTTGATGACATCAAACACCACACCGTAACTGGGTGGTTATAAAGGTGGCATTGAGTGTTCGAAAAGTATGGGTTGAGACACATGGATCAAGAGTGGGATTTGTCCATCCATATGACGGATAGATATACTCTGGGACCTCTCGGTGGAATGTCATCCAATTGGCTTGCAAGCATGTGACTGGCTCACAAGGGATCACATATCACGGGAACGAGAAAAGAGTACTTATCAGTAACGAGGTTGAACTAGGTATGCAGAGATACCGACGATCAAAACCTCGGATAAGTAAACTATCGTGAGACAAAGGGAAATTGGTATCATATGTAAGTGGTTCATTTGATCGCAAACTAATCGTAGAAATATGTGGGAACCATATGAATTTCCAGATTCCTCTATTGGTTATTGTTCGGAGAAGTGTCTCGATCATGTCCGCATAATTCACGAACCGTAGGGAGACACACTTAAGGATTCGATGTTGTTGAGTAGTTATGGAATGATGAGTAAGAGACCGAATGTTGTTCGGAGTCTCGGATGGGATCCGGGATATCACGAGGAGATCTGGAATGGTCCGGAGAATAAGATTCATATAAGAAAGTCCTGTTTCGGGGTTAGAGAATGATTCCGGTGTTTTCGTCGGGAATGTTCTAGAAGGGTCCGGAAGGTCCGACACTACGGAGGGGAAGGGTACATGAATGTGTCATAACAAGTTGGAATGGTTGCATCATGTACTAGGTGTCATCGCTGAGCAAAATAAAGGGATAAATCAAATCCTACTTTGAAAAGTCAAACGTCAATTTGAAAAGTCAAACGGCAAGTTTGCTTGGTGGAGGAAGAGTAGGAAACCTACTTCGGGAGGAGTTCCTCTCCCTCCACCCGCCGGCCTTGGAGGCCGACTTGGGGGAGGACTCTCCTCCCCTGGCCCGCGCCCTCCCACCTATAAAAGGAGGGGCAGGGCTGCCCCTCTAGACCTACACCTTGCCCCACTAAAACCCTAGCCCTAGCCGCCGGTCCCTCTTGCAGCCGCCACCGCCCTAGGGAAAACCCTAGCCGCCGACTTGGGGCTCTCCCCTTTCCCTAGCCGCCAGCCTAGCCCTCTCTCCTTGGTGCCTCTAAACCCTAGATCGCCAAGGCCTCTCTCATAGTCCACCATACTCGCTCCGGCTTAAGGCGAAGCCCTGCGAGATCTCCCCTCTACTTCCGGTACCACGCCGTCGTGCTGCCGGAATCGCGAGGAGAGTGCTACAACCTCCGCTGCCTGCTGGAACAAGGGAGAGGAAGGTCTTCATCGAGTACCGAACGTGTGACCGACCGCGGAAGCGCTGCCGGAACGCAGCGCCGGAAGGATCGTCTACACGATCTTGAGATCAGCAAGAGTACGACTACATCACCCACGAGAATCCGCTCTCGTTAAACACTGGAATCTTCTAGGGTGAGTTATTCTATCGACTCGTTGCTACAATCTAGTAGATAGATCTTGGCTTGTTTGTTTGTATGCGGTAGAAATTTTTTGTTTTCCATGCTACGAACCCCTACACGAGGCACTTACGAAGTAATGAGATATGGAACACATTGTGCACGGCTGACATCTCTTCGGGTAGTTCCAATTGATACGACACTTCTCCTCGACGGTTCAGAATCTTGAAGGGTCCGATATATCTGGGGGCTAACTTTCCCTTGAGCTGGAAACGTTGCATTCCTTTCAATGGAGACACTTTTAGATACACAAAATCTCCTATGTTGAAGGTGAGGTCTCGACGTCTCTTGTCGGCATAACTCTTCTGTCTGGACTGGGCTGTCTTGAGGTGCTCACGAAACTTGTGAACCTTCTCTTCTGCTTCTCATAGGATGTCGGGTCCGAAAATCTGAATCTCTCCTACTTCCGACCAGTTCAAAGGGGTGTGGCACTTCCTTCCATACATGAATTCAAATGGGGCCATTTGCAAACTAGCTTGATAACTGTTGTTGTATGAAAATTCTGCAAACCGTAGACAGTCTTCCCACTTAGATCCATATTCTAACACACATGCTCTCAGCATATCTTCGAGTATTTGATTTAGTAGCTCCGTTTGTCCATCGGTGTGAGGGTGATACGCGGTGCTGAAATCGAGGCGGGTTCCTAAAACTTCTTGGAATTTCTTCCGGAATCTTGAGGTAAACTGAGTTCCTCGATCCGATATGATGTTCTTAGGGACTCCATGCAAACTGACGATTCTAGCGATGTATAACTCCGCTATCTTCGAACTCTGATATGTGGTCTTGATAGGTAAGAAATGGGCGACTTTGGACAATCTGTCCACTATGACCCAGATAGAGTCATTTCCCCTACTAGAAGTAGGCAATCCGGTGATGAAGTCCATTCCAACGGAATCCCATTTCCATTCCGGAATCTGCAATGGTTGCAACAATCCAGCTGGACTTTGATGTCTTGCCTTGACTCGCTGACATATATCACACTTGGCGATATAGCTTCCGATTTCTCTCTTCATCTTATGCCACCAAAATTGTTCTTTCAAATCTTGATACATCTTCGTTCCTCCGCGGTGGATAGAATAAAGAGTATCATGAGATTCCTTCAGAATAACTTCTTTCAACTCAGAATCTGCTGGTACACAAAGGCGTCCTTTGTACCACAGAACTCCTTCTTCGTCTTCGGTGAATCCGGGTACCTTGCCTGTACCGATACGACGCTTGATTCCATCGATACTAGCATTTCCTTTCTGCGCCTCTTTGATCTGGCTGATCAAAGTGGGTTGAAGTTCTATGCTAGCCAAAAATCCTTCACTTACTAATTCCATTCGAAATTCTTCCATCTCTTTGTGCAAGCTTGGTTGCTCCTTCAAAATCTTGGAGTTCAAGCGGCACGGCAATCTTCTAAGGGCATCTGCTACCACATTGGCTTTATAGGGGTGATAGTGAATGTCCAGGTCGATATCCTTGATTAGCTCAATCCATCTTCTCTGTCTCATATTCAGCTCCTTCTGAGTGAATATATACTTCAGACTCTTGTGATCCGAATAGATCTCACAACGGTTTCCCATCAGGTAATGCCTCCATGTCTTTAGGGCTAGAACTACGTCTGCGAGTTCGAGGTCATGGGTTGGGTAATTTTGCTCATGTTGTTTCAGTTGTCGGGATAGATAAGATATGACTTTGCCTTCTTGCATTAGCACACATCCGAGACCGATCTTGGATGCATCACAATACACGTCAAAGGGCTTCGTGATATCCGGCATGATTAAGATTGGGGCTGAAATCAATCTTCTCTTGAGTTCTTGAAAACTCGCTTCACATTTGTCCGTCCATTCAAACTTCTTGTCCTTCTTCAGCAATTGGGTCATGGGTCTGGCGATACTCGAGAATCCTTCCACGAACTTGCGGTAATATCCCGCCAATCCGAGAAATGCATGAACTTGGGTTTGAGTGGTTGGGGCTTGCCAATCTTCGACATCTTTCACCTTTGCAGGGTCAACGGCAATTCCTCCGGCTGATACAATGTGGCCGAGGAATCCTACCTCCTGCAACCAGAATTCACATTTGCTAAACTTGGCATACAACTGATGCTCTCTAAGGGTTCCAAGAATGGTCCTTAGGTGTAGCTCATGTTCTTCTTATGATTTGGAATAAATCAGAATGTCATCGATGAAAACAACGACAAACTTATCCAGGAAGTCCATAAAAATCTTATTCATGAGATTCATGAAATAAGCGGGGGCATTGGTTAATCCAAAAGACATGACAATATACTCGTATAATCCATATCTGGTGGTAAAGGCAGTCTTTGGAATATCCTCTGCGCGAATCTTGAGTTGATGATAGCCAGTTCTAAGATCAATCTTAGAAAACACTTTGGCACCGGTCAACTGATCAAACAAATCTTCTATCTTGGGCAATGGGTACTTGTTCTTGATGGTGACTGAAGGGTTTCACAGCATAGTAAATCAAATTTTTTCTACGGATGCGAACGGGAAAGCCAAGATATAATCTAGGAGATGCAAACAACGAGGGGGGAATAGATGAGATCTTCATACCCTTGAAGATTCGCACAACGAAATGTTCAACGAACGTGGTTGATGTAGTCGTACTCGCTTCACCTCCTCGCGATCCGATCCGATCTAACACCGGAAGTGGCGATGCCTCCGAGAGATGCACACGTGCGGAACCTCGACGTCTCCTCCTTCCTCGGTCCAGCAAGTAGGGTGGAGAGATGTATTGGATCTACAATGCGACGGCGCGGTGCAAGCGGTGGAGAGTTTCTGCGGCAGGGCTTCGCCTACGCGCAGTCGGGAGGGAGAGAGAGAAAAGGGGCAGCAGGGCGGCTAGGGTTGTGGAGGAGGTGTGGGGAGGGTGCGCCCCCAGCCCTCTTTATATAGAGGGGTGGGCGGCTGGCCCTTTCCCCTCCCCCAAGCCCTAGGCCGGCGGCCAAAGGAGGGAGGAGTGGGGGGCATGTCCCCCTCCCTTCTAGAAGCTCCCCTAGGGTTTCCCTAGGGTTTGGCCGGCTGGGCCCTATGGGGCCTTGTGCCCCTGGCCCAATGCGGCCAGGACACTCCCTCATAGGCCCATGCCCCCTCCCGACAAGTGGGGCCACGTTGGTCCCACTCCGAAAGGTTCTAGAAGCTTCTGGTACAATACCGAATAACCCAAAACAATTCCGAACTCCAAAAACTGCATTGCCTTATATGAATCTTATTCTCCGGACCATTCCGGAACCTCTCGTGATGTCCCGGATCCCATCCAAGACTCCGAACAAAAACTCATAAACCAATTATCCAATCTATCCTAGCGTCGAGACACGTTAAGTGTGTGACCCTTCGAGTTCGAGAATATGCAGACATGATCTTCTATCAATAATCAACAGCGGGGTCTGGAAACCCATATTGACTCCCACACATTCATCAATGATCATATCGGATGAACCACGATGCCAGGATTCAATCAATCCCATATATATATTCCCTTCGTCTCGCGATATTTTACTTGCCCGAGATTTGATCGTCGGTACCGTCATACCTAGTTCAATCTCGTTCACATCAAGTACTTTACTCATTCCGTAATCCGATATCACTTTGTGATTAACTCCTTAACCACATGCTTGCAAGTGGTGTTATATCTATTACCGAGTGGGCCCGAAGTATATCTCTCCGACTTGGGAGGGACAAATCCCATCTCGATACATACAACCCAACAGGTACTTTCCGATCACCTGAGAGACACCTTTATGATCACCCTCTCATAGGATGACGTTTGATGACCTCAAAGCTTTCTTCCGATACCAGGGAGTTGTATTATCTCATGGTCTAAGGAATACAATATTTGACATAAGAAAAGCTTCGCAAAGATGAACACGATGACACGATCTAATTGCTCCGCTTAGTTTGGGTCTGTCCATCATATCATTCTCCCAATGATACGATCTCATTATTAATCGACAACTCATGTCTATGGTTAGGAAACCTTAACCATCATTAATCAATGAGCTAGTCCATAGAGGCATACTAGGGACACGGTGTTGTTCATAAACCACACAAGTATTAAAGTTTCCGCTTAATACAATTCTAGCATGGAATATAAACTTTATCATGAACAAGAATTATAATAATAACATCTTTATTATTGCCTCTAGGGCATAATTCCAATAGTCTCCCACTTGCACTAGAGTCAATAATCTAGTTTACATATGGGAAGAATCTAACACCCATGGCACTAAGGTGCTGATCATGTTTTGCACGTGGAAGAGGTTTAGTCAATGGATCTGCGACATTCAGATATGTATGTACTTTGCTAATCTTCAGATCTCCATATGTTATATAATCTTGGATTATATGAAACTTGCGGTTGATATGCTTGGTCTTTGGATGATATCTTGGTTCCTTAGCTAGTGCTATGGCGCCAGTGTTGTCACACAATATCTCCAGTGGGTCCAAGGAACTTGGAACCACGCCAAGCTCAGTGATGAAGTTCCTGATCCAAACTCCTTCACTTGGCGCTTTTGCAGCAGCCATGTATTCCGCTTCTACTATAGATCCCGCTATCACGCTTTGCTTGCAGCTTCTCCAGCTCACAACTCCTCCATTCAAAATATAAACATATCCTGTCTGAGATTTAGAATCATCCTTGTCGGTGTCGAAACTAGCATCGACGTAACCTTTTACGACGAGCTGTTCATCACCTCCATAGACTAAGAACATTTCTTTAGTCCTATTTAGGTACTTTAGGATGTTCTTCACGGCTGTCCAGTGTTCCACTCCTGGATCACTTTGGTATCTGCTCGTCAAACTAAGAGCATTGGACACATCCGGTCTAGTACACAGCATGGCATACATGATAGAACCTATGGCCGAGGCATAAGGCACTTTGATCATAGCTTCTCTATCATTTACCGTAGCTGGACACTAAGCCTTGCTCAATATCTTACCTGACAACATAGGCACTGAACCTTTCTTGCCTTATCCATTCTGAACCTTTTCAGAACTTTGTCTAGGTATGTACTCTGGCTTAAAGCTATCAGGCGTCTTTGTCTATCTCTATAGATTTTGATGCCCAATATATAATCAGCTTCCCCTAGGTCTTTCATTGAAAAACATTTGTTCAAATAACTCTTCACATCGTTAAGCATGTTAATGTCATTTCCAATAATCAATATGTCATCCACATATAATACCAGAAATGTCACTGAGCTCCCACTCACTTTCTTGTAGATACAAGCTTCGTAGCAATTTGGAACAAATCCAAAGCTCTTGATCACTTGATCAAAACGAAGGTTCCAACTCCGAGATGCTTGCTTTAGTCCATAAATGGAACGCTGAAGTTTGCACACTTTATCAGCATCCTTAGGATCGACAAAACCTTCGGGTTGCATCATATACAACTCTTCATCAATGTTGCCATTGAGGAACGCAGTCTTGACATCCATCTGCCATATTTCATAATCATGAAACGCAGAAATTGCTAATAAAATCCGAATGGACTTAAACATCTCTACGGGAGAGAAAGTCTCATCGTAGTCAACACCTTGAACTTGTCGAAAACCTTTCGCGACAAGTCGAGCTTTATAGACAGTAACATTACCATCCGCGTCTGTTTTCCTCTTGAAGATCCATTTGCACTCAACGGCCTTTCGGTCGCTAGGAGGGACCACCAAAGTCCATACTTGGTTTTTGCTCATGGATCCTAATTCGGATTTCATGGCCTCTAGCCATTTCTCAGAGTCTGGGCTCATCATCGCTTCCTCATAGTTCGCAGGTTCACTGTCGTCTACTAACAAGACAGTTAAGACAGGGTTGCCGTACCACTCAGGAGGGGCACGTGACCTTGTCAACCTGCGACGTTCAGTAGTAGCATCGTCCGAAGCTTCATGATCCTTGTCATTTGCTTCCTCTATTGTCGGTGCAGATGGCACTGGAACAATTTCAGGTGCTGTGCTACTCTCCAACTCAAGAGAAGGTTCAACAACCTCGTCTAGCTCTATTTCCTCGCACTCACTTATTTCGAGAGAAACTCCTCAAGAAAGGATCCGTTCTTTGCGATAAACACTTTGCCTTCAGATCTGTGATAGAAGGTATACCCAATAGTTTCCTTAGGGTATCCTATGAAGACGCATTTCTCCGCTTTGGGTTCGAGCTTGTCTGGCATCAACTTCTTGACGTAAGCTTCGCATCCCCAAACTTTAAGAAATGACAACTTAGGTTTAGCACCAAACCACAGTTCATACGGTGTCGTCTCAACGGATTTAGATGGTGCCCTATTTAAAGTGAATGCAGCGGTTTCTAATGCATAACCCCAAAATGATAACGGCAAATCAGTAAGAGACATCATTGATCGCACCATATCTAATAGAGTTCGATTCCCGCGTTCAGACACACCATTGCGCTGTGGTGTTCCGGGTGGCGTGAGTTGCGAAACTATTCTGCTTGCTTTAAGATGCGTGAGAAAATCATAACTCAAATATTCACCTCCATGATCGGATCGTAAAAATTTAATTTTTCTGTTACGATGGTTTTCCACTTCATTCTGAAATTCTTTGAACTTTTCAAATGTTTCAGATTTATGTTTCATTAAATAGATATACCCATATCTACTTAAGTATTCAGTAAAAGTGAGAAAGTAGCGATATCCACCGCGCGTCGAAACACTCATCGGTCCGCATACATCGGTATGTATGATTTCCAACAAGTCCGTTGCTCGCTCCATCATTCCAAATAACGGGGTTTTGATAATCTTGCCCATGAGGCATGGCTCGCATGTGTCAAATGATTCAAAATCAAGAGACTCCAAAAGTCCATCAGAATGGAGTTTCTTCATGCGTTTTACACCAATATGACCTAGACGGCAGTACCACAAATAAGTAGTATTATCACTATCTACCTTGCATCTCTTAGCCTCAATGTTATGGATGTGTGTTTCATCCCTTTCGAGATTCAGAAGAAATAAACCATTCATAGCAGGTGCATGACCATAAAAGATGTTACTCATATAAATAGAACAACCATTATTCTCAGATTTAAATGAATAACCGTCTTGCAATAAACACGATCCAGATATGATGTTCATGCTCAACGCGGGCACATAATAACATTTATTGAGGTTTAAAACTAATCCCGAAGGTAAAACTAAGGAGAGCGTGCCGACGGCCATCACATCAACTCTTGATCCGTTGCCAACGCGCATCGTCACCTTGTCAACACCCGGATTTTTCAATCCTAGATGCCTGTTATGCCATACATCGCAATCCTAGGATTACCATTTTTGCGAGACATAACAGAATTGGATACCATAGTACATCATCCATTACAAACGATACATAAGTTCTTACACAAATAGGGATCTCATGATCCAGTTCTTAATACAACTTCAAGCAGCGGAATACGTAATAATAACGGTAGCGTAGGCAAAGCTCCATCTTCGGGGTCACAGGCCATGCTGACGACGGGAGATGATCCTAGTTGTCGTAACCTTCCTGGGGTCCATCTTCCAGGTACTCCTCTTCATAGTCTGGCCATGGGAATAGCCAGGGACAAAGCCATGAGTACTCTTTAAGTACTCGCAAACTAGTACTAACAGGTATAGGGTTTTTTGGATAATAGGACACTAGGCTCTAGGGTTGTTTTGCAAAAGCCAGATTTATCTCTACGAAGTTCCAAAGCTAGTCACAATTTTATAACTCCTAAGTGGGATCTTGTAAATCATGTCACAACCCTGTTGTGGTCAAGTCAAAGTCTCACTTTATTTCACAAGTCATTTTGAAAAGTCTGACGGGGGAACAGTATGGCCACTCCAACTGTCCATAACCGCGGACGCGGCTATTCGAATAGTTTGAACTCTGCAGAGATTGTACACTTTCACCACAACATTCGATACATCCGTCAGGAACAAATCCTGAATTCACCATACTCAGTATGCGGATAATCAATTCTAACCTTTCAATTACACGCCCTAGTATAAGCACCTCTCCTGTGAGTTTGGCCTCCCAACCATGACCAACTGTCATCTTGGTACTGCACAGGTGGACAATCTTCACAAGGTAGCCTCAGCTCAGACCTTGGCCGTGAGGGAACTAATACTAAGGTATATAAGTTTCCAGTCAAGCCCTACCCAATATTCGGGTATTGTGGTTGTACGATAAACTTGGAATGGTATCTCATCCAGACAACCATCAATTTTATAAAGGGCTAAGGCTCATGCCTCAAAATTTTCATCACCCAAAATCATCAAGTGTTCGGAAACACATGTCCAAAACATTTCAATAGAATGATCCATCATTCCAAGGTTTTCATAACCATTTTTCCACCAAGTAAACCCATCTAAAGTTGATCAAGTCTTATGCTTAGCACTAGCATCTACAGGTGGGGGTAGTACTAATGAGGGGTGGTAAACTAGTGGAGTTTCAACTAAGTACAATCCTTATATCTTAGGATGATATCAAGGTTTCTAACTTAGGCCAAATTTTATGCTCTTTATGCAACCTTCAGAATCTTTCTAGTATCTACAAGTCACTTAAGTCAACTCTAAGTTAAAGCTTTGATAAATAAATAAATAAAGTAAGAAGCTTGCAAATAAAACTAGGATTGGTTTATCAAGTGGGTATGATCACATATGCTTAAGGCATATAGTAGGCATAGTAACTAGCAAGTATTTGCTTGCACCAAATCAGTATAAGCTTGCTAAATTGCAAGTGTTAGCTTGCATAGGTCAACTTGATTAGTAAGGCTTGCCTTGTGCAGAGCAGTGGTTCAAGTTCTCCTCGGCTTCTTCTTCGTAGTATCCTCCTTCCTCCTCGTATCCTTGGTCGGTACTAGCGTCTATGAATAAATACGAGGTACACAATCACCAAACAATACTTAACTACTTGCAATCATCACACACAAGGGTCCTATAGATGATCTAGCATCATCTCTAACATTACAAGGTTAAGGCTTGATTTAATTCCTTTTATTTTTAGAAAAGTAATTTCTACTCATTGAAATACTACTTAAGATTTAATATTCTTCAAACCAAACATGGGATCATGTTGACACATGTCATCACCACATATTGTAGTCCGTGGGAATGTGATTTAAAGTGGTGTCACAATTTAATAAGGTTTTACCCTTTTATTTTATTTAAATAAAATGACTAGAAATGCCTATGTAGCATTCTTTTATTACTTGAACATTATTCCTGCAAGTAAACCTATATATTTTTATATATTCTGAAAGGTATGGTTAAATGTCATTTTTGAGAGTTGGAATCAACTCAAAAGCTATTATGGTTTAAATTTGAAAAATGTTTGAATGCAGAAAAGCTTCTGCCTTGTTATTTTTACCAAGGATGATCTATAGATCCAAATGACTTGAATCCAATGGGCTTGGATTCAGCATTCACAGACCTTTCCAACAAAATTGGTTTCATTCAATTTGGTGCACTGAATCGATCTGGGTTGATTTTTGAAGTTGGGTACAGAAGTGTGTTTGAATTGAAATAGAAAAAGTTTAATTTGAATAACTGGGCTGCGCGGGAAAAGTTAACGGGCCGGCCTGCTAAGCGCAGTGCTCCCGCGGGCTGCTTAAGTGGGTGTCCCCACTCGTCAGTGACACGGGGCTGGGCGAAGCGGTATGGGGCAACGTGGGTCGTTCGATCTGATTCTAATCCAACGGCTGAGAGTCATCGTCGACGCGAGACAACGCCGGCGAGAACGAAACCTAGCGCGGCCAGTGGGGGTGCTGGGGGCTCACCGGGGTACGGGCGAGGGTCGGCGAGGCGGGCGAACGACGAAGTCGACGACGGCGCACTCAGGGGTGGTCGCGGCAGCTCCTGGGATGGACGAAATCGATGGCTCCCTTATTCTCTAGAGGTGGCGGGCTCCGGTGAAATTCCGGCGGGGTGGTGCTCGCCTTGCTCTGAGAACGGTGTGGCACGATCAGTGAGGAGAGGGGAGTGAGATGGTGTGAAGAAATCAAGCGGGGGTGGCCTCTCTTTATAGTCGAGCGAGAGGACCGTCGGGGCGCACGGTGAGCTCGTCGGGGGCGATGTTACAGGCGTCTATTGGCATGGGCAAGGGTAGGGGACGGTGTGGTGTCTCCTGGCGATGCTCAACGACATGGTTTCGAGGCATGGGGCGGTGCGGCTTGGTCTGGAACGGGCGATGCTCTGCGCGGCAGAGGCGGCGTCTTCGACGGCGAGTGGTGGCTATGCGTCACGGGGCGGCGAACGGGGATGTCTGGCGGTCTCCTGGCTCGGTGGGGATTGTGTATGCACGCGGCGAGGGCGGCGCACGGTCTGTGGGCTTCGGTCGAGGGTGGTGCTCTGGCGCACTCTTGGCATGGTCTCTGTCGGTCTGGGCGTGGTTCGTGCGCGTGGTCCAGGGCTTGGCAACGCTCGCGGCTGGGACAGGGAGTGGAGGTTGACGAGGTTTCGAATCGTCAATGCCCATTGTTATGGACTTGGGTTTTGGAGAAGATGGGTATGCTGGAGATCGTGGAACGGTTAACAGACAAGCAACCAGGGGACACGAGATTTACCCAGGTTCAGGCCCCCGGAGGGAAAACCCTACTCCTGCTTGTCTGCTCTTGATTACGGCGGAACCGAAGATTACAGGGGTGCGCAGATTCGATCTGGCATGGAGGTGTGTATGCGAAAGTGTGAGTCGACCGATCTAGGTCGTGCCCTCCTGGCCTTTATATAGACTTAGGCAGGTCCCGGGCATAGTCCTAGTCGGTTACAAGTTCTAGGGTTTTACCCCTTTGAATTTCCTATCTACTCTAGTCTTGCTCTCCAAGGATCCGAAGGCGTCATGGGCCTTGGCCACCCAAAAATCTTCATGGGTCAGCGTACATCTGCTGTGGGCCTTCCTTGGGCTGGACCAGGTATGCTGAGGTCACGTACCCGTAGGGTATAACCATGTCAGTAGCCCCCGAGTGATCAGTCGAATCGTAGATTCGGCCGAGGACTCTTCAATCCTTCTGGTGCAATTATGTATTAACAGTATATGTGTGTAGGGATTGGTGATGCGTGTGCCTGACTCACCCGACGGATCAGGGTCAGTTAACTGTCTTAGGACGAAACAACACGATCTTCCTCAGGTTCGAGTCCCTCAACTCGAAACTGGAACATATGCTGGCGTAATTCGACTCTGGCCGCGGAGGACTTACAGGAGTGGAATTCCAGTGATTTTAATTGGTGTACCCAACGCGTCCGTCAGGATTTTTCATCGCGCCTGCTGGCACGGATTTATACTAGCAGAGCGCAGTCGTGTGCGTTGCCAGGCCATCAGATGATATCTGTAGGTCTTATCTTTGTGTCGCAGACACAGCATCCGAATGTTTGTCACCATGGAGGTGTTTCGGGTGGCCAATGAGATCGTTGCTCACTCAGCGTTTTGTTGGGGCAGAGCTGCCAAATTTTTTTGCATGCGAATCCGAAAGATCGCAGTCGAAGATTTCATAGGGTGCGCGACCAGCGCTCCCTATGGGAGTAGCCCCCGAGTGTCTGTTCGAGTCGTAGACTCGAGCGGAGACTTCAGTTCAAACATTGTTCAGTTGTTAAGTCCGTAGGACACAAAAATTTTCGGATGCTTAAATCCATCCTCCCTATGGGAGTAGCCCCCGAGTCCATAGTGGAGTCGTAGACTCGACGTAGGACTCGAAGAAATATTTTGTCTTTATTCGTCTTTCGGGTGCGCGGTCAGCGCTCCTGATAGGAGTAGCCCCCGAGTATTTAGTCGAATCGAAGATTCGAGTGAGTACTCTTAGCTGTGGAGCCGAAGAATTGTAGTTGGTGCTAGTATAGCTTTTGATGACATCAGTGCTGACGATCAATGACCTCAAGCGTCTGCTACACCAGAGATGACTTGACTGGACGAAACGTGGGTCCCACTTGCTGACCTTGAATTGACCGGTCACGCGCGGCGTGGATATAATTACGGCGTCGCCTCGATTTCCGCGCATAGTGGACGGCGTGGTAACGACGGTTCATTGCGATGCTGACACGTGTATGGCCAGATCTGCCGTTGGCGTTAGGTCTTCTGGATGGACGGCTGCCGTGCATCGTCTTCGTCGTTATAATCTTTGGGGAAAGCTGTAGCTTGTTTTCACTGCCTCCTTGTGCTCTAGCGATTCTTGCTGCGCGCTGGGATTTCCTTCCACATTTCCATCTTCCCTTCTACGCTTTCACCGCCGGCGCCGCCGCAGCGCGATGGGGAAACCGAAGAAATCGTCATCTGCAGTTGGGACCAGCGCCGCCGGAGGAAAGAAAGGCGCCACCGCTACCCGTGTCACCGATGGTGGCTGGCGGCGATCAGAGACGCGAGAGAGCGATCTCCGCAAGCTTCGTGAGCGGGGTTTGATCCCGCAAGATAGGGAGGCCGTCAGACTCCCTGGCAATGAGGTAATCCCCCGTCCCCCAGCTGGGTATCGGGTTATGTTTCTCGCCTTCGTTATGCGTGGGTTTTCTTTTCTAGTCCACAACTTCCTCCATGGACTGCTCTTTCTCTATGGCATTCAGCTTCATCATCTGTCGCCCAATTCTCTTCTCCACATTGCTTGCTTCATCACTTTTTGCGAGTGCTGGCTCGGCATTGAGCCGCACTTTGGCCTCTTTCGGAAACTTTATTCCGTGAAGAGGCAGTCTGGTTCGGATGGTGTTTATCCCATTGGGGGTTGCATCATCTCCCTCAGTCCCAATCTTCTTTTCTTTTCTTTTTCTATGTCCGAGTCTGTCCAGTACTGGCGGAGGCGATGGTTTTATATCCGCGACTCCGTAGTGCCTGGCCAAGATTTTGGCCTTGTTCCTTTTGACCCCTCCCAAAAGATTGAACCGAAAAGGTCTTGGAAAAACAAAATCTTGGATGGCGAGGTGGCGGAGATAGAGGCCCTTTACCGTCGGGTGGAGGATCTCCAGCTGATTTCGGAGAAGGAAGTGAACGGCGTGGACATCATCCGGACATTTCTTGAGCGTCGGGTGCAGCCTCTCCAAGCGAGGGCGCACCCGATGTTTCTTTATTCTGGGCGCCGTGATCCGACGAGGGTTTCGGCTGAGAAAATCTCCGAGGGGGATCTTGACAGGACCCTTCGCTCGCTGCTGAAGTTCAAGGCCGGTGAGGAAATCCTGGGGAAGTCGCTGACTCCGCCGTTTTCTTCGGCGTTGGCTATTTCACAGGTGTAGATTTGTGCGCGTAGCGCTTTTTGTCGACTGCGTATTTATTTTCCTTTGTTTGCTAACAAAGTTCCTTCTGGTTTTGCAGAGCTTCAAGGTGCCGGGCATGGTACCGCCATTGCCTAAAAAATATCCGAATGCCCCGGATAATGACGTGGTGGATTCCGTGTCCGAGCTGCCGTCGGCGCGATCTCTGGCGGAAGATGCCGACGAGTCGAGTGAGGACCATACACGCAAACGATCACGGAGCTCCAGCGAATCTTCGGATGCATCGACTCCTCCGACTCCCAAAAACCCTCTGTGCCTTGATCGTCACAGTGACGGGCATGGAGGTTCTTCCTCTCCCATTCCTGCCATTCCTGTGCGGGCTGTAGCACCGCACCCGCCAGCGAAGCGGAAGAAGGAAGAAAAGAAGGAAGAGAAAAAGGAGGAGAAGAAGGAGGAGAAGAGAGCCCGAAGGACTCCTCCTGTCTTCGACCTGAGCTCACTGGGCTCGTAAGTTTCTTGTTATACTGCTGTCCTTTTTCCTTCTTGATTTTGCGCTTGTGCTGATTGCTTCGTATGCAGGCATTCCTCCCACGACTCCTCCAGCGATGGTGCTCGGGAGATGATGGGGGAATCGAAAATTGCATCTCCTCCTCCTCAGACGGTGGCAACGTCGGGGGGCGCCGCTCTGAATCCTCCTCTGCAGGAGGTGCAGGTGGTTGCGCCTCAGAATTTCGCCAGCGGGCCTTCGGAGTCGCCATCAGAGCATGTAAGTACCTCTGTTTCGTGCCACGGGGGGAGCCCCGGGTGTCTTCGTGTGCGAGTTTTGCTTTTATTCCTTTGTGTTGGGCGCAGCCCCCGAGTCCTTTTTCTTACTAGTGTTTCTTTTTCTGCAGCCTTTTGTGCAGGAGGCCAAGCGGCTGGTGCAGGAGAGCCTGGTGCTGGAGGCTAACCTTCGGCAGCTTCAAGGTACCTGTTTGCCTTTTGGTGCTTCTTTCATTTATTCTGGTCCTGCTCTCTGACGTTTGCTTGTTTGAAATGCAGAGGAGCATAATACTTCTCTCCGTGAGGTCGACGCTCTCAAGAAGAGCCTTGGTCAATCAGAGAAGAAGGCTGAGGCCGCCGTTGGTGCGAAGGAACGCCTCGAGCTAGAGCTGACTAAGGCAGCCGAAGCGAAGGAGCGTCTACAGCAGGAGGCCGCAGACCGTGAGGAGCAGCTGGCCACTGTTGCGGCTGCTCGTGAGAGAGAGGTGGCGGGGAAGCTCATGGCTGCTGCCAAGGCTGTTTCGGGTAAGTGTTGTATTTGTGCTTGTTTCTTCGTGTTTCTTGTCTTCTTCTGTGCTGCTTTTCTTCATGTCTTCTCTTTTTTTTTGTCTCAGATGCCGCAGGCATCGAGTTTGACCGCGGCGCTCTAGAGCACGGGAGTGCTCTACATGATGCTACTGCGGCAGTCGAAGATCGCTGCAGCACCGTCGTCAGCTCCCTTGCCAAGGCGAAGGAGGTCCTTGGCCGCTTCTACAAGGAGCTTGTACCTAAGGGCGCGGCCCTTGATGATGTGGATGCCCTGGCGGAGGCTTTGTCAGCCGAAGCGCCTGCGGCGTACAAGCGCAAGCAGAAGGGCATCGGCGCGTCTGTCGGGCTGGCGATGGCCTTGGCGGCTGGAGCGGAGCTGGACCTGCCCCAGATCACCTCCCGGATGCCGACGATCGCAGACGGATCCGAGGTAGCCTTTGCTGCCTACTCTGCTCGCTGCAAGCGATATGGGCCGAAGCTCATTGATTTGCTGTCTGAGTATGCGCTGCGGAAACAAGGGGAGGCCAAGGCTAGGCAGTCTGGCTCCGAGGCGACGCAGGGTGCCGCATCTTAGGCGTTGTAGATGTAGGATAGTTTGTAGTCTGCTTTTGCTGTAAATATTTTGAGGAACACAATCCTTGTGCCACGTAGTGGCCTTTATATGCTCAATGAATTCTTCTGAGTTGTGCTCTACCACTGTCTGAATGTTTGTGTCCTTTTGCTTTTCTGCTCTAGGTTCCTTCGGGTGCTGACCCTGTTGACACCTCGCCTGCAGCGCAGCTGCGGCCATCTTTGGATGATCCTTCGCAGCTCGCTTTTCTTCGGTACCATGTTCGTAGTCTTGAGAGGGAGTTGCTTGGGTTGCGTGGTCACGCCGACGTTTGGAAGTCCAAGGCGGACCGCGGTGCAGCCAAAGAGGAGTACTTGATGACGGAACTACTTCGGCTATCTGAGCAGCTTCAATGTAAGTTGTTCTTTGTTTCGAGCTGTAGCTCAGTTCTTCGGATGAGCCTGCTGGCCTTGCCTTTTAATTTGTGCAATTGTCGCAGGTGCTAACCTTGCTCCGAGGGAAGAGAAAGAGCGTGTCACTGTTCGGGTCAATTGCTTGACTCAACAGGACATGAAGGCTGGCGGCTTCTTCTGGATGGATCGTGACCGTGCCATGGCTCTGGCGACGGTGCAGGATCGTGTGCACCAGGTTTCGCGGGTGCTTCGCCAAGTGCAGACGTTGCTTGCCTCGGTGTTGCATGTCATGTTTCCTTTGGATGCCGTACCGACGAGCCTTGCGGGTCTTCTGTCGAAGTTTCGGAGCGTGAGCAATGTCAAGGAGTTGGTGCAGCAACAGCTCGTCGCCGGAGTGAAGGCTGCTTTATCTCTTGTGAGGCTGCACCGGCCTGATGTAGATTTGTCTGTAGTGGCGACTGGGCCACCTCCTCGGCCGGATGGTGGTGAGTGGGACATGCGTCCATATTATGCGGCTGTAAGGCAGTATGCCGAACAGGTCGTAGATTTGTTTGAGCAGCGTGCTCAGGTTATCCTTCAGAATAGGTAGTACCTGTAAAAGAGATAGATGTAAAATTTGTATATTTCGACTGGGCGTGTTGTGCCCTTTGTTGTAAAGGTTTGTTTGTTGTAAGCACGCAGTGCTTTGTTTGAGTACGTGTCCTTTTTGTTTGCCTGATGTTGTCAGCTACTCAGGTATACACGCGTGATCCTCAGTCGATGAAATCGTGAGGTGGGGGGAGCCCCCGAGTGCGTCGTAGCATAAAGTAAAGTTGCAAAATAGCGAACTGGAGTTTGGGGCGAGACACTTAGCTTTATTTATATCATAATGGAGGAAGTACATTGTTCGGCTGAATAGCCCTGGCTGAAAAGCCTTATTGAAAGTAAAGGGGTAGGTAGCTAGGGGTAGAATCGTCGCAAGTGCACGATGTTCCATGGGTTGGAGTATGCGACTCCAGACTCCACGTGCTTGAGGCGATAGGCGCCACCTGGGATGACTTCGGTGATGACGTAGGGTCCTTCCCATGGTGACTCGAATTTCTTCGGTCGCTCTTGCTTGAGTCGCAAGATGAGGTCTCCTTCGACGAAGGACCTTGGGCGCAGCCGGCGGCTGTGGTAGTTGCGGAGACTCTGCTGGTACACCGCTGATCGAGCTGCTGCTATGTCCCTTGCTTCGTCGAGTGCGTCGACGGTGTCTTCGAGTGCAGCCGTGGATTCGGCTTCGCTGTAAGCAACGACCCAGGGGGCCTGGTGGCGTACTTCGGCTGGTAGCACGGCCTCCGCTCCGTGCACCATGAAGAACGGCGTGTAGCCGGTGGAGCTGTTTGGCGTAGTCCGTAAGCTCCACAGGACTGATGGTAGCTCTTTCGTCCAGGATCCAGCTTTCCGTTCGAATGGACTCATGAGGCGCTTCTTGATACCAGCGCCGATTAGGCCGTTGGCCTTTTCCACTTGCCCGTTCGTTTGCGGGTGTGCCACTGAGGCGTACGTAATGTTGATCCCAAGGCCTTCGCAGAAGTCCTGGAACTCCTTGGAGATGAAGTTCGATCCATTGTCGGTGATGATGTTGTGCGGTACACCGAACCTGTAGACAATGGACTCGAAGAACTTGACGGCAGTTTTGCCTTTCTGGTTGGTGACTGACATGGCCTCGATCCACTTGGTGAATTTGTCGACTGCGACCAGGAGGTAAACGTGCCCTCCTTTCGAGGACTTTGGCAGTTTGCCGATCATGTCGAGGCCCCATTGAGCAAAAGGCCAGGCTATAGGTATGGGTCTGAGTTCGGACCCGGGTGCGTGCGGTTTGTCAGCGAACCGTTGGCACCCGTTGCATCTTCAGACTATGTCCTTTGCGTCGCTCATTGCCGTTGGCCAGTAGAATCCGGCTCGTAGAGCTTTGGCGACAAGGGAGCGGCTGCCTGCGTGATGGCCGCAGATGCCCTCGTGGATGTCTTGGAGGATGGCTTTTCCGTCACCGATGGTGACGCACCGTTGTAGTACACTCGTAATACTGCGCTTGTACAGCTCGCCATTGATGATGGTGAAGGCTTTTGACCGGCGAGATATGCGCCGGGCATCTGTCGGGCTGTCAGGTAGTTCTCCGTTTATCAAGAACTGGAGGTATGGTCGCGTCCAAGTTTCTTCGACTGCCATGACCTGCATCAGGTTGACCATGGCGACGTCTATGTCCAATTTCTCGGGTCCTTCATGACCTTCGGGCAGTGTAGCCCCCAAGTGTTCTGCTTCTTTGGGTGATCCTTTGGGGAATTTCCGCTTGATTGATGGCACACAGATCTGTTCGAGGAACACACCTGGTGGCACCTTTGCGCAGGTGGAGCCGATGTTGGCGAGTCTATCGGCCTCCTCGTTTCTTTCTCTTCCGACGTGTCGAAGTTCGCAGCCGTCGAATTCTCCTTCTAGTGCGTTGTAGAGAGCACGGTACGCGATCATGTTTTCGGCGTGTACGTCGCACTCGTTCATCATCTGCTGGACGACGAGGTTGGAGTCACCGTAGATGACCAGGCGCGTTGCGCTGCAGATTTTTGCCATCCTCATGCCGTGTATGAGGGCTTCGTATTCGGCCTCATTATTGGAAGCTTGGAATTTCATCCGGAGGACGTACTTCATCTTGTCGCCTTGCGGGGAGGTCAGTATGACCCCTGCTCCTGCTCCAGCTTCACGCTTGGAGCCGTCGAAGTGCATCGTCCATGACTGCGACATGTCTGGGGTGTCTGGAAGCTGCAGCTCCATCCAATGTACCAGGAAGTCCGGAAGGACTTGAGATTTGATTGCGAGTCGCTTCTCGTAGAAGATGTCCAAGGGTGACAGTTCGATGCCCCACAGGGCCACGCGTCCTGTGGCCTCTGGATTATTCAGGATGCTGTTCAGGGGTGCCTTATTGACGACCATCACCTGGTGCTCATGGAAGTAATGGCTCAGCCGCCGAGCTGTCATGAACACACCGTAGGCGAGTTTCTGGTAGTGAGGGTACCTCTGTTTTGTTGGCGTAAGTACTTCGCTGAGGTAGTAGATTGGGCGTTGGACCCCGTCGGTCTTGCCCTCTTCGGGTCGTTCGACCACTAGCACGGTGCTGACCACCTGGTGTGTGGCTGATATGTACAGCAGCAGAGGCTAGCGTTCCTTTGGCGTGACCAAGACGGGCGAGGTGGAGAGAAGCCGCTTAAGGCTTTCGAATGCGTCGTTGGCTTCCGGCGTCCACTCGAATTTATCTGCTTTGCGTAGCAGCTGGTAGAATGGTAGGGCCTTCTCGCCCATGCGGCTGATGAATCTGCTTAGCGCCGCTATTCGTCCTGCGAGCTGCTGGACGCCTTTGAGGTTTTTCGGCTTCTCCATCGCCATGATGGCTCTTATTTTATTCGGGTTCGCCTCGATCCCTCGCTGAGAGATGAAGTATCCAAGCAGCTGACCCGATGGGACGCCAAAGGCGCACTTTTCGGGGTTGAGCTTGATCCTGTAGCGATCAAGGTTGTCGAACGTCTCGCGGAGATCGTCGATAAGTGTCCTTGCCTCCTTGGTTTTTATCACTATGTCGTCAACATAGACTTGGACGTTGTGACCGATCTGGTCCTTGAGGCAGGCCTGCATGCATCGCTCGTACGTGGCACCTGTGTTCTTTAGCCGAAGGGCATTGTGTTGTAGCAGAACACTCCGAACGGTTTGATAAACGCCGTTTTCTTCTGATCTTCGACCTTGAGTCGAATCTGGTTATAGCCTGAGTAGGCGTCGAGGAAGGAGAGTTTCTCACAACCTGCAGTCAAATCAATGATCTGATCGATCCGAGGAAGAGGGAAGTGGTCCTTTGGGCAATGCTTGTTTAGTGACGTGAAATCCACGCACATCCGCAGGATGTCCGTGTCCTTCCTTGGGACCATCACTGTATTTGCAAGCCACTCGCTTTCCTTGATTTCCCTGATGAAGTCTGCAGCGAGTAGTCTATTGATTTCCTTGCCGATAGCTTCGGCTCGTGGCTCGGACAGTCTCTGGATGGACTGCTTGACGGGCTTGGTGTCTGGGAAGACATTGAGTGCGTGCTCGGCGAATTCCCTGGGAACTCCTGGCATGTCCGCAGGACACCAGACGAAGATTTCCCAGCGCTCACGGAGGAATTCGACGAGCGCGCCTTCCTATGCGGGGCTGAGGTCGTTGGCGATCAGGGCCGTCTTGGAGGCATCCGTCGGATGGACCTTCACCTTCTTTGTGTTGACGGTGGAGTCGAAAGACATGTCAGGTGCGTTTTGCCTTGTGACTGGGGGTGCCCCATTGTCCGTCACCTCACAGAGCCTTACGAGCTCGTCTTGCATGCCGAAAGACTGGGAGATTTTGTTGAAGTCCCTGTCGCATTGGTCCGATCGGGTGAAGCTCCCGTGGACTGTGATGACGCCCTTCGGCCCTGGCATCTTGAGTAGTAGGTATGCGTAGTGTGGGACAGCCAGGAACCTTGCGAATGCTACACGCCCAAGGATGGCGTGGTATTGTGACGGCCAGTCCACCACTTCAAATTCGAGTCGCTCCTGCCGGAAGTTGTCCGGCTTCCCGAAGATGACGTCGAGCCCTATTTTGCCCAGGGGAATATGCCCTTCCCTGGAACGATGCCGTGGAACATTGTGTCTGACTGTTCCAGGCTGCATTGCGGGATCCGCATTGCTGCTAGAGTGCTTGTGAACATTAGGTTGATGCCACTGCCGCCGTCCATGAAGACGCGACTCATCTCGAAACCTCCGATCTGCGCCTCCAGCACTAGGGCAGCATGACCTGGGCGGGGGATCTGGCAAGGGTGATCCGCACGAGTGAATGTGATGCAGGACTCTGATCCGCTGAGGTACTCGGGGATGGCAGGTGGGGTTGCCACGGCCAGGTTGATTTGTCGGGTGATTTTCTTCTGCACCCTATTCGTGGGGCGTCCCTTCTGGATCATCATTAGTGCTCCTTTCGGTGGGGGGTACCCGTTCCCAGCGTTGTTCTGTGCAGGTGCGACTGGTTGGTTTGGGCCTCTGATAGGCGGCGGTGGAGGAGCTCCATGTGCTATTTCACCTGGCGCAGGTGCGTTTCCGAACGCAGGGATGGGGGATTGTTGCCTCATCTGCACCATGCTTTCGCTGAGTTTCTGGAACTCGCGACAATCCTTGAGCATGTGGCTAGCTTTCTTTTTGCCATCCTGCTTGTCGATGTAGAAGTGGATGGTGCATGGACCCGAAAGTTTGTCGTATGCTGAGGGTCCGTTGTCGCGGTCGCGGCGTTGCCACGACTGTGCTAGGCGTCCGCCGTCGCGAAAGTTTCCTCCGTGGTATCCTCCACTATTGCGGCTGTTGTCGTTGCGACGGTCGGCGTAGCCGGCCGCGACCATGTCGGGTCCGTCGCGATCGTCGTAGACGCGCTATATCCTCTTGCTGCGGCGTTCTCGTCTTCGGCCGTAGTCGTCCTCTTCATCCGATTGTGCTCGGTGAATGCAATCTTCGCCGTCGGCCCACCTGTTGGCGATGTTCATGAGGTGGTCAAGTGTTTTGGGCTTGACGCGCCCAAGTTCCTCCTTGAAATCTGGGCATTTGACGCCGTCCCTGAAGGCGTCGATGGCCCTCTCTTCGGAGATGTGTGCTGTGGAGTTCTTGGTGTTAGACCAGCGTAGTATGTACGAGCGAATAGATTCGCCCGTTCTCTGAGTGCATGATCGCAACTCTTCGATTGAGGCGGGCCTCTTGCTGGTGCCTTTGAAATTTCGGATGAAGCTGTAAGCTAGCTCCTCCTAGCTTCGGATGGACCCTGATGATAGGCTGCTGAGCCAGACCCGCGCCGTGCCTGTCAGCTGCAGCTGAAGGCATTGCATGGCGGTTTCTTTGTTACCGCCGTGCAGCTTGACGGATGACAGATAGTCACTAAGCCAGGCTTTTGGATCTTGCGTGCCGTTGAACTTCGGAGTATCCGAAGGAAGCTTGAAATTGCGTGGCATCTGTGTTCGCCGAACAGATCTGCTGAAGCATCGGGCTCCACAGAGTTCTCCTTCGTCTTCGTCCATCTCGGATTCAGACGAGCATGCACGTTTGGCTCGCGCTTTGTCGATTTTGCGTTGTGTAAGCGCGTCTCTGGCATCGTAGTCGTGTTTATGGTGACGCGAGCTCTTCTTCCTTCGAGGAAGGCCGTGTTCCTCTTCCTCTTCGGATGAAGGGGTGGGGCTCTGGTCGCGCCTGGCCGGAGCTTTCTTCTTCGGCTCCGCAGGAGCGTCTTGGTGGAGCGCAGCTCCGACAAGTCTGAGTCCAGTGAGTGCGGACTTATGCATGGCTCTTTTTGGGTCCCCCTCCGGTGGTTGGTGGGCCGCGAGATACGCAGTGGTTGCCATGATCGCAGCTTGCGGTGTCTTCGGTATGATGTTGCCGTCGGCATCCATCTCCATGAACGATGTGTGGAGAGTTCGGGTCACATCACGGCGCTCCTTGGGATCCATGTTCTCCACTCGAGAGCGGTGCTTTTTTCCTTGGTTTCCGTTCGTGCTAGAGCCGGGGTCCATGGCGGAGAGCGCATATCGTCGCGCGCTGGACTCAGAGGATGCTTGCTTGCGTTTGTCGAGTGTTTCCTGCATCTTGACTTGCTTCTTGTGCTCCTCGATGAGGAGGAAGTGGTATGCCATCAGTAGTTCACGTGAGGCGTCTGCAGGCAGTACTATGTCGCCTGCTACGGCGCGGCGTGCCTGGACCCATCCTTCTTTGCTAAGTTGGATGATGTGGCCGTTGTTTTCCCCGTCAGGTGGGGGGGGACTGGCTTCTTCTGTTCCCGCCGTTTCCGCCGTTTCTGTCCTGTGGGTTGGGGTTCGTGTTGGGCGGCGGGTTAGGCGTTTGCTGTTCCTGGATGACTGCGGCACATTGGTAGTGCTTGTAGATTGGTCCGCTACTGTCGCAGCTTTCGGATCCAGAACCGTAGGTCCCTTCATCCGAAGGTGGATCGCATAGATCGGAGTTGCAGCTGTTGCTGTCGTAGGACTGATCTGTTAATGACGATGTGCGTAGCACAGGGTGTGGAGCCCATGAAGCGGGCCTGATTGATGGTAGGGGCACCCGCTCAGGAAGGCGGAGGGTGCCAGTCTGATCCACCTGGAAGCAGAAGCTCCCGAATAGGATCTCAAGTCCGTCGCCTACGGGCTCGAAATCTTTCATGGTGGCCGGCGAGTGGGCGGTGAAGTCGAAAGCACCGAAGAGGAGGTGACTCTCCGTCGCCGCAGAGTTGTAGATCGATCGGGTCGGGACCGTCACGACCGCACAATCAGCAGCCCCAGATCCCACAGACGGCGCCAATTGACGAGGTTTCGACTCGTCAATGCCCATTGTTATGGACTTGGGTTTTGGAGAAGATGGGGATGCTGGAGATCGTGGAACGGTTAACAGACAAGCAACCAGGGGACACGAGATTTACCCAGGTTCAGGCCCCCGGAGGGAAAACCCTACTCCTGCTTGTCTGCTCTTGATTACGGTGGAACCGAAGATTACAGGGGTGCGTAGATTCGATCTGGCGTGGAGGTGTGTATGCGAAAGTGTGAGTCGACCGATCTAGGTCGTGCCCTCCTGGCCTTTATATAGACTTAGGCAGGTCCCGGGCATAGTCCTAGTCGGTTACAAGTTCTAGGGTTTCACCCCTTTGAATTTCCTATCTACTCTAGTCTTGCTCTCCAAGGATCCGAAGACGTCATGGGCCTTGGCCACCCGAAAATCTTCATGGGCCAGCGTACATCTACTGTGGGCCTTCCTTGGGCTGGACCAGGTATGCTGAGGTCACGTACCCGTAGGGTATAACCATGTCAGCGGTGGACGGTGGGCTGCCTCCCAGACATGCTGGCTAGGCTTGCTGCTGCTCCTAGCTTGCTGTCGACTATGGGGTGGCAAGTGTGTGCTCAGCTGTTCACCATTGATGGAAATGGCAAGCTCACAGTGGTGCTAGTGTTTAGTTAATCTTGCTAGATGATCTACTGAGCTGGTTGTGAGCTAGAGAGGGAACCAGTTAGGCAAGAATCATTGCTCACAATAGTGTTTAGATTTTGTATGATTTGTGTCTGCAACCTGTTTGATGAAATGGCCGCATGAAATCAAGTTTTTAAATTTGAAAAGATTTTTGGTGAGTTTGCTAGATTGGTGCTGGTGAGTCTACAGATGCTTGGGTTTTGAAAGTTGAGCTTGTTTGAGTGGTTTTTGAAAAAGTGGGATCTTCCCATATGATAAAGATTAAATTTTGAATTGTCATTTAAAATATGCATTTGAAAGTTTCTGGATGATCACAAAGTGGGCCTTGATACTTTGTTATGAGTACATTCAAGGGGTGCAAAGATCCAGAAAGGTTTCTGTTAGATTTTGAAAGTTTGAGACAGCCAAAGTAGGCATGAGAGTTAAATTGGTCAAAGTGACCATTCATTTAATATATGTGTTTTGATTTACTTGTCTTTAGGAAAAGTGTGGGAAATGTTTTAGATGATGTTTATTTCACCTAAGAAACATTTTACAAGCAAAGAAACAAACAAACAAGGTGGTTTTAAAAGAATTCAAAATCAATGCATACACATATGCATGCATTCATAATTTTATTTAGAAAAGTTTGTGTTAACCCTAATTTTGATGATTACAGTTTGATGTTCCAAGTTTAGTATTTTTGGGATGTTACACACCTCATCCCTCGCCAGCCGCCATCTATTCTGTAGCTCCTGTTTCGAGTTACAAATATTAGCAACTGAACCAGTATCAAATACCCAGGCACTACAACGAGGGCTAGTAAGGAAAACATCAATAACATGTATATCAAATATACCTTTGATGGTGCCAGCCTTCTTGTCCGCTAAGTACTTCGGACAGTTGCACTTCTAGTGACCCTTATCCTTGCAATAGAAGCACTCAGTGTCCGGCTTAGGTCCAGACTTGAGCTTCTTCTCAGCAGGGGCAACGCGCTTGCCGTTGCCTTTCCTGAAGGGCTTCTTTGCACCCTTACCTTTCTTAAAGCTGGGGGGCTTGTTGACCATCAACACATGATTATCCTTTTTGATGTCCACCTCCGCAGCTTTCAGCTTAGCGAAGAGCTCGGTGATCGTATCAGTGGAACCAATCTGATTATGAGTCACTACAAAACTTTTGTAGCTAGGAGGGAGTGATTGCAGAACCCTGTCAATCTTGAGCTCCTCTGGAATCTTGCAGTCCAGTTGCTCAAGGCGTTGAGTGTAGCCCGACATCTTTATGGCGTGCTCACTAACGGAACTCCCTTCCTCCATCTTGCAGTTAAAGAATTTCTCAGGGATCTCATATCTCTCAGAACGGGCCTGAGTCTGAAACATAGTTTTCAGTTCCTCAAGAATCTCAAAGGGCCCGGGGTAATCTTCAAAACGATTTTGAAGGTCCGATTCCATAGCAAACAACATGGTGCTCTTAATCACACCATAATCATCTTTGCGCGACTGATAAACAACTTTCTCATCAGCCGGCGCATCTACAGCAGGGGCGTCACCTAGCGCATTCTCAAGGACATAGTCCTTTTGTCCGCCAGAGAGAATGATTCTCAGATTGCAGAACCAGTTGGTGAAGTTAGACCCATTGTTCTTAAGCTTTTCTTTCTCAGCAAAAACGTTGAAGTTGAAGTTGGACTTAGCCATTTGATCTACAAAATTTGCAAGTACAATTTAGACTATGTTCATGATAACTAGTTCAACTTAATCAAATTACTAGATGAACTCCCACTAAATTCAACATCCCTCAAGTTGTTTAGTGAACATGATCCAAATTCACCACATCTAATCCGATCTTCACGAGAAGAGATGTGGTTTCAATGGTGGACAACGGAGTGTCGATCATATCATTCATATGACTCATGCTTAACCTTTCGGTTCATGTGTTCCGAGGCCATGTCCGTACATGCTAGGCTCGTCAAGTCAAACCCAAGTATTTCCGCGTGTGCAAAACTGGCTTGCACCCGTTGTATGTGAACGTAGAGTTTATAGCACCCGATCATCACGTGATGCTTGAACACGATGAACTTTCGCAACGGTGCATACATGGGGAGAACACAGTTTTATCTTGATCTTTAAGTGAGGAATCATCTTATAATGCTACCGTCGCGATCTAAGCATAATAAGATACATAAAAGGATAAACATCACATGCATATAACTTTATGTGACATGGTATAGCCAATCTTCGCGCAATGATCTCCATCTTGTGCGTGCCAACATGATATCCATCACTCCACCATGATTGCCTCCACCACGAATAGCAACTACAACTATTGCTAACTACTTAGCGATAAAGTAAAGCTATTACATGGCGTATAAGAAGTTGACACACAGGTCATACACAATTATAAAGACAACCATATGGCTCCTGCCGGTTGTGTACTCATCGACATGCAAGTCGTGAAACGTTACAAAACATGATCATTGCATACAACATACACATCACATCTTGGGCCATACCATATCACAGAAAACACTCCCTGCAAAAACAAGTTAGACGCCTCTACTTTGTTGTTGCATGTTTTACGTGGCTTATGGGAGTAACAAGCTAAGAACGATTCTTACCTACGGAAAGCCACAACGGTGATATTATGGTTGCCAAACTCCGGTGTAAATCCCATGACAACTATAGTGAGAGAAACTCGCATCCACCAGCCGCATGTGTGGAACAAGCCACACGTCAAGTGCGGAGCCGGTCTCGCGAACGAGGTCGCGTAAAGTTGGCCTGGACCGCTTCGATCTCAATATCCCGCGTCATAAGAAGTACACAAACAAGAGGCTTGCAACAGATAACATCAACGCCCGCAACAAGCATGTTGCATTCTACTCGTGAAACACATCTACGCATAGATCTAGCTCTGATACCACTGAAGGGTTTCGCAGCATAGTAAATCAAAAAGTTTCTACGGATGCGAACGGGAAAGCCAAGATCTAATCTAGGAGATGCAAACAACGAGGGGGAATAGATGAGATATTCATACCCTTGAAGATTCGCACAGCGGAACGTTCAACGAACGTGGTTGATGTAGTCGTACTCGCTTCTCCTCCTCGCGATCCGATCCGATCTAACACCGCAAGTGGCGATGCCTCCGAGAGATGCACACATGCGGCACCTCGACGTATCCTCCTTCCTCGGTCCAGCAAGCAGGGTGGAGAGATGGATTGGATCTACAACGTGACGGCGCGGTGCAAGCGGTGGAGAGTTTCTACGGCAGGGCTTCGCCTACGCGCAGTCGGGAGGGAGAGAGAGAGGAGGGGCAGCAGGGCGGCTAGGGTTATGGAGGAGGTGTGGGGAGGGTGCGCCCCCAGCCCTCTTTATATAGAGGGGTGGGCGGCTGGCCCTTGCCCCTCCCCCAAGCCCTAGGCCGGCGGCCAAAGGAGGGAGGAGTGGGGGGCAAGTTCCCCCCCCCCTTCTAGAAGCTCCCCTAGGGTTTCCCTAGGGTTTGGCCGGCTGGGCCCTATGGGGCCTTGTGCCCCTGGCCCAATGCGGCCAGGACACTCCCTCATAGGCACACGCCCCCTCCTGACAAGTGGGGCCACGTTGGTCCCACTCCGGAAGGTTCTAGAAGCTTCCGGTATAATACCGAATAACCCGAAACAATTCCGAACTCCAAAAACTACATTGCCTTATATGAATCTTATTCTCTGGACCATTCTGGAACCTCTCGTGATGTCCCGGATCCCATCTGAGACTCTGAACAAAAACTCATAAACCAATTATCCAATCTATCCTAGCGTCGAGACACGTTAAGTGTGTGACCCTTCGGGTTCGAGAATATGCAGACATGATCTTCTACTAATAATCAACAGCGGGGTCTGGAAACCCATATTGACTCCCACACATTCATCCATGATCATATCGGATGAACCACGATGCCAGGATTCAATCAATCCCATATATATATTCCCTTCGTCTCGCGATATTTTACTTGCCCGAGATTTGATCGTCGGTACCGTCATACCTAGTTCAATCTCGTTCACAGCAAGTACTTTACTCGTTCCGTAATCCGATATCACTTTGTGATTAACTCCTTAACCACATGCTTGCAAGCAGTATTGATATCGATTACCGAGTGGTCCCGAAGTATATCTCTCCGACTTGGGAGGGACAAATCCCATCTCGATACATACAACCCAACAGGTACTTTCCGATCACCTGAGAGACACCTTTATGATCACCCTCTCATAGGATGATGTTTGATGACCTCAAAGCTTTCTTCCGATACCAGGGAGTTGTATTATCTCATGGTCTAAGGAATACAATATTTGACATAAGAAAAGCTTCGCAAAGATGAACACGATGACACGATCTAATTGCTCCGCTTAGTTTGGATCTGTCCATCATATCATTCTCCCAATGATACGATCTCATTATTAATCGACAACTCATGTCTATGGTTAGGAAACCTTAACCATCATTAATCAATGAGCTAGTCCATAGAGGCATACTAGGGACACCGTGTTGTTCACAAACCACACAAGTATTAAAGTTTTCGCTTAATAAAATTCTATCATGGAATATAAACTTTATCATGAACAAGAATTATAATAATAACATCTTTATTATTGCCTCTAGGGCATAATTCTAACAGTGACATCATTCAACTTCCGGTTATCCGTACACAAACGGTTACCTCCATCCTTCTTGTCCACGAACAAGACAGGCGATTTCCATGGTGACACACTTGGTTGAAACAATCCAATTTCCAACATGGCATCTAGTTGCTTCTTCAGTTCTGCTAGTTCAGACGGGTTCATACTATATGGTCTCTGGGCTATGGGTCCTATTCCGGGGATTAGTTCAATGATAAACTCGATATCCCGATCTAGAGGCATACCAGGCAAAACATCTGGAAATACATCGGGGTATTCACAGACTATCCGGACTTGGTCAATGGTAGGTTAGGCTATACTCTTCTTGCACTTGAATTGACGAGGTAAGGTTTCAGATATATGCTCGACTGATATTCCGGCTGTACTGATCATGGTTATGGCTTTCTTGGCACCGTCAATTAATCCTTTATGTTTGGACATCCAATCCATTCCTAGTACTACTTCCAAACCTTTAGTTCCGAGTACTATCAGATTAGCATAAAAATCTATGCCATGGATTCGGATAGGGACGGCTTTGCAAATTTGCCTAGCTTTGGTGGTGGAATCGGGGATTTGAACAATCATAACATGCTTCAGTTTGGTTGGTTGAATCTTACTAGTGCATGCAAATTTTTCGGTGACAAATGAGTGCGATGCACAGAATCAAACAACACTCTAGCAAGTACTAAATTAATAGAAAACATACCTAGCACGACGTCTGGTGCTTCCTGGGCTTCTTCAACATGCATGAGAAAAAGACGGCCGTTGCGGTTGAGCGAGTTCCCTGGGGCAAACCTTCTTCCAGGCTGAAAACGACGCTGTTGCTGAGCTGGGGCATTGGCATTGGGGGCTGCGGCATTCTTCTTGGGGCACTCATTGGAGTAGTGACCCTTATTTCCACAGTCATAACAAGTCACTTGCGACTTGTTCTTTGCTGCAACAGGCACAACATTGCTTCCAGTCCTCGGGGCAGTGTTGGTGTTGGCGGCATCATTTTTGTTGTTGAACTTGGGTGGTGCACGGTTGAAATTGCTAGATTTGCCAGGGGTTTTGTGATTTCCTCCGGGCCTTGGGTTTCCACGGTTGGGATAGGTCGGACGGTTCATCGGGGGTCTGTTGGTTCTCGGGGCAAATCCTAGAGATGGGTTAGGGCGATACTTTGGGGTCTGATGGGTTCCAGGCTGATGCATCATGCGACGCTTACGATTCTCATTGGCTTGGTTGATCTGTCCTTCCATCTGGATGGCAGAGTCAACAAGGGCTTCAATATCTACAAAGGAGATATTGACCAACACCGTCTACATCTCATCGTGCAGACCATTCAGGAATCTCTCTTTCTTCTTGGCTTTAGTGTCGATCTCATCCGGGGAATACCTAGCTAATGACAAAAAATTGTCACGGTATTCCACTACGGTCATCCGTCCTTGCTTCAGTTCTCTGAACTCATCTCTCATTCTCTTGATCAAACCCGGTGGGACATGGGTTCTGCTGAACTTGACCTTGAATTCCTCCCAGGTCATCATCTATTCTCCGGTCATTGAACGAACACTGTTCCACCATGCTCTTGCATCTCCGACTAGATAGTGGGTGGCGAACAGAACTTTCTCGTTAGCTTCCACTCTGGCGACTTCCAGGTTGTTTTCCATGGTTTGCAGCCAATCGTCTGCATCTAGGGGCTCTTTAAACTTAGTGAAAACAGGTGGGTTGGTATTCTAGAAATTCTTGAGCTTAGATCCATGGTTGTCCTGATTTCCTTGGCCTTGATTGTTGTGAGCCAACTGGGCTATCTGCTGAAGGGTGGCTAGGTTGGCTTGACATTCGGCTTCGCGGTCAGAAACCAACATTTGCAGGATCTACAACATCGGGTCCGGGGATGAACCACTTCCTTTGCGTGGCATCTGAAGATTGAGATAGATCATGAGAAAAGAGGGAAATTTATACGGTTTAGGGACTTTGAAAAGTTTTTAAAGTTTGACTCAGATTTTCAAGCAACTTGATTTTCATTCATTCATTCATAGCACACGATACAAACACACACCACAACAAAGGTAAACAGATGGTTTTAAGAACCATTCTGGAAACTACGATACAATGGGACCGAATACAACTCACTACGCTAGTGCTCAAGTGCTACTACTCCTTGGAGTCGGTGTAGTCGTCATCCTCATCATCATTGTCGTCATACATGAAGGCGAAGTCATCCTCATCGGTGAAGAAGTCCATAGCCTGATCCTCCAGAAAATCATCATCATCGCTGAGATAGGATTAGGGGTCTCCACGAAGATCTTCTCTGGCATTCTCCCTTTCTTCCAACTTCATGTCTCTCTCGTGGATGGTCTCCTCCAAATCCGAGATACGGTGGCGAAGACGGGAAATGATGTGCTCCTTCTTGTCGAGCTGATGGCGGCGAGACTTGCGATCCTTTGATAGCATGGCGATGGTCTGATCCTTCGTCTTGATGATGGCGGACTTGTGGTTGGAGTAGTCATGGAAATTGTCCAATTCCTGCTGACGATCGTACATCATGAAGCTAAGGTGTTCCAACCGAGTCTTCAGCTCGTGGTGGTATGGGGCTTCCAGTGGCTGTCCCATAGCATCATGCCTTGGACAAAACTCAAAGCAGGTACCCTTGATCTGGTTGATACTCTGCCCACACAGACGGGCAAGAGCTTCCTGCATGGCCCTGGCAAGTCCATCGAGCCAGTTGTTCTCTCTTAAGGTGAATTGAATTCCCTCGGCAGTGGGAGGTTCAATCTTTCCTCGGAGACTTGCAACAATTAGCCACTACAGATCTTCTCCTCCTTGATCATTGAGCTGAGCTCCGAAGAACTCGGGGTGCGGATGCTCCAGAAGTTCTGAAAGCTGGTCCAAATCCCGCTCAAAGATAAGGTCTCCTCCATTCCCCAACTGATAAAACTTGCTGTACTTCACGTCCATCTATTAAGAATATAGGATGAGTAAGTTAGTAGAGTGATCAAGTGTGTCAAATTTTATGTATTTTGCAAAGAGTTTTTGAGGAACATGAATTTTCATGAAAGAATCAAAGTGATAAGAATGGGAATAAGTTTTTATAAATATTTGCTTCCTTTGGTTTTGAAACTAAGTTTTTGATTCAAACGTCCAGTCTAACTAGGGTCTCCTATGGTCAGGATGGCTCTGATACCAACTTGTCAACACTCGGGTTTTTAATCCCAGATGCCTGTTATGCCATACATCGCAATCCCAGGATTACCATTTTTGCGAGACATAACAGAATTGGATACCACAGTACATCATCCATTAAAAACCATACATAAGGTCTTACACAAATAAGGATCTCATGATCCAGCTCTTAATACAACTCAGGCAGCGGAAATACGTAATAATAAAGGTAGCATAGGCGAAGCTCCATCTTCGGGGTCACAGGCAATGCTGACGATGGGAGAGGATCCTAGTTGTCGTAACCTTCCTAGGGTCCATCATCCTGGTACTCCTCTTCATAGTCTGGCCACGGGAATAGCCAGGGACAAAGCCATGAGTACTCTTTAAGTACTCGCAAACTAATACTAACAAGTGAAGGTGGTTTTTGTAGTAGGACACTAAGCTCTAGGGTTGTTTTGCAAAAAGCCAGATTTACCTCTACTAAGTTCAAAAGCAAGAGGAAGCTAGTCAAATTTTATAACACCTAAGTGGGAACTTGTATCTCATGCCACAACTCTGTTGTGGTCAAGTCAAGTCCTCAATTCATTTCACAAGTCATTTTGTAAACATCTGACGGGGGAACAGTATGGCCACTCCAGCTGTCCATAACCGTGGACGTGGCTATTCGAATAGTTTGACACTCTGCAGAGATTGTACACTTTCACCACAACATTCGATACATCCGTCAGGAACAAATCCTAAATTCACCATACTCAGTATGCGGATAATCAATCCTAACCTTTCAATTACACGCCCTAGTATAGGCACCTCTCCTGTGAGTTTGGCCTCCCAACCATGACCAACTGTCATCTTGTCTACTGCATAGGTGGACAATCTTCACAAGGTAGCCTCAGCTCAGACCTTGGCCGTGAGGGAACCCATACTAAGGTATATAAATTTTCAGTCAAGCCCTACCCAATTTTCGGGTATTGTGGTTGTACAGTTAAATTGGAATGGTATCGCATCCAGACAACCATCAGTTTTATAAAGGGCTAAGGCTCATGCCTCAACATTTTCATCATCAAAATCATCTGGTGTTCGGAAACACATGTCAAAACATCTCAGTAGAATGACTCATCATTCTAAGGTTTTCATAACCATTTTCCACCAAGTATTCCCATCTAAAGTTGATCCAGTTTTTATGCTTAGCACTATCATCTACAAGTGGGGGTGAGTACTAATGAGGGGTGGTAAACAAATGGAGTTTTAACTAAGTACCATCTCATGCCTTAGGATGACATCAAGATTTTCTAGCTTAGGCCAAATTTAATGCTCTTTATGCAACCTTCAATTATCTTTCTAGAATTTACAAGTCACCTAAGTAAACTCTAAGCAATAGTTGTGATAAAGAAATAAAGTAAAAAGATTGCAGGTAAAACTAGGATTGGGTTATCAACTGAGTATAATCACATATGCTTAAGGCATATAGTTGGCATGGTAACAAGCAAGTATTTGCTTGCATAGGTCAACTTGATTAGTAAGGCTTGCTAAAGTAGAATATCTTGCAAGTGTTAGCTTACTCAATCAACTAGTAGTATTAGGCTTGCGTAAGTATCAGTATAAGCTTGCCTTGTGCAGAGCAGTGGTTGAAGTTCTCATCGGCTTCTTCTTCGTAGTATCCTCCTTCCTCCTCGTATCCTTGGTCGGTACTAGCGTCTATGAATAAATACGAGGTACACAATCACCAAACAATACTTAACTACTTTCAATCAGCACACAAAAGGGTTCTGTAGATGATCTAGCATCATCACTAACATTACAAGATTAAAGCATTTGTCTTCTTTATTTTAATTTGAGAAAAGTAATTTCTACTCATTGAAAAACTACTTAAGGTTTAATATTCTCCAAACCAAACATGGGATCATGTTGACACATGTCATCACCACCTATTTCAGTCCATGGGCATGTGATTTAAAGTGGTGTCAATATTTAATAAGGTATAACCCTTTTATTTTAAATAAAATAAGTGACTAGAAATGCCTATGTGGCATTCTTTTATTACTTGAACATTATTTATGTAAGTAAACCCATATATTTTTATATATTCTGAAAGGTATGATCAAATGTGATTTCTGAGAGTTGGAATCAACTCAAAATCTATCATGGTTGAAATTTGAAAAATGTTTGAATGCAGAAAAGCTTCTGCCTTGTTATTTTTACCAAGGTTGATCTACAGATCCAAATGATTTGAATCCAACAGGCCTGGATTAAGCATTTCAGTACCTTTCTGACAAAATTGGTTTCATTCAATTTGGTTCACTTAATCGAGCTAGGTTGATTTTTGAAACTAGGTACAGAACTAAGTTTGAATCTAAATAGAAAAATCTAAATTCAAACGAGTGGGCTGCGTGGGAAGGGTTATTGGGCCGGCCCAGTGTCACTTCGTAGCGCGGGGCGTAACTGACAGGGGGGGTCTACTGGTCAGTGGATCATTAAACGCGAAGCGGTACGGGGCGATATGGTGTGTTGGATTAGAATGGAGATCGACGGCTGAGGGTCATCGTCGACGATGAACAGGTCACCGGCGAGCTCGAACCCTAGCGGCTCAGTGGGGGTGCATAGGGGGCATACCGGGGCTCCAGTGTCGATGGCGAGGCGGGCAAACGACAAAGTCGATGACGGCGAACTCAGGGGTGGTCGCGGTAGCTCCGGGGGTGGACGAAATCAACGGCTCCTCTTCTCCTCTGCAGCGGCGAGCTCTGGCCAAATTCCGGCGATGCGCTGCTCGCCTTGCTCCGGCTAAGGGGTGGAATGCTCAGTGAGGTGAGGGGAGTGAGATGGTGTGATGAAATCGAGCGGGGGTAACCTCCTTTTATAGGCTCGACGGTGAGACCGAGAGGGATAGGCAGGCGACAGTGGCGACACGGCTACGGGCAGCTAGAGGCATGGCCGAGGTTGGCGTTAGACGGGTGGTCTCCTGGCGATGCTCTAGAGCTTTAATGCGCGTGTAGGGGCGGTGGCAAACGGTCGGGAATGTGCGGTGCTCTGTGCGGCAGAGGGAGCGTCTTCGACGGCGAGCAGTGGCTGTGAGGCATGGGGTGGCGAACAGGGGTGTCTAGCATGCTCCCTGGGTCACGGCGAAGCGGTGGGCACGGGCTGCGGTCGAGGGGCGGCGTGTGCACGTGTGCACGCGTGCCGGGTGCGGCGCTCTGGCGCATGCTCGGCATGTCGCAGTGGCACTGGGCGCGCGGCGTGCTCGGTGGTCCACGACTTTCCTTTGTTCGGGGAGGGGATAGTGGGTGGCGGTGGAGTGCTGGCTACCTCCCAGACATGGCTAGCGAGGGGGAGATGGTCTGCTGCGGCGGCGACCAGGTTTGGCCGGCGAGGTGGCTCGGATTGCTCACCATTGATGACAATGGCCAGCTTAAAGTGAGGCTAGTGGTTGGCAATTAGGCTAGATGATCTACTAAATGGGTGCTGTGAGCTAGAGAGGGAACCAGTTAGGCCCAAAACACTATTAAAAACAGTGAATTTGATTTGGTTTAAATTTGCATGCCAAGTATTTGATGAAATGGCCGCAAGAACTTAAGTTTTAAATTTTGAAAAGATTTTTGGTGGGTGTGCTAGGCATGTGTTGAGGATTCTTTGGATGCTTGGGTTTTAAAAATTGAGCTTGTTTGAGTGGTTTTTGAAATAGTGGGATCTTCCCATATGAAATAGATTCAATTTTCAACTGTCTTTTAAACTAAGCATTTAAATGTTTTTGGACGATCACAAAGTGGGCCTTGGTACCTTGTTATGAGTACTATCAAGGGGTGCAAAGATCCAAACATGTTTCTGTTAAGTTCTGAAAGTTAAAGATATCCAAAGTAGGCATGGGAGTTAATTTGGCCAAAGTGACCATTCACTTAGTTTATTTGTTTTGACTTGTTTGTCTTTGGGAAAAGTTTGGGGATTGTTTAGATGATGTTTATTTCACCTAAGAATCATTCTACAAGCAAAGAAACACAGAACCAATGCAATTCAAAAGAATCCAAATTGTAATGCATACACATATGAATCCTTTCATATTTTTAATTGGAAAAGTTTTTGTTAACCCTAAATTTGATGATTAGAGTTTGATGATCCAAGTTTAATATTTTTGGGATGTTACACCAACGCATCTCCATCAACCACCGATGTTTCCCTCATCCATGAGTGAGTAATCCCCTGTTGTAAGCTTGGGGGTGGTAGGGATTGGATGAGTTCTATCATGTAATCAAATAAGATCCGTTAGGGCATAGTGCCTAGTATCTCTATTAGTGCTATTTGACTTTGTTGCAACTTGTTGTGCTTAATGCTTGTCACTAGGGCCCGAGTGCCATGATCTCAGATCTCCACTTATTATTGAATCATTATGATAGTATTGTTTGTGATCTTATCTGCAAGTTGTGTACACATATCATTGTCCGGATCCAAAGGCCCCAAAGTGACAATAATTGGGACAACCGGAGGGGATGGTTGTGGTGTGAGGATCACATGTGTTCATGGAGTGTTAATGCTTTGCTCCAGTGCTCTATTAAAAGGAGCACCTTAATTGCCAGTAGTTCCCTAGAGGCCCCGCTGCAAAGATGTTGCACAGAAGATGTCGTGCAAGTTCTCATTGCGAGCACGTATGACTATATTTGGAGCACATGCCTAGAATTGTTTAGTACTTGGATGCTTGTTATTATTTATCTGCAATGCCCTAGATCCTGAAGTTATATGTTTAGACTCTTCCATGCAACGCCCGTCCATCCATCCCTATGCCTACCGCACTCGAATCCTACTGTTACCGTTACTGTTACTATTGCTCATGTTTCACTGTTGTTGTTGCTGTTGTTGTTGCTTTGTTGTTTCTACTGATAAACTTCTATGAGCAAGAACTATTTCTAGGTGCAGCTGAACTGACAACTCAGTTGTTCAGGCTTGCAAGTGTTCTTTGGCTCCCTTGTGTCGAATCAATAAATTGGGTAATACTACCCGCGAAGACTGTTGCGATCCCCTATACTTGTGGGTCATCAGTACACTTGTGTGCAATGTTATAGACATTTATCTTGCTGATGCACCTAGTAGTTCTCGAGTATATGATACTGGATCAGTCATTCATATCTGCAACTCATTGCAGGAACAGGTAGGAACTAGGAGCGTAGCAAGGGCGAGGTTGACATTCGGGTCGGTAACAAAGCAAGAGTTTTTGCATTGGAAGTCGGCATGATGCAACTTCATTTACCTTCAAGATTCTTAATGGAACTAAATAATTATTATTATGTTCTAGTGCTTAGTCAAAACATTATTTATGCCTCATGTTTGATGAGACAAGGCTATGAGTCTAATATTAAGAAAAATGGTTGTTCTATATATTCGAATGATATGTTTCACGACTTTGCACCCTTCTAGGACAGGTTATATGTTTTGAATCTTAATGGTGGGTCTGTCTATAACATAAATTTTAAAAGGTTAAAACCAAATGATCTGAATATGACTTATTTTTTGGCACTGTCGGCTTGGTCATATAAGTTAGAAATGCTTGAAGAAGCTCCATGATGATGGGCTCCTAACTTCGTTCGACTTGGAGTCATTCGAGACATGCGAATATTGCCTACTCGACAAAATAACCAAGACACCATTTACAAAGAGTTGTGAAAGGGCGTCTGACTTGTTGGGACTAGTACATAGTGATGTATGTGGTCAAATGAGAACGACAACCAGGTGTGGTTATGAGTACTTCATTAACTTCAATGATGATTTTATTAGGTATGGATATATCTACTTGATGAAATATAAGTCAGAATCCTTTGAAAAGTTCAAAGAATTCCAGAATGAAGTACAGAATCAACTCGACAAGAAAATAAAGTTTCTTTGATCGGACCTAGGAGGCGAGTACATGAGCCACGAGTTTGATAACCATCTGAAGAGTTGTGGAATAGTTCCTCAGCTCACTCCATCGGGAATGCCGTAGAGGAACGGTGTCTCGGAACGGCGGAATCGTACCTTGTTGGACATGGTACGATCAATGATGAGTCAGACAGATCTACCTTTATCATTTTGGGGTTATTCTCTAGAAACTGCAGCTTCCACACTAAACAGAGTACCATCAAAATCCATAGAGAAGACACCGCATGAGATATGGACAGGCAAAAAACCGAGTTTGTCTAAGATTTGGGGTTGTGAAGCATTTGTCAAGCGACTTCATTCAGACAAGCTTACAGCCAAGTCGGATAAGTGTATTTTCATGGGGTATCCGAGGGAAACCTTGGGTTACTACTTCTATAACCGAGAAGAGGGCAAAGTGTTTGTCGCTCGGAACGGTGTATTTCTTGAGAAAGAGTTTCTCAGTCGGGGAGTCAGTGGGAGCATGGTGCAGCTCGAAGAAGTTCGAGAGGAACCATCTAGTAGCAAGTCGTCAAAAGTCTTGGAGGCTAAGCCGGTCATGGTAGCTAAGCTAGTAGAATCACCTATACTACAAAGATCGACAAGATTACGAAGTGTTCGTAATGTGTTACTGTTAGACAGTGATGAGACGGCAAATTATTCGGAAGTGATGGTGGGATCTGATTTCGAGTCATGGCTTGGAGCCATGAGATCCGAGTTAAAGTCCATGGATGAAAATCAAGTTTGGAACTTGGTTGATCTGCTAGACGGTGCAAGACCCGTCGAGTGCAAATGGGTCTTTAAGAAGAAAACTGATATGGATGGAAATGTTTCTGTCTATAAAGCACGGATTATCACGACGGGGTTCTGACAAGTTCAAGGAGTTGACTACGATGAGACATTCTCACCGGTAGCGATGCTTAAATCATTTCAGATCATGTTAGCTATAGCATCCTATTTCGATTATGAGATATGGCAGATGGATGTCCCAAGGACATGTATATGATACAACCCAAGGGTTTTGTCGATCCGGATAATGCTGACAATGTATGCAAACTTCAGAAATCCATTTATGGGTTGAAGCAAGCATCTCGGAGTTGGAACATTCACTTTGATGAGGTAGTCAAATCGTTTGGCTTCATCAAGAGTGATCATGATTCTTGTTTATACAAGAAGTTTAGTGGGAGCAAAATAAACTTTCTAATCTTATATGTGGATGACATATTATTGATTGGAAATGATGTCTAGATGTTGCAAGAAACCAAGGAGTCATTTAAAAGGTGTTTCTCAATGAAGGACTTGGGTGAGGCAATTTATATTCTAGGAATCAGGATCTGTAGAGATAGATCCAGGCGACTCATTGGATTGAGTCAGATTACATATTTGGACAAAGTGTTGAAGAAGTTCAACATGGAATCATCTAAGAAGGGGTTCTTACTGATGTCCTATGGTGTAAAACTAAGCAAGACTCAGTGTCCTTCGACAACTGATGAGCAAAGTCGGATGAGTGAGACTCCGTATGCTTCGGGAATCGGATCCATCATGTACGCCATGATTTGTACTAGGCCAGTTGTTTCCTATGCTCTAAGTGTTATGAGCAGATACCAGGATGACCCTAGAGAAATCCACTGGGCAGCGGTGAAAACAATCCTAAAGTACTTGAGAAGGACTAAGGGTGTGTTCCTAGTATATGGTGGTGAGGATGAACTCAGTGTAAGGGGTTACACAGATGCGAGTTATCTCACTGATTCAGATGATTCCCGTTTGCAATCTGGATATGTGTTTATTATAAACGGAGGGGCTATGAGCTAGAAGAGTTCCAAGCAAGAGACTGTGTCAACATCTACAATAGAGGCTGAGTATATTGCCGCCTCACAGGCGCAAAGGAAGTTGTTTGGATGAGGAATTTTCTCATGGATCTTGGTGTGGTTCAGGGCTCGTCCAATCCGTTAGACGTGTGTTGTGACAACAATGGTGCTATTGTACAAGCCAACGAACCTAGACAGCACCAAAAGAACAAACATATACTCATGTGATATCACCTGATTCACCAGTTTGCGGATCAAGGTGATATCAGGTTATGCAAGGTACACACGAATAAAATATTGCGGATCCGTTGACAAAGCCACTTCCACATCCTAAGCATGAGGCGCACATAATAGCAATGGGCATTAGATGCCTAAACATGTGATGTCAGGACGAATGACTAGTACAAGTGGGAGACTGTTGGGAATATGCCCTAGAGGCAATCATGTGGGATGATATTCCCCAAAGTATTCATAAAGTTATTAAGTTGTCCCTTGTGTGAACATCTGATATATATCATCGAATACATGATTTATTTGTGGAACTATATATTTATGTTGTTCTTTCAAGATGTCCTTGGTCGTTGAGGTTGTGCCGAACACACAACTTAGACTAATGTGAAGTTGGCTTGATGACTCGGTTCCACTTGTCATGGGCATGGTGATGCTATTCCAACTTGCACGGACTCGGCTAAAGAGTTTAGCGAGTCGGACTGACCCAAAGTTGAGATGCAACGAGCATGTTGTCATTTGCAATCTCATACAATGGAATTCTTTGACCTGAGGTGATCGCATGATCCGAGTTGTGGATCGCCAACTTAGGTTCTATCAAACGTTGTTCCGTAAATGGGCAGTTATAACGATAGAGTTCGGGTTGGTTGTGAATCAATCTACGTGACATGGATTGCAAAGATGGGATTTGTCCCTCCATAATGGAGAGATATTCTCTAGGCCCTCTCGTGTGATATAATTGTTGGAGATATTCCCTAGAGGCAATAATAAAAGTAGTTATTATTATATCTTTGTGTTTATGATAAATGTTTACATTCATGCTATAATAGTATTAACAAGGAAACATTAATACTTGTGTGATTTGTAAACTTAATTTGAAGTCCCTAGTAAAGCCTCTATATAATACTAGCTTGTTGGTTAATAGATGATTGTGGTTTCCCTATCATGAACATTGAGATGTTATTAACAACAAGATCATATTGTTAGGAGAATGATATGATGGACATACTCCTATAGATAAGCGTAGCATAAAGATCAAGTCATTTTAAATAGTTCAAATGCTATATGCTTTCTGATACATAGTAATCTAATTCCTTCGACCATGAGATCATGCATATCACCTTTATCAGATGGATGCTTTGATGACATCAAACACCACACCGTAACTGGGTGGCTATAAAGGTGGCATTGAGTGTTCGGAAAGTATTGGTTGAAACACATGGATCAAGAGTGGGATTTGTCCATCCATATGACGGATAGATATACTCTGGGCCCTCTCGGTGAAATGTCATCCAATTAGCTTGCAAGCATGTGACTGGCTCACAAGAGATCACATATCACGGGAACGAGAAAAGAGTACTTATCGGTAACGAGGTTGAACTAGGTATGCAGAGATACCGACGATCATAACCTCAGATAAGTAAACTATCGTGAGACAAAGGGAAATTGATATCGTATGTAAGTGGTTCATTCGATCGCAAAGTAATCGTTGAAATATGTGGGAGCCATATGAATTTCCAGATTCCTCTATTAGTTATTGTTCGGAGAAGTGTCTCGATCATGTCCGCATAATTCACGAACCGTAGGGAGACACACTTAAGGATTCGATGTTGTCTGAGTAGTTATGGAATGATGAGAAAGAGACCGAATGTTGTTCGGAGTCACGAATGGGATTCGGGATATCACGAGGAGATCCGGAATCGTCCGGAGAATAAGATTCATATAAGGAAAGTCCCGTTTCGGAGTTGGGGAATGATTCCGGTGTTTTCATCGGGAATGTTCTAGAATGTTCCGGAATGTCCGGCACTCCGGAGGGGAAGGGTACATGAATGTGTTGTATCAAGTTGGTATGATTGCATCATGTACTAAGTGTCATCACTGAACCAAATAAAGGATTATTCAAATCCTAGTTTGAAAAGTCAAACAGCTAGTTTGAAAAGTCAAACGGCTAAATTTGGAAAGAGGAAAAGAGGAGGAGTGGGAAACCGAGTTGGGGAGGAGTTCCCTCCTCCAACCGGCGGCGCCCACCCAAGCCGAGTTGGGGAGGGACTCCCCTCCCTCCCCTTGGCCGGCCGGCCCCTCCACCTATATAAGGAGGGGCAGGGCTCCCTCCTAGGACACACAAGATCCTCTCCTCCAAACCCTTGCCGCCAGCGCCGCCACCTCCACTGCCGCCCAAGCCGCCGCCGCCTAGCAACCCTATCCGCCGGCCAAGCTTCCTCCTCGGCGTGTCTAAACCCTAGATCATCGAGGGACTCTCTCATACTCCACCATACTCGCTCCGGCTTAAGGCGAAGCCCTGCGAGATCTCCCCTCTACTTCCGGTACCATGCCGTTGTGCTGCCGGAATCGCGAGGAGAGTGCTACAACCTCCGCTGCCTGCTGGAACAAGGGAGAGGAAGGTCTTCATCGAGTACCGAACGTGTGACCGACTACGGGAGCGCTGCCGGAACGCAGCGCCGGAAGGATCGTCTACGCGATCTTGAGATCGGGAAGAGTACGACTACATCACCCACGAGAATCCGCTCTCGTTAAACACTTTGGAATCTTCGAGGGTGAGTTATTCCATCGACTCGTTGCTACAATCTAGTAGATAGATCTTGGCTTGTTTGTTTGTATGCGGTAGAATTTTTTTGTTTTCCATGCTACGAAACCCTACAGTGGTATCAGAGCCGTGTCTATATGTAGATCTGTTGCACGAGTAGAACACAATGGTCATTGTGGGCGTTGATGCTTTTATTGTCGATTGCTTCTTGTGTACTTTGCATCTTGCGGTATGTTGGGATGAAGCGGCCCGGGCTAACCTTACATGACATCGTTCATGAGACTTGCTCCACGCTTGACATGCAACTTGTATTGCATAAGTGGCTTTGCGGGTGCCTGTTTCTCCTAGCATAGTTAAGATCCAATTTACAACGGGTGATTAACAATACTAGTATCAATGTTGTGGTTCATGTTCGTAAGTTAGAACGACACTTTTTGAAAGCCCCAAACCACGTAAAACATGCAAAGAAAGTAGAGGCATCTAACTTTGTTTTGCAGGGGTGTGCTGTGATGTGATATGGCCATGATTGTGATTATATTTGATGTATGCAATGTTCCTTATTGTAAGTTGGCAACCGGCAGGAGCCATATGGTTGTCTTTAATTTCTGTTACGACACGCGTGTCTATTCAAAGTAGTTGTAATAGTTGAAGCCGGTGGACGACAACCATGGAGAAGCGTCATTGACCTTGATGCAATGCCGGTGATGATGGAGATCATGTTCGTGCTAGAAGATGGAGATCGGAAGCACAAAGAAGAAAGACCATATCATATCACATATTATGAATTGCATGTGATGTTAATCCTTTATGCATCTTGTATTGCTTAGTAGACAACGGTAGCATTATAAGATGATCCCTCATGCACATGAATTTCAAGTCATAAAGTGTTCACCCTTAGTTAGCACCATTGCTAAATCTTGTTGTTTCGAAGCACCACGTGATGATCGGGTGTGTTAGATTCTGCAAGTGCATACAACGTGAGCAAGCCAGATTTGCTCATGCGGAAACTAAGGTTTGATCTTGACGAGCCTAGCATGTACAGACATGGTCTCGGAACACGGATCACCGAAAGGTAAAGCATGAATCATATAGTAGATATGATGAACATGTCGATTGTTCGCCATTGAAACTATATCAACTCTCGTGATGATCGGTGTTGATGTGGTGGATTTGGTTCGTGTGATCACTAAAACAATGTGAGGGATATTGTTTTGAGTGGGAGTTCACCTAGATTAATTTTATTAATTTGAACTCAATTTGTCATAAACTTAGTCTAAACTATTGCAAATATGTTGTAGATCAATGGCAGCCCCTACCATCAATTTTAATGCGTTCCTAGAGAAAGAAAAGTTGTAAAACAATGGAAGCAACTTCGCGGATTGGTTCCGCAATTTGAGGATTGTCCTCACAGCTGGTAATTTGACCTATGTGTTGGATGCACCACTGGGTGACCCACCTGCAGCTGATGCTGCCGATGAAGTAAAGAATGTTTACCTCACTTGGAAGACTCAGTACTCCACAGTTCAGTGTGCTATCTTGTATGGTTTAGAATCGGAGCTTCAGAAAAGGTTTGAGAATTCAGACCCATATGATATTGTCGAGGATCTCAAATTGATCTTTGAGACTCATGCGGCAATTGAAAGCTATGAGGCTTCTGAAAAGTTCTTTAACTGCAAGATGGAAGAGGGCAGCTCCATCAGCGAGCATGTGCTTAAGATGTCTGGACACGCAAACAAACTTCAAAGCTTGGGTATTGTGATTCCTAATGCTTTGGGGATTTACCGTGTCCTCCAATCACTACCACCAAGTTACAAGAACTTTGTGATGAACTACAACATGCAAAACATGAACAAGACGTTGCCAGAACTCTTTGCCATGTTGAAGTCTGCAGAAGTGGAGATCAAGAAAGAGCACCAAGTGTTGTTGGTCAATAAGACCACCAAATTCAAGAAAGGCAAGTCTAAGCAGAAGGGACACTTCAAGAAGGGTGGTAAGAAAGTTGCCACGCCTACGAAGAAGACCAAGGCTGGACCTAAGCCTGATACTGAGTGCTTTTACTGCAAGGGAGAAGGTCACTGGAAGCGGAATTGCCCAAAGTACTTGGCGGATTTGAAGAACGGCAACATCAAGAAGAAAGGTATATCTGATATACATGTTATTGATGTGTATCTCACTAGTACTCGTAGTAGTGCCTGGGTATTTGATACTGGTTCAGTTGCTCATATTTGTAACTCAAAACAGGTGCTGCAGAATAAACGGAAGCTAGCGAAGAACGAGGTGACGATGCGCGTGGGAAACGGATCAAAGGTTGATGTGATCGCGGTCGGCACGCTACCCCTTCATCTACCATCGGGATTAGTTTTATACTTAAATAATTGTTATTTGGTGCCTGCGTTAAGCATGAACATTATATCGGGATCTTGTTTATTGCGAGACGGTTACTTGTTTAAGTCTGAGAATAATGGTTGTTCGATTTATATTCTTGTTGAATCTCGATAGTGGAAATACACATATTAATAACATTGAGGCTAAACGTTTGAAGTCGAGCGATAACTCGACCTATATGTGGCACTGTCGTCTTGGTCACATTGGAGTGAAGCGTATGAAGAAACTCCATTCCGATGGACTTCTTGAATCACTTGATTTCGAATCACTTGATAGATGCGAAGCATGTCTGATGGGTAAAATGACTAAGACTCCATTTTCTGGTATGATGGAGCGAGCTACGGACTTATTGGAAATCATACATACCGATGTGTGTGGTCCAATGAGTATAGCATCGCGCGGTGGTTATCGTCATGTTCTTACCTTCACGGATGACTTGAGTAGATATGGTTATATCTATTTCATGAAACATAAGTCCGAAACTTTCGAGAAGTTTAAGGAATTTCAAAGTGAGGTAGAGAATGAACGTAACAAGAAGATTAAATTTCTACGTTCTGATCGTGGAGGTGAATATCTAAGTTACGAGTTTGGCGAGCATTTGAAGAAATGCGGAATACTTTCACAATTGACACCGCCGGGAACACCACAACGTAATGGTGTGTCCGAACGTCGTAATCGAACTCTCTTAGATATGGTTCGTTCTATGATGTCACTTGCAGATTTACCGCTATCATTTTGGGGTTATGCATTAGAAACAGCCGCATTCACTTTAAATAGGTCACCATCTAAATCCGTAGAAACGACACCATATGAATTATGGTTTGGGAAGAAACCTAGATTGTCGTTCCTTAAAGTTTGGGGATGCGAAGCCTATGTAAAGAAGTTACAGCCGGACAAGCTTGAACCCAAAGCGGAAAAAATGCGTCTTCATAGGATACCTGAAGGAAACTATTGGGTATACCTTCTATCATAGATCCGAAGGCAAAATCTTCGTTGCCAAGAATGGATCCTTTCTAGAGAAGGAATTTCTCTCGAAAGAAGTGACTGGAAGGAAAGTAGAACTTGACGAGGTTGTCGAACCTTCTCTCGAAATTGCGAGTAGCGCAACGCCGGAAGAAGTTCCTGTGGTGCCTGCACCAATTAGAGAGGAAGCTAATGATGATGATCATGAAACTTTGGTCGAAGTTACTACAGAGCCTCGCAGGTCAACGAGAACTCGTACCACTCCAGATTGGTATGATCCCGTTATGAGTGTCATGTTGGTGGACAACACCGATGACCCTGAGACATATGAGGAAGCGATGATGAGCCCAGATTCCAATAAATGGCAAGAAGCCATGAAATCCGAGATTGGATCCATGTATGAAAACCAAGTGTGGACTTTGGTGGACTTACCAGATGGCCGGAAGGCTATCGAGAACAAATGGATCTTCAAGAAGAAAATAGATGCTGATGGTAATGTTACTGTCTATAAAGCTCGACTTGTCGCAAAAGGGTTTCGACAAATTCAAGGAGTTGACTACGATGAGACTTTCTCACCAGTAGCGAAGCTAAAGTCTGTGAGGATTATGTTAGCAATCGCTGCATATTACGATTATGAGATATGGCAGATGGATGTCAAAACAGCATTCCTCAATGGAGACATTGATGAAGAGTTGTATATGATGCAACCCAAAGGTTTTGTTGATCCTAAAGATGCTAACAAGGTATGCAAACTTCAACGGTCCATCTATGGATTGAAGCAAGCATCCCGAAGTTGGAATCAACGTTTTTATAAGGTGATCAAAAGTTTTGGTTTTATAAAAACTTATGGAGAAGCTTGTATTTACAAGAAAGTGAGTGGGAGCTCTGTAGCATTCTTAATACTATATGTAGATGACATATTGTTGATTGGGAATGATGTATACCTTCTTAATAGTGTCAAGGAATATTTGAATAATAGTTTTTCAATGAAGGATCTTGGCGAAGCAGCTTACATATTAGGCATAAAGATTTATAGAGATAGATCGAAACGCCAAATATCATTGTCACAAAGTACATATTTGGACAAAGTTCTAAAGAGGTTTGGAATGGAAGATAGCAAGAAAGGGTTCTTGCCCATGTTGCCCAATACGACCTTGAGTAAAACTCAAAGTCCGACATCGGCAGAAGATAGAGAAAGGATGAGTAAGACTCCCTATGCCTCAGCCATAGGATCTCTAATGTATGCCATGCTATGTACTAGACCCGACATTGCATATGCTGTTAGTTTAACTAGCAGATATCAAAGTGATCCAGGAGTGGATCATTGGATAGCGGTCAAAAACATCCTTAAGTACTTGAGAAGAACTAAGGATATGGTTCCTTCTTATGGAGGTGATGAACAGCTCGTTGTTAATGGTTACACCGATGCTAGTTGGAACACCGATCCGGATGATTCTAAATCACAATCTGGATACGTATTTATTTTGAATGGTGCAGCAGTTAGCTGGAGGAGTGCAAAGCAAAGCGTTGTGGCGAGATCTTCAACTGAATCGGAATACATGGCTGCTTCGGAGGCTTCACAAGAAGCGATATGGATGAAAGAGTTCATTACAGAGCTGGGTGTGGTTCCTAGTGCGCTGGACCCAATGTCTATCTACTGTGATAACATGGGCGCCATAGCCAATGCGCAAGAACCAAGGTCACACAAGAAGATGAAGCACATCAAGCTACGTTTTCACGCTATTCAAGAACATTTCCAAGATGGGGATATAAAGATTTGCAAAGTACACACATATCTGAATGTGGCGGATCCGTTGACTAAACCTCTCCCAAGGGCAAAACATGACCAGCACCAAACTGCCATGGGTGTTCGGTATATTACCATGTAATCTAGATTAGATGACTCTAGTGCAAGTGGGAGACTGGTGGAGATATGCCCTAGAGGCAATAATAAAAGTAGTTATTATTATATCGTTGTGTTTATGATAAATGTTTACATTCATGCTATAATAGTATTAACAAGGAAACATTAATACTTGTGTGATTTGTAAACTTAATTTGAAGTCCCTAGTAAAGCCTCTATATAATACTAGCTTGTTGGTTAATAGATGATTGTGGTTTCCCTATCATGAACATTGAGATGTTATTAACAACAAGATCATATTGTTAGGAGAATGATATGATGGACATACTCCTATAGATAAGTGTAGCATAAAGATCAAGTCATTTTAAATAGTTCAAATGCTATATGCTTTCTGATACATAGTAATCTAATTCCTTCGACCATGAGATCATGCATATCACCTTTACCGGATGGATGCTTTGATGACATCAAACACCACACCGTAACTAGGTGGCTATAAAGGTGGCATTGAGTGTTCGGAAAGTATTGGTTGAAACACATGGATCAAGAGTGAGATTTGTCCATCCATATGACGGATAGATATACTCTGGGCCCTCTCGGTGAAATGTCATCCAATTAGCTTGCAAGCATGTGACTGGATCACAAGGGATCACATATCACGGGAACGAGAAAAGAGTACTTATCGGTAATGAGGTTGAACTAGGTATGCAGAGATACCGACGATCATAACCTCGGATAAGTAAACTATCGTGAGACAAAGGGAAATTGATATCGTATGTAAGTGGTTCATTCGATCGCAAAGTAATCGTTGAAATATGTGGGAGCCATATGAATTTCCAGATTCCTCTATTGGTTATTGTTCGGAGAAGTGTCTCGATCATGTCCGCATAATTCACGAACCGTAGGGAGACACACTTAAGGATTCGATGTTGTTTGAGTAGTTATGGAATGATGAGAAAGAGACCGAATGTTGTTCGGAGTCTCAAATGGGATTCGGGATATCACGAGGAGATCCGGAATCGTCCGGAGAATAAGATTCATATAAGGAAAGTCCCGTTTCGGAGTTGGGGAATGATTCCGGTGTTTTCATCGGGAATGTTCTAGAATGTTCCGGAATGTCCGGCACTCCGGAGGGGAAGGGTACATGAATGTGTTGTATCAAGTTGGTATGATTGCATCATGTACTAAGTGTCATCGCTGAACCAAATAAAGGATTAATTCAAATCCTAGTTTGAAAAGTCAAACAGCTAGTTTGAAAAGTCAAACGGCTAAATTTGGAAAGAGGAAAAGAGGAGGAGTGGGAAACCGAGTTGGGGAGGAGTTCCCTCCTCCAACCGGCGGCGCCCACCCAAGCCGAGTTGGGGAGGGACTCCCCTCCCTCCCCTTGGCCGGCCGGCCCCTCCACCTATATAAGGAGGGGCAGGGCTCCCTCCTAGGACACACAAGATCCTCTCCTCCAAACCCTAGCCGCCGGCGCCGCCACCTCCACTGCCGCCGCCGCCGACCTAGGCCAAGCCGCCGCCGCCTAGCAACCCTAGCCGCCGGCCAAGCTTCCTCCTCGGCGTGTCTAAACCCTAGATCGTCGAGGGACTCTCTCATACTCCACCATACTCGCTCCGGCTTAAGGCGAAGCCCTGCGAGATCTCCCCTCTACTTCCGGTACCACGCCGTTGTGCTGCCAGAATTGCGAGGAGAGTGCTACAACCTCCGCTGCCTGCTGGAACAAGGGAGAGGAAGGTCTTCGTCGAGTACCGAACGTGTGACCGACTACGGGAGCGTTGCCGGAACGCAGCGCCGGAAGGATCGTCTACGCGATCTTGAGATCGGGAAGAGTACGACTACATCACCCATGAGAATCCGCTCTCATTAAACACTTTGGAATCTTCAAGGGTGAGTTATTCCATCGACTCATTGCTACAATCTAGTAGATAGATCTTGGCTTGTTTGTTTGTATGCGGTAGAAATTTTTTGTTTTCCATGCTACGAAACCCTACAATAATTAGGAAGCATGGCCATGCGCTACTCAGTTACGTGTTAACTGAGGAGTCGGACTAAGAGTTAGTCCAGTGAATTGTATATCACAGAACGAGAAGAGGGTTAAGCTATTAAAGGGATGACAACAACTCGCCTATATCTTAGCAGGGTATATCGTGTGGCAAAGGGACTTGGACGAAAGTCACATTGAAGGTTTGTCTTCTGGACTTTACGACATTTGGGAGATGGCGTCTTGCTAGAGGCCACTACCATCTATCAACTTGAGACCAAGTGTTCATGGGAGTGAGTGAGACTCAAATCCATGGCAGGATACTTGGAGGAGTAGCTCATGTCGTGTCCATGTATTCATGAACCTATAGGGTCACAAACTTAAGGGTAAGGAGCCCATGTGGATGAGATCCATGTGGTAGTTGGATTACAGCCTAAATGGGCCTCAAGAGTTGAGCCCAACTAGGCGCGTATATAAGTGGAGCGACAAGGGATAGTCCTTGACCTAGCCGTCACTTTCTCCACTCCCATACCGAGTTAGACAGGATCTAGCAGTCCCCTGACCATGCTCCTTCCTGTACGTGTGCATACCGGTAGAGGCGTTGCACGTGCGGCTCTAGATACAAAGGGATCAGGCAAAGGAGTTTTCGCGGATCCGGAGGAGCTATTCGTGAGATCGATCGGCACGGCATAACTAGCGCGCTTCATCGATAATCCACACCTGCGCGTCCAGTGGTAAATCTCATGGCCTATTACCTGAGCTGGATCTTGGGAGCACCGCGTTAGATAAAAGTTTTGTTTATCATACCATGACCCAACATGATACTCATCTGGATCATCTCCTGCAAAAGTATTTTCTTTATTGATAGCGATAAAGCGAGGATTGACCTCGTATTCTAGTTTTCTCCCACTCGGGAATTCTTTGACAAGTCCTTTATTGAACTTCCCAAGGTATTTAATTGCATAAATCTGATTCATCAGTCCGAGTGCAGTCATGGTGATTACCTAAAACTAGTAAGCAACTTTAGTAAAATAAGCAAGTAAGAACAAAGGCAAAAATCGCTTAGCTCCTCGGCAACAACGCCAGAAAATAGCTTGATGACTGCAAGTGCACAAATCAATTGTAGCTAGTTTCGAAGTAAATATATCGAACCCACAGAGAGCTATTGGTAAAGGTCTTAATGCCCCTCGTCACTATATACCAAAGAATACTTGCGAGTTTCCTTTGATCTCAAGTGAAGAGTGTTTGAAAGGTTTTTGGTTGTGTGGAGAAAAGTAATTAAAACAATTAAAAGAAAGCAAGTAACGAGATTGTATTAAAGTGTGTGGGAATGCAATAGGTCTAAAACATTCTCAAGGATGTAGGATACTCCTCTAGCATGGTGTTGTCATTATTAATAATTTAAGATAACATACTTCTTGTGTCATGAGATGTGTGGAGAGAGCTCCATAATAAGATGTTCACTATAAGGCTCGTAGGAAGCCAATTTGTTGAGCCAAGAGTGATGTCACCTCTAAATAACTAGTATGACGACTGAGAGCAATCACCCATGAAGACCACCGCAATTAAGGGTTTCCCCATGGATATCGTAATTAGCTTAGGGAGTCCCTCTTTGACTGTGTAGTTCACGAGCCGACGCTAATCTGTCACGAGTCCATTACGGGTACTATCCCAAAGCACGTACAAAGGGTTTCTCCCTCCCTTTAGTCCCCGGGGCAAATGGTATGTGGTCGACTTTCACATACCATCTAAAAAGAAAGATCAAACACAAATCATAAATCAATCATAGACCGGCAAGTCATATGGACACAAGAATAGATCAACTTTATTGCAAATTCATAATAGTGCTAGGGTTTCTCCATCTCCCAAAGAACAAAGGAACTACTCACACATGTAAGCAATCAACAACAACATCATAATCAAATGGATGGATGAAAGTACTGAAATATATCAAACCAGAATTGGATTTGGAATTACACCAAGATCTAATGGATGAAGGATAGAGGTAATGGTAGTGATGTAGATGCAGCGTTTGATGATGAAGGAGATGATTCGTTGTCCTCCAATGATCCGTGGATCAGCAAGGATTTCTCCCCGACCAAGTTCCCCCTTCAGATCCCTTTCATATGTCTTTTTTCGTCGTTTCTAGTGGCTATGAATGTCGGATCCCTCTGTCGTCTTTGCAAGGGGAAAGTATTTGACGAGGCGGTCCCGATGGCACATGGTACGGGCGAACGGTACAGGGAGGCCCCACCCATACCACAGGTCGTTATCAGCACTGGTTGCCTCTCCTCGATTGGTATTTCCCAGGAGCGAAGGTAAATCCATAAAATGACTTTTATCACTTAAAATATCATATTGTAGTATAATATGACAACTCTATTTGATACGTTCACAATAGACTTAATGAATTTGGAACCTATTGAAATAAAAACAAAAAGGTGCACGCGAATGCTATGAAATACAAAGATCCCTACTCTATTATGCAAAAACAATAGGTAAAAATGCTTAAATTTTGGACTCATCATTCCCTCATGCCCATGGCTCGTCGCTGCCTCCAGGCCTCCCGCAGCCGCAACATTCATGGATTGTCGTTACCAGGAAAGGAGTCAAGCTTCTTCCAGTCGAGAAGATGGAAACAGAGCAAGGATGGAGGCCGATAGGGACAAGATCGACCCGTGGTCCCTGCACATGTAGTCTTCTCGCGGACGCTCGCATCATGAACGCACATGAGCTCGTTAACTCCAGCAGTTTGGTCCTGGACGCCGGCAGTCTGCAAGAGGCCGTCGACAAGGAGGTTGTCACCATCACCACCGCGGGGATAGGAATGGAGGTACCAGTCATTTGGGAGGAGGGAAGGTCCATAACAATGGGGAGGGGGAGCTTGGACGGCGGAGGGGAGCTTCTATGGAAGCTATCTATGGGGAAGGGAGGCGGCGGCGGGAACCCTAACACTAACTTATATGGGGATGGGAACGCGCTCGGGGGTGACCCTCATAAACAATACGAAGTCTAGAGGGCATTTTCATCTGCTACACTCGGGAAGCGGTTGAAAATCTAGGGAAGCACCCCCAGCCCCACTTCCGCTCGACCTCGCTCTGCTAGTTCATTTTCTGGCCTAGATTCTCACAAGCGTGTTTGTATTTTTGGCTGTTTGTTGCAGCTTCCGATTCTAGACCTCAAAAGCTAAAGCAGAGCCGAAAACAAACTGAAGGAGTTCATAGCATGGAAAACAAAAAAATTCTACCACATAAATACACACAAGACAAGATCTATCTACTAGATTGTAGCAACAAGTCGATTAGAATACTCACCCTCGAAGATTCCAAAGCGGTTAACGAGAGCAGATTCTCGTTGGTGATATAGTCGTACACTTGTCGATCTCAAGATCGCGTAGACGATCCTTCTGGCGCTGCATTCCAACAGCGCTTCTGCAGTCGGTCACACGTTCGGTACTCGATGAATACCTTCCTCTCCCTTGTTCCAGCAGGCAGCGGAGGTTGTAGTTCTCTCCTCGCGATTCCGGCGGCACGACGGCGCGGTGTCAGAAGTAGAGGGAAGATACCGCAGGGCTTTGCCTAAGCCAGAGTGGGTTATGGTGGATAAATAGGGTTTCCCCGGTGATCTAGTGTTTAGAAGCCGGAGAGGAGGAGGTGGATCCAGCACGACTAGGGTGGCGACAACGGCAGCAGGCGACGGTGGTGGCTTGGAGGGGTGGTGCTAGTTGTGCTCTTGGGGGGCACCCCCTCCCCTCTATTTATGAGAGGGAGGGGCATCTTGGAGAGGGGAGTTTGAATCCTTCCCCAACTCCCTCTCCTACTTAAGGATTCTCTCCTTCCTCCACCAGGAAACATTGTCCTAGTTTGACTTTTCAAACTTGCTTTTTGACTTTCAATTTCGGAGTTTAATTTCTTTCTTTCAAATGCCCAGCCAAGTGATCTAGGACATGATGCAATCATTCCACTTTAGTCATGACACATTCATGTACCCTTCCCCTTCCGGTCTGGTGAACCTTCTAGATAATTCCGGTGAAATCACTGGAATTATTCCCAAACTCCAGAATCGGGCTTTCTTATATGAATCTTATTCTTCAGACCATTATGGATCTCCTCATGATTTCCCGGATCCCATCTGAGACTCCAAACAACATTCGGTCTCCCTACTTACATTCCATATCTACTAAACAACATTGAATCCTTAAGTGTGTCTCCCTACGGTTCGTGAATTATGCAGACATAACCGAGACTCTTCTCCGATCAATATCCAATAGAGGAATCTAGAAATTCATATGGCTTCCACATATTTCTACGATTACTTTGTGATCCAATGAACCATTTACATACGATACCAATTTCCCTTTGTCTCGCGATATTTTATTTATTCGAGGTCTGATCATCGGTATCTCTGCATACCTAGTTCAACCTCGTTACCGATAAGTACTCTTTACTCGTTCCTGTGGTATGTGATCCCTTGTGAGCCAGTCACATGCTTGAAAGCTATTTGGATGACATTCCACCGAGAGAGCCCAGAGTATATCTATCGTCATATGGATGGACAAATCCCACTCTCGATCCATGTGCCTCAACACATACTTTCCGAACACTTAATACCACCTTTATAACCACCCAGTTATGAAGTGGTGTATGATGTCATGAAAGCATCCTTCCGGTGATGGTGATTAGCATGATCTCATGGTCGAAGGAATTAGGTTACTATGTATTAGAAAGCTTATAGAAAACGAACTATTGAAATGACTTGATCTTTATGCTACGCTTATCTATAGGAGTATGTCCATCACACCATTATACTAATGATATGATCTTGTTGTTAATAACATATCAATGTTCATGATTAGGAAACCATGATCATCTATCAACCAACAAGCTAGTATTATAAAGAGGCTATACTAGGGACTCTAACAAGTTTACAAATCACACAAGTATTAATGTTTCCGGTTAATACTATTATAGCATGATTGTAAACATTTGTCATAAATACAAAGATATAATAATAACTACTTTTATTATTGCCTCTAGGCATATCTCCAACACAAACATACCCTAAGTTCAAATTCTCGTGGTGCTTGTAGAGATGGAGTAAATCATGGCGGCTACGACTTGAGGTCTTGAAGCTTTTGGCCAAGGATGTATTAGATACGATAAATATAATGTGTCGGGTGTTTGGTGGCTTGCAACAGCGGCATCGACAAGCAGGGGCGGCATCATTGGAGAATGACATTAACAGTAGTCCGCACTAAGAAGACTCACCGAAGGTGCATGGAAGTTTAAGATTACCAGCATTTTTAGCTTTACCTTTCCTTCAACGAATTGGGAAGCTTCAAGTGTCAAGTTCAACAAAGTTTTAGTATGCAAACATAGTCAATATTTCTTTCTTGCTCACTTCTCTTTGTTCTTCTACATTTTTAAGAATAACTTCTTATACCTTTGCTTCTGCTTCTTGTTCTTTTAGGAATATTTGTTCCTCCTCTTGTTGTTCTGCAAGATGTTGGGATATCATATGCTTTTCCACAATCCTTGGAAAAGGAAGTGGTTACACATAAGGAGGTCTCTTCCTTGGTGGATAAATTACCACTCGAGCTACTACTTGCACTTCAACTGGTTTACGTGGCGGAGTATATTGTAGCCAGTCTTTCTTTGGTGCTTCAATATGTTTTGTAAAAGATTGAAGGAGTTGTAGAATAATATCTTCATCAAAATTAAACTGATTAGCGGCTTATTTTACCTTATCGGTTTCTTTATAAGCATTGAGACAATCATATTCTACTTCTATTCCTCCTTCGCCTCCTAAATCAAAACCCCAAGTTTCTCTATTACAGTGAATTCTTTCAAAAACTTCCCAAGCTTGTGTTATAGTGAATTCCATAAAAGCTCTACCCGAAGCTAGATCTATTTCATCCTTATTATCTTGATTAAATCCTTCATAGAAAATATGTAAAACATATCATTGCGGTAAATTATGATGGGGACATTTATTAATCATACTCATATACCTTTTGTAGGATCTTACCAAACCTTCACATGGGCGATTCTTGAAGTTTGTAATTGCTCGTATCGCTCCATCTGACTTCACCTTAGGATAAAAACGGGATATGAATTCTCCTTTCAGCTTTTCCCAAGTGCTTATCGATTTTGCAGGACAAATTCTATACCAAGCAAGAGCAATGTTGGTTAGATATTGAATAAACAATTTAAGTTTTAATTCATCATCGAAATAGCTTTTCAATTTAAGGGTACAACATATCTCAATAAAATAATTTAAATGAGCATAAGGATCTTCATCAAGATCGTCTCCTGCGAATCTTCTTTCATTTAGGATGGCAACTAAACAAGGGTTGGCATCGTACTCTTCAATGCTTTCACTTGGGAATTCTTTCACATAGGTTCTATTAAACCTCCCGATGTATTCAGTTGCGTCGAGCTTAGTCGTATTCATGGTGTTTACCTAAAACTGGTAAACTACTTTAATAAAATAAATAATAAATTAACAACTAAGAACAAAGACCAATAGCGCTTAGCTCCTTAACAACGGCGTCAAAAAAATAGCTTGATGACTGCAAGTGCGCAGCAATATTTTAGCTAGTTTTGAAAGTAAGAATATCAAACCACTGAGAGCTATTTGGTTAATGTTTTAATGCCCCTCATCACTATCTATCAAGAAATACTTGTAAGTTATCCCTGATATCAAGTAAGAGTGTTTTATGAGGGTTGTTTTGTGCAAAAAGTAAAGACTAAAGAGTAAAGCAAAAAGGAGACAAATGCGATATAAATGGTAATGAAACTGCAGCAAGGAGAAGTGTTCTCGGGGATTTGTAGGATACGCCTCTAGCATTGGTATTAATCGTGATTATGATAAATATATGTCTTTCTTCATGACATGTGTGGAGAGAGCTCCATAAATAAATGGTCACATAAAGCCATCTGTTATTTCATCCCTAATAACCATTGCCATGATCATAAGCAAGCCACTCCGATCCCTCACAATTAGAGGTTTCCCAATGGATATTAGAGTAAAAAATAGCGCCAAATTGTTTTGGCTCGAACTGCTATCCACGTCGTCCCGATTCTTTTCGACAGTAGGATAGACGCAAGAGAGGACACGCGGCGTGGTCACAATGGAGCCCTGCTCTTCCGCAAGGCAGGCCCCACTGCGGGCAGGGCGGCAGATTCCTTATCGTGGACGGGTGTAGCGCTCGCCGTACCCCGCGGCGCAGGACGGTAGACCGCGTGCACTTCATGGGCCCTCCATCATCGTACGCGAGGCATGAACACAGTCGGTGAGAGACGTTCCATGCGTGACATGCCTCCGCATACCCCGGGTGGCGGGGCCCGGTGATGGCCGACGTGGTGCCGTGAGCCCATGCCGATCACGGTTTCTCTCCGTCATGGGGCCCACCGAGAGCATATGTGGCACCGTGCGCCCATGTCGGCCATGGTTTCTCGCGGTCATGGGGCCCACCAAAAGCCGACGTGGCGTCTTAGACTGTAGACATGCACGGTTCCTCGTGGACATGGGGCCGTCCGGAGCCGATGTGGGTACGTAAACTGATGTCGCCTATCGGTGTAGGTCATAGACGATGTGGGTTCTCGCGGGCGGAGAGACAACCTAGAGACTTAGACCGTAGAGGTCCACGGGTTCTCGAGGCGATATCATACTGTAGGTCCCGTTCAAACCTAAGTTGGCATTATATGTCGGAAGACGCCGTGACTAAGAAAACTCTCGCTTTCTGCATTATTCTAAATTTCTTATCCTCATATTTTCTCTACGCAATGCATTAGTTAGGTTATTTCTCGCTTGTCTCCTTCGTGCTTCAGTTCTTCTTCATGGCCAGTCGCATGCATTGCTCTAGTGACCTCACTCGGAGACGACGCTACAGCTACCCACGAGGATGACCTGAAATGGAATGTATTTCTAGCCATGCTTCGCTTCAGTGTATTTGTTAGGTTCTATTCCCACCGTCTCTGCCGTGTTTCGGCTCGCCTTCGTGATAAGGTGCATGCAACGCTCTGGTGACCACACCAGGAGCTGGCGCTGCAGCTGCCCACGAGGCTGACCCAACACGTAATGTGGTACCTTTCTAGCTAGGCTTAGGCCTTCTCTCGCTCTCTTGCTGAGTGGTGGCAGTCGACCTGGGTACGATGTTGCACTAGCTTTGGTGCTCGACCTAACGATAATGGCGGCGGCAGTCGTGAGCGGCTTCACGATCATCTTCCCTTTCTCTTCTTTTGCCTTTTCTTGGTTTTTCTTCCTTTTTCTCCCCTTTATTAGCTTCTTGTCCGTTGAAAAGTGAAACAGTTGATTTCAAAAACATTGACTGCAATACCATTGAGAGAAAAAATTGGATACGGACATGTTGCATGTGAATACGATCATAAACTGCTTTTTCATGTTGAATCTCGATCCCGTTCACTATAAAAACTGATATGGGATCCCTTGTGGGAATGACCAAAGGGTGGCCCGATCTTCACGGATTTGAAACGGGGAGTGAGGGGAAACACGATGAACTCAACTCAAAATGCAAGATAAAGATACAAACGCAAGCAAACACACCTGATTCAATTTGCTCCTGTTGATTCAAACAACCAATCCAATAGAATCATCTGCGAGAGACCGTGAGGTAGAATCACCAAAAAAGAGAACGACAAGCGGATGATAGAATCCCAATCAAAAGAAGAGAGTAGCAACCAAGTAGAATCCCAAAGGGGAGAGCCAGAGAGACCTAGCACTACTAGAATCCTTGATAGGGAGAGACCAAACACTTGTGGAGGGTCTTGACGACTTGGAGACGAACACCGAACTCCAAGACCTTATATAATGGGTTCCCATCTAGGATAAGACACAAGCCTTCATTCATCTTCAACTCTAGGATTTAGATATTGGGGTGGGGCATATATATAGGCCAACCATGAGCTAGGGGTAGTTTAGGCATAATAGAGGGGTACATGGGCTGAGGACCAGCTCCAAGGCACTCAGAACCATCACTTATACCGGAGACTCCGGGGTAGAGGGGACGGAGACTCCGGGAGTGACTTCGGTCTCCATGGCATTATCCGGGGTGTACTGAGAGCTCCAGGCGCTGGTCTGGAGACCGGAGTCCTTGGGGCGGTAGGCCGAATACTCCGGGTCCAAGGGCGGAGTCTCGAGGCTTCGCCCATCAGCTTCTTGCATCTTCTCTTCCAGGCCTCATGCATGGGGGTCTTGCCTCCTGGGGCTTCCTTGTCTTCTCCTCTTGGTGCCATGGTCATGGACCTAGTCATACAATAGTCACTTGGCTCAAGTAGGATACCATTTTCATGATAACCAAAGGAAGGCAAGATAAGGAATGGATCCACCTTTGTATGAACGGTTGCCATAGCATGATGTGGGCCAATGGTTTATGCCATGTGTTGGGATGCATAAAAAATATTGACTACGAAACTGTTGAGCGTGACGATGTCGTATGCGAAAGGTCGATGCAGCCATGTTTCCATGCAAACATGATCAAAAGCGTAACATGTTGATACCGTTGAAAAGCGAGACAGTTGATCGCATAAACGGTGACTGCGATACTATGTGAGCGAGAGTTAAATGCGAACATGGTCATAAGCTATTTTTTTCCATGTTGAATCGTGATAACGTTGAGTGTAAAAAAAAGTTGAATACAAAACTATTGAGTGCAAAAAAGTTGAATACGAAATATCGATGCGGCTATGTTTCATGCAAACGTGTTCATACCGGTTTACGTTCAGGATGGATGACAACGTGGTCTGCGAAAGTTGGGTGCCAACCTGTCCCATGCAAACATAATCAGATTCAAAAAACATCACAAGCGGTATGCATAACAAATACAACCTCGAGGGATGTGCACTCATTCATATATATGAAAAACATAGTTAGATTTAAAAAAACATTACAATCGGCATGCATAAATAATAAAACCTCAAGGGATGTGAATTGTGGCTAATTTTTTTAAATAATACATTTTTTTTATTGAATTGCACAAATAATACACAAAATGGACAAATTGCAAATCTGTTGGTCGGTCGGCCGTTCGACAGACGACAGACTTCGTCCGTTCAACGGACGACACGCAGCCTTTACCAAACAGCTGACAGCATGTGTGTCGTCCGTTGAACGGACGAAGGCAGTGTTTCGTCCGTTCAGGCAGTGTTTCGTCTGTCGAACGGCCGACCGACCAACAGATTTGCAATTTGTCCGTTTTGTGTATTATTTGTGCAATTCAATAAAAAAAATGTATTATTTAAAAAAAATTAGCTGAATTGTGGATGTGAAACCGTTCGTAGATACGTACTACATGTTATGTTTTGGTATCTTTCATTGCATGCTTATTAAATATGAGCATAGAAAGTATAATGACAAATACAGTTTACTAGTATAATGATGTTTTCACATTGTTGCAGATAGTACCCGATGCATGTTGTTCATGTCGACTTAACAAAGTGTCAAATACATATCCATGTAAATCGTTTTCATTTTATATTCGACTAGAAAAAAATCCGTGGACTCAAACATTGCGTGAAAAATATACTTCGGTTGACTCCTATTCTCGTAGCATTCACACTACCATCGCAATCTGTCTCTCCGAAAAGAGATCCCTCGAAAAAAAACCTTTGAAAACCGCTTCATTTGGCATCTACACGACGTTCTGGTGGTGCCACGTCTATTGTCGGCTACGCCGGAGCCGACGATGCGTGCACCGCCCCTGGTCCCTAAGTCGAGAACTTTGAAGGTTATATCGTCGGCCACGACAACGCCGATGAACACGAGAATGGCAATGTCGACGCGCCCAAGGACGATGCCGAGGTTGACACGGCCGATGTCGACGGCCACAACAGCGGATGTGGGCAAGGTCGATGCCCCCAAGAACGCTGACGCCGAGGCCAGCGAGAACAACGTCTCCGGTGACCCCAAGGACAACAGCTCTGAAGCCCATGACTCTAGCGAGAGCAGTGAAGCCTATATTCATTTTTCTCCGATTTCACATCTTTGTACAATCTATTAGTAATAAAATAAAGCAAAAAATTGAAGAGTAAAGTCCCACTTGGGTTTTGGTTTGTGCCACTGCATGTCCAAGAGTTGTCGTTAGACCTATTATTTCGTTGACATCACTTCTTATCTACGAGGTGTATGTGTCTCTTATGTCATCAGACATTCTGCGCGTGTGTCCACTGGACAGACACAGTGTTGCAAAATGACAGGATAAGAGTTAGATTTTTTCAAATAACAACCGTGCACATGTTTTAATTAGGCTGAAGATGCCAACGTGTAAGCCTTTTTAGCAAGAAAAAATAGCTTTCTAAAAAGACTTATATTATGGAACAGAGATAGTAAGAGCATTTCCACTCATTGAGTCTATTTAGGCCGAAATCCGGACCAAACTTTGTCCGGACGAAACAAGTTTTCGGTCTGGTACGCCCAGTTTTCCACTCGCGTACCCAACCCAAGTTTCCGGGTCACCTGTTTCCGCTCAAATTCGGCTCAAGTTCGTCCAGATTTCGACATAGTTCGGCATACAATAAATACAAAACAATTTACGACCAAAGTTCGGCAAAATTTTAAACAAAGTTCGACATAAATGTAAACATAGTTCGGCCTGCAGTCACTGTCCTGCAGAACTACTCTTCCCGAACACTACAATCACTGCCCTGCAGAACCTGTACAAGCAAACAATGACGGTGGACTCGGCGATGCGGAGATAGTCATCGATAGCATCAACTGGCGCTCCATATGCAAGCAATCTCATCGCCATGGTGCACTTCTGCAGTGAGGAAAACCCAACCAAGCCGGTGCAGTCCTTCTTGCAAGCGAAATATGGGTCGAACTCCCGGATGGCATGCACGATCTTGAGAAAGAGATTCCGGCTCATCCTGAAACGGCGGCGAAACACGTCCTCTCCATGGAGTGGCTGATCGGCGAAGTAGTCGGTGTACAACATGCAGTAGCCCTCTATCCTTTGTCTCGCCTTGCACTTCCGGCGACCTGGCGCCGAACCGTCGCGCTTCGGCTTTGCCATTTGCATGTACAGCTGGGCGAGCGATGCGAGCATCTGCAAGTGCTCTTCACCTTCGGCGACCTCGGCGCTCTCCTTCTCTAGGAGTACGGCGAGCATCTCCTCGTCGTCGGAGTCCATGGCGAGTATCTCGTCCTCGTCGGAGTCCATGGCCGAATCCGGCCAAATGCCGAACACTTGGCGGGCGTGGTGGTGGAAGCACACAGTGAAGCAGAGCTACGACGAAGCTTGGTCGGCGAAAGCGGCGGCGGGGAAGGCTTGGAGGTGGGCGGCAACTCTGGTGAGCGTATCTAGAGGCGTGGGCATGTCTCGACGCAGGAGAGCTCCGCCGGCGAAGTCATGGCGACAGCGAGCGCTGGGAGCTCTTCGCCGCAGTCTGGGCGAGTGGAGTGGGTGGGAATGGGACTGTCTCGCCGATAGAGCTGGCCCACGCCCGTTTTCGCGGCGTCCGGCGTCCCCAGCGCGTATCCGGAAACCTGGGTTCGGCCTGGATAGGCCGGACCAAAACACGCCTAAATTCGGACGAAAACAGGTCCTGGGTATGCGTCTGGGCCGATTTTCCGGACCTAGTTTCGGCGTCCGGATCGGCGTCCTGGGTAGACGAGTGGAGATGCTCTAACTATTTGCGAAGCCGGCGTGCCATTGCCGAGGCGGATGAATGGTGCTACTCCTATTGACTAATTTGTTAAGCATTGTGGTTTATGGGCTGACATGTCACGTGCGTGTATTATTTCTGATGGCGGATTCGTCAATTTGTAGGTCAAGTTTCTCACCCAACAAACTGTTCGTCTGCTATGAAAATTATAGAGAACGAAATTAACCGTGATGTTTGTTATCATCGTGTGGCGCTAACGTTTTATTTGGACACATAAAGTGGTATCTAACTATGTAATTAGACGATCTGGCTAACCTTCGATGGCATATGACAGTTTGCCTCGTAAACGCGTCCCGGGAGGCAGGTGCAAAGAGAAGTCTATACTTTTCTTTTGACTTTTTACTGTGAGGCAAAAGCCCCATGACCCAACCTTTATTAAAAAAGTAAATAGGTTACAAGAACATAAAAAAAGTAAAACCTACATGCTAAACTATGACATGCTAAACTTTTTAAATACTAGAAGAGGGGTTAGCAGATTGAAACTATAGAACAGAAGACTATTAGGCTAGATTACAACAGAGCATCAATCCATTGCTACAGTTTCGTTTTGTAAGCAGAACCTGAAGTGTGATATCGTGGACAAAGCCACCCTTCTAAAAAGCAAAGCAGGGTTGAATGTTTTAAAAAATATGAGCATTTCTGACCTTCTATATATCCTAGCGTGCAAGAAAGACTTCCTCCAAGAAAAAAAGTGTTAAAATTGCTTCCTTGCTTCTCTAGCAATCTGCATCATATCAGTTCCTGCAGGAGAAGTCTATACTCCTTCCATCCCAAGGCTCAAGGCCTATAACTTTAAAAAAAAATCAAGCCATGTAAAATTTGACCAAAATTTTAGAAAAAACTATCAAGAACTATTATATTATATAGATATCATGTAAAAATATGTTTTATGATGTATGAAAGGGTATGTATTACATATTGTAAATTTTTATATGCCTTAAGCTTTGGGACGGAGATAGTACTTATTGTAATAGCTATATGAAGAGCGTGCATATTCTTTTTATCTTTTCTCAAACCATTTGAGAATACATACACTGTACTATAAAACGGCATGGATTACTTACGTGTTGCCAGATGTTTCGTCTAAGAACCGCGTCTTGTAAATAGGACTAAATCGTCACCCATGTGTTTTGCCTGACAGCTGTGTCACCGGGCACACAGAACAAAGCAGTCACGGACACTTGAATTGTATGGGTTGTCTTGGAACACCATGATGTGAGGATACCTTCTCTCTAGATGTTTAGTCTCACCTCGCCTTTCGACTGGCATGAACCAAAATGTTGTGTTGATCTTTACTTGATTCCACCTTTTCTCTTACCAACTCTTCTGCCTACCGGTTGCACAAACAGGACCATACACATGTACTAAGTGGGAATAGGTGTTGGCCTTGACCCGTTAAAGGCTAACCGAGAGCAAGTTTAATAGTATAGCCATTGTTGGCTATAACTAAGCAATTGCCTATGTCATCTATAGCCAATAAGTATAATACCTATAAATATGTACTATTTTATTAATACATGGTCCACATGTCAATCTGACAAAGTGCATAGCAACATATGTTAGAGCAAGCGCAGCGTTGTAAAAATAATAGGTCTAAGAAAACTTAGACATGCACCTAACCGGTAAAGAGAGGGTGGCTAAAAAAAAGATTGTCTGGAGTGTATCTAGTACTAGACACAAGGTCCAGCTGAATAAAACATCATTTTCATTCTAGTACTTGACACATGTTGCTCGAGTAGAGGAGTTTGGCTGAAAAAGTGTGGTGTTATTGGGTCCCACAAGCTGTGCTAGACTATGTCTAAACAGTGGAAAAGTTCGTTTGGTTAGACTCCCGTCAGACTTTTTTTTGCTAGACCCACGCTGTACATGCTCTTATAGCTGGCTCTTAGCTTACAACCAACTCTTTCTCTCTCTTATGTTTTCTCCCCTTCAAGTCGGTCAAAATATAGCATTTTATCTTTTATAGCGAGCTGATGTCATCCTATTGTACTTGCTCTTAGTGGAAACTGTTGATTCAGACATTCCTCTTGAATCAACTTATTATTAGTTGCTTTAAGGTTCTATGCTATGTTGAAAATGGAGAAATCCAAACACGCGAAACTTGGCTCACTAGAGCCTAGAAATGCATCCGCCAAACATGGGGACATTGGGAACAAGCACTTGCTGCTACTATTTCCTGAACCCTCCTGTTCCCTTGAGAGTCACCCGGAGTCTTCGTCACCCGGCTCCTCTGTCCTCCTACTTCGGTGGCGCCGCCGTCGTGAGTGAGCTTGGTAGAGGCAGCCAGGTCCCCATATACATCAGTAGATTCAGGGTCGTGTCTCCCCTTGTGGTGTTTGGCGATATGTCGTTTCGGCTTTATGCCAGGAGGAACTCACCGGATTCCCTTGGCCCCATCCGGTGCTCGTTGGTGGTCTTCCTACTCGTCGCGGTGCTCCTGAGGATGGAGCCGGATGAGGCGAGGAAGGTTGCTGCTGACTACTCCGTTAATAAGGCCTTCGCGCGCGGTACTGCTCTGGATCAGTCCGGCAGCGAGGTTTGCCCTCTTCTCCCTTGTCGGCGTGGTGGCGATATGGAGAAGGAGGCGGCTCCTGTCGAGGCGGACAGGTCTAGGCAATGCTGGGGAGTTCGTGGTACTATGACTACATGTTGTTCATCCTCGGCGGTCCAAGTTCGATCACTGACTCTGTTGTCCATAGGGCGGCCTCAAGCGACGCCGTCATTGATTGCTGGGTCTTGTTCAACCTCCGTGTGGAGGCCCTGTCATGGACGCGAGGCGACACTCTTCTTCCCTCTGGACTAAGTGGCCTAGTCCCCGGCACTAGAGAGGAAGATCGTCGACCCAGTCCTCAAATCTCCGGTGGTATCAATGGACCTGATCACGTTTTCCAGGATAATTGTAGGGTCTTTTATGCAAAAAGTGAGGTCTATGTTGTATTTGACTTTTCTTTCTTAGACCTTGATGTAATTGTAAGTGCACCACCGTATGAATGAAGTACCCAGGCCCTTCCGGGCCTCTCACTGTTAAAAAAAACACGGGGACACTGGTCGTTTTGGACAACAAACCCTGCATTCGGTTAGGTCGAGAGTTTGTTTTAGCCCCAAAAGTTGAGGTAAAATTACCTAGGACTGCCATTCGTGAAATTACCTTGCTCTGCCATTCGTCAAATTATCCCCCCTCACCCACCGGCCCGGCGTTTCACCGGAGCCGACCGCCCCCTCCCTCCCTCTCAGATCCTCCCTTGGAAACTCTCCGCCGCCCGCAACTGCTTCCTACCTCTACCCTAGAGGACTGGCGCCTCCAGATCCGCCGGTAATGGCGCCGCCTCCTTGACCTCCCCACCCTCCCTACTGCCAGCGGCCGACGACCGCAACCGGAGTCAGTCGACATCGCCGGCCCACCCCCGCCGACGCAAGGTTAATCCATGTTCCTTCTACTCACTTAGCTCTCGGTTAATACGACTTCTGATGTGCCGCCGCGTGATTTCACAGTTAGAGAGTGTAGGACTGGGTTGCAACAAACTCACCATAGTTAGCTTGTTTGATACCATAATTTCTTTCTTTCTTTCCGAGAGAGAGTGAGAAAGGGATTTATACCTGTAAATTCTTAAGCTATTTGAGCTTGTCATGATTCTGGTTCACGCCCACACTTATGATGCCAGCGAATTCCTAAGCTGTGTGAGATGGATATGCTTGTGTATCTTGGCGTTCATGCCATGCGTGTCAGTGTGTGCATGATTCAAGTCCCTAAACTCCTCAATCTAACATTGTCCGCCGCCTCTGCGCCACTTTCTTCTCAACACCGAGCTTGGACGGGTGTTGTGCCAGCGGGAGACGAGACTCCAGATCTGCCACACTAAGCTTGCTGCAGGACCCATCCTTGATCATGTAGATCCACTCTGCGGCACATGACAAGAAGCTGCAGCGATGCCCAGCTGCCTCGCCGCTCGGCATGCTTCCTACGCCGTCCAGTGCCCTGATGCAGCTCGTGCTTCCTGTATTTCTTGGCATCTTAATTGTGCTTAATAAGTCATGACAATGTCTAATATTCCAACTAATCCTTCATTGCAACAGCTAGTTGCTTCTTATCACACTTCTATCTCCAACAGTAGTTTCCGCGACTCTTACCACTAGTTTCTTTTAGACATTACAGCCTCCATGTGTTTTTATTCCACTGGCTGTGATGGGAGGAATTGTACCTGCCCAAGGAGAACTTATTCTCAAACGCGAGCTTTATTCTCTTCCCCATTGTATTGCCTTTCGTTCTTTGTCTTGTGTTCCTTTCCTTTGAACTGTATGGCTTAAAAAAAATTAGTTTCTTATTCTCTCTCATCCTTTGGGTACTGGCACACTTGTGCAAATTCTGATTTCTGGTGGTACTAGACAAATTCCTGACCATGTTAGTCATTTTATAGCCGTTCACGGATGATGCCATTTTCTCTTAATCATTCTGCCTCAGCTTGAAACTGAGTTATACGATGAAGTATCTACTTAAGGTTCTGCTCTCGAATTCTACAGATTGATATTGAGGACACTTAAAGCTCAAAAGAGCCAGATGGTTCTTGCATAATGCAGCCTTCAGATATTTGGAAGGCGCATGCCGGATCATCACAGTCAGAGGGGTCAGCACTGGATATGGAGAGAAACGGATGCAATCATAACTGTTGCCCGTCACCTCTCCAACCGGTTGCCTCAGCTGGTCAGCACTCCGAAAGCAGCGCCGCGTACTTCTCTTGGCCTACATCTACCCTGATGCACGGTTCTGCTGAAGGCCGCGCTAATTACTTTGGGAACCTACAGAAGGGCGTGTTGCCAGGACATCTTGGCCGCTTGCCAAAAGGGCAGCAGGCCACCACCTTGCTTGATTTGATGATCATAAGAGCGTTTCACAGCAAGATCCTGCGCCGATTTAGTCTTGGTACAGCGATAGGCTTTCGAATCAGGAAGGGAACGTTGACTGACACGCCTGCAATCCTTGTGTTTGTTGCGAGGAAGGTTAACAAGAAGTGGCTTAGGCCTACACAATGCCTTCCAGCTGCCCTTGAGGTACACATGATTTTCTATATGTTTAGCAATTATTATTTAAGTCATTTGAAATCTCACAATAATATATATTTCTTTCTGCTTTATAAACAGGGACCTGGGGGGGTGTGGTGTGATGTTGACGTTGTTGAATTCTCTTATTATGGTGCACCCGCACAAACTCCAAAGGAGCAATTGTATGATGAGCTTGTCGATGGATTGCGTGGTAGTGATCCATCTATAGGTTCTGGTTCACAGGTCATATTTTTTCCACAGTTAGTATTGCTTTGTTTCGTCTTCTCAATTAAAAAGCTATTGCACTGCATAAGTCAACTTTGACCAGTTTGGCAAATATTAAGGGCCTCAAACTTCTTGGAAATATACCTTGTCAACTGATCTGCTTTGCTTAATCAAACAACACCAGGACCAAAGAATCTGTTATTTTTTTATTTCACTAATTTTTCATCAGAATCATTATTTAGCTTTTAGCTGTCGACAGACAAATCAACTTCATGAATTCACATTTTAACTTGGAGCTGTTTCGTTTTTATATCCAGGTAGCTAGCCTTGAAACATATGGGACTTTGGGTGCCATTGTGAAGAGTCGAACTGGCAACAAGCAAGTAGGCTTCCTAACGAACAGACATGTTGCAGTTGACCTGGATTATCCTAACCAGAAGATGTTCCATCCCTTGCCCCCTAATCTTGGACCTGGAGTTTACCTAGGTGCTGTCGAGAGAGCAACATCTTTCATCACGGATGATGTTTGGTATGGTATCTATGCAGGAACTAACCCAGGTAACATTTGGTGTCATGAAAATTGCTTGGTATGTAGCAGTTGAAAAATTCAACTACCAACTCTAGCCAAACTGAAAGAATGAATTATTTGTAGGTCTTTCATTCTTTAGAATACATTTGTATCATATTCTAGCAGGCCTATCATGCAATCCATTCACCACTGCCCATTTTATCTTTTTACTGTCTACTTGTTTTTACTGTGAATTTGTTTTTATAGTTTCAGTGTTCCCTGAAGTATCATTTACCCTTGTGATGCATCTGCAGAAACATTTGTCCGGGCTGATGGTGCATTTATACCATTTTCGGACGACTTTGACATTACTAATGTGAGCACTTCAGTTAAAGGAGTAGGACTAATTGGTGATATCAAGGCAATCGATCTACAGTCCCCAATTGGCAGTCTCATTGGGAAGCAAGTCGTGAAAGTTGGAAGAAGCTCAGGTCTGACGAAAGGGACCGTCATGGCATATGCTCTTGAGTACAATGATGAGAAGGGCATATGCTTTTTTACCGACTTTCTTGTCGTTGGGGAGAACCAACAGACATTTGATCTTGAAGGGGACAGCGGAAGCCTTATAATCTTAACAGGACAAGATGGCGAGAAGCCACAGCCTATAGGGATTATATGGGGTGGCACAGCTAATCGTGGAAGGTTGAAGCTGAAGAGTGGTCAGGGTCCAGAGAATTGGACGAGTGGAGTTGATCTCGGACGCCTTCTTGATCTCCTTGAGCTTGATCTGATCACGACAAGCGAAGGGTTACAAGGTTTGTGCTTTGTTAACACTGAGTAGGTTGACCACGAGTAGACTCGTTAACCTTGTTTTTAGCCTCGAATTCCTCTGACGAAACACATCTCTGCTCTTTGGTACACAGAGGCCCTGGAAGAACAGAGAATCACTCTAGCGGCTGCTGCTGCAGCAGCTAACTCTACCGCCACGGAATCATCACCCGTAGCCACCACGCAAGAAAACGAGAAAGTCGACAAAATATACGAGCCCCTCGGGATCAACATCCAGCAGCTTCCCCGAGACGGTTCCGCCAACTCAACGGACCAGCCCAACGAGTTCCACGTCGACACAGTGGAAGGGCTAAACAACGTCGAAGAGCGCCAGTTCATCCCGAACCTGATCGGCATGTCTCCGATGTGCGACGCTCAGGAAGGCAACGGCGTGCTGGACAACCCGGCAGATCTCGAGAACTCGCCCGAAGACATTTGTTTCTCTCTGCATCTGGGCGAGCGGGAACCGAAGAGGCTCCGCTCTGATTCGGCGACGCTGGACATTGACTTGCAGAAGTGAGGGAACTTGTGGTACGACGCAGCGTGTTAGTCATTCCATCATTGAGGATTTGTAACTTGTATGCATTATTATTGGAGGCGATTCTGATTTGTGCCAGCAGTGGAAAAATAAACCATCCGTGAAAACCTGTTGTATCGAGATTAAGTAAGTAGTTTCAGGTGAAAATGATGGTCACTCCCGCAGTTTGGTGTCTATACTGTATGTAGTAAACTGCATGATTTAACTTGCTTCCAATCTCCTAAGCCAACTAATAATAGCCGTATGGATGAATGAATAAAGTAAATTGCTACGGGTTTACACCCAGTGCAGCAGCTGTGTAATTCATCGTGTATATGAACCATCAGCTTTATCGAGTTTTCAAATTTCAATGCATCTCAAAATGTTCACTGATCCGTTTGCTTATGAGTTAAAAGTTCAAATCTTTATGGTGTCTTTAAAAAGACTACATGGAACTACATTAATTCAGTGGAGTTCCCAACTAAAATTCAAATAAATTTCTATAAATTTGTAAGATTTGTTTGGTCACTATAAAATAATAGGAGAGTTTATAATACTCCCTCCGACCCATATTAGTTGACTCAACTTTATCGAGATACGGATAAATTTAGACTAGATACTTAACTAGATACATATGAATCTAGATAAAGTTGAGTCAACTAATATGGGTTGAAGGGAGTATGACATTTCTTAGTGTCGATGATAGGTTGATAACTACTGCATCACCATTGCCCAACTTCATATGCTTTTTATGCTTCATGAATATTCTATATGTATATATGTATAATGCAACTTGCTCTCTTTTATCAATACAAAAAGGATGCATGATCCCATGTTAAATTATTTTTTGGCAGGATATAATAAATACAATTACACGGAAAAGAGTTTGGGCCAAAAATGCATAAATCTACAACTACCATGCTACTTAATTATTCTATAGCTAGAATCACTTTATGTTGTTGTGAAAGATATGGCGGTTGTCTTATATGGAGCTTACTGAAATATCAACCTTTTTTATATAAATAGCACAGGGAAAATCTGAAATTGAATTTCTACAAATTTTTCCATGTTCTTCTGAATAAAAAAGGAGTGTTGAGGGTACACAAAAAATACTACTCCCTCCGACACATATTAGTTGATTAAAATTTATCTAGATACGAATGTATCTAGTCAGGTGACAAAAGAATTTAAGAAGACTTAATTATTCCTATGTTAGCGCCAAATTTTCAATATCTTTTTTTGGGTCAAAAGTTAAGATTTGAATCATCCACGGTTTTAATCTTCGCTGTTCCTTTCAACTTTAGAATCCAATTAAACGACTGAAGGTGAACTTACATGCAGACATGAGGCGAACATTTTAGGATATCTTTTAGGTTTGTAATAAGTTAGTAATATACTTACTTCGCAAAAAAAAGTTAGTAATATACTTACCTCTCTATTAATTTTATATTTATTTTATACGAATAAATATATTTACACTGTTGTATTATAAACAAATTGCTCACACTTTATTGTATGATTTTTTACCTGACACAAAGTCCTGAGTAGTGTAACTTGTACTTTTAGACAAAACCATATTGGGGCCATATTGTGCACATGCTCCGTTTTTTTTCCGGAAGTGTCCATGAGCCTAGCAACCTGGACTACGTGATCTACACACGGTTCATTACACGTGAAAAAGTTTTTGCACGGGCTCTTTTTTCTTCGAAGTGTCCATGACCCAAACGACTTGACCTCGCTCGTGATATACACGGTATGCTAACTTCTATAGTCTACATTCTTTAAACAGAGGCAGTTAGAGTCCTTTGGATATACTTGTTGAACTCTACATACACATTGGTGTCCGGCTATATATCCCGAGCTTGGACGTGGCAATGTGTCAAGATGACTGTCAAACCAGATTAAACAGTTAAGATAACTATTAATGTTTTGTTAAATCCTAACCGTAGATTTTAGCCCGAACTATTAAAATAATTTAGGTGTTGTGGCTTAATGTGATCATCGGTCTATTAGACATCCATATATTAATTCTAGTATGTAATAATAGATAATAGATATATAAATGCATTTCACAATATAATGTCCAAAAAATCCAAAAGGATAACATCTCCACATCCACATTCTAGAGACTTGGAGTAATGGCACATATATCGGTCTTATTTTGCTATCATCGAAATGTTGAAGTGTCAATGTGTGATGACCTTTTTTATGTTGCCATCATTTTAACCTTTATTATAGTCTTTAAATTGTGAATTTTGGAGTTGATGAATTGTGGCTATGTGGCTGATTGTGGGATGCCGTGTTTTGCACTTGTGTTCTTATGCATCTTATTATGATGGCTATAATGTTTTTTTTTTCACATATGTTGTGTTGTTTGGCTATGTATTTTGATATATGTGTGTTGTTTTGCATGAATGAATGAACACATACTTTTGTTTTTCTTATATGTGTGACAAAGTAGAGTAAATTAATTTGAAACGGAGGTAGTATTTACAAAACATATTGATAGTTCTCGGTTCTTGTTGTATGGTAAGTACCTCTACGTATGTATACAAGACATTGAGAAGAATAAGATTTATTGAAGCAATTATATATAATCATGTGGACCGCTAGCCAGCCATTACATAAGATTGAATCAAAACACACAATATATTATGCTTGTATGTCATCCGCAAATGACGAATGTGATGGCAAAACAAACAAGAAAACCGCGTATATAATAAATTCCCGAAGAGAGAAAAAAGAAAAGAAAAATGGGAAACCAAAAACAAAAAAGGATCATCGATCCGATGGGCGTGATCGATCGATGGACCGATGGAGCGGGCGCGCGGCCATTTATGTTACTCCGGGCCGGTTAGCGCGCTTTAGTTTGTTGATGATGAAGAAGGAAGGGTGCACGGATCTAGAAGCACTTCCGGTGGACGATGGATGGTCCGGACTCGTCGTACTCGGCCTTGGCGATCCACATCTGCTGGAAGGTGCTGAGTGATGCGAGGATGGAGCCGCCGATCCAGACACTGTACTTCCTCTCTGGCGGGGCGACGACCTTGATCTTCATGCTGCTGGGGGCGAGGGCGGTGATCTCCTTGCTCATCCTGTCGGCGATGCCGGTGAACATGGTGGTTCCACCGGAGAGGACGATGTTGCCGTAGAGGTCCTTCCTGATGTCGACATCGCACTTCATGATGGAGTTGTAGGTGGTCTCGTGGATGCCCGCAGCTTCCATCCCGATGAAGGATGGCTGGAAGAGCACCTCGGGGCAGCGGAAGCGCTCGGCGCCGATGGTGATGACCTGGCCGTCGGGCAGCTCGTAGGACTTCTCGACGGTGGAGCTGGTGTTGGAGGTCTCCATCTCCTGGTCGTAGTCGAGGGCGATGTAGGAGAGCTTCTCCTTCATGTCGCGCACGATTTCACGCTCCGCACTGGTGGTGAAGGAGTAGCCGCGCTCGGTGAGGATCTTCATCATGTAGTCGGTGAGGTCGCGCCCGGCGAGGTCGAGACGGAGGATGGCGTGCGGCAGCGCGTACCCCTCGTAGATGGGCACGGTGTGGCTCACACCATCACCGGAGTCGAGCACGATACCTTATTCGTCCGTCGCCGGAGTTAGTTAATACGATGTATATAGGAGTACATTAATCAACCAACAGAATATATATAACAAGAACAGATCTGGGTCGTCATACATACCGGTGGTGCGCCCGGAGGCGTAGAGGGAGAGCACGGCCTGGATGGCGACGTACATGGCGGGGGTGTTGAAGGTCTCGAACATGATCTGGGTCATCTTCTCCCTGTTGGCCTTGGGGTTGAGCGGCGCCTCCGTGAGCAGGACGGGGTGCTCCTCGGGGGCCACGCGGAGCTCGTTGTAGAAGGTGTGGTGCCAGATCTTTTCCATGTCGTCCCAGTTGGAGACGATGCCGTGCTCGATGGGGTACTTGAGGGTGAGGATACCACGCTTGGACTGCGCCTCGTCGCCGACGTACGCGTCCTTCTGCCCCATCCCCACCATCACACCCGTGTGCCGCGGCCGGCCCACGATGCTAGGGAACACGGCGCGGGGAGCGTCGTCTCCGGCGAACCCGGCCTTCACCATTCCCGTACCGTTGTCGCACACAAGGGGCTGGATGTCCTCGCCGTCAGCCATCTTCGACGATCTGCCTTCGGCGAGATCGACCGGCTTCTGGTTGTTTTCTGTTGGTGGTGTTCTAACAAGAGGAGGAGGAGAGGATGGAGAAGGTTGCCTCGAAGCAGATCAGCTACGATCCATGGAAGGATGGATGGAGTAGTATTTAACGTGGACGCAAGCGGACGCCCGCACTCCTCGCCGCGCGCGTACCTTCGTTCCGCATGCACGGAGGGAGAGAAGACAGAGTCCTCGGCCTCACAATTTTTTTTTTTACTTTTTTCTTTTCTTTTTTCCAAGAATTAATTCACCGGTGGAGTCGCCTTCACATGCATGGGAGAGTGAACTTTTTCTTTTCTTCCTTCTTCCAGCAGAGAATTCTTAGGCAATAATGGAAAAAATGATTATATTCTAGCAATATCTTAATTTGGGTCAGAAATTCCATGTCTCCCTACCTAGCGGGCTAGTTATTTCTATAAAGAATTATCATGAATCAAAACAGGTGGAAACATAGTACTCTATATTAGCAGACTCAGATTTTTCTAGATTCGAATATATTTAGTAATATTTTAGTGCTAGATATATTTAAATCTAGACAAATCTGAGTATATTAACTTGGATCAGAGTGAGTGAGATGTTTGTAAAATAAATAGATATACAATATGTAATGTGAGAACAGTGAGTCATAGTTAAAATTTGACATAACCATTTCTCTATAGGAGCTCTCGCAGGGGCGATGCGCACGCGATCTTGGTCAACCATCAGCCGTCAACGTCGTTGCTGGTTCCCCTGCCCTCCGTTGGCCGCGGGGGCGGCTGGAGGGTGTAGGAACCTCAGATCGGATGACCGGCCCCCATAGGGTTTTCGAGTTCTACATCTCCGCTGTAGGGCAGCAATGAGAATAAATGTCCTTCAGCCCGGCCAAACCGGTGTTCTTCCCTGGAGGAGCATCCACGGTTTAGAGTTTGGAGTCGATCATCGGGTATTAGGCCTGGCGTGTTAAAGGTTTGTCTGCAGTGGCGATGTTCGGTGGAAGGGATGATGTCACAGCGTATTGGTGTCCTCTAGTTCTACCTTTTCATGATGAAACTCAACCAGGTATGACTCAATCAGAGAATTTGCGAGTTTGGTGTCCCCTATCTACGTATGGCCGGAACAAGGATTATCTCCCGCCCTTCTTGGCATTAGTTTCTTTGGGACAGCGATCTCTCGAGACCATGGTCGCTGCTAACTTTTTTAAATAATACATTTTTTTATTGATTTTCACAAATAATACGCAAAATTGGCAAATTGCAACTCTGTCGGTCCGTCGTCCGTTCAACGGACGACACAGCAGGTTCGTCTGTTGAGGAGACGACCAACATGTCTTCTTTTGTTCAAAAGACGACCAAGTTGTCTTCTTTTCTTCAAAAGACGACCGAGCTGTCGGTGACAGGGGGTCAGCCTCGTCGGCTGTTGAAGGGACGACGCGCGTTTCGTCCGTTGAACGGAAGACGCGCCCCAGCATAAAGCTAGCTCACGCGCCTGCCCGTGCTTGCCCGTCGTCTTTCTTCCCAGCTCGCGCGCCTCTCTCTCTGGCTGTTCTTCCTCTCTCGCTTGCTCTCATTTTCTCAGCTGTTGCACCGATTTGTAGCCTAGATTTCTATCCAAACTCGCTGCTCTAACACATTAGCAAGCTAGTAGAGTCCCGATCTACTAATGGGATAGCCCGGTGTAGTGATTTGAGTCGTTTTGGTGGAGGGATCTGGTGGTGTTCTTGTTGAGCAATGGCCATGGTGGAGGCTGGTGCTGGGACTTGAGGAAGGTGCATGGTGGAGGTGCTGATCCGTTGACCTGAGGCAGCTGCACGGCAGGACTTCGCATGCTTCAAGGGTAAACCCTAATTTCTTTATAATTGCAGTCATGTGTGTATGTTTATAGGTAGCCTTTGATGGGGTCTGTTAGATGCAAGATATTTGTAGAGTATTATGTGTCAATGTACCTGTTTTTGACTATTTTTGGTATTTTTTAGGTCGAAAATCATGTCAAATAATGTAGTGTTTAGGTTCTTGTATGGTCCTGGTTCTGTCAGAATAAACCAGCACGGAGTTAATTTGAGCGAGTTTAGATTTATGGATGAAGTGCTTCAGAATCCTGAAACAGTGCCCGTTACTCAGTTGAAGGATTGGTTATGTGTTCGTTTAGGGCTCCCTCCTACCCATACTGTCGGTGTGCATGCTTTATGGACTAAGTCAAGGCAAACCCCTAATTTTTATTTAAGGCCAATAGAAGCGCAACAGAAATGGGTCAAATTTGTGCAAGCTTGCCAGAAAAGAGAAGTTAACCCCAGTCTCTTAGTGTTACCTGTGGCGAAAGAGGCTGGGTATGATCATGGCCATAGTAGTCAGACCGGTCATGCTGGAGGTAGTTATGATCATGGCCAGAGTAGTCAGATCGGTCATGCTGGAGGTAGTTATGATCATGGCCAGAGTAGTCAGGGCCAAGAGGGTGGCGGAGGTTATGAATCAGGTCACAGTAGCTATGCACACACCGGGGGTGATGGTTATGTATCAGAGGACGGTGGTGAAGGATTAGGGGAAGACATATTCAGTGGCAAAGCTGATGAGGACGAGATATATGATGGTTTGTTGCAACATCAAATGGAAGCCGAAGACTCAGAAGGCAACAATGATACGGCTGATGATTCTGGCGAGTCTGATCAAGAAGAGATCGGCCAACCTATTCCGGCATCATGGAATAATGACAACACAGCAGCAATGACTGTGAACGATGGGCATGATTCGGCGTGGCATTATCACGCGAACAACATCTCTCTGGGTGCATTATATCCTAACAAGAGACATCTGCAGGAAGCAATTGTTGAGTGGTCAATGTCCATACAACGGGTCTTGAAAACGAAGGTGTCATCACAACAATATTTGACATTGGTTTGCGAGGAAGCTGGATGTCCTGCAAGGGTGCATGCCCATGTCCCTAGGTATGACACAAACTGGAAGGTCACCGATGTTGTGATGCACACATGCACACTTGAAAGTGTCCTTCAGGACCATCGTAACCTCACGTCAACCCTCCTGGCTAGACTGTTATACACAGAGATAGTGGAGGGCAAAGCCATGGGGGTGAAAGCTATCATTAATAAAGTTTCTGTCAGATTCCGCTACAATATTTCATACGGGAAGGCTTGGAGGACTAAGCAAAGGGCACTGGAGGCAAGGTTTGGTTCGTTTCGAGACGGGTATGACTGTGTTGTTAGGATGCTCCAAACACTGCAGGCTAGGAATCCAGGCACCTATGTGGACATCCAACACTTTACATTGCCACATGAACCTAATTTGCTATATGCATAGAAGCTTTCACTCACTGTCGACCAGTCATCTGTGTGGATGGTACATTTCTCACTGGCAAGTATAGGGGTCAGATATTGACTGCCATAGGCCAAGATGGAAACAATCAAGTTGTTCCACTTGCTTTTGCTTTCGTGGAGAGCGAGAACACCGAGAGTTGGGTATGGTTTTTCAGGCAGCTGAAGATAGCAATTGTGAGAGATACACCGAATGTATGCGTGCTTCATGATAGGCATCCAGGTATACTAAGCGCGATAAAGAAGCTCACACAGCCCACTCCTGATGAAGTAACTCCATGGCTGGACATGCAGAGTCGTTGGTGCATGCGGCATCTAGGGGCCAATTTTTTCTCACAGTTTAGGAACAAGGCTCTTATGAACCTATTCAAGAAGCTTTGCAAGCAGAACCAAGAGTAAGTATATCAAGTGTCGTGGCTATCTTGATGACTTCACTAAAAAACATGTGACTCAGAGGAGAGCAGCTAGAGCAGCAGCGGTCGCGGCTCATGCAGCGGCGTTAGCTGCACAGGCAACAACAGGAGCAACACCACCAGAGGAAGAACCCATTGCCCTTTGTGACTTGCCAGGATTTGACCAACCCGGTACTAGGAGAAGTCCTGGCAGAAGGATTAAAAAATTTCAGGAATGGATACAACACGAGCCTGTAGAGAGGTGGTCTCTGCTGCATGACACTCATGGTGCTAGGTTTGGCGTCATGACTACAAATCTGGCTGAAACTTACAACTTTGTCTTGAGAGGAAGTAGGGCTCTACCATTAACAGCCATTGTGGAGTGTATTTTCATCGGAACTCTGAAGTATTTCAGAGACAGACTCCAGATGGCTCAGATGCATATCATGAACAACCCAAACACGAGGTATTGTTCAAAGATCATGCATTACATGGATGCCAAGATGGAGAAGGCTCGGTCCATGCATGTCATCGCCATCGGTAATCAGGAAAGAAGGTTCGAGGTACGCCTCCCTTCCAACCGGATTGGAACAGGAGAAGAGGTAAAGACACAGGAGGTGAGGATAGGCAACGAAGCCTGGCCAACGTGTGAGTGCACGTGCAATAAACCCAAGCTGTTGCATCTGCCTTGCTCTCATGTACTAGCTGCATGCGGGCTGATGGGTATGGATGCGATCTCGTTTGTGTCTCCTTATTTCCTTAAGGACGCGGTGGTCAATACGTGGACAGGCGAGATGATGGGATATAGGGCATGGGGAAATTTCAATAAAGTAAATCCAGGTGAAAGGGTTTACATCCCAGATCCTGAACTGATGCGGACAGAAAGAGGAAGGCGACAATGTGTCCGCATCCGTAATGATATGGATGAATCTGAAGCCGGAGGCCCTACTAGGCAATGTTTTCTGTGTAATCAATTTGGTCATATAGACACCAGTTGCCACATCTTCGGGACTGGTGGAGCTGCTCCTCGTGGACGTGGCAGCTGAGGAAGAAGAGGCAGAGGAAGAAACTAGATGTGTGGAACTATGTCTTAAATTTGTAATATGTGTGGAACTATGTCTTAAATTTGTAATATGTGTGGAACTATGTCTTAAATTTGTAATATATGTGGAACTATGTCTTAAATTTGCAATATGTGTGAAACTATGTCTTAAATTTGTAATATGTGTGGAACTTTGTCTTCAATTTGCAATATGTGTGGAACTAATGTGCATATGGCGGGATCTTTGCTGAATGCTGATATAGATAGAAAGCACCGGTCGACGGTACTGGATGCTAACCCGGGGTCCTTGAAGCACCTAATGACTCGCACTCCCATTTCGAACTGGACCCGTCGCAAGGTCAGTGTAATGTCTTAATAAATTGCACTTCTGGTACTACAATATGAAAGTTACTAACAACTATTTTGTCATGCAGTGTCGTTTCACGGGAGAGCAAGTCGTTAGATGCTATCCATCGTTCAGCGAGCAGTTCGACACACTGAAAGAGGATGTCGTGATTTGGGAGCCGTACACCCTGCAGACACGACACGCACGATATCCCGGCGGGTTATCTATTATGTGCACTAGAGATCGAGAGTATTGGCTGACTACATCGAAGATCATCTTTGATTGCCAAGTTGAGGAGATGTCTCAACAGAGGGTCATGCGGCAGTTCGGTCTTTGCCAGATGGTAGATCCCCCGCGTCCGGATGTTCCCCTTCCAGATGTCGTGCACGCGTAAGTAAATATATGTACATAAGGAATGCGTCTTATACTTCATCTATGTTCTTTAATGATGGTCTAACAAATTCTAATGACAGGTACTCTCGGAAAAGTAGCAAGACCGCCACTCAATGGCTCCAACGGGTGGGGATTTACGTCAGCGAGTGGCAGAATGCACCAACACAAGTGTGGCACGCTGGCCCGTTTGATATGGAGCTATTCCACGGATACTTACAGAGGTACATGTCGATGACACGGCTACGTCCCATTCCACACGCACATGACGATGAGATATACCCTAGCCAGTCAACACTGGAGTCCAGACAGTCAGCGGTAAGTACTTTATTTAGAGCATAATCAACATGAGTGCCTATGTAGTGCATACCTAACTATGAGACAAATGCATGCCGATATGACGTGGGAGCTACAGACTGAGGTGGCTCAGTACGGACGATCGCTTTCGACCGTTCCTCTTGTGCCCCGTCAGCAGGCTCAGTCCTTTGCCCGACGGGTCGAGGAGAAGCTGCGGCGTATCTACGCGGCCATCACGTGCACCAGCGTCTCAGACGTCGTTCAACACCGAGAAGCACAACGCCCACCGCGTCACTCGGTGGAGGAGCGCGCCCCACGTCGATCCATGGAGCAGCCACCTTCTCCAGACCATGCTGGAGGCTCGGGATGGCACGAGGAGCATATTTCTCCACCACTCCGCCACGGGCCTCGTCCACGACTCTCACAGCAGGCGCCGCCGAGAGCACCACCTCCAGACCAGGCTGGAGGCTCGGGGTGGCAGCAATCACAGTTTACTTCTGACCCGTGGCAGCAATCGCAGTTTAATATCGACCAGTTGCAGCAGAACCAGATTACTTTCGAACAATGGCAGCATCAGCAGCCGATCCCCTACATGGACTTCGCTTATCGACCACAATCTCATCCTCATGGTAAGCATGTCCCTTCCTACTATTGTTAGATGTAGTATGCCATTGTTCAGTACTTAATTTCTTGTACACTAGCAGGAGACTCCGTTACATGGGACAGTACTGACGACCGTCATCAGCAGACATAGCACGAGCAGGTAGACTGGTTTGGACAGTATCAGCCAGGTACTCCACCACCTATCCCCACACAGGATACACAGGATCAAGGTGAAGGGTCAACTGCACCTCGCCGTGATGTGATGCCACCCCACAGATATGGATGGAGTACACCGAGGCCTCCGCCACCTCGTCGTCGACACCATTGATATCTACTTATGTATCAGTCATTTACCTATCTATGTATGAGACATCATTCTATTATTTCATGATTTTATTCGACAAACTACTCAACATAACTTGCAACATAGTTCAACATAACTTGCGGTACATAAATAAGAGTCCTATCTATCCCTAGCATGATGCCTTTCCCTTTCCCTTCGATGATGCCTCGCCCTTTCCCTTGGACGATCCCTCGCACTTGCGCTTCTTGGCCTGCGCTTTTTTCTTCTCCTGCCTCTTGTCCCACTCAGCTCTCGCCTTGCTTCCAACGGGTGGCGGCATGAAGATATCATCCTCATCTTCGCTCTCTTCTATCCAGGCCCTAGGTGCCACAACCTGCTCTGTCATGTCAGCTTGACTCTTCTTGGCCTGCGCTTTCTTCTTCTCCTGCCTCTTGTCCCACTCAGCTCTTGCCTTGCTTCCAACGGATGGCGGCATGAAGATATCATCCTCATCTTCGCTATCTTCTATCCAGGACAAAGGTGCATTAGCCCGCTCCATCAAGTGAGCTTTACTCTTGAAGGTGAGCTTGTCCCACCTTGCCTGGATCCTGAGAAGCTCTGCTCGTACCTGATTTGGGGTCTTCAGTTTCCACCCTCTTCGATGAAGTGACTTACCAAGCATAACGAGAGCATCATGGTTCGTTACCAACGTATCCCAGTCGGCTGGTTCATCGCCTATCACAACAGTTCTGGCTACGAAGAAAAGCCCAATGGACATATCTATAGGCCAGGGAAACGCGTCGGTCATAGTGGAGAGGAGTGGAGGGAAATGCAAGAGCAAGAGGAGAGGAGGGAAATGAGAGAGTAAGAGGAGGAAGAGATGAACTGGGTTAAAGGATACATCTCGTTGCCCGGATTTATAGAGGCACCGAACCGAATAGGCGGGAAGTCGTGGCGGGAAAAAAAGGGCGGGAACTAGTAGCGGGAACAAAGGGCGGGGAGTACTGGCGGAAAAAATTGGCGGGGAGTACTGGCGGGAAAATTCGGCGGGAAGGATTGGCGAGGAAAACAGCGGCGGACGATTATTTAGCGGCAGTACTGCCGATCAGTGCAACCTTGCATGAGCAATGCACCCTTCGTCCTTCCAACAGACGAACAGTGTCGTCGTTCTCCCAACAGACGAACAGCCCTTTCGTCTGGCGAACAGCCGAAGCTCTGGGCCGTCGTCTCCTCAACGGACGATACCTTGTGTCGTCTCCTCAATAGACGAAGCATCTGTGTCGTCCCTTCAACGGACGACGGACCGACAGAGTTGCAATTTGCCAATTTTGCGTATTATTTATGAAAATCAATAAAAAAAGTATTATTTAAAAAAAATTAGCATGGTCGCTAGCATCTTTTAGTCTACGTCGACGACTTCCGGCCGCTAATTTTACAAGTGCGTGAGTTTTTTTCAAGTTTTCTCTGATAACGAGCTTTGCTACACTGGAGGCCTAGAGTCAGCATCAAGCTTTGATCATGGCACACCGTTGAGGAATACAGAAGAAAGATGGTACTAAACTTTTCAAGGACTTATATTTCATTTCTTTTTATAGGATGTTCTTGTAAGGGCTGGTTTGAGATAATATATGTCTTTACGCCTTCTCCTAAAAATATATCTATGTAATTGTCGGGTCTGTGTTATATCGTCCTTTGCCATCATTCAGATTTGAAACGTTAATTACATCAAGCAAGAGAATTTCACCTAACCAAATTGCACTCATGTTTCTTGACCGATTCCAAATGCATAAGCTAGCTAAAGTTTATTAAATTTCTTCTATTGGTGTGACAATTAACACTAATCGGTAATCTAAAACAATAGATTAATACAAAAGGTGAACACACTAGAAAGTCATATGAACAGATACAATCTCAAATTTTATTAATATAAAATGTTCACATATTAGATAAATACAGTTGTTCTCAACTTTCAACTGGTATGATCAATATCCTTAAATAAGTAGGAAGTTTCATAATTTCAGATTCTTGATCCCATAAGAATCGTGTATTTTAAATTCAATTACTCAGACTAAATTTAGTATATTATTTATTGAATGCATATTTAGAGTTTTGGATACACTAAAACATCGTCTTCAAGAGTATTAGGGGAAAATTTTGTATTTGGAAGCTCCAAATCCTCAACTGTTTAAGTATTGAATTCATGACACTCACCATACTATAGTTTAATTCCTATTCTGGTCTTAAATTAGAATAATCTAGTTTCATTGTTTTGTAATACTATATGTTATGATTTCATAATATCAAACATTTTCAATTTTAGGCCTAAAATTACCAAAATATTTAGATATTCAATAACACATCAGCTCATCGGAAGACAAGCGCTCAACAAGTTAGAGTGCCTAGTCTTTGCCATATGGTATGATATCGATTTCATTAAATTCAGTTGCACAAAGTATTTTGAGCTGAAATTTTACACACAGATAGAGCAAATAGATGACTAAACAAGATACTGTTTTGGGATTTTTTTGAAACTTTTGAATTCAAGTTTTTGGTGTTTCAAAACACGGGCTCCCTAGAGCCCGGGGGCCACCATGCCACTCTCCAGGAGGGGCATATTACATATGGTGTGTTGGATAAGGGTCGGGTTTTTTCTTTTTATGTTGTATTGTACAATGTTTATGTTACAAAATAGCTTTTTTGCTTGTCACCAAAAAAGGATGCAGCTTCGTATGATTTTGTTACACAAATATTTGTTGCAATAGTATTCCACTTTTATCGTGGTGACATCTACGTACCAAGTATTGGTTATTTTTATGGCAATGACTTGGATCTTGCTGTTGGAGGTTGTTACTTGTTAATATGTCCTTTTGTTACAATAGCCTATGCTTCCCGTTGTAAGAACGTATAAAAGAAAGTGATGTGACCTTTTCTCCCTTTTTGTCCCAAAAGTATCTCAAAATTGGTTGCTACAATGGCCCCTTTGTCATACTAACATGTTTTAGTTTAGGGGCATACCTAGGTAGAGCCAATAGGTGTCACAGGCATAGTTTAAAAAATCGGACCGGTGATCGAACCGGTGAAGCTGTCGGTTCAAGTTTTTATTGGTCGGACCGCCAGTTCACTGGTTCACTGTCTGGTTTTTTAAGCTGCAAAATCATATATATTTACTGATAAATACTGCAATAAATAGATAAATATACATGCAAAAATATTGTAGCGTGTTTAGACTTGGAGTATGCAAGAACAATAATTCATATAATAAGTTGTAAATAGTCTCAAATCGCAATGCCATAACAAGTTGTAAATAGTTTCGGCTACCAATTTTAAACTTTTTCCAAATTCTAAGTTCTAACATGGTGTGTTTCAACGAATTGATAGTTTGAGAATAATTTTAAACCTTTTCCAAGTTTGCACACATATATCACTAGATCCTTTAATCTCAAATGTCGCGTGGATCATCATAGACCACAACCATAGTAGTAGTTTTAATAAACAGAAGTGAAACCATTAGTACTACTAGCATGTGCTATAATTACAAAAGAGGACCTTCTCTCCTGTTAACAGCAAGCTCGTGTTGGCTAGATGGTTATATGCTCGTATCCTACAGAGGCAGGGGCGCGCTGGTACCAACTTCTACTCCTGCCTGGGTTATATTATTTTTCCAACGCACGAGTAGGTTAAGCCGGTCAGACTGGTTGCTGGTTTTATGACTGAAACCCCTGGTTCAACCGCGGTTCTAGCGGTTTATTCCGGTTTGCTTGCCTGTCCGCTCCACTGCGCTTAACCAACCGACGAGGCCTTTGGTTCCGGTTTTTTCTGGTTGAACCGGCGGTCCGATCCGGTTTTAAAACTATGGTCACAGGAAACTGGGTAGAAAGTATACTAAAAGGACCAGCGTGCTTCGCTCGAGATAGAATTATTGGCTGGTGGACCATAGTTGATTTCTATCCCTGGTAAGATCTGAGGAGGATCAACCTTTTATACTTCAGCTGAAACTAAACTAAAAGAATGGCAATTATAAAATAATGTATCATTCTCTAACAGTGCTCTCTTTTTCACTCTGTCACTGGATTATAATTCTCCGCTACACCTTGCTGGCTTCATGTTTACACATCATCAATTTTGTTTGGCATAAAGGGTGATGACTCAAATGTTTCTGAATCTACATCCTGTCAAAAGAAAAAGTAGCAAGTTGGGTAGAACATGAACACATTTTCAACACATGAATCAATATAAAGCAGGAAATGCACATTAACTCGTGATTGTTAGCTAACAAAACAACGACCACGTTGCATATGAGATTTGGAGACGTACATCAGAAATAGGGTTGCAAAGTGGCACCCGGTCTGTCTCGCTTCGTAGACAAAATTTGTTAGTCTAGTTCAAACTTTTTTAACAAAATTAGTCTAGTTTGAACCCTAATCAGAGAGGAGTTCAGTGTAATTCATGTCACGGAGATCTAGAAGACTGACTCCAAGTTCATAGATGACGTGAGTATAGACCATCTACATAATTCCCACTGTCAAATTCTAAGCAGTTGGCATGTAGGGCTAGGAAGCTGATGCCGGCCAAAATTATTGCTAAACTCAAGTTTCTCAACACCATATATAGCCTTTTTAAAAACTATCTATTAAACTCAAGTTTCTCAACAGCATATATAGCCTTTTTTATTTCCAATCAACATCCATAGCCCTATCAAATAACAAAATGTAAGAAATACAAGCATATGTGTTGATAGCATGGGCATTGGTGAAGACTATCAATAGGATGACTCCAACTATTGAAGTCATTGTGTCATGCAATTCTTCAAGCAAACTTTTTTACAGTATTTGGTTAAAATAAGATTTAAGTATAAAATATGAAATCATATGATCACAAAAGATGCATATAGAAAGAGCTCAACTTTGTAACCCGGGTAAGAGAAAAACTAGCAGTCCCTGTACTCCGCGAACCCGTATTTCGCGAATACAAGGCCCTGCACTCCAGTTAGCATGTGGGAAATTATTCGCATAGATCAGAATCCCTAAAATCAACCCGTATTTAAAAATTAAGAAACGCAGGAAGATCTCTCGATCTATTAGTGCGATATTTTGCAGATTCTTGCATAATTTACATCATTAACAAAATAATCTACTCCTAATCTACCCCCGGAGATTGCCGGAGCTCTGGCGTCATGGAGCTTCGGCCGTTGCGATTGGCCGTGCTTTTCCCCTCCGCCTCCGTCAGCTCTACTGCAGCCGACGACGCTTGTCCGCGTGCTCCGCGGCTTCGCGGGCGTGGATGGCCGCCATGGCTGTCGCGACCTCCTCGGCGTAATGGAGCATCATCTCCTCCACCATCGCCTCGGACATGGCGATGGCCTCCGCGAGGGCTGTGGCCTCCTCGGCGTCGTCGCGGGCATATATCAGTCCCGGTGGTGGAGGTGGCGGAGCTTGGACGAGCTCGGGAAGCTCGTGGTAGTACCGCCCGCCAGGGCGTACTCGACGAGCGACGGTGGCGGCCGCTCCCCGTGGTTCGCCCAAAAAAAATAGAGATTGAAAGTGCTTAGTTCAGTTGTGTCTTAGTTCAGTTGTGAATTCAACGTTCATGCTACATACTACAGATGTAGAACCATATTATCACATCACATATGCATTCACACAAAAAAATAGAGATTGAAAGTGCTTATATACAAGATACGTACCATAAATCTGAAACCCCAAGGCACCGCACGCTTTGGCATTGACGAGAAGTCAGGTAGAACAAAGCCACATATTTCTTTTTGCAGCAATGATAAGTTGTAATTGCGCCTTCTCCGTCTCAGATTGCAATACTTCTGATACATCTTCGTCACTGTGGCGGTTTCTAGATCTAACGACGTATGCTCCTACCGTTGTTCAACTCCTATAGTGGAGATGGACCATCCAGGTCCCACGCTGCCATGTGTCATCAGCCAGGCGTCCGGGGACTACTGTCAGACCAGTGGCAACTAGGGTACCATGGCCCATCTGCTGCTAGACCCTGGCAGCGGGACAGTCACGATGCCTCAGAGAGACTCCCTCATGAGGCCACGCACTTCATGGGAGGTGGCCCGCGCTGTAGAGAGAGGATTGTAACATGTTGTATTACTCTGGTGCAAAGCACCTACATATATAGGTACAATGGGAGGTCTCCATACCCTCAGACATAAAATAGAGGAGGGACCTAATCGCTAATGTACTATACACAAAATATCTACTCAACAACCCCCCCCCCTAGTCGAAGCGTCGGCAGAGCAGACGCAAAGGCTGGATCAGAACTCCTCGAAGGACGCCGTAGGCAATCCTTTGGTCATGATATCCGTGAACTGCTGTGAGGTAGGTACGTGTAGCACATGTATACGACCAAGAGCCACCTATTCGCGAACAAGATGAATGTCGAGCTCGATATGCTTCATCCGACGGTGATGGACGGGGTTGGTAGAGAGATACACGGCGGAGACGTTGTCATAGTGGACCACAGTAGCCTTGTCGACGGGACAAGAGAGCTCCTGAAGTAGCTGTCGAAGCCAAGAGCACTCAGCGACAGCATTAGCAACAACCCGATACTCTGCCTCGGCGCTGGAGCGAGAGACCGTAGGCTGCCGCTTGGATGACCATGAGATGAGCGAGGGTCCAAGGTAGACGCATTACCCCGAGGTGGAGCGCCGCGTGTCGGGGCAGCCGGCCCAGTCCGCATCCGAGTAGGTGATGATGTCCATGTCGGCAGAGGCGTGCAGCGAGAGACCAAGGTCCAGAGTGCCACAGATGTACCGTAGAATCCACTTTACCGAAGTCCAATGAGCATCACGAGGGGCATGCATATGAAGGCAGATCTGCTGAACAACATACTATAGCTCCGGTCTGGTGAGAGTGAGATACTAGAGCGCACCAACAATGGACCGGTAGAGCGAGGCGTCAGGCGCCGGAGAGCCATCTGTGGCGGAGAGCTTGGCCTTCGTGTCAACAAGCGTGGAGACCGGGCTGCAGTTAAGCATCCCGGCGCGGTCGAGGAGCTCGTGAGCATACTTCTTCTGATGAAGGAAGAAGCCATCCGGTCGGCGCACAACCTCAATGCCGAGGAAGTAGTGTAGGGTCCCTAAGTCCTTGAGCGCAAACTCAGCACGAAGGCGGTCAGTGTGCTGCAAGAGCACAGGGGTGCTGGCTATCAGGATGATGTCGTCGACATAGAGCAGCAGGTACACCGTGGCGTCTCCCATATGGTAGACGAACAGTGAGGCATCGGGGCATGTGGAGCGGAAGCCGAGTTGGTGAAGAAATGCTGCGATGCGCTGGTACCACGCACGTGGCGCCTTCTTGAGCCCATATAATGAGCGTGAAAGCAGACACACATGATCCGGATGAGTGGAGTCGTGATACGTCGGAAACATATCTATAATTTTTGATGCTCCATGCTTATTTTGTATCTACTTTGCTTTGTTTTGTCTATACTTTGAGGTGTTTTTATATCTTTTCTTGAACTAACCTATTAACAAGTTGCCACAGTGTCAGTTCCCTGTTTTCTTCTGTTTTTGGTTCTAGAAAGGCAGAAAATAAATATTCTCGGAATTGGACGGGACAAAAACCAAAGTTATTATTTTCCCGAAGCAACACGGAACCACGAAGCAGAGCCGGAGGGGGGCCACAGGGTGGCCAAACCCCCCTGGGCGTGGGCAAGCCCTAGAGGCGCCTGGAGGGGGTGTGGGCCCCCTGGACCCCCACCGACCTTGATTCCTACGCCTATAAGAAGCCTCAGACCCAAAAACCCTAGGGAATCCAGAAGAAATCCACGAAAACCTCCGTAGTGCCGCCGCCACCAAAGGGGTGATTCGGGGGATAGAAACTCTCAGTTTCGGCACCCTGCCGAGACGGGGAAGTGCCCCCGAAGCCATCTCCATCGGTCTCCATCGCCATCTTCATCACCGTTGCTGATTACCATGATGAGGAGGGAGTAGTTCTTCCTCAGGGCTAAGGGCTCTACCGGTAGCTATGTGTTCATCTCTCTCTCTCTATGCATGATCTTGTTGTGGTCATGAGCTTTGTAATCAAGTAGATCTACCTTGCTACTCAAGTGCTTTAATAGATCTCTGCTCTGCCCATTTATGTGAAAGTGACAGCCTGCACGCCATGGTGGCACTTAGGTTTGAGTCTACATAAATACTCTTTATGCTTTAATAGATCTATGCTTTTCCCCACGTGTGTGAAAGTGACATCATGCATACCGTGTGTGTCACTTTGGCTAGATTGAATATTTGTTATGAGTTACATCTGGAGTTGGATGTCTCTATAAAATTGTGGTGTTTGTTGGAACCATCTAGCGCTCAAGGTGACAGTGTGGGGTTATCTAGATTGGGGAAGGCCCTACCATGGATTAGAGTGTCCAACCGGAGAGTAGTTAAGAGTAGTATCATGAAGAGAGGATATTTATATGAGAGAGTGTTCACTAGTGAAAGTATGATCCCTAGGCCTTGTTTCTAAACATTGAAACACTGTTTGCATCTAGATCTGTTGCATGTTTGCTTGCTTTAGTCCTCCATGCCATTAGCTCTTTTCTGGCACCGTTACCACTTGTATTTCGCTATCTCTTCGCCAAACTAGTGCACCTATACACCTGACAAGTGTATTGGGGACACAAGAGACTTCTTGTATCTTGATTGCAGGATTGCTTGAGAGGGAATACCTTTGACCACTTCCTCCCTGAGTTCGTTAAACCTTGGGTAATCCACTTAAGGGAAACTTGTTGTTGTTCTACAAACCTCTGCACTTGGAGGCCCAACAACTGTCTACAAGAATAGAAGTGCATAGACATCAAGCTCTTTTCTGGCGCCGTTGCCGGGGAGGAAAGGTAAAAGGCACTCACACACGTTACCTCACGGCAACAGCAAGCCAGAAAGCTCTTTTCTGGCGCTGTTGCCGGGGAGGTAAGGTAAAAGGTACTCACATCCTCTTGGTGTGTGAGTGCTCGAAGTTATTTCCTTTAGATTCTGCAATTTTGTCTTTTTGTTTCTTGTTTTAACTAGTTAGGATTAATGGAAAATAACAAAAAAATTAGAGAGCTCTATAGTATTTATCTTGAGTTAGAACATGAAGTGTTTGAAGAGAAAATTAAAAAACCTATGGAACTTTATTTGCATGCTAATAGCAATGTTATTAGCATGAATTCTCTGGACACCATTATTGCTAATGCTATGGAAAAGTCTAAGCTTGGGGAAGCTAGTTTTGATGAAAATGATCTTTTTAGTCCCCCAGCTTTGGAAGATAGTTATTATATTGCTTATGATGATACCAAACCTCCAATTTATGATGATTACAATGATGAGTGTGATATTTTCAGTCCACCTACTATTAAGGAGAAAATTGATTGTGACTACAACATGCCTCCTATATTTGATGATTATGGTTATGAGAATAGTAATGATAGCTATTTTGTTGAATTTTCTCCCATTATGATTAATAAGGATGACTATGTTTATGTGGAGAGTAATAATCATTATATGCATGTGACTCATGATAAGAATGTTTTATGTGATAGTTATATTGTTAATTTTATTCATGATGCTACTGAAAGTTATTATGATATAGGGAAACATGGTTTTATGTATCTCAATAATATTAAGTTTCCCCTTTTTATGTTGAAAGTCTTGAAGTTGCACTTGTTTTGCTTTCCTATGCTTGTTGCTTTGTGCTTTCATGACTTGTTTCTTTACAAGATTACTATGCATAGGAAGTGGGTTAGACTTAAATGTGTTTTAAATTTGGTTCTTGATGCTCTCTTTTACTTCAATTCATATTTCTTATGTGAGCATCTTCTCAAACTATCAAGCCTAACTTAAAGGCATTAAAGAAAAGTACTTGTTGGGAGATAACCCAAGAGTTTCCTTGAGTCTTGGAAGTTATTACTTTAGTAATGACCTCTCCTTATACTTTTGTTTGTTTTTTGTGCCAAGAATAACCTCTAATGAGAGGGAAGTAAGATTTGGGAAGTTGCTGTCCCAAAACAGATTTCTGTCCTCCACCACAAAATTCGTGAGGAGGCTCTGTAACTCGGATTGAGCTCAAAATTTACGAATAAATCGCCCAGTATGTTATCTAACTTTCGCTAGTTCAACACTTTTTGATTTGAGCAATAGAAGATTTTCGAAAAAATCGGTTTCTACCTGTTGGTCTGTTTTGACAGATTTTTGCATTATTTGCATTTGCTTCTTATTGATTCCTTTTTGAGTTCTCTTTAGGTGAATTGAGCTTTTTGAAGGAGTTACTACAGTAGCTTGTGTTTTTAGTGAAAAGCCTTGCTGTTCCAAAGATTTTCCATAGGTCTAATATCTTTTGAATACACTAATGTTGCTAATGAAGATTGTGTGAAGTTTTGTATGAAGGAAAAATTTCAGGTGTGAAGAGAGAATGATGCAATGAGATGAAGAATGGACAAAAGCTCAAGCTTGGGGATGCCACCATGGTGTCACCCCAAGAAATATCCAAGAGGTACAAGCGTCAAAGCTTGGGGATGCCTTGGGCATCCCCTTCTTCATCAATAAAAAGCTCAGGTCTGTCTAGACACTTCGTTTTTATTGTTTCATGCATTGTTGTGTTATTCTTGGAGCGTCTCAGTTTTCGTTTTTGGTTTTCATTTGCTTAGTTTGTTTGAGTAAGTTGGTTGGTTACACCACACTTCTTTTGGAGAGAGACACACTCTGTTTCCATTGCCTAGAACACTCTAGTTTTCACTCTTATTGTTTTGTGAGTGTTCACTTTTGCTAGCACTGCGTTCAGCCTTAGTTTTCTTGTGCTTTCAGCTTAGAACTTTTTAGTTATTATTTGTGGATTCGTGAGACAAGATCACTGATCTTTATTGATTATTATCTTTGTGAGTTGTTTCAAATAAGTTGTTTGGTGTTGGAAAAGAGTAGAAAGTTTCATGCTTAAGTGGTACAAAGGGGACCTTGTTTTGACTGTGACTTAGACTTCAGCATGACATGCTAGGTGTTGTTTTGACCTTATGCTTAGTGATTATTGCTGTAGAATGTTTTGTTCCTAACAATTGGGATTGCTTAGTGTGCCTTGAAGAAATTATGTGTTGTTTTAGCATGCAAAAAAGCATAGTGTTGTGGTATTCTCCTTTGATGCTTTGCATGGGTTGACTTGGCACATGCTCACACCATGTTATGACTCTCACAAGTCACCATAGCCTCTATGATCATTTAGTCCTTGACTTGTAGTACCACTCTTTGCTTTGATTAGTATGCTTTGTTGCACTGCATGATTATGGCCATTATTGCTCTCTTAGTTGGTTGCTCCCAGTCTTTTGCTAGCCTACACTTTTATGAGTAAGTTCTACTCATGCTTCCAACTCCCAAGAAACCAAGTTATTCCAAAATGTCCACTATAAACTCCTATGCATGGTGTGTTACACCATTCCAAGTATATTCTTGTTTTCAACTATCTTCTAATTAAAAAGTATTTTGTTATGTGAAAACTTAGTGATTAAAGTCCTCATGAACTTGATGGCACACTTTATATTATTTTCCCCTAATAAACTTGAACCATTGTGACAAATTTGTTGTATATGCTTGCACTTATAAGTTGGAATTAGCAGAACCGTGCTGTCACGGGGAATGTTTTCAACATTGCACTTGTACCTTATTGTACTCAGTTGATATCATGTTCTTGTCTATGGATGTCACCGGTGTGAAATAAAGAGGGAACTTGTAAGTCCATGGAGTTTGTATCCTGTGTTAGAGAAACGCCTGGGCCACTAGCCTAATCCATGCCTAATCATGGCGGAAACTTGCAACATCACCATAATGAGCTATCTATGAAGCATCCTCAATAAAAATCTATGCATATGGTAAATAAAAAGATTGCTGAGATGCTCATTGTCTGCTTGCCTTGCCATTTTGGTTATGGGAAAGCTCCTGTACCATGTGCAAGGGGTACCCCGTTGGCGGTTCTCAATGATATGCAAATACTTACAGTGAAAAGAACTTACCTGGACCCAAAGTTGAGTATGCATGAGGTGTGGCCCTCGTATTCAAGGGACTTGAGATTGCCAACTTATACTTCGTCAATCATATACTCTAGCTTTGCCACTTTAACCTTAACCACTTCAAGATGCTTATGATAGGGGCAATCAGGGCTGAAAGCTAACAAGTACCATAATTTTTGGAAGCTCTTTTTGAAACTTGAAATCCCTGCTTCCTTTATAAAAGGCCTTTCTTCCACCATTATTTGAGTCTCCACCTTCTACCTTTAGGCACCATTAAGAGAGCATAGTTGTCATTCTGTGTGTAGTGTCCCAAAACTTATTGATTGATGCATATTGTGATATTACTTGTTCTTGTGCTACTTGTTTCTAGTCACCCTTGTTAAATTTGCATGTGTCCTATGCATCTATTTGCTACTCTATGAGGGACAAGCTGAATGCCACTATGCTATGTTTTCTGTATGTGAAACAAACAAACGTTTTTCAATGCATGTTATTCATGATCTTTGTTTGTAGCCTTTCATGTTGCATGCATAATTACTATCTCCTATTGTTAGAACTCCATCTTTCATGCACATGTTTAGAGTTCTTTGATCCCAGCTTTCAATGCTTGCAAATGGTTTGATCTTGATTTTGATGGTGCATGTCACCTCAAAAATTATTCTTTTATCACTTACCTACTCGAGGACGAGCAGGAGTTAAGCTTGGGGATGCTTGATACGTCGGAAACGTATCTATAATTTTTGATGCTCCATGCTTGTTTTGTATCTACTTTGCTTTGCTTTGTCTATACTTTCAGGTGTTTTTATATCTTTTCTGGAACTAACCTATTAACAAGTTGCCACAGTGCCAGTTGCCCGTTTTCTTCTGTTTTTGGTTCCAGAAAGGCAGAAAATCAATATTCTCGGAATTGGACGGGACAAAAGCCAAAGTTATTATTTTCCCCGGAGAAACACGGAACCATGAAGCAGAGCCGGAGGGGGGCCACAAGGTGGCCAAACCCCCCTGGGCGTGGGCAAGCCCTGGAGGCGCCTGGAGGGGGTGTGGGCCCCCTGGACCCCCACCGACCTTGATTCCTGCGCCTATAAGAAGCCTCCGACCCAAAAACCTAGGGAATCCAGAAGAAATCCATGAAAACCTCCGTAGCACCGCCGCCACCAAAGGGGAGATTCAGGGGACAGAAAGTCTCAGTTCCGGCACCCTGCCGGGACGGGTAAGTGCATGCAAGCCTTAGAGGCGCCTGGAGGGGGGTGTGGTCCCCCTGGACCCCCACCGACCTTGATTCCTATGCCTATAAGAAGCCTCCGACCCAAAAACCCTAGGGAATCCAGAAGAAATCTACGAAAACCTCCGTAGCGCCCCCGCCACCAAAGGGGAGATTCGGGGGACAGAAAGTCTCTGTTCCGGCACCCTGTCGGGATGGGGAAGTGCCCCCGGAGCCATCTCTGTCGATCTCCATCGCCATCTTCATCACCGTTGCTGATTCCCATGATGAGGAGGGAGTAGTTCTTCCTCAGGGCTAAGGGCTCTACCGGTAGCTATGTGTTCATCTCTCTCTATGCATGATCTTGTTGTGGTCATGAGCTTTGTAATCAAGTAGATCTACCTTTCTACTCAAGTGCTTTAATAGATCTCTGCTCTCCCCATGTGTGTGAAAGTGATAGCGTGCACACCATGGTGGCACTTAGGTCTGAGTCTACATAAATACTCTTTGTGCTTTAATAGATCTATGCTTTTCCCCACGTGTGTGAAAGTGACAGCATGCATACCGTGTGTGTGTGGCACTTTGGCTAGATTGAATATTTGTTATGAGTTACATCTGGAGTTGGATGTCTCTATGAAATTGTGGTGTTTGTTGGAACCATCTACGCTCAAGGTGACAGTGTGGGGTTATCTAGATTGGGGAAGGCCCTACCGTGGATTAGAGTGTCCAACCGGAGAGTAGTTAAGAGTAGTATCATGAAGAGAGGATATTTATATGAGAGAGTGTTCACCAGTGAAAGTATGATCCCTAGGCCTTGTTTCTAAACATTGGAACACCGTTTTCATCTAGATCTGTTGCATGTTTGCTTGCTTTAGTCCTCCACGCCATCAGCTCTTTTCTGGCTCCATTACCACTTGTATTTCGCTATCTCTTCGCTAAACTAGTGCACCTATACACCTGACAAGTGTATTGGGTGTGTTGGGGACACAAGAGACTTCTTGTATCTTGATTGCAGGATTGCTTGAGAGGGAATATCTTTGACCACTTCCTCCCTGAGTTCGATAAACCTTGGGTAATCCACTTAAGGGAAACTTGCTGCTGTTCTACAAACCTCTGCACTTGGAGGCCCAACAATTGTCTACAAGAATAGAAGTGCGTAGACATCAAGTCGACGAAGCCGGTGGGTTGCTGGCAGAACACTTGCTCCTCAATATGACCATGAAGGAAGGCGTTGGAGACGTCCATCTGGTGAACGTGCCAGTGGCAAGACACGGCAAGATGGAGCATGGTGCGGATGGTGCTGGGCTTGACCACCAGGGTGAAGATCTCGGCGAAGTCAACACCAGCGTGCTGACGAAAGCCACGGATGACCCATTGCGCCTTGAGTCGATCGTGGGTTCCATCCGGATTGAACTTGTGCTTGAAGACCCACTTGCCGGTGATGATGTTGGCATGGCGCGGTCGAGGAATGAGCTGGCATGTCTGATTGCACTGCAGGATGTCGAACTCGTCCTGCATGGCCGCGAGCCACAACGGGCCGCAGAGGGCCGTCCAGGCCGAGGCGGGCAGCAAAGATGGCGCCATAGGCGGCGTTGCAGACATATACGTCCGCAGGGTACCGCATCGATGGGAGAAATATGCCAGCACGTGCACGGGTGACCAGACCCGGAGGGGCAGGCATGGCATCACCCGAGTGTCCACTCAAGGGTGATGCGGTCGACGGAGTGGCTCCCGAGCTAGGGCTCGAGGGCAGGGTCGGTGCGATCGGTGAGCTTGAGGATGCGGCAGGCGGTGTCGATAGGGCGATGCCCGAGCTGGGGCTCGAGGGAGACGCGGGCGGCGTCGGCAGATCGGCGCTCAAGCGGGGGCTCGAGGGCGACGATGGCGGGGTCGACGAGGCAGCGCCCGAGCTCGAGCTTGAGGGCGGGGTTGGCATGTCAGGTGCGAGGGCGTGACGCTGCGGGGTATCACCCGTGGAAGGAGAAGAAGACGCCACCTTTTCCTGTGCAAACAGGAAGCAACACTCGTCAAAGTAAACATGCCTCGAGGTGATGACCCGATAGGACACGAGGTCGTAGCAGCGATAGCCTTTGGTGTTAGCGGGGTAACCAAGAAAGACACACATGATGGAACGTGGAGCAAGTTTATGAGGGGCGATGGCGGCGACATTGGGGTAACAACGACAACCAAAGATCCGAAGACCGTCGTAAGAAGGAGGAGAACCAAAAAGGAGGTGGTGTGGCGCATAGTTCCAGTGAGTACGACACAGACGAAGATTGACGAGGAGTGTGGTGGTGTCTAATGTAGCATCCCAATTGTCTAACAATTGTAATGCTACTGGGTCTAGTAATATAATGGCTACTTCAAACATATACTTGTTGCATCATCATTATATCATGCTCATGTCATCATGCCACCTTGCATTTGAGCATCATATAAAACCCTTTTTGTTTTGGTTCTTATCTCATATGCATTGTAAATTGTATTTGCCTCTTGATATTGTATTTGGTTCTTGATATATTGTTTAATGCCCAAGTTGAGTTGGGGGCATATATTTTATTAACTCCACCACCTTTTCTTTCACCACCTTATAATTCCACCATCCAACTAAATATGAGCTTTGCACTTTATTTGAGTTTACCTCTAGCTCATGTGGGTTGGGATGGATCCAATTCTTTTCCACATGCTCTCATCTTAGCATCATGTTGTTTTCACATTATTGGTATATGAGAGCCACTTGGCCACCTTTGCATGCCTTGTGAGTGGAACCCTTTTTCCTAGCTTCCATATGGATTATTATGGATTTATGCTCACGTGGGAATATTTTTGGGTCTAGTAATCATCTAGTGGAACATACACACTAGCATGTCCCATTTTATTTCAAACATGGCCATCTCCAACTACTCCACATGGGGCATCCTTTCATTCCTTTGCTTAGGCCTTACTCCACATTTTGGAATGCATAATAATAATGCCATGAAATAATATTGTTTTCACAAGAATCAACATGGTATTAAATATTTGCATGGGCCATGCAAGTGCCACCTTTTTCTAGTATTTGGTTTTTATTTGAATCTTGAGAGGATCATCTCTATCTCTATCCCTTCTTTTGGGCTTGATCTATTTCGATCTTGCTTAAACCTCATCATCATCTCCATCCACCCATCACCACCTCCCTTTTCTTCTCTCTTTTGGCCATTTCTTGCTTGAGCTTGTTTTGGTCTTGCTTGATCTTGTCAAAGAGAACCACACCACATCTCTCTCTCTCTAAAACCCTAATCTACCATACCCCCATCAAGCCCTACACCTAATCTCCCCTCTTCACCATCCCCATGACCAAACCCTAGCTACCACCCCTCTCTCTCGGCCTCTCTCTTTTTTCTCTACCTAGCTGGCCCCACCGGCCACCCTCTCTCCCTGGCCACCTCACCCCTGCCCTAGCTACCCTCTACCCCAATCCTAAACAAACCCTACCCGAGGCTCCTCCCAACCCTAGCTCCAACCTAGCCGAGCCTCCCCTCTCCTCCTGTCTCCTCTCTCTCTGCATGGTGTGCCCCACCCCGAGCCTGGCCTACCCTACCCCACCTGGAAGCCCAGCTGCCCCTGCCCTGCCCTGCCCGACCGAGCACGTGAGGCGAGGAAGGAGGGAAAAAGGTGGCCGAGCCACCTTTTAACCTACCCACTCCCCCACGGCACCACCTCCCTCTCCCGTCCCTATCTACCACCTCACGACTCCCCTCTGCCTCCCCCAGATCCACCCCAGGTCCCTGCCGCTCCGTCCCTCTCCTCCACCGCCTCCGTCTACCCCATCGCTGGCAGAACCGTCGGCCTCCACCGCCCTTCTCCTACAGCCGGTGGCGTGGTGCTCTCTGGTGTCGAGGAAGTCGTGGACGCTCCCCTGCATCGCCCTGAACACGCTGTCGCGGAGGAGGAGCACCGAAGCCGAGGATCACCGCCGAGACCGAGCCCAAACCCTAGTCTCCGGTTCGTCTGCGTCGTCGCCAATCCACTGCGCCTCGAGCCGATCCACCTACACCGACGCACTCTCGGTGAGCTACCCAACCCCCAGACATCCTCGTCGTCGCAGCCTTGCCCTGGTCGCGCCGGACAATCCGACGAACGGCCTCTGTGCGCCGGCGTCGCGTACGTTTCTCCCCGCCATAGCGTCGCGTAAGCCCCATCTAGTCCTCGCCCACCTCCCAGACACCAACCTCCACCTAGCCCAGTGGCTGCCGCCCCGCGCGCGCGCGCCCGATCCCCGGATCGAATCCCCGCGTCGCGTCCGCGCGTGCGAGCACCGATCCGTCCGCGGAGAAGAGGAACAGTGGGGTCGGGCGTCCTTTTGCGCATAACCCCCTGCAGCTTCTTTCGGCTAAACCCGCGCTCCTTTTTGGCCCACCAGTCAGCCGCCGTTCGATCTTGCAAAAGAGCCCCCCCTAGTATCTTAGTCTCAACCCGCGCTCCCTCGCTGTGCCGCGTGGCAGCCCCACACCCGTCCGCTGGCGCGTGGGTCCGCCTGTGCCGTGGCCCCACTTGTCATTCGCTTAGGCTAGGTTAGCTTGCAGTGATAAAAGGATTCCTGCGCGCTGTGGCGCCCAGTCAGCGTTGGCCCCACCCGACAGTGGCTGTGGCTAGCTTGAGCTGAGTAACAAAAGTACTTTCTGTTTTCTGTTTTAATTCAAATCTTTTCAAATAAATTCAAATTCAAATTTAATTCTGTTTTTAAATAACTTTAAAAATATAAACCCAAATAATACAAATAATATATGTTTTCAAATCAGAAAAATGTGAGGAATTCAAATATGCCATTCAAAATATATTTTGAACATGTAAAATTCCAAGTTAATTTAAATTACAACAAAATGCCCTTTTATCTTAATTAATTAATAACTTTTGTTTTATAAGTCCAAATTTAACAAATGATATGTCTAAAATGATTAGCTCGACGAGACCTTTCTGTTTATGCATTCCTTGTTTTGTTTTGAAGCATGCATCATATAAATATAATGTGTACAGCAACTAATATGAGGTTAAAATGTGGCCAAAACTCAATAAAATGATTTAATCTTGTACTTCACACCTCACCCATGCCATGCTACTTTATTGCCATGCAAATTGTGCATCATTCATCATGGCATGATTGTTTGCTTGTCGCATTTTATCCATATGCTTGCGCACTTTATTTATGTTGGCCCTTGTTTGTTTGGTTCTTCTCCGAATAGACGCTGAGCAGGGGATTTATCAAGAGAACCAGGAGCATGTAACACCCTCAGAATCGGCCCTATGCAAGTTTCAGCGATCCCCGCCAAACCCGCATAGAAACGATTCAAAGGTGCCCACCAGGCACTTTCGTACGGGTGGAAAACGAGGTAATACATTACACAACAGTCCTCGATGGGACCCACAGAACAGGTATATATACAACAGCGACTCAATGAGTCAAGAATACAGATATAGTATACAAAGATCCAAATCACCTTGAAAACGATTGAGCGTCCGACTACGGACAAGATGCAAATGGGGCTAAGAGCCCTGAAGAATAACCAATGGCGTCCATAACCCTGCCCAGGCCAAGCCGGAAGGGTAACCCTGCTAACGACGTCGGTCTCAAACCTGCTTAAACAAAAGGGGTGCCGACAAAGGGCAAAAGAAAAGAGAGAGCGTCAGTACTGAGGCCAGTACACGACGAGACTAGAATTCGGCGGTCCTCGCCTACATAGGTATGGTGGACTGAGCGGCAGCAGCAGCATGCACTAAACAACCTATAGAGACTCGATACAACTGGCGGCTATTAGAGAGGGGTAAGAAAGACCTAATCGGAACCAACCTGATGCTACCACCAAACATACCCATCCTGGTATTTCCCCCTCGAGACCAAACGAGGAAGTCAACCGAGGAACTCACACAGTTGGCAGTTTCATTTATTCAGTTATCGTTGCAGCAATTACTAGTCAGATATAGATAGTCATCCTGATATAATAAGCAGTGGGCACTTTTAGTTAACCATTCCATTGTAGTTGCAACACTTACTAGTCAGATACAATAGCATGAGATATCCCAAAACCCAGCAGTTGTTGGTACTTTTATTTAGCCATTCCATTGCAGTGAAGCTGATTACTAGTCATATGGATACAGGTCAAATTATAACAGTAAACTTTAGTTATAGTTGTCTATGATCGAGAACTGTGCTCCAAGTCGTCCATAACCGCGGACACGGCTTTTCGAAAAGATTTAACCCTGCAGGGGTGCACCAAAGTATCCACACGCGATTAGCATGAGATATCCACACGCACTTCGACCCTTTTTGCCAGATCAATTAACATACACCCATCGGTATGTCGGCGGGGCCTAAGTCATGACGTTTCCCAGACCCAAAGTAAGTACATGGGGGCCACCCCACTAAGTCGAACCCGCAACGAAGTCGGCCGGTCTCCGAGACGGACTTAGGGTTTGTGGAGCCGGCTGTAAACGACTGGGAACCCGAAACTCTCGGGCTTGTCGATACAGCGAAAACGGGTCACGATCCTAAACAGTACAGTGTGCTATCCATCGCACAATTTAAATAAAGCAGTAAAACATGGCATAAGTACAGAATAGTAAATAAAACCTCAAACTAGTTGTGGCCCCCAGTACAATACTTGGAATCAGGTACTAAATCGATGGGGTGCCCACACATCCCACATGTGGTTAGCGCGCTCGATCTCGGAACAGGTGTCAAGAACTCGGGGTCCTACGGGACACCAGTGAGCGGTCGGAAACCAAATATTGTCTATCACCCACCGGTGCCTCTGCATTACCTACTTCCATTTTAGTTATTAAACAATAATTAAAGTTATAACCATCTCCAACATAAAGCTTATGGCAGCCTTCCAACAACTGTGGTACTTGACGACACGCAACAGCACTTGAGCAAGCGACTACGACGCGCAAGTCCAACTATCTACCAAACAACAGGTAATAGGATGTGGCCAAGGCAATATAAGGCTGCAAGGGATATCACGGGTACGAAAACTAGAGCATCGCAACACAGATAGCAATAGATCAACAGGAGGGAAATAAAGACTATAAAAGTAAGATAGGTAGAAAGGGGGAGATGCTCGCCTGAAAACATTGTCGAAGGTTCAACCGAAGATCGGGGCGAAGCTCACATCAACTCAACGGCCTTATCCGCGAAGAAGCAAAACACTAGAATAAACACCGGATGCAATATTTAATACTACGGTAGAAAATCGGCATGATGCATGTATGATGTATGACATGGCAAGGTGCGATGCAATTGGGCAATATTAAGTGGAACCGGGGTCCCGACATTTTAATTAGGTGACTTAAGTTGTTTTACTACCCCGCAATTTAAATGTTATTTTAACATGGCAAAGATGGCACCGGTTCGCTACACAAATTTAAATGAGGCCAATATGAGAATAGATTTGCCCGCATATGGGCCCCATATTTAATTATGAGGTGAATCGGCATAAGGCCCCCAAACCACACGACAATAGGCATGCATGAACATTTAATATGCGACAAGTTGTATTATATTATAAAATAGGGTTTCGGGAAGGGCTTCACACATTAGGGTTCGGCGAGCTTGGGGTTCCGGGGTTCGGGGTCGGTCTCAGGGTCCGGATCTGGGGTTCGGCCTCGGCGGGATCGTTCTCAGATAACGGAGGTAGATCTTGGCGTTCCGGGAGGAGGTCTTGGTTCGGCGTCGGGCGCATCGGACTCGCCCTGGTCGGTGTCGATCTTGTCGTTGCGAAGATCTTGTCGGGCCCGCGCCATCAAGTCGGTCTTGGCGTCCGGGAGGAGAACTTGGCGTCCGCGAGGAAGTACTTGGCGAATCCGTGTCTACGACCTTGGCGTCCAGGGGGGAAAGTGCTCGATGTTCCGTGAGGTAGACCTTGTCGCATCCGTGGTCTTCGGGCCCGCAGGATCGAGGCGTCAAATTCCGGGAAGGCGATCTTGGGGTATCATCCTGATCATCGGTGGAGAACTTGGGGCTCGACAACGGGGTCTTCAGGGTTCCATGTCGGAGTACTTGTTGTTTCGTGAACTGGAACTTGTGTCGATGGCCTTCGAGCGGCAGTGACTCTAGAAGATCTTGCGGGTACTTGACAAAATCAATCTTGTCATCGGGGGCCATGTTGAAGATCCTGTGGTCGGTGATGTTCGTGGATCGTTAGCCGATGGTCTTAGGTCGCACCGAACCAGAGTATCCCTTGTCCGACCTTCCACTATCTTGGCATCTGCGACCCAGAGAAGCACAGCTAGAACAGGGCAGCGGCTCTGCAGGGACCTCGGCGACGCTGGGACACAGAGGACGGCGGCGCTCGGGGAGGTCGCGGGCGGCCGACGCACCGGAGGACGAGGGCGTGGGGCCGCGGGAGGGGACGCCGGCGAGCTGCTGCAGGCCGCGCCTGCGGACAGAGAGGGCCGACGCGGTACAGGAAGGCGCAGAGGGAGGCGGCCCAGCGGACGAGGACGGCGGCCGACGGGGAGCTCGCAGGCGGCCGGCGGGGCGAGCTCTGGCGGGGACGCGGGCGTCGCCGGAGACCTGAGGCCGGCGGAGGCGGAACTGGAGGGGGCGGGGAGCGCCGGAGACGGCGCGGGCCGTGGGTCGACGGAGGCGGGGTCAGGCGAGGCGCGGCCGGAGGCGGAGTCCAGCGGCCGGAGGAGGGCCGGCGCCGACGCGGGGGAGGCGGGCGGACGGCGGGCACGGAGGAGCTCGAGGGGGACGGTCCGGCGAGGGGAGCGGAGGCGGCGGGGCGACGCGGCTCGGGGTCGTCGAGGACGCGCCGGCGGAGGGCGGCTCCGGTGAGGCAGGGGGCGGCTCGGGCCAGAGGAGGGGCCGGGGGCGTGGAAGATGAGGATCCGGCGACGAGGGGGCGGAGAGGCTGTCGGGGCGAGCGGGGAGGAAGGAGAGAGGAGAAGGAGGTGGCCAGGGGGAGTGGGGTCGGGCGGGGCCCGCCCGGGTGGGACCAGGTGGTCAGGGGGGATCGGCGGGTGGGGTGGGGTGCGTGTGTGTGTGAGCGCTTGGGGCCAGAGTTGAGTGGGGAATGGGGTGAGAGGAGAGAGAGGTGGCTGGGGTGACGTGGCAGCTGGGGGTTGGCTGGAGGGAAGGAAGAGAGTGAGGTGGCGGCCAGGGATTGGTGGGGGTGATGTGGCTGGAGGGTGGGTAGACTAGGACTGGGTAGCAAAGGGTTTTAGGGTGGACCGATTTATTTCTGGGGGTGGTCGTTCGGGTCGAATCGGCCCGTTCGACTGCCCCTACTAAAATAATTTAACATTTTATTTATTTTAAAAGCACCGTTTGCAAACCGATAGCAGACAAACAAAAATAATCCGGAGACCCGGGTTTTGCGTTTGAACAAAGACGGGACGTTTAGAAACATGAACCGGTTTTTCCGCAAATAATTTTATGCAAGCAAATGCAAGATGATGACGATGCTCAAATGCAATATGGCATGATGACATGAGCATGCGGTTATGATGATGCAATGCACAAAAACAACGCGATTTTCTAGTAGTGGTTTTGCGGGATGCCACAGAGCACTACCCAGATCCATCCCTTGCTTCAACTGAGCTGCCAGGCAAGCACTACCACATGCTTGCATACATATAGTACCTATTGCCTCTATCTTATTCTTGCACCATTGAGTCGCGATTGCATTAAATTGAATCCCAAGTATTGCATAGCCTTTACTTTTAAACCCCACCGCAGCTTGTTCCCCCATCCCATGAGCCATTACTACAGGAGTTGTTTGAGCCATGCGAGTAGTAGAACAGCATGTGTAGGGTATGTGAGTGTCTGATGGATAACGAGGTACCTAAACAACTTAACCTGAGTAGTAATGGGATAACTAATGAAAGTGGCATCGGTGAGCCATATTCGCTATTTGGTTTTTCAGGCTCACTTGTGTCCCGTAGGACCCCGAGTACTTGATTCCTGTTCCTTGAATATTCGCGCTATCCACATCCGGGAGGCTTATGAACCCCCCTGAGCCAGAGCTTGATTCATTCTTATTTCTTGAGGGCCACAAACTAGTTTGAGGTTTTATTTACTATCCTGTACTTATGCCATGCTTTACTGCTTTATTTAAAATTGTGCGAGGAGCACACTGTACTGTTTAGGAAAGCGGAGTGTTTTCGCGGTGTCGACAAGCCCAGTCACATTTTCGGGTTCCCAGTCGTTCACAGCCATTGACGCAAACCTTGAGGCCGTCTCGGAGTCAGCTAACTTCGTTGCGGGTAGCTCAATGGGGTGGCCCCCTGAAATATTTCTGAATCCTGTGATCGCTTTGTCGTGACTGCCTCGTTGGGTTTTGATTTGGTTTTTCCGAGGCATATCGAGTGTGTGTTGCTATTTGTGCACCCCTGCAGGGTAAAACTTTCTGAAAGCCGTGTCCGCGGTTATGGACGACTTGGAGCACAGTTTCTCGATCATAGACAAGCATAACTAAAGTACCGTTTTTAACTTGACTAGACTAGGTACCTGACTAGTAAATAGTGCAACACTCATGGAATGGTTAATAAAACTGCCAACGGATGGGGGTTGTTCGTCCGCTTCCTCGTCGGTAAGCGAGGAGGAGGATGGATCTGTTAAGATTACCATTATAACTGTTATAACTGTTGTTACTAATTCACGGACATCCGTCTATCTCTGGTTAGGCGGATGGTTAGCGAGTATCTATAGAACTGTTAGGGTTTACCTTTTGCTGCAATTGCGTCACCCCTGGTTGTGTCCCCTTTAGAGGCATAAAGACTTGCTGAGTACCCCTAGGGTCTCACACGATAAATTATTGGTTCAGATGAACATGTACATTCACAAGATGGATACTGGGTGGAAGAGACGGACGATGTGGGCAACGATCATTCGGTGTAGAGATTCCGGGAACGGGGATCCGTGAGATCTGTGGGAGGGATGTGCTTATTTATGGGGCATCTTATGCCGATTTGCTTCTTATCCGTACTCGGATTTTGTCTTCCGCTTCCGCTTGATACTCTGATGTTTGATGTATGAGGAGATATCCTAAACTATTATATCTATCTAGGATATTTGGATCTTGCCGTATGGCGTTGCTATATTTCCTTTCTTTCTAGATGGAATGGCTCTGATGTACTATTGTATGGTGGCTTGCATACATACTCATTTGTGTATGTAGTTGATCCCTTCGCCTGCCGATTACGCCGCCCGTTCTTGTCCCGATGTTTGGAAATGGTTGGGACGGCCGAAAGGTCTACCTGTGAGTGGCATTTGGGCCCTACCGTACTATTTCAACCATTTCTGCTCATCCAGGCTTGTAACTAGGAGCGTAATTCACCGAGGTAGTTACAATTGGTATCAGAGCCATCCCGCCCCTCAGGGTCTCAGCCAAATGGTCGTTGTCAGTCTAGCAATTATTTTGGTAGCTATGTATATTAGGGAAAAACAAAACGCGAGAGTAGGACTGCTTCCACTTTTCTTCTTACCCAACCACCACCCTTTTCTGGTAAGGAAGTGTAACGTTTTCAATCCTCTTCTCAAAATTCAAACTAGGATTCACGTGTTCTGGGTTTCCGTAGTACCATAGGTTGTGTATCTGTGTGTGTGTGAGTGTGTGTGTGTAATCCCTTGTCTATCTGTTGCATCCAAGTTGTTATCACCATCTGCCTTTGGTTATCAACTGTTGGTACATTCCATACCGACAGGCTTTTGCAAACCGACGCGATCTATCCGATTCGTTGTATACCGCCGCGATCTGTCTTACTCTTTGTTATCCGACGTCATCTTGTTTGGGGTGTTCGTTTCCGTAGTTGCTAATCTTTAGGTTCATCGTGAGAAGAAAGTGTTGGGATATGTGTTTTACTTATTCATATGCGGAGTAATGATTTGAGTGCGGGATGGAGTCGCGACCATACCACTACTCTTATCATTCGCTCTTGTATATTAAATGGGTAGAGTCACTAATCTTGATTCGCTAAGTGATTTTGCGCATCTATTGGTATTTTAATGCCGAAATTTGTGGAAAAAATTTCTTTGATACATTTGTGTACCACACTCCTTTTCAGTCGTGTGCGATATGCTTAATATCTTCTAGGTGCTTTGAACTTCGTTGATATTTTAATATCATCTTAGTAAATTGTATCCTTTAATCTTGATTAATTCCATCTTGGTACTATTTTGGATTATTATTATTCTCCATCATAGTACTGACTTGTGTTTTATATCAATAACAGGATGGCACCACCACGCCGTTCTTAGGAGGACATACAACCTGAACTGGGGGCAGCATTGTCAAGCATCGCCAATGCCTTGGCAGCAATGCAGCAGAACCAGCAACGTTTTGAGGAAAGTGTCAGGAGGAATGAGTTTGTTCTGCTACCTCCACCTCCCAAGTGAGGAGACATCAAAATCTTCCTGAAGTTCAACCCACGCCAGTTTGATGTTTCTGATCAACCACTTGATGCTGATGATTGGTTGCGTGAGATGTCAAGGCTACTGGTGACTGCTGATGTTCCTGAGCCAGAATGGGTAAAGTGTGCTACTCACCTTCTGAAGGGAGACGCAGCTCTCTGGTGGGAGAATTACCTGAAGGCAAACTGCACTGGTTTTCAGCCTACTTGGGAACAGTTCACTGGAGCTTTCAAAGAGCAGTATCTGTCAGAAATTGTCATGGAGAGGATGAAGGAAGTGTTTCTCAACCTCAAGCAGGGTAATGATAATGTCAATACCTACATCAGGAACTTCATGAACCTTTCTCGTTATGGTGGCGATGAGATCTCTGATGACAAGAAGAAGCAAAAGAGGTTCAGGCAAGGGCTCAATGCATCGATTAAGTATGCAATCACACATGCAAGGCCGGCGTATTTTATGGAACTTTAGCATACAGCTCTGCAGGAAGAGGCAAGTAGGCAAGTGTTTGAGGAATCAAAGAAACACAGCCGTGATGCAGCAGGCTCTTCAGCTATGTCAGCTCCTTCTAAGCGTCGTGTTTGGGTTCCTAACACCCCACCGTCGCTCCCGGCTCCACCAAGACCTTCAAGCTACGCGGCAAGGCCACCAAACTTCCTCACTGCTGCTCCCAGGGGCTACAACCACCACTACCCTGGAGCGCCTGGCGGAGTCCTTGGCTATGTTGCTCCACGTCCAGCTGGTGCTTGTTACACTTGTGGAGACACTGGGCATCAAAGCTGGAACTGTCCGATGAAGAACAAGGCTCTTCCTCCACCACCTCCAAGATCTGCGGCAAGCTCTCCTTTGGTTCATGCACCACCACCTCGGGCTCTCAACATCAACACCAAGCCCGGGTCTACTGTTGCTCGTGCCAACTACATCAACGCCGCTCAAGCTGAGCATGCACCTGGAGTTGTGATGGGTATGCTTCCCGTTAACTCAGTCCCTGCACGAGTTTTGTTCGACTCTGGTGCATCGCATTCTTTTGTGTCAACCAAGTTTGCAGATGAGAATGAGTTAGCTATGGATCCTCTCCTCAAGCGGTTAATGGTCCTTTCTCCTGGAGCAACAATGGCAGCTTCTAAAGTCAGCCATGGCAATCAAATTGAGATTGGTGGCTCTTCGTTCTCGGCTTCCTTGATTGTTCTGGGCAATTCTGACATTGATGTCATCTTGGGCATGGATTGGTTGATAGCAAATGCAGCTGTGATTGATTGTGCTGAACGCTCGGTTTCTCTGAAGATTCCTGAAGGCCATATAGTCTATTCTCCAAGTCTGACTCCTGCTATCCAGCTTTTCTCTTTGGCGGCTCTGAATGTTGATGCTATGGAAGCTATTCAGAGTGTTCCGGTGGTCTGTGAGTTCCCAGATGTCTTTCCTGAAGAGTTGCCAGGTATGCCTCCGGATCGTGAGGTTGAGTTTGTTATTGAGCTTGAACCTGGTACCGCTCCTATCTCCAAGCGGCCTTATAAAATGGGTCCTGCTGAGTTGGCTGAACTCAAACGTCAGCTTGATGAACAAGAGAAGTTGGGTTTCATTCAACACAGTACTTCTTCTTGGGGTAGCCCAACCCTCTTTGTGAAGAAGCGAGACCAGACTGATAGACTTTGTGTTGACTATCGGGCTCTCAATGCTAAAACCATCAAGAATAAGTATCCCCTTCCGCGGATTAATGATCTCTTTGATCAGCTAGCTGGAGCTGTGGTATTCTCTAAGCTTGACTTGAGAAGTGGTTATCACCAAATCAGGATTCGCAAGGAAGATGTTCCTAAGACAGCTTTCACCACCCGCTATGGCCTGTATGAGTACACGGTCATGTCTTTCGGCCTCACCAACGCACCTGCCACCTTCTCGAGGCTCATGAACTCGGTTTTCATGGAGTATCTTGACAAGTTCGTTGTGGTATATCTGGATGACATCCTAGTCTATTCTAAGTCAAAGGAAGAGCATGAAGAACACCTTCGGTGTGTCTTAAACAAGCTTCGTGAGAACCGCTTGTATGCAAAGTTCTCCAAGTGTGAGTTTTGGCTGCCTCAAGTAACCTATCTTGGTCACGTCATCTCTGCCAAGGGCATTGCAGTCAATCCGGAAACTGTGAAGACATTTGTTGAATGTCTTCCTCCTGTTAATGTCAAAGAAGTGCGGAGTTTCCTTGGTTTGGCTAGTTATTGCCGTCGCTTCGTTCAGAACTTTTCGAAGATAGCGAAGCCTCTTACCGATCTCCTCAAGAAAGGCAAGAAATATCTTTGGACTCCTGCATGTCAAGCAAGCTTTGAGACACTCAAAGAGAAGCTCACTTCCACACCAGTCTTGGTTCCTCCGGATACATCCAAGCCGTTCCAGATTTTCTGTGACGCCTCTTTGCATGGATTGGGTGCGGTCCTTATGAAAGAAAAACAAGTTGTTGCTTATGCCTCTCGCCAGTTGAAGACGCATGAGATCAACTATCCTACACATGACCTCGAGCTCGCAGCAGTTGTCTTTGCTTTGAAAGTATGGAGGCACTACTTGCTTGGTAACCGTTGTGAGATCTTTTCTGATCACAAGAGTCTGAAGTATATCTTTACTCAGCCTGATCTCAACCTTCGGCAGAGGAGATGGATTGAAGCAATCAATGATTTTGATTTGACCATCAACTACACTCCGGGCAAAGCTAATGTCATGGCAGATGCTCTCAGCCGCAAAGCCTATGTCAACAACCTCATGATGGAAGAGCAACAGCCTCTCTTGTGCGAGGAATTCCGTCAGCTCAACCTTGAAATTGTGGAACAAGGGTATCTCCTGAACCTTCTAGCAACCCCTCTCTTGGAAGAAAAGGTTCGCTCCTTTCAGCTTGGTGATCCGTACACAAGAAAGATCATCTCCAGGATTCAGCTTCCGAAGTATGAGTCCTTCCACGTCGATGATCAAGGCACGCTTTTCTTTGAACACCGGATGTTTGTTCCGAACTACCCGGGTTTGAGAGAGAAAGTTCTCAAGGAGGCGCATGATTCTGTTCTTTCTATCCACCCTGGCAGCACAAAGATGTACATGGACTTGAAAACACAATATTGGTGGCCTGGTTTGAAACGATATTGTGCCAAGTATGTCTCAGAGTGTGATGTCTGCCGCAGAGTGAAAGCTGTTCATCAGAAACCTTCCGGTCTTCTACAGCCATCGAAACCCCCGGAATGGAAATGGGAGAAAGTGGAGATGGACTTCATCACTGGTTTCCCAAGGTCGCAGAAGGGCAACAATGCAATCTTTGTTGTCATTGACAGGCTTTCTAAAGTGGCTCACTTCTTCCCCGTCAAGGAAACCATTTCTGCAATTCAGTTGGCTGAGCTCTATATCAACAGAATTGTCTCTCTGTATGGGGTTCCGCTTGAGATCAGTTCAGACCGTGGAAGCATCTTCACTTCCAAGTTCTGGGAAAGTTTCCAAAATGCTTTGGGAACAAAGTTGAACTTCAGCACAGCTTACCACCCTCAGTCGCAAGGACAAGTTGAAAGGATCAATCAGATTCTGGAGGATATGCTTCGTGCTTGCGTCATCTCTTTTGGCATGAAGTGGGAAGAATGTCTTCCTTATGCTGAATTCTCTTACAACAACAGCTTCCAGAAAAGTCTAAAGATGGCACCATTTGAGGCTCTCTATGGTCGCAAATGCAGAACTCCGATTGGTTGGTCAGGTGCAGGAGAAAGAATTTTGTTTGGCCCTGACATTGTGACTCAAGCGGAGGAGAAGGTTCACATCATCCTTGAAAATCTGAGGATTGCTCAAAGTCGCCAGAAGAGCAATTATGACAAGAAGCACACGGACATGGAGTATGTCCCTGGTGATCTCGTTTACCTTCGTGTCACTCCCATGAGAGGCACGCACCGTTTTGGTATCAAAGGGAAGCTGGCTCCTAGATACATCGGTCCTTTCAAAATTCGTGGAAGAAGAGGAGAAGTTGCTTATGCTCTTGAGCTCCCGGAAAAACTCAAAGTCCATGATGTTTTCCACATCTCTCAGCTCAAGAAGTGCTTCAAGGATCCTGGCAGGACCGTGGATCATGAGCTTATCAATCTCCAAGAAGACCTGTCTTATCAAGAACACCCCACAAAATCCCTTGAAGTCGCAGAAAGAAGGACTCGCAACAAGTCCATCAAGTTCTGCAAGGTGCAGTGGTCGCACCATTCCGTTGATGAATCCACTTGGGAACGTGAAGATGAGATCCGTGCCAAGTATCCTACCCTCTTTGTGTCTTCTTCTTCTTCCTAGAATCTCGGGGCGAGATTCCTGTTTAGTGGGGGAGAGTTGTAGCATCCCAATTGTCTAACAATTGTAATGCTACTGGGTCTAGTAATATAATGGCTACTTCAAACATATACTTGTTGCATCATCATTATATCATGCTCATGTCATCATGCCACCTTGCATTTGAGCATCATATAAAACCCTTTTTGTTTTGGTTCTTATCTCATATGCATTGTAAATTGTATTTGCCTCTTGATATTGTATTTGGTTCTTGATATATTGTTTAATGCCCAAGTTGAGTTGGGGGCATATCTTTTATTAACTCCACCACCTTTTCTTTCACCACCTTATAATTCCACCATCCAACTAAATATGAGCTTTGCACTTTATTTGAGTTTACCTCTAGCTCATGTGGGTTGGGATGGATCCAATTCTTTTCCACATGCTCTCATCTTAGCATCATGTTGTTTTCACATTATTGGTATATGAGAGCCACTTGGCCACCTTTGCATGCCTTGTGAGTGGAACCCTTTTTCCTAGCTTCCATATGGATTATTATGGATTTATGCTCACGTGGGAATATTTTTGGGTCTAGTAATCATCTAGTGGAACATACACACTAGCATGTCCCATTTTATTTCAAACATGGCCATCTCCAACTACTCCACATGGGGCATCCTTTCATTCCTTTGCTTAGGCCTTACTCCACATTTTGGAATGCATAATAATAATGCCATGAAATAATATTGTTTTCACAAGAATCAACATGGTATTAAATATTTGCATGGGCCATGCAAGTGCCACCTTTTTCTAGTATTTGGTTTTTATTTGAATCTTGAGAGGATCATCTCTATCTCTATCCCTTCTTTTGGGCTTGATATATTTAGATCTTGCTTAAACCTCATCATCATCTCCATCCACCCATCACCACCTCCCTTTTCTTCTCTCTTTTGGCCATTTCTTGCTTGAGCTTGTTTTGGTCTTGCTTGATCTTGTCAAAGAGAACCACACCACATCTCTCTCTCTCTAAAACCCTAATCTACCATACCCCCATCAAGCCCTACACCTAATCTCCCCTCTTCACCATCCCCATGACCAAACCCTAGCTACCACCCCTCTCTCTCGGCCTCTCTCTTTTTTCTCTACCTAGCTGGCCCCACCGGCCACCCTCTCTCCCTGGCCACCTCACCCCTGCCCTAGCTACCCTCTACCCCAATCCTAAACAAACCCTACCCGAGGCTCCTCCCAACCCTAGCTCCAACCTAGCCGAGCCTCCCCTCTCCTCCTGTCTCCTCTCTCTCTGCATGGTGTGCCCCACCCCGAGCCTGGCCTGCCCTACCCCAGCTGGAAGCCCAGCTGCCCCTGCCCTGCCCTGCCCGACCGAGCACGTGAGGCGAGGAAGGAGGGAAAAAGGTGGCCGAGCCACCTTTTAACCTACCCACTCCCCCACGGCACCACCTCCCTCTCCCGTCCCTATCTACCACCTCACGACTCCCCTCTGCCTCCCCCAGATCCACCCCAGGTCCCTGCCGCTCCGTCCGTCTCCTCCACCGCCTCCGTCTACCCCATCGCCGGCAGAACCGTCGGCCTCCACCGCCCTTCTCCTACAGCCGGTGGCGTGGTGCTCTCTGGTGTCGAGGAAGTCGTGGATGCTCCCCTGCATCGCCCTGAACACGCTGTCGCGGAGGAGGAGCACCGAAGCCGAGGATCACCGCCGAGACCGAGCCCAAACCCTAGTCTCCGGTTCGTCTGCGTCGTCGCCAATCCACTGCGCCTCGAGCCGATCCACCTACACCGACGCACTCTCGGTGAGCTACCCAACCCCCAGACATCCTAGTCGTCGCAGCCTTGCCCTGGTCGCGCCGGACAATCCGACGAACGGCCTCTGTGCGCCGGCGTCGCGTACGTTTCTCCCCGCCATAGTGTCGCGTAAGCCCCATCTAGTCCTCGCCCACCTCCCAGACACCAACCTCCACCTAGCCCAGTGGCTGCCGCCCCGCGCGTGCACGCCAGATCCCCGGATCGAATCCCCGCGTCGCGTCCGCGCGTGCGAGCACCGATCCGTCCGCGGAGAAGAGGAACAGTGGGGTCGGGCGTCCTTTTGCGCATAACCCCCTGCAGCTTCTTTCGGCTAAACCCGCGCTCCTTTTTGGCCCACCAGTCAGCCGCCGTTCGATCTTGCAAAAGAGCCCCCCTAGTATCTTAGTCTCAACCCGCGCTCCCTCGCTGTGCCGCGTGGCAGCCCCACACCCGTCCGCTGGCGCGTGGGTCCGCCTGTGCCGTGGCCCCACATGTCATTCGCTTAGGCTAGGTTAGCTCGCAGTGATAAAAGGATTCCTGCGCGCTGTGGCGCCCAGTCAGCGTTGGCCCCACCCGACAGTGGCTGTGGCTAGCTTGAGCTGAGTAACAAAAGTACTTTTTGTTTTCTGTTTTAATTCAAATCTTTTCAAATAAATTCAAATTCAAATTTAATTCTGTTTTTAAATAACTTTAAAAATATAAACCCAAATAATACAAATAATATATGTTTTCAAATCAGAAAAATGTGAGGAATTCAAATATGCCATTCAAAATATATTTTGAACATGTAAAATTCCAAGTTAATTTAAATTACAACAAAATGCCCTTTTATCTTAATTAATTAATAACTTTTGTTTTATAAGTCCAAATTTAACAAATGATATGTCTAAAATGATTAGCTCGACGAGACCTTTCTGTTTATGCATTCCTTGTTTTGTTTTGAAGCATGCATCATATAAATATAATGTGTACAGCAACTAATATGAGGTTAAAATGTGGCCAAAACTCAATAAAATGATTTAATCTTGTACTTCACACCTCACCCATGCCATGCTACTTTATTGCCATGCAAATTGTGCATCATTCATCATGGCATGATTGTTTGCTTGTCGCATTTTATCCATATGCTTGCGCACTTTATTTATGTTGGCCCTTGTTTGTTTGGTTCTTCTCCGAATAGACGCTGAGCAGGGGATTTATCAAGAGAACCAGGAGCACTACCCAGATCCATCCCTTGCTTCAACTGAGCTGCCAGGCAAGCACTACCACATGCTTGCATACATATAGTACCTATTGCCTCTATCTTATTCTTGCACCATTGAGTCGCGATTGCATTAAATTGAATCCCAAGTATTGCATAGCCTTTACTTTTAAACCCCACCGCAGCTTGTTCCCCCATCCCATGAGCCATTACTACAGGAGTTGTTTGAGCCATGCGAGTAGTAGAACAGCATGTGTAGGGTATGTGAGTGTCTGATGGATAACGAGGTACCTAAACAACTTAACCTGAGTAGTAATGGGATAACTAATGAAAGTGGCATCGGTGAGCCATATTCGCTATTTGGTTTTTCAGGCTCACTTGTGTCCCGTAGGACCCCGAGTACTTGATTCCTGTTCCTTGAATATTCGCGCTATCCACATCCGGGAGGCTTATGAACCCCCCTGAGCCATAGCTTGATTCATTCTTATTTCTTGAGGGCCACAAACTAGTTTGAGGTTTTACTTACTATCCTGTACTTATGCCATGCTTTACTGCTTTATTTAAAATTGTGCGAGGAGCACACTGTACTGTTTAGGAAAGCGGAGTGTTTTCGCGGTGTCGACAAGCCCAATCACATTTTCGGGTTCCCAGTCGTTCACAGCCATTGACGCAAACCTTGAGGCCGTCTCGGAGTCAGCTAACTTCGTTGCGGGTAGCTCAATGAGGTGGCCCCCTGAAATATTTCTGAATCCTGTGATCGCTTTGTCGTGACTGCCTCGTTGGGTTTTGATTTGGTTTTTCCGAGGCATATCGAGTGTGTGTTGCTATTTGTGCACCCCTGCAGGGTAAAACTTTCTGAAAGCCGTGTCCGCGGTTATGGACGACTTGGAGCACAGTTTCTCGATCATAGACAAGCATAACTAAAGTACCGTTTTTAACTTGACTAGACTAGGTACCTGACTAGTAAATAGTGCAACACTCATGGAATGGTTAATAAAACTGCCAACGGATGGGGGTTGTTCGTCCGCTTCCTCGTCGGTAAGCGAGGAGGAGGATGGATCTGTTAAGATTACCATTATAACTGTTATAACTGTTGTTACTAATTCACGGACATCCGTCTATCTCTGGTTAGGCGGATGGTTAGCGAGTATCTATAGAACTGTTAGGGTTTACCTTTTGCTGCAATTGCGTCACCCCTGGTTGTGTCCCCTTTAGAGGCATAAAGACTTGCTGAGTACCCCTAGGGTCTCACACGATAAATTATTGGTTCAGATGAACATGTACATTCACAAGATGGATACTGGGTGGAAGAGACGGACGATGTGGGCAACGATCATTCGGTGTAGAGATTCCGGGAACGGGGATCCGTGAGATCTGTGGGAGGGATGTGCTTATTTATGGGGCATCTTATGCCGATTTGCTTCTTATCCGTACTCGGATTTTGTCTTTCGCTTCCGCTTGATACTCTGATGTTTGATGTATGAGGAGATATCCTAAACTATTATATCTATCTAGGATATTTGGATCTTGCCGTATGGCGTTGCTATATTTCCTTTCTTTCTAGATGGAATGGCTCTGATGTACTATTGTATGGTGGCTTGCATACATACTCATTTGTGTATGTAGTTGATCCCTTCGCCTGCCGATTACGCCGCCCGTTCTTGTCCCGATGTTTGGAAATGGTTGGGACGGCCGAAAGGTCTACCTGTGAGTGGCATTTGGGCCCTACCGTACTATTTCAACCATTTCTGCTCATCCAGGCTTGTAACTAGGAGCGTAATTCACCGAGGTAGTTACAATTGGTATCAGAGCCATCCCGCCCCTCAGGGTCTCAGCCAAATGGTCGTTGTCAGTCTAGCAATTATTTTGGTAGCTATGTATATTAGGGAAAAACAAAACGCGAGAGTAGGACTGCTTCCACTTTTCTTCTTACCCAACCACCACCCTTTTTTGGTAAGGAAGTGAAACGTTTTCAATCCTCTTCTCAAAATTCAAACTAGGATTCACGTGTTCTGGGTTTCCGTAGTACCATAGGTTGTGTATCTGTGTGTGTGTGTGAGTGTGTGTGTAATCCCTTGTCTATCTGTTGCATCCAAGTTGTTATCACCATCTGCCTTTGGTTATCAACTGTTGGTACATTCCATACCGACAGGCTTTTGCAAACCGACGCGATCTATCCGATTCGTTGTATACCGCCGCGATCTGTCTTACTCTTTGTTATCCGACGTCATCTTGTTTGGGGTGTTCGTTTCCGTAGTTGCTAATCTTTAGGTTCATCGTGAGAAGAAAGTGTTGGGATATGTGTTTTACTTATTCATATGCGGAGTAATGATTTGAGTGCGGGATGGAGTCGCGACCATACCACTACTCTTATCATTCGCTCTTGTATATTGAATGGGTAGAGTCACTAATCTTGATTCGTTAAGTGATTTTGCGCATCTATTGGTATTTTAATGCCGAAATTTGTGGAAAAATTTTCTTTGATATATTTGTGTACCACACTCCTTTTCAGTCGTGTGCGATATGCTTAATATCTTCTAGGTGCTTTGAACTTCATTGATATTTTAATATCATCTTAGTAAATTGTATCCTTTAATCTTGATTAATTCCATCTTGGTACTATTTTGGATTATTATTATTCTCCATCATAGTACTGACTTGTGTTTTATATCAATAACAGGATGGCACCACCACGCCGTTCTGAGGAGGACATACAACCTGAACTGGGGGCAGCGTTGTCAAGCATCGCCAATGCCTTGGCAGCAATGCAGCAGAACCAGCAGCGTTTTGAGGAAAGTGTCAGGAGGAATGAGTTTGTTCCGCTACCTCCACCTCCCAAGTGAGGAGACATCAAAAGCTTCCTGAAGTTCAACCCACGCCAGTTTGATGTTTCTGATCAACCACTTGATGCTGATGATTGGTTACGTGAGATGTCAAGGCTACTGGTGACTGCTGATGTTCCTGAGCCAGAATGGGTAAAGTGTGCTACTCACCTTCTGAAGGGAGACGCAACTCTCTGGTGGGAGAATTACCTGAAGGCAAACTGCACTGGTTTTCAGCCTACTTGGGAACAGTTCACTGGAGCTTTCAAAGAGCAGTATCTGTCAGAAATTGTCATGGAGAGGATGAAGGAAGTGTTTCTCAACCTCAAGCAGGGCAATGATAATGTCAATACCTACATCAGGAACTTCATGAACCTTTCTCGTTATGGTGGCGATGAGATCTCTGATGACAAGAAGAAGCAAAAGAGGTTCAGGCAAGGGCTCAATGCATCGATTAAGTATGCAATCACACATGCAAGGCCGGCGTCTTTTCTGGAACTTCAGCATACAGATCTGCAGGAAGAGGCAAGTAGGCAAGTGTTTGAGGAATCAAAGAAACACAGCCGTGATGCAGCAGGCTCTTCAGCTATGTCAGCTCCTTCTAAGCGTCGTGTTTGGGTTCCTAACACCCCACCGTCGCTCCCGGCTCCACCAAGACCTTCAAGCTACGCGGCAAGGCCACCAAACTTCCTCACTGCTGCTCCCAGGGGCTACAACCACCACTACCCTGGAGCGCCTGGCGGAGTCCCTGGCTATGTTGCTCCACGTCCAGCTGGTGCTTGTTACACTTGTGGAGACACTGGGCATCAAAGCTGGAACTGTCCGATGAAGAACAAGGCTCTTCCTCCACCACCTCCAAGATCTGCGGCAAGCTCTCCTTTGGTTCGTGCACCACCACCTCGGGCTCTCAACATCAACACCAAGCCCGGGTCTACTGTTGCTCATGCCAAGTGCATCAACGCCGCTCAAGCTGAGCATGCACATGGAGTTGTGATGGGTATGCTTCCCGTTAACTCAGTCCCTGCACGAGTTTTGTTCGACTCTGGTGCATCGCATTCTTTTGTGTCAACCAAGTTTGCAGATGAGAATGAGTTAGCTATGGATCCTCTCCTCAAGCAGTTAATGGTCCTTTCTCCTGGAGCAACAATGGCAGCTTCTAAAGTCAGCCATGGCAATCAAATTGAGATTGGTGGCTCTTCGTTCTCGGCTTCCTTGATTGTTCTGGGCAATTCTGACATTGATGTCATCTTGGGCATGGATTGGTTGACAGCAAATGCAGCTGTGATTGATTGTGCTGAACGCTCGGTTTCTCTGAAGATTCCTGAAGGCCATATAGTCTATTCTCCATGTCTGACTCCTGCTATCCAGCTTTTCTCTTTGGCGGCTCTGAATGTTGATGCTATGGAAGCTATTCAGAGTGTTCCGGTGGTCTGTGAGTTCCCAGATGTCTTTCCTGAAGAGTTGCCAGGTATGCCTCCGGATCGTGAGGTTGAGTTTGTTATTGAGCTTGAACCTGGTACCGCTCCTATCTCCAAGCGGCCTTATAAAATGGGTCCTGCTGAGTTGGCTGAACTCAAACGTCAGCTTGATGAACAAGAGAAGTTGGGTTTCATTCAACACAGTACTTCTTCTTGGGGTAGCCCAACCCTCTTTGTGAAGAAGCGAGACCAGACTGATAGACTTTGTGTTGACTATCGGGCTCTCAATGCTAAAACCATCAAGAATAAGTATCCCCTTCCGCGGATTAATGATCTCTTTGATCAGCTAGCTGGAGCTGTGGTATTCTCTAAGCTTGACTTGAGAAGTGGTTATCACCAAATCAGGATTCGCAAGGAAGATGTTCCTAAGACAGCTTTCACCACCCGCTATGGCCTGTATGAGTACACGGTCATGTCTTTCGGCCTCACCAACGCACCTGCCACCTTCTCGAGGCTCATGAACTCGGTTTTCATGGAGTATCTTGACAAGTTCGTTGTGGTATATCTGGATGACATCCTAGTCTATTCTAAGTCAAAGGAAGAGCATGAAGAACACCTTCGGTGTGTCTTAAACAAGCTTCGTGAGAACCGCTTGTATGCAAAGTTCTCCAAGTGTGAGTTTTGGCTGCCTCAAGTAACCTATCTTGGTCACGTCATCTCTGCCAAGGGCATTGCAGTCAATCCGGAAACTGTGAAGACAATTGTTGAATGTCTTCCTCCTGTTAATGTCAAAGAAGTGCGGAGTTTCCTTGGTTTGGCTAGTTATTGCCGTCGCTTCGTTCAGAACTTTTCGAAGATAGCGAAGCCTCTTACCGATCTCCTCAAGAAAGGCAAGAAATATCTTTGGACTCCTGCATGTCAAGCAAGCTTTGAGACACTCAAAGAGAAGCTCACTTCCACACCAGTCTTGGTTCCTCCGGATACATCCAAGCCGTTCCAGATTTTCTGTGACGCCTCTTTGCATGGATTGGGTGCGGTCCTTATGAAAGAAAAACAAGTTGTTGCTTATGCCTCTCGCCAGTTGAAGACGCATGAGATCAACTATCCTACACATGACCTCGAGCTCGCAGCAGTTGTCTTTGCTTTGAAAGTATGGAGGCACTACTTGCTTGGTAACCGTTGTGAGATCTTTTCTGATCACAAGAGTCTGAAGTATATCTTTACTCAGCCTGATCTCAACCTTCGGCAGAGGAGATGGATTGAAGCAATCAATGATTTTGATTTGACCATCAACTACACTCCGGGCAAAGCTAATGTCATGGCAGATGCTCTCAGCCGCAAAGCCTATGTCAACAACCTCATGATGGAAGAGCAACAGCCTCTCTTGTGCGAGGAATTCCGTCAGCTCAACCTTGAAATTGTGGAACAAGGGTATCTCCTGAACCTTCTAGCAACCCCTCTCTTGGAAGAAAAGGTTCGCTCCTTTCAGCTTGGTGATCCGTACACAAGAAAGATCATCTCCAGGATTCAGCTTCCGAAGTATGAGTCCTTCCACGTCGATGATCAAGGCACGCTTTTCTTTGAACACCGGATGTTTGTTCCGAACTACCCGGGTTTGAGAGAGAAAGTTCTCAAGGAGGCGCATGATTCTGTTCTTTCTATCCACCCTGGCAGCACAAAGATGTACATGGACTTGAAAACACAATATTGGTGGCCTGGTTTGAAACGATATTGTGCCAAGTATGTCTCAGAGTGTGATGTCTGCCGCAGAGTGAAAGCTGTTCATCAGAAACCTTCCGGTCTTCTACAGCCATCGAAACCCCCGGAATGGAAATGGGAGAAAGTGGAGATGGACTTCATCACTGGTTTCCCAAGGTCGCAGAAGGGCAACAATGCAATCTTTGTTGTCATTGACAGGCTTTCTAAAGTGGCTCACTTCTTCCCCGTCAAGGAAACCATTTCTGCAATTCAGTTGGCTGAGCTCTATATCAACAGAATTGTCTCTCTGTATGGGGTTCCGCTTGAGATCAGTTCAGACCGTGGAAGCATCTTCACTTCCAAGTTCTGGGAAAGTTTCCAAAATGCTTTGGGAACAAAGTTGAACTTCAGCACAGCTTACCACCCTCAGTCGCAAGGACAAGTTGAAAGGATCAATCAGATTCTGGAGGATATGCTTCGTGCTTGCGTCATCTCTTTTGGCATGAAGTGGGAAGAATGTCTTCCTTATGCTGAATTCTCTTACAACAACAGCTTCCAGAAAAGTCTAAAGATGGCACCATTTGAGGCTCTCTATGGTCGCAAATGCAGAACTCCGATTGGTTGGTCAGGTGCGGGAGAAAGAATTTTGTTTGGCCCTGACATTGTGACTCAAGCGGAGGAGAAGGTTCACATCATCCTTGAAAATCTGAGGATTGCTCAAAGTCGCCAGAAGAGCAATTATGACAAGAAGCACACGGACATGGAGTATGTCCCTGGTGATCTCGTTTACCTTCGTGTCACTCCCATGAGAGGCACGCACCGTTTTGGTATCAAAGGGAAGCTGGCTCCTAGATACATCGGTCCTTTCAAAATTCGTGGAAGAAGAGGAGAAGTTGCTTATGCTCTTGAGCTCCCGGAAAAACTCAAAGTCCATGATGTTTTCCACATCTCTCAGCTCAAGAAGTGCTTCAAGGATCCTGGCAGGACCGTGGATCATGAGCTTATCAATCTCCAAGAAGACCTGTCTTATCAAGAACACCCCACAAAAATCCTTGAAGTCGCAGAAAGAAGGACTCGCAACAAGTCCATCAAGTTCTGCAAGGTGCAGTGGTCGTACCATTCCGTTGATGAAGCCACTTGGGAACGTGAAGATGAGATCCGTGCCAAGTATCCTACCCTCTTTGTGTCTTCTTCTTCTTCCTAGAATCTCGGGGCGAGATTCCTGTTTAGTGGGGGAGAGTTGTAGCATCCCAATTGTCTAACAATTGTAATGCTACTGGGTCTAGTAATATAATGGCTACTTCAAACATATACTTGTTGCATCATCATTATATCATGCTCATGTCATCATGCCACCTTGCATTTGAGCATCATATAAAACCCTTTTTGTTTTGGTTCTTATCTCATATGCATTGTAAATTGTATTTGCCTCTTGATATTGTATTTGGTTCTTGATATATTGTTTAATGCCCAAGTTGAGTTGGGGGCATATCTTTTATTAACTCCACCACCTTTTCTTTCACCACCTTATAATTCCACCATCCAACTAAATATGAGCTTTGCACTTTATTTGAGTTTACCTCTAGCTCATGCGGGTTGGGATGGATCCAATTCTTTTCCACATGCTCTCATCTTAGCATCATGTTGTTTTCACATTATTGGTATATGAGAGCCACTTGGCCACCTTTGCATGCCTTGTGAGTGGAACCCTTTTTCCTAGCTTCCATATGGATTATTATGGATTTATGCTCATGTGGGAATATTTTTGGGTCTAGTAATCATCTAGTGGAACATACACACTAGCATGTCCCATTTTATTTCAAACATGGCCATCTCCAACTACTCCACATGGGGCATCCTTTCATTCCTTTGCTTAGGACTTACTCCACATTTTGGAATGCATAATAATAATGCCATGAAATAATATTGTTTTCACAAGAATCAACATGGTATTAAATATTTGCATGGGCCATGCAAGTGCCACCTTTTTCTAGTATTTGGTTTTTATTTGAATCTTGAGAGGATCATCTCTATCTCTATCCCTTCTTTTGGGCTTGATCTATTTCGATCTTGCTTAAACCTCATCATCATCTCCATCCACCCATCACCACCTCCCTTTTCTTCTCTCTTTTGGCCATTTCTTGCTTGAGCTTGTTTTGGTCTTGCTTGATCTTGTCAAAGAGAACCACACCACATCTCTCTCTCTCTAAAACCCTAATCTACCATACCCCCATCAAACCCTACACCTAATCTCCCCTCTTCACCATCCCCATGACCAAACCCTAGCTACCACCCCTCTCTCTCGGCCTCTCTCTTTTTTCTCTACCTAGCTGGCCCCACCGGCCACCCTCTCTCCCTGGCCACCTCACCCCTGCCCTAGCTACCCTCTACCCCAATCCTAAACAAACCCTACCCGAGGCTCCTCCCAACCCTAGATCCAACCTAGCCGAGCCTCCCCTCTCCTCCTGTCTCCTCTCTCTCTGCATGGTGTGCCCCACCCCGAGCCTGGCCTGCCCTACCCCACCAGGAAGCCCAGCTGCCCCTGCCCTGCCCTGCCCGACTGAGCACGTGAGGCGAGGAAGGAGGGAAAAAGGTGGCCGAGCCACCTTTTAACCTACCCACTCCCCCACGGCACCACCTCCCTCTCCCGTCCCTATCTACCACCACACGACTCCCCTCTGCCTCCCCCAGATCCACCCCAGGTCCCTGCCGCTCCGTCCCTCTCCTCCACCGCCTCTGTCTACCCTATCGCCGGCAGAACCGTCGGCCTCCACCGCCCTTCTCCTACAGCCGGTGGCGTGGTGCTCTCTGTTGTCGAGGAAGTCGTGGACGCTCCCCTGCATCGCCCTGAACACGCTGTCGCGGAGGAGGAACACCGAAGCCGAGGATCACCGCCGAGACCGAGCCCAAACCCTAGTCTCCGGTTCGTCTGCGTCGTCGCCAATCCACTGTGCCTCGAGCCGATCCACCTACACCGACGCACTCTCGGTGAGCTACCCAACCCCCCAGACATCCTCGTCGTCGCAGCCTTGCCCTGGTCGCGCCGGACAATCCGACGAACGGCCTCTGTGCGCCGGCGTCGCGTACGTTTCTCCCCGCCATAGCGTCGCGTAAGCCCCATCTAGTCCTCGCCCACCTCCCAGACACCAACCTCCACCTAGCCCAGTGGCTGCCGCCCCCGCGCGTGCACGCCAGATCCCCGGATCGAATCCCCGCGTCGCGTCCGCGCGTGCGAGCAACGATCCGTCCACGGAGAAGAGGAAGAGTGGGGTCGGGCGTCCTTTTGCGCATAACCCCCTGCAGCTTCTTTCGGCTAAACCCGCGCTCCTTTTTGGCCCACCAGTCAGCCGCCGTTCGATCTTGCAAAAGAGCCCCCCCTAGTATCTTAGTCTCAACCCGCGCTCCCTCGCTGTGCCGCGTGGCAGCCCCACACCCGTTTGCTAGCGCGTGGGTCCGCCTGTGCCGTGGCCCCACATGTCATTCGCTTAGGCTAGGTTAGCTCGCAGTGATAAAAGGATTCCTGCGCGCTGTGGCGCCCAGTCAGCGTTGGCCCCACCCGACAGTGGCTGTGGCTAGCTTGAGCTGAGTAACAAAAGTACTTTCTGTTTTCTGTTTTAATTCAAATCTTTTCAAATAAATTCAAATTCAAATTTAATTCTGTCTTTAAATAACTTTAAAAATATAAACCCAAATAATACAAATAATATATGTTTTCAAATCAGAAAAATGTGAGGAATTCAAATATGCCATTCAAAATATATTTTGAACATGTAAAATTCCAAGTTAATTTAAATTACAACAAAATGCCCTTTTATCTTAATTAATTAATAACTTTTGTTTTATAAGTCCAAATTTAACAAATGATATGTCTAAAATGATTAGCTCGATGAGACCTTTATGTTTATGCATTCCTTGTTTTGTTTTGAAGCATGCATCATATAAATATAATGTGTACAGCAACTAATATGAGGTTAAAATGTGGCCAAAACTCAATAAAATGATTTAATCTTGTACTTCACACCTCACCCATGCCATGCTACTTTATTGCCATGCAAATTGTGCATCATTCATCATGGCATGATTGTTTGCTTGTCGCATTTTATCCATATGCTTGCGCACTTTATTTATGTTGGCCCTTGTTTGTTTGGTTCTTCTCCGAATAGACGCTGAGCAGGGGATTTATCAAGAGAACCAGGAGCACTACCCAGATCCATCCCTTGCTTCAACTGAGATGCCAGGCAAGCACTACCACATGCTTGCATACATATAGTACCTATTGCCTCTATCTTATCCTTGCACCATTGAGTCGCGATTGCATTAAATTGAATCCCAAGTATTGCATAGCCTTTACTTTTAAACCCCACCGCAGCTTGTTCCCCCATCCCATGAGCCATTACTACAGGAGTTGTTTGAGCCATGCGAGTAGTAGAACAGCATGTGTAGGGTATGTGAGTGTCTGATGGATAACGAGGTACCTAAACAACTTAACCTGAGTAGTAATGGGATAACTAATGAAAGTGGCATCGGTGAGCCATATTCGCTATTTGGTTTTTCAGGCTCACTTGTGTCCCGTAGGACCCCGAGTACTTGATTCCTGTTCCTTGAATATTCGCGCTATCCACATCCGGGAGGCTTATGAACCCCCCTGAGCCAGAGCTTGATTCATTCTTATTTCTTGAGGGCCACAAACTAGTTTGAGGTTTTATTTACTATCCTGTACTTATGCCATGCTTTACTGCTTTATTTAAAATTGTGCGAGGAGCACACTGTACTGTTTAGGAAAGCGGAGTGTTTTCGCGGTGTCGACAAGCCCAGTCACATTTTCGGGTTCCCAGTCGTTCACAGCCATTGACGCAAACCTTGAGGCCGTCTCGGAGTCAGCTAACTTCGTTGCGGGTAGCTCAATGGGGTGGCCCCCTGAAATATTTCTGAATCCTGTGATCGCTTTGTCGTGACTGCCTGGTTGGGTTTTGATTTGGTTTTTTCGAGGCATATCGAGTGTGTGTTGCTATTTGTGCACCCCTGCAGGGTAAAACTTTCTGAAAGCCGTGTCCGCGGTTATGGACGACTTGGAGCACAGTTTCTCGATCATAGACAAGCATAACTAAAGTACCGTTTTAAACTTGACTAGACTAGGTACCTGACTAGTAAATAGTGCAACACTCATGGAATGGTTAATAAAACTGCCAACGGATGGGGGTTGTTCGTCCGCTTCCTCGTCGGTAAGCGAGGAGGAGGATGGATCTGTTAAGATTACCATTATAACTGTTATAACTGTTGTTACTAATTCACGGACATCCGTCTATCTCTGGTTAGGCGGATGGTTAGTGAGTATCTATAGAACTGTTAGGGTTTATCTTTTGCTGCAATTGCGTCACCCCAGGTTGTGTCCCCTTTAGAGGCATAAAGACTTGCTGAGTACCCCTAGGGTCTCACACGATAAATTATTGGTTCAGATGAACAGGTACATTCGCAAGATGGATACTGGGTGGAAGAGACGGACGATGTGGGCAACGATCATTCGGTGTAGAGATTCCGGGAACGGGGATCCGTGAGATCTGTGGGCGGGATGTGCTTATTTATGGGGCATCTTATGCCGATTTGTTTCTTATCCGTACTCGGATTTTGTCTTCCGCTTCCGCTTGATACTCTGATGTTTGATGTATGAGGAGATATCCTAAACTATTATATCTATCTAGGATATTTGGATCTTGCCGTATGGCGTTGCTATATTTCCTTTCTTTCTAGATGGAATGGCTCTGATGTACTATTGTATGGTGGCTTGCATACATACTCATTTGTGTATGTAGTTGATCCCTTCGCCTGCCGATTACGCCGCCCGTTCTTGTCCCGATGTTTGGAAATGGTTGGGACGGCCGAAAGGTCTACCTGTGAGTGGCATTTGGGCCCCACCGTACTATTTCAACCATTTCTGCTCATCCAGGCTTGTAACTAGGAGCGTAATTCACCGAGGTAGTTACAATTGGTATCAGAGCCATCTCGCCCCTCAGGGTCTCAGCCAAATGGTCGTTGTCAGTCTAGCAATTATTTTGGTAGCTATGTATATTAGGGAAAAACAAAACGCTAGAGTAGGACTGCTTCCACTTTTCTTCTTACCCAACCACCACCCTTTTCTGGTAAGGAAGTGTAACGTTTTCAATCCTCTTCTCAAAATTCAAACTAGGATTCACGTGTTCTGGGTTTCTGTAGTACCATAGGTTGTGTATCTGTGTGTGTGTGAGTGTGTGTGTGTAATCCCTTGTCTATCTGTTGCATCCAAGTTGTTATCACCATCTGCCTTTGGTTATCAACTGTTGGTACATTCCATACCGACAGGCTTTTGCAAACCGACGCGATCTATCCGATTCGTTGTATACCGCCGCGATCTGTCTTACTCTTTGTTATCCGACGTCATCTTGTTTGGGGTGTTCGTTTCCGTAGTTGCTAATCTTTAGGTTCATCGTGAGAAGAAAGTGTTGGGATATGTGTTTTACTTATTCATATGCGGAGTAATGATTTGAGTGCGGGATGGAGTCGCGACCATACCACTACTCTTATCATTCGCTCTTGTATATTGAATGGGTAGAGTCACTAATCTTGATTCGTTAAGTGATTTTGCGCATCTATTGGTATTTTAATGCCGAAATTTGTGGAAAAATTTTCTTTGATATATTTGTGTACCACACTCCTTTTCAGTCGTGTGCGATATGCTTAATATCTTCTAGGTGCTTTGAACTTCGTTGATATTTTAATATCATCTTAGTAAATTGTATCCTTTAATCTTGATTAATTCCATCTTGGTACTATTTTGGATTATTATTATTCTCCATCATAGTACTGACTTGTGTTTTATATCAATAACAGGATGGCACCACCACGCCGTTCTGAGGAGGACATACTACCTGAACTGGGGGCAGCGTTGTCAAGCATCGCCAATGCCTTGGCAGCAATGCAGCAGAACCAACAGCGTTTTGAGGAAAGTGTCAGGAGGAATGAGTTTGTTCCGCTACCTCCACCTCCCAAGTGAGGAGACATCAAAAGCTTCCTGAAGTTCAACCCACGCCAGTTTGATGTTTCTGATCAACCACTTGATGCTGATGATTGGTTGCGTGAGATGTCAAGGCTACTGGTGACTGCTGATGTTCCTGAGCCAGAATGGGTAAAGTGTGCTACTCACCTTCTGAAGGGAGACGCAGCTCTCTGGTGGGAGAATTACCTGAAGGCAAACTGCACTGGTTTTCAGCCTACTTGGGAACAGTTCACTGGAGCTTTCAAAGAGTAGTATCTGTCAGAAATTGTCATGGAGAGGATGAAGGAAGTGTTTCTCAACCTCAAGCAGGGCAATGATAATGTCAATACCTACATCAGGAACTTCATGAACCTTTCTCGTTATGGTGGCGATGAGATCTCTGATGACAAGAAGAAGCAAAAGAGGTTCAGGCAAGGGCTCAATGCATCGATTAAGTATGCAATCACACATGCAAGGCCGGCGTCTTTTCTGGAACTTCAGCATACAGCTCTGCAGGAAGAGGCAAGTAGGCAAGTGTTTGAGGAATCAAAGAAACACAGCCGTGATGCAGCAGGCTCTTCAGCTATGTCAGCTCCTTCTAAGCGTCGTGTTTGGGTTCCTAACACCCCACTGTCGCTCCCGGCTCCACCAAGACCTTCAAGCTACGCGGCAAGGCCACCAAACTTCCTCACTGCTGCTCCCAGGGGCTACAACCACCACTACCCTGGAGCGCCTGGCGGAGTCCCTGGCTATGTTGCTCCACGTCCAGCTGGTGCTTGTTACACTTGTGGAGACACTGGGCATCAAAGCTGGAACTGTCCGATGAAGAACAAGGCTCTTCCTCCACCACCTCCAAGATCTGCGGCAAGCTCTCCTTTGGTTCGTGCACCACCACCTCGGGCTCTCAACATCAACACCAAGCCCGGGTCTACTGTTGCTCGTGCCAACTGCATCAACGCCGCTCAAGCTGAGCATGCACCTGGAGTTGTGATGGGTATGCTTCCCGTTAACTCAGTCCCTGCACGAGTTTTGTTCGACTCTGGTGCATCGCATTCTTTTGTGTCAACCAAGTTTGCAGATGAGAATGAGTTAGCTATGGATCCTCTCCTCAAGCGGTTAATGGTCCTTTCTCCTGGAGCAACAATGGCAGCTTCTAAAGTCAGCCATGGCAATCAAATTGAGATTGGTGGCTCTTTGTTCTCGGCTTCCTTGATTGTTCTGGGCAATTCTGACATTGATGTCATCTTGGGCATGGATTGGTTGACAGCAAATGCAGCTGTGATTGATTGTGCTGAACGCTCGGTTTCTCTGAAGATTCCTGAAGGCCATATAGTCTATTCTCCAAGTCTGACTCCTGCTATCCAGCTTTTCTCTTTGGCGGCTCTGAATGTTGATGCTATGGAAGCTATTCGGAGTGTTCCGGTGGTCTGTGAGTTCCCAGATGTCTTTCCTGAAGAGTTGCCAGGTATGCCTCCGGATCGTGAGGTTGAGTTTGTTATTGAGCTTGAACCTGGTACCGCTCCTATCTCCAAGCGGCCTTATAAAATGGGTCCTGCTGAGTTGGCTGAACTCAAACGTCAGCTTGATGAACAAGAGAAGTTGGGTTTCATTCAACACAGTACTTCTTCTTGGGGTAGCCCAACCCAACAAGAGAAGGTGGCCCCCTGAAATGTTTCTGAATCCTGTGATCGCTTTGTCGTGACTGCCTCGTTGGGTTTTGATTTGGGTTTTTCCGAGGCATATCGAGTGTGTGTTGCTATTTGTGCACCCCTGCAGGGTAAAACTTTCTGAAAGCCGTGTCCGCAGTTATGGACGACTTGGAGCACAGTTTCTCGATCATAGACAAGCATAACTAAAGTACCGTTTTTAACTTGACTAGAGTAGGTACCTGACTAGTAAATAGTGCAACACTCATGGAATGGTTAATAAAACTGCCAACGGATGGGGGTTGTTCGTCCGCTTCCTCGTCGGTAAGCGAGGAGGAGGATGGATCTGTTAAGATTACCATTATAACTGTTATAACTGTTGTTACTAATTCACGGACATCCGTCTATCTCTGGTTAGGCGGATGGTTAGCGAGTATCTATAGAACTGTTAGGGTTTATCTTTTGCTGCAATTGCGTCACCCCAGGTTGTGTCCCCTTTAGAGGCATAAAGACTTGCTGAGTACCCCTAGGGTCTCACACGATAAATTATTGGTTCAGATAAACAGGTACATTCGCAAGATGGATACTGGGTGGAAGAGACGGACGATGTGGGCAACGATCATTCGGTGTAGAGATTCCGGAAACGGGGATCCGTGAGATCTGTGGGCGGGATGTGCTTATTTATGGGGCATCTTATGCCGATTTGCTTCTTATCCATACTCGGATTTTGTCTTCCGCTTCCGCTTGATACTCTGATGTTTGATGTATGAGGAGATATCCTAAACTATTATATCTATCTAGGATATTTGGATCTTGCCGTATGGCGTTGCTATATTTCCTTTCTTTCTAGATGGAATGGCTCTGATGTACTATTGTATGGTGGCTTGCATACATACTCATTTGTGTATGTAGTTGATCCCTTCGCCTGCCGATTACGCCGCCCGTTCTTGTCCCGATGTTTGGAAATGGTTGGAACGGCCGAAAGGTCTACCTGTGAGTGGCATTTGGGCCCCACCGTACTATTTCAACCATTTCTGCTCATCCAGGCTTGTAACTAGGAGCGTAATTCACCGAGGTAGTTACAGCTAAGGCGTCGGGCCAGAAGGTGGGCAGTACGTGACCGTGAAATAGGAGGGCGCAAACGCAGTCGTTGAGGGTGCGGAGGACACGTTCGGCACAACCGTTTTGCTGCGAGGTATATGGACAAGTTAGACGGAAAATAGTGCCGTGAGAGGATAGGAGAGTGCGGACGGCAACATTGTCAAACTCTTTTCCGTTGTCAGTTTGTAAGGTGTGTATGGGACGACCAAACTGTGTGGACTAATAGGCGTAAAAGGAAGTGAGAGTGGTGGCGACATCAGAATTTTTACGAAGAGGAAACATCCACATAGAGTGAGAAAAATCATTGAGAATGACTAGGTAGTAAACAAAACCAGAATTACTCGGAATATGAGAGGTCCAGACATCACTATGAATTAACTCAAACAAAAAAGACGCAACTGTGGAAGACTTGCTAAAAGAAAGACGAACATGTTTGCCAACATGACATGCTTCACAACTATGCGTAGCCTTTTTATTATATGAAAATGAAAATCCCCTCATTATATGATGAAGCGTGTTGGCACTAGGATGTCCAAGATGAGCATGCCAAATGTAGACGCCAGCAGAGAAAGCACGAGGACCGGCGCTGTAGGTGGAAGACACGTGGACCGGATACAATTCGCCGGGGCTCTCACATCGGTGGAGTACCATCTGGGTACGGGCGTCCTTAACAAAAAAAACAGAAGCGTCAAATTCCACAGTTACAGAATTGTCACAAGAAAGAGTTTTAATAGAGACTAAATTCTGAATAAGATGGGGAGAGACAATGAAATTATTGAGAGACAGTGGTTTGAAAGAGGAAGGAAAATTAGCAGAACCGATGTGAGAAATAGGAAGACTGGTGCCGTTACCTACAATGATGCGAGACTCGGTGGAAGTTGGAAAATAATGGAGAGGTTACCCGGGTGAGCGGCCATGTGAGAGGATGCGCCCGTGTCCATGAACCAATCACCACCACCGACGTAGGAGCCGGGCACATGCGCCTGCTGGAGTGCGGCGGAGAGAGCCGAGTCCCATGTGGGATCCTAAGGCACGTAGGACGATGGGCCACCGAAAGCTGGAGCGTAGGTCGGTGCAGCGGTGTTGTAAGCTGGGGCGGTGTTATAGGTCGGGGCGTAGGGCGGTGTCACAGCGAAGAGGGCCTGGTGGGTCGGTGGACGCGGGCCGAGTAGACCGGGGGCGGGCGGGCATGGCACCAGCATGGTGTAGGCATGGACGACCCCCGTACATGGGTTGTAGCGGCCACTCCATGGGGGTGTCGGCAGCTGGTTGCCACCGTTGCCGCCACCGCCGCCATTGCCGCCGCCGTTGTTGCAACCACCACCGCGACAACGGTGGCCACCGCCGTTGTGCTGCTCCTGCTCCGGCTGCTACTGTGGGGCGGGGAAGGGTGGCGCGGGCGCCAGGGGGCGCGGCGGCTGCTGGAAGGGCGCGGGCGCCTGGGAGTGGTACCCGGTGGCAAAGGCAGTGTGGATGGCGCGGGTGCGAAGGTTCTTCAGGCGGCTATCTTCGTGACGAAGATAGGTGACGACACGCTCGAAGGTGGGCTCGGCCATGAGGGTGAGGTTGGAGGCAGCATTGCCGAGATTTTCACTGAGACCAGCGATGAGGGTGGAGAGGAGGAGCTCCTCCCTGATCGGTAAGCCGTGGTCCTGGAGCTCGTTGGACATCGCCTTGAGGCGCAGGAAGTAGGCGTCTAGGGTCTGGTCATTTTGCGGCATGCCAAAAAGTTCCTGCTGCAGGAATACAATCCGCTGGAGCTTGTTGTCGGTGAAGAGCCCATTGATCTTCGTCCACACTGTGGGAGCGTCATCACCCTCACGAACGACGGTCTTGAAGATGTCCGGCGAGATGGTGAGGAAGATCCAGTGGATGATGGTGGCATCGATGGCGAGCCAGTCGGTCGGCTGTTGAAGAGATCGACAGAGTCGTCGACGTGATCGCGTAGATGGTACTCACAAAAGAGGAGGTAGAAGTACGTCCTCCAGGCGTGGTGGTTTTTCTCGGTGACGGAGAGCTTGATAGGAACATGGTCGGTGATGTGTGCCGCACAGATGACCGCCGGGGTTGGTGGAGCGGAGCCGTCGGAGGTGTCGGTGGAGCCGAAGGGTTGGCGGAGGAGATGGACGACATGGCGGCGACGTGCGAGATTGGCGGCACGGTGGCGGTAGGGTTTGGTGGATGGGGGAGGGACGGGAGGAGGCATGCGACAGGAGAGGTGGCGCGTGGAGGGGAGGAGGAGGGCGTGGTGGCGCAGGTGATGCGATGGCAGCAACACGAGGTGGGGGCGATGGCGGCGCGCGGGGGAGGCGCCGTGGCGGCGGCTAGGGCTAGGACCTAGAGGAATCTAATACCATGTAGAGAGAGAATTGTAACATGTTGTATTACTCTGGTGCAAAGCACATACATATATAGGTACAATGGGAGTCCTCCATACCCTCAGACATAAAATAGAGGAGAGGCCTAATCGCTAATGTACTATACACAAAATATCTACTCAACACTCGCCAAGCCATCTGCTGCTATACCCTGGCAGCGGGACATCCATAGTGCCTCAGAGAGACTCCCTCACGAGGCCACATGCTTCACGGGATGTGGCCCTCGCCAAGCCTCAAGGGACACCCTTTGCGAGGCACCGCTTGCGAGGCAGCGCTTCCTGAAGCCCTCCACGAGGAGAAGTATCCCTTGGTGAGGTACCCACTTCCGGGGATCCATGTGATGCATGCCAGCATTGTAATGCCCAAGTCTAGGGGTGCCGAGCGGGACCATATGCATGACAAAGACGAAGAAGATGATGATGACAATGATGGCCTCCGCTGGAGACAGCTGACCCAGCTCATACCTGTTGCGCAAGGAAGACATCTTCCCCTTCCTCAAGCCAGGAGTGGACGACAACTGCTAGTACCAAGAGGGGACAACTCTCTCCCTCTCCCTCTATTGTGTGAGGAGGCAGAGAGGTGGACATCATCGGTGTGATGAACGGCTCTCTGCCATGGACCAAGTCTACGGTCAAAAGCCCCTTTAGCTTACCTGCCCACTCCCTTGTTGCTATGTGGTAACCCTTCCCGCCAATATTATAGGAAGAGGCCGAGGCGCCTATAATAAGGGCAGTACGACATCCTAGTGGATCCATCTTATTCTACCCAAGGAACCCTAGCTTTCGACTAGCCAGGAATGATATGATTGCCTGATCATCACCTTGTATTATAAACCTCGCTAAGAGATACAAGCAATCCAGACATACAGGGGTAGGGTTTTACATCGCACGATTGCCTGAACCTAGGTAAACTCTACGTGTCCCTCTATTGTGCTGCAATTTCCTCGCCAAGGTAATCGAGGGTTTTGTGGAGATCGATTCAGCCCCTTATGTTCGATCTCATCCTACTTTGAGAGGTACTTAATGGGGTTCGGTGCAGAAAATCAAAAAAATTACTACGCGGGAAACCCCGAATGCCTAAGATCTATCTACTAGTAATACATTAACGGAGAAAGATAGCGGTAACGTACCCTTGAAGACCAAGAGAGCGTTACGCTCATGCATAAGCGCGGTTGATGTAGTCGTACCAGTTCAACCTCAAGATCGTGAAGCTCCTCGCAAGTCACCCCTTGTCTTGGTCCTCGCACGATGTCCTGGAAGCTTCAATAGCCCCAACAAGTTGCCACAGGCATACGGTGCAAGACAACGACTCCCTGGTATCAGATCCTGTCGAGGTTGCGGAAGTAGACCTCCTGGCTAGAATTCCGGCAGCGCAACAACGTGCCACAGAAGAGAACACCTTGCATGCACAGTCCAGACTTGGGATGCATAATAGTAGAGGCAACTGTAGAGAGAGGGGAGTATTCCAACCAAAGGGAATATCTCAGTTTGTTGTGTATTTAATCCCACCCATAGGCACCTCTTTATATAGGCTAAGGGAGGGATGCCCTCCCTCTTATGTGCCCCATGTGGGACTAAAGGTAATGGAAAAAGGGCAAGAATTTTGTCCAGTCGGATGGGCCAATTCTCAACCCAATAGACAAAACAGAAAATAGTAAACATCAAGCAAATGGAGGTGCCGGACAGGTGGGCCCTTGTCCGCGGCCCACCTCGCGCCCTCCATCTCCCGCAGCAATGGCAACCCTCAGAGGCCTCGGGTGGGCCTCATTGCCCCGACGACCCAGTGCCAGCAAGCGGGTGGCCCAGATGGGCCTAAAGCCTGCCCGCGGCCCACCTGCCCGAGCAGCTCGCCCGTTGGCCCAGCAGGCCTGGCACAGTGGCCAGCTCTCCCCGCTGCCTGCGTACGGCGGCTATAATCTGCCGCCCACGTGGGTCCTGGGCTGCTTTTCCTTTTTCTGTTTTTCTGTAGTTTTTTTCTTCTAGGCCAATTCTCTCCGGGATTTGGCCTAATATGAAAGTCGCTTTTATAAATCTTAATTTAACTATTATTTAGAATATATTAATTCACAATTAACATATAACAAATACATATTCAAATTCCCATTTATCTAAAACTCCATTCGGCCTTTTTCCTTATTTTTTCTCTTTCCGAACAACTTTGGATCTCCCCAAAACACTTCTGGTTTCTCTCTCTTTCAGGATTCCCTCTTACAGGTAGATCTCCACGCTTCGTGATGCACTCAAGAGTGTGTCCCTATGGTTCGGGAATGCTAGAGACATGATCTGTATCAATGAACATAGAGGTAGCCGGGATGCACATGTGACCCCCATGACACTCATGATTCTGCATCATTTTGAACCTAAACAATATGTGTTATGTTCCTTTTGTTTCTGCGATACTTACATTGCCCGAGATTTGATCATCGATGTCTCCATGTCGGGTTCGATCTCGTTACTGACAATGCTAATTTAAACTCGTACCGATAAGTGACCTAGTCACATGTTGCGCGACATATTTGATATAACTTATCCGAGTGGGCCCAGAGTATCTTCCATCACACGTATGTACAAATCCTGCTCTTGACACATACGCCTCAACTTGTTCGTCCAGATACCTAATGACACCCTTATGATCACCTTTTCACAGAGTAACGTTAAGTGCCATCAAAGTATCCTCGGGAGACAGTGATTTAATATGGTCTCATAGTCTTAAGGAACAAGTCACTATGTTTCTGACAATTGCAACTATGAACTTTTGTGATATGATCGTGTTGCAACAATCATCTTCAGAACGGTGTCCACTATCTTATTCTCTAATGAGATAGCTTCATTATAAATTAGGTGCCGAAGAAACTTCATGGTCAGGAAACTTATGACCATCTGTTGACCAATGAACTAGTTAGATAGAGCGTACAAGGGGCTTGGGTTTGTGTGGTGACCCAGCATACCACTGCATGATGTAGTATACTATAGTCATTGACATAACACCAATGAAACACTGTTCACTAGTATTACATCTCTCAGAGTGGTACAACAGAAACACAACAGGTAGAATAGATGACTATAGGTTACAACTCGACTCTTTACAAAAGATCCAGAGAACACTCCATGTTAAAGAGAGAAAGAAACTTCTTACAAAGAAGAACCAGAAATAATCAACTCAAAACTATCATACTAATAGACTGGTATTTAAACTATTGGGCTTGCATGGCTGCTATCACAATACTCTATAGAAATGGGTTCTATGTCTAGGGATTATACTTCTATCTAATCAGCAACTTCGTCTTCACTTTAGTTGATGTATATGATGACTTCATTAAAGAACTCGAGCTTTTGGTGATGATTCCCTTGAGCATAAGTTGATGTAGATGTCGTCTTCATTGGCTTTAGAATCTAGCAAGGGTTAAGAATATACGTTGAGTATGAGCGTATCCAACAAGTTCATTAAAAAGGAGTGTTTGATGCACTATCTACAGCCACAGACCATAGGTCGTAGGCAATGCAGGTTTTTGAAAACATTTCTTCAAAGGTTTCTTTTATTCTGAAAAGCTATGTTCGTCAGCCTTCTCATGTTTACCAGAACTTTCGTGGATTTCTTTTCCTGCCGCGTTCGTAGCTCCTTCCCGGAACAGGAAGTATCAAGTTATAGTTCTTACACTCTGCAGAGGTGCGTTACTTTTCCCATGAGAGATTTTAAGCTTTGTTGCACGGCATGGAGTATGTCCCCGTTCAAACTTCCATGGTTTGAATCCCAACCTAAGATCCAAGCCAATCACTTGCCTTCTTCGTGACCCCGCATGTCTCCTTGGTGTATGCCATGCCCACATATTGAATTACGTCAATGGTTAGTACAGACCGTTCAGATGCCAGAACTACCATGGGATATTGAGGGATCCCACCCATATGCTGCATATCCTCTCCGAATTACCAATTAATGCATGCTACAAGGATAACAGCCACGGCCTGCGCATCCGGCTACATGCGAAAGGAAGAAGATCCAGCTAACTTCTCCGTCCCATTCCAAATCTCATGGTTAACGTGTAATATACGGCGCAAGAATCACTGGCGACATTGGTTGTTAAGTCCTAGGTATTGTGTTTCTTTACCACCAAAACTTTCATAGTAGGTTACTACATCTTGGTAAATAACCTAAAATCATATTATTATGAAAATAGTGTTTTCTAACCTTGTTGAAATGCAGGTGATGAAAACACTGGATTTGCAAAATATTTGATAGAAAATAATCAAAGGACATGAGCAAGTGTGAACTTGCCTTTTGTGATTGCAAGATTATGCACTCGCGGTCTTCGAGACAATAGAAGATCCAATATCTGAAAATAGCATCATTGGTCCTATAAAAACTAATGTTTAAAGAAGAGAAATTCTATTATGCATAAGTAATATAATGCAATTTGATAAACTCGAATCCCCAGAATAAACGTTGATCTAGGTTTTGGGAACTGGAATTTGTTTCTTTGGGATGTGTTTCCCTTTTAGATTAAGTTTCACACTTGTGCTTCTCATTAAGGCATGCGAGTGTGTGAAGCAACATGTAAGTATAATAAATAGCATACAATAATAAAGCACCCAAGTGTGGAATGGTATCTAAAGACTCCTTATATGAAGGTTGTTACTTAAGTAGATTTATTTTGGAATAGTTAAGAATTACTTTAAGTGTATCTTAAAAGGATACCTTTTGAAGAAAAGTTTACTTAACTAAACAAAAGAATTTTAAAACTTTAGTTAATATTATTAGGGTTTCTAACTAACTATAGTTATCAAGGAACAAAATTTTACTTCATTTGAATAATGACATCATTAGTAGTTGAGACTCATCTACCTTGGATGGTATTACAATTTGTTCACTTTATAATGTTTCGTAGAGGTTATTTAAGAGTGGTATTATTTCTATTTGAGTAGTGGTTTCTTAACATTATGATTGAATAGAATTATTTACCTCCTTATAAACAAGTGGTTATGATTTGTAAACAAGGAAACAACATTACTTAGTTTACTTAAGAATTGTCATTGGATTTTTTAGTATATTTATAAACTTATGGTTGAAGTAAGGGTAAAAGGTTTTATTTAGACAAAAATATTATTCTTGAGGATTTTATATTTCATAAGAATCCTTTTGGAAAATAATGTACACTTATTGATGAATGATAATTTAATAAAATCATACCTAAAATGTTTTGAACTATTCTTACTTTATTCTATCAATATATAAGACTCACACTATTTCTAGACCTCAAATGGATAATTTTAAACATATTAGCAAATTTTTATGCATACTCTTACGAATTACCAACTAAGGGAATAGGTTTAAATTCAATTTATTAGGGTATTAAATTTTTAATTACTTCAAAAGTGTAGTATTATATTTTTAACATGTAGATATTATTCTTATGATTATTTTGGTATCATATAGGTATTTTTATTATTTTCAAATATTAAGATATGATTTTATAAGATTTATTACTTTATATATACTTAATAAATAATAAATATTTATTTAAATGATATAATATTTTATGTTTATAGTTCTACATTGTAGTTCTTATTTTTCTAAGAATTTTGGTATATTATTTATATTTCTCTCATTTACCATTATTAAAATATGAATTTTCAAAGTTTTGTTACTTATAAAATCTTTATTAAATAAAACATATTTAAATAGGTAACATAATTATGTATGATAAGAAATTTAAATTGTAGATTTTATTTTTCTAAAACTTTTGATGATACATATCTGTATGGTTAGTAAAACATATGTTATGATTTGTTTCTAAATCTTGATACATTTAAAACACTTTTAAATAATAATTAGACATATTAATATTTTTTAACTTGGTCCCACATGTCATAAGGGTATTGTTTTTAATAAATATAGAGGAAAAGGATTAATATCTAACAGGTAGGACCCACTATGTTATTTAAATTCTAGAAATGAATTACAGAAATTATTAAACAAAAGAAAATGATTGATTGGCTCATGCTGACGTCACCCTGACCTCATCAATGAAGTTCCTCATAGATGATGCTCGGAGCTAGCGATTGGAGGCGCGTTGGGCTGCAGAAGATGGTACGTCAGACACGCGGGAGCATGTGGAACCATAAGCTAGCGGCGCTGGGACCTATTGGTCACTGGAGGAACTCCAACGACAAGCATCAGCGGCAGAAAACGGCGGTGCACGGCGACAGAGCATACAAGGAAGCAGAAGTGAAATCAGAGAGGTGTGCGAGCATCGGTAGCTCACCAGGAATCTGAAGGGCTCGATGGCGAGACCGGACGAGATCTATGGAAGCGACAATGGACGATTGACGGAGATGACTGGAGGCGGAGATGACATGTCGATTGGTTCGACTTGGGACTCTCCGGAATCCGTGACCTGGCCAGGGAGAACGAGGTTGGCGAGGCGATTCTCCTGGTCACCTCAAATATACGCGGGAGGTCTACATCGACGAGCTTCGGCGAGGTTTGAGGCTACGGTATCGGCATCTAAGAGGAGACAAAGAGGGAGGAAGAGATAGAGGAAGGGGTGGCGTGCATGGTTTCTCCACGCGACGCTGTGGTATTCTTATAGGGCTTCTAGAGCAGTGGCGCGCATCTTGACGCTCGCCGGCGCGGCGGAGCTCGACGGCGAGCTACTTCCCACATCCGTCGACGAAGATGATGACAAATAGAAAGAGCGAATCGATATGGCTGGTTTTGGGCCGCGCATGGGCCAACTTGGGCTGCAACAAAGCTTGTGAGAGGGGTTGCTGCTGCTACTCGCGGGCTGTGGGCCAGAAACTACTCTGATCTTTTTACTTTATCTTTTCTAATTCCGTTTATTTTATTCTTTTGAAAATTCCTTTTCAACTAGAAGTTTTATAAGATTTAAATATCAAAACCTTTTATAAAAATTCTAAATATTTTAGTAGTCATTCTTGTTAAGTGACTTCATTATATTTTTGTGATTTTGCGTTTCGATTTAATTTGAAAAAATGCATATAGGTAATAAGAATGTATAGGACTTGGGATTTTAGGATTTTGTTTATTATATCATAATCTTATAAAGATGATTTTGTTTTCACCATGATAATTGTAATGGTAAAGATTTTAATATGGTTAATGATATTTATATAATATATCCATACTTATTATCATATAACAATCATTATATAAGATGGATTAATTATTAAGGTTCTTAAAATTGGATTTTCTTTTATTCAAATTCCACTAATGTGTGAATCCAAACCATCCTACTTATTTTTAAAATAGGCAAATATAATTTTTGAACTAGTTATTCACTACTTTCTTAAGTGTGATTATTGTATTAATATAATGTTAGGATATAATGATTAATAGCATTTTCCATTTATGTGGAACATGTGATTTAGATGCCATGCAGAATTTATGTAGGTCTTATAATACCACACTTACTATTGGCCTTAGAGGATACACTACCCTCATGTTTATTTGTGAATAATGCTAGGAACCAAAGTTTAAAGAATTACCTTTGAATTTACGATCATGGATGATATCTCATCTTGATAGAGATTAGGTTTTGAGAATCTTTACTTATAGTTATGGATGATATCCAAAACTAGAATAACATATCAGATTGGCTTTTATAATATAATGTGTTCCTGATAATTATCTACTAATTGAGCTTTAGGGTTTAGAATGATGACCTAGACATGGAACTTTCCATGGCTTGACATATACTTGGTTAAAGTCTCTCAGGAATTTCTATCTTTAATACTTCATAATTCTTGATTCCTACTTAAGGAACTCCTTTCCTAGATATACTACTACTTCACATCTATTATCATATCTTAATATGGTAAACTTACTACACATATATACCCCCCACTAATAAATTATCTACTTAAATTCATTTGTGAATCTAATGAGCTTGACACAGAAGCTCAACATGATCTCCTCATAGGTATAACTCCCACATCTAGAATGCTTTTAATGAATCCAAGTCCACTTGAATGATTACACTGTTACATCATGTAACACCCTTGGATTGGCCCTATGCAAGTATCAGTGATTCCCGCCAAACACACATAGAAATGATTCAAAGGTGCCCACCAGGCACTTGCGTGCAGATGGAAAACGAAGTAATATCATTACACAATAGTCCATGATGGAACCCACAGAACAGATATATACAACAACAACTCGATGAGTCAAGAATACAGATATACAGTACAAAGATCCAAATCACCTTGAGAACGATACAATATCGGAGTACGGACAAGATGCAAATTGGGCTAAGAGCCCTGAAGAATAACCAATGGCGTCTATAACCCTGCCCAGGCCAAGCCGGAAGGGTAACCCTGCTAACGACGTCGATCTCAAACCTACTAAAGAAAAGGGGCACCAACAAAGGGCAAACGAAAAAGAGACCGGTCAATACTGAGGCCAGTACACAGCTAGACTTAGAATTTGGAGACTCTCGCCTACATAGGTATGGTGGACTGAAGCGGCAGCGCATCATGCACTAAACAACCTACAGAGACTCGATACAACTGACGGCCATCAGAGGGGATATGAGAAACATCTATTCGGATCCAACCTAAGACTAACACCAAACATACCCTTCCTCGTATTCCCCCTCGATACCAAATGAGGAAGTCATACTGAGAAAACTCACACAGTTGGCAATTTTATTCATTCCATTATAGTTGCAGTAATTACTAGTCAGATATAGATTGCATGAGTCATCCTGATAACATACACAGTGGGCAGTTTTAGTTAACCATTCTGTTGTAGTTGTAATACTTACTAGTCAGATACAAATAGCATGAGACATCCCAATTCCAGCAGTTGTTGGTACTTTTATTTATCCATTTCGTTGTAGTGAAGCTTATTAGTAGTCATTCCAAAGACAAATTTGTACCACTACTTTAGTTATAGTTTTCTATGATCGAGATACTGTGCTCCAAGTCATCCATAACCACGGACATGGATTTCAGAAAGATTTACCCTGTAGGGGCACAAATAGCGACACACGCACGATCAACCTCGTAAAAACCAAATAAAAACCCAACGAGACATCATGCCAAATTAATCACAAGATTCATATAATATTTTAGGGGGACACCCCACTAAGCTACCCGAGACGGACCCAAAAGTTTGTGTCAATGGCTGTAAACTACTAGGAACCCGAAAGTGTGAATGGGCTTGTCGATACCGCGAAAACATTCCACTTACCTAAACAATACAGTAATAAACGCTCTCCACGAGGAACGGTAGTAAATAATCCAGTAAACATGGCATAAGTAAATGTTAGTAATAAAACCCCAAACTAGTTTGTGGCCTCAAAAAATAATATGACTCAAGCTCTGGCTAAGGGGACTCATTGTCCCACATGCGGATAGTGCGATTGTCAAGGAACATGTATCAAGTACTCGGGGTCCTACGGGAGACCAGGGAGCAGTTTAAAACCAAATAGCATCTATTGCCACCGGTGCCTCTGCGTTAGTTATAACTATTCCCAGTATTTTAATATCAAGTTGTAATTAAAGTCATGATCATCTCTAACATAAAGCATATAGCAACCTTTCAACAACTATGGTACTTGACGACACGAAGCAGCACCTGAGCGACTACGACAGGCAAGCCGACTATCTACCAAACAATAGGTAATAGGAGGTGTACAAGGCAATATAGAGGCTGCAAGGGATATCACGGGTATGGAAACTAAAACATCGCAACATAGATAGCAATAGATCAACAGGAGGAAATAAAAACTATAAAAGTAATATAGGTAAAAAAGGGAGGGAATGCTCGCCTGAAAACACTACCGAAGGTTCACCCAAAGATCGGGTCGACACTCGCATCAACTCAACAACCTAATCCGTGAAGAAGCAAAGCACTAGAAGAAACACCGGATGCAATATTTAATACTACGAGAGAAGATCGGGAATGATGCATGTATGATGTATAACATGGAAAAGATATGATGCAACTAAGCAATATTAAGCGGAACCGAGGTCCCGATAATTAATTAGATGGTTCATGTTATTTAGATACCCTGCAATTTTAAATGTTAGCTTAACAAGGTAAAACATGACATCGGTTTGCTACACAAATTTAAATGGATCCAAGATAAGACTATAAAAGCCTGCATATGGTCTCCATATTTAATTATAAGGTGAATTGGCATAAGGCCCCCGAAACCACTTTTTATGAATGCAATCATGACAATTTAATATGCAACAATTTATATATGTGGCATTTATAAAATAGGGGTCTCGGATAGGGGTCACACTGGAGGTATCGGTGACCTTGGTTTGATGCGGTTCGAGGTTCGGGATGGACAACTTGGCGTTTCGGAGACCTTCGGGATGGGGGTCTCGGCGTTCCATGATGGCACTCTTCAAACATCGGTTCCATGACGAAGACTTCAAATACGTCCAACCCATGATGAAGATCTTGGCAAAACCATATTTGCAAAATCGGAAACATCGACCTTCATGGGATTCGATATTCTTCGGCCGATTCCACACCAACTTCACATGGACTATGCTGACCGACCACCACATCTTCCTCATGACCACATGTATCACACCATAGTAGCCGAGATGCATCACTACTCCACTATTATCACCAAAACGACACTCATCATCATCGGTAGAATGGATCAAACGCCCCTGAAATAGCCATCTGTTTGAAAATGGGAAGCACTAGCCTTCAACACTTGCTGGCGTGCTTGGGTGTCCCTCAGGCGGAGGATGGTGACGAGGAAACATGGGCGGACATGGGCCGCGAGCTCCGAAGATGGGGCCACACTGGCCGATGGCAGGGAAGGGTTGGAGGAAGCATGGGTGTGCAGCTGCAGAGGAAGCAGGCATGAGCGCAGGCGGCGCTGCGAGGGAGGCGCCGCAGGGAGATCTTGGCGGAGGTTGGCGGCCGACAGAGAGGTGGCGATGTGCGGGACTGGCAGCGGGAAGCTGCGGGGTCGAGGCGGAGGTGGCTAGGCGGCATGGCCGCGCGCTGTACTGGGGAAAGGGTAGCGACGAGCGGGGCAGAGGGGCAGAGCAGCGGCAACAGCTAGGGTCCTACAGGGGCGCGAGAGGGTGAGGCATTAGGTATAGAGGCGGGGAGGGACTAGTAAGGAGGCGGGGCTCTAGGGATCGAGCAAGGTAGGGAGATCGATGTGGCGGTGGCGGAAGCTGTCGCTGCGGGGATCGCTCGGAGAGGAAGTTCGGGGACACGAGCGAAGCGAGGTGGGGGTGGGGCAAGGTAGCATGTCGGGGTGGGTTCCAGGGTGGTTCCTGTATGCGTTTAGTGGCATGCGTGTGTGATTGGGTTGTGTGTCCACCATCGCGTATGTTGTGTGTGTGTGGGGGGGTGGCTCGGGTAGTGCGTGGTTGTGTGCTTGTGTGTGAGAGTGCACAGCGACAGCGGGGTAGCGTGTGGTTTTTGGTGGTTGGCGTCTAGGGGTGGGGTAGGGTGTGGGGTAGTTTGAGTCTAGGGTTGTGTAACATCCCAAAAATATTAAACAAGATTATCAAGTTCTAATCACCCAAGTTTATGTTTAACAAAAACTATTATTATTAAAATTAAAATGAATGCATGTGTGTGTGTGATTAATGCATGAATGATTGCATTTGCCATGTTTGATTGCTATGAATGATAAGGATTGGTTTAAAGATGAAAAAAATATCATTTAGGTCAATTCCAAATAAAACAAATCAAAAGGAAATTTAAATAAGAAGGCATATGATCAAATAGTCATTTTGACCAAAATCAACCACTAGCCCACTTAGGGCATCTCTATTAAATGTTTTCTAACGGAAACAAATCCAATTCTTTTCACCCCTTTCTAGACCAAGTAACAATGAACCCAATCAAACTCACAAACTTATAGAAACTATTTTCAAATCCATTTGAGAGGAATTCAAAAATTGAATCCTTAATAGGTACTAAGATAGCCATTTCTCACAAACCAACCAAACCAATTCCCCTTGGCAAACCCTAGCAACCACAGACTACCAAGCTTATGACAAGATCACTCACCAAAATTCATCCAAAAATTTAAATTTTGAATTCATGTGACCATTTCATCAAACACCTAGTGAGCACAGTAACAACTGCCAAACTATTACTGTTCTTGATCAATGCCTTGTCCACCATTTGTCGTCACCCTAGCCCTCACTCACTCCCCTGGTCTCCCCCGGCAGATAGCAACCCAGCAGATCAACCCCCTTCCTCGTCGCTGCACCAGTACCATGCCGCCCGACGATCACTCGCTGGTCGAGCATGGACCACTCACAGGAGCCAGCCCCGCCCCCGTCCACGATGTCTAGGAGACAGGACAACGTCCATCGCCACTCTCTGTCCACCCCTCGATTGCAGCCTAGCCGTGGACCACCCGAGAAACGTCGCGCCCATTTCTCTGTCTGCCATGCCGAGAGCACGCGAGAACACCGCAACCGCCTCGCGCACACATGCTGCGCCTCGCCCTCACTGCTGATGGCCCACAAGTATAGGGGATCGCAACAGTCTTCGAGGGTAGTATTACCCAATTTATTGATTCAACACAAGGGGAGCCAAAGAATACTTGCAAGCCTTAACAACTGAGTTGTCAATTCAGCTGCACCTGGAAATAGTTCTTGCTCATAGAAGTTTATCAGTAGCAACAGAAAGCAATAGCAGCAGTAAAACAAGAGCAATAGTAACAGTAGTAGCAAACAGTAGGATATGAGCGCGGTAGGCATAGTGATGGATGGACGGGCGTTGCATGGACGAGTCTAAACATGTAACTTCAAGACCTAGGGAAATTGCAGATAAATAAGAATAAGCATCCAAGTACTAAACAATCATAGGCATGTGCTCTATATATAGTCATGCGTGCTCGCAATGAGAACTTGCACAACATCTTTTGTCCTGCCAGCCCGTTGCAGCGGGGCCTCAAGGGAACTACTGGCAATTAAGGTGCTCCTTTTAATAGAGCACCGGAGCAAAGCATTAACACTCCATGAACACATGTGATCCTCACATCACAGCCATCCCCTCCAGTTGTCCCAATTTCTGTCACTTTGGGGCCTTTGAATCCGGACAATGATATGTGTACACAATTTGCATATAAGATCACAAACAATACTATCATAATGATTCAATAATAAGTTCAGATCTGAGATCATGGCACTCGGGCCCTAGTGACAAGCATTAAGCACAACAAGTTGCAACAAAGTCAAATAGCACTAATAGAGATACTAGGCACCATGCCCTAACAATCTTATTCGATTACATGATAGAACTCATCCAATCCCTACCATACCCAAAGCCTACAGCGGGGGATTACTCACTCATGGATGAGGGAAACATTGATGGTTGATGGAGAGGCGTTGGTGATGACGACGACGATGATCCTCCCCAAATTCCCCGTCCCGGCAGGGTGCTAGAATGGAGTTTCTGGTTCCGAATCGCGGCTTCTGGTTGTAGCGGCACAACAGAACTCTTTCTAGAAAAACAACAAACCCCCTCAGTTTTTAGGTCAAGGGGCTTCTTATAGGTGAAGAGGAAGGACGAGGGGGTGCCTGGGGTGGCCGCACCCTCCTAGGCGCGGCCAGGCCTAGCCCGCGCCTGGTAGGGGTGTGGGCCCCCAGGCCTCCACTCCGTCTTGTACTCTAGCTCCGTGGATCTTCTGGTGAAATAGGATTGTTGGCATATTTTCCAGGATTTTTCCTGATAGTTGATTTTCTACACAAAAACTAGACACCAAGGTAATTCTGCTAAAAACAGCGTCAGTCCGTGTTAGTTGTATCCAAATCACACAAGTTTAGAGGAGAAACAATAGCAAAAGTGTTCGGGAAAGTAGATACGTTTTGGACGTATCAACTCCCCCAAGCTTAGCTTATTGCTTGTCCTCAAGCAATTCAGTTGAAAACTGAGTGCGATAAAAGAACTTTCACGAACACATTTGCTTCATATGATGTAAATATTCTTAGCACAGGAGTAGATACTTGAACCATTCATAATAAGAAGTATGCAACTAAGTCTACTCAATAGTCATTGCAAGCTATGAAGAGAAACCAACTCAATAATAATAAGTAGCATGAAACATAAACATAAGCAATATTGCAATGCTCATAATAAGGTATGAGAGAGTGGTATCTCGCTTGCCTTTATTTGTAGAGCTCAATATAAATGCCAAGAAACCTATGAAGTTCAAGTGAAGACTAGAAGTAAAGATATCAGAGATACAAGCATCAAAGTCATGACATAATTAACCAAGTTTTGGAACAAACACAAGAATGCCAACTATGCTCTCAATAGGGTGCTCATAGAATAGGTGGTGACTCAACAAGGAAGTGAAAAGGTTTTGAAAAGTTTGAAAGGCTTCCAAATGCTGAAAGTAAGGTACTCACTAGATTTGAGCTCTCATTGCCCCCATCATAGGCATCTTTATATGGTTAAGGTGAAAGTGAGGTCCAATATGAGTTATATGCTTGACAGGCCATAAACTGGAAATCCCATGTCCCTTGAGTACGAGGGCCGCTCCGCATGCTACTCAAATTTAGTCACCTGTAAGTTCTTGTCATTGTAAATACATGCATATCATAGAGAACCACCAACGGGGTACCCCTTGCACATGATACAGGAGCTATCCCATGATCAAAATGACAAGGCAAGCAGACAATGAGCATCTCAGCGATCTTTTTATTTACTATTTGCATAGATTTTTTGTTGAGGATGCTTCACAGATGCTCACTATGGTAATGCTGCAAGTTTCCACCATGATTAGGCATGGCTTAGGCTAGGCGTTTCTCTAACACATATATATACTCCATGAACTCACAAGCTCCCCTTTTATTTCACAACGACGACATCCGCAAACAAAAGAGCAAGGTATCACTTGGATATGTATCCATAAGTGTTGAAAGCGTTCCCCGTGACAACACGGTTCTGCTAACTCCCAGCCTATAATTTGCAAGCATATAACTTTCATGGATAGTCACAATGGTTCAGGTTTATTAAGTGCAAGGAATGAAGTGTGCCATCAAGTTCGTGACAGCTTTACTAACTAACTTTCTCAAAACAGACAAACATTTTATTTGGAAGAAAACAAGGCATAATGAATGTGCACGGAATAGCAAATGATGCTAATAGGTAGGTATGGTGGACACTGTTGGCAATATTGGTTTTGGGGAGTTGGATGCACAAGTATAGCTCATACTCAGTGCAAGTGAAGGCTAGCAATAGAGAGGGAGCGACAAACGAGAGAGCAATAACTGTCATAATCAAGCTTGCAACAAAACAGGACTAATTATGGCATGAAAGTGATACAAGAACTCAAAGGCAAGATAAATTATCAAGGCTTATTGACTATTGTTTAGTCATATGCATGCGTGAGCATGTGCCAAGTCGATTCACATGAAACATTTAGAGGAGGATACCACAATGTCATACCAAAATATGAATAAAACAATGCAAGGAAACATTCATATGACATGCTACAAACTATTAACAAGCTGGAGATAATCACAAGAAAGAAAGAACTACTAAGCATCCATCAGTAACATACACCTTACATGATTAGACTAAGCATGCTCACAATGATGAGTATATGTACAAAAATGAAAACAAATAGAGTTTGTTACCAGCCTCTTACCACACCTCAAGTTGTCTTAATCTTCATTATTGCCCTTCACTTGTGTGACTTGAATAATAACATGAAACCAAACTCCACTGAGGACGGCTGAACCCTGCAAAGAACTCACAAAACCAAAGAAGAACAACAAATATTTTTGGTGTTTTTGATTTTTCGAACAAGCAAACAAAGCAAAAAACGACAAAGCAAAATCTTTTTGGATTGTTCTTTAAGGCAAACCAAAGCTAAAAAGCAAAGAAACAAACCAAGAGAAACAACGAAAATATTTTTGGTATTTTTGTGTTTTGAGAAAGCAGAAACAAAACCAAAAAGAAAGCGAACCAATGGATATACAAAGAACCGATGAAGCATGATATATAGATGAGTGTGATGTCGGTATACCTCCCCCCAAGCTTAGGATTTTGGCCTAAGTGGGGCTCAATAGCACGGGTAGTAACCCCAAGCTGGTGGGTCATCATAGGAATGATCATAGTCAGGCGCTTGCGATGAAGAAGAATACGCGCCCCAATGAAAGGAGGGCTGCTGGTATGAAGACTCTCCCAAGTTGGTGGGCTGAACTGAATCATGTTCGGCATCCTCTCCAACATTCTCCTCTTGCTGGGAGAGCTCTACCACGTATGTGTCAAACTCCTCCTCTGTGAGCGACCATCCTTGCCTAATAGGTGGAAGTTGAATATTTCTTATCTTTCCACTTTGGGCTCTACGGTCATCATCATTAGTTATCCCGCGGTAGAGCTCCAACAAATCAGCGGGTTGAGCTGGAATCTTCTTCGCCGACCCAGCTGTACCAAGTCCCAGGGCCTCACAAAATTTCTTCAATGTCATAGTGTAAGACTGCCATAAATTTTGAAAGACACATCTGGTTTAAACATGTTGTTAGAAAAAGTTAAGCTCTCCACAAATGTTTTAGTGAGCGTAGCATATTGCACGCTCTCATCCTGCATATAGCTTGTTAGTCCAACCCTCCGAACCAAGGTTAGAAAATCCTCAAGAATCCCAGCAGCCCGCAAGAAGTTTTGGCAAGGAAAGGTGGAAAGGTGCGCATCCCCCTCATCTCCCTCGTTGCCAAATCGCGGTGTAATGAGATCCTCATTGTATGAGGGCCTAGCTCGGGAGGATGATCTTGAAGGCCTTGCCCTTCTAGGTGCATCACTCTCAAATATTTCACCAAAGGTGTGGTTGTCCATGACCTCTTTTTTCTGAAATTTTTAGACAAACATCAAACCAAGTGATTTCCAGGTTGATAAATGTTGAGGAACTACTATAGGAACTTTCTAAAGGGTTACACATGCATAAAAATGAAATCTCTAAGCATAGAACAAGCATGCAAGCTCACACAACCTATCACCTATAGCAGCAAAGTACTCAAGATACAATCTACCAATCACAAATCTAATTGGACAAGCGGAGGAGGCACATACCAAGGAGCAGTCCCTCCAAAAATCAACAACAAAGAGGGGCTAAGCAAGAAGATCAAAATTTGCGAGCAAGAACAGCAGGAATCGAGCTTGAGAAAGTTTTCTGGTGTTTTTCAGGAGAGAGAAAGAAGATGGCTGGGAGGAGGCACCTTGGAGGGACCTAGGTGGGCTACACCCCAGCTAGGCGCCACTTGGGGGCTGGCCGCGCCGCCCAGGGGTGTGCTGGCCTGGGGTTCCCCCCCTGGGTCACTCCAGGTGTCCCTCTGCCCCTTTTTTTGAGGAAAAAATTATTTTGAATTTTCTGGAATTTTTCGGGAAACTTGATTTTTGGCCAATTTTCAGGGTATGAAAATTGATTTTCTCATAGAAACAGTTTTTTTAGAAGAAGCAAAAGAAAACAAAAACCGAACTACAGAAGTTCTAAGACACTCTAACAAGCAAAAAACTAACGAAACCAAAGTTAGCAAAAGAAAAGGCAAAGACTAGGAAGGAGAAAAGTAAAAGAAAGCAAGTATAACCACAGTGAAAACATTATTTTGTTCATTAAAATCCCTTTGTTAACAAGGTTGATCAAGTCTTGTTACCAAAAAAATCTTATATGAAACAAAACTTTGCATTCCAGAAGGTGATTATGTTACCTCAAACTTGATAGCAATGGTCCCAATCATAACAGTTTCAAAAATTTATTGTGGAATGGGACAATATATTTCTCCAATCTTGATGCCCTTAATATTTTCAATGGAATTCAGGCAATAGCTTTTAGCAACCTTCTTCGTGAAATAGACAGTATGCTCTTTATCATTAATATTGAATGTTACTTTTCCTTTATTACAATTGATGGCAGCACCTGCAGTATTAAGAAAGGGTCTCCCAAGAATAATAGACATATTATCATATTCAGGCATTTCAAGCACAACGAAATCAGTCAAAACCAAGCAATTATGAGCCACTTGAACAGGAACATCCTCACATATACCAACATGAATACTAGTTGACTTATCAGCCATTTGCAAAGATATATCAGTTGGTATCAACTTTTCTAGCTGGAGTCTCTTGTAGAGAGAAAATGGAATAACACTAACTCCTGCTCCCAAATCACATAAAGCAGTTCTAACATAATTATTCTTAATAGAGCAAGGAATAGTTGGTATACCTGGATCACCAAGTTTCTTTGGAACCTTACCATTGAAGGAATAATTAGCAAGCAAAGTAGAAATCTCCTCATTAAGAATCTTCCTTTTATTAGAGACAATATCCTTCATATACTTTGAATAAGGAGGCAACTTAATAGCATCAGTCAAAGGAATTTGCAAAAATAAAGGTTTCATCAACTCACAAAACTTGTTGTAGTGTTCTTCCTCCTTTGACTTATGTTTCTTACCCAGAAAAGGCATAGGTTTCTACACCCAAGGTTCTCTCTCACTACCATGTTTCTTAGCAATAAAATCTTCCTTAGTGTACCTGGTGTTCTTAGTGTGCTTCTCAGGTTCTTCCTCAACTTCCTCCTTATCAGGAGCATCATTTTTATCATTACCACTCTCAGTTTCAGCATCAGAGACAGATATACTATTAGGATCTACAGCAGGTTCAAGTGGTTCCTCAACTATTTTGTGTTTATTTTTCTTTCTCTTACAAGGACTACCACTACTTTCACCTTGTTGGGAATCCTGCTCAATTCTTTTAGGGTGTCCTTCAGGATATAAGGGATCTTGAGTAGCTATACCACTCCTAGTTCTAATTCCATAGGCATGTTTATCTCCTGAGGCATTAACTAGCATATCCTTTTGTACCTTAACAAGTTGATCAAGTTGGGTTTGAACCATTTTAAAGTGTTTACAAAGCATTTTAATATCATTAGAAGTTCTTTCCACAATATATTTCAACTCTTTAATAGCCCTGGATTTTTCCAATAAATGATTCTGAACTTGTTTATTAAAATTACCTTGTTTAACAATAAATGTGCCAAGTTCCTCTAAGCATTGATCAGGAGAGAGTGTACCTCAATAGTAGATGAGTGGGGAATTAGCTTACATAATTCTTCTATAGGAGGTATATTCTTCACATCTTCAGCTCTTATACCTTTCTCGTTAAGACATTTCTTAGCTTCTTTCATCACTTCATCATTTAATGCAATAACTCCCCTCTTCTTTGGTGTTGGTATTGGATCTGGTTCAGGCACAATTGGTTCAGGCACAATTGGTTCAGGAGTAGTAGGCTCTGGTGTATTTAGCTCAGTTGAAATCCAATCATCATAATTATTGCTTATCTTAGCCATTAATTCTTCAGCATCTATAGGAGTTCTTTTCCTGAAAACACAATCAGCAAAGCTATCTAGGTATGTCCTAGAATAATCAGTTAGTCCATTATAATAAATATCAAGAAGCTCATTCTTAGGTAATGGACATCTAGGATGTGCATGAATCAAGGCACATAACCTTGTCCACGACTCAGGCAATTTCTCTTCTTCTCCCTGTTTAAAATCAAAAAGTCTCTGCAAAGCAGCATGTCTAGTACTAGGAGGAAAATATTTCTGGAAGAAAGAAGCAATTAATCAACCAGGGCTATCAATGGAACCAAGAGGTAATCTATTAAACCAAGCCCTAGCTTCTCCTTTTAGTGAAAAAGGGAAGATCTTAGTAACAAAGTACTTGCGCATTTTAAAATCATCAGAGAATAAAGCACTCATAGTGGAAAGCTCATTCATATGAGCCACAACACTCTCATTTTGAGTCCCACAAAAAGGTTCTTTCTCAACAATGTCTAAAGAGGATAAATCAAGAGAGAAATCATAATCTTTATCTTTGGTATCTATGGGAGAGGTGGCAAACTTAGGATCAGAGGACAGTTTAGGAATAATGGTACGTCTAGCACCATGTGTGTTTCGGCACTCTTCAACAAATTCATCAGTAAACTCAATGTAGCCATCATTAATATCATAACTCTCTCTAGACTCAGGTGAGCTAACTGGTGTAACAGTGTCTTCACTAGGAGTTTCAGTATTTCCTAGACCAGCCATAGTAGCATCTAGGAAAGGACCTAATGAACCACTCGCATCAAGCACAGTACAAGTAACATCATGAGTATCAAAAGGAGTTTCAGATTCAGTAGTAGTAGCAATGTGGTGTAGCATGAGTATGTTGTGGTGGTGTGACAAGCTTACTTATAGAAGATGGTGAATCAAGAGCAGCAGAGGTGTTTAGGACTGTACCTCTTCTTGTAGTGGATGGTAAAATAGGAAACTTTCCATCACGAGACTTCCCCATGATGAAAGCAATAGGAGTGAACAATAATAGATCCAAGTGAACTTACAAATAAAGCTATGCTCCCCGGCAACGGCGCCAGAAAATAGTCTTGATGACCACAAGTATAGGGGATCGCAATAGTTTTCGAGGGTAGTATTACCCAATTTATTGATTTGACTCAACGGGAGCCAAAGAATACTTGCAAGCCTTAACAACTGAGTTGTCAATTCAGCTGCACCTGGAAATAGTTCTTGCTCACAGAAGTTTATCATTAGCAACATTTTGTAGTAGCAACAACAAAGCAACAGCAGCAGTAAAACAAGAGCAATAGTAATAGTAGTAGCAAACAGTAGGATATGAGCGCGGTAGGTATAGGGATGGATGGACGGGCGTTGCATGGATGAGTCTAAACATGTAACTTCAAGATCTAGGGCAATTGCAGATAAATAAGAATAAGCATCCAAGTACTAATCAATCATAGGCATGTGCTCCATATATAGTCATGCGTGCTCGCAATGAGAACTTGCACAACATCTTTTGTCCTACCAGCCCGTTGCAGCGGGGCCACAAGGGAACTACTGGCAATTAATGTGCTCCTTTTAATAGAGCATCAGAGCAAAGCATTAACACTCCATGAACACATGTGATCCTCACATCACAGCCATCCCCTCCGGTTGTCCCAATTTCTGTCACTTCGGGGCCTTTGGATCCGGACAATGATATGTGTACACAACTTGTAGATAAGATCACAAACAATACTATCATAATGATTCAATAATAAGTTCAGATCTGAGATCATGACACTCGGGCCCTGGTGACAAGCATTAAGCACAACAAGTTACAACAAAGTCAAATAGCACTAATAGAGATACTAGGCACCATGCCCTAACAATCTTATTTGATTACATGATAGAACTCATCCAATCCCTACCATACCCAAAGCCTACAACGGGGGATTACTCACTCATGGATGAGGGAAACATTGATGGTTGATGGAGAGGCATCGGTGATGACGACGTCGATGATCCTCCCCAAATTCCCCGTCCTGGCAGGGTGCCAGAACGGAGTTTCTGGATCCGAATCGCAGCTTCTGGTGGTGGCAGCGCAGCGGAACTCTTTCTGGAAAAACGATGAACCCCCCTCGGTTTTTAGGTCAAGAGGCTTCTTATAGGCGAAGAGGGAGGCCGGGGGGTGCCTGGGATGGCCTCACCCCCTAGGCGCAGCCAGGCCTGGCCCGCGCCTGGCAGGGGTGTGGGCCCCCCCAGTCCTCCCCTCCGTCTCGTACTCTGGCTCCATGGATCTTCTGGTGAAATAGGATTTTTGGCATATTTTCCGGGATTTTTCCTGATAGTTGATATTCTACACAAAAACTAGACACCAAGGTAATTCTGCTGAAATAGTGTCAGTCCGTGTTAGTTGTATCCAAATCACACAAGTTTAGAGGAGAAACAATAGCAAAAGTGTTCGGGAAAGTAGATACGTTTTGGACATATCAACCGCGTGTACCTGCCCTCGCCACGACCCTAGCTACCTCCTAGACATGCCCGTTCACCGCCGCGCGACACGGGACCACTATACGCCGTATTGAACACCGTCGGTTCCGTGCAGAGCACCGACCAGTACCGACCATCCGCGACCGCCCCGTGCGACGACCGCCAGGAAACACCGCACCGTCCTACTCCCTCAGCCATGCCCGTAGCTCACTGCAACAAAGTCGCCGGAGGAGCCATCCCATGCCTCAATTCATCACACCATCTCACTCCCTTCTCTCTGAGAACCACCCCTGACCCTTCCCCGGAGCAAGGCGAGCACCGCATCGCCGGAATTTGGCCGGAGTCCGCCACTGTAGAGGAAAAGAGGAGCCGCCGGTTGGAGCCACCCCAGGAGCCGCCACGACCACCGTTCGAACCGCCGTCGTTGACAATGTCATTCACCCCCATCACCGACCCTAGCTGGAGCCCAGGTGAGCCACCGCGTACCCCCACCGTCGCCGTTAGGGTTCGGTCTCGTCGGAGCTGTGCGACCGAGACGACGAATCACCGCCATCGATCTTAGTCTAATCGTAGGGCCTAGATTGAAACATACCGTTCGGTTAGATAGAGCCACTGACTAGCGGGACCCCCTGTCAGGCCCGGCTCGCACTTCATCCGACAAGCCTTCCTCAACCAAACAGTTGACCTTGATCCATGCCCCTGGCACTGCTCCCTAGATTCGGCCCACACCAACAACAAAGGCACCTGCTTCGGCGGGTCAGTTAGGCGAGTCCACAGCTGCCGGGTCTGGTGGCAGCTCCAAGGCTGTTTCCTTGCATAGCAGCACCGCTGCTACCTGCGCCAATGTGGGAACTACCCTGGAGAAGGGGAAAGTTCTCACTCGGACGCTTAGCGGGAATGGCCTCGGTGCCACAGAGTGTTATGTTGTGGCTTGGAACGCAGCTAGCGAGCAAGAGGTCAGCTCCAGTGCTGGGAAGAAGATGAAGTTAGGCCCCAAGGCCATTTCCGATATGACCTAGCAGGCCATTGCCTTGATGGCCCGCGCAGATGAAGTGAACGAGGTATATAATCTTCTTACTCTTTTGTGTATTGAGTATTTTTGTTATAGATAATCCCTAGTCCCCGAGGTTACTGCCGAGTAAGGAACTCACTCGACGTTAAGCTCTAAGTTAGGAGTCAACCCTTATTCGGCTATAATCTTGATCTCACATCTGCTGACTATCTTTTTCCTTTGTGTAGCTTACACACAATGAGCGCACCAAGGTGCAACAGGCTATCCTCTTGGAGTATCGTAAGCTCGAGCTCGCTCACCAAAACCTGCAAGCTAAGGCTAAAGGCCAAGGTAATTTTCTGACTCGTCCCGCTCCTATTCGGCGTATTTTCCTTGTTTGCCCTTGCTTATTTTCTTTTATTGTCCTCCCTTAGCTTCTCCCCAATCTACCATTTACGCCTTACACCTACAGATCAGCGACGCTGAAAGTAAGTTCCTGAGGATTTTGTCTCCGCTCTGTACTTATGCTTATCCTTTTCCTATTTTTATCTCGGTGGTTCTGAGATAGCTTTGTTGTCGCTGACGGGTCATATGCTCCGAATAAGCAGAGAAGCACCGGATCAAGCTCCAAAAGGAGCAAGACGAGGTAACTCGGCTGAAGAAGGAAATGGCGGATATGGAGCAGAAGCACAGGGCTAAGGTGAAGGGGATGCAGGAGGAGCTTGCCGAGAAAGATGGCCGAGAAGACCAAGGAGCTGCTCAAGGAGGCCGAGTCGGCGGTTGAGTCGACTCACTTAGATCTGGACGCTCTTTAGGCCAAGGCCAAGAATTGGCAAAGCAAGCTCGGCTCCATCAACTCTTTCCTCGGTAGTGAGTCCTTACCCTTTTCGCTGTACTCATTCCTTTGTCTGCTTTTTCCTTGTTTTGCTAATGTTCCTTTGCTTTTGCAGAGAATTTTCCTGAGGCTGATATGTTTGCTATATGGGCCATGAAAATAGTACGAGCCAAATCTGGCGCTCCAGCTGATCGCGAGGTCACTATCGACGAGCATCTCGCCGTGCTGTCAGAACGTGCAAAGACCCTCTGACTTGCTCAAATCAGCGATCCACGCGTTCCGAATGCTCTGGCCGGATGAAGACACGCCCACACTCATCGAGCCTCTGGCTGACAGGCTACTTCTTACTAAAGACGGGCTAGATAAATGGTGCGAGTCGGCCGGCGAAGCTGCAGCGGACAAAGCCCTTGCCTTCGTGCGTTCATGGTACGAGGATATCAACCTTGATGTTCTTGAATGCATGAGGGCTGAAGGCAAGTGGCTCCACGATCCTGAGCTAATCAAGAAACGCCAGGAGGGGGCTTACGCCATGGTCAAATATGCCTTTGTGCATTCTTGGTGTGATGGGCCCAGCTTCCTCGACCTTGGCGAGCCTCTTGCCGACATCGCTGATGACGAAGGTGTGGATAGCGAAGCCACCGAGTCAGATGGACCTGCAGACTCGGCCTCTGACACTCCTGACTCGGCAGACGCTCCTGAAGATGCTCCTAGCTCCAGTCCCAAAGATACACCTCCAAGCCCAGCTGCTTCTTAGGCTGGTTACAAAAAACACTTGAATTTCATGAGATCCTCGGTATGCCGGGTGTAGATGTATGATATAATGCACTTATTTTGGGTGTGCGCCTTGTGATAAGGCTCAAACTTTTATTTAGCTTTGAATGTGAATTATCCAGGGCAAGTCCTCGAGTTTCATTTTGATGTTTCCCTTTTCCTTGAATTTGGCTCTTGTCTACCTTTTTTGGCGTTCAACATTAGATTCTCAAAGTTCTAAGGATCGAGTTGGCGGGTATGAAACTAGATCACTTGACCTAGGATTATCCGACATATAAAGCAACATAACCTGCAGTGAGTTAGTAAAAAACATACATAGGGTCAACTCGCGTTTCTCCCTTTACTTATGCGGTGTTCATGTTTACTCATCCTTGATCTGTTCCTCTTGCTTGCCATGAAGCCGTGTTTTCGGACAACAGCATAGTCGAAGAGTTGATTCTATCTGAGTAAACATTACTTGTTCCGAGATAAGTCTTAAGTGTCAACACGAGCCGACATAGATTAATCAAAGGATAAATATAAGGGGTAGTCCCCGAGTCAGTTTTTCGAGTCATACCATTTTATTATCAGCACATAGCCGGCATAAGCGTCCGACATATGAGAGTTTGAGGGATACATACACTGCTTCTCCTAAGTGTAGAAAGGACATAGCAGTGCCACATTCCATGGCCTTTTGGTCTCATCACCTGATCTGTCTGCCTTGTTCTTTTGTGCTTCACGAGCATCTATTAGATAATATGAATCATTGTGCAATGCTTTGCTTACAATGAATGGTCCTTCCCACGGGGGTGATAGTTTATGCATCCCAGCTGTGTTTAGCACTAGTCTGAGCACCATGTCCCCTTCTCGGAAAACACGAGGTTGGACTTTCTGGCTATAGTAGCGTTGGAGACTTTGTTGGTATATGGTGGATCTGGACAATGCCAATTCCTTTGCTTCTTCGAGTAAGTCAACTCCATCTTCTCGGGCCTCTTTTACATCGGCTTTCGAGTATTGTCTTACTCTTGGCGAGTCATACTCTATGTCGGCAGGCAAAACTGCTTCCGCCACATATACAAGGAAGAACGGCGTATAGCCTGTTGATCGATTCGGAGTTGTCCTTAAACTCCACAACACTTAGGGTAATTCCTCTATCCAATAGCCAGGTGATCTCTGGAGTGGTTCCATCAAGCAGGGTTTTATCCCAGAGAGAACTAATCCATTGGCTCGTTCAACTTGTCCATTTGATTCTGGATGAGCAACTAACGCTACGTCAAGTCTTATTCGGTTTTTACCACAAAAACGAGAAAGGCTCCTTCGGCAAAGTTTGTGCCGTTATCTGTGATTACACTGTGCGGGTAACCATATCTCAAGATTATATCTTTTAGGAATGTGACAGCTGTTTTTCCATCCAATTTCTTGATGGGCTTCACTTCTATCCATCTGGTAAACTTGTCAACCATTACGAGTATGTGAGTCATGCCACCTCTTGCTGGTTTGAATGGTCCCACCATATCCAGGCACCATACTGCAAATGGAAAAAGTGATCGGTATAGTTTTCAACTCTGATGCTGGCAAGTGTGACTTTGATGCATAACGCTGACAACCGTTGCATTTCCTCACAAGCTCTTGCGCTTGGCCAATAAAATCCATGTCGGAGAGCCTTGTCTACCAACGCTCTTGATGATGCGTGGTGCCCACATTCTCCTTGGTGAATATCCAACAATATTTCTTGACCTTTCTCTGGACTTATGCAATGCTGCAGTACACTCGTCAAACTTCTTTTGTATAACTCCTTGTTGATTATTGTGTATGCTTTTGCAATTCTTTTTGTGTGCCTTGCTCAAGCTGAGAGTGGTGCGGCCCGAAACGGTTATTTTGGTGCGGTTTTTGCTATGGCTATGTTTGGATTGGGCTGAAACGGATGCTGCAGAGAAATGGTCTGGGCGGTGCGGGGCAAACGAAAAAGCGGTCTGGAGTGGTGCGGATTGGACATAGATAGAAACAACAGAAAACGGGCCGAACCCGTGGGTTCAACCCGCACCAATCGATCGGGTCCTCTCCTCTCGCCACGCCCCTCCTCTTTCCCGTTCCTGGCGCCGCCGCTACCGCCGCCGCCCTAAACCGCTACCGCCGTCGTAGCCCTGCGCCGCCACCTCACACCACCTCCATGCGCCACCATCCCGTTCTTGAACTATCTGCCCGCAGGCCGCAGATCAATCCTGCGCTTGACGTCTTCTTTGTCGCCGCCTCGCTGGGCGCTCCGGGATTTCCTGGACAAGGAGGAGCGACAGAATCCCCTTTTCTCGCTTTCAATTCTTTGATTTCCTGGCAAAGGAGCAGGTACAGATGGATCATGGATATTCTTTTTTTTCTCCCCTTCAATTCTTGTTTCGCTGCCTTGCCCGTATGGATTGTGACAGGTTCTAGGAATCTCACTGCCTTGACCATCAAACATGGATTTGCTTGTAATTGTGCCCTATGTAATGACTAATTAGTCACTCGGTGTAGTGTGCAGTTGATAGGACACGTGAATTCTAGCTTAGAGATATCTGATTATGTCACTATATTTTTTTTGCATAGTTATCCACAATTTCTGTAAAACCTGCTGAAGACAAACCGACCTTTGTCCTTTGGGGAGTAGACGAGGTACACAGGTTTCTATCGATTTGTAAATATGCTGCCAAAAGAATTTGTACACATGAATTCTGAATTCTGATTACCATTATGTCTCCAGCTAGGTTTCCGACGACTGTTAAGAAAAAACCCACAGATGTTGGATTTGTCTTTGATCGTAAGAGAAGTCGACAACTGATGAAAATGTTTATGTGTGATTGGGTCTTCTTATTGTATAAACCTGGTAAATCTTTTGTTGATTTCTTTTTCACCATTGATATTAATAGGATGCATGCCTATTTATGTTCTATGCCTTCAGAACAGAACTAAAATTCTCTTGAAGTCATTTGACAATAGTTTATTATTCCTTCTAATTTAGTTGTTGTTTTTTTGTAGGATGTCCAATTAATAAGTAGGAACCAAAGTCTGACAATCTGTAGGTCTACTTCTTTATCTAAATTCTTTAGAGCAACTTTTCGCACCAGTACTTTGTGACTGTAGTTTGTGCAAACTTCTGCCATCAATATTTTATGCGTGAAAATAAGCTATCTGTAAGTACTAAACATCAAGTTGTGCTCATCTGATGCCTCGTTTCACTTGCATCCATAGGCAGGTAGATAGTCTAATATGAAGGTATTTCCATCTGTTGGCTCATATATTTTTCCCAATTCTCTAAAATGATGTTTGATGGAAGCGGTCAAATTGAGTACACACATCTAGTTGTATTAATAAATTAGCAATCCGGACCAAAATCACTTCAAATTGCCTCATTTTTAATTGGCAAGATCTGGCAATACTAGTTTTCAGTTTTTCACTTCTAAGTTAGTGTACCAGACTAAACAGTTCAAACTTGCTCCAATAGCATTACTGTGAAATGATGATTTATGATCAGAAATGATTGGTTTACTTGTTGTTCTCATGTCTGGGTTCCCTCCGGATTTTGCACCTCGTCGTCGCCTATGTTTTGATCCGGTGGAGAGGTATCCTCGGGATCGCGACTGAAGAACGGCCATGGCGGCTAAACTTGTTTCTCTGTAATAGGATAGCTAATCTAGGACAGTTCTAGATTTTCTCAGTGTCTAAAAACCTTGGGATTTACTGATATATGAAAATACCCCAGATATATGAGTATTTTGATTATAGATAAACAAGCTTGGCAGTAAACAACTTTGTCTTGAAACTCAGATGAGTATTTTGATTGATTATTTCTCGGAAGAGTCTATTATTTTTGGTGAATATACCTCTCTTCATAATTTTTTGGAGGAATATTCATGATTTATATCTGTGGCATCATAACTGATTTGTATGTACATGAAGAGTCTGTTATTTTTTGAGTCTGCAATTGATTTTATTACAGGAAATAAGAAGCCGCTAGCTATTTGTAAAGACTAGCAACCAACAGCCATCGACTTAATCTCACCATCCAGTTACACAAACCCATGGGCTGAACCCACGGGTTCAGTCCGCACTTTCCATGCGGTGTGGTGCGGGTGCGGACTGAAATTTCAGACGGTGTGGTGTGGTGTGGTTTCAGAGAGTTATATTTTGGATCGGTGTGGGTTGGAAAATTTAATCAGCATTAGTGGGTGCGGGTTGGATTAAGTGCAGGCTTTGCCCCATTCTCACCTTGATGCCTTGCCAATATCTCATCCCCTGGCAAAGTTCCATCCTTCAAGTAGTTGAATATTGGTTGCGCCCATGCTGGTATTAGCGGTGCCGGATCTGTTTCTTCGTCAATTTCCATTGGCTCAGCCGACATATGTTCAGCCGACATAACCTGAGGAGTCCCCGAGTGTGATTTGGCAACCCCTGAGGTGAGCGGAACATTCCCCGAGTGACTCGAACCTTCCCCTGAGTCAATATCCATTGGCACAACGTCTGACTCCTGATTTTCCGGGGTGAGCCTGATTGACTCAGATTCTGGTGACGGCTTGATCGATGGTTTCCTGAGATGCTCCAATGCTATGCCTGGTGGTATTGTCTGCCGGGACGAGCCTAACTTGGATAGTACATCCGCTGCCTCATTCTCTGCCCTAGGTATGTGATGAAATTCACACCCATCAAAGTATCCCGAAATTTGTTGCACATGAAAACGACACAGTGCCATGTTTGCATCCAATGCATCCCAATGCCTAGATACTTGCTGGATAACCAAATCTGAGTCACCAAAACACATGATCCTTTTGATGCCAATTTCTTTGGCTACTTTAATGTCGTGGACAAGTGCTTCATACTCGGCGACATTGTTGGAAGAAGCGAAGTGGATCTGTAACACATACTTGAGCTGATCCCTCTTTGGTGATGTGAGCACTATCCCAGCACCCAGACCCATCTTTGTCTTGGATCCGTCGAAATGCATCTTCCAATAATTCGGATCTGGCAATGGTGGATCATATTGCATTTCCATCCAATCCACGAAGAAATCAGCTACGGCTTGAGATTTGATTGCATCTCGCCTATCATATTGTGGAGTATATGGTGCTAGCTCTACGGCCCATTTTGCGACTCGGCCACTGGCATCTTTGCTGTAAAATATATCCGAGATAGGTGCCTCACATATTACTCGGATTGGGTGTTCTTGGAAATAGTGCTCCAGCTTCTTTGCTGCCATATACACCCCATACGTCATTTTTGTTAATGGGGGTAATTTTTCTTTGATATAGAGAGCACTTCGCTCAAGTAATAAACTGGCCTTTGGATTGATTTTCCCTCTTCTTCGCGTTCTACTACTATTACTGCACTTACAACTTCGTTGGTTGCGGCGACATAGAGCAGCATTGGCTCCTTGGATAGTGGTGATGCTAATATTGGTGTTGTTGCCAACATCTTTTTGAGTTCATGGAAAGCGCTATCAGCTTGCTGTGTCCATGTGAATTTGTCTGATTTTTTCATCAGTTGATATAGTGGTAGGGCTTTCTCACCTAGCCGACTAATAAACTTCTCAACGAGGCCAGGCATCCTGTGAACTTCTGGACATAGTTGAGGGTTTTTGGCAATTCCATTCTTTCGATGGCCCTGATCTTTGTCGGGTTAGTCTCAATTCCTCTGCTGGATACAAGGAATCCCAGTAACTTTCCAGTCGGGACACCAAATGTCCATTTTTCCGGGTTAAGTTTCATCAGGGATCTTCTTAAGTTTGCGAATGTTTGACACAAGTCCTCAATTAGAGTGTGACTTTGCTTGGTTTTTATCACCACGTCGTCAACGTATACTTGAACATTTTTGTCCAATTGATCTTGCAAGCATTTTTGCATCCATCTTTGATATGTTGCACATGCATTTCTCAATCCAAACGGCATAGTGTGATAGCAATAAGCCCCATACGGGGTGATAAAAGCTGTCTTTATTTGATCATTCGGATTCAGTGGTATCTAGTGGAAACCAGAATACGCGTCCACAAATGACAACAACTCACACCCGACAGTAGAGTCTATGACTTGATCAATCTGTGGCAGGGGAAATGGATCTTTTGGACACGCCTTATTGAGGTTCGTGTAATCAATACACATGCGCCACAACACTGCCACGTTCGGTTCATCTTTTTTCTTTTTGACCAAGACTGGATTTGACAACCAATCTGGGTGCAGTACTTCCATGATAAATCCAGCAGCCAAAAGCCTGGCTATCTCGGCAGCTATTACTTTCCTCCTATCTTCAGCGAAGCGGCGGAGGGGTTGCTTCACCGGCTTGGAATCTGGCCTTACATGAAGAGAGTGCTCAGCCAGCTCCCTCAGAACTCCTTGCAGATCTTGTGTGGACCATGCAAAGGTATCTCGATTCTCACGGAGGAAGCTGGCGAGCTTGCTTTCCTATTTGTCAATCAGCCCAGCACCAATGGTGACTGTGCGCTCTGGGAAAGTCTCATCCACCTGTACCTTCTATGTTTCCTTGGTAGTTTGGAATGACACACTACCATGCGGATTAGTAAGTGCCAGCATGGAAAATTTTGGTGCCTTGGCCAACACTGCCACTTCCATCGTTTGATGCTTTTCCTGTGCTATGACCAACGACTCGGCCAACGAAGATCCGGCTGAGGCACAAGCGATAGATCTTTTGTAATCTCCTTCGACTGTGATAACTCCACATGGACCTAGCAGTTTCATATTTAAGTAAGTAATGTGAGGAGTAGCCATAAACATTGCCATAGCCGTCCTGCCGAGTAAGGCATGATACGAGCTGACCAGGTCAACTACCTCGAACTCTATGGCTTCAGTGCGACAGTTTTCCCTGTTGCCGAATAAGACGTCAACCAGATCTTGCCAATTGGCTCACAGGACAATCCTGGCACAATGCCATGGAAAGTTGTCTTAGTCGGCTCCAGCATGTTCATAGTGATGACTCTTCTTGTCATTTGGCTCTGTGACAAACACGACATAGCTCTGATGGTGCTCTCTATACTCATTTCTGGTTCCATGGACGACATGAGCATCGTCACCTCTTGGTTTATGCACCTGATGCATAGCCTCTCTTATTTCTTGATTATGATACCTCGGCTGCCTGTTCTTGTATCTGTGTTCAGCTCCAACAACTTGGACATTTCCTCCTGTGAGTGGTGAAGGGGGAGGTGGTGGCAGTTGCTTAGTCGACGAATCCACTCTATCTCTGTCACATCCCAAAATTTTCCAAATTTTGAAATGTGAAAAATAAATAAACAAAAGAAACAATTGTTGAAATTTAGGGTGAAAAGAAACTTTTTGATTCCAAATGGAAACATCAAAACCCATCTTGAATTTTTTTTGAATAAAATGGAATCTAACAAATTTCAATCAAGTGAAATGCATTCATCAATGAATGTATTTTGAAATTTAAACACTTGGAAAAGTTAAACCAAAACCCTAAATCCCTAATGGAAGAAATCATTTCCAAGATCTCTCTAAGACTATGGATTTGTTCCTTATATAAATTTGTCAAACAAACATTTATAAAAGATCAAAAATGATAAACAAAAACATTATAAAACCATAGAAATTGGTTTCATTTAATTTGGAACCATAGATAAAAACTTATGAGTTTAATATGGCAAAAGGAAATAATTTCCAAGCTAATAAAGCTCCTAACTAAAATCCATACCAAATTGTGAGCAAACTAATCCTAAAAGGATTTAAAAGGATAAACAAATATTAAATAAAATAATACAAATAGGAATCACCAATTTTGGATCTATAAATAAAAAGATATGGATTTTATAAGGCAAGGAAAGAAATAAAATAAACAAGGAATATTTAAAAGCCAAATTAAATCTAGGCCAAATCCAATGTCACATCCCAAAATTTTCCAAATTTTGAAATGTGAAAAATAAATAAACAAAATAAATAATTGTTGAAATTAGGGTGAAAAGAAACTTTTTGATTCCAAATGGAAACATCAAAACCCTACTTGAACAAACTTTTAATAAAAGGGAATCCAACAAAATTCAAATCAAGTGAAATGCATTCATCAAAGAATGAATCTTGAAATTTAAACACTTGGAAAAGTTAAATCAAAATCCCAAAAACCCTAATGGAATAAATCATTTCCAAGATCTTCCTAAGACTGTGGATTTGATCCATATAAAATTTAGCAACAAACATTTAAAAATGATCAATAATGATAAATAAAAATATTATAAAACCATAGAAATTGATTTCATTTAATTTGGAGCCATGGATAAAATCTTATGAATTTAATTAGATAAAGAAATATTTTCCAAAGCTAATAAAGCTCTTATCTAAAATCCATACCAAAATTGTGTGAAAAATAATCCTAAGGTATTTAAAAGGATAAACCAATATTAAATAAAATTATACAAATTTGAATCTATAAATAAAAAGATATGGATTTTATATGACAAAGAAAGAAATAAATAAAAAGCCAAATTAAATCTTGGCCAAACAAATGAAATAAAAGATTATGGAATAATAAAAAGGAATAAAAGATTATTTATATAAAATCATAAAGATTTAACTATAACCAATTTTATTTAAATAAAGATAATATGCCTAAACCAAATAATAAATCCTAATAAAATTATTTAAATGACAATTTAAAACTTGAATTAAATCCATGAGAAAATGGAATAAATATAATCCAAATCCAAATGAAATAAAGGGATAAAGAATATTCAAATAAAATTATATGGCCTTAACCAAATTCTATTCAATTTAAATGGAGACAGAAATCCCTAAGGTAAATGATTAATTAAATCATGAGAAAATAATAAACGGGAAATTACCAAAGTGGATTAAAAATTTGTCTAATTAATTTAAAAGAGTCATTTGAATAAAATTTATATGGATTTAAAACCATGTTGGATTTTATTGGAATAAAGACAAATCCAATTTAAATGATTAATAAATCATATTAAAATATTTTAAATAATTCAAAGTGAAAAATTTGCACTAATGAATAAATAAAACTTACTGAAAAAGGTTTGGTAAAAATTGCGATTCAAATAGAAGTTTGAAAATGTATTTAAAATCTTATTTGAATAAAGACAAGTGCCTAATTTAAATAAATAATAAACCATAAATGAATAAAATAATTATTCTAAAATGGACTTTAAATACATGTTTAAAACACTATAGAAACTTACTAAAAAGTTTGAAAAGATTTGAAATGAAAGAGGGTTTGAAATCATTTGAATGAATTCAAAACAGAAAATGAAAATAGAAAAAGAAAAAGGAAACAGAATAAAAAAGAGAAAGAACCAGCCCATCTGGCCCAACTCGCAGCCCACTCCCTCTTTCCCCACACGAATCGTTTTCTTACCGCAAACCCGACCCCTCAGACGCTGACAAGACGACCCCACCTAAACACCCTCTCTCGCTGACGACACGGCCCCACTGCTATGTCATCATCTTCCTCACCCCGCGACCAGTTCCTCCCCCTCGTCGTCGTTTCTGCCACTAACTCCACGGATTAAATTTGCTTTACTGCCACGATGAATCATCCCATTAACCTCGCCCATTTAATCGCCCACGTTCCCTCCTTCTTTTCCCCCAGTCATCATGCCACCGGAGACCCCAGGTTGCCTTGATTTTTCCTTGCACCGCCACTGCTCCGGTGAGTCTTTCTTTCGATTCCGGCCAAACCCCACCGCCCCACTAACCCTAGCCTACACGAGCGTGCTCACAAGAACCAGGCACATCCTCCAGCAACTCTAGTTCGCCCACGCGTGCCCCAGGAGCTCCCCTCGGACTACCTCCGAACGTCGTCGCCCACTGCTCTGACTCCTGCAGCTTTCCTCGGTAAATTCTGAGCGCCCCCTCCTCTCTGGATGACCCGAGCATGTTCGCCTAACTCACGCGCGCCTGACACACTTCTTGTTTCGACTTAGCGCGGTCTGTAGCGTCGCCTCCGTCTTCAACAGAGAGCACCCGTCGCTAGAAGCTTCTCCGGCGAGGAATTGCCAGCAGCTCCGAGCGCTCCTTCACCTGCAACGACCACCTTGAGCATCTACACGCTTCGGCGAACTCGGTGAGACCTTCCCCTCTCTCTCGCCTCATGTATCGCCGGCAACCTCATCGCCAGAGCGCCGTCGCCGCACAGCCGCCGCCAGCGCTGCCCACCTTTGGTCATTGCGATCTGGAGCGTTGGATCTTAATCTGTTGGCTAGGATAGATTAGTTAATCGAAGCGGTATCCTGCGATCTGCACCGTACAATGCACTTTAAATCCAACGCGTTGTGTTAGCCGATCCAAACGAACCGGTATGGGCCAGTTAGATTAAGACGCGTGGCACAGTTTTAGATTTAAAAACATAAACTTGTCTATTAGTAGATTGATTTTGTAAAATTCATAACTTTAAATCTACACGTCCAAATTTTGCAAACTTTATATCAATAGATTCAACAAAAATAAACCTTTGCAACCATGCCCTTTTTTTAGTGAATTGCTTCTATAAAATTTGTTGTTTTTGCAGAAACATGTGTAGGCATATTTTGAGTATAAAAATTATTCTAAAAATGTTTTTAGGGTAAAATCTTTTGTAAATGGTTTATTTTGAACCTACTGACCATAAAAACCAACTTGTAGATTTAAAAGTATATTTTGTGACACTAAGTTATTAATCCTTGAATAAAAGCATTTCTAGATTAAATAAAAATATAGATTATGGTTTTAAAATGCTTTTTGAGTAAAACCTTTGGAAAATGATTTGATTTAAACTCTCTGACCCTAAACACCAAGTTTTTGTATTTAAAAATATATTTGGTGAACCCTAGAAAATTATTACTTTGTTTAAAGGCATTTCCAACAAAAGAAAATATTGCTTTGATTAAAAATGGTTTTTAGATGAAACCTTTTGCAAATGGTATAATATTAAACACTTGACCTTAAAACACTAACATTTGTGTTTAAAAATATATTTGGCAAACACTATAAATTATTACTTTGATTTAAATCATTTCTAGCAAAACAAAAATAATTTAAAGTGGCCATTTTCACTAAATTGTTTTCAAATGACCTTGCCACTTCTATAAATGACCAATAGGTGTTTTAAAATGTTTATAACCTATTATAAACCACTTTTCCAAATAAAACAATCTTTGGCATGCTTGCATGCATTTCTTTGTTTTTATTATTTTTTGTGATGAATTGTTTGAATGCTAGTTTTGAATTTGTGCCTTGCTTGATTGAATTGTAGTGAACTTTGAAGAGTGTGAATATTGCAAGATCAAGGAGTGAATCTATATTCTCTACTAAAAAGGCAAGTGGTGCTTCATACTCTTGTCCCATTATTTTCACTATGGATTAGTGATATTTTGAGTAGGACTTGCATGGAATTTCTACTAAGTATGCTATGCCATGGGAAATCCTAGTAGATGATGCCCTAGTAGAATTTTCTTTAGTTAAGATCCCTACTACTATCATGCTTAGCATAGACAGTAGAAACAGGGGTGGATTACATATATGCTATGGAAACTTTGCTAAGTCTTTTGACTTATGTTTTATTTAATAAAACAACTATGTCAATGAAACACCTTGATGGAATGGTAATTGCTTGGATGGATTTATGTTGAGTGGTTACACAGGGCCAGTAAACTGGCGAATACTTGTGTATATCACTTGTGGAATGCCACCCAGGAACAAAGAGATTTGAGATGTCAAATGTTGAGAAGCTTCTAGTGCAGCCACTTGGCAATATGGGCTCTGCCTGGATCATATAGGTTGCAATAACTTAGCCAAATGGACAGTTGGTGGTAGGGGTGATAGGTTTGGGAACACGTCCATTTTGGCCTAAGGGAAGGCTTCTGAAAGGTCTTGTCTCGATGCGTGTCGAGTCTTGTGGGGAAAGTGCACCACCTCTCTCGAGAGTAAAATCTAAGTACTTAGTCGTGTCCCTGGCAATGGACAATTTGAGCATCAGGACATGGAAGCTATCAAGGATCTCCTTATCCCAATTTCTAAGTTCAAAACTTGTGGTTGAACAAGGGTTAAAGGATCTTCAATCAATGATTGGTAGATGCCTTTGGTGATTTTGACAAACAAAAACTTAGTGTTTTCAAATGATAAGGAAAATCTATTTTGAGCAAAGCAAGCCTAAGCTCCACTTAACCAAATGCATATAGATGATAGATACCACTATTCTACCATAGTATCACTTGCCAATACAATTCAAATGTATTGAACCTTGTGGCTGTAACTTATTATGTTGTAGGTTTGTTTGATGTTAATGAAGTGTGTTGAATAGGATTACAAGTCTACAACCAACATGATTGCCTGTGGCACTTTGAAGATGAAGGACTCCATGCTATATAGTTATTTCTGCTGCATTGTAATGAGATAGCCAAATGAGCTATGTAAGATGTAATGAATTATTTTATTCCTGGTTATAAAGTTGTATTATGACCTTTGTTTCTTGATATTACATCTTAACTGTGGATGCTAGCTATTGATCTAGGGACTAGCATTGTAAACATAGGGATCTCTACCTTATTAAAGGTTGGGACCTCTACATCCATAAACAAATAAAATAAATCCAAATAAAATAAGGGATAAGGAATATTCAAATGAAAACATATGGAATTGAAACCATATTTGATTTTATTTGAATAAATACAATTGCCCAATTTAAATGATTAATAAATCATATTAAAATATTTTAAATAATTCAAAATGAATTATTTGCACTAATGAATAAATAAAACCTACTGAAAAAGGGTTTGGTGAAAATTAGAATTTAAATAAGAGTTTGAAAATATATTTAAATCTTATTTGAATAAAGGCAAGTGCTTATTTTAATAATGATGGGGATGTGCCTACCGGGGTATACCCAGCAGGACGTTTCCGACTGGCCCAGGAACTGGCGAGTGGGCCTGCAAGACGGTGACTGGATCAAGGCCCGATGTGGTCCCAAGCGACTGGAAGCTGAAGGCCCAAGCGAGTAGATAGGCCCAGTCGGATTAGGTTAAACGAGTACCGAAGCCTTAACTGATTCGGTTGAGATATGTAAACCCTAGGGGAGGTGAGTCTATATAAACCTCCCTACAGGGCGTGAAGAGATACGTTCCATCATACACCCAAACGACTCGCCGCCTAGCCGCCGAGCTCGCCCATTGTACCACCTTCATAATACAATCTAGCAGGAGTAGGTCTTTACCCTCCGGGGGGCCGAACCTGGGTAAAACCCTGTGTCTCCGCCCTCATCTCGCACCGCAGATGGCTGGCCGCCCTTGCCCCTCGTTCTACTACTCGCTGCCGATTGCAGCATCTGCCGTGACCATTCCCACGACAAATAAACAATACACCATAAATGAATAAATGAATTATTCCAAAAATGGTCTTTAAAATACATGTTTAAAACAACACTAAAACTTACAGAAAGTTTGAGAAAAGTTTGAATTCAAACAAGTATTTGAATCAATTGAATAAAATCAAAACAGAAAAAGAAATCAGAAAAGGAAAACAGAAACAGAAAAGGAAAAAAATGAATTGGACCCAGCCCAACTAGTCCCAGGCCCAGACCAGCCCAGCGAGCTCACTTCTTCTCTCCCCGCAGAAAAATGTTTTGCACCGCAGCATGCATCTGCGCAGCCACTGACTATGCTACCCCACACGCACACCCTCTCTCTCGCTGACGCCCCGGTCCCACCTGCCAGTCGTCTTCGCCACCCCGCGGACCCGTTCTTCCCCAAACCGCGTTGCTATTTCTGCTGTGATTGCGCGCTTTCAATTCGAGTTAATGGTCGATTAATCCCTCGCTGCAACTATGCCCTCTTAATCGCCCATGTCCCCTCCTTCTTTTCCCTCAAACCTCACTCGACCGGAGCCACCAGGCTGCTCCAATTTTCCCTGCAACCGACACTGCCTATGACGAACTCAACAGCGAATTCCGGCCAGACCTCGCCTCCCCTTGCTCGCTGGAACCTACGAGCGTACTCCCCATCCCCGTACACATCTTCCAGTACCCCGAGCTCAGCCGTGTGTGCCACAGAGCGCTGGCAATGGACTCGACTGAGCGCCACCGTCTTCGGCATCAACTCCGACGACCTCCCATGGTAAATTCCGACCGCCCCTCTCCCCCTCGTCGACACTCGTGTAACCAGCATAGTCTTGCGCATCTGACACACCATTTATTTTGCCTTGGCATGACATGTACCCTCGCCAACGACGACGAACAGAAGCGCTCGTCGCGAGAAGGAACTCCGGCGAGCAATCTACGCCAGCACCGTGTGCCCTTGTCCAGGAAAAGACTACCTTGAGCTTCGCCACACCCCTGCGATCACTATGAGCTATTTCTATCCCTCTCTCGCTTCCTGTCTCACCGGCGACGCCACCGCCAGAGCGCTCCGCCGCTCGCCACCGTCACAGCGCCGCCCATCTTTGGCCAAGCTTCTGTACGCCGTTCGATTTAGATCTGATGGTTACGATATAACAACTTAACGAAGGGGTATCATTCGATCTACACCATGCGATCTAAATGAGATCCTGCGGTCTGTAACAGCCGATCCAACCGAACCTTTTTTAACCAATAGGAAGCAGCTACGTAGCCAGACTCAGAATTTAAAAACAGAATTAGATCTATTAGTGGATTGATTTTGTAAAATTCATAACTTTTAATCCACACATCCAAATTTTACAAATTTCATATCAATGGAATCAGCAAACAGAATACTTTCCAACCATGCCCTTTGTTTAGTGTTTTGCTTCTGTAAAATTAGTTTTTTTTGCACAAACATGTGTAGTCATAATTTGAGTATAAAAATTATTCTAAAAATGTTTAGGGTAAAATCTTTTGTAAATGATTTGTTTTGAACCTACTGACCATAAAAACCAACTTGTAGATTAAAAAGTATATTTTGTGATGCTAAGGAAAAAATCTTTGAATAAAAGCATTTCTAGTTAAATAAAAAATGTTGATTAAGTTTTAAAAGTGCTTATTGAGTAAAACCATTGGAAAATTATTTGATTTAAACTCTGTGACCCTAAACACCAAATTTTGGAGTTTAAAAATATATTTGGTGAACCCTAGAAAATTATTACTTTGTTTAAAGGCATTTCCAACAAAATAAAATATTGCTTTGATTTTAAAATGGTTTATAGGTAAAACCTTTTGCAAATGGTTTTAATATTAAACACTTGACCTTAAAACACTAACATTTGTGTTTAAAAATATATTTGTCAAACACTAGAAATTATTACTTTGATTTAAATCATCTCTAGCAAAATAAAAACTATTTAAATGGCCATTTTCACTAAATTGTTATCAAATGGTTTTGCCACTTTTATAAATGACCAATAGGTGTTTTAAAATGTTTATAATCTATTATAAACCCCCTTTTCAAACAAAACAATATTTTGTATGCATGCATGCATTGCTTTGTTTTTATTATTTTATGTGGTGAATTGTTTGAATGCTAGATTGAATTTGTGCCTTGCTTGATTGAATTGTAGTGAACTTTGAAGAGTGTGACTATTGCAAGATCAAGGAGTAAACTTATATTCTCTACCAAAAAGGTAAGTGGTGCTTCATACTTTTGTCCCATTATTTTCACTATGCATTCATGATATTTCTAAGTAGGGCTTGCATGGAATTTTCTATGTGTTAACTATGCCATGGGAAATCCTAGTAGATGAAACCTTAATAGAATTCTAAGTTAAGATTCCTACTACTATCATGCTTAGCCTAGCTAGTAGAAAACAAGGGTGGATTATATTCATGCTATGAAATATTTCTAAGTCAAGGACTTGTGTTTTGTTTAATGAAACAACTATGTGAATGAATCACCTGGGTGGAATGGAAGGAATGGGTTATGTTGAGTGGTTACACAGGGCCCCATATTTATGGCCTACCCTAGTGTATCTCACTTGTGGAAAGCCACCCAGGAACAAAGAGATTTGACATGTCAAATGTTGAGAAGCTTCAAGTGCAGCCACTTGGCCTTATGGGCTCTGCCTAGATCATATAGGTTGCAATAACTTAGCCAGATGGACAGCTGGTGGTAAGGGGTGATAGGTTTGGGAACGCGTTGTAACATCCCAAAAATACTAAGCTTGGATCATCAAACACTAATAATCAACATTTAGGGTTAACAAAAACTTTGATAAATAAAACTTTGAAGGCATGCATATGTGTATGCATGGATTTTGAAATTCTTTGGAACCACCTTGTTTGATTGTTTCATTGCTTGTAAAATGTCTCTTAGGTGAAATAAACATCATCTAAAACATTTCACACACTTTTCATAAAGACAAGTAAATCAAAGCAAATATATTAAGGAAATGGTCATTTTGACCAATTTAACTCCCATGCCTACTTTGGCTGTCTCAAACTTTCAAAACCTAACAGAAAATTTTCTGGATCTTTGCACCCCTTGAATGTACTCATAACAAAGTATCAAGGCCCACTTTGTGATCATCCAGAAACTTTCAAATGCATAGTTTAAATGGAAATTCAAAATTGAATCTATATCATATGGGAAGATCCCACTTTTTCAAAAACCACTCAAACAAGCTCAACTTTCAAAACCCAAGCATCCACAGACTCACCAGCACCAACCTAGCACACCCACCAAAAATCTTTTCAAAATTCAAAACTTGAGTTCTTGCGGCCATTTCATCAAACAGGTTGCAGACATAAATCAAACAAAATCTAAACACTATAGTGAGCAGTGATTGGAGCCTAACTTGTTCCCTCTTTAGCTCACAACCATCTCAGTAGATCTAGCAAGCTAAATTAAGCACTAGCACCACTGTAAGCTTGGCATTGTCATCAATGGTGAACAGCCGAAGCTAACCATGCCACCCTAGTGGAGACAGCAAGCTAGGGGAGAAACAAGCCTAGCCAGCATGTCTAGGAGCAAGCCAACACCCTACCGCCACTCCCTGTCCACCGCTTGAACGTTGCCAGCCACTGGACCACGCGCAAGAACCATGCCAACCTCGCCAGCAACCATGCCGAGAGCATGCCCCGTGCGCCACGCTCGACCGACGGCCACAGACCGCGTGCCACCCTCGCCGCGTGCATACTTGATCACCACCGTCCCAGCAACCCCGCAGACACGCTCGTTCGCCGCCGCGCGGACCACGCATGTTGTGCGCCATTAAAATCTCCGTCGGGCACGCGCAGAGCACCGCCGCATTCCGACCAAGCCGCACCGCCCCACGCCTCGAAACCATGTCGTTGAGCATCACCAGGGAGCACCGCACCGTCCCCTACCTTCGCCCATGCCGATAGCCGTCTGTACCACCGCCCCCGACGAGCTCACCATGCGCCCCGTCGGTCCTCTCGCTCGACTATAAATAGAGGCCACCCCCAGTCGAATTCTTCACACCATTCTACTCCCCTCTCCTCACTGATCATGCCACACCGTTCCCGAAGCAAGGCGAGCACCACCTCGTCGGAATTTCACTAGAGCCCGCCGCCTCTGGAGAAGAAGGGAGCCAGCGATTGGAGCCGCCCCAGGAGAAGCCACCGGTACCAGGAGATTCGCCATCGTCGACTTCGTCGTTCGCCCGCCTCGCCGACCCTTGCCAGCACCCCGGTGAGCCCCTAGCGACACCCACCTGCCGCGCTAGGTTTCTGTCTCACCGGCGTTGCTCAACGTCGATGATGACTCCCAGCCGTTCGATTAGAATCATACCGAACGTCCCACGTTGCCCCGTACCGCTTCGCACCCCCCTGTGTCACTGACGAGTGGGGACACCCACTTAAACAGCCCGCGGGAGCGCTGCGCTTAGCAGGCCGGCCCAGTAACTTTTCCCGCGCAGCCTAGTTATTCAAATTAAACCTTTTTCTTTTTTAATTCAAACACACTTCTGTACCCATTTTCAAAAATCAACCCAGGTCGATTCAGTGCACCAATTTGAATGAAACCAATTTTGTTGGAAAGGACTGTGAATGCTGAATCCAAGCCCGTTGGATTCAAGTCATTTGGATCTGTAGATCATCCTTGGTAAAAATAACAAGGCAGAAGCTTTTCTGCATTCAAACATTTTTCAAAGTTAAACCATAATAGATTTCGAGTTGATTCCAACTCTCAAAAATCACATTTAACCATACCTTTCAGAATATATAAAAATATACAGGGTTACTTACAAAAAATATGGTTCAAGTAATAAAAGAATACTACATAGGCATTTCTAGCCATTCTAATTAATTAAAATAAAAGGGTAAAACCTTATTAATTTGTGACACCACTTTAAATCACATTCCCATGAACTAAAATATGTGGTGATGACATGTGTCAACATGATCCCATGTTTGGTTTGGAGAATATTAAATCTTAAGTAGTTTTTCAATGAGTAGAAATTACTTTTCTAAAAATAAAAAGAATTAAACCAAACCCAAATCTTGTAATGTTAGTGATGATGCTAGATCATCTATAGTACCCTTGTGTGTGATGATTGCAAGTAGTTAAGTATTGTTTGGTGATTGTGTACCTCGTATTTATTTATAGACGCTAGTATCGACGAAGGATACGAGGAGGAAGGAGGATTCTACGAAGAAGAAGCCGAGGAGAACTTCAACCACTGCTCTGCACAAGGCAAGCTAGTAACCTTGCAAGCTAACACTTGCAGTTTAGCAAGCTTTATTAACTAAGTGAACCAATACAAGCTAACCCTTGCAAGATACCCTACTGATGCCACAAACCACTACTTGTTACTATGCCCACTATATGCCTTAAGCATATGTGATCATATCCACTTGATAAACCAATCCTAGTTTTACTTACAAGCTTGATTACTTTATTTATTTATCAAAGCTAGTACTTAGAGCTTACTTAAGTGAATGGTAGATACTAGAAAGATATGTGAAGGTTGCATAAAGAGCATAAAATTTGGCCTAAACTAGATAATCTTGATGTCATCCCAAGGCATGAGATTGAGCCTAGTTGAAACTCCACTAGTTTACCACCCCTCATTAGTACTCACCCCTACTTGTAGATGCTAGTGCTAAGCATAAAACTTGATCAACTTTAGATGGGAATACTTGGTAGAAAAATGGCTATGAAAACCTTGGAATGATGGATCATTCTATTGAAATGTTTTGGACATGTGTTTCCGAACACCGGATGATTTTGGTGATGAAATTGTTGAGGCATGAGCCTTAGCCCTTTATAAAACTGATGGTTGTCTGGATGCGATACCATTCCAATTTTATCGTACAACCACAATACCCGAAGATTGGGTAGGGCTTGACTGGAAACTTATATACCTTAGTATTAGTTCCCTCACGGCCAAGGTCTGAGCTGAGGCTACCTTGTGAAGATTGTCCACTTGTGAAGTACCCAAGATGACAATTGGTCATGGTTGGGAGGCCAAACTCACAGGAGAGGTGCTTATACTAGGGCGTGTAATTGAAAGGTTAGGATTGATTATCCGCATACTGAGTATGGTGAATTCAGGATTTGTTCCTGACGGATGTATCGAATGTTGTGGTGAAACAATCTCTGCAGAGTGTCAAACTATTCGAATAGCCGTGTCCGCAGTTATGGACAGTTGGAGTGGCCATATTGTTCCCCCGTCAGACTTTTCAAAATGACTTGTGAAATGAAGTGAGACTTTGACTTGACCACAACAGGGTTGTGATATGAAATACAAGTTCCCCCTTTAGGTGTTATAAAACTTCAACTAGCATTAGTGCTTTCATAAAAAGTAGTAGAGATAAATCTGGCCTTTGCAAAACAACCCTAGAGCCTAGTGTCCTATTATCCAAAAAAAACCTTTACCTGCTAGTACTAGTTTGCGAGTACTTAAAGAGTACTCATGGCTTTGTCCCTGGCTATTCCCATGGCCAGACTATGAAGAGGAGTACCTGGAGGATGGACCCCAAGAAGGTTACGACAACTAGGATCATCTCCCATCGTCAGCATTGCCTGTGACCCCGAAGATGGAGCTTCGCCTACGCTACCGTTATTATTACGTATTTCGCTGCTTGAAGTTGTATTAAGAACTGGATCATGAGATCCCTATTTGTGTAAGAACTTATGTACCGTTTGTAATGGATGATGTACTGTGGTATCCAATTCTCTTATGTCTCGCAAAAATGGTAATCCTGGGATTGCGATGTATGGCATAACAGGCATCTGGGATTAAAAATCCGGGTGTTGACAAGTTGGTATCAGAGCCATCCTGACCATAGGAGACCCTAGGTAGACTGGATGTTTGAACCAAAAATTTAGTTTCAAAACCAAAGAAAACAAATATTTACAAAGACTTATTCTCATTCTTATCTCTTTGATTCTTTCATAAAAATTCATGTTCCTCAAAAACTCTTGCAAAATACCTAAAATTTTGACACACTTGATCACTCTGCTAACCTACTCATCCTCTATTCTTATAGATGGACATGAAGTACAGCAAGTTTTATCAGTTGGGGAATGGAGGAGACCTTATCTTTGAGAGGGATTTGGACCAGCTTTCAGAACTTCTGGAGCGTCCGCACCCCGAGTTCTTCGGAGCTCAGCTCAATGATCAAGGAGGAGAATATCTACAGTGGCTAATTGTTGCAAGTCTCAGAGGAAAGATTGAACCTCCCACCGCGGAGGGAATTCAGTTTATCTTAAGGGAGAACAACTAGCTCGATGGACTTGCCAGGGCCATGCAGGAAGCTCTCTCCCGTCAATGTGGGCAGAGCATCAATCAAATCAAGGGTACTCGCTTTGAGTTTTGCCCAAGGCGTGATGCAAATGGACAACCACTGGAAGCCCCATACCACCCCGAGCTGAAGACGCAATTGGACCACCTTAGCTTCATGATGTATGATCGTCAGCAGGAGTTAGACAACTGCCGTGACTACTCCAACCACAAGTCTGCCATCATCAAGACGAAGGACCAGACCATCGCCATGCTAGCAAAGGACCGCAAGTCTCACCGCCGTCAGCTCGACAAGAAGGAGCGCATTATTGCCCGTCTCCGCCACCGCATCTCATCTTTGGAAGAGACCATCCACGAGAGAGACATGCAGTTGGAGGAAAGGGAGAATGCAGGAGAGGATCTTCGTGGAGACCCCCTACTCCTATCTCAGCGATGATGATGATTTTCTGGAGGATCAGGCCATGGACTTCTTCACCGATGAGGATGATTTCGCCTTCATCGATGATGATGAAGATGATGAAGCCACAGATTCCAAGGAGTAGTAGCACTTGAGCACTAGCGTAGTGAGTAGTATTCGGTCCCACTGTATCGTAGTTCTCAGAATGGTTCTTAAAACCATCTGTTTTTCTTTGTTGTGGTGTGTGTTGTATCATGTGCTATGAATGAATAAAAATCAAGTTACTAGAAAAATCTGAGTCAAACCTTACAAACTTTTCAAAGTCCCGGAACCTTAGAAATTTCCCTCTTATCTCATGATCTATCTAAATCTTCAGATGCCACGCGGAGGAAGTGGTTCATCCCAGGACCCGATGTTGCAGATCCTGCAAATGTTGACTTCTGACCACGAAGCTGAAAGAGACGAACGTCAAGCCAGCCTATCCACCCTTCAGCAGATAGCCCAGCTTGTCCACAACAACCAAGGCCATGGAAATCAGGACAACCATGGATCTAAGCTCAAGAATTTCTAGAATACCAACCCACCTGTTTTCACTAAGTCAGAAGAGCCTCTAGACGCTGATGATTGGCTGCAAACCATGGAAAACAACCTAGAAGTCGCCGGAGTGGAAGCTAACGAGAAAGTTCTGTTCGCCACCCACTATCTAGCCGGAGATGCCAGGGCATGGTGGAACAGTGTTCGTGCAATGACCGGAGGCCAGATGATGACCTGGGAGGAATTCAAGGTCAAGTTCAGCAGAACCCATGTGCCACCGGGTTTGATCAAGAGAATGAGAGACGAGTTCAGAGAGCTGAAGCAAGGAAGGATGACTGTAGTGGAATACCGTGACAAATTTTTCTCATTAGCTAGGTATGCCCCGGATGAGATCGACACCGAAGCCAAGAAGAAAGAAAGATTCCTGAATGGTCTGCATGACGAGATGCAGACGGTGTTAGTCAATATCCCCTTTGCGGATATTGAAGCCCTTGTCGACTCTGCCATTCAGATGGAAGGAAAGATCAACCAAGCCAATGAGAACCGCAAGTGTCGTATGATGCATCAGCCAGGAACCCATCAGACCCCAAAGTATCGCCCCAACCCATCTCTAGGATTTGCCCCAAGAACCAACAGACCCCCGATGAACCGTCCCACCTATCCCAACCGTGGAAACCCTAGACCCGGAGGAAATCACAACAACCCCCGCAACTCTAGCAATTTCACCCGTGCCCCACCCAAGTTCAACACCAACAATGTTGCCACCAACACCAACACTGCCCCGAGGACTGGAAGCAATGTTGTGCCTGTCGCAGCCAAGGACAAGTCGCAAGTGACTTGTTATGACTGTGGAAATAAAGGCCACTATTCCAACGAGTGTCCCAACAAGAAGAAAGCTACAACACCCAATGCCAATGTCCCAGCTCAGCAGCAGCGTCGTGTTCAGCACGGAAGAAGGTTTGCCCCAGGGAATTCACTCAACAGCAATGGTCGTCCTTTTCTCATGCATGCTGAAGAAGCTCAGGAAGCACCAGATGTCGTGCTGGGTATGTTTTCTGTTAATTCAGTACTTGCAAGAGTGTTGTTTGATTCTGGTGCATCGCATTCATTTGTCACCGAAGAATTTGCATGCACTAGTAAAATTCAACCAACCAAATTGAAGCATGTAATGATTGTGCAAATTCCCGGATCAACCACCAAGGCTAGGCAAATTTGCAAAGCCGTCCCTATCCGAATCCATGGCATAGATTTTTATACTAATCTGATAGTACTCGGAACTAAAGGTTTGGAAGTAGTACTAGGAATGGATTGGATGTCCAAACATAACGGATTGATTGACTGTGCCAAGAAAGCCATAACCATGACCAGTACCGCCGGAATATCAGTCGAGCATATATCTGAAACCTTACCTCGTCAATTCAAATGCAACAAGAGTATAGCCCAACCTACCATTGACCAAGTCCGGATAGTCTGTGAATACCCCGATGTATTTCCAGATGTTTTTCCCGGTATGCCCCTAGATCGGGATATCGAGTTTATCATCGAACTAATCCCCGGAACAGGACCTATAGCCCAGAGACCCTATAGTATGAACCCATCGGAGTTAGAAGAACTGAAGAAGCAACTGGATGCCATCGGATTGATTCAACCAAGTGCGTCACCATGGAGATCACCTGTCTTGTTTGTGGACAAGAAAGATAGAGGTAACCGTTTGTGTACGGATTATCGGAAGTTGAATGATGTCACCATCAAGAACAAGTACCCCTGGCCCAAGATAGAAGATTTGTTTGATCAGTTGACCGATGCCAAAGTGTTTTCTAAGATTGATCTTAGAACTGGTTATCATCAACTCAAGATTCGTGCAGAGGATATCCCAAAGACTACCTTTACCACCAGATATGAATTATACGAGTATACAGTCATGTCTTTTGGATTAACCAATGCCCCCGCTTATTTCATAAACCTCATGAATAAGATTTTTATGGACTTCCTGGATAAGTTTGTCGTTGTTTTCATTGATGACATCTGATTTATTCCAAATCAGAAGAAGAACATGAGCTACACTTAAGGACCATTCTTGGGACCCTTAAAGAGCATAACTTGTATGCCAAGTTTAGCAAATGTGAATTCTGGTTACAGGAGGTAGGATTCCTCGGTCACATTGTATCAGCCGGAGGAATTGCCGTTGACCCTGCCAAAGTGAAAGATGTAGAAGATTGGCAAGCCCCGACCACTCAAACCCAAGTTCGTGCATTTCTCAGATTGGTGGGATATTACCACAAGTTCGTAGAAGGATTCTCGAGTATCGCTAGACCCATGACCCAATTGCTGAAGAAGGACAAGAAGTTTGAATGGACCGACAAGTGTGAAGCGAGTTTTCAAGAACTCAAGAGGAGATTGATTCAGCCCCAATCTTGATCATGCCGGATATCTCGAAGCCCTTCGATGTGTATTGTGACGCATCCAAGATCGGTCTCGGATGTGTGCTAATGCAAGAAGGCAAAGTTATATCCTATCTATCTCGACAATTGAAACAACATGAGAAAAATTACCCAACCCATGACCTCGAACTCGTAGCCGTAGTTCTAGCCCTGAAAACATGGAGACATTACCTGATGGGAAATCGTTGTGAGATTTATACGGATCACAAGAGCCTAAAGTATATATTCACTCAGAAGGAGCTGAATATGATACATAGGAGATGGATTGAGCTAATCAAGGATTACGATCTAGACATTCACTATCACCCTGGTAAAGCCAATGTGGTAGCCGATGCCCTTAGCAGATTGCCGTGCCGCTTGAACTCCATGATTTTGAAGGAGCAACCAAGTTTGCACAAAGAGATGGAAGATTTTCGAATGGAATTAGTAAGTGAAGGATTTTTGGCTAGTATAGAACTTCAGCCCACTTTGATCAGCCAGATCAAAGAGGCGCAGAACGGAAATGCTAGTATCGACGGAATCAAGCGTCGTATCGGTACAGGCAAGGTACCCGGATTCACCGAAGACGAAGAAGGAGTTATGTGGTACAAAGGACGCCTTTGTGTACCAGCAGATTCTGAGTTGAAAGAAGTTATTTTGAAGGAGGCTCATGATACTCTTTATTCTATCCATCCCGGAGGAACTAAGATGTATCAAGATTTGAAAGAGCAATTTTGGTGGCATAAGATGAAGCGAGAAATCGGAAGCTATATCGCCAAGTGTGATATATGTCAGCGAGTCAAAGCAGGACATCAAAGACCCGCTGGATTGTTGCAACCATTGCAGATTCCAGAATGGAAATGGGATTCTATAGGAATGGACTTTATCACTGGACTGCCTACTTCTAGTAGGGGAAATGATTCTATTTGGGTCATAGTGGAAAGATTGTCCAAAGTCGCCCATTTCTTGCCCGTCAAAACCACCTATCAGAGTTCGAAGCTAGCGGAGTTATACATCGCTAGAATCGTTAGTTTGCATGGAGTCCCCAAGAACATTGTAACGGATCGAGGAACTCAGTTTACCTCGAGATTCTAGAAGAAAGTTCAAGAAGGTTTAGGAACCCGCCTAGATTACAGTACCGCGTATCACCCTCAGACCGATGGACAAACGGAGCGAGTAAATCAAATACTCGAAGATATGCTTAGAACAGGTGTGTTAGAATATGGATCAAGTGGGAAGACTGTATGACGTTTGCAGAATTTTCCTATAATAATAGTTACCAAGCCAGTTTACAAATGGCCCCATTTGAGTTCATGTACGAAAGAAAGTGTCGCACCCCTTTGAACTGGTCGGAAGTAGGAGAGAGTCAGATTTTCGGACCCGACATCCTACGAGAAGTAGAAGAGAAGGTTCACAAGATTCGTGAGCACCTCAAGACCGCCCAATCCAGACAGAAGAGTTACGCCGACAAGAGACGTTGAGACCTCGCCTTCAACATAGGGGATTTTGTTTATCTGAAAGTGTCGCCATTGAAGGGAATGCACCGTTTCCAACTCAAAGGAAAGTTAGCCCCCAGATATATCGGACCTTTCAAGATTCTGAACCGTCGAGGAGAAGTGTCATATCAATTGGAACTACCCGAAGAAATGTCAGCCGTCCACAACATGTTCCATATCTCGTTACTTCGCAAGTGTCTCGAAGTTCCAGAGAAGACGGAAGTGTTCAAAAATATCGACCACCGGACTATAGAGATCAACGATGACCTGACCTATCCCGAAGTACCCATCTGCATTTTGGAAGAAGCTTTTCAAACTACCCAAACCTGAAGCATCAAGTTTCTCAAGATTTAGTGGAGCAACCACACAGAAGAGGAAGCTACCTGGGAGCACGAAGATCACATCAGGACGGAGTTTCCCGATCTCTTCAAGTCCTAGGTAATCTTTTCGTCCTTTTTCAAATCTCGGGACGAGATTTTGTTTAAGGGGGGAAGGTTTGTAACATCCCAAAAATACTAAGCTTGGATCATCAAACACTAATCATCAACATTTAGGGTTAACAAAAACTTTGCTAAATAAAACTTTGAAGGCATGCATATGTGTATGCATGGATTTTGAAATTCTTTGGAACCACCTTGTTTGATTGTTTCATTGCTTGTAAAATGTCTCTTAGGTGAAATAAACATCATCTAAAACATTTCACACACTTTTCATAAAGACAAGTAAATCAAAACAAATATATTAAGGAAATGGTCATTTTGACCAATTTAACTCCCATGCCTACTTTGGCTGTCTCAAACTTTCAAAACCTAACAGAAACTTTTCTGGATCTTTGCACCCCTTGAATGTACTCATAACAAAGTATCAAGGCCCACTTTGTGATCATCCAGAAACTTTCAAATGCATAGTTTAAATGGCAATTCAAAATTGAATCTATATCATATGGGAAGATCCCACTTTTTCAAAAACCACTCAAACAAGCTCAACTTTCAAAACCCAAGCATCTGCAGACTCACCAGCACCAACCTAGCACACCCACCAAAAATCTTTTCAAAATTCAAAACTTGAGTTCTTGCGGCCATTTCATCAAACAGGTTGCAGACACAAATCAAACAAAATCTAAACACTATAGTGAGCAGTGATTGGAGCCTAACTTGTTCCCTCTTTAGCTCACAACCATCTCAGTAGATCATCTAGCAAGCTAAAGTAAGCACTAGCACCACTGTAAGCTTGGCCTTGTCATCAATGGTGAACAGCCGAAGCTAACCATGCCACCCTAGTGGAGACAGCAAGCTAGGGGAGAAACAAGCCTAGCCAGCATGTCTAGGAGCAAGCCAACACCCCACCGCCACTCCCTGTCCACCGCTTGAACGTTGCCAGCCACTGGACCACGCGCAAGAACCATGCCAACCTCGCCAGCAACCATGCCGAGAGCATTGCCCCGTGCACCATGCTCGACCGACGCCCACAGACCGCGTGTCGCCCTCGCCGCGTGCATACTTGATCACCACCGTCCCAGCAACCCCGCAGACACGCTCGTTCGCCACCGCGCGGACCACGCATGCTGTGCGCCATTAAAATCTCCGTCGGGCACGCGCAGAGCACCGCCGCGTTCCGACCAAGCCGATCCGCCCCACGCCTCGAAACCATGTCGTTGAGCATCACCAGGGAGCACCGCACCGTCCCCTACCTTCGCCCATGCTGATAGCCGTCTGTACCACCGCCCCCGACGAGCTCACCATGCGCCCCGTCGGTCCCCTCGCTCGACTATAAATAGAGGCCACCCCCAGTCGAATTATTCACACCATTCTACTCCCCTCTCCTCACTGATCGTGCCACACCGTTCCCGGAGCAAGGAGAGCACCACCTCGTCGGAATTTCACCGGAGCCCGCCGCCTCTGGAGAAGAAGGGAGCCAGCGATTGGAGCCACCCCAGGAGAAGCCACCGGTACCAGGAGATTCGCCATCGTCGACTTCGTCGTTCGCCCGCCTCGCCGACCCTCGCCAGCACCCCGGTGAGCCCCCAGCGACCCCCACCTGCCGCGCTAGGTTTCTGTCTCGCCGGCGTTGCTCAACGTCGACGATGACTCCCAGCCGTTGGATTAGAATCAGATCGAACGTCCCACATTGCCCCGTACCGCTTCGCACCCGCCCTGTGTCACTGACGAGTGGGGACACCCACTTAAACAGCCCGCGGGAGCGCTGCGCTTAGCAGGCCGGCCCGGTAACTTTTCCCGCGCAGCCCAGTTATTCAAATTAAACCTTTTTCTTTTTAAATTCAAACACACTTCTGTACCCATTTTCAAAAATCAACCCAGGTCGATTCAGTGCACCAATTTGAATGAAAACAATTTTGTTGGAAAGGTCTGTGAATGCTGAATCCAAGCCCGTTGGATTCAAGTCATTCGGATCTGTAGATCATCCTTGGTAAAAATAACAAGGCAGAAGCTTTTCTGCATTCAAACATTTTTCAAAGTTAAACCATAATAGCTTTTGAGTTGATTCCAACTCTCAAAAATCACATTTAACCATAACTTTCAGAATATATAAAAATATATAGTGTTACTTATAGAAATATGGTTCAAGTAATAAAAGAATACTACATAGGAATTTCTAGCCATTCTAATTAATTAAACTAAAAGGGTAAAACCTTATTAAATTGTGACACCGCTTTAAATCACATTCTCATGAACTAAAATATGTGGTGATGACATGTGTCAACATGATCCCATGTTTGGTTTGGAGAATATTAAATCTTAAGTAGTTTTTCAATGAGTAGAAATTACTTTTCTAAAAATAAAAAGAATTAAACCAAACCCAAATCTTGTAATGTTAGTGATGATGCTAGATCATCTATAGTACCCTTGTGTGTGATGATTGCAAGTAGTTAAGTATTGTTTGGTGATTGTGTACCTCGTATTTATTTATAGACGCTAGTACCGACCAAGGATACGAGGAGGAAGGAGGATTCTACGAAGAAGAAGCCGAGGAGAACTTCAACCACTGCTCTGCACAAGGCAAGCTAGTAACCTTGAAAGCTAACACTTGCAGTTTAGCAAGCTTTATTAACTAAGTGAACCAATGCAAGCTAACCCTTGCAAGATATCCTACTGATGCCACACACCACTACTTGTTACTATGCCCACTATATGCCTTAAGCATATGTGATCATATCCACTTGATAAACCAATCCTAGTTTTACTTACAAGCTTGATTACTTTATTTCTTTATCAAAGCTAGTACTTAGAGCTTACTTAAGTGAATGGTAGATACTAGAAAGATATGTGAAGGTTGCATAAAGAGCATAAAATTTGGCCTAAACTAGATAATCTTGATGTCATCCCAAGGCATGAGATTGAGCCTAGTTGAAACTCCACTAGTTTACCACCCCTCATTAGTACTCACCCCTACTTGTAGATGCTAGTGCTAAGCATAAAACTTGATCAACTTTAGATGGGAATACTTGGTGGAAAAATGGCTATGAAAACCTTGGAATGATGGATCATTCTATTGAAATATTTTGGACATGTGTTTTCGAACACCGGATGATTTTGGTGATGAAATTGTTGAGGCATGAGCCTTAGCCCTTTATAAAACTGATGGTTGTCTGGATGCGATACCATTCCAATTTTATCGTACAACCACAATACCCGAAGATTGGGTAGGGCTTGACTGAAAACTTATATACCTTAGTATTAGTTCCCTCACGGCCAAGGTCTGAGCTGAGGCTACCTTGTGAAGATTGTCCACCTGTGCAGTACCCAAGATGATAGTTGGTCATGGTTGGGAGGCCAAACTCATAGGAGAGGTTCTTATACTAGGGCGTGTAATTGAAAGGTTAGGATTGATTATCCGCATACTGAGTATGGTGAATTCAGGATTTGTTCCTGACGGATGTATCGAATGTTGTGGTGAAAGTGTACAATCTCTGCAGAGTGTCAAACTATTCGAATAGCCGCGTCCACAGTTATGGACAGTTGGAGTGGCCATACTGTTCCCCCGTCAGACTTTTCAAAATGACTTGTGAAATGAAGTGAGACTTTGACTTGACCACAACAGGGTTGTGATATGAAATACAAGTTCCCCCTTTAGGTGTTATAAAACTTCAACTAGCATTAGTGCTTTCATAAAAAGTAGTAGAGATAAATCTGGCCTTTGCAAAACAACCCTAGAGCCTAGTGTCCTATTATCCAAAAAAAACCTTTACCTGCTAGTACTAGTTTGCGAGTACTTAAAGAGTACTCATGGCTTTGTCCCTGGCTATTCCCATGGACAGACTATGAAGAGGAGTACCTGGAGGATGGACCCCAGGAAAGTTACGACAACTAGGATCATCTCCCATCGTCAGCATTGCCTGTGACCCCGAAGATGGAGCTTCGCCTACGCTACCGTTATTATTACGTATTCCGCTGCTTGAAGTTGTATTAAGAACTGGATCATGAGATCCCTATTTGTGTAAGAACTTATGTACCGTTTGTAATGGATGATGTACTGTGGTATCCAATTCTGTTATGTCTCGCAAAAATGGTAATCCTGGGATTGCGATGTATGGCATAACAGGCATCTGGGATTAAAAATCCGGGTGTTGACACGCGTCCATTTTGGTCTAAGGGAAGGCTTCTGAAAGATCTTGTATCGATGCATGTCGAGTCTTGTAGGAAAAGTGCACCACCTCTCGAGAGAGTAAAATCTAAGTACTTAGCCATGTCCCCGGCAATGGACAATTTGAGCATTAAGACATGGAAGCTATCAAGAATCTCCTCATCCTAATTTCTAAGTTAAAAAGCTTGTGGTTGAACAAGGGTTAAAGGATCTTCAATCAATGATTGGTAGTTGCCTTGGGTGATTTTGACAAACAAAACTTAGTGTTTTCAAATGATAAGGAAAATCTATTTTGAGCAAAGCAAGCCTAAGGTCCACTTAGCCAAATGCATATAGATGACAGATACCACTACTCTACCATAGTATCACTTGCCAATACAATTCAAATGTATTGACCCTTGTGGTTGTAACTTATTATGTTACAGGTTTGTTTGATGTTAGTGAAGTGTGTTGATTAGGATTACAAGTCTACAACCAACATGATTGCCTGTGGCACTTTAAAGATGAAGGACTCCATGTTATATAGTTATTTCTGCTGCATTGTAATAAGATAGCCAAATGAGCTATGTAAGATGTAATGTATTATTTTATTCCTGGTTATAAATTTGTACTATGACCTTTGTTTCTTGATATTACATCTTAACCTGTGGATGCTAGGTATTTATCCAGGGACTAGCATTGAAAACACAGGGATCTCTACCTTATCAGGTTGGGACCTCTACAGATGGTATCATAGCACTGTGTTGCCTGTAGGATTGTAACCCTAGGATTGGACAAAACCCCTTAGAAAAATAGGAGTTGTATTTGTTCCAAAACTTATTTACAAACAATCTTGTAAACTCTTTCCTCAACCTTTTTGGTTTTGATTCTACATCTCTCCCTTTTCAAACTTGATGGACAAAGCCTCAACATGAGAAAAGACTTCAACAAGGACAAAGACTTCAACTTGAGCAAAGACTTCAACATCACCAATGACTTCAACTTTAGTTTCACCAAGGACTTCAACTTGGATGTCACAAAGGACTACAAATGAGACAAGAATGTTACTCAAGACTTGAAGACTAAGGAAACACAACTTATAAGGAACCATCATCACCTTTGAAGTTTAGTGACCAAGATACAAGAATTTCTCCAAGTATACAATGATCTTGTTCATGAAGAAACAACTAAGAAGAACATAATGATCTCAAGAAAACCATATAGTTGGACCACCATACTAATGTTTAGTTTAGAACAAACACACGAACTTATGTGGTGTAGCAAAAATATTTTGTTGCCTAAAAATGTGCTTGAACCTTGTTGTTTGAGTGGAATGTTTGGTTGTGATTGCTTGCACATTGCTTGTGTGAATTGTTATGTGTGAGTAGAATTCTTCCTCTAGAAATGTTTTGCCTACTCTAATCCCAATCCAACCCAAACAGATGACTTCTCCAAAAAACTCCAACATCAAGGATGGTGACAACAACAACCAAGAGATGCTTCTAGCAACCCAAGCCCAATTGAATCAAGTGAATACTCAGTTTTTAGCCAACAACAATGAGTTAGACCCAACCATACAAAAGTTTCTGGAAATCCAATCCCAATTGTTGCAAAGGATGACCAATCAAATGATCAACATGATAAGCAACTCTTCCCAATGAGATTGTGACAACAATGATGTCAATGATGATATTATAGAAGGAACTCAAGCTTGCAATATTTGTGGAGACATGGAACACACTTCTAAAGAGCATGTGGACCAATGCCCTAATTGTGAAGAGAAACATCCAACTAAACAATGCCCTACATCTCAAGTGACTTGTTTCCTATGTGAAGGAAATGATCATGTCCCTATCCAATGCCCCATCTACCCTATAGTTTAACAAATGAAGCAAGATGGAATGCATCAAATGTTTGGAAACCTCCATAAGGGAACAACTTCAACCAAGAAAGATGAAGGCAAAGTTAGAACCATGCCCCATGGAGCCATATCCAAAGTGACCACAAAGTGTTGCTACTCTTGTGGAGAAGAAGGTCATATCTCTAGTGACTGCCCCAAGAAGAGAGAAACATTTCCCACTTTTGAGGTGAGATATGAAGAGCATGAACTAGAAGAACTCCTAGCTTTGGAGAGACCCAAAAAGAAGAAGGATAAAAGCCAAGTACAATGTTACAATTGCAAAGAGATGGGACACTATGCCAGTAATTGCCTAGAAAAGAAGAAGAACCAAGGAAGCAAACAAGAGACAATGATACCAAAGGAAAAGAAGGATATTAGCCAAGTGATGTGTTTCAAATGCAAAGAGCTAGGACATTATGCAAACAAGTGCCCAGAGAAGTTACATCAAGAAATATCATATGTAGAGGTATTAGCAATAGCCTATCAAAACATCTTATATTTTGGAATAGAGGTAGTAGCTAAGAACACATATCAAGCACTGAACAATAGGCAAGAAGTAAAAATAACTCAAAACTGAATATACTTAAATGCAAATGCAGGATCCGTTTTTGTGCTTGACTGGTCCGTCTCGTGCAATTGTGTCTGAACCTGCTCATGTGGAAATCGAGCTGAAAGTGAAGGGCGCAACAAAGTCTGAAGATAGTGTGTTGATGAGCCATGCCTGGTACTACAGCAGCAGCTATCAAGGGTTACGCACTCTACATACCCCTCTGGAAGGAGACTATTGCACAATGGTGTTAAGCGCAGAGCCACTTGGGGCCTCAGTCCAGGCAACCATTGTGGGTATCCTTGTTCGTGTTCCTGAAGGGAGACCAAGTCCTTTTGAATACGGCGGCCGAGTCGTCTGCTTCTCTGTGCCTCGGAGGAAAGGCACGTTGCCTGATTATGAACACATTGCTGCTGACCCCTCGCTTCGGCAAGTCGTGCTGCAAGATGGAGCAAAGACTATTTGTTCAAAGGGTTATCTTAATCTATCAAGGCATGTTGTCTCTGTAGAGTTACGGGGAAAGCTTTAAGTTGTCATAGAGGCCAGATCCCGATCTGGGGCTATGGCTGGTCAGGTAGTAGCATCCATTGAGGCCCAAGAGTGCAATATATCTGAGGATGTATGTCACCTTGGCGACTCTGAGCTGAAGCTCACTGTTGCTTGGTCCGGTCTTGTTCGGAGCAAGTCGAAGGTCTCGACGTTATGAAAGAAGCTGCAAGTGTTTCTCATTATATGCAATGTGAAGGACCTCGACTGATGGATCTTTATTTGTGGTAAATCCGTCTGGTTCTATTTTGTAGTATGTTTCTAGCAGAGCATTTGTTCTTTGTTACTAAAATGAGAAAATCTGCTGGTGATTCTTTCTCGAGCCAGCAGCCGTATGTTGCTGTCTCAGTACACATGCATCAGATAACAAGTTGGCAACGCATGACCGAATCATATGCGTGTGGCGAGAGTTATACTCCCTCCGTTTCAAAATATAAGAGGTTTATGAAGGGAGTGTATCTAGACTTGTTTTAGTGTGTAGATTCACTTTAAACATGAGTGAACCTATATACTAAAAGTAGTCTAGATACATTTGATTCACAAACCTAAAACATCTTATATTTTGAAACGGAGGGAGTACATATGAGCGATATATACCCAAATCAGTAAACAGTGAATTTCCATGTTGCTCAATAACACGGTGTTGACATTCGTTCAGCAAACAACAGTTGCTATACGTAGTGAAGTGCGGGGTTAACTGATTCTGAATGAGATGCACACTTGTACTTCCTCCGTTTTAAAATATAAGATGTTTTAGGTTTATGAAGAAAATAAATCTAGACTTATTTTAGTGTGTAGATTCATCCCTATGTTGAGTGAACCTATATACTAAATAAGTCTAGATACATTTGTTTCACAAACCTAAAACATCTTATATTTTGAAACGGAGCGAGTATTTCTTACTTTGGGTTTATACGTAGTGCAGTGCGGTGTTAACTGATTCTGAAATCAGTAAACAGTTGTTGGACAAGTTTTTTGGTCAGATTTATTTGTGTCTTCTCTTCTGGTACTACCCAGGAAGCTCCTGAACATTTTCTAAACCTCCAATGACACCAAGTCTGAATGTTTCAATCTTTGAAGCCCAACTGTAGTGCAGGTCTCCCTGTGTGATATAAAAGAAGAAAACTGGGGTTGAGTTTCATTCGGTTGAGGTAATTGATTTTTCCAATTGGCTACCTGAATTCCCAATTCCAGTGAAATACTTTGGGGTCTGGCGCCGATTCTTGGGCCTGTACTTTCTTAGGTAATCTTATTTTATTTGAATGTCATTCCAGTGCTCCCTCAACCGATAGATTAGACCTGTAATGGATCTACTCGACCAAACTGGTGGCCTTTGGATATAGTATGTGTGTTTTTCCTCTCAGGTAGATCCCCTTGTGTTTAATGCCTGGATGCAGAACTGCTTTTTGTAGTTTTACATTTTACAATACAGCACAATAGGCTACACTGATACGACACAATAGGCTATACTGATAAAAGAATTTTTTGAAAGGTTTCACCTCCTCTAACAGACACATCTATCACAAGAAATGGTTTCCATCTGAACATTCATGAAACATATTAACTATAAGAAATTTTCGATTCTACATCAATAAACTGAAGGAGGATATCATGCAACTGTTTACAGCCCTGCACAATCAGGAGGTGGACCTAACTGGGGTAAACCTCGTATACATTGCATTGCTGCCAAAGTGTGAGTCGCCACATGGAGTAAAAGACTACATACCTATATCATTGCAACACTCGATTCCTAAGTTGATCGCCAAGGTGTTGGCAAACAGGCTGCAGCCAAAAATAAAGTCTATGGTTGATCACATGCAGTCTGGTTTCATCAAGAAGAGGTCCATTGTCGAAAATTTTGCTACGGCAATTGAAATGGTGCAGTGCGCCAACAAGACAAAAAAGCCTGTCATTGTCCTAAAACTAGATTTCCAAAAGGCCTTTGACACAATCCAATGGGAGGCTATTCTGCATACTATGGCTGCGAGAGGATTCCCGGAGAAATGGATCAGATGGGTCAGTGAGCTTCTGAAAACCTGAAATGCACAGATCCTGATCAGCGAAAAAGTGGGCAAAAAACTTAAAATACAAAAAGGTGTGCGGCAAGGCGACGCACTATCACCATATCTGTTCATACTAGCAGCTGATATCCTGCAGCGTTTGATTATAAGGGCATATACCTCTGGCTACCTCATACACCCCCTCAGGTGCCCCACTGCCTGCACTCTAGTACGCGGATGACACGCTATTGATATTGCATGGACAGCCGAACAAGCTACGTTTGCTAAAAGACTGCTAGATGCATTCACTACTTTCACTGGGCTACATATTAACTATCAGAAAAGTACATTCGCCCCTCTAAACATGACACCAGAAGAGGCACAGGAGGTGGCCTCGATTTTGGGATGCCCTATAGCTCAGCTCCCCTGCACCTACCTCGGGCTACCTCTATCGGAGCCTATTACAACCTGTTATATAGAGAGTTGGCAAGAGATTACCAGGTTGGATACCCATACTTATGACATCTGGTGGCAGAGTTTAGATGATCAACTCGGTTCTTTCTGCTATTCCAAATTTTTTCATGGCATGCATTGAATGGGACAAAGGTAGTATTGAAGCCATCAACAAGCTCTGCAGGGCCTTTCTTTGGAAAAACAAACATGAAGTTTTGGGGGAACAATGCCCCGTCTCTTGGGATGTGGTCACCATGCCAAAAGAGCAAGGATGCCTTGGTATTAGAAACTTGGCTATGCACAACAAAGCTCTAATGGCCTCTCTGCTGTCTAAATTATTGTCTGCCAATGATGGGCCTTGAGAAGAGTAAAGGCCGGTTTGATGATCATTGGCCCTTTCTATTCAATGCTGTCATAGACAGCCTGGATTTGAAGGAAGTAACCATGATCGGACGATAATTTACTTGGGCTAACAGTTTGCCAGAACCTACATACGAGAAACTAGATCGCGTATTGATGGACTCTGAATGGGAAGAACATTTTCCACGAGTCTCGGTACGCGCTCTAGAACGTATTGAAGCTCTGTCTGACCATGCTCCCATTTTGTTGACTATTGGTTCACCTCCACAACGATATTCTCATCAGTTCAAGTTTGAACTAGGATGGTTCTATCGAGAAGGTTTCCAGGATATGGTCAAAGAAATATGGAAAAGACCGGTTTCGGGTACTACCCCAATCCAGAGGTGGAACAATAAGATGCGTAGGACACGCAAACACCTTAGTGGATGGGCAAGACACACATCCGATATCCTTAAAAAAGAAAAGCAACGTCTCTCGTCAACCATAGATGACCTCGAGGCTTTAGCGGAAAATCGGTTGTTAACCACGCAAGAGACTGAGCTCAAAAGCCAATCGAATGCGGAGTTAGCACGACTTTTGCGTGAAGAGGAACTCAAATGGTATCAACGGTCTAAAGCTCAATTTATTTTGCATGGGGATTCGAATACTAGGTACTTCCATAGTATGGCCAATGGCTGATACAAGAAAAATCTTATTCGATCTCTAATGCATGATGACGAGACGATTGAGGGACATGATCAGTTGAAATCCTATATCACAAATTACTACACGTGTTTGTTTGGGGAACCAGAAGAAGGTGTAGGGTTTCGTAGCATGGAAAACAAAAAATTTCTACCGCATACAAACAAACAAGCCAAGATCTATCTACTAGATTGTAGCAACGAGTCGATGGAATAACTCACCCTCGAAGATTCCAAAGTGTTTAACGAGAGCGGATTCTCATGGGTGATGTAGTCGTACTCTTCCCGATCTCAAGATCGCGTAGACGATCCTTCCGGCGTTGCGCTCCCGCAGTCGGTCACACGTTCGGTACTCGACGAAGACCTTCCTCTCCCTTGTTCCAGCAGGCAGCGGAGGTTGTAGCACTCTCCTCGTGATTCCGGCAGCACAACGGCGTGGTACCGAAAGTAGAGGGGAGATCTCGCAGGGCTTCGCCTTAAGCCGGAGCGAGTATGGTGGAGTATGAGAGAGTCCCTCGACGATCTAGGGTTTAGACACGCCGAGGAGGAAGCTTGGCCGGCGGCTAGGGTTGCTAGGCGGCGGCGGCTTGACCTAGGGCGGCGGCGGCAGCAGGTGGCGGCACCGGCGGCTTAGGGTTTGGAGGCGGGGATCTTGTGTGTCTAGGAGGGGAGCCCTGCCCCTCCTTATATAGGTGGAGGGGCCGGCCGACCAAGGGGAGGGGAGTCCCTCCCCAACTCGGCTTGGAGGTGGGCCGGCGGTGGAGGAGGGACTCCTCCCCAACTCGGTTTCCTCCTCTTTCTCCACTTCCCAAAAATAGGCGCTTGACTTTTCAAACTAGGATTTGAATAAACCCTCTATTTTGTTCAGCGATGACACCGAGTACATAATGCAATCATACCAACTTGATATAACACATTCATGTACCCTTCCCCTCCGGAGTGCCGGACATTCCAGAACCTTCTAGAACATTCCCGATGAAAACACCGAAACCATTCCCCAACTCCGAAACAGGACTTTCCTTATATGAATCTTATTCTCCGGACCATTCCGGATCTCCTCGTGATATCCCGGATCCCATCCGAGACTCCGAACAACATTCGGTCTCTTTCTCATCATTCCACAACTACTCAAACAACGTCGAATCCTTAAGTGTGTCTCCCTACGGTTCGTGAATTATGCGGACATGATCGAGACACTTCTCCGAACAATAACCAATAGAGGAATCTGGAAATTCATATGGCTCCCACATATTTCTACGATTACTTTGTGATTGAATGAACCACTTACATACGATACCAATTTCCCTTTGTCTCACGATAGTTTACTTATCCGAGGTTATGATCGTCGGTATCTCTGCATACCTAGTTCAACCTCGTTACTGATAAGTACTCTTTTCTCGTTCCCGTGATATGTGATCCCTTGTGCTCACATGCTTGCAAGCTAATTGGATGACATTTCACCGAGAGGGCCCAGAGTATATCTATCCGCCATGTGGATGGACAAATCCCACTCTTGATCCATGTGTTTCAACCAATACTTTCCGAACACTCAATACCACCTTTATAGCCACCCAGTTACGGTGTGGTGTTTGATGTCATCAAAGCATCCATCCGGTAAAGGTGATATGCATGATCTCATGGTCGAAGGAATTAGATTACTATGTATCAGAAAGCATATAGCAATTGAACTATTAAAATGACTTGATCTTTATGCTACGCTTATCTATAGGAGTATGTCCACCATATCATTCTCCTAACGATATGATCTTGTTGTTAATAACATCTCAATGTTCATGATAGGGAAACCACAATCATCTATTAACCAACAAGCTAGTATTATATAGAGGCTTTACTAGGGACTCTTATTTTAGTCTACAAATCACACAAGTATTAATGTTTCCTTGTTAATACTATTATAGCATGAATATAAACATTTATCATAAACACAAAGATATAATAATAACTATATTTATTATTGCCTCTAGGGCATATCTCCAACAGTCTCCCACTTGCACTAGAGTCATCTAATCTAGATTACATGGTAATATACCAAACACCCATGGCAGTTTGGTGTTGGTCATGTTTTGCCCTCGGGAGAGGTTTAGTCAACGGATCCGCCACATTCAGATCTGTGTGTACTTTGCAAATCTTTATATCCCCATCTTGGATATGTTCTCGAATAGCGTGGAAACGTAGCTTGATGTGCTTCAGCTTCTTGTGTGACCTTGGTTCTTGCGCATTGGCTATGGCGCCCATGTTATCACAGTAGATAGACATTGGGTCCAGCGCACTAGGAACCACACCCATCTCTGTAATGAACTCTTTCATCCATATCGCTTCTTGTGAAGCCTCCGAAGCAGCCATGTATTCCGATTCAGTTGAAGATCTCGCCACAACGCTTTGCTTTGCACTCCTCCAGCTAACTGCTGCACCATTCAAAATAAATACGTATCTAGATTGTGATTTAGAATCATCCGGATCGGTGTTCCAACTAGCATAGGTGTAACCATTTACAACGAGATGTTCATCACCTCCATAAGAAAGAACCATATCCTTAGTTCTTCTCAAGTACTTAAGGATGTTTTTGACCGCTGTCCAATGATCCACTCCTCGATCACTTTGATATCTGCTAGTTAAACTAACAGCATATGCAATGTCGGGTCTAGTACATAGCATGGCATACATTAGAGATCCTATGGCTAAGGCATAGGGAGTCTTACTCATCCTTTCTCTATCTTCTGCCGATGTCGGACTTTGAGTTTTACTCAAGGTCGTATTGGGCAACACGGGCAAGAACCCTTTCTTGCTATCTTCCATTCCAAACCTCTTTAGAACTTTGTCCAAATATGTACTTTGTGACAATGATATTTGGCGTTTTGATCTATCTCTATAAATCTTTATGCCTAATATGTAAGCTGCTTCGCCAAGATCCTTCATTGAAAAACTATTATTCAAATATTCCTTGACACTATTTAGAAGGTCTACATCATTCCCAATCAACAATATGTCATCTACATATAGTATTAAGAACGCTACAGAGCTCCCACTCACTTTCTTGTAAATACAAGCTTCTCCATAAGTTTGTATAAAACCAAAACTTTTGATCACCTTATCAAAACGTTGATTCCAACTTCGGGATGCTTGCTTCAATCCATAAATGGACCGTTGAAGTTTGCATACCTTGTTAGCATCTTTAGGATCGACAAAACCTTTGGGTTGCATCATATACAACTCTTCATCAATGTCTCCATTGAGGAATGCTGTTTTGACATCCATCTGCCATATCTCATAATCATAATATGCAGCGATTGCTAACATAATCCTCACAGACTTTAGCTTCGCTACTGGTGAGAAAGTCTCATCGTAGTCAACTCCTTGAATTTGTCGAAACCCTTTTGCGACAAGTCGAGCTTTATAGACAGTAACATTACCATCAACATCTGTTTTCTTCTTGAAAATCCATTTGTTCTCGACAGCCTTCCGGCCATCCGGTAAGTCTACCAAAGTCCATACTTGGTTTTCGTACATGGATCCAATCTCGGATTTCATGGCTTCTTGCCATTTATTGGAATCTGGGCTCATGATCGCTTTCTCATATGTCTCAGGGTCATCAGTGTTATCCACCAACATGACATTCATAACGGGATCATACCAATCTGGAGTGGTACGAGTTCTCGTTGACTTGTGAGGCTCTGTAGCAACTTCAACCGAAGTTTCATGATCATCATCATTAGCTTCCTCTCTTATTGGTGCAGGCACCACAGGAACTTCTTCCGGTGCTGCGCTACTCGCAATTTCGAGAGAAGGTTCGACAACCTCGTCGAGTTCTACTTTCCTTCCAGTCACTTCTTTCGAGAGAAATTCCTTCTCTAGAAAGGATCCATTCTTGGCAACGAACATTTTGCCTTTGGATCTATGATAGAAGGTATACCCAATAGTTTTCTTCGGGTATCCTATGAAGACGCATTTTTCCGCTTTGGGTTCAAGCTTGTCCGGCTATAACTTCTTTATATAGGCTTCGCAACCCCAAACTTTAAGGAACGACAATCTAGGTTTCTTCCCAAACCATAATTCATACGGTGTCGTTTCAACGGATTTAGATGGTGCCCTATTTAAAGTGAATGCGGCTGTTTGTAATGCATAACCCCAAAATGATAGCGGTAAATCTGTAAGTGACATCATAGAACGAACCATATCTAAGAGAGTTCGATTACGACGTTCGGACACACCATTACGTTGTGGTGTTCCCGGCGGTGTCAATTGTGAAAGTATTCCGCATTTCTTCAAATGCTCACCAAACTCGTAACTTAGATATTCACCTCCACGATCAGAACGTAGAAATTTAATCTTCTTGTTACATTGATTCTCTACCTCACTTTGAAATTCCTTAAACTTCTCGAAAGTTTCGGACTTATGTTTCATGAAATAGATATACCCATATCTACTCAAGTCATCCGTGAAGGTAAGAACATAACGATAACCACCGCGCGATGCTACACTCATTGGACCACACACATCGGTATGTATGATTTCCAATAAGTCCGTAGCTCGCTCCATCATACCAGAAAATGGAGTCTTAGTCATGTTACCCATCAGACATGCTTCGCATCTTTCAAGTGATTCGAAATCAAGTGATTCAAGAAGTCCATCAAAATGGAGTTTCTTCATGCGCTTCACTCCAATGTGACCAAGACGACAGTGCCACATATAGGTCGAGTTATCGCTCGATTTCAAACATTTAGCCTCAATGTTATTAATATGTGTATTTCCACTATCGAGATTCAACAAGAATAGACCATCTATCAAAGGTGCATGTGCATAAAACATATTACTCATATAAATCGAACAACCATTATTCTCGGACTTAAACAAGTAACCGTCTCGCAATAAACAAGATCCCGATATAATGTTCATGCTTAACACAGGCACCAAATAACAATTATTTAAGTATAAAACTAATCCCGGTGGTAGATAAAGGGGTAGCGTGCCGACCGCGATCACATCAACCTTTGATCCGTTTCCCACGCGCATCGTCACCTCGTTCTTCGCTAGCTTCCGTTTATTCTGCAGCACCTGTTTCGAGTTACAAATATGAGCAACCGAACCAGTATCAAATACCCAGGCACTACTACGAGTACTAGTGAGATACACATCAATAACATGTATATCGGATATACCTTTCTTCTTGATGTTTCCGTTCTTCAAATCCGCCAAGTACTTTGGGCAATTCCGCTTCCAGTGACCTTCTCCCTTGCAGTAAAAGCACTCAGTATCAGGCTTAGGTCCAGCCTTGGTATTCTTCGTCGGTGTGGCAAATTTCTTACCACCCTTCTTGAAGTGTCCCTTCTGCTTAGACTTGCCTTTCTTGAATTTGGTGGTCTTATTGACCAACAACACTTGGTGCTCTTTCTTGATCTCCACTTCTGCAGATTTCAACATGGCAAAGAGTTCTGGCAACGTCTTGTTCATGTTTTGCATGTTGTAGTTCATCACAAAGTTCTTGTAACTTGGTGGTAGTGATTGGAGGACACGGTAAATCCCCAAAGCATTAGGAATCACTATACCCAAGCTTTGAAGTTTGTTCGCGTGCCCAGACATCTTAAGCACATGCTCACTGACGGAGCTGCCCTCTTCCATCTTGCAGTTAAAGAACTTTTCAGAAGCCTCATAGATTTCAATTGCCGCATGAGTCTCAAAGATCAATTTGAGATCCTCGACAATATCATATGGGTCTGAATTCTCAAACCTTTTCTGAAGCTCCGATTCTAAACCGTACAAGATAGCACATTGAACTGTGGAGTACTGAGTCTTCCGAGTGAGGTAAACATTCTTTACTTCATCGGCAGCATCAGCTGCAGCTGGGTCACCCAGCGGTGCATCCAGCACATAGGTCAAATTACCAGCTGTGAGGACAATCCTCAAATTGCGGAACCAATCCGCGAAGTTGCTTCCATTGTTTTTCAACTTTTCTTTCTCTAGGAACGCATTAAAATTGATGGTAGGGGCTGCCATGGATCTACAACATATTTGCAATAGTTTAGACTAAGTTTATGACAAATTGAGTTCAAATTAATAATAAAATTAATCTAGGTGAACTCCCACTCAAAACAATATCCCTCACATTGTTTTAGTGATCACACGAACCAAATCCACCACATCAACACCGATCATCACGAGAGTTGATATAGTTTCAATGGCGAACAATCGACATGTTCATCATATCTACTATATGATTCATGCTTTACCTTTCGGTGATCCGTGTTCCGAGACCATGTTTGTACATGCTAGGCTCGTCAAGATCAAACCTTAGTTTCCGCATGAGCAAATCTGGCTTGCTCACGTTGTATGCACTTGCAGAATCTAACACACCCGATCATCACGTGGTGCTTCGAAACAACAAGCTTAGCAACGGTGCTAACTAAGGGTGAACACTTTATGACTTGAAATTCATGTGCATGAGGGATCATCTTATAATGCTACCGTCGTCTACTAAGCAATACAAGATGCATAAAGGATTAACATCACATGCAATTCATAATATGTGATATGATATGGCCTTTCTTCTTTGTGCTTCCGATCTCCATCTTCTAGCACGAACATGATCTCCATCACCACCAGCATTGCATCAAGGTCAATGACGCTTCTCCATGGTTGTCGTCCATCGGCTTCAACTATTACAACTACTTTGAATAGACACGCGGGTCGAAACATAAATTAAAGACAACCATATGGCTCCTGCCAGTTGCCAACTTACAATAAGGAACATTGCATACATCAAATATAATCACAATCATGGCCATATCACATCACAGCACACCCCTGCAAAACAAATTTAGATGCCTCTACTTTCTTTGCATGTTTTACGTGGTTTGGGGCTTTCAATAAGTGTCGTTCTAACTTACGAACAAGAACCACAACATTGATACTAGTATTGTTAATCACCCGTTGTAAATTTAATCTTAACTATGCTAGGAGAAACAGGCACCCGCAAAGCCACTTATGCAATACAAGTTGCATGTCAAGCGTGGAGCAAGTCTCATGAACGATGTCATGTAAGGTTAGCCTGGGCCGCTTCATCCCAACATCCCGCAAGATGCAAAGTACACAAGAAGCAATCGACAATAAAAGCATCAACGCCCACAATGACCATTGTGTTCTACTCGTGCAACAGATCTACATATAGACACGGCTCTGATACCACTGTAGGGATTCGTAGCATGGAAAACAAAAAATTTCTACCGCATACAAACAAACAAGCCAAGATCTATCTACTAGATTGTAGCAACGAGTCGATGGAATAACTCACCCTCGAAGATTCCAAAGTGTTTAACGAGAGCGGATTCTCGTGGGTGATGTAGTCGTACTCTTCCCGATCTCAAGATCGCGTAGACGATCCTTCCGGCGCTGCGTTCCGGCAGCGCTCCCGCAGTCGGTCACACGTTCGGTACTCGACGAAGACCTTCCTCTCCCTTGTTCCAGCAGGCAGCGGAGGTTGTAGCACTCTCCTCGTGATTCCGGCAGCACAACGGCGTGGTACCGGAAGTAGAGGGGAGATCTCGCAGGGCTTCGCCTTAAGCCAGAGCGAGTATGGTGGAGTATGAGAGAGTCCCTTGACGATCTAGGGTTTAGACATGCCGAGGAGGAAGCTTGGCCAGCGGCTAGGGTTGCTAGGCGGCGGCGGCGGCTTGACCTAGGGCGGCGGCGACGGCAGCAGGTGGCGGTGCCGGCGGCTTAGGGTTTGGAGGCGGGGATCTTGTGTGTCTAGGAGGGGAGCCCTGCCCCTCCTTATATAGGTGGAGGGGCCGGCAGGCCAAGGGGAGGGGAGTCCCTCCCCAACTCGGCTTGGAGGTGGGACGGCGGTGGAGGAGGGACTCCTCCCGAACTCGGTTTCCTCCTCTTTCTCCACTTCCCAAAAATAGTCGTTTGACTTTCAAACTTGGCGTTTGACTTTTCAAACTAGGATTTGAATAAACCCTCTATTTTGTTCAGCGATGACACCGAGTACATAATGCAATCATACCAACTTGATATAACACATTCATGTACCCTTCCCCTCTGGAGTGCCGGACATTCCGGAACCTTCTAGAACATTCCCGATGAAAACACCGGAACCATTCCCCAACTCCGAAATGGGACTTTCCTTATATGAATCTTATTCTCCGGACCATTCCGGATCTCCTCGTGATATCCCGGATCCCATCCGAGACTCCGAACAACATTCGGTCTCTTTTTCATCATTCCACAACTACTCAAACAACGTCGAATCCTTAAGTGTGTCTCCCTACGGTTCGTGAATTATGTGGACATGATCGAGACACTTCTCCGAACAATAACCAATAGAGGAATCTGGAAATTCATATGTCTCCCACATATTTCTACGATTACTTTGCGATCGAATGAACCACTTACATACGATACCAATTTCCCTTTGTCTCACGATAGTTTACTTATCCGAGGTTATGATCGTCGGTATCTCTGCATACCTAGTTCAACCTCGTTATCTTTTCTCGTTCCCGTGATATGTGATCCCTTGTGAGCCAGTCACATGCTTGCAAGCTAATTGGATGACATTTCACCGAGAGGGCCCAGAGTATATCTATCTGTCATGTGGATGGACAAATCCCACTCTTGATCCATGTGTTTCAACCAATACTTTCCGAACACTCAATGCCACCTTTATAGCCACCCAGTTACGGTGTGGTGTTTGATGTCATCAAAGCATCCATCCGGTAAAGGTGATATGCATGATCTCATGGTCGAAGGAATTAGATTACTATGTATCAGAAAGCATATAGCAATTGAACTATTAAAATGACTTGATCTTTATGCTACGCTTATCTATAGGAGTATGTCCACCATATCATTCTCCTAACGATATGATCTTGTTGTTAATAATATCTCAATGTTCATGATAGGGAAACCACAATCATCTATTAACCAACAAGCTAGTATTATATAGAGGCTTTACTAGGGACTCTTATTTTAGTCTACAAATCACACAAGTATTAATGTTTCCTTGTTAATACTATTATAGCATAAATGTAAACATTTATCATAAACACAAAGATATAATAATAACTATATTTATTATTGCCTCTAGGGAATATCTCCAACAGAAGGTACCTTCTCCTTGGAAGAGTCCCACACAGAAGATATTCCTCAAGTTTCTGTTGAGGAAAACAATCTCTTGACTGCTCCCTATTCCGAGGAAGAAGTCAAGGATGCCGTTTTCCAAATGGAACATAATAAAGCCCCTGGTCCTGATGGCTTCCCAGCTGAGTTTTACCAAACCTTTTGGGATGTTATCAAAACAGATCTTCTTGACATGTTTGGTGCTTTGCACTCTGGTCAATTAGACTTGTTCAGGCTAAACTTTGGAGAAATTATCTTACTACCTAAGATTAACGAAGCAGAACGGATTCAACAATATAGACCAATTTGTCTTCTTAATGTTAGTTTTAAGATTTTCACTAAAGTAGCTACTATCAGGTTAAATTCAGTGGTTGATCATGTAGTTCGCCCATCTCAAACTGCTTTCATGCAAGGTCGCAATATACTTGATGGTGTGGTTACCTTACATGAAACAGTTCATGAACTACATAGGAAAAAACTGAACGGGGTCATCCTTAAAATTGATTTCGAGAAGGCCTATGATAAAGTCAAGTGGCCTTTTCTTCAACAGACTCTCAGAATGAAAGGTTTCTCTCATGAATGGTGTGCTTTAATTAATGGTTTTGTGTCTGGGGGTAGTGTGGCCATAAAAGTCAATGATGATGTTGGCAAATACTTTTAGACCAAAAAAGGGCTCAGACGGGGAGATCCATTATCACCAATGCTATTTAAAGTGGCTGATATGTTATCTATCTTGATTGAGCGCGCAAAATCCGAGGGCCAAATTGAAGGAGTTATTCCCCATCTTGTGGATGGTGGTCTATCTATACTTCAGTATGCCGATGATACACTTCTTTTTATGGAACATGATCTCGAAAAGGCAAAGAACCTGAAACTCATTCTTTCAGCTTTTGAGCATCTTTCGGGTTTAAAAATTAACTTCCATAAAAGTGAACTGTTTTGTTTCGGCGAGGCTCGGGATGAGGTTCACCTTTACGCTGAACTTTTTGGCTGTAGTCAGGGTGCTTTTCCGATTCGCTATTTGGGCATTCCGGTTCACTACCGAAGACTCACAAATGCTGAATGGAAAATCGTTGAACAAAGATTACAGTTAAGACTGTCTAGTTGGAAAGGAAAATTATTATCCATTGGGGGAAGATTGGTACTCATTAATTCAGTACTCAGTAATATGGTACTATAAATGATATCATTCTTTCAACTTCCAAAAGGAGTCTTAAAATGGTTGGACTATTTCCGATCAAGATTCTTTTGGCAGGGTGATAATGAGAAAAATAAGTATAGACTGGCTAAATGGAGTATTCTTTGTCACCCCAAAGAACAGGGAGGCCTGGGTATACATGATCTGGAGATCAAAAATACCGCCTTACTTAGTAAATGGCTCTTCAAACTTTTAACTGAAGAGGGGATATGGTAAACTTTACTTAAAAGAAAATACGTTGGATCAAAAGCGCTGTCCCAAGTGGTTTGGAAACCTGGTGACTCTCACTTTTGGGCCGGCTTGATGGCGACGAAGAAACATTTCTTCCGCTTTGGTACTTTTTCAATAAAGGACGGGTCTCAGATACGGTTTTGGGAGGATAAGTGGCTTGGCACCACTTCACTCCGCGAACAATATCCTGCTTTGTATTCCATTGTTCGGTATAAGTAGGAAACGATCGCCAAAGTGCTAGAATCATTCCCCCCTAATGTGACTTTTCGGAGGAACTTAATTGGTGCAAGGCTCGACTCTTGGATCATGTTGTTACATCGGTTAACAGATGTTCAACTGTCAGCTGGGCATGACGAATTCCGATGGAATTTAAGTGAGAATGGCTCCTTCTCAGTTAGTTCCTTATACAATGCCTTAATTCAGCCAGTCTTACCTTTTCTAGATAATAGGATGATTTGGAAGATGAGGATACCTCTCAAAAATAAAATCTTTGCTTGATATCTCCGTCGAGGGGTTGTCCTTACTAAAGATAATCTTCTTAAGCGGAATTGGCATGGGGATCCTAGGTGTACATTTTGTCAGCATAACGAGACAATAAAAAACCTATTTTTCCAATGTAATGTCGCAAGATCTATATGGTCAGTTACTTAAGCAGCTTCTGGCTTGTATCCACCGAGTAGTACTGCCAATATATTTGGAAATTGGTTACACGGTATAGATCGCAAGTATAAGATACTTCTTCGGGTAGGAGCGATTGCCATTATATGGTCGCTTTGGCTATGTAGAAATGATAAAGTGTTTAATGATACAAACTGTTCACTTCTGCAGGTTATTTACAGATGCACTGGCACCCTTCGGTGTTGGGCGGCACTTCATCGTGCGGATCACCGCATGCTTTTCACGGAGGTGTGTACGCGGTTGGAGGACACGGCGCGGGATTTGTTCACCCGATATGGCTGGCAACATAATCTGCTGATTGACCTACCTTCGGCTCCTTAGACGCTTTACAATTTCTCATTATGATATGTAATTCTCCTATGTTTTTTTATTCCTTTATGTTTGGATTGCTGGATTTTGGCGGCTGTGTGCATCCTAGTTATGCAGAGGCCGGGTGTAATGCTTAAACTCTAAGTAATAAAACGCCCTTTATCGAAAAAAATGATGGGCCTTGCTTCACCTGGTTGACAAGATGGTACTTGCAGGACAATATACCACATACCCCAACCACACAGGACACACCATTCTGGAGATCGCTGAAGTCCCTAATTCCCATTGTTCAGAACATAACTTCATGTAGCAAAATATCCTTTTGGCATGACAAATGAACAGATAGAGGTCGATTTAAAATCACCTATGCCATCATGTACTCGGCAGAAGACCCTCATTGCACTATCCAATCACAAAGACAAAATGGTGTCTGGGCACCAAAACTACTATTTCCACTTTCTCAGATGGCCCAGCAGCAATTTCAGCAACTTATGATGGATCTACATCTTGTTCAACTGAATGGTGATGGGGATAAAAGAGAAATGACTACAATCGGAAAAGAACCGACTACTGCTGACTTCTACAAGCTGTTTTGTGATCATGGCCAGACCTGGCAGCCGCACAAGTGGATTTGGCACAAGGCAGTCCCACACAAACAGAAGATTTTCCTATGGCTAGCTTTTATGGGGAGACCGAATACGAAGGACAATATGACTGCAAAATGCTGGAGCACTGATGCAGGCTGTGACCAATGTCCTGCACTGGAGTCCATTCACCATATTGCACTGCATTGCAGGGCTCCGGCCTGGGTGTGGAACAAGCTTGGACTCTCCCACTATGCAGGCACATCTAACTCCATTTCAGAGTTTGTTGAGAAAATTCAGAATGTGACAGCAAACAAAACATGGACTATCTGCTTTGCCGCCTGCATATGGGAACTTTGGAAGGCAAGAAATGACAGAGTTATCAATGGGAGAAAGACAACCAACATCAATCTAGATAAGCAAATTGCACAGGACCTGAAGCTTTGGACTTGCAGATCTAGAGAAAGTTCAGCTGGGATGCTTCTTTGGACTGACAAGCTATTGTAAATTTACTTAGTCTCTCTTTTTTCTTTTTTCCAACCAGTGCTCTACCGGATGTAAATACACTTTGTAACCTCATAAGGTAGAGGTTTTCTCTACCTTCTACATAATAAAAAAAAACATGTTTTCTTTTGCATATATTTTTATTCTGCCAGAACAAAGCAAATGTAGCATTCCGGGGCCGAAGACTGCACCAAGGCCCATGTCCTCAAGCTGCAAGTTGTGTGATTCGGCACAAGATTTTTTTCTTCATGCATGTGGATGCTTGAAAAAAATTGTTAAGTTGATTCAGGCAAAAAAAAGAAGTCACTTGATTTTTTTTTCTTTGCATCTCCAGTATTACATTTGAAATGTATATAAACCTCTCAGCGGGACACAGTCCACTGCCTCGGCGGGACTGTCCAAGCATGACCAGTGCACTGTCTCGAATCAAACAGGTCTAGACGCATAAATTCTGCAACCATCATAGTGTAATAAGCAGACCATCTTTGGAATAAACACAAACACCTCGAGGCACAAAATCCATTCAGTTGTTGTCTAGTTCGTCGGTTCGTATATGTCAGAACACTCAATTGAACATATCATCAAGTTTGTATCACCAAGTTTCATGTTGGGTCATCATACAGTAACAGTACACAAGCCTTCAAGTTATCCACAATATTGGCTGCTACGAAAACGATGTCAGGAGGATTTGGAGCCCTCACCTCTGCTCATCGTCCCTTTGCGCTGGCGTGTTCCAGGTGGCTGCTATCGTTTGCTGAACCAACCTTGAAAAATGTATCAAGTACATAAAAGTTAGCTTCATCTATTTAACAAAAAAATGCCGAACCAATCAGAAAAGATTGCTTGCATAAAACAAAAAATTGCCAGTCTATATAACACGGTTTGGTCCAGGAATTGAAGGAATTAAGGTTTATTGAAGGCTAGAAGGAGTGGGCATGCATATATGTATCAAACTAAGTTTTGGCTCAATGGTGAACTAATCTGAAACCAGAATCACCTCGGCAAGCTGCCGAGTGATGACTAAAAGTTAGCTTCATCTATTTCACATTCATTAGATTCATTATTTTCTTTATTAGATCATCATGTCAACACAAGTACTACAAGACGCCGCGGAAGTGATTGATTCCCCTTTCAGGCATAAATAAATACAAACACCAAAAAGGCCACCTCAAACTTGTAACAGAGAATGTCATTAGATCATCAACTGCCATAGATAAATAGCAACCCATAATCCATTTACACTTGACAAAATTATTAACAAGGAAATCAAGCAAGAGAAATCTCGTTCCTAGTCTTGCTCCAATAGTCAATCCTTATAATCTATCTGCCGACCCGAGCAGCAGCAACGTCGTCATCCTCCCCGTTCCCCTCCTGCCGACCTGGAGGTTTGCTTGGTCTGCTGCATAAGAGAGCAGAGAGGATCGCTTGTTTGAGACTGAGAGAAGAAAGGATCGAGAGATTTTTCTCCTATGAGAGTATGAATAAGAGGGTAATGGATGCTGCAACATCACTCTTGTTCTTCTTCTTCTTCCTTTTATTGTCCTTCCTGGATTTCCTCTCCATCTTGGCAAAGTCGTCTTCTTTCACGGATGAAGGTGGTTGTGTTGATGCAAGATGCTGACGAATTGCAGCAAATGGATCTAGCTGGAACTGAGGACTGTTTAATGTTTATACTACTACAAAGATCATAAACTTTGAAAATCATGGCACAAAGAATCAACAGCTAAAAAGATCAACCATTCGCATACAAACAAACTGTCACCACACGCATATGCTTCAGCCACGAATTGCCAACTAGTTATCTGATGCGTGTGTACTGAGACAGCAACATACGGCTGGTTCAAGAAAGAATTACACGCAGTTTTGTTCATTTTAGTAAAAAAAACAATAATTCTCTCCTCATATAATAAAGATTCGAGGTCCTTCGCATTACATAATATAATATACGATACACAAACGTTTTTTAGACCATACACGCACTAATGGAAACACTAAATTAAAATACAACTTCTTTCATAACGTCGAGACTAACGCCCCTTTGTCTTTAACAAGACGGGACCAAGCAACAGTGATCTTCAGCTCATAGTCGCCAAGGTGACATACATCCTCAGATATATTGCACTCTTGGGCCTCAATGGATGCTACCACCTGACCAGCCATAGCCCCAGATTGCGATCTGGCTTCTATCACAACTTCAAGCTTTCCCCGTAAATCTACAGAAACAACATGCCTTGATAGACTAAGGTAACCCTTTGAACAAATAGCCATTTCTCCATCTTGAAGCACGACTTGCCGAAACGAGGGGTCGTCAGCAATGTGCTCAGAATCAGGCAATCTGCCTTTCGTTCGAGGTAGAGAGGAGCAAACAACTCGGCCGCCATACTCAAAAGGTCTTTGTCTACCTTCAGGAACACGGACATGGATACCCACGATAGTAGCCTGGACCGATTTTCCGAGTTCCTCTGTGCTTAACACCACTGTGCAGCAGTCTCCTTCGAGAGGGATATATAGAGTGTCTAACCCAATATAACTAATGCTGCTGTGAGACCAGAAATGGCTCATCAACACACTATCTCCAGACTTTGTTGTGCCCTTCACTTTCAGCTCGATTTCCACATGAGGAGGTTCCCGAGTCACAATTGCACGAGACGGACCAGTCAAGTGTAAGAAAGGATCCTGCATTTGCCATTAATTATTCAGTTTTGCTGGGTTCGTTCTCCTCCTTGTCTATTGTTTAGTGCTTGATATGTGTTCTTAACTACTACATGCTATTCCTAATCAAGAAACAGAAAATAGAAAAACAAATACTATACTGACCTCTGTGGTGAGTTCTTGGCAGTTATTCCTCTGACGGGAGAATAGAATGTTACGATTGCGATCCACCGTGTCTCTTGCAGCGACTACGCCGTACACTTTTAGCGGCCAGTTCAAGCCAGAATCCTTATCTAAACAGACCTTGATGGAGTATATTTGCAGAGTGCTACTGACTGCAGCACCCGATGGCTTGTGTTTCGGCATACTGTGTGTAAAGTGCATAGGACTCAACGATGCTGCAGCCATCAATCAAAAAGGAAGACTGTTTAGAAATTCATTCGGCTGGTACATGGAGTAATAAAGTAAATGCCTTCCCTTGTTACAGAATGAAAAATGATAGTACCAAATGCAGTAGGAAACAATGAGAACATAAGTAGCGTGAACGGATGTTTACTCACTCGTCTCTGTGAAGGAACCGCAAGAAATGGACCAATTGTATACCCAGCTCTGGCGGTACGACTCAAAGTACTCCTCCTCAGTCTGGCATGCATCGCTATCATCCTCTTCCGCTCCCATCTCCTTGTCTACCTCTATCGACACCTCGTTCTTTCCCTTGGATGTCTCCACCGGTGGCTCTATTTCGTCCAATTTGATTTTGGTGATGTTATCCCTCGACAGCTCGGTGAACAATTGGGATTTTCCCTTGTAACTAAGAAGCCCCATCTGATCCAACCGGGTGCACAGCTGGTCCAACCCATTGAAGATTGCATTCGCTCCGTAGTTGTAGTAGGTCCTAGGAGCCTGCATCTCGATTGCTAATTTGCCCTTGTCTTCCGACCTAGTCTTCACACCCATCTTTTCTGTGACTGGCGCTCGGGCCCTGTTGCCGCGCGCGTTCTCCATCATCCGCAGCAAACCCGTCACGTCACTGTACATGTAATCCATGTGGATCTTGACCTCGCTAATGCTATAGTCGCTAATCCTCAGCCTTGGCTCGGTTTTCAGGTTCATGGCATTCTTGGAGATAAGATCGAGTAAAGAGTAGATCTCCTTGGCCGACTGAGTCTCCAATAATGGTGTCTTCCTCCCGATCGCCTTCACAGTATGCTTGAACACCTGACCATCATCCACACATTCCTCCCTCGAGATAAAACACCTCTTGTCTCGAATAAGCAGTGACCAAGCAACAGTAACCTCCACCTGATAGGGGCCAAGATGACATATGCGCCGACTTGATTTGCATTCCTGGGCTGGGAAGAAGACATTACCAGAGAATTTGGATGAACAGATGGTCACTCTAAGCTCACCGTTTAGCTCCACAGAAACAACATGCCTCGACAGATCAAGGTAACCATCATAGGAAGTGCTGACCGCCAGTTGATCTTGAAGCACAACCTCTTCTTTGTCTTGAGGTTTAACAAGGGCCCCCTTGGCAAAGCAAGTAACTTTACCACCATTTTTAAAAGGCCATGCCCTCTTCCTCCAGTTAATAACACGAACGGCCACTACAGTTGCCTGGACCGTGTTTTCTAACTTGGCACACCGTAACATGATTTTGCAGCAGTCGTCGTTACCCAACAGAGTGGTCGTCTCATTATTACAGCAGTTGTTGTAGACGAATGTCTGATGGATCAGCACTCTATCGTCTGATGCCTTTTTTCCGGTGTCCTTTACTTTGAGTTTGATTTCGAAGACAACAGGGTCCATGGCAACAATTGCACGAGACGGGCCAGTCAACTGCAAACACGGATCCTGTATTGATTTTTGTCCCCAACAATTATAAGAAGCAAACCATCAAAGCTGCAATCAAGCAAGCAAGCAAGCAAAAGGATGTAAATAAACTGAACGCCCCAAGGAGGAGAAAACCTTACTTTTAGAGTGAGTAATTGGCAGTTGTCCCTTTCACGGTGAAAGAGGACATTGAGGTTGCCATCCACGGTGTCTCGGGCGGCAACTGTGCCGTACACAGACAATGGCCAATTTGACTCGAGAGCTTGCTCATTTATCTCTTGGAGTTTGACAGAGAAGATCTGCAGGGTCCTGGCAATGGAAGCGGTGGCATCACCCGGCGGTGTAGTGTGCGTGAAGTGCATCGGACTTAATGACGCTGCGGAATGAAAAAAGAAGATTTGGATGGCTCACTAGTAAGGGAAGGGAAGAAATCTGACAAATTTGTTGAAGATAGTATGAAAGGGAGGGAGTACTCACTCGTATCTCGGCAGGGCCTGCTGAACAAATTGGACAAGTTGGCTAGAAACATGGCCGTCGCCATGGTGATCCTTCCTAGGTGCGGCTTCCTCTACTATTTTGTCAGAGTTTGAGTCTAGTCTCCAGGTTTATTAGTCTGAGGTTGTCGTCCGACTCACTGAATAACTCGGAGATTCCTGGATTGGAATCCAAGATCGAAGTGGAGACCAGGAATCTAATCGGAATCGGAATCGGATCCGAACTCGAAATCGAGGTTACCTGGATCCTCTGCGATTCCTTGAGAAAGTCCTCGATGGCCTTGTGGATCTTGCAGGCTGCTCGACCATTTCCGGTATTATCATGTGGCGGAGAGCATCCAGAAAGGGGCACAGCTGCGACGCGACCTTGTCCATCGTCAACTTGATGTCCAACAACGACCTTCTGCAGTCTGCACCGTCATCTTCCCGCCACCACCTCCTCCGCCGCCGCCGCCGCCCGCCGTGGTCGATCGGGGAAGTGCGGAAAAGTTTTCGGTGTGGTCGGGCCCAGCAGAAAACCAGACAAGACATCCCTCCGGCACGTTTTACCTGTCACGGACGTCATATTTGTAAAAGAGTAAATCGTACAAGCGATCCTAATTTTTTCCCCATATATCTTTACTTTGGTCTCTATTCTTTAAAATTGCACGTCTAGATCCTAAATTTTTCATAAGTGATTCATGTGAGGTCCTAAATCGGTTTGACTGGAGTTGATCGGTGCCACGTTGGCAGTGAGGCCCACGAGGCTTACCAGGTCACCACGCATATTTGTGAATAAGCCCTCAAGGTTCTATTTCTTCTAAAACACGACCCCTAAGCGATATTTTGCAAATTTTAATTGAGTTGGTGACAAGCTTGCCGATGCCCACCTTGTTCCCTCATCGTCGGCATGCACCGAGCCTCCATCGCGCAGGCGTGCACCAGCTTCACATGGTGTATCCCATGCCGCCTGGACAAGCTCTTTGCCTACACGTGTTATTCCCACAATTATTCCGTGTGCGCTGCCGCTATTTCCGATCTAGCCCAAAATTGGCATTTTCCCCCAAACCAATCTCATCGATCAGCTGACCCATGCCTGCAAACCACCTGCTGCTACTTTGTATTGGTGATGTATCCTCGTGACAAAGATGTACAAGAAGGGATAGGCCCAGAAATTGCCATCCAGTCGTCCGTCGCTGCCATTCACCCTCATGCCGCTGCGATTCACCATCCCGTCGTTGTTCTGGTCCTGCCCACGAACTAGGGTTCGGGCTAGGCGGGAAGGGGGCGGCCAGGGCAAGAGGGACATGGACGAGCAGGGAAGGGGCGGCCATGGAAGAGGGAGGCCATGGGAAGGTCGCCAGGGAGACGGGCGGGGGATTACCTCTCCGCCGTCGAGGTCCTGATCAAATGGAGGCTCATGGGATCTAAAGAGTAGACCACCTTTTAGAAGAAACAGAACCTCGGGGCTTATTCACAAATATGCGCAGTGACTTGGTAAGCCTCGTTGGCCTCACTGCCAACGTGGCATCGGTCAACTCCGGTCAAACCGATTTAGGACCTCAGATGAATCACTTACGAAAGATTTAGAACCTAAATATGCAATTTCAAAAAATAGGAACCAAAGTGAAGGTACGGGAAAAGAATTAGGACCGCCCGTACAGTTTACTCTTTGCAAAACAAACAAACAAAAATCGATTTTTTTGGCATCCCTAGTTCCTGCCTGAATGGACCCTAGCTTCGGTGTCCCCCTTAGACAAGGAATTCAGCCGGTTAGCGGGTATCGGGTGCAAGCTCGCGTTGGAGACCGGGTAGAAGTTAGAGTCCGTACTAGCTACGATTGGACATACGAGACAGGACGGAATCGTACGATCGGGTGGTTTGTACAGGCCACGGTCATGTCGTGTGCTAGACCAATTGCAAGTCGTGCGACTAGGTGGACGTAGAGGCGACTGTTTGAAATAAAAAGAAAAAAATCTATTAACAAAAGTTTGGCAGATATGCTTGTGTAATTTTTCCAATTTAATATACTATATAATATTATAACAAACTATAATGTTTGAACAAACAGTTGTAACAACCCTAGTTTCATTAAATAGTAATTAGGGTTTGATTTGTGCATAGCATGAGCATCATCTTAAAAATGCATGCAAGAAACAATAGCAAAACCCTAATCCTAACTCCTTTCCTCTTTATTTGAAATGTGTTCAAATGGTTTTGAATTTCAAAAAGTATAAAAAGTGTGGAACCCAAATAGTTATAAAGGGCCCCTACAATATTTTGAAATGTTTACAAAAGTTTTTGTTTTCTGGAAATATTCAAAACAGATTTGAAAAACTAAAAATACAAACAAATAAGTAAAAAACAGAAATAGAAAACCAACTTTGCAAATAAAAACATTCTTCCTCTCTATCTGTGCCGCAGTTTCTCTCCTCTCCTCCCGCACCTCTCTGCCGCACAGCGCAGCACACTTCGGTCCAGCAGCAGCCACGCGTGGCCCAGCTAGCCCAGTACCGCTTCGGCCTCTCCTTTCCGCGTCGTCTTTGTTGATGATGCCATCCTCTGCCTCCCGATGCCGCAGCGTTACGATGCCCGCCACCGCCGATGGTTGAGAGGATAAGAACGCCGACGCCGTGCTCTCTCTCCCCATACTCGTTTCCCCTCCTCTCGCTTCCTCTGCTGGTTTTCCTCTTCTGCCCATTACCCTAGCTGCAGCAGCCATTCACGGCCACCCCAAGGCCAACTGATGGTCCTTGGAGCTCCGCCTCGCCGTGCTGAGCATCCTCGTAGGAGGAATCGACCCCACGCACCGCGAATCCTCGTCGTCGACCTTATCTCCTTCGACGCCGGCCACCGTTGATTTGGCACCGTCCAGCCTCGCCGACCCCTCCATCGCGCTTAGGGTGAGCTACCGGTCCTCGTGGACCCTCTCCCTTTCCCCCTCTCGCTCTGGTTCATCCTCCCCACGAGCACCTGCCATTGCCGCCGCTCGCCGCCGTCGTGCTCCCCTCTCTGGTGACCCCCTGCAAGCGGTGCCGCCAATTTCTGGTAGCCCTCGCAGCGCTCTTTCCAACGCCCCCAACCACAGCCTCTCTCGAGCGCTCAATCGCCCGTTCCATCATCGATCTGAGGATCAAGGTTTGGATGACGTCAGCATGACATCATGCCTGTGCAATATTCTTTTCTTTTTCTTTTATCAATTCTGTAAATAATTTCTGAAATCATTTCTGTATATAATAAATGCTGACAGGTGGGTCCACCCTGTAAGTAATATTAACATTTTCAGAAATGTTTTCTGGTTAAATAAAATGTATAAGTATTTCCAAAATATAAATTATTTTATAATATTCCAAAAATGATTTAAAATGAATTAAAATTGGAGAAATTCATAACTAATTCATTTTAAATCAGAAAATACAAATAATATATCAAAATGTTCAGAAAAATAAGATCTATCTATTTAAACTATAATCATGCATTGTTAAACAACTTCCATTGCAAGTTAGTTAGAAGAACTAAATGCACCCTCTCATATAAATCCGGAGTTTCCTCGAGTTAGGGTTTGCACCCCTCGGAACCCCGATTAAACTGCCGAGCATGTTTAGGGTTTACATTTCAATACAAATTAACTTGTCATATCATCATCCTTGCTTGAGAATTGCATCGATGCCATGTTGATTGTTGTATTTCTTTTCCGGTGTTTCCGCTTCTTCTCGGTAGTACTCGGAGATGAATGTGAGCAATCGAGTTCGAGATCGAAGATCGAGGTCAACACCATCGAAGGTCAAGATCAACACCGTCGAAGCTCGAAGACCAATACTTGACCAATTATAATCAAGTCAAGTACCAGTTGTCCGAATCTCTGCTTTCCGGATATCAACTGGCAAAGGCAAGCGAAGCCCCACACATGATATAATCCTATGATTTCAAAGTATTTACATTCTTGCCATGTGCATACGATTCTAAAGTCTTTTATCGATAAATAGAGTAATCCTATCTGATGCATGCTACCTTTGAAGACTATATTCCCTGATCCACTGCTCCTAGCATAACTAGGGTTTGAGCTTGTGAAGCGTTGCTAGAGCTATTATCTCTGTTGTGCTTAGCCATGCTTAGTTGTTACCACTGGTCCATCCGGTTGATGAATCAGAGCTGCGAATGAACCTAGTATGACAGGATGACGTGGTATCATCAGAGATGAAAGTTAAACACGCTAAGGCTTGTATGGAAGGCCACGGTGGGTTGTGGTTTTAGCAGTCCCATACTTGCCACTACTAGGACCCGAGTTCTTGCCTATGGACCAAGAAGAGCGTACAGCCACACGGGGGCCTGGAAACCCCCTCGACCAATTAACTTGCCGAGTAGATTCCATGAGTCACATAGTTCGGGCGTTCCATTCGACATACGCATTTTGGTTCTTCTCGAAGGAGGTGAAGGAGGTGCATTCATACAGGTAGGTAAGCGTGGCAGGGAATGGGAGATGCCCGGCATCCGTAATCTCAAACCCTGTTCACATTATTAGGGACCGACTTCAGGACTCGACCTGTTACGGCGGCATCTCCCTAGTGCGTGACTCATGGTCTCGGCGAAAGCAAGGTAAAGGTCGTGGTCAACCACTCTCAGCCGGCCTTCCAAGGAAGAGGGCTTATAGATTGGCATTAAGAATCGGTTGGTACATGTGGGTAAAGTTGTACACCTCTCCAGGGTTAAATCTTTTCGAAAAGCCGTGTCCATGGTTATGGACGACTTGGAAACCAGATTCAAAGATCATAGAGAACTTTAACCTAATCGTAAAACTTGGCAAGTTGATCAATGTGTGCTTAAGGATGCTTCCTCATGGGTATGAGGGGGTGATCCTAGATAGGTTCAACTGATGATGATTCGGTAGATATCAAGAGATGATCAAAGCTAGTGATGTCGCTCTCTTATCCCCTTTTAAAATATTTTGATTAGTCGACTTTCTTCTCCCTCTTGTTTTACAAAACAAAGATGACTTTAAGCAAAATAACTCCACCAGCCATAAGTCTTGCGGAGTACACCCTGTACTCACCCTTGCTTCGTTGATACTTTTGCAGCAGAGTAAGTGTTACCATAGAATATGAGTTCTTCACGACATCGACATCGACGAGTAGTTTGGAGTTCACAGTCGGCAGTCACCATTATGCTTGAGGCCTCTTAGGCCATTTGTTAAGTTTTGATGTGGACATCCCATCTATTGATATAACCGTTGTACCTACAGCTACACACATACAAGGGCCTATCACAAAATCTCGTGCCAAACAACTTAACTATCAAGTACTTTCGTTTCTTGGAACTATTCCTCACATACATGAGAATATGATGCTGCCTAAATCAGATGTATTTCTTACTCTTAGGAATGATGGACCAAGCATGGATGAGAGGGACAAGCATTGGAGCATGGTCATGCATGGAGATGGCAGCATGTAACTACCTCGGTGAATTACGCTCCTAGTTACAAGCCTGGATGAGCAGAAATGGTTGAAATAGTACGGTGGGGCCCAAATGCCACTCACAGGTAGACCTTTCGGCCGTCCCAACCATTTCCAAACATCGGGACAAGAACGGGCGGCATAATCGGCAGGCGAAGGGATCAACTACATACACAAATGAGTATGTATGCAAGCCACCATACAATAGTACATCAGAGCCATTCCATCTAAAAGAAAGGAAATATAGCAACGCCATACGGCAAGATCCAAATATCCTAGATAGATATAATAGTTTAGGATATCTCCTCATACATCAAACATCAGAGTATCAAGCGGAAGCGGAAGACAAAATCCGAGTACGGATAAGAAGCAAATCGGCATAAGATGCCCCATAAATAAGCACATCCCGCCCATAGATCTCACGGATCCCCGTTCCCGGAATCTCTACACCGAATGATCGTTGCCCACATCGTCCGTCTCTTCCACCCAGTATCCATCTTGCGAGTGTACCTGTTCATCTGAACCAATAATTTATCGTGTGAGACCCTAGGGGTACTCAGCAAGTCTTTATGCCGCTAAAGGGGACACAACCTGGGGTGACGCAATTGCAGCAAAAGATAAACCCTAACAATTCTAGAGATACTCGCTAACCATTCGCCTAACCAGAGATAGACGGATGTTCGTGAATTAATAACAACAGTTATAATGGTAATCTTAGCAGATCCATCCTCCTCCTCGCTTACCGATGAGGAAGCGGACGAACAACCCCCCATCCGTTGGCAGTTTTATTATCCATTCCGTGAGTGTTACACTATTTACTACTCAGGTACCTAGTCTAGTCAAATTAAAAGCGGTACTTTAGTTATGCTTGTCTATGATCGAGAAACTGTGCTCCAAGTCGTCCATAACCGTGGACACGGCTTTCAGAAAGTTTTACCCTGCAGGGGTGCACAAATAGCAACACACACTCGATATGCCTCGGAAAAACCAAATCAAAACCCAACGAGGCAGTCACGACAAAGCGATCACAGGATTCAGAAATATTTCAGGGGGCCACCCCATTGAGCTACCCGCAACGAAGTTAGCTGACTCCGAGACGGCCTCAAGGTTTGCGTCAGTGGCTGTGAACGACTAGGAACCCGAAAATGTGACTGGGCTTGTCGACACCGCGAAAACACTCCGCTTTCCTAAACAGTACAGTGTGCTCCTCGCACAATTTTAAATAAAGCAGTAAAGCATGGCATAAGTACAGGATAGTAAATAAAACCTCAAACTAGTTTGTGGCCCCAAGAAATAAGAATGAATCAAGCTCTGGCTCAGGGGGGTTCATAAGCCTCCCGGATGTGGATAGCGCGAATATTCTTGGAACAGGAATCAAGTACTCGGGGTCTTACGGGACACAAGTGAGCCTGAAAAACCAAATAGCGAATATGGCTCACCGATGCCACTTTCATTAGTTATCCCATTACTACTCCGGTTAAGTTGTTTAGGTACCTCGTTATCCATCGGACACTCACATACCCTACACATGCTGTTCTACGACTCGCATGGCTCAAACAACTCCTGTAGTAATGGCTCATGGGATGGAGGAACAAGCTTCGGTGGGGTTTAAAAGTAAAGGCTATGCAATACTTGGGATTCAATTTAATGCAATCGCGACTCAATGATGCAAGAATAAGATAGAGGCAATAGGTACTATATGTATGCAAGCATGTGGTAGTGCTTGCCTGGCAGCTCAGTTGAAGCAAGGGATGGATCTGGGTAGTGCTCCTGGTTCTCTTGATATATCCCCTGCTCAGCGTCTATTCGAAGAAGAACCAAACAAACAAGGGCCAACATAAATAAAGTGCGCAAGCATATGAATTAGATGCGACAAGCAAACAATCATGCCATGATGAATGATGCACAATTTGCATGGCAATAAGGTAGCATGGTATGGGTGAGGTGTGGAATACAAGGAATAATCATTTTATTGAGTTTTAATCCCATTTTATCCTCATATTAGTTGTTGTATACTTTATAATTATATGATGCATGCTGCAAAACAGACGATGGAACGCATAAACAGAAAGGTCTCGTCGAGCTAATCATTTTAGACATATTATTTGTTAAATTTGGAGTTATAAAACAAAAGTTATTAATTAATTAAGGTGGAAGGGCATTTTAATGTAATTTTAATTAACTTGGGAAAATAAAGTGTTCAAAATATATTTTGGAGGGCATATTTGAATTCCTCACATTTTTCTGATTTGAAAACATATATTATTTGTATTATTTGGATTTATATTTTAAAAGTTATTTAAAAACAGAATTAAATTTAAATTTGAATTTGAATTAAATTTGAAAAGGTTTGAATTTAAACAGATATACAGAAAATATTTTGTTACTCAGACTAACCTAGCCACAGCCAATGACCAGTGGGGCCATGCTGACTGGGTGACACTGGCGCACAGAAACTTCTGTCACCGCGACTGCTGCCAGCCACAGGGAGTGACAGGTGGGGCTAGAGCACTCGCGGCCCAGTTGTCAGCGGTGGAACAGCGCGGAGGCTGACAGGTGGCCAAACGGGAGCGCGGGTTGAGGAACACATAGTGCAGGTGCCTTTTTGCAAAACGGAACCGACGCTGACTAGTGGGCCTGGCTGGACCGCGGGTTGGGCATCAAAAAGTCGCAGGGGGTATGCGCAAAAGGCGTTGCCCGTACTGTTGATCTTCCTCTGAACCTACTGACGACAGGTTTGTGCTCGACAGGGCGGCTCGGTGCAGGGATCGATCCCGCGACCTAGCGTGCGCGCGCGGCGGCGGCGACCGTTGCGGCAGGCTTGGGCTTCTGTCAGGTGGGGGCTATGCGGCGAGATGAGGGTTACGCGATGAACAGAACACAGACGGCGACGAACCTGCCGTGCACAGAGGGCGTTCGCCTCCGGGATCCGCTCGTCTAGGAAGAGAGAAACAGCGGGAGGGTGTCTGGGAGATGTGGCTGCTCACCAGGAGTGTGTTGGCGTAGGTGGATCGGGCAGGGGTGCAGACGATCGACGGGGAGGCAGACGTTCCGGCGATCTAGGGTTTCGTCTGGGCCGCGATGGTCCAGCGCTCCTGGGGCTCCTCCTGCTCGGCTCCGTGTACAGGGCGACGCAGCGGAGCGTCCTTGATCTCCCAGGCCTCTTCTCGGACGCGCTGTACAGTTGGATCGGCTGGACGTGGTGGAGGCCGACGGTGGCGTAGCCGGTGGTGGAGAGGAGAGGGGAGGAGAGCCAGGGCGCCTCGACCAGATCTAGAGTGGCCAAAGGAGAGCCGTGAGGTGGCAGATAGGAACGGGAGAGGAGAGGGGGTACCGTGGGGAGCAGGTAGAGGGGAAAGGTGGCTCGGTCACTTTTCTCCCTCCTTCCTCACGTGCTCGTCGGGGCAGGGCAGGGCAGCTGGCAGGGGGGTGGCTTCCAGGTGGGACCAGAGGGCGAGGCCAAGGAGGCAGGAGAGGCTCGGCTAGTGGGGCACGCAGGCAGAGAGAGAGGGAGAGAGGGGTAGCTTCGGGTAGGTGCTAGGGTTGGATCTAGGGTAGGAGGGAGAGGGGGTATGGCTCGGGTAGGGTTTGGTCTGGGTGGCATCTAGGTGGGCCAGGGTGGCCAGGTGGGGCCAGCAAGAAGGGGAGAGGAGAGAGGCCGAGAGAGGGTAGGGTAGCTTAGGGTTTTGCTTAGAAGGGGGGTGTGAGGGTTAGGGTTAGATGGGGTGGTTTAGAGAGTGGGGTAGAGGGGTATGGTGATGATGGGGTAGGTGATTAGAGGGAACTTAGATAGAGGAATAGAGAAAGAGGGGTGAGAGCTAGGGTTTTAGAAGCATGCATGTTCCAAACCTAGATCAAGCAAGATCATGAGGAAAGGAGAGAGAGAGGGATGTGGCGTGATGATGGATTTTAGCAGGACAACTAGATCAAGCCAAAAGATAAGAATAGAAAGAGAGGAGAGATGAACCACTCAAGAATTCAAATAAAAACCAAATGACAAGCAAAAGGTGGTACTTGCATGGCCCATGCAAAATATTTATTGCCATGTTGATTCTTGTGAAAACAATATTATTAACATGGCATTATTATTATGCATTCCAAAATTGGAACATAGCCAAGCAAAAAGGATTAAAAGGATGCCCCATGTGGAGTAGATGGAGATGACCATGTTTGAATAGAAATGGGACTTGCTAGTGTGTATGTGCCACTAGATGCTCAATAGTCCCAAAAATATCCCAACATGGCATAATCCATAATAATCCATGTGGAAGCTAGGAAAAAGGGTTCCACTCACAAGGCATGCAAAAGTGGCCATGTGGCTCTCATATATCAATAATGTGAAAACAACATGATGCCAAGATGAGAGCATGTGGAAAAGAATTGGATCCATCCCAACCCACATGAGCTAGAGGTAAAACCCAAATAAAGTGCAAAGCTCATATTTGGTTGGATGGTGGAATTATAAGGTGGTGAAAGAAAGGTGGTGGAGTTAATAAGAGATATGCCCCCAACTCAACTTGGGCATTAAACAATATATCAAGAACCAAATACAATATCAAGAGGCAAATACAATTAACAATGCATATGAGATAAGAACCAAACAAAAGGGGTTTTATATGATGCTCAAATGCAAGGTGGCATGATGACATGAGCATGATATAATGATGATGCAACAACTATATATGTAGGAAGTAGCATCTATATAGGCTAGGCTAGTAGCATTGCAATTGTTAGACAATTGGGATGCTACAACTCTCCCCCACTAAACAAGAATCTCGCCCCGAGATTCCTAGGAAAAGAAAACAACACAAGACGAGACGGGTGTTCGGAACGAAGGTGACCCTCACGTTTCCAAGTTGTTGAACCATGGAATGGTGCGACCACTACACCTTGCAAAACTTGCTAGACTTGTTGCGAGTCTTGCGTTTTGCTTGAGAAGCAACGGGATAGAAGAATGGAAGGATTGTCGTGAGACAAGAAGGATCGGATGGACATAGCTCCGGTTTTCTCAAGAACAAGATAAAAGAATAGAACCACTTGTGAAAGAAAGGACAAGATGATGTAACATGGATAAAGAAAGACACGCCGTTAAGATTAAAGATTTACCGATACTAGCGAGGATGAATCTTTGTGTCGCCGGAAGAAAAGAGCTAGATTGGAGAGGTTTTGAACTACTATGACAATAGCATCGTATCTTCTCTCGGATTTGAGAAATGAAGTTCGGAATCAATATTGCCTTCAAACAATAGAGTCCGTTGATATCAACAGAAAGATTTAGTTAGACATCGTCGGATTAGATTCTTCTTGCGCCGGTTAGAACCAAAGGATCACACAATTAATGTGCGCAGATATAACTTCCAGAGACGGATGTGAAGCCAGATCATGGTGGAATCCCGAGAAGCAAAGAATAGGGAGGATCTGGAGTTTATTGTAGAGATACTTATTGCTTTCTTTAGCCTTGAGGCTAACGCAATAGATTTGCGGCTGATGGCATCAACCATAACTGGCTTTACCACAGAAAAAGAATTGATGAAACAAAGGGAGAGATAGCTTCCTTGCATCTTGTTTGGGGATGTCGAGCATCGGTAGAATGACGAGGACAGAAAAGAGTTTGCGTTTGTTTCCACCAGATAATTGAGGATTTTGCTCCGTGTAGAAAGGGTGAGATCACCAACAAGAGATTATTGATTACTTTCTTCGAGAGAGCCCTCCGGAAAAACAAGGACGGAAGTAAAAGTATCGAGGGATAAAGGCCACTTCTATCTTCCGTGGAATGAGTGAAATCACATTAATTCACCAATTCAATGTACAAGAGCGAATGATAAGAGTAGTGGTATGGTAGCTACTCCATCCCGCACTCAAAGCATTACTCCGCACATGAATAAGAAGAATCATGTAACCCAACTACCGAAACAGACTGAAGGTATTGACAAAAACTCATGGAACTTCGTTAGAAAACAAGGATAGATGCAAACGATTCGCCGGATTCAAGATAGATAAGGGTGATGATGTTGTCATAATGTCTGAAGTACCAAGCCACCAGAAAGATATGAAGGAAGATCACGTAGACAACTGCCAGATTCCACAGATATGGAAAAAGATAGCACCAACTTGAACAGAAGAAAAACAAGATCTGGAAGGTCTTCATGGCCTCCGGTGGATTGAGCATAGATGATAGAACGAGAGGGTTTCAAGAGATTACTTGACGAGAACGAGGTGAAAGAACTCCATGTTCCTCTTGAAACGGTTGAGAGAGGTTTAGCGGTCTTGAGGAAAACTTCGGCGGAACGACGATGATAACTTGCCAACAAGGAACAACTCCGGATTGGTTGAAGATGGGGGATGGAATTAACAATGGACTTGCTGATTCCAGAATTGAAGCGATTTATTTAGCAGAAGGACGTGGCCGAGATAGGTGACTTCAAAAAGCCAGAATTTCCACTTTGGGAACTTTGCACACAGGCAGTGTTCTCGAAGCTCGAGGGAAAGAGACACAGATGATCTTCCATGTCCTTCCATTTATATCGAATAGGCAAGCATATTATCAACATATACCACCATGGATTAACAGGATATTCCCAGAATATCAAGTTCAAGAGACGAGAGACACGAACGAATGCTCGAAACACTTCCTGAGCTCAACGCCCTTTGAAAGATCAATTTTAAGAGCACGTGTTCGTGTTGAAGAAGATGCACTGGAAGAATAGATTATCTGGTCCTTCGGAAAAAAAGAGATGTTACCTGGTTCACATTGTCGATCGGATCACCGGTTACAAAGATAAAGAGATCTTGGATAAAGGAACGATGATATAGCTTTGCTTATGGTATGAGCTATCAGAGACGAAAAAGATGCAATTCCCTCGTATCCAGGAGAATTTTGCAGATACGGAGTTCAAAAAGATGTGCAGCATGATGAACAGATGATAGACCGCCGTAGTGCTTTGAGAAACTCCGGATTGCCAAAGATGCTTGAATATGCATAGATATGATCACGGTGTACTCAAAATCACAGGAGATAACCTTATCCTCCAGATGGTGACGGTTGATAGCATTTTTCCATATCCCAATCGACACTTACCATGAGTGGAATATAGCTATGCCGAGAACCAAATTACAATCATCAGCATCGGATCGACACATGTTATGTAATTAGCCCAAGAGAATTGTTGATGAAACGAAACTCCAGGATTAAGCGCCGGTGACAAAAGAATGAGTTAGCATGGACATGCTGATAAAAGAAAGATAGATAATGTTTCACACACGACTGGAAGGAGTGTGGAAACACAGATGTAACAAAGAAAAAATTTCCGCATTTTTCGGCATTAAAATACCAGTAGATGCGCAAAATCACTTATCAGGTAGAGATTAGCAACTGATGGTTTCACAGAATGTGGAGTTGCTAGAAGGAAGGACACCCTTAAGAAGATGGCACCGGTTAACAAGGAGTCAGATAGATCGCGCCGGTTTTCAAAAGCCTGTCAGTATGGAATGTACCAACAGATGATAACCAAAGGCAGATTGTGATAACAACTTGGATGCAACAGATAGACAAGGAATTACACACACACACACACTTTCTATGGTACTACGGAAACCCAGAACACGTGAATCCTAGTTTGAATTTTAAGAAGAGGATTGAAAACGTTACACTTCCTTACCAGAAAAGGGTGGGTGGGTGGGTAAGAAGAAAAGTGGAAGCAGTCCTACTCTCGCGTTTTGTTTTTCCCTAGTATACATAACTACCAAAAATATTTGCTAGACAGACAACGACCATTTGGCTGAGACCCTGAAGGGCGGGATGGCTCTGATACCAATTGTAACTACCTCGGTGAATTACGCTCCTAGTTACAAGCCTGGATGAGCAGAAATGGTTGAAATAGTACGGTGGGGCCCAAATGCCACTCACAGGTAGACCTTTCGGCCGTCCCAACCATTTCCAAACATCGGGACAAGAACGGGCGGCGTAATCGGCAGGCGAAGGGATCAACTACATACACAAATGAGTATGTATGCAAGCCACCATACAATAGTACATCAGAGCCATTCCATCTAAAAGAAAGGAAATATAGCAACGCCATACGGCAAGATCCAAATATCCTAGATAGATATAATAGTTTAGGATATCTCCTCATACATCAAACATCAGAGTATCAAGCGGAAGCGGAAGACAAAATCCGAGTACGGATAAGAAGCAAATCGGCATAAGATGCCCCATAAATAAGCACATCCCGCCCACAGATCTCACGGATCCCCGTTCCCGGAATCTCTACACCGAATGATCGTTGCCCACATCGTCCGTCTCTTCCACCCAGTATCCATCTTGCGAGTGTACCTGTTCATCTGAACCAATAATTTATCGTGTGAGACCCTAGGGGTACTCAGCAAGTCTTTATGCCGCTAAAGGGGACACAACCTGGGGTGACGCAATTGCAGCAAAAGATAAACCCTAACAATTCTAGAGATACTCGCTAACCATCCGCCTAACCAGAGATAGACGGATGTTCGTGAATTAATAACAACAGTTATAATGGTAATCTTAGCAGATCCATCCTCCTCCTCGCTTACCGACGAGGAAGCGGACGAACAACCCCCCATCCGTTGGCAGTTTTATTATCCATTCCGTGAGTGTTACACTATTTACTAGTCAGGTACCTAGTCTAGTCAAATTAAAAGCGGTACTTTAGTTATGCTTGTCTATGATCGAGAAACTGTGCTCCAAGTCGTCCATAACCGCGGACACGGCTTTCAGAAAGTTTTACCCTGCAGGGGTGCACAAATAGCAACACACACTCGATATGCCTCGGAAAAACCAAATCAAAACCCAACGAGGCAGTCACGACAAAGCGATCATAGGATTCGGAAATATTTCAGGGGGCCACCCCATTGAGCTACCCGCAACGAAGTTAGCTGACTCCGAGACGGCCTCAAGGTTTGCGTCAGTGGCTGTGAACGACTGGGAACCAGAAAATGTGACTGGGCTTGTTGACACCGCGAAAACACTCCGCTTTCCTAAACAGTACAGTGTGCTCCTCGCACAATTTTAAATAAAGCAGTAAAGCATGGCATAAGTACATGATAGTAAATAAAACCTCAAACTAGTTTGTGGCCCCAAGAAATAAGAATGAATCAAGCTCTGGCTCAGGGGGTTCATAAGCCTCCCGGATGTGGATAGCGCGAATATTCTTGGAACAAGAATCAAGTACTCGGGGTCTTACGAGACACAAGTGAGCCTGAAAAACCAAATAGCGAATATGGCTCACCGATGCCACTTTCATTAGTTATCCCATTACTACTCCGGTTAAGTTGTTTAGGTACCTCGTTATCCATCGGACACTCACATACCCTACACATGCTGTTCTACGACTCGCATGGCTCAAACAACTCCTGTAGTAATGGCTCATGGGATGGAGGAACAAGCTTCGGTGGGGTTTAAAAGTAAAGGCTATGCAATACTTGGGATTCAATTTAATGCAATCGCGACTCAATGATGCAAGAATAAGATAGAGGCAATAGGTACTATATGTATGCAAGCATGTGGTAGTGCTTGCCTGGCAGCTCAGTTGAAGCAAGGGATGGATCTAGGTAGTGCTCCTGGTTCTCTTGATATATCCCCTGCTCAGCGTCTATTCGAAGAAGAACCAAACAAACAAGGGCCAACATAAATAAAGTGCGCAAGCATATGAATTAGATGCGACAAGCAAACAATCATGCCATGATGAATGATGCACAATTTGCATGGCAATAAGGTAGCATGGCATGGGTGAGGTGTGGAATACAAGGAATAATCATTTTATTGAGTTTTAATCCCATTTTATCCTCATATTAGTTGCTGTATACTTTATAATTATATGATGCATGCTGCAAAACAGACGATGGAACGCATAAACAGAAAGGTCTCGTCGAGCTAATCATTTTAGACATATTATTTGTTAAATTTGGAGTTATAAAACAAAAGTTATTAATTAATTAAGGTGGAAGGGCATTTTAATGTAATTTTAATTAACTTGGGAAAATAAAGTGTTCAAAATATATTTTGGAGGGCATATTTGAATTCCTCACATTTTTATGATTTGAAAACATATATTATTTGTATTATTTGGATTTATATTTTAAAAGTTATTTAAAAACAGAATTAAATTTGAATTTGAATTAAATTTGAAAAGGTTTGAATTTAAACAGATATACAGAAAATATTTTGTTACTCAGACTAACCTAGCCACAACCAATGACCAGTGGGGCCATGCTGACTGGGTGACACTGGCGCACAGAAACTTCTGTCACCGCGACTGCTGCCAGCCACAGGGAGTGACAGGTGGGGCCAGAGCACTCGCGGCCCAGTTGTCAGCGGCGGAACAGCGGAGAGGCTGACAGGTGGCCAAACGGGAGCGCGGGTTGAGGAACACATAGTGCAGGTGCCTTTTTGCAAAACGGAACCGACGCTGACTAGTGGGCCTGGCTGGACCGCGGGTTGGGCATCAAAAAGTCGCAGGGGGGTATGCGCAAAAGGCGTTGCCCGTACTGTTGATCTTCCTCTGAACCTACTGACGACAGGTTTGTGCTCGACAGGGCGGCTCGGTGCAGGGATCGATCCCGCGACCTCGCGTGCGCGCGCGGCGGCGGCGACCGCTGCGGTAGGCTTGGGCTTGCGTCAGGTGGGGGCTATGCGGCGAGATGAGGGTTACGCGATGAACAGAACACAGACGGCGACGAACCTGCCGTGCACAGAGGGCGTTCGCCTCCGGGATCCGCTCGTCTAGGAAGAGAGAAACAGCGGGAGGGTGTCTGGGAGATGTGGCTGCTCACCAGGAGTGTGTTGGCGTAGGTGGATCGGGCAGGGGTGCAGACGATCGACGGGGAGGCAGACGTTCCGGCGATCTAGGGTTTCGTCTGGGCCGCGATGGTCCAGCGCTCCTGGGGCTCCTCCTGCTCGGCTCCGTGTACAGGGCGACGCAGCGGAGCGTCCTTGATCTCCCAGGCCTCTTCTCGGACGCGCTGTACAGTTGGATCGGCTGGACGTGGTGGAGGCCGACGGTGGCGTAGCCGGTGGTGGAGAGGAGAGGGGAGGAGAGCCAGGGCGCCTCGACCAGATCTAGAGTGGCCAAAGGAGAGCCGTGAGGTGGCAGATAGGAACGGGAGAGGAGAGGGGGTACCGTGGGGAGCAGGTAGAGGGGAAAGGTGGCTCGGTCACTTTTCTCCCTCCTTCCTCACGTGCTCGTCGGGGCAGGGCAGGGCAGCTGGCAGGGGGGTGGCTTCCAGGTGGGACCAGAGGGCGAGGCCAAGGAGGCAGGAGAGGCTCGGCTAGTGGGGCACGCAGGCAGAGAGAGAGGGAGAGAGGGGTAGCTTCGGGTAGGTGCTAGGGTTGGATCTAGGGTAGGAGGGAGAGGGGGTATGGCTCGGGTAGGGTTTGGTCTGGGTGGCATCTAGGTGGGCCAGGGTGGCCAGGTGGGGCCAGCAAGAAGGGGAGAGGAGAGAGGCCGAGAGAGGGTAGGGTAGCTTAGGGTTTTGCTTAGAAGGGGGGTGTGAGGGTTAGGGTTAGATGGGGTGGTTTAGAGAGTGGGGTAGAGGGGTATGGTGATGATGGGGTAGGTGATTAGAGGGAACTTAGATAGAGGAATAGAGAAAGAGGGGTGAGAGCTAGGGTTTTAGAAGCATGCATGTTCCAAACCTAGATCAAGCAAGATCATGAGGAAAGGAGAGAGAGAGGGATGTGGCGTGATGATGGATTTTAGCAGGACAACTAGATCAAGCCAAAAGATAAGAATAGAAAGAGAGGAGAGATGAACCACTCAAGAATTCAAATAAAAACCAAATGACAAGCAAAAGGTGGTACTTGCATGGCCCATGCAAAATATTTATTGCCATGTTGATTCTTGTGAAAACAATATTATTAACATGGCATTATTATTATGCATTCCAAAATTGGAACATAGCCAAGCAAAAAGGATTAAAAGGATGCCCCATGTGGAGTAGATGGAGATGACCATGTTTGAATAGAAATGGGACTTGCTAGTGTGTATGTGCCACTAGATGCTCAATAGTCCCAAAAATATCCCAACATGGCATAATCCATAATAATCCATGTGGAAGCTAGGAAAAAGGGTTCCACTCACAAGGCATGCAAAAGTGGCCATGTGGCTCTCATATATCAATAATGTGAAAACAACATGATGCCAAGATGAGAGCATGTGGAAAAGAATTGGATCCATCCCAACCCACATGAGCTAGAGGTAAAACCCAAATAAAGTGCAAAGCTCATATTTGGTTGGATGGTGGAATTATAAGGTGGTGAAAGAAAGGTGGTGGAGTTAATAAGAGATATGCCCCCAACTCAACTTGGGCATTAAACAATATATCAAGAACCAAATACAATATCAAGAGGCAAATACAATTAACAATGCATATGAGATAAGAACCAAACAAAAGGGGTTTTATATGATGCTCAAATGCAAGGTGGCATGATGACATGAGCATGATATAATGATGATGCAACAACTATATATGTAGGAAGTAGCATCTATATAGGCTAGGCTAGTAGCATTGCAATTGTTAGACAATTGGGATGCTACAACTCTCCCCCACTAAACAAGAATCTCGCCCCGAGATTCCTAGGAAAAGAAAACAACACAAGACGAGACGGGTGTTCGGAACGAAGGTGACCCTCACGTTTCCAAGTTGTTGAACCATGGAATGGTGCGACCACTACACCTTGCAAAACTTGCTAGACTTGTTGCGAGTCTTGCGTTTTGCTTGAGAAGCAACGGGATAGAAGAATGGAAGGATTGTCGTGAGACAAGAAGGATCGGATGGACATAGCTCCGGTTTTCTCAAGAACAAGATAAAAGAATAGAACCACTTGTGAAAGAAAGGACAAGATGATGTAACATGGATAAAGAAAGACACGCCGTTAAGATTAAAGATTTACCGATACTAGCGAGGATGAATCTTTGTGTCGCCGGAAGAAAAGAGCTAGATTGGAGAGGTTTTGAACTACTATGACAATAGCATCGTATCTTCTCTCGGATTTGAGAAATGAAGTTCGGAATCAATATTGCCTTCAAACAATAGAGTCCGTTGATATCAACAGAAAGATTTAGTTAGACATCGTCGGATTAGATTCTTCTTGCGCCGGTTAGAACCAAAGGATCACACAATTAATGTGCGCAGATATAACTTCCAGAGACGGATGTGAAGCCAGATCATGGTGGAATCCCGAGAAGCAAAGAATAGGGAGGATCTGGAGTTTATTGTAGAGATACTTATTGCTTTCTTTAGCCTTGAGGCTAACGCAATAGATTTGCGGTTGATGGCATCAACCATAACTGGCTTTACCACAAAAAAAGAATTGATGAAACAAAGGGAGAGATAGCTTCCTTGCATCTTGTTTGGGGATGTCGAGCATCGGTAGAATGACGAGGATAGAAAAGAGTTTGCGTTTGTTTCCACCAGATAATTGAGGATTTTGCTCCGTGTAGAAAGGGTGAGATCACCAACAAGAGATTATTGATTACTTTCTTCGAGAGAGCCCTCCGGAAAAACAAGGACGGAAGTAAAAGTATCGAGGGATAAAGGCCACTTCTATCTTCCGTGGAATGAGTGAAATCACATTAATTCACCAATTCAATGTACAAGAGCGAATGATAAGAGTAGTGGTATGGTAGCTACTCCATCCCGCACTCAAAGCATTACTCCGCACATGAATAAGAAGAATCATGTAACCCAACTACCGAAACAGACTGAAGGTATTGACAAAAACTCATGGAACTTCGTTAGAAAACAAGGATAGATGCAAACGATTCGCCGGATTCAAGATAGATAAGGGTGATGATGTTGTCATAATGTCTGAAGTACCAAGCCACCAGAAAGATATGAAGGAAGATCACGTAGACAACTGCCAGATTCCACAGATATGGAAAAAGATAGCACCAACTTGAACAGAAGAAAAACAAGATCTGGAAGGTCTTCATGGCCTCCGGTGGATTGAGCATAGATGATAGAACGAGAGGGTTTCAAGAGATTACTTGACGAGAACGAGGTGAAAGAACTCCATGTTCCTCTTGAAACGGTTGAGAGAGGTTTAGCGGTCTTGAGGAAAACTTCGGCGGAACGACGATGATAACTTGCCAACAAGGAACAACTCCGGATTGGTTGAAGATGGGGGATGGAATTAACAATGGACTTGCTGATTCTAGAATTGAAGCGATTTATTTAGCAGAAGGACGTGGCCGAGATAGGTGACTTCAAAAAGCCAGAATTTCCACTTTGGGAACTTTGCACACAGGCAGTGTTCTCGAAGCTCGAGGGAAAGAGACATAGATGATCTTCCATGTCCTTCCATTTATATCGAATAGGCAAGCATATTATCAACATATACCACCATGGATTAACAGGATATTCCCAGAATATCAAGTTCAAGAGACGGGAGACACGATAGAATGCTCGAAACACTTCCTGAGCTCAACGCCCTTTGAAAGATCAATTTTAAGAGCACGTGTTCGTGTTAAAGAAGATGCACTGGAAGAATAGATTATCTGGTCCTTCGGAAAAAAAGAGATGTTACCTGGTTCACATTGTCGATCGGATCACCGGTTACAAAGATAAAGAGATCTTGGATAAAGGAACGATGATATAGCTTTGCTTATGGTATGAGCTATCAGAGACGAAAAAGATGCAATTCCCTCGTATCCAGGAGAATTTTGCAGATACGGAGTTCAAAAAGATGTGCAGCATGATGAACAGATGATAGACCGCCGTAGTGCTTTGAGAAACTCCGGATTGCCAAAGATGCTTGAATATGCATAGATATGATCACGGTGTACTCAAAATCACAGGAGATAACCTTATCCTCCAGATGGTGACGGTTGATAGCATTTTTCCATATCCCAATCGACACTTACCATGAGTGGAATATAGCTATGCCGAGAACCAAATTACAATCATCAGCATCGGATCGACACATGTTATGTAATTAGCCCAAGAGAATTGTTGATGAAACGAAACTCCAGGATTAAGCGCCGGTGACAAAAGAATGAGTTAGCATGGACATGCTGATAAAAGAAAGATAGATAATGTTTCACACACGACTGGAAGGAGTGTGGAAACACAGATGTAACAAAGAAAAAATTTCCGCATTTTTCGGCATTAAAATACCAGTAGATGCGCAAAATCACTTATCAGGTAGAGATTAGCAACTGATGGTTTCACAGAATGTGGAGTTGCTAGAAGGAAGGACACCCTTAAGAAGATGGCACCGGTTAACAAGGAGTCAGATAGATCGCGCCGGTTTTCAAAAGCCTGTCAGTATGGAATGTACCAACAGATGATAACCAAAGGCAGATTGTGATAACAACTTGGATGCAACAGATAGACAAGGAATTACACACACACACACACTTTCTATGGTACTACGGAAACCCAGAACACGTGAATCCTAGTTTGAATTTTAAGAAGAGGATTGAAAACGTTACACTTCCTTACCAGAAAAGGGTGGGTGGGTGGGTAAGAAGAAAAGTGGAAGCAGTCCTACTCTCGCGTTTTGTTTTTCCCTAGTATACATAACTACCAAAAATATTTGCTAGACAGACAACGACCATTTGGCTGAGACCCTGAAGGGCGGGATGGCTCGTGCTCGCACGGGTAACCTCCAGGAGATTGGCCTAGCGATTGTATTGGCGCTCGTGCTCGCACGTGTAGGCGGATCGTCAAGCCCGAAATCCACCAAATCGACTATCACCATCTCATCGAAAGATCAGACACCTTTGCCCTATCAAGTTTGCTATACTTAATAGCATAATTTGCCTTCTGTTGTTTGATGTCTTGTGGTCAGTGACCTCTGCTTGTAATATTTTGGTTCTTCGCTCAGTTATGTGCTTGCTGTAATAAATTTTGTGTCGTAGGGTCACTGTTGTGTTACCGATTTTCTCTCTGTATGCTTTCGAGATTAGGTTAGGCTTATGTTTAGACAAAGGTCTGGGATTTGTCTAGCCTTAATCCCGGGGGTGTCACAACAGTCTCAGCTTCAGACAGTGCCTAGGGTCCCAGCCGTCGAACCAGATCGATGGTTAGGTCTTTTTCCTGTCTCTTCATCCTGCTTTTGCTACAAATAGTCCCGTTTTTATTCTAAATAGTCTCGCTTTTGCTATAAATAGTCTTGCTTTTGCTATAAATAGTCCCGCTTTTGCTATATGTAGCAAAAAATAGTTCCGTCCAAAATAGATTAGACAGACTAGACCTCGCCAGAGAGTTCGCTGGTGTGGCGGTGGTAACAACACGCCCGTCCCCGGGCATCATGGCTAGGGTGCTATTATGCAGCGGCGTGCGGTTTTGACCGAGGGCCGTCTTGCATGGAGTAAGGTGGCGGCGACACAGCTCATGGCGACAACTAACAGAGAACGGTGACGAGTTCGGTCGGTGCTGACAAGGGACAACCATGGCGCAGCAGCGTGACTCGGATCTGTGCCTGGCAGGCGGCCGAGCTTGATTTGGCACTAATTGACCCTAATGTTACACCTGGACGGTGATCACCTCGGGTGGTGGAGGGAGGGTCCCCTCTCCTAGGCTATCGTGTGGCCTGATGACTGTAGTCTATGTGTTGACCTACCTAGTCCAATTCTCCGGCTTTTCAGTGCAATGTTAGTTGTATCATGGGCTCGAGTTCGAGTTCGATCGGCGCTGACAAGGGACAACCATGGCGCAGCAGCGTGACGGCAGTGCTAATTGGCCGGATCTGTGCCTGGCAGGCGGCCGGGCTTGATTTGGCACTAATTGACCCTAATGTTACACCTGGACGGTGATCACCTCGGGTGGTGGAGGGAGGGTCCCCTCTCCTGGGCTATCGTGTGGCCTGATGACTGTAGTCTATGTGTTGACCTATATAGTACAATTCTCCGGCTTTTCAATGCAATGTTAGTTGGATCATGGACTCGAGTTTGAGTTTGTGGAGGCCGGGGCGGCATCCTCGGAAGGTGGACTGCGCGAGCGGCTCTACGGCAAGCAACAATAATGTAGGAAAAAATATATACTGATGTAGCAAAAACCCGATTTCGTTGAAGACTCCGTCTGAGGCCTCGTAGCAGAAAATGTACACTATTATAGAAAAACCAAAGTAAAAAAAAGTATGCTACCGCTGTCAGAAGCAAACGAGTCCGAGCACGGCCGCCGTCGTTAGCAACACAGCAACACAACCACAGATTTGCGCCGTGCTCACAGGAGGTGTCGCCAGCGGTGAGGCAAGCTCACGAGGTGGGATACGAGGGAGAGGACCAACATGAGGCGGTGCACGCCCTCTCATGGAGGCGGCAATCGGTGATGGAGTGCTCTCATGGAGGTCTGGCGGTAGGGCACTCTCATGGAGATAGCAGGGGCGACGCCTGTCGTGGTGGGAGATGTGAGGCCAACGACGTGTGAGGGAGTGAGTGGCCGTGAAGATCCCGATGATGGTGGGAGTGGGTGGCGGTGGAGATCCCCATGACGGTAGTAGTGGGCGGCGGTGGAGATCCCTGCGGTGGTGGCGATGGCTAATGGCGGCATCATGCAGGAAGATCCCAGAGAGAGCAGCATGGTTGGGGAGAGAAAACAAAAAGGACACATGGTAGGCCCACTGTGTCACGCGTGTCACGGGAAGGAAACCAGGAGATGCGATTGTGATATCCCTCGGAGGAGTAGTATCAATTTTCTTATGTAGAGTAATATTTTGTTGTATTGTTCAATATTTTAGTTTTTTAACAAACACCAATGATGCACCTGACGTGTTTGAACAAACAGTTTCAGCTTATGTGTATTGAGTGGAAATTTGAAGGGAAAATGTATTTTAATGAACTATAAAAAATAGAAATCAGAATTGGGAGTTAGACATTGCATCTACGGATATTCTAACACATTTGTGGATATATGTTAGGGTCAAATGCAAGTTTTCATTAGATTCCAGCCTTTGGTAATCCTTTTTTCAGCGAAACTCTAGCTTATGAGCCCCGTAGATTTACCAAGCCGGAATCCAACAAAAAAATTGCATCTAGACCCTAGTATGTGTTCACAAGTGTGTTGGAATGTCCGTAGATGCAATGTCTAGCTTCCCGTACTAATTTCTCTATTTTTTTCACAATTTATTGAAATACATTTTTTCTTTAGTTTTTCCCGTAATACATGTAAGCTGAGACAGTTTGTTCAAACATGTTAGGTGTATCATTGGTGTTTGTTAAAAAATTAAAACATTGGATAATGTAAGAATATATCCGATCCTAATTATTGTTTTTAGATTTATTTAAATTTAGATATATCTAGCATTAAAACATGATTAGATACATCCAAATCTAGACATCTAAGAATATTCATTAGGATTGGAGGAAGTATGTTAAATTAGAAAAAATACACACGCGTATCTTCCAAGCATTTGTTAATAAATTATTTTCCTTTTTAATTTTAAACGATCGCCTCTACATCCACCCGTCATAGTTTGTACGACTCACAACTGGTCTTATACATGATCGTGACCTAGCCTATACAAACCACCTCTACCTCCTGGTCTCGTATGCCCGAGTATGCTCGAGATCTCTACGTAACTTGTACGGACTCAAACTTTCACCGGTCTCCACCCCAAGCACGCACACGAAACCCGCAAGCCGGCTGAATTTTTTGTCTAGGAAGGACACGGAAGCAAGGGTCGCCTGAATATTCACATGAGCATAGGGTATTTTCCCCAGCCGCGAGAGCCATTTTAAGTGAATAACTCCAGCTTTCCTACCTATAAGTGAATCGTGTATTGGTTTGTGTGAATATTGCATTTTAGTTTTATTTACTTTCTCTGTCTTAAATTAGATGTTGTAGATTTTTTAAAATTTGAAATAAAACTAGAACAAATTCCCGATATCTATTTTGAGAAGAAGGGAGTATTTATTTTTCTTAGTTTTATTTTCATGTGCGGAAATATAATGAATGGAATATATTGGGAGTTTAAAAAGATTGAGCCGTTGCCATAGTTTCTTTTTGCGGGAATGCCTTCTTAGTTTCCATTTTTAATGATTTGTTGTGAAAAATAAACCGACTGCTTTATGGTTGGAGTCTATTTAACCTTTGAATCATTAGAGCATCTCCACTCGTTGGGCTAACCCAGGCCGAAAATCGGACCTTTTTTCGGCCGGACGAAACTAGTTTTCGGCCTGGATACGCCCAGTTTCCCACTCGCGTACCCTGACCGAGTTCCCAAGTTCGGCTAAAATTCATTAAAGATGGGCGAATTTTATTAAGATGGCGAATGTAGACGGATTACATCGAATTTAAACTAAACTAGTACATAATAAACTTTAAAAAAGTTCGCCGCCGTAGCCTCCGCCGGTGCCTTCGCCGTTCTACGTGCCGAAGTTGCTATAGAATGTCGTGTAGCCGGGATCGGCGCGGCCATCATCCTCGCCGCCGTCGTCGTCGTCGCTCGGCGGCTGGTTCTGGCGGGAGCTCCCCTGGCCTGGGTCGCCGAACCTCCACGGCTGGTAGGATGGGCCTTCATCCTCGTCGTCGTCGAGGACGTAGAGCAGGGTGTCCTGATAGGCGAGCTCGCGCTCGGACAACGCCCTTCTCCAGGACGCCTCCTCGGCCTGTTGCTGCAGGCCAAGGATGCACTGCCGCTCCGCCTTCTCTCAGTCCTTCCTGGACCATTCCAGGATATCCGGCGAGGAGGGCTCCACGTGTGTTGCCGGCGTTGATATGCTCCAGCACCGCCCTCAGCGTGCGGCCTAGCGCACTCCACCAACGCCGGCGACCCGCCGAGTTGTTGCGCTTCGACGGCGACTCGTTGGGCGGCCCTTCGTGGCGGGTGAGCTCCTGGGCGCAGCGTTCCGCGAAGAACTCCTCCCAGTACAGGAGGTTGTCCGGCGATTCGGCGACAGAGGGGTCGTCCATTGCGGCGATGTACTCCTGTATCTCGTACGGGAGCTCCTTCGACGTAGGCGTCGGCGGTATAGGGATGCCACCGGCGCTGAGCTTCCACCCCGGAGGGTTCCGCGTGTCCGGCGGTGCCATGTAACCGGCCTCATAGAGCAGGCGCGCCTCCCAGGCCTGGAGGGTGCGCCGGCCGAAGCCGTTCGCCACCGCACCGTCGCCGGGGTATCTCTCGGCCATGTCTGGTGGGAAGGGGAGAGTGAGTGAGAGGGGAAGTTCGCTGGAGTGAGTGGGCTGGGGGAGCTGTGAGAGTGTGAGGGTCTTCGGCGACGGGTACGGCTTATATAGGCCGGGGTGCGCGGCGAGGGCGGGAGGGGTGTAGCGGCGAGGGCGGGAAAAGGGGAAACAGCGGGAAGTTAGTGCCCGCCGGTCCGTCGCGGGAGCCGAGGCGGTGGAGATGGCGCTGCAATTCGGCGACGCGTGACCGACACGACGGGCAGTTAATGTCCGGCGGTCGTCGCGTGGTTCCGAGAATGACGACGACTCAGCTTCCGTCGCTGACTCGGCGGGTCCACACGTCATTTCTTTTTTTTCACCGAGTTCGCTGCGTCCGGCGTCCCCAGGGCGTACCCGGAAACCTGGGTTCGGCCTGGATAGTCCGGACAAAAATTGGCCCAAATCCGGCCGAAAACAGGTTCCTGTGTACGCGAATGAGCCAATTTTCGGCGTCCAGACCGAATTTCAGTGTCCAGATCGGTATCCTGGGTAGGCGAGTGGAGATGCTCTTAGTTCTTTTCCAAGAATTTGCTTCAGGGTATTTATCTAGCCATGTTCTCTATTTACTGCCATGTATTGTCAAGGTTTACTTCTCTGTCTCCAGGTGATTTAGACTACTATGTCGGTACACTGTAAACAGATTTTAATTACTACCTCCGATCCTAAATAAGTGTCGCTATTTTGAATTAACTTTAGTTTAAAATGGCGACACTAATTTAGGATAGGAGGGAGTAATATTTTTTCTTGATCTTTGAAAACTTATTTGTGCTAATGTTTGATTTTTATTTTGTTAGTGGTATTAGTTGAAAAATGTAACCGACTTACCGCTGAGGTCATAATATTTGAAAAATCGTCAAATGATTCAGGTTGCCTTCACATTTTCACACATTGGCTTAAATCTATCCTTTGCTTATTTTTTTCTCCCTTGTCGCATTGTTAGAACTTGGTCAGGCCGTTTCACTTGTCGTAGACGATCGACCTATTTTTGTCAAAAAAAACTTAAATGTTTTTGGCATCAACGTCTTGCCTGAATATACGAGGATCCTCCACGAAGACTGGTTATTGAGACCAAACCACTTGTTGATGTATCATACCCTCTAGAATTTTCTACATGCCTGACCAGTGCGCTTGTTAGACTCGTACATTCTTTTTTTGACACAAAAACAGTAGGGAAGGCTCCTACTATGTTATTTTTCATTTATAAAATGGATATGTACAAAGGATAAAGGGAAATAGTTCAATGATAAATTACAAGGTATCAAACCACTGATGCATGTCCTCCTTGAGGCTAGGCTTTGCTCTATGCATAACAAGAACAAATGATTCCTTAAAGAACCTAAAACACTCTAGATGATCTCGTTGCTGCCCATCAAAAATAATTTTGTTTCGATGGTTTCAAATACTCCAACAAGCAGTAATCAGCACTTCCTTAAAACACAGCGAATTAGCCCTCTTACCACCATCAATGAGCATATCAATAAATGAAAGATCAATATTCCACTCCATGTTGAGTTTCCACCAAAAAGACCGACTGGAATCGCATGAAAAGAATAGATGGGTCATGGTTTCCAGAACATTATCCTCACATAGCACACAGTCAGTTGACTCAACATAGAAGTTCTTTCTATTCAATAGATCTCTTGAATTTAGCCTATCTTGGATTAAAAGCCAGAAAAAGAACTTTTGCTTAGGAAGCACACATGATTTCCATATCCATTGAAATGGCAAAGGAGCAGGTTCAGCTGTCCTAAGGGATTGATATACCTTTTTGCAAGAGTAACCATGATTCCAGGGAAGCTTCCATTCATCTGACTCATTGAACAGTGCAGAGTTTGACTAGTTAATAAGAATGTTGATCATCTCATCAAACTGCTGAGCTGCTACCAGAGATAGTGGCAGGTGGAAGTGGTCATAGAAATCCAAGCATGATAAAGACTGATATTTTGGTTTTTGGAGAAAGAGAACAAGTGAGGGAATCTGTTCTGAAAAGTTTCCTCTATCCATATATCTTTCCATAAGCTAATGGTCTCACCCTTTCCAGGTTTCATGGATACAAGTTTCTCAAAATCAGACCAAAGTGATAAGCAATCTCTCTACCAAAAAGAACCACAAGGTGAGCAAATATGAGGCAATTTTCCTTGTGAGTAGTGTGCTTTCCAAATGAGTTTATGAATAACAGAGACATCCCATGGGTCCAACTCATTTGGAAAGCAGACTCGTACATTCCTTAAGACTCTTTAAAAATATATGAAGATACTAAAATACATAAACATATATAAATGATTTCTGTTACTTCTAAAGTGACACAATATATTTTATAGATGAAGTTAGTTTGTCATCTCTTAGAGCATTTCCAGCACCCGCGTGAAATCTCTGGCGCGGTAAAAAACTGCCGATATACCATGCCAAACTTTCTGCATGCTGTTTTAGCGCGCACGCCAAAATCCCGCGCGCGAGAAATATTTTCGCGTGCTAGCCTCCATGCCAACTCGCACACCAAATCTATCACACCGCTTCCAGCGTGCGTTATAAAGCATGGCGCGCTCAGCCCAACCGCCTGAATGCTCATCCCCTTTCACCATGCACTCAGCCATGCCGCTCCGCCACCGCTTCACCATGCCCCGCCGCAGCCGTTCCTCCTCCCGCTACCGGGGCGTGCGCGCGCCCAAATGGAATGTTCTACGCCGAGATCCAGAGCGGCGAGGAGCGCATCGTCTCGGGACGTTCAAGACGGCGCACACGTACGGCGTGGTGGCCTGGCATCTCGGCCACCCGCACCGGTAGATGAACTTCAGCAATGTGTGGACGCGCGCGCAGGCAGAGGAGCGACGACGTCGGCGTGCCCTGGAGCAGCGCATGTTGATCGCTGAGCGCGACGAGGTGATGCGTCTGGAATGGCAGCGCCGCTTCCCGGAGGACGTGGCCTACGAGGCCACGTTCTACATCGAGAAGGAGGAAGAGAAGGTGAGGAAGAAGTCAGACCGGGAGGCAATGAGGGCGAAGAAGGCGGCCAAGAAGACGACCAAGGCAGAGGAGAAGGCGAAGCGGAAGACGGAGATAGCGCGCAGTGCTGATGGCGCCTGAGAGCGCTTCATCGAGAAACCCCAAGAGCAAGGTGTGATGCAGCACAACAGCAAGTCTTCCCTCGGTAAGAAACCGAGGTTATCGAACCAGTAAGAGGAAGGAACCGTCTCAAAGGTGTTGCAAGAAACGTGGAAACCTGCACAACACAAACTCAAGACTTTGCCCCAACTAATAGTGAGGTTGTCAACTCACCGGTTGCTGTAACAAAGAATTAACTGTATGGTATGGAAGATGATGATGGTTTGCAGCAAGTAAACAGTAACAGTGGAAGATGTATCATTGGTAAAGATTAGACCTGGGTCCATAATTCACTAGAGGTGCTCTCCTTAGATAAACAAACATGGCATGCAGGGTAAACAAATTACAACAGAGCAATTGACAGAACTGAGCAAGGCATAACAATGCAATACTAGACATAAAGATCCTATGAGATTCGACTGGGCAATACAACAATATACATAGACCGCCATCCAACTACATCTATGACTAGAAGTCCACCTTGAGGTTATCATTCGAACCCCCTCGAGTATTAAGTTGCAAATAACAGACAACTGCTTTAAGCAAAGTGTGTAAGGTAAACAATCCACTTGTTCCATGAACAAGAAACCGTTGTTTTCTCCCTAGTGGCAACAGCACATCTACAACCGTAGAGATTTCTGTCACTTCCCTTGATTAAGTAGAGGCATGAACCCACTATCGAGCATAAATACCCCCTCTTAGAGTCACTAGAAACTACTTGGCCAAGATAGCTACTAACAACGGATAGCATGCAAGATCACAAACAACACAGACATGATAGAATTAATAAGACAAAACCATTAATCAATCTGACATAGTAATCTCAATATCCATCGGATCCCCGCAAACACAACATACATGATTACAAATAGATGAGATCTTGACCATGAACGGAGCTCACAAGATCTAGACATGAAAGCACAAAGGAGGAGATACAACCATCTAGCTACTACATGGACCCGTAGTCCAATGTGGAACTACTCACGCTTCATAATGGAGGCTGGCATGAAGAAGAAGAAAGCCTACGGGATGATCTCCCCTTTGGTAGGGTGCCGGGAAGAGCTTCAGATCCCCCCGATCTAGGGACGATGGTGGGCGGCGGCTACAGACGGTTTCTGTAGGGGTTCGTAGCATGGAAAACAAAAAATTTCTACCGCATGCAAACAAACAAGCCAAGATCTATCTACTAGATTGTAGCAACGAGTCGATAGATGAACTCACCCTCGAAGATTCCAAAGCGGTTAACGAGAGCGGATTCTCGTGGGTGATGTAGTCGTACTCTTCCCGATCTCAAGATCGTGTAGACGATCCTTCCGGCGCCGCGTTCCGGCAGCGCTCCCGCAGTCGGTCACACGTTCGGTACTCGATGAAGACCTTCCTCTCCCTTGTTCCAGCAGGCAGCGGAGGTTGTAGCACTCTCCTCGTGATTCTGGCAGCACGACGGCGTGGTGTCGGAAGTAGAGGGGAGATCTCGCAGGGCTTCGCCTTAAGCCGGAGCGAGTATGGTGGACTATGGGAGAGGCTTGGCGATCTAGGGTTTAGAGGCACCAAGTAGAGGGAGCTAGGCCGGTGGCTAGGGAAAGGGGATTGCCCCAAGTCGGCGGCTTGGGAAAACCCTAGGGCGGCGGCTATGGTGGCCGGCGGCGGCTAGGGTTAGGTTTAGAGGGGTAAGGTGTAGCTCTTGGAGGGGCAGCCCTTCCCCTCCTTATATAGGTGGGAGGGCGCGGCCAAGGGGAGGGGAGTCCCTCCCCAACTCGGCCTCCTTGGCTGGCGGTGGAGGGAGAGGAACTCCTCCCCAAGTAGGTTTCCTACTCTCCCTCCACCAAGCAAACTTGCCGTTTGACTTTTCAAATTGCCGTTTGACTTTTCAAATTGGCGTTTGACTTTTCAAACTAGGATTTGATTTATCCCTTTATTTTGCTCAGCGATGACACCTAGTACATGATGCAACCATTCCAACTTGTTATGACACATCCATGTACCCTTCCCCTCCGGAGTGCCGGACCTTCCGAACCCTTCTAGAACATTCCCGGTGAAAACACCGGAATCATTCCCCAACTCCAAAACAGGACTTTCCTTATATGAATCTTATTCTCCGGACCATTCCGGATCTCCTCGTGATATCTCGGATCCCATCCGAGACTCCGAACAACATTCGGTCTCTTACTCATCATTCCATAACTACTCAACAACATCGAATCCTTAAGTGTGTCTCCCTACGGTTCGTGAATTATGCGGACATGATCGAGACACTTCTCCGATCAATAACCAATTGAGGAATCTGGAAATTCATATGGCTCCCACATATTTCTACGATTACCTTGCGATCGAATGAACCACTTACATACGATACCAATTTCCCTTTGTCTCACGATAGTTTACTTATTCGAGGTTTTGATTGTCGGTATCTCTGCATACCTAGTTCAACCTCGTTACCGATAAGTACTCTTTTCTCGTTCCCGTGGTATGTGATCCCTTGTGAGCCAGTCACATGCTTGCAAGCTAATTGGATGACATTCCACCGAGAGGGCCCAGAGTATATCTATCCGTCATATGGATGGACAAATCCCACTCTTGATCCATGTGTCTCAACCCATACTTTCCGAACACTCAATGCCATCTTTATAGCCACCCAGTTATGGTGTGGTGTTTGATGTCATCAAAGCATCCTTCCGGTGATGGTGATAAGCATGATCTCATGGTCGAAGGAATTAAGTTACTATGTATCAGAAAGCTTATAGCAAATGAACTATATTAAATGACTTGATCTTTATGCTACGCTTAACTATAGGAGTATGTCCATCACATCATTCCCCTAATGATATGACCCTGTTGTTAATAACATCTCTATGTTCATGATCAGGAAACCATGATCATATATTAACCAACAAGCTAGTTTAACAAGAGGCTTTACTAGGGACTCTTTTATGTTTACAAATCACACAAGTATTAATGTTTCATGTTAATACAATTATAGCATGGTATGTAAACATTTATCATAAGTATGAAGATATGATAATAACCACTTTATTATTTCCTCTTGGGCATATCTCCAACAGTCTCCCACTTGTACTAGAGTCAATAATCTAGTTTTAAACCTTTGTGTATTTAACACCTATGGCTTTCTGGTGTCGTATGTACACGATTGCTAGTGGTCAACTGATCTCTGGATCTGACACTTCTAGGTCCGTGTGAAATTGCATGTCTTTGCGTCTCTACGCATCACTCATTCTCTAATGAGATGGCTTTGTATAATTTTGGTCCTTTGGTGAGACCTTTAGTTATTTGGGGTTAAAACATGTTGATAATATTGTCGTACAATATATCTTCATAGTATTATCCCACTGTGAACTACACCTAGTTTGATAACAAACTACTTGACACAAATGCCCTCTTTAGCTGCTATTATAGCAGTCATATACTTAGCCTTTTGTTGTAGTATCTGTCACAATGTCTTAACTTTGGAACTCATCCAAATCCATTATGGAACTTACTTTCCATTATATTGTGCCACCCTTAGTTTAGATTGAGATAAACTTAATTTGTACTTTGTGACAAAACTAGTATCAATGTAGTACTTTTACAATGACCTAACCATCTATTTGCCACTTCTACAAAATAATATACTCTTAGTTATTCCAAAAGATCATAAGGATATCCTTACTATCGTCCAATGATCATCTTATGAATCATTCTGGTATATGCTCATAACATTTAGAGCATAGGACATATCTGGATTTGTACATATCACAGTATGATTGATATAAATACTCTTTGTGATTTCATACATCAAGTATCAATCTATACTTGAATCTTTGTTTCACTTACCAAGTGTCAATACGCTTGAATATATCATCAATATTGAACTCATTCAATCCTTTCTGTGCGACAAGAACCTTTCTTGTAGTTTCTATATTGAACTTATTCAATATATCATCTATGTACTTTCGGCACAACCATATTAGCGTCTATTGATGCCAAATATTTGGGTTTTGCCTAAGTCTTTCATCGAGATGAAATTCTTATCCTGTGTTAATAAAAGATACATTATTTCCAATCAACAATATGTCTTCCACATAATGTATTATAAACATGTCTTAGCGCTCCCACTTAATTTCTTGCAAATGCAAACATCTTCATCGTCTCCGATGAAATTAAACTCTTTTAACAGTTTCATCATAGTGAAGATTCCAAATCCGCGATGCTTACTTCAACCATTGAAGTTTGCATATGCTTTTAGCATCCTTTAAATTAACAAAAACCCTTTGGACCGTGTCATGCACACGTCCTTGGTAACCATTCTATTAGAAGAGCTTGTTTTGTTTATTCAACACATAACAAAATTACATGTCGTGGTTGTAGGGGTTCGTAGCATGGAAAACAAAAATTTTCTATCGCATACAAACAAACAAGCCAAGATCTATCTACTAGATTGTAGCAACGAGTCGATGGAATAACTCACCCTCGAAGATTCCAAAGTGTTTAACGAGAGCAGATTCTCGTGGGTGATGTAGTCGTACTCTTTCCGATCTCAAGATCGCGTAGACGATCCTTCCGGCGCCGCGTTCCCGCAGCGCTCCCGCAGTCGGTCACACGTTCGGTACTCGACGAAGACCTTCCTCTCCCTTGTTCCAGCAGGCAGCGGAGGTTGTAGCACTCTCCTCGCGATTCCGGCAGCACAACGGCGTGGTACCGGAGGTAGAGGGGAGATCCCGCAGGGCTTCGCCTTAAGCCGGTGCGAGTATGGTGGAGCTTATGAGAGAGGCTATTAGTGGTCTAGTAATTAGACACACCAATTAGAGGGCTCTAAACCAATTAGAAGGCTCTAAACCGAAACAGCTCTAAACCGGGGTCTAGGTCTAGTTTCTAGTTTAGAGGATAGGAACTTGTGTGTACTAGGAGGGGAGCCCTGCCCCTCCTTATATAGGTGGGAGGGCTGGCTGCGCCATGGGGAGGAGAGTCCCTCCCCAAGTCGGCTTGGTGGGGCGCCGGCCAAGGGAGGAGTCCTCCCCCAATTCGGCCTCCACCAATCCTCCTCTTTTCCCACTTCCCAAAATTGGCAGTTTGACTTTCAAATTAGCCGTTTGACTTTTCCAATTTAGGAATTAAATAAACCCTTTATTTTGGACAGCGAGAACACCTAGTACATGATGCAATCATTCCAACTTGCAATGACACATTCATGTACCCCTTCCCCCCCGGAGTGCCGGACATTCCGGGACCTTCTAGAATGTTCCCGATGAAAACACCGGAACCATTCCCCAACTCCGAAATGGGACTTTCCTTATATGAATCTTATTCTCCGGACCATTCCGGATCACCTCGTGATATCCCGGATCCCATCCGAGACTCCGAACAACATTCGGTCTCTTTCTCATAATACCATAACTACTCAAACAACGTCGAATCCTTAAGTGTGTCTCCCTACGGTTCGTGAATTATGCGGACATGATCGAGACACTTCTCCGAACAATAACCAATAGAGGAATCTGGAAATTCATATGGCTCCCACATATTTCTACGATTACTTTGCGATCGAATGAACCACTTACATACGATACCAATTTCCCTTTGTCTCACGATATGTTACTTATCCGAGGTCATGATCGTCGGTATCTCTGCATACCTAGTTCAACCTCGTTACTGACAAGTACTCTTTTCTCGTTCCCGTGATATGTGATCCCTTGTGACCAAGTCACATGCTTGCAAGCTAATTGGATGACATTTCACCGAGAGGGCCCAGAGAATATCTATCCGTCATGTGGATGGACAAATCCCACTCTTGATCCATGTGTTTCAACCAATACTTTCCGAACACCCAATGCCACTTTTATAGCCACCCTGTTACGGTGTGGTGTTTGATGACATCAAAGCATCCATCCAGTAAAGGCAATATGCATGATCTCATGGTCGAAGGAATTAGGTTACTATGTATCAGAAAGCATATAGCAATTGAACTATTGAAATGACTTGATCTTTATGCTACGCTTGTCTATAGGAGTATGTCCACCATATCATTCTCCTAACGATATGATCTTGTTGTTGATAACATCTCAATGTTCATGACAAAGAAACCACATCATCAATCAACCAACAAGCTAGTGAAGTATAGAGGCCATACTAGGGACTTCAAATTAAGTTTACAAATCACACAAGTATTAATGGTTTCCTTGTTAATACTATTATAGCATGAATGTAAACATTTATCATAAACACAAAGATATATATAATAATAACCACATTTATTATTACCTCTAGGGCATATCTCCAACAGTCTCCCACTTGCACTAGAGTCATCTAATCTAGATTACATGGTAATATACCGAACACCCATGGCAGTTTGGTGTTGGTCATGTTTTGCCCTCGGGAGAGGTTTAGTCAACGGATCCGCCACATTCAGATCTGTGTGTACTTTGCAAATCTTTATATCCCCATCCTGGATATGTTCTCGAATAGCGTGGAAACGCAGCTTGATATGCTTCAGCTTCTTGTGTGACCTTGGTTCTTGCGCATTGGCTATGGCGCCCATGTTATCACAGTAGATAGACATTGGGTCCAGCGCACTTGGAACCACACCCAGCTCTGTAATGAACTCTTTCATCCATATCGCTTCTTGTGAAGCCTCCGAAGCAGCCATGTATTCCGATTCAGTTGAAGATCTCGCCACAACGCTTTGCTTTGCACTCCTCCAGCTAACTGCTGCACCATTCAAAATAAATACGTATCCAGATTGTGATTTAGAATCATCCGGATCGGTGTTCCAACTAGCATCGGTGTAACCATTAACAACGAGCTGTTCATCACCTCCATAAGAAAGAACCATATCCTTAGTTCTTCTCAAGTACTTAAGGATGTTTTTGACCGCTGTCCAATGATCCACTCCTGGATCACTTTGATATCTGCTAGTTAAACTAACAGCATATGCGATGTCGGGTCTAGTACATAGCATGGCATACATTAGAGATCCTATGGCTGAGGCATAGGGAGTCTTACTCATCTTTTCTCTATCTTCTGCCGATGTCGGACTTTGAGTTTTACTCAAGGTCATATTGGGCAACATGGGCAAGAACCCTTTCTTGCTATCTTCCATTCCAAACCTCTTTAGAACTTTGTCCAAATATGTACTTTGTGACAATGATATTTGGCGTTTCGATCTATCTCTATAAATCTTTATGCCTAATATGTAAGCTGCTTCGCCAAGATCCTTCATTGAAAAACTATTATTCAAATATTCCTTGACACTATTAAGAAGGTCTACATCATTCCCAATCAACAATATGTCATCCACATACAGTATTAAGAATGCCACAGAGCTCCCACTCACTTTCTTGTAAATACAAGCTTCTCCATAAGTTTGTATAAAACCAAAACTTTTGATTACCTTATCAAAACGTTGATTCCAACTTCGGGATGCTTGCTTCAATCCATAGATGGACCGTTGAAGTTTGCATACCTTGTTAGCATCTTTAGGATCGACAAAACCTTTGGGTTGTATCATATACAACTCTTCATCAATGTCTCCATTGAGGAATGCTGTTTTGACATCCATCTGCCATATCTCATAATCATAATATGCAGCGATTGCTAACATAATCCTCACAGACTTTAGCTTCGCTACCGGTGAGAAAGTCTCATCGTAGTCAACTCCTTGAATTTGTCGAAACCCTTTTGCGACAAGTCGAGCTTTATAGACAGTAACATTACCATCAGCATCTGTTTTCTTCTTGAAAATCCATTTGTTCTCGACAGCCTTCCGGCCATCCGGTAAGTCCACCAAAGTCCATACTTGGTTTTCGTACATGGATCCAATCTCGGATTTCATGGCTTCTTGCCATTTATTGGAATCTGGGCTCATCATCGCTTCCTCATATGTCTCGGGGTTATCGGTGTTGTCCACCAACATGACATTCATAACGGAATCATACCAATCTGGAGTGGTACGAGTTCTCGTTGACCTCCGAGGCTCTGTAGTAACTTCAACCGAAGTTTCATGATCACCATCATTAGCTTCCTCTCTTATTGGTGCAGGCACCACAGGAACTTCTTCCGGTGCTGCGCTACTCGCAATTTCGAGAGAAGGTTCGACAACCTCGTCGAGTTCTACTTTCCTTCCAGTCACTTCTTTCGAGAGAAATTCCTTCTCTAGAAAGGATCCATTCTTAGCAACGAAGATTTTGCCTTCGGATCTATGATAGAAGGTATACCCAACAGTTTCCTTCGGGTATCCTATGAAGACGCATTTTTCCGCTTTGGGTTCAAGCTTGTCCGGCTGTAACTTCTTTACATAGGCTTCGCATCCCCAAACTTTAAGGAACGACAATTTAGGTTTCTTCCCAAACCATAATTCATACGGTGTCGTTTCAACGGATTTAGACGGTGCCCTATTTAAAGTGAATGCGGCTGTTTCTAATGCATAACCCCAAAATGATAGTGGCAAATCTGTAAGTGACATCATAGAACGAACCATATCTAAGAGAGTTCGATTACGACGTTCAGACACACCATTACGCTGTGGTGTTCCCGGCGGTGTCAACTGCGAAAGTATTCCACATTTCTTCAAATGCTCGCCAAACTCGTAACTTAGATATTCACCTCCACGATCAGAACGTAGAAATTTAATCTTCTTGTTACGTTGATTCTCTTCCTCACTTTGAAACTCCTTAAACTTCTCGAAAGTTTCGGACTTATGTTTCATGAAATAGATATACCCATATCTACTCAAGTCATCCGTGAAGGTAAGAACATAACGATAACCACTGCGCGATGCTACACTCATTGGACCACACACATCGGTATGTATGATTTCCAATAAGTCTGTAGCTCGCTCCATCATACCAGAAAATGGAGTCTTAGTCATTTTACCCATCAGACATGCTTCGCATCTTTCAAGTGATTCAAAATCAAGTGATTCAAGAAGTCCATCGGAATGGAGTTTCTTCATACGCTTCACTCCAATGTGACCAAGACGACAGTGCCACATATAGGTCAAATTATCGCTTGATTTCAAACGTTTAGCCTCAATGTTATTAATATGTGTATTTCTACTATCGAGATTCAATATGAATAGACCATCTATCAAAGGTGCATGTGCATAAAACATATTACTCATATAAATCGAACAACCATTATTCTCGGATTTAAACAAGTAACCGTCTCGCAATAAACAAGATCCCGATATAATGTTCATGCTCAACGCAGGCACCAAATAACAATTATTTAAGTATAAAACTAATCCCGATGGTAGATGAAGAGGTAGTGTGCCGACCGCGATCACATCAACCTTTGATCCGTTTCCCACGCGCATCGTCACCTCGTTCTTCACTAGCTTCTGTTTATTCTGCAGCTCCTGTTTCGAGTTACAAATATGAGCAACCGAACCAGTATCAAATACCCAGGCACTACTACGAGTACTAGTGAGATACACATCAATAACATGTATATCAGATATACCTTTCTTCTTGATGTTGCCGTTCTTCAAATCCGCCAAGTACCTTGGGCAATTCCGCTTCCAGTGACCTTCTCCCTTGCAGTAAAAGCACTCAGTATCAGGCTTGGGTCCAGCCTTGGTCCTCTTCGTCGGCGTGGTAACTTTCTTACCACCCTTCTTGAAGTGTCCCTTCTGCTTAGACTTGCCTTTCTTGAATTTGGTGGTCTTATTGACCATCAACACTTGGTGCTCTTTCTTGATCTCCACTTCTGCAGATTTTAACATAGCAAATAGTTCTGGCAACTCTTTGTTCATGTTCTGCATGTTGTAGTTCATCACAAAGTTCTTGTAACTTGGTGGTAGTGATTGGAGGATGCGGTAAACTCCCAAAGTATTAGGAATCACTATACCCAAACTTTGAAGTTTATTTGCGTGCCCAGACATTTTAAGCACATGCTCACTGACGGAGCTACCCTCTTCCATCTTGCAGTTAAAGAACTTTTCAGAAGCTTCATAACTTTCAATTGCCGCATGAGTCTCAAAGATTAATTTGAGATCCTCGACAATATCATATGGATCTGACTCTTCAAACCTTTTCTGAAGCTCCGATTCTAAACCATACAAGATAGCACACTGAACTATGGAGTACTGATTCTTCCGAGCGAGGTAAACATTCTTTACTTCATCGGTAGCATCAGCTGCAGGTGGGTCACCTAGCGGTGCATCCAGCACATAGGTCAAATTACCAGCTGTGAGGACAATCCTCAAATTGCGGAACCAATCCGCGAAGTTGCTTCCATTGTTTTTCAACTTTTCTTTCTCTAGGAACGCATTAAAATTGATGGTAGGGGCTGCCATTGATCTACAACATATTTGCAATAGTTTAGACTAAGTTTATGACAAATTGAGTTCAAATTAATTAATGAAATTAAACTAGGTGAACTCCCACTCAAAACAACATCCCTCACATTGTTTTAGTGATCACACGAACCAAATCCACTACATCAACACCGATCATCACGAGAGCTGATATAGTTTTAATGGCGAACAATCATCATGTTCATCATATCTACTATATGATTCATGCTTTGCCTTTCGGCGATCCGTGTTCCTGAGGCCATGTCTGTACATGCTAGGCTCGTCAAGATCAAACCTTAGCTTCCGCATAAGCAAATCTGGCTTGCTTACGTTGTAGTCACCCGCGGAATCAAAGACACCCGATCATCACGTGGTGCTTCGAAGCAGCAAGCTTTGGCAACGGTGCATACTAAGGGTGAACACTTTTAGAACTTGAAATTTATGTGCATGAGGGATCATCTTATAATGCTACCGTCGTCTACTAAGCAATACAAGATGCATAAAGGATTAACATCACATGCAATTCATAATATGTGATATGATATGGCCTTTCTTCTTTGTGCTTCCGATCTCCATCTTCAAGCACGAACATGATCTCCATCATCACCGGCATAGCATCAAGGTCAATGACGCTTCTTCATGGTTGTCGTCCGCCAACTTCAACTATTACAACTATTTTGAATAGACACGCAGGCCTTAACAGAAATTAAAGACAACCATATGGCTCCTGCCGGTTGCCAACTTACAATAAAGAACATTGCATACATCAAATATAATCACAATCATGGCCATATCACATCACTGCACACCCCTGCAAAACAAAGTTAGACGCTTCTACTTTCTTTGCATATTTTACGTGGTTTGGGGCTTTCCATAAGTGTCGTTCTAACCTACGAACAAGAACCACAACATTGATACTAGCATTGTTGATTACCCGTTGTAAATTGGATCTTTACTATGCTAGGAGAAACAGGCACCCGCAAAGCCACTTATGCAATACAAGTTGCATGTTAAGCGTGGAGCAAGTCTCATGAACGATGTCATGTAAGGTTAGCCCGGGCCGCTTCATCCCAACATACCGCAAGATGCAAAGTACACAAAAAGCAATCTACAATAAAAGCATCAACGCCCACAATGACCATTGTGTTCTACTCGTGCAACAGATCTACATATAGACACGGCTCTGATACCACTGTAGGGGTTCGTAGCATGGAAAACAAAAATTTTCTATCGCATACAAACAAACAAGCCAAGATCTATCTACTAGATTGTAGCAACGAGTCGATGGAATAACTCACCCTCGAAGATTCCAAAGTGTTTAACGAGAGCAGATTCTCGTGGGTGATGTAGTCGTACTCTTTCCGATCTCAAGATCGCGTAGACGATCCTTCCGGCGCCGCGTTCCCGCAGCGCTCCCGCAGTCGGTCACACGTTCGGTACTCGACGAAGACCTTCCTCTCCCTTGTTCCAGCAGGCAGCGGAGGTTGTAGCACTCTCCTCGCGATTCCGGCAGCACAACGGCGTGGTACCGGAGGTAGAGGGGAGATCCCGCAGGGCTTCGCCTTAAGCCGGTGCGAGTATGGTGGAGCTTATGAGAGAGGCTATTAGTGGTCTAGTAATTAGACACACCAATTAGAGGGCTCTAAACCAATTAGAAGGCTCTAAACCGAAACAGCTCTAAACCGGGGTCTAGGTCTAGTTTCTAGTTTAGAGGATAGGAACTTGTGTGTACTAGGAGGGGAGCCCTGCCCCTCCTTATATAGGTGGGAGGGCTGGCTGCGCCATGGGGAGGAGAGTCCCTCCCCAAGTCGGCTTGGTGGGGCGCCGGCCAAGGGAGGAGTCCTCCCCCAATTCGGCCTCCACCAATCCTCCTCTTTTCCCACTTCCCAAAATTGGCAGTTTGACTTTCAAATTAGCCGTTTGACTTTTCCAATTTAGGAATTAAATAAACCCTTTATTTTGGACAGCGAGAACACCTAGTACATGATGCAATCATTCCAACTTGCAATGACACATTCATGTACCCCTTCCCCCCCGGAGTGCCGGACATTCCGGGACCTTCTAGAATGTTCCCGATGAAAAGACCGGAACCATTCCCCAACTCCGAAATGGGACTTTCCTTATATGAATCTTATTCTCCGGACCATTCCGGATCACCTCGTGATATCCCGGATCCCATCCGAGACTCCGAACAACATTCGGTCTCTTTCTCATAATACCATAACTACTCAAACAACGTCGAATCCTTAAGTGTGTCTCCCTACGGTTCGTGAATTATGCGGACATGATCGAGACACTTCTCCGAACAATAACCAATAGAGGAATCTGGAAATTCATATGGCTCCCACATATTTCTACGATTACTTTGCGATCGAATGAACCACTTACATACGATACCAATTTCCCTTTGTCTCACGATATGTTACTTATCCGAGGTCATGATCGTCGGTATCTCTGCATACCTAGTTCAACCTCGTTACTGACAAGTACTCTTTTCTCGTTCCCGTGATATGTGATCCCTTGTGACCAAGTCACATGCTTGCAAGCTAATTGGATGACATTTCACCGAGAGGGCCCAGAGAATATCTATCCGTCATGTGGATGGACAAATCCCACTCTTGATCCATGTGTTTCAACCAATACTTTCCGAACACCCAATGCCACTTTTATAGCCACCCTGTTACGGTGTGGTGTTTGATGACATCAAAGCATCCATCCAGTAAAGGCAATATGCATGATCTCATGGTCGAAGGAATTAGGTTACTATGTATCAGAAAGCATATAGCAATTGAACTATTGAAATGACTTGATCTTTATGCTACGCTTGTCTATAGGAGTATGTCCACCATATCATTCTCCTAACGATATGATCTTGTTGTTGATAACATCTCAATGTTCATGACAAAGAAACCACATCATCAATCAACCAACAAGCTAGTGAAGTATAGAGGCCATACTAGGGACTTCAAATTAAGTTTACAAATCACACAAGTATTAATGGTTTCCTTGTTAATACTATTATAGCATGAATGTAAACATTTATCATAAACACAAAGATATATATAATAATAACCACATTTATTATTACCTCTAGGGCATATCTCCAACAGTGGTTGCTACATTAATCCATCTAGACTAAATATCGCTATGAAATATCAGATCTTGTCATAGTCAACCTTTGAACATTGTTGTGAACTCTTTCCCAACATGTCGACTATTTCATAGATATGAAACATCCATGTCTATTTCTTTATAGATCCAAACACGACTGTAAGGTCTTGTACCTTTCCAAAGGGTCTTTCAAGTTCAAAGCTTGATCTCTCGTATATAGAACTATCACGGATTTTATGGCTTCAAGCCATTTGACGGAGTCAGGGCTCATCATCGCTTCTTTGCATGTAGTCGGATCATTATTGTCACATAATGATTTAACTCTCAAATCTTGGTATTTGATTGTTTACCCGACCTACTTGTTTCAATAGGAACTTAGATCTTCGTGACCACAACCTTTGAGGCACGTGAGCCATGAGCATTGTTGCTGCCTCTGGAACACTTTTCAGCGCTGCGCAACTTTGCACATATAGCTAAGGTTCTTTTAACCTTATCAAAGTTCTATTGTCCTCCCACTTAACTTTTCACGAAAAATTCCTTCTCTAAGAAACTTGACGTTTTAAGCTACAAACATTTTTGTCTCCGATGTTATGGAGGAACAGTTATTCAAAATAACATACAAAGACAGGTTCATCCGACTTTGGTTGCAAGCATCTTTCTTATGCATAGCATACCAATGTTTAAGAAAGGACAACTTGGGTTTTATCCCAAACCATAACTTTATATGGTGTCAATTCAACGGATTATGATGGAGCTCTTTTTAGTGGAAAAACGGTAGTCTCTAAAGCTTTTAATCTTTAAAAATATAATGGCAGTTTTATGAATTACACCTTTGATCTTACCATGTCAAACAAGGTTTAATTACAAATCTCGAATGCTCCATACTCTTATGGTGTTTCGAAAAATGCAAATCCATGGAACGATTCCTTAAATCTTAGGTATTATGCTGAACTTGTAACTCAAATATCTTCCTTTATGATCTTACCATAAACTATTTATATTCTTGTTACAATGATTTTGCACTTCATCTTGAAAGTCTTTGAACTTTTCAAATGTTTCATACTTCATCCTTATTAAGTAAATATTCATATATTCACTCAAAATTTCGGAGGAAGCATATGAAGTTGAAATCCACCGCTCTTGACTACACATAATGGACTTCATACAACAATATGTACAAGTTCCAATAAGCTAGTCATTTGTTCCCTTTTGGCCTATGAACGAAGTTTTAATTATCTTTAGGAAAGTTTCACAAGCGTCATTTGATCAAAATCAAAAGGACTCCAAAATTCCATCCATATGGAGTTTCTTCATGTTTTCTTTCCAATATAATTTAAATGGCGATGTCACTTCCTAAATGATCTTTCAATCAATTTGTCTTTCGACATTTTTAGCACTAGTTTTATGGATGTGATTTCTCCAACGAGATTTGTGAATCATCAATCTTTTATGGATTACGACAATTATTTGAACAACCCTTTTGTTCTCATAATGCCTGATAAAACAAATCTTGAAGGCAAGCTTTGATGTTTAACAAGCAGCACAATAACCCTTTATTTGTTCTTGATAAACATCATCACATATTCTTTTGCTAGTTACTTAGGCCATTGTAGTTCATGAATTGTGTTGTTTCGTATGACGATTCACACCAACAAATTCAGTATCAAATACTTAAAAACCACATTGTTTAATAAGCAAAGAATATATCCATAACATGTATATCATCTATATACTTAAGCTGAACAATTCTAGTCTTTTCTTTTCTGCCATATACTTATGAGATTCTCTTTCAGTATTTTCCTTTTCTGTTTGAAAGAATCTATCAACATCAATTGTGGAGCCATATACATGACACATAGTCCAAAGCATGTATAGTAAAATACCAATGTCTTTGGACTTGCACTTTGAAGTAGATCACCATCATCAAATGTTTGGTGTTCTTTCAAATTCCTTTCTTTAGTAATTTCTTGGTGTAGTAAACATTTTACCTACATCAAATATTCACCCTTCTTATAACGGTGAATCGCGAGTATAATGTTGCTCTCCAAAACCTTTTGGAGGATTAGGAAAACTAGTGTCTCCAACCTTTTTTGCAAATTCTCATCAAATATGAAACCATGACTTTTGCCATATTATACTCTATCATGTTGCAACCAAAACTTCGTTTCAGATATCACAATATCTTCCACACATCATGGTTTCTGAAACAACTCTTTCAGATCCTAGATAACCTTGATATTAAGACAATCCTTTGAATATCAAGAATCATGGAGAGAAACATGATACTTATATACTAACACTGGAATTGTTACTCTTGATTTAATACCAACTATTAAACTTCATGGAGTAACTGGAACTTACTGAAAGTTTGCAATGGGACTTTTAAACTTTAGATTAACACTTTAAAACAATACGATACCAGTTCGTAAAGTAACTAACCAGAATTCTATAGTTTTATCATCTCAATTATAACTAAGCGCAAGGTGGTAAACGGATGCCAATGACTACAACAACTATGCAAATTCACTTTGATTTAATTTATGATAAATAGTGTTCAACTTTTAATCATATTGTTGTTGAACTCCCACTCAAAAGAATATCCCTCACATTGTTTTAGTGATGACACGAACCAAATCCACCACATCAAAACCGATCATCACGAGAGTTGATGTAGCTTCAATGGCGAACAATCAACATGTTCATCATATCTACTATATGACTCATGCTTTACCTTTCGGTGATCCGTGTTCCGAGACCATGTCTGTACATGCTAGGCTCGTCAAGATCAAACCTTAGCTTCCGCATGAGCAAATCTGGCTTGCTCATGTTGTATACACTCGCAGAATCTAACACACCCGATCATCACGTGGTGCTTCGAAACAACGAGTTTTAGCAACAGTGCTTACTAAGGATGAACACTTTAAAACTTGAAATTGTGTGCTTGAGGGATCATCTTATAATGCTAACGTCGTGAACTAAGCAATACAAGATGCATAAAAGGATTAACATCACATGCAATGCATATTATGTGATATGATATGGCCTTTCTTCTTGTGCTTCCGATCTCCATCTTCAAGCACGAACATGATCTCCATCATCACCGGTGTGGCGTCAAGGTCAATGGCGCCGCTTCATGGTTGTCGTCCACCAGCTTGAACTATTACAACTACTTTAAATAGACACGCGGATCTTAACAGAATTTAAAGACAACCATATGGCTCCTGGCGGTTGTCAACTTAAAATAAGGAACATTGCATACATCAAATATAATTAAAATCATGGCCATATCACATCACAGCACACCCCTGCAAAACAAAGTTAGACGCCTCTAATTTTCTTTGCATGTTTTACGTGGTTTCGGGCTTTCAATAAGTGTCGTTCTAACTTACAAACAAGAACCACAACATTGATACTAGTATTGTCAATCACCCATTGTAAATTGAATCTTAACTATGTTGGGAGAAACAGGCACCCGCAAAGCCACTTATACAATACAAGTTGCATGTCAAGTGTGGAGCAAGTCTCATGAACGATGTCATGTAAGGATAGCCCGGGCCGCTTCATCCCACCATCCCGCAAGATGCAAAGTACACAAGAAGCAATCGACAACAAAAGCATCAACGCCCACAATGACCATTGTGTTCTACTCGTGTAACAGATCTACATATAAACACGGCTCTGATACCACTGTAGGGGTTCGTAGCATGGAAAACAAAAATTTTCTACTGCATGCAAACAAACAAGCCAAGATCTATCTACTAGATTGTAGCAATGAGTCGATAGATGAACTCACCCTCAAAGATTCCAAAGCGGTTAACAAGAGAAGATTCTCGTGGGTGATGTAGTCGTACTCTTCCCGATCTCAAGATCGTGTAGACGATCCTTCCGGCGCCGCGTTTCGGCAGCGCTCCCGCAGTCGGTCACACGTTCGGTACTCGATGAAGACCTTCCTCTCCCTTGTTCCAGCAGGCAGCGGAGGTTGTAGCACTCTCCTCGTGATTCCGGCAGCACGACGGCGTGGTGTCGGAAGTAGAGGGAGATCTCGCAGGGCTTCGCCTTAAGCCGGAGCGAGTATGGTGGACTATGAGAGAGGCTTGGCGATCTAGGGTTTAGAGGCACCAAGTAGAGGGAGCTAGGCCGGCGGCTAGGGCAAGGGGATTTCCCCAAGTCGGCGGCTTGGGCAAACCCTAGGGCGGCAGCGGCTATGGTGGCCAGCGGCGGCTAGGGTTAGGTTTAGAGGGGTAAGGTGTAGCTCTTGGAGGGGCAGCCCTGCCCCTCCTTATATAGGTGGGAGGGTGTGGCCAAGGGGAGGGGAGTCCCTCCCCAACTCGGCCTCCTTGGCCGGCGGTGGAGGGAGAGGAACTCCTCCCCAAGTAGGTTTCCTACTCTCCCTCCACCAAGCAAACTTGTCGTTTGACTTTTCAAATTGGCGTTTGACTTTTCAAACTAGGATTTGATTTATCCCTTTATTTTGCTCATCGATGACACCTAGTACATGATGCAACCATTCCAACTTGTTATGACACATTCATGTACCCTTCCCCTCTGGAGTGCCAGACCTTCCGGACCCTTCTAGAACATTCCCGGTGAAAACACCGGAATCATTCCCCAACTCCGAAACAGGACGTTCCTTATATGAATCTTGTTCTCTGGACCATTACGGATCTCCTCGTGATATCCCGGATCCCATCCGAGACTCCGAACAACATTCGGTCTCTTACTCATCATTCCATAACTACTCAACAACATCGAATCCTTAAGTGTGTCTCCCTATGGTTCGTGAATTATGCGGACATGATCGAGACACTTCTCCGATCAATAACCAATAGAGGAATCTGGAAATTCATATGGCTCCCACATATTTCTACGATTACCTTGCGATCGAATGAACCACTTACATACGATACCAATTTCCCTTTGTCTCACGATAGTTTACTTATCCGAGGTTTTGATCGTCGGTATCTCTGCATACCTAGTTCAACCTCGTTACCGATAAGTACTCTTTTCTCGTTCCCATGGTATGTGATCCCTTGTGAGCCAGTCACATGCTTGCAAGCTAATTGGATGAAATTCCACCGAGAGGGCCCAGAGTATATCTATCCGTCATATGGATGGACAAATCCCACTCTTGATCCATGTGTCTCAACCCATACTTTCCGAACACTCAATGCCATCTTTATAGCCACCCAGTTACGGTGTGGTGTTTGATGTCATCAAAGCATCCTTCCGGTGATGGTGATAAGCATGATCTCATGGTCGAAGGAATTAGGTTACTATGTATCAGAAAGCTTATAGCAAATGAACTATATTAAATGACTTGATCTTTATGCTACGCTTAACTATAGGAGTATGTCCATCACATCATTCCCCTAATGATATGACCTTGTTGTTAATAACATCTCTATGTTCATGATCAGGAAACCATGATCATATATTAACCAACAAGCTAGTTTAACAAGAGGCTTTACTAGGGACTCTTTTATGTTTACAAATCACACAAGTATTAATGTTTCCTGTTAATACAATTATAGCATGGTATGTAAACATTTATCATAAGTATGAAGATATGATAATAACCACTTTATTATTGCCTCTTGGGCATATCTCCAACAGTTTCGTGGAATATTTATCGGGTACTTAGGGTTTAGGCATCGGGGACTTCTTATAGGCGAAGAGGCGAGGCTGGGAGGCGGCCAGGGGGCCCACACCCTGCCCATGCGCGGGCCCACCCTAGGCCGCGCCTGGGGGGGTGGCCACCCTGTGGCTCCCCTCCATCTCTCCTCTGGATTCCGTGTTCTCCTCGGTGAAATATTGACTTTGGCTTTTGTCCCATCCAATTCCGAGAATATTTCCTTACTAGCTTTTCTAGAACCAAAAACAGTAGAAAACAGGCAACTGGCACTGTGGCAACTTGTTAATAGGTTAGTACGAGAAAACATATGAAAACACCTCAAAGTGTAGACAAAGCAAAGCAAAGTAGATACTAAATAAGCATGGAACATCAAAAATTATAGATATGTTTCCGACGTATCAAGCATCCCCAAGCTTAACTCCTACTCGTCCGCGAGTAGGTAAGTGATAAAAGAATAATTTTTAAGGTGACATGCACCATCAAAACCAAGATCAAACCATTTGCAAGCATTGAAAGCTGGGATCAAAGAACTCTAAACATGAGCATGAAAGATGGAGTTCTAACAATAAGACAAAGTAACTATGCATGCAACATGACAGGCTACAAACAAAGATCATGAATAACATGCATTGAAAAATGTTTGTTTGTTTCACATACAGTAAACATGGGATATTGGTATTCAGCTTGTCCCTCATGGAGTAGCAAATAGATGCATATGAAACCTTCAAAGTTCATAAGAGTGACTAGATACAAATAGCAGAAGAACAAGTAATATCACAATATGCATCAATCAATAAGTTTTGGGACAATGCACATAGAACTAAGAATGGCAACTATGCTCTCTTAACTGGTGCCTAAAGATAGAAGGTGGAGACTCAATATAATGGTGTAAGAAAGGCCCTTCATAAAGGGAAGCAGGGATTTCAAGTTTCAAAAAGAGCTTCCAAAAATTATGGTACTTGCTAGCTTTCAACCCTCATTACCCCTATCATAAGCATCTTAAAGTGATTAAGGTTAAAGTGAACAAACTATGGAGTATATGTTTGACAAAGTATAAGTTGGCAATCTCATGTCCCTTGAATACGAGGGCCGCTCCTCATGCTACTCAACTTTAGTCACCTGTAAGTTCTTGTCATAGTAAGTACATGCCTATCATAGAGAACCGCCAACAGGGTACCCCTTGCACATGGTACAAGAGCTATCCCATAACCAAAATGACAAGGCAAGTAGACAATGAGCATCTCAGCGATATTTTTATTTGCTATTTGCATAGGTTTTTATTGAGGATGCTTTACAGATTGCTCATTATGGTGATGCTACAAGTTTCCACCATGATTAGGCATGGATTAGGCTAGCGGCCCAGGAGTTTCTATAACACAAAATACATAACTCCATGCACTTACAAGATCCCTTTGTATTTCACACCGGCGACATCCATAGACAAAAGAGCATGGTATCAACTGTGTACAAAGTACAAGTGCAATGTTGAGAACGTTCCCCATGACAGCATGGTTCTGCTAATTTCAACGTATAAGTGCAAGCTTATACAACATATATGACACAATGGTTCAAGTTTATTCAGGGCAAGAAATATAAAGTGTGCCATCAAGTTCGTGAGAGCTTTAATCACTAAGTTCTCACATAATAAAATATTTTTTAATTGGAAAATAGCTAAAAACAAGAATATACTTGGAATGGTGTAACACACCATTCATAGGAATTTATAGTGGACACTTTGGAATAACTGGGTTTGTTGGGAGTTGGAAGCATGAGTAAAGCTTACTCATACAAGTGGAGGCTAGCAAAAGACTGGGAGCGACCAACTAAGAGAGCAATAATGGCCATAATCATGCAGAGCGACAAAACATTACTAATCAAAGCATAGAGTGGTACTACAAGTCAAGGACTAAATGATCATAGAGGCTATCGTGACTTGTTCATAGTCATAACATGGTGTGAGCATGTGCCAAGTCAACCCAAACAAAGCATCAAAGGATAATACCACAATACTATGCTTTTGTATGCTAAACAATGCATGATTCCTTCAAGGCACACTAAGCAATCCCAATTGTTTGGAACAAGTCATTCTACAGCAATAATCACTAATCATCAGGTCAAAACAACACCTAGCATGACATGCTAAAGTCTAAGTCATAGTCAAAGCAAGCTCCTCTTGGACTTTTCAAGCAAGAACTTTCTACTCCTTTCCAACACCAATCAACTTATTTGAAACAACAGAGCGAGAACGGGGGTCCAAATTACTTTATTCAAGAAAACTAAACAAACTAAGCAAAGCAAACGAAAACTAAGACGCTCCAAGAACAACACAACAGTGCATGAAATAATAAAAACGAAGTGTCTAGAAAGACCTGAGTTTTTTATTGATGAAGAAGGGGATGCCTTGGGCATCCCCAAGCTTTGACGCTTGTACCTCTTGGATATTTTTTGGAGTGACACCGGGGTGGCATCCCCAAGCTTGAGCTTTTGTCCATTCTTCATCTCATTACATCATTCTCTCTCTACACTTGAATTTTTTTCCTTCATACAAAACTTCACACAATCTTTATTAGCAACATTAGTGTATTCAAAAGATAATAGACCCTTAGGTTTATCTTTAGAATAGCAAAAAATTTCACTAAAAACACAAGCTACTGTAGCAACTCCTAAAGATCAATTTCCCAAAAGGAACCCAAAAAGGAATCAATAAGAAGCAAATGCAAATAATGGCAGAAATATGTCAAAACAGACCTTCTGTTGCTCAAATCAAAAAGTATTATACTAATGAAAGTTAGCTAACATAATGGGCGATTTATTCATACATTTTCAGATCAATCCAACTTACAGATACTCCTCACGAATTTTTATGGTGGAGGACAGAAATCTGTTTCGGGACAACAACTCCCTAAATCTTACTTCCCTCTCATTAGAGGTCATTCTTGGCACAAAAAGCAAACAAAAAGGATAATAAGAGGTCTTTACTGAAGTAATAACTTCCAAGACTCAAGAAAACTCTTGGGTTATCTCCAACAAGTACTTTTCTTTAACGCCTTTAAGTTAGGCACAAGAAGCAAGAAATCAAGTATTTTAAAATGAAAAAGCATTAACATCAAACCTTGCTTTCAAAGGAGGAGCAAAAAGAAACTTCTCTCTCCTTGTAGGGAAGTGTTTAATACGTTTCTTGAATGTAAATTGATATTTAATGGTGCCTTCTTTCGTATTAATGATGGCACCAACAGTTCTAAGAAAAGGTCTTCCCAAAGTAATAGGACAAGAAGCATTGTATTCAACATCCAAAACATAGAAATCAACAGGGACATAAGCATTGTTAACCATACTGAGAACATCATTAACACTTCCCATGAGTTTCTTCTTAGAATTATCATTAAGTGGGACATCAAAATAACAATCTTCCAAAGGTGGCAAATCAAGCATTTCATAAATCTTCCTAGGCATAATAGAGACACTAGAACCAAGATCACATGAAGCTTTGAGACCAAAGTCATTCACTTGCATATTAATAATGGGTTCCCAACTATCTTCTACTTTCCTAGGAATAGAAGCTTTGTGTTTTAACTTCTCTTCCTTAATTTTAATAAGAGCATATGTAATGTGTTTGGTGAAAGCAACATGCATATCACTAGCATCAGGACTTCTAGCAAGCTTTTGCAAGAACATAATCACTTCAGAAATATTGCAACCATCAAGATCAAAATCAAAATTAGCATCACTAGTAGTAGACTCATTAGGCATAGGCATTGTAGGAGGAGGAATAGGGACTTCTTGTGGTTTAGTGGAATCCATATGGGTGGTGGTGATGGTGCACACACTATTGTTTCTATCAATTTCAGATTCCCTTTCCCACTTAGCATGAAGTTGAGCTAACAATCTAACATTTTCATCAATGGTAACTTGTATGGCATGAGTAGCAGCAAAGGTACTTTCCATGGTTTCAGGTTTAGCAGCCATTTTTATTAATCAAAGAGTATTGTGTTTCAGACAAAGAGGAAATATTTTTCTTAGCACTCAAATTTTTTGACTGTAAACTCGGAATTTCTCTATTTAGATTCTCAAGCTGATGACTAATATTTTTCAAGATAACAGATTGTACTTCAATAGTCTTAGTGAATATCTTGTTTTGCTCATATTGCATTTTCATAAAGTTTTTAGCGGATCTTTCAACTTCTAGAGTCCTCACGTCACTAGGCATTCTAGATCTACCATAATAAGTATTTCCATTATTAGGAGGATAAGTCCTATAGTTATTACCATAAGTATTGTTGCCAAAATTGTTGTTTCTAATGTAGTTCACATCAACTTGCTCTTATTGAGCAACCAAAGAGGCTAAGGGAACACTATTAGGATCTAAAGGATCTTTCCCATTAACAAGCATAGCCATAATAACATCTATCTTATCACTCAAAGAGGAGGTTTACTCAACAGAATTTACCTTCTTACCATGTGGAGCTATTTCAGTGTGCCATTCAGAATAATTAACCATCATATTATCAAGGAGTTTTGTTGCAACACCCAAGGTGATGGTCATAAAGGTACCTCCAGCAGCTGAATCTAACAGGTTTCTTGAAGAGAAGTTCATACCTGCATAAAAAGTCTAGATAATCATCCAAGCAGTAAGTCCATGAGTGGGAAAATTCTTAACCAAAGATTTCATTCTTTCCCAAGCTTGAGCAACATGTTCATTATCAAGTTGTTTAAATTTCATAATATCACTTCTCATAGATATAATCTTAGCAGGAGGGTAGTACTTTCCAATAAAAGCATCTTTGCACTTAATCCAAGAATCAATACTATTTCTAGGCCAAGATAACAACCATTCTTTAGCTTTTCCTCTCAAGGAGAAAGGAAACAACTTGAGCTTAATAATATCTCTATCTACATCCTTATACTTTTGCATTTCACAAAGTTCAACAAAGTTATTGAGATGGGCAACAACATCATCAGAACTAGCACCAGAAAATTGCTCTCTCATCACAAGATTCAACAAAGCAGGCTTAATTTCATAAAAGGTAGCATCAGGAGCAGGTGGAGCAATATGAGTGCTTCGTAAATCATTGTTGTTTGTGCTAGTGAAGTCACACAACTTGGTGTTCTCAGCAGAGTTCATTTTGGAAAAATTGGAGCAAGCCAAAAATAGCAGCAGCAACTAGAGCAGGAACTATTGTTTTTGTGTTTTTGATAAGAGAAAGCAAACCAAACTAAACTAATATTTTTTGGAGTTTTTGATAGAAAGAGGCAAACAAAACCAAGCAAAAGAAACTAAGCAAACTAAAAACAAAGTAAAGAGAAAGGTTGAGAAGGACTCCCCTTGTGAAGTGGTCCTTAGCCTCCCCGACAACGGCGCCAAAAAACTTGTTGGCGCTTTGTTGACGTGGGAGTTTCTTCTTCTTCGTTCCCAGGCAATGGCGCCAGAAAACTTGTTGATGGCGCCTGAGAGCGCTTCGTCGGGAAACCCCAAGAGCAAGGTGTGATGGAGCACAGCAGCAAGTCTTCCCTCAGTAAGAAACCGAGGTTATCGAACCAGTAGGAGGAAGGAAACGTCTCAAATGTGTTGCAAGCAACGTGGAAACCTGCACAACACAAACTCAAGACTTTGCCCCAACTAACAGTGAGGTTGTCAATCTCACCGGTTGCTGTAACAAAGGATTAACTATATGGTGTGGAAGGTGATGATGGTTTGTAGAAAGTAAACCGTAACAGTAGAAGATGTATCAATGGTAAAGATTGGACCGGGGTCCATAGTTCACTAGAGGTGCTCTCCTTAGATAAACAAACATGGCATGCAGGACAAACAAATTACAGCAGGGAAATTGACAGGACTGAGCAAGGCATAACAATGCAATACTAGACATAAAGATCCTATGAGATTCGATTGGGCAATACAACAATATATATAGACCGCCATCCAACTGCATCTATGACTAGAAGTCGACCTTCAGGTTATCATCCGAACCACCTCGAATATTAAGTTGCAAGCAACAGACAACTGCTTTAAGAAAAGTGTGTAAGGTAAACAATCCACTTGTTTCATGAACAAGAGACCATTGTTTTCTCCCTAGTGGCAACAACACATCTACAACCGTAGAGATTTCTGTCACTTCCCTTGATTAAGTAGAGGCATGAACCCACTATCGAGTAATTAACTTTGACGTTTGTCCCGTCCAATTCTAAGAATATTTCCTTACTAGCTTTTCTGGAACCAAAACAGCAGAAAATAGGCAACTGGCACTGTGGCAACTTGTTAATAGGTTAGTACCAGAAAACGTATGAAAATACCTCAAAGTGTAGACAAAGCAAAGAAAAGTAGAGACTAAACAAGCATGGGACATCAAAAATTATAGATACGTTTCCGACTTATCAGGTGCCGGTCCGTCGACCATCGTCATTGACGATGACGATAACTCCGATGACTACTTGTTTTCATTGACTCCGGTGTCGAATACCACCATGGGCTCCTTCAAAGTCGACTGGTCCGACTAGTGGTTTCGCACTATGTTCGTGCTATGTTAGTACTCACTATTCGTGCTATGTAATATAAAGTTGTTTTAATCCATTTTCTAGATCTTTGTTTGTGTTTTATTTGTGCAAAAGTCAGTTTGTGGCGCTGTATTTAGCACGCGTGTAAAATGGCTATTTCGCGCTGCATTTTGGCGGTGAACTTTATAGCTTCCGGCAGAGTTCTCGCCGGCGCAATGCGCTGTATCGTGTTAGCGTGCGCTGCAAAGCTTTTTACAGTGCCAAAATATGGAGCGTCTACTTGAGATGCTCTTATGTTTTTCTTACATCCAGACAAAGTTTTGTTCCCTCTGAAGAATAAAAATGCTCTCTAAACAAAAATATATATATACTACTCCCTTCGACCCATATTAGTTGACTTAGATTTATCTAGATCTATCCGTATCTAGGCAAATTTTAGTCAAGTAATATGGGTCGGAGGTGTTGAGAATATGAGCAAATTAGCATGTTTAATCTGAAATAACCAATAATAAAGCATGACTACAATTGCAGGAATTAACCTAATCATGCATGCTATCAGAATAGATAAACAAATCATATTTAACAATGATAAACAAATCACATCTATTTCAAAAGCTAGCAAAAAGAAACTGTAACAGAAACTGAAATAGATAGGAGCAAATTTCATACGGTGCTGCAGGAGGATTCACGTTCGCGTTCAAGTAGGTGTTGAGGTTCGCGTTGACAGTAGTGTCGTCAGCCATGTCGTCGATGTAGAGGCTGCTGATGTCCGGGAAGAAGTCCTCGTCGGGGAAGGAGTGATCGGTCAACGTGATATCGTCAGTAGTCGCACAGAAGCTCTCCCCAAAAACCTGATTGCCCCTCACCAGAGGCGGTGGTTCCAGAGGCTTACTGTCTCGTCGTCTGGTGCATGCCGAAAGAGGGGATGGATGTAACACCCCCGTTTTATTTAAATAGAAATTAGGGTTTGTTTGTCCATTCATAAGCATCGTCACTTAAAAATGCATGCAAGAAAGAAACAAAAGCAAAAGCCTAAACCCTAATCTTCCCCCTCTCTGCAACTATTTCAAACGTTTTTAAATATTTTGAAAAGTTCAAAAATTTGTGAAGCCCAAAATGTTACAAGGGCCTCACATTATTTTAAATGTTTTACAAAATCTATGGCATTTTTGAAATGCCCAAAAACAATTTTGAAGTGAATATACAAAGAGAAATGAGAAAACAAGAAAAGAAAAAAAAATTGAAATAAAAACCTGCTGCTAAACCTAACTGGGTTGAGCCCAGCTTTCCTCTCTTCTCCCTGTTTCCCAACGCGTGGCAGCCAGCAGCTCAGCACCAGCCCGCAGCCGGCCCAACCTCGGCCCGTACCCCTTCGCGTTTGTCCTTGTTGTCTTCCTCCTGCCAGGCGCATAGCTCCGTGTCGCCGCTGGCGCCTGATGACTGCAAGTGCACAGATCATTTGTAGCTACTTTCGAAATAAAGATATTGATCCAACAGGGAGCGGGAGTTCTGAAGTCTAATAACTCTTGAATTAAATACTGAAATAGTAATGCTAAATAGCATTCTAAGTAACTAGATAAAATGCGAGTTTTGTGTAAAAAGGTATTTTTGGGTTTTTGTATAATAGAACAATAAGTAAAGTAAAACAAACTGAATACAGAAAGTAAGTATCGTGTATGTAAAAGAGATATGAAACTGCAATGGAAAAAAGTGTTCTCAGGGAGTAGCGTATACACCTCTAGCATTATAAAGGGTTCAAGGTAAAGATTATTATCATGAACATTCTCAACTATGTATGTGTGGGAGGAAATCCGTAATTGGATGAATAGGCAGCAATCACTGCTCACATCATCCTCATAACCACAGTAGACAATTAACCGACATCAATCGAGTTCCTGCGCTATTAAGGGATTTTACTCATAGGATGTATCTCATGGCATGGACAATGTTTCTTGAGTTTTCTCGATTCCCAAGTTGATACGTAAGGGGTGCTAACAACTTTATAGTCACTGTAAGTGCTAGCACACCTCCGTCTACCAACAAGTAGTTCCCTCCCTCAAGTCCCCACAAGAGGCAAATATTGAGAGGTCAAATTCTCTCAACATCAAGATGAAGACAATCTAACACATGGTCAAAACAATGAATATCATAATAAACTTTATCTTATTTCAATCTCATGCTAGGGTTTATCCATATCCCCAAGAAATATTGATCTACTCAGACATGGATGCAATCAACATCATGGCAAAGATAATGGAATCTATCATAGATGAATAGTACTTGTATAATTTCACAACGAGTATGGAAATTACAACAAGATCTAGACAAGATGTAGATGAGATTGATGAAGATGGTGGTGATGCAGTGGTTGGTGATGAAGATCGATGCCTTAGCCTCCCGGATCTGCGTAGGGTGAAGATGGATCCCCGGTGAATGTGTTCCCCCCCATCATTTGTCCTGATCCTGGTGAAATAGACATAAAATATGCACGCGAACGCCATAAAATACCAAGATCCTACCACTACAGTGGAAAATAATAATATAAAACATGATGCAAATATGCACTCATCAGCGTTGTCGATCCCGCCGCCTGCTTCCCGCCGTCCATCATGCTCAGGAGAAGGATAAGACTGCCACGGACGCCTCTACCTCGTCCCTATCTCCTCCCTCTTCCCAGAGACCTCTCTCTTCTCTCCCATACCAGGTTCCGAAACCCTAGCTTTGGGCTCCGCCGCTCGCCGTTGTTTTAAGCCTCACCGAGCCCCGCGAAGCAGCCCAGGTGCTTCGCCTCGATCCCCTGCTTCGACTCGCCGATGGAATCGAGCCTAGGCACCCGCAATCAGCCGCTTTGACCGTGTCTTCCCCGCCACCGATGACCACCTCCGCCGCCTTTGACGCCACTGCCGATCTCCTCCAGCCTCCCCAAGCCCTCTCTGCAACTGTGGTGAGCTCGCGGTCCGGAAGGATCTCTCCACCCTCTCCCTCTCGCTCCGACTAGAGCTTGCATCGCGTGCTGTCGTCTGCCACCGATGGCCTTCATCGCAGTCGTCGCTCCGGTGACCAAATCTGGGCGGAGCCGCCTCTAGCTAGCTTGTCTTGCCCCCTCTTCCGAACGCGCCTACCAGCGCAGCCCTGCATAGCCCCAATCGCCGTCGCCGCCATTGATCCGTGTCTCACTGTCCGGATGACGTCATGATGACGTCAAGCACGCAGGTCTGACCCAGTCAAACCCTGGTCCAGGTCCCACCTGCCCACGTGGACGCTGAGGTAGGGCCTCTGTCAGCCATTGTGGCTAGGTTAGCCCCGGTGTAAAGTGTTTTTCCAGTTTTGTTATATTTTTTAGAAATGGTTTAATAATTCCAGAAATTGTTATAATCTTATAAAATCAATATCTAATTAATTATAAGCCAGAAAATATGTATAATACATCAAAATATTCAGAAAAATGAGATCTATCTGTTAAAGCTATAATCATGCATTGTTAAGCAACTTCAATGACAAGTATAATTAGAATAACAAAGTAACCCTCACAGGTGCATGTGGGTTTTTTCCGAATTAGGGTCTATATCACTCGGAATACCGTTTAAATTGTCAAGCATGCTCTAGGGTTATATTTCAATACTAATCAACTTGTAATATCATCATCCTTGCTTGAGCATTGCATTAATACTATGTGTTGATTGTTTCCCTTTCTTTCCGGTGTTTGGTTCTTCTTCAGTAGAATACAATATCGAGGTCGAGATCTAAGACCGAGATCAACACCGTTGAAGCTCGAAGATAAATACTTGACCAACTGTAACCAAGTCAAGTACCAGATGTCCAAAGATCTACTTATTGGATATCAATAGGCAAAGGCAAGCAAAGCCCCACCATCATACAATCCTATGTTTTTTAAACTGTTTCAATTCTTGCCATGGTGCATACGATTCCACTGTGGTCTTTTATCGATAGATAGAGTATCCTATCTATTGCATTACTCCCTTTGAGCTTATATTACCTAATCCACTGCTCCTAGCATAACTAGGTTTGGCATGTGTGCACTTCTAGAGCTATTATCTGTGTCCTACTTAGCCATGCTTAGCTGTTAAGTCTGATTCATCCAGATGATGTATTAGATGCAGATAATATATTATGATAGGAGAACGAGATAAACTGATGAGGTGAGATCAGTGGTAAAGGTTAAACATGCTAAGGCTTGTATCGGAGACCACGGTGGGATGCGGTTTTTGTAGTCCCATGCTCGCCACCACTAGGACCCGAGTTCTTGCCTTTGGAACCGAGGTGAGCATACAACTACACGGGGCTTGGGAACCCCTCGACTGACTAACTTCCTAGTAGATTCCATGAGTCACATAGTTCGGGCGTTCCATTCGACATATGCGTTGAAAATGTTTTGAAAGATTTGGCGGGTGAAGGTGCATCATAACAGGTAGGTAAGCATGGCCGGGTTTCTTGGGGTGGATGGAGCCCCAGGTAAACCAATCTTGCCTCACATCTCTGAGGACCGGCTTTGGTATTTGACCCGTTATGGCAGAACCATCCTTAGGGCGTGACTCATGGTCTCAGCGAAAGCAAGGTAAAGGTCATGTCTAACCACCCTCTACCAGCCTTCCAAGGAAGAGGGATAATCATGTGGCATTAAGAGAAGGTTAGTACGTGTGGGTAAAGTTGTACACCTCTATAGGGTTAAATCTTTTCGAAAATCCATGTTCATGGTTATGAACGCTTGGTGACCGAATTCTAAGATCATAGAGAACTATAATCTAATCGTAAAACTTGGCAGATCAACGTATGCTTTAAGGATGCTTCCTCATGGGTATAAGGGGGTGATCCTAGATGAGGTTAGATGATGACTTGGTGGATATCAAAAGATGATGATCAATACTTTGGAGATGTCGCTCTATTATCCCCTTTAAAAATATTTTGAGTAGACGAGGTTCTTATCCCCTTGTTTTATAAACAAAGATGACTTTATGCAAAACAGCTCCACCAACCATAAGTCTTGCAGAGTACTCCCTGCACTCACCCTTGCTTTGTTGATACTTTTGTAGTAGAGTAAGTGCTCCCCTAAAGATGAGTTTGGTGCGACATCGACACTGACGAGTAGCCTGGGGTTCCTGGTCGGCAGCCTAGAATCTATGGGCTGGGACGTCATCGTTATGCTTCAGGCCTCTTAGGCCATTTATTAAGTTTGCTATACTTAATAGCATAATTTGACTTCCATTGTTTGATGTTTGTGGTTAGTGACCTCTGTTGTAATAATTTGGTTCTTTGCTCAGTTATGAGCTTGCTGTAATTTTTTTGTGTCGTAGGGTCACTGCTGTGTTATCGATTCTCCACTGGATATCCTCGAGCTCAAGGTTAAGCTTATGTCATTCGAAGTTCTAGGATTTGTTTAGCCCTGATCGCAGGGGTGTTACAATGGAGAAGGTGTAGCGGCGGCGCAAGGCTCTGGACGCAGAGAGATGTGTGTGGAATGATATTAGGGTTTACGCTTGTGTCGCTTATTGATACGTCGTAAACGTATCTATATTTTTGATGTTCCATGCTTGTTTAGTATCTACTTTGTGATATGTCGGAAACGTATCTATAATTTTTGATGTTCCATGCTTGTTTAGTATCTACTTTGCTTTTCTTTGTCTACACTTTGAGGTGTTTTATATGTTTTCTGGAACTAACCTATTAACAAGTTGCCACAATGCTAGTTGCCTGTTTTCTTCTGTTTTTGGTTCCAGAAAGGCAGAAAATCAATATTCTCGGAATTGGACGGGACAAAAGCCAAAGTCAATATTTTACCGTGGGCGACACGAAGTCCAGAGGAGAGACGGAGGGGAGAGCTAGGGCTGCCACACCCCCTAGGCGCGACTAGGGTGGGCCCGCGCCTGGGCAGTGTGGGCCCTCTGGCCGCCTCCCAGCCTCGCCTCTTCGCCTATAAGAATCCCCCGATGTAGAAACCCTAGGCACCCGATCAAAACTCCAAGAAACCGTCTGTAGCCGCCACCACCATCGTCCCTAGATCGGGGGGGGGGGGATCTGAAGTTCTTCCCGGCACCCTGCCGGAGGGGAAATCATCCCGGAGGCCTTCTTCTCCGGTATGAAGCGTGAGTAGTTCCACATCGGACTATGGGTCCATGTAGTAGCTAGATGGTTGTATCTCCTCCTTGTGCTTTCATGTATAGATCTTATGAGCTCCATTCATGATCAAGATCTAATCTATTTGTAATAATGCGTGTTGTGTTTGCGGGGATCCGATAGATATTGAGATTACTATGTCAGATTGATTAATGGTTTTGTCTTATTGATTCTATCATGTCTGTGTTGTTTGTGATCTTGCATGCTCTCCGTTGTTAGTAGCTATCTTGGCCAAGTAGTTGCTAGTGACTCCACGAGGGGGTATTTATACTCGATAGTGGGTTCATGCCTATAATTTCCAAGGGAAGTGATAGAAATATCTTCGGTTGTAGATGTGATGTTGCCACTAGGGAGAAAAAAATGGTCTCTTGTTCATGGAACAAGTGGATTGTTCACCTTACACACTTTGCTTAAGCAGTTGTCTGTTGCTTGCAACTTAATACTAGAGGGGGTTCGGATGATAACCTGAAGGTGGAATTCTAGTCATAGATTCAATTGGATGGCGGTCTATGTATATTGTTGTATTGCCCAATCGAATCTCATAGGATCTTTTTGTCTAGTATTGCATTGTTATGCCTTGCTCAGTTCCTGTCAATTGCCCTACTATAATTTGTTTACCCTTCATGCCATGTTGTTTATCTAAGGAGAGCACCTCTAGTGCACTATGGACCCCAGTCCAATCTTTACCATTGATACATCTTCCACTGTTACTTGTTTACTTGCTGCAAACTATCATCACCTTCCACACCATATAGTTAATCCTTTGGTAGCAAACCGGTGAGCTTGACAAGCGCACTGATTCATTGGGGGTCTTGAGTTTGTGTTGTGCAGGTTTCCACGTTGCTTGCAACAACTTTGAGATGTTTCCTTCCTCCTTCTGGTTTGATAACCTTGGTCTCTACTGAGGGAAACTTGCGCTGTGCTGCATCATACCTTGCTCTTGGGGTTTCCAACGAAGCGTCCCACGACAACACCGGGTGCGTGCATCAAAAGATTTCTAGCGCGGTTGCCGGAGAGGCTAAGGACGTCTTCACAAGGGGAGTCCTCCTGAACCTTTATATTTACTTTGTTTTTAGTTTTCTTAGTTTCTTTTGCTTGGTTTTGTTTGCCTCTTTTTTTATAAAAAACTACAAAAAAATTAGTTTACTTTGGTTTGCCTTCTCTATTCAAAAACACACAAAAAAAATTAGTTCCTACTCTAGCTGCTGCTGCTGTTTTTGGCTTGCCCACCTTTGCCAAAATGAACTCTGCTGAGAACACCAAGTTGTGTGACTTCACTAGCACAAACAACAATAATTTCCTTAGCACTCCTATTGCTCCACCTTCTCCTGATGCTACCTTTTATGAAATTAAGCCCGCTTTGTTGAATCTTGTGATGGGAGAGCAATTTTCTGGTGCTAGTTCTGATGATGCTGCTGCCCATCTCAATAACTTTGCTGAACTTTGTGAGATACAACAGTATAAAGATGTAGATGGAGATATTATTAAGCTCAAGCTATTTCCTTTCTCCTTGAGAGGAAAAGCTAAAGAATGGTTGCTATCTTTGCCTAGAAATAGTATTGATTCTTGGACTACGTGCAAAGATGCTTTTATTGGAAAATACTATCCTCCTGATAAGATTATATCTATGAGAAGTGACATTATGAAATTTAAAAAACTTGATAATGAACATGTTGCTCAAGCTTGGTAAAGAATGACATCTTTGGTTAAGAATTGTCCCACTCATGGACTCACTACTTGGATGATTATCCAGACTTTTTATGCAGGTTTGAACTTCTCTTCAAGAAACCTGTTGGATTCATCTGCTGGAGGTACCTTTACGGGCATCACTTTGGGTGCTGCAACAAGACTCCTTGATAATATGATGGTTAACTACTCTGAATGGTACACTGAAAGAGCTCCACATGGTAAGAAGGTAAATTTCGTTGAAGAAACCTCCTCTTTGAGTGATAAGATAGATGTTATTATGGCTATTTCCCTTAGCCTATTTTGTTGCTCAAGAAGAGCAAGTTGATGTGAACTTCATTAGAAATAACAATTTCAACAACAATGCTTATAGGAGTAATTTTGGTGGTAAAAACTATAGGCCTTATCCTCCTAATAATGGCAATTCCTATGGAAACTCCTACAATAATGCTAGAAGTGCCCCCTCTAAACATGAATTCATGCTCAAAGACTTTATTAGTAAACAAACCACTTTCAACAAGGCTATAGAGGAAAAGATTTTAAATGTTGAGAAAAATATATCCTCTTTGTCTGAAGCACAGTCCTCCTTGATTAATAAAATGGCTGCTAAACCTGAAACCATGGAAAGTACCTTTGCTTCTACTCATGCCATACAAGTTACTATTGATGAAAATGTTAGACTGTTAGGTCAACTTCATGCTAAGTGGGAAAGGGAAGCTGAAATTGATAGAAACAATAGTGTGTGCACCATCACCACTAAACCACAAGAAGTCCCTATTCCTCCTCCTACCATGCCTAAGCCTAATGGGTCTACTACTAGTGATGCCAAGTTTGATTTTGATATAGATGGTTGCAATATTTCTGAAGTGATTATGTTCCTACAAAAGATTGCTAGAAGTTCTGATGCTAGTGATATGCATGTTGCTTTCACCAAACACATTACAGATGCTCTTGTGAAGATTAAGGAAGAGAAGCTAAAACACAAAGCTTCTATTCCTAGGAAAGTATAAGATAGTTGGGAACCCATTATTAATATGCAAGTGAATGACTTTGATCTCAAAGCTTCATGTGACCTTGGTTCTAGTGTCTCTATTATGCCTAGGAAGATTTATGAAATGCTTGATTTGCCACCTTTGGGAGATTGTTATTTGGATGTATCACTTGATGATAATGCTAAGAAGAAACTCATGGGGAGTATTAATGATGTTCTCATCATGGTTAACAATGCTTATGTCCCTGTTGATTTCTATGTTTTGGATACTGAATACAATGCTTCTTGTCCTATTACTTTGGGAAGACCTTTTCTTAGAACTGTTGGTGCCATCATTGATATGAAAGAAGGCACCATTAAAAATCAATTCCCATTCAAGAAAGGTATTGAACACTTCCCTATGAGGAGAGAGAAGTTGGTTTTTGCTCCTTCTTTGAGAGCAAGGTTTGATGTTAATGCTTCCTCATTTGAAAATACTTGATTTCTTGCTTCCTGTGCCTAACTTAAAGGCGTTAAAGAAAAGTACTTGTTGGGAGATAACCCAAGAGTTTCCTTGAGTCTTGGAAGTTATTGCTTCAGTAATGACCTCTCCTTATCCTTTTTGTTTGCTTTTTGTGCCAAGATTGACCTCTAATGAGAGGGAAGTAAGATTTGGGGAGTTGCTGTCCCGAAACAAATTTCTGTCCTCCACCATAAATATTCGTGAGGAGTCTATGTAAGTCGGATTGAGCTGAAAATGTACGAATAAATCCCCCAGTATGTTAGCTAACTTCCGTTAGTTCAACACATTTTTATTTGAGCAACAAAAGATTTTCGAAAAAATCGGTTTCAACCTGCTGGTCTGTTTTGACAGATTTCTGCCGTTATTTGCATTTGCTTCTTATTGATTCCTTTTTGAGTTCTCTTTTGGGGAATATATCTTTTTGAAGGAGTTGCTTCAGTATCTTGTGTTTTTAGTGAAAGTTTTGCTGTTCCAAAGCTTAGCCCAAAGGTCTATTATCTTTTGAATACACTAATATTGCTAATGAAGATTGTGTGAAGTTTTGTATGAAGGAAAAATTTCATGTGTAGAGAAAGAATGATGTAATGAGATGAAGAATGGACAAAAGCTCAAGCTTGGGGATGCCACCCCGGTGTCACCCAAGGAAATATCCAATAAGTACAAGCGTCAAAGCTTGGGGATTCCCAAGGCATCCCCTTCTTCATCAATAAAAAACTCAGGTCTGTCTAGACACTTCGTTTTTATTGTTTCATGCACTGTTGTGTTGTTCTTGGAGCATCTTAGTTTTTGTTTGCTTTGCTTAGTTTGTTTAGTTTACTTCAATAAAGTAGTTTGGACCCCCGTTCTCACTGTGTTGTTTCAAATAAGTCGATTGGTGTTGGAAAGGCGTAGAAAGTTCTTGCTTGGAAGTGCAAGAGGAGCTTGCATTGACTGTGACTTAGACTATAGCATGACATGCTAGGTGTTGTTTGACCTTATGCTTAGTGATTATTGTTGTAGCATGTCTTGTTCCAAACAATTGGGATTGCTTAGTGTGCCTTGAAAGAATTATGCGTTGTTTTAGCATATAAAAGCATAGTATTGTGGTATTCTCATTTGATGCTTTGTTTGGGTTGACTTGGCACATGCTCACACTATGTTATGACTATGAAAAAGTCACCATAGCCTCTATGATCATTTATTCCTTGACTTGTAGTACCACTCTATGCTTTGATTAGTAATGTTTTGTCGCTCTGCATGATTATGGCCACTATTGCTCTCTTAGTTGGTTGCTCCTAGTCCTTTGCTAGCCTCCACTTCTATGAGTAAGTTCTACTCATTCTTCCAACTCCCAAGAAACCAAGTTATTCCAAAGTGTCCACTATAAATTCCTATGCATGGTGTGTTACACCATTCCAAGTATATTCTTGTTTTCAGCTATCTTCCAATTAAAAGCTAGTTTGTTATGTGAAAACTTAGTGCTTAAAGCACTCACAAACTTGATGGCACACTTTATATTTTTTGCCCTAATAAACTTGAACCATTGTGTCGGCTATGTTGTATATGCTTGCACTTATACGTTGGAATTAGCAGAACCATGCTGTCACAGGGAACGTTTTCAACATTGCACTTGTACTTTGTACACAGTTGATAGCATGCTCTTTTGTCTATGGATGTCACCGGTGTGAAATAAAGAGGGAGCTTGTAAGTCCATGAGTTATGTATTTTGTGTTATAGAAACGCCTGGGCCGCTAGCCTAAGCCATGCCTAATCATGTGGAAACTTGCAGCATCACCATAATGAGCTATCTGTGAAGCATCCTCAATAAAAAGCTATGCACATAGTAAATAAAAAGATTGCTGAGATGCTCATTGTCTACTTGCCTTGTCATTTTGTGTTATGGGATAGCTCCTGTACCATGTGCAAGGGGTACCCCGTTGGCGGTTCTCTATGATACGCATGTACTTACTATGACAAGAACTTACATGTGACTGAAGTTGAGTAGCATGAGGTGTGGCCCTCGTATTCAAGGGACTTGAGATTGCCAACTTATACTTTGTCAAGCATATACTCCATAGTTTGTTCACTTTAACCTTAATCACTTCAAGATGCTTACGATAGAGGCAATGAGGGATGAAAGCTAACAAGTACCATAATTTTTGGAAGCTCTTTTTGAAACTTGAAATCCCCGCTTCCCTTTATGAAGGGCCTTTCTTCCACTATTATGTTGTGTCTCCACCTTCTACCTTTAGGAACCATTAAGAGAGCATAGTTGTCATTCTTAGTTCTATGTGCAATTTCCCAAAACTTATTGATTGATGCATATTGTGATATTGCTTGTTCTTGTGCTACTTGTATCTAGTCACTCTTATGAACTTTGAAGGTGTCCTATGCATCTATTTTCTACTCTATGAGGGACAAGCTAATTGCCACTGTGCCATGTTTTCTGTATGTGAAACAAACAAACGTTTTACAATGCATGCTATTCATGATCTTTGTATCCTTTCATGTTGCATGCATAGTTACTTTGTCTTATTGTTAGAACTCCATCTTTCATGCACACGTTTAGAGTTCTTTGATCCCAGCTTTCAATGCTTGCAAATGGTTTGATCTTGGTTTTGATGGTGCATGTCACCTCAAAAATTATTCTTTTATCACTTACCTACTCGAGGACGAGCGGGAGTTAAGCTTGGGGATGCTTGATACGTCAGAAACGTATCTATAATTTTTGATGTTCCATGCTTGTTTAGTATCTACTTTGCTTTGCTTTGCCTACACTTTGAGGTGTTTTTATATATTTTCTGGAACTAACCTATTAACAAGTTGCCACGGTGCCAGTTGCCTGTTTTATTCTATTTTTGGTTCCAGAAAGGAAGAAAATCAATATTCTCGGAATTGGACAGGACAAAAGTCAAAGTCAATATTTTACCGTGGGCGACACGAAGTCTAGAGGAGAGACGGAGGGGTGAGCCAGGGCTGCCACACCCCCTAGGCGCGGCCAGGGTGGGCCCGCACCTAGGCAGGGTGTGGGCCCTCTGGCCGCCTCCCAGCCTCGCCTCTTCGCCTATAAGAAGCCCCCGATGCAGAAATCCTAGGCACCCGATCAAAACTCCACGAAACCGTCTGTAGCCGCCGCCACCATCATCCCTAGATCGAGGGGGATCTGAAGTTCCTCACGGCACCCTGTCGAAGGGGAAATCATCCTGGAGGCCTTCTTCTCCGGTATGAAGCGTGAGTAGTTGCACCTTGGACTACGGGTCCATGTAGTAGCTAGATGGTTATATCTCCTCATTGTGCTTTCATGTATAGATCTTGTGAGCTCCGTTCATGATCAAGATCTAATCTATTTGTAATCATGCATGTTGTGTTTGCGGGGATCCGATGGATATTGAAATTACTATGGTGATTAATGGTTTTGTCTTATTGATTCTATCATGTCTGTGTTGTTTGTGATCTTGCATGCTCTCCGTTGTTAGTAGCTATCTTGGCCAAGTAGTTGCTAGTGACTCCACGAGGGGGTATTTATACTCGATAGTGGGTTCATGCCTATAGTTTCCAAGGGAAGTGACAGAAATATCTTCGATTGTAGATGTGATGTTGCCACTAGGGAGAAAAAAGGTCTCTTGTTCATGGAACAAGTGGATTGTTCACCTTACACACTTTGCTTAAAGCAGTTGTCTATTGCTTGCAACTTAATACTGGAGGGGGTTCGGATGATAACCTGAAGGTGGAATTCTAGTCATAGATTAAGTTGGATGGCGGTCTATGTATATTATTGTATTGCCCAATAGAATCTCATAGGATCTTTTTGTCTAGTATTGCATTGTTATGCCTTGCTCAGTTCCTGTCAATTGCCCTGCTGTAATTTGGTTACCCTTCATGCCCTGTTGTTTATTTAAGGAGAGCACCTATAGTGAACTATGTACCCCGATCCAATCTTTACCATTGACACATCTTCAACTATTACTTGCTTACTTGCTGCAAACCATCATCACCTTCTACACCATACAATTAATCCTTTGTTACAGCAAACCGGTGAGCTTGACAATCTCACTGATTCATTGGGGAAAAGTCTTGATTTTGTGTTGTGCAGGTTTCCACGTTGCTTGCAACACCTTTGAGACGTTTCCTTCCTCCTTCTGGTTCAATAACCTCGGTCTCTACTGAGGGAAACGTGCTGCTGTGCTGCATCATACCTTGCTCTTGGGGTTTCCAACAAAGCGTCCCACGACAACACTGGGTGCGCGCATCACTTTGCTTTGCTTTGTCTACAATTCGAGGTGTTTTTATATGTGTTCTGGGACTAACCTATTAACAAGATGTCACAGTGCCAGTTGCCTGTTTTCTGTTGTTTTTTGGTCCTAGAAAAGTCAGAAAATGAATATTCTCGGAATTGGACGGGACAAAAGCCAAAGTCAATATTTCACCGAGGAGAACACAGAGCCAGAAGATGAGACGGAGGAGGGCCGTGAGGGGCCCACACCCCCTGGCCATGTGGCCAGGCCTAGCCTGCGCTTGGGGGGTGTGGCCACCTCGGGCACCCCCTTGGTATCCCCCTTCGCCTATAAGAAGCCCCCGATACCTAAACCCTAAGTACCCGATGAGATCTCCACGAAACAGTCTGTAGCCGCCGCCACCATCGTCCCTAGATCAGGGGGGATCTGAAGCTCTTCTCGTCACCCTGCCGGAGGGGAGAGATCATCCCAGAGGCCTTCTTCATCACCATTCTAGCCTCCGGTATGATGCGTGAGTAGTTCACCTTGGACTATGGGTCAATGTAATAGCTAGATGGTTGATTCTCCTATTTTGTGCTACCAGTTTAGATCTTGTGAGCTCCGTTCATGATCAAGATCATCTATTTGTAATCATGCATGTTGTGTTTGCGAGGATCCGATGGATATTGAGATTACTATGTGAGATTGATTAATGGTTCTATCTTATTGATTCTATCATGTCTGTGTTGTTTGAGATCTTGCATGCTCTCTGTTTCTAGTAGCTATCTTGGCCAAGTAGATGCTAGTGACTCCAAGAGGGGGTATTTATGCTCGATAGTGGGTTCATGCCTCTATTGAATATGGGGAAGTGACAGAAATCTCTAAGGTTGTAGATGTGATGTTGCTACTTGGGAGAAAATAACAATCTCTTGTTCATGGAAAAATTGTATTATTTACTTTACACACCTTCCTTTAAGAAGTTATCCGTTGCTTGCAACTTAATACTGGAGGGGGTTCGGATGATAACCTGAAGGTGGATTGTGTAACATCCCAGCATTAGAGCTTAGAGATAAGCTGAACACATATGTGTGCATTGCATTCATGCATAGAAAATCCGAATAATTTTCGCGCTTTTGAACAAAACTTGTCAAAGTGATTGAAGCTTCTCTTAACTTGATGGAATTGGAGTAGATCATCAAGTTGACTGCGATAAGTTTCAATATGAACTTTGCTAAAACCTTATTTTGGGTAAGGGAGATTTGATCTAAGGGTAGATCAAATGTAATAAAAGTTAAAACCCTAATAAATTACTTAATGGTTATATTTGATCCTTAAGTAATCATATCCTAGTATTCATTATACACTTATGAATACCAATTTATAAACATAACCTAAGTAATAGGAATGGAACAACTATATCTTAATCTCATCTCCTTATACCATGAGTATCATGGTAATACCTAACCCTACTTATTTAGTGAGATTAAGTAGGAAGGAAAGCAATTCAAGACCATTCACTACATATCCTTCTTTCCATATCAATCCTTATGGAATCCTATCTCAATATCTGTTGTTCATCAATATTGAGTAATCAACTATTGATTCACCAATTCTTAAACTATCAATTCTTGATCTATCAACTCTTGTCTTTATCATAACAATCACTCTAAGTCCTTAGAGAATGAAGTAAGAAGAGGTAGATGGTAATGCTAGTATTAGATATCATCTATAGGATGGCAGTGATTGAAGGAAATCAAATCAATATGGTAACAAAGAAGGTTACAAGGATGAATCCTGAAGATAAATACCAAGGAGTAATCCTATTGGATTAAGTAAGCATAGTCCATGAATAGCATCCCTTAATCCAATAGAGTACTAAGAATATAATTTCAATACAACTGTAATGTTGTATTGATGAAGCCTTAATTAGCCAACTGGAAACCTAAACCATAAAGGATCAAAGAATTCCAATGATCATGCTCTACTCACCAAGATTGAATGCTTATATCATGAATAAGTAACATTGGTGGACAGAACATGATTGACAACCTAGTATAGATATGTTATCCTAGGTTAGCCATGACAAGTCACATTAATATAATGAGAGGTTGGAGTATTAGTTACTCGAGTTAAGTCAAGACAAGATAGTATGATTAAGATGATGTTAGAACAACATTGGATTAAAGAAGTAGTGTATCTAGGAAAGGAATTCCTTAATTAGAAGTCTAGGATTATGAAGTATGGAAGATAGGAATTCTGGATAAAACACTAAACCCTAAATATTAACTAAACATCAATTCCATTTCATCTAATTGATCTATCATCTTTGAAAGAACATGTGAGGCCCCCGTGTGTGGTTTTGGTAATTAATGACAATCTTTATGGAATAATGTGTGTATTAAGTTATACTTGTAGGATTTGTCCATTGGCATCGCTTGGAGCTTGTGTTGGCTCCAAGGTTGATAATATGAAGAAGACGATGTGTTGTGCAAGCTCAAAATGCGTCATCTATAGAAGATCTCATGTTTTATGCTTGCCATCCTCGGTGATCATGGATCGATGATGAGGAATCAAGAAAGGCGTTCCATCTTGAGAAGGTCAAGTTCGTATACATCGAGCTCAAGTGGAATGCTCAAGGCAAAGGTATAATTTTGATAGGTTTTCCCTTTTGCCGGTCTCTTGTTGTGTGTGGGAGACCGGGTTTGGGATAGATAACCGTACTATCAAGAGGGGCTCTCGAATGAGTAATTCGGTCACATCGTTCGGAGAGAGCTCAAACCTCTGCATACTTGCATCATCATATTTGGTTGCTATTTTGTCTTGTCCATGTGAGGATTTATAGCTTGTGGTAATCTCCATAACAAGCTCTTGGTCATCAAAATCGGATCTTCCATTTGTATCTTATTGCGATTTTGATCTTGGCGGTTTTTCGGTCTCTCACCAAGTGAGGCATCTCACATTTTTATACTTGATACTTTCTCACTTGGTGATAACCAATATTTTCACTTTTTATAGGGTAGCTTGTGTTGTCCTATTTCCAACGCAATTGGAATCGGGTCAATCGGAGCTACCATTCAAAAGTTATCACGGTTTGAATATTTGCCTATTCGATTTGAAAAAGGAAAAGGAAAGAATTCTGTCTGGGCCGACCGGTACTACCGGGCCGAGTACCGGTCGACCCAGTGCGCGGCCTAGCTCTCAGAACAGTCCGGCTGTGGCTTCCGGTCCTACCGGCCTAGCCCGGTAGTACCGCCCGGGTGGGCCGGTACTACCGGCCGACCCACTTTGCTTCCCAGCATAGTCTGCGCTAGTCTGGCCCGCTGCAGATCTTCCTCGCGAGCCGCGGTGCTCCCTCGCGTGTTTCGCCACCGCCACTCCTGCGCTCAGCCCCGCGTAGTCCTGCCCGCTTGCCCCCCGCGCGCGCTGCTGCTGGGCCCAGCTGCTGTCGCGCATGCTGAGCCTCGCGGGCGTTGACCCTAGCTGCTGCGCGCTGCACTGCTTGCTGCTGGCGCTGCAGCTGCTGCTGCTTGGCGTCACCCGCGCGCGCGCCTGCATCGCTGTTGCTGCTGCCTAGCACGCCTGCAGCTGCTGCCGCTGCGTCTGCGCTGGGCCCAGCTGCCGCTGCCTGCTGGCTGCTTCCGCCAATCACGCGCTCGCCTAGCCCTGCTGCTGGTCTATTTTCGTTCTGAAAAATGCCCCAAACGGCTAGTTTTTCTGGGCCACTATTTATAGGCTTTGCCCGTTTTCAGTTTAGACAGCTCCTCCCTTATCTATTAGGCTAAACTTTGTCCACACTTACTCTATATCTTGAAGCTTGCCTAATCTTTTCCCTCCGATGATTCTTGCCCATTTTTGAGTGGAAGAGAGAGGAGATCTAGATCCGTGTTTTGACCTAACCGATTTATCTCTTTGTGAGTGCATCTTTGGGGATCTATATTTTGGGGGATTTTGTGTCTCTCTTTGATTCCTCCTCTCTTGTTCCCCCAATAGCTTTAGTACCTTTGTTGGAACTTGAGAGTGAGGGATTTGAGCACCTTTGTGGTGTTCTTGCCATTTGCATTTGGTGCATCGGTTTGAGTTCTCCTCGGAGGATTTGGTTTGAGTTGCACATTGGAGCTTGTTCCTCTTGGGTTCTTGGAACCCTAGACGGTTTTGTGGCCTTGGTGGCATTGTGGCCTTGCTGGCATTTGTTGAGGCCTTTTGTGGTGTTTGTTGGGAGCCTCCAATTAAGTTGTGGAGAAGTGCCCCAACCTTGTGAGAGGTTCCGGTTGCCACCGACAAGTGCACCGATAGTGGAAGCGTGGATCGATCCTGTTGGGGTGAGATTCATCGGAGAATAAGGGAGGCCTTTTGTGGCATTGGTGGTTTGATACCACCCCCTCTCCAAACGAGACGTACTCCATGTTGGGAGGAACTCGGTAAAATATCAGTGTCCCCGCGTGCCTCGGTTATCTCTATACCCGATCTCTTTACTTATGAACTTTACATTCTGATAGCCTTCGTGCTTGAAGTAATATATATCTTGCTATCACTTTGTTGCTTGTATTGCTTAGCATAAGTTGTTGGTGCACATAGGTGAACCTTAGTTGTTCTAGGTTGTGCTTAACAAAGTAACACTAGTTTTATTCCGCCTTTGTTGAGCCACTCTAGGAAAAGTTTTAATCGCCTATTCACCCCCCTCTAGGCGACATCCGTATCCTTTCAATCTTGTTTCCACAATGGTTTATAGGAATATTTCCCTATAGCAAATCACTTAAGCACATCTTTGTCATTTCCAACTATCATGCTCACATGTGCTTAGGAACTATCTTAACTAATTCTTCCTCATAAACCATTATAGAAAATAACCTTATTATTTTTAAAAAAGGTGATAACAATAATGATTACAAACATAAAGACAATATGTTTTACCCATTGATATTTATTCATATTAATAAAAGATATAAGTATAATAAGAACCCTAAACCCTAGGGTAAGTAATTATAATTCACACCCTAACTCTTATGATAGTTATCAAAAAGGAAATATAAACCTTGGTATTTACTAGATTCATGAGAATGATATTAACCACATTAAATCCTTAGGATATCATGCCTCAAATAAAATATATAGGATCATTATATAAAATTTTACCTCCAAACTAAGAGCTAACTAAAATTAAGTTTTATGAGCAAATAAGAAAATATTCTAAAATAAATCCATGGCTTATTATGGAAAGAAAAATTTAATAATAAAAGCCCTAACAAAACATTAATTAAATACTGACTCCCATGAGTGGAATAAAGAAAATAAATTATAAAGATTCACAAAATAAATTTCAATGAATATTATTTGCTGTTGCAAGTATTCAGCAAATAAACCCTATAAGGAAATTTAAATCAAATGATCTAATTCAAATCTAAAAATGAAAACAGAATATTGAAAATGTAAAAGAAAAGGAAAAGAAACAGATTAGCCCAGTTCTTGGCCGAGGCCCATTTCTCTCCCTACCTATCCACCGCCCAGTAGCAGCACCCTTCTTCCTCTACTCATTTCGCCATGGTCCAACAACAGCCCATTCCGGCCCAGTACCCCTTCGCTCTTTCTATTCGTCGTCGTCTCTGTCGACGGATGCGGGAAGCAGCTCGCTGTCGAGCTCCGTCGCGCCAACGAGCGTCAAGATGCGCACCCCCGCTCTAGGGGCTCTATAAGAAGGTCACAACGTCGTGTGGAGAAACCCTGGACGCCACTCTTTCCTCTATCCCTTTATCCCTCTCAAGTTTCTTGCGGCAACCGAAACCCTAGCCACCACCATCGTTAGTAGAGTTCGTCCCGGAGTCCGTGGGGTGGTCGAGGAGAAACGCCAGCATGCGTAGATCATCTGTGAGGAACACATCATCAAGGGAGCTCGGGGGCGATTGAATTTTTCCGTTCCCTTTCATCATCCTTCATCAGAATTCTCGTTGGGGAGTCCGCATCCGACCACACCAGGCCTCAATGATCATCGTACAAGAATCAGGGTAAGCTCCTGGTTCGAAAGAACCCTCTCCTGGACCTCCTCGTCCTCTGTACCGACCTATCACCAAGCGCTGTCGTGCTTGTTCCGTTGTCGTCGTCGCCGGTGAGGTTACAGACCGCCCCAGAACTCCGCGCCGCCGTTTTTAGGTAGCCTAGGAATAGGAGCTTCCGAATCATGCAGGAACTCATCACCGCATGCATCGTAGTGCTGCCACCGTAGGGTCGCCGGCGTCGGTTGAACACCACCGTGTGTAAGCCAATCAAATCCTGGCGGGCAATGCCTCACTGAGGTGGCGTGTGACGTGGCCCCTGGCCCATGTGTCATCCTCTGTGGGTAAGAACTAGTCTAGTAACAAATGTATTTGCTAGATCCAAGTTTATGACGTGGCCACTGGCCCAATGGTCAGTGACTTGGGTAGGTTTAGTATAGGTGTAAAAAGATCTGTGTCCGTTTAGTAAATTGGTAAAACAATATTAATTCAAATATAAATATTTCCTGAAATGTAATAAAGGAATTAAAACTTGTTTAATTAATAACTTTTGATTTATAATTCAGAAAAATTTGTATAATATATGAAAAATTGTAGAAAAATAAAATATATAACTTAAAACTATTATCAAACATTATTATGTTAACAATTAAAATAATTATTATTTAATAAAGATTTTATAAGTTTTAATACTTTGATAAATCATATTTTAATATTAGTAAATGTTAAAAATATAAATAAAATACCAAAAATCTTAGAAAGATAAAAACTATAATTTTAAAACTATAACCATACATTATTATTTCACTTAATTAAATATTTGTTATTGATTAAGTATTTATAAAGTAATAAATCTTATAAAAATCATATTTTATTATTTTTAAATAACAAAAATAAGTGTAATATACCAAAATGATCACAAAAATAATACCTATATGTTAAAAATATAATATTCCACTTTTAAGTTAAATAAAAAGTTAAACACTTTAATAACTTGAATTTAAACCTATTTCTTTAGTTAATAATTCATATAATGTCAAATAAAATTTGTTAATATTTCTAAAATTAGACAATTGAGTCTAATAAATAGTTTTAGTCTTCAATATTGATAATATGAAGTCAAAATAGTTCAATACATTTTAAATACAATTTTGTTGAATTATCTTTCATCCATAAGTGTAGATTATTTCTTAAAAAGATTCTTATCCAATATAAAATCTCCAAGAATAATTTTGTAGTAAAACCTACTCCAATACTTCAACTACAATTTATAAACCAACCAAAACACTATATTGAATCCATAAGTAGCTAAGTAATATTATTTCCTTCTTTACAAACTATAACCACTCATCCATAAAAAAGAAAATGATTCTATTCCACTAAACAATTAGGAAATCACTATTCAAATAGAAGTGTTCCCCTTCTTAAAGTATCCTTAGAGAAACATTATAAAGTACACCTGGTACAAATAACATAAGCAATATGCCTTAAGTCCATCTATGTACTTAAAGTTAACTTTAGTCTATAATACTTTAATACCATACTAAAGACTTCGTTATGTGTTTTATAGTTAACTTTAGTCTATTATAATTAAGTTATAAAGCATCCTAATACGAAACTAACCAAGTTAAAAACCAAGATAGATAAGTCTCAAATACTACTAATATCGTTATTCAAATAAAGAAATTCTTTCATACTTAAAGACTATAACTTGAAAGAACACCTAATAAGGTTAACTTAAAATTTAAATACTTCTCTTTAGCTAAATAAGATTTTCTTCAAAAGTTATTCTTTTAAGATACATTATAAAGCAAGACATAAGTGTTCCTCTAAAGACTCTAAATGATGATCAAACCTGGTATACACAGTCTTTAGGAACCTTCCATACTTATATGTTTTATTATGGTATGCTACTTGTGATGTTTACATATCGTTTCACACACACTCACAAACCTTCATAAGAAGCACAAGTATGAAACTTATCTAAAAGGGAAACACATTCTAAAGTAACCATTTTCAGTACCCAAACCCTAGAACAACGTTAATCCCGGGATTCGCATTCATAAAGTGCATTACACTACTTATGCATAAGAGCATTTTGCTTATTTAAACATTAGTCCTTACCAGACTAATGATGCTGATTTCAGATATTGGATCTTTTATACTGTCTCGAAGACCGTGAGTGCATAATCTTGCAATCACAAAAGGCAAGTTCACACTTGCTCATGTCCTTTTATTATTTTCTGTAAAGTATTTTGCAAATCTAGTGTTGTCATCACCTGCATTTGAAAAAGTTCAGAAAACACTATTTTTTATAATAATGTGAACCATTGGTTACTGATCCAGGGTGATCAGCTAATCTATTAAACCTGGTAGTTGGAATACCACTGCTCAGGAATATATCACCTAGGACTTAACAACCAATGTCGCCAGTGATTCTTGCGCCGTATATTACGCGTTGACCATGAGATTTGGAATGGGACGGAGAAGTCAGCTGTATCATTTTCCTCTTGTATGGAGGCAAGACGACCTTAATGTGACGCTGTGATTCCTTGTGCGGATCCAACATATGGGTGGGCACCCTTACGCCCCACACTTTTGGTGTCTAGATTATCTATGGATGGTGTTTAGTGGATGGACCATTTAATATGGCACTCGCTAGGGCAACACCAGGGCATAGAGTCTTCAGGAACTCATCAGGGTTTTAGCCTGCCCGAAAGGGGGGCTTAACGAAGGTGAGCCAACCCCGAAGGATCGTGCAGACATATGAGGTCGCGGAGAGGGATCATCAGAATCTAAAGTTCTTCAATGAAGTCAACATATACACCAACTCAAGTGAAGACGAAGTTACTAATTAGATAGGAATATAATCTCTAGCCATCGAACCTATTTCTGTAGCATATTGCAATAGCAGCAATGCCAGACCATTAGTTAAAATATTAGTCTGATTATTATGATAGTTTTTGAGTTGTTTATCTCTGATTCTTCTTTGTAAGAAGTTTCTTTCTCTCTCTTTAACCTAGAGTGTTCTCTGGATCTTGTGTAAAGAGTTGAGTTGTAACCTATAGTCATGTCTTGGACCTGTTGTGTTTCTGTTGTACCACTCCGAGAGATGTAATACTAGTGAACGGTGTTTCATTAGTGTTATGTCAACGACTATAGTGTACTACATCATGCAATGGTATGCTAGGTCACCGCAGATTGCTAGTCATAGATGCAGTTGGATGCCGGTCTATGTATATTGTTGTAATGCCCAATCAAATCTCATAGGGTCATGACTGTCTAGTATTGCATTATAATGCCTTGCTCTGCCCTGTCAATTGCCCCGTTGTAATTTTTTACCCAGCATGTTATGTTGTTATTCTTAAGGAGAACACCTCTAGTGAACTATGGACACCGGTCCAATCTTTACCATTGTTACATCATCTACTGTTACCATTTACTTTCTACAAGCCACCATTGCCTTCCACACAATACGTTTAATCCTTTGTTTTCAACAAACCTGTGAGATTGACAACCTCACTGTTCGTTGGGGCAAAGTCTTGAGTTTGTGTTGTGCAGGTTTCCAAGTTGCTAGCAACACCTTTGAGTCGTTTCCTTCATCCTACTGGTTCGATAACCTTGGTTTCTTTTTGAGGGAAGACTTGCTGCTGTGCTCATCATACCTTCCTCTTGGGGTTTCCCAACGAATATCTACAGTGATCTGAGCCGCCATCAACGAGTTTTCTGGCGCCGTTGCCGGGGAGGCTAAGGAAGGCTTCACAATGGGAGTCTTTCACAACCTTTCTCTTTACTTTGTTTTTGTTTTGCTTAGTTTCTTTTTCCTTGTTTTGTTTACTTCTTTTTATCAAAAATTCAAAAAAATAGTTTCTACTCTAGTTGCTAGTCTATTATTGCCTTGCTTTTCATGCTTTCTATCAATGGATGGTTTCTTTGAAACTAGTTCTTATTGGCAAGGTGGGATCACAGAAGAACAAAAGTATTATTATAAGGAACACCGTTTGTCACAAAAAGGGAAACACTTATGGGAACAAATTGATAAGTTGAATACTATTGCTAGAGACGTGTGCGCTACTTATAATGTTACTTATTGCTTTGATAAATCTTGTTGCTGTAGGAGGTATAAACACCTCCCTTTTCAATGTGAGTATAATGATAATGTTACCATATCTTCTTATGTTAAATGAAATTATGATTTTTATGACGTGGAACAAATTGAATAATTTATTGCTTGGAAGGGTGCATTTGAACTTGCTAGTTTGCTTGAAAATACTGATAATTCACCTTATGAATATGAGGTTTATGATATACTTAAATTTTTATTTGATAATTATAAGGAAGAAAATGGCTATATTCTTAAACATTTTAATAGATGATTTCCAAAAATGGAAGAGACTAATGCCTTGCAGGAGCCTATGGAAGAAGAAATTGATGAACCTGAAAGCTCATTAGATGAAAAAGAGGAGAGTGATGAACAAAAGGAGGAAGAATGGATTAGATACCCATGCCTACCTTCTAATGAGAGTAACTCTTTAACCCTTACATTATTTGATTGTCCCCCATGCTTACCAAAGGAGGATGAATGTTATGTTCTTATGGATTCTTTTGAAATATCTGCTATGGGTAAAACTTGTGATTATGCTCCTGTTATGCATGGTACTAAATATTTTTGCTTAGAAAATGTTTATGATAAAGCTCCTATATTGAATGATTAGTCACCTTATTATAAAATTGTTAAAAGTGGGTTTGAAAGTTTTAATCCCACTATTTTTGAGCTTGATAAAAATTATGTGTTTGTAAATCATGAAAAGCATACTTTATGTGATAGTTATGTTCTTGATTTTATTCACGAGTCTACTAAAAATTATTATGAGAGAGGAAAATATGGTTGTCGAAGTTTTCATGGTACTGAAACACCTCTCTATGTGCTGATATTTTTGAAGTTACTCTTGTTTTATCTTCTTATGCCTGTTACTTTGTTATTTGTGAATTTATTTGTGTACAAGATTCCTATGCATAGGAAGTGGGTTAGAATTAAATGTGTTTTGAATTTGCTTCTTGATGCTCTATTTTACTTCAATTCGTATTTCTTATGTGAGCATCTTCTCAAATTATGTTGCCTAACTTAAAGGCATTAAAAAAGTACTTCTTAGGAGATAACCCAATAGTTTTCTTGAGTCTTGGAAGTTATTACTTCTGTAATAACCTCCCCTTATCCTTTTTGTTTGATTTTTGTGCCAAGAATAACCTCTAATGAGAGGGAAGTAATATTTGGGGAAGTGCTGTCCCGAAACAGATTTTTGTGCTCAACTATAAAAATTCTTGAAAAAACTCTGAAAGTCGGATTGAGCTATAATTTTCTTAATACATCCCCAAGTTGTTAGCTAACTTTCATTAGTTCAACACTTTTTGATTTGAGCAACATAAGGTCTTCGACAAAATCGGTTTTCACCTTCTGGTCTGTTTTGACAGATTTCTGCCATTATTTGCATTTGCTTCTTATTGATTCCTTTTTTGGTTGCTTTTGGGAAATTAAGATTTTTGAGGGAATTGATACAGTAGCTTGTGTCTTTAGTAAAAGTTTTGCTGTTTTGAAACTAAACCCAAAGTTCTATTATCTTTCGAATGCATTAATGTTGCTAATGAAGATTGTGTGAAGTTTTGTATGAAGGAAAAAATTTAGGTGTAGGGAAAGAATGATGTAATGAGATGAAGAATGGACAAAAGCTCAAGTTTGCGGATGCCACCCCATTTCACTCCAAGAAATATTCAAGAGGTACAAGCGTCAAAGCTTGGGGATGCCCAAGGCATCCCCTTCTTCATCAATAAAAATCTCAGGTCTTTCTAGACACTTCGTTTTTATTGTTTCATGCACTGTTGTATTGTTCTTGGAGCGTCTTATTTTTTGTTTTTTGTTTGCTTAGTTTTCTTGAATAAAGTATTTGGACCCCCATCTTCGCTGTGTTGTTTTAAATAAGTTGATTGGTGTTGGAAAGGAGTAGGACGTTCTTGCTTTAGTAGTACAAGAAGGAGCTTGCTTTGACTGTGGCTTAGACTTTATCATGTCATGCTAGATGTTGTTTGGACCTTATGCTTAGTCATTATTACTGTAGCATGACTTGTTCCAAACAATTAGGATTGCTTAATGTGCCTTGAAAGAATCATGCGTTGTTTTAGCATACAAAAGCATAGTATTGTGGTATTCTCCTTTGATGCTTCGTTTGGGTTGACTTGGAACATGCTCACACCATGTTATGACTATGAACCAGTCACCTTAGCCTCTATGAGCGTTTAGTTTTTAACTTGTGGTACCACTTTATGCTTTGATTAGTAATGTTTTGTCGCTCTGCATGATTATGGCCATTATTGCTCTCTTAGTTGGTTGCTACCAGTCTTTTGCTAGCCTCCACTTGTATGAGTAAGCTCTACTCATGCATCCAACTCCCAAGAAACCAAGTTATTCCAGTGTCCACTATAAATTACTATGCATGGTGTGTTACACCATTCCAAGTATATTCTTATTTTATCTATATTCAAATTAAACTTGTTATGTGAAACTTAGTGATTAAAGCTCTTAGAAACTTGATGGCACACTTTATTTTTCTTGCCCCTAATAAACTTGAACCATTGTGTCATCTATGTTGTATATGCTTGCACTTATACGTTGGAATTAGCAGAACCGTGCTATCACGGGGAACACTTTCAACACCTGTAAATATCTACCTAGTTGATATCATGCTCTTTTGTTTATGGATGTCATCGGTGTGAAATGAAAGGGGAGCTTGTAAGTCCATGGAGTTATGTATGTGTGTTAGAGAAATGTCTGGGCCACTAGCCTAAGCCATGCCTAATCATGGTGGAAACTTGCAGCATCACCATTGTGAGCAATCTATGAAGCATTCTTCTTATAAAAAAGAGATAGAAAAAAGAGATTGAGAAAAAAAATATGAGAAAAGAGAGAAAAAACACCATTTTAACATGGTAGATAAGAAGATTGCTGAGATGCTCATTGTCTGCTTGCCTTGTAATTTTGATATGGGATGGCTCCTGTATCATGTGCAAGGGGTACCCTATTGGCGGTTCTCTATGATACACATGTACTTACTATGACAAGAACTTACCGGTGACTAAAGTTGAGTAGCATGAGGAGCGGCCCTCGTACTCAAGGGACATGAGATTGCCAACTTATACTTTGTCAAGCATATACTCCATAGTTTGTTCACTTTAACCTTAATCACTTCAAGATGCTTATGATAGGGGCAATGAGAGCTGAAAGCTAACAAGTACCATAATTTTTGGAAGCTCTTTATGAGACTTGAAATCCCTGCTTCCCTTTATGAAGGGCCTTTCTTCCACTTTTATATTGAGTCTCCAACTTCTATCCTTAGGAACCAATTAAGAGAGCATAGTTGCCATTCTTAGTTCTATGTGCATTGTCCCAAAACTTATTGATTGATTCATATTGTTGATATTGCTTGTTCTTGAATTATTTATATCTATTCACTCTTATGAACTTTGAAGGTGTCCTATGCATTTATTGCTACTCCATGAGGGACAAGCTGGATGCCACTATGCTATGTTTTCTGTATGTGAAACAAACAAACATCTTTCAATGCATTGTTATTCATGAATCTTTGTTTGTATCCTTTCATGTTGCAGCATAGTTGCTTTGTCTTATTGTTAGAACTTCTTGTTTCATGCTCATGTTTAGAGTACTTTGATCCTAGCTTTCAATGTTTGCAAATGGTTTGATCTTGATTATGATGGTGCATGTCACCTCAAAAATTATTCTTCTTATCACTTACCTTCTCGAGGACGAGCAGGAGTTAAGCTTGGGGATACTTGATACGTCGTAAACGTATCTATAATTTTTGATGTTCCATGCTTGTTTAGCATCTACTTTGCTTTGATTTGTCTACACTTTGAGGTATTTTTATATGTTTTTTGGGACTAGCCTATTAACAAGATGCCACAGTGCCAGTTGCCTGTTTTCTGTTGTTTTTGGTCCCAGAAAAGTCAAAAAATGAATATTCTCGGAATTGGACGGGACAAAAGCCAAAGTCAATATTTCACCGAGGAGAACACAGAGCTAGAAGACGAGACGAAGGAGGGACGCGAGGGTCCCACACCCCTAGCCGCATGACCAGGCCTGGACCACGCCTAGGGGGTGTGGCCACCTCGGGCAACCCCTCGGTCTCCCCCTTCGCCTATAAGAGGCCCCCGATACCTAAACCCTAAGTACCCGATGAGATCTCCACAAAACAGTCTATAGCCGCTGCCACCATCGTCCCTAGATCAGGAAGATCTAAAGCTCTTCCCGGCACCCTGCCGGCGGGGAGAGATCATCCCGGAGGCCTTCTTCATCACCATGCCAGCCTCTGGTATGATGCGTGAGTAGTTCACCTTGGACTATGGGTCCATGTAGTAGCTAGATGGTTGTTTCTCCTGTTTTGTGCTACCATGTTTAGATCTTGTGAGCTCCGTTCATGATCAAGATTATCTATTTGTAATCATGCATGTTGTTTTTGCAGGGATCCGATGGATATTGATATTACTATGTCATATTGATTAATGGTTCTATCTTATTGATTCTATCATGTTTGTGTTGTTTGAGATCTTGAATGCTCTCCGATTCTAGTAGCTATCTTGGCCAAGTAGATGCTAGTGACTCCATGATACGTCGTAAACGTATCTATAATTTTTGATGTTCCATGCTTATTTAGTATCTACTTTGCTTTGCTTTGTCTACACTTTGAGGTGTTTTTATATGCTTTCTGGAACTAACCTATTGACAAGATGCCACAGTGCCAGTTGCCTGTTTTCTGCTGTTTTTGGTTTCAGAAATCTCAAAAATGAATATTCTCGGAATTGGACGGGACAAAAGCCAAAGTTCATATTTTTCCCTAAGCGATACAAAAAATCGAAGACGAGACAGAGGAGGAAACCAGGGTGGCCACACCCTAGGCCGCGCCCATAGGGGGTGTGGGCCCCCTGGCCCTCCACCGACCTTGCCTCCTTCGCCTATAAGAAGCCACCAGGGAGAAAACCCTAAATATTCCATCATACATCCAGAAAAAGTTCTGCTGCGCTGCCGCCACCAAAAGGGAGATTCGGGTGACAGAAAGTCTCTGTTCCAGCACCCTGCCGAGACGGGGAAGTGCCCCCGGAGCCATCTCCATCGATCTCCACCACCATATCCATCACCATTGCTGATTCCCATGATGAGGAGGGAGTAGTTCTTCCTCGAGGCTAAGGGCTCTACCGGTAGCTATGTGTTCATCTCTCTCTCTCTATGCATGATCTTGTTGTGGTCATGAGCTTTGTAATCAAGTAGATCTACTCTGTTACTCGAGTGCTTCAATAGATCTCTGCTCTCCCCATGTGTGTGAAAGTGACAGCGTGCACGCCATGGTGGCACCTAAGGATAGATTCTACATAAATACTCATTGTGCTTTAATAGATCTATGCTTTTCCCCACGTGTGTGAAAGTGACAGCGTGCACGCCGTGTGTGGCACTTAAGCTAGATTATACATATATGTTATGAGTTATATTTGGAGTTGGGTGTCTCTATGAAATTGTGGTGTTTGTTGGAACCATCTAGCGCTCAAGGTGACAGTGTGGGGTTATCTGGATTGGGAACGACGGACTTTGAGGAGTGCTGTTATAGCCCTACCGTGGATAGAGTGTCCAACCAGAGAGTAGTTAAGAGTAGTATCATGAAGAGAGGATATTTATATGAGAGAGTGTTCACTAGTGAAAGTATGATCCCTAGGCCTTGTTTCTAAACATTGAAACACTGTTTTCTACTAGATCTGTTGCATGTTTGCTTGCTTCCAGTCTTTTCCTCCATGCCATCAGCTATTTTTTAGCACCGTTACCACTTGTATTTCACTATCTCTTTGCCGAACTAGTGCACCTATATTGGGTGTGTTAGGGACACAAGAGACTTCTTGTATCTTAATTGCAGGGTTTCTTGAGAGGGATACCTTTGACCACTTCTTCCCCGAGTTCGATAAACCTTGGGTACTCCACTTAAGGGAAACTTGATGATGTTCTACAAACCTCTGCACTTGGAGGCCCAACAACTGTCTACAAGAATAGAAGTGCGTAGACATCACTCAAGAGGGGTATTTATGCTCAATAGTGGGTTCATGCCTCTATTGAATCTAGGAAGTGACAGAAATCTCTAAGGTTGTAGATGTGCCATTTCTACTAGGGAGAAAACAACAATCTCTTGTTCATGGAACAATTGTATTGTTTACTTTACACACCTTGCTTAAAGCAGTCATCTGTTGCTTGCAACTTAATATTGGAGGGGGTTCGGATGATAACCTGAAGGTGGATTACTAGTCATAGATGGAGTTGGATGGCGTTCTATGTATATTGTTGCAATGCCCAATCAAATCTCATAGGATCATGAATGTCTAGTATTGCATTGTTATGCCTTGCTCTGTCCTGTCAATTGCCCCGTTGTAATTTGTTTACCCAACATGTTATGTTGTTATTCTTAAGGAGAGAACCTCTAGTGAACTATGGACCCCGGTCCAATCTTTACCATTGTTACATCATCTACTGTTGCCGTTTACTTTCTGCAAGCCACCATAGCCTTCCACACCATACGTTTAATCTTTTGTTTTTTAGCAAACCGGTGAGATTGACAACCTCACTGTTCGTTGGGGCAAAGTATTGAGTTTGTGTTGTGCATGTTTCCAAGTTGCTAGCAACACCTTTGAGTCATTTCCTTCCTCCTACTGTTTTGATAACCTTGGTTTCTTTCTGAGGTAAGACTTGCTGTTGTGCTCATCATACCTTCCTCTTGGGGTTTCCCAACGAAGCTCTACAATGATCTAAGCTGCCATCACTTATGTAGCATCAGTCAAGTAAGACGTGGGGCGCAGCCCACGTCCGAGTTAGTAACAACCCACGTTCCGGAAAGATGCAATAATTTTCCCGAGAAGCAAAAAGATAAGATCGGCACCGAGACACAATTCCGCAAACCATGGCGCGCACGTCATGGCTATAGGAGAGGCGTGACGAGGTGGACGACGAAGGAGGAGGAGCGCATGTATGCCAGTCCTCTTCACTCACTTTAGGAGGCAGTGGAACACTTCACTATATATATATTGGTTCAACTCCTTCAAACTAGCAAGGTGGGACTAAACTTTGGTGTCACCTCTTGCTAGGCATGAACAGGCCTTGAGAATTTTAGAATTTGTATTGATCCATGGGCTAAAGCCCACAACCAAATTTCAACATGACACATTTCGACAAAAGTGTTTTGAAAGAAACATGGTTTAAAAAAATTATACTTTTAATGCTACATGTGCTTCGTCTTTTTAAATACTATGAACATGGTTAGACAAAAGTTAGGCTGACACTATGCACATATTTGAGGAGAAGGTGAAGTTAAAGAAATTATAAGTAGAATAGTTCATTGGCGAAAGGAATAGAATGTTTTTTTTTGTGCGAGCAACATATGTCGTAAGGTGCCGGCGACTTCAACGAACTACTCTAAGAGCGATGATAAGTCTGATGAGACCAATGTTCCTTTTGATGAGGTTTCTTACCATATTCTAATGAGTATGAATGGACAGTTGGAGGTGTTGATACGCGAGTACGCCCGGTTATGTTGTTGCCATCAAAGCTGAGCTAACAGATCCTAGCCGAAACTATAGATGGTTTATCTACTCTAATGTTGATCTAACAGAGAACCTATTTGGTGAAAAAAGGAAGATGATATATAACTGCGGTTGCTCGTCCCAATAAGTCTTTATTGCAGCAATATCATCAAGAAATCACCCTAGTTTGAATATTTAGTACTCCCTCCAACGAGGTACAATCTCGTCAATGCCCATTGTTATGGGCTTGGGTTTTGGAGAAGATGGGGATGCTGGAGATCGCGGAACGGTTAACAGACAAGCAACGCGGGGACATGAGGTTTACCCAGGTTCAGGCCCCCGGAGGGACAACCCTACTCCTGCTTGTATGCTCTTGATTATGACAGAATCGAGGATTACAGGGGTGCACAGATGCAATCTGGTGTGGGGTGCGTATGAGGTGAGTCGAGGTCCTCCTCGCCGTGCCCTCCTATCCTTTACATAGATAGGAAGGTCCCGGGCGTAGGTCGAGTCGGTTACAGATTAGGGTTTGTACCCTTTGAAATTCTATCTACTCTAGTCTTGTTCTCTAAGGATCCAAAGGCATCATGGGCTTGGGCCACCCGAAATCTCCACAGGCCGCATATCTTGGCGTGGGCCTTCCCTTGGGCTGGACCAGGTATACCAACATTGTGTATCCGTGGGGTATAACCATGTCAGTAGACCCCGAGTGTTCAGTCGAATCGTAGATTCGGCTGAGGACTCTTCAATCTTTCTAGTGCAATTGGACCTGTTTTTAAGAGAAAATGATTTAGTTCGTAGGGATTGTTGATGCGTGTGCCTGACTCTCCCAACGGATCAGGGCCAGCTAACTGTCATAGGACAAAACAACACGATCTTCTTCAGACTTGAGTCCCTAGACTCGAATCCGGAATGAATGCTGGCGTAATTCGACTCAGGCCGTTGAGGTCTTATAGGAGTCGAATCCCAGTGGTTTTCAAGTGATGTACCCAACGCGTCCGTCAGGATTTTCCGTCGTGCCTGTTGACACGGGATTTTACTGGCAGAGCGCAGTCAGGTGCGTTACCAGGTCATTAGATGATATCTGTAGGGCTTATCTTTGCGTCACAGACACAACATCTGAAATTTTATCACCACAGAGGTGTTTTGGGTGGCCAAGGAGAATGCTTCTCACTTAGCGTTAGAGTGGGCAAAGTTGCCAGAAAGATTTTGTTGTATTTTGATATGAAGGATCGTAGTCGAAGAATTCATAGGGTTGCGGCCAGCGCTCCCTATGGGAGTAGCTCCCAAGAGTCTATTCGAGTCGTAGACTCGAGCAGAGACTTCAGTTCAGTTGTTTTGAGTTTTGGGTCCGAAGGACACAATTATTTGGATGCTCGACCAATCCTCCCCATGGGAGTAGCCCCGCGAGTCCTTAGTGGAGTCGTAGACTCGACATAGGACTCGAAGGCCTCGCGCTTGGAGCCGTCGAAGTGCATCGTCCACGATTGCGTCATGTCCAGAGTGTCCGGCAGCTAGAGTTCCATCCAGTGGACGAGGAATTCAGGGAGGACCTGAGATTTGATGGCCTTGTGCCGCTCGTAGAGTATGTCTAGAGAAGACAGCTCGATGCCCCACAAGGCTACGCATCCCATGGCTTGGGGGTTGTTCAGGATGTTGGACAGTGGTGCCTCGTTGACGACCATGATCTGATGCTCCTGGAAGTAGTGGCTCAGCCAACGAGTCGTCATGAATATGCCATAGGCGAGCTTCTGGTAGTGAGGGTACCTCTGCTTTATTGGAGTCAGTTCGCTGAGGTAGTAGATTGGGCGTTGGACCCAGTGTGTCACATCCCAAAATTCTCAAAATTTTGAAATGTGAAAAAAATAAACAAACAAAAGAAACAAATGTTGAAATTTAGGGTGAAAAGAAACTTTTTTTTCTTCTAATTGGAAACATCAAAACCCTACTTGATCAAAATTTGAATGAAAAGGCAACAAACAATTTTTCAAACAAGTCAAATGCATCCCTGCATGGAATGTATCTTGAATTTAAAAGCACATGGAAAAGTTGAACCAAAACTCTAAACCCTAATAAAAGAATCATCATCAAGATCACTCTAAGACTATGGCTTTTCCCCTTATAAAAATTTAGCAACAAACATTCCTAAATGATCAAAAATGGTAAACAAAAATATTACAAAACCATGAGAATTGATTTCATTCAATTTGGAGCCATGGATAAAAACTTATGATTTTAATAAGTTAAAAGGAAATAATTCAATGATGAATAAAGCTCCTAACAAAAATCAACACTAAATTGAGAGCAAATTAATCCTAAAATGATTTTAAAAGATAAATAATTATTAAATAAAATTATACAAATTGGAATCACCAATTTTGCAACTATAAATAAAAAGATATGAATTATATAAGACAAAGAAAGAAAGAAAGAAAGAAATAAAAAATATTTAAAAGACAATTTAAATCTTGGCCAAATCCATAAGCAAATGGAATAAAAGTAATTCAAATAAAATAAAGGAATAAAAATTATTTGAATAAAATTATATGGGTTTGAACCATATTCAATTTTATTTAAATAAAGACAAAATGCCTCAGTTAATAAATATTAAATCACAAGAAAACATGTGGATTATTCCAAAGTGAATTAATTAATCAACACATATCGTGAATAAAACCTACTGAAAAGATTTGAAATTTATCTGAATTCAAATTGGGTTGAAATCAAATTGACTTGAATAAAAACCGAAAAAACTGAAAAAGAATAAGAATAAGAAAAGAAACGAAAACCCCCTGCCCCAACCCCTGGCCCAAAAATAAACCCAGTAACCAGCTCACCCGGCTCTCCCACTCTCCTCTCCCCGCAGAGCTTTTCTCACCGCACCCCTTTGTAGGGGTTTGTAGCATGGAAAACAAAATTTTCTACCGCATACAAATAAACAAGCCAAGATCTATCTACTAGATTGTAGCAACGAGTCGATAGAATAACTCACCCTCGAAGATTCCAAAGTGTTTAACGAGAGCGGATTCTCGTGGGTGATGTAGTCGTACTCTTCCCGATCTCAAGATCGCATAGACGATCCTTCCGGCGCTGCGTTCCGGCAACGCTTCCGCAGTCGGTCACACGTTCGGTACTCGACGAAGACCTTCCTCTCCCTTGTTCCAGCAGGCAGCGGAGGTTGTAGCACTCTCCTCGCAATTTCGGCAGCACGACGGCGTGGTACCGAAAGTAGAGGGGAGATCTCGCAGGGCTTCGCCTTAAGCCGGAGCGAGTATGGTGGACTATGAGAGAGCCTCGGTGATCTAGGGTTTAGACGCACCAAGGAGGAGAGGCTAGGCCAGAGGCTAGGGCAAGGGGATGCTCCAACTCGGCGGCTAGGGTTTTGCCCTAGGCGGCGGCAGCAGGAGGTGGCGGCGGCTTGGGGCTAGGGTTTGCAGGGTGCAAGGTGTGTGCTTAGAGGGGCAGCCCTGCCCCTCCTTATATAGGTGGAGGGGGCCGGCCAAGGGGAGGGGAGTCCCTCCCCAACTCGGCTTCCAAGGCCGGCGGTAGAGGGAGAGGGACTTCCTCCCCAAGTAGGTTTCCTACTCTCCCTCCACCAAGCAAAATAGCCGTTTGACTTTTCAAATTGGCGTTTGACTTTTCAAACTAGGATTTGATTTATCCCTTTATTTCGCTCAGCGATGACTCCTAGTACATGATGCAACCATTCCAAATTGTTATGAAACATTCATGTACCCTTCCCCTCCGGAGTGCCGGACATTCCGGAACCTTCTAGAACATTCCCGACGAAAACACCGGAACCATTCTCCAACCCCGAAACAGGACTTTCCTTATATGAATCTTATTCTCCGGACCATTCCGGATCTCCTCGTGATATCCCGGATCCCATCCGAGACTCCGAACAACATTCGGTCTCTTACTCATCATTCCATAACTACTCAACGATGTCGAATCCTTAAGTGTGTCTCCCTACGGTTCGTGAATTATGCGGACATGATCGAGACACTTCTCCGAACAATAACCAATAGAGGAATCTGGAAATTCATATGGCTCCCACATATTTCTAAGATTACTTTGCGATCGAATGAACCACTTACATATGATACCAATTTCCCTTTGTCTCACGATAGTTTACTTATCCGAGGTTTTGATCGTCGGTATCTCTCGATACCTAGTTCAACCTCGTTACTGATAAGTACTCTTTTCTCGTTCCCGTGATATGTGATCCCTTGTGAGCCAGTCACATGCTTGCAAGCTAATTGGATGACATTCCACCGAGAGGGCCCAGAGTATATCTATCCGTCATATGGATGGACAAATCCCACTCTTGATCCATGTGTCTCAACCAATACTTTCCGAACACTCAATGCCACCTTTATAGCCACCCAATTACGGTGTGGTGTTTGATGTCATCAAAGCATCCTTCCGGTGATGTCGATATGCATGATCTCATGGTCGAAGGAATTAGGTTACTATGTATCAGAAAGCATATAGCAATTGAACTATTAAAATGACTTGATCTTTATGCTACGCTTATCTATAGGAGTATGTCCATCATATCATTCTCCTAACGATATGATCTTGTTGTTAATAACATCTCAATGTTCATGATAGGAAAACCACAATCATTTATTAACCAACAAGCTAGTATTATGAAGAGGCTTTACTAGGGACTTCAATTTAAGTTTACAAATCACACAAGTATTAATGTTTCCTTGTTAATAATATTATAGCATGAATGTAAACATTTATCATAAAAACAAAGATATAATAATAACTACATTTATTATTGCCTCTAGGGCATATCTCCAACACCCTTCCCGCACCCTCTCACCGACGAACAAGCCCCACCGCCACGTAATCATCCTTAACCCCGCGCGAACCAGTTCTTCCCCTTTCCTCCATCGTTTCTGCTCGAATTTATTCGAATCAATACGCGTAATTGGCACAGTGATTTCCTCCCGGGACCATGCTCGCTTAAATACCTCCCTCTCCTCTCTATTTCCCCTCCGTCGCTGCTTCCAGCGAGCCCCCAATTTGACCTGCACCACCGCAGTACCCGACGGGCTCCAACGAGAATTCGGGTGAGCCTCAACTGCCCCTCGCCCTCTGCCTTGCACTGCGGCGTTCGCCATCCTCTTGCGCACCTGCTGACCCTTCCCATTTGCTTCTGCATGCACCAGAGTCTCGCCCCCGTCAACCTCTGCAATCACCGACGGAGCATGCAAACTCCAGCGACGGAATCAGGTGAAACCCGTGCATGCCTCGACCCCTAACTCTTGCTGTATTGTCCGCCTCTGTCTTATGAGTCTCCTGATGCTCGCCGTTCCCTTGCTCATGATCTGTAGGCTCACCTCCATATACGTATGCAAGCTCCAGACGGTGGCAGCAACTCCGACGAGCGATTCCGACCGAGCCCGTGCGCGCCTTCGTCAATGGAGACCACCTTGAGCACCCCCTCGCCACGGCAACTCTGGTAATGCCCTATGACCTCTCCCTTGCCCCATAGAATCACTGGACCACCATCGATAGACGCGCCGCCGCTGCGCACCGTCGCCAACACCGCCAGTTCTTGGCCAGTGCGCTTAGGGTCGTTAGATCTAGATCCAAGGGATAAAAAGATCACTTAAACGAAGCGATACGCACTGATATGTGCCGTGCGATTTCACTTAGATCCTACGGCCCATGATACTAATCCTGCGGAAATGGTATCAACCAATAGAAACACGCCGTGTGGCAGAGAGTTTGGTTTAAAATCCAGGAAATTATCTATTAGATGTTTAAACTTGCAAAAATCATAACTTTTGATCTGTATGTCCAAAAATTACAAATTTTATATCAATAGAATCAGAAAAATGTGTAGTTTGCAACTATGGCCCTATTTTGGTCATTTGCTTCTGAAAAATTTGTTTTTGTGCATAAACATTAATAGGACTATTTTGAGTATAAAAATCGTTCTAAAAATTATTTTTGAGTGAAACCTTTTGCAAATGGTTTTGTTTTGAACCCTCTAACCATAAACACTAACATTTGAATTTAAAAATATATTTTGTTAACACTAGGAATTATTACTTTGAATAAAAGCATTTATAGTAAAACAAAAATGATTTAAAAGGCATGATTTCACTAAATTGATTTTAAATGATTTCCCACCTTTATAAAAGACCAGTAGGTGTTTTGAAATGTTAGAACCTTGTTAGAAACCATTTTTTCAATAAAACAACCTTTTGCATGCTTGCATGCATTTCTTTGTTTTTATTGTTTTGTGTTGTTATTTGTTTGAGTGCTAGTTTTGATTATGTGCTTTACTTGAATGTATTGTAGTGAACTTTGAGGAGTGTGACAACTGAAAGATCAAGGAGAGTACCTAGATTCTCTACTAAAAAGGCAAGTGATACTTTGGTCATCAAAAGTCCTATCTTTTCAATATTGCATTAGTGATATTTTTGTAGTATGCATGATAGGACTATCTCTAAATATTGCTATGCTATAGTAGATCCTATAGAATATATCTTGGTAGGAATCTTCCTAAGTCAAGAGACAAGTTATGCTAGTATTCTTAGCCTAGCTATTAGAATTCAAGGCTGGAATATTCATGCTATGATATTAAGGAAAGTCCATGACTATGTTTTTGATTAATAAAACAACTATGTGAATGAATCACCTGGGTGGAATAGGAAGAATGGTTTGTGTTGAGTGGTTACCTAGGGCCCATTTCTATGGCTTACCCTGGTGTATCTCACTTGTGGATGGCCACCCAGGAACAAAGAGATTTTTGTGTTGAGAAGCTTCCAGTGCAGCCATATGGCATATGGACTCTGCCTTGACCAACTAGGTTGCAAGAACTTAGACAGACAGACAGTTGGTGGTAGTGATGTTAGGATGGAATGTGTATGTGCTGATCTGAGGGATTGTTTCTGAAAAGTCTCGTCTCGATACATGTCGAGTCTTGTGGGAAAAGTGCACCACCTCTTGAGAGGGTAAAACCTAAGTACTTAGTCGTGTCCCCGACAACGGACAAATTGAGCATCGAAGACATTGGAATGATCAAGAATCTCCTCATCCCAATTTCTCTAAGTTAAAACTTGTTGGGTGAATAAGGGAAGCACTTGGTGTGTATCCAGTGTGCCATGTGTGATGAAATATTTTGAAAAGAGAAAAACTATTTTCAAAGGATAGGGAAAACTTATTTTATGCAAAGTCCAGCCAAAACTCCACCTAGCCATATATTCATGTAGATGATAGATTCTCCATATCAATATGATATCACTTGCCAATACAATTCAAATGTATTGACCCTTGTGGCTGTAACTTATTATATTGTAGGTTTGTTTGATGTTAGTGAAGTTTGTTGAGTAGGCATTACAAGTCTACAACCAACATGATTGCCTGTGGCATACGAAGATGAAGGACTCCATGCTATATAGTTATATCTGGTGCTTTGTAATATGATAGCCATATGAGCTATGTAAGTTGTAATGAACTATTTTATTTCTAGTTATGAGTTGTAATATGACCTTTGTTTCTGGATAGTATATCTTAAACTGTGGGTGCTAGCTATTCGATCCAGGGACTAGCACTGTAAACACATGGATCTCTACCTATTCAGGTTGGGACCTCTACATCATCCTCCGTCGCCTCTGAGTCATCTGAATGATAGCCCTCAATAGGGGCAAGCTCAGATTCGGGGAGTTTCTCGAGCTGATAAATATTGAGTACTTCAGTAAGAGTAAAGTCGGATGACGAGGCAGAAAAGGGAAAAAAATCTTAAGACAAGGTCGAAATATTTACCGGAGTCAGAGGACGGGCGGCAGTGACCATTTTCATGTAGGCTTCAGGATCTTTTTTTCACCCTCTCCTTAATCAAAAACTGCATCTGGGTCTTGTAGTCCTTTGTAGAGATGTGAGGCGGACTGAACTTTAGGCCATCTTTTCGGTCTCTGGTGACCGTATGCATCAAGCAGTCTCCGTGATACTGCAATTGCTGAATCTGGCAATCCAGCCAGCAATGGATCAAGTCGGATCCACGGAGCCCCATGTTCTTCATCAAAAAATCGATCCGCCTTTTGGGGAGGACCAAGTCTTTGGATAGTTCTGGCGCTTCTGCATCCCATGATTCTTGGTGGGGAGCGGCACCGCAACGAAGGCTGGAAGACATTTTGCCTTGTTCGGAGCCAGAATATCCTTATGATAAAAGAAGGTTCCGGCCCATCTTTTTACTATTCACTAGCATTAATCCTACGAAATCCGGTATCTCCTAAGGACTAAGGTAAGAGTGCTAGTGGTTTAAGGAACACCAACATTTTATTTAATTCTTCCGGGTACCATAGTAGTACCGAAAAAGGGTAAGACTTGGCCTAATGCCAAGAAACCCCTCGCTAAGAGCTGCGTGAGCGCTAAGCTCAAGCAAGGAGTTAGGAGGGAGATTGTGAAGCTGCACACCATAATGTTGGAGAACTTCGGTGAAAAACTCTGACGGTAGAAGGCTGAGGCCGCAGTCGAAGTGCGTACCGAAGAGGAGTCGCTCGTCGTCACGCGGTGCGGGAACGACATCTCTACCGCTGCTCCACCACGTTACTGGTGACGAGGTAGCCCTCATCCTCCATAACTTGAAGCTTGGTGTTATCCATGGCGCTTGGGACCTAGAGGCCCCGCGGCTTCCTCTCGTACGCCGCCACCGTGCCTATCGCCGTTGTCGCTCCGGAGCTTGATGGTGTTTCCAACTCGCCGGAAAAGGTAAAGAACTGGCGACGCTAAGGTTTTTTTGGGTGTGAAGATGGGGGTGGATGCGGAGCGCTCGAGGAGTACGAGGGGGCAATGAAGAGCGGCAAGGAATGAATCTGGGAGAAAAGGATTTCTTCTTTTATTAACCTTCATGCCAAGATTCACGCTAATCCGCGCGAGTTGCGCCACGCGCATAGGAGATAGAGATGAGGCTTCCTCGCGACACCTCTGTTCCGTAAAGAGTGGACCAACCAACGGTTGTGATGACGACATGTTGTTAGTGACAAGACCTGGCCTCAAAAAAGTTATCAGACAGCACGACACTGTTTAAATCTGGATCATGTTTTGAAACGAGCAGGAAAATGACTGAAGTCAAGAAGACATATCCGACTCAGGTAAGACTCGGAATCCTACACTATTGGATGAAGTTTTCGGGAACCCTTCAATATTCTCAAGACGAAGAAACCATCAAGTTAGACGATTTATCCGACTTTGGATCTTGCAGACTTCCGGATGCTACTGTTGGAGATATACTTTCCGGGTTTACCCACAGGACTCGCTGGCCAGGGTGGCCCACCAACGGGTTAGAACTTTGCTTCACGGATGGCCCAGTCAGAGAAAGATGAGGAGTCACTTCCGGCTACGACAAGGCCTAGAAGAGTTACCGACTTAGGCCTATAGAATTACTTATAGTCCAAGCTGTATCTAGTTATTGACTCTGTAACATAGCCGGATAGGTCTCTTCTATAACCCTATGCCCTGGTGACTATATATACCAGACCTTAGGGAGTCTTTAGGGCACACACAATACGACCTACTCGCACAGACAAACCTCTCTTGTAATCCGCTGTAACATCCGGCTCTCGCCGATATATTACTGGGTTGCTAGCAGGAGTAGGATACGATCACCGCGATCGGATCCGAATCTGGGTAAACTTATGCTCACCGCTCCCGAAACACCGCACATCTCACACCCCATCTTCTCAGTGCCTTCAGGACCCCCTATGGTGTACTTGTCGACAATCCGACGACATCGGGGCTGCTATGTTTTATGTTGCAGGATATTTCGACTCCAAGTGATTAGCTAGGTCACGGTACTTCACTCTACACTTGTTGCGCTTGTGGGCAATTTGAAGATTGAAGGAGTTATTTATTTATGTTTGATACTTGAATAAGTTTGGGCTAGCCTTCGAGCTAAGCATTCTTGTAATAAATGATTACTCTAGATCCTTCGTTATTTATGATACACGGATATTTTACTTTGTTATTCATCTATGTTATATGTGAGCCAATGAACCGATTCAAGGATTGACATGTTGCATAAAAGCTACGGTCTTTTCAAATACTTACACATATAGTATACTACTACTTCTAATTCTATTGCTGCTAATTCATACTACTGCTGCTATAGGCTGCAAACAGCATATAGTATACTAATTCTACTGCTAACTTTTTTAACTTGTTTTAACATATATTACTACTACTGCTAATTCAGATTGACACACAAAATTGCTTCTGTTGAGCAGTTCTCTACCAATATACTAAACACATGGAAAATTGTTTTCCATTATTTGTTCTTGAGTTCTCTAATTAATTGGACAGTCTATCTGTTAGTAAAGCCTTAACGGAAGCTCTGAGTGCATGGAACTTGGGCATTTAGGGAAGCTTATCCATCTCGTAGTTGTTCCTCTGGCCAAGTATTGTCCCTGTGAATTCTGGGAGGAGTGGACAGTCAACTTCTTAAAGCATGTACTATTGTAGTGCGAGCACAGACTTCATGTTGCTTGGTTTTATATTCTGTATGACACTGAAGCCGACAACCTTATCAACTATTATAGTAATCTTGTTGGAGCAAAAGAACAAATAAAAGAACTGGGATATGAGCTACTGCTAGAGTTTACACGGAAGTTGTCGGGCTTGATTGAAGCTTGCTGTGCAGGACTGGCATATGAGCTACTACTAGAATTGGGATACTAACGTGCCTCTACAAGAAGATGGTAAACCTGAAACTGAACTCCTTGCTATGCTACTGCTAGAACACGAGGAACACTACGATGTAATCTAAGAACAAAAAACGAACCTGAAACTCCTTGCTGTGCAAGATGAATCCGAAACATAATGAATGCATCTGGCGAATTGCTACATCCCGCACATTTTAGAAAAGACGACGATGAGATGTACCTGCGGCCGGTGGAGAATGGAGGAAAAGACGACGGCAAGACGGCTCGGGATGGCAACGGCGAGATCCTCCTCAGACGTGTGCGGGCCTCCTCCTCCTCGGACGCGCGGTGGCCTCCTCCTCCTCCTCGAACGGCGGCCTCCTCTGATCTCCTAGGTAGCGCAAGTGCGGCGGCAGGCGGCTGGCGAGGCGGGGATCGAGGCTGGCGAGGCAGGACGGCAGGGTGCGAGCGGCAGGCGGTGTGTCGATAGCAATCTTGGCAAGAGGGTTTGATCTGTGAGGATGGGACAGGAACGTGCTCGTGCACGTATAGTTGACTTGTGACAAGTAAAATAAGAAGGCAGTCACCCTACTAGTTGCTCTATCCCACCGGTTTCGCTCTTTGCTTTATTCTGGACTTATGAGCATCCAGGATTGAACCTTGGTGACTACCCTTTTTTTTTAAAGTACTTTTAAATATAAAAAAATGTCCAAAAATTATCTAAACTATATAAAATATTTGTTATATGTTTTATATGTTAAAAGTGGTACATATATATTATAAAAGTGGTACAAAAGTGATTCAAATTAGAAAGAAATTAAATAATAATGTGCTCATTAATAATATGCCATCCATGCATCAATACAATCTTTTTGAGCAAGCGTTTTACAATATTTTTTGAGCTAGATTTTTATAATTTTTTCCTTCTTTGTCGTGGTTAAATAATTTAGCCTTGGCACTTTATTGTTTCTTCTCTCGAACGGGCTACCTTTTTTTGGATAAGATTGTTAATTTTCTTGTTGTAATGTATGTTTTATCATAGTCATCGTCATCTTCAATTTTTGGATCGCCGTACTGGTCGAAGTCTTACTCGTTGGCGACTCCATTCATTCCGATGATGTTTTTTCTCTCTCCTCACGACAACACGGCTAGGCTTTGTCGGGTCGGTAATAAAAAATATTGGTCCACTTTGCTAGCCAATACCCACAGTTCATTTTTTGCAGCGACGTTCGCACCGACGGTCTTGGATTTGGCTGCTTCGGGTATAACCATGCTTGTGAAATGCCGGTCTTCTCTCTCGACGCTCTTGGCCCATCTGACATGAAACATATAACATTCCAAAAATATTGATCAAGGTTATCAATTTCTAATCACTCAAATTTAGGGTTAACAAAAAAATTGTTAATTAAAATCCATATGAATGCATGTATGTATGTGATGAATGCATGAATGCTTGTATGGACTTATGTGATTGTCATGAATGGTAAGGATTGGTTTAAAGATGAAAACAACATCATCTAAATCATTTCCAAGCAAAATCAAATTAATAGAAATTCAAAAACAAACAAAACAAGCAAATGGTCATTTTTGCCAATCTTGCTCACTAGGACACTTTGAGTGTTTCTAGTTCAAGATTTCGAACAGAAACAATTCCATTTTTTTTCACCCTTGCTAGACCAAGTGAAAGTGAACCCAATTCCACCTTTCAAACTCACAGAAACATTTAGCAACTTGATTCAAATGACAATTCAAAATTAAATCTATATCACATGGGAAGATCACCAATTCTCAAAAACCAACCAAACCAGTGCACCTTGAAAAACCAACTAACCAGAGACTACCTAGTATGTGACTAGTACACCCACCAAGTTTGAACCAAAAATTCAAATTCAAATCTCTTTCGGCCATTTTATCAAACACCTTGCAAACACAAATCAAACAAAACATCAAACACTATAGTGAGCAGTGTTTGTGCCTAACTTGTTCCCTCTCTAGCTCACACTATACTCTCAGTAGATGATCAAAATAAATTAACTAGCCCTAGCTCACTGTGAGCTTGCCATTACCATCAATGGTGAGCATGCCGAGCCCCAAATGGTCACCCCATTGTCGACAGCAAGCTAGGAGCAGCTCTAGCCTCGCCAACCTTGTCTGGGTCACAGACCACCGTCCACCGCCACCCCCTGTCCAACGCCAAAGCACTGCCAGCCCCTGGACCACTCATCCCGAGCATGCCCAGCTTCTCTGCAAGCCTGCCGAGAGCGCGCCAGAGCGCCGCACTCGACACGCGAGCACAGACCACGCGCCGTCCTCGCCGCTTGTGTGCGTGATCACCACCGACCCAGGAACCGCCAGGACATGCCCGTTCGTCGCCGTGCGATCAGGACAGTCTGTGCGCCATTAAAACCTCTGCCAGACCTGTCCAGAGCGTCACAACGTTCCGACCGCATTGCACCGCCCCACACCTTGCGACCATGCTGTTGAGCACTGCCAGGGAACAAAGCACCGTCCCCTACCGTCGCCCATGTCGTTAGCTCACTATGCCGATGACCACGACGAGCTGCAACCGCGCCCTTTGGTTCCCTCGCTGCACTATAAATAGAGGCCACCCCCATTCGATTTCAGCACACCAACACACTCCCCTCTCTCAGAACCACCCCACCTCATCCCCGGAGCAAGGCGAGCAGCAGGTCGCCGGAATTTCGCCGGAGTCTGCTGCAGAGGAGGAGGAGAAGAGGAGCCAGCGATTGGAGCCGCCCCTGCACGAGCTGCCGGTACCAGGAGGTTCACCGTCGTCGACTTCGTCGTTCGCCCCTATCGCCGACCCTTGCCTGAGCCTCGGTGATCCTCACACGACCCCCACTGGCCGCGCTAGGGTTTAGTCTCGCCGGCGTTTCCCGATGGAGACGACAAGCCACATCCGTTCGATTAGATGTTGATCGTATTGTCTAGATTGCCCCGTACCCCTTCGCACCCCCTGTCTCACTGACTGGTGGGGACAACCACTTAAACTCACCCGCGCGCGCTGTGCGCAGTGGGCCGGCCCAGTTAACTTCCCGCGTGACAGTAGTTTTAATTTAGGCTTTTCCATTTACATTCAAACTTAGTTCTGTATCTAGATTTAAAAATCAATCTAGAGAGATTCACTGAACCAAATTGCATAAAACTAATTTTGCTGGAAAGGTACTGGAATTCTTAATCCAAGACCGTTGGATTCAAATCATTTATATTTGCACATCACCTATAGTAAAAATAACAACCCAGAAGCTTTTCTCTATTCAAACATTTTTCAAAATTTAACCGTAAAAGCTTTTGAGTTGATTCCAACTCTCAAAAATCACATTTGACAAGACCTTTCTGAATATATAAAAATATCTAGGTTTACTTGCGGTAATAATGAACAAGTAATAAAAGAATGCCCCATAGGCACTGCTATTCACTTTAATTAATTAAAATAAAAGGTTATACTTATTAAATTGTGACACCACTTTAAAACACATTCCCATGTGCTGAAATATGTGGTGATGACATGTGTCAACATGATCCCATGTTTTAGTTGGAGAATATTAAACCTTAAGTAGTTTTTCAATGAGTAGAAATTACTCTTCTAATATAAAATAAATAGAACTTTTCCTTAATGTTTGTAATGTTTGTGATGATGCTAGATCATCTAGTGAAAACCTTGGTGTGATAAATAGAATTAGTTAAGTATTGTTTGGTGATTGTGTACCTCATATTTATTTATAGACGCTAGTACTGAACAAGGATACGAGGAGGAAGAAGCCGAGGAGAACTTCAACCACTGCTCTGCACAAGGCAAGCTATCCTAGCAAGCTTATACTTGCAATTATGCAAGCATCACTATACAAGTTAACTTAGCAAGCTACTATCTTAGGAAACTAAGCTAAACCATGCAAGTTTTACTTGCAAGCTTACACCACTTGATACCCAATCGTAGTTTTATTTGCAAGCTTAATTATTTTATTTCTTTATCAAAGCTCCTTAGTTTGGTTTACTTAGTGACTTTTAGATTCTAGAAAGATGTTTAAAGGTAGCATAAAGAGCATAAAACTTGACCTAGGTTAGATCAATCTTGATGTCATCCTAAGGCATGAGATTTAACTTAGATCATTTACACTTGTTTACCACCCCTAATTTAGTATTTACCCCCACTTGTAGATGCTAGTGCTAAACATAAAACTTGATCACTTTAGAAGGGAATACTTGGTGACACTGGTTATGAAAACCTTAGAATGATGAGTCATTCTACTAAAATGTTTTGACATGTGTTCTTGAACACCAGATGTTTTTGATGATGAAAATGTTGAGGCATGAGCCTTAGCCCTTTATAAAACTGATGGTTGTTTGGATGCGATACCATTCCAATTTTATCGTATAACCACAATACCCGAAATTTGGGTAGGGCTTGACTGGAAATTTATATACCTTAGTATGGGTTCCCTTGCAGCCAAGGTTTGAGCTGAGGCTACCTTGTGAAGATTGTCCACCTGTGCAGTTCCCAAGATGACAGTTGGTCATGGTTGGGAGGCCAAACTCATAGGAGAGGTGCCTATACTACGGCGTGTAATTGAAAGGTTAGGATTGATTATCCGCATACTGAGTATGGTGAATTCAGGATTGTTCCTGACGGATGTGTCGAATATTGTGGTGAAAGTGTACCACCTCTACAGAGTGTCAAACTATTCGAATAGACGTGTCCGTGGTCATGGACAATTGGAGTGGCCATACTGTTCCGTCGTCAGATGTTTTCAAAATAACTTGTGAAATGAATCATGATTTTGACTTGACCACAACAGGGTTGTGATATGAAAATTCAAGTTCCCAATTAGGTGTTATAAAATTTCCAACTAGCTTTCTTTGCTTCTGAACTCAGTAGAGATAAATCTGGATTTTGGCAAAACAGCCTAGAGCTTAGTATTTCCTACTCAAAAACCACTTCACTTGTTAGTATTAGTTTGCGAGTACTTAAAGAGTACTCATGGCTTTGTCCCTAGCTATTCCCGTGGCCAGACTATGAAGAGGACTATCAGGAGGATGGACCGCAGGAAGGTTATGACAACTAGAATCATCTCCCATTGTCAGCATTGCCTGTGACCATGAAGATGGAGCCTCGCCCACGCTACCGTTATCATTACGTTATTCCACTGCTTGAATTGTACTAAGACTGGATCATGAGATCCTTTATTTGTTGTAAGACCTTATGTATGGTTTGTAATGGATGATGTATTGTGATATCCAATCTGTTATGTCTCTCAAAAATGGTAATCTTGGGATTACGATGAATGGCATAACAGGCATCTAGGATTAAAACTCCGGGTGTTGACAAGTTGGTATCAGAGCCATGCTGACCATAGGAGACCCTAATTTAGAATGGACGTTTGAATCCAAAAAACTAGTTTCAAAACAAAGAAAGTTAGTATTTATAAAAACTTATTCTCATTCTTATCACTTAGATTCTTTCATGACAAATTCATGTTCCTAAAAAATTCTTGCAAACTTACATAAAATTTGACACACTTGATAACTCTACTAACTTACTCATCCTACATTCTTATAGATGGACGTGAAGTATAGCAAGTTCTATTAGTTGGGGAATGGAGGAGATCTCATCTTTGAGCGTGACTTGGACCAGCTTTCGGAACTTCTGGAGCACCCACACCCCGAGTTCTTCGGAGCTCAACTCAACGATCAAGAAGGAGAGGAATTGCAATGGCTGATTGTTGCAAGTCTCTGAGGTAAGATTGAAGCCTCCACCTCAGAGGGAATTCAGTTCACCATTAGAGAGAACAACTGGCTAGATGGACATGCCAGGGCCATGTAGGAAGCTCTTGCCCGTCTGTGTGGGCAAAGCATCAATCAGATCAAGGATACCCGCTTTGAGTTCTGCCCAAGGCGTGATGTTATGGGACAGCCACTAGAGGCACCATATCACCCTGAGCTAAAGAACCAGGTAGACCACCTCAGCTTCATGATGTATGACCGGCAGAAGGAGTTGGACAATGCCCGCTCCTACGCCAACCACAACTACGCCATCGCAGCCAAGAAGAACCAGACCATTGCCATGCTAGTGAAGGATCGCTAGTCTCGTCGCCGTCAGCTTGACAAGAAGGAGCGCATCATTGCTCGTCTTCGCCACAGGATCACATATTTGGAGGAGACCATCCACGAGAGAGACATGCAGCTTGAGGAGAGGGAGAATGCAGGGGAAGACCTTCATGGAGACCCCTACTCCTATCTCAGTGATGATGATGACTTTCTGGAGGATCAAGCCATGGACTTCTTCACTGATGAGGATGACTTCGCCTTCATTAATGATGATGAGGATGATGAGGACACCGATTCCGAGGAGTAGTAGCACTTGAGCACTATCGTTAGTGAGTTGTATCCGGTCCCATTGTATCGTAGTTTCATAGAATGGTTCTTAAAACCATCTATTTTTCCTTGTTGTGGTGTGTGTTTGTATTGTGTGCTATGAATGAATAAATGAAAAGCAAGTTGCTATCAAAATTTGAGTCAAACTTTGAAAACTTTTCAAAAACAAAAGAAAACCCTGAACCTTAGAAGTTTCCCTCTTTTCTCACTACCTATCTCAATCTTCAGATGCCTCGCGGACGAAGTAGTTCATCCCCGGACCCAATGTTGTAGATCTTACAAATGTTGGTTTCTGACCGTGAAGCTGAAAGAGCCGAACGTCAAGCCAACTTAGCCACCCTTCAACACATAGCTCAGATGGCCAACAACAACCAAGGCCATGGAAACCAGGACAACCATGGATCCAAGCTCAAGAACTTTCAGAACACCAATCCACCCATCTTTACTAAGTCGGAAGAGCCCCTAGATGCAGATGATTGGCTGCAAACCATGGAGAACAACTTAGAAGTTGCAGGAGTGGAGGCCAACGAGAAAGTACTGTTTGCCACCCACTATCTGGCTGGAGATGCAAGAGCATGGTGGAATAGCGTTCGCGCCATGACTGGAGGTCAACTGATGACTTGTCAAGAATTAAAAATCAAGTTTAGCAGAACCCACGTGCCACCATGTTTGATCAAGAGAATGATAGATTAATTCAGAGAACTGAAGCAAGGGAGGATGACAGTAGTTGAGTACTGTGACAAATTTTTGTCATTTGCTAGGTATGCACCGGATGAGATTGACACTGAAGCTAAGAAGGAGAGATTCTTGAATGGTCTGCATGATGAGATACAGACAGTGTTAGTCAACATTCCTTTTGCTGAAATTGAAGCCTTAGTGGATTCTATCATTCAGATGGAAGGCAAGATCAACCAAGCCAATGAGAACCACAAGCGTAGAATGATGAACCAACCAGGAACCCACCATACCCCGAAGTATCGCCCCAACCCATCTCCAGGATTTGCCCCAAGAACCAATAGACCCCCGATGAACCGTCCAACCTACCCCAACCGCGGAGGAGGAAACCCAAGGCCCGGAGGAAACCACAATAACCTTGGCAACCTCAGCAATTTCAATCGTGCAACGCCAAAGTTCAACAACAACAATGTTGCCAACAACACCAATGCTGCCCTGAGAACTGGAAGCAATGATGTGCCTGTTGCAGAAAAGGACAAGTCCCAAGTGACTTGTTATGAATGTGGAACCAAGGGTCACTATTCCAATGAGTGCCCCAACAAGATTGCTGCAGCCCCCAATGTGAATGCCCCAGCTCAGCAGCAGCGTCGTGTTCAGCCTGGAAGAAAATTTTCCTCAGGAAATTCGCTCAACCGCAACGGCCGTATGTTTCTCATGCATGCTGAAGAAGCCCAAGAAGCACCAGATGCCGTGCTGGGTATGTTTTCTGTTAACTCGGTACTTGCAAGAGTGTTGTTTGATTCTGGAGCATCACACTCGTTTGTTACCGAAGAATTTGCATGCACTAGTAAGATTCAACCAACAAAATTGAAGCATGTTATGATAGTTCAAATACCTGGTTCAACCACCAAAGCTAGACAAATTTGCATGGCCGTACCTATCCGAATCCATGGCATAGATTTTTATGATAATCTAATAGTACTTGGAACTAAAGGTTTGGAAGTAGTACTAGGAATGGATTGGATGTCAAAACATAAAGGATTAATCGACTGTGCCAAGAAAGCCATAACCATGACCAGTACAACCGGAATATCAGTAGAGAATGTATCTGAAACCTTGCCCCGTCAATTAAAATGCAACAAGAGTCTAGCCCAACCAACCCTTGACCAAGTCAGAATAGTCTGTGAATACCCCGATGTATTTCCAGATGTTTTGCCCGGTATGCCCCCAGATCGGGATATCGAGTTTATCATTGAACTAATCCCTGGAACCAGACCCATAGCCCAGAGACCATATAGTATGAACCCATCTGAATTAGTGGAGCTGAAGAAGCAACTGGATGCCATGATGGAGATAGGACTAATTTAACCAAGTGCGTCTCCATGGAGATCACATGTCTTGTTTGTGGACAAGAAAGACGGAGGTAACCATTTATGTACAGATTATCGGAAGTTGAATGATGTCACCATCAAGAACAAGTACCCACTGCCGAAGATAGAAGACATGTTTGACCAGTTGACCGGTGCCAAAGTGTTATAAGATTGATCTTAGAACTGGCTATCATCAATTCAAGATTCGCGCGGAAGATATTCTAAAGACTGCCTTTACCACTAGATATGGACTGTATGAGTACACTGTCATGTCTTTTGGATTAACCAATGCCCCCGCATATTTAATGAATCTCATGAATAAGATTTTTATGGACTTCCTGGATAAGTTTGTCATTGTTTTCATCGATGACATTCTGATCTATTCCAAATCATAAGAAGAACATGAGCTACACCTAAGGACCATCCTTGGAACCCTTAGGGAGCATCAGCTGTATGCCAAGTTTAGCAAATGTGAATTCTGGTTACAGGAGGTAGGATTCCTCGGACATATTGTATCAGCCAGAGGAATTGCCGTTGACCCCGCAAAGGTGAAACATGTTGAAGATTGGCAAGCCCCAACCACTCAAACCCAAGTTCGTGCATTTCTCGGATTAGAGGGATACTACCGCAAGTTCGTAGAGGGATTCTCGAGCATCGCAAGACCCATGACCCAATTGTTGAAGAAGGATAAGAAGTTTGAATGGATGGACAAATGTGAAGCGAGTTTTCAAAACTCAAGAAGAGATTGATTTCAGCCCCACCCTTGATCATGCCAGATATCACGAAGCCTTTTGATGTGTATTGTGAAGAATCCAAGATCGGTCTCGGATGTGTGCTAATGCAAGAAGGCAAAGTCATATCTTATCTATCCCGACAACTAAAGCAACATGAGCAGAATTATCCTACCCATGACCTTGAACTAGCTGTCGTAGTTTTAGCCTTGAAGACATGGCGGCATTACCTTATGGGAAACCATTGTGAGATTTATTCGGATCACAAGAGCCTGGAATATATTTTCACTCAGAAGGAGCTGGATATGAGGCAGAGAAGATGGATAGAGCTAATCAAGGACTATGATCTGGACATCCACTATCACCCCGATAAATCCAATGTGGTAGCAGATGCCCTTAGCAGATTGCCGTGTCGCTTGAATTCCATGATTCTGAAGGAGCAACCAAGTTTGCACAAGGAGATGGAAGATTTTAGAATGGAATTAGTAAGTTAAGGATTTTTGGCTAGCATAGAACTTCAACCCACTTTGATCAGTCAGATCAAGGAGGGGCATAAAGGAAATGCTAGTATCGACAGAATCAAACGTCGTATCGGTACAGGCAAAGTACCCGGATTCACCGAAGATGAAGAAGGAGTTTCGTGGTACAAAGGAAGTATCTGTGTGCCAGCAGATTCGGAATTGAAGCAAGCTATTTTGAAAGAAGCCCATGATACTCTTTATTCTATCCACCCTGGAGGAACGAAGATGTATCAAGATTTGAAGGAGCAATTTTGGTGGTATAAAATGAAGAGAGAAATTGGAAGCTACATAGCCAAGTGTGATATCTGTCAGAGAGTCAAGGCGGGACATCATAGACCCGCAGGACTGTTGCAACCATTGCAGATTCTGGAATGGAAATGGGATTCTGTTGGAATGGAATTTATCACTGGATTGCCTACATCTAGTAGGGGAAATGACTCTATTTGGGTTATAGTTGATAGATTGTCCAAAGTCGCCCATTTCTTACCAGTCAAGACTAGTTACCAGAGTTCGAAGCTAGCACAGATGTATATTGCTAGAATCGTCAGTTTGCACGGAGTCCCCAAGAACATTGTATCGGATCGAGGAACTCATTTTACCTCGAGATTTTGGAAGAAGGTCCAAGAAGGATTAGGAACCCGACTGGATTTCAGCATAGCGTATCACCCTCAGACCGATGGACAAATGGAGGGAGTAAACCAAATACTCGAAGATATGTTGAGAGCTTGTGTGCTAGAGTATTGATCTAAATGGGAAGATTGTCTACCTTTCGCAAAATTTTCATACAACAATAGTTATCAAGCCAGTTTGCAAATGGCCCCATTTGAATTCATGTATGGAAGGAAGTGTCGTACCCCTTTGAATTGGTCGGAAGTAGGAGAGAGTAAGATCTTCAGACCCGACATCCTACGAGAAGCAGAAGAGAAAGTTCACAAGATTCGTGAGCACCTCAAGACCGCCCAATCCAAACAGAAGAGTTATGCCGACAAGAGACGTCGAGACCTCGCTTTCACTATCGGAGATTTTGTGTATCTCAAAGTGTCGCCTTTGAAAGTAATGCAACGTTTCTAGCTCAAAGGAAAGTTAGCCCCTAGATATATCGGACCTTTCAAGATTCTGAATCGTCGAGGAGAAGTATCATATCAACTGGAATTGCCTGAGGAGATGTTAGTCGTGCATAATGTGTTCCATATATCGCTACTTCGCAAATGCCTAGAAGTCCCGGAGAAGACTGAAGTTTTCAAGAACATTGATCACCGAACCATAGAGATCAACGATGACCTGACGTATCCTGAAGTACCCATCTGTATCTTGGAGGAAGCTTTCAGGACCACCAGGACCCGAAGCATCAAGTTTCTCAATATTCAGTGGAGCAACCACACCGAAGAAGAAGCTACCTGGGAGCGAGAAGATTACATCAAGACGAAGTTTCCCGATCTCTTTAAATCCAAGTTTTCTTTTTCCTCTTTTTCAAATCTCGGGACGAGATTTTGTTTAACGAGGGAAGGTTTGTAACATTCCAAAAATATTGATCAAGGTTATCAATTTCCAATCACTCAATTTTAGGGTTAACAAAAACTTTTGTTAATTAAAATCCATATGAATGCATGTGTTTATGTGATAAATGCATGAATGCTTGTATGGACTTGTGTGATTGTTATGAATGGCAATGATTGGTTTAAATATGAAAAAAACATCATCTAAATCATTTCCATGCAGAATTAAATCAATAGAAATTCAAAAACAAACAAAACAAGCAAATGGTCATTTTTGCCAATCTTGCTCACTAGGTCACTTTGAGTGTTTCTAGTCCAAGATTTCAAACAGAAACAATTCCATTTATTTTCACCCCTTGCTAGAACAAGTGAAAGTGAACCCACTCCCACCTTTCAAACTCACAAAAACATTTGGCAACTTGATTCAAATGACAATTCAAAATTGAATCTATATCACATGGGAAGATCACCAATTCTCAAAAACCAACCAAACCAGTGCACCTTGACAAAACCAACTAACCAGAGACTACCTAGTATGTGACTAGTACACCCACCAAGTTTGAACCAAAAAATCAAATTCAAATCTCTTTTGGCCATTTCATCAAACACCTTGCAAACACAAATCAAACAAAACATCAAACACTATAGTGAGAAGTGTTTGTGCCTAACTTGTTCCCTCTCTAGCTCACACTATACTCTCAGTAGATGATCAAAATAAATTAACTAGCCCTAGCTCACTGTGAGCTTGCCATTACCATCAATGGTGAGCATGCCGAGCCCCAAATGGCCACCCCATTGTCGACAGCAATCTAGGAGCATCTCTAGCCTCGCCAACCTTGTCTGGGACACAGACCACCGTCCACCACCACCCCCTGTCCAATGCCAAAGCACTGCCAGCCCCTGGACCACTCAGCCCGAGCATGCCCAGCTTCTCTGCAAGCCTGCCGAGAGCACGCCAGAGCGCCACACTCGACACGCAAGCACAGACCGCGCGCCGCCCTCGCCGCTTGCGTGTGTGATCACCACCATCCCAGGAACCGCCAGGACATGCCCGTTCGTCGCCGCGCGACCAGGACAGCCTGTGCACCATTAAAACCATCATCGGACCTGTCTAGAGAATCGCAACGTTTCGACCTCGCCTCGCGACCATGCCGTTGAGCACCGCCAGGGAACATAGCACCGTCCCCTACCTTTGCCCATGCCGTTAGCTCACTATGCCAACGACCACGACAAGATCCAACCGTGCCCTTCGGTCCACCTGTTGCACTATAAATAAAGGCCACCCCCGTTTGATTTCAGCACACCAACACACTCCCCTCTCTCTCAGAACCACCCCACCTCATCCTTGGAGCAGGGCGAGCATCAGGTCGCCAGAATTTCGCCGGAGTCTTCCACGGAGGAGGAGAAGAGGAGCCAGCGATTGGAGCCACCCCAGGAGGAGCTGTCGGTACCAGGAGGTTTGCCGTTGTCGACTTCGTCGTTCGCCCCCATCGCCGACCCTCGCCTGAGCCCCGGTGAGCCTCACACGACCCACACTGGCCACGCTAGGGTTCAGTCTCGCATTCGTTGCCCAACGGAGACGACAAGCCACATTCGTTCGATTAGATGTTGATCGTATGGTCTAGATTGCCCCGTACCCCTTCACACTCCCTGTCTCGCTGACTGGTGGGGACAGCCACTTAAACTCACCTGCGTGCGTGCTGTGCGTAGTGGGCCGGCCTAGTTAACTTCCCGCGTGACCCAGTAGTTTGAATTTAGGTTTTTCCATTTAGATTCAAACTTAGTCCTGTATCTAGATTCAAAAATCAATCCAGAGAGATTCACTCAAGAAAATTGCATGAAACTAATTTTGCTGGAAAGGTACTGGAATTCTTAATGCAAGCCCGTTGGATTCAAATCATTTAGATTTGTAGATCACCTATAGTAAAAATAACAAGGCAGAAGCTTTTCTGCATTCAAACATTTTTCAAAATTCAACCATAAAAGCTTTTGAGTTGATTCCAACTCTCAAAAATCACATTTGACAAGACCTTTCTGAATATATAAAAATATCTAGGTTTACTTGCAGTAATAATGAACAAGTAATAAAATAACGCCCCATAGGCATTTCTATTCACTTTAATTAATTAAAATAAAAAGGTTAAACCATATTAAATTGTGACACCACTTTTAAACACATTCCCATGTACTAAAATATGTGGTGATGACATGTGTTAACATGATCCCATGTTTTAGTTGGAGAATATTAAACCTTAAGTAGTTTTTCAATGAGTAGAAATGACTCTTCTAAAATAAAATAAATAGAACTTTGCCTTAATGTTTGTAATGTTTGTGATGATGCTAGATCATCTAGTGAAAACCTTGTTGTGATAAATAGAATTAGTTAAGTATTGTTTGGTGATTATGTACCTCGTATTTATCTATAGACGCTAGTAATGAACAAGGATACGAGGAGGAAGGAGAATACTACGAGGAAGAAGCTGAGGAGAACTTCAACCACTGCTCTGCACAAGGCAAGCTATCCTAGCAAGTTTATACTTTCAATTATGCAAGCATCACTATACAAGTTAACTTAGCAAGCTACTATCTTAGCAAGCTAAGCTAAACCATGCAAGTTTTACTTGCAAGCTTACACCACTTGATACCCAATCGTAGTTTTATTTGTAAGCTTAGTTATTTTATTTCTTTATCAAAGCTCCTTAGTTTGGTTTACTTAGTGACTTGTAGATTCTAGAAAGATGTTTAAAGGTAGCATAAAGAGCATAAAACTTGACCTAGGTTAGATCAATCTTGATGTCATCCTGAAGCATGAGATTGAAGTTAGATCATGTACACTTGTTTACCACCCCTCATTTAGTATTTACCCCCACTTGTAGATGCTAGTGCTAAACATAAAACTTGATCACTTTAGAAGGGAATACTTGGTGACACTGGTTATGAAAACCTTAGAATGATGAGTCATTCTACTGAAATGTTTTGACATGTGTTCTTGAACACCCGATGATTACGATGATGAAAATGTTGAGGCATGAGACTTAGCCCTTTATAAAAAATGATGGTTGTTTGGATGCGATGCCATTCCAATTTTACTATACAACCACAATACCCGAAATTTCGGTAGGGCTTGACTGGAAATTTATATACCTTAGTATGGGTTCCCTTGCGGCCAAGGTTTGAGCTGAGGCTACCTTGCGAAGATTGTCCACCTGTGTAGTTCCCAAGATGACAGTTGATCATGGTTGGGAGGCCAAACTCACAGGAGAGGTGCCTATACTAGGGCATGTAATTGAAAGGTTAGGATTGATTATCCGCATACCAAGTATGGTGAATTTAGGATTGTTCCTGACAGATGTATCGAATATTGTGGTGAAAATGTATCACCTCTGCAGAGTGTCAAACTATTCGAATAGGCACGTCCATGGTCATGGATAGTTGGAGTGGCCATACTGTTTCATCGTCAGATGTTTTCAAAATAACTTGTGAAATGAATCATGATTTTGACTTGACCACAACAAGGTTGTGATATGAAAATTCAAGTTCCCACTTAGGTGTTATAAAATATTCAACTAGCTTTCTTTGCTTCAGAACTCAGTAGAGATAAATCTGGCTTTTTACAAAACAACCTAAAGCTTAGTATTTCCTACTCAAAAACCACTTCACTTGTTAGTATTAGTTTGCGAGTACTTAAAGAGTACTCATGGATTTGTCTCTGGCTATTCCCGTGGCCAGACTACGAAGATGACTATCAGGAGGATGGACCGTGGGAAGGTTACGACAACTAGGATCATCTCCCATCGTCAGCATTTACTGTGACCATGAAGATGGAGCCTCGCCCACTCTACCGTTATCATTACGGTATTCCGCTACTTGAATTGTACTAAGACTGGATCATGAGATCCTTTATTTGTTGTAAGACCTTATGTATGGTTTGTAATGGATGATGTACTGTGATATCCAATCTGTTATGTCTCACAAAAATGGTTATCCTGGGATTGCGATGAATGGCAACAAGCATCTGGGATTAAATATCCGGGTGTTGACAGAACATTGGCACCTTTTATCCACAATAGTCGAGCTCCCAGATCTCCCCGATCCTTCTATAGAATATTTCCTTCACGTTGCCATCGGTGTAGAATTTCGATGTTACCCCTGAGTTCTGATAGTCACATTTGTTGTCCTTTTCCTCCGTGTAGAATGTGTAGCTTTTTGATATCATATGCCTGATAGGTCACAAGGTTGTACATGGGTCCATGTGACAAGGTGAATATGATGTTTTCCTCCGTATAATGTGATTGCGGGGGATTATCTAGGAGTGTCTGCCTAAACCAACACGTGAAATCTTAGTTGTGCTCTTTGATTATTTCTCATTGCGTCCTATGCTGGTCCCGGTCATTGTACTTATTCTCAATTAACCTTTTGTGCTTTTTGTACCCAAGTATAGACCAACTATAAATGTTGTACGACTAGGTTTGCTCAATCAAAGTCTGCACATCGATGATGCATGCAAAAATGCATACATGAACTTTGTAGTTTGTTAACATGTTTCCCACATATTTTCATCATATATAATGTTATATCCCTGTTTTATATTGATTTCTAGGATTTACCAATGATCCCCTTTATTTTGGTTATAACCCTGCATGGTAGAAAAACCCTGTTTTCAATGCTTTTGATGTTTCGGGACATTAACAAAGTCAAATGGACCTGAACTTTTGGGAATATCAATATTTATCCACGAGAAGCATCTAGAGCACGAGAATATCACCAGGAGGTCCAAATGATCCCAAGTGGCGTGCCCAGGCCTGGTGGGCATGACACCCATGCTTGTTTCCTCCTCGGCCGTCCAATCGTCTCGATTCTTTAAACCAAGAAGTTCTATTGACCTAAAAATCCCTATATAAGGACCCCCCTCCCGGGGCGTCCTCGAGAGGGGATACACTAGAACACACCAGAGGAAAAAACACCACCAGATGGAGTCAGATCCATCAAAGATTGGAGGGGGAAACTTCACCGAAGCCACCTCCGAGGAGATCTCCACCCTCTCCAACATATACAACATCATCACCATGATGAAGAGGGAGTAGTCCACCTCCAGGCTATGGGTTTGTGGCAGTAGCTTGATCTCTTTCTCTCTCTCTCTCTCTCTCTCTCTCTCTCTATTGTTCTTCATAGTGAAGGGATTCGCGGCATAGTAAATCAAAATTTTCTACGGATGCGAACAGAGGAAAGCCAAGATCTAATCTAGGACATGCAAACAACGAGAGGGATTAGATGAGATCTTCATACCCTTGAAGATTCGCACAGCGGAACGTTCATCGGAACGTGGGTGATGTAGTCGTACTCGCTTCTCCTCCTCGCGATCCGATCCGATCTAGCACCACAAGTGGCGATGCCTCCGTGAGATGCACACGTGCAGCACCTCGACGTATCCTCCTTCCTTGGTACAGCAAGTATGGTGGAGAGATGGATTGGATCTACAACGCGACGGCGCGGTGCAAGTGGTGGAGAGTTTCTGCAGCTGGGCTTCGCCTACACGCAGTCGGGAGGGAGAGAGAGGAGGGCAGCAGGGCGACTAGGCTTGAGGGGAAGGTGTGGGGGGGTGGTGCGCCCCAGCCCTCTATATATAGAGGGGTGGGCACCAGCCCTAAGCCCTCCCCCAAGCCCTAGGCCGGCGGCCAAGGAGGGAGGAGTGGGGGGCAAGGAAACCCCCCTTCTAGAAGCTCCAAACTAGGGTTTCCCCTTGTTTGGCCGGCTGGGCCCTATGGGGCCTTGTGCCCCAGGCCCAATGCGGCCAGGGCACTCCCTCATAGGCCCATGCCCCCTCCCGACAGGTGGGACCACGTTGGCCCCCTTCCGGAAGGTTCTAGAAGCTTCTGGTACAATACCGATTAACCCGGAACAATTCCGAACTCCAAAAACTGCACTGCCTTATATGAATCTTATTCTCCGGACCACTCCGGAACCTCTCGTGATGTCCCGGATCCCATTCGAGACTCCGAACAAAAACTCATAAAACAATTATCCAATCTATCCTAGCGTCGAGACACGTTAAGTGTGTGACCCTTCAAGTTCGAGAACATGCAGACATGATCTTCTATCAATAATCAATAGCGGGGTCTGGCAACCCATATTGACTCCCACACATTCATTGATGATCATATCGGATGAACCACGATGCCAGGATTCAATCAATCCCATATATATATTCCCTTCGTCTCGCGATATTTTACTTGCCCGAGATTTGATCGTCGGTACCATCATATCTAGTTCAATCTCGTTCACAGCAAGTACTTTACTCGTTCCGTAATCCGATATCACTTTGCGATTAACTCCTTAACCACATGCTTGCAAGCGGTGTTGATATCGATTACTGAGTGGGCCCAAAGTATATCTCTCCGACTTGGGAGGGACAAATCCCATCTCGATACATACAACCCAACAGGTACTTTCCGATCACCTGAGAGACACCTTTATGATCACCCTCTCATAGGATGACGTTTGATGACCTCAAAGCTTTCTTCCGATACCAGGGAGTTGTATTATCTCATGGTCTAAGGAATAAAATATTTGACATAAGAAAATCTTCGCAAAGATGAACACGATGACACGATCTAATTGCTTCGCTTAGTTTGGGTCTGTCCATCATATCATTCTCCCAATGATACGATCTCATTATCAATTGACAACTCATGTCTATGGTTATGAAACCTTAACCATCATTGATCCATGAGCTAGTACATAGAGGCATACTAGGGACACGGTGTTGTTCACAAACCACACAAGTATTAAAGTTTCCGCTTAATACAATTCTAGCATGGAATATAAACTTTATCATGAACAAGAATTATAATAATAACATCTTTATTATTGCCTCTAGGGCATAATTCCAACAGTCTCCCACTTGCACTAGAGTCAATAATCTAGTTTACATTTGGCAACAATCTCACACCCATGGCACTAAGGTGATGATCATGTTTTACACGTGGAAGAGGTTTAGTCAATGGATCTGCGACATTCAGATCTGTATGTACTTTGCTAATCTTCAGATCTCCATCTGCTATATAATCTCGGATTATATGAAACTTGTGGTTGATATGCTTGGTCTTTGGATGATATCTTGGTTCCTTAGCGAGTGCTATGGCGCCAGTGTTGTCACACAATATCTCCAATGGGTCCAATGCACTTGGAACCACGCCAAGCTCAGTGATGAAGTTCCTGATCCAAACTCCTTCACTTGACGCTTCTGCAGCAGCCATGTATTCCGCTTCTACTGTAGATCCCGCGATCACGCTTTGCTTGCAGCTTCTCCAGCTCACAGCTCCATTCAAAATATAAACATATCCTGTCTGAGATTTAGAATCATCCTTGTCGGTGTCAAAACTAGCATCGACGTAACCTTTTACGACGAGCTGTTCATCACCCCCATAGACTAAGAACATTTCTTTAGTCCTATTTAGGTACTTTAGGATGTTCTTCACGGCTGTCCAGTGTTCCACTCCTGGATCACTTTGATATATGCTCGTCAAACTAAGAGCATTGGACACATCCGGTCTAGTACACAGCATGGCATACATGATAGAACCTATGGCCGAGGCATAAGGCACTTTGCTCATAGTTTCTCTATCATTTACCGTAGCTGGAGACTGAGCCTTGCTCAATATCTTACCTGACAACATAGGCACTGAACCTTTCTTTGCCTTATCCATTCTGAACCTTTTCAGAACTTTGTCTAGGTATGTACTCTGGCTTAAAGCTATCAGGTGTCTTTGTCTATCTCTATAGATTTTGATGCCTAATATATAAGCAGCTTCACCTAGGTCTTTCATTGAAAAACACTTGTTCAAATAACTCTTCACATCGTTAAGCATGTTGTCATTTCCAATAATCAATATGTCATCCACATATAGTACCAGAAATGTCACCGAGCTCCCACTCACTTTCTTGTAGATACAAGCTTCGTAGCAATTTGGAACAAATCCAAAGCTCTTGATCACTTGATCAAAACGAAGGTTCCAACTCCGAGATGCTTGCTTCAGTCCATAAATGGAACGCTGAAGTTTGCACACTTTATCAGCATCCTTAGGATCGACAAAACCTTCGGGTTGCATCATATACAACTCTTCATCAATGTTGCCATTGAGGAACGCAGTCTTGACATCCATCTGCCATATTTCATAATCATGAAACGCAGCAATTGCTAATAAAATCCGAATGGACTTAAACATCGCTACGGGAGAGAAAGTATCATCGTAGTCAACACCTTGAACTTGCCGAAAACCTTTCGCGACAAGCCGTGCTTTATAGACGGTAACATTACCATCCGCGTCCGTTTTCTTCTTGAAGATCCATTTGCACTCAACGGCCTTTCGGTCGCTAGGAGGGTCCACCAAAGTCCATACTTGGTTTACGCTCATGGATCCCAATTCGGACTTCATGGCTTCTAGCCATTTCTCAGAGTCTGGGCTCATCATCGCTTCCTCATAGTTCATAGGTTCACTGTCTTCTACCAACAAGACAGTCAAGACAGGGTTGCCGTACCACTCAGGAGGGGCACGCGACCTTGTAGACCTGCGATGTTCAGTAGCAGCATCGTCCGAAGCTTCATGATCCTTGTCATTAGCTTCCTCTATCGTTGGTGCAGGCGGCACTGGAACAATTTCAGGTGCTGCGCTACTCTCCAATTCAAGAGAAGGTTCAACAACCTCGTCTAGCTCTACTTTCCTCCCACTCACTTCTTTCGAGAGAAACTCCTTCTCAAGAAAGGAACCGTTCTTTGCGACAAACACTTTGCCTTCGGTTCTGTGATAGAAGGTATACCCAATAGTTTCCTTAGGGTATCCTATGAAGACGAATTTCTCCGCTTTGGGTTCGAGCTTGTCCGACATCAACTTCTTGACGTAAGCTTCGCATCCCCAAACTTTAAGAAACAACAACTTAGGTTTACCACCAAACCACAGTTCATACGGTGTCGTCTCAACGGATTTATATGGTGCCCTATTTAAAGTGAATGCAGCGGTTTCTAATGCATAACCCCAAAATGATAACGGCAAATCAGTAAGAGACATCATCGATCGGACCATATCTAATAGGGTTCGATTCCGGCGTTCATACACACCATTGCGCTGTGGTGTTCCGGGTGGCGTGAGTTGCGAAACGATTCCGCTTGCTTTAAGATGCGTGAGAAAATCATAACTCAAATATTCACCTCCACGATCGGATCGTAGAAACTTAATCTTTCTGTTACGATGGTTCTCCACTTCATTCTGAAATTCTTCAAACTTTTCAAATGTTTCAGATTTTAGTTTCATTAAATAGATATACCCATATCTACTTAAGTCATCGGTAAAAGTGAGAAAATAGCGATATCCACCGCGCGTCGAAACACTCATCGGTCTGCATACATCGGTATGTATGATTTCCAACAAGTCCGTTGGTCTCTCCATCATACCGGAGAACGGGGTTTTGATCATATTGCCCATGAGGCATGGTTCGCATGTGTCAAATGATTCAAAATCAAGAGACTCCAAAAGTCCATCAGAATGAAGTTTCTTCATGCGCTTTACACCAATATGACCTAGACGACAGTGCCACAAATAAGTAGTATTATCACTATCTACTTTGCATCTCTTAGCCTCAATGTTATGGATGTGTGTTTCATACCTTTTGAGATTTAGAAGAAATAAACCATTCAAAACAGGTGCATGACCATAAAAGATGTTACTCATATAATAGAATAACCATTATTCTCCGATTTAAATGAATAACCGTCTTGCAATAAACAAGATCCAAAAATAATGTTCATGCTCAACGCAGGCACATAATAACACTTATTAAGGTTTAAAACTAATCCCGAAGGTAAAACTAAGGAGAGCGTGCCGACGGCCATCACATCAACTCTTGATCCGTTGCCAACGCGCATCGTCACCTCATCCCTCGCAAGCCGCCGTCTATTCCGTAGCTCCTGTTTCGAGTTACAAATATTAGCAACTGAACCAGTATCAAATACCCAGGCACTACAACGAGGGCTAGTAAGGAAAACATCAATAACATGTATATCAAATATACCTTTGATGGTGCCAGCCTTCTTGTCCGCTAAGTACTTCGGACAGTTGCGCTTCCAGTGACCCTTGTCCTTGCAATAGAAGCACTCAGTGTCCGGCTTAGGACCAGACCTGAGATTCTTCTCAGCAGGGGCAACGCGCTCGCCGCCGCCTTTCTTGAAGGGCTTCTTTGCACCCTTACCTTTATTGAAGGTGGGGGGCTTGTTGACCATCAACACATGATTATCCTTTTTGATGTCCACCTCTGCAGCCTTCAGCTTTGCGAAGAGCTCGGTGATCGTATCAGTGGAACCAATCTGATTGTGAGTCACTACAAAACTTTTGTAGCTGGGAGGGAGTGATTGCAGAACCCTGTCAATCTTGAGCTCCTCTGGAATCTTGCAGTCCAGTTGCTCAAGGCGTTGAGTGTAGCCCGACATCTTAATGGCGTGCTCACTAATGGAACTCCCTTCCTCCATCTTGCAGTTAAAGAACTTCTCAGAGATCTCATATCTCTCAGAACGGGCCTGAGTCTGAAACATGGTTTTCAGCTCCTCGAGAATCTCAAAGGGCCCGGGATAGTCTTCAAAACGATTTTGAAGGTCTGATTCCATAGCAAACAACATGGTGCTCTTAATCACACCATAATCATATTTGCGCGACTAATAGACAGCTTTCTCATCAGCCGGCGCAGTAGCAGCAGGGGCGTCACCTAGCGCATTCTCAAGGACATAGTCCTTTTGACCACCAGAGAGAATGATTCTCAGATTGCGGAACTAGTTGGTGAAGTTAGACCCATTGTTTTTAAGCTTTTCCTTCTCAGCAAAAACGTTGAAGTTGAAGTTGGACTTAGCCATTTGATCTACAATGTTTTGCAAGTACAAATTAGACTATGTTCATGATAACTAGTTCAACTTTTAATCAAATTACTAGATAAACTCCCACTAAATTCAACATCCCTCAAGTTGTTTAGTGAACATGATCCAAATTCACCACACCTAATCCGATCTTCACGAGAAGAGATGTGGTTTCAATGGTGGACAACGAAGTGTCGATCATATCATTCATATGACTCATGCTTAACCTTTCGGTTCATGTGTTCCGAGGCCATGTCTGTACATGCTAGGCTCGTCAAGTTAGACCCAAGTATTTCCGCGTGTGCAAAACTGGCTTGCACCCGTTGTATGTGAACGTAGAGTCTATAGCACCCGATCATCACGTGATGCTTGGACACGACGAACTTTCGCAACGGTGCATACATGGGGAGAACACAGTTTTATCTTGATCTTTAAGTGAGGAATCATCTTATAATGCTACCGTCGTGATCTAAGCATAATAAGATACATAAAAGGATAAACATCACATGCATATAACTTTATGTGACATGGTATAGCCAATCTTCGCACAATGATCTCCATCTTGTGCGTGCCGGCATGATCTCCATCACTCCACCATGATTGCCTCCACCACGAATAGCAACTACAACTATTGCTAACTACTTAGCGATAAAGTGAAACTATTACATGGCGTATAAGAAGTTGACACACAGGTCATACACAATTATAAAGACAACCATATGGCTCCTGCCGGTTGTGTACTCATCGACATGCAAGTCGTGAAAACATTACAAAACATGATCATCGCATACATTATACACATCACATCTTGGGCCATACCATATCACAGAAAACACTCCCTGCAAAAACAAGTTAGACGCCTCTACTTTGTTGTTGCATGTTTTACGTGGCTTATGGGAGTAGAAAGCTAAGAACGATTCTTACCTACGGAAAGCCACAACGGTGATATTATGGTTGCCAAACTCCGGTGTAAATACCATGACAACTATAGTGAGAGAAACTGGCATCCACCAGCCGCATGTGTGGAACAAGCCACACGTCAAGTGCGGAGCCGGTCTCGCGAACGACGTCGTGTAAGGTCGGCCTGGACCGCTTCAATCTCACTATCCCGCGTCATAAGAAGAACACAAACAAGAGGCTTGCAACAGAAAACATCAACGCCCGCAACTACCATGTTGTGTTCTACTCGTGAAACACATCTATGCATAGATCTAGCTCTGATACCATTGAAGGGATTCGCGGCATAGTAAATCAAAATTTTCTACGGATGCGAACAGAGGAAAGCCAAGATCTAACCTAGGAGATGCAAACAACGATAGGGATTAGATGAGATCTTCATACCCTTGAAGATTCGCACAGCGGAACGTTCGTCGGAACGTGGGTGATGTAGTCGTACTCGCTTCTCCTCCTCGCGATCCGATCCGATCTAGCACCGCAAGTGGCGATGCCTCCGTGAGATGCACACGTGCAACACCTCGACGTCTCCTCCTTCCTTGGTCCAGCAAGTATGGTGGAGAGATGGATTGGATCTACAACGCGACGGCGTGGTGCAAGTGGTGGAGAGTTTCTGCAGCAGGGCTTCGCCTACACGCAGTCGGGAGGGAGAGAGAGAGGAGGGCAGCAGGGCGACTAGGCTTGAGGGGAAGGTGTGGGGGTGGTGGTGCGCCCCATCCCTCTATATATATAGGGGTGGGCGCCAGCCCTAACCCCTCCCCCAAGCCCTAGGCCGGCGGCCAAGGAGGGAGGAGTGGGGGGCAAGGAAACCCCCCCTTCTAGAAGCTCCAAACTAGGGTTTCCCCTTGTTTGGCCGGCTGGGCCCTATGGGGCCTTGTGCCCCTGGCCCAATGCGGCCAGGGCACTCCCTCATAGGCCCATGCCCCCTCCCGACAGGTGGGACCATGTTGGCCCCCTTCTGGAAGGTTCTAGAAGCTTCCGGTACAATACCGATTAACCCGGAACAATTCCGAACTCCAAAAACTGCACTGCCTTATATGAATCTTATTCTCCGGACCACTCCGGAACCTCTCGTGATGTCCCGGATCCCATCCGAGACTCCGAACAAAAACTCATAAACCAATTATCCAATCTATCCTAGCGTCGAGACACGTTAAGTGTGTGACCCTTCGAGTTCGAGAACATGCAGACATGATCTTCTATCAATAATCAATAGCGGGGTCTGGAAACCCATATTGACTCCCACACATTCATCGATGATCATATCGGATGAACCATGATGCCAGGATTCAATCAATCCCATATATATATTCCCTTCGTCTCGCGATATTTTACTTGCCCGAGATTTGATCGTCGGTACCATCATACCTAGTTCAATCTCGTTCACAGCAAGTACTTTACTCGTTCCGTAATCCGATATCACTTTGTGATTAACTCCTTAACCACATGCTTGCAAGCGGTGTTGATATCTATTACCGAGTGGGCCCAAAGTATATCTCTTCGACTTGGGAGGGACAAATCCCATCTCGATACATACAACCCAGCAGGTACTTTCCGATCACCTGAGAGACACCTTTATGATCACCCTCTCATAGGATGACGTTTGATGACCTCAAAGCTTTCTTCCGATACCAGGGAGTTGTATTATCTCATGGTCTAAGGAATACAAATTTGACATAAGAAAAGCTTCGCAAAGATGAACACGATGACACGATCTAATTGCTTCGCTTAGTTTGGGTCTGTCCATCATATCATTCTCCCAATGATACGATCTCATTATCAATCGACAACTCATGTCTATGGTTAGGAAACCTTAACCATCATTGATCAATGAGCTAGTCCATAGAGGCATACTAGGGACACGGTGTTGTTCACAAACCACACAAGTATTAAAGTTTCCGCTTAATACAATTCTAGCATGGAATATAAACTTTATCATGAACAAGAATTATAATAATAACATCTTTATTATTGCCTCTAGGGCATAATTACAACACATAGATCTAGTACCATATGAGCTGCTCTACATGATTATGGTCATATTTGTAATTCCTATGCGGTGGATCTTTGTTCTATGATTTGATATTTGAGATTGGAATCTATTTTGTGTAAGATGTTTTGATAGATGCATATCATGCACCCCGTTATTAATTGCTTCTTTTGATACAAATTGTATGCAAGAATTTGTATGGGGAGAAGTGTGTGTGTTAGATGGAGTAGCATGGGGGTGGATATTGAATTGTGACAAATAATATTCAAGATCTACTTTGGTTTTTACCTTTCTTTTGCTGTCTCACTAGGGATAAAGTGAAATCATGTGCTATAGTTATCAAATGACGGTGTGATAACCTTGTTAGATCAAGGTACCATATTTGTGTTTCAAACATCATGTACTATTGCTTAAAGCTATACTCTAATTTGTTCTTAATTCAAGATTGCATGGAGATTTCCCTTTCTTGAGAAGTATAAGAGAGATATGTATTCCATCTCAATATTAGAACTTGATGCCCATATTAATTCTTTTATCAAGCACATATAGAAAATTCCATGAGTATTTATCATTGATGAATTGTTTTGTGATCACCACATCCTAAAGAGAGAGTACACAAGTGACGAGGTTTAATCTCGTCAATGCCCATTGTTATGGACTTGGGTTTTGGAGAAGATGGGGATGCTGGAGATCGTGGCACGGTTAACAGACAAGCAACTAGGGGACACGAGATTTACCCAGGTTCAGGCCCCCGGAGGGAAAACCCTACTCCTGCTTGTCTGCTCTTTGATTACGGCGGAACCGAAAGTTATAGGGGTGCGCAGATTCGATCTGGCGTGAAGGTGTGTATGTCGTAATCTAGTAGTTGTCTGTCTTCCTCGTTGGACCCTCCTAGCCTTTATATATGGGGAGGCTAGGTCTCGGGTACCGATATGAGTAGGTTACAAGTTGTATTGAAACTCTAGTCTTGTTCTTCAAGGATCCGAAGGCGTCATGGGCCTGGGCCACCCGAAAATCTTCATGGGCTGGCGTATATTTGCCGTGGGCCTTCCTTGGGCTGGACCAGGTATGCTGAAGTTACGTACCCGTAGGGTATAACCATGTCAGTAGCCCCCGAGTGTTCAGTCGAATCGTAGATTCGGCTGAGGACTCTTCAATCCTTCGGGTGTAACTCTGTATTTCAAGAGAATGTGTAGGGATTGTTGATGCGTGTGCCTGACTCACCCGACGGATCAGTGTCAGTTAATCGTCTTAGGACAAAACAACACGTTCTTCTTTAGGTGCGAGTCCCTCGACTCGAACCCGGAACATATGCTGGTGTAATTCGACTCAGGCCGCGGAGGACTTACAGGAGTGGAATTTCAGTGATTTTAAGTGATGTACCCAACGCGTCCGTCAGGATTTTTCATCACGCCTGTTGGCATGGATTTATACTAGCAGAGCGCAGTCAGGTGCGTTGCCAGGCCATCAGATGATATCTGTAGGTCTTATCTTTGCGTCGTAGACACATCATCCGAATGTTTATCACCGCGGAGGTGTTTCGGGTGGCCAAGGAGGATGTTACTCACTTAGCATTAATTGGGGCAGAGTTGCCAAAAAGTTTTTGCATGCGGATCCGGAAGATCGCAGTCGAAGATTTCATAGGGTGCGCGGCCAGCGCTCCCTATGGGAGTAGCCCCCGAGTGTCTGTTCGAGTCGTAGACTCGAGCGGAGACTTTTGGTGCAAGCATTGCTCAGCTGTTTAGTCCGTAGGACTCGAAAATTTTCGGATGCTTGAATCCTTCCTCCCTATGGGAGTAGCCCCCGAGTCCGTAGTGGGGTCGTGGACTCGACGTAGGACTCGAAGCTCTTGTGTGTGAACGGCCATCGCTCCAGTTTGGAGTAGCCCCGAGTGTCTGGCGGAGTCGTAGACTCGGGCAGAGACTCGAGTCTTGTATCATGCAACTGTCATGGGCGTACCGCTGACCTGGAAGTACATCGGGTGTGCGACCAGCGCTCCTGATAGGAGTAGCCTCCGAGTATTTAGTCGAATCGTACATTCGAGTGAGTACTCTTAGCTGTGTAGCCGAAGTTGGTGCTAGTATAGCTTTTGATGACGTCAGTGCTGACGATCGATGACCTCAAGCATCTGCTGCGCCAGAGATGACTTGACTTGACGAAGCGTGGGTCCCACTTCCTGACTTTGAATTGACCGGTCACGCGCGGCGTGGAGATGATTACGGCGTCTCCTCGATTTCCGCGCATAGTGGACGTCGTGGTAACGACGGTTCGTTTTGGCGCTGACACGTGTACGGCCAGATCTGCTGTTGGCGTTAGGTCTTCTCGATGGACGGCCAGCGTGCGTCGTCTTTGCTGTTTATAATCCGTGGTGAAATCGTGGTTTGTTTTCACCGCACCAGTTCTTGCGTTTTACTGCCTCCTTGCGCTCGAGCGATTCTTGCTGCGTGCTGAGAGTTCCTTTCGCATTTCCTTTGTCTTCGTCGTTGGCAACGCCACCACCGCCGTAGCGCCATGGGGAAGCCAAAGAAGTCTTCGCCTGCAGTGGGGACCAGCGCCGCCGGAGGCAAGAAGGGCGCTGCCACTGCTCATGTCACCGACGGTGGCTGGCGGCGATCAGAGACGCGGGAGAGCGATCTCCGTAAGCTGCGCGAGCGGAGCCTGATCCCGCAGGATACGACGGCCGTGAGGCTCCCCGGCAATGAGGTAATCCCCCGTCCCCCATTTGGGTATCGGGTTATGTTTGTCGCCTTCGTTTTGCGTGGGTTTTCGTATCCAGTCCATGACTTCCTTCGTGGACTGCTCTTTTTCTATGGGAAGGCCGATTTGGTCCTTGAGGCAGGCCTGCATGCATCGCTAGTACGTGGCACCCGCGTTCTTTAGCCCGAAGGGCATTGTGTTGTAGCAGTATACTCCGAACGGTGTGATGAACGCCGTTTTCTCTTGATCTTCGACCTTGAGTCGAATCTGGTTATAGCCTGAGTAGGCGTCGAGGAAGGAGAGTTTCTCACAACCTGCAGTCGAATCGATGATCTGGTCGATCCGAGGGAGAGGGAAGTGGTCCTTGGGGTAGTGTTTGTTCAGTGACGTGAAGTCTACGCACATCCGCAGGATGTCCGTGTCCTTCTTCGGGACCATCACCGTGTTTGCCAGCCACTCGCTTTCCTTGATTTCCCGGATGAAGTCTGCTGCGAGTAATCTGTTGATCTCCTTGCCGATAGCTTCGGCTCGTGGCTCTGACAGTCTTCGGATGGACTGCTTGACTGGCTTGGTGTCTGGGAAGACATTGAGTGCGTGCTCGGCGAATTCCCTGGGAACTCCTGGCATGTCCGCAGGACACCAGGCGAAGATTTCCCAGCGCTCACGGAGGAATTCGACGAGCGCGCTTTCCTATGCGGTGCTGAGGTCGTTGGCGATCAGCGCCGTCTTGGAGGCATCCGTTGGATGGACCTGCACTTTTTTGGTGTTGATGGTGGAGTCGAAAGACATGTCAGGTGCATTCTGCTTGGTGACTGGGGGTAGCCCATTGTCTGTCACTTCGCGGAGCTTTACGAGCTCGTCTTGCATGCCGAAAGACTGGGAGATTTTGTTGAAATCTCTGTCGCATTAGTCCGATTGGGTGAAGCTCCCGTGGATTGTGATGACGCCCCTTGGTCCTGGCATCTTGAGTAGTAGGTATGCGTAGTGTGGGACGGCCAGGAACCTTGCGAATGCTACGCGTCCCAGGATGGCATGGTATTGCGACGGCCAGTCCACCACTTCGAATTCTAGGCGCTCCTGCCAAAAGTTGTCTGGCTTCCCGAAGATGACGTCGAGCCCTATTTTGCCCAGCGGGAAGATACCCTTCCCTGGAACAATGCCATGGAACGTTGTGTCTGATTGTTCCAGGCTGCATTGCGGGATCCGCATAGCTGCTAGAGTGCTTGCGAATATTAGGTTGATGCCGCTGCCGCCGTCCATGAAGACGCGACTCATCTCGAAGCCTCCGATCTGCGCCTCCAGCACCAGGGCAGCATGACCGGGGCGAGGGATCTGGCAAGGGTGATCCGCGCGAGTGAATGTGATGCAGGACTCCGATCCGCTGAGGTACTCAGGGATTGCAGGTGGAGTTGTTATGGCCATGTTGATTTGTCGGGTGATTTTCTTCTGCACCCTATTTGTGGGGCGTCCCTTCTGTATCATATTGAGTGCTCCTTTTGGTGGGGGGTATGCGACCCCGGCGTTGTTTTGCGCTGGTGTGACTGGTTGATGTGGGCCTCCAATAGGCGGTGGTGGAGGAGCTCCGTGTGCTATTTCGCCTGGCGCAAGTGCGTTTCCGAACGCAGGAATTGGAGCTTGTTGCCTCATCTGTACCATGCTTTCGCTGAGTTTCTAGAACTCGCGGCAGTCCTTGAGCATGTGGCTAGCTTTCTTTTTGCCATCTTGTTTGTCGATGTAGAAGTGGATGGTGCATGGACCCGAAAGTTTGTAGAGTGCTGAAGGTCCGTTGTCGCGGTCGCGGCGTTGCCACGACTGCGTTGGTCGTCCGTTGTCGCGGAAGTTTCCGCTGCGGTATCCTCCGCCGTTGCGGATGCTGTCGTTATGGCGGTCGGCGTAGCCGGCTGCGACCATGTCAGGTCCGTCGCGGTCTTCGTAGACGCGCGATCTCCTCTTGCTACGACGTTCGCGTCTTCGGCCGTAGTCGTCCTCTTCGTCTGATTGCGCCCGTTGGATGCAATCTTCGCCGTCTGCCCAACTGTTGGCGATTTCCATGAGTTGGTCGAGTGTCTTGGGTTTTACACGTCCAAGTTTCTCCTTGAAGTCTGGGGGTTTGACGCCGTCCCTGAAGGCGTCGATGGCTCGCTCTTCGGATATGTGTGCTGCGGAGTTCTTGGTTGTAGACCAGCGTAGTATGTACGAGCGAATAGATTCACCCGTTCTCTGAGTGCAGGCTCGCAGCTCTTCGATTGAGGCGGGCCTTTTGCTGGTGCCTTTGAAATTTCGGATGAAGCTATAAGCGAGCTCCTCCCAGCTTCGGATGGATCCTGATGATAGGCTGCTGAGCCAGACCCGCGCCGCGCTTATCAGCTGCAGCTGAAGGCATTGCATGGCGGTTTCTTTATTGCCTCCGTGAAGCTTAACGGATGACAGATGGTCACTGAGCCAGGACTTTGGATCTTGCGTGCCATTGAACTTCGGAGTATCCGAAGGAAGCTTGAAGTTGCGTGGCATCTGTGTGCGCCGGACGGATCTACTGAAGTATCGAGCTCCGCAGAGTTCTCCTTCGTCTTCATCCATCTCAGATTCAGACGAGCATGCGCGTTTGGCGCGTGCTTTGTCGATCTTGCGCTGTGTAAGCCTGTCCCTGGCGTCATAGTCGCGTTTTTGGCGGTGCGAGCTCTTCTTCCTTCGAGGAAGATCGTGTTCTTCTTCATCTTCGGATGAGGGAGTTGGGCTCCGGTCGCGCCTGGCCGGAGCTTTCTTCTTCGGCTCCGTAGGAGCGTCTTCGTGGAGCGCAGCTCCGATTAGTCCTAGTCCGGTGAGTGCGGACCTATGCATGGCCCTTTTCGGGTCCCCTTCCGGAGGTGGGTGAGCCGCGAGATACGCAGTGGCTGCCATGATCGCAGCTTGTGGCGTCTTCGGGGTGATGTTGCCGTCGGCGTCCATATCCATGAACGATGTGTGGAGAGTTCGGGTCACGTCACGCCGCTCCTTCGGGTCCATGTTTTCCACCCGAGGGTGGTGCTTGTTTCCCTGGTTTCCGTTTGTGCTGGAGCCGGGTCCCATGGCGGAGAGCGCAGCTCGTCGCGCACTGGACTCAGAGGCTGCTTTCTTGCGTTTGTCGAGCGTCTCCTGCATCTTGACTTGCTTCTTGTGCTCCTCGATGAGGAGGTAGTGGTACGCCATCAGCAGATCACATGGGGAGTCCAGGGGTAGGACTATTTCGCCTGCGACGGCGCGGCGTGCTTCGGCCCATCCTTCTTTGCTAAGTTGGATGAGGTGGCCCCTGTTTTCCCCGTCTTCGCCGTTTCTGTCTTGCGGGTTGGGGTTGGGCGGCGGGTTAGGCGTTTCCTCATCGGTTTGTATGATGGCGGCACACAGATAGCGCCTGCAGATTGGTTGGCTGCTGCGGCAGCTTTCGGATTCGGCACCGTAGGTCCCTTCATCCGAAGGTGGATCGCACAGATCGGAGTTGCAGCTGCTGCTGCTGTAGAACTCATCTGATGATGATGACGTGCGTAGCACGGGGTGTGGAGCCCACGAAGCGGGCCTGATTGGCGGCACGGGCATCCGCTCGGGGAGGCGGAGGGTGCCAGTTTGTCCCACATGGAAGCAGAAGCTCCCGAACAGAATTTCGAGTCCGTCGCCTACGGGCTCGAAATCCTTCATGGTATCCGGCGAGTGGGCGGTGAAGTCAAAGGCGCCGAAGAGGAGATGATTCTCCGTCGCCGAGGAGTTGTAGATCGATCGGGTCGGAACCATCACGACCGCACAATCAGCAGCCCCAATTCCCACAAACGGCGCCAATTGACGAGGTTTAATCTCGTCAATGCCCATTGTTATGGACTTGGGTTTTGGAGAAGATGGGGATGCTGGAGATCGTGGCACGGTTAACAGACAAGCAACTAGGGGACACGAGATTTACCCAGGTTCAGGCCCCCAGAGGGAAAACCCTACTCCTGCTTGTCTGCTCTTTGATTACGGCGGAACCGAAAGTTACAGGGGTGCGCAGATTCGATCTGGCGTGAAGGTGTGTATGTCGTAATCTAGTAGTTGTTTGTCTTCCTCGTTGGACCCTCCTAGCCTTTATATATGGGGAGGCTAGGTCTCGGGTACCGATACGAGTAGGTTACAAGTTGTATTGAAACTCTAGTCTTGTTCTTCAAGGATCCGAAGGCGTCATGGGCCTGGGCCACCCGAAAATCTTCATGGGCTGGCGTATATTTGCCGTGGGCCTTCCTTGGGCTGGACCAGGTATGCTGAAGTTACGTACCCGTAGGGTATAACCATGTCAACAAGCGAACCCATGAACCCCGGTTTGATTTTTATCATAAGAAAGACCTATCTATTGCATATACTATCCTTTTTATTTTCAGCAATTAATTATTTCGAAAATACGAAAATACTTCCTCTGTTTGTAATCACTTATAAAAACCCAAAAAAACTCTACTATCTTCCATATCATCTAGTTAGCATTAATTTATATTTATTTGCTTTACTTTACTTTGTTTTATATTTTATTTCATATTACTAATATGAAACCTTGTGCTTGACAACCACTTGGTGGAGTTGGGGACACAAGACATTTTATTTTACTTTATAGGTTGCTTGAAGAGGCGAAGAAAAACATCCTTACATAGCCAATTCACTAAGATTTCGATATAAATCCTCGAGTCACCCTTGTGGGCAAAAAACGCTTGATGCAACACTCTGCACATGGAGTCCCAATGAAAAGTGGCAGCCTTTGTTGACATCATGACAATTTTCTGGCGTCTTTGCCAGGGAATTGCAGGAAGGTACATCACAAATGCATCCTCGTCAAGTTTGAAGAGCAAGTTATTTCCCATTGCAACTGCTAGACATTTTCTGGCACCGTCATCTTTGTCAACTTGTGCAACAACCCAGATTGGGGAGGTTGCACCACTGTGAGCATTTTCTTCTCCTTTAGATTTTTAAAGTATTTTATTTTGTCTTGTATTTAGTCTTTTAAAGTTTCCCATAAAACACAAAAAACACATAAAAATTAGTATAACCTTAAATATGCATGCTAAACTATGGAGAAACTTGGAATCCACATACCTAAAGGTCATGTAAAAATGTTGGAAGCCTACTATGAATATAGATCAACCAAAGAAGGAAATAGTATGGATGAATTTCTTACAGATCTCAATCAAATTTCTATTGACTTTTGTGAATCGCATGATATAACTTGCTGCACTAAAAAATACTATAAACACTCTCACTATCAATGTAAGCATAATAGTGATCCTATTATTGCTTCTTATCAAGATTGTAAATTTTTATGTCATGATATAGAACAAGTTGAGAAATATATTGCCTATGTTGGATCCCATGAGCTAGACTCTCTTATAAATCAAAAATTTGAAACTAGTCATGATTCTCTTGTAATGAAAGGACACGTAGATATTATCCTCCAAATTTGCAATGAAGAATGTAGTGATAATGCTTATGTTATTAAATATAAAGAAAGAAATCTTGCGGCCATCAAAAGTATTAATATATTGCAAGAAAAAGATGATGAAAACATAAGCTTGAAAGAACAAGTGTGTGAAGAAGAAAATTAAGTAGAGATAATCCAATCTAAGCTTGGGGAAGAGTGGGATCTTCCACCTTCACCATCAACAAATGATAGTAACACTCAAACTCAAAACCCATTTGTCATCTATGATAACCCATGTTATGATAATTGTCCAACTAAAAATCCATACACTTCTTGTGAGGGAATTGAAACTCAAATGGTTATTTATGAGAACCCTTTCTATTATGATGGAATTAATTATGCACCTTTGTTTTCTAATAATGCTACTACTAAAATTAGTGATGATAATGAGGAATTTGTTTGGATATGCTATATGAAAATGCTTTATATGATGGTCCTATGCTTATTGATAATCATCCATGTATAAAAAATGAAGATATAATGATAAACTTGCTGACTATGATAATAACCTTATGACTAAGAGTCCTATATCATTCTTGAACTCTCCTATGTTAACCATAGAAGAGAAATTTGCACTTGCTAGAAACTATATATATGGTTTGCAATTACCTTATGTTGAAAATCATCATTGCAACCATAATATTAATAGTGAAAATATTAATAGCAAATATTTTGAAAGAGGAAAGAATACTAATGAATACCATGATAGTTATTATGATGCTCATCATATAACAAACTTTACAAACTTGCATGCTTCCAATGGTCATATTGCTAAATTTACTTCTAGTGCTTGCAACTATTATGAAAGATGAGGTTGCCAATTCCCTCCTTATGTTGATAATAATTATAAAAATCATTCACCTTTGATAATATGCATAGTCATACTCTTTTTTGTTGTACCTTATTCAAATATAAAATCCCTATGCATAGGAAGAAAGTTAGACTATGTTATTATCACTTTTATGTTTTGTGTTGCTCTATATCATGTTCCTATTTTATTATTTATTTGATTGGAATGATCACACCATGGGGACCTGGTAAAATGTATGGAACACTTTACAAGGTAAAAGTAGGTAGCAAACAAGCACAAGCTACCACATGAATTATATATCACTTAAACCAAGTAAGTAAAGCCTAGCTATATGGCTATAAAGAAAGCGCTTTGCGAGAGGCAACCCGGTTATTTGTTTTTAGATTTTTTTTTTGAACTCTTACTATAGCAAGAGAGTTTTGTTTTGGTTTTCTTACTGTAGTTTTTTATAAAGTACCAAGTGGAACCCATTTTGGATGTTTTAAAAGTTGATAAACATATGGAGCAGCAAATTTCTGCAGAACAGTTTTCAGTGCAAAAAAATTCTGATTTTTTCTGTAACTCCGATTGGTCTCAAATTTATACATAATTTTCAAAATTTCATCCTATGTATGCAAAAAAAAGTTTCTAAAATTCTTGACATGTCTAAGTGGGCTAAAAATAGTTTTGCCGCTGCTAAAAATCTGTACATATTCTGCCATGTTTTGTTTTAACCATTCCCAAGTGTCCGAAAATGATTTATATGAGTCCTATTATATGCTAGGGATATGTAGGAACATTATATTCTTGATGTAACATTTAGAAAGAATTTTTCTTTGATATATATGTAGCAACTATTATACTCTTGTACCACTAATGTCACCTCTCACAAAGAGATGGGAGAAAAACATTTGTGTTGAAGTTTTTTGACAGGGAATAGATGAACATCACACCAAGATCAATTCAAGGATGGTGAAAATCATAAGCTTGTGGATTCCCAATGTACTCCACTGTATCCACTCAACTCTCGGTTTGCAAATCTCTAAACTTTGTTTTTTGAGCAACATAGAACTATCATAGAAACTTGGAGCGTCTATTTTGTCATTTTACTTTTTATTTGCATTAAAAAGACCACCACCATTATTATAAAATGTTTATGATTAGATACTGAAAATAAACTCTACCTTAATGAGATTAAAACTAAACAAGAATGCCATAGAATAAAATAAAAGGGGAGATAAAAACAAAAGCTAAAATTCATGTTATGTTTAGTTCTTAAGCTCAAGTACTTTATATGAAGCATGATATGTTTTATGCCTATAATTTGTATCCTTCGCTTGTGCATATTTATGTTCAAGATTAAGAAGTAAGGTGATAAAATGAATGTTGACATTATAAACTAGATGGCACACTCTTTAGATCTCTTTTTGCTAAGCCTTCTTCTACACAACTAAGACTTGTTCCAAGCCCCTTAAAACTAGACTAGGCAAATCCACACATTTGTAACAAAGATACTTTGAAGTAAAGTATGTATGTTAATCCTCCAAACACTCTTAAAAACACCCTTTTATGTATTTTAAAGCTCATAATAAAGTAAGGTTTGGGGTGATGCCACTATGGAAATTTATGTGATTCACATCTTATTAGTTCTTGTTAGCTAAACCATGTTAGCATGGCACAAAGCTTTTCAATACAAAATGTTGAATATTAATAATGTTTAAGTTCTACCTATGGATTGCACTGATGTGAAATGAAGTGTGCACACTAGAGTAAGCATTTGGTAGAAAACGCTCCTGAACCGCTAGTCAAAACCATGCATGACATGGGGGAAACTTACAGCATGATGATCCTTGTTGATATGATTCATATTTCTGTTTTTCTTGCACTTTTGGAGTAGAGATACTTCCCACTCCCACCTTGAACACAACCAAGGAATCATATCAAACTCTTTTGCTAAATGAATACTTCAAATTCAATTGCTATTAATAAAGTAAACAAGGGGGCATGTAGCTACACAGGGGCAAGAGGTACTTCAGTGATGCGGTTTCACAAGACCAACATGAGTATATAATGACAAGCCTAAGTTGATTAGCATGAGGAGTGAAAGGTCATGTAATAGGTGCAAGAAACAATCATTTTTTTAAGATGTGTAGCACGCAAACCATATGAAGCTTTAAAACAAAGTGAAATAAAAAGATACTTGGAAACCCATCCTTATTAGTATTGTTGACATGAACTACATATCTCAAAATCTTATTTTATATTTTTGTGGAGAATTAACATATGTATTCAATGCTTACTTTTGGTATGGGATGCAAAACATCTCAAGGGAAGACATAACACTAAGAAGTGAGTATTCTAGTCAATGGGCATGAAAATAAGAAGTAGCCCAAAAGTAAAGGCATGAAAAACCAATGCCAATCATGGAAAGAGTCTCTAATTCTATAGGTTCATCAAAGTGTGCTTGAAATTTTATTTTGTTCATCATTTGTTTTATCACACCATCTCTTATTTTTCAACATATTTATATATGTGTAAAAGATACAACTTGATAGTACACGCATATTATGTTTCATTGAAAGGAATTGAGCCTATAAACTCTACATGATGATGAAGGAAGCAAAGATAACAAACTCCAAAGTACATGTTTAGTTTTATCACTTTCATGCTCGAGGACAAGCATAGGTTAAGCTTGGGGATGTTGATGCATGTAAAATGCATACATGAACTTTGTAGTTTGTTAACATGTTTTCCCACATATTTTCATCATATATAATGGTATATCCCTGTTTTATATTGAATTTTGGGGATTTACCAATGATCCCCTTTATTTTGGTTATAACCCTACATGGCAAAAAAACCCGTTTTCAATGTTTTTGATGTTTCAGGACCTTAATGAAGTCAAATGGACCTGAACTTTTGGGAATGCCAATACTTATCCACGAGAAGCATATGGAGCATCTCACTAGGAGGGCCAGGAGGGCCAAACAAGCCTAGGTGGCATGCCTAGGCCTGGTGGGCGTGCCACCCATGCTCGTTTCCTCCTCGGTCGTCCAATCGCCTCAATTATTTTGCCCATAAAGTTCTCTTGACCTAAAAATCCCTATATAAGGAACCCCTAGGGCGTCCTCGAGAGGGGAGACACTATAACACACCAGAGGCAAAAAACACCACCAGACAGAGTCAGATCCGACGAAGATTGGAGGGGAAAACTCCGTCGGAACCACCTCTAGGGAGATCTCCACCCTCTCCAACATCTCCAGCATCATCACCATGATTAAGAGGGAGTAGTCCACGTCCAGGCTATGGGCTTGTGGCAGTAGCTTGATCTATATCTCTCTTGTTCTTCATAGATCTAGTACCATATGAGCTGCTCTACATGATTATGGTCATATTTGTAATTCCTATGCGGTGCATCTTTGTTATATGATTTGATTTTTGAGATTGGAATCTATTTTGTGTAAGATGTTTTGGTAGATGCATATCATGCACCCCGTTCTTAATTGCTTGTTTTGATCCAACTTGTATGCAAGAACTTGTATGGGGAGAAGTGTGTGTTATATGGAGTAGCATGGGGTGGAGATTGAATTGTGACAAATAATATTCAAGGTCTACTTTGGTTTTTACCTTTATTTTGCTGCCTCACTAGGGATAAAGTGAAATAATTTGCTATATTTATCACGTGATAGTGTGATAACCTTGTTAGATCAAGGTAGCATATTTGTGTTTCAAACATCATGTATTATTGCTTAAAGATATACTCTGATTTGTTCTTAATTCAAGATTGCATGGAGATTTCCCTTTCTTCGGGAGTATAAGAGAGAGATGTATTCCATCTCAATATTAGAACGTGTTGCCCATATTAATTCTTTTATCAAGCACATATAAAAAATTCCATGAGTCTTTATCATTGATGAATTGTTTTGTGATCACCACAGCCTAAAAAGAGAGTAGACAAGTGAACCCATAAACCCCGGTCCGATTTTTATCATAAGAAACACCTATATATTGCATCTACTATCCTTTTTATTTTCAGAAATTAATTATTTCGAAAATACAAAAATAATTTCTCTATTTGTAATCACTCATAAAAACCCAAAAACAACTCTACTATCTTCCATATCATCTAGTTTGCATTACTTTATATTTCTTTGCTTTACTTTACTTTGTTTTATATTTTATTTCATATTAGTAATACGAAACCTTGTGCTTGATAACCACTTGGTGGAGTTGGGGACACAAGATATTTTATTTTACTTTATAGGTTGCTTTTTGAAGAGGATAAGACAAACATCCTTCCATAGCCAATTCCCCGAGAGTTCGATATAAATCCTCGAGTCACCCTTGTGGGGAAAAGACGCTTGTTGCAACACTCTGCACTTGGAGTCCCAACAAAAATTGGCAGCCTTTGTTTCCATCAGTCGACCATCGAAGTCTACATGCAATATGCTACGACCATCTCGGTGACCCGATCCCTCGAGCTTGCCAATGTGTCTGTTGACGGGAAGGTCGACAGGGTTATCTGTGTCTAGATAATTCGTGCAGAAAGAGATGCACTCTTCGGCCAGAAATCCATTGGCTATGCTTCCATCTGGATGGGTGGGAAGTAGATCTCGAGCTTGCATAGTATCACCATGATCTCCTCATGTAGCCTCCCGAGCTAATTCACGCCAATCGAATTTCGAGAGATGATGTAAAAAAACTTGCAGAGCCCAAACAACATTTCACGGACGTGCTCGTCCATTATCCCTTGTACTGAAACTGGAAGTATCTGCATCATTAGCATGGCACAGTCATGAGACTTCATCCCACTGAATCTCTACTTCGCCTCACCTAGATATCTGTTTATCTTGCCTGCGTAGCCGTAAGGAAATTTGACTCCTAGAAGGCACTTGAAAAACTATTTGATCGCATCCTAGCTTAGAGTGAAGCACGATGGGGGCAGTAATATTCATTCCTCTTGACCTTTTTACCCTTTCGTCGAACTTGTGTCGCCTTCGACTGATGATCATCATCTTCCTGATCATCAGAAGTAGTGCGTCATCCATGATGATCCTTCTAGATGCCCATGAATATCAAGTCGTGCCTTGCTTTCGGATCGTATTTCGTCCTATCTGGCATGTTGATTAGGGTGGCGATTAAACTCTCGCACAAGTTCTTCGTGATATGCATGATGTCAAGGCTATGAGGCGCACAGAAGAAATTCTATTATGGCAACTCCCAGAAAACAGACCTTGTTTTCCATATCTTCAGTAGTGGCTTGTCTTGTTTCCTATTTCATTTGTTTCTCGGCTTAGGACACTCTTTCCAGTTTTTTAGAAATTCATCCACTTCTTTGATCCTCCTATGCTCTGGATTTCCTTGGATTTCCCATCGAACAGATCTCCATGTTTTCTCCATGCATCATTCTTGCCAAGCCACCTCCGGTGACCCATGAACTCAGTTTTTGAAGTCCCTGGATCTTTCTCTAGTTTGAGATAGGTTGTGTTATCCATGCACCTAACGCATGCGGAGAATCTTTGGATAACTTGCCCCGAGAAATATCCGCAATAGGGATAGTCTTGCACCATAGTGACCAATACAGCTCTCATAGTGAAATAATCTTGTGCGACAGCGTCATTCGTATTGGCTCCGGATTCCCATAACGTGGCTAGCTCCACTTTCAACAACCTGAGATCAGATTAATGTCGGTACCTGGTTGTTTTGGCCCTTGAATTAGCATACTCATTTGTATGTACTTCTTCTTCATGCACAACCAGGGAGGGAGGTTGTTGATGTGGTTCGTTGCATAGAAAATAAAAAAAATTCCTACGGTTTGCAACTGCCAAGATCGAATCTAAGCAATACTTTGTAATGGTTACAAATGGACTCTTCCTCGTACACTGTAAGTGAGATAACATTCCCGTAAATAAATGTGGTTGATGTAGATGGTACATGAATATCCTCAAGGACATGCAGACGATCAGCGCCATAGATGGGTAGCGCCTCTGTAATCGGTCACACGTTCGGTGTACCGACGACTCCTGATCCCTTGCTCTAGTCGGGTAGCGGAAGTAGCGGACCCTTGGGAACTCCAACAGCTCTATGGCATGGTAGTGGCGGTGGAGGGGAAAGGTTTAGAGCAGGTCTTTTCCAAGCACCTTTTCTAGTGGCAATGGACAAGGAAAGCAAGAGGGAGAGCATGCCAACCTTGGGGCATATGAGAGAGTGTGTGGAGAGGAGGAGAATGACACCTCCTTTTATAGGCGCCATGGGGCTGCCCCCTCCCCTCCTCTCATTCAATCTGTCGGGGATATGACCCCGGATACCCTAAAGATGAGGTATCAGGAGATACAATGATGTGTAAGATGATTCAAGATCCAATAAGATAGAAGGAACGATATTCGAGATAAACAATATGAGGTAAATAGAAAATAATGAGAAGAAAAGACTACCTGGGCCGAGTTACACCATTCTCGGTCCAGCCCAAGGACTATCAGGCCGAATTATATCCAAACAAGGAATAACCTGGCTGGGCCTTATCCCCAGCCGGCCCATCTAGGCCATCGCCGAATCAACCCGCCGAACTCCCCCGATGCCTCGCTTCCATGCTGAATCACCTTCCTGCCTCGTCGCCAGTTCGTCAACTCCAGAGCTCTGCCACAACGCCGAATTAACCCGGGTGGGCCGGCACCAGGGTCACTCGGCCCACCAAGGATCTCCCCAAAGTTGTCTGTGTCCTTTCCTCCCAGGTGGGATGACATGGGAAGCTCGGCCCACCGTGGGGCCTTCCTCATTGACTAGCCCAAGTCAGGGCAATTCCCATAGCTTCGTCACCTTCCCCAGGTGGGACGGCGGGGGGTGTAATCCGGCCCACCGCGGGAAACAGCTCCACTAGACCAGGTCGCCCGGCTGGGCCTCTACGGGACCTCGGCTGGGCCACCATTGATTCGGCTAGGCTATTTTCTTCCCCCGGCCGAATTATTACCTCCCCAGGCCGAATTTCTCCTAAGACAAAAGCACTTGTGCCGAATTATAATGATCCGGATGCCCCCTTAGGCATCTCCGAACACTATATCAACCACCATAGCTACACTCCATTGAGCAAGGCGAAGATCCTCATGTACCGTGCTAATCTTGGGACGCCCATGGCTCAGACTGGCACATGCTATACGGAATATGCCATTGGCATATAAGGATATGCTAGAGAATATGCCTGGCATCTCCAGAGATGCCAAGGCATATGCTGAGCATCTCTAGAAGACTTGTCCCCTGGGATCCCCTTTATAAGGAGAACTAGGGGGATCGTTCTCAAGGGAGAACCCCGAAGGGATCCTCTCCTCTCTGCTCGCTAGGAGCTCTCCTTCCTTCTTCCACCATTCTCACAGAGAGTTCTTAGATAGAAGGATAGGAGAAACAACTCAAGGAGCACCATTGTAGCCACAAGTATGGCAAGATATATGAGATTAGATGCAGGGAAAGAGGTGTTATCTCAACATGAGAGCCTCTAACTTATATCCATCGTATTTCTCTTTGTTCTTACGAGTGCGGTCTTCACTGCATCATCCCTCCCCGGATTCCTCCACGTCCATCGGCCCCAACTTTGGCATATGTTGTGATACCACCACGACATTTGGCGCCCACCATGGGGCCTTTTAGTGGCGTTGGTTAGGTTTCCATCCGGACAGGAGCATCTCCATCAATTTCATCTTCATAAGAGCTCCTTCAGCTTCTCCAAGCGTACAGAGAGTAGAGAGGTGAGCACAGGAGCCTCTGAGTCTGACTCGGCCAGTAAGACTCAGCGAGCATGACTCAAACTCTTCTCCAAGCATACTGTGAGTATCATATGACTCAGCCACCAACACTCAATCGTTCACCCCGGGAAGAAAATAACTCAACCTGGGGACTAGCCAATGTATCCGTAGAATCACTTTTAGATGGAAAAACATCACGGCGGTTCAAATTAGTATTCGATTCAGCTTATTTATGATTCAGATTAGCCTTTGACTCAGCTTACCAGCTTATTTATGATTCAAACTAGTATTTGACTCGGCTTATCTTTGATTCGGATTAGTATTTGACTCGGCTTACCAGCTTATTTATGATTTGAATTGGTATTTGACTCAGTTTATTTATGATTCAGATTAGCATTTGACTCAGCTTATCTTTGATTCGGATTAGAATTTGACTCAGCTTACCAGCTTATTTATGATTCGGTTTAGTATTTGACTCAGCTTATCTTTGTTTCGGATTAGAATTTGACTCAGCTTACTGATGACCCACAAGTATAGGGGGTGTATCGTAGTACTTTCGATAAATAGGAGTTTTGATCCCAACGAGGAGCAGAAGGTGTTAACTAGTGGTATGGAGCAGGAAATCTTTATAAATACTTAGCAAATAGATTTTTAGGGGTTTTCTGACAAAGCAAAGAAATAAAGTGCAAGTAATAAATACAGTAAACAATTATAGTAAGTGTCCCAATCCTTTCTTAGCAAAGGACAAGCTCGTGGAAATACTTATGAGGACCAAACGTTCTCGAGGACACATGGGAATTCTGTCAAGTGCTTTCGCTTCATATAGCTGAGTAGTCTTCTTTGGTTTTGTAAGTGTTGTGTGGGTGAACCTGTGCTAATGTACCGACCTTACTTGGACTAATACATACTTTTGATTAAACCCCTTGCAAGCATCCACAACTACAAGAAAGCAATTAAGGTATAAACCTAACCATAGCCTTAAACTCTGAGATCCTATGCTCCCTTGTTCAATGGTGTCCTAACGGGGGTTTAGGTTTCTCTCACTCTGGAAACCCCACAATTAGTAGCCAAATACACAATGCATTCCCCTAGGCCCATAAATGGTGAAGTATCATGTAGTCGACGTTCACATGACACCACTATAAGAATAGCACCACAACTTAAATACTAAACCATTGAATAATATCTCAACACAAATCCACTACTAACAACATGACTTGTCCCATGTCCTCAAGAACTAAACAAACTACTCACAATACATCATATGGATCAAGATCAAAGATGATATGGTAATGGATAACAATCTTAACATAGACAATAATCTAATGGTTCCACTCAAAAGCATCAACTACAATAGTAATCAACACTGGGAAAGTTTCCCCTAATAACTATGCAAGATTCAACACAATTGTTACAGCAGGATTGAGTGGTGATGATGGTGCTGGTGGAGATGATGGTGTGGATGATGATGATGATCCCAATGAAGTCTAGCTTAATGATGGTGTTGATGGCGATGATCTCCCCTCTCCGGGAAGGAATTTCCCTGGCAGAAATCTGTCTATCGGAGAGCTATTTCTCTCTCGGTGTTTTCCGCCCCGCAAAGGCGGCGGAATCTTTCTGTGGTCGCTCCCTTGTGTATTAGGGTTTCGAAGAGAAGATATAGGCGAGAGGGCAAAGCTAGAGGTGGTCCAGGTGGGCCACACCCCCTATAGGCGCGGCCTAGGGGTGGCCCGCGCCTGGGGGATGTGGGCCCCCTGTGGCCCATCTCTGCCTCCCCTTCTGGCATTCTTCGTCTTTTGGGAAAATAGAATCTTTTGTAGTTTTACTATTATTTTTCTGATCTTCGTGAAATTGCATGAAAACACTGCCTTTTCCATCAGAATCCTAACTCCGGCAGTTCATCCTCCAAGAATCATCCAACATGCAAAAACAAATGAAAAGACATAAGTAACACCTCTTAATATGAAATATATCAATGAATAGAGGCAAATTATGATATAAAATGGTGATACAAATTGGACGTATCACTTACCAACTTATTTATGATTTGGATTAGTATTTGACTCAGTTTATTTATGATTCAGATTAGCATTTTACTTAGTTTACCAGCTTATTTATGATTTGGATTAGTATTTGACTGAGCTTATCTTTGATTTGGATTAGAATTTGACTCAGCTCACCAACTTATTTATGATTTGGATTAGTATTTGACTCTGTTTATTTATGATTCGGATTAGAATTTGACTCAGCTTACCAACTTATCTTTGATTGGGACTAACATTTGATTCAGCTTGCGAGGATATATTATAACTCGGATTTGTATTTTGACTCAGCTTACCAGCTTATCTTTGATTCAGATTAGAGTTTGATTCAGCTTGTCAGCTTGCCACGTTATGTTATGACTCAGATTGGTATTTTACTCATCTTGCCAAGTTATCTTATATCTCGAATGGCTATTGGCCAGAATATCATATCTCAAGTTTATATCTCGGATCTACATCTTGAATCACATCTCTTGGCGATTAGCCCTACTGTTATATCCTCAAACTTTATCTCGAATCTATATCTCGCATCCATATCAAAGTCAATATGCCATCATCTCATCAGATCAAGTTATATCTCAGGAATCAGATGTCTCGGATTTGAGTCATATAACTCAGATTTTGAGCCAGATGACTCGAGTTTGAGACATAAGTCAGATTTTGAGTAATATAAGTCAGATTTAGAATCAGATGACTCGGATTGGAGTCATATAACTCGGATTTTGAGTCAGATGACTCATATTTGAGACTTAAGTCAAATTTGATTAATATAACTCGGATATAAATTCAGTTGATTCGGATTTGAAATCAGATGACTCAGGTTTGAGACATAAGTCAGATTTTGAGTAATATAACTCAGATTTAGAATCAGATGACTCGGATTTGAGTCATATAACTCGGATTTTGAGTCAGATGACTCAGATTTTAGAATTAAGTCAAATTTGAGTAATATAACTTGGATGTAAAATAAGTTGATTCATATTTGAAATTACATGACTCGGATTTGAGTCATATAACTCGGATTTGAGTCAGATGACTCAAGTTTGAGACATCAGTCAAATTTGAGTAATATAACTCGGATGTAAAATCAGTTGATTCGGATTTGGAATCAGATGACTTGGATTTGAGTCATATAACTCGGATTTTGAGTCAGATGACTCAGGTTTGAGACATAAGTCAAATTTGAGTAATATAACTCGGATGTAAAATCAGTTGATTCGGATTTGGAATCAGGTGACTCAGATTTGAGCCATATAACTCGGATTTTGAGTCAGATGACTCAGGTTTGAGACATAAGTCTGATTTTGAGTAATATAACTCAGATTTAGAATCAGATGACTTGGATTTGAGTCATATAACTCGGATTTTGAGTCATATGACTCAGATTTGAGACATAAGTCAAATTTGAGTAATATAACTCGGATGTAAAATTAGTTGATTCGGATTTGGAATCAAATGACTTGGATTGGAGTCATATAACTCGGATTTTGAGTTAGATGACTCATATTTGAGACATAAGTCAAATTTGTGTAATATAACTCGGATATAAAATCAGTAGATTCGGATTTGAAATCAGATGACTCGGATTTGAGTCATGTAACTCAGATCTTGAGTCAGATGACTCGGATTTAAGACATAAGTCAGATTTTGAGTAAAATAACTCAGATTTAGAATCATATGACTTGTATTTATAACTCGGATATGAGTCGGATGACTCATATTTGAAGCATAAGTCGAATGGGAATCATGCAACTCAAACAAGATGACTCGGATTATAAATTACCCAAAGGGGTTAAAAGACTAGTGCCAAAAAGGGCCCGAAGTCATAACTTACCCAAAGGGGTTAAAAGACCAGTGCCAAAAAGGGCCAGGAGTCATAACTTACCCAAAGGGGGTAAAAAACCAGAGCCCAAGAAGGCCAGAAGTCATAACTTACCCAAAGGGGTTAAAAGAGTAGTGCCCAAGAAGGCTAGAACTCATAACTTTCCTAAAGGGGTTAAAACAGCAATGCCTAAGAAGGCTAGAACTCATAACTTTCCCAAAGGGGTTAAAAGAGCAGTGCCCTAAAAGGGCAGAACTCATAACTTACGCAAAGGGGTTAAAAGAGCGGTTCCCAAAAAGGCCAGAACTCATAACTTTCCTGAAGGGGTTAAAAGAGAAGTGCCCAAAAAGGCAAGAAGTCATAAACTTACCCAAAGGGGTAAAAGGACCAGTGCTCGTGAAAATTAAATGTCACAAACTTACCCAAAAGGGTAATGTGACCAAGAAATATATGACCAGAAGACTAAAAATCGATATACAACTGTAGGAACATTTTAATATAGAGCCTATGTACGACTCTATGAGTCCCGCATAGTCTCGGGGACTAATGTCGAGTATATGACCCCGGATACCCTAAAGATGAGGTATCAGGAGATACAATGATGTGTAAGATGATTCAAGATCCAATAAGATAGAATGAATGATATTCGAGATAAACAATATGAGGTAAACAGAAAATAATGAGAAGAAAAGACTACCTGGGCCGAGTTACACTAATCTCGGCCCAACCCAAGGACTATCATGCCAAATTAGATCCAAAGAAGGAATAACCCAGCTGGTCCTTATCCCCAGCCGGCCCATCTAGGCCATCGCCGAATCAACCCACCAGGTCGCTCCCACCGAACTCCCTGATGACCCACAAGTATAGGGGGTGTATCGTAGTACTTTCGATAAATAGGAGTGTCGATCCCAACAAGGAGCAGAAGGTGTTGACTAGTGGTATGGAGCAGGAACTCTCTGTAAATACTTAGCAAACGGATTTTTAGTGGTTTTATGATAAAGCAACAAAACAAAGAGCAAGTAATAAAGGCAACGAACAAATGGAACAAGTGGCCCGATCCTTTCTTAGCAAAGGACAAGCCGGTGGAAATACTTATAAGGACCAAACGTTCTCGAGGACACATGGGAATTTTGTCAAGTGCTTTCGCTTCAAATAGCTGAGTACTCTTCTTTGGTGTTGTAAGTGTTGTGTGGGTGAACCTGTGCTTATGTTCCGACCTTACTTGGACTAATACATACTTGTGATTAAACCCCCTGCAAGCATCCGCAACTACAGGAAAGTAAATAAGATATAAATCTAACCACAGCCTTAAACTCTGAGATCCTACACTCCCTTGTGCAAAGGTGTCCTAACGGGGGTTCAGGTTTCTGTCACTCCGGCAACCCCACAATTAGTAGCCAAATACACAATTCATTCCCCTAGGCCCATAAATGGTGAAGTATCATGTAGTCGGCGTTCACATGACACCACTAGAAGAATATAGCACCACAACTTAAATACTAAACCATTGAATAATAACTCAACACAAATCCACTACTAACAACATGACTTCTCCCATGTCCTCAAGAACAAAATGAACTACTCACGATACAACATATGGATCAAGATCAAAGATGATATGGTAATGGATAACAATCTAAACATAAATAATAATCCAGTGGTTCCACTCACAAGCATCAACTACAATAGTAATCAACACCGGGAAAGTTTACCCTAAGAACTAAAGCAATATCCAACACAATTGTTATAGCGGGATTGAGTGGTGATGATGGTGCTGGTGGAGATGATGGTGTGGATGATGATGATCCCGATGAAGCCTAGCTTAATGATGGTGTTGATGGCAATGATCTCCCCTCTCCGGGAAGGAATTTCCCTAGCAGAAATATGTCTGCCAGAGAGATCTTTCTCTCTCTCGGTGTTTTCCACCCCGCAGAGGCGGCGGAAATCTATCTATGGTCACCCCCTGGTGTTAGGGTTCCGTAAGGAAGATATAGGCGAGAGGGCGGAGTCGAAGGCCGAGCAGGTGGGCCGCACCTGCCCTAGGCGCAGCCTAGGGGGACCCGCGCCTAGGGGGTGTGGGCCCCCCATGGACCTTCTACGCCTCCCGTTCTGGCTTGCTTCGTCTTCCGGGAAAATATAATTTTCCCATATTTTTCTGGTATTTTTCTGATCTTCGCGAAATTGCATCAAAACACCTTTTTTTCCATCAGAATCTAGACTCCGGCAGTTCATCCTCCAAGAAGCATCCAACATGCATAAACAGATGAAAAGACATAAGTAACACCTCATAATAATACATATATCAATGAATAGAGGTAAATTATGGTATAGAATGGTGATGCAAATTGGACGTATCAACTCCCCCAAGCTTAGACCTTCGCTTGTCCCCAAGCGAAAACTGAGCTCGGTAAAGATGTCCACAGGTTTATGGAGTGAAGTGTCGATAAAAGAATACGGACAAGAAGCATCACACTTACCATTACTCAACTCATAGAAGAAAGAAACTCACCATTATATAACTTAGCTTGTAACAAGTACAGGAGTCACAATAGAGATGCATAAAGATAAATCATAATTGGAATTGGCAAACTTTGTTCTTGGTTAAAGAACACCTGGAAAACAGTTTCACAAAAAGCTTTTTGTAGAATTTTTCAAAACAGGAGCACTCTTTGCTCAAAAAGGTTTTTCACAATGAAGGCTTTCAAAGTAATACTCAATAGATAAGAGTTTTGTGCAAACAAGGAAGATAAAGAACATGAGTGAATAAATCACCATATGAATGCTTGAAACACAACAACTCAAATGCTTGCTGGAGATAGAGAGGAAGTAGGTTTACAGACTCAACTTGTAAGTAGGGGAAAGGTCCCTTTATAGAGGGAAGCAGGGATTACAAGTCATAAAGAGCTTCCAAAAGATTGTGGTACTTACTAGCTTTGAACCCTCATTGCCCCTATCATAGGCATATTGAGATGGTTAAGGTTAAAGTGAACAAGGACGGAGTATATGCTTGCCGAAATATAAGTTGGCAATCTCATGTCCCTTGAATATGAGGGCCACTCCTCATGCTATTCAACTTCAGTTACCGGTAATTTATTGTCATTGTAAGTACACGTGTATCATAGAGAACCGCCAACGGGGTACCCCTTGCACATGGTACAGGAGCTTTCCCATAACCAAAATTACAAGGCAAGCAGACAGTGAGCATCTTAGCAATCTTTTTATTTACTATATGCATAGCTTTTTATTGAGGATGCTTCATAGATAGCTCACTATGGTGATGCTGCAAGTTTCCACCATGATTAGGCATGGCTTATGCTAGCGGCCCAGGCGTTTATCTAACATAAAATACAAACTCCATGGACTTACAAGCTCCATTTTTATTTCACATCGGTGACATCCATAGACAAAAGAGCACGATATCAACTGTGTACAAAGTACAGGTGCAATGTTGAAAGCGTTCCCCGTGACAAAACGGTTCTGCTAATTCCAACGTATAGGTGCAAGCATATACAACTTCGATGACACAATGGTTCAAGTCTATTAGGGGCAAGAAAATAAGGTGTGCCATCAAGTTCGTGAGAGCTTTACTAACTAGTTTTCACATAACAAAATACTTTTAAATTTGAAAGATAGATGAAGCTTGAGAATTTGCTTGGAATATCAATAATGCTAATAGGTAGGTATGGTGGACACAAAAGGCACGGGTTTTGGTTCAAAGGGTTTGGAAACATGAGAAGTATGCCTTCTCAAAACAGGTTTTTGGCTAGCAAGGTTGGGTAGCAAGCAAGAGAGTTGAAAGAAACAAGCAAACATACAAGTAATAAAGCCAAACATGCAATCTTCCTTGAAGGCACAAAAGATCTTAAATAAATAATACTAAGCTTATGAGCCAACAAGAAAGAAAATAGATGATACAAAATACCTGTAAGCTTTTTCTCTTTTTTCCTTTCAAACCTCAAAAATTGCTGCTACTGACCAGAGCTCGGTTTGCCAAAACCAATTTAGATTTACTTGATGCTCCCAAAGTGATGCCAATACTGATCAACAAGATCCATCATATAATAGAGATTGCAAACTAAAATAGGAAGTGCAAAAAGTAAAAGATGAGACTTCTCATTAATATTCCATAAAGGCACTCACACCAAGGGATACATAGATAATCAACTAAAGGAGAGATACTTCCACATGCAAACCAAACTATAAGATAACTTCTCTACCAAAGATATGAATCCACTAGAAAGGTAAAAGATAAAAGATGATGGTGGTGATACCGCGACACTCCCCCAAGCTTGGAACAAGCCAAGGGGATGCCAAACCTGATGACAAATTACTCCTTCGGTGGTGGTGGTGTTCTCTTGTCATCATAAAACTTCCAAGGCAAAGGTTCCCCATCCAAAAAGGACGTCCTGGTTTCCACAATCCTGAAACTAGAAGCAGAGCTTATGCGATCAAATCTAGCATCATACTCACAGTTTTGATTTTGTATGTCGTAGAGCTGTGCTTGTAACTGGTTGGTGGTCTGACGGAGTGAGAAGATCTCTTCTCGGAGCTCAGCAACCTCTCCCTCGTGCTTGGCGATGAGTTCTGAACTTATCTTGTGAATAACATCCACTTTGCGTTCTGCCATCTTCTTGTACCTGAAAACTTCCTGCTCTAATGCTTCCAGACTGCCTTCTCCTTTATGGCCTTGAAATTCTTTCATCTGTACCTTCCCATCTTTGAGAATCAACTCCTTGGGATGAATCCTCAACTCATACATGTACGGGTTGAGGACGTCCGCAGAGGAATCCTCCGTGGGTGGTCCAGAGGAAGACATTGAGGCTCCAAATCTAAGAATTTGCCTGACAGAAACAGATCGAAACAAAAACACGACGAGAACTCGATACAAGAACCTCGGGGAACCCGGGGGGTTATATATTACGAAGTTTCAAGGCATAAGGAAGGTTTTGATACAAAAACGAGGCAGAGACGGAGCTCGGGGTGGTCTCACCCCCTCCAGGCGTGGTCAGCTGGGGCCGCGCCTGGGGTGGATTTGGCCACCCCGGCCTCCGGTTCCTCCTCTATTCCATCTCGTAACTTCCCTTATGTATTAAAAACATCAAAAATATAAAAATATTGGATTTTCATGAACCTTCTGTTTTCACCACTTTTACCTCTTCAAAGTCAAACTCTATAGAATCTGGAGTTTGGCTTCTAATAAATTCTTCCGGAGTCACAAGTTGAACTGTGTCAACGTCTTCATTATATGAATCTCTAGAAATATAATGCTTTAGTCTTTGACCATTCACCACCTGTGTTGTGTCATGCTTCAGAGAAGATATTTTTATGGCACCTAAACGGTATACTTCCTTGATAACAGAAGGTCCTTCCCATTTTGAGAGTAGTTTCCTGCAAAAAATCTGAGACGAGACCTATACAAAAGAAATTTCTCACCAACATGGAACTCTCTTTTGAGAATTCTCCTATCATGCCATCTTTTTACTTTTTCCTTAAAGAGCCTAGCATTTTCATAAGCTTCACTCCTCCACTCATCTAGATTACTCAAGTCGAGCAATCTTTTCTCACCGGCAATTCTAAAATCTCTATTCAATTCTTTCACTGCCCAATAAGCTTTGTGTTCTAATTCTAAAGGCAAGTGACAAGCCTTCCCATGGACCATTGTAAGATCCCTCCTTTATAAGGAAAAGGATCCCTGTGATTGCAATGCTAGTCCCTAGATCATTGCTAGCATCCACAGTTTAAGATGAAGTACACAGATACAAAGGTCATTTATTACATCCATTCCAGAGACAAACATAGTCTTTACAACTCAAAGGACACAGGCCTAATACAAGAGTTTGAATAAGTAAATGAATATAAGTCTTCATCTTCATGTGCCACAGGCAAACATGTTGAGTGTAGACTCATGACACCTAATCCTCATCAGAGTAACCTGCAACATCACAAGTTACAGCCACAGTGGGTCAATACTTTGGAATAGTATTGGCAAGTGATACCTTAGTAAAATTTTAAGTGGACTAGATACTATATGCAATTTGGCTAAGTGTAGCTTGGCTTGCTTTGCTCAAAATAGGTTTTGCCTATTAGTTGAAATCACTAAGTTTTTCTTTGTCAAAACTTTTCCCAAGGAACCACCAATAGACATTGAGGTCCTTCACCCTTGTTCACCCACAAGTTTTACTTAGAAATTGGAATGATGAGATTCTTGATAGCTTCCATGTCTTGATGCTCAAGCTGTCCATTGCCATGGACTTGGCTAAGTACTTAGATTTTTCCATCTGCAGAGGTTGTGCACTTTCCCCACCAGACTTGGTTTCACCAAGACAGGACCTTTCAGAAGCCTTCCCTTAGACCAAATGGACGCGTTCCAACCTATCATCCCACTAAATGGCTAAGTTCTAGCAACCTATGTGATCCAGGCAGAGCCCATATTGCCAAGTGGCTGCACTAGAAGCTTCTCAACACTTGGCCTCTAAAATTCCTTTGTTCCTGGGTGGCTTTCCACAAGTGAGATACACAAGGTAAACCATAGCCATGGGCCTTGTTTAACCACTCAACCAAAACCACCAATCAAGTCCCTTTCCACCCAGGTGATTCATTGATTTAGTTGTTTTATTAAGCAAAACAAAAGTCCAAAGACTTAGAAATATTTTCCTCATAGCATGTATATTTTACCAACCCTTGTTTACTACTAGCTAGGCTAAGCATGGCATAGATAGTAACTTAACTTAGAAATTCCCTAGTATTTCTACAACTACTTAGGATTTCCCAACATGGCATATAAGCAAAATAATATCATGCAAGACTTAGCAAAAATATTTCTAATGCTTAGTATAAAACATAGGGATAGAAATATTCATGAAGTACCACTTACCTTGGTAGTTGGTAGAGTAGCACTCCTCACAATCACAATCACTAGCACCAAAATCTACACACAAAAATTCGTAGCAACAAATTACACACAAAACATATACAAACAAACAAAAATATATGCATGCATGCAAAATGCTAAGTGATGATTTTTAAAACTCAACCAAGCAAGTGCATATTACTGAATCCTAAACAAGTCAAAAACTTGCCAAACCAAATTTATTTAACATTGAAAACAATTCCTATACTCAAATAATCCCTACACAAGTTTCTGCAAATAAAACCTTTTTAACAGAAGCTAATCATTAAACACATTGCATATTTAGAAAGGGTTTGTTTTCCTGATTCCAACGGTATAAAATTTGTCAAAATCGAACGTGGGAATCAAAAGTTACAATCAAAACAAATTTGAACAATAATCTGATTCAAATTCCGTTTTAAACCTAAACCCTAGCCACGCGTGACGCTCTGATTGGCGCGTACCATTTTGCGTCGGATCACGCTTCTGAGACGCTAGATCTAACTTAATCGCGCAGCTCAGATCTAATCTTACCGCTTCGCTCGCGTTCTATCCTATCCGCATGATCTGGATCCAACGTTCCTGAGCAGCCTGACCATCTATTGGCGGCGCTAGCGGCGGCGACAGGCGGCGGCGCGTCTGTCAGTGGCGGAGCTGGCGTTCTAGGTCGCGCGGGAGAGGGAGAAGGGGTTTAACAGAATCGCAGAGAGCTGCTGATGCTCAAGGTGGCGATGACTGGTCAAGGGGCGCGCTGTAGTGGCTGAGGGAGCTCGTCGGAGTCGTGCACGGCGTCAGGTGGTTGCTGTCGAAGTCGTTGCCGAGGTTCCGCGTCGCCCTAGCACGAACCAGATGGTTTAGGAGATGCGCAAGACGGTGGCGAACAACCTCGTATGCGAGAGAGATCAAGGGGCGCGCTATGCTTACCGTAATCGGTCACCGGAGTTGAGTGGCGGCTCGGTCGTTTGCGGGAAAGAACGGGGACGGCGTCCTGGGTCACAAGCAGGCAAGCAAAGGGTATCAGAAAATGCACGAGGTCCTGCTGGACACATTCGTTTGAATCAGAGGCACAGGGGCGGTCGGGACTCACCGGAATTTGCTGCCGGAGATCGTCGGAGCTGCGGCGGTGTTTGGCGAGTTGCGAGCAGCCTGGTGGCGTGGAGAGAAAATTGAGTGAGGGGAATGGAGCGGAGTGGGGAGGGGTTTAAGTAGGCAGAGGCTCGACAATAAACACCTAGTGAATCAATGGCAATTATTCCACGGAATCAACACAGCAACGGCCAGCGGCGACGGCGTCTGCGCGCGAGATTTGGGGAAGAAGGAGTCGACGTGGAGAGGGCCCAGTTGTCTGCGAGGGGAACAGAAGGGGTGTGGGGTCCTGGCGTCAGCGACTCGCTGGGTGCGTCTGCGCGTGAGAGAGAGAGAGAGGGAAAACCAGGGTGGGCTAGCTGGGCTGGTTTCGCTGTTGGGCCCAAAGTCTGGCGCCGGCCCTTTTCCTTTTCTTTATTCCTTTTCTATTTCTGATTTGATTTTCTGGAATGATTTTCAAATGAATTCAAACTCTAATTGAATTCAAATCTTTTTAGATATTTTGTAGTGTGCAACAGTCACAAATTTGAGCATAAAACCATGTGGTCACAATGAATTGGCTTGGTCATTTGGAAAAATAAAATAAACAGTGACATAGCACTTGTTTTATATTGACTTTGAAATGGGTTTTCAAATTGTATTTGCTTTGAAATCTTGGTTTGAACCATAGCAATCTAGCAACACATTCTGAAAACAACAAGGCACAAAGTTTGGTTTCATGAACAACAACCTCTCATAGAAAGAGTAGCATTTGTTTCAAATGATGATCACATAAAATAATGAGCTCATATGCTCCTGTTTTTGAATTGTTTTGTTTGAAATGAACTCTATATGATCATGGATGCATGGATGATAAGCATGAGTTTGAAACATGATTTTAGGGATGTTACAAATCTAACCCCCTTAAGGTGAATCTCGCCCTCGAGATTCGGTTTGGCTAGCAAATAGGTGAGGGTGGTCTTTCCGAAGATCATCTTCTCTTTCCCATGTTGCTTCCTCTTCGGAATGATGATTCCACTGCACTTTACAAAACTTGATAGTCTTAGTCCGTGTGACTCTTTCTGTAGTCTCAAGAATTTTGATAGGCTTCTCTTCATAAGTGAGATCACTTTCCAATTGAACCTCCTCAAAAGGTATAGTATCCTTCAAAGAAGTTTCTTCCATTTCTGGATGACATTTCTTAAGTTGACTCACATGAAACACATTATGAACAGCTGACAGAGATTCTGGCAGTTCTATTTCATAGGCAACTTCTCCTTTACGACTTAGAATCTTGAATGGTCCAACATATCTTGGTGCCAATTTTCCTTTGACTCCGAACCTCTTCACTCCACGAAGTGGTGATACTCTAAGATAAGCCCTATCACCAACTTCGTAGGTGATTTCTCTACGCTTAGGATCTGCGTAGCTTTTCTGTCGGGACTGTGCTATCTTCAACCTGTCCTTAACTAACTTGACCTTCTCTTCGGCTTCCTTGATAAGATCTGGTCCGAATAAACTTCTTTCTCCCACACCATTCCATAACAATGGGGTGGTACACTTTCTTCCGTAGAGAAACTCAAATGGTGCCATCTCAATGCTGGCTTGATAGCTGTTGTTATAAGAAAATTCTGCGTAGGGCAGACTTTCATCCCCACTGGCTCCATAGTCTAAGGCACATGCCCTCAACATGTCTTCAAGAATCTGATTAGTCCTTTCTGTTTGTCCATCGGTTTGAGGATGAAAAGTGGTACTAAATTCCAACCTTGTTCCCAATGACTCATGTAACTGTCTCCAAAAATGGGAAGTGAATTGAGTTCCCCTATCAGACACAATACTCTTAGGCACTCCATGTAGACACATAATTCTACTCATGTAGATTCTGGCTAACTTAGCACTTGTGTAGGTTGTCTTCACGGGTATGAAATGAGCCACTTTAGTTAGGCGATCCACTACTACCCAAATAGAATCGTATCCTGACCGGGTCCTTGGTAATCCGGTAATGAAATTCATACGAATCTTGTCCCACTTCCAATCGGGAATAGGTAGAGGTTGAATCAAACCTGCTGGTTTCTGATGTTCCGCTTTCACTCTACTACATACATCACACAAAGCAATATGTTCGGCGATGTCCTTCTTGAGATTATTCCACCAAAATCTTTCTTTCATGTCCATGTACATTTTGGTGTTACCCGGATGAATGGAATACGACGAGTTATGTGCTTCTTGCAAAATCAGTTTCCGAAGCTCCGGATCTTGTGGAACACAGATACGTTTCCCATGCCATAACGTACCCTGTTCGTCTTCATGGAATCCTTTGGCTTTTCCTTTGCCAATCTTTTCTTTAATCTCTTCGATTTCCTTATCAATCTTCTGGGCTTCTTTGATCTTGTCCAACAAAGTGGGTTGAACATCCAAAGACATGAGATGTCCTTCAGGCACAATCTTCAATCTGTGTTTTCTAAATTGGGTACACAGATCATCTGGCAATTCTCCTTTGGTAAGGCCATTCACAAAAACCTTACGACTTAGAGCATCTGCTACAACATTTGCTTTACCGGGGTGGTATTGCAAACTTAAGTCATAGTCCTTGATAAGTTCTAGCCATCTCCTTTGTCTCATATTAATTTCCTTCTGGGTGAAGATATACTTCAAACTTTTGTGATCAGTGAACACTTCACAACGCTTTCCCAAAAGATAGTGTCTCCATGTTTTGAGTGCATGGACAACAGAGGCTAACTCTAAATCATGAGTAGGATAGTTTACTTCATGAGTTTTGAGTTGTCTCGAGGCATAAGTGTCACATCCCAAGATTTTCCAAATCTTGTAATGTGAAAAATAAATGAATAAAATAAAACTTGGTTGATTTTCAGGGTGAAAAGAAACTTTTTGAATCCATTTGGAAACTTTCAAAACCTATTTGGATCAAATAAAATCCTAAAGGGATTTAAAAAGTTAAATAAACAATAAAGTTAAAAATATTTGGAATTTTGATTTTGGATCTATTAATAAAAGATTTGGTTTTCAAATGAAAGGGTAGAAATATAAATAAGGATTATTTTATAAAGCCAAATTAAACCTTGGCCAAGTTTTTAAAACAAAAGGTTTTGCTTTGATTAAAAGAGTAAAGGTTTGTTTAAATAAAATAATAAGGATTTAATATCCAATTTTATTTAAATAAAAGGTTTTACTTAAAACATCAAAACTTATTAATTTGTTTTAAATAAGTTTTCCAAGTGTTTATTATTTTCAAATAAAACCTACTGAAGAGTTTTGGGTTTTATTTTAGATTTCAAAATAAAGATTTTAATAAAACAATCCCTATTTGATTTAATAACTAAGGTCCATTTTTATTTAATTATTAATGGACCCTAAAATAAAAATGTTATTTTATTTTAAGCAAGTTTTCCAAGTATCTTATATTTTAAAATAAAACCTACTGATTTGGTTTTGATAAAAATTTAGTTTTCAAATGGAGATTTTATTAAATAAATCAAAACCTATTTGAATTAATAATTAGGGTCTATCTTATTTAATTATTAAATAGATCCTAAAAGAATGAAATAAATATTTTATTTTTGGACTTTGATTTGTGTTGTTAAACAGAGCTAAACTCATTATAAAATTTAGTGGAAGTTTATTTGAATTGGAGTGTTTGAATTGTTTGTTTGAATTTCAAAATAGAAAAAGATTTGGAAAAAGAAAATGAATCAGAACTGGAAAAAAAATAGAGCAAAACGACCCAGCCTAGCTAAGCCCACCTGGCCCAGTCCAGCCCACCTATCCCCTCGCCCCAAAACGTTTTCCTTACCACGAAAGAAACCCACTAAGCCAATGACTGGTGGACCCTCGTTCCCTCTCTCTCTCATGCTGCCAAGCGGACCCCACCTGCCAACTCAGCTCATCGTCTCCACCGCGTCGACCGTTCCTCGCCGTTTACTGCCGTGTTTAATCTCCTTGAATTCGCGTTGATGGATGGTTTAAACCCGCCAGTGACCACGCCTGATTAAACACCAGCATCTCCTCTATCTTTCCCCTCTCACGCCCGACCCTCTCTGCCTCAGGGCTGTTCCAATTCGGAGCCACACCACCTCTGACTCTGGCAAGCTCCGCGGGAAATTCCGGCCACACCTCGCCGCCCTTCAACTCCCTCTGCACGCGAGCTTGTTCTGCATCGCCTGGCGTACCTCCCAGCGTCAACTGCTTGGCCGTGACCACTCTATACGCTCGGCTTCGTCAACATCTGAGCACCTCCTACGACGCGCCTACTCCGGCGAAATCTCCCTGGTAAGCCAGACCACCCTGACCCCTCTCAATGACACTCCCTTACTCCCCATGCTCGTACGCATCTAATGCTTCCATCCACTTGCCTCGGCGTGACCTGCAACTCCGTCCCCGACAACCTCCAGAGGCACCCGCCGCTCGCAGCAACTCCGGCGAGCAATCCCTGACATCACCGTGCGTCCCTTGGACTATTACGACCACGTCGAGCTTCTCTGCACCCTTGCGAACCCGGTGAGCCTATTCGTTCTCTCCCTCGCTTCCTGTAGCCGCCGTAGCACTGCCAGCAGCGCGTCACCGCCGCCAGCCACCAATGAGCGCCGCCAGGTTTTGGCTAGTGTGTCAGGAGTCGTAGGATGCGAAACATCTGGCTAGGATTAGATCCAATCGAAAGGGTACGCGTCCATCTGTGCCGCACGTTTTCAGTTAGATCTAACGCTCCACGCCGACCGATCCGTGCGAACCGTTTTTGTCCAATCAGAAACAGACACGTGGCCTCTGTTTGATTTAAAAGACAGAAAACTTTCTATTAGATGTCCATTTTGTAAATTCCATAACTTTAGTTCCACATGTCCAAATTTTGCAAACTTTATATCAATGGAATCAGTGGAACAAGCCCTAGACAACCATTCCATTTGTTTAGTAAAAAGCTTCTGGAAAAATGCTTGTTTTTGCAGAAACATTTGTATGCTTGTTTAGAATGTAAAAATTGTTCTAAAATGTTTTTGGGGATAAAATCTTTAGCAATTGGATGGATTTGAACCTACTGACCATAGGAAACACTTTGTGGTTTCAAAAATATATTTGGTGATGCAAAAGAATGATTCTTTGATTTAAAACCATTTCTAGTCAAATAAACATATGGTTTATTTATTAAAAATGGTTTTGGAAGAAAACTTTTGGGAAATGTTTTGTTTTAAACTATCTGACCCTAAACACCAAGTTTTATGGTTTGAAAACATACTTTGTTAACCCTATAGATTAATGCCTTATTGAAAACATTTCTACACCACATAAAATGATACCTTGTTTTGAAAATGGTTTATGAAGTGAAACCTTTTGCAAATGACTTTGCCACTTTACAAAATGACCAATAGGTGTTTTCAAATGTTTATGACCCATTAGGAACCACTTTTTCAAATAAAACAAAGCTTGGCATGCTTGCATGCATTTCTTAGACTTTACCATTTTATGTGATGTTTTGCTTGATTGGTAAATTGAGATTGTGCCTTGCTTGATTGATTTGTAGTGACTTGAAGAGTGTGATCGTTGCAAGGACAAGGAGTGAACTTAAACCCTCTACCAAAAAGGCAAGTGATGCTTCATACTTTTGTCCCATTACTTTCACTATGCATTAGTGATTTTGCTAAGTAAAACTTGCATGGAATTTTGCTAAGTATAAACCTTGCTATAGGAAAACCTAGTAGATGAAACCTTAGTAGAAATTTTCCTAAGTTAAGATTCCTACTACTATCAAGCTTAGCTTAGCTAATAGAAAAAAAGGGTGGAATATATATCCATACTATGGAAAATTTTCTAAGTCTGAGGACTTGTGTTTTTGTTTAATAAAACAACTAAGTTAATGAATCACCTGGGTGGAATGGGACTTGAATGGTGGTTTTAGGATGAGTGGTTACACAAGGCCCATGTTTATGGTTTACCTTGTGTATCACACTTGTGGATTGCCACCCAGGAACAAAGAGATTTGAGATGTCAAATGTTGAGAAGCTTCAAGTGCAGCCACTTGGCATTATGGGCTCTGCCTGGATCATATAGGTTGCAAGAACTTAGCCATATGGACAGTTGGTGGTAGAGTTTGATAGGTTGGAACGCGTCCATTTTGGTCTAAGGGAAGGCTTCTGAAAGATCTTGTCTTGGTGAAACCAAGTCTTGTGGGGAAAGTGCACCACCTCTGCAGAGTGTAAAATCTAAGTACTTAGCCATGTCCCTGGTAAAGGACAATTTGAGCATCAAGACATGGAAGCAATCAAGAATCTCATCATTCAAATTTCAAAGTTAAAAATTTGTGGTTGAACAAGGGATAAAGAATCTTCAATCTTTGATTGGGAGAAATGATTTTGTCAAGCAAAAACTTAGTGTTTTCAAATGTTAAGGAAAAATCTATTTTTGAGCAATGCAAGCCTCAACTCCACTTAGCCAAATGCATATAGATGATAGACTCCACTATACTACCATAGTATCACTTGCCAATACAATTCAAATGTATTTACCTTTGTGGCTGTAACTTGTTATGTTGCAGGTTTGATTGATTTAGTGAAGTGTGTTGATTAGGAATACAAAGTCTACAACCAACATGTCTGCCTGTGGCACTTTGAAGATGAAGGACCCCATGCTTATAGATATTCTACTGCAATGTAATGTAATAGCCAAATGAGCTATGTAAGATGTAATAACTTATTTTATTCCTGGTTATAAAGTTGTATTATGACCTTTGTTTCTTGATATTACATCTTAACTGTGGATGCTAGCTATTGATCCAGGGACTAGCATTGTAAACACAGGGGACTCTACCTTATTAAAGTTTGGGACCCTTACAGATGGTATCAGAGCATTGTGTTGCCTGTAGGATTTGTAAACCTAGGATTGGACAAAACCCCTTAGAAAAATAGGAGTTGTGTATGTTCCAAAACTTATTTACAAACAATCTTGTAAACCCTTTCCTCAACCATTTTGGTTTTGATTCTACACTCTCTTCTATTTCAACTTGATGGAAAAACCTATCCCATGGCCAAAGACTTCACCATGTGCTAAGGACTTCTTCAACTCTAATGACTTCAACTTCTTCAACTCTAATGACTTCAACATCTTCAGCATATTTCCCAAGGACCTCAACCTTGGATACCACTAAGGACTACAAGTGAGACAAGGAAATCTTGCTCAAGATATGGAGACTGAGGAAATGCAAAATTAGAAGGAGTTCACTTCACTTGAAGTTTTGTGACCAAAAGTTTTCCCAAGGAAACCATGATCTCATGCAAGAAGAATCAACCAAAGAAAGATGGAAAGATCACAAGTGAACCATGTAGATGGACCACCATATTTTAGTTAAGTCAAACACACCAACTTATGTGGTGTAACAAAAATATTTTGTTGCCTAAAAATGTGCTTGAACCTTGTTGTTTGAGTGAAATGTTTGTTTGTGATTGCTTGTACATTGCTTGTGTGAATTGTGATGTGTGTGATTGGAAATATTCCCTTAGAAATATCTTGCCGATTCTAATCCCAATTCAAACCAAACAGATGACTTCTCCAAGAAACTCCAACATCAAGGATGGTGACACCAACAACAACCAAGAGGACAACATGAGAGAACTTATAGCAACCCAAAACCAGTTGAGCCAAGAGACAACTCAGCTTTTAGCCAACAACAATGGACTAGACCCAGCCATACAAAGGATTTTGAAACTTCAATCCCAATTGTTGCAAAGATTGGTTACTCAAATGATCAACATGGGAGAAAACTTTTCCCAAAGAGCTAATGACAACAAGGATGACAAAGATGTTAATCTAGAAGGAACCCAAGCTAGCAATATTTGTGGAGACAAAGATCATGCATCCAAGTTGCATGAAGATCAATGCCCCAAGAAGAGAGAAAGATTTCCCACCTTTGAGGTGAGATATGAAGGGCATGAACTAGAAGAACTCCTAGCGTTGGAGAGACCCAAAAAGAAGAAGAAGGATATTACTCAAGTGCAATGTTACAATTGCAAAGAGATGGGACACTATGCCAATGAATGCCCAGAAAAGAAGAAGAACCAAAGAAACAAACAAGAGGCAATGATACCAAAGGAAAAGAAAGATATTAGCCAAGTGTGGTGCAACAACTGCAAAGAGCTAGGACATTATGCAAGCAACTGTCCAGAAAAGATGAAACACAAGATAAACAAGCCTATGAGAGACCTCAGCCTTATCACATGTTTCAAATGCAAGGAACTAGGCCACTATGCAAACTTCTGTCCAGGAAAGATACACCAAGATTCCAAGCAAGCCAAATGTAAATTAGTTGGAAAATTTTTAAGGGTGGTAGTACCCTAGATGCTTTTGAGCCAACTTGTAACCCTAGCCTTCCCAAATCTCGGGACGAGATTTATTTTAAGGGTGGTAGCCTGTCACATCCCAAGATTTTCCAAATCTTGTAATGTGAAAAATAAATGAATAAAATAAAACTTGGTTGATTTTCAGGGTGAAAAGAAACTTTTTGAATCCATTTGGAAACTTTCAAAACCTATTTGGATCAAATAAAATCCTAAAGGGATTTAAAAAGTTAAATAAACAATAAAGTTAAAAATATTTGGAATTTTGATTTTGGATCTATTAATAAAAGATTTGGTTTTCAAATGAAACGGTAGAAATATAAATAAGGATTATTTTATAAAGCCAAATTAAACCTTGGCCAAGTTTTTAAAACAAAAGGTTTTGCTTTGATTAAAAGAGTAAAGGTTTGTTTAAATAAAATAAGAAGGATTTAATATCCAATTTTATTTAAATAAAAGGTTTTACTTAAAACATCAAAACTTATTAATTTGTTTTAAATAAGTTTTCCAAGTGTTTATTATTTTCAAATAAAACCTACTGAAGAGTTTTGGGTTTTATTTTAGATTTCAAAATAAAGATTTTAATAAAACAAACCCTATTTGATTTAATAACTAAGGTCCATTTTTATTTAATTATTAATGGACCCTAAAATAAAAATGTTATTTTATTTTAAGCAAGTTTTCCAAGTATCTTATATTTTAAAATAAAACCTATTGATTTGGTTTTGATAAAAATTTAGTTTTCAAATGGAGATTTTATTAAATAAATCAAAACCTATTTGAATTAATAATTAGGGTCTATTTTATTTAATTATTAAATAGATCCTAAAAAGAATGAAATAAATATTTTATTTTTGGACTTTGATTTGTGTTGTTAAACAGAGCTAAACTCATTATAAAGTTTAGTGGAAGTTTATTTGAATTGGAGTGTTTGAATTGTTTGTTTGAATTTCAAAATAGAAAAAGATTTGGAAAAAGAAAATGAATCAGAACTGGAAAAAAAATAGAGCAAAACGACCCAGCCCAGCAAAGCCCACCTGGCCTAGTCCAGCCCACCTATCCCCTCGCCCCAAAACGTTTTCCTTACCGCGAAAGAAACCCACTAAGCCAATGACTGGTGGACCCTCGTTCCCTCTCTCTCTCTCATGCTGCCAAGCGGACCCCACCTGCCAACTCAGCTCATCGTCTCCACCGCGTCGACCGTTCCTCGCCGTTTACTGCCGTGTTTAATCTCCTTGAATTCGCGTTGATGGATGGTTTAAACCCGCCAGTGACCACGCCTGATTAAACGCCAGCATCTCCTCTATCTTTCCCCTCTCACGCCCGACCCTCTCTGCCTCAGGGCTGTTCCAATTCGGAGCCACACCACCTCTGACTCCGGCGAGCTCCGCGGGAAATTCCGGCCACACCTCGCCGCCCTTCAACTCCCTCTGCACGCGAGCTTGTTCTGCATCGCCTGGCGTACCTCCCAGCGTCAACTGCTTGGCCGTGACCACTCTATATGCTCGTCTTCGTCAACATCTGAGCACCTCCGACGACGCGCCTACTCCGGCGAAATCTCCCTGGTAAGCCAGACCGCCCCGAGCCCTCTCAATGACACTCCCTTACTCCCCATGCTCGTACGCATCTAATGCTTCCTTCCACTTGCCTCGGCGCGACCTGCAACTCCGTCCCCGACAACCTCCAGAGGCACCCGCCGCTCGCAGCAACTCCGGCGAGCAATCCCTGACATCACTGTGCGCCCCTTGGACTATTACGACCACGTCGAGCTTCTCTACACCCTTGCGAACCCGGTGAGCCTATCCGTTCTCTCCCTCGCTTCATGTAGCCGCCGTAGCACCGCCAGCAGCGCGTCGCCGCCGCCAGCCACTGATGAGCGCCGCTAGGTTTTTGCTAGTGTGTCAGGAGCCGTAGGATGCAAAACATCTAGCTCGGATTAGATCCAATCGAAAGGGTACGCATCCATCTATGCCGCACGTTTTCAATTAGATCTAACGCTCCACGCCGACCGATCCGTGCGAACCGTTTTTGTCCAATCAGAAACAGACACGTGGCCTCTATTTGATTTAAAAGATAGAAAACTTTCTATTAGATGTCAATTTTGTAAATTCCATAACTTTAGTTCCACACGTCCAAATTTTGCAAACTTTATATCAATGGAATCAGTGGAACAAGCCCTAGCCAACCATGACATTTGTTTAGTAAAAAGCTTCTGGAAAAATGTTTGTTTTTGCAGAAACATTTGTATGCTTGTTTAGAATGTAAAAATTGTTCTAAAATGTTTTTGGGGATAAAATCTTTGGCAATTGGATGGATTTGAACCTACTGACCATAGGAAACACTTTGTGGTTTCAAAAATATATTTGGTGATGCAAAAGAATGATTCTTTGATTTAAAACCATTTCTAGTCAAATAAAAATATGGTTTATTTATTAAAAATGGTTTTGGAAGAAAACTTTTGGGAAATGTTTTGTTTTAAACTCTCTGACCCTAAACACCAAGTTTTATGGTTTCAAAACATATTTTGTGAACCCTATAGATTAATGCCTTATTGAAAACATTTCTACACCACATAAAATGATACCTTGTTTCGAAAATGGTTTATGAAGTGAAACCTTTTGCAAATGACTTTGCCACTTTACAAAATGACCAATAGGTGTTTTCAAATGTTTATGACCCATTAGGAACCACTTTTTCAAATAAAACAAAGCTTGGCATGCTTGCATGCATTTCTTAGACTTTACCATTTTATGTGATGTTTTGCTTGATTGGTAGATTGAGATTGTGCCTTGCTTGATTGATTTGTAGTGACTTGAAGAGTGTGATCGTTGCAAGGACAAGGAGTGAACTTAAACCCTCTACCAAAAAGGCAAGTGATGCTTCATACTTTTGTCCCATTACTTTCACTATGCATTAGTGATTTTGCTAAGTAAAACTTGCATGGAATTTTGCTAAGTATAAACCTTGCTATAGGAAAACCTAGTAGATGAAACCTTAGTAGAAATTTTCCTAAGTTAAGATTACTACTACTATCAAGCTTAGCTTAGCTAATAGAAAACAAGGGTGGAATATATATCCATACTATGGAAAAATTTCTAAGTCTGAGGACTTGTGTTTTTGTTTAATAAAACAACTAAGTTAATGAATCACCTGGGTGGAATGGGACTTGAATGGTGGTTTTAGGTTGAGTGGTTACATAAGGCCCATGTTTATGGTTTACCTTGTGTATCACACTTGTGGATTGCCACCCAGGAACAAAGAGATTTGAGATGTCAAATGTTGAGAAGCTTCAAGTGCAGCCACTTGGCATTATGGGCTCTGCCTGGATCATATAGGTTGCAAGAACTTAGCCATATGGACAGTTGGTGGTAGAGTTTGATAGGTTGGAACTCATCCATTTTGGTCTAAGGGAAGGCTTCTGAAAGATCTTGTCTTGGTGAAACCAAGTCTTGTGGGGAAAGTGCACCACCTCTGCAGAGTGTAAAATCTAAGTACTTAGCCATGTCCCTGGTAAAGGACAATTTGAGCATCAAGACATGGAAGCAATCAAGAATCTCATCATTCAAATTTCAAAGTTAAAAATTTGTGGTTGAACAAGGGATAAAGAATCTTCAATCTTTGATTGGGAGAAATGATTTTGTCAAGCAAAAACTTAGTGTTTTCAAATGTTAAGGAAAAATCTATTTTTGAGCAATGCAAGCCTCAACTCCACTTAGCCAAATGCATATAGATGATAGACTCCACTATACTACCATAGTATCACTTTCCTATACAATTCAAATGTATTGACCTTTGTGGATGTAACTTGTTATGTTGCAGGTTTGATTGATTTAGTGAAGTGTGTTGATTAGGATTACAAAGTCTACAACCAACATGTCTGCATGTGGCACTTTGAAGATGAAGGACCCCATGCTTATAGATATTCTGCTGCAATGTAATGTAATAGCCAAATGAGCTATGTAAGATGTAATAACTTATTTTATTCCTGGTTATAAAGTTGTATTATGACCTTTGTTTCTTGATATTACATCTTAACTGTGGATGCTAGCTATTGATCCAGGGACTAGCATTGTAAACACAGGGGACTCTACCTTATTAAAGGTTGGGACCCTTACAATAAGCCACAACTTTACCGTCTTGCATATGTACTGCACCCAAACCCTGATGAGATGCATCACAATATACTTGGAAATCTTTTTCCAAATCTGGCAGACACAAGACGGGTGCTGTCACAAGTCTCTTCTTCAATTCTTGAAAGCTGAGTTCACAACCTTCAGACCAAGCAAACTTCTTGTCTTTCTTTAGTAATTCCGTCATGGGCTTAGCTACCTTGGAGAAATTTTCAATGAACCTTCTGTAGTAACCTGCTAAGCCAAGGAAACTACGAACTTCTTTCACGGACTTGGGAGATTCCCATTCAGTTATAGCAGAAACTTTAGCAGGATCAACTGCTACACCATCCTTTGTCATAACATGACCAAGAAATCCCACTTCATCCAACCAGAATTCACACTTGCTGAATTTGGCATAAAGTTTATGCTCTCTTAACTTCTCAAGTATCAAACGCAAATGTCCTTCGTGCTCTTTTTTGCTCTTGGAGTAGACTAAGATGTCATCGATGAAAACGACAACAAACTTGTCAAGGAATTCCATGAACACCTTGTTCATCATAATCATGAAGTATGCTGGAGCATTGGTCAACCCAAAAGGCATTACGGTATACTCATACAATCCATACCTTGTAGTGAACGTTGTCTTAGGTATGTCTTGTTCTCTTATCTTGAGTTGAAAATAGCCTGACCGGAGATCAATCTTTGAGAACACACAAGCTCCTTCTAGTTGATCAAACAAGTCATTGATTCTAGGCAAAGGGTATTTGTTCTTGATAGTTACCTCGTTGAGTGAACGGTAATCTATGCATAACCTTTGACTTCTATCTTTCTTTTCTACGAACAAAACTGGGGCTCCCCAAGATGAAGAACTTGGTTGAATAAATCCTTTCTGCAACTGTTCTCCAAGTTGTTTCTTGAGCTCTTTCAGTTAATCAACTGACATTTTATAAGGTCTCTTTGCTATTGGTCCAGACCCTGGTACCAAATCTATAAGAAATTCCACATCTCTATCTGGTGGCATTCCCGGCAATTCTTCCGGAAACACATCCGGATATTCACTCACAATTGGCACACTGTCCATGCTAACCCCCTTAAGAGAATTAAGCATACTCCTTTTTGCTTCAAAATTGGTCTTGAATCTGATCCTTTTATTTTCTGGAGTTGTGAGTGAGACAGTATGGTTGGCACAATCTATCACTCCTTTGTACTTAGTCATCCAGTACATTCCCAAAATGAAATCCAATCCTTGGGAGTTTAGAATTATCAAGTTAACGGGAAACTTATACTTCCCAAACTCTATGACTAGATCATGACATCCTGAATTCACTATCATTTCTCCACCAGGAGAACTTACTTTTATAGGACACCCAATAGTTTCTACCGGCAGTTCATTTCTTTCAACAAATGCTCTTGATATGAATGAATGAGATGCACCAGTATCAAAGAGTACAAATGTTGGAATAGAATTGAGTCTGAACTTACCAGCAACAGCATCAGGCTCCTCATAGACCTCCTCCACATTGATGTGGTTTACTTGTCCCTTCTGAAAAGGGTTGGGCTTGTTGGGTCCTTCAACTTTCTTTTCTGGGCAGTCATTTGCATAATGCCCCATCTTCTTGCACTTGAAGCATTCAACCTGACTAATGTCTCTCTTAACAGGCTGACTTGCACTTCCACTTCCATTACCACCGTGGTGACTTGTATCCACCCTTGTGGTTCTTGTATTTGTCATTGTCATGACTACGGTGATGTTTGTCATGACGGTTGTGGTTGTGGTGCTTGTTGAATTTCCCATGCTTGTGGGATCCTGAGCTTCCGCCGTCATCATAATGAGATCGTTTGTGAGACAATCCCGAGCTGTGCTTGTCGGAGTGCTTTCTCTTTCTACTCTCAACTCGCTTCATTTTGTTCTCCAAAATAGCAGCCTTGTCACAGAGCGACTGATAAGTGGGAACATATGCCATAGCCAACTACAGATTCAGCTCATCATTCAAGCCTTCAAGAAATTTTTCCTTTCTCTTAGCGTCGGTGTCAACTTCATCCGGTGCATAACGCGCCAGATTGTTGAACTCCTCAATATATTCAGCCACGCTGCGGTGGCGCTGCTTCAGATTGTGGAACTCTTTCTTTTTCAGACTCATCACCCCAGATGAGATATGAGCAGTGCGAAAGCCATCCTCAAAGATAGCCCATGTCACTTCATCTATGGGAGTGGTGATCTGGAAGTTGTCCCACCAAGTGGCGGCTGGTCCTTCCAGCAGATGTGCTGTAAATCTGACCTTTTCAGCATCCGTACAGCCCACTGTTACCAAGTCCTTGTTTACTGAGCGTAGCCAGTCATTGGCCACCATGGGATCAGTCGTTCTTGAGAACTTTGCTGGCCTCAATCTCAAGAACCTGGTAAGCATGTCAAAGCCCGGTGGGTTGTTGTTGTTATTATTGTTGTTGTTATTGTTGTTGTTGTTTTGGTTCTGGATGAACGTCGTCATCATCTGCATTAGCTGAGTTTGAGCAGTCATCATTTTTTGCATTTCTGGAGTGATGTTGTTGTTTTTGGGGTTGGGGTTTGCTCGACGGGGAGGCATCTGTGGTTTGTTCAAATAGAGATAAGAATGAGATACCCATAGATGCTTTCATGCACAATACATCACATAAGCAAACACATAGCATGCAACACAAAGATAAAAGTTCAACAACAAGATAACAAGTTCACAAAGTAAAACACACAAGTAGCAAGCCATCCACATGTCGGATGGTCAATAACAAGTTCTCAAATAACAAGTACGATAACAAATGATAAATGAGTAGTCAAATCTACTCCTCGGCATCAATCTCCTCCTCGACAAAGGTAAGACCTGCGTTCTCCATCGCGGTCTTGTATTCCTCAACACTAGTGGTCAAGGTCTCTATCTTGGCTTTGAGAGCCCTCTTCTAGGAACGAAGCCTCTCTATCACCGTCTGCTGCTGCTCGAGCTCGAAGTCCTTGGACTGCAGTTCTTCAGTCATGTCCCGGATCTTCTTGTTCCTATCCTGGACACGCTTCTCCTGAATCTTGAACTTCCTGTCCTGGGTCTCGAACTTCGCCTCCATTTCCTTGACTATCTCGTCTTTCTCCGCGAAGAGCTTGTCCTTCTCGCGAAGCTGCACCTGGAGCTCGTCATTGTTGAGCATGACATTGGTCCTGTCAGTGTCCACGTGCCTAATGAGAGACTCTAAGTCCTGGAGGTACAAGCGAATCGGCTCTGCTGCGTCCCTCGAATCGTCCTCAAAGTCGATGGACTCTCCATCCTCATCACGTCTTCCGAAGACGTGGAAGTGGGTGCCTCTAACCTATCGGGAGTGTCTCCCTAGCAGACGTCCTATCAGATCCTGCATAACTACCTCAAGGCCTCTCTCCCTGTCATCGTGCATGAGCTTGAAGACAATGGCCTCCGTGGTAGGCTCAGTCTGGCGTCCGGGCTGGTTGACCTTGAAGCCCCAGAGATCCTTCCTCTCAAACTTGGTGAGGGGATGCACCATGATGGTGGGAAGAGGGAGATTGAGCAAAGTAGTAAGCTCAACGATACGAGGACCAAAGCGGGTAACCTGGAACTCCTCAACAGTGCTGATGGTAATAGGCATCTATTTATAAGATAGAAAAGTTAGAACAACACAAATCAAGACATAACAAAAGACAAAACATCACATACATATCCTTGGGAAACAAAACACACAAGTCATGCATACATGAAACCATTACAACAACCAAGGTTCAATCTTATTTTAAAGCATCATTTTGGAAAATAAGGTGATAGTGGTGGTCCAACTAACAAGGTATGTTTACAATCCTATCTCACTGGATCTGTTGGCTAACACAATGTTTCTAGAAGCAATCAGCCTATCTTGCTCACATGACTCCATCACTAAGTCTATAATGTCTCCTCTTAAGGTTTGGTTGGTAGCTTCCAACTTTTGGGTATGTTCCTTCTCTTTCTTGAGATCATTTTGGAGGTTGAGCATTCTGCACTTGACTCTATCACCAAGTTCTTTGATGGTCTTCCAAGCCGCATCCCTTGCTGATTCAAAGAATGTAGGGTGCACCACTGAATTGGTGAACATGCAGAATCCTTTTTCCTGATGGTTGTCTTCCTTGTTTTTATACAAGTGAAGTTGCACCCACCAGTATTCTACTCCTTCATCCATCACAGGAAAACCCTTGTACACAGCTGCACCTTGTATCTCTAATGCAACCATGAGGTCCTTGAGAGCTTTGGGGAATTCTGTCTCACACTCCAAAGTCATTGTCATGAGTGGTCCTTTCCTCACGGCTTCGTTGATGGAGTTCATCTACAGATAGATATGAGAAAGAGATTAGAAAAGTTTACGAGAAGAATAGACAAGTGTGTTGCTGAAAACTTTTTCCTTAGTGGTTTCCAATCCTAGGGTCATAATCCTACAGGCAACACAGTGCTCTGATACCATCTGTAAGATCCCTCCTTTATAAGGAAAAGGATCCCTGTGATTGCAATGCTAGTCCCTGGATCATTGCTAGCATCCATAGTTTAAGATGAAGTACACAGATACAAAGGTCATTTATTACATCCATTCCAGAGACAAACATAGTCTTTACAACTCAAAGGCCACAGGCCTAATACAAGAGTTTGAATAAGTAAATAAATATAAGTCTTCATCTTCATGTTCCACAGGCAAACATGTTGAGTGTAGACTCATGACACCTAATCCTCATCAGAGTAACCTGCAACATCACAAGTTACAGCCACAGTGGGTCAATACTTTGGAATAGTATTGGCAAGTGATACCTTAGTAAAATTTTAAGTGGACTAGATACTATATGCAATTTGGCTAAGTGTAGCTTGGCTTGCTTTGCTCAAAATAGGTTTTGCCTATTAGTTGAAATCACTAAGTTTTTCTTTGTCAAAACTTTTCCCAAGGAACCACCAATAGACATTGAGGTCCTTCACCCTTGTTCACCCACAAGTTTTACTTAGAAATTGGAATGATGAGATTCTTGATAGCTTCCATGTCTTGATGCTCAAGCTGTCCATTGCCATGGACTTGGCTAAGTACTTAGATTTTTCCATCTGCAGAGGTTGTGCACTTTCCCCACCAGACTTGGTTTCACCAAGACAGGACCTTTCAGAAGCCCTCCCTTAGACCAAATGGACGCGTTCCAACCTATCATCCCACTACTACCAACTGTCCAAATGGCTAAGTTCTAGCAACCTATGTGATCCAGGCAGAGCCCATATTGCCAAGTGGCTGGACTAGAAGCTTCTCAACACTTGGCCTCTAAAATCCCTTTGTTCCTAGGTGGCTTTCCACAAGTGAGATACACAAGGTAAACCATAGCCATGGGCCTTGTGTAACCACTCAACCAAAACCACCAATCAAGTCCCTTTCCACCCAGGTGATTCATTGATTTAGTTGTTTTATTAAGCAAAACAAAAGTCCAAAGACTTAGAAATATTTTCCTCATAGCATGTATATTTTACCAACCCTTGTTTACTACTAGCTAGGCTAAGCATGGCATAGATAGTAACTTAACTTAGAAATTCCCTAGTATTTCTACAACTACTTAGGATTTCCCAACAGGGCATATAAGCAAAATAATATCATGCAAGACTTAGCAAAAATATTTCTAATGCTTAGTATAAAACATAGGGATAGAAATATTCATGAAGTACCACTTGCCTTGGTAGTTAGTAGAGTAGCACTCCTCACAATCACAATCACTAGCACCAAAATCTACACACAAAAATTGGTAGCAACAAATTACACACAAAACATATACAAACAAACAAAAATATATGCATGCACGCAAAATGCTAAGTGATGATTTTTAAAACTCAACCAAGCAAGTGCATAGTACTGAATCCTAAACAAGTCAAAAACTTGCCAAACCAAATTTATTTAACATTGAAAACAATTCCTAAACAATTCCTATACTCAAATAATCCCTACACAAGTTTCTGCAAATAAAACCTTTTTAACAGAAGCTAATCATTAAACACATTGCATATTTAGAAAGGGTTTGTTTTCCTGATTCCAACGGTATAAAATTTGTCAAAATCGAACGTGGGAATCAAAAGTTACAATCAAAACAAATTTGAACAATAATCTGATTCAAATTCTGTTTTAAACCTAAACCCTAGCCACGTGTCACGCTCTGATTGGCGCGTACCGTTTCGCGTCGGATCACGCTTCTGAGACGCTAGATCTAACTTAATCGCGCGGCTCAGATCTAATCTTACCGCTTTGCTCGCGTTCTATCCTATCCGCACGATCTGGATCCAACGTTCCTGAGCAGCCTGACCATCTAGTGGCGGCGCTAGCGGCGGCGACAGGCGGCGGCGCGTCTGTCAGTGGCGGAGCTGGCGTTCTAGGTCGCGCGGGAGAGGGAGAAGGGGTTTACCAGAATCGCAGAGAGCTGCTGATGCTCAAGGTGGCGATGGCTGGTCAAGGGGCACGCTGTAGTGGCTGAGGGAGCTCGTCGGAGTCATGCACGGCGTCAGGTGGTTGCTGTCGAAGTCGTTGCCAAGGTTCCGCGTCACCCTAGCACAAACCAGATGGTTTAGGAGATGCGCAAGACGGTGGCGAACAACCTCGTATGCGAGAGAGATCAAGGGGCGCGCTATGCTTACCGTAATCGGTCGCCGGAGTTGAGTGGTGGCTCGGTCGTTTGCGGGAACGAACGGGGACGGCGTCCTGGGTCACATGCAGGCAAGCAAAGGGTATCAGAAAATGCACGAGGTCCTGCTGGACACATTTGTTTGAATCAGAGGCACAGGGGCGGTCGGGACTCACCGGAATTTGCTGTCGGAGATCGTGGAGCTGCGGCGGTGTTTGGCGAGTTGCGAGCAGCCTGGTGGCGTGGAGAGAAAATTGAGTGAGGGGAATGGAGCGGAGTGGGGAGGGGTTTAAGTAGGCAGAGGCTCGACAAGAAACACCTGGTGAATCAATGGCAATTACGCCACGGAATCAACGCAGCAACGGCCAGCGGCGATGGCGTCTGCGCGCGAGATTTGGGGAAGAAGGAGTCGACGTGGAGAGGGCCCAGTTGTCTGCGAGGGGAACAGAAGGGGTGTGGGGTCCTGGCGTCAGCGACTCGCTGGGTGCGTCTGCGCGTGAGAGAGAGAGGGAAAACCCGGGTGGGCTAGCTGGGCTGGTTTCGCTGTTGGGCCCAAAGTCTGGCGCCGACCCTTTTCCTTTTCTTTATTCCTTTTCTATTTCTGATTTGATTTTCTGGAATGATTTTCAAATGAATTCAAACTCTAATTGAATTCAAATCTTTTTAGATATTTTGTAGTGTGCAACAGTCACAAATTTGAGCATAAAACCATGTGGTCACAATGAATTGGCTTGGTCATTTGGAAAAATAAAATAAACAGTGACATAGCACTTGTTTTATATTGACTTTGAAATGGGTTTTCAAATTGTATTTGCTTTGAAATCTTGGTTTGAACCATAGCAATCTAGCAACACATTCTGAAAACAACAAGGCACAAAGTTTGGTTTCATGAACAACAACCTCTCATAGAAAGAGTAGCATTTGTTTCAAATGATGATCACATAAAATAATGAGCTCATATGCTCCTGTTTTTGAATTGTTTTGTTTGAAATGAACTCTATATGATCATGGATGCATGGATGATAAGCATGAGTTTGAAACATGATTTTAGGGATGTTACAACCATTTTGTAAGGAGACATCCCCATAGGATTTTTATAAGCAGTTCTATAAGCCCACAAAGCGTCATTCAACTTTTTAGCCCAATTTTTTCTAGATCTGTTGACAGTATTCTGCAAGATAGATTTAATTTCCATGTTGGAAAGTTCTACTTGCCCACTGGTTTGGGGGTGATAAGATGAAGCAATTCTATGGTTTACATCATACTTAGCGAGAGTTTTTCTAAAAACCCCATGAATAAAATGAGAGCCTCCATCAGTCATGAGATATCTGGGCACACCGAACCTAGGAAAGTTAACATCCTTAAGCATTTTCAAAGAGGTCTTACCATCAGCACTATTTGTAGGTATGGCTTCTACCCACTTTGTAACATAGTCGACAGCAACAAGAATGTGAGTGTACCCTTTTGAAGGGGGAAAGGCCCCATAAAGTCAAATCCCCAACAATCAAAAGGTTCAATAACAAGAGAATAATTCATATGCATTTCATTGCATCTAGAAATGTTACCTACTTGTTGACATTCATCACATGATAAGACAAACTTCCTTGCATCTTTGAAAAGGGTAGGCCAATAAAATCCAGATTGTAAAACCTTTTGTGCAGTCGTATTCCCTGCATGATGTCGTCCATAAGCAGTGCCATGACATTTTCTCAATATCTCTTGTTGTTCAAATTCTGGAACACATCTTCGCATAATGCCATCTACTCCTTCTTTATATAAGTGTGGGTCATCCCAAAAGTAATGCCTTAGGTCATAAAATAATTTTCTTCTTTGCTGAGCTGTAAAGGTTGGAGGCAAATACTTGGAAACAATAAAGTTAGCATAATCAGCATACCAAGGACTTCCATGCGGACTTACCCTTATTGCAGCCAACTGCTCATTTGTAAAACTATCATTAACAGGCAATGGGTCAAAAGAAATGTTTTCCAAACAAGATAAATTGTTAGCAACAGGATTTTCAGCACCTTTCCTATCCACAATATGCAGATCAAACTCTTGCAAAAGCAACACCCACCTAATAAGCCTAGGCTTAGCATCCTTCTTTGTCATAAGGTACTTAATAGCAGCATGATCAGTATGAATAGTAACCTTTGAATCAACAATATAAGGTCTAAACTTATCACAAGCAAAGATTACAGCTAAGAACTCTTTTTCAGTAGTAGCATAATTCTTTTGAGCAGCATCTAGAGTCTTGCTAGCATAATGAATAACATTCAACTTCTTATCAACATGTTGCCCAAGGACATCACCCACAGTAAAATCACTAGCATCACACATAATTTCAAAAGGTAAACTCCAATCATGTGGTTGAACAATAGGAGCAGTTGTCAAAGCTTTCTTCAAAGTTTCAAAAGCTTCCTTACAATCATCATCAAGAACAAAAGGTACATCTTTTTGAAGAAGATTAGTAAGGGTCTTTGAAATTTTGGAGAAATCTTTAATAAACCTCCTATAGAAACCAACATGACCAAGGATACTACGAATACCTTTGATATCTCTAGGACAAGGCATCTTCTCAATTGCTTCAATTTTGGCTTTGTCAACTTCAATGCCTCTTTCAGAGATCTTGTGTCCAAGAACAATCCCTTCATTAACCATAAAATGGCATTTCTCCCAATTAAGAACAAGGTTGGTTTCTTCACATCTCTGCAAAACTTTATCAAGGTTGTGCAAACAGTTATCAAAAGAAGTTCCATAGAAGGAGAAATCGTCCATGAAAACCTCCACAATTTCTTCACAAAAACTATGAAAAATAGGAGACATACATCTCTGAAAGGTAGCAGGAGCATTACATAAACCAAAAGGCATACGCCTATAAGCATAAGTACCATAAGGACAAGTGAAAGTAGTTTTCTCTTGGCCTTGTGCTTTCGCAGCAATTTGAGAAAACCTAGAATAACCATCAAGAAAGCAAAAGTGAGTCTTTTTGGACAACCTCTCAAGCATTTGATCAATAAAGGGAAAAGGATAATGATCTTTCTTAGTAAGTTCACTAATCTTCCTAAAATCAATGCACATTCTATACCCAACCACTACTCTTTGGGGTATAAGCTCATTATCTTCATTAGGCACAACAGTTATTCCCCCTTTCTTGGGAACACAATGAACAGGGCTAACCCATTGACTATCAGCAATAGGATAAATAATACCAGCATCAAGGAGTTTTAATACCTCATTTCTTACCACATCCTTCATCTTAGGATTTAGACGGTGTTGGTGCTCAACAACTGGTTTTGCATCAGGCTCTATATTAATAGCATGTTGACATATAGTGGGAGAAATTCCTTTTAAATCATCAAGAGTATAACCCATAGCTCCTCGGTGTTTCTTCAATATTTCCAATAACATTTCTTCTTCCTTTCCTGAAAGTTTAGAACTAATAATAATAGGATACACTTTCTTACAATCAAGATAAGCATATTTAAGATCATCATGTAAAGGTTTTAATTCGAAAACAGGGTCCCCTTTAGGTGGTAGTGTGGTACCCAAATCTTCCACGGGTAGACTATGCTTAAGTAACTCAGGCTAACGAAGGAAAACCTCGTCAATCTCATTTATTTCCTTCATAAAGACATTGCTTTCATGATCTTCCATGAACTGTTGCAAGGCATTGTTAGGAGCAAGAGAAATGGCAGAAAGTTGTTCAACCCTGAAATCCTCATTAGGCAGTTCATTTTCATAAGGAGTTTTAGCAAATTTGAAAAATTAACCTCATAAGACTCTCCATCAAACTTGGTCAAAACTTTTTCCTTCCTACAATCTATGATAGCCCCACAAATATTCAAGAAGGTTCTACCAAAGATAATGGGATATGTCTTACTAGCTTATTTACCAAGTACTAGAAAATCAGCAGGATATTTAATTTACCACAAAGAACCTCCACATCTCTTACGATGCCAATGGGACAGACTGTCTCTCTATTAGCAAGGTGAATAACCACATCAATGTCCTCAAGCTCACAAGGACCAATTTCATGCATAATTTCCCTGTAAAGGTCATGAGGAATAGCACTAGAACTAGCACCAATATCACATAAACCATAATATCTATGATTACCAATTCTAACAGAAAGCACAGGGACACTAGCTTTTCTAGCTTTTTAGGATGAGAAACAATATTAGTAGAGTCTTCACAGAAGACAATATGCTCATCCTCTATACTTCTAGTGACAAGATCTTTCATGATAGCTACCACAGGCTCAATATTACTTTTCTCATTGGGCTCCATGCTTTCTTTGCACTTTTGTGAACCACATTAGTTATGATGCAGTGTTTCTTTACCTTAGCTGGGAAAGGAACTTTATCAACATAAGGTTCAGGCAGAATAGGATCAACAGTACAAACCTCTATGCTAGCAGGAACATGGGTAACAATGTCTTTATAAGGAGCGTGGTACTTGTCTCACTCTTTCTTGGGAATTTCAATATAAGAGGCAAAAGCATTAAAACATTTTGCAAGAACTTGAGGATCAAGACCAAACTCATTACTAATATCACGAAGTCATTAGTTCCCATAAAAGATTTAATGCATTCATAATCATAGTGTATACCTGACTTTCTTCCTTTGTCATTCTCCAAGCTTCAGTGTTCTCTTGAATACGGTCTAGTAGATCCCATTTAGCTTCTTCCTTCATACCTGTGAACGATCCAGCACAAGAATCATCTAGTATATCTTTATCATGAAGAGAAAGCCTAGCATAAAAGTTATCATAATAATATTGTTAGGGAGTTCATGAATAGTACATTTAAGCATTAGTAACTTCAATATCCCCCAATCTTGAGTTGTACTCTCTCCATCACGAGGACAAAAGTTATATATCAAATTTCTATCCTTATGAATCTCACTGGGAGGAGAAAATTTAGAATAAAAGAGAGATGCCATCTCCTCCCATTCCATGGATTGTCCATTCTTCAGCGGCTTATACCATTCTTCAGCTCTCCCTTTCAAGGATATGGAGAGTAACTTCTTCTTCACATGTTCAGCTGTGATACCTGCACACTTAAACAACCCGCATAATTCATGGATAAAAAGCAAGTGATCACCAGGATGGACAGTTCCATCCCATAAATAATAATTATCCATAACACGATCAACAATACTTGTAGGTATCTTAAAAGGATATATCTCAATAGGTGGTGGTTCATCTACTACCCTAATAGTGGTAGTAGTTTTCCCAAACAGAAAACCAAGTGGGTTATCCATATTGGAAACCAAGCAACAAACAGAAACAAAAGCAATACTCATAGTAGAAGTTTCCCTTACCAGTTCCACTCTTCAATAGTGCTTCACTCCCCGGCAAAGGCGCCAGAAAATAGTCTTGATGACCCACAAGTATAGGGGGTGTATCATAGTACTTTCGATAAATAGGAGTGTCGATCCCAATGAGGAGCAGAAGGTGTTGACTAGTGGTATGGAGCAGGAACTCTCTGTAAATACTTAGTAAACGGATTTTTAGTGGTTTTCTGATAAAGCAACAAAACAAAGAGCAAGTAATAAAGTCAACGAAAAAATGGAACAAGTGGCCCAATCCTTTCTTAGCAAAGGACAATCCGGTGGAAATACTTATAAGGACCAAATGTTCTCAAGGACACATGGGAATTCTGTCAAGTGCTTTCGCTTCAAATAGCTGAGTACTCTTCTTTGGTGTTGTAAGTGTTGTGTGGGTGAACCTGTGCTAATGTACCGACCTTACTTTGACTAATACATACTTGTGATTAAACCCCCTGCAAGCATCCGCAACTACAGGAAAGTAATTAAGATAAAAATCTAACCATAGCCTTAAACTCTGAGATCCTACACTCCCTTGTGCAAAGGTGTCCTAACGGGGGTTCAGGTTTATGTCACTCCGGCAACCCCACAATTAGTAGCCAAATACACAATGCATTCCCCTAGGCCCATAAATGGTGAAGTATCATGTAGTCAACGTTCACATGACACCACTATAAGAATAGCACCACAACTTAAATATCAAATCATTGAATAATACCTCAACATAATTCCACTACTAACAACATGACTTCTCCCATGTCCTCAAGAACTAAACGAACTACTCACGATACATCATATGGATCAAGATCAGAGATGATATGATGATGAATAACAACCTGAACATAGACAATAATTTGATGGTTCCACTCACAAGCATCAACTACAAAAGTAATTAACACCAGGAAAGTTTCCCCTAAGAACTATGCAAGATTCAACACAATTGTTACAGCGGGATGGAGTGGTGATGATGGTGCTGGTGGAGATGGTGGTGTGGATGATGATGATGATCCCGATGAAGTCTAGCTTGATGACGGTGTTGATGGCGACGATCTCCCCTCTCCGGGAAGGAATTTCCCTGGCAGAAATCTATCTGCCGGAGAGCTCTTTATCTCTCTATAGTTTCCGCCCCGCAGAGGAGGCAGAATCTTTCTGTGGTTGCTGCCAGTGTATTAGGGTTTTGAGGAGAAGATATAGGCAAAAGGGCGGAGCAACTGGTGGTCCAGGGTGGCTACACCCCTGGTGGCCCGCGCATAGGGGGTGGCCCCCTGTGGCCCATCTCAGCCTCCCCTTCTGGCATCCTTCATCTTCTGGAAAAATATAATTTTTCATATATTTTCTGGTATTTTCTAATCTTTGTGAAAATTGCATCAAAACATTGCTTTTTTTCCATCTGAATCCTTACTCCGGCAGTTCATCCTCCAAGAATCATCCAACATGCAAAAATAGATGAAATGACATAAGTATCACCTCTTAATACAAAATATATCAATGAATAACAGTAAATTATGATATAGAATAGTGATGCAAAATGGACGTATCAACTCCCCCAAGCTTAGACCTCGCTTGTCCCCAAGCGAAAACTTAGCTCAGTAAACATGTCCACAGGTTTATGGAGTGAAGTGTCGATAAAAAGAATACGGACAAGAGACATCACATTCACCAATACACAACTCATAATATAAATCAGCTCACCATTATATAACTTAACTTGCAATGAGTATGGGAGTCACAATAAAGATGCATAAAGACAAATCATAATTATTAATGGCAACCTTTGTTCTTGGTTAGAAAACAGATGACAAATCATACTTTTTCAAGGAAAGCTTTTGTAAAGAAGTTTATAACAAGAGTCCTTTTTGCTCAAACATAAAAGGCTTTTCAAAATGATGGCTTTCAAAGTAATACTCATTCAGATAAGAACAATGTGCAAAACAAGGAATATAAGAAACATGATTGAATAAATCATCATATGAATGATTGAAACACAACAACTCAAATGCTTGCTGGAGATAGAAAGGAATAGGTTCACTGACTCAAGTAAGAAGTAAAAGAAAGGCCCTTCGCAGAGGAAAGCAGGGATTTCAAGTTCATAAAGAGCTTCCAAAAGATTATGGTACTTACTAGCTTTGAGCTGTCATTGCCCCTATCATAAGCATCTTGAGGTGATTAAGGTTAAAGTGAACAAATATGGAGTATATGCTTGCCGAAGTATAAGTTTGCAATCTCATTTCCCTTGAGTACGAAGGCCGTTCCTCATGCTACTCAACTTTAGTTACCGGTAAGTTATTGTCATTGTAAATACATGTGTATCATAGAGAACCGCCGACGGGGTACCCCTTTTGCCCCATGATACATGAGTTATCCCATATCAAAATGACAATGCAACAGACAATGATCATCTCAGCAATCTTCTTATTTACCATGGAATATGGTGCTTTTCCCCCTTCTTTCATCTTTTTTCGTCTCTCTTTTTTATAAGAAGAATGCTTCATAGATTGCCCACTATGGTTATGCTGCAAGTTTCCACCATGATTAGGCATGGTTTAGGCTAGCGGCCCAGGCGTTTCTCTAACACAGATACATAACTCCATGGACTTACAAGCTCCCCTTTTATTTCACACCACCGACATCCATAAACAAAAGAGCATGATATCAATTGGGTAGATATTTACAAGTGTTGAAAGCGTTCCCATTACAACACGGTTCTGCTAATCCCAACTTATAAGTGCAAGCATATACAACATAGATGATACATTGGTTCAAGTTTATTAAGGACAGGAAAATAAGGTGTGCCATCAAGTTCGTGAGAGCTTTACTAACTAGTTTTCACATCACAAAAGAATTTTTAATTTGAAAGGTAGATGAAGCTTGAGAGTTTACTTGGAATAGCAATAATGCTAATAGGTAGATATGGTGGACACAAATGGCATAGGTTTAAGTTCAAGGATTGGACGCGTGAGAAGCAACCCCATAATTAGTAGCCAAATACACAATGCATTCCCCTAGGTCCATAAATGGTGAAGTATCATGTAGTCGACGTTCACATGACACCACTAGAAGAATAGCACCACAACTTAAATACTAAACCATTGAATAATAACTCAACACAAATCCACTACTAACAACATGACTTCTCCCATGTCCTCAAGAACAAAACGAACTACTCACGAGACATCATATGGATCAAGATCAAATATGATATGGTAATGGATAACAATCTAAACATAAACAATAATCCAATGGTTCCACTCACAAGCATCAACTACAATAGTAATCAACACCGGGAAAGTTTCCCCTAAGAACTAAAGCAATATCCAATACAATTGTTATAGCGGGATGGAGTGGTGATGATGGTGCTGGTGGAGATGATGGTGTGGATGATGATAATGGTCCCGATGAAGCCTAGATTGACGATGGTGTTGATGGCGACGATCTCCCCTCTCCAGGAAGGAATTTCCTCGGCAGAAATCTGTATGCCCGAGAGATCTTTCTCTCTCGGTGTTTTCCGCCCTGCAGAGGCAGCGGAAATCTATCTGTGGTCGCCCCCCCTGGTGTTAGAGTTCTGTAAGTAAGATATAGGCGAGAGGGCGGAGTTGGAGGCCGAGCAGGTGGGCCACACCTTCCCTAGGCGCGGCCCAGGGGGACCCGTGCCTAGGGGAGTGTAGCACCCCGGGTAAAACCACTACTAGAAATTTCTTATTATTTGATTTATCTGCATCATAATCACATCATCGCATCATCATAACGATCATCATGCCACATTGCATGGGTCGTCCTTTGTTGCATTTGTATTTTTGTATTGTGTTTGATCTTGTTATCTATGTACCCCCCCCCCCCCCCATTTTGTCTATCTCTGTATTTTGGTTTTCCCAAGAAGGCTTCATTGGTTAGGGTCCGATATTTTCCAAATGCTTTTGATACTCCTTTTCTAAAATCGCTACCCCAGATCTCGTAGTAGTGCTCAATTTGATTATATGGGGGCATCACTCTTCCTCTATTCTATTTTCCTCTTGCCTCATATTTTTGTGCCATCTTCCTTTGTTCAAATGTTCCTGCAAATTTTAAAAGAGTTTGAAATCAGATGCTTGTTTGAGTTTTATAAATAACAAAACAAAAAGTAAATAAAACCCAAACCAAATTAAGAGGAGATGGCAACCCAGCATGTAGCGTCCCAATAGCAGCGGCCCACCCGGAGCCTTGTCCTCTTTCGGCCCCACTCACCGGTTTTTTTCCCTGTTTGTCTTCTTCCTTTGGCTGGCGTCACACACGTACGAACCACCTCCTCACCACCTGATCGCCTTGAGCCCCCGATGGACGGCCTCCCGAGATCTTCCCCCTCCTTTATAACCACCCTATGCCCGTCCCATCGAACCCTAGCTCTGTCCCATCCATCCCCACGCGCCGTCTCCCTTCTTTTCCGAGCCCTGCTCGCGTCCTAGGCGCCGTCGTGAGCAGCACGTCCCCATCTCCTCCCAGTACTAGCGAGCTCCTCTCTCTGGTTTATCCTAAAGATCGCCGCTCTCCTCATCCACCTCCTGACGCCGGCAGACCACCGCTCGCCTTCAAACTCTACACATGGTCGCCCGTTCCTCCTTCCTGCCGACGACCTCCGCGTCACCAAGCACGACATCGGCCACCATGCACGCGACGCACGCGCCTTTCCCCACACCTCCTCGCCCCTGGTCGCTCGAGCCAGAGCTTCTTCACATGCGTCGAACGCCTCTGACCCAGACATCTTCGACCTGCAGCCCGCATGGACGACCGCCTCCGTCTGGCCCTTGCATCGACCTCTACGTCCACCGCGGCCGCAAGACCATGCCGTTCGCCTCTGGCCATGAAGATCTACACCGCCTCCAGCTCGTCACCGAAGGACTTCGGCGTCCGCGCGCGACCTCATGTTCACTGCCATCCGCACCTCGCCTTCGCTGAGCACGTCGCGCCTCTCCATCACAGCAGCTTGCCGCCGCCGCCGCCCTCGTCTCCATCTTGGTCTCCTCGTCACCGACCACCTCCTGGTGAGCTCCTCCTCTCTCTGGCTCACCCCTGGCTCGCCTCCTTCCTCGTGCACGCTCGCGCGCCAGCAGCAGCCTCGTAGCATCGCGCGCAGCGCACTCGCCGCGTTCTCTGACAGTGCTAGTCGCAGGCCTCTGTTCCTCTGCTTTTTCCCGTCGAACTAGCCCTCCTTAGGCAAGCTCTTAAAAGCGAAAGACGATCCCCGTAGTCCCATCTTCGCGCTGGAGAAAACCACACGTCAATCGGATCTCCCAATCTCCCGAAATCCCCTACCGATTTTTAGCCGATCTTGCAGTACCGGACGCTGTATTCAGTTTCAGATTTTGAGTTATTCCTCAGTGAGATTGCCCCGACAAAACACCCCAAATTATGCATGTTTCTCTGCTCCTTTAGAAACATTCCTAAAACAAAAGTTGTAAATATGATCTCCCTCTTAAAAGTATTACTTTAAAACATCCCCTAATTCGCAATAAATCACTCGCAATCTTCCCAAGAAGCTGACTCGAGCTAGCTCGTTTTCTCTGATCGTATTAAGTAAGTTCAGATAACATCACGCCTTGGTCTTGACGGTTTTGCAAAAATCCCCTTGAAGCTTTCTCTTTCTAACCCGCGCCCTAGCCACATCAGCTAGTCGACCTAGTCAGCAGCGCGGGCCCGTCGATCCGTCTCAGCTGGTACGGGATTGCCCGGTATAAAAAGTTTTTGGACATTTATAAAGTAAAAGGAGTTCCAGAAATGTATAAAAGAGAATTACATCAATTAATTCACAACTCTGAATTGGTTTATCCAAATGCAATGTTTTATATATGATCTCGATCAGAAAGACACAAGGATTAGTAATATGACATCCAAAATAATTTTTGAACATTTAAAAATTTCGAAATTGTTTTAATATTATTAAATGGTTGTTTCTTAATAAATCTATAACTTTAAAACTGTAAATCGTAATTCGACAAATGATATGTCTAAATCGATCAGCGCGACGAGACCTCTCCAACCATGATATCCATGTTATCTTTTGCATCATTCATTAAGAGCAGTTTTATAATAAATATTGTTTATGTAAGGAAAACATGATAAATAAAACTGAGAACCAATTATCTCTTATTAATAATGCCTCATGAATGCTATATCATCAATGTGATATGCCCCTAATACCTTTTTGACATAATTTGCATCATTAACTTTCCATGTCATGCATCATATCATGATCATGCCGATTCTTCCGCATTAGTTGTAATTGCTGCATCGCTTGTTCCTTTTAGTGGTTTTGCTTCTTCCCGGATAGGACGATGAGATGTTGTGAGCTTCGACCAGTTCTTCGGTTATGAAACTTCGGCAATGTTTTCAGGCGAGCATTCTCCCCCTTTCTACCTATCTTACTTTTATAGTATTTATTTCTTCCTGTTGATCTATTGCTATCTGTGATGCGATGCTCTAGTTTTCGTACCCGTGATATCCCTTGCAGCCATTAAATTGCCTTGGACACATCCTATTACCTGATGTTTGGTAGATAGTCAGCTTGCGAGTCGTAGTTGCTTGCGCAGGTGTTGCGTCGCGCCGTCGATGTTCCGTAGTTGTTGGAGTAATGCCTTATGTTTAATGTTGGAGATGATTATAACTTTAATTACCGTTTAATAATTAAAATTGAAGTAGGTAAATAATGCAGAGGCACAGGTGAACAATAGATGTTATTTGGTTTTTAACCGTCCACTTGTGTCCCGTAGGACCCCGAGTACTTGATACCTGTTCTTTGAATATTCGCACTATCCGCATGTGGGACCATGAATCCCCCTAGTCAGAGCTTGAGTCATATTTATTTCTTGGGGCCACAAAGTAGTTTGGGGCTTTATTACTATCCTGTACTTATGTCATGCTTTACTGCTTTATTTATGATTGCGCGTGGAGCGCCTGTATTGTTTAGGAACAAATGTGGAATGTTTTCGCGGTATCGACAAGCCCAGTCACACTTTTGGGTTCCTAGTCGTTTACAGCCATTGGCACAAACCTCTGGGTCGGTCTCGGAGCCGGCCAACTTCGTCGCGGGTAGCTTGGTGGGGTGGCCCCCTGAAATTTATATGAATCTTGCAAGTCGTGATGCCTCGTTGGGTTTCATTTGGTTTTTCTCGAGGTTGATCGTGCGTGTGTTGCTATTTGTGCCCCCCTGCAGGGTAAAACTTTCTAAAAGCCGTGTCCGCGGTTATAGACGACTTGGAGCATAGTATCTCGATCATAGACAACTATAACTAAAGTAGTGCTATAAAGTTGACTTTATAATGACTAGTAATCAGCTTCACTATAATGGAATGACTAAATAAAAGTGCCAATGACTGTTGGTTTTGGGTTGCCCTCTGTTACCATTGTATCTGACTAGTAAGTATTGCAACTATAACAGAATGGCTAAATAAAAGTACCAACAACTGCTGGGTTTTGGGATGCCTCATGCTACATGTATCTGACTAGTAAGTACTACAACTACAACGGAATGGTTAACTAAAACTGCCCATTGCTTATTATATCAGGATAACTCATGCTATCTATATCTGACTAGTAATTGCCGCAACTATAACGGAATGAATAAAACTGCCAACTGTGTGAGTTCCTCGGTTGACTTCCTCGTTTGGTCTCGAGGGGGAAATACCAGGATGGGTATGCTTGGTGATAGTTTCAGGTTGGATCCGAATAGGTCTTTCTTATCCCTATCTGATAGCCGCCAGTTGTATTGAGTCTCTATAAGTTGTTTAGTGCATGTTGCGCTGCCGCTTTAGTCCACCATACCTATGTAGGCGAGGACCGCCGAATTCTAGTCTCGCCGTGTACTGGCCTCAGTACTGACCGCTCTCTTTTTCCTTTGCCCTTTGTCGGCACCCCTTTTGTTTAAACAGGTTTTGAGATCGACGTCGTTAGCAGGGTTACCTTTCCGGCTTGTCCTGGGCAGGGTTATGGACGACATTGGTTATTCTTCAGGGCTCTTAGCCCCATTTGCATCTTGTCCGTAGTCGGACATTGTATCGTTTTCAGGGTGATTTGGATCTTTGTATTGTATATCTGTATTCTTGACTCTTTGAGTCATTGTTGTATATATCTATTATGTGGGTTCCATCGTGCACTATTGTGTAATGATATTACTTCGTTTTTCCACCCGCACGAAAGTGCCTGGTGGGCACCTTTGAATCGTTTCTATGCGGGTTTGGCGGGAATTGCTGAAACTTGCATAGGGCCGATCCGGAGGGTGTTACAGGGAGTGTGGTCTCACTGTGGCCCTTCTACGCCTCCCCATCTGGCTTCCTTCTGGTATTTTTCTGATCTTCGCGAAATTGCATCAAAACACCTCTTTTTCCATCAGAATCCAGACTCCGGCAGTTCATCCTCCAATAATCATCCAACATGCATAAATAGATGAAAAGACATAAGTAACACCTCATAATAAGAAACATATCAGTGAATAGAGGTAAATTATAATCTAGAATGGTGACGCAAAATGGACGTATCACTCCCCCGATGCCTCGCTTCCACGCAGAATCACCTTCCCGCCTCGTCGCCACTTTGTCGCCTCCAGAGCTTTGCCACAACGTCGGATTGACCCGGGTGGGCCGGCACCCGGGTCACTCGGTCCACCAAGGATCTCTCCAAAGTCGCCCGCGTCCTTTCCTCCCGGGTGGGCCGGCATGGGAAGCTCGGCCCACCGCGGGGCCTTCCTCACTGACCATCCCGAGGCAGGGCAATGCCCACAGCGTTGTCACCTTTTCCGGGTGGGATGGCGGGGGGTATAACCCGGCCCACCACGGGAAACAGCTCCACCAGACCAGGTCACCCGGTTGGGCCTCTACAGGACCTCGGCTGGGACACCATTGATTCAGTTGGGCTGTTTTCTTCCCCTGGCCGAATTATTACCTCCCCAGGCCGATTTTCTCCTTAGACAAAAGCACTTGGGACAAATTATAATGATCCGGACGCCCCCTTAGGCATCTCCAAACACTATCTCAACCACCACAGCTACACTCCATCGAGCAAAGCAAAGCTCCTCATGTATTGTGCCAGTCTTGGGACGCCCATGGCTCAGACTAGCACATGCTATACGGAATATGCCATTGGAATCTAACGAGATGCTAGAGAATATGCCTGGCATCTCCAGAGATGCCAAGGCATATGCTTAGCATCTCCAGAAGATGCCAGGAATATGCCATCTAGATGCCAATCGTAGGGAACAAGACTTGTCCCCTGGGCTCCCCTTTATAAGGAGCACCAGGGGGGTCGTTCTCAAGGGAGAACCCCGAAGGGCTCCTCTCCTCTCTTCTCGCTAGGAGCTCTCCTTCCTTCTTCCACCATTCTCACAGACAGTTCTTAGATATAAGGATAGGAGAAATAGCTCAAGGAGCACCATTGTAGCCACAAGTATGGCAAGATATATGAGATTAGATACAGGTAAAGAGGTGTTATCTCAACATGAGAGCCTCTAACCTATATACATCGTATTTCTCTTTGTTCTTATGAGTGCGATCGTCACTGCATCATCCCTCCCCGGATTCCTCTACGTCCATCGGCCCCAACTTTAGCCTACCCATGGCATATGCCGTGATACCATCACGACACAATCTCCATTAAAGCACTTTAATTCCCTTAATGGTCTATTAAACACTTTAATTCCCTTAAAGGTCTTTTCATTAAAGCACTTTAATTCCATTAAAGCACTTTAATTCCCTTAAAGGTATATCCATTAAAGCACTTTAATTCCATTTTAATGCAACTCAATTTAATGAACACTTCATTTAATGAACACATTAACATTTTGATCCCTTGCTTTGTTTTGATACCCCGAAACTATTTCGACAGATTCGGCGGAACAGTTTTCTGCAGCAGAACAATTTTCTACGATGTCCATTGACTTCCCATGTGTTTCCTATCCACTCAAACGCGTAGGTTAACCTTAAGTGTGTCTCCCTATGGGTTCGAGAACTATGTATACATGATCGAGACTTTCTTCAATCAATAATCATTAGCGGGACCTGGAGATCCAAAATGACTCCCACTAGTTCCTCGAAGATCTCATGATCGTCCGAACCTCTTCCACTATAATCAAATTCCTTTTGTCTCATGATATATTACTTGTATGAGATTCGATCACTCGGTATCATATATACCATGTTTAATCTCGTTCTCGACAAGTACTCTTTTTCTTGTTCCTGTGATATGACATTCTAGTGATCAAATCACTTTCTTGCAAGGCTATGTTAATGTGATATCACCAAGAGGGCCCTGAGTATATATCTCTAGCATCTAGATGGACACATTCCAATCTTGATCCATGAGCCTCAACTGACACTTTCCAAATACCTGATGATCACCCTATTACGGTGTGACGTTTGATGTAATCAAAATACTCTTCTGGTGAAAGTGATTGACGTGATCTCATGGTCTAAGGACATTGAGTTACTATGAATGTGATAGCAATTTAAACTTGATGACATGATCGTATTGCTACATCTACTTCGGGTGACTGTTCATCATAAAATTCTCCAATGATATGACCCTGTTATTCACAACATCCAATATTATGATCAGCAAACCTTTGATCATCCGTTAATCAACATGCTAGTACAGAAAGAGGCTTTACTAGGAACCATTTATGTTTATAAATCACACATGTATTAATGTTTCCTTATCAGAATTCTAGCATAAAAAATAAACATCTATTATAAACCTATAATAGCATAATAACCATTTTATTATTGCCTCTCGGGCATATTCCTTTCAGTTGTATATCCATATAAACACAGGCCAAGTGTTGTGTGTGCTGCTCTGGCTACCGAACGGATTGAGTCCATCGGTGCTCACATCTAGCCTGATGTTTCTTGAATCTCCACCGAATACTAGGGATTTGAGGTTCGATGCTTTCCACTGGCTAGCATCTGAAGGGTGCGTCAGTAGCTTGTCCTTTTCGGGGTCATCATCATCTCCTGGCTTCTTTCTTTCCGCATGCCAACGCATGAGATTTGCTTCCTTAGGGTCTGAGAAATAGCGCTATAGACGAGGAGTGATAGGAAAGTACCATACCACTTTTCTAGGATCTTTGTTTCCTTGCTTGTATCGACTCATGCCGCACACCATGCATTTGGTTTTCTCCGTGTCCTCGCCCTGATAAATGATGCAATCGTTGATGCATATGTGGTATCTAACGTGCGGTAGATCAATAGGACACACAATTTTCTTGGCGTCCTTGGATACTAGTTGGACATGTGTTCCCCTCCGAGAGACAATCGTGCCAGGATGCATCATATCGTCGAAGCTTGCGTCGTTCCATTGTCTCCATAGCCTTGAGCATTGATACGTCGTAAACGTATCTATAATTTTTTATGTTCCATGCTTATTTAGTATCAACTTTTCTATGTTTTGTATACACTTTGAGGTATTTTTATACATTTTCTGGGACTAACCTATTAAAAATATGGCGCAGTGCCAGTTGCCTGTTTTCTGCTATTTTTGGTTTCATAAAAGCTAGTAACAAAATATTCTCGGAATTGCATGGGACAAAAGCCAAAGTCGATATTTTACCGGAGAGAACACAGAGACCGAAGGGGGCCACGAGGTGGCCACATCCTAGGGTCGCGCGGCCCAGGGGCGCGCTCTGATACGTCCATTTTGCATCACTATTCTATATCATAATTTACTGCCATTTATTGATATATTCCATATTAAGAGGTGATACTTATGTTATTTCATCTATTTTTGCATGTTGGATGATTCTTGGAGGATGAACTAACGAAGTAAAGATTCTGATGGAAAAAGCGGTGTTTTGATGCAATTTTTGCGAAGATCAGAAAATATATGGAAAATTATATTTTTACAAAAGACGAAGGATGACAGAAGGGGAGGCTGAAATGGGCCACAGGGGGCTCACACCCCCATGCGCGGGCCACCCTAGGCCGCACCACCAGGGGGTGTGGCCACCCTGGCCCACCTCCTGCTCCTCCCTTTCGCTTATATCTTCTCCTCAAAACCCTAATACACGGGGAGCAACCATACAAAGATTCTGCTGCCTCTGCGGGGCGGAAACTACAGAGAGAGAAAGAGCTCTCCGGTAGACAGATTTCTGCCAGGGAAATTCCTTCCCGGAGAGGGGAGATCGTCGCCATTAACACTGTCATCAAGCTAGACTTCATTGGGATCATCATCATCATCATCCACACCACCATCTCCACCAGCACCATCATCATCACTCCATTCCGCTATAACAATTGTGTTGAATCTTGCATAGTTCTTAGGGGAAACTTTCCCGGTGTTAATTACTTTTGTAGTTGATGCTTGTGAGTGGAAGCATTGAATTATTGTCTATGTTCAGATTGTTATTCATCATCGTATCATATCTTATCTCGATCCATATGATGTCTCGTGAGTGGTTCGTTTAGTTCTTGACAACATGGGAGAAGTCATATTGTTAGTAGTGGAATTGTGTTGAGGTATTATTCAATGATTTGATATTTAAGTTGCGGTGCTATTCTTCTAGTGGTGTCATGTGAACATCGACTACATGATACTTCACCATTTATGGGCCTAAGGGAATGCATTGTGTATTTGGCTACTAATTGTGGGGTTGTCGGAGTGACAAAAACCTGAACCCCCGTTAGGAAACCTTTGCACAAGGGAGTGTAGGATCTCAGAGTTTAATGTTGTGGTTAGGTTTTTATCTTAATTACTTTCTTATAGTTTCGGTTCTTGCAAGGGGTTTAATCACAAGTATGTATTAGTCCTAGTAAGTTCAGTACATTAGCACAGGTTTCAATCCCCAGGTCCAATCTTCAGGCATCTCCGTCTTAAATATAGCTCGGACACGCTTGAAGACAAGGTAGTTGTCCAGTTCGACGGTAGAGACTCGGTTGGGATCGAGTGGACCACTCATGTAGCAAAGTTTATGCGTCCTTTTCTGGAATGGGCAGATTCGGCTGCTGATGAAGGTAGCCATCAGGTCCTCGCCGCGTAATCTGGCCCGGATCAGTTCTTTGAGCCGAGTCTCGAAAAGCTCGGCCAAGACGTGGCTCCTCCTCGGATTGTAAGTCCAATTCACCTTGGAAGGCGAACCAATGGAGAAGGCAGGGAGCCGAATCTTGTCTTCTGTTCCTTTGTTATTGACGTAAAAGAAGGATTTGTGCCACTTCTTGCACGACTCTAACCCGGTGACGCGAGGAAATACAGACTTCCTCCGAGGTGTAATGGACGCCGCCCCGCACTAAGTAAGCAGTTTCTCGGAAGGGTGCAGAGACTTGTCAGGGACTACATTAGAACAGATCTGGAAGAACTTCTCCCAGACGTGCACGGACGGCCATAGGCCGAAGTATCCCTCCGAGGCGGAGATGAATGCAGAAAGAGAAGTGATGGCGTTCGCAGGAAGATGATGCGACTGAAGGCCGAAGTAGTCGAGAAACTCTCTTGCAAAATCACTAAGAGGGAGACCGAAGCCGCGCGAGAAATGCGACATAAAAACTACATACTCGCCCTCACTAATTTCCGGAGATAACTCGTTGCCGGGTAAACGACAAGAGACCTCGGCGGGAATCCTCCGGGTTCGGATGAGCCACTCGATCTCCCGCCGGGTAACTGAGGAGCCCTGCCACGAGCCCCGCTCAGGCCCAGAGGCAGCATCATCATCCTCTACCAGGTCACCGCTAAAGGAACTAGACATGATTTCGCCGGAGAGATCGCCGGAGGAACAACTCGCGGCGGAGGAAAACTTAGAGCTACGAGGCCCCGTCGCAATTCTACGCAAAAACGGCGGCAGAACGATGACTGAACCGCAGCGCACGAACAAAGAGGAAACGAAGAGGTCTAGAGGAAAGCCTAGGCGGCAAGACCAAAAAGAACTCACCGGCGACGACGCCGGAACAAATAAGCGGCGACGAGGCAGACGGAGCAGCGCGGCGGAATCCTCCTCGTCGCAGAACCAGTTGAGCATGCGGCGGCGGAACCACGAACGAGCGCAGAAGCGCGAGGAAGAAGAAGGGTGCGGGCGAGCGAGAAGTGGAAAAAGAAACTCCCAGGCGCCGCGCCCCTCTTTATAACCTAGCCGCAGGCAAGGTAGTGGGATCGTGGGTGTGGCAGTTGGCAGCACGGATCGTGTGCGCAACACGACCACACGTCGCTGAGCGGAACCGCACCGAAGGCCACACGATTGACCAAGGAGCTCACGATCCCCAACGAGAACGGCGCATGAGGCGTCGCAGCAACGGCGCGACAGGCGCGACAGTAACTGTAGCTTGTCAGTAAACGCTGTAGAGGAACAAAAAACTAGAGAAACAATGATGGGAATGACACGTGGGACGAGGCGTGCGCTACTAAATACGGTGTTATCGAATATAACTCGGAAACAATACATAACGAGCGTCGTGAAACTGATACGACCCGGCCGAGGTTATCGGCGGGACCGTACCAGCTTCGGGGACTAATGTTGGGGAGGTAACCCCGGATAGGGTAAAGACGGGGAAAGATGAAAGGGTGTTCCCCGTCTAGTTTCCGAGTTACACTCTGAGTCGGCCGAATCCTGTAGAGGTCGGCCGAGATAGGAAAGTGCATGACCCTTATAGTATGGGCAAGGCATTACCCGGCCGAGATACAGCGTAAGTCGGCCGGGTTAGCCCAAGTAATCTTGATGCAGGTAAAGGACAAGCCGAAGTTACGCGAGGCAGGGCCGAATGATACGAAGCTTGCAGGAGAAGGAGAAGCCTAAAGTCAAACTCTAGTAGAAGGCTAGGGAGAATCTGAGCGAAGCCAAGCACTAGGGACAAAGGTGCAGAGCGACAGAGAGACAGAAGGAGGTCACGGAGGTGACAGTCCTGAAGCCCGAGGCGCACAGGAGGGCCCCTCTGGAACCTTGCCGTCATTAGGGGAGCGACAGGGAAAGGGGGGCGCCGAACTACTATATTGGGACAAGCATATTCCTCGAATATGCTTGCTACATCAGCCCTAAAGGAACCCAAGGCTCTCCTTTATAAGGGCAGGCTTGGACCCTGAGGAGGGGATCGACTCATTCTTGGTACCGTTAGGCTGGTAAAGTTCTCTCTTTCTCCTTGTATACAGCTCAAGGAGCACTTGTAACTCAAGGAAGGAGAAATACAGATCTTTGCGTTAGCTTTCTGTGTGTAGAATCCACTAGATCTTCCCTCCCCAGATCCCACTAGCATCCATTGGCCCCTAACTTTAGCCTACCCATGGCATCTGCCATACCACCACCACGACATTGACAGTATTCCCATGTGTCCTCGAGAACATTTGGTCCTCATAAGTAATGCAACCGGCTTGTCCTTTGCTAAGAAAGGATTGGGCCACTCGCTGCATTTATTTGTTGTCTTTATTTACTTACACTTTATTACCTTGCATTATCAAAAAAATTAAAAATCCGTTTGCTAAGTATTTACAGAGAATTCCTGCTCCAAACCACTAGTCAACACCTTCTGCTCCTCGTTGGGATCGACACTCCTATTTATCGAAAGTACTACGATACACCCCCGATACTTGTGGGTCATCAAGACTATTTTCTGGCGCTGTTGCGGGGAGTGAAGTGCTATTGAAGAGTGGAACTGGTAAAGGAAAATTCTACTATGAGTATTGCTTTTTATTTATGTTTGTTACTTTGTTTCCAATATGGATAACCCACTTGGTTTCCTATTTGGGAAAGCTACTACCACTTCTAGGGTAGTAGATGAACCACCACTTATTGAGATAGATCCTTTTAAGATACCTACAAGAATTGTTGATCGTGTTATGGATAATTATTATTTTGGGGATGGAACTGTCCATCCTGGTGATCACTTGCTTTTTATCCATGAATTATGCGGATTTTTGAAGTGTGCGGGTATCACAATGGAGCAAGTTAAGAAAAAGGTACTCTCTATATCATTGAAAATAAGAGCCGAAAATGGTATAAGCTGCTGAAGAATGGACAATCTATGGAATGGGAGGAAATAGTACCTCTCTTTTATTCTAAATTCTATCCTCCCAGTGAGATTCATAAGGATAGGAATCAAATATATAACTTTTGGCCTCATGATGGAGAGAGTACCGCCCAAGCTTGGGGGAGATTGAAGTTACTAATGCTTAAATGTCCTATTGATGAACTCCCTAATAATATTATTATCAATAACTTTTATGCAAGGCTTTGTCTTCATGATAAAGATTTATTAGATGCTTCTTGTGCTGGTTCATTCACACGTATGAAGGAAGAAGCTAAATGGGATCTTCTAGACCGTATTCAAGAAAATACGGAAGCATGGGAGAATGACAAAGGAAGAAAGTCAGGTATAAATTATGATTATGAATGCATTAAATCTTTTATGGGAACTGGTGACTTTCATGATATTAGTACCGAGTATGGTATTGATTCTAAAAGTATTGCCAATTGCTTTAAGGCCTTTGCCTCTTATATAGAAATTCCAAAAATAAGTGGAACAAGTACCATGCACCTTATAAAGATGTTGTTAATCATGTTCCTATTAGAAACACTGATGTTTGTACTGTTATCGCATTTTTCCTGAACATTATATTGATAAAATACCTTTCCTTGCCAAGGTAAAGGAACATTCTATTATAGCTAATGTGGTTAGCAAAAGTACAAAGAAAATTGTGGAACCTGATGAACAAATAAATATTGAACCTGTAGTAGCCATTGTGAAAGATCTTGTCACTAAGAATGTAGAAGATGGGCACATTATCTTTTGTGAAGATGCTTCTAATATTGTCTCTCATCCTAGTAAATCTATAAAAGCTAGTGTCCCTATGCTTTCTGTTAGAATTGGTGATCATTGCTATTATGGTTTATGTGATATTGGTGCAAGTTCTAGTGCTATTCCTTATGAGCTTTACAGGGAAATTATGCATGAAAATGGTCCTTGTGAACTTGAGGACATTGATGTGTTTATTCACCTTGCTGATAGAGATACCATTTGCCCTATTGGTATTGTAAGAGATGTGGAAGTCCTTTGTGGTAAGATCAAATATCCTGCAGATTTTCTAGTGCTTGGTTCAGCTGCTAGTAAAACTTGTCCTATCATTTTTGGTAGACCCTTTCTGAACACTTGTGGAGCTATTATAGATTGTAAGAAGGAGAAAATTTTGACTAAGTTTGATGGAGAATCTTATGAGTTTAATTTTTCCAAAATTTCTAAAGATCCTTATGAAAATGAATTGCCTAATGAGGATTTTAGGGTTGAACAACTTGCTTCTATTGATCCAGTTTATGACCTTAGACCTCTTTTTGATTATTCTAAGTATGCTCATTGTGATGATAAGAATGTTTCTTGTGACAGTTATATTGTTAAATTTATTCAAAGTGCTACTGAAATTTATTATGAGAGAGGGAAACATGGTTTTATGCATCTCAATAATATTAAGTTTCCCCGCTTTATGTTGAAAGCTTTGAAGTTGCACTTGTTTTGTTTTCCTATGCTAGTAACCTTTTGTTTCAATAATTTGTTTTCTTATGAAACCCCCTTGCATAGGAAGTGGGATAGACTCAAATGTGTTGGATATTTTCTTCTTAATGATCTCTTTCATTTCAAATCTTTATCTCCTATGAAAGCATCTTTGAAATTATCATGTCCATCTTAATGGCTATAAAGAAAGAGCTTTTGGGAGACAACCCATTTTAGTTTGCTTTCGGTTTTGTTTCTTTGAGTCTTGGAAGTTATTACTTCTGTAATAACCGCTCTGTATCTTCATTTTTTCTGGTTTTTGTGTCAAGATCAGCCTCTTTTGAGAAGTAGGAGAGTTGTGAGAACTTGCTGTCCTGGGACAGATTTTCGTGCTTCACTGTAAAAATTCATGAAAAATCTCAGTACGTCGGATGGAGTAGTAATTTTCTGTGCTTGTGCCCCAATTGTTATCCAACTTTAGTTAGCTTTACACTTTTTGATTTGAGCAACAGAATATTTTTGAAAAAATCAATCTTTACCCGCTGGTCTGTTTTGACAGATTTCTGCCATTATTTGCATTTGCCTCTCAAATCAACTTGCTTTTAAATTCTTTTGGGCTTTTGAAAGGAGTGGCTATAGTAGATTTTGTTTTTATGGATTTTAGTTGAAATTTGAACACAAAGGTTTATTGTTTTTGCATATACTAATGTTGCTAATGAAGATTTGTGTGGAGCTTTGTATGAAAGGAACTTTCAAGTGTTGGAGAGAAAGAATCTGCAGAGTCCATTTTTGAATAAGTAAAAGTGATGAAACAGAAGGTTCGCGACAAACTTCTATTTTTATATTTTTGAAGTTTTTATTCCATATGGAAGGTGACAAGACGAAACAAGGGAGGAAACGGAGCCCGGGTGGGCCACACCTCCTAGTGGCACGGGCCCTCCCTGGCCGCGCCACTTGGGGGTGTGACCACCCCGGAGTCCGTCTCCGTCCCATTTTCGCTCAGTACTTTCCTTATGTCGTAAAACTTCGTAATATAAAATCACCCGGATCCCCCGAGGTTCGTATATCGTGTTTTTGTTTCGATCTGTTTCTGTCAGGAAATATTCTCAAGTTTAGAGACACCATGGTCTCCGCCAATGACATGGGCAAGAAGCTCGTGGAATATGATCTTCAAGACCCCAAGAAGGAGGAGGAGATCTTGGTTGAGGATGAAGAAGACGTGAAGGAAGACAAGCATCCGGACACCCGCGCTACTGTTGCAGGCATTGGAGTGGTGGCAAACCCGATAAAGCTCAAGAGGATAGCACAGATGTCTACAGGAGGGAAACCTCCATGTCATTGCCTTTATCCACGGTCACTTCCTCCACGCTCCAAGAACCCCTTCCATACTCCTATACATGAGCAGCAATTCCAAAAGTTGCCCAAAGGGAAGTTTCCCTCTAGTTGGGATATGCCTCGTTCTAACCATGCAGGGAAAGAACACTCTAAGGAGGAAGAGTGGGGAAAGAATAACAACAACTGGGATTCTCGGTCCAACATGATCATGAACTGTATTGAGCATAATTCGGAGTTGATTAGTACTCTAACCTTCGAGATTAAGGATTTGAGGAAGATGATTGAAAAGCTTTTCGAGAGAACACCACCACCACCAAAGGAATAATTCGTCATCAGGTTTTGGCATCCCCTCGGCTAGTTCCAAGCGTGGGGGAGTGCTGCGGTATCACATCATTATCTTTCATCTTTTTACCTTTTTAGTAGAGTCATATCATTATTAGAGAAGTTATCATATAGGATGGTTTGCATTGTGGAAGTATCTCTTCTCTAGTTGGTTATCTATGTATCCCTTGGTGTGAGTGCATTTATGGAATATTAATGAGAAGTTTCATCATTTAATTTTTGCACTTCTTATTTTAGTTTGCCATCTCTATTATATGATTGATCTTGTTGATTAGTATTGGTATCACTCTGGGAGCATCAAGTAAATCTAAATTGGTTTTGGCAAACCGAGCTCTGGTCAGCAGCAACACTTTTTGAGGTTTGAAAGCAAAAGAGAAAAGCACTTATAGATATTTTATATCATCTTCTTTATTTCTTGATTGGCTCATAAGCTTAGTTTTCTTTATTTAAGATCTTTTGTGTTTTCAAGGAATATTTCATGTTTGCCTTTATCACTTGTATGTTTGCTTGTTTCCTTCAACTCTTATGCTTGCTACCCAGCCTTGCTAGCCAAAAACCTGTATTGAGAGGGATCACTTCTCACGCGTCCAATCCTTGAACTTAAACCTATGCCATTTGTGTCCACCATATCTACCTATTAGCATTATTGCTATTCCAAGTAAATTCTCAAGCTTCATCTACCTTTCAAATTAAAAATTCTTTTGTTATGTAAAAACTAGTTCATAAAGCTCTCAAGAACTTGATGGCACACCTTATTTTCCTGTCCTTAATAAACTTGAACCAATGTGTCATCTATGTTATATATGCTTGCACTTATAAGTTGGGATTAGCAGAACCGTGTTGTAATGGGGAACGCTTTCAACACCTGTGAATATCTACCCAGTTGATATCATGCTCTTTTGTTTATGGATGTTGGCAGTGTGAAATAAAAGGGGAGCTTGTAAGTCCATGGAGTTATGTATCTGTGTTAGAGAAACGCCTGGGCCGCTAGCCTAAACCATGCCTAATCATGGTGGAAACTTGCAGCATAACCATAGTGGGCAATCTATGAAGCATTCTTCTTATAAAAAAGAGAGACGAAAAAAGATGAAAGAAGGGGGGAAAGCACCATATTCCATGGTAAATAAGAAGATTGCTGAGATGATCATTGTCTGTTGCATTGTCATTTTGATATGGGATAGCTCATGTATCATGGGGCAAAAGGGGTACCCCGTCGGCGGTTCTCTATGATACACATGTATTTACAATGACAATAACTTACCGGTAACTAAAGTTGAGTAGCATGAGGAACGGCCCTCGTACTCAAGGGAAATGAGATTGCAAACTTATACTTCGGCAAGCATATACTCCATATTTGTTCACTTTAACCTTAATCACCTCAAGATGCTTATGATAGGGGCAATGACAGCTCAAAGCTAGTAAGTACCATAATCTTTTGGAAGCTCTTTATGAACTTGAAATCCCTGCTTTCCTCTGCGAAGGGCCTTTCTTTTACTTCTTACTTGAGTCAGTGAACCTATTCCTTTCTATCTCCAGCAAGCATTTGAGTTGTTGTGTTTCAATCATTCATATGATGATTTATTCAATCATGTTTCTTATCTTCCTTGTTTTGCACATTGTTCTTATCTGAATGAGTATTACTTTGAAAGCCATCATTTTGAAAAGCCTTTTATGTTTGAGCAAAAAGGACTCTTGTTATAAACTTCTTTACAAAAGCTTTGCTTGAAAACGTATGATTTGTCATCTGTTCTCTAACCAAGAACAAAGGTTGCCATTAATAATTATGATTTGTCTTTATGCATCTTTATTGTGACTCCCATATTCGTTGCAAGTTAAGTTATATAATGGTGAGCTGATTTCTATTATGAGTTGTGTATTGGTGAATGTGATGCCTCTTGTCCGTATTATTTTTCTCGACACTTCACTCCATTAACCTGTGGACATGTTTACTGAGCTCAGTTTTCGCTTGGGGACAAGCGAGGTCTAAGCTTGGGGGGAGTTGATACGTCCATTTTGCATCACTATTATATATCATAATTTACTGTTATTCATTGATATATTTTGTATTAAGAGGTGATATTTATGTCATTTCATCTATTTTTGCATGTTGGATGATTCTTGGAGGATGAATTGCCGGAGTAAGGATTCAGATGGAAAAAAGCAATGTTTTGATGCAATTTTCACAAAGATTAGAAAATACCGGAAAATATATGAAAAATTATATTTTTCCAGAAGATGAAGGATGCCAGAAGGGGAGGCTGAGATGGGCCACAGGGGGGCCACCCCCCCCTATGCGCGGGCCACCTTGGGCCGCACCACCAGGGGTGTGGCCACCCTGGACCACCTCTTGCTCCGCCCTTTTGCCTATATCTTCTCCTCAAAACCCTAATACACGGGGAGCAACCGCAGAAAGATTCTGCCTCCTCTGCGGGGCGGAAACTACAGAGAGAGAAAGAGCTCTCCGGCAGATAGATTTCTGCCAGGGAAATTCCTTCCCAAAGAGGGGAGATCGTCGCCATCAACACTGTCATCAAGCTAGAATTCATCGGGATCATCATCATCATCCACACCACCATCTCCACCAGCACCATCATCACCACTCCATCCCACTGTAACAATTGTGTTGAATCTTGCATAGTTCTTAGGGGAAACTTTCCTGGTGTTAATTACTTTTGTAGTTGATGCTTGTGAGTGGAACCATCAAATTATTGTCTATGTTCAGATTGTTATTCATCATCATATCATCTCTGGTCTTGATCCATATGATGTATCGTGAGTAGTTCGTTTAGTTCTTGAGGACATGGGAGAAGTCATGTTGTTAGTAGTGGAATTGTGTTGAGGTATTATTCAATGATTTGATATTTAAGTTCTGGTGCTATTCTTATAGTGGTGTCATGTGAACGTTGACTACATGATACTTCACCATTTATGGGCCTAGGGGAATGCATTGTGTATTTGGCTACTAATTATGGGGTTGTCGGAGTGACAGAAACCTGAACCCCCGTTAGGAAACCTTTCATAAGGGAGTGTAGGATCTCAGAGTTTAATGTTGTTGTTAGGTTTTTATCTTAATTACTTTCTTGTAGTTGCGGATGATTGCAAGGGGTTTAATCACAAGTATGTATTAGTCCTAGTAAGGTCAGTACATTAGCACAGGTTCACCCACACAACACTTATCAAACCAAAGAAGATTAATCAACTATATGAAACGAAAGCACTTGACAGTATTCCAATGTGTCCTCAAGATCGTTTGGTCCTCATAAGTAATACAACCGGCTTGTCCTTTGCTAAGAAAGGATTGGGCCACTCGTTGCATTTATTTGTTGTCTTTATTTACTTGCACTTTATAACCTTGCATTATTAAAAAAACCTAAAAATCAGTTTGCTAAGTATTTTTACAGAGAATTCCTGCTCCAAACCACTAGTCAACACCTTCTGCTCCTCGTTGGGATCGACACTCCTATTTATTGAAAGTACTACGATACACCCCCTATACTTGTGGGTCATCATGCCGCCACCTGGTGTGGGCCCCTCGGGCGCCCTCCTGCCTTGCCTCTTCGCCTATAAAGTCACCCCGATGCAGAAACCCTAAACACCCGATCAGATCTCCACGAAACAGTTTGTAGCCGCCGCCACCATCGTCCCTACATCGGGGGATCTGAAGCTCTTCCCGGCACCCTACCGAAGGGGAGAGATCATCCTGGAGGCCTTTTTCATCACCATGCCAGCCTCCGGTATGATGCGTGAGTAGTTCACCCTTGGACTATGGATCCATACACTAGCTAGATGGTTGTTTCTCCTCCTTTGTGCTATCATGTTTAGATCTTGTGAGCTTCGTTCATGATCAAGATAATCTATTTGTAATCATACATGTTGTGTTTGCGGGGATCCGATGGATATTGAGATACTATGTCAGATTGATTATTGATTCTATCATGTCTGTGTTATTTGTGATCTTGCATGCTCTCCGTTGCTAGTAGCTATATTGGCCAAGTAGATGCTTGTGACTCCAAGAGGGAGTATTTATGCTTGATGGTAGGTTCATTCCTCTAGTAATCTAGGGAAGTGACAGAAATCTCTAAGGTTGTAGATGTGTTGTTGATACTAGGGAGAAAACAACAATATTTTGTTCATGGAACAATTGTATTGTTTACTTTACATACATTGCTTAATGCAATTATCCGTTGCTTGCAACTTAATACTAGAAGGGGTTCGGATAATAACCTGAAGGTGGATTATTAGATGCAGTTGGATTATGGTCTATGTATATTGTTGTAATGCCCAATAAAATCTCATAGGAGTCAAGATGTCTAGTATATGCATTATTATGCTTTCTCAATCTGTCAATTGCCCCGTTGTAATTTGTTCACCCAGCATGTTATCTATCTTAAGGAGAACACCTCTAGTGAATTTTGGACCCCGGTCCAATATTTATCATTGATACATCATCTACTGTTACCGTTTACTTTCTACAAGAAACTATTATTGTTAGGGGTGACCCCGTGGGGTGGCCCGATCTTTCACGAATTCCGTGGGAATCGAGGGGAAAACAGTGGAAGGAGGGAGGGGATAAAATCCACGAACACACACACACGAAGAACTCGATGAACACACACACACACGAAAACATGATACAAGCCGATAGCTCACGTCGGTGGCAACCGGTCCAACACAATCCCTAGGATGGCGTTGGGCAAGACACTCTCCCACGGCCAACAACGGGGGTGAGAGGCTTGATGAGATCTTGACTACTTGGGAACGAGACACCGAGATCCCAAGGACTTGTACAACTTGAACGCACGAGGCAAAATCCAAGAGGTTTGTGGATAATTTAGTGCTCCTTATCAAGGAGCATGAGACAAATAGTTGATAGATCCTCAAGGGGTGTCTTCAACTACAATTATCCAAGTCTAGGGTTTGCAATAGAAGGTGGGGGGCTATATATAGGCCAGCCACATAAACAGGGGTATTTTAGGTACGAAAGGGTAAAGTCTAGGCGAAATAAAGGATTACACGGGCCTAGCCCGAAAGTTGACTTGTCTCAGGAGATTTCCGGCGAGGGGTCCGGCGGCGCCGGGGTGGTTGCCGGAAATTCCGGCGGTCGCCGATATTTCTGGTCGCGAACCGAAAGGGCTTACAGAACATGTTTTCGGTCGTCGCCGGGGCTGTTGGCGAGGAGGCCGGTCGACCGGCCTGTCGCCAGAAGTTCCGGCGAGGGAACCGGTTCGCCGGGCCTGGCGCCGTTTTGCTCTGGCGAATCTCCTCGGGCTTCCTTTGGTCCCTCCCTTGGCGATGCTTCATTGGGTTCATAGCTGAGAATGCACAGGGTTTGGGAATGAAGTAGCAAGCCATCCAAGGGTGTATTGAAATCACACGAGGTGAGGAGCGAGTTAACCTTAACTCGTAGGAGCTTGGCCCGAGCACGGGTCATCGGTCCACTTGGGGGACTAGTTGGTGGGGATGTAGATGCATCCGTAGGACGGGCTGCATCAGCTCCCCCCCCTTGGGAAAGAGTCGTCCTCGACTCTTCAACCTTCTCAACTTCATCTTCTCCATGGTAGGGTGAAAGGTCCTTGACATTGAGCGTCGGGTCACAAGGTACTTTGATGTTGGAATATCGATGATGTAGGCGTTGTTGTTGATTATTTTAAGGACCTTGAAGGGGCCATCTCCCCTTGGTTTGAGCTTGGAGTCGCGATTATTGGGAATGCGGTCTTTGATCAAGTGTATCCACACAAGATCGCCTTCTTCGAAGATCATCTCTTTCTTGTTCTTGTTTAGCCGTGATGCTTGGCGAAGGACTTGTTGCTCGATCGTAGCTCTTGTTCCTTCATGTAACTTTTTCATCGCTTGGGCATGCTTGTCAACGTCCATGTTGGTGTGGTCGTGTAGAGGAAGAGGTAATATGTCGAGTGCGGTGAGAGGCTCGAACCCATAGACGATCATGAACGGGATCCTCATGGTGGTGGAGTGTTTGGCGCGGTTGTAGGCGAACTCGGCGTGTGGGATGCATTCCTCCCAATCTTTGAGATTCTTCTTTATCAACACGCGGAGAAGTGTGCCAAGGCTTCGGTTGACGACCTCGGTTTGTCCATCAGTTTGAGGGTGCGAGGCGGACGAGAATAGGATCTTGATACCGAGCTTGGCCATTAGTGTCTTCCAAAAGTAGCTCATGAATTTGACGTCGCGGTAGGAGACGATTGTTCGTGGTACACCGTGTAGCCGAATTATTTCCCTGAAAAACAAGTTTGCTACATGTGAAGCATCATCGGTCTTATGGCACGGAATGAAGTGTGCCATTTTGGAAAAGCGATCCACTACCACAAATATAGAATCATGTCCATGCTTAGATCTAGGCAATCCTAACACAAAGTCCATGCTAATGTCCGACCAAGGTGCATGAGGAATAGGTAATGGCATATAAAGACCAAAGAGGTTAGACTTAGACTTAGCTTGGATACATGTAGTGCATCGTTGGACGTGGCGTTCCACGTCGCGCTTCATCTTTGGCCAAAAGTAGTGAGTGGATAGCATGTCATATGTCTTGTCACGGCCAAAGTGACCCATAAGGCCTCCACCATGGGACTCTTGAAGAACCAAATTTGGAGAGACGACTTCGGAATGCAAAGCTTGTTTTGTTTGAATAGAAAACCATTATGCAAATAGAAATCATCAATTCCTTTGTCTATTGAACACTTTGCAAAGATTGATCCAAAGAATGGGTCGGACTCGTACAAAGATTTGATGTCATCAAGACCCAATACATTTACTTCGAGTCGCGTAAGAAGGTTTGTGTTTTTGCGAGACAAGGCGTCCGCTACCACATTTTCTTTGCCCTTCTTGTACTTGACAATGTAAGGAAAAGATTCCACGAATTCAACCCATTTGGCGTGCCTTTTACTCAAATTGGCTTGGCCCTTAAGATATTTTAACGACTCATGGTCGAAATGGATGATAAATTCTTTGGGCCAAAGTTAGTGTTGCCACACTTGAAGGACACGAACCAAGGCGAAAAGATCTTTGTCATAAATTGGATAGTTGAGGCGTGCGCCATCAAGTTTCTCACTATGGTATGCAATAGGACGCACATTTTGCATAAGGACGCCTCCAATGCCAATACCACTAGCGTCACACTCGATCTCAAAAGTTTTTGTGAAATCCGGTAAAGCGAGGAGTTGTGCTTCGGTGAGCCTCTTTTTGAGCTCATCAAATGCTTTTTGTTGTGCTTTGCCCCAAACGAATGTGACATTTTTCTTGGTCAATTCGTTGAGAGGGCAAGCAATGGTAGAAAAGTCTTTCACAAAGCGACGGTAAAAACCGGCCAACCCATGAAAACTACGAAGTTCACTAACATTGGTAGGGATGGGCCAATCTCGTATGTCCTTAACTTTTGAGATATCCACTTCAATGCCATTAGAATACACAACAAAACCAAGGAAAATTAGTTTGTCTTTTGCAAAAGTGCAGTTTTGAAGATTAGCATAGAGCTTTTCATGACGAAGGATTTGAAGGACCTCCTTAACATGAGTAACATGCTCCTCTAGTGACTTGCTATAGACAAGAATGTCATCAAAGTAAACAACGACACTCTTCCCAATGAGAGATCTCAAGATATGGTTCATGAGGCGCATGAAGGTAGATGGGGCATTTGATAAGACAAAAGGCATAACCAACCATTCATAGAGACCAAGCTTGGTCTTGAAGGCGGTTTTCCATTCATCACCTTCGGCCATGCGAATTTGATGGTAACCACTACGAAGATCAATTTTCAAAAATATAGTGGCTCCACATAACTCATCAAGCATGTCATCAAGGCACGGTATAGGATGCCGATAACGCACGGTGATAGCATTGATTGGACGGCAGTCCATGCATAACCGCAACGTATCATCTGTTTTTGGCACGAGAATCACGGGTACCGCGCTTGGGCTAGTGCTTACTTGGATCAAACCTTTGGAGACGAGTTGGTTGATTTGTCGTTCTATCTCCTTCGTCTCTTCCGGGTTCGTGCGATACGCGGCGCGGTTTGGGAGTGGAGCACCGGGTATGAGGTCGATGCGGTGCTCGATTCCGTGAAGAGGGGGTAGTCCATGAGGAAGCTCTTCGGGAAATACATCTTGGAATTCCTGCAAAATAGCCATCAAAGGAGGAGGAACATTTGTCAAGTCATTAGTTCCTTGTGCTAGTCCCTTGCATACAAGGACATAGTGCAAGATGGATGGGTTGTTCCGTACTTCTCTCATCTAACTTTTGGTGGCAAGAAGAACACTCTTTGTTTTCCCACTCGAGTTTGGTTTGTGGCTCTCACTCACTATAGTGTGGTTCTCTCGCTCACCACTCTTCTCACAAGTTGGTTTTGTGCTTTGCGCCCTTGCTAAAGCCTTTGCATTGTCCGCAATTATTTGGCTAGGAATCATTGGTTGCAAAACACAAGTCTTTTCAAGCCATTTGAAGGTATAAGTGTTTGTGTGACCATCATGCAAAGCACGCGTGTCATATTTCCACGGCCTTCCGAGCAACATATGGAAAACCGTCATGGGAACCACATCACATTCCACTGTGTCTTTGTATGGTCCAATAAAGAACGTTACCGAGACGGTGTGCTTGATCTTGACGGATCCTTGGTCACTTAGCCATTGTATATGGTAGGGATGCTTATGCGGATGGAGGGTGAGGTTGAGTTTCTCACACAATTCCGTGCTTGCAAGATTGTGGCAACTCCCTCCATCGATGACAACTTTGATGGACTTCCCATTGATACCGGCACGAGTTTGGAAGATGTTTGATCGTTGGTCTGCAATCTCATTGACTTGAGTAGTTAAGACCCTTGTGACGACAAGCGATGGACTTGCGTCATGCTCACACACAAGTAGTTCTTGGACATCTTCCAAATGTTGCCTTGCCATTGCTTCCTTGACCCTTTCATCAAACTCATCTTCACTCAAGTATTCTTCGTCGCCATTGTCGTGGATGAACAAAACTTTCTTGTGTCCACATGCGGCCGACTTGTGTCCTTTGCCTCCACACTTGTAGCACTCATCATTGCATGGTTGTTCATCCTTTGTGTATTTGCCACTTGGGGGCGGTTTTCCTTAAGGAAGTGTTGGCTTGAAAGGAAGCTTGGTGGTACTTGATGAGCTTCCACTTGGAGTTGTTGGAGTAGTGGTTGGCGCTTTATTGTATGTGAAGTACGTCTTTGGCTTGTTGTACTTGATGTCCTCTTGCACTTGACGTTCAGCTTTTGAATCTATGTGTACAAGCTCAACCATGTTGTTGTACTTTTGGAACTCGGTGATGCGCTTGATTGGATGGTTCAAGCCATTGAGGAAATGTGCCATTGTTTGCTCATCACGCTCTTCAATGTTGGCACGGATCATGTTGAGCTCCATTTGCTTGAAGTACTCTTCCACAGTCTTTGTCCCTTGACTAAGTGTTTGAAGCTTGTTTAAAAGGTCACACGTGTAGTGCGAAGGAACAAAGCGGGATCTCATATGAGCCTTCATATCTTGCCAAGTTGAGATTGGAGGCTCTTCTTTTGCTTCACGGGCGAGTTGGACTTGTTCCCACCAAAGGTTGGCATACTCATCAAACTCGAGGGATGTCATGGCCATCATATTCTCATTGCTATAGTTGTGCATGCGAAAGATCTTGTCAACCTTGAGTTCCCACGAGAGATATTCTTCGGGCTCATTGGAACCGGTGAACTTGGGCATGGTGAATTTGAGCTTGCCGAATTTTTCTTCTTCATTGCGGTTCCGGTGGCGGCGGTTGCCATGATTTTGGTGGCCATCATCATCATCCAAGCTCTCATGTATTGCTTGGTGATGGTTGCGTTGCCCTTGCGGTTGTTGAGGTGCCGCGTTTTTATGACAAGCTTGGGGAGCTTGCTCGTGTTGTTGCCGCGGTTGAGGACGAGGAGGAGGTTGTTGGTCCTCACGACGAGCTTGAGGAGATTTCTATTGTTCTTGTCGAGGTTGATGCCAAGGAGCATTGTCTTGCGCCATGTGGCGAGGAGGACGACGAACTGCATGCGCAATGGGCTGCTCCCTTTCTTCTTGATGTGGAGGAGGCTCGTCATGATGATCATGTTGTCGATGTTGACGTTCATGTCGATGATGACGCCTTGGTGGATCTTCGAGTGTTTCACGCCGACGGCTACCTTGTTCGTCCACTTCGGATGCTTCACTTGTTGTTGAAGGAACATGTCGTTGGCGATGGGCTTGGTGGTCCACGTGAGGTTGCTCTTTTTGAATCACAAGTGCTCTTTGTTGTGGACGGTTTGCTTCACGTCTTGGGGGTCTTGCGGAGAGGTCACCATCATAGCTTGACGTCGCGGTGTGTCGCGGAGATGGTACCGCTTGCGAAGAGCTCATGGAGTGAAGGACGGGTCCATCTTGGTGTCTTGAAGCGTGACGGCGAGGAGCGCTTGATTCACTTGAGGAGTGCTGTGATGACCTTGAGTCGCGCGATCATGGCCTTGCTAGACCATCAATGAGGCGTTGAAGCTTCTCATCCGTTGCGGCGAGGGCGCGACCAAGAGCTTCATTTTGCTGGCCGAGGTTGTGTTGCATGGCATGCATTTGTCCTCGGACTTCTTCGAAGCGGTTGTCGATGTTCTTGAATTCCACTCGGGCTTAGCTAAATTGTTCGTCTTGGCGCCGCTCAAGGGCTTCACAATGGTAGTTGAATTCTCCTCGGACCTTCCAATGATCCCATCTTGTCATGTATTGTGTGTCGTCCTCTGGAGGTGGTGATGGTTGGGACGACTCGCCATTCCTGTCCATGAGGCAAAGTCGACAAGGGTTGTATATGGAGAAGAAACGCGGGGAGTTAGCCTTTTACCTCACCTTGGAGATTGTATCAAACCAATTGCCACACAAGAGATCTAATAGCTTGCAAAGTGAAATCGCAAAGAAACTCACACACAAATAAGCTACAACTCTCAAAAGCTTTTGGTGGAAGGTTAGGACTGTGGAAAACCAAACGAAACAATCCAAGCAAAAGGTTATTGTTCTAAGTGGTAAAGAACCAAAGATCAGAAGCAAAAGGATACGATCTACAAAAACACGGGAGAACGCACACGTGGAGATTAAAGGGGTTAGCATGACTACGAAAATGAGCACAAAAGGTCCTAACGAAGACTACGCTCGGTTGTCGTGCCAACTCAAGGAGAGACCACAACTCGTTTGCCAAAAGAGGATAAGCAACGGATTTGTGCACTTGCCTTGGCCGCGCTCTTTTCCTCTCTCTTTTTTCTTACAAGCTTGATATTCTCTTTGTATTGGGAGACTATGTATCTTTATATCTTTCTTTTGCTTTTTTTTTAATTCTTTTTCTCCCTTTCTATACTACTATGTTAACTTTTGTATTTGCCCTCACACTCTCACTTTCCAACGGCAAGTGCACAATGCTTAGACAAACACAAAATGAGTTGCTCTCATAGGATAGATACACACAAAGGAAGATATGGGGCTGTCAAAGTGGCGCAAGTTATACCTTTGGTCTTGTGGACGACTTGCAACCGGTGATGTGGAAGATGTTCGTAAGTCACGGTGTCGAGGAGCGCGTGATGTAGGGATTTGCGGAAGCTTGTCGTTAGTTTTTGGCGACACGCACGCGAAACACGAACAAAACAAGGGGGAAAACAATCAAAATCTGAGAACTGCCAAAATTTTCGGCGCAGGAACCGGCGGCGCCGGATCTGCCGCCGAAAATTCCGGTCGCGGGTCCGGTCTGACCGGAGCTGTCGCCGGAATTTCCGGTTGCAGAACCGGTTCTCCAGATCTTGTGCCGAAATCTGTTCGAGATGAACTCCAAAAAGTCAAACTGAGAATTCTGTCAAAATTTCGACGAAATTGGGCTGGGGAAGGGTCAAGGGATGTAGATCAAGACCCAAAGCAACAGATCTATGGACCAAAACCACGAAAAACTCACCAAATCCAGAGATCGATTCGAAGGCAAGGGGCTCTTTTTTGGGGAATTTTCTATTTTAAGGGGATAGAAGTAAAATTGGGGGGAAATTCGTGATCAACCTTGCGCTTGATACCAATATGTTAGGGGTGACCCCGTGGGGTGGCCCGATCTTTCACGAATTCCGTGGGAATCGAGGGGAAAACGGTGTAAGGAGGGAGGGGATGAAATCCACAAACACACACGCGAAGAACTCGATGAACACACATACACACACACACACGAAAACACGATACAAGCCGATAGCTCACGCCGGTGGCACCGGTCCAACACAATCCCTAGGATCGGCGTTGGGCAAGACACTCTCCCACGACCAACAACGGGGGTGAGAGGCTTGATGAGATCTTGACTACTTGGGCACGAGACACCGAGATCCCAAGGAATTGTACAACTTGAACGCACGAGGCAAAATCCAAGAGGTTTGTGGATAATTTGGTGCTCCTTATCAAGGAGCATGAGACAAATAGTTGATAGATCCTCAAGGGGTGTCTTCAACTACAATTATCCAAGTCTAGGGTTTACAATAGAAGGTGGGGGGCTATATATAGGCCAGCCACATAAACAGGGGTAGTTTAGGTACGAAAGGGTAAAGTCTAGGAGAAATAAAGGATTACACGGGCCCAGCCCGAAAGTTGACTTGTCTCAGGAGATTTCCGGCGAGGGGTCCGGTGGCGCCGGGGTGGTCGCCGGAAATTTCGGCGGTCGCCGATATTTCCGGTCGCGAACCGAAAGGGCTTACAGAACATGTTTTCGGTCGCCGCCGGAAGATTCCGGTCATTGCCGGGGCTGTCGGCGAGGAGGCCGATCGACCGGGCCTGTCGCCGGAAGTTCTAGCTAGGGAACCGGTTCGCCGGGCCTGGCGCCGGTTTGCTCTGGCGAATCTCCTCAGGCTGCCTTTGGTCCCTCCCTTGGTGATGCTTCATTGGGTTCATAGCTGAGAATGCACAGGGTTTAGGAATGAAGTAGTAAGCCATCCAAGGGTGTATTAAAATCACACGAGGTGAGGAGCGAGTTAACCTTAACTCGTAGGAGCATGGCCCGAGCACGGGTCATCGGTCCACTTGGGGGACTAGTTGGTGGGGATGTAGACGCATCCATAGGACGGGCTGCATCAATTATCTTTCACACTATACGTTTAATCCTTTGTTTTCAGCAAACCGGTGAGATTTACAACATCACTGTATGTTGGGGCAAAGTCTTGAGTTTGTATTGTGCAGGTTCCAAGTTGTTAGCAACACCTTGGAGTTGTTTCCTTCCTCTTACTGGTTCGATAACCTTGGTTTCATAACTGAGGGAAAACTTACTGCTATGCTCTTCACACCTTCCTCTTGGAGTATCCCAATGAAGCTCTACAGTGATCTAAGCCGCATCAGCGTTACATTCAACTGGGTATCATCGGGCTTGCATCCTACATACAATGGAGTAACCGCGTCTTTATCAAGTTGCACAAGCTTGGCTTTCTCTCTAGCGGCTGCCCTGGGGTTACTCGTCTGCTTGAGAAGCAGTTCTTGAACATAAGGGTCCCGCACCCAGCCTGACGTTGTTCCATCGTCTGCTCCGGCATCTAGATCATCATCCTAGTTTTCTTCCGCACCTTCACCATCTCTCATGTCCTTGCTGTGATCATCATGTTGCCCGCCTTCCTCATTTCCTGCCGCCCCATTTACATTATCATCGTCTTCATCACTTATCCACCAAGTGTAGCCATGTATGAAACCATGGCGGAGCATGTGCGCCTGCAGATGCCCGGAATCTGGGTCGATCAACCTCGAGTTTGCATCTTTTGCACGGACATCTTATCTCCGTCATGTTATTTCATATCATGTCGGTCGTCGCGCATTTCAAAAATCTATCCATAATGCCTTCGCTCATTATGAGGACCATGGTTGCCTATGCGGTGTACACAGTAGAACTAGAAGTTTATTAGAACCACACAACCAATGCACGCATGCAATGGTCGATAGAAAATTTCGGCATGACCTATCCTAAAATTAGGACCTTTGTGGAATGCCAAAGTCTTACCAAAATAGAAATGAATCAACATTTTGTCAAAACAATGGCAACTCATTCACACACAAACACATGAGAGAGCATGCTCCAAACACATGAGCATCGATCCTCTTCATACATATGAGCATATCATCCATACACATGAACACATCCTCTTACGTGGACAACTTACCGAGATGAGAGACCGAGAAGATGGAAGGAGAGGTGAGAGACCGAGAGGATGGTGACCAGAAGGAGAGCTTTCTTCTATTATGTATGTAGCATCCAAGGTAAGTTTTACATGCTACAAATGGTGAAAGAGTGGAGAAATTGAGGTGGGAAGGAGAAGAAGGGTGACCAAATCCAAGTAGGAAGGAGGGGAAAGTAAAGTGGGAGTTGGTAGTGGATGGCCATGTACAAAAATGGGCTGTCAAAAAGTGACAGCAAGCACGTCTATGGCGCACATGGAGGTGGTGTGCCACTGGTATAAACGACAACCGTGACGCCACGGGTCTGTTTGCCCACTTACACAGCAAACTATATCAACTTTAGTCGTAGCGCACTATACCCATGTGCGCCACGGCTACCTCCCATACCCGTAGCGCACTGCGCCTAGGTGCGCTATGGCTAGGTGGCTTGCGGTCAACCGTGCTCTGGCCCATACGTAGACGTGGCGCACCACTGGCATGTGCCCCACAAATATGCCAGTTAGTCGCATGACACTTGGTAGCAATACGCCACGACTATTTTACCCGTGGGGCACCATTGGCACGTGCGCCACGGATGTGTAGATTACCTAGTAGTGCATGATACCCAGCGGCGGAGCTACGTTCAGGCCAGCAGGAGCCATGGCCCCCCCATGATTGGGCACATGCAGGAAGGATTTTTTTTGAGGGCTTATATGAGAAACAATTGTGTAATCTGCCCCCCCCCCCACACCCCTCCTTCCCCAGGAACTCATATATTGTATTTATCCCCCCCCCCCCCCCCCAAAAAAAATCAGAAGTGGCAAGCTCCGCCGGTGATGATACCTGGGGCCATGTCTGGACGACGGACTACTGGGCCATATCAATGCTAACGTTGTGCCCCTGGCGTGGGTGCGGACTTCCAAGCTATGGGCCCTCGTTGGCCCTTAGTCGTAACCGACAACCCGGCTTTGAGTCAGTCTGGTGCGCTTGGCAAGTGTTGGTTTAGCATCTTACCGTTTAAGACAGCGTGCAACCTTAGCTGTATTGTCAATGTTTGACTGGCCAATCATTTTCCTTTGTACGGGTACTCGGATACCCATGACCCCTTCATGATTATACATATTTTCAAATCTCTAAATATATCAGGTTTTATCATTTTCTTGTAGCCCATAATATAAAGAATTCTAGATTGTGATTTTGCATACTTACAGGGTAGAACAATGAATATGCCTAAAATTATTTTCAGATTTTTTAAAAACTTGTAAATATAATTTTTAATTTGATTGAAACGAAGGGAGCACTGGATGACCTTTGCAACAAAAGGTTGATGATTTTTTCTGTGTATTTTTGTATGGCATACGTTGTATTGAATATCTGTCATGAGAAGCCTGACTTGAAGTTATCATTTGCTGAGTTTTTTTTAATTTTCTCTAATTTCACTATTCCCTTCAATCCAAATTAGTTGACTTAAATTTATCAAGATACGAATAAATTTAATACTAAATCATGTCTAGATATAATGAAGCTTGACAAATCCAAGTCATTAATTTGGGTCTCTATTCTGAATCAAATAGCCTCCAGGTCTGTACTTTTGCTGGAGAAAATTAACAAAAGTTTCTGTATTTTGAGGGCGAGACACCAAACTGTTTTGTGGTGGCAATTCTCAAACAAAAAATTGCATTATCCTCCAACAAATATTTTTATTACTAGAGGAGTACTACTGTTTAAGAGCTCTGTGTGCAATTACATTTCACAGCAGAGCCTACTGTGCAAGAGCCTTTGGAGTACTAGTGTCAAATTACATCTCTAGTACTCCCTTCTATCCATATTACTTGTCACTAAAATTGATATATCTAGACATATTTTAGTGCTAGATACATTTATTTTAACGACAAGTAATATGGATCAGAGGGAATACTGCTGTGCAAGAGCCTTTGGAGTACTACTGTGCAAGATCTCCGTGTAAAATTACATTTCACCACAACTTGCAACAAATATATATACAAGGATTCTTCAAATGAATGATCTTACTACTCAACACAAAAGACACCAGTTTAATTGCACTATTCTCTCCTCATCATCATCATGTTATGTTATTCACAACTTACTTGGCTACCACAAAACACCAGGCATACATACTCCTGAGTAGATTGATTACAAAACGAGGAAAAGAAAAGAAAACAAGCAAGCGCACACCAAACCTATACAGCAACGGGCTCCGGTTCCGCAATTAACAAACAAATAAAAATCTCATCAAGAACACTATCTTCACGCGGCCACGAGACAGTGGTAGGCGGGCTCAGTATCACCGCTTCTGGCTGGTAACAAGATGCAATGCCATCTTTTCTCCGGGCAGCAACCAGCAAGAGGAGGATCACATGGTTCAACTAGACAAGAGATGCTCCGAGGCCTTCTGAAATATCAGCTTACAGTTTCCTTTTCCGCATCACATATTGCGTGCTGAACCGCTCCGAGGCAGAGTCCTGTGGTGGGTGGGGAATGCAAGCAACAAATTTAATTCAAAATCTCAACAAGGAGAATGCTGTCTTTGCCCCTCCCCCCTAAAAAAAGAGTAGAATGCAACATACCTTCCAGGTGGCAGCTGTGAACTGTTTCCAGAAACACTCGAGTTACCGAACCTTCTCGCCTTCGCATCCTGCTCTTTCTCTATTCGCATAGCCGCCACCTCCTTCTCCATGGCAGCTACCTCCCGCCTCATCTTCTTGGCATCTGATTCCATCGCCTTCGTCAACGTATCGACTTTCTTAGCCAACATCTGCAAGTACATCAAACCACTCATTTAAATAGGACATGCAAGCGAATAAAATCCTATGATCCAGTTAAAGTTACCTCGACTGCGTCGTCCTTGTCTTTCAGGCTCTGATCCTTTTCATGGCACGCCTTCCTCAGAGCAACGACCTCCTTCTGCAGCATATCATATAACATGCCTGACACTGTATCCTCCGGTTCAACAACCTCCTTTTCATCTGAGTTGTTTGACTCCTTGTCCTCGCTGGAGTCCGTAGACACGTTCATGCCGGTTCCATTTGCATGGCCCTTATAACGGTCGAGCGATCTACATCCTCCGTCAAAAGACTTTGACGCCCCTTTCGCATGGTTCACCAGAGTAGTTGTGGTGGTGGTAGATGCTGGTGATCTCATCTGGAACGATGGCCGCTTTGATAGAAAGCCGTTGGTCTTAGACACACTCTCAGCACCACCAATAGACTGCCTTCGTGCAGCGCTTGCATTGTTCCGAGATGTAGTAGACATTCTCAATCCTTCCTCAAGTACTTTAAGCCGTAGCTGGAATTTGTCCTGCAATGTTTTATGCAGATTCCAATGAAGAGGGAATGAAAAGTCCTAACTCATAGGAAGGCGGAGGTAAAAAGTACTTGATGAGAAATATGAGAATCAAACGCATACTTTCAGTTGAGCTTCTGATCTTGCAGCCCTTTCTGCTATCGCAAGTTTATCACGCAGTTGCTGCATTTCTCCCTGTAAAAGGATAAATCCTCCAGAAATTAACAAAAAGCACCATAGTTTAGTCCATTGAGGGACTTCTAAATATCCATCCAGAACAAGTCGACAATTAACGGTGTAAAACTAGAAGGCCTCCATTACTTACTTGCATGATCCTCCGTTCTTCAAGCCATTGTTTAACAGGCATTACTTTATCATTGCCATCTTTCCACTCATTTGCCACCACTACTGCAACCCTGTTTGCTGAAACCTTCGCACGGGATAACTCGCGTTCCAGAGTTTTCATTTCCTCCTGACAACAACACACACACACACACATAAAATATATTAGAATATAGTACTATGATTTCACATACACTTCAATGTCATGAATTGTGCCATAAATAAGGGCTGAAGCCATCATTTTGTACATTCATCTCCAGAACTTTCCGCTGATACTCTCTCACAGCATTTGCGGCTGCACCACCAGCAAGGACGGCTTCTTCCAGCTCTCTGACAGTCTGGGTAAGCTTTTCCACCTCCGCGACTTTTTGGCGATGCATTCTGTCCAGGATTTTGTTCTCTTCCTGCAAGCAAGGCCAAAGACAGTGTTTCATAAGCCGTAGCTAATTGCATACCACAGCTAGTAAATCATCCGCCTTGTACCTGGCATATCTCAATCTGTTTCATCAATTCTTGGTTCTTGTTCTGCAAATCATCCACCAAGGAAGCCTTTGCCAATGCTACCTGCACCGTCCTTTCTGCTTCCAGCAGAGCTGCTTCCTTAGACTTTGTAAGGCGGTCTAATGCTCTGTTGTCGTCTTGTAAGTTCGCGATCTGCACAAGAAAATCAATAGCTTGGTCTTTCAGCAGGAGGACATTGAATGGACATGGATTGCAACTAATGGTAAAATCGACATCTGCATGCAAATCTGAATGGATTGCAAATTTGTGAAGTAGCGACAAGTTGACTCACATGCCGAAATCATGACTGTGGGGCATTGCTAACTACCAAGAAATAGATAGAAAATAAGGTGGAAGAGGCTAACAATATTCGTGAGAACAAGAACTGGATACGAATTGCACAAAGCTATCATGGCTAAACGGAAAACAAGGCAATATAACTGTGGACCGAGCACCTCTTGACGAGCTAGCTTCAGCTCGGCCTCCAGAGGCGCGAGGATGGCCTCGATTGGAGGCATGTCATCGTCCTTCTGCGCCGCATGGACCCTCCGCAGCGTAGCCTCCGCCGCGAACTGGGCAGCCATTGCTGCTTTCTTCTCATCGTTGATCTTCTTCGCTTCGAGGTTCTGCAGCGCCCCGCAGCATATCGGTTAGTAGCTCTTCCCTCAAGATAAAACTTTGATTGAGGTTTAAATTAAAAGAGGGAAAAGCAGGAAGAGAGATGGTCCATCAATGAATTATTACTTTGCTTTCGAACAGAGACTCAGTGAGCTTGAGCTTCCCGTCAACCTTTGCCAGTTCTTCCGTAAGCTTACATTGATGCAGAAGGCAAAGTCAGGATTGTCCAGAAAGTAGATAAACATGTTATAATGCTGAAAGTAGTATAAACTTTGGCCTTTGAAGTGCAATGACAACAACAGGGGTTATATAGTAGCTGTGTTTCTTCATTGTAGTATGTTCCTATCTAGTTGTAAGCAGCAATCATCTATCACAGCAACAGAATTGATACGCGCATTGAAGATACATAGGTATTTAGCTTTCGTGTCACTGTCCACGAAAACGACATGAAATTGCTTGCTCTGAATAAACACTGACTGAAAGTGAACCTTCTTGGCGAAGGATCTAGACTATCTAGATGTAAGAGAGAAGAGAGGAGCAGAAGGGGTGGGACTGACATCCTCGACGGCCTTCTCGCGCGCTCGCTCGGAGAGGCGCAGGGCCCTGATCTCCGCCTGCGCGTCGCCGAGCTCCTTCTCCTTGTCTGCAGGGGCAATTCAGCATCAATCGAGGCGGAGGGAGATCTGGGTGCGCGCCACTGGAGCTTGGCAGATCAGATCAGATCGGACGAGATGAGATGAGCTCGAGGGAGCTTACAGTGGAGGTCGTTCTCGAGGCGGGTGAGCTCGACGCGGACGGGATCGGAGCCGTGGAGGAGGCTGATGAGGTCCTCCATCTCCAGCGCCGGCTTCAGCCGACCCTGCCGCTGCTGACCCTGCTGCTGCTGCTTCACCGCCCTGCCGCCGTCGCCGTACGGATCCGCCATGGCCGACAATGCCCGCCTGCCTCGCTAGCGAATCCCAGTCGCAATGCCTCCTACTCCTCCTCCCCCAGGCTCGGTTCCAGCTCGGTGGGGCAGAGAGAAGAGAGAGAGCGCGTGTTAATGGCGGTCAGGGAACATGATGACAGACAGACAGTGGTGAGGAGAGGATCGTCATTTGCTCACTCACTCACTCGACTCGTCCATGTTACCACCATGTGATCATTCATTCTTAGACTTGACCTTGGGCACTTTTTTTTTTGGCTAAATAAATACATTTATGGCTACTTTTTTTCTTTGTCGAATTAGACCCAAAAAACAAAAGATCGATCAACAAATCAGAAACTTTTTAAGAGACGACATTTGTCTCTTCTTTGTGTAAAGCTAAGATAAGGGATGGCATCCGCGTATTTGAAGATCTCGAAGTATTCCCCCGTTTGGTCCTAGGTTTAATTTGACATATGTGGTATTCTAAACTGACCCTAGCATGTGTTGAATAACCTTCTTTTTTGGCGCAAAAGTGTTTTTCATTTACGGGTTGACTTCTTTTCAGTGAAAAGATAACCATTGTTGGAGCATGTGTGTTGTCTGCAGGGACGGATCCACCATTCGATGCTTTATATTTTCTGACTTTTTCACATCAATTTTGTTTTAACAAATAGTGTCTTAGACATGTTCGCCTAGGCTTCAAGAAGCTTCTGGATCCGCCACTGGTTGTCGGTGCATGTGCGTGATCGACCTCGCGTGGCTCGAACCGAGTAGTGTGCCAAAGGTATGCGGACATGGTAAGTTAAGACCTCCACGAGTCAATGTGTTTTTAATTGTCTCATAAAACCCATGAAACATATATCATGCATCTACATGTGTCCATATATGTGTGGCTTTGTAGACGCCTCAGATTGGCATTAATATTACATATAGTTGAACATTTTTCATAAATTACACTCGGCTAACACTAAACGGAGAGATGAAATCCGAACCGCAGAGCAATCAACATGGAGAAGATATTCAAAGCAGTTTATCTGCCACCATATACTCACAAACATAATCGACTTGGTGATCACGCATGTGTAGGATAAGATCTGACAAGGCAGTGCCTGGGATAATGCAGGAGCTTATGTCGGTGCATGTGGTGGGGCTGGTGCAGGAACATGGGCTGATACAGGAGATGATGTTGATGCAATTATTTGTAAAAGGGCTGGTGCAGGAGCCAATACCGGTGTTGGCGCCAGTGGCTTTATGCTGGATTTCTTCTAAGGTAGAGGCATATGAGATATGTACAAACAAAATTGTCTCTTATACAATAGTTAATCACAAGAGAGTGATCCAAGAATATGATGAGTATACAAGCAAATTAAGTTATTACCTTTATTCTTTTTCCTTATGTCAACAGATGTCGGTGCAGGGACTAGGGTCGATGCCTGTGCCGGTGCCAACAGTTTGATGCTAGTTATCTTCTAGATTGTAGGTAAGGGACTACAGAAGTGGCCAGAGTGACATATGAGATGTGTACAAGCAAAATGGTTTCTTATACAAAAGTTACTCCAAAGACAGTGATTAGAGAATATGATGATTATACGAGAAAATTAATTTACTACCTTTATTCTTTCTCCTAATTAGGTCAAGAGGTGCAATTGCACGAACTAAGGCCGATGTCGGTGCCAGCAGCTTGATGTTGGATTCCTTCTGGGGTACATAAGAGGGAAGCGGACTACGGAAGTGGTTAGAGTCATATGATGAGTACAAGAGAATGATGCAGAGAAGTTAGTCGGTTGTGATGAGTATAAAAATAGATTAAATTTATACTACCTTTGTTTTTGGTCCTTAGGTCAACAGGTGTACGATTACTTGAAAGTATCATCCTAGGCTTGCTATACTTAAAAGCCACCTCGTCCCCCTACTTCAAGTTATTCTCACAGACATACTTGTACCATATCCAAAAAATCTAGCACTAGCATTCAAACGCCTTTAAATTTGACGTCTTTCAATTTGACTCATCAAAGCATGGTCAAGTAGTTCACAGGGGCAACCGAGATATGCAAATGGAAGCGTACCAACTACATGACCAAAAGTATTTGCAAGTTGAACCATTTTTCATTTGAGACATTAATTGGCATACACGATATGAAGTAATTTACACGAAGTCCACTAGCAGATTTGAAAACTTCAAGAAGATTTTTAAGCACTATTAATCGAGTTATATAGGCTTGCATGACCAGTAGCGTATCTTCCACGTACTGAACTACAGGGGAATCTGAAGGAAATATGCCCTAGAGGCAATCATAGAGATGATTATATTTCATATGTATCCATGAGTTATTGTAATGTTCCTTGAATATCCATATCAGGCAACTTGTATTGATTGGAAATTATGTGAATTGTTTGTGAAACTCTTTGCTTGTATGGTTATTTAATAGTTGTCTCTAGTTGAGTTTATGTGAGGACACACGTGAATATTAGACTAGCACATCGATTGGTTGATGACTATGTTTTGCAAGTCATAAACATGGAGATGTCAAACTAATGATGTGGACACATGTTATGAACATGGGGTTGGACTGACCCAACTTGAGACTGGCAATTAGTTGCAGCTCTCTCTCTATACATCGTGTACGTTTTGTCCTTAGACCTGAGATTGTCGCATGTACTTGAGATGTGGATCGACCTACTTTGGGGCTATCAAACGCTGCACCGTAACTGGGTAGTTATAAAGGTAGCTTTCGGGTTTGTCCTGAAACATGCTGCAAGACATGGACAATCAAGATGGGATTTGCCCCTCTCTACTTGAGAGAGATATTTCTGGGCCCCTCGAGTGATCGGATCCAGAAATGCATAAGGTTAAGAGTTAACCTAGTAAAGGGATTCCGAGTTACGATAGCGAGAAAGAGAGGTCAGCTTGGAGCTAGACCAAATATCATGAGGCAAAGGGAAAGACATGTACTAAACCTTGTGATGGTTCGTCTGATATGATCTTTGTATGCGTTTAGGAGTTGGCACGTCTTGCTAGAGGCCGCTACCAACTATTGACAGATAAGTGTATTCGTGTCATGTCTACACGTATATGAACCTATAGGGTCACACACTTAAGGGGCTGGAAGCCTAATAAGGATTGGATCCGAATTAGACCAGGCTAAGGCTACTAATGGGCTGCTAATGTAGAAGCCCACTAGGGACGCCTATATAAGAGAGGGTGGGGCGAGCTGACCAAGGTTAGACCTAAGACCATTCCACCCAGCTGCCACACCTCTCACCTGTGTCGCACGCGTGGACCTAGCAGTCTGGCGTCTGACGCTTCCACCCCGCACGTGTGGATACCTCGGAGGTGTTGCACCTGTGGCACTTGGGCGAGCCGCACAAGGGGACTTGCTCGTGGGACGAGAACAAGGAGGAGACGTGGAACGTCTGCACTGCCTCGACACGCTTCATCAATTCTGTAACTGCACGTCTAGTGGTAATCCCGTGATCTATGACAACAGTATTCCTGGTTTACACGATAGAAAACTTTGATTTGCGCTAGTGTAGCCTACCCGTATCCCTTCAGAATCGGTTTCGGCAATAGGCAGGGGAGGAGTGAGCTCACCGACGCTGCAACAATGATTAACTATAGACTTAAGAATATCACATCCGAAGGTAAACAAGAGCGGTGGCAATGGGTCACCTTGGCGTACTTGATGAGTGCATATTTACATCATTTTTTATTTTATTTTTTTGCACTGTGGTGGTAGGATCTTGGTATTTCACGGCGTTTGCACACACATTTTATGTTTATTTTCACCATGATCAGGACAGATGATGGATACAATGGAAACAACTTTTGGACTAGTTGTACTGGAGCGAAAAGGAGTCAAAAACAACGTAAATCGCTAAATTGGAAAATATCAATAACACCAGAAGAAAACCCGGAGCGATTGGAGGATACAAAAGGTTTAACGACCAACTATACGACGGGAGGAACTTTTCCGACCATATAGTTCCCGCTGTATAGTTGGTGCCGACACCGCATCCTCAAATAGTCTCACCCCACGTAACTGGATTAGAGAGATGACATACAGAACACCCAGAAATCGCCGAAAACCTCACCTTCGGAAGGGATCTGGAGGGGGAACTTGCCCTAGGGATCCATCTTCGTCCTAAGAAGATCTGGGAGGCCAAGGCACCGATCTCCATCTTCATCAACCGCTGCATCACCATCATCTCCATCCATCCCATTTATATCTTGTTGTAATTATACAAGAACTATTCATCTATAACTATTTCCATTACCATTGTCATGATGCTGCTTGCCTCTATGTCTGAGTAGATCATTCGTTCTTGGGGAGATGGAGAAACCCTAGTATATGATTGAGGTGATATAGATATTATTATGTTATACATCATCATGTGTATGTGTTAATTGTCTTCATCTTGATGTTGAGAGTTGTGCACCTCTTTAATATTTGTCTCTTACGGGGACTTGATGAAGGGGATTACTTGTTGGTAGACGGAGGGATGATAGAACTTATTGTAGGGGTTCATAGCATGGAAAACAAAAAATTCTACCGCATGCACACAAACAAGCCAAGATCTATCTACTAGATTGTAGCAACGAGTCGATTAGAGTACTCACCCTCGAAGATTCCAAAGCGGTTAACGAGAGCAGATTCTTGTGGGTGATGTAGTCGTACACTTGCCGATCTCAAGATCGCGTAGATGATCCTTTCGGCGCTGCATTCCGTCAGCGCTTCTGCAGTCGGTCACACGTTCGGTACTCGATGAAGACCTTCCTCTCCCTTGTTCCAACAGACAGCGGAGGTTGTAGTTCTCCCCTCGCGATTCCGACACCACGACTGTGTGGTGTCGGAAGTAGAGGGAAAATCCTTCAGGGCTTCGCCTAAGCCGGAGCAGGTTATGGTGGATCTAGGGTTTCCGGTGATCTAGGGTTTAGAGGGCCAGAGAGGAGGAGGCATAGCTGGCGGCGACTAGGGCAGCGACGGTGAGCCGGCGACGGTGCGAGGCGACGGCGCTAGGCGACGGCATGGCGGCGCTGGGGGGCGGCGGCGGCGCGGCTAGGTGGGGAGGGGTGGTGTTATGTGTTCTTAGGGCAACCCCTCCCCTCTATTTATAAGAGGGATGGCAGCTTGGGAGAGGGGAGTTTGAATCCTTCCCCAACTCCCTCTCCTAGTTGGATTGTGGTGGAGGGAAAGAAGGATTCTTTCCTTCCTCCACTAGAAAACCATTGTTCCGGATTGACTTTTCAAACCTGCCTTTTGACTTTCAATTAAGAGCTTTATTTATTTCTTGCAAATGCCCAACCAAGTGACCTAAGACATGATCCAATCATTCCACTTAACCATGACACATTCATGTACCATTCCCCTTCCGGTCCGGTGAATCTTCTAGACCCTTCTAGAACCTCTCCAATGAAAACATCGAAATCATTCCCGAACTCCGAAATCGGACTTTCCTTATATGAATCTTATTCTCCGGACCATTCTGGATCTCCTCGTGATATCCCGGATCCCATCCGAGACTCCGAACAACATTCGGTCTCCCTACTTACATTCCATATCTACTAAACAACATCGAATCCTTAAGTGTGTCTCCCTACGGTTCGTGAATTATGTGGACATGACCGAGACACTTCTCTGATCAATATCCAATAGAGGAATCTGGAAATTCATATGGATCCCACATATTTCTACAATTACTTTGCGATCGAATGAACCATTTACATACGATACCAATTTCCCTTTGTCTCGCGATAGTTTACTTATCCGACGTTTGATCGTCGGTATCTCTGCATACCTAGTTCAACCTCGTTACCGATAAGTACTCTTTTCTGGTTCCCGTGATATGTGATCCCTTGTGAGCCAGTCACATGCTTGCAAGCCAATTGGATGACATTCCACCGAGAGGGCCCAGAGTATATCTATCCGTCATATGGATGGACAAATCCCATTCTTGATCCATGTGCCTCAACACATACTTTCCGAACACTCAATGCCACCTTTATAGCCACCCAGTTACGGTGTGGTGTTTGATGTCATCAAAGCATCCATCTGGTGATGGTGATTGATACGTCGGAAACGTATCTATAATTTTTTATGTTTCATGCTTGTTAGTATCTACTTTGCTTTGCTTTGTCTACACTTTGAGGTGCTTTTTACATGTTTTCTGGTACTAACCTATTAACAAGTTGCCACAGTGCCAGTTTCCTGTTTTCTGCTGTTTTTGGTTCCAGAAAAGCTAGTAAGGAAATATTCTCGGAATTGGACGAGACAAATGTCAAAGTTAATAACTTTCCGTGGGGAACAAGAAGTCCAGAGGGGAGACAGAGAAGCAGTCCAAGTTGCCCAGACCCTCCTAGGCGTGGCCAGGGGTGGGCCCGCGCCTAGGCAGGGTGTGGCCCCTCTGGCCACCGCCTCGGCCTCCCCATTCGCCTATAAGAATCCCCCGATGCAGAAACCCTAAGCACCCGACCAAATCTCCACGAAACTGTCTGTAGCCGCCGCCACCATCGTCCCTAGATCGGGGGGATCTGAAGCTCTTCCTAGCACCCTGACGGAGGGGAGATCATCCAGGAGGCCTTCTCTCTGGTATGATGCGTGAGTAGTTCCACCTTGGACTATGAGCCCATGTAGTAGCTAGATGGTTGTATCTCCTCCTTTGTGCTTTCATGTATAGATCTTGTGAGCTCCGTTCATGATCAAGATCTAATCTATTTGTAATCATGCATGTTGTGTTTGCGGGGATCCGATGGATATTGAGATTATTATATTTTTTTGATTAATGGTTTTGTCTTTATGATTATATTATGTCTGTGTTGTTTCTGATCTTGCATGCTCTCCGTTGTTAGTAGCTATCTTGGCCGAGTAGTTGCTAGTGACTCCAAGAGGGGGTATTTATGCTCGATAGTGGGTTCATGCCTCTAGTTTCCAAGGGAAGTGACGGAAATCTCTTCGGTTGTAGATGTGTTGTTGCCACTAGGGAGAAAACAACGGTCTCTTGTTCATGGAACATGTGGACTGTTTACCTTACACACTTTGCTTAAAGCAGTTGTCTGTTGCTTGCAACTTAATACTGGAGGGGGTTCGGATGATAACCTGAAGGTGGACTTCTAGTCATAGATGCAGTTGGATGGCGGTATATGTATCTTGTTGTATTGCCCAATCGAATCTCATAGGATATTTCTGACTAGTAATTGTATTGTTATGCCTTGCTCAGTTCCTGTCAATTGCCCTGCTGTAATTTGTTTACCCTTCATGCCATGTTGTTTATCTAAGGAGAGCACCTCTAGTAAACTATCGACCCCGGTCCAATCTTTACCATTGATACACCTTCCGCTGTTACTTGTTTACTTGCTGCAAACCATTACCTTCCACACCATACGTTTAATCCTTTGTTACAGCAAACCGGTGAGCTTTACAACCACACTGATTCGTTGGGGCAAAGTCTTGAGTTTGTGCTGTGCAGATCTCCGTGTTGCTAGCAACACCTGTGTGACGTTTCTTTCCTCCTACTGGTTCGATAACCTAGGTTTCTTACTAAGGGAATACTTGCTGCTGTGCTGCTTTACACCTTTCTCTTGGGGTTCCCAACAGACTCCACGTCAAGCACCAAGTTCTCTGGCGCTATGAAGGAGTCATCAATGATTAGCATGATCTCATGGTCGAAGGATTTAGGTTACTATGTATCTGAAAGCTTATAGCAATTGAACTATATTAAATGACTTGATCTTTATGCTACGCTTAACTATAGGAGTATGTCCATCACATCATTCTTCTAATGATATGACCTTGTTCTTAATAACATCTCAATGATCATGATCAGGAAACCATGATCATATATTAACCAACAAGCTAGTTTAACAAGAGGCTTTACTAGGGACTCTTTTATGTTTAAAAATCATATAAGTATTAATATTTCCGGTTAATACAATTATATCATGGTATGTAAACATTTATCATAAGCATGAAGATATGATAATAACCTCTTTATTATTGCCTCTTGGGCATATCTCCAACAGTCTCCCACTTGCACTAGAGACAATAATCTAGTTTCAAATCTTTCTGTATTCAACACCTATGGCTTTCCGGAGTTGTATGTACACAATTGCTAGTGGTCCGTATGTAATTGCATGTCTTTGCATCTCTACGCGTCACTCATTATCTAATGAGATGGCTTTGTATAAATTTGGTCCTTTGGTGAGATCTTTAGTTCCTTGGGGTCAAAATATGTTGATAATATTGTCGTACAATATATCTTCATAGTACTATCTCGCTGTGAACTACACCTAGTTTGATAATAAACTACTTGACACAAATGTCCTCTTTTGTTGCTATAATAATAGTCATATGCTTAGCCTTTTGTTGTAGTATCGGTCACAATGTCTTAACTTTGGAACTCATCCAAATCCATTATGGAACTTACTTTCCATTATATTGTGCCACCCTTAGTTTAGATTGAGATAAACTTAATTTGTACTTTGTGACAAAACTAGTATCAATGTAGTACTTTTACAATGAACTAATCATCAATTTGTCACCTCTACAAAAACAACATATTCTTAGTTCTTCCAAAAGATCATAAGAATATACTTACTATCGTCCAATGATCATCTTATGAATCATTCTGGTATATGCTCATAACATTTAGAGCATAGGACATATCTGGATTTGTACATATCACAGTATGATTGATATAAATACCCTTTGTCATTTCATACATCAAGTATCAATCTATACTTAAATCTTTGTTTCACTTACCAAGTGTCAATACACTTGAATTTCGATTCAAACCTTTCTGTGCGACAAGAACCTTTCTTGTAGTTTCCATATTGAACTCATTCAATATCTCATCTATGTATATTTGGCACAACCATATTAGCGTCTCAATCTATCTATATAGATATTGATGCCAAATATTGGGGTTTTGCCTAAGTCTTTCATCAAGATGAAATTCTTAACATGTGTTAATAAAAGATACATCATTTCCAGTCAACAATATGTCTTCCATATAATGTATTAGAAATATGTCTTAGCGCTCCTACTTAATTTCTTGCAAATGCAAGCATCTTCATCGTCTCTGATGGATTTAAACCCTTTTAACAGTTTCATCATGGTGAAGATTCCAACTCCTTGATGCTTACTTCAACCATTGAGGTTTGCATACGCTTTTAGCATCACTTGAATTAACAAAACCCTTTGGACTGTGTTATGCACACGTCCTAGGTAACAATTCTATTAGAAGAACTTGTTTTGTTTATTCAACTACCACATAACAAAATTATATGTAGTGGTTGCTACATTAATCCGTCTAGACTAAATATCGCTATGGAAGATCAAATCTTGTCATAGTCAACCTTTAAACATTGTTGTGAACTTTTTCCCAACATGTCGACTATTTCATATATGTGAAACATCCGTGTCTATTTCTTTATAGATCCAAACACGACTGTAAGATCTTACACCTTTCCAGAGGGTCTTTCAAGTTCAAAGCTTGATTTCTCGTGTATGGAACTATCATGGATTTTATGGCTTCAAGCCATTTGACGGAGTCAGGGGCCATCATCGCTTCTTTGCATGTAGTCGGTCCATCATTGTCAAACAACAAGATTTACTTTCAAATCCTCGTATTTGATTGTTTATGCGACCTACTAGGTTCAATAGGAACTTAGACCTCCGTGACCACAACCTTTGAGGCACGTGAGCCATGAGCATTGTTGCTGCATCCAAAACGCTTTCCGGTGCTGCGCAACTCAGCACATATAGCTAAGGTTCTTTTAACCTTATCAAAGTTTGATTGTCCTCCTACTTAGCTTTTCACGAAAAATTTCTTCTCAAGAAACTTGACGTTCTAAGCGACAAACACTTTTGTATTTGGTGTTATGGAGGAGTACCCAATGATTATCCGAAATAACCTATAAAGACATGCTCATTCGACTTTGGTTGTAAACATTTTACTCATGCATACCAATGTTTAAGAAAGGACAACTTGGGTTTTATCCCAAACCACTTTTATATGGTGTCATTTCAACGGATCATGATGGAGCTCTTTTTAGTGGAAAAAGATAGTCTCTAAAGCTTTTAATCTTTAAAATATAATGGCGGTTTTATGAATTGCACCTTTGATCTTACTATGTCAAACAAGGTTTCATTACATATCTCGAACGCTCCATACTCTTATGGTGTTTCCGGAAATGCAAATCCACAGAACGATTCCTTAAATATTAGGTGTTATGCTAAACTTGTAACTCAAAAATCTTCCTTTATGATCCTATCATAATTATTTATTTTCTTGTTACATTGATTTTGCACTTCATCTTGAAAGTCTTTGAACTTTTCAAATGTTTCACACTTCATCCTTATTAAGTAAATATTCATATATTCACTCAAATTTTCGGAGAAAGCATATGAAGTTGAAATCCATCGCTCTTGACTACACATAATGGACTTCATACAACAATATGTATAAGTTCCAATAAGCTAGTCATTCGTTCCCTTTTGGCCTATGAACGGAGTTTTAATTATCTCTAGGAAAGTTTCACAAGCGTCATTTGATTAAAAATCAAAAGACTCCAAAATTCCATCCAGATGGAATTTCTTCATGTTTTCTTTCCAATATAATTTAAATGGTGATGTCACTTCCTAAGTGATCTTTTAATCAATTGTCTTTCGACATTTTTAGCACTGGTTTTATGGATGTGATTTATCCAACGAGATTTGTAAATCATCCATCTTTTATGGATTACGGCAATTATTTGAACAACCCTTTTATTCTCATAATACCTAATAAAACAAATCTTGAAGGCAAGCTTTGATGTTAACGATAAACGTATCAACACTTTATTTGTTCTCGATGAACATCAATAGTGGAGCCATACACAAGTCCAAAGCATGTATAGTTAAATACCAATGTCTTTGGACTTGTACTTTGAAGTAGATCACCATCATCAAATGTTTGGTGTTCTTTCAAATTCCATTATTTAGTAATCTCTTGGTGTAGTAAACATTTTACCTACATCAAATATTCACCCTTATCATGGAATTATTCATGATCAAGCTACTTTAGCTTATAACGGTGAATCGCGAGTATAATGTTGCTCTCCAAAACCTTTTGGAGGATTAGGACAACTAGTGTCTCCAACCTTTTGCAAATTCCCATCAAATATGAGAACATAAACTTTGCCATATTATACTCTATCATGTTTTAATCAAAACATCGTTTCATATATCGCAATACCTTCCACATATGATGTTCCTAGATAACCTTGATATTAAAACAATCTTTTGAATATCAAGAATCATGGGGATAAACATGATACTTATTTACTAACACTGGAATTGTTACTCTTGATTTAATACCAATTATTAAACTTCACAGAGTAACCGGAACTTATTGAAAGTTTGCAATAGGACTTTTAAACTTTAGATTAACACTTCAAAACAATACGATACCAGTTTGTAAAGTAACTAACCAGAATTATATAGTTCTATTATCTCAATTATAACTAAGCGCAAGGTGGTAAACAGATGCCAATTACTACAACAACTATGCAAATTCACTTTGATTTAATTTATGATAAATAGCGTTCAACTTTTTAATCATATTGTTGTTGAACTCCCACTCAAAACAATATCCCTCACATTGTTTTACATGAACCAAATCCACTATACCAAGTCCGATCATCACGTGACATGATGTAGTTTCAAAGGCGAACAATCATCATGTTCATCATATTATCTATATGACTCATGCATTACCTTTCGGTATTCCGTGTTCCGAGACCATGTATGTACATTCTAGGCTCGTCAAGATCAAACCTTAGCTTCCGCATGAGCAAATCTGGCTTGCTCCCGTTGTATACACTCGCAGAATCTAACACACCCGATCATCACGTGGTGCTTCGAAACAACAAGCTTTGGCAATGGTGCCTACTAAGGACGAACACTTTTTAACTTGATATTTTGTTAGAGGGATCATCTTATAATGCTACCGTCGCGATCTAAGCAATACAAGATGCATAAAAGGATAAACATCACATGCAATTCATAATATGTGATATGATATGGCCTTTCTTCTTGTGCTTCTGATCTCCATCTTCAAGCACGAACATGATCTCCATCATCACCGACGTAGCGTCAAGGTAAATGGCGTCGCCCATGGTTGTCGTCCACCATCATCAACTATTACAACTACTTTGAATAATAGACACGCAGGTCTAAATTAAAAAGACAACCATAAGGCTCCTGCCGGTTGCCGACTTACAATAAGGAACATTGCATACATCATATATAATCACAATCATGGCCATATCACATCCCAGCACACCCCTGCAAAACAAAGTTAGACGCCTCTAATTTTCTTTGCATGTTTTACGTGGTTTGGGGCTTTCAATAAGTGTCGTTCTAACTTATGAACAAGAACCACAATGTTGATACTAGTATTGTCAATCACCCGTTGTAAACTGAATCTTCACTATGTTGGGAGAAACATGCACCCGCAAAGCCACTTATGCAATACAAGTTGCATGTCAAGCGTGGAGCAAGTCTCATGAACGATGTCATGTAAGGTTAGCCCGGGCCGCTTCATCCCACCATCCCGCAATATGCAAAGTACACAAGAAGCAACCGACAACAAAAGCATCAACACCCACAATGACCATTGTGTTCTACTCGTGCAACATATCTACATATAGACACGGCTCTGATACCACTGTAGGGGTTCATAGCATCAAAAACAAAAAATTCTACCGCATGCACACAAACTAGCCAAGATCTATCTATTAGATTGTAGCAACGAGTATATCAGAGTACTCACCCTCAAAGATTCTAAAGCGGTTAACGAGAGCAGATTCTCGTGGGTGATGTAGTCGTACACTTGCCGATCTCAAGATCGCGTAGACGATCCTTCTGGCGCTGCGTTCCGGCAGCCTTCCGCAGTCATTCACACGTTCGGTACTCGATGAAGACCTTCCTCTCCCTTGTTCCAGCAGGCAGCGGAGGTTGTAGTTCTCCCCTCGTGATTCAGGCAGCATGACGGCGTGGTGTCGGAAGTAGAGGGAAAATCCTTCAGGGCTTTGCCTAAGCCAGAGCAGGTTATGGTGGATCTAGGGTTTCCGGCAATCTAGGGTTTAGAGGGCCGGAGAGGAGGAGGCGTGGCAGGCGGCGACTAGGGCAGCGACGGCGAGCCGGTGGTGGTGTGAGGCGGCAGCGCGGCGGCGACGGCTGGCGGCGAGCGACGGCGTCGGCGCTGGGGGGCGGCGATGACGCGGCTAGGTGGGGAGGGGTGGTGTTGTGTGTTCTTGGGGCAGCCTATCGCCTCTATTTATGAGAGGAGGGCACCTTGGGAGAGGGGAGTTTGAATCCTTCCCCAACTCCCTCTCCTAGTTGGATTGTGGTGGAGGGAAAGAGGGATTCTTTCCTTCCTCCACTAGGAAACCATTGTTCCAGTTTGACTTTTCAAACCTGCCTTTTGATTTTCAATTTAGAGCTTTATTTCTCTCTTGCAAATGCCCAACCAAGTGACCTAGGACATTATCCAATCATTCCACTTGACCATGACACATTCATGTACCATTCCCCTTCTGTTTCGGTGAATCTTCTAGACCCTTCTAGAACCTCTCCGATGAAAACATCGAAATCATTCCCGAACTCCGAAATCAGACTTTCCTTATATGAATCTTATTCTCCGGACTATTCCGGATCTCCTCGTGATATCCCAGATTCCATCCGAGACTCCAAACAACATTCGGTCTCCCTACTTACATTCCATATCTACTAAACAACATAGAATCCTTAAGTGTGTCTCCCTACAGTTCGTGAATTATGCGGACATGACCGAGACACTTCTCCAATCAATAACCAATAGAGGAATCTGAAAATTCATATGGCTCTCACATATTTCTACGATTACTTTGCGATCGAATGAACCATTTACATACGATACCAATTTCCCTTTGTCTCGTGATAGTTTACTTATCCGAGGTTTGATCGTCGGTATCTCTGCATACCTAGTTCAACCTCGTTACCGATAAGTACTCTTTTCTCGTTCCCGTGATATGTGATCCCTTGTGAGCCAGTCACATGCTTGCAAGCCAATTGGATAACATTCCACCCAGAGGGCCCAGAGTATATCTATCTGTCATATGTATGGACAAATCCCACTCTTGATCCATGTGCCTCAACACATACTTTCCGAATACTCAATGCCACCTTTATAGCCACCCAGTTATAGTGTGGTGTTTGATGTTATCAAAGCATCCATCTGGTGATGGTGATTAGCATGATCTCATGGTCGAAGGATTTAGGTTACTATGTATCTGAAAGCTTATAGCAACTGAACTATATTAAATGCCTTGATCTTTATGCTACACTTAACTATAGGAGTATGTCCATCACATCATTCTTCTAATGATATGACCTTGTTCTTAAGAACATCTCAATGTTCATGATCAGGAAACCATGATCATATATTAACCAACAAGCTAGTTTAACAAGAGGCTTTACTAGGGACTCTTTTATGTTTACAAATCACACAAGTATTAATATTTTAGGTTAATACAATTATAGCATGGTATGTAAACAATTATCATAAGCATGAAGATATGATAATAACCTCTTTATTATTGCCTCTTGGGCATATCTGCAACACTTACTGTGACTATAAAGTCGTTGTCATCATTTACGTACTAACTTGGGGAAGCAAGGAGAACTCATTAAGCCATGTCCATGCCACAGAATAAATCCTTTAATAGCAAGATAATATAATTGATGGCGTTTATCTGTCAGTTATGGTTACGAAGGATGATGTGAGCAGTGGTTGCTGCCTATTTCGTCCATATATGGAGCTCCTCCCACATACATACATGTGATGAGAATATTTGTTATGATAATCTTGATTACTCAGTTTAAATTGCTAGCGGTGTATCCACTTTTCCCTAAGAATGCATTTTCCCTATTGAAGTTCCAAGCTTTCTTAAACACGTGATTACTACTTTCTGCATTAAGTTTTATTTTACTTTAATTGCTTCGCTCAATCAAAAACCCAAAAACAATTCTACTTTTCTTGCATCTTATAATTATTTCTTAAGTACTTCGTTTAGTTTTAGTTAAAAGAATTTTAGTCTTTCTCCTACTGCTCTCTATGGGATCAATATCTTTATTTCGAAATTAGCTACAAACGATCTATGCACTTGCAGTCATCAAGATATTTTATAGCGCCGTTGTCGGGGAGCTTAGCGCTATAAGTCACTTTACTTTTAGTTATTTACTTACGTTGTACTAATTTTTTATTTGAGTTGCAGGACCATAACAATGGACAATACTCAGCACTTAATCCAGCTTGAGGCACTAAGGAAAATGGGTACACCCATGGACACTTTTATAACTGTCAATAAAAGCATAAACCCCGATGGTATTGAGATCCATCCCTTATTATTTGAATTACTCAATTCTAAGAAATTAGCAGGAACCGACGAAGAGAGTCCATATGGACACTTACAATTCTTTGAAGATGTTTTTGGTTCCTTTATATTCGATGACTGTGACCTTGACAATATTAAAATCCAGTTGTTTAGACAAACTCTCTCTAATAATGTTTTCAATTGGTATAGTTTTTTTGTGCAGAAGCACCAAGGACTTGGACGGAATTGATAACTAATTTCCTATCAAAATATTACTCAGAAAGCAAAGCTCATGGGATGGGAGGTATTATTATCAGTTTTAAAGATAGTCCCGATGAGAACTTATATGAAAGCTATCTAAGGTATAAAAGTTATTTAGATAATTGCCCCATCATCGTTTAACTGATTGGTTAATCACTCATACTTCCTATGGAGGGCTTAATAATAAAAATAGAATGAGCCTAGATACCGCTTCTAATGGTATTTTTCTATCTTATACCTATGATGAAGCCTGAAAATTAATAATGAAAATGCGGAAGACAACGAAAAATATTAAAGATGAGGAGAGCATTATGAATAATTCTTCTAGATATGCTTGTGTTAACGATTTTCGTGCAGATGAAAGGACTTGTGCGATGATTAAAGCCCTCGGTATTGATTCTTACTCAGTAAAGAAAATTATTAAAAATTATACAGGGTATCTACATGTACCTATAGAATGGAAACCCTCTAAACCCCTTGAAGAAAAGAATCATGCAAGAGAGAGCGGGCCAATGGTAGAGTTTACCTTTGAACCTATTCAAGAGAATATCAAGAAAAAGTGCAGGGAGGAAGAACACATAACGAGAAGATACCAGAAAAAACGATGCTACCAATGCAAATATTGTTATATTGAAGGATCTTATGGAAGCACGGACCATGGATAATGAAGTGGTTATGCTAGACTTTGAAACTTCAGAATTCATCACGGGTAAGGTACGAGGTAACGAAACTTCTAAGCCTATGACTCCTATATATTATGGAGAAACTTTCTTATACGGAATTTGTGAGACGATTTTCACTATAAATAGTATGACTTCATCACTTTACGAGGAACTTCGCTATAATTTAAATAATCCAAATATGGAACCAGTAGACACTACTATTAAATTGTCTAATAGAACTAATATAAACCGGAAGGTGTTATTGGAAATATTTATGTCTTTATTGGAGCACTCATGTACCACCTTGATTTTCATATTGTTGATATGCCTCGAGATGTTTTTTTGTCATATTCTTTTAGGCAGGCCTTTTGTCTCTATAACCAAAGCTCGAATTGATAATAAGAAGGAGACTATTTCAATGATGTTTGGAGAAGAGGAAATGACATTCCACTTTGCCAAACTAAAGAGGACTCCATATGAAGTGGAAGATATCAAGAAAGGGAAAACGATTGCCGAGCTAGCCAGAATTCATTTTGTTGAGTAAAAGAACAATTTACAAGCGAATTAACCATAATAAACGCTAGATAAAATATGATTAGAATAATAGAAATTATATTAATCATGTGAAATAGCGAATACATATTAAAACAGATAACCAAACAGTTTGCAAGGCATAGAACTTGAGATACGATCAGAACAAGGTTGAGAAAGAGAATATACACGACAACAACAGCTGAGGAACCGCCAGCATTGTCACCGTCGTCAGCCATGTCGTCGAGGAAGAGGGTGCTGATGTCGGGGAAGAAGTCCTCATTGGGAAAGATGTCAGCACAATCGCTATCCCTTAAGGAGTCCGTGATGAAGCCAGTAGTCGCGCCAATAGCGCTCCCCAAAAACCTTATCGCCCTTCTCCCGTATAGGACTCGAAGGCCTACTGTCCCGGCTAACGGTGCACGCCACAAGACGGGATGGGGAATACTAGGTAGCGCAGTGCTCTGGAACTGGAGACGCAAAGGGATGTGGAATTATGTGTCTGAGAGGAGGCGCGACCCCTCTCTTATAGGCACGAAGGGAAGGCAGACAGGCTACACAGGAGGTGAAATGAATGGACGGAAGTTGAAGCGAACAGACGGCAGCCAACTGGACAGCCTCCACTCAGTTTGTATTCATTTCCACTTAGCTCGTATTAAAAGTCCACTCGAGCAAAACGTTTCAACTTCTGTACAACTGATCATATACCATTCATGCGTGGCAAAATAAAGCTTGGCTCGGTGAGATTCCCGCAACCTGCGGCGCGCGTGCGTCGTGACGAGGCGAGGCGAGGCGAGGTGTGGCATGGCGAGGCAAGCGAGGAGGAGTAGCGCGCGTGTATATGTCTTATCTTCTCAAGCTCGTACAAGTAGTGGAAGATATCTCCTTATAAGCTGGTCCAACTTCCACTCAACTAGCAATGTGGGACTAAACATTTGTCCCAGCTCTTGCCTTGCATGAATGGGCCAAATGGGCCTCTAGGATTTCAGTAATTTATTGGCATATAATAATAATAAATGGGCTGGACCTATTTAGGCAAAAATTCCAACAATCCCCCACCAGATCCCAGAGGCACATGAAGTTTGTCTTTGGTTACAAAATATTGTTTATATACCGGTATTGTAGTGGATACTGTTAAGTTAAACTTTCACCTAGAGCTTTATGTTATACTAAGTTGCAACTTGTATGGTGGATAATGCCTTGAATTATAAGTTTGCTGTGAACCTAGCTTCACAAAAAGTTTTAACCGATACTAGGATACCATGGAACTTCCCCGCGGGTGGAGTTTATGCATCATACTCCATGACCTTTCATGAGTTTATTAGAGAGCACCCTACTCTTATAGACTACGACGTTTTAACAGTCAGACTCATATAGGTGTGTTCTTCAAAAGATGTTCTGCAGGACAACATATGTGCTTAAGATAAGCCACTTAGAACACATTAAGATAATAAATCAACCTGCCATGCATAATACTCCCTCTGTTTCAAAATATAAGACGTTTTAGCTTTGTGAAGCAAATGTATCTAGACTTATTTTAGTATATAGGTTCACTCAACTTTGGGGTGAATCTATACACTAAAAGAAGTCTAGATTCATTTTCTTCACAAACCTAAAACATCTTATATTTTGAAACGGAGGGAGTAGGAAAGTATTGCATCTTTATGGAGTGGTGTTTATTAAAGTAGGGATACTTTCCTCTCAGCTAACCATAGCTTGTCTCCCAATTACAATTCACGGGGTCTCCGATCACATAGAGTGGTTTACCACCATGGAAAGCTCAAATTATGGGTCTCATACCAATCTCCTTCGATGCATTTTCTATCATGTTGCGTGATAGACCCTTTGTGAAGGGATCTACCAAGTTTTTAGATGTTTGGATATAATCCAATGCAATAACTCCAGAGTTTATCATTTTTCTAATAGATTCCAGTCTCCTCTTCACATGTTTTGATGACTTCATATTATCCTTAGAACTATTTACCTTGAAAATCACAGTTTGATTATTGCAGTTCATAAGGATTGTGGGTATTGGTTTTTCAACCACAGGTAAGTTCATCAAGAGGTCACCAAGCCACTCTGCTTCAACAGTGGTTGTATCTAATGATGTGAGTTCTGCTTCCATAGTTGACCTTGTTAAGATGGTCTGCTTGCAAGACTTCCAAGAAACATTGCCACCAGCAAGTGTGAATACATATCCACTCATGGACTTTATCTCGTCAGCATCGGATATCCAATTTGAATCACTATAACCCTCTAGTACCCTCGAATACCCGGTATAGTGAATGCCATAGCTCTCACTGCCTTTTAGATAGTGCATAACTCTCTCAAGAGCATGCCAGTGATCATCTCCTGGATTTGAAACAAATCGACTGAGTTTGCTTACAGCAAAGGTGATGTCAGGCCTCGTGGCACTAGATAAATACATAAGCGAGCCAATAATTTGAGAGTATCTCAGTTGGTCTCTAGCATTTCCTCGATTCTTTTGAAGCAGCACACTAGGATCATACGGTGTAGGAGAAGACTTGAAGTCGCTATACCCGAAACGACTCAAGACCTCCACATAGTGGGACTGAAGCAATGTAATCCCACCGTCATCATCTCTCAATAGCTTGATGTTCAGGATAACATCAGCTACTCCCAGATCCTTCATCTCAAAGGAACGAGATAAGAAATCTTTGACCTCCTTAATTGCATAAAGGTTGGTTCCGAAAATCAGTATGTCATCAACATACAAACAAAGGATGACTCCCTCACCCCCACCATGGCGATGGTACACACATTTATCAGCTTCATTTACAACAAAGCCTGCAACAGTTAAAGTTCTTTCAAACTTCTCATGCCACTGCTTAGGGGCTTGTTTTAGGCCATATAAAGACTTTAACAACTTGCACACCTTTCCTTCTTGACCATTTACCACAAAGCCATCTGTCTGATCCATGTAAATTTCCTCATCCAACTCTCCATTAAGTAAAGTTGTCTTAACGTCCATTTGATGAACGAGAATACCATGAGAGGCAGCCAATGAGAGTAATACTCGAATGGTGGTCAATCTGGCAACATGTGAGTAAATGTCAAAGAAGTCTTCACCTTCTTTTTTAGTATATCCCTTGGCCACAAGCCGCGCCTTGTACTTCTCAAAAGTACCATCAGGTCTAAGCTTTTTCTTAGACACCCACTTGCATCCTACAGGTTTGCAACCATAAGGGCGATCAGTGATCTCCAATGTTCCATTAGCTAAGATAGAATTCATCTCACTATGGACGGCTTCCTTCCAGTAGTCAGCATCAGGAGATTCATATGCTCTAAAATGGAAGTGGGAGTGTCATCCACAAGGTACACAATGAAATCATCACCAAAGGACTTTGCAGTCCTTTGTCTCTTGCTCCTTTTAGGAATTTCATTATCATCCTCCTTAGGACTTTCAGAGTGTTCAATTGGAATGGTAGTGTCAACACCCGGATTTTTAATCCCAGATGCATCTTATGTCGTACATCGCAATTTCAGGATTACCATTTTTGCGAGACATAACAAAATTGGTAGCACAGTACATCATCCATTACAAACCATGATAGTATTACAGATAGTTGATCATAAGATCAAGTCTGAATACAAATCATAGCGGCGGAAAAATAGTAGCGTGGTAGAGCCTCCATCTTCATGGTCACAGGCAATGCTGAAGATGGGAGATGATACTAGTTATCGAACGCGTCCTGCTATCCATCCTCCTCATACTCTCTTTCGTAGTCTGGCCATGGGAATAGCCAGGGACTAATGTCTACGCACTTCTATTTTTGTAGACAGTTGTTGGGCCTCCAAGTGCAGAGGTTTGTAGAACAGCAGCAAGTTTCCCTTAAGTGGATTACACAAGGTTTATCGAACTCAGGGAGGAAGTGGTCAAAGGTTTCCCTCTCAAGCAACCCTGCAATCAAGATACAAGAAGTCTCATGTGTCCCCAACACACCCAATACACTTGTCAGATGTATAGGTGCACTAGTTCGGCGAAGAGATAGTGAAATACAAGTGGTAACGGTGCCAGAAAAGAGCTTGTATCGGGGAGGAAAAGACTAAAGGCAAAAAGAAATAAAGATGGAAGTAAGCAAACATGCAATAGATCTAGATGCAAATGGTGTTTCAATGCTCAGAACAAGGCCTAGGGATCATACTTTCACTAGTGAACACTCTCAATAAATATATTCTCTTTATGATTCTATCATGAACTACTCTCCGATTGGACACTCTAATCCATGGTAGGGCTATAACAACACTCCTCAAAGTCCGCCTTCCCCATCTAGATAACCCCACGCTGTCACCTTGAGCGCTAGATGGTTCCAACAAACACCACAATTTCATAGAGACATCCAACTCCAAATATAACTCATGATAAATATATATATATAATCTAGCTTAAGTGCCACAAACGGCGCGCACGCTGTCACTTTCACACACATGGGGAAAAGCATAGATCTATTAAAGCAATTGAGTATTTATGTGACCTCTAGCCTAAGTGCCACCACGGTATGCACGCTATCACTTTCACACATGTGGGGAGAGCTAGAGATCTATTAAAGCACCTGAGTAACAGAGTAGATCTACTTGATTACAAAGCTCATGACCACAACATGATCATGCATAGAGAGAGAGATGAACACATAGATACCAGTAGAGCCCTTAGCCTCGAGGAAGAACTACTCCCTCCTTATCATGGAAATCAGCAACGGCGATGCAGATGGTGGTGGAGATCGATGGAGATGGATCCGAGGGCACTTCCCCGTCCCAGCAGGGTGTCAGAATAGAGACTTTCTGTCCCTCGAATCTCCCCTTCGATGCCAGCGGCGCTACGGAGGTTTTCGTGGCTTTCTCTCGATTCTTTAGGGTTTTTGGGTCGGAGGCTTCTTACAGGCGAAGGAGGCAAGGTCGATGGAGAGCCAGGGGGCCACACCCCCTGTGGGCGCCACCAGGGCTGGCCCGTGCCCACCTAGGGTGTAGCCACCCTGGTGTCCTCCTCCATCTCCGCTTCGTGGTTCCATGTCGTGCCAGGTAAAATAATGACTTTGGCTTTTGTCCCGTCCAATTCCGAGAATATTGATTTTCTGCCCTTTCTGGAACCAAAAACAAAAGAAAACAGGCAACTGGCACTGTGGCATCTTGTCAATAGGTTAGTTCCAAAAAGTGTATAAAACACCTCAAAGTGTAGACAAAACATAAGACAAATGATATAAACCAAGCACGGAGCATAAAAAAATAGATACGTTTATGACGTATCAGGGACAAAGCCATGAGTACTTTTAAGTACTCACAAACTATCACTAAAGCAGTAATACCATTCTACTAGGAATCTTAAACTCTAGGTTTGTTTGCAATAAGCCAATTTTATTTCAGAGGTACTTAGTAGTAAAGACCTAACTTTAGTTGTCTAGATTACTCAAGTGGGAACCTAGTTTCATATCCACAACCTTGTGGGATCAAGTCAAAGTCATACTTCAACTCACAAGTCATTTTGAAAACATCTGATAACGGAATAGTATGGCCATCCAACTGTCCATGACCAGGGACGCAGCTATTCAAATAGTTTGACACTCTGCAGAGGTGGTACACTTCACCACAACATTCGATACATCCGTCAGGAATAACCCTGAATCATCATACTTGGTATGCGGATAATCAATCCTAACCTTTCAATTACACACCCTAGTATAGGCACCTCCCCTATGAGTTTGGCCTCCCATCCATGACCATCTGTCATCCTGGGAACTGAGCATTCATATTCACAAGGTAGCCTCGAATCAGCTCGTTCTGCGAGGGAACCCATACTAAGACAAATAAACTTCTAGTTAAGCCCTACCCAAACTCGGGTATTGTGGTTGTACAGTAAAATTGGAATAGTATCGCATTCGAACCCAACCATCCGTTTTTATCAAAGCCAGGGCATATAGTTCATTCAATATCCTCTTCAACTCATTGTGTTCCATAACACATGTCAAAACATTTCAATAGAATGACTCATCATTTCAAGGTTTTCATAATTATTTTCTCCAAGTGTTCCCATCTATAGTGATCAAGATTAGTTCAGCACCAGCATATATCAATGAGGGTGTCACTATTGAGGGGTGCTAATCAAGTGTAACTACCTACATAAAGTTCCATTCTCTTGACGACCTCCTTCCTACGTTTCCACTAATCACCAATTAAATGACTAGTAACTTTGATAAATGGGAGAAAAGATAAAGCTTGCAAGTAAAACTTGGGATTGGTATAATCAAGGTGGTATCACAAAAGCATGCATAGTTCTATCTTGCATAGTATAGCTTGCCTTGGTTGGTATATTGGTTGTAGTTCTCTTCCTCTTCTTGTAGAATTTTTCCTCCTCATAGCCAGGATTGATACTAGCGTCTATAAATAAATACGAGGTACACAATCACCAAACAATACTTAACTACTTCTATTGAACACCCAAGGATCCACACTAGATGATCTAGCATCATCTTTATCATTACAAGAAAAGGGTCACAGGATTTTATTTATCTTATTTTAGAAAAGTAATTTCTACTCATTGAAAAACTACTTAAAATTTAATATTCTCCAATTAAAATATGGGATCATATTGACACATGTCATCACCACATATTCCAATATTTGGAAATGTGATTTAAAGTGGTTGTCCTAAATTGCAAAGTTTAACAATGCCATTTAATAATATTTATGTGACTAGAAATGACTATAAAGTCATTCTTTAATTTTGGTCTAGGACTACTGTATGCAAAAGTATATATTTTTACATATTCGGATGGATCATGGCCAATGTGATTTTTGAGAGTTGGAATCAACTCAAAATCATTTATGGTTGATTTTAGAAAAAATGTTTGAAGTGGTAAAAGCTACTGTCTTGTTATTTTTACTGAGGATGATCTAATTTTTCAAACAATTTAAATCCAATAGGAGTGTTTAAAGAATTTCATATACTTTCTATGAAAATTGGTTTCATTCCATTTGGTTTAGTGAAAATTTCTGAATTTATTTTCAAAGTTACCTACAATATAGTATTTTTAAATAAAAGAAAAACATAAGTTTGAATCTTTGGGCTACACACAGGAAATCTAACGCGCTGGCCCAACTACATGACATGCGCATGGCGGGCTGCACCGGGGATTGGTCCCACACGTCAGTGGATCATCTAACGCGAAGCGGTATCCTTTAATATAGACCGCACGATTAGAGCACGATTGTCAGCTCCGCGTCGTTGTCTCCGTCACACGGGGCGCACAAGATGCTAACCCTAGCGCTACGGCGGGGGTCGTTGGGGGCTTACCAGGGTTCCAACTAGGTCCAACGAGGTGGGCGAACGAGCGAGTCGACGACGGCGGTTCGTCAGGTGGTCGCGGCAGCTCCTAGGGCGGCTCCTAGCGCTGGTTCCTCTTCTCCACTACAGCGGCGGGCTCCGGTGAAATTCCGGCGGGTTGGTCCTCGCCTTGCTCCAGGGATGGGTTAAAGAGATTGTTGGGTGAGAGGGGAGTGGAATGGTGTGCGTTTTGAGGTAGGGGTGGGCTCTATTTATACTGCAACGAAGGGGGCACGACGGCATGGCTCGTGCTCGTCGGTGACGTTGTTACAGGAAGATATCGGTATGGCCAAGGGTGTAGGTCATCGCAGGGCTCCAGGGCGGTCGTCATGCGCACAGTGGCACGACGAGGTGCAGTCTCCATCGTTCTAGAATTTCCATGCTCTGCGGCGGTATCGTCGGCGTTCGTCACGGCGTATGGTGGTCATGGTACGCGCGGGGTCAAACGATCGTGTCTAGGAGATCGCTGGTGTCGCGGCGAACTTATTGGCGCAAGGAGAGAGCAAGGCGTGGCGTGTTTGCATGGGATTGCTCGGCGCTCTGGAGCGGCGATCGGCATGGTTGAGTGTTAAATGGGCGCGACTGCACTGGCGTCTTCACATGCGATCATTGGTCGAGGCATGGACAGGTAGGGGCGGTGAGGTCACAGCTACCTCCTAGACATCATGGGCGAGGGCGGCGCGGCGTGTGGCAGTGTGTCCGCGTCGGGGTGACATGGGTGAGCTTGGGTACCATTTCTACTGGTCACAACGGCGAGTGAGATGAGCTCAATTGCATGGGCTGGTACTAGGAGAGTTAAGGGCACGTCGTGGAAGCTCGGTGAGGTCACAAAGATGATCACAAGTTTGATCAAAACAATGAATAGTTGGTAGGGTTGTACTGTGATCACCAGGTGTTTGATTAAATGGCCGCAAGAACTAAACTTTCAAATTTTCAAGTTATTTTTGGTGGGTGTGATGTTCATAAGCTTGGTAGTCTCTCGGTGCAAGGGTTTTCTAAGTGGTGAAGGTTTTGATGGTTTTCCAAAAATGACTATCTTGATGCATAAGATAGATTCAATTTTGAATTGCCTCTCAAATGCATTTGGAATTGTTTTTGCAAGATTTGACAGCTCCATTGTGTTCAGTGTTACTTGGTCTAGCAAGGGGAGAAAATAAATGGAATTGTTTCTGTTTGAGATCATTTGCTAGAGATGCTCAAAGTGAGTTGGGTGTTAACTTTTGCAAAAATGACCATTAGCTCATATGCTTTATATATTGATTTCCTTTTGTCTTGATCTGGTTTGTATTTGACCTAGATGATATTGTTTTGATCTTTAAACCAATTCTCATCATTTACAACAATCAAACATGGCATTGCAAACATTCATACACATTCATACACACATGCATTAAGATAGTGTTTATTATGAAAAGCTTTTTTTAACCCTAATTTTGGTTGATTGGAAATTAATATCCTTATTAATATTTTTGAGATGTTACATGTAGGTTCAAAAAATGTAGCAAATTCCTGATTAGATGAACTAGGTATCTCCGGATTTGATGAGTTGGGTTTATCCTTCATAGGAAAGATATCCTCAAAGAAAGTCACATCAGTCGACTCCATGATTGTACCGACATGAATGTCAGGTACTTTAGATTTTACTATCAAGAATCTATAACCAATGCTATGGAAATCATAGCCTAGAAAAACACAATCAATGATTTTTGGTCCAAGCTTGCGCTTCTTGGGGATTGGTACATTAACCTTTACCAAACAACTCCAAGTACGTAAGTAAGAGAGTTTTAATCTTTTCTTCTCATATTCTTTGAATGGATTAATTTCTTTGGTCTTTGTGGGAACTCGGTTTAGGACATGACACGCAGTCAATAGTGCCTCCCCCACCATTCCTTGGAGAGACCCGATGTGTCTAACATGGCGTTAACCAAATCTGTTAGAGTACAGTTCTTTCTTTCGGCTACTCCATTTGACTGGAGTGAGTAGGGAGGCGTCCTCTCATGAATTATGTCATGTTCCGCACAAAAGGAATCAAACTCGTTGGAAAATACTCTCCACCACGATCAGACCTAAGCCTCTTAATCTTTTGATCAAGTTGATTTTCTGCTTCAGCTTTATAGATTTTGAAGAAACTCAAAGCCTCATCTTTTGATTTCAGAAGATACACATGAAAATATCTCCTAGAGTCATCGATCAAAGTCATGTCCACCTTTTGTTAACACACCATTCATCTCACAAAGATCGGAATGTATGAGCTCTAGTGGTGTTAAATTTCTCACTTCTAAAGCCGTATATGACTTGCGAGGTTGTTTAGCTTGCATGTAGACTTGGCACTTAGATCCCACAACAGTTGTGAAATCAGGGATTAAATTTATTTTGGCTAGCCGCGTCATACAACCAAAATTAATATGACAAACACGAGAGTGTCAGACATTTGACTCAAAATTCGTGTAGATATGATTAACAACTTTATTACAAATGTCTGACAGATATAAGCGGAACAAGCCTCCGCACTCATAGCCTTTAGCAACAAAGGTTCTATACTTCGAAATTACAAATTTATTGAACTTGAATACAATCTTGTAGCCATCTCGACACAGAAGAGATCCACTAATAAGATTTTTATTTATTGAGGGAACATGATGCACGTTCTTTAGGCGCATGGTCTTTCCCAAAGTGAACTTCAGATCGACCGCACCAACACCATGAACAGAAGCATGCAAGTCGTTCCCCATCAGCACGATTTGAGTTCCTCTAACCTGATATGAAAAATGGAAATATCAGAACAGACATGTACATTGGCGCCCATGTCAATCCACCAATCAGGAGAATGACATAATAAAAGAACAGTAGGTAATATAACATATCCAACATCTTTCATCTCAACATCGCTCATGACGACATTAGAAGTCTTGCTGCCCTTCCCATGCTGGAGCTTGTCAAAGTAGTTGGGACAAGCAGGAGCCCAATAATCAGGATCACCGCACACATGACAAGCACCTTTCTTCTTATCAGTCTTCGTCTTGAAGCTGGTAGACCGTGAGGCCCTATTCTTTCCATCGAACTTTCCTTTGCCATCAAACTTGCATTTGTTCTTGAACTTGTGAAACTGGAAGTTCCTTTTTTGTACCAGATTGGCATTAGAAACTCCCTCGGTACCTCGAGCACGTGTGTCTTTTGATCTTGCCTTCTCTTCCACATCAAGAGTCCCAATGAGATCTATCATGGAGAACTCGTCTTTTCTGCTTCTGAGAAGTAGCAAAATTCCTCCATGATTGGGGAAGCTTGGCAATAATGCCTCCGGCAACAAACTTGTCTGGTAACACACAAGTGAAGTGCTCAAACTCCCTGGCAAGTGATTGTTTTCATGAGCCTGCTCCATAATGGGGCGGTCATCAACCATCTTATAGTCATAGAATTATTCCATGACATATAGTTCACTGCCAGCATCGGAGACTCCAAATTTTCTATCGAGTGCATCCCACATATCCTTGCCATTGCTAAATGATAGATATGAATCGACAATATTGTCGCCAAGAATGCTGATCAAGGCAGCTTTGAAAGTGGTATCAAGTTTTTGGAATGCCTCTTCCTGAGCAGGATTAAGATCTCCCCCAGGTGCGCCATAGATGGCGTTATAGCAGCTCATGGTATGAAACCAGAGCACTGCTCTCGCACACCATTGTTTGTAATTGACACCTTCAAACACAGGTGGCTTCATAGAAGCAACAAAGTTACTTGGGGCAAATTGCCTGAAATAAGGTTTTTGGATTGTTGAGTAGAAGAGCAATTTACCAAGCGAATTAACCATAATAAACGCTAGATAAAACATGATTAGAATAATATAAATTATACTAATCATGTGAAATAGTGAATACATATTAAGACAGATAACCAAACAGATTGCAAGGCATAGAACTTGAGATACGATCAGAACAAGGTTGAGAAAGAGAATACACACGACAACAATAGTAGAGAAACCGCCAGCATTGGCACCGTCATCAGCCATATCGTTGAGGAAGAGGGTGCTGATGTTGGGGAAGAAGTCCTTGTTGGGGAAGACGTCGGTGCAATCGCTATCCGTGAAGGAGTCTGTGATGAAGCCAGTAGCCGCGCCAATAGAGCTCCCCAAAAACCTTATCGCCCTTCACTCGTACATGACTCGAAGCAACGGGGTCTTGGAGGCCTACTATCCCAGCTCATAGTGCACACCGCAAGATGGGATGGGGAAGACTAGGTAGCACAGTGCTCTGGAACTGGAGACACAAACGGATGTGGAACTGTGTGTCTGAGAGGAGGCGCGACCTCTATCTTATAGTCACGGAGGGAAGGCAGACAGACTGCACAGGAGGTGAAATGAATGGACGGAAGTTAAAGCAAACAGGCAGCAGCCAACCGAACAACCTCCACTCAATTCGTATTCATTTCCACTTAGCTCGTATTAAAAGTCCACTCGAGCAAAATGTTTCAGCTTCTATACAACTGATCATATACCATTCATGCGTGGCAAAATAAAGCTCGGCTCGGCGAGATTCCCACAACCCGCAACCCGTGGTGCGCGCGCATCGTGACGAGGCGTGGCGTGGCGAGGAGGAGGAGGAGCGCGCGTGTATATGTCTTCTCTTCTCAAGCTCGTACAAGTGGTGGAGGAGCTCTCCTTATAAGATGGTCCAACTTTCACTCAACTAGCAATGTGGGACTAAACATTTGTCCCAGCTCTTGCCTTGCATGAATGGGCCAAATGGGCCTCTAGGATTTCAGGATTTTATTGGCATATAATAAAAATAAATGGGCTGGGCCTATTTAGGCAAAAATTCCAACATGTTTCAGCACTCCGCAAGATGAATTATAAAGAAGCCTAATTAATTGGGAAGAGGCATCACACGATGAGGAAAGAGAAGACATGGATAATTACCTTGATTCCATTCGGGAAGCACAAAATCCACATGACTATGAAGAACTGGTAAGAAAAGGAGACGAAGAACCTCCGCCAATTGAATTGAAACGACTTCCAAACGATATGAGGTATGAGTTTTTAGATAATGAAAATAAATGCCCTCTTATTATTAGTAAAAATTTATCAGAAAATGAAACAAATAAACTCATTTCAGTCTTGATCAAGCATCGTGAAGAATTTGGATATACCCTAAGTGATATTAAAGGAATAGATTCTTCTATTGTGACACATAAGATTACCATGCTTGAAGATGTTGTACCAGTAGTTGACACACAGAGAAGGCTTAATCCGAAAATGAAGGAAGTAGTAAGAAAATAAGTTATATTCTTATTAGATGCCGGCATAATATTCCCATTTCTGATAGTAAATGGGTTAGCCTAGCTCATTGCATACCAAGACAAGGGGTATTGATGCTGCTATGAATGAGTATGGTGAGCTAGTTCCTATAAGACCTATTATTGGATATCGCATATGCATTGATTTTAGAAAACTAAACCGTGAGACACAGAAAAATCATAAACCTGTACCGTTCATGGATAAAATTTTAGAGAGACTTAGCAATAATTCTTATTTCTGTTTTCTAGATGGTTATTCCGGTTATTTCAAATTGCTATACAACCCGAAGATCAAGAGAAAACAACTTTCACATGTCCTTACAGTACTTATGCTTATATATTAATTCTATTTGGCTTATGTAATGCAGCTACAACTTTTCAAGAATGTGTTCTAAAAATATTTGATGATCTTGTTGAGAATACTATGGAAGTTCTAACAAATGATTTTGTTGTTTGTGGAACAACATTTGATAATTGTCTCTACAATTTAACCAAAGTTTTGCAGAGATGCAGGCAATCAAATTTAGTTTTGAATTGCGAGCGATGTCGATTCATGCAAAGATAAGGTAAAGTTTTTGGACATAAGGTTTCAGAAAAGGGTATAGAAATAGATAAGACTAATATAAATGCTATAGAAAATCTTCCAATACCTCAGGACATAAAAAACTTAAAAATGTTTATGGGACATGCAGGTTTTTACAAGCGTTTTATAAAAGATTTTGCAAAAATAGCTATGCCTCTCACTAACCTTCTTGAGAAAGAAATTCTATTCTATTTATACCATGATTGCATTGCAGCTTTTGAAAACCTTAAAAACAAATTTGTTTCAGCACCCATCATGCAATCTCCAAAATGGGATGAACTTTTCGAAATCATGTGTGATGCTAGTGACTATGATTTAGGAGCTGTGTTAGGACAGCGAGACGGAAAGAATTTAAATGTTATTCATTATGCTAGTAGGACTCTTAATAAGATTCGGAAAAAATATGCTACTACAGAAAAGGAGTTCCTAGCTATAATTTCTGCTTGTGATAAATTTAGATCATACATCATTAGTTCTAAGGTGATAATTCATACAGATCACCAAGCTTTGTGTCACCTCCTTGTGAAAAAGGATGCAAAGCCCAGGTTGATTAGGTGAGTTTTATTAATATAAGAATATGATTTGCAAATAGTAGATAGGAGGGGTAAGGATAATCCGGTAGCAGATCATCTCTTTAGGATGGAGGGAATAATTACTGACCCTGTACCTATAAATGAGTCATTTCCGGGAGAATATTTAGCAAGTGTTGAAATCACTGATCCCTGGTTTGCAGATTATGCTATCTTGCAGTAAAATTTATACCTCCTGGTATGACAAGAAATAAAAGAATGAAATTATTTAATGATCTTAAATATTACTTTTGGGATAATCCGTATTTATATCGTCATGGACCTGATGGGATGATTCAGACGTGTGTTCCTAACCATGAAATGAATGCAATTTTGCAAGCTTGTCATGACAGCCCATATGGAGGACATCATGCAGGCAAGTGAACTACAACGAATGTACTTCAATCCAGATTCTATTGGCCCAACTTGTTCAAGAACGCACATAGGTATATATAACATTGTGATGCTTGTCAAAAAAGAGGTAATATAGATAAGAGACAAGAGATGGCAATGGATTATAGTCTTATAATTGAACCATTTGATGTATGGGGAATGGATTATATGGGACCTTTTGTAGAATCAAATGGTTACATTCATATTCTTGTTGCTGTCGATTATGTCACTAAATGGGTTGAAGCTATTCCAACAAGCCATGAAGATGCGGCTACTTCAGTAAAAATGATCAAGGATGTCATATTCCACAGGTTTGGAGTTCCTAGATTTTTAATTACTAGCGGTGGTTCTCATTTTATGAAAGGATCTTTGAGGAAAATCATCTACAAATATGGAGTAACTCACCGTGTTGCTTCACCGTATAATCCTCAAACGAGTGGTCAAGTAGAACTCTCCAATAGAGAATTAAAGACCATACTCGAGAAGACGGTGGACAAATCAAGAAAAGATTGGTCATACAAGTTAAATAACACTCTTTGGGCATACCGTACTGTTTTAAAAAATCCAATGGGCATGACACCATATAATATGGTCTATGGTAAGGCATGCCATTTACCTTTAGAATTGGAAACATAAAGCCTTTTGGGCAATCAAGAACTTAAACTATGATTTTAAAGCAGCAAGGGAGAAACATTTATTAGATATTCATGCTTTAGATGAGTTTAGAAGTGAGGCTTATGAAAATGCTAGATTTTTTAAAGAAAAATTAAAAACATTGCATGATAGAAAATAAGGTTTTTAAAACTGGAGGCAAGGTGTTGCTCTATAACTCCCGTCTTAAGTTGTTTCTAGGAAATCTCATGTCAAAGTGGGAAGGCCCCTATATAGTTGAAGAAGCTTATTCATCGGGAGTAGTGAAGCTCCAGGGGAAAACACCTTCTCTTTCATGGGTGGTTAATGGACAACGCTTGAAGCATTATCGAGCAAAAGAAGATATAAGTGCAGTCACCATACGAGTGATCACCCCAGAAGAGGTGATTGAGCAAAGATATACAAGGAATGGCAACTGTAAGAAGGATAAAATCAAGATGAAATGAGCAACACTATGGTCAAGCTATTGACCATAAAAGAGCGCTTCTTGGGAGGCAACCCATGTGAAATAAAGGTTTGAGTAAGTTTTAAATTTTCAATTAAGTTTTAGTTAAGCTTGTGTTGAATAGGGAACACTTGAAGCTCTAGTGAAATAGAAGAAATTTGGTTATGCTAAAATCCCATCCAATGGATGTTAATGTTGGTCGAAAATTTAAACTGTCATTTTTCTGTTAAAACTCGGTATTTCATTAAGTTCCAGATTAATAAAGAATTCTCGGAGAAGCAGGTAATTTTTTATGGATATAATACCTTTAACGGCCAACTATATGGTAAGAATTAAATTTCCAGCCTTATAGCTGCGTTCGTATAGTTATCTACCCCATATTCGAAATTTTATTCCAGGGTACAGAAGATTTAATGACCAACTATACGGTAGGAAGAAAATTTTTGGCCATATAGTTGCGGTCGTATAGTTAGTATCACCATAGAGAAAAATAAATCTAGGTCGGTTAATAACTATACGGCGGGATCTATACGAGCCGCGGTCGTATAGTTGCTCGTTACGAATGGCGGCTAGGGTTTTTGGCCTCCCCTTTTAAAGTTGATCGCATCTAACGTTTTTTATTAAGTTTTCGCAGAGCTACAGCCTCTAGCCTCGAAAAATCACCGCCATCTCCATACAAGCCCCTTCTAATAATATCCGTGCAGCGAAGCCATGCAGCCTTTCCATGTCAATAAGATTTGTAGGAAGAAAGAAGAGAATCTCATGAAGAGGATCGAGGAAGCAGAACCTAAAGAAGCATCATCGTCATCCAGCTTGGAGATCAAGCCTCTCGCAAATTGGGAGGACATGTTCCCGCAAAGGATGGAGATGATGAGACAAGAAGATCAGAGAAGGATCAAGGATGAGTATCTCCCTAATCCTTACCGTCACAACATAGGATTTTATTATAAACCTCCTCTCGGTTCGTCACCTCTTAAACCTAAGAAGGTGCGGCAGGATGAGATTCATGATAAGATCTATCAATTGGAAAAGGCTTCAAAGGCATGTGATGAAACAATTGGAGAGGGGATTGACTCCTACTGGATGATGAGAAAAGACCTCGAGAAAAAGGTCAAGACATCGATGATAGAGTTGGTTTCTTGATTAAAACTGTTTTGGAGTTCATAGATGAGAAGAAATTCCTCCAGAAGAAAAGTTTGAAGCTTCAATACGACATGGCCGAGCTCAGCATCCGCCTCACAAGCATAGCTAAAGTTTGCAACACATGGGAAGAAGGCAATACTCTTCCTACCCAGGAGGAAGAATAGGTACCAACAAGGAGTTATTTGATCCCGCCTGGCTTGATTTCAAGCTTGGGGAGATCTTTAAGACATAGTAATCTATCTTATAAGTTTTATATTACTATTTTAGTTTTGCATTAGTTCGAGCTTAGAAATAAAGTTTGCATCATTTTAATTCCCTTAAGGAATAGTCGATCCCATTTATGAAATTCCGAGTTTATCATTATATATGGAGCGTTATTGAGTTTGTGCTTGTCTTATTGGATATATGAATGGCTTGATTATAATTTCACTTGCACTTGATGATAACACTAGGAGTCTTCCACACCATTCATATTAATGGAACATATAAAGATAATTTAGTCAATATGTTGTAAGTTGATGGTTTGATTTACAAAAAGTAAAAACAATCTAATCAGTCAAGTTGAGAAAGAAATCTTGAACAATGGAAAATTAAAATGCTATCAAATAAGAGTGAGAATAAGTCGAGGTAGAGTCTTCAAGTCATAAAGATGCTTCATATGCAACTGGAATTTGGTAATTGAGATCATTAAACTTTAAATCCCTACATGAAGTGGAATGTATGGCTAGCTCCTTTGCACAACACTTAAACAAAAGTGTGACATATATATATTATATATATATAAAGAAAGAAAGAAGAAGAGAAAGAAGAAAAAGAGCGAATGTGCAAAGAGCAAATAGGTATACACCATTGTCTTGTGGTAAGACAAAGAAGATTCTGAATCCCAGGTGAATATGTTAATCTTAAAACACTTGGGACTGCCTCGCTAACTCATTCGGTTAAACCGAAACACTTTACATCATATTGAGATTCATCTTTTGTGAACTGTTGATCACAAAGGTGTGTAAGCTTGTTAATATTATTCAGATGGTTTGAGTGAGGTACTATTCATGAACTTATTCCTATGTATATTATAGGATAAACACATGTTGCAACGGCCTTATTTATTTTATCGACTCAACTTCATGAATATGAGGATCACATTCATTAAGTCAGCCTTGCTCAGGACGAGCAAGAGTCTAAGCTTGGGGAAGTTGATGAGTGCATATTTACATCATATTTTATATTATTATTTTGCAATATAGTGGTAGGAACTTGGTATTTCACGGCGTTTGTACGCACCTTTTATGTTTATTTTCACCAGGATCAGGACATATGATGGATACAATAACACAACTTTTGGACTAGTTGTACTGGAGCGAAAAGGAGTAAAAAACAACATAAATCATTAAATTGGGAAATATCAATAACACCAGAAGAAAACCCGAAGCAATTGGAGGACATGGAAGATTTAACGACCAACTATACAGCGGGAGGAACTTTTCCGGCCGTATAGTTCCCGCCGTATATTTGGCGCCGACACCGCCTCCTAAAATAGTTTCACCCCGTGCAACTGGATCAGAGAGATGACATACAGAATACCCAGAAATCGCTGAAAACCTCACCTACGGAAGAGATCTGGAGGGGAAACTTGCCCTAGAGATCTATCTTTGCCCTAAGCAGATCTAGGAGGCCAAGGCATCGATCTCCATCTTCATCAACCGCTGCATCACCATCATCTCCATCCATCCCATCTAGATCTTGTTGTAATTCTAGCACTAGTTGTGGATTTATACAAGAACTATTCATCTATAATTATTTCCATTACCATTGCCATGATGCTGCTTGCCTCCATGTCTGAGTAGATCATCGATTCTTCGGGAGATGGAGAAACCCTAGCATATGATTGAGATGAGATAGAGATTATTATGTTATACATCATGATGTGTATATGTTAATTGTCTTCTTCTTGATGTTGAGAGTTGTGCATCTCTTTAATATTTGCCTCTTATAGGAACTTGATGAAGGAGATTACTTGTTGGTAGACGGAGGGATGATAGAACTTACTGTGACTATAAATTCGTTGTCATCCTTTACGTACTAACTTGGGGAAGCAGGAGAACTCATTAAGCCATGTCCATATCGCGGGAGAAATCCCTTAATAGCGGGATAATACGATTAATGTCGTTTATCTGTCAGCTGTGGTTATGAAGGACGATGTGAGCAGTGGTTCTGCCTATTCGTCCATATATGAAGCTCCTCCATATACATACATGTGATGAGAATATTTGTTATGATAATCTTGATTACTCAGTCTAAATTGCTAGCGGTGTATCCACTTCTCCCTGAGAATGTCTTTTTCCCTATTGTAGTTCCAAGCTTTCTTAAACACGCGATTACTACTTTCTTCATTAAATTTTACTTTACTTTAATTGCTTCGCTCAATCAAAAACCCCAAAACAATTCTACTTTTCTTGCATCTTATAATTATTTCTTAAGTGTTTCGTTTAGTTTTAGTTAAAAGCATTTTAGTCTTTCGCATACTGTTTACTGTGGGATTGATATCTTTATTTCAAAACTAGCTACAAACGATCTATGCACTTGCAGTCATCGGTACTCCATCTTTACATGCAATTTTTTTGCCCGACACCCATTAAGCAATATTGGCGAGGTGCCAGAAGCTAAAACAGATTGAACCAAATTCAACCACCCTTCAACACAACCTTTACAGTCAAGAATTTTTAGAATAACACTATGCTCAATCGTGTCAAACGCTTTAGTAAAATCAAGTTTCGGAACAATTGCTTTTTTTCTTGTCGTCTGCTTACACTAATGGATGTTTTTCTTTTGGGCTGCTGTGAACCCTTGGATCTCGCCAATACAACCTCATATGGTTTTCGTCCAAACACATTTCAAGTAATTGTAGTAAAACCTGGCTTGTTGACCTCTTTATGATTGAGACAAGATTCTGCGTTTTGAACTTCCATCCTGGAACGGAGATCTGGACCAAGGAAGGAATTTTATTATTCAACTCATAAGCCAAGGTAACACAATATTGAATTGTTATTAATTAATATGAACAAGGTCAAGTACTCTATGCTGAAATCGATTGACCATCTGTTTAGTCAAAAGTTTGAGGCAAGAATTAAGCAAAGAGAATGTTCTAAAATCATCAGGACCTGCAAAGGCTAAAATTTTGGGATTAAAGTAATGAGGGAAACATTGATGCTTTGTAAATTTACTTTGTATACTCCCAAAATTCATGACAGAATTTATAAAAAACGTACTTAATAATTGGCCAACTAATTTTAAAAATAGTCATATAAAACCATTTAGACCCGGCGCTCTATAATTTGGTAATGAAGCTACCGCTTTATAAATCACGTCATGTGTGAAAGCCTTCGAAAGACTAGCAAGATTATCCACTGAATCGATGTAAGTAGAAAAAACAAAAGAATTACCGGTATCCACCGAGACACCAAGTGTCCTTGAAACATTGCCTCAAAATACCATGTGATTAATCAAGTTGATATAAAATGTTACCGAGGAAGTGCCATGTGATTGCTTTTAGAAATGAAAGTAGCCATCAAACAATGTCATGATGTTTTTTCTGGTGGATGGCATGAGTTACGAGGAGTGAATGTTGTTAATATCATGCACTCCATATGTTTTAAAATATAAGATGTTTTAGCTTTGTAAAACAGACGTATCTAGACTTTTTTTAGTGTGTAGGTTCGCTCCAAACCTAAATGAATCTACACATTAAAAAAATCTAGATACATTTACTTCATAAAGCTAAAACATATTATATTTCAAAACGGAGGAAGTACCTGTCATTTTTGTGTTTTAATTTTCTAAATATTTTGTTCGGTATAATTAAGTTAGAGAGCGAGGATCTTGAGAAGGAAGATGTGAAGGTGGAAAAAGGTGACAAGAATGGATGAAAGGTGCTGGATAGAGAAGGTTTTAGCGAGGCATGAATGCCCTCCTAATTTGATGTCTCAAGATGAGACGACTAGACAAGGGATCGACAACAGGAGGCAATGCGGCGCCAGTCAATATCAAGGAAAGGAGACGACGTTCAACAAGAAGAGGCATAGGTGAAGACGAAGCATGACATGAAGACTAGGACATTGAGCAAGGGGCCACTTTTTTAGGGCATCTTCACCGGACCGACCTATTTGGTCGACTCAAACGGTCTGTTTATGTCCATTTGGGTCGATCCACGCTAGCTTTTGGCCGGGGTCCGGTCTATCCGGCCGACCGCGCCCAGCGGCGCGATCCATCTATCAGCTCTGTTGTTCATTGGCGCCATTGCTTGGCAAGGGGTTGCCAATCAGTTGAAAATGTTAAAATGACAAGAAAAAACACACAGATTGAGTATCAAACAACATGCTAGGCGTGTGCCATCGCCCTTTGGGCATCGCCAACAAGTGGTCAATGAATGTACAAAAGGGGGAAATATCATACACAAATGTCCACAAATGGCAGCTTCTTTGCCAAAAAAGTTACATCCACCGTCGCCATTTCTCTTTAGGCATCGCGAGCCCTGATGGCATGCTGCCTCTTCGCGATCCAAGCCCTGCGATCGGGATGCTATCCAGGTCGGTGAGCATGATTGTGTTCTCCTCAGCCATGATCTTGCCTTCGGCCTCCTTGGCCTTCGCCTCGGCCTTCAGCACCCTAGACCTGGCCTCGGCCTCCTTGACCTTGGCTTCGACCCCTGTCGCCTTCGCCTTGGCCTCGATCTCCATTAGCCCAGCCTTGGTGTTGGCTTCCTTCACCTCGATGGACCTCGTCTGCAGCACGACAAAGGTCTTGGCGGCTGCCTATCACATCCCAAAATTTTCCAAATTTTGAAATGTGAAAAATAAATAAACAAAAGAAATAATTGTTAAAATTTAGGGTAAAAAGAAACTTTTGATTCGAAATGGAAACATCAAAACCCTACTTGAACAAATTTGAATAAAATGGAATCCAACAAATTTCAATCAATTGAAATGCATTCATCAATGAATGTATCTTGAAATTTAAACTTGGGAAAATAAACCAAAACCCTAATGGAATAAATCATTTCCAATATCTCTCTAAGACTAAGGATTTGTTCCATATAAAAATTTAGCAACAAACATTTATAAAAGATAAAAATGATGAACAAAAATATTATAAAACCATAGATATTGGTTTCATTCAATTTGGAGCCATGGATAAAAACTTATGAATTTAATAAGATAAAAGGAATTATTTTCCAAGGCTAATAAAGCTCCTAACTAAAATCCATGCCAAATTGTGAGCAAAATAATACTAAAAATGATTTAAAAATATAAACAAATATTAAATAAAATTATACAAATTGGAATCACCAATTTTGGATCTATAAATAAAAAGATATGGATTTTATAAGGCAAAGAAAAAAAATATAAGGAATATTTAAAAGCCAAATTAAATCTTGGCCAAATCCATAAGAAAATGGAATAAAGATAATCCAAATAAAATAAAGGGATAAAGAATATTCAAATAAAAGTATATGTATATGGAATTAAACCATATTCTAATTATATTTAAATGGAGACAAAATCCCTAAGGTAAATGATTAATAAATCATGGGAAAAATAATGGAAATTGCCAAGTGGATTAAAATTTATCTAATTGACTTCAAAATAATAAAGAATTATTTGAATAAATAATATGGAGTAGAACCATATTTAAATCTTATTTAAAATAAAGACAAAATGTCTATTTAAAATAAATAATAAACCCTAAGAGGATAAAAAAATTATTCTAAAATGGACTTTAGAATACATAATTAAACAGATTAAAAACCTAATAAATATTTGGAAAATATTTGAAAAGAAATCTGAAATCAAAAGAGTGGTTGAATTTGAAAACAGAAAAACAGAAAAGAAAAAGTTCCTGAGAGAAACAAAATAAGAAAACAACCAACCCAGCCCAACTAGCCCAGCAAGAGCCCACCTCTCTCCTCACCCGAACCGTTTTCTTTCACTCGCCAATGAACCCATGCAGTCACTGACGTGACGACCCCACGCGTACCCTCTCTTTTTCGCTGACAAACAGACCCCACAGCCAGGTCGTCGTCTCCACCATGCAGGTTGTTCTTCCCCAAACCCCGTCGTCGTTTGTGCTCTAATTTCGCGATGTAAATTCCGTGAATGCGCCCATAACTCGCCCCGTTACCTCTCCCATTTAAGATCCCACGTATCCTCTCCCTTTTCCCCAGTCATAACCCCACTGGAGCCACCAGGCTGCTCCGATTTCACTCGAAACCCTACTGCCTCTGACATGTTCCTCGGCTGAATTACGGCTACGTCGACCCTCCCCACTACCCCTAGCCTCCACGAGCTTTCTCGCCAGCGTCCCCTGCACCTGCCCATAGTCCCAACTCGCTCGCGCGTGCCCCGCAGCCTCGGCAACGTCTTCGACAGAGCGCCACCGCCTCCTGCAGCAACTCTGGCGACGCCCCCTGGTATTTTCCGACCTCCTCTCTTCCTCTCATTGATACGCGTGTGATCACCGACCCCGTGCGCATCTAACACAACCTTTTTTTTGTCTTAGTGCGGTCCGTAACGTTGCCAACGACGACAGCCGGAGCACAGCGTCGTCAACAACATCTCCGGCGAGCAATCCCCTTGGCTCCCGTGCGCCCCTTGGACTACGACGAACACCTCGAGCTTCAGCACGTCGCGGCGAACACAGTGAGCAACTTCCCCCTCTCCCTTGCTTCATGTTTTCATCGGAACACTTCTTCCCGAGCGCGCCGCCGCCGTCCACCGTCGCAGCGCCGCCAGTTTGTGGTTGAATCGATTAGAGCCGTTAGATTTTGATCTTGCGGATGCGATAGATTAACTTATCAAAACGGTAAGGATCAATCTGATCCGTGCAATGCAGTTTAAATCCCGCGGCCTGTGTTAGTCAATCCAGCCGAACCGTTTTCAGCCAATAGGATACAGACACGTGGCCTAGACTTTGTTTTAAAAACAGAAATATTTCTATTAGATATTTAGATTTGAAAAATTCATAACTTTAGATCTACACGTCCAAATTTTGCAAATTTTATATCACTGGATTCAGAAAAATGTGAACTTTCCAACCATGCCCTTATTTTAGCATTTTTCTTCAGGAAAATTGATTGTTTTTACAGAAACTTGTTTAGGCCTATTTTGGTTATAAAATTTATTCTAAATTTTTTTTAGGGTAAAATCTTTTGCAAATGTTTTGTTTTGAACCTATTGATCATAAAAACCAACTTTTAGATTTAAAAACATATTTTGTGACACTAAGGAATTATTCCTTTGAATAAAAAGCTTTTCTAGTTAAATAAGAATGGTGTTTGATTTAAAAATGATTTTTGAGTGAAACCTTTTGGAAATAGATTTGTTTTAAACAATTTGACCATAAACACTAACATTTGTGTTTAAAAATATATTTGTCAAACACTAGAAAATTATTAATTTGATTTAAATCATTTCTAGCAAATCAAAAATGATTTAAATGGCCATTTTCACTAACTTAATTTCAAATGGTTTTGCCACTTTTATAAATGACCAATAGGTGTTTTAAAATGTTTATAACCTATTAGAAACCACCTTTCCAAATAAAACAATCTTTTGCATGCTTGCATGCATTGTTTTGTTTTCTTTATTTTATGTGATGAATTGTTTGAATGCTAGTGGAATATGTGCTTGCTTGATTGAATTATAGTGAACTTTGAAGAGTGTGACTATTAAAAGAACAAGGAGTGAATCTATATTCTCTACTAAAATGGCAAGTGGTGCTTCATACATTTTGTCCTAATATTTTGACTATGCATTAGTGATATTTCAAAGTAGGACTTGCATGAAATTGTCTATGTGTTAACTATGCCATGGGAAATCCTAGTAGATGATGCCTTAGCAGAATTTTCCCTAAGTTAAGATTCCTAATACTATCATGCTTAGCCTAGCTAGTAGAAAACAAGGGTGGATTAAATTCATGCTATGAAATATTTCTAAGTCTATGACTTGTGTTTTGTTTAATAAAACAACTATGTGAATGAAACACATGGGTGGAATGGTGAGAATGGATTTATGTTGAGTGGTTACACAGGGCCAATAAACTGGTAAAAACTTATGTATCACACTTGTGGAAAGCCACCCAGGAACAAAGAGATTTGACATGTCAAATTTTGAGAAGCTTCAAGTGCAGCCACTTGGCATTATGGGCTCTTCCTGGATCATATAGGTTGCAATAACTTAGCTAGATGGACAGTTGGTGGTAGGGGTGACAGGTTTGGGAAAGCGTCCATTATGGTCTAAGGGAAGGCTTTTGAAAGATCTTGTCTCGATGCATGTCGAGTATTGTGGGGAAAGTGCACCACCTCTCGAGAGAGTAAAATCTAAGTACTTAGCCGTGTCCCCGGCAATGGACAATTTGAGCATCAAGATAGGGAAGCTATCAAGTATCTCCTCATCCCAATTTCTAAGTTAAAAGCTTGTGGTTGAACAAGGGTAAAGGTTAACCAATATTGATTGGTTGTTCCTTGGGTGATTTTGATAAACAAAAACTTAGTGTTTTCAACTTATAAGGAAAACATTATTTTGAGCAAAGAAAGCCTAAGCTCCACTTAGCCAAATGCATATAGATGATAGATACCACTACTATACCATAGTATCACTTGCCAATACAATTCAAATGTATTGACCCTTGTGGCTGTAACTTATTATGTTGCAGGTTTGTTTGATGTTAGTGAAGTATGTTGAATAGGATTACAAGTCTACAACCAACATGATTGCCTGTGGCACTTTGAAGATGAAGGACTCCATGCTATATAGTTATTTCTGCTGCATTGTAATGAGATAGACAAATGAGCTATGTAAGATGTAATGAATTATTTTATTCCTGGTTATAAATTTGTATTATGACCTTTGTTTCTTAATATTACATCTTAAAATGTGGATGCTAGCTATTGATCTAGGGACTAGCATTGTAAACACAGGGATCTCTACCTTATTAAAGGTTGGGACCTCTACAGATGGTCTAAGGGAAGGCTTCTGAAAGATCTTGTCTCGATGCATGTCGAGTCTTTTGGGGAAAGTGCACCACCTCTCGAGAGAGTAAAATCTAAGTACTTAGCCATGTCCCTGGAAATGGTAAATTTGAGCATCAAGACATGGAAGCTATAAAGGATCTCCTCATCCCAATTTCGAAGTTAAAAGCTTGTGGTTGAACAAGGGTAAAGGTTAACCAATATTCATTGGTTATTCCTTGGGTGATTTTGACAAACAAAAACTTAGTGTTTTCAACTTATAAGGAAAACCTTATTTTGATCAAAGCAAGCCTAAGCTCCACTTAGCCAAATGCGTATAGATGATAGATACCACTACTATACCATAGTATCACTTGCCAATACAATTCAAATGTATTTACCCTTGTGGCTGTAACTTATTATGTTGCAGGTTTGTTTGATGTTAGTGAAGTATGTTTAATAGGATTACAAGTCTACAACCAACATGATTGCCTGTGGCACTTTGAAGATGAAGGACTCCATGCTATATAGTTATTTCTGCTGCATTGTAATGAGATAGCCAAATGAGCTATGTAAGATGTAATGAATTATTTTATTCCTGGTTATAAAGTTGTATTATGACCTTTGTTTCTTGATATTACATCTTAAACTATGGATGCTAGCTATTGATCCAGGGACTAGCATTATAAACACAGGTATCTCTACCTTATTAAAGGTTGGGACCTCTACAGATGGTATCAGAGCACTGTGTTGCCTGTAAGATTGTAACCCTAGGATTGGACAAAACCCCTTAGAAAAATAGGAGTTGTATTTGTTCAAAACTATTTACAAACAATCTAGTAAACTCTTTCCTCAACCTTTTTGGTTTTGATCCTACATCTCTCCCATTTCAAACTTGATGGACAAAGACCTCAACATGAGCAAAGACTTCAACTTGAGCAAAGGACTTCACCAACTCAAATGACTTCAACTTCACCATCACCAATGACTTCAACTTTAGTTTCATCAAGGACTTCAACTTGGACATCACTAAGGACTACAAGTGAGACAAGAATAATACTCAAGACTTGAAGACTAAAAAACACAACTCAGAAGGAACCATCATCACCTTTGAAGTTTGTGACCAAGATGCAAGAATTTTTTCCAAGGAAACCAAGATATCATTCATGAAGAAACAACTAAGAAGAATGGAATGATCTCAAGTGAACCCTATAGTTGGACCACCATACTAATGTTTAGTTTAGATCAAACACACCAACTTATGTCGTGTAGCAAAAATATTTTGTTGCCTAAAAATGTGCTTAAACCTTGTTGTTTGAGTGGTATGTTTGTTTGTCATTGCTTGCACATTGTTTGTGAATTGTTGTGTGTATTAGAATTCTTCTCTAGAAATCTTTTGCCTATTCTAATCCCAATCCAACCCAAACAGATGACTTCTCCAAGAAACTCCAACATCAAGAATGGTGACAACAACAACCAAGGGATGCACATGAGAGAACAACTTCTAGCAACTCAAGCCCAGATGACCCAAGTGACAACTCAATTTTTAGCCAACAACAATGAGCTAGACCCAACCATGTTGGAAACCCAATCCCAATTGTTGCAAAGGATGACCAATCAAATGATCAACCTGATAGACACCCATTCTCAAGGAGATTGTGACAACAAGGATATCAAGGATGATATTATAGAAGGAACTCAAGCTTGCAATATTTGTGAAGACATGGAACACACTTACAAAGAGCATGATGATCAATGCCCTAATTATGAAGAGAAACATCCAACTAAATAATGCCCCACATCTCAAGTGACTTGTTTCCTATGTGAAGGTAATGATCATGTCCCTATCCAATGCCCCATCTATCCTATAGTTCAACAAATGAAACAAGATGGAATGCATCAAATGTTTGGAAACCTCCATAAGGGAACAACTTCTACCAAAACAGATGAAGGCAAAGTCAGAACCATGCCTCATAAGGCCACATCCAAAGTGACCACAAAGTGTTGCTACTCTTGTGGAGAAGAAGGTCATATCTCTAGTAACTGTCCCAAGAAGAGAGAAAGATTTCCCACCTTTGAGGTGAGATATGAAGAACATGAACTAGAAGAACTACTAGCTTTGGAGAAACCCAAGAAGAAGAAGAAATGCCCCAACCCTATCAAGAAGGACATTAGCCAAGTGCAATGTTACAATTGCAAAGAGATGGGACACTATGCATCACATTGTCCAAAAAAAGAAGAAAGATATTAGCCAAATGATGTGTTTCAAATGCAAAGAGCTAGGACATTATGCAAACAAGTGCCCAGAGAAGATACATCAAGATCCCAAGTAAGCCAAGATGTAATCTAGTTGAAAACCTTTTTAAGGGTGGTAGTACTCTAGTTGTCTTGAAGCCAACTTGTAAACTCTAGCCTTACCAAATCTCGGGACGAGATTTCTTTTAAGGGTGGTAGCCTGTCACATCCCAAAATTTTCCAAATTTTGAAATGTGAAAAATAAATAAACAAAAGAAATAATTGTTGAAATTTAGGGTAAAAAGAAACTTTTGATTCCAAATGGAAACATCAAAACCCTACTTCAACAAATTTTAATAAAATGGAATCCAACAAATTTCAATCAACTGAAATGCATTCATCAATGAATGTATCTTGAAATTTAAACTTGGGAAAATAAACCAAAACCCTAATGGAATAAATCATTTCCAAGATCTATCTAAGACTAAGGATTTGTTCCATATAAAAATTTAGCAACAAACATTTATAAAAGATAAAAAATGATAAACAAAAAATATTATAAAACCATAGAAATTGGTTTCATTCAATTTGGAGCCATGGATAAAAACTTATGAATTTAATAAGATAAAAGGAATTATTTTCCAAGGCTAATAAAGCTCCTAACTAAAATCCATGCCAAGTTTTGAGCAAAATAATCCTAAAAATGATTTAAAAAGATAAACAAATATTAAATTAAAATTATAACAATTGGAATCACCAATTTTGGATCTATAAATAAAATGATATGGATTTTATAAGGCAAAGAAAAAAAATAAGGAATATTTAAAAGCCAAATTAAATCTTGGACAAATCCATAAGAAAATGGAATAAAGATAATCCAAATAAAATAGAGGGATAAAGAATATTCAAATAAAAGTATATGGAATTAAATCATATTCTAATTATATTTAAATGGAGATAGAATCCCTAAGGTAAATGATTAATTATAAATCATGGGAAAATAATGGAAATTGCCAAGTGGATTAAAAGTTATATAATTGACTTAAAAAGAATAAATAATTATTTGAATAAATAATATGTATTAGAACCATATTTAAATCTTATTTAAAATAAAGACAAAATGTCTATTTAAAATAAATAATAAACCTTAAGAGGATAAAAGAAATTATTCTAAAATGGACTTTAGAATACATAATTAAACAGATTAAAAACCTACTAAATATTTGGAAAAGATTTGAACAGAAATCTGAAATCAAAAGTGTGGTTGAATTTGAAAACAGAAAAATAAAAAAGAAAAAGAAAAAGTTCCTGAAATAAAAAATAAGAAAACAACCAACCCAGCCCAACCAGCCCAACTAGCCCGGCAGGAGCCCACCTCTCTTCTTCCCCAAACCGTTTTATTTCACTCGCAAACGAACCCGTGCAGTCACTGACGTGACGCCCCCACGCGTACCCTCTCTCTTTCGCTGACAACCAGACCCCACAGCCAGGTCGTCGTCTCCACCCCGCAGACCGTTCTTCCCCAAACCCTGTCGCCATTTCTGCTCTAATTTCATGATGTAAATTCCCGTGAATGCGCCCATAACTCACCCCGTAACCTCTCCCATTTAAGCTCCCACGTATCCTCTCCCTTTCCCCCAGTCATAACCCCACCGGAGCTACCAGGCTGCTCCGATTTCACTCGAAACCCCACTGTCTCCGACGTGTTCCTCGGCCGAATTACGGCGACGTCGACCCTCCCCACTACCCCTGGCCTCCACGAGCTTTCTCACCAGCGTCCCCTGCACCTGCTCGTAGTCCCAACTCGCTCGCGCGTGCCCCGCAACCTCGACAACGTCTTCGACAGAGCACCACCGCCTCCTGCAGCAACTCCGGTGACGCCCCCTGGTATTATCCGACCTCCCCTCTTCCTCTCGTTGATACGCGCGTGATCACCAACCCCGTGCGCATGTAATGCAACCTTTTTCTTGTCTTAGTGTGGTCTGTAACATCGCTAACGACGACAGCCCGAGCACACCGTCGTCAGCAACATCTCCGGCGAGCAATCTCCTTGGCTCCCGTGTGCCCCTTGGACTACGACGAACACCTCGAGCTTCAGCAGGTCGCGGCGAACACAGTGAGCAACTTCCCCCTCTCCCTTGCTTCCTGTTTTCACTGGAACACTTCTTCCCGAGCGTGCCGCCGTCATCCACCGTCGCAGCGCCGCCAGTTTGTGGTTGAATTGATTAGAGCCGTTAGATTTTGATCTTGCGGATGCGATAGATTAACTTATCGAAACGGTAAGGATCAATCTGATCCGTGCGATGCACTTTAAATCCTGCGACCTGTGTTAGTCAATCCAGCCAAACCGTTTTCAGCCAATAGGATACAGACACGTGGCCCAGACATTGTTTTAAAAACAGAAACATTTATATTAGATGTTTAGATTTGAAAAATTCATAACTTTAGATCTACATGTCCAAATTTTGCAAATTTTATATCACTGGATTCAGAAAAATGTGAACTTTCCAAACATGCCCTTATTTTAGCATTTTGCTTCAGGAAAATTTATTGTTTTTGCAGAAACTTGTTTAGGCCTATTTTGGTTATAAAGTTTATTCTAAAAATATTTGTAGGGTAAAATCTTTTGCAAATGTTTTGTTTTGAACCTATTGATCATAAAAACCAACTTTTAGATTTAAAAACATATTTTGTGACACTAAGGAATTATTCCTTTGAATAAAAAGATTTTCTAGTTAAATAAAAATGGTGTTTGATTTAAAAATGATTTTTGAGTGAAAACTTTTGGAAATGGATTTGTTTTAAACACTTTGACCATAAACACTAGCATTTGTGTTTAAAAATATATTTGTCAAACACTAGAAAATTATTACTTTGATTTAAATCATTTCTAGCAAAACAAAAATGATTTAAATGGCCATTTTCACTAACTTAATTTCAAATGGTTTTGCCACTTTTATAAATGACCAATAGGTGTTTTAAAATGTTTATAACCTATTAGAAACCACCTTTCCAAATAAAACAATCTTTTGCATGCTTGCATGCATTGTTTTGTTTTCTTTATTTTATGTGATGAATTATTGGAATGCTAGTTGAATATGTGCTTGCTTGATTGAATTGTAATGAACTTTGAAGACTGTGACAATTGCAAGATCAAGGAGTGAATCTATATTCTCTACTAAAATGGCAAGTGGTGCTTCATACATTTTGTCCTAATATTTTGACTATGCATTAGTGATATTTCAAAGTAGGACTTGCATGAAATTGTCTATGTGTTAACTATGCCATGGGAAATCCTAGTAGATGATGCCTTAGCAGAATTTTCCCTAAGTTAAGATTCCTACTACTATCATGCTTAGCCTAGCTAGTAGAAAAAAGGGTGGATTAAATTCATGCTATGAAATATTTCTAAGTCTATGACTTGTGTTTTGTTTAATAAAACAACTATGTGAATGAAACACCTGGGTGGAATGGTGAGAATGGATTTATGTTGAGTGGTTACACAGGGCCAATAAACTGGCGAAAACTTGTGTATCACACTTGTGGAAAGCCACCTAGGAACAAATAGATTTGAGATGTCAAATGTTGAGAAGCTTCAAGTGCAGCCACTTAGCATTATGGGCTCTGCCTAGATCATATAGGTTGCAATAACTTAGCCAGATGGACAGTTGGCGGTAGGGGGTGATAGGTTTGGGAACGCGTCCATTATGGTCTAAGGGAAGGCTTCTGAAAGATCTTGTGAAAGAACATGTTGGGCCCCCTATGTGTGGTTTTGGTAATTAATGACAATCTTTATGGACTAATGTGTGTATTAAGTTATACTTGTAGGATTTGTCCATTGGCATCGCTTGGAGCATGTGTTGGCTTCAAGGTCGATGAAATGCAAAGAAGATATGTTGTGCAAGCTCAATATGCGAGGTCGATGATGAGGAAATAAGAAAGGTGTTTCATCTTGAGAAGGGCAAGACCGTCTACATCGAGCTCAAGTGGAATGCTCAAGTCAAAGGTATAATCTTGATAGGTTTTCCCTTTTGTCGGTCTCTTGTTGTGTGTAGGAGACCGGGTTTAGGATAGATAACCGTACTATCAAGAGGGGCTCTAGTATGAGTAATTCGGTCACATCGTTCGGAGAGAGTTGAAACCTTTGCATACTTGCATCATAACATTTGGTATTATCCATGTGAGGATATAGAGCTTGTGGTAATATCCATAACAAGCTCTTGTTCATCAAAATCGGATCTCCCATATGTATCTTGTAGCGATTTTGATTTATGCGGCTTTTCGGTTTCTCCCAAGTGAGGTATCTCACATTATATTAATTGATACACTCCCACTTGGTGATAATCAATATTTCCACTTTTTATTGGAATGCCCTTGTTGTCCTCTATCCAACGCAATTGGAATCGGGTCAATCGGAGTCTCCAATCAAAAGTTATGACCGTTTGTATATTTGCTTTATTGAAATTGAAAAAGAAAAAGAAAAATATCTTGTCTGGGCCGAGCGGTACTACCGCAGCCCATTACGGCTCGTGCCTGGCGCGCACAGCCCACTTCAGTATGGCCTGGTACCATTTTCCGGTCCTACCGGACCGCCCCGGTAGTACCGCCCGGTTGGACCGGTACTACCGGCTGGCCTAGATTATTTTTTTCAGATCCAGATCTCACTGGGCCTGCTCGCTGCACTCGCCTCCCTGCACTCGCTCGCTCGCACTGTCGCCGCCGCCAGATGCGTGCGCTGGGCCCCGCCGACCCCGCGCGCTGCCGCTTTTCTCGGCCAGGTCGCGCCCCCCGTTGACTTCCCGTCCCGCTTGCTGGCTCCCGCGCGCTTGCCTGCCATCTCGCTTGCTGTGCACGCACGCGCCCGCTGTGGCCCCACTCGCCTTGCTCTGCTGGCTGCCGCTGCTCGCTGGGGCCAGCTGCCTCCTGCCATGCGCGTGTGCTGGCCCGCAGCTTGCCTGCTCTGCTGCTTGCTGCGCGCTTGCTTGCCTCGATCGCTGCTCACTCGCTGCACTACTGCGCGCCCAGCTCGCATTGACTCGCATGCGTTCGCTTTTTCCTGGCACATGCGGTAGTACCGGTCAAAACCGGTACTACCGGTCCATTCTGTAAAATGCCCAAACGGCTAGTTTTTCTGGGGCCATTATTTAAGCCCCTTGCCCGTTTTCAGTTTAGTTAGCTCCTCCCTTATCTATTAGGCTAAACTTTGTCCACACTTGCTCTATATCTTAAAGCTTGCCTAATCTTTTCCCTCCGATGATTCTTGCCCATATTTGAGTGGAAGAGAGAGGAGATCTAGACCCACGTTTTGACCTAACCGATTCATCTCTTTGTGAGTGCATCTTTGGGGATCTAGATTTTGGGGATTTTGTGTCTCTCTTTGATTCCTCCTCTCTTGTTCCCCCAATAGCTTTAGTAGCTTTGTTGGAACTTGAGAGTGAGGGATTTGGGCATCTTTGTGGTGTTCTTGCCATTTGCATTTGGTGCATCGGTTTGAGTTCTCCTCGGAGGATTTGGTTTGAGTTGCTCATTGGAGCTTGTCCCTCTTGGGTTCTTGGAACCCTAGACGGTTTTGTGGCCTTGGTGGCATTGTGGCCTTGGTGGCATTTGTTGAGGCCTTTTGTGGCGTTTGTTGGGAGCCTCCAATTAAGTTGTGGAGAAGTGCCCCAACCTTGTGAGAGGTTCCGGTTGCCACCGACAAGTGCACCGATAGTGGAAGCGTGGATCGATCCCGTTGGGGTGAGATTCACCGGAGAATAAGGGAGGCCTTTTGTGGCGTTGGTGGTTTGATACCACCCCCTCTCCAAACGAGACATACTCCATGTTGGGAGGAACTCGGTAAAATATCGGTGTCCCCGCGTGCCTCGGTTATGTCTATACCCGAGCTCTTTACTTATGCACTTTACATTGTGATAGCCTTCGTGCTTGAAGTACTATATATCTTTCTATCACTTTGTTGCTTGTATTGCTTAGCATAAGTTGTTGGTGCACATAGGTGAACCTTAGTTGTTCTAGGTTGTGCTTAACAAAGTAAACACTAGTTTTATTCCGCCTTTGTTGAGCCACTCTAGGAAAAGTTTTAATCGCCTATTCACCCCCCTCTAGGCGACATCCGTATCCTTTCATCTTGTCTCGATGCATGTCGAGTCTTGTGGGGAAAGTGCACCACCTCTCGAGAGAGTAAAATCTAAGTACTTAGCTGTGTCCCCGCCAATGGACAATTTGAGCATCAAGACATGGAAGCTATCAAGGATCTCCTCATCCCAATTTCTAAGTTAAAAGCTTGTGGTTGAACAAGCGTAAAGGTTAACCAATATTCATTGGTTGTTCCTTGGGTGATTTTGACAAACAAAAACTTAGTGTTTTCAACTTATAAGGAAAACCTTATTTTGAGCAAAGCAAGCCTAAGCTCCACTTAGCCAAATGCATATAGATGATAGATACCACTACTATACCATAGTATCACTTGCCAATACAATTCAAATGTATTAACCCTTGTGGCTGTAACTTATTATGTTGTAGGTTTGTTTGATGTTAGTGAAGTATGTTGAATAGGATTACAAGTCTACAACCAACATGATTGCCCGTGGCACTTTGAAGATGAAAGACTCCATGTTATATAGTTATTTCTGTTGCATTGTAATGAGATAGCCAAATGAGCTATGTAAGATGTAATGAATTATTTTATTCCTGGTTATAAAGTTGTATTATCTTTGTTTCTTGATATTACATCTTAAACTGTGGATGCTAGCTATTGATCCAGGGACTAGCATTGTAAACACAGGGATCTCTACCTTATTAAAGGTTGGGACCTCTACACTGCCTATTTCTCTTTTTGCCGCCTCTCCTCCCTCTCAGCTATGGCCTCTTACTTCTTCTCTAGGATCTTCTTCAAGGTTTCCTGGAATGCCAAGGAACCAGCCTGGCGGTCGAGGTCGGCCTTCGTGGCCTTGTGCCCACCAGGGCGGCGGGCACGACCAACAGTCCTGTCGCTTGCAGAGGTGACGAAGCCTTCATCATTGTTGTCATCTAGGTCGACGACACCGCCCGTCGAAGCATTGCTCTTGCCCTTCTTCTTGTTATTCATTTCTCTCCAAAGGGAAAATCTATAGAGTGATGTGGCTCAGATCACTATAGAGCTTCGTTGGGAAACCCCAAAAGGAAGGTATGATGAGCACAACAGTAAGTCTTCCCTCAGTATGAAACCAAGGTTATCGAACTGGTAGGAGGAAGGAAACGACTCAAAGGTGTTGCTAGCAACTTGGAATCCTGCACAACACAAACTCAAGACTTTGCCCCAACAAACAGTGAGGTTGTCAATCTCATCGGTTTGCTGAAAACAAAGGATTAACCGTATGGTGTGGAAGGTAATGGTTGCTCGTAGAAAGTAAACAGTAACAGTGGATGAAGTATCAATGGTAAAGATTGGACCGGGGTCCACCGTTCACTAGAGTTGTTCTCCTTAAGATAACATAACATGCTGGGTAAACAAATTACAGCGGGGCAATTGACAGGACAAAGCAAGGCATAACAATGCAATACTAGACATTCATGATCCTATGAGATTTGATTGGGCATTACAACAATATACATAGACCGCCATCCAACTGCATCTATGACTAGTAATCCACCTTCGGGTTATCATCCGAACCCCCTCCAGTATTAAGTTGCAAGCAACGGATAACTGCTTTAAGCAATGTGTGTAAAGTAAACAATACAATTGTTCCATGAACAATAGATTGTTGTTTTCACCCTAGTAGCAACAACACATCTACAACCTTAGAGATTTATGTCACTTCCCCAGATTCAATAGAGGCATGAACCCACTATCAAGCATAAATACTCTCTCTTGGAGTCACTAGCATCTACTTGGCCAAGATAGCTACTATAAACGGAGAGCATGCAAGATCTCAAACAACACAAACATTATAGAATCAACAAGATAGAATCATTAATCAATCTGACATAGTAATCTCAATATCCACCGGATCCCCGCAAACACAACATGCATGATTACAAATAGATGATCTTGATCATGAACGGAGCTCACAAGATCTAAAAATGGTACCACAAAGGAGGAGAAACAACCACCTAGCTACTGTATGGACCCATAGTCCAAGGTGGAACTACTCAGGCATCATACTGGAGGCTGGCACGGTGATGAAGAAGGCCTCTGGGATGATCTCTCCCCTCCGGCAGGGTGCCGTGAAGAGCTTCAGATCCCCCCCGATCTAGGGACAATGCTGGCGGTGACTACGGACTGTTTCATGGAGATCTGATCGGGTCCTTAGGGTTTTGGCATCGGGGTTTCTTATAGGCGAAGAGGCAAGGCAGGAGGGCGGCCAAGGGGCCCACACCCTGCCCAGGCATGGTCCAGGGTGGGCGCACGTGTGGGGGGTGTGGCCACCCTGTGGCTCCCCTCTGGTCGTCCTTCGGTCTCTGTGTTCGTCTCGATGAAATATTGACTTTGGCTTTTGTCCCGTCCAATTTCGAGAATATTTCGTACTAGCTTTTCTAAAACCAAAAACAGCAGAAAATAGGCAACTGGCACTATGGCATCTTATTAATAGCTTAGTCCCAAAAAATGTATAAAAACACCTCAAAGTGTAGACAAAGCATAGCAAAGTGGATACTAAACAAGCATGGAACATAAAAAATTATAGATACGTTTACGATGTATCAAGCATCCCCAAGCTTAACTCCTGCTTGTCCTCGAGTAGGTAAGTGATAAAAAGAATAATTTTTGAGGTGACATGCACTATCACAATCAAGATCAAACCATTTGCAATCATTGAAAGCTGGGATCAAAGTAATCTGAATATGAGCATGAAAGATGAAGTTCTAACAGTAAGACATAGCAACTATGCTGCAACATGAAAGGATACAAACAAAGATCATGAATAACAATGCATTAAAAGACGTTTGTTTGTTTCACATATAGAAAACATAGCATAGTGGCATTCAGCTTGTCCCTCATGGAGTAGTAAAACATAAATGCATAGGACACCTTCAAAGTTCATAAGGGTAACTAGATACAAATAGTTCAAGAACAAGCAATATCAACAATATGAATCAAATAATAAGTTTTGGGACAATGCACATAGAACCAAGAATGGCAACTATGATCTCTTAATTGGTGCCTAAGGATAGAAGGTGGAGACTCAATATAAAAGTGGAAGAAAGGCCCTTGAAAGGGAAGCAGGGATTTCAAGTTTCATAAAGAGCTTCCAAAAATTATGGAACTTGTTAGCTTTCAGCTCTTATTGCCCCTATCATAAGCATCTTGAAATGATTAAGGTTAAAGTGAACAAACTATGGAGTATATGCTTGACAAAGTATAAGTTGGTGAAAGGGCATTTATTGTCATAATCACTTTTGGTGTTCGTTAACAACAAGTAGATCATTTTACAGTTTGTCACTGTCCACAGGTTGGTATTATGATAGATGAACAACACCCTCAAACTTGGGAAAATACCACACTCGTATGCCACTGTTCTGGAAACTCCAGACCGGAGTCTCCGGTCTGCCAAGACCGGAGTCTCCGGTGTGGTACGGAGTTTCCGGTTCTGGCTCCGGAGGTGCCTCCCAGGATCTAGTTGGGACATTCTGTCTGGGGGTCCGGATCCTGCACCGGAGGTTACTCTGGAGTCTCCGGACTTTGTTCAATCCGGAGTCTCTGGTGTTGGAAGACCGGAGTCTCCGGTGTTGTTGGGGCAAGATTGGCCTGGGCCAGTCGGATGGGCAGTCCGGAGGCTGGTCTGGAGATTGGCCGGAGTCTCCGGTGTAGACCGGAGTCTCTGGTCTCCAGACCGGAGTCTCCGGTCTGACTTTTCTACAACGGTCAGAAAACGGTGTTGAGTGTAGGTGTGTGTGCAAGATATCAAGCTGCTCCTAAAGAAAGCCATTTAATGGCGGTCAAGAGAATCTTTCGATATTTGGTTCATGGCCCATTTTATGGTCTTTGGTATCCTCGAGGGTCAACATTTGCTCTTTGTGGATACACGGATTCGGATTGGTCGGGTGACAAGGATGATAGAAAATCAACATCCGGGGCTTGCCAATTCCTTGGTAGGTCCTTGGTATGTTGGTCTTCCAAGAAGCAAAATTGTATATCTCTCTCCACCGTCGAAGCTGAGTATGTGGCAGCTGCTAGTGCTTGCGCCCAATTGCTATGGATAAGGCAAACTTTAAAGGAATATAGTGTACATTGTGACAAAGTGCCTCTTCTATGTGACAATGAAAGTGCCATCAAGATTGCCTACAGCCCGGTGGATCACACAAGGACAAAGCATATTGAGATTCGCCATCACTTCATTAGAGATCATGTTGCTCGAGGTGATATTGATCTATCATATGTATCAACCAAAGATCAACTTGCCGATATCTTCACGAAGCCACTTGATGAAGCAAGGTTTTGCTACTTGAGGAATGAACTAAATGTCGTAGATTCAAGGAGCTTGACTTGATATTCTTACACTCTCACCTATGTTTCATCTCATATTTGGTTTAGGTGTAGGCATGGAAATAGGGGGTGTGCGATCCTAATTGATTGGATCATCCCTCCCCCCATTATGCCCAAAGCAATCAAAATTATTCCTCTTAATATAATTTAGTGATATGTGAGCTTAATGATGAGTTTTGGTAAAGGAACCAAGATATATCTTCGTGGTGCCAAGCCAAGTATACTCAAATATGGTGGCCTAGGCCACCGCCCTCTCTCATTTGAGAGGTTGGCACTTACTCATGTTTGTCATTTGCTTGATTCTAGTATCCTGGAGCTTTTCTGAACATTTTTTGAAACCCTATGGCTCTTGTTGGTTCTTCACAGTTTGATGTCTCAACCCAAGCCCTATACCTATCTTAAAAACCATCTATCTCTCATATATGTCCCCAAACACTTTTCCTGGAACTTTTGGTCGAGGAGGACCGGAGTCTCCGGTGTACAAACACCGGAGTCTCCAGTGTAGACCGGAGTCTCCGGTCCGGACGGTTTCTGTCACTTAAAGAAGGGGGCACGGGGTGAACTGGGACAACAGTTCACCATTCTTCACCCCGTACCCTACCTTCAACCCTGTCGCCCCCTCTTCCAAAAATCCTCCCCGAAGGTCAAGAAGCCCCCGGATCCGCCGTGCCGCCGGCCAACCTTCCCCTCTCCTCCATTGGGTCATTCCCACCGGAGGAATTGATCCCATGGACAGATTTGGTACCTCTCCTCTGTTTTTCTCCTAGGGTTCATCTCTAGATGTGTTTTTTTAGGATTGTTGTTGATTTGTCCATTGGAATCACTTGTTTGCGTGCACTCTAGTACTTTAGCCTTGTTGCATTGCCCGATATACTAGATTCACCCTCACCAGCATCTTCCCACCTCATACCCGAGCCTCTAGACCGGAGATTCCGGACTTAGATCCGGAGACTCCGGTCCCTAGGACCGGAGACTCCGGTGTAAGGTGCGGAGACTCCGGTGTTGGTGAATCAAAATAGTCCAGAAATGCATCAAAGCTCTTGTACTGTATCTTTGGGACATATAGACTCATCTCCATGCTATCTCCCTCACTGCTGTTCACAGGTGATGGTTCTAGTCGTCCTCGTCGTACCAAGGCCAAGTCCCAAAGGGGCAATCCTCGCTATGATGAAGCTCAGGGCCAGTTTATCGTGCCTCCGTCCAACCGGAAACAACGGGCACGTGATGCAGCTTACATGAAGAGGGATCAGGAGAGGGTTGAACGGGAGGACCGTGCCAAGAGGGACAAGTATGACAACCTGCAGACCTTAGCCAAAATGTCTAAAGAGGAGTACCGTGAGCTGAGAAAGACAGATTTCTATGCGTTGCCTCGTACCAGTGAGGACCCTCGTTACTGGAGGAAACAACAAGCTGTGTTCATGAAGGATGTGTATGGTGTACTCACCAAATCACCTGTCTGCCCTCACAAGTTCATGAGTATTGAGCAAATGCGCCAGAGCCCTTACTTCAATGATGCCCTGTGGATCTGTGAGAAGATGGGTCTCTACAACTTGATGGAGCTGCGTGAAGACTACAGTGTCCATCTTGTCCAGCAGTTCTATGCCACAGTTGTGTTTGGGACTGACCTTGACAGGACCATGGTGTGGATGACTAGCACCACTCGCTGCACGGCTACATTTCATGACTTTGCCAATGTCATATTTGAGACCTTCCATGGATTATCCACTCCTGTGGGACTGCGCATGCACTCAGGTGCTTTGGGTGAGAACAAGTTGAAGCTAGCACCTCTGTATGATGATGGTGTTGTGGGGGGTTCCAAGGGACTCAAGACCCTCTACAACCTTATGCTGAGGATTTTTCGTCACACTATTGCTCCAAGTGCTGGAAATGATGATGCTATTAAGGGTGGGCTTGTCAACCTCCTGTACCATACTCACCGGATCTTCAATGCTGGACCTGAGGCTGATGTTGCACCTATTAATGTGATGTACTTCATTTTTGAGGAGATGTTCCATGCCATTCTTTACAAGAAATCTCCTCCATATGCACCCTTGGTTATGAGGCTCATCAACTCCCAGGAGCATGATTCTCCACATGGCATACCACCACACCTCACTGAGCACACTTTGGTCTCTCTGCAACAGAAGGGGTGCATGGGGCCTGCTCCAAGGCGTCGCTATGGGGATGATGATGAGGATATTGAGATGGAGAGGGCTCCCTCCCCACCTAGAGTTTGGAGGAAGAATGCCTCCAATGCCCCTATGCCTACTATGACTCGAGACTATGTGCATGAGAGGGTCAAGAAGGCCAGCTTTTGGGAGAGGACCCTTTGTTGCATGAACGTCGACATTCGCAAGCAGCAGCATGCATCCTACCAAAGCAACCGCCACATTGAGAAGCTTCTCAAAGAGATCAAGGAACAGGGTGCTGAGGATAATGAGGAAGGTGAAGATGAATACAATGATGAGCATGGGGCTCAGCAGTCCACAGAGTCTGATCATACACTCTCATTTGGGGCATGGAATGCTCAACATGATAGTCTGGTGGATTGGAAGACGTTTGCTGATGTCACCTCAGGGTTTGGGTACCAGGGTACTTCTTCTTCTTGCCCTCACGACAAAGGGCCTATTGTCCCTGAGGATGATGATGATGACTATGATCAGGATGATGGTGACCAGGAGGAGGATGAGGATGCCGAGGATGACGATGACTACTGAGCGGTTGGGGGCGCTAGTGTAGGTCTTTTCCCTTTTTTGGCGTTCCGATGCCAAAGGTGGAGAAGACATTCTCATCGGTTTGCATGGACTTGGGATTTGCGACTATCTGCCCTTATTTGCCTTATTTGCCTTCTATTTTCCATTTTCGAACTTGAACTTTATGTGTGCCTATGACTATGTGCTAGTGTGCACCATCTATTGTAACTCATGTGAGACTTATGTGTGCTATCGATGATACTATTCACCTTATATGTTTTACTTAATTATCTTGCTGCACATAGTCAGGGGAGCCACATTTATATGTTATTCCATGCAAATCACTTGTTGTCATCGAACACCAAAAAGGGGGAGACTGAAAGGGCATTTATTGTCATAATCACTTTTGGTGTTCGTTAACAACAAGTAGATCATTTTACAGTTTTTCACTGTCCACAGGTTGGTATTATGATAGATGAACAACACCCTCAAACTTGGGAAAAGACCACACTCATATGCCACTGTTCTGGAAACTCCAGACTAGTCCGGAGTTTCCGATTCTAGCTCCGGAGGTGCCTCCCAGGATCTGGCTGGGACATTCTGTCTGGGGGTCCGGAGCCTGCACCGGAGGTTACTCCGGAGTCTCCGGACTTTGTTCAGTCCGGAGTCTCCGGTTTTGTAATACCGGAGTCTCCGGTGTTGCTGGGGCAAGATTGGCATGGGTCAGTCAGATGGGCAGTCCGGAGGCTGGTCTGGAGATTGGCCAGAGTCTCCGGTGTAGACCGGAGTCTCCGGTGTAGACCGGAGTCTCCGGTCTCCATACCGGAGTCTCCGGTCTGACTTTTCTACAACAGTCAGAAAACGGTTCGTGGATAGGGCTGCCTATAAAAAGGGACCCTTATCTTCTTCCTCTAGTTGCTCGAGCTGCTCAAGAACACCAACCCCATTAGAGCCACCAAATCTACAAGATCTCTTCATCCAACCATCCAAAGTCATTGATCTTTGGAGAATCAAAGGAGGAGGCCTTGATTTACATCTTCACCAAGAGAGATCTTCATTTCCCCCTCATTCACTTGAGGGCCCCCAAGCTCTAGTGTTTCTTTGGAAACCCTAACTTTGATTTGGTTCTTACAAGCTTGTCTTTGATTTGTCTTGATAGCTTGCTTGTATTTGGGAGCCTCCAATTCAGTTGTGGATGTGTGCCCCGAACTTGTTGTAAAGGTGCCGGCTTCCACCTCAAAGGTTGCCGATATAGTGGAAGGTGAATCGAGCCCGTTGGGGTGAGGTTCATCGGAGAACAAGGGAGGCCTCTTGTGGCGTTGGTGGTTTGAAACCACCCCCTCTCCAAACGTAGACGTACTTCCCCTTAAAAGGAAGGAACTACGGGAAACAAATCCTTGTGTCTCCGCGTCCACTCCCTTGGTTACTTATATCCTTTACCGCACTTTACTTACTTGTTCTTGCTTAGTGTTGTGTTAGTTTGTGCTTGATTGACATATAGGTAAATTCACCATAGTTGCATATTCTAGAGAATTTAACTTTCTTGTCAAACCCTAATTTGAAAAGGAGTAAAATTTGAAGTAGCACCTATTCACCCCCCCTCTAGGTGCCCATACGATCCTTTCAATTGGTATCAGAGTCTCGGCTCTTTATTTGGGCTTTACCGCCTAAGAGAATATGGGTAGCCAAGAAGGGGATGGTGGTAGTGAGCCGACCCCGGTGACCATGGAAGATCTCAGAAACTTGGAAACAAGATTGAGCTCTTCCTTGGTCAACAAAGTCAAGAAGATGCTTGAGCAACTTCTTAAAGATAAAGATGGCTCATCACCCCCATCTCCTCAAGAGGATCTACCATCCGCTGTACCTAAAGGGAATACTTCGGTATCCCCCGAAGGTATGGTGGTGGGGGGTAAACTAGACAACGCTAATTCCTCCACACAACTTGATGGGGGGAAGGGTGAGCACCATGATTCTTGGTACTCTCCCGATCCTCCCGTCCCTCACCCTCATGTGTACAATAGAGGTGACCCACCTAAGCTAGAAGAGTCTGCTACTTTTGCTCAATGGCAATCACTAATGAGAACTCATGTGCGCAGCTCTTGCATTGAACTATGGAACATCATTGAGCATGGACTCTTTATTGGGGATCCAAACAACTTGACAAGAAGAGAGGTTGTCAATAGTCAACTCAATGCCACTGCTTTGCACATGATTCAACAAGGATTGAGAACAAAGGATTACCCACACATTGCGCACTTTAGCATTGCCAAGGAAGCTTGGGATGCTCTCATTGTGTTGTTTGTTGGAAATGAGAGTATGAGGAGGAACCGATATGATGCTCTAAGCAATGAAGCCGAAGGCTTCTACATGAAAGAAGGTGAAGATCATTAAGACATGTACCGAAGGCTCAAGACCACCGCCACCGCTTTTAGAAATGTGGGTGCCTCACATGTGGATGATGCATGGATAAAAAGGAAATATGTGAGTGCACTCATGCCTTTTGAGCCCACCGACTTGAAGAGTCTACAAGGAAGACACAACTACCATCTCATGACCTCAAATGAAGTTATGCAAGAGATGGCCGCTTTCAAGGTTGCCGCCAAGAATGCCAAAGATGCCCATGCTCGTGCCCTTGGTATGAGCAATGTTGTCAATGTTGCGTTGAAGGCCAAAGTTGTGGACCATGGGGATGAAGATGATAGTGATGAAGGGCTCTCCATGGACCACCCCGATGAAGTAAAGATTGCTCATAGTCAATATATGGCCTTCTATGCTAAGAACTTTTGGAAGAACCCCGCCAAGTACAAGATGGAAATGCAAAGAAAAAACAACCCAAATGGGAAAAGAGAAAATACAACGAGATTGAGAACTTGCTTCAATTGTGGTGACCGCTATCACTTTGTAGCAAGTTGTCCCTATGAGAAGAGAGAAGATCATGGGGGTAAGCTTGTGTTCAAGAAGACTCTCAAGGCACCTTACAAGAAACATTTCATCAAGAAGAATCCCATCAACAAGAAGTCGGGAGAAATTGTCTTGATCACTCATGAAGAATACTCCTCCGACAATGAAGATGAGGAAGATGAGGAAGAGGAAACTTCTCATGGTGTGGCTGCTCTAGCCACCATCTCTACTCCAACATTCTCACTCTTCGATTCTCCAAATGAGAACTCTCCCACCAAGAACGTCACTTGCCTTATGGCAAGAGGAACGGAGGTATCCTCATCATCCCGCTCTACTCCCTTAGATAATGATGAAATTGATGATGAGATGTCTCTTGATGTTAAAAAGGAATTAATTGCCTTTGATGAGTTTATGACTAATCTATAAGGAGATGTTAAGTTACATTTTGGAAACATCCTAGATCAACTTTCACATACTCAAGAGCTTCTAGATGTAAGATGTAAACTTGGACATGAACACATGATTGAGCTAGAGGCTTTAAACAATGCTCTAGAAGAAGAACAAGAAACTAGGTTGTCACTTGAATTAAAACTTGAAGGGCTTGATGAGGCCAATGACATTATTGTTAACAAACTCATCAAAGAGCGTGATCATGCTATTGCTAAATACAAAAGTGCTAAAAAGGAAAATATTGAGTTTGGTGTGGTTCATGAAAAACTTGCCGAGGACTTTAGGTTGCTTAACAAGGCTCACAAGGTTTTGGAGAGTGAACTCTTGTCACTCACAAAGTCCCATGAAACTCTTCAAACTCAATTGGCCAATATTCCTTCACCTAGTAACTTCATTCCATCTAGTAGTACAACTATTCTTGAAGAGAATGCTAGGTTGAAGGGGGAGCTTGCTAAGGCCACATTTCCACAAGGCAACAAGTCCATTGATGATCTTTTGAGTAAGCAAAGGCCTAGTGGTGATAAAGGGGGCATTAGATTTGTCTCCAAGTATAAGAAGAAGAAGAACAACAAGAAGAAGAAGGCCAAGCCCACACAAGAAACTAACAAGGCCATTGTGGGTAGTAAGACCACAAGTGGTAAAACTATGTCTCATGATGACTTTGCGGGTAGTGCTAACCCTCACTATGTTCTAATGCGTGATTATTATGGTGATGTGTATGCACAATATGTTGGCCCATTTGATGGTTATGTTGCTTGGTCTATTTGGGTTCCCAAGACCCTTGTTGCTAACAAAAGAGGACCCATTGAAAAATGGGTACCTAAAAATTAGCTTGATCTTTTGTAGACTTATGCTTCCGGAGGGTAAAAGTGGGTGCTTGATAGTGGTTGCACAAGTCATATGACCGGAAGCTCATCTATTGTCAAGGACTTAAAGCCAAATGATGATCAAATCACCATGACTTATGCCGACAAGTCAAAATCTAAGGTATTGGGTTTTGGAAAAGTTGTGGTTGCTCACGACATTACACTCGTGAACGTCATGCTTGTTGAGACCCTTGGGTACAATTTATTTTTAGACTGTGCTCTTGGAAAGATGGGTTTTCCGTCTTTTTACATAATGATCTTGTGGTCCTCATGTGGAGCAAGTCTCTCAAGGTCGCTTTCGTTGGGTATGTCGAACATGACTTGTATGTGGTGGACTTTTTGGGGCAAGCCACTACAAGTGCGATGTGGTTATTCGGAAAGGCTGATGTGGGTTGGTTATGGCATCGCTGACTGGCCCATGTCAATATGAGAACTTTGCAAAGTCTCCACAAGGAGGGCCATATTGTTGGGCTAAAAGAAAATGTTTCCTTTGCCAAAGGACGTGTTTGCAGGGCATGTGTTCTAGGGAAGATGCATGATGCTCCTCACAAGCCTAAGAACCGCATCAAGTCCACCAAGATCTTGGATCTCCTCCACGTGTACCTCTTTGGTCCTCCATCTCATGCAAGTCTTGGTGGGAAGAAATATTGCTTGGTGATTGTTGATGAATTTTCTAGATACTCTTGGGTTTATTTCTTCAAGTTGAAGAGTGAGACTCAAAAGACCTTCATCGACTTCATCAATTTGGTCCAAAGGCAATACAATGTTCCCGTGTTGATCATTAGAAGTGACAACGACACCGAGTTCAAGAACTACACCTTGAATGATTTCCTTAGTGATGAGGGGATTAAACATAAATATTCCGCTACATACACCCCTCAACAAAATGGCATGGCCGAAAGGAAGAACCGGACTCTTATTGAGATGGCTAGGACCATGTTGGCGGAGTTTAAATCTCCATACAACTTTTGGGCCGAAGCCATTTCCACTGCTTGCCATGCTTCAAACCGGCTCTACCTCCACAAAGAAATCAACAAGACTCCATATGAAATTCTTACCGGTAACAAGCCCAACATATCTTACTTCCGGGTGTTCGGTTGTAAGTGTTTCTATCTCATAAAAGGTGTTCGTTTGTCTAAATAAGAGTCTAAAGCATTAGAGGGTATTTTTGTTGGCTATGGTCTCGAATCTCACACTTATAGAATCTATGATTAGCTCTCTAGAGCCTTCATAGAATCTTGTAGTGTGACCTTTGAAGAATATGATGGTCCCCAAGGGGGGCGTGTTGATGCTTGTGATGCAGATGATGAAATGCCTCAGGATGCCATAGGAAGAATGAGTGTGGGATATATCCGCCCCGTTGAGGAACCCCTTATGGCGGATCGAGAAGAACTATGCTCCACTCAAGTGGAGCCCTCATCTTCACAACCACAACATTCTCCATCCACCGAAGAGGACATTGACTCAAGCCAGAGACAATATGTGTACCCTCAACATGGTGATCAAAGTGTCAACTCTAGTCAAGGGGAGCTTGGTCCATTCGACGGATTGTCAAGTGGTGCCAAGTCAGTTTCTCAAGGAAGATCCATACAAGCTGCTTTGAGACAAGCTCAAATTGACGCTAGAAGAGCACTTGATCATGACCAAGGTCAATCTTCGTCTCCCAATGTAGAGGATGATTCCAATGATGATCAAGGTCAAGATGATGGTCAAGACGAGGATCAAAATGATGAAGAGGGTCCTCCAAGAAACAACACGGAGATCCACACTCGTCGCGAAGCTAGAAAGGAAAGAATGTTGGAATTAAGAGATCACGCTCTACAAAATGTAGTTGGTGATCTAAGGAAAGGTATTTCCACAAGAGCACAATTGAAGAGGTTCAGTGAACACCAAGCACACATCTCCATGATTGAACCAAAGAAAATGTGGGAAGCCCTTGAAGATTCGGATTGGTTAGAAGCTATGCACAAAGAACTCAACAACTTTGAGAGAAACAAAGTATGGAAGTTAGTAGAGAAGCCAAAGGATTGCCGCAATGTTATTGGAACAAAGTGGATATTCAAGAACAAGCAAGATGAGCATGGAATCGTAGTAAGGAACAAGGCTAGATTGGTTGCACAAGGGTTCTCTCAAATTGAAGGCATTGACTATGGAGAGACATATGCACCCGTGGCTCGCCTTGAGTCCATTCGTATCCTTCTTGCTTATGCGGCACATCATAACTTCAAGTTGCAACAAATGGATGTAGAAAGTGCATTTCTTTATGGTCCACTAAATGAATTGGTATATGTTAAGCAACCCCCGGGATTTGAGGACCCCAACTTCCCAAACCATGTCTACAAACTTGATAAGGCGCTCTATGGGCTCAAGCAAGCCCCACGCACGTGGTATGAGCACCTTAGAGAGCTTTTGTTTGACCGTGGATTTGAGGTTGGGAAAATAGATCCCACTCTTTTTACTAAGAAAGTCAATGGGGAGCTTTTTGTATGCCAAATATATTTTGATGATATTATCTTTGGCTCTTCTAACAAAGCTTTTAATGATGAATTCTCAAAGCTTATGACTAGTAGGTTCCGGATGTCTTTGATGGGGGAGTTGAGAGTATTTCTTGGTTTTGAGATCAAGCAAGTTAGAGGAGGGACAATCTTCAATCAAGCCAAGTATACTCAAGATATGCTCAAGGGATTCAAAATTCAAGACTTAAATGGAGCTCCTACTCCCATGGCTACAAAGACTCATCTAGAACAAAATCCAAATGGTAAAGATGTGGATCAAAAGGTATACCAGTCTATGATTGGTTCTTTGCTTTACCTTTGTTCATCTAGACCCGATATTGTGTTGAGTGTAGGTGTGTGTGCAAGATATCAAGCGGCTCCTAAAGAAAGCCATTTAATGGCGGTCAAGAGAATCTTTCGATATTTGGTTCATACCCCATTTTATGGTCTTTGGTATCCTCGAGGGTCAACATTTGCTCATCCGGGGCTTGCCAGTTCCTTGGTAGGTCCTTGGTATGTTGGTCTTCCAAGAAGCAAAATTGTATATCTCTCTCCACCGCCGAAGCTGAGTATGTGGCAGCTGCTAGTGCTTGCGCCCAATTGCTATGGATGAGGCAAACTTTAAAGGAATACGGTGTCCATTGTGACAAAGTGCCTCTTCTATGTGACAATGAAAGTGCCATCAAGATTGCCTACAACCCGGTGAATCACACAAGGACAAAGCATATTGAGATTCACCATCACTTCATTAGAGATCATGTTGCTCGAGGTGATATTGATCTATCATATGTATCAACCAAAGATCAACTTGCCGATATCTTCACGAAGCCACTTGATGAAGCAAGGTTTTGCTACTTGAGGAATGAATTAAACGTCGTAGATTCAAGGAGCTTGACTTGATATTCTTACACTCTCACCTATGTTTCATCTCATATTTGGTTTAGGTGTAGGCATGGAAATAGGGGGAGTGCGATCCTAATTGATTGGATCACCCCTCCCCCATTATGCCCAAAGCAATCAAAATCATTCCTCTTAACATCATTTAGTGATATGTGAGCTTAATGATGAGTTTTGGTAATGGACCCAAGATATATCTTCGTGGTGCCAAGCCAAGTATACTCAAATATGGTGGCCTAGGCCACCGCCCTCTCTCATTTGAGAGGTTGGCACTTACTCATGTTTGTCATTTGCTTGATTCTAGTCTCCTGGAGCTTTTCTGAACATTTTTTGAAACCCTATGGCTCTTGTTGGTTCTTCACGGTTTGATGTCTCAACCCAAGCCCTATACCTATCTTAAAAACCATCTATCTCTCATATATGTCCCCAAACACTTTTCCTAGAACTTTTGGTCGAGGAGGACCGGAGTCTCCGGTGTACAAACACCGGAGTTTCCGGTGTAGGCCGGAGTCTCCGGTGTAGACCGGAGTCTCCGGTCCAGACGATTTCTATCACTTAAAGAAGGGGCACGGGGTGAACTAGGACAGCAGTTCACCATTCTTCACCCCGTCCCCTACCTTCAACCCCGTCACCCCCTCTTCCAAAAATCCTCCCCGGAGGTCAAGAAGCCCCCGGGATCCACCGTGCCGCCGGCCAACCTTCCCCTCTCCTCCATTAGGTCATTCCCACCGGAGGAATTGATCCCATGGACAGATCTGGTACCTCTCCTCTATTTTTCTCCTAGGGTTCATCTCTAGATGTGTTTTTTAGGATTGTTGCTGATTTGTCCATTGGAATCACTTGTTTGCGTGCACTCTAGTACTTTAGCCTTGTTGCATTGCCCGATCTACTAGATTCACCCGCACCAGCATCTTCCCACCTCATACCCGAGCCTCCCGACCGGAGATTCCGGACTTAGGTCCGGAGACTCCGGTCCCCAGGATCAGAGACTCCGGTGTAAGGTGCGGAGACTCCAGTGCTGGGTAAATAAAAATAGTCCAGAAATGCATCAAAGCTCTTGTACTGCATCTTTGGGACATATATACTCATCTCCATGCTATCTCCCTCACTGCTGTTCACAGGTGATGGTTCTAGTCGTCCTCGTCGTACCAAGGCCAAGTCCCAAAGGGGCAATCCTCGCTATGATGAAGCTCAGGGTTAGTTTATCGTGCCTCCGTCCAACCGGAAACAGCGGGCACGTGATGCAACTTACATGAAGAGGGATCAGGAGAGGGCTGAACGGGAGGACCGTGCCAAGAGGGCCAAGTATGACAACCTGCAGACCTTAGCCAAAATGTCTAAAGAGGAGTACCGTGAGTTGAGAAAGACAGATTTCTATGCGCTGCCTCGTACCAGTGAGGACTCTCGTTACTGGAGGAAAGAACAGGCTGTGTTCATGAAGGATGTGTATGGTGTACTCACCAGATCACCTGTCTGCCCTCAGAAGTTCATGAGTGTTGAGCAAATGCGCCAGAGCCCTTACTTCAATGATGCCCTGTGGATCTGTGAGAAGATGGGTCTCTACAACTTGATGGAGCTGCGTGAAGACTACAGTGTCCATCTTGTCCAGCAGTCCCTATGCCACAGTTGTGTTTGGGACTGACCTTGACAGGACCATGGTGTGGATGAATGGCACCACTCGCTGCACGGCTACATTTCATGACTTTGCCAATGTCATATTTGAGACCTTCCATGGATTATCCACTCCTGTGGGACTGCGCATGCACTCAGCTGCTTTGGGTGAGAACAAGTTGAAGCTGGCACCTCTGCATGATGATGGTGTTGTGGGGGGTTCCAAGGGACTCAAGACCCTCTACAACCTTATGCTGAGGATTTTTCGTCACACTATTGCTCCAAGTGCTGGAAATGATGATGCTATTAGGGGTGGGCTTGTCAACCTCCTGTACCATACTCACCGGATCTTCAATGCTGGACCTGAGGCTGATGCTGCACCTATTGATGTGATGGACTTCATTTTCAAGGAGATGTTCCATGCCATTCTTTACAAGAAATCTCCTCCATATGCACCCTTGGTTATGAGGCTCATCAACTCCCAGGAGCATGATTCTCCACATGGCATACCACCACACCTCACTGAGCACACTCTGGTCTCTCTGCAGCAGAAGGGGTGCATGGGGCCTGCTCCAAGGCGTCGCTATGGGGATGATGATGATCAGGAGATTGAGACGGAGAGGGCTCCCTCCCCACCTAGAGTTTGGAGGAAGAATGCCTCCAATGCCCCTATGCCTACTATGACTCGAGACTATGTGTATGAGAGGGTCAAGAAGGCCAGCTTTTGGGAGAGGACCCTTTGTTGCATGAACGTCGACATTCGCAAGCAGCAGCATGCATCCTACCAAAGCAACCGCCGCATTGAGAAGCTTCTCAAAGAGATCAAGGAACAGGGTGCTGAGGATAATGAGGAAGGTGAAGATGAATACAATGATGAGCATGGGGCTCAGCAGTCCACAGAGTCTGATCATACACTCTCATTTGGGGCATGGAATGCTCAACAGGATAGTCTGGTGGATTGGAATACGTTTGCTGATGTCACCTCAGGGTTTGGGTACCAGGGTACTTCTTCTTCTCGCCCTCACGACAAAGGGCCTGTTGTCCCTGAGGATGATGATGATGACTATGATCAGGATGATGGTGACCAGGAGGAGGAGGAGGATGCCGAGGATGATGAGGATGACGATGACTACTGAGCGGTTGGGGGCGCTAGTGTAGGTCTTTTCCCTTTTTTGGCGTTCCGATGCCAAAGGGGGAGAAGACATTCTCATCGGTTTGCATGGACTTGGGATTTGGGATTTGGGATTTGTGACTATCTGCCCTTATTTGCCTTGTTTGCCTTCTATTTGCCATTTTCGAACTTGAACTTTATGTGTGTCTATGACCATGTGCTTGTGTGCACCATCTATTGTAACTCATGTGAGACTTATGTGTGCTATCGTTGATACTATTCACCTTACATGTTTTACGTAATTATCTTGCTGCACATAGTCAGGGGGAGCCACATTTATATGTTATTCCATGCAAATCACTTGTTGTCATCGAACACCAAAAAGGGGGAGATTGAAAGGGCATTTATTGTCATAATCACTTTTGGTGTTCGTTAACAACAAGTAGATCATTTTACAGTTTGTCACTATCCACAGGTTGGTATTATGATAGATGAACAGCACCCTCAAACTTGGGAAAAGACCACACTCATATGCCACTGTTCTGGAAACTCCAGACTGGTGCGGAGTTTCCGGTTCTAGCTCCGGAGGTGCCTCCCAGGATCTGGCTGGGACATTCTATCTGGGGGTCCGGAGCCTACACCGGAGGTTACTCCGGAGTCTCCGAACTTTGTTCAGTCCAGAGTCTCCGGTGTTGGAACACCGGAGTCTCCGGTGTTGCTGGGGCAAGATTGGCCTGGGTCAGTCAGATGGGCAGTTCGGAGGCTGGTCCGAAAATTGGCCGGAGTCTCCGGTGTAGCAGGCAATGAGTATCTCAGCAATCTTTTTATTTACTATGTGCATAGCTTTTTATTGAGGATGCTTCATAGACAGCTCATTATGGTGATGTTGCAAGTTTCCACCATGATTAGGCATGGCTTAGGCTAGCGGCCTAGGCGTTTCTCTAACACAAAATACATAACTCCATGGAATTACAATCTCCCTCTTTATTTCACACCGGTGACATCCAAAGACAAAAGAGCATGATATCAATTGTGTACAAAGTACAAGTGCAATGTTGAAAACGTTCCCCATGACAGCATGGTTCTACTAATTCCAAAGTATAAGTGCAAGCATATACAACATAGACGACACAATGGTTCAAGTTTATTATGGGCAAAGAATATAAAGTGTGCCATCAAGTTTGTGAGGGCTTTAATCACTAAGTTTTCACATAACAAAATAATTTTTAATTGGAAGATAGATGAAAACAAGAATATACTTGGAATGGTGTAACACACCATGCATAGGAATTTATAGTGGACACTTTGGAATAACTTGGTTTCTTGGGAGTTGGAAGAATGAGTAGAACTTACTCATACAAGTGGAGGATAGCAAAAGACTGGGAGCAACCAACTAAGAGAGCAATAGTGGCCATAATCATGCAGAGCGACAAAACATTACTAATCAAAGCATAGAGTGGTACTACAAGTCAAGTACTAAATGATCATAGAGGCAAAGGTGACTTGTTCATAGTCATAACATAGTGTGATCATGTGCCAAGTCAACCCAAACAAAGCATCAAAGGAGAATACCACAATACTATGCTTTTGTATGCTAAAACAATGCATATTTTTTCAAGACACACTAAGCAATCCCAATTGTTTGGAACAAGACATGCTACAGCAATAATCACTAAGCATAAGGTCAAAACAACACCTAGCATGTCATGCTAAAGTCTAAGTCACAGTCAATGCAAGCTCCTCTTGCACTTCCAAGCAAGAACTTTCTACTCCTTTCCAACACCAATCGACTTATTTGAAACAACACAGCGAGAACGGGGGTCCAAACTATTCTAGCAAACTAAACAAACTAAGAAAAGCAAACAAAAAAAAGACACTCCAGGAACAACACAACCGTGCATGAAACAATAAAAACAAAGTGTAGAGACAGATCTGAGCTTTTTATTGATGAAGAAGGGGATGCCTTGGGCATCCCCAAACTTTGACGCTTGTACTTCTTGGATATTTCTTGGGGTGACACCGGGGTGGCATCCCCAAGCTTGAGCTTTTGTCCATTCTTCATCTCATTACATCATTCTTTCTATACACCTGAAATTTTTCCTTCATACTAAACTTCACACAATCTTCATTAGCAACATTAGTGTATTCAAAAGATAATAGACCTTTGGGATAAGCTTTGGAACAACAAACTTTTCACTAAAAACACAATCTACTGTATCAAATCCTTCAAAAAGCTTAATTCCCTAAAAGAGAACTCAAAAAGGAATCAATAAGAAGTTAATGCAAATAATGGCAGAAATCTGTCAAAACAGACCAGCAGTTAGAAACCATTTTTTTCAAAAATCTTCTGTTGCTCAAATCAAAAGGTGTTGAACTAACGAAAGTTAGATAACGTACTGGGGGATTTATTGTAAATCTTCAGCTCAATACAACTTACAGAGATTCCTCACGAATTTTTATGGTGGAGGACAGAAATCTGTTTCGGGACACCAACTCCCCAAATCTTACTTCCCTCTCATTAGAGGTCATTCTTGGCACAAAAAGCAAATAAAAAGGATAAGGAGAGGTCATTACTGAATTAATAACATCCAAGACTCAAGGAAACTCTTGGGTTATCTCCCAACAAGTACTTCTCTTTAACGCTTTTAAGTTAGGCACAAGAAGCAAGAAATAAAGTATTTTCAAATGAGGAAGCATTAACATCAAACCTTGCTTTCAAAGGAGGAGCAAAAATCAACTTCTCTCTCCTCATAGGGAAGTGTTCAATACCTTTCTTGAATGGAAATTGATATTTAATGGTGCCTTCTTTCATATCAATGATGGCACCAAAAGTTCTAAGAAAAGGTCTTCCCAAAGTAATAGGACAAGAAGCATTGTATTCAACATCCAAAACATAGAAATCAACAGGGACATAAGCATTGTTAACCATGATGAGAACATCATTAATACTCCCCATGGGTTTCTTCTTATCATTATCATCAAGTGGGACATCCAAATAACAATCTCCCAAAGGTGGCAAATCAAGCATTTCATAAATCTTCCTAGGCATAATAGAGACACTAGAACCAAGATCACATGAAGCTTTGAGATCAAAGTTGTTGGAATTATGCCCTAAAGGCAATAATAAAGATGTTATTATTATAATTCTTGTTCATGATAAAGTTTATATTCCATGCTAGAATTGTATTAAGCGGAAACATTAATACTTGTGTGGTTTGTGAACAACACCGTGTCCCTAGTACGCCTCTATGGACTAGCTCATTGATCAATGATGGTTAAGGTTTCCTAACCATAGACATGAGTTGTCAATTGATAATGAGATCATATCATTGGGAGAATGATATGGTGGACAGACCCAAACCAAGCAAAGCAATTAGATCGTGTCATTGTGTTCATCTTTGCGAAGCTTTTCCTATGTCAAATATTGTATTCCTTAGACCATGAGATAATACAACTCCCTGGTATCGGAAGAAAGCTTTGAGGTCATCAAACGTCATCCTATGAGAGGGTGATCATAAAGGTGTCTCTCAGGTGATCGGAAAGTATTTGTTGGGTTGTATGTATCGAGATGGGATTTGTCCCTCCCAAGTCGGAGAGATATACTTCGGGCCCACTCGGTAATCGATATCAACACTGCTTGCAAGCATGTGGTTAAGGAGTTAATCACAAAGTGATATCGGATTACGGAACGAGTAAAGTACTTGCTGTGAACGAGATTGAACTAGGTATGACGATACCGATGATCGAATCTCGGGCAAGTAAAATATCGCGAGACGAAGGGAATATATATATGGGATTGATTGAATCCTGGCATCGTGGTTCATCCGATATGATCATCGATGAATGTGTGGGAGTCAATATGGGTGCCCAGACCCTGCTGTTGATTATTGATAGAAGATCATGTCTGCATATTCTCGAACCCGCAGGGTCACACACTTAACGTGTCTCGACGCTAGGATAGATTGGATAATTGGTTTATGAATTTTTGTTCGGAGTCTCGGATGGGATCCGGGATATCACGAGAGGTTCCGGAATGGTCCGGAGAATAAGATTCATATAAGGCAGTGCAGTTTTTGGAGTTCGGAATTGTTCCGGATTAATCGGTATTGTACCGGAAGCTTCTAGAACCTTCCGGAAGGGGACCAACGTGGCCCCACCTTCCGGGAGGGGGCATGGGCCTATGAGGGAGTGTCCTGCCGCATTGGGCCAGGGGAACAAGGCCCCATAGGGCCCAGCCGATCCTAGAGAGTTTAAATCGTTTAAACTAGAGATAAGATAAGATAGGATTTCTGGATAAGGGAGAGTTTAAATTGTTTAAACTAGAGATAGGCTTGGAGGAGAGGCTAGGGCTGGCCGCACCCCCCTCTATATATATAGGGCTGGTGCACCCCCTCTCATACCCCCCTTACACCTTCCTCCAAACCCAGTTGCCCTGCTGCCCTTCCTCTCTCCCTCCCGACTGTTTGTAGGCGAAGCCCTGCGGCAGAAATTCTCCACCATATACATCACGCCGTCGTGCTGTAGATCCAATCCATCTCTCCACCATACTTGCTGGTCCGAGGAAGGAGGAGACGTCGAGGTGCCGCACGTGTGCATCTCACGGAGGCACCGCCACTTGTGGTGCTAGATCGGATCGGATCGCGAGGAGGAGAAGCGAGTACGACTACATCACCCACGTTCCGACGAACGTTCCGCTGTGCGAATCTTCAAGGGTATGAAGATCTAATCCAATCTCTCTCGTTGTTTGCATCTCCTAGATTAGATCTTGGCTTTCCCTCTGTTCGCTTCCGTAGAAAATTTTGATTTACTATGCTGCGAAACCCTTCAGTGGTATCAGAGCTAGATCTATGCGTAGATGTGATTCACGAGTAGAACGCAACATGGTTGTTGCGGGCGTTGATGTTTTCTGTTGCAAGCCTCTTGTTTGTGTTCTTCTTATGACGCGGGATAGTGAGATTGAAGCGGTCCAGGCCAACCTTACACGACGTCGTTCGCGAGACCGGCTCCGCACTTGACGTGTGGCTTGTACCACACATGCGGCTGGTGGATGTCAGTTTCTCTCACTATAGTTGTCATGGGATTAACACCGGAGTTTGGCGACCATAATATCACCGTTGTGGCTTTCCGTAGGTAAGAATCGTTCTTAGCATCTACTCCCATAAGCCACGTAAAACATGCAACAACAAAGTAGAGGCGTCTAACTTGTTTTTGCAGGGAGTGTTTTCTGTGATATGGTATGGCCCAAGATGTGATGTGTATAATGTATGCGATGATCATGTTTTGTAATGTTTCACAACTTGCATGTCGATGAGTACACAACCGGCAGGAGCCATATGGTTGTCTTTATAATTGTGTATGACCTACGAGTCAACTTCTTATACGCCATGTAATAGCTTTACTTTATCGCTAAGTAGTTAGCAATAGTTGTAGTTGCTATTCGTGGTGGAGGCAATCATGGTGGAGTGATGGAGATCATGCCGGCACGCACAAGATGGAGATCATTGCGCGAAGATTGGCTATACCATGTCACATAAAGTTATATGCATGTGATGTTTATCCTTTTATGTATCTTATTATGCTTAGATCGCGACGGTAGCATTATAAGATGATTCCTCACTTAAAGATCAAGATAAAAACTGTGTTCTCCCCAAGTATGCACCGTTGCGAAAGTTCGTCGTGTCCAAGCATCACGTGATGATCGGGTGCTATAGACTCTACGCTCACATACAATGGGTGCAAGCCAGTTTTTGCACACGCGGAAATACTTGGGTCTAACTTGACGAGCCTAGCATGTACAGACATGGCCTCGGAACACAAGAACCGAAAGGTTAAGCATGAGTCATATGAATGATATGATCGACACTTCGTTGTCCACCATTGAAACCACATCTATTCTCGTGATGATCGGATTAGGTGTGGTGAATTTGGATCATGTTCACTAAACAACTTGAGGGATGTTGAATTTAGTGGGAGTTCATCTAGTAATTTGATTAAAAGTTGAACTATTTATCATGAACATAGTCTAAATTGTACTTGCAAATACTGTAGATCACATGGCCAAGTCCAACTTCAACTTCAACATTTTTGCTGAGAAAGAAAAGCTTAGAAACAATGGGTCTAACTTCACCAACTGGTTCCGCAATCTAAGAATCATTCTGTCTGGCGGACAAAAGGACTATGTCCTTGAGAAAGCGTTAGGTAACCCCCCAGCTGCAACTGCGTCGGCTGATGAGAAAGTTGTCTATCAGTCGCGCAAAGATGATTATGGTGTGATTAAGAGCACCATGTTGTTTGCTATGGAACCGGAACTTCAAAATCGTTTTGAAAACTATCCCGGGCCCTTTGAGATTCTCGAAGAGTTGAAAACCATGTTTCAGACTCAGGCCCGTTCTGAGAGATATGAGATCTCTGAGAAGTTCTTTAACTGCAAGATGGAGGAAGGGAGTTCCGTTAGTGAGCACGCCATTAAGATGTCGGGCTACACTCAACGCCTTGAGCAACTGGACTGCAATATTCCAGAGGAGCTCAAGATTGACAGGGTTCTGCAATCACTCCCTCCCAGCTACAAAAGTTTTGTAGTGACTCATAATCAGATTGGTTCCACTGATACGATCACCGAGCTCTTCGCAAAGCTGAAGGCTGCGGAGGTGGACATCAAGAAAGATAATCATGTGTTGATGGTCAACAAGCCCTCCTTTAAGAAAGGTAAAGGTGCAAAGAAGCCCTTCAAGAAAGGCGGCGGCAAGCGCGTTGCCTCTGCTGAGAAGAATCTCAAGTCTGGTCCTAAGCCGGAAACTCAGTGCTTCTATTGCAAGGACAAGGGTCACTGGAAGCGCAACTGTCCGAAGTACTTAGCGGACAAGAAGGCTGGCACCATCAAAGGTATATTTGATATACATGTTATTGATGTTTTCCTTACTAGCCCTCGTTGTAGTGCCTGGGTATTTGATACTGGTTCGGTTGCTAATATTTGTAACTCGAAACAGGAGCTACGGAATAGACGGCGGCTTGCGAGGGATGAGGTGACGATGCGCGTTGGCAACGGATCAAGAGTTGATGTGATGGTCGTCGGCACGCTCTCCTTAGTTTTACCTTCGGGATTAGTTTTAAACCTTAATAAATGTTATTATGTGCCTGCGTTGAGCATGAACATTATTTCTGGATCGTGTTTATTGCAAGACGGTTATTCATTTAAATCGGAGAATAATGGTTGTTCTATTTATATGAGTAACATCTTTTATGGTCATGCACCTCTTGTGAATGGTTTATTTCTTCTAAATCTCGAAAGGGATGAAACACACATCCATAACATTGAGGCTAAGAGATGCAAAGTAGATAGTGATAATACTACTTATTTGTGGCACTGTCGTCTGGGTCATATTGGTGTAAAGCGCATGAAGAAACTCCATTCTGATGGACTTTTGGAGTCTCTTGATTTTGAATCATTTGACACCTGCGTACCATGCCTCATGGGCAAGATGATCAAAAACCCCGTTCTCCGGTATGATGGAGCGAGCAACAGACTTGTTGGAAATCATACATACCGATGTATGCGGACCGATGAGTGTTTTGACGCGCGGTGGATATCGCTATTTTCTCACTTTTACCGATGACTTAAGTAGATATGGGTATATCTATTTAATGAAACATAAATCTGAAACGTTTGAAAAGTTCAAAGAATTTCAGAATGAAGTGGAGAACCATCGTAACAGAAAGATTAAGTTTCTACGATCCAATCGTGGGGGCGAATATTTGAGTTATGATTTTCTCACGCATCTCAAAGCAAGTGGAATCGTTTCACAACTCACGCCACCCGGAACACCACAGCGCAATGGTGTGTCTGAACGCCGGAATCGAACCCTATTAGATATGGTCCGATCGATGATGTCTCTTACTGATTTGCCGTTATCATTTTGGGGTTATGCATTAGAAACCGCTGCATTCACTTTAAATAGGGCTCCATCTAAATCCGTTGAGACGACACCGTATGAACTGTGGTTTGGTGCTAAACCTAAGTTGTCGTTTCTTAAAGTTTGGGGATGCGAAGCTTACGTCAAGAAGTTGATGCCGGACAAGCTCGAACCCAAAGCGGAGAAATGCGTCTTCATAGGATACCCTAAGGAAACTATTGGGTATACCTTCTATCACAGAACCGAAGGCAAAGTGTTTGTCGCAAAGAACGGTTCCTTTCTTGAGAAGGAGTTTCTCTCGAAAGAAGTGAGTGGGAGGAAAGTAGAGCTAGACGAGGTTATTGAACCTTCTCTTGAATTGGAGAGTAGCGCAGCACCTGAAATTGTTCCAGTGCCGCCTGCACCAACAATAGAGGAAGCTAATGACAAGGATCATGAAGCTTCGGACGATGCTGCTACTGAACATTGCAGGTCGACAAGGTCGCGTGCCCCTCCTGAGTGGTACGGCAACCCTGTCTTGACTGTCTTGTTAGTAGAAGACAGCGAACCTACGAACTATGAGGAAGCGATGATGAGCCCAGACTCTGAGAAATGGCTAGAAGCCATGAAATCCGAATTGGGATCCATGAGCGAAAACCAATTATGGACTTTGGTGGACCCTCCTAGCGACCGAAAGGCCGTTGAGTGCAAATGGATCTTCAAGAAGAAAACGGACGCAGATGGTAATGTTACCGTCTATAAAGCACGGCTTGTTGCGAAAGGTTTTCGACAAGTTCAAGGTGTTGACTACGATGAGACTTTCTCTCCCGTAGCAATGTTTAAGTCCATTCGGATTTTATTAGCAATTGCTGCGTTTCATGATTATGAAATATGGCAAATGGATGTCAAGACTGCTTTCCTCAATGGCAACATTGATGAAGAGTTGTATATGATGCAACCCGAAGGTTTTGTCGATCCTAAGGATGCTGATAAAGTATGCAAACTTCAGCGTTCCATTTATGGACTGAAGCAAGCGTCTTGGAGTTGGAACCTTCGTTTTGATCAAGTGATCAAGAGCTTTGGATTTGTTCCAAATTGCTACGAAGCTTGCATCTACAAGAAAGTGAGTGGGAGCTCGGTGACGTTTCTGGTACTATATGTGGATGACATATTGATTATTGGAAATGACATCAACATGCTTAACGATGTGAAGAGTTATTTGAACAAGTGTTTTTCAATGAAAGACCTAGGTGAAGCTGCTTATATATTGGGCATCAAGATCTATAGAGATAGACAAAGATGCCTGATAGCTTTAAGCCAGAGTACATACCTAGACAAAGTTCTGAAAAGGTTCAGAATGGATAAGGCATTGAAAGGTTCAGTGCCTATGTTGTCAGGTAAGATATTGAGCAAGGCTCAGTGTCCAGCTACGGTAAATGATAGGGAAGCTATGAGCAAAGTGCCTTATGCCTCGGCCATAGGTTCCATCATGTATGCCATGCTGTGTACTAGACCGGATGTGTCCAATGCTCTTAGTTTGACGAGCAGATATCAAAGTGATCCAGGAGTGGAACACTGGACAGCCGTGAAGAACATCCTAAGGTACCTAAATAGGACTAAAGAAATGTTCTTAGTCTATGGGGGTGATGAACAGCTCGTCGTAAAAGGTTACGTCGATGCTAGTTTCGACACCGACAAGGATGATTGTAAATCTCAGACAGGATACGTGTATATTTTGAATGGAGGAGCTATGAGCTGGAGAAGCTGCAAGCAAAGCGTGATCGCGGGATCTACAGTAGAAGCGGAATACATGGCTGCTGCAGAAGCGTCAAGTGAAGGAGTTTGGATCAGAAACTTCATCACTGAGCTTGGCGTGGTTCCAAGTGCATTGGACCCACTGGAGATATTGTGTGACAACACTGGCGCCATAGCACTCGCTAAGGAACCAAGATATCATCCAAAGACCAAGCATATCAACCGCAAGTTTCATATAATCCGAGATTATATAGCAGATGGAGATCTGAAGATCAGCAAAGTACATACAGATCTGAATGTTGCAGATCCATTGACTAAACCTGTTCCACGTGTAAAACATGATCAGCACCTCAGTGCCATGGGTGTGAGATTGTTGCCAAATGTAAACTAGATTATTGACTCTAGTGAAAGTGGGAGACTGTTGGAATTATGCCCTAGAGGCAATAATAAAGATGTTATTATTATAATTCTTGTTCATGATAAAGTTTATATTCCATGCTAGAATTGTATTAAGCGGAAACATTAATACTTGTGTGGTTTGTGAACAACACCGTGTCCCTAGTACGCCTCTATGGACTAGCTCATTGATCAATGATGGTTAAGGTTTCCTAACCATAGACATGAGTTGTCAATTGATAATGAGATCATATCATTGGGAGAATGATATGGTGGACAGACCCAAACCAAGCGAAGCAATTAGATCGTGTCATTGTGTTCATCTTTGCGAAGCTTTTCCTATGTCAAATATTGTATTCCTTAGACCATGAGATAATACAACTCCCTGGTATCGGAAGAAAGCTTTGAGGTCATCAAACGTCATCCTATGAGAGGGTGATCATAAAGGTGTCTCTCAGGTGATCGGAAAGTATCTGTTGGGTTGTATGTATCGAGATGGGATTTGTCCCTCCCAAGTCGGAGAGATATACTTCGGGCCCACTCGGTAATCGATATCAACACTGCTTGCAAGCATGTGGTTAAGGAGTTAATCACAAAGTGATATCGGATTACGGAACGAGTAAAGTACTTGCTGTGAACGAGATTGAACTAGGTATGACGATACCGATGATCGAATCTCGGGCAAGTAAAATATCGCGAGACGAAGGGAATATATATATGGGATTGATTGAATCCTGGCATCGTGGTTCATCCGATATGATCATCGATGAATGTGTGGGAGTCAATATGGGTGCCCAGACCCTGCTGTTGATTATTGATAGAAGATCATGTCTGCATATTCTCGAACCCGCAGGGTCACACACTTAACGTGTCTCGACGCTAGGATAGATTGGATAATTGGTTTATGAATTTTTGTTCGGAGTCTCGGATGGGATCCGGGATATCACGAGAGGTTCCGGAATGGTCCGGAGAATAAGATTCATATAAGGCAGTGCAGTTTTTGGAGTTCGGAATTGTTCTGGATTAATCGGTATTGTACCGGAAGCTTCTAGAACCTTCCGGAAGGGGACCAACGTGGCCCCACCTTCCGGGAGGGGGCATGGGCCTATGAGGGAGTGTCCTGGCCGCATTGGGCCAGGGGCACAAGGCCCCATAGGGCCCAGCCGATCCTAGAGAGTTTAAATCGTTTAAACTAGAGATAAGATAAGATAGGATTTCTGGATAAGGGAGAGTTTAAATTGTTTAAACTAGAGATAGGCTTGGAGGAGAGGCTAGGGCTGGCCGCACCCCCCTCTATATATAGAGGGCTGGTGCGCCCCCTCTCATACCCCCCTTACACCTTCCTCCAAACCCAGTTGCCCTGCTGCCCTTCCTCTCTCCCTCCCGACTGTTTGTAGGCGAAGCCCTGCGGCAGAAATTCTCCACCATATACACCACGCCGTCGTGCTGTAGATCCAATCCATCTCTACACCATACTTGCTGGTCCGAGGAAGGAGGAGACGTCGAGGTGCCGCACGTGTGCATCTCACGGAGGCACCGCCACTTGTGGTGCTAGATCGGATCGGATCGCGAGGAGGAGAAGCGAGTACGACTACATCACCCATGTTCCGACGAACGTTCCGCTGTGCGAATATTCAAGGGTATGAAGATCTAATCCAATCTCTCTCGTTGTTTGCATCTCCTAGATTAGATCTTGGCTTTCCCTCTGTTCGCTTCCGTAGAAAATTTTGATTTACTATGCTGCGAAACCCTTCAAAAGTCATTCACTTGCATATTAATAATGGGTTCTGTTGGGGATATGCTATATGGGTATCCTAATAGCATGTCTCTTATCCGACTAACCCGGGTGGCCCATAGTCGGTAGCATGGCCTATGGCCTGCTGGGCGACCCAGTTAGGTGGATACAGAAGGGAGGCCCATGCCGGATAAAGGAAGGCTATGGTGGAGTCACCAGCGTACCCGGAGCCTTGGAGTGCAAGATACACAAGACTAGTAATAGACGGTGTAGGACTCTGTGACCTGTCCGGCTAGGACTTTTCCCTGTAACCCTAGGACCTGGCGACTATATAAGTCGGGCCTATGGGAGCCTTTATGGCACGTTCATAGACAATCTCAGACAACCTCGCACAGCGAACCTATCTCTGTAACTCGGCGTATTGCCATTATAGTGATTTATAGCAGGAGTAGGATTCCGCCACCGTCATGGGATCTGAACCTGGGTAAGCTGTGTTACCTCGTACCCGTCAACCGTCTGCCTTACCCCACGTCTCTAAACACGCACTGTGAGGACCCCTCCATGGCGTACGTGTCGACAATACCACGACAGTTGGCGCCCACCGTGGGGCAAGAGGCGCTTCAGGCTCTTCAGCGGGCGAGGACCAAGATCTTCGCGGGAATCGACGAAACCGTAGCCATCGGTCGCGTTCTCTTCTCCGGCAACGTTCCGATCATCCCTCCCGACGAATTTTGGATCCCAGCGAAGACGAACCCTACGCGGTGTTCAATCGTTCCTATCGGAGACATCCACTTCTTCATCGAAGAAACCGACTCGGGCACTAGTTCCCTGGGAGTCGGAGGAGCATCAAGACCCGCACGGACCGCCTACGGGCAGGATACGTTCGCGGAAGGATCAATGTCGGATCTCTCTTCGGAGTTTACCGACAAAGATTAGAAAAATTCAAGGCCCACCCAAACCGCCCCTGTGCAGGATATAAAGGTGGAAGATCACTGCAAATCCGCCGGCTTCGTCCGTGCGTCTGGACATCAAAGATCCAAGTTTGTCGGCGTGGTTACCATCTTTGATCTGGTGCGCTGCGTTCAGAGAGAGGGCGAAAACCCCCGTGATTACCTGGCCAGGTGGCTCCGTATACGAGTCGACCTAGCCAACTACCCCGATGATAACGCTCTGTATCACTTCGTGGAAGGACTGGACCGCGGCACGCTTCTCCGACATTCTTTAAGACGGCAGTAGGCAACAGGGCGCCTTACCCTCGAAGAGATGGTGAGCACCGTCAACAGCTACGCGACATCCCAGATGGAGCTTGCGCTCAGAGACGGAGAACCTCCGGTTCAGCAGCCGCCACCACCGCCTCCCGCCGCCATCGTCGTAGCAACACCACCACCTCCAGTTATCGTCGAGCCCGTTGCACCTCCACCGCCCGTCACCGAGGAAGTCCTAGCACCCTCCGACTCTGTCATTAATGCGCTTTATGCTGATTTCAGTGCAGATTCAGAGGAGATAGACTTCAGTCCAGAAGAGCTAGACTCCGCTATGCAGGAGATGGAGGAGGAGTACTCGCGTGACGAGCAAGCCAACAACGCCGTCGCGTCCCGAGGGGTGTTCATCACCATTGGGACGGCGATGGATGAAGATCAACCCGGACGAGCTCCGCCTACGGCGCTGGAAAAGGGGAAGGGGCCACTTATTGCTGTTGACAATGATCGCGCAAAGGTCATGCCTCCTCCACCTAACCCAGTGGAGCAGCCGTAGGAACTCGGCACCGGCCCGAGCAACAACAACACCGCAAACTTGCCGCCCCCAGCATCTACGTCTGTAGCATCCCAAGTCACTCCAGCTGATAGAGTGATGTACGACAATCTCCTCATCGAGCCACTGACCGTTGCTCATATCCAGAACGTGACCCAGCTTGATAAGAAGCACCAGCAGCTGCTGGAGGAGGCGCAAGACATCATGGAACAAGGCGCTAAGCTAGATCGAGATCTGGTCAATGCGCAGAAGTCCATAGAAAAAGCTAGAGCAATGGAGGCCGAGTACAAGACTCTGCTACAGCAGCAGAAGGCTAAGAAAGCTCTGGCTCGCGTCATCGACGATCCTGGCATACGGCGCAACCTAGGATGGGCTCTCTCTAAGCCGGCACAGGCCAAGCCAAACAGTGACAGTGAAGGCAAGCAGGTGATGCCCACCCCACTCCTTAACCTTGCCATCGCCAAAACCCTTCTAGAGCAGGATAGATCGCCTGAGGCAGTGGAACAGGTCTATGACCTCGTGGCCAAGGCGGTGAAGCAGTAGGAAAAGGCCACCTCTCAGAGGATTGAGTCTAACCCAGCGCTCTGCCAGTCTAACCAGTACAAACCGCCAAGGGACAGATGTCCTCTTGATGTCGGGTCCCAGATGGGTTCATCAGAACGAAGACGGAGGGATGCACGTAACAGGAAGGATGCCATCCCCATATACTCCGACAACGGAGAAAAGGCCCGACCTCGTCGCTCATCGCCACCGCCCCGATCTCCCCGACATCACGAAGATTACAAAGCTCGCCATCGTACGGATATGCCACCACCAAAGCAGGGTGGCATCATCATCTCCGACAATGCGGAGCAGACCTGTCATGACGGAGAGCGCAACCAAGGACACAAGAGCAGGTCGTGCCATGACCCTCCGCGTTCGACAAGCAACCATGACAGGCGTGAGGCGTCGCAGGAGGATAACAGTAAGAAGGCTGGCCCACCGCCACTTCTGCCTCCGTCACCACCAAGCAGTCACCATGGCGGAGGAGGCCCGCATCGTTCACGCAGCCCATCCCCTGTTGACAAGAAGAAGAAGAACCTGGAGCCATACGATGCGCGTTCGCGGATCGATAAGATCCACGAGGCCCAGGAAGGACCATACCTGGGACCACGTTGCTTTGGACCTACAATACGGTCCGCAACTTACCCCAAAGGTTTCCAGATTGACAAGACCATCAAGCCCTATGACGGCACCGCCAAGCCAGCCACATGGTTACAGGACTACGACAACACGGTGGAGATTGCCGGAGGCAACCCCAACGTCGTTGTCAAGTACCTCCCATTAATGTTGGCGGGTACGGCCCGTCAATGGATCGACGACTTGCCGGAGAAATCTATCTACAACTGGGTGGACATGCAAGAAGCGTTCACCAAGAACTTTGAGGGTACATACAAGCGTCCCTGCACTGTGGGCGATCTACAGCGGTGCGTGCAAGAGAAAGACGAGACATCTCGCGCCTACCTCTCCCGCTGGCTGGACATGAAGAATTCCTGCGCAGGAGTGCACGCTCAAACCGCCATGGCCACCTTCATCGATGGGTTGGAAACAGGCACGTTGCTCCGACATAAGCTGAAGCGCTTGCAGGACAATCACTAGCTTGACTTGAACTAGATGATTCAGTTGGCTAGTGAGTTCGCAGCTGCTGACGATGATGCTTGTGGCTCCTTGCCGGCAACGGCCGTTCCAACTCAAGCTCGGAGGAACAGCAGTACAAAGCGGAAGACCGCTCCAGAAGAAAAGCAATCTACCGACATGGTCACTATGACTTTTGCAGGACGAGGAGAGGGCGGACAACGTGGCCGAGGAAGGGGAGCCGGTCGTGGGCAGCAACGAGGAAGTGAAACCACCTCGGCGCCGCTCCGCGTTCCCCAAACCTACGAGGAGTACCGCGATATGCCATGCCTCGTACACCTCGATGTCAACGGCAAGGCCACCCATACCAATCGACACTGCAAGTTCGTCAACGACCTCAAGGAAGACCTGGAGTCCGGCTACAAGCGAAGTCGGAAGAACAGACCGCGAGGCAAGGGGAAGGGGAAGAAGAAGGAGGAGGAGTCCAAGGATTCAAGTGACATGGACGAAGACGTTGACCCCAAGCACGCCGCCAAGAGTAACGACAAGGGCAAGAACCCCTTCGCAAAAAAGGCCCCAGTCTACCACACTTTCCTTGGCACCCCCACCGTCCGACAACAGAAGACCTCTCTGAGGATCCTGATGGCTACTCTCCCCCAGTCCCCCAGTACCTGCACTGGTCGGAGGTTCCAATAACTTGGGACAGGACGGACCACCCAGACCTTATACCCACGGAGAACCAGTACGCCATGGTCATCAACCCCTTGATTGACGGCGTGGAGTTCACCAAGTGTATGGTGGATAGTGGAAGCAGCATCAACATCATGTACCTGGATACACTGCAAAAGATGAACTTGACGGAGGCAAACCTAAGGCGGACCAACACCATCTTCCACGGAGTAGTTCCTGGTCGGGAGGCTCGGTCCCTTGGGTGCATTACACTTCAGGTTGCCTTTGGCGATGTTAATAATTACCGTCAAGAGCGCATGACCTTCGAGGTGGTCCCCTTCAAGAGTGTGTACCATGTCATATTCGGCCGCGATATATTCCACATGTTCATGGCTAAGCCATGCTTCGTCTACAACAAACTCAAGATACCCCGACCAAACGGCATCATCACCGTATCCGGAAGCTTTACCAAGGCAAGGGACTGCGAGATCAATGAAGCAGCCATTGTAGAAGCTGTCCTCTACAGCGAAGAATTCAAAGAGATCCAGAGCAAGGTCGATGACTCAGAGATGCCCGCGTCGAAGAAGCAGATCTCCGACTCCGCTCCTGCGTTCAAGGCCGCCATCGAGACCAAGCCGGTGGAACTTGTGGTAGGCGATGCCTCCAAGGTCACCGCCATTGGAACGAACCTGGATCCCAAATAGGAAAGCGCACTCGTCGAGTTCCTCCATGAGAACAGGGACATCTTTGCCTGGCAACCTGCCGACATGAAAGGTGTACCTAGGGAACTTGCCGAGCACAGCTTAAACATTGATCCAAAATGCAAACCAGTGAAACAACCTCTACGATGCTTTGGAGATGAGAAGAGACGCGCCATTGGCAAAGAGATAGCTAGGTTACTTAAGGCTAGATTTATCCGAGAAGTCCTTCACACCCAATGGGTGAATCCTGTACTTGTCCCCAAAAAGGAAACCAATGAATTAAGAATGTGCGTTGATTACACCGGCTTGAACAAAGCATGTCCCAAAGATCCGTTTGCTTTGCCTCGCATTGACCAAGTCATTGACTCGACGGCTGGCTCAGAACTTTTGTGTTTTCTCGATGCATACTCAGGATACCACCAGATCAAGATGAGGAAGTCAGACCAATTGGCCACTTCGTTCACTACCCCATACGGCACGTTTTGCTATGTCACGATGCCCTTTGGGCTGAAAAACGCAGGTGCAACCTACCAGCGGATAATGCAACGTTGCCTTCACGACCAAATTGGTCGGAACGTTCACTCCTACGTGGACGACATTGCGGTGATGTCCAAAAAGTCAAACGACTTAATCTCCGACTTAAAAGAAACCTTTGATAATCTCCGGAAATACAACATGATGCTTAACCCTAAGAAGTGCGTCTTCGGGGTTCCAGCCGGCAAATTATTGGGCTTCATCGTTTCCCAGCGTGGAATCGAGGTCAACCCGGAGAAAATCAAGGCCATCTTGAACGTAAACCGTCCGACATGCCTAAAGGACATTCAATGACTAACAGGTTGTGTTGCAGCAGTTAGTCGGTTCGTCAGCCGACTTGGAGAGAAGGCCCTGCCATTGTACAAGTTGCTGAAGAAGGCGGACAAATTCACGTGGACGGACGAAGCAGATGCAGCATTGAAGCAGCTCAAGGAGATTCTTTCCTCAACACCCATCCTTGCAGCACCCGAGCCTGGAGAGCCCCTGTTAATCTACATGGCGGCTACCAACCGGGTTATCAGCATCGTCGTCGTGGTAGAGCGGAAGGAACCAGGCTATGAGCACGGAGTTCAACGACCAGTTTACTATGTAAGCGAGGTCTTGATGGAGTCCAAGCAACGTTACCCGCACTAGCAAAAGATAGCTTATGGAGTATTCCTTGCTTCTTGGAAGCTGAGGCATTACTTTCAGGAGCACCCAATCACAGTGGTGAGCAAGACCCCATTGTCCGACATCATCAATAACAGCGACGCTACAGGAAGGGTCGCGAAGTGGGGCATTGAACTTGCCGCCTTCGAGATCCCCTACAAGAGACACAACGCTATCAAGTCACAAGCCTTGGCGAATTTTGTTGCAGATTGGACGGAGATGCCAAATGCTACTCCGTTGCCAGAACCAGAGTACTGGGTGATGCACTTTGACGGATAAAAGCTGCTCAACGGCTCGGGGGCTGGTGTATTGCTACAGTCACCAATAGGGGAAAAGCTACACTACGTTCTGCAGATCCACTTCGAGGCTACAAACAACATGGAGGAGTATGAAGCACTCATTCACGGACTACGTGTAGCCAAGGATATTGGCATCAAGCACATAGTTTGCTGTGGGGATTTCGACTTGGTTGCCCAGCATGTGGCTGGCACCTGGAATGCGCGGAACCCTATGATGGCGGCATATCAAGACGAAGTGGACGAGATAGCCAAAAGCTTCTTGGGCTACGAAGTTAAGTATGTGCCTAGGGAACAAAACGAGGCGGCTGATCTGCTGTCTAAGCTAGGATCAGGGTGCAAGCGAATTCCGCTAGGAGTTTTCCTAGAGCACCTGCGCACACCATCCGTGAAGGGAGCCGACATCAACAACCCGGATAGAGCTGACTCTTTCATCAACATGGTGACTAAGGTCCCTTCGGCTTGGACAAAACCGTTCATGGAATATCTCGAACATGGAATTTTGCCCGACGACAAAGTCGAAAGACGGCAAATAGTATGACGAGCAAAGGGTTATACCATAATCAATGGGCAACTCTACAAAAGGAGCAATACTGGTGTATACCTAAAGTGTGTTTCCCAGCTAGAAGGTATGGAAATCCTACGCGAAATCCATTTCGGAGATTGTGGGCACCACGCCGCTCCTCGATCGTTGGTCGCGAAAGCCTTCCGGCAAGGATTCTACTGGCTTACCGCGAAGGCGGATGCCGACAAGCTGGTTGAGACATGCAGGGATGCCAATATTATGCCCGACAACCACATGTTCCTGCTGAAGAACTGCGAACAATACCAATAACTTGGTCGTTTGCAGTCTGGGGGCTAGACATGGTGGGACCGTTACAGATGGCACCTTGTGGGTTTACGCATCTGCTTGTAGCAGTTGATAAATTCACCAAATGGATAGAAGCTAAACCCATTAGAAAGCTTGATGGGGCAACTGCTCTCAGGTTTGTCCGGGGTCTAGTGGTGAGATTTGGTCTCCCACATAGCATTATCACCGACAACGGCAGCAATTTATCACTCGGAGAAGTGGAGGCATATTGCTGGGAGAAAGGCATCCGACTTGACCTTGCATCTGTGGCACACCCACAGTCCAATGGTCAGGTTGAACGAGCCAATGGATTAACTCTGCAGGGAATCAAGCCACATCTTGAGGCACCGCTACATAGAGCAGCTGGAGCCTGGGCAGAAGAATTGCCATATGTGTTGTGGAGTTTACGAACTACACCCAACAGATCCACCAGCTACACCCCTTATTTCATGGTATATGGAGCAGAAGCCATCCTGCCTTCCGACATCCTTCACGATGCACCAAGAGTGGCCACTTACGACGAAGATGACGCTGAAGAATCCAGACGCCTGGATGTGGACCTTCTGGAGGAGGAGCGCGTTTTGGCATGCCAAAGATCCGCCATCTACCAGCAGAAGCTACGCAGCTACCATAGTCGCCACGTTCGGCATCACTCGTTTAAAAAGGGGGATTTGGTGCTCCGACTTAAGCAGAATAAGTCACACAAATTATCCCCGCCATGGGAAGGACCGTTCATCATAAGCAAGGCGCTGCTCAATGGGTATTACTACCTTGTGGACAACCGTGAACTAAAGGATAGACCCAACAAGGATCATAAGCGTAAGCGACGTGACCCGGATGATGACTACCCGGAGCTTGATCGGCCATGGAACATAGCACAGCTACGTCCTTTTTACACTTAGCATTTTTTATCTAATTGTGTATCTCTTATATGATCAATGAAATAAAGCTCCTTGGTTCACTCATATTTCTGAGTCTTTTACCTCCTTTAGTGTTCATTTTTGGATCATGTAAAACCTTTATGCACAAGCTTTGCGTTTGCACTTGTGAAAATTCCGCCTACGGGCGTTAGCTTAAGTTTTCTGGTCTACACGTTCTTTGTCGTTTTTATGTGGCTTCTGGAGTAGTGACTTTCGGCACTTATTGTCGGCGATTTTGTGCTCAGGTTATTAACGGTGCCATTGGGTATCATCACCTAAGCTCATGGTTCCGACAACGAGTCTTCCGACTCACGAAAATTCAAGCATAAGAACCAAAGTAATGGATAAGCCAGCACTTGCTTAAAAATATATACATGCTGGGAACTAAGTTCTTAAGTAGCAGGAAATTACAACCATTGTTTTCCGCCTTAAGTTACATCATCAAGTTTTTCCTCACATATACCAAAGGCGAAACAAATATTACATAGTGTTCTTCACTCTTTGGGCGCATGAGACTTGGAAGAAGCATCGTCCCCAGCCGGAGAATCACCCTCAGCATCGGCACTTTGGTGAGACTCGGAGGAGTCTTGGTTGACACTGTCGATAGTGTTCATAGGCACGAAGACGTTGATATCCACCAACTCGGCAACTCCGGTGTCATAACCCGCGAGTGATGATAGGATGGCTTCGTGATCAATTTCTTTGCCGTCATCATCAACGTCGGGGATGCCAGAGGTCACCGTGTCGATGTCGGCATCTTCGTAATGTGCCTTCACCATAGACATTGCCATCCTTGCGCCAGCCCGTGCACATGAAGCTTTCCATCTTGTGATACGCTCGGGGGCTTGGCGCAGAATCTCCGAGTACTTCGCCACGGAGTCCGAGGCCTTGATGTGTATTTGGAGGGGCTTGGCGATCTCTTTGGCTTGGGTGATGGCGGTGTTGATAAAGTTGCTGGCAAGAACCATGCATTCCTTGGCCGGAGGAGGCGATCTGGTTAAACCCATAGGAGCTGCAAATTCTGGCAAGGATCACATGAGTTCAATAATTCCAAGTACCCAGACTGCAGAAATACAAGGCGGAGAAATCTTACTGAAGATGCTGGCATTGGCCTGCCAGAGGGTGTCCGCCAAGGATTCCTTCTCTTGTTGGAGGAGCTTATATGCCTCGTCGTGGCGATGGATTTTCTCATCAGCAGCTTGCTTCTGATCTTTTAAGATCGCAAGCTCCTCCTTCAAGCGATTGATTTCCGCGGAGGCGGAATCTTGTAGGGCTTTCATGGAATCCTCGTGCATCTTCAGCATCTCTTCCCTCTCCTTCTTAAGGATTCTGTTCTCGCTGTCCAGCTGCTGGATGTGCTTGGACTGCTCGACAATATCCTTGGCCTTGGCGACATGTTCTGCAAAGTCGGAGAAAACAAAGTACATAGTGAGTACTCGGGGAATGAAGGCATAAAACCAAGACGGAATGCACAAAAAAGAAAATAGACTCTTGTTTTTGATGATTTGTTCCTTCAAGATGGCAGTTTTACCCTTTTCGGCTTCAAGATCTGCGCGCATTTTCTGGTACATGTCGTTGGCCATACCCCTCCGAGCATTCTCATTCTGTGGAAAAAGGAAAAAGTTAAACCGTTGTTTAGTCTACTTGGAGCACCTAGTCGGAAACTTTCCACCTAGGCGCTCGGGGACTACAGCGAGAGTTTTTAACTTAGCAATATGCTTAGCTTTTCTTTAAGCATATAGTCGAAGCTAATTTAGTTCTCGATTAGAAGCTTGGGGGCTACAGTATAAAGTTTTAACTCGGAAAATGCTTAGCTTTTCTTTAAGCATCTAGTCGAAACTCACTCAGTTACAACTAGAAGCTTGGGGGCTACAGTATTGAAAATTATAAACACTGCGTTTGCTACTCTTAAAGCATCTAGTCGGAATAGTTTTTTCCATCTAAATGCTTGGGGGCTACAGTGAGAGTTCTTTCTAACTTAGTCACTCTTAGAGCATATAGATGCAAAACCTATGGTTTTCCGTCTACATCCTCGGGGGCTACAGTGGAATACTCATATGAAATGCAAAAGGTAAAGTAAAACTTACAAGTGCAATAATCTTGAGGTTTGTAGCACTCTCGGCTAGCAGCTTGCCAAAGGAGATGTTATTTCCTCGCAAGATGTCCGCTTGTCGGAGAAGCTCCTCAATACCGCACGTCGGAGACGACGGCACTCCTCCAGGAACCAGAATTGTGTTACTCGGCATGAGCGTCGGGTAAACTATCTTCGGGAACTCAAAGGGATTCTGGGTAGCGGGGGCGCCGCCTTCGGCAGAGGTACCAGCTCCCACTACCACCTTGCCGCTATCGATGGCATCCTTAGCCAGAGCTTCAGCCATTTGTAGAGCAGTGCTCTCCTGCGTCGCCTGCTCGCCGACAACAGCGAGTTTGGTAGAGGCGCCAGAATCCACTTCCATGGCGGAAGGGCCTGGTGCCTCCTGGGCTTGAGAGCTTGTCAGGGCAGATGAAGGCTTGACGGCAGGAGTAGCAGGGGCGATGACAGGGGAGGCATCGCGATGCAGCATATCCTTGATATTTCTAGAAGCCCCCAAAGTTTTGGAGGTCTTCTTGAGGCTGGTCGTGGCTTTTTCCTGAAACGTGCAAAATGCATAAGTACAGGAACAACCGACAGATAGACAATGTCGTAGAATGAGAAGCTTACACTAGGGGGCGCTTTGGCGAAAATCCCGGTGGCTTTTCTCTTTTCCGCCTCCAGGGCGGCAGTAGTCTTTTTAGAGGCTCTACCCTCCGTCTTCTTCTTGCCTCTGTCGGCAGCATCAGAGGTGGAGATCTTCCTCTTTCGCGCCAACGGGGCATCGTCGTCGGACACGACCGTGACTTCCTTCATCTTTGGATCGTAGATTTGGGCAGCCCGGTTGTCCTCATCTAGATCGCTAAGCTGTTAAGTAAGAAATCACCATGTTAGATAAAATGGTGTTGGCAAGATGGAGAAACTGGAGCATATGTCGCGCACGGAAAATATATATCTACCTTTGGGCACTTGCCGTCTACGAACATGACGTAGGTGATGGTGAAGCCACGCTTCTTATCCTTCACTTTGACGATGTCCTTCAGGCGGAGCTTGACGGAGTCGCTCGAGAAGTTATCCACGGAGATCCGGAGGGTATCCCTTCGATCACTCGTATACTCGTGCATGAACTTCGCGCGGTACTGTAGAGGTTGGATTCGCATGATGAACCAGCACATGGCTAGGTCCAAACCGGTCAAACCCGTCTCTACGAACCATTCGATCTGCCTTATTGCGCGAGAAGCGTCGACGTCGGAGGGCAGGGAGGCATGGGATCTCCATGTGGAAACTTCAGCGGCGGCTCCATCCGCGAAGTCCGGGTACGTTACTTCTCGGCCCGCCAAAGGAATGTCGGGGCCATAGAAGTACGTTCGCTGCCAGTTTTTGCAGGACTCATGGCCGACGATGTCGGGGAACCGCTGGCCAGGTCGAATCTTGAAGCTTATGGTGCCGCAGTTCCTAAGCTCCTCCTTACTATGTCCGGCTTCATGTTTGACGGTGGAGAAGTACATGAACAAGTCTAACCTAGGCCTAATCCCTAGGTAACCCTCGTAAAGTGCCGCGAAGTTGCTAAGCACTAATATGCTATTGGGGGAGAGGTTGTGGGGTTGGACCTTGTAGTGGTTCAAGACAGAGAGAAAGAAGTGGGAGATGGGCAGGGAAACTCCGCGTACCAGCTGAGCCTTGAGGTACACCTTTTCTCTGGCTTGGGGAGAAGGTGTCACCTCGCCGGCTGGCACCGCCCGCCAGGCAAGCCCCTCCATCGCGGGGAGGTAGCCTTCGGCGACCATATCTTGGATGTCGCGGTCTGGCTCTTCTTCTAGTGGCTCTAGTGCCGCCAGATTATGGTCGCCGCCGGTGGTTTCGATCACCGCTGATGCGGGGATGACCAGGCCCTTTGGAGGCACAACGACAGAGCTCGCCGGCTTCGCCGCGGCTTCGCTCGACGCCGCCATCGATGGGAAGGAGCTGCTGCTGGCCATGGAGTGTTGGAAGGATGCGACTGACACGGGTGGAAGCTAGGGTTTTCGAGGTTTCTTGCGGAGAGCTCAAGGAGGCGTGCGGCTGGAGGAAGAAGACGATGACGCGAGATGAATGAGGTAAAAAGTGGAAAGTGTCCCACGGTTACTATTTATCATACTCTGCATCAAGATTCATGCAGCTAATCGGATAGTTGCCGCGTAGACGACGTGTTCGTGAACGTGTGCGGTAATTTTGCCACGTCTCCAACTGCTGCCGCCAACGGTTCGTATCGCTCGCGCGGGAAAATCGGATATGATTGTGTTCTCTGCATGTGTGAGTTACGAGGCGTCGCTGACCTAAGCCTACATCGTCATAACTGACACGGGTAGATGAGCCGTCGCATCGAAGATTCCGGCATGGACGGATTTAATCCGACTACGGAAGAGTACGATAGAAGATTCAGCATTTCTCCGGCTTACAAATCGAAGACGGAGAAAACCTTGCGGGGTTCTTTGGGAGGACTACAAGATATTGCTTGACGATTTGCCGACATCCATCTAGACGGAGCATTCCACGTGAAGAGGCAAGACGGCGAAAGATCTCAGAGTTCTCCGGGGGCTACTGTTGGGGATATGCTATATGGGTATCCTAATAGCATGTCTCTTATCCGACTAACCCGGGTGGACCATAGTCGGTAGCATGGCCTATGGCCTGCTGGGCGGCCCAGTTAGGTGGATACAGAAGGGAGGCCCATGCCAGATAAAGGAAGGCTACGATGGAGTCACCAGCGTACCCGAAGCCTTGGAGTGCAAGATACACAAGACTAGTAATAGACGGTGTAGGACTCTGTGACCTGTCCGGCTAGGACTTTTCCCTGTAACCCTAGGACCTGGCGACTATATAAGTCGGGCCTATGGGAGCCTTTATGGCACGTTCATAGACAATCTCAGACAACCTCGCACAGCGAACCTATCTCTATAACTCGGCGTATTGCCATTATAGTGATTTATAGCAGGAGTAGGATTCCGCTACCGTCGTGGGATCTAAACCTAGGTAAGCTGTGTTACCTCGTACCCTTCAACCGTCCGCCTTACCCCACGTCTCTAAACATGCACTGTGAGGACCCCTCCATGGCATACGTGTCGACAATACCATGATAGGTTCCCAACTATCTTCTACTTTCCTAGGAATAGAAGCTTTGTGTTTTAGCTTCACTTCCTTAATCTTAACAAGAGCATCTGTAATGTGTTTGGTGAAAGCAACATGCATATCACTAGCATCAGGACTTCTAGCTTTGTAGGAATATAATCACTTCAGAAATATTGCAACCATCTATATCAAAATCAAACTTGGCATCACTAGTAGTAGACTCATTAGGCTTAGGCATGGTAGGAGGAGGAATAGGGACTTCTTGTGGTTTAGTGGTGATGGTGCACACACTATTGTTTCTATCAATTCCAGCTTCCCTTTCCCACTTAGCATGAAGTTGAGCTAACAGTCTAACATTTTCATCAATAGTAACTTGTATGGCATGAGTAGCAGCAAAGGTACTTTCCATGGTTTCAGGTTTAGCCATTTTATTAATCAAGGAGGATTGTGCTTCAGACAAAGAGGATATATTTTTCTCAACATTTAAAAGTTTTTCCTATATAGCCTTGTTGAAAGTGGTTTGTTTACTAATAAAGTCTTTGAACATGACTTCAAGTTCAGAGGGGGCACTTCTATCATTGTTGTAGGAGTTTCCATAGGAATTGCCATTATTAGGAGGATAAGGCCTATAGTTGTTACCACCAAAATTACTCCTATAAGCATTGTTGTTGAAATTGTTGTTTCTAATGAAGTTCACATCAACTTGCTCTTCTTGAGCAACCAAAGAGGCTAAGGGAACACTATTAGGATCTAAAGGAGCTTTCCCATTAACAAGCATAGCCATAATAACATCTATCTTATCACTCAAAGAGGAGGTTTCTTCAATGGAATTTACCTTCTTACCATGTGGAGCTCTTTCAGTGTGCCATTTAGAGTAGTTAACCATCATATTATGAAGGAGTCTTGTTGCAGCACCCAAAGTGATGGCCATAAAGGTACCTCCAGCAGCTGAATCCAATAGGTTTCTTGAAGAGAAGTTCAAACCTGCATAAAAAGTCTTGATAATCATCCAAGATGAGTCCATGAGTGGGACAATTCTTAACCAAAGATTTCATTCTTTCTCAAGCTTGAGCAACATGTTCATTATCAAGTTGTTTAAATTTCATAATGTCACTTCTCATAGATACAATCTTAGCAGGAGGATAGTACTTTCCAATAAAAGCATATTTGCACTTAGTCCAAGAATCAATACTATTTCTAGGCAAAGTTAGCAACCATTCTTTAGCTTTTCCTCTCAAGGAGAAAGGAAACAGCTTGAGCTTAATAATATCTCCATCTACATCCTTATACTTTTGCATATCACAAAGTTCAACAAAGTTATTGAGATGGGCAGCATCATCATCAGAACTAGCACCAGAAAATTGCTCTCTCATCACAAGATTCAACAAAGCAGGCTTAATTTCATAAAAGGTAGCATCAGGAGTAGGTGGAGCAATAGGAGTGCTAAGGAAATCATTGTTGTTTGTGCTAGTGAAGTCACACAACTTGGTGTTCTCAGCAGAGTTCATTTTGGCAAAGGTGGGCAAGCCAAAAACAGCAGCAGCAGCTAGAGCAGGAACTAATTTTTTTGTGTTTTTTAATAGAGAAAGCAAACCAAACTAAACTAAAAAAATTGTAGTTTTTGATAAAAATAGGCAAACAAAACCAAGCGAAAGAAACTAAGCAAACTAAAAACAAAGTAAAGAGAAAGTTTGAGGAGGACTCCCCTTGTGAAGACGTCCTTAGCCTCCCCGGCAACGGCGCTAGAAATCTTTTGATGCGCGCACCCGGTGTTGTCGTGGGACGCTTCGTTGGAAACCCAAAGAGCAAGGTATGATGCAGCACAATAGCAAGTTTCCCTCAGTATATACCAAGGTTATCGAACCAGAAGGAGGAAGGAAACGTCCCAAAGGTGTTGCAAGCAACATGGAAACCTGCACAACACAAACTCAAGACTTTGTGATGACCCACAAGTATAGGGGATCGCAACAGTCTTCGCGGGTAGTATTACCCAATTTATTGATTCGACACAAGGGGAGCCAAAGAATACTTGCAAGCCTTAACAACTGAGTTGTCAGTTCAGCTGCACCTGGAAACAGTTCTTGCTCACAGAAGTTTATCAGTAGCAACAGTTTGTAGTAGCAACATCAATGGTGGAACAAGATCAATAGTAACAGTAACAGTAAATAATGGGATTAGAGTGCGGTAGGCATAGGGATGGATGGACGGGTGTTGCATGGACGAGTCTAAACATGTAACTTCAAGATCTAGGGAATTGCAGATAAATAATAACAAGCATCCAAGTACTAAATAATCCTAGGCATGTGCTCCATGCCTCTGGATCCGTTGTGAGGACACCTCCCGACCCATCCTCCTTCCGCACCCACACGGCGGCGCCACGCCGTGCCGGGCGGCCTCCCCTCCCGCCGATCTATTCCTCCCGTGGTCTCTCTTCCCCGCCGTTGCCGCCTGGATCATTGCCAGGCAAAGACCTGGGGTCGTGGCGGCGGCAGCGTCCCTGATCGCGATCTGGCGGGAAGGCAGCAGCATCCGTCCCAGCTAGTTTGGCGGTGGTGTTGCGGCGAGTGGCGGCCGGTAATCCTTGGCCCAGATGGCGGCAGGCGGCGGCGGGGATCTGGGCCTAGCCGCGATCTGTCCCATATGTTGGCATCGACGCTGGCGCCTGGGCGACCCGGGCCTTGTCCGTGACACTAGGGCGCTTGGGGAATCTGCCCCCGGCATGGTGGTGGTGGCCTCCTTCTCTATCGGAATGGTCAGCCGAGTGGTCTTGCCATCTTGCGGTGGATCCTGGTAGTTTCCGGCGGGTGGCGTGGGGGCCGCTGGCTAGGTTTTAATAAAGGAGGTGGTCCTGGATTCCTCTCAAGCCAAGACGATGATCTGCCGGATGTTGGTCTTCATTGATCTGGTTTCTGTGTCGTGTTCCGGAAGGCTCCGCCGGCGAACTCCATAAGTGCTATCATGCCGTGAGTTTGTTGGAAGAATTGAATTCGGTCGTACGCACCCATGTTTTACCCTGAACGTTTGGTTTCAGAGGGTGTGCTTCGAAGCTTTGTTGGCTGTTATTATCATGGGCATGTTCTCGTTCCATGGTGCTGAGGGAGAAAGTCATGGAGACCGAGATCTGAGGACAGACAATGGTGGTTCGAGTCTGGGTGGTGATGAGGAATTGGCTAGGTGACTTGTGAATTGGAGCAGTGGCATGCAAGTGGGGGCGACTGCACATGAGAGGTTCATGGTCCTACCTCTTAGGGTGAAAACCCAGGGTCTGGCCTTAATTGGTTGTGCCTGGCAATGGCCTTGTTGAAGGTATTGTTTTGAGTGCGTGGACTTTCTTCAGGGTGAAAACCTAGATCTTTGATCGGGCAATGACGGTGTTTGTGCACTATTTCCTTCTTGGAGGCATCGTTTCTGGAGAAGCTGGACTTCTGGTACTGTCTTGGTGGTGGTAGTACTGTTGTTTCAATGAATGAGTCACTGTAGCGAGACTTTTCTTTTTTGTAATTCTTCTTTCATTTTTTTGGATGTGTGCATCCATGTAGCCGCTAGGGCAATACGTTGTTGCAGAGGCTGGGTGTAATTGGTATCATCTGATATTAATATATGCTCCTTTCCAAAAAAAAGGCATGTGCTCCATATATAGTCATACGTGCTCGCAATGAGAACTTGCACAACATCTTCTGTCCAACCAGCCCGTGGCAGCGGGGCCTCTAGGGAACTACTAGCAATTAAGGTGCTCCTTTTAATAGAGCACCGGAGCAAAGCATTAACACTCCATGAACACATGTGATCCTCACACCACAGCCATCCCCTCCGGTTGTCCCAATTATTGTCACTTTGGGGCTTTTGGATCCGGACAATGATATGTGTACACAACTTACAGATAAGACCATAAACAATACTATCATAATGATTCAATAATAAGTTCAGATCTGAGATCATGGCACTCGGACCCTAGTGACAAGCATTAAGCACAACAAGTTGCAACAAAGTCAAAAAGCACTACTAGAGATACTAGGCACTATGCCCTAACAATCATATTCGATTACATGATAGAACTCATCCAATCCCTACCATCCCCAAGCCTACAGCGGGGGATTACTCACTCATGGATGAGGGAAACATTGATGGTTGATGGAGATGCGTTGGTGATGACGATGGCGATGATACTCTCCAAATTCCCCGTCCCGACAGGGTGCCAGAACGGAGTTTCTAGATCCGAATCTTGGTTTCTGGTGGCGGCGGTGTAGCGGAACTTATAGGCGCCCTCGGATTTTAGGTCGAAAGGAAACTTATAGGCGCAGAGGGAGGCCGAGGGGGTGCCTGGGGTGGCTGCACCCCCCTAGGCACGGCCAGTGGTGGGTCCGTGCCTGGCAGGGGTGTGGGCCACCCGGGCCCCTTCTCCATCTCGTCCTCTGGCTCTATGGATCTTCTTGTGAAATATAATTTTTGGCATATTTTCCGGGATTTTTCTTGATAGCTCATTTTCTGCACAAAAACTAGACACCAAGGTAATTCTGCTGAAAACAGCTTCAGTCTGTGTTAGTTATATCCAAATCACACAAGTTTAGAGGAGAAATAATAGCAAAAGTGTTCGGGAAAGTAGATACATTTTGTACGTATCAACTCCCCCCAAGCGTAGCTTATTGCTTGTCCTCAAGCAATTCAGTTGAAAACTGAGTGCGATAAAAGAACTTTCACGAACACATTTGCTTCATATGATGTAAATATTCTTAGCACAGGAGTAGATGCTTAGACAATTCATAATAAAGAGTATGCAACAAAGTCTACTCAATAGTCATTGCAAGCTATGAAGAGAAACCAACCCAATAATAATAAGTAGCAAGAAACATAAACATAAGCAACATTACAATTCTCATAATAAGGTATGATAGAGTGGTATCTCGCTTGCCTTTGTTGAAGAGCACAATATAAATGCCAAGGCACCTCTGAAGTTCAAGTGAAGACTAGAGATAAAGATATTAGAGATACAAGCATCAAAATCATGACATAATTAACCAAGTTTTGGAACAAACACAAGAATGACAACTATGCTCTCAAGAATGTGCTCATAGAATAAGTGGTGACTCAATAAGATTGTGAAAACGGTTTTGTAAAGTTTGAAAGGCTTCCAGATGCTGAAAGGAAGGTACTCATTATCTTTGAGCTCTCATTGCCCCTATCATAGGCATCTTCATGTGGTTAAGGTGAAAGTGAGGTCCACTCTGAATCATATGCTTGACAGACCATAAACTGGAAATCCCAAGTCCCTTGAGTATGAGGGCCGCTCCGCATGCTACTCAAATTTGGTTACCTGAAAGTTCTTGTCATTGTAAATACATGCATATCATAAAGAACCGCCAATGGGTACCCCTTGCACATGATACAGGAGCTATCCCGTGATCAAAATGACAAGGCAAGCAGACAATGAGCATCTCAGCAATCTTTTTATTTACTATGTGTATAGCTTTTTATTGAGGATGCTTCATAAATGCTCATTATGGTGATGCTGCAAGTTTCCACCATGATTAGGCATGGCTTAGGCTAGCGGCCTAGGCGTTTATCTAACACAATGTATAGACTCCATGAACTCACAAGCTCCCCTTTTATTTCACATCGTCGACATCCGCAAACAAAAGAGCAAGGTATCAACTGGAAGAGATATCCAAAAAGTGTTGAAAGCGTTCCCCGTGTTAGCACGGTTCTGCTGACTCCCAGCATATAATTTGCAAGCATATAACTTTCATGGACAGGTCACAATGGTTCAGGATTATTAAGTGCACGGAATAAAGTGTGCCATCAAGTTCGTGAGAGTTTTACTAACTAACTTTCTCAAAACAGACAAACATTTTATTTTGGAAGAAAACACGGCACATGGAATATGCACTGAAATAGCAAATGATGTTGATAGGTAGGTATGGTGGACACTGCTGGCAATATTGGTTTTGGGGAGTTGGAAGCACAGGTAGAACTCATGCTCAGTGCAAGTAAAGGCTAGCAATAGAGAGGGAGTGACAAACGAGAGAGCAATAACTGTCATAATCATGCTTGCAACAAAATAAGACTAATTATGGTATGAAAGTGATACAAGAACTCTGAGGCAAAATAAATCATCGAGGCCTACTGACTATTGATTAGTCATATGCATGCATGAGCATGTGCCAAGTCGATTAATATGAATAGTCAGAGGAGGATACCACAATATCATACCAAAGTATGAATAAAACAATGCAAGAAAACATTCATATGACATGCTACAAACTATTGGCAAGCTGGATCTAATCACAAGCAAGCAAGAACTACTAAGCATCCATAATGACATACACCTTACACAAATAGGCTAAGCATGCTCACAATGATGAGTATATGTACAAAAATGAAACAAATAGAGTTCGTTACCAGCCTCTTACCACACCTCAAGTTGTCTTAATCTTCATTATTGCCCTTCACTTGTGTGACTTGAATAATAACATGAAACGAAGATCCACTGAGGACGGCTGAACCCTACAAAGAACTCACAAAACCCAAGAAGAACAATAAATATTTTTGGTGTTTTCGATTTTTAGAAACAAGCAAATAAAGAAAAGCAAACCAAACAAGAAGCAAACAAAGCAAAGAAACAAACCAAGAGAAATAACGAAAATATTTTTGGTATTTTTGTGTTTTTGAGAAAGAAGCAACAAGAACCAAAAAGAAAGCGAAACAATGGATATACAAAGAACCGACCGAACATGATATATAGATGAGTGTGACATCGGTATACCTCCCCCCAAGCTTAGGCTTTTGGCCTAAGTGGGGCTCAATAGCGCGGGTAGTAACTCCAAGCTGGTGGGTCATCATAGGAATGATCATAGTCAGGCGCTTGCGATGAAGAAGAAGATGCGCCCCAATCAAATGAGGGCTGCTGGTATGAAGACTCTCCCAAGTTGGAGGGTTGAACTGAATCGTCTTCGGCATCCTCTTCAACATTCTCCTCCCGCTGGGGGAGCTCCGCCACATAAGTGTCAAACTCTTCCTCCGTGAGCGACCATCCTTGCCTGTTATCAAAATTAAACAAAGCAGGTGCAGGCAAATAAACTATTTTCTCAGTCCTACCCTTTCTCCGACCTTGATGGGCAAAAGATAATTCATACGGTAAACTTCCTACATTAGCCCCCAAGGAAACAAAACCATGCTGAATCATGGATTCAATATCAAGCCTCTCTATGGGGAACTGGTAATCTGAATAGTGAGGCTCTAAACCATGGAAAGCTAGCAACCTAGAAGCAATGAAACCTCCACAAATTCCACCCTTCTCGCGGTTGGTGGTGAGACGGTGAGCTATTAGAGCACCCAGGCTATAAGATCTATTCCTATTCAAAGCAGCTGCGATAAAAGCTAGATCAAAAGAAGATAACTTTCTAGCAATATTTCTAGCAAGAACACACTTGGTAATAAAATAGGCAAAATATCTAATGGCTGGGAACTGAATGTTCCGAATTTTACCACTTTCCTTTGAGAAGTCGAAACCTTGGAAAATCTCATCATATAAATCCATAAGTGACTTGGGCCTCTCCTTGATCTTCTCACACGATCCCCACTAAGGTACTCTAATTGCTGCACAGAAATGAACAAAAGGCAGGTCGACAGGTATATTATATATTTTGTAATGGACCATGGGATTAGATGTAGACCAAGTGAACCGGAAGTCCTGCACAAAAGCCATGGTTAGCTTAACAAATTGAAATGGTTCACCTTCAACAAAGTGTTCCAACCCTGCATTGGCAATCAAAGTTTGGAAATGCTGGGAGATCCCCGCAGTTCTCATAAATTCTTGGCATGGATGTATGGAAGGAAAAATTGCCTCCTTACGATGAAGCTTCATTGGCTCAGGCACCATCAAGTCATATTGATTCAGTGGATAAGTACGCATCTTACTTGCTGAAATTTTTAGACAAAACATCAAACCAAGTGATTTCTAAGTTGATAAACGATGAGCAACTACTATAGGAACTTGCTAGAGGGCTACACATGCATCAAAATAAAGTTTCTAAGCATAGAACAAGCATGCAAGCTCAAACAACCTGACACCTATAGCAGCAAAATACTCAAGATACAATCTACCAATCATAAATCTAATTGGACAAGCGGAGGAGGCACATACCAAGGAGCAAACCCTCCAAAAATCAGCACTTGAGATGGGCTGAACAAGGAGATCGAAAATCGCGAGCAAGAATAGCAAGAAGTTGAGTTTGAGCAAGTTTTTCGGTGTTTTTCGGGAGAGAGAAAGAAGATGGCTTTGAGGAGGCAGCCTGGAGGGGCCCATGTGGGCCACCCCCCCCCCCCCCTGAAGCGCCACCCCTAGGTAGGCCGCGCCTACCATGGGTGTGGTGGCCCCCTGGGTCACTTCAGGTGTCTCTCTGCCCCTTTTTTGAGGAAAAAAATATTTTTAATTTTCTGGGATTTTTTGGGAAACTTTATTTTGGCCAATTTTCAGGGTATGAAAATTGATTTTCTCACAGAAATAGTTTTTTCAGAAGAAGTAAAAAAAGCAAACAAAAACCAAACTACAGAAGCTCTAAGACACTCTAACAAGCAAACAACTAGCTAACAAGAGAAAGAACAAAGAGTAGGAAGGAGAAAAGTAAAAGAAAACAAGAATAACCATAGTGGAAACATTATTTTGTTCATTAAAATCCTTTTCTTAACAAGGTTGATCAAGTCTTGTTACCAAAACAATCTTATATGAAACAAAACTTTGCATTCCACAAGGTGATTATGTTACCTCATACTTGATAGCAATGGTCCCAATCATAATAGTTTCAAATATTTCTTGTGGAATGGGACAATATATTTCTCCAACCTTGATGCTCTCAATATTTTCAATGAAATCCATGCAATAGCTTTTAGCAACCTTCTTGGGGAAATAGACAATATGCTCTTTTTCATTAATATTAAAAGTTACTTTTCCTTGATTGCAATTGATGACAACACCTGCAGTATTAAGAAAAGGTCTCCCAAGAATAATAGACATATTATCATCTTTAGTCATTTCAAGCACAAAAAAATCAGTTAAAACCATGCAATTATGAGCTACTTGAACATCCTCACATATACCAACGGGAATAGTAGTTAACTTATTAGCCATTTGCAGAGATATATCAGTTGGTATTAACTTTTCTAACTGGAGTCTCTTGTAGAGAGAAAAAGGCATAACACTAACTCCAGCTCCCAAATCACATAAAGCAGTTCTAACATAATTATTCTTAATAGAGAAAGGAATAGTTGGTATACCTAGATCACCAAGTTTCTTTGGAACCTTACCATTGAAGGAATAATTAGCAAGCAAAGTAGAAATCTCCTCATTAGGAATCTTCCTTTTATTAGAGACAATATCCTTCATATACTTTGAATAAGGAGGCAACTTAATAGCATCAGTCAAAGGAATTTGCAAAAATAAAGGTTTCATCCACTCACAAAACTTGTTGTAGTGTTCTTCCTCCTTTGACTTGTGTTTCTTACCTGGAAAAGGCATAGGTTTCTACACCCAAGGTTCTCTCTCTTTACCATGTTTATTAGCAATAAAATATTCCTTAGTGTACCTAGTGTTCTTAGTGTGCTTCTCAGGTTCTTCCTCAACTTCCTCTTTATCAGGAGCATCATTATTATCATTACCACTCTTAGTTTCAGCATCAGAGACAGATATACTATTAGGATCTACAGCAGGTTCAAGTGGTTCCTCAACTATTCTATGTTTCTTTTTCTTTCTCTTACGGGGATTACCACTATCAACTTGTTGGGAATCCTGCTCAATTCTTTTAGGGTGTCCTTCAGGATATAAAGGATCTTGAGTAGCTATACCACTCCTAGTTCTAATTCCATAAGCATGTTTATCTCTTGAGGCATTAACTAGCATATCCTTTTGTACCTTAGCAAGTTGATCAAGTTGAGTTTGAACCATTTGAAAGTGTTTACAAAGCATTTTAATCTCATTAGAAGTTCTTTCCACAATATCTTTCAACTCATTGATAGCTCTAGAGTTTTCCAATAAATGATTCTAAACTTGTTTATTAAAATTACCTTGTTTAACAATAAAAATGTCAAGTTCCTCTAAGCATTGATCAGGGGGCTTACCATAAGGAATATCACCTTCATCAAAGTGTTGGAGAGAGTGTACCTCAATAGTAGATGAGTGGGGATTTGGCTTACATAATTCTTCTATAGGAGGTAGATTCTTCACATCTTCAGCTCTAATACCTTTCCCCTTTAGACACCTCTTAGCTTCCTTCATAACTTCATCATTTAATGCAATAACTCCTCTCTTCTTTGGTGTTGGTGTTGGAACTGGTTCATGCACAACTGGTTTAGGAGTAATCGGCTCAGGTGTATTCAGCTTAGTTGAAGTCCAATCATCATAATTCTTGCTTATCTTAGCCATTAATTCTTCAGCATTTGTAGGAATTCTTTTCCTGAAAACACAATCAGCAAAGCTATCTAGGTATGTCCTAGAATCATCAGTTAGTCCATTATAATAAATATCAAGAAGCTCATTCTTAGGTAATGGACATCTAGGATGTGCATGAATCAAGGCACAGAACCTTGTCCATGACTCAGGCAATTTTTCTTCTTTTCCCTGTTTAAAATCAAAAAGTCTCTGCAAAGCAGCATGTCTAGCACTGGGAGGAAAATATTTCTAGAAGAAAGAAGCAATCAAACAATCAGGGCTATCAATGGAACCAGGAGGTAATCTATTAAACCAGGCTCTAGCTTCTCCTTTTATTGAAAAAGGTAAGATCTTAGTAACAAAGTACTTGCGCATCTTAAAATCATCAGAGAATAAAGCACTCATAGTAGAAAGCTCATTCATATGAGCCACAGCACTCTCATTTTCAGTCCCACAAAAAAGTTCTTTCTCAACAATATCTAAATAAGATAAATCAAGAGAGAAATCATAATCTTTATCTTTAATACCTATGGGAGAAGTGGCAAACTTAGGATCAGAGGACAACTTAGGCATAATAATACGTCTAGCAAAGAGACTCTTAATAGCACTAGTACCATGTGTTTTTCGGCACTCTTCAACAAAATCATCAGTGAACTCAATGTAACCATCATTAATATCATAACTCTCACTAGACTCAGGTGAGCTAACAGGTGTAACAGTGTCTTCACTAGGAGTTTTGGTATTTCCTAGACTAGCCATAGTAGCATCTAGAAAAGGACCTAATGAACCACTCGCATCAAGCACAGTAGAAGTAACATCATGAGTATCAAAAGCAGTTTCAGACTCAGCAGTAGTAGCAGTGTGTGCAATATGAGTATGTGGTGGTGGTGTGACAAGCTTACTTATAACAGACGGTGAATCAAGAGCAGCAGAGGTGTTTAGGACTGTACCACTTCTTGTAGTGGATGGTAAAATAGGGAAATTTCCATCACGAGACTTCCCCGTGATGAAAGGAGTAGCAGTGAACAATAATAAATCCAAGTGAACTTACAAATAAAGCTATGCTCCCCGGCAACAGCGCCAGAAAATAGTCTTGATGACCCACAAGTATAGGGGGTCGCAACAGTCTTCGTGGGTAGTATTACCCAATTTATTGATTCGATACAAGGGGAGCCAAAGAATTCTTGCAAGCCTTAACAACTGAGTTGTCAGTTCAGATGCACCTGGAAACAGTTCTTGCTCACAGAAGTTTATAAGTAGCAATAGTTTGTAGTAGCAACAGCAAAGGTGGAACAAGAGCAATAGTAATAGTAACAGTAAACAGTGGGATTAGAGTGCGGTAGGCATAAGGATGGATGGACGGATGTTGCATGGACGAGTCTAAACATGTAACTTCAAGATCTAGGGCATTGCAGATAAATAATAACAAGCATCCAAGTACTAAACAATCCTAGGCATGTGCTCCATATATAGTCATACATGCTCGCAATGAGAACTTGCACAACATCTTCTGTCCAGCCAGCCCGTGGCAGCGGGGCCTCTAGGGAACTACTAGCAATTAAGGTGCTCCTTTTAATAGAGCACCGGAGCAAAGCATTAACACTCTGTGAACACATGTGATCCTCACACCACAGCCATCCCCTCCGGTTGTCCCAATTATTGTCACTTTGGGGCATTTGGATCCGGACAATGATATGTGTACACAACTTGCAGATAAGACCACAAACAATACTATCATAATGATTCAATAATAAGTTCAGATCTGAGATCATGGCACTCGGGCCCTAGTGACAAGCATTAAGCACAACAAGTTGCAACAAAGTCAAAAAGCACTAATGGAGATACTAGGCACTATGCCCTAACAATCATATTCGATTACATGATAGAACTCATCCAATCCCTACCATCCCCAAGCCTACAACGGAGGATTACTCACTCATGGATGAGGGAAACATTGATGGTTGATGGAGATGTGTTGGTGATGACGATGGTGATGATCCTCTCCAAATTCCCCGTCCCGGCAGGGTGCCAGAACGGAGTTTATAGATCCGAATCTTGGTTTCTGGTGGCGGCGGCATGGCGGAACTCTCTTTAGAAAACTATCGAACCTCCCTTGGGTTTTTAGGTCAAAAGGCAACTTATAGGCGCAGAGGGAGGCCGAGGGGGTGCATGGGGTGGCTGCACCCCCTAGGCGCGGCCAGTGGTGGGCCTGTGCCTGGCAGGGGTGTGGGCCCCACAGGCCCCTTCTCCGTCTCGTCCTCTGGCTCCGTGGATCTTCTGGTGAAATATAATTTTTGGCATATTTTCCGGAATTTTTCCTCATAGTTCATTTTCTGCACAAAAACTAGACACCAAGGTAATTCTGTTGAAACAGAGTCAGACCGTGTTAGTTGTATCCAAATCATACAAGTTTAGAGGAGAAACAATAGCAAAAGTGTTCGGGAAAGTAGATACGTTTTGGACGTATCACTTTGCCCCAACGAATCAGTGAGGTTTTTAAGCTCACCGGTTTGATGTAACAAAGGATTAACTGTATGGTGTGGAAGGTGATGATGGTTTGCAGCAAGTAAACAAGTAACAGTGGAAGATGTATCAATGGTAAAGATTGGACCGGGGTCCAAAGTTCACTAGAGGTGCTCTCCTTAGATAAACAACATGGCATGAAGGGTAAACAAATTACAGCATGACAATTGACAGGAACTGAGCAAGTCATAACAATGCAATACTAGACAAAAAGATCCTATGAGATTCAATTGGGCAATACAACAATATACATAGACCGCCATCCAACTGCATGTATGACTAGAAGTCCACCTTCAGGTTATCATCCGAACCCCCTCCAGTATTAAGTTGCAATCAACAGACAACTGCTTTAAGAAAAGTGTGTAAGATAAACAAACCACTTGTTCCATGAACAAGAGACCGTTGTTTTCTCCCTAGTGCCAACATCACATCTATAACCGAACAGATTTACGTCACTTCCCTTGGAAACTAGAGGCATGAACCCACTATCGACCATAAATACCCCCTCTTGGAGTCACTAGCAACTACTTAGCCAAGATAGTTACTAACAATGGAGAGCATGCAAGATCACAAACAACATAGACATGATAGAATCAATAAGACAAGACCATTAATCAATTTGACATAGTAATCTCAATATACATCGGATCCCCGCAAACACAACATGCATGATTACAAATAGATTAGATATTGATCATGAACGGAGCTCACAAGATATATACATGAAAGCACAAGGAGGAGATACAACCATCTAGCTACTACATGGACCCGTAGTCCAAGGTGGAACTACTCACTCTTCATACCGGAGAAGAAGGCCTCCGGGATGATTTCCCCTCCGGCAGGGTGCCGGGAAGAACTTCAGATCCCCCCGATCTAGGGACGATGGTGGCGGCGGCTACAGACGGTTTCGTGGAGTTTTTATCGGGTGCCTAGGGTTTTAGCATCGAGGGCTTCTTATAGGCGAAGAGGCGAGGCAGGGGGCCGCCAGAGGGCCCACACCCTCCCCAGGCGCGGGCCAGGCTTGGCTGCGCCCAGGGGGGTCTGGCCGCGCTGTGGCGCTTCTTCGTCTCCCCTCTGGACTTCGTGTCGCCCACGATAAAATATTGACTTTGGCTTTTGTCCCATCCAATTCCAAGAATATTAATTTTCTGCCTTTCTGGAACCAAAAACAGAACAAAACACGCAACTAGCACTGTGGCAACTTATTAATAGGTTAGTTCCAGAAAAGATATAAAAATACCTCAAAGTGTAGAGAAAGCAAAGCAAAGTAGATACTAAACAAGCATGGAACATAAAAAATTATAGCTACGTATCCGACGTATCACACAACGGTAAGTCTTCCCTCAGTATGAAATCAAGGTTATCGAACCAGTGGGAGGAAGGAAACGACTCAAAGGTGTTGCTAGTAACTTGGAATCCTGCACAACACAAACTCAAGACTTTGCACCAACGAATAGTAAGGTTGTCAATCTCACTGGTTTGCTGACAACAAAGGATTAACCATATGGTGTGGAAGATAATGGTTGCTTGCATAAAGTAAACAATAACAGTGGATGAAGTATCAATGGTAAGGATTGGACCGGGGTCCCTAGTTCACTAGAGGTGTTCTCCTTAAGATAAATAACATAAAATGTTGGGTAAACAAATTACAGCGGGACAATTGACAGGACAAAGCAAGGCATAACAATGCAATACTAGACATTTGATGGTGCTGACGTGGAGCACTTCGTTGGAAGCCCCAAGAGCAAGGTGTGATGAGCACAGCAGCAAGTCTTCCCTTAGTAGAGACCGAGGTTATCAAACCAGAAGGAGGAAGGAAACGTCACACAGGTGTTGCAAGCAACGCGGGGACCTGCATAACACAAACTCAAGACTTTGCCCCAACGAATCAGTGAGGTTGTAAAGCTCACCGGTTTGCTGTAACAAAGGATTAAACGTATGGTGTGAAAGGTAATGGTGGTTTGTAGCAAGTAAACAAGTAACAACGGAAGATGTATCAATGGTAAAGATTGGACCGGGGTCCATAGTTCACTAGAGGTGCTCTACTTAGATAAACAACATGGCATGAAGGGTAAACAAATTACAGCAGGGCAATTGACAGGAACTGAGCAAGGCATAACAATGCAATTACTAGTCAGAAAGATCCTATGAGATTCGATTGGGCAATACAACAAGATACATAGACTGCCATCTAACTACTTCTATGACTAGAAGTCCACCTTCAGGTTATCATCCGAACCCCCTCCAGTATTAAGTTGCAAGCAACAGCCAACTTCTTTAAGCAAAGTGTGTAAGGTAAACAGTCCACATGTTCCATGAACAAGAGACCATTGTTTTCTCCCTAGTGGCAGCAGCACATCTACAACCGAAGAGATTTCTGTCACTTCCCTTGGAAACTAGAGGCATGAACCCACTATCGAGCATAAATACCCCCTCTTGGAGTCACTAGCAACTACTTGGCCAAGATAGCTACTAACAATGGAGAGCATGCAATATCACAAACAACACAGACATGATAGAATCATAAAGACAAAACCATTAATCAAACCAACATAATAATCTCAATATCCATCGGATCCCCGCAAACACAACATGCATGATTACAAATAGATTAGATCTTGATCATGAACGGAGCTTACAAGATCTATACATGAAAGCACAAAGGAGGAGATACAACCATCTAGCTACTACATGGACCCATAGTCCAAGATGGAACTACTCACGCATCATACTGGAGAGAAGGCTTCCGGGATGATCTCCCCTTCGGCAAGGTGCCGGGAAGAACTTCAGATCCCCTCGATCTAGGGACGATGGTGGCGGCGGCTACAGACAGTTTCGTGGATATTTGATCGGGTACCCAGGGTTTCTGCATCGGGGGCTTCTTATAGGCGAAGGGGGAGGCCGAGGCGGCGGACACGGCGGCCAAACCCTAGCCAGGCGCGGGGATGGGCCCACCCGTGCCTGGGGTGGGTCTGGCCCTCATGACTGGCCCCTCCGACTCCCCTCTAGACTTCCTGTTCCCCACAAAAAGTAATTAACTTTGACATTTGTCCCGTGCAACTCCGAGAATATTTCTTTACTGACTTTTCTAAAACCAAAAACAGCATAAAACAGGCATCTGGCACTGTTGCAACTTGTTAGTAGGTTAGTACCAGAAAACATGTAAAAAGCACCTCAAAGTGTGGATAAGTAAAGCAAAGTAGATACTAAACAAGCATGGAGCATAAAAAATTATAGATACGTTTCCAACGTATCAACATTTATGATCCTATGAGATTTGATTGGGCATTACAGCAATATACATAGACCGCCATCCAACTGCATCTATGACTAGTAATCCACCTTCAGGTTATCAGTATTAAGTTGCAAGCAACGGATAACTGCTTTAAGAAATGTGTGTAAAGTAAACAATACAATTGTTCCATGAACAAGAGATTGTTGTTTTCTCCCTAGTAGCAACACACATCTACAACCTTAGAGATTTCTGTCACTTCCCCAGATTCAATAGAGGCATGAACCCACTATCAAGCATAAATACTCCCTCTTGGAGTCACTAGCATCTACTTGGCCAAGATAGCTACTAGAAACGGCGATCATGCAAGATCTCAAACAACACAGACATGATAGAATCAACAAGATAGAATCATTAATCAATCTGACATAGTAATCTCAATATTTATCGATCCCCGCAAACACAACATGCATAATTACAAATAGATTATCTTGATCATGAACGGAGCTTACAAGATATAAACATGGTAGAACAAAGGAGGAGAAACAACCATCTAGCTACTGTATGGACCCATAGCCCAAGGTGGAACTACTCACGCATCATACCAGAGGCTTCCATGGTGATGAAGAAGGCCTCCGGGATGATCTCTCCCCTCTGGCAGGGTGCCGGGAAGAGCTTCAGATCCTCCTGATCTAGGGAAGGTGGTGGTGGTGGCTATAGACTGTTTCATGGAGATCTGATCGGGTCCTTAGGATTTTGGCATCGAGGGTTCTTATAGGCGAAGAAGCGAGGCAGGAGGGCAGCCAAGGGTCCCACACCCTGCCCAGGCGTGGCCCCGGGTGGGCCCACACGTGGGGGTGGCCACCCTGTGGCTCCCCTCCGGTCGCCCTTCGGTCTCTGTGTTCGTATCGGTGAAATATTGACTTTGGCTTTTGTCCCGTCCAATTCCAAGAATATTTCCTTACTAGCTTTTCTGAAACCAAAAACAATAGAAAACAGGCAACTGGCACCGTGGCATCTTGTTAATAGGTTAGTTCTAGAAAATGTATAAAAACACCTCAAAGTGTAGACAAAGCATAGCAAAGTGGATACTAAACAAGCATGGAACATCAAAAATTATTGATACGTTTACGACGTATCATTGAGCACCGTCCAACAATGGCCCAACGAGTAGGCCTTGTTACCATTCACCGTCTTGAAGTGCTCCATTGCTTTCAATACCTACACGTATGGATGCCAATAATGGCTCAATGCAAATGCAATACATTGACATAGAGAGGAAGAGGTTTTACCATGTCAACCGGCTGCATGCCGCTTATTTTCCTTTTCATCACCATTTTTGTCAACACCCGGATTTTTAATCCCAGATGCATGTTATGCCATACCTCGCAATCCTAGGATTACCATTTTTGCGAGACATAACATATTGTATATCACAGTACATCATACATTACAAACCATACATAAGGTCTTACAACAATTAAAGGATCACATGATCCAGTCTTAGTACAATTCAAGCAGCGGAATAACGTAATAATAACGGTAGCATGGGTGAAGCTCCATCTTCATAGTCACAGGCAATGCTGACGATGGGAGATGATCCTAGTTGTCGTAACCTTCCTGCGGTCCATCCTCCTGATAGTCCTCTTCATAGTTTGGCCACGGGGATAGCCAGGGACAAATCCATGAGTACTCTTTAAGTACTCGCAAACTAATACTAACAAGTGAGGTGGTTTTTGAGTAGGAAATACTAAGCTCTAGGTTGTTTTGCAAAAAGCCAGATTTATCTCTACTGAGTTCAGAAGCAAAGAAAGCTAGTTGAAAGTTTTATAACACTTAAATGGGAACTTGAATTTCATATCACAGCCCTGTTGTGGTCAAGTCAAGTCAAGAATCATTTCAAAAGTCATTTTGAAAACATCTAACGACGGAACAGTATGGCCACTCCAACTGTCCATAACCACGGACGCGCCTATTCGAATAGTTTGACACTCTGCAGAGGTGGTACACTTTCACCACAATATTCGATACATCCGTCAGGAACAATTTTGAATTCACCATACTCAGTATGTGGATAATCAATCCTAACCTTTCAATTACATGCCCTAGTATAGGCACCTCTCCTGTGAGTTTGGCCTCCCAACCATGACCATCTGTCATCTTGGGAACTACACAGGTGGGCAATCTTCACAAGGTAGCCTCAGCTCAAACCTTGGCCGCAAGGGAACCCATACTAAGGTATATAAATTTCCAGTCAAGCCCTACCCAAATCTCGGGTATTGTGGTTGTACGGTAAAATTGGAATGGTATCGCATCCAGACAATCATCAGATTTATGAAGGGCTAAGGCTCATGCCTCAACATTTTCATCACCAAAATCATCTAGTGTTCAGAAACACATGTCAAAACATTTCAGTAGAATGACTCATCATTCTAAGGTTTTCATAACCATTTTCACCAAGTAACCCCTGATACGTTGGAAACATATCTATAAATTTTGATGTTCCCTGCTTGTTTAGTATCTACTTTGCTTTACTTGTCCACACTTTGAGGTGCTTTTTACATGTTTTCTGGTACTAACCTACTAACAAGTTGCAACAGTGTCAGATGCCTGTTTTCTGCTAGTTTTGGTTTCAGAAAAGTTAGTAAAGAAATATTCTCGGAATTGGACGGGACAAACGTCAAAGTCAATTAATTTCCGTGGGGAACAAGATGTCTAGAGGGGAGCCAGAGGGGCCAGCCAGGAGGGCTAGACCCACCCTAGGCGCAGGTGGGCCCAGCCCCGCGCCTGGCTAGGGTTTGGCCGCCCTGGCCGCCGCCTCGGCCTCCCCCTTCACCTATAAGAATCCCCTGATGCAGAAACCCTGAGTACCCGATCAAATATACACGAAACCGTCTGTAGCCACCGCCACCATCGTCCCTAGATCGGGGGGATCTGAAGTTCTTCCTGGCACCCTGCCGGAGGGGAGATCATCCCAGAGGCCTTCTCTCCGGTATGATGCGTGAGTAGTTCCACCTTGGACTATGGGTCCATGTAGTAGCTAGATGGTTGTATCTCCTCCTTTATGCTTTCATGTATAGATCTTGTGAGCTCCGTTCATGATCAAGATCTAATCTATTTGTAATCATACATGTTGTGTTTGCGGGGATCCGATGGATATTGAGATTATTATGTTGGTTTGATTAATGGGTTTATCTTTATGATTCTATCATGTCTGTGTTGTTTGTGATCTTGCATGCTCTACGTTGTTAGTAGCTATCTTGGCCAAGTAGTTGCTAGTGACTCCAAGAGGGGGTATTTATGCTCGACAGTGGGTTCATGCCTTGCGGTGTCCCAGCATACCACTGCATGATGTAGTACACTATAGTCGTTGACATAACACCAATGAAACATCATTCACTATTATTACATCCCTCAGAGTGGTACAACAGAAACACAGCAGGTCCAATACATGGCTAAAGGTTACAACTCACTCTGTACACAAGATCCAGAGAACACTCTAGGTTAAAGTGAGAGAAAGAAAGAGACTTCTTACAAAGAAGAATCAGAAATAATCAACTTCAAAACAAAACTATCATACTATTAAGACTAGTATCTAAACTAATGGTCTGGCATTGCTGCTATTGCAAGACGCTACAGAAATAGGTTCTATGGCTAGAGATTTTATTCTTATCTAATCAGTAACTTCGTCTTCACTTTAGTTGATGTATATGTTGACTTCCTTGACTTCATTGAAGAGATTGAGCTTTTGATGATGATTCCGGGAGCATAATTTGATGTAGACGTCGTCTTAATGGCTTCAGAATCTAGCAAGGGTTAAGAAGATATGTTGAGTATGAGTGTACTCAGCAATTTCACTAGAAAAGGAGTGTTTGATGCACTATATCTATAGCCACAGACCATAAGTCGTAGACAATATAAGTTTTCGTAAACATTTATTCAAAGGTTGCTTTTATTTTGAAAAGCTATGTCCGCCAGCCTTCACGAGTTTACCAAAACTTTCATGGAGTTCCTTTTCCGCCGCGTTCGCAGCTCCTTCCCGGAACAAGTTATAGTTCTTACACTCTGCAGAGGTGCGTCACTTTACCCATTAGAGACCTTAGGTTTTGTTGCACGGGCGGGAGTATATCCTCGTTCAAACTTCCTTGGTTTGAGGCCCAACCTAAGATCCAAGCCAATCACTGCCTTCTCCGCGACCCCGCATGTATCCTTGGTGTACGCCAGCCCACCTATTGAATTATGGAAATTGGTAGTACAAACCGTTCAGATGCCAGAACTATTGTGGGACGTTAAGGGTTCCCACCCATATGCTGCATATCCTCTACTAATTACCAATTAATATGCACGCTACAAGTGATAACCGCCATGACCCGCACATCCGGCTCCATGCGAGAGGGAAAAGATACAGCTGACTTCTCCGTCCCATTCCAAATCTCATGGTCAACGCGTGATATACGGCGCAAGAATCACTGGCGACATTGGTTGTTAAGTCCTAAATAATATGTTCCTTTACCACCAAAAATTTTGTAGTAGGTTATTACCTCATGGTAAATAACCTATAATCACATTATTATGAAAATAGTGTTTTATGACCTTTTTAAATGCAGGTGATGACAACACTGGATTTGTAAAATACTTTACAGAAAATAACCAAAGGACATGAGCAAGTGTGAACTTGCCTTTTGTGATTGCAAGATTATGCACTCATGGTCTTCGAGGCAATATAAGATCCAATATCTGAAATCCGCATCATTGGTCCGATAAGGACTAATGTTTAAAAAACAAGATGCTTTTATGCATAAGTAATGTAATGCAAGTTGATAAACTCGAATCCCAGGGATAACGTTGTTCTAGGGTTTGGATATTGGAATTGGTTTCTTTAGAATGTGTTTCCCTTTTAGATTAGTTTCTTATTTGTGCTTCTTATTGAGGCTTGTAAGTGTGTGTGAACCATCATGCAATATAAATCATAAAACAATGAGATACACACAAAGGTGAAATGCTACTTAAGATTGCTTACACTATAAATTTTTATCTCCAAATTTTACCTTACAAGTAATGTCATTTATGAAGATCTTAAATGTTATTAATTCTAGTATACAAGTAAAGTATAAAGTAATGTGATTATGATTAATTGTTATTTGTTGACTGAAGCGGCAAAACGAATAACTTTTGAAGAAAATATTTCTTTATTGAGGTTTAAACAATCCTGGTAGTTTTTAGAATATGGTTGATAGAATGTGATTGATATTGTTTATGCTTTCTTGAATAATTTGGACTTGAGATGCTTATAACTTAATTATAACAGACCAAAGTTAACTATAAAACACATAATGAAGTCTTTAGCATAATATTTGAAGTATTGTAGACTAAAGTTAACTTTAAAGACATGTCATGACCCGGGATTAGGGCTAGACAAATACCAGATCCTTATCTGATATAAGCCTAACCTAAATTCCAAAACGCGCAGGGAAAGATCGGTAACATTACAGAACATACAAACCATACATTAATAAGGTAAACTCTTAAGAGAGTTACAAACCAGTCATACAAACCAGGGGTCACGGACCCCTCATTACATCAAACAACGGAAGCAAACAAGTTGTTCTAAACAACAAACTTAGCAAAGGGCCAAAGAGGCCATAACAGAAGTAGCGACCCTTCCATAGATCCTAGGCTGCTGCCTGGGAACCACAACTACTCGTAGACTTCGACGTAGAAACCACCTTCAGTTGGAGTAGCATCATCTGTAGAAAACATCAAAGAAGCAAGGTTGAGTACAGGGTGTACTCCGCAAGACTTATGGCTAGTGGAGTTATTTTGCATAAAGCCATATTTTGTTTTCAAAACAAGAGGGAGAAGAAACTCGTCTAGTCAGATGATTTTCAAAAGGGGATAAGAAGACTTCAACTCTAGCTCTTAAAATCATCTTTGATATCCACCAAGAACCATCATCAACATAACCTCTCTTCCCATACTACCCCCTCGACAACCTCGAGGAAGTATTCTGGATCTCACTTTAGTTGACAAGTTTTAACATTCGGTTATAGTTCTCTATGATCTTCATGTTCGTTCCCTAGTCGTCCATAACCGTGGACACGGCTTTTCGAAAAGATTAATAACCTTGCAGGGGTGCACAACTTTACCCACACGTACCAATCAATTCTTAATGCCAAATTATTAGCCCTCTTCCTTGGAAGGCCGACAGAGAGTGGTTGACCACAACCTTTACCTTGCTTTCGCTGATACCATGAGTCACGCACTAGGGAGATGCCGCCATAACGGGTCAAGTCCCGAAGCCGGTCCCTAATGATGTGCACAGGATTCAAGATTACGGATGTTGGGCATCTCTTGTTCCCGGCCATGCTTACCTACCTGTTATGAATGCACCTCCTTCACCTCCATTCAAGAACTACCAAGATGCGTATGTCGAATGGAAAACCCAAACTAAGTGACTCATGGAATCTACTAGGCAAGTTAGTGAGTCGAGGGGGTTTCCAGGCCAACGTGTGGTTATACGCTCGTCTTGGTTCAAGAGGCAAGAACATCGGGTCCTAGGGGTGGCAAGTATGGGACTACAAAAACCATAACCCATGTGGCCTCCCATACAAGCCTTAGCATGTTTATCATCCATCTATGATCACATCACCACATCCTACCATATTAGATTCATTCGCATCTCTGATTCATCACCTGAATGATCACCATCAGAACACTAAGCATGGCTAAGCTTGACTGAACTTGTGGCACTAGCGACGCTCATAAGCCAAACCCTAGTTATGCTAGGAGAGGTGGATCGGGTATTTAGTTCGCAAAGGAAAACATGCATCAGATAGGATTACTCTATCTACTGATAAAAGACTGTTGAACCGAATGCATATGACGAGAATGAAATACTTTGTAAACATAGGATTCATATGTATGAGTGGGGCTTCGCTTTCCTTGTCCGTTGTTGGACTGGTACTGCTCTTCGGTGGCGTTGACTTCAGCTTCGGGTTCGGTTCCTATTCACGAGAACCAATCACCGGAAAAGAGAAAGCAACGCTCAACACATGGTGTGCAATGCTCATACAATATGGATGATATGACAAGTTGAATAGTGTTGAATTGAACCCTAAAACATGCTTGGTCACTTTAAAGGGGGTCCGAGATGTGCACACCCTAAAACAGGGGAATCATCGCAATCACCTGTGGGGTTCGATTAGTTCTTCTAATTAAACTTTCTATCAAAGTTGATTAACAATGTATGATTATAGCTTAGTTGGATAGGTTTCATTTTCTGATCATTTTGGTATATTATTTGTATTTTTCTGATTTAAGATGAATTAGTTATGAATTTCCCAAATTTTAATTCATTTTAAATAATTTTTGGAATATTTGAAATAATTTCCAAACTTGGGCCCACATGTCAGACTTTTATTAATTTCAGAAAACATTTACAGAAATAATTAAAACCCTAACAGGCAGGGCCCACCTATCATACATTCTCCATTTAATAAAACAATTACAGAAAACATTAAAAGAAATAAAAAGAAAATATGACATCATGATGATGTCATGATGATATCATCAATGGCTTTGCTTGTAGATCGACGATGGAGCTGGCGATTGGGGACACGTGGGCGACTGAGAGCGTGCGCGTTCGAGAGAGGGAGACGCAGGCGACCAGAAAGTGGCGGCGCCGCTGTGGATTGACCACCAGAGCGTGGCCGGCGACGAGAAACAACGGCGGCGACTGTAGATGCATGGCGGCAGCTCGAACCAGAGAGGGAGGGATACGATGGGAAGGTCTAGGGGGACCGCAAGCTCACCATGAACGCGTCGGTGGTGACAGAAAGGCGAGGCGAGGTCGGACGGTGATGAATCGATGGTGACAACGGTGGCGACTGGCGGCGTTTCTTGCTCGATTCCGACCAGGGGAGGTCGTCCCGGCTCGCGTGCTTCGAGGAGGAGGACGAGGGGAGCACATCAGTTCTCCAGGACGTATCGTCGGGGCTCAGGGAGGCTTCAATCGGCGGCAGCACAAAGCTTTAGCCGGACTAGGGCTTGGCCAGAGGGGGAAATCAGCGAGGGAGGGGGAGAGGAAGCGAAATTGGTATGGGGGAGGAGAGGAGGAGAAGGTCGGTCTTATCCGCAGCTCCAGGGTGGCGGGCATCGTGACACGCAGGATATCGACGGCGAGCGTGTTGCCAGGCAGCTGCTTGCCGGCGACGAGAAAGAAGAAGGGGAAGAAGGCCGAAGGGGTATCGGGCCAGGCTGGGCCGGCTTGGGCCCCGGGTGGCTGGCTTCAGGCTGCGGTGGGCGGCAGAAAGAGAGAGGGAAGAGGTGGGCTGGGGCCCAGATAGGTTAGAAACCTGTTTTATTTCCAAAAAACCTTTTTCTTTTCTGTTTTTCTGATTTCCTTTTATATTTTGAATTTTTAATCTGTTTTGAATAATTTCAAATCACAGAAACTTTTATAATATAACTAAAAACACTAAGGGCCCTTGGTACTGATTTGGCTCCATTTGTTTTAAGAATTTTCCAAATATAGAAACCATTTGAATTGCTTCAAAGAGAGAGGGGAAGCTATTAGGGTTTCGTGTTTTGTTTGTTCTTCTTTGGTTGAGTCAAAGTGCAAGTGTTATGCATGCATGCAATGCTCAAACATATCTTTATTTATATTACACAAAAGGGTGGTATGTTACAGCTCTACCCCACTTACAAGAATCTCGACCCGAGATTCCTAGGTTTTAGAAAAGAAGGCAGGGTACTCAGATCGAAGACGATCTTCGTGTTCCCAGGTTGCTTCTGACTCAGAGTTATGAGACCATTGAACTTTCAGGAACTTGATGGTTTGGCGACGAGTCTTACGCTTGGTTTCATCAAGAATACAAACAGGGTATTCTCGGTAGGTTAGATCATCTTGGAGATCCAAAGTTTCATGGTCCACACCACGAATAGGATCCTTGAAACAACGCTTGAGTTGAGACACATGGAAAACATCATGAACCTCTGGAAAAGATGAAGGTAGATCCAATTTATAGGCAAGCTCACCCTGCTTGGAGAGAATGCGAAAGGGACCAACGTAGCGAGGAGCCAATTTGCCTTTGATACTGAATCGATGGACACCCTTCAGAGGAGTGACCTGGAGACAAACTTGATCACCAACTTCATAATGAACATCAAGATGATGACGATCGTAGTTGGTCTTCTGACGGGATTGAGCGGCCTTCAGACGCTCTCGAATTATGCGAACTTGATCTTCTGCTTCTTGGATCATGTCCGGACCAAAGAATTGTCTTTCACCGGTTTCGGTCCAGTTCAGCGGTGTTCGACATGTTCTCCCATACAGGAATTGGAAAGGTGCCTTGCCCAAACTGGATTGAAAACTTTTGTTATAGGAGAACTCCGCAAAAGGAAGACATTTCTCCCAGTTCTTTCCAAAGGATATGACACACGCTGTGAGCATGTCTTCAAGAATTTTATTCACTCTTTCAGTTTGACCACCGGTTTTAGGATGATAGGTTGTGCTGAAGGAGACATGAGTTCCCATTGCTTCTTGGAAACTTTGCTAGAATTTGGAAGTAAACAAACTTCCACGATCAGAGATGATCTTCTTGGGAACACCATGAAGAACGACGATCTGAGAGATGTATAGATCAGCCATTTGACTAGCACGGATAGTTTCTCAAACCGGAAGGAAATGAGCAACTTTGGATAACCGATCAACTATTACCCATATGGCATCATTTCCTGCTTGTTTTCTTGGGAGTCCAGCGATAAAATCCATACCAATTTCACCCCATTTCCACTCAGGATTTTTCAACGGTTGCAGAAGTCCAGCGGGCCTTTGGTGTTCAGCCTTCACACAACGGCAAACGTTGCACTCTGCAACAAAACGAGCAATTTCTGGTTTCATTCCACTCCACCAGAATCTTTGACGGAGATCTCGGTACATCTTGGTACCACCAGGATGGATAGACAGAGGGGATTCATGAGATTCTAGTAGGATTAGATCTTTGATTTTCTAACTGTTTGGAACCACTAGCCGGTTACTGAAGTATAGAATACCTTGATCATTGATGGAAAAGCATTTAGCTTCACCGCTTGCAACACGTTATTTGATCTTGGTAACTTCATCATCTTGCTTTTCAGCTTCCTTGATTTGGTCCTCGAGAGAAGATTTTATTTCAAGGTTAGCAAGGAATCCACAAGGAACTACTTCAAGGTTAAGACGCTTGATTTCCTCGTAGAGAGCAGGCTGGGTTTGTGAGATCATCAGATTGTTGCAATAAGACTTCCGACTTAGCACATCAGCTACGACATTGGCTTTGTCGGGTTGATAGTTGAGACCCAAATCATAATCTTTTATGATTTCCAACCATCGTCTTTGCCTGAGATTCAGATCTGGATGGGTGAAGAGATACTTCAACTTTGATGATCCGAGTAAAGTTCGCAACGGTTACCGATGAGGTAATGTCGCCATTGCTTAAGAGCATGAACAACAGTAGCGAGTTCGAGATCATGGGTTGGATAATTGTTCTCATGTGGCTTCAACTGCCGAGAAGCATAGGCCACTACATGACCATCTTGCATCAATACACAACCGAGCCCTTGGAGAGAAGCGTCACAGTAGATGACGAAGTCCTTGCTTGTGTCCGGAAGGACGAGCACAGGGGCGGTGGTTAGCTTAGTTTTCAAAGCTTGGAAGCTTTCTTCTGCCTTTTTTGACCATTCAAATTTCTTATCTTTATTAAGAAGATCAGTCATAGGCTTGGCCATTTTGGAGAAGTTCTCGATGACGACGGTAATATCCTGCCATTCTAAGAAAACTTCGGACTTCCTTAACTGAAGTAGGTGACTTCCATTCCAGAATGGTCTGAACCTTATCCGGTATGACAGCAACACCACTTGCAGACACAACATGACCAAGAAAGATGAGCTCTTGTAACCAGAACTCACATTTGGAAAACTTGGCGTAGAGACGATTTTCACGAAGTTTAGTCAATACCAAACGTAGATGTTCAGCATGCTCTTCTTCGGTCTTGGAGTATATTAGAATGTCATCAATGTATACCATGATGAACTTGTCGAGATACTCCATGAAGACGGAGTTCATGAGCCTCATGAATGTGGCAGGGGGATTGGTCAACCCGAAGGACATCAATGTATACTCGTAAAGACCATAACGAGTTGTGAATGCTATCTTTGGAATATCCTCCTTCCTGATCTTGATTTGATGATACCCTGATCTTAAGTCCATTTTGGATAAGACAGTGGCACCACTTAATTGATCAAAGAGGTCATTTATCCGGGGAAGTGGGTACTTATTCTCGATTGTCACCGCGTTGAGTGGACGGTAATCAACCACCAATCTTGGAATATTTGTATCCCGCTTCTTGACAAATATGGTAGGGCAACCCCAAGAGTATGTGCTAGGTTGGATGTATCCTAGACCCTCTAACTCTTCAAGTTGCTTCTTTAACTCAACCAACTCATGAGGAGGCATGCGGTAAGGTCTTTTGGAGATAGGAGCAGTTCCAGGAACTAGCTCAATGACAAACTCCACACTTCGATCAGGTGGCATGCCAGGCAACTCTTCAGGAAAGACATCCGGGAAATCACAGACTACATGGACATCTTGGACCTCGAGAGCAGGTAGGACATCCATGGCATACAGCTCCGAGAAAGGTTTAACGACTACTGACGGAGACTTTGAACCATCATTCCAATACTTGACAGTTATGCCAGCAGGAGAGGTCACAGAAACTGTTCTAAGTGCACAGTCAATGACGGCTTGATACTTGGTTAACCATTCCATGCCCAGAATGACATCTATGTCAGTTGACTTGAGTGCAATGAGGGAAGTGGGAAACTTCTGATATGCTATATCTATCTCAACCCCATGAGTAACCCAGATGGTCTGCCAACAAGACCCAGGAGTACTAATCTCTATAGGGGAAGACATTGCTTCAAAAGGTATACCATGCTCCCGTGCAAACTCTTGTGATATGAATGTATGCGATGCTCTAGAATCAAACAAGACTGTTGCGAGAATTGAATTGACATGGAGCGTACCCAGAATGACGCGTGGATCTTCCGGAGCTTCCTCCAGAGTGACATGGGTCAGATGACCACGTCCAGCACCTTGAGGCTTATCATTCTTCTTTGCCTGCTGATCATTGCGTCTGGCAGCCCTTTGAGAACACTCCCTTGAGTAGTGACCAGGCTGACCACAGGAGTAACAGGTAACCCCAGTGTGAGAACCAGCAGGAGGATGATAGTTTGATCCACCAGTATTTGACTGTGGCTGACGAGAGTTATTGCCAGAAGACTTGGGTGCATAAGGAGCACGAGGCACAACACTGTATGGAACAAAGACATGGCGCTTCTTGTTACCAGAGGAAGAAGCACGAGAATTTCCTTTTTCACGCTTCTGAGAGACTTCCATGTCCTTCCTTCCATGCTCCAGAGTAAGAGCCTGATTGTGCAAGTCCTGGAAAGACTAGAACTTGAAAGTTAGCAACTCATAGCGAAGTGCAGGGTTAAGTCCCTTACGGAACAGCTCTTGCTTATCTTCATCATTGGTCACATCCCTGGTTGCATAACGAGCCAAGCGAGTAAACTCACGCCCATAGGTTTCAATATCCTTACGCCCCTGGGTCAGATCCAGAAACTCCCTTCTTTTGAGATCCATGATGGGCTTAGGGATATAAGAGGCACGAAATGCTGCAACAAACTCCTCCCAGGTAACAACATGTCCCTGAGCTTTCAAATTCTGAAAACCTTCCCACCAAACACCAGCCTCACCTTCCAGTTAATAGGTGGCGAAATTGACATGGTCAGCGGGACAGACACGGAGAGCACTAAACTTGCGCTCTATGGTGCGGAGCCAATCATCGGCTTCAAGGGGCTCCTTGGAATGGGTGAAGATTGGAGGAAAAGAGCGTATGAAATCTCCAAGTGTGATACAGTCGTCAGGACGACGTTCAGTGTTCTGCGCCACACGCTCCAGAAGGCGTTCATTCCTCAGACGGTTGGTCTCAATGTTGTTGAGAACCTCGGCCATTGTGGGAGGTGGCGGAAGTTCCTGATCATCATTAATGTTTCCTCGACGGCCAACAGAACCACGAGTACCGGCCGGCATCCTGAGGAGGAAACAGAAACCATGAGAATGGATTCACCAAAAAGGGTACAACAAAGGATGGCAAAACCATATCAAAAGATCATGGTAGAGGTGAACATGTGGATGAAAATTATATCAATGCATTAAGTATGGCAGTAGAACAAGCATACAAAATGTATACGCTACCAACTTAGATATAAACCATAACAATGGAATGCAAGTATGATATGGTACCAACAAGTCACAAAAGAGTTGAGAGCGGGGTTAGAGGCATCCTGAGCAAAGTTGAAAAACAATGCTTCAGTTGCACAGATATATCTTGGAAACTCTGAGCCTTGCAACCAAGTACGTAGTACTAGGTAAAACCAACCTAAACCCGTATATCCTAAGAGTTTGAAATGATAGACGAGAAGTGAAAACTTTGCAAAGCAAATGAGGTAAGATAACTCAGCAATAGAACAACCTTGGATAAGGAGTAAAAATAGTCCTATTCAGAGTTTTGAAAATAATTTTAGCTTTCAAATAGTTTTCTCAAACTCTAGACTCGACATCGACTAGCTAGAAGGGTTTCCTACAGGCAGTCCTGCTCTGATACCAAAATCTGTCACGACCCGAGATCAGGGCTAGACAAATACCAGATCCTTATCTGATATAAGCCTAACCTAAATTCCAAAATGCGCAGGGAAAGATCGGTAACATTATAGAACATACAAACCATACATTAATAAGGTAAACTCTTAAGAGAGTTACAAACCAGTCATACAAACCAGGGGTCACAGACCCCTCATTACATCAAACAATGGAAGCAAACAAGTTGTTCTAAACAACAAACTTAGCAAAGGGCCTAAGAGGCCATAACAGAAGTAGCAACCCTTCCATAGATCCTAGGCTACTGCCCGGGAACCCCAACTACTCGTCGACTTCGACGTAGAAACCACCTTCAGTTGGAGTATCATCATTTGTAGAAAACATCAACGAAGCAAGGTTGAGTACAGGGTGTACTCCGCAAGACTTATGGCTAGTGGAGTTATTTTGCATAAAGCCATCTTTTGTTTTCAAAACAAGAGGGAGAAGAAACTCGTCTAGTCAGATCATTTTCAAAAGGGGATAAGAATACTTCAACTCTATCTCTTAAAATCATATTTGATATCCACCAAGAACCATCATCAACAGAACCTCTCTTCCCGGACTACCCCCTCGACAACCCCGAGGAAGTATTCTGGATCTCACTTTAGTTGACAAGTTTTAACATTCGGTTATAGTTCTCTATGATCTTCACGTCCGTTCCCAAGTCGTCCATAACCGTGGACACGGCTTTTTGAAAAGATTAATAACCCTGCAGGGGTGCACAACTTTACCCACATGTACCAAACGATTCTTAATGCCAAATTATTAGCCCTCTTCCTTGGAAGGCCGGTAGAGAGTGGTTGACCACGACCTTTACCTTGCTTTCGCCGAGACCATGAGTCACACACTAGGGAGATGCCACCATAACGGGTCAAGTCCCGAAGCCGGTCCCTAATAATGTGTGCATGGTTCAAGATTACGGATGTCGGGCATCTCTTGTTCCTGGCCACGCTTACCTACCTGTTATGAATGCACCTCCTTCACCTCCATTCAAGAACAACCAAGATGCGTATGTCGAATGGAAAGCCCAAACTATGTGACTCATGGAATCTACTAGGCAAGTTAGTGAGTCGAGGGGGTTTCCAGGCCCCCGTGTAGTTATACGCTCGTCTTGGTTCAAGAGGCAAGAACATCGAGTCCTAGGGGTGGCAAGTATGGGACTACAAAAACCACAACCCACATGGCCTCCCATACAAGCCTTAGCATGTTTATCATCCATCTATGATCACATCATCATATCCTACCATATTAGATTCATTCACATCTCCGGTGCATCACCTGAATGATCAGCATCGGAACACTAAGCATGGCTAAGCTTGACTGAACTTGTGGCACTAGATACGGTCATAAGACAAACCCTAGTTATGCTAGGAGCGGTGGATCGGGTATTTAGTTTGCAAAGGAAAACATGCATCAGATAGGATTACTCTATCTACTGATAAAAGACTATTAAACCGAATGCATATGACGAGAATGAAATACTTTGTAAACATAGGATTCATATGTATGAGTGGGTCTTCGCTTGCCTTGTCGTTGTTGTACTGGTACTGCTCTTCGGTGGCGTTGACTTCAGCTTCGGGTTCGGTTCCTATTCGCGAGAACCAATCACCGGAAAAGAGAAAGCAACACTCAACACATGGCATGTGCAATGCTCATACAATATGGATGATATGACAAGTTGAATAGTGTTGAATTGAACCCTAAAACATGCTTGTTCACTTTAAAGGGGGTCCGAGATGTGCAAACCCTAAAACAGGGGAATCATCGCAATCACCTGTGGAGTTCGATTAGTTCTTCTAATTAAACTTGCTATCAAAGTTGATTAACAATGTATGATTATAGCTTAGTTGGATAGGTTTCATTTTTCTGATCATTTTGGTATATTATTTGTATTTTTCTGATTTAAAATGAATTAGTTATGAATTTCCCAAATTTTAATTCATTTTAAATCATTTTTGGAATATTTGAAATAATTTTCAAACTTGGGACCACATGTCAGACTTTTATTAATTTCAGAAAACATTTACAGAAATAATTAAAACCGTAACAGGCAGAGACCACCTGCCATACATTTTCCATTTAATAAAACAATTACAGAAAACATTAAAAGAAATAAAAATAAAATATGACATCATGATGATGTCATGCTGACATCATCAATGGCTTTGCTTGCAGATCGACGTTGGAGCTCGCGATTGGGGACGCGCGGGCGATCTAGAGCGGGCGCGTTCGAGAGAGGGCGACGCAGGCGACTAGAAAGTGGCGGCTCCGCTGTGGATTGACCACCAGAGCATGGCCGGTGACGACAAACAACAGCGGCGACTGCAGACGCATGGCGGCAGCTCGAACCAGAGAGGGAGGGAGACGATGGGAAGGTCTAGGGAGACCGCAAGCTCACCACTAACGCGTCGGTGGTGACGGAAAGACGAGGCGAGGTCAGACGGTGATGAATCGATGGTGACAATGGCGGCGACTGGCGGCGCTTCTTGCTCGATTCCGGCCAGGGGAGGTCGTCTCGGCTCACGTGCTTTGAGGAGGAGGACGAGGGGAGCACGGCGGTTCTCTAGGACGTCTCGTCGAGGCTCGAGGAGGCTTCAATCGGCGGCGGCACGAAGCTCTGGCCGGACTAGGGTTTGGCCAGAGGGAGAAATCGGAGAGGGAGGGGGAGAGGAAGCGAGATTGGTATGGGAGAGGAGAGGAGGAGACGACCGGTCTTATCCGTGGCTCTAGGGCGGCGGCGGCGGGCATCGTGACGCGCAGGAGATCGACGGCGGGCGCGCTGCCAGGCAGATGCTTGCCGGCGACGAGAAAGAAGAAGGGGAAGAAGGCCGAAGGGGTATCGGGCCAGGCTGGGCCGGCTTGGGGCCCGGGTGGCTGGCTGCTAGCTGTGGTGGGCGGCAGAAAGAGAGGGGAAGAGGTGGGCTGGGGCCCAGATAGGTTAGAAACCTGTTTTATTTCCAAAAAAACTTTTTCTTTTCTGTTTTTCTGATTTCCTTTTATATTTTGAATTTTAAATCTATTTTGAATAATTTCAAAACCTAGAAACTTTTATAATATAACTGAAAACACTAAGGGCCCTTGGTACTAATTTGGCTCCATTTGTTTTAAGAATTTTTCAAATATAGAAACCATTTAAATTGCTTCAAAGAGAGAGGGGAAGCTATTAGGGTCTAGTATTTTGTTTGTTCTTCTTTGGTTGAGTCAAATTGCAAGTGTTATGCATGCATGGAATGCTCAAACATATCTTTATTTATATTACACAAAAGGGTGGTATGTTACAAGACATAGATGGATTTAAGGTATATTGCTTATGATAATTGTACTATGTTCAATTTATAAGGTTCCTTTAAAGTTAACTAGGAATGGTATTACTTTTATTTGGTATAGTGGTTTTTCAAGATTATAATGGAATATAATTATTTATGTTTTTATAAATGAGTGGTTATGGTTGGTAATTAAGGTAATGATATTACTTAACTACTTATGAATTTATTATAGTGTTTTAGTATGTTGATAAACTTATGATTAAAGTAAAGGAATAGGTTTGATTTCACTACAAATTATTCTTGGAGATTTTATATTGGATAAGGATCCTTTTAGAAGATAATCTACACTTATGGTTGAATAATAATTTAATAAAATTGTATTAAAATGTGTTAAACCATTTTGACTTCATATTATCATTATTAAGGACTAATAGTATTTATTAGGCTCAATTGACTAATTTTAGAAATATTAGCAACTTTTATTTACCCTTATATGAATTATTAACTCAGGAAATAAATTTAAATTCAAGTTATTAGAGTATTAATTTTTTTATTTACTCCAAAAGTGGAATATTATATTTGTAACGTGTAGGTATTATTTTTGTGATCATTTTGGTATTTAATATGTATTTTTATGATTTTTAAATAATAAAATGTGATTTTAATAAATTTTGTTACTTTATAAATACTTAGCAAATAGAAATTTTTTAATTAAGTGAAATAATAATGCATGATTATAGTTTTGAATTATAGTTCTTATTTTTCTAAGATTTTTGGTATTTTATTTATATCTTTAACATTTATCATTATTAAAATATGAATTATCAAAGTTTTATTACTTATAAAATCTTTATTAAATAGTAATAATTTAAATTGTTAACATAATAATGTTTGATAATAGTTTAATGTTATAGATTTTATTTTTTCTGAAAATTTTCATATATTAAACATATTTTTCTGAATTATAAAACAGAAGTTATTAATTTAACAAGATTTAAGGATTTCATTAAATTTCTGGAATATTTAAATTTGGATTTATAATATTTGATTTATTTCCTAAACAGGCACTAATATTTTTACACCGCACCCACACCTATCCCTAGTCACTGACTGGTGGGCCGTGACCACGTTGGTGTGCCATGTGGGACAAGTACCTGGTCAAACGACGTTGAGGTGGCAGGGTGACTTCAGCACGACGTCACGCTGACGTCAGCGCGGCCTCCACCACCAAATCAAGGTCCGCGATCTACGGTGTTTTAGCTCGCGTGGTTTGGTGCGTTGAAGAGAGGATGCAACGGCGAGTCAAACAATGGTCGCGCCACCCCATAATGGTCACCGGAGCACTAGCTCCGACGAGCTCCAACAATGACTCGCTCGGGTTCATGTGTACTGGGCGTTACAGACGACTAGGAGCAAATCGGAGAGAACCATTAGAATCATAAGCTCACCAGGAAGCTTGCAGTGGCGACATCAAGGAGAGGCGAGCTCAGACGGTGTCACCATGGTCGACGGTGAACGGTGGACAGACGAACTCGATGCACATGATTTTAGGCTTCCTGGCTTGATTCCTCCTCCTAGCAGACGAAGTCCACCATGGCGGAGCTTGTGGCACCTTCAGTTGGTCTTGGGGTGGTCTCAAACGACGACAACGAGCAACTCCGGCGAGATAGGGTTTCGGCATGATTGGGAAATTTTGGGAAAGGGCACGAGAGAGAGTGATTCGGGCATGAGTGGATAGAGGAGCTCACGGGCGTTCTTATCCTACTCCCCAACAGCGGTAGCACGCATCGCAACACGGTGGAGGATCGACGATGGCCACATCGCCACGCAGCTGCTTCTGTCAGCGAGGAAGACGACGAAGGACAGAGTCGAAGAGGTACGGGTCGGAAGTGGGCCGCATGTGGGCCAACATGGGTTGCAAATAGTTGCGCCAGGCGGTGATTTGGTAGAGAAAAAGTTCTGGGCCGGCCTGCTGCTCGGGCCTGGTTCTTTTTTTATTTTCTGATTTCCTTTTCTATTTTCTGTTTCATTTTTATATTTCAATTTTGCACAATTGGTTAAAGATTTCTTTATAGAAATCATTTGCTAAGTGTTTGCAGGAGTAATGAATTGTATTTAGAATCATGTAGTGATCTTTTATTATACAATGTTATAATTTCTTTATCTTCTCTTAATAGATCCCTTTTTTCTTTAATATATTTGAGGGACCTTGGTTATAGATTTGATTTACCTAATACATCATATTTTATTTAAAGGATATATTATTACTTATTCATAAAACTTGATGCTTATTAACTTATATTTTTTAGGGAACTTTTATATGGTGATCCTTCATTATTATATGATACATAAAGTTTTAGGGAATTAATATGGTTAATATTATTCTCATGAATCTAGGAAATAGCAATGTATATATTTTATTACAACTAACATAATAATTAAGGCTTGAAGTTATAAATACTTACCATAAGTTCTTAGGAGATTTAGTATTCTCATATTTCTTTTATTTACATGAATAAAGATTATTGGTTAAGACATATTGTTTTTATGTTGGTAATCAAGAATGATATCACCCTTTTAAAATAGAAAGTTATTTTCTGGAGTGACTTAAGGAAAAGAATTGATAAATATAACTCCTAAGCACATATGGTTATGATAATTGGAAATGCCAAAGATGTTCTAAGTGATTTGCTAATATTCCTATATTGTGGAAACAAGATGATAGATCAATCAGATGAAATAGATATTATGTTTGGTTAAAGATTTAGGGTTTAATGTTTACCAAGAATTCATATCTTCCAAACTTCATAATTCTGGACTTCTAATTAAGGAATTCCTTTCCTAGATATTCTACTTCTTTCTTATACATCATCATGTGCTAACATGATGAGCTTTACTTCACAAGAATATTCTTATCCACCTTTTATTCATCTAAATCCATTTATAAATCCAATGAGCTTGACACTAAAGCTTTCATAATCTTCTCATAACCATACTTGGTTATATCCTCTACTGCTGATAACTTCCAATCCAACAAGTAATTCCTTCTAACTCCATTCATACTCTTCCATAATCATCCACCACTAGTATTACTCCAGTAGATGGATATATCAAACTACATTTCCCAAAAGCTTACTATTCTTTAAGAGAATAACACTTCTTCAATAACTCCATGCTACTCTAGCTTCAGCTTAATTATACTATCTTATCTCTACTTTACTCCAATATCTTATACTCAAACTTCACATTATAACATGGTGACTTGTCATGGCTAACCTAGAATAACATATATATACTAGGGTTCAATCATGCTCTATCCATCAATGTCACTTATACATGATATAAGCATTCAATCTTGGTGAATAAAGCACAATCATTATAATCCTTTGATCCTTTATGGTTTAGGTTTCTAGTTGGCTAATCAAGGCTTTCATTCATACAACAGTATAGTTGTATTATAATTATCTTCTTTTTATCTCTATTGGAATAAGAGATATGATTCATTGACTATTCATACTTGATCCAATAGGATTACTCCTATTAACTAACTTCAATATTACCTTACAAATATATACTCCAGATAACTCTTCTATCCACTCAAGGGTGAGTTAACTCCATCAATTATCATATTGATCCTATTATTTCCCAACACCCCCATCATATAGATGATATCTAAAGCTAGCATTACTATTTACCTCTTCTTACTTCTTTCTTTATAGGCCTTAAGTGAATTCTAGGATATGGACAAGAGTTGATAGATTAATAATTGATAGGTTAAGAATTGATGAATCAATAGTTGATTTCTCATCATTGATGAACAACAACTATGAGAATAAGGTTCAATAGAGATGCTAAAGATTGATATGGGAAGAAAGATATATGTGAATGATCTTGTCTTGGTTTCCTTCCTACTCAATCTTACTAAAGAATTAAGGTTAGGTATTACCATGATACTCATGGTAGAAATAGATGAGATTAAGATAGATCAAGAATTAGTTGTTACATTCCTATTACTTAAGTTATATTTATATCTTGGTATCCATGAGTTGTGTAATGAATACTATATATGATCACTTAAGGATCAAATGTTAATCATTAAGCAATGTATTATGGTTTTAATTTTATTACATTTGATCTACCCTTAGATCAAATCTTTGTTACCCAAAATAAGGTTTGCGCAAAGGTCATATTGAAACTTATCGCAGTCAACTTGATGATCTACTCCAATTCCATCAAGTTGAGAGAAGCTTCAATCACTTTGACAAGTTTTGTTCAAAAGCGCGAAAATTATTCGAATTTTCTATGCATGAATGCAATGCACACAACTGTGTTCAGCTTATCTCTAAGCTCTAATGCTGGGATGTTACATGCCTCTAGTTTCCAAGGGAAGTGACAGAAATCTCTTCGGTTGTAGATGTCTTATTGCCCTAGGGAGAAAACAACGATCTCTTGTCCATGGAACATGTGGACTGTTTACTTTACATACTTTGCTTAAAGCAGTTGTCTGTTGCTTGCAACTTAATACTGGAGGGGGTTCGGATGATAACCTGAAGGTGGACTTCTAGTCATAGATGCAGTTGGATGGCGGTCTATGTATCTTGTTGTATTGCCCAATCGAATCTGATAGGATCTTTCTGACTAGTAATTGCATTGTTATGCCTTGCTCAGTTCCTGTCAATTGCCCTGCTGTAATTTATTTACCATTCATGCCATGTTGTTTATCTAAGGAGAGCACCTCTAGTGAACTATGGACCCCGGTCCAATCTTTACCATTGATACATCTTCCACAGTTACTTGTTTACTTGCTACAAACCACCATTACCTTCCACACCATACGTTTAATCCTTTGTTACAACAAACCGGTGAGCTTGACAACCTCACTGATTCGTTGGGGCAAAGTCTTGAGTTTGTGTTGTGCAGGTCTCCGCGTTGCTTGAAACACCCGTGTGATGTTTCCTTCCTCCTTCTGGTTTGATAACCTCGGTCTCTACTGAGGGAAGACTTGCTGATGTGCTCATCACACCTTGCTCTTGTGGTTTCCAACGAAGTTCTCCACGTCAGCACCATCAACAAGTTTTCTGGCATCGTTGTCGGGGAGGCTAAGGACGTCTTCACAAGGGGAGTCCTTCACTTCCTTTCTCTTTACTTTGTTTTTAGTTTGCTTTGTTTATTTTGCTTGGTTTTGTTTGCCTCTTTCAAAAAAACAAAAAATAGCCTAGTTTGGTTTGCTTGCTTTATCCAAAAACACACAAAAATTAGTTCCTGCTGTAGTTGCTTGTCTGGTGTTGCCTTGCTTGGTCATGCTTTCTATCAATGGATGGTTTCTTTGAATCTAGTTCTTATTGGCAAGGTGGGTTCACGGAAGAACAAAAGTGTTATTATAAGGAACATCGTTTGTCACAAAAAGGGAAACACTTATGGGAACAAATTGATAAGTTGAATACTATTGCTAGAGACGTGTGCTCTACTTATAATGTTACTTATTGCTTTGATAAGTCTTGTTGCTGTAGGAGGTATAAACACCTTCCTTTTTAATGTGAGTATAATGATAATGTTACCATATCTTATTATGTTAAAGGAAATTATGACTTTTATGATGTGGAACAAATTGAAGAATTTATTTCTTTCAAGGGTGCATTTGAACTTGCCAGTTTTCTTGAAAATAGTGATGATGCACCTTATCAAAATGAGCTTTTTGAGATGCTTAAATTTTGCTTTGATAATTACAAGGAAGAAAATGGCTATATTCTTGAATATTTTAATAGGTGTTTTCCACAAATGGAAGAGACTAATGCCTTGCAGGAGCCTATGGAGAAGAAATTGCTGAAGCTGAAAGCTCATTAGATGAAAAAGAGGAGGAGAGTGATGGTCAAGAGGAGGAAAAATGGATCTACCCATGCCTACCTTCTAATGAGAGACCCTTTATCCCTTACATTATTTGATTGTCCCCCATGATTACTAAAGGAGGATGAATGTTATGTTCCTGTGGATCCTTTTGAAATATCTACTTTGGGTAAAACCTGTGAAGGTTTTAATCCCACTATTTTTGAGCTTGATAGAAATTATGTGTTTGTAGCTCATGAAAAGCCTGCTTTATGTGATAACTATATTGTTGAGTTTATTCATGAGGCTACTGAAAGTTATTATGAGAGAGGAAAATATGGTTATAGAAGTTTTCATGGTACTGAAACACCTCTCTATGTGCTAAAAGTTTTGAAGTTACTCTTGATTTATCTTCCTATGCATGTCACTTTGTTATTTGTGAATTTATTTTCTTACAAGATTCCTATGCATAGGAAGTGGATTAGACTTAAATGTGTTTTGAATTTGCTTCTTGATGCTCTCTTAATTCAATTCATATTTCTTATGTGAGCATCTTCTCAAGCTATCATGCCTAACTTAAAGGTGTTAAAGAGAAGTACTTGTTGGGAGACAACCCAAGAGTTTCCTTGAGTCTTGGAAGTTATTACTTCTGTAATAACCTCTCCTTATCCTTTTTTGTTTGCTTTTTGTGCCAAGAATGACCTCTAATGAGAGGGAAGTAAGATTTGGGGAGTTGCTGTCCCGAAATAGATTTCTGTCCTCCACCAAAAAAAAATCGTGAGGAGTCTCTGTAAATCGGATTAAGCTCAAAATTTTGATTTGATTTGAGCAACAGAAGATGTTCGAAAAAAATCAGTTTCTCCCTGCTGATCTGTTTTGACAGATTTCTGCCATTATTTGCATTTGCTTCTTATTGATTCCTTTTTGAGTTTTCTTTAGGTGAATTGAGCTTTTTGAAGGAGTTACTACAGTAGCTTGTGCTTTTAGTGAAAAGCCTCGCTATTTCAAAGCTTTGCCAGTGGTCTAATATCTTTTGAATACACTAATGTTCCTAATGAAGATTGTGTGAAGTTTTGTATGAAGGAAAATTTCAGGTGTAGAGAGAGAATGATGCAATGAGATGAAGAATGGACAAAATCTCAAGCTTGGGGATGCCACCATGGTGTCACCCCAAGAAATATCCAAGAGGTACAAGCGTCAAAGCTTGGGGATGCCCAAGGCATCCACTTCTTCATCAATAAAAAGCTCAGGTCTGTCTAGACACTTCGTTTTTATTGTTTCAAGCACAGTTGTGTTGTTCTTGGAGCGTCTTAATTTTCGTTTGCTTTGCTTAGTTTGTTTAGTTTTATAAAGTAGTTTGGACCTCCGTTCTCGCTGCGTTGTTTTGCAAATAAGTTGCTTGGTGTTGGAAAGGAGTAGTAAGTTCTTGCTTGTAAGTGCAAGAGGAGCTTGCATTGATTGTGACTTAGACTTTAGCATGACATTCTAGGTGGTGTTTTGACCTTATGCTTAGTGATTATTGTTGTAGCATGTCTTGTTCCAAACAATTGGGATTGCTTAGTGTGCCTTGAAGAAATTATGCGTTTAGTATTGTGGTATTCTCCTTTGATGCTTTGCTTGGGTTGACTTGGCACATGCTCACACCATGTTATGACTATGACAAGACACCATTAGCCTCTATGATCATTTCGTCCTTGACTTGTAGTACCACTCTTTTCTTTGATTAGTACGCTTTGTTGCACTGCATGATTATGGCCATTATTGCTCTCTTAGTTGGTTGCTCCCAGTCTTTTGCTAGCCTCCACTTGTATGAGTAAGTTCTACTCATGCCTCCAACTCCCAAGAAACCAAGTTATTCCAAAGTGTCCACTATAAACTCCTATGCATGGTGTGTTACACCATTCCAAGTATATTCTTGTTTTCAACTATCTTCAAATTAAAAACTATTTTGTTATGTGAAAACTTAGTGGTTAAAGCCCTCACGAACTTGATGGCACACTTTATTCTTTGCCCCTAATAAACTTGAACCATTGTGACAACTTTGTTGTATATGCTTGCACTTATAAGTTGAAATTAGCTGAACCGTGTTGTCACGGGAAACGTTTTCAACATTGCACTTGTACTTTGTACTCAGTTGATATCATGTTCTTTTGTCTATGGATGTCACCGGTGTGAAATAAAGAGGCAACTTATAAGTCCATGGAGTTTGTATCTTGTGTTAGAGAAACGCCTAGGCTGCTAGCCTAAGCCATGCCTAATCATGGTGGAAACTTGCAGCATCACCATAATGAGCTATCTATGAAGCATCCTCAATAAAAAGCTATGCATATGGTAAATAAAAAGATTGCTGAGATGCTCATTGTCTGCTTGCCTTGTAATTTTGGTTATGGGAAAGCTCCTGTACCATGTGCAAGGGGTACCCCATTGGCGGTTCTCAATGATATGCAAATACTTACAGTGATAAGAACTTACTTGGATCCAAAGTTGAGTATGCATGAGGTGTGGCCCTCATATTCAAGGGACTTGAGATTGCCAACTTATACTTCGTCAAGCATATACTCCAGCTTTGCCACTTTAACCTTAACCACTTCAAGATGCTTATGATAGGGCCAATGAGGGCTGAAAGCTAGCAAGTACCATAATTTTTGGAAGCTCTTTTTGAAACTTGTAATCCCTGCTTCCTTTACAAAAAAAGTCCATTCTTCCACCACTATTGAGTCTCCACCTTCTACATTTAGGCACCATTAAGAGAGCATAGTTGTCATTCTCTGTGCACTATTCCAAAGCTTATTAATTGATGCATGTTGTGTTATTACTTGTAATTGTGCTATTTGTTTCTAGTCACCCTTGTGACCTTTGCAGGTGTCCTATGCATATATATTGCTACTCTATTAGGGACAAGCTGATTGCCACTATGCTATGTTTTCTGCATGTGAAACAAACAAACGGTTTTCAATGCATGTTATTCATGTTCTTTGTTTGTAGTTTGTCATGTTGCATGCATAGTTACTATGTCCTATTGTTAGAACTCCATCTTTCATGCACATGTTTAGAGTTCTTTGATCCCAGCTTTCAATGCTTGCAAATGGTTGGATCTTTATTATGAGGGTGCATGTCACCTCAAAAATTATTCTGTTTATCACTTACCTACTCGAGGACGAGCAGGAGTTAAGCTTGGGGATGTCGATACGTTGGAAACGAATCTATAATTTTCGATGTTCCATGCTTGTTTAATATCTACTTTGCTTTACTTGTCCACACTTTGAGGTGCTGTTTACATGTTTTCTGGTACTAACCTACTAACAAGTTGCAACAGTGCCAGATGCCTGTTTTCTGCTGTTTTTGGTTTCAGAAAAGTTAGTAAAGAAATATTCTTGGAATTGGACGGGACAAACGTCAAAGTCAATTACTTTCCGTGGGGAACAAGAAGTCCAGAGGGGAACCAGAGGGGCCATCCAGGAGGGCCAGACCCACCCCAAGCGCGGGTGGGCCCAGCCTCGCGCCTGGCTAGGGTTTGGCTGCCCTGGCCGCCGCCTCGGCCTCCCCCTTCGCCTATAAAAATCCCCCGATGCAGAAACCCTGAGTACCCGATCAAATATCCACGAAACCGTCTGTAGCCGCCGCCACCATCGTCCCTAGATCGGGGGGATCTGAAGTTCTTCCCGGCACCCTGCCAGAGGGGAGATCACCCCGAAGGCCTTCTCTCCGGTATGATGCGTGAGTAGTTCCACCTTGGACTATGGGTCCATGTAGAACCTAGATGGTTGTATCTCCTCCTTTGTGCTTTCATGTATAGATCTTGTGAGCTCCGTTCATGATCAAGATCTAATCTATTTTTAATCATACATGTTGTGTTTACGGGGATCTAATGGATATTGAGATTATTATGTTGGTTTGATTAATGGTTTTGTCTTTATGATTCTATCATGTCTGTGTTGTTTGTGATCTTGCATGCTCTCCGTTGTTAGTAGCTATCTTGGCCACGTAGTTGCTAGTGACTCCAAGAGGGGGTATTTATGCTCTATAGTGGGTTCATGCCTCTAGTTTCCATGGGAAGTGACAATAATCTCTTAGGTTGTAGAATGTGTTGTTGCCACTAGGGAGAAAACAACGGTCTCTTGTTCATGGAACATGTGGACTGTTTACCTTACACACTTTTCTTAAAGCAGTTGTCTGTTGCTTGCAACTTAATACTAGAGGGGGTTCGGATGATAACCTAAAGGTGGACTTCTAGTCATAGATGCAGTTGGATGGCGGTCTATGTATCTTGTTCTATTTCCTAATCGAATCTCATAGGATCTTTCTGACTAGTAATTGCATAGTTATGCCTTGCTCAGTTCCTGTCAATTGCCCTGCTGTAATTTGTTTACCCTTCATGCCATGTTGTTTATCTAAGGAGAGCACCTCTAGTGAACTATGGACCCCGGTCCAATCTTTACCATTGATACATCTTCCATTGTTACTTGTTTACTTGCTGCAAACTACCATTACCTTCCACACCATACGTTTAATCATTTGTTACAACAAACCGGTGAGCTTGACAACCTCACTGATTCGTTGGGGCAAAGTCTTGAGTTTGTGTTGTACAGGTCTCCGTGTTGCTTGCAACACCTGTGTGACGTTTCCTTCCTCCTTCTGGTTCGGTAACCTCGGTCTCTACTAAGGGAAGACTTGCTGTTGTGCTCATCACACCTTTCTCTTGGGGTTTCCAACGAAGTGCTCCACGTCAGCACCATCAATCCCATCTAAAGTGATCAAGTTTTATGCTTAGCACTAACATCTACAAGTGGGGGTAAACACTAATGAGGGGTGGTAAACAAGTGTGGAAGTGATCTAAGTTCAATCTCATGCCTCAGGATGACATCAAGATTTATCTAACTTAGGTCAAGTTTTATGCTCTTTATGCTACCTTTAAAGCATCTTTCTACAATCTACAAGTCACTAAGTAAACCAAACTAAGAAGCTTTGATAAAGAAATAAAATAACTAAGCTTGCAATTAAAAGTAGGATTGGGTATCAAGTGGTGTAATCTTGCAAGTAACACTTGCATGGTTTTAGCTTAGCTTGCTAGGATAGTAGCTTGCTAAGTTAACTTGTATAGTGAGGCTTGCATAATTGCAAGTATAAGCTTGCCAAGTCAACTAGTAGTATTAGGCTTGCCTTGTGCAGAGCAGTGGTTGAAGTTCTCCTCGGCTTCTTCCTCGTAGTATTCTCCTTCCTCCTCGTATCCTTGGTCGGTACTAGCGTCTATAAATAAATACGAGGTACACAATCACCAAACAATACTTAACTAATTATATTTAGCACACAAGGGTTCACACTAGATGATTTAGCATCATCACTATTATCACAAAGGCTAAAGCACTTGTCTTATTTTATTTTAGAAAAGTAATTTCTACTCAGTGAAAAACTACTTAAGATTTAATATTCTCCAACTAAAATATGAGATCATGTTGACACATGTCATCGCCACATATTTCAGTACATGGGAATGTGATTTAAAGTGGTGTCACAATTTAATAAGGTTTAACCTTTTTATTTTAATTAATTAAAGTGACTGGAAATGCCTATGGGGCATTCTTTTATTACTTGTCCAAAAAAATTGCAAGTAAACCTAGATGTTTTTATATATTCAGAAAGGTATTGTTAAATGTGATTTTTGAGAGTTGGAATCAACTCAAAATCTTTCATGGTTGAATTTTGAAAAATGTTTGAATGCAGAAAAGCTTCTGCCTTGTTATTTTTACTATAGGTTATCTACAATTCCAATTGATTTGAATCCAGCGGGCTTGGATTAACAATTCCAGTACCTTTCTAACAAAATTGGTTTCATGCAATTTGGTTCAGTGAATCGATCTGGGTTGATTTTTGAATCTAGGTACATAACTAAGTTTGAAACTAAATGGAAAAACCTAAATTTGAATTACTGGGTCGCGTAGGTAGTTAACTGGGTCGGCCCATGGCGCACAGCGCACGCGTGGGTGAGTTTAAGTGGGTTTCCCCACCAGTCAGTGAGACATGGGGTGCGAAGCGGTACGTGGCAATCTAAACCACACGATCAACTTCTAATCGAACGGCTGTGACTTATCGTCTCCGTCGGGCAACACCGGCGAGACAGAACCCTAGCGCAGCCAGTGGGGGTCTACGGGGGCTCACCGGGGCTCAGGCGAGGGTCGGCGATGGGGGCGAACGACGAAGTCGACGACGGCGAACCTCCGGGTACCGGTGGCTTCTCCTGGGTTGGCTCCAATCACTGGCTCCTCTTCTCCTCCTCCACGATAGACTCCAGCGAAATTACGGTGACCTGCTGCGCGCCTTGCTCCGGGAATGACCTTGCTCCAGCGAAGTTATATACTAGGTAGTCTCTGGTTAGTTGGAAATTTCAAGGTGAATTGGTTTCGTTGATTTTTGAGAATTGGTGATCTTCACATATGTTAAAAGATTCAATTTTGAATTGTCATTTGAATCAAGTTGCCAAATGTTTCTGTAAGTCTCAAAGGTGGGATTTGGTTCACTTTTACTTGGTCTAGCAAGGGGTGACAAGAAATGGAATTGTTTCTGTTTGAAATCTTGGACTAGAAACACTCAAAGTGGTCTAGTGAGCAAGATTGGCAAAATGACCATTTGCTTATTTGGTTTGTTTTTGAATTTCTCTTGATTTGTTTCTGCTTGGATTTGATTTAGATGATGTTTTATTCATCTTTAAACCATTCCTTGCTAATCACGATAATCAAACAAGTCCATTCATGCATTCATACAATTATCACATACCCACATGCATTCACGTGATTTTAATTAACAAAGTTTTTATTAACCCTATTTTTGGTGATTGGAATTTGATAACCTTGTTCAATATTTTTGGGATGTTACAAACCTTCCCTCCTTAAACAAAATCTCGTCCCGAGATTTGAGAAAGAAGAAAAAGAAAACTAGGATTTAAAGAGGTCGGGAAACTCCGTCTTGATGTAATCTTCTTGCTCCCATGTAGCTTCTTCGTCAGTGTGGTTGCTCCACTGGATCTTGAGAAACTTGATACTCCGGGTCCCGGTGGTTTTGAAAGCTTCCTCCAGAATCCGAATGTGTACTTTGGGATACGTCAGGTCATCATTGATCTCTATGGTGTGGTGATCAATGTTCTTGAACATTTTAGTCTTCTCCGGGACTTCTAGGCATTTGCGAAGTAGCGATATATGGAACACATTATGCACTGCTGTCATCTCTTCTGGCAGTTCTAGTTGATACGGTACTTCTCCTTGATGATTCAAAATCTTGATAGGTCTGATATATCTGGGGGCTAACTTTCCTTTGAGCTAACACTTTGAGATACACAAAATCTCCGATATTCAAAGCAAGGTCTCGATGTCTCTTGTCGACATAACTCTTCTGTCTGGATTGGGCGGTCTTGAGGTGCTCACGAATCTTGTGAACTTTCTCTTCTGCTTCTCGTAGGATGTCGGGTCCGAAGATCTGACTCTCTCCTACTTCCGACCAATTCAAAGGGGTACGACACTTCCTTCCATACATGAATTCAAATGGGGCCATTTGCAAACTAGCTTGATAACTGTTGTTGTAAGAAAATTCTGCGAAAGGCAAACAGTCTTCCTATTTAGATCCATACTCTAGCACACAGGCTCTCAACATATCTTTGAGTATTTGATTTACTCGCTCCGTTTGTCCATCTGTCTTAGGGTGATAATCTGTGCTGAAATACAATCTTGTTCCTAATACTTCTTGGACTTTCTTCCAAAATCTCGAGGTAAATTGAGTTCCTCGATCCGACACAATGTTCTTGGGGACTCCATGCAAACTGGCGGTTCTAGCGATGTACAACTCCGCTAGCTTCGAACTCTGGTAGGTGGTCTTGACTGGTAAGAAATAGGCGACTTTGGACAATCTATCAACTATGACCCAAATAGAGTCATTTCCCCTACTAGAAGTAGGCAATCTGGTGATAAAGTCCATTCCAACTGAATCCCATTTCCATTCTGGAATTTGTAATGGTTGCAACAGTCCTGCGGGTCTCTGATGTCCCGCCTTAACTCTCTGACAGATATTACACTTGGCGATATAGCTTCTGATTTCTCTCTTCATCTTATGCCACCAAAATTGCTCCTTTAAATCCTGATACATCTTCGTTCCTCCGGGGTGGATAGAATAAAGAGTATCATGAGCTTCTTTCAAAATAGCTTCCTTCAATTCCGAATCTGCTGGCACATAGATGAGTCATTTGTACCACAAAACTCCTTCTTCATCCTCGGTGAATCCGGGTACTTTGCCTATACCGATGCGACGTTTGATTCCGTCGATACTAGCATTTCCTTTCTGCGCTTTCTTGATCTGGCTGATCAAAGTGGGTTGAAGTTCTATGCTAGCCAAAAATACTTCATTTACTAATTCCATTCTAAAATCTTCCATCTCTTTGTGCAAACTTGGTTGCTCCTTCAGTATCATGGAGTTCAAGCAACACGACAATCTACTAAGGGCATCTGCTACCACATTGGCTTTACCGGGGTGATAGTATATGTCTAGATAGTAGTCCTTGATTAGCTCTATCCATCTTCTCTGCCTCATATTCAGCTCCTTCTGAGTGAAAATATATTTTAGGCTCTTGTGACCCGAATAAATCTCACAACTCTTTCCCATAAGGTAATGCCTCCATGTCTTCAGGGCTAGAACTACCGCTGCTAGTTCAAGGTCATGGGTAGGATAATTCTGCTCATGTTGCTTCATTTTTCGGGATAGATAAGATATAACTTTGCCTTCTTGCATCAAGACACATCCGAGACTGATCTTGGATGCGTCACAATACACATCAAAAGGCTTCATGATATCTGACATGATCAAGATTGGGGCTGAAATCAATCTCCTCTTGAGTTCTTGAAAACTCAATTCACATTTGTCCGTCCATTCAAACTTCTTATCCTTCTTCAGCAATTGGGTCATGGGTCTTGCGATACTTGAGAATCCTTCTACGAACTTGCGGTAATATCCTGCCAATCCGAGAAATGCACGAACTTGGGTTTGAGTGGTTGGGGCTTGCCAATCTTCAACATCCTTAACCTTTGCAGGGTCAACGGCAATTCCTCCGGCTGATACAATATGTCTGAGGAATCCTACCTCTTGTAACCAGAATTCACATTTGCTAAACTTTGCATACAACTGATGCTCTCTAAGGGTTCCAAGGATGGTCCTCAGGTGTAGCTCATGTTCTTCTTCTTCTGATTTGGAATAGATCAGAATGTCATCGATGAAAACAACGACAAACTTATCTAGAAAGTCCATAAAAATCTTATTCATGAGGTTCATGAAATAAGCGGGGGCATTGGTTAATCCAAAAGACATGACAGTTGAAAGAACATGTTGGGCCCCCATGTGTGGTTTTGGTAATTAATGACAATCTTTATGGACTAATGTGTGTATTAAGTTATACTTGTAGGATTTGTCCATTGGCATCGCTTGGAGCATGTGTTGGCTTCAAGGTCGATGAAATGCAAAGAAGATATGTTGTGCAAGCTCAATATGCGAGGTCGATGATGAGGAATTAAGAAAGGCGTACCATCTTGAGAAGGGCAAGCCCGTCTACATCGAGCTCAAGTGGAATGATCAAGGCAAAGGTATAATCTTGATAGGTTTTCCCTTTTGCCGGTCTCACGTTGTGTGTGTGAGACCGGGTTTAGGATAGATAACCGTACTATCAAGAGGGGCTCTCGAATGAGTAACTCGGTCACATCTTTCGGAGAGAGCTCAAACCTTTGCATACTTGCATCATCGCATTTGGTTTTTATTTGGTCGTATCCATATGAGGATATAGAGCTTGTGGTAATCTCCATAACAAGCTCTTGTTCATCAAAATCGGATCTTCCGTTTGTATCTTGTTGCGATTTTGATCTTGGCGGTTTTTCGGTTTCTCACCAAGTGAGGTATCCCACATTATTCTACTTGATACTTTCTCACTTGGTGATAACTAATATTTTCACTTTTTATAGGGTAGCACTTGTCGTCCTCTATCCAACGCAATTGGAATCGGGTCAATCGGAGCTACCGTTTAAAAGTTATGACCGTTTGAATAGTTGTCGTTTTAATTCTAAAAAGAAAAAGAAAAACAGTGTTACTGGGTCGTCCGGTACTACCGGGCCCAGTACCGGACGCGCCTGACCCAGCCCGCTCGCTCTCAGTCCGGCCCGGCATCTGCTTCGGTTCTACCGGACCGGTCCGGTAGTACCGCCCGGGTGGGCCAGTACTACCGGCCGGCCCATCCGTCTCACCCAGCTTAGCTGGCCCCGCGCAGCTCCCTCCTGGGCTGCCTCGCCTCGCGCTGGCCCGCTCCATCCTCTCGCATGCCCGCGTCCGCAGTGCGCCTCGCTTGATTCCGCGTCGCCCGCCCTTGCGCGTTGACCCGCTTGGTTGGGCCCGCTCGTTCCTGCCGCTCTGGATCCTCGCGCGCGCGTTGCAGCAGGCGCGTTGACTCGCGGCTCGATCTGGCCAGCAGTCGCGCGCTTCCCGCCAGCTCCCGCGCGTGCTACCTCGGGCCCAGCCGGTCGCCGCTGCGCGCCTCGCCCGCCTGCTGTGCTGCTTGCTGCCGCCCCTGCCTGCTCAACTGCCGCTGGCCCCGCGCACTGTTGTTGCCTCACTTCGCTCGCGCGCCCCTCGCACGCGCCATGCATGCTGGGACGTTGACCCGCGCGCGCGCACAGCTGCCGCCCAGCTGAGCCCCACCTAGCGCATGCGTGTTGCTTGCTGCTGATTTTTCCCTTGCTTGCTTGCGCTGGTGTGTTGGGTCTGGTAGTACCGGCAGCTTTATTTTGCCTAGCCCTTTAAATGAACTTTGTCCGTTTTTAGTTTAGTCAGCTCCTCTCTTATCTATTAGGCTAAGCTTTGTCCACACTTGCTCTAGATTTTTAATCATGCCTAATCTCTTTCCCTCCGATGATTCTTGCCCATATTTGAGTGGAAGAGAGAGGAGATCTAGATCCGCGTTTTGACCTAACCGATTCATCTCTTTGTGAGTGCATCTTTGGGGATCTAGATTTTGGGGGATTTTATGTCTCTCTTTGATTCCTCCTCTCTTGTTCCGCCAATAGATTTAGTAGCTTTGTTGGAACTTGAGAGTGAGGGATTTGAGCACCTTTGTGGTGTTCTTGCCATTTGCATTTGGTGCATTGGTTTGAGTTCTCCTCGGAGGATTTGGTTTGTGTTGCTCATTGGATCTTGTCCCTCTTGGGTTCTTGGAACCCTAGACGGTTTGTGGCCTTGGTGGCATTGTGGCCTTGGTGGCGTTTTTTGGGAGCCTCCAATTAAGTTGTGGAGAAGTGCCCCAACCTTGTGAGAGGTCCCGGTTGCCACCAACAAGTGCACCGATAGTGGAAGTATGGATCAATCCCGTTGGGGTGAGATTCACCGGAGAATAAGGGAGGCCTTTTGTGGCGTTGGTGGTTTGATACCACCCCCTCTCCAAATGAGACATACTCCATGTTGGGAGGAACTCGGTAAAATATCGGTGTCCCCGCGTGCCTCAGTTATCTCTATACCCGAGCTTTTTACTTATGCACTTTACATTGTGATAGCCTTCGTGCTTGAAGTAATATATATCTTGCTATCACTTTGTTGCTTGTATTGCTTAGCATAAGTTGTTGGTGCACATAGGTGAACCTTAGTTGTTCTAGGTTGTGCTTAACAAAGTAAACACTAGTTTTATTCCGCCTTTGTTGAGCCACTCTAGGAAAAGTTTTAATCGCCTATTCACCCCCCCTCTAGGCGACATCCATATGCTTTCAACTGTGTACTCATACAATCCATATCTGGTGGTAAAGGCAGTCTTTGGAATATCCTCTACGTGAATATTGAGTTGATGATAACTAGTTCAAAGTTCAATCTTAGAAAACACTTTGGCACGAGTCAACTGGTCAAACAGATCTTCTATCTTCTGTAGTGGGTACTTGTTCTTGATGGTGACATCATTCAACTTTCGATAATTCGTGCACAAACGGTTACCTCCATCTTTCTTGTCCACAAACAAGACAAGTGATCTCCATGGCGACGCACTTGGTTGGATCAATCCTATCTCCAGCATAGCATCCAGTTTCTTTTTTAGCTCCACTAGTTCAGATGGGTTCATACTATATGGTCTCTAGGCTATGGGTCCAGTTCCAGGGATTAGTTCAATGATAAACTCGATATCCCGATCTAGGGGCATACCGGGCAAAACATTTGGAAATACATCGGGATATTCACATACTACTCCGACTTGGTCAATGGTTGGTTGGGCTAGACTCTTGTTGCACTTGAATTGACGAGGCAAGGTTTCAGATACATGTTCTACTGATATTTCGGTTGTACTGGTCATGGTTATGGCTTTCTTGGCACAGTCAATTAATCCTTTATGTTTCAACATCCAATCCATTCCTAGTACTACTTCCAAATCTTTAGTTCTAAGTACTATTAGATTAGCATAAAATTCTATGCCATGGATTCGGATAGACACGGCCTTGCAAAATTGTCTAGCTTTGGTGGTTGAGCCAGGTATTTGAACTATCATAGCATGCTTTAATTTTGTTGGTTGAATCTTACTAGTGCATGCAAATTCTTCGGTAACAAAGGAGTGCGATGCTCCAAAATCAAACAACACTCTTGCAAGTATTGAGTTAACAGAAAACATACCCAGCACGACATCTAGCGCTTCTTGGACTTCTTCGACATTCATGAGAAATAGACGGCCGTTGCGGTTGAGCGAATTCCCTAGGGCAAATCTCCTTCCAGGCTGAACACGACGCTGCTGCTGAACTGGGGCATTTGCATTGGGGACTGCGGCAATCTTCTTGGGGCACTCATTGGAATAGTGACCCTTGGTTACACATTCATAAAAAGTCACCTGAGACTTGTCATTTGCTGCAACAGGCACAACATTGCTTCGTTCTTGGGGCAGTATTGGTGTTGGTGGCGACATTGTTGTTGTTGAACTTGGGCGGGGCACGATTGAAATTGTTGGGGTTACCGGGGTTGTTGTGATTTCCTCCGGGCCTTGGGTTTCCTCCTCCACGGTTGGGATAGGTCGAACGGTTCATCGGGGGTCTATTGGTCCTTGGGGCAAATCCTGGAGATGGGTTGGGGCGATACTTTGGGGTATGATGGGTTCCTGGTTGATGCATCATGCGATGCTTGCGGTTCTCATTGGCTTGGTTGATCTTGCCTTCCATCGGAATGGCAGAGTCCACTAAGGCTTCAATGTCAGTAAATGGAATGTTGACTAACATCGTCTGCATCTCATCATGCAGACCATTCAGGAAACTCTCCTTCTTCTTGGCTTCAGTGTCAATCTCATCCGGTGCATACCTAGCCAATGACAAAAATTTGTCATGGTACTCCACAACTATCATTCTCCCTTGCTTCAATTCCCTAAATTCATCTCTCATCCCTTTGATCAAACCCGGGGGCACATGGGTTCTGCTAAACTTGATTTTGAATTCATCCCAAGTCATCATGTGTCCTCTGTTCGTGGCGTGAACGCTGTTCCACCATGCTCTTGCATCTCCGTCCAGGTAGTGGGTGGCAAACAGTACTTTCTCATTGGCTTCCACTCCTGCAACTTCTAAGTTGTTTTCCATGGTTTACAGCCAATCATCGGCATCTAGGGGCTCTTCAGACTTAGTGAAGATAGGTGGGTGGGTGTTCTGGAAGTTCTTGAGCTTTGATCCATGGTTGTCCTGATTTCCATGGCCTTGGTTGTTGTTGGTCATCTGAGCTATGTGTTGGAGGGTGGCTAAGTTGGCTTGACGTTCGGCTCTTTCAGCTTCACGGTCAGAAACCAACATTTGAAAGATTTGCAACATCGGGTCCGGGGATGAGCCGCTGCCTCCGCGGGGCATCTGAAGATTGAGATAGATCATGAGAAAAGAGGGAAATTTCTAAGGTTTAGTTTTTTTTTGAAAAGTTTTGAAGTTTGACTCAGATTTTTCTAGCAACTTGCTTTTCATTCATTCACACAATACAACACACACCACAACAAGGAAAATAGATGGTTTTAAGAACCATTATGTGAAACTACGATACAGTGGGACCGGATACAACTGACTAACGCTAGTGCTCAAGTGCTACTACTCCTCGGAATCAGTGTCCTCATCATCCTAATCCTCCTCATCATCATCATCAATGAAGGCGAAGTCATCCTCATCAGTGAATAAGTCCATGGCTTGATCCTCTAGAAAGTCATCATTGTCACTGAGGTAAGAGTAGGGGTCTCCACGAAGGTCTTCCCCTGCATTCTCCCTCTCCTCAAGCTGCATGTCTCTCTCGTGGATGGTCTCCTCCAAATCTGTGATTCAGTGGCAAAGACGAGCAATGATGCGCTCCTTCTTGTCAAGCTTACGGCGACGAGGCTGGCGGTCCTCCACTAGCATGGCAATGGTCTGATCCTTCTTGACTGCGATGGCGTGCTTGTGGTTGGCGTAGGCGCGAGCATTGTCCAACTCCTTCTGACGGTCATACATCATGAAGCTGAGGTGGTCCAATTGAGTCTTCAGCTCATGGTGATATGGTGCCTCCAGTGGCTGTCCCATAACATCACGCCTCAGATAGAACTCAAAGCGGGTACCCTTGATCTGATCGATACTTTGCCCACACAGACGGGCGAGAGCTTCCTGCATAGCCCTGGCAAGTCCATCTAGCCAGTTGTTCTCTCTAATGGTGAACTGAATTCCCTCTAAGGTGGGGGCTTCAATCTTCCCTCAGAGACTTGCAACAATCAGCCATTGCAATTCTTCTCCTTCCTGATCGTTGAGCTGAGCTCCGAAGAACTCGGGATGCGGGCGCTCCAGAAGATCCGAAAGCTGATCCAAGTCACGCTCAAAGATGATATCTCCTTCGTTCCCCAACTGATATAACTTGCTATACTTCACGTCCATCTATAAGAATATATGACGAGTAAGTTAGTAGAGTGATCAAGTGTGTCAAATTTTATGTAAGTTTGTAAGAATTTTTTAGGAACATGAATTTTTATGAAAGAGTCTAAGTGATAAGAATGAGAATAAATTTTCATAAATACTCACTTCCTTGGTTTTGAAACAATGTTTTTGATTTAAACGTCCATTCTAAACTAGGGTCACCTATGGTCAGGATGGCTCTGATACCAACTTGTCAACACCCGGATTTTTAATCCCAGATGCCTGTTATGCCATACCTTGCAATCCCAGGATTACCATTTTTGCGAGACATAACATATTGAATATCACAGTACATCATCCATTACAAACCATACATAAGGTCTTACAACAATTAAAGGATCACATGATCCAGTCTTAGTACAATTCAAGCAGCGGAATAACGTAATAATAACGGTAGCGTGGGTGAAGCTCCATCTTCATAGTCACAGGCAATGCTGACGATGGGAGATGATCCTAGTTGTCGTAACCTTCCTGCGGTCCATCCTCCTGATAGTCCTCTTCATAGTCTGGCCACGGGAATATCCAGGGATAAAGCCATGAGTACTCTTTAAGTACTCGCAAACTAATACTAACAAGTGAGGTGGTTTTTGAGTAGGAAATACTAAGCTCTAGGTTATTTTGCAAAAAGCCAGATTTATCTCTACTGAGTTCAGAAGCAAAGAAAGCTAGTTGAAAGTTTTATAACACTTAAATGGGAACTTGAATTTCATATCACAACCCTGTTATGGTCAAGTCAAGTCAAGAAACATTTCATAAGTCATTTTGAAAACATCTGACGACGGAATAGTATGGCCACTCCAACTGTCCATAACCGCGAACGTGGCTATTCAAATAGTATGACACTCTGTAGAGGTGGTACACTTTCACCACAATATTCGATACATCTGTCAGGAACAATCCTGAATTCACCATACTCAGTATGCGGATAATCAATCCTAACCTTTTAATTACACGCCCTAGTATAGGCACCTCTCCTGTGAGTTTGGCCTTCCAACCATGACCATCTGTCATCTTGGGAACTGCACAGGTGGACAATCTTCACAAGGTAGCCTCAGCTCAAACCTTGGCCGCAAGGGAACCCATACTAAGGTATATAAATTTCCAGTCAAGCCCTAACCAAATTTCGGGTATTGTGGTTATACAGTAAAATTGGAATGATATTGCATCCAGACAACCATCGATTTTATAAAGGTCTAAGGCTCATGCCTCAACATTTTCATCATCAAAATCATCTGGTGTTCAGAAACACATGTCAAAACATTTCAGTATAATGACTCATCATTCTAAGGTTTTCATAACCATTTTCACCAAGTAATCCCATCTAAAGTGATCAAGTTTTATGCTTAGCACTAGCATCTACAAGTGGGGGTATACACTAATGAGGGGTGGTAAACAAGTGTGGAAGTGATCTATGTTCAATCTCATGCCTCGGGATGACATCAAGATTTATCTAACTTAGGTCAAGTTTTATGCTCTTTATGCTACCTCTAAAGCATCTTTCTATAATCTACAAGTCACTAAGTAAACCAAACTAAGAAGCTTTGATAAAGAAATAAAATAACTAAGCTTGCAATTAAAACTAGGATTGGGTATCAAGTGGTGTAAGCTTGCAAGTAACACTTGCATGGTTTTAGCTTAGCTTGCTAAGATAGTAGCTTGCTAAGTTAACTTGTATAGTGAGGCTTGCATAATTGCAGGTATAAGCTTGCCAAGTCAACTAGTAGTATTAGGCTTGCCTTGTGCAGAGCAGTAGTTGAAGTTCTCCTCGGCTTCTTCCTCATAGTATTCTCCTTCCTCCTCGTATCGTTGGTCGGTACTAGCATCTATAAATAAATACGAGGTACACAATCACTAAACAATACTTAACTAATTCTATTTAGCACACAAGGGTTCACACTAGATGATTTAGCTTCATCACTATTATCACAAAGGCTAAAGCACATGTCTAATTTTATTTTGGAAAAGTAATTTCTACTCAGTGAAAAACTACTTAATATTTAATATTCTCCAACTAAAATATGGGATCATGTTGACACATGTCATCACCACATATTTCAGTACATGGGAATGTGATTTAAAGTGGTGTCACAATTTAATAAGGTTTAACATTTTTATTTTAATTAATTAAAGTGACTAGAAATGCCTATGGGGCATTCTTTTATTACTTGTCCAAAAATTTGGCAAGTAAACCTAGATGTTTTTATATATTCATAAAGGTCTTGTTAAATGTGATTTTTGAGAGTTGGAATCAACTCAAAAGCTTTCATGGTTGAATTTTGAAAAATGTTCGAATGCAGAAAAGCTTCTGCCTTGTTATTTTTACTATAGGTTATCTATAATTCCAATTGATTTGAATCCAGCGGGCTTGGATTAAGAATTCCAGTACCTTTATAACAAAATTAGTTTCATGCAATTTGGTTCGTTGAATCGACCTGGGTTGATTTTTGAATCTAGGTACAGAACTAAGTTTGAAACTAAATGGAAAAACCCAAATTTGAATTACTGGGTCGCGCGGGAAGTTAACTGGGCCGGCCCATGGCACACAGCGCACGCGTGGGTGAGTTTAAGTGGGTGTCCCCACCAGTCAGTGAGACAGGGGGTGCGAAGCGGTATGGGGCAATCTAAACCATACGATCAACTTCTAATTGAACGGTTGTGACTTACCGTATCCGTCGGGCTCAGGCGAGGGTCGTCGATGGGGGCGAACGACGAAGTACACGACGGCGAACCTCCTGGTACTGGTGGCTTCTCCTGGGGCGGCTCCAATCGCTGGCTCCTCTTCTCCTCCTCCACGGCAGACTCCGGTGAAATTCCGGTGACCTGCTACGCGCCTTGCTCCGGGAATGAGGTGGGGTGGTTCTGAGAGAGAGGGGAGTGCGTTGGTGTGAATAAATCGAATGGGGGTGGCCTCTATTTATAGTGCCAAGAGGGGACCGAAGGGCGCGGGTGGAGCTCGTCGTGGTCATCGTCACAGTGGGCTAATGGCATGGGCGACGGTAGAGGGCGGTGTTGTGCTCCCTGGCGAAGCTCAACGGCATGGTTGCAAGGGGTGGAGCGGTGCGAGTTGGTCGGAACGCTGCGGTGCTCTAGGCAGGTCTGACGGGAAGTTTAATGGCGCACGGGCGGTCCTGGTCGCGCGACGGCGAATGGGCATGTCTGCGGGGTTAATTCATATGATTTTAATTAACAAAGTTTTTGTTAACCTTAATTTTGGTGATTGGAACTTGATAACCTTGTTCAATATTTTTGGGATGTTAAAATTTCGTAGGAGCCTTGGAACTTGCTACACTCGGCATGGATGGTGCCCCACCGCTTGGAGAGGGAGAGATCATTTCGATCGCTAAATAAGGCGTCCTTCCTGAATTTCCTGTGCTCATGGAAGAACGTGCCCACATTTTTCCAATAGGCAAAGCCCTTTTGCTCGGCGCCGCATAGTGGATATTGTGAAATCTCCATCCATGCCTTGCATAGGATCTTGTCCTCAGCGGGGGTGTAGCCTCTGGTTCGTTGGCTCACCTTCTTGCCGTCAAAAATTGAGTCCGCAAGTGAAGCGGCCAACAACACGGCCATGATCCCCTCGGCCATGGAAGTGCCATCGTTTCTAAACAATGCCTCGTCTGCATTGTTGCAGGCATCTCCCCGGGTCTCCTGTCGCTTCTCCTGCCGCGTCTCCTGCTGTGTCTCTTGCTAGGTCTTGCCATCGTTGGCATAGCCCCCGCCACCCTCATTGATCATGTAGTGCAGGGTGTCCTCGCTGTCGTTGGCCACGAAATCCTACACCCTAGCTGGCTATCATAAAGCGACGGGAGAAGTGTGCTGGCAAAGGCGAATAAATGTGATGACCATATCGTGTCGTCGGCAGCCCGCGCCTCGGCGCGCATTTCGCCGAACAGGTTGACTGGAGTCAGCATGTTCGCGGCAGAGATGGACCGCCGCTTCATCGACGCCTCTGGGGTTGCATCTGTGGTGGTTGGAGTGCGGTTCAGGTCGATGGTAGGCTCTCCCGCCCGCGACGATGTCGTGAGGGGAAGGACGAACCGGGAGAGTGGGGCATTCCTACCTTGGCCTCCAAGCGAGGCCGTGTGCAGACCTGGCGTCCTGGGCTGAGCAGGTGACCGACTGGTAGGCGTGGAAGTGACGGAGCTGGTAGAGGATGTGCCAGGAAGAGCGACAACGCCATCAAAATAGACGGCGCCGCCGAAAGCAGCGGCCATCGCCTCCTGCTTGATTATGTTGACGACGCACCTGGCAGCACTCACTGCCAGCTCGTTGGCGTTGACCATGTTTTGGTTCGCCTGGAAGCGCTAGTTCTCATCCCAGCGCTCCTTCTCGAACCTGGCAGTGAAGACTCGAGCTCTTGCCGCTACCCGCCGGTCAGCACACTTCCCTAGCTCAACTTTCCGCTCCATCGGCGTCATGTCCTTGGTGAGCTTCTTCGCCCGGCCGTGGCGACGGGAACGCTAGAGAGCACAACAACGGCCATGGCGGCGGGATCCATCGCCTTCCCTGCTTCTTCCGCCAGTGAAAATTTGGGAGAGGTTTTTTTGGAGGGAGAAGTGATGTGGTTTCTGTGTCACTGGCGGGAGGGACCGCCAACGATAAAAGGAAAGACTAGCGCGCTGTCCGGATCGACCCAACGAGGCCCAGATTTGATGCATGGATGAGTCGATCACGCGTTTGTCCGGATAGCCGCCGCGCACCTGTTCGCCAGTCCGCTCGAACAAGTTTGGACACAAACATATCTGATGGGTCGGCCTAGTGAAGAGCTCTTAGACCTGCGACACAACTTGCCAATCTTTGTATATGTAAAACTAATATATACTCCCTTTGTATTAGGGGTGGAATCGAGCCGAGCCGAGCCGGATCGCGGCTTGGCTCGTCAAAGCTTGCAAAAATCGAGCCGAGCCCAAGCTCGGTTGGTACTGAAAAATCATTGCAAAGAGGGCTCGCGACTCGGCTCGGGAGACTCGCGGCTCGCTCGAACGGCTCAACAAGCCGCCCAGCTACCCCAAAATATCCCACCCAGACACCCCGCAGTCTCTCTCCCTCTCAATTTCTCGCCCAGGCCCAGACGCATCTCCCCGACCTTTTATCCTCGCCACCGTCTTCCTCCTCCCTGTTGCCCGCCACCACCAACGTTGGTTGCCTCCTCCAGCTCCAGTCCTCCCCTTCCCTTGATCCCTTCTTCCATGGCGCGACATTTGCTCACGGACTGATTCCCCATGCCCTCATCCAGCTAGGGTTAGGGTTAGCCCTCCGGCCGGTCTGCCCGCTAGCTCCAGCTCCGGCCTGCCCTCCAGTCCTCCTGCCGCCCTCCGGCGGCGGCGACGCTCTCAACTACGATGCAGGCCTCACCTCAACAGGCCTGTCAGTACGTGTATGTCAGTTGGTCGGTAGTACTCGGTAGCTTGCTTAGCTAGTTAGTTTTATGCCTCTGTACTAGTACAACTTTTGGTTAAATCAGTATGGCTAAGAGTATGATTGTTGTGATAAAATCTAGTTGTAAGAAATTCAATTTTGTTTCTTTTTCGTTTGGTCAGTACCATTGTTGTGATAAAATCTTGTTTCTTTTTAGTCTGGTCAGTAACATTGTGACTTTCTAAAATTGTGAAGGATAGAGAAGATACAATCGAGGCGGGGGAGTGAAGGATCTCAGACACGCCTGAGGAAGCCGCAGGGTAGGGAAAGATGCATGCATACAACAAAGCGATACAATCACGGACTGCAGCTATGCTCGGCATATCTTCAACTATACATGCATCAACCAGTAGTAGCTAATTTGTCGCAGCCACCAGCAACCAATTTGCCTCCACAAATGGTAATTTTGTTTCACCTTTTTGTAATTAAACCTGCAGCAGTATTGTCTTGATTTAATCTTTGTGCTTACTCTATGTGCAGGCTCAAACAATTGAGTCCGATGAGGAAGAAAATTCTTATGACAAGAATGATGCCATGTCGGATGGTGATGTGTTTGTTAGTGGTCATATTGACATAACCGATGATGGGAATTCTGCTGGTAATGGTGGTGGGGTTTCTCATAGAGGGAAGAAGTGACAAAAGGGAATGAAGGTTGGTCCGAAGGTTACCGTTGAATCAAGTGCTAAGTCTAAGTCAGTTGTATGGGAGCACTTCGACAAGGTTCCTTGGCCATCCAAAGAGGATCCTACTGTTGAGGTGATAATGGCATAATGCAAGTATTGTAAGAAGTTTTTCTCCTACAACAAGGACAATGGGGAGCCACTTCCCATCTGCTGCGACACTATAGCAAAGCATGTCCAGATTATAAGGTCGCTATGGCAAAGGTGGCTAGTCAAACCCTTCTCAACTTTCAACCATCTAATGCAAGTGATACCGGTATTCCTGTTTTAAAATCTTCCAGGGAGTATAGTCAAGAAGCTAAAAAATTAATTGCTAAGATGTTGATTTGTCATGATTATCCATTTAAGATGGTAGAGCACACATGGTTCAACATAGTGATGAAATATTTAAATCCTCGATATGAGTTTATTGGTAGAAAACCATTAGAAAGGGATACATGAAGGTGTTTGAATATGAGAGAGAGAGAGCCTTATGAAGGTTCTTAAAGGTGTGGATAACTTTAACTACTAATTTGTGGACATCCAACCAAACACTTTCCTGCATGTGTTTAGTTGCACATTTCTCTGATAAAAATTGGAATATGCGATGTTGTGTGCTGAATTTCGTGGAGTTGGACCCTCCACATAGTGGAAATGTGATTTCTTAAGCTATGTTTGAGTGTGTGGATACATGGAAGATAGAAGATAAAATTATTTCGATCACTCTAGATAATGCATCCAACAATGATGTAGCTATCCGCAATTTAAAGGCCATGTTTGCTACTAGAAGCTCCTATTGTTTTGTTCCTAAATATTTCCATCTCCGCTGTTGTGCTCATATTATTAATTTGGTGGTCACCGATGGGACTGCAACCATCTCCCCTTTGACAACCAATGTGAGGGAATCTATTAAGTACATCAAGAAGTCGGTATCTCGATTTCACAAGTTTGTAGAAATTTGTCGGTTTTTTGCAATCACAATTGGAGAGGGGCTGAAACTAGATGTGACCACAAGGTGGAATTCAACTTACCACATGTTAAGAACAACCATTACCTATAGGGATGCAATAGATTCTTATGCGGACAACGAAGCCCTCAAATGATGAACGGACATTGTTCAATACCATTACACCTATACTTGCTTCTCTGGCTGAGGTGTCCACTGCATTCTCTGGCTCTACATATCCTACTTCGAATATATTTTATCCTCACATTGTCAATGTCAAGATTGCACTTACAGAGGCATGTAGATCCACCAACACATCTTTGAAAACTATGGGGGAGGCAATGTTGGAAAAATTCAACAAGTATTGGGAAGAACCCAATAATGTCATGGTGATTTCTACTATTCTTGACCCAAGGTACAAGCTGAAATACATTAAGTGGGGTTTTAGAAAGATCAACTCAGAAGAGAAAGCTACTACTGAATATAATTGGATCGAAACCGAGTTGGCAAAGTTGTATGAAACTTATGATATACATCATCGTTATGAGAAAGTTGATTCTTATAGATCTGCTATATCCTCATCTACACCTATGGATACAAGTTCATCTTTACCATCAAGTGTCAACGATTTTACCTCATACTTAAGTGAGACTTTTGTGGAGACATCAAAGAATGAGATTGATAAGTATATTGGTGAGGCAAATGAGAGCTTGCTAAACAATTTTTTTGATGTGCTATTGTGGTGGAAGCTGAATGCCCGTAGATACCCCGTCGTGTCAAAGATGGCAAATAATTTCTTGTCTATACCGTTGACTTCTGTGTCTTCGGAGTCTACTTTTAGCACCGAGGTGCGAGTTCTAGATGACTATAGGAGCTCTCTAAACCCAGCGATGGAGGAGGCGCTGGTGTGTGCTTCTAGTTAGATTAAAGGTGCTCACAATGACAACAAAATCTCGTTGGATGTGGTATGTGACTTGTTGATTCATTTTGCTGCTAGTTAGTCTACTATACTATGTCTTATGCAATACCTAACTTTCATCATTTTCACTATTTTAGGAACCAGATGATATTGATGATGTCGAGTGCATTCCATTTCCAAAAAGTGTGGTGGGGAGCAACTAGTAAGTATATAGTGCTATTTTGTTTATATACTTGCTGTAAATTTTTGTACAAGGACACAAGTAATGCAAAACTAATTATATAATGCTATTTCGCTTACTTGATGTAACATATCTCATGAAAAACCATGTATGTGATGATTTCCTTTTGTCTTTGTGATAAACAGAATCGACATATGAGTGTACGAGTTGCAGGAGATGTGTAGTGACCTCGGATGGTAAGGATCCTAAGTCCATGTGATTAACATGCTAGTCCCTGGATCAATAGCTAGCACTCACAGTCGATGAATATCATGTAAAACACAAAGTCTTTATTACACGGAGAATCCAGAGTATGAATTTTATTACAAATTTGCTTAGCATTAAGCTAGCTCAAATAACAGGGGAAACATAAAAGCAGCTTGAGTCCATCAACGCACCAGGCTTGTCGAGTGTAGACTCGCGATCCCTACACACCTTTCAATCTTCGGTTTCTGCACATAAGACATGCAGCCAACAAGTTGGGTCAATACTTTGAATGTATTGGCAAATTACACCAAGGAAAGAAAAGACTACCTCTACATGCAAGGCTAGTTTAGGCTGTAGAGTTCATTTTCTCAAAGCTAGTTTTCTTAAGTAGAGAGAAGAAGAGAAGATTTTCCCTACTTTGCAAACATTTGCTTAAATAAAATAGGGTCGAATGGCACACGAGGATATTACTCACCAAGTGTCCAAACAACCAAACACTTGGATATTACTCACCAAGTGACACTTGGATATTACGCACCAAGTTCCCAAAATCCCACCCATTGGCGATATTACTCACGCCATGGGGTTTTAAAAACTTTGTTTTTAGAAAAGAGAGAGAAAGATCCTTCAGAGGCTCCATCTTTCAGATGCTCAATGTTGTTCTGTTTCCGTGAACGGCTGATCGATCAGATTGCAATACTCTCGAGAGTTTGTGCACTTTACCCACAATCCACGATCAAGTCCTTTTATAGACAAGACCATGGCGAGGCTTTCCCTTAGTAGCCCCTCTACCTTCTGGATCCACCCGTGCCAATAACCTCCAAATGTTGGTACCCAGGTGAGGTTTCCCACTAAGTACTAGGCCAAGACAGAGCCCATATGTATTGTGGTTGCACTAGAAGCTTATGAATTGTGAAACATGGCAGACTTCTTTGATTCCTGGGCGGCCGTCCTCCACCAAAATCTCACTCGTTGACCCGACAACCATTCCGCCCAGAAGAAAACTTAGTTTTATTTTGAAGTGGATTTGAGAAGAAAAGTTTGCTCTAGAGAGCCTTTATACTTAGTAAAATTCTTTGTCTTTCGAACCCCCCAACGGTACTTTGTATATATAGCATAGCAAGCAATACTTAGCAAAAATAGGGGTAACCTATTAGGAGGGAAATCCTAAGTATAGAGCTACTCATGGCATACTACAAAATCATCGCACTTGCAAAATAATTCTAAGGGAAAATTCTACTAGAACATCCTACACATGCATACTACAGAATTTTGAAAATCACATGCATAGAATCAAAACTGGGACAAAAGTTATGAACAAGTGGTGTAACTTGCCTTGATCCGAGCAGCACTCTACATAATAGCACTCCTTAGCGCACTCCGAACAATCTAACGAATCACAAACATAGATCTGATCACAACTTGCACAAAATATGTCACGGAGATAACATGCATGCATGCAACAGTGGTACTTATGCAAGATTGGTTTTCTAAATTGACCAAGGTAGCATAATTGGATTGCAAATATGTTAGGGATGTTATTAGTTTTGATTTCCCATAGGTTTAAAATAATTTGGGTCATTAATCTAATCGATAGGTTTATTAGGAGATCCAACCATCTAATTAGCCCCAAATTAGATCTAATGATCTTAAGCAAGGTTTTATAATTTTATTCTGTAGGTGTTGTGAAAACAAAGTCATCACAACAAGAATCAACTAAATCGGAGTTTTAATTATTTTTCTATAGATTAAATACTCTAATCTAGAGATTAAACTCTACACCAAAATCCCTACTGTAAACTTGGAATTTTATTGCAGATCTTGGTTCTACATAATTTTGTGAATCCAACGGTATATTATATGCTAAATTTGGCCAAGTAATTAATTTTCTATGAATTTCGCAAGTTTTAAACTAAATCTGCCAAATAAAAATAACCCTAACCGAGATCGCGCCAAGTGGCAGAACCCGATTGGGCCAGCTAGGCGAAGCGGCGTTGACGCGGCGAGCAAACGCGGCGGGCAGACACGGCATCCACGCAGCGCAATCCTACTGGCGCATACCCCTTCGCTTTAAACTTCTATTCCTCAGCGTCCATCCTAGATCTAACGGCTAAGAACAAGGACGGGCTCACCTCTCTGGCTGGCGGCGGCGACTGGCGGCGGTTGGGCGCTACGGTGGTCGGCGTCGACGTCCGTGTTCTTCGGTGAGGGTGAAGCAGTCACGGATGATCTCCTCCTCCTCGCGGTCCCGCTCGTAGCCTCAAGTACGATCTTCTCTTCCCCGAGCGGTGGCGGTGGCTGCTCCTTCTCCGCAGCTCCGACGAGCAATCCGTGGCGGTGCGCTGCGGTAAACAGAGGGGGAAACGGGTGAGTCGACGTTGTCGATTGAGAGGTTCAAGCTAGGGAAGAAATCAAGGGGAGGGGGTGCTCCTGTTGTCGACTTCGTCGGCTTACCGAGGCCAGCGGCGGTTCGAGCCCGCGGAATCGGAGGGAGGCTAGGGTTTTGAGGGTTTTGGGAACGGAGGAGAGGGTCGCGCGGCTGAGTCTTTATATGCAGCCTGGGGGAAGTCCTGGCTGGACACGGAGACGGGGAAGAAGCGTGGCCGGCGCAGACTCTAGTTCTCGTCGGGGGAGAAAGGGGGGATGACAGGTGGGGTCCGGGTGTCGGCGGGAGCGGCAGCGCGGGATGTGCTGGCGGCTGGTAGCGCTAGGCGACGCGCCCGCGTTAGTGGGCTGGCGCAGCCGGCCCAGTAGGTTACACAGGTTTTTTTATTCATTTCTTTTCCAATTATGTTTTACTAATTCTTTAATAGCTTTTGCATACTAAGTCCAAACTTGGTGAAACTTGTTTCCAAATTTTTGTAAAAATAAGATGGTCAACATAGGACCATGGTTTAATGTTTTTACATAGTTTTTAGAAGGATAGAACAAAATTGCTCACATAGGGTATTCTTATTAGGGTTTTTGGTGGGTTTAGATGTTAGGGTTTTGTTGTAGATTCATTTGTAGGATGCAATGATGCAAGGATGATGCATGCTTCTAGTAACATCATAATAAAACCTGGGATGTTACAAACCTACCCCCCTTAAGAAGAATCTCGTCCTCGAGATTCAGGTTGGCTAGCAAATAGGTGTGGGTGTTCTGCCTTCAAATCTTCTTCACACTCCCACGTGGCTTCTTCCTCGGAGTGGTGGTTCCATTGTACTTTGCAGAATCTTATAGTCTTGGTGCGGGTAATCCTTTCGGCTGTTTCCAGTATTTTGATGGGTTTTTCCACATAGGTGAGGTCATTTTCCAATTGAACCTCATCTAGGGGAACGGTGTCTCTTAGCGGTGTTTCGGCCATCTCCGGGTGACACTTCTTTAGTTGTGACACATGAAACACATCATGAACAGTCGGTCCTTCTGGTAACTCCAACTGATAAGCAACTTCTCCTCTACGGGCCAGAACCTTATATGGTCCTATGAATCATGGGGCTAACTTACCCTTGATTCCAAACCTCTTAACCCCTCGTAGCGGTGAAACTCGAAGGTACGCACGGTCCCCTATTTCATAAGTCACATTTCTGCGTTTGGAATCAACATAGCTATTTTGTCGGGATTGAGCTACTTTTAGCCTGTCCTGAATCCGTCGTACCTTTTCTTCGGCATCCTTTATCAATTCAGGTCCAAAAAGACTGCGTTCACCAACTCCATTCCATAACAGCGGAGTCCTACACTTCCTACCATACAGAACTTCAAACGAAGCCATCTTGATACTTGTCTGGTAGCTGTTGTTGTATGAGAACTCAGTGTATGGCAGGTCATCGTCCCAACTAGACCCATAGTCTAGTGCGCAAGCTCTCAACGTATCTTCCAGAATTTGGTTCACCCTTTCCGTTTGGCCATCTGTCTGAGGGTGGAAGGCAGTACTGAATTCTAGTCGGGTTCCAAGGGACTCATGTAGTTGTCGCCAAAACTTTGAAGTAAACTGGGTGCCTCTGTCCGACACAATTCCCTTGGGAACACCATGTAGGCTTACAATCCTTGACATGTATATCTTAGCAAGCTTAGCACTTGTATACGTGGTCTTTACGGGGATGAAGTGAGCCACCTTGGTAAAGTGGTCCACCACTACCCAGATAGAATCAAATCCAGAACGAGTCCAGGGAAATCCCGTGATGAAATCCATGCCTACCTTATCCCACTTCCAGTCGGGTATAGGTAGTGGTTGAAGTAATCCGGCCGGTTTCTGATGCTCGGCCTTAACTCTATTGCATACATCACACAGAGAAATATATTCGGCAATATCTCTTTTTAGGTAATTCCACCAAAATCTATCCTTCACATCCATGTACATATTCGTGTTACCTGGATGAATTGAGTATGGTGAATCATGAGCTTCTTGTAAAATCATCTTCCTGATATCGGGGTCATTGGGAACGCACAAACGCTTCCCATACCAAAGGGTCCCTTGTTCGTCCAGACGAAACTCTTTTGCCTTTCCTTCACTTATCTTGACTCTTATTTCCTCCAACTCTTTATCTCCCTTTTGTGCTTCCTTGATTCTCTCTTGGAAAGTAGACACTATTTCCATAGTCACTACGTGTCCTTTCGGAACTATTTCTAGCCTGAGATCCTTGAATTGTTTGCATAAATCCTCTGGAAGTTCTCCTGCGGTAAGTCCATTCACATAAACCTTACGACTTAAGGCATCGGCCACCATGTTTGCCTTTCCGGGGTGGTACTGTAAATCCAAGTCATAATCCTTAATTAGTTCAAGCCATCTTCTTTGTCTCATATTCAACTCCTTTTGGGTGAAGATGTACTTCAAACATTTATGATCTGTGAACACATCACAATGTTTGCCCATGAGGTAGTGTCTCCATACCTTGAGTGCATTAACCACCGACGCAAGTTCCAGATCATGCGTGGGGTAGTTGTGTTCGTGGTTCTTAAGTTGTCGAGAGGCATAGGATACCACTTTCCCATCTTGCATCAATACACTTCCAAGTCCTTGTCGAGAAGCGTCACAATAGACTTGAAAATCCTTTTGGATATCAGGCAGACATAGGACTGGTGTCGTTACGAGACATTTCTTCAATTCCTGAAAGCTTGCTTCACATGCTTCGGTCCATAGGAATTTCTTTTCCTTCTTCAGCAGTTCCATCATGGGTTTCGCTATTTTGGAAAAGTTTTCAATGAACCTCCGGTAATACCCTGCGAGGCCCAAGAAACTCCGAATATCTCTCACATTCTTAGGTGACTCCCATTCAGTCACGGAAGCTACCTTACTAGGATCTACGGCAACTCCTTTTGCCGACACAACATGACCAAGGAATCCCACTTCCTTTAACCAGAATTCGCATTTGCTGAATTTGGCATACAACTTGTGTTCTCTTAGTTTCTCCATAATAAGGCGCAGATGTTTCTCATGTTCCTTCTCATCCTTGGAGTATATGACTATGAATACCACGATAAACTTGTCCAAATATTCCATGAACACCTTGTCAATCATGGTCATGAAGTATGTTGGGGCATTGGTTAGACCAAAAGACATCACGGTGTACTCATACAATCTGTATCTTGTGGTGAAGGCTGTTTTGGGCACATCCTGTTCTCGAATCTTTAGCTGAAAGTAGCCTGATCGCAGATCGATCTTTGAGAAGACACTGGCTCCCTTTAACTGGTCAAACAAATCATTGATGTTAGGCAGAGGGTACTTATTCTTGATCGTCACTTCGTTCAACGAGTGATAGTCCACAACCAGCCTCTTGGTTTTATCCTTCTTTTCCACGAACAGGACGGGTGCTCCCCAAGATGACGCGTTGGGTTGAATGAATCCCCTGTCCAATTGTTCCTAAGCTGTTTCTTGAGTTCCTTCAACTCGTCCACATCCATCTTGTACAGTCTCTTAGCTATCGGCCCCGTGCCCGGCATCAAGTCAATGAGGAACTCGATATCACGGTCGGGAGGAATCCCTGGTAGTTCCCCCGGAAAGACATCTGGGTATTCCTTTACAATAGGTACATATTGTTGGAATTATGCCCTAGAGGCAATAATAAAGATGTTATTATTATAATTCTTGTTCATGATAATGTTTATATTCCATGCTAGAATTGTATTAAGCGGAAACTTTAATACTTGTGTGGTTTGTGAACAACACTGTGTCCCTAGTATGCCTCTATGGACTAGCTCATTGATTAATGATGGTTAAGGTTTCCTAGCCATGGACATGAGTTGTCAATTAATAATGATATCATATCATTGGGAGAATGATATGGTGGACAGACCCAAACTAAGCAAAGCAATTAGATCGTGTCATCGTGTTCGTCTTTGCAAAGCTTTTCTTATGTCAAATATTGTATTCCTTAGACCATGAGATAATACAACTCCCTGGTATCGGAAGAAAGCTTTGAGGTCATCAAACGTCATCCTATGAGAGGGTGATCATAAAGGTGTCTCTTAGGTGATCGGAAAGTATCTGTTGGGTTGTATGTATCGAGATGGGATTTGTCCCTCCCAAGTCGGAGAGATATACTTCGGGCCCACTCGGTAATCGATATCAACACCGCTTGCAAGCATGTGGTTAAGGAGTTAATCACAAAGTGATATCGGATTACGGAACGAGTAAAGTACTTGCTGTGAACGAGATTGAACTAGGTATGAAGGTACCGACGATCGAATCTCGGGCAAGTAAAATATCGCGAGACGAAGGGAATATATATATGGGATTGATTGAATCCTGGCATCGTGGTTCATCCGATATGATCATCGATGAATGTGTGGGAGTCAATATGGGTTTCCAGGCCCCGCTGTTGATTATTGATAGAAGATCATGTCTGCATATTCTCGAACCCGCAGGGTCACACACTTAACGTGTCTCGACGCTAGGATAGATTGGATAATTGGTTTATGAGTTTTTGTTCGGAGTCTCGGATGGGATCCGGGACATCACGAGAGGTTCCGGAGTGGTCCGGAGAATAAGATTCATATAAGGCAGTGCAGTTTTTGGAGTTCGGAATTGTTCCGGGTTAGTCGGTATTGTACCGGAAGCTTCTAGAACCTTCCGGAAGGGGACCAACGTGGCCCCACCTTCCGGGAGGGGGCATGGGCCTATGAGGGAGTGCCCTGGCCGCATTGGGCCAGGGGCACAAGGCCCCATAGGGCCCAGCCGGTCTAGAGAGGTTTAAACTCGAGATAGACCTTCTAGAAGGGGGGGTTTCCTTGCCCCCCACTCCTTATCCTTTGGGGCCGCCGGTTTGGGCTTGGGGGAGGGGATAGGGCTGCGCCCCCCTCTATATAAAGAGGGGTGGGGGCGCACCAACCCCCCACACCTTCCCCTCCAACCCTAGCCGCCCTGCTGCCCTTCCTCTCTCCCTCCCGACTGTTTGTAGGCGAAGCCCTGCTGCAGAAATTCTCCACCATATACACCACGCCGTCGTGTTGTAGATCCAATCCATCTCTCCACCATACTTGCTGGTCCGAGGAAGGAGGAGACGTCGAGGTGCTGCACGTGTGCATCTCACGGAGGCACCGCCACTTGTGGTGCTAGATCGGATCGGATCGCGAGGAGGAGAAGCGAGTACGACTACATCACCCACGTTCCGACGAACGTTCCGCTGTGCGAATCTTCAAGGGTATGAAGATCTAATCCAATCTCTCTCGTTGTTTGCATCTCCTAGATTAGATCTTGGCTTTCCCTCTGTTCGCATCCGTAGAAAATTTTGATTTACTATGCCGCGAAACCCTTCAGTGGTATCAGAGCTAGATCTATGCGTAGATGTGTTTCACGAGTAGAACGCAACATGGTTGTTGCGGGCGTTGATGTTTTCTGTTGCAAGCCTCTTGTTTGTGTTCTTCTTATGACGCGGGATAGTGAGATTGAAGCGGTCCAGGCCAACCTTTACGCGACGTCGTTCGCGAGACCGGCTCCGCACTTGACATGTGGCTTGTTCCACACATGCGGCTGGTGGATGTCAGTTTCTCTCACTATAGTTGTCATGGGATTAACACCGGAGTTTGGCAACCATAATATCACCGTTGTGTCTTTCCGTAGGTAAGAATCGTTCTTAGCATCTACTCCCATAAGCCACGTAAAACATGCAACAACAAAGTAGAGGCGTCTAACTTGTTTTTGCAGGGAGTGTTTTCTGTGATATGGTATGGCCCAAGATGTGATGTGTATATTGTATGCGATGATCATGTTTTGTAATGTTTCACGACTTGCATGTCGATGAGTACACAACCGGCAGGAGCCATATGGTTGTCTTTATAATTGTGTATGACCTGCGAGTCAACTTCTTATACGCCATGTAATAGCTTTACTTTATCGCTAAGTAGTTAGCAATAGTTGTAGTTGCTATTCGTGGTGGAGGCAATCATGGTGGAGTGATGGAGATCATGCCGGAACGCACAAGATGGAGATCATTGCGCGAAGATTGGCTATACCATGTCACATAAAGTTATATGCATGTGATGTTTATCCTTTTATGTATCTTATTATGCTTAGATCGCGACGGTAACATTATAAGATGATTCCTCACTTAAAGATCAAGATAAAAACTGTGTTCTCCCCAAGTATGTACCGTTGCGAAAGTTCGTCGTGTCCAAGCATCACGTGATGATCGGGTGCTATAGACTCTACGCTCACATACAACGGGTGCAAGCCAGTTTTGCACACGCGGAAATACTTGGGTCTAACTTGACGAGCCTAGCATGTACAGACATGGCCTCGGAACACAAGAACCGAAAGGTTAAGCATGAGTCATATGAATGATATGATCGACACTTCGTTGTCCACCATTGAAACCACATCTCTTCTCGTGATGATCGGATTAGGTGTGGTGAATTTGGATCGTGTTCACTAAACAACTTGAGGTATGTTGAATTTAGTGGGAGTTCATCTAGTAATTTCATTAAGTTGAAATATTTATCATGAACATAGTCTAAATTCTACTTGCAAATACTGTAGATCACATGGCCAAGTCCAACTTCAACTTCAACGTTTTTGCTGAGAAGGAAAAGCTTAGAAACAATGGGTCTAACTTCACCAATTGGTTCCGCAATCTAAGAATCATTCTATCTGGCGGACAAAAGGACTATGTCCTTGGGAAAGCGTTAGGTGACCCCCCTGCTGCAACTGCGCCGGCTGATGAGAAAGCTGTCTATCAGTCGCGTAAAGATGATTATGGTGTGATTAAGAGCACCATGTTGTTTGCTATGGAACCGGAACTTCAAAATCGTTTTGAAGACTATCCCGGGCCCTTTGAGATTCTCGAAGAGTTGAAAACCATGTTTCAGACTCAGGCCCGTTCTGAGAGATATGAGATCTCTGAGAAGTTCTTTAACTGCAAGATGGAGGAAGGGAGTTCTGTTAGTGAGCACGCCATTAAGATGACGGGCTACACTCAACGCCTTGAGCAACTGGAGTGCACGATTCCAGAGGAGCTCAAGATTGACAGGGTTCTGCAATCACTCCCTCCCAGCTACAAAAGTTTTGTAGTGACTCACAATCAGATTGGTTCCACTGATACGATCACCGAGCTCTTTGCAAAGCTGAAGGCCGCGGAAGTGGACATCAAAAAGGATAATCATGTGTTGATGGTCAACAAGCCCACCTTTAAGAAAGGTAAGGGAGCAAAGAAGCCCTTCAAGAAGGGCGGCGGCAAGCGCAATGCCCCTGCTGAGAAGAAGCTCAGGTCTGGTCCCAAGCCGGACACTGAGTGCTTCTATTGCAAGGACAAGGGTCACTGGAAGCGCAACTGTCCGAAGTACTTAGCGGACAAGATGGCTGGCACCATCAAAGGTATATTTGATATACATGTTATTGATGTTTTCCTTACTAGCCCTCGTTGTAGTGCCTGGGTATTTGATACCGGTTCAGTTGCTAATATTTGTAACTCGAAACAGGAGCTACGGAATAGACGGCGGCTTGCGAGGGATGAGGTGACGATGCGCGTTGGCAACGGATCAAGAGTTGATGTGATGGCCGTCGGCACGCTCTCCTTAGTTTTACCTTCGGGATTAGTTTTAAACCTTAATAAATGTTATTATGTGCCTGCATTGAGCATGAACATTATTTCTGGATCGTGTTTATTGCAAGACGGTTATTCATTTAAATCAGAGAATAATGGTTGTTCTATTTATATGAGTAACATCTTTTATGGTCATGCACCTCTTGTGAATGGTTTATTTCTTCTAAATCTCGAAAGGGATGAAACACACATCCATAACATTGAGGCTAAGAGATGCAAAGTAGATAGTGATAATACTGCTTATTTGTGGCACTGTCGTCTAGGTCATATTGGTGTAAAGCGCATGAAGAAACTCCATTCTGATGGACTTTTGGAGTCTCTTGATTTTGAATCATTTGACACATGCGAACCATGCCTCATGGGCAAGATGATCAAAACCCCGTTCTCCGGTATGATGGAGCGAGCAACGGACTTGTTGGAAATCATACATATCGATGTATGCGGACCGATGAGTATTTCGACGCGCGGTGGATATCGCTATTTTCTCACTTTTACCGATGACTTAAGTAGATATGGGTATATCTATTTAATGAAACATAAATCTGAAACATTTGAAAAGTTCAAGGAATTTCAGAATGAAGTAGAGAACCATCGTAACAGAAAGATTAAGTTTCTATGATCCGATCGTGGAGGTGAATATTTGAGTTATGATTTTCTCACGCATCTTAAAGCAAGTGGAATCGTTTCACAACTCACGCCACCCGGAACACCACAGCGCAATGGTGTGTCTGAACGCTGAAATCGAACCCTATTAGATATGGTCCGATCGATGATGTCTCTTACTGATTTGCCGTTATCATTTTGGGGTTATGCATTAGAAACCGTTGCATTCACTTTAAATAGGGCTCCATCTAAATCCGTTGAGACGACACCGTATGAACTGTGGTTTGGTGCTAAACCTAAGTTGTCGTTTCTTAAAGTTTGGGGATGCGAAGCTTACGTCAAGAAGTTGATGCCGGACAAGCTCGAACCCAAAGCGGAGAAATGCGTCTTCATAGGATACCCTAAGGAAACTATTGGGTATACCTTCTATCACAGAACCGAAGGCAAAGTGTTTGTCGCAAAGAACGGTTCCTTTCTTGAGAAGGAGTTTCTCTCGAAAGAAGTGAGTGGGAGGAAAGTAGAGCTTGACGAGGTTATTGAACCTTCTCTTGAATTGGAGAGTAGCGCAACACCTGAAATTGTTCCAGTGCCGCCTGCACCAACAATAGAGGAAGCTAATGACAAGGATCATGAAGCTTCGAACGATGCTGCTACTGAACGTCGCAGGTCAACAAGGTCGCGTGCCCCTCCTGAGTGGTACGGCAACCCTGTCTTGACTGTCTTGTTAGTAGAAGATAGTGAACCTACGAACTATGAGGAAGCGATGATGAGCCCAGACTCTGAGAAATGGCTAGAAGCCATGAAATCCGAATTGGGATCCATGAGCGAAAACCAAGTATGGACTTTGGTGGACCCTCCTAGCGACCGAAAGGCCGTTGAGTGCAAATGGATCTTCAAGAAGAAAACGGACGCGGATGGTAATGTTACCGTCTATAAAGCACGGCTTGTCGCAAAAGGTTTTCGACAAGTTCAAGGTGTTGACTACGATGAGACTTTCTCTCCCGTAGTGATGTTTAAGTCCATTCGGATTTTATTAGCAATTGCTGCGTTTCATGATTATGAAATATGGCAGATGGATGTCAAGACTGCGTTCCTCAATGGCAACATTGATGAAGAGTTGTATATGATACAACCCGAAGGTTTTGTCAATCCTAAGGATGCTGATAAAGTATGCAAACTTCAGCGTTCCATTTATGGACTAAAGCAAGCATCTCGGAATTGGAACCTTCGTTTTGATCAAGTGATTAAGAGCTTTGGATTTGTTCCAAATTGCTACGAAGCTTGCATCTACAAGAAAGTGAGTGGGAGCTCGGTGACGTTTCTGGTACTATATGTGGATGACATATTGATTATTGGAAATGACATCAACATGCTTAACGATGTGAAGAGTTATTTGAACAAGTGTTTTTCAATGAAAGACCTAGGTGAAGCTGCTTATATATTGGGCATCAAAATCTATAGATATAGACAAAGACGCCTGATAGCTTTAAGCCAGAGTACATACCTAGACAAAGTTCTGAAAAGGTTCAGAATGGATAAGGCAAAGAAAGGTTCAGTGCCTATGTTGTCAGGTAAGATATTGAGCAAGGCTCAGTGTCCAGCTACAGTAAATGATAGGGAAGCTATGAGCAAAGTGCCTTATGCCTCGGCCATAGGTTCCATCATGTATGCCATGATGTGTACTAGACCGGATGTGTCCAATGCTCTTAGTTTGACGAGCAGATATCAAAGTGATCCAGGAGTGGAACACTGGACAGCCGTGAAGAACATCCTAAAGTACCTAAATAGGACTAAAGAAATGTTCTTAGTTTATGGGGGTGATGAACAGCTTGTCGTAAAAGGTTACATCGACGCTAGTTTTGACACCGACAAGGATGATTCTAAATCTCAGACGGGACACGTGTATATTTTGAATGGAGGAGCTGTGAGCTGGAGAAGCTGCAAGCAAAGCGTGATCGCGGGATCTACAGTAGAAGCGGAATACATGGCTGCTGTAGAAGCGTCAAGTGAAGGAGTTTGGATCAGGAACTTCATCACTTAGCTTGGCGTGGTTCCAAGTGCATTGGACCCACTGGAGATATTGTGTGACAACACTGGCGCCATAGCACTCGCTAAGGAACCAAGATATCATCCAAAGACCAAGCATATCAACCGCAAGTTTCATATAATCCGAGATTATATAGCAGATGGAGATCTGAAGATTAGCAAAGTGCATACAGATCTGAATGTCGCAGATCTGTTGACTAAACCTCTTCCGCGTGCAAAACATGATCAGCACCTCAGTGCCATGGGTGTGAGATTGTTGCCAAATGTAAACTAGATTATTGACTCTAGTTCAAGTGGGAGACTGTTGGAATTATGCCCTAGAGGCAATAATAAAGATGTTATTATTATAATTCTTGTTCATGATAATGTTTATATTCCATGCTAGAATTGTATTAAGCGGAAACTTTAATACTTGTGTGGTTTGTGAACAACACCGTGTCCCTAGTATGCCTCTATGGACTAGCTCATTGATTAATGATGGTTAAGGTTTCCTAGCCATGGACATGAATTGTCAATTAATAATGAGATCATATCATTGGGAGAATGATATGGTGGACAGACCCAAACTAAGCGAAGCAATTAGATCGTGTCATCGTGTTCGTCTTTGCAAAGCTTTTCTTATGTCAAATATTGTATTCCTTAGACCATGAGATAATACAACTCCCTGGTATCGGAAGAAAGCTTTGAGGTCATCAAACGTCATCCTATGAGAGGGTGATCATAAAGGTGTCTCTTAGGTGATCGGAAAGTATCTGTTGGGTTGTATGTATCGAGATGGGGTTTGTCCCTCCCAAGTCGGAGAGATATACTTCGGGCCCACTCGGTAATCGATATCAACACCGCTTGCAAGCATGTGGTTAAGGAGTTAATCACAAAGTGATATCGTATTACGGAACGAGTAAAGTACTTGCTGTGAACGAGATTGAACTAGGTATGAAGGTACCGACGATCGAATCTCGGGCACGTAAAATATCGCGAGACGAAGGGAATATATATATGGGATTGATTGAATCCTGGCATCGTGGTTCATCCGATATGATCATCGATGAATGTGTGGGAGTCAATATGGGTTTCCAGGCCCCGCTGTTGATTATTGATAGAAGATCATGTCTGCATATTCTCGAACCCGCAGGGTCACACACTTAACGTGTCTCGACGCTAGGATAGATTGGATAATTGGTTTATGAGTTTTTGTTCGGAGTCTCGGATGGGATCCGGGACATCACGAGAGGTTCCGGAGTGGTCCGGAGAATAAGATTCATATAAGGCAGTGCAGTTTTTGGAGTTCGGAATTGTTCCGGGTTAGTCGGTATTGTACCGGAAGCTTCTAGAACCTTCCGGAAGGGGACCAACGTGGCCCCACCTTCCGGGAGGGGGCATGGGCCTATGAGGGAGTGCCCTGGCCGCATTGGGCCAGGGGCACAAGGCCCCATAGGGCCCAGCCGGTCTAGAGAGGTTTAAACTCGAGATAGACCTTCTAGAAGGGGGGGTTTCCTTGCCCCCCACTCCTTATCCTTTGGGGCCGCCGGTTTGGGCTTGGGGGAGGGGCTAGGGCTGCGCCCCCCCTCTATATAAAGAGGGGTGGGGGCGCACCAACCCCCCACACCTTCCCCTCCAACCCTAGCCGCCCTGCTGCCCTTCCTCTCTCCCTCCCGACTGTTTGTAGGCGAAGCCCTGCTGCAGAAATTCTCCACCATATACACCACACCGTCGTGTTGTAGATCCAATCTATCTCTCCACCATACTTGCTGGTCCGAGGAAGGAGGAGACGTCGAGGTGCTGCACGTGTGCATCTCACGGAGGCACCGCCACTTGTGGTGCTAGATCGGATCGGATCGCGGGGAGGAGAAGCGAGTACGACTACATCACCCACGTTCCGACGAACGTTCCGCTGTGCGAATCTTCAAGGGTATGAAGATCTAATCCAATCTCTCTCGTTGTTTGCATCTCCTAGATTAGATCTTGGCTTTCCCTCTGTTCGCATCCGTAGAAAATTTTGATTTACTATGCCGCGAAACCCTTCACATCTTCCAAGCTAACCCCCTTAAGAGAGTTCACCATGACTTCCTTAAGTGCGAAATTCGACTTGATGCGAATCCTCTTCCCTTCCGGTGTTGTGAGCATGACAGTTCTTTTGGCACAATCTATGACTCCTTCATATTCGGTCATCCAATTCATGCCCAAGATTATGTCTAATCCTTGTGACTCCAGAACTACTAGACTTGTGGGAAAGATGTGTGTCCCAATCCTTAGTTCTAATACCGGGCAACCGGAGTTTGCCACTATTTCTCCCCCAGGAGAACTTACCCTTAGAGGAAAGTTTATAGTCTCCGTAGGTATCTTGCCTCTATCTGCAAATACCCTTGATATGAATGAATGCGATGCACCAGTATCAAAAAGAACAACTACGGGAATAGAATTGAGCTTGAACTTACCAATCACGGAGTCCGGTGCGTCACAAGCATCCTCCATAGAGACATGATTCACTGTGGCTTTGACAAACGGATTTGGCTTCTTCCCGTTTCCATGGTTGTGTCCATTTCCATTCCCATTGCCATTGCCGTTCTTCTCGAGGCAAGTGGTTGCATAGTGCCTTGTCTTGTTGCACTTAAAGCATGTCACCTCACTGAGATCCTTTCCATTGTTGCCATTCCCATTGCGGTTTTTATGCCCATTGTGTTTGTGGCCGCCATGGTGATGACCGTTATGGTTGTGGCCATTATTGTTATAAGGTGGTGGTGAGGAAGTGCGCTGCTTCTGGTATGGAACAGAGTGCTTGTGGGGGTTATATTTCCTCTTGCGGTTTTCTATGCTCTTTCTTTTGGATTCAACCACAATGGCTCTGTCCAGGAGTTCCTGAAAGTTGTCAAATTTCTGAGCCACAAGCTGAATGGATATCTCATCATTGAGTCCTCTTAAGAACTCCTCCTGCCTCTTGGCATCAGTGGAAACATCATCGGGTGCATAACAGACTAGCTTGTTGAAAAGCTCACCATACTCGGTGACAGAACGGTGCAGCTGGTGTAGGTCGTGAAATTCGCGCCTTTTTATAGTCATGACACCAGCAGCCACATGATGAGTGCGAAAAGCTAAATCAAACTGATCCCAAGTGATAGCATCAATATCCGGGTGGGTGACTTGGTAGTTATCCCACCATTCTGCAGCCGGTCCTTCAAGCTGGTGCGCGGCATAACATACCCTGTCGGCTCCGACAGCTTGCACAGTGTCTAACTTCTTGTTAATTGTACGGAGCTAGTCATCTGCGATGATTGGTTCAGCGCTGCTGGTGAAGGTAGGTGGGTTCAACCTCAAAAACCGAGTCAAGCGATCCTGTTGAGGTGGTGGCGGAGGTGGCGGTGGTGGCGGGTTATTGTTGTTGTTTTGCATGTTCTGAGTGAGCAGTTGGATTAGCTGGTTTTGAGTGGCCAGGAGTTGCGCAATTTCCGGAGGAATTTCGGTGTTCGCACGTCTTGGCAGCATCTGTGGGGTTTGAGAGAAAAGTTAAGAAATAGACAGAAAGACTAAGTAGTAAACTCCTACCCTTATGAAAACACACCAAGCACACAAGACACACAAGACACATTAACACAACATAACACAGAAATCAACCAAGTTTAACTATACCAAAAAAAATTGTCTCGGTATTTATTACAATCACGAATAACGTTCTACTATAGAATTAAAGGTGGTCCAACTATTACACATCTCCCACGCCTTCCTCTTCCTCGTCCTCGAACGAGTAGCCTTCCTGCTCTAGGGTTGTCTTGTACAACTCCATCTCCTTCGTGGTGGCTTCAAGCTTCTCTTGGAGGTTCTTTATCTCATCCTGCAACTTCTTGGTAGTGGCTTCTAGCTGCTCCTGAAGTCCCTCCTTCTCGCTTTGTAGCTCCTCCACTAGACTTGACTTCTTCGCGGCTTCAAGTTGCTTTGCCAAGTCCCTCTTGGAAGCACGCACATCATTGATTATCTTGCAAAGGCCTTCGGTTTGCACTTCAGTTCCATCGATTTCCTGCTTGAGTTCCCTAATCCTCTTGTTTTTATTTATCACCCTCTTCTCTTGGTTAGCGAACTTCTTCTCTTGGTCCTGGAACTTTATCTCTTGGAGCTTCATTGCCTCCTCCTGCTGCTTGATCATTTCCTCCTTCTCCTTGATGAGGGCGCATATCTCGTCGTTCTTTAACATCTCGAGGAAGGTACCCTTTTCAAGGTCATGGATGTGGCACTACAAATCTTGATATTGGGTCCTTCGGCGCTTGGTAGAAGTCCTTTCCTCAAAGGTTAACTCCATGGGAATTCCTTCCTCATCTCATCTTCCAAAGAGGCCGCCGCAGTGTCCTTGGAGGGCCTCATGATAATGTCCACATAGGCGGCCAATGAGCTGCTGCAAGCTGATGCTAAGGGCCTTCTCCTTGGAATCGCTAACAATGTGGATTGCTATGTCTTCCTCCGGGTTCTTGCCTCGCTCTTTTCCTGGTTGGATGACTTTGACTCCCCAGCAGCCGTCCTTGTGGAGTTTCTTCATTGTGCTCCCCTGGATTGTTGGGAGGGGAAGGTCCAAACACGTGAGAAGGTCCATGAGGCATCCACCAAAGCGAAGGGGATCGATGTCCGCGACGGTGTCGTAGAGGAAGCTTGTCATCTTTAAGTTGGAAGAATGAAAATTAGATACTTAATCAAGTAGAGGAAAGCAGATACTAGAAGTGCGGAAAATAACATAGTAGAAAAACAAGTAAGGCTCGTATGTTAGAGGTGGTTCCAATCCTAGGGTCACGTCCTACATGCAACGATGTGCTCTGATACCATCTGTAGTGACCTCGGATCGGTAAGGATCCTAAGTCCCTGTGATTAACATGCTAGTCCCTGGATCAATATCTAGCACTCACAGTCGATGAATATCATGTAAAACACAAAGTCTTTATTACACGGAAAATCCAGAGTATGAATTTTATTACAAATTTGCTTAGCATTAAACTAGCTCAAATAACAGTGAAAACATAAAAGCAGCTTGAGTCCATCAACGCCCCAGGCTTGTCGAGTGTAGACTCGCAATCCCTACGCACCTTTCAATCTTCGGTTTCTGCACATAAGACGTGCAGCCAACAAGTTGGGTCAATACTTTGAATGTATTGGCAAATTACACCAAGGAAAGAAAAGACTACCTCTACATGCAAGGCTAGTTTAGGCTGTAGAGTTCATTTGCTCAAAGCTAGATTTCGTAAGTAGAGAGAAGAAGAGAAGATTTTCCCTACTTTGCAAACATTTGCTTAAATAAAATAGGGTCGAATGGCACACGAGGATATTACTCACCAAGTGTCCAAACAATCAAACACTTGGATATTACTCACCAAGTGACACTTGGATATTACGCACCAAGTTCCCAAAATCCCACCTATTAGCGATATTACTCACGCCATGGGGTTTTAAAAACTTTGTTTTTAGAAAAGAGAGAGGAAGATCCTTCAGAGGCTCCATCTTTCAGATGCTCAATGTTGTTCTGTTTCCGTGAACACGACTGATCGATCAGATTGCAATACTCTCGAGAGTGTGTGCACTTTACCCACAATCCACGATTAAGTCCTTTTACAGACAAGACCATGGCGAGGCTTTCCCTTAGTAGCCCCTCTACCTTATGGATCCAACCGTGCCAATAACCTCCAAATGTTGGTACCCAGGTGAGGTTTCCCACTAAGTACTAGGCCAAGACAGAGCCCATATGTATTGTGGTTGCACTGGAAGCATCTAAATTCTGAAACATGGCAGACTTCTTTGATTCCTGGGCGGCCGTCCTCCACCAAAATCTCACTCGTTGACCCGACAACCATTCCGCCCAGAAGAAAACTTAGTTTTATTTTGAAGTGGATTTGAGAAGAAAAGTTTGCTCTAGAGAGCCTTTATACTTAGAAAAATTCTTTGTCTTTCGAACCCCCCAACGGTACTTTGTATATATAGCATAGCAAGCAATACTTAGCAAAAACAGGGGTAACCTATTAGGAGGGAAATCCTAAGTATAGATCTACTCATGGCATACTACAAAATCATCGCACTTGCAAAATAATTCTAAGGGAAAATTCTACTAGAACATCCTACACATGCATACTACAGAATTTTGAAGATCACATGCATAGAATCAAAACTGGGACAAAAGTTATGAACAAGTGGTGTAACTTTCCTTGATCCAAGCAGCACTCTACACAATAGCACTCCTTAGCGCACTCCGAACAATCTAACGAATCACAAACATAGATCTGATCACAACTTGCACAAAATATGTCACAGAGATAACATGCATGCATGCAACAGTGGTACTTATGCAAGATTGGTTTTCTAAATTGACCAAGGTAGCATAATTGGATTGCAAATGTGTTAGGGATGTTATTAGTTTTGATTTCCCATAGGTTTAAAATAATTTGGGTCATTAATCTAATCCATAGGTTTATTAGGAGATCCAACCATCTAATTAGCCCCAAATTATATCTAATGATCTTAAGCAAGGTTTTATAATTTTATTCTGTAGGTGTTGTGAAAAAAAAGTCATCACAACAAGAATCAACTAAATCGGAGTTTTAATTATTTTTCTATAGATTAAATACTCTAATCTAGAGATTAAGCTCTACACCAAAACCCCTACTATAAACTTGGAATTTTATTGCAGATCTGGGTTCTACATAATTTTGTGAATCCAACGGTATATTATATGCTAAATTTGGCCAAGTAATTAATTTTCTATGAATTTTGCAAGTTTTAAACTAAATCTGCCAAATAAAATTAACCCTAATCGAGATCGCGCCAAGTGGCAGAACCCGATTAGGCCAGCTAGGCGAAGCGGCGCTGACGCGGCGAGCAGACGCGGCGGGCAGACACGACGGCCATGCGGCGCAATCCTACTGGCGCATACCCCTTCGCTTTAAACTTCTAATCCTCACCGTCCATCCTAGGTCTAACGGCTAAGAACAAGGACGGGCTCACCTCTCTGGCTGGCGGCGGCGACTGGCGGTGGTTGGGCGCTACGGTGCTCGGCGTCGACATCCGTGTTCTTCGGTGAGGGTGAAGCAGTCGCGGATGATCGCCTCCTCCTCGCGGTCCCGCTCGTAGCCTCAAGTACGATCTTCTCTTCCCCGAGCGGTGGCGGTGGCTGCTCCTTCTCCGCAGCTCCGGTGAGCAATCCGTGGCGGTGCGCTGCGGTAAACAGAGGGGGAAACGGGTGAGTCGACGTTGTCGATCGAGAGGTTCAAGCTCGGGAAGAAATCAAGGGGAGGGGGTGCTCCTGTTGTCGACTTCGTCGGCTTACCGAGGCCAGCGGCGGTTCGAGCCCGCGGAATCGGAGGGAGGCTAGGGTTTTGAGGGTTTTGGGAACGGAGGAGAGGGTCGCGCGGCTGAGTCTTTATATGCAGCCTGGGGGAAGTCCTGGCTGGACAAGGAGACGGGAAAGAAGCGTGGCCGGCGCAGACTCTGGTTCTCGTCGGGGGAGAAAGGGGGGATGACAGGTGGGGTCCGGGTGTCGGCGGGAGCGGCAGCGCGGGCTGTGCTGGGCTGTGCTAGCGGCTGGTAGTGCTAGGCGACGCGCGCGCGTTAGTGGTATGGCGCAGCCGGCCCAGTAGGTTAGACAGGTTTTTTTATTCATTTCTTTTCCAATTATGTTTTACTAATTCTTTAATAGCTTTTGCATACTAAGTCTAAACTTGGTGAAACTTGTTTCTAATTTTTTGTAAAAATAAGGTGGTCAACATAGGACCATGGTTTAATGTTTTTACATAGTTTTTAGAAGGCTACAAAAAATTGCTCACATAGGGTATTCTTATTAGGGTTTTTGGTGGGTTTAGATGTTAGGGTTTTGTTGTAGATTCATTTGTAGGATGCAATGATGCAAGGATGATGCATGCTTCTAGTAACATCATAATAAAACCTAGGATGTTACAAGATGGCAACAAGGATAGAGGCCAAGGAGATGAAATGATGGTCGATGGAGCAATGGTTCTTTTGTGGTTGATGTTTATGATCAGATTTGCCTTATCATGGCTCCTGTTATTTTTGTTGAACTATGTTCCCGTGTTTGTCATGTACCTCATGTATGAGACTCCTGTTAGATTAAGTGGTCAATTTGTGTTATGAACTTGTGTTGTAATGGTACTATTATGGTTATTGGTACTTTATTTAACTTGTTAGACTATTTTGTTGATGTATTTGTGAAATCATGATCAAATCTTGTATAAAACTATAAATTCTTACAATTTTAGCAAAGGTCATGACGAATTTTTTAATTTCATCGAGCTTTCGAGCTGGCTTACAAGCTTCATCGAGCCGGCTTGTCGAGCCTTGAGCCTGAATATCAAGGTTTAGGCAAGGTTTGACCATCCCAAGCCGAGTCGAGCTCGAGCTGACATGGTTATACCCCGCGGGTACATGATCTCAACATACCTGGTCTAGCCCAAGGAAGGCCCACGGCAAATATACGCCGGCCCATGAAGACTTTCGGGTGGCCTAGGCCCATGACGCCTTCGGATCCTTGGAGAGCAAGACTAGAGTAGATAGGAAATTCAAAGGGGTAAAACCCTAGAACTTGTAACCGACTAGGTCTATGCCCGAGACCTGCCTAAGTCTATATAAAGACCAGGAGGGCACGACCTAGATCTCTACTCCTCATACTTTCGCATACACACCTCCACGCCAGATTGCATCTGCGCACCCCTGTAACCTTCGGTTCCGCCGTAATCAAGAGCAGACAAGCAGGAGTAGGGTTTTCCCTCCGGGGGCCTGAACCTGGGTAAAACCTTGTGTCCCTATGTTGCTTTTTTGCCAACCGTTTCGCGATCTCCAGCATCCCCATCTTCTCCAAAACCCAAGTCCATAACAATGGGCATTGATGAGATCAAACCTCGTCAATTGGCGCCGTCTGTGGGAACTGGGGACGCTGATTGTACGATCGTGACGGTCCCAACCCGATCGATCTACGACTCTACGGCGACGGAGAGTCACCTCCTCTTCGGCGCTTTCGACTTCACCACCCACTCACCAGCCACCATGAAGGACTTCGAGCCCGTAGGCGACGGACTCGAGATCCTGTTCGGGAACTTCTGCTTCCAGGTGGGGCAAACTGGCACCCTCCGCCTCCCTGAGCGGGTGCCCCTACCATCAATCAGGCCCGCTTCATGGACCCCACACCCTGTGCTACGCACAACATCATCAACAGATGATTCCTACGACAGCAGCAGCTGCAACTCCGATCTGTGCGATCTGCCATCGGATGAAGGGACCTACGGTTCCGGATCTGAAAGTTGCGGTAGCAGCGGACCAATCTACGAGCACTACCAATGCGCCGTAGTCATCCAGGGTGACGTGGATCAGCAAACACCCAACCCGCCGCCCAACCCGACACCTAACCCGCCAGATCGAAACGGCGGGAACAGAAGAAGCCAGTCCCCCCCACCCGAAGGGGACAACAACGGCCATGTCATCCGCCTTAGCAAAGAAGGATGGGCCCAGGCACGCAATGCCGTGGCAGGCAACATAGTCCTGCCTGCAGACTCCTCCCGGGATCTGCTGATGGCCTACCATCTGCTCCTGATCGAGGAGCACAAGAAGCAGGTCAAGATGCAGGAGGTGCTTGACAAACGCAAGCAAGCAGCCTCAGAGTCCAGCGCGCGACGAGCCGCGCTCTTCGCCATGGGCATCGGCTCCAGCTCGAACGGGACCAAGGCAACAAGCACCGCTCTCGGATGGAGAACATGGATCCCAAGGAGCGTCGTGAGGTGACCCGAACCCTCCACACATCCTTCATGGAGATGGACGCCGACGGCAACGTCATCCCGAAAACACCGCAGGCTGCAATCATGGCAGCCACTGCGTACCTCGCGGCCCACCCACCTCCAGAGGGGGACCCGAAAAGAGCCATGCACAAGTCCGCACTTACTGGACTCGGACTCCACCAGGAAGCTCCTACGGAGCCGAAGAAGAAAGCTCCGGTCAGGTTCGACCGCAGCCCCACCCCTTCATCCGAAGAAGAGGACCATGACCTTCCTCGAAGGAAGAAGAGTTCGTGCCATCACAACCGCGACTACGACGCCAGAGACGCGCTCACACAGCGCAAAATCGACAAAGCGCGAGCCAAGCGCGCATGCTCGTCTGAATCTGAGATGGACGAAGACGAAGGAGAACTCTGCGGGCCCCGATGCTTCAGCAGATCTGTTCGACGAACAAAGATGCCGCGAAATTTCAAACTTCCTTCGGATACTCCGAAGTTCGACGGCACACAAGATCCAAAGGCATGGCTCAGCAACCACTTGTCATCCGTCAAGCTGCATGGTGGAAACAAAGAGACCGCCATGCAATACCTTCAGCTGCAGCTGACAGGCGCAGCCCGGATCTGGCTTAGCAGCCTATCTTCAGGGTCCATCCGAAGCTGGGAGGATCTAGCTTACAACTTCATCCGAAACTTCAAGGGCACTAGCAAGAGGCCTGCCTCAATCGAAGAGTTACGGGCCTGCACTCAACGAACGGGCGAATCCATTCGCTCGTACATACTACGCTAGTCCAACACCAAGAACTCCACAGCGCACATCTCTGAAGAGAGAGCCATCGACACCTTCAGGGACGGCGTCAAGCGCCAAGACTTCAAGGAGGAACTCGGGCGCGTCAAGCCCAAAACACTCGACCACCTCATGGACATCGCCAACAGGTGGGCTGACGGCGAAGATTCCATCCACCGAGCACAATCGGAAGAAGAGGACGACTACGGCCGACGACGAGAGCGCCGTAGCAAGAGAAGATCGCGCGTCTACGACGATCGCGATGGACCCGACATGGTCGCGGCCGGCTACACCGATCGCCGCAACGATGCCAACCGCAACAACGGAGGATACTGCGGAGGAAACTTCCACGATGGAGGACGCCCAGCACAGTCGTGGCAGCGCCGCGACCGCGATAACAGACCCTCAGCATACGAAAAACTTTCGGGTCCATGCACCATCAACTTCTACATCGACAAGCAGGATGGCAAGAAGAAGGCAAGCCACATGATCAAGGACTGCCTCGAGTTCCAGAAACTCAGCGAAAGCATGGTCCAGATGAGGCAGCAAGCTCCACTTCCTGGATTCGGGAACGCACCCGCGCCAGGTGAGATAGCGCATGGAGCTCCTCCACCGCCACCTGTAGGAGGCCCGAACCAACCAGTCGCACCAGCACAGAACAATGCTGGGAACGGGTATCCCCCGCCGAAAGGAGCACTGATGATCTAGAAGGGGCGCCCCATGAATAGGGTGCAGAAGAAAATCACCCGTCAGATCAACCTGGCCGTGGCAACTCCACCCGCCATCCCTGAGTAACTCAGCGGATCGGAGTCCTACATCACGTTCAGTCGTTCGGATCACCCTTGCTAGATCCCTCGCCCAGGTCATGCTGCCCTGGTGCTGGAGGCGCAGATCGGAGGTTTCGAGATGAGCCGCGTCTTCATGGACGGCGGCATCGGCATCAACCTGATGTTCGTAAGTACTCTAGCAGCAATGCGGATCCCGCAGTGCATCCTGGAACAATCAGACACAACGTTCCACGGCATTGTCCCAGGAAAGGGCATATTCCCCCTGGGCAAAATATGGCTCGACGTCATCTTCGGTAAGCCGGACAACTTCCGACTCGAACGTCTCGAATTCGAAGTGGTGGACTGGCCATCACAATACCACGCCATCCTCGGGCGTGTAGCATTCGCAAGGTTCTTGGCTGTTCCACACTACGCATACCTGCTACTCAAGATGCCAGGACCGAAGGGCGTCATCACAATCCACGGGAGCTTCACCCGATCGGACCAATGCGACAGGGATTTCAACAGAATCTCCCAATCATTCGGCATGCAGGAGGAGCTCGTAAGGCTCCACGAGGTGACGGACAATGGGGCACCCCCAGTCGCACGACAAAACGCACCTGACATGTCCTTCGACTCCACAGTCAACACAAAGAAGGTGCAGGTCCATCCGACGGATGCCTCCAAGACGGCGATGATCGCCAACGACCTCAGCCCCACATAGGAAAGCGCGCTCGTCGAATTCCTCCGTGAGCACTGGGAAATCTTCGCCTGGTGTCCTGCGGACATGCCAGGAGTTCCCAGGGAATTCGCCGAGCACGCACTCAACGTCTTTCCAGACACCAAGCCCGTCAAGCAGTCCATCCGGAGACTGTCCGAGCCACGGGCCGAGGCCATCGGGAAGGAAATAAACAGGCTACTCGCCGCAGACTTCATCAGGGAGATCAAAGAAAGCGAGTGGCTCGCAAATATAGTGATGGTTCCCAAGAAGGACACGGATATTTTGCGGATGTGCGTGGACTTCACGTCGCTGAACAAGCACTGCCCAAATGACCACTTCCCTATTCCTCGGATCAACCAGATCATCGATTCGACTGCAGGATGCGAGAAACTCTCCTTCCTTGACGCCTACTCAGGCTACAACCAGATTTGACTCAAGGTCGAAGATCAAGAGAAGACGACGTTTATTACACCGTTCGGAGTGTTCTGCTACAACACAATGCCCTTCGGGCTAAAGAACGCAGGTGCCACGTACCAGCGATGCATGCATGCATGCCTCAAGGACCAGATCGGTCGCAACGTCCAAGTCTATGTCGACGACATAGTCATCAAAACCAGGGAGGCGAAAACGCTCATCGACGATCTCCGCGAGACGTTCGATAACCTCGACCGCTACAGGATCAAGCTCAACCCCGAAAAGTGCGCCTTCGGCGTCCCATCGGGTCAGCTGTTTGGGTACTTCATCTCTCAGCGAGGGATCGAGGCGAACCCGAAGAAAATCCGGGCCATCATGGCCATGGAGAAGCCGAAAAACCTCAAGGGTGTCCAGCAGCTCGCAGGACAAGTAGTGGCATTGAGCAGGTTCATCAGCCGCATGGGCGAGAAGGCCCTGCCATTTTACCAGCTGCTACGCAAGGCAGATAAATTCGAGTGGACGCCCGAAGCCGACGATGCGTTCGAAAGCCTCAAACGGCTACTCTCCACCTCACCCGTTTTGGTCACGCCAAAGGAGCGCGAGCCTCTGCTGCTGTACATAGCAGCCACACACCAGATGGTCAGCACCGTGCTAGTGGTCGAACGACCGGAAGAAGGCAAGACCCATGGGGTCCAACGCCCAATATACTACCTCAGCGAGGTATTGACGCCAACAAAACAAAGGTACCCTCACTACCAAAAACTCGCCTACAACATGTTCATGACGGCTCGTCGGTTGAGCCATTACTTCCAGGAGCACCAGGTGATGGTCGTCAACGAAGCACCCCTGAACAGCATCCTGAATAACCCAGAGGCCACAGGACGCGTGGCCCTATGGGGCATTGAGCTGTCACCCCTAGACATCGTCTACGAGAAGCGACTCGCAATCAAGTCTCAAGTCCTCCCGGACTTCCTTGTACACTGGATGGAGCTGCAGCTGCCAGACACCCCAGACATGTCGCAATCATGGACGATGCACTTCGACGGCTCCAAGCGTGAAGCCGGAGCAGGAGCCGGGATCATACTGACCTCCCCGCAAGGTGACAAGATGAAGTACGTCCTTCGGATGAAATTCCGAGCTTCCAACAACGAGGCCGAATACGAAGCCCTCATCCACGGCATGAGGATGGCAAAGATCTACGGCGCAACGCGCCTGGTCATCTACGGTGACTCCAACCTCGTCGTCCAACAAATGATGAATGAGTGCGATGCACATGCCGAAAACATGATCGCGTACCGCGCGCTCTACAACGCACTTGAAGGAGAATTCGACGGCTGTGAGCTTCGGCACGTTGGAAGAGAAAGCAACGAGGAAGCCGATAGACTCGCCAACATCGGCTCCACCCGCGCCAAGGTGCCACCGGGTGTGTTCCTCGAACAGATCTGCGTGCCATCCATCAAGCGGAAATTCCCCAAGGGATCACCTGAAGAAGCAGAACACTCGGGGGCTACGCTGCCCGAAGGACACGAAGGACCCAAGAAACTGGACACAAAGGTCGCTATGGTCAACCTGATGCAGGTCATGGCAGTCGAAGAAACTTGGACGCGACCGTACCTCCAGTTCTTGATAAACGGAGAACTGCCTGACAGCCCGACGGATGCCCGGCGCATATCTCGTCGGTCAAAAGCTTTCACCATCATCAATGGCGAGCTGTACAAGCGCAGTATTACGGGTGTACTACAAAGGTGCGTCACCATCGGTGACGGGAAAACCATCCTCCAAGACATCCACGAGGGCATCTGCGGCCATCACGCAGGCAGCCGCTCCCTTGTCGCCAAAGCTCTATGAGCTGGATTCTACTGGCCAACGGCCATGAGTGATGCAAAGGACATCATCCGAAGATGCAACGGGTGCCAAAGGTTCGCCGACAAACCACACACACCCGGGTTAGAGCTCAGACTCATACCTATAGCCTATCCCTTTGCTCAATGGGGCCTCGACATGATCGGCAAACTGCCAAAGTCCTCGAAAGGGGGGCACGTCTACCTCCTGATCGCAGTCGACAAATTCACCAAGTGGGTCGAAGCCATGCCGGTCACCAACCAAAAGGGCAAGACCGCCGTCAAGTTCTTTGAATCCATTGTCTACAGGTTTGGCGTACCGCACAACATCATCACCGACAATGGATCGAACTTCATCTCCAAAGAATTCCAAGACTTCTGCGAAGGCCTCGGGATCAACATCACATACGCCTCAGTGGCTCACCCGCAAACGAATGGGTAGGTCGAAAAGGCCAACGGCCTAATCGGCGCTGCCATCAAGAAGCGCCTCATGAGCCCACTCGAACGAAAGGCCGGAGCCTGGACGGAAGAGCTACCATCCGTCCTATGGAGTTTGCGCACCACGCCAAACAGCTCCACCGGCTACATGCCGTTCTTCATGGTGCATGGAGCCGAAGCCGTGCTACCAGCCGAAGTACGCCACCAGGCCCCCCGGGTCGTCGCTTACAGCGAAGCCGAATCCACGGCTGCACTCGAAGACGCCGTCGACACACTCGACGAGGCAAGAGACGTAGCAGCAGCTCGATCAGCGGTGTACCAGCAGAGTCTCCGCAACTACCACAGCCGCCGGCTGCGCCCAAGGTCCTTCGTCGAAGGAGACCTCGTCTTGCGACTCAAGCAAGAGCGACCGGAGAAATCTGAGTCACCATGGGAAGGACCCTACATCATCACCGAAGTCATCCCAGGTGGCACCTATCGCCTCAAACACGTGGAGTCTGGAGTCGCATACTCCAACCCATGGAACATCGCACACTTGCAACGATTATACCCCTAGCTACCCACCCCTTTACTTTCAATAAGGCTTTTCAGCCAAGGCTATTCAGCCGAACAATGTACTTCCTCCATTACGATATAAATAAAGCTAAGTGTCTCGCCCCAAAATTTCGTTCGCTATTTGCAACTTTACTTCATGCTACAAACGCACTCAGGGGCTCCCCCCACCTCACGTTTCATCGACTAAGGATAACACGTGTACACCTGAGTAGCTGATAACGTCAGGCTAACGAAAAGGACACGTACTCAAACAAAGCACTGCATGCTCAAACAACAACCAACCTTTATAACAAAGAGCACAACATGCCCAGTCGAAATATACAAATTTTACATCTATCTCTTTTACAGGTACTACCTATTCTGAAGAATAACTTGAGCACGCTGCTCAAACAAATCTACGACCTGTTCGGCATACTGCCTTACAGCCGCATAATGCGGACGCATATCCCACTCGCCACCATCCGACCGAAGAGGTGGCCCAGCCGTTACAACAGACAGATCTACATCAGGACGATGCAGCCTAACAAGTCACGCTCCGAAATCTAGACAGAAGACCGGACAGGGTTGTTGGCACAACATCCAGGGGAAACATCACATGCAGAACCGACGAGAGTGAAGTCTGAACTTGACGAAGCACCCACGACACTTGGTGAACGCGATCCTGCACCGTTGCCAGAGCCATGGCACGGTCGCGATCCATCCAGAAGAACCCGCCAGCTTCCATGTCCTGTTGAGTCAAACAATTGACCCGAACAGCAACACGCTCTTTCTCCTCCCTTGGAGCAAGGTTAGCACCTGCGATACTCGCACAAAAGTAAGATGCAAGGCCAGCAGACGCATCCGAAGAAATGAGCAGCAGCTCGAAAAAACTTACACTGAAGCTGCTCAGACAGTCGAAGCAATTTCGCCATCAAGTACTCCTCTCTGGCCGAACCGCTATCCGCCTTGGACTTCCAAACGTCGGCATGGCCACGCACCCCAAGCAACTCCTTCTCGAGACTACGAACACGGTCTCGAAGGAAAGCAAGCTGTGACGAATCATCCAAGGATGGCCGCAGCCGCGCGGCAGGCGAGGTGTCAACGGGATTAGCACCCGAAGGACCCTAGAGCAGCAGAAAGGCAAAAGACATGAACACTCAGACGGAGGAGAAAGACAACTCAACAAATTCATTAAGTGCATAAAAGGCCACTACATGGCACAGGGATTTGTCCATCAACATAATTACAACAAAAGAAGACTACAGCTATCCTACAGCTACAACACCTAAAATGCGGCACCCTGAGTAGCCTCGGAGCCGGATTACCTTGCCTTGGCTTCCCCTGCTGCCGTAGCACGTACTCGGCCAGCAGATCAATCAGCTCTGGCCCATATCGCTTACAGCGGGCAGAATAAGTAGCGAAGGCTACCTCGGATCCATCCGCAGCCGTCGGCATCCGGGAGGTGATCTGGGGAAGGTCCAGCTCCGCTCCAGCCGCCAAAGCCATCGCCAGCCCGACAGATGCACCGATGCCCTTATGCTTGCGCTCGTACGCCGCAGGCGCTTCGGCTGACAGTGCCTCCGCCAGGGCGTCAACATCATCAAGGGCCACGCCTTTGGGGACAAGCTCCTTGTAGAAGCGGCTAAGGACCTCCCTGGCCTTGGCGAGTGAGCTGACGATGGTGCTGCAGCGATCTTCGACCGCTGTAGTAGCATCATCTAGAGCACTCCCGTGCTCCAGAGCACCGTGGTCAAACTCAATGCCCGCGGCATCTGAGACAATAAAGAGAAGCAATGAACAAATACCGCAGAAGAAAAACAAGAAAATGCAAGTGAAGATACTCACCCGAAACAGCCTTGGCAGCCGTCATGAGCTTGCCAGCCACCTCTCTTTCACGCGCAGTCGCAGTAGTGGCAAGCTGCTCCTCGCGGTCCGTGGCCTCCCGCTGCAGGCGCTCCTTAGCCTCGGCCGCAGTAGCCAGCTCCAGCTCGAGGCGCTCCTTCGCACCAATGGCGACCTCGGCCTTCTTCTCCGCTTGACCAAGGCTCTTTTGAGAGCATCGATCTCACGAAGGGAGGTGTTATGCTCCTCTGCATCCAAAAAATACAAGTGTCAGATAACAGGACAAGAATACACGAAGAAACAAACAACAAAGGCATAACAGTACCTTGAAGCTGTTTGAGGCTGGCCTCCAGCATCAGATGCTCCTGCACCAGTCGCTTGGCATCCTGCACAAAAGGCTTCAGGAAGAAGACCTACTAGTCAGAAAAAGGACTCGGGGGCTACGCCCAACAGAAAAGAACAGAAGCAAAATACACACACGAAAACGCTCGGGGGGCTCCCCCGAGACTCGAAGGAAGAACAAAACAATAAAACTCTTTTACAGATGCTCGGGGGCTCCCCCCGTGGCAGGAGACAGAAATACTTACATGATCTGATGGCAACGTCGAAGGTCCGCTAGCAAAATTCTGAGGCGCAACCACCTGAACCTCCTGCGGAGGAGGGTTCGGAGCAGCGCCCTAAGAAGTTGCCACCGTCTGAGGAGGAGGAGACACAACTTTCGACTCCCCCATCATCTCTCGAGCACCATCACTGGAGGAATCGTTGGAAGAGTGCCTGCACAAGGACAAATTAGCACAAGCACAAAGTCAACAACAAAGAAAAAGCAGTACAGAGGAAACTTACGAGTCCAGCGAGCTCAGGTTGAAGACAGGAGGGGTCCTTCGGACTCTCTTCTCCTCTTTCTTCTCTTCCTTCTTCTCTTCCTTCTTTTCTTCCTTCTTCCGCTTCGCTGGCGGGTGCGGCGCTACAGCCCGCACGGGAAGAGCAGGAATAGGAGAGGAAGAGCCTCCATGCCCGTCACTATGACGCTCAAGACACGAAGGGTTCCTAGGAGTCGGAGGAGTCGAAGCATCCGAAGACTCGCTGGAGCTCCGCGATCGTTTGCGCGTGTGGTCCTCGCTCGACTCGTTGGCATCTTCAGCTGGAGATCGCGCCGACGGTAGCTCGGACATGGAATCCACCACATCATTATCTGGAGCATCCGGATATACTTCGGGTAATGGAGGTGACATACCCGGCACTTTGAAGCTCTGCACAGGAGAAGAACAATTTGTTAGCAAACAAACACAAAACAATGCAGTCGAAAAATAGCGCTACGCGCACGGATCTACACCTGTGGAACAGGAAGCGAAGAAGAAAACGGAGGAGTCAGCGACTTTCCCGAGATATCCTCTCCAGCCTTGAACTTCAGCAGCGAGCGAAGGGCCCTGTCGAGATCTCCCTGGGAGAATTTCTCAGCCGAAACCCTCGTCGGATCACGCCGGCCAGCATAAAGGAACATCGGGTGCGCCCTAGCCTAGAGTGGCTGCACCCGACGCTCGAGAAAAGTGCGGATGATATCCATACCGTTCACTTCCTTCTCCGGAATCAACTGGAGATCATCCACCCGACGATAGAGAGCCTCTATCTCCGCCACCTCGCCATCCAAGATCTTCTTTTTCTAAGACCTTTTTGGCTCAATCTTTTGTGAGGGGTCGAAAGGAACAAGACCAAAATCTTGCCCAGGTACTACGGAGTCGCGGATATAAAACCATCGCCTCCGCCAGTACTGGATAGATTCGGACATGGAAAAAGAAAAGAAAAGCAGATTGGGCTTGAGGGAGATGATGCAACCCCCAATGGGATAAACACCATCCGAACCGGATTGCCTCTTCACGGAATAAAGTTTCCGAAAGAGGCCAAAGTGCGTCTCAATACCGAGCCAGCACTCGCAGAAGGTGACAAAACAAGCAACATGGAGAGGAGAATTGGGGAAAAGATGGTGCAATTGGACACCATACAGAAAAAGCAGTCCACGAAGGAAGTCGTGGACTGGGAAGGAAAATCCGCGAATGACAATGGTGAGGAACATAACCCGAAACCCAGCGGGGGGACGGGGGATTACCTCATTGCCTGGGAGTTTGACGGCCTCCCTATCCTGCGGGATCAGGCCCCGCTCGCGAAGCTTGCGGAGATCACTCTCCCGCGTCTCCGATTGCCGCCAGCCACCGTCAGTGACACGGGTAGCGGTGGCGCTTTTCTTCCCTCCAGTGGCGCTGGTACCAACCGCAGACGATGACTTCTTCAATTTCCCCATCGCGGTACGGCGGCGCCGGCGGCGAGAGCGCATGATGGAAGAAGGAAATGTGAAGGAATATTCCAGCGCGCAGCAAGAGCTCTCAGAACACAAGGAAGCAGTGAAAACAAGAATAGATGTGGTGAAAACAAACTGAAGTTTTCCCCAAGGATTATAACGACGAGGACGACGCACGGCAGCCGTCTATCAAGAAGACCTAACGCCAACGGCAGGATCTGGCCATACACATGTCAGCATCACAACGAACCGTTGCTAACACGCTGTCCACTACGCATGGAAATCGAGGCGACGCCGTAATTATCTCCACGCCGCACGTGACCGGTCAATTCAAGGTCAGGCAGTGGGACCCATGTTCGTCCAGTCAAGTCATCTCTGGCGCAGCAGACGCCTGAGGTCATCGATCGTTAGCACTGACGTCATCAAAAGCTACACTAGCAACAACTACAATTTCTTCGGCTTCAAAGTTAAGAGTACTCACTCGAATCTACGATTCGACCAATTACTCGGGGGCTACTCCTATCAGGAGCACTGGCCGCGCATCCGAAAGATGAATAGAAGCGAACTATTACTTCGAGTCCTTCTCGAGTCTACGACTCCACTACGGACTTGGGGGCTACTCCCATAGGGAGGATGGATTTAAGCATCCGATTTTTTTGTGTCCTACGGACTTACAACTGAACAACGTCTGAATTAAAGTCTCCGCTCGAGTGTACGACTCGAACAAACACTCGGGGGCTACTCCCATAGGGAGCGCTAGCCGCGCACCCCATGAATTCTTCGACTGTGATCCTTCGGATCAACATACAAAAACTTTTCGGCTACTCTGCCCAACTAAACGTTAAGTGAGCAACGTTATCCTTGACCACCCGAAACACTTCCGCGGTGATAAACATTCGGATGCTGTGTCTATGACACATAGATAAGACCTACAGATATCATCTGATGGCCTGACAATGCACACGACCGCGCTCTGCTAGTAAAAACCCGTGCTAACAGATGCGATAAAAAATCCCGACGGACGCGTTGGGTATATCAATTAAATTCACCGGAATTCCACTCCTGTAAGTCCTCCGCGGCCTGAGTCGAATTACGCCAGCATATGTTTCAGTTTCGAGTTGAGGGACTCGAACCTGAAGAAGATCGTGTTGTTTCGTCCTAAGACAGTTAACTAACCCTGATCCGTCGGATGAGTCAGGTACACGCATCACCAATCCCTACATCTGAACTATTGAAATACATAGTCACACCCGAAGGATTGAAGAGTCCTCAGCCGAATCTACGATTTCGACTGATCACTCGGGGGCTACTGACATGGTTATACCCCGCGGGTACATGATCTCAGCATACCCGGTCTAGCCCAAGGAAGGCCCACGGCAAATATACGCCGGCCCATGAAGACTTTCGGGTGGCCTAGGCCCATGACGCCTTCGGATCCTTGGAGAGCAAGACTAGAGTAGATAGGAAATTTAAAAGGGTAAAACCCTAAAACTTGTAACCGACTAGGTCTATGCTCGAGACCTGCCTAAGTCTATATAAAGACCAGGAGGACACAGCCTAGATCTCTCCTCCTCATACTTTCGCATACACACCTCCACGCCAGATTGCATCTGCGCACCCCTGTAACCTTCGGTTCCGCCGTAATCAAGAGCAGACAAGCAGGAGTAGGGTTTTCCCTCCGGGGGCCTGAACCTGGGTAAAACCTTGTGTCCCCGTGTTGCTTGTTTGCTGACCGTTCCGCGATCTCCAGCATCCCCATCTTCTCCAAAACCTAAGTCCATAACAATAAGCATTGATGAGATCAAACCTCGTCACGAGCCGAGCCGAGCCGAGCCGAGCGTCGAGCCTCGAGCTTCATTCCACCCCTACTTTTTTTTATCAAAATAGATGTCTTCAATCGTTGCAGACACGGAGTGGGGAATCGAATCTGAAACGGACTGGTGTGGGGTCACCCTGTCAGTCGAGACCGTCCAACGATAAAGCCAACAAACAAAGCGAATCCTCCCTCCTCCGACTCGCCGGTCGCCTCGCAAACCCTAACCCTATCTCTCCTCCATGGCCGGAGACCCCTTGCCGTCGCCGCCGCTCGCCTCCTCCCCCGCCAAGCACCGCCGGCGCCGCTCGCGCGACGACGACGACCCCGAAGCCTCCCCGAAGCGCCGCAGGCACCACCGCCACCACCACCGCCGCTCCCACCGTCACCGTCATACCGACGATGGCGAGCCCCCTCTGCCCGCCGCGGCGGACGACGAAGACGTCGAGGAGGGGGAGATACTTGACGATGCCGCCGCCGCCGCCGCTATGGATATCGACGCCGCCGTCCGCGACGATCCAGCCTCTCCGCAAGCTGCCCCGGTCTGCCCCCTTCTCCCCTACCCCCTCTCGCCCTTGTCGTGTTTACCAATCAACCAGAGTTTCGTGCTAATTATCCATGTTGTGTGTCCTCTCAGTCTAGGAGTGCAATCCATTAGTGCGCTCCAGTTGTTCAGTTCTTAGATTTGAAATTCTAACCAGAGCAGCTACCCAACCAAGGGGGGCTAGTGTAAGCTAGACAAATTCTTGAATGAACCAACTTGGAACAACGACTCGAAACGAAAATAGTATGTAGTTTTTTCTTCTTTGATTTATTTCCCCATGCCGCTTGCTACCCTAACCAGGAGTTATACTTACCGTTTGATTTATGTCATGTGCAGGACCTCTCTAGTGCTGATGCCCTAGGAAACTCAGCTGCTGACGCAGCCGTGCTGCGTGCTCTGCAGCCGCTGAGTCGCCCGCCCGCAAGAGATGAACACAAGTCAAATCACACTGCCCATGGCTCTGAAAGCTGGGATATGTTTCCCAGCGATGCAGAGAATGCTAAAGGATATGAACAGCCTCAGAGGGCGTCAAAATCTCCACAGCTGACAAGAGACAGGGGAAGGAAGCACAAAGACGAGCATCAAACTGTGTCTTCTAAAGATTCCCATCCTAGAGACCACACCAAAAGATCTTCCTCGAGGGACCACGCTGGAGTTCATGCTAGGAATCACTCGAGGTCCAGAGAAGTCGATGCCAAAGCTAGTAATGGTTTGAGGGCAAGTCCGAGGGCTGATCCTGATCATCATGAGAATAATGATAGGAATGGGTTTGACAGGCATTCAACTAGGACACGTCGGGATGAGAGAGAAAGGAGCAGCAGTCGTGCTGTTCGTGATGGGCATGGTGACAGGCATGATACCCGGGAAAGGTACAGGGATGAAAGGAGGCAGGGCAGCAGTGCTGTAGATAGAGACAGTGTCGATCGTAGGCACAGAGAAAGGAGCAGCAGTCATAGTAGACCTGAACGAAGGGAAGGTGGACACCACACTCGTGAAGAAAGCAGGGAGAGGGAAAGGCGGAGTGGTAGTTCAAGGCATAGAGATCATGAGAGAAGGGATACAAGCAAGGGTGGACATGAAAGGGATAAAGGGAGAGATGATAGAGACAGGGGGTTGCATAGGGATATTGAAAGTGAAACTCGGAGAACTGAAGCTGGAGAATGGAAGGACAGAGTTAGCAATAGTGACAGGCACAGGGATTCTACACGCTCGAAATATAGCACATCTGATGTTCATAAAGACAGTTCAAGGTCTAGGGATAAAGTTAGAGATGCAGACAGTAGAAGCCAGCGGCCTAGAGAAATGAAGGAAAATTCTTTCAAGTAAGGCTTCTGTCACATGATCTGCTAACCTTTAATGCTTTGTTGTCTTTATCTATATACTAACTGTACTTCTATCTTCATGGTATTAGGGAAGAAGATGAAATAGAGTACCAGGAGAAAATTGAGCAACAGTTAGCAATGCAGGAAGAAGATGACCCTGAAAAAATTAAGGAGGAAGCGAGGAGGAGGAAAGAAGCTATTATGGCAAAATACAGGCAGCAACAAATACAGAAGCAGCAACTGGAATCTTTAGCTAGAAGCAACGATGAAGGTAGCTTGATTAGCTAAATTTAGGTTACTTATTCATGAGCAACATACACGTACTTGATTATTTTCAATTTAACTTACATTTTAGTGACTAATGTACTGTTGATTGCACAGAAGTAAGAGCAGAGGCTAGAAATGAGGCTGTGGATGGGAAGGATGATAATGATAGCAATTCTATGGACAATGAGGAAGCCGAAAACAAACTAGATTCTTCAGACACATTTGCTGGGGAAGCAGACTTCACTGTGGTCAAATCTCCTGCACACTGTGCTGTTTCTTCCCGTGCGGAAGCGTTAGTTAATGAAGGGGCAGCAGGTGTTTCAGGCCTTGGTGAGGGCACTCCAAAGGTAATTTCGTTTTCTTATCCCGCTACATGGTTTATGTAGTATCAGACCAAGCAGAAAATTTATGTTAATCCTTCTAATTTTCAGAGCGAGAGATCAGCAGATATGTTTTGCGATGACATTTTTGGAGAATCACCTGCAGGATTTCGAAAATTGGTATGTTTCTCATCAGATAACTTTTAAAATGTGACACAATTGGAAGTCATGGGAGAAGGGTGAACTTGATCCAGTCCTGAATTTGTATTGTTTTTTGTAGAATTGTTGCACTATGTCATATTGGTCTAACTTTGAAGATGAAATATACTATCCCAATTTCAAATTAACATTGCCTTCTTTTTTGAAGATGAAATATACTATCCCAATTTCAAATTAACATTGCCTTCTTTTTTGAAGATGAATTATACTACTGTAGTGCCAAATTAACATGTCCTTTCTCTTTATTAAACTCAGACCATTTTATTGTACAGGACAAGGGAGATGGCTTGTGTATCGAGAAAAATGCTCTTCATGACAATTGGGATGATCCTGAGGGTTACTATAGTAAGTTCTGCTAATTATGCTCGCCTTTCCCTTTTAGTTTCTTCTTTGTTAAATGTGGCCAGAAACTGTCCCTGTACTGTCCATCCAATGTTTTGGAAAATGAAGCCCCCACTTTTGATAATTAGCTTTATATCTATAAACATGAACTGAATGTGGTATCACATCGTTAAACATGAACGCACCATGGTTCGTCACAGGGGCTAAATGCATAATTGCCGCGGTCTTTTCTGATGGGTTACAAACCTTCTTTAGATGCAGTCTCTTTATTAGTTTTGGATTTGTGCATATAGTCTTCACATAATATAAAAGCTGCAGTAGGAAATTTTCTTGCTGTTTCACCTTACATTTGTGAATCTTTACAGCTCATCGATTTGGGGAATTGTTGGATGGCCGTTATGAGATTACAGCCGCACATGGGAAAGGGGTGTTCTCAACAGTTGTCCGTGCAAAAGATCTTAAAGCCGGGAAAGATGATCCTGAAGTAGTTGCTATTAAAATCATTCGCAAGAATGAGACTATGTGAGTTAAACCCATAAAACTGTTTTATGGTCGATATGTGTGTTCGATTCTTCTGAAGGATCTAATTTGGTATTTTTTCCACAGGTACAAGGCTGGTAAGCAAGAAGTTTCAATATTAGAAAAACTGGCAAGTGCGGACCGTGAGGACAGACGCCACTGCGTGCGGTTTATTTCTAGTTTCATGTACCGGAACCATCTTTGCTTAGTTTTTGAATCTTTAAATATGAATCTCCGTGAGGTACTAAAGAAATTTGGTCGTAATATTGGGCTTAAACTGACTGCTGTGAGGGCATATTCAAAGCAGCTCTTCATCGCCCTGAAGCACCTGAAAAACTGCAAAGTTCTGCACTGTGACATAAAGCCAGATAATATGCTGGTATGACAACTTGCTTTGCATGTATTTTTACTGTATTGTATATTTTTTATATTCTTTTGTTGAGTTTGGTCAAAGAATGTTTTACATCTTTAGCAACTAGTTATGTAGAAACTTATGTTTGGATTAAATGATGGTCTTATCCTTGATTATGGAGCATTTATTCCGTATTGGTACAATAAGCAAGTTGACGTCCTTGTATCTCTTTGAATGTATTTTAGGTGAATGATGCTAAGAATGTCCTAAAGCTATGTGATTTTGGCAATGCTATGCTTGCTGGAATGAACGAGGTCACACCTTATCTTGTGAGCCGTTTCTATCGGGCACCTGAGATCAGTGAGTTCTTTCTCCTTGTTCTTTAGTTTGCTATGTTCATCTTATATTGTTTCCACTCATAGGCCCATGCATGTGTTCTATTAGAAAATGTAGTTCGCCTAATGAGATATTTTTCTTGCAGTTCTTGGATTGACCTATGATCACCCATTGGACATCTGGTCAGTTGGCTGTTGTCTATATGAACTTTCTACTGGAAAGGTCCTATTTCCAGGTGCAACAAATAATGACATGCTTCGGCTTCATATGGAACTGAAGGGCCCCTTCCCTAAGAAGATGCTCAAAAAGGTTAGAAAACTATTATGAACTTTACTAATCTTCTCATACTTGATTCTTAATTAGACTCGCCGCTGCAGGCCTACCTACTCATGTTACCCTATATATAAAAATATTTTTCCATAGTAACGTTCCCAATTTTACAGGGTGCCTTCACGATGCAACACTTTGACCAAGATCTTAATTTTAACGCTATTGAGGAGGATCCTGTGACAAAGAAGGTACCGATGCAACCCTATTCTCTTTTATACATATTATAAACGTTCTTTCGAATTACTGATTTGTTCTATCTTGTGCTTGCAGCCCATGAGGAAGTTGATTCTCAACATTAAACCAAAGGATTTTGGTTCTTTGGTTTCAAACTTTCCTGGAGAGGACCCAAAAATGCTCTCCAACTTTAAAGATCTTCTTGAAAAAATATTTGTCTTAGATCCAGATAAGAGGATAACAGTATCACAGGCACTTAGTCATCCATTTATCACTGGCAAGTGAAAATAAGATGTTGATTCCTCTTGACATTGTAAACTATAATTTCGGTTCTTGTCTAATGATCGACATTTCTATCTTGTGTCCTGGCCTCCTGGGAGCTATGAGATCCGAGTACGTGGACGAAGCTTTGGATTGCTGAAGAGATGACTGTCTTGCAGACCTTGCTGCATGCACTTATCATTTGGATAGGTTCTGTTGCTTGTAAGACAACTGGCCGACTGGCATTTTATTCACTGTACACAAATTTTTCCTGTGGATTTACAAGATATACATGAAATTGTGTTCACTTAACAATTGTGCTGACTTGTATGTTGGAAAGTTCGATGTATTTCTACTAGCTAAAGTGTGCATATCTTTGTACCCTTTTGTGCTGCCAAGCACTGCGCTGATGTTTAAGTTTGCCTGTTTTGTATGCTTGGCCTCAGGATTTACTTATCTGGGGGTGCAATGCACCAGATGTTCTCACTGTTGGGCAATTTTTTATTTGATACCAAAACATGCCTTGTTTGCTATTAATTTACTTGTACATATTTATTTGGATTTTAAGATTCTAATCCTCCTTTTCTGTTCAGGGTTTCTGCCAGGGCCGCCTCGTGTACATTTTATATCCTAAAGAGCCCCAACATAAGAAGGTACCCTGGTTGTGCTATCTGGGTAACTTATGTGTTTAAACAGCCCATAGAACGTACTTTATTTTTCTTACGAAATTGTGTTTCTGAGGTTAATTTGATTAGTTGGGTCATGTGTAGGGACATAGTGATATTGAAATTTGGTTAGTGTTGAAATGTTCATCAGTCATCACATATTTGTATGTTGTTTATCTAGTCCTCATCTACCTTCGGAATATAGTACTCCCTCCGACCCATATTAGTTGACTTGGATTTGTCAAAATTTGGACGAACCTATATACTAAATAGTGTCTAGATTCATCCAAATCTAAACAAATTTGAGTCAACTAATATGGGTCGGAGGGAGTATTTCTTTTCTCCACTTATAGTATGAAATATGGATTGTGGAATAGGTACTCCCTCCGTCCCAAAATGTAAGTCAAAAGTCAACGTTTTCTAAGTTTGACCAAGATTATACACAAAAATATAAATATTTACAATACCAAATCAATAGATTTATCATAAAGCATATTTTCTTAATGTATCCATTCCATAATATAGATGTACATATTTTTTCCTAAATATTTGGTCAAAGTTAGTAAGATTTGACTTTTGACCAATCCTTGGGCGCCTTATATTTTGGGTCGGAGGGAGTATATCTTAAGCCATTAAAATACATACAAATGTACCATGTCATCTTTTTTTTACATTACCAAAAATCATCGGGGAATTTTAAGTATACTGAGAATGCCCACACTATCATCGAATTACTGATATTCTTCTTCTATCACTTTTGCTAGTGTCATTGAAATAGTTCTAGGAAAAACTTTCATGTTGTTATGCACCTCTCTCCCTCTCTCCTTGTGGAATATCAGCCAAGCCTTCTCGTTTTGCTTTTTATGTTACCGAGGCCCTGGGATGGACATTCCTGGTTGCACTGGTTGAACTAGCAGCTTGCCATGGTAAATTCTTCCAACTTTGGATGTCACTATTTCAGTTTGTTGTTAAGAGTCGTTTCTTTGTATGGACTTTTTTCCATGTAGGCTAGGTGTTATTTTGATCAGCAGAGGATTCAGTAGTAAGTATTTTAATGAGGATTGAATTAATGGCAAGCCCTGTTTCTATGTACTTACCCTCTCTCACTACTTGCTAACAAAATACTCCCTCTGTTAGCAAGCAAAGAGAAAAAAAATAATGCGAAGTAGGTGTTGTCTTTTGGATTTCGTGCCTTACAGGATCAAAATTTATGTGTTCATATACTATGTAGCACCTGTGTTTCTTTGTTCATGTTTTAATTACCCAGAATCACCCAGCCATAATTTATTGGCTTGAACAAGAAACGTCTTATTTGAATTGTCTGAATAAGTCAGAAAAAATCTTTCTTTTAGATTCCTGGTATTCTACAACTCTTCTCCACACTAAATTACGATTTTTTTCTTGGTCATTGAGATTCATGATAATTTAGAGTAATCATGCTAGCCCAATAGTAATCAGATGTATGCAATTGCGTAAGTACAAAAGAAATAATTTTGATGGTTCTAAGTTCAGCAACTATTTCAATTGCAAATGCATCTAGTTGTTTCCTGATAGTAGAATATTATTTTTGTAACTTTGTTTGAAAATAATCATTGCCATGGATGGAAGGAGACAGTGATTTAACGGGCTTGATTTTGAAATTCCTACCCTCAGCTTTTTCAGTAACTAAACAGATTTTGATATTTGGTTTATAGGAACATAATGAAAACCAACCGATATAAGCTCTTATTTTGTAATGATTTCCAAACTTAGCAAGTGTCGATACCATTAGTAATTTTTGATCAATATTTCGGATATTTCATCTTTTGTAATGTTGTAGCATATTGAATTCCCTTGAAAGGACATTTGCATGCAACATACAGAAGCTTGGCATGTCAATACTCAATACGAGTTAGCTTCGATCAGTACAAGCCTGTTCTTTACAGCTAGACCAGACAAGTCAGTTGCCATTGTATTCTGATATATCTAATTCATTATGCCTTGGTTCTCAAAAAGGAATTGTATTCCATCTATCCATTCACTTGGTAACTTTCTTACATAAGAGTATGAAGTCAAATAGCTGTAGATGGTTTTTGTTTGATCAACATCGCTACAATGGCACCTGGATCGGAATGCGGAACACAGCAAGTTGTTTTCTGGATGTGGAGACATAATATAGTTTTCCGCTTTGTCCAGTTACTAGTCCCCAGTATTTCGGAACATGAATTTTGTATTCCCCTGTCTCAAAATAGACGCCGTGATCTGCAACATCTATTTTGAGACCAAGGGAGTATATTTTTTGCTACTGGCAAATGAGTTGGTAGGTTATCATATCCAATGAATGTGCAATCCATTATCTAATGAATCTGCAATTCATTATCTGTTATTGTAAAGACGGCCTCATGGACGGTTGGTTGGTTTTACTGTCTCGTGGTTGATTGAGGTCACAAATTGTTGTATGATTTGCAAGCATATTCTGTTTTGAAGCAGATAGTACAAGGCTGTGGCTTGGAATTCGCTTCTTTGTACAAGACATGGTATTATCTTGTTTGGGATGATCAATAAGCTGTTTATCATGGGATTCAACCTTTGAATGAACGTTAATGATTCCTCCAAAGTTGCCTTCTCCATTGTAGATAGCGTAGATACTGAAATCTATGTTCTATCCTTCACTTGTACAACCAAAAATTGCTACTACAAAAGCTGTTGTTTTGTGTGCTTGAAACTAATTTATTTGGCAGACGTGGATTAACTGTTAGTCTGTTCAATGGTTACAAATAATGGTTTAAATATGATATTTGATGGCTTGTGAAACGCGTGAAACAATGTCAAGAAAAAGAAAAGAAAACACTGGATAAAGATGGCTATAGCCCAAAACCGTCGTGTTTCAGTACACATAATGCTCATATGGCCACATGTTTCCTTTTAGCAAAAAAAATGGCCCTAACTTGGACGTGGTTTTTTTTCTTTGATTTTTGTCAAAATTTGAAATGCCAAAAAATTCAAAAAGAATATATTGCACGCAGAAAATTGAAGTTTTAGGTTTGCGCAAAGTCGTTTCATGAAATATGAACATTTTGGGTGGCTTGTGAAAAAAAAAACAAAATTTGGTGCTAAAGTAATGTGTTTCACCCATATCGGTGTTCGGTGAAATGACTTTGTGTGTACCTCTAACATAATACTACACATGATCATTTCTTAAAAAAAAAATTAGCTTTTTGAATTTTTTTTTCATACCAGGTACCGGGTGTATATGCAGCCGAGTGTAAAAAAGGGTTTCGTCCTAACATGAAATTTGTTAAAATCCAACAGACATGAGCCAACCATAGTGTCCACTGTCCATTCCCTCTTTCCTCTATATCAACGGTTGTGTTCTTTTATAACAGTCTATCTCTTATATTAGGTATTATTGGTGCCCCAAACTCTTGTATCTTGTAACAGACACCAATGATGTCCAAACTTTTGTATAAATAGGGTTTTGTCCACAAGCAATAGATCACAAATTTTACTCTCAATACTCTGAGTGTTAACACGTTAGCCTTACCCAGAGCACTCATAGGAAGGAAAGAAGAGTGAAAGAAAGGAAAGGTAAGAAAATGGCAGGGGTCAACCCGCCGACCCTTGCTTCTGCATTTGTTCGTCTTCTCCAAAGGGAGAGTCGCTGTCCAGCCTTTGCGCGTCACCATCCCATTTGCCGTCGCCATGGTACTAGTTTCTGTCGCTTTGTTCGCGCTGCCGGTTTTTGTCACGATGACAATGGTTTCTGCCGCAACGGCAAAGGCCGCGGCCTCCGCCACCGTTCTAGACTAGGCGGCCATCGTCGCCGCCCCTTTGTCTTGAACCACCGTCGACAGAGCGGTCGTCGCCATGGCCGCCCTGGCCAAGCCCCGATGCCAGCCACTGGGCATGGTGTCCAGGAGGTCGGCGCTAATGTGGCAGGACCTTTAGCGCCTCCACCATCAGCGTTCTCCATCCCTCCAATGGATTGGCTCCTTGGCGGGCCAGCAACACCATTCCTGGGTGAGGACTTCGACACTGTCCTGGCCCCACCACCGTCGGGCATCTTCTTCAATGACGACATGGATGGCGTGGCCTCCTTCGTAGCGCACGGTTATGGGCCATGCCCGGCTTGTGACGGCGTCCTCCTCTGTCCGGTGCATGGCTACGGCCCATGCCCTCCAGCCCTGGAAACTCCATCACCGGAACAGCAGGTCGTCGACGCGCTTCACGCCTACCCGGACCTCTCCATGCCGACGCCAAGCGACGAGGACCCGGAACACTTCCTGCCACCAGGATACAGCCCGGTACCGGACCTAGAGTCGCCGCCATGGGCCGTCCTTGGCTTCGAACTCAATGCCATGGCCGAGGCAGAGGACGAGGAGATGCCCGTCGTAGCTTCGGCCTCGCCCCCAGCCTCTCCTCCTCCTGCTCCACCCGCACTGGCCGCTCCCTCGCTGCCATCCCCCACGCCTGAAGCCCGCCACCTCCTGCGTCAATTCGCTGCAGCGATGGCTAGGCATAGCTCTAGTGCGCGCACGGGCATGTGGTCGCCTCCCGCCCTTGGCTTCTCCAACAAAGTCCCAGGCCTCGGAGAGAGCTCCTCCTCCGCGGGGCAGCCTCGTGCCTGAAGTCGATGGCGTATGCAGCCGCAAGGATCTTCGCCGCTGTAGGTCGTGGTGGATAAAGATGCGACATGTAAGTAGATGGGAATTGGGGATTTGCTCTTGGTCGTACTCCTTAGCTATTCGGTTGCACACCCGTTACTGGGCTGCTAGTTTGGCCTAGTTATATATGTTTAGGCCACTGGCAGATTATTTGCTTAAATTAAATAGCTTATATACATTAGATCTTTAGCAGATTATTAGTCCAACTACTAGTACCGTAAAGTACTTGTCACATTTCAGACTATACATTTTTATATATAACAATGCACATTATCCAATTATATTGTATATAGATGCTTTAGACCATGTTGTGTCTATAAATGATTATATGGTCAATGTGTTTGCAATTTGCAATCCCTATAACATATGTAACTGGTGCAATAATAATATTTTACAATCAAGACTTGCAAAAATTAAATAATAATTCACCATCGATAAAGTCCAAAATCTGCCTACTAGGCACCAAATTGACTTAAATCAAATAGAATTAATATGCAAAATTAAGAGTGACCACCTCAAATTTATATATGGAATCACAAGGTAACGTGGCATCTACATAATGTGCAAATTATCCACTATTATTGTGAGTTCTACATTTTATCAAAATTGCATTATGACTATCTTCAATGTGCTCTTCAATATATTTAAATCAAGTCATAGCATAAGGTACTAAGACCAAATGCATCTACTGACTTAGGTCAGATTATGCTTCCTAATACTGAGGGATGTACTCCATGAAATGGTGATTATCTACAAAGTGTTATGATAGATGATTTGAGGTCGACACTAAAACTCAAGTTTTCACTTGAGTTCCTAAAATTTTGCTATTACAACATAACCATGATGATTTGAATTTACATAAGTAAATTAACAAATCGTTTTTCATCCATGTAGGACAAAATGTCCGCCAAAGAATTTGAAGAGCATGCGCTCGACGGGCATAACTACCCTACATGAGCTATGGATGTTAAAATCAGTCTTTCATCCCGCAGTATTGCGGCTGCACTCATAACACCTGAGGATCCTCCCTAGGCAGAAGTTGCGCAATTAACTGGGAAACAGAAATATACCGCCTTATACATTATAAGGCACTATGTTTACCCAGATTTGAAATCTGAATATTTGATGGAGGAATCTCCAAGCAATGTGTGGCAATCACTTAAAACAAGATATGAATAGCAGAATGCGGTCATATTGCCTGAAGCAATTCATGAATGGACTCACTTACGACTCCAAGATTACAAATCAGTTGGAGCTTATAATCAAGAAGTCCATAAGATTTGTTCAAAGTTGGGGTTTTACGAGAAGGAACCTTCAGAAGTGGAAAAGATAGAAAAGGCTCTATCAATGCTCCCTGCTGATAGGATCCTACAACAACAATATCGTGCCAGAAGTTACTGTAGCATCCCAATTGTCTAACAATTGCAATGCTACTAGCCTAGTCTATATAATGGCTACTTTCTACATATAATTGTTGCATCATAAATATATGATGCTCATGTCATCATGCCACCTTGCATTTGAGCATCAGATAAAACCCTTTCTGTTTGGTTCTTCTCTCATATGCATTGTAAATTGTATTTGCCTCTTGATATTGTATTTGGTTCTTGATATATTGTTTAAATGCCCAAGTTGAGTTGGGGGCGTATCTCTTATTAACTCCACCACCTTTCTTTCACCACCTTATAATTCCACCATCCAACTGAATATGAGCTCTGCACTTTATTTGGGTTTTATCTCTAGCTCATATGGGTTGGGATGGATCCAATTCTTTTCCACATGCTCTCATCTTGGCATCATGTTGTTTTCACATTATTGATATATGAGAGCCACATGGCCACTTTTGCATGCCTTCTGAGTGGAACCCTTTTCCTAGCTTCCATATGGATTATTATGGATTTATGCTCATGTGGGAATAATTTTGGGACTAGTAAGCATCTAGTGGAATATACACACTAGCAAGTCCCAACTTTAATCAAATGTGATCATCTCCACCTATTCCACTTGGAGCTTCCTTCTAAAAATCTTTTGCTTGGCTTTTATTCCAATTTTGGGAATGCATAATAATAATGCCATGTAATAATATTGTTTTCACAAGAATCAACATGGCAATAAATATTTTGCATGGGCCATGCAAGTGCCACCTTTTCTAGTATTTGGTTTTTATTTGAATCTTGAGTGGATCATCATCTCTCTCTATCTCTATCCTTTCTTTTGGCTTGATCTAAGTTGATCTAGCTTAAACCCTACCTTCACATCCCTCTCTTTTTCTTGCCTTGTTTTTTTGTTTGATCTTGGTTGTTCTTGGCTTGACCTTGTCCATAGCAAACCCTAGCTTCAAACCACTCCATCTCTCTCTAAACCACCCCATCTAACCCTAACCCTCACACCCCCCCTTCTAAGCTAAACCCTAAACCTACCTTCCCCTCTCTCGGCCTCTCTCCTCTCTCACCACATGGTCACCCTGGCCCCACCCACCTAGCTGCCACCCAACCAAACCCTAGCTACACCCTTACCAAACCCAGCCCGAGCCACCCATTCCTCTACCCTAGCAAACCGAGCCTCCCCCTCTCCTTATCTCTCTGCCACAAGGGGCACCCGAGCCAGACCCCTCCTCCACCGAGCCTACCGTCCCCACCCGGAAGCCTCCCCCTACCTGCCCCTGCCCTGCCCTGCCCGACCGAGCACGTGAGGAGAGGAAGGAGGGAAAAAGGTGGCCGAGCCACCTTTTCCATCTACCACCTCCCCACGGCATCTCCCTCTCCCCTCTGCCTTATCTCCTTCTCCACGGCTCTCCTCTGCTCGTCCAGATCCGCCCCATAGCTTCCCCTCTCTCCCTCTTTCTCCACCGCCACCGTCTACCCCTCGCCGCCAAAAACCTCGGTCTCCACCGCACCCCGTCGATCCAGTCGAGACGAGCGACCGTGAAGTGGCCTGGGAGATCGAGGAGGGTCCCCTGCATCACCCCGTCCGCGCCGTCGCCGAGGAGGAGCACCGGAGCCGAAGGACACCGACGCCAAACCCTAGCCGCCGTCCGCGAGCCACGTCGACGATCGCCAGCGCCCCTGCCCGAACCAACGCCGCCGACACATTCTCGGTGAGCCCCCAAACCTCCTGGACATGCTCCGCCGCGCTGTCGTCGTCTAGGGCCGCTTTGCGTTTCATCGAGCACGCTCTGTGCGCCGGCGAGCGCAGCGTCTGCTCGCTTCCGCGTCGCGCAGAAGCCCTATCTAGCCGCCCAGCCTCCTCCTAGCAACCACCCCAGCCCACCGCAGTGGCTCCGCCTCCGCGCGTGAACCCTAGGTCCCAGGATCGATCCCCCGCCACGCCAGACGCGCACCGATCGGTCCTCTGCACGCGGTGGAAGATCCACAGTCCACGCGTGGTCGTTTTACACATACCCCCTGCCTTTTGACTCCTGGAACCCGCGCTCCTATCGGTCCCACATGTCTGCCTCTGTGCAGTTTTGCAGTTAGCACCCCAGTTTCCCAGGCTCTCAACCCGCGCTCCCTCGCTGTGCCGCGTGGCAGCCCCGCGCCCATCCGCTGGCGTGTGGGTCCGCGTGTGCCGTGACCCCACCTGTCATTTGCTGGGGCTAGCAGAGCTCGCGGTGACAGAATCTTTTTCTGCGCGCGCGTGTCCCAGTCAGCAGTGGCCCCACTGGTCAGCGTCTGTGGCTAGGTTCTGTGCGTGTAACAAAAGTTTTCTGAATGTCTGTTTAATTCAAATCTTTTTCAAATTAATTCCAATTCAAAATTCAAATCTGTTTTAATATATCTTTTAAAATATAAACCCAATTTAAATAAATAATATATGTTTTGAAATCAGAAAAATATGAGGATTTCAAATATGCCATTCAAAATATATTTTGAACATGTAAATTTCCAAGTTGATTTAAATTACATTAAAATGCCCTTTTGTCTTAATTAATTAATAACTTTTGTTTTATAACTCCAAATTTAACAAATAATATGTCTAAAATGATTAGCTCGACGAGACCTTTCTGTTTATGCATTCCATGGCTTGTTTTGAAGCATGCATCATATAAATATATTGTAGACAGCAACTTAATTGTGAATAAAATGGGGCCAAAACTAAATAAAATGGTTTAATCTTGTATTCCACACCTCATCCATGCCATGCTACTTTAATGCCATGCAAATTGTGCATCATTCATCATGGCATGATTGTTTGCTTGATGCATTTAATTCATATGCTTGTGCACTTTATTTATGTTGGCCCTTGTTTGTTTGGTTCTTCTCCGAATAGACGCTGAGCAGGGGATATATCAAGAGAACCAGGAGCACTATCCAGATCCATCCATTGCTTCAACTGAGCTGCCAGGCAAGCACTACCACATGCTTGCATACATATAGTACCTATTGCCTCTATCTTATTCTTGCATCATTGAGTCGCGATTGCATTAATTTGAATCCCAAGTATTGCATAGCCTTTACTTTTAAACCCACCGAAGCTTGTTCCTCCATCCCATGAGCCATTACTACAGGAGTTGTTTGAGCCATGCGAGTCGTAGAACAACATGTGTAGGGTATGTGAGTGTCTGATGGATAATGAGGTACCTAAACAACTTAACCTGAGTAGTAATGGGATAACTAATGAAAGTGGCATCGGTGAGCCATATTTGCTATTTGGTTTTTCAGGCTCACTTGTGTCCCGTAGGACCCCGAGTACTTGATTCCTGTTCCTTGAATATTCGCGCTATCCACATCCGGGAGGCTTATGAACCCCCCTGAGCCAGAGCTTGATTCATTCTTATTTCTTGGGGCCACAAACTAGTTTGAGGTTTTATTTACTATACTGTACTTATGCCATGCTTTACTGCTTTAATTTAAATTGTGTGAGGTACTGCACACTGTACTGTTTAGGACCGTGACCCGTTTTCGCTGTATCGACAAGCCCAGTCACATTTTCGGGTTCCCAGTCGTTTACAGCCGGCTCCACAAACCTTGAGGCCGTCTCGGAGTCAGCTAACTTTGTTGCGGGTAGCTCAATGGGGTGGCCCCCTGAAATATTTCTGAATCCTGTAATTGCTTTGTCGTGACTGCCTCGTTGGGTTTTGATTTGGTTTTTTCGAGGCATATCGAGTGTGTGTTGCTATTTGTGCACCCCTGTAGGGTAAAACTTTCTGAAAGCCGTGTCCGCGGTTATGGACGACTTGGAGCACAGTTTCTCGATCATAGACAAGCATAACTAAAGTACCGCTTTTAATCTGACTAGACTAGGTACCTGACTAGTAAATAGTGCAACAATCACGGAATGGATAATAAAACTGCCAACGGATGGGGGGGTTTGTTCGTCCGCTTCCTCGTCGGTAAGCGAGGAGGAGGATGGATCTGTTAAGATTACCGTTATAACTGCTATAACTGTTGTTATTCATTCACGGACATCCGTCTATCTCTGGTTAGGCGGATGGTTAGCAAGTTTTCTATAGAATTGCTAGGGTTTATCTTTTGCTGCAATTGCGTCACCCCAGGTTGTGTCCCCTTTAGAGGCATAAAGACTTGCTGAGTACCCCTAGGGTCTCACACGATAAATTATTGGTTCAAATGAACAGGCACCCTCGCAAGATGGATACTGGGTGGAAGAGACGGATGATGTGGGCAACGATCATTCGGTGTAGAGATTCCGGGAACGGGGATCCGTGAGATCTGTGGGCGGGATCTGCTTATTTATGGGGCATCTTATGCCGATTTGCTTCTTATCCGTACTCGGATTTTGTCTTCCGCTTCCGCTTGATACTCTGTTAATTGATGTATGAGGAGATATCCTAAACTATTATATCTATCTAGGATATTTGGATCTTGCCGTATGGCGTTGCTATATTTCCTTTCTTTTTAGATGGAATGGCTCTGATGTACTATTGTATGGTGGCTTGCATACATACTCATTTGTGTATGTAGTTGATCCCTTCGCCTGCCGATTACGCCGCCCGTTCTTGTCCCGATGTTTGGAAATGGTTGGGACGGCCGAAAGGTCTACCTGTGAGTGGCATTTGGGCCCCACCGTACTATTTCAACCATTTCTGCTCATCCAGGCTTGTAACTAGGAGCGTAATTCACCGAGGTAGTTACAGTTACCAAATTTATTCTAAACTTATACATGTGCTTGTACATGCTGAGAAACATGATGAACTTCTTTTAAAGAATAGTCATCAACCCTAGTTGGGGCTGCTCCTCTGCCTGAGGTACATGCAAATTTTCAGAAAAACAACAAGTTCAATGGCCCATTTAAAGGCCAAACCAAGAACTTTAAGGGTAAAACCAGCCGCTACCGTAACAAGAAGAACATGCCACATAATTCAGAAAAGGGGAAATGCATAACAAAGAAGAAGTTTGATAAAACTACTCTTTGCCAGAAATGTGGATGCTACAAGCACACCACCAAGAAATGCCACACCTCAAAACATCTGGTAAACCTTTACTTGCAATCCATGGGACGTAACAAACCTACCCAAGGAGCAAGATATGAAGCACACTTCAATCTTCAACCTAAGAACAACATGGAAACTGGATGTTCGCAAGATGTTCAAGAGAACCAAGCAACACCAAAGAATTCCATATACCACAGGACTCCATGGATAAGGAGAACATGATGATCGAATACGCCTCAAACGACGTATTCATGGACTTTGACTAGTCGATCAACTCCATTAGATAATATATTTATGTACATCCATCAGATTATTGTAACAAAACATATTATTATTATTGTTGTCTTCACCCTATATTGTAAAGCACAATATATTTTGTATCAACACTTTGATATCAATAAAGTTTTAAATATTCTATATATCCAATAAAAGTATTTTCATCACTAAAAATGCTACATTTTTAATATATAGATTCTACGGGAATCAATCCAAATGGAGGAGGAAATGTGCCCTGTGGACAGTGGTACCACGAACTCTATACTTAGGGAAATAAAGTATTTCTAAACTCTTAAGAAGTTAAATGGAGACATTTTAACAATCGCTGGACGCGATGCGGTAATTGTTGGCATAAGATGTGCCATATTTGCCCTCCCTATGGTCACACAAGTTATAATTGAGGATGCTTCATTGTATCTGAAAGGATCGTATGGGCACCTAGAGGGTGGGGGTGAATAGGTGCTACTTTAATTTTACTCTTTTTTAAATTAGGATTTGACATAAAAGGTAGATTCTCTAGATTATGCAACTAAGGTGAATTTACCTATATGTCAAACTAGCATATACACTAAGCAAGAACAAGTTAAGTAAAGTGCGGTAAAGGATAGAAGTAACCAAAGTGGAGCACACAGAGACACAAGGTTTTGTTTCCCGTAGTTCCTTCCTTTTGAGGGGAAGTACGTCTATGTTTGGAGAGGGGGTGGTTTCAAACCACCAACGCCACGAGAGGCCTCCCTTGGTCTCCGATGAATCTCACCCCAAAGGGTTCGATTCAACTCTTCCACTATAGCGGCAACCTTTGAGGTGGAAGCTGACACCTTTACAACAAGTTCGAGGCACACATCCACAACCTAATTGGAGGCTCCCGAATACAAGCAAGCTGTCAAACAATCAAAGACAAGCTTGTAAGAACCAAATCAAAAGCTAGAGTTTCCAAAGAAACACTAGAGCAAGGGGTCCTCAAGTGAATGAGGGGGAAATGAAGATCTCTCTTGGTGAAGCTATAGATCAAGGCCTCCTCCTTCGATTATCCAAAGATCAATGACTTTGGATGGTTGAGTGAAGAGATCTTGTGGATTTGGTGGCTCAAATAGTGATGCTGTTCTTGACCTGGTCGAGCAACTCTCAAGGTAGAAGAAGGGGCCTTTATATAGCCCCCCTGGAATTAGAGCCATTGGGAGTTACTTATACCAGATAGTCCAGCAGAATCCAACCTGACAGTCCAGTCCATCCGGACACTTCGGTGGAACCCAGCCGGACACTCCGGTCTAGCAGAGTTTCTGTCCAGTGTCCGGCAGGTGTCCGGGTGGTGTCCGATAGGGCACACAGAACTTGCACACCGCGCGAAGAAAATCTGGCGAATCCCTAGGGCCGGACATTCTGGCAGTACCATACCAGACAGTCCGGCAGGGCTTTGACTCTATACAATATTGATCCTAGGGAGCTCTTTTTCCTTGGGTACAAATTACACAAATGTAGCTGATATATCCTGAAACATTTAACAACAGAATAAACCTATCCAAGTGTTGTCAACAAACATCAAAACAATATGAAAGGCATAAATGCCCATTCAATCTCCCCCTTTTGGTGTTTGATGACAACCCGAGGATTTGCATATAGGACAAGTAATAATTTTCATAACAGGAGATTACCAAAATATAGTAAGGCTCCCCTAGATGTGTGACCAATTTGGTTTGCATCTGATACAAGACCACACACCCTAGGATCACATCCTCACTAGATTTTGTAGAAAACAAGTTATGACATGATATAATAAGACTAGATAGATAAGCTAGGCATAACATAGTCTTTAACATAACCGGGTACGCATGTCTTAACACATAGAACACATAAAAAAGTTCAACACAACATAGTTCTCAAACCAATAAGACAAAGACACGAAGCTTCAAAGAGGCAAATCGAAATAACGTGAAGCTCGTGTACCCATGCAAATCCCCGGCAGTAACCTAATAAGGGGCTACTTCTCCCCCTTTGGCATCGAGACGCCAAAAAGGGAAAATAGCACTACTAAAGCGTCCCCAAGACAACTCTAGCCACAGAAGTCGTCGTCGGCGGCATCCTCATCCTCATCCTCGTCCTCATCCTCATCCTCATCCTCATCCTCATCCTCATCACCATCCTCATCATCATAATCATCCCGAGTCGAGCTCTAACCATGAGGGTGAGAAGAAGAAGTCATGTCCTCAAACATGGACCAATCCACACCTCCCTGACTCCAGTGACCATAGGACATGGTGCCATCAGATGCCTGCTGCTGAGAAGGATCAACATCTATGGGCTGGTTGATCCGCTTGAGTTCCTTTATGACATTCCAGTTAGCCTTGTATGCATCATACTGTTCATGGCGAATGTCAATGTTCTGGCATAGGAGAAGCTTCTTCCTCCAAGAGGCCTTCTTCACCTTCTTGTGCACTTCCTCCTTAGAGGTGTTGAAGCGATATGTGTTGCTAGCATGCTTCATGCGAGGGCCACGAGTCACAACCTCTTGCACCTCCTCAGAATCATCACTGTCAGTAGCATCAGCATCCATCTCATTATCCTCAAAGATGTCGTGAGCAGGAGGGTAGCCTCGAGGAGCCTTGGTGGTAGGGGCACCCTTCCTCTGTAGCTTGGGAGCAAGGTGAGGAACAAGATCATTGTAGAGCAGGGGAGTTTCTGGAGTGTGAGCATCAACGGGCTTCATCACATAAGGAGCAAACATGGGGCACTTCTTGTCAGTGATGCACTTGTACAAGTCCTGATAGATGAAATCCATGACATCAATAGCACCACCTGGATGATCTAGACCATGAGTATACACCGTGTGAGCATGGGCCATAAGATTGATTTTTGCACCTCTCATCTCATCCTTGTTGCCATCCTTGGGAGTGAGTGTGTGGCGGAACATGCGAGGCAGAATGTTGTAGATGAGCTTAATATTGGTGGTTTGGCCAACCACACCATGACGAGAGTAAATCGGGGCCAGCCTCTTCTTGTCATATGCCTGTCCATGTACATGCATTCTGAGACCACTGGGAACATTGGGATTGAAAGGCAATCAAGGATTTGTGCAAACTGAACCATGTTGGAACGACACCTGCTAGTGCCAGACATCCACTCAAGGGGAATATCAGCAGTGTCCCCGAAGACCACAGTGGCATAGAATTGCTGGACCAACTCAATATGGTAGTCTTCTTTTACCTGAAAGATGCTGTGCAGTCCCATCTTCTCAGTCACCCAAAGAGCATCCTCAAAGTAGCTATGAGAATGAAGCTTCTTGATATCCAACCACTGCATGGGCCAACAGGAGACCTGAATCCACAAAACAACTCAGAAAAGAGAAGGGCTTGCTCATTTCTCCAGAAGCGATCATCAGTCGAGGTGCGTGGTAGAGAGTAGAACTGCTGGATCTCATCTCCACAAACTCCTCGATACCCAAATCTGCTAGAGTATTCAATGCTTCAAACTTCATTCGCTTGGCTTCATCTCTTTTCAGTTGTATAATATTTTCTTGCTTTACTGCAACACGGTCATGAGCAGCCTGCCTGACCACAGAAGGATCTACATAAATGTCTCGCTCTTAATCATATCGGAACCTGCGAGGACAAGTCTTCTTAGTAGCCTGAGGCCGGCGAGGATGAGAACTACCTGTGAGATCAGAGTAGAAGGATAGCATATGGGGTAAGCACATTTGTCCTGGAAATTCAAACAAAAAGTAGTAGTCAAAGTAATTCTGGAACTGTTATGGCTGAAAACCCCGGACTGTCCGGAAAATTTGCCCCAGAGATTCCGCCTGACACGGACAATCCGGTGTGTACACGTCGGACATTCCGGCTGGACCGGAGTGTCCGGCCCGTATACGCCAGACATTCCGGCTGGACCGGAGTGTCCGGCCCGTATATGCCGGACATTCCGGCTGGAACCTTGGCAATTTTTTGGGCAGTGCAAGAGTGTTCAATCGGAGCAGATCGGGATTCCTAAAACTACTACAAGGGCAAGAGATGCACGCAAATATGATGTATCCATGGATCTAGGTAAGACATTGCCCCCAAAAGTTCATCTAGGCCAAACCATAGAGATGGACAAGGGGAGGGGCACTATACCAGCATCCATGGAGACATTCACCGGAGGGGAAATGATCCCAGCGGCAAAGGGAAGGCAATGGCTGGCAGTAACGACAGGATCCGGGGTGGAGGTGTCCTCCCGATGGTGGTCTTAGTCGGGGGCAGCAGCCTGTGTGAAAGAGGGAGTCGAGGAGGAGAAGGAGGACTGAACCATCCACTTCTCCCCGACCTCTTTTACCAGATCGAAACTACCGGGGCCAGGCTGTCCGGGTGAATTTCACCGAAGTGTCCGGCCCAGCCGAAATGTCCGGTCTGGATCAAGCGGAGAGTCCGGTCTGGCCGGACACTCCGGTTGGTACAGGGCGGACGTTCCGACCCCGTGCGACCAGAAATCCCAGTTTTCAAGTGGTGGACAAATGTGTGGCAAGAGGAGCATGTTTACATGTGAGGGTAGGCCTAGGATTCATAAGATGTAGTGTGAAGAACCAAGAAATCGAAGATATCTAAGAAGATGACAAAATTAAGTTCCAAAGAAAACGAACCAAGAACCAACTCTTCAATAAGAAGAGGGCGGTGGCCGAGGCCACCATGTAAGAGTTTTTGGCATGACACCGTGAAGAGTTATCCTTGGGTTCATAGCCACTACTCATCAATGAAGCTCACATATCACAAAATGATATTAAGAGAATTGAATTTCTTAATGTTTGCATTATGGGGGGGGGGGGGGGGGAGGGATAGCCCAATGTATTAGGACTGCACTCCCCCTATCTCCATGCCTGTACCTAAAACAAATAAGAGTCAAGACATAGGTGAGTTTGCAAGGTGATCAAGTCAAGATCCTTGACTCTATGATATTTAGTTCATTCCTAAAATAACAAAACCTTGCTTCATCAAGTGGCTTCGTGAAAATGTCAGAAAGTTGGTCTTTGGTTGACACATAAGATAGCTCAATATCACCCCAAGCAACATGGTCTCTAATGAAGTGATGACGAATATCATTATGCTTTGTCCTTGTGTGATCCACCGAGTTGTAGGATTGATAACACTTTCATTGTCACATAGAAGAGACACTTTGTAACAATGGAAACCGTATTCCTTTAAAGTTTGCCTCATCCATAGAAATTGAGTACAAGCACTAGCAGCTGCCACATACTCGGCTTCGGCGGTGGAGAGAGATATATAGTTTTGCTTCTTAGAAGACCAACACACCAAGGACATACCAAGGAATTGGCAAGCCCTAGAGGTTGATTTTCTATCATCCTTATCACTAGCTCAATCCGAGTCCGTGTATCCACAAAGAGAGAATGTTGAGCCCCGAGGATACCAAATACCATAGTTCGGGGTATGAACCAAATATCGAAATATTCTCTTGACCGCCATCAAATGGCTTTATTTAGGAGCCGCTTGATATCTTGCACACACTCATACACTCAACACAATATCGGGTCTAGATGCACAAAGGTAAAGCAAAGAACCAATTATAGACTGATATACCTTTCGATCCACATCTTTACCATTTGGGTTTAGTTCAAGATGAGTCTTTGTTGCCATGGGAGTAGGAGCTCTATTTAAATCTTTCATTTTGAATCTCTTGAGCATGTCTTGAGTATACTTGGATTGGTTTAAGAATCTTCCTCCTCTTACTTGCTTGATCTCAAAACTAAGAAATACTCTCAATTCCCTCATCATAGACATTCGAAACCTATTAGTCATAAGCTTTGAGAATTCATCATTAAAATCTTTGTTAGATGATCCAAAGATAATATCATCAAAATATATTTGGCATACAAAAAGCTCCCCATTGAACTTCTTAGTAAAAAGAGTGGGATCGATTTTCCCAACCTCAAACCCACGGTCTAACAACAAATCTCTAAGGTGCTCATACCATGTGCGTGGGGCTTGTTTGAGCCCATAGAGCACCTTATCAAGTTTGTAGACATGGTTTGGGAAGTTGGGATCCTCTAAACCCGGGGGTTGCTTTACATATACCAACTCATGCAATGGACCATTAAGAAATTCACTTTGTACATCCATTTGTTGCAGTTTAAAATTATGATGTGCCGCATAAGCAAGAAGGATACAGATGGACTCAAGGCGAGCCACGAGTGCATATGTCTCTCCATAATCAATCCCTTCAATTTGAGAGAACCCTTGTGCAACCAATCTTGCCTTGTTCCTTAAAACAATTCCATGCTCATCTTGCTTGTTCTTGAATATCCACTTGGTGCCTATAACATTGTGGCAATCTTTTGGATTTTCAACTAACTTCCATACTTTGTTTCTCTCAAAGTTGTTGAGATCTTTGTGCATTGCTTCCAACCAATCCGAATCTTTAAGAGCCTCCCATATTTTCTTTGGTTCTATCATGGAAATGTGTGCTTGGTGTTCACTAAACCTCTTCAATTGAGATCTAGTGGACATCCCTCTTCTTAGATCCCCAACCACATTATCTAGAGTATGGTCTCTTAATTCCAACATTCTATCCACTCTAGGTTGGCGAAGAGTTTCGATCTCCTTGTTGTTTCTTGTGGGGATCTCTTCATCATTTTGATCCTCATCTTGACCATTAACTTGACCTTGATCATCATCGGAATCATTCTCTTCATCAAGAGGCAAAGATTGACCCTGGTCTTGATCAGCCACACTTCTAGATAGGCGTTGAGCTGATCTTATGGAAGATTGTATAGTTCTTCCTTGTGTAATAGACTGAGCAGCGCTGGACATTCTAGAGAATGGAGACTCAAGCTCCTCCTGGCTAGAGGTTTCTCCCTGATCAACTTGTTGAGGGTCCACAACTTGTATTTGGATTGGGTCATTGTCCTCCTCGACAAAAGGATCTTGTTGATGTTGTGAAGATGAGGGCTCCACTTGAGTAGAGCATAGTTCTTCTCGATCCGCCATAGGGGGTTCCTCAACGGGGCAGATGAATCCCGCACCCATTCTTCCTATGGCATTCTGAGGCATTTCATCATCTTCATCACAAACATCAACACTACCCCCTTGGGGACCATCATATTCTTCGAAAACCACACTACAAGATTCTATGACAGTTCTAGAGAGATTATCATAGATTCTATAAGTGTGGGATTCAAGACCATAGCCAACAAAAATACCCTCTAATGCTTTGGAATCAAATTTGGACAAACGAACACCCTTTATGCGATAGAAACACTTACAACCGAACACCCGAAAGTATGACACGTTGGGCTTGTTATCGGTAAGTATTTCATATGGAGTATTGATCAATTGTTTGTGGAGGTAGAGCCGGTTCGATGCATGGCATGCGGTGGAGATTGCTTCAGCTCAATTTTTTATGGAGATTTAAACTTCCCAACATGGTCCTTGCCATATAAATAAGAGTCCGGTTCTTCCTCTCGACTACACCATTTTATTGAGGGGTATATGCAGCGGAATATTGTTGTTTTATCCCCTCATCACTAAGAAATCCATTTAAGGTGTAGTTCTTGAACTCGGTGCCGTTGTCACTCCTTATTACCAACACGGGGACATTGTGTTGACGTTGATGCATGTTGATGAAGTCAATGAAGTTTTCTTGGGTCTCACTTTTCAACTTGAAGAAATATACCCATGTGTATCTTGAGTAGTCATCAACAATCACCAAACAATATTTCTTCCCACCAAGACTTGCATGAGATGGAGTACCAAAGAGATCCACATGTAGGAGCTCCAAGATCCTCTTGGACTTGATGTAGTTCTTCGGCTTGTGGGGAGAATCATGCATCTTTACTTCAACACAAGCCCTGCAAACATGATCTTTGGCAAAACAAACATTTTCTTTTAGTCCAACAATATGGACATACTTGTGGAGACTTTGCAAAGTTCTCATGACATGGGCTAGACGGTGATGCCATAACCAACCCACATCGGCCTTTCCGAATAAGCACATCACACTTGTAGTGGTTTTCCCCAAAAAGTCCACCACATACAAGTCATTTTCGACGTACCCAACAAAAGCGACCTTGAGAGACTTGATCCACATGAGGACCACAATATAATTATCAATAAAGACGGCAAAGCCCATATTTCCAAGAGCACGGGCTGAAATTAAATTATAGCCAAGGGTCTCAACAAGCATGACATCCACGAGAGTAATATCATGGGCAACCACAACCTTGCCGAAACCCATTACCTTAGACTTTGATTTGTCGGCATATGTCACGGATATTTTATCATCATTTGGTCTCAAATCCTTGACAATATACGTGCTTCCGGTCATATTACTTGTGCATCCACTACCAAGCACCCATTTTGACCCTCCGGAAGCATAGGTATACAAAAGATCAAACTAGTTTTTAGGTACCCATTTTTCAATGGGTCCTCTTTTGTTAGCAACAAGGGTCTTGGGAAATCAAATAGACCAAGCAATATAACCATAAAATGGGCCAACATATTGTGCATACACATCACCATAATAATCACGCGTTAAAACATAGTGAGGGTTAGCACTTCCCGCAAGTTCATCATGAGACATAGTTTTGCCACTTGTGGTCTTACTACCCACAATGACCTTGTCTTTTTGTTGTGCGGGCTTGGCCTTCTTCTTCTTCTTGTTATTATTCTTGTCTTTGGAGACAAAGCCAATGCCCCCTTTCTCACCATTTGGCCTCTTCTTACTCAAGGGGTCATCAATGGACTTGTTTCCTTTTGGAAAGGTGGCCTTAGCTAGCTCCCCCTTCAACCTAGCATTTTCTTCAAGTATATTTGTACAACTAGAAGGAATGAAAGTACTAGGTGAAGAAATATTGGTCAATTGAGTTTGAAGCTTTTCACGAGACTTTGTGAGTAACAAGAGTTCACTCTCCAAGGCCTTGTGAGCCTTGTAAAGCATCCTAAAGTCCTTGGCAAGTTTTTCATGAACAACACCAAACTCAATCTTGTCCTTTTTAGCCTTTTTATGTTTATAAATATCATGGTCTTGTTCCTTGACGAGTCTATTAAATATTATGTCACTAGCCCCATCAAGCCCTTGAAGTTTTAGTTCAAGAGACATCCTAGTCTCTTGTTATTCTTCTAGAGTATTATGTAGAGCTTCTACCTCAATCATGTGCTCTCTCCCTAGTTTACATCTCTCTTCAAGAATCTCTTGTGTGAGAAAGTTGATCTAAGAGGTCCACAAAATGTCTCTTGTGTTCCCCTTGCAAGTTATTCATGAACTCATCAAAAGCAATTAATTCCTTTTTGACCTCAAGAGATATCTCATCATCAAATTCATCATCAACCAAGGAGGAGGGGTGTGACGAAGATAATACCTCCGTTCCTCTTTCCATAAGGCAAGTGACGTTCTTGTTGGAAATATTCTCATTTGGAGAGTCGAAGAGGGAGAATGTGGGTGTAGAAGTAGTGGCAAGAGAAACCACACCACTTGATGTTTCCTCTTCATCATCTTCATCATCTTCATTGTCGGAGGAGAATTCTTCATGAGTGATTAATACAATTTCACCCGACTTCTTGTTGGTGGGATTCTTCTTGATGAAGGGTTTCTTGAAAGGAGCTTTGGAGGTTTTGTTCAACACAAGTTTACCCCCATGATCTTCCCTTTTCTCATAGGGACAACTGGCAACAAAGTGATAGCGATCACCACAATTGAAGCAAGTTCTTAATTTGGTGCCATTATCTCTTCTCCCATTAGGGTTGCTTCTTCGTTGCATCTCTATTTTGGCCTTGGTGGGGTCTTTACAAAAATTTCTTGCATAGAAAGCCATATATTCACCATGAGTAACCTTGACATCATAGGTGAGGCTTGTATATAATCCTTCATCACTATCATATTCATCCACATACTCCACAACTTTGGCTTTTAATGCAAGGTTGACACCATTGCTCATTCCAAGGGCTCGAGCACGGGCATCTTTAGCATTCTTGGAGGCAACCTTAAAAGAGGCCATATCTTGCATAACTTCATTGGAGGTCATGAGATGGTAGTTGTGTCTTCCTTGTAGACTCTTCAAGTCAGTGGGATCAAAGGGCATGAATGCACTCACATGTTTCCTTTTTATCCAAGCATCATCCACATGTGAGGCACCTACATTCCTACAGGCGGTGGCGGTGGACTTGAGCCTTCTATACATGTATTCATTATCTTCACCATCCTTCATATAGAAGCCTTCGGTTTCATTGCTTAGTGCATCATACTGGTTCCTTCTCATGCTCACATTTCCAACATATAACTCCGTGAGAGCATCCCAAGCTTCATTGGCGGTGTTTAGGTGTTCAATCTGAGGGTAATCTTTTGTACCCAATACTTGTTGAATCATGTGCAAAGCGGTGGCATTGAGTTGACTATTGACAACTTCTCTTCTTGTCAAGTTGGTTGGATCCACAATACAGATCCCTTCTTCAATGATGTTCCATAACTCAATACAAGAGCTGCACATGAGATTTCATTAGTGATTGCCATTGAGCAAAAGTAGATGCAGTAAGCTTTGGTGGGTCTCCTCTATTGTTTATATGAGGGTGAGGAATTGGAGGGTCGGGAGAGTACCATCCTTGAGTTCATGGTGTTCTCCCTTCCCACCATCCTTTTTGGTGGAGGGATTAGTGGTTTCATTTTCCCCCACCACCACACCCATGGGTGATGATGGAGCATTCACCCTTGGTGTTGGTGGGAGTCCCTCTTGAGGAGAGGGAGAAGGTGAGGCTTTAACAAAATGCTCGAAGAGATCGTGCAATTGTTTGATTTCCTTGCCCAAGGTGGAGTTCAAGTTTGTTTCCAAATTCTTGAGGTCCGCCATGGAAACCATGGTACTTGCCTCACTCCCTCCTTCTCCATCTTGGCTACGCATATACTCTTAGGAGTTAAAGCCCGAATTCATACCAATTGAAAGGATCGTATGGGCACCTATAGGGGGGGGTGAATAGGTGCTACTTCAAATTTTACTCTTTTTCAAATTAGGGTTTCACACAAAAGGTAAATTCTCTAGATCATGCAACTAAGGTGAATTTACCTATATGTCAAACTAGCACATACAGTAAGCAAGAACAAGTTAAGTAAAGTGCGGTAAAGGATATAAGTAACCAAAGTGGAGCACACGGAGACACAAGGGTTTGTTTCCCGTAGTTCCTTCTTTTTGAGGGGAAGTACATCTATGTTTGGAGAGGGGGGTGGTTTAAAACCACCAATGCCACGAGAGGCCTCCCTTGTTCTCTGATGAACCTCACCCCAAAGGGTTCGATTCACCTCTTCCACTATATCGGCAACCTTTGAGGTGGAAGCCGACACCTTTATAACAAATTAGAGGCACACATTCACAACCTAAAGGCTCCCGAATTCAATCAAGCTGTCAAACAATCAAAGACAAGCTTGTAAGAACCAAATCAAAAGCTAGGGTTTCCAAAGAAGCACTAGAGCAAGGGGCCCTCAAGTGAATGAGGGGGAAATGAAGATCTCTCTTGGTGAAGCTATAGATCAAGGCCTCCTCCTTCGATTCTCCAAAGATCAATGACTTTGGATGGTTGAGTGAAGATATCTTGTGAATTTGGTGGCTCAAATAGTGATACTGTTCTTGACCTGGTCGAGCAGCTCCCAAGGTAGAAGAAGGGGCCTTTATATAGGCCCCCTGGAATTAGAGACGTTGGGAGTCACTTATACCAGACAGTCCGACAGAATCCAATAGGACAGTCCAGCCCAGCCGGACACTCCGGTCTGACAGAGTTTTCGGCCAATGTCCGACAGGTGTCCGGGTGGTGTCCGATAGGACACATAGAACGTCCACACCGCGCGAAGAAAATCTGGCGAATCCCCAGGCCCGAACATTCCGGCAGTATCAGACCGGACAGTCCGACGAGGCTGGAAAGTCCGACGCTCATCAGCCGGACAGCCCGACAGGACTTTGACTCTGTACAATATTGATCATGGGAAGCTCTTTTTCCTTGGGTACAAATTACACAAATGTGGCTGATATATCCTGAAACATTTAACAACAGAATAAACCTATCCAAGTGTTGTCAACAAAAATCAAAACAATATGAAAGACATAAATGCCCTTTCATATCCTATTCAACTCGTACCCTCATAGTATATAAAGATATCCGTAAAAATGGCTTTCACATTGAAACCCATGAATATAACAAAGAGGAATATCTCCTTTTTACCAAAGACAACGGATATGGCAAACAAATATTTGAGAAAATTCCTTCTTTATCATCAGGATTGTACTGCACATACATAAAACCCGTAACACACGTTGTGTATAAGGTAATTTTTCAGAATGTCAATGCATTCCAAACTTGGCATGATCGCCTTGGTCATCCTGGTATAGGGATGATAAGGAAAATTATTTGCAATTTAAATGGTCATGATTTAAATGAAGCTAAATTACCACAATATACATATTTCATGTGCACTGCATGTGCTACCGGGAAACTTATTTTAAGACCTTCTTGTTTTAAAATTCAAGCGGAACCACTCCAGTTCCTTGAACGAATTCAAGGTGATATTTATGGTCCGATCCAACCATTGTCTGGCCCTTTTAGGTATTTCATGGTTCTAATATACACATCTATATGATGGTCCCATGTGTGCCTACTATCCACACGAAACCATGCATTTGCCAAAATAATGAGACATGTTATTAAATTACAAGATTATTATCCCAAAAATCGAATTAAAACAATTCGAATGGACAATGCTGCTGAATTTTCCCCACGTGCCTTCAATGATAATTGCATGGCCTTAGGAATCGAAGTTCAGCACTCGGTCCCATATGTCCACACTCAAAAATGGCTTGGCTGAATCTCTAATAAAGAGAGTTAAGCTCATAGCACGACCCTTACTAATAAATTGCAACTTACCAACTTTATGTTGGGATCATGCAGTTTTACACGCAGCTGACTTAATTTAATTGCGATCAACTGCATATCACAACACTTCCCCTCTGCAATTAGTATGTGTAAATCTACCAAACATTTCCCATCTGCGTAAATTCGGATGCGCCACATATGTGCCGATCTCACCACCGTAGCGTACATCCATGGGCCCACATAGGAAATTGAGGATCTATGTGGGGTACAAATCACCGTCGATAATCAAGTACCTTGAACCCCTCACAGGGGATCTATTCATAGTCTGCCACGCTGATTGCATCTTCAATAAGGACCATTTTTCGGCATTAGGGGGAGATATCAAGTACCAAAAATAATGTCCGGAAATCGATTGGAATGCCCAAGGCATTTCCTCCTCAGATCCACGTACTTAAGAAACTGAACTTCAAGTTCGAAAAATAATTGATTTGCAACACATTGCAAATAACCTGCCATATTCATTTACTGACTATAAAGGTGTTACTAAATCCTACAATCCCACAATAAATGCGCCTGAACAAGTGGAGGTACCAACAAAATCACTCAACCCCTATTTAAAGGAATATGAGGAAAAGTATAGCCACAGAACAGGGTTCAACTCCTCGCAAGCAACAAAGAAAACAAAGGAAGAAACCCTCTAAACCAGTAAATAAAAATCAACCTACCGTTGATAATCATCAAATGGGTAATATACACCCAATAAAAGGACAACTTTCACAACCCAGCTTAGTTGTGCATACACTGACTGGGACATCGGATCACCCAGACTCAACCGTATTGGGAAATCATGATGAGTCAACAAGGGTAAATGAAATTTTCACAAATTATATAGACTCTGAAGAATTTTACAACTGCAAGTCTACAATGTCGACATATATTTTTTAACTACCATTGCAAACAACCTTCTAAACGATCATGATCCAAAGGCCACTAGACCATGATAGCGCGTGTTGCCGCGCCCTTCTATTTTTACGATAGGATTATAGGAATTTTGTAGATTTTTGGAGACAAGAAACATGAAATTTAAATTCATGTCGACTGGATCATATTATAATGAGTAATTGATAACTGGCCTACACCTAAACGACCTATTGAAGAAAGAACGATAGAAATATATATGAGAGTTTGGACAGTCCAAATATCTAATAAAATATGGACAATAAAACAACAGTGCCTTCATGTAGGGACATATGTCTACAGTTTCAAGTATGAAATGTCAAATACCAGTGCGGTGACAATAACATCAAAATTGTCCGTGGCCATTGCACAAGAGATGTATTCCGAGACATTAAGATAACGAGAAATAACATGATCATATTCCAAAGAAATAATCATATAAGAATTTTGTGGACCTCATAGAAAATTATTTCGACAATCAAACATAATTGCTCTTCCCAAGGGATTTAAATAAACATGACATCAAATCCTATAGCCTTTCTATTCATAAACTTTTCCTATCCTATAAATCGAGAGAGCTTGAGAAAGTTACAATATAGTGACTACATGGTTTGCGACAAGGGGTCTTAATACTACCAAAGAATATTAAGATTTATTTCCCAAAGAACTACAAGAAAATTTCAATTTAGAGGAGTCGAGGCTAAGGAAATTATCACTTGAAAATATAAACAGTGTGAGTGTAAAAGCATTCTTCCCTATATCTGCTTGCTATGATGAACTAACAAATACAAGTTTTCTCTTTCTCGCCTTGGTTAATTTTTTGTGTGTTTTGCATATTATCTATACTACATACAATTCATGAGAAGAATGGACCTTGGCTGTTAGAGGAATCAAAACAAGTGGTATAATTATTCGAGCAGAAATTGACGCAAATAAAGAGAATTGACTAACTGGGGACCATTGATTTGTCATGGGTATTACCCTTTTCAGAATCGAGGTAGACATGACCGCAGACATAAAAAAATTATGATGATTGAAATTGCAAACACAAAAATATAGGCCTACCATTTGGAATCTACCAATGACGCATCATCGAAGGCTGTCACGCATCTCTTCCTCCAAAGAGAACCTCAATAATGTAACACAAGTGCTAGGCGTCTCCCGAACGATGGGATCTCCTATCGTCCTGCTTTTCGTGCTGACACGTGTCCATTTGCTGCAAAACATCCCGCGTTTGCTACATATGTCCCTGTTTTTGCTTTCGAAGCAAAAAAATGGTTCGTTTCAGAAATAGAACGTTTCGCCGGAGACCATGCAGCAAAAAAATTATGCTAATGCAGCAAAACCGACTTCGCCAGAGACATCGTCTGAAAAAACTCGCCGGTGACTCTCGTCGGAGACCTTGTAGCAAAAAGTTAACACTGTTGTAGCAAAACCACAAGACGGTTGTAGCAACAAAGTTCTTTTAATATAGCAAAAATCCTACCTCGCCGGAGACATCGCCGAAGAATTTAGCCGAAAAACCTTGTTAGAGAACTTGTAGCAAATTTTTTATGGTATTGTAGCAAAACAAAAAAACAGAGATAGCAAAAAAAATATATCAATGTAGCAAAATCAAAGACTAGGGTTGGTCGTCGCATGGAGCAGCGCCGCCCTCAGCAGGGAGCAACTCTGGCCGCCGCTTGTAGCAACGTCGCCCACCACATGGAGCAAGGCCGCTCTCCACAAGAAGCAAAGGCCGCCGCCGTTAGGGAGCAACACCGCTAGCCATGGGGAGCAAAGCCGGCTGCCGCAGGGAGCACCCCCCACCTCCCGTCGCAGTAGCCACCACCATGGCCCTCGCAGCACGGCAGCAGGCGCCTCCTACCCGTGGCAGAAACACGCCGTCGTCGCGGGTGAGAGTGGCGCTGCAGACGGGCCGCGGCCGGAGCTCCACGAGGAGGGTAGAGTAGGGCGATGAGGGCACGATGGCGTCTACTAGGGGGAGCGAGGTCCACGGCGAGGAAGGGGATGAGGGCGAGTGGCCGGCGGCGACGGTTGCGGGCGAGGGTGGCGCTGCAGATGGGCCGCGGCGGCGGGAGCTCCGCGAGGAGGGTCGAGCAGAGGGCGACGAGGGCGCGGCGGCGGCGACTAGCGAGGGAAGTGAGGTCCGCGGCGAGGGAGGGGAGGAGGGCAACGTGCGGTGGGGGAAGGCGACCCGGACGATGGTGGTCCGGGGGATAGGTATCATTTTCCATAATGTAATAGGGCGGCCCATGTTCCAAAACAAAGAGTTCCATTGTTCCTGATCCATTTATGTTTGCATCACTCCGTCTTGGTGAATGCGTGCCTCCTCTTGACAAATTAACTAATGTGATGGTCCAGTTAAAATGTAGGAAAGTGGATCAAGGTGGCAATTGAAAAACCTAGGAAAGGAAACCAAAGAACAAAACTGAACCCCACTATTGAACTTTAGGAAGAGAGCGGGATGGGAGCGAGGTGTGTCTGACGGGGCAGGCACGACGGACCATTGGTTGTCGATGCCACTGTTGCCGGGCAGACCCACTATCCCCCCCATCATCATCGCTGCCTCTTTCTTCGACCCCTTTGTGTGCAAAATCACCAGTATACAAGCATCCAGGACTCAAGGTACTAACGAGATGAAATATCAGAGTGGTAGTATACTAAGTTGATAACCTGGCAGACATCAATCAGAAATCCTCTGGTGATGTATAATTCCATGGATCAATCGAACAAATCCAGTCTCCAATGCTTTGATTGAGAACACCTGCAGCCATAAGAGAGTGAAAAACAACATCAATATGGACAAAGTAGTAAGAGAGAGAAAAACAACATCAATATGGACAAAGTAGAAAACCATTCCTTGAAGAATATAGATGGGCAGCCTATCAAAGGAGTATTTAGAGGAAAGGAGCGCACGTGAGGGAGGATTTATGTAGAACCATTAACTAAAGGATCGTACTAATAGACCTCCACAATCAGGCCTTGTTCGGTTGCAGGGGATCAGATCCCCAGTGAATCTGACCCACGCAGGTATTGGGTGAACCCCAATTGTCACTCTAATCCTTTTTCACACGTTTCCTGTTATGCCTCCTTCTAATTGGCATTCGGTTAACCCCTGCCCCAGCAGTAGTCAGCAAGGCGTTTCGCAACAGTAAGCCCCAGACAGCAAAGCAGCAACACACATCAAACAAAATAAGAACATCTTTTTTTAAATCAAAATAACATACATTTTTAACATCAGCTTGAGCATGGCCAAAATATGATACTCCCCCGTTCAACAAAAGATGTCGCAGCCAAAGTTCAAACTCGATTTTGCTAGTAAAAAAAAACAGTAAAAACGCTTCAAACTGGGGCTTCTTTCAAACAGTAATCTTGTTCGGCTCCATCTCCATCGACCGCCGCTCCCCTACCGTCCCTGACCCTCCGCCGAGGCTAGGCAGCGTCGAGTGCCATGGAGACGCCTAGGGCGCACATGACAGAGGCGCAACACAGGACACCGTCGATTCAAGTAATTTGGCCTGAAGGGGCGACACGCTCGAGCTCCACGGAGGCCACGCACAGGAGCTCCATCCCCGCCATCGTCCTCCCCTGCCTCTACAGCTTCCTTGTTGTCCCTCACCGTCGCCACTTCGCCACCGTCTGCTGCTCCCTCCGTCGCTTCGTCGAGGAAGGACGTCGTCTTCCTCCCCCGGGTCGCTTCCAACCTCTCTGAGCCCGCCGATCAACCACGCTGAGCATCCATTCTCTGCTGGAACAGTTTCTGAGCCATTAGCTGCTGGAAAGCTAATCGTGTATGCCTTATCTAGTAGAGTGTTGATATGCAGTGTGTACGAGTCCATCTTATATCGACATCCTTCTGAACCTGATCATGGGAAATAAAAGAAAGTCGGGTTTTGTGTAATTCCATCTAGTTATGCAATGTGTACTCATGTTCTGTCAAAAAAACAAAGAAAGAGAAATGGGGTGCTGGACACGGATTAGCCCATGTAATTTACTCTTTCGCATCTTGAGTAGAAACTCTGGGAGACAGACACATTCCACATTGAGAATCTAGAAGATAGGACCCTGTCGCAAAACATGAGAACAAAGACAACTCAGAAATAAGAATTGAAAGGATCATATGGGCACCTAGAGGGTGTGTGTGTGAATAGGTGCTACTTCAAATTTTACTCTTTTTCAAATTAGGCTTTGACATAAAAGGTAAATTCTCTAGATTATGCAACTATGGTGAATTTACCTATATGTCAATCTTGCAAAAACACTAAGCAAAAACAAGATAAGTAAAATGCGGTAAATGATAGAAGTAACCAAAGTGGAGCACGCGGAGACATAATGGTTTGTTTCCCGTAGTTCCTTCTTTTTGAGGGGAAGTACGTCTATGTTTGGAGAGGGGGTGGTTTCAAACCACCAACGCCACGAGAGGCCTCCCTTGTTCTCTAATGAACCTCACCCCAACGGGTTTGATTCACCTCTTCCACTATATCGGCAACCTTCGAGGTGGAAGCCGATACCTTTACAACAAGTTTGAGACACACATCCACAACCTAATTGGAGGCTCTCGAATACAAGCAAGCTGTCAAACAATCAAAGAAAGCTTGTAAGAACCAAATCAAAAGCTAGGGTTTCCAAATAAATGTTGGAGATATGCCCAAGAGGCAATAATAAAGTGGTTATTATCATATATTCATGCTTATGATAATGTTTGTATCCCATGCTATAATTTTATTAACCGGAAACATTAATACTTGTGTGGTTTGTAAACATAAAAAAAGTCCCTAGTAAAGCCTCTTGTTAAACTAGCTTGTTGGTTAATATATGATCATGGTTTCCCGATCATGAACATTGAGATGTTATTAACAACAAGGTCATATTATTAGGAGAATGATACGATGGACATACTCCTATAGTTAAGCGTAGCATAAGATCAAGTCATTTAAATAAGATCACTTGCTATAAGCTTTCAATATATAGTAACCTAAATACTTCGACCATGAGATCATGTTAATCACCATCACCGGATGGATGCTTTGATGACATCAAACACCACTTCGTAACTGGGTGGTTATAAAGGTGACATTGAGTATTCGGAAAGTATGTGTTGAGGCACATGGATCAAGAGTGGTATTTGTCCATCCATATGACAGATAGATATACTCTGGCCCTCTTGGTGAAATGTCATCCAACTAGCTTGCAAGAATGTGAATGGCTCACAAGGGATCACATATCACAGGAATGAGTAAAGAGTACTTATCAGTAACGAGGTTGAACTAGGTATGCAGAGATACCGACGATCAAACCTCGGATAAGTAAAGTATCACGAGACAAAGGGAAATTGGTATCGTATGTAAATTGTTCATTCGATCATGAAGTAATCGTAGAAATATGTGGGAGCCATATGAATTTCCAGATTCCTCTATTGGTTATTGATTGGAGAAGAGTCTCGGCCATGTCTGAATAATTCACGAACCGTAGGGAGACACACTTAAGGATTTGATGTTGTTTAGTAGATATGGAATGTGAGTAAGAAGACCGAATGTTGTTCGAAGTCTCGGATGGGATCCGGGATATCACGAGGAGATCTAGAATGGTTCGGAGAATAAGATTCATATAATGAAAGTTCAATTCCGGAGTTCGGGAATGATTTCGGTGTTTTCACCGGAATGATCTAGAAGGTTCACCAACCAGAAGGGGATGGGTACATGAATGATTCATGACAAAGTGGAATGGTTGCATCATGTCCTAGGTCAAAGGGCTGTGCAAATAAAAGTGAGAAATCAAACTCCAAAATTGAAATTCAAAAGACAAGTTTGAAAAGTCAAACTGGGACAACGTATCCTGGTAGAGGGAGGAGAGGAAACCTCCTCTCCCTCCACGCGCCAAGGAGGAGAGGGAGTTGGAGGAGGATTCAACCTTCCCTCCCTAGCCGCCCCTCCCTCTCATAAATAGAGGGGAGGGGGCGGCCCCAAACCACAACACCACCACAGCCCTCCCCACGAGCCCTCTGCGCCACCAGCCGCCGCGCCGCCTCGCATCGCCGCTGTGCCACCGTTGCCTCCCAAGCCCCACCGGCCCACGCCTCCTCCTATCTGGCCTCTAAACCCTAGAACACCGGGGAACCCCTCTACTCCATCCTACCCGCTCCGGCTTAGGCGAAGCCCTGCGGGATCTCCCCTCTACTTCTGACACCACGCCGTCGTGCTGCCAGAATCGCGAGGAGAGAGATACAACCTCCGCTGCCTGCTGGAACAAGGGAGAGGAAGGTCTTCATCGAGTACTGTACGTGTGATCGACTGCGCGAGCGCTGCCGGAACACGGCGCCGGAAGGATCGTCTATGCGATCTTGAGATCGGCAAGTGAACGACTAGATCACCCACGAGAATCTTCTCTCATTAATCGCTTTGGATCTTCGAGTGTTAGTACTCTATCGACTCGTTGTTACAATCTAGTAGGTAGATCTTGGATTGTGTGTGTTCATGTGATAGATTTTTTTTTGTTTTCCATGCTACAAACTGATACGTCCAAAACGTATCTACTTTTCCGAACAATTTTGCTATTGTTTCTCCTCTAAACTTGTGTGATTTGGATACAACTAACACGGACTGATACTGTTTTCAGCAGAATTACCTTGGTATCTAGTTTTTGTGCAGAAAATCAACTATCTGGAAAAATTCCGGAAAATATGCCAACAATCTTATTTCACCAGAAGATACACGAAGGCAGAGTACGAGACAGAGTGGATGCCTAAAGGGCCCACACCCCTGCTAGGCGCAGGCCATGCCTGGCCACGCCGGGGGGGGGGGGGGGTGCGGCCACCTCAGGCACCCCCTCGACCTACCTCTTCTCCTATAAGACGCCTCTTGACCTAAAAACCAAGGGGGGTTCGACGTTTTTCCAGAAAGAGTTCCGCTGCGCCGCCACCACCAGAAACCACGATTCGGAACCAGAAACTCCATTCTGGCACCCTGCCGGGACGGGGAATTTGGAGAAGATCATCGCCATCATCACCAACTCCTCTCCATCAAACATCCATGTTTCCCTCATCCATGAGTGAGTAATCCCCCGCTGTAGGCTATGGGGATGGTAGGTATTGAATGAGTTCTATCATGTAAACGAATAAGATTGTTAGGGCATGGTGCCTCTATTAGTGCTATTTGACTTTGTTGCAACTTGTTGTGCTTAATGCTTGTCACTAGGGCCCGAGTGCCATGTACTCAGATCTAAAATTATTATTGAATCATTATGATAGTATTGTTTGTGATCTTATCTGCAAGTTGTGTACACATATCATTGTCTGGATCCAAAGGCCCTGAAGTGACAGAAATTGGGATAACCTGAGGGGATGACTGTGATGTGAGGATCACATATGTTCATGGAGTGTTAATGCTTTGCTCTGGTGCTCTATTAAAAGGAGAACCTTAATTGCTAGTAGTTCTTGAGGCCCCGCTGCAACGGGCTGGCTAGACAAAAGATGTTGTGCAAGTTCTCATTGCGAGCATGCATGACTATATATGGAGCACATGCCTATAATTGTTTAGTACTTGGATGCTTATTCTTATTTATCTGCAATGCCCTAGATCTTGAAGTTACATGTTTAGACTCGTCCATGCAACGCCCATCCATCCATACCTATGCCTACCACACTCATATCCTACTGTTTGCTACTGCTGTTACTATTGTTCCTGTTTTACTGCTGCTGTTGCTACTACAAAACTGTTGCTACTAATAAACTTCTGTGAGCAAGAACTATTTCCAGGTGCAGCTGAATTGACAACTCAGTTGTTAAGGCTTGCAAGTATTCTTTGTCTCCCCTTGTGTCGAATCAATAAATTGGGTAATACTACCCTCGAAGACTGTTGCGATCCCCTATACTTGTGGGTCATCAAGACTATTTTTTGGCACCGTTGCCGGGGAGCATAGCTTTATTTGTAAGTTCACTTAGATCTATTGTTCACTACTACTCCTTTCATCATGGGGAAGTCTCGTGATGGGTTTCCTATTTTACCATCCACAACAAGAAGAGGTACAATCCTAAACACCTCTGTTGCTCTTGATTCACCGTCTGTTATAAGTAAGCTTGTTACACCACCACCACATACTCATGCCACACACACTGCTACTACTGCTGAATCTGAAACTGCTTTTGATACTCATGATGTTACTTCTGTTGTGCTTAATGCGAGTGGTTCATTAGGTCCTTTCCTATATGCTACTATGGCTAGTCTAGGAAATACTAAAACTCCTAGTGAAGACACTGTTACACCTGTTAGCTCACCTAAGTCTAGAGAGAGATATGATATTAATGATGGTTACATTGAGTTTACTGATGAATTTATTGAAGAGTGCCAAAACACACATGGTGCTAGTGCTATTAAGAGTCTCCTTGAGAGACATACTATTATTCCTAAGTTGTCCTCTAATCCTAAGTTTGCCACTTCTCCCATAAATATTAAAGATAAAGATTATGATTTCTCTCTTGATTTATCCTATTTGGACATTGTTGAGCCTTTTTGTGGGACTGAAAATGAGAGTGTTGTAGCTCATATGAATGAGCTTTATACTATGAGTGCTTTATTATCTGATGATTTTACGATGCGCAAGTACTTTGTTACTAAATCTTCCCTTTTTCACTAAAATGAGAAGCTAGGGATTGGTTTAATAGATTATCTCCTGGTTCCATTGATAGTCCTAATTGCTTGATTGCTTCTTTCTTCCAGAAATATTTTTCTCCCAGTGCTAGACATGCTACTTTGCAGAGACTTTTTGATTTTAAACAGGGAGAAGAAAATAAATTGCCTGAGTCATGGACAAGGTTCTGTGCCTTGATTCATGCACATCCTGGATGTCCATTACCTAAAAATGAGCTTCTTGATATTTATTATAATGGATTAACTGATGACTCTAGGACATACCTAGATAGCTTTGCTGATTGTGTTTTCAGGAAAAGAACTCGTACAGATGATGAAGAATTAATGGCTAAAATAAGCAAGAATTATGATGATTGGATTTCAACTGAGCTAAATACACCTGAACCAGTGGTGCCTGAACCAGTTCCAATACCAACACCAAAGAAGAGGGGAGTTATTGCATTAAATGATGAAGTGATGAAGGAAGCTAAGAAATGTCTTAAGGAGAAAGGTATTAGAGCTGAAGATGTGAAGAATCTACCTCCTATAGAACAATTATGTAAGCCAATTACCCACTCATCTACTATTGAGGTACACTCTCTCCACTTTGATGAAGGTGATATTCCATATGGTAAGCCTCCTGATCAATGCTTAGATGAACTTGACACATTTATTGTTAAACAAGGTAATTTTAATAAACAAGTTTAGAATCATTTATTGTAAAACTCTAGAGCTATTGAAGAGTTGAAAGATATTGTGGAAAGAACTTCTAATGATATTAAAATGCTTTGTAAACACTTTCAAATGGTTCAAACTCAAATTGATCAACTTGCTAATGTACAAAAGGATATGCTAGTTAATGCCTCAGGAGATAAACATGCTTATGGGTTAGAACTAGGAGTGGTATAGCTACTCAAGATCCTTTATATCCTGAAGGACACCCTAAAAGAATTGAGCAGGACTCTCAGCAAGGTGAAAGTAGTGGTAGTCCTTGTAAGAGAAAGAAAAAGAAACACAAAATAGTTGAGGAACCCTTTGAACCTGCTGTAGATCCTAATAGTATATCTGTCTCTGATGCTGAAACTGAGAGTGGTAATGATAAAAATGATGCTCCTGAAAGGAGGAAGTTGAGGAAGAACCTTAGAAGCACACTAAGAACACTAGGTACACTAAGGAAGATTTTATTGCTAATAAACATGGTAAAGAGAGAGAACCTTGGGTGCAGAAACCTATGCCTTTTCCAGGTAAGAAACACAAGTCAAAGGAGGAATAACACTACAACAAGTTTTGTGAGTGGATGAAACCCTTATTTTTGCAAATTCCTTTGACTGATGCTATTAAGTTGCCTCCTTATTCAAAGTATAAGAAGGATATTATCTCTAATAAAAGGAAGATTCCTAATGACGAAATTTCTACTTTGCTTGCTAATTATTCCTTCAATGGTAAGGTTCCAAAGAAACTTGGTGATCCAGATATACCAACTATTCCTTGCTCTATTAAGAATAATTATGTTAGAACTGCTTTATGTGATTTGGGAGCTGGAGTTAGTGTTATGCCTTTTTCTCTCTATAAGAGACTGTAGCTAGAAAAGTTGATACCAACTGATATATCTTTGCAAATGGATGATAAGTCAACTACTATTCCTATTGGTATATGTGAGGATGTTCCTGTTCAAGTGGCTCATAATTGCTTGGCTTTAACTGATTTTGTTGTGCTTGAAATGCCTGAAGATGATAATATGTCTATTATTCTTGGGAGACCTTTTCTTAATACTACAGGTGCTGTCATCAATTGTAATCAAGGAAAAGTAACATTTAATATTAATGACAAAGAGCATACTGTCTATTTCCCCAAGAAGGTTGCTAAAAGCTATTGCCTGAACTCCATTAAAAATATTGAGAGCATCAAGGTTGGAGAAATATATTGTCCCATTCCACAGGAAAGTTTTGAAACTATTATGATTGGGACCATTGCTTTCAAGTTTGAGGTAACATAATCACTTTGTGGAATACAAAGTTTTGTTTCATATAGGATTGTTTTGGTAACAAGACTTGATCAACCTTGTTAACAAAAGGATTTTAATGAACAAAATAATGTTTTCACTATGGTTATACTTGCTCACTTTTACTTTTCTCCTTCCTAGTCTTTGCTCTTTCTCTTGTTAGCTTTAGTTTTTCTAGTTGTTTGCTTGTTAGAGTGTTTTAGAGCTTCTGTAGTTTTGGTTTTGGTTTGTTTTTGCTTCTTCTAAAAAATCTTTTATGCGAGAAAATCAATTTTCATACCCTAAAAATTGGCCAAAAATAAAGTTTCCCGAAAAATTCCGTAAAATTCAAAATAATTTTTTCCTCGAAAAAAGGGGCAGAGGGACACCTGGAATGACCCAGGGGCCACCCAAGGCTAGCACACCCCCTGGTGGCGCGGCCAGCCCCAGGGGCGCGCCTGGCAGGGGTGTGGCCCACCTGTGGCCCTCCAAAGTGCCTCCTCCTAGCCATCTTCTTTCTCTCTCCTGAAAAACACCGGAAAACTTTCTCAAGCTCGAGTTCTTGCTGTTCTTTCTCCCGATTTTCGATCTCCTTGCTCAGCCCATCTTTATTGCTGATTTTTGGAGGGGTTGCTCCTTGGTATGTGTCTCCTCCACTTGTCCAATTAGATTTGTGATTGGTAGATTGTACCTTGAGTATTTTGCTGCTATAGGTGTCAGGTTGTGTGAGCTTGCATGCTTTTTCTATGCTTAGAAATTTCATTTTGATGCGTGTGTAGCCCTCTAGCAAGTTCCTATAGTAGTTTCTCATCATTTATCAACTTGGAAATCACTTGCATGATTGTTCTAGCTAGATGAAGGGGATGAGGTCCCCTATTTATAGGCTTCCACTCACTGAACCGTTTTCTGACTGTTGGGTGACTTGTCAGGCTGGAAACTGCGGGCTGCAGACCGGAGACTCCGGCCCATCTCTAGACTGAGCTCCGGACCACCATTCTGAATGACCCAACAGCCCTAGGAACATCTACTCCGAAAACTCTTCAAAGTCTCTAGACCCTGTTCACCGGAGACTTCGGTCTAGCCACACCGAAGACTCTGTTCTGAGTGCTTGCACCGGAGACTCCGGACTGTCTCCGGTTGATCTTCGAACCCCCATGCAGAAGGTCCTGGGCAGATTTCTGGAGTCCCCTCCAGAGATTCTTGGGGAAACTCCAGACCACACCAGAGACCCCGGTCCAGTCAGACCGGAGACTCCGGTCGGGAGTTCCCAGAAACTTGTATATTTTGCAGGGATAATTTCACAGGCCAAAGTCCTTTTCACTTTTCATTATATCAACCTATAGACACCAGCATACTGTAAAATGATCTAGGAGTTGTTAACGAACAACAAAACAGATCAAGACAGTAAATGTCCTTTCAATCTCCCCCTTTTTGGTGTTCGATGACAACAAGTGATTTTGCATGGAAATATTTGCAATGAGATATAACAATGTATAACAATGCCCCCCTGACTATGTGCACTAGAATAAACAAGTAAATAATGCATGACAGTGATAGATACTAAACATAGTTCTCACACAAGTTACAATAGCATAGGAGCAAACATGTCCTCACACAAATAATGTCTCGCAAACCAAGGCAAAGAAAATAACAAGCCAAATCCAAGCCCATGAAAATCCCGATGACAATGTCTTCTCCCCCTTTGGCATCGACATGTCAAAAAGGGAAAAGACCTAAGCTAGCGCCCCAAAGGATCACTCAGAGTCATCATCGTCATGATCCCCATCCATGTCCTGATCCTTGTCATCCTCCTCCTCATAGTCATCATCACCATCTGTAGCTGCAGACCCTTTGCCGTGAGGGCGATAAGATGACGTGCCTTGGTACCCAAAACCTGAAGTGACCTTATAAAAGGTCTGCCAATCCACCAAGCTGTCCTGTTGGGAATTCCATGACCCAAAAGAGAGTGTATAGTCAGATTCTGTGGAAGGGTGAGCGCCATTCTCATCTATGTACTCATACTCTCCTTCCTCATCCTCCGCTTCTCCTTGAGCCTTGATTTCTTTGAGCAGTTTCTCCATGTGATGGTTGCTCTTGTAGGAGGCATACTGTTTCTTGCGTATGTCCACATTCATGCAACAAAGGGTCCTCTCCCAGAATGAGGCCTTCTTGACCTTCTCTTGTACATACTCGCGTGTCATGGGAGGCATGGGTTCATTGGAGGCATTCTTCCTCCAAGACCTAGGAGGCGAGGGGCCCCTCTCGGCCTTAGAAATCTCATCCCCCTCTTCCTGAGACAGTGAGTGTCTAGGGGTTGGCCCATTGTCCTTTCTGCCGGAGAGACACAAGAGCATGATCCATAAGGTTGGGGGGCATAACAAGCGGTGAACCATGATCCTGGGTGTTGATGAGCCTCATGACAAGTGGTGCATAGGGAGGGGACTTCTTGTACAATATGGCATGATACATCTCCTCAAATATGAAGTCCATGAGGTCAATAGCAGCGTCCTCAGTTTGGGCCAGCAATGTAGACCTTGTGAGTATGGTACAGTAGGTTGACCAGGCCAGCACTGGGGGAGATGGTCTAGCGGAAGATCCTCAACATTAGATTATAGAGGGGCTTGAGGCCCTTGGACCCTCCCACAACTCCCATGCTGCCATATAGTGGTGCAAGCTTGTTCTTATTCTCCCCAAGAGCTGCAGAGTGCATATGGTGTTCAACATGAGTGGACACACCCTAAAATGTCTCGTGAATGGCATCAGCAAATTCATGAAAGGTAGTAGTGCAGCGATGATCTACTGTCATCCATGTCATCGTCCTAGCTTGGTCAGTCCTAAACACCACTGTGGCATAGAACCACTACACTAGAGTGATGTTGTAGTCCTGACGGAGCTCCATCAGTCCGTGCAACCCTAGCTTCTTAGATATCCACAGTGCATCAGTGAAGTGAGAACTGTTCCTCATCTGCTCAATGCTCAAGTACTTCTAGGGACAAACTGGGGACTTAGTGAGCTTACTGTAAATGTCTTTCATGAACACTGCTTGCTCCTTCAATCAATAACACGGGTCATTGCTGGTCCGTGGCAAGTCATAGAACTGTGTCTTGTGCAGCTCACTGTACTCCTTCGACATGTGGGCCAAAGATTGTATATTGTCATACTTTGCCCTCTTGGCTCGAGTCTCTTCTGCAATCCGTTCATGCTCCCTCCTCATGTATACTGCATCACGGGCCTGCTGCCTCCGGTTTGACGGGGGCACAATAAACTGACCCTCTGTCTCATCATATTGCGGATCTTCCCTCTTTTACTTGGCCTTGGTGCGAGAGGGACGACGAGAACCAGATCCAGCTGTGAAAATAAGTGAGGGAGATAGCATGGAGGTAAGCATATATGTCCCGGAAATGCAAAACAAGATCCCCGAGTCTTTGCTAGATGTGCCAGAGTCACTCCACACCGGAGTCTCCGCAGTGCACACCGGAGTCTCAGGTCAGGAGAGTCGGACATGCACAAGGAGGCTTCAGGAGGCAGTGAATCTAACAGATCGGGTAAGGAAACGAGGCTAATGTGATAGTGTGCACGCGAACAAGTGATTCCAATGGGAAAAGTCAGTACAAATCCTCAAAACATATCAAGGGATGAACCCTAAGTGCAAAAAGAGGAGGAGAGGTACCAAATCTGTCCATTGGATTTATTCCACCGGTGGGAAGGGCCCAAAAGTGGAGGGGAAGAAGTTGGCCGGCGGCACAACGGATCCCGAGGGCTTCGTGACCTTTGGGGAGGTGATTTGGAAGGGGAGGCGACGGGTGTGAGAGGAGAGGTCGGGGGTGTAAGAATGAAACCGTTTGTTTCAGTTCACCTCAGCCTCCCTTAAGTGAAGCCCGAAAACCGTCTGGACCGGAGACTCCGGACTACAACGGAGACTCCGGTGTGAGCACACCGGAGAGTCCGGTCCTCCTCGACCAAAAACACCAGTTTTGATTGTTTGGGAACATATATGATAGATAAAAGGGTTTAAGATAAGGGATAGGCTTGGGTTAAGATGTCACACTGTGAAGAATCCAGAAAAACCATATAAATCCACTAAAATATTCAATAGAGCTCCAAATACACACGAACCATGAACCAACTCTTCAGTAAGAAGAGGGCGGTGGCCGAGGACACCATGTGAGAGTGTGTGTGGCATGACACCGCGAAGAATTATCCTTGGGTTCATATCCACTACTCATCAATGAAGCCCACATATCACAAAATTATATTAAGAGAATTGAATTTCTTAATATTGGCATTATGGGGGGAGGGACAACCCAATGTATTAGGACCGCACTCCCCCTATCTGCATGCCTGCACCTAAACCAAATAAGAGTCAAGACATAGGTGAGTATGCAAGGTAATCAAGTCAAGATCTTTGAATATATGATATTTAGTTCATTCCTCAAGTAACAAAACCTTGCTTCATCAAGTGGCTTTGTGAAAATGTCGGCACGTTGGTCTTTGGTTGGCACATAGGATAACTCAACATCACCTCGAGCAACATGGTCTCTAATGAATTGATGATGAATCTCAATATGCTTTGTCCTTGTATGATCCACCGGGTTGTAGGCCACCTTGATAGCACTTTCATTGTCACATAGAAGAGGCACTTTGTCACAATGGACACCGTATTCCTTTAAAGTTTTCCTCATCCATAGCAATTGAGTATAATCACTAGCAGCTTCCACATACTCGACTTCGGCAGTGGAGAGAGATATAAAATTTCTCTTCTTAGAATACCAACATACCAAGGACCTACCAAGGAATTGGCAAGTCCCAGAGGTTGATTTTATATCATCATTATCACCAGCCCAATCCGAATCCATGTATCTACAAAGAGACAAAGTTGAGCCCCTAGGATACCAAATACCATAGTTTGGGGTATGAATCAAATATCGAAAGATTCTCCTAACCACCATAAAATGGCTTTCCTTAGGAGCCGCTTGATATCTTTTTATCCACATCTTTACCATTTGGGTTTAGTTCAAGATGAGTCTTTGTTTCCATCGGAGTTGGAGCTCCATTTAGATCTTTCATGTTGAATCTCTTGAGCATATCTTGATTATACTTGGCTTGGTTGAAGAATAGTCCTCCTCTTACTTGCTTGATCTCAAAACCAAGAAATACTCTTAATTCCCCCATCATAGACATCCGGAACCTATTAGTCATAAGCTTTGATAATTCATCATTAAAATCTTTGTTAGACGAGCCAAAGATAATATCATCAACATATATTTGGCAGACAAAAATCTCCCCTTTGACCTTCTTAGTAAAAAGAGTGGGATCTATTTTCCCAACCTCAAACCCACGGTATAACAAAAACTCTCTAAGGCGCTCATACCACGTGCGTGGGTCTTGATGCGTGCGCCCAGTGTTGACATGGGACACTTTGTTGGAACCCCAAGATCAAGGTGTGATGAGCACAGCAACAAGTTTCCCTCAGTAGAGACCGAGGTTATCAAACCAGAAGGAGGAAGGAAACGTCTCAAAGGTGTTGCAAGCAACGTTGAAAGCTGCACAACACAAGCTCAAGACTTTGTCCCAATGAATCAGTGAGGTTGTCAAGCTCACCCGTTTGTTGTAACAAAGGATTAAACGTATGGTGTGGAAGGTAATGGTTTGCAGCAAGTAAACAAGTAATGGTGGAAGATGTATCAATGGTAAAGATTGGACCGAGGTCCATAGTTCACTAGAGGTGCTCTCCTTAGATAAACAACATGGCATGAAGGGTTAACAAATTACAGCAGGGCAATTGACAGGAACTGAGCAAGGCATAACAATGCAATTACTAGTTAGAAAGATCCTATGAGTTTCGATTGGGCAACACAACAAGATACATAGGCTGCCATCCAAGTGCATCTATGACTAGAATTCCACCTTCAGGTTATCATCCGAACCCCCTCTAGTATTAAGTTGCAAGCAACAGACAACTACTTTAAGCAAAGTGTGTAAGGTAAACAGTCCACATGTTCCATGAACAAGAGACCATTGTTTTCTCCCTAGTGGCAACAACACATTCTACAACCTGAGAGATTATTGTCACTTCCCATGGAAACTAGAGGCATGAACCCACTATCGAGCATAAATACCCCCTCTTGGAGTCACTAGCAACTACTTGGACAAGATAGCCACTAACAACAGAGAGGATGCAAGATCACAAACAACACAGACATGATAGAATCATAAAGACAAAACCATTAATCAAACCAACATAATAATCTGAATATCCATCGGATCCCCGCAAACACAACATGCATGATTACAAATAGATTAGATCTTGATCATGAACGGAGCTCACAGGATCTATACATGAAAGCACAAAGGAGGAGATACAACCATCTAGCTACTACATGTACCCATAGTCCAAGGTGGAACTACTCACGGATCATACCGAAGAGAAGGCCTTCGAGATGATCTCCCCTCCGGCAGGGTGCCGGGAAGAACTTCAGATCCCCCTGATCTAGGGACGATGGTGGCGGCGGCTACAGACGGTTTCATGGAGATTTGATCGGGTGCTTAGGGTTTCTGCATCGGGGGCTTCTTATAGGCGAAGGGGGAAGCCTAGGCGATGGCCAGGGGCCCCACAACCTGCCTAGGCGCGGGGCAGGTCCCACCCGCGCCTAGGGGGTCTGGGCGCCCTGGCTCGCCTCTCCGTCTCCCCTCTCGACTTCTTGTTCCCCACGGAAAGTTATTGATTTTGGCTTTTGTCCCGTCCAATTCCGAGAATATTTCTTTACTAGATTTTCTGAAACCAAAAACAATAGAAAATAGGCAACTGGCACTGTGGCAGCTTGTTAATAGGTTAGTACCAGAAAACATGTAAAAAGCACCTCAAAGTGTAGACAAAGCAAAGCAAAGTAGATAGTAACAAGCATGGAACATCAAAAATTATACATACGTTTCCGACGTATCAACATCCCCAAGCTTAACTCCTGCTCGTCCTCGAGTAGGTAAGTGATAAAAGAATAATTTTTGAGGTGACATGCACCCTCACAAAAAAATCCAACCATTTGCAAGCATTGAAAGCTAGGATCAAAGAACTCTAAACATGTGCATGAAAGAATGGAGTTCTAACAATAGGACATAGTAACTATGCATGCAACATGAATGGCTACAAACAAAGATCATGAATAACATGCATTGAAAAACATTTGTTTGTTTCACATACAGAAAACATAGCATAGTGGCAATCAGCTTGTCCCTCATAGAGTAGCAATACCGAAGCATAGGACACCTTCAAAGTTCACAAGGGTGACTAGAAACAAGTAGCACAAGAACAAGTAATATTACAATATGCATCAATCAATAAGCTTTGGAACACTGCACACGGGATGACAACTATGCTCTCTTAATGGTGCCTAAAGGTAGGTGGAGACTCAATAGTGGTGGATGAAAAGCCTTTTTGTAAAGGAAGCAGGGATTTCAAGTTTCAAAAAGAGCTTCGAAAAATTATGGTACTTGTTAGCTTTCAGCCCTCATTGCCCCTATCATAAGCATCTTGAAGTGATTAAGGTTAAAGTGAACAAACTAGGGAGTATATGCTTGAAAAGTATAAGATCTCAAGTCCCTTGAATATGAGGGCCACACCTCATGCTACTCAACTTCAGGCCCAGGTAAGTTCTTATCATTGTAAGTATTTGTATATCATTGAGAACCTCCAACGGGGTACCCCTTGCACATGGTACAGGAGATTTCCCATAACCAAAATGACAAGGCAAGCAGACAATGATCATCTCAGCAATCTTTTTATTTACTATATGCATATCTTTTTATTGAGGATGCTTCATAGATAGCTCACTATGGTGATGCTGCAAGTTTCCACCATGATTAGGCGTGGCTTAAGCTAGCGGCCCAGGCGTTTCTCTAACATAGAATACAAACTCCATGGACTTACAAGTTCCCTTTTTATTTCACACCGGTGACATCCATAGACAAAAGAGCATGACATCAACTGAGTACAAAGTACAAGTGCAATGTTGAAAATGTTCCCCGTGACAGCACGGTTCTGCTAATTCCAACGTAAGTGCAAGCATATACAACATAACACCACAATGGTTCAAGTTTATTAGGGGCAAAGAATATAAAGTGTGCCATCAAGTTTGTTTGGGATTTGATCACTAAGTTTTCACATAACAAAATAGTTTTTAATTGGAAGATAGCTAAAAACAAGAATATACTTGGAATGGTGTAACACACCATGCATAGGAGTTTATAGTGGAAACTTTGGAATAACTTGGTTTCTTGGGAGTTGGAAGCATAAGTAGAGCTTACTCATACAAGTGAGGCTAGCAAAAGACTGGGAGCAACCAACTAAGAGAGCAATAATGGCCATAATCATGCAGAGCAACAAAGCATTACTAATCAAAGCATAGAGTGGTACTACAAGTCAAGGACTAAATGATCATAGAGGCTATGGTGACTTGTGAGAGTCATAACATGGTGTGAGCATGTGCTAAGTCAACCCAAACAAAGCATCAAAGGAGAATACCACAATACTATGCTTTTGCATGCTAAAACAACGCATAATTTCTTCAAGGCACACTAAGCAATCCCAATTGTTTGGAACAAGACATGCAACAACAATAATCACTAAGCATAAGGTCAAAACAACACCTAGCATGTCATGCTAAAGTCTAAGTCACAGTCAATGCAAGCTCCTCTTGCACTTACAAGCAAGAACTTACTACTCCTTTCCAACACCAAGCAAACTTATTTGCAAAACAACACAGCGAGAACGAGGGTCCAAACTACTTAATTCAAGCAAACTATACAACCTAAGCAAAGCAAATGAAAACTAAGACGCTCCAAGAACAACACAACTATGCATGAAACAATAAAAACGAAGTGTCTAGATAGACCTGAGCTTTTTATTGATGAAGAAGGGGATGCCTTGGGAATCCCCAAGCTTTGATGCTGGTTCCTCTTAGATATTTCTTGGGGTGACACCTATCGTGGAATCCCCAAGCTTGAGATTTTGTCCATTCTTCATCTCATTACATCATTCTCTCTCTACACCTGAAATTTTTCCTTCATACAAAACTTCACACAATCTTCATTAGCAACATTAGTGTATTCAAAAGATATTAGACCCATGGCAAAGCTTTGGAACAGCAAGGCTTTTCACTAAAAACATAAGCTACTGTAGTAACTCCTTCAAAAATCTCAATTCCCCAAAAGAGAACTCAAAAAGTAATCAATAAGAAGCAAATGCAAATAATGGCAGAAATCTGTCAAAACAGACCAGCAGGCAGAAACCGATTTTTTTGAACATCTTCTGTTGCTCAAATAAAAAAGTGTTGAACTAACGAAAGTTAGATAACATACTGGGATTTATTCGTAAATTTTGAGGTCAATCCGAGTTACAGAGACTCCTCACGATTTTTTTGGTGGAGGACAGAAATCTGTTTCGGGACAGCAACTCCCCAAATCTCACTTCCCTCTCACTACAAGTCATTCTTGGCACAAAAAACAAACAAAAAGGATAAGAAGAGGTCATTACTGAAGTAATAACTTCCAAGACTCAAGGAAACTCTTGGGTTATCTCCCAACAAGTAATTTTCTTTAACGCCTTTAAGTTAGGCACAAGAAGCAAGAAGAATCAAGTATTTTCAAAAGAGGAAGCATTAACATCAATACTTGCAAAATCTTCAACTATGAAAGGTATCTCATACAAATGGGTTTTGGAGGATCCCTTCTCATCCCTCTTCAGTCTACTACTATCATCAAAAATATTTTCAGGGGAAATCCAATCAAAATTCTTTTCAAAGGCTTCATGCATTCCAACAAGCTTAAAGGGTACGGGTATCTTAAATTCTTATTTAGGCTTAGTTTTATTAGAAATACCCACAACATATACATTTGAGCCTAGCATATTGAAACGCTCAAAGACCTTTTTGGCTTCCCTAGCAACATCATGGAATTTATTTAATAAAGTTTCAAGGATGAATTCCCTCTTTTCAGCATTCTTTTCTTCTTTTAGTTTTAGGAACAAGAATTGTATGAAGGGGTTAAGGCTAACAAACCTAGACTCCAACATATGAACTAAAGAAGCTGCAGCAATCTCATAATTAGGAGCAAGCTCTGCTATATTTATCCTCAATATCCTCATGCTTGCTAACATGATTAAAAAATTCTTCAATATTATATTTCCCAATTATGGAGCCACTACCTATTGCAAGATCTTTCAGGGCGAACTTGGGGAACAACATGGTGAGCTAGAGCAAGGTGGAAACTAGAGTAGGAACTATTTTTTTTTTGTGTTTTTGAAAAAAAGAAAGCAAACCAAACTAGACTATTTTTTTGGGTTTTTTGGAAAATGGAAAACAAAACCAAGCAAAAGAAACAAAGCAAACTAAAAACAAAGTAAAGAGAAAGGAAGTGGAGGACTCCCCTTGTGAAGATGTCCTTAGCCTCCCCGGCAATGGCGCCAGAAATCTTGATGCGTGCACCCAGTGTTGACGTGGGACACTTCGTTCAAAACCCAAGAGCAAGGTGTGATGAGCACAACATCAAGTTTCCCTCAGTAGAGACCGAGGTTATAGAACTAGAAGGAGGAAGGAAACGTCTCAAAGGTGTTGCAAGCAACATGGAAACCTGCACAACAGAAACTCAAGACTTTGTCCCAACGAATCCGTGAGGTTGTCAAGCTCACCAGTTTGCTGTAACAAAGGATTAAACGTATGGTGTGGAAGGTAATGGTTTGCAGCAAGTAAACAAGTAAACAGTGGAAGATGTATCAATGGTAAAGATTGGAACGGGGTCCATAGTTCACTAGAGGTGCTCTCCTTAGATAAACAACATGGCATGAAGGGTAAAAAAATTACAGCAGGGCAATTGACAGGAACTGAGCAAGGCATAACAATGCAATTACTAGTGAGAAAGATCCTATGAGATTCTATTGGGAAATACAACAAGATACATAGACCGCCATCCAACTGCATCTATGACTCGAAGTCCACCTTCAGGTTATCATATGAACCCTCTCCAGTATTAAGTTGCAAGCAATAGACAACTGCTTTAAGCAAAGTGTGTAAGGTAAACAGTCCACATGTTCCATGAACAAGAGACAGTTGTTTTCTCCCTAGTGGCAACAACACATTCTACAACCGAAGAGATTATTGTCACTTCCCTTGGAAACTAGAGGCATGAACCCACTATCGAGCATAAATACCCCCTCTTGGAGTCACTAGCAACTACTTGGCCAAGATAGCCACTAACAACGGAGAGCAGGCAAGATCACAAACAACACAGACATGATAGAATCATAAAGACAAAACTATTAATCAAACCAACATAATAATCTCAATATCCATCGGATCCCCGCAAACAATACATGCATGATTACAAATAGATTAGATCTTCATCATGAACGGAGCTCACAAGATCTATACATAAAAGCACAAAGGATGAAATACAACCATATAGCTACTAATGTACCCATAGTCCAAGGTGGAACTACTCACGCATCATACGGGAGAGAAGGCCTCCGGGATGATCTTCCCTCCGGCAGGGTGCCGGGAAGAACTTCAGACCCCCCCGATCTAGGGACGATGGTGGCGGCGGCTATAGACGGTTTCGTGGAGAGTTGATCAGGTGCTTAGGGTTTCTGCATCAGGGGCTTCTTATAGGCGAAGGGGGAGGCCGAGTTTAACATCCCAAAATTCATGATTTATAAAGTTTGCTTATCATTCATGCATTCTTAAGCATTTGGCCTTTTTAAATAAATTTCCAAAATAAGAAACCATATTTTGCCTATTAACTTTATGCAAGTAAGGCAAGGTTTTTATTTTTACTTTCAAAGTATGGGAATGCTTGGGTTTGATCAGTAATGTTTTGGAATTGAATACAAAGCTTACACAAAATTTTCAAAACAAAATTCTAATATAAAACCATTTTATGCCTATTATCTATAATCATGTTAATGCATGGTTTTATTTTATTTTCCTTTATGTTAAAGTGTTTTGCACTAAACAGTGAGGTTTTATACTCATTTGAGTACAAGGTTTACACTGCAAAAATCCTTAAGAAATTTGAATTCAAACAGATCTAATTTAGCCTTTGAAATTCAAACTAGAAAATCAAAACAGAAAAAGAAAAAGAGAAAAGGAGAAAAAAATAAACACAACAACTTATCTAACCCAACCCAACCCGCGGCCCATCTGACAGCCCACCTAGCCCACCCGGGAAACCCCCTCCCCCTCTCTGTTTCTCACCTAACCGCGCACACCCCTCTCTATGACGGGCAGGCCCCACTGCCACGTCGACCCCGTCGTCAATCTCGCGCTGCAGACCCGCTCGCCGCTGCCGTTTCTTCGCCGGTTGAATTCGAATCAATTGGATTGATTGCGGGCGTAATTTCCTCCCCCGAGCCTGCTACTTAATCCCATTCCTCCCCCGCATCTTTCCCCTCATTCGCCACTGCCTAAGCACCACCAGGCTACCCACACTTGAGCTCACACCGCCGCGACACCGTACGTCTCCGGCGACCAATTCCGATGAGCCTCGAGCGCCCCCTGTCCCCCGTTCATACGAGAATGTTTCTCTGGTCTTTGCGCTTCTTCTGACACCCCTGGTTCGTCTTGTACCGCCCCAGGTCGTCGACTCCGTCAAGCGTTGTGAGCACCTGAGGAAACCATCAACTCCAGCGAGCAATCCTGGTATGAATCGCTCGCCCCTTGACCTCTGGTTCAAACCAACCTTTGTGCCTAGTCTCTGCGCATGTCCTGATGCATTTTGTTTGCACTGGGATGATCCAGGTCGTCACCTCCATCGTCGTTTTCAAAAGCCCGACACTGACCGCGCCTCCGACGAGCTTTCACGACCACAACAGCTCACCCCCGTCCCAGCCAAAGCCACCTCGAGCTTCCTCGCGACTCTGCGATGCTGGTAAGCTACCGCACCACCCCTAGCCCCCTCTAGAATCGCCGGAGCATCGCCGTTAGCTGCATCGCCGCCGTCTGTGCCCTTTGCGCCGCCACTTAATGGTCGAAGCAACGTGCACCGCTAGATCTGCATTGGAGCGTCTAGATTAGATCTGGCGCAAAGCATTTTCTTTAGATCTGGCGCATTGGATATGATTAGATCCAACGAAACGGAAGCACGATCCGCCCGAAGGGGTACCGGCCAATCAGAAGCCGCCGCGTGTCTGGATTTTTCTTTTAAAATCCAGATTTGATTTAATTAGATGATTTAACTTGTAAAATTCATAACTTTTGTTCTGTTTATCCAAAAAATGCAAATAATATATCAATGGATTCACAAAATTAAATCCTACACATCTATGGGCTTAGTTTTGTATTTTGCTTCTGTTAAAATGAAATTTTATGCAGAGACATTTGTAGGCTTATTTTGTGTATAAAAATTATTTAGAAAATGTTTTTAAAGCCAAATTAAGTTTATTTAGTCTCTAAATGTTTATTTTTAGTGTTCAATACTGTTTACTTGTCTTGTTTAGTTTAAGAAAAATCATCATATGGCATTTGCATGCATTCATATGTTTTTGCTTGATTGTTTGGTATATAAATTTGGTGCTATCATTTTATGTGTAGATTTTGGTGCTAGTGGTGATTGTGATCGTGAGGATTGTTGCTACTCCCCCCAACTACCAAGGAAAGTGGTGCTTCATATTTGTTTCCCAATATTTTGACTATGCACTAGTGATATTTTATATAGGACTTGCATGATATTTTTTTCTAAGTATCTATATGCTATGTTATGGGAAATCCTAGTAGTTGTAGTCTTGATAGATTTTTATCTAAGTTATGATACTTGTTATATTGCCATGCTTAGCCTAGCTAGTAGCCAACAAGGGTGGATTATATACATGCTATGGAAAATGTTGCTAAGTCTTTGACTTGTGTTTTACTTAATAAAACAACTAAGTGAATGAATCACCTGGGTGGAATGGTATGTTTGGGTTATGTTGAGTGGTTACACAAGGCCCATATCTATGGTATACCTTGTGTATCACACTTGTGGAAATCCACCTAGGACCAAAGGGATTTGAGATACTTAGTGTTTAGAAGCTTCTAGTGCAACCACATGGCATATGGGCTCTGCCTTGATCATATAGGTTGCAATAACCTAGCCATTTGGGCAGTTGGTGGTAGGGTGATAGGATGGAACGCGTCCATTTGGTCTAAGGGAAGGCTTCTGAAAGGTCTCGTCTCGATGCATGTCGAGTCTTGTGGGGAAAGTGCACCACCTCTCGAGAAGGAAAAATCTAAGTACTTAGCCGTGTCCCTGGCAATGGACAATTGAGCATCAAGACACTGAAGCTATCAAGGATATCCTCATCCCAATTTTCTAAGTTAAAAACTTGTGGTTGAACAAGGGTAAAGGTTCACCAATGTCTATTGGTGGTTCCTTGGGAGTTTTTGTCAAACAAAAACTTAGAGTTTTCAACTGATAGGTAAAACCTATTTTGAGCAAAGCAAGACTAAGCTACACTTAGCCAGATTCATATAGAATTTAGAAACTAAGGTATCACTTGACAATACTATTCCAATGTATTGACCCACTGTGGCTGTAACTTATGATGTTGTAGGTTACTCTGATGAGGATTAGGGTTATGAGTCTACACTCAACATGTTTGCCTGTGGCACATGAAGATGAAGACTTTACTTTATTTTGTTAAGTTGAACTCTTGTACTAGCCTATGGCTATGGAGTTGTAAAAGACTATGTTATCTCTGGAAAGACGATGTAATAATGACCTTTGTATCTGTGTACTTCATCTTAAACTGTGGATGCTAGCATTTGATCCAGGGACTAGCATTACAATCACAGGGACCTTTACCTTTACAAAGGTGGGGTCTTACAGATGGTATCAGAGCACTGTGTTGCCTGTAGGATTATGACCCTAGGTTGGATTAGACTAAGAAACCACTAAGGAAAAGTTTCAACACTTTGTAAAATTCTACACTTGTCTTTTCTTCTCGTAAACTTTTCTAATCTTCTTTCTCATCTCTATTTGTAGATGAACTCCGTCAACGAAGCCATCAGGAAGGGACCACTCATGACCATGACTTTGGAGTGTGAGACGGAGTTTCCCAAGGCACTCAAGAACCTCATGGTTACCATAGGGATACATGGTGCAGCTGTGTACAAGGGATTCCCTGTGATGGATGAAGGAGATGAGTATTGGTGGGTGCAACTTCACTTGTACAAAAACAAGGAAGACAACCGCAAGAGTCGGGATTCTGCATGGTCACCAACTCTGAAATGCACACAACATTCTTTGGCTCTGCAAGAAATGCAGCTTGGAATGCCATCAAGGAGCTTGGTGATAGGCTCAAGTGTAGAATGCTCAACACTCAAAATGACCTTAGATAAGAAAAGAAGCATACCCAAGACTTAGAGGCTACCAACCAACGTCTAAGGGAAGAGATCATAGACTTAATATGGGAGTCTTGTGATCAAGATAGACAGATTGCCACTAAGGATTCCCTGATAACTATTTTGTCTAGTGATTAAGAATTGTAACGTACTCCATTAGTTGGACCGCCATACTTGTTGTTTTACTAGCAAAAATTTGTCTAAGTTATGTTGAACCTTGGTATTTGATTTGGATTTGTGTATGCCATGACTTGTGTGTTTATTGTTAAAAATGTGCTTGTGTTCTATTGTCTTGTGAGTTTTTCTCCACTTGTATTGGTTCTAACCATTCTCTATCTTATACAATAGATGCCTAACATTGTTATCAGCACTGCCGAGGAGTTCAAGGGAACTCGTTTCGGTTCTCGTCTCATGGAGCTCACTAGTGTGCTCAACCTTCCACTTCCTAGTATCACAACACTTCAGCTCACCAAGTTTGAGAGGAAGGACCTTTGGGGCTTCAGAGTCATACAGCCGGGACGCCAGGCAGAGGCACCCACGAAGACTATCACCTTCAAGCTGATGCATGATGACAAGGAGAGAGGCTTAGATGTAGTCATGCAGGAGTTACTTGGACGCCTGGTTGGGAGGCACTCCACCGAGCTTAGAGGTCTCTACTTTCACCCGTTCGGGAGACGCGACGAGTAGGGTGAGGCTATAGAGTACGATGACGCTATTAGAGAGACGATTGAGCCAGTTCGTCTGTACCTTCAGGACCTAGAGGGTCTTATTAGACACCTCGATACGGATAGGACCAACGTCATGCTTAGCAATGACGAGCTCCAGGTTCAGCTGTGGGAGAAGGACAAGATCTTCGTGGAACAAGACGAGATCGTCAAAGAGATGGAGGCCAGATTCGAGAGCCAGGACAAGAAGTTCAAGAGCCAGGAGAAACGAGTCCAAGACAGAAACAAGAAGATCATGGAGATGAAGGATGAGTTAGAGGCCAAGGACTTCAAGCTTGAGCACCAGCAGGGAGTGATTGAGAGGCTTCGCTCACAGAAGAGGGCCCTCAGGGCCAAGATTGAGGCCTTGACCACTAGTGTAGAGGAGTACAAGGCTGCCATGGAGAATGCAGGTCTGGATCTTGTTGACGTGGAGGTCAACATGGAGGAGTAGTGTAGACTACTCGACTATCTTTCATTTATCATACTTTGATTTTTGAGTCGCAATGACCATCCAACATGTGGATGGCTTGCTATGCCGTGTTTGCATTTTTAAAACCTGTTGTTAAGTCGTTCAAACTTTATGTTATTTTGAGCTTGGTTATTGTGTTTGTTTCTATGTGATGTATTGTGCATGTTAAACATCTATGGGTATCTCATTCTTATCCTTATTGAAACCACAGATGCCTCCCCGTCGTGCCAACCCCAACCAAAAAAACAACAATAACATCACTCCCGAGATGCAACAGTTGATGATAGATCAAGATCAACTGATGCAGATGATGACGCAGTTCATGCAGAATCAGAATCAGAACAACAATAACAACAACAACAATCAGAACAATCCACCAGCATTTGACACGCTCACCAGATTTTTGAGACTGAGGCCTGCAAAGTTCTCGGGAACCACTGATCCAATGGTAGCCAATGACTGGTTACATTCAGTGAACAAGGACTTAGTGACTGATGGCTGCACCGACGAGGAAAAAGTCAGGTTTGCAACACATCTGCTCGAGGGACCAGCAGCAACCTGGTGGGATAACTTTTATATCACCACTCCCCTTGAGGATGTGACTTGGGCTATTTTTGAGGATGGATTCCGTACAGCTCACATCTCATCCGAAGTGATGAACTTGAAGAAAAGGAGTTCCACAATATGAAGCAACGTCACTGCAGTGTGGCTGAGTGCATTGAGGAATTCAACAATTTGGCGCGCTATGCACCAGATGAAGTTGATACTGATGCTAAGAGGAAGGAGAAATTCCTCGAAGGACTTAATGATGAGTTAAACCTGCAGCTGTCTGTTGCCTATGTCCCAACCTATCAATCACTTTGTGACAAGGCTACCATCTTGGAAAACAAGATGAAACAGGTTGAGGGTAGAAAGAGGAAGCATAGCTTTAATATGCACAGCTCGGGATCGTCTCACAAGCATTCCCATCATGATGATAATGGAAGTTCTGGATTCCACAAACACGGGAAATACAACAACCACCACAACCACAACCGTCACCATGACAACAAGTATCATCGCATTCATGACAATGACAAGTATAAGAATCACAAGAGTGGGCACAAGAGTCACCACAGTGGGAGTGGAAGTCAGCCTGTAAAGAAAGATCTCAGTCAAGTTGAATGCTTCAAGTGTAAGAAGAAGGGGCACTATGCTAATGAGTGCCCAGAAAAGAAAGTGGAAGGTGCCAAGAAGCCCAATCCCTTCCAAAAGGGACAAGTGAACCACATTAATGTGGAAGAAATATATGAAGAGTCTAATGCCGTGGCTGGTAAGTTCAAACTAAATTCTGTTCCAGCACTTGTTCTTTTTGATACTGGCGTATCGCATTCATTCATATCAAGATCATTTGTTGATAAAAATGGACTTCCAGTTGAAACTATTGGGTGTCCTATAAAAGTAAGCTCTCTCGGTGGAGAAATGATAGTGAACTCTGGATGTCATGATCTAGTGATAGAATTTGGGAAGTATAAGTTTCCCGTTAGTTTGATAATCCTAGATTCCCAAGGATTGGATGTTATTTTGGGAATGGATTGGATGACCAAGTATGAAGGAGTACTAGATTGTTCCAACCGTACTGTCACACTCACAACCCCGGATAATAAAAGGATTAGATTCAAGTCTAACTTTGAATCAAAAGGGAGTAAGCTAAATTCTCTTAAGGGGGTTAGCATAGACAGTGTGCTAATTGTGAGAGAGTATCCAGATGTGTTTCTGGAGGAATTACCTGGAATGCCACCAGATAGAGATGTTGAGTTTCTGATTGACTTGCTGCCAGGATCAGGGCTAGTAGCAAAGAGACCCTACAAGATGTCAGTTGATGAGCTGAAGGAACTCAAGAAACAGCTTGGAGAACAGTTACAAAAAGGATTTATTCAACCAAGTTCTTCATCTTGGGGTGCACCAGTTTTGTTTGTTGAAAAGAAAGATAGAAGTCAAAGGTTATCCATAGATTACCGTTCACTCAATGAGGTAACTATCAAGAACAAATATCATTTGCCTAGAATCAATGATTTGTTTGATCAGTTAGAAGGACCCCGTGCGTTCTCAAAGATTGACCTTCGATCAGGATATTTTCAACTTAAGATTAGAGAAAAAGACATACCTAAGACTGCTTTCACCACTAGGTATGGATTGTATGAGTACACCGTGATGCCATTTGGTTTGACAAATGCACCAGCCTACTTCATGAATATGATGAACAAAGTGTTCATGGAATTTCTTGACAAGTTTGTTGTCGTATTCATCGATGACATTTTGATCTACTCCAAGAGCAAATAAGAGCATGGAGAACATTTACGTTTGATACTTGAGAAACTTAGGGAGCATAAGCTGTATGCCAAATTCAGCAAGTGCGAATTCTGGCCGAATGAAGTCGGATTTCTCGGACATATTGTGTCAGGAGATGGTGTAGCGGTTGATCCCGCAAAAGTGTCAGCTATAACTGAGTGGGAATCTCCTAAGTCAGTGAAAGAAGTACGAAGTTTCCTTGGCTTGGTAGGATATTATAGAAGACTCATTGAGAATTTCTCAAAGGTAGCTAATCCAATGATGGAGTTACTTAAGAAAGACAAGAAATTTGATTGGACTGAAGGATGTGAACTCAGTTTCCAAGAGTTGAAGAAGAGACTAGTGACAGCTCCAGTCTTATGTCTGCTAGATTTGTAAAAAGATTTCCAAGTGTATTGTGATGCATCTCACCAAGGATTAGGTGCAGTTTTGATGCAAGAAGGGAAAGTTGTGGCTTATGCCTCGAGACAACTCAAAACTCATGAAGTGAATTATCCTACTCATGATTTGGAGTTAGCTTTTGTTGTCCATGCACTCAAAACATGGAGACATTATCTTTTGGGAAAGCGTTGCGAAGTGTTCACAGATCACAAGAGTCTAAAATATATCTTCACCCAGAAGGAGATCAATATGAGACAAATAAGATGGCTAGAACTTATCAAGGATTATGACTTGAGTTTGCAATACCACCCTGGTAAAGAAAATGTTGTAGCGGATGCATTAAACCGTAAAGTTTATGTGAATGGCCTCACTAAGGGAGAATTGCCAGATGATCTATGTGCCTAATTCAAAGAGCTTAGATTGGAGATAGTGCTTGAGGGACATCTCATGTCATTGGATGTTCAACCCACATTGTTGGACAGGATCACAGAAGCCCAAAATATGGACAAGGAAGTTGAAGAGATTAAGGGAAAAATTAGCAAGGGGAAATCCAAAGGATTCCATGAAGACGAACAGGGTACTTTATGGTATGGAAAACGTATCTGCATTCCGCAAGGTCCGGAACTTCGGAAACTGATTTTACAAGAAGCACACAACTCACCATATTCCATCCATCCAGGTAATACCAAAATGTACATGGATGTGAAGGAAAGATTTTGGCGGAATAATCTCAATAAGGACATCACAGAGCATATTGCTTTGTGTGATGTGTGTAGTAGAGTGAAAGTGAAACATTAGAAACCAGCAAGATTGTTACAACCACTACCTATTCCTGATTGGAAGTGGGACAAGATTGGCATGGATTTCATCACCGGACTGCCAAGGACTAGATCAGGATATGATTCTATTTGGGTCGTGCTAGATCTCCTAACTAAAGTGGCTCATTTCATACCCGTGAAGACAACCTATACAAGCGTAAATTAGCCAAGATTTATATGAATAGGATTGTGTGTCTGCATGGAGTACCCAAGAGTATTGTGTCAGATAGAGGAACTCAATTCATTTCACATTTTTGGAGGCAACTGCATGAATCATTGGGAACAAGATTAGAGTTTAGCACAGCTTTTCATCCTCAAACTGATGGACAGACAGAAATGACCAACCAGATTCTGGAGGATATGTTGAGGGCATGTGCCCTAGACTATGGTGTTAGTTGGGATGAAAGTCTGACTTACGCAAAATTCTCTTACAATAACAGCTATCAAGCCATTATTGAGATGGCACCGTTTGAATTTCTCTATGGAAGAAAGTGTACTACACCATTACTATGGAGTGGTGTTGGAGAAAGAAATTTGTTCGGGCTAGAACTAATCAAAGAAGATGAAGAGAAAGTCAAGTTGGTAAAGGACAGATTGAAAATAGCACAGTCCCGACAGAAGAGCTACGCAGACCTAAAGCATAGAGAAGTCACCTATGAGGTGGGTGATAGAGCTTACCTTAGAGTTTCACCACTTCGTGGAGTGAAGAGATTTGAAATCAAAGGAAAATTGGCTCCAAGATATATTGGACCATTCAGGGTCTTAAGTCGCAAAGGAAAAATGGCCTATGAAATTGATCTGCCTGAATCATTGTCTGCAGTTCACAATGTGTTTCACGTAAGTCAGTTGAAGAAATGCCATCCAGAGATGGAAGAGACTTCTTTGAAGGATACTATACCTTTGGAAGAGGTTCATTTGGAAAGTGATCTCACTTACGAAGAGAAACCTATCAAGATTCTTGAGACTGTAGAAAGAGTTACTCGTACTAAGACTATCAAGTTTTGCAAAGTTCAGTGGAATCATCATTCCGAAGAGGAAGCAACTTGGGAAAGAGAAGATGACCTTCAGAAAGATCACCCTCACCTATTTGCTAGCCAATCCGAATCTCGAGGGAGAGATTCACCTTAAGGGGGTTAGATTTGTATTATCCCAAAAATCATGATTTATAAAGTTTGCATATCATTCATGCATTCTTAAGCATTTGGCCTTTTTCAATAAATTTCCAAAATAAGAAACCATATTTTGCCTATTAACTTTATGCAAGTAATGCAAGGTTTTTATTTTTACTTTCCAAGTATGGGAATGCTTGGGTTTGGCCAGTAATGTTTTGGAATTGAATACAAAGCTTGCACAAAATTTTCAAAACAATATTCTAATATAAAACCATTTTATGCCTATTATCTATAATCATTTTAAGGCATGGTTTTATTTTATTTTCCTTTATATCAAAGTATTTTGGACTAAACAGTAAGGTTTTATACTCATTTGAGTACAAGGTTTACACTGCGAAAATCCAAAAGAAATTTGAATTCAAACAGATCTAATTTAGCCTTTCAAATTCAAACTAGAAAATCAAAACAGAAAAAGAAAAAGTGAAAAGGAGAAAAAAATAAACACAGAAACCTATCTAACCCAACCCGCGACTCATCTAATAGCCCACCTAGCCCACCCGGGAAACCCCCTCCCCCTCTCTGTTTCTCACCTAACCGCGCACACCCCTCTCGCTGACGGGCAAGCCCCACTGCCACGTCGACCCCGTCGTCAATGTCGCGCTGCAGACCCGCTCGCCGCTGCCGTTTCTTTGCCGGTTGAATTCGAATCAATTGGATTGATTGCGGGCATAATTTCCTCCCCCGAGCCTGCTACTTAATCCCCTTCCCCCCGCACATTTCCCCTCATTCGCCACTGCCTAAGCGCCACCAGGCTGCCCACACTTGAGCTCACACCGCCGTGGCACCGTACGTCTCCGGCGACCAATTCCGGTGAGCCACGAGCGCCCCTGTTCCCCGTTCACACGTGAATGTTTCTCTGGTCTTTGCGCTTCTTTTGACACCCCTGGTTCGTCTTGTACCGCCCCAGGTCGTCGATTCCGTTAAGCGTTGCGAGCACCCGAGGAAACCATCAACTCCGGCGAGCAATCCTGGTATGAATCACCCGCCCCTTGGCCTCTGGTTCAAACCAACCTTTGAGCCTAGTCTTTGCACATGTCCTGATGCATTTTTTTTGCACTTGGATGATCCAGGTCGTCGCCTCCGTCGTCGTTTTCAAAAGCCTGACACTTACCGCGACTCCGACGAGCTTTCACGGCCACAACAGCTCACCCCGTCCCAGCCAAAGCCACCTCGAGCTTCCTCGCGACCCTGCGACGCTGGTAAGCTACCACACCGCCCCTAGCCCCCTCTAGAATCGCCGGAGTGTCACCGTTAGCCGCATCGCCGCCGTCTGTGCCATTTGCGCTGCCACTTAATGGTCGAAGCAACGTGCACCGCTAGATCTGCATCAGGGCGTCTAGATTAGATCTGGAACGAAGCGTTTTCTTTAGTTCTGGCGCGTTGGATTTGATTAGATCCAATGGCGCGGAAGCACGATCCGCCCCGAAGCGGTACAGGCCAATCAGAAGCCGCCGCGTGTCTGGATTTTTCTTTTAAAGTCCAGATTTGATTTAATTAGATGATTTAACTTGTAAAATTCATAACTTTTGTTCTGTTTATCCAAAAAATTCAAATAATATATCAATGGATTCACAAATTAAATCCTACATATCTATTGGATTAGTTTTGTATTTTGCTTCTGTTAAAATAGAATTTTATGCAGATACATTTGTAGGCTTATTTTGTGTATAAAATTATTTAGAAAATGTTTTTAAAGCAAAATTAAGATTATTTAGTCTCTAAATGTTTATTTTTAGTGTTCATTACTGTTTACTTGTATTTTTTAGTTTATGAAAAATCATCACATGGCATTTTCATGCATTCATATATTTTTGCTTGATTGTTTGGAATATAAATTTGGTGATATCATTTTATGTGTAGATTCTAGTGGTGATTGTGATTGTGAGGATTGTTGGCACTCCGCCAACTACCAAGGCAAGCGGTGCTTCATATTTTTGTCCCAATATTTTGACTATGCACAGTGATATTTTGTATAGGAATTGCATGATATTTTTGCTAAGTATCTATCTGCTATGTTATGGGAAATCCTAGTAGTTGTAGTCTTGATAGATTTTTCTCTAAGTTATGATACTTGTTATATTGACATGCTTAGCCTAGCTAGTAGCCAACAAGGGTGGATTATATACATGCTATGGAAAATGTTGCTAAGTCTTTGACTTGTGTTTTACTTAATAAAACAACTAAGTGAATGAATCACCTGGGTGGAATGGTATGTTTGGGTTATGTTGAGTGGTTACACAAGGCCCATATCTATGATCTCCTCATCCCAATTTCTAAGTTAAAAACTTGTGGTTGAACAAGGGTAAAGGTTCACCAATGTATATTAGTGGTTCCTTGGGAGTTTTTGTCAAACAAAAACTTAGAGTTTTCAACTGATAGGCAAAACCTATTTTGAGCAAAGCAAGCCTAAGCTATACTTAGCCAGATTCATATAGAAGTTAGAAACTATTATTCTACTAAGGTATCACTTGCCAATACTATTCCAATGTATTGACCCACTATGGTTGTAACTTGTGATGTTGCAGGTTACTCTGATGAGGATTAGGGTTATGAGTCTACACTCAACATGTTTGCCTGTGGCACATGAAGATGAAGACTTTACTTTATTTTGTTAAGTTGAACTCTTGTACTAGCCTATGGCTATGGATTTGTAAAAGACTATGTTATCTCTAGAAAGACGATGTAATAATGACCTTTGTATCTGTGTACTTCATCTTAAACTGTGGATGCTAGCATTTGATCCAGGGACTAGCATTACAATCATAGGGACCTTTACCTTTACAAAGGTGGGTTCTTACACCGAGGCGGTGGCCAGGGGCCCCACACCCTGCCTAGGCGCGGGGCAGGGCCCACCCGCGCCTAGGGGGGTCTGGGCGCCCTGGCTCGCCTCTCCGTCTCCCCTTTGGACTTCTTGTTCCCCACGAAAAGTTATTGACTTTGGCTTTTGTCCCGTCCAATTCCGAGAATATTTCTTTACTAGCTTTTCTGAAACAAAAAACAACAGAAAACAGGCAACTAGCACTATGGCAGCTTGTTAATAGGTTAGTAACAGAAAACATGTAAAAAGCACCTCAAAGTGTAGACAAAGAAAAGCAAAGTAGATAGTAACAAGCGTGGAACATCAAAAATTATAGATACGTTTCTGACGTATCAGGGCTTGTTTGAGCCCATAGAGATCCTTATCAAGTTTGTAGACATGGTTTGGGAAGTTGGGATCCTCGAACCCCAGGGGTTGCTGTACATATACCAACTCATGCAATGGACCATTAAGAAATTTGATGTCTATGGACTTCTATTCTTGTAGATAGTTGTTGGGCCTCCAAGTGCAGAGGTTTGTAGAACAGCATCAAGTTTCCCTTAAGTGGATTACCCAAGGTTTATTGAACTCAGGGAGGAAGTGGTCAAAGGTATTCCCTCTCAAGCAACCCTACAATCAAGATACAAGAAGTCTCGTGTGTCCCCAACACACCCAATATAGGTGCACTAGTTCGGCGAAGAGATAGTGAAATACAAGTGGTAACGGTGCCAGAAAATAGCTTGACGGTGAGTCAAAGACTAAAGGCAACAAGAAGGAAGCAAGCAAACATGCAATAGATCTAGTAGCAAACAGTGTTTCAATGCTTAGAAACAAGTCCTAGGGATCATACTTTCACTAGTGAACACTCTCTCATATAAATATCCTCTTTTCATGATACTACTCTTAACTACTCTCTGGTTGGACACTCTAATCCAAGGTAGGGCTATAACAACACACCTCAAAGTCCGCCTTCCCCAATCTAGATAACCCCACACTGTCACCTTGAGCACTAGATGGTTCCAACAAACACCACAATTTCATAGAGACATCCAACTCCAAATATAACTCACAACAAATATTCAATCTAGCCAAAGTGCAACACACGCTATGCCCGCTGTCACTTTCACACACGTGGGGAAAAGCATAGATCTATTAAGGGCCTGTTTGGATGTACTTATTTATGACTTTTTTGCTTTTGGCTTATAAGCCACAAAAGCACCTAAATAGGTGATTTTTATTTTGGCTTTTGGCTTATACCATCATACTACTATGTTCAGTTAAAAGACAAAAGCCAAAGCCAAAAGCACCTATTTTGGTGCTTTTGTGGCTTATAAGCCAAACTCCAAAAGCAAGATTTAAGCCCAACCAAACAGGCCCTAAAGAACAAAGAGTATTTATGTAGACTCAAGCCTAAGTGCCACCATGGCATGCACGCTGTCACTTTCACACACATGGGGAGAGCAGAGATCTAATGAAGCACTTGAGTAGCAAGGTAGATCTACTTGATTACAAAGCTCATGACCACAACAAGATCATGCATAGAGAGAGAGATGAACACATAGCTACCGGTAGAGACCTTAGCCTCGAGGAAGAACTACTCCCTCCTCATCATGGGAATCAGCAACAGTGATGGAGATGGTGGTGGAGATCGATGGAGATGGCTCCGGGGGCACTTCCCCTTCCCGGCAGGGTGCCAGAACAGAGACTTTCTGTCCCCTGAATCTCCCCTTCGGTGGCGGTGGCGCAACAAAGGTTTTTGTGGATTTCTTCTGGATGCCTTAGGGTTTTTGGGTCAGAGGCTTCTTATAGGCGAAGGGGGAGGCCGAGGAGGCGGCCAGAGATCCCACACCCTCCCTAGGCACGGGCCAGGCTTGGCCGCGCCCAGGGAGGGTCTGGCCACCCTCTGGTGCCTCTCTGTCCCTCCTTCTAGATTCGTGTCCCTCACGGAAAGTTATTGACTTAGGCTTTTGTCCCGTCCAATTCCGAGAATATTGATTTTCTGCCTTTCTGGAACCAAAAACAGGAGAAAATAGGCAACTGGCACTGTGGCAACTTGTTAATAGATTAGTTCCAGAAAATATATAAAAACACCTCAAAGTATAGATAAAACATAAGACAAATGATACAAAACAAGCATTTAGGATCAAAAATTATAGATACGTTTCCGACGTATCAAGCATCCCCAAGCTTAACTCCTGCTCGTCCTCGAGTAGGTAAGTGATAAAAAAATAATTTTGGAGGTGACATGCACCATCAAAACGAAGATGAAACCATTTGCAAGCATTGAAAGCTGGGATCAAAGAACTCTAAACATGTGCATGAAAGATGGAGTTCTAACAATAGGACATAGTAACTATGCATGCAACATGACAAGCTACAAACAAAGATCATGAATAATATGCATTGAAAAACGTTTGTTTGTTTCACATACAGAAAACATAGCATAGTGTCATTCAGCTTATCCCTCATAGAGTAGCAATATATATGCATAGAACACCTTCAAAGTTCACAAGGGTGACTAGAAACAAATAGCACAAGAACAAGTAATATCACAATATGCATCAATCAATAAGATTTGGAACACTGCACACAGAATGACAACTATGATCTCTTAATGGTGCCTAAAGGTAGAAGGTGGTGACTCAATAGTGGTGGAAGAAAGACCTTTTATAAAGGAAGCCGGGATTTCAAGTTTCAAAAAGAGCTTCCAAAAATTATGGTACTTGTTAGCTTTCAGCCCTCATTGCCCCTATCATAAGCATCTTGAAGTGATTAAGGTTAAAGTGGCAAAGATGGAGTATATGCTTGACGAAGTATAATTTGGCAATCTCAAGTCCCTTGAATACAAGGGCCACACCTCATGCATACTCAACTTTGGGTCCAGGTAAGTTCTTGTCATTTTAAGTATTTGCATATCATTGAGAACCGCTAACGGGGTACCCTTGCACATGGTACAGGAGCTTTTCCATAACTAAAATGACAAGGCAAACAGACAATGAGCATCTCAGCAATCTTCTTATTTACCATGGGAATATTGTGCTTTTTTCTCTCTTTCCTCTTTTCTCAATGTGTCTCTTTTTTTATAAGAAGAATGCTTCATAGATGTCACTATGGTGATGCTGCAAGTTTCCACCATGATTAGCCATGGCTTAGGCTAGCGGCCTAGGCGTTTCTCTAACACAGGATACAAACTCCATGGACTTACAAGTTCCCTTTTTATTTCACACCGGTGACATCCATAGACAAAAGAGCATGATATCAACTGAGTACAAAGTACAAGTGCAATGTTGAAAACGTTCCCCGTGACAGCATGGTTCTGCTAATTCCAACGTATAAGTGCAAGCATATACAACATAGATGACACAATGGTTCAAGTTTATTAGGGGCAAAGAATATAAAGTGTGCCATTAAGTTTGTGAGGGCTTTAATCACTAAGTTGTCACATAACAAAATACTTTTTAATTAGAAGATAGCCGAAAACAAGAATATACTTGTAATGGTGTAACACACCATGCATAGGAATTTGTAGTGGACACTTTGGAATAACTTGGCTTCTTGGGAGTTGGAAGCATGAGTAGAGCTTACTCATACAAGTGGAGGCTAGCAAAATACTGGGAGCGACCAACTAAGAGAGCAATAATGGCCATAATCATGTAGAGCGACAAAACATTACTAATCAAAGCATAGAGTGGTACTACAAGTGAAGGACTAAATGATCATAAAGGCTATGGTGACTTGTTCACAGTCATAACATGGTGTGATCATGTGCCAAGTCAACCCAAACAAAGCATCAAAGGAGAATACCGCAATACTATGCTTTTGTATGCTAAAACAACGCATGATTCCTTCAAGGCACATTAAGCAATCCTAATTGTTTGGAACAAGTCATGCTACAACAATAATCACTAAGCATAAGATCAAAACAACACCCAGCATGTCATGCTAAAGTCTAAGTCACAGTCAATGCAAGCTCCTCTTGCACTTACAAGCAAGAACTTACTACACCTTTCCAACACCAAGCAACTTATTTGAAACAACTCACAAAGATAATAATCAATAAATATCAGTGAGCTTGTCTCACAAATCCACAAAGAAGAAATAAAAAGTTCTAAGCTGAAAGCACAATAAAACTAAGGCTAAACACAGTGCTAGCAAAAGTGAACACTCACAAAACAATAAGAGTGAAAACTAGAGTGTTCTGGGCAATGGAAACAGAGTGTGTCTCTCAAAACGAAGTGTGGTATAACCAACCAACTTACTCAAGCAAACTAAGCAAATGAAAACCAAAAACGAAAACTAAGATGCTCCAAGAACAACACAACAATGCATGAAACGATAAAAATGAAGTGTCTAGAAAGACCTGAGCTTTTTATTGATGAAGAAGGGGATGCCTTGGGCATCCCCAAGATTTGACGCTTGTACCTCTTGGAAATTTCTTGGGGTGACACCATGGTGGAATCCCCAAGTTTGAGCTTTTGTCAATTCTTTATCTCATTACATCATTCTCTCTCTACACCTGAAATGTTTTCCTTCATACAAAACTTCACACAATCTTCATTAGCAACATTAGTTTATTCAAAAGATATTAGACCTCTGGCAAAGCTTTGGAACAGCAAGGCTTTTCACTAAAAACACAATCTACTGTAGTAACTCTTTCAAAAAGCTCAATTTTCCAAAAAGAACCCAAAAAGGAATCAATAAGAAGCAAATGCAAATAATGGCAAAAATCTGTCAAAACAGGCCAGCAGGTAGAAACCGATTTTTTAGAAGACCTTCTATTTCTAAAATCAAAAAGTATTGAACTAATTAAAGTTATCTAACATACTGGGGGATTTATTTGTAAATTTTGAGCTCAATACGAGTTACAGAGACTCCTCACGAATTTTTATGGTGGAGGACAGAAATCTTTTTTAGGACAGCAACTCCCCAAATCTTACTTCCCTCTCATTAGAGGTCATTCTTGGCACAAAAAGCAAACAAAAAGGATAAGGAGAGGTCATTACAGAAGTAATAACTTCCAAGACTCAAGAAAATTCTTGGGTTATCTCCCAACAAGTACTTTTCTTTAACGCCTTTAAGTTAGGCTTGATAGTTTGAGAAGATGCTCACATAACAAATATGAATTGAATCAAAAGAGAGCATCAAGAAGCAAATTCAAAACAAATTTAAGTCTATCCCACTTCCTATGCATAGGAATCTTGTAAAGAAATAAGTCATGAAAGCACAAAGCAACAAGCATAGGAAAGCAAAACAAGTGCAACTTCAAGACTTTCAACATAAAGAGGGGAAACTTAATATTATTGAGATGCATAAAACCATGTTTCCCTCTCTCATAATAACTTTTAGTAGCATCATGAATAAAATTAACAATATAACTATCACATAAAACATTATTATCATGATCCACATGCATAAAATGATTATTACTCTCCACATAAGCATAGTCATTAATTGTAGTGGGAGCAAATTCAACAAAATAGCTATCAATACTATTCTCATCACCATAATCATCAAATATAGGAGGCATATTGTAATCACAATAATTTTTCTCCTCAATAGTAGGTGGACTGAAAATATCATACTCATCATTGTAATCATCATATATAGGAGGTTTGGTCTCATCATAAGCAATAGAATAGCTATCTTCCAAAGCTGGGGAACTAAAAAGATCATTTTCATAAACACTAGCTTCCCCAAGCTTAGAGTTTTCCATAGCATTAGTAACAATGGTGTCCAAAGAATTCATACTAATAACAATGCTATTAGCTTGCAAATAAAGCTCCATAGGTTTTTTAATTTTCTCTTCAAACACTTCATGTCCTAACTCAAGATAAACGCTATAAAGATCTCTATTTTTTTGTTATTTTCCATTAAGCCTAACTAGTGAAAACAAGAAACAAAAAGATAAAACTTCAGAATCTAAAGGAAATAACTTCGAGAACTCACATTGGAGGATGTGAGTACCTTTTAACTTACCTCCCCGACAACGGCGCCAAAAAAGAGCTTGATGTCTACGCACTTCTATTCTTGTAGACAGTTGTTGGGCCTCCAAGTGCAGAGGTTTGTAGAACAGCAACAAGTTTCCCTTAAGTGGATTACCCAAGGTTTATCGAACTCAGGGAGGAAGTGGTCAAAGGTATTCCCTCTCAAGCAACCCTGCAATCAAGATACAACAAGTCTCTTGTGTCCCCAACACACCCAATATAGGTGCACTAGTTCGGCGAAGAGATAGTGAAATACAAGTGGTAACAATGCCAGAAAATAGCTTGACGGTGAGGCAAAGACTAAAGGCAACAAGAAGGAAGCAAGCAAACATGCAACAATTCTAGTAGCAAACGGTGTTTCAATGCTTAGAAACAAGGCCTAGGGATCATACTTTCACTAGTGATCACTCTCTCATATAAATATCCTCTCTTCATGATACTACTCTTAACTACTCTCTGGTTGGACACTCTAATCCAAGGTAGGGCTATAACAGCACACCTCAAAGTCCGCCTTCCCCAATCTAGATAACCCCACACTGTCACCTTGAGCACTAGATGGTTCCAACAAACACCACAATTTCATAGAGACATCCAACTTCAAATATAACTTATAACAAATATTCAATCTAGCCAAAGTGCCACACACAGTATGACCGCTGTCACTTTCACACACGTGGGGAAAAGCATAGATCTATTAAAGCACAAAGATTATTTATGTAGACTCAAGCCTAAGTGCCACCATGGCATGCACGCTGTCACTTTCACACACATGGGGAGAGCATAGATCTAATCAAGCACTTGAGTAGGAAGGTAGATCTACTTGATTACAAAGCTCATGACCACAACAAGATCATGCATAGAGAGAGATGAACACATAGCTACCGGTAGAGCCCTTAGCCTCGAGGAAGAACTACTCCCTCCTCATCATGGGAATCAGCAACGGTGATGGAGATGGTGGTGGAGATCGACGGAGATGGCTCCGGGGGCACTTCCCCGTCCCGGCAGGGTGCTTGAACAAATACTTTCTGTTCCCCGAATCTCCCCTTCGGTGGTGGCAGCGCAACAGAGGTTTTCGTGGATTTCTTCTGGATGCCTTAGGGTTTTTGGGTCAGAGGCTTCTTATAGGCGAAGGGGGAGGCCGAGGAGGCGGCCAGAGGGCCCACACCCTCCCCAGGCGCGGGCCAGGCTTGGCCGCGCCTAGGGGGTCTGGCCACCCTCTGGTGCCTCTCCGTCCCTCCTTCTGGATTCGTGTCCCTTACGTAAAGTTATTGACTTTGGCTTTTGTACCGTTCAATTCCGAGAATATTGATTTTGTGCCTTTCTGTAACCAAAAACAGGAGAAAACAGGCAACTGGCACTATGGCAACTTGTTAATAGGTTAGTTCTAGAAAATATATAAAAACACCTCAAAGTATAGACAAAACATAAGACAAATGATACAAAACTAGCATGGAGCATCAAAAATTATAGATACATTTCCGACGTATCAAAATGCACTTTCTACATCCATTTATTGTAATTGAAAGTTATGATTCCGCATAAGAAAGAAGGATACAAATGGACTCAAGGCGAGCCACGAGTGCATATGTCTCATCATAATCAATTCCTTCAATTTGAGAGAACCCTTGTGCCACCAATGTTGCCTTGTTCCTCACAACAATTCCATGCTCATATTGCTTGTTCTTGAATATCCACTTGGTGCCTATAACATTGCAGCAATCTTTAGGCTTTTTAACTAACTTCCATACTTTGTTTCTCTCAAAGTTGTTGAGCTCTTTATGCATTGCTTCCAACCAATCCGAATGTTCAAGAGCATCCCATACTTTCTTTGGTTCCAGCATGGAAATGTGTGCTTGGTGTTCACTCAAACTCTTCAATTGGCCTCTAGTGGACATCCCTCTCCTTAGATCCCCAACCACATTCTCTAGAGTGTGGTCTCTTAATTCCAACATTCTATCCACTCTAGCTTGGCGACGAGTTTCGATCTCCTTGTTGATTCTTATGGGGATCTCTTCATCATTTTGGTCCTCGTCTTGACCATTAACTTGAACTTGATCATCATCGGAATCATTCTCTTCATCAAGAGGCAAATATTGACCTTGGTCTTGATCATGCACACTTCTAGACATGCGTTGAGCTGATCTTATGGCAGATTGTATAGATCTTCCTTATGAAATAGACTGCGCAACGATGGACATTTTGGAAAATGGAGACTCAAGCTCCTCCTGGCTAGAGGTTTCACCCTAATCAACTTGTTGAGGGTCCAAAACTTGTCTTTGGCTTGGGTCATTGTCCTCCTCGATAGGAGCTTGTTGATGTTGTGAAGATGAGGGATCCACTTGAGTAGAGTATAGTTATTCTCGATACGCCATAAGGGGTTCCTCAATGGGGCGGATGAATCCCGCACCCATTCTTCCTATGGCATCCTGAGGCATTTCATCATCTACGTCACAAACATCAACACGCCCCCCTTGGGGACCATCATATTCTTCAAAAACCACACTACAAGATTCTATGACAGTTCTAGAGAGCTTGTTATAGATTCTATAAGTGCGGGATTCGAGACCATAACCAACAAAAATACCCTCTAATGCTTTGGAATCAAATTTGGACAAACGAACACCCTTTATGCGATAGAAACACTTACAACCAAACACCCAGAAGTATGAAACATTGGGCTTGTTACCGGTAAGAATTTCATTTGGAGTCTTGATCAATTCTTTGTGGAGATAGAGCCGGTTTGATGCATGGCATGCGGTCGAGATTGCTTTAGCCCAAAAATTGTATGGATATTTAAACTCTGCCAACATGGTCCTTGCCATATCAATAAGAGTTCGGTTCTTCCTCTCAGCTACACCATTTTGTTGAGGGGTATATGAAGCGGAATATTGGTGTTTTATCCCCTCATCACTAAGAAATCCATTCAAGGTGTAGTTCTTGAAGTCGGTGCCGTTGTCACTCCTTATTATCATCACCGGGACATTGTGTTGACGTTGAGCCATGTTGATGATGTCAATGAAGTTTTCTTGGGTCTCACTTTTTAGCTTGAAGAAACATACCCATGTGTATCTTGAGTAGTCATCAACAATCACCAAACAATATTTCTTCCCACCAAGACTTGCATGTGATGGAGGACCAAAGAGATCCTCTTGAACTTGATGTAGTTCTTCGGCTTGTGGGGAGAATCATGCATCTTTCCTTCAACACAAGCCCTGCATACATGATCTTTGGCAGAAAAAACATTTTCTTTTAGTCCAACAATATGGCCATCCTCATGGAGACTTTGCAAAGTTCTCATGTTGACATGGGCTAGACGGTGATGCCATAACCAACCCACATCGTCCTTTCTAAATAAGCACATCGCACTTGTAGTGGTTTTCCCCCAAAAGTCTAGCATATACAAGTCATTTTTGACATACCCACCGAAAGCAACCTTTAGAGACTTGCTCCACATGAGGACCACAATATCATTATCAATGAAGACAGAAAATCCCATCTTTCCAAGTGCACGGACTGAAAGTAAATTATAGCCAAGGGTCTCAACAAGCATGACATCCATGAGAGTAATATCGTGGGCAACCACAACCTTGCCAAAACCCATTACCTTAGACTTTGACTTGTCGGCATATGTCACGGATATTTGATCATCATTTGGTCTCAACTCATTGAAAATAGATGTGCTTCCGGTCATATGACTTGTGCATCCACTATCAAGCACCCAATTTTGACCCTCCAGAAGCATAGGTCTACAAAATACCAAACTAGTTTTTAGGTACCCATTTTTCAATGGATCCTCTTTTGTTAGCATCAAGGGTCTTGGGAACCCAAATAGACCAAGCAATATGACCATCAAATGGGCCAACATATTGTGCATACACATCACCATAGTAATCACGCATTAAAACATAGTGAGGGTTAGCACTTCCCGCAAAGTCATCACGAGACATAGTTTTGCCACTTGTGGTCTTACTACCTATAATGGCCTTGCATTTTTATTGTGTGGGCTTGTCCTTCTTCTTCTTGGCTTTGGAGACAAAGTCAATGCCCCCTTTTTCACCATTTGGCCTCTGCTTACTCAAGAGGTCATCAATGGACTTGTTTCCTTTGGGAAAGGTGGCCTTAGCTAGCTCCCCCTTCAACCTAGCATTTTCTTCAAGTATACTTGTACAACTAGAAGGAATGAAAGTACTAGGTGGAGAAATATTGTTCAATTGAGTTTGAAGCTTTTCACGAGACTTTGTGAGTAAAAAGAGTTCACTCTCCAAGGCCTTGTGAGCCTTGTCAAGCATCCTAAAGTCATCGGCAAGTTTTTCATGAACAACACCAAACTCAATCTTGTCCGTTTTAGCCTTTTTTATATTTAGCAATAGCATGGTCACGTTCCTTGATGAGTTTATTAATAATTATGTCATTTTCCTCATTAAGCCCTTCAACTTTTATTTCAAGAGACACCCTAGTCTCTTGTTCTTCTTCTAGAGCATTATTTAGAGCTTCTACCTCAACCATTTGCTCTCTTCCTAGTTTACATCTCTCATCAAGAAGCTCTTGTGTGTGAGAAAGTTGATTTAAGAGGTCCACAAAATGTTTCTTGTGATCCCCTTGCAAGTTAGTGATAAACACATCAAAAGAAACTAATTCCTTTTTGACCTCAAGAGATATCTCACCATCAAATTCATCATCAACCAAGGAGGAGGGGTGTGACGATGATAATACCTCCGGTCCTCTTGCCATAAGGCAAGTGACGTTCTTGTTGGAGATATTCTCAGTTGGAGAGTAGAAGAGGGAGAATGTAGGGGTAGAAGTAGTGGCAAGAGCAACCACACCACTTGATGTTTCCTCTTCTTCATCTTGATCTTCATCATCATCATTGTCGAAGGAGAATTCTTCATGTGTTATCAAGACAATTTCACCCAACTTCTTGTTGGTGGGATTCTTCTTGATGAAGGGTTTCTTGAAAGGAGCTTTGGAGGTTTTCTTCAACACAAGTTTACCCCCATGATATTCACTTCTATCATAGGGACACCAAACAACAAAGTGATAGCGATCACCACAATTAAAGCAAGTTCTCAATTTCGACCCATTGTCTCTTCTCCCATTAGGGTTGCTTCTTCATTGCATCTCCATATTGGCCTTGGAGGGGTCTTTCCAAAAGTTTCTTGCATATAAGGCTATACATTCACCATGAGAAACTTTGACATCATCGAGGTGGCCCATAGATAAACCTTCAACACTTTCATCTTCATCCACATACTCCACAACTTTGGCTTTATGGCAAGGTTGACGCCATTGCTCATTCCAATGGCTCGAGCATGGGCATCTTTGGCATTCTTGGAGGCAACCTTGAAATAGGCCAAATCTTGCATAACTTCATTGGAGGTCATGAGATGGTAGTTGTTCCTTCCTTGTAGACTCTTCAAGTCGGTGGGCTCAAAGGGCATGCGTGCACTCACATGTTTCCTTTTTATTCAAGAATCATCAACATGTGAGGCACTCACATTCCTAAAGGTGATGGCAATGGACTTGAGCCCTTGATACATGTATTCATGATCTTCACCATCCTTCACATAGAAGCCTTGTGTAGAGGTCCCAACATGATAAGGTAGAGATCCCTGTGTTTACAATGCTAGTCCCTGTATCAATAGCTAGCATCCACAGTTTAAGATGTAATATCAAGAAACAAAGGTCATAATACAACTTTATAACCAGGAATAAAATATTTCATTTCATCTTACATAGCTCATTTGGCTATCTTATTACAATGCAGCAGAAATAACTATGTAGCATGGAGTCCTTCATCTTCAAAGTGCCACATGCAATCATGTTGGTTGCAGACTTGTAATCCTAATCAACACACTTCACTAACATCAAACAAACCCGCAACATAATAAGTTACAGCCAGAAGGGTCAATACATTTGAATTGTATTGGCAAGTGATACTATGTTAGAATAGTGGTATCTATCATCTATATGCATTTGGCTAAGTGGAGCTTAGGCTTGCTTTGATCAAAATAGATTTCCCTAACATTTGAAAACACTAAGTTTTTATTTGTCAAAATCACCCAAGGAACTACCAATAGACATTGGTGATCCTTCACCCTTGTTCAACCACATGCTTTTAACTTAGAAATTGGGATGAGGAGATCCTTGATAGCTTCCATGTCTTGATGCTCAAATTGTTCATTGCCGGGGATGCGGCTAAGTACTTAGATTCTTCCTTCTCGAGAGGTGGTGCACTTTCCCCACAAGACTCGACATGCATCGAGACAAGATCTTTCAAAAGCCTTCCTTAGACCAAAATGGACGCGTTCCCAAACCTATCACCCCTACCACCAACTGTCCATCTGGATAAGTTATTGCAACCTATATGATCCAGGCAGAGCCCATATTGCCATGTGGATGCACTTGAAGCTTCTCAACATTTGACATCTCAAATCTCTTTGTTCCTGGGTGGCTTTCCACAAGTGTGATACACTAGGGTAGGCCATAAATATGGGGCCCTGTGTAACCACTCAACATAATCCATTCACACCATTCCACCTAGGTGATTCATTCACATAGTTGTTTTATTAAACAAAACACAAGTCATTGACTTAGAAATATTTCATAGCATTAATATAATCCACCCTTGTTTTCTACTAGCTAAGCTAAGCATGATAGTAGTAGTGATATTAACTTAGGAAAATTCTAATAAGGCATCATCTACTAGGATTTCCCAAGGCATAGCATACTTAGTAAAATTCCATGCAAGTCCTACTCAAAATATTACTAATGCACAGTTCAAATAATGGGACAAGAGTATGAAGCACCACTTGCCTTTTTAGTAGAGAATATAGATTCACTCCTTGATCTTGCAATTGTCACACTCTTCAAATTTCACTACAACTCAATCAAGGCACAAATTCAATCTAACATTCAAACAATTCACCACATAAAATAAAGAAAAAAATGCATGCAAGCATGAAAAAGATTGTTTTTATTTGGAAAGGTGGTTTATAATAAAGTTATAAACATTTTAAAACACCTATTGGTCATTTATAAAAGTGGAAAAACCATTTAAAATCAAGTTGGTGAAAATGGTCCATTTAATTATTTTTGTCTTGCTAGAAAATGATTTAAATCAAAGTTATAATTTCTAGTGTTAGCCAAAATGTTTTTAAACACCAATATTAATGTTTATGGTCAAAGTGTTTTATATCAAATCCATTTACAAAAGGTTTCACCCTAAAATCATTTTTAAATCAAAGCATCATTTTATTTTACTAGAAATGCCTTTAATCAAAGTAATAATTTTCTAGGGTTAATCAAATATATTTTTAAATCCCAAAACTTGGTGTTTAGTTTTAGAGAGTTGAAATCAAACCATTTTGAAAAAGGTTTTACTAAAATATCATTTTTAAATCATAATCAACATTTTTATTTAACTAGAAATGCTTTTATTCAAGGAATAATTCCTTAGTGTCACAAAATATACTTTTAAATCCAAAAGTTGGATTTTATGGTCAGTAGGTTCAAAAACATTTACAAAAGATTTTACCCTAAAATAATTTTTAGAATAAATTTTATACACAAAATAAGTCTAAATATGTTTCTGCAAAAACAACCAATTTTCCAGAAGCAAAATACTAAATAAAGAGCATGGTTGGAAATTTTGCATTTTTCTGATTCCATTGATATAAAATTTGCCAAATTTGGATGTGTGGATCTAAAGTTATGGATTTTTCAAATCTAACCATCTAATAGACAAGTTTCTGTTTTTAAACCAAAAGGCTGGCCACGTGTTAGTCCTACTGGCTGATAACGGTTCGATAGGATCGCGTGATGTAGACCGTAAGATTTAAGTGGAATTGTGCGGTGCAGATCAAGTGTAACGGTTCGCTTAAGTGGATCTATCTACGCCATGCGATCGAGATCTAACGGCTGATGAGCAAGTGACCATTGCCTGGCGGCGCTGGCGACGACGGCGCGACGATGATGCTCTGCTAACGGTGCTGCAGCGGCTATGGGAAGCAAGGGAGGAAAAGGAGTGGCTCACCAGGTTCGTGGGATTGTTGCGATGCTCAACGTGGCTGTAGCTCGCTAAGGGGCGCACGGACGCGACGGGAATTCCTCGTCGGAGGTGCTCCTAGCGGCGGGTGCTCACTGTCGATGACAGAGGCGACTCTATGGTGCGATCTAAGACAAGCAAATGCCCGCGTTAGATGCGCACGAGGTCACTGGTCACACACGTATCCTTGAGAGGGAGAGGGGAGGTCAGTATATACCAGGGGGTGTTGCCAGAGTTGGAGCAGGAGGCGGTGGCGCTTTGTCGTCGAGGTTGCCGATGCTAGGGGGCATGCGCAGTTGAGTGGAGGCTACTGGCGGATGCGCAAGACGATGGGGAGTAGGCTCGTGGAGGCCAGGGACAGTGGGGAGGGTCGACGTCGCCGGAATTGGTCGGGGAGCTCGTCGAAGTCGTGGGTCGTAGCGGCTCTCTGGCAACAGGGTGTGAGGGGAAAGATTGAGGAGAGAGGGGCGACTAAGTACGCACGGTCGCGGGTGGTTTCATGGTGTTGTTAACGCGTATTTACGCCAGGGAGTTACGGCCAGAAACGACAGGAGGAGTAAGGGGGCGGGTCTCGCGCTAGGGAAGATGATGACCTAGCCAGGTGGGGTCAGGGAGTCAGCGGGGTGAGAGGGTAGCTCTGCGAGTAAGAAAACGTTTCGGGAAGGGGGAGAGAGTGGGGTGCGGAGGGCCTGTTGGGCTAGGGTTAGATGGGCTGGGTCCTTTTCCATTTTTTCTTTCTGATTCTTTTTCTATTTTTGATTTCTTCTTTGAATTTATTCAAATGATTTCAAACCCTCTTTTAATTCAATCTCTTCCAAACTTTTCAGTAAGTTTCTGTACTATTTTAAACATGTATTTAAAGTCCATTTAAAATAATTTTCCTTTATTCTTTTATGGTTTATTAATTATTTAAATTAGACACTTGTCTTTATTTAATTGAGATTTCAAATATGTTCTCAATCTTCTATTTGAATTCCAATTTTTTACCAAACCTTTTTCAGTAGGTTTTATTTATTCATTAGTGCAAATAATTCACTTTGAATTATTAAAAATATTTTAATATGATTTAATGTTCATTTAAATTGGTCATTTGTCTTTATTCAAATAAAATCATATATGGTTTTTAAACCCATATAAATTTTATTCAAATAATTATTTTATTCTTTTTAAGTTGGTTGCATAACTTCTAAACCACTTTGGCTATTTCATTTATTGTTTTCCCTGATTTATTTAATCATTTATTTTAGGGATTTTGTCTTCCTTTTAAATATAAATTGAATTTGGTTTATTCCCATATGTTTTTATTTGAATATTCTTTATCCCTTTATTTCATTTGGATTATATTTTTTCCATTTCCTTATGGATTTAATTCAAGGTTTCAATTGTCTTCTAAATAATTTTATTGGGATTTATTATTTATTTAGTTTAGGCAATTTGTCTTTATTTAAATAAATTTGGATATTATTTAATCCTTATGATTTTATTTAAATAATCCTTTTCTCGTTTTTATTATTCAATAACTTTCATTTTATTTGTTTATGGATTTGGCCAATATTTAATTTGGCTTTTAAATATTCCTTATTTATTCATTTCTTTCTTTGTCTTATAAAATCCATATCTTTTTATTTATAAGTCCAAAATTGGTGATTCCAATTTGTATAATTTTATTTAATATTTGTTTATCTTTTTAAATCCTTTTAGGATTATTTCGCTCACAATTTGGTATGGATTTTATCTAGGATATTTTATTAGCTTTGGAAATTATTTACTTTAACCTTAGTAAAATCATAAGTTTTTATCCATGGCTCCAAATTAAATGAAACCAATTTCTATGGTTTTATAATATTTTTGTTTATCATTTTTGATCTTTTATGAATGTTTGTTGCTGAATTTTTATATGGATCAAATCCATAGTCTTAGAGAGATCTTGGAAATGATTTTCTTCCATTAGGTTTTCTATGCACCTGTTGCTTGTATCTAGTAGATGGATCTTGGTACTTAGTTGTTCCCATCGTAGGAATTTTTTGTTTTCTATGCTGCGAACCCTACAGTGGTATCAGAGCCGGATCTATGCGTAGATGCTTTCATGGGTAGTACATATATTAGTATGTGGGTGATGATGATCATGTTATTGCTTCTTGTTTGTACTTTGGATATTTGTGGCATAGTGGTATGAAGCGGCCCGGACAAACTTTGCATGTCCTTGCACACGATACCTGTTCCACGCTTGACATGCAACCAGTTTTGTATAAGTGGGTAGCGGGTGTCTGTCTCTCCTACTATAGTCAATATATAATTTACAATGAGTTGTTAATAATTTGGTTATCCTCGTTGTGGTTCCATGTTCGTAGGTAAGAACGGTTCTATCTTTGAAAGCCCTAAGCCACGTAAAACTTGCAATGGATAAATTAGAAGCGTCTAGTTTCGGTTGTTGCTGGGATAGTGTCATGATATGGTAATGTTGTAAGTAGATGTATAGTTGATACTCTTACAACATACCTAACGTGTAAGTTCGATAGACCTTGGCCTTACACACAAAGGAATGATAAAGATCATACCACGATGCACATGATAGTGATCAAGTGCAAGAACCATATCATTTCACTTTTCACATATGATGTTGTTGCATCTTATATTGCTTGTTTGACATTTTATTAGCATAATAAGATGATACCTCATTTGGATATCAAGAAAAAATGTGTTCTCCCTTAAGTATGCACCAATTATGTTTCGCCGCTTCAAGACATCACGTGATGATCGGGTGTTCTTGAATCCATGATCATATTTCGGGTGTAAGATAGTTTTACACACGCTAAATACTAAGGTTCTTACTTGGTGAGCCTAGCATGTACAGACATGGCCTCAGAACACGGACCAAAAGGTTAAGCATGAGTCATATGTTTGATATGATGCCCATATAGATGTTCGCCTTTGAAGCTACACCGACTCACGTGATGATCAGACTTTCCGTAGTGGATTTGGTTCATGTAATCACCAAAAAGACACGAGGGATGTCGTTTTTGAGTGGGAGTTCATTCATAATTTGGATTAGTTGAACTCGATCTATCATAAACTTAGTCTAAACTTTACAAATTCTATTGTAAATGACACCACCTGCTTTTAATTTCAATGTGTTCATGGAGAAAGAGAAACTTGCGACGAATGGTAGGAACTTTACCGACCGGGCCATGAATTTGAGGATTCTCCTCTCTGCTGCACAAAAGCAATATGTGCTAGAAGCGCCACTAGCCCCCCACCACTTGGTGATGCCCCTGACGAGGAAAAGAACGTCTATCAAACTCGTCAGGAGGACCACAACTTAGTTCATTGCGGCATATTGTATGGGCTAGAGCCAGAACTTCGAAAGCGTTTTGAAAACGACAATGCCTTTAATACAATGGGTGATTTTAAAATGATTTTCAACACCCATGCTGCTATAGAGAGTTATAATGCTTATGAAAAGTTCTTTAGCTGCATGATGGAAGAGAACAACTCCGTTAGTGAGCATGTACTCAAAATGTCTGGGTACGTCGATAAGCTTGTGTCCTTGGGAATATCGATTCCCATTGACTTAGGCATACATCATGTTCCCCAATCTCTGCCACCTAGACACAAGAGCTTAGTGATTAACTATAACATGCCGAGCATGGAGAAGTCTCTCCCCGAGCTTCTGTCAATGCTTAATAATGCAGAGGTGGAGATCAAGAAAGACATGAAGGGTAAACAGAAGGGAAAGAAGGGCGACAAATCTGTTGCGGCGCCTAAAAAGAAATCCCGAGCTGGCCCTAAGTCTGATATCGAGTGTTATTATTGTAAGGGGACTGACCATTGGAAGCGCAACTGCCCCAAGTATTTGGCAGTCAAGAAGGCCAGCAAGGCAAAGAAAGGTATATATGATATACATGTTATTGATGTGTACTTGACTAGTACTCGCAGTAGCACCTGGGTATTTGATATCGGATCGGTTACTAATATTTGTAACTCGGATCAGGGGTTGCGGAACAAGCGATCGCTAGCAAGGGGTGAGGTCAAGATGCGTGTTGGCAATGGATCAAGTGTTGATATGATCGCCATCGGAACACTGCCTCTCCACTTACCGTCGGGATTAGTTATAAACCTAAATAACTGTTATTTGGTGCCTGCACTGAGCATGAACATTGTATCCGGATCGTGTTTGATGCGAAGTGGTTATTCATTTAAATCTGAAAACAATGGTTGTCTGATTTATATGAATGATATCTTTTATGGTCATGCACCTATGATGAATGGTTTATTTCTATTGCATCTCAATAATAGTGTTACACATATTCATAATGTTGATGCTAAAAGGATTAAACTTGATGATGATATATCTGCATATATGTGGCACTGCCATCTAGGTCATATTGGCGTTAAACGCATGAAGAAACTCCATTCAGATGGACTTTTGGAATCAATTGATTTTGAATCATTTGATACATGTGAGCCATGCCTTTTGGGCAAGATGACTAGAACGCCATTTTTCGGTTCAATGGAACGGGCGACAGATTTATTAGAAATCATACATTCTGATGTATGTGGTCCAATGAGTGTGTCAGAGCGAGGTGGATATCGTTATTTTGTTACTTTCATGGATGATTTAAGTAGACACGGGTATATCTACTTGATGAAACACAAGTCTAAAACCTTTGAAAAGTTCAAGGAATTTCAGAATGAAGTAGAAAATCATCGTAATAGAAAGATCAAATTTCTACGGTATGACCGTGGAGGTAAGTATCTAAGTTACGAGTTTAGCACACATATGAAAGAGTGGAATAGTTTCACAACTCACACCTGCCGGTACACCACAACGAAATGGTGTGTCGGAACATCGTAATCGTACTTTATTAGATATGGTTCGATCTATGATGTCTCTAACTGACTTGCCACTGTCATTTTGGGGTTATGCACTAGAAACCGCTGCATTCACTTTAAATTGGTCACCATCTAAATCCGTTGAAAAGACACCGTATGAATTGTGGTTTGGAAACAAACCTAAGATGTCATTTCTTAAAGTTTGGGGATGCGATGTTTATGTGAAGAAACTTCAGCCTGATAAACTCGAACCCAAAGCAGAAAAATGCGTCTTCTTAGTATACCCTCAGGAAACTATTGGGTATTCCTTATATCATAGATTCGAGGGCAAGATCTTTGTTGCCAAGAATGGATCCTTTCTAGAGAAAGAGTTTCTCGCAAAAGGTGTGTGTAGTCGGAAGGTAGAACTTGAAGAGGTTATTGAACCTTCTCTTCATAGTATGGCGAGTAGCACAGCGCTGGAAGTTGTTCCGGAGTTGACTTCACCAAATGAAGAGGGAACTAATGATAATGATCATGAAAATCTGAAAGTGAATACTACCGAACCTCGCAGGTCAAGTAGGACACGTGCAACTGCTGAACTATAGGGAAATCCTGTTATGAATTTCATGGTTGATGAAATAGATGACCCTGCGACATATGAAGAAGCAATGATGAGCCCATATTCCAACAAATGGCTAGAAGCCATGAAATCCGAGATGGAATCCATGTACGAAAACTAGGTTTGGACCTTGGTGGACTTACCTCACGACCAAAAGGCCGTGGAGAACAAATGGATTTTCAAAATAAAATCTGATGCTGATGGTAACGTAACCGTCTATAAAGCTCGACTTGTCGCAAAGGGGTTTCAACAAATTCAAGGAGTCGACTATGATGAGACATTCTCTTCTGTAGTGATGCTAAAATCAGTTAGGATTATGTTAGCAATTGCTGCATATTTCGACTATGAGATATGGCAGATGGATGTCAAAACTGCGTTCCTCAATGGCAACATTGAAGAAGAATTGTATATGATACAACCAAAGGGTTTTGTCGATCCTAAGGATGATGACGAGGTATGCAGGCTTCAGCGATCCATCTATGGACTGAAGCAAGCATCCTGGGGTTGTAATCTCCGGTTTGATGAGGTTATCAAAGAGTTTGGATTTGTCCAAACTTATGGAGAGACTTGTATTTACAAGAAAGTGAGTGGGAGCAATGTTCCATTTATGATATTATATGTGGATGACATATTACTGATCAGAAATGATGTAGATATTTTAAACAGTGTTAAAAGTTATCTAGACAACAAATTTTCAATGAAGGACCTAGGTGAAGCATCATACATATTATGCATAAAGATCTATAGAGATAGATCAAGGCGCCTAATAGGGCTATCACAAAGTACATACCTTGATAATATTTTAAAGAAGTTTAAAATGGAAAATAGTAAGAAGGGGTTCTTACCTATGTTGCAAGGCAACACATTGAGTAAGACTCAAAGTCCGGCTACATCGAAAGAAAGAGAGATAATTGACAAGGTCCCCTATGCGTCAACCATAGGCTCTATAATGCATTCCATGCTATGTATAAGACCGGATGTGGCACATGCTATTAGTTTGACTAGTAGATACCAATCTGATCCAGGATCGGAACACTGGATAGCGGTCAAGGATATCCTTAAGTACTTAAGAACTAAGGAAATGTTTCTCGTGTACGGAGGTGAAGAAGAGCTCGTCACCAAATGATATGTCGACGGTAGCTTCGACACCGATCTGGATGACTCTAAGTTTCAATCCGGATACGTATTTATCATGAATGGAGGAGCGGTTAGTTAGAGGATTTCCAAACAACCTGTGGTGGCGGGATCAACAACGGAGGCCGAATATGTTGCTTCTTCAAAAGCGGCTCAGGAAGCAGTTTGGATGAAGGAGTTCATAACTGAACTAGGTGTGGTTTCTAGCGCGTTGGACCCAATGGTGATCTATTGTGACAACAATGAAGCCATAGCCAATGCCAAGGAACCAAGGTCTCACAAGAATTCCAAGCATATTAAGCGCCGGTTTCACTCCATCCGCGAACATGTCAAGGATGGAGAGATTAAAATTTGTAAAGTACACACGGATCTCAATGTAGAAGATCCGTTGACTAAAACTCTCCCTAGGGCAAAGCATGATCAACACCAGAACTCCATGGGTGTTAGATTTATCACTATGTAACTAAATTATTGTCTCTAGTGCAAATGAGAGACTGAAGGGAATATGCCCTGAGAGGCAATAATAAAGTTGTTATTATGTATATTCCAAGTATATGATAGATGTTTATTTTGCATGCTATAATTTTATTAATACAGAAACGTTAATACATGTGTGTTTAATAAACAAATGGAAAGTCCTAGTTATGCCTCTCTTATAAACTAGCTCGTTGATTAACAAGATGATCAAGGTTTCCTGATCATGGACATTGGATGTTCTTAATAATGAGGTCACAACATTATTGGAATGGTGTGATGAACATTTGTCTGAAGTATAGCATTACGATCAAAGTCATTGTTTTTATATTGCTATAACATCATATGAAGTAATCCTAATCCTTAGACCATGAGATCATGTCAATCACTAACACTAGAAGAGTATCTTGATAACATCAAACGTCATACCGTAACAGGGTGACTATAAAGATGGGTTCAGTGCTATGAAGGTGTTATGTTTAGGCTCATGGATCAAGAGTGGAATTTCTCCATCCCAATGATGGAGAGATATACTCTGGGCCCTCTCGGTGATATCACATTAGTTATCTTGCAAGCAAGTGATTTGATCACTAGAATGTTATATCACGGGAACGAGAATAGAGTACATCTCGGTAACGAGATCAAACTAGGTATGAAGATACTGATGATCGAATCTCAGACATGTAATATATCGCGAGACAAAGGGATTAAATTACTAGCGTAAAAGGTTCTCATGATCACATGAAGTCATCGTTGAATGTGTGGGAGTCAGTATGGATCTCCAGGTCCCGCTTATGATTATTGATCCGAGAGGGGTCTCGATCATGTCCACATTATTTGTAAACCGTAGGGTGATACACTTAAGAGACACCAACACCATTTGGAACAAATAGTTTCTAGGCGAAAATATTTTCAAAGCGCATGAATTTATTTCACTAGACACCAGAATTGTTTCGGGTGAAATTGCTGAAATTGTTTCTGCATGTGAAATAGAATACTAGCAAGGGGTTTTATGTGAATGTTTGTTAATTAATGTAATTTACAAAATTCTTAATAAATAAATAAAATTAGTTTTATTTTAAGAGAGATTACATTAAATTTGGTGGAAATTTAATGGGAATATGAGAGGGTTTTTTGAGTGGAGAAATGAAGGGTCATTTTGTGAGTGGGAGCTCCACCCACTTGAATGGAGGAAGGGGTGGGGGCAGCCCCCCATGGTGCCATCCACCCCTTGGGGTGCCCCCTCCTCCTATAAAAGGACCCCCTCTCCCTCTCTCACATTCACACCTCCTCGTGAACGATCTCTCCCCCTCTAGTTTATCCCCCATGGTCTCGGACTAGCAAGATACATGTTCCCGGTGGATTTTTGTTTGGAAAGAGTTGTTGCTTCCGTTTCATTGCTAGAGAGAGGAGGCAGAGGTTGCTCGGTGGCTTGGACGTGTGTGCAAGCACGGATATGCTACTGATTTGCAGCGCTGGACTTCTTCTCGATCTTGAGATCGGCAAGCGTTTGTCTACATCATCTACAAGTACAACGTCGTTAAACTTTGTCGGTCTACAAGGGTATATTATCTATGGATGTATATCCACCCGTTGCTTGTATCTAGTAGATAGATCTTGGTACTTAGTTGTTCCCATCATTGGAATTTTTTGTTTTCGATGCTGCGAACCCTACATGAATGACCCAGCGGCCCTGGGAACATCCCCTCCGGAAACTCTTCAAAGTCTCCGGACCCCTGTGCACCAGAGACTCCGGTCTGAGTGCTTTCATCGGAGACTCTGTACTTTCTCTGGTTGATCTCTGGACCCCCATGCAGAAGGTCCTGTGCAGATTTCTGGAGGCCCCTCTGGAGATTCTTGGGGAAACTCCAGACCACACCAGAGACTCCGGTCCAGTTAGATCGGAGACTCCGGTCTAAAGTTACCGGAAACCTATATATTTTGCAGGGATAATTCCACGGGCCAAAGTCCTTTTCACTTTTCATTATATCAACCTGTAGACACTAGCATACTGTAAAATGATCTACGAGTTGTTAAAAACACCAAAACAGATTAAGACAATAAATGTCCTTTCAAGAATGTTGCAAGATATTTTTCAACTCAGAACCATAGATGTGCATACTTGATTAGTAGTGAATATGCATAGGTTGTTTTTACTAAGTACTCATAATTTACAACAAGACATCATACAACAAAATCAATTAACCAATGCGTGTGGGATAAGTAGTGCTACAAAGCAAGACAGATGCATCATAAAGATGTAAGGATACAACGAGTGACAACTAAATCACCATCCTGATAACTAGTCATCTTTCCTTATGATGACCATCTAAATCCATGGATAGACGTAGATAAAAAGAAAGAGAATTAAGTTCATTAAACATGACTTCCATTTTCATTTGCATCCATTAAATGTAAATGGACATATCTTTTTGCCTATAGTAGAATCGAGTTACTTATCAATTTATCAATTTATTTTAATGTTCCTTGACACACTCTCTAGTCTGTTCATGCATGTAACACCTGAACAAGATTCTACACTATCGATGATAGCAGAGACCTAGACCTGGAAGGTGTGAGTTGTGTGTTGTGTGTTGTGTGTTTGTAAGTCAAGGGACCACCAGTCAACATGAGCTGGTGTGTATTTGTGTGAGGGTTAAATTGTAAGATCCCTCCCTTTATAAAGGTAAGGATCCCTGTGATTGCAATGCTAGTCCCTGGATCAATGCTAGCATCCACAGTTTAAGATGAAGTACACAGAAACAAAGGTCATTATTACATATCATTCCACAGACAAACATAGTCTTTTACAACTCCATGGCCACAAGCCTAATACAAGAGTTCAATATATAATAAGATAAATAAGTCTTTATCTTCATGTGCCACAGGCAAGCATGTTGAGTGTAGACTCATAACCCCTAATCATTATCAGAATAACCTGCAACATCACAAGTTACAGCCACAGTGGGTCAATACATTGGAATAGTATTGGCAAGTGATAAGTAGAATATTGGTAGTCTAGATACTATATGCATTTTGGCTAAGTGTATCTTAGGCTTGCTTTGCTCAAAATAGGTTTTACCTATTAGTTGAAAACTCTAAGTTTTTCTTTGACAAAACTTTTCCCAAGGAAACACCAATAGAAATTGGTGAACCTTCACCCTTGTTCACCCGCAAGTTTTAACTTAGAAATTGGGATGAGGAGATTCTTGATAGATTCCATGTCTTGATGCTCAAGTTGTCCAATACCAGGGACATGGCCAAGTACTTAGATTCTTCCATCTGCAGAGGTTGTGCACTTTCCCCACAAGACTTGATTTTCACCAAGACAGGACCTTTCAGAAGCCTTCCCTTAGACCAAATGGACGCGTTCCAACCTATCATCCCACTACCACCAACTGTCCAAATGGCTAAGTTATTGCAACCTATGTGATCCAGGCAGATCCCATATTGCCATGTGGCTGCACTAGAAGCTTCTTAACATTTGGCTTCTCAAATCCATTTGTTCCTGGTGGCTTTCCACAAGTGAGATACACAAGGTAAGCCATATAAATGGGCCTTGTGTAACCACTCAACATAAACCATTCCTTCCATTCCACCCAGGTGTTTCATTCACTTAGTTGTTTTATTAAGCAAAAACATAAGTCCAAAGACTTAGAAATATTTTCTCATAGCATGAATATATATCCACCCTTGGTTGCTACTAGCTAGGATAAGCATGGCATCGATAAGCATCTTAACTTAGAAATTTCTAGAAATTCTACAACTACTAGGATTTCCCAAGCATAGCATATAGATCAAAATATTCATGCAAGTCTAGCAAAATATTTCTAGTGCATAGTTGAAAACATAGGAATAAAATCGTGAAGTACCACTTGCCTTGGTAGTTTGGCGAGTAGCAACAATCCTCACAATCACAATCACTATTTGCACCAAAATCTACACATAAAATAATGGCACCCAATCACATACAAAATATATACAAACAAAAATATATGAATGCATGCAATATGCCATGTGATGATTTTCTACACCAAACAAGACAAATGCACAGTATTGAATCTTTAACAAGTTCTAAACTTGCCAATTAAACTTTATTTGAACAATTAAACATTTTTCATAATTACTATACACAAATTATGCCTACAAATGTTTCTGTAAAAACAATCATTTTAACAGAGGCAAAACATTAAACACATTGCATAAATGGAAATGATTTTCTCTCCTGATTCCAATGATATAAAATTGCAAAATTTGAACGTGTGGATCAAAAGTTATTAATTTTGCAAGTTTGAATCACTAATAGATCTAATTCAGATTTTTTTTAAACGAAGAACATGCCACGCGGCAACATCTGATTGGACGATACCGCTTCGTACCGGATCACGCTCGTGCATCGTTGGATCTAATTAACTGCGTACGGTCCAGATCAAAACATACCCCTTCGCTACAGATCTAATCCTAAGCGCTAGATTCAGATCTGACGGACCACGTTGCTTTGACCAACAACGGGCGGCGCAAATGGTTGCCGCGGAGGCTGCGCGTCTGCCGGCGATGTTCCGGTGAAACCAGAGGGGCAGGGGGGTCGGGCATGTGCTTACCGAGACCGCGGGAACGTGGGGATGCTCAACGTGTGGACGGGCAGGACCTCGTCGGAGTTGCTGGCGGCATCGGGTGCTCACTGTCGGAGTCGAAGACGACGTTCTGGGGTGCAAGGATCCAAACAGAAAACATTAGAAGGTGCACTAGACATTGGCAAACACGACCGCGTGATTCAGAAATAGAGGGGAACGCGGGGCTCACCGGAATTAGTCGCCGGAGTCGAGTTGAGCTTCGGTCGTTTCCAGAGGTGGATGATGACGACGGCCTAGGGCGGTTCAGAACAAAATAAAGGCATGAGAAGATGCGCAAGATAATTGCGAAGCAGCTCGCGTGGACCAGAAGGCATGGGGCGCTCGGTACTCACCGTGATGGCTCGCCGGAGTCTCTCGGTACAGCGGCGGTGCAACTTGAATTGCCGGAAGCCTGGTGGCGAGGAGAGTGTGCAGTGTGGGGGAAATGACCACGGCGGGGTGGGGTTTAAGTAGCAGGTGAAGGCTGGGCGAATTACTGCCGGAATCAAGGGAATCGATTCGATTTAATCCGCGAGGTAACGGCGGCGACGACGTGTTCATCGCACGGAATTTTGGGGAGGACAATGACGACGTGGCAATGGGGCCACTGGTCAGTCTCTGGTGGGTTGATTCGGCGCGGGTGAGAGAGAGGAGGGGAGGGAATGGCCCGGGTGGGCTTAGTGGGCTGGGTTCTGTGCTAGGCTAAAAGTCTGCTGGCGTCGGCCCTTTTCCCTTTCTTATCTCTTTTTCTTTTTCTAATTCGATTTTCTTGAATCAAATTCAAACAAATTTAAAATCACTTGAATTTCAAATCTTTCTGGCCTTTTGTAATAAGAATCATGTGTAAATTTGAGTATTAAATCATACTGCCTTGCTGGACTTGCATGGTCCTTTGAAGAATTTTAAAATAACAGTGCCTTAGCACATGGTTTGATGAAGATTTAAAAATGGTTTTTAAAACTATATTTGTTTTGAAATTTTTTGTCCAAGCTTGGAACTCATCCAACCAATCCTATGAATTCAAACAATGGTTTTTAAAACAATCATTCTCTCTCTTGAGAGTGGCATTTGATTAGTGTTTGCTCACATAAAATAATAGCACTTAGTGCTTCTGATTTCATGAAATGAGTTTGATTTTTGATCCCTAAATGATATGCATGCATGGATGAGATGCAATCTTTGAAAACATGATTTTAGGGATGTTACATAAATATCCAGATATATTATGAATCTGGTATGAACTGAATGAACTGAATGAACAAGAAAGTCTGAACTTCTCTCTCTCCCATGCTCTTCCTTCTCTCTGTATCCAAATCGAAACCTAGGCTAGGTCTTGCAAGATCACGCCCCGATCACCACCAGCGGCAAGGGGTGTGACAATGCACTAACAAGATTAAGTGCAAATAAGAGCATGTGTTGATCATCTCCTAATATTACCGGAAGCGACAAACATGAAGATCATGGGATGATCAAATTCCAAGTAAAGAATTCCTTATTAAAGTTCATAACTACTAATGTACTGGCTATGATATACTCCCTCCGACCCATATTAGTTGACTCAACTTTGTCTAGATACAGATGCATCTAGACTAGATACTTAACTAGATACATATAAATCTAGACAAACTTGAGTCAACTAATATGAGTCAGAGGGAGTAATATAATTGTTCTTTCTATTAACTAATGTATAGATTACAAAGATACAGTTTATGGCATAGTCCGATCTGAATCAGACGCACATCCATAAGTCCTCAATATGGCAATGTGTTTCAAAACCACATCAAATTTCACATTCTGGAGAGGAAATTAGCAATACAAATATCAAGCCAACAAATAAAAAAATTTAGATTATGGAAAGGAAAATCACAAAGCATGGTACCCAATACAAGTACCTAACCAATTTCATAGCACATTCTAGTTCTGGAGCTTCGATAATTCAACAGAAAAAAGGAACAACTGGAAGGCTAAACATAACACATGTCCTTGGAAATATCTCAATGCACGTTGAAATTGCAAGTAGTATCTCCGGTGATTCTTTTGCATGCGTTCTTTCTAGAGGACCTCAAAACAATCAAGAACAAGGATCCTAACCCTAGAAATTCTGAAATTTGTGGAGGGAAGGAAGATGAGAGACAAGAGGATCTGTTGAGGAAAACAGTTTTCTGACCGCTCCCTATACCGAGGAGGAAGTCAAATTAGCTGTTTTCCAGATGGAACACAATAAAGCCCCTGGTTCTGATGGTTTCCCAGACGAGTTCAATCAAAACTTTTGGGATGTCATCAAAACAGATCTCCTTGACATGTTTAGTGCTTTGCACGCGGGTCAATTAGATCTGTTTCGGTTGAATTTTGGAGAGATCATCTTATTACCTAAGGTTAACGAAGAAGAACGGATCCAATAATATAGACCGATCTGTCTTCTTAATGTTAGTTTTAAGATATTCACCAAAGTTGCTACTATCAGGTTAAATTCAGTGGCTGATCATGTAATTCATCCATCACAAACCGCGTTTATGCAAGGTCACAACATACTTGATGGTGTGGTTACCTTGTACGAAACGGTGCATGAACTACATAGGAAGAAATTGAATGGGGTGATCCTAAAATTTGATTTTGAGAAAGCCTATGATAAATTTAAATGGCCTTTTCTCTAGCAAACTCTTAGAATGAAAGTTTTTTCAGCTAAATGGTGTGCTTTAATCAATAGCTTTGTGGCGGGAGGTAGTGTTGCCATCAAAGTCAATGACGATGTTGGCAAATACTTCCAGACCAAAAAAGGGCTAAGACAGGAAGATCCACTATCGCCAATGCTATTTAATATAGTGGCTGATATGTTATCTATCTTGATTGAGCATGCAAAGTCAGAAGGCCAAATTGAAGGTGTGATTCCCCACCTTATGGATGCTGGTTTATCTATACTTCAATACGGTGATGATACAATCATTTTTATGGAACACGACCTCGAAAAGGCAAAGAACCTGAAACTCATACTTTCAGCATTCGAGCAACTTTTGGGATTACAAATAAACATCCATAAAAGTGAATTGTTTTATTTCGGTGAGGCCCAGGAGGTGGCTGACCTTTATAATGACCTTTTCGGCTGTAGTCAGGGCATTTTCTAATCAAATATTTGGGCATTCTGGTTTATTACCGAAGGCTCACAAATGTTGAATGGAAAATTGTCGAGCAAAGACTACAGTTGCGTCTGAGTAGATGGAAAGGTAAATTGCTCTCTATAGGGGAAGATTGGTACTCATTAATTTAGTACTTAGTAACATGGTACTGTATATGACATCTTTCTCTCAACTACCAAAAGGTGTTTTGAAAAGGTTGGATTATTTCCGATCAAGATTCTTTTAGCAGGGAGGTAATGAGAAAAATAAATATAGACTAGCTAAATGGAGTGTGCTGTGTCGGTCCAAAAAATAGGGTGGGCTAGGTATTCATGATCTAGAGATTAAGAATACAACCCTACTTAGTAAGTGGCTCTTTAAGTTGTTAACAAAGAAGGGATATGGAAAACTCTTATCAAAAGAAAATACGTTGGATCAAAAGCATTGTCACAAATTGTTTGGAAACCTGGCGACTCTCACTTTTGGGTTGGCTTGATGGCGATGAAGAAACACTTCTTCTTCTTTGGCACATTTTGTATTAAGAACGGGTCTCAGATAAGGTTTTGGGAGGATACGTGGCTTGGTAATGCTACACTCCATGAACAATATCCTGTATTGTATTCCACTGTCCGCTATAAGGAGGAGATGATTTCCATCGTGCTAGAACCATTTCCTCCAAATATGACATTTAGGAGAGATCTGATTTGTGCTAGACTTGACTTTTGGATCATGTTGCTATAACGGTTGGCACATGTTCAACTGTTGGAGGAGCCTGACGAATTTCGATGGAATATAATTGAGAATGGTTCTTTCTCTGTTAGGTCCTTATACAATACTTTAGCCCAGTCAGTTATACCAGTTTTAGATAATAAGATGATATGGAAGATGAAGATATTAAACATAAAATCTTTGCTTAGTATCTTCGTCGGGGGATTATCCTTACAAAAGATAACCTTATTAAGAGGAACTGGCATGGGAATCTTGGGTGTGTTTTGTCATCAAAATGAGACAATCAAACACCTGTTTTTTCAATATAGTTTTGCACGGTCTACATGGTCAGTCACCCAAGCAGCTTCAGGCTTGTATCCACCATGTAGTATTGCCAACATTTTTGGGAATTGGTTACATGGTATAGATGACAAGTATAAGTTACTTCATTGGGTCAGAGCGATTTCCATGTTTGGCCGGTCCGAGCGATTTCCATTATATGGTACCATATGCGTTATTGCGCTTTCTCATCATGATATGCAATTCGCCTACTTTGTTTTATTTATTTTTGTATTTGTTGGACTTGTGTCGGCTGTGTGCATCCTAGTTATTGAGAGGCCGGGTGTAATACTAGACTTAAATAATAAAGCGCCCTTTATCGAAAAAAGAGGATCTCACCTGCAAGGTCTCCGTCGGATCTGTGCGGGGAAGGGATTGAAATGATGTTGCTAGGCCACGATCGCCGCCGAGGTCGCGCTTGGTCGCTGCGCTGAGGACCTCGCAGCCACATGAGAGATGGGGAGGGGGCGCATGCCACGCACGAGAAAAGGGGAAGTCGTGGATGCCTCCTTGGCCTCTAGGCCACCATACTGGTTCCGGCACCACCATGGCCTCCAGGTCGTCGCCACCGCTCCTGCCTTAGAATCGCGAGAGGCTGGAGACGCGAGAGATAAGAGGTCATTTCTTATTTTTTCGTCGTAACGATCCAGGAAGTTTTCCACAGGTGGGAAGACGATTATTTTAAGGATCCCGGTGGATTGGAGGGTTTTCGGAGGGAATTAGCCGGGATCCAAACCCGGCCGGGAGAATGCGCGCATAGATATTGTCAACACCCGGATTTTTCAATCCTAGATCAAGTGTGTTAAAATTTTATGTATTTTGCAAGAGCTTTTATGTATTTTGCAAGAGCTTTTGAGGAACATGAAGTTTTAAGAAAGAATTAAAGAGATAAGAAAGAGAATAGGTTTTTGTAAATATTTGTTTTCTTTGGTTTTGAAACTAAGTTTTTGGTTCAACGTCCAACCTAACTAGGGTCTCCTATGGTCAGGATGGCTCTGATACCAACTTGCCAACACCCGGATTTTTCAATCCTAGATGCCTATTATGCCATACATCGCAATCCCAGGATTACCATTTTTGCGAGACATAACAGAATTGGATACCATAGTACTTCATCCATTACGATGATACATAAGTTCTTACACAAATAGGGATCTCATGATCCAGTTCTTAATACAACATCAAGCAGCGGAATACGTAATAATAACGGTAGCGTAGGCGAAGCTCCATCTTCGGGGTCACAGGCAATGCTGACGATGGGAGATGATCCTAGTTGTCGTAACCTTCCTAGGGTCCATCCTCCAGATACCCCTCTTCATAGTATGGCCATGGGAATAGCCAGGGACAAAGCCATGAGTACTCTTTAAGTACTCGCAAACTAATACTAACAGGTAAGGGGTTTTTGGATAATAGGGCACTAGGCTCTAGGGTTGTTTTGCAAAAGCCAGATTTATCTCTACTAAGATCCAAAGGTAGTCACAATTTTATAACTCCTAAGTGGGATCTTGAAACTCAGATCACAACTCTGTTGTGGTCAAGTCAAAGTCTCAATTCATTTCACAAGTCATTTTGAAAAGTCTGACGGGGGAACAGTATGGCCACTCCAACTGTCCATAACCGCGGACGCGGCTATTCGAATAGTTTGACACTCTACAGAGATTGTACAATTTCACCACAATATTCGATACATCCGTAAGGAACAAATCCTGAATTCACCATACTCAGTATGCGGATAATCAATCCTAACCTTTCATTTACACGCCCTAGTATAAGCACCTCTCCTGTGAGTTTGGCCTCCCAACCATGACTCACTGTCATCTTGGGTACTGCACAGGTGGACAATCTTCACAAGGTAGCCTCAGCTCAGACCTTGGCCGTGAGGGAACTAATACTAAGGAATATAAGTTTCCAGTCAAGCCCTACCCAATATTCGGGTATTGTGGTTGTACGATAAAATTGGAATGGTATCGCATCCACCATCATTTTTATAAAGAGCTAAGGCTCATGCCTCAACATTTTCATCACCAAAAATCATCAAGTGTTTGGAAACACATGTCCAAAACATTTCAATAGAATGATCCATCATTCCAAGGTTTTCATAACCATTCCATCAAGGATTCCCATCTAAAGTTGATCAAGTTTTATGCTTAGCACTAGCATCTACAGGTGGGGGGTAGTACTAATGAGGGGTGGTAACTAATGGAGTTTTACTAAGTCCAACCTTATATCTTAGACTGATATCAAGGTTTCTGTCCTAGGCCAAATTTTATGCTCTTTATGCAACCTTCAGCTTTTCCAAAATCTACCAGGCACTTAAGTAAACTCTAAGTAAGATTTGATAAAGAAATAAAGTCAGAAGTTAGCAAGTAAAACTAGGATTGGTTTATCAAAGGGGTAATCTTGCAAGGGGTAGCTTGCATGGGTAGGGTATCAGCTTGCATAATCACTAGTAGTATTTGGCTTCCTAAAGTAGAGTGTCTTGCAAGTTTTAGCTTGCATCAATATCAGTATAAGGCTGCTAAAGTGCAAGTGTTAGCTTGCATAGGTCAACTTGATTAGTAAGGCTTGCCTTGTGCAGAGCAGTGGTTGAAGTTCTCCTCGGCTTCCTCTTCATAGTATCCTCCTTCCTCCTCGTATCCTTGGTCGGTACTAACGTCTATTAATAAATACGAGGTACACAATCACCAAACAATACTTAACTACTTGCAATCATCACACACAAGGGTCTTATAGATGATCTAACATCATCTCTAACCTTACAAGGTTAAGGCTTGGTTTAAAAACTTTTTATTTTTTAGAAAAGTAATTTCTACTCATTGAAAAACTACTTAAGATTTAATATTCTCCAAACTAAACATGGGATCATGTTGACACATGTCATCACCTCATATTGTAGTCCATGGGAATGTGATTTAAAGTGGTGTCACAATTTAATAAGGTTTTACCCTTTTATTTTAATTAATTAAAGTGGCTAGAAATACTTATGTAGCATTCTTTTATTACTTGAACAATGTTTCTGCAAGTAAACCTATATATTTTTATGTATTATGAAAGGTATGGTTAAATGTGATTTTTGAGAGTTGGCATCAACTCAAAAGCTTTTATGGTTTAAATTTGAAAAATGTTTGAATGCATAAAAGCTTCTGCCTTGTCATTTTTACCAAGGGTGATCTACATATCCAAATGACTTGAATCCAATGGGCTTGGATTAAGCATTCACAGACCTTTCCAACAAAATTGGTTTCATTCAAATTGGTGCACCGAATCGATCTGGGTTGATTTTTGAAGTTGGGTACAGAAGTGTGTTTGAAATAAAATAGAAAAAGATTTAATTTGAATTGCTGGGCTGCGCGGGAAATTCTAACGGGCCGGCCTGCTAAGCGCAGTGCTCCCGCGGGCTGCGTAAGTGGGTGTCCCCACTCGTCAGTGACACGGGGCTGGGCGAAGCGGTATGGGGCAACGTGGATCGTTCGATCTAGTTCTAATCCAACGGATGTGGGTCATCGTCGATGCTAGACAGCTCCGGCGAGAATGAAACCTAGCGCGGCCAGTGAGGGGTGCTGGGGGCTCACCGGGTATGGGCGAGGGTCGGCGAGGCGGGCGAACGACGAAGTCGATGACGGCGAACTCAGGAGTGGTCGCGGCAGCTCCTGGGGTGGCTCCAATCGCTGGCTCCTTTCTTCTCCGGCAGCGGCAGGCTCCAGTGAAATTCCGGCGAGGTGGTGCTCGCTTTGATCTGGGAATGGTGTGGCACGGTTAGTGAGGAGAGGGGAGTGAGATGGTGTGATGAATTCGTGCGGGGGTGGCCTCTATTTATAGTCGAGCGAGGGGACCGTCGGGGCGCACGGTGAGCTCGTTGGGGGCGACGTTACAGGCGGCTAAAGGCATGGGCATGGGTAGGGGACGGTGCGGTGTCTCCTGGCGATGCTCAACGACATGGTCGCGAGGCATGGGGCGGTGTGGTTTGGTCTGGAACGGGTGGTGCTCTGCGCGGCAGAGGCGACGTCTTTGACGGCGGGCGGTGGCTGTATGGCACGGGGCGGCAAACGGGGATGTCTGGCGGTCTCCTGGGTCGGTGATCGATATTCTTGAACACTTCGGTCTTCTCAGGGACTTCGAGACATTTGCGAAGTAATGAGATATGGAACACATTATGCACATCTGACATCTCTTCAGGTAGTTCCAGTTGATAAGATACTTCTCCTCGACGGTTCAAAATTTTGAAAGGTCTGATATATCTGGGGGCTAACTTTCCCTTGAGTTGGAAACGCTGCATTCCCTTCAATGGCGACACTTTCAGATAAACAAAATCTCCGATGTTGAAGGCGAGGTCTCGACGTCTCTTGTCGGCATAACTCTTCTGTCGGGATTGGGCGGTCTTGAGATGCTCACGAATCTTGTGAACCTTCTCTTCTGCTTCTCGTAGGATGTCGGGTCCGAAGATCTGACTCTCTCCTACTTCCGACCAGTTCAAAGGGGTGCGACACTTTCTCCGTACATGAATTCAAATGGGGCCATTTGCAAACTGGCTTGGTAACTATTGTTGTAAGAAAATTCAGCAAAAGGCAGACAGTCTTCCCATTTGGATCCATATTCTAACACACATGCTCTCAGCATATCTTCGAGTATTTGATTTACTCGCTCCGTTTGTCCATCGGTCTGAGGGTGATACGCGGTACTGAAATCTAGGCGGGTTCCTAAACCTTCTTGGACCTTCTTCCAGAATCTCGAGGTAAACTGAGTTCCTCGATCCGATACGATGTTCTTGGAGACTCCATCCAAACTAACGATTCTAGCGATGTACAACTCGGCTAGCTTCGAACTCTGATAGGTGGTTTTGACAGGCAAGAAATGGGCGACTTTGGACAACCTGTCCACTATGACCCAGATAGAGTCATTTCCCCTACTAGAAGTAGGTAGTCCAGTGATAAAGTCCATTCCTAGAGAATCCCATTTCCATTCCGGAATTTGCAAAGGTTGCAACAATCTAGCGGGTCTTTGATGTCCTGCCTTGACTCGCTGACATATATCACACTTGGCGATATAGCTTCCGATTTCTCTCTTCATCTTATGCCACCAAAATTGCTCTTTCAAATCTTGATACATCTTCGTTCCTCCGGGATGGATAGAATAAAGAGTATCATGAGCCTCCTTCAAGATAACTTCTTTCAACTCCGAATCTGATGGTACACAAAGGCGTCCTTTGTACCACAGAACTCCTTCTTCGTCCTCAGTGAATCCGGGTACTTTGCCTGTACCGATACGACGCTTGATTCCGTCGACACTAGCATTTCCCTTCTGCGCTTCTTTAATCTGACTGATCAAAGTGGGCTGAAGTTCTATGCTAGCCAAAAATCCTTCACTTACTAATTCTATTCGAAAATCTTCCATCTTCTTGTGCAGACTTGGTTGCTCCTTCAAAATCATGGAGTTCAAGCGGCACGGCAATCTGCTAAGGGCATCGGCTACCACGTTGTCTTTACCAGGGTGATAGTGAATGTCCAGGTCATAATCCTTGATTAGCTCAATCCATCTTCTCTGCCTCATATTCAACTCTTTCTGAGTGAATATATACTTTAGGCTCTTGTGATCCGAATAAATCTCACAACGATTTCCCATCAGGTAATGTCTCCATGTCTTTAGGGCTAGAACAACGGCTGCGAGTTCGAGGTCATGGGTTGGGTAGTTTTGCTCGTGTTGCTTCAATTGTCGAGATAGATAAGATATAACTTTGCCTTCTTGCATTAGCACACATCCGAGACCAATCTTGGATGCGTCACAATACACATCGAAGGGTTTCGTGATATCCGGCATGATCAAGATTGGGGCTGATATCAATCTCCTCTTGAGTTCTTGAAAACTCGCTTCACACTTGTCTGTCCATTCAAACTTCTTGTCCTTCTTCAGCAATTGGGTCATGGGTCGGGCAATACTCGATAATCCTTCTACGAATTTGCGGTAATATCCCGCCAATCCGAGAAAAGCACGAACTTGGGTTTGAGTGGTTGGGGCTTGCCAATCTTCTACATCTTTCACTTTGGCAGGGTCAACGGCAATTCCTCCGGCTGATACAATGTGACCGAGGAATCCTACTTCCTGTAACCAGAATTCACATTTGCTAAACTTTGCATACAGCTGATGCTCTCTAAGGGTTCCAAGAATGGTCCTTAGGTGTAGCTCATGTTCTTCTTCTGATTTGGAATAAATCAGAATGTCATCGATGAAAACAACGACAAACTTATCCAGGAAGTCCATAAAAATCTTATTCATGAGATTCATGAAATAAGCGGGGGCATTGGTTAATCCAAAAGACATGACTGTATACTCGTACAATCCATATCTGGTGGTAAAGGCAGTCTTTGGAATATCCTCTGCATGAATTTTGAGTTGATGATAGCCAGTTCTAAGATCAATCTTAGAAAACACCTGGGCACCGGTCAATTGATCAAATAAATCTTCTATCTTGGGCAAGGGGTACTTGTTCTTGATGGTGACATCATTCAACTTCCGATAATCCGTACACAGACGGTTACCTCCATCCTTCTTGTCCATAAACAAGACAGGTGATCTTCATGGGGACGCACTTGGTTGAATCAATCCGATTTCCAGCATGGAATCCAGTTGCTTCTTCAGTTCTTCTAGTTCTGACGGGTTCATACTATAGGGTCTCTGGGCTATGGGTCCTGTTCCGGGGATTAGTTCGATGATAAACTCGATATCCCGATCTGGGGGCATACCGGGCAAAACATCTGGAAACACATCGGGGTATTCACAGACTATCCGGACTTGGTCAATGGTAGGTTGGGCTAGACTCTTGTTACACTTGAATTGGCGAGGTAAGGTTTCAGATATATGCTCGACTGATATTCCGGTGGTACTGGTCATGGTGATGGCTTTCTTGGCACAGTCAATCAATCCCTTATGTTTGGACATCCAATCCATTCCTAGTACTACTTCCAAACCTTTAGTTCTGAGTACAATTAGGTTAGCATAAAAATCTATGCCACGGATTCGGATAGGGACGGCTTTGCAAATTTGCCTAGCCTTGGTGGTTGATCCGGGAATTTGTACAATCATCACATGCTTCAATTTGGTTGGTTGAATTTTACTAGTGCAGGCAAATTCTTCGGTGACAAATGAGTGCGATGCACCAGAATCAAACAACACTCTTGCAAGTACTGAATTAACAGAAAACATACCCAGCACGACGTCTGGCGCTTCCTAAGCTTCTTCAGCATGCATGATAAAAAGACGGCCATTGCGGTTGAGTGAATTTCCTGGGGCAAATCTCCTTCCTGGCTGGACACGACGCTGCTGCTGAGCTGGGACATTGGTATTGGGTGCTGTAGCATTCTTCTTGTTGGGACACTCGTTGGAATAGTGGCCTTTAATTCCACAGTCATAACAGGTCACTTGTGACTTGTCCTTGGCTGCGATAGGCACAGCATTGCTTCCAGTCCTCGGGGCAGTGTTGGGATTGGCGGTAGCATTGTTGGTGTTGAACTTGGGTGGGGCACGGATGAAATTGCTAGGGTTGCCGGGGTTAGTGTGATTTCCTCCGGGTCTAGGGTTTCCACGGTTGGGGTAGGTAGGACGGGTCATAGGGGGTCTATTGGTTCTTGGGGCAAATCCTAGAGATGAGTTGGGGCGATACTTTGGGGTCTGATGGATTCCTGGTTGATGCATCATGCGACGCTTGCGGTTCTCATTGGCTTGGTTGATCTTTCCTTCCATCTGGATGGCTGAATCGACAAGGGCTTCAATATCGGCAAAGGGGATATTGACTAACATCGTCCGCATCTCGTCATGCAGACCATTCAGGAATCTTTCTTTCTTCTTGGCTTCGGTGTCTATCTTGTCCGGGGCATACCTAGCTAATGACAAAAATTTGTCACGGTATTCCACTACAGTCATCCTTCCTTGCTTCAACTCTCTGAACTCGTCTCTCATTCTCTTGATCAAACCTGGTGGCACATGGGTTCTGCTAAACTTGACCTTGAATTCCTCCCAGGTCATCATCTGGCCTCCGGTCATGGCACGAACACTGTTCCACCATGCCCTGGCATCTCCGGCTAAATAATGGGTGGCGAACAGGACTTTCTCGTTGGCTTCCACTCCTACGACTTCTAGGTTGTTTTCCATGGTTTGCAGCCAATCATCGGCGTCTAGGGGTTCTTCTGACTTGGTGAAAACGGGTGGGTTGGTATTCTGAAAATTCTTGAGCTTAGATCCGTGGTGGTCCTGATTTCCGTGGCCTTGGTTGTTGTGGGCTAGCTGGGCTATCTGTTGCAGAGTGGCTAGGTTGGCTTGACGTTCCGCTCTTTCAGCTTCGCGGTCAGAGGTCAACATTTGCAGAATCTGCAACATCGGATCCAGGGCTGAACCACTTCCTCCACGTGGCATCTGAAGATTTAGATAAATCGTGAGAAAAGAGGGAATTTTTCTAAGGTTTGGGGTCTTTGAAAAGTTTTTAAAGTTTTGACTCAGATTTTTCTAGCAACTTGCTTTTCATTCATTCAATCACTCGATACAACGCACACCACAGCAAGGGAAAACAGATGGTTTTAAGAACCATTCTGGAAACTACGATACAGTGGGACCGACTACTATTCACTATGCTAGTGCTCAGTGCTACTACTCCTCGGAGTCTGTGGCTTCATCATCTTCATTATCATCGATGAAGGCGAAATCATCCTCATCGGTGAAGAAGTCCATGGCCTGATCCTCCAGAAAATCATCGTCATCGCTGTGGTAAGAGTAAGGGTCTCCACGAAGATCCTCTCCGGCATTCTCCCTTTCCTCTAACTGCATGTCTCTCTCGTGGATGGTCTCCTCCAGAGATGAGATGCGGTGGCGAAGACGGGCAATAATGCGCTCCTTCTTGTCGAGCTGACGACGACGAGACTTGCGGTCCTTTGCTAGCATGGATATGGTCTGATCCTTCGTCTTGATGATGGCAGACTTGTGGTTGCAATAGTCACGGCAGTTGTCCAACTCCTGCTGACAATCATACATCATGAAGCTAAGGTGGTCCAATTGAGTCTTCAGCTCGGGGTGGTATGGGGCTTCCAGGGGTTGTCCATTTGCATCACGTCTTGGGAAAAACTCAAAGCGAGTACCCTTGATCTGATTGATGCTCTCCCCACACAGACGGGAGAGAGATTCCTGCATTGCTCTGGCAAGTCCATCAAGCCAGTTGTTCTCTCTTAAGGTAAACTGAATTCCTTCCGCAGTGGGAGGTTCAATCTTTCCTCGGAGACTTGCAACAATTAGCCACTGCAGATCTTCTCCTCCTTGATCATTGAGATGAGCTCCGAAGAACTCGGGGTGTGGACGCACCAGATGTTCCGAAAGCTGATCCAGATCCCTCTTAAAGATAAGGTCTCCTCCATTCCCCAACTGATAAAACTTGCTGTACTTCATGTCCATCTATAAAAATCGAGGATGAGTAGATTAGCAGAGTGATCAAGTGTGTCAAAATTTTATGTATTTTGCAAGAGCTTTTGAGGAACATGAAGTTTTATGAAAGAATTAAAGAGATAAGAAAGAGAATAGGTTTTTGTAAATATTTGTTTTCTTTGGTTTTGAAACTAAGTTTTTGGTTCAACGTCCAACCTAACTAGGGTCTCCTATGGTCAGGATGGCTCTGATACCAACTTGTCAACACCCGGATTTTTCAATCCTAGATGCCTGTTATGCCATACATTGCAATCCCGGGATTACCATTTTTGCGAGACATAACAGAATTGGATACCATAGTACTTCATCCATTACGATGATACATAAGTTCTTACACAAATAGGGATCTCATGATCCAGTTCTTAATACAACATCAAGCAGCGGAATACGTAATAATAACGGTAGCGTAGGCGAAGCTCCATCTTCGGGGTCACAGGCAATGCTGACGATGGGAGATGATCCTAGTTGTCGTAACCTTCCTGGGGTCCATCCTCCAGATACGCCTCTTCATAGTCTGGCCATGGGAATAGCCAGGGACAAAGCCATGAGTACTCTTTAAGTACTCGCAAACTAATACTAACAGGTAAGGGGTTTTTGGATAATAGGGCACTCGGCTCTAGGGTTGTTTTGCAAAAGCCAGATTTATCTCTACTGAGATCCAAAGCTAGTCACATTCAATACATCCGTCAGAAACAAATCCTGAATTCACCATACTCAGTATGCGGATAATCAATCCTAACCTTTCATTTACACGCCCTAGTATAAGCACCTCTCCTGTGAGTTTGGCCTCCCAACCATGACTCATTGTCATCTTGGGTACTGCACAGGTGGACAATCTTCACAAGGTAGCCTCAGCTCAGACCTTGGCCGTGAGGGAACTAATACTAAGGAATATAAGTTTCCAGTCAAGCCCTACCCAATATTCGGGTATTGTGGTTGTACGATCAAATTGGAATGGTATTGCATCCAGACAACCATCATTTTTATAAAGAGCTAAGGCTCATGCCTCAACATTTTCATCACCAAAGATCATCAAGTGTTTGGAAACACATGTCCAAAACATTTCAATAGAATGATCCATCATTCCAAGGTTTTCATAACCATTTTTCCATCAAGGATTCCCATCTAAAGTTGATCAAGTTTTATGCTTAGCACTAGCATCTACAGGTGGGGGGTAGTACTAATGAGGGGTGGTAACTAATGGAGTTTTACTAAGTCCAACCTTATATCTTAGACTGATATCAAGGTTTCTGTCCTAGGCCAAATTTTATGCTCTTTATGCAACCTTCAGCTTTTCCAAAATCTACCAAACACTTAAGTAAACTCTAAGTAAGCTTTGATAAAGAAATAAAGTCAGAAGTTAGCAAGTAAAACTAGGATTGGTTTATCAAAGGGGTAATCTTGCAAGGGGTAGCTTGCATGGGTAGGGTATCAGCTTGCATAATCACTAGTAGTATTTGGCTTGCTAAAGTAGAGTGTCTTGCAAGTTTTAGCTTGCATCAATATCAGTATAAGGCTGCTAAAGTGCAAGTGTTAGCTTGCATAGGTCAACTTGATTAGTAAGGCTTGCCTTGTGCAGAGCAGTGGTTGAAGTTCTCCTCGGCTTCCTCTTCGTAGTATCCTCCTTCCTCCTCGTATCCTTGGTCGGTACTAACGTCTTTGAATAAATCTGAGGTACACAATCACCAAACAATACTTAACTACTTGCAATCATCACACACAAGGGTCTTATAGATGATCTAACATCATCTCTAACCTTACAAGGTTAAGGCTTGGTTTAAAGTCTTTTTATTTTTTAGAAAAGTAATTTCTACTCATTGAAAACTACTTAAGATTTAATATTCTCCAAACTAAACATGGGATCATGTTGACACATGTCATCACCTCATATTGTAGTCCATGGGAATGTGATTTAAAGTGGTGTCACAATTTAATAAGGTTTTACCCTTTTATTTTAATTAATTAAAGTGGCTAGAAATGCTTATGTAGCATTCTTTTATTACTTGAACAATGTTTCTGCAAGTAAACCTATATATTTTTATATATTCTGAAAGGTATGGTTAAATGTGATTTTTGAGAGTTGGAATCAACTCAAAAGCTTTTATGGTTTAAATTTAAAAAATGTTTGAATGCAGAAAAGCTCCTGCCTTGTCATTTTTACCAAGGGTGATCTACAGATCCAAATGACTGGGTTGATTTTTGAAGTTGGGTACAGAAGTGTGTTTGAAATAAAATAGAAAAAGATTTAATTTGAATTGCTGGGATGCGCGGGAAATTCTAACGGCCCGGCCTGCTAAGCGCAGTGCTCCCGCGGGCTGCGTAAGTGGGTGTCCCCACTCGTCAGTGACACGGGGCTGGGCGAAGCGGTATGGGGCAACGTGGATCGTTCGATCTAGTTCTAATCCAACGGCTGTGGGTCATCGTCGACGCGAGACAGCTCCGACGAGAACGAAACCTAGCGCGGCCAGTGAGGGGTGCTGGGGGCTCACCGGGGTACGGGCGAGGGTCGGCGAGGCGGGCGAACGATGAAGTCGATGACGGCGAACTCAGGGGTGGTCACGGCAGCTCCTGGGGTGGCTCCAATCGCTAGCTCCTTTCTTCTCCGGCAGCGGCAGGCTCCAGTGAAATTCCGGCGAGGTGGTGCTCGCTTTGCTCTGGGAATGGTGTGGCACGGTCAGTGAGGAGAGGGGAGTGAGATGGTGTGATGAATTCGTGCGGGGGTGGCCTCTATTTATAGTCGAGCGAGGGGACCGTCGGGGCGCACAGTGAGCTCGTCGGGGGCGACGTTACAGGCGGCTAAAGCCATGGGCACGGGTAGGGGACGGTGCGGTGTCTCCTGGCGATGCTCAACGACATGGTCGCGAGGCATGGGGCGGTGTGGTTTGGTCTGGAACGTGCGGTGCTCTGCGCGGCAGAGGCGGCGTCTTCGACGGTGGGCGGTGGCTATATGGCACGGGGCGGTAAACGGGGATGTCTGGCGGTCTCCTGGGTTGGTGGCGATCGTGTGTGCACGCGGTGAGGGCGGCGCGCGGTCTGTGGGTGATGGTCGAGGGTGGCGCTCTGGCGCACGCTCGGCATGGTCTGGGCGCGGCTTGTGCGTGTGGTCCATGGCTTGGCAACGCTTGCGGCTGGGACAGTGAGTAGCGGTGGACGGTGGGCTGCCTCCCAGACATGCTGGCTAGGCTTGCTGCTGCTCCTAGCTTGCTATCCACAATGGGGTGACATGGGTGTGCTCGGCTGTTCACCATTAATGGCAATGGCAAGCTCACAGGGGTGCTAGTGTTGGGCTAATCTTTCTAGATGATCTACTGAGCTGTGTGTGAGCTAACTAGGGAACAAGTTAGGCCAAATTTACTACACACTATAGTGTTTGAGGTTTTGTTTGATTTGGGTCTGCAACCTGTTTGATGAAATGGCCGCATGAAATCAAGTTTTGAATTTTGAAATGATTTTTGGTGGGTTTGCTAGATTGGTTCTGGTGAGTCTGCAGATGCTTGGGTTTTGAAAGTTGAGCTTGTTTGAGTGGGTTTTGAAAAAGTGGGATCTTCCCATATGAAGAAGATTCAATTTTGAAATGTCATTTAAACTATGCATTTGAAAGTTTCTGGATGATCACAAAGTGGGCCTTGATACTCTATCATGAGTACATTCAAGGGGTGCAAAGATCCAGAAAAGTTTCTGTTAGGTTCTGAAAGTTTGAGGCAGCCAAAGTAGGCATGAGAGTTAAATTGGTCGAAATGACCAATCACTTAATATATTTGTTTTGATTTACTTGTCTTTAGGAAAAGTGTGGAAAATGTTTTAGATGATGTTTATTTCATCTAAGAAACATTTTACAAGCAAAGGATCACACAAACAAGGTGGTTTTAAAGAAATTCAAAAACTATGCATACACATATGCATGCATTTATGGGTTTAGTTAGAAAAGTTTTTGTTAACCCTAATATTGATGATTAGTGTTTTGATGATCTAAGTTTGGTATTTTTGGGATGTTACAGATATGGGCCGGGATGAAACCCCGACAGTTCCTACCTCGGCTGACCCACGTGGATTGGGTGCAGATCCCGACCGGTGTGGGATTAAACGAACAATCCCTGTGGCGGTGGAGAGTCGCGAACCTCGATTGCAATTAGAGGCTCCTAGAAAAAGAGCTTTAACTCTTGGGAGAAACGGAAGGGAAACGAACCACCGGTTGTCGGACTAGCAGAGCAAGAATCTATCCGGATGAAAATGGAGGCCCAATTAACATTTTTCAGCCTAATAACGAGAGTGCATCCAAATCAGTCTTGAGAGTAGCGGCCCAGAGATAGCGTTGGTCCAAGCGGTCAGACTACTGAGCTCGTTAAAAATGACCAAGACTCGCTCGGTGGGACGACCAACGAATCCTTAGCGTTAATCGACTAGATCGGATGGCTAAGATTCCCAAATCGCTGTGGTCGCTCCTTACTTGCCCAGTTTTACTGTTTCTTAATGGTAGAGTGTGAGAAACGCTCCGACTGGCCTAAATAGAAGGATGCAATTCAAATAGAATTAGCCTCGCTCAACAAACATAAGGTATTCACCGAAGCAATACCTACACCTCCCAAAGTTTTTCCTGTGGGATTCAAATGAGTTTTCGTCCGCAAGACAAACGAGAACAATGAGGTGGTGAGATATAAAGCAAGGCCTATAGCCCAAGGTTTCACGCAGAGACTAGACATTGATTTCAATGAAAAATATTCTCCAGTAATGAGTGACATTACTTTCCTATACCTTATATCTATGGCAGTACAAAATCGTCTATCTATGCAGTTGATGGACGTAGTGAGCGCTTACCTTTACAACTTTCTTGGTTCGGACATATACATGAAGGTTTTTTATGGAATCCCAATTCCGAATTCAAACGCAAAACATAACGTATATTGTGTAAAACTAAATAAGTCTCTATACAGTTTAAAACAGCCAGGACACATGTGGTACAGCCGACTTAGTCAGTTCCTTGTGAAAAAGGGATACTCCAACAATGATGATTGTCCATGTGTTTTCATCAAGAAGTCCAAAACTGGATTTTGCATTATTTTAGTGTATGTAGATGATCTTAACATCATTGGCAACACACAAGATATTGATGAAGCACACGATCATCTAAAGACGGAATTTGAGATGAAGGATTTGGGTAAAACCAAATTTTTCTTAGGATTACAACTCGAGCTCCTTCCCTCAGGTATTTTGGTTCATCAAACCACTTATATCCAGAAAATATTGGAGAAATTCAATATGGACAAGTCCTATCCATCCAAAATTCCCATGGTTGTTCGATCTCTAGACGTGGAGAAAGATCAATTTAGACCAAGGGATGATGGAGAAAAGATACTTGGATCTGAAGTTCCATATCTCAATGTTGTTGGAGTGCTCATGTATCTTGCAAATTGCACCATGCCTGATATTGCATTTGCAATGAATTTACTAGCTAGACATAGCACCTCTCCCACTAAACGCCATTGGGCAGGAGTTAAGAATATCTTTCGATATCTTCAAGGTACAAAGGATCTTGGCCTATACTAAATATGGACATTGATATGATTGGGTATACCGATGCTAGCTATTTATTAGACCCCCATACTGCCAGGTCACAAACCAGTTTTGTGTTCTTACACGGTGGGACAACCATCTCATGGAAGTCTTCCAAACAGACTCTAGTGTCTACATCCACCAATCATTCTAAAATAATCGCATTATATGAGGCATCATGCGAATGCGTGTGGCTTCACAGGATGATAAACCACATACAACAATCATGTGGAAAAGGTTCTATCGAATCTCCAACTATTATCTATGAAGATAATGCTGCTTGTGTTGCTCAAATGCAAATGGGTTACATAAAGAGCAATATCACTAAGCATATTATAATTAAATTGTTTTATCCTCATGAGTTACAAAATATTTGTGATATAAACATTTTGCAAGTCAAATCATGCGATAATCTCGCTGACTTATTCACGAAGCCACTACCAGCCTCAACATTTGAAATTGGTATGCGATGACTTCGAGATTTGCACGAAATTGGTATGCGACGACTTCGAGATTTGCAAGAATCAGGGGGAGTAACTCTCTGAAATAATAACCCAATCAAACATTATATTACACTCCTTTTCCCTTTATGAGTTTACTCTTATGGTTCTCATCAAGGTTTTTAATGAGGTAATATCAACATAAGTATATATGTCATACCTCCTATTTTCCCCACCGGGGTTTTTAACGAACATATACAAGACATATTAATTGTTATCTAAACTTATAAGTAATCAAAGAGACAATAATCATTATATGTTGTATCCTTTTCTCCTTACTTTTCCCACTAGTTTTAAAGGAGTTTTGACAACATATCAAATTCTATTCTCCTCATATTTTTTCCACAGGGTTTTTGGAGGAGTTATTCAATATGATATACGCTTGTGATCAAGGTCAATATTCTCAAGATATACAAGGAATACAAGACATAAGAGAAGTATCTTTGTAAAAGGGGGACTGTTAAAATCCAACGGACATGTCCCTCTACAGAACCGACTTGGAGCCAACCATCATGTCCCTTTAGATTAGCATATGTTAGTTATGTCCAAAGCACTGAATGAACACGTCCATTCCCTCTTCCCTCTATATCAATAATTGTGTCCTCTTGTAATAGTCATGTATCTTGTAACATGCACCAATGGTGCCCAAACTCTTGTATAAATAGGGCTTTTCCCACAAGCAATAGATCACAAGTTTCACTTTCAATACTCTCTGAGTTCTAACAAAATTATAGGGATAGTGGACTATGGCTAGCTAGTATGACTAAGAGAATCACTAGTGTTTTCAAGGAGACCACTTTTTAACTACTATTTTTCATCCGTACGAACGCATTTGTCCACTCCTATTCCATAGGAGACCAATTTTGTCTGAATTTGGGGTGTGTTTTCATCCGATGGTCCCAACCCAGCGCTGCCAGCTGTAAATTTTGCATGTAGTAGGCACATTGTTAGCCACTCACTCTGTTTCTCTTCTCCCTCAACCACGTCCTTTCTCTCTTCTCCTTTTACCACTCTTCTCTTATCCCTCGCTCATCGTCCTTTCTCTCTTATCCTTTTGCCCACCAGTCGCCCATCTCTCTCCTTTTCTCCATGCGAGACCCATCGCTCTTTCTCTCTCCTCCTTCTTTCCCACCAATTTCCCAACTCTCTCCTTTTATCCATGCAAGCTAGGCCATACGGGCGGGCGGCGAGCTGGCCATGCCGGGGCTAGTGTGGATCTCGCATGCGTGTGGACGGGTGGCCGATGCAACATGTAGCTTGCAGGCGGGCAGGCGACATGGAGCTCACATGCGCGTGGGCGAGCAACCTAGGCTAGGCGAGGCTTACATCCTAGACGATGTCCTCCGGCACCAGCGAGCACGAGGAGGCGGCATGCTCGGCTCAGGCCTAGCCAACATGGGTACATTGTCGCCAAGCTCGCCACTATGGAGTCTCATGGTTTCGTCGTTGCTACTTCTTGGGTGGGGGACCAGGCTGGAAAAAACCCCATTCCCATGCCAAAATATACATCCATCCGGCGTTTTTAGCTCCGGATTTTGGCCTAGGAATGTTGAATCAAGTGGAGGTGATTTAAAATGGGGATATATGGGTCTCTTTGATTTTTGGGATTATAAAAGTGTTAAATAGAAAAAAAGTAAGATTGCAATGTCATGCTTACACAAATCATACATAACTTTGCATGCACCAAAATATGTTTGATAATCACAAGAGAATAATTCTAAGGTTTGACTGGATGTTAGATTTTGTATGAATTCTAGTGCAAAGAATTAAAATATCTACGATGTTCATTCCTATGAGTGAGGGAATGGGACTCGCGTCAAAGACTCCACTAACAACTATGCTGACTAGATACTCTCGACTATGACTTGTACTTACCACTATAAATGCCATGCTACTTACTTTATCACAATGAAGGAGTCAACAGTTTATCGCGCAATGTACTCTACCTATACCATGCCATTAATATTGACTAATAAGATAATCACCTCCATTGGCTTGGTTGAGTTACTTAGTGTCACTTCCAAGAAACCCACTTTTCCATCATCATTCATTGGGAGGAACTTAGCATATGTAGCCTATTTGAGCCTCTCTTGATGCCACCCCATGTCGCAAGATTAGTCGGTCGCTGCTGTGTGCAATCGAGGCCACATCTTGTGAAGGTTCCGAGGTTAGCATGCTTTACCTGGAAAGAGTGTGATGGATTCAGTTTATCATAGTACTATATCTGTAGGAAGAGTTGGTGGCTAGAGAGAGTGCATAGGTAGCGTGAACGGTCATGTAATATATATTGATTTAGTATGACTTCAGAGTTGCTCCTGGAGAGATGGCTGAGTGGAGAGCATTTTGATGGATGGTTTTAGCAGTCGTTGCAGTTCGCCAAATCTAGTCTAGCCTTGTTCCTAGGTCATGGAACATGTTTGGAACATCACTAGAGTTGAGCAAGATAATGTTATTACAAGAGTATTCGTTCCGCCGCGTGACCACTAAACGCGGGAGCCTGAATACTCGTTTTGACTGTATGCTCTTCACTCCAAAAGGTAAGTTGGTAAGTTAAGTCCAACTGTTTAGCTTGGACTCGCACTTATATCATGTATTGATAACCTGCTACTATACAAAACTTATGAAGTGACATATAGCTCTTAAACTATTTTTCTTTTCTTGATGACTTGCGAGTATATTCAACATACTCAATATGGCACTACCAAGTACCTACTTTACGAGAACTGGGAATTGGTATCCAAAAAAAAACCCATGTCTAAATCCTTCCATGTCTATGTCATTATATATTGAAGAAGATATGCCCTAGAGGTAAATAATAAATGGTTAATATTATCATATCTCAATTAGTTTGTAATAGTTTCATATTGTGCTAGAACTATATCAAGGGGAAACTTTGATACATGTGTGATATGAAACAGAAGTCCCTAGTATCCTCTATTCATACTAGTTCGTTGGGTACCCGATGATTAAGGTTTCCTGATCATGGAGCTTTTATCATAGTTGACAATGAGGTTATATCATTGGTGAATGATGTGATGGACATTACCCAAAGATTATGACACGATCAAGTCACAAAGTTCATCATTGTAATAAATGGAAGCGTAGTCTCCTTCTCCTTAGACCATGAGATCATATTAATCAGTGTCTCCTGAGGATGCCTCAACTGCATCAAACATCACTCTATAAAACAGTGATTATAAAGGTGTACGTTAGGTATTCTAGAAAAACAATTTAGGCCTATGTATCAAGAGCAGGATTTGTTCACCCGCGTGACGGGTAAGATACTCAAGGCCAACTTGGTGAGATTACATCTCTAATGTTGCAACACGTGACTATGTCATGGGGATGTAATATCACGGGAACAAGTGAAATAGAACTTGTCGGTAACAAGATTGAACAAGGTATGTGATACCAATGATTGGATCTCGGACAAGTCGTATCAAAGAAACAAAGAGAATTGGACTTGGTGTTTACGGTTCAAACGACATTGTCATCATGGAATGCATAGGGGTCATTATAGGCATCCTGGTCCCGCTATTGATCATTGATGGAGATTATGTGTGTGCCATTCCCGAGCCGTGGGGAAATACACTTAAGGGCATAATGAGCTAGATATCTTCTGTAAGTTGGAATCACAGTAGAGAGAGAGAAAGGCCGGAATTGTTCCAAAGAGAGATCTGAAGTTGTTCAAAGAAAGAAAGAAAGGAAAAAGACTGGAAGGTGTTTCAGATAAATAGAAATTTATAATATGCATTTATTATATGTTAATAATGAATTAATATCTTCTAAATAAATATTTAAATTAAAATTTATAGGGAAACTTTCTCATTAGGCCAAAACCCCAGAGGGAATTGGCCCAGGAGAAAGCCACCTAGGAAAAGAATAGAGAAAAATAGCAACTGCCACTATGTGTGGGCCAGGCGGCCCACACAGGCGGGCAGGCGAGCAAGACTGGTCTCCATGTGGAGCGACACGACTCCTTCCGCTGCTGGCGGGCCTCAGCCAGGAAGCCCACCCGGGTCCGAACTGGGAGGCTGGGCTGAAGCCGGCCCACCCGACTGGGAGTCGCTGCCTCCCGCCCAAGCGCATTGCGCTTGCTGGGCCGCGAGGCACGCCGGCCCACCTATCGGCTATTGCTTGTTGTGCTTCTTTCTATGGCTACTGATGTGCTGGGCACGTCGTGGTGGTCTACCCGGCCACCCATTGGCCCAGCTAGCTAGCCCCCTCTATTTCATGTTACCCTTTAATTCTATTAGTCCCACATGGCTAAGCTTTTGGGAAAGGCACACCCTCTTCCGCCTATATAAAGGGGTGCCCATGCGTGGGATTAAAGATAACAATTTGAGATATTTTATAAGGATTTTTCTTAGAGAATTCTCCCCTCTCTATACAGTTATCACCTTGCGTTGGAACGGTCCTAAGAAAGGACTCTACACGCGAGAGATGGTGCACCTGTAATTGTTAAAGTATGTTGTAAGATCCCTTCTTTATAAAGGAAAAGGATCCCTGTGATTGCAATGCTAGTCCCTGAATCAATGCTAGCATCCACAGTTTAAGATGAAGTACACAGAAACAAAGGTCAATATTACAGTCATTCCAGAGACAAACATAGTCTTTTACAACTCCATGGCCACAGGCCTAATACAAGAGTTCAATTATATAATAAGATAAATAAGTCTTCATCTTCATGTGCCACAGGCAAGCATGTTGAGTGTAGACTCACGACTCCTACTCATCATCAGAATATCCTGCAACATCACAAGTTACAGCCACAGTGGGTCAATACATTGGAATAGTATTGGCAAGTGATACCTTAGTAGAATATTGGTGGACTAAATACTATATGCATTTTGGCTAAGTGTAGCTTAGGCTTGCTTTGCTCAAAATAGGTTTTGCCTATCAGTTGAAAACACTAAGTTTTTCTTTGTCAAAAACTTTTCCCAAGGAACCACCAATAGACATTGGGGTCCTTCACCCTTGTTCAACCACAAGTTTTACTTAGAAATTGGGATGAGGAGATTCTTTATATCTTCCATGTCTTGATGCTCAAGTTGTCCAATACCAAGGACATGGCTAAGTACTTAGATTCTTCCATCTACAGAGGTTGTGCACTTTCCCCACAAGACTTGATTTTCACCAAGACAGGACCTTTCAGAAGCCATCCCTTAGACCAAATGGGCGCGTTCCACCTATCATCCCACTACCACCAACTGTCCAAATGGCTAAGTTATTGCAACCTATGTGATCCAGGCAGAGCCCATATTGCCAAGTGGCTGCACTAGAATCTTCTTAACATTTGGCCTCTCAAATCCCTTTGTTCCTGGGTGGCTTTCCACAAGTGAGATACACAAGGTAAACCATAGAAATGGGCCTTGTGTAACCACTCAACATAAACCATTCCTTCCATTCCACCCAGGTGTTTCATTCACTTAGTTGCTTTTTTAAGCAAAAACATAGTCCAAAGACTTAGAAATATTTATACATAGCATGAATATATAACCATCCTTGGTTGCTACTAGCTAGGCTAAGCATGGCATAGATAAGCATCTTAACTTAGAAATTTCTAGCAATTCTACAACTACTAGGATTTCCCAAGCATAGCATATAAATCAAAATATTTCCATGCAAGACTAGCAAATACTTCTAATGCATAGTTGAAAAACATAGGGATAAAATCATGAAGCACCACTTGCCTTGGTAGTTTGGAGAGTAGCTACAATCCTCACAATCACAATCACTATTTGCACCAAAATCTACACATAAAATGATAGCACCAAATCACATACAAAATAGATACAAGCAAAAATATATGGATGCATGCAATATGATATGTGATGATTTTCTATACCAAACATGACAAGTGCACAGTACTGATTCATAAACAAGTTCAAAACTTTCCAAACAAACTTTATTTGAACATTGAAATATTTCTCAAATAAATTATATACACAAAATATACCTACACATGTTTCTGTAAAAAACCATTTTAATAGAAACAAAACATTAAACACTTTGCATATATGGAAACGGTTTTCTCTCCTGATTCCATTGATATAAAATTTATCAAATTTGGACGTGGGAATCAAAAGTTATGATTAAAACAAATTCAAACATCTAATAGATTCAAATCAGAAATTTAAAACGAGGAACATGACACGCGGCGTTATCTTACTGGCTGGTACCGCTTCACTCAGGATCATGCTTCCGCACCGTCGGATCAAGTTAGATCCAACACGCCAGATCAAAAGAAAACGGTTCGCTCCCGTTCTAATCTACGCCCTACGATATAGATCTAACGGTGGCCGACGCTTTGGCCAAGAAGTGGCGGCGCGTATGGTCGCTGGCGGCAGCGGCGCTTCTGCCGACGACGCACCGGTGATTCTAGAGGGGTCTAAGGGTCGAGCAGTGGCTTACCGAACTCGCAGAATCACGACGAAGCTCAAGGTGTTGCTGGCGTGGGCGGGGGTGTGCTGCAGAGGCTGCTGGGGCTCGTCAGAGTTGGAGGCAGCGTCGGGTTTGCACGGACGGCGACGAAGACGATGCTACTGGCCACCCTAGCACAAACCAAGGGTATCAGCGAGTGCACAACGCTTAGGCAAATCTGACAGGGTCAAGTAGAAGGCATGGGGCGGTCGGCTTTTACCTTAATCGCTCACCAGAGTTGGAGACGGCGTCAGATGCCCACGGTACTCGTCGAAGCTGACGCTCTGGATCACAAGCGGATGAACAAAGAGGATCAGGAGGTGCGCAAGGATCAGAGGATCATTCCTGGGTGAACAAGGAGTAGACGCGAGCACTAGGCTTACCGGAATACCTCGCCGGAGTGGATTCTGTCTGCGGCGGTGTGAGGGCAAATACTGGCAGCCTGGTGGCGCTTCTGGCTGGCTTTGTTGGGGGAAATGGCCGCGAGGGGGAGAGGTTTAAGTAGCCGGAGCTGGGCGTGGAGTTACTCGGCGAATCAACGGAATTTACTCGCGCAATCAACCGCAGTGACGCGGGGGAGGTAACGGCGGAGGCTCAGTCGTGGGCGAGGTTTGGGGACAAAGCTGACGGGGCAAGTGGGTCCGGGGCGTCAGTGAGAGGGGTGTGTTCGCGCGGGTGAGAAACAGAGGAGAGGAGGGAATCCCGGGTGGGCTGCTTCACTAGTTGGGCTGGAATGGTGGCGCCAGGCCCAACTGGGTTTTAAACTTCTTTTTCTTTTTCTGGGTTGATTTTCAGGAATCAAAATCAAATAAAACCAAAACCATTTGAATTCAAATCTTTTCCAGGATTTTTGTAGGGTGCAACATTCATATTTCTGGGCATAAAAACATGTGGTCTATCTATACAATCTTGGTTCTTTTGATCAAATAAAATAAACAGTGACATTGCACTTGGTTTGATCAAGTTTTGAATTTGGTTTCAAAATCCATATTTGTTTTGTAAATTTTGGTTTATGCTCTAGCAATCAAGCAAAACAATCTGAGAGTAACAAGGTTTGATTCATGAACAACAATCTCTCAATGGAGAGTAGCATTTGATTTAATGCTGATCACATAAAATAATGAGCTCATATGCTCCTGTTTTTGAATTGATTTTTGAAATGAACTCTACATGATCATGGATGCATGGATGATATGCAAGAGTTTTGAAACATGATTTTAGGGATGTTACAAATCTAACCCCCTTAAGGTGAATCTCGCCCTCGAGATTCGGATTGGCTAGCAAATAGGTGAGGGTGGTCTTTCCGAAGATCATCTTCTCTTTCCCATGTTGCTTCCTCTTCGGAATGGTGGTCCACTGAACTTTGCAGAATTTGATAGTTTTTGTCTGAGTAACTCTTTCTGCAGTTTCAAGAATCTTGATTGGTTTCTCCTCATAGGTGAGATCACTCTCCAATTGAACCTCTTCCAAAGGTATGGTATCCTTCAAAGAAGTCTCTTCCATTTCTGGATGACATTTCTTAAGTTGACTCACATGGAACACATTATGAACAGCAGACAAAGACTCTAGCAATTCTATCTCATAAGCGACTTCTCCTTTACGACTCAGAATCTTGAATGGCCCAACATATCTTGGGGCCAATTTACCTTTGACACCAAATCTCTTCACTCCACGAAGTGGTGACACTCTAAGATAAGCTCTATCACCTACTTCATAGGTGACTTATCTACGCTTAGGATCTGCGTAGCTCTTTTGTCGGGACTGTGCTATCTTCAACCTATCCTTAACCAGCTTGACTTTCTCTTCAGCCTCTTTGATAAGTTCTGGTCCGAACAAACTTCTTTCTCCCATACCATTCCATAGCAATGGGGTGGTACACTTTCTCCCATAGAGAAACTCAAATGGTGCCATCTCAATACTGGCTTGATAGCTGTTATTCTAAGAAAATTCTGTGTAAGGCAGACTTTCATCCCAACTGGCTCCATAGTCTAGAGCACAGGCTCTCAACATATCTTCAAGAATCTGATTAGTCCTTTCTGTCTGTCCATCAGTCTGAGGATGAAATGCAGTACTGAATTCCAACCTCGTTCCCAATGACTCATGAAGTTTCCTCCAAAAATGAGAAGTGAATTGAGTTCCCTATCAGACACAATACTCTTGGGTACTCTATGTAGACACACAATTCTACTCATATATATCTTGGCCAACTTAGCACTAGTGTAGGTTGTTTTCACGGGTATGAAATGAGCCACTTTAGTTAGGCGATCCACTACTACCCAAATAGAATCATATCCTGACCTGGTCCTTGGTAATCCGGTAATGAAATCCATACCAATCTTGTCCCACTTCCAATCAGGAATAGGTAGTGGTTGTAACAATCCTGCTGGTTTCTGATGTTCTGCTTTCACTCTACTGCATACATCACACAAAGCAATATGTTCGGCGATGTCTTTCTTGAGATTATTCCACCAAAATCTTTCCTTCATATCCATGTACATTTTGGTGTTACCCGGATGAATGGAATACGGTGAGTTGTGTGCTTCTTGTAGAATCAGTTTCTAAAGCTCCGGATCTTGTGGAACACAGATACGTTTTCCATGCCATAAAGTACCCTGTTCGTCTTCATGGAATCCTTTGGCTTTTCCCTTGCCAATCTTTTCCTTAATCTCTTTAATTTCCTTATCAGTCTTCTGGGCTTCTTTGATCTTGTCCAACAAAGTAGGTTGAACATCCAAGGTCATGAGATGTCCTTCAGGCACAATCTCCAATCTAAGGTCTCTAAATTGGGCACACAGATCATCTGGCAATTCTCCCTTAGTAAGGCCATTCACAAAAACCTTACGGCTTAGAGCATCTGCTACAACGTTTGCTTTACCGGGGTGGTATTGCAAACTCAAATCATAGTCCTTGATGAGTTCTAGCCATCTTCTTTGTCTCATGTTAATTTCTTTCTGGGTGAAGATATACTTCAAACTTTTGTGATCTGTGAACACTTCACATCGCTTTCCCAAAAGATAATGTCTCCATGTTTTGAGTGCATGGACAACAGAGGCTAACTCTAAATCATGAGTAGGGTAGTTCACTTCATGAGTTTTGAGTTGTCTCGAGGCATAAGCCACAACTTTCCCTTCTTGCATAAGTACTGCACCTAATTCATGATGAGATGCATCACAATACACTTGGAAGTCTTTCTCTAAATCCGGCAAACATAAGACTGGTGCTGTCACTAGTCTCTTCTTTAATTTCTGGAAACTAAGTTCACAGTCTTCAGACCAAGCAAATTTCTTGTCTTTCTTTAGCAATTCTGTCATAGGTTTTACTAACTTGGAGAAATTCTCAATGAACCTTCTGTAGTAACCTGCTAAGCCAAGGAAACTACGAACTTCTTTCACTGACTTGGGAGATTCCCATTCAGTTATAGCTGAAACTTTAGCAGGATCAACTGCTACTCCATCTCCCGACACAACGTGTCCAAGAAATCCAACTTCATTTAACCAAAATTCACACTTGCTGAATTTGGCATATAACTTATGCTCTCTAAGTTTTTCAAGTATCAAGCGTAGATGTCCTTCATGCTCTTCCTTGCTCTTGGAGTAGATCAAAATGTCATCGATGAACACGACAACAAACTTATCAAGGAATTCCATGAACACCTTGTTCATCATATTCATGAAGTATGCTGGTGCATTGGTCAAACCAAATGGCATCACGGTATACTCATACAATCCATACCTGGTGGTGAAAGCTGTCTTGGGTATGTCTTGTTCCCTTATCTTAAGCTGAAAATAACCTGACCGAAGATCAATCTTTGAGAACACACAAGCTCCTTCTAACTGATCAAACAAGTCATTGATTCTAGGCAAAGGGTATTTGTTCTTGATAGTCACCTCATTGAGTGAACAGTAATCTATGCATAACCTTTGACTTCTATCTTTCTTTTCCACAAACAAAACTGGTGCTCCCCAAGATGAGGAACTTGGTTGGATAAAACTTTTCTGCAATTGTTCTCCAAGTTGTTTCTTGAGTTCTTTCAGTTCATCAACTGACATCTTGTATGGTCTCTTTGCTATTGGTCCAGATCCTGGTAACAAGTCAATAAGAAACTCCACATCTCTATCTGGTGGCATTCCCGGCAATTCTTCCGGAAACACATCCGGATATTCACTCACAATTGGCACACTGTCTATGCTAACCCCCTTAAGAGAATTTAGCTTACTCCTTTTTGCCTCAAAGTTGGTCTTGAATCTGATCCTTTTGTTTTCTGGAGTTGTGAGTGAGACAGTATGGTTTGCACAATCTATCACTCCCTTGTGCTTAGTCATCCAGTCCATTCCCAAAATAACATCCAATCCTTGGGAATTTAGGATTATCAGGTTAACAGGAAACTTATACTTCCCAAACTCTATGACTAGATCATGACATCCCGAATTTACTATCATTTCTCCGCCAGGAGAACTTACTTTTATAGGACACCCAATAGTTTCTACTGGTAGTTCATTTCTTTCAACAAATGCTCTTGATATGAATGAATGAGATGCACCAGTATCAAAGAGAACAAATGCTGGAACAGAATTGAGTTTGAACTTACCAGCAACAGCATCAGGCTCCTCATAAATTTCTTCCACATTGATGTGGTTCACTTGTCCCTTTTGAAAAGGGTTGGGCTTGTTGGGTCCTTCAACTTTCTTTTCTGGGCATTCATTTGCATAATGCCCCATCTTCTTTCACTTGAAACACTCAACCTGACTAATATCCTTCTTGACAGGCTGGCTTCCACTGCCACTTCCACTGTGGTGGCTCTTATATCCACCCTTGTGATTTTTGTACTTGTCATTGTCATGACTACGGTGACTCTTGTTGTCATGATGACGGTTGTGGTTGTGGTGCTTGTTGAATTTCCCATGCTTGTGGGATCCTGAACTCCCACTATCATCATAATGGGAACGTTTGTGAGACGATCCCGAGCTGTGCTTGTTAGAGTGATTTCTCTTCCTACTTTCAACTTGCTTCATTTTTTTCTCCAAAATAGCAGCCTTGTCACAAAGAGACTGGTATGTGGGAACATAGGCCACAGCTAACTGCAGGTTCAGTTCATCATTCAACCCTTCAAGGAACTTTTGTTTCCTCTTAGCATCAGTGTCAACTTCATCCGTTGCATAAGGCGCCAGATTGTTGAACTCCTCAATATACTCTGCCACGCTGTGGTGGCGCTGCTTCAGGTTATGGAACTCTTTCTTCTTCAAACTCATCACTCCGGATGAGATGTGAGCAGTACGGAAACCATCTTCAAAGATAGCCCATGTCACATCTGCAATGGGAGTGGTGATCTGGAAGTTATCCCACCAAGTAGCTGCTGGTCCTTCCAACAAGTGAGCTGCAAATCTGACTTTCTCCTCATCAGTACAGCCAACTGTTACCAAGTCCTTGTTTACAGAGCGTAGCCAATCATTGGCCACCATAGGATCAGTTGTTCCTGAGAACTTTGCTGGCCTCAATCTCAAGAACCTGGTAAGCATGTCAAAACCCGGTGGGTTGTTCTGATTGTTGTTGTTGTTATTGTTGTTATTGTTGTTGTTGTTGTTGTTGTTGTTTTGATTCTGGATGAATGTAGTCATCATTTGCATCAGCTAAGTCTGAGCTGTCATCATTTGCTGCATCTCAGGGGTGATGTTGTTGTTGTTGGGGTTGGGATTGGCACGTCGGGGAGGCATCTGTGGTTTGTTCAATAGAGATAAGAATGAGATACCCATAGATGCTAACATGCACAATACATCACTTAAACAATCACCAAACATGCATCATAATAATAAAAGTTCAACAACATAGACAACAAGTTTGCAAAGTAAACACACCAATAGCAAGCCATCCACATGTTGGATGGTCATTGCAACTCATTAATCAAAGATATGATAAATAAAGGTAAATGAGAAGTCATCACTACTCCTCGGCATCAACCTCCTCCTCAACAAATGTAAGACCCGCATTTTCCATAGCGGTCTTGTATTCCTCGACATTGGTGGTCAAGGTCTCTACTTTGGCTTTGAGAGCCCTCTTCTGAGAAAGAAGCCTCTCAATCACAGTCTGCTGATGCTCGAGCTCGAAGTCCTTGGCCTCCAGTTCTGCAGTCATGTCTCGAATCCTCTTGTTCCTATCTTGGACTCGCTTCTCTTGACTCTTGAACTTTCTGTCCTGACTCTCGAACTTGGCCTCCATCTCCTTGACTATCTCATCTTGCTCCACGAAGAGTTTGTCCTTCTCACGAAGCTGCACCTAGAGTTCGTCATTGCTGAGCATGACGTTGGTCCTATCAGTGTCCACGTGCCTAAGAAGAACCTCTAAGTCCTGGAGGTATAGACGTATTGGCTCTGCTGTCTCCCTCGAAGTATCCTCGAAGTCAATGGCCTCACCATCCTCATCACGTCTACCGAAGGTGTGGAAGTGAGTACCTCTAACCTGTCGAGAGTGTCTCCCTAACAGACGTCCAATCAAGTCCTGCATGACTACCTCTAGGCCTCTCTCCTTGTCATCGTGCATGAGCTTGAAGATGATAGCCTCCGTGGTAGGTTCAGTCTGGCGTCCGGGCTGATTGACCTTGAAGCCCCAAAGGTCTTTTCTCTCAAACTTGGTGAGGGGAAGCACCATGATGGTAGGAAGAGGGAGATTGAGAAAACTAGTGAGCTCAATAATACGAGGGACAAAACGAGTTCCCTTGAACTCTTCAGCCGTGCTGATAGTAACATTAGGCATCTATTTATAAGATAGAAAAAGTTAGAATCAACACAATAAATAAATTACAACAGAGCATCACAAGCATAACATTGGCAAACACACAAGTCATAGCATACATAAAATCCATTACAAGCATCCAAGGTTCAACTTATTTAGACAGCATTTTGGAAAATAAAATGATAAGTGTGGTGGTCCAACTAACGAAGTACGCTTACAATCCCATCTCACTTGCCAAGTTGGCTAACAAGGCATCCCTAGAGGCAATCTGTTTATCTTGATCACATGACTCCATTGCTAAGTCTATGATGTCTTTCCTTAAACTTTGATTGGTAGCCTCTAGCTCTTGGGTATGCTTCTTTTCTTCCCTAAGATCATTCTGGGTGTTAAGCATTCTGCACTTGATTCTATCACCAAGTTCTTTGATGGCCCTCCAAGCTGCATCCCTTGCTGAATCAAAGAATGTGGTGTGCATCATTGTGTTTGGTGACCATGCAGAATCCTGAGTCCTTGTGGTTGTCTTCCTTGTTTTTATACAAGTGAAGTTGCACCCACCAGTACTCAACTCCTTCATCCATCACATGAAAACCTTGTACACAGCTGCACCATGTATTCCCATGGCAACCATGAGGTCCTTGAGAGCCTTTGGGAACTCTGTCTCACATTCTAAAGTCATAGTCATGAGTGGTCCCTTCTTCACGGCTTCGTTGATGGAGTTCATCTACAAATAGAGATGAGAAAGAAGATTATAAAAGTTTACGAGAAGAAAAGACAAGTGTGGAAGTTGTTGAAATTTTTTCCTTAGTGGTTTCCAATCCTAGGGTCATAATCCTACAGGCAACACAGTGCTCTGATACCATCTGTAAGATCCCTCCTTTATAAAGGAAAAGGATCCCTGTGATTGCAATGCTAGTCCCCGGATCAATGCTAGCATCCACAGTTTAAGATGAAGTACACAGAAACAAAGGTCATTATTACAGTCATTCCAGAGACAAACATAGTCTCTTACAACTCCATGGCCACATGCCTAATACAAGAGTTCAATTATATAATAAGGTAAATAAGTCTTCATCTTCATGTGCCACAGGCAAGCATGTTGAGTGTAGACTCACGACTCCTACTCATCATTAGAATATCCTGCAACATCACAAGTTACAGCCACAGTGGGTCAATACATTGGAATAGTATTGGCAAGTGATACCTTAGTAGAATATTGGTGGACTAAATACTATATGCATTTTGGCTAAGTGTAGCTTAGGCTTGCTTTGCTCAAAATAGGTTTTGCCTATCAGTTGAAAACACTAAGTTTTTCTTTGTCAAAAACTTTTCCCAAGGAACCACCAATAGACATTGGGGGTCCTTCACCCTTGTTCAACCACAAGTTTTACTTAGAAATTGGGATGAGGAGATTCTTGATAGCTTCCATGTCTTGATGCTCAAGTTGTCCAATACCAGGGACATGGCTAAGTACTTAGATTCTTCCATCTGTAGAGGTTGTGCACTTTTCCCACAAGACTTGATTTTCACCAAGACAGGACCTTTCAGAAGCCTTCCCTTAGACCAAATGGACGCGTTCCAACCTATCATCCCACTACCACCAACTGTCCAAATGGCTAAGTTATTGCAACCTATGTGATCCAGGCAGAGCCCATATTGCCAAGTGGCTGCACTAGAAGCTTCTTAACATTTGGCCTCTCAAATCCCTTTGTTCCTGGGTGGCTTTCCACAAGTGAGATACACAAGGTAAACCATAGAAATGGTCCTTGTGTAACCACTCAACATAAATCATTCCTTCCATTCCACCCAGGTGTTTCATTCACTAAGTTGTTTTATTAAGCAAAAACATAGTCCAAACACTTAGAAATATTTATACATAGCATGAATATATAACCACCCTTGGTTGCTACTAGCTAGGCTAAGCATGGCATAGATAAGCATCTTAACTTAGAAATTTCTAGAAATTGTACAACTACTAGGATTTCCCAAGCATAGCATATAAATCAAAATATTTCCATGCAAGACTAGCAAATACTTCTAATGCATAGTTGAAAAACATAGGGATAAAATCATGAAGCACCACTTGCCTTGGTAGTTTGGAGAGTATCTACAATCCTCACAATCATAATCACTATTTGCACCAAAATCTACACATAAAATGATAGCACCAAATCACATACAAAATAGATACAAGCAAAAATATATGGATGCATGCAATATGATATGTGATGATTTTCTATACCAAACATGACAAGTGCACAATACTGATTCATAAACAAGTTCAAAACTTGCCAAACAAACTTTATTTGAACATTGAAACATTTCTCAAATAAATTATATACACAAAATAGACCTACATATGTTTCTGTAAAAAAACCATTTTAACGGAAACAAAACATTAAACACTTTGCATATATGGAAAGGGCTTCTCTCCTGATTCCATTGATATAAAATTTGTCAAATTTGGACGTGGGAATCAAAAGTTATGATTAAAACAAATTCAAACATCTAATAGATTCAAATCAGAAATTTAAAACGAGGAACATGCCACGCTGCGTTATCTTACTGGCTGGTACCGCTTCACTCAGCATCATGCTTCCGTACCGTGGGATCAAGTTAGATCCAACGCGCCAGATCAAAAGAAAACGGTCCGCTCCCGTTCTAATCTACGCCCTACGATATAGATCTAACGGTGGCCGACGCTTTGACCAAGAAGTGGCGGCGCGAATGGTCGCTGGAGGCGACGGCGCTTCTGTCGGTGACGCACCGGTGATTCTAGAGGGGTATAAGGGTCGATCAGTGGCTTACCGAACTCGCGGAGTCACGACGAAGCTCAAGGTGTTTGATGGCGTGGGCGGGGGTGTGCTGCAGAGGCTGCTGGGGCTCGTCGGAGTTGGAGGCAGCGTCGGGTTTGCACGGACGGCAACGAAGATGACGCTACTGGCCACCCTAGCACAAACCAAGGGTATCAGGGAGTGCACAACGCTTAGGCGAATCTGACAGGGTCAAGTAGAAGGCGCGGGGCGATCGGCTTTTACCTTAATCGCTCACCGGAGTTGGAGACGGCGTCAGATGCCCACAAGCGGATGCTCTGGATCACAAGCGGATGAACAAAGAGGATCAAGAGGTGCGCAAGGATCAGAGGATCATTCCTGGGTGAACACCTCGCCGGAGTGGATTCTGTCTGCGGCGGTGTAAGGGCTAATACTGGCAGCCTGGTGGCGCTTCTGGCTGGCTTTGTTGGGGGAAATGGCCACGAGGGGGAGAGGTTTAAGTAGCCGGAGCTGGGCGTGGAGTTACTCGGCTAATCAACGGCATTTACTCGCGCAATCAACGACAGTGACGCGGGGGAGGTAACGGCGGAGGCTCAGTCGTGGGCGAGGTTTGGGGATGAAGCTGACGGGGCAAGTGGGTCCGGGGCGTCAGTGAGAGGGGTGTGTTCACGTGGGTGAGAAATAGAGGAGAGGAGGGAATCCCGGGTGGGCTGTTTCACTAGTTGGGCTGGAATGGTGGCGCCAGGCCCAACTGGGTTTTAAACTTCTTTTTCTTTTTTTGGGTTGATTTTCAGGAATCAAAATCAAATAAAACCAAAACCATTTGAATTCAAATCTTTTCCAGGATTTTTGTAGAGTGCAACATTCATATTTCTGGGCATAAAAACATGTGGTCTATCTGTACAAGCTTGGTTCTTTTGATCAAATAAAATAAACAGTGACATTGCACTTGGTTTGATCAAGTTTTGAATTTGGTTTCAAAATCCATATTTGTTTTGTAAATTTTGGTTTATGCTCTAGCACTCAAGCAAAACAATCCGAGAGTAACATGGTTTGATTCATGAACAACAATCTCTCAATGGAGAGTAGCATTTGATTTAATGCTGATCACATAAAATAATGAGCTCATACGCTTCTGTTTTTGAATTGATTTTTGAAATAAACTCTACATGATCATGGATGCATGGATGATATGCAAGAGTTTTGAAACATGATTTTAGGGATGTTACATATGTACACGTTTTCATGTAACCTATCACGGTAACAAATTTGGGAAGAGATAGAGATAGATTAGAATTATTGTTGTACACGATGATGATCTGTTTTATAAAGATCATATCGTTTCTATCTATTCCCGTATCTATAACCCCTTGTACCTATCTGGTCGATGTTGTCCATATAAATCAACACGCAATCGATGGGAGCTCCAACCATTATTAACCCAAAAAACTCACATGATATCAGAGCCACTTCTTCCTAAAATGCATCTAGATTAGCCATGAGCGGAGCTTCCTCTTCCACCGGTCCGATGCCAAGCCAGGGCACGCCGGAGAAGCTCACCCGCAAGAATTATCTCGTATGGGAAACCCAAGCGCTCCTAGCCATCCGAGGCGCCAGGTGCATGGGGTTGCTTGATGGAACCTGCAAAGCACCGCAAGAGAAGATCGTTGTCAAGGGCAGTGACGGCAAGAACAACGAGGTGAGCAACCCTGTCTATGAATCATGGGTGTTAGTTGATCAGCAGGTCCTCTCGTATCTGCTGTCCTTGCTGTCCAAGGAGATTCTTGTCTCCTGTGTCGGGATGAAGATGGCGGCCACTGCCTGGCTGGCAATCAAAACCATGTTCGCCTCCAAGTATCGCACCCGCATGTCCAACCTTCGGGTGAAACTCGCCAAAACCAAGAAGGAGGGGAAGACCACGCCGCAGTACTTCACTGCAGTGAAGGCCATCACCGACAAGCTCGCAGCAGCGGGCCGCCCCATGGAGGAAGACGAGATCGTGGAGTACCTCCTCGCCGGACTCGATGACCCCTACAACCCCCTCTTCGCCGCTATCGGGGCCGTCCCCGACAACAAGCTCACCGTGGAGGAGCTATATGCTCAAGTGGTGGCGTACGACAACCACATGCAGCTGCTTCTCTATGATGACGTCAACGTCGGCAACTCCTCCATCAACTCAACCGCGCGTGTACGACGTGGTGGCCGTGGTATGTACCGCGGCCGCGGTGGAGGTGGGCGTGGACAAGGGCGTCCTCAGCAACAACAGCAAGGTCGCGGTGGTGGCCGCGGTGGCGGTCGTCGTGGTGGCAACAACAAGGACGGCAAGGACCACGACACTGTTTGCCAGATATGCGGCAAGCCGGGGCACCCGACATGGCGGTGTTGGCACCGCTACTCCGACAACGAAGAAGAAGAAGAAGAGGAGGAGGAGAAGGGCTCCCATGCAGCATCCTATGGAGTGGACACCAACTGGTATGGTGATACCGGTGCCACCGATAACATCACCACTGAGCTCAACAAGCTCACCATGAAGAAGAAATACAATGGTCCTGAGCAAATCCATGCGGCCAATGGGCAAGGTATGAGCATTAGCCATGTTGGTCATGCAATCATTAATTCCCCATCAAAAAACTTTCATCTAAAAAATGTGCTTCATGTTCCTCATGCCACCAAGAATCTAGTCTCTATTCATCGTCTTACTTTAGACAATAACATCTTCATTGAATTTCACCCCTGGTATTTTTTAATAAAGGATCGGCTCACGAAGAAGATTCTGCTTAAAGGTAGATGCACGAGAGGACTCTACCCCTTTGTTTCTTCATAATCATCCAAGAAAAAACAAGTTTTTAGTGTCACAAAGCCTTCAGCTTCCAGATGGCACGATCGATTAGGACATCCTTCTTTTCGCATTGTTCAACAAGTTCTTAGTAGTCATGATTTGCCTAGTTCCAATAAACTTGACATTGATTCAATTTGTGATTCATGTCAAAGAGCCAAAAGTCATCAATTACCTTATGTAAGATCCACCAGTATCTCTACTACTCCTTTGCAACTTGTGTTTTCTGATGTATGGGGCCCTGCCCCTAGTTCTGTAGGAAGATACACATATTATGTGAGTTTTATTGATGACTATAGCAAGTATGTATGGATTTATATCCTAAAAAGAAATCTGATGTTTTTCAAATATTCCACAATTTCCAACAACTTGTTGAACGCCAATTTGATAAAAAGATCCCTGCCATACAATCTGACTGGGGTGGTGAATATGAGAAATTAAATTCCTCTTTTCAAAAAATAGGCATTGAACATCATGTCTCTTTCCCTCATGGCCATCAACAAAATGGGTTAGCAGAACGCAAGCACCGTCACATTGTAGAAGTAGGGCTTGCACTTCTTGCTCATGCATCTATGACACTCAAATTTTGGGTTGAAGCCTTCTTAACAGCTACTCCCTCCATTCCGGAATATAAGACGTTTTAGGATTTTCCAACAGGACACAAAACTGCGGCAAAATACAAAACTGCCCTCGCAAACTGTCCGAACAAGCGATCCACAATTCACACCTACGCGCGCGTCTCGCCCGGATCCCCGTGTGGCTAGCCGGAATCGAGCGCGCGTGGCCCCAATTCCTCATGGTTAGCAGAATCGATCCGCCTGGGATTCTCGCGCGTCCCCCAGCTCCCGCACATCGCCCAGCTCGCCGACACCGATCATCTGCAGTAGTGGGTAAGAATCGATCCCCCCGGAATCGATCGCCGACAGCTCGCTGGCCGCCCGCCCCCACCCAATCCCCTCGGAATCGATCGCCGGCAGCTCGCTGGCCGCCCGCCCCCACCCAACAAGAGCAGAGCGCCAGCCACGCGAGAAGGCCAGCGATAGTGCTCCAGCCTGGGGGGGCAACTCCCTTGATCGCCAGCATCACTGTACCTCGCCCAACTGCTCCTTGCTTCTTCCTTGCCGCCCTACCTGGCAGCAGATCACGGACCACGACCAAGCAGAAGATCGCCGGCCGCAACCCGGCAGAAGATCACAAGGAGATCAAGATCTTTAACTCGCCGCCAGGTTGATCGTCCAGAGCCACACGACAGCAGCGGGGAACGGGCGGCGGCAGTGACGGGAAAGGACACCGAGCCGAGAACTTGCGCCTCACTGTGATTCTCCTCTGGCCCTGCAAAAATTGGTGACATGCCACATCAATATGGTATTGCAGCTACGGCGGTACTAGATGATTTATCTTGTTTGACATGAACTAATGTATACCCTCTCTCTTGTTTGGAGTGGTATGGACATCAAAGACCAACCCCTAATTAACCAAAAGAAGTGTCCTTCATCACTCACTCTCCAGCTAGAGTGTATAAATGGAGTGTTGTCCCGTAGGTTACCTGAAAAAAGTTTAAGGTGTGCAGGTAATTAAATTGATTAAACTTTGATGCATGGACAATTCCTATATGAAACAAGGCTATATGAAAAGAATAAAACTAATAGACTGGCCTCAAATTTTATGAAATTTGGAGGTCGTCGCTATGTCAGAGGGAGCATTGTTCACAGTACAGAAACTGTTTCGGCCTCAGGAAAGTTAGTTTTCGTTTTGAGGAAGTACCGCTAGTTTTAACGGCAAGTACTTGTAAACGTCTAAGCAAATTATCTACTGTACTTTACTGTAGTTACTAGGTTTGGATGTACAAGCTAGATCTAGCAGAAAAGATGAGGAGAATTAGTAGAATAGCAGTGCATATACTGACAGTAAATAAACGTGAATATACTGCACTGGAGTAGTTTCTCTGAATATATTCAGTTGACAAGTTCCAGACAGAAGCACATCAAGCAAGAGCACTAGTGCACAGCAAGCAATCAAATAAGATCAAAATATGACCATGAGCAAGCAAATAAGATCAAAATATCGACAGAAGCACAGCAAACAAGTACTCCTAAGACACCATGCGAACTACTCCTCAGACACTGAACCAAGGAGAAGTACCCATGAGCTTAGTGCTAAGCAGGCAATGCTATTAAAATTTGGACTGAATTTATTCAAAAGCGCACATGAAATTTAGACTGATCTGTACACATGGTTTCTACTCCAATTTGATTGGAAAAGAAGACACAATTTGATTCCAATATGGCCATGTCGATTTATAAGCCTAGACTGTGAACCCAGGAAGGAGATGGATGGGGGCGTCATACCTTGGGGATGCGGCGCCAGCGTGCCAGGCCGATGTCGAGCTCCTTGGCCTCCTCGAGCATGTCATCGATGAGGCGCATGCTCCGGCGGCAGGCGTATATGTGACCAATAGGCTCATCCAAGAACACAGTTATAGACTCATCCGAGTGGAGTATATGTGAGCCAGTGTTGACAAATTAAAAGGTGCACTCCATAAGATATTTTTTCGAATAAGATAGGAGTAACAAAAGAATGAACAACATTTTACTCCAGCTATCTTGAAATCATGCACTGAGCAAGAGTATAAAAACTAAACAAAAAAATGAATAAGAAAACTACTCCAACTATCTTGAAATCATGCACTGAGCAAGAGTATAAAAACTAAACAAAAAAAATGAACAAAAAAACTACTCCAACTATCTTGAAATCATGCACTGAGCAAGCAAGAAGGCTATAATGTTCAGATAGCTGAATCACTACACTGTACTCAAACAACAGCAAGCAAGCAAGTTCAAAATGTATTCAAACACTAGCAAGCAAGTTCATTAACTGAGTCACTAAACTAACATTGGTAGAATTTCTCCAATCAGTGTATGAGTTTTCAGACCAAATTAAACCGTCAAGGGCAAGTTCAAATTGGCTATGCATACTACTGCCGCATTGATACTTCTACTGTTTCAAAGGAGTACTCCTAAGCACCACTATGTTCAAATCACTGCAAAAACAACCTGCTATTTACCAGTTGATACTAATTCTTCAACTGATTGAAATCACAAAAGAAATTAGAGAAGAAAATACTCTAGGAGTAGATCAAGCCAAGCTGTTTACCTTCTTAGCATAGCTGCTGCTTCTCCCTTCTTGGCCAGGAGTTCTTCGCATTTTCTCCTTGGCGAGCCAGGGCATGCTCTCAAACGGGGAACTTGACGCTTGGCCTCTTCCTGCAGGTGGTTAAGGGTGACGGAGGAGCCGAACAATGCAGCAACGAAGCGCAGCTTGTGGAAGAGATCCTAGAGCGGTCGACGACGGCCGGACTGCAGGAGGCGCGCACGGAGGTGCAGAAGGCCAGGGGAGGCCGGGAGCGCAGTGAGCAGCGAGGACCTCGCGCCATCGGGCAAGGAAAGATACATGAGGATGTGCTGGTCGCGGACGTCGCGTGGATGGGGAGAGCAGATCTAGCGCCGGCAGATAAAAAAAACGCCATCTTTGCCCTCAGAATCGCTGGAGCAGGCGGGGGCGAGAGGAATAGGGGTTACTGTGTGTGGGAAGGAAGAGGAAGCTACCGCAGAGACAGAGAGAGGGAGGGGAGGGCCGGCAGCGACGCGGGCCATGGAGGGACGGCGGCGATGGAGAGAGTGGTGCGCCGACAGCGAACGAAACGTGCGGGAGACAAGGGAAAGGAAGAGGAATGAGACGGACGCGGCCGAGGGTAAATTTGGAAACTCAGAAAATTTCTATGTCTAATTTTTTTTGACCGTGTCATCCTAAAACGTCTGATATTCCGGAACGGAGGGAGTACATATCTCATCAACATGCTACCCTCCAAAGTCATTGATAATGATACATCTATGGAACATCTCCTTCACAAAACCCCAGACTATGCATCTCTTCACACCTTTGGGTGTGCCAGCTGGCCTAATCTTAGGCCATACAACAAACGCAAATTATCCTTCTGGTCCAAACAATGCATTTTTCTTGGCTATAGTCACATGCATAAAGGGGTCAAGTGTCTCGATGTTAATTCTGGTAGTGTCTACATCTCTAGATATGTTGTGTTTGATGATAATGTCTTTCCTTTCGCACAACTTCATCCCAACGCTGGATCCCTTCTTCGCCAATCCATTTTACTTCTACTAGATCATCTCCAAACCTCGCCGGTGTCATCTCAAGAGGGTGAAAATGGTTGTATTGATCTATCACCCAATGACTTTGTAATTCCTAGTGTTTTTAGTCCCCCACAGGCACAGGAGAATGCTGGCGAAAATTCGGATTCAAATGGTGAAGAAACTAGCTCAAATGAAGCAGGAATAGATTCATTATCTCATGAAGGTGTTGGACACGAAAATGATACTGCTACAACCTCGTACAGCAGCGGGTCATCCTCGGGTTCACCAGCGAATCTATCTCGATCGCGCTCCCGCGAGTCCGACACCTCCATGTCGCGCGGCGGGTCGCTGTCACCAACCAACTCACGTGGGCTTGCGGTGAGTGGGCCTCAAGGAGATGAATCGCCCGCAGCTGCCTCGTTGTGTCACGATGGAAGTCCGTGCGCGTCTCCAGCAAGCCAACAGGAGGGCTACACATCAGCCGTGCACACGTCCTCCACGCGGGAACGGGAAAGCGACGACTCGACCGGATCTTCCTCAGGATTGGAGCGTGAGCACACGGGATCTTCTGTACGGAACAGATCCGGTGCTCAGCCTACGCCCACGGTTTACAGAACACAGTCTAAAACTGGTAACTCTAAACCTTTGATTCGTACAGATGGTACAATTAAGTATAGTTTATCTTGTGTATCTGATGAACCTGAGAATCTGCAAGTAGCTTTTAAAAATCTAAATTGGAAAAATGCAATGGATGAAGAATATAGGGCCTTGGTAGAAAATAAAACTTGGCACCTAGTACCACACAAACAAGGTAGAAACCTTATCGACTGTAAGTGGGTGTATAGAGTTAAAAGAAAAGCAGATGGCACAATAGATAGATACAAGGCTAGATTAGTAGCAAAAGGGTTTAAGCAAAGATATTGCATAGACTATGAAGATACTTTTAGTCCCATTGTTAAAGATGCTACCATTAGACTTGTTCTAACTATTTCAGTTTGAAGAGGATGGAGATTAAGGCAACTAGATGTGAAGAATGAGTTTCTTCATGGTGTTTTGGAAGAAGATGTCTTTATGAAGCATCCACTTGGATATGAAGATCCAAGAGCACCCTTACATGTGTGCAAGCTTGACAAGTCACTATATGGACTCAAACAAGCACCAAGAGCATGGTTCTCCTAGCTTAGCTCGAAACTGCAAGAGCTTGGTTTCATGGCATCCAAGGCAGATACATCACTATTTATTTATAATAAGTCTGGCATTATTATTTATGTTTTGGTTTATGTTGATGACATCATTGTCACCAGTTCTTCCAGCAAGGCAATTTCTGTGCTACTTCGAGATCTTGGTTCGGCGTTTGCACTAAAGAACCTTGGTGACTTGCACTTGTTTCTGGGAATTGAGGTAAATAAAATTAATCAAGGTATTACTTTAACCCAAGAGAAGTATGCTTCATATTTGCTTAGAAGAGTTGGGATAAAAGGATGCAAGGCATTACCAACACCACTCTCAACATCAGAAAAGCTTTCAGTCAATGAAGGAGAACCTTTGGTAACAAAAGGCAGCACAAGGTATAGAAGTATAGTTGGAGCACTTCAGTACCTAACTCTCACAAGACCAGACATTGCCTTCTCAGTAAACAAGGTATGCCAGTTTCTTCATGCACCAACTACTATACACTGGACAGCTGTGAAAAGAATTTTAAGATATGTTAGTGGAACAGTAAGTCTTGGATTAACCTTCAAAAGGTCATCCTCTACATTGGTGAGTGCCTTTTCAGATGTTGATTAGGCAGGTTGTGTTGATGATAGGAGATCCATAGGAGGGTTTGTAGTTTTCTTTGGGTCTAACCTAATTTCTTGGAGTGCCAGAAAACAGGCTACAGTATCAAGGTCAAGCACAGAAGCTGAATACAAATCTCTAGCCAATGCTACTGCAGAAATTATTTGGATAGAATCTCTATTGAAATAACTTGGAATTCAAAGAGATCAAACCGCATGTTTATGGTGTGATAATATGGGAGGAACCTATCTTTCAGCGAATACTATATTTTATGCTAGAACTAAGCATATTGAAATTGATTTTTATTTTGTAGGAGAAAGAGTATCAAGTAAACAACTAGATATTCGTTTCATTTCTTCTAAGGATCAGGTGGCAGATGGATTCACCAAAGCGTTGCCAGCTCGACCGTTTGAGGAGTTCAAGAACAATCTCAACATGAGAAGAGGTTGTGATTGAGGAGGGGTGTTAAAGTATGTACAAGTTTTCATGTAACCTGTCACGGTAATAAACTTGGGAAGAGATAGAGATAGATTAGAATTATTGTTGTACACAATGATGATCTGTTTTATAAAGATCAGATCATTTCTATCTCTTCTCGTAGTAACCCCTCGTACCTATCTAGTCGATGCTGGCCATATAAATCTACAGGAAATCGATGGGAGCTCCAACCATCGTTAACCCAAACAAATCACAGTAACACGCCGTTGCGCTGCAGGGATTCCAAGACAGAGATCTACTCCCACACTCCCGGTAGGAATCAGGGAACTGAAGTCCGTCATCATACATCATATGTGTACGAAACCATGAGGGTGCCTCCAAGAGTGGGATCTCGGATGTTGTGATCCGGACTGTTGTACGATGGATCAAGAGGTGACTTGCGAGGAGCTTCACGACCTTGAGGTCGGCTATGAACACGAATACATCAACCATGTTCCCCTTGGAATGTTAACCACATTCGGACTACAAGGATATGTATCTGAAATGTCGTCCGCTACTGCATTACTCCTAGATAGATCTTGGGTAGGGTGTTCCAACGTAGGAAATTTTTTGTTTTCTGCCACGAAACCCCTTCAGTGGTATCATAGCCGATCTATGCGTAGGAATGTTGTATGGCCAGTACGCACATGTATTGTGCGGGCATTGATCCTCTAGTTGTTGCCCTCTAACGTGTAATTGTTTATATCGCAGTATTGTTTTATGAAGCAGCCTGAACCTACCTTACACGAGACTGGTTCCATGCTCGACATACGGCTCGTATCGTATAAGTGGCTAGAGGGTGTCTGTTTCTCATTCAGTAGTGTATATAGCATTTATAACGGAGGGCCCTGAGAGGGGTGTAGTAGAGACAACTTTTGGATCCTTGTTTTGGTTGGGAAGTTCGTAGATTAGAAACGGTTCTATTATGAAAGCCCTCACAATCACGTAAAACTTGCAAAATATAAAGTAGAGGCTTCTAACTTTATTTTTCAGGAGGGCATGTGATTTGATATGTTCTTGGTTGTTACGAAGGTAAAGTAGTTTATTTTTATGTTACTAAGTAGTATAGTAATAGTCATCATTTCGATGGACGACCTACTGGTAGCGTCGTGTACTTGGCATCAAACCAGTGGCAATATGGAGATCATGCTGGAGCGCTCGATGGGGATCAAGGTGCAATAAGGACCATAACATATCACAATATACATGTGAGGTTGATACCTTTTATACATCTTATTGTGTGCTAGTATTAGATACTCAATGGTAGCATATTAGATAAGATTATCCGTAATAATACCAATATTGTGTTCTCCTTTAGTGTGCACCACCAAGAATGTTCTCCGTTATGAGGCACGCCATGATGATCGGGTGTCAGACATATCTGCATTCGCATACGGTGTGTGTAATCCATATATCCACAGTGAAAACACTATGATTGAATTGGCGAGTCTAGCATGTACAGACATGGCCTCGGAACACAATAGATCGAAAGATCGAGCATGGATCACATGGATAATGTGATCAACAGATATAGCCCACCCTAGCAGTTGCATCAAAGTTCATGACAATTGGGGATGATGTGGTGTAAAGGGATCGTGTGATCGCTAAAATCATCCATGGGATGACGTACTGGAATCTCAATTATGAATTGAACTCATATTATGAACTTAGTCTAGATGTCTATTTGCAAATATCTTAGTAGATCATGGCCTATCCCATTGAGGTCCTTCGCGATCATGGGAGATTTTCTTGCTTGATGTGGAACTTAGTATAAGGGTCCAACTTCAAAGATTAATACCCACGCCCTAAGAGATATCCTCATAATAGATGATCTTCTCTTCTTGATATGATAACCATTAGGAGATAATCCAATGACTCTGCACCAAATTATAGTGGAGGTCATGGATGAAACAATTATATGTTAGATATACAAATTATAAATGTAATTCTTGCAAAACTCATTGTAGTTTACGAAGTATTTGATACTTGTCCTGTTTCATGAAAACATGATTGTCTGTTTGATAATTGCTGGAAATGAGGCAATGTGGCTTGATGACAGCGAGCAAAATAGTTGATGGCTGACATTACCCCTTTCTTTAAAGTTTATCATTTGTATTAGTGGACTTGAACAAAATTTTGTAACCCTTGTTTGTGTGCCTTGCTTTTGGCGAGACGATTATTCATATGAATAAGTTACAAGCCAGTTGTACCGTTCTTATGAATAATACCTAAACGAGTTATTCTCATCACTATGCATGTTAATGATAATAGTTTAAGAATTTATAAAGGATTAGAATGCTAAAAGATATCCAAAGTTTAATATTGTAATAATATTGTTAAAGTCATGGTGGTTATTGCATGTTTTTTATTGTAAATGAAAATCGGGGTCTTAGATATTTGATCTAGTGACTTTCAAAACCATGCCTCGTTTGGCGAAATGACTAAAACTCCTCATTCTGGTAAAATGGTAATATGTGAAGAAATGTTGAAATTTAGACATAGTGATGTATCATATTTTCAAGAAATGGTGAAAATCATTATTTCATACTTCATTGTGGATTTAAGTGAATATGAGTATTTGCTTAATGAAACATAAGTTTGAAACTATTTTGAACTATTCAAATGATTTCAAAATAAAGGAGGACATTTAATTAACATGAATACAAAAGTCTCTTCGATTTGATCAACTTGACTAAAGTATTTAAGTTAATTGTTTTTGCATAAAAGGACTTGTGAAAGATGTTTCATAAAATATGATAATTAGACAAATTCAAAGTGTATTGATTTTTCTAAACATCAGAATCATTTTGTATTAGATTGTCAACACCCGGATTTTTAATCCCAGATGCCTGTTATGCCATACATCGCAATCCCAGGATTACCATTTTTATGAGACATAACAGATTGGATATCACAGTACATCATCCATTACAAACCATACATAAGGTCTTACACAAATAAGGATCTCATGATCCAGTCTTAATACAATTAAAGCAGCGGAATAATGTAATAATAATGATAGCATAGGCGAGACTCCATATTCATGGTCACATGCAATGCTGACGATGGGAGATGATCCTAGTTGTCGTAACCTTCCTGCTCTCCGTCTTCCTGATACTCCTCTTCATAGTCTGGCCACGGGAATAGCCAGGGACAAAGCCATGAGTACTCTTTAAGTACTCGTAAACTAATACTAACAAGTGAAGTGGTTTTTGAGTAGGATACTAAGCTCTAGGGTTATTTTGCAAAAAATCCAGATTTACCTTAACTAAGTTCAGAAGCAAAGAAAGCTAGTTGAAAGTTTTATAACACCTAAGTGGGAACTTAAATGTCATATCACAACCCTGTTGTGGTCAAGTCAAAGTCATGAATCAGTTCACAAGTCATTTTGAAAACATCTGACGACGGAACAATATGGCCACTCCAACTGTCCATAACCGCGGACGCAGCTATTCCAATAGTTTGACACTCTGCAGAGATAGTACACTTTCACCACAATATTCGATACATCCATTAGGAATAATCCTGAATTCACCATACTTATTATGCGGATAATCAATCCTAACCTTTCAATTACACGCCCTAGTATAGGCACCTCTCCTATGAGTTTGGCCTCCCAACCATGAACAACTGTCATCTTGGGAACTGCACAGGTGGACAATCTTCACAAGGTAGCCTCGGCTCAAACCTTGGCCGCATGGGAAACCATACTAAGGTATATAAATTTCCAGTCAAGCCCTACCCAAATTTCGGGTATTATGGTTGTACGGTAAAATTGGAATGGTATCGCCGCTACACAACCATCAGTTTTATAAAGGGCTAAGGCTCATGCCTTAACATTTTCATCATCAAAATCATCTGGTGTTCAAGAACACATGGCAAAACATATCAGTAGAATGACTCATCATTCTAGGGTTTTCATAACCATTTTCACCAAGTATTCCCATCTAAAGTGATCAAGTTTTATGCTTAGCACTAGCATATACAAGTGGGGGTAAATACTAATGAGGGTGGTAAACAAGTGTGAATGGTCTAAGTTCAATCTCATGCCTCAGGATGACATCAAGATTATCTAACTTAGGCCAAGTTTTATGCTCTTTATGCTACCTTTAAATATCTTTCTAATATCTACAAGTCACTAAGTAAACTCAAATAAAAGCTTTGATAATGAAATAAAATACTATGCTTGCAAGTAAAACTAGGATTGGGTATCAAGTATGTAAGCTTGCAAGGGTTAGCTTGCTAAGTCAACTGGTAGTAATAGATTGCTCAGGTAATAGCTTGCACAGGTAATAGCTTGCTCAGGTAATAGCTTGCACAGGTAATGGCTTGCACAGGTAATAGCTTGCTCAGGTAATAGCTTGCACAGGTAATAGCTTGCCTTGTGCATAGCAGTGATTAAAGTTTTCCTCGGCTTCTTCCTCGTAGTATCCTTCTTCTTTCTCGTATCCTTGGTCGGTACTATCGTCTATAAATAAATACGAGGTACACAATCACCAAACAATACTGAACTATTTCTATTTATCACACCAAGGTTTTCACTAGATGATATAGGATCATCACAAGCATTACAACCATTAAGGCAAATAGTTTTATTTCCTTTATTTTAGAAAAGTAATTTCTACTCATTGAAAAACTACTTAAGATTTAATATTCTTCAACTAAAACATGGGATCATGTTGACACATGTCATCACCACATATTTCAGTACATGGGAATGTGCTTTAAAGTGGTGTCAAAATTTAATAAGGTTTAACCTTTTTATTTTAATTCAATAAAGTGACTAGAATGACCTATGGGGCATTCTTTTATTACTTGACCAATATTTCTGCAAGTAAACCCCTATATTTTTATATATTCTGAAAGGTATGGTTAAATGTGATTTTTGAGAGTTAGAATCAACTAAAAAGCTTTTATGGTTGAATTTTGAAATATGTTTGAGTGCAGAAAAGCTTCTGCCTTGTTATTTTTACTTTAGAAGATCTATAAATCCAATTTGTTTGAATCTAACGGGCTTGGATTAAGCACTCCAGTACCTTTATAACAAAATTGGTTTCATGCATTTTGGTTCAGTGAATCGAGCTGGGTTGATTTTTGAATCTGGGTACAGAACTGGGTTTGAAACTAAAAGAATAAACCTAAATTTGAATTACTGGGTCGAGCAGGAACGTTAACTGGGCTGGCCCACTACGCACAGTGCACGCGGGCTGGTTAAGTGGATGTCCCCACTCGTCAGTGAGACCGAGGGGTGTGAAGCGGTATGGGGGGATGTGGACCGCACAATCAAGCTCTAATCCTACGGCTACAGTTCATCATCCACGTCGGGGAACGCCGGCGAGACAGAACCCTAGCGCGGCCAGTGGGGGCCATGGGAGGCTCACCGGGGCTCAGGCGATGGTTGGCGACGGGGGTGAACGACGAAGTCGATGACGGCAATCCTCCTGGTACCAACAGCTCCTCCTGGGGCGGCTCCAATCGATGACTCCTTTCTTCCTCCTCTGCGGCAGACTCCGGCCAAATTCTGGCGATGCGCTGCTCGCCTTGATCTGGGAGTGAGGTGGGGTGCTTCTGAGAGAGAGGAGTGAGATGGTGTGAAGAATTCGTGCTAGGGTGGCCTCTATTTATAGTGCCTGAAGGGGACCGACGGGCGCGGGCTGATCTTGTCGTGGTCATCATCACAGCGGGCTACTGGCATGGGCGGCGATAGGGGGCGGTGTTGTGCTCCCTGGCGAAGCTCAATGGCATGGCTATGCGGCGTGGGGTGATGTGAAACGGTCGGAACGTGGCTGCACTCTAGGCGGGTCCGACGGTGGTTTTAATGGCGTACAACGTCTATGGTCCGCGCGGCGGAGAACGAGCATGTCCGCGGTGTTGCTGGGGTGCTGGCGATCCTGCTTGCACGCGCTGAGGGCGGCGCGTGGTCTGTGGGCGTGTGTCACGGTTGGCGCTCTGGCGCGCTCTCGGCTCGCTCGTAGAGAGGCTTGGCATGCTCGAGCTGTGTGGTCCAGGGGCTGGCAGTGCTCGAGGCTTGGACAGGGGGTGGCGATGGACGGTGGGGAGTGCCCCAGACATGCTTGCTAGGCTTGGTGCTTCTCCTAGCTTGCTGTCGACATGGGGTGGCAAGTTAGGCACGGCATGGTCACCATTGATGGCTATGGCATGCTCACAGTGGTACTAAAGCTTGTTAATTGAGCTAGATCATGTACTGAGAGTGTAGTGTGAGCTATAGAGGGAACAAGGTTGGCCAAAATCACTGCTCCTAATAGTGTTTTGTGTTTGTTTGTTTGCTGATTACAAGGTGTTTGATGAAATGGCTGCAAGAGATTCAAATTTGAATTTTGGATTCAAACTTGATGGGTGTGTTGGTTACATACTAGGAGTCTCTGGTTAGTTGGATTGGTCAAGGTGCACTGGTTTGGTTGGGTTTTGAGAAATGGTGATCTTCACATATGAATCAGATTCAATTTTGAATTGTGATTTGAATCCAGTTGCCAAAAGTTTCTACAAGTTTGAAAGGTGGGCTTTGATTCAGTTTTACTTGGTCTAGCAAGGGGTGAAAAGAAATGGAAAAGTTTCTGTTTGAAATCTTGGACTAGAAACACTCAAAGTGGTCTAGTGAGCAAGATTGGCAAAAATGACCATTTGCTTATTTGTTTTGTTTTTGATTTTTTTCTTGATTTGTTTCTTCTTGGAAATGTTTTAGATGATGTTGTTTTCACCTTTCAACCATTCCTTGCTATTTAGATCAATCACACAAGTCCATTCATGTATTCATGCAATCATCACATACACACATGCATTCATAAAGATTTGAATTAACAAAAGTTTTTCTTAACCCTAATTTTGGTGATTGGAATTTTATAATCATTGTTCAACATTTTTGGGATGTTACATAGATACATATGGTCTAATATTATCTCTTATCAGGGTTATAGTTATCGTTTAGAGTTAGAGATCGAAATAAGCGAACACTCGTTTGAAATACAAAGGAACATCTAAAGATTCGTGGAAACAACACCGTACCATAAGAGTTATGGCCTGTTCGAGTTTCTAGAGATTTCGATAATTCCAAATCATGGAAAATAAACAAGTCTTTGTAGAGTATTCTTAGGAAACTATGAATACATCTTCCACAGAGGGAAAACTTGATGTTGTCCTAAGCTTTTTTGTGTCTTGATGAAGATACATGTGGAAGAAAGTAGAAGATCAAATAAGTTATTTGACCTTATCTCCTAATTATTGAGTGGCGCAACGGAATTTGTTCCGGAAACCAAACTCAATAAATAGAGGATAAACTAATGATAATGATCATAAAGTTTCAGCTAATACTTTTTCTAAAGAAAGTGGGATTCAACAATATATTCTGCAAGTTTACGGAATTATATTATTGATTCACTTGTCATGTTATTTGAACAAGGCATACCTACAAACTACAAAGAATCATGATGGACCTAAGTGCGATAAATGACTAGGAATCATAAAATCCTGTATTAAGTTACATTTAAGATTGCAAAGTAATATGTTATCGAGATCCACGATCCTCCTGGTTCTCATAGCCATGTCCAAAGTAGGCCAGGTCGTCGGAGACCTCGTCGATCCGGTGGTCCGGACCCTCTGGTGTCATTATGGTAGATCTGGTCTACATGACGCGGGCTCCCCCTTCCTGGCGCGCCAACTGACGAAGGATAGTTTTCACGACCCCTCCGCGGTCTCACTTCCGAGGAACAGAAGAGTTTATTTGTTAGGTGGACAACTCAGGTCAGTAGGTTTGGATCTCAAAGACGAAGATATGTGTGTAATGGGAGGAATCCTACAGACTTTATTCATAAGGTGATTAACAGATCATACAATGTGTCTACAAGATGATCTTAGTGGGTTTACAATGATACCCCATGAGAGAGATTAATCTAGAGCTATGACTAAGGCTAATGGTAGAGACTTGAGCAATCATGGCATGTCCTTATGGGGTGACTGTCTGCGGGTACTTATAGGTGTCGAGGGTAGCTGAGTCCTTCTTAGTCATGTCAGGTCTTAATATTGTCTTGCACGTAATCCTGATCTCCGACCTCCCTTGTATGGTTGTCTGGTATTATGGATCTCTAGAGAGCCATCTTGCAGCCCCACAGGTCAGGTCAGTTGAGAGCTTCTAGATACAAGCCTCCAAGTCCTTGATCGTCAAGGTCGTTGTGGGTTTAGGCCCATGTATGGTGCAGGACTGAATCCACCCATCACCGATAGCTTTCTATCTTCGTCGGTCGCTATGTATGTCATGGGAAAGGCTGCGACATCACCTAGTCCTGTCCTAGTGACAACTACTGAGGTGTAGCATCCTACGCCAATGAGGTGTCCTTCCATGCTGCCTTTATCCTTGAATGCATCGTTGGTCTAGTCGCCCGACACATCGACACCGTCTAGTCAGAGTTGACACCATGTGGTTGATGTGGATGGGTCCATAGAAATGGATGAGGACTCTATGACAAAGGCAATGTGCTGTAAGGCAACACATAACTTGAATTCATTATTGTAGGGGTTCGTAGCATGGAAAACAAAAATTTTCTATCGCATACAAACAAACAAGCCAAGATCTATCTACTAGATTGTAGCAACGAGTCGATGGAATAACTCACCCTCGAAGATTCCAAAGTGTTTAACGAGAGCAGATTCTCGTGGGTGATGTAGTCGTACTCTTTCCGATCTCAAGATCGCGTAGACGATCCTTCCGGCGCCGCGTTCCCGCAGCGCTCCCGCAGTCGGTCACACGTTCGGTACTCGACGAAGACCTTCCTCTCCCTTGTTCCAGCAGGCAGCGGAGGTTGTAGCACTCTCCTCGCGATTCCGGCAGCACAACGGCGTGGTACCGGAGGTAGAGGGGAGATCCCGCAGGGCTTCGCCTTAAGCCGGTGCGAGTATGGTGGAGCTTATGAGAGAGGCTATTAGTGGTCTAGTAATTAGACACACCAATTAGAGGGCTCTAAACCAATTAGAAGGCTCTAAACCGAAACAGCTCTAAACCGGGGTCTAGGTCTAGTTTCTAGTTTAGAGGATAGGAACTTGTGTGTGCTAGGAGGGGAGCCCTGCCCCTCCTTATATAGGTGGGAGGGCTGGCTGCGCCATGGGGAGGAGAGTCCCTCCCCAAGTCGGCTTGGTGGGGCGCCGGCCAAGGGAGGAGTCCTCCCCCAATTCGGCCTCCACCAATCCTCCTCTTTTCCCACTTCCCAAAATTGGCAGTTTGACTTTCAAATTAGCCGTTTGACTTTTCCAATTTAGGAATTAAATAAACCCTTTATTTTGGACAGCGAGAACACCTAGTACATGATGCAATCATTCCAACTTGCAATGACACATTCATGTACCCCTTCCCCCCCGGAGTGCCGGACATTCCGGGACCTTCTAGAATGTTCCCGATGAAAACACCGGAACCATTCCCCAACTCCGAAATGGGACTTTCCTTATATGAATCTTATTCTCCGGACCATTCCGGATCACCTCGTGATATCCCGGATCCCATCCGAGACTCCGAACAACATTCGGTCTCTTTCTCATAATACCATAACTACTCAAACAACGTCGAATCCTTAAGTGTGTCTCCCTACGGTTCGTGAATTATGCGGACATGATCGAGACACTTCTCCGAACAATAACCAATAGAGGAATCTGGAAATTCATATGGCTCCCACATATTTCTACGATTACTTTGCGATCGAATGAACCACTTACATACGATACCAATTTCCCTTTGTCTCACGATATGTTACTTATCCGAGGTCATGATCGTCGGTATCTCTGCATACCTAGTTCAACCTCGTTACTGACAAGTACTCTTTTCTCGTTCCCGTGATATGTGATCCCTTGTGACCAAGTCACATGCTTGCAAGCTAATTGGATGACATTTCACCGAGAGGGCCCAGAGAATATCTATCCGTCATGTGGATGGACAAATCCCACTCTTGATCCATGTGTTTCAACCAATACTTTCCGAACACCCAATGCCACTTTTATAGCCACCCTGTTACGGTGTGGTGTTTGATGACATCAAAGCATCCATCCAGTAAAGGCAATATGCATGATCTCATGGTCGAAGGAATTAGGTTACTATGTATCAGAAAGCATATAGCAATTGAACTATTGAAATGACTTGATCTTTATGCTACGCTTGTCTATAGGAGTATGTCCACCATATCATTCTCCTAACGATATGATCTTGTTGTTGATAACATCTCAATGTTCATGACAAAGAAACCACATCATCAATCAACCAACAAGCTAGTGAAGTATAGAGGCCATACTAGGGACTTCAAATTAAGTTTACAAATCACACAAGTATTAATGGTTTCCTTGTTAATACTATTATAGCATGAATGTAAACATTTATCATAAACACAAAGATATATATAATAATAACTACATTTATTATTACCTCTAGGGCATATCTCCAACAGTCTCCCACTTGCACTAGAGTCATCTAATCTAGATTACATGGTAATATACCGAACACCCATGGCAGTTTGGTGTTGGTCATGTTTTGCCCTCGGGAGAGGTTTAGTCAACGGATCCGCCACATTCAGATCTGTGTGTACTTTGCAAATCTTTATATCCCCATCCTGGATATGTTCTCGAATAGCGTGGAAACGCAGCTTGATATGCTTCAGCTTCTTGTGTGACCTTGGTTCTTGCGCATTGGCTATGGCGCCCATGTTATCACAGTAGATAGACATTGGGTCCAGCGCACTTGGAACCACACCCAGCTCTGTAATGAACTCTTTCATCCATATCGCTTCTTGTGAAGCCTCCGAAGCAGCCATGTATTCCGATTCAGTTGAAGATCTCGCCACAACGCTTTGCTTTGCACTCCTCCAGCTAACTGCTGCACCATTCAAAATAAATACGTATCCAGATTGTGATTTAGAATCATCCGGATCGGTGTTCCAACTAGCATCGGTGTAACCATTAACAACGAGCTGTTCATCACCTCCATAAGAAAGAACCATATCCTTAGTTCTTCTCAAGTACTTAAGGATGTTTTTGACCGCTGTCCAATGATCCACTCCTGGATCACTTTGATATCTGCTAGTTAAACTAACAGCATATGCGATGTCGGGTCTAGTACATAGCATGGCATACATTAGAGATCCTATGGCTGAGGCATAGGGAGTCTTACTCATCTTTTCTCTATCTTCTGCCGAAGTCGGACTTTGAGTTTTACTCAAGGTCATATTGGGCAACATGGGCAAGAACCCTTTCTTGCTATCCTCCATTCCAAACCTCTTTAGAACTTTGTCCAAATATGTACTTTGTGACAATGATATTTGGCGTTTCGATCTATCTCTATAAATCTTTATGCCTAATATGTAAGCTGCTTCGCCAAGATCCTTCATTGAAAAACTATTATTCAAATATTCCTTGACACTATTAAGAAGGTCTACATCATTCCCAATCAACAATATGTCATCCACATACAGTATTAAGAATGCTACAGAGCTCCCACTCACTTTCTTGTAAATACAAGCTTCTCCATAAGTTTGTATAAAACCAAAACTTTTGATTACCTTATCAAAACGTTGATTCCAACTTCGGGATGCTTGCTTCAATCCATAGATGGACCGTTGAAGCTTGCATACCTTGTTAGCATCTTTAGGATCGACAAAACCTTTGGGTTGTATCATATACAACTCTTCATCAATGTCTCCATTGAGGAATGCTGTTTTGACATCCATCTGCCATATCTCATAATCATAATATGCAGCGATTGCTAACATAATCCTCACAGACTTTAGCTTCGCTACCGGTGAGAAAGTCTCATCGTAGTCAACTCCTTGAATTTGTCGAAACCCTTTTGCGACAAGTCGAGCTTTATAGACAGTAACATTACCATCAGCATCTGTTTTCTTCTTGAAAATCCATTTGTTCTCGACAGCCTTCCGGCCATCCGGTAAGTCCACCAAAGTCCATACTTGGTTTTCGTACATGGATCCAATCTCGGATTTCATGGCTTCTTGCCATTTATTGGAATCTGGGCTCATCATCGCTTCCTCATATGTCTCGGGGTTATCGGTGTTGTCCACCAACATGACATTCATAACGGAATCATACCAATCTGGAGTGGTACGAGTTCTCGTTGACCTCCGAGGCTCTGTAGTAACTTCAACCGAAGTTTCATGATCACCATCATTAGCTTCCTCTCTTATTGGTGCAGGCACCACAGGAACTTCTTCCGGTGCTGCGCTACTCGCAATTTCGAGAGAAGGTTCGACAACCTCGTCGAGTTCTACTTTCCTTCCAGTCACTTCTTTCGAGAGAAATTCCTTCTCTAGAAAGGATCCATTCTTAGCAACGAAGATTTTGCCTTCGGATCTATGATAGAAGGTATACCCAACAGTTTCCTTCGGGTATCCTATGAAGACGCATTTTTCCGCTTTGGGTTCAAGCTTGTCCGGCTGTAACTTCTTTACATAGGCTTCGCATCCCCAAACTTTAAGGAACGACAATTTAGGTTTCTTCCCAAACCATAATTCATACGGTGTCGTTTCAACGGATTTAGACGGTGCCCTATTTAAAGTGAATGCGGCTGTTTCTAATGCATAACCCCAAAATGATAGTGGCAAATCTGTAAGTGACATCATAGAACGAACCATATCTAAGAGAGTTCGATTACGACGTTCAGACACACCATTACGCTGTGGTGTTCCCGGCGGTGTCAACTGCGAAAGTATTCCACATTTCTTCAAATGCTCGCCAAACTCGTAACTTAGATATTCACCTCCACGATCAGAACGTAGAAATTTAATCTTCTTGTTACGTTGATTCTCTACCTCACTTTGAAACTCCTTAAACTTCTCGAAAGTTTCGGACTTATGTTTCATGAAATAGATATACCCATATCTACTCAAGTCATCCGTGAAGGTAAGAACATAACGATAACCACTGCGCGATGCTACACTCATTGGACCACACACATCGGTATGTATGATTTCCAATAAGTCCGTAGCTCGCTCCATTATACCAGAAAATGGAGTCTTAGTCATTTTTCCCATCAGACATGCTTCGCATCTTTCAAGTGATTCAAAATCAAGTGATTCAAGAAGTCCATCGGAATGGAGTTTCTTCATACGTTTCACTCCAATGTGACCAAGACGACAGTGCCACATATAGGTCAAATTATCGCTTGATTTCAAACGTTTAGCCTCAATGTTATTAATATGTGTATTTCTACTATCGAGATTCAATATGAATAGACCATCTATCAAAGGTGCATGTGCATAAAACATATTACTCATATAAATCGAACAACCATTATTCTCGGATTTAAACAAGTAACCGTCTCGCAATAAACAAGATCCCGATATAATGTTCATGCTCAACGCAGGCACCAAATAACAATTATTTAAGTATAAAACTAATCCCGATGGTAGATGAAGAGGTAGTGTGCCGACCGCGATCACATCAACCTTTGATCCGTTTCCCACGCGCATCGTCACCTCGTTCTTCACTAGCTTCTGTTTATTCTGCAGCTCCTGTTTCGAGTTACAAATATGAGCAACCGAACCAGTATCAAATACCCAGGCACTACTACGAGTACTAGTGAGATACACATCAATAACATGTATATCAGATATACCTTTCTTCTTGATGTTGCCGTTCTTCAAATCCGCCAAGTACCTTGGGCAATTCCGCTTCCAGTGACCTTCTCCCTTGCAGTAAAAGCACTCAGTATCAGGCTTGGGTCCAGCCTTGGTCCTCTTCGTCGGCGTGGTAACTTTCTTACCACCCTTCTTGAAGTGTCCCTTCTGCTTAGACTTGCCTTTCTTGAATTTGGTGGTCTTATTGACCATCAACACTTGGTGCTCTTTCTTGATCTCCACTTCTGCAGATTTTAACATAGCAAATAGTTCTGGCAACTCTTTGTTCATGTTCTGCATGTTGTAGTTCATCACAAAGTTCTTGTAACTTGGTGGTAGTGATTGGAGGATGCGGTAAACTCCCAAAGTATTAGGAATCACTATACCCAAACTTTGAAGTTTATTTGCGTGCCCAGACATTTTAAGCACATGCTCACTGACGGAGCTACCCTCTTCCATCTTGCAGTTAAAGAACTTTTCAGAAGCTTCATAACTTTCAATTGCCGCATGAGTCTCAAAGATTAATTTGAGATCCTCGACAATATCATATGGATCTGACTCTTCAAACCTTTTCTGAAGCTCCGATTCTAAACCATACAAGATAGCACACTGAACTATGGAGTACTGATTCTTCCGAGCGAGGTAAACATTCTTTACTTCATCGGTAGCATCAGCTGCAGGTGGGTCACCTAGCGGTGCATCCAGCACATAGGTCAAATTACCAGCTGTGAGGACAATCCTCAAATTGCGGAACCAATCCGCGAAGTTGCTTCCATTGTTTTTCAACTTTTCTTTCTCTAGGAACGCATTAAAATTGATGGTAGGGGCTGCCATTGATCTACAACATATTTGCAATAGTTTAGACTAAGTTTATGACAAATTGAGTTCAAATTAATTAATGAAATTAAACTAGGTGAACTCCCACTCAAAACAACATCCCTCACATTGTTTTAGTGATCACACGAACCAAATCCACTACATCAACACCGATCATCACGAGAGCTGATATAGTTTTAATGGCGAACAATCATCATGTTCATCATATCTACTATATGATTCATGCTTTGCCTTTCGGCGATCCGTGTTCCTGAGGCCATGTCTGTACATGCTAGGCTCGTCAAGATCAAACCTTAGCTTCCGCATAAGCAAATCTGGCTTGCTTACGTTGTAGTCACCCGCGGAATCAAAGACACCCGATCATCACGTGGTGCTTCGAAGCAGCAAGCTTTGGCAACGGTGCATACTAAGGGTGAACACTTTTAGAACTTGAAATTTATGTGCATGAGGGATCATCTTATAATGCTACCGTCGTCTACTAAGCAATACAAGATGCATAAAGGATTAACATCACATGCAATTCATAATATGTGATATGATATGGCCTTTCTTCTTTGTGCTTCCGATCTCCATCTTCAAGCACGAACATGATCTCCATCATCACCGGCATAGCATCAAGGTCAATGACGCTTCTTCATGGTTGTCGTCCGCCAACTTCAACTATTACAACTATTTTGAATAGACACGCAGGCCTTAACAGAAATTAAAGACAACCATATGGCTCCTGCCGGTTGCCAACTTACAATAAAGAACATTGCATACATCAAATATAATCACAATCATGGCCATATCACATCACTGCACACCCCTGCAAAACAAAGTTAGACGCTTCTACTTTCTTTGCATATTTTACGTGGTTTGGGGCTTTCCATAAGTGTCGTTCTAACCTACGAACAAGAACCACAACATTGATACTAGCATTGTTGATTACCCGTTGTAAATTGGATCTTTACTATGCTAGGAGAAACAGGCACCCGCAAAGCCACTTATGCAATACAAGTTGCATGTTAAGCGTGGAGCAAGTCTCATGAACGATGTCATGTAAGGTTAGCCCGGGCCGCTTCATCCCAACATACCGCAAGATGCAAAGTACACAAAAAGCAATCTACAATAAAAGCATCAACGCCCACAATGACCATTGTGTTCTACTCGTGCAACAGATCTACATATAGACACGGCTCTGATACCACTGTAGGGGTTCGTAGCATGGAAAACAAAAATTTTCTATCGCATACAAACAAACAAGCCAAGATCTATCTACTAGATTGTAGCAACGAGTCGATGGAATAACTCACCCTCGAAGATTCCAAAGTGTTTAACGAGAGCAGATTCTCGTGGGTGATGTAGTCGTACTCTTTCCGATCTCAAGATCGCGTAGACGATCCTTCCGGCGCCGCGTTCCCGCAGCGCTCCCGCAGTCGGTCACACGTTCGGTACTCGACGAAGACCTTCCTCTCCCTTGTTCCAGCAGGCAGCGGAGGTTGTAGCACTCTCCTCGCGATTCCGGCAGCACAACGGCGTGGTACCGGAGGTAGAGGGGAGATCCCGCAGGGCTTCGCCTTAAGCCGGTGCGAGTATGGTGGAGCTTATGAGAGAGGCTATTAGTGGTCTAGTAATTAGACACACCAATTAGAGGGCTCTAAACCAATTAGAAGGCTCTAAACCGAAACAGCTCTAAACCGGGGTCTAGGTCTAGTTTCTAGTTTAGAGGATAGGAACTTGTGTGTGCTAGGAGGGGAGCCCTGCCCCTCCTTATATAGGTGGGAGGGCTGGCTGCGCCATGGGGAGGAGAGTCCCTCCCCAAGTCGGCTTGGTGGGGCGCCGGCCAAGGGAGGAGTCCTCCCCCAATTCGGCCTCCACCAATCCTCCTCTTTTCCCACTTCCCAAAATTGGCAGTTTGACTTTCAAATTAGCCGTTTGACTTTTCCAATTTAGGAATTAAATAAACCCTTTATTTTGGACAGCGAGAACACCTAGTACATGATGCAATCATTCCAACTTGCAATGACACATTCATGTACCCCTTCCCCCCCGGAGTGCCGGACATTCCGGGACCTTCTAGAATGTTCCCGATGAAAACACCGGAACCATTCCCCAACTCCGAAATGGGACTTTCCTTATATGAATCTTATTCTCCGGACCATTCCGGATCACCTCGTGATATCCCGGATCCCATCCGAGACTCCGAACAACATTCGGTCTCTTTCTCATAATACCATAACTACTCAAACAACGTCGAATCCTTAAGTGTGTCTCCCTACGGTTCGTGAATTATGCGGACATGATCGAGACACTTCTCCGAACAATAACCAATAGAGGAATCTGGAAATTCATATGGCTCCCACATATTTCTACGATTACTTTGCGATCGAATGAACCACTTACATACGATACCAATTTCCCTTTGTCTCACGATATGTTACTTATCCGAGGTCATGATCGTCGGTATCTCTGCATACCTAGTTCAACCTCGTTACTGACAAGTACTCTTTTCTCGTTCCCGTGATATGTGATCCCTTGTGACCAAGTCACATGCTTGCAAGCTAATTGGATGACATTTCACCGAGAGGGCCCAGAGAATATCTATCCGTCATGTGGATGGACAAATCCCACTCTTGATCCATGTGTTTCAACCAATACTTTCCGAACACCCAATGCCACTTTTATAGCCACCCTGTTACGGTGTGGTGTTTGATGACATCAAAGCATCCATCCAGTAAAGGCAATATGCATGATCTCATGGTCGAAGGAATTAGGTTACTATGTATCAGAAAGCATATAGCAATTGAACTATTGAAATGACTTGATCTTTATGCTACGCTTGTCTATAGGAGTATGTCCACCATATCATTCTCCTAACGATATGATCTTGTTGTTGATAACATCTCAATGTTCATGACAAAGAAACCACATCATCAATCAACCAACAAGCTAGTGAAGTATAGAGGCCATACTAGGGACTTCAAATTAAGTTTACAAATCACACAAGTATTAATGGTTTCCTTGTTAATACTATTATAGCATGAATGTAAACATTTATCATAAACACAAAGATATATATAATAATAACTACATTTATTATTACCTCTAGGGCATATCTCCAACAATTATGTACAGCTTCACTATCAAAGTATTTATTTGTTTTTCATCTATAATTTTTTCGTCGAAGTTAAATAGTGTAGGTTTTAGTCTTGGTTGTAATGCAAATGATATTTCTATTTCTACAAAGGTCATGATGTGGATGGAATTTAATCGTCTTATGGTTATTCCTAAAGCTTCCACCATGTAGGATACCACATACCTAGATTATGAGGAAGCGATTGCCACATCAGATGGTCATCTTCTCTCTCTCATCTAGTTGGAGAGGTGTCGAAGGTTCTTCTGGATGAGGACAGTCTTAGTTCATTGTATGAACTGACAACATCTGACCGGAGATCTAAATCAACTTCAGGAAAAAGGGTCAAAAGCAATAGAAACGGTCTAAAGTTTCCAAATCTCCAATTGTTGCCAAATGAATGACATGTTTTTGAATAGCAGAGGTCTTCACGACTTGGCTAAACATTTACATAATGTTTAGTGTTCTCAGGTTGATAATTTGGACTTTGTGGCCATTTCAGAAATGGACAGACGAGATAACTCACATAGTCTTCTTAACCGACTTTTGGGCTATATAGACTTCGTCTACCATTCTCGTCTGCCTTGTGGACGATGTGGGGGCATCCTACTAGGCATCAGGACATATACTATGGATATTTTGGCTAGTTTGGATGGTGAGTACCATATTGAACTCCATATCCAAAACAAAGTGGATAACTACACATGGAGTCTTATGGATGTGTATAGGTCTACCTAGGATGTTTTTAAGGCTGATTTCCTTTAAGAATTGGTTAATTTAGCCAAAGATAATCCATACCCTATTCTTATAGGGGTACTTTTAATTTGCTATGTTTTTCATTGGAGAAGAGTAAAGGATGATTTGTTGATCATTGACCCTTCTTTTCCAATGCTTTCATTGGCAGCTTGGATTTAAGAGAGGTTTCAATGACTGGAAGGTAGTTTACTTGGGCAAACAACCTTCCAAAACCCACATACGAAAAACTAGATTGTGTATTGATAGACTTTGATTCGGAAGATAAATTCCCTATGGTTATAGTACATGCTCAAGAACATACTGGGGTTCTATCAGACCATACTATTGACTACGGGAATTCCTACACCACATAGTGCTGATTCATGTTTGAACTTTGATGGTTACACCATGAGGGCTTCCATGACATGGTCAAATCGATATGGGAAAGACCTGTTGTTGGATGTACTCCAATACAAAGATGGAATAGTAAAGTGTGTGCGACATGCAGAAACCTTGGTGGATGGGCACGAGAGACACATGTATTCTTAAACAATAAAAGCAACGACTTTGTTCTATTATTGACGACCTCGAGGCTTTAGTAGAAGCCCGACATCTGATTGTGCCTGAAATTAAGCCCAAGAGCCAATGAAATTCACAGATAGTAGGTCATATTTGAGAGCAGGAGATCAATTCATTCTAGAAGGACATTTGAATACATGATACTTCCATAGTGTGACCGATGGCATATTCATTCTCTCGTCTAGGATGGGCGAATGATTGAGGGTCATGAACAACTAAAATCATACATTACCAATTACTACAAAGGTTTGTTGGGGGCTCTAGAATAACTTATCTTTGGATGAGACCCGAACCGATGATATTCACCAATTTTCTGATGAGGAAAAAAACCTACTTACTACTCCCTATTATGAGGAGGAACTGAAAAAGGTTGTTTCCAAATAGAACACAACAAAAGCCTGGCTCCTGATGGCTTCCCAACAAAATTCTATCAGAACTTCTAGGCCATCATTAAATTAGATCTTCTAAAGCTGTTAGCTTTCTACACACTAGACAACTAGATTTGTTCTGCCTCAATTTCGGTGAGATAATCTTATTACCTAAGGTTAAATGTAGCGAACATGATTGAACAATATAGGCCTATATGTCTTCTTAATGTTAGCTTTAAGATTTTCACCAAAATTGCAACAATCAGGTTGAACTCTATGGTTGATCATGTGGTTTACCCTTCAAAGAATGCTTTCATGCAAGGTCGCAACATCCTTGATGGGGTGGTTATCCTACATGCAATAGTTCATGAACTACATATGAAGAAGTTGAATGGTTTTCTTTTAAAAATTGATTTTGAGAAATCCTATGACAAAGTCAAATGATCTTTCCTTAAGCAAACTCTCGGAATGAATGTTTTTTCTAAAGAGTGGCTTGCTTTAATCCATAGCTTTGTGTTAGGAGGTAGTGTGGCCATTAATGTTAATGATGACATTGGCAAATACTTCTAGACAAAAAATGGCTAAGACAAGACGATCCTTTATCACCAGTGCTATTCAATATACTAGCTGATATGCTAGCTGTTATGATTGAGCGTGCAAGTCCGATGACCAAATTGAGGGTGTGATTTCTCATCTTGTTTATGGTGGTTTATCTATCCTAAAATATGTTAATGATACGATAAATCCAAGTTAATTCTTTTAGCTTTTGAGCAACTTTCGGGTATAAAAATTAACTTCCATAAGAGTGATTGTTTTGCTTTGGTGAGTCTCAAGACATGCCATTATGTACGCTGAATTATTTTTCTATGGTCAAAGCCAGTTTCCTATTAGGTATTTGGGAATTCCGATACATTATCGAAGACTTACAAATGTTGAATGGAATCTTGTTGATGAAAGAATACAATTAAGATTAAATAGTTTGAAAGGTAAATTATTATCCCTTGGGGGAGATTGGTTCTCATTAATCCAGTATTGAGTAATATAGTATTATACATGATATGCTTATTCCATCTACCAAAAGGAGTCTTGAAATGTTTGGATTACTTCTGATCAAGATTCTTTTGGAAGGGTGACAGTGAGATAAAGAAATATCGGTTGGCTAAGTGGAGTGTGGTTTTCCGCCCCAAAGACCATGGCGAGTTTGGTAATCATGATCTTCAGGTAAAAAATGCAGTTATTTTTGGTAAATGGCTCTTCAAACATCTTAATGAAGATGGGGTATGGCAAACTATCCTTAAACAAAAATACGCTGGCTTGGAAGCATTGTCCCAAGTATGTTGGAATCCTGGTGAATCGCATTTCTGGGTTGGTCTAATGGCGACGAAGTAGCATTTTTTACGCCTTAGATCTTTTTCAATTAAAGATAGATTCGAGATATGGTTCTAGGAAGATAAGTGGATAAGTAATGCTACACTCCCGATACATTATCCTACTTTGCATGCTATTGTTCGTCATAAGGGTGATACACTGGACAAAGTTTTGGACTCTACTCCTCCAAATGTGATGTTCAGAAGAGATTAACTTGGATCCAGACTTGCCTCTTGGAATGCCTTACTTCAACACTTTACATTAGTCCAATTAGCACCTCGGTCTCATGAATTTCATTGGAATCTACATGAGAATGGTCAATTCTCAGTTGGTTCGATGTACAATGCACTGGTCCAGTGAGACTTATCAGTTGATAATAATAGAAAAATCTGTAATATGAAGATACCTCTAAAGAATAAAAAAATTGTTTGGTATCTTTGTCGAGGGGTTATTCTTACTAAAGACAATCTTGTTAAACAGAATTGACATGAGAGTAAAAAATGTGTTTTCTATTATCACGATGAGACAATTAAACATTTGTTTTTTCAATCCAATTTTGCCTGCTCTATATGGTCAGTCATTCAAGCAACTCCAGTCTTGTATCCACCGTGTAGTGTTGATAATATTTTTGAAAGTGAATACACGGTATAGATCAAGTACAGAATTCTTCTCAGTGTGGGAGCGGTCGGCATTATTTGGTCGCCATGGCTATGTAGAAATGATAAAGTTGTATAACGATAAAATTTTCTCTCTCTTGCAGGTTATATATCGGTGTACCCGTACGCTTCGTTTATGGTCGTATCTATATCATGTGGAGGTTCACGACCCTTTTATGGAGGCGTGTACACGTCTGGATGATACATCGAGGGATTTATTCAGCCGACATGGATGACAACATAATCTTCGAATCGGTCCATTTTAGGCGTTTTGTAATTTCTCATTATGATATGTAATTTGACTATTTTTATTCGTTTCAATGGCAAGGAAATCAGTAATCGTTAACTGCTCGGTTGGCTTGTGAGTAGCGACTATTTGGAATTCGGAAGATTAACAGATTTAATCGATCGATTATTAATCGGTGCAAGCTACAACAATTAGCACCTAAAACACGTATGAATCCTCTTGCACCTCAACCACCTACCCTATTAAAGTCAGTCTCGAGATTCGTGATGAGATCCTCAAGGCGCTCGAGCTCTTGTATTTGAGGTCTAGTCGGCAACTATAAGAAACTTGTCAACAACGACAAGGAACTAGTTGGTGATGTCGAAAATCGAGCTCCTGGAGGTAGGGATCGAGCGGGAGCTTCGCAAAACCTACTTCATGGGTGCAGGCTAGCGGATGGATGAGCGATAATTTTTCAACTTTTTTGACCAAGCATAATAGTTAATCGGGAACATACCTAGTAATCGGAGTGTCAAAGCTATTAATTGGGCTAAATGATGAACACAAACGATTAGTGGTAATCGACACTGTCAGGTTCCTAATAGCGATTAACGACCTATTAATCGCTGATTCGGACGATTTTTTAAACAATGGTTTTATGCGACTTTCGGACTTGTATTGACCGTCTGCATCGTAGTTATGCGGAGAACCTGTAATGCTTATCAAAAAAGGTTAAGTGTCCAACTTAGCATGCTGACTAAGAACAAATAGTGACGAATAACTTAGAGCAAATGGTCGCATAACTAAATCACGTAGTATCACTATTCACTACTGGATAAAGTTATGTTTATAAAAAATCTATATTTACAAATAGGTCTCATAGTCCCAAATATGCACGATACTTCCATATTTAATATATTTCATATAAGAGTATTATAACTCGATTTTAATATATCTTGCTAATTATTTCAAGATATCTCAATATAAGTAGAATAAAAAAATTCAGCAGAACTCTTAGTTTTTAATATACCATTTTTACCTACAGAAGAGCAGTATATATTAAATAATGTAAATTATATAGACTCAATGAAATTTTACATGAAACTCTCTATATTGGGAATGACAAAGAGATATAATACACTTGTTTAAAATGTTTATTATATTTAACTTGTTGCGGGAGTATATAGCCGCCCAGAAATATATAAAAGGAGGTAGCAGTAAGAAATTGAACATTATTAATTCATGCGTTGCAATAGGATAAGAGACCCAGTTATTAGGAGCAAGGGAGACGATGCTAAAATGCAGCAGGTCGCTCCTTTAGGCCTAGGAGCTTAAGGAAAGTGTTGAAATTCTGGAACGAGGAGCCGCCCGGAGCGAGGCCCCTGTGAGCTGCATCGCTGAGCGAGCGTGCCCTTTGTGCAATCCCAATGTCGGTGACCATCTGTTCCACCTTGCTGCTCACCTCCTCTTTGGTTACCCCCACGCCATCTTGGCCAGGCGACACGGCCAGGCCGGTCCTCCAGATGTCGCAAATATAGCTCTGGTGGGTGAAATGGTCGAGGAAGTAGGGCCAGCACAGGATGGGCACGCCGTTCATCACCGCTTCCATGGTGGAGTTCCATCCGCAGTGGGTGACGAAGCACGCCACGGCCGGGTGCGCAAGGACCTGCTGCTGCGCGCACCAGCTGACCACCATGGCCTTGCCGGCGACGCGCTCCTTGAAGCCGTCGAACCACTCCTTGGTCCACACACCACCACCGGAGCCGGCGGCGGCGGTGAAGTCCGGACGAACCACCCACAGGAAGGGCCGGCCGGTGCGCTCCAGACCCTCCGCGAGCGCCCGGATCTCCCCGGGGTCGAAGGCGGAGGAGGTGCCGAACGCCACGTATACGACCGACTTGTCGGAATGCGCGTCGAGCCACTCAAGACAGCCCGTGTCCTCCGGCAAGAACTGCCCCGCCACGGGACTCTTCTTCTTCCGGCTCAGCAGCGGGCCGATGGGCAGGATTTCTGGGTACAGCCCCAGCGCCGTGCGCTCGGCGTCGAGGAACGTGTTGCACACGACCACGTCGGCGTTCCTGGTCGCCTCCGCGTTCCGGGACACCAGCCGGAAAAACGCCTGCTGCCCCTCGGGGCCGCCGGCGACGCTCCACGGCATCTGAGCCGGGTACAGCGGCGGCATGTTGGGGGCCAGCTCCAACGCCTCCTGCCGTTTCGGGAAGCCATTGGCGTCGAAGATGCCTTCCTCTATCAGCTGGGGGATCCTCAGCAACGTCCCAAGATACGCCGCGGACGCCGGGAAGAAGCATGCGACCCGGACGCCGAGCTTCTTGGCAACCTCGGAGCACCAGCCCACTATGGTGGAGTCAGCGACGAGCCACTCCGCCTTGGTCACCCTGATGAGCTCCGCCATGTGGGCTGGGATGCTCCGGGTGAAGCCGTCCAGGACTTTGCCCAGGTCCCTGCGGTCGTCGCTGTCGGCCAGACCGTCCGGTACAGACACCAGACGGACCCCTCCCAGCGCAGCCTCGTCCGTGGCGCCGCCGTCGAGGAGGAGCTTGTGGATGTGCTCCGTGCACACAAAGGTGACCTCCAAGCCGTGCTCCACCAGGCGGTGCGACAGCTCCATGAGCGGGATCACATGGCCTTGCTCTGGGAGCGGCATCACAAGGACGGGAGGCGACATCGCAGCTGGTGACTGTAGCTAGGACGGGGAGGGATCGATATCGGCTTATAGATTAGATCCTGCTAGATTTTGGGTACTTAAGTAGCGGACACGATATGATATGGGAGGGCATGACAAGGACGGGATTCTGCTAGATTTGGAAAGATTTTGGGTACTACCACAGGCCATTTAAAAGTACGTCGGGTACAACCACTCAATGTCCTGCATCAAAAGGTGGTTAGCATAAATAGAATTTTTACTTCTGTTGTAGAATGGTAAATATCATCACTAAAATAGTAAATATCGTCACTATTTTACCCGCGTGCCTTCCAACACACAAAACTTACGCATAATCTATCTTCAGGTTGACCTTGATCTGGCGTAAACTAAGGTCACGTCTCGTGGCCGCGGGATCACCATCCCACACTTCCACTTGTGCATTTAATTAGGAGACTTATCTGGTTCTCGTCAAAACATATGGTCCCGCCACTGCATGCTTCCACTTGTGCATTTAATTACGAATTTCAAAAAATTAAAATATTTTCAAACTCAAACCGTTTATCTAAATTAGATTCCGTTTTCATCGTTAGACTAGTCACGACGAGATCTTCGAAACAAGATCCCATGTTGATATGTTTCGATGACTTCTTTTTTGAGGATGTAACTTTTTTGCTGGATATAACTCTCTCTGCTAATTGGATCTAACCTTTTTACTGGATGATATAATTTTTCTGATAATTTAGATGTAACTTTTTGCTAGATGATGTAAATTTTTGCTGGATGTAACTTTCTAATAACATGGATATAACTTTTTCTTTAAATTGGATGTAACTTTGATTGGATGTAACTTCCATAAATTTACATCCTTAAAAAATAGTCGAAACATATCGACATGAGATTTAGTTTCGAAGATCTCGTCATAACAAGCTCAACGGTGAAAACAAATTTTGAATCGGATAAAAAGTTTGAATTAAAAAACATTTCAATTTTTGAATTTTGTAATTATATACGTGGAATAAAATGCATGCAGTATGGCCGAGTAGTGTATCCCTTTTTCAGAATAGAGCCAAAACTCATTTGCTTTTCCGTTCCAAAAATAGAAATATTAGTGGACTGTCTGAACTGACCTCATTTTTGTTAAAACGAGGTCGACCTTAGTGTAGCCGCACCCCAAAACTTATATAGCGGTTGTGATATTACGTTTTGGCAAGGCATGTGCCGAGCATTCTCTCTACACATCATGATAAACATGGCTTCTCTTGTTTCATCTTTGCATATATTATCTGCCCTTATAGTTAACAATATTTATGCACCGGAGTCTTCTCAAATATTATTTCTTACCCAATTTGATAACTTCTTGAATTAGGCTTTTGTCCTGATATATTAATATAGCAACACATAATACATCGCATATGCTGGGGCCACATCACAACCAAGCCCAAGAAAAAAAAAAGAGAACACAATAGAAACAAATGCCAACATTGGCAGATCGATGAAGCGAAGGTGGCCCTCTACTGCTGCGTCCTTCGGAAAATTTTCACCGTGCTCCTGGAATTCCAAACCACCATGTACCAAGCAACACCTTCAGCAAGGAATGCGACGACAACGCCGCTGCCGTCCCGACAGGTCCTAGGGTTTCCCCTGGTACACTAAGAAGGTGGAGAGGAGGTACGCGACGCCCTCCAGGAAGGAGAGGTGACATCCGTAGGCGTCACCTCGTCGGTGCCGGACATGGCCAATATGGATTTCACCCACCCCCAAGCAACCACCACCCGAGATGGCCCGGAATGCTCCACCCAACACACCACCAACCAGCATGCGCCACCACGAAAAAGACGCCACCTTCATCATCTCACTGTGGGCATCGGCGCGAGGCCCGAGCAAGGGGACAGAGTTACCGGGGGTAGTAGCATCACAGCCGCGTGGGAGGGAACTACCTCCACCGCCATGGCGGTAGCCGACCGGACACGGCAATAGGGGCATACTAGGTCTCGGGCCAGGCCTAGATGGGCCCGCAAAGCCCTCGTCACCACGTTGCAGCGGGGGCAGCCGTGAGCGTCACCACCATCCGAACCCTCTGTCGTGCCTCATCTTCCTCCTAGGAGCACAGCCGAAACACGGAGAAGAGGCCCGCCCATACCCAGATCGGGCCCAGATCTGGGCCGGGCAGGATCTGCCGACCGACATCCATCGCTCCATCCTGCGACCAAGAAGCCACACCACCACGCCTCCACCCACCCCGCCTGCAGAAATCACGCCACCAAGCAGGACCTCAATCGTCGAGCCGCTCCGCCGCCGTCCAGGGCCGCCGCCCCCTTCCAAGCGTCGGGTAGAGACAGACCCGTCGCTTCAATCCCCGTGCGAGAAACACCCGGCGGTCCACACCGACGGCGGCGTGAGGGGAGAGGGAGAGGAGGGGTGCTGGGGTGTGGGGGTGGGAGGCGCCGGCCCATCACCCGCGTGGGGACGAGCGGGCAGACCTGCGGGGTCGTTTTTTCGGATGCGCGTTCCTCCTTATCCCATCATGTATTTTTTGTCATCTTATATTTCGTACTCCCTCCATCCCGGTTTAAAGGACACAATTTGCAATTCTCTAGGCTCTAGGTGTCCTCTAATTGGTCCATTTAATAGTGCGGAGTAAAACATGCATGAGGAGAAAAAGAGCCAGCAAAGCGTTCACATTTGCATGTGCATGCAATCATTTTGTTCTTTTTACACGGGAGTAATTACAGAGATTAAATGCTTTTATGTCTAAATATTTTGGGATTGCATGGTTTGCAAATTGTGTCCTTTAAACCGGGATGGAGGGAGTGCATAACACGAACGGCTCATTATGTGCATCCAATTAAATACTACTCCCTCCACTTAGCAAAGCTAAAATGTCTTATATTTCTAAACGGAGGGAGTACAATATAGTCAAATTTTTGTGTGGGTTTAATTTTCATTGGTTAAACGGGACCGCTCGTTGCTAGAGGGCGGGCTCGCAACGACAGCAGTTGGCACTCACCTTTCGCGGCTCCTCGCAGGAGTTTGCTTTCTCCTTAGGCCTTGTTTACTTCTTTGGTATTATTATCCTCAAAAGATATGGGGATATGCGGGGATTTGGTATTCACCCAATACTCTTAATTTCCCTCAAATACCCTTCTCCTAAAATACTCTACTATGATGAAGAGTTTTTAATCTAGTAAAAAATACACTAGTGTGAAGGGGGTTTGTGGGGATATTCCGGGATTTTCCCCTCCAAACCCGGCCTAGTAAATAATTTATTGGAGAAATTTCAGGATACAAAATAATACCGTCCCATCCTCTCCAATAACCTAAAAGTAAACAAGGCCTCAAGCGGTGGTCTCGTCGTCCGAGGGATCTCGTTTTTCCGGCCTCTTCCATAGAGGATGAGTTTTTTGTGGAGAACCCATTAAGGTCGCGCTGGAGGCCATCAAGGAGACATCGCACGTTGATGGTTGGACACCGCTGGTGAGGAGGCAAATATCGGACATTAGAGACGCCGCTGCAGTTGTGGCTCAATGTTTTTTATAGTCATTGTTGGGATAGCTTCGGCTGGGTCGTGTTTTTCATATGCAGCAGTAACATGCTCTTCGCCCTCTTCGCCAGATCACATCGCTTCCTTTCCTTGGATAGTTCCTCGAGGTCACTACAAAGGCGCCTTCTAAGGGGGCGCCAACACAGGAGATTAGGAGATTGGAAAGGAGATTTATCGGCGGAAGGTGAGGAGGCACGGCATGCAACTATTGAAATCGCCGTTGATCTAGGAGGTGGGTGGGATCCCATAGGATGGACCAGAACTGATCTACACGTTCTTAGGTGTTCCTTGGACATCGGATACGGGTGTTGTGGAAACCCGATGAAGGATAGTTTTCACAACCTCACGGCAAATTAACTTCTGAAAATCGAAAAAGAGTTTATTTATTTATAAAACGGTTCGGATCAGCAGGTTTGGATCAAAGGACAAGATTATGGGAAAGGAATTCCCTTCAAACTTTATTCATGGTCTTATCGGAAGATCGTGTAAGTGTGTACAAGATGGATCTCGATGAGCTTATAGAGACACCCGATGAGAATATATGAATGTAGGGTTTATGAGTAGAGACCAAGTCTACGTTGTAGGCTTAGATGGCGTGGCCTCTCCATGTGAGTGGTCTTCAGTATATATTGTCGCTGATTATGCAAGAGTCTCTACAAGTCATGTTAGAACTCCATCTTGTCTTGCATGTCAAGTTGATCCTCGATCGTCCTTAACTCTACGTCCGGTCTACGGATCCTCTAGGAAGTCGTCTTATAGCATGATGTCAGGTCGGTTGAGAATTATGTGATACGGGCCTCCACGACGTAATTTAGATGCGACTGAGCATCATGGAAAAACTAGCAGGGGCCTGGCCCACTAGGGGCAGAAATTTGACCTTGCACACCACTGGCCTGGCCGCCCGGCCCACTTGGCCACCACCAGGGTTTGCCATGTCTTACGCTGCTAGACCATCCCCAACGTTAGGAGCTGGCGCCCGACACTCTAGCTCCACCATCGTTGAAGACCCCATCATATGGCTCTTTGGGAATGCCATGATCGTTGTCGTCCTATCCCCTTAGTTCTCCTTGTCCACTACTCTGGGTCTGGCTCTCAAGTGCTTCTACCTACCTAGCATAGGCACCATCGAACTCACTAGTTCAACGAATCAAGATATCTTCCCTACCCGAGCGAAGGACATCCGCCTACGATGGAGTCTGACAGATCCGCCCAGACGCCGCTTGTACGATGAAGCCCCCAACATCAGTGATAGGGGTTAACCTCTTGGGTGGCCTGATCTTCACGGATTTCATGGTCAAATAGGTGCAAAAAGCAAGGGAAAGGGAGAAGGTAACGGAAGAGAACACACACCTCGCAAAGATAATGATGAACACATGCAAACACAACATGATATAATACCTATTGCTACCTTTGGTGGCCACTGGTCTGATAGAATACTCGCAAGGAAAGATCAGTCAACGTGCTCCCGTCAAATCCACATCGGAGAGGGAAGAACACCTTGGAGAGTATCTTGATAACTTTACTAGAGCCAACTCAAAGTAAATACCTTGTAAAACTAAGGATGCTCAAAAGCACAATCCATAGACGTGGGTGATGATAGGGTTCGCTCATGAAGGGAAGGAGACATAACTAGAAGTGATCCATCTAAGGGGGTTTCTAGTCTATCATCTATGTCTTAGGGATACATGAAGGGGTGGGGGATCTATTTATAGGCCACCCACTAAACAAGGGATAGTTTGGGGATAAAACTACGGTTTGGAATGGAATAAGGGGTTACATGGGCTGAGGCCCAGTTGTAGACGCGCAGGACCAATACTTAGGTCGAAGACATCGCAGTGCGGGGGCCGGAGACATCGGGGTGAGGGGGCCGGAGACTCCTGGGTGGACTTTGGGCGGCCTCCTGGAGCTTCTGTTAGTTTGGCCGGAGTCTTGACCAGAGACCATTTGCAGAGATTCCTGGGTGTGAAGGCTAGAGACTATGGGGTGCGCATGCCAGAGACTCCGGTGTTGTAGATGCTGCTTCTTCCTCCTCCTCTTCCAAGCCTCCGTCTTACTAGGCTTGAAGCTCCGGGCTTCCTCCTTGCCTCCGTACTTGTCGGTGTGAACTATCATGATAAAGGGATGGAGTATGAAGTAGTATACCATTCAATAGGGTAGGAAGTGGACTCACATAGAGGATAGGATTCACCATTGGAGTCCATGACGACTTGGCATAAGATGGAGATCCTGATATGGCAACGATCGAAGTTCGGGCCGTATCATCGCCCCCCGCTTCAAATAGAGTCATCCTCGACTCTATATGCGGATGGCAAAAATCGTGGCCACTTTTTATTGGCACTCCAAGTCCAAAGTGTTGTAGTAAGCTTATTTTCCCCACAAGGGTGACTCGAGGGTTTATATCGGACTCTCAGGAAATTGGAAGGATATTTGTCTTCTCCTCTTCAAGCAACCTGTAAAGTAAAATAATTTGTCTTGTGTCCCCAACTCCACCAAGTGGTCGTCAAGCACAAGGTTTCGTATTAGTAATATGAAATAAAATATAAATTAAAGTAAAGTAATGCAAACTAGATGATATGGAAGATAGTAGAGTTGTTTTGGGGTTTTTATGGATGATTGCAAGTAAGGAAAGTATTTTTGTATTTTCAAAATAATAAATTTAAGGAAATATAAAAGATAGTAGATGCAATGGAAAGGTTTTTCTTATGGTAAAATTCAGACCAGTTCATGGGTTCACTTGTCTGCTCTCTTTTTAAGTTGTAGTGATCACAAAAAAAATCATCAATGATAAATATTCATCGAACTTCTATATGTGTTTGATAAAGGAGTCAATATGGTCATCAAGTTCTAACACAGAGATGAAATACATCTCTCTTATACTCCTCAAGAAAGGGAAACTCCATGCAATCTTGAATTAAGAACAAATCATAGTATAACTTTAAGTAATATAACATGATGTTTGAAATACAAATATGCTACCTTGATCTAACAAGATTATCACACTGTCACATGATAACTATAGCACATGATTTCACTTTATCTCTAGTGAGGCAGTAAAAGAAATGTAAAAACCAAAGTAGATCGTGAATATTGTTTGTCACGATTCAATCTCTACCACCATGCTACTCCATCTAATACACACTTCTCCCCATACACGTTCGTGCATACAAGTTGGATCAAAAAGGCAATTAAGAAAGGGGTACATGATATGCATCTATCAATACATCTTACAAAAATAGATTCCAATCTTAAATATCAAATCATAGAACAAAGATTCACCACATAGGAATTACAAATATGACCATAATCATGTAGGGCAGCTCATATGGTACTAGATCTATGAAGAACAGGAGATAAATAGATCAAGCTACTGACACAAACCCATAGCCCATAGGTGGACTACTCCCTCTTCATCATGATGATGCCGAAGATGTTGGAGAGGGTGGAGATCCCCCCTGGAGGTGGCTTTGGTGGAGTTTCCCCCTCAAATCTTCGTTGAATTTGACTATGTCTGGTGGTGTTTTCGATTCTAGTATGCCCCATCTCAAGGACTCCCTTGGGGGTCCTTATATAGGGATTTTTAGGTCAAGAGAACTCTGTGGGCATAGAATCAAGGCGATTATTAGACGGCCAAGGAGGGAAAGAGCATGGGTGGCGCGCCCACCTGGGCTAGGCGCTCCACAAAGGCCCTTTTGTGCCTCCTGGCCCTCCTGGTGGGATTCTTCTGCTCCAGTTGCTTCTCGTGGATAAATATTGGCATTCCCAAAATTGCATGTCCATTTGACTTCGTATAGGTCCTGAAACATCAAAAACTTTGAAAACAGGTTTTTTCTGCCCTGCCGGGTTATAGCCAAAATAAAGGGATCATTGGTAAATCCCCAAAAATCAATATAAAACATGGATATAACATTATATGTGATGCAAATATATGGGAAAACATGTTAACAAACTAAAAAGTTCTTGTATGCATTTTACATGCACCAACATCCCCAAGCTTAACCTATGCTCGTCCTCGAGCATGAAGGTGATAAAAAATAAACATGGACTTTGGAGTTTGTTACCTTTGCTTCATTCATTATCATGTAAAGTTCATAGGCTCAATTACTTTCAATGAAACATAATATTCAAGTGTACTATCAAGTTGTATCTTTTACACATCTATAAACATGTTAAACAATAAGTAATGTTGATGAACAAAACAAACCTTCAAGAACAATTTGATTAACCTATAGAATAAGATACTCTTTTCATGATTCGCATTGGTGTTTTATGCCCTTATTTTTGGGGTACTTCTTAGTTTCATGCCCGACTAGAAGACTCACTTCTTACTTTTATGTCTTCCCTTGAGATGTTTTGCATCTCGTACCGAAAGTATGCATTGAATACATATGTCAATCCTCCATAAAGAATGTAAAATAAAATTTTGAGCTATGTAGTTCATGTCAACAATACTAATAAGGATGGGGTTCCAAGTATCTTTTATTTCAAAGCTTCATATGGTTTATGTATTAAACATATTACAAGTTGATTGTTTCATGCACCATACCTATGACCTTGCACTCCTCATGCTACTCAACTTAGGCTTGTCATTTTATGCACATGTTGGTCGTTCAAACCGCATCACTGAAGTAACTCTTGCTCCCTATGTAGCTATATGCCCTCCTTTTTTGTTTGTATTTATTTAGCATAAGAGTTAATATAATCCCTTGGTTATGTTCAAGGTGGGAGGGGAGCAGTATCTCTATTCTAGAAGAACAAGAAAAACAGACATATGAATCATATTAAGAAGAATCATCATGCTATAAGTTTCCACCATGAGTTTCCGCACGGCGCATGGATTTGACTAGCGATTTAGGAGCGTTTTCCCTCAACATGGCTACTTAGTATGCACACTTTATTTCACATTGATGCAATCCATAGGCAGAACTTAAACATGATTAATTATTAACATTCAACATTGAAAGCTTGTGCCATGCCAACATGGTTTAGACAACAAAAACTAATAAGATGTAAAACACAAAAATTTCCATAGTGGTATCACCCCAAACCTTACTTTCTTATGAGCTTTAACATACATGAAAAAATGTGCTTTTAAGAATGTTTGGAGGATTAACATACATACTAAATTGAAAGTAGCTTTTGCCACAAATAGGTGGATATGTCTAGTCTAGTTTATAGGGTTTGGAACAAGTCTTAACTTGTATTGTGAAGGCTTAGCAAAAAGAGATCTAAAGAGTGTGCCATCTAGTTCATAATGTCAACATTTATTTTCTCACCTTGCTCCTTAATGTTGAACATACACAGGAAAAGGATACAAATTAATAGGTACAAAACAAATCATGATTCATATAAAGTACTTGAGCTTAAGAACTAGACACAACATGAACTTCAACTTTTTGCTTTTATCTCCCCTTTTCTTTTATGTTAAGGCATTCTTATTCATTTTTAATATCATCATGCAAAGGTTTATTTTTAGTATCTTGATCATAAACATTTATAATAATAGTGATGGTGGTCCTTTTAATGCAAAAAAAGTAAAATAAAAATAGACGCTCCAAGTTTCTATGATAGTTTTATGTTGCTCGAAAAACAAAGGTTACAGGTTTGCAAACCAAGATTTTAGTAGGTATAGTGTGGTGCCTTGGACATCCCCAAGCTTATGGTTTTTAACATCCTTGGATTTCTCTTGGTGTGATGTTCCTATATTCCCTATCAAAAAACTTCAACACAACAACTTTTTCTCCCATCTCTTTTCTGAGTGGTGACATTAGTGACACAAAAGCATAATAATTGCTGCATATATATCAAAGAAAAAATTCTTTCTAAATGTTACATCAAGCATACAATGTTTCTACATATCCCTTGCATATAATATAACTCATAAAAATCATTTTAGAACATTTGGGATGGTTAAAACAAAACATGGCAGAATCTGTCTAGATTTTTAGCAGCAGGAAATGAAATGTTTTTGCCCACTTAGACATGTCAGGAATTTTAGCCAATTTTTGTGCACATAGAGTATTAAAAGTTGTATAAATGTGAGCATAATCGGATTTACATAAAAATGTAAAATTCTTGCACTGAAGACTGTTTTATAGAAATTTGCTAGTCCATATGTTTAACAACTTTTAAGACATCCAAAATGGGTTCCACTTGGTACTTTATTAAAAATTACAGAAATAAAACCAAAAAAACTCTCTTGCTATAGCAAGAGTTCAAAACAAAAATCTAAAAGAAAATAACCGGGTTGTCTCCCTCAAAGCGCTTTCTTTATAGCCATATAGCTAGGCTTTACTTACTTGGTTTAAGTGATATGGAATTCATGGGATAGCTTGTGCTTCTTTACTACCTCCTTATTCCTTGGAAAGTGTTCCATACACTTCTTGTGAGGAAATTGAAACTTCACATTTCCTTCTTTTGTATTAATACTACACCTGTGGTTCTCAAAAAAGGTCTACCAAGTATTATATGACTTAAGGTATTGCTCCCCATGTCCATGACAATAAAATCAACAGGTACAAATGTCATATGTAGTTCAACCATGATATCTTGAACATTTCCTAAAGCATGTTTAGTTGAATCATCAGCAAGTAAAAGATCTATAGAGCATTTTTCCATAGGTTTTAGATCAAGTAAATCATATAGATCTTTAGATAAAACTAAGACACTAGATCCTAAATCTAGAATAGCATGTTGTGTCTCTTTTCCAATAGTGATTAATATCTTGGGGAGCCATACAACCCCAAGCTTTGGTGGTATCATAGATTCTCTATTATATCTTTTAATATTTTTATTTTATAACATAATATGCTAGGTAAGAACCAAATCCTGCTTGATGACCATTAAAAGATGAATCTTGGGAAAACTTTTGTAATAAGTTAATGAGTTCATGCAAGCTACATTTATCAAGATCAAGTAGAGTTTCTTTTGTTTCACTTAGAATTTTGACTTCTTCAACTTGTTTATCATTTGTTGGTTCTTTTTCATTTTCAATCATAGTAGTTTCTCTATCATCGTTTAATGGTTCTTCCACCACTTGGATCTTGAGTTGTGATAATAGTGGTTCAAGAGAATCATTATAATTCATTAATTCATTGTAAGTTTCTTAAAAATATGGTGTACTTGTTGTGATGGTAATAGAGTTCATACCAATGGCTTGTGGTCCCTATGGTTTTCTTGCGAACATGCTTATCAAGGTTGCTTGATTATCAGCAAGTTTTGATAGAGCTTTGTCCAAGCCAGCCACTTGGTTTTGTAAACCCAACCCATAATATCAGAACTTATGGATGAAAGTGACTTATGAAGTTCTTCTATCATGGTGGCATGGTGAGCTACTTTTTCACTAAGATTTTTATTAGGCTCTTGTTGTTTCTCCAAGTTCTCAGTAGCTTGTGGAATGGTAGCAAATTTCCATTTATTTTCATTATTATTAGGATATGGAACAAAAGGACGTCTACCATAGTTGTTTTGAGCATAAGGTGGTGTACCATATGAGTTATTATAGTTGTTCCCATATCCATTACTACCAAAGTTTCTTATGTAGTTAACATCTACACTTTCATTGGTGTTTGTTACTAATTCCTGTAAAGGAACATTGTCGGTATTTTGCTTAGATATGTAGGCAAATATGGCATCAAGTTTACTTCCTGTGGAGTATAGTTCTTCAATAGAGTTAACTTTCTTAGATGGGTTTGGTGCTCTTCTAGTATGCCATTGAATATGGTTGTGGAGCATTCTTTCTAGGATAGTTTTAGCTCCAGACATAGTTTTACTCGTAAATGCACCCCCTGCAGCGGAATCTAGAATGCTTCTTGACATGATATTTAAGCCATTATAAAAATAATTCAATATAGTCCATTCATTCACTCTATGTGACGGGCAAGATCAAAGCATGTTTTTAACTCTCTCCCAAGCTTTTGCTAAATGTTCATTATCATTTTGTCTAAATGATAAGATACTATTTCTGTTTTGTAGAATCTTAACAGGTGGGTAGTATTTCTTAATAAAAGCTTCTTTTAAGTCATCCCAAGAGTTTATACTAGCATTAGGAAGTAATAATAACCATTCTTTATCTCTACCTCTTAGTAAATGTCACATCCCAAGATTTTCCAAATCTTGTTATGTGAAAAATAAATAAACAAAATAAATAATTGTTGAAATTTAGGGTGAAAAGAAACTTTTGTTTCTAAATGGAAACTTAAAATCCCATATGGAACAAACTTTGGTTAAATATTGAATCCAACTAAATTCAAATCAAGAGGAATGCATTCATCATAAATGCATCTGGAAATTTAAACACTTGGAGAATAAACCAAAACTCTAAAACCCTAATGGGAGAAAATCATTTTCAAGTTACCTCTATGCCTATGGATATGATCCATATAAAATTTGGTCAAGCAAACATTTCAAATTGATTAAGAATGACTATTAGAAATATTATAAAACCATATGAATTAGATTTCACTTAATTTGGAGCCATAGATAAAACCTTATGAATTTAATAAGATAAGGAAATTGAATTTCCAAAGCTAATAAAGCAACCATCTAGAAATCCATACCAAATGGTGAGCAAATAATCCTAAAGTAACTTAAGAGATAAACAAATAATAAATAAAGTTATAAAAGTTGGAATCACTATTTTTGGATCTTTTAATAAAAAGATATGGTTTTCATAAACAAAGTAGAAATAATAAATAAGGATTATTTTATAGAGCCAAATTAAATCTTGGCCAAGCAAATGAAATAAAATATTTCTATTTGATAAAAAGAGTAAAGGTTTATTTAAATAAAATAATAAGGATTTATTACTATCCAATTTTATTTAAGTAAAGGGTTTTCCATTTTTAAATAAACCCTAAAACTTGTTAAAATATTTTAAATAAGAATTCCAAGTGTTTTAGTTTTTCAAATGAAACCTACTGAAAAGATTTTGATATTATTTAGATTTCAAAAAGAGTTTTAAAATAAATTAAAACCTATTTGAATTAAAGACTATGGTCTATTTATTTAATTATTAATATTTCTTAAAAGAATAAAAGAATTATTTTATTTTTGATTTTGAAATATGTTGATAAACAGAATAAAAATTCACCCAAAGTTTGGTGGTGATTTGAATTCAAATGGAGATTGAAAAATATTATTAAATCTTATTTAATTAATACTAGAACCTATTTTAAATAATTAAAAGACCCTCAAAAGAATATATAAATTTTTCTAAATTTGACTTTGGAATGTGTTATTAATCAGTATATGAATCTACACAAATTTTGGTTGAGGTTTGAAATCAAATTGATGTTTGAAATAATTAAACAAAATCAAAACAAAAATTAGAAATGGAAAAAGAGAAAAACATTCAGAACAAAAAAAATGAACAAGGTCGACCCAGCCAGCAAGCCCAACTAAGCCCAATCCAGCCCACTCCTTCTCTCCTGCAGTGAAACGTTTTTTTTCACCGTAGACAGAACCTGCAGAGTCAATGACTAGCTGGCCCCACCTCTTCTCTCTCCCACTCGCCGACGCCAGGCCCCACTTGTTGGAGATATGCCCTAGAGGCAATAATAAATGTAGTTATTATTATATCTTTGTGTTTATGATAAATGTTTACATTCATGCTATAATAGTATTAACAAGGAAACATTAATATTTGTGTGATTTGTAAACTTGATTTGAAGTCCCTAGTAAAGCCTCTATATAATACTAGCTTGTTGGTTAATAGATGATTGTGGTTTCCCTATCATGAACATTGAGATGTTATTAACAACAAGATCATATCGTTAGGAGAATGATATGATGGACATACTCCTATAGATAAGCGTAGCATAAAGATCAAGTCACTTTAATAGTTCAATTGCTATATGCTTTCTGATACATAGTAATCTAATTCCTTCGACCATGAGATCATGCATATCACCTTTACCGGATGGATGCTTTGATGACATCAAACACCACACCGTAACTGGGTGGCTATAAAGGTGGCATTGAGTGTTCGGAAAGTGTTGGTTGAAACACATGGATCAAGAGTGGGATTTGTCCATCCATATGACAGATAGATATACTCTGGGCCCTCTCGGTGAAATGTCATCCAATTAGCTTGCAAGCATGTGACTGGCTCACAAGGGATCACATATCACGGAAACGAGAAAAGAGTACTTATCGGTAACGAGGTTGAACTAGGTATGCAGAGATACCGACGATCATAACCTCGGATAAGTAAACTATCGTGAGACAAAGGGAAATTGATATCGTATGTAAATGGTTCATTCGATCGCAAAGTAATCGTAGAAATATGTGGGAGCCATATGAATTTCCAGATTCCTCTATTGGTTATTGTTCGGAGAAGTGTCTCGATCATGTCCGCATAATTCACGAACCGTAGGGAGACACACTTAAGGATTCGACGTTGTTTGAGTAGTTATGGAATGATGAGAAAGAGACCGAATGTTGTTCGGAGTCCCGGATGGGATCCGGGATATCACGAGGAGATCCGGACTGGTCCGGAGAATAAGATTCATATAAGGAAAGTCCCGTTTCGGAGTTGGGGAATGGTTCCGGTGTTTTCATCGGGAATGTTCTAGAAGGTTCCGGAATGTCCGGCACTCCAGAGGGGAAGGGTACATGAATGTGTTGTATCAAGTTGGTATGATTGCATCATGTACTAAGTGTTATCGCTGAACCAAATAAAGGATTAATTCAAATCCTAGTTTGAAAAGTCAAACAGCTAGTTTGAAAAGTCAAACGGCTAAATTTGGAAAGAGGAAAAGAGGAGGAAGGGGGAAACCGAGTTGGGGAGGAGTTCCCTCCTCCAACCGGCGGCGCCCACCCAAGCCGAGTTGGGGAGGGACTCCTCTCCCTCCCCTTGGCCGGCCGGCCCCTCCACCTATATAAGGAGGGGTAGGGCTCCCTCCTAGAGACACACAAGATCCTCTCCTCCAAACCCTAGTACCAAGCCGCCGACGCCTCCAAGCCGCCGCCGGCCCTAGGGCACTCGCCGCCGTCGCCTAGGTGAAACCCTAGCCGCCGGCACTAGCCCCTCCTCGGCGTGTCTAAACCCTAGATCGTCGAGGGACTCTCTCATACTCCACCATACTCGCTCCGGCTTAAGGCGAAGCCCTGCGAGATCTCCCCTCTACTTCCGGCACCACGCCGTTGTGCTGCCGAAATCGCGAGGAGAGTGCTACAACCTCCGCTGCCTGCTGGAACAAGGGAGAGGAAGGTCTTCGTCGAGTACCGAACGTGTGATCGACTGCGGGAGCGCTGCCGGAACGCAGCGCCGGAAGGATCGTCTACGCGATCTTGAGATCGGAAAGAGTACGACTACATCACCCACGAGAATCCGCTCTCGTTAAACACTTTGGAATCTTCGAGGGTGAGTTATTCCATCGACTCGTTGCTACAATCTAGTAGATAGATCTTGGCTTGTTTGTTTGTATGCGGTAGAAATTTTTTGTTTTCCATGCTACGAAACCCTACAGTGGTATCAGAGCCGTGTCTATATGTAGATCTGTTGCACGAGTAGAACACAATGGTCATTGTGGGCGTTGATGCTTTTATTGTCGATTGCTTCTTGTGTACTTTGCATCTTGCGGGATGTTGGGATGAAGCGGCCCGGGCTAACCTTACATGACATCGTTCATGAGACTTGCTCCACGCTTGACATGCAACTTGTATTGCATAAGTGGCTTTGCGGGTGCCTATTTGTCCTAGCATAGTTAAGATCCAATTTACAACGGGTGATTAACAATACTAGTATCAATGTTGTGGTTCTTGTTCGTAAGTTAGAACGACACTTATTGAAAGCCCCAAACCACGTAAAACATGCAAAGAAAGTAGAGGCGTCTAACTTTGTTTTGCAGGGGTGTGCTATGATGTGATATGGCCATGATTGTGATTATATTTGATGTATGCAATGTTCCTTATTGTAAGTTGGCAACCGGCAGGAGCCATATGGTTGTCTTTAATTTATGTTAAGACCCGCGTGTCTATTCAAAGTAGTTGTAATAGTTGAAGCCGGTGGACGACAACCATGGAGAAGCGTCATTGACCTTGATGCAATGCCGGTGATGATGGAGATCATGTTCGTGCTAGAAGATGGAGATCGGAAGCACAAAGAAGAAAGGCCATATCATATCACATATTATGAATTGCATGTGATGTTAATCCTTTATGCATCTTGTATTGCTTAGTAGACACCGGTAGCATTATAAGATGATCCCTCATGCACATGAATTTCAAGTAATAAAGTGTTCACCCTTAGTTAGCACCGTTGCTAAAGCTTGTTGTTTCAAAGCACCACGTGATGATCGGGTGTGTTAGATTCTGCAAGTGTATACAACGTGAGCAAGCCAGATTTGCTCATGCGGAAACTAAGGTTTGATCTTGACGAGCCTAGCATGTACAGACATGGTCTCGGAACACGGATCGCCGAAAGGTAAAGCATGAATCATATAGTAGATATGATGAACATGTCGATTGTTCGCCATTGAAACTATATAAACTCTCGTGATGATCGGTGTTGATGTGGTGGATTTGGTTCGTGTGATCACTAAAACAATGTGAGGGATATTGTTTTGAGTGGGAGTTCACCTAGATTAAATTTATTAATTTGAACTCAATTTGCCATAAACTTAGTCTAAACTATTGCAAATATGTTGTAGATCAATGGCAGCCCCTACCATCAATTTTAATGCGTTCCTAGAGAAAGAAAAGTTGAAAAACAATGGAAGCAACTTCGCGGATTGGTTCCGCAATTTGAGGATTGTCCTCACAGCTGGTAATTTGACCTATGTGCTGGATGCACCGCTGGGTGACCCACCTGCAGCTGATGCTTCCGATGAAGTAAAGAATGTTTACCTCACTCGGAAGACTCAGTACTCCACAGTTCAGTGTGCTATCTTGTATGGTTTAGAATCGGAGCTTCAGAAAAGGTTTGAGAATTCAGACCCATATGATATTGTCGAGGATCTCAAACTGATCTTTGAGACTCATGCGGCAATTGAAAGCTATGAGGCTTCTGAAAAGTTCTTTAACTGCAAGATGGAAGAGGGCAGCTCCGTCAGCGAGCATGTGCTTGAGATGTCTGGGCACGCAAACAAACTTTAAAGCTTGGGTATAGTGATTCCCAATGCTTTGGGGATTTACCGTGTCCTCCAATCACTACCACCAAGTTACAAGAACTTTGTGATGAACTACAACATGCAAAACATGAACAAGACGTTGCCAGAACTCTTTGCCATGTTGAAGTCTGCAGAAGTGGAGATCAAGAAAGAGCACCAAGTGTTGTTGGTCAATAATACCACCAAATTCAAGAAAGGCAAGTCTAAGCAGAAGGGACACTTCAAGAAGGGTGGTAAGAAAGTTACCACGCCGGCGAAGAAAACCAAGGCTGGACCTAAGCCTGATACTGAGTGCTTTTACTGCAAGGGAGAAGGTCACTGGAAGCGGAATTTCCCAAAGTACTTGGCGGATTTGAAGAACGGCAACATCAAGAAGAAAGGTATATCTGATATACATGTTATTGATGTGTATCTCACTAGTACTCGTAGTAGTGCCTGGGTATTTGATACTGGTTCGGTTGCTTATATTTGTAACTCGAAACAGGTGCTGCAGAATAAACGGAAGCTAGCGAAGAACGAGGTGACGATGCGCGTTGGAAATGGATCAAAGGTTGATGTGATCGCGGTCGGCACGCTACCCCTTCATCTACCATCGGGATTAGTTTTATACTTAAATAATTGTTATTTGGTGCCTGCGTTAGGCATGAACATTATATCGGGATCTTGTTTATTGCGAGACGGTTACTTGTTTAAGTCTGAGAATAATGGTTGTTCGATTTATGTGAGTAATATGTTTTATGCACATGCACCTTTGATAGATGGTCTATTCTTATTGAATCTCGATAGTGGAAATACACATATTAATAACATTGAGGCTAAACGTTTGAAATCGAGCGATAACTTGACCTATATGTGGCACTGTCGTCTTGGTCACATTGGAGTGAAGCGTATGAAGAAACTCCATTCCGATGGACTTCTTGAATCACTTGATTTCGAATCACTTGATAGATGCGAAGCATGTCTGATGGGTAAAATGACTAAGACTCCATTTTCTGGTATGATGGAGCGAGCTACAAACTTGTTGGAAATCATACATACCGATGTGTGTGGTCCAATGAGTGTAGCATCGCGCGGTGGTTATCGTTATGTTCTTACCTTCACGGATGACTTGAGTAGATATGGGTATATCTATTTCATGAAACATAAGTCCGAAACTTTCGAGAAGTTTAAGGAATTTCAAAGTGAGGTAGAGAATCAACGTAACAAGAAGATTAAATTTCTACGTTCTGATCGTGGAGGTGAATATCTAAGTTACGAGTTTGGAGAGCATTTGAAGAAATGCGGAATACTTTCACAATTGACACCGCCAGGAACACCACAACGTAATGGTGTGTCCGAACGTCATAATCGAACTCTCTTAGATATGGTTCGTTCTATGATGTCACTTACAGATTTACCGCTATCATTTTGGGGTTATGCATTAGAAACAGCCGCATTCACTTTAAATAGGGCACCGTCTAAATCCGTTGAAACGACACCGTATGAATTATGGTTTGGGAAGAAACCTAGATTGTCGTTCCTTAAAGTTTGGGGGTGCGAAGCCTATGTAAAGAAGTTACAGCCGGACAAGCTTGAACCCAAAGCGGAAAAATGCGTCTTCATAGGATACCCGAAGGAAACTATTGGGTATACCTTCTATCATAGATCCGAAGGCAAAATCTTCGTTGCCAAGAATGGATCCTTTCTAGAGAAGGAATTTCTCTCGAAAGAAGTGACTGGAAGGAAAGTAGAACTTGACGAGGTTGTTGAACCTTCTCTCGAAATTGCGAGTAGCGCAGCACCGGAAGAAGTTCCTGTGGTGTCTGCACCAATAAGAGAGGAAGCTAATGATGATGATCATGAAACTTCGGTTGAAGTTGCTATAGAGCCTCACAGGTCAACGAGAACTCGTACCACTCCAGATTGGTATGATCCCGTTATGAGTGTCATGTTGGTGGACAACACCGATGACCCTGAGACATATGAGGAAGCGATGATGAGCCCAGATTCCAATAAATGGCAAGAAGCCATGAAATCCGAGATTGGATCCATGTACGAAAACCAAGTATGGACTTTGGTGGACTTACCGGATGGCCGGAAGGCTGTCGAGAACAAATGGATCTTCAAGAAGAAAACAGATGCTGATGGTAATATTACTGTCTATAAAGCTCGACTTGTCGCAAAAGGGTTTCGACAAATTCAAGGAGTTGACTACAATGAGACTTTCTCACCAGTAGCGAAGCTAAAGTCTGTGAGGATTATGTTGGCAATCGCTGCATATTACGATTATGAGATATGGCAAATGGATGTCAAAACAGCATTCCTCAATGGAGACATTGATGAAGAGTTGTATATGATGCAACCCAAAGGTTTTGTTGATACTAAAGATGCTAACAAGGTATGCAAACTTCAACGGTCCATCTATGGATTGAAGCAAGCATCCCGAAGTTGGAATCAACGTTTTGATAAGGTGATCAAAAGTTTTGGTTTTATACAAACTGATGGAGAAGCTTGTATTTACAAGAAAGTGAGTGGGAGCTCTATAGCATTCTTAATACTATATGTAGATGACATATTGTTGATTGGGAATGATGTAGACCTTCTTAACAGTGTCAAAGAATATTTGAATAATAGTTTTTCAATGAAGGATCTTGGCGAAGCAGCTTACATATTAGGCATAAAGATTTATAGAGATAGATCGAAACGCCAAATATCATTGTCACAAAGTACATATTTGGACAAAGTTCTAAAGAGGTTTGGAATGGAAGATAGCAAGAAAGGGTTCTTGCCCATGTTGCCCAATACGACCTTGAGTAAAACTCAAAGTCCCACATCGGCAGAAGATAGAGAAAGGATGAGTAAGACTCCCTATGCCTCAGCCATAGGATCTCTAATGTATACCATGCTATGTACTAGACCCGACATTGCATATGCTGTTAGTTTAACTAGCAGATATCAAAGTGATCCAGGAGTGGATCATTGGACAGCGGTCAAAAACATCCTTAAGTACTTGAGAAGAACTAAGGATATGGTTCTTTCTTATGGAGGTGATGAACAGCTCGTTGTTAATGGTTACACCGATGCTAGTTGGAACACCGATCCGGATGATTCTAAATCACAATCTGGATACGTATTTATTTTGAATGGTGCAGCAGTTAGCTGGAGGAGTGCAAAGCAAAGCGTTGTGGCGAGATCTTCAACTAAATCGGAATACATGGCTGCTTCGGAGGCTTCACAAGAAGCGATATGGATGAAAGAGTTCATTACAGAGCTGGGTGTGGTTCCTAGTGCGCTGGACCCAATGTCTATCTACTGTGATAACATGGGCGCCATAGCCAATGCGCAAGAACCAAGGTCACACAAGAAGCTGAAGCATATCAAGCTACGTTTTCACGCTATTCGAGAACATATCCAAGATGGGGATATAAAGATTTGCAAAGTACACACAGATCTGAATGTGGCGGATCCGTTGACTAAACCTCTCCCGAGGGCAAAACATGACCAGCACCAAACTGCCATGGGTGTTCGGTATATTACCATGTAATCTAGATTAGATGACTCTAGTGCAAGTGGGAGACTGTTGGAGATATGCCCTAGAGGCAATAATAAATGTAGTTATTATTATATCTTTGTGTTTATGATAAATGTTTACATTCATGCTATAATAGTATTAACAAGGAAACATTAATACTTGTGTGATTTGTAAACTTGATTTGAAGTCCCTAGTAAAGCCTCTATATAATACTAGCTTGTTGGTTAATAGATGATTGTGGTTTCCCTATCATGAACATTGAGATGTTATTAACAACAAGATCATATCGTTAGGAGAATGATATGATGGACATACTCCTATAGATAAGCGTAGCATAAAGATCAAGTCATTTTAATAGTTCAATTGCTATATGCTTTCTGATACATAGTAATCTAATTCCTTCGACAATGAGATCATGCATATCACCTTTACCGGATGGATGCTTTGATGACATCAAACACCACACCATAACTGGGTGGCTATAAAGGTGGCATTGAGTGTTCGGAAAGTGTTGGTTGAAACACATGGATCAAGAGTGGGATTTGTCCATCCATATGACGGATAGATATACTCTGGGCCCTCTCGGTGAAATGTCATCCAATTAGCTTGCAAGCATGTGACTGGCTCACAAGGGATCACATATCACGGAAACGAGAAAAGAGTACTTATCGGTAATGAGGTTGAACTAGGTATGCAGAGATACCGACGATCATAACCTCAGATAAGTAAACTATCGTGAGACAAAGGGAAATTGATATCGTATGTAAATGGTTCATTCGATCGCAAAGTAATCGTAGAAATATGTGGGAGCCATATGAATTTCCAGATTCCTCTATTGGTTATTGTTCGGAGAAGTGTCTCGATCATGTCCGCATAATTCACGAACCGTAGGGAGACACACTTAAGGATTCAACGTTGTTTGAGTAGTTATGGAATGATGAGAAAGAGACCGAATGTTGTTTGGAGTCCCGGATGGGATCCGGGATATCACGAGGAGATCCGGAATGGTCCGGAGAATAAGATTCATATAAGGAAAGTCCCGTTTCAGAGTTGGGGAATGGTTCCGATGTTTTCATCGGGAATGTTCTAGAAGGTTCCGGAATGTCCGGCACTCCGGAGGGGAAGGGTACATGAATGTGTTGTATCAAGTTGGTATGATTGCATCATGTACTAAGTGTCATCGCTGAACCAAATAAAGGATTAATTCAAATCCTAGTTTGAAAAGTCAAACAGCTAGTTTGAAAAGTCAAACGGCTAAATTTGGAAAGAGGAAAAGAGGAGGAAGGGGGAAACCGAGTTGGGGAGGAGTTCCCTCCTCCAACCGGCGGCGCCCACCCAAGCCGAGTTGGGGAGGGACTCCTCTCCCTCCCCTTGGACGGCCGGCCCCTCCACCTATATAAGGAGGGGCAGGGCTCCCTCCTAGAGACACACAAGATCCTCTCCTCCAAACCCTAGTACCAAGTCGCCGCCGCCGCCGCCTCCAAGCCGCCGCCGCCTAGGTGAAACCCTAGCCGCCGGCACTAGCCCCTCCTCGGCATGTCTAAACCCTAGATCGTCGAGGGACTCTCTCATACTCCACCATACTCGCTCCGGCTTAAGGCGAAGCCCTGCGAGATCTCCCCTCTACTTCCGGTACCACGCCGTTGTGCTGCCGGAATCGCGAGGAGAGTGCTACAACCTCCACTGCCTGCTGGAACAAGGGAGAGGAAGGTCTTCGTCGAGTACCGAACATGTGACCGACTGCGGGAGCGCTGCCGGAACGCAGCGCCGGAAGGATCGTCTACGCGATCTTGAGATCGGAAAGAGTACGACTACATCACCCACGAGAATCCGCTCTCGTTAAACACTTTGGAATCTTCGAGGGTGAGTTATTCCATCGACTCGTTGCTACAATCTAGTAGATAGATCTTGGCTTGTTTGTTTGTATGCGGTAGAAATTTTTTGTTTTCCATGCTACGAAACCCTACACCACTGCCACCTCACCATCGTCTCCACCCTGTGACCATTTCTTCACCGTTTCTGCATTGATCTCGCGGGAGTAAATCACGTCAATGTAGAGAGTAATTCCTGTCATTAATCATGCTCGATAAATCCTCTCCCTCTCCTCTTCCTTTCCCCTCAAACCCCGTTGCCAGAGAGCCACCAAGCTGCCTCCAATTTGCTTTGCACCGCCGCTGTCTCCGACGTCTTCCGGCGACGATCACGGCCACCTCATGCCGCCCCTTGCTTCCTCGACCATGTGAGCCTTCTCCCCTCTTCCATACGCATCTCCCAGTGGCCTCAGCTCGCTCGCGCATGCCCCCTATCATCGGCAACCACCTCGACTGACCGCGCCACCGTCGTCTGCTACCTCTCCGGCGGAACCCCCTGGTAATCCATGGCCGCCCCATTCCCTCTGGCTGATACTCCCGTATTCGCCTTTCTCTCACGAACCTAATGGCGTTTCTTGTTTGGGTTGGATTGAACTGTAGACTTGCCCCCGTCGACGAACAGACAAGCCCGAGGCGCAGCTCAACTCCGGCGAGGAATCCACGTCACCACCGTGCGCCCCTTGACGAGCTACGACCACCTTGAGCATCCCCACGCCACGACGAACTTGGTGAGCTTCTCCCCTCGTTCTCTCGCTTCCTGTAACACCGACACCGACATCATCTGAGCGCGCCGCCGCCGTTCACCACCGCTAGCGCCGCCAGAGTATGACCAGTGATTAGGAGCCGTAGGATCGTGATCAAAGGGTTGCGATAGAAACTTAACTGAAAGGGTAAGGAAAGATCTGTGCCACATGATTCACATTAGATCCAACGATCCTCAGTGCGTGATCCGAATGAATCGGTACTAGCCAGTAGCAAGCAGCCACGTGGCCATGTCTGTTTGAATAAAACCAGAAATGATCTATTTGATGTTCTAATTTGAAAAATTGATAACTTTCAAACCACACGTCCAAATTTTGCAAATTTTATATCAATGGAATCATCAAGACAAGTACTTTCTAACCATGCACTTTGTTTAGTAAAATGTTTCTATTAAACGGAATGTTTTTGCAGAAACTTGTGTAGGCATATTTGGAATATAAAAATTGTTCTAAAAATGATTTTTGAGATAAAACCTTTGGCAAATGGTTTGTTTTAAACCTACTGACCTTAGAAACCAACTCATGGATTTGAAAATGTATTTGGTGAAGCAAAAGAATAAACCTTTGATTTAAACCATTTCTAGTCAAATAAAAATAATGTTTATTTGTTAAAAATGCTTTTTGAAGAAAACCTTTGGGAAATGTTTTGGAATAAACTCTCTGACCCCAAGCACCAAGTTTTATGATTTAAAAATGTATTTGGTAAACCCTATAAAGATTGCTACTTTGATAAAGGCATTTTCAACCACATAAAATAATGCTTTGGTTTAAAAATGGTTTTTAGGTAGAATCTTTTGCAAATAGTTTTGCCACTTTATAAAATGACCAATAAGTGTTTTAGAATGTTTATAACCTATTATAAACCACTTTTGTAAATAAAACAAAGTTTGGCATGCTTGCATGCATTGTTTTGTTTCTATTATTTTATGTGATGTTTTGCTTGAATGGTAGATTGAAATATTGCTTGCTTGATTGAATTGTAGTGTAATTTGAAGAGTGTGATTGTTGCAAGATCAAGGAGTGAACTTATACTATTTACCAAAAAGGCAAGTGATGCTTCATACTTTTGACCCATTATTTTCACTATGCACTAGTGATATTTCTAAAGTAGGACTTGCATGGAATTTTGCTAAGTATAAACTAAGCCATGGGAAATCCTAGTAGGTGAAACCTTAGTAGAATTTTCCTAAGTTAAGATTCCTACTACTATCATGCTTAGCTTAGCTAGTATAAAACAAGGGTGGATTATATTCATACTATGGAATATTTTTAAGTCAAGGACTTGTGTTTTGTTTAATAAAAACAACTAAGTGAATGAATCACCTAGGTGGAATGGAAGGAATGGTTTGTGTTGAGTGGTTACACAAGGCCCATTTCTATTGTTTACCTTGTGTATCACACTTGTGGATGGCCACCCAGGAACAAAGAGATTTGAGATGTTAAATGTTGAGAAGCTTCAAGTGTAGCCACTTGGCATTATGGGCTCTGCCTGGATCATATAGGTTGCAATAACTTAGCCAAATGGACAGTTGGTGGTAGGGGAATGATAGGTTGGAACGCGTCCATTCTGGTCTAAGGGAAGGCTTCTGAAAGATCTTGTCTTGGGAAACCAAGTCTTGTGGGGAAAGTGCACCACCTCTGCAGAGTGTAAAATCTAAGTACTTAGCCATGTCCCTGGTAAAGGACAATTTGAGCATCAAGACATGGAAGCTATCAAGAATCTCCTCATCCCAATTTCTAAGTTAAAACTTGTGGTTGAACAAGGGTTAAAGGATCACCAATTTCTATTGGAGATGCCTTGGGTGATTTTTGTCAAGTAAAAACTTAGTGTTTTCAAATGATAAGGAAAAACTATTTTGAGCAAAGCAAGACTAAGCTCCACTTAACCAAATGCATATAGATGATAGACTCCACTATACTACCATAGTTTCACTTGCCAATACAATTCAAATGTATTGACCCTTGTGGCTGTAACTTATTATGTTGCAGTTTTGTTTGATGTTAGTGAAGTTTATTGATTAGGATTACAAGTCTACAACCAACATAACTGCCTGTGGAACTTTGAAGATGAAGGACCCCATGCTATTGTTATATTCTGCTGCATTGTAATGAGATAGCCAAATGAGCTATGTAAGATGTAATAAATTATTTTATTCCTGGTTATAAAGTTGTATTATGACCTTTGTTTCTTGATATTACATCTTGACTGTGGATGCTAGCTATTGATCCAGGGACTAGCATTGTAAACACAGGGATCTCTACCTTATTAAAGGTTGGGAACCTTACAGTAAAAATGGGAATAGTTTAAGTTTGATAATGTCATTTTCCACATTTTTAAAATTTTTGCATATCACAAATTTGACAAAAATCATGCAAATGCATAGAGGAATCCTCACTAGCACTCCACCAAATTGTTCTTTACTTATAAGATTTAAAAGACCGGGACTTACTTCAAAACTTTCAATAGTGATTTCAGGAGTGGTAATGGGTCTAGCTACGAATTGATCATTAGGGGTTTTTGTGTAGTCACAAAGTTTTGTTCCTCTTTCTCCCATGTTTGCAAATTAAAAATTGGTACTAATTTTTATGTGTTTTTGTGTTTTAACCAAAAAATTAAAAAGACAAAAAACAAGACAAAGTAAAATACTTTAAAAATCCAAAAGGAGAAGAAAGGGCTCACAATGGTGCAACCTCCCCAAGCTTGGGTTGTTGCATAAGTTGATGAAGAGGACGGTGCCATAAGATAGTCTTGGTAGTCATTGTGGGAGTTTCACCATGCTGCAACCACTGTGATATGTCTCTACCAATTCCCTGGCAACGGTGCCGGAAATTAGTCTTGATGGCAACAATTGTGGCCACTTTTTGTTGGGACTACAAGTGCAGAGTGTTGTAGCAAGCTTCTTTTCCCCACAAGGTTGACTCGAGGATTTATATCAAACTCTCAGGGAATTGGAAGGATATTTGTCTTCTCCTCTTCAAACAACCTGTAAAGTAAAATAATTTGTATTGTGTCCCCAACTACACCAAGTGGTTGTCAAGACCAAGGTTTTTTATTAGTAATATAAAATAAAATATAAACTGAAGTAAATAAAGTAAAGTAATGCAAACTAGTTGATATGGAAGATAGTAGAGTTGTTTTTGGGTTTTCATGGATGATTGCATGTAAGGAAAGTATTTTTGTATTTTCAAAATAATAAATTGCATAAAATATATAAGATAGTAGATGCAATGGAAAGGTGTTTCTTATGGTAAAATCAGATTGAGGTTCATGGGTTCACTTGTCTACTATCTTTTAAGCTGAAGTGATCACAAAACAATTCATCAATGATAAATATTCATGGAACTTCTATATGTGTTTGATAAAGGAATCAATATGGGCATCATGTTATAGCACAGAGATGAAATACATCTCTCTTATACTCCTCAAGAAAGGGAAACTCCATGCAATCTTGAATTAAGAACAAATCAGTGTATAGCTTTAAGTAATATAACATGATGTTTGAAATACAAATCTGCTACCATGATCTAACAAAATTATCACACTGTCACATGATAACTATAGAACATGATTTCACTTTATCCCTAGTGAGGCATCAAAAGAAAGGTAAAACTGAAGTAGATCTTGAATATTGTTTGTCACAATTCAATCTCTACCACCATGCTACTCCATATAATACACACTTCTCCCCATACAACTTCTTGCATACAAGTTGGATCAAAACAAGAAATTAAGAACATGGTACATGATATGCATCTATCAATACATCTTACAAAAAATAGATTCGAATCTCAAATATCAAATCACAGAACCATGATCCACCACATAGGAATTACAAATATGACCATAATTATCTAGGGTAGCTCATATGGTACTAGATCTATGAATAACAAGAGATAAATAGATCAAGATACTGCCACAAACCCATAGCCCGGAGATGGACTACTCCCTCTTCATCATGGTGATGATGCAGGAGATGTTGGAGAGGGTGGAGATTGTCACATCCCAAATTTTAGGTTTGGTTCTGCATATCATTCATGCCATTGCATCATACTTTTCCATGCAAAACCATCGATTGAAAAGATTCGGCAAAACGCTATTTTCTAAACCCTACTCTATTTCTACTACGAGGCTCCTACGGGAGGCATTAGAAGTACTAGTGTAGTCCACCCTTGTAGCCTAGTGGTTTCACTCAACCATTGACCCTAGGTTGTTCCCCTCGTTTTTACAAAAACTTAGGAGCAAGAATCGCCCGATTTGGAGCTCGTATGGAAAAGTTACGGCCGTTTTATTAAAATATCAAAAATCGGCCCGACTTCGCCGTGTTCGCCTCCAACCGCGACCCGTGTCCGCGTAGGACCCCACGAGGGGGCCCCACTTAAGACGCCGCCGCCGCCCCTGCCTCGAACACCGCGCCCGACCCCGCCTCCTGGAACACGCGCCGCCGCCTCAGACCCGAGCCGCCGCCGCCTCCTGGACCCCGCCGCCGCCGCCCCAGGTACGTCGCCGCCGCCAGCCTGCAGCGCCGCCGCCCGCGCCGCTCCTCCGCGCCGCGCGCCTCCGCCCGCCCGCCAGCCGCGCCGCCTCGATCGCCCGACCCCGCCGCCTGCGCCGCGCCGCCCGCCTCGCGCGCCAGCCGAGCCGCCCGCACCAGCGCGCCGCCTCGCAACCTGCGCCGCACGCCGCCGCTGCACGCTCGCCCCGCCAGCGCCCTCGGCCGCAGCCGCAGCCGCTCGCGCTCGCCCGCGTGCACGCGCGCCTCGCGCCGACGCTGCCGCGCGCGCACCGCCCGCCGCTCGCCGCGTTGACCGCCTTGATCCGCGCTGACTGTCTTCCTTCCGCGCAGGAAAAACGCCGTCGCCGGAACCGATCGCCGCCACCGTCCCGAGCTCTCCGCCGTTCGTCTCCGGTAAGTCCGCAGCCGCCTTTGGATTTCAGATCAGCGGTCCAGATCGACCGTTGACCGGTCAGTTCCCAGGCGTTGACTAGTCAGACGCCCAGTTAGCGCCCAGTCAGCAGCCGCGTTGACCAGTCAACAGACACAGTTGACTGGGTAATTACTTTAACCGTTTTAGTTGGCAGTTTTCGGTAGAAACTTGTAAATTGCGTAGAAATTAAACCGCTGGGCCAAAAATTGCAAATAAAATATGTGTAGATTCAGTAAGTCGTGTAGAATCTTGCTGTACCTTAGTTTCACACTTTTGCAGCAAGGTTTAGTACAGTTTAATCAAATGAGTTAATGGCTTTTTTGGAGTAATTAATTCATAGAAAAAGATCTGTAGCTCCAAAAATTGCGTATGATATGTCCCTGGATTCAGTGGAACGAGGGGAATCTCATCGTGAATTAAAAAGATAGGCTTACTGTAAAAACTTCTGCAGAAACTGTCTAGTGACTTTCTACAGTGTTTTAATTACTCGGGGAGTTTTATAATTCCTTTTTGAGTAATTCCAGTTGGTACTGTTCCTAAATAGCAAAGCCTATGCGGTAGAATTTTCCCAAGATTTTACAAATAGTATACTACCGGTAGCGAATTATTTGAGTTCTAGCTCTAGTTTTGAGCATTACTTTTTGCGTAATAGTTTTCCTAGCGCTAAAACTATTTTCCATGCATGCCTTCAGTAGTATTATTGAATAGGATTATGTGGTGCAGCTGTAGCACCAATTCACTTGCCTTGCATGCATTCATGCATCATCTTTGTTGCATATTCTTGTGGATTATTTGTTTATGATTGCAATTATATCGTGTAGATTGTGACGAGTGCAACGCTTGCTCTTGTGTGGATTGTTCTTCCGACCGCTACAACCAAGGCAAGTAGATGCTACTTTGTTCATGATATCGTCCTACTATTTTCAATGCATTGTCGTGTATTTTGTAGATGCATGTGTAGGATGATACTATCGCTATGCTATGTCCTATTATGTGGTAGGGCTTTCCTTGTAGATGAACCATCATTGGTAGATGTGCTTAGCCATGCTATGATGAACGAGGGCTGGGTTACATCACTGAAAGTTGTTTCTAAATGAGTTGGTTTGCAAAAACTAAAACAACTTAATCAATGAATCTCCTGGGTGTGATGGTATTGATAATTTTTGGTGGTTTCATTGCGGAAAGGCACCCAGGTATCAAGAGAGAATGATTGGCTTCTTTATTGTGTAGCTTACGTGTACAACCATGTGCCAATAATGAAATGGGCGGTTGGTTGGACTTAGTAGGTTGTGGTAACTCGAACCCGCGTATCCAGAGATGTAGAATTTTGGTAGGTTGGACCGGTGCGCGTCGGGATTGAGGAGCTACTTCCCGAATAGTCTCTTCTTGGATTTCTCCCTATCACCACTCAAAATGAGAGTGATGGTACGAGTTGGGCTGGCCAAGTCACATGGGTAAAGTGTACTAACCCCTGCAGGGTGTATAATCTAATCGATTAGCCGTGTCCCCGATTATGGACAACTGAGTTGCTTGATATTGATTCCATGGCATGTTTCTCGCTCATTCCAATTTCATAATTGCTTTAACATTGTTGGGTTAACTTAATTGGGATCTTTTCAAAGAAAATCAAAAACTGTTTATGGAAGTAGGACAAAGGTATTTGCAAATGCAAGCCAGACACAGCTCCACTTGCCAAATATGCATGTAGATGTTAGTACTATTGTCTCCATTTACTAGCTCTACTTGCCATACATTCTATGTATTGACCCTTCAGGGCTGCTACGTTTCATGTTGCAGGTTATCCCGATTCTGAGTAATCGATATAGGCCACGGTACTCCACTCGGCACTTGTTCACTTGTGGGCAATTTGAAGAATGGAGGATTTACTTTATTTATGTTGCTACCTGAATAATTTGAGCTAGCCTTGAGCTAAGCTTTTATTGTAATAATGGTACTCTGGATCTTTGTTATTTATGATACACGGATATTTTGCTATGTTATTCATCTCATTCTATTGTGGGACAATGAACCGATCCAGGGATTGGCATGTCACATAGAAGCCACGGTCTTTTCAGAACCACGGTGTTACAAGATTGTATCAGAGCCCGTGTGTAGACTGTAGGATCGTGACCTAGGATTGGATTAGGAAGCCTTAGATTTATTAAAGCCTACATTAACTCTGTCTTTCCTCTTATGCCTTTCACCCTCGTAAATTCTTACCATATGCTATTCTCACACTTTCCTCTTTTACTTGATAGATGGGAGAAGTCAGGACTGAGTATGCAACCATGGAGTCACCAAGGCCCTTTGCAAGGCAGTTAGCACAACTCTCGCAGTCATTGGGATTGCCACTGCCCATGTTCAAGGGAAGAAGGCTGTACACCTATGGATATGGCGAGGATGCATGGGAGATCACCACCTTCATCTTCAGGGATGCCGCCTTGCCAAATCCTGTGCATCTGATCTACACCAAGACATACTGCAACTAGGGACTTGGAATCAACTTGGCCATACATGAAGCCCTGTCTCGCCAGTGCCATAATGTCCGACACCTACTGCCAGTAGATTCAACCTACCGTGACTATGGGAGGTGTGATGAAGATGGGCACATTGTGGTTACCCCAGGCGACAGGAACAACATGCCGCCCCGTCGGAGGCACATAGAGGACATGGAAAGGGAGAATGGAGCTCTAGCTGAGAAAGTGATGATGATAAAGGAGATTGCAGATTTTGCTAGCAATGGTATGGTGGTCCAAGGACAGGAAATTGACACCTTGCATGAAGCTGTGGGAGTTCTGGAGAATGTCCTGATAGCCAGAGATGCAACCATAGCTCATCTTCATGGTACGGTGCAGGAGAATACCCAGAACATACAACAGCTGCAAGGGACCGTCCAGGAAAGGGATCAAACTATTGAAGCTATGACAGCCTAGATTGCCGCCCTCCAAGCACAGCTGAATCCACCCTCTGATGATGACAATGGAGATGATGGCAACAATGGGGATGATGATGACAGTGGGAACGATGATGATGATGAGGACGAGGATGATGATGATGGAGACGATGATGGTGGAGGAGATGAAGCTGTTGCAGTTGCAGCTGAGAGTGAAGAAGAAGAGGAGGATCCAGAAGAGGTAGAGTTTGAGATCTCAAGTGATGGTTCAGGAGAAGTGTACACTCCGCCGCCATGGTTGAACCGTGGACCGAAGCGCCAACGCATGAGTGCAAGGACCTACCGCAACCTCTTCAAGAAGTAGATAGAAGTCCACCAATTAGCCCTCGTTAGGAAAATCGTTAGGATTAGTCTCGATCGATGTGAAATTTAATTACTGTTAGTTTAAGAGTGTTTAGTTGCTTATTTGTGTACTCCAATATCCCAGGAATTGTTTGTGCGAATTTTATGAAAGAGTTATGGCAATTTTGGTTACTATCTGTGTTATTTTCGCTGCAGTTTTCTGCTGATACAGCAGTACTGTACGATTTTTCATATTTTTCTGGTAACTGGGAAAAATCTGAAAAAAATTGGGCTGATGCGAAACTCTCTGTACTATATGTGCAAAAATCAGCTAAATTTTCTGACGAGTTTAAGTCAGGTGGAAAAATTCGTGAATGCTGCTGGACTATTCTGGCAGATTGTTGTTTTTGTTGTTTAGTTGATCAACTGTTTAGTTAACCATTGCCAACTCTTGTAAAACTATTTCAGTAGGTATATACTGCTAGGATAACCCCTGCGATGTTGCTGGATCACTTGTTTGTTGATGTGTTGCTTGCCTGTGATTGTCTGCTATTGTTTGTTGTTGATTGATCATATGCATGGGTAGAATCCTATTATCGTAACTGATTCTTTCTAAACTTACCTATGCTGAACCGCAGATGCCTCCCCGCCGTCAACCCACTGAGTTGGAGAAACTCATGGCAGCTCAGGCACAGCTGACCCAAGTGATGACTCAGTTCATGGCAGCTCAGAACAACAACAATGGAAACAATCAGCCTCAGGGAGATGCTCTCACCAGATTTCTAAGGTTAAGGCCAGCTAAGTTCTCTACTACAACGGAACCAATGGTTGCTCTCGATTGGTTGCGTTCAGTCAATAAGGATCTGGTAACTGTTGGATGCACTGATGCTGAGAAGGTGAGGTTTGCCGCTCACCTACTGGAGGGACCAGCCGCTTCTGGGTGGGACACTTTTCAGATCACCCACCCGTTGGATACTGTGACTTGGGCAATGTTTGAGGAAGGTTTCAGGACCAACCACGTGTCTTCAGGAGTTCTGAGCCTGAAGAGGAAGGAGTTCCGCAACTTGCGCCAAACCAATCGCACCGTGGCCGAGTACATTGAGGAGTTCAACAACCTGTCCCGTTATGCACCTGAGGATGTTGACACTGATGCAAAAAGGAGGGAGAGATTCCTGGATGGCCTCAGTGATGAACTTTCAGTGCAGCTACTGGTGGTTTACTGCCCCACTTTCCAGGAACTTATGGACAAGGCCAGGATCTTGGAAGGGAAGCACAAACAGGTGGAGAACCACAAGATAAAGAGCAATAATCACCACTCTGGTTCACATCACAAGTCTCGCACTTCATATGAAGGATACTCCAAGCATGGAGGGAGTGACCATGGGAGCCATGAACACCACCACCATGGAGGCGATGGACATCGTCATGATAACCATAGGAGCACCCACCACAGCCACAAGGGAGGACACTCTCACCACTCTGGAGGACACGGTGGACATGACCGCAACCGCGATCGCAGCTTTGTGAAGAAGGATCTAAGTGAGGTGACATGCTTCAAGTGTAAACAGAAGGGACACTATGCTGACAACTGTCCAGAGAGGAAGGGACTGAAGCCAACCAACAACGAGAAGGCCACAGTGAACCACATGAATGTGGAGGAGATTCCAGATGAGCCTGACCTTGTGATTGGTAAGTTTCCAATCAACACTCACCCTGCACTTATACTATTCGATACTGGTGCATCGCATTCATTCATATCAAGAGCATTTGTGGATAAGTATAAGTTACCTACGGAGTCTATGAAAGGGTCTATTAGAGTGAGTTCACCTGGAGGAGATATGATAGCTAGCGCGGGATGCCGCAACTTAATTGTGAGGATTGGAACACACAACTTCATCGCACATTTGGTAGTGTTGGAATCACAGGGATTAGACGTTATTCTGGGTATGGATTGGATGTCTATGCATGAGGGACACATAGATTGTGCACAGCGAGCTGTTTCACTCAAAACCCCGGATGGTAAGAGGATTAGATTCAAGTTGGTTGTACGACCAGGAAGGTGTAAGTTGAATTCTCTTAAGGGGGTTAGCATGGATACTGTGCCAGTGATTAGGGATTACCCCGACGTGTTTCTGGAAGAGCTGCCAGGGATGCCACCTGACAGGGAAGTAGAGTTTCTTATCGACCTGATGCCGGGAACAGGACCTATAGCAAAGAGACCATATAAGATGGATGTGGATGAGCTGAAGGAATTGAAGAAGCAGCTGAAAGAGCAGTTGGACAAGGGATTCATTCAGCCCAGTTCGTCATCATGGGGTGCGCCTGTTCTGTTTGTGGAGAAGAAAGACAGCAGCAAGAGATTAGTGGTGGACTATCGCTCGCTGAATGAAGTAACCATCAAGAACAAGTACCCCCTGCCGAACATAAATGATTTGTTTGATCAACTGGAAGGAGCAAAGGTGTTCAGCAAGATTGATCTGCGATCAGGCTACTTTCAATTGAAAATCCGGGAGGAGGACGTACCAAAAACCACCTTCACCACTAGGTATGGTTTATATGAGTATACAGTTATGTCTTTTGGACTAACGAATGCCCCGACATATTTCATGACCATGATGAACAAGGTATTTATGGAGTACTTGGACAAGTTCGTGGTGGTGTTCATTGATGACATACTGATATATTCCAAGGATGAGGCTGAGCATGAGAAACATCTGCGACTGATTATGGAGAAGCTGAGGGAACACAAGCTGTATGCCAAATTCAGCAAGTGTGAATTCTGGCTTAACACTATTGGATTTCTTGGACACGTAGTGTCAGGAGAAGGAGTCGCTGTTGATCCAAGCAAAGTGACTGCAGTGACAGAATGGGAAGCGCCCAAGAATGCGGGAGAGATTCGAAGCTTTTTGGGACTTGCTGGTTATTACAGGAGGTTCATTGAAAACTTTTCCAAGATTGCTAAGCCAATGACAGAACTTCTGAAGAAGGAGAGGAAGTTTGAATGGTCAGACGTATGTAAAGCCAGCTTTCAGGAACTGAAGCGTCGACTAGTAACCGCACCCGTTCTGTGTTTACCAGACCTTCAGAAGGATTTCCAAGTGTACTGTGATGCATCTCGACATGGACTTGGGAGTGTGCTGATGCAAGATGGGAGAGTGGTGTCATATGCATCGCGGCAACTCAAGCACCACGAGCGGAATTACCCCACACACGACTTGGAGTTAGCGTCAGTGGTTCATGCGCTCAAGGTATGGAGACATTACTTAATGGGGAAACACTGTGATGTGTACACCGACCACAAGAGCCTGAAGTACATATTTACACAGAAGGAACTGAACATGAGGCAAAGGAGATGGTTGGAACTTATCAAGGACTATGATATGAATCTACAATACCACCCATGAAAGGCCAATGTAGTAGCAGATGCTCTGAGCCGGAAGGTTTATGCCAATGGATTGACTGTTGGGGAATTGCCCGAGGATTTGTGTAAGCAATTCAAGGACCTTAGACTGGAGGTGGTATCTGAAGGATACTTGGCAACAATGGAAGTCCAACCAATGATACAGGACAGAATCAGGAAGGCTCAAGTGGGAGACAAGGAGATAGATGAAATAAGGGAAAAGATGAAGGAGGACAGAGCAAGGGAATTCCGTGAGGATGAGCAAGGAACCTTGTGGTATGGGGATCGTTTGTGCGTTCCCAACGATCCGGAGATAAGGAAATTGATTCTGTAGGAAGCTCATGACTCGCCGTATTCCATACATCCGGGCAATACGAAGATGTATATGGACCTAAAGGACAGATTCTGGTGGAACAACATGAAGGGAGACATCGCGGAGCATATTGCCCTATGTGATGTATGTAGCCGAGTGAAGGCGGAACACCAGAAGCCAGCAGGATTGCTACAGCCATTGCCCGTGCCGGATTGGAAGTGGGATAGAGTGGGAATGGATTTTATCACAGGATTGCCTAGGACCAGGTCAGGATATGACTCCATATGGGTAGTGGTCGACCATTTGACCAAGGTAGCCCACTTTATACCGGTGAAGACGACCTATACGAGTGCAAAGTTGGCCAAGATTTACATGGACAGGATTGTGTGCCTACATGGAGTTCCCAAGAGTATTGTATCTGATAGAGGCACCCAATTTACCTCACACTTCTGGCGCCAGCTGCACGAGTCACTTGGTACTAGATTGGAGTTTAGCACAGCGTTTCACCCGCAGACCGATGGACAGACCGAGAGGGTGAATCAGATTTTGGAAGACATGCTGAGAGCTTGCGCCTTGGCTCATGGCTCTAGTTGGGATGAGAATTTGCCGTATGCTGAGTTTTCCTACAACAACAGCTACCAAACCAGCATCAAGACGTCACCGTTCGATGTGCTATATGGGAAACGGTGCCGGACACCATTGCTATGGGATGGAGTAGGAGAACGCCAGTTGTTTGGGCCTGATTTGATCAAGGATGCTGAGGAGAAGGTCGCCTTGATTAGGGACAGGCTGAAGGTAGCACAATCAAGGCAGAAGAGCTACGCAGACGCCAAGCGCAAGGAAGTGGTGTATGAGATAAGTGATAGAGCATACCTTAGAGTGTCGCCACTTCGTGGAATCAAGAGATTTGGAATTAAGGGTAAGCTGGCACCTCGGTTTATTGGACCGTATCGGGTCACAGCACGCAAAGGAGAAGTTGCTTATCAGTTGGAGTTGCCAGAGACCCTGTCCGCTGTTCACAATGTGTTCCACGTATCCCAGCTGAAGAAGTGCCATCCGGAGATGGTGGATACACCATTGAGAGACACTGTACCGCTAGAGGAGGTTCGGCTTGAGAACGACTTGACCTATAAGGAGAAACCGGTCAAGATTCTGGAGACAGCGGAGAGGACTACCCGTACCAAGACAATCAGGTTTTGCAAGGTGCAGTGGAGCCACCACACTGAAGAGGAAGCCACTTGGGAGCGTGAGGATGACATCCGAGAGGACTACCCACACCTATTTGCTAGCCGCGCCGAATCTCGAGGACGAGATTCATCTTAAGGGGGTTAGTCTTGTCACATCCCAAATTTTAGGTTTGGTTCTGCATATACTTTTCCATGCAAAACCATCGATTGAAAAGATTCGGCAAAACGCTATTTTCTAAACCCTACTCTATTTCTACTACGAGGCTCCTGCGGGAGGCATTAGAAGGACTAGTGTATTCCACCCTTGTAGCCTAGTGGTTTCACTCAACCATTGACCCTAGGTTGTTCCCCTCGTTTTTACAAAAACTTAGGAGCAAGAATCGCCCGATTCGGAGCTCGTATGGAAAAGTTACGGCCGTTTTATTAAAATATCAAAAATCGGCCCGACTTCGCCGTGTTCGCCTCCAACCGCGGCCCGTGTCCGCGTAGGACCCCACGAGGGGGCCCCACTTAAGAGGCTGCCGCCGCCCTGCCTCGAACACCGCGCCCGACCCCGCCTCCTGGAACCCGCGCTGCTGCCTCGGATCCCGAGCCGCCGCCGCCTCCTGGACCCCGCCGCCGCCGCCCTAGGTAAGTCGTCGCCGCCAGCCTGCAGCGCCGCCGCCCGCGCCGCTCCTCCGCGCCGCGCGCCTCCGCCCGTCTCGCTCGCCCGACCCCGCCGCCTGCGCCGCGCCGCCCGCCAGCCGCGCCGCCAGCGCCGCCTCGCACGCTAGCCGAGCCGCCCGCACCCGCGCGCCGCCTCGCCACCTGCGCCGCACGCCGCCGCTGCACGCTCGCCCCGCCAGCGCCCTCGGCCGCAGCCGCAGCCGCTCGCGCTCGCCCGCGTGCACGCGCGCCTCGCGCCGTCGCCGCCGCGCGTGCACCGCCCGCCGCTCGCCGCGTTGACCGCCTTGATCCGCGCTGACTGTCTTCCTTCCGCGCAGGAAAAACGCCGTCGCCGGAACCGATCGCCGCCACCGTCCCGAGCTCTCCGCCGTTCGTCTCCGGTGAGTCCGCAGCCGCCTTTGGATTTCAGATCAGCGGTCCAGATCGACCGTTGACCGGTCAGTTCCCAGGCGTTGACTAGTCAGACGCCCAGTTAGCGCCCAGTCAGCAGCCGCGTTGACCAGTCAACAGACACAGTTGACTGGGTAATTACTTTAACCGTTTTAGTTGACAGTTTTCGGTAGAAACTTGTAAATTGCGTAAAAATTAAACCGCTGGGCCAAAAATTGCAAATAAAATATGTGTAGATTCAGTAAGTCGTGTAGAATCTTGCTGTACCTTAGTTTCACACTTTTGCAGCAAGGTTTAGTACAGTTTAATCAAATGAGTTAATGGATTTTTTGGAGTAATTAATTCATAGAAAAAGATCTGTAGCTCCAAAAATTGCGTATGATATGTCCCTGGATTCAGTGGAACGAGGGGAATCTCATCGTGAATTAAAAAGATAGGCTTACTGTAAAAACTTCTGCAGAAACTGTCTAGTGACTTTGTACAGTGTTTTAATTACTCGGGGAGTTTTATAATTCCTTTTTGAGTAATTCCAGTTGGTACTGTTCCTAAATAGCAAAGCCTATGCGGTAGAATTTTCCCAAGATTTTACAAATAGTATACTACCAGTAGCGAATTATTTGAGTTCTAGCTCTAGTTTTGAGCATTACTTTTTGCGTAATAGTTTTCCTAGCGCTAAAACTATTTTCCATGCATGCCTTCAGTAGTATTATTGAATAGGATTATGTGGTGCAGCTGTAGCACCAATTCACTTGCCTTGCATGCATTCATGCATCATCTTTGTTGCATATGCTTGTGGATTGTTTGTTTATGATTGCAATTGTATCGTGTAGATTGTGACGAGTGCAACGCTTGCTCGTGTGTGGATTGTTCTTCCGACCGCTACAACCAAGGCAAGTAGATGCTACTTTGTTCATGATATCGTCCTACTATTTTCAATGCATTGTCGTGTATTTTGTAGATGCATGTGTAGGATGATACTATCGCTATGCTATGTCCTATGATGTGGTAGGGCTTTCCTTGTAGATGAACCACCGTTGGTAGATGTGCTTAGCCATGCTATGATGAACGAGGGCTGGGTTACATCACTGAAAGTTATTTCTAAATGAGTTGGTTTGCAAAAACTAAAACAACTTAATCAATGAATCTCCTGGGTGTGATGGTATTGATAATTTTTGGTGGTTTCATTGCGGAAAGGCACCCAGGTATCAAGAGAGAATGATTGGCTTCTTTATTGTGTAGCTTACGTGTACAACCATGTGCCAATAATGAAATGGGCGGTTGGTTGGACTTAGTAGGTTGTGGTAACTCGAACCCGCGTATCCAGAGATGTAGAATTTTGGTAGGTTGGACCGGTGCGCGTCGGGATTGAGGAGCTACTTCCCGAACAGTCTCTTCTTGGACTTCTCCCTATCACCACTCAAAATGATAGTGATGGTACGAGCTGGGCTGGCCAAGTCACATGGGTAAAGTGTACTAACCCCTGCAGGGTGTATAATCGAATCGATTAGCCGTGTCCCCGGTTATGAACAACTGAGTTGCTTGATATTGATTCCATGACATGCTTCTCGCTCATTCCAATTTCATAATTGCTTTAACATTGTTGGGTTAACTTAATTGGGATCTTTTCAAAGAAAATCAAAAACTGTTTATGAAAGTAGGACAAAGGTATTTGCAAATGCAAGCCAGACACAGCTCCACTTGCCAAATATGCATGTAGATGTTAGTACTATTGTCTCCATTTACTAGCTCTACTTGCCATACATTCCATGTATTGACCCTTCGGGGCTGCTACGTTTCATGTTGCAGGTTATTCCGATTCTGAGTAATCGATATAGGCCACGGTACTCCACTCGGCACTTGTTCACTTGTGGGCAATTTGAAGAATGGAGGATTTACTTTATTTATGTTGCGACCTGAATAATTTGAGCTAGCCTTGAGCTAAGATTTTATTGTAATAATGGTACTCTGGATCTTTGTTATTTATGATACACGGATATTTTTCTATGTTATTCATCTCATTCTATTGTGGGCCAATGAACCGATCCAGGGATTGGCATGTCACATAGAAGCCACGGTCTTTTCAGAACCACGGTGTTACAGAGATCCCCCCGGAGGTGGCTCCGACGGAGTTTACCCCTCCAATCTTCGCTAGATCTGACTCTATTTGGTGTTGTTTTCGTTTTTGGTGTGCCCCGTCTCGAGGACTCCCCGGGGGGTCCTTATATAGGGATTTTTAGGTCAAGAGAACTATGTGGACAAAAGAATCAAGGCGATCGGACGACCGAGGAGGGAAAGAGCATGGGTGGCACACCCACCTGGGCTAGGCGCGCCACACAGGACATTTTGGGCCTCCTGGCCCTCCTGATGGGATTCTTGTGCTCTAGATGCTTCTCGTGGATATATATTGGCATTCCCAAAAGTTCAGGTCCATTTGACTTCGTATAGGTCTTCAAACATCAAAAACATTGAAAACAGGGTTTTTCTGCCCTGCCGGATTATAGCCATAATAAAGGGGATCATTGGTAAATCCCCAAAATCAATATAAAACATGGATATAATATTATATATGAGGCAAATATGTGGGAAAACATGTTAAAAACTACAAAGTTCATGTATGCATTTTACATGCATCATACGCTCATCACCATGTAGAGGAGGTCGAGAGACATTCTTGATCCTGGGCTTTACCATATAGTCGTCCTCGGGAAGATTGATGTGGCAACTCTTCGATATTTCTTCACTTTCTATGAAGCCTACAAATCTCACAACAAAACCTAAGAAATACATGATGAGTAGCCAATTCATGAAGATTATAGCATGAGTCCTCAAGTAGAAGGAAGTCACCTTAGGATGTAGAGATAGCTCGTAGAAGAGGATCCATAGGGAACCCTCTATGTTTCTTATTGCCAACTCGTGGTTGGTAGAGGTTGACATGTATGCATTTGTACCTTCACACAACAAAGACCAAGCAAAAAAATTGCGTGCGTGATAGAGGTGCATGTCATTTGTGGCATGTCCAATCTTGTTCACAAGACTATTAGCACAATATATGTATAGAAAATGGAATGCACATGCACTGTCAATGTGCATGGAAATCGTTTGAACATCATCCAAATGTGGGAACTCAAAAACTCCATACAACGTATTAGTGTGGCACTCAAAGCATTGGACTAAAATTTTGATCAACATCTTTGTTGCAAGGATAGGAGAAGTCGGAAAAAACTCATAAGGAAGGATATCCAAAACAACGTCATTCGTGCGAACAAATCATTTGAAATAGCAAGTGTTACTTATGTTTGTTGCAACAACAATATGAGTTAATTGGAATCTCCCATGAAAATACATGCTCATAATGGCATTATGATTGCGCACAAAACATCGAAAAGAGAAATTGTTCAACATTTTTGTTGAAACACACAAAGCATCAATGTTCAAGAGTAAATAAACATAAATGTCACAAGGTGAGATAATACCATCAACATGCTTGCAAGCAAACCATACGAAAGAGCAATTTTTCAACATAAAAGATGCAAAGTATGCAAAAGGTATCAAAGCTGGGTTTGATCTTCAACTCACTTGTGGAATGCTCTCTAGAGCTCTTTTTGTCAACTCGTGCTCAACCGAGGTTGAAAATATAGTGTGGGTACCTACACACATCATACACAAAAGTAAGAACATGTGTGCATGGTAGATAAACACATCATCCATCATGACGTATCACTTCTTGTGCACATCACCATTAATGTCAATCAAGTGTAAAATAGATGCATGGTGAGTATGTAAGTGGGGAACATGTTTATTATGGAATCTCCAAATAATAAGAAATATATGGGGCCATCTCATTGCAACCCATGTGATAAGTATTATTGCAAGCAAAAAAATTGATAGACAAATTATTCAACTTATTGCAAGCAACATGAGAAATTGGATAACTACCATGGCAAAACATGTGCAAAGAAATATCATGGTTGCCGACAAACATAGTAAAGATAAATTGTTCATCAAGTTTGTTGCAACACTACAAGCCATTTTATCATTATTGCAAGAAAAACATTTGAAAGAGCAATTGTTCATCATATTGCAAGCAATGGACGGATACACAAGACATTTATAGCATGGCATGTCTATGGCAACATCATCACAATAAAATAATTTCACATGATCAACATTATGCAAAGAAAAAGTATCACATGGAAACATGAAAGAATCATATGCAATTTCACAAGTAGCATCCATAGCATGCCAATCATCACAAGTCATCATGTATACTAGTGGGATCATGGCATCATCAACACCCATATTTTTACCTTGTTCATACCTCTCATATGAAGTGGGCATTGTGGTAGTAGGTGCCTCCTTATGGAGGACTTCATCTTCTTTATGTAGCCATGGTGTATCATCATATTTGTCCACCATGTACATCTACTCCATTTGAGGAATCATTGCTTCGAGGCTTGGCGCTTCTTCATCCATGGAACCTAGCACAACATAAGATAACTCATGAGAGGTAGAGGGTAAGTTGTTAGAAATCAAAATGGTCTCACTTGACCTATCAACTACCACTCTCAACTCACTCGGTGTATCACTCATGACCTCCAAGTGGAAGCACTCACTCTCACATAACGTGGAGTCACTCATCTCACTCTTGTTCTCACTCAAGTGGGCTAAGTGGCTCTCATACTCACATGTGATTGGTACTACATCATCACTGAAGCATATAGGGATAGGCTCAGTTTGCTCAACTCCCTCGCCTCCTTTGGTGAAGGGAAAATCCCATGCTCACCATTCTCAACTCTATTGCCTCCAAAGTGGGATGCCATAAGATGGGCATCATCACTAGCATCCTTGGTCCAAGGGAAAATCCCATGCTCGACCGTTATGTCACCATCTTGTAGTAGTGGTGGAAGTAGGATAATGTTGATGTCGAGAGCGGTACTCGAATTGAATTCATCACATTCTTGTCCTTGTCTTCCTCCATATTGAAGTGTAGACATCCTCTTGACGTACTTGTCCAACTTGGCAAAGTAGAGGTCTTCATTTTCCTTGTTCATGAAGGTGCATGCTTCATCTTGGATGCCAAGTGTTGGAATTAAAGCTTGATGGAGTTGCCGAAGGCTTGCTCTTGGTGCCATTTTTGTGGTGGCGCTAGTAGTGTAAGGTGCCTTATGATGGTGTCAATGAAGGTCATTGACATGCCTTGCCGAAGGTTTATGTTGGTGAATGATACGTCGGAAACGTATCTATAATTTTCGATGTTCCATGCTTGTTTAGTATCTACTTTACTTTGCTTTGTCCACACTTTGAGGTGCTTTTCATATGTTTTCTGGTACTAACCTATTAACATGTTGCCACAGTGCCAGTTGCCTGTTTTCTGCTGTTTTTGGTTCCAGAAAAGCTAGTAAGGAAATATTCTCGGAATTGGAGGGGACAAAATACAAAGTCAATATTTCACTGAGGAGAACACGGAGTCCAGAGGAGAGAAGGTGGGGCGCCACAGGGTGGCCACACACCCCCAGGCGCGGCCTAGGGTGGGCCCACGCCTGGGTAGGGTGTGGGCCCCTTGGCCGCCTCCCAGCCTCGCCTCTTCGCCTTTAAGAAGCCCCCGATGCCTAAATCCGTAGTACCCGATCAATATTCCACTAAACCGTCTGTAGCCGTCGCCACCATCGTCCCTAGATCGGGGGGATCTGAAGCTCTTCTTGGCACCCTGCCGGAGGGGAGATCATCCCCGAGGCCTTCTTTTTCATCATGCCAGCCTCCCGTATGAAGCGTGAGTAGTTCCACCTTGGACTACGGGTCCATGTAGTAGCTAGATGGTTGTATCTCCTCCTTTGTGCTTTCATGTCTAGATCTTGTGAGCTCCGTTCATGATCTAGATCTCATCTATTTGTAATCATGCATGTTGTGTTTGCCGGGATCCGATGGATATTGAGATTACTATGTCAGATTGATTAATGGTTTTGTCTTATTGATTCTAGCATGTCTGTGTTGTTTGTGATCTTGCATGCTCTCCGTTGTTAGTAGTTATCTTGGCCAAGTAGTTGATAGTGACTCCAAGAGGGGTTATTTATGCTCTATAGTGGGTTCATGCCTCTACTTAATCAAGGGAAGTGACAGAAATCCCTATGGATGTAGATGTGCTGTTGCCACTAGGGAGAAAACAACGGTCTCTTGTTCATGGAACAAGTGGCTTGTTTACCTTACACACTTTGCTTAAAGCAGTTGTCTATTGCTTGCAACTTAATACTGGAGTGGGTTCGGATGATAACCTGAAGGTGGACTTCTAGTCATAGATGCAGTTGGATGGCGGTCTATGTATATTGTTGTATTACCCAATCGAATCTCATAGGATCTTTATGTCTAGTATTGCATTGTTATGCCTTGCTCAGTCCTGTCAATTGCCCTGCTGTAATTTGTTTACCCAACATGACATGTTTGTTTATCTAAGGAGAACACCTCTAGTGAACTATGGACTCCGGTCCAATCTTTACCATTGATACATCTTCCACTGTTACTTTTTACTTGCTGCAAACCATCATCACCTTCCACACCATATAGTTAATCCTTTGTTACAGCAACGTGTGAGATTGACAACCTCACTGTTAGTTGGAGCAAAGTCTTGAGTTTGTGTTGTGCAGGTTTCCACGTTGCCTGCAACACCTTTGAGACGTTTCCTTCCTCCTACTGGTTCGATAACCTCGGTTTCTTACTGAGGGAAGACTTGTTGTTGTACTGCATCACACCTTGCTCTTGGGGTTTCCTGACGAAGCGCTCTCAGGCACCATCAACAAGTTTTCTGGCACCGTTGTCGGGGAGGCTAAGGACGTCTTCACAAGGGGAGTCCTCCTCAACCTTTATCCTTGCTTTGTTTTTAGTTTTCTTAGTTTCTTTTGCTTGGTTTTGTTTGCCTCTTTTTATCAAAAACTCCAAAAAAAAATAGTTTAATTTGGTTTGCTTTCTCTAATCAAAAACAAAAAAAATCAGCTCCTACTCTAGTTGCCACCTTGCTCTAGCTCACCATGTTGTTCCCCAAGTTTGCCCTGAAGGACCTTTCAATAGGTAGTGGCTCTATAATTGGGAAAGAAAATATTGAATAATTCTTTAATCATGTTAGCAAGCATGGGGATATTGGGGATAAATCTATAGCGGAACTTGCTCCTAATTATGAAATTGCTACAGCTTCTTTAGTTCATATGTTCGAGGCTAGGTTTGTTAACCTTAACCCCATGATGCAAATTTTGTTCCTAAAACTAAAAGAAGAAAAGAATGCTGAAAAGAGAGAATTTATTCTTGAAACTTTACTCAAAGAGTTTCATGATGTTGCTAAGGAATCCAAAAAGGTCTTTGAGCATTTTAATATGCTAGGCTCATGTATAGATGTTGTGGATACTTCAGATAAAACCAATCCTAGAGAGGAATTTAAGATACCCATACCCTTTAAGCTTGTTGGGATGCATGCGGCCTTTGAAAAGAATTTTGATAGGATTGTTCCTGAAAATCCTTTGATGAAAGTAGTAAACCAAATAGATATGAGAAGGGATCCTACAAAACTTATTTGGACGAGATACCTTTCATAGTTGAAGACTTTGCAAGTATTGATCTTAATTCTTCATTTGAAAATACTTGATTTCTTGCTTCTTGTGCCTAACTTAAAGGAGTTAAAGAAAAGTACTTGTTAGGAGATAACCCAAGAGTTTCCTTGATTCTTGGAAGTTGTTACTTCAGTAATGACCTCTCCTTATCTTTTTTGTTTGCTTTTTGTGCCAAGAATGACCTCTAATGAGAGGGATGTAAGATTTGGGGAGTTGCTGTCCCGAAACAGATTTATGTCCTCCACCAAAAAACTTCGTGAGGAGTCTCTGTAAGTCGGATTGAGCTGAAAATTTTCTAATAAATCCCCCAGTATGTTAGCTAACTTTTATTAGTTAAAAACTTTTTGATTTGAGCAACATAAGGTCTTCTAAAAAATCAGTTTCTACTTGTTGGTCTGTTTTGACAGATTTCTGCCATTATTTGCATTTGCTTCTTATTGATTCCTTTTTTGGGTTCTTTTTGGGAAATTGAGCTTTTTGAAGGAGTTTCTACAGTATCTTGTGTTTTTAGTGAAAAGTTTTTCTGTTATAAAGCTAAACCCAAAGGTCTATTATCTTTTAAATACACTAATGTTGCTAATGAAGATTGTGTGAAGTTTTGTATGAAGGAAAAATTTAAGGTATAAAGAGAGAATGATGTAATAAGATGAAGAATGGACAAAAGCTCAAGCTTGGGGATGACACCCTGGTGTCACCCTAAGAAATATCTAATAAGTACAAGCGTCAAATCTTGGGGATGCCCAAGGCATCCCCTTCTTCATCAATAAAAAGCTCAGGTCTTTCTAGACACTTCGTTTTTATTGTTTCATGCACTGTTGTGTTGTTTTTGGAGCGTCTTAGTTTTCGTTTGATTTTCTTAGTTTTTTTAGTTTGCTTGAATAAAGTAGTTTGGACCCCCGTTCTCGCTGTGTTGTTTCAAATAAGTTGATTGGTGTTGGAAAGGAGTAGAAAGGTCTTGCTTGAAAAGTGCAAGAGGAGCTTGCATTGACTGTGACATAGCCTTTAGCATGTCATGCTAGGTGTTGTTTTGACCATATGCTTAGTGATTATTGCTGTACCATGACTTGTTCCAAGCAATTGGCATTGCTTAGTGTGCCTTGAAGAAATCATGTGTTGTTTTAGCATACAAAAGCATAGTATTGTGGTATTCTCCTTTGATGTTTTGTTTGGGTTGACTTGGCACATGCTCACACCATGTTAGGACTATGAACAAGTCACCATATCCTCTATGATCATTTAGTCCTTTACTTGTAGTTTCACTCTATGCTTTGATTAGTAATGTTTTGTCGTTCTGCATGATTATGGCCATTATTGCTCCCTTAGTTGGTTGCTATCAGTCTTTTGCTAGCGTCCACTTGTATGAGTAATCTCTACTCATGCTTCCAACTCCCAAGAAACCAATTTATTCCAAAGTGTCCACTATAAACTCCTATGCATGGTGTGTTAAACCATTCCAAGTATATTCTTGTTTTCAGCTATCTTCTAATTAAAAATTATTTTGTTATGTGAAAACTTAGTGATTAAAGCCCCCACGAACTTGATGGCACACTTTATATTCCTTTCCCCTAATAAACTTGAACCATTGTGTCATCTAAGTTGTATATGCTTGCACTTATACCTTGGAATTAGCACAACCATGCTGTCATGGGTAAAGTTTTCAACACTGCACTTGTACTTTGTACACAGTTGATATCATGATCTTTTGTCTATGGATGTCGCCGGTGTGAAATAAAGAGGGAGCTTGTAAGTCCATGGAGTTATGTATTTTGTGTTAGAGAAACGCCTGGGCCGCTAGCCTAAGCCATGCCTAATCATGGTGGAAACTTGCATCATCACAATGATGAGCATTCTCTGAAGAATCCTATAAAAAGATCGCTGAGATGCTCATTGTCTGCTTACCTTGTCATTTTGGTTACGGGATAGCTCCTGTACCATGTGCAAGGGGTACCCCATTGGAGGTTCTCTATGATACACATGTACTTACTATGACAAGAACTTACCGGTGAACAAAATTGAGTAGCATGAGGCGCGGACCTCGTATTCAAGGGACATGAGATTGCCAACTTATACTTTGTCAAGCATATACTCCATAGTTTGTTCACTTTAACCTTAAATCACTTCAAGATGCTTATGATAGGGGAAATGAGGGCTGAAGGCTAACAAGTACCATAATTTTTGGAAGCTCTTTTTGAAACTTGAAATCCCTACTTCCCTTTATAAAGGGACTTTCTTCCACTATTATACTGAGTCTCCACCTTCTACCTTTAGGCACCATTAAGAGAGCATAGTTGCCATTCTTAGTTCTATGTGAAGTGTCCCAAAACTTATTGATTGATGCATATTGTTCATATTACTTGTTATTGTGCTATTTGTATCTAGTCACTCTTATGAACTTTGAAGGTGTCCTATGCATATATTTGCTACTCTATGAGGGACAAGCTGATTGCCACTATGCCATGTTTTCTGTATGTGAAACAAACAAACATTTTTCAATGCATGTTATTCATGATGTTTGTTTGTAGCCTTTCATGTTGCATGCATAGTTACTTTGTCTTATTGTTAGAACTCCATCTTTCATGCACGTGTTTAGAGTTCTTTGATCCCATCTTTTAATACTTGCAAATGGTTTGATCTTGGTTTTGATGGTGCATGTCACCTAAAAAATTTATTCTTTTATCACTTACCTACCCGAGGAAGAGCAGGAGTTAAGCTTGGGGATGCTTGATACGTCGGAAACGTATCTATAATTTTTGATGTTCCATGCTTGTTTAGTATCTACTTTGCTTTGCTTGGTCCACACTTTGAGGTGCTTTTCATATGTTTTCTGGTACTAACCTATTAACAAGTTTCCATAGTTCCAGTTGCCCGTTTTCTGCTATTTTTGGTTCCAGAAAAGCTAGTAAGGAAATAATCTCGTAATTGGATGAGACAAAAGACAAAGTCAATATTTCACCGAGGAGACCACAGAGTCCAGAGGAGAGACGGAGGGGCACCACTGGGTGGCCACACCCCCCAGGCGCGGCCTAGGGTGGGCCCATGCCTAGGAAGGGTGTGGCCCCCTGGCCGCCTCCCAGCCTCGCCTCTTCGCCTATAAGAAGCCCTCGATGCCTAAACCCATAGTACCCGATCAATATTCCACAAAACCATATGTAGCCGCAACCACCATCGTCCCTAGATCGGTGGGATCTAAAGCTCTTCCCGGCACCCTACCGGAGGGGAGATCATCCTGGAGGCCTTCTTCTTCATCATGCCAGCCTCCGGTATGAAGCGTGAGTAGTTCCACCTTGGACTACGGGTCCATGTAGTAGCTAGATGGTTGTATATCCTCCTTTGTGCTTTCATGTCTAGATCTTGTGAGCTCCGTTCATGATCAAGATCTCATCTATTTGTAATCATGCATGTTGTGTTTGCGGGGATCCGATGGATATTGAGATTACTATGTCAGATTGATTAATGGTTTTGTCTTATTGATTCTATCATGTCTGTGTTGTATGTGATCTTGCATGCTCTCCTTTGTTAGTAGCTATCTTGGCCAAGTAGTTGATAGTGACTCCAAGAGGGGGTATTTATGCTCGATAGTGGGTTCATGCCTCTAGTTAATCAAGGGAAGTGACATAAATCTCTACGGTTGTAGATGTCCTGTTGCCACTACGGAGAAAACAACGGTCTCTTGTTCATGGAACAAGTGGATTGTTTACCTTACACTCTTTGCTTAAAGCAGTTGTCTGTTGCTTGCAACTTAATACTGGAGGGGGTTCGGATGATAACCTGAAGGTGGACTTCTATTCATAGATGCAGTTGTAGGGAGGTCTATGTATATTGTTGTATTGCCCAATCGAATCTGATAGGATCTTTATGTCTAGTATTGCATTGTTATGCCTTGCTTAGTCCTATCAATTGCCCTGCTGTAATTTGTTTACCCAGCATGCCATGTTTGTTTATCAAAGGAGAACACCTCTAGTGAACTATGGACCCTGGTCCAATCTTTACCATTGATACATCTTCCACTGTTACTGTTTACTTGCTTCAAACCATCATCACCTTCCACACCATACAGTTAATCCTTTGTTACAGCAACCGGAGATTGACAACCTCATATTAGTTGGATAAAAGTCTTGAGTTTGTGTTGTGCAGGTTTCCACATTGCTTGCAACACCTTTGATACGTTTCCTTCCTCCTACTGGTTCGATAACCTCAGTTTCTTACTAAGGGAAGACTTGCTGCTGTGCTGCATCACACCTTGCTCTTGGGGTTTCCCGACGAAGAGCTCTTAGGCGCCATCAGTGAAGCACTTGAACATCCACATGACGCTCGTGACGATGATCACTTGCCTTGGCGCTCTTATAGTGATGGTGGCGCCTTCTTGAAGTTGACTCCTTGAGTTTTTCGAGCATGCTCATGGTCTTGGCGAATTTGTTTGTCCATGATGTTCATGAGCTTGACTAAGTTGTTGTCCTTGAAGTCGTCCATGCTTGGGGAGTCATTGTTGTTGTAGTACTTTGTATCTCCCAAGCACGTGGAGCCATTGCTGGTGTAGTGCTCCATCATGTCATCTATGCTTGTGGAGTTGATGTTGTTGTGTCTCATCATGGTTCCAAAGTCCCTAGACATGATTCACAAGACCAAGTGTTGCATATGAAAGTGGTAGTGGGTGTTAGAGAAACAATGCCAAACCTTACTTTACCTTGGAATATAGTATCGTGCAAGTGAACACACTTGAGAGAAATAAACCAAGCAAAGTGAAGTGAAAAGGCAACCTAAACCCCACTAACAAATAAAAACACACACATGGCTTATGGTGGATGAGTCTGGAATGTGGAATGTTAAGGAATAAATCCAAAATCAAGATATTGTAATGGCAAGTTAGGAATCACAATGATCACAAAGAAAAAACAAATCAATCCACAAGATATAAGAATTATGATCAAGGAAACACACATGTGGGATAAATGGGACTTGCGCGATAGATAAAGTGAGCTAATTATTACCTAGCGAAGACTACAAGCTCGTGTCACACAAGTATAAGGAGAGACGCTAGTTCGATTGCATATAATTGGTGGGCTAAATTTTTTGCACAATAAGTACCACACCTACAAGATGTTCATCGAGCTTGCGCTTCCTATTCTATGAGGCACTTATATATTTATTTTTCTATTTTTTCTCTTTTTTGCTCTTCTTGTTTTTTTACTCGCCTCTTCCTTATGCCAACAACTATACAAGATAACTATATGAGATAACACGCTCACAACTTTTGTTTGGAATTCTACAAGGTATCAAATTTGTAAATCCCAATAAATCATAGGAGCAATTAGTATCAATAGGTGTTTGTTAGTCGCAAAGATAGTATAGTTCACAAAGGAATACAAGTGGGGAGAAGTCACAGAACTTTTGTACCTTTTGTCGACGATCTTCACCCTTTATTTTTTGATTCTGCCTTGCTCATGGAATTTGGATGGAGTATATAGCATGAACAACATGGATTATTATGTAGAGCTCCTTCTCCTCTTCGAAATGAGCTAAAGAATAACAAAATCCGAGTTCGAATGCAAAAGTTATGCTCAAAACCGTGAAACAAATTTCTGTTCTGGAGGGGGAGGGGGCGGAGACTCTAGGGTTGGGGGCCGGAGACTCCGGCCTGGACTCACTAATACCGGAAACTCCGGTCCTGGACCAGATACTCTGGCCTGGGCAATACCAGAATGTCAAGAACTCATCCGGGTCATGTTTTGGGCGGAAAAACTCGAACCAAAACCTCAAATTGATGGGGAAAATCAAGGAATTAGGCCATGTGAACGCATGTGAAGATATATCAACAAGTTTAGCAAGTAATCCATGGATCAAAACCTACCAAAACTCACTCAAATCACAGCAATCCAAAACACGTATTTGGGGCTATTTTGGTGGATTTTTGAATTTATGGGGAAACGACCAAATCGATGAGGAATCCATGGCAAACAAAAGCTGCTGATACCAGATGATAGGGGTTAACCTCTTGGGTGGCCTGAGCTTAATGGATTTTGTAGTCAAATCAATGGAAAAGCGAGGGAAAGGGAGAAGGTAGCGGAAGTAAACACACAGCTCACAAATAACACGATGAACACACACAAACACATCACGATACAAGCCCTATTGCTCCCTACGGAGGCCACCGGTCCGATAGAATCCTCGCAAGGAAAGATCGGTCAACATGCTCCCGTCAAATCCACATAGGAGAGGGAAGAACACCTTCAAGAGTATCTTAATAAATTTACTAGAGCCAACTCAAAGTAAAGACCTTGTACAACTAAGGATGCTCAAAAGCACAATCCATAGAGGTGGGTGATGATTGGGTTCCCTCATGAAGGGAAGGAGACATAACTAGAAGTGATCCATCTAAGGGGGTTTCTAGTCTATCATCTATGTATTGGGGATACATGAAGGGGTGGGGGCTCTATTTATAGGCTAGCCACTAAACAAGGGGTAGTTTGGGGGATAAAACTAGGGTTTGGAATAGAATAAGGGGTTACATGGGCTGAGGCCCAGCTGTAGATGCGCATGCCCAATACTTAGGCCAGAGACTTCGGGGTGCGAGGTCCGAAGACTCCGGGGTGGACTCCGGGTGGCCTCCTGGAGATTTTGTTAGTTTGGCCGGAGTCCGGACCGAAGACCATTTGCATACACTTAGGGGTGCGCAGGCCGGAGACTCCGGTGCTGTAGATGCTGCTTCTTCCTCCTCCTCTTCCAAGCCTCCGTCTTGCCGGGCTTGATGCTCTGGGCTTCCTCCCTTGCCTCTGTACTTGTTGGTGTGAACCTATCATGATAAAGGTGTTGGAGATATGCCCTAGAGGCAATAATAAAAGTGGTTATTATTATATCTTTGTGTTTATGATAAATGTTTACATTCATACTATAATAGTATTAACCAGAAACATTAATACTTGTGTGATTTGTAAACTAAATTAGAGTCCCTATGTAACTACCTCGGTGAATTACGCTCCTAGTTACAAGCCTAGATGAGCGGAAATGGTTAAAATAGTACGGTGGGGCCCAAATGCCACTCACAGGTAGACCTTTCGGCCGTCCTAACCATTTCCAAACATCGGGACAAGAACGGGCGGCGTAATCGGCAGGCGAAGGGATCAACTACATACACAAATGAGTATGTATGCAAGCCACCATACAATGGTTCTCAGAGTCATTCCATCTAAAAAGAAAGGAAATATAGCAACGCCATACGGCAAGATCCAAATATCCTAGATAGATATAATAGTTTAGGATATCTCCTCATACATCAAACATCAGGGTAGCAAGCGGAAGCGGAAAACAAGATCCGAGTACGGATAAGAAGCAAATCGGCATAAGATGCCAAATAAATAAACACATCCCGCCCACAGATCTCACGGATCCCCGTTCCCGGAATCTCTACACCGAATGATCGTTGCCCACATCGTCCGTCTCCTCCACCCAGTATCCATCTTGCGAGTTTACCTGTTCATCTGAATCAAACAATTTATCGTGTGAGACCCTAGGGGTACTCAGCAAGTCTTTATGCCTCTAAAGGGGACACAACCTGGGGTGACGCAATTGCAGCAAAAGATAAACCCTAACAATTCTATAGATACACGCTAACCATCCGCCTAACCAGAGATAGACGGATGTCCGAGAATTAATAACAACAGTTATAATGGTAATATTAACAGATCCATCCTCCTCCTCGCTTACCGACGAGGAAGCGGACGAACAACCCCCCCATCCGTTGGCAGTTTTATTAACCATTCCATGAGTGTTGCACTATTTACTAGTCAGCTACTTAGTCAAATTAAAAGCGGTACTTTAGTTATGCTTGTCTATGATCGAGAAACTGTGCTCCAAGTCGTCCATAACCGCGGACACGGCTTTCAGAAAGTTTTACCCTGCAGGGGTGCACAAATAGCAACACACACTCGATCAACCTCGGAAAAACCAAATCAAAACCCAACGAGGCAGTCACGACAAAGCGATCACAGGATTCAGAAATATTTCAGGGGCCACCCCATTAAGCTACCCGCAACGAAGCTGGCCGGCTATGAGACGGACTCAAGGTTTGTGGGGACGGCTGTAAACGACTGGGAACCCGAAAGTGTGACTGGGCTTGTCGATACAGCGAAAACATGTCACGGCCCTAAACAGTACAGGTGCAGTACTTCGCACAATTTAAATAAAGCAGTAAAGCATGGCATAAGTACATGATAGTAAATAAAACCTCAAACTAGTTTGTGGCCCCAAGAAATAAGAATGAATCAAGCTCTGGCTCAGGGGGGTTCATAAGCCTCCCGGATGTGGATAGCGCGAATATTCAAGGAACAGGAATCAAGTACTCGGGGTCCTACGGGACACAAGTGAGCCTGAAAAACCAAATAACAAATATGGCTCACCGACGCCACTTCCATTAGTTATCCCATTACTACTCAGATTAAGTTGTATAGGTACCTCGTTATCCATCCGACACTCACATACCCTACACATGCTGTTCTACGACTCGCATGGCTCAAACAACTCCTGTGGTAATGGCTCATGGGATGGAGGAACAAGCTTCGGTGGGGTTTAAAAGTAAAGGCTATGCAATACTTGGGATTCAATTTAATGCAATCGCGACTCAATGATGCAAGAATAAGATAGAGGCAGTAGGTACTATATGTATGCAAGCATGTGGTAGTGCTTGCCTGGCAGCTCAGTTGAAGCGAGAGAAGGATCTGGGTAGTGCTCCTGGGTTTCTTGATATATCCCCTGCTCAGCGTCTATTCGAAGAAGAACCAAACAAACAAGGGCCAACATAAATAAAGTGCACACGCATATGAATAAAATGCGACAAGCAAACAATCATGCCATGATGAATGATGCACAATTTGCATGGCAATAAAGTAGCATGGCATGGGTGAGGTGTGGAATACAAGAATAAATCATTTTATTGAGTTTTGGCCCCATTTTATACTCATATTAGTTGCTGTACACATTATATTTATATGATGCATGCTGCAAAACAGAACAAGGAATGCATAAACAGAAAGGTCTCGTCGAGCTAATCATTTTAGACATATTATTTGTCAAATTTGGAGTTATAAACCAAAAGTTATTAATTAATTAAGGAAAAAGGGCATTTTATTGTAATTTTAATCAACTTGGAATTTAAAGTGTTCAAAATATATTTTGAATGGCATATTTGAATTCCTCACATTTTTCTGATCTCAAAACATCTATTACTTGTATTATTTGGGTTTATAATTTAAAAGTTATTTAAAACAGATTTAAAATTTAAATTTAAATTAATTTGAAAAAGGGTTTAAATTAAAACAGGAAACAGAGAAATCCTTTTGTTACCCGGCCCAGACTTAGCCATAGTCAGTGACAAGTGGGGCCAAGCTGACCTGGCGAAACAGCGCACAGAAAGGGGTTCCTCACCGCGGCTGCTGCCAGCCACAGAGGCCGACAGGTGGGGCCAGGGCCACAGGGGTCCACGTGACAGAGGGGAAAACCGACGTGGCTGGCAGGAGGGGGTACCGGACCGCGGGTTGAGGCTAAGATACTACGGGGGGGGGGTCTTTGCAAAAGGCCGGGGAGGCTGACTGGTGGGCCACGAGGAGCGCGGGTTACAGGAGTCAAAAAGGTGGGGGGGGGGGGGGTAAGCGCAAAGTGTCCACGCGTGCACTGTTTCTCTTCTCTGAATCTACTGACGACAAAACGGTGCTCGACAGCGGCAGGGCGCGGCGCGCAGGGCTCGAACACGCGACCTGGGCGTGCGCGCGGAGACGGCCGCCGCTGGGCTAGGGCGGGGTAGTCGTTAGGGGGCAGGTGCGGCCTAGATAGGGTTTTGCGCGACGTGGAAGCGAGCAGACGCGCGCGCTCGTCGGTGCACCGAGGGTGCTCGACGGAACGTACGCCGTGGCCAGGACACGACGACGAAAGCGAGGGTGTCTAGGAGGTTGCGTGGCTCACCGAGAGGCTGTTGGAGGCGGTGGATCGGGCAGGGGAGCGGTCGATCGACGATGAAGCAGAGGCCGGCGGAGCTAGGGTTTGGCGTCGGTGGCGAAGGTGTTCTTTGGCTCTGACGCTCCTCCTCCATGTCGGCGTGTACAGGGTGATGCAGGGGTGCCGCGTGGTCTTCCTCGACACCCTTGAGAGCCACGCGACCGGCTGGTACGAGTAGGGGAGATGGAGGCCGACGGTGGCCGGCGTTGGGGTAGGTGGTGGCGATGGAGAAGAGAGGGGAGATGGAGGGGTAGGCTCGGGTGAGATCTGGGCGAGGCAGAGGAGAGCCGTGAGGGAGTGGTTAAACCATAGAGGGAGAGGGGTTGCCGTGGGGGAGTGGGTAGGGTTAAAGGTGGCTTCGGCCACCTTTTCCTCCTCCCTTCACGTGCTCGGGTCGGGGCAGGAGCAGGGCGAGGTGGTGAAGGGGCTGCCGGGTGGGGACGGTAGGGCCAGTGGGGAAGGCTCGGCTGAAGGGCCCTTATGGCAGAGAGAGAAAAGAGAGAGGGAGGGAGAGAGGGAGCTCGGGTTGGAGCTAGGGTTGGGTAGGGGGAGGCTCGGGTTAGGGTTTTTGCTGGGGATGGGGTAGCTAGGTGGGCCAGGGTGAGAGGGTGGCCAGGTGGTTGAGAGAGGAGTGAGGCCGAGAGAGGGGGTAGCTCGGGTTAGGGCTTTAGGGTTAGGGAAAAGAGGGTGGCTCGGGTTAGGGTTTAGATTAGGTATAGATTAGGAGAGAGGTTTAGAGAGAGAGGAAAGATGTGGTGTGGTAATCCTTTGACAAGATCCAGCATGATCAAAACAAGCTCAAGCAAGATATAGTCAAAAGAGAGAAGAGAAGAAAAGGTGGTGATGGCATGGATGGATATGGTGATGGGGTGTTAGATGCTTGCATGCATCAAGCAAGATCAAGCATAAGAGGGTAGAGAGAGATATGGGGAAAATATCCACTCAAAATTCAAATAAAATCCAAAGGACAAGTAAAAAGGTGGTACTTGCATGGCCCATGCAAAGTATTTAATACCATGTTTATTCTTGTGAAAACAATTATATCACATGGCATTAATCTTATGCATTCCCACAAGTGGAATAAGCCAAGCAAAGAATTTAAAAGAAAGTCCCAAGTGGAATAGATGGAGATGATCATATTTGATTAAAATTGGGACTTGCTAGTGTGTATATTCCACTAGATGCTTAATAGTCCCCAAAATATCCCAACATGAGCATAAATCCATAATAATCCATATGGAAGCTAGGAAAAAGGGTTCCACTCACAAGGCATGCAAAGGTGGCCATGTGGCTCTCATATATCACTAATGTGAAAACAACATGATGCTAAGATGAGAGCATGTGGAACAATAGAATTGGATCCATCCCAACCCATATGAGCTAGAGGTAAAACCCAATAAAGTGCAAAGCTCATATTTGGTTGGATGGTGGAATTATAAGGTGGTGACAGAGAAAGGTGATGGAGTTGCATAAAAGATATGCCCCCAACTCAACTTGGGCATGAAGCAATATATCAAGAACCAAATACAATATCAAGAGGCAAATACAATTTACAATGCATATGAGAGAAGAACCAAAACAAAAAGGGTTTTATATGATGCTCAAATGCAAGGTGGCATGATGACATGAGCATGATATAATTATGATGCAACCATTATATATAGGAAGTAGCATATATATAGACTAGGCTAATAGCATTGCAATTGTTAGACAATTGGGATGCTACACCCTAGTAAAGCCTCTTTGTAATACTAGCTTGTTGGTTGATAGATGATCATGGTTTCTGGATCATGAACATAGAGATGTTGTTAACAACAAGATCATATCATTAGGAGAATGGTATGATGCACATACTCCTATAGATAAGCGTAGCATAAGATCAAGTCATTTCAATAATTTGTTTTCTATAAGCTTTCTGATACATAGTAACCTAATTCCTTCGACCATGAGATCATGCTAATCACCATCACCGTAAGGATGCTTTGATGACATCAAACACCACACCGTAACTAGGTGGCTATAAAGGTGGCATTGAGAGTTCGGAAAGTATGTGTTGAGGCACATGGATCAAGAGTGGGATTTGTCCATCCATATGACAGATAGATATACTCTGGGCCCTCTCGGTGGAATGTCATCCAATTAGCTTGCAAGCATGTAACTGGCTCACAAGAGATCACATATCACGGGAACGAGAAAAGAGTACTTATCGGTAACGAGGCTCAACTAGGTATGCGGAGATACCGACGATCAAATCTCGGATAAGTAAACTATCGTGACACAAAGGGAAATTGGTATCATATGTAAGTAGTTCATTCAATCACAAATTAATCGTAGAAATATGTGGGAGCCATATGAATTTCCAAATTCCTCTATTGATTATTGATCGGAGAAGTGTCTCGGTCATGTCCGCGTAATTCACGAACCGTAGGGAGACACACTTAAGGATTCAATGTTGCTTAGTAGATATGGAATGTAAGTAGGGAGATTGAATGTTATTCAGAGTCTTGGATGGGATCTAGGGCATCACGAGGAGATCCGGAATGTTCCAGATAATAAGATTCATATATGAAAGTCCAATTCCGGAGTTCGGGAATGATTTCGATGATTTCATCGGAGAGGTTCTAGAAGGTTCACCGGACCGGAAGGGAAAGGGTACATGAATGTGTCATGGATAAGTGGAATGATTGAATCATGTCCTAGGTCACTTGGTTGGGCATTTGCAAGAAAGAAATAAAGCTCCAAATAGAAAGTCAAAAGGCAAGTTTGAAAAGTCAAACTGGGACAATGTATCCTAGTGGAGGAAGGAAAGAATCCTTCTTTCCCTCCACCACAAGCCAACTAGGAGAGTGAGTTGGGGAATGATTCAAACTCCCCTCTCCCAATCTTCCCTCCCTCTCATAAATAGAGGGGAAGGGTGCCCCAAAGACACACAACCAGCCCTCCCCACCAAGCCGCGCCGCCCCCAGCACCGCCGCAACCTTGCGCCGCTGCCGGATTGTCGCCGTTGCCCTAGCCGCCGCCGAATCCACCTCCTCCTCTCCGGCCCTCTAAATCCTAGATCGCCGGAAACCCTAAATCCACCATAACCTGCTCCGGCTTAGGCGAATCCCTGTAGGATTTTCCCTCTACTTCTGACACCACGTCGTCGTGCTACCGGAATCGCGAGGGGAGAACTACAACCTCCGCTGCCTGCTGGAACAAGGGAGAGGAAGGTCTTCATTAAGTAACGAACGTGCGACCGACTGTGGAAGCGCTGCCGGAACGCAGCGCCGGAAGGATCGTCTACGTGATCTTGAGATCGGTAAGTGTACGACTACATCACCCAAGAGAATCTGCTCTCGTTAACCGCTTTGGAATCTTCGAGGGTGAGTACTCTAATCGACTCGTTGCTACAATCTAGTAGATATATCTTGGCTTGTTTGTGTGCATGCGGTAGAAATTTTTGTTTTCCATGCTACGAACCCCTACAGTGGTATCAGAGCCGTGTCTATATGTAGATCTGTTGCACGAGTAGAACACAATGGTTATTGTGGGCGGTGGTTCTTTTATTATCAATTGATTTTTGTGTACTATGCATCTTACGGTATGATGGGATGAAGCGGCCCGGGATAACCTTACATGACATCGTTCATGAGACTTGCTCCACGCTCAACATGCAACTTGTATTGCATAAGTTGCTTTGCGGGTGTCTGTCTCTCCCATCATAGTATGGATTCAATTTACAATGGGCACTTGATAGTTCAAGCATCAACGTTGTGGTTCTTGTTCGTAAGTTAGAATGACACTTATTGAAAGCCCCAAACCACGTAAAATATGCAAAGAAAATTAGAGGCGTCTAACTTTGTTTTGCAGGGGTGTGCTGTGATGTGATATGACCATGATTGTGATTATATATGATGTATGCAATGTTCCTTATTGTAAGTCGGCAACCGGCGGGAGCCTTATGGTTGTCTTTTAATTTTGTTAAAACATGCGTGTATATTATTCAAAGTAGTTGTAATAGTTGATGCTGGTGGACAACAACCATGGAGAGGTGCCATTGACCTTGACGCCACACTGGTGATGATGGAGATCATGTTCGTGCTTGAAGATGGAGATCGGAAGCACAAGAAGAAAGGCCATATCATATCACATATTATGAATTGCATGTGATGTTAATCCTTTTATGGATCTTGTATTGCTTAGTTCGCGATGATAGCATTATAAGATGATACCTCTCACAAAATATCAATTTATAAAGTGTTCATCCTTAGTGGGCACCATTGCTAAACTCGTTGTTTCCAAGCACCACGTGATAATCATGTGTGTTAGATTCTGCGAGTGTATACAATGGGAGCAAGCCAGATTTGCTCATGCAGAAGATAAGGTTTGATCTTGACGAGCCTGGCATGTACAGACAAGGTCTCGGAACACGGATCACCAAAAGGTAAAGTATGAGTCATATAGTAGATATGATGAACATGTTGATTGTTCGCCATTGAAGCTACATCATCTCTCGTGATGATCGGTTTTGATGTGGTGGATTTGGTTCGTGTCATCACTAAAATAATGTGAGGGATATTGTTTTGAGTGGGAGTTGTCACATCCCAAAATTTTCCAAATTTTTAAATGTGAAAAATAAATAAACAAAAGAATTAATTTTTGAAATTTAGGGTGAAAAGAAACTTTTTGATTCTAAATGGAAACATCAAACCCTTCTTGAACAAAATTTTAATGAAAAGGGAACCCAACAAAATTTCAACCAAGTGAAATGCATTCATCAATGAAAGTATCTTGAAATTTAAACACTTGGAAAAGTTAAACCAAAACACCAAAACCCTAATGGAAGAAAATCATTTCCAAGATCTCTCTAAAGACTATGGATTTGATCCATATAAAAATTTATCAACAAACATTTATAAATGATCAAAAATGATAAAAAAATATTATAAAACCATAGAAATTGGTTTCATTCAATTTGGAGCCATGGATAAGAACTTATGAATTTAATAAGGTTAAAGGAAATAATTTCCAAAGCTAATAAAGCTTCTAACTAAATTCAAAACCAAATGGTGAGCAAATTAATCCTAAAAATATTTTAAAAAGATAAAAAAATATTAAATAAAATATACAAATTGGAAACACCAATTTTGGATCTATAAATAAAAAGATATGGATTTTATAAGATAAAGAAAGAAATAAACAAATAAGGAATATTTAAAAGCCAAATTAAAACTTGGCCAAATCCATAAACAAATAAAATGAAATTTTATTGAATAATAGAAAGGAATAAAAGATTATTTAAATAAAATCATAAGGATTAAACAATATTAAATTTCATTTAAATAAAGACAAATTGCCTAAACTAAATAATAAATCCCAATAAAATCATTTAGAAGACAATTTAAATCTTGAATTAAATCCATAAGCAAATGGAATAAAGATAATCCAAATATAATAAAGGAATAAAGATGATTTAAATAAAAACTTATATGGCATTAAAAAAATTCAATTCTATTTGAAGGAAGACAAAAATCCCTAATATAAATGATTAATTAAATCATGGGAAAAATAATTGGAATTGCCAAAATGAATTAGGAGTTATCTAATTAACTTAAAAAGAATAAAGGATTAAATAAATAGAATTATATGGTTTGGAACCATAATCAAATTCATTTAAATAAAGACAAGGGCCTCATTTAAATAAATATTAAATCATATTAAAATATTGGAAATAATTCAAAATGAATTATTTAAACACATTAAAGAATAAATAAAACCTACTAAAGAGGTTTTTCGAAAATTTGAATTTAAATGGAGGCTTGAATAAATGGTTTGAATAAAAAAATTGTCTATTCTAAATAAATAATAAACCATAAAAGGAATAATTGAAATATTCTAAAAATGGAATTCTAAATACATTAATAAACAGTATAAAAACCTACTGGAAGTTTGGAAAAGTTTTGAAAATAATTGAGTGTTTAAATCTTTTGATTCAAATCAAAACAGAAATTGAAATCAGAAAAAGAAAAAGAAAACAGAGAGAAAAAAATAGAAAAGGAAACAGCCCAGAAACCCAGCCCAACTAAGCAGGCCCAACTAGCCCAATACCAGCCCACCCGGCAACCCCTCTCCTCTCCCCGCGAAGTGTTTTCTTACCCGCGCCTGTACCCTCCACCCCTCTGACAAATCGGCCCCACCGCCAGGTCATCATCTTCTCCACCCGCGCGTGACCAGTTCTCCGCGCCTTAATTTCTCTACCGTTTTCTGGCGCAAATCAATTGAATTAATTCGCATAAACGCCGCACTGATTCCGCCCGGTGACCACACACGTTAAATCTCCTCCATTTCCTCTCCATTTTCCCCCAGACGCCACTCCCTCTCCGCCCTAGGGCTGCTCAAATTTCTCGCTGCAACCCCACTGTGCCGACGATTCCCCGGCGATAATTATGACCACCCTAGCCACCCCCACTGCCCCTGGTTTCCTCAAGATTGCTCCCCATCCTCTCACGCACCTCCCAATACCTCCCACTCACCCGCGCAAGCGCCATAAGCTCGGCTTCGTCTTCAACAGAGCGCCGTCGTCGACTACATCAACTCCGGCGACATTCCCTGGTAAATTTCGAGTGCGCCTGTCAACACCCAGATTTTTAATCCCGGATGCATGTTATGCCATACATCGCAATCCCAGGATTACCATTTTGCGAGACATAACAGATTTGGATATCACAGTACATCATCCATTACAAACCATACATAAGGTCTTACATAAATAAGGATCTCTTGATCCAGTTCTTAATACAACTCAAGCAGCGGAATAACGTAATAATAAAGGTAGCGTAGGCGAAGCTCCATCTTCGGTGTCATAGGCAATGCTGACAATGGGAGATGATCCTAGTTGTCGTAACCTTCCTGTGGTCCATCAACCTGGTACTCCTCTTCATAGTCTGGCCACGGGAATAGCCAGGGACAAAGCCATGAGTACTCTTTAAGTACTCGCAAACTAACACTAACAAGTTAAGGGAGTTTTTGTAGTAGGACACTAAGCTCTAGGGTTGTTTTGCAAAAATCCAGATTTACCTCTACTAAGTTCAGAAGCAAAGAAAACTAGTTGAAAGTTTTATAACACCTAAGTGGGAACTTGAATTTCATATCACCACTCTGTTGTGGTCAAGTCAAAGTCTCAATTCATTTCACAAGTCATTTTGAAAAACATATGACGGGCGAACAGTATGGCCACTCCAACTGTCCATAACCACGGACGCGGCTATTCGAATAGTTTGACACTCTACAGAGATTATACACTTTCACCACAACATTCGATACATCCGTCAGGAACAAATCCTGAATTCACCATACTCAGTATGCGGATAATCAATCCTAACCTTTCAATTACACGCCCTAGTATAGGCACCTCTCCTGTGAGTTTGGCCTCCCAACCATGACCAACTGTCATCTTGGGTACTGCATAGGTGGACAATCTTCACAAGGTAGCCTCAGTTTAGACCTTGGCCGTGAGGGAACCCATACTAAAGTATATAAGTTTCTAGTCAAGCCCTACCCAATTTTTGGGTATTGTGGTTGTACGGTAAAATTGGAATGGTATCGCCTCCAGACAACCATCAGTTTTATAAAGGGCTAAGGCTCATGCGTCAACATTTTCATCATCAAAATCATCTAGTGTTCGGAAACACATGTCAAAACATTTCAGTAGAATGACTCATCATTCCAAGGTTTTCATAAACATGTCAAAACACTTAGGATGACAACAGTTACCTACTTAGGCCAAATTTAATGCTCTTTATGCAACCTTCAATTATCTTTCTAGAATCTACACGTCACTTAAGTAAAATCTAAGAAAAGCTTTGATAAAGAAATAAAGTAGAAAGCTTGTAAGTAAAACTAGGATGGTTTATCAAGTGGTATAAGCTTGCAAGTAAAACTTGCATGGTTTGGCTTGCTAAGATAGTGGTATAAACTTGCTAGGTTGCAAGTGTTAGCTCGCATAGGTCAACTTGGTTAGTAAGGCTTGCCTTGTGCAGAGCAGTGGTTGAAGTTCTCCTCGGCTTCTTACTCGTAGTATCCTCCTTCCTCCTCATATCCTTGGTCGGTACTAGCGTCTATAAATAAATACGAGGTACACAATCACCAAACAATACTTAACTATTTTCAATCACCACACAAATGGGTACTATAGATGATCTATCATCATCACCTATCATTACAAGATTAAAGCATTTGTCTTATTTATTTTAATTTGAGAAAAATAATTTCTACTCATTGAAAAACTACTTAAGATTTAATATTCTCCAACTCAAACATGGGATCATGTTGACACATGCCATCACCACATATTTCAGTACATGGGAATGTGATTTAAAGTGGTGTCACAATTTAATAAGGTTTAACCTTTTTATTTTAATTAAATAAGGTGACTAGAAATGCCTAGGTGGCATTCTTTTATTATTTGAACATTATTTCTGTAAGTAAACCCAAATGTTTTTATATATTCTGAAAGGTATGATCAAATGTGATTTTTGAGAGTTGGAATAAACTCAACAGCTATTATGGTTGAATTTTGAAAAATGTTTGAATGCAGAAAAACTTCTGACTTTTTATTTTTAGCAAGGTTGATCTACAGATCCAAATGATTTGAATCCAACGGGCTTGGATTAAGCATTTCAGTACCTTTCTAACAAAATTGGTTTCATGCATTTTGGTTCATTGAATCGAGCTGGGTTGATTTTTGAATATAGGTATAGAACTGTGTTTGAGTTTAAATAGAAAAATCTAAATTCAAACGGTTGGTTCGCGCGGGAGAGGTTAATGGGCTGGCCTAGTGTCACTCCGTAGCGCGGGGCTCAGCTGACAGGGCGGTTCCACCAGTCAGTGGCTCATAACGCGCGAAGCAGTATGGGGCTGCGTGGGTCCTTGGATTAGAAGGGAGATCGACGGCTGGGGATCGTCGTCGACGATGAACATGTCACCGGTGAGCTCGAACCCTAGCGGCTCAGTGGGGGTGCATAGGGGGCATACCAGAGCTCCAGCAACGAATGCGAGGCGGGCAAACAAACGAGTGGTCAACGGCGAGCTTAGGGACGGTCGAGGAAGCTCCAGGGGTGGTCGAAATCAACGGCCCCCTTCTTCTCCAGAGGCGGCCTGCTCCGGCGCAATTCCGGCGAGCTGCTGCTCCTCGTGCTCCAGATAGAGGGTGGACCGATCAGTGAGGTGAGGGGAGTGGAATGGTGTGCTTCAAACGACTGGGGGTGGCCTCCTTTTATAGGCTCGACGGCGAGACCGAGAGGGATGGGCAGGCGACGGTGGCGACATGGCTACGGGCGGCTAGCGGCATGGCTGAGGTTGGCGATCGACGCACGGTCTCGTGGCGATGCTCTAGAGCTTGAATGCGCGCTTAGGGGCGGTGGCAATCGTTCGGGAATGTGCGGTGCTCTGCACGGCAGGGGCGGCGTCTTCGACGTTGAGTGATTGCTACGGGGTCCGTGTGAGGAAACGATCATGTCTAGTGGTCTCCTGGGACGGTGGGGTTCATGCTGGCGGGCGGCAAGGGCTCGAGGTGGTCGGGTTGAGTGGGAACGGTGCATGCACGGTGGTGTGCGTCGGCATGGTCGACAACGGCGCGGGCACGGCATTCCTGGCGGTTCCTGCCTCTGTCTTCGAGCTAGGGCTGGTCGAGAGGGGGCGGTGAGGCATGGGCAGCATGCTAGACCAGGTGGGCACAGCTAGTTCTTCTTCTAGCTTGCTGTCCACACTGGGGTGAGATGGTGAGGCTCGACTTGCTCACCATTGATGGCAATGCAAGCTCACAGTGGTGCTAGAGGTTTACAATCAAGCTAGATGATCTATTAGATGTTTGCTGTGAGCTAGAGGGGAGACAAGGTTGGCCAAATCACTGATCAAAATAGTATTTGTTGTTTGTTTGATTTGAATCTGCAATTTGTTTGATGAAATGGCCGTAAGAAACTTACTTTTGAATTTTGAAAAGATTTTTGGTGGGTGTGCTAGGCATGTGCTGAGGATTCTGTGGGTGCTTGGGTTTTGAAAATTGAGCTTGTTTGAGTGGTTTTTGAAATAGTGGGATCTTCCCATACGAGATAGATTCAATTTTAAATTGCAATTTAAACTTAGTATTTGAATGTTTTTGGATGATCACAAAGTGGGCCTTGGTACCTTATTATGAGTACTAACAAGGGGTGCAAAGATCCACAAATCTTTCTGTTAAGTTTTGAAAACTAGGGATAGCCAAAGTAGGCATGAGAGTTAATTTGGCAAAAATGACCATTCACTTCATTTGTTTATTTTGAGTTGTTTGTCTTTGGGAAAAGTTTGGGGATTGTTTAGATGATGTTTATTTCACCTAAGAATCATTTTACAAGCAAGGAAACACAGAACCATGGCAATTCAAAAGAATCCAAATTTTGAATACACACACATATGAATGCTTTCATAACTTTAGTTGGGAAAGTTTTTGTTAACCCTAATTTTGATGATTAGCATTTGATGATCCAAGTTTAATATTTTTGGGATGTTACAAACCTTCCCACCTTAAACAAAATATCGTCTCGAGATTTGAAAAAGGACGAAAAAGATTACCTAGGATTTGAAGAGATCGGGAAACTCCGTCCTGATGTGATCTTCGCGCTCCCAGGTAGCTTCCTCTTCTGTGTGGTTGCTCCACTAAATCTTGAGAAACTTGATGCTTCGGGTTCTGGTAGTTCTAAAAGCTTCTTCCAAAATACGGATGGGTACTTCGGGATAGGTCAGGTCATCGTTGATCTCTATGGTCCGGTGATCAATGTTCTTGAACACTTCAGTCTTCTCCGGAACTTCGAGGCATTTACGAAGTAATGAGATATGGAACACATTGTGCACTGCTGACATCTCTTCTAGCAGTTCCAATTGATACGACACTTCTCCTCGACGGTTCAGAATCTTGAAAGGGCCGATATATCTGGGGGCTAACTTTCCCTTGAGCTGGAAACGCTGCATTCCCTTTAATGGTGACACTTTCAGATACACGAAATCTTTGATGTTGAAGGCGAGGTATCGACGTCTCTTGTCGGCGTAACTCTTCTGCCTTGACTGAGCCGTCTTGAGGTGCTCACGAATCTTGTGAACTTTCTCTTCTGCTTCTCGTAGGATGTCGGGTCCGAAAATCTGACTCTCTCCTACTTACGACCAGTTCAAAGGGGTGCGACACTTCCTTCCATACATGAATTCAAATGGGGCCATTTGCAAACTAGCTTGATAACTATTGTTGTATGAAAATTCTGCGAATGGCAGACAGTCTTCCCATTTAGATCCATACTCTAACACACATGCTCTCAACATATCTTCGAGTATTTGATTTACTCGCTCCGTTTGTCCGTCGGTCTGAGGCTGATAAGCGGTGCTGAAATCTAGTCGGGTTCCTAAACCTTCTTGGACTTTCTTCTAGAATCTCGAGGTAAACTTAGTTCCTCGATCTGAGACGATGTTCTTGGGGACTCCGTGCAAACTAACGATTCTAGCGATGTATAACTCCGCTAGCTTCGAACTCTGATAGGTGGTCTTGACTGGTAAGAAATGGGCGACTTTGGACAATCTGTCCACTATGAACCAGATAGAGTCATTTCCCCTACTAGAAGTAGGCAATCCGGTGATAAAGTCCATTCCAATGGAATCCCATTTCCATTCCGGAATCTGCAATGGTTGCAACAATCCAGCAGGTCTTTGATGTCCCGCCTTGACTCTCTGACATATATCACACTTGGCGATATAGCTTCCGATTTCTCTCTTCATCTTATGCCACCAAAATTGCTCCTTCAAATCTTGATACATCTTTGTTCCTCTGGGGTGGATAGAATAAAGAGTATCATGAGCTTCCTTCAGAATAACTTCTTTCAACTTAGAATCTGCTGGTACAGAAAGGCGTCCTTTGTACCACAGAACTCCTTTGTCTTCGGTGAATCTGGGTACCTTGCCTGTACCGATACGACGCTTGATTCCTTCTATACTAGCATTTCCTTTCTGCGCCTCCTTGATCTGGCAGATCAAAGTGGGTTGAAGTTCTATGCTAGCCAAAAATCCTTCACTCACTAATTCCATTCGGAAATCTTCCATCTCTTTGTGTAGACTTGGTTTCTCCTTCAAAATCATGGAGTTCAAACGGCACGGCAATCTGCTAAGGGCATCTGATACTACATTGGCTTTACCGGGGTGATAGTGAATGTCCAGATCGTAATCCTTGATTAGCTCAATCCATCTTCTCTATCTCATATTCAGCTCCTTCTGAGTGAATATATACTTCAGGCTCTTGTGATCCGAATAAATCTCACAACGATTTCCCATCAGGTAATGCCTCCATATCTTCAGGGCTAGAACTACGGCTGCGAGCTCGAGGTCATGGGTTGGATAGTTTGCTCATGTTTTTTCAGTTGTCGGGATAGATAGGATATGACTTTGCCTTCTTGCATTAGCACACATCCGAGACCGATCTTGGATGCATCACAATACACATAAAAGGGCTTCGTGATATCTGGCATGATTAAGATTGGGGCTGAAATCAATCTTCTCTTGAGTTCTTGAAAACTCGCTTCACATTTGTCCGTCCATTCAAACTTCTTGTCCTTCTTCAGCAATTGGGTCATGGGTCTCGTGATACTCGAGAATCCTTCTACGAACTTGCGGTAGTATCCCGCCAATTCGATAAATGCACGAACTTGGGTTTGGGTGGTTGGGGCTTGCCAATCTTCGACATCTTTCACCTTTGCAGGGTCAACGGCAATTCCTCCGGCTGATACAATGTGGCCGAGAAATCCTACCTCCTATAACCAGAATTCACATTTGCTAAATTGGCATACAACTGATGCTCTCTGAGGGTTCCAAGAATGGTCCTTAGGTGTAGCTCATGTTCTTCTTCTGATTTGGAATAAATCAGAATGTCATCAATGAAAACAACGACAAACTTATCCAGGAAGTCCATAAAAATCTTATTCATGAGATTCATGAAATAAGCGGGGGCATTGGTTAATCCAAAAGACATGATGGTATACTCGTATAATCCATATCTGGTGGTAAAGGCAGTCTTGGGGATATCCTCTGCGCGAATCTTGAGTTGATGATAGCCAGTTCTAAGATCAATCTTAGAAAACACTTTGGCACCGGTCAACTGATCAAACAAATCTTCTATCTTGGGCAATGTGTATTTGTTCTTGATAGTGACATCATTCAACTTCCGATAATCCGTACATAAACGGTTACCTCCATCCTTTTTATCCACAAACAAGACATGTGATCTCCATGGTGAAGCACTTGGTTGAATCAATCCAATTTCCAACATGGCATCCAGTTTCTTCTTCAGTTATGCTAGTTCAGACGGGTTAATACTATATGGTCTCTGGGCTATGGGTCCTGTTCTGGGGATTAGTTTGATGATAAGCTCGATATCCTGATCTTGGGGCATACCGGGCAAAACATCTGGAAATACATCGGGGTATTCACAGACTATCCGGACTTGGTCAATGATAGGTTGGGCTATACTCTTGTTGCACTTGAATTGACGAGGTAAGGTTTCAGATACATGCTCGACTGATACTCCAGCTGTACTGGTCATGGTTATGGCTTTCTTGGCACAGTCAATTAATCCTTTATGTTTGGACATCCAATCCATTCCTAGTACTACTTCCAAACCTTTATCAAATTAGCATAAAAATCTATGCCATGGATTCGGATAGGGACGGCTTTGCAAATTTGCCTAGCTTTGGTGGTTGAACCGGGGATTTGAACAATAATAACATGCTTCAGTTTGGTTGGTTGAATCTTACTAGTGCATGCAAATTCTTTGGTGACAAATGAGTGTGATGCACCAGAATCAAACAACACTCTAGCAAGTACTGAATTAACAGAAAACATACCCAGCACGACATCTGGCGCTTCCTGGGCTTCTTCAGCATGCATGAGCAAAAGACGACCGTTGCGGTTGAGCGAGTTCCCTGGGGCGAACCTTCTTCCAGGCTAAACACGATGCTGCTGCTGAGCTTGGGCATTTGCACTAGGGGCTGCGGCATTCTTCTTGGGACACTCATTGGAGTAGTGACCCTTATTTCCACAGTCATAACAAGTCACTTGCAACTTGTCCTTTGCTGCAACAGGCACAACATTGCTTCCAGTCCTCGGGGCAGTGTTGGTGTTGGTGGTAGAGTTGTTGTTGTTGAACTTGGGTGGTGCACGGTTGAAATTTCTAGAGTTGCCGGGGTTGTTGTGGTTTCCTCCGGGCCTTGGGTTTCCACGGTTGGGATAGGTCGGACGGTTCATCGGGGGTCTGTTGGTTCTTAGGGCAAATCCTGAAGATGGGTTGGGGCGATACTTTGGGGTATGATGGGTTCCTGGCTGATGCATCATGCGACGCTTGTGGTTCTCATTGGCTTGGTTGATCTTTCCTTCCATCTGAATGGCAGAGTCGACTAGGGATTCAATATCAGCAAAAGGGATATTGACCAACACCGTCTGCATCTCATCATGCAGACCATTCAAGAATCTTTCTTTCTTCTTGGCTTCAGTGTCGACCTCATCCAGGGCATACATAGCTAATGACAAGAATTTGTCACGGTATTCCACTACGGTCATCCTTCCTTGCTTTAGTTATCTGAATTCATCTCTCATCCTCTTGATCAAACCCGGTGGCACATGGGTTCTGCTGAACTTGACCTTGAATTCCTCCCAGGTCATCATCTGTCCTCCGGTCATTGCACGAACGCTGTTCCACCATGCTCTTGCATCTCCGGCTAGATAATGGGTGGCTAACAGAACTTTCTCATTAGCTTCCACTCCAGCGACTTCCAGGTTGTTTTCCATGGTTTGCAGCCAATCATCTGCATCTAGGGGCTCTTACGACTTAGTGAAAATAGGTGGGTTGGTGTTCTGGAAATTCTTGAGCTTAGATCCATGGTTGTCTTGATTTCCTTGGACTTGATTATTGTTGGTAATCTGAGCTATGTGCTGAAGGGTGGCTAAGTTGGCTTGACGTTAGGCTCTTTCAGCTTCGCGGTCAGAAACCAACATTTGCAGGATCTGCAACATCGGGTCCGGGGATGAACCACTTCCTCCGCGAGGCATCTGAAGATCGAGATAGATCATGAGAAAAGAGGGAAATTTCTAAAGTTCAGGGACTTTGAAAAGTTTTTAAAGTTTGACTCTAATTTTCTAGCAACTTGCTTTTCATTCATTCATTCATAGCACACGATACAACACACACCACAACAAAGGAAAACAGATGGTTTTAAGAACCATTCTGGAAACTACGATACAGTGGGACCGAATAGAACTCACTACGCTAGTGCTCAAGTGCTACTACTCCTCGGAGTCGGTGTAATCGTCATCCTCATCATCCTAATCATCATCGATGAAGGCGAAATCCTCCTCATCGGTGAAGAAGTCCATGGCCTGATCCTCTAGAAAATCATCATCATCGCTGAGATAAGAGTAGGGATCTCCATGAAGGTATTCTCCGGCATTCTCCCTTTCCTCCAACTACATGTATCTCTCGTGAATGGTCTCCTCCAAATCCGAGATACAGTGGCAAAGACGGGCAATGATGCGCTCCTTCTTGTCGAGCTGATGGCGGAAAGACTTGCGGTCCTTCGCTAGCATGGCGATGGTCTGATCCTTCATCTTGATGATGGCGGACCTATGGTTGGAGTAGTCACGGGAATTGTCCAGTTCCTGCTGACGATTATACATCATGAAGCTAAGGTGGTCTAATTGAGTCTCCAGCTCGTGGTGGTATGGGGCTTCCAGTGGCTGTCCCATAGCATCACGCCTTGGACAAAACTCAAAGCGGGTACCCTTGATTTGATTGATACTCTGCCGACATAGACGAGCAAGAGCTTCATGCATGGCCCTGGCAAGTCCATCGAGCCAGTTGTTCTCTCTTAAGGTGAACTGAATTCCCTCAGCAGTGGGAGGTTCAATCTTTCCTCTGAGACTTGCCACAAGTAGCCACTGCCGATCTTCTCCTTCCCGATCATTGAGCTGAGCTCCGAAGAACTCAGGGTGCGAACGCTCCAGAAGTTCCAAAAGCTGGTCCAGGTCACGCTCAAAGATGAGGTCTCCTCCATTCCCCAACTGGTAAAACTTGCTATACTCCACGTCCATCTATAAGAATATAGGATGAGTAAGTTAGTAGAGTGTTCAAGTGTGTCAAATTTTATGTATTTTGCAAGAGTTTTTGAGGAACATGAATTTTCATGAAAGAATCAAAGTGATAAGAATGGGAATAAGTTTTTGTAAATACTTGATTCCTTTGGTTTTGAAACTAAGTTTTTTTTATTTAAACGTCCAATCTAACTAGGGTCTCCTATGGTCAGGATGGATCTGATACTAACTTGTCAACACCCGGATTTTTAATCCTAGATGCCTGTTATGCCATACATCGCAATTCCATATTACCATTTTTGCGAGACATAACAGATTTGGATATCATAGTACATCATCCATTACAAACCATACATAAGGTCTTACACAAATAAGGATCTCATGATCCAGTTCTTAATACAACTCAAGCAGCGGAATAACGTAATAATAAAGGTAGCGGAGGTGAAGCTCCATCTTCGGTGTCACAGGCAATGCTGACAATGGGAGATGATCCTAGTTGTCGTAACCTTCCTGTGGTCCATCATCCTGGTACTCCTCTTCATAGTCTGGCCACGGGAATAGCCAGGGACAAAGCCATGAGTACTCTTTAAGTACTCGCAAACTAATATTAACAAGTTAAGGGAGTTTTTGTAGTAGGACACGAAGCTCTAGGGTTGTTTTGCAAAAAGCCAGATTTACCTCTACTAAGTTCAGAAGCAAAGAAAACTAGTTGAAAGTTTTATAACACCTAAGTGGGCACTTGAATTTCATATCACCACTCTGTTGTGGTCAAGTCAAAGTCTCAATTCATTTCACAAGTCATTTTGAAAAACATATGACGGGCGAACAGTATGGCCACTCCAACTGTCCATAACCGCGGACGTAGCTATTCGAATAGTTTGACACACTGCAGAGATTGTACACTTTCACCTCAACATTCGATACATCCCTCAGGAAAAAATCCTGAATTCACCATACTCAGTATGCGGATAATCAATCCTAACCTTTCAATTACACGCCCTAGTATAGGCAGCTCTCCTGTGAGTTTGGCCTCCCAACCATGACCAACTGTCATCTTGGGTACTGCATAGGTGGACAATCTTCACAAGGTAGCCTCAGCTTAGACCTTGGCCGTGAGGGAACCCATACTAACGTATATAAGATTCCAGTCAAGCCCTACCCAATTTTCGGGTATCGTGGTTGTACGATAAAATTGGAATGGTACCGCATCTAGAAAACCATCAGTTTTATAAAGGGCTAAGGCTCATGCCTCAACATTTTCATCATCAAAATCATCTGGTGTTCGGAAACACATGTCAAAACATTTCAGCAGAATGACTCATCATTCCAAGGTTTTCATAACCATTTTCTGCAAGTATCCCATCTAAAGTTGATCAAGTTTTATGCTTAGCACTAGCATCTACAAGTGGGTAAGTACTAATGAGGGGTGGTAAACAAGTGGAGATTAATTAAGTTCAATCTCATGACATAGGATGACATCAGTTACCTACTTAGGACAAATTTAATGCTCTTTATGCAACCTTCAATTATCTTTCTAGAATCTACAAGTCACTTAAGTAAAATCAAAAAAAACCATTGATAAAGAAATAAAGTAGAAAACTTGTAAGTAAAACTAGGATGGTTTATCAAGTGGTATAATCTTGCAAGTAAAACTTGCACGGTTTGGCTTGCTAAGATAGTGGTATAAACTTGCTAGGTTGCAAGTGTTAGCTTGCATAGGTCAACTTGGTTAGTAAGCCTTGCCTTGTGCAGAGCAGTGGTTGAAGTTCTCCTCGGCTTCTTCCTCGTAGTATCCTCCTTCCTCCTCGTATCCTTGGTCGGTACTAGCATCTATAAATAAATACGAGGTACTATAGATGATCTAGCATCATCACCTATCATTACAAGATTAAAGCATTTGTCTTATTTATTTTAATTTGAGAAAAGTAATTTCTACTCATTGAAAAACTACTTAAGATTTAATATTCTCCAACTCAAACATGGGATCATGTTGACACATGTCATCACCACATATTTTAGTACATGGGAATGTGATTTAAAGTGGTGTCACAATTTAATAAGGTTTAACCTTTTTATTTTAATTAAATAAAGTGACTAGAAATTCCTAGGTGGCATTCTTTTATTATTTGAACATTATTTATGTAAGTAAACCCAAATGTTTTTATATATTCTAAAAGGTATGACCAAATGTGATTTTTGAGATTTGGAATCAACTCAAAATCTATTATGGTTGAATTTTGGAAAATGTTTGAATGCAGAAAAGCTTCTGACTTGTTATTTTTACCAAGGTTGATCTACAGATCCAAATGATTCGAATCCAACGAGCTTGGATTAAGCATTTCAGTACCTTTCTAACAAAATTTGTTTCATGCATTTTGGTTCACTGAATCGAGCTCGGTTGATTTTTGAAAATGGGTACATAACTATGTTTGAATTAAAATAGAAAAATCTAAATTCAAACGATTGGGTCGCGCGGGAGAGGTTAATGGGCCGGCGCAGTGTCACTCCGCAGCGCGGGGCTCAGCTGACGGGGGGTCCACCAGTCAGTGGCTCATAACGCGCGAAGCAATACGGGGCTGTGTGGGTCGTTGGATTAGAAGGGAGATCGACGGCTGGGGATCGTCATCAACGATGAACATGTCACCGGCGAGCTCGAACCCTAGTGGCTCAGTGGGGGTGCATAGGGGGCATACCAGGGATCCAGCGACAATGGCGAGGCGGGCAAACGAATGATTGGTCGACGGCGAGCTTAGGGACGGTTAAGGCAGCTCCGGGGGTGGTCGAAATCAACGGCCCCCTTCTTCTCCAGAGGCGGCCTGCTCCGGCGCAATTCCGGCAAGCTGCTGCTCCTCGTGCTCCGGCTAGAGGGTGGAACGATCAGTGAGGTGAGGGGAGTGCAATGGTGTGCTTCAAACGACTGGGGGTGGCCTCCTTTTATAGGCTCGACGGCGAGACCGAGAGGGATGGGCAGGCGACGGTGGCGACATGGCTACGGGCGGCTAGCGGCATGGCTGAGGTTGGCGATCGACGCACGGTCTCGTGGCGATGCTCTAGAGCTTGAATGCGCGCTTAGGGGCGGTGGCAATCAGTCGGGAACATGCGGTGCTCTGCGTGACAGAGGCGGCGTCTTCGACGGCGAGCGGTGGCTACGGGGTACGAGCGAGGAAACGATCATGTCTAGTGGTCTCCTGGGATGGTGGGGTTCATGCTGGCGGGCGGCAAGGGCTCGAGGTGGTCGGGTTGAGTGGGAACGGTGCGTGCGCGGTGGTGCGCGTCGGCATGGTCGATAGCAGCATAGGCACGGTGTTCCTAGCGGTTCCTGCCTCTGTATCCGAGCTAGGGCAGGTCGAGAGGGGGCGGTGAGGCATGTGCAGCATGCTAGACAAGGTGGGCACAACTAGTTCTTCTTCTAGCTTGATGTCCACACTAGGGTGACATGGTGAGGCTCGGCCTGCTCACCATTGATGGCAAGGCAAGCTCACAGTGGTGCTAGAGGTTTACAATCAAGCTATATGATCTACTAGATGTTTGCTGTGAGCTAGAGGGGAGACAAGGTTGGCCAAATCACTGCTCAAAATAGTGTTTGCTGTTTGTTTGATTTGAATCTGCAAGGTGTTTGATGAAATGGCCGTAAGAAACTTACTTTTGAATTTTGAAAAGATTTTTGGTGGGTGTGCTAGGCATGTGCTGAGGATTCTGTGGGTGCTTGGGTTTTGAAAATTGAGCTTGTTTGAGTGGTTTTTGAAATAGTGGGATCTTCCCATATGAGATAGATTCAATTTTAAATTGCCATTTAAACTTAGTATTTGAATGTTTTTGGATGATCACAAAGTGGGCCTTGGTACCTTATTATGAGTACTAACAAGGGGTGCAAAGATCCACAAATCTTTCTGTTAAGTTTTGAAAACTAGGGATAGCCAAAGTAGGCATGAGAGTTAATTTGGCAAAAATGACCATTCACTTCATTTGTTTATTTTGAGTTGTTTGTCTTTGGGAAAAGTTTGGGGATTGTTTAGATGATGTTTATTTCACCTAAGAATCATTTTACAAGCAAGGAAACACAGAACCATGGCAATTCAAAAGAATCCAAATTTTGAATACACACACATATGAATGCTTTCATAACTTTAGTTGGGAAAGTTTTTGTTAACCCTAATTTTGATGATTAGCATTTGATGATCCAAGTTTAATATTTTTGGGATGTTACATCGCCTCTCTCCCTCGTTGACACTCGTGTAATCAGCATCGTCTTGCGCGTCTAACGAGCCATTTACCTTGCCTTCCCAAGCCGTGTAGCCTCGCCAATGTCGACACCAAAATGAACCCGACGATAGAGACGACTCCGGCGAGCAATCCCCGACGTCACCGTGCGCCCCTGTCCCTGCGACGACCACGTCGAGAATCAGCGCAACACTGCGAGTCTGGTAACACTCTCCATTCTCTCCCTCGCTTCCTGCTTTGGCCGGACCACCGCAGCCCGAGCGCGCCGCCGCTCGTCGTTGCCCAGCGCCGCCAGTTCTTGGCTGTGTGCTGTGAGCCGTTAGATTTTGATCCGGTGGACGCGATAGATTAACTTAAAAAAAACGTTACACTTTATCTGTGCCGTACGATCCTAGTTAGATCCAATGCCCCATGTCGCTCGATCCGTGCGAACCGGTACGCACCAGTTAGATTTTGCCACGTGGCCCTACCTGCTGTTTTAAACAGAAAATAGATCTATTTGATGTTTAGATTTGTAAAATTCATAACTTTTAATCTACACGTCCAAATTTTGAAAATTTTATATATTGGATTCACAAAAATGTGAACTTTGCAACCATGCCCGTAGTTTAGCATTTTGCTTCTGGAAAATTGATTGTTTTTGTAGAAACTTGTTTAGGCCTATTTTGGTTATAAAATTTATTCTAAAAATGTTTTTAGGGTAAAATCTTTTGAAAATGTTTTGTTTTTAACCTACTGACCATAAAAACCAACTTTTGGGTTTAGAACTATATTTTTTAAACACAAGGAATTATTGCTTGAATAAATACATTTCTAGTAAAACAAAAATATTTACTATGGTTTAAAAAATGCTTTTTGAGTAAAACCTTTTGCAAATGGTTTGATTTAAACTCTCTGACCCTAAACGCTAAGTTTTGGATTTAAAAATATATTTGATGAACCCTAAAAAAATTATTACTTTGTTTAAAGGCATTTCTAGCAAAATAAAAATGTTGCTTTGATTTAAAAATGGATTTTGAGTGAAACCTTTTGCAAATGGATTAGTCTTAAACACTTTGACCTTAAAATACTAACATTTGTGTTCAAAAATATATTTGGCAAACACTAGAAATTATTACTTTGGTTTGAATCATTTCTAGCAAAACAAAAATGACTTAAATGGCCTATTTACACTAACTTGATTTTAAATGGTTTTTGCCACTTTTATAAATAACCAACAAATGTTTTTAAAATGTTTATAGCCTATTAAAAACCATCTTTCCAAATAAAACAATCTTTTGTATGCTTGCATGTATGGTCTTGTTTCTTTATTTTATGTGATGAATTGTTTGAATTTGTGCTTTGATTGAATTGTAGTGAATTTGAAGAGTGTGACAATTACAAGATCAAGGAGTGAACTTAGTTTCTCTACCAAAAAGGCAAGTGGTGCTTCATACATTTTGTCCTAATATTTTCACTATGCATTAGTGATATTTTTGAGTAGGACTTGCATGGAATTTTACTAAGTATGCTATGCCATGGGAAATCCTAGTAGATGATGCCTTAGTAGAATTTTACTAAGTTAAGATCCCTACTACTATCATGCTTAGCTTAGCTAGTAGAAAACAAGGGTGGATTATATTCATGCTATGAAATATTTCTAAGTCAATGACTTGTGTTTTGTTTAATAAAATAACTATGTGAATGAAACACCTGGGTGGAATGGTGAGAATGGATTTATGTTGAGTGGTTATACAGGGCCAGTAAACTGGCAAAAACTTGTGTATCACACTTGTGGAAAGCCACCCAGGAACAAAGAGATTTGAGATGTCAAATGTTGAGAAGCTTCAAGTGCAGCCACATGGCAATATGGGCTCTGCCTAGATCATATAGGTTGCAGTAACTTAGCCAGATGGACAGTTGGTGGTAGGGGGTGATAGGATGGAGCGTGTCCATTTGGTCTAAGGGAAGGCTTCTGAAAGATCTTGTCTCGATGCATGTCGAGTCTTGTGGGGAAAGTGCACCACCTCTCGAGAGAGTAAAATCTAAATACTTAGTCGTGTCCCCGGCAACGGATAATTTGAGCATCAAGACATGGAAGCTATCAGGGATCTCCTCATACCAATTTCTAAGTTAAAAGCTTGTGGTTGAACAAGGGTTAAAGGATCTTCAATCTTTGATTGGTAGATGCCTTGGGTGATTTTGACAAACAAAAACTTAGTGTTTTCAAATGATAAGGAAAATCTATTTTGAGCAAAGCAAGCCTAAGCTCCACTTAGCCAAATGCATATAGATGGTATATACCACTATTCTACCATAGTATCACTTGCCAATACAATTCAAATGTATTGACCCTTGTGGCTGTAACTTATTATGTTGCAAGTTTGTTTGATGTTAGTGAAGTGTGTTGAATAGGATTACAAGTCTACAACCAACATGATTGCCTGTGACACTTTGAAGATGAAGGACTCCATGCTATTTAGATATTTCTGTTGCATTGTAATGAGATAGCCAAATGAGCTATGTGAGATGTAATGAATAATTTTATTCCTGGTTATAAAGTTGTACTAGGACCTTTGTTCCTTGATATTACATCTTAAACTGTGGATGCTAGCTATTGATCCATGGACTAGCATTGTAAACACAGGGATCTCTACCTTATAAAGGTTGGGACCTCTACAGGAGTTCACCTAGATTAATTTAACTATTAATTAGAACTCAATTTGTCATAAACTTAGGCTAAACTATTGCAAATATGTTGTAGATCAATGGCGGACCCTACCATCAATTTTTAATGCGTTCCTAGAGAAAGAAAAGTTGAAAAACAATGGAAGCAACTTCGCAGATTGGCTCCACAACTTGAGGATTGTCCTCAATTCTGGTAATTTGACCTATGTGCTGGATGCACCGCTAGGTGACCCACCTGCAGCTGATGCTACTGATGAGGTAAAGAATGTTTTCCTCACTCGGAAGAATCAGTACTCCACAGTTCAGTGTGCTATCTTGTATGGTTTGGAATTGGAGCTTCAGAAAAGGTTTGAGAACCATGACTCACATGATATTGTCCATGAACTCAAAATGATATTTGAGGCTCACGCGGCAGTTGAGAGTTATGAGGCTTAAGAAAAGTTCTTTAACTTCAATATGGAAGCGGGCAACTCCGTCAGTGAGCACGTGCTTAAGATGTCTGGGCACACAAGTAAGCTTCAAATCTTGGGTATAGTGATTCCTAATGCTTTGGGGATTCACCGTGTCCTCCAATCACTACCACCAAGTTACAAGAACTTTGTGATGAACTACAATATGCAAAACATGGAGAGGTCGTTGCCAGAACTCTTCTCTATGTTAAAGTCTGCGGAAGTGGAGATCAATAAAGATCACCAAGTGTTGATGGTCAATAAGACCACCAAATTCAAGAAGAAAGGCAAGTCTAAGAAAAGGGAAACTTCAAGAAGGGCGGTAAGAAAGTTACCGCTCCGGCGAAAAAGACCAAGGCTGGGCCTAAGCCTGATACTGAGTGCTTTTACTGCAAGGGAGAAGGTCACTGGAAGCGGAATTGCCCTAAGTACTTGGAGGATTTGAAGAACGATAACATCAAGAAGAAAGGTATATCCGATATACATGTTATTGATGTGTATCTCACTAGTAGTCGTAGTAGTGCCTAGGTATTTGATACTGGTTCGGTTGCTCATATTTGTAACTCGAAACAGGTACTGCAGAATAGACGGAAACTAGCGAAGAACAAGGTGACGATGCGCGTTGGAAATGGATCAAAGGTTGATGTGATCGCAGTCGACATGCTACCTCTTCATCTACAATCGGGATTAGGTTTATACTTAAATAATTGTTATTTGTTGCCTGCGTTGAGCATGCACATTATATCCGGATCATGTTTATTGCGAGACGGTTACTTGTTTAAGTCCGAGAATAATGGTTGTTCGATTTATATGAGTAATATGTTTTATGCACATGCACCTCTGATAGATGGTCTATTCTTATTGAATCTCGACTTTAGTAATGCACATATTGATAACATTGAAGCTAAACGTTTGAAATTAAATGATAACTTGACCTATATGTGGCACTGTCATCTTGGTCACATTGGAGTGAAGCGTATGAAGAAACTCCATTCCGATGGACTTCTTGAATCACTTGATTTCGAATCACTTGAAAGATGAGAAGCATGTCTGATGGGTAAAATGACTAAGACTCCATTTTCTGGTATGATGGAGCGAGCTATGGACTTATTGGAAAGCATACATACCGATGTGTGTGGCCCAATGAGTGTAGCATCACACGGTGGTTATCGTTATGTTCTTACTTTCACGGATGACTTGGGTAAATATGGGTATATCTATTTCATGAAACATAAGTCCGAAACTTTCGAGAAGTTTAAGGAATTTCAAAGTGAAGTAGAAAATCAACGAAACAAGAAGATTAAGTTTATACGATCTGATCGTGGAGGTGAATATCTTAGTTATGAGTTTGGCGAGAATTTGAAGGAATGCGGAATACTTTCACAATTGACACCGCCGGGAACACCACAACGTAATGGTGTGTCCAAACATCATAATCGAACTCTCTTAGATATGGTTCGTTTTATGATGTCACTTATAGATTTACCGCTATCATTTTGGGGTTATACATTGAAACAGTAGCATTCACTTTAAATAGGGCACCTCTAAATCTGTTGAAACGACACCGTATGAATTATGGTTTTGGAAGAAACCTAAATTGTCGTTCCTTAAAGTTTGGGGTTGTGAAGCTTATGTAAAGAAGTTACAGCCCGACAAGCTTGAACCCAAAGTGGAAAAATGCATCTTCATAGGATACCCGAAGGAAACTATTGGGTATACATTCTATAATAGATCCGAGGGCAAAATCTTGGTTGCCAAGAATGGATCCTTTCTAGAGAAGGAGTTTCTCTCGAAAGAAGTGACTGGAAGGAAAGTAGAACTCGACGAGGTTGTTGGACCTTCTCTCGGACTTGAGAGTAGCGCAACACCGGAAGTAGTTCCCGTGGAGCCTACACCAATAAGAGAGGAAGCTAATGCTGTTGATCATGAAACTTCAGTTGAAGTTACTACGGAACCTCGCAGGTCAACGAGAACTCATACCACTCCTGATTGGTATGATCCCGTTATGAGTGTCATGTTGGTGGACAACACCGATGACCCTACGACGTATGAGGAAGCGATGATGAGCCCAAATTCCAATAAATGGCAAGAAGCCATGGAATCCGAGATTGGATCCATGTACAAAAACCAAGTCTGGACTTTGGTGGACTTACCGGATGGCCGGAAGGCTGTCGAGAACAAATGGATTTTCAAGAACAAAACAAATGTTGATGGTAATGTTACTGTCTATAAAGCTTGACTTGTCGCAAAAGGGTTTCGACAAATTCAAGGAGTTGACTACGATGAGACTTTCTCACCAGTAGCGAAGCTAAAGTCTGTGAGGATTATGTTAGCAATCGCTGCATATTATGATTATGAGATATGGCAGATGGATGCCAAAATGGCGTTCCTCAATGGAGACATTGATGAAGAGTTGTATATGATGCAACCCAAAGGTTTTGTCGATCCTAAAGATGCTAAAAAGGTATGAAAACTTCAACGATCCATATATGGATTGAAGCAAGCATCCCGAAGTTGGAATCAACATTTTGATAAGTTAATCAAAAGTTTTGGTTTTATACAAACTTATGGAGAAGCTTGTATTTATAAGAAAGTGAGTGGGAGCTCTGTAGCATTCTTAATACTGTATGTAGATGACATATTGTTGATTGGGAATGATGTAGACCTTCTTAATAGTGTCAAGGATTATTTGAATAATAGTTTTTCAATGAAAGATCTTGGCGAAGCAGCTTACATATTAGGCATAAAGATTTATAGAGATAGATCGAGGCGCCTAATATCATTGTCACAGAGTACATATTTGTACAAAGTTCTAAATAGGTTTGGAATGGAATATAGCAAGAAAGGGTTCTTGCCCATGTTGTCCAATACGACCTTGAGTAAAAATCAAAGTCCTACAACGGCAGAAGATAGAGAAAGGATGAGTAAGACTCCCTATGCCTCAGCCATAGGATCTATCATGTATGACATGCTATGTACTAGACCCGACATTGTATATGTTGTTAGTTTGACTAGCAGATAACAAAGTGATCCAGGAGTGGATCATTGGACAGCGGTCAAAAACATGCTTAAGTACTTGAGAAGAACTAAGGATATGGTTCTTTCTTATGGAGGTGATGAACAACTCGTTGTTAATGGTTACACAGATGCTAGTTGGAGCACCGATACGGATGATTCTAAATCTCAATCTGGATATGTATTTACTTTGAATGATGTAGCAGTTAGCTGGAGGAGTGCAAAGCAAAGCGTTGTGGCGAGATCTTCAACCGAATCGGAATACATGGCTGCTTTGGAGGCTTCACAAGAGGCGATATGGATGAAGGAGTTCATTACAAAGTTCGGTGTGGTTCCCAGTGCGCTGGACCCAATGTCTATCTATTGTGATAACATGGGCGCCATAGCCAATGCGCAAGAACCAAGGTCACACAAGAAGCTGAAGCATATCAAGCTGCATTTTCACGCTATTCGAGAGCATGTACAAGATGGTGACATAAAGATTTACAAAGTACACACAAATCTAAATGTGGCGGATTCATTGACTAAACCTCTCCCGAGGGCAAAACATGACCAGCACCAAACCGCCATGGGTGTTCGGTATATTACCATGTAATCTAGATTAGTTGACTCTAGTGCAAGTGGGGACTATTGGAGATATGCCCTAGAGGCAATAATAAAAGTGGCTATTATTATATCTTTGTGTTTATGATAAATGTTTACATTCATGCTATAATAGTATTAACCGGAAACATTAATACTTGTGTTATTTGTAAACTAAATTAGAGTCCCTGGTAAAGCCTCTTTGTAATACTAGCTTGTTGGTTGATAGATGATCATGGTTTCTGGAGCATGAACATAGAGATGTTGTTAACGACAAGATCATATCATTAGGAGAATGGTATGATGGACATACTCCTATAGATAAGCATAGCATAAGATCAAGTCATTTCAATAGTTCGTTTGCTATAAGCTTTCTGATACATAGTAACCTAATTCCTTCAACCATGAGATCATGCTAATCACCATCACCGGAAGGATGCTTTGATGACATCAAACACCACACCGTAACTGGGTGGCTATAAAGGTGGCGTTGAGTGTTCAGAAATTATGTGTTGAGGCACATGGATCAAGAGTGGGATTTGTCCATCCATATGACGGATAGATATACTCTGGTCCCTCTCGGTGGAATGTCATCCAATTATCTTGCAAGTATGTGAATGGCTCACAAGGGATCACATATCACGGGAACGACAAAAGAGTACTTATCGGTAACGAGGCTGAACTAGGTATGCAGAGATACCAACGATCAAACCTCGGATAAGTAAAATATCACGAGATAAAGGGAAATTGGTATCGTATGTAAGTGGTTCATTCGATCGCAAAGTAATCGTAGAAATATGTGGGAGCCATATGAATTTCCAGATTCCTCTATTGGTTATTGATCAGAAAAGTGTCTCGGTCATGTCCGCATAATTCACGAACCGTAGGGAGACACACTTAAGGATTCGATGTTGTTTAGTAGATATGGAATGTAATTAGGGAGACTGAATGTTGTTCAGAGTCTCATATGGGATCCAGGACATCACGAGGAGATCCGGAATGGTCCGGAGAATAATATTCATATAAGGAAAGTTCAATTCCGGAGTTCGGAAATGATTCCGATGATTTCATCAGAGAGGTTCTATAAGGGTCTAGAAGGTTCACCGGACCAGAAGGGGAAGGGTACATGAATGTGTCATGGATAAGTGGAATGATTGAATCATGTCCTAGGTCACTTGGTTGGGCATTTGCAAGAAAGAAATAAAGATCCAAATTGAAAGTCAAAAGGCATGTTTGAAAAGTCAAACTAGGACAATGTATCCTAGTGGAGGAAGGAAAAATCCTTCTTTCCCTCCACCACAAGCCAACTAGGAGAGGGAGTTGGGGAAGGATTCAAACTCCTCTCTCCCAAGCTGCCCTCCCTCTCAAAAATAGAGGGGAGGGGGTCCCCAAGGACACACAACCAACCCTCCCCACCAAGCCGCGCCGCCGCCCCCGCTTGCCGCCGCCGCCGCCGGATCGTCGCCGTCGCCCTAGCCGCCGCCGACTCCATCTCCTCCTCTCTTGCCCTCTAAATCCTAGATCGCCGGAAACCCTAGATCCACCATAACCTGCTCTGGCTTAGGCGAAGCCCTGCAGGATTTTCCCTCTTCTTCCGACACCATGCCGTCGTGCTGCCGGAATCACGAGGGGAGAACTATAACCTCCACTGCCTGCTGGAACAAGGGAGAGGAAGGTCTTCATCGAGTACCGAACATGTGACCGACTGTGGAAGCGCTGTCGCAATGCAGAGCCGGAAGGATCGTCTATGCGATATTGAGATCGACAAGTGTACGACTACATCACCCACGAGAATCTGCTCTCTTTAACCGCTTTGGAATCTTCGAGGGTGAGTACTCTAATCGACTCGTTGCTACAATCTAGTAGATAGATCTTGGCTTGTTTGTGTGCATGCGGTAGAATTTTTTTCCATGCTATGAACCCCTACAAAAGTGACGGAGTATGAAGTAGTATACCATTCAATAGGGTAGGAAGTGGACTCACATAGAGGATATAATTCACCTGTTGAGTCCATGGTGACTTGACATAAGTTGGAGAACTTGATATGGCAATGGCCGAAGGTTGGGCCGTATCAATCAGGGTTGAGGGTCTCCTCCCTAGAGATGTCGAGGCCCCAGATATGCCTAGATTCAAAACACACATGTCATCCTAATTGTCCGAACTATCCCCATTCTCCCCATCGCCTGCACCTAGAACCTGCTGTCAGACCCGCCCTCCCTAGGCTAGGGCTTATGGCATCTCCACCGGGTCGACCCAACCCATCCGAGTGCATCCGAATGCATCCATGCGGACACACGGGACATGCATGGCGTCCCAGCAGCACGACCAATTCGGATCAACGCATTCGTCTCGACTCATCCGTGCAACAAATTTGGGCAACGGTTGTGTCGGCCTGGACACGGGTAGACCGGTGGCATGTCCTGCACGTGCATGCCAATGGCCCACCCGTTAGCCACTGCTTAGGGAAGCAGTGATTCAGACGCGTGTAGCGGCACCGATTCAGAGGCAACTGCAGCAACGATTCAGAAGCACATGCAGAAGGCTGACCTGCAGCAGCCTACGCCATCAATGGCGACGGGACGGGACCCTAATTGACGGGACATCGCCCGTGTTCCCATGCCGGCTTTGATGGCAAAGGAGTGGGAACCTACGCGCATTCGCGGGTGAAGGGTGAAAGTTATGCCGCCTAGAGGGGTGTGAATAGGAGGTTTAAAACTTTTCCGAGAGTGGCTCAACAAAGGCGGAATTAAACTAGCGTTTACTTTGTGAAGCACAAAACCTAGAACAACTAGGGTTCACCTATTTTCACCAATAACTTATGCTAAGCAAGACAAGCTACTATGTGATAGCAAGATATATACTTCAAGCACGAAGGCTATCACAAAGTAAAGTGCATAAGTAAGAGCTCGGATATAGAGTTAACCGAGGCACACAGAGACGACGATATTTTATCGAGTTCCTCCCAACATGGAGTATGTCTCGTTTGGATAGGGGGTGGTATCAAACCACCAATGCCACAAGAGGCCTCCCTTTTTTCTCCTATGAATCTCACCCCAACGGGATCGATCCACACTTCCACTATCGATGCACTTGTCGGTGGCAATCCAGAACCTCTCACAAGGTTGGGGCACTTCTCCACAACTCAACTGGAGGCTCCCAACAAACAAGCTTGGGGAAAGCTCCACAACTTAATTGGAGGCCCCAAGTAATCCAAGAACCTGCAAAATCACCAAACCGTCTATAGTTCCAAGAACCCAAGAGTAAAAATCTTCTCACCTTTCACTCAAATGAATCCTCACCGAGAACTCAAACCGATGCACCAAATGCAATGGCAAGAACACAAGAAGTGCTCAAATCCTTCTCCCCCAAATGCCACCAAAGCTACAAAATCTTGTGGGGATAAGATAGGAAGAACAATGGAGGAAATCCACAAAAGACTCCAAGATCTAGATCCCAAGATGTCCCCCTCACTTAGAGGAGAGAGTGATAGGTGGGATTGTAGATCTAGATCTCCTCTTTCAAATCTCTAAAGTATATGCAAGAATCAAAGGAGGGATTAAAGGGAAGAAAGCTCAAGAGGGTCAAGAATGGAGGGGAAAGCTTGTAAAACTCGAGCAACGTCCATTGGGGAAGAAGGGCCCTTTATATAGGCCCACAGATTTCTGACCATTTTTTGCCCGTTGGAAAATTTCCACACCGGAGACTCCGATTTGCAGACCGGAGACTCCGGTCTACACCGGAGACTCCGGACCACCTTCGGTCCGTCTCCGGACCACCATACAGAATGTCCCAGTAGACTTCGGTAAACCTCCTCCGAAAATACTTTAAAGACTCCGGTCTCTTGTACACCGGAGCGGTCTGTCCACACCAGAGACTCCGGTCGGCATGAACGCAATGGAGAATCCGGTCTCTCTCCGGTCCACGGAGACTCCGATGTTTGCACACCGAACATTCCGGTCTGGATATTACATCAACCTTTTGTTTTAGCCAGGGAGGATAGAACCAAATAAGAGGAAAACTTCAAATGGCGATATCTAGAATTTGGAAACTCCGATTGACCCGAAACCAATTTTGTTGGAAGGGGATGACAAGAGCTACCCAACTAATGTGAGAGGTTCCAGATTGCCACCAAGTGAGAACATTTCATGTATTATAATGTGATATACCCCCCTTGGTGAGAAACCGAAAAACCTCAGAGATAAAAAACGCAATAAGATATAAAAGGGAAATCCGTTTTTGATGAACTAGAGCTTGTTATGAATATTACCACAAGCTCTAGAACCTCACATGGATATGATCCAACTAAAAACCAAGAAAGGATGATGCTAAGTATGCAAAGGTTTTAGCTCTCTCGGAAAGATATGATCGAGTTACTCACTTGAGATCCCCTCTTGATAGTACGGTTATCTATCCTATAAACCGGTCTCCCCAACTAACACCACGAGACCGGTAAGAAGGAACCCCTATCAAGATCATACCTTTGCCTTGCGCATATTCCACTTGATCTTGATGTAGACGATCTTGTCCTTCTCAATATGGAACACCTTTCTTGATTGCTCTCGCACTTGATTAATGAAGACTTGCAAGTTGCTCCCCCATACGACATGGGGAAACCTTTACTTTGATCTTGTCTTCATTGATCCATGATCACCGAGGATGGTAAACTTCAAGCATGATATCTTATAGATATGGCACATCTTTAGTTTGCACAACATTACTTCTAACATCATTTGGATTATGTCTTGAAGATACATATGATGAACTCTATCTTCTTCTTTAAGACACCGTTGCAATAGGCTCAACTCTCACATGACCAATTTTGTGGATCAATCTTTGAACACCTTGGTCATCACTTGATCCTATTAACTTTATTATTCTCCAAACCATGAAGCCAACATATGGTTCAAGCATTGCTACAAGTACAACTTGATACAAGCATTAGTCCATAGAGATTGTCATTAATTACCAAAACCACACATGGGGGCCCACATGTTCTTTCAAAGGGGCTATTTAACCCTACGACTGTTGGTGCCACACTCTGCACCTCTCGCCATCGCAACCCTAGTAGCCACGCCGCCAACGATGAAGACATCGGGATGGTTCAGGAAGGGCAAGAACGACCATGAGGCGACTGGTTCTGGCTCCGGTTCTAGCCACCTGCGTTCCCGCCTGCTGGCCTTCGTCCACATGGCCGCCGTGCCACCTCCGTCGTGGCTAGAGGACTTCGCCCACTGTCCCGTGGGGGACTACCTGATGGTGCGAGACCATCACCGCCGGCGGTACTTCCACGATGTGGAGTGCGAGCACCTATGGAGGGAGGGCATGGTCATCAACCACCACGAGGTCTACCTCCCCACCGGCTGGGACCTCAACTGGGACCGGGTCTCGGTGTATCCCGTGCCCAAGAAGGGCAAAGGGCTGGAGGAGGAGATCCGCCGCCGCATCACCAACCTCCCGCCGGCAAAGTGGTGGGAGAGGGGCTACCAGAGGAAGGACTTCTAGAAACAGTTCCTCGACTAGGAGCACACGGCACGGCACGTGAGCACCTTCCGCGGTGACTTGCAGCCATGGCAGGTATACGATGTCCCCACCATCGACTCGAACGACGAGGGCACCTTCAACCACTCTGATGACAAGCTCAATAGATACGACAATGACGAGGACGTCGACGACATCATCGTCAAGAAGGAGGTGGTTGACCCGGTCACAGCCGTCGCCTCTCACATTCCCCTGGAGTACCGAGAGGTCCTGGTGCGGGGCTACAACAAGGATGCCTTCATCCAGCATGCCATTGCGGCCAGCGTACCGGACGAGGACGCCTCGTGGGACGGCTACCACGAGGTCGTCCAGCTCAATGGCCTGGTGGCACAGGCAAACGCCCAGCTGCCTCCATCGCAGCCGCTGCCAGGGTGGGCGCCGCAGATCGCTTTGGAGGTGGGAATGGAGCTGGTGCACCTCCACAACCGCACGGGTCCGCCGACAATGTGGCCTAGGCAGGTGATCGGCCTGCCCGCGCCCGCATCCGCTCCGATCCTACCACCGTTGAACGTCTGGACGCCGCTGGTGTACATTGAATTCGACCCCTAGATAGACGCGACAGCGTCAACGCGCGAAGATTGGTATCTAGGGCTAGTTTAATTTCGTTTTATACTATGAATGTAAATTATGTATGAATATGGACGAACTTTGCCAGTTTTTAGCGCGAATTATCTCTGTTTGAATTTGCCAAAAAAATACGTCGCCCTATTTGCCAGGTGCGGACAAATGAATCGTGCCGCTGGGTATGCTGGTTGGACAAACCAGACTCTAACCCAAAATGATAGTGGCCCGACCCAAATGGACAGAAACAAAAAGTTTATTCAGCCTTTTTGATCGGCCCGGTGGAGATGCCCTTAGCGAGGCCCGAGTCGCATACTGGCATCGTCACGAGTGGGCTCTCCACGCCGCCATCCGAATCCCCATTTGAATTGCCCGACTCGGTCTGTATAGTGAGACACATGATCGTTTCCACTTGATGTTTTGTACGGTGTGGTCGAGACAATTTTGGTGACTATAGCTAGGACGGGAGGGAGTAGTACTAAGGACAACTCCAACGGCCCCCCGCAAATGGACACCGCGCATCCGATCGCGTCCTCTCGGACCGAGCCTAGTGCCGAGAGGCCCCCTGCAAACGGACTGGACTACGCGGCGGGGTTCGATTCAGCGCATATCGGGCCAAAATCTACGGCTGGTTGCGGGGGATCGGATGTCGGCCTCGTCCAAGTCTAGTCATGCCCGTTCCCGCCAGCTAGAGACCGTAGCACCAGTCTCCACCACTCACACCAGCAATCCCTAGCGCACGCTGCCATGGACGCACAACCACTGCCCTCCCTGGCACCTGCACCGGCACCTGCCCTCCCTGGCCTTGGCCTATTTGTGCCTCCAGGAGCTGATCTGGCTGCCTCTCCTATCTCCACCTCTTCTCTGACCGTTGATCTGCCGCCACGGGCTGTTGATCTGCCGCTGGCGGCCACCGCTGGTCCGTCAAAATCAGCTGGCAAATCTGCTTACCGGTGTCAAGGTGAAGAAGGAATTTACGGACGAGTAGAGGAAGGAGGAGTCGAGGAAGAGGGACGACCGTAGAGCGAAGGCCCGACAGCGCCTTGCCGATGCCCAAGCCGCCAGCGATAAGGCTGCCGCCCTTGAGCACGCCGTGGCCTTCCAGGCCAAGTGCACCGTCGAGGCCGTCGCTATGCAGGCTGCCACCTTGCTCCTTGAAAGGGCATTTATTGTCATAATCACTTTTGGTGTTCGTTACCAACAAGTAGATCATTTTACAGTTTGTTATTGTCCACAGGTTGGTATTATCATAGATAAACATCACACACACTCTTGGGAAAAGACCACATACATTTGCCACTGTTCTGGAAACTCCAGACCGGAGTCTCCGGTCTGCCAAGACCGGAGTCTCCGGTGTGGTCCGGAGTTTCCGGTTCTGGCTCCGGTGGTGCCTCCCAGGACATGGCTGGGACATTCTGACTAGGGGTCCGAAGGCTGCACCGGAGTTTACTCCGGAGTCTCCGGACTTTGGTCAGTCCGGAGTCTCCGGTGTTGGAAGGCCGTAGTCTCCGGTATTGCTGATGAAGAATGGGCCTGGGTCAGTCAGAAGGGCAGTCCGGAGACTGGTCCGGAGATTGGCCGGTGTCTCCAGTGTAGACCGGAGTCTCCGGTCTCCAGACCGGAGTCTCCGGTCTGACTTTTCTACAACGGTCAGAAAACGGTTCGTGGAGGGGTCTATCTATAAATAGGGACCCTTATCTTCTTCCTCCAGTTGCTCGAGCTGCTCAAGAAGACCAACCCCATTAGAGCCACCAAATCCACAAGATCTCTTCATCCAACCATCCAAAGTCATTGATCTTTGGATAATAGAAGGAGGAGGCCTTGATCTACATCTTCACCAAGAGAGATCTTCATTTTCCCCTCATTCACTTGAGGGCCCCCAAGCTCTAGAGTTTCATTGGAAACCCAAACTTTGATTTGGTTCTTACAAGCTTGTCTTTGATTTGTCTTGATAGCTTGCTTGTATTTGGGAGCCTCCAATTCAGTTGTGGATGTGTGCCCCGAACTTGTTGTAAAGGTGTCGGCTTCCACCTCGAAGGTTGCCAATATAGTGGAAGGTGAATCGAGCCCGTTGGGGTGAGGTTCATCGAAGAACCAGGGAGGCCTCTCATGGCGTTGGTGGTTTGAAACCACCCTCTCTCCAAACGTAGACGTACTTCCCCTCAAAAGTAAGGAACTATGGGAAACAAATCCTTGTGTCTCCGTGTCCACTCCCTTGGTTACTTCTATCCTTTACTGCACTTTACTTACTTGTTCTTGCTTAGTGTTGTGTTAGTTTGTGCTTATGTGACATATAGGTAAATTCACCATAGTTGCATATTCTAGAGAATTTACCTTTCTTGTCAAACCCTAATTTGAAAAAGAGTAAAATTTGAAGTAGCACCTATTCACCCCCCCCCCTCTAGGTGCCCATACGATCCTTTCAATTGGTATCAGAGCCTCGGCTCTTTATTTGGGCTTTACCTCCTAAGAGAATATGGGTAGCCAAGAAGGGGATGGTGGTAGTGAGTCGACCCCAGTGACCATGGAAGATCTCAGAAACTTGGAAACAAGATTTAGCTCTTCCTTGGTCAACGAAGTCAAGAAAATGCTTGAGCAACTTCTTAAAGACAAAGATGGATCATCACCCCCATCTCCTCAAGAGGATATACCATCCGTTGTACCTAAAGGGAATACTCCGGTATCCCCCGAGGGTATGGTGGTAGGGGGCAAACTAGACAACGCTAATTCCTCCACACGACTTGATGGGGGGAAGGGTGAGCACCGTGATTCTTGGTACTCTCCCGATCCTCCCGTCCCTCACCCTCATGTGTACAATAGAGGTGACCCACCTAAGCTAGAAGATTCTGCTACTTTTGCTCAATGGCAATCACTAATGATAACTCATATGTGCAACTCTTGCATTGAACTATGGAACATCATCGAGCATGGACTCTTTATTGGGGATCCAAACAACTTGACAAGAAGAGAGGTTGTCAATAGTCAACTCAATTCCACTGCTTTGCATATGATTCAACAAGGATTGGGAACAAAGGATTACCCACACATTGAGCACTTTAGCATTGCCAAGGAATCTTGGGATGCTCTCACTGTGTTGTTTGTTGGCAATGAGAGTATGAGGAGGAACCGATATGATGCTCTAAGCAATGAAGACAAAGGCTTCTACATGAAAGAAGGTGAAGATCATGAAGACATGTACCGAAGGCTCAAGACCACCGCCACCACCTTTAGAAATGTGGGTGCCTCACATGTGGATGATGCATGGATAAAAAGGAAATATGTGAGTGCACTCATGCCTTTTGAGCCCACCGACTTGAAGAGTCTACAAGGAAGACACAACTACCATCTCATGACCTCAAATGAAGTTATGCAAGAGATGGCCGCTTTCAAGGTTGCTGCCAAGAATGCCAAAGATGCCCGTGCTCGTTCCCTTGGTATGAGTAATGTTGTCAATGTTGCATTAAAGGCCAAAGCTGTGGACCATGGGGATGAAGATGATAGTGATGAAGGGCCTTCCATGGACCACCCCGATGAAGTCAAGATTGCTCATAGTCAATATATGGCTTTCTATGCAAAGAACTTTTGGAAGAACCCCGCCAAGGCCAATATGGAAATGCAAAGAAAGAGCAACCCAAATGAGAAGAGAGAAAATACAACGAGATTGAGAACTTGCTTCAATTGTGGTGACCGCTATCACTTTGTAGCAAGTTGTCCCTATGAAAAGAGAGAAGATCATGGGGGTAAGCTTGTGTTGAAGAAGATTCTCAAGGCACCTTACAATAAACCTTTCATCAAGAAGAATCCCATCAACAAGAAGTCGGGAGAAATTGTCTTGATCACTCATGAAGAATACTCCTCCGACAATGAAGATGAGGAAGAGGAAACTTCACATGGTGTGGCTGCTCTAGCCACCACCTCTACTCCGACATTCTCACTCTTTGATTCTCCAAATGAGAACTCTCCCACCAAGAACGTCACTTGCCTTATGGCAAGAGGAACGGAGGTATCCTCCTCATCCCACTCTACTCCCCTAGATAATGATGAAATTGATGATGAAATGTCTCTTGATGTTAAAAAGGAATTAATTGCCTTTGATGAGTTTATTACTAACCTAAAAGGAGATGCTAAGTTACACTTTGAAAACATCCTAGATCAACTTTCACATACTCAAGAGCTTCTAAATGTTAGATGTAAACTTGGGCATGAACACATGATTGATCTAGAGGCTTTAAACAATGCTCTAGAAGAAGAACAAGAAACTAGGTTATCACTTGAGCTAAAACTTGAAGGGCTTGATGAGGCCAATGACAATATTGTTAACAAGATCATCAAAGAGAGTGATCATGCTATTGCAAAATACAAAAGTGCTAAAAAGGACAAGATTGAGTTTGGTGTGGTTCATGAAAAACTTGCCGAGGACTTTAGGTTGCTTAACAAGGCCCACAAGGCTTTGGAGAGTGAACTCTTGTCACTCACAAAGTCCCATGAAACACTTCAAACTCAATTGGCCAATATTCCTTCACCTAGTAAATTCATTCCATCTAGTAGTACAACTATTCTTGAAGAGAATGCTAGGTTGAAGGGGGAGCTTGCTAAGGCCACATTTCCACAAGGCAACAAGTCTATTGATGATATTTTGAGTAAGCAAAGGCCTAGTGGTGATAAAGGGGGCATTGGATTTGTCTCCAATTCTAAGAAGAAGAAGAACAAGAAGAAGAAGGTCAAGCCCACACAAGAAACTAACAAGGCCATTGTGGGTAGTAAGACCACAAGTGGTAAAACTATGTCTCATGATGACTTTGCGGGTAGTGCTAACCCACACTATGTTCTAATGCGTGATCATTATGGTGATGTGTATGCACAATATGTTAGCCCATATGATGGTTATATTGCTTGGTCTATTTGGGTTCCCAAGACCCTTGTTGCTAACAAAATAGGACCCATTGAAAAATGGGTACCTAAAAATTAGCTTGATCTTTTGTAGACTTATGCTTCCGGAGGGTCAAAGTGGGTGCTTGATAGTGGTTGCACAAGTCATATGACCGGAAGCTCGTCTATTGTCAAGGACTTAAAGCCAAATGATAATCTAATCACCGTGACATATGCCGACAAGTCAAAGTATAAGGTAATGGGTTTTGGCAAAGTTGTGGTTGCTCACGACATTACACTCGTGAACGTCATGCTTGTTGAGACCCTTGGGTACAATTTACTTTCAGTCTGTGCTCTTGGAAAGATGGGTTTTTCCGTATTTATACATAATGATCTTGTGGTCCTCATGTGGAGCAAGTCTCTCAAGGTCGCTTTCGTTGGGTATGTCGAACATGACTTGTATGTGGTGGACTTTTCGGGGCAAGCCACTACAAGTGCGATGTGCTTATTCGGAAAGGCCGACGTGGGTTGGTTATGGCATCGCCGACTAGCCCATGTCAATATGAGAACTTTGCAAAGTCTCCATAAAGAGGGCCATATAGTTGGACTAAAAGAAAATGTTTCCTTTGCCAAAGATCATGTTTGCAGGGCATGTGTTCTAGGGAAAATGCATGACGCTCCTCACAAGCCCACGAACCAAATCAAGTCTAACAAGATCTTGGAACTCCTCCATGTGGACCTATTTGGTCCTCCATCTCATGCAAGTCTTGGAGGGAAGAAATATTGTTTGGTGATTGTTGACGACTTTTCAAGATACTCTTGGGTTTATTTCTTCAAGTTGAAGAGTGAAACTCAAAACACTTTTATCGACTTCATCAACTTGGTTCAATGGCAACACAATGTTCCCGTATTGATTATAAGAAGTCACAACGGCACCGAGTTCAAGAACTACACCTTGAATGATTTCCTTAGCGATGAGGGTATTAAACATCAATATTCCGCTGCATACACCCATCAACAAAATGGTGTGGCCGAAAGGAAGAACCGGACTCTTATTGAGATGGCTAGGACCATGTTGGCGGAGTTTAAATCTCCATACAACTTCTGGGCCGAAGCCATCTCCACCGCTTGCCATGTTTCAAACCGACTCTACCTCCGCAAGAAAATCAACAAGACTCCATATGAGATACTTACTGGTAACAAGCCCAACATATCTTATTTCCGGGCATTCGGTTGTAAGTGTTTCTATCTCATCAAAGGTGTTCGTTTGTCTAAATTCGAGTCTAAAGCATTAGAGGGTATTTTTGTTGGCTATGGTCTCGAATCTCACACTTATAGAATCTATGACAAGCTCTCCGGATCCATCATAGAATCTTGTAGTGTGACCTTCGAAGAATATGATGGTCCCGAAGGGGGGCGTGTTGATGCTTGTGATGCAGATGATGAAATGCCTCAGGATGCCATAGGAAGAATGGGTGTGGGATATATCTTCCCCGTTGAGGAACCCCTTATGGAGGATCGAGAAGAACTATGCTCCACTCAAGTGGAGCCCTCATCTTCACAACCTCAACATGCTCCATCCACCGAAGAGGACATTGAATCAAGCCAAAGACAAGATGTGGACCCTCAACATGGTGATCAAAGTGTCAACTCCAGTCAAGGGGGGCTTGGTCCATTCAATGGTTTGTCAAGTGGTGCCAAGTCAGTTTGTCAAGGAAGATCCGTACAAGCTGCCTTGAGACAAGCTCAAATTGATGCTAGAAGGGCACTTGATCAAGACCAAGGTCAATCCTTGCCTCCAAATGTAGAGGATGATTCTAATAATGATCAAGGTCAAGATTATGGTCAAGACGAGGATCAAAATGATGAAGAGGGGCCTCCAAGAAACAATGAGAAGATCCATGCTCGTCGCGAAGCTAGAAAGGAAAGAATGTTGGAAATAAGAGACCACACCCTCCAAAATGTTGTTGGAGATCTAAGGAAAGGAATTTCCACAAGAGCACAATTGAAGAGGTTCAGTGAACACCAAGCACACATCTCCATGGTTGAACCAAAGAAAGTGTGGGAAGCTCTTGAAGATTCGGATTGGTTAGAAGCTATGCACAAAGAGCTCAACAACTTTGAGAGAAACAAAGTGTGAAAGAGCTCAACAACTTCCCAAACCATGTCTACAAACTTGATAAGGATCTCTATGGTCTCAAGCAAGCCCCACACACGTGGTATGAGCACCTTAGAGAGTTATTGTTTGACCGTGGCTTTGAGGTTGGGAAAATTGATCCCACTCTTTTTACTAAGAGGGTCAATGGGAAGCTTTTTGTATGCCAAATATATGTTGATGATATTATCTTTGGCTCATCTAACAAAGCTTTTAATCATGAATTCTCAAAGCTTATGACTAGTAGGTTCCGGATGTCTTTGATGGGGAAGTTGAGAGTATTTCTTGGCTTTGAGATCAAGCAAGTTACAGGAGGGACATTCTTCAATCAAGCCAAGTATACTCAAGGTATGCTCAAGAGATTCAAAATGCAAGATTTGAATGGAGCTCCTACTCCCATGGCTACAAAGACTCATCTAGAACAAAATCCAAATGGTAAAGATGTGGATCAAAAGGTATACCGGTCTATGATTGGTTCTTTGCTTTACCTTTGTGCATCTAAACCCGATATTGTGTTGAGTGTAGGTGTGTGTGCAAGATATCAAGCGGCTCCTAAAGAAATCCATTTAATGGCGGTCAAGAGAATCTTTCGATATTTGGTTCATACCCCATTTTATGGTCTTTGGTATCCTCAATGCTCAACATTTGCTCTTTGTGGATACACAGATTCGGATTGGGTGGGTGACAAGGATGATATAAAATCAACATCTGGGGCTTGCCAATTCCTTGGTAGGTCCTTGGTATGTTGGTCTTCCAAGAAGCAAAATTGTATATCTCTCTCCACTGCCGAAGCCGAGTATGTGGTAGCTGCTAGTGCGTGCACTCAATTGCTATGGATGAGGCAAACTTTAAAGGAATACGGTGTCCATTGTGACAAAGTGCCTCTTCTATGTGACAATGAAAGTGCCATCAAGATTGCCTACAACCCAGTGGATCACACAAGGACAAAGCTTATTGAGATTCGCCATCACTTCATTAGAGATCATGTTGCTCGAGGTGATATTGATCTATCATATGTACCAACCAAAGATCAACGTGCCGATATCTTCACGAAGCCACTTGATGAAGCAAGGTTTTTCTACTTGAGGAATGAACTAAATATCGTAGATTCAAGGAGCTTTACTTGATGTTATTGCACTCTCACCTATGTTTCATCTCATATTTGGTCTAGGTGTTGGCATGGATAAAGGGGGAGTGCGGTCCTAATTGATTGGACCATCCCTCCCCCCATTATGCCCAAAGCAATCAAAATCATTCCTCTTAATATCATTTAGTGATATGTGAGCTTAATGATGAGTTTTGGTAATGGACCCAAGATATATCTTCGTGGTGCCAAGCCAAGTATACTCAAATATGGTGGCCTAGGCCACCGCCCTCTCTCATTTGAGAGGTTGGCATTTACTCATGTTTGTCATTTACTTGATTCTAGTGTCTTGAAGCTTTTCTGAACATTTTTTTTGAATCCCTATGGCTCTTATTGGTTCTTCACAGTTTGATGTCTCAACCCAAGCCCTGTATCTATCTTAAAAACCATTTATCTCTCATATATGTCCCCAAACACCTTTCCTGGAACTTTTGGTCGAGGAGGACCGGAGTCTCCGGTGTACAAACACCGGAGTCTCCGGTGTAGGCCGGAGTCTCCGGTCTGGATGGTTTCTGCCACTTAAAGAAGGGGGCACGGGGTGAACTAGAACAACAGTTCCTCATTCTTCACCTCGTCCCCTACCTCCAAACCCGTCGCCTCCTCCTCCAAAAATCCTCCCCGGAGGTCAAGAAGCCCACGGGATCTGTCGTGCAGCCGGCCAACCTTCCTCTCTCCTCCATTGGGTCATTCCCACCGGAGGAATTGATCCCATGGACAGATCTGGTACCTCTCCTCTCCTTTTTCCTCCTAGGGTTCATCCCTAGATGTGTTTTTGAGGATTGTTGCTGATTTGTCCATTGGAATCACTTGTTTGCATGCACTCTAGTACTTTAGCCTTGTTGCATTGCCCGATCTACTAGATTCACCCTCACCAGCATCTCCCCATCGCATACCTGAGCCTCCTGACCGGAGACTCCGGACTTAGGTCCGGAGACTCCGGTCCCCAGGACCGGAGACTTCGGTCTGAACCGGAGACTCCGGTATCTGGTGCGGAGACTCCGGTGTTGGGTGAATCAAAGTAGTCCAGAAATGCATCAAAGCTCTTGTACTGCATCTTTGGGACATATATACTCATCTCCATGCTATCTCCCTCACTGCTGTTCACATGTGATGGTTCTAGTCGTCCTCGTCGTACCAAGGCTAAGTCCCAAAGGGGCAATCCTCGCTATGATGAAGCTCAGGGTCAGTTTATCGTGCCTCCGTCCAACCAGAAACAGTGGGCACGTGATGCATCTTACATGAAGAGGGATCAGGAGAGGGCTGAACGAGAGGAACATGCAAAAAGAGCCAAGTATGACAATCTCCAGTCCCTAGCCAAGATGTCTAAAGAGGAGTACCATGAGCTGAGGAAGACTGATTTCTATGCACTGCCTCGTACCAGTGATGACCCTCGTTTCTGGAGGAAAGAACAGGGTGTGTTCATGAAGGATGTGTATGGTGTACTCACCAAATCACCCGTCTGCCCCTAGAAGTTCATGAATATTGAGCAAATGCGCCAGAGCCCTTATTTCAATGATGCCCTGTGGATCTGTGAGAAGCTGGCTCTCTACAACTTGATGGAGATGCGCGAAGACTACAGTGTGCACCTTGTTCAGCAGTTTTATGCCACAGTGGTGTTTGGGTCTGATCTTGACAGGACCATGGTATGGATGACTGGCACTACTCGCTGCACAGCTACCTTTCATGACTTTGCCAATGTCATCTTTGAGACCTTTCACGGAGTATCTACTCCTGTGGGACAGCGCATGCACTCAGCAGCTTTGGGTGAGAACAAGTTAAAGCTGGCACCTCTATATGATGATGGTGTTGTGGGGGCCTCCAAGGGACTCAAGACCCTCTGATGGAGGGGTTAACCTCTTGGGTGGCCCGATCTTCACGGATCTCGTGGTCAAATCGATGGGAAAGCAAGGGGAAAGGGAGAAGGTAGCGGAAGCGAACACACACCTCGCGAAGAACACGATGAACACACGCAAATCTCACACGATACAAGGCCGATTGCTCCCGAACAGCGGCCACCGGCCCGATAGAATCCTCGCAAGGAAAGATCGGTCAACGTGCTCCCTCAAATCCACATCGGAGAGGGAAGAACACCTTGGGGAGGGTCTTGACAACTTGGAGACGAGACATCGAACTCCAAGTCCTTGTTCAACGATGGATGCGTGATGCAAAGTCCAATCAAGGTTGGTGACGATAGTCGGTCCCCTTGGTAAAGGGGATGAGGAAAAACTAGAGATTCCACAATGGGGGTTGTCTTTAGTCTATCATCTATGCCTAAGGGATACATGAGGGTTGGGGGCTCTATTTATAGGCCAACCACTAAACAAGGGTAGTTTGGGGATAAACTAGGCGAATAGGTAAGTAAAGGGGAATACATGGGCTGTGGCCCAACTGGTGCGCACAGGCATAGACATGACCGGTAGTACCGGACTTAGGACCGGTAGTACCGGTCATCACCGGTAGTACCTCTCTGGGACCGGTAGTACCGCTTGCGGTCCTGGAGCGACGATTGGAGACGTCAGTAGCGAGCGGTATCAAGGGCGGTAGTACCACTGACCGGTAGTACCGGTTCCGCCGACCGGTAGTACCGCTTGGACCTGACAGCTGTCGATCTGTCTTCTTCCGCCTCCTCTTCCAAGCCTCCGTCTTGTCGGGCTTGATGTTCCGGGCTTCCTCCCTTGCCTCCGTACTGGTCGGTGTGAACCTATCATGCATATGTGACGGAGTATGAAGTAGCATACCATTCAATAGGGTAGGAAGTGGGCTCGCATAGAGGAACGGATTCACCTTTGGAGTCCATGACGACTTGGCGTAAGTTGGAGACCTTGATGTAGTAACTACCGTAGGTCGGGCTGCATCATCTCCCCCCCTTCAAAAAGAGTCGTCCTCGACTCTCCATGTTCATGACGAAGTAGAAGAGGTTGAAGGACATCCTTGATCCTGGGGTTCACCATATAGTCGTCCTCGGGAAGATTGACTTGACAACACTTCAATGTTCCTTCACCTTTCATGAAGCCTACAAAGCTCACGACAAAAGCGAAGCAACACTCAAAGCGTAGCCAATTCATGAAGATTATAGCATGAGTCCTCAAGTAGAAGGAAGTCACCTTAGCTTGTAGCGATAGCTCGATGAAGGGTGGCCATAGGTAACTCTCTTCGATTCTTCTTGTCAACACATGGTCCATAGAGGTTGACGTGTATGCATTTGTACCTTCATATAACAAAGACCAAGAAACATATGTTTGTGTGTGATATAGGAGCATGTCATTTGTGGCATGTCCATTCTTGTTCACAACACGATTAACACAACTCAAGTATAGCAAACATGATGCATATGCAAGGTCAAAGTGCATGGAAGTCGTTGCAAAATCATCCAAATGTGGGAACTCAAAAACTCCATATAACATCTTATTGTGGCATTCAAAGCAAGCGAATAGAAATTTGATCAACATCTTTGATGCAAAACTAGGAGAATTTGGCAAAAACACAAAAGGAAGAATGTCCAAAGCAACATCATTATGTGTGCAAACCAACCATTGGAAAGAGAAATTGTTCGACATGTTGGATGTCACACACAAATCATCGAAAGCAAATATCATGGGAATATGAGTATCCCAAGCGAAAACAAAAACAACACGTTTGCAAACAAACCAAATGGAAGAGCAAGTGGTCCTTATGTTTGTTGCAACAACAAGAAGAGATTCTTGGAAGCTCTCATGACAATACATGCTCTTAATGGCATTATGGTTGCACACAAAACATCGGAAAGAGAAATTGTTCAACATTTTTGTTGCAACACAACAAAGCATCAATATCCAAAAGCAAAGAAACATGAATGTCACAAGGTGAGATAATACCATCAACATGCTTGCAATCAAACCATAGGAAAAAGCAATTTGCCAACATGAAAGATGCAAAGCATGCAAAAGGTATCAGAGCTGGGTTCGATCTTGAACTCACTTGTGGGATGCTCTCAAGAGCTCTTTTTGTCAACTCTTGCTCAACCGAGGTTGACATTCTCGTGCGGGTACCTACACACATCATACACAAAAGGAAGAACGTGTGTGCATGGTAGAGATACACATCATCCATCATGACGTATCTCTTCTTGTGCACATCACCATTAATGTCATTCAAGTATGAAATAGATGCATGGTGAGTATGCAAGTGTGGAACATGCTTATCATGGCAATCATCAAAATCTCCAAAAATTGAGAAAGCTATGGGGGCCATCTCATTATAACACATACAATCAATATTGTTGCAAGCGAAACAAGTTAAATAGCAAGCATTCATCTTATCGCATGCAATGGGAGAAATTGAATGACTAGCATGACAAGGCAAGTCTGAAGCAATTGGAGGATACACACAAGATGCATAGGATGGCATGTTTATGGCAATGATATTGCAATCAAACAATTCCACATGATCAATATTATGAAAAGGAAAAGCATCACATGGGAAAGTGGATGAAGTATATGTAATGTCACAAGTAACATCCATAGCATGCATATCCTCACAATTCATCATGTCCACAAGTGGGATAATGGCATCATCAACACCCTTATTGTTACCTTGTTCATACCTCTCATATGAAGTGGGTGTTGTGGAAGTAGTGGCCTCCTTGTGGACGACTTCGTTTTCTTGATGTAGCCATGGCGTAGCATCATCTTCGTGCACCATGTACATCTTCTCCAATTGAGGCATCATTGCTTCATGTCTTGGCGCATCTTCATTCATGGAACCTAGCACAACATAAGAGAACACACTAGAGGTAGAGGGTAAGTTGTTAGAAATCGAAATGGTCTCACTTGACCTATCAGCTACCATTCTCAACTCACTAGGATTATCACTCATGCCCTCAACGTGGAAGCACTCAATCTCACATAAGGTGGAGTCACTCATCTCACTCTTGTTCTCACTCAAGTGGGCTAAGTGGCTCTCATACTCACATGGGATTGGTACCACATCATCACTCAAGCATATGGGGATAGGCCCGGTTTCCTCAACTCCATGCGCCTCCTTTGGTGAAGGGAAAATCCCATGCTCACCATTCTTGACCTTTTCGCCATCTCGTAGTAGTGGTGGAGGTAGGCTCATGCTATCCAACTTGGCGAAGTAGAGGTTTACATTTTCCTCGTTCGCGAGGTCGTGGAAGTCAAGCTTAGGCGTTGAAGCTTGATGGCGTGGAGGAAGGCTTGCTCTTGGTGCCATTGTGGTGGTGGCACGAGTAGTTGAAGGTGCCCTATGATGGTGTCGACGAAGTTCATTGGCGTGCCTTGCCGATGGTTGATGTTGGTGAAGCACTTGGTCATCCACATGACGCTCACGACGGTGATCATTTGCCTTGGCACTCTTATTGCGCTTATGGTGCCTTCTTGAGCTTGATTGAGCATTATGGTTGGTGCTCATCTTGAATTCTTCATCTTGGTGGCGAAGATGCCTTAGACGATTTATTGTATCCTCTTTATGGTGGCGATGCTCATGAGAGGATGTTTGTCGATGAAGATTCTTGTTTCTTAGTGCCTCTTGATGTATATGATGTTTGGACGCCACTCTTGTTTGGATAGGAGGTGGATCTTGGCGCCTTGGAGGTGATGTAGCTTGGCGCCTTGGAGATGGTGGAGCTTGACGCCTTGGAGGTGATGGAGCTTGGCGCCTTGGAGATGGTGGCGCTTGACGCCATCTAGGTGGTGGCACTTGTCGCCTTGGAGATGGATCATCGAAGTAGGTGGTGCCCTTTGGTGTGGCACGCTTGGCCTTGAAGGTCATGGAATCTTGATGATGCGCCTCCTCTTGCTTGGCGTAGTAGGCTTCCATCTCCACACGGTGGAGGAATTCTTCATGGCTCATGGAGGAGCCATCAAAGTCGATAAAGTTCTCCGTGTCCTCCATGCTCGGCGAGGCGTCGTCGATGTTGCACTCGAAGTCATCCATGCTTGGGGAGTAATTGTTGGTGTAGTACTCCATATCACCCAAGCATGTGGAGCCATTGTCGGTGTAGTGCTCCATAGGCTCCATGCATGAGGAGCCATTGTCGACGTAGAGCTCCATGTCTTCCATGCATGTGGAGTCGTCGTAGGTGTAGTGCTCCGGGTCCTCAAAGAATGCGGAGCCATTGTCGGTGTTGTGCTCCGTCATGTCCTCTATACTTGTGGAGTCATAGTCATGGTGGCTCATCATGGATTCTTCATAGATATTATCCTTGGTTCCAGAGTCCCTAGACATGATGCACAAGACCAAGCGGTGTATATGGAAGTGGTAGTGGGAGTTAGGGATACAACGTCAAACCTTACTTTACCTTGGAAGATCGTATCGTACAAGTGGCCACACTTGAGAGCAATAAACCAAGCAAAGTGAAGTTCGCGCAGAACACCAAAACCAAGTACTAACCAAAAAACAAACACACACAAGGCCTATGGTGGATAGGTATGAAAAGTGGCATGTCAAGAACCAATCCGAAATAAAGATGTTGTAATGGTAAGTAAAGAACCACAATGATCACAAAGCAAAACAAGTCAATCCACAAGATAGGAAATATGTACAAGGAAACACACACGGTGGGATAAATGGGACTTGTGTGAGGGAGAAAGTGAGCTAAGAACCAAATGATTACCTAGGGCTAGCCTATAAGCTCGTGTCACACAAGTACAAGGAGAGACGCTAGTTCGATTGCACAAAATTGGTGGGCTACAAGATATGCACAATAAGTACCACCTATATGATGTTCATCGAGCTTGCGCTTCCTATTCTATGAGGCACATGTATATCTCTTTCTTTTCTTTTTATTTTTCTTTTTCTATATTTTTTTCTCTTTTTATCTTTTTTTTTTCACTTGCCTCTTCCTTGTGCCAACAACTATACAAGACAACTATATGAGATAGCGCTCACAATGTTTGCTCGGAATTCTACAAGGTATCAAATGTGCATAGCCCAAACAATCATAAGAGGAACTAGTCTCAATAGGTGTTTGTTGCTCGCAAAGATAGTGGGGTTCACAAAGGAATGCAAGTGGGGAGAAGTCGCGGAATGTTTTCCTTTCGTCGATGATCTTCACCCTTTATTGTTGGATTCCGCCTTGCTCACGGAGTTTGGATGGAGTAGATAGCATGAACAACGTGGATGATGATGTAGAGCTCCTTCTCCTCTTCGAAACGAGCTAAAGAACACCAAAATCTGAGTTCGAATGCAAAAGTTATGCTCAAAACGGTGAGCGGCTGAAATCTGGGAATCTGTTTTTTTTTGTGTTCAGTACTGAGAGGTAGTACCGGTTGCCTGAGAGGTAGTACTGGTTAAGTGCGGTAGTACCGGATTTTGGGCCCGGTAGTACCGGTTAAGTGTGGTAGTACCGGATTTTGGGCCCGATAGTATCGGTTGGTCCTGGGACGCCCAGATTTGACGCGTTTTCACAATTTTGGGGCGATTTGGGCGGAAAATCTTCAAGAAAAACACCAAATCGACGGGGGAAATCAAGGAATTAGGCTATGGGAACGCAAAGGAAGGTAGATCAACAAGTTTAGCAAGTAATCCACGGATCAAAACCTACCAAAATGCACTCAAATGACAGATCGATCCAAAACACGAATTGGGGCTATTTTTGGTGGAATTTTCGAATTTATGGGGAAAAGACCAAATCGATGAGAAATCTGTGGCAACCAAAAGCTGCTGATACCAGATGATGGAGGGGTTAACCTCTTGGGTGGCCCGATCTTCATGGATCTCGTGGTCAAATCGATGGGAAAGCGAGGGGAAAGGGAGAAGGTAGCGGAAGCGAACACACACCTCGCGAAGAACACGATGAACACACGCAAAACTCACACGATACAAGGCCGATTGCTCCCGAACGGCGGCCACCGGTCCGATAGAATCCTTGCAAAGAAAGATCGGTCAACGTGCTCCCTCAAATCCACATCGGAGAGGGAAGAACACCTTGGGGAGGGTCTTGACAACTTGGAGACGAGACATCGAACTCCAAGGCCTTGTTCAACGATGGATGCGTGATGCAAAGTCCAATCGAGGTTGGTGACGATAGTCAGTCCCCTTGGTAAAGGGGATGAGGCAAAACTAGAGATTCCACAATGGGGGTTGTGTTTAGTCTATCATCTATGCCTAAGGGATACATGAGGGGTGGGGGCTCTATTTATAGGCCAGCCACTAAACAAGGGTAGTTTGGGGATAAACTAGGCGAATAGGTAAGTAAAGGGGAATACATGGGCTGTGGCCCAACTGGTGCGCGCAGGCACATACATGACCGGTAGTACCGGACTTAGGACCGGTAGTACCGCTCTGGGACCGGTAGTACCGCTTGCGGTCCTGGAGCGACGATTGGAGCCGTCAGTAGCGAGCGGTATCAGGGGCGGTAGTACCGCTGACCGGTAGTACCGGTTCCGCCGACCGGTAGTACCGCTTGGACCTGACAGCTGCCGATCTGTCTTCTTCCGCCTCCTCTTCCAAGCCTCCGTCTTGTCGGGCTTGATGTTCCGGGCTTCCTCCCTTGCCTCCGTACTGGTCGGTGTGAACCTATCATGCATATGTGACGGAGTATGAAGTAGCATACCATTCAATAGGGTAGGAAGTGGGCTCGCATAGAGGAACGGATTCACCTTTGGAGTCCATGACGACTTGGCGTAAGTTGGAGACCTTGATGTAGTAACGACTGTAGGTCGGGCTGCATCACCCTCTTCAACCTTATGTTGAGGATTTTCCGTCACACTGTTTCTCCAAGTGCTAGAAATGATGATGCTATCAGGGGTGGGCTTGTCAACCTCCTGTAACATACTCACCGGACCTTCAATGCTGGACCAGAGTCTGATGCTGCACCCATTGATGTGATGGACTTCATTTTCAAAGAGATGTTCCATGCCATTCTTTACAAGAAATCTCCCCCATATGCACCCTTGATTATGAGGCTCATCAACTCCCAGGCGCATGATTCTCCACATGGCATACCACCACACCTCACTGTGCACACTCTGGTCTCTCTGCAGCAGAAGGGGCACATGAGGCCTGCTCTAAGGCGTCGCTATGGCAATGATGATGATGATGATGAGATTGAGACGGAGAGGGCCCCCTCTCCACCTAGAGTTCGGAGGAAGAATGCCTCCAATGCCCCTATGCCTACCATGACTAGAGACTATGTGCATGAGAGGGTCAAGAAGGCCAGCTTTTGGGAGAGGACCCTTTGTTGCATGAACATTGACATTCGCAAGCAGCAGCATGCATCCTACCAAAGCAACCGCCGCATTGAGAAGCTTCTCAAAGAGATCAAGGACCAGGGTGCTGCTGATACTGAGGAAGGTGAAGATGAATACAATGATGAGCATGGGGCTCAGCAGTCCACAGAGTCTGATCACACTCTCTCATTTGGGGCATGGAATGCCCAACAGGATAGTCTGGTGGACTGGAAGACGTTTGCTAATGTCACCTCTGGGTTTGGTTACCAGGGTACTTCCTCTTCTCGCCCTCACGGCAAAGGGCCTGCTATCCCTGAGGATGATGATGATGATGACTATGACCAGGATGAGGGTGACCAGGACGAGGATGACCAGGATGAGGATGAGGATGCCGAGGATGACGATGACTACTGAGTTATTGGGGCGCTAGTATAGGTATTTTCCCTTTTCGGCGTTTCGATGCCAAAGGGGGAGAAGACATTCTCATCGCTTTGCATGGGACTTGGGATTTGCGACTATCTGCCTTTATTTTCCTTTTATTTGGATATTCGAACTTGAACTTTATGTGTGTTATCTGCTGTTCTTATGTGTGTCTATGACTATGTGCTTGTGTGCAACACCTATTGTAACTCATGTGAGATCTATGTGTGTTATCGTTGATATTATCTTCCTTACATGATTTACTTCATTATCTTGCTGCACATAGTCAGGGGGAGCCACATTTATATGTTATTCCATGAAATCACTTGTTGTCATCGAACACCAAAAAGGGGGGGATTGAAAGGGCATTTATTGTCATAATCACTTTTGGTGTTCGTTAACAACAAGTAGATCATTTTATAGTTTTTTATTGTCCACAGGTTGGTATTATCATAGATAAACATCACACACACTCTTGGGAAAAGACCACATACATTTGCCACTGTTCTGGAAACTCCAGACCGGAGTCTCCGGTTTGCCAAGACCGGAGTCTCCGGTGTGGTCCAGAGTTTCCGGTTCTGGCTCCGGTGGTGCCTCCCAGGACATGGCTGGGACATTCTGACTAGGGGTCCGGAGGCTGCACCGGAGTTTACTCCGGAGTCTCCGGACTTTGGTCAGTCCGGAGTCTCCAGTGTTGGAAGGCCGGAGTCTCCGGTATTGCTGATGAAGAACTGGCCTGGGTCAGTCAGAAGGGTAGTCTGAAGACTGGTCCGGAGATTGGCCGGTGTCTCCGGTGTAGACCGGAGTCTCCGGTCTCCAGACCGGAGTCTCCGGTCTGACTTTTCTACAACGGTCAGAAAACGGTTCGTGGAGGGGGCTGTCTATAAATAGGGACCCTTATCTTCTTCCTCCAGTTTCTCGAGCTGCTCAAGAAGACCAACCCCATTAGAGCCACCAAATCCACAAGATCTCTTCATCCAACCATCCAAAGTCATTGATCTTTGGATAATAGAAGGAGGAGGCCTTGATCTACATCTTCACCAAGAGAGATCTTCATTTTCCCCTCATTCACTTGAGGGCCCCCAAGCTCTAGAGTTTCATTGGAAACCCAAACTTTGATTTGGTTCTTACAAGCTTGTCTTTGATTTGTCTTGACAGCTTGCTTGTATTTGGGAGCCTCCAATTCAGTTGTGGATGTGTGCCCCGAACTTGTTGTAAAGGTGTCGGCTTCCACCTCGGAGGTTGCCAATATAGTGGAAGGTGAATCGAGCCCGTTGGGGTGAGGTTCATCGGAGAACAAGGGAGGCCTCTCGTGGCGTTGGTGGTTTGAAACCACCCCCTCTCCAAACGTAGACGTACTTCCCCTCAAAAGTAAGGAACTATGGGAAACAAATCCTTGTGTCTCCGCGTCCACTCCCTTGGTTACTTCTATCCTTTACGGCACTTTACTTACTTGTTCTTGCTTAGTGTTGTGTTAGTTTGTGCTTGTGTGAGATATAGGTAAATTCACCATAGTTGCATATTCTAGAGAATTTACCTTTCTTGTCAAACCCTAATTTGAAAAAGAGTAAAATTTAAAGTAGCACCTATTCACCCCCCCTCTAGGTGCCCATACGATCCTTTCACTCCTGATAAAGGAGCAACAACTAGCTGCCCTCATGGGCACGACGACCTTGTCCACATCTGCGAACAAACCAGCTGCTGTCGAAGTGGTGGCCACGGGGGACCTGGAGATTGTCGGCGACTCGTCGCTAGTGCTTGACCTTGACTTGAATGCGGCACCTATCGACGGAAGCTCTTCGTGCAGTAGCAAGACCAGGAGGGGCATCACCGCCGGCAGCATGTCCGCTCCCCGCAATCTGTTTGATGAAACACCAGCCCCAACTCCGACCCCAACTTTGACGCAGGTAACTTTTCCCTTGTTCTGGCTCTCCCGGTGTACATGATCCAACCATAGGCCCTTGCAGGATCCTGGCCTTGGTACCCAAGAAGGCCTTGGTACCCGAGAAGATGGTATCTGTATCGACCACGAGCCTTTGTTTGTGGATGAACTAGTCCGGCAAAATCAAACACAAGGCGGTAGCCAATGGAACGGATCATACTCAACCCTCGAGGATGAGATGATTTGTGAGGCATGGATGGAAATTAGTCAGGATCCAGTAACTGGTGCAGATCAAAAGGGAGGGGCATTTTGGAACCGACTATGGAGATACTTTCATGAGCAAAAATATTTCGGTGACCATCCGTTTGCGAGCGATCACAACGAGAACTCACTTACGAAGAGGTGTGCATTCATCTCCGAACAATGCACGAATTTTTGTGCCTCATATGACCATGTTAAGTCAAGGCCCGTGAGAAGCATTGGAGTTGGAGACATGGTATGTTCCTATACATATCATATCTATATGTTCTTATTCATACGAGTTTTGCATTCAAACATGAACTTAAACTTCTTGGTTTAGGTGTGGCAAGCATTGGAGCACTTCAAGACTTGCCACGAGAAGAAAGCTTTCATGTTGGGCCATTGTTGGACGAAGCTAAAAGATTGCGAGAAGTGGAAAGATCTCTATGTGGGAAGTGCAAAGGGAGGAGGCGTTGGAATCATCATCGATGAGGAGTGGCCGACAACCAAGAGGCCGAGAGGGAGGAACAACTCCAAGCTAGAGCTCAAGCGTGAAGCTTCGTCAGTTGCCATCCAGGAGACGTTGAAAGAGTTGATCGACGACAATGAGGTGTCCATCGATAAGAGGGAAGAGAGGAAACGCAAGGAGAGAGAAGATGCGGCGAAGAACTACTACAAAATCCAATCGAAGAGTCTTCAGATGGAAGAGATCAACACCCGTGCAAGAAAGGAGAAGGTAGAGCTCCAGCGACTTGCCGAAGAAAATCGCATCATGATTGCGGATCTCTCCGAGATGAACCCAATTCAGCGGAGTTGGTTCGAGAAGAAGAGGAAGATGATCTATGAGCGAGATGCATAGATTCATCCTCTATCTATGTTTGTGTGCATGTATGAACAATGTGTCCTGATTTCGTACTCCGTCGGTCCTTAAAATTTACTTCAGTTTGGTACTCTACTAGCTCTCGTTTTAAATCTGGTTCAGTTGGTCCCTGTGAAAAAAGAGCCGGATAAATAGGGAGGTGCCATCGTTAGGTGCACCGGCCATCCAAGCCAGACACCATCCTGAGGCCTGTCCACCCCGCCCCACAAACATATCGAATTGGTCCGATTTACAGGGCCGTTGATCTAATTGGATCCTGCTGAATTTGGAAAGATTTTGTATAGTATTTAAGTAGCCGACAGGATATGATATGGACAGTACGTACAATAATGATGCCAGCACAGGCCATTTAAAAGTACGTCGGGTACAACTACTCAATGTCAAAAGCTGGTTAGTACGAATTGAATTTTTTTATTTCTATGGTAAAATGGTAAATAATCATCACTATTTTCTTATAATAATTCAAAAAACTAGCTAAATAAATACCCATGCATTATAACAGAAAAAACTTATATAACAATCGTCGTGTATTACATATTAGATATAGATATAGATACATATTGTTCCTAATACTTCTTACTAGTCTCTCTTTTTAGAAAAAGATGTCGAAAATTTGTCTAAATCTCTCTCTCTCTCTCTCTATATATATATATATATTAAATAGTGTCTAGTGTCTAGGTACATTCAATAAATTTGTGACAATCTTTTCTAGACCGTGGAAGTGTATAATATCGTGAAGCAAGCTGAAATGCCATCGTTTTGTTCTCATTCTGGGTTTGCATCATTTTTCACCTGTCCCATTTTCCACGAGGTTAATTAATTATGATATGGTTGGTTGGAACCTACTCCTACCAGTCCATGTCCATATCCATCCACATATAGGAGCATGTCACTTGCCGTTTTGGCGTGAATTATTGTTGTTTGGTGGCGTGTGAGGTTTAACGCATGAGACAAGGTATGAGACAAGGTGGCGTGTGAGGTTTAATGCATCTGCGAACAAGGCATGAGACAAGAGGACCATTCTGTATTACCCACACGATCTCCTGATTAAATCGCGCTGTCACGTCACGGATATTAGGGTCGCGTCACATCAGGTCACGTAGATATATTATTATTATTAGGTATAGAATAGATACAAATACTATATAGATATGGATACATAAACATAGATGTAGATTGTCCTTATTAATTTTATTGTCCCAACATTTTGCATTGCGTGTAAGGAAATTGTGAATGCATGACGCAGAAAGATGGATGGATCAGACGGTGGGCCCTTGGATGAGCTCCTGTGAGAGTCTGCGCAGAGAAGCGGAAGACGACCCGCTCTGCTCCACAGCCTTGCGGCACACCATCATCATCTCCGCCGCCTTCTCCCTGGCTCCCTCGCCACCGCCTCCCATGAGCGACCTGACCGCTCGCTCCAGCTCCGCCGCCTCCACGAAGTTGCCTCGTTCCCTGTCCACCTTGAGCGGCAGAGCGACGCCCATGTCAGAGACCAACGTGAAGGCGTTGAAATGTTGGTCGGCGCCGAGCGGCCAGGGCAGCATCGGCACGCCAAACCAGAAGCTCTCCAGGATGGAGTTCCAGCCGCAGTGGGTGACGAAGCCCCCCACCGAGGGGTGCGCCAGGATCTCCTTCTGCGGCGCTCTTTTGGGCCACACCAGACCTCGCTCCTTGGTCCTCCCCAAGAAGCCCTCCGGGAGCAGTTCCGCGAGGTCCGCGTCGCTGGGGTTCCGCGCGCCATGAGAGGTGTCCGCCGGACGCCCGCGCAGCACCAGCAGGAAGCGGTGCCCGCTGCGCTCTAGGCCGTGCGCTATCTCCTGCGCCTGCGCCGTGCTCAGGAACCCTTTGCTCCCGAAGCACAGGAACAGCACGGAGGATCGGGGCTGGGAGTCGAGCCACCGCAGGCACTCATGACGCGGCTGCTCAGCCTCAGCGCCAATTCCCGAAAGAACCGGGCCGATCGGGTACACGGGCAGGGTGGTGGCGCCAATGGCTGCAAGAACGCGGGGCTCAAGCTCGGCTGCCGTGTTGACAATGATGCCGTTGGCCTCCATGTAGCGCCTGCCGGTGTACACGAACCACGAATACGTCGGGTTCTTACTGTCCAGCATGGTGTCCGGAAGGGCCGAGCGCGGCACCGCTGGAAGCCCCGGCAGTTCCACAGCAGCGCCCTCCCCCTCCTCCTCCTCCTCCTCGTGGAGAGCCGGAGCGCGCAGGAGGAGCGCCAACATCGCCGCGCTGGAGGTAAAGTAAACGTAGGCCGGCACCGCGAGCTGGCGGGACACGTCCAGCGCCGGCGTGCAGAAGATGTCGACCACGAGCGCGGCCACCGGACAGGCCAGGCCGGATATGGCGGCGCGGAGATGGGGCATGTGCAGCTGCACCGTGCGGGAGATGAACTCCTCGATGCCCGAGTGGTCTGTCGGGAGCTTCACCGCCGGGAGGTGCTGGAAGCGTATGTCCAGGCCCGCGGCTTCCTCCCGGCGTACGTGCTCCGCGATTTCCGAAGTGGCCTGCGGCGTCGGCGCCGGCATGAGGAGCACGGTCAGCGACATTTCCCGCGGGCTGCTGCTCGCGAGAAGCAGCTTCCCGGCCTCTAGCATGGGCATGAAGTGGCCGGAACCCCAGACCGGCAGAAGAACAATGGTCGGATTAGTTGCCATTGACGACGACGCTCGATCGGCTGGCTGCTCTTAGCTTCTTTAGTTTAGTTAATGATGACCTTGTTTTCTTTCTAAATGGAAAAATTTGCATGAGTTGGTCTTCTTATAGGCTAGCTACCGCAACCTTCTCATGAGAGCGGATTTCCCTCTCCTAGGTTGGGTCCCGGCACCATCACAACCACAAAAATATTGGAGATTCATGCAAAGTCCTGCCAGTCAACGTGTTCAATATATTTGTAAAAAAAAGGTAGGAAAACGTTAAATCAACCCGCCATCCCTCAAGGAGAGAACAAAATCCTAGTCTGGCTTGTCTCCCATCCCAGAGCGATCCTAACCCACACGCCCCTGCCTCCCTCCCAGCACCTCCCAGCGCCGCCACGTCACCTACCCTCTGACGCCTCGTCCTCTCCCACCGCCGACGCACGGCGGCCAACCGTCGACGACGAGCACGCGCGGCTCCTTCTCCTTGTCCGATCTAGGCTTGGAGGCATGGATCTTGACTTGGAGGGCCTAGATCCGTGGCCACACATAGATATGTTGTTTTCCTTTGTTTTTGGAGGAAGATTTCTTATTTCTTTTTGGAGATTCTTTTTTGTTGTGCTGGTTCTTGGACGAAAAATTGTGTTTATGTTGTTTCTTGTTTTTCAGATTCGATAGTGTATGAAACATCTATGGATTTTTTATGGACCGACAAAATTTCTATGGATTTGGAATGGTTTCGCTTTGAGGAAACATATAGGATTGGATAAATCTTACAAAAAACATTCTTGGATCTGGGTATGAATCTGCTATGTACTTCATGTTCATCAACGGGTTTTTTCTGCTAAAGTAGTGCTCGAACAATAATTAAGTAGCATTATCTTGTTTGTTTACATATTTTGTAGCTTTCCGAATCTTGCTACATTATGTATGAAAACACGAATCTGTGTGTGAATCTTGTATGAGTGGCCGGATCCAGGGGCCTTTCTTTTTCTTTATTTTTTCTTCATGCTTGGATCTTGACAGGTGTATGAGATGTGTATGATTTTTTCCTTTTTCTTTATGTTTCTTGTATGAAACATGTATGATTTCTTGAATGATTCTTAATATCAAATTAATGTTATGAGACTACTTGTTTTGTCTTGAAAGGTGACACATGTATGAAACTGTTGTTTGATCTTGCTTGTATCTTGACTAAATCATGTGTGTAATAATCTACTAAAAGTTGTATGAACCTTTGAAGTTTTGCTGGATCTTGTACGTATGATTAGTTCTCTTAATATTTGTGTATCATTATTTGATGAATCCTATATGAAACCACGTTGAATCTATGGAGCAGATTCAGTAAATCCTATATGAAAACGTGAACTCGGGATTTATGAATCTGCTATGAAACTACTATGTACTTCATGTTCATCAACGGGTTTCCTCTGCTGAAGTAGTGCTCGACCAATAATTAAGTAGCATTATCTTCTTTATTTACATACATGTGTATGATTATTTGATGAATCCTATATTGAAGAGTCATTTGAGTTTCGGTGTTGCTCATGTATCTTAAAAAAATTATCTTGGAAAAAGTATGAAACTCGTACAATATTTCTAGAAAAGTTCTTAAAAAAATATTCTATGAAATATTGTTGAGTATTATTGAAAAAATAATTATGTAAGAAATTGTTGATTACGTTATATGAATATCTCTTGGCAGAAACAAGTTTGTAAAAAATGTGAATCTTGTATGAAACTTCTGAATCTAAGATGAAACAAAGTAAGAGTGTCTAAATATTGTTAAATAAAAAATAGAAAAATAAAAATTATCAAAAGAGATTGTTAAAAAAACAAATTATATTAACTGTTGAAAAAAAATATAAAACTTGTACGACAAGTTTATAAAACGTGTGAATCTTGTATGAAACTTCTGAATCTAAGATGAAACAAAGTAAGAGTGTCTAAATATTGTTAAATAAAAAATAAAAATAGAAAAATAAAAATTATCAAAAGAGATTGTTGAAAAAACAAATTATATTAATTATTGAAAAAAATATAAAACTTGTACGGATATTTCTAAAAAAAATCTTAAAAGAAATTATATGAAATATTGTTGAATATTATTGAAAAAATAATTATGTAAGAAATTGTTAATTAAATTATATTAATTAGATTGGCTGATTAAAACTGGCTAATTAAATTAAACAAAGATGTATCTGTGAATCACGTTCTTTCATTAAAGACAGTGACGAAAATGTATAAAACATGAAAAAACTGAGGGCTAATAAGCAAAACAGCAATAAACTTGAGAAGTAAGGTGGGAGGGTTGTTCTGTAAAAATTGTAGCACGAATTTCCAAGAAATAAACGGCAAAGATGGTGCCGGGGCCCCTCCTACGGGGGGATTGCATTGCCCACCTTCTCATAGGCTAGCTAATAGCTACCACAACGGTCAACAAGCAACGGTCCCCCGCGCATACTAATAATTTATCGCAAATAAAAAAGAATCAAGCTTTTCTGACGATTAAGATAACAGTGTGCTCCTTACAATTTACGTACCTTTTGTATAGATTACAGAGAATACTTTTGCCAATATCAATTTAAGAATAGGAGCCTACGGCATGTCCGAGAGAAAACGCGGTTGGTAGCCTGTTTCCGATGAAGTCGATTCTTTGTGTAGAGTATTGAGAAATATCTTGAAAATTTTAATTTTAAAAATAAGGGCAGTCTCAGTGATTTGGGTATACCCAATGAGACATTTGGTGTCTGTTTGGGCCCCTGCTAGGGAGTGCGCTCGTTTTTGCGCTTCACGATGCTTCCCTGTTGGAAAGCAACACGCTTCCAAAATGGAAAAAAAGACCCACATGGTCCGGTCCCTCCCTTTTTCTAGAACGTGGCTGGTGGCCTGTAGCAGTCATTCTGCCAGCGTCCGGACAACACCCCTAATATTTTTTGTCTTCACCTCATAATAAAATCTTAGGTTAATCCCACGGCCCCGATCCAGTGACACATGATTTTGTTCCATGTTGAGGAGTTTTTCGTCAGTTCTTCAACTAGTAGAAACACGTTGATATGTTGGTTTCTTCGCTGCTACATATGGTCCCTGGGTGATGCTCATGCTTCGTGCCTTTTTTTCTCTTCAAGTGTAACTCTTTAGGTGCTACAACAAAACACATCCTTCTCATCCACTAGGTCCATGACCACCTATTATGTAACTTTTGATACAAATAACACTCCTTAGATGTGACTATTGTTACATCCTCATGTTGTGCTGATGCAAAAAATAGTTTTATAAAACCTGTTAACAGCAACATCCATGTGACTTAAACATGGAACTTGCTTGGGACAAGGTTCTTTGAAGCCTGTAACTCATTAGAATTTCATGTAAACCTGAAACATTTGTGTGCTTTGGTAGTTTGAAGATAATAGGGGACTTGCACCAGAAAAAAGATTTAATTAAGTTTCATAAGTCGCAAATAGAAGTCATGCCTAGAAGTTGCATGTTGGAAGTCCCAACTTCCACCACCCCATGTACCTCAGACACCCACATGTCATAGCTAATAATTCCCTTTACGGTGAACAAAATCTAGGGACCGCAAAGCAACAATATCTACAAAGATAGTAAATGATGTTGAAATCAGTACTTTTGTATCCCCTTTGCAATTAGTAGTTTCTCCTCCTGTTGGAGGTAACTGCATGTAAAACAAATGAAACAACCAAGCAATCAGCTGCTGGTGTTTATGGCAATGAAAAGGATGTATATATGACCAGAAATTTGCATCCTATGATAGTACAATAACCTGTGCCCAATATAATAAGAACTAAAGCTTCATGTATAAAATATACATCCAACTGACCAACTACCCATATATAACTCATGATGTATATATTTTAAGCATGAAAATATACATCCCAAGTGGGGTATAGATACTATCCATACACAAAAGAGTTACAGGCTATATATAAAAAGTTAAAATCCATATGCATTTAATATAGTAAAGTTACAACCGAGATACTATCTATATGCAAAAAGTTACAGTCTAGACAATATCCATATGCAAAAAGTTACTTTCCAATTACGGTCCATGTGTATAAAAATTTGTCGATATGCATTTCATACCGTCCATATGCAAAAAGTTACAGGCTAGATAAACATCATTAAGTGAACCAAAGCCTAGATCATGCAGATAAGTCTGTTTCTTAAAGAAAGTTACAATTATGGATCCAGAGGCAGTGCTTGGTGTTTGTGATGCCCCAAAACTCACTCACATATAATTTACATCAGTGATTTGGGAAAATATGCAATAATCTAGCAGGAATATAGAGAGAATTAACGTAACATAAGTTCATCACTCAGTAAAAGTTACGGGCATAGAAAACTAGCACCATCCACAAAGAACCATGGAAAAGTCAGAGAAAGTTATATGTATGTACATTGTATATACATCCATAGTACCGAATAACCATGAAAAAACTCATAAAGTTACATGTACGTACACTGTACATCCATCCATGCCGCTTGGGAAATACACCTACAAATAGTAGAGCTAAAAAAACAATGGCTTGTAATTTTAATGTAATAGATACATCCTATAGAAAATAAAACAAAGCAAACATACAGCTAGTAGTATTGCTAACACATTGGGATGTGATTTTTGTGCAATAGATCATCCTATGGTAAAAAGAAATGAACCTACAGCTGGTATTGGTATTACAATGGTATGTAAATTAACTCCAATAGATACATCCCATGGAAACAATAGCATAAAACTACTATTAATGACACATGAGCATGTTATTTCGATAAAATAGATTCATCTTGCAAGCAATACAACCTACAACTCGTATTACTAACAAATTTGCATGTAGTTTAAGTACAATAGTTACTAGACTACAAGTGCATCACATTGAATCTGAATTACATGAAGAAAATAAGCTTGTGCCAAATAACGAATTATGATCAACATCGTCTGACAGAGGGCCGGTGAAAACAACTACAAAATAGAAGGGGTGTGGAGAACTTTTTAGAATATGAGGGATCCAACTCCATTTCTTGAAACAAAACTATAACAAAATTTAGTTGTGTTCTAAGAACTAACAATAATTTGCATAAATTTAAAGCAACAGGGAAACTAAAACTAGAGCGAAATATTTGGTGTACATCAGGAAGCTCAGGTAGGAGCTCCAAAATGCACTGGCCAGCTAAGCTAGAAAATCCATCACTATTCTCCAGCAAACTTAGGAGCAAAATCACAAGGGAACATAATATCTACCAGCACAGATGCACCAACTCACTACGTCACGACATGGACTGACGCATCCTCGTCCGAGCAATTCTTTAGGAATTTCAAATTCGCCCTACCTTGTAGCAGTTGTCATCCAGGAAGAGTTGGAGCCAAACTCTTTACAGATTACCCCCACTAGTGCCAGGTTGTGATGGGGCGTGGAGAATTGCGCTAGGAAAAAGGGGATCCACAGATCAATCTCCTGGAGGCGACCACCACCCACCATATGATACTAGTTTGAACACAAAAAGGTGGAGGTGGTGCATCGACAGAGAAAATTAAGAGACCGCGGTGGTCACCTAATTAATACCCATGCCGAAATTTTCCAGTGAGATGGAGGCGGTGTCGCACCGTCGATGCTCCTGATGCCTCGCCATCAATGTTCCTGATGTCCCCTTTCACCGACACCCATGCGCGCGGGGCCGCGCTGTCGACTCCCCACCAGCGCCGGCTGGACATGGTCCCGGACCCCCGCCTCCAGATACATGGACCGACCGCCGGACCATCGCCGCCAACAAGGGAGATCGAAGGAGAGTTTGCTGGAGAGATAAATGGGGAATTTTTGGCCGTTTTTGGATGTATGTGGCCGCTTCGTCATCCCACTTCAGTCTGTGCTAGCCACACGATGGCGATCGGATGAGCGACAGAAGGGAGCACTTTGTAAGGCAAAAACGTGCGCGGGCAAGGAAATAGATCTCGGGTTTGCGAAAATACGGAGCGCAAATCCATAACCAACGAAAAGATACAAATGGATAGGATGTCTTGGATAGATGTATTTTCTGCCCAATATTGGACTAGTTTTGCATCAGCATGTGTCCTCCCACGTTCGCCATAGGCCCGCATGGTAGCGACCCATCACATTGATGTTGGCCGCTCGCCTGCGCCAACATTCATGGCGGACCCTAACGGCTACGTCACAAACTGCCATGCTTGGCCGTATGCCTTCTCACTAACGGCACTGGACCGTCAGCGTCGACATCAATGCCGTGGCCGATGTAGCCTGCACCGGCTTTGATGGCAGGCCTTCTTAAGATGGATGTGTGTGCTATATGATACCATCGAGACGTGCGCCTTCCAAGAGGCTGACACCTCAACCGAAACAGGGTGTCAGTCCCGCTTGTGTCTCTGGAGGGGCCAATGCAGGATGGCAAGATCGAGCACCGTTGCCGCCAGCTCCCGTAGCAGCTTCGTAACGACCGATCCTAGAACCAACACACTTGATTCTAGGTCGCATTCCTACAATGGGAGCAACCAGGTGTTCAAGGAATGGGAAGAGAAACAGATCAGTGAGGAGGGATGACAATGTGAGGAGGGATGTTGCATGGGCGATGCCTCTACGAGAGTTCTCTACAGGCGACGGGATTCTTCGATCGGCTAACGCCGTAGTCGGTTTAGGGTAAGTGATAGTCCCCGCATGTCAGAATAAAATACAAATATAATTGTTTTTTACTTTGCTGGTGGATCGTGTCATGAGTCCCATATGCAATAAGGCAACATATCTATTTGTTTTCATCACTTCTGGCGGGAAGAAGGGGAAGTCCCACATGTAAGAAAATGAGTCAAACAGACGATAAGTAAGCCCAACGTAATGATAGTCGGTGTCACGTGTGTTCAGGAGAATGAACGTAATGAAACTACGTCGCCCGGTGGCTTTCTCCAATTGGTCGAATCCTTAGTTGCACACTACCAATTTTCGGATGAACTGGGAACACCGTCGTAATAAACCCTATAGTAAAAGTTCAAAACAAATGAAGAGATACCACATACCTTTCTCATAATGGATTTATTAACTGTAACACCCCAGCCTCTTTGGACCGATGGCTGTCACTCCTGGTATCTCAATAAGATCTCTAGAATAACCCCACAGACCAACACTAGTCTTTTCTGTACACTTTGTCCTCACTCGTGCGCACCTGGTACCCACTTCCTGGTCGGTCATCCATTCTCAAATTGCTTCAGGCCAAGCACACTTAACCTGGAGGTTCTTTTTGGATGAGCTTCCGGAAAAGGAGTTGCAACTTGTTTGTATGGGTATACTATCAATCCTATTAATCCATGTACCTGGATCTCACATACACCCATCCTTTAGAAGATCGATGCCCTTATCGATCAAGCACACCCCAGGAACGTCCCCTCTTGGCATACGTCTGTGCGTCCAATGCCGGCACATGTGCCTATAGGGTTTCGTAGCATGGAAAACAAAAATTTTCTACCGCATACAAACAAACAAGCCAAGATCTATCTACTAGATTGTAGCAACGAGTCGATAGAATAACTCACCCTCGAAGATTCCAAAGTGTTTAACAAGAGCGGATTCTCGTGGGTGATGTAGTCGTACTCTTCCCGATCTCAAGATCGTGTAGACGATCCTTCCGGCGCTGCGTTCCGGCAGCGCTCCCGCAGTCGGTCACACGTTCGATACTCGACGAATACCTTCCTCTCCCTTGTTCCAGCAGGCAGCGGAGGTTGTAGCACTCTCCTCGCGATTCCGGCAGCACAACGGCGTGGTACCAAAAGTAGAGGGGAGATCTCGTAGGGCTTCGCCTTAAGCCGGAGCGAGTATGGTGGAGTATGAGAGTCCCTCGACGATCTAGGGTTTAGACACGCCGAGGAGGAAGCTTGGCCAGCGGCTAGGGTTGCTAGGCGGCGGCGGCTTGACCTAGGGCGGCGGCGGCAGTAGGTGGCGGCGCCGGCGGCTTAGGGTTTGGAGGCGGGGATCTTGTGTGTCTAGGAGGGGAGCCCTGCCCTTCCTTTTATAGGTGGAGGGGCCGGCCGGCCAAGGGGAGGGGAGTCCCTCCCCAACTCGGCTTGGAGGTGGGCCGGCGGTGGAGGAGGGACTCCTCCCCAACTCGGTTTCCTCCTCTTTCTCTACTTCCCAAAAATAGCCGTTTGACTTTCAAACTCGGCGTTTGACTTTTCAAACTAGGATTGGAATAAACCCTCTATTTTGTTCAGCGATGACACCGAGTACATAATGCAATCATACCAACTTGATATAACACATTCATGTACCCTTCCCCTCCGGAGTGCCGGACATTCCGGAACCTTCTAGAACATTCCCGATGAAAACACCGGAACCATTCCCCAACTCCGAAACGGGACTTTCCTTATATGAATCTTATTCTCCGGACCATTCCGGATATCCTCGTGATATCCCGGATCCCATCCGAGACTCCGAACAACATTTGGTCTCTTTCTCATCATTCCATAACTACTCAAACAATGTCGAATCCTTAAGTGTGTCTCCCTACGGTTCGTGAATTATGCGGACATGATCGAGACACTTCTCCGAACAATAACCAATAGAGGAATCTGGAAATTCATATGGCTCCCACATATTTCTACGATTACTTTGTGATCGAATGAACCACTTACATACGATACCAATTTCCCTTTGTCTCACGATAGTTTACTTATCCGAGGTTATGATCGTCGGTATCTCTGCATACCTAGTTCAACCTCGTTATCGATAAGTACTCTTTTCTCGTTCCCGTGATATGTGATCCCTTGTGAGCCAGTCACATGCTTGCAAGCTAATTGGATGACATTTCACCGAGAGGGCCTGGAGTATATCTATCCGTCATATGGATGGACAAATCCCACTCTTGATCCATGTGTCTCAACCAATACTTTCCGAACACTCAATGCCACCTTTATAGCCACCCAGTTACGGTGTGGTGTTTGATGTCATCAAAGCATCCATCCGGTAAAGGTGATATGCATGATCTCATGGTCGAAGGAATTAGGTTACTATGTATCAGAAAGCATATAGCAATTGAACTATTAAAATGACTTGATCTTTATGCTACGCTTATCTATAGGAGTATGTCCACCATATCATTCTCCTAACGATATGATCTTGTTGTTAATAACATCTCAATGTTCATGATAGGGAAACCACAATCACCTATTAACCAACAAGCTAGTATTATATAGAGGCTTTATTAGGGACTCTTATTTTAGTCTACAAATCACACAAGTATTAATGTTTCCTTGTTAATACTATTATAGCATGAATGTAAACATTTATCATAAACACAAAGATATAATAATAACTATATTTATTATTGCCTCTAGGGCATATCTCCAACAGTGCCATGCCACCACTCCGGGCCACACGCACTGTGCTCCACATGTCCGCCACTGACCCGCACACGCCCGTGTAACAGCGAGAGTCGGCTCTAATACCACTTTGGAACACCCCGGCCTCTCCGAACCGGCGACTATCACTCCTGGTACCTCGATAGGATCTCTAGACTAACCCCACAGACCAACACTAGTCTTTTATGTGCACTTTGTCCTCTCTCGTGCGCACTCGTTTAACAGCGAGAACCTAGCTCTGATACCACTTGTAACATCCAACCTCTCCGGACCGACGGCTATCACTCTTGTTAGCTCAATTGGATCTCTAGACTAACCCCATAGACCGGCACTAGTCTTTTTCGCGCACTTTGTCCTCACTCGTGCGCACCCGGTACCCACATCCCGGCCGGTCACCCATCCTCAAATTGCTTCAGGCCAAGCACACTTAACCTGGAGGTTCTTTTTGGATGAGCTTCCAGAAAAGAATTTGTAACTTGTTTGTATGGATATACTATCAATCCTATTAATCCATGTACCTGGATCTCACATTAACCTACTATGGGTAGGTCCCCGATTGTCGGTGCTAGACTTGAGTTTTGTCCACCTAAATGCTGGTGAATAAAGATGTGGGATATATTTTCAGTTTTTAGAACCTCCTAACTCGACATAATTATTGTACTTAAACTCCCTAATTTGGTGCCCAAGAAAACCCCCTAATTTTGTGTTGGAGAAATGCATGATACTAAGATCGTCCATTGAATACTATCAGAATTGCATGAAACTTTTTTTAGACGATAGGCTCAAAATGAGTCCAGCTTTAAATTAACGAAGCCAAAACGGCAACTACAGGGTGCTGAAAATCAGCTTACATGCCACGAACAACAAGCAAACCGAGAAAAATAAATAAAAAACAACTTAAGCTTCGAGGTCTTCATCCATCAGAACAGGCAATACCTTGGTGAGGAAACACCAAGAATCCCTTAGTCACATCCTAACTCGTCATTCGAGGCGCCTCTTCCTCTTAAGAAGGCCCCAACCTTCTCACCCTGGTTCGAAGGGTGCCGAACCATCGGCAGGCAAAGTAGCTCCCCCAAGAGCACAGATCCACACAAGAACGAAATGCCATGGAGCAGAAGAACGAACATCTCTAAACGCGAACCCCCGAACATCGCTGCCCGCCGAAACACTGACCACCCAGCAAGATGCAAGCTTTAAGGACGAGGCCACCAACCGAAGACATTGCAAAGGCACCACTAGCAAACCAAGAACCACACGTAGCACGACAACTTCCCACGATCCCAAGACGACGCCTCCAAGGAGGAAAAGACGACATGACGCCGCCGCCGCTCAATCCGAACATTTAGGTTTTCACCCGGGCATAGGAGAAGGTGGGTAGGGGATGAACCTCGACATTGCCTCCAAGAAGGAAGACGACATCCTAAAACATCGCCGATGCCATGACCACCACCGTCGGTCAAGCATTTCTCCTGGTCAGAGCCCGCAACACCGCCACCCAACAAGGCCAGATCTGACGAGCCGAGACACCAGGCCGGTGGGTAGGAGCAATGCAGGACAAGGACACCGTCTTCACAGCTGAGAGTAGCCGATGGGGCAACCTCCAGGACAACCACCATCCACCACTCTCTCGCCACCCGCGCGACCAAGGATGGCGAACTACAACATCAGCATGCGGCTATCGCCGCTAGAATCAGCGCTGCCTACCACCTCCCAGGGCCGCCACCCTGGCTTCCCAGGATGTAACCAACATCGTCATCGCCAGCACTACACCGCCAAAGGCCACCAACCAGGATCGAGCTCCAAACGGGACACCCGCCACCACAAGGTAAGGATCAGACACGAGAGAGGTCGGCCTGGGGAGGACGCACAGGGGGAGGCTCATCCGCATGAAGTCGACGGAGAGCAAGCCCCGGCCCAAGAAGCAACACCCTTCCTACTATCGCGCGGGGTCTCGACGGCCAGATCCTAGCCGCCCCCTTCATCGGTGCCGCGAGCCTTTGCCCGGCGGTGCTCCGAGGGCGACGGTGTAACATGCCAATTTTAGCAACCCTAATTAACTGTCCAAAAGGCAAAAATCAAGGGGAACAAAAAAAATTTCTTGCATTGAGTGCTTACTTGTTTGCTTGTTCTCAAGCAACTTTTCTGTGATAGTTGTGTACTCCCCATCTCAACACTAGTTTACAAAAACTATTTCACAAAAGAGATGTCTTGGCTCATCTTTCATATTCTCAAATGTTCTGGCATTTCAAAGCCCGAGCGAAGATGACTTTGATGCAACCAAATACTTTACTAAGTTTCTATTGCCAAAACTATGGAGACATATATATACTCTCCTTATATTTTCAAGACAGAACCTTCAACTACCCTTATCTCTTGGTTTTCCAAAAACCTTTATTAAAACCTTTTCATCTCAATCTTGGTAGAGATACCAAGATGGTACTTATATTAATTCAAATCAAACCCCTTTCAAAATACCCCTCCTTACCCCAAGCTAGGCTTGAGGGTAACCCTAGAGGTAGTTAGATAAGATGAATTACCTTGATCTGCTGGTTGATGAATTGCCTTGATCTGTTGTTTGCCTTGCTTGCTTAGGAACTAGAATGAGATAATCTAGTAGCTCATACTTTAGGACCCAATATATGCATATGATCATCAATCCCACAGCAAGCATCCAAGTCTGGATCTATCCAAAACCACTCAAGTGATCATCTCATCTCATGCTCAGATCAATCCAAGGATAATCCCTCTGGATGGTTTCCAACTCAGTGGAGACCCCATCTAAGCATGAATCCTATCTATTTGGTTAGTACCTCAACATTATCTCCTTGATCAAGAGTTTTGAACCTAGCATCCGCTCAAAAGCTTCTACACTTGCACTATAGTCTAAAACCCTAAATCTGCCAAAATGTCTAAGTCTGGATTTCTTATCTGGATACCATTTTTGGAGCTCTACCGTTTCCAACCTATGTGCATTCTTGAGAATTTGTCTGAACCATATTGTAGTACATAATTAGTACTACGAAATACTACTCTTGCCCTTGGCTAAGCCATTCTATTTCCCACTCCTCCCTGGTGGTTTTGTAGTCAAGATAATAGTCTTTTCTGCAAATCTTATCATCTTGCCTACGTTGGCAGAAGCTCACATCTATATGCCACCTCCCCTTGACCAACTTCTTGCTTGGTTATGATCTACTAATCATGGCCTATCAACCCCCACTTCACTTGTTTCTATTGGAGCCTTGTGCTTCTTAAACCCACATGGTTTAGAAGGCTACTTGATGTATCTGTTATGGCAGCCCTATTTTCAACAAAGTTTGCCATCACTCCAAAACCACCTCAGATCCAAACAAGCCTAACCCTTTATTCCATGATAATTTATATGACATGGCCTATACATCCATATAACCCTTCTACCAAGGTGAGCCCTGAGCTCCCTAATCCAACCTTGTTTAGGTGGCATCAGAATAACTAAACCCTAGACCCTTCCTTTATCTAGTTTCCACCATTTTCACCACTTTTCTTCAAAAACAAGGTTGATCTTGATTCCTACATCAAGTCTACATCATATACCTTGGATATAAGCCTCCCCAAAGAATTCCCACAATTGTTTGGATTATTAAACTATTTTTTCCTTATCTTGCAAATTCTTCAAAACCCTTGTCTTCAAAGGCAAGTTTGTTTTTCTCCAAATTACCTTGCCAACTCAAGGCACATTTGAGGACTATCTATCATATCCCATCTTCCCAACTCAAAAATATTTATTTTTTAGATTATTTATTATTTCTTTACCCTTTTTCTGAAATGGAAGAAACAAGAAATAATTCTCCAAAAATACTTTTCCACCTCAATAAATCGCAATAAAATCATCCAATGTGTGTTATGGTTTTTAGGACCATATCACATCAAAAAACCAAGCTTGCCCAATGTAAAAACATGAACTTAGCTTCCATAATCTACTTTAGCACTTTTTGAAAAGGTGCATTTAAATGAGGATAAAACCATCAGAAAAATCCCATTTAAATCATGAAGTGATTATTTGATCTACTCCACGTACCAGCACCATTTCCACACTTTGTCCAAAGCAAATTTATCAACTTTCTTCACAAGCCCTCAATTGATCAATTTTTGCCAAACCAATCAAACTTGATCCAAACAAAACCTAAACAAGCTCCAACCTTGTCAAGCACTACACCCCAGCAATCCCTACACTATCTGGTCGTGCACTAAAGTGCCACCCACTATAGCCACCTCTCCTCTTATCTCTTGTGGTTGTTTGAAAGAGGGACAAAGGTCATGTCCCCTCAAAGCCATATTAAAACTCTTGCAACAACTCCCACTCCTCCTCCACTCTCTCTGCCATGAACCAGGGCCCCACCACACCTCTCCACCGCCCCCAGCATCCAATAGGGAGTCCATGGACCAGCTCCATGCTCATCCGAACATTTAGGTTTTCACCCGGGCATAGGAGAAGGTGGGTAGGGGATGAACCTCGACGTTGCCTATAAGAAGGAAGACGACATCCTAAAACATCGCTGATGCCGTGACCACCACTGTCGGTCAAGCATTTCTCCTGGTCAGAGCCCCCAACACCGCCACCCAACAAGGCCAGGTCTGACGAGCCGAGATACCAGGCCAGTGGGTAGGAGCAATGCAGGACAAGGACACCGTCTTCACAGCTGACAGTGGCCGACGGGGCAACCTCCACGACAAACACCATCCACCACTCTCTCGCCACCTGCTTGACCGAGGATGGTGAACTACAACACCAGCATGCGGCTCCCGCCGCTAGGATCAGCGCTGCCTACCACCTCCCAGGGCCGCCACCCTGGCTTCCCAGGCTCTAACCAACATCGTCATCGCCAGCACTACACCGCCAAAGGCCACCAACCAGGACCGAGCTCCAAACGGGACACTCGCCACCACAAGGTAAGGATCAGACACTAGAGAGAGGCTGGCCTGGGGAGGACGCACAGGGGGAGGCTCATCCGCAACAAGTCGACGGAGAGAAAGCCCCGGCCCAAGCAGCAACGCCCTCCCTACTATCGCGCAGGGTCTCGGCGGCCAGATCCTAGCCGCCCCCTTCATCGGTGCCGCGAGCCTTTGCCCGGCGGTCCTCCGAGGGCGACGGTGTAACATGCCAATTCCAGCAACCCTAATTAACTATCCAAAGGGCAAAAATCAGGGGGAATAAAAACTTTTTCTTGCATTGTGTGCTTACTTGTTTTCTTGTACTCAAGCAACTGTTTGTGTGCTAGTTGTGTACTCCCCATCTCAACACTAGTTTACAAAAACTATTTCACAAAATAGATGTCTTGGCTCATCTTTCATATTCTCAAATGTTCTGGCATTTCAAAACCCGAGCGAAGATGACTTTGACACAACCAAATACTTTACTAAGTTTCTATTGCCAAAACTATGGAAACATATATATACTCTCCTTATATTTTCAAGACAGAACCTTCAACTACCCATATCTCTTGGTTTTCCAAAAACCTTTATTAAAACCTTTTCATCTCAATCTTGGTAGAGATACCAAGATGGTACTTATCTTAATTCAAAGCAAACCGCTTTCAAAATACCCCTCCTTACCCCAAGCTAGTCTTGAGGGTAACCCTAGAGGTAGTTAGATAAGATTAATTACCTTGATCTGCTGGTTGATGAATTGCCTTGATCTGCTGTTTGCCTTGCTTGCTTAGGAACTAGAATGAGATAATCTAGTAGCTCATACTTTAGGACCCAATCTATGCATATGATCATCAATCTCACATCAAGCATCCAAGTCTGGATCTATCCAAAGCCACTCAAGTGATCATCTCATCTCATGCTCAGATCAATCCAAGGATAATCCCTCTGGATGGTTTCCAACTCAGTGGAGACCCCATATAAGCATGAATCCTATCTACTTGGTTAGTACCTCAACATTATCTCCTTGATCATGAGTTTGAAACCTAGAATCCTCTCAAAAGCTTCTACACGTGCACTGTAGTCTAAAACCCTAAATCGGCCAAAATGGCTAAGTCTGGATTTCTTATCTGGATACCATTTTTGGAGCTCTACCTTTTCCAGCCTATGTGCATTCTTGAGAATGTGTCTGAACCATATTGTAGTACATAATTAGTACTAACAAATCCTACTCTTGACCTTGGCTAAGCCATTCTATTTCCCACTCCTCCCTGATGGTTTTGTAGTCAAGATAATAGTCTTTTCTGCAAATCTTATCATCTTGCCTACTTTGGCAGAAGCTCACATCTATATGCCACCTCCCCTTGACCAACTTCTTGCTTGGTTATGATCTACTAATCATGGCCTATCAACCCACACTTAACTTGTTTCTATTGGAGCCTTGTGCTTCTTAAACCCACATGGTTTATAAGGCTACTTGATGTATCTGTTATGGCCGCCCTATTTTCAACAAAGTTTGCCATCACTCCAAAACCACCTAAGATCCAAACAAGCCTAACCCTTTATTCCATGATCATCTATATGACATGGCCTATCCATCCATATAACCCTTGTAACAAGGTGAGCCCTGAGCTCCCTAATCCAACCTTGTTTAGGTGGCATGAGAATAACTAAACCCTAGATCCTTCCCTTATCTAGTTTCCACCATTTTCACCACTTTTCTTCAAAAACAAGTTTGATCTTGATGCCTACATCAAGTATACATCATCTACCTTGGATATAAGCCCATCCAAAGAATTCCCACAATTGTTTGGATTATTAAACTATTTTTTTCCTTATCTTGCAAATTCTTCAAAACCCTTGTCTTCAAAGGCAAGTTTGTTTTTCTCCAAATTACCTTGCCAACTCAAGGCACATTTGAGGACTATCTATAAAATATTTATTTTTGAAATTCTTTATTATTTCTTTACCCTTTTTCTTAAATGGAAGAAACAAGAAATAATTCTCCAAAAATACTTTTCCACCTCAATAAATCGCAATAAAATCATCCAATGTGTGTTATGGTATTTAGGACCATATCACATCAAAACACCAAGCTTGCCCAATGTAAAAAATATCAACTTAGCTTCCATAATCTACTTCAGCACTTTTTGAAAAGGTGCATTTAAATGAGGATAAAACCATCAGAAAAATCCCATTTAAATCATGAAGTGATTATTTGATCTACTCCACCTACCAGCACCATTTCCACACTTTGTCCAAAGAAAATTTATCAACTTTCTTCACAAGCCCTCAATTGATCAATTTTTGCCAAACCAATCAAACTTGATCCAAACAAAACCTAAACAAGCTCCAACCTTGTCAAGCACTACACCCCCGCAATCCCTACACTCTCTGGTCGTGCACTAAAGTGCCACCCACTATAGCCACCTCTCCTCTTGTCTCTTGTGGTTGTTTGAAAGAGGGACAAAGGTCATGTCCCCTCAAAGCCATATTAAAACTCTTGCAACAACTCCCACTCCTCCTCCACTCTCTCTGCCATGAACCAGGGCCCCACCACACCTCTCCACCGCCCCCATCATGCAATAGGGAGTCCATGGACCAGCTCCATGCTCATCCATGAGCCACACCCACCATAGACCCCTCCCATCGGTTTATAAGGCCACAGGCCAGTACCACACCTCTCCCATCCCTCATTTACTCCCTCTATCTCGCACTCACCTCTCCAGATCTCCCACCCCTCTCCCCTGTCCTCCCTTGCCCGAGAAAGGAAGCTCTCGGCCATGGAGAATATCTGACCGTGGCCTCCCCATACCTCACTCCCTCTCTCTGCATGTCGACATTCCTGACTTCCCATACTCCTCTGAAGCTAACCCCCTCTTCTTTCTAGGTCAATACTGTTAGGAACCACCTCCTGCAACGACCACCGGTGACCGCGCTAGGGCGTTCTCGCACGAGACCTATCCCGAGGTCAAACCATACCTTGCCGACCATCCCCGAGAGCGCGCACCTCCCCTGCGTTGCCTTGTCACCCCGGCGTCGCCCCTCCTAGACCCTAGGTGAGCCCCTACCCCTCTCAAACCTCGCCCTAGGGTTCTACCTCTACCACCCCGTCACGGCGAGGAAGATGAGCGAGGGCCGTTGATCACGCCTTGATCAAACGGCCCCAGCTCTTGATACCCCTTCGCCCTCCCACTCACCGCCAAGAGGGCCCCTCCCGACGGCGCTTAAAGCACCCTGCCGCGCGCAGCGGTGCCCTGTTGGGCCGAGAAGGCCCAGTGAGGCCGCTCCCCGACCAGATCCGGCCCGTGCCCTCTCTTAGCCTCTTCTTTTCTTTATTTCCTTTTCAGATCTGAAAAACTAGCTGTTTACTTTAAATGCAAACTAAAACGGAAATGTCCCAAATAAATTTAGCTAGTATTTTTCGCCAGTACTAAGTCCACCCTCTAACATGCAGAACAAGTTCTACCCTAGAATAATGTATAGAATAAATATGATAAATCCTTTACCAAGAGATACCCATTGAACTAATAAAATTATCTAGAGATTTCTATTCACCCCACTAACCTAAACTCAATTTGTGATGAAAGGTACTGACCCTCCTTTCATACCACACTGGCACCACACTAATTTTCTTCCTAGTTTGCCCCTGATAAAAATATCAAAAACAGAGACTTTCTACCTTTAGCAAATTATCTAGGCCAAACCAAATGAGGTTTGGACCTAATTCCAACTCCCAGATGACACACATAACAATATCTTCCAAAACCCAGTGGCTCATATTTGTATGAGAATCTGTTAAATTTTGGTGAATTAAACTCTTCTATGCATAGTTTAATAACTAATAAAATCACTACAGTAGCTCTGCAACTCCAAATTGATTGATTCCAACTTCTAAAGAAAGGTATTTCCATCACCTAACATGTGCCCTTCGAATATACTAAAAAGATTCTGTAAAATAAATCTGATGAAAAAGACAAATCTTGTCCACTATTGCCTTTGGGAATTTCTCAAGGGCATTCTGATAATTGTTTTGAGGTGATTCCAACTCATCTTGATTCAGTCCACCAAATACTACCCAATCACCAAAGGAAATAATGTTTGGAACTCCAGAACAGTTCTGGTGAATTATTTCCTAAAACAAGAGCTTTAATCACTATAAAATCCATTATAAATCAAGGGAAAATGATAAAATAGTGAAACCACTTTTGTTGGCTTCATTTTATCAATACCTATCTGATGGTATCATTTTTATACCATGGTATCATATAGATCATGCCCATGATCAAAAACCCCTCCCTCGGGTCGTTCCTAAACTATAAATCAAAAGGGAAGCTTTTTCCCTAATGCCTCCAAATCTTTTGCCAACTTATCCACCAACCTCCAACATCTCACTGATGTATATCTGGTAGTTATCCTTTACTTTCTGTATGTTTTGTGGCTTGTATGTCTTGTATTGATTGGTGTATTGTTTGTTTGCATGCATGCTCGATAACGACGATAGTTGCAATTGTGTGACACCGAGAAGAAGGAAGGATCGGGGTTATTCTCATTACGGTTATTATTAGTATTCTGGTTATCTAACGCTGTCAAGGGACTTCTCGCTGGTCACAGGCAAGCCACCATTCCTGAACTCCTATATTAGCCTACTCCTTTTATCACTTGATTTATATCTCGTTTATAAGCTGCACGAATAAATTGCATGTTTTATTTCAAATAAAATTACGTGAGTAACTTGGCTCCTCCAAGTTATGGATGGATGTACACTAGGACACCTACCCTAATTTCACCTGTCTTTACCCCTTTAGATTGAGGCTAAAGATGATTAGCATCTTCCCTCTTGGAACCCTTGGATTTTCAAAGATAAAACTATTTTGGGTTTTACCCTACTACAAAGTTTTCAAAATAAAACCCTTGGAAAGAGGCATCGTTTCGAGTGGAGTTTTAACTAAAGGAGATATGAGGAGGATAAAGAGAAAGTCAAACAAAGGAAAGAAAAGGAAAGGGATACTCGAGTCTTTTACCAAAACAATTTTATCCGTGCAACCACATTACCCTGGGTGGGACTCAGGGCTAGCTCGTAGTTTGTCCTCCTTAGTATGGGCTACGCCATAATGCGTAGAAAGGGGTTAGAGTCCCCAAAAGCCAGTTCCTTTCCACTTAGCAGGTCGTCGTGCTCAGAGAGGTTCCATTCAACTCCACGAAGTCGGCTGAAACTATGGAGCTCCCGAGGACGGTACCAGGTTAAGGCAGTACAGCTGGAAGTGGATAAAGGATGCGTAGGAAGGGAGATTCGGACTTGGGAAGTCAGGTACACATCCCGGGGGAACTAAGCAACCATAGGGAAAGTACCTATACTAGGGAAAACAAATGAAAGGTTAGGTTCGATTATCCGAACCCCCGTCTACAGTATGTAGAGGGCCGAGGTTGTATCCCGACGGATGTATTGATTCCTGTGGGTAAAGTGCACAAACTCTGCAGAGTCTAATCTATTCGAATAGTCGTGTCCACGGTCAAGGACGGTTGGGAAAGCTGATTGCTATGAGTACCGGGAGTTATGTTGAGATGAATAGAAAGGATGTGACTCGGTCACGAGGAAAGATGAGAACATGTTTTGTTTTGACCAGAGATGGTCGATAAGGTTTAAAAAGGGTTTTATTACTAAAACTGTTTTAAATCTTTTTATCAAGGATGTGGAGATGTCCAGGTTTTCAAAAAGGAGGCATATCTTACAAAAACTCTTTTTCAACAAAGATATAGAGATTCCAATGTTAGGTTCTCTTTCAAAAACAACTATAGTTTAGAGCTATCTCGCCACAGCCCAAAATATGCATTATCTTCTTACCCTTGACTCGGTGGTTTGTGAGTACATTCAAAGTACTCACCGGCATTGTCCCTGGCTATTTACTTGGCCAGATTGCAGATGTTAAGAAGGAACGAAGGTGCTGACGTCTATGCGATCTAGGCCGTCTTCCCCGTCAGTTGCCTGTAGGTTAAGGCACGGGCTCTACGCTGAAGACTTCCGCTACTTGTGTTGTAATTGTCATAATGGCCTCTTTGTCAGTCCCGTTAATGTAAGGATGATGTAATGATACTAGTCGGTTATGCTCACGGCTCAGTGATCATGGAAACGTGAATTTTATGCATAACGGGTATTCTCGGACCGTAAATCCGGGGTGCCACAGACGGGGAGGGGGAGATCAGTAGGGGAGGGGGTGGTGGCGGGGAATTATGGTTTTCCCCTCCATCTCCTAGAGGAGACGACACGGAGAGGGGACAATTCCTTCTCGGGTGATCGAATAATTCCATGAAACATAGATGGTGACATCCTAAAATCTTATATGCAAGACAACTCAAGTACAAGAGGAGCCAATTATCCTTGTTATATTTACCAAGACCAACGTTTAAAGCTAGCGTGCATGCTACACCATGCAAGTGAGAGCCTCTCGAGAAGGTGGAGCCAAAAGTAATTTTTATGCTTTATGCGTCTCCGCTGTCCTATATTTATATCATTTGGGAAAAATAATTGGTGCAAAAAGTGTTTTGTATATACCTGTAACAATTGCTTCTCTATCCTTTGTTCACCATTTTTCTCATTATGCTACTCCAAACAATGGTGTATGGTATATCAAATGCACCTGTCTATAAATTCCCGTAATTACCTTCGGTGGATCATCTAGTTATTATAATAGTTGTGACTATGAGACGTTCTTTTGTAAAGTAAACAACATATGCTAGATTGCTGGTACAAATCTGAAGCAGATCCACATATATCGATGGTGGTAATGCTGGCGGCTAATACATTGCGAGATAGGTTTTAGCGATTAGAAACATATCCATGCAGATTTTAGCTGTAGTAGCAAATAGAAGACCTTTGATGTATATGCATGCAAAATAATCGCCTATAAGAACATGCCAATCAATACGATCTTTAATAACTGTTATGGTGTGGAACACAGTAGTACCATCACGGATGACTTAAGAGGGAGCAATCCAGGGCAACCAGATGCTTCCACATACCAGATTGGATACAAGCACCACAAACACATCGAAGTACCTAGGTTCGGGGCCCACTCTATGAGGTAACACCCATACTTCTGCCAGGATCTCACTCTCGAAGGCGTATACACAGTATAGAGTGTTCATTGAGCTATATCGTGATGATATAAGGGGAAAATGGAGAGTAGAAGGGATCAACCTCACCATGGAGGCCACTGCCCCCTTATATGCAGGTCGGGGTGCAGAATACAAGGTTTGACCGGCTGGTGGCAGCCAGCCGGTGAGATCCATTGCTATAGTTAGAGCTACAGTGCACGTCCGTACATATGAATGGGCTTTAGTCCCATGCCGGACATGCATCTTGTCAAACAATGCATAGACATTGGTACTTTATTGACGCAAAGCCGAAGGATCCAGTGGTGTGGTACTGTAGCCATCATTACGCCCTTCGGATTACCGCTACTGATTTCGAGGTGACCTTCTGAGTGGGCCAGCCGACCTGGTCTTATGGTTGACTGGCTGAGCGGGGCCAGCCGGCTTGATCTTGGAGTTAACCAACTGGCCAAGGCCAACCGGCCTGGTCTTGATCCTTAATGCCCATTTGACCTGGTCTAGCCAGACTAGGCCGACTGAAGCCTACCCAGGGGTAATCCCCCGACACTAGCCCCCAAGCGCGCTAGGACTTAATATTGAGAATATGCCCTAGAGGCAATCATGTATGATGAAATTCCCAATATATTCATAAATTTATTAAGTTGTGTTTGTATGAACATGTGATATATATCATTGAACATGTGATTCGTTTGTGGAACTATATATTCATGTTGTTCATACTAAATGTCCTTGGTCATTGAGGTTTTGATGGACACACAAGTTAGACTAATGTGAAAGTTGGCTGATGACTCGGTTCCACTAGTCATGGGCATGGTGATTCTATTCCGACTTACACTACAAGAAATGTTTCCTTCCACAACGACTTGGCCTGATGGTCGTCGTAGAAGGCACGTCTTCCGCGGCGAATTTCTCGGCTCGACCGTGGCTGATGAAAAGCTTTTTTCGGTTTTTCGCCACTCTACTACGATGAAACCGCTAAAAACATGGAAGAAGCTCGATGGGAGCATGACAGAAGCAAGATTTTCAGTTCTTCGCGCGATATTGTCTCGCCAAAGTCTTTTAGGCGCATGGGTCCCGAACGTCAGTGACTCTAGCGGACCACACTTTTTGGTCGTGCCTCCCTGATTTGAACTCGATAATGTTATTCGATACGTCTTCCGTTTAGTTAGGCTGTTGGGTCCCATATCTCAACCTCTCATTAGAAGAATCGTTGTATGGTGGAACTTTTTCCTTCTCTCGCGTTACCCTATTCTGAACTTGCTAGCGTTGCTCGATACATCTGCTGTTTAATCAGGTTGCTAGGTCCCACATGTCATCCTCACATTAAAATAAATGTGTGCATGCTGGATATTTTTCTTGGCTCGTGCCTCCCTGATTTGAACTTGATAACATTGCTTGTTCTACCTACTGTTTAGTCATGCTGCTGGGTCCCACACGTTAGCCTCTAATCAGAAGAATCGTGTGTATGATGGAATTTGTTCCTTCACTCGCGCTACCCTGTTCCAAACTTGATAATACTGTCAGATGCATCTACCCTTTAATCACGCAGCTAGATTGCACATGTCATCCTCTCATTATATGAAACGTGTGTATGATGAAAATTTTCCCTCGGTTGCACCTCCGTGTTCCGAACTTGATAGTGTCGCTCGCTTCATCAGCCTCATATTAGAAGAATCATGTGTATATGATGGAATTTTTCTTCTCTAGCGCTATCATGTTCCAAACTAGATAGCATTGGTCGACGAATATGTCGTTTGGTCACGCAGCTGGGTCCCACATGACAGCCTCTCATTAGAAGAAAGGTGTGCATGTTGGAATTTTTTTTGCTCGTGCCTCCCTATTTTGAACTAGGAAACGTTCTCGATGCAGCACATGTATAAGGTCTCACTACTGGGTCCCACATGTCAGTCTATCTATAAATGAAATGTGTGTACGATGTAATTTTTTTCTGGCCGTGTCCGCTATTTTAACTCTAGCAACATTACTCAATGCGGCAGCCGTGTATGGTCTGCTGGGGCCCCATTGTCAGTCTCTCTGGTAGGTTCTGACTTATGGGTCCTTGATGCATCCTTTTATGTTCTGGCTAGTGGGTCCCAGATGCCAGCCTCTCTATACAAGTATTTAACTTTTTTTTCAAACCCGCCCATTAAACTCGAGGGATGCTGATGATTCGAACTAAAGACCTTCAAATTAAATAGACGTTAACTGAGTGCTTTACCACCACACCAAAGATATTTATAGAAAAGATATCACTAAACGTTATATTAGTACTACACCTTATATATTAGTATTCTTAAAAATATTTTGTGTCCATGTTTATCTCTTTTAAAATATGAAAGGGCAACACTCCTAGCATCTCAATTTATAAAATGATACATAATGGAGTAGTTTCTTTAAAACATGGGTAGGCGGAGTTTTTTAATTTTGAGAGGTGGAGGGCAATGCCCAAAATGCCAAATTAATTTTTTTTTGGCTATTCTACATGGGCTTCTCTACATGGTCTATACTCCATAGGCTATGGTCCATGGGCTCCTTTCTCAAATTTCACTAGGCTGTGTGATAGCTCCAAATTTCAATACTTTTTATCGATGATTTTCCTTGGGTTTATTGCTGGGTTTCACTAGATTTCACCTTTTTACTAATGCTAACACCGCAAATTAGCGAAACCTTGGTTTCTGTGATGGTTTTAAGGTAATGAAGATTTTTGGAAGATCTGATAGCATTTATGGGATAATTACACCTGAAGAAACAAATCCCCAATTGGAGCCCCTCTCATTAGAGGCGCCCAGGGTCCATAACGACCACTGGTACGGTCATGACGCACCCATACCATCCGCCTGTATGACCCTCCTTCATATTTGTTATATAAATACAAGCAACTTTCGTGAAGGGGGAGACGAAAAACACAATACAATCACCGTCAAAAACTCCAGAAGAGGGGAGATCAGATCTAAAGAAGGAGAAGAACATCGTCTCATGCTTTGGCGATCCCTAGCCTCTCAAACATCCATTCCACCATCAACCCCACTTGTACTGAGAGAGAGAAGAGGGAGAGATAGAGATTGGCACTTGTAATATTAGGGCTTGAAACTTTGATCTACCTTGGTTTGTATTTGATTTGATCCTCAAGCGATATTGTGGCTTTCTGTGGTAAAGTTGAGATGATTTCTATCTGTAATATTATTATGCTTTTGATCTATCTCTCTCTCATGTATAAGTAAATCCCCATAGGCGTGAGAGATGTAGGGGATTGGTAAGATGTGATGTGCCTCCTTTTCTTCCATCCATTTGTGATTGTTGTCGTGATTATTATATTATGAGAATGAATATACATGTTTGCCTAATGCTTGTTTTCTAATTTAAGGGCCCAGATAACATGATCCAGAGATATCATAGGTATGGCCTTGTTTACTAGAAAATCAGCGACCCCCTAGTGACACGGCCAATATAAATGAGTAGCTAGTACTACTCAAGGATAAACAAGGAACCATCAAGATTAAAGATTTAATCTGGTCAAAAGACCTTAATTAATATGCTGACCATTACTATGGTAACAGACATATGAATCACTGGGACTGAAGAATTTGCCAAGAGGACTTCTAGTCGGTATACGTCTTGCTTGAATAATCACATATGAATAAGAAGTATCACAATAAATTATGTCATTTCATCTACCTGGCACATTCACTATTACCATGAACCGTTTCTCTCCACGCCTAAATTTTCGTCTGTAGGAACCTCAAACACTTTCCTCACTCTTACTTTTATGTTATTTACTTCTTGCATTTCCCTTTACTCAAGTTTCCTCTATTATTCACTCTGAAGGGAATATGCCCTAGAATTAAATATAAGATGGCATATTTCATAAAGTTTATGATTAAGTTTTATATCATGCTATGACTGTATTGATAAGGAAACATCAATACACGTGTGATATACAAACAACCAGTAGTTCCGGTGATACTCTAGTCACTATTTCATTCGTCAACGGATGATCAAAGGTTTCATGATCATGTTGGTGCCTCGGCCCCTAATTGACAATGAGGTAATTTCATTGGAGAATGAGATGGTGAACATACCCTATCTATAGTGTTGTATGACGATCATGTCACAGAGTTCAGGTTACAATGATTAGGAAACATAGTGAATATTTCCTTAGACCGTGAGACCATATCAAATAACTTCCTCCCGAGGTTACTTTGATGGCACTTAATGTCACTCAGTGAAATGGTGATCATAACGGTGTCGTTGGTATCCAAAAGAACAGGTTGAGGAGACTGCGTCAAGAGCAGGATTTGTCCATCCACGTGATGGAAGATACTCTAGACCGACTCGAATAAGTTATATCCATAAGCTACGCAGCATGTGACTAGGTCACAGGGATATCACTTATCAGATCGAGTAAAGAAGGTATTGTCGGTAACAAGGTTGAACACTGACATGGGGATGTCACTTGATAAAACCTCAGACAATACATTATCACAGAGACAAAAGGAATAATACATAGTGTTTATGGTTCAACGACAAATTTCGTTGAGTATACATGTGGTCATTATGGGCATCCATGTCCCGCTGTTGATCATTGGTCAGAGAGGAGTCTTGGACATGTCTGTAGTATTCTCGAACTGTTAGGTAGCACGCTTAAGGGCTTGACGAAGCTTGTAGATCGTTAATGGCTAGTTTGAATCACTGAAGAAGTGAGAAGAGAGAGACCAGAAAAGTTCTAGGGAGATCCGAAGGTGTTCGGAGAAAGAATAAGGAAAAGGACCAGAAAAAAGTTTTCAGATAAATGGTTATTTGAATATGTTTTTATATATTAATTATGTTTTTATTTGAATATGTTTCCAGAAAAATGGTTATTTGAAATGCGTTTTGTAAATAAATATTTAAATAAAGGTTTATAAAAGGCATTCTATAAGTTAGGAAAAATCCGAGAGGGATTTTACCTAAAAAGAAACAGACGAAAAAGGTAAAAGAAAAAGGGAGAAGGGCTGTTTTGAACAGCCGAGGCAAGCGGCAAATTAAACGCTATGCCCAAGGAAGCACTGTGCTATGCAGCGCAGATGGGACGCAGCCGCCATGCCGGCCCACCCGGGCAGGCAGCTGCTCGCTGCCGCGTGGGCCGCGGGAGCTAGGCGGTCCACCCAGAGCCGCCACACGCGCGCTTGCGCATTGGTCCTTGAGGCCGGCCCACCTGGCCAGCCCTCCCGCCCGCCACTTCTGCTGCCGCCTTCGCCTGCTGGGATGCTATCTTCTACCACCGCCTGCTCTGTTAGGCCTGGCGTGGGTGGGCAGGTGGCCCACCCGGCTGGCACCAGTTTTTGCCCCTTTTTCTTTATTTGTGTAGTCCCACATGGGAACCCTAAGGTGGAGGGACCCTTCCCTCTGCCTATATAAAGAGGTTCCCATGGGAGTATTAAAACACACCAATTTCCACCTGGAAATAAATAAAAGGGTTGTGTTTCCTATCTATTCTCCCTCTCTCTTGCGACTGTGGCCCCCTTGTTAGGGCTACACGAGCAAGGACTTCTTCACCGCAGAGCGCCGTCGCGCTGCGGGATTCGGAGCCGGGATCTACTTCCACAATCTCGGCTGGATCGAAGAGAAGCGGGGTAGTCATCAAGCATCATACGTGTGTGACTCCCTCTAGCGGCACTGTGCTTTCGGCGCTAGGAGTTGTCGTGGAGCCGTAGGACATCATGACCTCGAAGTCAGCGTCAGGGCGTCTCCTTCATCCATGTTCCTCGCAGTACGTTAACCGCACTCGGTCTTCAAAGGTATGAATATCGTATCCCCTCCCGTTACTGCATTCCAATAGATATATCTTGGGCTTTCTGGGTTTGGCCGTTTAGTAATTTTTTTGATTTTCTGCACTGAACCCCAACACACTCACCCCTTTCCACTTTCAACACTTGTAGTCAATTCACTCAAGACAACGTGACACCTTGAGTGTGACAGAAACACCGCATAAAGACACTTACATAGGATCCTTATTGGGATCGATATAAAAACTGGAATAAATACTTCCACAAAAACATGCTCTGACAAACATGTGCACTTGCAGACCATCAAGCTATTTTCTAGCACAGTTGCCAGGGAGCTAAGCGCTAAGTGTTTATTTCTTGACATTCATAAGTGTTGACACCATCCATGATGACATGGATATTCCCTATGGGTACCTGACATTAGCCTACCTGGTCCAGCCCAACGGAGGCCCACAGGAAGGACCTACTGCAATCGTGAAGCCCAAGGAGACTTCGGATGGCCCAAGCCCGGAGAGAACTCGACTTCTTGGAGGACACGCCCAGTGCATATAGAAATTCAAAGGGGTTAACCCTAATCTGTAACCGAATCAGCCTACCCTGAGACTCAGCCTCCCCATATAAAGGCCAGGAGGGCACGACGAGGAGGCTCTCTTACCTCATACCCTAGAACACACTTCACGCCAGATTGCATCCGCGCACCCTTGTAATCATTAGCATTGCCATCAATCAAGAATAGACAAGAAGGAGTAGGGTTTTCCCTCTGGGGGCCTGAACTTGGGTAAACCTCGTGTTCCTGTGCTACGAATCTGTTAGCCATTCCGCGATCTCCAGCTTCCCTTCTTCTTCTTGAAAACCCAAGTCCATAGCAATGGGCATTGACAGGTAGAACCCTCGTTAATTGGCGCCATCTATGGGAACTGGGGATGCTGATCGTGCGATCGTGACGGTCCCATCCACCACTATCTTCAACTCATCCGCAACGGAGAATTACCTCTTCTTTGGCACCATCGACTTCACCATCCACTCGTTGGCAACTCGCCAAAACTTCGACTCCGTAGGAGACGGAGTCGAACTGTTGTTCGGGAGTTTTTGCTTCCAAGTGGGATAGATAGGTACCCTACGCCTCCCTGAGCGAATACTGCCTCCAGAAATCGTACCCGCTCTGTGGGTGCCGGCAATCGGTGTCTTGAGCGCACCATCGCTAACAAGTGATTCGGATGACAGCAACAGCTGCAACTCCGACCTCTGCGATCGTCCTACGGAGGAAGGGACCTATGGTTCCAGATCTGAGAGTTGTGGGAGCAACGATCTTCCCCATCGCTACATGTGCGCGGTCATCATCGATGGCGATGTTGACAACGGAGCCAAACCTACGGATCCCCCTCCCAACCCACAGGCTCCTAACGCCAGAAACGGAGTAAATGGACCACGCCCAGCCCATCCCAACGGGAACGGGGCACACAAAGCTGCCAATGGCGGCAATCGCAATCGCCAATAGATCCATCTTAATGACGCCCACTGGGATAGAGTCTGGGAAGCTGTGCGAGGCAGCAACCCACTCGACACTTCTCGAGACATGCTGATGGGCTACCACTGGCTTATCATCAAGGAGCACAACCAACAAATCGAGCAGCACAAGGAGCGCGAACAGCACAAGAGAGCAGCTGATGAGTCAAGCATGCGGAGAGGTGCGCTCTCCTCCGCTGGAGGATCCTCCTCGAAAGGCTACGATGGCCACAAGCACCGCTCCCACCTGCAGCGCATGGATCTTGCTGCACGATGAGAGGCCACCAAGGCACTCGACATGTCCTTCATGTCGATGGACTCGCAGGGCAACATCATGCCCAAGACGCCGCAGGCCTCGATCATGGCGGCCACCACCTATCTGGCAGCAAACCCGCCAACAGAGGGGGATCCCGGTACGCAATCCATAAATCTACGATTGCAGGTTTCGGGCTTGTCGGAGCTGCGTTACACGGATAAGCAACCCCAGAGCCAAAGAAAAAGGCTGCGGTAATATTCATGAGAAGATGCACACCCTCACCCGATGAGGAGGAGCATGACCTGCCGCGGCGTCACTGCAACCCGCAGCGAAAGAGCTACAACTACGATGCCCGTGACGATCTCACATAGCACAAGATTGACAAATCACGTGCAAAACCTGCATTCTCTTCAGAGTCCGAAGAGGAAGGCATGGAGCTATGAGGCGCCATGTACTTTAGCAGGGACATACGACAAACACAGATTCCTAAAGGCTTCAAGCTACCTTTGGATAACCCGAAGTTTGACGGCGTACAGGACCAATGATCTGGCTGGACGATCATATCTCGTCGGTCAAGCTCCATGGAGGGAGAAAAAACATAGCCATGCAATTCCTTCAGCTACAGCTGACGGGCGTGGCCAGAGCCTGGCTTAATAACCTCCCCTTCGGATCCATCGGCAGCTAGGAAGAGCTGGTGTACTGCTTCATCTGCAACTTTAAAGGCACCCGCAAGAGGCTGGATTCAATCGAGGACCTACACGCCTGTTGTCAATGCTCCTACGAGTCCATTCGCTCGTACATACAACGTTGGTCCATCATCAAGAATTCCGCTGAGAACATCTCGGAGGAAAGGGAAATTGACACCTTCAACAGCGGCGTAAGGCGCCACAAATTCAGAGAGGAGCTAGGGAGCATCAAGCCCAAAACCATCTATCATCTGATGGACATCGCCAATCGCTGGGCTGATGTCGAGGATGCCATCAACCGAACATGTTCGGATGACGAGGACGACTTTGGTTATAGGCGCGATCGCCGAGGAAAAAGAAAAGCGCGCGTCTACGACGAGCGTGAGGAAGTCGATATGGTCGCGACTGGCTACACCGACCGCCGTGAAGATGGAAACTGCAATAGCAGATATCGCAATATCAACTACCGTGATAGCGAAAAGCCAACACAAACATGGCAGCGCCGCAACCGTGATGACGAGCCATCTGCACTCAACAAACTTTCGGGTCCCTGCACCATCCACTTCTACATCGACAAACATGATGGTAAGAAGAAGGGTAGCCACATGCTCAAAGACTATAGGGAATTCCAAAAGCTCCATGAAAGGTACGCCCAGATGCGGCTCCAGGCGGCGAATCCAGGATTCGCCCCCGTCCCAGGAGCCATCACACATGGAGCCCCACCTCCGCCACCTGGAGCACCCGCACAGCTTGCGGCTACCTTGGCCTAGAATAACGGAGCAGAGCCATACCCACTATCGCTGGGGGCTATGATGATACAAAAAGGATGTCCATCCAACAAGGTGTAGAAGATGATCACCCGACATGTCAACCTGGCCGTCACCTCTCTGCCTTCCATACCTGAGTACCTCAGCGGCTCGGAGTCGTGCATCACCTTCAACCGCTCGGATCACCCACGACAAATACCTCGCCCGGGTCACTCTGCCCTAGTGCTCGAGGCGAAGATCGGAGGATTCAAAATGAGTCGTGTCTTCATGGATGGCGGCATCGACATCAATCTAATGTTTGCTAGCACACTTGCTGTTGGGCCACGCGGAGATAAAACAAAAAATTTCCTCTAACGTGGTGATCCCAAGATCCAGCTGAGGTAGAAGGCCACGAGGTTTACCACTAGACGCGTAGTTGCGGATTACTGATGAAGTGCGTCAGTTGATGCTGTGCAGTCCTTTGCGATCCGATTGTCCTGGTGCTGATCATACAGCACCTCTGCTGGTGTCCACACGTACGAGGAGGAACACCGACAGTGAACTGCTAGGTTCAGTACGGCGGCAGGACTACTGCGGAGCTAGGGTTTCCAACTCATGGAATGGCCTAACCAATCGACCCCCTTGGGTTACTGTGCCCCACTATATATAGGGAGTGAACATGGGATCCACTCACTCGTCGCCCATTCACTAAAGCCCATATTTGTCACCGTGAGTCCGACTCACTAACTCGGTCCAAATCCGGCCCAGGTCCAACCCAACCAGATTTCCGATTCAGATCCAATCCGAACTTGCTCCTGCTCTTAAGTGTGTGACTCCGCAGGCTCATGGAAACTTGGACACGATTGGAGTCTGACTCTCAATCGATCAGTCAGTAGCGGCTCCTAGCAGAACGTGCCGACTCCCAAGTACCAAAGAGTCATGACGACTTGCCTTTCCAATGTGACTTCTGTCCGAGTCCCTTTTGCCTCACGATATACCTTGTCAAACTATAAGCGAATATTTGTCATCCCTTAAATAGTCCGACTTTCTTCTCGATCCGAGATAAGTGATTCACCCGACTAACTCTTAGTCGAGCGCCTCGGTTAACACTTAACCGAGTTGCGCATGGCCATGCTTTCCGAATAATATCTCACGAGAGGGCCCAGAGAATATCTCTCCAAGTGGAGGGGCAAAATCCCATCTTGGTTATTCACATCACGCATCTTGATTCTCAGTCGACCCGAACTCTGCCTTTATAACTGTCTAGTTATGGATCAGTGTTTGACAGAACCTAAGTCGGTGGTCCTCAAATCGGACTGTGCAACAACCTCAGGTCTAAGGATCACATTGATTGAGATATACAAATGATAACTTGTTCATTGTACCTCAATACGGGTCAATCCGACTTGCTAAACTCTTTAGCCGAATCTATGTAAGTTGGAATAGCATCTCCATGCCCATGACAAGTGGAACCGTGTCATCAACCGACTTTCACATTGGTCTAAATTGTGTGTCCAGCACAACCTCGATGACCAAGGATATTTAATACAAACAACATGAATGCATAGTTCCACAACTGAATCACATATTCAATGATACACATCAGATGTTTATACAAGGACAACTTAATAACTTTATGAATACAATGGGAAATATCATCATACATGATTTCCTCTAGGGCATATTCCCAACAGTCTCCCACTTGCACCAGAGTCAATCTTCCGACATCACATGTCTAGGCATCTAATGCCCATAGCTCTTAAGTACGCCTCATGCTTTGGCAGTGGTAGTGGATTTGTCAACGGATCCGCAATATTTGTATATTTGTGAACCTTGCATAACTTGATATCACCTTGATCCACAAACTGACGAATCAGGTGGTACCGCATGAGTATGTGCTTATTCTTCTGGTGTTGTCTTGGTTCCTTGGCTTGTGCAATAGCACCATTGTTGTCACAATACATGTCTAACTGATTGGACGAGCCCAAACAGCTTGGACGAGCCCAAACGGATTGTCACAACCACACCAAGATCCATGAGGAAATTCCTCATCCGAACAGCTTCCTTTGCTTCCTCTGAGGCGGCAATATACTCAACCTCTGTTGTAGATGCAGACACAGTCTCTTGCTTGGAACTCTTCCAGATCACAGCACCTTCGTTTATAATAAAAATGTATCCGGATTCGAGAATCATCAGAGTCGGTAAGATACTCGCATCCATGTAACCCTTTACACTGAGTTCATCTTCACCTCCATAAACCAAAAACATATTCTTAGTCCTTCTCAAGTACTTTAGGATATTTTTAGCTGCTATCCAGTGGATTTCTCCAGGATCATCCTGGTATCTGCTCACAACACTTAGAGCATATGAGACATCCGGTCTAGTACAAATCATGGCATACATGATGGATACGACTATAGAAGCATATGAAATCGTAGTCATCTGACTTCGCTCATCAGTTGTCGAAGGACACTGAGTCTTGCTAAGTTTTACAACATAGGACATCGGTAAGAACCCCTTGTTAGACGATTCCATGTTGAACTTCTTCAACACTTTTTCTAAATAAGTACTCTGACTCAATCCAATGAGACGTCTTAATCTATCTCTATAGATCCGGATTCCGAGAATATATGTTGCCTCACCCAAGTCTTTCATTGAGAAACTCCTTTCCAATGATTCCTTGGTTTCTTGCAACATCTGGACATCATTTCCAAACAATAATATGTCATCCACATATAAGATCAGAAAGTTTACTTTTCTCCCACTAAACTTCTTGTATAAACAAGAATCAAGATCACTATTGAAGAAGCCAAACGATTTGACTACCTCATCAAAGCGAATAATCCAACTCCGAGATACTTGTTTCAACCCATAAATGGATTTCTGAAGTTTGCACACATTGTTAGCATTAGCTGGATCGACAAAACCATCGGGCTGTATCATATACATGTCCTCGGTTAAATTTTCGTTAAGGAAATCTGTTTTGACATCCATCTGCCATATCTCATAGTCGAAATAGGCCGCTATAGATACATGATCCGAACTGATTTAAGCATCGCTATGGGCGAGAAAGTATCGTCGTAATCAACTCCTTGAACTTGTCGGAACCCCTTCGTGACAAGGCATGTCTTATAGACGGAAACATTTCCATCCATATCAGTTTTATTCTCAAAGACCCATTTGCACTTGACGGGTCTTGCTCTGTCTGGCAGATCAACCAAATTCCAAACATGATTTTCATCCATGGACTTTAACTCGGATCTCACGGCTCCAAGCCATGACTCGGAATCAGATCCCACCACCGCTTCTGAATAAGTTACCGGCTCATCACTCTCTAACAGTAGTACATCACGAACACTTTGTAATCTTGCCGATCTTCATAGTACAGGTGCTGCTGCTGATAGGGATATGCCTACCGGGGTATACCTAGCAGGACGTTTCCGACTGGCCCAGGAACTGGCGAGTGGGCCTACAGGACGGCGACTGGATCAAGACCTGGCGTGGATCCAAGCGACTGGAAGCTGAAGGCCCAGGAGAGTAGATAGGCCCAGTCGGATTAGGTTAAACGAGTTCCGAAGCCTTAACTGATTCGGTTGAGATATGTAAACCCTAGGGGGTGAGTCTATATAAACCTCCCTACAGGGCGTGTAGAGGATACGTTCCATCATCCACCCAAGCGACTCGCCTCCTAGCCGTCGAGCTCGCCCCTTTGTACTTCCATCATAATACAATCTAGCAGGAGTAGGTCTTTACCCTCCGGGGGGCCGAACCTGGGTAAAACCCTGTGTCTCCGCCCTTATCTCGCACCGCAGATGGCTGGCCGCCCTTGCCCTTCGTTCTACTACTCGCTGCCGATTGCAGCGTCTGCCGTGGTCATTCCCACGACAGTGGCGCCCACCGTGGGGCCTGGCCGGTCTGGCCGGTGTTCTGCGGCGAGATCCAATCTTCCCATCAACGAGTCGGTCGCCACCGGCCACATGATAGCGATCGGCGAGATGCTCCAGATCTTGCCGAGCAGCTACGTCCCGGCGGAGCGACCCGTCACGCACAACATGATCTTGCCAGTCGGCACGATCAGCCTCTTCGTCGGCCTCACCGACGTCATCGTCTCGGAGGACTCAGCTCGCATCCACGAGTCGCCGCCACACGACCGGCTCTCCGAGAGCCAGGTCCGCACGATCCATCGCCTCGCCTCCGAGTACGACTCGGCCCACAGCGACGTGGCCGAAAACACCGCAGCCGCGGAAGACGCGGCCCTCAACGACGACACCGACTCGGCGACTCCGGCGTCACTCGCCGGATCCATCACTGCGGCTTCGCCCGCGGGCTCCATCACCCAGGTCTCCAACGTGGGAGACTTCGAGGATCCCTCCATCCTTGGGATCTTCGACTTCGACTCCGGGTCGGAAAACTCCACCGATCTCCGCGACGGTACCGGTCGCCACGCCGCGACCTACATCGCGACTGGGACCGACCCGCCGGAGGATCCCTTCTCCACCCCGATCCCTCCTAACACCACGGCAAAGGAGGTCGAGGAACTCCGCCTGAAGCTGGCGGAGGCAGTCCGCAAGGAGCAAGCCGAGCGCGAAAAATTTCGCCTCGAGCAGGTGACGGCGCAGGAGCTGTCACGTTACCACCAGCAGCGAATCAGGTCGCGCTTGAACCCCACCGTCCAGGGGCGCGCCCTGAACTTCGACGACGAGAACGACCCGGCCCACGTGGCCGAGCGCGCGATCTGCGAGAACGCGCCACTCGGAGGAAGCGCCCGACCCCTGCCAGGGTCGACGGCGAACGGCGCCCCACCTCCACCCAACCACGCACCCCCCAGGGACCAGCCGCGGATCGTGGACTCCTCACGGGAGCGAGACACGAACGGCCTACCACTGTTCTCCACCCCGATGGACAACCTCGTGGCGGGCCGAGCAGTGGCCGAAAACATCACGGCCACCGGTGACGGCGCCCTACAGATCCAATACTTAAGGCCCTGCTCGCAAAGGCGGTCGAGCAACAAAACGTAGGCATTGACTCACAGGGTCGGATGTACTCGCGTTCGTCGGGCACCAGAGCGGCCTCAAGCGGCCGTCCATTGGCGGCAAACACCCTCAACTGCCCGCCACCCGAACCACTACAGCTCCAACACCGGCCCGCGAATGCGGCACTCTCCACTAACGACCCCAGGCCAGCGACCAACTTCGTCACCGCCAACGGTCAGCCCGTCGACGCCGGCACCCACATCATCAACAACCAAAGCTGGTGCGCACGCCAATCCGACGACCTGCGACACACCCTAACCAATCACCGCGACGGCAAGCCGATGGGGTCGCTGAGCTGACTCGGGCCCCGATGCTTCGGACCAATGATCCGAGGTGAAAAGTACCCGGCGAACTTGAACGCGCCGAAGGAAATACAGAAGTACGACCCTTCGTATGACCCCTCCGTGTGGCTGGACACCTACCTCATGGCGATGGGGATCGCCGGCCAGACCGACCTGCTAGCCGCCCGCTACCTCCCCCTGATGATGGAGGGAGCGTGCAGGCAGTGGATCAACACTCTCCCCCGGATAGCATCGATTCCTGGGACGAGATGCACGACGCCTTTGTCAGGCACTTCGAGGGTTCCTACACCCGCGCCACCACCATTGAGGACCTAGAACGATGCGTCCAGGGACCCCGCGAGTCAACCCGAAGCTGGGTCCAACAGTGGCAAGAACTATGTTACAACGCGGCCGGTATCCACCCGGACACCGCGATCCACTGCTTCAAGACCTCGTGCCGCTACGAGCCCTTGGTGGCCAAGCTCAAACGAGCATACCGCACACTCGACAACATACCGGACCTCCTTGAGATCGCCAAAAGGTATGCGGAGGAAGACCCAAATCAGGAAACCGATGACGAGTCGGGTGGTCAACGCCGCACAAAGGGCAACGACAACGGACGACGGTCCGACCTACGCTACAACAACACTCGCCTCACCGGCAATCGCCGCAGTGACGGGCGAGTCAACTTTGTCGCTAACGCTGGGCATGCACAGCGCGAGCCCAAGAGCTTCCGCCGCGACGGGGGGCAACGCCGCGACGGCGGCAACTACAAGGCAAAACCAAGGTTCGACCCCGCGGCCCTCCTTAACTAACCTTGTGCGTTTCACAGCAGGGAAGGGAAGCCCGCCATGCACACGACCGCCGACTGCCACTCTCTCAAGGAGATCTAGAAGGCACGGCGAGCGCGGGAGGACCCCGACAACAACCCGCCAAACGGCGGAAAATTCGGCAGTGTGGCCGGCTTGCTCCACACCTTCACAGGCTTCAACATGAAGTGCGAGAAGAAGGTCATCGCCCGCGCCGTCGCCGTCAACGCGGTGGCCTAGGTGGACGTTCCCCAGTTCCTCAACTGGTCGGTGCAACCCATCACTTGGAGCCGCCAGGACCACTCGCCACGCATCGAGTACCTAGGCCGAGTCGCCCTGGTGGTCAAGCCCAAGGAGGGAGACTACTGGCTCCCCAAGACATTGATGGACGGCGGCAACTCCATCAACATCTTGTACCTGGACACCTTCAGGTGACTGCGGCCCCGCAGTCGATGGTCGAGGCGACCTACACCACGTTCCACGGCATCGTCCCCGGTCGAAAGCGGTACCCGATCGGCAAGGTCACGCTGCCAGTCACCTTCGGCACACCAGCAAACTTCCGCACCGAGCGGATCGTCTTCGAGCTGGTACCCTTCGACAGCCCCTACCACCGCGTCCTGGGGCGCCAGGCGTTCGCCAAGTTCATGGCAGCGCCCCACTACGCGTACAACGCGATGAAGCTCCCCGGGCCACGCGGCGTCATCACCATCAACGGCGACCCCGACATGGCCGCCGAGTGCGAGGCCAAAGGAGCCGAACTCGCCGATGCCGTCATCGCGGCAGAGGCCAACCATGCCGACGAGCTCGCCAAGTACGCGAGCGGGGTCAACAACGACGACCCCACCATACTCAAGAAGCCCAATTCGGAGGGCGTCAACACCTCAGCCTTCGATGCAACGACGCACACCCACACCGTCGAGCTGGTCCCATGCGACTCCAGCCAGACGGTGACGATCGGGACAGGCATGAGCCTAGCATAGGAAGGCGTGCTCATCGAGTTCCTCCGTGAGAACAGGGACATCTTCGCATGGAAGCCCTCTGACATGCCTGGTGTCCCTAGGGAACTCGCTGAGCACAAACTCAATGCCGACCCCAAAGTGCGACCTGTCAAGCAGTCACTGCGGCCCTTCAATGAAGAGCGCCGCCGAGCCATCGCCGAGGAGGTGCAGCGTCTACTCGCTGCAGGCTTCATTCGGCCAATAAAATACTCCAAGTGGCTGGCAAACCCAGTCCTGGTCGAGAAGAAAAATGGGACCTGGAGGATGTGTATCGACTACACAAACTTAAACAACGCTTGCTCGAAGGAGCAATTCGTCCTCCCGCGGATCGACCAAATAATCGACTCCACCGCGGGCTCGGAGTCGCTGTGTTTCCTCGACGCCTACTCTGGGTACAACCAGATCAAAATGGCTATCGAGGACGAGAAAAAGACGGCGTTCATCACGCCATTCGGAGCCTTCTGCTACACCGCCATGACCTTCGGCCTCAAGAACGCTGGGGCGACCTACCAGCGGTGCATGCAGGAATGCCTTGCGAGCCAAATTGGCCGCAATATCCACGTCTACATCGACGACATGGTAGTGAAGTCCGCTCGCCAGGGCGACCTACTCGCCGACCTGGCGGAAACATTCGCCAACCTGCGGAAATACAAGATAAAGCTCAACCCAGGCAAATGCACCTTCGGTGTACCAGTAGGACAACTACTAGGCTACGTCGTCTCCAAGCGCGGGATCGAGGCGAACCCCACCAAGATCGACACGATCGCTCGACTCGGCAAACCCGAGTGCCTGCGCGACGTCCAGAAGCTGGCCCGGCGAGTCGCGGCTATCAGTCGCTTCATCCCCTGACTGGGCGAAAAGGCGATGCCCCTATACCGCCTGATGCGCAAGAACCCCACCTTCCAGTGGGACAAGGAGGCGGACGACGCGCTCCGCGACCTCAAGAAGGTGCTACTAGCAGCACCGCTACTCGCTGACCCCGTCGACAAAGAACCCATGCTGGTCTACGTCGCGGCTTCCGAGCGCGTCGTCAGTGCTGTCATGGTCGTCGAGCGGCCAGAGGAAGGAAAGGAGCGCCCAGTACAGCGACCGGTGTACTATATCAGCGAGGTCCTCACCGAGTCGCGCCAGCGATACCCGCAATACCAGAAACTGGTATACGCGGTCTTCAGAGCACAGCGGCGACTACCGCACTACTTCCAGGAGCACCCGATCACGGTCGTCTCCTCAGCACCGTTGCAGGACATCATCCGCAACCGTGAGGCGACCGGGCGAGTCGCCAAGTGGGCCGTCGAAATCAGCGTCCACAACATCAAGTACGAGCCATGCAAAGCGATCAAGTCGCAGGCTCTCGCGGACTTCATCGCTGACTGGGAAGAGGCCCAGTAGCCAGAAAAGCTATCATACCTCCACTATTGGAGCCTGCACTTCGAGGGCTCCAAGAATGCAGACGACGCAGTAGCAGGGATCGTGCTGACCTCCCCGAAGGGCGACAAGCTCCGCTACGTCCTCTTCCTCGACTTCACCCCCTGCACCAACAACATGGCCGAGTACGAGGCACTACTCCACGGCATGTGAGCTGCCAAGGAGATGAATGTCAACTGCCTACGCTGCTACGGAGACTCCGACCTCAACGTTGGGCAAGTCGCTGGCACCTGCGACGCCGTCTCTCCCACCATGGCAGCATACCGCCAAGCAGTGGACAAGCTGGGCGGACACTTCGCAGGCTACTCCGTCGAGTGGATTGACAGGCGGAAGAACGAGGAGGCCGACGCACTCTCTCGCATTGGGGAGGCTCGACTCGCACCACCCTCCGGCGTCTTCCTTGACACGATCACCAAGCCGTCCGTCTCTCCCCCAAGGGAGATCGACATCGGAGTCCCGCTGCAACCAGAGGCAGCCCTGGTCGCACTCATCGCCGAGCCAGAAGACTGGACTAGGCTATACATCGCCTACCTGGAGGGAGGCACCTTGCCGGCAGACGAAACAGACGCCCGGATGGTAGCGCGACACTGCAAATCCTTCGTCATCATCGACGGCGAGTTCCACAAGCGCAGCGTGACCGGCGTGTTCCAACGCTACGTCCAACCCGCCGAAGGACGCAAAATCCTCCACGACATCCACTCCGGCGATTGCGGCCACCACGCCGGCGCCCGCTCTCTGGTCGCAAAGGCTATGCGGCACAGTTTCTACTGGCCCACCGCACACGCAGACGCCGTCGACATTGTCCAGCGGTGCGCCGGGTGCCAGAAGTACGCCAACTAGACACACGTGCCGAGCTCAGCGCTCAAGACAATCCCCATCACCTGGACATTCGCCGTGTGGGGTATGGACATGGTAGGCCCTTTCAATAAGGACCCCTCCGGCTACACCCACCTCCTGGTCGCGGTCGACAAATTCACAAAGTGGGTGTAGGCCAAGCCAGTCCGGAAATGCGACGGGAAGACCGCTACCAAATTCCTACGCGAGCTCATATATCACTATGGGTTCCCAAACAGCATCATCACGGACAATGGCACCAACTTCGCCAAAGGAGCCATGGCCGAGTTCTACGAGGAACATCACATCCGACTCGACCTCGCGTCAGTCGCCCACCCGGAGTCCAACGGCCAGGCGGAACGGGCCAACCAGAGCATCCTCCACGGCCTGAAGCTGCAGCTCCAAGTACCACTCGAGCGCACAGCCGGGTGCTGGGTTGAGGAGCTACCCTCCGTCATCTGGGGTATCCGCACCTCGGTCAACAGGTCGACAGGGTTCACCCCCTTCTTCATGGTGTATGGCGCCGAGGCAGTCATGCCCATCGACCTAGAGCACGACTCGCCAAGGGTCGTCCACTACACGGAGGCTGCGAACGAACTCGCACGTCAGGATGGATTCGATCAACTCGACGAGGCACGCAACCTAGCTCGCTCCCGCACTGCCATCTACCCGCAAGGACTCCGCCGCTACCATAGCCGGTGGGTGAAAACTCGCACCTTCCAGGAAGGAGACCTGGTGCTACGCCTCATCCAGGACAAGAAGGGCATGCACAAGCTCTCCCCCCGTGGGAGGGACCATTCGCCATCGGGCGAGTACTCGGCAACGACGCCTACTACCTCACCGACGTCCGTGGAGACGGGAAACTCGACGTCAAGCGACCGTGGAATGTAAACCTCCTACGGAAGTTCTATTCCTAGAACTCCATACATGTACCCTCCACTAGCTATGAAATAAAATATATTGGTTACCGCAAATTGCGTCTACTCTCCGTGTCTTGTGCCACTCGCACTCGTAATAACAGCGTCAAGCTAACTGCAGAAGTCAACCTCTGGTACAGCGGCCGGAACGGCCAAGTAGTGCGTTACGAGGGCACTGGGTCACCCCAGGACTCGCCACGTCCACGAAAAACGCCTACCCGGAGCCCCATTGGAGTCGCCTAGCTCGACTGGCTTAACGAGCCAAGACAACTGCCCTCGCTCCTCACAGCGACCACGATCCTCCGCATCCTCGACATAGCGACTCGAACGGACAAATACCACGCTCGGGGACTGACGACCAGTTAAGCTCGCGCGGCTAGGGAAAACGCCAAGTATGAGAGAGTGCCCAGGACTCGCCATGCGACTGACCCGACGGGCCAGGTAGGAGTGATGCGCTCACTCTGACGCGCCCAGTCCTCACCCACCCTAGAGCTGCTACTAGAACAACCAAGTACCACGCTTGGGGACTCGGCCACCCAACCTCGTTCGCGCAAGGGAAAACGGTGAAGTAAAGAGCACTCATGGGAGTCGCCCTACGACTGGCTTTCCAAGCTCGGGCGAGTCGACCTCAATAACAAAACGCTCAAAACCACAAACACATAACAAACGAGGTAAACCCCATAAAAAGGGCGGACGCGCTCGGGTACTCGTTCAATCATCAATCACAATCGCAAGACAATTCACAAAATAACGCGAAATCCCATTATAGCAGACCAAAGTTGTTACAAAATACAAGTTGCGCCCAATGGCCGAACTGCTACTAACGCCCCAAGGCACAATTTTTTATTCCGCAGGCTTCGATATCGACTCGCCGCCACCCTTGCCGTTGCGAATGAAGGGAGTGTACGGGTTCGATGGGTATGTCGTCAGCTCACCCGCCATTGCTGCACGGAAGGGCTGCTCGATCTTGAAGTCCCGGTGCGGCAGATCGGGGTCGTTGGGCACGACGATCGTCTCCTGATAGGGAAGGAGGTCGCCCATCGCCCAGACACGATCGGAGTATACCGCGGCACGGTCCGTCAGCTTCAGCACCTGGGCAATCTCCACCGAGCCCGTCGACGATGGGTAGCCACTCGTCACGTCGTCCAGATCAAAATCCTCCGGGGAGTGGGCAAGCCCAAGGCTAAGCGCCGTCGCTGCCCCGCGCCGGAACACCGACCGCGTCATAAACTCGACGACTGACGGCGCCTTCTCCAGATACCGCCACACTTTGATGAGGTCGCTGGGAATCACTTCCGTGGGCGACATCTCCTGAAGATACGCCCAAATGCAAGCCGCAGACAACGTGGCCGAGTCGACCAGAGTGGCCACACACTGTCGTGCGTCGTACGGCTGCGCCTCTTCCGAGCTGTCGATAATCCGACCTGTGGATAGAGGGTGGCAGTGAGTACAACAAAGATCACGCAATGCAGCTACTACAGGCAGAGGCAGGCACACTTACCAATCAAAGGACGACAGAGACCCATGATGAAGCTTTGAAGAGAGGAGTAGTCGTCTTGTAGCCCAGCAACGAGGGCGTCAGAGACCTTACGCTCTTCAGCGGCGGCCGTAATAGCAGCCTTGGCTCGCCCATCCGCCGAACTCGCCTCCTCCTTCGCTTCCTTAAGCTCGCGCTCAAGGTCGGCGATCCGCTTCTCAGCCGAACTCAACGCAGATTGCGCCGCCGTCAGGTCACTCGCCGGGACAAGGCCCTGGCGGACCTCCTCTGCCTTTGCAGCAGTCGCCTGGAGTGCCTTGTTCGCCTCTTGGATGGCAACAAGGTCCTTCTCCGTGCGACACTTCGCAGCGAGCCGATCAGCTGATTTACGCTGCAAACCCTGTGCAAAAGTCAGACAGTTAACAACAACGGAATCCTAAGCGCCCACCCGCTGAAATTCAGCGACTGGACACTCGAGGACTGGAGATCAAAAATCCTAAGTGCCCACCCGCTGAAATTCAGCGACTGGACACTCTGGGACTGGAGATCAAAAATCCTAGGTTCCCACCCGCTAAAATTCAGCGACTGTGCACTCGGGGACTGGGCGCGAGAAATAAAATCAAAACACCAAAAGAATCTGACCACTGCAATTCAGTGGCCCGATCCTCGGGGACTGGACATACCTAGATGGCTGCGCCAAGCATGCCATGGAGCGGTAGCACGTCCACGGATGCGAGAAGAGCCGGAGTGTGCCCGCGACGCTGCTCGATCTCCGTTTCGGCGACCCCAGGTACGCGGCTGGATGGCGTGGTACCCCAAAAGAGGCCGGCTCGGCCACCCCAGGCGAGGAAGCACCCTCCTTGATCGTCAAGGCCGCCTCCGTCGCAGGATCACTCGGAGCATTCGTCGTGTCGTCAGACACCGTGATGACATCGTCTCCCTTGGCCTTCTTGGCACTGTCTGTGCGGGCATCGACCTCATCAGCCTTCCTCTTCCAAGAGGGATCCTCCTCGGCGACGACTGGCGGCACTTTGGCGACGGACGGGTGGCCTATCTTTTTAACTCCAGTCCTGCAAATTGATTACATGAGCAAAGTGGTCCGAGTACAATGAAAAGCAAGGCAGGTAAACAAAACTCACTTGGCGACTGGTATGAACCGCAGCCCCGTGCGGATGCTAGCCGGCTTCTCCAGTTCGGGGCCCAGTTTCCGACTGAGGCCCATCTCCAGAGCATCATGCTCCCAAGACACGGACGGCCTCTTCGTTGACGAGGCCGCGATAGGAGCCTCCAAAATGATCTCGGCAGGAGGTCTCCTCGGAGGCGAAGCTGCCGCGGCTAGAGCAGCCCCCAACCTAGAGACTAGGGCGAATGGGGGGGGAAGCGAGGCCAGAGGTACCTCACTCAGAGCGGTAGTGTCATCCGGTGTTGCCATCGTCTGCGGTGCTTCATCCCTGGCCAGGCTGGTGCTGTCGGAGCTACTCGCCGAACGAGGCGGAGATGCCTGTTTCGCCGGCTTCGTCTTCCTCTTCGGAGGGGCCTTCACTTCCTTCTTCTTCTTTTTCGACGGAGTGGCCTCGCGACGCGGCGAGTGCTTGGGAAGCTCGTCGTCGTCATCGTCATGGCGTTCAAGGCTTCTACTCGCCTCGAGTTCGCGCTGACGCTGCCCGCGAGTTTTGCGAACTAGTGGGGCAGCCTCTTCCTCGGACTCGTAGTCATCGTCGCTCCTGTCGCTCTCGACGCCGCCCTTGGCAGGAGGCAATTCGCCCCCGTCCTGGACGGACGAGCTCGAATTCTCGTCTTCCGCGGGAGGAAGCCACCCTTCCACCACTTGAAATAACTGCAGTAGGCATGAGACAATATTAGTATGACCGCGATAGCATCAACTGCGACTGCGAATGGTACACAGTGACTTACCGTCGGGGCTGGATGCTTCGCGGTGTAGGGGGCGACCCCAGCCTTCACGTCCAGGTACACTGCCTGGGTGATCTTCTTCAACGCCGGGACGTAGTCCTCGAGTTTCCACTCGGCGAGGCAGGATTTCGTCGAGTCTTCCCGACCCGTATACTCGTACATGTAATGGTCACGGCGGGCCAGGGGAACGAGTCGCCGCCCAAGCCAACAGTTATACAAATTGATGGTCTGAAGACCCTTCTTCTTCAGGCCGCGGATAGTTTGAAGCATCTCATCCACAACCATCCGCTGGTCTACTGGGAGCTTGCCGACTTGGAGTCGGCGCGGTTCGGGCCGGTCGGCGGAGTACCTTGGGATCACCACCTCGCTGTCTGGAGTCACCTCGGTGACGTAAAACCAGGACTTCTTCCACTCGCTCGCCGCCTTGGCAGCTAGCATCAGGTCAAAGAAGGAGGCCTTCGACTTCAACTGAAACGTCAGGCCACCCGCGGCAAGCATTGGGCCGCCTGCTTCTTTGCGACTAATCCTCCCATGGAACAAATCTTGCCATAGGGGGAAGTAGGGACTGCAGCCTAGGTAGCACTCGCAGAACGCCACGAAAATGGCGAGCTGCTCGATACTGTGCGGGCCCAGGTCCGACGGCTGGATCCCGTAGAACGTGCAGAAGCGCCGGAAGAAGAGAGACGTGGGGAACCCCAACCCCCGTTCCAGATGGCTGGTGAAGCAAACGAATTCTCCCTCGCGCGGATCCGGAGTCACCTCTCCGGCCGCGGGGATGCGCCACCTGCCAGCGCGCAGGATTCTGGCCTCGTCGACGGATGCCACTAGCGCTCTTGTGCACTTGGACCTGCCCCATGGTTCGGTGGAGGGGGCCATTGGCGGAAAGGTTCGTGGAGGTCGGGGGATTTTGGATCGGTTGGATCGCGATGCGGAGGAGAACAGAGATGGGCGAAATCGGAGGAAGTGGTGAAGGAATGACTCCCCGATCGCCTACCATTTCCTTTATATAGCGGTTGTTACCCGCCAAATCAGGGAGCCGTTACCACGCGGTGATTACGCCAAAGTTACCGTTGGATTGCCCCAATGGCTAGTTTTGACTGCGTCTGACGGTCCAACTTCATCCATTCGACTCGCCGACCCAATCACTACAACAGTGACTAGCTATTTCGCTGACCCGTTCGCCGAGCTGCGACCCGATTAACCACTGTCATTGTGACCAGAGTAATTAGTTTTTTCCTTTATTCAGGAGCCCGCCACCGATTCGACTGGGCGTCCGCATTGGACCCGTATACTCCGACTGCCAACGAACACCTACGCCCAATCTACGATGGCCTCGGGGACTACTGATGGGGATATGCCTACCGGGGTATACCCAGCAGGACGTTTCCGACTGGCCTAGGAACTGGCGAGTGGGCCTGCAGGACGGCGACTGGATCAAGACCTGGCGTGGATCCAAGCGACTGGAAGCTGAAGGCCCAGGAGAGTAGATAGGCCCAATCGGTTTAGGTTAAACGAGTGCCGAAGCCTTAACTGATTCGGTTGAGATATGTAAACCCTAGGGGTGAGTCTATATAAACCTCCCTACAGGGCGTGTAGAGGATACGTTCCATCATCCACCCAAGCGACTCGCCGCCTAGCCGTCGAGCTCGCCCCTTTGTACTTCCATCATAATACAATCTAGCAGGAGTAGGTCTTTACCCTCCATGGGCCGAACCTGGGTAAAACCCTGTGTCTCCGCCCTCATCTCGCACCGCAGATGGCTGGCCGCCCATGCCCTTCGTTCTACTACTCGCTGCCGATTGCAGCATCTGCCGTGGGCATTCCCACGACAGCTGCCGACTCAGCTACCACGACTGGCTCAACCTCCAAGGTTTTTGTCGACTCGCTACTAGCCGGTTCCTCTCTAATTTCTTCGAGCTGTGATGGGGATATGCCTACTGGGGTATGCCCAGCAGGACGTTTCCTATTGGCCCAAGCTGCCAGCGAGTGGGCCTGCAGGACGGCAACTGGATCGAGACTTGGTGAGGACTCAGGCGACTGGAGGCTGGAGGCCCAGAAGCGTAGCTAGGTCCAGTCGGACTAGATCAAAGCCCCTCTGAATCCTTAAGTAATTTGGTTGTAGATCTGTAAACCCTAGCGAGGTGAGCCTATATAAACCTCCCTAGGGTACACATAGAGGAGACATTCCATTATACACCCAAGCGACTCGCCGCCTAGTCGTCGAGCTCGCCCTTGTACTCTCACCATAATACAATCTAGCAGGAGTAGGTCTTTATCCTCCGGGGGGCCGAACCTGGGTAAACCCTTGTGTCTCCGCCCTCATCTCGCACCACAGATGGCTGGCCACCCTTGCCCCATGTTCTACTACTCGCTGCCAATTGCAGCATCTGCCGTGGCCATTCCCACGACAGTGGCGCCCACCGTGGGGCCTGGCCGGTTAAGACGGTGTTCTGCGGCGAGATCCAATCTGCCCATCAACGAGACGATCGCCACTGGCCGCATGATCGCGATCGGCGAGATCCTCCAGATCTTGCCGAGCAGCTACGTCCTAGTGGCACGCCACGTTACGCACAGCGTGATCTTGCCGGTCGACACGATCAGCCTCTTCGTCGGCCTCACCAACATCATCGTTTCGGAGGACTCGGCTCGCATCCGCGAGTCGCCGCCATGCGACCAGCTCTCTGAGAGCCAGGTCCGCTCGATCCACTGCCTCGCCTCCGAGTACGAATCAGCCCACAACAACGTGGCCGAAACCTCCATGGCCGCGGGCAGTGTGGCCCTCAACGACGATGCAGACTCGGCGACCCCGGCGTCGGCTGCCGGATCCATCGTTGCCGCATCGCCCGCAGGATCCATCACCAAGGTCTCCAAAATGGGATACTTCGAGGACCCCACCATCCTCGGGATCTTTGACTTCGACTCCGGGTCGGAGAACTCTGCCGACCTCCACGACAGGACTGGTCGCCACGTCGCGACGTACATGGAGACTGGCGCCGACCCCCCACAAGACCCCTTTTCCACGCCGATCCCACCAAACGCAACGGCAAAAGAGGTCGAGGAACTCCGCCTTCGGCTGGAGGAGGCGGTCCGCAAAGAACAAGCCGAGCGCGAAAAATTTCGCCTCGAGCAGGTGACAGGGCAGGAGCTCTCGCGTTACCACCAACTCCGAATCAGGTCACGCCTGAACCCCACCATTCAGGGGCGCGCCCTGAACTCCGACGACGAGAACGACCCAACTCATGCAGCTGAGCATGCAATCTGTGAGAATGCGCCGCCAAGAGGGAGCTCCCGGCCCCCACCAGGAGCGACGGCCAACGGTGCCCCACCACCACCCAACCGCGCGCCCCTAGGGACCAACCAAGAATGTGGTCTCCTCGCGGGAGCGAGATGCAAACAGCCTCCCGTTGTTCTCCACTCGATGGACAATGTCGTCACGAGCCGAGCAGCGGTCGACAACATAAACGTAACCGGGGAAAGCGCCCTGCAGATCCAGTATGCCAAGGCTCTGCTCGCCAAGGCAGTCGAGCAACAAAACGCGGGCGCCGACTCACAGGGTAGGATGTACTCACGTTCGTCAGGCAGTAGGGCGGCCTCGAGCGGTCACCCAATGGTGGCAAACACCCTCAACTGCCCACCACCCGAGCCCCTGTAGCTCCAACATCGACCCGCGCACGCGGCACTCTCCACCAACGACCCGCGGCCGGCGAACAACTTCGTCACCGCCAACGGGCAGCCAGTCGACGCGCGCACCCACATCATCAACAACCAGAGCTGGCACGCACGCCACCCCGATGACCTGCAGCATACCCTTAACAACCGCCGCGATGGCAAACCAAGGGGATCGCTGAGTCGAGTCGGAACCCAGTGCTTTGGACCACGGCGAACTTCAAAGCGCCAAAGGAGATTGAGAAGTACGATCCCTCCTATGACCCGTCCGTGTGGCTCGATACCTACCTCATGGCAATGGGGATCGCTGGCCACACCGACCTGCTTGTCGCACGCTACCTCCCCCTGAAGATGGAGGGAGCGTGTAGACAATGGATCAACACCCTCCCTGTAGACAACATCGACTCCTAGGAGGAAATGCACAACGCCTTTGTCAGTCACTTCGAGGGTTCCTACACCCGCGCCAGCACCATCGAGGACCTGGAGCGATGCGCCCAGGGATCCCACGAGTCGACCCGCAGTTGGGTCCAACGGTGTCAAGACCTATGGTATAACGCGGCTGGAATCCACCCAGACACCGCGATCCACTGCTTCAACACCTCGTGCCGCTACGAGCCCCTGGTCGCCAAGCTCAAGCGAGTGTACAGCACACTCGACAACATATCGGACCTCTTGGAGATCGCCAAGCGGTACGTGGAGGAGGACCCAAACCAAGAAACCGATGACGAGATGGGAGGGAATCGCCGCACGAGCGTCCCCGACAACGGGAGGCGACCCAAGCTACGCTACAACAACACTCGCCTCACCGCAAGCGCCGCGATGATGGGCGAGTCGACTTCGTCGCCAACACCGGATATGCGCCGCGTGAACCCAAGAGCTTCCGCCACGACGGAGGCCAGCGTCGCGACGGCAGAAACTACAAGGAGAAGCCAAGGTTAGACCCCACGGCTCTCCTCAATCAACCCTGTGTGTTTCACAGCAGGGAAGGGAAGCCCGCCACGCACACGACCGCCGACTGCCATTCCCTCAAAGAGATCGAGAAGGCACGACGCGCACGGGAACACCCTGACAACAACCCGCCAAACGGCGGAAAATTCGGCAGCATCGCCGGCTCGCTCCACACCTTCACAGGCTTCAACACGAAGCGCGAGAAGAAGGTCATCGCCCACCCCGTCACTGTCAACGCGGTGTCCCAGATAGACATCCCCCAGTTCCTCAACTGGTCCGAGCAACCAATCACCTGGAGCCGCGAGGACCACTCGCCATGGATCGAATATCCGAGCCGAGTCGCCTTAGTGGTCAAGCCCAAGGTGGGGGACTATTGGCTCCCCAAGACGCTGATGGACGGTGGCAGCTCCATCAACATCCTATACTTGGACACATTCAGGCGACTGCTGCTCCCGCAGTCGATGATCGAGACGACCTACACCACCTTCCACGGCATCGTCCCCGGTCGGAAGGTGTACCCAATCGGCAAGGTGACGCTGCCAGTCACCTTTGGCACACCAGCAAACTTCTGCACCGAGCGGATCGTCTTTGAGCTGGTGCCGTTCAACAACCCCTACCACTATGTCCTGGGGCGCCAGGCATTCACCAAATTCATGGCAGCGCCCCACTACGCATACAACGCGATGAAGCTCCCCGGGCCATGTGGCATCATCACTGTCGATGGCGATCCCGACATGGCCACAGAATGGAGGCCAAGGGCGCCGATCTCGCCGATGCCATCATCGCGGCGGAGGCCAACCACGCCGAAGAGCTCGCCAAGTACGTGAGCGGGGTCAACAATGATGACCCCACCATACTCAAGAAGCCCAACTCAGAGGGTGGCAGCTCCACCGCCTTCGAGGCCAGACACACACTCGCACCGTCGAGCTGGTCCCAGGCTACTCTAGCCAGACGGTGACGATCGAGACGGGCATGAGCCCAGCATAGGAAGGCGCGCTCATCGAGTTCCTACGTGAGAATCGTGACATCTTCGCATGGAAGCCATCCGACATGCCTGGTGTCCCGAGGGAACTCGCTGAGCACAAACTGAATGCCGACCCCAAAGTGCGACCCATCAAGTAGTCGCTGCGGCCCTTCAATGAAGAGGGCCGCCGAGCAATCGCCGAGGAGGTGCAGCGTCTACTCGCTGCAGGCTTCATCCAGCCAATCAAATACTCCAAATGGCTGGCAAACCCAGTCCTGGTCGAGAAAAAAACGGGACCTGGAGAATGTGTATTGACTACACAAACCTCAACAGCGCCTGCCCCAAGGAGCAGTTTGTCCTCCCGTGGATCAACCAAATCATCGACTCAACCGCGGTTTCGGAGTCGCTATGCTTCCTTGATGCCTACTTTGGGTACAACCAGATCAAAATGGCAGTCGAGGACGAAGAGAAGACGGTGTTCATCACGCCATTCGGAGCCTTCTACTACACCGCCATGACCTTCGGCCTCAAGAACGCCGGGGCGACTTACCAAAGGTGGATGCAGGAGTGCCTTGCGAGCCAAATTGGCCCCAACATGCACGTCTACATCGACGACGTGGTGGTAAAATCCACTCGCCAGGGAGATCTGCTCGCCGACCTGGCGGAAACCTTCGCCAACCCGCGGAGGCACAAGATAAAGCTAAACCCAGGAAAGTGCACCTTCGGTGTACCTACTGGACAGCTGCTGGGATACGTCGTCTCCAAGCGCGGGATCGAGGTGAACCCCGCCAAGATCAACACGATCGCTCGGCTCGGCATACCCGAGTGCCTGCGATGTCCAGAAGTTGGCCGAGCGAGTCACGGCTCTCAGTCGCTTCATCCCCCGGCTAGGCGAGAAGGCAATGCCCCTCTACCGCCTAATGCGCAAGAACCCCACCTTCCAGTGGGACAAGGAGGCAGACGACGCACTCCACGCTCTCAAGGAGGTGCTGCTCGTAGCACCTCTACTCGCCACCCCCGTCGGCAAGGAGCCCATGCTGGTCTACGCCGCGGCTTCCGAGCTTGTCGTCAGCGCCATCATGGTCATCAAACGACTAGAGTAGGGCAAGGAGCGTCCGGTGTAGCGACCTGTATACTACATCAGTGAAGTCTTCACCGAGTCGCGCCAGCGCTACCCGCAATACCAAAAATTGGTATATGCGGTCTTCAGAGCACAGCGGCGTTTGCCGCACTACTTCCAGGAGCACCCAATAACGGTCGTCTCCTCAGCACCGTTGCAGGACATCATCCGCAACCGCGAGGCGACCGGGCGAGTCGCCAAGTGGGTCGTCGAGATCGGCGTCCACAACATAAGGTACGAGCCGCGCAAAGTGATCAAGTCACAGACTCTCGTAGACTTCCTCGCCGACTGGGAAGAGGCCCAGCAGCCAGAGAAGCTGCTATACCTCCATTACTGGAGCCTACACTTTGACAGCTCCAAGAACGCAAATGGCGCAGGAGCGGATATCGTGCTAACATCTCCGAAGGGCGACAAGCTCCGCTACGTCCTCTACCTCGACCTCACCCCCTGCACCAACAACATGGCAGAGTACGAGGCGCTACTCCACAGCATGCAGGCAACCAAGGATATGAACATCAATCGCTTGCGCTGCTATGGAGACTCCGACCTCGTCGCCTGGCAAGTCGCCGGCACCTGCGATGCAGTCTCCCCCACCATGGCGGCATACCGTCAAGCAGTGGACCATCTGGGAGGACACTTCGCAAGCTACTCCATCGAGTGGATCTACAGGCGGAAGAACGAGGAGGCTGACACACTCTCTCGCATCGGCTCGGCTCGACTCGCACCACCCGCCGGTGTCTTCCTCGACACCATCACCAAGCCCTCTGTCTCTCCCCTAAGGGAGATCGACATCGGAATTCTGCTGCAACCAGACGCATCCATGGTCGTACTAATCACTGAGCCAAGCGACTGGATCGTGCCATACGTCGCTTACCTGGAGGGAGGCACCCTACCCGCAGACGAAATGGAGGCCCGAATGATAGCACGCCGCTACAAATCCTTCGTCATCATCAACGGCGAGCTCCACAAGCGCAGCGTGACCAGCGCGTTCCAACGCTGCGTCCAACTCGCTGAAGGACGCAAGATCCTCCAGGACATCCACTCCGGCGACTGCGAACACCACGCTGGCGCCCGCTCTCTGGTTGCCAAGGCCATGCGACACGGCTTCTAATGGCTCACCGCACACGCCGACGCGGTCGACATTGTCCAGCGATGCATCGGGTGCCAGAAGTACGCCAACCAGACTCACGTACCGATCTCGGCGCTCAAGACAATCCCCATCACCTGGCCATTCGCCGTATGGGGCATGGATATGGTAGGACCCTTCAAGAAGGCCCCCTCCGGCTTCACCCACCTCCTAGTCGCAGCCGACAAATTCACAAAATGGGTGGAGGCCAAGCTAGTCTGCAAGTGTGACAGGAAGACCGCTACAAAATTCCTACGCGAGCTCATCTATCGCTACGGGTTCCCAAACAGCATCATCACGGACAACGACACCAACTTCGCCAAGGGAGCCATGGCCAAGTTCTGCGAGGAGCACAACATCCGACTTGACCTTGCCTCAGTCGCCAACCCAGAGTCCAATGGCCAGGCGGAACACGCCAACCAGAGCTTCCTCCATGGTCTGAAGCCACGGATACAAGTCCCACTCGAGCGCACCACCGGCATCCACACCTCCGTCAACAGGTCGACATGGTTCACCTCCTTCTTCATGGTTTACGGTGCCGAGGCAGTCATGCCAACCGACCTCGAGCACGACTCACCTAGGGTGGTCAACTACACAGAGGCCGACAACGAGCTTGCACGCCAAGACGGAGTCGACTAGCTCGACGAAGCACACGACCTAGCTCGTTCCTGCACCGCCATCTACCAGCAAGGGCTCTACTGCTACCACAGCCGACGAGTACAGACACGCACTTTCCAGGAAGGCGACTTGGTACTGCGTCTAATCCAGGACAAGAAAGGCATGCACAAGCTCTCACCCCCTTGGGAGGGACCATTTGCCATCGGGCAAGTCCTAGGCAACGACGCTTACGGCCTCACCGATGTTCGAGGCGATGGAAAACTCGACTTCAAGCAGCCATGGAATGTAAACCTCCTACGGAAGTTGTACTCTTAGAACTCCAGACATGTACCCCCTACCCGCTATGAAATAAAGCAGATCGATTCCCGCAAATTGTGTCTACTCTCCATGCCTTGTGCCACTCGCACTCGTAATAACAGCGTTACGCTATTCGCAGAAGTCAACTTTGGTAACACGACCGGCATGGCCAAGTAGTGCGGTACGAGGGCACTGGAAATATTCAGGCCTCATACCGTCCACGAAAAAAGCTAACCCGGAGCCCCATTGGAGTCGCCTAGCTCGACTGGATCCCCGAGCCAAGACGACTGCACTCGCTTCCCACAGCGACCAAGTCCTCCGCATCCTCGGCGTAGCGACTCGAACGGCAAAGCACCACGCTCGGGGACTGACACCAGACCAAAGAAGAGCGGCTAGGGAAAAATGCCAAGTAAGAGAGCGCGCCCAGGACTCGCCATGCGACTGATCTTATGGATCAGGCGGAGTGACGCGCCCAACACAACACGCTTAGTCCTCACCTATCTTGGGCATGCGACTAGAACAGCCAATACCACGCTCGAGGAATCAGCGACCCGACCCCGTTCGCGCTCAGGAAAACAGCCAAGTAAAGAGCACCCCTGGGAGTCACCACGCGACTGGCTTCCCGAGCCATGGCGAGTCGATCCTAACTCACTAACAGTTCACACAACATATAAAAATGAGGTTAACACCATAAAAAGGGCGAACGCGCTCGGGGACTCGTACAACCAACAATCAAATCACAAAAGCAATGACAAAATTACCCGACCATTCCTTCATAGCAGCAAAATTTGTTTCGCGTACAAGGAGAATTACATGGTTATCTTATACTAACGCCGAATGGCACAACATCCTATTCCGCAGGCTTTGATGAAGAAGCGCCACCATCCTTCCCGCTACGGATAAAGGGCACCCAGGGATTCGACGGGTACGTCGTGAGCTCGCCTGCCATTGCTGCACGAAATGATTGGCTACCTTGAAGTCGCGGTGCTTCGGCTTAGGGTCATTGGGGGCGACGACCGTTTCCTGATAGGGAATGAGGTCTCCCATCGCCCAAACGAGGTCGGAGTACACCGTGGCTCGGTCCGTCAGCTTCAACACCTCGGCAATCTCGACCGAGCCTGTTGACGAGGGGTACCCGCTCATGACGTCGTCAAGGTCAAAATCGTCGAGAAAATGTGCGAGCCCAAGGCTCAGCGTAGTCGCCGGTCCATGACGGAAGGCCGACCACGTCATGAACTCCACGACCGACGGGGCCTTCTCCAAATAGCGCCATACCTTGACGAGGTTGCTGGGGATCACCTCCGTGGGTGAGATCTCCTAAAGATATGCCCGGAGACAAGTCGCTGACAGCGCGGCTGAGTCGAACAGGGTGGTCACGCAATGCCGCGCGTCGTACGACTGCGCCTCTTCGGCATTATCAGTGATCCGGCCTGTAGCACACAAGCAAATAGTGAGCAAAGAACCAAAACCATAATGGGGTACACACGCTCGGAAAGTGGCTGAAGGAAGACTCACCAATCAGCGGGTGACGAGGTTTGATCTCATCAATGCCCATTGTTATGGACTTGGGTTTTGGAGAAGATGGGGATGCTGGAGATCGTGGAACGGTTAGCAAACAAGCAACACGGGGACACAAAGTTTACCCAGGTTCAGGCCCCCGGAGGGAAAACCCTACTCCTGCTTGTCTGCTCTTGATTACGGCGGAACCGAAAGTTACAGGGGTGCGCAGATGCAATCTGGCGTGGAGGTGTGTATGCGAAAGTATGAGTCGAGAGATATAGGTCGTGCCCTCCTGGCCCTTATATTGACTTAGGCAGGTCCCGGGCATAGACCTAGTCGGTTACAGGTTCTAGGGTTTTACCCCTTTGAATTTCCTATCTACTCTAGTCTTGCTCTCCAAGGATCCGAAGGCGTCGTGGGCCTGGGCCACCCGAAAGTCTTCATGGGCCGGCTTATATTTGCCGTGGGCCTTCCTTGGGCTGGACCAGGTATGCTGAGATCATGCACCCGCGGGGTATAACCATGTCAGTAGCCCCCGAGTGATCAGTCGAATCGTAGGTTCGGCTGAGGACTCTTCAATCTTTCGGGTGCAACTATGTATTTCAATAGTTCATGTGTAGGGATTGTTGATGCGTGTGCCTGACTCACCCGACGGATCAGGGTCAGTTGACTATCTTAGGACGAAACAACACGATCTTCCTCAGGTTCGAGTCCCTCAACTCGAACCCGGAACATATGCTGGCGTAATTCGACTTAGGCCACGGAGGACTTATAGGAGTGGAATTCCAGTGATTTTAACTGATGTACCCAACGCCTCCGTCGGGATTTTTCATCGCGCCTGCTGGCACGGGTTTATACTAACAGAGCGTAGTCGTGTGCGTTGCCAGGCCATTAGATGATATCTGTAGGTCTTTATCTTTGTTCGCAGACACAGCATCCGAATGTTTGTCACTGCGGAGGTGTTTCGGGTGGCCAAGGAGATCGTTGCTCACTCAGCGTTTTGTTGGGGCAGAGTTGCCGAAAAGTTTTTACATGTTGATCCGAAAGATCGCAGTCGAAGATTTCATAGGGTGCGCGACCAGCGCTCCCTATGGGAGTAGCCCCCGAGTGTCTATTCGAGTCGTAGACTCGAGCGGAGACTTTAGCTCAAACATTGTTAAGTTGTTAAGTCCGTAGGACACAAAATTTTCCGGATGCTTAAATCCATCCTCCCTATGGGAGTAGCCCCCGAGTCCGTAATGGAGTTGTAGACTCGATGTAGGACTCGAAGAAACAGTTCGCTTTTATTCATCTTTCGGGTGCGTGGCCAGCGCTCCTAATAGGAGTAGCCCCCGAGTATTTAGTCGAATCGTAGATTCGAGTGAGTACTCTTAGCTTTGAAGCCGAAGAAATTGTAGTTGTTGCTAGTATAGCTTTTGATGACATCAGTGCTGACGATCAATGACCTCAAGCGTCTGCTGAGCCAGAGATGACTTGACTGGACGAACGTGGGTCCCACTTGCTGACCTTGAATTGACCGGTCACGCGCGGCGTGAAGATAATTACGGCTTCTCCTCGATTTCCACGCGTAGTGGACGGCGTGGTAATGAAGGTTCGTTGTGATGCTAACACGTGTATGGCCAGATCTGCCATTGGCGTTAGGTCTTCTTGATGAACGGTTGCCGTGTATCGTCTTCGCCGTTATAATCATTGGGGAAGCTGCAGTTTGTTTTCACCGCATCTACTCTTGTTCTCACTGCCTCCTTGTGCTCTAGCAGTTCTTGCTGCGCGCTGGAATATCCTTCCACATTTCCATCTTCCCTTCTACGCGCTCATCGCCGGCGCCGCCGTAGCGCGATGGGGAAACCGAAGAAATCATCCTCTGCGGTTGGTACTAGCACCGCCGGAGGAAAGAAAGGCGCCACCGCTACCCGTGTCACCGACGGTGGTTGGCGGCGATTAGAGACGCGGGAGAGTGACCTCCGCAAACTTCACAAGCGGGGCTTGATCCCGTAGGATAGGGAGGCCGTCAGACTCCCCGGCAACGAGGTAATCCCCCGTCCCCCCGCTGGGTATCGGGTTATGTTTCTCGCCTTCGTTATGCGTGGGTTTTCCTTCCCAGTCCACGACTTCCTTCGTGGGCTGCTCTTCCTCTATGGCATCCAGCTGCATCATCTTTCACCCAATTCTCTTCTTCATGTTGCTTGTTTTATCACTTTCTGCGAGTGCTGGCTCGGCATTGAGCCGCACTTCGGCCTCTTCCGGAAACTTTATTCCGTGAAGAGGCAGTCTGGTTCGGATGGTGTATATCCCATTGGGGATTGCATCATCTCCCTCAGGCCCAATCTTCTTTTCTTTTCCTTTTCCATGTCCGAATCTGTTCAGCACTGGCGGAGGCGATGGTTTTATATCCGCGACTCCATAGTGCCTGGGCAAGATTTTGGTCTTGCTCCTTTTGACCCCTCCCAAAAGATTGAGCCGAAAAGGTCTTGGAAAAACTAGATCTTGGATGGCGAGGAGGCGGAGATAGAGGCGCTATATCGTCGGGTGGAGGATCTCCAATTGATTCCGGAGAAGGAAGTTAATGGTGTGGATATCATTCACACCTTCCTCGAGCGTCGGGTGCAGCCACTCCAGGCTAGGGTGCACCCATTGTTGCTTTATACTGGCCGGCGTGATCCGACGAGGGTGTCGGCCGAGAAAATCTCCGAGGGGGATCTTGACAGGGCCCTTCGCTCGCTGCTGAAGTTCAAGGCCGGAGAGAAAATCCCGGGGAAGTTGCTGACTCCGCCGTTTTCTTCGACGTTGGCTGTGCCACAGGTGTAGATTCGTGCGGGTAGCGCTTTTCGTCGACTGCGTATTTATTTTCCTTTGTTTGCTAACAAAGTCCCTTCTTGTTTTGCAGAGCTTCAAGGTGCCAGGCATGGTACCGCCATTGCCTGAAAAATGTCCGAATGCCCCGGATAATGACGTGGTGGATTCCGTGTCCGAGCTGCCGTCGGCGCGATCTCCAGCGGAAGATGCCGACGAGTCGAGCGAGGACCATACGCGCAAACGATCATGGAGCTCCAGCGAGTCTTTGGATGCCTCGACTCCTACGACTCCTAGGAACCCTCTGTGCCTTGAGCGTCACAGTGACGGGCATGGAGGCTCTTCCTCCCCTCTTCATGCCATTCCTGTGTGGGCTGTAGCACCGCACCCGCCAGTGAAGCGGAAGAAGGAAGAAAAGAAGGAAGAGAAAAAGGAGGAGAAGAAGGGGGAGAAGAGAGCCCGAAGGAATCCTCTTGTCTTCGACCTGAGCTCGCTGGACTCGTAAGCTTCTGTTATACCGCTGTCCTTTTTCCTGTTGACTTTTGTGCTAATTTTTTTGTGTGCAGGCATTCCTCCCACGACTCCTCCAGCGATGGTGCTCGGGAGATGATGGGAGAGTTGAAGGTCGCGTCTCCTCCTCCTCAGACGGTGGCAACTTCGGGGGGCGTTGCTCCGAATCCTCCTCTGCAGGAGGTGCAGGTGGTTGCGCCTCAGAATTTCGCCAGCGGGCCTTCGGCGTCACCGTTGGATCATGTAAGTCGTCTGTCGCGGGGGGAGCCCCCGAGCGTATATAAAAGAGTTATCTTATTTTGTTCTTCGAGTTTTGGGGGGAGCCCCCAAGTGTTTTCGTGTGAGTCTTTTTCTTCTGCTTTCTCCTGTTGGGTGTAGCCCCCAAGTCCTTTTTCTGACTGGTGGTTCTTCTTCCTGCAGCCTTTTGTGCTGGAAGCCAAGCGACTGGTGCAGGAGCGCCTGGTGCTGGAGGCCAACCTCCAACAGCTTCAAGGTACCGTATGCTTTTGGTGCTTTTTTTTGTCCCGCTTTCTGACATTTGCTTGCTTTGAATGCATAGGAGCATAATACCTCTCTCCGTGAGATCGACGCTCTCAAGAAGATCCTTGGTGAAGCAAAGAAGAAGGATGAGGACGCTGCTGGTGCGAAGGAGTGCCTTGAGCTGGAGCTGGCCAAGACAGCCGAAGCTAAGGAGCGTCTGCAGAAGGAGGCTATAGACCACGAGGAGTAGCTTGCCATGGCTGCGACTACGCATGAAAGAGAGGTGGCGGGCAAGCTCATGGCTGCTGCCAAGGCTGTTTCGGGTGAGTACCTTACTGTTGCTTCTGTCTTTTCGTTTCCTTGTCTTTCTTCTATGCTACTTTCTTCATTCCTTCTCTTTTTGTCTCAGATGCCGCAGGCATCGAGTTTGACCGCGGCGCTCTGGAGCATGGGAGTGCTCTAGATGATGCTACTGCGGCGGTCGAAGATCGCTGCAGCACCGTCGTCAACTCTCTTGCCAAGGCGAAGGAGGTTCTTGGACGCTTCTACAAGGAGCTTGTCCCCAAGGGCATGGCCCTTGATGATGTTGACGCCCTGGCGGAGGCTTTGTCAGCCGAAGCGCCTGCGGCGTACAAGCGCAAGCAGAAGGGCGTCAGCGCGTCCGTCGGGCTGGCGATGGCCTTGGCGGCTGGAGCGGAGCTAGACCTTCCCCAGATCACCTCCCGGATGCCGACGACCGCGGATGAATCCGAGGTAGCTTTTGCTGCCTATTCTGCTCGCCGCAAGCGATATGGGCCAAAGCTCATTGATCTGCTGTCTGAGTATGCGCTGCGGCAACAGGGGAGGCCAAGGCGAGGCAATCCGGCTCCGAGGCTACTCAGGGTGCCGCGTCTTAGGCATTGTAGATGTAGGATAGGTTGTAGTCTTCTTTTGCTGTAAATATTGTGAGGAACGCAATCATTGTGCCACGTAGTGGCCTTTATATGCTTAATGAACTCTGCTGAGTTGTGCTCTTCTCTGTCTGAATGTTTATGTCCTTTGCTTTTCTGCTGTGCTAGGTTCCTTCGGGTGCTGACCCCGTTGACACCTCGCCTGCAGCGCAGCTGCGTCCATCTTTGGATGATTCCTCGCAACTCGCTTTTCTTCGGGACCGTGTTCGTAGTCTTGAGAGGGAGTTTCTTGGGTTGCGTGGTCACGCCGATGTTTGGAAGTCCAAGGCGGATCGCGGTGTAGCCAGAGAGGAGTACTTGATGGCGGAACTGCTTCGGCTATCTGAACAGCTTCAATGTAAGTTGTTCTTTGTTTCGAGCTGCAGCTTAGTTCTTCGAATGAGCCTGCGGGCCTTGCCTCTTATTTTGTGCAATTGTCGCAGGTGCTAACCTTGCTCCGAGGGAAGAGAAGGAGCGTGTCGCTGTTCGGGTCAATTGCTTGACTCAACATGACATGGAGGCTGGAGGCTTCTTCTGGATGGATCGTGACCGCGCCATGGCTGTGGTGACGGTGCAGGATCGTGTGCACCAGGTTTCGCGGGTGCTTCGTCAGGTGCAGACGTCGCTTGCCTCGGTGTTGCATGTCATGTTTCCATTGGATGCCGTGCCAACAAGCCTTGCGGGTCTTCTGTCGAAGTTTCAGAGCGTGAGCAATGTCAAGGAGTTGGTGCGGCAACAGCTCGTCCCGGGCGTGAAGGCTTCTTTGTCCCTTGTGAGGCTGCACCGGCCTGATGTAGATTTGTCTGTTGTAGCAGCTGGGCCACCTCTTCGGCCGGATGGTGGCGAGTGGGATATGCGTCCGCATTATGCGGCTGTAAGGCAGTATGCCGAACAGGTAGTAGATTTGTTTGAGCAGCGTGCTCAAGTTATTCTTCAGAATAGGTAGTACCTGTAAAAGAGATAGATGTAAAATTTGTATATTTCGACTGGGTGTGTTCTGCCCTTTGTTATAAAGGTTTATGTTTATTGTGAGCACGTAGTGCTTTGTTTGAGTACGTGTCCTTTTCGTTTGCCTGACATTGTCAGCTACTCAGGTGTACACGTGTGATCCTCGTCGATGAAATCGTGAGGTTGGGGGAGCCCCCGAGTGCGTTTGTAGCATAAAGTAAAGTTGCAAGTAGCGAACAAGATTTTGGGGTGGAACACTTAGCTTTATTTATATCGTAATGGAGGAAGTACATTGTTTGGCTGAATAGCCTTGGCTGAAAAGCCTTATTGAAAGTAAAAGGGGTAGGTATCTATGGGTAGAATCGCCGCAAGTGTGCGATGTTCCATGGGTTGGAGTATGCGACTCTGGACTCCACGTGCTTGAGGCGATAGGCGCCACCTGGGATGACTTCGGTGATAACGTAGGGTCCTTCCCATGGCGACTCGAATTTCTTCGGTCGCTCTTGCTTGAGTCGCAAGACGAGGTCTCGTTCGACGAAGGACCTTGGGCGTAGCCGTCGGCTGTGGTAGTTGCGGAGACTCTGCTGGTACACCGCTGATCGAGCTGCTGCTACGTCTCTTGCTTCGTCGAGTGTGTCCATGGCGTCTTCGAGTGCAGCCGTGGATTCGGCTTCGCTGTAAGCGACGACCCGGGGGGCCTTGTTGGCGTACTTCGGATGGTATCACGGCTTCTGCTCCGTGCACCATGAAGAACGGTGTGTAGCCGGTGGAGATGTTTGGCGTAGTACGCAAACTCCATAGGACGGATGGCAGCTCTTTCGTCCAGGCTCCGGCCTTTCGTTCGAGTGGGCTCATGAGGCACTTTTTGATGCCAGCGCCGATTAGACCGTTGGCCTTTTCCACCTGCCCGTTTGTTTGTGGGTGCGCCACTGAGGCGTACGTGATGTTGATCCTGAGGCCTTCGCAGAAGTCCTGGAATTCCTTGGAGATGAAGTTTGATCCATTGTCGGTGATGATGTTGTGCGGTATGCCGAACCTGTAGACAATGGACTCGAAGAATTTGATGGAGGTCTTGCCCTTTTGGTTGGTGACCGGCATGGCCTCGACCCACTTGGTGAATTTATCGACTGTGACCAAGAGGTAAACATGCCCCCCTTTCGAGGATTTTGGCAGTTTGCCGATCATGTCGAGGCCCCATTGGGCAAAGGGCCAGGCTATAGGTATTGGCCTGAGCTCTGATCCAGGTGCGTGTGGTTTGTCAGCGAACCTTTGGCACCCGTTGCATCTTCGGATGATGTCCTTTGCGTCGCTCATGGCCGTTGGCCAGTAGAATCCAGCTTGTAGAGCTTTGGCGACAAGGGAGCGGCTGCCTGCGTGATGGCCGCAGATGCCCTCGTGGATGTCTTGGAGGATGGCTTTCCCGTCACCGATTGTGACACACCTTTGTAGTACACCCGTAATACTGCGCTTGTACAGCTCGCCATTGATGATGGTGAAGGCTTTTGACCGACGAGATATGCGCCGGGCATCTATCGGGCTGTCAGGCAGTTCTCCGTTTATCAGGAACTGGAGGTACGGTCGCGTCCAAGTTTCTTCAACTGCCATGACCAGCATCAGGTGGACCATAGCGATCTCTGTGTCCAGCTTCTCGGGTCCTTCCTGTCCTTCGGGTAGCGTAGCCCCCGAGTGTTCTGCTTCTTCGGGTGATCCCTTGGGGAATTTCCGCTTGATGGATGGCATGCAGGTCTGTTCGAGGAACATGCCCGGTGGCACCTTTGCGCAGGTGGAGCCGATGTTGGCGAGTCTGTCGGCTTCCTCGTTGCTTTCTCTTCCAACGTGCCGAAGCTCGCAGCCGTCGAATTTTCCTTCGAGTGCGTTGTAGAGTGCGTGGTACGCGATCATGTTTTCGGTGTGTGCGTCGCACTCATTCATCGTCTGCTGGACGACGAGGTTGGAGTCACCGTAGATGACCAGGCGCGTTTCTCGCCGCAGATCTTTGCCATCCTCATGCCATGGATGAGGGCTTCGTATTCAGCCTCGTTGTTGGAGGCTCGGAATTTCATCCGGAGGACGTACTTCATCTGGTCACCCTGCGGGGAGGTCAGTATGACCCCGGCTCCTGCTCCAGCTTCACGCTTGGAGCCGTCGAAGTGCATTGTCCATGACTGCGACATGTCTGGGGTGTCTGGCAGCTGTAGCTCCATCCAATGTACGAGGAAGTCCGGGAGGACTTGAGATTTGATTGCGAGTCGCTTCTCGTAGATGATGTCCAGTGTTGACAGCTCGATGCCCCACAGGGCCACGCGTCCTGTGGCCTCTGGGTTATTCAGGATGCTGTTCAGGGGTGCCTCGTTGACGACCATCACCTGGTGTTCCTGGAAGTAATGGCTTAGCCGTCATGAACACGCCGTAGGCGAGCTTCTGGTAGTGAGGATACCTCTGCTTTGTTGGTGTCAGTACCTCACTGAGGTAATAGATTGGGCGTTGGACCCCGTGGGTCTTGCCTTCTTCGGGTCGTTCGACCACTAGTACGGTGCTGACCACCTGGTGTGTGGCTGCTATGTACAGCAGCAGAGGCTCGCGCTCCTTTGGCGTGACTAGGACGGGCGAGGTGGAGAGTAGCCGTTTGAGACTTTCGAATGTGTCGTCGCCTTCGGGCGTCCACTCGAATTTATCTGGTAGCAGCTGGTAGAATGGCAGCGCCTTCTCGCCCATGCGGCTGATGAATCTGCTCAATACCGCTATTCGTCCTGCAAGCTGCTGGACACCCTTGAGGTTTTTCGGCTTCTCCATTGCCATGATGACTGTGATTTTCTTCGGGTTCGCCTTGATCCCTCACTGAGAGATGAAATACCCAAGCAGCTGACCCGATGGGACGCCGAAGGCGCACTTTTCGGGGTTGAGTTTGATCCTGTAGCGGTCGAGGTTGTCGAATGTCTTGCGGAGATCGTCGATAAGCGTCCTCGCCTCCCTGGTTTTTATGACTATGTCGTCGACATAGACTTGAACATTGCGATCGATCTGGTCCTTGAGGCATGCCTGCATGCATCGCTGGTACGTGGCACCTGCGTTCTTTAGCCCGAAGGGCATTGTGTTGTAGCAGAACACTCCGAATGGTGTTATAAATGCCGTTTTCTCCTGATCCTTGACCTTGAGTCGAATTTGATTGTGGCCTGAGTAGGCGTCGAGGAAGGAGAGTTTCTCGCAACCTGCAGTCGAATCGATGATCTGATCGATCCGAGGAAGAGGGAAGTAGTCCTTTGGGCAGTGCTTGTTTAGCGACGTAAAATCCACGCACATCCGTAGGATGTCCGTGTCCTTTTTTGGGACCATCACTGTATTTGAAAGCCACTCGCTTTCTTTGATTTCCCTGATGAAGTCTGCAGCGAGTAGCCTATTGATTTCTTTGCCAATAGCTTCGGCTCATAGCTCGGACAGTCTCCGGATGGACTGCTTGACTGGCTTGGTGTCTGGGAAGATGTTGACTGCGTGCTTGGCGAATTCCCTGGGAACTCCTGGCATGTCCGCAGGACACCAGGAGAAGATTTCCAAGCGCTCACGGGGGAATTCGACAAGCGCGCCTTCCTATGCGGGGCTGAGGTCGTTGGCGATCAGCGCCGTCTTGGAGGCATCTGTCGGGTGGACCTGCACCTTCTTTGTGTTGACGGTGGAGTCGAAAGACATGTCTGGTGCGTTTTGTCGTGCGACTGCGGGTTCCCCATTGTCCCTCACCTCGCGGAGCCTTGGGAGATCCTCCTGCATGCCGAATGACTTGGAGATTCTGTTGAAATCTCTGTCGCATTGGTCCGATCGGGTGACGCTCCCGTGGATTGTGATGACGCCCTTCGGCCCTGGCATCTTGAGTAGCAGGTATGCATAGTGTGGGACAGCCAGGAATCTTGCGAATGCTACACGCCCGAGGATGGCGTGGTACTGTGATGGCCAGTCCACCACTTCGAATTCGAGTCACTCCAGCCGGAAGTTGTCCGGCTTGCCGAAGATGACGTCGAGCCATATTTTGCCCAGGGGGAATATGCCCTTCCCTGGAACGATGTCGTGGAACGTTGTGTCTGACTGTTCCAGGCTGCACTACGGGATCCATATTGCTGCTAGAGTGCTTGCGAACATCAGGTTGATGCCGCTGCCGCCGTCCATGAAGACGCGACTCATCTCGAAACCTCCGATCTGTGCCTCCAGCACCAGGGCAGCATGACCTGGGCGAGGGATCTGGCAAGGGTGATCCGAACGACTAAACGTGATGCAGGACTCCGATCCGCTGAGGTACTCAGGGATGGCGGGTGGAGTTGCCACGGCCAGGTTGATTTGTCGGGTGATTTTCTTCTGCACCCTATTCGTGGGGCGCCCCTTCTGGATCACCAGTGCTCCTTTCGGCTGGGGGTACCCGTTCCCCGCGTTGTTCTGTGCTGGTGCAACTGGTTGGTTCGGGCCTCCAACAGGTGGCGGTGGAGGAGCTCCATGTGCTATTTCACCTGGCGCGGGTGCATTTCCGAACGCAGGGATTGGGGCTTGCTGCCTCATCTACACCATGCTTTCACTGAGTTTCTGGAACTCGCGGCAGTCCTTGAGCATGTGGCTGGCCTTCTTTTTGCCATCCTTCTTGTCGATGTAGAAGTGGATGGTGCATGGACCCGAAAGCTTGTCGTATGCTGAGGGTCCGTTATCGCGGTCGCGGCGTTGCCACGACTGCGCTGGGCATCCCCCGTCGCAGAAGTTTCCTCCGCGATATCCTCCGCTGTTGCGGTTGGCATCATTGCGGCGATCGGCGTAGCCAGCCGCGACCATGTCGGGTCCGTCGCGATCGTCGTAGACGCGCGATCTTCTCTTCCTACGGCGCTCTTGCCGTCGACCGTAGTCGTCTTCTTCTTCTGATTGTGCTCGGTGAATGGAATCTTCTCCGTCAGCCCACCTGTTGGGGATGTCCATGAGGTGGTCGAGTGTTTTGGGCTTGACGCACCCAAGTTCCTCCTTGAAGTCTTGGCGCTTGACGCCGTCCCTGAAGGGGTCGATGGCCCTCTCTTCGGATATGTGCGCTGCGGAGTTCTTTGTGTTGCACCAGCGTAGTATGTACGAGCGAATGGATTCGCCCGTTCATTGAGTGCAGGCTCGCAACTCTTCGATTTGAGGCGGGCCTCTTGCTGGTGCCTTTGAAGTTTCGGATGAAGCTGTAAGCTAACTCATCCCAACTTCGGATGGACCCTGAAGATAGGCTGCTGAGCCAGATCCGGGCTGCGCCTGTCAGCTGCAGCTGAAGGCATTGCATGGCAGTCTCCTTGTTTCCACCGTGCAGTTTGACGGATGATAAGTGGTCGCTGAGCCAAGCTTTTGGGTCCTGAGTGCTGTCGAACTTCGGAGTATCCGAAGGAAGCTTGAAGTTGCACGGCATCCGTGTCTGCCGGACGGATCTGCTGAAGCATCGGGCTCCACAGAGTTCTCCTTCGTCTTCGTCCATCTCGGATTCAGACGTGCATGCGCGCTTGGCTCGCGCTTTGTCGATTTTGCGCTGTGTGAGCGCATCTCTGGCGTCGTAGTCGCGGTGGCGCGAACTTTTCTTCCTTCGAGGAAGGTCATGTTCCTCTTCTTCGGATGAAGCGGTGGGGCTGCGGTCGAACCTGACCGGAGCTTTCTTCTTCGGCTCCGTGGGAGCTTCCTGGTGGAGCGCAGCTCCAACGAGTCCGAGTCCGGTGAGTGCGGACTTGTGCATGGCCCTCTTCGGGTCCCCCTCCAGCGGTGGGTGGGCCGCGAGGTACGAAGTGGCTGCCATGATCGCAGCTTGCGGCGTTTTCGGGATGACGTTGTCGTCGGCGTCCATATCCATGAAGGATGTGTGGAGGGTTCGGGTCACCTCACATCGCTCCTTGGGGTCCATGTTTTCCACCCTAGAGCGGTGTTTATTTCCTTGGTTGGCATTTGAGTTGGAGCCTATGCCCATGGCGGAGAGCGCAGCTCGTCGCGCGCTGGACTCTGAGGCTGCCTGCTTGCGCTTGTCGAGCACCTCCTGCATCTTGACCTGCTTTTAGTGCTCCTCGATCAGGAGCAGGTGGTAGGCCATCAGCATATCCCGGGAGGCGTCTGCAGGCAGTACTATGTTGCCTGCCACGGCGTTGTGGACCTGGGCCCATTGTTCTTTGCTAAGGAGGATGACGTGGCCACCGTTGTTTTCCCCTTCGGGTGGGGGGGACTGGCTTCTTCTGTTCCCGCCATTTCGTTCTGGCGGGTTGGTTCGCGTCGCTCTGGATGACTACGGCGCATTGGTAGCGCTCGTAGATTGGTCGGCTGCTGCCACAGCTTTCAGATCCGGAACCGTAGGTCCCTGCGTCCGATGGCGGATCACACAGATCGGAGTTGCAGCTGCTGCCGTCGTAGGAATCATCTGTTGATGATGTTGTGCGTAGCACGGGGTGTGGGGTCCACGAAGAGGTCCTGATTGATGGCAGGGGCACCCGCTAAGGGAGGCGGAGGGTGCCGGTTTGCCCCACCTGGAAGCAGAAGCTCCCGAACAGGATTTCGAGTCCGTCGCCTACGGGCTCAAAGTCCTTCATGGTGGCTGGTGAGTGGGCGGTGAAGTCGAAAGCGCCGAAGAGGAGGTGACTCTCCGTTGCCGCAGAGTTGTAGATCGATCGGGTTGGGACCGTCACGACCGCACAATCAGCGTCCCCAGTTCCCACAGACGGCGCCAATTGACGAGGTTTGATCTCATCAGTGACCATTGTTATGGACTTGGGTTTTGGAGAAGATGGGGATGCTGGAGATCGTGGAACGGTTAGCAAACAAGCAACATGGGGACACAAAGTTTACCCAGGTTTAGGCCCCCGGAGGGAAAACCCTACTCCTGCTTGTCTGCTCTTGATTATGGCGGAACCGAAAGTTATAGGGGTGCGCAGATGCAATCTGGCGTGGAGGTGTGTATGCGAAAGTATGAGTCAAGAGATCTAGGTCGTTCCCTCCTGGCCTTTATATAGACTTAGGCAGGTCCCGGGCATAGACCTAGTCGGTTACAGGTTCTAGGGTTTTACCCCTTTGAATTTCCTATCTACTCTAGTCTTGCTCTCCAAGGATCCGAAGGCGTCGTGGGCCTGGGCCACCCGAAAGTCTTCATGGGCCGGCATATATTTGCCGTGGGCCTTCCTTGGGCTGGACCAGGTATGCTGTGATCATGCACCCGCGGGGTATAACCATGTCAGCGGGCGACAGAGGTCCGTGATGAAACTCTGAAGAGCAAAGAGGTCATTCTGCAACCCGGCGACGAGTGCGTCCGACACCTTCCGCTCCTCAGCAGTAGAAGTGACGGCTGCCTTGGCTTGTCCTTCCGCTGAGCTTGCTTCCGCCTTCGCCTCCTTGAGCTCACACTCCAGTTCGGCGATTTGCTTCTTCGCTACGCTTAAGGCAGGCTGAGCCGCCGTCAACTCACCCGCCGTGACAAGGCCCTGGCGAGCCTCCTTCACTGCAGCCGTACTATCTGTTTCCAAAAAAAACGATCAACACCGCAACAAATTCGTGACAAGCGCCAAACAAGCCAAATACTCACCCGCAGTCGCTCGAAGCTCCTCGTTCGTCTCTTGGACAGCGATAAGCTCCTTTTCCACGCGGCACTTGGCAGCAAGCCGCTCGGCCGACTCTCGCTGCAAGCCTAGTGCAACAATCATAGCGTCAACAATCAAAAATTCCTAAGTGCCCAGCCGCTGAAATTCAGTGACTAGGCACTCGGGGACTGGATGCCAAAATTCCTAAGTGCCAGGCCGCTGAAATTCAGCGACTAAGCACTCGGGGACTGGATGACAAAATTCCTAAGTAGCCAGCCGCTGAAATTCAGCGACTAGGCACTCGCGGACTGGATGACAAAATTCCTAGGTGCCCAGCCGCTGAAATTCAGCGACTAGGCACTCGGGGACTGGATGACAAAAAAAATAAAATAGTAAGAATCCGACCACTGAAATTCAGTGGCCAGATCCTTGGGGACTGGACATACCTGGATGGCGGCACCTAGCATGCCATGAAGCTCCATCGTGTCCACCAACGCAAGCGCGAGCGGAGTGTGACCGCGACGCTGTTCGACCTCCATGCCGGCGGCCCCAGGGAGTTGGCTCGATGGCACCGAGGCACTCGCCGTGGCGGCTTTCTCCACGAAGCGAGGGAAGGTCGCCACCGCGGCCCACGCGCCACTCGAAGGCGGCCCGGTCGCCTCGGTCGAAACCACGGGCATTGCATGCTGCAACCCCGCGTCCTCCTTGGCCTTCAGGGCTATGTCCACTATGTTCGGGGGTTCGCTCGGGGCAGCCGCCGGCTCGTCAGAGATCGTGACGACATCATCACCCTTTGTTCTTTTGGTGCCTTCAGCGGGAGCAACGACTTCGTCGCCCTTCCTCTTCTTCGAGGGATCAGCCAGCGCCTCCGTGGCGACTGGTGGAACCTTGGCCACCGAAGGGTGACCTATCTTCTTAACTCTGGTCCTGCGAAACAACTCTGTCAATAACACTCCCCGATCGAAACACGAAGCAAGCAGACGAATGAAAGGCCAAGGAACACTCACTTGGCGACTGGAATAAATCGCAGGTCGGTGCGAATGCTGGCCGGCTTCTCCAGTTCTGGCCCCAGTTTCCGACTGAGGCCCGTCTCGAATGCACTTTGTGCCCAAGACACTGACGGTTTCTTCGAGGATGAGGCGGCGGCAGGAGCCTCAGTGGCAATCACTCCGGGAGCTCCTCTCAGCGGCAAGGCCCCTGCGGCTGGAGCGGCCACCAACCCGGTGACTAGGGCGAACGGTGGCGGCAATGATGCTAGCGTCTCCTCGTCCTCTACGACGGTCGCGCCAGTCGCTGCAGCCGCATGCGCCGTTGTTTCTTCATCCACACTGGTAGCGTCAGAGCTACTTGCGGACCGAGGCAGAGACGACGGCTTGGCCGGCTTCGCCTTCTTCTTGGGTGGCGGCTTCTTCTTCTTCTTCGATGGTGTAGCCTCACGCTGAGAGGTATGCTCGGGGAGCTCGTCGTCATCGTCATCATGGGCCTTGAGGCTTTTGCTAGCCTCGAGCTTGCGCTGATGCTGCCCGCGAGTCTTGCGGACCATGGGGGCAGCAACCTCCACGGCTTCGTCTCCGTCGTTGTCGTCACTGTTGCCACCCCCGTCACTCCTGACATCGCCCTTGTCAGGCAATGACTCGCTCTCATCATCGGCGGACGAGTTCGAGTTCTCGTCATCTGCGGGTGGAAGACAACCTTCCGCCACTTGAAATAACTGCAACAATCAAACAATGTTAGCACAACCGCGAATGCACAAACTGCGACTGCGAGTGCAAAGGAAATAATAACTCACCATTGGAGCTGGACACCTTGCGGTGTAAGGTTCGACCCCGGCCTTCGCGTCAAGATACACTGCCTGGGTGATCTTTTTCAAGGCCAGGGTGTAGTCATTGAGTGTCCACTCGTCGTGGCAGGACTTCGTTGGGTCGTCCTTACCCATGTACTCGTACATGTAGTGGGCACGGCTGGCCAGGGGCACGAGATGTCGCCCGAGCCAGCAATTGTAGAGGTTGATGATTTGGAGGCCTTTCTTCTTCATGTTGCGGATGGTCTGCAGCATCTCGTCGACGACCATCCGCTGTTCTAGCGGAAGTTTGGTAACTTGGAGACGACGCGGCTCGGGCCGGTCGGTGGAGTACCTTGGAAGCGCCACCTCGTCGCCCGGAGTCGACTCGGTCACGTAGAACCAGCTCTTCTTCCACTAGTTCACTCCTTTGGCGGGCAGCATCAGATCGAAGAATGACGCCTTCGACTTCAGCTGGAATGTCAAGCCATCCGCGGCTAGCATTGGGCCGCCTGCCTCTTCGCGGCTGATCCTTCCATTGAATATATCTTGCCATAGGGGAAAGTAGGGCCTGCAGCCCAGGTAGCACTCACAGAATGCCACGAAAATGGCGAGCTGCTCGATGCTGTGCGGTCCCAGGTTCGACGGCTGGATGTCGTAGTAGGCGCAGAAGCGCCGGAAGAAGAGGGAAGTGGGGAATCCGAGCCCCCGCTCCAGGTGGCTGGTGAAGCAAACAAATTCCCCCTCGCGCGGATCTGGAATCACTTCTCCGGCCGTGGGGATGCGCCATCTCCCGGCACGGAGGTCCCCCGCCTCCTCGAACGATTTCAGCAGCACCTTTGTGCACTTGGATCTGCCCCATCGTTCTGCAGGGGGAGCCATCGGTTGGGAATCGGGAGTTGCGGATCGCTCTCGGTCGCTCTGGTCGCTCTGGTCGCTATGTGGAATGGGGGAATGAGATTGCGCGAGTTCGGAAGAAGTGAGGGAAGCATTTTCCCCTCACCTGTCACTCTCCTTATATAGTGGTTGTTCCCCGCCATTTTCGGGGAGCCGTTACCACGTGGTAATTACGCCGATATTACCGTTGGATTACCAAAAGGCTAGTTTGACCAAGCTGACGGTCCAACTTCGTCCACTCGATTCGCTGCCTTCAGCGACTCAACGATTCGTCGACCCGATCACTAAAACAGTGACTTGATTATTCGCCGACCCGTTCGCCAAACTGCGATATGATTCGTCGTCATTATTGCGACTAAAATGACTAGTTCTTTCCTTTGTTCAGGAGTCCACCGCCGATTCGACTGGGCGTCTGCATTGGACGCACATACTCCGACTGCTAACGAACACCTGCGACGAATCAACGACGGCCTCAGGGACTACTGATGGGGATATGCCTACCGGGGTATGCCTAGCAGGACGTTTCCTATTGGCCCAAGCTACCAGCGAGTGGGCCTACAGGACGGCGACTGGATCGAGAAATGGCGAAGACTCAGGCGACTGGAGGCTGGAGGCCCAAAAGCGTAGCTAGGCCCAGTCGGACTAGGTCAAATACCCTCTGAATCCTTAACTAATTCGGTTGTAGATCTGTAAACCCTAGCGAGGTGAGCCTATATAAACCTCCCTAGGGTACACATAGAGGAGACGTTCCATCATACACCCAAGCGACTCGTCGCCTAGTCGTCGAGCTCACCCTAGTACTCTCACCATAATACAATCTAGCAGGAGTAGGTCTTTACCCTCTAGGGGGCCAAACCTGGGTAAACCCTTGTGTCTCCGCCCTCATCTCGCACCGCAGATGGCTGGCCGCCCTTGCCCCATGTTCTACTACTCGTTGCCGATTGCAGCATCTGCCGTGGCCATTCCCACGACAAGCTGCATTGTGCTCGCACTGACTCCCCGACTAAGAAACTCTTCCTCAAGGAAGACACCCTTTCGAGCGACAAACACTTTGCCCTCTTCTTGGTTGTAGAAGTAGTAACCCAAGGTTTCCCTTGAATACCCCACGAAAATACACTTATCCGACTTGGCCGTAAGCTTGTCCGACTGAAGTCGCTTGACAAATGCTTCACAACCCCAAATCTTAAGAAAAGACAAACTCGGTTTTTGCCTATCCACATCTCATGCGGTGTCTTCTCTACCAACTTTCACGGTACTCTGTTTAGTGTGAACGCCGCTGTTTCTAGACAATAACCGCAAAATGATAAAAGCAGATCTGTCCAACTCATCATTGATCGTACCCTGTCCAACAAGGTTCGATTCCGCCTTTCCGAAACACCGTTCCTTTGCGACGCTCCTAGCAGAGTAAGTTGAGGAACTATGCCGCAACTTTTCAAATGGTCATCAAACTCATGGATCATGTACTCGCCTCCTCGGTCCGACCGAAGAAACTTTATTTTCTTGCCGAGTTGATTCTATGGTTCATTCTGGAATTCTTTGAACATTTCAAAGGCTTCCGACTTATGTTTCATCAAGTAGATATATCCATACCGACTCAAATCATCAGTGAAGGTAATGAAGTACTCATAACCACTCCTGGCTGTCGTGCTCATTGGTCCACATACATCACTATGTATTAGTCCCAACAAGTCGGACGCCCTTTCGCAACTCTTTGCAAAAGGTGTCTTGGTCATTTTGCCAAGTAGGCAAGATTCAAATGTCTCGAATGACTCCAAGTCCAACGAAGTTAGGAGTCCATCATCATGGAGCTTCTTCATGCGTTTCCAAGTTATATGACCAAGCCGACAGTGCCAAAAGTAAGTCATATTTAGATCATTTGGTTTCAACCTTTTAACATTTATGTTATAAACCGACTCACCATCAAGATTCAAAATAAATAACCCGTCCTGGATGGGTGCAAAGCCGTGAAACATATCATTCAAATACAAAGAATAACCATTATTCTTGATATTCGACTCATAGCCTTGCCTCATCAAACATGAAGCAAAAATAATGTTTCAACTAAGCACTGGAACATAATAACAATTATTCAGTTCCATAATGAATCAGGAAGGTAAATGAAGTTGCATCGTGCTGACTTCCAACGCAGAAACTCTTGCTTTGTTGCCGACTCGAAAATCAACCTCGCCTCTTGCTACGCTCCTAGTTCTTACCAGTCCCTCCAATGAGTTGCAGATGTGAATAACTGATCCAGTATCATATACCCAAGTACTATTAGGTGCATCAGCATGATAAATGTCTATAACGTTGCAAACAAGTGTACTTGAGTCGGAAGTCATACCTCCACTCTTGGCTTTGTCGGCCAAGTACTTGCTGCAATTCCTGTTCCAATGGCCATCCCCCTTGCAATAGAGGCAACTGGATCCGGCTGCAGGAGATGGCTTAGTCCCTGAGGAATCGCTTGGAACTGGGTCCTGAGCCTGCTTTCCTGCCGATTTAGCCTTCTTCTTAGTCCAAGAAGTCTTCTTGAACTTAACCTTATTCTGCACCATCAACACTTGAGTGGCACCCTTCGTGAGATCTGCCTCTGCCTACTTGAGCATCTCATGCAATTCAGCGAGCTTCTTATCTATACCATGCATGTGGTAGTTCGAAATAATTTGACCATACACACTAGGAAGAGAGTTCAGAATTACATCCATAGAGAACTCTTCGCTAATGGGGTGGCCAAGCCTCTCTAGAGACTGCACATAACCAACCATTTTGATCACATGCGGACTTAGTGGATCACCATCCTTAAGCTTGCAACTCAGAAAAGCCTAAGAGATTTGATACCTCTCAGTCTTCGCCTGAGCCTGGAACATACTTTTGAGGCTTTCGATCATATCGTAGGCCTCAGCATTCTTGAACTGCTTTTGCAAGTCCGGTTCCATGTGAGCAAGCATAAGGCAACTTATATCCGTGGACTCATCCTTAGCCCGACGGTAGGCATTGGTGGCAGCGACAGTCGCATTCTCATTTGGCTCATGTGGAAGTGGGTTGTCTACGGCATGGTCCTTCTTTTCTTGTTTGAGAACAATTCTCAGATTTCGATACTAGTTGGTAAAATTAGTGTCGTCCAGTTTATCTTTCTCAAGAATGGTTCTCAAAGGAAAACCGAATATCTGAGAGTGACTGCTACTTGGTGCCATGATCTACAACAGAAATATGCAAAACACTTAAGACATGTATTCATAAAAGAGCAAGCATATTGAACACTTTAATATTTTATGCTCCCACTAGAACCAACACCCCTCCGATGGTTACTTAGTGATTCAGGATCCTAAATAAGCAAGTAGGCTGGTGAGGTTTAGCATCACCGCTAGCCGCCAAGTGATCTAGGTAGACAACTCCTTGTCAATCGTATGTCATATGACTCCTGTTGGTCGGGTGGCATCACATTCCCCGGCTCCCGTCCGATTTTTCCCCGAGCCCCACAACCGTTATGATAGACCCGTCTAGCTTACCGAGTGTTTCCGCTGTAAGAGTCCGACTCGAACCCACCTAGTCGGAAAGAATTGGGAAGCACCTCAATTTTATGAGCCCGCTACCAAAAATGTCCTACTTGTGATGGTGCAAACACTGGCGGGAAAACCGACTATACCTTCTTTGAGGGATTAAATTTTACCGACTATCTAATAGAGGTAAAATAGAGACATAACAATAACACAAAATAAATCAATTATAATGTGAAATGGTATGGCTCTCTTCATGGCGATCTCCATCTCCACAAAGCCTGTAATCCGACTTGTGCCAACTCTTGTCACTTGCCATCTTACTCCATGTCACCGACTTGTACATCGACTTGCACATCATCCGGATTCTCCTAACAACTACACTATCTTAGTAAAGTAAATTACATAGATAATCCTGCACGCAGGTCGCTATACAATAAAATGATAGCACCTAGGCTCCAGATGGCTAACAAAAACCGTGATTCGCAGATAACGTATGGATTACACGCATACATCACATGCACATGAACCATACCTTTCACAACTTCCTGCAAAAACAAGTTATGCATAGATACACTATCTATCGGCGTTCTAAGGCGCTACAGCAGGGCGAAGCCGGAAGTCCCGCTATCCGGATAGCGGGCGGGGATCGAGGGGCAGCGCCCGATGATTTTTCCGAAAAACGTAGATGTCATCTACGATCCGGACATGGATTCTGACCATTATTACGATTCGATCAAACTCTTTGATCTTCGATTACTGCTTTTGGATTTATGTGTCACAGTCTACCCCGATGGCGGAAACCGACCGGTAGGGGTATGTCGTTCCACTACCTCAGTAGTATGATCACGAAAATCATATCTACCATTCCTGAGTACAGTTGATCCAATCAACATCATACAAAACCATTCTATCTCATAGATCGACCACCAAAACGGCATACATATCTAATCTATAGCCAACCGCATATCACATATGCGAGATCTCGAGCCTAAAACTAGAAGCTATCGCTCTGATACCACTGTTGGGCCACGTAGAGATAAAACAAAACTTTTCCCCCTAATTTGGTGAACCCAAGATCTAGCTGAGGTAGAAGGCCACTAGGATTACCATTAGACGCGCAGTTGCGGATTACTCATGTAGCGCATCAGTTGATGTAGTGTAGTCCTTGCGATCTCGATCCAATGAACAATCGTCCAAGCGCTGATGATACAACGCCTCTGCTGGTGTCCACACGTACGAGGAGGAATGCCGATGGTGAACTGCTAGGATCAGTATGGCGGCAGGACTGCTATGGAGCTAGGGTTTCCAGCTCATGGAATGACCTAACCAATCGACCCCCTTGTTTTACTGCGCCCCACTATATATAGGGAGTGAACGTGGGCTCCACTCACTTGTGACCCATTCACTAAAGACCATATTAGTCACCATGAGTCCGACTCACTAACCCAGTCCAAATCTAGCTCAGGTCCAATCCAACCAGATTTCCGGTTCAGATCCATTCCGAACTTGCTCCTGCTGTTAAGTGTGTGACCCCACAGGCTCATGGAAACTTGGACACGATTGGAGTCCGACTCTCAATCGATCAGTCGGCAGCGGCTCCTAGCAGAACGTGCCGACTCCCAAGTACCAAAGAGTCATGACGACTTGCCTTTCCAATGCGACTTGTGTCTGAGTCCCTTTTGCCTCACGATATACCTTGTCAGACTATAGGATAATATTTCTTATCCCTTAAATAGTCTGACTCTCTTCTCGATCCAAGATAAGTGATTCACTCGACTAACTCTTAGTCGAGCGCCTCAGTTAACACTTAATCGAGTCGCGCATGGCCATGATTTTTGAATCATATCTCACGAGAGGGCCCAGAGAATATCTCTCGAAGTGGAGGGGCAAAATCCCATCTTCATTATTCACATCACACATCTTCATTCTCAGTCGACCCAAACTCTGCCTTTATAAATTCCCAGTTACGGATCAGCGTTTGACAGAACCTAAGTCGGTGATCCTCAACTCATACTGTGCAACAACCTCAGGTCTAAGGATTACATTGATTGAGATATACAAATAACAACTTGTTCGTTGTACCTCAAATATGGGTCAATCTGACCTGCTAAACTCTTTAGCCGAATCTGTGTAAGTCGGAATAGCATCTCCATGCCCATGACAAATGGTACCGTGTCATCAGCCGACTTTTACATTGGTCTAAATTGTGTGTCCAACACAACCTCGATGACCAAGGATATTTAGTACAAACAACATGAATGCATAGTTCCACAACTGAATCAGATATTCAATGCTACACATCAGATGTTTATACAAGGACAACTTAATAACTTTATGAATACAATGGGAAATATCATCATACATGATTGCCTATAGGGCATATTCCCAACATTATGGGGCATCGAGCTATCCCCTCGGGACATCATCTACGAGCGTCGCACTGCTATCCAGTCTCACCTAACATCTTCGTCCACTGGATGGAGCTCGAGCTACCAGACACTCCGGACATGTCCCAGCTCTGGATGATGCACTTCGACGACTCCAAATGAGACTCCAGAGCAGGAGACAGAGTAATCTTGACATCCCCCCAAGGGGATAAGATGAGATATGTGCTGCGGATGAAGTTCCGCGCATCCAACAACGAGGCTGAGTACGAGCCACTCCTGCACGGCATGCGGATGGCCAAAGTATGCGGCGCCACACACCTTGTCATTTACGGTGAGTCCAACCTTGTTGTTCAGTAGACGATGAATGAGTGCGATGCACACAACAACAACATGATCACATACCGTCGGCTCTACAACTCACTCAAAGGAGACTTCGACGACTGTGAACTCTGTCACATCGGTAGGGAAAGCAATGACGAGGCCGACAAGCTCACCAACATTGGCTCCACCTGCGCCCCAGTGCCACCGGGTGTGTTCCTCGAGCAAACTTGTGTGCCCTCCATCAAGCAAAAAACTCCAAAGGACATAGTCCAAGATGCAGGACACTCAGGGGGTTGCGCTGCCCGGAAAAGCAGAGGCACCTGAAGAGCTGGACACGGAGGTCGATTTGGTCACCCTCATGCAGGTCCTCGTAGTCGAGCAAAGATGAACTCAGGCATACGTCAAGTAACTGGTGAGCAAGAAGCTACCCGAGGACTCGACAGACGCTAGGGACTTAGCTCATTGATCAAAAGTCTTCACCATCATCAACGGCGAGCTGTACAAGTGCAACATCACAGGAGTGCTCCAGTGGTGCGTCACCAATAGTGACAGGAAGAGCATCCTCCTCGACATCCACGAAGGCATCTGTGGCCAACATGCAGGCAACCGTGCCCTCATCTCCAAAGCTCTACGAGCTAGCTTCTACTGGACAACCGCGATGCGTGATGCCAAGGACATCATCGAGAAGTGCAATGCCTGCCAAAGGTTTCTGGACAAGCCTCACATTCTAGGCTCAGAACTACGGCCCATACCACTGTCCTGGCCCTTTGCCTAGTGCAGACTCGACATGGTCAGCAAACTACAGAATTCCTCACCCAGGGGACATGTCTTCCTCCTGGTGGCAGTCGACAAGTTCATGAAGTGGATTGAGGCCATGCTTGTGACTAACCAAACCGGCGCTACTACCATTAAATTCTTTCAATCCATCGTCTACAGGTTTGGAGTGCCTCACATCGTCATAACCGAAAACGACACGAACTTCACCTTGAAGGAGTTCCGAGACTTCTGAGAAGGGCTCGACATCAATGTCACATACGCTTCCGTGGCGCATCCGCAGACCAATGGCCTGGTCTACAACGGAATCAAGAAGCGGCTGCTATGTGCACTTGAACGGCTAGAGGGAGCCTAGGAAGATGAGCTACCCTCCATCCTCTAGAGCCTACGCACAACACAAAATAGCGCCACCGGCTACACGCCTTTCTTCATGGTGCACGAAGCCGAAGAAATGTTACCCACTGAGGTACGCTATAAGGCCCCACGAGTCGTTGCTTATAGAGAAGGTGAATCAACGATCGCACTCGAACACGCCATCGACATACTAGATGAAGCTCGCGACATCGCTGCGGCCTGTTCGACGGTGTACCAACAAAGTCTCCTCAACTACCACAGTAGACGGCTACGCCCAAGGTACTTCGTCGAAGGAGACCTCGTCCTGCGAATCAATCAGAAAGGGCACCTTAAGCTAGAGTCACCCTGGGAAGAACCCTACATGGTCACCGAAGTAATCCCAGGTGGCGCCTATCGCCTCAAGGACATCGAGTCTGGAGTAGCATACTCCAACCCCTGGAACGTTGCACAACTGCAATGCTTCTACCCTTAGTCGTCTTTTACTTTCAATAAGGCTATTCAGTTAGGGTACTCAGTCGAAGCTTGTACCCTCTACTATGCGGTGAATAAAAGCTAAGTTCCTTGGCCAACATATTATTCCACTTTTATACATTTACATTACTAAATACTCTCGGGGGCTGCGACTCACCTTACGACTTTGTTGACAACCTCAATAATGCATCACCCTAAGTAGCTGACCATGTCAGGCTAACGAAAAGGACATGCACAACTTAAAACCAACAACGCACTTTACAAGGGTACAAAAGTCCACTCTATATTATACAGATTTTACATTACTATATTTACAAGTCGCGGGACTCAACTATGTTGGAGCAGAACGTTCGTCTGCTCGTCGAAGAAGTCGATGATGTCTTCATCATGGCGGGACACCACAACATAGTGCGGGCGCATGTTCCATGCCAAACCATCCAGAGGAATAGGCGGCCCCGCCGCTATTTACGCCAGGTTAACATGATGATGTTGTAGTCGAACAAGCGCAAGCGCCGCCTTAGCACCCGCCACAAGATGATGACATACAAGTTATTTCACAACGTCCATGCTTCAGAACTTGCCTAGCAGCCCCAAGAAGCTGGATGGAGCCGCATCCAGGGGGAACATCACAGCCCAGATGGATGTGAGTGAAGACCTCGCGCACTTTAGCACCTGAAGCACCTGGTGAACGCGATCCTACACCATTGCAACAACAGTTTCCCAATCACAATCCATCCAAAAGAATCCTCCGGCCTCCAACTCTTGTTGGGTGAGGCAATTGAGTCGAAGAGTAACTCGCTCCTTCTCTTCCTGCGAAAGAAGATTGATAACTACAAACAAGAGCAGCAACTCAGAAGCCGTAGAGGTCAGGCCTAGTGAAAAAATAAAACACGCCCACGGTGACTTACATTGGAGTGGCTCGCCGATCTTCCAAAATTCCCCAAGGAGGAATTCCTCTCTCACGACGGCCTGTTCGTTCTTAGATTTCCAAACATCCGCATGTCCACAGATGATGAGAACATCCTTCTCAACGCTTCGGATGTGATGACCCACAAGTATAGGGGATCGCGACAGTCTTCGAGGGTAGTATTACCCAATTTATTGATTTGACACAAGGGGAGCCAAAGAATACTTGCAAGCCTTAACAACTTAGTTGTCAATTCAGCTGCACCTAGAAATAGTTCTTGCTCACATAAGTTTATCACTAGCAATAGTTTGTTAGTAGCAACAACAACAGTCGAACAAGAGCAATAGTAAAACTAGCAGTAGACAGTAGGATTTGAGTGCGATAGGCATAGGGATTGATGGACGGCCGTTACATGGACGAGTCTAAACATGTAACGTCAAGATCTAGGGCAATTGCAGATAAATAAGAATAAGTATCCAAGTACTAAACAATCCTAGGCATGTGCTCCATATATAGTCATGCGTTCTCGCAATGATAACTTGCACAACATCTTTTGTCCAGCCATCCCGTTGCAGTGGGGCCTCAAGGGAAATACTGGCAATTAAGGTGCTCCTTTTAATAGAGCACCAAAGCAAAGCACTAACACTCTGTGAACACATGTGATCCTCACATCACATCCATCCCCTCCGGTTGTCCCAATTTCTATTACTTCGGGGCCTTTGGATCCGGACAATGATATGTGTACACAACTTGCAGATAAGATCACAAAAAATACTATCATAATGATTCAATAATAAGTTCAGATCTAAGATCATGGCACTCGGGCCCTAGTGACAAGCATTAAGCACAACAAGTTGCAACAAAGTCAAATATCACTAATAGAGATACTAGGCACTATGCCCTAACAATCTTATTCTATTACATGATAGAACTCATCCAATCCCTACCATCCCCATAGCCTATTACGGGGGATTACTCACTCATGGATGAGGGAAACATGTATGGTTGATGCAGAGGAGTTGGTGATGACGATGGCAATGTTCCTCCCCAAATTCCCCGTCCCGGCAGGGTGCCAGAACAGAGTTTCTCGTTCCGAATCACGGTTTCTGGTGGTGGCAGCGCATCGGAACTCTTTCTGGAAAAACGTCGAACCCTCTCGGTTTTTAGGTCAAGTGGCTTCTTATAGGTGGAGAGGGAGGCCGGGGGGTGCTTGGGGTGGCGGCACCCCCTAGGTGCGGCCAGGCCTGGCCCGCGCCTGGCAGGGGTGTGGGCCCCCAGGCCTCCACTCCGTCTCGTACTATGGCTCTGTGGATCTTCTGGTGAAATAGGATTTTGGCATATTTTTCGGGATTTTTCCTGATAGTTGATTTTCTGCACAAAAACTAGACACCAAGACAATTCTATTGAAAATAGCGTCAATCCGTGTTACTTGTATCCAAATCACACAAGTTTAGAGGATAAATACTAGCAAAAGTGTTTGGGAAAGTAGATACGTTTTGGACGTATCAACTCACCCCCAAGCTTAGCTTATTGCTTGTCCTCAAGAAATTCAGTTGAAAATTGAGTGCGATAAAAGAACTTTCACGAACACATTTGCTTCATATGATGTAAATATTCTCAGCACAGGAGTAGATACTTAAACTATTTATAATAAGAAGTATGCAACTAAGTCTACTCAATAGTCATTGCAAGCTATGAAGAGAAAAAAACTCAATAATAATAAGTAGCATGAAACATAAACATAAGCAACATTTCAATGCTCATAAGAAGGTATGATAGAGTGGTATCTCGCTTGCCTTTATTTGTAGAGCATGATATAAATGCCAAGGCACCTCTGAAGTTCAAGTGAAGACTAGAAGTAAAGATATCAGAGATACAAGCATCAAAGTCATGACATAATTAACCAAGTTTTGGAACAAACACAAGAATGACAACTATGCTCTCAAGAAGGTGCTCAAATAATAAGTGGTGACTCAACAAGGAGGTGAAAAGGTTTTGAAAAGTTTGAAGGCTTCAAAATGCTGAAAGTAAGACAATCATTAGCTCTGAGCTCTCATTGCCCCTATCATAGGCATATTTATATGGTTAAGGTGAAAGTGAGGTCCAATCTAAGGTATATGCTTGACAGACCATAAGCTGGAAAACCTATGTCCCTTGAGTACGAGGGCCGCTCCGCATGCTACTCAACTTTAGTTACTTGTAAGTTCTTGTCATCATAAATACATGCATATCATAGTGAACCGCCAACGGGGTACCCCTTGCACATGATATAGGAGCTATCCCATGATCAAAATGACAAGGCAAGCAGACAATGAGCATCTCAACGATCTTTTTATTTACTATTTGCATAGATTTTTATTGAGGATGCTTCACAGAATGCTCATTATGGTGATGCTGTAAGTTTCCACCATGATTATGCATGGCTTAGGCTAGCGGCCCAGGCGTTTCTCTAACACAATGTATATAAATCCATGGACTTAGAAGCTCCCCTTTTATTTCACACCGACGACATCCGCAAACAAAAGAGCATGGTATCAACTGGATATGTATCCATAAGTGTTGAAAGCGTTCCCCGTGACAACACGGTTCTTCTAACAACTAGCCTATAATTTGCAAGCATATAACTTTCATGGACATGTCACAGTGGTTTAGGATTATTAAGTGCAAGAAATAAAGTGTGCCATCAAGTTTGTGATAGCTTTACTAACTAACTTTCTCAAAGCAGTCAAACATTTTATTTGGAACAAAACAAGGCATATAGAATATGCACTGAATAGCAAATGATGCTAATAGGTAGGTATGGTGGACACTGTTGGCAATATTGGTTTTTGGGAGTTGGATGCACAAGTAGATCTCATACTCAGTGCAAGTGAAGGCTATAAATAGAGAGGGAGCGACAAACAAGAGAGCAATAACTGTCATAATCATGCTTGCAACAAAACATGACTAATTGTGGCATGAAAGTGATACAAAAACTCTTAGGCAAAATAAATCATCGAGGCTTATTGACTATTGTTTAGTCTATGCATGCGTGATCATGTGCCGAGTCGATTCACATGAAACATTTAGAGGAGGATACCACATTATCATACCAAGTTATGAATAAAACAATGCAAGCAAGCATTCATATGACATGCTACAAACTATCAGCAAGCTAGAGCTAATCATAAGAGAGCAAGAACTACTAAGCATCCATAATAACATATACCTTGCATGAACAGACTAAGCATGCTCACAATGATGAGTATATGTACAAAAATGAAAACAAATAGAGTTTGTTACCAGCCTCTTACCACACCTCAAGTTGTCTTAATCTTCATTATTGCCCTTCACTTGTGTGACTTGAATAATAAAATGAAACCAAAATCCACTACGGATGGCTGAACCCTGCAAACAACTCATAAAACCAAAGAAGAACAACAAATATTTTTGGTGTTTTCGATTTTTAAAGCAAACAAACAAAGCAAAACCAAACAAAGCAAAAGCAAACAAAACAAAATCTTTTTGGATTTTTCTTTAAGGCAAACCAAAGCTAAAAAAGCAAAGAAACAAACCAAGAGAAACAACAAAAATATTTTTGGTATTTTTGTGGTTTGCGAAAGCAACAACAAGAACCAAAAATAAAGCGAAACAATGGATATAGAAAGAACCGACCGAACATGATATATAGATGAGTGTGATGTCGGTATACCTCCCCCAAGCTTAGGCTTTTGGCCTAAGTGGGGATCAACTCCATGGTGACCAAGTAGGTGCACCTCCGTAGTATGACGAGGAGGCCCCTTCGTCCTGGTAAGAGCTCGAGGACTCCCCTATGTAGTGCACAGAGGGGTCGTATGAGGACGCGTCCCCCTGGTAGTGTCCATGGAACCCAAGGATGCGTAGCTTATCACCATCTCCTCATTGGTGCGTGAAAAAGGTCCCTGAGAAATACTAAACAATGTGGTTTGGGGGAGAGAGATCTTTCTCTCTTCTCCGCCAGTAAACATCATTATATAAACCAGGCTCTCAAGGGTAGAGCCAGTAGTGACAAAGTGATGCGCTTTCATAGCAGCAAGATCAAGCCTCTGAGGAACCGAGACTGTATCATTTGGATCAACAACAAGGTTCAAGGCAGCAAAAACACGTGCAGCAATAATTCCCCCATAAATGGGCCCCTTAGCGGCTAAGCGACGAGCAATGGGAGAACCAAAATTGTACCTAGTTTCATTGTTGAGTGCAGTAGCTATGAAGACCAAATTATAGTTGGAAATATTACTAGTGTTCTCCCTACCAAGAACACTAGTGGCAAGATAATAAGCAAAATACCTGATAGCTGGGAGTTGAATATTTCTTATCTTTCCCTGTTGGGCTCTATAGTAATCATCATTAGTTATCTCGTGGTAGAGCTCCAACAAATCAGCGGGTTGAGGTATAATCTTATTCACCGAACCAGCTGTACCAAGGCCTAGGATCTCACAAAATTTATTCAATGTCATGGTGTAAGGCCTGCCATAAATTTTGAAAGACACATCTGATTTGAACATGCTGTTAGCAAAAGAGAAGCTCTCCACAAATGATTTACTGAGTGTAGCATATTGCACGCTCTCATCCTGCATATAACTTTTTAGTCCAACACTCCAAACCAAGGTTAGAAAATCCTCAAGAATCCCAGCAGCCTGCAAGAAGGTTGGGCAAGGAAAGGTGGAAGGGTGCGCATCCCCCTCATCTCCCTCATCGCCAAATCGCGTTGTAATGAGATCCCCATTGTATGAGGGCCTAGCTCGGGAGGATGATCTTGAAGGCCTTTCCCTCCTATATGCATCACTCTTAAATATTTCACCAAATGTGTGGTTGTCCATGACCTATTTTTCTGAAATTTTTAGACAAACATCAAACCAAGTGATTTCCAAGTTGATAAATGATGAGCAACTAATATAGGAACTTGCTAGAGGGATACAAATGCATCAAAATGAAATCTCTAAGCAAGCATGCAAGATCACACGACTTGACACCTATAACAACAAAATACTCAAGATACAATTTACCAATCACAAATCTAATTGGACAAGTGGAGGAGGCACATACCAAGGAGCAATCCCTCCAAAAATCAGCAGCAAAGATGAGCTGATCAAGGAGATCGAAAATCGGGAGCAAGAACAACAAGAACTTGAGCTTGAGAAAGTTTTCCGGTGTTTTTCGGGAGAGAGAAAGAAGATGGCTGGGAGGAGGCACCTTGGAGGGACCCAGGTGGGCCACACCCTAGCCAGGCGCGCGCTGGGGACTGGCCGTGCCACCCAGGGGTGTGCTGGCTTGGGGAGGCCCCCTGGGTCACTCCAGGTGTCCCTCTAGCCCTTTTTCGAGGAAAAAAATTATTTTGAATTTTCTGGGATTTTTCGGGAAACTTTATTTTTGGCCAATTTTCAGGGTATGAAAATTGATTTTCTCGCAGAAAGAGACCTTTTTTTGAAGAAGGAAAAGGCAAACAAAAACCAAACTTCAGAAGTTCTAAGACACTCCAACAAGCAAACAACTAGCAAAACTAAAGCTAACAAGAGAAGGAGCAAAGACTAGAAAGGAGAAAAGAAAACGTGAGCAAGTATAACCATAGTAAAAACATTATTTTGTTCATTAAAATACTTTTGTTAACAAGGTTGATCAAGTCTTGTTACCAAAACAATCTTATATGAAACGAAACTTTGTATTCCACAGAGTGATTATGTTACCTCAAACTTGATAGCAGTGGTCCCAATCATAATAGTTTCAAAACTTTCTTATGAAATGGGACAATATATTTCTCCAACCTTGATGCTCTCAACATTTTCAATGGAATTCAGGCAATAGCTCTTAGCAACCTTCTTGGGGAAATAAACAGTATGCTCTTTGTCATTAATATTAAATGTTACTTTTCCTTGATTACAATTGATGACAACACCTGTAGTATTAATAAAAGGTCTCCCAAAAATAATAGACATATTATCATCTTCAGGCATCTCAAGCACAACAAAATCACTTAAAACAAAGCAATTATGAGCCACTTGAACAGGAACATCCTCACATATACCAACAGGAATAGTAGTTGACTTATCAGCCATTTGCAAAGATATATCAGTTGGTATCAACTTTTCTAGCTAGAGTCTCCTGTAGAGAGAAAAAGCATAACACTAACTCCAGCTCCCAAATCACATAAAGCAGTTCTAACATAATTATTCTTAATAGATCAAGGAATAGTTGGTATACCTGGATCACCAAGTTTCTTTGGAACCTTACCATTGAAGGAATAATTAGCAAGCAAAGTAGAAATCTCCTCATTAGGAATATTCCTTTTATTATAGGCAATATCCTTCATATACTTTGAATAAGGAGGCAACTTAATACCATCAGTCAAAGGAATTTGCAAAAATAAAGGCTTCATCCACTCACAAAACTTGGTTGTAGTGTTCTTCCTCCTTTGACTTGTGTTTCTTACCTGGAAAAGGCATAGGTTTCTGCACCCAAGGTTCTCTCTCTTTACCATGTTTATTAGCAATAAAATCTTCCTTAGTGTACCTAGTATTCTTAGTGTGCTTATCAGGTTCTTCCTCAACTTCCTCCTTATCAAGAGCATCATTTTTATCACTACTACTCTCAGTTTCAGCATCAGAGGCAGATATACTATTAGGGTCTACAGCAGGTTCAAGTGGTTCCTCAACTATTTTATGTTTCTTTTTCTTTCTCTTACGAGGACTACCACTACTTTCACCTTGCTGAGAGTCCTGCTCAATTCTTTTAGGGTGTCCTTCAGGATATAAAGGATCTTGATTAGTTATACCACTCCTAGTTCTAATTCCATAAGCATGTTTATCTCCTGAGGTATTAACTAGCATATCCTTTTGTACCTTAGCAAGTTGGTCAATTTGAGTTTGAACCATTTGAAAGTGTTTACAAAGCATTTTAATATCATTAGAAATTCTTTCCACAATATCTTTCAACTCTTTAATAGCTATAGAGTTTTCCAATAAATTATTCTGAACTTGTTTATTAAATTTACCTTGTTTAACAAAAAAAATGTCAAGTTCCTCTAAACATTGATCAGGAGGCTTACCATAAGGAATATCCCCTTCATCAAAGTGTTGGAGAGAGTGTACCCCAATAGTAGATGAGTGGGGAACTGGCTTACATAATTCTTCTATAGGAGGTAGATTCTTCACATCTTCAACTCTAATACCTTTCTCCTTTAGAAACTTCTTAGCTTCCCTCATCACTTCATCATTTAATGCAATAACTCCCCTCTTCTTTGGTGTTGGTATTGGATCTGGTTCAGGCACCACTAGTTCATGAGTAATAGGCTCAGGTGTATTTAGCTCAGTTGAAGTCCAATCATCATAATTCTTGCTTATTTTAGCCATTAATTCTTCAGCATCTGTAGGAGTTCTTTTCCTGAAAACACAATCAGCAAAGCTATCTAGGTATGTCCTAGAATCATCAGTTAGTCCATTATAATAAATATCAAGAAGCTCATTTTTAGGCAATGGACATCCAGGATGTTTATGAATCAAGGCACAGAACCTTGTCCATGACTCACGCAATTTCTCTTCTTCTCCCTGTTTAAAATCAAAAAGTCTCTGCAAAGTAGCAGGTCTAGCACTAGGAGGAAAATATTTCTGGAAGAAATAAGCAATCAAACAATCAGGGCTATCAATGGAACCAGGATGTAATCTATTAAACTAAACCCTAGCTTCTCCTTTAGTGAAAAAGGGAAGATCTTAGTAACAAAGTATTTGCGCATCTTAAAATCATCAGAGAATAAAGCACTCATAGTAGAAAGCTCATTCATATGAGCCACAACACTCTCATTTTTAGTCCCACAAAAAGGTTCTTTCTCAACAATGTTCAAATAGGATAAATCAAGAGAGAAATCATTATATTTATATTTAATATCTATGGGATAGGTGGCAAACTTAGGATTAGAGGATAGTTTAGGAATAATGGTACGTCTTGCAAGGAGACTCTTAATAGCACTAGTAACATGTGTGTTTTGGCACTCTTCAATAAATTCATCAGTAAACTCAATGTAACAATCACTAATATCATATCTCTCTCTAGACTTAGGTGAGCTAACAGGTGTAACAATGTCTTCACTAGGAGTTTCAGTATTTCCTAGAGCCATAGTAGCATCTAGGAAAGGACCTAATGAACCACTCGCATCAAGCATACTAGAAGTAACATCATGAGTATCAAAAGCAGTTTCAGATTTCAGCAGTAGTAGCCGTGTGTGTAGCATGAGTATGTGGTGGTGGTTTGACAAGCTTACTTACAACAGACGGTGAATCAAGAGCAGCAGAGGTGTTTAGGACTGTACCTATTCTTGTAGTGGATGGTAAAATAGGAAACTTTCCATCACGAGATTTCCCCATGATGAAAGGAGTAGAAGTGAACAATAATAGATGCAAGTGAACTTACAAATAAAGCTATGATCCTCGGCAACGACGCCAGAAAATAGTCTTGATGACCCACAAGTATAGGGGATCGCAACAGTCTTCGAGGGTAGTATTACCCAATTTATTGATTTGACACAAGGGAAGCCAAATAATACTTTCAAGCCTTAACAACTGAGTTGATAATTCAGTTGCACCTGGAAATAGTTCTTGCTCATAGAAGTTTATCAGTAGCAACAATTTGGTAGTAGCAATAGCAAAGCAATAGAAACAGTAGAACAAGCGCAATAGTAACAGTAGAAGTAAACAGTAGGCTTCGAGTGTGGTAGGCATAGGGATGGATGTACGGGCATTGCATGGACTAGTCTAAACATGTAACTTCAAGATATAGGGCAATTGCAGATAAATAATAATAAGCATCCAAGTACTAAACAATCCTAGGCATGTGCTCCATATATAGAACATCTTTTGTCCAGCTAGCCCGTTGCGCGGGGCCTCAAGGGAACTACTAGCAATTAAGGTGCTCCTTTTAATAGAGCACCAGAGCAAAGCACTAACACTCCGTGAACACATGTGATCCTCACATCACAGCCATCCCCTCTGGTTGTCCCAATTTCTGTCACTTCGGGGCCTTTGGATCCGGACAATGATATGTGTACACAACTTGACGATAAGATCACAAACAATACTATCATAATGATTCAATAATAAGTTCATACCTGAGATCATGGCACTCGAGCCCTAGTGACAAGCATTAAGCACAACAAGTTGCAACAAAGTCAAATAGCACTAATAGAGATACTAGGCACTATGCCCTAACAATCTTATTCGATTACATGATAGAACTCATCCAATCCCTACCATCCCATAGCCTACTGCGGGGTATTACTCACTCATGGATGAGGGAAACATGGATGGTTGATGGAGAGGCGTTGGTGATGACGATGGCGATGATCCTCCCCAAATTCCTCGTCTCGGCAGGGTGCCAGAACGGAGTTTTTTTTGTTCTGAATCACGGTTTCTGGTGGTGGCGGCGCATCGGAACTCTTTCTGTAAAAATGTCGACCCCCTCGGTTTTTAGGTCAAGAGGCTTCTTATAGGCGAAGAGGAAGGCCATGGGATGCCTGGGGGTGGCCGCACGCCCCTAGGCGCGGCTAGGCCTGGCCTGAGCCTGGAAGGGGTGTGGGCTCCCAGGCCTCCACTCCGTCTCGTACTCTAGCTCTGTGGATCTTCTGGTGAAATAGGATTTTTTGCATATTTTCCGAGATTTTTCCTGATAGTAGATTTTCTGCACAAAAACTAGACACCAAGGCAATTCTGCTAAAAACAGCGGCAGTCCGTGTTAGTTGTATCCAAATCACACAACTTTATAGGAGAAACAATAGAAAAAGTTTCCGGGAAAGTAGATATGTTTTGGACATATCAGGATGCGATCACGTAGCAAAGGCAACTGCGATGCCTCACTCGACGGCGGACGGGAAACTGTCAACGCGGATGACGTAGCCACTTGATCAGCATTCGAAGGACCCTTATAGGCGCACATGTGACAGATTATGAAGATAGAGTCAATCGGCAGTAGTCAAAGAAAATGCATATATTTACATCAAAATAACGACTACGTGGTAGAGTCAGGTTCATCCAGTACAGGGCTTTACAAGCACACTGGAAAAACAAACTCAAAAAACTAAAAAGGAAACTACAGCGTCAAGAAGCTAAGGAGTAGCCGCATCCGGAGAAACTTGGGACTCCGAGGCCTTCGCATATGTAGCTAGAAGATCAATGAGTTTCGTGCCAAAGTGCTTGAAGCGGGAGGCGAAGGTAGAAAAGGCTACCTCAGTGCCATCCGCTGCCACTGACATCCTGGAGGTGACCTGGCTCAGGTTCAACTGCACGCCAGCCACCATCGCCATCGCCAGGCCCAGGGTAGCGCCCACACCCTTCTAGGTCTTCTTGTAGTTCGTAGGGGCATCACCCGCCAAGGCTTTCGCCAGGGAATCAACGTCGTCAAGTGTTGGGGAGGTGACTCCGGATAGGGTCAAGACAAGGGAAAGACGAAAGGAATCTCCCTTGTTGTAAGCCAAATTACTGATTGTGTCGGCCGAATCATGTAAGAGTCAGACGAGATAAGCAAGGCCATGAAAAATGTAGAATGAGTAACGCCTCATCCGGCCGACATATGAGTTAAGTCGGCCGAATGAGTCTGACTAATTCGAATGCAGGTGAATGCCGAGCCGAGTTATGCGAGACAAGGCCGAATAACGCGAAGCTTGCAGGAGAAGGAGGTGCCTATAGTCAAACCCTAGTCACTGGCTAGGAGGAATCTAGACAGAGCCAATCACAAAGGACAAGGAGCAGAGCAGCATAAGGGCAGACGAACGTCACGGAGGTGACAGTGAGGAAGCCCGAGGCACGCATGTGAAGGTTTTTGGAACATTGTCGCCGATAGAAGGGGGACACAGAAAGGAGGCCGCCGAGTTACCATATTGGGACAAGCATATTCCAAGGATATGCTTGCCGCGTCATCCCTAGAAGGAACCAAGGCACCCCTTTATAAGGGGGGACGCGGGCTCCTGAGGGAGGATCGATTCATTCTACGCCGTAAGGCTCGTGTATTAGTGTTCTTCCTCTCAATGAGAGAGCTCTAGGAGCACTTGTATTTCTTGAGAAGAGGAATAGAGATCTACTTATAGGACACTTGAGTGTAGAAATCACTAAATCTTCCCTCCCTGGATCCCTCTAGCATCCATTGGCCCCATACTTTAGCCTACCCATGGCATCTGTCGTGCCACCACCACGACATCAAGGGCGATGCCCTTTGGGAAGATCTCCAGAAACAAGCGGGTGAGAACCTCCTTGGCCTTACCCAGTGTCTCGACGGTAGAGCTACAACGGTCTTAGACCGCCACAATAGCATCCGCCATGGGCTCACCATGCTCCATGGCACCACGATCAAATGCGATGCCAGTGGCATCTGCAGATTGTGGTAAAGAAATTTCAGATGAGGCAAAGGAAACACACCAGAAACAAACTCATGCAAAGGAGTGTATGGTAACTTACCAGACAGAGATTTGGCAGCAACCATAAGCTATTCTTCCATTGCCTTCTCTCGAGACACCCGACAGTCGCAAGCTGCTGCTCACAAACTTGGGCCTCCTGCTGGCAACGTTCAAGGGCCTCCATGACATCTTTCGCCTTGGTCTCCGCCTAGTTGTGCCTCTTTTCAAGTGTGTTTAGCTTGCGGAGAGCCTCATTGTTCTCATCTACGACAATCAACAGGAAAATGATCAGAAATAAACATTCATCAGTACCCGAGGACAAACAGAAGAAGTATACACACCTTGGAGTTGCCGAAAGCTGTCCTCCAAGGTGCGGTAATGCTGTCAGAGGCGGATGACATCGTGGATGAAGGGCTATAGTAAAGAAATAGCAAGCAGGTAAACAAAGGACTCGGGGGCTCGTTCACGTCAAATGACAAAGTACTTACATGACCACCCGAATACTCCGAAGGTGTAGCTTGCGTCTTTGGGTAACAACCACATGAGTCCTCAGCTTCGAGGAGCTTGACACGATGTCACGGGAGTTGGACGATATCTTCGGGGAGGCAGTTGCATGTTCCGCATGCACCACCTTTGATTCCACAACAACTTGTTCAGTCTCATCCTTTACAGATTCGGCTGAGGAAGACCTCCTAGTGCAGCAAGAGCGAATGAGACACATAAAGCATCAAGAATATGAAGCACAATCAAGAACATAAAGAGCATTCGATACTTATGAAGGGATGTCACAGAGGTTGAAGACTAGCGTCTCCTTCTTCTTCTTCTTCTTCTTCTTGGCTGGCAGCTGAGGAGCCACAACCCGAATGGGTAGGACAGGAATGGGGGAGGTAGCACCCTCATCTCCACAGTGTCGCTCGAGGAAGGTGGGCCCCTTCGGCGATGGTGGCATCGTCCCATCCGAACTTTCGCTTCGGGTCCTCTTGCGAGAAATCCCTTTGCTATGCTCGGGGGATTCCGTAGTTGGCGACTGTGTGGGAGGGAGCATGGAATTAGATTCTGCATCCCCGCCATCTAGCGCAACCGTGTACTTTTTCAGGAAGGGGAGGCATCATTCTCTCCAGCTTAAGCTTCCGCGGAACAACAAAAACACATGTCCAAGTCAAAGAATAGAAGACCCAAATAATCGAAAATGCACCACGTGCATGCACAAGACTTACCCGAGGAACTTCCTTCCTGGCAGTGAAGGAGGCAGTCAAAGACTTCCCTGGCAGCTCCTCGTCAGCCCTGTACTTCAGCAGAGGTTGGAGCGCTCAGTCGAGGTCGGCTGAGGACATATCCTCATCCGACACTCTCGTTGGGTCGGTGGCACTGGAATTCGAAAACATCGGGTACGCCCTCGCTTGGAGGGGCTACACCCGACGCTTAAGGAATGCCTGGATGATGTTGACAGTGCAGGCCTCCTTGCCCCACACCAGCTGGAGCGCCTCCACTCACTGGTACAGCTTCTCCACCACCTTGGTCTCACCCTCCATAATGTCATTGGACCACGAGTGCTTTCGGGTGACCACCTTGCTGGCATCGAAGGGAGCTAATCCAATAATGCTAGCCGTCGAGCTTGGAGTCACAAAGGTAGAACCACTTGTTCCTCCATCCTTGGACGAATTCGCAGAGGTGGAAGGTGAAATACTGAATGGTGGGGCGGATGGATATCACGCACCCACCCAGCGTGTAAACGCCGCCAGTACCAGATTGTCTCTTCAGGTAAAAGAGCTTCCTGAAGCCCTCGAAGAAATTCGTGGGTAGGGAGAGAAAGCTCGCAGATGACGAAAGAATAAAACATAACCCAGAAATCTTCCGATGGGTCCAGGGTTACCTCCTCGCTGTCGTGGTATTGCCGACGAGTACGCCATGGAGGGGTCCTCATAGTGCGTGTTTAGAGACGTGGGGTAAGGAGGACGGTTGACGGGTACGAGGTAACATAGCTTACCCAGGTTCAGATCCCACGACGGTGGCGGAATCCTACTCCTGCTATAAATCACTATAATGGCAATACACCGAGTTACAGAGATAGGTTCGCTGTGCGAGGTTATCTATTGTTGTGTATGATATTGTGCCCTAAAGGATCCCATAGGCCCGACTTATATAGTCGTCAGATCCTAGGGTTACAGGGAAAAGTCCTAGCCGGACAGGTTACAGAGTCCTACACCGTCTATCACTAGTCTTGTGTAACTTCCACTCCAAGGCTCCGGGTACGCTGGTGACTCCACCGTAGCCTTCCTTTATCCGGCATGGGCCTCCCTTCTAGATCCACCTAACTGGGCCACCCAGCAGGCCACAGGCCATGCTACCGACTATGGACCACCCGGGTTAGTCGGATAAGAGACATGCTATGAGGATACCCATATAGCATATCCCCAACAGTAGCCCCCGGAGAACTCCGAGATCTTGCGCCGTCTTGCCTCTTCACGTGGAATGCTCCGTCTAGATGGATGTCGGCAAATCGTCAAGCAACATCTTGTAGTCCTCCCAAAGAACCCTGCAAGGTTTTCTCCGTCTTCTATTAGTAAGTCGGAGAAATGCTTAATCTTCCATCGTACTCTTCTGTAGTCGGATTAAATCCGTCCATGCCAGAATCTTTGATGCGACGACTCATCTACCATGTCAGTTATGACGACGTAGGCTTAGGTCAGCGACGCCTCGTAACTCACACATGCAGAGAACACAATCATATCCGATTTTCCCGCGCGAGCTATACGAACCGTTGGCGGCGGCGGTTGGAGACGTGGCAAAATTACTGCGCACGTTCACGAACATGTCGTATACACGGCAACCGTCCGATTAGCTGCACGAATCTTGACGCAGAGTAAGATAAATAGTAACCATGGGACACTTGCCACTTTTTTACCCCATTATCTCGCGTCATCGTCTTCTTCCTCTAGCCGCACGCCTCCTCGAGCTCTCCACGGAAAACCTCAAAGAAACCCTAGACTCTCTTTGCATCAGTCGCATCCTTCCAATCCTCCATGGCCAGCAGCAGCTCCTCCCCATCAATGGCGGCGTCGAGCGAAGCCACGGCGAAGCCGGCGAGCTCCTTCGTCGTGCCCCCAGAGGGCCTGGTCATCCCCGCGTCGGTGGTGATTGAAACCACCGGCAGTGACCACAATCTGGCGGTGCTAGAGCCTCTGGAAGAAGAGCCAGACTCGCACAAGGGCGACTGGCGCGGCTCGGACATCACCAGCCGCGACATCCAAGAGATGGTCGCCGAAGGCTACCTCCCCGCGACGGAGGGGCTCGCCTGGCGGGCGGCGCCGGCCGGCGAGGTGACACCTTCTCCCCAAGCCGGACAAAAGGTGTACCTCAAGGCTCAGCTGGTATGCGGCGTCTCCCTGCCCATCTCCCACTTCTTTCTGTCTGTCTTGAACCACTTCAAGGTCCAACCCCATAACCTCTCCCCCAATAGTATCTTAGTGCTTAGCAACTTCACGGCACTTTGTGAGGGTTACCTAGGGATTAGGCCTAGGTTAGACTTGTTTGTGTACTTCTGCACCATCAAACGTGAAGCCGGACATAGTAGGGAGGAGCTTAGGAACTGCGGCACCATAAGCTTCAAGATCCGACCTGGCCGGCGGTTCCTCGACATTGTCGGCCACGAGTCGTGCAAAAACTGGCAGCGGACGTACTTCTACGGCCCCGACATTCCTTTGGTGGGCCGAGAAGTGACGTACCCGGACTTCGTGGATGGAGCCGCCGTTGAAGTTTCCACATGGAGATCACATGCCTCCCTTCCCTCTGACCTCGACGCTTCTCGCGCAATAAGGCGGATTGAGTGGTTCGTAGAGACGGGTTTGACCGGCTTGGACCTAGCCATGTGCTGGTTCATCAGGCGAATCCAACCTCTGCAGCACCACGTGAAGTTCATGCACGAGTACACCAGTGATCGAAGGGATACCCTCCGTATCTCCGTGGATAACTTCTCAAGCGACTCCGTGAAGCTCCGTCTAAAGGACATCGTCAAGGTGAAGGATAAGAAGCGTGGCTTCACCATCACCTATGACATGTATGTAGACGGCAAGTGCCCAAAGGTAGGTATTTATTTTCTGTGTAAGACATCTCTCCAGTTTTTCCGTCTTGCTAATACCATCTTTTGTAACACGGTGATTTCTCACTTAACAGCTTAGCGATCTAGATGAGGACAACCTGGCTGCCCAAATCTACGATTCAAAGATGAAGGAAGTCACGGTCGTGTCCGACGATGATGTCCCATTGGCGCGAAAGCAGAAGAGCTCCACCTCTGACGCTGCCGACGGAGGCAAGAAGAAGAAGATGGAGGGTGGAGCCTCCAAGAAGACTACTGCCGCCCTGGAGGCGGAAAAGGGAAAAGCCACCGGGATGTTTGCCAAAGCGCCCTCCCCTAGTGTAAGCCTCTCATTCTCCGACATTGTCTATTTATGTGTCTTGTTCCTGTACTTATGTACTTTGCACGTTTCAGGAAGAAAGCCACAACCAGCCTCAAGAAGTCCTCCAAGACTCTTTGGGCTCCTAGAAATATCAAAGATATGCTGCATCGCGACTCCTCCCCCGCCATCGCCCCTGCCACTCCTGCCGTCAAGCCCTCCTCTGCTCCGACAAGATCTCAAGTCCAGGAGGCACCAGGCCCTTCCGCCATGGAAGTGGATTCTGGCGCCTCTACCGAGCTCGCTGTTGTCGGCGAGCAGGCGACGTAGGAGAGCGCTGCTCTTCAAATGGCTGAAGCTCCGGCTAAGGATGCCATCGGTAGCGGCAAGGTGGTGGTGGGAGCTGGTACCTCTGCCGAAGGCGGCGCCCCTACTCCCCAGAAACCCTTTGAGTTCCCAAAGATAGTTTACCTGGTGCTTTTGCCGAGTAACACTACAATGGTTGCTGGAGGAGTGCCGTCATCTCCGACGTGCGGTCTCGAGGAGCTACTTCGACAAGCGGATATCTTGCAAGGAAATAGCATTTCCTTCGGCAAGCTGCTAGCCAAGAGCGCTACAAACCTCAAGATCATTGCACTTGTAAGTTTTTACTTTGCCTTCTGCATTTCATATGAGTATCCCACTGTAGCCCCCGAGGATGTAGACGAAAAACCATAGGTTTTGCATCTATATGCTCTAAGAGTGACTAAGTTAGAAAAAACTCTCACTGTAGCCCCCAAGCATTTAGATGGAATGAATTACTCCGACTAGATGCTTTAAGAGTAGCATACACAGTGTTACAAATTTTCAATGCTGTAGCCCCCCAAGCCTCTAGTTGTAACTGAATTAGTTCCGACTAGATGCTTTAAAGAAAAGCTAAGCAGATTCTGAGTTAAAAACTTTATACTGTAGCCCCCAAGCTCTTAATCGAGAACTAAATTAGCTATGACTAGATACTTAAAGAAAAGCTAAGCATATTGCTAAGTTAAAAACTCTCGCTGTAGCCCCCGAGCATCTAGGTGGAAAATCTCCGACTAGAAGCTCCAAGCAGACCAAACAACGATTTTAACTTTGTATTTGTTTCCACAGAATGAGAATGCTCAGAGGGGCATGGCCAATGACAAGTAACAGAAGATGCATGCAGATCTTGAAGCCTAAAAGGGTAAAACCGCCATCTTGAAGGAACAGATCATCAAAAACAAGAGTCTGTTTTCTTATTATGCATTTCCGTCTTACTTTTGTGCCCACAATCTCCGAGTACTCACTGTGTACTTTGTTTTCTCTGACTTGCAGAACATGTTGCCAAGGCCAAGGACATTGTCGAGCAGTCCAAGCATATCCAACAGCTGGACAGCGAGAATAAGATCCTGGAGGAGGAGAGGAAGGAGATGCTGAAGATGCACGAGGATTCCATGAAAGATCTGCAGGATTCCGCCTTCGCGAAGATCAGTCGCTTGAAGGAGGAGCTTGTGATCCTAAAGGATCAGAAGCAAGCTGCTGATGAGCAAAAACTTCGCCATAGCGAGGCGTTTAAGCTCCTCCAACAAGAGAAGGAATCCTTGGCGGGCATCCTTTGGCAGGCCAAGGCCAGCATCTTCAGTAAGTTTCCTCCGCCTTGTATTTCTGTAGTCTGGATACTTAGAGTTTATCGAACTCATGCGCTCCTTGTCGGAATTTGCAGCTCCTATGGGTTTAACCCGTTCGCCTCCTTCGGACAAGGAATGTATGGTTCTTGTCGGCAACTTCATCAACACCGCCATTACCCAAGCCAAGGAGATTGCCAAGCCCCTCCAAATATATATCAAGGCATCGGACTCCGTGACAAAGTACTCGGAGATCCTGTGCCGAGCCCCCGTGCGTGTCACGAGCTGGAAAGCTTCATGTGCACGGGCTAGCGCAAGGATGGCACTGTCTATGGTGAAGGCACACTACAAAGATGCCGACATCGACACGGTGACCTCTGGTATCCCAGACGTGGATGATGATGGCAAGGAGATCAATCACGAAGCCATCCTGTCATCACTCGCGGGTTATGACACCAGGGTTGCCGAGTTGGTGGACATTGACGTCTTCGTGCCCAGGAACCTCGTCGACAACATCAACCAAGATTCCTCCGAGTCTCATCACAGCGCCGACGTCGAGGGTGATTCTCTGGCTGGTGATGATGCGGCCTCCAAGTCTCCTGCGCCCAAAGAATGAAAAACACTTTGTAATTTCTATTTCACCTTTGGTGTGTGCATGGGAAAAACTTGTTGATGTAATCTTAAGGCGGAAAACAATGGTTGTCGTATCCTGCTACTTAAGAATTAATTCCCAGTATGTATATATTTTTTAAGCAAGTGCTGGCTTGTCCATTACTCTGGTTCTTATGCTTGAATTTTCATGAGTCAGAAGACTCGTTGTCGGAACCATGCGCTTAGGTGATGATTCCCAATGGCACCGTCAATAACCTGAGAACAAAATCGCCGACAATAAGTGCCAAAAGTCACTACTCCAGAATCCACATAAAAACGACAAAGAATGTGTAGACCAGAAAACTTAAGCTAACGCCCGTAGGAGGAATTTTCACAGGTGCAATCGCAAGACTTGTGCATAAAGGTTTTATATCATCCAAAAATGAACACTAAAGGAGGTAAAAGACTCAGCAATATGAGTGAACCAAAGAGCTTTATTTCATTGATCATATAAGAGGTACACAATTAGATAAAAAATGCTAAGTGTAGAAAGGACGTAGCTGTGCTATGTTCCATGGCCGATCAAGCTCCGGGTAATCATCATCCGGGTCACGTCGCTTACGCTTATGATCCTTGTTGGGTCTGTCCTTGAGTTCACGATTGTCAACAAGGTAGTAAGACCCATTGAGCAGCGCCCTGCTTATGATGAATGGTCCTTCCCATGGCGGGGATAATTTGTGTGACTTCTTCTGCTTAAGTCGGAGCACCAAATCCCCCTATTTAAATGAGCGATGCCAAACACGGCGACTATGGTAGCTGCGTAGCTTCTGCTGGTAGATGGCGGATCTTTGGCATGCCAAAACGCGCTCCTCCTCGAGAAGGTCCACATCTAGTCGTCTGGATTCTTTAACGTCATCTTCGTCGTAGGCGGCAACTCTTGGTGCATCGTGGAGGATGTCGGAAGGTAGGATGGCTTCTGCTCCATATACCATGAAGTAAGGGGTGTAGCCGGTGGATCTGTTGGGTGTAGTTCGTAAACTCCACAGCACAGACGGCAATTCTTCCGCCCAGGCTCCAGCTGCTCAATGTAGCGGTGCCTCAAGACGTGGCTTGATTCCCTGTAGAATTAATCCATTGGCTCACTCAACCTGACCATTGGATTGTGGGTGTGCCACAGATGCATGGTCAAGTCGGATGCCTTTGTCCCAGCAATAGGCCTCCACTTCTTTGAGTGACAAGTTGCTTCCATTGTCGGTGATGATGCTATGTGGGAGACCAAATCTCACCACTAGATCCCGAACAAACCTGAGGGAAGTTGCCCCATCAAGCTTTCTAATGGGTTTAGCTTCTATCCATTTGGTGAATTTTTCAACTGCTACAAGCAGATGCATAAATCCACACGGTGCCATCTGTAAAGGCCCCACCATGTCTAGCCCCCAGACTGCGAACGGCCAAGTTATTGGTATTGTTCGCAATTCTTCAGCAGGAACATGTGGTTGTAGGGCGTAATACTGGCATCCTGTGCATGTCTCAACTAGCTTGTCGGCGTCCGCCTTCGCGGTCAGCCAGTAGAATCCTTGCCGGAAGGCTTTCGCGACCAATGATCGAGGAGCGGCGTGATGCCCGCAATCTCCGAGATGGATTTCACGTAGGATTTCCATACCTTCTAGCTGGGAAACGCACTTTAGGTATACACCAGTAGTGCTCCTCTTGTAGAGTTTCCCATTGATTATGGTATAACCCTTTGCTCATCGTACTATTTTCCGTCTTTCGACATTGTCGTCAGGCAAAGTTCCGTGCTCGAGATACTCCATGAAAGGTTTTGTCCAAGCCGGAGGGATCTTTGTCACCATGTTGACGAAAGAGTCAGCTCTATCCGGGTTGTCGATGTCGGCGCCCTTCACGGATGGTATGCGTAGATGCTCTAGGAAAACTCCTGGCAGAATTCGCTTGCGCTCTGATCCAAGTTTAGACAGCAAATCAGCCGCCTCGTTTTGTTGCCTAGGTACATACTTGACTTCGTAGCCCAAGAAGCTCTTGGCTATCTCGTCCACTTCGTCTCGATATGCCGCCATCATAGGGTTCCGCGCATTCCAGGTGCCAGCCACCTGCTGGGCAACCAAGTCGGAATCTCCACAGCAAACTATGCGCTTGATGCCAATATCCTTGGCTACACGTAGTCCGTGAATGAGTTCTTCATACTCCGCCATGTTGTTTGTAGCCTCGAAGTTGATCTGCAGAACGTAGTGTAGCTTGTCTCCTTTTGGTGAATGTAGCAGTACACCAGCCCCCGAGCCGTTGAGCAACTTTGATCCGTCAAAGTGCATCACCCAGTACTCTGGTTCTGGCAACGGAGTTGCATCTGGCATCTCCGTCCAATCTGCAATAAAATCCGCCAAAGCTTGTGACTTGATAGTCTCGCGTCTCTTGTAGGTGATCTCAAAGGCAGCAAGTTCAATGCTCCACTTCGCGACCCTTCCTATAGCGTAACTATTGTTGATAATGTCGGCCAGTGGAGTCTTGCTCACTACTGTGATTGCGTGCTCCTGAAAGTAATGCCTTAGCTTCCGCGAAGCGAGGAATACTCCATAAGCTATCTTTTGGTAGTGTGGGTAACGCTGCTTGGACTCCGTCAAGACCTCGCTCACATAGTATAACTGGTCGTTGAACTCCGTGCTCATAGCCTGGTTCTTTCCTCTCTACCACGACGACGATGCTGATAACCCGGTTGGTTGCCGCCATGTAAATTAATAGGGGCTCTCTAGGCTCGGGTACTGCAAGGATGGGAGCTGTAGAAAGAATCTCCTTGAGCCGCTTCAATGCTGCATCTACCTCGTTTGTCTACGTGAATTTGTCCGCCTTCTTCAGCAACTTGTACAGCGGCAAAGCCTTCTCTCCAAGTCGGCTGACGAACCGACTAACTGTTGCAACACAACCTGTTAGTCGTTGAATGTCTTTTAGGCATGTCGGACGGTTTATGTTTAAGATGGCCTTGATTTTCTCCGGGTTGACCTCGATTCTGCGCTGGGAAACGACGAAGCCCAACAATTTGCCGGCTAGAACCCCGAAGACGCACTTCTTAGGGTTGAGCATCATGTTGTATTTTCGGAGATTATCAAAGGTTTCTTTTAAGTCGGAGATTAAGTCGTTTGACTTTTTAGACATCACCGCGATATCGTCCACATAGGCGTGAATGTTCCGACCAATTTGGTCGTGAAGGCAACGCTGCATTGTCCGCTGGTAGGTAGCACCTGCGTTTTTCAGCCCAAAGGGCATCGTGACATAGCAAAACGTGTCGTATGGGGTAGTGAACGAAGTGGCCAATTGGTCCGACTTCCTCATCTTGATCTGGTGGTATCCTGAGTATGCATCAAGAAAACACAAAAGTTCCGAGCCAGTCGTCGAGTCAATGACTTGGTCAATGCGAGGCAAAGAAAACGGATCTTTGGGGCATGCTTTGTTCAAGCCGGTGTAATCAACGCACATTCTTAATTCGTCGGTTCCCTTTTTGGGGACAAGTACAAGATTGGCCACCCATCGGGTGTGAAGGATTTCTCGGATAAACCCGGCCTTAAGTAACCTAGCTATCTCTTTGCCAATGGCGCGTCTCTTCTCATCTCCGAAGCATCGTATAGGTTGTTTCATTGGTTTACATTTTGGATCTATGTTTAAGCTATGCTCGGCAAGTTCCCTAGGTACACCTTTCATGTTGGCAGGTTGCCAGGCAAAGATGTCCCTATTCTCACGGAGGAACTCGACGAGCGCGCTTTCCTATTTGGGATCCAGGTTCGTCCCAATGGCGACGGTCTTGGAGGCATCGCCTACCACAAGTTCCACCGGCTTGGTCTCGATGGCGGCCTTGAACGCAGGAGCGGAGTCGGAGATCTGCTTCTACGACGCGGGCATCTCTGAGTCATTGACCTTGCTGTGGATCTCCTTGAATTCTTCGCTGTAGAGGACAGCTTCTGCAATGGCTGCTTCGTTGATCTCGCAGTCCCTTGCCTTGGTAAATCTTCTGGATACGGTGATGACACCGTTTGGTCTGGGTATCTTGAGTTTGTTGTAGACGAAGCATGGCTTGGCCATGAACGTGTGGAATATGTCGCGGACGAATATGACGTGGTACACGCTCTTGAAGGGGACCACCTCAAAGGTCATGCGCTCTTGGCGGTAATTATTAACGTCGCTAGAGGCTACCTGAAGTTTGATGCACCCAAGGGACCGAGCCTCCCGACCAGGAACTACGCCATGGAAAACGGTGTTGGTCCGCCTTAGGTTTGGCTCTATCAAGTTCATCTTCTTCAGTGTATCCAGGTACATGATGTTGATGCTGCTTCCACTATCCACCATGCACTTGGTGAACTCCACGCCGTCAATCAATGGGTTGATGACCATGGCGTACTGGTTCTCCGTGGGCACAAGGTCTGGGTGATCCATCCTGTCCCAAGTTATTGGAACCTCCGACCAGCACAGGTATTGGGGAACTGGGGGGAGAGTGGCCATCAGGATCCTTAGAGAGGCCTTCTGTTGTCGGACGGTGGGGGTGCCAAGGAAAGTATGGTAGACTGGGGCCTTCTTTGCGAAGGGGTTCTTGCCCTTGTCGTCGCTCCTGGCGGCGTGTTTGGGGTCAATATCCTCGTCCATGTCACTCGAATCCTTGGAATCCTCCTCCTTCTTCTTCCCCTTGCCCTTGCCTCGCGGTCTGTTCTTCCGACTTCGCTTGTAGGCGGACTCCGGGTCTTCCTTGAGGTCGTTGACGAACTTGCAGTGTCGATTGGTATGTGTGGCCTTGCCGTTGGCGTCGAGGTGTACGAGGCATGGCATATCGCGGTACTACTCGTAGGTTTGGGGAACGCAGAGCGGCGCCGAGTTGGTTTCACTTCCTCGTTGCTGCCCACGGCCTGCTCCCCGTCCTCGGCCATGTTGTCCGCCTTCTCCTCGTCCTGCAAAAGTCATAGCGACCATGTCGGTAGATTTCTTTTCTTCTGGAGCGGTTTTCCGCTTTGTACTGTTGTTCCTCCGAGCTTGAGTTGGAACGGCTATTGCCGGCAATGAGCCACGAGCATCATCGTCGGTAGCTGCGAACTCACTAGCCAACTGAATCATCTGGTTCAAGTAAAGCTGGTGATTGTCCTGCAAGCGCTTTAGCTTGTGTCGGAGCAACGTTCCCCTTTCCAACCCATCAATGAAGGCGACCATGGCAGTCTGAGCGTGCACTCCTGTGCAGGAATTCTTCATGTCCAACTAGCGGGAGAGGTAGGCGCGAGATGTCTCGTCTTTCTCTTGCATGCACCGCGGTAGATCGCCCACAGTGCAGGGACGCTTGTATGTACCCTCAAAGTTCTTGGTGAATGCTTCTTGCATATCCAGCCAGTTGTAGATAGATTTCTCTGGCAAGTCGTCGATCCATTGACGGGCCGTACCGCCAACATTAACGGGAGGTACTTAACGGCGACGTTGGGGTTGCCTCCGGCGATCTCCACCGCGTTGCCGTAGTCCTGCAACCATGTGGCGGGCTTGGTGGTGCCGTCATAGGGCTTGATGGTCTTGTCAATCCGGAAACCTTTGGGGTAAGTTGCGGACCGTATTGCAGGTCCAAAGCAACGTGGTCCCAGCTATGGTCCTTCCCGGGCCTCGTGGATCTTATCGATCCGCAAACGTGCATCGTACGGCTCCGGGTTCTTCTTCTTGTTGTCAACAGGGGATGGGCTGCGTGAACGACGCGGTCCTCTTCCGCCATGGTGACTGCTTGGCGGCGACGGAGGCGGAGGTGGCAGTGGGTTAGCCTTCTTGCTGTTACCCTCCTGCAACACCTCACGCCTGTCACGGTTGTTTGTCGGACGCGGAGGGTCGTGGTGTGACATGATCTTGTGTCCTTGGTGGCGCTCTTCATCATGACGGGTCTATGCCGCGTTGTCACGGATGACGATACCACACTGCTTTGGAGGGGGCATATCCGTACGATGGTGAGCCTTGTAATCTTCCTGACGTCGGGGGGATCGGGGCGCTGGCGATGGGCGGCGAGGTCGGGATTTTTCTCCGTGGTCGGAGGATATGGGGATAGCGTCCTTCCTATTGCGCGCATCCCTCCGTCTTCGTTCTGATGAACCCGTCTGTGATCCAACATCTTGAGGAGATCTATCCCTTGGCGGGTTGTACTGGCTAGATCGGCAGAGCGCTGGGTCAGACTCAATCCTGTGAGAGGTGGCCTTTTCCTGTTGCTTTACCGCCTTGGCCACTAGGTCATAGACCTGTTCTACTGCCTCAGGCGATCTATCTTGCTCCAGAAGGGTCTTGGCGACGGCGAGGTTAAGGAGTGTGGTGGGCATCACCTTCTTGCCTTCACTACCAATATATGGCTTGGCCTGTGCCGGTTTTGAGGGAGCCCATCCTAGGTTGCGCCGTACACCAGGATCGTTGATGACGCGAGCCGGAGCCTTCTTAGCCTTCTGCTGCCGCAGCAGAGTCTTGTACTCGGCCTCCATTGCTCTAGCTTTCTCTATGGACTTCTGCGCGTTGACCAGATCTCGATCTAGTTTAGAGCCTTTCTCCGTGATGGCTTGCGCCTCCTCCAGCAGCTGCTGGTGCTTCTCGTCAAGTTGATTCACATTCTGGATATGATCAACAGTTAGTGTCTCGACGAGGAGATTGCCGTACATCACTCTATCAGCTCGAGTAACATGGGCTGCTGCCAACGTGGATGCTGGAGGCGACAAGTTTGCGGTGTTGTTATTGCTCGAACTGGTGCCGAGTTCCTGCGGCTGCTGCACTGGGTTAGGCGGAGGAGGCATGACCTTTGCGCGATCATCTTCGACAACAATAAGTGGCCCCTTCCCCTTTTCCAGCGCCGTAGGCGGAGCTTGCCCGGGTTGATCTTCATCCATCGCTATCCCAATGGTGACGAAAACCCCTCGAGACATGACGGTGTTGTTAGCTTGCTTGTCGCGCGAGTACTCCTCCTCCATCTCCTGCATAGCAGAGTCTAGATCTTCTGGACTGAAATCTATCTCCTCTGAATCTGCACTAAAATCATCATAAAGCGCGTCAATGACAGAGTCAGAGGGTGCCGGGACTTCCTCGATGACGGGCGGTGGAGGTGCAACAGCCTCGACGATGACTGGAGGTGGTGGTGCTGCTGCGACGATGATGGCGGGAGGCGGTGGCGGCGGCTGCTGAACCGGAGGTTCTCCGTCTCTGAGCGCAAGCTCCATCTGGACTGCCGCGTCAGCTGCCGCGTAGCTGTTGACGGTGCTCACCATCTCTTCGAGCGTACGGCGTCCTGTTGCCTGCTGCCGACGTAAAGAATGTCGGAGAAGCGTGCCACGGTCTAGTCCTTCCACGAAGTGATACAAAGCGTTATCATCGGGGTAATTTGCCAGGTCTGCCCATATACGGAGCCACCTGGCGAGGTAGTCGCGGGGGTTTTCGCCCTCTCTCTGAACGCAGCGCGCCAGATCGAAGATGGTAACCACGCCAACGAACTTGGATCTCTGCTGTCCAGACGCGCGGACAAAGACGGCGGATTTGTAGTGATCTTCCACCTTTATATCCTGCACAGGGGAGGTTTGGGTGGGCCTTGAACTTTTCCGATCTTTGCCGGCAAACTCCAAGGAGAGATCCGATATCGATCCTTTCGCGAACGTATCCTACTCGTAGGCGGTCCGTGCGGGTCTTGATGCTTTCTGATCTTTGCTGGCAAACTCCGAAGAGAGGTCCGACATTGATCCTTCCATGAACGTATCCTGCCCGTAGGCGGTCCGTGCGGGTCTTGATGCTCCTCCGACTCCCAGGGAACTAGTGCCCGAGTCGGTTTCGCCGATGAAGAGGTGGATGTCTCCGATAGGAACGATCGAACACCGCGTAGGGTTCGTCTTCGCCGGGATCTAGAACTCGTCAGGGGGGACGATCGGAATGTTGCCGGAGAAGAGAACACGGCCAATGGCTACGGTTTCGCCGATTCCCACGAACGTCTTGGTCCTCGCCCGCTGAAGAGCCTGAAGCGCCTCTTGCCCCATGGTGGGCGCCAACTGTCGTAGTATTGCCGACGAGTACGCCATGGAGGGGTCCTCATAGTGCGTGTTTAGAGACATGGGGTAAGGCGGACGGTTGACGGGTACGAGGTAACACAGCTTACCCAGGTTCAGATCCCACGATGGTGGCGGAATCCTACTCCTGCTATAAATCACTATAATGGCAATACGCCGAGTTACAGAGATAGGTTCGCTGTGCGAGGTTATCTATTGTTGTGTATGATATTGTGCCCTAAAGGCTCCCATAGGCCCGACTTATATAGTCGTCAGATCCTAGGGTTATAGGGAAAAGTTCTAGCCGGATAGGTTACAGAGTCCTACACCGTCTATCACTAGTCTTGTGTAACTTGCACTCCAAGGCTCCGGGTACGCTGGTGACTCCACCATAGCCTTCCTTTATCCGGCATGGGCCTCCTTTCTGGATCCACCTAACTGGGCCGTCCAGCAGGCCACATGCCATGCTACCGACTATGGGCCACCCGGGTTAGTCGGATAAGAGACATGCTATGAGGATACCCATATAGCATATCCCCAACACTCGCCAGGAAGAATGGCATCGACCTTCTCCTTCGAGATCAGGCCAGACTCGCACAGGTGGCGCAAGTCCACCTCCCTGATCGAAGACCGCTGCCAACCACCATCGGTGACGTGGCTGGCGGTATAAGCCTTCTTGATGGCACCGGCGGCGCTCGTCCCCGTAGCAGCAGAAGCATACTTCTTGGACTTGCCCATCTTGCCTACATAGCGCGCAGTGCAATGGGAGCGAAGGAGAGAAGAGAGAAAGATGCGAAGGACATCCAATGCATAGCACGTGCAAGCTCTGAGAATAGAGGAGGCAGAAAAACAGAGAACAATGAAAGCAAATGGCAAGGGGGAGAATTACCGCAGCTCCCCATAGTATAAAACTACGAGGACGATGAAGCAGGGCCGTAGATCCAATTACCCCAACATGTGTCTTGCATCACTACATACACGTGGCAGGCATCGCCCGAACCGTCGCGAACATGCAGCCCACTACCCGCGGAAATCGAGGAGGCGCAATAACTTTATGTGTAAACAACGCGTGACTAGTCAAATCCCCGTCATAAAGTGGGTCCCACGAGCGTCTAATCTTATATCACTGCCTCCGCGGACGATTGAGCTTACCAAGCATCAGCAAAGCAAAGGACATCAATGGCTATAAACCTTCGGCTACAAATAAAAGTACTTACTCGAGTCTACGACTCAACCAACTACTCGGGGGCTACTCCTATCAGGAGCGCTAACCGCGCACCTGAGAATATGATATGGTTCCCGTGTTAGTTGAAACACTTCCTAATGACTCGAGTCCTTCTTTGAGTCTGCGACTCCACTACATACTCGGGGGCTATGTAACAGCCCAAGTTTGTAATATATGTAAATAGTACTTAAGCATTTCATGCATCTGTTTAAACCAATAAAATGATTGCATGTGATCAAGTGTGTGAATAAAAATACAATTACAAAACCCTAAACCCTAGTCCTTCCCCCTCTTTTTGAAATCCATTCAAAGTGGTTTGAATTTGAAAAGTACAAAAATAATGGAGCCCAAATGGATTATAAGGGCCCCTATGTGTTTTAAACAATTTTCTAAAACTTCCTGTATTTTTGAATTATATAAAACAGAAAATGAATTGAAATAAAAGTGTAAAATAGTAAAATCAGAAAAAGAAAACAGTTTTAAAAAAATGGGCAGCAACAGCCAACGGGTCGTGGCCCATCTCCCATCTCCTTTTCCTGCTGCCTAGTGCCCTTTCTGCGGCCCAGCAACCGGCCCACGCCAGCCCGCAAGCGGCCTCGTGCCGCTTCGGCCCCAAAACCTCGTCGTTGTCTTTGTCCCCGACGAAGAAGCTGCTCGTTGGAGCTACGCTCGCCGTCCGCCGTCGTGCCGCGCCAAGATTCGCGCCACCAACGATGCCGGCGCCTACAAGAACCCCGCGCCGTAGTGGAGAACCCTACCCTTCTTTCTCCCCCTCACACGCTTCCTTTTCCTCTTCGGCCAAACCCTAGCCGTTCGGGCTCCGACGAGCCTCACCGTCTCCGGCCGCCCCGTGCATCGTGGTGTGGCCTAGGAGAAGCGCCGTGTCACCGCCTTCGTCTCTATCAAGCTACGCAAGCTGGAAGGACTTTGTTTGGCTGGAATCAAGATCGACCTCAACTCCGGCCGCCGCAGTCGAATCGTCGATTCCCCTCTGTCCGGCCTCCCATCGCTTCATTGACCTCACCGTCGTGCTCGTTGTGAGCTAGCGGACCTCCTGATCCCCTCTGTTTCCTCCCTTTCGCGCTGTGTTGCTGTCCCGATGAGAACCTGCCGTCGCCGTTGTTTGTCGTCGCTGCCGTCGCTCCGGTGACCATACCGAGGCGGCGCCGCCACTATAATCCTTGCCTTGGCCTCCTCTTTCGAACAAGACCAACCACGCATCCACATACACCGCCAATCGCTCGCCCATCTCACGATCTGAGAAGATCAGCCATTGATGACATCATAGTGACGTCACCATGATGCAATAAATCCTTTTTTATTTACTTAAATGTTTTCTGTAATAAGTAAATGCTGACAGGTGGGCCCTGTCTGTCAAGGTCTTAATATTTTTGTAAATCATTTCTGAAATTAATAAAAGTCTGACATGTGGGCCCAAGTTGGAAAAATAATTTAAGTATTCCAAAAATGATTTAAAATGAATTAAAATTAGGGAAATTCATAACTAATTCATTTTAAATCATAAAAATTCAAATAATATATAAAAATATTCAGAAAATTAAGACCTATCTGTTTAAGCAATCATAATACATTGTTAACCCACTTTTACGACAAGTTTAATTAGAAGAATCAGTTGAACTCCACAGGTGATTCCGAGGATCCCCTGTTCTAGTGTTTGGACCTCTCGGACCCCGTTTAAAGTGACCAAGCATGTTCTAGGGTTCATTTCAACACTATTTAACTTGTCATATCATCCATATTGTATGAGCATTTCATATGCCATGTATTGAATGTTGTTTTCTCTTTTCCAGTATTTGGTTCTTCGTGAATAGGAACCGAACCCGAGGCTGAGGTCAACGACACTGAAGATCCATATCTGTCCACTAAAGGACAAGGAAAGCGTAGCCTCTCATTCTGAACCTATGTTTTATAAAGTATATTACTTTCTCGCTATGATGCACACGATTCCAATGTGGTCTTTTATCAGTAGCTAGTGTTACCTATCTGCTACATTGTTTCCCTTTTGTAGCCTTATACTCCTGATCCACTGCTCTTAGCATACCTAGGTTTGGCATGTGAGCGTTGTTAGAGCTTTTACGACCGACAACTTAGCCATGCACAGTAATGACGTCTGATCCGTTCGAATGATGAATAAGAGATTCCGGTGAGACTAGAAAGTTAGGAGATGGTGACATTACCAAAGGAGTTAACTAAACATGCTAAGGCTTGTATGAGAGGCCACATTGGGTGTGGTTTTTGTAGTCCCATGCTCGCCACCATTAGGATTCGAGTTCTTGCCTCTTGAACCAAGACAAGCGTACAACCACACGGGGCTATGGGAACCCCTTGATTGACTAACTTGCCTAGTAGATTCCATGAGTCACATAGTTCGGGCTTTCCATTTGGCATACGCATTCAAAACCTTTTCAAAATGAGGAGGTGAAGGAGGTGCATCATAACAGGTAGGGAAGTGTGGCCGGGGTTGCTTGGGGTAGATAGCGCCCCTGGTAAACCAACCTCACCTCACATCTTTAAGTACCGGCTTCGGGATTTTACCCGTTACGGCGGAACCATACTTATTGCATGACTCATGGTCTCGGCGAAAGCAAGTTAAAGGTCTAGTCAACCACCCTCTGTCGGCCTTCCAAGGAAGAGGGCTAGTAATTTGGCATTAAGAGTCGGTTGGTACGTGTGGGTAAAGTTGTACACCCCTGCAATGTTAAATCTTTTCAAAAAGTCGTGTTCACAGTTCTGAATGACTTTGTAACGGACATGATGATCATAGAGAACTATAACCTAAGTAAAACTTGCTGATCCACGTGTGCTTAAGGATGCTTCCTCTGGGTCGAGGGGGTGATCCTAGATAGGAGGTTCTGATGAAGCTGGAGGTTACCAAGATATGATGAACAAGATGAAGAATTCGTTATCTTATCCCTTTTAAAAGATTCTGAGTAGACGAGCCTCTTCTCTCTTATTCACAAATAAAGATTGCTTTACGCAAAAGTAAATCCAGAGAAAGCCTTTCTAGCCAGAGCATGTAGATACTAGGCCATTTAAGTCTTGCAGAGTACATTCTCATACTCAGCCTTGCGCCATTGTTGTTTTTCTACAGATGACCTAGTTGCGGCTGAAGGTGGCTTCTACATTAACATCGATGAGTAGTTGGTGGTCCCAGGTAGCAGCCTGAGGACTATGGGATGGACATCGCTTCTGTTTAAGGCCTCTTAGGCCCTTTTCTAAGTTGTTGTGTAGAACAACATAAATTTCTTTCGCTGTGTGATGTAATGTTGGGTCTATGACCTCTGGTTTGTAATAAATCTAATATCTTACTCTGTTAAGAGTTTAAACTTATGATGTTGAATCCTTGTGTTCTGTAATGTTACCGAATCATACTGTGATCTTCCGTGTTTGGAGTTGAACTTATCTTAGATGGTGATCTGAGGTTAGTTTAACCCTAATCCCGGGGGTGTTACAGGCTACTCCCATAGGGAGCTTGTTCAACTGAATAAGTTTTGGATCATTGTTTTTCTTAACTGATAACTTAAAGTTTCTGCTCGAGCCTGTGACTCGAACAGACACTCGGGGGATACTCACATAAGGATCACTGGCCGCGCCCAATGAATTAGTCGAATGAAATCCTCCGGATCCCTAATAACAACAATAAAATCGCATTGGCAACTTTGCCCAAATTGATGCTAAGAGATATACCGTCTCCTTGGTCACCCGAATCGCCTCCGCGGCGATACATTTTAGGATGCTATGTCTATGATGCAAATATAAGGAATACAATATCATATGATGGCCTGGCAATGCACCCGACTGTGCTCTTCTAGAAATATTTCGTGTCAGCAGGAGCGATAAAAAATCCTGACAGATGCATTGGTTACATAACTTAAAACACAGGAATTCAAATCCTGTAAGAACTCCGTGGCCTGAGTTGAATTTATGCTAGCAACTTTACGGATTTGAGTCCATGGACTCGAGTCTGAAGTATATCGTGTTGTTTTTTCCTAAGACAGTTAACTGAACCCGATCTGCCAGGAGAGTCAGGCACACGTATCAATAATCCCTATGAACCAACATATCGACCAGAAACATGTTCGGATGAGAAGCACTCAAAATACTATAGAGTCTCTGGTCGAATCTACGATTCGACTGAACACTTGGGGGCTACTGACATGGATATGCCCTATGGGTACCTGAAGTTAGCCTACCTGTTCCATCCCAATGGTGGCCCACAGGAAGGACCTGCTGCTATCATGAAGCCCAAGGAGGCTTCGGATGGCCCAAGCCCGAAGAGAACTCTTCTTCTTGGAGGACACGACCAATGTAGATAGAAATTCAAAGGGGTTAACCCTAATCTATAACCGAATCGACCTACGCCGAGACCCGGCCTCCCCATATAAAGGCCAGGAGGACACGACTAGGAGGATCTCTCACCTCATACCCTAGAATACACCTCACGCCATATTGCATCTACGCACCCTGTAATCATTGGCATTGCCATCAATCAAGAACAGACAAGCATGAGTAGGATTTCCCTTCGGAGGCCTAAACCTGGGTAAACCTCGTGTCCCCGTGCTGTGAATCTGTATTCCGCGATATCCAGCTTTCCCTTCCTCTCCAAAACCCAAGTCCATAACAATGGGCTTTGACGAGTCAAACCCTCTTCATATGATCTCCGTTGAAGATAGAGGTACCACCCATTTAGGAAAAACTTATTTACCTCCATATATTGATCGTATTCCAACTTAAAGACGCCTAGAATTTATCGAAAGATTTTCAAACTCTCGTACTATAGACATGAACAGTTTGATTCCTTTGATGGCAGACTTGACCATCACCAAAGGGGCCAAAGAGACCGAGCAACCATTGGGAGAATATGGGAATCCCTCTAGGTACCTGACAAAAATGCCTATTCTTATGCTGATCTTGAAAGCCAGTAATTTGAAATATATCCTAAGCTAATCTATATGATGAAATAAATTGCTTTCACAGGAAAAGAAGATGATGATCCAAGTGATCATTTAACGAGGGTTCATGACCTTTGTGCTACTCTTAAACCAGCAAATCTAAAAATAGAGTTTGTACTCCTTAAACTTTTTCGGTGGTATTTAAAAGATAATTATTTTACTTGGTTACAATCATTGCCAAGACACACTATAAAAAGCTGGGAAGATTGCATCCGAGAGTTTATGCACAAATATTGACCTTTCACTAAAATCATGCAGATCAAACGCAAGATTACAAACTTTCTTCAAGGAATTGAAGAAATTTTTTATCAAGCATGTAATAGATTTTATGGAGTGATAATGGAAGTTCCAAATCATGGATTTCAGGAGCATTTAATTATCCAATACTTTTATAATGGGCTTAATGAAGATTCAAAAGAAATGATTGATTTATCTGCAGGAGGAGCTATTAGCAACTTGACCCTGCCTGAGTGCATAAAGCTTTCTGAGGTAAGATCCTTCAAAAATGAATAATACAACCTGATAGGGGAATACCAATCGGGGTATACCCACGAAGCGGATTCGCCAGCTAGATCGAGCCGACTAAAGCCAAGCCCAGAGCGGGTCGACTCGCCCAATACGGCGACTGGCGCGTGCTGGACCCAGACGAGTGGCACCGACTGGAGGCCCAAGACGGCGAGTTCAATACAAATCCCACCAAATACTTGTAAACCCTAGCTGGCTGCATATATAAAGCCACCAAGGGCACCCCCACGGGGTATCTTTTTCCATGTCATATTAGATCTCTCCCACAATAGATTAGACATAGTCTCTCCCTCCGCCTACGGCGGCTCCCATGTAAACCAATCTATGATCATATACTGGATTGATAGCAGGACGTAGCGATCCTCCACCGAGGGGACGTGAACCTGGGTACATCGTGTGCCAATCTCGCTCCCGGATTCTCCTACGTCGCCTGGCTCCCTCTACGTAAGCTACCCCCAGTAGCATCTGCCGTGCAATACCACGACAGTTGGCGCCCACCGTGGGGCAAGCGGTGCTTGGAGGGTTATAATCTGGGCGAGATCCTCCACTCGTCAATGGCGGCTAGAAGGCATCTAGTCAATTCAGCTGCGTCGGCATGTTAATTCAAACGCCGATCTCCTGCCATACAAAAACATCACGACTCGACGTAGTCATCAGATATGGCGGTGCAATCCTTGATCGACCTTAGGACTGAGTCGGCGGAATCGTACAAGGGGCCATGGCCACGTCAATCATCTAGTTGGTTTTGCTTCAGCCTGGATCACTCACGTCGTGGCCAATGTCAGTTTGAGGCACGGCCGATCTCCTGAAGACACGAGACTGAATCGACTCACGCCGATTCACGTTCGCTGCCACAGCACATGCATATGCGGATGAAGACTAATTATTTACCCCCTGAACCGAGCGAGCTTTCAAATATTTATCCCACTATGCACCGGATGCAGCAAATTGATTCCCCACGAGTCGACCTCCGTATCAATAGAGGCTTTTTATTTTTATTCATCATCTAATCCTGATTTCTTGGTCTGTTGTTACATGTGCACAAAGACGATGAAGAAGGCATGTTTACGCCGTCTTGGATGGACAAAAATCTGATTGATTCCGTTCACACGTCGACCCGCGACTCGGTCCACACGGCAATACTCAGTTGATTTCAGATCAGCTGACCCCAAATCGGTTTTTGATTAGAGGAGCAACGGCAGAAGCGATGCAATCACATGTATCCGATTAGCATAACCAAATCTCTCTGTCCACTCCATCATATTCTGCTTATAATATTGAGCCATGTCCACTAATCGATTCTTATGTGCAGCCACAAGAAAAATCAAGTCAGCTTAATAGCGGTGGTGCACTATTCGGCCTTCTCTGAAAATTTCGGATGCATGCCAATATACATGATCAGACTATATGACAGCTGAGTTTTTAATTCAATCACACTCGTATTGATTACTTCCAATTGATAATTTTATTTGCATCTAATCTTCTGCGTGGTACAAATTGGTGCAAGTCAAATCGGACTATGTCTTCCTTTTACAATCAGTTTGTGTAGTCACACGAGCCGCCTTTTTGTGCTATTTCTGTGGAGTTCGCCGACTACGATGGCTCCGGCGTCTCGACCACGACTATTCCAACGCTCGACGACAACCACGACAGTTGGCGCCACGACATCACGAATGATAGACAGTGCACAAGCCACAATAAATTAATTTCTGATGAGTCCATCTTTTTTCTGACATTAATTTCTTTGTTATTCGATTATTTTATCTAATCTAATCTGCATGCATACTGGCTGTACGAATCTTTTGGGAATTAATCCATGAATGCAGAATTGGATCAAAACAGCCTTTATCGCTCATCGCAGACTTTCCACCGTCGCGGACACGCCACCTTCGGTGACTCGCCCGCCGCGAGCTCGCCATGGAAGTGGCTTCGCCATGTACGACGACTCGCCATGTTTGGCGACCCGCAAATCGCCGAATCTCCATGCTACCGGCTAAACGCCGCACGCCTCCGCCAAAGTAGCTCCGTCCGACCAATGGTCGGATCAAGCTCGCTACCACTACTCGCCAAAGCGCGACCCTCGTCCGCCGCGTCGACCTCGTGTCCGCCGCGTCGACATCACCATAGCGCGATCCCCGTCTGCCGCGTCGACCCCGTGTCCGCCGCATCGAATTCGCCATAGCGCGACCTCCGTCCGCCGCGTCGACCCCGTGTCCGCCGCATTGACTTCGCCATAGCGCGACCTCCATCCGCCGCGTCGACCCCGTGTCCGCCGTGTCGATGTCGCCATAGTGCGACCTCTGTCCGCCACAACAAATGCGTACGCTGCGCCTCCTAAGGGACCTTCATCGTCCGAGTCGCCAGAGAGGGTCGCTTGCCACGCTGCATGGACTCACCACTAGGCGTCTCTTCCCCTCAGGAAAAATCAATTCGCCTTTGTCAACCTATGAAAGAGCGACTCGCAATGGCCAAGTAGTGCGGACAAGGACTCGCAAACCGAGCCTCGGTTTGTCCATGAAAAACGCTAACCGAGAGCCATCATTGGAGTCGCCTTGCTCGACTGGCCTTCCGGGCTAAGATAAATGGCAGTGCTACACAAACAACACCATGTCCTCCTCAACCTTAGATAGTGCGACTCGCACGGCCAAGTACTGCGGACGAGGACTCGCAAACCGAGCCTCGGATCGTTCAGGAAGAACGCCAAGTCGAGAGCCATTTTTGGAGTCGCCATGCGACTGGCCCCCCGGGCCAAGACGAGAGACTCGCTACACAGCGCAATCAATATCATCGCGGACTCGCAATCATCGCGGACTCGCCACGCTCGGGGACTCTCCCCTCGCGGACTCGCAATCATCGCGGACCCGCCACGCTCGGGGACTCTCCCCTCGCGGACTCGCAATCATCGCGGACTCGCCATACTCGGGGACTTTCCCCTCGCGGACTCACAATCATCGCGGACTCGCAATCATCGCGGACTCGCCACACACGGGGACTCTCCCCTCGCGGACTCGCAATCATCGCAGACTCGCCGCGCTCGGGGACTCGGCGCTCGCCGGTCGCTCGACCTCGCCACTCGCCATGCTCGGCAGCAACCACTACTATTTTCAGAATATGCATCTCTAAAGAGCCTCAAGTCGCCTCTACAAGCCAACTCGAGCCTCGGGGACTACTCCTAGGCATGATGCGTGTACGCGTGGTTCTGCGACCGTGGCTCGCCCTCGTCGACTCGCCACCGTGGACTCGCCCTCGCATACTCAAAACGCTCGGGGACTCGCCACCGCGGACTCGCCCTCGTGTACTCAACACGCTCGGGAACTCGCCACAGCGGACTCGCCCTCGCGTACTCAACACGCTCGGGGACTCGCCACCGTGGACTCGCCCTCGCGTACTCAAAACGCTCGGGGACTCTCCACCACGGACTCGCCCTCGTGTACTCAACACGCTCGGGAACTCGCCACAGCGGACTCGCCCTCGCGTACTCAACACGCTCGGGGACTCGCCACCGTGGACTCGCCCTCGCGTACTCAACAAGCTCGGGGACTCGCCACCGCGGACTCATCCTCGCGTACTCTCCATGCTCGGGGACTCGCCACCGCGGACTCGCCCTCGCGTTCGCTCCACGCTCAGGGACTCGCCATCGCGGACTCGCCCTCGCGTACTCAACGCGCTCGGGGACTCGGCGCGCTATAGACATCGCCACTTGTCAGTCGCTCGACCTTGCCACTCGGCGCGCTCGGGGACTCGGCACTCGCCGGTCACTCGACCTCGCCACTCACCTCGCTCAGGGACTCGGCACGCTCCACGTTCGAGGACTCGCCGCAACTGACGGCTTCACCGACACCCTGCGTCTTTCACCAACTGGCCATCACCGACCGGCTCACGCCGACCGCCTCCTGCTTCACGGTTCTTTTTTCTCTATTCAGGAGCTCGTCGCCGAATCGCTACGACCCATCGTCAAGACTCTCCACGTCCTGCCTCAAGCCCGCATCGAATCGACAACGCGCTCGGGGACTACTGATGGGGGAATACCAATCGGGGTATACTCACGAAGCGGATTCGCCAGCTAGATCGAGCCGACTAAAGCCAAGCCCAGAGCGGGTCGACTCGCCCAATACGGCGACTGGCGCATGCTGGACCCAGACGAGTGGCACCGACTGGAGGCCCAAGACGGCGAGTTCAATACAAATCCCACCAAATACTTGTAAACCCTAGCTGGCTGCATATATAAAGCCACCAGGGGCACCCCCACGGGGTATCTTTTTCCATGTCATATTAGATCTCTCCCACAATAGATTAGACATAGTCTCTCCCTCCGCCTACGGCGGCTCCCATGTAAACCAATCTATGATCATATACTGGATTGATAGCAGGACGTAGTGATCCTCCACCGAGGGGACGTGAACCTGGGTACATCGTGTGCCAATATCGCTCCCGGATTCTCCTACGTCGCCTTGCTCCCTCTACGTAAGCTACCCCAAGTAGCATCTTCCGTGCAATACCACGACACAACCCTATCGAGGATGTTAAACCATGAAAATGTATGTTTCATATACCCCAGGAACTTATGCCTGAAGAAAAAAAATCCATGGAAGAAAAAGGAATAACAGTGAAACTTGTTGAAGAAAATAAAGTTGATGTTATTCAAACTTATGTTGTAGAAGATGAAATGAATCTTGTAATGCAAAAGTTTAAATATCAACAAAATCAGTTCCATAAGAAATATTATAAATGTCTAATGACTCAAGAAAATAATATAATAGAGTTAGTCGAAGTTTTTGATGATTTATGACATGCCACTAGGCATTTGGATAAATATTTGAGTATGGATAAAACTCACTGTGATCAGATAGCTGAAACTAAAGCTTTGATTTTAAATCAAAATAATTTTAATTACAATATTGTTTCTACTAATATTTTCACTAGACGTTGTACAGAGACACAAGAACCTCAGGTGCTAGCCTGGTATCAAGAAGAACATGCCCGTAAAGCAAGAGATACTCAAGAAATGAGTCAAGAAGAGGAGGACCTTGTCGATCCACAAGATGATATTGATTAAAAATATCAGAGAAGAGATCATGAGACTTCTAACGAAGATAAAGAAGAGGAAGAAGATGGAGATAAAGAAAAAAATATGATTCATTCGCTGAGACATTTGATTCAAGAGAAGAAACCAAGCTTAGAAAGGAACAAGAAGAGCATGCTATATCACCCCGAGTGGAAAACTACCCGACAAGCAGAAACCTCCAGCGAAGAAGAGAACTAAAAAGGATGCTGAACCCCAGTAGTAAAGGTAAAGGAAAAGGTGACTCCAATGAGGAAGAAAATTACTTATCCTAATCGAGTTTAGTATGAACCGGATAAATCTATTTATGATTCTTTTGCCGAAGCTCTGGGAAATCTCTGGTTTAGAACTTCCTCTAGCTGATGCAATTCAAGTTCCTACTGATAAAAAGTTTATGCGAGATATTCTAAATAGAAAAAATAAGGTAACTAAGATGGTAGCAGTGATGACAAGCTTTCGTGACAAGATTCCTACTAAGCTTGGGGACCCAGGTATACCAACTATCTCTTGCTCAATTGGGAAACTAATATCCTTAGTGCTCTTTGTGATTTAGGTGTAGGTGTTAGCATCATGCCTTATTTCCTGTTTAATAAATTAAATCTTAGAGATTATTCTCCGACTTCAATTACTTTGCAAATGGCTGATAAGACAACTAAACAACCTGTCGGTATGATTGAAGATGTTTTGCTTAGAATTGATCAACATGTTATACCCACTGATTTTATTATATTAGATGTTCCTGAAGATGACAAACTTTCAATAATCCTTGGAAGACCTTTTCTTAGCACTTCAAGAGCTAATGTTGATTGCTCTAGAGGTAAGATTGTCCTCAATATATATGATGATCAGATTATTCATTATTTTCCAAAGAAACAAGAGCAAGGTGGAAAATATATACCATCGCCTAAGCGTATTCAAGCGGTAAGTACCATCGAGGAAGGGCAGCCAGAGGTAAACGCTAAGAACCTGGAGGTTGGTTAGCTTAAGCCAACCCTCAATAAAATGCTTAATGGGAGTCAACCCATTCTTAGTAGTAAAGTTCTTTTATTTAGTTTAATTCATTTTTTTTAATTTTTTTGTTCTAATAAATTTGTTGAAGTCATCAATTTTAGAGAAATTATACTATTGTGAAGCTTAAAGAGTTCAAAGAGAATGATTTGAAAGGAAAAATAAAATAGGGTTCAGTCCACGTAACGAGCACTGGTACAGTCGGAAGGGACCATACCACCCGCCCGTACTGCTTAAACAAATCAGTCGACAAAGGATTCTGTCGTGGGAATGGCCACGACTGTCGCTAACAGGGGTATATATTGAGTCGAAGTAGGGCAAGAGCGAGTCGCCATCGGCAGATCGAGATTGAGGGAACAACACAGGGTTTACCCAGGTTTGACCCCTGTAGGGTAAAGACCTACTTCCTGCTTGTTTGTATTAACGGGGAGTGAGATTAGGCCTAGGTATGGTATTGGGCAAAGTCGGTGTATGGGAAGCGAGTCGGAAGGATGGGGTAGTTAATAGATCGTGCATACAATGGGAACCCTAGGAGGCTTATATATGGTTGCCTCTCTAGGGTTTTACAAGATTTCAACCAAATCTGTAAGGGTTTTGGGAGGTTGACCTAATCCGACTAGGCCTAGGTATGGTCTTGGGCCTTCGCATCCAGTCGCCGGTCTTCATTGAAGCCTTTTCTAGTTGCCGTCTTTACTGGTCCACTCGACATTTTCTTGGGCCAGTACCTCGATTGTCATATATCCCCATTAGTAGTCCCCGAGTGCATCAGGGGTTCGCCGTAGGAGTCATCTTGGAAGTTGGAGTAGGAGAGTCTAGGTGCACGCCTAGTCGAATCGGTAACGAACTCCTCCAATGAAGGGAGAAGCTTTTGTTCTTCAGTTGCAGCTTTGGCGAACCTTTTTCTTCAAGTCGCCTCGTTTAGCCAATTGGATTGAATGAATGGTACAGGCAAGTGGTCAATTTGACTAAAGTTGGAATGTTTAGCACGGTCAAACTAGCTGTTAGTTAATCCTTAATGGTAACATCAGGGAAACCACTGCGAAGAAACGACTAACTCCGCTATTGGTGGGCGATACCTTTATATAAAGCACGAGGTGAAGAGGTGGGCAGATCTCACCTGCTCTCCCTTTCCTCCTTTGTCTTATCCACCTACGCTTGCCCCTGGTCTGAATCTCCATTTCCGCAAGCTTGCATCCATGGCTCCTGTGTGGGCCAAATCCAAGTGCAACACTGCGCTACTACAGTCCTTTCAGGATGTAGGGCCTGATCAAGGGAAGCTGGTGCGTTCTGTCAGCGACCGAGAGTGAGCTTCATCCTCCCACGAGAGAATTTATATCCTTCATTAGCCACCTAGAGCACGACTTAGGATTCCCCAGCTCCATCTTCTTCAGGCGATTTCTTCACTCCTATCGGATCAAACTCTTTGACCTGGGGCCGAATAGTGTCAAGCAGCTAGTGATCTTCATTGCCTTCTGCGAGTGCTACCTTGGATGTCACCCATACTTCCCGCTATGGATCGAGCTTTTCCATGGCTGGGCCAGTCGCGAGGGTAAAGGAGGGCCTTTACTCGCAGTAGACGGCCTCAACTTTTAGGTGAAGTCTGGTGCCAAGTTCTTCAAGCTAATGCTACCAAAGAAGGTGGCCAGCGAATGGAAAAGATTCTAGTTCTACGCCAAGGAGGTTACCCTAGCCGGAGAAGTGGAGATTCTCACATATACCACAGAGAGGAGCAACCTGCAGAATTGTGCGCTCGGATGACCGAGATGGAGGAGGCGGGTTTGAAGATAATCAACCTATTTAACAGTTGGATTGGACGACAATTGGTGCCGCTGGAGACCCGAGCCCACTAGATGTATGAATACACCAGCCCGTCCAATCCTACTCGGACTAGCCAAGAGCAGTGGGACACAGAGGACTATTGATACCTTCAATACGCATTACAGATGTAGTATAGCTCTTTTTCCCTAGTAGACCTAGGTTTATCGAATCCTCGGGAAACAAAAAGCAAAGTGAGATTACTTAAATGAACCTTCGAGAGTTTTAGAATTCCTATTGCGTTTTCATTGGAGCAAGAGTTTGTGATCTTTTTGTTGTTGTTGATGATGGAAAGAGAGAGGGCATAGGGTCTTCGGTTTTCACCAGTAGCTGTGCAAAAAATCTTATGGGAATAATAGATAATAATAAAGTATGCATGTAATCGTTAGAGCAAGATAATTATATGTGTGAAATGCATCCATAAATGTTATCGCCTCCGCAACCGCTTATAGCAAAAACCTAATAATCTCATCCATAGAAGAAAGATAACTAGTGATATGCATCTTGATGTCACCGTTAATCCCAAGTAAATTCCTCACATACAGCCATACTATCCCTTCTATCACTAGGGTTCCCATCCTGCAGATCAGTCATTACTCACACTCCCTTTACCTGGATCAATCCTCGGGGTCTTGGGTACCTGACAAGTCCTTAGATTGAGGCAAGATAGGGTACTACAATCATCATGTCATACAAACTAATACATGATCACATCTATGATAAATAACATGCACAAAAGCTACATGGCTAGGCCGAAGTCGTTAGCCCAAGGAGAATTACTCACATATAGAGATGAAATCGACAATCATAAACATTGTAACATATATCATAAGGTTGATAGCAAATAGTTTTACAATGTCGCCAATTGGAGAAGAGATCTACTATTACAAGTGGTGGAAGATGGCTATGGTGGTGGAGAAGGGTTTAGAGGTTTAGATCTAGATCTATCCCTCCGGCGTTGCGGCTTCTGGTGGCAGGGAGGGTTGAGGTCGAAAAGAAGCGTTGTTTCCCTTCGCCCTAAGCCTCTTTATATAGGGGTCCCTTCACAAAAGTTGTTCTGTTTGACCTAATGAAGTCGGTGCCAACTATATGGCTGGAATAAAATTCCTGCCATATAGTTGGTCGCTAAAGCTCCAGCATTAGCTTCACGGATCGGGGTTTCTTTGACGTGTTGGAAATCTCGTATATTTGGCATTTATGTAGTGATTCCCATCATCATACATCATTATCTGCAAAGGGAAAAATAGCAAGAAAGGATTGCATACCCCTTTGATCATTAGGCATTAGTGGAAGGATTTAGAGAGATATTTCATCAATTATATGAATAATATCTAGTTTAAATGCATACATGGATGGCTATATCTCACAGCCATCAACCTCACCAAGCTTAAAATTGATCGTCCCTGAGCAACAAAACCAAAATAAAAAGGGAACTCAACATTTAAACTGAAATAACGAGATGGTGATCTTACTCATGATTGCTAGTATCATGTTTCCTCCACTTTATTAATCTGAAAAACTTCATCATAGATAGAGTAATGGCAAGCATATTATTGATGGCACTGCGTCAATGTGGGAGCGCTTTGTCAGGAAACCACAAGAGCAAGGTGTGATGTAGCACAACAACAAGTCTTCCCTCAGTAAGAAACCAAGGTTATCGAACCAGTAGGAGGAAGGAAACGTCTCAAAGGTGTTGCAAGCAACGTGGAAACCTGCACAACACAAACTCAAGACTTTGCCCCAACTAACAGTGAGGTTGTCAATCTCACCGGTTGCCGTAACAAAGGATTAAACATAAGGTGTGGAAGGTACTGGTTTGCAGCAAGTAAACAAGTAACAGTGGAAGATGTATCAATGGTTGATGCGTGCGTCCGGTGTTGGCGTGGGAGCACTTCGTTGGAAACCCCAAGAGCAAGGTGTGATGGAGCACAACAACAAGTTTCCCTCAATAGAGACCGAGGTTATCGAACCAGGAGGAGGAAGGAAACATCTCAAAGGTGTTGCAAGCAATGTGGAGACCTGCACAACACAAACTCAAGACTTTGTCCCAACGAATCAGTGAGGTTGTCAAGCTCACCGGTTTGCTGTAACAAAGGATTAAACATATGGTTTGGAAGGTAATGGTTTGAAGCAAGTAAACAGTGGAAGATTTATCAATGGTAAAGATTGGACTGGGGTCCATAGTTCACTAGAGGTGCTCTCCTTGGATAAACAACATGGCATGAAGGGTAAACAAATTACAGCAGGGCAATTGACAGGAACTGAGCAAGGCATAACAATGCAATTACTAGCCAAAAAGATCCTATGAGGTTGATTGGGCAATACATCAATATACATAGACCGTCATCCAACTACATCTATGACTAGAAGTCCACCTTCAGGTTATCATCCGAACCCCCTCCAGTATTAAGTTGCAACCAACAGACAACTGATTTAAGAAAAGTGTGTAAGGTAAACAGTCCACATGTTCCATGAACAAGAGACCGTTGTTTTCTCCCTAGTAGCAATAGCACATCTACAACCGAACAGATTATTGTCATTTCCCTTGGAAACTAGAGGCATGAACCCACTATCGAGCGTAAATACTCCCTCTTAGAGTCACTAGCAACTACTTGGCCAAGATAACCACTAGCAACGGAGAGCATGCAAGATCACAAATAACACAGACATGATAGAATCATAAAGATAAAACCATTAATCAAACCAGCATAATAATCTCAATATCCATCGGATCCCCGCAAACACAACATGCATGATTACAAATAGATTAGATCTTGATCATGAACGGAGCTCACAAGATCTATATATGAAAGCACAAAGGAGGAGATACAGCCATCTAGCTACTACATGGACCCATAGTCCAAGGTGGAACTACTCACGAATCATACCGGAGAGAAGGCCTCCGGGATGATCTCCCCTCCGGCAGGGTGCCTGGAAGAGCTTCAGACCCCCCTCGCTGATCTAGGGACGATGGTGGCGACAGCTACAGACGGTTTCGTGGATTTCTGATCGGGTACTCAGGGTTTCTGCATTGGGGGCTTCTTATAGGTGTAGGGGCGAGACCGGGAGGCGTCCAGGGCCACCAAACCCTAGCAAGGCGCGGGCCCACCTCTGGCCGCGTCTGGGGGGGGGGGGGGGGGTTGGCCTCTCTGGCTTGCCTCCTCGACTCCCCTCTGGACTTCTTGTTCCCCACAGCAAGTTATTGATTTTGTCCTTCATCCTGTCCAATTCCGAGAATATTTCTTTACTAACTTTTCTAAAACCAAAAACAGCAGAAAACAGGCATCTGGCATTGTTGCAAATTGTTAATAGGTTAGTACCAGAAAACATGTAAAAAGAACCCCAAAGTGTAGACACGTAAAGCAAAGTAGATACTAAACAAGCATGGAGCATAAAAAATATAGATATGTTTCCAACATATCAGCATCCCCTAGCTTAACTCCTGATCGTCCTCGAGTAGGTAAGTGATAAACAGAATAATTTTTGAGGTGACATGCACCCTCACAATAAAGATCCAACCATTTGCAAACATTGAAAGCTGGGATCAAAGAACTCTAAACATGTGCATGAAAGAATGGAGTTCTAACAGTAGGACATATAGTAACTATGCATGCAACATGGCAAGCTACAAACAAAGATCATGAATAATATGCATTTGAAAAATGTTTGTTTGTTTCACATACAGAAAACATAGCATAGTGGCAATCAACTTGTCCCTCATAGAGTAGCAAATAGATGCATAGGACACCTTCAAAGTTCACAAGGGTGACTAGAAACAAATAGCACAAGAACAAGTAATAACACAATATGCATCAATTAACAAGCTTTGGAACACTGCACACAGAATGACAACTATGCTCTCTTAATGGTGCCCAAAGGTAGAAGGTGGAGACTCAATAATGGTGGAAGAAAGGCCTTTTTGTAAAGGAAGAAGGGATTACAAGTTTCAAAAAGAGCTTCCAAAAATTATGGTACTTGTTAGCTTTCAGCCCTCATTGCCCCTATGATAAGCATCTTGAAGTGGTTAAGGTTAAAGTGGCAAAGCTGGAGTATATGATTGACAAAGTATAAGTTGGAAATCTCAAGTCCCTTGAATACGAGGGCTACACCTCATGGATACTCAACTTAGGGCCCAGGCAAGTTCTTGTCACTGTAAGTATTTGCATATCATTAAGAACCGCCAATAGGGTACCCCTTTCACATAGTACATGAGCTTTCCCATAACCAAAATAACAAGGCAAGCAGACAATGAGCATCTCAACAATCTTTTTATTTACCATATGCATAGATTTTTATTAAGGATGCTTCATAGATACCTCACTATGGTAATGCTGCAAGTTTCCACCATGATTAGGTATGGCTTAGGCTAGCGGCCCAGGCGTTTCTCTAACACAGAATAAAAACTCCTTGGACTTACAAGTTCCCACTTCATTTCACACCGATAACATCCATAGACAAAATAGCATGTTATCAACGGAGTACAAAAGTACAAGTGTAATGTTGAAAACGTTCCCCGTGACAGCACGGTTCTGCCAGTTCCAACTTATAAGTGCAAGAATATACAAAAAAGTTGTCTCAATGGTTCAAGTTTATTAGGGGCAAAGAATAAAGTGTGCCATCAAGTTTGTGAGGGCTTTAATCCCTAAGTTTTCACATAACAAAATAGTTTTTAATTGGAAGATAGTTGAAAACAAGAATATACTTGGAATGGTGTAACAAACCATGCATAGGAGTTTATAGTGGACACTTTGGAAAAACTTGGTTTCTTGGGAGTTGGAAGCATGAGTAGAACTTACTCATAAAAGTGGAGGCTAGCAAAAGACTAGGAGCAACCAACTAAGAGAGCAATAATGGCCATTATTATGCAATGCAACAAAGCAAACCAATCAAAGCAAAGAGTGGTACTACAAGTCAAGGACTAAATAATCATAGAGGCTAATGGTTACTTGTCATAGTCATAACATGGTGTGAGCATGTGCCAAGTCAACCCAAGCAAAACATCAAAGGACAATACCACAATACTATGCTTTTGCATGCTAAAACAATGCATAATTTTCTTCAGGGCACACTAAGCAATCCAATTGTTTGGAACAAGACATTCTACAGCAATAATCATGAATAATAATTCTACAACAACACCTAGCATGTCATGCTAAAGTCTATGTCACAGTCAATGCAAGCTCTTCTTGCACTTCAAGCAAAAACTTACTACTCCTTTCCAAACACTAAGCAAACTTATTTGCAAAACAACACAGCGAGAACAGGGGTCCAAACATACTTTATTCAAGAAAACTAAACAACCTAAGCAAAGCAAACGAAAACTAAGACGCTCCAAGAACAACACAACTGTGCATGATACAATAAAAGTGAAGAGTCTAGACAGAGCTGAGTTTATTATTGATGAGGAAGGGGATGCCTTGGGCATCCCCAAGCTTTGACGCTTGTACCTCTTGGATATTTCTTCGGGAGTCACCATGGTGGCATCCCCAAGCTTTAGCTTTTGTCCTTTCTTCATCTCATTGCATCATTCTCTCTTTACACCTGAAATTTTTCCTTCATACAGAACTTCACACAATCTTCATTAGCAACATTAGTGTATTCAAAAGATATTATACCACTATCAAAGCTTTGGAGCAGCAAGGATTTTCACTAAAAACACAACCTACTATAGTAACTCCTTCAAATAAACTCAATTTACCCGAAGAGAGATCAAAAAGGAATCAATAAGAAGCAGATGCAAATAATGGCAGAAATCTGTTAAAATAGATCAGCGGGTAGAAACGAATTTTTTAGAACATGTTCTGTTGCTCAAATCAAAAAGTGTTGAACTAACGAAAGTTAGATAACGTACTGGGGGATTTACTTGTAAATTTTAAGCTCAATCCGAATTACAGAGCCTCCTCACGAATTTTTTTGGTGGAGGACAGAAATCTGTTTCGGGACAGCAACTCCCCAAATCTTACTTTCCTCTCATTAGAGGTCATTCTTGGCACAAAAATCAAACAAAAAGGATAAGGAGAGGTCATTACATAATTAATAACTTCCAAGACTCAAGGAAACTCTTGGATTATCTCCCAACAAGTACTTTTCTTTAACGCCTTTAAGTTAGGCACAAGAAGCAAGAAGAATCAAGTATTTTCAAATGAGGAAGCATTAACATCAAACCTTGCTTTCAAAGGAGGAGCAAAAAGCAACTTCTCTCTTCTCATAGGGAAGTGTTCAATACCTTTCTTGAATGGAAAATGATATTTGATGGAGCCTTCTTTCATATCAATTATGGCACCAACAGTTCAAAGAAAAGGTCTTCCCAAAGTAACAGGACAAGAAGCATTGTATTCAACATCCAAAACATGGAAATCCACAGGGACATAAGCATTATTTACCATAATGAGAACATCATTAATACTCCCCATGAGTTTCTTCTTAGCATTATCATTGAGTGGGACATTCACATAACAATCTTGTAATGGTGGCAAATCAAGCATTTCATAAATCTTCCTAGGCATAATTGAGACACTAGAACCAAGATCACATGAAGCTTTGAGATCAAAGTCATTCACTTGCATATTAATAATGGGTTCCCAACTATCTTCTACTTTCCTAGGAATAGAAGCTTTGTGTTTTAACTTCTCTTCCTTAATCTTAACAAGAGCATCCGTAATGTGTTTGGTAAAGGCAACATGCATATCACTAGCATCAGGACTTCTAGCAATCTTTTGCAAGAACATAATCACTTCAGAAATATTGCAACCATCAATATCAAAGTCAAACTTAGCATCACTAGTAGTAGGCTCACTAGGCTTAGGTATAGTAGGAGGAATAGGGGCTACTTGTGGTTTAGTGGTGATAGTGCACACACTATTATTTCTATCAATTTCAGCTTCCCTTTCCCACCTAGCATGAAGTTGAGCTAACAACCTAACATTTTCATCAATAGTAACTTGTATGGCATGAGCAGTAGCAAAGGTGTTTTCCATAGTTTCAGGTTTAGTAGTGTAACATCCCTAAAATCATGTTTTGAAAGATTGCATATCATTCATGCATGCATATCATTTAGGGATCAATTTCAAAACTCATTTCTAGAAAACAGAAGCACCGGGTGCTATCATTTTATGTGAACAAACATTATTTCAATGCCACTCTCTAGTGAGGGGATATTTGTTTTAAAACCATTTTTGTGAGTTCATAGGATTGGTTTGGTTGTGAGCAAGTCTTGGACAAAAATTTACAAAACAAATATGGTTTTAAACCATTTTCAAAGCCTATTCAAATCAAGTGCTAAGGCACTGTTTATTTTGATTTTTCAAAAAGACCAAGCAAGTCCAATGAGACAGCAAGGCTTTATGACCAATATTATGAAGTTTACACTTTACAAAAATCCATAAAAGGTTTGGTTTTCAAATTCTTTTGAAATTGTTTGAAAATGAATCCTGAAATTCATTCTGGAAAAAGAAAAAGAATTAGAAAACCCAACTGGGCCTGGCGCCAGCCTTTCGGCTCATCAGACAAAACGATCCACCCGGGCCACTCCTCTCTCTGTCTTTTCTCACCCGCGACGAACCAGCCCCGCAGCCACTGAGCACTGGGCCCTCTCCACATCAGCGTCGTCGTCCCCAAAATCCCGCCCACGACTAAGGCCCTCGCTGTTTCTTCCTTCCATCACTGCGGCGTTTAAACTCCGATTGATTGCCGTTGATGCCACGCGTAACTCTCGCCCCCGCTCCGGCTACTTAAACCCCTCCCCCTTGCGGCCATTTCCCCCAACATTGCTAGCCAGAAGCGCTGCCAGGCTCCGCAAATTCTTGCTTGCACCGCCGCTGTACCGAGCCACTCCGGCGTGCGATTCCGGTGAGCTCTCATCGCCCCTTGACTTCTAATCTTGCCAGCGTGATCTCAGCAACCTTGCGCATCTTCTAACTCCACTGGTGCGTGCTAGGACTATCTGGAGCCTCGCCAACGACGACGACTGCAAGTGCCCGACGCAGCCGCAAACTCCGACGAGCTCTCCTGGTTTGTACTGACCGCGCCTCCCTCTCTCATTCATACTCACACGCTCGCCTCGTCTGCACGCATCTAACGCCACCTCTGTCGTGCCTTAGCGGGAACCGTAGCGTCGCCACCGTCTCCAGTAGCACACGCCCGACGACAGCAGCGACTCCGACGAGCAATACCTGTCGACCCCGAGCGCCCCTTCACCAACCAAGCATACCTTGAGCATCAGCAGCGCACGACAAACTCGGTAAGCCACCTCTCCCTATCCCGCGCGACCTAGATTGTCGGCAACGTCTCTGACAGAGCCGCCGCCGCCACTCGCCGCCGCTAGCGCTGCCAGGCTTTGGTCGCTTGATCGCGAACCGTTGGATCTAGATCCAACGTGTTAGATAGATCACTTAAACGAAGGGGTACAAAACACATCTAGCCGTGCGATCTAAGTTAGATCTGACGGTCCACGTTAGTCGATCCGCGTGAATCGGTATCAACCAATCAGAGAGTGCCGTGTGGCTAGTCCTTTGTTTTAAAAACAAAATTTAGATCTATTAGATGTTTAAACTTGAAAAATTCATAACTTTTAATTCCCACGTCCAAATTTGACAAATTTTATATCATTGGAATCAGGAGAGAAAATCCTATCTGTTTATGCAATGTGTTTAATATTTTTCCTCTGTAAAAATGGTTGTTTATGCAGAAACTTGTGTAGGCTTATTTTGATTATACAAATTATTTGAAAAATGTTATGTTATTAAAATAAAGTTTATTGGCTTATTTTGGACTTGTTTATGATTCAGTACTGTGTACTTGTCTTGTTTCGTGTAGAAAATCATCACATGGCATTTTGCATACATTCATGTATTTTTGCTTGTATATATTGTGTATGTGATTTTGTGCCATTATTTTATGTGTAGATTTTAGTGCAAATAGTGATTGTGATTGTGAAGATTGTTGCTACTCCCCAAACTACCAAGGCAAGTGGTGCTTCATGATTTTATTCCTATGTTTTTCAACTATGAACTAGAAATATTTTGTATAGGACTTGCATGAATATTTTGATCTATATGCTATGCTTGGGAAATCCTAGTAGTTGTAGAATTGCTAGAAATTCTAAGTTAAGATGCTTACCATTGCCATGCTTAGCCTAGCTAGTAGCAAACAAGGGTGGTTATATATTCATGTTATGTGAAAATATTTCTAAGTCTTTGGACTTATGTTTTTTCTTAATAAAACAACTAAGTGAATGAAACACCTGGGTGGAATGGAAAGAATGGTTTATGTTGAGTGGTTACATAAGGCCCATTTCTATGGCTTACCTTGTGTATCTCACTTGTGGAAAGCCACCCAGGAACAAAGGGATTTGAGATGCCAAATGTTAAGAAGCTTCTAGTGCAGCCACATGGCATTATGGGCTCTGCATGGATCATATAGGTTGCAATAACTTAGCCATTTGGAAAGTTGGTGGTAGTGGGATGATAGGTTGGACCGCGTCCATTTGGTCTAAGGGAAGGCTTCTGAAAGGTCCTGTCTTGGTGAAAATCAAGTCTTGTGGGGAAAGTGCACAACCTCTGTAGATGGAAGAATCTAAGTACTTAGTCATGTCCTTGGTAAAGGACAAATTGAGCATCAAGACATGGAAGCTATCAAGAATCTCCTCATCCCAATTTCTAAGTTAAAACTTGTGGGTGAACAAGGGTAAAGGTTCACCAATGTCTATTGGTAGTTCCTTGGGAAAGTTTGTAGGGGTTCGTAGCATGGAAAACAAAAAATTTCTACCGCATACAAACAAACAAGCCAAGATCTATCTACTAGATTGTAGCAACGAGTCGATAGAATAACTCACCCTCGAAGATTCCAAAGTGTTTAACGAGAGCGGATTCTCGTGGGTGATGTAGTCGTACTCTTCCCGATCTCAAGATCGTGTAGATGATCCTTCCGGCGCAGCGTTCCGGCAGCGCTTCCGCAGTTGGTCACATGTTCGGTACTCGATGAATACCTTCCTCTCCCTTGTTCCAGCAGGCAGCGGAGGTTGTAGCACTCTCCTCGTGATTCCGGCAGCACGACGGCGTGGTACCGGAAGTAGAGGGGAGACCTTAAAGGGCTTCGCCTTAAGCCGAAGCGAGTATGGTGGACTATGAGAGAGCCTCGGTGATCTAGGGTTTAGACACACCAAGTAGAAGGGGCTAGGCCGGCGGCTAGGGCAACTAGAAGGCCCAACTCGGCGGCTTGGGAGAAAACCCCAGGGCGGCGGCGGCTATGGTGGGCGGCAGCGGCTAGGGTTTGGGTTTAGAGGGGCAAGGTGTAGGTCTTGGAGGGGCAGCCCTGCCCCTCCTTATATAGGTGAAGGGGGCGCGCCAAGGGGAGGGGAGTCCCTCCCCAACTCGGCTTCCAAGGCCGGCGGTGGAGGGAGAGGGACTTCCTCCCCAAGTAGGTTTCCTACTCTCCCTCCACCAAACAAAATAGCCGTTTGACTTTTCAAATTGGCTTTTGACTTTTCAAACTAGGATTTGATTTATCCCTTTATTTTGTTCAGCGATGACACCTAGTATATGATGCAACCATTCCAACTTGTTATGAAACATTCATGTACCCTTCCTCTCCGGAGTGCCGGACATTCCGGAACCTTCTAGAACATTCCCGATGAAAACACCGGAACCATTCTCCAACCCCGAAACAGGACTTTCCTTATATGAATCTTATTCTCCGGACCATTCCGGATCTCCTTGTGATATCCCGGATCCCATCCGAGACTCCGAACAACATTTGGTGTCTTACTCATCATTCCATAACTACTCAACAACGTCAAATCCTTAAGTGTGTCTCCCTACGATTCGTGAATTATGCGGACATGATCGAGACACTTCTCCGAACAATAACCAATAGAGGAATATGGAAATTCATATGGCTCCCACATATTTCTACAATTAATTTGCGATCGAATGAACCACTTACATACGATACCAATTTCCACTTGTCTCATGATAGTTTACTTATCCGAGGTTTTGATCGTCGGTATCTCTGCATACCTAGTTCAACCTCGTTACTGATAAGTACTCTTTTCTCATTCCCGTGATATGTGATCCCTTGTGATCCAGTCACATGCTTGCAAGCCAATTGGATGACATTCCACCGAGAGGGCCCAGAGTATATCTATCAGTCATATGGATGGACAAATCCCACTCTTGATCCATGTGTATCAACCAATACTTTTCGAATACTCAATGCCACCTTTATAGCCACCTAGTTACGGTGTGGTGTTTGATGTCATCAAAGCATCCTTCCGATGATGGTGATAAGCATGATCTCATGGTCGAAGGAATTAGGTTACTATGTATCAGAAAGCATATAGCAATTGAACTATTAAAATGACTTGATCTTTATGCTATGCTTATCTATATGAGTATGTCCATCATATCATTCTCCTAACGATATGATCTTGTTGTTAATAACATCTCAATGTTCATGATAGGGAAACCACAATCATTTATTAACCAACAAGCTAGTATTATGAAGAGGCTTTACTAGGGACTTCAATTTAAGTTTACAAATCACACAAGTATTAATGTTTCCTTGTTAATACTATTATAGCATGAATGTAAACATTTATCATAAACACAAAGATATAATAATAACTACATTTATTATTGCCTCTAGGGCATATCTCTAATAGTCTCCCACTTGCACTAGAGTCAACTAATCTAGATTACATGGTAATATACCGAACACCCATGGCAGTTTGGTGTTGGTCATGTTTTTCCCTCGGGAGAGGTTTAGTCAACGGATCCTCCATAGTCAGATCTGTGTGTACTTTGCAAATCTTTATGTCACCATCTTGGACATGTTCTCGAATAGCGTGGAAACGTAGCTTGATGTGCTTTAGTTTCTTGTGTGACCTTGGTTCTTGCGCATTGGCTATGGCGCCCATGTTATCACAGTAGATAGACATTGGGTCCAGCGCACTTGGAACCACACCGAGCTCTGTAATGAACTCTTTCATCCATATCGCTTCTTGTGAAGCCTCTGAAGCAGCCATGTATTCTGATTCAGTTGAAGATCTTGCCACAACGCTTTGCTTTGCACTCCTCCAGCTAACTGCTGCACCATTCAAAGTAAATACGTATCCAGATTGTGATTTAGAATCATCCGGATCGGTGTTCCAACTAGCATCAGTGTAACCATTAAAAACGAGTTGTTCATCACCTCCATAAGAAAGAACCATATCCTTAGTTCTTGTCAAGTACTTAAGGATGTTTTTGACCGCTGTCCAATGATCCACCCCTGGATCACTTTGATATCTGCTAGTCAAACTAACAGCATATGCAATGTCGGGTCAAGTACATAGCATGGCATACATTAGAGATCCTATGGCTGAGGCATAGGGAGTCTTACTCATCCTTTCTCTATCTTCTGCCGTTACTGGACTTTGAGTTTTACTCAAGGTCGTATTGGGCAACATGGGCAAGAACCCTTTCTTGCTATCTTCCATTCCAAACCTCTTTAGAACTTTGTCCAAATATGTACTTTGTGACAATGATATTAGGCGCCTCGATCTATCTCTATAAATCTTTATGCCTAATATGTAAGCTGCTTCGCCAAGATCTTTCATTGAAAAATATTATTCAAATATTCCTTGACACTATTAAGAAGGTCTACATCATTCCCAATCAACAATATGTCATCTACATATAGTATTAAGAATGCTACAGAGCTCCCACTCACTTTCTTGTAAATACAAGCTTCTCCATAAGTTTGTATAAAACCAAAACTTTTGATCACCTTATCAAAACATTGATTCCAACTTCGGGATGCTTGCTTCAATCCATCTATGGACCATTGAAGTTTGCATACCTTGTTAGCATCTTTAGGATCGACAAAACCTTTGGGTTGCATCATATACAACTCTTCATCAATGTCTCCATTGAGGAACGCTATTTTGACATCCATCTGCCATATCTCATAATCATAATATGCAGCGATTGCTAACATAATCCTCACAGACTTTAGCTTCAATACTGGTGAGAAAGTCTCATTGTAGTCAACTCCTTGAATTTGTCAAAACCCTTTTGCAACAAGTCGAGCTTTATAGACAGTAACATTACCATCAGCATCTGTTTTCTTCTTGAAAATCCATTTGTTCTCGACAGCCTTCCAGCCATCCGGTAAGTCCACCAAAGTCCATACTTGGTTTTCGTACATGGATCCAATCTCGGATTTCATGGCTTCTTGCCATTTATTGGAATCTGGGCTCATCATCGCTTCCTCATACGTCGCAGGGTCATCGGTGTTGTCCACCAACATGACACTCATAACGGGATCATACCAATCAGGAGTGGTACGAGTTCTCGTTGACCTGCGAGGCTCTGTAGCAACTACAACTGAAGTTTCATGATCATCATCATTAGCTTCCTCTCTTATTGGTGCAGGCACCACAGGAACTTCTTCCGGTGCTGCGCTACTCGCAAGTTCGAGAGAAGGTTCGACAACCTCGTCGAGTTCTACTTTCCTTCTAGTCACTTCTTTCGAGAGAAATTCCTTCTCTAGAAAGGATCCATTCTTGGCAATGAATATTTTTCCTTCGGATCTATGGTAGAAGGTATACCCAATAGTTTCCTTTGGGTATCCTATGAAGACGCATTTTTCCGCTTTGGGTTCAAGCTTGTCCGGCTGTAACTTCTTTACATAGGCTTCACAACCCCAAACTTTAAGGAACAACAATTTAGGTTTCTTCCCAAACCAGAATTCATACGGTGTCGTTTTAACGGATTTAGATGGTGCCCTATTTAAAGTGAATGCGGCTGTTTCTAATGCATAACCCAAAAATGATAGCGGTAAATCTGTAAGTGACATCATGGAACGAACCATATCTAAGAGAGTTCGATTACGACGTTCGGACACACCATTACGCTGTGGTGTTCCCGGCGGTGTAAATTGTGAAAGTATTCCGCATTTCTTCAAATGCTCGCCAAACTTGTAACTTAGATATTCACCTCCACGATCAGAACATAGAAATTTAATCTTCTTGTTACGTTGATTCTCAACCTCACTTTGAAATTCCTTAAACTTCTCGAAAGTTTTGGACTTATGTTTCATGAAATAGATATACCCATATCTACTCAAGTCATCCATGAAGGTAAGAACATAACGACAACCACCGCGCGATGCTACACTCATTGGACCACACACATCGGTATGTATGATTTCCAATAAGTCCGTAGCTCGCTCCATCATACCAGAAAATGGAGTCTTAGTCATTTTACCCATTATACATGCTTCGCATCTTTTAAGTGATTCGAAATCAAGTGATTCAAGAAGTCCATCGGAATGGAGTTTCTTCATACGCTTCACTCCAATGTGACCAAGACGACAGTGCCACATATAGGTCGAGTTATCGCTCGATTTCAAACGTTTAGCTTCAATGTTATTAATATGTGTATTTCCACTATCGAGATTCAATAATAATAGACCATCTATCAAAGGTGCATGTGCATAAAACATATTACTCATATAAATCGAACAACCATTATTCTCAGACTTAAACAAGTAACCGTCTCGCAATAAACAAGATCCCGATATAATGTTCATGCTTAACGTAGGCACCAAATAACAATTATTTAAGTATAAAACTAATCCCGATGGTAGATGAAGAGGTAGCGTGCCGACCGCGATCACATCAACCTTTGATCCATTTCCCACGCGCATCAACACCTCGTTCTTCGCTAGCTTCCGTTTATTCTGCAGCACCTGTTTCGAGTTACAAATATGAGCAACCGAACCAGTATCAAATTCCCAGGCACTACTACGAGTACTAGTGAGATACACATCAATAACATGTATATCGGATATACCTTTCTTCTTGATGTTGCCGTTCTTCAAATCCGCCAAGTACTTTGGGCAATTCCGCTTCCAGTGACCTTCTCCCTTGCAGTAAAAGCACTCTGTATCAGGCTTAGGTCCAGCCTTGGTCTTCTTCGTCAGTGCTGTAACTTTCTTACCACCCTTCTTGAAGTGTCCCTTTTGCTTAGACTTGCCTTTCTTGAATTTGGTGGTCTTATTGACCATCAACACTTGGTGCTCTTTCTTGATCTCCACTTCTGCAGATTTTAACATGGAGAAGAGTTCTGGCAACTGCTTGTTCATGCTTTGCATATTGTAGTTCATCACAAAGTTCTTGTAACTTGGTGGTAGTGATTGGAGGACGCGGTAAATCCCCAAAGCATTAGGAATCACTATACCCAAGCTTTGAAGTTTGTTGGCGTGCTCAGACATCTTAAGCACATGCTCACTAACGGAGCTGCCCTCTTCCATCTTGCAGTTAAAGAACTTTTCAGAAGCCTCATAGCTCTCAACTGCCGTGTGAGTCTCAAAGATCAATTTGAGTTCACGGACAATATCATGTGGGTCTGAATTCTCAAACCTTTTCTGAAGCTCTGATTCTAAACCATACAAGATAGCACACTGAACTGTGGAGTACTGATTCTTCCGAGCGAGGTAAATGTTCTTTACTTCATCGGTAGCAGCTGCAGGTGGGTCACCCAGCGGTGCATCCAGCACATAGGTCAAATTACCAGCATTGAGGACAATCCTCAAATTGCGGAACCAATCCGCGAAGTTGCTTCCATTGTTTTTCAACTTTTCTTTCTCTAGGAACGCATTAAAATTGATGGTAGGGGCCGCCATTGATCTACAACATATTTGCAATAGTTTAGACTAAGTTTATGACAAATTGAGTTCTAATTAATAGTTAAATTAATCTAGGTGAACTCCCACTCAAAACAATATCCCTCACATTTTTTTAGTGATCACACGAACCAAATCCACCACATCAACACAGATCATCACGAGAGTTGATGTAGCTTCAATGGCGAACAATCGACATGTTCACCATATCTACTATATGATTCATGCTTTACCTTTCGGTGATCCGTGTTCCGAGACCATGACTGTACAGGCTAGGATCGTCAAGATCAAACCTTAGCTTCCGCATGAGCAAATCTGGCTTGCTCACATTGTATACACTTGCAGAATCTAACACACCCGATCATCACTTGGTGCTTCGAAACAACAAGCTTTAGCAACGGTGCTTACTAAGGATGAACACTTTAGAACTTGAAATTCATGTGCATGAGGGATCATCTTATAATGCTACCGTCGTTAACTAAGCAATACAAGATGCATAAAGGATTAACATCACATGCAATTCATAATATGTGATATGATATGGCCTTTCTTCTTTGTGCTTCCGATCTCCATCTTCAAGCACGAACATGATCTCCATCATCACCAGCATTGCATCAAGGTCAATGACGCTTCTCCATGGTTGTCGTCCACCAGCTTCAACTATTACAACTACTTTGAATAGACACGCGGGTCTTAACAGAAATTTAAAGGCAACCATATGGCTCCTGCCGGTTGCCAACTTACAATAAGGAACATTGCATACATCAAATATAATCACAATCATGGCCATATCACATCACAGCACACCCCTGCAAAACAAAGTTAGACACCTCTAATTTCTTTGCATATTTTACGTGGTTTGGGGCTTTCAATAAGTGTCGATCTAACTTATGAACAAGAACCACAACGTTGATGCTTGAACTATCAAGTGCCCGTTGTAAATTGGATCTATACTATAATGGGAGAGACAGACACCCGCAAAGCCACTTATGCAATACAAGTTGCATGTTGAGCGTGGAGCAAGTCTCATGAACGATGTCATGTAAGGTTAGCCCGGGCCGCTTCATCCCATCATACCGCAAGATGCAAAGTACACAAGAAGCAATTGATAATAAAAGCACCACTGCCCACAATGACCATTGTGTTCTACTCGTGCAACAGATCTACATATAGACACGGCTCTGATACCACTGTAGGGGTTCGTAGCATGGAAAACAAAAAATTTCTACCGCATACAAACAAACAAGCCAAGATCTATCTACTAGATTGTAGCAACGAGTCGATAGAATAACTCACCCTCGAAGATTCCAAAGTGTTTAACGAGAGCGGATTCTCGTGGGTGATGTAGTCGTACTCTTCCCGATCTCAAGATCGTGTAGACGATCCTTCTGGCGCTGCGTTCCGGCAGCGCTTCCGCAGTCGGTCACACGCTCGGTACTCGACGAAGACCTTCCTCTCCCTTGTTCCAGCAGTCAGCGGAGGTTGTAGCACTCTCCTCGTGATTCCGGCAGCACGACGGCGTGGTACCGGAAGTAGAGGGGAGATCTCGCAGGGCTTCGCCTTAAGCCGGAGCGAGTATGGTGGACTATGAGAGAGCCTCAGTGATCTAGGGTTTAGACACACCAAGTAGAAGGGGCTAGGCCGGCGGCTAGGGCAACTAGAAGGCCCAACTCAGCGGCTTGGGAGAAAACCCTAGGGCGGTGGCGGCTATGGTGGGCGGCGGCTAGGGTTTGGGTTTAGAGGGGCAAGGTGTAGGTCTTGGAGGGGCAGCCCTGCCCCTCCTTATATAGATGGAGGGGGCACGTCAAGGGGAGGGGAGTCCCTCCCCAACTCGGCTTCCAAGGCCGGCAGTGGAGGGAGAGGGAGTTCCTCCCCAAGTAGGTTTCCTACTCTCCCTCTACCAAACAAAATAGCCGTTTGACTTTTCAAATTGGCGTTTGACTTTTCAAACTAGGATTTGATTTATCCCTTTATTTTGTTCAGCGATGACACCTAGTACATGATGCAACCATTCCAAATTGTTATGACACATTCATGTACGCTTCCTCTCTGGAGTGCCGGACATTCCGGAACCTTCTAGAACATTCCCGATGAAAACACCGGAACCATTCTCCAACCCCGAAACAAGACTTTCCTTATATGAATCTTATTCTCCGGACCATTCCGGATCTCCTCGTGATATCCCGGGTCCCATCCGAGACTTCGAACAACATTCGGTCTCTTACTCATCATTCCATAACTACTCAACAACATCGAATCCTTAAGTGTGTCTCCCTACGGTTCGTGAATTATGCGGACATGATCGAGACACTTCTCCGAACAATAACCAATAGAGGAATCTGGAAATTCATATGGCTCCCACATATTTCTATGATTACTTTGTGATCGAATGAACCACTTACATACAATACCAATTTTCCTTTGTCTCATGATAGTTTACTTATTCGAGGTTTTGATCGTCGGTATCTCTGCATACCTAGTTCAACCTCGTTACTGATAAGTACTATTTTCTCGTTCCCGTGATATGTGATCCCTTGTGAGCCAGTCACATGCTTGCAAGCCAATTGGATGACATTCCACCGAGAGGGCCCAGAGTATATCTATCCATCATATGGATGGACATATCCCACTCTTGATCCATGTGTCTCAACCAATACTTTCCGAATACTCAATGCCACCTTTATAGCCACCCAGTTACGGTGTGGTGTTTGATGTCATCAAAGCATCCTTCCGGTGATGGTGATAAGCATGATCTCATGGTCGAAGGAATTAGGTTATCTATATGAGTATGTCCATCATATCATTCTCCTAACGATATGATCTTGTTGTTAATAACATCTCAATGTTCATGATAGGGAAACCACAATCATTTATTAACCAACAAGCTAGTATTATGAAGAGGCTTTACTAGGGACTTCAATTTAAGTTTACAAATCACACAAGTATTAATGTTTCCTTGTTAATATTATTATAGCATGAATGTAAACATTTATCATATACACAAAGATATAATAATAACTACATTTATTATTGCCTCTAGGGCATATCTCCAACAAAGTTTTGTCAGAGAAAAACTTAGTGTTTTCAACTGATAGGTAAGACCTATTTTGAGCAAATCAAGCCTAAGCTACACTTAGCCAAAATGCATATAGTACCTAGACTGCTAATATTTTACTAAGGTACCACTTGCCAATACTATTCCAATGTATTGAACCACTGTGGCCGTAACTTGTGATGTTGCAGGTTATTCTGATGATGATTAAGGGTTATGAGTCTACACTCAACATGCTTGCCTGTGGTACATGAAGATGAAGACTTATTTATCTTATTATATATTTGAACTCTTGTATTAGGCTTGTGGCCATGGAGTTTGTAAAAGACTATGTTTGTCTCTGGGATGATATGTAATAATGACCTTTGTTTTTGTGTACTTCATCTTAAACTGTGGATGCTAGCATTGATCCAGGGACTAGCACTGCAATCACAGGGATCCTTACCTTTATAAAGGGAGGGATCTTACAAGCAGCCACTTTATTAACCAAGGAAGTTTGAGCTTCAGACAAAGAGGATATATTTTTCTCAATAGTTAAAAGCTTTTCCTCTATAGTCTTATTGAAAGTGGTTTGTTTACTAATAAAGTCCTTGAGCATGACTTCAAGTTCAGAGGGGGCACTTCTAGCATTGATGTAAGAGCTTCCATAGGAATTACCATTATTAGGAGGATAAGGCCTATAATTGTTGTTGCTACCAAAATTATTTCTATAGGCATTGTTGTTGAAATTGTTGTTTCTAATGAAGTTCACATCAACTTGCTCGTCTTGAGCAACCAAAGAGGCTAAGGGAACACTATTAGGATCTAGAGGAGCTTTCCCATTAACAAGCATAGCCATAATAACATCAATCTTTTCACTCAAAGAGGAAGTTTCCTCAACAGAATTTACGTTCTTACCATGTGGAGCTCTCTCATCATGCCATTCAAAGTAGTTAACCATCATATTATCAAGGAGACTTGTTGCAACACCCAAGGTGAGTCCCATAAAAGTACCTCCAGCAGGAGAATCCAACAAGTTTCTTGAGGAGAAGTTCAAACCTACATAAAAAGTTTGGATAATCATCCAAGCAGTGAGTCCATGAGTAGGGCAATTTTTAACCAAAGTTTTCATTCTTTCCCTAGCAGGAGCAACATGTTCACTATTAAGCTGTTTAAATTTCATAATGCACTTCTCATAGCAATAATCTTAGTAGGAGGATAGTACTTTCCAATAAAAGCATCTTTGCACTTAGTCCAAGAATCAATACTATTTTTAGGCAAATATAGAAACCATTCTTTAGCTTTTCCCCTCAAGGAGAAAGGAAAAAGCTTGAGCTTAATAATATCTCCATCTACATCCTTATACTTTTGCATCTCACAAAGTTCAACAAAGCTATTAAAATGGGCAGCAGGAAATTGCTCTCTCATCACAAGATTCAACAAAGCAGGCCTAATTTCATAAAAGGTAGCATCAGGAGCAGGTGGAGCAATAGGTGTGCTTAGGAAATCATTTTTGTTGGTGCTAGCGAAGTCACACAACTTGGTGTTCTTAGCAGAGTTCATTTGGCAAAGGTGGGCAAGCCAAAACAGCAACAGCTAGAGCAGGAACTAATTTTTTTGTGTTTTTGAATAAGGCAAGCAAACCAAGCTAGACTAATTTTTTTGGGGTTTTATGAAAAGAGGCAAACAAAACCAAGCAAAATAAACAAAGCAAACTAAAATCAAAGTAAAGAGAAAGGAAGTGAAGGACTCCCCTTGTGAAGACGTCCTTAGCCTCCCCGGCAATGGCGCCAAAAATCTTGATGCGTGCGTCGTGTTAACGTGGGAGCACTTCGTTGGAAACCCCAAGAGCAAGGTGTGATGGAGCACAACAGCAAGTTTCCCTCAGTAGAGACCGAGGTTATTGAACCAGAAGGAGGAAGGAAACGTCTCAAAGGTGTTGCAAGCAACGTGGAGACCTGCACAACACAAACTCAAGACTTTGTCCCAACAAATCAGTGAGGTTGTCAAGCTCGCCGGTTTGCTGTAACAAAGGATTGCACGTATGGTGTGGAAGGTAATGGTTTGAGCAAGTAAACATCTAACAGTGGAAGATGTATCAATGGTAAAGATTGTACTGGGGTCCATAGTTAACTAGAGGTGCTCTCCTTAGATAAACAACATGGCATGAAGGGTAAACAAATTACAGTAGGGCAATTGACAAGAACTGAGCAAGGCATAACAATGTAATTACGAGCCAGAAAGATGCTATGAGGTTGATTGGGCAATACAACAATATACATAGACCGTTATCCAATTGCATCTATGACTAGAAGTCCACCTTCAGGTTATCATCCGAACCCCCTCCAGTATTAAGTTGCAAGCAACAGAAAACTGCTTTAAGCAAAGTGTGTAAGGTAAATAGTCCACATGTTCCATGAACAGGAGACCATTTTTTTCTCCCTAGTAGCAACATCACATCTACAACCGAAGAGATTATTGTCACTTCGCTTGGAAACTAGAGGCATGAACCCACTATCGAGCATAAATAATCCCTCTTGGAGTCACTAGCAAATACTTGGCCAAGATAACCACTAGCAAAGGAGAGAATGCAAGATCACAAACAACATAGACATGATAGAATCATAAAGATAAAACCATTAATCAAACCAACATAATAATCTCAATATCCATCGGATCCCCGCAAACACAACATGCATGATTACAAATAGATTAGATCTTGATCATGAACAGAGCTCACAAGATCTATACATGAAATCACAAAGGAGGAGATACAACCATCTAGATACTACATGGACCCATAGTCCAAGGTGGAACTACTCACGAATCATACCAGAGAGAAGGCCTCCGGGATGATCTCCCCTCCGTCGGGGTGCCGGGAAGAGATTTAGATACCCCCCGATCTAGGGACGATGGTGGCGGTGGCTACAGATGGTTTCGTGGATTTCTGATCGGGTACTCAGGGTTTCTGCATCGGGGGCTTCTTATAGGTGAAGGGGCGAGACCGGGAGGCGTCCAGGGCCACCAAACCCTAGCTAGTTGTGGGCCCACCTGTGGCCGTGCCTTGGAGGGGGGGGGTTGGCCCCTCTGGCTTGCCTCCCCGGCTCCCCTCTAGACTTCTTGTTCCCCACGGAAAGTTATTGACTTTGTCCTTCGTCCTGTCCAATTCCGAGAATATTTCTTTACTAACTTTTCTGAAACCAAAAACAGCAGAAAACAGGCATCTAGCACTGTTGCAACTTGTTAATAGGTTAGTACCAGAAAACATGTAAAAAGCACCTCAAAGTGTAGACAAGTAAAGCAAAGTATATACTAAGCAAGCATGGAGCATCAAAAATTATAGATACGTTTCCAACGTATCAATGGTAAAGATTGGACCGTGGTCCATAGTTCACTAGAGGTGTTCTCCTTAGATAAACAAACATTGCATGCAGGGTAACAAATTATAGCAGGGCAATTGACAGGACTGAGCAAGGAATAACAATGCAATACTAGACATAAAGATCCTATGACATTCGATTGGGCAATACAACAAGATACATAGACCGCCATCCAACTACATCTATGACTAGAAGTTCACCTTTGGGTTATCATCCGAACCCCCTCTAGTATTAAGTTGCAAGCAACAGACAACTGATTTAAGCAAAGTTTGTAAGGTAAAAAATCCACTTGTTCCATGAACAAGAGACCGCTGTTTTCTCCCTAGTGGCAAAAACACATCTACAACCTTAGAGATTTCTGTCACTTACCTTAGATTAAATAGAGGTATGAACCCACTATCGAGCATAAATACCCCCTCTTGGAGTCACTAGCAACTACTTGGACAAGATATCTACTAACAACAGAGAGCATGCAAGCCGATATAATATCTCAACATTACTACTAACTAGCATGGGTTTCTCAAACTTCAAAAGTGGGGATTCAAAAGGCATACTTCTCATGTTTGGTTCCACTTCTCTCTTCCCTTTTTATTTGTTTCTTGAAAACTCGAAGTCAACCACTGTCTTGCAAAATTATGAGAACTTCGAGGCAAAAAGAAAATAAAGAGGGAAAATAAAGATAAATGGAGAAATCTTTTTGTGGTTTTTGAGAAGGGGAATTTAAAAAATATAAAATTGGCAGTGAAGCTCGGCTTGAAAATATCAAACAAAATAAAGTATCAAAGATAAAGTGTTGGGGAAACCAACACGGGTGCTTACAAACTCAAAATAACCTCGAAAATAAAATAAACCAAATGAAAGACAAATAAAAATAAATATAAAACCTCCCCAAGCTTAGGCTTTTGCAAGCCCTTAAAATCACTTTGGTGGGGGGGGGGGGTGGGAAGTGACACCCCCGGGATCAGGGCTAAACAAATCCCAGACCTCTGTCTGACATAAGCTTAACCTTGAGCTCGAGAATATCCAGTGAAGAATCAGTAACACATCAGTGACCCTACGACATAAAAATTATTACAGCAAGCTCATAACTGAGCGAAGAACCAAAATATTACAAGCAGAGGTCACTGACCACAAACATCAAACAACGGAAGAAAAATTATGCTATTAAGTATAGCAAACATAAAAAATGGCCTAAGAGGCCTGAAGCATAACGATGACGTCCCATTCCATAGATTCCAGGCTGCCGGTCGGGAACTCCAAACTACGCGTCAATGTCGATGCCATGAAAAACTCATCTTGTATGATAACACTTACTCTGCTGCAAAAGTATCAACAAAGCAAGGGTGAGTACAGGGTATACTCCTCAAGACTGATGGCTGGTGGAGTTGTTTTGCATAAAGACATCTTTGTTTTGTAAATCAAGAGGGAGAAGCATCTCGACTAATCAAAAAATATTTAGAAGGGGATAAGAGAGCGGTATCTCTAGCTTTGATCATCTCTTGATATCCACTGAATCATCATTAGCTGAACCTATCTAGGATCACCCCCTCATACCCTAGAGGAAGCATCCATAAGAACACTTTACTTGCCAAGTTTTACGATTAGGTTATATTTCTCTATGATCCCACTTCCATTCCTAAGTCGTCCATAACCATGGACACGGCTTTTTGAAAAGATTAGTACCCTGTAGGGGTGTACAACTTTACCCACCAAGTCGGCCGGCTCTTAGCGTCACTTGACACACTTCCTTGGTGTGCTGACAGAGGGTGGTCGACCGAAACCTTTCCGTTACTTTTTCCTAATCCATGAGTCACCAGAAGGGCTCCCAGCTACGATAGTTGGCCATAATCCCAGGAGGTCCTTGACTCTTTGTACCGGGATCCAGTTCAATGTAGAACATCCTTCACCCGGCCACGTCCTATATGCTTGCACCATTTTCCAAAACCTTTTTCCATGCGGGTGCCGAATAAATCTTCAAACTACGAACTCATGGATCATACTAGGAAAGTTGGGGTCAAGGGGTTCCCAAAGCCCCGTGTGGCTATACGCTCATCTTGGTTCAAGAGGCAAGAACCCAGGGTCTTAAGGTTGGCAAGTATGGGACTGCAAAAACCACAACCCGCGTGGCCTCCCATACAAGCCTTAGCATGTTTAACTCACATCACCTGTCATACCACGTTATCCTGTGCAACTAGGTTCATTAGGAGCTAGGATCCATCATCCAGGTGAATCAGCAGAACAACTAAGCATGACTAAGCACAACAGATATAACAGCTCTAGCAACACTTCACAAAGCCAAACCCTAGTTATGCTAAGATCAGCGGATCAGGGAATATAGGTTCAAAGGGAACATGCACCAGATAGGATTACTCTATCTATCGATAAAAGACTTTTGAATCGTATGCACATGGCAAGAATTTAAAATACTTGAAAGCATAGGATCATATCATGTGTGGGGTTTCACTTGCCTTTTCCTGTTGATACCCAATATAGATCTTCGTATCCATCATCTTGACTTGTTCGAAAACCACAAGGATATAGCTCCCTAGGGTTCATCTTATTGGCATTGTTCGTCGATGACCTTTGATGGTCTTGATCTCGATCTTCAGTCTTGGACTCGATCTAGATTCCAATATCGTATTCTACCGGAGAAGAACCAAACACCGGAAAGAAAGGAAAAAAATCAACACATGGCATTGATGCAGTGCTCATACAAAGATGATGATCTGACAAGTTGAATTGTATTGAAATTAAAACCCTAAACATGCTCGACAATTTAATCGGGGTTCCGAGGGGCATGAACCCTGATTTGGAAAAACTCCGGATCTATATGAGAGGGTTTGGTTTGTTCTTCTAATTAAACTTTTCATGTAGGTTTCTTAACAATGCATCATTATAACTATAATAGATAGATCTCACATTTCTGAACATTTTGATATATTATTCATATTTTCCTGACTTATTAATAATTACTTATTGAATTTACAAGTTTTATTCATTTCTTGAAATAATTAACCAATTTAAATAGTTTTTTTGCGTCACTGTGACACAAGGCTGATGTCACCACAACATCTAATACTTTTCTCACCCGAACCTAAGCTAGCCAGTGAGGCTGAATGCCGGGCCCGGAGCCACGTATGTATCCACGCAAGCAAAGTGGGACCCGGCTGGGTTTGACTGGGTCTGGTCGCGCTTGCTGGCATCACGGTGACGTCACCGACGGCGGTGAGCCACAGATCGGCGGCGGGGCAGCGATTTGCAGCACGCGGGGCTGTGAGACTAGGCCCTGTAAGATCCCTCCCTTTTAAAGGTAAGGATACCTGTGATTGCAATGCTAGTCCCTAGATCAATGCTAGCATCCACAGTTTAAGATGAAGTACACAGAAACAAAGGTCATTATTACATATCATTCCAGAGACAAACATAGTCTTTTACAACTCCATGGCCATAGGCCTAATACAGGAGTTTAACCATAGCAATATAAATAAGTCTTCATCTTCATGTGCCACAGGCAAGCATGTTGAGTGTAGACTCATAATCCCTAATCATCATCAGAATAACCTACAACATCACAAGTTACAGCCACAGTGGGTCAATACATTGGAATAGTATTGGCAAGTGATACCTTAGTAGAATATTAACATCTAGATACTATATGAATTTGGCTAAGTGTAGCTTAAGCTTGCTTTGCTCAAAATAGATTTTACCTATTAGTTCAAAACACTAAGTTTTTCTTTGACAAAACTTTCCCAAGGAACCACCAATAGAAATTAGTGAACCTTCACCATTGTTCAACCACAAGTTTTATGTTAGAAAATTGGGATGAGGAGATTCTTCATAGATTCCATGTCTTGATGCTCAAGTTGTCCAATACCAAGGACATGGCTAAGTACATAGATTCTTCCATCTGCAGAGGTTGTGCAATTTCCCCACAAGACTTGATTTTCACCAAGACAGGACCTTTCAGAAGCCTTCCCTTAGACCAAATGGACGCGCTCCAAACCTATCATCCCACTACCACCAACTGTCCAAATGTCTAAGTTATTGCAACCTATGTGATCCAGGCAGAGCCCATAATGCCATGTGGCTGCACTAGAAGCTTCTTAACATTTGGCATCTCAAATCCCTTTGTTCCTGCGTGGCTTTCCACAAGTGTGATACACAAGGTAAACCATAGAAATGGGCCTTGTGTAACCACTCAACACAAACCAATCTTTCCATTCCACCCATGTGTTTCATTCACTTAGTTGTTTTATTAAGAAAATCATAAGTCCAAAGACTTAGAAATATTTCTCATAGCATGATTATTTAATCCACCCTTGGTTGCTACTAGCTAGGCTAAGCATGGCAATAGCGAATATCTTAACTTAGAGGAAATTCTAACATTGCTACAACTACTAGGATTTCCCAAGCATAGCATATAGCTACTTAGCAAAATAATCATGCAAGTCCTATACAAAATATTTCTAATGCATAGGTAAAAATATTGGGATAGAAACATGAAGCACCACTTGCCTTGGTAGTTTGGGGAGTAGCAACAATCTTCATAACCACAATCACTATTAGCACCAAAATCTACACATAAAATAATGGTACTAAATTCATATATCAAAATATACAAGAAAAAAATATATGATTGCATGAAAATGCCATGTGATGATTTTCTACACCAAACAAGACAAGTCTAAAGTACTGAATCATAATCAAGACCAAGACACACTAAATAAACTTTATTTGATCTTTAAATCTTTTTCAAATAATTTCTATACTCAAAATAAGCCTACAAATGTCTCTGCAAAGATAACCAATTTTACAGAAGAAAAACATTAAACACATGGCATAAACAGATATCATTCTTTCTCCTGATTCCAATGATATACAATTTTGTAAAATTTGAACGTGTGGATCAAAAGTTATGAATTTTACAAGTTTGAAACTCTAATAGATCTAATTCAGATTTTTAAAACAAAGAACAGGCCACGCGGCAGCTTCTGATTGGTCGATACCGTTTCGCACTGGATCACACTCGCGGGCCATTAGATCTAACTTACTACGCACAGCTCAGATCAACACATACCGCTTCGCTACAGATCTAATGCTAAGCGCAGGATCTAGATCCTACGGTTGCCAAGCGTGCGACCAAAGACTGGCGGCACATCTGGGTGTTGGCAGCGCTGCTGGCGGCGATGGTCCAGCGAATACAGGAGGGGCTAGGGTGTGGGGTGTGGCTTACCGGACTCGCAAGATCACGAGGAAGCTCAACGTAGCAGTAGCTTGTCATGGGGTGCACGGATACAGCGGCAGGACCTCGTCGGAGTTGCTGGCGGCGTTGCGTGTTTCCGGATGGGGACGTTGCCAAGGCTCTGGATCGCCCTAGCATGAATCAGATGGGTTAGGAGGTGCGCAAGGACTTGCCGAACATGATAGGGTCTGAGAGGAAACAAGGGGCGCTCGAGGTTTACCAGTATTCCTCGTCAGAGTTGGGCGGCGGTGCTGTCCCTTGCGGATGCTAACGGAGTCGACAACCTGGGTCACGAGAAGGCAAAATAAAAGCATCAGGAGATGCGCCAGAACATGCTGGTCGCGCTTGTTTGAAGCAGAGGCAAAGGGGCGGTCGCGTCTCACCGGAATCAGTCGCCGGAGCTGGTTCTGTCTGCGGCGATGCAACGCGAAATTGAGGCAGCCTGGTGGCAGAGCGAGCGAGTGGTGTGAGGGGAAATGTGCGGGGTAAGGAGAGGGTTTTGTAGCCGGATCAGGGGCGAGGATCACACGAGGAAACGCCGGCAATAACTAGGGTTTTAAAATGCGGCAGTGATGGCGGAGGAAATAGCCGGCGACGTGGTCGTGGGCGTGATTTCGGGAAGACGGTGGTGAGCTGGCGAGGGTCCACTAGTCAGCGACTCATCGGGTAGCGCGGGTGTGGTGAGAAAAACAGGAAGAGGGGGAAATCTCGGGTGGGCTGGTTAGTGGGCTGCTTCTGTTTGTGGGCTCAAATGCCAGCGCCAGCCCTTTTCCATTTCTTTTGTCTTTTTCTTTTTATGATTTGATTTTCTAGAAACAATTTCAAATGAATTCAAATGTGTTTGATTTCAAAATCTTTCTGGATTTTTATAAAGTGAAGCCTGCACATTTTTGAGTATAAAACCATGTTGTTTCACTAAACTTGCTTGGTTCCTTTGGAGTTTCAAAAATAAATAGTGCCTTTACACAAGATTTAATAAAGATATGAAAATGGTTTTAAAACCACATTTTGTTTTGTAAATTTTTGTCCAAGCCTTGGAACACAACCAAACCATCTCATGAACAAACAATCTTGGTTTAAAACAATTAATCTCTCACTAGAGAGTAGCATTTGATCAATGCCTGTTTACATAAAATAATAAGCACCCAAATGCTTCTGTTTTTGTAATGACTTTGAAAATGATCTCTAAATGATTATGAATGCATGGATGATATGCAATCTTTGAAAACATGATTTTAGGGATGTTACAAATCTAACCCCCTTAAGGTGAATCTCGCCCTCGAGATTCGGATTGGCTAGCAAATAGGTGAGGGTGGTCTTTCCAAAGATCATCTTCTCTTTCCCATGTTGCTTCTTCTTCGGAATGATGGTTCCATTGAACTTTGCAGAATTTGATAGTCTTAGTCCAAGTAACTCTTTATACAGTCTCAAGAATCATGATGGGTTTTTCCTCATAAGTGAGATGACTTTCCAATTGGACCTCCTCCAAGGGTATGGTATCCTTCAAAGAAGTCTCTTCCATCTCTGGATGGCATTTCTTTAACTGACTCACATGAAAAAATACATTGTGAACTACAGACAATGACTCTGGCAATTCAATCTCATAAGCTACTTCTCCTTTACGACTCAGAATCTTGAATGGTCCAACATATCTTGGGGGAATTTTTCCATTGACTCCAAATCTCTTCACTCCACGAAGTGGTGAAACTCTAAGGTAAGCTCTATCACGCACTTCATACGTGACTACTCTACGCTTAGGATCTGCGTAGCTTTTCTGTCGGGACTGTGCTATCTTCAATCTGTCTTTTACCAACTTGACTTTCTCTTTAGCCTCTTTGATTAGTTCTAGCCCGAATAAATTTCTTTCTCCCACACCATTCCATAGCAATGGGGTGGTACACTTTCTCCCATAGAGAAACTCAAATGGTGCCATCTCAATACTGGCTTGATAGCTGTTATTGTAAGAGAATTCTACATAAGGCAGACTTTCATCCCAACTAACTCCATAGTCTAGGGCACATGCCCTCAACATATCTTCTAGAATCTGGTTGGTCATTTCTGTCTGTCCATCGACTTGAGGATGAAAAGCAGTGCTGAATTCCAACCTCGTTCCCAATGACTCATGTAGTTGCCTCCAAAAATGAGAAGTGAATTGAGTTCCCCTATCAGACACAATACTCTTGGGTACTCCATGCAGACACACAATCCTATTCATGTATATCTTGGCCAACTTAGCACTTGTGTAGGTTGTCTTCACGGGTATGAAATGATCCACTTTAGTGAGGCGATCCACTACTACCCAAATAGAATCATATCCTGACCTGGTCCTTGGCAATCTGGTGATGAAATCCATGCCAATATTGTCCCACTTCCAATCAGGAATAGGTAGTGGTTGTAACAATCCTGCTGGTTTCTGATGTTCTGCTTTCACTCTACTACATACATCACACAAAGCAATGTGTTCGGCGATGTCCTTCTTGAGGTTATTCCACCAAAATCTTTCCTTCATATCCATGTACATTTTGGTGTTACCCGGATGAATGGAATATGGTGAGTTGTGTGCTTCTTGTAGAATCAGTTTCCGGAGTTCCGGATCTTGCGGAACGCAGATACGTTTTCCATACCATAAAGTACCCTATTCGTCTTCATGGAATCCTTTGGCTTTTCCCTTGCCAATCTTTTCCTTTATCTCTTCAATTTCCTTGTCTGTCTTTTGGGTTTCCTTGATCTTGTCCAACAATGTGGGTTGAACATCCAATGTCATGAGATGTGGCACAATCTCCAATCTAAGGTCTCTAAATTAGGCACACAGATCATCTGGCAACTCTCCCTTAGTAAGGCCATTCACAAATACCTTACACCTTAGTGCATCCGCTACAACATTTGCTTTATCGGGGTGGTATTGCAAACTCAAGTCATAGTCCTTGATGAGTTCTAGCCATCTTCTTTGTCTCATATTGATTTCTTTCTGGGTGAAGATATACTTCAAACTTTTGTGATCTGTGAACACTTCATATCGTTTTCCCAAAAGATAGTGTCTCCATGTTTTGAGTGCATGGACAACAGAGGCTAACTCCAAATCATGAGTAGGGTAATTTACCTCATGAGTTTTGAGTTGTCTCGAGGCATAAGCCACAACTTTCCCTTCTTGCATTAGAACTGCACCTCATCCATGATGAGATGCATCACAATACACTTGGAAATCTTTCTCTAAATCTGGTAGACATAAGACTGGTGCTGTCACTAGTCTGTTCTTCAATTCTTGGAAACTGAGTTCACATCCTTCAGAACAAGCAAATTTCTTGTCTTTCTTTAGTAACTCCGTCATGGGCTTAGCTACCTTGGAGAAATTCTCAACAAATCTTCTGTACTATCCTGCCAAGACAAGGAAACTACGAACCTCCTTTACTGACTTAGGAGATTCCCACTTAGTTACAGCTGACACTTTTGCGGGATCAACTGCTACACCATCTCCTGATACAACGTGCCAAGAAATCCAACTTCATTTAACCAAAATTCACACTTGCTGAATTTGGCATACAGCTTATGCTCTCTAAGCTTCTCAAGTATCAAACGCAAATGTCCTTCATGCTCTTCTTTACTCTTGGAGTAGATCAAAATGTCATTGATGAAAACGACAACAAACTTGTCAAGGAACTCCATGAACACCTTGTTCATCATATTCATGAAGTAAGCTGGTGCATTGGTAAAACCAAATGGCATCACGGTGTACTCATACAATCCATACCTTGTGGTGAAAGCTGTCTTAGGTATGTCTTGTTCTCTTATCTTGAGCTGGAAATAACCTGACAGGAGATCAATCTTTGAGAACATACAGGATCCTTCTAACTGATCAAACAAGTCATTGATTCTAGGCAAAGGGTATTTGTTCTTGATAGTCACCTCATTGAGTGAACGGTAATCTATACATAACCTTTGACTTCTATCTTTCTTTTCCACAAACAAGACTGGTTCTCCCCAGGATGAACTTGGTTGAGTAAACCCCTTATGCAACTTTTCTCCAAATTGTTTCTTGAGTTCTTTCAACTCATCAACTGACATCTTGTATGGTCTCTTTGCTATTGGTCCTGATCCTGGCAGCAAGTCAATCAGAAATTCCACATCCCTATCTGGTGGCATTCCCGGCAATTCTTCCAGAAACACATCCGAATATTCACTCACAATTGGCACACTGTCTATGCTAACCCCCTTAAGATAATCTGGCTTACTTACTTTTGATTCAAAGTTAGACTTGAATCTTATCCATTTCTTTTCCGGGGTTGTGAGTGCGACAGTACGGTTGGCACAATCTAGTACTCCTTCATACTTGGTCATCCAGTCCATTCCCAAAATTACATCCAGTCCTTGGGAATCTAGGATTATCAGACTCACTGGAAACTTATGCTTTCCAAACTCAATCACTAGATCACGGCATCCAAGACTTACTATCATATCTCCACCGGGAGAACTTACTTTTATTGGACACCCAATGTTTTCAGTTGGAAACCCATTTCTATCAACAAATGCTTTTGATATGAATGGATGTGATGCACCAGTATCAAAAAGAACAAGTGCTGGAATAGAATTGAGTTTGAACTTACCAGCCACAGCATCGGACTCCTCATAGATTTCTTCCACATTGATGTGGTTCACTTGTCCCTTCTGGAAAGGGTTGGGCTTGTTGGGTCCCTCAACTTTCTTTTATGGGCATTCATTTGCATAATGCCCCATCTTCTTGCACTTGAAGCATTCAACCTGACTAAGATCCTTCTTGACAGGCTGGCTTCCACTACCACTTCCACCTCCATTGTGGTGGCTCTTGTATCCACCCTTGTGATTCTTGTACTTGTCATTGTCATGACTACGGTGATGCTTGTTGTCATGATGACGGTTGTGGTTGTGGTGACTGTTGTACTTTCCATGCTTGTGGGATCCAGAACTCCCACTATCACCATAATGAGAACGCTTGTGAGATGATCCCGAGCTGTTCTTGTCAGAGCTGTGTTTCCTCTTTCTGCTTTCAACCTGTTTCATCTTGCTCTCCAAGATGGCAGCCTTGTCACAAAGGGACTAGTAGGTGGGGACATAGGCCACAGATAACTGCAGATTCTGTTCATCGTTCAGTCCTTCGAGGAACTTCTCTTTCCTCTTGGCATCAGTATCAACTTCATCCGGTGCATAACGCGCCAGATTGTTGAACTCCTCAATATATTCAGCCACGCTGCGGTGGCGCTGCTTCAGATTATGAAATTCCTTCTTCTTTAAGATCATCATTCCGGATGAGATGTGAGCTGTACGGAATCCATCTTCAAAGATAGCCCAGGTCACATCCTCAATGGGAGTGGTGATCTGGAAGTTATCCCACCAAGTAGCTGCTGGTCCTTCCAACAAGTGTGATGCAAACCTGACTTTATCCTCCTCGGTACAACCGACAGTCACCAAATCCTTGTTCATTGCACGTAGCCAATCATTGGACACCATGGGATCAGTAGTTCCTGAGAACTTTGCAGGCCTCAGTCTTAACAATCTGGTGAGCATGTCAAATCCTGGTGGATTGTTCTGATTGTTGTTAGTGTTGTTGTTGTTATTCTGATTCTGCATGAAAGTGGTCATCATCTGCATCAGCTGTGCATGTGCTGTCATCAGCTGCTGCATCTCGGGGGTGACATTGTTGTTGTTTGGGTTGGGGTTGGCACGTCGAGTAGGCATCTGTGGTTTTCAAATAAGGATAAGAATGAGATACCCATAGATGCTTATTATGCACAATACACCACATAGTCAATCACCAATCAAGCATCAAAATTAACATAAAGTTCAACGACATAAACAACAAGTTTGAAAAGCAAACACACCAATAGCAAGCCATCCACATGTTGGATGGTCATTGCGACTCAATAATCATAAGCATGGTAAATGATAGATAAATGAGTAGTCATCACTACTCCTCTGCGTCAACCTCCTCATCAACAAGTGTAAGACCCGCATTCTCCATAGCGGTCTTGTATTCCTCGACATTGGTAGTCAAGGCCTCTACCTTGTCTTTGAGAGCCCTATTCTGTGAACGAAATATCTCAATCACACCCTGCTGATGCTCGAGCTCGAAGTCCTTGGCCTCTAGTTCTGCAGTCATCTCTCAAATCCTCTTGTTCCTGTCTTGGACTCTCTTCTCTTGGCTTTTTGAACTTCCTGTCCTGGCTCTCAAACGGCCTCCATTTCCTTGACTATCTCGTCTTGCTCCGCGAAGAGCTTGTCCTTCTCACGAAGCTGCACCTGGAGCTCATCATTGCTAAGCATGACGTTGGTCCTATCAGTATCTAGGTGCCTAAGTAGAACCTCTAGGTCCTGAAGGTACAGACGAATTGGATCTACCGTCTCTCTAGCAGCATCCTCGAACTCAATAGCCTCGCCATCCTCGTCGCGTCTCCTGAAGGCATGAAAGTGAGTACCTCTAATCTCCCGAGAGTGCCTCCCTAACAGACACCCAAGTAAATCCTGCATGACTACCTCTAGGCCTCTCTCCTTGTCGTCATGCATAAGCTTGAAGGTGATAGCCTCCGTGGCTGGCTCAGTCTGGCGTCCTGGCTGAGTAACCTTGAAGCCCCAAAGGTCCTTCCTCTCAAACTTGGTGAGGGGAAGCATCATGATGCTAGGGAGTGGAAGATTGAGCACACTAGTGAGCTCAACAAGACGAGTGCCAAAGCGAGTTCCCTTGAACTCTTCAGCCGTGCTGATAGTAACATTAGGCATCTATTTTATGAGATAAGAAAAGTTAGAATTTATCACCAATAGAAAATCTCAAGACAAAGCATCACAAGCATATCATTAGCAAACACACAAGTCATGACATACATAATTTATTACAAGCATTCCAAGGTTCATCATAACTTAGACAAAATTTTGGAAATCAAACGATAAGTGTGGTGGTCCAACTAACAAAGCACATTACAACTCTCACTCTATAGACTAAAGGCTATCAAAGCATCCTTCTACCAATAGAGATGAGAAAGAAGATTAGAAAAGTTTACGAGAAGAAAACACAAGTGTAGAAAATTTTTCAAAGTGTGGAAAATTTTCCTTAGTGGTTTCTAATCCAATCCTAGGGTTATAATCCTATAGGCAACACAGTGCTCTGATACCATCTGTAAGATCCCGCCCTTTTAAAGGTAAGGATCCTTGTGATTGCAATGCTAGTCCCTGGATCAATGCTAGCATCCACAGTTTAAGATGAAGTACACAGAAACAAAGGTCATTATTACATATCATTCTAGAGACAAACATAGTCTTTTACAACTCCATGGCCATAGGCCTAATACAAGAGTTTAACCATAACAATATAAATAAGTCTTCATCTTAAGGTGCCATAGGCAAGCATGTTGAGTGTAGACTCATAATCCCTAATCATCATCAGAATAACCTGCAACATCACAAGTTACAACCACAGTGGGTCAATACATTGGAATAGTATTGGCAAGTGATACCTTAGTAGAATATTAACATCTAGATATTATATGAATTTGGCTAAGTGTAGCTTAAGCTTTCTTTGCTCAAAATAGGTTTTACCTATTAGTTGAAAACACTAAGTTTTTTTTTGACAAAACTTTCCCAAGGAACCACCAATAGAAATTAGTGAACCTTCACCCTTGTTCAACCACAAGTTTTAACTTAGAAAATAGGGATGAGGAGATTCTTGATAGCTTCCATGTCTTGATGCTCAAGTTTTCCAATACCAAGGACATGGCTAAGTACTTAGATTCTTCCATCTGTAGAGGTTGTGCACTTTCCCCACACGACTTGATTTTCACCAAGACATGACTTTTCAGAAGCCTTCCCTTAGACCAAATGGACGCACTCCAAACCTATCATCCCACTACCACCAACTGTCCAAATGTCTAAGTTATTGCAACCTATGTGATCCAGGCAGAGCCCATAATGCCATGTGGCTGCACTAGAAGCTTCTTAACATTTGGCATCTCAAATCCCTCTGTTCCTGGGTGGCTTTCCACAAGTGTGATACACAAGGTAAACCATAGAAATGGGCCTTGTGTAACCACTCAACACAAACCAATCTTTCCATTCCACCCAGGTGTTTCATTCACTTAATTGTTTTATTAAGAAAAACATAAGTCCAAAGACTTAGAAATATTTCTCATAGCATGATTATTTAATCCACCCTTGGTTGCTACTAGCTAGGCTAAGCATGGCAATAGCGAGTATCTTTACTTAGAGGAAATTCTTACATTTCTACAACTACTAGGATTTCCCAAGCATAACATATAGATACTTAGCAAAATAATCATGCAAGTCCTATACAAAATATTTCTAATGCATAGGTAAAAATATTGGGATAGAAACATGAATCACCACTTGCCTTGGTAGTTTGGGGAGTAGAAACAATCTTCACAACCACAATCACTATTAGCACCAAAATCTACACATAAAATAATGGCACTAAATTCACATATCAAAATATACAAGCAAAAATATATGATTGCATGCAAATGCCATGTGATGATTTTCTATACCAAACAATACAAGTCTATAGTACTGAATCATAATCAAGACCAAGACACACTAAATAAACTTTATTTGATCTTAAATCATTTTTCAAATAATTTCTATACTCAAAATAAGCCTACAAATGTCTCTGCAAAAATAACCAATTTTACAGAAGCAAAACATTAAACACATTGCATAAACAGGTAGCATTCTTTCTCCTGATTCCAATGATATAAAATTTGTAAAATTTGAATGTGTGGATCAAAAGTTATGAATTTTACAAGTTTGAAACTCTAATAGATCTAATTCAGATTTTTAAAACAAAGAACAGGCCATGCGGCAACGTCTGATTGGCCGATACCGTTTTGCACCGGATCACACTCGCGGGCCGTTAGATCTAACTTACTACGCATGGCTCAGATCAACACATACCGCTTCGCTACAGATCTAATGCTAAGCGCAGGATCTAGATCCTACAGTTGCCAAGCGTGCGACCAAAGACTGGTGGCGCAACTAGGTGCTGGCGGCGGCGACGCTACTGGCGGCGATGGTCCGGCGAATACAGGAGGGGCTGGGGTGTGTGGTGTGGCTTACCGGACTCGCAAGATCACGAGGAAGCTCAACATAGCAGTAGCTTGTCGAGGGGCGCACGGATACATCGGTAGGACCTCGTCGGAGTTGCTCGTGACATCGGGTGTTTGCAGATGGGGACGTTGCCGAGGCTCTGGATCGCCCTAGCATGAATCATATGGGTGAGGAGGTGCGCAAGGCCATGGCGAACATTATAGGATCAGAGAGGAAACAAGGGGCGCTCGAGGTTTACCAGTATTCCTCATCGGAGATGGGCGGCGGTGCTGTCCCTTGCGGATGCTAACGGAGTCAACGACCTGGGTCGCGAGAAGGCAAAATAAAAGCATCAGGAGATGCGCCAGAACATGCTGGTCGCACTTGTTTGAAGCAGAGGCAAAGGGGCGATCGCGTCTCACCGGAATCAGTCGCCGGAGCTGGTTCTGTCTGCGGCGATGCAACGCGAAATTGAGGCAGTTTGGTGGCAGAGCGAGCGAGTGGTGTGAGGGGAAAGGTGTGGGGTGAGGAGAGGGTTTTGTACCCGGAGCAGGGGCGAGGATCACGCGAGGAAACGCCGGCAATAACTAGGGTTTTAAAACGCGGCAGTGATGGCGGAGGAAACAGCCGGCGACGTGGTGGTGGGCGTGATTTGGGGAAGACGGTGGTGAGCTGGCGAGGGTCCACTAGTCAGCGACTCATCGGGTAGCGCTGGTGTGGTGAGAAAAACAGGAAGAGGGGGAAAATCCCGGGTGGGCTGGTTAGTGGGCTGCTTCTGTTTGTGGGCTCAAATGCCAGCGCCAGCTCTTTTCCATTTCTTTTGTCTTTTTCTTTTTCTGATTTGATTTTCTGGAAACAATTTCAAATGAATTCAAATGTGTTTGATTTCAACATCTTTCTGGATTTTTATATAGTGAAGCATGCACATTTTTGATTATAAAACCATGCTGTTTCACTAAACTTGCTTGGTTCCTTTGGAGTTTCAAAAATAAACAGTGCCTTTACACAAGATTTAATAAAGATATGAAAATGGTTTTAAAACCATATTTTGTTTTGTAAATTTTTGTCCAAGCCTTGGAACACAACCAAACCATCTCATGAACAAACAATCTTGGTTTAAAACAATTAGTCTCTCACTAGAGAGTAGCATTTGATCAATACCTGTTTACATAAAATAATAAGCACCCAAATGCTTCTGTTTTTGTAATGACTTTGAAAATGATCTCTAAATTATTATGAATGCATGGATGATATGCAATCTTTGAAAACATGATTTTAGGGATGTTACAGGCCCGTTCGAATCAGTGGACCTAGGCGATATGGATAGAGGCGGCGCCGCTCCAATAGGGTCACCGGAGCTACTACCATGGCGAGCGGCCGCGACAGTGCTTGCAGGTTGACGGTGTGCGGCCCGTACAGCAAGCGCGCTAGAAAACTGAAGGTGCCTTGAGCACCGGAGGCTCACCCTAGGGATGCTGGTGATGTCGATTTTGCCGGAGGAGGTCGGCAGCGACGTCAATGGCGAAAAAGACAAGGTTGAAGCAGCCGATTGCGGGCGCCCCACGTCGATTCCCTTGACGAGGAAGATCGTGATGGCAAGGCGATGCTCAGGGACCCTTCAGCTAGGCACGGGGTGGCTCGAGACGATGGCAACAAGCAGAGATCCACGTCTAGGGTTTCTGGTCTACAAGGGAACAAGAGAGAGGTCATCTGAGAGGGAGAGAGAGGATAAGGACGGGGCAGGTGGTCGGCATAGGTCTTATCCTCGCCCTGGAACTCGTCGGAGTGAAGAGGGTAGGCGGCGGGGATCAACGGCGCCATCGGCGACACGGAGGTGCTTGCCGTCGATGCGTTGTTGACGAAGACGACGAAGAGAGGAAAACTAAAGCTGTATGGGCCCGGGATGGGCTGGACTGGGCCGCGATTGGGCCGCTGGCTTCTGCGTGCTGGCGACAGGGAAGAGAGGGACGAAAGATGGGCTGAGGCCCAGTAGGGTTAGAGGAGTTTTTTTAATTACAAAAACATTTTCTATTTCTGGTTTTCCTTTTCTCTTTGTATTTACAAATACAAATCTGTGTTGAGTTATTTCAAAATACTAGATCTTTTGTAAATACTTTAAATACTGCAGAACCCTTATAATCCATTTGGGCTCACTTTGTTTTGGTAGTTTTCAAATATTTTAAAACCATTTGAAGGTTTTCAAAGGGAGAAGGTAATTAGGGTTTTAGGGTTTTTGTGATTATTTTCTTTCATGCATTTTAAAATGATGATGCTCATGAATGCACATTCAAACCCTAATGTCTATTTAGTAAAACTAGGGTTGTTACAATTCTACCCCCCTTAAAAGAATCTCGTCCCGAGATTCCTAGGTAGGAAGACCGAAGGAAGAGGGTGACACTAAACTTCGACGATCTTCTCAAAGAGGTTGGTCCATGCCACCATGACGAATGGACGAAGCGCTTCATAATCTTCGAGGTGGCTACTCACACTAAGGAAGAGAGGGAATGAAAAGGAACCACAAACTGAGTATCTCATGGTTAACTCATGGATATATGTTTCACGAACATCTCTAAAGACAACACACATGAAACACGTCAACGTAGCAGAGGAAACAAGAGGAGAAGGTTTTCAAGTTGTTAGATAGATGGTCTTCATAAGGATTGAGACCATGGAGCTTTCAGGGGGTTTTGAAGCTTTAGAAGAAGATAGCTTCCAACAGAAAGAATAGGACCATAGACTTCAAGCAATGAACCTCTACTAAGCGGCTTAAATAGAGATTTATGGTTGTAGAGATGCGTATCAACAAAACCAAGCAGTTGAACTACTTTTGACACAGAAGGGTCATTCTTTGGTTCAACAGAAGGCCAAGACAGAAAGGTGTTTTGGTGGAGAGGACTCTTAAGAGCCACAAGGAACATGTAACAAGAGAAACAATTGATTACCAAAATCATGGCCGCTCTTCAAACATGTTTAAGAAAGCGGGAAAGAAACTCTTTATTCATCCAGGACTATCAAAATCTTTGCCAAAGATATTGATATCACTTTACACCACCAAGATGAATAGTTTAGAAGATTCCTGATGACACGAGAAGGAAGAAACTTCATTCTCAGACTTCAAGTACTTGGCATAACAAGACAATTGCCATCATAAGAGGGTCTGGAGGATCGACCGAGAGACATTTAGCAACTCTACTTTGAATGTTCTCCTTGATATTTGGAACGCCGATAGCAGGCTACTCACAAGCCTTTAACTAGTCATCAAGTAAAGGTCAGACTTCATATGCAAATGAAACCATAAGCACAACTACTATAATAAAATATAGAAGATGCCTTATGAAGAATGATTGTTATTGCTCATTCAAGGGGTATGGCAATAGGTCTTCCGGCTAACTGTGCCAACCATTACATCAATCTTTCTGGATGTCCAGAGAGACCTATGTCAAAACCTTGAGCGACATCAACCATCATTGCTACTTGAGATTCATCTTTGATTAAGTGGAGAGATACTTCATACTCAGTATGTCTAAATAGAAAGGGTGCAACATTTACCATAGAGTTAAAGTCACTAGATTCTCAAGACACAGACTTCAATGTCAAGCTCCAAAAGATGCTCTAGATTGCAAAACACATGTGTTAGCAAGTTATCAAAAGATAATTGCACCTACATGAATTGTTTGCAATGAAACACAATTGAATCCTTGTTAGGAAACATTTAGGAGGATATCGAAGTTTTGTTGGACTTCTTATCTTCCGTAACAAATCAGTCAGTGGCTTGGTATGCATCGATGAACTTCTCACAATATGAAGGTATTAACCTACCATATCAAGAATTCTTTGCACATGCTTGACTAACTTGAAATGTTTCCCGAATGAACAAAGATAACTCTACTCGAATCCACTGCGACATCTTTCAAAAATTGCGCGTGAACTAGAGAGGTTTACTTCTAACATCCAGAACACATACTTCGAGATGACACAAAGATGGTTCTCAAAAGTTTCCAACATTAATGCCAACTGTTCCACTTGAATCTTTTCTAGCATGGAGAAGTTAAGGATGTCATTGATGGGCTCAATAACAAACTTATATGTACACTCCAAGAAGACGGACTCACATGTTGTATGAACAAGGCAAACTATTGGTTAGACCAAACACATGAAGATATACCCCGGTGAAACATGACGAGAAGAAACATCATCAAGATAGTCCTTGGAACTGAGCTTGATTTGACGATAGCCCAAATCAAATCAAAGGGAGGGAAGATAACATATCCACAAAGTACATACTATCTTACTTCAACAAGAACAAAACTAGACATCCCTTTAAGAAGGAACTGAGTCGAGTATAAATTTTGTCTTACAACTCTCCAAGTTGTTGTTTAAGATCAATCAACTTGTTCAGGGGTATCCAGTATGGATCCTTGGAGAAAGGAGCAGTTCAAAGAACTTTCTTTCTCAAGAACTTGACAACTTGGTCATGTAGCAACATGGCGATAATTCTAGCAAGACATCCAAAATATCACGAACCACAGATATGTCACTTAGTTTGAGAGGAAAACTTGCTTGGTAAGGCGAGAAGATACAGTCTCAAAGCTTTGGCATGAGCCTAACTCATTAACTGAAGAGGGTGTACCAGAATATCGGACTTGGTAGCACAATCATCCTCTGCTTAGTGATAGGGTTAACCATCACGCTAAGAATGATACAAATGTCCTTTGAATTCAGAGCAATGACAATTGCTAATAATCTCAGATGACCACATTATTATGCACACGCAACATTTCTGAGCACAGACAACTCAATAGAAGGGTGGGTAAAACTGTGTGAGAGCATCACTTTATTAAGAGGGTCATGGTACTTTAACACGACCTCTTAGTGTAGAAGGGTTTTATACTCTAAGGTAGAACAGAACGTAAGCTAATCAACACAGATTGATCTGCGAATTACAACACTTTGACCTGGTCTTAGCATTGATGATGTACTGGAGTTTGCTTCTCGTGGCATCCCGAAATGGTTTGTCATGACGAACCACAAGAGTATCTTGCAATGGAAGACACCGATGCATATTTACTACTTGGCTACCAACGGGTAGACAAAGGTCGGAAAACAACAAGGGAGAAAGAACGTGCTCAGGATAGGATCCCAAGATGTGGATGCGTAAGTCAACAATCTTCTGAAAACCAATGCAGAGAAGAGATAGGGTGTGGCAGAGTCACGAGCACAGATGTGAGACTCTCGAGGAGTACCATTATCGTGATCTATTTGGTTCCATTAAAGAACATTTACCATAACATGTGGTAGGGGAAGTCCTTTATTGTCACTTATTCAATAGAGACAATATCCACAAGCTTGAAGGCTATACTAGAAGGTACTAGCCATCCCGAGGTAATGTGTGAACATTTAACCACAGGGGTCAATAAAATGGATCTTGGGTTAAAGGTCAGCTTCATGTACAACATTCACAACACAATAATCCAGCATAATCGGGGATCTTAGGTTAAAGTTCAAGGGTTAAAACCCAAATAAATAGTAACTACTACTTGAGTGACAAAGCGTACACTACAAGCTAGCAATCACAAGGTATCTTCCAAAAGAAGAAACAACTTCAGAAGTACCCAAACAAATGAAAAGGAGGCACACGAGGCGAAAAGAAACCTCGAGACCTAGAACAGAACATTGAGGAACCATCAACATGATGTTGTGGATCCATAAAGTAGAGAGATTATGATAGAAAGAAATCTCTCAAAACAAATAGAACAAACGGAAACAAGGAACACACAACACTGATGTAGAGGTCCCAACCTGAATAGGTAGAGATCACAGTGTTTACAATGCTAGTCCATGGATCGAATAGCTTGCATCCACAGTTTAAGATGTAATATCAAGAAACAAAGGTCATAATACAACTTTCTAACCAGGAATAAAATAATACATTACATCTTACATAGCTCATTTGACTATCACATTACAATGCAGCAGAAATATCTATATAGCATGGAGTCCTTCATCTTCAAAGTGCCATAGACAATCATGTTGGTTGTAGACTTGTAATCCTATTCAACACACTTCACTAACATCAAAGAAACCTGCAACATAATAAGTTACGGCCACAAGGGTCAATACATTTCAATTGCATTGGCAAGTGATACTATGGTAGAAGAGTGGTATCTATCATCTATATGCATTTGGCTAAGTGGAGCTTAGGCTTGCTTTGCTCAAAATAAGGTTTTCCTTATCAGTTGAAAAACACCAAGTTTTTGTTTGTCAAAATCACCCAAGGCATCTACCAATTAAAAATTGGTGATCCTTTACCCTTGTTCAACCACAAGCTTTTAACTTAGAAATTGGGATGAGGAGATCCTTGATAGCTTCCATGTCTTGATGCTCAAATTGTCCATTGCCGGGGACACGGCTAAGTACTTAGATTTTACTCTCTCGAGAGGTGGTGCACTTTCCCCACAAGACTCAACATGCATCGAGAAAAGATATTTCAGAAGCCTTCCCTTAGACCAAATGGACGCGTTCCAACCTATCACCCCTACCACCTTCTGTTCATCTGGCTAAGTTATTGCAACCTATATGATCCAGGCAGATCCCATATCACCATGTGGCTGCACTAGAAGCTTCTCAACACTTAACATCTCAAATCTCTTTGTTCCTGGGTGGCTTTCCACAAGTGAGATACATAAGGTAGACCCCTGGGTAACCTCTCAACACAAACCAATCTTTCCATTCCACCCAGGTGATTCATTCACTTAGTAATTTTATTAAGCAAAAACATAAGTCAAAAAGACTTAGTACTATTTCATAGTATGAATAATCCACCCTTGTTTTCTACTATCTAGGCTAAGCATACTAGTAGCAAGAATCTTAACTTAGGGAAAATTCTACTAAGGCATCATCTACTATGATTTCCCAAGGCATAGTTAAGACATAGAAAATTCCATGGAAGTCCTACTCAAAATATCACTAATGCATATTCAAAATAATAGGACAAAATATATGAAGCGCCACTTGCCTTTTCAGTAGAGAATATAGGTTCACTCCTTGATCTTGCAATTGTCACACTCTTCAAAGTTGACTACAATTAAATCAAGGCACAAATTCAAACTAGCATTCAAACAATTCACCACATAAAATAATAAAAACAAGGAAATGCATGAACGCATGCAAAGGTTTTTTTATTTGGAAAAGTGGTTTATAATAAGGCGATAAACATTAAAAAATGACTATTGGTCATTTATAAAAGTGGTAAAACCATTTAAAAACAAGTTATTGAAAATGGGCCATTTAAATCACTTTTGTTTTGCTAGAAATGATTTTATTCAAAGAAATAATTTCTAGTGTTAGCCAAATTTGTTTTTTAAATACAAATGTTAGAGTTTATGGTCAAAGTGTTTAAAACAAATATATTTGCAAAAGGATTTACTAAAAAATCATTTTTAAAACATAGCAACATTTTTGTTTTACTAGAAATGCTTTTATTCAAAGGAAATAATTTTCTAGTGTTAATAAATTTATTTTTAAATCGAAATGTTAGTGCTTAGGGCCAGAGAGTTCAAAACAAACCATTTGCAAAAGTTTTTACTCAAAAAACATTTTTAGAATAATTTTTATAACCAAAATAGCCTTACAAATGTTTTTGTAAAAACACCTAATTTTACAGAAGCAAAATACTAAACTAAGGGCATGGTTGCAAACTTGACATTTTCCTGATTCCAATGATATAAAATTTGTAATTTTGGACGTGTAAAACAATGTTATGAATTTTACAAAATCACTCATCTAATAGAACCTTTTCTGTTTTTAAAACAAAAGCTGGGCCACGTGATGTGTTTGTATTGGTCCATACCGGTTTGTGAGGATCGTGCTACGTGGACCATAAGATCTAAATAACAATGCACGACATAGATCAAGTCATACCCCTTCACTGAGGAAATATATCCTATCACTTGGATCTCTATCGGACGGTCACAGCACACTGCTAGGAACTGGCGGCGCCAGCTCAACGGTGAGCGGCGGTGGCGCTCAGGCGATGATGGAATGGCGGTTTTGGGAAGAAAAGAAGAGAAGGGAGGGGATTACCAGAATCATAGCAACGTGCTGATGCTCAACGTGCTCTTCATTGGTCAAGGGGCGGACAGTGACGACGGGAATTGCTCGCCGGAGCTGCGCTTCTCGTCGGGCACGGTCATGCATTGTCATAGCCGACGCTACGAGGCATGCCAAGGAAAAACGAAGGGTGTGTTAGATGTGCTAGAGAGAGGAGAGCATGCGAGTGTCAACCAGAGAGGAGGATGCGGTCAGTACTTACGGGGAGAGGTCGCCGAAGTGGACGCAGATGACGGCGGCGTTCAGTCAAGGACAAAGCCGAGTTTCTAGGGTGCGCGCGTGCAAGGGGATGGTGCTGGCAGATGCATGAGACGATGGGGAGTGTGCTCGTGGAAACCAGGGGTAGTGGGGCTGGCTGTGTTGGTCGGAATCGACGCGGAGGTTCGTCGGAGTAGCAGTGGGTTTGAGCGGAAATTGATGCATCCTAGGGGTTCTCGTGGAGTGGTATCTAGGGGGAAGAGAGAGGAGAGGGGAGCGCTTAAGAGGGCAAGGTCGCGGGGAGGAATTACAGGGACATTAACGCAAATTAACGAGAATTCAAAAGTGATAAAAATGGCCGGGGAGGAGTTGGGGGCGGGGTCATGTAACATCCCTAAAAATCATGTTTCAAAACTCATTCATATCATCTTTGCATCATTCATCCATTTAGGGTTTTTCTCAAAATCATTTAGAAGCACAAACTTTGGCTATGATTTCATGTGGGCAATTTATCTCAATTGGCCTTCACCCTTTGGGATTTGATTGTCCATGATCTTGTTTGCTTGCCTCTATGGTTGGAAAGATTAAGAGTAGCATTTAAACCCAAAATTCCAATTTAGAAATTTTTCTAAAACCTATTCCAAATATTTGCAAACTAGAGCAAATCTCTGTTTACTTTGAAACCCAAGCTTGACCAAGCCTTTGCAAGGTAACCACTAGGTTATTTGATTGTTTGTGAACCCACAGAACCCTGCAAAAATCCCCAAAGAAGTTTGAATTCAAAAGGATTTGAATTCATATCAAATTCTATTCAGAAAATGGAATTAGAAAAAGAAAAGGCTTAAAGAAAGGAAAAGGGCCGAGCGGCCAGAATCTGGCCCAGCAGCAAATTGAGCCCAGCAAGCCCACCCGGGGATCTCCTTATTCTTCTCTCACGCGCAAGCGCACACGCTGAGCCGCTGACAGGCAGACCCCAGACCGCGCCTGCGACCACGTCGCTGCAGCAGTGAAGGCCGGTAATGGCGCGGCGTAAATGGGCATTAAAACTCGAGCGTTTCCTGTCTAGCACCTGGCTATAAGAACCCCCTCTGCCCCGCTATCATTTTCCCCAAACATCTCGCTCACTCCGCCACCAGGCTGCCCTTAATCAGCCTTGCACCGCCGCAGACAGAGCCTCTCCGGCGAGCGATTCCGGTGAGCCTCAAGTTCCCCTCTGCCTATCTTTCTTGCTATCCTGCTGAGTGAATCCTTGCGCATCTCCTGACCTCACTAGTCTGTCCTGTACTGCCCCAGGTCGCCGGTTCCACTTGACACCGCGAGCACCGACGGCGACCTCAACTCCGACGAGCTCTAGTGGTAAGTACAGACCGCCCCGCGCCTTCTAGTTCACGCACACGACTCTGCCTTGACCCTGTGAACCTAACCGTGTCATTATCTTGCCTTGGGGTGATTCACAGCGACGTCCACGACGACCACCAGACGCACCCGACGCCGCCACGAACTCCGGTGAGCAATCGCAGTTGTGCCCGAGCGCCCCTTGACCAACCGCAAGTACGACGAGCTTCGCCGTGACCTCCTGAGCCCGGTGAGCTACTCCTCCTTCTCCCTCGCCGTCTGCATCATCGGCAACGTCATCGACCGACAGTTCCGCCGCCGGTAGCCGCCGCTCCGCCACCAGTTCTTGACCAGAGAAATAGCAGCCGTTAGATCTATATCAAACGCCTACGATAGATCACTTAACCCCGAAGCGGTACGCGATCTGAGCCACACCTGCCCCTTTAGATCCAGCGGTCTGTATCGCTCGATCCAGACGAACCGGTACGGGCGAATAAGAACATGACGCGTGGCTAGGAGCTGATCTGAAAATAGAATTTAAAAACAGATTTTGATCCAGATTTCAAATGCCAATATCTTTTGATTCCCACGTTGGATTTTTTACAAACTTTATACCGTTGGATTCAGAAAAACAAGATCTTTCTGCCTATCCTTTTTGTTTAGCAAATAGTAACCATTAGATTGGCTTAAATTACAGAAACTTGTTTGAGGCCTTTTTGAGTATAGATTTAGTTTAGTATTTTATTTTAGGGCTAAATAAGTTGTCTTGGCTATTTTGTGACTTGTTTAATTTCTGTATTCATGCACTTGCTTGGTTGAGTTTTCAAAAAAATCATCACTTGGTAGATTCATGCATGCATGCATTCATACTATTTCTTGTTTGTACATATTTGTGTGTAATTGTGTGCTACAACTTTGTGTGTAGATTTTGCTAGTGATTGTGATTGTGACGAGTGCTACTCTCCACACTACCAAGGCAAGTGATATCTTCATGAATATTCCATACCTATATTTTATACTTGCATTAGATGTATTTTGTTAGGACTTGCATGCTACTTTTGTCAATTGATGATGGGAAATCCTATTTAGAATAGAATGCTAGAATTGCTAGGAAAATTCCCTAAGGATAAGTTGCCATGCCATGATTAGCCTAGCTATTAGAAAACAAGGGTGGTTTATATATATTCATTATGAAAAATTTCTAAGTCTAAGGACTTATGCTTTTGTAAAATAAAACAACTAAGTTAATGAACCACCTGGGTGGAATGGAAGGAATGGCTTATGTTGAGTGGTTCACAAGGCCATGGACTTGGCTTGTGTATCTCACTTGTGGATGGCCACCCAGGAAACAAAGAGATTTGAGATGTCAAATGTTGAGAAGCTTCAAGTGCAACCACTTGGTAATATGGGCTCTGCCATGATCTTAGGATGCTGGAACTTAGTCTCTTGGACAGTGGGTGGTAGATGGGATGATAGGTTGGAGCGCGTCCATTTGACTAAGGAAAGGCTACTGAAGGATCATGTCTTGGGAAACCAAGGCTTGTGGGGAAAGTGCACCACCTCTGCAGAGTGTAAAACCTAAGTACTTAGCCATGTCCTTGGTAAAGGACAATTTGAGCATCAAGACATGGAAACTTCAAGAATCTCATCACTCCAATTTCTAAATAAAACTTGTGGGTGAAAAGGGTTAAAAGGATCTTCAGTCATTGATTGGTAGATGCCCTGAGTGGATCTGGAGTCTTTGATTGATAGATGCCTTGGGAGTTATGTGCCTTACAAAAACTTAGTGTTTTCAAAAAGTTAAGGAAAAATCTATTTTGAGCAATGCAAGCCTAAGCTCCACCAGCCAAATGCATATAGTATTATAGTCCACTTATATTATACTAAGGTATCACTTGCCAATACTATTCCAAAGTATTGACCCTTGTGGCTGTAACTTATGATGTTGCAGGTTACTCTGATGATGATTAGGAGTCATGAGTCTACACTCAACATGCTTGCCTGTGGCACATGAAGATGAAGACTTATGTTTATTTACTTATTCCATAAACTCTTGTATTAGGCCTTTGGCCCTGAGTTGTAAAAGACTATGTTTTATCTCTGGAATGACTGTAATAAACGACCTTTGTATCTGTGTACTTCATCTTAAACTGTGGATGCTAGCATTGATCCAGGGACTAGCATTGCAATCACAGGGATCTTTTCCTTACAAAGGAGGGATCTTACAGATGGTATCAGAGCACTGTGTTGCCTGTAGGATTATGACCCTAGGATTGGAAACCACTAAGGAAAATTTTTAACTTCTTCTACACTTGTCTATTCTTCTCGTAAACTTTTCTAATCTTCTCATTCTCATCTCTATATGTAGATGAACTCCGTCAACGAAGCCGTGAAGAAAGGACCACTCATGACCATGACCTTGGAGTGTGAGACTGAGTTTCCCAAGATTCTCAAGGACCTCATGGAGACCATGGGAGTACATGGTGCGGCTGTGTACAAGGGCTTTCCAGTGATGGAGGATGGAGTGGAGTATTGGTGGGTGCAACTTCACTTGTACAAGAATAAGGAAGACAACCACAAAGAAAAAGGCTTCTGCATGTACACCAACACTTTTATGCACACCACATTCTTTGAGTCAGCAAAAGAAGCAGCTTGGAAGACTATCAAGGAACTAAGTGCTAGAGTCAAGTGCAGGATGCTCATCCTCCAAAAAGACTTAGAGAAAGAGAAGGAACATACCCAAGAGTTGGAAGTCACCAACCAATCCTTAAGAGGAGATATTATAGACTTAGTGATAGAAGCATGTGAACAAGATAGGGTGATTGCCACTAGGAACATTGTGTTAGCCACCAGATCCAATGAGATAGGATTGTAAGCGCACTTCGTTAGTTGGACCACCACCTATCACCTTATTTTCCAAAATGATACCTTAAAAGTTTGAACCTTGGTTGATGTAATGGATTTATGTATGCATGACTTGTGTGATTTTTGTGTTCCATGGTTATGCTTGAATGTTTGTCTTGTTTAATTTAAATTTGTGATGTTCTAACTTTTTCAATCTTATAAATAGATGCCTATTGCCATCAGCACTGTTGAGGAGTTTCAGGCTACCCGTTTTGGTCCTCGTATCGTAGAGCTTACTACTTTACTCGATCTCTCTCTTCCTATCATTACGGTGCACCCACTCACCAAGTTTGAGAGGAAGGACCTTTGGGGCTTCAAGGTGAACCAGCCAGGACGCCAGTCAGAGCCTACTACGGAGGCCATCGTCTTCAAGCTTATGCACGATGACAGGGAGAGAGGCATGGAGGTTGTCATGCAGGATCTGATAGGACGACTGTTAGGCCGTCACTCCCGACAGGTTAGAGGCACTCACTTCCACGCTTTCGGAAGGCGTGATGATGACGGAGAGTCCATCGACTTTGAGGACGACTCGAGGGTCACAGCAGAGCCGATACGCCTGTACCTCCAGGACTTAGAGACTCTTATTAGGCACGTGGATACCGATAGGACCAACGTCATGCTTAGTAATGACGAGCTCCAGGTGCAGCTTCGCGAGAAGGACAAGCTCTTCGCGCAGCAGGACGAGATAGTCAAGGAGATGGAGGCAAAGTTCGAGACCCAAGACCGTAAGTTCAAGAGTCAAGAGAAGCGTGTCCAGGATAGGAACAAGAGGATTCGTGATATGACCGAGGAACTGCAGTCCAAGGACTTCGAGTTAGAGCAGCAGCAGACAGTGATTGAGAGGCTTCGTTCCCAGAAGAGGGCTCTCAAGGCCAAGATCGACTCTTTGACCACTACCATCGAGGAGAACAAGACTGCAATGGAGAACACAGGTCTTACCTTTGTCGAGGAGGAGATTGATGCTGACGAGTAGATTTGACTACTCAGTTATCTTTATTTACCGCACTTGTTATTTGTGAACTTAATGTTTGGACCATCCGACATGTGGATGGCTTGCCACGTGTGTTTGTACTTTGAGACTTTTTTTTTGTTATCTTGTTGTTGAGCTTTTATCTTAATGTTGCTTGCTATGTGTTTGTATGAGTAATGTATTGTGCATAAATCATTTAAGGGTATCTCATTCTTACCTCTATATGAATAAACCACAGATGCCTCCCCGTCGCGCAAACACCAACCCCAACCCCAACATTACCCCAGAAATGCAACAAATGATGAATGCACAAACACAGCTTATGCAAATGATGACGACGTTCATCCAGAACCATAACAACAACAACAACCCCAACAACAACAACAATAACAACAATAACAACAAAAACCCTCCAGGTTTTGATATGCTCACCAGATTTCTGCGTCTGAGGCCAGCTAAGTTTTCAGGAACGACTGATCCCATGGTGGCCAATGATTGGATACGTTCTGTGAACAAGGACTTAGTGACCGTGGGATGCACAGATGCTGAAAAGGTCAGGTTCGCAGCACATCTGTTGGGAGGACCAGCCGCAGCATGGTGGGACAATTTCCAGATTACCACACCTATTGATGAGGTGACTTGGGATATATTTGAAGATGGTTTTCGTACTACTCATATCTCACCAGGTATGATGAGCCTGAAAAAGAAGGAATTTCACAACCTGAAGCAACGCCACCACAACGTGGCTGAATACATCGAAGAGTTCAACAATCTGGCGCGCTATGCACCGGATGAGGTTGACACTGATGCCAAAAGGAAGGAGAAGTTTCTAGAAGGCTTGAATGATGAGCTAAATCTGCAGCTGTCTGTGGCGTATGTTCCAACTTATCAGTCGCTGTGTGACAAGGCTGTTATTGTGGAGAATAAAATGAAGCAAGTCGAGAGTAGGAAGAGGAAACACTCCGACAAGCACAGCTCGGGATCGTCTCATAAACGATCTCACTATGATGATAGTGTCAGCTCAGGATCCCACAAGCAGGAGAAGTTTAACAAGCACCATAACCACAACCGTCATGACAACAAGCATCATCGCAGTCATGACAATGATAAGTACAAGAACCACAAGAGTGGACATAAGAGCCACCATAGTGGAGGTGGAAGTGGAAGTAGAAGCCCGCCTAAGACGGACATCAGCCAGGTCGAATGCTACAAATGCAAGAAGCTGGGGCATTATGCTAATAAGTGCCCTGAAAAGAAAGTTGAAGGACCTAACAAGCCCAATCCTTTTCAGAAAGGACAAGTTAACCACATCAATGTGGAGGAGGTCTATGAAGAGCCTGATGCTGTTGCCGGTAAGTTCAGACTCAATTCCATCTCAGCATTTGTACTCTTTGATACTGGTGCATCCCATTCATTCATATCAAAAGCATTTGTTGATAGAAACGGGTTTGCATCTGAAAACATTGGGTGTCCGATAAAAGTTAGTTCTCCGGGAGGAGATATGATAGTGAGTCTTGGATGCCGGGATCTAGTCATAGAGATCGGAAAACATAAGTTTCCAGTAAACCTAATAATCCTAAATTCCCAAGGATTGGATGTAATTTTGGGAATGGATTGGATGGCTAAATATGAGGGAGTACTAGATTGTGCAAATCGTACAATTTCACTCACAACCCCTGAAGGTAAGAGGATAATATTCAAGTCCAACTTTAGATCTAAAGGGAGTAAGCTGAATTCTCCTAAGGGGGTTAGCATGGACACGGTGCCAATTGTGTGTGAGTATCCGGATGTGTTCCCGGAAGAATTACCAGGAATGCCACCAGATAGAGATGTGGAGTTTATAATAGATTTGGTACCAGGTTCTGGACCAAGAGCAAAGAGGCCTTATAAAATGTCAGTTGACGAACTTAAGGAACTCAAGAAACAACTTGGAGAACAATTGCAGAAAGGATTTATCCAGCCAAGTTCTTCATCTTGGGGAGCTCCAGTTTTGTTCGTAGAAAAGAGAGACAGAACTCAAAGATTATGCATAGATTACCGTTCTCTCAACGAGGTAACCATCAAGAACAAATATCCTTTGCCAAGAATAAATGACTTGTTTGATCAGCTAGAAGGAGCTTGTGTGTTCTCGAAGATTGATCTTCGGTCAGGCTATTTTCAACTCAAGATAAGAGAGCAAGACATACCTAAAACAGCCTTCACCACAAGGTATGGGTTGTATGAGTACACGGTGATGCCTTTTGGATTAACCAACGCTCCAGCATACTTCATGAATATGATGAACAAAGTGTTCATGGAATTTCTCGACAAGTTCGTTGTCGTTTTCATCGATGACATCTTAGTCTACTCCAAGAGCAAGGAAGAACATGAAAGACATCTACGCTTGATACTTGAGAAACTAAGGGAACATAAGCTTTATGCCAAATTCAGCAAGTGTGAGTTTTGGTTAGAGGAAGTTTTGGTTAGAGGATCGTGTAGCAGTTGATCCTGCTAAAGTTTCAGCTGTGACAGAATGGGAATCTCCTCAGAATGTAAAAGAGGTTCGTAGTTTTCTTGGTTTAGCAGGTTACTACAGAAGGTTCATTGAAAATTTTTCTAAGGTTGCTAAACCAATGACGGAATTGTTAAAGAAAGATAAGAAATTTGCTTGGTCTGAAGGATGTGAACTCAGCTTTCAAGAACTAAAGAAGAGACTTGTGTCAGCACCAGTACTGTGCCTACCAGATTTGGAAAAGGATTTCCAAGTGTATTGTGATGCTTCGCATCAAGGATTAGGAGCCGTACTTATGCAAGGCGGAAAAGTTGTGGCTTATGCCTCGAGACAACTCAAAACTCATGAAGTAAATTATCCTACTCACGATTTAGAGTTAGCCGCTATTGTCCATGCACTCAAAACATGGAGACATTACCTTTTGGGAAAACGATGTGAAGTATTCACCGATCATAAGAGTTTGAAGTATATCTTCACCCAGAAGGAAATCAATATGAGACAAAGGAGATGGCTAGAACTTATCAAGGATTACGACTTGAGTTTGCAATACCACCCCGGTAAAGCAAATGTAGTAGCAGATGCTCTAAGTCGTAAAGCGTTTGTAAATGGTCTTACCAAAGGTGAATTGCCAGATGATTTGTGTAAGCAATTCAAAGAACTCAGGTTGGAGATTGTGCCAGAAGGACATCTCATGTCTTTGGATGTTCAACCCACTCTGCTGGATAAGATTAAAGAAGCCCAAAAGACGGATAAAGAAATCGAAGAGATTAAGGAAAGGATTAGCCAAGGGAAAGCTGAAAGTTTCCATATGGACGAACAAGGTACTTTATGGCACGGGAAACGTATTTGTGTACCACAAGATCCGGAATTGCGGAAACTGATTCTACAAGAAGCCCATAACTCTCCATATTCTATTCACCCGGGAAACACCAAAATGTACATGGATATGAAAGAAAGATTTTGGTGGAACAATCTTAAAAGGGACATCGCCGAACACATTGCTTTGTGTGATGTGTGTAGTAGAGTGAAAGCGGAACATCAGAAACCAGCAGGTTTGCTTCAACCAATGCCTATTCCTGAATGGAAGTGGGAAAATATTGGTATGGATTTCATTACCGGATTACCAAGGACCAGGTCAGGGTATGATTCCATATGGGTAGTAGTGGATCGCCTAACTAAAGTGGCTCATTTTATACCCGTAAAGACAACTTATACTAGTGCCAAGTTAGCCAAAATCTACATGAGCAAAATTGTATGCCTTCACGGTGTACCTAAGAGTATTGTGTCTGATAGAGGAACTCAGTTCACTTCTCACTTTTGGAGACAACTTCATGAATCTTTAGGGATGAGATTGGAATTCAGCACTGCTTTTCATCCTGAAACTGATGGACAAACAGAAAGGACTAATCAAATTCTTGAAGACATGTTGAGGGCATGTGCCCTAGACTATGGAGCAAGTTGGGATGAAAGTCTGCCTTACGCAGAGTTCTCTTACAACAACAGTCACCAATCTAGCATTGGGATGGCACCATTCGAGTTTCTATACGGAAGAAAGTGTACCACCCCATTGCTAGGAATGGTGTAGGAGAAAGAAGTTTGTTTGGACCAGATCTTATCAAAGACGCCGAAGAAAAGGTCAAATTGGTTAGAGACAGATTGAAGATAGCACAGTCTCGACAGAAAAGCTACGCAGATGTTAAGCGTAGGGAAATCACCTACGAAGTTGGGGATAAAGCTTATCTTAGAGTATCACCACTTCGTGGAGTGAAAAGATTTGGAGTCAAAGGAAAGTTGGCACCAAGATATGTTGGACCATTTAACATTCTAAGTCGCAAGGGAGAAGTTGCATATGAAATTGAATTACCAGCATCTCTATCAGCAGTCCATAATGTTTTTCATGTAAGCCAACTTAAGAAATGTCACCCAGAAATGGAAGAAACCTCTTTGAAGGATACCATACCTTTGGAGGAAGTTCAACTAGAAAGTGATCTCACCTATGAAGAAAAGCCTGTCAAGATTCTTGAGACCACAGAAAGAGTCACAAGAACAAAGACTATCAAGTTTTGCAAAGTACAATGGAATCATCATTCCGAAGAAGAAGCAACATGGGAAAGATAAGATGATCTTCGGAAAGACCACCCACACCTATTTGCTAGCCAATCCGAATCTCGAGGGCGAGATTCATCTTAAGGGGGTTAGATTGTAACATCCCTAAAAATCATGTTTCAAAACTCATTCATATCATCTTTGCATCATTCATCCATTTAGGGTTTTTCTCAAAATCATTTAGAAGCACAAACTTTGGCTATGATTTCATGTGGGCAATTTATCTCAATTGGCCTTCACCCTTTGGGATTTGATTGTCCATGATCTTGTTTGCTTGCCTCCATGGTTGCAAAGATTAGGAGTAGCATTTAAACACAAAATTCCAATTTAGAAATTTTTCTAAAACCTATTCCAAATATTTGCAAACTAGAGCAAATCTCTGTTTACTTTGAAACCCAAGCTTGACCAAGCCTTTGCAAGGTAACCACTAGGTTATTTGATTGTTTGTGAACCCACAGAACCCTGCAAAAATCCCCAAAGAAGTTTGAATTCAAAAGGATTTGAATTCATATCAAATTCTATTCAGAAAATGGAATTAGAAAAAGAAAAGGCTTAAAGAAAGGAAAAGGGCCGAGCGGCCAGAATCTAGCCGAGCAGCAAATTGAGCCCAGCAAGCCCACCCGGGGATCTCCTTATTCTTCTCTCACGCGCAAGCGCACACGCTGAGCCGCTGACAGGCAGACCCCACCTGCACCTCGCACTCTTCGCTGACGAGCGGGCCCGGTCCACGTCGTCCTCGTCTTCCCCAGACCGCGCCTGCGACCACGTCGCTGCAGCAGTGAAGGCCGGTAATGGCGCGGCGTAAATGGGCATTAAAACTCGAGCGTTTCCTGTCTAGCACCTGGCTATAAGAACCCCCTCTGCCCCGCGATCATTTTCCCCAAACATCTCGCTCACTCCGCCACCAGGCTGCCCTCAATCAGCCTTGCACCGCCGCAGACAGAGCCTCTCCGGCGAGCGATTCCGGTGAGCCTCAAGTTCCCCTCTGCCTATCTTTCTTGCTATCCTGCTCAGTGAATCCTTGCGCATCTCCTGACCTCACTAGTCTGTCCTGTACTGCCCCAGGTCGCCGGTTCCACTTGACACCGCGAGCACCGACGGCGACATCAACTCTGACGAGCTCTAGTGGTAAGTACAGACTGCCCCGCGCCTTCTAGTTCACGCACACGACTCTGCCTTGACCCTGTGAACCTAACCGTGTCATTATCTTGCCTTGGGGTGATTCACAGCGACGTCCACGACGACCACCAGACGCACCCGACGCCGCCACGAACTCCGGTGAGCAATCGCAGCTGTGCCCGAGCGCCCCTTGACCAACCGCAAGTACGACGAGCTTTGCCGTGACCTCCTGAGCCCGGTGAGCTACTCCTCCTTCTCCCTCGCCGTCTGCATCATTGGCAACGTCATCGACCGACAGTTCCGCCGCCGGTAGCCGCCGCTCCGCCGCCAGTTCTTGACCAGAGAAATAGCAGCTGTTAGATCTATATCGAACGCCTACGATAGATCACTTAACCCCGAAGCGGTACGCGATCTGAGCCGCACCTGCCCCTTTAGATCCAGCGGTCTGTATCGCTCGATCCAGACGAACTGGTACGGGCGAATAAGAACATGACGCGTGGCTAGGAGCTGATCTGAAAATAGAATTTAAAAACAGATTTTGATCCAGATTTCAAATGCCAATATCTTTTGATTCCCACGTTGGATTTTTACAAACTTTATACCGTTGGATTCAGAAAAACAAGATCTTTCTGCCTATCCTTTTTGTTTAGCAAATAGTAACCATTAGATTGGCTTAAATTACAGAAACTTGTTTGAGGCCTTTTTGAGTATAGATTTAGTTTAGTATTTTATTTTAGGGCTAAATAAGTTGTCTTGGCTATTTTGTGACTTGTTTAATTTCTTTATTCATGCACTTGCTTGGTTGAGTTTTCAAAAAAATCATCACTTGGTAGATTCATGCATGCATGCATTCATACTATTTCTTGTTTGTACATATTTGTGTGTAATTGTGTGCTACAACTTTGTGTGTAGATTTTGCTAGTGATTGTGATTGTGACGAGTGCTACTCTCCACACTACCAAGGCAAGTGATATCTTCATGAATATTCCATACCTATATTTTATACTTGCATTAGATATATTTTGTTAGGACTTGCATGCTACTTTTGTCAATTGATGATGGGAAATCCTATTGAGAATAGAATGCTAGAATTGCTAGGAAAATTCCCTAAGGATAAGTTGCCATGCCATGCTTAGCCTAGCTATTAGAAAACAAGGGTGGTTTATATATATTCATTATGAAAAATTTCTAAGTCTAAGGACTTATGCTTTTGTAAAATAAAACAACTAAGTTAATGAACCACCTGGGTGGAATGGAAGGAATGGCTTATGTTGAGTGGTTCACAAGGCCATGGACTTGGCTTGTGTATCTCACTTGTGGATGGCCACCCAGGAAACAAAGAGATTTGAGATGTCAAATGTTGAGAAGCTTCAAGTGCAACCACTTGGTAATATGGGCTCTGCCATGATCTTAGGATGCTGGAACTTAGTCTCTTGGACAGTGGGTGGTAGATGGGATGATAGGTTGGAGCGCGTCCATTTGACTAAGGAAAGGCTACTGAAGGATCATGTCTTGGGAAACCAAGGCTTGTGGGGAAAGTGCACCACCTCTGCAGAGTGTAAAACCTAAGTACTTAGCCATGTCCCTGGTAAAGGACAATTTGAGTATCAAGACATGGAAACTTCAAGAATCTCATCACTCCAATTTCTAAATAAAACTTGTGGGTGAACAAGGGTTAAAAGGATCTTCAGTCATTGATTGGTAGATGCCCTGAGTGGATCTGGAGTCTTTGATTGATAGATGCCTTGGGAGTTATGTGCCTTACAAAAACTTAGTGTTTTCAAAAAGTTAAGGAAAAATCTATTTTGAGCAATGCAAGCCTAAGCTCCACCAGCAAAATGCATATAGTATTATAGTCCACTTATATTATACTAAGGTATCACTTGCCAATACTATTCCAAAGTATTGACCCATGTGGCTGTAACTTATGATGTTGCAGGTTACTCTGATGATGATTAGGAGTCATGAGTCTACACTCAACATGCTTGCCTGTGGCACATGAAGATGAAGACTTATGTTTATTTACTTATTCCATAAACTCTTGTATTAGGCCTTTGGCCCTGAGTTGTAAAAGACTATGTTTTATCTCTGGAATGACTGTAATAAACGACCTTTGTATCTGTGTACTTCATCTTAAACTGTGGATGCTAGCATTGATCCAGGGACTAGCATTGCAATCACAGGGATCTTTTCCTTACAAAGGAGGGATCTTACAGGTCAGCGGGTGAGGAAGACGATGCCAGCGTGGCACAACACCGGGGTGTCAGCGAGGTGAGTCGGTTGGTTCTCGTGTGATAAAAGGAATGGCCAGGGAGAGAGAGGTTTCCCGGGTGGGCTGCTGTTGGGCTTGTTGGGCCTGGTTAGTTGGGCTGGGGTTTCTGGGCTGATCCTTTTATATTTTTTTCTTCTCTGTTTTCTTTTCCTTTTTCCATTTCTGAATTCTGTTTTCAATTCAAACTGTCATTTGAATTTAGATTTCTTTATCAAACCTTTTCCAATCTTTCAGTAGTTTTTTATACTATTTATTAATATGTTTAAAAGTCTATTTTAGAATATTTCAAATATTCTCTTATGGTTTAATAATTTATTTGAATTAGGTCTTTTGTCTTTATTGAAATAATTTGAATATGGTTCCAAACCATATAATTTTATTCAAATAATTATTTTATTCTTTTTAAGTTAATTAGATAACTTTTAAATCGACTTTGGCAATTTCAATTATTATTTTCTCATGATTTAATTAATCATTTAAATTAGGAATTTTGTCTTTATTCAAATAGAATTGAATTTGGTTAAAGCCCATATAATTTTTATTTAAATAATATTTATTCTTTATTTTATTTGGATTATCTTTATTCCGTTTGCTTATGGATTTAATTTAAGTTTTAAATTGTGTACTAAATAATTTTCTTGTGATTTATTATTTATTTAGTTTAGGCAATTTTTCTTTATTTAAATAAAGTTGAATATGGTTCATTCCATATAATTTTATTTAAATAATATTTTACTCGTTTTTATTATTCAGTAAACTTCCATTTGTTTATGGATTTGGTCAAGATTTAGTTTGCCTTTTAAATATTCATTTTTTTATTATTTCTTTCTTTCTCTTATAAAATCCATATCTTTTTATTTATAGTTCCAAAATTGGTGATTCCAATTTGTATAACTTTATTTAATATTTGTTTAACTTTTTAAATCCTTTTAGGATTATTTTGCTCACAATTTGGTATGGATTTTTGTTACGAGCTTTATTAAATTCATAAGTTTTTATCCATGGCTCCAAATTGAATGAAACCAATTTCAATGGTTTTATAATATTTTTGTTTATCATTTTTGGTCATTTTAAAATGTTTGTTGCTAAATTTTTATATGGAACAAATCCATAGTCTTAGAGAGATCTTGGAAATGATTTCTTTCATTAAGATTTAGGGTTTTGATTTAACTTTTCCAAGTGTTTAGATTTTAAGATACATTCATTGATGAATGCATTTCACTTGATTGAAATTTTGTTGGATGCCCTTTTCATTCAAATTTTGTTCAAGAAGGGTTTTGATGTTTCAATTTAGAAGCAAAAAGTTTCTTTTCACCCTAAATTTCAACATTTATTTCTTTTGTTTATTTATTTTTAACATTTCAAAATTTGGAAAATTTTGGGATGTGAAAACTGACTCTAGAGAACTCAACACTAGGTCAACTGGTTGACAACCGACATGCCAAAAATGCACCTAAGTTTTTAAAGGCAAGACGGGATAGTAAAACTTTTTCAAAATCAACACAAGATAAGATGACCCAGAATTAGAGCGAAACTGGATAAGAAGAAAAACAAGCATACTAGAGTTTTCGTAAATAATCTTCAGCTTTCAAATAGTTTTTCACAAGCACAAGACTCAACATCGACCAATAGAAAGGACTTCCTACAGTCGGTACTTCTCTGATACCAAAACCTTTGACACCCCCGGGATCAGGGCTAAAAAAATCCTAGACCTCCGTCTGACATAAGCTTAACCTTGAGCTTGAGAATATCCAGTGAAGAATCGGTAACACATTAGTGACCCTACGACACAAAAATTATTACAGCAAGCTCATAACTCAGCAAAGAACCAAAATATTACAAGCAGAGGTCACTGACCATAAACATCAAACAATGGAAGGCAAATTATGCTATTAGGTATAACAAACTTAACAAACGGCCTAAGAGTCCTGAAGCATAACGATGACGTCCCATTCCATAGATTCCAGGCTACCAGCCGGGAACTCCAAACTACTCGTTGATGTCGATGCCGTGAAGAACTCATCTTCTATGATAACACTTACTCTGCTACAAAAGTATCAACAAAGCAAGGGTGAGTATAGGGTGTACTCCGCAAGACTTATGGCTAGTGGATTTGTTTTGCATAAAGCCATCTTTGTTTTGTAAATCAAGAGGGAGAAGTATCTCGACTAATCAGAAAATATTTAAAAGAGGATAAGAGAGCGGTATATCTAGCTTTGATCATCTCTTGATATCCACCGAATCATCATCAGCTGAACCTATCTAGGATCACCCCCTCATACCCAAGAGGAAGCATCCATAAGCACACTTTAATTGCCAAGTTTTACGATTAGGTTATAGTTCTCTATGATCCCACGTCCATTCCCAGGTCATCCATAACCGTGGACATGGCTTTTCGAAAATATTAATACCCTGCATGGGTGTACAACTTTACCCACACGCGCCGACCGGATCTTAGCGTCACTTGACACACTTCCTTGGTGTGCTGACAGAGGGTGGTCGACCGAAACCTTTCCCTTACTTTTGCCTAATCCATGAGTCACCAGAAGGGCTCCCGGCTACGGTAGTTGGCCATACTCCCAGGCGGTCCGCGACTCTATGTACCGAGATCCAGTTCAATGCCGAGCATCCTTCACCCGGCCACGTCCTATATGCTTGCACCATTTTCCAAAAAGTTTTTCCATGCGGGTGCCGAATAAATCTTCAAACTACGAACTCATGGATCAGACTAGGAAAGTTCGGGTCAAGGGGTTCCCAAATTCTCGTGTGGCTGTACGCTCATCTTGGTTCAAGAGTCAAGAACCTAGGGTCCTAAGGTTGGCAAGTATGGGACTGCAAAAAGCACAACCCGCATGGCCTCCCATACAAGCCTTAGTATGTTTAACTCACATCACCTGTCATACCATGTTCTCCTATGCAACTAGGTTCATTCGGAGCTCAAATCCATCAGCCAGGTGAATCAGCAGAACAACTAAGCATTACTAAGCACAACAGATATAATAGCTCTAGCAACGCTTCACAAAGCCAAACCCTAGTTATGCTAGGAGCAGTGGATTAGGGAATATAGGTTCAAAGGGAACATGCACCAGATAGGATTACTCTATCTGTTGATAAAATACTTTAGAATCGTATGCACATGGCAAGAATTTTAAATGCTTGAAAGCATAGGACCATATCATGTGTGGGGTTTCGCTTGTCTTTGCCTGTTGATACCCAATACAGATCTTCGTATCCATCATCTTGACTTGTTCGACAACCACAAGGATATAGCTCTCCAAGGTTCATATTTTTGGCATTGTTTGTCGATGACCTTCGATGGTCTTGATCTCGATCTTCAGTCTTGGAATCGATCTCGATTCCAATATCGTATTCTACCGGAGAAGAACCAAACACCAGAAAGAAAGGGAAACAATCAACACATGGCATCGATGCAATGCTCAAACAAATATGATGATATGACAAGTTTAATTGTATTGAAATTAAAACCCTAAACATGCTCGACAGTTTAATCGGGGTTCCAAGGGGCATAAACCCAAATTCGGAGAAACTCCGGATGTATATGAGAGGGGTTGGTTTGTTCTTCTAATTAAACTTGTCATGTATGTTCCTTAACAATGCATGATTATAACTCTAATAGATAGATCTCATTTTTCTGAACATTTTGATATATTATTCATATTTTTGTGACTTATAATTAATTACTTATTGAATTTACAAGTTTTATTCATTTCCTTAAATTATTAAACCAATTAAATAGTTTTATTACGTCACTGTGACATAAGGCTGACGTCACCACAGCATCTATTCCCTTTCTCACCCAAACCTAAGATAGCCAATGAGGCTGAATGTTGGGCCCAGAGCCACATATGCAGCCACGCAAGCAAAGTGGGATTCGGCTGGGTTTGACTGGGTCTGGTCACGCTTGCTGGCGTCACGGTGACATCACCGACGGTGGTGAGCCATAGATCGGCGGCGGGGCGTCGATTTGTGGTGCGCGGGGCTATGAGACTAGGCCCATTCGAATCAGTGGAGCTAGGCGAGCTAGATAGAGGCGGCGCCGCTCCAATAGGGTCACCGGAGCTACTACCATGGCGAGCGACAGCGACAGTGCTTGCAGGTTGACGGCGCACAGCGCGTACAAGCGTGCTATAAAACTGAAGGTGCCTTGAGGTCCAGAGGCTCACCCTGGGGATGCTGGTGATGTCGATTTGGCCGGAGGAGGTCGGCAGCGACGTTAATGGCGACGACGGTGGTCTTCGGTGGCGGAGAAGACAAGGTTGAAGCGGCCGATTGCGGGATCCCCATGTCGATTCCTTTGATGAGGAAGATCATGACGGCAAGGTGAAGCTCAGGGACCCTTCAGCTAGGCATGGGGTGGCTCGAGACGACGACGACAAGCAGCGAGCGGCGACTAGGCTTTCGGGTCCGCGAGGGAATGAGAGAGAGAGGTCATCTGAGAGGGAGAGAGATGATAAGGACGGGGAAGGGGGTCGACACAGGTCTTATCCTCGCCCTGGAGCTCGTCGGACGACAGAGGTTAGGCGGCGGGGATCAACGGTTTCGGCAGCGACACAGAGGTGCTTGTCGTCGATGCGTCATTGACGAAGATGACGAAGAGAGGAAAGCTAAAGCGGTACGGGCCTAGGATGGGCTGGACTGGGCAGCTGGCTTCTGCGCGTTGGCGACAGGGAAGAGAAGGACGGGAGCTGGGCTGAGGCCTAGTAGGGTTAGAGTAGGTTTTTTAATTACAGAAACATTTTCAATTTCTGGTTTTCCTTTTCTCTTTGTATTTTCAAATACAAATCTATTTTGAGTTATTTCAAAATACTAGAACTTTTGTAAATACTTTAAATACTACAAAACCCTTATAATCCATTCGGGCTCACTTTGTTTTGGTAGTTTTCAAATATTTTAAAACCGTTTGAAGTTTTTCAAAGGGAGAAGGTAATTAGGGTTTTAGGGTTTTTGTGATTATTTTCTTTCATGCATTTTAAAATGATGATGCTCATGAATGCACATTCAAACCCTAATGTCTATTTAGTAAAACTAGGTTTGTTAGATGGGAGTTGTAACTCCAGTCCACAAATTGAGTTGATAAGTTACTTTTTGTTTCTCGGAGGTTCGAGGCGAGATTATGCATTCCCTCCACAGTTCCTCCAAGTTCTTGGAAATCTTGACATGTAGCGAGCCGGTTCGGTGGCTGCTGCTCCTGATGAGGGACTTCTTGCTCCTCCTCTTGGTCCTCATCCTCTTCCAAAATCTCCTCCTGGGGTTGGTGTTGCTCAACCTGCAAGTCATAAAGCACATGTCCTTCCTCGATAGAGAAAAGACCATTAGACAAAGGAGCTGGGTAGAGACGCCCAGATCGAGCAATATGCAGATAATAAACACCACCTCTCCTAGTGAGCATTCCATAATCCCTCAAAGTAGAGAAACCAACACGTACCAGTTGTAACTCACCTAGGTCGATGCCTCTAGGACATTGGCAAGCACGATGATGACTCGTCCACAAGTGATTGGTCCTTGGCTTTGGTGGGATTGGTACTCCAAGTAGAGCACAAGAATTGCACCCACGTGAAGTGACAAGTTGTCATAATTGAAAGCATCTTTTGCGAGGACTAATATGTCATCCTCGTTGAGCCTTGTAAACTCATTGCGCGCCTGCAAGGTGTTCGCAATAACATAGAACAAATAGCGAATAACAGGATGTTGAATATTCTTCCCTTTGTTGACTCTAGAAGTAAAGCTCATTTTGTTATAACAGAGTTTAGGGGAAGGTTCCATGTTGGTAAAAGTTGCACGCAGAGCATTAGGATCATTGTTGGGTAAACCAAAACAATTCCACCATTCATCAAGTGATAGAGAATAATTATTGTTCATGAGTCGGAAAGAAATTCTATCCTCCCCATGCCATGCCTTAACAGTGCTTTTCGAAGAACTAAGAAATTCAATGGTTAACCTCCGATAGGTTGGTGCATCATGAAATACAAAGTTTTGCAGGCCAACTCTATTGCAAAGTAAATTAAAGTCATCAGAAATGTCGAGTTGGTTCAGTGTGACGGGCAAGCCCACTTGGTTGCCTTGACTTCTTGGTTTTTGATCCTGTCAAAATGATCACGGTGGGACTCGTTCTTGAATCGAATCCCCATGCGTTCCTGAGCTGCAGCCCGAGAAGAACTAGCAGTGGAGAGAGCACGTGTCTGGATCCTCGTGTTCATCTTCTAAAAATAAATAAGAAACACAATTATAAAACGTTTTGATCCAACAGTAATAGTCATAGCATATTGATCATCATAGCACACTAAAGAATCTCCTCATCATAATAATCTAGGCAAGATAATCATGGGAAATAGTTCAAAATAATTCTCACCCTCGATTGAATAATGACAATAGATCATAGATGAATTTTCAAAAAGTAATTGGAGGATCGGAGGAGAAACATACCGTAGATCACTTGTGTGCAAGGAAATCGAATGAAATAGAGTAGGGGTGAAGATCCCTTGAGGTTTTGAGAGAGTTTGGAGGTAGAAGAGAGAAAAAGGATTGATGTTTTGGGTACCTCCCCGTGCGTTTAAGTGGTCGGACGAAACTATACGACCGCAACTATATGACTGGAACACTTGTTCCCGCCATATAGTTGGTCTAATGGCAAAATTTTAGGGTTTCTATGGTATCTTTCCTAGGGGCTGTAACTATACGGCCGGAACTTTTGTTCCCGCCGTATAGTTGGTCATCAAACCTTCTATATCCTAGGATGAAAAATTGTTGATGCCTCAAATAACTATATGGCCAGAACTATACGACGGGAATTTTTATTCCCACCGCCGTATAGTTGGTAGTTAAAGCTTCTGTACACATCAAAAAAATTCTATTTCCTCAAGAATCACTTTTTAGAATGAAACTTAGCGAACCACCTTGTTTTGACAGACTAAAATGTCACCAACTATGGCATGTATAAAACAGGAATTTTTAGTACCGCTGAATATCTCCTTCTCACTGGAATTTCCTAGCACTCTTTGTTCTATATAAAACTAAAACTAAAACTTAAAAACTTAACTCAAACCTTGTATGGCTCACCGCCATCGGTGACGTAGCCGTCACGCCAGCAAGCATGACCGGACCCAGTCAAACCCTTGAAGAAGATCATGAACGCGCCCTTCACCGACCTTAACGAGGGACTTACTCCATTTAGGATGAACAAAAGGCCTGCCCTAGAGGTACACTTCTGCCCCTTGATTCTACTTTAGTTCTGACTTGCTATAGCCGAATCACCAAATTACTTTTGCTTCTGCAGACGTTCCTGTCGCTTGAAGATTGGCCGCCTCCGCTTGATGAAGAGGTGTCCGAAGAACTCCTTGATGATGGAGGAGACAAACCCTCCGAGGAAGAGGGAGAAACTAAGGAAGCTGAAGAAGAGCCAGAGCCGGCCTCGGCGAGCCGAAAAATGCGTGGCCAGCTGCGTCGCGAAGTGGAGGCCAGCCGTACCTTAGTGGAGTCTGACGACGACCTAGAAATCATCAAAGATTAAAGTTCGAAGCGGGTTCTGACCCCGAACAAAGTCCATTGTCAAACTAGCTCCATCGAAGTGGGAGCGTTTCAGTCGCTCGGGCCAAAGCCTGACCAGCTGACGTGCACCAGTACCGAGCTATGCACCATCCTAGTCACCGGGTGATTTACTCCTTCTTCACATAGTTGGTTTGACTTATGCATGATTACTATGCATTTGTTTAATTTCACACTGGTGTATGGTTTTAGGGGTAGCGTGAAGAGGGACAAGCGGGCAACCGTTGCAAACATGCCCGTGGATCATAAAGACGCTGAGGACGTCAGAGAATGGTAGGAAACAGAGGATGATGACCTCATCCCTGGCACAAAGAAGCGGAAGAAAGGCGACTCCGCCACGGAAGTCACACAAATCACCAAAGAGGCCCGAGTTGTCGGTCCTACCAAAGGCAAGATTTTGCCGAAAGAAGAAGGCGACCCGGTGGAGGAGGCCCCAGCTGAGGGTGGCGCATTCGTGGAGGAGGCAACAAGGGAGGAGACTACCTCTCACTAGGTTGGTTTTTCAGTGGCCGCTGCCGCCGCTTTCTTGGGGCTTCTCACATAGTCGTCGACTAGTGTGGCGACACAGTCGCCGGCGATAGATGAGGTGATCGACGAGAACGCTGATGTAATGGCACCACGAGCTGGTGGCATGATGTTTCCTTTTGCGTCAATGGGGTCAACCGACCTACACCGGCTTCTAGGCGAGGCCTTGCAGGTATGTCCAGTCCCCGAGAATCTAGTCGTTAAACAACAAGAGTCTCTAAACTTCAATCTCTAGTCCCCGAGGATCTAGGCGCTTGGATGTAGTGACTAGAAACTTCAAACTTGGGTCTCTAGTCCCCGGAAGTCTAGTCATTTAATTTTAACAACTAGAGTCTCTGAACTTGAATCTCAAGTCCCCGATAATCTAGGCGCTAGGATGTAGCAACTAGAGACCTTGCTAACCTTTTGTCATTTCTGTAGCACGAACCAATTGACCGGAGAGTGGAACTAGAGAGGGTGGAGCGAGATTTAAAGGTCTCTTGTCAGGCGATTTGCCAGCTCGAGAATGTTGCTGGTAAGTTTTTGCTGTCTTTCTTTGGTTTCAGATGGGTGTGTTCTTTTGGTTCTCATGTTGGAGCTTCTCTTGCAGCTGGTCAAGCCTTAGAAATTGCTAAATCCCGTGACGGTTTCGTCCCCACGGCTAAGCTTGAGTCTGTAAGGTCTTCGGTGACTGTGACAGAGGAGAAGCTCAAAGAGTTGGTAGTCGAGCTTTAGGCGGGAAGGTTGCTTTGTCTCAGTCAGAGGAGAAGGCGAAGGGCGCTGCTTCCATGGCGAAAGCAGATCGTAAGGCCTTCGCTCCTGGAGATTGTCGGTTTGCGGGCTCAATTTCCTACGCTAGAGAGTGTCATCGTCAACGAGTGCCGCAAACTCCTTGGTGAGCTTATCTTTCCTGTTAGAACAGAAACTCTGCATGGCAACTCCCCGAGCGTCTGTTGGTCTAACACTATTTTTTTTTGCTTATTGCAGGTATCATCGGTTGCCTCGACCTAGTAGTGTAGGACCTCGGTGCCAAGGAGTGTGTGGCTGCCATGCTCAATGCGGCCACCACTTCTGCACTATGTGTTTGCAATGTTCTACAGGGCATCACTCCAACCAAGGTGGTGCCTAGGTGGTTCACGGAGGTGTGGAAGTACCTCTAAGAAGCTCCCACAGTTGTTGAATGGATGATGCACTCGGAGTTTTTTCATGGAGTGACTACGGCGTTGTGACTCGAGCTCGCCCATTTCCCTGAGGACTTCGAACTTGACGATGTTACTAGCGGGTATCCCTCAGCCACCGGTAAGGTAGAGATTGCGGATGTCTTGGCGCTGAATGCAAAGGCCAACCCTTATGCAAAGCGTGTGTTGGAGATTGGAAACCTCATGCCATACCAGGAGACGCAGGTGGATCCTTGCGATCCCGACCTGCAGCATCGCGATCTTCCACCGGAGCGGCCATTCCAATCGGCGGTTGCAAAGTCGTTGACGACTTATCCAGCCAACCCATGCAAGCCCTTTGTTTGGGTCAAGGGGTCGGGCGAGGCATCTTCTTCAAAACCTGCTGAGTAGGTGGAGTCTCTATAGTAGAGTATTAAAGCCAGGTGGCTAGATGTGGGGAACAATTTGTAAAATAAGAGTAAAATAAAATATTTGCATTGCAATTTGAGATTCGTGTCCGAATATTTATTGTATGTGGTTTGATTGGTGCATTTGATTGCGTCGGGGGGTAGCTAATCCTCGAGCGCTTATCTAATCGAGAGTGATGTCTGAGTTGTTACCCTGTGCTGGCCATTGTGAATTGGCCTTGGTCTACTTCCTGTGGATCGTGGAGCCAGTCAGAAGGTGACCCCAAAGGGCGTCCTGTACTTGGTGTTTTCCCGAGACACGCGAAGCTCGTGTAAGACGAGTCCTTGAGTGTGGTACTTAACCGTTCGAGGTACGGATCCAAAGGTAGGGAAGTCCAAGTTGCATTGTATTTGTGTAGTCCACCCCACCTCCTGGCTCGGAGAGCTAGTCGCATGGAGAGTCCAAGTCGGGTCCTCATACTTGGTGTTTTCCCGGGATGTGTCACGCTTGTGTAAGATGAGTCCCCGAGCATGGTACTTAACTGTTCGAGGTGCCATGGCCGAGGATGAGGGGGAATTTGTGCTATGAGAAGCATGTCCAGTCGTGGTGGCTCGAAAAGCCAATCGAGCAAGGCAACCCCGATGGTGGCTCTCGGCTGGGTGTTTTTCATGGGCAGTCTGAGGCCCAAATTACTTTGGCGCCCTCAGGATGCACTACTTGGCTCTGCAAAGTTGCTCTTCCAAGGGTAGATGACCGGTAAGGTATTGCGATTGTGGTACAAGTACGATTGGCACAAGGAAAGTCGAGAAAACACAATTTGTGGTAGTAACCATTTTATTCATTGATAGAGCGGGTGAGTACAATTTGGGGTGCTATGTGTAGAACTTGCGCAGAAAGTTGACATTCCACGGTCGCTCGAAGTTTAGTTTTCCATCGACGCATATGTCGATTAGATAGTAGGCATCGTTGCCTAGTACTTCCCCTATGGCGAATGGCCCCTCCCATGGGGGGATAACTTGTTCATGTTGTTCTTGTCCTGGACAAGTCACAAGACAAGGTTGCCTTATTGGAAGGTACGGGTCCAGATCCGACGACTATAATAGCGGCGAAGGCTTTGCTGGTAGATGGCGGTGCAGGATCGAGCGAGGTCACGAGCCTCGTCGAGTAGGTCAATCCCGTTTTGATGGGATACTTCATTGTCCTCTTCCACATAGTGAATGACTCGTGGCGAGTCATGCTCGAGGTCTGTTGGCATGACCGCCTTCACTCCGTACGCCTTGAAGAAGGGGCTAACGCCCATCGAGCGATTAATGGAAGTACAAATTCCCTAGAGGACGGATGGGAGCTCGTCGACCTAGCATCCTGGTGTGCACTAGAGTGGCACCTACAGTCGCGGTTTTAGGTCGTGCAACATGCTTTGATTTGCATGTTCTGCCTAGCCATTTGATTTTGGATCGGCGAATGAGGCGAGGTCGAGTCGGATCCCGTGTTCCTGGCAAAAATCTTCCATGGATCATTTGTCAAAGTTAGTACCATTGTTGGCGATGATGTTGTGCGGGTAACCGTACGGGTAGATGAGCTCGTGGAGGAACTTGGTGGCGGTTTTATCGTTTCATTTCTTGATGGGTTTTGCCTCAACCCATTTAGTGTGTGAACCTAGACATCGCGGTTTTGAACCGACCCACCATATCGATTCCCCATATGGCAAATGTCCATGTGATGGGGATGGTTTTCAGTTCTGAACTAGTGATATGCGTCTGGTTGGCTTATTTTTGACTTCCGACGCAACGCTTGATGATTTCAGCGCGTGGGCATGGGCGGTGAGCCAGTAGAAGACATGTCACATGACCTTGGCAACCAGTGATCTAGCGCTGGTGTGGTGCCCACCGTCGCCGGCGTGGATGTCTTGTAGGATCCGGTGCACTTCCTCTGGTTGGGCACAGCGCTAGAACACTCCTGTAACGCTCCGTTTGTGGAGCTCGACATTGATGATGACGAAGGACTTGCAACAATGGACTATGATCCGGGCCATGCCCTCATACTTTGGAAGGATCTTGTGCTCGAGGTAGGCAATGTACGGTTCGGTCCAGTCATGTGATGCCGTGGCCGTGGCGACTAGTGCCGAGTCTAGCTGCAGCGGGATTCCGATGTTAATCTCCTTTGGTGGGGAGAATGAAGATTTTTTGATGATGTCGAGGAATACGGCGGGTGGTGGTGTTAGGCATGATGACCCGATATGCGAGAGAGCTTCGGCGTCTTTGTTCTTCCTTCGATCGATCCTATCGAAGGAGTAACCGGTTAAGTATCCACCGAGCTCATCAACGACGCGGTGGTATGCGAGCATGGTGGGGGAAACAACGTCGCACATGCCGAGGACCTGGCTGGCGACGAGTTCGGAGTCACCGTAGCACTTGAGGAGGTTGATGTTCTCATCTCCTTGGTGGCTCGAATGCCGTGGAGGAGTGCTTCATACTCAGCCATGTTGTTTGTGCAAGGTGTGAAGTCTAGCTAGAGAATAGAGCGTAGCTTGTAGCCTTTAGGGGATGTGAGGATAATTCCGGCTCCCACACCATTGGATTTTTTGGATACGTCGAAGTGGAGGTACCAGTAGTGGAGGTAGGGAAGCAGCTTGGGATGCTGGGCCTCCTCCCAGTCGGAGAGACAATTGGCACGGGCCTGCAACTTGATTGCCTTGCGTGGTTCATATTTGATGTTGTGGACACCTATTTTGACGGCCCACTTGGACACTCGCCCTGTCGCCTCGCGGTTGTGGATGATGTTTTGGAGCGGAGCCAAGGAGACGACCGTAATGGGGTGATCCTAGAAGTAGTGCGGGAGCCGACGTTGGGCACGGAAGACCGCATATACCAATTTTTGGTACCGCGGGTAGCACTATTTCGAATCGGTGAGGACCTTACTGAGGTAGTACACCAGTCACTGGCCGAGGCAATCTTTGCCTTCCTCGGGTAACTCGACGACCAGTACAACGCTGACGACTCGACTAGAAGCTGCCAGGTACATGAGCATGGGCTCCTTTTGCACGGGCGTGGTGAGCAAAGGTTCCGCGAGTAGCACCTCTATAAGTGCGGCGAGTGATTTATCGTCCTCGTTGTCCCAGTTGAATGTGGAGTTCTTGCACATGAGGTGGTAGATGGGAATTTCCTTCTCGCCGAGTCGGGGGATGAAGCTGCTGAGTGCTGCCACTTGCCACTTTCCCTGCTAGCTTCTGTATGTCGCACAGGCACTCGGGTTTTCCGAGTTGCACGATGGTGTTGATTTTGGTGGGGTTCGACTCGATGCCCCTCTTGTATACTACATACCTAGTAGTTGTCCGTGGGCACGCCGAATGTACACTTTTCTAGGTTGAGTTTTATCTTGTACCTTCACAGATTTGCGAAAGTTTCTATGAGGTCGGCGAGTAGGTCGTCCTGCCGAGTTGATTTTACGACTATGACATCGATATACACATGTATGTTATGGACAATTTGGCTCGCCAATCACTCATGCATGCATCTTTGATAAGTTGCCCCGGCGTTCTTGAGGCTGAAGGTCATGGTGGTGTAGCAGAATGCTCCGAATGGCATGATGGACGCTGTTTTGTCCTCGTCCTTGACCGCCACCTTGATGTGGTTATACCCGGAGTAGGAATCAAGGAATTAGAGTTACTCGGACCCCGCGGTCGAGTCGATGATTTGGTCGATGCAGGGCAGAACGAACTCCTACTTGGGGAAAGCGCTATTGAGATTGGTGTAGTCAATACACATTCTCTAGGTGTTATTCCTTTTTACCTCTAGGACTAGGTTTGCCAGCCACTTTGAGTACTTGATGCGCCGGATAAACCCTGCGGTGAGTAGCCGCTATACTTCTTCACCGATTGCACGATGACGCTCTTCATTGAAGTGCCATAGCGACTGCTTTACTGGCCGCACTTTTGGGTCGGCATTTAGTTTGTGCTCAGCGAGTTCCCTCGGGACACCTGGCATGTCAGATGGCTTCCATGCGAAGATGTCGCGATTATCACGGAGTAACTCGATGAGCGCGCCTTCCTATGCGGGAGTGAGGTTTGAGACTACGGTGACTCGCTGGCTCAACATGTCCCACGCGTATACTTCGCGAGCTAATCAGCATGGTTTGTTTCTACATTGATGACAGTGTCAGCGAGCTGGGCGCCGGTATCCTTGCATTCCACAGCCATGTATCAATCGCTGCGCATGGTGATTATTCCGTGGGGGCCTCAGAGCTTCATCATGTTGTAGGCGTAGTGGGGGGCCTCCATGAACTTGGCAAATTCTTCTCTCCCCAACACGTAGTAATATGGGCAGCGAAAGTTCACCACCTCAAAGATAATGTGCTCCGTGCGGAAGTTGACTGGTGTGACAAAGGTGATCCACAGCGTCACCTTACCGATTGGATATGCCTTCTGGCCTAGTACGATGCCGTGGAAAGTGCAGAGGGTCGACTCGATCATGGACTGTGGGAGTTGCAGTCACCTGAAAGTGCCTAGGTACATGATGTTGATGGATCTCCCTCCATCCATGACTGTCTTCGGCAGCCAGTAGTCGTATACCTTTGGCTTAACTACTAGGGAAACCTTCTCTGGGTACTCGATCATGGGTGGACGATCTTCACGGCTCCATGTAATGCTTTGCTCTGACCAGTTTAGCTAGTGCGGGACGTCGACTTGCTATACTGAATTGACGGCGATAGTGCGAGCGAGTACTTTCTTCTCGCACTTTGTCCCCATTGAAGGCGATGCCCGTGGCACAATTTCTATCCTCGGTTGGGCTGAAGGAGGCGCGCGGAGGGGTGGTGGTGGTTCTCCCTGCGCTGTCGAACCAGCTGGCGGACGACTGTTTTTTCTAGGTGGCGCGTTCTCGTGGACCTCGCGGTCGGCCGCGTGCGCAGGGTCATTCTCGTCATTGAAATTCAGGACCCGGCCCGACAAGGAGATATTGAGTCACCGCATGGCCCGGGGTTGATGGTACATTGAAAGTTGTTGTACGGTTTCTTGATTGAGGTGAAATTTTTTGCGCTTGGCTTTTTCTTTCTCACTGGCCTCGTTCAGGGCTTTTTCTTTCTCCCTGGCCTCATTATCGTTAGCCATGTAGATGGCGTGGTGGACGGCAGGATAGATCTTGTCTGGAGATTCTGACCCCGAGTCGTAGTTGAGGAGTTGGAGGATCGAGTCTTCCTCGTAGTCCCCAGCATTGGAGACTTTGGTGATGGATCTGGCCTTGGATGCGGGGGCGACTGATCCCACGGCAGGCGTAGGCATCTCCAAGTCGACGTCGTCGTAGAGGGTGTTGTTGCTCTCGACCGAGCCGTCCTTGGCCAAGTCGTACTTGGAGGCAAGGAGGGTGATTGATTGGATCTACTCCTCCGAGAGTAGATCGTGCAGAGGCGATGCGTTGCATATGATGGGTCCGACGGGATCTGCCGGGTCGATGGTGTCGGTGAAGCCGAAGAAGAGGTTGATGGAGCCTATTGGTGTCACAGCGGCGTGCATGACCGGATGCGAAGCTGGAACGTACCTACTCGGCAAGATCTGTAAAATCTGCCGGTAGCGATCATGCAACCGGTAGTGTAGGGTCGGAAAATTAGAGTGTAGGGTCTTGCCGCACATCTAAGGCTTGACTCACCATGCCCATTGTGGGCACCACAGGCATGGGAATGGACACGGCAGCCGCTACAAGGGTTCGTGCTTTAGTCGAAGTAGGGAAAGAGAGAGTCACCATCTACGGATCGAGATTGAGGGCAAGACATAGCGTTTACTTAGGTTTGGCCCCTGAAAGGTAAAGACCTACTACTGTTTGTATTAATGGCGAGTGAGATTACAGGGTGGGAGAACTCGGCGTATGGGCATCGAGTTGCAAGGATGGGGTAGCTAATAGCTTGTGCGTACAATGGGAACCCTAGGGAGGCTTATATAGGGGTGCCTCACTAGGGTTTTACAAGATCTTGATCGAATCAGTAAGGGTTTCGGGAGATTGACCTAATCCGACTGGGCCTAGCTACGGTATTGGGCCTTCACGTCCAATCGCAAATATTCATTGAAGCCTTTTCTAGTCATCATCTTTACTGGCCCACTCGACATTGTCTTGGTCTAGTCGCTTCCTGCCTCTACGGATACCCCGATAGGCATATCCCCATCACTTTCCAAGGCAGCGCCCGTGGCGAGCACTGGTACGAATGGAGGTACCCGTACCATCCTCCCGTACCAAACATCGACAATTTGTTCCAACCTTACCAACGCCATAATAACCATTGGTACGATCAGAGGTACCCGTACCATCTGCCCGTATTAGACCCTCCAGGTTTGATATTGGAACCCTAAATTTGATCCAACATGACGACCATTGGTATGGGAGGCACGCGTAGGTACTGCCCGTCCATACCGAATACATCGCTAGGTAAAGACCATGGCGGCTGGCTCCCAACCAACCTCTTTCTTCTTCCTCTCTCATTTTTCTCTATTTATCTCTTCAACTCAAACCCTAATCCTCTAGAACCTTTGGTTCTTCATCGGTTTCTTGTATTTGAGTGGGCGAATCTTCACATATGTAAGTTTCTCATGCAATCCACGCTTTATTTTCTAAAATCCATGGCTAAATTCCTCACATTGACTATCTAGATGAGTTCATAATATTTTGAGATTAGTTTTGATTCCTCTCATTAGGATTTGTAATTTTTGCCTGTAATCGTTTATTTTTATGATAACGTGATGCCTATAGGTTTTGTTACAAAATTTTGCAGCACAATGAATATTGGGAATATTTTCCGATTAGGCAAGGGCTTAGGTAGGTCAGGGACCTCGGGCACTGCCAACCCGTTGGGGTCTAAGAAGAGGCGCTCGAGTGGGGCCAACTTGAGGGCAGCCATGAGCAAGGACTACGATAGGGTGAGCGGATGCAAGGTTATACTCACTAAGTGGGTGAACCATGACTTCCTCTCTAGCTAGGGCTTGCCGGAGGACTTTGAGAGGATGACCGAGAACATCGACATGGTTACTTTCTCCTACCTCTCCACCGAGACCTTCAAGATAGCCACATTCGAGTTCCTGTCATCATTCCACGATGACCTTAACACCCAAGAGCGTCATTGCACTGTAAGTTTTGTGCTCAATGGGCAATCCCACAGCCTCACTTTTAATCAATTTTAAGATTTCTTCGGGTTGTCCTATGAGGGAGAGCTTGATACCACTGATGATATCCTCGTAGAGGCAATTTATGCTTGGGAGCAGATTTCTGTCCACGGGAACACCGAATATTTGTGCATGAAGAGTGCTACTATCCATAATCCTACTATCCGCTACTTCGGCACCTTGTTTGGAGAATTCTATTTTTTGGGAAGGGAGATACCAGGGCAATGGCAGGCCCCGAGATAAGTGTAATTTATATGGCTCTCCATCCTAAGATGGAGTATAAGGTAAAATTGGGTGCTTTGATCATCCAACACTTCCGCCGCCTCGTGTCATGCAGGTGACATTCACTGTGGTTGCTTGATCACTCAGATCGCCTAGCAAAGCGAGTTTGTCATGCCCCATGAGAGGACTATGGCTAGCAGTAAGGAGCCAGATGACATCCACATGGCTAGCAGAAAATTCATGGGGTTTTATAGAACCCAACGCTCCCTTCATGCTTATCATTTTTATTTTGAGCCTAACGGTGACATCCACCAAGTTTTGCTTCCATTTGTCTAAGATTTTGGTTTTCCAGGTAAAAAGAGTTGGGTCCTCAATGAGGAAGAACTCCATGAAGAATTATTGGTCTCCTCGGGGAGGATTGTGACCCCAGGAGGGGAGCCCAGCTAGGAGAATGCAGCCAGGAACAGCAGGAGCATGGTGGGCAACACTGGAACACTGTGGGCTAGGATGACTACGGTCAGCATCATCATCATCAATAACCTATCCCCCCAGTACCAGCAACAAGGTATGCCTTCGCCTTAGCCAGTATTCAACTATGTTCCGAGGAGTGACTTTGACCAGGTGGTGCATCGCATCGACAATGTAGAAAATACGTTGCATCACGTCATCAACCTCACTCAAGACTTCACCTCCTTCATGACCAACTTCCCGAACCACTATCCGTACTCTCCATACTAGCAGCCGCCTCCCAATGATGGTGGTGATAATTGATCAAGGATTGGCGAAGAGCTTAAGCTTAGGGAGTTTGAACCCCTCCCCACCTTTTGCATTCATATTTTTTTATTTTGATTTATTTGTTTTTTTAGTGCATGTTTACTTTCAATTTGCATTGATAAAATAAAACCCAAAAATATCAGACTTAATCTCAAGGATAATGTCAATACTTTCATTTCGACTTATGACAACTAGAGTCGGTTAGAAAAAAACCTTGTTCGATTAAATTCCAATCCTTTTAGAACAAGAAAAAGTTTCTTCATGAAAACTTTGGTGCCATGTTTTTGTCTTAAGGGATTAATCTTAGTAGTACTCAACCCCGCATCTTAATGGTTTGACTTGATAAGACCTTCTATAAATAATTGTTTGATGGAACGAACATTTTACAATGGGAGAGGGAGATGCCAACCTTGCTTTTCTCAGAAAAAAGGGAGATACTTTATGAGAAAAATAATTATGAGAGTACCCAAACTTCATCGAACCAACAACTCCTATGGCCAACGAATTATCTTGAGTTCATCTCAAATTTCGGTTACGAATTGGTTAGACATTTGTAGCATTGCTGTGGTGGTAATTTTTTTAGTTCCATGGGCCCAAGTACTCGAGTGAAAAGAGAATTACTACCAAGATATGAGCTGAAATTATTCAATCCTTATGAGAGTATGGGCATCACCTCACCACCTAAAAGGGGAAACTAGAGTTGTTGAAAAAAAGGAAGAGAAGGGGTGTTCGATATCCATGATTTTCGAAGTGGGTGTTAATGAAAAGCTCTAAGTTTATCCTTCTTTTGACATCTACTTGCGCACCCTTCATTTGACTGAAGCATCCTTGCTTTAAAATATTTTTACTCTCATAAAAGAGGGGTTCTGAAATGAATTGATTCGCAAGCCCAACCAAATTTTAGGCAGTCTCTTTTGAGTTTAAGAATTATTAGCTAGCGAGTTACTTGTGGTTAGGAAGCAAACTTAAGTGCAATTGTTCATATATATTATGCTCATGTTTAAGCTTGCGTGATTTGTGACGATGGAATATGATACAACCTTGAACTTGTGAGTTTTCCCTCTTGATTTAATTTCTCCCTATTATTCATTATAGCTTTTTCACTCGAGGGCGAGTAACACCTAAGCTCCAAATTTCAAATTTCAAAACTTTTCTTGTGATAGATTTTGTTGTCAAATTTTCTTGATTCTACACTTTTCTTGCTATGGTAAAGGCTAGAAACTCTTTTCTTGTCAAATTACAAATTTCACTCGAGGGGAAGTTGATAGCTCGAAATTTTAACACTTTTTATCGATGTTTTTCCTTGGGTTTATTACCGGGTTTCACTGGATTTCACCCTTTTACTAATGCTAACACTGCAAATTAGTGAAACCTTGGTATCTTCTGATGGTTTTCAGGTAATGAACATTTTTTGGAAGGTCTGATAGCATTTATGGGATAATTACACCTGAAGAAAAGCCTCCCCAATTGGAGCCCCTCTCATTAGAGGTGCCCTGGGTCCATAACTACCACTGGTACGGTCAGGACGTGCCTGTACCGTCCGCTCATATGACCCTCCTTCGTATCGCTTATATCAATACAAGCAACATTCATGAAGGGGGATAAAAAATAACAACATAGCTGCCGCCAACAACTCCAGAAGAGAGGAGATCAGATATGAAGAAGGATAAGAACATTGTCTCATTCTTCGATGATCCCTATCCTCTCAACCATCCATTCCATCGTCATCCCCACTTGTACTAAGAGAGAGAGAGAGAGGGAGAGAGAGATTGGCACTTGTAAGATTAGGGTTTGAAACTTTGATCTACCTTGGTTGATTTGATCCTCAACCGATATTGTGGCTTGCTGTGGTAAAGTTGAGATGATTTCTATCTGCAATATTGTTTCTCCTTTTATCTATCTTCTTCTCATGTCTGAGTCCCCATAGGCGTGAGAGATGTAGGGGATTGGTAAGATGTGATGGACCTTCTTTGCTTCCATCCATTTGTGATTGTTGTCGTGATTATTATACTATTAGAATGAATATATATATTTGCCTAATGATTTTGTGTAATTTCAGGGCCCAGATAACATGATCCAAAGATCTCATAGGTATGATCTTGTTTACTAGCAAATAGGCAACCCCCGAGTGACACGGCCCATATTATTGAGGAACTAGTACTACTCGACGATAAACAAGGAACCATCAATATTAAATCCTTGATCTGGTCAAAAGAACTTAATTAATGTGCTGACGATTACTCTGGTAACATGCAGATGGATCATTGGGACTACGAACAATTTTCCAAGAGGACTCCTGGTCGTTATATGGGTTGCTTGCCTACTCACATATGAATAAGAAGTATCACAATCACTTATCTCATTTCATCCAACTGGCATATTCACTATTACCATGAACCATTTCTCTCCGTGCCTAATTTTTCGCCTGTAGGAACCTCAAACACTTTCCTTATAGTTACTTTTATGTTATACTTCTTGCATTTTCCTCTGCTCAAGTTTCCTATATTATTCACTGACCCCTTTCCACTTGAAACTCTTGGTGTCAATTCACTCAAGACAACGTGTCACCTTGAATGCGGCAGAAACGCCACATAAAGACACTTATATAGGCTCCTTATTGGGATCGATATAAAAACTAGAATTAATATTTCCACGAAAAAATGCTCTGACGAACCTATGCACTTGCAGGCCATCAGTGTGCTCAGTAGTCCCCTGACCCCTAAAAGGCCAAATTAAAAAGTTTAGGGCTATGCTCCATAGGCTCCTTTTTAAAATTTCTCTGGGCTATGGTCAGTAGTCGGTTGACCCCTAAAAGGCTGAATTAAAATATTCTGGGCTAAAGAAGTGCCAAATGGGCTAGATTTCTTCTCCGGGTATATAAAAATTGCATTGTGATGTGACCTGGATGGATTCGATATAAAGACCTCAGAGGGGGAGGGGAAAGAACGATAATTATTTTTGGCGGATATTCATGTAAAATTCAGTAGTACATAATAAGATAGAAAAATTATCGACAAATGCGCAGTTCATATTCAGTAGCACTTGAACAATTCAGCAGCATTTTAAAGTGAGCGATTTAGCAATAGAGACAATGAGACACAATAATAGTACAGAGAGAACCAGTTCTTGCTTAAGCTCTAAAAACTTAGTCACGCAATAAGTTTTCCCTTTTCTCCAAACACACTCGACCATTGGAGTATGCAAAACAGATGATCAAGTCTGCTTTGAGTACCTTCTTCTCACATCAATGCCTGTGTGACCCCCCGTATGCAATCTAAAATGCCCAAGTCTCAACTAGATTGTGACAGGGCCATGTTTTAAAAGAAAAGAAAGACTATCTACTATCCTTAATTTAAATAAGTACCAGTACGTCAGTTTTAGTTTCACAAAATGCTTTAGTAATAGCAAGGACAGAATATTTGAGATATTCAGTAGCTTTCCTGCTTGAAATTTAATAGTAGTATAGAGAGAATTAGTTCTTGTTCTAGCTCAAAAAACCTTGGCGCATGATCAGTTTGCCTTGTTCTATGAATAGAATCGATCATTAGAGCAAGAAAAAATAACAATCAAGTATGCTTGTGTATGAATATCTCCTCCTTACGTCAATGCTCGTGTGACCCCCATATGCAACCCAAAATTCCCAAGACGCATATAGATAATTGTGACAATGCTAAGTTTTAAAATAAAAGTAAGACAATCTGCTGCACTTGATCTAAACAAGTACTTCAGTTACATCATAGTTAGTTGTACAAAATATTGTCTAATAGTAACGACCGATCATTTGACAGATCTAGTAGTACATAATAAGACCAAAAAATATCGATAAATTACTAGTTCATATTCAGTAGCACATGACAGATTCAGCAGCATCACAAACTGACCGATTAGCAGTACACATACAATGACCAAAATAATTGACAAATTCATCAATGCACATACTGAAATTGAATAGATGTAGCAAGGCCTAATTCAATAGGCAAGCGAGACCATATTCTGCACTCGATAGGTCGATCTGAACAAGTTCTAGTACATGGTTATTATTGCAAAATAGATTAGTAGAGGAAGAACTCCATACAAAATACTCAGAACTACCTTAAGCTAGGAACCACATCTCCCAAAATGATAAGTACTAGTACATATAATAGTTATTACTACAAAATACATTAGCAGTAGGTGAACTCCATAAAAATACTCCTAAGTACAACTACTAAGAAGATGTAGTAACTCTTTGTAGCACTGCAAATATTCCAATGAACATTAAGATATGTTTATCTCACCCATGAATCATGTCACTACGAAGACTGTATTCCAAGGTGAATACCAACGATCCACGAGCATCCAAGTGCGACATCGGCACTAGCAGGAGCCACTGTAGCTCATCGAACGGGATGTCGTCCGGAGACATGGTTCTTGTAGTGTTTCGTAGCATGGAAAACAAAAAATTTCTACCGCATACAAACAAACAAGCCAAGATCTATCTACTAGATTGTAGCAACGAGTCGATGGAATAACTCACCCTCGAAGATTCCAAAGTGTTTAACGAGAGCGGATTCTCGTGGGTGATGTAGTCGTACTCTTTCCGATCTCAAGATCGCGTAGCGATCCTTCCGACGCTGCGTTCCGGCAGCGCTCCCGCAGTCGGTCACACGTTCGGTACTCGACGAAGACCTTCCTCTCCCTTGTTCCAGCAGGCAGCGGAGGTTGTAGCACTCTCCTCGCGATTCCGGCAGCACAACGGCGTGGTACCGGAAGTAGAGGGGAGATCTCGCAGGGCTTCGCCTTAAGCCGGAGCGAGTATGGTGGAGTATGAGAGAGTCCCTCGACGATCTAGGGTTTAGACACGCCGAGGAGGGGCTAGTGCCGGTGGCTAGGGTTTCACCTAGGCGGCGGCGGCGAGTGCCCTAGGGCCGGCGGCGGCTTGGAGGCGGCGGCGGCTTGGTACTAGGGTTTGGAGGAGAGGATCTTGTGTGTGTCTCTAGGAGGGAGCCCTGCCCCTCCTTATATAGGTGGAGGGGCCGGCCGGCCAAGGGGAGGGAGAGGAGTCCCTCCCCAACTCGGCTTGGAGGGTGCGCCACCGGTTGGAGGAGGGAACTCCTCCCCAACTCGGTTTCCCCCTCCTCCTCTTTTCTTCTTTCCAAATTTAGCCGTTTGACTTTTCAAACTAGCTATTTGACTTTTCAAACTAGGATTTGAATTAATCCTTTATTTGGTTCAGCGATGACACTTAGTACATGATGCAATCATACCAACTTGATACAACACATCCATGTACCCTTCCCCTCCGGAGTGCCGGACATTCCGGAACCTTCTAGAACATTCTCGATGAAAACACCGGAACCATTCCCCAACTCCGAAATGGGACTTTCCTTATATGAATCTTATTCTCCGGACCATTCCGGATCTCCTCGTGATATCCCGGATCCCATCCTGGACTCCGAACAACATTCGGTCTCTTTCTCATCATTCCATAACTACTCAAACAACGTCGAATCCTTAAGTGTGTCTCCCTACGGTTCGTGAATTATGCGGACATGATCGAGACACTTCTCCGAACAATAACCAATAGAGGAATCTGGAAATTCATATGGCTCCCACATATTTCTACGATTACTTTGCGATCGAATGAACCATTTACATATGATATCAATTTCCCTTTGTCTCACGATAGTTTACTTATCCGAGGTTATGATCATCGGTATCTTTGCATACCTAGTTCAACCTCGTTACTGATAAGTACTCTTTTCTCGTTCCCGTGATATGTGATCCCTTGTGAGCCAGTCACATGCTTGCAAGCTAATTGGATGACATTTCACCGAGAGGGCCCAGAGTATATCTATCCGTCATATGGATGGACAAATCCCACTCTTGATCCATGTGTTTCAACCAACACTTTCCGAACACTCAATGCCACCTTTATAGCCACCCGGTTACGGTGTGGTGTTTGATGTCATCAAAGCATCCATCCAGTAAAGGTGATATGCATGATCTCATGGTCGAAGGAATTAGATTACCATGTATCAGAAAGCATATAGCAATTGAACTATTAAAATGACTTGATCTTTATGCTACGCTTATCTATAGGAGTATGTCCATCATATCATTCTCCTAACGATATGATCTTGCTGTTAATAACATCTCAATGTTCATGATAGGGAAACCACAATCATCTATTAACCAACAAGCTAGTATTATATAGAGGCTTTACTAGGGACTTCAAATTAAGTTTACAAATCACACAAGTATCAATGTTTCCTTGTTAATACTATTATAGCATGAATGTAAACATTTATCATAAACACAAAGATATAATAATAACTATATTTATTATTGCCTCTAGGGAATATCTCCAACAGTCTCCCACTTGCACTAGAGTCATCTAATCTAGATTACATGGTAATATACCGAACACCCATGGCAGTTTGGTGCTGGTCATGTTTTGCCCTCGGGAGAGGTTTAGTCAACGGATCCGCCACATTCAGATCTGTGTGTACTTTGCAAATCTTTATATCCCCATCTTGGATATGTTCTCGAATAGCGTGAAAACGTAGCTTGATATGCTTCAGCTTCTTGTGTGACCTTGGTTCTTGCGCATTGGCTATGGCGCCCATGTTATCACAATAGATAGACATTGGGTCCAGCGCACTAGGAACCACACCCAGCTCTGTAATGAACTCTTTCATCCATATCGCTTCTTGTGAAGCCTCCGAAGCAGCCATGTATTCCAATTCAGTTGAAGATCTCGCCACAACGCTTTGCTTTGCACTCCTCCAGCTAACTGCTGCACCATTCAAAATAAATACGTATCCAGATTGTGATTTAGAATCATCCGGATCGGTGTTCCAACTAGCATCGGTGTAACCATTAACAACGAGCTGTTCATCACCTCCATAAGAAAGAACCATATCCTTAGTTCTTCTCAAGTACTTAAGGATGTTTTTGACCGCTGTCCAATGATCCACTCCTGGATCACTTTGATATCTGCTAGTTAAACTAACAGCATATGCAATGTCGGGTCTAGTACATAGCATGGCATACATTAGAGATCCTATGGCTGAGGCATAGGGAGTCTTACTCATCCTTTCTCTATCTTCTGCCGATGTGGGACTTTGAGTTTTACTCAAGGTCGTATTGGGCAACATGGGCAAGAACCCTTTCTTGCTATCTTCCATTCCAAACCTCTTTAGAACTTTGTCCAAATATGTACTTTGTGACAATGATATTTGGCGTTTCGATCTATCTCTATAAATCTTTATGCCTAATATGTAAGCTGCTTCGCCAAGATCCTTCATTGAAAAACTATTATTCAAATATTCTTTGACACTATTAAGAAGGTCTACATCATTCCCAATCAACAATATGTCATCTACATATAGTATTAAGAATGCTACAGAGCTCCCACTCACTTTCTTGTAAATACAAGCTTCTCCATAAGTTTGTATAAAACCAAAACTTTTGATCACCTTATCAAAACGTTGATTCCAACTTCGGGATGCTTGCTTCAATCCATAGATGGACCGTTGAAGTTTGCATACCTTGTTAGCATCTTTAGGATCAACAAAACCTTTGGGTTGCATCATATACAACTCTTCATCAATGTGTCCATTGAGGAATGCTGTTTTGACATCCATCTGCCATATCTCATAATCGTAATATGCAGCGATTGCTAACATAATCCTCACAGACTTTAGCTTCGCTACTGGTGAGAAAGTCTCATCGTAGTCAACTCCTTGAATTTGTCGAAACCCTTTTGCGACAAGTCGAGGTTTATAGACAGTAATATTACCATCAGCATCTGTTTTCTTCTTGAAGATCCATTTGTTCTCGACAACCTTCCGGCCATCCGGTAAGTCCACCAAAGTCCATACTTGGTTTTTGTACATGGATCCAATCTCGGATTTCATGGCTTCTTGCCGTTTATTGGAATCTGGGCTCATCATCGCTTCCTCATATGTCTCAGGGTCATCGGTGTTGTCCACCAACTTGACACTCATAACGGGATCATACCAATCTGGAGTGGTACGAGTTCTCGTTGACCTGCGAGGCTCTGTAGCAACTTCAACCGAAGTTTCATGATCATCATCATTAGCTTCCTCTCTTATTGGTGCAGACACCACAGGAACTTCTTCCGGTGCTGCGCTACTCACAATTTCGAGAGAAGGTTCAGCAACCTCGTCAAGTTCTACTTTCCTTCCAGTCACTTCTTTCGAGAGAAATTCCTTCTCTAGAAAGGATCCATTCTTGGCAACGAAGATTTTGCCTTCGAATCTATGATAGAAGGTATACCCAATTGTTTCCTTCGGGTATCCTATGAAGACGCATTTTTCCGCTTTGGGTTCAAGCTTGTCCGGCTGTAACTTCTTTACATAGGCTTTGCACCCCCAAACTTTAAGGAACGACAATCTAGGTTTCTTCCCAAACCATAATTCATACGGTGTCGTTTCAACGGATTTAGACGGTGCCCTATTTAAAGTGAATGCGGCTGTTTCTAATGCATAACCCCAAAATGATAGCGGTAAATCTATAAGTGACATCATAGAACGAACCATATCTAAGAGAGTTCGATTACGACGTTCGGACACACCATTACGTTGTGGTGTTCCCGGCGGTATCAATTGTGAAAGTATTCCGCATTTCTTGAAATGCTCGCCAAACTCGTAACTTAGATATTCACCTCCACGATCAGAACATAGAAATTTAATCTTCTTGTTACGTTGATTCTCTACCTCACTTTGAAATTCCTTAAACTTGTCAAAAGTTTCGGACTTATGTTTCATGAAATAGATATACCCATATCTACTCAAGTCATCCGTGAAGGTAAGAACATAACGATAACCACCGCGCGATGCTACACTCATTGGACCACACACATCGGTATGTATGATTTCCAACAAGTCCTTAGCTCGCTCCATCATACCAGAAAATGGAGTCTTAGTCATTTTACCCATCAGACATGCTTCGCATCTATCAAGTGATTCGAAATCCAGTGATTCAAGAAGTCCATCGGAATGGAGTTTCTTCATACGCTTCACTCCAATGTGACCAAGACGACAGTGCCACATATAGGTCGAGTTATCGCTCGATTTCAAACGTTTAGCCTCAATGTTATTAATATGTGTATTTCCACTATCGAGATTCAATAAGAATAGACCATCTATCAAAGGTGCATGTGCATAAAACATATTGCTCATATAAATCGAACAACCATTATTCTCGGACTTAAACAAGTAATCGTCTCGCAATAAACAAGATCCCGATATAATGTTCATGCTTAACGCAGGCACCAAATAACTATTATTTAAGTATAAAACTAATCCCGATGGTAGATGAAGGGGTAGCGTGCCGACCGCGATCACATCAACCTTTGATCCGTTTCCAACGCGCATCGTCACCTCGTTCTTCGCTAGCTTCCGTTTATTCTGCAGCACCTGTTTCGAGTTACAAATATGAGCAACCGAACCAGTATCAAATACCCAGGCACTACTACGAGTACTAGTGAGATAAACATCAATAACATGTATATCAGATATACCTTTCTTCTTGATGTTGCCGTTCTTCAAATCCGCCAAGTACTTTGGGCAATTCCGCTTCCAGTGACCTTCTCCCTTGCAGTAAAAGCACTCAGTATCAGGCTTAGGTCCAGCCTTGGTCTTCTTCGTCGGCGTGGTAACTTTCTTACCACCCTTCTTGAAGTGTCCCTTCTGCTTAGACTTGCCTTTCTTGAATTTGGTGGTCTTATTGACCAACAACACTTGGTGCTCTTTCTTGATCTCCACTTCTGTAGACTTCAACATGGCAAAGAGTTCTGGCAACGTCTTGTTCATGTTTTGCATGTTGTAGTTCATCACAAAGTTCTTGTAACTTGGTGGTAGTGATTGGAGGACACGGTAAATCCCCAAAGCATTGGGAATCACTATACCCAAGCTTTGAAGTTTGTTTGCGTGCCCAGACATCTTAAGCACATGCTCGCTGGCGGAGCTGCCCTCTTCCATCTTGCAGTTAAAGAACTTTTCAGAAGCCTCATAGCTTTCAATTGCCGCATGAGTCTCAAAGATCAATTTGAGATCCTCGACAATATCATATGGGTCTGAGTTCTCAAACCTTTTCTGAAGATCCGATTCTAAACCATACAAGATAGCACACTGAACTGTGGAGTACTGAGTCTTCCGAGTGAGGTAAACATTCTTTACTTCATCGGAAGCATCAGCTGCAGGTGGGTCACCCAGCGGTGCATCCAGCACATAGGTCAAATTACCAGCTGTGAGGACAATCCTCAAATTGCGGAACCAATCCGCGAAGTTGCTTTCATTGTTTTTCAACTTTTCTTTCTCTAGGAACGCATTAAAATTGATGGTAAGGGCTGCCATTGATCTACAACATATTTGCAATAGTTTAGACTAAGTTTATGACAAATTGAGTTCAAATTAATAAATTTAATCTAGGTGAACTCCCACTCAAAACAATATCCCTCACATTGTTTTAGTGATCACACGAACCAAATCCACCACATCAACACCGATCATCATGAGAGTTGAGATAGTTTCAATGGCGAACAATCGACATGTTCATCATATCTACTATATGATTCATGCTTTACCTTCCGGCGATCCGTGTTCCGAGACCATGTCTGTACATGCTAGGCTCGTCAAGATCAAACCTTAGTTTCCGCATGAGCAAATCTGGCTTGCTCACGTTGTATACACTTGCGGAATCTAACACACCCGATCATCACGTGGTGCTTTGAAACAACAAGCTTTAGCAACGGTGCTAACTAAGGGTGAACACTTTATTACTTGAAATTCATGTGCATGAGGGATCATCTTATAATGCTACCGTTGTCTACTAAGCAATACAAGATGCATAAAGGATTAACATCACATGCAATTCATAATATGTGATATGATATGGCCTTTCTTCTTTGTGCTTCCGATCTCCATCTTCTAGCACGAACATGATCTCCATCATCACCGGCATTGCATCAAGGTCAATGACGCTTCTCCATGGTTGTCGTCCACCGGCTTCAACTATTACAACTACTTTGAATAGACACGCGGGTCTTAACATAAATTAAAGACAACCATATGGCTCCTGCTGGTTGCCAACTTACAATAAGGATCATTGCATACATCAAATATAATCACAATCATGGCCATATCACATCACAGCACACCCCTGCAAAACAAAGTTAGACGCCTCTACTTTCTTTGCATGTTTTACGTGGTTTGGGGCTTTCAATAAGTGTCGTTCTAACTTACGAACAAGAACCACAACATTGATACTAGTATTGTTAATCACCCGTTGTAAATTGGATCTTAACTATGCTAGGAGAAACAGGCACCCGCAAAGCCACTTATGCAATACAAGTTGCATGTCAAGCGTGGAGCAAGTCTCATGAACGATGTCATGTAAGGTTAGCCCGGGCCGCTTCATCCCAACATCCCGCAAGATGCAAAGTACACAAGAAGCAATCGACAATAAAAGCATCAACGCCCACAATGACCATGGTGTTCTACTCGTGCAACAGATCTACATATAGACACGGCTCTGATACCACTGTAGGGTTTCGTAGCATGGAAAACAAAAAATTTCTACCGCATACAAACAAACAAGCAAAGATCTATCTACTAGATTGTAGCAACGAGTCGATGGAATAACTCACCCTCGAAGATTCCAAAGTGTTTAACGAGAGCGGATTCTCGTGGGTGATGTAGTCGTACTCTTTCCGATCTCAAGATCGCGTAGACGATCCTTCCGACGCTGCGTTTCGACAGCGCTCCCGCAGTCGGTCACACGTTCGGTACTCGACGAAGACCTTCCTCTCCCTTGTTCCAGCAGGCAGTGGAGGTTGTAGCACTCTCCTCGCGATTCCGGGAGCACAACGGCGTGGTACCGGAAGTAGAGGGGAGATCTCGCAGGGCTTCGCCTTAAGCCGGAGCGAGTATGGTGGAGTATGAGAGAGTCCCTTGACGATCTAGGGTTTAGACACGCCGAGGAGGGGCTAGTGTCGGCGGCTAGGGTTTCACCTAGGCGGCGGCGGCGAGTGCCCTAGGGCCGGCGGCGGCTTGGAGGCGGCGGCGACTTGGTACTAGGGTTTGGAGGAGAGGATCTTGTGTGTGTCTCTAGGAGGGAGCCCTGCCCCTCCTTATATTGGTGGAGGGGCCGGCCGGCCAAGGGGAGGGAGAGGAGTCCCTCCCCAACTCGGCTTGGAGGGTGCGCCGCCGGTTGGAGGAGGGAACCTCCTCCTCTTTTCTTCTTTCCAAATTTAGCCGTTTGACTTTTCAAACTAGCTATTTGACTTTTCAAACTAGGATTTGAATTAATCCTTTATTTGGTTCAGCGATGACACTTAGTACATGATGCAATCATACCAACTTGATACAACACATCCATGTACCCTTCCCCTCCGGAGTGCCGGACATTCCGGAACCTTCTAGAACATTCCCGATGAAAACACCGGAACCATTCCCCAATTCCGAAACGGGACTTTCCTTATATGAATCTTATTCTCCGGACCATTCCGGATCTCCTCGTGATATCCCGGATCCCATCCGGGACTCCGAACAACATTCGGTCTCTTTCTCATCATTCCATAACTACTCAAACAATGTCGAATCCTTAAGTGTGTCTCCCTACGGTTCGTGAATTATGCGGACATGATCGAGACACTTCTCCGAACAATAACCAATAGAGGAATCTGGAAATTCATATGGCTCCCACATATTTCTATGATTACTTTGCGATCGAATGAACCATTTACATACGATATCAATTTCCCTTTGTCTCACGATAGTTTACTTATCCGAGGTTATGATCATCGGTATCTCTGCATACCTAGTTCAACCTCGTTACCGATAAGTACTATTTTCTCGTTCCCGTGATATGTGATCCCTTGTGAGCCAGTCACATGCTTGCAAGCTAATTGGATGACATTTCACCGAGAGGGCCCAGAGTATATCTATCCGTCATATGGATGGACAAATCCCACTCTTGATCCATGTGTTTCAACCAACACTTTCCGAACACTCAATGCCACCTTTATAGCCACCCAGTTACGGTGTGGTGTTTGATGTCATCAAAGCATCCATCCGGTAAAGGTGATATGCATGATGTCATGGTCGAAGGAATTAGATTACCATGTATCAGAAAGCATATAGCAATTGAACTATTAAAATGACTTGATCTTTATGCTACGCTTATCTATAGGAGTATGTCCATCATATCATTCTCCTAACGATATGATCTTGCTGTTAATAACATCTCAATGTTCATGATAGGGAAACCACAATCATCTATTAACCAACAAGCTAGTATTATATAGAGGCTTTACTAGGGACTTCAAATTAAGTTTACAAATCACACAAGTATCAATGTTTCCTTGTTAATACTATTATAGCATGAATGTAAACATTTATCATAAACACAAAGATATAATAATAACTACATTTATTATTGCCTCTAGGGCATATCTCCAACAGTTCTCTCCAGCATGCATATCCCGGAGTTTTTATCCTTCTCCCCTTAATCATAGTCGATGACCAATACTTCACCATGTACCGCGACGACAAGCATGTTGCCAACATAACACATATGGCAGATATGACGTGTGTCAAATCGCACCATGAACGCCGTACCATCATACCCAGATCCGATGATATATACTATTTGTAGGCCTGTTGCTGGCAGTGGCTTAAAGGTGTACCCGCCTGCTTTGCCATAGCGGAAACTGCGCACCCTCATCGAGTGAGCTTTACTGAGGCGGGAGAGGAGCGTTGTCAGCGAGGCGGTGAACACACAGCCATCCTCCATGAATTTGCATGGGCTGTGCGGGCACATGATCTTGTGGTTGTGGACATGACGGTAGGTGATCAATGTCCCGCAACCGTCTCGTTGGGGCATCTACTACTTTTTTTGCTGGTGACTCGGAGGTTAAACTCCTTAGAGCATGCGGCCAGCCGGACGACACTGGTAGTGTCCATATGCATAGTGATCTTGTCGAAGACGTTGGTGCCGACCTTTCTCCATCTGTCGTACATCCTATTGGGCCCCGAATCCGCCATCGCGTCCCGATGGATTGGGGGCAAGGGCAGATCAATCTATGAATGCTGGGAGGACCGATGCAGCAAGCAAGATGGCAAGGAAAATAAGTGAAGCGCATGCTGGAGACGATACCAAATGCTTCCAGAGATGGGGAAGATGGGATGGCTCTTTGAATGAAGAGTTTTTTGCATGTTCCTTCATCGGGTTTCTGCTGCAGGGCATAGCTATATCGAGGAGACTTTTAATCATCTAGCTAGTCTAGCACGTCAATGCGTTCTATAGTACTCCTCAATACTAGTAGCATCGAGGAAACGTTAGTCGATATTAGGTTGCATGTGCATATAATACTAGTATTAGTAGAATGACAAATCATCACAATATAAAAATATAATAGATACAGTATAGAAAATAATTATAATTTTGAGTCACATCCATAAAGTACTAGGTGTCTATCAAAAGAATCTGATAGATGCTAGAATGGAAAAGAAGATTCGATGGTCAGCAATATTTCGATTTTCTAGTATTAATACAACGGTTAATGTTGAAAGTTATTCGTACACTATATAGTGGTAAGATAAGGTAAGATAAATATCTAACAAAATATGGTCTTGTCACATCAGCTTAACCAAAGAGTAGTGCATGAGCCTAGAATAATTGAAGGCAAGGTTGTTTACATAGAGTATAACCCTTACACAAGCATTGAGGTGATTGTTTCTTAAAGTGTATGACATGTGGTTCTTAAAGGAACTCTAGAATTGGCGGACTAAAGTGCATCATTCTAAAGGTCCAAAGAAAATATAGTCAAGTACATACGATCAAGCAAACTGATTACAATAACACATAGTACCAATATAAGGACATGCTTCAAGGGAGAGAGACCAAGAAGTTGAAAGATGATGACTTCAGACAACCAAACAAAATAAATAGTTCAATAGGATTGAGAACTATTTCTCTAATTGTAGTACCAAGTATTATATATGGATTACATCAGTATGTACTATGGCAACATGTCTTGTTTCTTAGTTAAACATGAGGCCGGTTCCAATTGAGGGCGTCCACGAAGGTTGGAACAAACCAAAGCGGATGTTTCACCGTTCCTGCATAGAAGTGAGGTTACTAATTCCCTCCAAGACATTGATTTCAGAAGTAACACCGTAGTGTTTATCATCCAGATTGAAGAAGCATAATTCAGGCTACCACTCTTTGGAAAGCCATGCTATAGTTGGTAAGATGTAGACACAGTTGCTTCTCGTCAGATAATAACCTAAGGCAAGATCTGCACCTCCTATATTCATTATAATAGGATAGTTCACTTCAAGAAAAAGAGAATATGATCCAACGTCAGCAATCATTTCCCATGGATTAGCTTGATCAACGTGACCAATGTTCATTGATAACACCAAGCAGCCAAACCCAGAAGTATAAGTGGACAAAATGTTGGGGATATGCTTAATTGGTATATATCACCATAACACGTCTCTAATCTGGATAACCCGGGTGGCCCATAGTTTGTAGCAAGGCCTATGGCCCGCTGGGTGACCTAGTTAGATGGATCTAGAAGTGTAACATCCCAAAAATATTAAACTAGAATCATCAAACTCTAATCCCCAAATTTAGGGTTAACAAAAACTTTTCCAATTAAAATATGAAAGCATTCATATGTGTAGGTATTAAAATATGGATTCTTTTGAATTGCCATGATTATGTGTTTCTTTGCTTGTAAATGGATTCTTAGGTGAAATAAACATCATCTAAACAATTCCCAAACTTTTCTCAAAGACAAGTAAATCAAAACAAATAAAATAAGGGAATGGTCATTTTGACCAATTTAACTCCCATGCCTACTTTAGCTGTCTCAAACTTTCAGAACCTAACAGAAACTTTTCTGGCTCTTTGCACCCCTTGATTTTACTCATAACAAAGTACCAAGGCCCACTTTGTGATCATCCAAAAACATTTAAATGCATAGTTTAAATGACAGTTCAAAATTGAATCTTTATCATATGGGAAGATCCCACTTTTTCAAAAACCACTCAAACAAGCTCAACTTTCAAAACCCAAGCATCTGCAGACTCACCAGCACCAACCTAGCACACCCACCAAAAATCTTTTCAAAATTCAAAACTTGAATTCTTGCGGCCATTTCATCAAACACTTGGCAGAAACAAATCAAACTGGCCTAACTTCACTGTTTGGAGCAGTAATTGGGCTAAGCAATGCTCACCATTGATCACCCTTGTCTCCCCCAGTGCCAACCAGTGCTTAGACAAACCCTAGCCCCTACCCTTTGCCCCATGCCATGCCAACCTGAGCATCCCCTTGCCAGCCCACAATGGCTAGCTAGCCAGAGCAAGCACCAAGCCTAAACAACATGTCTAGGAGGCAGCCAACACCCCCCCGCCACTCCCTGTCCAGCGCCCGAACCCTGCCAGCCACTAGACCACGCGCACGAACCATGCCAAGATCGCCAGCAACCATGCCGAACGTGCGCTAGAGTGCCACCCTCGACCGAAGCCCACAGACCGCGCGCCGCCCTCGCCGCGTGCATACGTGATCACCACCGTCCCAGTAACCCCGCAGACACGCTCATTCGCCATCGTGCGGACCACGCGCGCTGTGCGCCATTAATTCTTCCGTCGGGCATGCGCAGAGCACCGTCGTGTTCCGACCAAACCACACCGCCCCACGTCTCACCACCGTGTCGTTGAGCATCACCAGGGAGCACCGCACCGCCCCCTACCGTCGCCCACGCTGATAGCCGTCTATACCGTCGACCACGACGAGCTCACCTTGCGCCACGTCGGTCCCCTTGCTCCACTATAAATAGAGGCCACCCCTAGTCGAATTGAGCACACCATCTCACTCCCCTCTCCTCACTGATCATGCCACCCCGTTGCCGGAGCAAGGCGAGCAGCGCATCGCCGGAATTTCATCGGAGCCTGCCGCTACTAGAGAAGAAGGGAGCCAGCGATTGGAGCCGCCCTAGGAGAAGCTGCCGGTACCAGGAGGTTCTCCGTTGTTGACTTCGTCATTCGCCCGCCTCGCCGACCCTCGCCTGAACCCCGGTGAGCCCCCAACGACCCCCACTAGCCGTGCTAGGTTTCTGTCTCACCGGTGTTGCCGAACGTCGACGATGACTCTCAGCCGTTGGATTAAAACCAGATCGAACGCACCACATCGCCCCATACCGCTTCGCACCCCCTCGTCTCACTGACGCGTGGGGACAGCCACTTAACCAGCCCGCGTAAGCGCTGTGCTTAGCAGGTCGGCCCAGTATCGCTTCCCGCGCAGCCCAGCTATTTGAATTTAACCTTTTCCATTTTATTTCAAGCACACTTCTGTACCCAGTTTCAAAAATCAACCCAGGTCGATTCAGTGCACCAAATCGAATGAAACTAATTTTGTTACAAAGGTTTGGAAGTGCTGAATCCAAGCCCGTTGGATTCAAGTCATTTGGATTTGTAGATCATCCTTGGTAAAAATAACAAGGCAGAACCTTTTCTGCATTCAAACATTTTTCAAATTAAAACCATAATAGATTTTGAGTTGATTCCAACTCTCAAAAATCACATTCAACCATACCTTTCAGAATATATAAAAATATATAGGTTTACTTATAGAAATAATGTTCAAGTAATAAAAGAATGCCCCATAGGCATTTCTAGTCACTTTGTTTAATTAAAATAAAAAGGGTAAAACCTTATTAAATTGTGACACCACTTTAAATCATATTCCCATGGACTAAAATATGTGGTGATGACATGTGTCAACATGATCCCATGTTTGGTTTGGAGAATATTAAATCTTAAGTAGTTTTTCAATGAGTAGAAATTACTTTTCTAAAAATAAAAGGAATTAAACCAAGCCTTAATCTTGTAATGTTAGAGATAATGTTAGATCATCTATAGGACCCTTTTTGTGCGATGATTGCAAGTAGTTAAGTATTGTTTGGTGATTGTGTACATCATATTTATTTAGAGACGCTAGTACTGACCAAGGATACAAGGAGGAAGGAGGATTCTACGAAGAAGAAGCCGAGGAGAACTTCAACCACTGTTCTGCACAAGGCAAGCCAATACTTGCAAGCTATTAACTTAGCAAGCCTTACTAATCATGTTGACCTATGCAAGCTAATACTTGCTTGCTACCATGCCAACTATATGCCTTAAAGCATATATGATCATAACCACTTGATAAACCAATCCTAGTTTTACTTGCAAGCTTTATACTTTATTTCTTTATCAAAGCTCTTACTTAGAGTTACTGAAATAAATGGTAGATACTAGAAGGATAATTGAAGGTTGCATAAAGAGCATAAAATTTGGCCTAAGCTATATAATCTTGATGTCATCCTAAGGCATGAGATTAAACTTAGTTAAACCCCACTAGTTTACCACTCCTCATTAGTGCTTACCCCACTTGTAGATGCTAGTGCTAAGCATAAAACTTGATCAACATTAGATGGGAATACATGGTGAAAATGGTTATGAAAACCTTAGACTGATGGATCATTCTACTGAGATGTTTTGACATGTGTTTCCGAACACCAGATGATTTATGGTGATGAAAATGTTGAGGCATGAGCCTTAGCCCTTTTAAAAACTGATGGTTGTCTAGATGCGATACCATTCCAATTTTATCGTACAACCACAATACCCGAGAATTGGGTAGGGCTTGACTAGAAACTTATATACCTTAGTATTAGTTCCCTCACGGCCAAGGTCTGAGCTGAGGCTACCTTGTGAAGATTGTCCACCTGTGCAGTACCCAAGATGATAGTTGGTCATGGTTGGGAGGCCAAACTCACAGGAGAGGTGCTTATACTAGGGCATGTAATTGAAAGGTTAGGATTGATTATCTGCATACTGAGTATGGTGAATTCAGGATTTATTCCTGACGGATGTATCGAATGTTGTGGTGAAAGTGTACAATCTCTGCAGAGTGTCAAACTATTCGAATAGTCGCGTCCGCGGTTATGGACAGTTGGAGTGGCCATACTGTTCCCCCGTCAGACTTTTCAAAATGACTTGTGAAATGAATTGAGACTTTGACTTGACCACAAGAGGGTTGTGATATGAAATACAAATTCACACTTAGGAGTATAAACTTCAACTAGCTCTCTTGTTTCTGAACTTAGTAGAGATAACTCTGGCTTCATGCAAAACAACCCTAGAGCCTAGTGTCCTATTACCAAAAACCCCTTTCACTTGTTAGTATTAGTTTGCGAGTACTTAAAGAGTACTCATGGCTTTGTCCCTGGCTATTCCCATGGCCAGACTATGAAGAGGAGTACCTGGAGGATGGACCCAGGAAGGTTACGATAACTAGGATCATCTCCCATCGTCAGCATTGCCTGTGACCCCGAAGATGGAGCTTCGCCTGCGCTACTGTTATTATTACGTATTCCGCTGCTTGAAGTTGTATTAATAACTGGATCATGAGATCCCTATTTGTGTAAGAACTTATGTACGGTTTGTAATGGATGATGTACTATGGTATCCAATTCTGTTATGTCTCGCAAAAATGGTAATCCTGGGATTGCGATGTATGGCATAACAAGCATCTGGGATTAAAAATCCGGGTGTTGACAAGTTGGTATCAGAGCCATCCTGACCATAGGAGACCCTAGTTAGACTGGACGTTTGAATCAAAAACTTAGTTTTAAAACCAAAGAAAACAAATATTTACAAAAACTTATTCTCATTCTTATCCCTTTGATTCTTTCATGAAAATTCATGTTCCTCAAAAACCCTTGCAAAATACATAAAATTTTGACACAATTGATCACTCTACTAACTTACTCATCCTATATTGTTATAGATGGACGTGAAGTACAGCATGTTTTATCAGTTGGGGAATGGAGGAGACCTTATCTTTGAGAGGGAGTTGGACCAGCTTTCGAAACTTCTGGAGCGTCCGCACCCCGAGTTCTTCGGAGCTCAGCTCAATGATCAAGGAGGAGAAGATCTGCAGTGGCTAATTGTTGCAAGTCTCTGAGGAAAGATTGAACCTACCACTACGGAAGGAATTCAGTTTACCTTAAGAGAGAACAACTGGCTCGATGGACTTGCCAGGGCCATGCAGGAAGCTCTTTCCCGTCTCTATAGGCAGAGTATCAATCAGATCAAGGGTACTCGCTTTGAGTTTTTCCCAAGGCGTGATGCTAATGGACAACCACTGGAAGCCCCATATCACCCCGAGCTGAAGACCCAATTGGACCACCTTAGTTTCATGATGTACGATCGTCAACAGGAGTTGGATAACTGCTGTGACTACTCCAACCACAAGTCTGCCATCATCAAGACGAAGGACCAAACCATCGCCATGCTAGCAAAGGATCGCAAGTCTCGCCGCCGTCAGCTCGACAAGAAGGAGCGCATTATTGCCCGTCTATGCCACCGTATCTCATCTTTGGAGGAGACCATCCACGAGAGAGACATGCAGTTGGAGGAAAGGGAGAATGCCGGAGAGGATCTTCATGGAGACCCCTACTCCTACCTCAGCGATGATGATGATTTTCTGGAGGATCAGGCTATGGACTTCTTCACCGATGAGGATGATTTCGCCTTCATCGATGACGATGAAGATTACGAAGCCACAGATTCCGAGGAGTAGTAGCACTTGAGCACTAGCGTACTGAGTAGTATTCGGTCCCACTGTATCATAGTTTTCAGAATGGTTCTTAAAACCATCTGTTTTTCTTTGTTGTGGTGTGTGTTGTATCGTGTGCTATGAATGAATGAATGAATGAAAAAGCAAGTTGCTAGAAAAATCTGAGTCAAACTTTAAAAACTTTTCAAAGACCCAAAACCTTAGAAATTTCCCTCTTTTCTCACGATCTATCTCAATCTTCAGATGCCACGTGGAGGAAGTGGTTTATCCCCGGACCCGATGTTGCAGATTCTGCAAATGTTGAATTCTGACCGCGAAGCTGAAAGAGCGGAACGTCAAGCCAACCTAGCCACACTGCAACCGATAGCCCAGCTTGCCCACAACAACCAAGGCCACGGAAATCAGGACAACCATGGATCTAAGCTGAAGAATTTCCAAAATACCAACCCACCTGTTTTCACTAAGTCAGAAGAACCCCTAGACGCCGATGATTGGCTACAGACCATGGAAAATAACCTATAAGTCGCTGGAGTGGAAGCCAATGAGAAAGTTCTGTTCGCCACCCACTACCTAGCCGGAGATGCCAGGGCATGGTGGAACAGTGTTCGCGCAATGACTGGAGGCCAGATGATGACCTGGGAGGAATTCAAGGTCAAGTTCAGCAGAACCCATGTGCCACCGGGTTTGTTCAAGAGAATGAGAGACAAGTTCAGAGAAGTGAAGCAAGGGAGAATGACCGTAGTGGAATACCGTGACAAATTTTGTCATTAGCTAGGTATGCCCCGGATGATATCGACACCGAAGCCAAGAAGAAAGAAAGATTCCTAAATGGTCTGCATGATGAGATGTAGACGGTATTAGTCAATATCCCCTTTGCCGATATTGAAGCCCTTGTCGACTCTGCTATCCAGATGGAAGGAAAGATCAACCAAGCCAATGAGAACCGCAAGCGTCGCATGATGCATCAACCAGGAACACATCAGACCCCAAAGTATCGCCCTAACCCATCTCCCGGATTTGCCCCAAGAACCAACAGACCCCCGATGAATCGTCCGACCTATCCCAACCGTGGAAACCCTAGGCCCAGAGGAAATCACAACAACCCCGACAACTCTAGAAAATTTCAACCGTTCCCCACCCAAGTTCAACAACAACAATGCTACCGCCAACACCAACACTGCCCCGAGAACTGGAAGCAATGTTGTGCCTGTAGCAGCAAAGGACAAGTCGCAAGTGACTTGTTATGACTGTGGAAATAAAGACCACCATTCCAACGAGTGCCCCAACAAGAATAATGTCGCAGCACCCAATGCCAATGCCCCAGCTCAGCAACAGCGTCGTGTTCAGCCAGGAGGAGATTTGCCCCAGGGAATTCGCTCAACCGCAACGGGCGTCTTTTCCTCATGCATGCTGAATAAGCTCAGGAAGCGCCAGACGTCGTGCTGGGTATGTTTTCTATTAATTCAGTACTTGCACGAGTGTTGTTTGATTATGGTGCATCGCACTCATTTGTCACCGAAGAATTTGCATGCACTAGTAAAATTCAACCAACCAAACTAAAGCATGTTATGATTGTTCAAATTCCCGGATCAACCACCAAGGCTAGGCAAATTTGCAAAGGCGTCCCTATCCGAATCCATGGCATAGATTTTTATGCAAATCTGATAGTACTCGGAACTAAAGGTTTGGAAGTAGTACTAGGAATGGATTGGATGTCCAAACACAAAGGATTGATTGACTGTGCCAAGAAAGCCATAACCATGACCAGTATAGCCGGAATATCAGTCGAGCATATATCTGAAACCTTACCTCGCCAATTCAAATGCAACAAGAGTATAGCCCAACCTACCATTGACCAAGTCCGGATAGTCTGTGAATACCCCGATGTATTTCCAGATGTTTTGCCCGGTATGCCCCAGATCGGGATATCGAGTTTATCATCGAACTAATCCCCGAAACCGGACCCATAGCCCAGAGACCATATAGTATGAACCCGTCTGAGCTAGCAGAACTGAAGAAGCAACTGGATGCCATGCTGGAAATTGGATTGATTCAACCAAGTGCATCACCATGGATATCACCTGTCTTGTTTGTGGACAAGAAGGATGGAGGTAACCGTTTGTGTACGGATTATCGGAAGTTGAATGATGTCACTATCAAGAACAAATACCCCTTGCCCAAGATAGAAGATTTGTTTGATCAGTTGACCGGTGCCAAAGTGTTTTCTAAGGTTGATCTTAGGACTGGCTATCATCAACTCAAGATTCGTGCAGAAGATATTCCCAAGACTGCCTTTACCACCAGATATGGATTGTACGAGTATACAGTCATGTCTTTTGGATTAACCAATGCCCCCGCTTATTTCATGAATCTCATGAATAAGATTTTTATGGACTTCTTGGATAAGTTTGTCGTTGTTTTCATCGATGACATTCTGATTTATTCCAAATCGCAAGAAGAACATGAGCTACACCTAAGGACCATTCTTGGAACCCTTAGAGAGCATCAGCTGTATGCAAAGTTTAGCAAATGTGAATTCTGGTTACAGGAGGTAGGATTCCTCGGTCACATTTTATCAGCCGGAGGAATTGCTGTTGACCCTGCCAAAGTGAAAGATGTAGAAGATTGGCAAGCCCCAATCTTGATCATGCCAGATATCACTAAGACTTTCGATGTGTATTGTGAAGCATCCAAGATTGGTCTCGGATGTGTGCTAATGCAAGAAGGCAAAGTTATATCTTATCTATCTCGACAACTGAAGCAACATGAGCAAAATTACCCAACCCATGACCTCGAACTCGCAGCCGTAGTTCTAGCCCTAAAAACATGGAGGCATTACCTGATGGGAAACCGTTGTGAGATTTAGTCGGATCACAAGAGCCTAAAATATATATTCACTCAGAAGGAGCTGAATATGAGACAAATAAGATGGATTGAGCTAATCAAGGATTACGAGCTGGACATTCACTATCACCCTGGTAAAGCCAATGTGGTAGCCGATGCCCTTAGCATATTGCCGTGCCGCTAGAACTCCATGATTTTAAAGGAGCAACCAAGCTTGCACAAAGAGATGGAAGATTTTCGAATGGAATTAGTAAGTGAAGGATTTTTCGCTAGCATAGAACTTCAGCCCACTTTGATCAGCTAGATCAAAGAGGCACAGAAAGGAAATGCTAGTATCGACGGAATCAAGCGTCGTATTGGTACATGCAAAGTACCCGGATTCACCGAAGACGAAGAAGGAGTTCTGTGGTACAAAGGACGCCTTTGTGTACCAGCAGATTCTGAGTTGAAAGAAGTGATTCTGAAGGAGGCTCATGATACTCTTTATTCTATCCATCCCGGAGGAACTAAGATGTATCAGGATTTGAAAGAGCAATTTTGGTGGCATAAGATGAAGAGAGAAATCGGAAGTTATATCGCCAAATGTGACATATGTCAGCGAGTCAAGGCGGGACATCAAAGACCCGCTGGATTGTTGCAACCCTTACAGATTCCGAAATGGAAATGGGATTCCGTTGGAATGGACTTTATCACCGGATTTCCTACTTCTAGTAGGGGAAATGACTCTATCTAGGTCATAGTGGACCGATTGTCCAAAGTCGCCCATTTCTTACCCGTCAAGACCACATATCAGAGTTCGAAACTAGCGGAGTTGTACATCGCTAGAATAGTTAGTTTGCATGGAGTCCCCAAGAACATTGTATCGGATCGAGGAACTTAGTTTACCTCGAGATTCTGGAAGAAAGTCCAAGAAGGTTTAGGAACCCGCCTAGATTTCAGCACCGCATATCACCCTCAGACTGATGGACAAACGGAGCGAGTAAATCAAATACTCGAAGATATGCTGAGAGCATGTGTGTTAGAATATGGATGCAAGTGGGAAGACTGTCTACCGTTTGCAGAATTTTCATACAATAATAGTTATCAAGCCAGTTTGCAAATGGCCCCATATGAATTCATGTATGGAAGGAAGTGTCGCACCCCTTTGAACTGGTCGGAAGTAGGAGAGAGTCAGATTTTCGGACCCGACATCATACGAGAAGCAGAAGAGAAGGTTCACAAGATTCGTGAGCACCTCAAGACCGCCCAGTCCAGACAGAAGAGTTACACCGACAAGAGACGTCGAGACCTCGCCTTCAACATAGGAGATTTTGTTTATCTGAAGGTGTCACCATTAAAGGGAATGCAACGTTTCCAACTCAAAGGAAAGTTAGCCCCCAGATATATCGGACCCTTCAAGATCTTGAACCGTCGAGGAGAAGTGTCGTATCAATTTGAACTGCCCGAAGAGATGTCAGCCGTGCACAGTGTGTTCCATATCTCATTACTTCGCAACTGTCTCGAAGTCCCAGAGAAGACCGAAGTGTTCAAGAATATCAATCACTGGACCATAGAGATCAACGATGACCTGACCTATCCCGAAGTACCCATCCATATTTTGGAAGAAGCTTTCCGAACTACCCGAACCCGAAGCATCAAGTTTCTCAAGATTCAGTGGAGCAACCACACAGAAGAGGAAGCTACCTGGGAGCGCGAAGATCATATCAGGACGGAGTTTCCCGATCTTTTCAAATCCTAGGTAATCTTTTCGTCCTTTTTCAAATCTCGGGACAAGATTTTGTTTAAGGGGGGAAGGTTTGTAAAATCCCAAAAATATTAAACTAGAATCATCAAACTCTAATCCCCAAATTTAGGGTTAACAAAAAGTTTTCCAATTAAAATATGAAAGCATTCATATGTGTAGGTATTAAAATATGGATTCTTTTGAATTGCCATGATTATGTGTTTCTTTGCTTGTAAATGGATGCTTAGGTGAAATAAACATCATCTAAACAATTCCCAAACTTTTCTCAAAGACAAGTAAATCAAAACAAATAAAATAAGGGAATGGTCATTTTGACCAATTTAACTCCCATGCCTACTTTGGCTGTCTCAAACATTCAGAACCTAATAGAAACTTTTCTGGATCTTTGCACCCCTTGATTGTACTCATAAAAAAGTATAAAGGCCCACTTTGTGATCATCCAAAAACATTTAAATGCATAGTTTAAGTGACAGTTCAAAATTGAATCTTTATCATATGGGAAGATCCCACTTTTTCAAAAACCACTCAAACAAGCTCAACTTTCAAAACCCAAGCATCTGCAGACTCACTAGCACCAACCTAGCACACCCACCAAAAATCTTTTAAAAATTCAAAACTTGAATTCTTGCGGCCATTTCATCAAACACTTGGCAGAAACAAATCAAACTGGACTAACTTCACTGTTTGGAGCAGTAATTGGGCTAAGCAATGTTCACCATTGATCACCCTTGTCTCCCCCAGTGCCAACCAGTGCTTAGACAAACCCTAGCCCCTACCCTTTGCCCCATGCCATGCCAACCTGATCATCCCCTTGACAGCCGACAATGGCTAGCTAGCCAGAGCAAGCACCAAGCCTAAACAACATGTCTAGGAGGCAGCCAACACCCCACCGCCACTCCCTATCCAGCGCTCGAACCCTGCCAGCCACTGGACCACGCGCACGAACCATGCCAAGCTCGCCAACAACCATGCCGAGCGTGCGCCAGAGCGCCACCCTCGACCGAAGCCCGCAGACCGCACGCAGCCCTCGCCGCGTGCATACGTGATCACCACCGTCCCAGTAACCCCGCAGACACGCTCATTCGCCGCCGTGCGGACCACGCGCGCTGTGCGCCATTAAATCTTCCGTCGGGCACGCGCAGAGCACCATCGCGTTCCGACCAAACCACACCGCCCCACGTCTCGCCACCGTGTCATTGAGCATCGCCAGGAAGCACCGCACCGCCCCTACCGTCGCCCACGCCGATAGCCGTCTGTACCGTCGACCACGACGAGCTCACCTTGCGCCCCGTCGGTCCCCTTGCTCCACTATAAATAGAGGCCACCCCAGCCGAATTGAGCACACCATATCACTCCCCTCTCCTCACTGATCGTGCCACCCCGTTCCCGGAGCAAGGAGAGCAACGCATCGCCGGAATTTCACCGGAGCCCGCCGCTACTTTAGAAGAAGGGAGCCAGCGATTGGAGCCGCCCCAGGAGAAGCTGCCGGTACCAGGAGGTTTGCCGTCGTCGACTTCGTCGTTCGCCCGCCCCACCGACCCTCGCCTGAAGCCCGGTGAGCCCCCAACGACCCCCACTGGCCGCGCTAGGTTTCTGTCTCGCCGGCGTTGCCCAACGTCGATGATGACTCTCAGCCGTTGGATTAGAACCAGATCGAACGCACCACATCGCCCCATACCGCTTCGCACCCCCTCGTCTCACTGACGCGTGGGGACAACCACTTAACCAGCCCGCGTAAGCGCTGTGCTTAGTAGGCCGCCCAGTATCGCTTCCCGCGCAGCACAGCTATTTGAATTTAACCTTTTCCATTTTATTTCAAACACACTTGTGTACCCAGTTTCAAAAATCAACCCAGGTCGATTCAGTGCACCAAATCAAATGAACTAATTTTGTTAGAAAGGTCTAGAAGTGCTGAATCCAAGCCCGTTGGATTCAAGTCATTTGGATCTGTAGATCATCCTTGGTAAAAATAACAAGGCAAAACCTTTTCTGCATTCAAACATTTTTCAAATTAAAACCATAATAAATTTTGAGTTGATTCCAACTCTCAAAAATCACATTCAACCATACCTTTCAAAATATATAAAAATATATAGGTTTAGTTACAGAAATAATGTTCAAGTAATAAAAGAATGCCCCATAGGCATTTCTAGTCACATTATTTAATTAAAATAAAAGTGTAAAACCTTGTTAAATTGTGACACCACTTTAAATCATATTCCCATGGACTAAAATATGTGGTTATGACATGTGTCAACATGATCCCATGTTTGGTTTGGAGAATATTAAATCTTAAGTAGTTTTTCAATGAGTAGAAATTACTTTTCTAAAAATAAAAGGAATTAAACCAAGCCTTAATCTTGTATTGTTAGAGATTATGTTAGATCATCTATAGGACCCTTTTTGTGTGATGATTGCAAGTAGTTAAGTATTATTTGGTGATTGTGTACATCGTATTTATTTATAGACGCTACTACCGACCAAGGATACGAGGAGGAAGGAGGATTCTACGAAGAAGAAGCCGAGGAGAACTTCAGCCATTGTTCTGCACAAGGCAAGCCAATACTTGCAAGCTATTAACTTAGCAAGCCTTACTAATCAAGTTGACCTATGCAAGCTAATACTTCTTGCTACCATGCCAACTATATGCCTTAAAGCATATATGATCATAACCACTTGATAAACCAATCCTAGTTTTACTTGCAAGCTTTATACTTTATTTCTTTATCAAAGCTCTTACATAGAGTTACTGAAATAAATGGTAGATACTAGAAGGATAATTGAAGGTTGCATAAAGAGCTTAAAATTTGGCCTAAGCTAGATAATCTTGATGTCATCCTAAGGCATGAGATTAAACTTAGTTAAACCACACTAGTTTACCACTCCTCATTAGTGCTTACCCCCACTTGTAGATGCTAGTGCTCAGCATAAAACTTGATGAACATTAGATGGGAATACTTGGTGAAAATGGTTATGAAAACCTTAGACTGATGGATCATTCTACTGAGATGTTTTGACATGTGTTTCCGAACACCAGATGATTTATGGTGATGAAAATGTTGAGGCATGAGCCTTAGCCCTTTTAAAAACTGATGGTTGTCTAGATGCGATACCATTCCAATTTTATTGTACAACCACAATACCCGAGAATTGGGTAGGGCTTTACTGGAAACTTATATACCTTAGTATTAGTTCCCTCACAGCCAAGGTCTGAGCTGAGGCTACCTTGTGAAGATTTTCCACCTGTGCAGTACCCAAGATGACAGTTGGTCATGGTTGGGAGGCCAAACTCACAAGAGAGGTGCTTATACTAGGGCGTGTAATTGAAAGGTTAGGATTGATTATCCGCATACTGGGTATGGTGAATTCAGGATTTATTCCTGACGGATGTATCGAATGTTGTGGTGAAAGTGTACAATCTCTGCAGAGTGTCAAACTATTCGAATAGCCTCGTCCGCGGTTATGGACAGTTGGAGTGGCCATACTATTCCCCCGTTAGACTTTTCAAAATGACTTGTGAAATGAATTGAGACTTTGACTTAACCACAACAGGGTTGTGATATGAAATACAAATTCACACTTAGGAGTATAAACTTCAACTAGCTCTCTTGTTTCTGAACTTAGTAGAGATAAATCTGGCTTCTTGCAAAACAACCCTAGAGCCTAGTGTCCTACTACCAAAAACCCCTTTCACTTGTTAGTATTAGTTTGCGAGTACTTAAAGAGTACTCATGGCTTTGTCGCTGGTTATTCCGGTGGCCAGACTATGAAGAGGAGTACCTGGAGGATGGACCCCAGGAAGGTTACGACAACTAGGATCATATCCCATAGTCAGCATTGCCTATGACCCCGAAGATGGAGCTTCGCCTACGCTACCGTTATTGTTACGTATTCCGCTGCTTGAAGTTGTATTAAGAACTGGATCATGAGATCCTATTTGTGTAAGAACTTATGTACGGTTTGTAATGGATGATGTACTACGGTATCCAATTCTGTTATGTCTCGCAAAAATGGTAATCCTGGGATTGCGATGTATGGCATAACAGGCATCTGGGATTAAAAATCCGGGTGTTGACAAGAAGGAAGGCCCATGCCAGATAATGGAAGGCTAAGGTATATTCAAAGACCAACCCGGAGCCTTAGAGTGCTATACATGAAGACTAGTTAGTGTTAGTGTAGGACTCTAGACCCTGTCCGGTTAGGACTCTTCCCTATAACCCTAGATTATGGCGCCTTTATAAGCTGGACCTCTGGGAGCCTTTAGGTCACAACACACAACACCTTGCACAGTGAACCATTCCCTGTAACTCGGTGTATTGCCATTATATTGATTTATAGCAAGAGTCGGATTCTGCCACTTTTGTGGGATCTGGACCTGGGTAAGCTGTGTTACTTCTTACACGCCAACTCGCGCCTTCCCCCACCTCTCTAAACACGCGTTAAGACGAACCTCTATGGCGTACTCGTCGGCAATACCACGATAGTTGGCGCCCACTATGGTCCAAGAGGTGCTTCGAGCTCTACATCGGGCGAGATCTAATCTCTTCGCGGGAACCAGCGACACTATAGCCATTTGGCAATGTTCCAATCATCCCATCCGACGAGTTCTGGATCCTGACGAAGTCAAACCCTACCCGTTGCTCCATTGTTCCAATTGGGGACATACAACTCTTCATCAGCAAAACCGGCTTGGGCTCTAGCTCCCACGAAGCCGGACATGCGTCCAAACCAGCACGGACCGCCTTCGGGTAGGACACGTTTGTGGAAGGATCAAACTTAGATATCTCTTTAGAGTTTTCCAGCTTAGATTGGAAAAATTCAAGGCCCACCCAAACCGCTTCTATGTAGTATATAATGGTGGAAGACCGATGCAAATCCGCTAGGCTCTCCCAAGTGTAAGAACAGCAAAGGTCGCACTTTGTCAGCTCGTAGCCATCTTCGATCTGGCTCATTGCATTTGGAGAGATTGTGAGAACCCCCGTGAGTACCTCGCCAGATGGATAAGGCTGAGGGATGACTTGGAGGGATACCCCAGCAATGACGCGATCTACCACTTCGTCGAACCAATCATGCTCGACACACTTTTTTGGCATACGCTCAGGATGTAACAGGCCACATGAAACCTCACTCTCGCCCGGATAGTAGAGATCATCAACGATTTGCATCAGCCGATGAGCAGTCCCAGGCTAACATCGCCACCGCAGCCAGAAAAGGCAAGCCAACTGACCATGTTTCCTTTGCATCGGCCTCCACCACCTAAGAACTGATGTCTACACACGCTTCTATTCTTGTAGACAATATTGGGCCTCCAAGTGCAGAGGTTTGTAGAATAGCAACAAGTTTCCCTTAAGTGGATTATCCAAGGTTTATCGAACTCAGGGAGAAAGTGGTCAAAGGTATCCCTCTCAAGCAACCCTGGAATCAAGATATAAGAAGTCTCTTGTGTCCCCACCACACCCAATACACTTGTCAGGTGTATAGGTGCACTAGTTCGGCAAAGATATAGTGAAATACAAGTAGTATGGATGACTATAAGACAACGGTGCCAGAAAAGAGCTTGACGGGGAGGAAGAGTCTAAAGGCAATCTGAAATAAAAGTGGCAGCAAGCAAACATGTAAAAAGCTGGTTGTAAACGGTGTTTCAATGCTTAGAAACAAGGCCTAGGTATCATAATTTCTCTAGTGTACACTCTCATATAAATATCTTCTCTTCATAATACTACTCTGAACTACTCTCCGGTTGGACATATCTAATCCACGGTAGGGCTATAATAGCACACCTAAAAGTTCTCATTCCCCATCTAGATAACCCCACACTATCACCTTGAGCGCTATATGGTTCCAACAAACACCACAATTTCATAGAGACAACCAACTCAAAATATAACTCATGACAAGTATTTATGTAATGTTTATCCTAAGTGCCACACGATGTGCACACTGTCACCTTCACACACATGGGGATAGCCGGAGATTAATTAAATCACTTGAGTAGCAGAGTAGATCTATTTGATTACAACGCTCATGACAACAATAAAATCGCGCACAGAGAGAGATGAACACATAGCTACTGGTAGAGCCCTTAGCATCGAGGGAGAACTACTCCCTACTCATCATGGGAGTCAGCAACGGCGATGGAGATGGTGGTGGAGATCGATGGAGATGGCTCCAGGGGCAATTCCCCGTCCCGACAGGGTGTCGGAACAGAGACTTCTATCCCCCAAATCTCCCCTTCGGTGGCTGTGGCATTGCGGACCTTTTCCCGGCAGGGTGTCCCAAGGAGACGTATATGTAGGCGAAAGGGCAAGATCGGTGGAGGCCCGAGGGGCCCACACCAGGGGCTAGCACGGCCAGGGGGACCTGCGCCACCCCTAGGTGTGGCCGCCTCGTTGCGCCTCCTCGTCTCTCCTCTGGACTCCGTGTCTGCTCCGGTAAAATATTGACTTTGGCTTTTGTCCCGTCCAATTCCAAGAATATTTCTTTTCTGGCTTTTCTGAAACCAAAAACAACAGAAAACAGGCAACTGGCTCTGCAGCATCTTGTTAATAGGTTAGGCCCAGAAAATGTATAAAAATACCTCAAAGTGCAGACAAAACATAAGAAAGTTGATATAAAACAAGCATGGAGAATCAAAAATTATAGATACATTTACGACGTATCATGCATCCCCAAGCTTAACTCCTGCTCATCCTCTAGTAGGTAAGTGATAAAATGAATAATTTTTGACGTGACATGCACCATCACAATCTTGATCAAACCATTTGCAGAGTATTGAAATCTGGGATCAAAGTACTCTAAACATGAGCATGAAAGATGAAGTTCCAAGAATAAGACATAGCAACTATGTTGCAACATGGAAGGATACAAACAAAGATCATGAATGACAATTCACTGAAAGACGTTTGTTTGTTTCACATATAGAAAACATAGCATAGTGGTATTCAGCTTGTCCCTCATAGAATAGCAAAACATAAATGCACAGGACACCTTCAAAGTTTATAAGGGTGACTAGATACAAATAGTTCAAGAAGAAGCAATATCAACATTATGAATCAATCAATAAGTTTTGGGACAATGCACATAATACTAAGAATGACAACTATGCTCTCTTAATTGGTGCATAAAGATAGAAGGTGGAGACTCAATATAAAAGTAGGAAGATAGGCCCTTCACAGGGAAGCATGGATTTCAAGTTTCATAAAGAGCTTCCAAAAATTATGGTACTTATTAGCTTTCAGCTCTCATTGCCCCTATCATAAGCATCTTGAAGTGATTGAGGTTAAAGTGAACAAAGTATGGACTATATGCTTGACAAATCATATGTTGTCAATCTCATGTACCTTGAGTACGAGGGTCATTCCTAATGCTACTCAACTTTAGTGACAAGAAATTTCTTGTCATTGTAAGTATATGTGTATCATAGAGAACCGCCAACGGGGTACCCCTTGCCCCATGACACAGGAGCTATCCCATATCAAAATGACAAGGCAACAGACAGTGAGCATCTCAGCAATCTTCTTATTTACCATGGGTATGGTGCTATATTTTTTTCTTTTTCTTTTTCTCTCTTTTTTTATATATTTTTTTCTCTGAAGATGCTTCATAGATTGCTCACTATGGTGATGATGCAAGTTTCCACCATGATTAGGTATGGCTTAGGCTAGCCGCCAGGCGTTTATCTAACACATATATAATACTCCATGAACTTACAAGCTCCCGTTTTATTTCACACCGCCGACATCCATAAACAAAAGAGCATGATATCAATTGGGTAGATATTTACAGGTGTTGAAAGCTTTCCCCGTAACAAGACGGTTCTACTAATTCCCAACTTATAAGTGCAAGCATATACAACATAGATGACACAATGGTTCAAGTTTAATAGGGGCAAGAAAAATAAAGTGTGACATCAAGTTTGTGTGAGCTTTAATCACTAATTTTCACATAACAAGTTTAATTTGGAAGATAGATAAAACAAGAATATACTTGGAATGGTGTAACACACCATGCATAGGAATTTATAGTGGACACTTTGGAATAACTTGGTTTCTTTGGAGTTGGATGCATGAGTAGAGCTTACCCAATACAAGTGGAGGCTAGCAAAAGACTGGGAGCAACCAACTAAGAGAGCAATAATGGCCATAATCATGTAGAGCGAAAAAACATTATCAATCAAAGCATAAAGTGGTATCACAAGTCAAAAACTAAATGATCATAGAGGCAAAGGTGACTAGTTCATAGTCATAACATGTTGTGACCATGTGCCAAGTCAGCCCAAATAAAGCATCAAAGGAGAATACCACAATATTATGCTTTTGTATGCGAAAACAATGCATGATTCTTTCAAGGCACATTAAGAAATCTCAATTGTTTGGAACAAGTCATGCTACAGAAAAAATCACTATGCATAAGGTCAAAGCAAAATCTAGCATGCCATGATAAAGTCTAGGCCACGGTCAAAACAAGCTCCTTTTTGTTCCACTTAAGCATGAAGCTTCCTACTCTTTTTCCAACAACAATCGACTTATTTGAAGTAACTCACAAAGATAATAATCAATAAATATCAGTGAGCTTGTCTCGCAAATACACAAAGAAGAAATAAAAAGTTCTAAGCTGAAAGCACAAGACAACTAAGGCTAAACACAGTGCTAGCAAAAGAGAACACTCACAAGACAATAAGAATAAAAAACTAGAGTGTTCTAGGCAATGAAAATAGAGTGTGTCTCTCTCCAAAATAAGTGTGTTGGGATCCAACCAAATTATTGCAGCAAACCAAGCAAAAGAAAACTAAAAACTAAAACAAAGATGCTCCAAGAATAACACAATAGTGCATGAAACAATAAAAATGAAGTGTCTAGAAAGAGACCTGAGATTTTATTGATGAAGAAGGGGGTGCCTTGGGCATCCCCAAGCTTTGACGCTTGTACCTCCTGAATATTTATTGGGGTGACACGGGGTGGCATCCCCAAGTTTGAGATTTTGTCCATTCTTCATCTCATTATATCATTCTTCCCCTACACTTGAAAATTTCCTTCATACAAAACTTCACACAATCTTCATTAGCAACAACAGTGCATTCAAAATAATAAACCTTTGGGTTTAGTTTCAACACAGAAAAACTTTCATTAAAAACACAATATACTGTAGCAATTTCTTTAAAAAGCTCAATTTACCAAAGAGAACTAAAAAAGAAATCGATAAGAGGCAAATGCAAATAAAGGCAAAAATCTATCAAAACAGACCAGCAGGTAAACACCGATTTTTTTGAAGACCTTCTGTTTCTCAAATCGAAAAGTGTTGAACTAACGAAAGTTAGATAACAACATGGGGCATTTAATCAGAAAATTACAGCTAAATCTGACATAAAGAGATTTTCACGAATTTTTATAGTGAAGCACAAAAATATGTTTCGGGACAACAACATCCCCAAATCTTACTTCTCTCTCATTAGAGATTATTCTTGGTACAAAAATCACACAAAAAGGATAAGGAGAGGTTATTACAGAAGTAATAACTCCCAAGACTCAACTAAAACTATTGTGTAATCTCCCAAGAAGTATTTTTCTTTAACGCCTTTTAGTTAGGCATGCTAATTTTGATGATGCTCAAAACAAAATATGAATTGAAGTAAAAGAGAGCATCAAGAAGCAAATTCAAAACACATTTAAGTATAACCCACTTCCTATGAAAAATAATCTTGTAAAGAAACTAGTCATGAAAGAACAAAGCAACAAGCATAGGAATGCAAAACAAGTGCAACTTCAAAATTTTCAACATAAAGAGGGGAAACTTAATATTATTGAGATGCATAAAACCATGTTTCCCTCTCTCATAATAACTTTCAGTAACACCATGAATAAAATTAACAATATAACTATCACATAAAACATTCTTATCATGAGCCACATGCATAAAATGATTATTACTCTCCACATAAGAATTGTCATTCTTATTAATTGTATTGGGATCAAATTCAACAAAATAGCTATCATTATTATTCTCATCACCATAATCATCAAATATAGGAGGCATATTGTAATCATGATTAATTTTCTCCTCAATAGTAGGTGTACTAAAAATATCATATTCACCATTGTAATCATCATATGTTGGAGGTATAGTACCATCATAGCAAATTTTCTCCTGAATACTAGGTGGACTAAAAATATCATATTCATCATTGTAATCATCATATATTGGAGGTTTAGTATCATCATAGAAAATTTTCTTCTCTAAAGCTGGGGAACTAAAAAGATCATTATCATAAAAAATAGCTTCCCCAAGCTTAGTGTTTCCATAGCATTAGCAATAATGGTGTTTAAGGAATTCATACTAATACCATTGCTATTAGCATGCAAATAAAGTTCCATAGGTTTTTAAATTTTCTCTTCAAACACTTCATGTCCTAACTCAAGATAAATACTATAAAGCTCTCTAATTTTTTGGTTGTTTTCTAGAAAACAAGAAACAAAAAGATATAATTACAGAATCTAAAGGACATAACTTCAAGCACTCACACACCAGCAACATTACTAGAAGATAGTTTAGTAGCCAGAGGATGTGAGTACCTTTTACCTTACCTCCCCGACAACGGAGCCAGAAAAGAGCTTGATGTCTACACACGCTTATATTCTTGTAGACAGTGTTGGGCCTCCAAGTGCAGAGGTTTTTAGAACACCAGCAAGTTTCCCTTAAGTGGATTACCCAATGTTTATCGAACTCAGGGAGGAAGTGGTCAAAGGTATCCATCTCAAGCAACCCCGCAATCAAGATACAAGAAGTTGCTTGTGTCTCCAACACACCCAATACACTTGTCAGGTGTATAGGTGCACTAGTTCGGTGAATAGATAGTGAAATACAAGTAGTATGGATTACTATAAGACTACGCTGCCAGAAAAGATCTTGACGGGGAGGAAGAGACTAAAGGCAATCTGAAATAAAAGTGGCAGCAAGAAAACATGTAACAGAAAGGGTTGTAAACGGTGTTTCAATTCTTAGAAACAAGGCCTAGGGATCATACTTTCACTAGTGGACACTCTCATATAAATATCTTCTCTTCATGAAACTACTCTGAACTACTCTCCGGTTGGACAACTCTAATCCACGGTAGGGCTATAACAGGACACCTCCAAGTTCGCATTCCCCATCTAGATAACCCCACCCTGTCACCTTGGGCGCTAGATGGTTCCAACAAACACCACAATTTCATAGAAACAACCAACTCAAATATAACTCATGACAAGTATTTATGTCATCTTTAGCCTAAGTACCACACGGTGGGCACACTGTCACCTTCACACACGTGGTGATAGCCGAAGATTAATTAAAGCACTTGAGTAGCAGAGTAGATCTACTTGATTACAAAGATCATGACCACAATAAGATCATGCATAGAGAGAGAGATGAACACATAGCTACCGGTAGAGCCCTTAGCCTCGAGGGAGAACTACTACCTACTCATCATGGGAGTTAGAAACGGCTATGGAGATGGTGGTGGAGATCGATGGAGATGGCTCCGGGGGTAATTCCTCGTCCCAGAAGGGTGCCGGAACAAAGACTTATGTCCCCTGAATATCCCCTTCGGTGGCGGCGGTGCTGCGGACCTTTTCGTGGATTTCTGCTCGCATTAGGGGGACCCGCTCTACCCCTAGGTGTAGTCTCCTAGTTGCGCCTCCTCATTTATCCTCTGGACTCCGCGTCTGCTCTGGTAAAATATTGACTTTGGATTTCGTCCCGTCCAATTCCGATAATATCTGGCTTTTCTGAAACAAAAAACAGCAGAAAATAGGAAACTGGCACTGCAGCATATTGTTAATAGGTTAGTCCCAGAAGATGTATAAAAATACTTCAAAGTATAGACAAAACATAAGAAAGTTGATACAAAACAAGCATGGAGCATCGAAAATTATAGATACGTTTACGACGTATCAAGAACCTGGCGCTCCATCTGACTCAGTCTTAGAAGCACTCTACATCGACATCAGCGTGAACTCGGAGGAGCTTGAGGCCAACTCATAAGAACTAGACAGTGCCATGAAGGAGATCAAGGAGGATATTGAGCGCGAGGAGCGCTCCGACAAGGCCGTCAGTTCCCATCCGCAAACTAGAGCGGATCAGCTGAAAGAAGGTGATGCCAGTGTGGTGGTATTGTCGACGAGTACGCCATGGAGGGGTCCTCACAGTGCGTGTTTAGAGACGTGGGGGAAGGCGTACGGTTGACAGGTACGAGGTAACACATCTTACCCAGGTTCAGATCCCACGACGGCGGCGGAATCCTACTCCTGCTATAAATCACTATAATGGCAATACGCCGAGTTACAGGGATTGGTTTGCTATGCGAGGTTGTGTCTAGTTGTGCCCTAAAGGCTCCCATAGGCCTGACTTATATAGTCTCCAGGTCCTAGGGTTACAGGGCGAAGTCCTAGACGGACAGGTTACAGAGTCCTACACCGTGTATCACTAGTCTTGTGTGTCTTGTACTCCAAGGCTCCGGGTAACCGTAGCCTTCCTTTATCCGGCATGGGCCTCCCTTCTGGATCCATCTAACTGGGCCGCCTAGTAGGCCATGGGCCATGCTACCAACTGTGGGCCACCCGGGTTATCCGGATAGAGGACATGCTATGAGGATACCCATATAGCATATCCCCAACAGTATCTCCCAGAGAACTCCGAGATCTTGTGCCGTCTTGCCTCTTCACATTGAATGCTCCGTCCAGATGGATGTCGGCAAATCGTCAAGCAACATCTTGTAGTCCTCCCAAAGAACCCTGCAAGGTTTTCTCTGTCTTCAACTTGTAAGTCGGAGAATTGCTGAATCTTCTATCGTACTCTTTCGTAGCCGGATTGGATCCGTCTATGCCGGAATCTTCCGATGTGATGGTTCATCAGCCTATAATAGCTAGGGTGACGTAGACATAGGTCACCAACGCCTCGAAACTCACACATGTAGAGAATGCAATCATGTCCACTTTTCCCGCGCGAGCGATACGAACCGTTGGCGGAGACGGTTGGTGCGTGGCGAAATTTCCGCGCACGTCTCCGCGCACGTCGTCTATGCGGCAACCATTCGATCAAGCTGCACGAATCTTGATACCAGAGACCATAAATAGTAACTGTGGTGGAAAATTTACTTTTTCACCTCATTCTCCTCTGCATCGTCTTCTTCCTCTAGCGAGCGACTCCTCGAGCTTTTTGCGCAGCGTGCGAAAAATCCTAGCTCCCCAATCTTCCCCAGTCACCAGCGAACACACCCAATGGCCAGCAGCAGCTCCTCCCCTTCCATGGCGGCGTCAGGCGAAGCCGGCGAGCTCCATTGTCGTGCCTCTAGAGGACCTAGTCATCCCTAGGTCCGCGGTGGTCGAGGCCACGGGCGGTGACCATAATCCAGCGGTGCTAGAGCTGCTGGAGGAGGAGAACAACTCACACAAGGGCGACTGGCGCGGTTCGGATATCATGGACCGCGACATCAAAGAACTGATCAATGAGGGCTACCTCCCCGCGACGAAGGGGCTCGCGTGGCAGACGGCGCCGGCCGGCGAGGTCACACCTTCTCCTCAAGCCGGAGAAAAAGTGTACCTCAAAGCGCATATGGTACGCGGCGTCTCCCTGCCCATCTCCAACTTTTTCCTTGCTGTCCTGAATCATTATCGAGTACAGCCACAAAACCTATCCCCTAATAGCATCTTAGCACTTAGCAATTATGGGGCGCTATGCGAGGGTTATTTAGGGATTAGGCCTAGGCTAGAACTCTTCATATATTTCTTTACCGTCAAGCGTGAAGCCGGAGCCGGTAAGGACGAGCTCAAAAATTGTGGCACCATTAGTTTTAAGATTCGGCCTGGCCGGCGATTCCCCGACATAGTCGTCCACGAGTCCTGCAAGAACTGGCAACGTACTTACTTATACGGCCCAGATATCCCTCTGTCCAGCCGAGAAGTAACGGACACGGACTTCATCGATGGAGCTGCCGCTGAAGCCCCGACATGGAGATCCCAAGCCTCCCTTCCCTTCGACATCGACGCTTCCCACGCTATAAGGTGGATATAGTGGTTCTTAGAGACGGGTCTAACCGGATTGGACCTAGCCATGTGCTGGTTCATCAGGCGAATCCAGCCTCTGCAGCACCGCTTGAAGCTGATGCACGAGTATTCCAACGATGGAAGGGATAGCCTCCGCATCTCCGAGGATAACTTCTCGAGGGACTCCGTCAAGCTTCGCCTCAAGGACATCATCAAGGTGAAGGATAGGAAGAGTGGCTTCACCATCACCTACGACATGTTCATAGAGAGCAAGTGCTCAAAGGTAACTGTATATTTTCCGTGTATGACATATACTCCAGCTCTTCCGTCTAGCAATTACCATCTCATCTAACACGGTGGCATCTCACTTAACAGCTTAGCGATCTATAAGAGGATAGCATGGCTGTCCAAATCTATGATCCAAAGATGAAGGAAGTCACGGTAGTGTCTGACGACAATGTTCCGTTGTCGCGAAAGCGGAAGAGCTCCACCTCTGATGCTAGCGACAGAGGCAAGAAGAATAAAGTGAAGGGTGGAGCCTCCAAGAAGACTACCGCCGCCCTGGAGGCAGAGAAAAGAAAATTTACTGGGATCCCCTTTGGTAAAGCACCCCCTCTTGTGTAAGATTATTTCTCTCCGACATTGTCCATTTGTCTGTCTTGTTCCCATACTTATGCATTTTGCACGTTTCAGGAAGAAAGCCACAACCAGCTTGAAGAAGACCTCCTAAACTTTGGGGGATTCTAGAACCATCAAGGATAAGCTGCATCGCGACGTATCTCCCGCCATCGCCCCTGTCACTCCCGTCATCCAGCCCTCGTCTGCTCCAACAAGCTCTCAAGCTAAAGAAGCATCTGGCCCTTCCGTCATGGAAGTGGACTCAGGTGCCTCCATAGAGCTCGCTGTTGTCGGCGAACAGGCGACGCAGGAAAGTGTCGCACACCAAATGGTTGAAGCTCTGGCTAAGGATGCCATGGGTAGCGGTAAGGCGGTGGTGGACGGTGGTACATCTGCCAAAGGCGGCGCCTCTGCACCCAAGAAGACCATAGAGTTTCCGAAGATAGTCTATCCAGCGGTTACGCCGGGTAGCACTTCTCTGGTTCCTGGTGCGGCGCCGACATCTCCAACGTGCGGTCTCGAGGAGCTTCTTCGGCAAACATAAATCTTGCAAGGAAACAGTGTATCCTTCGGCAAGTTGCTGGATGAGAGTGCTACCAACCTCAAGATAATTGCACTTGTAAGTTTTATTTGCCTTCTGCATTTCATATGAGTATCCCACTGTAGCCCCCGATGATTTAGACGGAAAACCATAGGCCTTTGCGTTTAAATGCTCTAAAAGTGACTAAGCCAGAAAACATCTCACTTTAGCCCCCAAGCATATAGTTTGAATGAATTATTCCGAGTAGATGCTTTAATAGTAGCATACGCAGTGTTTATAAATTTCCATACTGTAGCCCCCACGTTTCTAGTTGTAACTGAATTAGTTCCGACTAGATGCTTAAAGAGAAACTAAGCATTCATTTGAGTTAAAAAACTTTATACTGTAGCCCCCAGGCTTCTAATCGAAAACTGAATTAGTTCCGACTAGATGCTTAAAGAAAGACTAAGCATATTGCTAAGTTAAAAACACTCTTGCTCTAGCCCCCTAGCGTCTAGGCGGAAATTTTCCGGCTAGATGCTCCAATAAGACCGAACAAGGTTTAACCTTATTATTTCCATATAATGAGAATGCTCGGAGGGGCATGGCCAACGACAAATACCAGAAGATGCGCGCGGACTTGGAAGCTGAAAAGGGTAAAACTGCCTTCTTGAAGGAACAGATCATCAAGAGCAAGTGTCTGTTTTTCCTTTCTTTTTCGTATTCCAACTTGATCTTTTGTATTCTCCGAGTACTCACTCTGTACTTTTCTTTCTCTGACTTGCAGAAACCATTTCCAAGGCCAAGGATATTGTCGAGCAATCCAAGCATATTCAGCAACTGGATAGCGAAAACAAGATCCTTAAGCAGGAGAGGAATGACATGCTGAAGATGCATGAAGAATCAATGAAAGCCCTGCAAGACTCCACCAACAAGGATATGAACGGCTTGAAGGAGGAAATCGCGATCTTAAAAGATCAGAAGAAAGCTGCTGATGAGCAGAATCAACGCCATCATGAAGCGCACAAGCTCCTCCAACAAAAAGGGGACTCCATGGCGGAGACTCTCTAGCAGGCTGAGGATAGCCTCTTAAGTAAGTAACTCTCCGTCTTGGATTTCTATAGTTTAGATACTCTGAATTTTGCGAACTCATGCACTCCCTTGTCGGAAATTCACAGCTCCTATGGGTTTAACCCGGTCGCCTCTTCCACCAAAAGAATGCATGGTCCTTGCCGGCAACTTTATCAACACCGCCATCGCGTAGACCAAAGATATTGCCAAGGCCCTCCAGATTAACATCAAGGCAGTGGATTCTATGGAGAAGTTCTCGGAGATCCTGCACCGAGCCCTCTAGCATATCTCAAGCTGGAAAGCTTCATGTGCACGGGCCGATGCCAGGATGGCATTGTCAATGGTGAAGGCACACTACAAGAATGCCGACATCGACACGGTAACCTCTGGTATCCCCGACATAGACGATGAAGGCCATAAGATAAATCACGAATCTATCTTGGCGTCGCTCGCGGGTTATGACACCAGAGTCGTCGAGTTGGTCGATGTTAACGTCTTTGTCCCCCTGAAAACCATTGAAGACAAGAGCCAAAGCTCCTTCGAGTCCCTCAATACTGCCAACTTCGAGGGTGACTCTCCTGCTGCCGATGATGTTGCTTCCAAGTCGCCTGCCCTGAGGAATAAAAACAACTTATAATATTTGTTTCCTCTGTAATGTGTTATGTGAAAAAAAACTATGTGTTAACTTAAGGCGGAAAACAATGGTGTATGTCCTGCTACTTAAGAACTAGTATATATTTTTAAGCAAGTGCTGGCTTATCCATTACTTTGGTTTTTATGCTTGAATTTTCGTGAGTCAGAAGACTCGTTGTCAGAACCATGCGCTCAGGTGATACCCAATGGCACCATAAATAACCTAAGGACAAAATCACCGACAATAAGTGCCAAAAGTCACTACTCCAGAATCCACATAAAAACGACAAAAAATGTGTAGACCAGAGAACTTAAGCTAACTCCCGTAGGCAGAATTTTCACAAGTGCAAACGCAAAACTTGTGCATAGAGGTTTTATACTATCCAAAAATGAACACTAAAGGAGGTAAAAGCCTCAGAAATATGAGTGAACCAAAGAGCTTTATTTCATTGATCATATAAGAGATACACGATAGATAAAAAATGCTAAGTGTAGAAAGGATGTAGTTGTGCTATGTTCCATGGCCGATCAAGCTCCGGGTAGTCATCATCCGGGTCACGTCGCTTACGCTTATGATCCAGGTTGGGTCTATCCTTCAGTTCACGTTTGTCAATGAGGTAGTAAGACCCATTGAGTAGCGCCTTGCTTATGATAACGGTCCTTCCCATAGCGGGGATAATTTGTGTGACTTCTTCTGCTTAAGTCGGAGCACCAGATCCCCCTCTTTAAATGAGCAATGCCGAACGCGGCGACTATGGTAGCTGTGTAGCTTCTGCTGGTAGATGGCAGATCTTTGGCATGCCAAAACACGCTCCTCCTCGAGAAGGTCCGCATCTAGGCGTCTGGATTCTTTAGCATCATGTTCGTTGTAGGCGGCAACTCTTGGTGCATCGTGAAGGATGTCGGAAGGTAGGATGGCTTCCGCTCCAAATACCATGAAGTAAGGGGTGTAGCCGGTGGATCTATTGGGTGTAGTTCATAAACTCCACAACACAGATGGGAATTCTTCCGCCCAGGCTCCAGCTGCTCTATGTTGTGGTGCCTGAAGACGTGGCTTGATTCCCTACAGAATTAATCCATTGGCTCGCTCAACCTGACCATTGGACTGTGGGTGTGCCACAGATGCAAGATCAAGTCGGATGCCCTTATCCCAACAATAAGCCTCCACTTCTCCGAGTGACAAGTTGCTTCCATTGTCGGTAATAATGCTATGTGGGAGACCAAATTTTACCACTAGATCCCGGACAAACCTAAGGGCAGTTGCCCCGTCAAGATTTCTAATGGGTTTAGCTTCTATCCATTTAGTGAATTTATCAAATGCTACTAGCAGATGCGTAAATCCACATGGTGCCGTTTGTAACGGTCCCACCATGTCTAGCCCCCGGACCACAAACGGCCAAGTTATTGGTATTGTTCACAATTCTTCAGCAGGAACATGTGGTTGTCGGGCATAATACTGGCATCCCATGCACGTCTCCACCAGCATGTCGGCATCCACCTTCGCGGTCAGTCAGTAGAATCCTTGCCGGAAGGCTTTCGCGACCAAATATCGGGGAGTGGCGTGACGCCCGCAATCTCCGAGATGGATTTCGCGTAGGATTTTAATACCTTCTTGCTGGGAAAAACACTTAAGGTATACACCAGTAGTGCTTCTTTTGTAGAGCTGTCCATTGATTATGGTATATCCCTTTGCTCATCATACTATTTGCCGTCTTTGGACTTCGTCGTCAGGCAAAGTTCCATGTTTGATATATTCCATGAATGGTTTTGTCCAAGCCGGAGGGACCATTGCCACCATGTGGACGAAAGAGTCTACTCTGTCCGGTTTGTCGATGTCTGCTCCCTTCACGGATGGCGTCCGTAGATGCTCCAGGAAAACTCCAGGCAGAATTTGCTTGCGCCCTGATCCAAGCTTAGACAGCAGATCATCCGCTTTGTTTTGCTCCCTAGGTACATACTTGACCTCGTAGCCCAAGAAGCTCTTGGCTATCTCGTCCACTTCGTCTTGATATGCCGCCATCATAGGGTTCGGTGCATTCCAGGTTCCAGCAACCTGTGGGGCAACCAAGTCGGAATCTCCATAGCAAACTATGCATTTTATGCCAATATCCTTGGCTACGCGTAATCCGTGAATGAGTGCTTCATACTCCGCCATGTTGTTCATAGCCTCGAAGTGGATTTGTAGAACGTAGTGTAGCTTGTCTCCAGTTGGTGACTGTAGAAATACACCAGCCCCCGAGCCAATGAGCAGCTTTGATCCTTCAAAGTGCATCACCCAATATTCTGGTTCCGGCAATGGGGTAGCATCTGGCATCTTCGTCCAGTCTGTGATAAAATCCTCCAAGGCTTGTGACTTGATAGCGTCACGTCTCTTGTAGGTGATCTTGAAGGCGGCAAGTTCAATGCCCCACTTTGCGACCCTTCCTGTAGCGTCGCTGTTGTTGATGATGTCGGACAGTGGAGTCTTGCTCACCACTGTTATGGGGTGCTCCTAGAAATAGTGCCTCGGCTTCCAAGAAGCAAGGAATACTCCATAAGCTATCTTCTGGTAGTGCGGGTAACTCTGCTTGGACTCCATCAAGACTCGATTACATAGTAAACTAGTCGTTGAACTCCGTGCTCATAGCTTGGCTCCCTCCGCTCTACCACGACGACGATGCTGATTACCCGGTTGGTGGCTGCCATGTAAATTAACATGAGTTCTCCAGGCTCGGGAGCTGCAAGGATAGGCACTAAGGAAAGAATCTCTTTAAGCTGCTTCAATGTTGCATCTTCTTCGTCCGTCCACGTGAATTTGTCCGCCTTCTTCAGCAACTTGTACAGCGGCAGAGCCTTCTCTCCCAGTCGGCTGACTAACCGGCTAACTGCTGCAACACAACCTGTTAGTCGTTGTATGTCCTTTAGGCATGTCGGATGGTTTATGTTTAAGATGGCATTGATTTTCTCCGGGTTAACCTCGATTACATGCTAGGAAACGATGAAACCCAACAATTTTCCGGCTAGAACCCCGAAGACGCACTTCATAGGGTTAAGCATCATGTTGTATTTCCGGATATTATCAAATGTTTCTTTTAAGTCGAAGATTAAATCGTTTGATTTTTTAGACATCACCGCTATATCGTCCACATAGGCGTGAACATTCCAACCAATTTGATCGTGTACGCAACGTTGCATTGTCCTCTAGTACATAGCGCCTGCGTTTTTCAGCCCAAAGGGCATCGTAACATAGCAAAATGTGCCGTACGGTGTAGTGAACAAAGTGGCCAATTGGTCCGACTTCCTCATCTTGATCTAGTGGTATCCTGAGTATGCATCAAGAAAACACAAAAGCTCCGAGCCAGCCATCGATTCAATGACTTGGTCAATGCGAGGCAAAGCAAACGGATCTTTGGGGCATGCTTTGTTCAAGCCGGTGTAATCAACGCACATTCCTAATTCTTTTGTTCCCTTTTTGGGGACAAGTATAGGATTGTCCACCCATTGGGTGTGAAGGACTTCTCGGATAAAACTAGCCTTAAGTAACCTAGCTATCTCTTTGCCTATGGCGCGTCTCTTCTCATCTCCAAAGCGTCGTAGAGGTTGCTTCACTGCTTTGCATTTTGGATCAATGTCTAAGCTATGCTCGCCAAGTTCCCTAGGTACACCTTTTATGTCGGCAGGTTGCTAGGCAAAGATGTCCCTATTCTCACGGAGGAACTCGACGAGCGCACTTTCCTATTTGGGATCCAGGTTTGTCCCAATGGCGGTGGTCTTGGAGGCATCGCCCACCACAAGTTCCATCGGCTTGGTCTGGATGGCGGCCTGGAATGCTAGAGCAGAGTCGGAAATCTGCTTCTTCGACGCGGGCATCTTCGAGGCATCGACCTTGCTCTGGATCTCCTTGAATTCTTTGCTATAGAGGACAACTTCCGTGTAGGTTGCTTCTCCAATCTCGCAGTCCCTAGATTTGGCAAAGCTTCTGGATACGGTGATGACACCGTTTGGTCCGGGTATCTTGATTTTGTTGTAGACGAAGCATGGCTTGGCCATGAAGGTGTGGAATATGTCGCGACCGAATATGACATGGTACATGCTTTTGAAGGGGACCACCTCAAAGATCATGCACTCTTGGCGGTAATTATTAACATCGCCAAAGGCTACCTGAAGTGTGATACACCCAAGGGACCGAGCCTCCTGACCAGGAAGTACACCGTGGAAGATGGTGTTGGTCCGCCTTAGGTTTGCCTCCGTCAAGTTCATCTTCTGCAGTGTATCTAGGTACATGATGTTGATGCTGCTTCCACTATCCACCATACATTTGGTGAACTCATTGCCGTTAATCAAAGGGTTGATGACCATGGCGTATTGGTTCTCTATAGGGATGAGGTCTGGGTGATCCTTCCTGTCCCAACTAATTGGAATCTTCGACCAGTGCATGAACTGGGGAACTGGGGTAGAGTAGCCATCAGGATCCTCATAGAGGTCTTCTGTTGTCGGATGGTGGGGGTGCCAAGGAAAGTATGGAAAACTGCCGCCTTCTTCTCGAAGGGGAACTTGCCTTTGCCGACGCTCTTGGCGGCGTGCTTGGGGTCAACATCCTCGTCCATATCACTTGAATCCTTGTACTCCTCCTCCTTCTTCTTCCCCTTGCCCTTGCCTCGTGGTCTGTTCTTCCGACTTTGCTTGTAGCCGGACTCCAGGTCCTCCTTGAAGTTGTTGACGAACTTGAAGTGTCGATTGGTATGGGTGGCCTTGCCGTTGACATCGAGATGTACGAGGCACGGCATATCGCGGTACTCCTTGTAGGTTTGGGGAACGCGGAGCACGACATATCTCCAGCTCGAAACCCTAACCCTGTTGGACCCCGTCGTTTGCCGCCGCTCTGACCATCCCCGAGCTCCGCTGAGCATGCTGGAAGAACCACCCCGCCGTGCTGATCTTATCTGGCAAAGGAATCGAGCTGGGGAAGCCGCAATCGGCTGCATCGTGATCATCTGTCCGAGCTCCGGCCGCCGCCTCCGTTGTCGATTCCGGCCACACTCGACCTCACCTACCATCTCCGACCGTCTCTTCATGCTGCTGGTGAGCATGCGGTGCTCAAGCACCACTTCGTTGCCTCCCTCCCTCTCTGGTTCGCTCTACCAATGAACGCCGCCGTGCGCCGCCACCGAACGTGGTTGCACAGGTTGCTCCGGTGACCATCCGCGAGCGGCGCCGCCACTAGTTGGTCCAGCGCAGTGCCTCATGTCGAACACGCCTCCTCTCCCAGCCCTGCACGTCCCCTCTTGCCACTCCTCGCCGCCGTCTGGCCCATTGGCTGGCGAGCCGACGTGGCGCCACCGTGGCGTCCATGTGTCGCTGACGTGGGTGCTGACCAAGGCCCGCCAGCATGGCCTACCGACCTAGCCCAGGCCCCCATCAGTCAGTGACTATGGGTAGCCTCTGCCCCGGTGAAAAACAACCCCCACCCCTCTGCTGATGTCAGCCTGGCGCAGTAAAGGTTTTTAATTGGTTTAATAATTTCAGAAAATCAATATAAACTTGTAAATTCAATATCTTTTTAAATTTAAGTCAGAAAAATACAAATAATATATCAAAATGTTCAGAAAAATGAGAACTATCTATATAAGCTATAATCATGCATTGTTCAACAACTTAAATTACAAGTATAATTAGAAGAACATAGTAACCTCTCTCATATACATCCAGAGTTTCCCCGAGTTAGCGTTTATACCCCTCGGAACCCCGATTAAATTGTCGAGCATGTTTTAGGGTTTAAATTCAATACAATTCAACTTGTTATATCACCATCCTTGCTTGATCATTCCATCAATGCCATGTGTTGATTGTTTTCATTTCTTTCCGGTTTTTGGTTCTTCCTCGGTAGAATACGATATCGAGATCGAGATCAAGATCAAAGCCCGAGGACAACACCATCGAAGATTGAAGATCAAAGAACAATACATGACCAACTGTAACCAAGTCAAGTACAAGGATCCCGAACATCTGCTTATCCGTTATCAACTGGCAAAGGCAAGCATAGCCCCACCACGATATAATCCTGTGGTTTCGAAAGCATTTCAGTTCCTGCCATGATGCATACGATTCTACTATGGTCTTTTATCGATAGATAGATTATCCTATCTATTGCATACTCCCTTTGACCTTATATTACCTGATCCACTGCTCCTAGTATAACTAGGTTTGGCTTGTGTGCACTGCTAGAGCTTATATCTGTGTCCTGCTTAGCCATGTTTAGCTGTTGCGTCTGGTTCATCCAGATGATGTATTAGATGCAGATAATCTAGTATGACAGGAGAACATGATAAGATGAGATCAGTGATATGAGATTAAACATGCTAAGGCTTGTATGGGAGGCCATAGTGGGATGTGGTTTTTCTAGTCCCATGCGCGCCACCCTTAGGACCCTAGGTTCTTACCTCTTGAACCAAGACGAGCGTACAACCACACGGGGTAAATGGGGACCCCATGATTGACTAACTTGCCTAGTAGATTCCATGAGTCACATAGTTCGGGCGTTCCATTCGACATGCATTATGGATCTTATCGAAGGCGATGAAGGAGGTGCATTCATAACAGGTAGGTAAGCGTGGCCGGGGTTGCTTGGCATTGATGGATCCCCTGGTGAACCAACCTCGCCTCACATCTTTAAGTACCGGCTCCGGGATTTGACCCGTTACGGCGGAACCATACTTATTGCGTGACTCATGGTCTCGGTGAAAGCAAGGTAAAGGTCGTGTCCAACCACACCCTCTGTTAGCACACCAAGGAAGTGTGTCAAGTGGCATTAAGAGTTGATTGGTACGTGTGGGTAAAGTTGTACACACCTGCAGGGTAATAATCTTTAGGAAAGCCGTGTCCATGGTTATGGACGACTTGGGAATGGTTGGGAGATCATAGAGAACATGAACCTAATCATAAAACTTGGCAACTAATGTATGTTAAGGATGCTTCCTCATGGGTACGAGGGGGTGATCCTAGTTCACATGATGATGATCAATATTTCGGAGATGTCTTTTTCTTATCCCCTTTTAAAACACTCTGATTAGACAAGCTTCTTCTCTCTCTCTCTCTCTCTTGTTTTATAAACAAAGATGGCTTTATGCAAAACAACTCCACCGGCCATAAGTCTTGTGGAGTACACCCTGTACTCACCCTTGCTTTGTTGATAATTTTGGCAGAGTAAGTGTTTCCCTGAAGATCAGGTTGGTTCTACATCGACATCGACGAGTAGCTTGGGATTCCCGGCCCGACAGCCTGGAATCTATGGGCTGGGACGTCATTGTTATGCTTCAGGCCTCTTAGGCCATTTGTTAAGTTTTCTATACTTAATAGCATAATTTGCCTTCCGTTGTTTGATGTTTGTGGTCAGTGACCTCTGCTTGTAATAATTTGGTTCTCTGTGCAGTTATGAGCTTGCTGTAATAAATTTTTGTGTCGTAGGGTCACTGTCGTGTTACCGATTCTTCACTGGATATTCTCGAGTTCAAGGTTAAGCTCATTTCAGACGGAGGTCTGGGATTTGTTTAACCCTGATCCCGAGGGTGTCACAGGTCTTGGTATCAGAGCAGTACCAACCGTAGGAAAACCTTGATATTGGTCGACGTTGAGTCTAGTGTTTGTGAAAACTAATTTAAAGCTGAGAAGTATTTGCAAAAACTCTACTATGCTTCTTTTTCTCCTTATGCAGTTTCGCTCTAACTCTGGGTTATATTATCTGGTGTTGATTTTGTAAAAGTTTTGATATCTCTTCTAGTCTTTCAAAACTTAGGTGCCTCTTCAGGCATGTCATTTCTCAACTAGTTGACCTAGTGTTGAGTTTTCTATAGTTGTGTGTGTTGTGAATTCCTTGTTCCCCTTGCTCTTGTTACTCTGAGAGATTCATTTCTATCATGATCTCTCTATCTTTTGGACCCACAATATTATATTGTTGGATCTGCAGTATTCTGTTCTAGGCTTCAAGGTTTCCTTTTTCCTTGTGTGCCTCCTTTTTGTTTGTTGGGTACTTCAGAAGTTACTTCTTTTGGAAGCTACCTTGCGACTATTACCTTGTAGTGTATGCTATGTCACTCAAGTAGTAGTTACTTCTTTTCTCGGGTCTTAACCCTTGGACTTGAATCTAAGATCCCTGATTGTGCTAGATTCTGGTGTTGTGAATCTTGTACATGAAGCTGATCTTTAACCCAAGATCCATTCCTTTGAACCCTGTTGCTAATGTTTAAACATTACCTGAGTATGGTTGGTACTACTATTCTAGACTTCAAGCTTGTGGTCTTTTTCACGATTGAATGGTGACAACCAAGGACTTCCCCTACCACATGCTATGGCAGATGTTATTTAATGGAACTAAATATGTCACGACAAGATAATTCCTCGAGAGTCTCACATCTATGTTCGTGACTCTGCCACACCTTACCCCTTCTTATGCATTGGTTTTCGGGAGATTGTTGACTTATGCATCCACATCTTGGGATTCTATCCTGCGCATGTTCGTTTCCCCTTATTGTTTTCCGACCTTTGTCTACCAGTTGGTAGCCAAGTAGTAAATAAGCATCGGTGTCTTTCGATGTAAGATACTCTTGTGGTCCATCAAGATAAACCATTTCGGGATGTCAAGAGAAACAAAATCCAGTACCTCGTCATATCTAAGACCAGGTCAAAGTGTTGTAACCCGCAGATAAAGAAGCATTGATTGGCTTCTATATGTTCTATCTTAAAGTATCACACCCTTTTATACTAAGAGGTCGTGCTGAGTTTTATGATCCCTTAATGAAGTGATGCTTTTACACATCTTTAATCGCCCTTCCTCGAGCTTTCGCGCTCGCGAGTGATGCGTGTGTGTAATAATGTGGCCATCTGAGATTCATAACAATTATTATTGTTTTGAACTCTAAGGACATTTGAGTCATTCTTAGCGTGATTGGTTAATTCTATCACTAAGAAAAGTTTGAATATGCTACCAAGTCCGTTATTCTGGTGCACCCTATTCGGTCAAAGAGATACGCTTGTGCCAAAGCTCTAAGACTATGTCTCCTTGCCTTACAAAGCAAGTTTCATCTCGAACTAAGTGACATATCGGTGGTTCATGATATTCTAGATGTCTTTTGAAAGTATCACCATGTTGCCACATGATCGTGTTGTCAAGTTCTTGAGCAAGCAAGTTCTCTGAACTGCTCTTTTCTCCAAGGATCCGTACTGGATACCTCTGAACTAGTTGGTTCACCTTAAACAACAACTTGGAGAGTTGTAAGACAAAAGTTCAATTCGACCTTGATCCTTCTTAAAGGGATGTCTAGTTTTATTTGTGCTGAAGAAACATAATATATCCTTTGTGGATATGTTATTGTCCCCCACCTTTGAATTGATTTGGGTTATCGTCAAATAAAACTCAGTTCCAAGGATTATCTCGATGATGTTTCTTCATGTGATGTTTCACTTGAGTACATCTTCGTGTCCTTTGATCTGACCAATATTTTTGTCTTGTTCACGCAACATATGAGTCCATCTTCTTGGAATGTCTCGATAAGTTTTTTGTTGAGCCCATCGATGACATCCTTATCCTCTCCATGCTATTTGATTCATATGGAACATTTGGCATTAATGTTGGAAACTTTCGAGAACCTTCTTCGTGTCATCTCGAAGTATGTGTTCTGGATGTTAGAAGTAACCTTCTTTGGTTCACGTGCAACTATTGAAAGATGTCGCCGTGGATTTGAAAAGAGTTATCTACCTTTCTCTTAAGGACACGTATGTGTTTTAATTGTCAGTACTTTATGTGTGTGGAGTTGTCCTTCGACAATACGCTAATACATGGGTATAGCAATCTAGCTCAGTCTTTTGGAGCTTGACATTGTAGTCCCTGTCTTGATAATCTAGTAACTTTACCCTCGCAGTAAATGTTGCAGACTTTCTATTCGAACATGCTGAGTCTGAAATATCATACCAACTAACCAAATCTGAATCTCAAGCAGATATGATGGTTGGTGTTCCTCAAGGTTTTGACATAGGTCTCTTTGTAAATCTGGCAAGATTGATGTAATGGTTGACACACTTAGCCGGAAAGAACCTTCGTCATAATCTCTTGATTCAGCAATATCAACCACTTCATGTGGCATCTTCTACAATTTAGTGTAGGAGTTGTTCTTATGGTTTCCTTTGTATCTGAAGTCTGACCTTTACCTGATGTTTTATTTCTCAAACATCGAGGAGAACATTTAAAGTAGTGTTGCTAAATGTCTCTCGGTCGATCCTCTAGACCCTTTTATGTTGGTAAATGTTTTGTTATGCCAAGTAATTGAAGTCTGAGAATGAAGTTTCCTTTTCTCGTGTCATCAGGAATCTTCTTAACTATTCATCTTAGTGGTGCAAAGTGATATCACGATCCTTGGCAAAGATCTTGATAGTCCTGGATGAATAAAGAGTTTCCTTCGTTTTATCAGCCATGTTTTAAGAGTGAATATGATTTTGGTAATCAGAAGTTCCTCTTGCTACATGTCCCTTGTGACTCTTATGAGTCCTCCCCACCAAAACACCTTTCTGTCTTAAGCCTTCTGTTGGATGAAAGAGTGTCCCTTCTTGTGTCAAAAGTAGTTTAACATCTTGGTTTTGTTGATCCATATCTCTGCAACCTGAAATCTCTATTTAAGTTATTTAGTAGAGGTTTCCTATCAAAGTCTGTGGTCATATTCTTTCTGTTAGAACCTTCCCCTTCAGAAGTTTAAACTCTTCTGTAAGCTCCATGGTCTCAATCCTTATGAAGACCATTTATCTAACAACTTGAAACCATATCCTCTTGTTTCCTCTGTCACCTTGACGTGTTTCATGTTTGTCACCTCAGAGTTGTTTCTGGACACTCCATCCATGAGTTGACGATGAGATACTCTGTGTTGTTTAGTGTATTCCCTCTTATCCTTAGAGTGACCCCGTTTCTTTCTTCTCTCTCTCTTTTCCTACCTTTGGAATCTCGGGTCGAGATTCTCATAAGGGGGGTAGAGCTATAACACCCTAGTTTTTAGTTATTACTAATTATGGTTTTGATTGTGCATACATAAGCATCATGCCTTAAAATTGTGCATTTAAGAAAATTCAAGTAAAACCCTAAAACCCTAGTTTTTCTCCTCTCTTGAAATCCAATCAAAGTAGTTTGAATATTTTGAAAACCAAAAATGTTGGAGCCCAAATTGAATACATGGGCTCATAAGTAATTTATATATTCTATAAAAGCCTCTGGTATTTTGAAAGTATTCAAAATAGTTTTCAAAATGAATTGCAAAAGAGAAAACAGATTCAGAAAAAGGAAAAAGTTCCTAGAAATAAAAAAGAGCAGCAGCACGAGCCCAGGCCGCAGCCCAGCTGACCCACTTCTCTTTTTCCTTCCCTGTCGCCAGCTAGCAGCCTCATGTGGCCCAGCACCGGCCCAATCCAGGCCAGTGCAGCCCATACCTCTTCGCATCGCAACCCTGTCGTCTTCCTTGTCGTCGGCAAGCTGCACCGTGTCACCGGCACCGCCATTGATCCCCGCTGCCTTCCCCTGGCCATTTGACGAGCTTCGAGGTGGGGATAAGATCGCCACACCGCCCTGGCCTCGACCATATCTCTTGTCCCCCTCTCCAGCGACCTTTCTCTTCTTTCCCGCGCGAGATCGAAACCCTAACCACGTCAAACCCCGTCGTTTGCCGCTGCTCTGACTGTCCCCGAGCTCCGTTGAGCACGCTGGAAGAACCGCCCCGCTGTGCTAATCTTATCTGGCAAAGGAATCAAGCTGGGGAAGCCGCAATTGACGTCATCGTGATCATCTGTCCGAGCTCTGACTGCCGCCTCCGTTGTCAATTTCGGCCACACTTGACCTCGCCTCGCCGACCGTCTCTTCACGCTGCTGGTGAGCATGCGATTCTCAAGCACCACTCCGTTGCCTCCCTCCCTCTCTGGTTCCTTCTGCCAACGAACGCCGCCGTGCGCCGCCACTCAACGCGGTTGCACAGGTTGCTCTAGTGATCATCCGCGGGCGGCGCCGCCACTAGTTGGTCCAGCGCAGCGCCCCGCATTGAACGCGCCTCCTCTCGCAGCCCCGTGTGTCCCCGCTTGCCACTCCTCGCCGCTGTCTGGCCCGTTGGCCAGCGAGCGGACGTGGCGCCACCGTAGCGTCCATGTGTCGGTGACATGGGCGCTGACCGAGGCCTGCAAGTGTGGTCTGCCCACCTAGCCCAAGGCCTCATTAGTTAGTGACTGTGGGTAGCCTCTGCCCCCGGTGAAAAACGACCCCCACCCCTCTGCTGATGTCAGCCTGGCGCAGTAAAGATTTTTAATTGGTTTAATAATTTCAAAAAATAAATATAAACTTGTAAATTCAATATCTTTTTAATTATAAGTCAGAAAAATACAAATAATATATCAAAATGTTCAAAAAAATGAGAACTATCTATATAAGCTATAATCATGTATTGTTCAACAACTTAAATGACAAGTATAATTAGAAGAACATAGTAACCCCTCTCATATACATCCGGAGATTCCCGAGTCACTACTAGGAAAATGCTTATAGGTAGAATCACTACTAGTGGCCCACATCTAAAACGGTACGCCACTTATATATACTAGTGACACACCCCATATTGATGCCCCACTAGTGTTCGAATACTAGTGACGCACACATTATTTGGTGGGCCACTTATATGTGTTGTCCGAACTGTATTGAGATTTTACCCCTTATAAGTGGCGCACCATATAAAGATGCATTAATATGTATAATACTAGCGGCCCATCCTTATACGGTGCCTCACTTATTAAAAAGAGGGCGTCATCTGGTGATAGGTGAAGGTTTAGTAGTGACACACTACTTATCAGATGCGCCACTACTAAGGCTGGCCGTCCACGAACCACCACAGCCCAACGCACGCGTCTAAAATAAAAAAGAAAAGAAAAAAGAAAAAATCCCCATTCCTCTCTGATCTCCACTGCGCTGCCCCCTCTCCATTTTCGCTCACGCCGCCCACTGAATCCCCCTCCCGTCCACCCTCCCATGCCCTGCTGCTCGACGTTGCTGCTCCGGTGTTCCCTCCCCAGTCAAATCCTCCTCCGACAAAGACCCGACATGGCTCAAATCACACAGAAGTTCGCCAGTCCTAGCGTCGCCCCTTCGGGTCGGCATCAATCTGTGTCAGGATACCTCTGACCGTTAGATATGGATCGGACGGTGTATCTCTATTATTATTAGTGGAGCCTCATAATTGCACTTAAGAGTGCTGTTAATGTAATGGCGTACTTATGACGAGGCTCAGGTCATGTTATAAGGCCTGAGAGGGGCGGGCGGGTGGCTCGTCGAAGAAAAAACCCTAAACTACTTTACCTTACAATTTCCTTCCTTTCCTGTTCTAGATAGATCCTTACTAGTTTTCCTCTACAAAATCGCTCTTTATCCTTTAATCTGTGCAATTCCCCTACCCAGTTCAACCTCTCTACCAGCGTGACCCTGACAATTGGTTATCAGAGCAGTGAATCCTCGGAGCAAAAAAAATTTCGGGACGGGTTTGCTGGTCATCTTGATCCAGCTGTAAAATTCCTGAATCGCCGAGATAGCCGGGAAGATTCCTTTATCTCGCCGCCGGATCTTGACACCAGTGGAACTCCCACAACCCCGGATGTCGCCTGTGCGTACACGCTCGCAGGAGGCGCTGGACCGGCGGAGGAGGAAGCCCGGGATCTGGAGCGGGCGCAGGCGCTTGCAGAGGAAGAGGCTGAAATCGAGCGCAGATTGCCTCGAGAGGTGCTCAACATCAACAGGCGCCTCGATCAGCAACAAAGGTCAATGGAATCAATCGAAGGTAACATGTCTAAGATGACGAACTTGATGTTCGAATTGGGTCTGGGCAGGAACACTGCAGGACCAAATCAGTTTCGGGGAAATTCGGTTTTTGATGTAGAGGGTGAGACATCTCAGTCCACCCAAGCCCAACAATGCCTTAGTACGATATTCGAGGGATCAACACCAGGGACATCGCAGACATCTGGAACGTACCAACAGCAAAATCCGACACCTTTTGAAACTCCACCACCCATAACCCAACCCCATCCAAGCCAACTCCCACAACCAACCTTCATACCATCACCCCAAGCTCCGAACAATAACCCAACCAGCATTCACCCAAATCAACAACCCAAGCCCTATCCTACTAACACATCCCAACAGATGCCAATTACAAACCCACCACAACTTCAGTGTATCACCAATCCCCAAAACCAACCAAATCTTTACCAACACAACCCAAACCTTTTTCAACCATTTTCCCCAACTATTCCATACCAATACTCTTACTTTCAACAACAGCCACCACCATATCCACAGCCATCTCAGACACAACCCAACCAGTTCTATTACATGCCACAACAACAACAAAACCCTCACTTTACAAATCCTATGCAAAACCCTCAATACACTTTCACATCTACCCAACCTACCATTCCTCAAAGTAACCAACTACTGCAGATGTTGCCTTGTCAGTCAGACATACATGAGAGGACAAACCCCAGAGTGGAGAAACAGGCATCAAATGACTCAGAGCAAAGACAACAGAGGCAGAACACTCAGCCTGTGGAACCTAGACATCAGCAACACCAACATCAGGATCCTTTCATCAGAACCCCCAGCATCGAGTTACCATTGTTTCATGGCGAGAATGCTCAGGGTTGGATTTTGGAATGTGAGGCCATTTTTGAGTTAGCTGGCATAGTTCAAGAGAACAAGATAAAATGGGCAAATGCACACCTTAGGGGAAAGGCAAAAACTTGGTTAAATAATGCTGTCAGGGACATACATCTCTTGAATTGGCAGCAGTTTTGCACTCTCATCTATGAAAGATTTCCTAGCCCTGGTGCTGATGAGTCAATGGAACAATGCCAGGAACTAAAACAAACTGGTACTGTTGATGTGTACATTGTCAAGTTTGAAGAGTGGATGACCCTGATGAAAAGATATCATCATTACTTGCCTGAAAGATTTTTTCTCCTCAGATTCTTATGTGGTCTCAAGGACACTATCAAACATGATACTAAGTGCCATCAACCAACAACGTTAAGATTAGCATATTGGTTTGCTAGAAGACAGGATCAGTCCTACTTGGCAAACAAGAAAAATATATCTCAAGTTGGTAACAAAGGAGTCCAAAATGCTCAGGTAAATAGGAACTTGGCCATGACAGAGAACAAACAACTACCTGTGAATAAGGTAAGGGAAAGAGGGAAATGCTGGTACTGTCCTGAAAACTGGACATATGGACACAAGTGCAATGGAGTCCAAAGTATGGTTAATGCTATTGAGTTGCAGGGTCATTCTGAGGATGAAAGTGAAGAGGAAAATGAACAAGAAGTATAGCAACAGTAGGAAAAAGTGGACCAAATCCCAGAGAATTTGATGTCAATCTCAGCACAAGCAGTTCAGGGCACCACTAGTGATGAAACAATATCATTGGAGGTCACTATTGGTGGGATCCAAACCTGAGCACTTATTGATTCAGGCAGTTCTAACACATTCCTGGACAAAGATTTTGCCATTAAGCACAACCTGCCTATGCAAGCTGCTGTAGCAAGAAAGGTAACAGTAGCTGGAGGGGGTACTCTAGTTTCTGATGCTGTTATCAAGAAAAGCATCATCACGATACAGAAAGTGAAATTCAACACTGATTTCAAAGTGCTACCTCTCAAAGAATATGACATGGTATTGGGAGTGAGTTGGTTGAAACAGTACAACCCCACAACATTTGATTGGCTAAATAGGAAATTGACCATCACTGTGGGGGGAACAGAACATGTCTTCACTGATTTCTTGTCCTTAAAACAGCCCAAGATCATTTCAGCTAAGAAATGCAATGAAATGCTCAGAAAAGGAGCCAAGGGAATTGCTGTTCAACTATTCATCATCAGAGAACCTCAAACACACATACCACCTGATATATCAGCATATCCCAAACAAGTGCAACAACTCCTTACACACTATGAGCATATCTTCATAGCACCTTCGGGCCTTCCACCAAAGAGAAGTTGTGACCACCAAATCGTGCTCAAGGAAGGAGCCAGCCCACCTAATATAAGGCCATATAGGATGCCTCACAAACAAAAGGACATTGTGGACTCATTGATCAGGGAAATGTTATTAAACCAAGAGATCAGAGACATCCATAGTACTTATTCCTCCCCAGCACTCATTGTGGCCAAGAAAGATAAAACTTGGAGGCTGTGCTCAGATTTCAGACAGTTAAATGCATTAACAGTAAAGAACAAGTATCCTATTCCTGTGATAGAAGATTTGTTGGATGAATTGCAAGGTGCCACTGTATTTTCAAAATTAGACTTAAGATCTGGCTATCACCAAATTAGAATGCATGAGAAGGACATTGGAAAGACAACATTCAGAACAGATGCTGGGCACTATGAATATTTAGTCATGCCATTTGGCCTCACTAATGCCCCTACAACATTTCAAGAATTGATGAACACAGTGTTTGCTCAACTGCTGAGGAAATTTGTCCTGGTGTTGTTTGATGATATCTTGGTATATAGCAAGAACTCAGAGGAGCATGCAAGACATCTAAAAACAGTGCTGGAGTTACTAAGGGTGCACCAATTGAAAGCCAAGCTATCCAAATGCACCTTCTTTACCCCTCAAGTGGAATATTTGGGGCACATAATTTCTACTCAAGGGATAGCCACTGATCCTGCTAAAATTCAAGATATTTTGAAATGGGAGTCTCCTCAGTCTGTGACTCAACTTAGAGGATTCTTGGGATTAATTGGTTATTACAGGAGGTTCATCAAGAATTATGCCACCATTTGTAAACCATTACATGAGGTTCTCAAAAAGAATGCATTTCAGTGGACTGAGGCTCAGGAAACAGCTTTCAGCTTACTCAAAACAACCATGACTACTCCCCCAGTCCTAGCATTACCTGATTTTTCTATTCCTTTTGTGATAGAAACTGATGCCTCTGGTTATGGCTTAGGTGCTGTGTTAATGCAGAAAGGACAACCAATTGCCTTCTACAGCAAAACCCTGGGGAGCAAAGCTATGTCTCAGTCAATCTATGAAAAAGAGGCTATGGCCATTTTTGAAGCTGTGAGAAAATGGAGACATTATTTGCTGGGAAAAAAATTAATAATCAGAACTGATCAAAAAGCACTTAAATACTTGGCTAGTCAGAGGCTGTTGGAGGGCATTCAACATAAATTGATGTTAAAATTATTGGAGCATGATTATACCATTGAGTACAAAAAGGGCACTGACAATTGTGTGGCTGATGCATTGTCCAGAAAACTGGGCACTAAGGAACAGGAATGTTGTAGTGCTATCTTTGTGGCTGTGCCTAAATGGATAGAGGATGTAGAATTGACTTATGCTGGTGATGACAAATGTCAAGCTCTTCTCCAGGAATTAGCCATTGCTCCACACAGCAAGCCTCCTTATACTCTTCAATCTAGGATTCTTAGATACAAAAAGAGAATTCTGGTGGGACAAAGCACTGATCTCAAGAAGAAATTGTTTGAGGCTTTTCATTCTTCAGCTATTGGGGGTCACTCTGGACAAAAGGTAACAATCCATAGACTGACACAACTTTTTTACTGGCCAAATATGAAACAGTACATATTGGAACAAGTCCAACAATGTCCTGTGTGTCAGATATCAAAAACAGAGCATGTACCTTACCCTGGCTTATTGGATCCCTTAAACATTCCCAAAATGAAATGGGCTGAAATCAGTATGGATTTTTTTTGAGGGTAAATTAGTATGGATTTCATTGAGGGTTTGCCTAAGTCAAAAGGAAAAGATGTGATTTTGGTAGTAGTGGATAGACTAACCAAATATGCACGCTTTCTACCTTTGGCACACCCTTATACTGTGCATCAAGTGGCCTCTCTCTTCATGGACAACATCCACAAGTTACATGGCTACCCTAAAGTTATCATAACTGATAGAGATAGAACCTTCACTAGCAAACTGTGGTAGGAAGTTTTTGGTGCTCTGAAGGTTGATCTCCATTTCAGTTCTGCATACCACCCTGAGTCTGATGGGCAAACAGAGAGAGTGAATCAATGTCTGGAACAATACTTGAGAAGCATGGCATTCAGAGAACCTAAGAAATGGGCTCAGTGGCTCCCAGAAGCAGAGTGGTGGTATAACTCTTCCTACCACACCTCCCTGAAAACGACACCATTCCAAGCATTGTATGGCTATGCTCCTCCTCAGATTTCAGGGATAGCATTACCAGTGGATGTTTCACCTGAGACAGTGGTGACACTCAAGGACCAGGAGGTTTCTCTGCAAGCTCTACAACACAATTTGCAGCAAGCACAAAACAAAATGAAGAAGTATGCAGATCTTAAGGAGATATGGTGTACTTAAAAATGCAACCTTACAGGGAAACTGCATTGGGATTGAGGAACTCGCTGAAACTCACTTCCAAGTACTATGGCCCCTTTTGAATATTGGCTAGAGTGGGAAGGGTGGCTTCCAGATTACAGTTACCTGAGGGAGTAAAACTGCACAATGTGTTCCACGTTAATCAGCTGAAGAAGCATTTAGGACCTGCTGCGGTGCCTAATCCTACTCTCCCCTTGGTGACAGCTGAAGGTAAGATCAAAACTTATCCCTTGCAGATTTTGCAGCGTCGACAAGTTCCTCGTTCAGCGGGCAGCTACGATATACCAGTTGTTCAGTGGTTGGTGCACTGGGAGAACCTCACAGAGGAGGAAGCGACGTGGGAGGACGCCAAGTTCATCCAGGCTACTTTCAAAGATTTCAAGCCTTGAAGTCTTGTTTCAAGCGGCGAGTATTGTCAGGATACCTCTGACCGTTAGATATGGATCAGACGGTGTATCTCTATTATTATTAGTGGAACCTCATAATTGCACTTAAGAGTGCTGTTAATGTAATGACGTACTTATGACGAGGCTCAGGTCATGTTATAAGGCCTGAGAGGGGCGGACGGGTGGCTCGTCGAAGAAAAAACCCTAAACTACTTTACCTTACAATTTCCTTCCTTTCCTGTTCTAGATAGATCCTTACTAGTTTTCCTCTACAAAATCGCTCTTTATCCTTTAATCTGTGCAATTCCCTTACCTAATTCGACCTCTCTACCAGCGTGACCCTGACATGCGGCCCCTCCACGCGCGGATCCATCCAACACGGTGCGGACCATCCTCTACCGCCAGGTGATTGTTCGCTCGTCAGGTCCCTTGTCGATTAATTCTCCTTGAACTGTGTTCGGTATGATCTGATTCCTGTTGTGCGTGCCTGCGTACCTGTCTGTCGTGCGGACGATCCATGACGAATTGGCGAGAAAGGTCGCGGATTTGGCATAACATAACGAAAACATGAAGAAGGTATTGATCGATCAAATCAAGCCAGATGCAGTTTCTCAATGCTCACTGAGTTTTGAATTTCGAAATAATTACTATGAATGTTCAGCGTGTTGGGTGGTGCAGGAGAAGGACATGGTTCTGAAGCAGTACATGTCGCTCAAGGAGACAAACAAGTAGCTGAAACAATAGGCACACCATCTATGGCTTTCCTACCTTTAATTGCCACTCTTGGACAACTAGAATCATGCGTCTTAACAGGCACACCATCAAAGCAGGTCATTCTTTCAGTCGATTACTCGCTTTGTTGTGATATTGTCTGTTTGTTGTTCTTGTGGGTAAAACAAGTCTTGTAGGAAACCATTAAAATCATTTGGCACTCTTAGACAACTAGAGTCTTGTGTCTTAACACTAATTGACACTCTGAAATCTCAAAAGAAGATAAGAGTGATTTTGACAATATAGAGGTCATTTTCGTGAAAGAACATTAGCATGTATGTAGTTTAGTACTTAACATATGCAGCATGTTCGTTGATAAAATCACTTATTTGTTGCCGAGACCTACTGTTGTACTGCATGTGCTCCTGCAGCGTTCCTGGCGTGTACTACATATGCAGCACATTCGTTCTAGGAAGGACTGGATGTTAGTTAGCTAGCACTTGCATGATTCCCTGCTGCTCATAATGAACGCTACCGTATTCTGAAAGTCTCTAATTATTTAGAAAAGAAATATAAGTCTTACTCCTGCCTTGTTTCATACTTGATTTCGGCAAGGAAATGAGGTCATATGATATAATGTTTTTAGGGACCATAGCACCCCTATTACAAAAGGTATAATTCTTCCACCAAGTAAGTCAAGTATGTAACCTAAAGGACCATGCATTGTGCTTATTCATTGTTCTTGAAGGATATACACTACATGTATGTAACCTGAAGGATCACGTAATAACTTAATATTTTTATTTGCACCTTTCGATTTTCAAGAGATTAGTAGTTCTGATCATGGAAGTACACTTATTGAGTTACGAAGTCTAATTAGAGGATGTATTTCGTAGCTCTGGTTAAATTGTTGTGTAGCTCCTGTTAAATTGTTGTGCTACTGTAGCTGTGTAAATGCATGTTCTTGATCACAAAAATAGAAATATTTATATATTGGAATCTTGTTCTTGATCAGGGAGTGTAGATAGAACCTAATGCTAACTGGCTGGCACTAGAGTGAAATAATGTTGGTTGTAGCTTACATGATAGATTCGGCTAAAGTGTTGAACTTCTCTTCATCTTATTTTATTTCATTTTGCACGGATAAAGTGAAGTAAAGATTACAAGAAGACTAGTTTTAGGCTTTTCTTTTATTTTCCATTTATTGGATACTTGTAAAAATATTGTAATATTATTACTGTAATAAAAATTATGATTACATTTCATTTATTGTATTTAAATTATTTTGCCATTTAGGGTGTTTTTTGTAAATTTAGATTTTTTTTTGTTTTCCAAATACTTTACTAGTGACCCACCATTTTTTCTATTAGTGGCGCACCTATATAAGTGGCCCATCTAGATTGTGCGCCACTAGTATCTATTATTAGTGAGACACCATAGAGGTGGGTCACTAGTATATATTATAAGTGAGGCACCACCAGGTGCGCCACTAATAAATTTTACTAGTGGCGCCTCGCTAGTGGCGCACCCCTAGTGGGCCACTAATATCCAAATTTGGTGCCTCACTAGTAGGGTATTTTCTAGTAGTTAGTTAGGGTTTATACCCCTCGGAACCCCGATTAAATTGCCAAGCATGTTTTAGGGTTTCAATTCAATACATTTCAACTTGTCATATCATCATCCTTGCTTGAGCATTGCATCGATGCCATGTGTTGATTGTTTTCCTTTCTTTCCGGTGTTTGGTTCTTCCTCGGTAGAATACGATATCGAGATCGAGATCAAGATCAAAGCCCGAGGACAACTCCATCGAAGATTGAAGATTGACGAACAATACTTGACCAACTGTAACCAAGTCAAGTACAAGGATCCCGAAGATCTGCTTATCTGTTATCAACTAGCAAAGGCAAGCATAGCCCCACCATGGTATAATCTTATGGTTTTGAAAGCATTTCAATTCCTGCCATGATGCATACGATTCTACTATGGTCTTTTATCGATACATAGAGTATCATATCTATTGCATACTCCCTTTGACCTTATATTACCTAATCCACTGCTCCTAGCATAACTAGGTTTGGCTTGTGTGCACTGCTAGAGCTTATATCTGTGTCCTGCTTAGCCATGTTTAGCTGTTGCGTCTGGTTCATCCAGATGATGTATCAGATGCAGATAATCTAGTATGACAGGAGAACGTGATAAGATGAGATCAGTGATATGAGATTAAACATGCTAAGGCTTGTATGGGAGGCCACAGTGGGATGTGGTTTTTCTAGTCCCATGCTCGCCACCCTTAGGACCCTAGGTTCTTACCTCTTGAACCAAGACGAGCGTACAACCACACGGGGTAAATGGGGACCCCATGATTGACTAACTTGCCTAGTAGATTCCATGAGTCACGTAGTTCGGGCGTTCCATTCGACATGCATTCTATATCTTATCAAAGGCGACGAAGGAGGTGCATTCATAACAGGTAGGTAAGCGTGGCCGGGGTTGCTTGGCATCGATGGATCCCCTGGTGAACCAACCTCGCCTCACATCTCTAAGTACCGGCTTCGGGATTTGACCCGTTACAGCGGAACCATACTTATTGCGTGACTCATGGTCTCGGCAAAAACAAGGTAAAGGTCGTGTCCAACCACACCCTCTATCAGCACACCAAGGAAGTGTGTCAAGTGACATTAAGAGTCGGTTGGTACGTGTGGGTAAAGTTGTACACCCCTGCAGGGTAATAATCTTTCGGAAAGCCGTGTCCACGGTTATGGACGACTTGGGAATGGATGGGAGATCATAGAGAACATGAACCTAATCATAAAACTTGGCAACTAATGTTTATTAAGGATGCTTCCTCATGGGTACGAGGGGGTGATCCTAGTTCAGATGATGATGATCAATATTTCGGAGATGTCGCTCTCTTATCCCCTTTTAAAACACTTTGATTAGACGAGCTTCTTCTCTCTCTTGTTTTATAAACAAAGATGGCTTTATGCAAAACAACTCCACCGACCATAAGTCTTGCGGAGTACACCCTGTACTCACCCTCTCTTTGTTGATAATTTTGGCAAGTAAGTGATTCCTTGAAGATGAGGTTGGTTCTACATCGACATCGACGATTAGCTTGGGGTTCCCGGCTGGCAGCCTGGAATCTATGGGCTGGGACGTCATCGTTATGCTTCAGGCCTCTTAGGCCATTTGTTAAGTTTGCTATACTTAATAGCATAATTTTCCTTCCGTTGTTTGATGTTTGTGGTCAGTGACCTCTGCTTGTAATAATTTGGTTCTCTGCTCAGTTATGAGCTTGCTGTAATAAATTTTTGTGTTGTAGGGTCACTGCCGTGTTACCGATTCTTCACCGGATATTCTCGATTTCAAGGTTAAGCTTATTTCAGATGGAGGTCTTGGATTTGTTTAACCTTGATCCTGGGGGTGTCACACCGAACCAAGAGACCGACGACGAGTCGGGTGGAAATCACCGCCAAAGCGGCCATGACAACGGGAGACGACCCGAGCTACGCTATAACAACACTCGCCTCACTGGCAAGCGCCATGGTGACGGGCGAGTCGACTTAATTGCCAACACCAGCTACACGCCACGTGATCCCAAGAGCTTCCGCCGTGACGGTGGCCCACGCCGCGACGGTGGCAACTACAAGGCGAAGCCGAGGTTCGATCCTGCGGCTCTCCTAAACCAACCCTGTGTGTTTCATAGCAGGGAAGGGAAGCCCACCACGCACACGACCGCCGACTGCCAATCCCCAAAGGAGATCCAAAAGGCATGGCGCGTATGGGAGGACCCCGACAACCACCCGCCAAACGGCGGGAAATTCGGCAACGACGCCGGATCGCTCCACACCTTCACTGGGTTCAGCATGAAGCGCTAGAGGAAGGTTATCGCCCGCGCCGTCACCGTCAACACGGTGTCCCAGGTCGACATCCCCCAGTTCCTCAACTGGTCCGAGCAACGAATCACCTGGAGCCGCGAGGACCACTCGCCACGGATCGAATATTCGGTTAGAGTCGCCTTGGTGGTCAAGCCCAAGGTGGGGGACTACTAGCTCCCCAAGACGCCGATGGACGGCGGAAGATCCATCAACAGTCTATACCTGGACATGTTCAGGAGACTGCGGCGCCCGCAGTCAATGATCGAGACGACCTACACCACCTTCCACGACATCGTCCTCGGTCGGAGGGCGTACCCGATCGGCAAGGTGACACTACTAGTCACCTTCGGCACACCAGCAAACTTCCGCACCGAGTGGATTGTCTTCGAGCTGGTGCCCTTCAATATCCCCAATCACTGCGTCTTGGGGCAGCAGGCGTTCGCCAAATTCATGACACGCCCCACTACGCGTACAACACGATGAAGCTCCCAGGACCGTGCGGCATCATAACTGTCCACAGCGACCCTGACATGGCCACAGAGTGCGAGGCCAGAGGCTCCAAGCTCGCCGACGCCGTCATAGCCGTAGAAGCCATCCACGTGGAGGAGCTCAAAAAGTACACGAGCGGGGTCAACAACGATGACCCCACAATACTCAAGAAGCCCAACTCAGAGGGCGTCGGCTCCACTGCCTTCGAGGCAACCACACAAACTCGTTCCGTCGAGCTGGTCCCAGGCGACTCCAGCCAGACGGTGACGATCGGAATAGGCATGAGCCCAGCATAGGAAGGCGTGCTCATCGAGTTTCTACGTGAGAATCGCGACATCTTCGCATGGAAGCCATCTGACATGCCTAGTGTCCCGAGGGAACTCGCTGAGCACAAACTCAACACCGACCCCAAAACACGACCAATCAAGCAGTCACTGCGGCCCTTCAATGAAGAGCGCCGCCGAGCAATAGCCGAGGAGGTGCAGCGTCTACTCGCTGTAGGCTTCATTCGGCCAATAAAATACTCCAAGTGGCTGGCAAACCCAGTCCTGGTCGAGAAGAAAAATGGGACATGGAGAATGTGTATCGATTACCCAAACCTCAACAGCACCTGCCCGAAGGAGCAATTTGTGCTCCCACGGATCGATCAAATCATCGACCCGACCGCGGGTTCGGAGTCCCTATGCTTACTTGACGCCTACTCTGGTTACAACTAGATCAAAATGGCAGTCGAGGACGAGGAGCAGACTGCGTTCATCACGCCATTTGGAGCATTCTGCTACACCGCTATGACCTTCGGCCTCAAGAACGCTGGGGCGACCTACCAGAGGTGCATGTAGGAGTGCCTTGCGAGCCAAATGGGCCGCAACATCCACGTATACATCGATGACATGTTGGTGAAATCCACTCGCCAGGGCGATCTACTCGCCGACCTAGCGGAAACCTTCGCAAACCTGCGGAGGTACAAGATCAAACTAAACCCAGGAAAGTGCACCTTCGGTGTACCTACGGGACAGCTGCTGGGGTACATAGTCTGCAAACACGGCACTGAGGTGAACCCCACCAATATCATCACGATCGCCTAGCTCGGCAAACTCGAGTGCCAGCACGATGTCCAGAAGCTGGCAGAGCGAGTCGCAGCTCTCAGTCGCTTCACCCCTCGACTAGGCGAGAAGGCAATCCCCCTCTACCGCCTGATGCGCGAGAACCCCACGTTCCAGTGGGACAAGGAAGAAGACGACGCGTTCCACACACTCAATGAAGTGCTACTCGCGGCCCCGCTACTCACCGCCCCTGTCGACAAGGAGCCCATGCTCGTCTACGTCGCGGATTCCGAATGAGTCGTCAGCGCTGTCATGGTCGTCGAGCGACCAGAAGAGGGCAAAGAGCGCCCGGTGCAGTGACCCGTCTACTACATCAGCGAGGTCCTCACCGAGTCGCGCCAACGCTACCTATCGTACCAGAAACCGGTATACACGGTCTTTCGAGCCCAGCTGCAACTATTGCACTACTTTTAGGAGCACCCAATCATGGTCGTCTCCTCAGCGCTGTTGCAGGGCATCATCCGCAACCGCGAGGCGACTGGGCGAGTCGCCAAGTGGGCAGTCGAGATCGGTGTCCACAACTTCATGTACGAGCCGCAAGGCAATCAAGTCGCAAGCCTTGGCAGACTTTCTCGCCGATTGGGAGGAGGCGAAGCAGCTGGAGAAGCTGCCATACCTCCACGGCTCCAAGAATGCAGACGGCACGGGGGCAGGGATCGTCCTCACATCTCCTAAGGGCGACAAGCTGCGCTACGTCCTGTACCTCGACTTCACCCCCTGCACCAAAAACATGGACGAGTACGAGGCCCTCCTCCATGGCATGCGAGCAGCCAACGAGATGAACAACAACCGCCTGCGCTGCTACGGCGACTCCGTCCTGGTCGCCGGGCAAGTCGCCGGCACCTGCGACGCCATCTCCCCCACCATGGCAGCATACCGCCAAGCAGTGGATCAGCTGGGGGCCACTTCGCCGGCTACTCCATCAAGTGGATCGACCGCCGAAAGAACGAGGAGGCCGACGCACTCTCCAGCACGCCTCACGTCACCCGCCAGCGTCTTCCTTGACACCATCACCAAGCCATCTGTCTCTCCCCAAGGGAGATCGACATCGGAATACCTCTACAACCAGAACAAGCACTGGTTGCCCTGATCGCGGAGCCAAGCGACTGGACCGCGCCATATGTTGACGACCTGGAGGGAGGGACCCTACCCACAGACGAGACCTAGGGCCGGATGATAGTACGCCGCTGCAAATCCTTCGTCATCATCAACGGCGAGCTCCACAAGCGCAGCATGACCGGCGTGTTTCAACGCTGCGTACAACCCGCGAAAGGTCACAAAATCCTCCAAGATATCCACGTTGGCGACTGCGGCCACCACGCTAGTGCTCGGTCCCTAGTCTCCAAGGCCATGCGACATGGCTTCTACTGGCTCACTGCACATGCCGACGCGGTCGACATCATCAAAAGCTGCGTCGGGTGCCAGAAGTACGCCAACCAGACTCACGTGCCGAGTTCAGCGCTCAAGACCATCCCCATCACCTGGCCATTCGCCGTGTGGGGCATGGACATGGTGGGCCCATTCAAGAAGGCCCCCTCTAGCTTCAACCACCTTTTAGTTGCAGTCGACAAGTTCACAAAATGGATGGAGGCCAAGCCAGTCCGCAAGTGCGACGGGAAGACCGCCACCAAGTTCCTACGCGAGCTCATCTATCGTTATGGGTTCCCGCACAACATCATCACGAACAACGGCACCAACTTTGCCGAAGGACCCATGGCTGAATTTTGCGAGGAGCATAACATACGACTCGACCTCGCCTCAATCGCCCACCTGGAGTCCAACGGCCAGGTGGAACGCACCAACCAGACCATCCTCCACGGCCTGAAGCCGTGACTGCAAGTTCCTCTTGAGCGAACTCCGGGGTGCTGGGTCGAGGAGCTTCCCTCCGTCATCTGGGGCATCCGCACCTCCATCAACAGGTCGACAAGGTTCACCCCCTTTTTCATGGTGTACGATGGCGAGGCAGTCATGCCAACTGACCTCGAGCACGACTCGCCTCGAGTGGTCAACTATGCGGAGGTCGACAACGAGCTCGCACGCCAGGACGGGGTCGACCAACTCAACGAAGCACGCGACCTAGCTCTCTCCCGCACCGCCATCTACCAGCAAGGACTTCGCCGCTACCACATATGGCGAGTCCGGACTCGCACCTTCCAGGAAGGCGACCTAGTCCTGCGATTCATCCAGGACAAGAAGGGCATGCACAAGCTCTCTCCCTCTTGGGAGGGACCATTCGCCATCGGGCGAGTCCTAGGCAACAACGCCTACTACCTCATTGACGTCCGAGGAGACGGACAACTCGACGTCAAGCGGCCATGGAATGTAAACCTCCTACAGAAGTTCTACTCTTAGAACTCCAAACATGTACTCCCCACCCACTATGAAATAAAGAAGATCGATTCGCACAAATTGTGTCCACTCTCCGTACCTTGTGCCACTCGCACCGTAATAACAGCACTACGCTATTCACGGAAGTCAACCCTTGGTCACGCGACCGGCACGGCCAAGTAGTGCGATATGAGGGCACCGAAAAAAGTTCGGGCCTTGCATCGTCCACGAAAACGCCAACCCAGAGCCCCATCGGAGTCGCCCATGCTCGACTGGCTTTCCGAGCCAAGACGACCGCATTCGCTTCCAATAGCGACCCAGTCCTCCACATCCTTGGCGAAGCGACTCGAACGGCCAAGTACCACGCTCGGGGACTGACACCAGCCCAAACCCGAGCGACTAGGAAGAACGCCAATTATGAGAAAGCGTCCTGGACTCTCCACGCGACTGATCATGCGGGTCAGGTGGAGTGACACGCTCAAACCAACGTGCCTCGTCCTCACCTACCTTGGGCATGCGACTAGAACATCCAAGTACCACGCTCGGGGACTCGACAACTCGACCCCGTTTGCGCCCGGGAAAACGACTAAGTATGGAGCACCCCCTGGGGTCGCCATGCGACTGGCTTCTCATGCCACGGCGAGTCGACCTGAACTGACTAACAGTATACAAACAAACATAAACATAAAAACGAGGTAAACCCCACAAAAGGGCGGACGCGCTCGGGGACTCGGGCAATGTAAAAAATCACAACCAAATCAAGCACTGACAAAAGCATCCATGAATTCCTTATGGCAACAAAATTTGTTCGCTTACAAGGGCAGATACATTTTAGAGTTACATCTAATGCCACATAGCAAACTCTCCTACTCTGCAGGCTTCGACGACGACTCGCCACCACCTCCGCGGTGGGGCATGAAGGGCACCCACGGGTGCGATGGATACGTCTTCAGAGTACCCGCCATGGCCGCTCGGAAAGGCTGATCCACCTTGAAGTCACAGTGCGTCAGCTCGGGGTCGTTTGGGGGCAACGACCGTCTCCTGGTACGGAATGAGGTGACCCATCGCCCATACCCGGTCAGAGTACACCGCAACCCGATCGGTCATCTTCAGCACTTCGGAGATCTCGACCACGCCCGTCGGTAACGGGTACCCGCTGGTGACATCGTCAAGGTTGAAGTCATTGGGGAAGTGCGTGAGCCCAAGGCTCAACACAGTCGTGGCACCTCGGCGGAAGGCCGACCGCGACATGAAATCGACAACAGCCGGGGCCTTCTGCAGGTAGCGCCAGACCTCGACGAGGTCGCTAGGAATGACCTCTGTTGGTGAAATCTCCTGAAGGTATGCACGAATGCAAGTCGCTGACAGAGCGGCAGAGTCAAGCAACAGGTGACACACTGCCGCGCGTCATACGACTGTGCTTCAGCCACATCATCAAGAATCCTCCCTATAACGCACACGCAGAAAGTAAGGAAGGCTCCAACAAAACAAAAGCGACCCGTATTCTCGGGGACTCGCCATTCATTCAACAGAACAAAGAGCTCACCAATCAAAGGATGGAAGGCCACTATAGCGAAATCTTGAAATCCAGAGAGGTCATCCTGCAACTCGGTGATAAGCGTGTCCGGCAATTTCCACTCCTCGGCAGTAGCAGCAACGGATGCCTTGGCCCTTCCATCGACCGAGGTCACCTCCGCCTTTGCGTCCTTGAGCTCCCGGTCCAAGTCGGCGATCCGCTTTTTTGTTGCGCTCAAGGAAGATTGGGCAGCCGTCAGGTCACTCGCAGGAACCATTCCCTCACGGGACTTCTCCACTGCGGCCGCATGACCCTCTACGTCAACAAATACCATGAGTACGAGATTCACAAAAGACATCCTCAACAACAAGCATGTCAAGCACTTACCAGCAGTTGCCCGAAGCTGCTCGTTCGCCCCCTGAGCGGAGCAGAGCTGTTTCTCCAGACGCCCCTTGGTAGCCAATCTCTCTGTCGACTTGCGCTGAAGCCCCTACAAAACAATAAAAAATCAGAGAAACAATTGCAAACTGCCCAGCCGCTGAAATTCAGCGACTAGCCACTCGGGGACTGGATAGCGAAGAAATCCTTAAGTGCCTAGCTGCTGAAATTCAGTGACTAGCCACTCGGGGACTGGACAACAAAAAAATTACCACGTACCTAGCCGCTGAAATTCAGCGACTAGCCACTCGGGGACTGGACAGCAAAAAATTACCAAGTACCTAGCCACGGAAATTCAGCGACTAGTCACTCAGGGACTTGACAGAGAAATCAATAAGGATCCGACCGCTGAAATTCAGCGACCAGATCCTCAGGGACTGGACATACCTGGATGGCGGCACCTAGCATGCTGTGGAGCTCCATTGCGTCCACCGACGAAAGCACGAGAGGAGTGCGCCCGTGACATTGGTCGACTTCCGTGCCGATGACCTCGGGCACTTGGCCCAACGGTGCTGAAGCACTTGCCATGGAGGCCCTCACTACAACGTGAGGGAATGTCGCTACGGCTGCTCCCACGGCACTCGAGGTCGGGCCTGTCGCCCCGACTAACACCACGGGTTCTTCCCGTTGCGACTCTGTGTCCACGACGGCCTTCGATGTCGCGTCCACTCTAGTTGGAGCTTCGCTTGGGGTGACCACCGGTTTGTCCGAAATTGTGACAACCTCGTGGCCCTTTGCCTTCTTCGCGCCCTCAGCGGGCGCCACGACATCGTCGCTCTTCCTCTTCTTCGAGAGATCGACCTGTGCCCCCGAAGCACCCAATGGGACATTCGCCACCGATGGGTGGAATATCTTCTTCACACCGGTCCTGCAATTCAGCAATGTCAGCGAGTTCACCGAACCAAACGTAAGTTAGCTGCCCAATTTGAAGAGGTACTCACTTGGCGACTGGGATGAAACAAAGGCCATTTCGAATACCGCCGACTTCTCTAGCTTTGGACCCAGCGACCGGCTGAGGCCCGTCTCGAGCATGGTCTGGGCCCAGGACACCGAGGGCTTCCTCGAGGATGAAGCCACGACAGGAGGCTCCACGGCAGTCGCCACAGGCGCTCCCCTCGGCGGCGAGGCGCCTGCGGATGAAGTGGCACCGAGCCTAGTGATGGCGGTGAAGGGCGATGGCAGCGACGCTAGTGAAACCTCGCCTTCCACCACGGCCGTGTCGGCTGCCCTAGTCGCCCGTCCCGGCGCGCTGGCCCTAGCCTCTTCGGCCGCGCTAGTAGCTCCGGAGATACTCATGGATTGAGGCGATGACGCCGGCTTGGCCGGCCCCTTCTTCTTCTTCTTCTTCTTCTTCTTCTTCTGCGGTGATTTCTTCTTCGACGGCATGGCCACGCACCACGAAGTGTGCTCGGGGAGCTCGTCGTCGTCCCCGTCGTGAGCCTCGAGGCTCTTGCTGGCCTCGAGCTCGCGTTGCCACTGCCCACGGGTCTTACGAACCGTGGGTGCGGTGACCTCCATGACCTCGTCGTCATCCTCATCATCGTCATCATCGCCATCGTCGACATCGTCGCGTCTGGCGTTGCCCTTGTCGGAAGAGGACTCATTCTCGTCCCCGGCGAACTCGTTCGAGTTCTCGTTGTCAAGAGGCGGAAGCCAACCTTCCACCACTTGGAACAACTGCAAGGATACAATGCTATTAGCACGAACCGCGACTGCATATCTGCGACTGCGAAATGAGAAAGGGAGTAGGAACTTACTGTCGGAGCCTTGCGCTTCGTGGTGTAAGGGGCGACCCGGCCTTCGCATCGAGGTTTTCCGCCTCGGTGATTTTCTTCAAGGCCAAGGTGTAATCGTTGAGCTTCCACTCGGTAGTGCAGGACTTCGTCAGATCGTCCTTGCCCGTGTACTCGTACATGTAGTGGGCGTGACTGGCCAGAGGCACCAGCCGCCGCCCAAACCAGCAATTTTACAAATTGATGGTCTGGAGGCCCTTCTTCTTCAAGATGCGGATTGTCTGCAGCATTTCGTCGACCACCATCCGCTGGTTGAGCAGAAGCTTGGCGACTTGGAGCCGACATGGTTTGGGTCGGTCGGCGGAGTACATCGGAAACGCCACCTCGTCGTCTGGCGGCGACTCGCTCACATAGAACCAATGTTTCTTCCACTCGTTTGCCGCATTCTTCAGCAGGATCAGATCGAAGAAGGAGGCCTTTGAATTTAATTGAAAGGTGAGGCCGCCCGTGGCTAGCATCGAGCCGCCTGCGTCTTTGCGTCCGATCCTCCCAGGGAACAGATCTTGCCACAGGGAAAAGTATGGCCGGCAGCCTAGGTACCACTCGCGAAATGCCACAAAGATGGCGAGTTGCTCGATGCTATGCGGTCCTAGGTCTGATGGCTAGATGCTGTAATACGCGCAGAAGCAGCGAACGAAGACGGAAGTGGTGAATCCGAGTCCCCTCTCCAGGTGGCTTGTGAAGCAAATGAACTGTCCCTCGCGCGGATCTGGCACAACTTCGCCGGCCGCGGGGATGCGCCATCTCCCGACGCGGAGGATCCCTGCCGCCTTGAATGACCTCAGTAGCACTTTCGTGCATTTGGATATCCCCCATGGATCCGTCGGAGGCGCGATCAGTCGAAGGATCTGAAGTCGCGGATCGCTCTGAGTCGCTCTGTTCTCTATGGAGGAATGGAAGACTGGGAGGCGCGCGAGATTGGAGGAAGTGTGGGCAATGATTATTCCTTGCCCGTCACTCCCTTATATAACAGTTGCTACCCACCATTTTCGGAAGACCGTTACCACGCGGTGATTACGCAAATATTACCGTTGGCTTACCCAACGGCTAGTTTGACCAACATTGCCCGTCCAACTTCTTCTACTCCACTCGCCGGTTTTGCCGATTCGGCTACTCGCCGACCCATTCGCCGTGATGTTATCGACTTGTCGCCGTTATTGCGACTAAAGTAACAAGTTCCCTCTTTCATTTAGGGAGTCCGCCGTCGATTCGACTGGGTGTCCAAATTGGACCCGTATACTCTGACTGCCAAAGAAAACCTGCGACGATTCAGCGACGGCCTCAGGGACTACTGATGGGGATATACCCAGTGGGGTATACCTAGCAAGACATTTGCTACTGGCCCAAGCAGCCAGAGAGTGGGCCTGCCGGACGGCGATTGGATCGAGACTCAACAAAGAGCCAGACGACTGGAAGCTGAAGGCCTAGTCGCATAGCTAGGCCTAGTAGGATTAGGTCAAGTATCCTCCAAATCCTTAACTAATTCGGTTGTAGATCTGGAAACCCTAGCGAGGTGAGTCTATATAAACCTCCCTAGGGTACGCATAGAGGACATGTTCCATCATACACCCCTGCGACTCGCTGCCTAGTCGTCGAGCTCGCCCTTGTACTCTCTCGATAATACAATCTAGCAGCAGTAGGTATTTACCCTCTGGGGGTCCGAACCTGGGTAAACCCTTGTGTCTCCGCCCTCATCACGCACCGCAGATGGCTGGCCGCCCTTGCCCCTCATTCTACTACTCGCCGCCGATTGCAGCATCTGCCGTGGCCATTCCCATGACAAGTTGACGAAGATATCGAGATGGAGAATCAGGACGGGGATTCGGTTAAGCCCACCCCGATCGATCCTCCTGTGGATGGACACGTTGTCACTAAGGGTGCACGTGAAATCTACGGAGATGCACTCACCATACCAATCCCAACTGCTTCGGATCTCACTCCGGAGGAGCTGGATAAAAGGGCCAAGGACCTGGAAAATCATCGCTTGTTTTTGCTTGAGGAGGCTGCCCGCATCGTCGAGCTTAGATAGCAGATAGACAACAATCCTCCTAGTATCAATCAGAATTCAAGCGACTGCCAAACAAGACAAGGGGAGGTCCGGTTCTTGCTAATAAGAACCCGGATGTCCACAGAGATCTATTTGATGGTAAAACCAAAGATAAGATCCGAGTCTACAACATGCCAGTAGAGACCGCCATAGCTAATCGAGCTATCCTCACCAATAATTCGTCTCCATAACAAGTCCGGCAATGCGTAGCATTTCTCGACAAAGGATTGAAACAACAAAAGACAGCCGCATCATTTAGTGGTAACCTGGCCTCAAGGTCAGGAATTTTGTCACACTGACACAGGACAAAGCGCTGATGAAAGACCCCGAAGGGATACAGATCAATGCCATAGTCCCCGGGAGGAATAAAACTCAAGGACCAGATCAAACGTTCATCCTTAGACGGCCATGCGGGACTGGTCGGGAGTTATTCCGACTGTGTCTCAAGATGCCATCAGGGCATTGGAACCTCACCAGACCCATCGTCGGCAGAATAATCATCACAGAGAAGACCCGGAGATGCACCACCAGCGAGAGCAAGATTGTCTAAGGATGCCACCCCCAGCCGTCCAGCTGGCAATGGTAGAGGAAGAAATGACCTGGATCGCCCTGAATAAAGCAGGGACGGAGTGTTGGGGATATGCTATATGGGTATCCTAATAGCATGTCTCTTATCCAACTAACCCGGGTGGCCCATAGTTGGTAGCATGGCCTATGGCCTGCTGGCGGCCTAGTTAGGTGGATCCATAAGGGAGGCCCATGCCGGATAAAGGAAGGCTACGGTGGAGTCACCGGCGTACCCGGAGCCTTGGAGTGCAAGATACACAAGACTAGTAATAGACGGTGTAGGACTCTGTAACCTGTCCGGCTAGGACTTTTCCCTGTAACCCTAGGACCTGGCGACTATATAAGTCGGGCCTATGGGAGCCTTTAGGTCACAATCTCATACAACATCAGATAACCTCGCACAGCGAACCTATCTCTGTAACTCGGCGTATTGCCCTTATAGTGATTTATAGAAGGAGTAGGATTCCCCCGCCTGGATCTGAACCTGGGTAAGCTGTGTTACCTCGTACCCGTCAACCGTCCGCCTTACCACACGTCTCTAAACACGCACTGTGAGGACCCCTCCATGGCGTACTCGTCGGCAATACCACGATAGTTGGCGCCCACCGTGGGGCAAGAGGCGCTTCAGGCTCTTCAGCGGGCGAGGACCAAGATCTTCGCGGGAATCGACGAAACGGTAGCCATCAGCCGTGTTCTCTTCTCCGGCAACGTTCCGATCGTCCCTCCTGACGAGTTCTGGATCCCGACGAAGAAGAACCCTACGCGGTGTTCGATCGTTACTATCGGAGACATCCACCTCTTCATCGGCGAAACCGACTCGGGCACTAGTTCCCTGGAAGTCGGAGGAGCATCAAGACCCGCACGGACCGCCTACGGGCAGGATACATTCACGGAAGGATCAATGTCGGATCTCTCTTCGGAGCTTGCCGGCAAAGATTGGAAAAATTCAAGGCCCACCCAAACCGCCCCTGTGCAGGATATAAAGGTGGAAGATCACTGAAAATCCGCCGGCTTAGTCCGTGTGTCTGGACAGCAGAGATCCAAGTTCATCAGCGTGGTTACCATCTTTGATCTGGCGTGCTGCGTTCAGAGAGAGGGCGAAAACCCCCGCGATTACCTAGCCAGGTGTCTCCGCATACTAGCTGACCTAGCCCACTACCCCAATGATGATGCCATCTATCACTTTGTGGAAGGACTGGACCATGGAACGCTTCTCCGACATTCTCTTAGACGGCAGCAGGCGTCAGGACGCCTTACTTTCGAAGGCATGGTGAACACCGTCAACAACTATGCGGAGGCGGAAGCGGCAGCTCAGACAACGCTTGCGCTCATTGACGGAGCCCCTCCGATTCAGCCTCCGGCCGCCATCGTCGTAGCAGCGCCACCGCCTCCAGTCATCGTCGAGCCCGCTGCACCTCCACCGCCCGTCATCGAGGAAGTCCTGGCACCCTCCAACTCTGTCATTGACGCGCTTTATGCTGACTTCAGTGCAGATTCAGAGGAAATAGACTTCAGCCCAGAAGAGCTAGACTCCACTATGCAGGAGATGGAGGAGGAGTACTCGCGCGACGAACAGGCCAACAACATTGTCGCATCCCGAGGGGTGTTCGTCACCATTGGGTCGACGATGGACGAAGATCAACCTGGACGAGCTCCGCCTACAGCACTAGAAAAGGGGAAGGGGCCGCTTATTGCTGCTGACGATAATCGCGCAAAAGACATGCCTCCTCCGCCCAACCCAGTGCAGCAGCCACAGGAACTCGGCACCGGCCCGAGTAACAACAACACCGCAAACTTGCCGCCTCCAGCATCTACGTCTGCAGCAGCCCAGGTTACTCCAGCCGATAGAATGATGTACGGCAATCTCCTCGTCGAGCCACTGACCGTTGCTCATATCCGGAACGTGACCCAGCTTGACGAGAAGCGCCAGCAGCTGCAGGAGGAAGCGCAAGCCATCGCGGAGCAAGGCGCTAAGCTAGATCGAGATCTGGTCAATGCAGCGCTCTGCCAGTCTAGCCAGCGTTCTGAGGAAAAGGCCACCTCCCAGAGGCTTGAGTCTAACCCAGTGCTCTGCTAGTCTAGCCAGTACAAAACTCCACGGGACAGATCTCCTCTTGATGTCGGGTCCTAGACGGGTTCCTCAGAACGAAGACGGAGGGATGCACGCAACAGGAAGGATGGCATCCCAATATCCACCGACCACGGAGAAAAGGCCCGACCTCGTCGCCCATCTCCATCGCCTCGGTCTCGCCGACATCTTGAAGATTACAACGCTCACCATCGTACGGATATGCCCCCACCAAAGCAGTGTGGCATTGTCATCCGTGACAACATGGAGCAGACCCGTCATGATGGAAAGCGCAACAAAGGACATAAGAGCAGGTCGCGCCATGACCCTCCGCGTCTGACAAGCAACCGTGACAGACGTGAGGCGTCACATGAGGGTAATAGCAAGAAGGCTAACCCACCGCCACCTCCGCCTCCATCACCACCAAGCAGTCACCATGGCGGAGAAGGCTAGCCCATCCCCTGTTGACAAGAAGAAGAACCCGGAGCCATACGATGCATGTTCGCGGATCGACAAGATCCACGAGGCCCGGGAAGGATCATACCTGGGACCACGTTGCTTTGGACCTGCAATACGGTCCGCAACTTACCCCAAAGGTTTTCGGATTGACAAGACCATCAAGCCCTATGACGGCACCGCCAAGCCAGCCACATGGTTACAGGACTACGACAACATGGTGGAGATTGCCGGAGGCAACCCCAACGTCGCCGTCAAGTACCTCCCATTGATGTTGGCAGGCACGGCCCGTCAATGGATCGACGACTTGCCAGAGAAATCTATCTACAACTGGCTGGACATGCAAGAAGCGTTCACCAAGAATTTTGAGGGTACATACAAGCATGCCTGCACTGTGGGCGATCTACAGCGGTGCGTCAAGAGAAAGACGAGACATATCGCGCCTACCTCTCCCACTGGCTGGATATGAAAAATTCCTGCGCAGGAGTGCACGTTCAAACCGCCATGGCCGCCTTCATTGATGGGTTGGAAAGGGGCACGTTGCTCCGACATAAGCTGAAGCTCTTGCAGGACAATCACCCGCTTGACTTGAACCAGATGATTCAGTTGGCTAGAGAGTTCGCAGCTGCCGCCGACGATGCTCGTGGCTCATTGCCGGCAACAGCCATTCCAACTCAAGCTCGGAGGAACAGCAGTACAAAGCGGAAAACCGCTCTAGAAGAAAAGCAATCTACCGACATGGTCGCTATGACTTTTGCAAGACGAGGAGAGGGCAGACAGCGTGGCCGAGGAAGGGGAACGGTCGCGGGCAGCAACGAGGAAGTGAAACCACCTCAGCGCCGCTCCGCATTCCCCAAACCTACGAGGAGTACCGTGATATGCCATGCCTCGTACACCTCGACGTCAACGGCAAAGCCACCCATACCAATCGCCATTGCAAGTTCGTAAACGACCTCAAGGAAGACCCGGAGTCCGGCTACAAGCGAAGTTGGAAGAACAGACCGCGCGGCAAGGGAAAGGGGAAGAAGAAGGAGGAGGAGTCCAAGGATTCAAGTGACATGGACGAAGACGTTGACCCCAAGCACGCCGCCAAGAGCGACGACAAGGGCAAGAACCCCTTCACGAAGAAGGCCCCAGTCTACCACACTTTCCTTGGCACCCCCACCGTCCGACAACAGAAGACCTCTCTGAGGATCCTGATGGCTACTCCCCCCAGTCCCTCAGTACCTGTGCTGGTCAGAGGTTCCAATAACTTGGGATAGGACGGACCACCCAGACCTTATACCCACGGAGAACAAATACGCCATGGTCATCAACCCCTTGATTGACGGCGTGGAGTTCAACAAGTGTATGGTGGACAGTGGAAGCAGCATCAACATCATGTACCTGGATACACTACAAAAGATGAACTTGACGGAGGCAAACCTAAGGCGGAGCAACACCGTTTTCCATGGCGTAGTTCCTGGTCGGGAGGCTCGGTCCCTTGGGTGTATTACACTTCAGGTAGCCTTTGGCGATGTCAATAATTACCGCCAAGAGCGCATGACCTTCGAGGTGGTCCCCTTCAAGAGCATGTACCACGTCATATTCGGCCGCGACATATTCCACACGTTCATGGCGAAACCATGCTTCATCTACAACAAACTCAAGATACCCGGACCAAACGGTGTCATCACCATATCCGGAAGCTTTACCAAGGCAAGGGACTGCGAGATCAATGAAGCAGCCGTTGCAGAAGCTGTCCTCTATAGCTAAGAATTCAAAGAGATCCAGAGCAAGGTCAATGACTCAGAGATGCCCGCGTCGAAGAAGCAGATCTCCGACGCCGCTCCTGCGTTCAAGGCCGCCATCGAAACCAAGCCGGTGGAACTTGTGGTAGGCGATGCCTCCAAGGTCACCGCCATTGGGACGAACCTGGATCCCAAATAGGGAAGTGCGCTCGTCGAGTTCCTCCGTGAGAACAGGGACATCTTTGCCTGGCAACCTGCCGACATGAAAGGTGTACCTAGGGAACTTGCCGAGCACAGCTTAAACATTGATCCAAAATCCAAACCAGTGAAACAACCTCTACGACGCTTCGGAGATGAGAAGAGACGCGCCATTGGCAAAGAGATAGCTAGGTTACTTAAAGCTGAGTTTATCCGAGAAGTCCTTCGCACCCGATGGGTGGTCAATCCTGTACTTGTCCCCAAGAAGGGAACCAATGAATTAAGAATGTGCGTTGATTACACCGTCTTGAACAAAGCATGTCCCAAAGATCCGTTTGCTTTGCCTCGCATTGACCAAGTCATTGACTGGACGGCTGGCTCGGAACATTTGTGTTTTATCGATGCATACTCAGGATACCACCAGATCAAGATGAGGAAGTCGGAACAATTGGACACTTCGTTCAATACCCCATACGGCACGTTTTGCTATGTCACGATGCCCTTTGGGCTGAAAAATGCAGGTGCTACCTACCAGCGGACAATGCAACGTTGCCTCCACAACCAAATTGGTCGGAACGTTCACGCCTATGTGGACGATATCACGGTGATGTCTAAAAAGTCAAACGACTTAATCTCCGACTTAAAAGAAACCTTTGATAATCTCCGGAAATACAACATGATGCTCAGCCCTAAGAAGTGCGTCTTCGGGGTTCCAGCTGGCAAATTGTTGGGCTTCATCGTTTCCCAGCGCGGAATCGAGGTCAACCTGGAGAAAATCAAGGCCATCTTAAACATAAACCGTCCGACATGCCTAAAGGACATTCAACGACTAACAGGTTGTGTTGCAGCAGTTAGTCGGTTCATCAGCCGACTTGGAGAAAAGGCTTTGCCGCTGTACAAGTTGCTGAAGAAGGCGGACAAATTCACGAGGAAGGACGAAGCAGATGCAACATTGAAGCAGCTCAAGGAGATTCTTTCCTCAGCGCCCATCCTTGCAGCACTCAAGCCTGGTGAGCCCCTGTTAATTTACATGGAGGCAACCAACCGGGTTATCAGCATCGTCGTCGTCGTAGAGCGGAAGAAACCAGGCTACGAACACGGGGTTCAACGACCAGTTTACTAGGTAAGCGAGGTCTTGACAGAGTCCAAGCAGCGTTACCCGCACTACCAAAAGATAGCTTATGGAGTATTCCTCGCTTCTCGGAAGCTGAGGCATTACTTCCAGGAGCACCCAATCATAGTGGTGAGCAAGACTCCACTGTCCGAAATTATCAATAACAGCGATGCTACAGAAAGGGTCGCGAAGTGGGGCATTGAACTTGCCGCCTTCGAGATCACCTACAAGAGACGCGACGCTATCAAGTCACAAGCCTTGGCGGATTTTATTGCAGATTTGACGGAGATGCCAGATAGCACTCCGTTGCCAGAACCAGAGTACTGGGTGATGCACTTTGACGGATCAAAACTGCTCAATGGCTCGGGGGCTGGTGTATTGCTACAGTCACCAACAGGAGACAAGCTACACTACATTCTGCAGATCCACTTCGAGGCTACAAACAACATGGCAGAGTATGAAGCACTCATTCACGGACTACGTGTAGCCAAGGATATTGTCATCAAGCACATAGTTTGGTGTGGAGATTCCGACTTGGTTGCCCAACAGGTGGCTGGAACCTGGAATGCGCGGAACCCTATGATGGCGGCATATCGAGACGAAGTGGACGAGATAGCCAAGAGCTTCTTGGGCTACGAAATTAAGTATGTGCCTAGGGAACAAAACGAGGCGGCTGATCTGCTGTCTAAGCTAGGATCAGGGCGCAAGCGAATTCCACCAGGAGTTTTCCTCGAGCACCTGCGCACACCATACGTGAACGGAGCCGACATCGAAAACCCGGATATAGCTGACTCTTTCCTCAACATGGTGACTAAGATCCCTCCGGCTTGGACAAAACCGTTCATAGAATACCTCGAACACGGAACTTTGCCCGACGACAAAGTCGAAAGATGGCAAATAGTACGACGAGCAAAGGGTTATACCATAATCAATGGGCAACTCTACAAAAGGAGCACTACTGGTGTATACCTAAAGTTTGTTTCCCAGTTGGAAGGTATGGAAATCCTACGCGAAATCCATCTTGGAGATTGCGGGCATCACGCCGCTCGTCGATCGTTGGTCGCGAAAGCCTTTCGGCAAGGATTCTAGTGGCTGACCGCGAAGGCGGACGCCGACAAGCTGGTTGAGACGTGCATGGGATGCCAGTATTATGCCCAACAACCACATGTTCCTGCTGAAGAACTTCGAACAATACCAATAACTTGGCCGTTTGCGGTCTAGGGGCTAGACATGGTGGGACCGTTACAGATGGCACCTTGTGGGTTTACACATCTGCTTGTAGCAGTTGATAAATTCACCAAATGGATAGAAGCTAAACCCATTAGAAAGCTTGCTGGGGCAACTGCCCTCAGGTTTGTCCGGGATCTAGTGGTGAGATTTGGTCTCCCACATAGCATTATCACCGACAACGGCAGCAATTTATCACTAGGAGAAGTGGAGGCATATTGCTGGGAGAAAGGCATCCGACTTGACCTTGCATCTGTGGCACACCCACAATCCAACGGTCAGGTTGAGCGAGCCAGTGGATTAATTCTGCATGGGGATCAAGCCACGTCTTGAGGCACCGCTACATAGATCAGCTGGATCCTGAGCGAAAGAATTACCATATGTACTGTGGAGTTTACGAACTACACCTAACAGATCTACCGGCTACACCCCTTACTTCATGGTATATGGAGCAGAAGCCATCCTGCCTTCCGACATCCTCCACGATGCACCAAGAGTTGCCGCCTACGACGAAGATGACGCTGAGGAATCCAGACGCCTAGATGTGGACCTTCTCGAGGATGAGCGCGTTTTAGCATGCCAAAGATCCGCCATCTACTAGTAGAAGCTGTGCAGCTACCATAGTCGCCGCGTTCGGCATCGCTCGTTTAAAGAGGGGGATTTGGTGCTCCGACTTAAGCAGAAAAAGTCACACAAATTATCCCCGCCATGGCAAGGACCGTTCATCATAAGCAAGGCGCTGCTCAATGGGTCTTACTACCTTGTTGACAACCGTGAACTAAAGGATAGACCCAACAAGGATCATAAGCGTAAGCGACGTGACCCGGATGATGACTACACGGAGCTTGATCGGCCATGGAACATAGCATAGCTACGTCCTTTCTACACTTAGCATTTTTATCTAATTGTGTATCTCTTATATGATCAATGAAATAAAGCTCTTTGGTTCACTCATATTTCTGAGTCTTTTACCTCCTTTAGTGTTAATTTTTGGATCATATAAAACCTTTATGCACAAGCTTTGCATTTGCACTCGTGAAAATTCCGCCTACGGGCGTTAGCTTAAGTTTTCTGGTCTACATGTTCTTTGTCGTTTTTATGTGGATTCTGGAGTAGTGACTTTTGGCACTTATTGTCGGCGATTTTGTCCTCAGGTTATTGACGGTGCCATTGGGCATCATCACCTAAGCGCATGGTTTCGACAACGAGTCTTCCGACTCACGAAAAGTCAAGCATAAGAACCAAAGTAATGGATAAGCCAGCACTTGCTTAAAAATATATACATGCTAGGAACTAAATTCTTAAGTAGCAGGACATAACAATCATTGTTTTTCGCCTTAAGTTACATCACCAAGTTTTTCCCGTGCACACACCAAAGGTGAAATAGAAATTACAAAGTGTTTTTCATTCTTTGGGCGCAGGAGACTTGGGAGGCTGCATCGTCCCCAGCCGGAGAATCACCCTCAACGTCGGTGCTATGATGAGACTCGGAGGAATCTTGGTTGACGCTGTTGATGGTGTTCATGGGCACGAAGACGTCGATGTCCACCAACTCGGCGACTCTGGTGTAATAACCCGCGAGTGATGACAAGATGGCTCCGTGATCAATCTCTTTGCCGTCATCATCAACGTCGGGGATGCCAGAGGTCACCGTATCGATGTCGGCATCTTCGTAGTGTGCCTTCACCATTGAGAGCGCCATCCTTGCACTAGCCCATGCACATGAAGCTTTCCAGCTCGTGAAGCACTCGGGGGCTCGGCGCAGAATCTCCGAGTACTTCGTCACAGAGTCCAAAGCCTTGATATATATCTAGAGGGGCTTGGCAATCTCCTTGGATTGGGCGATGGCGGTGTTGATGAAGTTGCCGGCAAGAACCATGCATTCCTTGTCCGAAGGAGGAGAGCGGGTTAAACCCATAGGCGCTGAAAATTTCGACAAGGATCGCATGAGTTCAATAAACTCTAAGTATTCAGACTATAGAAATACAAGGCGGAGGACACTTACTGAAGATGCTGGCCTTAGCCTGCCAGACGGTGTCCGCCAAGGATTCCTTCTCTTGTTGGAGGAGCTTAAACGCCTCGCGATGGCGATGATTTTGCTCATCAGTAGCTTGTTTCTGATCCTTTAAGATCGCAAGCTCCTCCTTCAAGCGATTGATTTCCGCGGTGGCGGAATCCTGCAGGGCTTTCATGGAATCCTCGTGCATCTTCAGCATCTCTTCCCTCTCCTTCGTAAGTATTTTGTTCTCGCTGTCCAGCTGCTGAATGTGCTTGGACTGCTCGACAATATCCTTGGCCTTGGCGACATGCTCTGCAAGTCGGAGAAAACAAAATACACAGTGAGTACTAGAAGAAGGAAGGCATAAAACCAAGACGGAATGCGCAAAAAATAAAATAGACTCTTGTTTTTGATGATCTGTTCCTTCAAGATGGCAGTTTGACCCTTTTTGGCTTCAAGATCTGCGCGCATCTTCTGGTACTTGTCGTTGGCCATTCCCCGCCGAGCATTCTCGTTCTGTGAAACAAAGGAAAAAGTTAAAACTGTTGTTTAGTCATCTTGGAGCACCTAGTCGGAAACTTTCCATCTAGGCGCTCGAGGGTTACAGCGAAAGTTTTTCAACTTAGCAATATGCTTAGCTTTTCTTTAAAGCATCTAGTTGGAACTACTTCAGTTCTCGATTAGAATCTTGGGGGCTACAGTATAAAGTTTTAACTCGGAAAATTCTTAGCTTTTCTTTAAGCATCTAGTCGGAACTAATTCAGTTACAACTAGAGGCTTGGGGGCTACAGTATTGAAAAATATAAACACTGCGTATGCTACTCTTATAGCATCTAGTCGGAATAGTTTTTTCCATCTAAATTCTTGGGGGCTACAGTGAGAGCTCTTTCTAACTTAGTCACTCTTAGAGCATATAGATGCAAAACCTATGGTTTTCCGTCTACATCCTCGGGGGCTACAGTGGGATACTCATAATGAAATGCAAAAGGCAAAGTAAAACTTACAAGTGCAATAATCTTGAGGTTTGTAACACTCTTGGCCTGCAGCTTGCCAAAGGAAATGCTATTTCCTCGCAAGATATCTGCTTGTCAGAGCAGCTCCTCAATACCGCATGTCGGAGATGACGGCACTCCTCCAGGAACCATAGTTGTGTTACTCGGCAGGAGCGCCGGGTAAACTATCTTCGGGAACTTGCAGGGTTTCTGGGGAGCAGAGCGCCGCCTTCGGCAGAGGTACCAGCTCCCACTGCCGCCTTGCTGCTCGCCGACAACAGCGAGTTCGGTAGAAGCGCCAGAGTCCACTTCCATGGCGGAAGGGCCTAGTGCCTCCTGAGCTTCAGAGCTTGTCGGGGCAGAGGAAGGATTGACGGCAGGAGTAGCAGGGGCAATGACGGGGGAGGAGTCACGATGCAGCATATCTTTGATATTTCTAGAAGCCCCCAAAGTCTTGGAGGTCTTCTTGAGGCTGGTTGTGGATTTCTTCCTAAAACGTGCAAAGTGCATAAGTACAGGAACAAGACAGATAAATAAGACAATGTCGGAGAATGAGATGCTTACACTAGGGGGGGTGCTTTGGCAAAAATCCCGGTGGCTTTTCTATTTTCCGCCTCTAGGGCGGCGGTAGTCTTCTTGGAGGCTCCACCCTCCACCCTCCGTCTTCTTCTTCTTGCCTCCATCGGCAGCGTCAGAGGTGGAGCTCTTCCACTTAAGCGCCAACGGGACATCGTCGTCGGACACGACCGTGACTTCCTTCATCTTTGGATCGAAGATTTGGGCAGCCAGGTTGTCCTCATCTAGATCGCTAAGCTGTTAAGTTAGAAACCACCGTGTTAGATGGGGTGGTAATGGCAAGACGGAGAAACTGGAGTATATGTCGTACACGGAAAATACATATCTACCTTTGGGCACTTGTCGTCTACGAACATGTCTTAGGTGATGGTGAAGCCACTCTTCTTATCCTTCACCTTGACGATGTCCTTCAGGCGGAGCTTGACGGAGCCGCTCGAGAAGTTATCCACGGAGATCCGGAGGGTATCCATTCGATCACTGGTATACTCGTGCATGAACTTTGCGCGGTGCTGCAGAGGATGGATTCGCCTAATGAACCAGCACATGGCCAGGTCCAAGCCGGTCAAACCCGTCTCTACGAACCATTCGATCCGCCTTATTGCGCGAGAAGCGTCGAGGTCGGAGGGAAGGGAGGAATGGGATCTCCATGTGGAAACTTCAGCGGCGGCTCCATCCGCGAAGTCTGGGTACATTACTTCTCGGCCCGCCAAAGGAATGTCGGGGCCGTAGAAGTACGTCCGCTGCCAGTTCTTGCAGGACTCGTGACCGACGATGTCGGGGAACCGCCGGCCAGGTCGGATCTTGAAGCTTATGGTGCCGCAGTTCCTAAGCTCCTCCCTACTATGTCCGGCTTCACGTTTGATGGTGAAGAAGTACACGAACAAGTCTAACCTAGGCCTAATCCCTAGGTAACCCTCACAAAGTGCCGCAAAGTTGCTAAGCACTAAGATGCTATTGGGCTAGAGGTTGTGGGGTTGTGGTTCAAGATGGAGAGAAAGAAGTGGGAGATGGGCAAAGAAACGCCGCGTACCAGCTGAGCCTTGAGGTACACTTTTCTCCAACTTGCGGAGAAGGTGTCACCTCGCCGGCCGGCGCCGCCCGCCAGGCGAGCCCCTCCGTCGCGGTGAGGTAGCCTTCGGCGACCATCTCGTGGATGTCGCGGTCGGTGATGTCCGAGCCGCGCCAGTCGCCCTTTTGCGAGTCTGGCTCTTCTTCCAGAGGCTCTAGTGCCGCCAGATTATGGTCACCGCCGGTGGTTTCAATCACCGCTGATGCGGGGATGACCAAGCCCTCTGGGGGCACGACGACAGAGCTCGCCGGCTTCGCCGTGGCTTCGCTCGACGCCGCCATTGATGGGGAGGAGCTGCTGCTAGCCATGGGGTGCTGGAAGGATGCGACTAATGCAGAGGGAGGCTAGGGTTTTAGAGGTTTCTCGCGAAGAGCTCGAGGAGGCGTGCGGCTGGAGGAAGAAGACGATGACGCGAGAGAATGAGGTAAAAAGTGGCAAGTGTCCCACGGTTACTATTTATCATGCTCTGCGTCAAGATTCGTGCAGCTGATCGGACGGTTGCCGCGTAGACGACGTGTTCGTGAACGTGCGCGGTAATTTCGCCACGTCTCCAACCGTCGCCGCCAACGGTTCGTATCACTCGCGCGGGAAAATTGGATATGATTATGTTCTCTGCATGTGTGAGTTACGAGGCGTCGCTGACCTAAGTCTACGTCGTCCTAGCTGACACGGGTAGATGAGCCATCACATCGATTATTCCGGCATGGACGGATTTAATCCGACTATGGAAGAGTACGATGGAAGATTCAGCATTTCTCCAGCTTACCATTCGAAGACGGAGAAAACCTTGCAGGGTTCTTTGGGAGGACTACAAGATATTGCTTCACGATTTGCCGACATCCATCTAGACGGAGCATTCAACGTGAAGAGGCAAGACGGCGCAAGATCTCGGAGTTCTCCGGGGGCTACTGTTGGGGATATGCTATATGGGTATCCTAATAGCATGTCTCTTATCCGACTAACCCGGGTGGCCCATAGTCGGTAGCATGGCCTATGGCCTGCTGGGTGTCCCAGTTAGGTGGATCCAGAAGGGAGGCCCATGCCGGATAAAGGGAGGCTACAGTGGAGTCACCGGCGTACCCGGAGGCTTGGAGTGCAAGATACACAAGACTAATAATAGACGGTGTAGGACTCTCCTATCCGGCTAGGACATTTCCCTATAACCCTAGGACCTGGCGACTATATAAGTAGGGCCTATGGGAACCTTTAGGGCACAATCTCATACAACATCAGATAACCTCGCACAGCGAACCTATCTCTGTAACTCGGCGTATTGCCCTTATAGTGATTTATAGCAGGAGTAGGATTCCACCGCCGTTGTGGGATCTGAACCTGGGTAAGCTGTGTTACCTTGTACCCGTCAACCGTCTGCCTTACCCCACGTCTCTAAACACGCACTGTGAGGACCCCTCCATGGCGTACTCGTCGGCAATACCACGACACGGAGCCCGACGAAATCAGCCTCGGAGTACGCATAATGAGGCTCCAGGACCACGCCGCTCAGCCGGAAATAACCCGCCAGAGCCACCATCACCACCCGACAGCGACCATGAAGGATCTCATCGCAGCCATGGGATCTGCAGGGCGGAGGCGGCGATGGTGGAAGGAGAAGAAGGAATCTGAATCCGCTGCGTAGAAGCTGCGAGCCTTCAAGGCATAGATCTCTCTTGCCAAACAACGCTCGCCATCACATTGAATCCAACATTGCAGTGCAGCGGTACGAGGAAGAGGACATGTATGTGGGACCCAAATGATTTGGCCCACATATCCGTCAAACAAAGTTTCCGGTTGACTTCGGCATTGCCAAACACATTCAACCCTACGACAGTGTAGCTCGGCCAGATTCTTGGCTTCGAGATTTCTTCTAGGTTTGTTGGATCGCCAAAGGAGGAAAAAACTTGGTTTCCGTTCGATATCTCCCATTCATGTTGCGGAAGATAGCTCGATCATGTCTGAATGAGCTACCAGAGAACTTGATTCACAACTGGTATGATATGCAAAGTGCGTTCTTTTTGAACTTAGAGGGAACATACAGGAGGCCCTGCATAGTCAGAGACTTTCAGCGTTGCACACAAAGACTCAGAGAAACTTGCCAGGATTACCTCAGATGCTGGATTGACACGAAGAACTCCTGCGAAGGAGTAAATGAGCAAACTGCAATTCAAGCTTTGATTGCAGGACTCCCGGTCAGACTCTTGCGTCATAGACTAAAACGTGACCATGTCACTAACTTGGGAGAACTGATAGAAATGGCGAGCAAATATGCTGACGCCAATGACGATTCAGATGGACTGTTGAATATTCTGGCCAATCCACATGCGGCCAAGCAGCATAAGCAACAAACTTAGAAGCGCAACAATACCTCGGAAGATAAACCGGCTCCGGACAACACAGCTGTCAACGCAACGTTCGGATCCGGAGGACGAGGAGGGCACAGAGGCGGCCAGGGATGAGGTCGTAGAACTTCTTAGGTCCAAGGTAGAGGAGATCAACATCCCAGAAAATCATATTCCTAGGACAACATCGCCAACAACCCTTGTGTTCATCACCTGGACGCGAATGGAGGTTCTACCCATACCAGCTGAAGTTTCAATGACAACATCAAGAAGGACGAATCTGCTGTCTACGAAGCCAAGCGACATAAAGGAGATAAAAATTCTGAGAAAGGCAAAGAGCCCAAAGAAATTCCGACATGGAAGAAGCGGATGCTACATATCCCAAGTCAGACGGAAAGAAGGATTATCCCACAAAGAAATACAAATATGTCTGCTTCCTTGGAACTCATCCAGCTAAGGTCAAAAGGAGGTTCTCCATGAGCTCGATGCCACGGTTCTGGCTATCCCCTAATTCTTGGACTGGTCGGATGTAACCATCACCTTTGACCGCAATGATCACCCGAGGAAAACACATCGTCGGAGAAAGTACCCTTTGGTCGTCAATCCTCTTATTGATGGCTATGAGTTCTCTAAAACTCTCATGGACGGTGGTATCATCATCAACATCCTACACATTGAGACACTTCACCGCATGAAGATCCACGAAATCCAGTTAAATCATAGCAACGTGACTTTTCATGGCATTGTACCAGGGAGACAGTCGGATTCTCTAGGTGATATCACACTAGACGTGATATTCAGAACCTGAGACAATTACCAGACTGAGCCACTCTGTTTCGAGGTGGTACCATTCAAAAGTGCTTACCACGCCATCTTCGGGCGTCTGGCTTACTGGGCGTTCATGGCTCGTCCCTGCTACATTTACAACTTGATCAAACTTCTGGGTCCAAAGGGCGTCATCACCATCCGGGGAAACTCGAAGAAAGCACGAGATTGCAAGGAGGGATCTTTAGCTTTTGCTGAAGCCGTGCTACACACCCAGGAGTACCAGGAGATCAAGAATACCATTGATCCGTTTGAGATGCCCGCTATGAAGAATGAGGTGCTGAAGCCAGATTTGCAGTTCAAGGAATCAGAAGAGACGAAGAAGATGTCGATGAAGGAAGATGATCCCTCCAAGACGATGAACGTAGGGGTAGGCTTAGACCTTGCATAGGAAAGTGTGCTCGTCTAGTTCCCCAAAGATAACAAAGATATCTTCGCATGGCAGCCTTCTGACATGATTCGAGTACCTAGGGAACTTGCCAAGCACTCTCTTAATGTGTACCCTGACGCTAAACTCATCAAATAGTCCTTACGACAGTTTAGTGATGAAAAGCGCAAAGCTATAACTAAAGAATTAGCCCGACTAGAGTTAGCCGGATTTATTGCAGAGGTCATCCACGCTGAATGGGTGGCAAATCCTGTACTCGTCCCTAAAAGGACACTATTGATTTAAGGATGTGCATTGATTATACTTCCATGAACAAGGCTTGTCCTAAAGACCCATTCCCTTTGCCAAGAATCGATCAACTTATTAATTCCACGGCAGTGTCAAAATTAATCTGTTTTCTCGACGCATATTTCGGATATCACCAAATACCGATGAAAGAATCAGATCAACTCAAGACATCTTTCGTCACACCTTTCAGAACCTTCTGCTAAAAAACTATGCCTTTCGGCTTAAAGAATGCAGGAGCTACATATCAACGCACCAGGCAGCGTTGTCGTAACGATCAAATCAGACGCAACGTGCATGTATACGTAGATGATATAGCAGTGATGTCCAAAAATAAGGAAGCACTTATTTCCTACTTAGAGGAAACATTCACTAGCCTATGAAAATTCAACATAATACTAAATCCAAAGAAGTGTTTCTTTGTAATTCCAGCCGGAAAATTGTTAGTTTTCATCGTGTCTGAAAGAGGCAGATAGGTGAACCGGGACAAGATCAAGGCTATACTAAACATCACTAGGCCGACTGGCCTGAAGGACGTGCAATGTCTCACTGGTTGCATCGCAACAGTGAGGTGGTTCGTCAGCCGGCTCAGAGAAAGAGCCGCACCTTTATACAAACTCTTGAAGAAAACTGACAAATTTGTCTGTACCAAGGAAGCCGACGCTACCCAAAGTTTGAAAGATCTACTTTCGAATCCACCAATTCTTGCCGCACCAGAGCCACAGGAGCCTATGTTATTTTACATCGCAGTGACTAACAAGGTCGTAAGTGTGGTAACCTCAGTGGATCTCAAGGAAGTAGGCCATGAGCATAAGGTGCAATGTCCAACCTATTACCTAATTGAGGTCCTGACAGAGTCAAAGCAAAGGTATCCACATTACCAAAAGCTAGCCTACGGAGTATTTTTTGCTACAGAAAGCTACGACATTACTTTCAACAGCATAATATCACAGTGGTGAGTACTGCTCCCCTGCGAGATATAATCAACAACCACGACGCCACAGGACGTGTCACAAAGTGGGGAATACAACTTGCATCTTTTGACATCGAGTACATGCCACGAACATCAATCAAATCCCAGATACTTGCCGATTTTGTCACTGATTGGACAGATACGGCAGAAAATACAAGTCATCTAGACTCGGATTTTTGGACCCTACATTTTGACAGATCAAAATCACGAGGAGGCTCAGGGGCTAGCGTGGTGCTCAAGTCACCCCCAAGGAGATAAGCTATTCGATGTGTTACAGATACACTTCACGGCAACCAATAATATTGCCGAATACGAAGAACTATTACATAGAATACACATGGCCAAAAATATTGGCATAACTAGACTCATGTGTTATGGAGATTCGGATTTAGTTGCTCAACAAGTATCGGATATATGCAATGCAAACAAGCACATGGCATCTTATAAAGCTATCATGGATGAATTATCTGAATCGTTTGAGGGTTTTGAGGTTTAACACATCCCTCAAGCAGAAAATCAGGAAGCCGATGCTTTTTCAAGAATAGGCTCTACGCGGAAACAAGTCTCGGATGGCTCTTTCCTAGAGCACCTAAAAGTTCCACCTATCACAGGAGTTGATGAGGACTATCCGATGAAATCTGACTCACCTCTAGTAGCAAATCTGGTTGGTCATTCCCATCTGGGTAAAACCCTATCTGGATTTCCTGATAGACAGAAAATTACCCGAAAACGAAGTTCTAGGACAACAGATCGTCTGACGAGAAAAAGCCTATACAAATCAATGGTGAGCTCTATAAGAGGAGTGTTCCTGTGGTTTTTCGACGCTGTATTTCTCTGGAAGGAGTGGAAATCTTACGTGAAATCCATGAAGGCGAGTGTGGTCACCATGCTGTAGCCCAATATTTAGTGGAAAAAGATTTTATACATAGATTCTTTTAGCTCACATCTAAGGCGGATGCCGAGAAACTGTTCAAAACATGCAGAAGCTGCCAAAAGTACGCCCGTCAAGCACACGTTCTGGCTGATTAGCTGCGAACAATTCCTATTACATGGCCATTTGCGGTCTGAGGGCTTGATATGGTAGGGCCATTCAGAACGGCAAAGTGTGGATTTACGCACCTACTAGTTATGGTGGATAAATTTACCAAATGGATTGAGGCTAAACCCGTAACAAATTGCGATGGAGCCACATCCAGAAAGTTCGTCGAGGACATTGTCATTAGATTCGGAAATCTGACCAATTTGATGCGCTCGAGTTGAGGATCAGAGGAAGAGGAGTCATAAAGATGCAGAGGATCTGGGAAAGAACCAAAAATCAAGATCTGACCAAAGAAAAGTCAGAAATCAGATGAAGAGTAAGGTCGGAAATGTTACCTAGCATGCAATGGTTCCACTGAGAATTCTCCTCTTGGAGACTCTTCAGTTCTTCTTCTATGGCCTGGGATAGATCGTTCTGTCTATCGAAGTACTTCCTCAAATAATCAAGTTGTTTATCACAGAGGGCCACTAGCTTCTCAAGCCTCTCATTCTCCATATTTCTTGATTCCAGGATGGCATTCGCGGATTTCTCTGATTCATTTTTAAGGTTCTTTAGCTCATCCCGGAGTTTAGGATTCTCCATTTGGCAGACTTTGAAGTTCTCGGCTTCCTCCACCATCTTGCTAGACTACTTTAGCAATTCCGCAAAAGTAAAAATATCAGTCGGTAGAAATATTCGACTATGACAATAGCTATGCTTGACAGTCGGAAAAGTTTACCTTCCGCTTCATCTCTTTCAACCTACAGCTTGGAATTCTCAATACGCAAAGCCTTAATCTCTTTGCGCTTATAGCAAATGTTCTTGAGCAAATCCTGGTTGTAAGATGCAACTTTCTATAAGTTAAATATGGAATACCGTCAAACGGCTACTAAGACTCGGGCTATAACATTAAAAAGGTAAAAATCTAGCATGAGCCTTAGGGGCTACACTATATCATTATTTTGCATCCAATAAGCATTAACTCAGATCTTATGCTACGATCTTTATCCGACTTTATGCTTGGGGGCTAGAGGACATGATAATAAACATACCAAATGGTAGTCAGAAAAAACTTACAATGTGCTCTAGGTGCAACTTCTCAAATCTGAGTTTCGTGTTGTGGAACACTTTCTCGGCAAGGGAGAGAGGAGAGGCACTCGTCATTGGAAGCTCTCCAGCGTCAATCTTTTGGTCCGGACCAAAATTTGGTCCAAGAGGCTCGCTAGCTTGACGTCCTCCGTCTCCTGGTTCGCTGCCAGTAGAGTAAGGACTTGTTTCTCAAGGCTAGAATGCGCCAACTTGAGAATCTCCTCCTTCTTCCGCTTTAGGATAGAGGAAGCAGAGCCGGCCATCTTGTGAATCCTCCCTGGCAACATTACCATGGTATCATTACCCTTGATGGGTTCACCCTTGTCAGATGCCTGGCTACCAATGGTAACCAGGGCTTGCAAGGTCATGGCAGCGTCAGGGACGACAGAATCAACACTGGGAGAGACATAAGCCTCTGGTGCTGAGGTTTGAGTGCTGCTTGGAGTTGGAGGAGCCATGGCTGGAGATAGTGCAAGCTTCGGCTGACGCAGTTGCTTGGAAGGCTTGATCTCCTACTTAAGCTTACTCTTAGAATGTTCTTTATAGTGTGTGTGTGAAGCAAGTACAGTAGTATGAAGGGTATGGCTCAGCTACTCACTCGAGAAGGGCCCGACCACTTTTCCTTTCTTAACTTTTGGGCCCTTTGTGCTCAATTTAGGGACCTGTTGTCTTTTTTGAGGTCTTTGATGTAGATTGTACTCCCACCGACCATGTCGGATTTTTACTACAAGTATGCTCTTAAAATTTTCAAAAATTCTTTTGAAGCCAACCAGGAATTCAGTATATCAAAAACAAACGAAAATATTTTTCGTAAAACTTTCAAAGCAACCTATGATTTAGTTGTTATTCAAATTTTCCCTAATTTTGATAAATCGGCACAAAGTCGCATTCAAATTGGCAAAGTTAGCTAGGAAGTTTTAAAATTCACAAAACATGGGAAAATTGAGATTGTTCTTTCCTAATAGTTGGAAATGCACACCGACGACATCGTATACTAAAAGATGATGCACCCATCTACCTTCGAAGAAAAGGCAATTAATTCGAGAGGAATCTATTGCGCTTACTTGCATCTCAAGTTTGACCTAATTTCGTTAAGTTGTCAAGAGCAAAATCTTAGCAAGAAATTGAACCTATAGTCAAATCTCTTGATGGTGGTTTGTGATATATTAAATGACCCCCCCAATGGTTACCTAAAAACAAATCGCAAAACTTTCAACGCAAACTACAATTTACTCGTAATTCAAATTTGACATAATTTTGATAAATCAACATAGCTCCATTCATGTGGGCAGAGTCAGCTAGGCCGAAGTTTGAAAACTTTTCAAACATGGGAATCATATAAGTGGTACACAACATGTCGGTCCACTATATATATGACTAAAAATCTTGGCTTGTGGCATTAAGATCCATATTATATTCTTTAGACCTACTTTACGGAAAGGAACAATCTCGTCGTCACTCGGAAAATTGAGAATGTTCTTTCCTGATAGTTGGAAACTCACACCGGCAACATTTTTTACTAGAAGAAGATGCACCCATCTACCTTCAAAAATACAATTAATTCAATAGAAATCTATTGCGCTTAATGGTACCTTAGTTTGACCTAATTTCGTTAAGTTGTCAAGATGCAAAATCTTAGCAAGAAATTGAACCTGTTGTCAAAATTCTCGGTGGTGGGTTGTGATGTATTAAATGAACCCCTCCCGCTGGTTACCTCCAAAAGAATTCGTAAAACTTTCAACGCAATCTATAATTTACTTATAGTTGAAATTTGACCTAATTTCGATAAATCGACATAAAGTCATTCAAGTGAATAGAGTTAGCTGGGACGAAGTTTGAAAAATCATAAAACATGTGAATCTTAAGTACAACACGCCAGTCCACTATATATGTCTAAAATCTTGGCTTGTGGCATTCAAATCCATATTCTTCAGACTTTCTTTTTGAAAAGGAACAATCTTGTCATCACTCAGAAAATTTAGAATGTTATTTCCCGATAGTTGGGAACTCACATCGACGGTGTTGTTTGCTGCAAGAAGATGCACCCATGTACCTATGAAAACACATTTAATTCAAGGGCAATCTATCGTGCTTAATTCTAGCTCAAGTTGGACCTAATTTCATTAAATCGACAAGAAGTGAGTGAGGTGTGTGAAGTTAGCTAGGAAGCATGAAAAATGGAACTATAAAAAACCGTGGTCCACTTTGTGTAATAATTGGGCAGTGGAATTTTCTTGTAACCGTGGAAGGTCCTGTAGGAGCGAGGTGCTTTAGTTAACACGGTTGGTGGAAGTACGAGTTACATCAAGGACCTCATAAAAATGAAAATTACATCCAAGTCCATGCATTTTGCACAAGGTCCCTGAAACTAAGAAGTGAAGTGTGTTTTAAGGTTTGTGCATACTATGGTTAATTGTACATGCTAAAGACTAACAATAGAATCTTCTGGATGCTAAGAATGGAAAAGAATATCCAATGGCTACCAATGTTTGGATTTGCCAGTCTTGATCGAATGGTCAATGTTCAAAGTTATCCGTACACTATACTATAGTGGTATGGTATTGTAAGGGATAAGACAAGATAAAGGTTAGATAAGAAGTACTACTAAAAATGGACGGTCTTTTTAATAACCTTTCCCTCCTGATGTTTCGGAAGCAAGTGAAAATTTCAAAACCGGAAAAGTTTGATTTTTTGCTTCCAAGGACCAAATTGGTTTCCTTCCTATGTATTCCTCCTACTCCACAACAAGGAGGCTGCCGAACACGCCAGGGAAACAGAGCCTCCCTCTCAAAAAAATAAAGAAATAGAGCCACTGTACCAAGGTACACGTGCGCAGCGCCATGCTGTGGACGAGGGAGAGATCAGCCGGGCCGGTTCGCGAGGGGAGAGGGGTGGGGAGAGATGACATGCAGTGAAGGAGAGAGAAAACACACATTTTTTTGCATACATAGTTCCTGAAATTTACTACTAGTAGAGGAGTACCTCGTGTCAGGAATCCATCATAACTTTGCTCTGACATCGAACCGCCTCCTCCTCTTCGTTTCTCTCGCACTGCCTCTTTTTTTAAAGGCTCGTTGCCTCCCTTTTATTCCATGTGTAGATCAAGTTTTACCAAATTTCGTTAAATTATCAAGATGAAAAATCTTACTGTAGTGAGAATTTAAACCCTTTGTATATACTCTTAGTGGCGCACGTGTGTCGACCTGCCTTGTCGTTCCATTTCACACCCTGCGACCAGCAGCATGCTGGTTCGAAAGTAAGGAGCTTTTGTCCATGCGTGTGTGTGTGTGAAACAAATACAAAAGTACGAAGGGTATGGCTCAGTTGCTAATTCGAGAAGTACCCAACCTGCTTTTTGTCGGCGTGTTGTTGACGCCTCGTTGGGAGACCCCAAGAGCAAGGTGTGATGAGCAGAGCAGCAAGTTTTCCCTGAGTAAGAAACCAAGCTTATCGAACTAGTATGAGGAAGGAAACGACTCAGAGGTGTTGCTAGAAACTTGGAGACTTGTACAACACAAACTCAAGACTTTGCCCCAATGAACAGTGAGGTTGTCAATCTCACCGGTTGCTGTAACAAAGGATTAACTGTATGGTGTGGAAGGTAATAGTGGTTTGCAGAAAGTAAATAGTAAATGTGGAAGATGTATCAATGGTAAAGATTGGACTGGGGTCCATAGTTCACTAGAGGTGTTTTCCTTAGATAAACAAACATGGCATGCTGAGTAAATAAATTACAGCAGGGCAATTGACAGGACTAAGCAAGACATAACAATGCAATACTAGACATTCATGATCCTATGGGATTCGATTGAGCAATACCACAAGATACATAGACCGCCATCCAACTGCATCTATGACTAGAAATCCACCTTCAGGTTATCATCCGAACCCCCTCCAGTATTAAGTTCCAAGCAACAGATAACTGCTTTAAGCAAAGTGTGTAAGGTAAACAATCCACTTGTTCCATGAACAAGAGACCGTTGTTTTGTGCCTAGTGGCAACATCACATCTACAACCTTAGAGATTTCTGTCACTTCCCTTAGATTAAATAGAGGCATGAACCCACTATCTAGCATAAATACCCCCTCTTGGAGTCACTAGCATCTACTTGGCCAAGATAGCTACTAGAAACAGAGAGCATGCAAGATCACAAACAACACAGACATGATAGAATCAATAAGACAAAACCATTAATCATTCTAACATAGTAATCTCAATATCCATCGGATACCCACAAACAAAACATGCATGATTACAAATATATGTGATCTTGATCATGAATGGAGCTCACAAGATCTAAACATGGTAGCACAAAGGAGGAGATACAACCATCTAGCTACTACATGGACCCGTAGTCCAAAGTGGAACTACTCACGCTTCATGCCGGAGGCTCGCATGATGAAGAAGAAGGCCTCTGGGATGATCTCCCCTATGGTAGGGTGCCGGGAAGATCTTCAGATCCCCACGATCTAGGGACGATGGTGGCGGCGGCTACAGACGGTTTCGTAGAATATTGATTGGGTCCTTAGGGTTTATGCATCGGGGGTCTTTATAGGCGAATAGGCGAGGCAGGTGGCGGCCAGGGTGGTCACACCCCCCAGGTGCAGCTAGGGCTAGCCCGTGCCGCCAGGGGGTGTGGCCCCCTGGTGCCTCCCCTCCATCCCGTACTCTGACTCCATGTTCCCCACGGTAAAATATTGACTTTGGCTTTTGTCCTGTCCAATTACGGAGAATATTGATTTTCTGCCTTTTTGGAACCAAAAACAGAAGAAAACAGGCAACTAGCACTATGACATCTTGTTAATAGGTTAGTACCAGAAAACATATAAAAACACCTCAAAGTGTACTAAAAGCAAAGCAAAGTAGATACTAAACAAGCATGGAACATAAAAAATTATAGATACGTTTTCGACGTATCAAGCATCCCAAGCATAACTCTTGCTCATCCTAAAGTAGGTAAGTGATAAAAAGAATAATTTTGGAGGTGACATGCACCATCAAAATCAAGATCAAACCATTTGCAAGCATTGAAAGCTGGGATCAAAGGACTCTAAACATGAGCATGAGAGATGGAGTTCTAATAGTAAGACAAAGTAACTATGCATGCAACATGAAAGGCTACAAACAAAGATCATGAATAACATGCATTGAAAAACGTTTGTTCGTTTCACATAAAGAAAACATAGCATAGTGGCATTCATCTTATCCCTCATGGAGTAGAAAATAGATGCATAGGACACCTTCGAAGTACATAAGAGTGACTAGACACAAATAGCACAAGAACAAGTAATATCAACAATATGCATCAATCAATAAGTTTTTGGACAATGCACATAGAACTAAGAATGGCAACTATGCTCGATTAACTGGTTCCTAAAGGTAGAAGGTGGAGACTCAATATAATAGTAGAAGAAAGGCCCTTCATAAAGGGAAGCAGGGATTTCAAGTTTCATAAAGAGCTTCTAGAAATTATGGTACATGTTAGCTTTCAGCCCTCATTGCCCCTATCATAAGCATCTTGAAGTGATTCAGGTTAAAGTGAACAAACTATTGAGTATATGCTTCACAAAGTATAAGTTGGCAATCTCATGTCCCTTGAATACGATGGCCGCTTCTCATGCTACTCAAGTTTAGTTACTTGCAAATTCTTGTCATAGTAAGTACATGTGTATCATAGAGAACCGCCAACGGGGTACCCCTTGTACATGATACAGGAGCTATCCCATAATCAAAATAATAAGGCAAGAAGACAATTAGCATCTCAATATTCTTCTTATTTACCATGGGAATATGGTGCTTTTTTCTCTCTTTCCTCTTTTCTCATATTTTTTTTCTTTTTCTCAATCTCTTTTTTAATAAGAAGAATGCTTCATAGATGTCACTATGGTGATTCTGCAAGTTTCCACCATGATTAGGCATGGATTAGGCTAGCGGCACAGGAGTTTCTCTAACACACATACATAACTCCATGGACTTACAAGCTCCCCTTTCATTTCACACCGACGACATCCATAGAAAAAGAGCATGATATCAACTGTGTACAAAGTACAAGTACAATGTTGAAAGCGTTCCCCATGACAACATGGTTTTTCTAATTCCAACATATAAGTGCAAGCATATAAAACATAGATGACACAATGGTTCAAATTTATTAGGGGCAAGAAAAATAAAGTGTGCCATCATGTTCGTGAGAGCTTTAATCACTAAGTTTTCACATAACAAAATACTTACTGCTTTGTTGTTGAAATTGTTGTTAGTACCAGAATTATTCCTGTAGGCATTGTTGTTGAAATTGTTGTTTCTAATGAAGTTCACATCAACTTTATCTTCTTGAGAAACCAAAGAGTCTAAGGGAATATTATTAGGATCTATAGGAGCTTTCCCATTAACAAGCATAGCCATGATAACATCAATCTTATCACTCAAAGAGGATATTTCTTCAACAAAATTTACCTTCTTACCATGTGGAGCTCTCTCACTGTGCCATTCAGAATAATTAACCATCATATTGTCAAGGAGTTTTGTTGCAGCACCCAAGGTGATGGTCATAAAGGTACCTCCAGCAGCTGAATCCAACAGGTTTCTTGAAGAGACGTTCAAACCTAAATAAAAAGTCTGGATAATCATACAAGAAGTAAGTCCATGAGTGGGGAAATTCTTAACCAAGGATTTCATTCTTTGCCAAGCTTGAGCAACATGTTCATTATCAAGTTGTTAAAATTTCATAATATCATTTATCATAGATATAATCTTAGCAGGAGGATAGTATTTTCCAATAAAAGCATATTTGCACTTAATCCAAGAATCAATAATATTTCTAGGCAAGGATAGCAATCATTCTTTAGCTTTTCCTCTCAAGGAAGAAGGAAACAACTTGATCTTAATAATATCTCCATCTACATCTTTATATTTTTGCATCTCACAAAGTTCAAAAAAGTTATTGAGGTGTGCAGCAACATCATCAGAACTAGCACCAGAAAATTGCTCTCTCATCACAAGATTCAACGAAGCAGGCTAAATTTCATAAAAGGTAGCATCAGGAGGAGGTGGAGCAATAGGAGTACTTAGGAAATCATTGTTGTTTGTGCTAGTGAAGTCACACAACTTGGTGTTCTCAGCAGAGTTCATTTTGGCAAAAGTGGAGCAAGCCAGCAACAGCAGCAACTAGAGCAGGAGATAATTTTTTTGTGTTTTTTATAAGAGAAAGCAAACCAAACTCAACTAATTTTTTTGGAGTTTTTGATAAAAAGAGGCAAACAAAACCAAGCAAAATAAACTAAGCAAAAAAACAAAGTAAAGAGAAAGGTTGTGAAGGACTCCCCTTGTGAAGACGTCCTTAGCACTCCCCAGCAACGGAGCTTGTTGGCGTGTTGTTGACGCCGCGTTGGGAGACCCCAAGAGCAAGCTGTGATGAGAACAACAGCAAATTTTCTCTCAGTAAGAAACTGAGGTTATCGAACCAGTAGGAGGAAGGAAACAACTCAAAGGTGTTGCTAGCAACTTGGATACCTGCACACCACAAACTCAAGACTTTGCCCCAACAAACTGTGAGGTTGTCAATCTCATCGGTTGCTGTAACAAAGGATTAACTATATGGTGTGGAAGGTAATAGTGGTTTTCATAAAGTAAATAGTAACTGTGGAAGATGTATCAATGGTAAAGATTGGACCGGGGTCCATAGTTCACTAGAGGTGTTCTCCTTAGATAAACAAACATGGCATGCTGGATAAACAAATTATATCAGGGCAATTGACAGGACTGAGCAAGGCATTACAATGCAATACTAGAAATTCATGATCCTATGAGATTCGATTGGGCAATACAACAAGATACATAGACCGCCATCCAACCACATCTATGACTAGAAATCCACCTTCAGGTTATCATCCGAACCCCCTCCAGTATTAAGTTGCAAGCAACAGATAACTTCTTTAAGCAAAGTGTGTAAGGTACACAATCCACTTGTTCCATGAACAAGAGACCGTTGTTTTCTCCCTAGTGGCAACATCACATCTACAACCTTAGAGATTTTTTTCATTTCCCTTAGATTAAATAGAGGCATGAACCCACTATCTAGCATAAATACCTAATGTCTACGTACTTCTATTCTTGTAGACAGCTTTTGGGCTTCCAAGTGCAGAGGTTTGTCGAACAGAAGCAAGTTTCCCTTAAGTGGATTACCCAAGGTTTATCGAACTCAGGGAGGAAGTGGTCAAAGGTATCCCTCTCAAGCAACCCTGCAATCAAGATACAAGAAGTCTCTTGTGTCCCCAACACACCCCAATACACTTGTTAGGTGTATAGGTGCACTAGTTCGGCGAAGAGATAGTGAAATACAAGTGGTAATGTAATATCCCAAAAATCATGTTTTGTAAAAGTTTGCATTTCATTCATTCATAGCATCCTTGTCTTGCACAAAAATTTTCAAAACAAAATTCAAAATAAAACCATCTATATGCCTATTATCTATATATCAAAGAGGTGAGGTTTTATTTTATTTTCAAAGTGTCAAAGTGGATTTGACTAAACAGTAGTGTTTTATACACAATTAGGTGCAAATATTACACTCCAAAAACCTAGAGGAGTTTTGAATTCAAAACCATTTAAATTTGGTTTGATTTGTTTCCTGAAAAATCGAAATAGAAAAACAAAAGAAGAGAAGAAAAGGAAAAGGACGGCGCCACCGTTTCAGCCCAACAATAGAAGCGGCCCACTAAGCCCACCCGGACACCTCCCCCTCTCCTCTCTCGTGCGCGCATAGACCTACCCGCAGACAGTGACGCGCGGACCCTGCGGCCACGTCACCATCTTCCCCAATCAGCGCCATAGAGACGTTGTCGCCGCCCGTTTCTGGCCAAGTGATTCGCGAATCAATTCACGTTAAATCCTGCAATAATCCCGCGCCCAGACCCCTCTACTTAAACCCCTCCCCTCTCTGCTCTTTTCCCCTCACTCGCCACCCTCTGAGCGTCGCTAGGCTGTCCACATTCGAGCTCGCGCCGCCGCTGTCCCGAACTACTCTGGCGAAGGATTACGGTAAACCCTAGCCCCCTTTCTCTCTGGTTGATGCACGTGTGCTCGCCATGTCCGTGCGCATCTAACACCACCTATAGATTATCTTTCCGTGCCTTGTAGCACTGGCAACGACCACTCCCGAGCGAACCCAATGCCGACGCCAACTCCGACGAGGAATCGACGCCGTGCCCGTGCGCCCCCTCCCCATCCACGAACACGTTGAGAATCACCACGTCTCTGCGATCTCAGTAAGCACCTGCACTCCCTCCCGTACCCTCTGGCATCGCCGTCCGACGCACAACCGCCATGGTGACCATTGGCGCCGCCCGTGTTTGGTCGAAGCAATGAGATCCGCTGGATCTAGATTCAACGATCAATATTAGATTAGATCGCGAAGGGGTACACATAGATCTGGCGCGTTGGATCTGACTTGATCCAACGATGCGGAGGCACGATCGGCGTGAAGCGGTATAGACCAACCAGACGCTGCCACGCATCTGTGGTTTGATTTATAAATCTGTTTTGAATCTTTTAAATTGTTCAAACTTAGAAAATTCATAACTATTGTTCTGTTTATCCAAAAAATGCAAATAGATATCAATGGATTCACAAAAATAAATCCTACACTACTGTAGGATTAGTTTGTATTTTTTTCCGTAAAAATTGATTTTTATGCAGAGACAATTATAGGCTTATTTTGGCCATATAAATTATTTGGAAAATGATTTTTAGACAAATTCAAGTTTATTTAGACTATATTTAGTTGGTTTTGTGTTCAGTACTGTTTGACTTGTCTTTTTTAGTTAACAAAAATCGTCACATGGCATTTCCATGCATTCATATATTTTTGCTTGAATAATTTTGAATGTAAATTTGGTGCTATCATTTTATGTGTAGATTTTGGTGCTAGTGGTGATTGTGATTGTGAGGATTGTTGCTACTCCCCCAACTACCAAGGAAAGTGGTGCTTCATATATTTATCCCATTATTTTGACTATGCAGTAGTGATATTTTGAATAGGGCTTGCATGAAATTTTTGCTAAGTATCTATATGCTATGCTATGGGAAATCCTAGTAGTCGTAGTCTTCGTAGAAATATTCTCTAAGTTAAGATACTTGTTGATATCATGCTTAGCCTATCTAGTAGTAAATAAGGGTGGATTATATACACATGCTATGGAAATTTTACGAAGTCTTTGGACTTATGTTTTTGCTTAATAAAACAACTATGTGAATGAATCACCTGGGTGGAATGGAAGGAATGGATTGTGTTGAGTGGTTACCCCAGGGGAAATACCTGGTGTATCTCACTTGTGGAAAGCCACCCAGGAACAAAGGGATTTGAGATACTTAGTGTTTAGAAGCTTCTAGTCCAGCCACATGGCATATGGGCTCTGCCTTGATCATATAGGTTGCAATAACTTAGGCAGATGGACAGAAGGTGGTAGGGGTGATAGGATGGAACGCGTCCATTTGGTCTATGGGAAGGCTTCTGCAAGATCTCGTCTCGATGCATGTCGAGTCTTGTGGGGAAAGTGCACCACCTCTCGAGAGGAAAAATCTAAGTACTTAGCCGTGTCCCCGATAATGGACAATTTGAGCATCAAGATATTGAAGCTATCTAGGATCTCCTCATCCCAATTTCTAAGTTAAAAACTTGTGGTTGAACAAGGGTTAAAGGATTCCAACTTTCAGTTGGTAGATTCCTTGGGTGTTTTGACAAACAAAAACTTAGTGTTTCAACTGATAGGAAAAACCTATTTTGAGCAAAGCAAGCCTAAGCTACACTTAGCCAAATTCATATAGAAGTTAGAAACTACTATTCTACTATGGTATCACTTGCCAATACTATTCCAATGTATTGACCCACTATGGCTGTAACTTATGATGTTGCAGGTTACTCTGATGAGGATTAGGGTTATGAGTCTACACTCAACATGCTTGCCTGTGGCACATGAAGATGAAGACTTTACTTTATTTACTTATGTTATGAACTCTTGTACTAGCCTTTGGCTATGGAGTTGTAAGACACTATGTTTATCTCTGGAATGACGATGTAATAAAGACATGTGTATCTGTGTACTTCATCTTAAACTATGGATGCTAGCATTTGATCCAGGGACTAGCATTGCAATCACAGGGATCCTTTACCTTATAAAGATGGGATCTTATAGATGGTATCAGAGCATTGTGTTGCCTGTAGGATTATGACCCTAGGATGGATTAGACTTTGAAAACCACTAAGGAAAAATGCAACTCTTTGCAAATTCCACACTTGTCTTTTTCTTCTCGTAAACCTTTCCTAATCTTCTTTCTCATCTCTACTTGTAGATGGACGCCATCAACGAAGCCTTCAAGAAGGGACCACTCATGACCATGACTTTAGAATGTGAGACGGAGTTTCCCAAGGCACTCAAAACCCTTATGGTTAGCTTGGGGATACATGGTGAGGCCGTGTACAAAGGATTTCTAGTAATGGATGAAGTGGAAGAATATTGGTGGGTGCATCTTCACTTGTACAAAAACAAGGGAGACAACCACAAAGAGACGGGATTCTACATGGGCACCAACTCAGAAATGTATACAACATTCTTTGACTCTACAAGAAATGCAGCTTGGAATGCTATTAAGGAGCTTGGTGAAAGACTCAAGTGTAGAATGCTCAACACTAAGAATAACCTTTAAGAGGAGAAGAAGTACACCCAAGACTTAGAAACCGCCATAAAACGTCTAAGAGAGGATATCATAGACTTAGCATATGAGTGAGAATTGTAACGTACTCCACTAGTTGGACCACCACACATGTTGTTTTCTCGCAAATTTTTTTCTAAGTTATGTTTGAACCTTAGTGTCGTGGTGGTATCACGGCATCTGCCATGGGTAGGCTAAAGTTGGGGCCGATGGACATGGAGGAATCCGGGGAGGGATGATGAAGTGAAGACCGCACTCATATGAACAGGGAGAAATACAATGTATATAGGATTGAGGCTCTCATGTGGAGATAACACCTCTTTCTCTACATCTAATCTCATATAATGTTGCCATACTTGTGGCTACAATCATGATCCTTGAGCTGTATTTCCTATGCCTCTGTCTAGATCTCTCTGTGAGAGTGGAGGAGGAAGAAGAAGAAAAGCTCCTATTGAGCAGAGAGGGGAAGAGCCCTTCGGGGCCTCTGTCTAGAACGATCCCCCTGGTGATCCTTATAAAGGGGATCCCAGGGGACAAGACTTGTTCTCCACGCTTGGCATCTGTGTAGCATATTCCTGGCATCTTCTTAGATGCTGAGCATATGTCTTGGCATCTTTGGAGATGTCAGGGCATATTCCTTAGCATATTCCTGGATGCCATAGGCATATTCCTTATTGCACCTGTCAGTCTGAGGCAGGGACGTCCCAAGACTGGCACGTGATATGAAGGTCTTGACTTGGCGTGAAGGTATGTCGTTGTAGGGCTCGTAGGAGCATCTGGGAGTGAATATTAGGTCTACCGGGTCAATATAATTCGGCCCACGTACCCTGGACAGCGTGTTGACTCGGCCTGGGACTTAACTGATTTGGCCTGGTTCAATTAGCAAGGGATATAGGTCCAGCCGAGTTATCGAGTGAGGGCCAGCCGGATTACTGAGTGCGGCCTAGCCGGAAAAGGTGAGCTGGCCCGCGGTGGGCCAGCCAGGTCGAAGCACATGCTGGCCCACCCAGGTTGCCTGGTGATCTCTGGAGGTTCGCCCGCGGTGGGCCAAACTGACTGGCGCCAGCCCACCCGGGTTATGCTGGCGAGGTTTCCCCTGGTGGGCAGCATCTGGCCCGCCCGGGCGACTTATGGAGAGGATGCTGGCAGGGTTGGTTCGCTCGATGGTGTCCCGGCGGGATTTGTCGGGGTGACGAGGTTGGCGAGGTCGAGGTCGGCGGGATAAGGTGGGGACGTGGTGGGCCGAGGTGATTAACTCGGCCCATCTGGTTGACTCGGCCCCAGTGGTTGTAATTCGGCCCATCTTTATGCAAGGCTGATCCTGGAAGCTTCTCACTTGGGCCGAATAGGTCCTGAGTCGGCCCAGGTGCACTTTTCTTCTCCTTTTCTTTATTCTGTTTATATTTCATGTCTCTTAATTGACTAATCTAGCATTCTATCGAATAGCACGATACACCAACTTTGGGGTACCTGGGGGTACACCTCCGACATTAGTCCCCGAGGCTATGTGGGACTCATGGAGTCGCTCATAGGCTTTAATTTTAAATATTCCCGGAGTTGTTTTTCAACTTTTTGTACCTTGGTCGTATACTTTTATGTCTTATAACCCTTTTGGGTAATTTTTTGACTCCTAGCCTTCTTCGGCACTGCTCATAACCCTTTTTGACTTCTGGCCTTCTTGGGCACTGGTCATAACCCCTTTGGGCAAGTTTTTGGACTTCTGGCCTTCTTGGACACTGGTCATAACCCCTTTGGGCAAGTTTTTGGACTTACGGCCTTCTTGGGCACTGGTCATAACCTCTTTGGGCAAGTTTTTGGACTTCTAGCCTTCTTGGGCACTGGTCATAACCCCTTTGGGCAAGTTTTTGGACTTCTGGCCTTCTTGGGCACTGGTCATAACCCCTTTGGGCAAGTTTTTGGACTTCTGGCCTTCTTAGGCACTGGTCATAACCCCTTTGGGCAAGTTTTCGGACTTCTGGCCTTCTTGGTCACTGGTCATAACCATTTTCGGCAAGTTTTTGGACTTCTGGCCTTCTTGGGCACTGGTCATAACCCTTTTGGGCAAGTTTTTGGACTTCTGGCCTTCTTGGGCACTGGTCATAACCCCTTTGGGTAAGTTTTTATTGGAGTTATCTGTTTCCAAATCCGAGTCATTTTACTCAAAGTTGACTTATGTCTTAAGTCTGAGTCATCTAACTCAAATCCGAGGTATATGACTCAAATCCGAGTCATCTGTCTCCAAATCCGAGTTACTTTACTCAAAATTGACTTATGTTTAAAGTCTGAGTCATCTGACTCAAATACGAGGTATATGACTCAAATCCGAGTCATCTGTTTCCAAATCCGAGTTACTTTACTCAATTTTGACTTACATCTCAAATCTGAGTCATCTAACTCAAATCCGAGGTATATGACTCAAATCCGAGTTATCTTATTCCAAATCCGAGTTACTTTACTCAATTTTGACTTACATCTCAAATCTGAGTCATCTGACTCAAATCCGAGTTATATGACTCAAATCCGAGTTATCTTATTCCAAATCCGAGTTACTTTACTCAATTTTGACTTACATCTCAAATCTGAGTCATCTGACTCAAATCCGAGTTATCTTATTCCAAATCCGAGTTACTTTACTAAATTTTGACTTACATCTCAAATCTGAGTCATCTGACTCAAATCCGAGGTATGTGACTCAAATCCGAGTTATCTTATGCCAAATCCGAGTTAGTTTACTCAATTTTGACTTACATCTCAAATCTGAGTCATCTGACTCAAATCCGAGGTATGTGACTCAAATCCGAGTTATCTTATTCCAAATCCGAGTTACTTTACTCAAAATTGACTTATGTTTCAAGTCTGAGTCATCTGACTCAAATCCGAGGTATATGACTCAAATCCGAGTTATCTATTTGCCACAATATAACTTGATCCGATGAGATGATGTCAATTTTCCTTTGATATGGATTTGAGATATAGATCCGAGATTAAGTTTTGGGATATGATAACAGGGCTAATCACTGAGATCTCTGATTCGAGATGTTGATATGAGATATAGATTCAAGATATGATAAGCTGGCAAATAGTCATCCGAGATATGAGATAACCTGGCAAGATAGTGAAATATCAATCCGAGTCATAACATAACCTGGCAATCTGGCGAGCTAAATCAAACTTCAGTCCGAATCAGAGATATGCTTAGTACGCCGAGTCTGAATACAAATCCGAATTATAATATACCCTGGCAAGCTGAATCAAATGTTAGTCCGAATCAGAGACAAGCTACTAAGCTGAGTTAAAGGTTAATCCGAAGAATAAATAAATTGACTCAAATTATATTCGAATCATCAATAAGCTGGCTGGTGAGCTGAGTTAAAGGATAATCCAAAGAATAAATAAACTGACTCGAATTCTATCTGAATCATAAATAAGCTGACTCAAATTCTATCCGAGTTATAAATAAGCTGACTCAAATTCTATCTAAATTATAAATAAGCTGACTCAAATTCTATCCGAATTATAAATAAGCTGACTCAAATTCTATCCGAATCATCAATAACCTGACTCAAATTCTACCCGAATCATCAATAAGCTGGCTGGTGAGCTGAGTTACAGGTTAATCCATAGCATAAATAAACTGACCCAAATTCTAGCTGAATCATCAATAAGCTGACTCAAATTCTATGCGAGTTATAAATAAGCTGACTCAAATACAGATCTGAATCAACAATAAGCTGGTCAAATTCATACCCAAACCTAAATAAGTTTTTCTCCATCTAAAGGTGATTCTACGGATACGCTGGCTAGTCCCCGGGTTGAGTTATTTTCTCCCCTGGGTGAAGGATCGAATGTTGGTGGCCGAGTTATCTGTTACTTATAGTAAGCTTGGAGTAGAGTTTGAGTCATTCTTGTTGAGTCTTACCTGCCTTGCTGAGTCAGACTTGGAGACCCCTGCGCTTACCTCTCTGTTCTCTTGTTCGCTGGTAGGAGCTGAAGGTGCTCTCTCTGTTCTCTGTTCGCCTGGAGGAGCTAAAAGTGCTCTCTCTGTTCTCTGTTCGCCTGGAGGGGCTGAAGGTGCTCTATGAAGATGAGGTTGATGAAGATGCTCCCGTCCGGATGGAAACCAAACCAACGCTAATAAAAGGCCCCACGGTGGGCGCCAAATGTCGTGGTGGTATCACGGCATATGCCATAGGTAGGCTAAAGTTGGGTCCGATGGACATGGAGGAATCCGGGGAGGGATAATGCAGTGAAGACCGCACTCGTATGAACAGGGAGAAATACAATGTATATAGGATTGAGGATCTCATGTGGAGATAACACCTCTTTCTCTACATCTAATCTCATATAATCTTGCCATACTTGTGGCTACAATCATGCTCCTTGAGCTGTATTTCCTATGCCTCTGTCTAGATCTCTCTGTGAGAGTGGAGGAGCAAGAAGAAGAAAAGCTCCTATTGAGCAGAGAGGGGAAGAGCCCTTTGGGGCCTCTGTCTAGAACGATCCCCCTGGTGATCCTTATAAAGGGGATCCCAGGGGACGAGACTTGTTCTCCATGCTTGGCATCTGTGTAGCATATTCCTTGTAAGATCCCTCCTTATTAAAGGAAAAGATCCCTGTGATTGCAATGCTAGTCCTTGGATCAATAGCTAGCATCCACAGTTTAGATGTAATATCAAGAAACAAAGGTCATAATACAACTTTATAACCAGGAATAAAATAGTTTTATTACATCAAACTTAGCTCATTGGCTAATTACATTACATTGCAGCGGAATAACTATAGTCTTGGGTCCTTCATCTTCAAATCTGCCACAGGCAGATGTTGGTTGTAGACTTTGTAATCCTAATCAATCAATCTTCACTAAAATCAATCAAACCTGCAACATTACAAGTTACAGCCACAGAGGGTCAATACATTTGAATTGTATTGGCAAGTGATACTTTGGTAGTATAGTGGAGTCTATCATCTATATGCATTTTGGCTAAGTGGAGTTGAGGCTTGCATTGCTCAAAAATAGATTTTTCCCTATCATTTTGAAAATACTAAGTTTTGTTTGGCAAAAACTGTCCAAGACATCTACTAATCAAAGACTGGAGATCCTCTCAAGGCATCTACCAATCAAAGACTGAAGATTTTCTTGGCAAAAACAAATTTCCCAATCTAAGATTTTGAGATCCTTGTACCAAGCCATCTCTCCATCAAAGATTGAAGAATTTCACACAACCCTTGTTCACCCACAAGTTTTAGTTTAGAAATTGGAGTGATGAGATTCTTGATTTCTTCCATGTCTTGATGCTCAAATTGTCCTTTTCCAGGGACATGGCTAAGTACTTAGATTTTTTACACTCTGCAGAGGTGGTGCACTTTCCCCACAAGACTTGGTTTCCCAAGACAAGATCTTTCAGAAGCTTTCCCTTAGACCATCATGGACGCGCTCCAACCTATCAAACACTACCACCAACTGTCCATATGGCTAAGTTCTTGCAACCTATATGATCATGGCAGAGCCCATATTGCTAAGTGGTTGCACTTGAAGCTCCTCAACATTTGACATCTCAAATCTCTTTGTTTCCTGGGTGGCCATCCACAAGTGAGATACACTAAGGTAAACCATAAACATGGGCCTTGTGAACCACTCAACCAAAAACCACCAAGCAAGTCCCATTCCACCCAGGAGATTCATTTACTTAGTTGTTTTATTTAAACAAAACACAAGTCCTTAGACTTGGAGATTTTCATAGCATGAATATATATCCCACCCAGGTTTTCTATTAGCTAGGCTAAGCTTGATAGTAATAGGATTCTTAACTTAGGAAAATCCTTCTAAGGATTCATTCTACTAGTTTTCCTATAGCAAGGTCCATACTTAGCAAAATAAAAACCATGCAAGTTTTACTTGGTAAAAACACTAATGCATATTGAAAATAATGGGATAGATAGTATGAAGTATCACTTGCCTTTTTGGTAGAGGGTATAGGTTCACTTCTTGTCCTTGCAACACTCACACTCTTCAAGTCACTACAATCAATCAAGCAAGGTACAACTCAATCTACCAATCAAGCGAAACAAACACACAAAAAGACAAAGTCAAAGTAATGCATGCAAGCATGCAAAAGATGGTTCTAATTGTAAAGGTGGTCTCCACTAGGCTTCTAAACTTTGTAAGTTCCAAATTGGTCATTTACCAAAATGGCAAAGTCATTTGATAAGGGGTTTCACTAGAAAACCATTTGCAAAACATAGTGTCATTTTATGTGGTGTAGAAATATTTTTTACTAAGGCACTAACCTATAGGGTTCACCAAATGAGTTGCTATTGCAAAACTTGGTGTTTGGGTCAGTAGGTTTGGTCCAAAGCATTTTCTCAAAGTTTTCTTTATGAAAGCATTTTCATAAACAAAACAATGGTTTTTAATTAGCTAAAAATGGACTAAACCAATTAATCCATTCTAAATTTTTCCAAAATCATTTTCAAAAACTTGGGTTGGTTCCTAGGGTCAGTAAGGTCACAACAAACTAATTGGCAAAGGTTTGATCTCAAAACTTGTTTTTAAACAATTTTTCTAATGTTAGCAAGCACACAAAAGAATCTGCAAAATCAAACAATCTAACAGGTACTATTTGCTAAACTAAGGGCAGGGTTGGTTAGAGCTTGTCTTGCTGATTCCAGCGACATCAAATTTGTAAAATTTGGACGTGTGGATCCAAAGTTATGGAATTTACAAAATTGAACATCAATTAGATCAATTCTGTTTTAAATCCATCCAGCAGAGACACGTGTCTTAATCTAATTCGTCGGTACCGGTTCGCTGGGATCGTGGCTATGGGGCGTTGGATCTAGTTAGATCGAGCGGTGCAGAGAGCGTACCCATTCGCGTTTAAGTGATTCTATCTAATGCTTACGATCCAGATCGAACGGTTGTGGGGTGCTCCACCACAGACGAGCGGCGCTGCGGCGGCTGCTGGCGGCGGAGCGATCGGTCGATGTCGGTGCCGGCGATACAGGAAGCGGGAGAGGAAAAGGGGAGGCTCACCGAGTTCGCAGACGCTTGGGGAAGCTCAATGTGCTGATGGGGAGGCAGGGGACGCACGGATGGGTTGGCAATCTCTCGCCGGAGTTGCTGCGGGTGGTGGTGCTCTCGGGTTGTCGTCGTTGGCGTCGCTCGGGACCGCGCTAAGGCAAAGGAGAGGCGTGGTTAGGTGCGCACGAGGGTCGCGAGTAAGGGAGCATCAAAAAGGGGGCGAGGGGAAGTCTGTGCTCACCAGGAAGGCTTGCCAGAGTCGAGGCCGACGGTGGTGGCGAGTAGAGCTTGTCCTTGCCGACGTTGTGCGGCTCGCGCGAGTGAACTGGATGCACTAGCAGGTGCGCCTGGAGGTGGAGAAGCTGCTGGGGTGCTTCGGGATGCAAGGGGCGGTGGGGTTTCGTCGGAATCGTCACCGGAACATCATCGGACAGAGGCGGTGTGCGGCGCAATTCGCTCAGCCTGGGGGCAAGTCGAGGTGTGAGGTCTGGGGGAAAGGGAGGAGGAGGAGCAGGCGGTTAAATGGGCGTCGTCACGGCGAGGTTTAATGGAGGGATTAACGCGGATTGATGGAGCTCTCAACGGGCAGAAACGGCCGCGCGGTGAGGGGAGAAGAAGTCGCGGGGAGGAAGAAGGAGGTGGCGGTGGGGTCCTCTGGTCAGTGGGAAAGGGAAAGGGAATGGGGTCCACGGGTCAGCCTCTGCGTGGGTAGGTTTCTGAGTGAGGAAAACGGTTCGGGAAGGAGAATAAGAGGAGGTGGGGTCTTCTCGTCAGCGAGTGAGAGAGAGGAGGAGTGGGTCCTGGTTGTCATTGACTCAGTGGGTCTGTTATTTGGTACGAAAAGTTTTTCTGAGGGAAAGGAGAGGTGGGCTAGGTGGGCTGCTGCTGGGCTGGGCTGTCCTTTTCCTATTTTTTTCTGTCTAAAACTTTTTCTTTTTCTAATTCTTTTTCTTTTTTGAATTTCAAACAATGTTTTCAAACATTCAAACAACAATCAAACAAATTCAAACAAACACTCAACTTTTACTTTGAATTTGGTTCTGTTTTTCAACATAATCCAAATCTCAAAATAAAATAATATTTTTATATTTAATTTAGGATCCATTTAATAATTAAATAAAATGGATCTTTAGTTATTTAATAAAATAGGGTTTTGATTTATTTAATAAAATTACCATTTGAAATCCAATTATTTTCAAAACCAAACCAGAAGGTTTTATTTGAAAAATAAAAGAATACTTGGAAAATTATTTAAATAAATAAATAAGTTTTGGTGTTTTAATTAAAATGGGAAAGCCTTTACTTAAATAAAATTGGATATTTAAATCCTTATTATTTTATTTAAATAATCCTTTACTCATTTTAATCAAAGCAAAACCTTTTAATAAAAGATTTCAAAGTAGTAATAAAATACTTGGTGTTCATTTAAAATGGGAAAAGCCTTTACTTAAATAAAATTGGATATTTAAATCCTTATTATTTTATTTAAATAAACTTTTACTCATTTTATCAAAACAAAATATTTTATTACAAAAGTTTGGCCAAAATTAATTTGGCTCACCTTTTCATTTGAAAACAAAGTCTTTTATTAAAAGATCCAAATAGTATTTCCAAAACAATTTATTTTTCCTTTATTAAATGTTTATCTTTTTAATCCCTTTAGGATTATAATTGTTCACCAATTGGTAAGGATTTTGGTAAGGGCTTTATTGGCTTTGGAAATTCAATTTCCTTATCTTTTTATATTCATAAGGTTTTTGTCTATGGTTCCAAACTAAGTGAAACCATCTCTAAGGTCTTTCTTGATCCTTTGTGATTATTTGTTGATTAGATTTGGTATGGATCAAATCCATGGATTTGGAGATAACTTGGAAATGATTTTTATTCCATTAGGGTCTAGGGATTTGGATTTATTTTTCCAAGTGTTCAAATATCCAGATACATTCATTGAGGAATGCATTTCCCTTGATTTGGATTTTTGTTGAATTCAAACTTTAACCAAAGTTTGTTCAGGATGGGACTTTAAGTTTCCTTTTAGAAACAAAAGTTTCTTTTCACCCTGATTTCAACAAAGATTTATTTTGTTTATTTATTTTTCACATTACAAGATTTGGAAAATCTTGGGATGTGACAGGCTACCACCCTTAAAATAAATCTCGTCCCGAGATTTGAGGAGGCTAGGGTTACAAGCAGGCTCAAACAACTAGGGTACTACCACCCTTATAAATTTTCCAACTAGACTACATGTTGGCCTTCTTGGAATCTTGGAAAACTCTTCTTGGAAAATTTCTGCATAGTGCCCTTGTTTCCATGCTTGACTCATGGGCCAAGGTTGAGATCCTTCATAGGCTTGTTTATCTTGTTCTTCATCTTTTCTAGACAATTGCTTACATAGTGTCCTGGTTCCTTGCAATTGAAACAGTGGATATCTTGGAGTTCTTTACGTTGCTCTTGTGGACAAGTTGCTACGTAGTGGCCTGGTTCCTTGCAGTTGTTGCACACTACTTGGCCGATCTCTTTATTCTTCGGGTTCTCTGGGCATCCACTGGGGTAGTGTCCCATTTCCTTACATTTACGACATTGCACAAGGCTCATGTCTTGCTTTGGTTTCTTGGGCTTCTTTGATCCTTTGAATTGGGTTGTCTTGTTTGGAGGTATAAGTGGTCCGTTTCCTTTGTCATCAACATTCTTGGCATACTTGGATCCTTCTTGTTTCCTTTGTTCAACAATAGCATAGATGGGGCATTGGATAGGTACATGGTCGTTTCCTTCACAAAGGTAACAAGTAACTTGAGATGTGGGGCATTGGCCAACTGGATGTTCCTCTTCACAATTGGGTCATTGATCTTCATGCTCCTTGGAAGTGTGATCCTTGTCTCCACAAATAATGCAAGCTGGGGCTCCATCTAGAATAATATTCTTGTCATCCTTGTTGTCATACACTCTTTTGGGATAGTTTTCTTCCATGCTGATCATTTGATTAGTCACCTTAAGCATCAGTTGGGATTGTTCTTCCAAAAACTTTTGCAGTGCTGGATCTTTATCACTATTGTTGGCTATGAACTGAGTTGTTAGTTGGTTCAACTGGTTTTGGGTTGCTAGGAGTTCTCTCATGTTGACCTCTTGGTTGTTGTTGTTGATGCCATCATCCTTGATGCTGGAGTCTCTTGGAGAAGTCATCTGTTTGGGTTGGAGGGGATTAGAATAGGCAAAAGATTTTTCTAAGGAATCAATTTTATTCACACACATCACAATCACACAAGCAATGTGCAAGCAATCACAAACAAACACTCCACTCAAACAACAGTTTCAAGCACATACTTAGGCAACAAAATATTTTTGTTACACCACATAAGTTGGTGGGTTTGACTTAACTAAAATATGGTGGTCCATCTATATGGTTCACTTGTGATCTTTCCATCCTTCTTGGTTGATTCTTCTTGATTGAGATCTTTGTATCCTTGGAGAATTCTTGTGTCTTGGTTACAAATCTTCAAAAGTGTTCATGGTTTCTTCTAAGTTGTGTTTCCTTAGTCTTCAAGTCTTGAGTAACATTTCTTGTCTTACTTGTAGTCTTTAATGATATCCAAGTTGGAAGTCTTTGGTGAACATGATGAAGATGTTGAAGCCACATGAAGAAGTTGAAGTCATTAGAGTTGAAAATGTTGAAGAAGTCCTTTGCACATAGTGTAGTCTTTGGTCATGGGGTAGGCTTTTCCATCAAGTTTGAAGTAGAAGAGAAGTAGAGTTGAAACCAAAATGGTTGAGGATAGAGTTTACAAGATTGTTTTTGTAAATAAGTTTTGGAACAAATACAACTCCTATTTTTTTCTAAGGGGTTTTGTCCAATCCTAGGGTTACAAATCCTACAGGCAACACAATGCTCTGATACCATCTGTAAGATCCCTCCTTATTAAAGGAAAAGATCCCTGTGATTGCAATGCTAGTCCCTGGATCAATAGCTAGCATCCACAGTTTAGATGTAATATCAAGAAACAAAGGTCATAATACAACTTTATAACCAGGAATAAAATAGTTTTATTACATCAAACTTAGCTCATTGGCTAATTACATTACATTGCAGCGGAATAACTATAGTCTTGGGTCCTTCATCTTCAAATCTGCCACAGGCAGATGTTGGTTGTAGACTTTGTAATCCTAATCAATCAATCTTCACTAAAATCAATCAAACCTGCAACATTACAAGTTACAGCCACAGAGGGTCAATACATTTGAATTGTATTGGCAAGTGATACTTTGGTAGTATAGTGGAGTCTATCATCTATATGCATTTTGGCTAAGTGGAGTTGAGGCTTGCATTGCTCAAAAATAGATTTTTCCCTATCATTTTGAAAATACTAAGTTTTGTTTGGCAAAAACTTTCCAAGACATCTACTAATCAAAGACTGGAGATCCTCTCAAGGCATCTACCAATCAAAGACTGAAGATTTTCTTGGCAAAAACAAATTTCCCAATCTAAGATTTTGAGATCCTTGTACCAAGCCATCTCTCCATCAAAGATTGAAGAATTTCACACAACCCTTGTTCACCCACAAGTTTTAATTTAGAAATTGGAGTGATGAGATTCTTGATTTCTTCCATGTCTTGATGCTCAAATTGTCCTTTTCCAGGGACATGGCTAAGTACTTAGATTCTTTTTACACTCTGCAGAGGTGGTGCACTTTCCCCACAAGACATGGTTTCCCAAGACAAGATGTTTCAGAAGCTTTCCCTTAGACCATCATGGACGCGCTCCAACCTATCAAACACTACCACCAACTGTCCATATGGCTAAGTTCTTGCAACCTATATGATCATGGCAGAGCCCATATTGCCAAGTGGTTGCACTTGAAGCTCCTCAACATTTGACATCTCAAATCTCTTTGTTTCCTGGGTGGCCATCCACAAGTGAGATACACTAAGGTAAACCATAAACATGGGCCTTGTGAACCACTCAACCAAAAACCACCAAGCAAGTCCCATTCCACCCAGGAGATTCATTTACTTAGTTGTTTTATTTAAACAAAACACAAGTCCTTAGACTTGGAGATTTTCATAGCATGAATATATATCCCACCCAGGTTTTCTATTAGCTAGGCTAAGCTTGATAGTAATAGGATTCTTAACTTAGGAAAATCCTTCTAAGGATTCATTCTACTAGTTTTCCTATAGCAAGGTCCATACTTAGCAAAATAAAAACCATGCAAGTTTTACTTGGTAAAAACACTAATGCATATTGAAAATAATGGGATAGATAGTATGAAGTATCACTTGCCTTTTTGGTAGAGGGTATAGGTTCACTTCTTGTCCTTGCAACACTCACACTCTTCAAGTCACTACAATCAATCAAGCAAGGTACAACTCAATCTACCAATCAAGCAAAACAAACACACAAAAAGACAAAGTCAAAGTAATGCATGCAAGCATGCAAAAGATGGTTCTAATTGTAAAGGTGGTCTCCACTAGGCTTCTAAACTTTGTAAGTTCCAAATTGGTCATTTACCAAAATGGCAAAGTCATTTGCAAAGGGGTTTCACTACAAAACCATTTGCAAAACATAGTGTCATTTTATGTGGTGTAGAAATATTTTTTACTAAGGCACTAACCTATAGGGTTCACCAAATGAGTTGCTATTGCAAAACTTGGTGTTTGGGTCAGTAGGTTTGGTCCAAAGCATTTTCTCAAAGTTTTCTTTATGAAAGCATTTTCATAAACAAAACAATGGTTTTTAATTAGCTAGAAATGGACTAAACCAATTAATCCATTCTAAATTTTTCCAAAATCATTTTCAAAAACTTGGGTTGGTTCCTAGGGTCAGTAAGGTCACAACAAACTAATTGGCAAAGGTTTGATCTCAAAAATTGTTTTTAAACAATTTTTCTAATGTTAGCAAGCACACAAAAGAATCTGCAAAATCAAACAATCTAACAGGTACTATTTGCTAAACTAAGGGCAGGGTTGGTTAGAGCTTGTCTTGCTGATTCCAACGACATCAAATTTGTAAAATTTGGACGTGTGGATCCAAAGTTATGGAATTTACAAAATTGAACATCAATTAGATCAATTCTGTTTTAAATCCATCCAGCAGAGACACGTGTCTTAATCTAATTCGTCGGTACCGGTTCGCTGGGATCGTGGCTGTGGGGCGTTGGATCTAGTTAGATCGAGCGGTGCAGAGAGCGTACCCATTCGCGTTTAAGTGATTCTATCTAATGCGTACGATCCAGATCGAACGGTTGTGGGGTGCTCGACCACAGACGAGCGGCGCTGCGGCGGCTGCTGGCGGCGGAGCGATCGGTCGATGTCGGTGCCGGCGATACAGGAAGCGGGAGAGGAAAAGGGGAGGCTCACCGAGTTCGCAGACGCTTGGGGAATCTCAATGTGCTGATGGGGAGGCAGGGGGCGCACGGATGGGTTGGCAATCTCTCGCTAGAGTTGCTGCGGGCGGTGGTGCTCTCGGGTTGTCGTCGTTGGCGTCGCTCGGGACCGCGCTAAGGCAAAGGAGAGGCGCGGTTAGGTGCGCACGAGGGTCGCGAGTAAGGGAGCATCAAAAAGGGGGCGAGGGGAAGTCTGTGCTCACCGGGAAGGCTTGCCGGAGTCGAGGCCGACGGTGGTGGCGAGTAGAGCTTGTCCTTGTCGATGTTGTGCGGCTCGCGCGAGTGAACTGGATGCACTAGCAGGTGCGCCTGGAGGTGGAGAAGCTGCTGGGGTGCTTAGGGATGCAAGGGGCAGTGGGGTTTCGTCGGAATCGTCACCAGAACATCATCGGACAGAGGCGGTGTGCGGCGCAATTCGCTCAGCCTGGGGGCAAGTCGAGGTGTGAGGTCTGGGGGAAAGGGAGGAGGAGGAGCAGGCGGTTAAATGGGCGTCGTCACGGCGAGGTTTAATGGAGGGATTAACGCGGATTGATGGAGCTCTCAACGGGCAGAAACGGCCGTGCGGTGAGGGGAGAAGAAGTCGCGGGGAGGAAGAAGGAGGTGGCGGTGGGTTCCTCTGGTCAGTGGGAAAGGGAAAGGGAATGGGGTCCACGGGTCAGCCTCTGCGTGGGTAGGTTTCTGAGTGAGGAAAACGGTTCGGGAAGGAGAATAAGAGGAGGTGGGGTCTTCTCGTCAGCGAGTGAGAGCGAGGAGGAGTGGGTCCTGGTTGTCATTGACTCAGTGGGTCTGTTATTTGGTACGAAAACTTTTTCTGAGGGAAAGGAGAGGTGGGCTGCTGCTGGGCTGGGCTGTCCTTTTCCTATTTTTTTCTGTCTAAAACTTTTTCTTTTTCTAATTCTTTTTCTGTTTTGAATTTCAAACAATGTTTTCAAACATTCAAACAACAATCAAACAAATTCAAACAAACACTCAACTTTTACTTTGAATTTGGTTCTGTTTTTCAACATAATCCAAATCTCAAAATAAAATAATATTTTTATATTTAATTTAGGATCCATTTAATAATTAAATAAAATGGATCTTTAGTTATTTAATAAAATAGGGTTTTGATTTATTTAATAAAATTTCCATTTGAAATCCAATTATTTTCAAAACCAAACCAGAAGGTTTTATTTGAAAAATAAAAGAATACTTGGAAACTTATTTCAATAAATAAATAAGTTTTGGTGTTTTAATTAAAATGGGAAAGCCTTTGCTTAAATAAAATTGGATATTTAAATCCTTATTATTTTATTTAAATAATCCTTTACTCATTTTAATCAAAGCAAAACCTTTTAATAAAAGATTTCAAAGTAGTAATAAAATACTTGGTGTTCATTTAAAATGGGAAAAGCCTTTACTTAAATAAAATTGGATATTTAAATCCTTATTATTTTATTTAAATAAACTTTTACTCATTTTATCAAAACAAAATATTTTATTACAAAAGTTTGGCCAAAATTAATTTGGCTCACCTTTTCATTTGAAAACAAAGTCTTTATTAAAAGATCCAAATAGTATTTCCAAAACAATTTATTTTTCCTTTATTAAATGTTTATCTTTTTAATCCCTTTAGGATTATAATTGTTCACCAAATGGTAAGGCTTTTGGTAAGGGCTTTATTGGCTTTGGAAATTCAATTTCCTTATCTTTTTATATTCATAAGGTTTTTGTCTATGGTTCCAAACTAAGTGAAACCATATCTAAGGTCTTTCTTGATCCTTTGTGATTATTTGTTGATTAGATTTGGTATGGATCAAATCCATGGATTTGGAGATAACTTGGAAATGATTTTTATTCCATTAGGGTCTAGGGATTTGGATTTATTTTTCCAAGTGTTCAAATATCCAGATACATTCATTGAGGAATGCATTTCCCTTGATTTGGATTTTTGTTGAATTCAAACTTTAACCAAAGTTTGTTCAGGATGGGACTTTAAGTTTCCTTTTAGAAACAAAAGTTTCTTTTCACCCTGATTTTCAACAAAGATTTATTTTGTTTATTTATTTTTCACATTACAAGATTTGGAAAATCTTGGGATGTGACATTCCTGGCATCTTCTTAGATGCTGAGCATATGCCTTGGCATCTTTGGAGATGTCAGGGCATATTCCTTAGCATATTCCTGGATGCCATAGGCATATTCCTTATTGCACCTGTCAGTCTGAGGCAGGGACGTCCCAAGACTGGCACGTGATATGAAGGTCTTGACTTGGCGTGAAGGTATGTCGTTGTAGGGCTCGTCGGAGCATCTGGGAGTGAATATTAGGTCTACCGGGTCAATATAATTCGGCCCACGTACCCTGGATAGTGTGTTGACTCGGCCTGGAACTTGACTGATTTGGCCTGGTTCAATTAGCAAGGGATATAGGTCCAGCCGAGTTATCAAGTGAGGGCCAGCCGGATTACTGAGTGCGGCCTAGCCGGAAAAGGTGAGCTGGCCCGCGGTGGGCCGGCCAGGTCGAAGCACATGCCGGCCCACCCGGGTTGCCTGGTGATCTCTGGAGGTTCGCCCGCGGTGGGCCAAACTGACTGGCGCCAGCCCACCCGGGTTATGCTGGCGAGGTTTCCCCTGGTGGGCAGCATCTGGCCCGCCCGGGCGACGTATGGAGAGGATGCTGGCGGGGTTGGTTCGCTCGATGGTGTCCCGGCGGGATTTGTCGGGGTGACGAGGTTGGCGAGGTCGAGGTCGGCGGGATAAGGTGGGGACGCGGTGGGCCGAGGTGATTAACTCGGCCCATCTGGTTGACTCGGCCCCAGTGGTTGTAATTCGGCCCATCTTTATGCAAGGCTGATCCTGGAAGCTTCTCACTTGGGCCGAATAGGTCCTGAGTTGGCCCAGGTGCACTTTTCTTCTCCTTTTCTTTATTCTGTTTATATTTCATGTCACTTAATTGACTAATCTAGCATTCTATCGAATAGCACGATACACCAACTCTGGGGTACCTAGGGGTACACCTCCGACATTAGTCCCCGAGGCTATGTGGGACTCATGGAGTCGCTCATAGGCTTTAATTTTAAATATTCCCAGAGTTGTTTTTCAACTTTTTGTACCTTGGTCGTATACTTTTATGTCTTATAACCCTTTTGGGTAATTTTTTGACTCCTAGCCTTCTTCGGCACTGCTCATAACCCTTTTTGACTTCTGGCCGTCTTGGGCACTGGTCATAACCCCTTTGGGCAAGTTTTTGGACTTCTGGCCTTCTTGGACACTGGTCATAACCCCTTTGGGAAAGTTTTTGGACTTATGGCCTTCTTGGGCACTGGTCATAACTTCTTTGGGCAAGTTTTTGGACTTCTAGCCTTCTTGGGCACTGGTCATAACCCCTTTGGGCAAGTTTTTGGACTTCTGGCCTTCTTGGGCACTGGTCATAACCCCTTTGGGCAAGTTTTTGGACTTCTGGCCTTCTTAGGCACTGGTCATAACCCCTTTGGGCAAGTTTTCGGACTTTTGGCCTTCTTGGTCACTGGTCATAACCATTTTCGGCAAGTTTTTGGACTTCTGGCCTTCTTGGGCACTGGTCATAACCCTTTTGGGCAAGTTTTTGGACTTCTGGCCTTCTTGGGCACTGGTCATAACCCCTTTGGGTAAGTTTTTATTGGAGTTATCTATTTCCAAATCCGAGTCATTTTACTCAAAGTTGACTTATGTCTTAAGTCTGAGTCATCTAACTCAAATCCGAGGTATATGACTCAAATCCGAGTCATCTGTCTCCAAATCCGAGTTACTTTACTCAAAATTGACTTATGTTTAAAGTCTGAGTCATCTGACTCAAATACGAGGTATATGACTCAAATCCGAGTCATCTGTTTCCAAATCCGAGTTACTTTACTCAATTTTGACTTACATCTCAAATCTGAGTCATCTAACTCAAATCCAAGGTATATGACTCAAATCCGAGTTATCTTATTCCAAATCCGAGTTACTTTACTCAATTTTGACTTACATCTCAAATCTGAGTCATCTGACTCAAATCCGAGGTATGTGACTCAAATCCGAGTTATCTTATTCCAAATCCGAGTTAGTTTACTCAATTTTGACTTACATCTCAAATCTGAGTCATCTGACTCAAATCCGAAGTATGTGACTCAAATCCGAGTTATCTTATTCCAAATCCGAGTTACTTTACTCAAAATTGACTTATGTTTCAAGTCTGAGTCATCTGACTCAAATCCGAGGTATATGACTTAAATCCAAGTGATCTATTTGCCACAATATAACTTGATCCGATGAGTTGATGTCAATTTTCCTTTGATATGGATTCGAGATATAGATCCGAGATTAAGTTTTGGGATATGATAACAGGGCTAATCACTGAGATCTCTGATTCGCGATGTTGATATGAGATATAGATTCAAGATATGATAAGCTGGCAAATAGTCATCCGAGATATGAGATAACCTGGCAAGATAGTGAAATATCAATCCGAGTCATAACATAACCTGGCAATCTGGCGAGCTGAATCAAACTTCAGTCCGAATCAGAGATATGCTTAGTACGCCGAGTTCGAATACAAATCAAAAATATAATATACCCTGGCAAGCTGAATCAAATGTTAGTCCGAATCAGAGACAAGCTACTAAGCTGAGTTAAAGGTTAATCCGAAGAATAATAAATTGACTCAAATTATATTCGAATCATCAATAAGCTGGCTGGTGAGATGAGTTAAAGGATAATCCAAATAATAAATAAACTGACTCGAATTCTATCTGAATCATAAATAAGCTGACTCAAATTCTATCCGAGTTATAAATAAGCTGACTCAGATTCTATCTAAATTATAAATAAGCTGACTCAAATTCTATCCGAATTATAAATAAGCTGACTCAAATTCTATCCGAATCGTAAATAACCTGACTCAAATTCTACCCGGATCATCAATAAGCTGGCTGGTAAGCTTAGTTATAGGTTAATCCATAGCATAAATAACTGACCCAAATTCTAGCTGAATCATCGATAAGCTGACTCAAATTCTATGCGAGTTATAAATAAGCTGACTCAAATACAGATCTGAATCAACAATAAGCTGGTCAAATTCGTACCCAAACCTAAATAAGTTTTTCTCCATCTAAAGGTGATTCTACGGATACGCTGGCTAGTCCCCGGGTTGAGTTATTTTCTCCCCTGGGTGAAGGATCGAATGTTGGTGGCCGAGTTATCTGTTACTTACAGTAAGCTTGGAGTAGAGTTTGAGTCATTCTTGTTGAGTCTTACCTGCCTTGCTAAGTCAGACTTCGAGACCCCTGCGATTACCTCTCTGTTCTCTTGTTCGCTGGTAGGAGCTGAAGGTGCTCTCTCTGTTCTCTGTTCGCCTGGAGGAGCTAAAAGTGCTCTCTCTGTTCTCTGTTCGCTTGGAGGGGCTGAAGGTGCTCTATGAAGATTAGGTTGATGAAGATGCTCCCGTCCCGATGGAAACCCAACCAACGCCAATAAAAGGCCCCACGGTGGGTGCCAAATGTCGTGGTGGTATCACGGCATATGCCATAGGTAGGCTAAAGTTGGGGCCGATGGACATGGAGGAATCCGGGGAGGGATAATGCAGTGAAGATCGCACTCGTATGAACAGGGAGAAATACAATGTATATAGGATTGAGGATCTCATGTGGAGATAACACCTCTTTCTCTACATCTAATCTCATAAAATGTTGCCATACTTGTGGCTACAATCATGCTCCTTGAGCTGTATTTCCTATGCCTCTGTCTAGATCTCTCTGTGAGAGTGGAGGAGCAAGAAGAAGAAAAGCTCCTATTGAGCAGAGAGGGGAAGAGCCCTTTGGGGCCTCTGTCTAGAACGATCCCCTGGTGATCCTTATAAAGGGGATCCCAGGGGACAAGACTTGTTCTCCACGCTTGGCATCTGTGTACCATATTCCTGGCATCTTCTTAGATGCTGAGCATATGCCTTGGCATCTTTGGAGGTGTCAGGGCATATTCCTTAGCATATTCCTGGATGCCATAGGCATATTCCTTATTGCACCTGTCAGTCTGAGGCAGGGACTTCCCAAGACTGGCACGTGATATGAAGGTCTTGACTTGGCGTGAAGGTATGTCGTTGTAGGGCTCGTAGGAGCATCTGGGAGTGAATATTAGGTCTACCGGGTTAATATAATTCGGCCCACGTACCCTAGAAAGCGTGTTGATTTGGCCTGGGACATGACTAATTCGGCCTGGTTCAATTAGCAAGGGATATAGGTCCAGCCGAGTTACCGAGTGAGGCCCAGCCGGATTACTGAGTGTGGCCCAGTCGAAAAAGGTGAGATGGCACGCGGTGGGCTGGCCAGGTCGAAGCAGATGCCGGCCCACCCGGGATGCCTGGTGATCTCTGGAGGTTCGCCCGCGGTGGGCCAAACTGACTGGCGCCAGCCCACCCGGGTTATGCTGGCGAATTTTCCCCTGGTGGACCGCATCTGGCCCGCCCGGGCGACGTATGGAGAGGACGCTGGCGGGGTTGGTTTGTTCGATGGTGTCCCGGCGGGATTTGGCGGCGTGACGAGGTTGGCGAGGTCAAGGTCGGCGGGATAAGGTGGGGATGCGGTGGGCCGAGGTGATTAACTTGGCCCATTTTGTTGACTCGGCCCCAGTGGTTGTAATTCGGCCCATCTTTATGCAAGGCTGATCCTGGAAGCTTCTCACTTGGGCCGAATAGGTGCTGAGTCGGCCCAAGTGCACTTTTCTTCTCCTTTTCTTTATTCTGTTTATATTTCATGTCTCTTAATTGACTAATCTAGCATTCTATCGAATAGCTCGATACACCAACTCTGGGGTACCTGGAGGTACACCCTCGACACTTAGTGTTTGTGGTAGACATTGAATGCCGTGACTTGTGTGTTTTTGGATGATGTATGCTTTTTTCTTTCATTTTGCTGTCTTGTTTTCTCCTACTTGTGTTGATCTAATATTTTTCTATCTTATACATTAGATGACTAGCCTTGAGATCAGTACTGCCGAGGAGTTCAAGGGAACTCGTTTCGGTTCTCTTCTTGTGGAGCTCACTAGTGTGCTCAACCTCGCACTTCCTAGTATCAAGGCATTCCGGCTCACTAAGTTTGAGAGGAAGGACCTTTGGGGCTTCAAAATCACACAGCCAGGACGCCATATGGAGCCACCCACGGAGGAGATCACCTTCAAGCTGATGCACTATGACAAGGATAAGGGATTAGATGTAGTCATGCAGGAGTTACTTGGATGCCTTCTTGGACGACACTCCACCGAGCTCCGAGGCCTCTACTTTCACCCGTTCGGGAGACGGGACGAGTAGGGTGAGGCGTTAGTGTACGAGGAAGCTACTAGAGAGACGATTGAGCCAGTTCATCTGTACCATCAGGACCTAGAGGGTCTTATTAGACACCTCGAATCAGATAGGACCAACCTCATGCTTAGCAATGACGAGCTCCAGGTTTAGTTGAGGGAGAAGTACAAGCTCTTCATGGAGCAAGACGAGATCGTCAAGGAGAGCCAGGACAAGAGGTTCAAGAATTAGGAGAAAAGGGTCCAAGACAGAAACAAGAAGATCCAGGAGATGAAGGCTGAGATAGAGGCCAAGTACTTCGAGCGCAAGCACCAGCAGGGAGTGATTGAGAGGCTTCGCTTCAAGAAGAGATCTCTCCGTGCGAAGATCGAGGCCTTGACCACTAGTGTAGAGGAGTACAACACCGCCATGGAGAATGTAGGTCATGCTCTTTTTGATGTGGATGTTGACATGGAGGAGTAGTGTAGACTACTCGACTATCTGTTATCTATGATACTTTGATTATTGAGTCGCATTCACCATCCAACATGTGGATGGCTTGCTATTTTGTGTTTGCATTTTCAAAACCTGTTGTTTATGTCGTTCAAACTCTATGTTATTTTGAGCTTGGTTATTGTGATCATTTCTATGTGATGTATTGTGCATGTTAAGCATCTATGGGAATCTCATTCTTATCCTTATTCAAACCACAAATGCCTCCTCATCGTGCCAATCCCAACCAAAACAACAACAATAACGTCACTCCCGAGATGCAGCAGTTGATGACAGATCAAGCTCAACTGATGCAGATGATGACGCGGTTCATGCAAAATCAAAATCAGAACAACAATAACAACAAAAACAATAACAAGAACAATAAGAATAATCCTCCAGCATTTGACATGCTCACCAGATTTTTGAGGTTGAGGCCAGCAAAGTTCTCGGGAACCACTGATCCATTGGTAGCCAATGACTGGTTACGTTCGGTGAACAAGGACTTAGTCACTGTTGGCTGCACCGACGAGGAAAAAGTTAGGTTCGCAACACATCTGCTTGAAGGACCAGCAGCAACCTGGTGGAACAACTTTCAGATCACCACTCCCCTTGAAGATGTGAGTTGGGCTATTTTTAGGATGGTTTCCGTACAGCTCGCATCTCATCCGGAGTGATGAACTTTAAGAAAAAGGAGTTCCATAATCTGAAGCAGCATCACCGGAGTGTGGCAGAGTAAGTGTGGCAGAGTACATTGAGGAGTTCAATAATCTGGTGCGCTATGCACCCGATGAAGTTGATACTGATGCTAAGAGGAAGGAGAAGTTCCTCGAAGGATTGAATGATGAATTGAACCTGCAGCTATGTAAGGTTCCCGACGTTTAATAAGGTAGAGAACCCTGTGTTTACAATGCTAGTCCCTGGATCAATAGCTAGCATCCACAGTTAAGATGTAATATCAAGAAACAAAGGTCATAATACAACTTTATAACCAGGAATAAAATAATTCATTACATCTTACATAGCTCATTTGGCTATCACATTACATTGCAGCAGAAATCTATAAAGCATGGGGTCCTTCATCTTCAAAGTGCCACAGGCAATCATGTTGGTTCTAGACTTGTAATCCTATTCAACAAACTTCCCTAACATCAAACAAACCTGCAACATAATAAGTTGCAGTCACAAGGGTCAACACATTTGAATTGTATTGGCAAGTTTCACTACTATGTAGAAATAAGTGGATCCTATCATTACATGCATATTTGGCTAAGTGGGGTTTAGGCTCATTTGTAGAAAGCAATGCAGTTTTATCCTATCTTTTCAAAATAGTTTTGATCTTTTGTCAAATCTTTCTGAACTTCTTTGGAAAACTCCAAGTGCTTCAAATCCCTTGTTGTCACCCTCAAGTTTTAACTTTGAGAAATTGGAATTATCGAGATCTTCCATAGCTTCAGGCCTTAGTTGCTCAGTATTTCCATAACCGGGGACACGGCTAAGTACTTAGAATTTGATCTTCTGCAGAAGTTGTACACTTTACCCACATGACACAATCTCATCTTGATGCCACCAGTGGCCGCTGGATAAGTACTCACCAAGATGAAGTACTGGCAGATTGAGAATGTGACAAAGTCTTTCCATAGGAGTCCTCCCAATACACAATGCTAGCTTGTCATCCAGGAACCAATGTAGGGTTTCAAGTTCCCTCACACAATCCTAGTTAACCTAAAGATGCCAATGCATGGGTCTTCCACTATGTAGTTTACTAAGCCAGAGCCCATTTAGCATGTGGCTGTACACGGAAGCCAATGTACGAGAAACATGTTCAATCTCTAAGTCCCTGGGTGGTTCTCTTCTAGTGCACAACAAAAAGGGATTGTCATATAAACATGGTTCCTTTTGTTGCCACCTTGTCCAAAACTTGAGTATCCTTGTCCACCCAGGTGGTTCATTGAGTACTTGTTTTATTATATAAAACATAAGTCTTTTTAACTCTTCATATAATCATATCATGTTTCCCATCCCAATATATAGCAGGGCTAAGCATACTACAACTACAATGTTTCCACTAAGGGAGATATAAGGGTATCCTATTAGGATTTAGCATATCATGAAATATAGTAAACCTTATCATGCATGTTTCAAAAATCCACTAAGTGTAATGAAAATAGTAGGACTTGGATGATAGTGTCACTTGCCTTTTTAGTAGAGAATGTGGGTTCACTTCTTGATCTTGTAATTATCACACTCTTCTAACTTCACTACAATTCAATCAAGCAAACACATATTCAAGACAACATTCAAACAATTTGTCACACATAAAATAACAAAAACAAGGTCATGCATGCAAACATGCAGAAGATAGTTTTATTTGCAAAGGTGGTTTCTACTAAACTCTAAACATTATAAGGTTCAAAGTGGTCATTTTCTAAAGTGGTAAATCCATTTGCAAAAGGTTTTATCTATAAACCATTTTTAAGTCATTTCATTATTTTATGTGGTTGAAAATGCTTTTAGCAAAGCAATATTCTTTAAAGAGTTCACCAAATATATTTTAATTCTCAGAACTTGGTGTTTAGGGTCAGAAGGTTTGAATCAAATCATTTCCCAAAGGTTTCATTCCAAAAATCATTTCTAAACCATAATCAATATTTTTATTTGACTAGAAATGAGCTAATTCAATTATTTATTCCTAAACTTCACAAAATACATTTTTAAATCCATAGATTGGTTCCTAGGGTCAGTAGGTTCACAACAATCCATTTTGCAAGAATTTCACATTAAAATTATATCTAGAACAATTTTTATATTCATAAAAAGCTTACACATGTTTCTGTAAATTCAACGAATTTTCCAGAAGCAAATCATTAAACAAAGTGCACGGTTGCAAAGTACTTGTTCTAATGATTCCATTGATATAAAATTTGCAAAATTTGGACGTGTAGATTTAAAGTTATGAATTTTACAAGTTTGCATATCAATCAGATTCAAAATTCTGTTTTAAACTAAACTAGTGCCACGCGTCTGTTTCTGATTCGCTGATACCGGTTCGCGTGGATTGCGCAGTTACAGCCGTTGGATCTAAGTGAGATGGTGCGGTTCAGATTAGCCCGTATCTCTTCGTTTAATGATTCTATCTAAGCCGCCAGATGGAGATCTAACGGTGCAAAACGACTTGACCTAACTCAAGCGGCGCCGACGGTGGCTGGCGACGGCGCACGGTCAGACGGTGTGCTTGCCGACGAACCAGGAAGCAAGGAAGACAGAATAGGGTCTCACCGTGCTCACGGGATCGTGGCGATGCTCAACGTGGTCGCGAGGAGGCAAGGGGCGCACGGGGGCGGGAGTAATCGCTCGTCGGAGTTGCTGCGGGCGGCGGTGCTCTCGGGTTGTCGTCGCTGGCGTTGTTTAGGACCGCGCTAAGGAAAAGTAGAGGCACGGTTAGGTGCGCACGAGGGTCGCGAGTAAGGGATCATCACTGAGAGGTGCTGGGGCGGTCTGAGCTTACCACGGGGAGGTCGCCCGAGAAGGGACAGTCGCGACGGCAGGTGAAGTAGAAGTCGACATTTTGGAGCGCGCGCGAGTGAATTGAGCACATGGGCAGATGCGTCGGGAGGTGGGGATCAAGCTCGCGTGCAGAGGGAGGAGAGGGGTGGCTGGACGGCGCCGGAATTGGCCAGGAACCTTGTCGGAGCAGAAGGTTTCGAGCTCAAAATTCCTGCAGCCTGGTGGCAGAGGGGAGGTGATGTTTGGGGGGAAAGAGAGAGAGGAGAGGGGCAATTTAACGAGCGTGATCACTGCGAGGAATTACTCAGGCATTTAATCGAATTCATGGCTGCAATTCAAGGCAGCAACGGCAGGGAACGGCTGGCGCGGTGAAGACGATGATGATGTGGCGTGGGACCTGCCTGTCAGCGAGGGAGAGAGAGAGGGAGATGGGTCCACTGCTCAGCGTCTTTGCGGGTGCGTGTGTGTGTGAAAAACGTTTCGCTGGGGGAAAGAAAGATGGGCTGCGAGTGGGCCTTGCTAGGCTTGCTTAGTTGGGTTGTTTTGTTCCATTTTTTTATTCTGTAAGCTTTTTCTTCTTCCATTTGATTTTCTGTTTTGATTTTCAAACAAACAATTCAAACTCCAGATGAATTCAAACTTCCACCAAACTTTTTATTGATTTTAGTTCTGTTTAACAACACAATCCAAAGTCCAAAACTAAATAATTTTTATTCTTTTTAGGATCCATTTAATAATTAAATAAATAGACCTTATTCATTAATTCTAATAGGATTTAATTTATTTAAAAACTCTATTTGAAATCTAAATAATATCAAAACCATTTCAGTAGGTTTTATTTGAAAATACAAAACACTTGGAAAACTTATTTAAAATAAAATAACAAGTTTTAGTGTTTATTTAAAATGGGAAAAGCCTTTACTTTAATAAAATTGGATATTAATAAAACCTCATTATTTTATTTAAATAGACTTTTATTCTTTTTATCAAATAGAAATATTTATTTCAAAAGCTTGACCAAGATTTAATTTGGCTCATTAAAATAATCTTTATTTATAATTCTACCTTTTCTTTTGAAAACCAAATCCTTTTATTAAATGATCCAAAAAATAGTGATTCCAAATATTTTAACTTTATTGTTTATATATCTTTTTAAATCCTTTTAGGATTTTATTTGATCAAAATAGGTTTTGATATTTCCAATTGGAATGAAAAAGTTTCTTCTCACCCTGAATTTCAACAAAGTTTTATTTTGTTTATTTATTTTTCACATTTCAAAATTTGGAAACTTTTGGGATGTGACAAGTTATCTGTTGCCTATGTCGCAACATATCAATCACTCTATGACAAGGCCACCATCTTGGAAAACAAGATGAAACAGGTTGAGGGCAGGAAGAGGAAACATAGCTTTGATAAGCACAGCTCGGGTTCGTCTCACAAACGTTCTGGATTCCACAAGAATGGAAAGTACAACAGCCATCACAACCACAACCGTCATCATGACAACAAGTATCATTGCAGTCATGATAGTGACAAGTATAAGAACCACATGAGTGGACACAAGAGCCACCATAGTGGAAGTGGTAATGGAAGTTAACCTGCAAAGAAAGATCTCAGTCAGGTTGAGTGTTTCAAGTGTAAGAAGATGGGGCACTATGCTAATGATTGCCCAGAAAATTTTTTGAAGGGGCCAACAAGCCCAACCCTTTCCAGAAGGGACAAGTGAACCACATCAGTGTGGAAGATATCTATGAGGAGTCTGATGTTGTGGCTGGTAAGTTCAAGCTCAATTCTTTTCTAGCACTTGTTCTTTTTGATACTGGCGCATCACATTCATTCATATCAGGAGCATTTGTTGATAATAGTGGACTTCCAACTGAAACTATTGGGTGTCCTATAATATTAAGCTCTCCCGGTGGAGAGATGATAGTGAACCATGGATGTCATGATCTAGTAATAGAATTTGGAAAGTATAAGTTTCCAGTTAGTGTGATAATCCTAGATTCCCAAGGATTGGATGTAATTTTGGGAATGGATTGGATGACTAAGTATGAAGGATTACTAGATTGTGCCAATCGTACTGTCACACTCACAACCCCGGATAAGAAACAGATTGGGGTCAACTCCAACTTTGAATCTAAAGGGAGTAAGCTAAATTCTCTTAAGGGGGTCAGCATAGATAGTGTGCTAATTGTGAGAGAGTATCCGGAGGAATTGCCTGGAATGCCACCAGATAGAGATGTAGAGTTTCTAATTGACTTGCTGCCAGGATCAGGACCAATAGCAAAGAGACCCTACATGATGTCCGTGCATGAGTTGAAAGAACTCAAGAAACAACTTGGAGAGCAGTTACAAAAAGGATTCATCCAACCAAGTTTTTTGTCTTGGGGTGCACCAGTTCTATTTGTGGAGAAGAAAGATAGAAGTCAAAGGTTATGCATAGATTACCGTTCACTCAATGAGGTGACTATCAAGAACAAATATCCTTTGCCTAGAATCAGCGATCTGTTTGATCAGCTAGAAGGAGCCCGTGTGTTCTCAAAGATTGATCTCCGATCAGGCTATTTTCAGCTAAAGATTAGAGAACAAGACATACCTAAGACTGCTTTCACTACTAGGTATTGTTTGTATGAGTACACCGTGATGCCATTTGGTTTGACAAATGCACTAGCCTATTTCATGAACATGATGAACAAAGTGTTCATGGAGTTTCTTGACAAGTTTGTTGTCGTATTCATCGACTACATTTTGATCTACTCCAAGAGCAAATAAGAGCATGAAGAGCATTTGCGTTTGATACTTGAGAAGCTCAGAGAACACAAGCTGTATGCCAAATTCAGCAAGTGTGATTTCTTGGACATATTGTGTCGGGAGATGGTTTAGCTGTCGATCCCGCAAAAGTGTCAGCTGTAACTGAGTGGGAATCTCCTAAGTCAGTGAAAGAAGTTCATAGTTTCCTCGGCTTGGCAGGATACTATAGAAGATTCATTGAGAATTTCTCAAAGGTAGCTAAGCCGATGACAGAGTTACTTAAGAAAGACAAGAAGTCTGACTGGACTGAAAGATGTGAACTTAGTTTCCAAGAATTGAAGAAGAGACTAGTGACAGCACCAGTCTTATGTCTGCCAGATTTGGAAAAGGATTTCCAAGTATATTGTGATGCATCTCACCAAGGATTGGGTGGAGTTTTGATGCAAGAAGGAAAGTTGTGGCTTATGCCTCAAGAAAACTCAAAACTCATGAAGTGAATTACCCTACTCATGATTTAGAGTTAGCCTCTATTGTCCATGCACTCAAAACATGGAGACATTATCTTTTGGGAAAACGTTGTGAAGTGTTCACATATCACAAAAGTTTGAAGTATATCTTCACTGAGAAAGAAATCAATATGAGACAAAGAAGATGGATTGAGCCCATCAAAGACTATGACTTGAGTTTGCAATACCATCCCGGTAAAGAAAATGTTGTAGCGGATGCTTTAAGCCGTAAGGTCTATGTAAATGGCCTTACTAAGGGAGAGTTGCCAAATGATCTGTGTGCCCAATTCAAAGATCTCAGATTGAAGATAGTGCTAGAAGGACATCTCATGTCATTGGATGTTCAACCCACATTGTTGGATAGGATCAAGGAAGCCCAAAATATGGACAAGGAAATTGAGGAGATCAAAGGATTAATGAATATGGGAAAGCTAAAGGTTTCCATGAAGACGAACAAGGTACTTTATGGTATGGAAAACGTATATGTATTCCGCAAGATCCGGAACTTCGGAAGATGATTCTGCAAGAAGCACACAACTCACCATATTCTATTCATCCGGGTAACACCAAAATGTACATGGATGTGAAGGAGAGATTCTGGTGGAATAATCTCAAGAGAGACATCGCAGAACATATTGCATTGTGTGATGTGTGTAGTCGAGTGAAAGCGGAACTTCAGAAACCGGCAGGATTACTACAGCCACTACCTATTCCTGATTGGAAGTGGGACAAGATTGGTATGGGTTTCATCACCGGACTGCCAAGGACTAGATTGGGATATGATTCTATTTGGGTTGTTGTAGATCGCCTAACTAAGGTGGCTCATTTCATTCCAGTGAAGACAACCTACACAAGTGCTAAGTTGGTCAAGATCTATATGAACATGATTGTATGTCTGCATGGAGTACCCAAGAGTATTGTGTCTGATAGAGGAACTCCGCTCACTTCGCATTTCTGGCGACAAATGCATGAGTCATTGGGAACAAGATTAGAGTTCAGGACAGGCTTTCACCCCCAAACTGATGGACAGACAAAAAGGACCAATCAGATTTTGGAGGATATGTTGAGGGCATGTGCCCTAGACTATGGTGCTAGCTGGGAAGAAAGTTTTCCTTACTCAGAATTCTCTTACAATAATAGCTATCAAGCCAGTATAGAGATGGCACCATTTGAATTTCTCTATGGAAGAAAGTGTACTACACCATTTCTATGAAGTGGTGTTGGAGAAAGAAATTTGTTCGGGCCAGAATTAAATTAAGGAAGCTGAAGAGAAGGTCAGATTAGTAAGGGTAAAATTGAAGGTAGCACAGTCCCGACAGAAAAGCTACGCGGATTCAAAGCGTAGAGAGGTCACCTATGAGGTAGATGATAGAGCCTATCTTAGAGTCTCACCACTCTGTGGTGTGAAGATATTTGGGATCAAAGGAAAGTTGGCTCCAAGGTATATTGGACCATTCAAGATTTTGAGCCGCAAAGGAGAAGTGGCTTATGAGATTGAATTGCCTGAATCACTCTCTGCCATTCACAATGTGTTTCACGTAAGTCAGTTGAAGAAATTCCATCCGGAGATGGAAGAAACGTCTTTGAAGGATACTATACCTTTGGAAGAGGTTCATTTGGAGAGTGATCTTACCTATGAGGAGAAACCTATCAAGATTCTTGAGACTGCAGAAAGAGTTACTCGAACTAAGACTATCAAATTCTACAAAGTTCTGTGGAATCATTCCGAAGAAGAAGCAACTTGGGAAAGAGAAGATGACCTTCGGAAAGATCACCCTCACCTATTTGCTAGCCAATATGAATCTCGAGGACGAGATTCATCTTAAGGGGGTTAGATTTGTAACATCCCAAAAATCAAGATTTGTAAAAGTTTGCATTTCATTCATTAATTCATAGCATCCTTGGCTTGCACAAAAAAATTCAAAACAAAATTCAAAATAAAACCATCTATATGCCTATTATCTATATATCAAAGAGGCAAGGTTTTATTTTATTTTCAAAGTGTCAAAGTGGATTTGAATAAACAATAGTGTTTTATACACAATTAGGTGCAAAGATTACACTGCAAAAACCTAGAGGAGTTTTGAATTCAAAACCATTTGAATTTGGTTTGATTTGTTTCCTGAAAAATCAAAATAGAAAAAGAAAAAGAGAGAAGAAAAGGAAAAGGGCCGGCGCCACCGTTTCAGGCAAAAAACAAAAGCGGCCCACTAAGCCCACCCTGCCACCTCCCCCTCTACTCTCTCTCACAAACGCAGCCCTACCCGCAGACACTGACGCATGGACCCCACGGCCACGTCACCATCTTCCCCAATCAGTGCCGTAGAGACGCCGTCGCCGCCCATTTCTGGCTGAGTGATTCGCGAATCAATTCGCGTTAAATCCCGCAGTAATCCCACGCCTAGACCCCTCTACTTAACCCCCTCCCCTCTCTGCTCTTTTCCCCTCACTCGCCACCCTCTGAGCCCCGCTAGGCTGTCCACATCCGAGCTCGCGCCGCCGCTGTCCCGAACTACTCCGGCGAAGGATTACTGTATACCCTAGCCCCCTTTCTCTCTGGTCGATGCACGTGTCTCGCCATGTCCGTGCACGTCTAACACCACCTCTGGCTCGTCTTTCTGTTCCTTGTAGCACCGTCAACGACCACTCCCGAGCGAGCCCGACGCCGGCGCCAACTCCGACGAGGAATCGACGCCGTGCCCATGCGCCCCCGCCCCGTCCACGAACAAGTGGGGCATCACCGCATCTCTGCGATCTTAGTAAGCACCCGCACTACCTCCCATACCCTCTGGCCTCGTCGGAACATCGCCGTCCGACACGCAGCCACCACGGTGACCATTGGCGCCGCCCGTGTTTGGTCAAAGCAATGAGATTCGCTGGATCTAGATCCAGCGGTCAAGATTAGATTAGATCGCGAAGGGGTACACAAAGATCTAGAGCGTTGGATCTGACTTGATCCAACGGCGCGGAGGCACGACCCACGCGAAGCGGTATAAACCAACCAGACGCTGCCACGCGTCTGTGGTTTGATTTATAAATTTGTTTTAAATCTTTTAAATTGTTCAAACTTATAAAATTCATAACTATTGTTCTGTTTATCCAAAAAATGCAAATAAGACATCAATGGATTCACAAAAATAAATCCTACACTACTATAGGATTATGTTTGTATTTCGTTTCTGTAAAAATGGGTTTGATGTAGAGACAATTATAGGCTTATTTTGGCCATATAATTATTTGGAAAATGATTTTTAGACAAATTCAAGTTTATTTAGACTATATTTAGTTGTCTTTGTGTTCAGTACTGTTTTACTTGTCTTGTTTAGTTAAGAAAAATCATCACATGGCATTTTCATGCATTCATATATTTTTTCTTTTGAATGTAAATTTGGTGCTATCATTTTATGTGTAGATTTTGGTGCTAGTGGTGATTGTGATTGTGAGGATTGTTGCTACTCCCCCAAATACCAAGGCAAGTGGTGCTTCATATATTTATCCCATTATTTTGACTATGCACTAGTGATATTTTGAATAGGGCTTGCATGACATTTTTGCTAAGTATCTATATGCTATGCTATGGGAAATCCTAGTAGTTGTAGTCTTGGTAGAAATATTCTCTAAGTTTAGATACTTGTTGATATCATGCTTAGCAAATCTAGTACTAAACAAGGGTGGATTATATACACATGCTATGGAAATTTTACTAAGTCTTTTGACTTATGTTTTTGCTTAGTAAAACAACTATGTGAATGAATCACCTGGGTGGAATGGAAGGAATGGATTGTGTTGAGTGGTTACCCCAGGGGAAATACCTGGTGTATCTCACTTGTGTAAAGCCACCCAGGAACAAAGGGATTTGAGATACTTAGTGTTTAGAAGCTTCTAGTGTAGCCACATGGCATATGGGCTCTGCCTTGATCATATAGGTTGCAATAACTTAGCCAGATGGACAGGAGGTGGTAGGGGGTGATAGGATGGAACACGTCCATTTGGTATAGGGGAAGGCTTCTGAAAGATCTCGTCTCGATGCATGTCGAGTCTTGTGGGGAAATTGCACCACCTCTCGAGAAGGAAAAATCTAAGTACTTAGTCGTGTCCCTGGCAATGGACAATTTGAGCATCAAGGCATTGAATCTATCAAGGATCTCCTCATCCCAATTTCTAAGTTAAAAACTTGTGGTTGAACAAGGGTTAAAGGATTCCAACTTTCAGTTGGTAGATTCCTTGGGTGTTTTGAAAAACAAAAACTTAGTGTTTCAACTGATAGGAAAAACCTATTTTGAGCAACGCAAGCCTAAGCTACACTTAGCCAAATTCATATAGAAGTTAGAACTACTATTCTACTATGGTATCACTTGCCAATACTATTCCAATGTATTGACCCACTGTGGCTGTAACTAATGATGTTGCAGGTTACTATGATGAGGATTAGGGTTATGAGTCTACACTCAACATGCTTGCGTGTCTCACATGAAGATGAAGACTTTGCTTTATTTACTTATGTTATGAACTCTTGTACTAGCCTTTGGCTATGGAGTTGTAAGAGACTATGTTTATCACTGGAATGACGATGTAATAAAGACCTTTGTACTTGTGTACTTCATCTTAAACTGTGGATGCTAGCATTTGATACAGGGACTAACATTGCCATCAGAGGGATCCTTTACCTTATAAAGGTGGGATATTACAGGTAACATTGCTAGTAAAGAGCTTCTGACTTATTGTTGACGTGGGAGAAACTAAAGGACATCTGAAATAAACATGGAAGCAAGCAAACATGGAACAAATCTAGATGCAAACGGTGTTTCAATGTTTAGAAAATGGCCTAGGGATCATACTTTCCCTAGTGAACAATCTCTCATATAAATATCCTCTCTTCATGATACTACCCTTAATTACTCTCCGGTTCGACACTCTAATCCATGGTAGGCCTACAAAAGAACACCTGAAAGTCCGCCTTCCCCATCTAGATAACCCCACACTATCACCTTGAGCGCTAGATGGTTCCAACAAACACCACAATTTCATAGAGACAACCAACTCAAAATATAACACATGAATATATATATATGTAATCAATCTGAAGTGCCACACACGACGCGCACGCTGTCACTGTCACACACGTGGGGAAAAGCATAGATCTATTAAAGCACGATGAGTATTTATGTAACCTCTAGCCTAAGTGCCTCCACGGTATGCACACTGTAACTTACACACACCTGCGGAGAGCAGAGATCTATTAAAGCACTTGAGTAGCAAGGTAGATCTACTTGATTAGAAAGCTCATGACCACAACAAGATCATGCATAGAGAGAGAGAGAGATGAACACATAGCTACCGGTAGATCCCTTAGCCTTGAGGAAGAACTACTCCGTCCTCATCATGGGAATCAGCAACGGTGATGGAGATGGTGGTGGAGATCGATGGAGATGGCTCCGGGGGCACTTCCCCGTCCCGGTAGGGTGCCGGAACAGAGACTTTCTATCCCCCGAATCTCCCCTTCGGTAGCGGTGGCGCTGTGGAACTTTTCGTGGCTTTTTGGTTGATGATTTACGGTTTCCAAGTCGGGGGCTTCTTATAGGCGAAGAAGGCAAGGTCGGTGGAGATCCAGGGGCCACACCCCCTGTGGGCGCGGCAAGGGTGGGCCCCACACCCACCTAGGGTGTGGCCACTCTGGTGTCCTCCTCCGTCTCATCTTTGATTTTCCGTATCGTTCAGGGGAAAATGTGAACTTTGGCTTTTGTCCCATCTAATTCCGAGAATATTCATTTTTAGCTTTCTAAAACCAAAAACAGCAGAAAACAAGCAACTGGTACTGTGTCATCTTGTCAATAGGTTAGTTCCAGAAAGTGTATAAAAATACCTCAAAGTGTAGACAAAACATAACCAAGTTGATACTAAACAAGCATGGAACATCAAAAATTATAGATACATTTACGACGTATCAAGCAACCCCAAGCTTAAATCCTGCTCGTCCTCGAGTAGGTAAGTGATAAAATAATAATTTTTGAGGTGACATGCACTATCAAAATCAAGATCAAACCATTTGCAAGCATTGAAAGCTGGGGTATAAAGAACTCTAAACATGTGCATGAAAGATGGAATTCTAACAATAAGACAAAGTAACTAAGCATGCGACATGAAATGTTACAAACAAAGATCATGAATAACATGCATTGAAAAACGTTTGTTTGTTTCACATACAGAAAACATGGCATAGTGGCATTCAGCTTGTCCCTCATGGAGTAGCAAATAGATGCATATGACACCTTCAAAGTTCATAAGAGTGACTAGATACAAATAGCACAAGAACAAGCAATATCAACAATATGCATCAATCAATAAGTTTTGGGACAATGCACATAAAACTAAGAATGGCAACTATGCTCTCTTAACTGGTGCCTAAAGGTAAAAGGTAGAGACTCAATATAATAGTGGAAGAAAGGCCCTTCATAAAGGTAAGAAGGGATTTCAAGTTTCAAATAGAGCTTCCAAAAATTATGGTACTTGTTAGCTTTCATCCCTAATTGCCCCTATCATAAGCATCTTGAAGTGATTAAGGTTAAAGTGAACAAACTATAGAGTATATGCTTGACAAAGTATAAGTTGGCAATCTCATGTCCGCTCCTCATGCTAATCAACTTTAGTCACCTATAAGTTTTTGTCATAGTAAGTACATGTGTATCATAAAGAACTGCCAACGGGGTTCCCCTTGCACATGGTACATGAGCTATCCCATAACCAAAATGACAAGGCAAGCAGACAATGAGCATCTCAGCGATCTTTTTATTTGCTATTTGCATAGGTTTTTATTGAGGATGCTTCATAGATTGCTCATTATGGTGATGCTGCAAGTTTCCACCATGATTAGGTATGGCTTAGGATAGCGGCCCAGCCATTTATCTAAAACACATACTTAACTCCATGGATTTACAAACTCCCCTTTTATTTCACACTGATGACATCCATAGACAAAAGAGCATGATATCAACTGTGTACAAAGTATAGGTGCAATGTTGAAAACGTTCCCCATGACAGCACGGTTCTGCTAATTCCAACGTATAAGTGCAAGCATATACAACATATATAACACAATGGTTCAAGTTTATTAGGGGCAAGAAAAATGAAGTGTGCCATCAAGTTTGTGAGAGCTTTAATCACAATTTTTTCACATACCAAAATATTTTTAATTGGAAGATAGATGAAAACAAGAATATATTTTGAATGGTGTAACACACCATGCATAGGAATTTATAGTGGACACTTTGGAATAAATTGGTTTCTTGGGAGTTGGATGCATGAGTAGAGCTTACTCATACAAGTGGAGGCTAGCAAAAGACTGGAGCGACCAACTAAGAGAGCAATAATGGCCATAATCATGCAGAGCGATAAAACATTACTAATCAAAGCATAAAGTGGTACCACAAGTCAAAAACTAAATGATCATAGAGGCTAAGGTGACTGGTTCATAGTCATAACATGGTGTGAGTATGTGCCAAGTCAACCCAAACAAAGCATCAAAGGAGAATACCACAATACTATGCTTTTGTATGCTAAAACAACGCATGATTCTTTCAAGGCACATTAAGCAATCGTAATTGTTTGGAAAAAGTCATGCTACAGCAATAATCACTAAGCATAAGGTCAAAACAACATCTAGCATGACATGATAAAGTCTAAGCCATAGTCAAAGCAAGCTTCCCTTTGTATCACTTAAGCACGAAACTTTCTACTCTTTTCCAACACCAATCGAATTATTTGAAACAACTCACAAAGATAAAAGCAATAAAGATCAGTGAGCATGTATCACAAATACACAAAGAAGAACTAAAAAGTTCTAAGCTGAAAGCACAAGAAAACTAATGCTAAACATAGTGCTAGCAAAAGAGAACACTCAGAAAACAATAAGAATGCAAACTAGAGTGTTCTAGGCAATGAAAACAGTGTGTATCTCTCCAAAATAAGTGTGCTATGATCAACCACCTTATTGCAGCATACAATCAAAATAAAAATAAAAACAAAAAAAAGACGCTCCAAGAACAACACAATAGTGCATGAAGCAATAAAAATAAAGTGTCTAGAAAGACCTGAGATTTTTTTGATGAAGAAGGGGATACCTTGGGCATCCCCAAGCTTTGACGCTTGTACCTCTTGAATATTTCTTGGGGTGACACAGGGTGGCATCCCCAATCTTGAGCTTTTGTCCATTCTTCATCTCATTACATCATTCTTTCCTTACACTTGAAAATTTTCCTTCATACAAAACTTCACACAATCTTCTTTAGCAACATTAGTGCATTCAAAAGATAATAGACCTTTGGTTTTATCTTTAGAACAGCAAAACATTCACTAAAAACAAAATCTACTATAGCAATTCCCTCAAAAAGCTGAATTTACCAAAAAGAACCCAAAAAGGAATCAATAAGAAGCAAGTGCAAATAATGGCAGAAATCTGTCAAAACGGACCAGCAGGTAGAAACCGATTTTTTTCGAAGACCTTCTGTTGCTCGAATCAAAATTTTTTGAACTAACGAACGTTATCTAACATACTGGGGGATTTATTCAGAAAATATCATCTCAATCCGACTTACAGAGATTCCTCACAAATTTTTACGGTGGAGAACAAAAATCTGTTTCGCGACAGCAACTCCCCAAATCTTACTTCCCTATCATTAGAGGTCATTCTCTGCACAAAAAGAAAACAAAAAGGATAAGGAGAGGTCATTACTGAAGTAATAATTTCCAAGACTCAAGAAAACTCTTGGGTTATCTCCCAACAAGTACTTTTCTTTAACGCCTTTAAGTTAGGCTTGATAGTTTGAAAACATGCTCACATAAGAAATATGAATTGAAGTAAAATAGAGCATCAAGAAGCAAATTCAAAACACATTTAAGTCTAACCCACTTCCTATGCATAGGAATCTTGTAAAGAAACAAGTGATGAAATCACAAAGCCACAAGCATAGGAAAGCAAAACAAGTGCAACTTCAAGATTTTCAACATAAAGAGGGGACACTTAATATTCTTGAGATACATAAAACCATGTTTCCCTCTCTCATAATAACTTTCAGTAGCATCATGAATAAAATTAACAATATAACTATCACATAAAACATTCTTATCATGAGCCACATGCATAAAATAATTATTACTCTCCACATAAGCATAGTCATTCTTATTAATTATAGTGGGAGCAAATTCAACAAAATAGCTATCATCATTATTCTCATAACCATAATCATCAAATATAGGAGGCATATTGTAATCAAAATTAATTTTATCCTTAATATTAGGTGGACTGAAAATATCATATTCATCATTGTAATCATCATATATTGGAGGTTTGATATCATCATAAGCAATATAATAGTTATCTTGCAAAGCTGGGGAACTAAAAAGATCATTTTCATAAAAACTAGCTTCCCCAAGCTTAGACTTTTCCATAGCATTAGAAATAATGGTGTTCAAAGAATTCATACTAATAACATTGCTATTAGCATGCAAATAAAGTTTCATAGGTTTTTAAATTTTCTCTTCAAACACTTCATGTCCTAACTCAAGATAAATACTATAAGATCTCTAATTTTGTTGTTATTTTCCATTAGACCGAACTAGTGAAAACAAGAAACAAAATGACAAAATTGTAGAATCTAAAGGAAATAACTTCGAGCACTCACACACCAGGAGGATGTGAGTACCTTTTACCTTACCTCCCTGGCAACAGCGCCAGAAAATAGCTTGATGTCTACATACTTCTATTCTTGTAGACAGTTGTTGGGCCTCCAATTGCAGAGGTTTGTAGAACAGCAGCAAGTTTCCCTTAAGTGGATAACCCAATGTTTATCGAACTTAGGGAGGAAGTGGTCAAAGGTATCCCTCTCAAGCAACATTGCAATCAAGATACAAGAAGTCTATTGTGTCCCCAACACACCCAATACACTTGTTAGGTGTATAGGTGCACTAGTTCGGCCAAGAGATAGTGAAATACAAATGGTAATGGTGCCAGAAAAGAGCTTCTTACTTGTTGTTGACATGGGAGAAACTAAAGGCAAACTGAAATAATGATGGAAGCAAGCAAACATGCAACAGATCTAGATGCAAACGGTGTTTCAATGTTTAGAAACAAGGCCTATGGATCATAATTTCACTAGTGAACACTCTCTCATATAAATATCCTCTCTTCATGATACTATTCTTAACTACTCTCCGCTTGGACACTCTAATCCAAGGTAGGCCTACAAAAGCACACCTCAAAGTCCGCCTTCCCCATCTAGATAACCCCACACTGTCACCTTGCGTGCTATATGGTTCCAACAAACACCACAATTTCATAGAGACAACCAACTCAAAATATAACTCATGAATATATATATGTAATCTAGCTTAAGTGCCACACATGGCGCGCATGTTGTCACTGTCACACACGTGGGGAAAAGCATAGATCTATTAAAGCACGATGAGTATTTATGTAACCTCTAGCCTAAGTGCCACCACGGTATGCACGTTGTCACTTACACATACGTGGGGAGAGTAGAGATCTATTAAAGCACTTGAGTAGCAAGGTAGATCTACTTGATTATAAAGCCCAGACCACAACAGGATCATGCATAGAGAGAGAGAGAGAGAGATGAACACATAGCTACCGGTAGAGCCCTTAGCCTTGAGGAAGAACTACTCCGCGCTCATCATGGAAATCAGCAATGGTGATGGAGATGGTGGTGTAGGTCGATGTAGATGGCTTCGGGGACACTTCCCCGTCCTGGCAGGGTGCCAGAACATAGACTTTCTGTCCCCCGAATCTCCCCTTCGGTAGCGGCGGCACTACGGAACTTTTCGTGGCTTTTTGGTCGATGATTTAGGGTTTCTGAGTCAGGGGCTTCTTATAGGAGAAGGAGGCAAGGTCGATGGAGGTCCAAGGGGCCCACACCCCCTATGGGCGTGGCCTGGGTGGGACCCACACCCACCTAGGGTGTGGCCAGCCTGGTGTCATCCTCCGTCTCATCTTCGATTTTCTGTATCGTTCAGGGAAAAATATGAACTTTGGCTTTTGTCTCGTACAATTCCGAGAATATTCATTTTTTAGCTTTCTAAAACCAAAAACAGCAGCAAACAAGCAACTGTCACTGTGGCATCTTATCAATAGGTTAGTTCCAGAAAGTGTATAAAAATACCTCAAAGTGTAGACAAAACATAACTAAGTTGTTAGTAAACAATCATGGAACATCAAAAATTATAGATACGTTTACGCCGTATCAATACCCCATCTTGGATTCAGTAGCATCTACTTGGCCAAGATAGCTACTAGAAACAGAGAGCATGCAAGACCACAAACAACACATACTTGATAGAATCAATAAGATAAAACCATTAATCCATTTGACATAGTAATCTCAATATCGATCGGATCCCCGCTAACACAACATGCTTAATTACAAATAGATATGATCTTGATCATGAACGGAGCTCACAAGATCTAAACATGGTAGCACAAAGGAGAAGATACAACCATCTAGATACTACATGGACCCATAGTCCAATGTGGAACTACTCACGCTTCATACCGGAGGATGGCATGATGAAGAAGAAGCCTCCGGGATGATCTCCCCTCTGGCAAGGTGCCAGGAAGAGCTTCCGATCCCCTGATCTAGGGACGATGGTGGCGGCGGCTATAGATAGTTTCATGGAATATTTTTTGAGTCCTTAGGGTTTATGCATCGGGGGTCTTTATAGGCGAAGAGGCGAGGCAGGGGGCGGCCAGGGTGGTCTCACCCCCCAGGCGCGGCTAGGGCTAGCCCGCGCCGCCAGGGGGTGAGGCCCCCTGGTGCCTCCCGTCCGTCTCGTACTCTGGCTCCGTGTTCCCCATGGTAAATTTTTGACTTTGGCTTTTTTTCCCGTCCAATGCCGACAATATTGATTTTAATTTATGCCTTTCTGGAACCAAAAACAGAAGAAAATAGGCAACTGGCACTGTGGCATCTTGTTAACAGGTTAGTACCAGAAAACATATAAAAACACCTCAAAGTGTAGACAAATCAAAGCAAAGTAGATACTAAACAAGCATGGAACATAAAAAATTATAGATAGGTTTCCAACGTATCACTTTTCCTTGCCTAACTTTAGGGCCCTTTGTGTGAAATTTAGGGACCTCTATGTAATTTTTTATTTTTTTGAGGTCTTCGATGTAAACCGTACTCCCACTAACCATGTCGAATTTTAACTACAAGTTTTCTCTTGATTTTTCAAAAAAACTTTTGAAGCCAACCAGGAATTCAGTATATATTGAAAACCATCAAAAAGCTTTTTCGTAGAACTTTCAAAGCAACTTGTAATTTACTTGTAGTTCAAATTTGACCTGATTTCAATAAATCAGCATTTGTATGAAAATAAAGAAAGGTCCAATTTTAATGAAATTTGGGGCGTTGGCATTTTATTTTAACTAGTATGGGTCTCTTAGGAGCAATGGGCTTCATTTAACACGGTCGGTGGAAGTACAGGTTGCATCAAGGACCTTAGAAAATGAAAAAGACATCCTCTAGTCCATCACTTGGAAATTTGAGAATGTTCTTTCCCGATAGTTGGGAACTCGCACCGACGGTATTGTTTACTAAAACAAGATGAACTCATCTACCTCTATAATGATATTTAATTTGAGAGCAATCTATCACGCTTACAGTGGTAGCTTAGGTTTGACCTAATTTCGTTAAATTGTCAAGATGCAAAATCTTATAAAGATGTTAAACCTGTTTTCCAAACTCTCGGTGGTAGTCAGTGCTATATTAAATGAACCCCGATGGTTACCTCCAAAAAAATCACGAAACTTTCAAAGCAGCAAACATTTTCTTGTAGTTCATTTTTGACCTAATTTCGATAAATCGGCATAAAGTCATTCAAGTGCCCAGAGTCAGCTAGGCCAAAGCTTGAAAAATAATAAAACATGGGAACTCTAAGTATAACATGTCGGTCCACTATAAATATTTGAAAGCTCTCCTTGTGGTATTCGGATTAATAGTCTTCATACTTTGTATACAGAAAGGAACAATCTCATCATCACTCGAGAAGGAACAATCTCATCATCACTCGAGGATGTTCTTTATTGTGTGTGTGAAGAAAGTACATTAGTACGAAGGGTATGACCCAGGTGCTCACTCGAGAAGGGCCCGACCGCTTTTCCTTTCTTAACTTTAGGGCCCTTTGTGCTAAATTTCGGGACCTCTATGCAATTTTTTATTTTTCAAGGTCTTCGATGTAGACCGTACTCCCACCAACCATGTCGAATTTTTATTACAAGTATGCTCTTAAAATTTTCAAAAAAAACTTTTGAAGCCAACCAGGAATTCAGTATATCAAAAACGACCGAAAATATTTTTCGTAAAACTTCCAAAGCAACCTACGATTTACATGTAGTTCAAATTTGACCTAATTTCGATAAATCGGAACAAAGCCTCATTCAAGTTGGCAAAGTTATCTAGGAAGTTTTAAAATTCACAAAACATGGGAAAATTGAGAATGTTCTTTCCTGGTAGTTGGAAACTCACACCAACGACATCGTTTACTAAAAGATGATGCACCCATCTACCTTCGAAGAAACGACAATTAATTTAAGAAAAATCTATCGCGTTTACTTGTAGCTCAAGTTTGACCTAATTTCGTTAAGTTGTCAAGATGCAAAATATTAGCAAGAAGTTGAACCTATTGCCAAAACTCTTGATGGTGGTTTGTGATATATTAAATGACCCCCTGATGGTTACCTAAAAAGCAAATTGCAAAACTTTCAACGCAAAATAAAATTTGCTCAAATTTGACCTAATTTTGATAAATTGACATAGCGTCATTCAAGACGGCAGAGTTAGCTCGGACGAAGTTTGAAACCTTTTCAAACATGAATCATATAAGTGGTACACAACATGTCAGTCCATTATATGTATGAGTGAAATATTGGCTTGTGGTATTCAGATCCATATTATATTCTTCAGACCTTCTTTACAGAAAGGAACAATGTCATCGTCACTCAGAAAATGGAGAATGTTCTTTCTTGGTAGTTGGAAACTCACACTGAATACATTTTTTACTAGAAGAATATGCACCCATCTACCTTCAAAAATACAATTAGTTCAAGAGAATTCTATCGTGCTTACTGGTACCTCAGTTTGACCTAATTTCATTGAGATGTAAGATGCAAAATCTTAGCAAGACATTGAACCTGTTGTCAAAATTCTTGGTGGGGGCATTCAGATTCATAGTCTTCACACTTCCTTTACAGAAAGGAACTTTCTCATCATCACTCAGAAAATTGAGAATGTACTTATTGTGTGTGTGTGAAGCAAGTATCATAGTACGAATGGTATGGCTCAGCTGCTCGCTCAAGAAGGTCTCGACCGCTTATCCTTGCTTAACTTTAGGGCCTTTGTGCTAAATTTAGGGACCTCTATGTAATTTTTTTCGAGGTATTCAATGTAGACCGTACTCCCACCGACCATGTCAAATTTTTTCTATAAGTATGCTCCTAAAATTTTCAAAAAATATTTTGAAGCCAACCAAAAATTCAGTATATCGAAAACCACCGAAATATTTTTTGTTAAACTTTCAAAGCAACCTATGATTTACTTTTAGTTCAAATTTTACATAATTTCGATAAATCCGCACAAAGTATCATTCAAGTCGGCAAAGTTACCTTGGAAGTTTTAAAATTCGCAAAACATGGGAAAATTGAGAATGTTATTTTTTGATAGTTGGAAACTCACACAGACGACATCGTTTACTAAAAGATGATTCCCCCATCTACCTTCAAAGATAAGACAATTAATTCGAGAGGAATCTATCTCGCTTACTTGTAGCTCATGTTTGACCTAATTTCGTTAAGTTGTCAGGATGCAAAATCTGAGAAAGAAGTTGAACCTATTTTCAAAAATCTCGATGGTGGTTTGTGATATATTAAAAATTACCCCTCGATGGTTACCTAAAAAATCACAAAACTATCAACGCAACCTACAGTTTACTCGTAGTTCAAATTTGACCTAATTTTGATAAATTGACATAGTGTTATTCAAGTGGGAAGAGTTAGCTAGGTCGAAGTTTGGAAACTTTTCAAACATGGGAATCATATAAGTAGTACACAAAATTTCGTTCCACTATACATGACTGAAAATAATTGCTCGTGGCATTCAGATCCATATTATATTCTTCATAACCACTTTATGGAAAGGAACAATCTCGTCATCACTCAAAAAATTGGGAATATTCTTTTATAATAGTTGGAAACTCACACCGGTGACATTGTTTACTAGAAGAAGATGCACCCATGTACCTTTAAAAAGACAATTAATTTAAGAGCAATATATCGCCAAAAAGTGTAAAGAGAAATCTATTAATAATGTTCAATAACCATATAAAGATGCCCAAAAGTAAGTTTCTCTTTGACACCCTATTACATTACTCCACAATTAATGTGCATGCATAATCTCTTCTTGTTCTTTGATCACCCCCTCTATTTTTAGCTATTTTCTTTACAAAAAATAAAAAATTTACCTAATTTTTATAAATCGACATAAATTCATTTAAGTGTACCAAGTTATCTAGTAATATTGATAAAGTCGACTAAAAACTTGGGAATTGTAAGAAAGCATGGTCCACCTTGTATGAAAATTGGGGTGGTTGCATTTTCTTATAACAAATGTGGGTCCCATAGGAGTAGTGTGTGTACGGTCGGTGGAAGTACAAGTTGCATCTAGGACCTTAGAAAATAAAAATGATATCGTCCATACATTTAGCACAAAGGACCCTGAAATTAATGAAGCAAGATAAAGCAGTTGGGTCTAGCTATTTCTCCTCCAACAAGCTGAGCCATACCATTCGGCTAGTACCATTCGGCTAGTACCATTCTCCTCCAAGAAGCTTTTTTATTTTTATTTTATTTTATTTCAATATTTCCAAAACAGGGTCAACGTGCAAATTCTTAGCAAGAAATTGAATCTTTCCAAATCCTCACTAGTTTTTCCTCTAATCAACCTTAATTCATTTCGATGGTCGAAACTAGATAGAAAGATTGCATAAATCTTTAGAATTATTCCTAAATATTATCAATGTTTGTCTAAAAATGGGGCAGTGCCAAGCTTGCGCGCCGAGACTAATGAGCGCTCGTCTAGTCGACTTGTTTGAGGTTGGTTTGTTTTCTTAACGAACATAGGTAAGCAACATTTTTCCCTGTTAATGTTAATGAAGTGAGAAATATTGTTAAAGAGTTTCTTGAGCTACTCGTTAAGATCGGTCACAATAACGAACATAGAAAGTGTGTTCACCTAATTTCATGTATGCTAGTTATTTATTGTTTACCATGTCGTGTACAAGAGATAGGGAGAAAGAGCGAGAGCTCACCCATGGTTGGATGGCTATTACGTACGAGAGAAGTGGTACCCCTTTCTCACTAGAGTTCGAACCACGGGTTTGGCACTTTGGTTTGTCGTACAAGGAGGAATAGTTTTTAGTGGGAAGCGATATTCCCGTCTATAGCGAGGCGTGTATGCTGACTTCGTCAAGCTCAAGCCCTGTCGGATCAGTCTCAAGACACAATATTTCAGAGATGGTCATATATAGAGGTTGTAGGGTGTGCGTGCATTCGTCTTTTAGTTTCTATTGAGTTTTGCTCAGTTCTTCAGAAGTACATATAATGCAAGTCAAACCAGGTCACTAATAGTATGTGCAGCGTTGGAATTTTGAGGTGTCTAAAAGAGAATATTTTTCTTCCTAGACCTAGGTCTATAACTCGAGGACATCACCTATGTATATGGCCAAACTTATCTTTAATATGGGACCCACTTGCTATACCATAAACCTGTTGATTGCACCACAATGTATATAGTCAAACATGTCCATAAGATAGAACCCAACATGTAAGAGCTACCCTCTAATAGTCTTGCGATTGTAATTTGTTTTCTATTCTAATGTGTACTAGATATCAATATTTTAAAGCTTGTGGACTACCCATAAGCTAAGGGTCGTGACCCTTAAGGTTTTAGCTCGTTGATAGCTGCCACTACTTTTTTCCTTATGGACAAGCTTGTGGACAATATAGTGGATGCCTTGAGAGGGTGAGTCTATCTAAGTTTTTCTCGTCCCTAGGTCTAGTACAAGACTCATGTCTAAAGGAATCAAATGGCAGGTTTTCTTTATTAGGCATTTCTATCGAGATGAGTCGATCCCCTATCTGGTCTAAACGGTGGAGGCGATTTTATTCTCTTAGAAGCGAGTCTAGTAAGTTTCTATCCACGTCTAGTACGGCTCATGCTGTGATTTCTCTAATGTATCGGGCCTATGGGATAACTACCATGGGGCCCCGTTATTAGTGGTCCATTATATCCTATAGCAGCCAACGAATGTGATCTCTGACTCCCCTAACTCTTCCTTATCCACGAAGCCTCGACGCTCGGCTTTCAAGGATGGTTATAAGGGTAGGAGGAGGTGACGTTCTCGTTGATAGCGATGTGCCTATATATGGTGACTTCGTCAAGCTCAAGCCTCACCAGATTAGTCTCAAGACACAATGTTTCGATGGTGCTCATAGGGTAGGGTGTGCATTCTTGCGTTCATAGGGGTGATTGTGTGTATGCATTTGTGAGCGTATGCGTTTTGTAGTGTGCTTTCACAAAGAGAGATAGAGAGAGGGGCCTTTGGTTTCTATTAAGTTTTGTTCGGTTTTCCAAAAGTACCTGTAATGCAAGTCAAACTTGGTCAGTGATGTCTAGGGCCTATCGTCTCACTACCATGGGGCCATGTTATCAGGACACCAACAATGTGTAGCTAAATCTAGTTCCAAATTTCTCTTTTGGCTTTTAGAAAAAGTTCCTACCATTGTGAGGGTAGTTCCAAATCAACAAGGCGAGGGAACCGGAGCAGGAACTTTCTCCGATGCTAAATTGAGAAAAATGAATAAGAAAGTAGTTCTTTGTATGTTGTGGAAGGGTGAAAGGCACTAGAGAAGAGAGAGAATGGAGATATTTTACTTTAATTCTTACATGCAGTGGCTCCCATCTCTAGAATTTGGCAAGCAAGCACGTTAGTTGTAGAGAAATTAGCAATTTGGCAACACAACCATATGATGGTACTTTGTTAGATTTGTCCATAGCACATTGTGGATGCCCTTAGTGGTCCAATTATATCCTATAGCAGCCAACGGATGTGCTCTTCGACTCCCCTAGCCCTTCCTTCTCCAAGAAGCCTCGACACTTGCCTTTGAAGGATGGTTAGGATGGAGGTGGGAGGCAATGCTCCCGTTGATATATAGTGAGGTGCCTATGGTTAATACGTCAAGCTTAAGCCCCTACCCCCCTGGATCAGTCTCAAGACACAATATTTCCGAAGTGCTCATATGGTAGGGTGTGTGTGCCTGCGTTCATAGGGGTGAGTGTGTCTATGCATTTGTGAGTATCTTCCTTTTGTAGCGGGGTTTCGTCAAAAGAGAGATAGGGACCTTTGGTTAATTTATTGAGTTTTACTCTGTTTTAAAAAATAATGCAAATCAAACAAGGTCACTGATGATTGGGGCCCATGGGCTCTCTACCATGGGCCCCAGTCAGTGGTCTAGTTAATCGAGAGTGAAAGTGAGCACCTGCTCCCCTACCTCTTCCTTCATCATGAAGCCTCTGCGCTAGGCTCTGAAAGCGCGCATGTTTTCCGAGCAATGTTGGCGGATTCATTCATGCCGGTCCGGCAAACGACGGGGGATCTTGATGCGCAAGGCGGCCGGGTTAGGCTAAGTTCGCCAGAGTTCACGGTCTCAGTTTATTTTCTCGAATTTAGCTTATGGGGTCTCTCCTGCTTTTGGAGTTTTTCTCTATTCTAGCTGTCTTGATCGATGATGTTTCCTTGGTTCAGATGCCGGCATGGGTGGTAGACGCAGAGTGGTACGACATCATTACCAATACAGATCTCCCACTCCGGTGCGACTTGCGCCCTGGCTCGCCCCGTCGCCTAACAGCGCTCGAGGGAACGAACTTTGGCCACAGGTTCTTGGATTGCAACTACGAATGCGAGCGCTGCACGTTCGTCCGCATGGTTGATCTACCGCACTCACTTTTTCTGCAGCGCGCGATGATGGCGCTATGGTTATAGCTTAAGACCTGGGATAAGCTCGAAGAGGAGGAGCAGGAGCGCCAGCAGATGCATGCAGAGGATATGACTCTTAGATTTCGGTAATCAGAGGTGGACATTGGATTCTTAACCAAGCATGGTCTGCAATCTAGATATTGAGCATGCTCATGATGCTTTTGGTGGCTGGCTGTAGATTCCACTAATAATTAAGTAATCCCCTTTTGTTTACTAGTACTCACCATCTCATAGTACTGCCACTTTAAATTACACTAGGTTAATTAAGATGGGATTAGTTGACAATCTATTTACAGCGTTTATAGAGTTTGTGGCTACTGCTATCTCTACCTATATATGAATATCACTACATTTTGCACATTTGTGCACCTCACCCATCACGGACCTTCTTTACCAAGCAGCGTCCACCTCTCCATCGCATCAGCGCAACCTTTGGTGTGTCCTCAACCATTCATTTAGTTGTTTAGGTGATTTCTATTTGAAATAGTTGATCTATATGCCACATTAGGAATATGGGATTGATGTCTCAGATATGTAGAGCTCGTTGGGAACCCCAAGAGGAAGGTATGATGAGCACAGCAGAAAGTTTCCCTCAGTTATGAAACCGAGGTTACCGAACCAGTAGGAGTAAGTAAACAACTCCAAGGTGTTGCTAGCAACTTGGAACCTGCACAACACAACCATAGAACTTTGCCCCAACTTACAGTGAGGTTGTCAATCTCACCGGTTTGCTGAAAACAAAGGATTAAACGTATAGTGTGGAAGATAGTAATTGCTTGTAGAAAGTAAACAGTAAACGATAGATGGTATATCAATGATAAAGGAATGGACCGGGGTCCACAGTTCACTAGAGATGTTTCTGCTTAAGATAAATAGCATGTTGGGTGAACAAATTACAGTTGGGAAATTGACAGATTGAAAATGCATAAATATGCATGTACAAGTCATGATGATTCCCATGAGATTTGTTTGGGCATTACAACATAATACATAGACGTAATCCAACTCTATCTATGACTAATAATCCACCTTCAGGTTATCATCCGAACCCCTTCTTGTAATAAGTTACAAGCAATAGATAATTGCATTAAGCAAAGTGTGTAAAGTAAACAATACAATTTCCCTTTGACAAAGGATTGTTGTTTTCTCCCTAGTATGAACAGCACATCTACAACCTTAGAGATTTCTGTCACTTCCCCAGATTACTAGAGGCATGAACCTACTATCGAGCATAAATACTCCCTCTTAGAGTTGCAAGCATCTACTTGGCCAAAACATTTAATAACAACAGAGAGCATGCAAGATCACAAATACCATAGAAATTATAGAATCAATAATCAATCTTGATCTTAGTACTCAATATCCATCGGATCCCAACAAACAAAACATGTAGGATTACAAAATGGATGATCTTGATCATGAACCGAGCTCACAAGTTCTAAACATGATAGCACAAAGGAGGAGAACCAACCATCTATCTACTGTATGGACCCGTAGTCCAAGGGTGAACTAGTCACGCATCACTCTAGAGGCTAGCATGGTGATGAAGGAGGCCTCCAGGATGATCTCTCCCCTCCAGTAGGGTGCCGAGAAGAGCTTCGGATCCCTCCGATCTAGGGATGGAGATGGCGACATCTACGGAATGTTTCGTGGAGATTTGATTGGGTCCTTAGGATTTCTGCATCGGGTTGCTTTCATCGGGGAAGGGGCAAGGTCGGTGGGCGCTTGAGGGGCCCACACCTAGGGCTGGCGCCCCCCTTGGCCGTGCCACCCCTGGGTGTGGTCGCCTCGTGGCCCCATTTTGGCTCCCCTTCGTTCTTCGTGTCATGTCTGGTAAAATAATGACTTTGGCTTTTGTCCCGTCCAATTCCGAGAATATTTCCTTACTAGCTTTTCCCAAACTAAAAACAGCAGAAAACAGGCAACTGGCACCGCGACATCTTGTCAATAGTTTAGTTCTAGAAAATGTATAAAAATACCTCAAAGTGTAGACAAAACATAAAAAAGTTGATACAAAACAAGCGTGGAGTATCAAAAATTATAGATACGTTTATGACGTATCAAGGATCACCATGGATGTATCCATGGAATTATAAGGTACAATGGAAATAGGGATGTATATGCTGCCAAGAAGAGTCTTATGAGGATGGGAGCTTGGCCCCTTGATTTATTTCACAAGAGGTCCTCTGCTGAACAATGCAGAGGTAATTTGCTGCATATCATTCATAAACAGATTGTTGTTCGATGGTGTCCTGCATTGCTGAGTTTTTTAAATTATATTTTTTGGTTAAGGGGAACACGCCAAATCCTCGGCATTAGAGTAATGGACATATCCTTCTTTGCATTGTGCAGTTGATGTGTTCTTTCCTAAAATTTACTGGTTTTGCTACATTTCATTTAGCATCATGCTAATGTCCTACCCGTGGAGGAGGCATTGCATCAAGACATGCCTTAATTGTGTTTATCAAGTGACAAGTGTTTTGATGTATGGAGCTGCTTTGCTATAATTTTAGTAACCTATGCTTTTTCCCTGAAAACATTTTTTGCTAAAGGGCGCTTTATTCCTTAAAATTTCCCCTAAATATATTGATCATTTTGGTTACATCATGATTTGCAGAAACAAAGTCATTCTGATCTCTTGCCACTTACTAAGGCCAGGACTGTTGATGTCCCAACTAAGAAGGCAAACCCTAAAGTACGACTCTTCTCATGTCAGTCATGTTTCCCATGTTGGGGAAATATGCCTCATTAGTTTTTTGTCATTTTTTCCAATTTCCACCTTATTCATATCTCTCATGGCGTAATGGTGCTGGTCACTACAAGGATTGGAGAATTGTCCGTCTCCGAGAAAAATTCAAATCTCATAGACACATGATTTCGTGTCTTCAAGAGAAACAGAAACACCATGAGGAACAGATTAGGCACCTGAAAGAAGAAGTGGCGACATCCACTATTTGGATAGCTTATTTGACTATAGGATGGAATACATCAAATTCAATTGCCCATGATGCCACTGTTGGTTTTAAAAAGTTCGTCGCTGACAACATAGTTCCTGAGTCGTCTGATGTGGATGACAACAACCAGATCGGCTAGGCGTACCACCCGGATCTTGGAACAGGTGCAAATACGAGCTGACAATCTTTTCAATTCGGCTCTAGAAGCAGGTGAGACCCTAATAGAAATTCGAGATTCTCCATGCCCATACAGTCTTGATCCTGCAAAAGATGAAGAAATATGTAAACCATATTGACCGCTCTAATTTCATTTTGGAAGAGTTTGGATCTCCTGTGAGTATGACGTGTGTGGTGATGACGAATCTATATATTTGATGTACTATTATGACATAATATATGTTGGAGTGGACCCGGTTTTATGTGACCATATTTGGCAACATGAGTCATCTTATTCTAACTTGTGGTGGTTTTTTATCTTTCAATTTTTTCCATCTAAGATCTTTTAGTGATAATGTCAATGCCAGTTGCGAGTTCTTTGTAAGCATGTATCTGGTAGTAAGCCAAAACTTTTAGTTGTAGAATGTGGAATTTCAGGTCAATGTTTGAACTCTAGAACTTGATGTCATTTAACGGCAGCTTCTACCAGCTAGAACATTTAATATCAAGCAATTCATTGTATCAGACGAATACAAAACTTGATGCATATAGGCGGGAAACTGAGCAACGCCAAGGCGGGATCCTTACTCGTGTTGTACAGCGGGGATTTTCCACAAAAATAAAGAGGGGTTCACAAAAATAATAATATATATAGCATGGCGAAAGGTAGTATCAAGAGATCTACTCCGCCTGGCCGCTCTCCCTCGACCGGACCGTCCACGCCACTCCACCATTGAGCGCTACCACACCGTCTTTCGCTAGTACGTACGTCCCCAACCTCCAGTGATTACGTGCTTTCTGATAGATGGAATACATTTTTTGGGCATTGCAAAGTAAATAAGCTGGTGGCTTTTGCAGGAAATGCAATCAGCAGATTCTTTTGCTGCGTCGGCTGATGCTTGTAAGGTAGAGGTGGATCCTGAAGCAGCACCAGTGGATACATGTGAAGCCAATGCGGAGGCCGATGCTTGTACTACATCGAAATCTTGGGAAGTGTTTAGTGATGCTTGGAAAGCGGTGGAGGCGCAGTCGAGATCCTCATTGGCTGTTGCTGGATCAAATTTGGCTATGTCGGTTGCTGCTGCTAAAGAGGCGGCTGCATGGGATGCTAGGAATGCGTCATCTCATGGACATGCTTCTTCATCATCAACTCGTGGTCGTGCTTCTTCAGCGTCAGTGGTTGTGGCTTGTCATTCATTGGCGGCGCCTGCTCCATCTGCTCAGAACTCATCGACCCCTCTGTAAGTTCTGCATTGGGTGTTGTCTCCCGGACTCCCTCTCTCTTTTATGTATTCCGGTCTAGGGTTTTTCCTGGAAGCAGAGGATATTGGTTTAAACTACTAGTACTGGGAACATAAAAGCTATTTAATCACAAACTAGCGATCCGCATGGGATGAAACTTTCATAGGATTCAAACCTAGGCACCTATGATTTACTGATTGTTTTTTAAATCAAATAGTTTTACTTTGAAGTTTAAAATCTAAGCTACTATCATACCTTGAATCTAAGATGGAAGGTGGATCTTGGGGCAAGTCACCTGAGACCTGGGTTCACCAAGTCACTGAAGTTGCATCCGTTTTTTCTCCCCTTCTTTATGATAAAACGAGAAAAATCAGGTGGGGGCCTTTCTATCCTCTCCGGTGACCTCTGAAAAAATGTTCTCCATTCCCTTTACCATGTTCCGACATGGTGAATCATTTTGGTGCTTTTGTACTATTCTAGTTGATTCCTTGTGTTGTTTAGGTATTTTATTGACACACTCTTCTATTTAGTAGTTTTTTCGGACACGTGTAGTTTATAAAATTTTGATGATAAATTTTCCTGTCAAATTATATGATGCATTATGGTGTTTACATAATTCGTTTTTTAGGGTTGTGAATTGTGCCTTTTACAGTTTACTTGATTCTGATGATGCACTTATGCTATTTGCATCATCCTACCAGCTTCAGTGGAAGAACATATGCAACAATCAATGACTTGCCAAGCGATGTAGTCGGTCAGATTATCGTCAGGCTTCCTCCGCATCCATCCTGCATACTGAGGGCATCAGTCGCCCAAAAATATTGGATGGACTTCATGGGGAGCAACAATTTCAAAAATCTAACCCTGTCACACAATAGAGGAATGTCGTTACTTGTATTTTTCACCAACAACTCCGATGACACTCGATTCATAACAGATCATAATCTTGACCAATCCTTCTTCCAGAAGCTGAACAGCCTAGTTAAAGTACATACATCCTTCAAACCATATGTACTCGGATGTCTCAATGGTAGGCTGCTACTTCATTGTCCATAAGGGTCTAACATGATAATGGCCTGGGATCCAATCAGTGGAAGTGAAACAGTGATACCAAAACCACCAATTTGGCATAAACATGAGTATGACAACGGGACAATTCTCTGTTCAAGAAACCATGGGAAATTGTCTTCACACTGTTGCAGCAATTTCTGGGTTTTTTGGATATCCAATGGTAACCAAGCATGAGTCCAAAGGTACACATCAGAGTTTGGAAAATGGGAGGACTGGATTGAACGTGCTGAGATGCTGGCTAAGACTGATCACAGGCCGGCAACTCTCATAGGGGGCATTTTGTACTGGCCAACAATGAAGTCCATATATATAGTTGCCTTCGATAACGTGACAACAAAATTGTGTTATATTGAGTGCTCACATGAGACACATGATATTTCCAGACGTAATTTTGTCTTAAAGGGGAATAATGGAGATATTTCCCTTGCGGTTATAAGAGATTTCATTCTATGGACGTGGTCTAATGCAAGATCATCAACATGGAAATGGGAAGCTTGGGTTCCTCATATAAAGGTTGAGTTGGATCCTCTCCTTGGCCTTTAGAAAACATGGGCATCTAATGGGAAAGATTCAGTAAGGTTACTATGCGCATTTGAGGATAGAGAAATGGTGGTTATATGGGCGAAGGAGGGAGTATACGAATTAGATCGAAGAAGCATGAATTTTAAGAAGTTTAGATCTCCTAAACATTGGTGTACTTTACATACTACTTAATGACACCTGGTTAGTGTAGTCATTCATGTGTAACCCTTGCATCTCTGTACACCTATTATTTTGATGATAATTTCATTCATTTCCTTCAACAACCGACATGATTCAGAGTGCTAAAACAAAGAAACGAAAAGGAAGTCCTGTCAGCAACCCAGCTGATTCAGACTGCAACATCAAGGAGATGAAAATAACACCCGGATAAACAAAAAGGATTTTTTAGGCAAGCATGTGTTATCCTAGGTTGTGTTATTTGGATCTGCAGTCTGATGTTTGTTTGTTTTGGTAGCTGATGGAACGGTGGAGGCATTTTTATTTGTGCTGCAGTCACGGAGTTGTTGGGGCTAGAATGTTAGAGCTGTCTGTTTGTTTTGGGAGAATTTTAATATGCGGCCCAAAAGTTCAGACACCAAGGCAACGCAGGGTCCAAGTTGCGTCTAATCTCGCGGAAGGGCTATAGTAGCTTCGCCAATTTTCAAGAGGGGCCAACTTGGGGTAAATACAAATCTAACGGCCAAATGATCGTTTAAACCAGTCAAAAAACGGTTAAACTCAAATCCCCCTATTAGGTCAACTCTTCTTTACCCACCCTGTCAGTATTTCCCGTTATTCTTTGCGGTCGTGTACTGGTTTACCCCTGCAAGGACTAGATCTTCTTCTCTACTCTGCTCTTCTCCCCTATTATTCCCCTCTCCATTTCCTTGCTTAGCTCCGGCTATTGGTCTCCAGATTGGAGCTCGCTGTTGCTCTCCTTGCATCCCCGCCATGGCCGGTCAACCTCCCATGCCCCTAATTAAAGCTCGCCGCCGTCGCCCTCACCTAGTTTTTCCTAGTCAGCGTGTCGGAGCTTCGCATGCCCAGCCTAGCCTCTCGCCGCTGCCTAGACCTTCTCGCACGGTAGAGCACGTCTGGCTAGGTAATCCGGTCTGGCGACCGGCCTCGGGCCGTTGCGTGCTATCGCACACCCCAGGCCTGGTAGCCCTGGCAGAGGAGTTCAACAACAAAGATCTCATGGCCACCATGCTGGGCACGCGCCCCGTCGTGTCACCGGCAGACTTGTTGTCGGCTTTCAGGTCTCGTTTTGGGATCAGACGAAAAGTGGTCAATATTGAGGTATGCGCGCTGCCATTCGATTTCTTCGTCCAGTTCACCCATAGCTCAGATAGTGAGCATGTTCTGCATTCTTCCTGTTCTTTCAAGTGCTGTGGGGAGAAAATGAGCTTCCTGCGTTGGCATCACGCCTATGGGTGGGGCGAACGCTTGGGGCAGCTTCGTTTCTTCTCTAAACTCGGCTTTGAAGGCCTCCCTTTGCATGCTTGGGAACCAGAGGCCCTCAAGCAGGTCGTCAGTAGCCTTGGTGGTGAACTGGTGGATATTGTGCCACCCAACGACATATGGATCATCGAGGTAAAGGCGTGGTTGAAAGATCCAGACAACGTTCCTATGATGTACAATGTGGAGATTCCAAGTAGGGCAAGAGGACAGCTTTTCTGGAAGAACCTGGTGATCATCCACCTACAGGAGGTTCTGGATCCGGTACATGGCATTCATGACCCCGACGAGGCGGCCAAGAAGCGTCCTCGTTGCCTGCAGTGTTGTCCTAGAAGGATCTATGGCACAGGACCACCACCGTTCTGCGACGGAGCGCACAATTTCGGTGGGGGGACCGGGTGTGGATAGGGTGGTGTTTCTGATTTCCCTTGAGTGAAGATAGAGGTTTAGTGAATCTGAAAGATTATTGACTTGAGAGTCGAGCATGTAGTACGCCTTATGCAATAGTTTGAACTGCTGTAGTATGTGTGGCTATTGAATTTGTAATGTGCGGCTACTGAATTCGTAGTATGTGCGGTAATTATTTGTAGTTTATTCGAGCTGGTGCGTGATTCTGTATGGAACTTGCATGAATAAACAACCCAATGTCAATTCATAAAATGTTGTCGGAATCTTGTCTGCCTCGGATAAGTATGACAGTAAACTGAATTCAACCGCCGGTAGTAATTGAATAAATAGATACATCTTGATAGTATTTGGTTACTTCCGAACTAATTCCATACTATAGTATGGGATAACTATGCAAAAGGGGGCTATTACCTCTATAAAAGGCATTCTACAGAGTTAGTCTTTAAACTTAACTGTTCTACACTGAAGAAACTCCAGATCTCCACCATAAAAGTTGGCTAGCCAATTGCCTAGAGAGGACGTAAGTTCAGGGATCGTTCAACCGCAACTGATCTTTTTCCTTCCCACCAAACTTTAAGAGATCTGCAATGATCATGCACTAGTTGACGCCATTGAACCAGTCCGGGTTCAGTACGTACAGCCACGCCGCCGCAACGATTTCTTCGAAGGTGAACTCTGGCTTCTCGTGGCAGGGATCATAGGTCCGTGTGAATCTAAACCTGAATTCCGGTGCTGAGTTGTTGCCCGTCGTCGGCTCCAGCTATCGAACACTCCAACAAGTTGAGTGTAGATGGATACACGCCGCCGCGGTGTGGCCACCAACGGTGCATAGGATAGATCGTCTTTGTCACTGACGGGGTGTGCCCAGATTGCCCCACGGTAAGGTCGCCCGTGCTGAGGCATGGAGGCGAGAGTTGTTTGACCTTGGCGCCGCCCTGTTCGGGGGTTTGTTTCCTCGACGGCAAGCTCGCAGGAACGCTTTGGAACGTACCATCTTTCTTGTGCACAGAGCACACAAAAATGCCGCCGCGCGCATTCTCCATGACGCTGGGTTGGACCTTCTTGACGCCGCTTCGCCATTGCCACCGCCGCCGCAGATGCAACACATTCTGCGAAATCATCCGTCTCGTATGGCAATGGAAGACCGGCCTTGTAGTATAGCCGCATGGCCTGCCTCAGAGGGGCCAAATAGCCAAGCTATGGCGGTGGTCGCGGTGGCTTCTTCTCAGGCGGGGCCATAACTAAGCTTCCTAAGAGTGTATCTTATTTATTCGAAACTAGTTCGACTAACTGTTGAATCATTATTTCCCTTCTCGGCATAAGAGTGCTAAGATATTAAAAATACAGGTCGTGGCTAGCAACCGGATCGGGCAATATACCAGGTCAGGGTTCCATTTTAAATATATTGACGAGTGTGTCCTTAGTTGTGTCCAGAAATTTTGCATGTGCCACTACAATCATAGAATTGTAGCAACACCATCAGAAACAGGGGAAGAGACATGGCATTTACTGACTGGTGGGCCCTGCAACCTCAACCATCGACGGAGCGCATCCCATGTTCGAGGATTAGTGCTCCCCATTGTCGTGGTGGTGTCACGGCAGATGCCATGGGTAGGCTTCAGTTGGGGGCCGAATGGGTGCTTGTGGTCACCGGGGAGGGTGTGCATGGTCCAGCCATGCACAAAGAACAAGAAGAACTCTCCAGACTTAAGAATTTTATTGATGCTCGAGGTTTACAAGTGCTCCTTGAGCTGTATGAACTAGTGTTCTTTGCACTAGTTCCCTACTTGGTCCAACCTCCTCCTACTACTGCTATGCCCTTCCTTATATAGGCAGTACTAGCTAGGTTATACCCCTTTGGGTTCTAGGGTTACTGTTTGGATATTGGTCCCTACAATGTTGGCCGGGTCATGGGCTTGCCCTAATTACAGTGGCTAAGTCTACAAAGCTAGACAGCTAACGGTCTTATGGTACGTCGCCTCCTGTTCCTTTTGGCGTCACGCAGTAACTTTGTACGTCAGCCCTTGCTTTGGGCGTCACCCGGCTCCTTTTATGTCACTCGCCGTCGCCCTTCTCTTTTGACCATGCTTTACCATGGTCCCTCCCGATCCTTACTTGGAAAGGTGCCACGCGTCCTGTCTGACTCGGCCCCTCCTTGTAAGACTCGGCTCGTTGGTTCCTGCAAGGGCTGACATGATTTCTATGTCGGCCTCACGCGATCCTCTTACCCGGCTGTACTTACCTGGCCTGGTTCTTTCTTCACTCGACTTAAGCCAAGCTGGCTGTGTTTTACCCCTTATGACCCTACCGGGGGTTATCCCCTCGACATTAGTCCCCAAAGCTGGTGAGGTCTAGCAGTTCTAGCTGTTAGGCGTCTCCAGGTTCCTTTAATGTAATTGGAACATATTTTTTGTTCTTTATTTGTCGCTTAGGGTGCACAGTTTGGCGCAGGCTCGCATCTTACCGAGTCTGTCTAACAGTTTTCGGGTCCACTCTTTGACTTCTTGGCTCATTTTTGCCTCGTGCCGAGTCACTTTGGCCAATTCCGAGTCATTTTCAACGCGCCTCAATCACTGACGGCTGGTAATCATGCTTTCTTTCCTCAAATTTTGTTCCAAGCCCTGACTGCACAGTGACGGCTACGCATTTATTCCCTGTCACTGTGGCCGTCCCATCGGTCTGCGCCCCTTGTCCTTCCTTTTGTGACGTGGCAGGGGATTTTCCGTGTATCGTTGTCATGCGGGGGACGGCCACACGCTGGCCGCACGGCGCATGGGATCCCATGATTGGGGTTATTACTGCCCTTAAGTAGGGGTGTGGGGGTTACAACTTCCCCCGCACGCTCAGTCTTCCCCTGCCTCTTCTTCTTCCTTGCGCCTCCAAAATCAAACCTCCCCCTCTGCGGTTCTTCTTGCCTCCTGCTCTTGCCTTGCGATTGCCCACTTCCTCTTCTCATTCCACTACGGGTCCTTGTTCTTCCAAACCTCTTCCCACGACGGAGGAGACGGAGACCAGGAGGATCATGGACGCACGCGACGACGCTGAAGGGGCCGAGGAGCAGGAGGTTCCTGCCGGCGAGCGCGCGGCTGGGAGGGTTTGGAGGTCTCCACCTAGGAGCTCGAATGGCTCAGCTCCACCAGGCGCATCCCGCCGGTGAGATCTCCCCCAAACCCGAGGCCAATGAACGGGTGGTTTTCCTTACTCATTTTGAGTGAGTCTTCGCTTTGCTGGTGAGAGGTTTCTGTTCTTCCTTTCTTTCTACCTTTCATCTTCAGACCCATCATCTTCCTTCCAACGCGACTGGCTCCCTTTCCTGCTTTATTTCTACTTGCGAGGCCTACCTCGGGATTTGGCCTATAGTTCTTCTGTGGGCCAAGTATTTTAGTTTTAGGGTCCAAGTCGTTCCCCAGCCTAGCGCTCCTCGTGCCGAGAAAAGGCCGACTCGGTGCGGTGCCGCTAGCATCACACCCAGGAGAGACTCCATCTTTCCTTGGGTTACTGGCCTTGACTCTTGCAAAAAATGGCATAGGACTTTTTTCTATGTCAAGAACAGCAGGTCCACCGGTAACATCCGACTCCTCCCTTTCTTGGACGAGGTCCCCAGCAAGAAGCACTGGCAGCTTGTCCCGCGCGACCAAGATGCCACGGTGAACAAAGCCAATGGGATCCTGGAGAGGTTGTTGTCGCCAGATGAGAATTTCCATCTCGCCGACACGGACCTCATGTGCACTTTTGTCGCACGCTGGGTCAGCCCCATCCAAGATAGGATCCATAAAATGTGCTTCATGAGTGGCTCTCATGACCCTACTCGGCACTCCACGAAGGAGCTTACCCACGATTCCGTGGCATGCTGAGTAAGCTCAATCTTTAAACTGAACTTGGCAGATGATTGGGCTTGGAGCTTCCCTCCATTCAGCCGGGTCAAGCCTGTCCCCTGGGTAAGTTTCCAAGTGACTTTTTCTGCCGAGTCAGCTTTAGCTTGTTTGCTACTCTCAGTTTAGTTTTCGATACTCATTCTGTTCGTTTTTCGTAGAACCTTATTCACCAGGTTGATGACAGTACAGTCCCTCCTTGTGGTTACGACGAGGATCGCTCCGACTCCGACAAAGTCGAGTTTGACCTGGAGTGCTTCATGCCCATTCCGCATGCAGCTGCAGCTGCCTCCACTACGGGTAATCTTGTCATTTACTTATGCAGCTGGCCAGGTACATGACACTCCTCCTCCCGCCGTGGGCGGAGTCGGCAAGATCCCCGTCGCCAAGCTGAATAAGCGACGTGGGGCCTCTTCTAGTACTCAGCCAGCAAAGAAGAGCAAGTCCACTCCCGCAGCTCCTGCTGCTACCACGCTGGCCGAGACTCGCAAAGCTACTGGGCGCCGAGTCACGCACCGCGTAGAGCGCGATCCGGTTGTCACCGGGTAAGCTTTCGTGTTCTGCTTACATTACATTTTTCCTTCTTATGCATCTCTATTGTTTTCTTATGCATGTCTTGTCATTTGTAGCACTGCGCCTCTGTCGGCTAGCCAGGCTGCTTCCAGCATCACCTCGCCGCAAAGGCCTGCACCTTCTCTGACTAACTCTACGGTGCAGAACCCCGTCCGAGTCGAGGCTTCCACTGTTGAGGCTCATGCTTCTTAGTGTCAGTCAGACCCGGTGGCTCACCCGGCGGAGGCCACTCGACCCAGCACCCCTGGTGCTAGCAAGGAACAACTTCCTGATCTTGGTGCCAGCAATGCTGGTGTTGAGAAGACCTTCGCCACCAGTTCCTCTGGCGCCAGCCCACAGGATGGTGCGCGTGAACAACTTCCTGATCTTGGTGCCAACAAAACAGCTGAGCCCACTCAGGTGGCTCCTCTTTTTTCTCCAAACAAATCTGCTCACTCTCCTCTTCTTTCAAAGAGCCAGACCCAGCCTAAGGCTCTTGGTCCGGCTCGCCCCTCATCCGGCAAGACCACCACCAAGCATAGAACTTTGGTATGCGCTCCGGGTACCGATTCTCAGATCCGGCCCACGACTCCAACAACCATGCTCGTCCCATCGGGTAAACCGAGCGGGTCTGTGGAGGCCGGGTCAGGTGGCAGCTCTCAAGATGTTACCCTGCATACCAGTGCCGCTGCGACCCGCGCCATCGTGGGAACTACCCTGAAGAAAGGGCAAGTTTTCAGTCGGACGCTCAGCGGGAAAGGTCTTGGTTCCGCCAAGCCCTATATTGTGGCGTGGAATGCAGCTGGCGAGCAAGATATCAGCACCTGCGCTGGCAATAAGCTGAAGCTGGGCCCCAAGGCTGTTTTAGACATGGCCCAGCAAGCCATCACCTTAATGGCTCGTGCGGATGAAGTGAACGAGGTAAGCAGCCTTCCTACTCTTTTGTGTAGATGAGTATTTCTTTTATGCATATCACCTAGTCCCCGAGGTTACTGTCGAGTGAAGAATTTACTCGGCCGTAATATCTAAGATAGCAGTCACCCTTTATCCGGCTCGGGGCTTAAACTTTCCATTTTATTCACTATCCTCTTCCTTTGTGCAGCTTACGCACAATGAGCGCACCAACGTGCATCAAGCTCTCCTCCTAGAGCATCGCAAGCTCGAACTTGCTTACGAGAAGCTGCAAACAGAGACTCAAGGCCAAGGTAGTCTCCTTACCCGCCATATATTTATTATATGTACTTTTCTTTGCTTCATCTTCTCAATCTTTTCCCACTGTTTTCCTACAGCTTCTGCCCAGTCCACCATCGACACGCTCCACTCGCAGATCGGCGAGACAGAAAGTAAGTTCTTATTCTTGCTCTGTTGTTTTGTGTTCATGCTATTCTCTTGCCTTGTTATCCTGACAGATCAAGATAGCTCTGCTGCTGCTGACGAGTAACTTGTTTCAAATAAGCAAAGAAGCACCAAGCCGAACTCCAGAAGGAGCGTGACGAGGTGACTCGGCTTAAAAATCTGATGGCCGACATGGAGCAGAAGCATCTAGCCAAGGTGAAGGGGCTAAAGGAGGAGCTTGCTGAGAAGGACGACCAATAGGCCGCCAGCGCCGAGAAAACCAAAAAGCTGCTCAAGGAGGCCGAGTCAGCGGTTGAGTCAGCGAACCTGGACCTCGACGCCCTCCAAGACAAGGCCAATACTTGGAAGAGCAAGCTCGGCGCCGTCAACTCTTTTCTTGGTAGTGAGTTCTTACTCTTTTTGCACTGTGCTTTCCGCTCTTGACCTTTTTTATCTCTTTTTGTTACTTTGCTAATGTTCTCTTTTTGCTTGAAGACAATTTTCCTGAGGCCAATATGTTTGCCATTCGGGCCATGAAGAGAATAAGAGCCGAGACTGGTGCTCCAGTTGACGGCGAGGTGAACATTGATGAGCATCTCTAAGCGGTGTCAGAGCGCGTCAAGACCCTCAAGTCTTGTGGCGTGGACTTGCTCAAATCGGCCATTCATGCGTTTTGCATGCTCTAGCCGGATGAAGATGCACCCACACTCGTCGAGCCCCTTGCTGAAACTATGCTTCTCACCGAAGAGAGGCTAGATCAGTAGCACGAGTCGACCGGCCGAGCTGCAGCGGACAAGGCCCTCTCCTTCGTGCTTTCATGGTATGAGGACATCAATCTCGATGTTCTTGCTCGCATAAGGGGGGACGACAAGTGGTTGAATGACCCTGAGTTGATCAAGAGGCACCAGGAGCGAGCCTATGCCATGATCGAGTATACTATGGTGCATGCTTGGTGCGACGGGCCCAGCTTCCTCGATCTTGGTGAACCACTTGTCGAAGTTGGTGATGAAGAGGGTGCCGACAGTGAGGCCACCGAGTCAGAAAACCCAGAAGACTCGGCGATCGACGCCCCTGACTCAGCCACTATTACTGCTCCGGATGATTCCCATATCTCTAAGGCCGCGCCTCCGAGTCCAGCTGCTTCTTAGACTGAGTAGGAAAAACACTTGAACTTTCATGAGATCACCGGTATGCCGGGTACAAATGTAACAAACATTGCACTTATGTTTGGTTGTGTGCCTTTTGATTAAGGTTAAACATTTTCTTATATTCTGAGTCTGAATCATCCAAGGGCAAGTCCTCGAGTCTCATTTTGTCGTTTCACCTTTCCTTGCCTTTGGCTCTTGTCTACCTTTTTTGGCGTTCGACATTAGAGTCTCAAAGTACTAAGGATTTAGCTAGCGGGTATGAAACTTAGATCACTTGGTCGAGGATCATTCAACATACAATTCAATATAACCTGCAATGGGTTAGGCAAAAGACATAGGGTCGACTCACGTTTCTCCTTGTACTTATCCGGCGTTCGTGTTTACTCGTCATTCATCTTTTCCTCTTGCTTGCCATGAAGCCGTGTTTTCGAACAACAGCATAGTCGAAGAGTAGATTTTTTTCGAGTAAACACTACTTGTTCCGAGATAAGCTTTGGATGTCACGCCAGCCAACATAAAATAATTGAAAATGAAAACATAAGGGGCAGTCCTCGAGTCAGTTTTTCGAGTCATACCATTTTATTATCAATACATAGCCAGCGAAAATGTCCGACATATGAGAGTTCGAGTGATACATGCACTGCTTCTCCTAAGTGTTGAAGGGGCGAAGCAGTGCCACATTCCACGGCCTTTTGGTCTCATCACCTGATCTGTCCACCTTATTCTTTTGCGCTTCACGAACATCTATGAGATAATATGAATCATTGTGCATTGCTTTGCTTACAATGTATGGACCTTCCCATGGGGGTGATAACTTATGCATTCCAGCTGTGCGCTGCACTAGCCTTAGCACCATATCCCCTTCTCGAAAAACACAAGGTTCAACTTTCTAGCTATGGTAGCATTGGAGATTTTGCTGATATATAGCGGATCTGGACAATGCCAATTCCCTTGCTTCTTCGAGTAAGTCAACTCCATCTTCTTGGGCCTATTTTACCTCGGCTTCCGAGTATTGCCTTACTCTTGGCGAGTCATATTCTATGTCGGCAAGCAAAATTGCTTCTGCCCCATACACAAGAAAAAATGGCGTATAGCCTGTTGATCGATTCAGAGTTGTTCTTAGGCTCCATAGCACTGAGGGTAGTTCCTCTATCCAGCAACCAGGTGACCTCTGGAGTGGTTCCATCAAGCAGGGTTTTATCCCGGATAGAACTAATCCATTAGCTCGTTCAACTTGTCCATTTGATTTTGGATGAGCGACTGATGCTATGTCGAGTCTTATTCGGTTTTTCCCGCAAAATTTAGCAAAAGCACCTTCGGCAAAGTTTGTGCCATTATCTGTGATTACACTGTGTGGGTAACCATATCTCAAGATTATGTCCCTTAGGAATGTGACAGCTGTTTTGCCTTCGAATATTTTGATAGGCTTCACTTCTATCCATTTGGTGAACTTATCAATCATTACCAATATATGATTCATGACTCCCCTTGCTGGCTTGAATGGCCCTACCATATCCAGGCACCATACTGCGAATGGCCAAGTTATTGGCATAGTTTTCAATGCCGATGCTGGTAAGTGTGACTTGGATGCATAATGCTGGCAACCGCTGCATTTTCCTACTAGCTCTTGTGCCTCTGCCAATGCACTTGGCCAATAAAATCCATGTCAGAATTCCTTGGACACCAATTCCCTTGATGACGCATGATGTCCACATTCTCCTTGGTGAATATCTAACAAGATTTCTTGGCCTTTCTCTGAGCTTATGCAACGCTTCAATACACTTGTCACACTCCTCTTATACAGCTCCCTGTTGATTATGGTGTATGCTTTTGCCCTTCTTTCTGTTTGCCTTGCTAGTATCTCATCATTTGGCAAAGTTCCATCTTTTAAGTAGTTCAATATTGGCTGCACCCATGTTGGTATCGGTGGTGCCGGATCTGTCTCCCTATCAATTTCCATTGGTTCATCTGACAAATGCTCTGCCGACATGACCTGAGGAGTCCCCGAGAGTGATTCGGCTATCCCCGAGGTGAGCGGATCAGTCCCCGAGGGTCTCGCGTCTGCCCCCGAGTGAATTTCCATTGGCACAGCGTCTAACTCTTGTGTTTCCGGGACGAATATTGATTCGGACTCTGGTGATGGCTTGATCGATGGTTTCCTGAGATTCTCTAATGCTACTCCTGGTGGGATTTCTTGGTAGGATGAGCCTAATTTGGATAGTACGTCTGATGTCTCATTCTCTGCTCTAGGTACGTGATGGAACTCACACCCATCAAAGTATCCTGAAATTTGCTACACATGGAAACGATACAGTGCCATGTTTGCATCCAATGTGTCCCAGTGCCCAAATACTTGCTGGATCACTAAATCGGAGTCACCAAAACACATGATCCTTTTGATGCCAATCTCTTTGGCCACTTTGATGCCATGGACTAGTGATTCATACTCGGCAACATTGTTGGATGCCGCGAAGTGGATCTGTAACACACACTTGAGCTGATCCCTCTTTGGTGATGTGAGCACTATCCCGGCGCCTAAACCCATTTTTGTCTTGGATGTCAAAATGCATTTTCCAGTAATTTGGATCTGGCAATGGTGGTTCATACTGCATTTCCATCAACTCAACGAAGAAGTCTGCCACGGCTTGAGATTTAATTGCATCTCGCCTATCATATTGTGGAGTGTAAGGTGCTAGCTCTATGGCCCATTTTGCTACTCGGCCACTGGCATCTTTGCTGCCTAATATATCCGAGATAGGAGCCTCACATATGACCCGGATTGGGTGTTCTTGAAAATAGTGCTTCAGCTTTTTTGCTGCCATATACACCCCATACGTCATTTTTTGGTAATGAGGGTTATTTTGCTTTGATATAGAGAGTACTTCGCTCAAATAATAAACTGTCCTTTGGACTAATTTTCCCTCTTCTTTACGTTCAACCACTATTACTGCACTTACAACTATGTTGGTGATGCTAATATTGGTGTTGTTGCCAACATTTTCTTGAGTTCATGGAAAGCGCTATCAGCTTGCTGTGTCCATGCGAATTTGTCTGATTTTTTCATGAGTTGATACAGTGGTAGGGCTTTTTCACCTAGCCGACTAATAAATCTACTCAACGAAGCCAGGCATCCTGTGAACTTCTGGACATCGTTGAGGGTTTTTGGCAATTCCATTCTTTCAATGGCCCTCATTTTTGTCGGGTTAGCCTCAATTCCTCGTCTCGATACAAGAAATCCGAGTAACTTGCCAGCCCGGACACCAAATGTGCATTTTTCCGGGTTGAGTTTCATCCAGAATCTCCTTAAGTTTGTGAATGTTTGATGCAAGTCCTCAATTAGAGTGTGACTTTGTTTGGTTTTTATCACCACGTCATCGACGTATACTTGAACATTTTTGTCCAATTGATCTTGCAAGCATTTTTGCATGCACCTTTGATATGTTGCACTTGCATTTCTTAAGCCAAATGGCATGGTACGATAGCAATAAGCCCCGTACGGGGTGACAAAAGCTGTCTTTATTTGATCACTCGGATTCAGTGGTATCTGGTGGAATCCAGAATACGTGTCCACAAATGACAACAACTCACACCCGACAGTAGAATCTATGACTTGGTCGATCCATGGCAGGGGAAATGGATCTTTTGGACACGCCTTATTGAGGTTCGTGTAATCAGTACACATGTTCCACACCACTACCACGTTCGGGTCATCTTTTTTCTTTTCGACCAAGACTGGATTTGATAACCAATCTAGGTGTAGTACTTCCATGATGAATCCAGCGGCAAAGAGCCTGGATATCTCGGCAGCTATCACTTTCCTCCTATCTTCGGTGAAGCGGCGAAGGGGTTGCTTCACCGGCTTGGCATCTGGTCTTACATGAAGAGAGTGCTCAGCCAGCTCCCTCGGAAATCCTTGTAAATCATGTGTGGACCATGCAAAGATATCCCCATTCTCACGGAGGAAGCTGGTGAGCTCTGGGAAAGTTTCATCAACTTGTACTTTCTTGGTCTCTTTGGTGGCTTGGAATGATACATTCCCGCATGGACATTTGCGCTGCTTTGGCCAATGCTGCCACTTCCAACATTTGATGCTTCTCTTGCGCTATGACTAATGACTTAGCCAATGAGGATCCGGCTAAGGCACAAGCGATAGATCTTTTGTAATCTCCTTCAACTATGATCACCCCACATGGGCCTGGCAGCTTCATCTTCAAGTAAGCAATGTGAGGAGTAGCCATAAACTTTGCCATAGCCGGCCTGTCGAGTAAGGCATGATATGAGCTGACCAAGTCAACCACCTCAAACTCTATGGCTTCAGTTCGACAATTTTCTCTGTTGCCGAATAAGACACCGACCCATATTTTGCCTATTGGCTCACAGGAAAATCCTGTCACAATGCCATGGAAAGTTGTCTTAGTCAGCTCCAGCATGTTCATGGTAATGCCTAACTTGAGCATGGTATCCTTGTTCATGATGTTCATGCTACTGCCATCGTCGATCAATACCTTGGAAAACTTCACATTGATATCAGGGCCCATGAAAGTTGGATCCAAGACTATAGCATAACCTCCTGGGGTTGGCATGATCTTGGGGTGATCCTTTATGCTCCAAGTTATTTCTTGCTCAGACCAATGCATGTACTTTGGAATTGCCGGCATTGTGGCATTCACTTCCATCATCCATCTCTGATGACTCTTTTTGTCATTCGGCTCTGTGACGAAAACAACATAGCTCTGGTGATGTTCTCTGTACTTATTTCTAGTTCCATGGCCGACATGAGCGTCATCACCTCTTGGGTTGTGCACCTGATGCACAGCTTCCTTTCTTTCTTGGTTATGATACCTAGGCTGCCTGTTTTCATATCTATTATCAGCTCCAATAGCTTGAGCATTTCCTCCAGTAAGTGGTGGAGGGGGAGGTTGTGGTAGCTGCTTATTCGTCGAATCCACTCTATCTCCTTTCTGAAACCAAGTGCATTGTCTTGTTGTGTGATTTGCTATCTTACTCGAACTAGGCGTGTGAAATTTACACGGCTGGTCCAGCATCATCTCATAGGTATACTTCTGTCTGTCCTGATACTGCTTTCTTTGTTCATATGGCTTTTTGCTATCATTCTTCGGTATCCACTCTTGTGGTCCATTTGTCCTTTGATGTTGGCTACTTCCAGCGTCTGGATGATCCTGGCTCACTGCTGCAACCTGAGTCGAACCATATCTGTAGTCTGGCCTTTCATCTCTTCTTTGGCTTCTATATTCGGCTCTTTACTGGCGCCTTTGTGATCTGGCAGTGTCATAGATCTGAGTCTCAGTCATCCCGTTTGTCGACATGAGCAGCTGCTGAGTCGGATCTCCTAATGCATACGAATCAACAATTCTTATTGTTTCTTCCAAGCTTGTCGGCATATCCCTCTGTAGCCTTTGCCACGGCACACTTCCATGTCTGCACCCATGTGCAAACCAAGTGATTGCATGTGACTCGATTACCCCTTCACAAGAGTTGCGCATTGTGCACCATCTTGTGAGGAACTCTCTGTCTGTCTCATTCGGCCTTTGCTTGCACATTGTGAGCTGTTGTGGGCGATTCGGCCTCTTGTAGGTGCTGGTGAAACTGCTCACAAAGGCGTCCTGAAAATCGATCTAGCTGTTGATGCTTCCAGGTGACAAATTGTTGAGCCATACCCGTGTTGGTCCTTCTAGCATTTGCGGTACATACCGTACTGCCCATCTCAAATTTCCCTACGCGATTTTCATAGCAGTTCCATAATCTATGAGCCAATCTTCTGGCTTTGTGCTTCCATCATAAGTTTTTGTTCCTCTGGCCAGCTGAAAATTTCGTACAGGAGGCTCCTTCATGATTCTTGGGCCAAAGCATGGTGGACCTTGCGACTCAATCAGTTTTGCCATTTTTATTGGATCAAATTTTAGCCCTGCATCATCCGGCTGAAGATTTCTTCCTCTGATTCTAGCTCCCATTACTTGGTATACATGATCCGGCATTTCATATCCGTCATTCACCATCACCGAGTAACCATCATTGTATTTGTTTGCATTCAGGTCTACAGGCTGTTGTACTGCTTTTCCCACACTTTGCTGTCTTCTTTCGGGTTGAGCTAGATCATTATTCAGTGCTGGATTTCCTCCTCCTGCCGAGTGAGTTCCACACCTAGGCTGAGGCGCAAAATTTTGCCCTCCATTGTCATTCTTTTGTCCTGCTTGCCTCTCTCGGCCAGCATTCTCCTGGTTTTCATTTCCTTGCACGTTTTTTCTTCTTGTTCCCCGCGCCAGTGCTGGGTTTTCCTGAGCTACTGCCGGGTCATAGGTGATTATTTGCTTTTTCTTCCCAGAATCCACACTTTTTTCTTTCCTCTGCCTTGGCACTACTCTGGGTGAGGATGCTGTATGCCCTGCTGATCGCACCGAGATAGGAGTTGTAGAGTGAACTAACTGTGACCTCCCTGCTATAACCGAATTTGCCTTATAATACGCCTCATTCAGCATCCCTGCAGCTCTTACCAGCTCATTGACTCGCTCTTGTTGCCTTTTCTTTGCTTCACCCGTTAAATGGGGTAGCTTTGCCATTCCTTCCTCTGCGGCTCTCAAATTGGCAGCTGCGGTATTGTACGTAGGCCGCATAGCTATTCCATTGCTGTTTTCTGGCATTATTTTTTATGTTGCATCCGCCAGCTCCTCATTGAGATATCTTCCTCTCAATCTCGTTGCATTAAGCCGGGTCTTTGCGCCCTTGACTCGATTTGCCGAGTTGAGTTCTCGAATAGTGATATCTACATCTTGCTGCAATTGAGCCAGCTCTTTTGCTTTTTCCAGAACTTTTATTCTGGATTCCTCCAACTCGGCCTGCACTCGTACCTGGTTGGTCTCTTGTTCTATTGGCTGTGCTAACTTGTCTACTGCTTCCTGCAACTCTTTAGCTCTCTTACTTCTAGCTATGTTTTCTGGCTTTTCTAGGGGTGCCTTTGTTCTTCTTGCAGCCCTTGGAGTTTCCTCGTGATTTCCTCCCTCAGGATCCTCATTCACCACTGGAACTAGCGGGGGTGCTGTTGGGTTAGGAGCTATCATCATTACCTCAATGGAGACGAGCTAATGAAGTTTTCTTGTGGCAAGAACCGCAGGTGGATCCGGCGCCAGGATGACGCGCTCCGGATATGCGCGTTCCTTGCGCACCGTGACATAGACCTGGTGCTCGCCAAACTTGATGAAGCGACCGTGCCTGGACTCCTGCAGCCGTTTGAAAAGGGCTCCTGGAGCCGTTTTCACATTTTTTTTATTTTTTTTAGATTTGTTTTGGTGCTGCCCAAAAAAACGGCGAAACCTGCTGGTGGCCGCGGCAATGCGACGGTTGGTGCAATCTTGGACCCAGTCATGCAACCAGTCTAGGTACCCCATGGGGTACCCCAAACCATTTTTCCCGGAAATTTGAGAGTGTTTCTTATAGGATACATAAAGTTAGAAACCGCCTTTACCGGGTCATAACTCAAAAAATACAGTATATGCTTGCACCATGCGATAAATACCCACCTCCCCGGAATGGCCATCCACCATGGTGTAGCATGCGTGGAAATTTCCTCGGGCCCATGGACGGGCCCTAATCTTGCACCACTTTTGGGAAAACGCTAGTTTTTCGGGTTCACAAAATGGAAAGTCGAGATTTCTCCAAATCACCACGAAATCTCTAGTTGGAGAAGTCGCTTGCGATGCTGCGAGGGAGCTAGGTGCTGGGTTTGGGCTCAATCCATGGAGTGGTTCCATGTTCTGGGCAGCGAGGGGGGAATTTAGGGTTGGAAGCCATGTTAACTCACACTCGATAGACATCCTGGTGGTGCCTTGGGTGTCAAAGGACCTAGTATGCCTTGCCTATGATTTTTTGAGGGCAGTGGGGTCACATGCAAGGGCTCCAGGAGCCGTTTTCACATTTTTTTTAAAATTTTGTTTGGTGCTTCCCATAAAAACGGCGAAACCCGCCGGCGGCCACGGAAACGCGATGGTCGGTGCAATCTTGGACCCAGGCATGCATCCAGCCTAGGTACCCCATGGGGCACCCCAAACCATTTTTCCCAGAAAATTGAGTGTCTTATAGGGTACATATAGTTAGAAACCACATTTATCGGGCCGTAACTGAAAAAATAAAGTATATGCTTGCACCATGAGATAAATACCCACCTCCCGGGAATGGCCATGCACCATGGTGTAGCATGCGTGGAAATTGCTACGGGCCCATTGGCGTACCCTAATCTTGCACCTCCTTTGGGAAAACACCGATTTTTTGGTTCAGAAAATGGAAAGTCGATATTTCTCCAAATCACCACTAAATCTCTAGTTGGAGAAGTCGCTTGTGATGTATAGAGGGTGCTAGGTGCTAGATTTGGGCTCAATCCATGGAGTGGTTCCATGTTCTGGGCAGCGACGGGGGAATCTAGAGTTGGAAGCCATGTTAACTCAGACTCAATAAACATACTGATGGTAACTTGGGTGCCAAAGGACCTGGTATGCCTTGCCTACGATTTTATGAGGGCAGTGGGTGACTGTAACATCCCAAAAATATTAAACTAGAATCATCAAACTCTAATCATCAAAATTTAGGATTAACAAAAACTTTTCTAAATAAAAATATGAAGGCATGCATATGTGTAAACATGACAATTTGGATTCTTTTGAATTGCCATGATTATGTGTTTCCTTGCTTGTAAAAGGATGCTTAGGTGAAATAAACATCATCTAAACAATCCCCACACTTTTCCCAAAGACAAATAAATGAAAACAAACAAAATAAGGGAATGGTCACTTTGGCCAATTTAACTCCCATGCCTACTTTGGCTGTCTCTAACTTTCAAAACTTAAGAGAAACTTGTTTGGATCTTTACACCCCTTGATAGTATTCATAACAAAGTACTACGGCCCACCTTGTGATCATCCAGAAACATTCAAATGCATAGTTTAAATGACAGTTTAAAATTGAATCTATATCATATGGGAAGATCCCACTTTTTCAAAAACCACTCAAACAAGCTCAAATTTCAACACCCAAGCATCTACAGACTCACCAGCACATGCCTAACACACCCACCAAAAATCTTTTCAAAATTCAAAACTTGAATTCATGCGGCCATTTCATCAAACACCTTGCAGATTCAAATCAAACAAAATCAAAACACTATAGTGTGCAGTGTTTTGGGCCTAACTTGTTCCCACTCTAGCTCACAGCAACCTCAGTAGATCATCTAGCAAACTTAACTAATCACTAGCACCACTGTGAGCTCGCCAATGTCATCAATGGTGAACAACCGAGAGCACCCATGTCACCCCGGTGTGGACAGCAGGATAGAGGAAGAACTAGCCGTGCTAATCTTGTCTGGGAGGTAGCCCATGCCTCACTGCCCCCTCTCGACCAGCCCTGCCTCGCAGACAACAGCCAAGACCACCAGGAATGCCGCGCCCGTGCCGCTGTCGACCATGCCAACCCTCGCCGCAGAGCACGCGCCGTTACCATTTAACCAGACCACCTTGAGCCCTCGCCGCCCGCCAACATGCTCCCCACCGTCCCAGGAGACCGCTAGACATGCCCATTTCACCGCCCGTACCGCGTAGCCACCGCTCGCCGTCGAAGACGCCGCCTTTGCCTCGCAGAGCATCGAGTGTTCCCGACCATTTTCCACCGACCCTACACGCACATTAAAGCCATAGAGCATCGCCAGGAGACCACCGATCGATCGCCACCCTCGGCCATTCCTCTAGCAGCCCGTAGCCATGTCGCCACCATCGCCTGCCCATTCCGTTCGGTCTCACCGTCGAGCCTATAAAAGGAGATGACCCCAGCCGAATTCTTCACACCATTCCACTCCCCTCTCCTCACTGATCATTCCACCGCGTTCCTGGAGCAAAGCGAGCAGCGCATCGCCGGAATTTGGCCAGAGCCTGCCGCTGCTGGTGAAGAAGGAAGCCAGCGATTGGAGCCACCCCAGGAGAAGCTACCGGTACTAGGAGGTTTGCCGCCGTCGACTTCGTCGTTCGCCCGCATCCCCGACCCTCTCCTGAGCCCCGGTGAGCCCCCGACGACCGCCACCTGCCGCGTTAGGTTTCTGTCTCGCCGGCGCCGCCCGACGTGGACGATGAGTAGCAGTCATTCGATTAGACTTAGATCGTGTGGATGAGATTGCCCTGTACCGCTTCGCGTTTAAAGAGCCACTGACTGGTGGAACCCCCTGTCAGTTGAGCCCCGCTCCGCGGAGTGACACTGGGCCGGCCCATTAGCAGTTCCTGCGCAGCCCAGTCGTTTGATTCTAAATTTTTCCATTTTAATTCAAACACAGTTCTGTACCTAGTTTCAAAAATCAACCAACCTCGATTCAGTGAACCAAATTGAATGAAACCAATTTTGTTAGAAAGGTCTTGAAATGCTTAATCCAAGCCCGTTGGATTCAAATCATTTGAATCTATAGATCAACCTTGGTAAAAATAACAAGGCAGAACCTTTTCTGCATTCAAACATTTTTCAAATTTAAACCATAATAGCTTTTGAGTTGATTCCAACTCTCAAAATCCACATTCGATCATACCTTTCAGAATATATAAAAATATATGGGTTTACTTACGGAAATACTGTCCAAGTAATAAAAGGATGCCACATTCGCATTTCTAGTCACTTTATTTAATTAAAATAAAAGGTTAAACCTTATTAAATTGTGACACCACTTTAAATCACATTCCCATGTACTGAAATGTGTGGTGATGACATGTGTCAACATGATCCCATCTATGTGGGTAGATTATCAACCAGATCAAGGGTACCCGCTTTGAGTTTTGTCCAAGGCGTGATGCTAATGGACAACCACTGGAAGCCCCATACCACCACGAGCTGAAGACCCAATTGGACCACCTTAGCTTCATGATGTACGATCGTTAGCAGGAGTTGGATAATTGCCGTGACTACTCCAACCACAAGTACGCCATCATCAAGACGAAGGATCAGACCATCACCATGCTAGCAAAGGATCACAAGTCTCGCCGCAATCAGCTCGATAAGAAGGAGCGCATCATTGCCCGTCTTCGCCACCGTATCTTGTCTTTGGAGGAGACCATCCATGAGAGAGACATGCAGTTGGAGGAAAGGGAGAATGCCGGAGAGGACCTTCGTGGAGACCCCTACTTCTATCTCAGCGATGATGATGATTTTTTGGAAGATCAGGCTATGAACTTCTTCACCGATGAGGAGGATTTCGCCTTCATCAATGACGATGAGGATGATGAGGATGACGACTACACCGACTCCGAGGAGTAGTAGTACTTGAGCACTAGCGTAGTGAGTTGTATTCGGTCCCACTGTATCGTAGTTTCCAGAATGGTTCTTAAAACCATCTGTTTTTCTTGTTTTGTGGTGTGTGTTTGTATAGTGTGCTATGAATGAATGAAAAACAAGTTGCTACAAAAATCTGAGTCAAACTTTAAAAACTTTTTAAAGTCCCAAAACCTTAGAAATTTCCCTCTTTTCTCATGATCTATCTCAATCTTCAGATGCCACGCGGAGGAAGTGGTTCATCCCCGGACCCGATGTTGCAGATCCTACAAATGTTGGTTTCTGACCGCGAAGCTGAAAGAGCGGAACGTCAAGCCAACCTATCCACCCTTAAACAGATAGGTCAGCTAGCCCACAACAATCAAGGCCACGGAAATTAGGACAACCATGGATCTAAGCTCAAGAATTTCTAGAACACCAACCCAACTGTTTTCACTAAGTCCAAAGAGCCCTTAGACGCCAACAATTGGCTGTAGACCATGGAAAACAACCTAGAAGTCGCCGGAGTGGTAGCTAACGAGAAAGTTCTGTTCGCCACCCACTATCTAGCCGGAGATGCCAGAGCATGGTGGAACAGCGTTCGTGCGATGACCGGAGGACAGATAATGACCTGGGAGGAATTCAAGGTCAAGTTCAGCCGAACCCATGTGCCACCGGGTTTGATCAAGAGAATGATAGATGGGTTCAGAGAACTGAAGCAAGGACGGATGACTGTAGTAGAATACCGTGACAAATTCTTGTCATTAGCTAGGTATGCCCTGGATGAGATCGACACTGAAGCCAAGAAGAAAGAGAGATTCCTGAATGGTCTGCATGATGAGATGCAGAGTGTGTTAGTCAATATCGCCTTTGCTAATATTGAAGCCTTGGTCGACTCTGACATCCAGATGGAAGGAAAGATCAACCAAGCCAATGAGAACTGCAAGCGTCGCATGATGCATCAACTAGGAACCCATCAGACCCCAAAGTATCGCCCTAACCAATCTCTAGGATTTGCCCCGAGAACCAATAAACCCCCGATGAACCATTCGACCTATCCCAACCGTGGAAACCCTAGGCCCGGAGGAAATCACAACAACCCCGGCAACTCTGGCAATTTCAACCGTGCCCCACCCAAGTTCAACAACAATGCTACTGCTAACACCAACACTGCCCCAAGGACTGGAAGCAATGTTGTGCCTGTTACAGCAAAGGACAAGTCGCAAGTGACTTGTTATGACTGTGGAAATAAGGGTCACTACTCCAACGAGTGCCCCAATAAGAAGAATACTGCAGCCCCCAATACCAATGCCCCAGCTCAGCAGCAGCGTCGTGTTCAGCCTGGAAGAAGATTTGCCCCAGGGAATTCTCTCAACCGCAACGGCCGTCTTTTTCTCATGCATGCTGAAGAAGCTCAGGAAGCGCCAGACGTCGTGCTGGGTATGTTTTCTGTTAATTCAGTACTTGCAAGAGTGTTGTTTGATTCGGGTGCATCACATTCATTTGTCACCGAAGAATTTGCCTACACTAGTAAGATTCAACCAACCAAACTGAAGCATGTTATGATTGTTCAAATTCTCGGTTCAACCACCAAGGCTAGGCAAATTTGGAAAGCCGTCCCTATCCGAATCCATGGCATAGACTTTTATGCTAATCTGATAGTACTCGGAAATAAATGTTTGGAAGTAGTACTAGGAATGGATTGGATGTCCAAACATAAAGGATTAATTGACTGTGCCAAGAAAGCCATCACCATGACCAGTACAGCCTGAATATCAGTCGAGCATATATCTGAAACCTTACCTCGTCAATTCAAGTGCAACAAGAGTATAGCCCAACCTACCATTGACCAAGTCCGGATAGTCTGTGAATACCCCGATGTACAGGATGTTTTGCCAGGTATGCCCCCAGATCGGGATATCGAGTTTATCATTGAACTAATCCCCGAAACATGACCCATAGCCCAGAGACACTATAGTTTGAACCCGTCGAAACTAGCAGAACTGAAGAAGCAACTGGATGCCCTGCTGGAAATTGTATTGATTCGACCAAGTGCGTCACCTTGGAGATCACCTGTTTTGTTCGTGGATAAGAAGGATGGAGGTAACCGTTTGTGTACGGATTATCGGAAGTTGAATGATGTCACCATCGAGAACAAGTATCCCTTGCCCAAGATACAAGATTTGTTTGATCAGTTGACCCATGCCAAAGTGTTTTGTAAGATTGATCTTAGAACAGACTATCATCAACTCAAGATTCGTGTAGAGGATATCCCCAAGACTGCCTTTACCACCCGTTATGGATTTTATGAGTATACTGTCATGTCTTTTGGATTAACCAATGCCCCCTCTTATTTCATGAATGTCATGAATAATATTTTTATGGACTTCCTGGATAAGGTTGTCATTGTCTTCATCGATGACATTCTGATTTATTCCAAATCAGAAGAAGAACATGAGCTATACCTAAGGACCATTCTTGTAACCCTTAGAGAGCATCAGTTGTATGCCAAGTTTAGGAAATGTGAATTCTGGTTACAGGAGGTAGGATTCCTCGGTCACATTGTATCAGCCGGAGGAATTTCCCTTGACCCTGCAAAGGTGAAAGATTTCGAAGATTGGCAAGCCCCAACCACTCAAACCAAAGTTCATGCATTTCTCGGATTGGCGGGATATTATCGCAAGTTCGTAGAAGGATTCTCGAGTATCGCCAGACCCATGACCCAATTGCTGAAGAAGGATAAGAAGTTTGAATGGACCGACAAATGTGAAGCGAGTTTTTAAGAACTCAAGAGAAGATTGATTTCAGCCCCAATCTTAATCATGCCGGATATCACAAAGCCCTTCGACGTGTATTGTGACGCATCCAAGATCGGTCTCGGATGTGTGCTAATGCAAGAAGGCAAAGTTATCTCTTATTTATCTCGACAATTGAAACAACATGAGCAGAATTACCCAACCCATGACCTCGCTCTCGCAGCCGTAGTTCTAGCACTGAAGACATGGAGGCACTACCTGATGGGAAACCGTTGTGAGATTTATTTGGATCACAAGAGCCTGAAGTATATATTCACTCAGAAGGAGCTGGATATGAGGCAGAGAAGATGGATTGAGTTAATCAAGGATTACGATCTGGACGTTCACTATCACCCTGGTAAAGCCAATGTGGTAGCATATGCCCTTAGCATATTGCCGTGCCGCTTGAACTCCATGATTTTGAAGGAGCAACCAAGCTTGCACAAAGAGATGGAAGATTTTCCAATGGAATTAGTGAGTGAAGGATTTTTGGCCAGCATCGAACTTCAACCCACTTTGATCAGCCAGATCAAAGAGGCGCAGAAAAGGAAATGCTAGTATCGATGGAATAAATCATTGTATCAGTACAGGCAAAGTACATGGATTCACCGAATACGAAGAAGGAGTTCTGTGGTACAAAGGACGCCTTTGTGTACCAGCAGATTCTGAGTTGAAAGAAGTTGTTTTGAAGGAAGCTCATGATACTCTTTATTATATCCACCCCGGAGGAACAAAGATGTATCAAGATTTGAAAGAGCAATTTTGGTGGCATAAGATGAAGAGAGAAATCGGAAGCTATATCGCCAAGTGTGATATATGTCAGCGAGTGAAGGCAGGACACCAAAGACCCACTGGATTGTTGCAACCATTGCAGATTCCGGAATGGAAATGGGATTCCGTTGGAATGGACTTTGTCACCGGATTGCCTACTTCTAGTAGGGGAAATGACTCTATCTGGGTCATAGTGGACAGGTTGTCCAAAGTCGCCCATTTCTTACCTGTCAAGACCACATATCAGAGTTCGAAGCTAGCAGAGTTATACATCGCTAGAATCGTCAGTTTGCACGGAGTCCCCAAGAACATCGTATCCGATCGAGGAACTCAGTTTACCTCGAGATTCTGGAAGAAAGTCCAGGAAGATTTAGGAACCCGCCGAGATTTCAGCACCGCATATCACCCTTAGACCAATGGATAAACAGAGCGAGTAAATCAAATACTCGAAGATATGCTGAGAACATGTGTGTTAGAGTATGGATCTAAATGGGAAGACTATCTGCCGTTCGCAGAATTTTCATACAACAACAGTTACCAAGCTAGTTTGCAAATGGCCTCATTTGAATTTATGTACGGAAGGAAGTGTCGCACCCCTTTGAACTGGTCGGAAGTAGGAGAGAGCCAGATTTTCGGACCTGACATCCTACGGGAAGCAGAAGAGAAAGTTCACAAGATTCGTGAGCACCTCAAGACCGCCCAGTCCCGACAGAAGAGTTACGCCGACAAGAGACGTCGAGACCTCGCCTTCAACATAGGAGATTTTGTGTATCTGAAAGTATCGCTATTGAAGGGAATGCAGCGTTTCCAACTCAAAGGAAAGTTAGCCCCCAGATATATCGGCCCCTTCAAGATTCTGAACCGTCGAGGAGAAGTATCATATCAATTGGAACTACCCAAAGAGATGTCAGCCGTGCACAATGTGTTCCATATCTCATTACTTCACAAGTGTCTCGAAGTCCCGGAAAAGACTGAAGTATTCAAGAATATTGATCACCGGACTATAGAGATCAATGATGACCTGACCTATCCTGAAGTACCCATCCGTATTTTGGAAGAAGCTTTCCGAACTACCAGAACCCGAAGCATCGAGTTTCTCGAGATTCAGTGGAGCAACCACACAGAAGAGGAAGCTACCTGGGAGCGCGAAGATCACATCAGGATGGAGTTTCCCGATCTCTTCAAATCCTAGGTAATCTTTTCGTCCTTTTTCAAATGTCGGGACGAGATTTTGTTTAAGGGGGGAAGGTTTGTAACATCCCAAAAATATTAAACTAGAATCATCAAACTCTAATCATCAAAATTTAGGATTAACAAAAACTTTTCTAAATAAAAATATGAAGGCATGCATATGTGTAAACATGACAATTTGGATTCTTTTGAGTTGCCATGATTGTGTGTTTCCTTGCTTGTAAAAGGATGCTTAGGTGAAATAAACATCATCTAAACAATCCCCACATTTTTCCCAAAGACAAATAAATCAAAACAAACAAAATAAGGGAATGGTCACTTTGGCCAATTTAACTCCCATGCCTACTTTGGCTGTCTCTAACTTTCAAAACTTAACAGAAACTTGATTGGATCTTTACACCCCTTGATAGAACTCAAAACAAAGTACCACGGCCCACCTTGTGATCATCCAGAAACATTCAAATGCATAGTTTAAATGACAGTTTAAAATTGAATCTATATCATATGGGAAGATCCCACTTTTTCAAAAACCACTCAAACAAGCTCAACTTTCAAAACCCAAGCATCTACAGACTCACCAGCACATGCCTAACACACCCACCAAAAATCTTTTCAAAATTCAAAACTTTAATTCATGCGGCCATTTCATCAAACATCTTGCAGACTATAGTGTGCAGTATTTTGGGCCTAACTTGTTCCCTCTCTAGCTCACAACAACCTCAGTAGATCATCTAGCAAACTTAACTAATCACTAGCACCACTGTGAGCTCGCTAATGTCATCAATGGTGAACAGCCGAGAGCACCCATGTCACCCTAGTGTGGACAGCAGGCTAGAGGAAGAACTAGTCGTGCCAACCTTGTCTGGGAGGTAGCCCATGCCTCACCGCCCCCTCTCGACCAGCCCTGCCTCGCAGACAACAGCCAAGACCGCCAGGAACGCCGCGGCCATGCCGCTGTCGACCCTCGCCGCAGAGCACGCGCCGTTCCCATTTAACCAGACCACCTCGAGCCCTCGCCGCCCGCCAAAATGCTCCCCTCCGTCCTAGGAGACCGCCAAACATGCCCATATCACCGCCCGTACCCCGTAGCCACCGCTCGTCGTCGAAGACGCCGCCTCTGCCTCGCAGAGCATCGAGTGTTCCCGAGCGTTTGCCACCTCCCCTACACGCGCATTAAAGCCATAGAGCATCGCCAGGAGACCACCGATTGATCGCCACCCTCGGCCATGCCTCTAGCAGCCCGTAGCCATGTCGCCACCATCGCCTGCCCATTCCGTTCGGTCTCACCGTTGAGCCTATAAAAGGAGATGACCCCCAGCCGAATTCTTCACACCATTCCACTCCCATCTCCTCACTGATCGTTCCAACCCGTTCCGGAGCAAAGCGAGCAGCGCATCGCCAGAATTTGGCCGGAGCCCGCCGCTGCTGGAGAAGAAGGAAGCCAGCGATTGGAGCCGCCCCAGGAGAAGCTGCCGGTACCAGGAGGTTCGTCGTTGTCGACTTCGTCGTTCGCCCGCATCGCCGACCCTCGCCTGAGCCCCGGTGAGCCCCCGACGACACCCACCTGCCGCGTTAGGTTTCTGTCTCGTCGGCGCCGCCCGACGTGGACGATGAGTAGAAGTCGTTGGATTAGACTTAGATCGTGCGGACGAGATTGCCCCGTACCGCTTCGCGTTTAAAGAGCCACTGACTGGTGGAACCCCCCTGTCAGTTGAGCCCCGCTCCACGGAGTGACACTGGGCCTGCCCATTAGCAGTTCCCGCGCAGCCCAGTCGTTTGAATTTAACTTTTTCCATTTTAATTCAAACACAGTTCTATACCTAGTTTCAAAAATCAACCCAACTCGATTCAGTGAACCAAATTGAATGAAACCAATTTTTTTAGAAAGGTCTTGAAATGCTTAATCCAAGCCCGTTGGATTCAAATCATTTGAATCTATAGATCAACCTTGGTAAAAATAATAAAGCAGAACCTTTTTTGCATTCAAACATTTTTCAAATTTAAACCATAATAGCTTTTGAGTTGATTCTAACTCTCAAAAATCACATTTGATCATACCTTTAAGAACATATAAAAATATATGGGTTTACTTACAGAAATACTGTCCAAGTAATAAAAGGATGCCACATAGGCATTTCTAGTCACTTTATTTAATTAAAATAAAAGGTTAAACCTTATTAAATTCTGACACCAGTTTAAATCACATTCCCATGTACTGAAATGTGTGGTGATGACATGTGTGAACATGATCCCATGTTTGGTTTGGAGAATATTAAATCTTAAGTAGTTTTTCTATGAGTAGAAATTACTTTTCTAAAAATAAAAGAAATTAAACCAATCTTTAATCTTGTAATGTTAGTGATGATGCTAGATCATCTATAGGACCCCTTTTGTGTGATGATTGAAATTAGTTAAGTATTGTTTGGTGATTGTGTACCTCGTATTTATTTATAGACGCTAGTACCGACCAAGGATACGAGGAAGAAGGAGGATACTATGAAGAAGAAGTAGAGGACAACTTCAACCACTGCTCTACACAAGGCAAGCTAACACTTGCAAGATACTCTACTTTAGCAAGCCATACTAATCAAGTTGACCTATGCAAGCAAATAATTGCTTGTTACCATGCCAACTATATGCCTTAAGCATATGTGATCATACCCATCTGATAACCCCATTCCTAGTTTTACTTACAAGCTTTATACTTTATTTCTTTATCAAAGCTAGTACTTAGATCTTACTTAAGTGAATTGTAGATTCTAGAGAGATAATTGAAGGTTGCATAAAGAGCATAAAACTTGGCATAAGCTAGATAATCTTGATGTCATACTAAGGCATAAGATTGAACTTAGTAAAACTCCACTAGTTTACCACCCCTCATTAGTACTTACCCCCACTTGTAGATGCTAGTGCTAAGCATAAAACTTGATCAACTTAGATGGGAATACTTGATGAAAATGGTTATGAAAACCTTGGAATGATGGATCATTCTATTGAGATATTTTGACATGTGTTTCCGAACACCAGATGATTTTGGTGATGAAAATGTTGAGGCGTGAGCCTTAGCCCTTTATAAAACTGATGGTTGTCTGGATGCGATACCATTACAATTTTACAGTACAACCACAATACCCGAGAATTTGGGTAGGGCTTGACTGGAAACTTATATACCTTAGTATTGGTTCCCTCACGGCCAAGGTCTAAGCTGAGGCTACCTTGTGAAGATTGTCCACCTGTGCAGTACCCAAGATGACAGTTGGTCATGGTTGGGAGGCCAAACTCACAGGAGAGGTGCTTATACTAGGGCGTGTAATTGAAAGGTTAGGATTGATTATCCGCATACTAAGTATGGTGAATTTAGGATTTGTTCCTGACGGATGTATCGAATATTGTGGTGAAAGTGTACAATCTCTGCAGAGTGTCAAACTATTCGAATAGCCACGTCCATGGTTATGGACAGTTGGAGTGGCCATACTGTTCCCCCATCAGATGTTTTCAAAATGACTTGTGAAATGAATTGAGACTTTGACTTGACCACAACAGAGTTGTGGAATGAGATACAAGTTCCCACTTAGGTGTTATAAACTTTAACTATCTTTTCTTGCTTCTGAACTTAGTAGAGGTAAATCTGGCTTTTTGCAAAACAACCCTAGAGCTTAGTGTCCTATTACAAAAACCCCCCTTCACTTGTTAGTATTAGTTTGCGAGTACTTAAAGAGTACTCATGGCTTTGTACATGGCTATTCCCATGGCCAGGCTATGAAGAGGAGTACCAGGAGGATGGACCCCAGGAAGGTTACGACAACTAGGATCATCTCCCATCGTCAGCATTGCCTATGAACCCGAAGATGGAGCTTCATCTACGCTACCGTTATTATTACGTATTTCCGCTACTTGAGTTGTATTAAGAACTAGATCATGAGATCCTGATTTGTGTAAGACCTTATGTATGGTTTGTAATGGATGATGTACTGTGGTATTCAATTCTGTTATGTCTCGCAAAAATGGTAATCCTGGGATTGCGATGTATGGCATAACAGGCATCTGGGATTAAAAATCCGGATGTTGACAGTCACATGAAAGGGATCCAGGAGCCGTTTTCATATTTTTTTATTTTTTTTAGATTTTGTTTGGTGCTTCCCAAAAAAACGGCGAAACCCGCTGGCGGCCGCGGAAATGCGACGGCTGGTGCAATCTTGGACCCAGGCATGCATCCAGCCTAGGTACCCCATGGGGCACCCCAAACCATTTTTCCCAGAAAATTGAGTGTTTTATAGGGTACATACAGTTAGAAACCGCATTTACCACGAGATAAATACCCACCTCCCTGGAATGTCCATGCACCATGGTGTAGCATGCGTTGAAATTTCCACGGGCCCATGGGCGCGCTTTAATCTTGCACCTCCTTTGGGAAAACACTGGATTTTCAGGTTCAGAAAATGGAAAGTCGAGATTTCTCCAAATCACCACAAAATATCTAGTTGGAGAAGTCGCTTGCGATGCTGAGAGGGAGCTAGGTGCCGGCTTTGGGCTTAATCCATGGAGTGGTTCCATGTTCTGGGCAGCCAGGGGGAGAATCTAGGGTTGGAAGACATGTTAACGCACACTCGATAGACATCTTGGTGGTGCCTTGGGTGCCAAAGGACCTGGTATGCCATGCCTATGATTTTATGAGGGCAGTGGGTCACATTCAAGGGCTCCAGGAGCCATTTTCACATTTTTTTATTTTGTTTAGATTTTGTTTGGTGCTCCCAAAAAAAATGGCAAAACCCGCCGGCGGCCGCGACAACGTGACGGTCGGTGCAATCTAGGACCCAATCATGCATCCAGCCCAGGTACCCCATGGGGCACCCCAAACCATTTTTCCCTGAAAATTGAGAGTGTCTCATAGGGTACATACAGTTAAAAACCGCATTTACCGGGTCGTAACTGTAAGTTTCCCAACCTTTAATAAGGTAGAGATCCCAGTGTTTACAATGCTAGTCCCTGGATCAATAGCTAGCATCCACAGTTAAGATGTAATATCAAGAAACAAAGGTCATAATACAACTTTATAACCAGGAATAAAATAATTTATTACATCTTACATAGCTCATTTGGCTATCTCATTACAATGCAGCAGAATATAACAATAGCATGGGGTCCTTCATCTTCAAAGTGCCACAGGCAGACATGTTGGTTGTAGACTTGTAATCCTAATCATTAAACTTCACTAATATCAAACAAACCTGCAACATAACAAGTTACAGCCACAAGGGTCAATACATTTGAATTGTATTGGCAAGTGATACTATGGTAGTATAGAGGAGTCTATCATCTCTATGCATTTGGCTAGTGGAGCTTAGGCTTGCATTGATCAAAATATATTTTCCTTATCATTTGAAAACACTATGTTTTTGCTTGACAAAAATCACCCAAGGCATCTCCCAATAGAAATTGGTGATCCTTCAACCCTTGTTCAACCATAAGTTTTTAACTTAGAAATTTAGATGAGGAGATTCTTGATAGCTTCCATGTATTGATGCTCAATTTGTCCTTTACCAGGGACACGCCTAAGTACTTAGATTTTACACTCTGTAGAGGTGGTGCACTTTCCCCACAAGACTTGGTTTCACCAAGACAAGATCTTTCAGAAGCCTTCCCTTAGACCAGAATGGACGCGCTCCAACCTATCAATCCCCTACCACCAACTGTCCATTTGGCTAAGTTCTTGCAACCTATATGATCCAGGCAGAGCCCATAATGCCAAGTGGTTGCACTTGAAGCTTCTCAACATTTGACATCTCAAATCTCTTTGTTCCTGGGTGGCCATACACAAGTGAGATACACAAGGTAAACCATAGAAATGGGCCTTGTGAACCACTCAACACAAACCATTCCTTCCATTCCACCCAGGTGATTGATTCACTTAGTTGTTTTATTAACAAAACACAAGTCCTTGACTTGGAAATTTTCCATAGTATGAATATATATTCCACCCTTGTTTTCTATTAGCTAAGGTAAGCATGATAGTAGTAGGAATCTTAACTTAGGAGAATTCTACTAAGGTTTCATCTACTAGGATTTCCCATGGCATAGTATATACTTAGCAAAAATTCCATGCAAGTCCTACTTAGAAATATCACTAATGCATAGTGAAAATAATGGGACAAAAGTATGAAGCATCACTTGCCTTTTTGGTGGAGAATATAAGTTCACTCCTTGTCTTTGCAATGATCACACTCTTCAATACACTACAATTCAATCAAGCAAGGCACAATTTCAATCTACCAATCAAGCAAAACATCACATAAAATAATAAAAACAAAGCAATGCATGCAAGCATGCAAAAGATTGTTTTATTTGAAAAAGTGGTTTATTATGGTTCATAAACATTTGAAAACACCTAATGGTCATTTTATAAAGTGGCAAAATCATTTGCAAAAAGGTTTTACTTCATAAACCATTTTTAAATCAAGTCATTATTTTATGTGGTTGAAAATGCCTTTAGCAAAGCAATAATGTTTTATAGGTTTCACAAAATATGTTTTCAAAACATAAAACCTTGTGCTTAGGGTCATAGAGTTTAAAACAAAACATTTCCCAAAGGTTTTCTTCCAAAACCATTTTTAATAATTAAACCATATTTTTATTTTGCTAGAAATGGTTTAAATCCAAGATTCATTCTTTTGCTTCACCAAATACATTTTTGAAACCACCAATTGATTTCTAGGGTCAGTAGGTTCAAAAAAAACCATTTTCCAAAGGTTTCATCTCAAAAATCATTTTAGAACAAATTTTATATTCTAAACATGCATACACAAGTTTCTGTAAAAACAAACATTTTATCAGAAGCAATTTACTAAACAAAGTGCATGGTCAGAAAGTACTTGTCTTGCTGATTCCATTGATATAAAATTTGAAAAATTTGGACGTGTGGTTTGAAAGTTATGGATTTTTCAAACTGGAACATCAAATAGAACACAATTTCTGTTTTAAAACATCTCCGGCCACGTGTCTGTATCCTACTGGCTCATAACGGTTCGGTAGGATCGCGTGATGTAGACCATAGGATTTAAGTGGGATTGTGCGGTGCAGATCAAGCGTAACAGTTCAGTTTAAGTGATCTATTGTATCCCTACGATCTTCATCTAATGTCTATCAACACAACGACCAGGAACTGGCGGTTCTGAGCGACGGTGAGCGGCGACGATGCTCGGCTAGCGGCGGAGCCGGCGAAATAGGAAGCAAGGGGACAAGGGGAATGGCTCACCAGATTCGCCTTGACGCACTGATGCTCAACGTGGCCTTGTCAGTCAAGGGGCGCACGAGTGTAGTCAGAATTCCTCGCCGGAGATGCTCCTGGCGTCAGCACGTTCGGGAGTCGTCGGAGGCGAGGCTACGAGTCACCCTACGACAAGTGGAAGGTACGGTTAGACACGCACGATACCAGGGAACATGCGAGCATCAACGATAAGTACCGGGGCGGTCCGAGCTTACCAGAGAACCTCGCCGGAGGAAAAGCAGACGGTGGCGGCGGTGGTCGTTGTCGTTGCCGAGGTTCTGGGGCGCGCGGGGGCGAGCTGGAGCTACGGGGTGGTGCGCCAGGGTCTGGGGTTCACGCTCGTGTGCTCGAGGAGACGAGGGGCAACGTCGACTGGCCGGAATCGCTCGGTGAGCTCGGCAGAGACAGCGGTAGTGCAAAGAAAAATGGAGGCAGCCTGGTGGCTCTCGAGGCGTGATGTTTGGGGGGAAAGGAAGAGGGGAAACAGGCGCTTAAGTGAGTTGGTCAGGGGGCGAGTATCACGCGACATTGAAGAGAATTGACGATGCGAGTCAATCGGCAGTAACAGGAGGAAGAACTGGTCGCGGGGTAGACGACGAGGTGAGCTGGCGGTGGGGCTGCCAAGTCAGTGAGGTGCGGGTTTGTATGTGGGGTCGTTCTGTCAGCGGTCGAGGGGTGCGGGTTTGAGTGATAAAAGAAACCGAGAGGGGTTTCCTGCGTGGGCTGGCGATGGGCTTAGTGGGCTATCTGGGCTGGGCTGAGCCTTTACATTTTTTTGTTCTGATTGTTTTTTCTTTTTCCTTTTCTAATATTATGTTTTGATTTTATTTAATCAATACTATCATCCATTTGAATTCAAACCTTTGCCAAATTTTGTGAATAATCAAACACAGATTAGAAGTACATTCTGAAGTCAAATTTAGAATAATTTATTTATTCTTTTTAGGGTCCTTTAATCATTTAAATTAGGCCTTTGCATTACTTCATATAAGATTTAAAATATTTTAAATCCTTATTTAAATTTCATTCTTCCATAAAACCTTTGCAGTTAGTTTTATTTACTTAATAGGGTGTCAAAAATATTCACCTAGAATTATTAGGAATATATTTAATATGATTCATAAATCATTTGAATTGGGTATTTGTTTTAATTCCAATGGAATTAAATATAGTTTTGATTCCCTAAATTTTATTTGGAAGATTTCTTTTATTTTATTTAAGTTAATTAGACCACTTTTATTCCACTTGGGTATATTCCAAATATCATCTTCCCATGATTTAATTAATCATTTCTTAACAGGGATTTTGTCTTTATTCAATTTGATTATTGCCATCTTACTTTATTTTGGAAAGTTCTTTATCCCTTTATTTTATTTGGATTTGGATTATATTTATTCCATTTGCTTATGGATTTGGCCAAGATTTGATTTGGTGTTTAAATATTCCTTATTTAATATTTCTTTCTTCCTCTTATAAAATCCATATCTTTTTATTTAGAGATCCAAACTTGGTGATTCCAATTTGTAAAATCTTGTTTAATATTTGTTTATCCTTTTAAATCCCTTTAGGATTATTTTCTCACCATTTTGTATGGATTCTAGATAAGTGCCTTATTAGCTTTGTGAATTCAATTCCTTATCTTATTAAATTCATAAGATTTTATCTATGGCTCCAAATGAAGTGAAACCAATTTCTATGGTCTTATAATATTTCTATTTGTCTTTCTTAATCTTTTGTAAATGTTTGTTGACAAATTTTTATATGGATCAAATCCATAGGCTTGGAGATAACTTGGAATTGATTTTCTTCCATTAGGGTTTTAGGGTTTGGATTTATTTTCCAAGTGTTTAAATTTCTAGATGCATTTTATGAGGAATGCATTTCTTTTGATTTGGATTTTGTTGAATTTCAAACTTTAGTTAAAGTTTGTTCAAGATGGATTTTAAGTTTCCATTTAGAAACAAAGTTTCTTTTCACCCTGATTTTCAACAATAATTTATTTTGTTTATTTATTTTTCACATAACAAGATTTGGAAAATCTTGGGATGTGACAGGCTACCACACTTAAAATAAATCTCGCCCCGAGATTTGGGGAGGCTAGGGTTACAAGTTGGCTCAAAGCAACTAGGGTACTACCACCCTTAAAAATTTTCTAACTAGATTACATCTTGGCTTTCTTGGGATCTTGTTGAAATCTCTCTGGGCAAACGTCTGCATAGTGTCCTTTGTTTCCACACTTGAAACATGTGACAAGGCTGAGATCCTTCATAGGCTTTATCTTGTGCTTCATCTTTTCTGGACAATTTCTTGCATAATTTCCTTGGTTACCACAGTTGTAACATGTGATAAGATTGAGTTCTTCACGTATCTTCTGTGGACAAGTTGATACATAATGGCCTAGCTCTTTGCAGTTGTTGCACCATACTTGGCTAATTTCCTTATACTTCTTATTCTTAGGTTTCTCCAAAGCTAGGAGTGCTTCTAGTTCATGTTCTTCATATGTTATCTCAAAGGTAGGAATGTTTTCTGGTCTCCTTGACCTTTTCTTATTTGTTGGATAATACATATGTCTCCTCTTTGGTCCTTTAAATTGAGTCAGATTGCATGCAGGTGCAAGCTGAGATTTTCCTTTGTCTTCATCCTTCTTGGTAGACTTAGCTATCTCATGGTAGTCTGCAATCAGTTGTTGCACTCCACCTTGTTTCCTTTGTTGAACTATGGAATAGATGGGGCATTGGATAGGGACATGATTATCTCCTTCACATAAGTAACAAGTAGCTTGGGTTGTGGGGCATTGATTGGTTGGATGTTTCTCTTCACAATTGGGGCATTGATCTTCATGCTCCTTGGAAGTGTGATCCTTGTCTCCACAAATATTGCAATCTTGGGTTCCTTATAGAATATCATCTTTGTCATCCTTGTTGTCACAAGCTCCTTTGGAAGAGTTGTTTCCCATGTTGATCATTTGATCTGTCATCTTATGCAACAATTGGGTTTGGGTTTCCAAAAACCTTTGCATGGTTGGATCTACCTCACTAGTGTTGGCTATAAATTGAGCACTCACTTGGTTCAACTGGGTTTGGGTTACTATGAGTTCTCTCATGTTTATCTCTTGGTTGTTGTTGTCACCATCCTTGATGTTAGAATTTCTTGGAGTAGTCATCTGTTTGGGTTGGATTGCGATTAAAATAGGCAAAATATTTCTGAGGGAATAACTCTAATCACACCCATCACAATTCACACAAGCAAAGTGCAAGCAATCACAAACAAGCATTCCACTCAAACAACAAGTTTCAAGCATATTTTTAGGAAACCAAAAAAATTTTTTTTACACCACATAAGTTGGTGGGTTTGACTTAAACTAAATATGGTGGTCCATCTATATGGTTCACTTGAGATCTTTCCATCCTTCTTGGTTGATTCTTCTTGAACAAGATTTTTTTGTATCCTTGGGAAAATTCTTGGTCAAAAAACTTCAAAGGTGATGATGATTCCCAAGTTGTGCTTCCTTAGTCTTCAAGTCTTGAGCAATATTTCTTGCCTCACTTGTAGTCCTTAGTGATATCCAAGTTGAAGTCCTTGTTGAGAATAAGGTTGAAATCACTTGAAGATGTTGAAGTCATTAGAGTTGATGACGTCCTTTGCTCATGGTGAAGTCTTTGGCCATGGGGTAGGCTTGTTCATAAAGTTTGAAATAGAAGAGATGTAGAATCAAAAGCAAAATGGTTGAGGAAAGAGTTTACAAGATTGTTTGTAAATAAGTTTTGGAACAATTTCAACTCCTATTTTTCTAAGGGGTTTTGTCCAATCCTAGGTTTACAATCCTACAGGCAACACAATGCTCTGATACCATCTGTAAGGTTCCCAACCTTTAATAAGGTAGAGATCCCTGTGTTTACAATGCTAGTCCCTGGATCAATAGCTAGCATCCACAGTTAAGATGTAATATCAAGAAACAAAGGTCATAATACAACTTTATAACCAGGAATAAAATAATTTATTACATCTTACATAGCTCATTTGGCTATCTCATTACAATGCTGCAGAATATAACAATAGCATGGGGTCCTTCATCTTCAAAGTGCCACAGGCAGACATGTTGGTTGTAGACTTGTAATCCTAATCATTAAACTTCACTAATATCAAACAAACCTGCAACATAACATGTTACAGCCACAAGGGTCAACACATTTGAATTGTATTGGCAAGTGATAGTATGGTAGTATAGTGGAGTCTATCATCTATATGCATTTGGCTAGTGGAGCTTAGGCTTGCATTGCTCAAAATAGATTTTCCTTATCATTTGAAAACACTAAGTGTTTGCTTGACAAAAATCACCCAAGGCATCTCCCAATAGAAATTGGTGATCCTTCAACCCTTGTTCAACCATAAGTTTTTAACTTAGAAATTTGGATGAGGAGATTCTTGATAGCTTGCATGTCTTGATGCTCAAATTGTCCTTTACCACGGACATGGCTAAGTACTTAGATTTTACACTCTGTAGAGGTGGTGCACTTTCCCCACAAGACTTGGTTTCACCAAGACAAGATCTTTCAGAAGCCTTCCCTTAGACCAGAATGGACGCGCTCCAACCTATCAATCCCCTACCACCAACTGTCCATTTGGCTAAGTTCTTGCAACCTATATGATCCAGGCAGGGCCCATAATGCCAAGTGGTTGCACTTGAAGCTTCTCAACATTTGACATCTCAAATCTCTTTGTTCCTGGGTGGCCATCCACAAGTGAGATACACAAGTTAAACCATAGAAATGGGCCTTGTGAACCACTCAACACAAACCATTCCTTCCATTCCACCCAGGTGATTGATTCACTTAGTTGTTTTATTAACAAAACACAAGTCCTTGACTTGGAAATTTTCCATAGTATGAATATATATTCCACCCTTGTTTCTATTAGCTAAGCTAAGCATGATAGTAGTAGGAATCTTAACTTAGGAGAATTCTACTAAGGTTTCATCTACTAGGATTTCCCATGGCATAGTATATACTTAGCAAAAATTCCATGCAAGTCCTACTTAGAAATATCACTAATGCATAGTGAAAATAATGGGACAAAAGTATGAAGCATCACTTGCCTTTTTGGTGGAGAATATAAGTTCACTCCTTGTCTTTGCAATGATCACACTCTTCAAGACACTACAATTCAATCAAGCAAGGCACAATTTCAATCTACCAATCAAGCAAAACATCACATAAAATAATAAAAACAAAGCAATGCATGCAAGCATGCAAAATATTGTTTTGTTTTGAAAAAGTGGTTTCTTATGGTTCATAAACATTTGAAAACACCTAATAGTCATTTTATAAAGTGGCAAAATCATTTCCAAAAAGGTTTTACTTCATAAACTATTTTTAAATCAATTCATTATTTTATGTAGTTGAAAATGCCTTTAGCAAAGCAATAATGTTTTATAGGGTTCACAAAATATGTTTTCAAAACATAAAACCTTGTGCTTAGGGTCAGAGAGTTTTAAACAAAACATTTCCCAAAGGTTTTCTTCCAAAACCATTTTTAATAATTAAACCATATTTTTATTTGGCTAGAAATGGTTTAAAAACAAGATTCATTCTTTTGCTTCACCAAATACATTTTTGAAACCACTAATTGATTTCTAGGGTCAGTAGGTTCAAAACAAACCATTTTCCAAAGGTTTCATCTCAAAAATCATATTAGAACAAATTTTATATTCTAAACATGCATACACAAGTTTCTGTAAAAACAAACATTTTATCAGAAGCAATTTACTAAAAAAGTGCATGGTCAGAAAGTAGTTGTCTTGCTGATTCCACTGATATAAAAATTGCAAAATTTAGACGTGTGGTTTGAAAGTTATGGATTTTTCAAATTGAAACATCAAATAGAACACAATTTCTGTTTTAAAACAACTCTGGCCACGTGTCTATATCCTACTAGCTCATAAGGGTTCGGTAGGATCGCGTGATGTAGACCGCAGGATTTAAGTGGGATTGTGCGGTGCAGATCAAGCGTAACGGTTCAGTTTAAGTGATCTATTGTATCCCTATGATCTTCATCTAACGGCTATCAACACAACGACCAGGAACTGGTGGTGCTGAGCGACGGTGAGCGGCGGCGATGCTCGGCTAGCGGCGGAGCCAGCGAAATAGGAAGCAAGGGGACAAGGGGAATGGCTCACCAGATTCGCCTTGACGCACTGATGCTCAACGTGGCCTTCATCAGTCAAGGGGCACACGAGTGTAGTCGGAATTCCTCGTCGGAGATGCTCCTGGCGTCAGCACGTTCGGGAGTCGTCGGAGGCGAGGATACGGGTCACCCTACGGCAAGTGGAAGGTACGGTTAGACGCGCACGATACCAGGGAACATGCGTGAAGGGAATATGCCCTGAGAGGCAATAATAAAGTGTTTATTATGTGTATTCCAAGTATATGATAGATGTTTATTTTGCATGCTATAATTGTATTAATACGGAAACATTAATACATGTGTGTTTAATAAACAAACAGAAAGTTTCTAGTTATGCCTCTCTCATAAACTAGCTCGTTGATTAACAAGATGATCAAGGTTTCCTGATCATGGACATTGGATGTTGTTAATAACGGGATCACAACATTAGTGTAATGGTGTGATGAACATTCATCTGAAGTATAGCATTACGATCAAAGTCATTGAGTTTATATTGCTATAACAACTTACGAAGTGATCCTAATCCTTAGACCATGAGATCATGTCAATCACTAACACCGGAAGAGTTTCTTGATAACATAAAACGTCACACCATAACAGGGTGATTATAAAGATGGATTCAGAACTAATAAAGTATTATGTTGAGGCTCATGGATCGATAGTGGAATTTGTTCATCCCAATGACGGATAGATATACTCTGGGCCCTCTCGGTGATATCGCATTGATTAGCTTGCAAGCAAGTGATTTGATCACTAGAATGTTATATCACGGGAACAAGAAAAGATTGCATGTCGGTAACGAGATCAAACTAGGTATGGAGATACCGATGATCGAATCTCGGACATGTAATATATCGTGAAACAAAGGGATTAAGATACTAGCGTAAAAGGTTCCGACGATCACAAGAAAGTCATCGTTGAATGTGTGGGAGTCAGTATGGGTCTCCAGATCCCACTTCTGATTATTGATCCGAGAGGGGTCTCGATCATGTCCGCATTATTCACGAACCGTAGGGTGACACACTTAAGAGACACCGACATCCAATTGGAGCAAAAGTTTCATGCCGAAAGAATAAACAAGCGCATGAATTTATTTCACTAGATACCGAAACAGATTTTCGGGTGAAATTGCATAAAGTGGTTATGCATGTGAAATAGAATTCTAGCAAGGGGTTATTTGTGAATGTTTGTCATTAAAGTAATTGACAAAATTCCGAATAAAATAAAAGAGTTTTATTTAATGAGAGTTTGCATTAAATTTGGTGAAAATTTAATGGCATGTTTGAGTGGGATTTTGAGTGGAGGGAATTTAAAGGAATTTTGTGAGTGGAGTGTCCACCCACATGAAGAGGGGAGGGCAAGGGGGCAGCCCCCATGTGCCAGCCACCCCCTTGGGGTTCCCCCCTCCTCCTATAAAAGGCACCCCTCTCCTCACTTCTCACTCACACCTCCTCGTGAAGGATCTCTCTCCCCCTCTAGAATTTATCCCCTATGGTCTCGGACTAGCGAGATACATGTTCCCGGTGGCTATTCGGCAAGAAAGAGTTGTGCTTCCGCTGCATCGCTGGAGCGAGGAGGCGGAGGTTGCTCGGTGCCTCGAACTTGTGTGCGAGCACGGATGCGCTGCTGATTTGCGGCGCTAGGACTTCCTCTCGATCTTGAGATCGGCAAGAGATTGTCTACATCAACCACGAGTTGAACTCGTTAAGCTTTGTCGGTTTTAAAGGGTATGTTCTCTACGGATATACATCTGCCCGTTGTTTGTATCTAATAGATAGATCTTGGTACATAGTTCACATCATACGAAATTTTTTGTTTTCTATGCTGCGAACCCTACAGTGGTATCAGAGCCGGATCTATGCGTAGATGCTTTACACGGGTAGTACACATATGAGTATGTGGGCGATGATAATCATGTTGTTGCTCCTTTGTTGTAATTTGGGATATTGGTGGCATAGTGGGATGAAGCGGCCCGGAAAAACTTTACATGTCCTCGCACATGAGACCTGTTCCACGCTTGACATGCAACTAGTTTGTATAAGTGGCTAGCGGGTGTCTGTCTCTCCTACTATAGTCAATATCTATTTTGCAAACGAGTTGTCAACAATTTGGTTATCCTCGTTGTGGTTCATGTTCATAGGTAAGAACGGTTCTATCTCAAAAGCCCTAAGCCACGTAAAACTTGCAATGGATAAATTAGAGGCGTCTAGTTTAGATTGTTGCTGGGCTAGTGTTATGATATGGTAGTGTTGTAAGTAGAAGTATGAGATGATACTATTACAACACACATAGCGTGTAAACTCCATAGACCTTGGATTTACACATATAGGTATGATAGTGATCATACCACGGTGCACATGATAGAGATCATATGCGGGAACCATATCATTTCACTAATAAACATGTGATGTTTGATAGCATCTTATATTGCTTGTTTAGCGCTTTGTTAGCATAATAAGATGATCCCTCATTTAAATATCAAGATAAGAATGTGTTCTTCCTTTAGTATGCACCGATTATGTTTTCGTCGCTCCAAGACATCACGTGATGATCGGGTGTTCTTGGATCCACGAGCATATTTCGGGTGTAAAACAGTTACACACGCGAATACTAAGGTTCTAACTTGGCGAGCCTAGCATGTACAGACATGGCCTCGGAACACGGACCGAAAGGTTAAGCATGAGTCATATAGTTGATATGATGCCCATTTGATGCTCGCCTTTGAAGCTATACCGACTCACGTGATGATCAGACTTGGTATAGTGGATTTGGTTCATGTAATCACCAAAAAGGCACGAGGGATGTCGTTTTTGAGTGGGAGTTCATTCGTAATATGGATTAGTTGAACTCAATCTATCATACACTTAGTCTAAACTTTACAAATTCTGTTGTAGATGGCACCACCTGCTTTTAATTTCAATGTGTTCATGGAGAAAGAGAAACTAGCAACGAATGGTAGCAACTTTACCGAATGGGCCATGAATTTGAGGATTCTCCTCTCTGCTGCACAAAAGCAATACGTGCTAGAAGGGACACTAGGCCCCCCACCTTTTGATGATGCCCCTGACGAGGAGAAGAATGTCTATCAGACTCGTCAGGAGGACCACAACTTAGTTCATTGCGGCATATTGTATGGGCTAGAGCCGGAACTTCGAAAGCGTTTCGAAAACGGCAATGCATTTGATACAATGGGTGAGTTGAAAATGATTTTCGACACACATGCTGCTGTAGAGAGCTACAACGCTTCAGAAAAGTTCTTTAGCTGCATGATGGAAGAGCACAGCTCCATTAGCGAGCATGTACTCAAGATGTCGGGTTACGCCGATAAGCTTGTGTCCTTGGGAATAACGATTCCCATTGACTTAGGAATCCATCGTGTTCTGCAGTCTCTGCCACCTAGCTATAAGAGCTTCGTAATGAACTATAATATGCAAGGCATGAATAAGTCTCTCCCCGAGCTTCTGTCAATGCTTAAAACTGCAGAAGTGGAGATCAAAAAGGAACATCAAGTGTTGATGATCAATAGGAACACTGGTTTCAAGAAAGACAAGAAGGGAAAACGGAAGGGAAGTAAGGGCGGCAAGTCTGTTGCCGTGCCTGAAAAGAAACCCCGAGTTGGACCTAAGTCTGATACCGAGTGCTACTATTGTAAGGGGACTGGCCACTGGAAGCGCAACTGCCCCAAGTATTTGGCAGACAAGAAGGCCGGCAACGCAAACAAAGGTATATATGATATACATGTTATTGATGTGTACTTGACTAGTGCTCGTAGTAGAACCTAGTATTTGATACCGGTTCAGTTGCTAATATTTGTAACTCGAATCAGGGGCTGCGGAACAAGCGACCGCTAGCAAGGGGGGAGGTCAAGATGCGTATCGGCAATGGATCAAGCGTTGATGTGATCACCGTCGGAACGCTGCCTCTCCACTTGCCGTCGAGATTAGTTATAAACTTGAATAATTGTTATCTGGTGCCTGCACTGAGCATGAACATTGTATCTAGATCGTGTTTGATGCGAAGTGGTTATTCATTTAAACCCAAGAACAATGGTTGTTCCATTAATATGAATGAAATCTTTTATGGTCATGCACCGATGATGAATGGTTTATTTATATTAGATCTCGATGATAATGTTACACATATTCATAATGTTGATGCTAAAAGGATTAAACTTAATGATGATATATCCGCATATATGTGGCACTGCCATCTAGGTCATATTGGCGTTAAACGCATGAAGAAGCTCCATTTGGATGGACTTTTGGAATCACTTGATTTTGAATCATTTGATACATGTGAGCCATGCCTTATGGGCAAGATGACTAGAACGCCGTTTTCTGGTTCAATGGAACGGGCGACAGATTTATTGGAAATCATACATTCTGATGTATGTGGTCCAATGAGTGTGTCGGCGCGAGGTGTATATCGTTATTTTGTTACTTTCACAGATGATTTGAGTAGATACGGTTATATCTACTTGATGAAACACAAGTCTGAAACCTTTGAAAAGTTCAAGGAATTTCAGAATGAAGTGGAAAATCATCGTAATAGAAAGATCAAATTTCTACGGTCCGACCGTGGAGGTGAGTATCTAAGTTACGAGTTTAGCACTCACATGAAAGAGTGCGGAATTGTTTCACAACTCACGCCCGCCGGAACACCACAGCGAAATGGTGTGTCGGAACGTCGTAATCGTACTTTATTAGATATGGTTCGATCTATGATGTCTCTGACGGACTTGCCGTTGTCATTTTGGGGTTATGCACTAGAAACTGCTGCATTCACTTTAAATTGGGCACCATCTAAATCCGTGGAAAAGACACCGTATGAATTGTGGTTTGGAAACAAACCTAAGCTGTCTTTTCTTAAAGTTTGGGGATGCGATGTTTATGTGAAGAAACTTCAACCGGATAAACTCGAACCCAAAGCGGAAAAATGCGTCTTCATAGGATACCCTAAGGAAACTATTGGGTATTCCTTCTATCACAGATCCGAGGGCAAGGTTTTTGTTGCCAAGAATGGATCCTTTCTAGAGAAAGAGTTTCTCGCGAAAGGTGTGAGTAGTCGGAAGGTAGAACTCGAAGAGGTTATTGAACCTTCTCTTCAAAGTATGGCGAGTAGCGCAGCGCCGGAAGTTGTTCCGGAGTTGGCTCCACCTGTTGAAGAGGGAACTAATGATAATGATCATGAAACTCCGAAAGAGAGTACTACCGAACCTCACAGGTCAAGCATGACGCGTGCAGCTCCCGAGCTATATGGAAATCCTGTCATGAATTTCATGGTTGATGAAAATGATGACCCTGCGACGTATGAAGAAGCGATGATGAGCCCGGATTCCAACAAATGGTTAGAAGCCATGAAATCTGAGATGGAATCCATGTATGAAAATCAAGTTTGGAACTTGGTGAAATTACCTCACGACCGAAAGGCCGTGGAGAATAAATGGATTTTCAAAAGAAAAACTGATGCTGATGGTAATTTGACCGTCTATAAAGCTCGACTTGTCGCAAAGGGGTTTCGACAAATTCAAGGAGTTGACTACGATGAGACATTCTCTCCCGTAGCAATGCTAAAGTCAGTTAGGATTATGTTAGCAATTGCTGCATATTTCGATTATGAGATATGGCAGATGGATGTCAAAACCGCGTTTCTCAATGGTAATATTGAAGAAGAGTTGTATATGATACAACCAAAGGGTTTTGTCGATCCTAAGGATGCTAACAAGGTGTGCAAGCTTCAGCGATCCATCTATGGATTGAAGCAAGCATCACGAAGTTGGAATCTCCGCTTTGATGAGGTGATCAAAGAGTTTGGATTTTTCCAAACTTATGGAGAAGCTTGTATTTACAAGAAAGTGAATGGGAGCAATGTAGCATTTCTGATATTATATGTGGATGACATATTATTGATCGGAAATGATATAGATCTTTTAAACAGTGTTAAAAGTTATCTAAACAGCAAATTTTCAATGAAGGACCTAGGTGAAGCATCATACATATTAGGCATAAAGATCTATAGAGATAGATCTAGGCGCCTAATAGGGCTATCGCAAAGTACATACCTTGATAAGATTTTAAAGAAGTTTAAAATGGACGGAAGTAAGAAGGGGTTCTTACCTATGTTGCAAGGCAAGACATTGAATAAGACTCAAAGTCTGGCTTCGGCGGAAGAAAGAGAGATAATGGACAAAGTCCCCTATGCTTCATCCATAGGCTCTATAATGTACGCCATGCTATGTACAAGACCGGATGTGGCACATGCTATTAGTTTTCCTAGTAGGTACCAATCGGATCCAGGTTCGGAACACTGGATAGCGGTCAAGAATATCCTTAAGTACTTATGAAGAACTAAGGATATGTTTCTTGTATACGAAGGTGAAGAAGAGCTCGTTGCTAAGTGTTACGTTGACGCTAGCTTTGACACCGATCCGGATTACTCTAAGTCTCAATCCGGATACGTATTTCTCATGAATGGCGGAGCGGTTAGTTGTAGGAGCTCCAAACAACCTGTGGTAGCGGGATCAACAACGGAGGCCGAATATGTTGCTGCTTCAGAAGCGGCTCAGGAAGCAGTTTGGATGAAGGTGTTCATATCCGAACTAGGAGTGGTTGCAAACGCGTTTGACCCAATGGTGATCTATTGTGACAACAATGGTGCCATTGCCAATGCCAAAGAACCAAGGTCTCACAAGCATTCCAAGCATATTAAGCGCCGGTTTCACTCCATCCGCGAGCATGTCAAGGATGGAGATATAAAGATTTGTAAAGTACATACGGATCTCAATGTAGCAGATCTGTTGACTAAAACTCTCCCTAGAGCAAAACATGATCAACACCAGAACTCAATGGGTGTTAGATTTATCACTATGTAACTAGATTATTGTCTCTGGTGCAAGTGGGAGACTGAAGGGAATATGCCCTGAGAGGCAATAATAAAGTGTTTATTATGTGTATTCCAAGTATATGATAGATGTTTATTTTGCATGCTATAATTGTATTAATACGGAAACATTAATACATGTGTGTTTAATAAACAAACAGAAAGTTCCTAGTTATGCCTCTCTCATAAACTAGCTCGTGGTTTATGATCAAGGTTTCCTGATCATGGACATTGGATGTAGTTAATAACGGGATCACAACATTAGTGTAATGGTGTGATGAACATTCATCCGAAGTATAGCATTACGATCAAAGTCATTGATTTTATATTGCTATAACAACTTACGAAGTGATCCTAATCCTTAGACCATGAGATCATGTCAATCACTAACACCAGAAGAGTTTCTTGATAACATCAAACGTCACACCGTAACAGGGTGATTATAAAGATGGATTCAGAACTAATAAAGTGTTATGTTGAGGCTCATGGATCGAGAGTGGAATTTGTTCATCCCGATGATGGATAGATATACTCTGGGCCCTCTCAGTGATATCACATTGATTAGCTTGCAAGCAAGTGATTTGATCACTAGAATGTTATATCACGGGAACGAGAAAAGAGTGCATGTCGGTAACGAGATCAAACTAGGTATGGAGATACCGATGATCAAATCTCGAACATGTAATATATCATGAAACAAAGGGATTAAGATACTAGCATAAAAGGTTCCGACGATCACAAGAAAGTCATCGTTGAATGTGTGGGAGTCAGTATGGGTCTCCAGATCCCACTTCTGATTATTGATCCGAGAGGGGTCTCGATCATGTCCACATTATTCACGAACCGTAGGGTGACACACTTAAGAGACACCGACATCCAATTGGAGTAAAAGTTTCATGCCGAAAGAATAAACAAGCGCAGGAATTTATTTCACTAGATACCAAAACAGGTTTTCGGGTGAAATTGCATAAAGTGGTTATGCATGTGAAATAGAATTCTAGCAAGGGGTTATTTGTGAATGTTTGTCATTAAAGTAATTGACAAAATTCTGAATAAAATAAAATAGTTTTATTTAATGAGAGTTTGCATTAAATTTGTTGGAAATTTAATGGCATGTTTGAGTGGGATTTTGAGTGGAGTGTCCACCCACATGAAGAGGGGAGGGCAAGGGGGCAGCCCCCATGCACCGGCCACCCCCTTGGGGTTCCCGCTCCTCCTATAAAAGGCACCCCTCTCCTCACTTCTCACTCACACCTCCTCGTGAAGGATCTCTCTCCCCCTCTAGAATTTATCCCCCATGGTCTCGGACTAGCGAGATACATGTTCCCGGTGGCTATTCGTCAAGAAAGAGTTGTGCTTCCGCTGCATCGCTGGAGCGAGGAGGCGGAGGTTGCTCGGTGCCTCGAACGTGTGTGTGAGCACGGATGCGCTGCTGATTTGCGGCGCTAGGACTTCCTCTCAATCTTGAGATCGGCAAGAGATCGTCTACATCAACCACGAGTTGAACTCGTTAAGCTTTGTCGGTCTTCAAGGTTATGTTCTCTACGGATATACATCTGCCCGTTGTTTGTATCTAATAGATAGATCTTGGTACATAGTTCACATCGTAGGAATTTTTTTGTTTTCTATGCTGCGAACCCTACAATGCGAGCATCAACGATAAGTACCGGGGCGGTCCGAGCTTACCAGAGAACCACGCCGGAGGAAAAGCAGACGGTGGCGGCGGTGGTCATTGTCGTTGCCGAGGTTCTGGGGCGCGCGGGGGCAAGCTGGAGCTACGGGGAGGTGAGCCAGGGTCTGGGGTTCACGCTTGTGTGCTCGAGGAGACGAGGGGCAACGTCGACTGGCCGGAATCGCTCGGTGAGCTCGCCGGAGACAGCGGCAGTGCAAAGCAAAATGGAGGCTGTCTGGTGGCTCTCGAGGCGTGATGTTTGGGGGAAAGGAAGAGGGGAAACAGGCGCTTAAGTGAGTGTGGTCAGGGGGCGAGTATCATGCGGCATTGAAGAGAATTGACGATGCGAATCAGTTGGCAGTAACAGGAGGAAGAACTTGTCGCGGGGTAGACGACGAGGTGAGCTGGCGGTGGGGCTGCCAAGTCAGTGAGGTGTGGGTTTGTATGTGGGGTCGTTCTGTCAGCGGTCGAGGGGTGCGGGTTTGAGTGATAAAAGAAACAGAGAGGGGTTTCCTGCGTGGGCTGGCGATGGGCTTAGTGGGCTAGCTGGGCTGGGCTGAGCCTTTACATTTTTTTTGTTCTGATTGTTTTTTTATTTTTCCTTTTCTAATATTCTGTTTTGATTTTATTTAATCAATTCTATCATCCATTTGAATTCAAACCTTTGCCAAATTTTGTGAATAATCAAACACTGATTAGAAGTACATTCTGAAGTCAAATTTAGAATAATTTATTTATTCATTTTAGTGTCCTTTAATCATTTAAATTAGGCCTTTGCATTACTTCATATAAGATTTAAAATATTTTAAATCCTTATTTAAATTTCATTCTTCCATAAAACCTTTTCAGTTAGTTTTATTTACTTAATAGAGTGTCAAAAATATTCACCTAGAATTATTAGGAATATATTTAATATGATTCATAAATCATTTGAATTGGGTATTTATTTTAATTCCAATGGAATTAAATATAGTTTTAATTCCCTAAATTTTATTTGGAAGATTTCTTTTATTTTATTTAAGTTAATTAAACCACTTTTATTCCACTTGGGTATATTCCAAATATCATCTTCCCATGATTTAATTAATCATTTCTTAATAGGGATTTTGTCTTTATTCAATTTGATTATTGCCATCTTACTTTATTTTGGAAAATTCTTTATCCCTTTATTTTATTTGGATTTGGATTATATTTATTCCATTTGCTTATGGATTTGGCCAAGATTTGATTTGGTCTTTACATATTCCTTATTTAATATTTCTTTCTTCCTCTTATAAAATCCATATTTGTTTATTTAGAGATCCAAACTTGGTGATTCCAATTTGTAAAATCTTGTTTAATATTTGTTTATCCTTTTAAATCCCTTCAGGATTATTTGCTCACCATTTTTTATGGATTCTAGATAAGTGCTTTATTAGCTTTGTGAATTCAATTCCTTATCTTATTAAATTCATAAGATTTTATCTATGGATCCAAATGAAGTGAAACCAATTTCTATGGTCTTATCATATTTCTATTTGGCTTTCTTGATCTTTTGTAAATGTTTGTTGACAAATTTTTATATGGATCAAATCCATAGGCTTGGAGATAACTTGGAACTGATTTTCTTCCATTAGGGTTTTAGGGTTTGGATTTATTTTCCAAGTGTTTAAATTTCCAGATGCATTTTATGAGGAATGCATTTCTTTTGATTTGGATTTTGTTGAATTTCAAACTTTAATTAAAGTTTGTTCAAGATGGGATTTTAAGTTTCCATTTAGAAACAAAGTTTCTTTTCACCCTGATTTTCAATAATAATTTATTTTGTTTATTTATTTTTCACATAACAAGATTTGGAAAATCTTGGGATGTGACAGTAACTCAAAAAAAATTACATGCTTGCACCATGAGATAAATACCCAACTCTCGGGAATGGTCATGCACCATGGTGTATCATGCATGGAAATTGCCTCGGGCCCATGGGCACGCTTTAATCTTGCACCTCCTTTGGGAAAACACCACTTTTTCGGTTTAAGAAAATGGAAAGTCGAGATTTCTCCAAATCCCCACTAAATCTTTAATTGTATAAGTCACTTGCGATACCAAGAGGGAGCTACGTGCCGGGTTTGGGCTTAATCCATGTAGTGGTTCCATGTTCTGGGCAGCGAGGGGGAGAATCTAGGGTTGGAAGCCATGTTAACTCACACTCGATAGACATCCTGGTGGTGCCTTGGGTGCCAAAGGACCTGGTATGCCATGCCTATGATTTTATGAGGTCACTGGGTCACATGCTAGGGCTCTAGGATCCATGTTCACATTTTTTATTTTTTTAAGATTTTGTTTGGTGCTGCCCAAAAAAACGGCGAAACCCGCCGGCGGCCGCGGCAACGCGACGGTCGGTGCAATCTAGAACTCAGGCATGCATCCAGCCTAGGTACCCCATGGGGCACCCCAAACCATTTTTCCCTGAAAATCGAGAGTGTCTTATAGGGTACATACAGTTAGAAACCGCATTTACTCGATTGTAACTCAAAAAAATATAGTATATGCTTGCACCACGAGATAAATACCCACCTCCCGGTAATGGCTATGCACCATGGTGTAGCATGCGTGGAAATTTCCTCGGGCCCATGGGCGCACCCTAATCTTGCACCTCCTTTGGGAAAATGCCGGTTTTCGGGTTAAGAAAATGCAAAGTCGAGATTTCTCCAAATTACCATGAAATCTCTATTTGGAGAAGTCACTTGTGATGCCCAGAGGGAGCTAGGTGTTGTGTTTGGGATCAATCCATGGAGTGGTTCTATGTTCTAGCCAATAAGGGGGGAATCTAGGGTTGGAAGCCATGTTAACACATATTTGCCCTCAATACTAGTCATGAATACTCAGAAAAGCCCTTACTATAGATCATGCAGAAACCAACACACCCTGATTGGTCAGGCAGTTGTCATGTCGATCGTGCCAGCCAACCGTTGATCCTCTTTGATCTAAAGGCCACACGAAATTGTTATAGTAGAAACATCACAATATTATTACACACGACATGGTAGTTACAACAATTATAATGCAGGACGTGGCAGCTAAATATGTAATAACAATACTAACAACTGAATATTACTCGTTGTCGTTGTCGTCCTCGTCGTCATTGTCGTCGATGGCGGCGGTGGTGTCCTCTGATGACTCGTAGGCAACTCCCTACTCGTATATATGCGCCCTATCCTCAACAGAGTCCTCCTCCTCCTCCTCGTAGTCCCACGGGTCGATGTCACTCTCCTCTGCTTCTGCCTCCAACTGCTACATGAACGCCTCCTTGTTGCCCTAGTCAGAGTCGTCCTCGTTGTCGGCTCCTCTATTCCTCCTGCCCTTCTTCATGGTGGTCTCGCATGCTTTCCTCTGGCACTCCTCCGTCTTGGCTGCTGCTTGGTGCTCCTCCATCTTTGTCGGTGCAACGCGCTTCTCGGGTGCGGCGGGTATGACAAGCTTTGACGTCACGGTGTCCTTGAGCATCGATGTCAATGGGTCTAGGCGCGGTTGGACATGTCATGGTGCCTTAGATGGCTGTCGGCGGGCACAAACGATGTCGTGACGGTCAGCCACAGGAAAGCATGTGCCACTCACACTGCACGATTCCATGATGCGCGAGGAATTTGTTCGGAAATGCGCGATGGCAGGTACGCAGAGTTGGGTGCCGATCCTATTAGGGGCGCTAGGAGAATTTTATAGTCTAGTCACGTAAAAATTATGCTACATCGTAAAATATCTACATACTGGGAGTGTTGTCACGTAACAAACCAAAAATGCACTGTGGGCAATATTGGGAAGTGTCCAGTGCGTGCCTGTCGACGCGGATTTGAACGTTCCAGCATGTTCTGTCCATGCAGCAGTTGCGCGCTTAATGAAAACCCCTTGAGCACGAAGGCACGTTGGACGTGCAACCCGTAATTACTTCCTCCCTCGTAGTCCCACCCCGGCCCCTTTATCCATGGGATATGTAACATCCCAAAAATACCAAACTTAGATCATCAAACACTAATCATCAAGATTAGGGTTAACAAAAACTTTTCTAAATAAACTCATGAATGCATGTATATGTGTATGCATGAATTTTGAATTTCTTTAAAAACCACCTTGTTTGTGTGATCCATTGCTTGTAAAATGTTTCTTAGGTGAAATGAACATCATCTAAAACATTTCCCACACTTTCCTTAAAGACAAGTAAATCAAAACAAATATATTAAGTGAATGGTCATTTTGGCCAATTTAACTTCCATGCCTACTTTGGCTGTCTCAAACTTTCAGAACCTAACAGAAACTTTTCTGGATCTTTGCACCCCTTGAATGTACTCATAACAGAGTATCAAGGAACACTTTGTGATCATCCAAAAACTTTCAAATGCATAGTTTAAATGACAATTCAAAATTGAATCTTCTTCATATGGGAAGATCCCACTTTTTCAAAACCCACTCAAACAAGCTCAACTTTCAAAACCCAAGCATCTGCAGACTCACCAGCACCAATCTAGCAAACCCACCAAAAATCATTTCAAAATTCAAAACTTGATTTCATGCGGCCATTTCATCAAACAGGTTGCAGACACAAATCAAACAAAACATCAAACACTATAGTGTGGAGTGATTCTTGCCTAACTTGTTCCCTAGTTAGCTCACACATAACTCAGTAGATCATCTAGAAAGATTAGCCCAACACTAGCATCCCTGTGAGCTTGCCATTGCCATTAATGGTGAACAACCGAGCACCCCAATGTCACCCCATTGTGGACAGAGAGCTCGAGGAAGAACTAGCCGTGCCAACCTTGTCTAGGAGGCAGCCCACCGTCCACCGCCACCAACTGTCCCAGCCGCAAGCGTTGCCAAGCCCTCGACCACGCGCACAAGCCGCGCCCAGACCATGCCGAGCGTGCGCCAGAGCGCCACCCTCGACCAGCATCCACAGACCGCGCGCCGCCCTCGCCGCGTGCATACATGATCGCCATCAACCCAGGAGACCGCCAGACATCCCCATTTGCCGCCCTGTGCCGCACAGCCACCGCCCGCCGTCGAAGACGCCGCCTCTGCCGCGCAGAGCACCGGCCGTTCCAGACCAAACCACACCACCCCATGCCTCGCGACCATGTCGTTGAGCATCCCCAGGAGACACAGCACCGTCCCTACCCTTGCCCATGCCATTAGCCGCCTGTAACATCGCCCCCGATGAGCTCACCGTGCGCCCCGACGGTCCCCTCGCTCGACTGTAAATAGAGGCCACCCCCGCACGAATTCTTCACACCATCTCACTCCCCTCTCCTCACTGATCGTGCCACACCATTCTCAGAGCAAGGCGAGCACCACCTCGCCGGAATTTCACTGGAGCCTGCCGCTGCCGGAGAAGAAAGGAGCCAGCAATTGGAGCCGCCCCAGGAGCTGCCGCGACCACCCCTGAGTTCGCCGTCGTCGACTTCGTCATTCGCCCGCCTCGCTGACCCTCGCCAGTACCCCGGTGAGCCCCCAGCGACCCTCACTGGCCGCGCTAGGTTTCGTTCTCGCCGGAGTTATCTCGCGTCGACGATGACTCCCAGCCGTTAGATTAGAACTAGATCGAATGACCCACGTTGCCCCATACCGCTTCGCCCAGCCCCATGTCACTGACGAGTGGGGACACCCACTTAAGCAGCCCGTGGGAGCACTGCGCTTAGCAGGCCGGCCCGTTAGAATTTCCCGCGCAGCCCAGTTATTCAAATTAAATCTTTTTCTATTTCAATTCAAACACACTTCTGTACTCAACTTCAAAAATCAACCCAGATCGATTCAGTACACCAATTTGAATGAAACCAATTTTGCTGGAAAGGTCTATGAATGCTGAATCCAAGCCCGATGGATTCAAGTCATTTGGATCTCTAGATCACCCCTGGTAAAAATAACAAGGCAGAAGCTTTTCTGCATTCAAACATTTTTCAAATTTAAACCATAATAGCTTTTGAGTTGATTCCAACTCTCAAAAATCACATTTAACCATACCTTTCAGAATATATAAAAACATATAGGTTTACTTGCATAAATATTGTTCAAGTAATAAAAGAATGCTACATAAGCATTTCTAGCCACTTTAATTAATTAAAATAAAAGGGTAAAACCTTATTAAATTGTGACACCACTTTAAATCACATTCCCATGGACTACAATATATGGTGATGACATGTGTCAACATGATCCCCTGTTTAGTTTGGAGAATATTAAATCTTAAGTAGTTTTTCAATTAGTAGAAATTACTTTTCTAAAAATAAAAAGATTTAAACCAAGCCTTAACCTTGTAATGTTAGAGATGATGCTAGATCATCTATAGGACCCTTGTGTGTGATGATTGCAATTAGTTAAGTATTGTTTGGTGATTGTGTACCTCGTATTTATTCATAGACGCTAGTACCGACCAAGGATACGAGGAGGAAGGACGATACTACGAAGAGGAAGCCAAGGAGAACTTCAACAACTGCTCTGCACAAGGCAAGCTAGTAACTATGCAAGCTTATACTGATATTGATGCAAGCTAACCCTTGCAAGATACCCTACTGATGCCACAAACCCATACTTGTGATATGACTACTATATGCCTTAAGCATATGTGATCATACCCCCTTGATAAACCCAATCCTAGTTTTATGTGCAAGATTCTTACTTTATTTCTTTATCAAAGCTTAATTAGAGTCTACCTAAGAGTTTGGTAGATACTAGAAAGTTGTGCTGAAGGTTGCATAAAGAGCATAAAATTTGGCCTAAGGTAGAAACCTTGATCTCAGCCTAAGACATGAGATTGAACTTAGTTAAAACCCCACTAGTTACCACCCCTCCTTAGTACTACCCTACCTGTAGATGCTAGTGCTAAGCATAAAACTCGATCAACTTTAGATGGGAATACTTGGTGGAAAAATGGTTATGAAAACCTTGGAATGATGGATCATTCTATTGAAATGTTTTGGACATGTGTTTCCAAACACTTGATGATTTTGGTGATGAAAATGTAGAGGCATGAGCCTTAGCCCCTTTATAAAACTGATGGTTGTCTGGATGCGATACCATTCCAATTTTATCGTACAACCACAATACCCGAAGATTGGGTAGGGCTTGACTGGAAACTTATGTACCTTAGTATTAGTTCCCTCACGGCCAATGTCTGAGCTGAGGCTACCTTGTGAAGGTTGTCCACCTGTGCAGTACCCAAGATGATAGTTGGTCATGGTTGGGAGGCCATACTCACAGGAGAGGTGCTTATACTAGGGCATGTAATCGAAAGGTTAGGATTGATTATCCACATACTGAGTATGGTGAATTCAGGATTTGTTCCTGACGGATGTATCGAATGTTGTGGTGAAAGTGTACAATCTCTGCAGAGTGTCAAACTATTCGAATTGCCGCGTCCACGGTTATGGACAGTTGGAGTGGCCATACTGTTCCCCCGTCAGACTTTTCAAAATGACTTGTGAAACGAATTGAGACTTTGACTTGACCACAACAGAGTTGTGACCTGAATTACAAGATCCCACTTAGGAGTTATAAAATTGTGACTAGCTTTGGAACTTAGTAGAGATAAACTTGGCTTTTTGCAAAACAACCCTAGATCCTAGTGTCCTATTATCCAAAAACCCCTTACCTGTTAGTATTAGTTTGCGAGTACTTAAAGAGTACTCATGGCTTTGTCCCTGGCTATTCCCATGGCTAGACTATGAAGAGGAGTACCTGGAAGATGGACCCCAGGAAGGTTACGACAACTAGGATCATCTCCCATCGTCAGCATTGCCTGTGACCCTGAAGATGGAGCTTCGCCTATGCTACCGTTATTACTACGTATTTCGCTGCTTGAAATTGTATTAAGAACTGGATCATGAGATCCCTATTTGTGTAAGAACTTATTTATCGTTGTAACGGATGATGTACTATGGTATCCAATTCTGTTATGTCTCGCAAAAATGGTAATCCTGGGATTGCGATGTATGGCATAACAGGCATCTAGGATTGAAAAATCCGGGTGTTGACAAGTTGGTATCAGAGCCATCCTGACTATAGGAGACCCTAGTTAGACTGGACGTTGAACCAAAAACTTAGTTTCAAAACCAAAGAAAAACAAATATTTACAAAAACCTATTCTCATTCTTATCTCTTTGATTCTTTCATAAAAATTCATGTTCCTCAAAAACTCATAAAAATTCATGTTCCTCAAAAATACACTTGATCACTCTGCTAATCTACTCATCCTCTATTTTTATAGATGGACGTGAAGTACAACAAGTTTTATCAGTTGGGGAATGGAGGAGACCTTATCTTTGAGAGGGATCTGGATCAGCTTTCGGAACTTCTGGAGCATCCACACCCCGAGTTCTTCGGAGCTCAGCTCAATGACAAGGAGGAGAAGTTCTGCAGTGGTTAATTCTTGCAAGTATCTGAGGAAAGATTGAACCTCCCACTGCGGTGGGCATTCAATTTACCTTAAGAGAGAACAACTGGCTCGATGGACTTGCCAGAGCAATGCAGGAATCTCTCTCCCGTCTGTGTGGGCAGAGCATCAATCAGATCAAGGGTACTCGCTTTGAGTTTTTCCCAAGGCGTGATGCAAATGGACAACCACTCGAAGCCCCATACCACCCCGAGCTGAAGACTCAATTGGACCACCTTAGCTTCATGATGTATGATCGTCAGCAGGAGTTGGACAACTGCCGTGACTATTGCAATCACAAGTCTGCCATCATCAAGACGATGGATCAGACCATAGCCATGCTAGCAAAGGATCGCAAGTCTCGTCGCCGTCAGCTCGACAAGAAGGAGCGCATTATTGCCCGTCTTCGCCACCGCATCTCATCTCTGGAGGAGACTATCCACGAGAGAGACATGCAGTTGGAGGAAAGGGAGAATGCCAGAGAGGATCTTCGTGGAGACCCTTACTCTTATCTCAGTGATGACGATGATTTTCTGGAGGATCATGCCATGGACTTCTTCACCGATGAAGATGATTTCGCCTTCATCGATGATGATGAAGATGATGAAGCCATAGACTCCGAGGAGTAGTAGCACTTCATCACTAGCGTAGTGAGTAGTATTCGGTCCCCCTGTATCATAGATTCCAGAATGGTTCTTAAAACTATCTGTTTTCCTTGTTGTGGTGTGTGTTGTACTGTATGCTATGAATGAATGAAAAAGCAAGTTGCTAGAAAAATCTGAGTCAAACCTTTAAAACTTTTCAAAGACCCCAAACCTTAGAAAATTTCCCTCTTTTCTCATGATTTATATAAAATCTTCAGATGCCACATGGAGAAAGTGGTTCAGCCCCGGATCCGATGTTGCAGATTCTGCAAATGTTGACCTCTGACCGTGAAGCTGAAAGAGCGGAACGTCAAGCCAACCTAGCCACTCTGCAACAGATAGCCCATCTAGCCCACAACAACCAAGGCCATGGAAATCAGGACAACCATGGATCTAAGCTCAAGAATTTTCAGAATACCAACCCACCTGTTTTCACCAAGTCAGAAGAACCCTTAGACACCGACGATTGGCTGCAAACCATGGAAAATAACTTAGAAGTAGCAGGAGTCGAAGCCACCGAGAAAGTCCTGTTTGCCACCCACTATCTAGCCGGAGATGCCAAGGCATGGTGGAACAGTGTTCGTGCCATGACCGGAGGCCAGATGATGACCTGGGAGGAATTCAAGGTCAAGTTTAGCAGAACCCATGTGCCACCAGGTTTGATCAAGAGAATGAGAGACGAGTTCAGAGAGCTGAAGCAAGGAAGGATGACTGTAGTGGAATACCGTGACAGATTTTTGTCATTAGCTAGGTATGCCCCGGACGAGATAGACACCGAAGCCAAGAAGAAAGAAAGATTCCTGAATGGTCTGCATGACGAGATGCAGACGGTGTTAGTCAATATCCCCTTTGCTGATATTGAAGCCCTTGTCGATTCAGCCATCCAGATGGAAGGAAAGATCAACCAAGCCAATGAGAACCACAAGCGTCGTATGATGCATCAACCAGGAACCCATCAGACCCCAAAGTATCTCCCCAACCCATCTCCAGGATTTGCCCCAAGAACCAACAGACCCCCTATGACCCGTCCAACCTATCCCAACCGTGGAAACCCTAGAAGCGGAGGAAATCACAACAACCCCGGCAACTCTAGCAATTTCACCTATGCCCCACCCAAGTTCAACACCAACAATGCTACCGCCAACCCCAACACTACCCCGAGGACTGGAAGCAATGTTGTGCCTGTCGCAGCCAAGGACAAGTCACAAGTGACATGTTATGACTGTGGAAATAAAGGCCACTATTCCAACGAGTGCCCCAACAAGAAGAATGCTACAGCCTCTAATACCAATCCCCCAGCTCAGCAACAGCGTCGTGTTCAGCCAGGAAGGAGATTTGCCCCAGGAAATTCACTCAACCGCAATGGCCGTCTTTTTCTCATGCATGTTGAAGAAGCTCAGGAAGCGCCAGACGTCGTGCTGGGTATGTTTTCTATTAATTCAGTACTTGCAAGAGTGTTGTTTGACTCTGGTGCATCGCATTCATTTGTCACCGAAGAATTTGCATGCACTAGTAAAATTCAACCAACCAAACTGAAGCAAGTGATGATTGTGCAAATCCCCGGATCAACCACCAAGGCTAGGCAAATTTGCAAAGCCGTCCCTATCCGAATCCATGGCATAGATTTTTATGCTAATCTAATAGTACTCGGAACTAAAGGTTTGGAAGTAGTACTAGGAATGGATTGGATGTCCAAACATAAGGGATTGATTGACTGTGCTAAGAAAGCCATCACCATGACCAGTACCACTGGAATAACAGTCAAACATATATCTGAAACCTTACCTCGCCAATTCAAGTGTAACAAGAGTCTAGCCTAACCTACCATTGACCAAGTCCGGATAGTCTGTGAATACCTCGATGTATTTCCAGATGTTTTGCCCGGTATGCCCCCAGATCGGGATATCGAGTTTATCATTGAACTAATCCCCGGAACAGGACCCATAGCCCAGAGACCCTATAGTATGAACCCATCGGAGTTAGAAGAACTGAAGAAGCAACTGGATTCCATGCTAGAAATTGGACTAATTCAACCAAGTGCGTCACCATGGAGATCACTTGTCTTGTTTGTAGACAAGAAAGATGGAGGTAACCGTTTATGTACGGATTATCAAAAGTTGAATGATGTCACCATCAAGAATAAGTACCCCTTGCCCAAGATAGAAGATTTGTTTGATCAGTTGACCGGTGCCCAGGTGTTTTCTAAGATTGATCTTAGAACTGGCTATCATCAACTCAAGATTCGTGCAGAGGATATTCCAAAGACTGCCTTTACCACCAGATATGGATTGTACGAGTATACAGTCATGTCTTTTGGATTAACCAATGCCCCCGCTTATTTCATGAATCTCATGAATAAGATTTTTATGGACTTCCTGGATAAGTTTGTCGTTGTTTTCATCGATGACATTCTGATTTATTCCAAATCAGAAGAAGAACATGAGCTATACCTAAGGACCATTCTTGGAACCCTTAGAGAGCATCAGTTGTATGCAAAATTTAGCAAATGTGAATTCTGGTTATAGGAGGTAGGCTTCCTCGGTCACATTGTATCAGCCGGAGGAATTGCCGTTGACCCTGCCAAAGTAAAAGATGTAGAAGATTGGCAAGCCCCAACCACTCAAACCCAAGTTCGTGCTTTCCTCGGATTGGCGGGATGTTACCGCAAATTCGTAGAAGGATTGTCGAGTATCGCCCGACCCATGACCCAATTGCTGAAGAAGGACAAGAAGTTTGAATGGACAGACAAGTGTGAAGCGAGTTTTCAAGAACTCAAGAGGAGATTGATATCAGCCCCAATCTTAATGATCCCGGATATCATGAAGCCCTTCGATATGTATTGTGACGCATCCAAGATTGGTCTCGGATGTGTTCTAATGCAAGAAGGCAAAGTTATATCTTACCTCTCTCGACAATTGAAGCAACACGAGCAAAACTATCCAACCCATGACCTCGAACTCGCAGCCATAGTTCTAGCCCTGAAGACATGGAGACATTACCTGACGGGAAATTGTTGTGAGATTTACTCGGATCACAAGAGCCTAAAGTATATATTCACTCAGAAAGAGTTGAATATGAGGCAGAGAAGATGGATTGAGCTAATCAAGGATTACGACCTGGACATTCACTATCACCCTGGTAAAGCCAATGTGGTAGCCGATGCCCTTAGCAGATTGCCGTGCCGCTTGAACTCCATGATTTTGAAGGAGCAACCAAGTCTGCACAAGGAGATGGAAGATTTTCGAATATAATTAGTAAGTGAAGGATTTTTGGCTAGCATAGAACTTCAGCCCACTTTGATCAGTCAGATTAAAGAGGCGCAGAAGGGAAATGCTAGTATCGACGGAATCAAGCGTCGTATCGGTACGGGCAAAGTACCCGGATTCACCGAAGACGAAGGAGTTCTGTGGTACAAAGGACGCCTTTGTGTACCAGCAGATTCGCAGTTGAAAGAAGTTATCTTGAAGGAGGCTCATTATACTCTTTATTCTATCCATCGCGGAGGAACGAAGATGTATCAAGATTTGAAAGAGCAATTTTGGTGGCATAAGTAAATCGGAAGCTATATCGCCAAGTGTGATATATGTCAGCGAGTCAAGGTAGGACATCAAAGACCCGCTGGATTGTTGCAACCTTTGCAAATTCCGGAATGGAAATGGGATTCTGTAGGAATGGACTTTATCACTGGACTACCTACTTCTAGTAAGGGAAATGACTCTATCTGGGTCATAGTGGACCGATTGTCCAAAGTTGCCCATTTCTTGCCCGTCAAAACCACCTATCAGAGTTCGAAGCTAGCGGAGTTGTACATCGCTAGAATAGTTAGTTTGCACGGAGTCCCCAAGAACATAGTATCGGATCGAGGAACTCAGTTTACCTCGAGATTCTGGAAGAAAGTCCAAGAAGGTTTAGGAACCCGCCTAGATTTCAGTACCGCGTATCACCCTTAGACCGATGGACAAACGGAGCGAGTAAACCAAATACTCGAAGATATGCTTAGAGCATGTGTGCTAGAATATGGATCCAAGTGGGAAGACTGTCTGCCGTTTGCGGAATTTTCTTACAACAATACTTACCAAGCCAGTTTGCAAATGGCCCAATTTGAATTCATGTACGGAAGAAAGTGTCGCACCCCTTTGAACTGGTCGGAAGTAGGAGAGAGTCAGATCTTCGGACCCGACATCCTACGAGAAGCAGAAGAGAAGGTTCACAAGATTCGTGAGCACCTCAAGACCGCCCAAACACGACAGAAGAGTTATGCCGACAAGAGACGTCGAGACCTCGCCTTCAACATCGGAGATTTTGTTTATCTGAAAGTGTCGCCATTGAAGGGAATGCAGCGTTTCCAACTCAAAGGAAAGTTAGCCCCGAGATATATCGGACCTTTCAAAATTTTGAACCATCGAGGAGAAGTATCGTATCAACTGGAATTACCTGAAGAGATGTCAGCTGTGCATAATGTGTTCGATATCTCGTTACTTCGCAAGTGTCTCGAAGTCCCCGAGAAGACCGAAGTGTTCAAGAATATCGATCACCGGACCATAGAGATCAACGATGACCTGACCTATCCCGAAGTGCCCATCCGCATGTTGGAAGAAGCTTATCGAACTAACCGAACACGAAGCATCAAGTTTCTCAATATTCAGTGGAGCAACCACACAGAAGAGGAAGCTACCTGGGAACGCGAAGATCACATCAGGACGGAGTTTCCCGATCTCTTCAAATCCTAGGTAATCTTTTCGTCCTTTTTCAAATCTCGGGACGAGATTTTGTTTAAGGGGGGAAGGTTTGTAACATCCCAAAAATACCAAACTTAGATCATCAAACACTAATCATCAAGATTAGGGTTAACAAAAACTTTTCTAAATAAACTCATGAATGCATGTATATGTGTATGCATGAATTTTGAATTTCTTTAAAAACCACCTTGTTTGTGTGATCCATTGCTTGTAAAATGTTTCTTAGGTGAAAAGAACATCTAAAACATTTCCCACACTTTCCTTAAAGACAAGTAAAACAAAACAAATATATTAAGTGAATGGTCATTTTGGCCAATTTAACTCCCATGCCTACTTTGGCTGTCTCAAACTTTCAGAACCTAACAGAAACTTTTCTGGATCTTTGCACCCCTTGAATGTACTCATAACAGAGTATCAAGGCCCACTTTGTGATCATCCAGAAACTTTCAAATGCATAGTTTAAATGGCAATTCAAAATTGAATCTTCTTCATATGGGAAGATCCCACTTTTTCAAAACCCACTCAAACAAGCTCAACTTTCAAAACCCAAGCATCTGCAGACTCACCAGCACCAATCTAGCAAACGCACAAAAAATCATTTCAAAATTCAAAACTTGATTTCATGCGGCCATTTCATCAAACAGGTTGCAGACGCAAATCAAACAAAACATCAAACACTATAGTGTGCTGTGATTCTTGCCTAACTTGTTCCCTAGTTAGCTCACACACAACTCAGTAGATCATCTAGAAATATTAGCCCAACACTAGCACCCCTGTGAGTTTGCCATTGCCATTAATGGTGAACAGCCGAGCACCGCAATGTCACCCCATTGTGGACAGAGAGCTAGAGGAAGAACTAGCCATGCCAACCTTGTCTAGGAGGCATCCCACCGTCCACCGCCACTCAATGTCCCAGCCGCAAGCGTTGCCAAGCCCTGGACCACGCGCACAAGCCGCGCCCAGACCATGCCGAGCGTGCGCCAGAGCGCCACCCTCGACCAGCATCCACAGACCGCGCGCTGCCCTCACCGCGTGCATACATGATCGCCATCAACCTAGGAGACCGCCAGACATCCCCATTTGCCGCCCCGTGCCGCACAGCCACCGCCCGCCGTCGAAGACGCCACCTCTGCCGCGCAGAGCACCGGCCGTTCCATACCAAACCACACCGCCCCATGCCTCGCAACCATGTCGTTGAGCATCGCCGGGAGACACAGCACCGTCACCTACCCTTGCCCATGCCATTAGCCGCCTATAACGTTGCCCCCGACGAGCTCACCGTGCGCCCCGACGGTCCCCTCGCTCGACTATAAATAGAGGCCACCCCCGCACGAATTCTTCACACCATCTCACTCTCCTCTCCTCACTGATCGTGCCACACCATTCTCAGAGCAAGGCGAGCACCACCTCGCCGGAATTTCACTGGAGCCTGCCGCTGCCGGAGAAGAAAGGAGCCAGCAATTGGAGCCGCCCCAGGAGCTGCCGCGACCACCCCTGAGTTCGCCGTCGCCGACTTTGTTGTTCGCCCGCCTCGCCGACCCTCGCCAGTATCCCGGTGAGCCCGCAGCGACCCTCACTGGCCGCGCTAGGTTTCATTCTCGCCGGAGTTATCTCGCGTCGACGATGACTCCCAGCCGTTAGATTAGAACTAGATCGAACGACCCACGTTGCCCCATACCGCTTCGCCCAGCCCCGTGTCACTGACGAGTGGGGACACCCACTTAAGCAGCCCGCGGGAGCACTGCGCTTAGCAGGCTGGCCCGTTAGAATTTCCCGCGCAGCCCAGTTATTCAAAATAAATCTTTTTCTATTTCAATTCAAACACACTTCTGTACTCAACTTCAAAAATCAACCCAGATCGATTCCGTGCACCAATTTGAATGAAAGCAATTTTGTTGGAAAGGTCTGTGAATGCTGAATCCAAGCCCGTTAGATTTAAGTCATTTGGATCTCTAGATCACCCCTGGTAAAAATAACAAGGCAGAAGCTTTTCTACATTCAAACATTTTTCAAATTTAAACCATAATAGCTTTTGAGTTGATTCCAACTCTCAAAAATCACATTTAACCATACCTTTCAGAATATATAAAAACATATAGGTTTACTTGCAGAAATATTGTTCAAGTAATAAAAGAATACTACATAAGCATTTCTAGCCACTTTAATTAATTAAAATAAAAGGGTAAAACCTTATTAAATTGTGACACCACTTTAAATCACATTCCCATGGACTAGAATATGTGGTGATGACATGTGTCAACATGATCCCCTATTTAGTTTGGAGAATATTAAATCTTAAGTAGTTTTTCAATGAGTAGAAATTACTTTTCTAAAAATAAAAAGATTTAAACCAAGCCTTAACCTTGTAATGTTAGAGATGATGCTAGATCATCTATAGGACCCTTGTGTGTGATGATTTCAAGTAGTTAAATATTGTTTGGTGATTGTGTACCTCGTATTTGTTCATAGACGCTAGTACCGACCAAGGATACGAGGAGGAAGGAGGATACTACGAAGAGGAAGCCAAGGAGAACTTCAACAACTGCTCTGCACAAGGCAAGCTAGTAACTATGCAAGCTTATACTGATATTGATGCAAGCTAACCCTTGCAAGATACCCTACTGATGCCACAAACGCATACTTGTGATATGACTACTATATGCCTTAAGCATATGTGATCATACCCCCTTGATAAACCCAATCCTAGTTTTATGTGCAAGCTTCTTACTTTATTTCTTTATCAAAGCTTATTTAGAGTCTACCTAAGAGTTTGGTAGATACTAGACAGTTGTGCTGAAGGTTGCATAAAGAGCATAAAATTTGGCATAAGATAGAAACCTTGATCTCAGCCTAAGACATGAGATTGAACTTAGTTAAAACCCCACTAGTTACCACCCCTCCTTAGTACTACCCCACCTGTAGATGCTAGTGCTAAGCATAAAACTCGATCAACTTTAGTTGGGAATACTTGGTGGAAAAATGGTTATGAAAACCTTGGAATGATGGATCATTCTATTGAAATGTTTTGGACATGTGTTTCCAAACACTTGATGATTTTGGTGATGAAAATGTAGAGGCATGAGCCTTAGCCCCTTTATAAAACCAATGGTTGTCTGGATGCGATACCATTCCAATTTTATCGTACAACCACAATACCCGAAGATTGGGTAGGGCTTGACTGGAAACTTATGTACCTTAGTATTAGTTCCCTCACGGCCAAGGTCTGAGCTGAGGCTACCTTGTGAAGGTTGTCCAGCTGTGCAGTACCCAATATGACAGTTGGTCATGGTTGGGAGGCCATACTCACAGGAGAGGTGCTTATACTAGGGCGTGTAATCGAAAGGTTAGGATTGATTATCCGCATACTGAGTATGGTGAATTCGGGATTTGTTCCTGACGGATGTATCTAATGTTGTGGTGAAAGTGTACAATCTCTGCAGAGTGTCAAACTATTCGAATAGCCGCGTCCGCGGTTATGGACAGTTGGAGTGGCCATACTGTTCCCCCGTCAGACTTTTCAAAATGACTTGTGAAACGAATTGAGACTTTGACTTGACCACAATAGAGTTGTGACCTGAATTACAAGATCCCACTTAGGAGTTATAAAATTGTGACTAGCTTTGGAACTTAGTAGAGATAAACCTGGCTTTTTGCAAAACAACCCTAGAGCCTAGTGTCCTATTATCCAAAAACCCCTTACCTGTTAGTATTAGTTTGCGAGTACTTAAAGAGTACTCATGGCTTTGTCCCTGGCTATTCCCATGGCTAGACTATGAAGAGGAGTACCTGGAAGATGGACCCCAGGAAGGTTACGACAACTAGGATCATCTCCCATCGTCAGCATTGCCTGTGACCCTGAAGATGGAGCTTCGCCTACGCTACCGTTATTACTACGTATTTCTCTGCTTGAAATTGTATTAAGAACTGGATCATGAGATCCCTATTTGTGTAAGAACTTATTTATCGTTGTAACGGATGATGTACTATGGTATCCAATTCTGTTATGTCTCGCAAAAATAGTAATCCTGGGATTGCGATGTATGGCATAACAGGCATCTAGGATTGAAAAATCCGGGTGTTGACAGGATACTAGGTGGCGCAAGCCCCTGCTAAACCATCCATCTCATTAAAGCCAGTCCAATCGAGTCCCATCGTGTGGACTTTGGGGTTTTATTCCCTGGTTCTGCTAGTCACACTTCTTTGAGAAGGAAGCAACATAGGCCATCGATTAACAAATGAATGGTGGATGTAGGTTGATATAGCACCGGAGACGGTGGTCTTGTATAAGACTATACCATAGACTGGACTCTTTGATCATTCTCCCCCGGCCATCACTTTCTTCTTCCTCCTGCCCCCACCTTCCTCCATATGCATTAGCCATGGCTCCCCTAAGGAGAGGAAGATCGACTGTGAGAGCGGAGAGAATGGAGATAACTTGCGGCCTTGGAGTCCCTGCTCAACCAGCTACTCATTCCCCCTGGCACAGAGACCCAATCTCTCCTAGCAATAGTTTTATTTGTAAGTTCACTTGGATCTATTATTGTTCACTGCTACTCCTTTCATCATGGGGAACTCTCGTGATGGAAAGTTTCCTATTTTACCATCCACTAAAAGAAGAGGTACAGTCCTAAACACCTCTGCTCCTCTTGATTCACCACCACTACATACTCATGCTACACACACTGCTACTACTGCTAAATATGAAACTTCTTTTGATACTCATGATGTTACTTCTACTGTGCTTGATGCGAGTGGTTCATTGGGTCCTTTCCTAGATAATACTATGGCTAGTCTAGGAAATACTGAAACTCCTAGTGAAGACACTGTTAAACCTGTTAGCTCACCTGAGTCTAGAGAGAGATACAATATTAATGATTGTTACATTGAGTTTAGTGATGAATTTATTGAAGAGTGCCAAAACACACATGGTACTAGTGCTATTAGGAGTCTCCTTGCAAGACGTACCATTATTCCTAAACTGTCCTCTAATCCTAAGTTTGCCACCTCTCCCATAGATATTAAAGATAAAGATTATGATTTCTCTCTTGATTTATCCTATTTGGACATTGTTGAGAAAGAACCTTTTTGTGGGAATGAAAATGAGAGTGTTGTGGCTCATATGAATGAGCTTTCTACTATGAGTGCTTTATTCTCTGATGATTTTAAGATGCCCAAATACTTTGTTACTAAGATCTTCCCCTTTTCACTAAAAGGAGAAGCTAGGGCTTGGTTTAATAGATTACCTCCTGGTTCCATTGATAGCCTTGATTGTTTGATTGCTTCTTTCTTCCAGAAATATTCCTTCTAGTGCTATACATGCTGCCTTGCAGAGACTTTTTGATTTTAAATAGGGAGAAGAAGAGAAATTTCCTGAGTCATGGACAAGGTTCTATTCCTTGATTCATGCACATCCTAGATGTCCATTGCCTAAAATTGAGGTTCTTAATATTTATTATAATGGACTAACTGATGATTCTAGGACATACCTAGATGGCTTTCCTGATTGTGTTTTTAGGAAAAGAACTCTTACAGATGCTGAAGAATTAATGGCTAAAATAAGCAAGAATTATGATGATTGGACTTCAACTGAGCTAAATACACCTGAGCCTATTACTCCTGAACCAGTGGTGCCTGAACCAGATCCAATACCAACACCAAAGAAGAGGGGAGTTATTGCATTAAATGGTGAAGTGATGAAGGAAGCTAAGAAGTGTCTAAAGGAGAAAGCTGAAGATGTGAAGAATCTACCTCCTGTAGATGAATTATGTAAGCCAATTCCCCACTCATCTACTATTGAGGTACACTCTCTCCAACACTTTGATGAAGGGGATATTTCTTATGGTAAGCCTCCTGATCAATGTTTAGAGGAACTTGACATTTTTATTGTTAAATAAGGTAATTTTAATAAACAAGTTCATAATCATTTATTGGAAAACTCTAGAGCTATTAAAGAGTTGAAAGATATTGTGGAAAGAACTTCTAATGATATTAAAATTCTTTGTAAACACTTTCAAATGGTTTAAACTCAAATTGGTCAACTTGCTAAGGTACAAAAGGATATGCTAGTTAATGCCTCAGGAGATAAACATGCTTATGGAATTAGAACTAGGAGTGGTATAACTACTCAATATCCTTTATATCCTGAAGGAAACCCTAAAATAATTCAGCAGGACTCTCAGCTAGGTGAAAGTAGTGGTAGTCCTTGTAAGAGAAAGAAAAAGAAACATAAAATAGTTGAGGAACCACTTGAACCTGGTGTAGATCCTAATAGTATATCTGTCTCTGATGCTGAAACTAAGAGTGGTAATGATAAAAATGATGCTCCTGATAAGGAGGAAGTTGAGGAAGAACCCGAGAAGCACACTAAGAATACTAGGTACACTAAGGAAGATTTTATTGCTAATAAACATGGTAAAGAGAGAGAAACACAAGTCAAAGGAGGAAGAACACTACAACAAGTTTTGTGATTGGATGAAACCTTTATTTTTGCAAATTCCCTTGACTGATGCTATTAAGTTGCCTCCTTATTCAAAGTATATGAAGGATATTGTCTCTAATAAAAGGAATATTCCTAATGAGGAGATTTCTACTTTGCTTGCTAATTATTCCTTCAATGGTAAGGTTCCAAAGAAACTTGGTGATCCAGGTATACCAACTATCCCTTGCACTATTAAAAAAATTAGGTTAGAACTGCTTTATGTGATTTGGGAGCTGGAGTTAGTGTTATGCCTTTTTCTCTCTATAAGAGACTCTAGCTAGAAAAATTGATACCAACTGATATATCTTTGCAAATGGATGATAAGTCAACTACTATTCCTATTGGTATATGTGAGGATGTTCCTGTTCAAGTGGCTCATAATTGCTTGGTTTTAACTAATTTTGTTATGCTTGAAATGCCTAAAGATGATAATATGTCTATTATTCTGCAGGTGCTGTCATCAATTGTAATCAAGGAAAAGTAACTTTTAATATTAATGACAAAGAGCATACTGTTTATTTACCCAAGAAGGTTGCTAAAATCTATTGCCTAAACTCCATTGAAAATATTGAGAGCATCAAGGTTGGAGAAATTTATTGTCCCATTCCACAAGAAAGTTTTGAAACTATTATGATTGGGACCATTTCTATCAGCATTGAGGTAACATAATAACTTTGTGGAATACAAAGTTTTGTTTCATATAAGATTGTTTTGGTAACAAGACATGATCAACCTTGTTAACAAAATGATTTTAATGAACAAAATAATGTTTTCATTGTGGTTATACTTGCTCCCTTTTACTTTTCTCCTTCCTAGTTTTGATTTTTCTCTTGTTAGCTTTAGTTTTGCTAGTTGTTTGCTTGCTAGAGTGTCTTAGAACTTCTGTAGTTTTGGTTTTGGTTTTGGTTTGTTTTTGCTTCTTCTAAAAAAATCTTTTCTGCGAGAAAATCAATTTTCATACCCTAAAAATTGGCCAAAAATAAAGTTTCCCGAAAAATTCCAGAAAATTCATAATATTTTTTGTGGTGGGAATGGTCACGGCAGATGCTGCAATCGGCAGCGAGTAGTAGAGCGAGGGGCAAGGGCGGCCAGCCATCTGCGGTGCGAGATGAGGGCGGAGACACAGGGTTTACCCAGGTTCGGCCCCCCGGAGGGTAAAGACCTACTCCTGCTAGATTGTATTATGATGGTGGTACAATGGGCGAGCTCGGCGGCTAGGCGGCGAGTCGCTTGGGTGTATGATGGAACGTATCTCTACACGCCCTGTAGGGAGGTTTATATAGACTCACCTCCCGTAGGGTTTACATATCTTAACCGAATCAGTTAAGGCTTTGGTACTCATTTAACCTAATCCGACTAGGCCTATCTACTCGCCTGGGCCTTCAGCTTCCAGTCGCTTGGATCCACACCGGGCCTTGATCCAGTCGCCGTCTTGCAGGCCCACTCGCCAGTTCCTGGGCCAGTCGAAAACGTCCTGCTGGGTATACCCCGGTAGGCATATCCCCATCAGTAGTCCCCGAGGCCGTCGTCGATTGGGCGCAGGTGGTTGCTGGAAGTCGGAGTATACGGCTTTCAACGCGGACATCCAGTCGAATTGGTGGCGGGCTCCTGTATAAAGGAGGAAACCTGTCATTCTGGTCGCAGCTTTGGCGATTGGATCGGCGAAATATTTGGTCACTATTCGTAGTGATCGGGTCGGCGAGCCGAGTGGCTGAAGTTGGACCATCAAACGCAGTCAAACTAGCCGTTGGGGTAATCCAACGGTAACTTTTGGCGTAATCACCGCGTAGTAATGGCTCCCTGATTTGGCGGGTAACAACCGCTATATAAAGGGAATGGTAGGCGATCGGAGAACCACCTCCTCGTCATTTCCCCCGATTGCGTGCACCTTCGTTTTCCTCCGCATCGCGATCCAGCCGAACCGAAATCCTCCGACCCCCACGAACCCTTCCGCCGATGCCCCCCTCCACCGAGCCATGGGGCAGGTCCAAATGCACGAGGGCGCAACTGGCGTCCTTCGAGGAGGCCGAGATCCTGCGTGCCGGCAGGTGGTGCATCCCTGCAGCCGGAGAGGTGACTCTGGACCCGCGCGAGGGAGAGTTCGTCCTCTTCACCAGCCACCTAGAGCGGGGGCTGGGTTTCCCAACATCTCTTTTCTTCCGGCGCTTCTGCGCCTTCTACGGGATCCAACTGTCGGACCTGGGCCCGCACAGCATCGAGCAGCTCGCCATTTTCGTTGCGTTCTGTGAGTGCTACCTGGGCTGCAGGCCCTACTTCCCCCTGTGGCAAGATCTATTCCACGGGCGGATCAGTCGCGGGGAAGCGGGCGGCCCAATGCTCGCTGCGGGCGGCCTGACGTTTCAGCTAAAATCGAAGGCTTCCTTCTTTGATCTGATGCTACCCGCCAAGGCGGCGTGTGAATGGAAGAAGTCTTGGTTTTATGTCACCGAGGCGACTCCGGACGGCGAGGTGGCGATCCCGAGATACTCCGCCGACCGGCCTGAACCACGTCGACTCCAAGTCGGCAAGCTTCCAACAGACCAGCGGATGGTTGTGGATGAAATGCTCCAGACCATCCGCGGCCTGAAGAAGAGGGGTCTCCAGCCCATCAATTTGTACAACTGCTGGCTCGGGCGGCGACTCGTCCCCCTGGCCTGCCGCGACCACTACATGTATGAGTACGCAGGCCGGGAGGACTCGACGAAGTCCTGCCTCGTCGAGTGGCAACTCGAGGATTACCTCCTGGCACTGAAGAAGATCACCCAGGCAACGTACCTCGACGCGAAGGCTGGGGTCGCCCCCTACACCGCGAACCATCCAGCCCCAACGGTAAGTCATCTTTCTGTCATTTGCAGTCGCAATTAAGTGCGGTCGCGGTCATACTGATGTTGTTTATGCCTATTGCAGCTATTTCAAGTGGTGGAAGGGTGGCTTCCGCCCGCGGACGATGTGAATTCGAGTTCATCTGTCCAGGAAGTGGGAGAATCGCCTCCAGCAAGGTGAGGCATCGAGAGTGACAGGAGCGGCGACGACGATGAATCCGACGAAGAAGTCGCCCCAATGGTCCGGAAAACACACGGACAGCGGCAGCGTGAGCTCGAAGCGAGCAAAATCCTCGAGCGTCATGACGATGACGACGACGAGCTCCCCGAGCACACCTCGCGTCGCGAGGCCACTCCATCTAAGAAGAAGAAGAAGAAGAAGGAGGTGAAGGCCCCTCCAAAGAAGAAGACGAAGCCAGCGAAACAGGCGTCTCCGCCTCATTCGCCAAGCAACTCCGACGCCACCCGCCTGGCCAAGGGAGAAACTCCACAGACGACGAGGGCGCCGAATATCACCGCCGTCCTGAGTGAGGTGCCTCTGGCCTTGATGCCTCCGCCGTTCACCCCAGTCTCTGGGTAGGGGGCCGCTCCGGTCGCGGTAGCTTCGCCGCCCAAGGATGCTCCTGTCGAAAATGTTTCGGAAGCTCCAGTCGCGGCCTCGACAACGAAGAAACCGTCCGTGTCTTGGGCACGCGATGTCCTGGAGATGGGCCTCAGTCGACGACTGGGCCCCGAATTGGAGAAGCCGGCCGGCATCCGCACGGGGCTGCGGTTCCTACCGGTCGCCAAGTGAGTTTTATTCACCTGTCTTTTGTTTTTCATTGTACTCGGACCACTTGCTCATGTGATTAATTGGTAGGACTGGAGCCAAGAAGATAGGTCACCCGACCATGGCCAAGGTGCCACCAGTCGTCAGCGAGGAGGATCCCTCCCGGAAGAGGAAAGCGGACGGGATCGTCGCCCCCGCGGATAGTGCCAAGAATATCAAGGGCGACGAAGTTGTCACGGTATCTGACGACACGGCGATCGCACCGAGTGAACCCGTGGCAGAGGCGGCCTTGACGACCAAGGAGGGTGCTCCCTCATCTAGAGCATCCGAGCCGGCCTCCTTTGGTGCCGGTGCATCCATCGCAACCTTCCCACGCTTCATGGCCAAAGCGGCTACAGCGAGTGGTACCTCGCCCTCGAGCCGCGCGCCTGGGGTCATCGACACGGAGGTCGAGCAACATCGAGGGCACACGCCATCTCTCCTCGCATCTGTGGATGCGATACAACTTCATGGTATGCTTGGCGCAGCCATCCAGGTATGTCCAGTCCCCGAGGATCAGGCCGCTGTATTGCAGCGGTCTGATTCTTCTAGTGTCTTGCTTTTATTTTCGCGTCCAGTCCCCGAGTGCGCGCGCACTGAATTTCAGCGGGTGGGCACTTAGGATTTTTGATTGCCAGTCCCCGAGTGCGCACTCGCTGAATTTTAGCGGGTGGGCACTTAGGATTTTTGATTGCCAGTCCCCGAGTGCGCACACGCTGAATTTCAGCGGGTGGGCACTTAGGATTCCGCTGTTGCTAACTGTTTGTCTTGTGTTCAGGGTTTGCAGCGCGAGTCAGCCGACCGGCTCGCTGCAAAGCGTCATGTGGAGAGGGAGCTGGCCGCGTCCAAGAGGCGAACAAGGGGCTCCAGGCGACTGCTGTGAAGGCAGAGGAGGTCCGCCAGGGCCTCGTCCCAGCGACTGAGTTGGCGGCAGCTCAAACTGCTTTAAGCTCAGCTGAGGAGCGGATCGCCCACCTTGAGCGCGAGCTGAAGGAGGCGAGGGAGGAGGCAGCTTTGGCGGATGGGCGAGCCAAGGCTTCCGTTACAGCCACCGCTGAGGAGCGTAAGGTCTCCGACGCCCTTGTTGCTGGGCTTCATGATGACTACACCTCTCTTCAGAGCTTCATCATGGATTTATCCCGTCCCTTGATTGGTGAGTGTGCCTTCCTGTGCCTGTAACGTTTGCATTGTGTACTCTTTGATGTACTCACTGTCGCTTTCTGTCCGCAGGTTGAATCATTGACAGCGCGGAAGAGGCGAGTTTGTTCGACGCACGGCAATGTGTGGCCACGCTGGTCGACTCGGCCACGTTGTCGACGACGTGCATACGGGCGTATCTCCAGGAAATGTCGCCCACGGAGGTGATTCCCAGCGACCTCGTTGAGGTGTGGCGATACTTGGAGAAGGCGCCGTCGGTCGTCGAATTCATGACGCGATTGGCATTCCGACGTGGAGCGGCGATGGCGCTTAGCCTTGGGCTCGCTCACTTCCTGGAGGACTTCGATCTGGACGACGTGACGAGTGGCTACCCGTCGTCGACCGGCTCGGTGGAGATTTCCGAGGTGCTGAAGCTGACGGACCGCGCCGCGGTATACTCCGAGCGCGTCTGGGCGATGGGCGACCTCCTTCCTTATCAGGAGACGGTCATCGCGCCCAACGACCCTGAGCCGCAGCGCCGGGACTTCAAGATCGAGCAACCCTTCCGTGCAGCGATGGCGGGTGAGCTGACGACGTACCCGTCAAACCCGTACACTCCCTTCATTCGCAATCGCAAGGGTGGTGGCGATTCGTCGTCGAAGCCTGCGGAGTAGAATATTGTGCCCTGGGGCGTTAGTGATAGTGCTGCCATTGGGCATACTTTGTAATTTGTAACGCTTGCGACATGCTATTAATGAAATATCGTGTTGTTTTGTGAATTTTTGTGTGTCTCTGATTGAGGTTTGAACGAGTCCCCGAGCGCGTCCGCCCTTTTTTATGGGGTTTACCTCGTTTGTTATGTGTTTGCGGTTTTGAATATTTTGTTTATTGGGGTCGACTCGCCCGAAATCGGAGAGCCAGTCGCAAGGCGACTCCCATAAGTGCTCTGTACTTCACCGTTTTCCCTTGCGCGAACGAGGTCGGGTTGCCGAGTCCCCGAGCGTGGTACTTGGTTGTTCTAGGCGCGACTCGAGGGTGGGTGAGGACTTGGCGCGTTATGGTGAGCGCATCGCTCCTGCCTGGCCTGTTGGGTCAGTCGTGTGGCGAGTCCTGGGCATGCTCTCGTACTTGGCGTTTTTCCCTAGCTGCTCGTGCTGGACTGGTCGTCAGTCCCTGAGCGTGGTACTTGGCTGTTCGAGTCGCTATGTCGAGGATGCGGAGGATCATGGTCACTGTGAGAAGCGAAGGCAGTTGTCTGGGCTCGTAGAACCAGTCGAGCTAGGCGACTCCAATGGGGCTCCGGGTAGGCGTTTTTCGTGGACGTTACAAGACCTTGGGAGACCCAGTGCCCTTGTAACGCACTACTTGGCCGTGCCGATCGCTGTACCAGAGGTTGACTTCTGCGGTTAGCTTGACGCTGTTATTACGAGTGCGAGTGGCACAAGACATGGGGAGTAAGCGCAATTTGCGGTAACCAATTCTTTTTTATTTCATAGCTACTGGAGGATACATATGTGGGGTTCTAGGAGTATAACTTCCGTAGGAGGTTTACATTCCATGGTCGCTTGACATCGAGTTTGCCGTCCCCGCGGACGTCGATGAGGTAGTAGGCGTCGTTGCCGAGTACTCGCCCGATGGCGAATGGTCCCTCCCATGGGGGGGAAAGCTTGTGCATGCCTTTCTTGTCCTGGATGAGGCGCAGCACCAGGTTGCCTTCTTGGAAGGTGCGAGTTTTCACCCGCCGGCTGTGGTAGCGGCGGAGTCCTTGCTGGTAGATGGCGGTGCGTGATCGAGCGAGGTCGCGTGCCTCGTCGAGTTGATCGATTACATCCTGACGTGCGAGTTTGTTCGCAACCTCCGTGTAGTGGACGACCCTTGGCGAGTCGTGCTCGAGGTCGGTGGGCATGACTGCCTCGGCGCCATACACCATGAAGAAGGGGGTGAACCCTGTCGACCTGTTGACCGAGGTACGGATGCCCCAGATGATGGAGGGTAGCTCCTCGAGTGGTACTTGGAGCTGCGGCTTCAGGCCGTGGAGGATGCTCTGGTTGGCCCGTTCTGCCTGGCCGTTGGACTCCGGGTGGGCGACTGACGCGAGGTCGAGCCGGATGTGGTGTTCCTCACAGAATTCGGCCATGGCTCCTTTGGCGAAGTCCGTGCCGTTGTCCGTGATGATGCTGTTTGGGAACCCGTAGCGATATATGAGCTTGCATAGGAATTTGGTGGCGGTCTTCCCGTCGCATTTCCGGACTGGCTTGGCCTCCACCCACTTTGTGAATTTGTCGACCGCGACCTAAAGGTGGGTGTAGCCGGAAGGGGCCTTTTTGAAGGGGACTACCATATCCATACCCCACACGGCGAATGGCCAGGTGATGGGGATTGTCTTGAGCGCTGAGCTCGACACGTGTGTCTGGTTGGCGTACTTCTGGCACCTAGCGCACCGCTGGACGATGTCAACGGCATCAGCGTGTGTGGTGGGCCAGTAGAAACCGTGTCGCATAGCCTTGGCGACCAGAGAACGGGCGCCGGCGTGGTGGCCGCAGTCGCTGGAGTGGATGTCGTGGAGGATCTTGCGTCCTTCGGCGGGTTGGACGCAGCGTTGGAACACGCCGGTCACGCTGCGCTTGTGGAGCTCGCCGTCGATGAGGGTGAAGGATTTGCATCGGCGTGCAATCATCCGGGCGTCCGTCTCGTCTGTCGGCAGGGTGTCGGCCTCTAGGTAGGCGACGTACGGCTGGGTCCAGTCGTCTGGCTCGGCGACGAGTGCGACCAGGGCTGCCTCTGGTTGCAGCGGGACTACGATGTCGATGTCCCTTGGGGGCGAGACTGATGGATTGGTGATCGTGTCGAGGAAGACGCCAGCGGGTGGGGCGAGTCGAGCCGACCCGATGCGAGATAGTGCGTCAGCCTCCTCGTTCTTCCGCCTGTCGATCCACTCGACTGAGTAACCTGCGAAGTGTCCCCCCAGCTGGTCTACTGCTTGGCGGTATGCCGCCATGGTAGGAGAGACGGCGTCGCAGGTGCCAGCGACTTGCCCAGCGACGAGGTCGAAGTCTCCGTAGCAGCGTAGGCGGTTGACGTTCATCTCCTTGGCAGCTCGCATGCCGTGGAGTAGTGCCTCGTACTCGGCCATGTTGTTGGTGAAGGGGGTGAAGTCGAGGCAGAGAACGTAGCGGAGCTTGTCGCCCTTTGGTGAAGTCAGCACGATCCCTGCTACTGCGCCGTCCGTGTTCTTGGAGCCGTCGAAGTGTAGGCTCCAGTAGTGGAGGTATGGCAGCTTTTCTGGCTGCTGGGCCTCTTCCCAGTCGGCGATGAAGTCCGCTAGAGCCTGCGACTTGATCGCTTTTCGTGGCTCGTATTTGATGTTGTGGACGCCGATCTCGACGGCCCACTTAGCGACTCGCCCGGTCGCCTCGCGGTTGCGGATGATGTCCTGCAACGGTGCTGAGGAGACGACCGTGATTGGGTGCTCCTGGAAGTAGTGCGGTAGGCGCCGCTGTGCTCTAAAGACCACGTATACCAGTTTCTGGTATTGCGGGTACCACTGGCGCGACTCGGTGAGGACCTCGCTGATGTAATACACCGGTCGCTGTACCGGGCGCTCCTTGCCTTCCTCTGGCCGCTCGACGACCATGACGGCGCTGACGACGCGCTCGGAAGCGGCGACGTAGACCAGCATGGGTTCTTTGTCGGCGGGGGCGGCGAGTAGCACCTTCTTGAGGTCGCGGAGCGCGTCGTCCGCCTCCTTGTCCCACTGGAAGGTGGGGTTCTTGCGCATCAGGTGGTATAGGGGCATCGCCTTTTCGCCCAGGCGGGGGATGAAGCGACTGAGAGCCGCTACTCGCCCGGCCAGCTTCTGGACGTCGCGCAGGCACTCGGGTTTGCCGAGTCGAGCGATCGTGTCTATCTTGGTGGGGTTCGCCTCGATCCCGCGCTTGGAGACAACGTACCCCAGTAGTTGTCCTGCTGGTACATCGAAGGTGCACTTGCCTGGGTTGAGCTTTATCTTGTATTTCCGCAGGTTGGCGAATGTTTCCGCCAGGTCGGCGCGTAGATCGCCCTGGAGAGCGGACTTTACGACCACGTCGTCGATGTAGACGTGGATGTTGCGGCCAATTTGGCTAACGAGGCACTCCTGCATGCACCGCTGGTAGGTCGCCCCAGCGTTCTTGAGGCCGAAGGTCATGGCGGTGTAGCAGAAGGCTCCGAATGGCATGATGAACGCCGTCTTCTCCTCGTCCTCAACGGCCATTTTGATCTGGTTGTACCCAGAGTAGGCGTCGAGGAAACACAGCGACTCCGAGCCCGCGGTGGAGTCGATTATTTGGTCGATCCGCGGGAGGACGAACTGCTCCTTCGGGCAGGCGCTGTTCAAGTTTGTGTAGTCGATACACATCCTCCAGGTCCCGTTCTTCTTCTCGACCAAGACGGGTTTGCCAGCCACTTGGAGTATTTAATTGGCCGGATGAAGCCTGCAGCGAGTAGATGCTGCACCTCCTCGGCGATAGCTCGGCGGCGCTCTTCATTGAAGGGCCGCAGCGACTGCTTGACGGGTCGCACTTTGGGGTCGGCGTTTAGTTTGTGGTCAGCGAGCTCCCTAGGGACACCAGGAATGTCAGAGGGCTTCCATGCGAAGATGTCCCTGTTCTCACGGAGGAACTCGATGAGCGCGCCTTCCTAGGCTGGGCTCATGCCCGTCCCGATCGTCACCGTCTGGCTGGAGTCGCCTGGGACCAGTTCGACGGTGCGGGTGTGCGTCGTTGCCTTGAAGGCTGAGGTGTTTGCGCCCTCCGAGTTGGGCTTCTTGAGTATGGTGGGGTCGTCGTTGTTGACCCCGCTCGCGTACTTGGCGAGCTCGTCGGCGTGGTTGGTTTCTGCCGCGATGACGGCGTCAGCGAGTTCGGCTCCTTTGGCCTCGCACTCGGCGACCATGTCGGGGTCGCCGTTGATGGTGATGACGCCGCACGGCCCGGGGAGCTTCATTGCTTTGTATGCGTAGTGGGGTGCTGCCATGAATTTGGCGAACGCCTGGCGCCCCAAGACGCAGTGGTAGGGGCTGTCGAAGGGTACCAGCTCGAAGACGATCCGCTCGGTGCGGAAGTTTGCTGGTGTGCCGAAGGTGACGGGAAGCGTGACCTTGCCGATCGGGTACGCCTTCCGACCAGGGACGATGCCGTGGAACGTGGTGTAGGTCGTCTCGACCATCGACTGCGGGAGCCGCAGTCGCCTGAAGGTGTCCAGGTATAGGATGTTGATGGAGCTGCCGCCGTCCATCAATGTCTTGGGGAAATAGTAGTCTCCCACCTTGGGCTTGACTACTAGGGTGACTAGGCCAGGGTAATCGATGCGTGGCGAGTGGTCCTGGCGGCTCCAGGTGATGGGCCACCACGTTGAGGAACTGGGGAACGTCCAGCTGGGCCACCGCGTTGACGGCGATGGTGCGGGCGATGACCTTCTTCTCGCGCTTTGTGTTGAAGCCTGTGAAGGTGTGGAGCGAGCCGGCCACATTGCCGAATTTTCCGCCGTTTGGCGGGTTGTTATCGGGGTCCTCCCGCGCTCGCCGTGCCTTCTCAATCTCCCCGAGAGTGTGGCAGTCGGCGGTCGTGTGCGTGGCGGGCTTCCCTTCCCTGCTGTGAAACGCACAAGGTTGGTTAAGGAGTGTCGCGGGGTCGAACCTTGGTTTCTCCTTGTAGTTGCCGCCGTCGCGGCGTTGCCCTCCGTCGCGGCGGAAGCTCTTGGGCTCGCGCTGCGTGTGCCCGGCGTTGGCGACGAAGTTGACTCGCCCGTCATTGCGGCGCTTGCCAGTGAGGCGAGTGTTGCTGTAGCGTAGGTCGGACCGCCGTCCGTTGTCGTTGCCGCTAGTGCGGCGTTGGCCTCCCGACTCATCGTCGGTTTCCTGGTTTGGATCTTCCTCCGCGTACCGTTTGGCGATCTCGAGGAGGTCCGGTATGTTGTCGAGCGTGCGAGAATGTCGCTTGAGCTTGGCGACCAAGGGCTCTTAGCGGCACGAGGTCTTGAAGCAATGGATCGCGATGTCCGGGTGGATGCCGACCGCGTTGTACCATAGTTCTTGCCACCGCTGGACCCAGTTGCGGGTCGACTCGCGGGGTCCCTGGACGCATCGCTCCAGGTCCTCGATGGCGGTGGCACGGGTGTAGGAGCACTCGAAGTGCCTGACGAAGGCGTCGCGCATCTCCTCCCAGGAGTCGATGCTATCCTGGGGGAGGGTGTTGATCCACTGCCTGCACGTCCCCTCCATCATCAAGGGGAGGTAACGGGCGGCTAGCAGGTCGGTGTGGCCAGCGATCCCCATCGCCATGAGGTACGTATCCAGCCACACGGAGGGGTCGTACGAAGGGTCGTACTTCTCTATTTCCTTCGGCGCCTTGAAGTTCACTGGGTATTTTTCGCCTCGGATCATCGGTTCGAAGCACCTGGGCCCGAGTCAGCTTAGCGACCCCATCGGCTCGCTGTCGCGGCGATTGGTTAGGGTGTGTTGCAAGTCGTCGGGCTGGCGTGCACGCCAGCTTTGGTTGTTGATGATGTGGGTGCGGGCGTCGATGGGCTGACCATTGGGGGCGACGAAGTTATTCACTGGCCTAGGGTCGTTGGTGGAGAGTGCCGCGTTCGCGGGTCGATGTTGGAGCTGCAATGGCTCTGGTGGCGAGCAGTTGAGGGTGTTTGCCGCCAGTGGGCGGCCGCTTGAGGCCGCTCTGCTGCCTGAAGAACGCGAGTACACCCGACCCTGCGAGGCGGCGCCTGCGTTTTGCTGCTCGACCGCCTTTGCGAGCAGGGCCCTGACATACTGGATCTGTAGGGCACCGTCACCAGTGGCCGAGATGTTATCGGCCGCTGCTCGGCCCGCCACGAGGTTGTCCATCGGGGTGGAGAACAGTGGTAGGCCATTCGCGTCTCTCTCCCGTGAGGAGACCACTATCCGCGGTTGATCCGTGGGAGGTGTGCGGTTGGGTGGAGGTGGGGCGCCATTCGCCGTCGACCCTGGTGGGGGCCGGGCGCTTCCTCCTGGCGGCGCGTTCTCGCAGATCGCACGTTTGACCACGCGGGCCGGGTCGTTCTCGTCGTCGAAGTTCAGGGCACGCCCCTGGACTGTGGGGTTCAGGCGCGACCTGATTCGCTGCTGGTGGTAGCGCGACAGCTCCTGCTCCGTCACCTGCTCGAGGCGAAATTTTTCGCGCTCGGCTTGCTCCTTGCGGACTGCCTCCGCCAGCTTCAGGCGGAGTTCCTCGAGCTCCGTTGCCGTGGCGTTAGGAGGGATCGGGGTGGAGAAGGGATCCTTCGGCGGATCGGTGCCAGTTGCCATGTAAGTCGCGGCGTGGCGACCGGTCCCGTCACGGAGATCGGCGGAATTTTCCGACCCGAAGTCGAAGTCGAAGATCCCAAGGATGGAGGGATCCTCGAAGTCTCCCAAGTTGGAGACCTGAGTGATGGAGCCCGCGGGCGAAGCCACGGTGATGGATCCGGCGAGTGATGTCGGGGTCGTTGAGTCGGCGTCGTCGTTGAGGGCCGCGTCTTCCGCGGCCACGGAGTCTTCGGCCACGTTGCTACGGGACGAGTTGTACTCGGAGGCCAGGCGATGGATCGTGCGGACCTGGCTCTCGGAGAGCCGATCGCGTGGCGGCGACTCGTGACGGCGACTCGCGGATGCGAGCCGAATCCTCCGAGACGATGACGTCGGTGAGGCCGACGAAGAGGCTGATCGTGCCGACCGGCAAGATCATGCTGTGTGTGACGGGTCGCGCCGCCGGGACGTAGCTGCTCGGCAAGATCTGGAGCATCTCGCCGATCACTATCATGCGGCCGGTGGCGATCGTCTCATTGATGGGCAGATTGGATCTCGCCGCAGAACACCGACCAGAACGAATAGGCCCCACGGTGGGCGCCACTGTCGTGGGAATGGTCACGGCAGATGCTGCAATCGGCAGCGAGTAGTAGAACGAGGGGCAAGGGCGGCCAGCCATCTGCGGTGCGAGATGAGTGCGGAGACACAGGGTTTACCCAGCTTCGGCCCCCCGGAGGGTAAAGACATACTCCTGCTAGATTGTATTATGATGGTGGTACAATGGGCGAGCTCGGCGGCAAGTCGCTTGGGTGTATGATGGAACGTATCTCTACACGCCCTATAGGGAGGTTTATATAGACTCACCTCCCCTAGGGTTTACATATCTTAACCGAATCAATTAAGGCTTCGGTACTCGTTTAAGCTAATCCGACTGGGCCTATCTACTCGCCTAGGCCTTCAGCTTCCAGTCGCTTGGATCCACACCGGGCCTTGATCCAGTCGTCGTCTTGCAGGCCCACTCGCCAGTTCCTGGGCCAGTCGGAAACGTCCTGCTGGGTATACCCCGGTAGGCATATCCCCATCATTTTTTTCCTCGAAAAAGAGGCAGAGGGACACCTGGAGTGACCCAGCCCCCCCCTAGGCCAGCACACCCCCTGATGGCGCGGCTATCCCCAAGGGAGCGCCTGGCATGGGTGTGGCCCACCTATGGCCCTCCAAGGTGTCTCCTCCCATCCATCTTCTTTCTCTCTCCCGAATAACACCGGAAAACTTTCTCAAGCTCGAGTTCTTGCTGTTCTTGCTCCCGATTTTCGATCTCCTTGCTCAGCCCATCTTTGCTACTGATTTTTGGAGGGATTGCTCCTTGGTATGTGCCTCATATGCTTGGCCAATTAGATTTGTGATTGGTAGATTGTATCTTGAGTTTTTTTATGCTATAGGTGTCAGGTTGTGTGAGCTTGCATGCTTGTTCTATGCTTAGAGATTTCATTTTGATGCATGTGTAGCCCTCTAGCAAGTTCCTATAGTAGTTTCTCATCATTTATCAACTTGGAAATCACTTGGTTTGATGTTTTCTAAAAATTTCAGAAAGGAAGATGAGTGCATACCCACTAAATCTATATGATTTGATGGTACCTAAGCCAATGAAAGTTCATCATGAGGAAGGAGTCTTCCTTCCATATATCCATGCCCTGAATTTTTGAGAGCCGCGGGGATCTTCCAAGATTTGCAAACTATGATTACCAATGTAGGGTTGAAACACTTTGTTGAAGGGGAACATTTTAAATATGTTAAGCTAACCATGGCTGTGGTGCAGGACTTCTGGTTTACTTGGTCCTCATGGTCCATTATAAAATCTACAATCTAGTTGTCGACCTACCTTTTGCTGATTTCTGTGCAGCGATTAGAGTACCTCATTGGGGATCTTATGAGAAGATCAAGGAGAGGCCTGAGTCACTTATGGATTTATATGCTGAAATTTTCCAAGGTTTCGACTTCTTGAAGGGAAGTGGTAAAATTCGGAACATTCAGTTCCCATCCTTTAGATATTTTGCCTATTTCATTACCAAGTGTCTTCTTGCTAGAAAGATTGCTAGAAAGTTATCTTCTTTTGATCTAGGTTTTATCACAGCTACTTTGAATAGGTATAGATCTTATAACCTGGGTGCTTTGACAGCTTATCATCTTACCACTAACCGCGAGAAGGGTGGAATCTGTGGAGGTCTCATCGCCTCTAGGTTGCTAGCTTTCCATGGTTTAGAGCCTCACCATTCAGATTATCAGTTCCCCATAGAGAGGCTTGATCTTGACTCCATGGTTCAGCATAATTTTGTTTCTTTTAGGGCTACTGTGATAAGTTTACCGTATGAATTATCTTTTGCCAAGCATGGTTGGAGAGGGGGTAGGACCGAGAAAGTAGTTTATTTGCCTGCACCTGTTATGTTTAATTTTGATAACATGCAAGGATGGTCGCTCACGGAGGAGGAGTTTGACACATATGTGGCGGATATCTCCCAGCCAGAGGAGAGTATTGGAGAGGATGCTAAAGATGATTCGATTCAGCCCTCCAACTTGGGAGAGTCTTCATACCAGCAGCCCACTTATGATTGGGGCGCGTCTTCTTCTTCATGGCAAGCGCCTGACTATGATCATTCCTATGATGACCCACCAGCTTGGGTTACTACCCGTGCTATTGAGCCCCACTTAGGCTAAAAGCCTAAGCTTGGGGGGGAGGTACACCAACATCACACTCATCTATATATCATGTTCCGTCGGTTCATTGTATATCCATGTTTCGCTTTCTTTTTGGTTTTTGTTTCTGCTTTCTCAAAACACAAAAATACCAAAAATATTTTCATTGTTTCTCTTGGTTTGTTTGTTTGCTTTTTATCTTTGGTTTTCCTTAAAAGAAAAATATTTTGCTTTGTTTGCTTTTACTTTGTTTGGTTTTGCTTTGTTTGGCTTGCTTTAAAAAATCGAAAACACCAAAAATATTTGTTGTTCTTCTTTGGTTTTGTGAGTTCTTTGCATGGTTCAGCCGTCCTCAGTGGATTTTGGTTTCATGTTATTATTCAAGTCACACAAGTGAAGGGCAATAATGAAGATTAAGACAACTTGAGGTGTGGTAAGAGGCTGGTAACAAACTCTATTTTGTTTTCATTTTTGTACATATACTCATCATGGTGAGCATGCTTAGTCTGTTCATGTAAGGTGTATGTTATTTATGGATGCTTAGTAGTTCTTCCTTGCTTGTGATTAGCTCCAGCTTACTAATAGTTTGCAGCATGTCATATGAATGTTTTCTTGCATTGTTCTATTCATAACTTGGTATGATATTGTGGTATCCTCCTCTGAATGTTTCATGTGAATCGACTTCGCACATGCTCATGCATGCATATGACTAAACAAATGTTAGTAAGCCTCGATGATTTATTTTGCCTCAGAGTTCTTGTATCACTTTCATGCCATAATTAGTCCTGTTTTGTTGCAAGCATGATGGACAATTATTGCTCTCTTGTTTGTCACTCCCTCTCTATTGCTAGCCTTCACTTGAACTAAGTATGAGCTCTACTTGTGCATCCAACTCCACAAAACCAATATTGCCAACAGTGTCCACCATACCTACCTATTAGCATCATTTTCTATTCAGTGCATATTCAGTATCCCTTGTTTTCTTCCAAATAAAATGTTTGACTGTTTTGAGAAAGTTAGTTAGTAAAGCTCTCACGAACTTGATGGCACACTTTTTTCCTTGCACTTAATAAACCTGAACCATTGTGACTGTCCATGAAAGTTATATGCTTTCAAAATATAGGTTGGGAGTTAGCAGAACTGTGCTGTCACGGGGAACGCTTTCAACACTTATGGATACATATCCAGTTGATATCATGCTCTTTTGTTTGCGGATGTCGTCGGTGTGAAATAAAAGGGGAGCTTGTGAGTTCATGGAGTTGTATATATGTGTTAGAGAAACGCTTGGGCCGCTAGCCTAAGCCATGCCTAATCATGGTGGAAACTTGCAGCATAACCATAATGAGCAATCTGTGAAGAATCCTCAATAAAAACCAAATAGCAAATAAAAAGATTGTTGAGATGCTCATTGTCTGCTTGCCTTGTCATTTTGATCACGGGATAGCTCATGTATCACGTGCAAGGGGTACCCCGTTGGCGGTTCTCTATGATATGCATGTATTTACAATGATAATAACTTACAGGTAACTAAATTTGAGTAGCATGCGGAGCAGCCCTCGTACTCAAGGGACATGAGATTTCTAGTTTATGGTCTGTCAAGCATATAACTCATATTGGACCTCACTTTCACCTTAACCATATAAAGATGCCTATGATAGGGGCAATGAGAGCTCAAAGCTAATGAGTACCTTATTTTCAGCATTTGGAAGCCTTTCAAACTTTTCAAAACCTTTTCACTTCCTTGTTGAGTCACCACTTATTCTATGAGCACCTTCTTGAGAGCATAGTTGTCATTCTTGTGTTTATCTCAAAACTTGGTTAATTATGTCATTACTTTGATGTGTGTATCTCTGATATCTTTACTTCTAGTCTTCACATGAACTTCAGAGGTGCCTTGGCATTCATATTGTGCTTTACAAACAAAGGCAAGCGAGATGCCACTCTATCATACCTTCTTATGAGCATTGCAATGTTGCTCATGTTTATGTTTCATGCTACTTATTATTATTGAGTTGGAATCTCTTCATAGCTTGCAATGACTATTGAGTAGACTTAGATACATACTCGTTATTATGAATTATCTAAGCATCTACTCCTGTGCTGAGAATATATACATCATATGAAGAAAATGTGTTTGTGAAAGTTCTTTTGTCGCACTCAGTTTTCAACTGAATTGCTTCAGGACAAGCAATAAGCTAAGCTTGGGGGGAGTTGATACGTGCAAAACATATCTACTTTCCTAAACAATTTTGCTATATTTTCTCCTCTAAACTTGTGCGATTTGGATACAACTAACATGGGCTGACACTATTTTCATCAGAATTACCTTCGTGTCTAGTTTTTGTGCAGAAAATCAACTATCAGGAAAAATCCCGGAAAATATGCCAAAAATCCTATTTCACCAGAAGACGAGGCGGAGTGTGGCCCTGGGGGTCCCACACCCCCCAGCCGCGCGGGCCAGAACTGGTTGTGCCTGGAGGGGGTGTGGCCACCCCAGGCACACCCTTGGCATCCCTCTTTGCCTATAAGTTGCCTCTTGACCTAAAAACCGAGGGGGGTTTGACATTTTTCCAGAAAGAGTTCCGCTGCGCCACCACAACCACAAACCGCGATTCAGATCCAGAAAATCCGTTCTGGCACCCTACCGGGATGGGGAATTTGGAGAGGATCATCACCATCATCATCGCCAACGCCTCTCCATCAACCATCCATGTTTCCCTCATCCATGAGTGAGTAATCCCCCACTGTAGGCTATGGGGATGGTATGGATTGGATGAGTTCTATCATGTAATCGAATAAGATTGTTAGGGCTTGGTGCCTAGTATCTCTTTTAGTAATATTTGACTTTGTTGCAACTTGTTGTTCTTAATGCTTGTCACTAGGGACCGAGTGCCATGATCTCATATCTGAACTTATTATTGAATCATTATGATAGTATTGTTTGTGATCTTATCTGCAATTTGTGTACACATATCATTGTCCGGATCCAAGGCCCCGAAGTGACAGCAATTGGGACAATCAGAGGGGATGGCTTGATGTGAGGATCACATGTGTTCACAGAGTGTTAATGTTTTGCTCCGGTGCTCTATTAAAAGGAACACCTTAATTGCCAGTAGTTCCCTTGAGGCCCTGCTGCAACAGGCTGGCAGGACAAAAGATGTTGTGCAAGTTCTGATTGCGAGCACGCATGACTATATATGGAGCACATGCCTATGATTGTTTAGTACTTGGATGCTTATTCTTCTTTATTTGCAATTTCCCTAGATCTTAAAGTTACATGTTTAGACTCGTCCATGCAACGCCCATCCATCTATACCTATGCCTACCGCGCTCATATCCCACTGTTTGCTACTATTGTTACTATTGCTCTTGTTTTACTACTGCTGTTGCTTTGATGTCGCTACTACCAAACTGTTGCTACTGATAAACTTCTGTGAGCAAGGACTATTTCCAGGTGCAGCTGAACTGACAATTCAGTTGTTAAGGCTTGCAAGTATTCTTTGGCTCCCCTTGTGTCGAATTAATAAATTCGGTAATACTACCCGTGAAGACAGTTGCGATCCCCTATACATGTGGGTCATCAGAACCCCGAAGACGCACTTCTTTGTGTTAAGCATCATGTTGTATTTTCGGAGATTATCAAAGGTTTCCTTCAAGTCGGATATTAAGGCATTTGATTTTTTAGACATCACCGCAATATCTTCCACATAGGCGTGAATGTTCTGTCCAATTTGGTCATGCAGGCAATGTTGCATAGTCCGCTGGTACGTAGCACCTGCATTTTTTATCCCAAAGGGCATTGTGACATAGCAAAACATGCCATAAGGTGTGGTGAACGAAGCAGCCAATTGGTCGGACTTCCTCATCTTTATCTGGTGGTATCCCGAGTATGTTTCTAGAAAACACAGAAGTTCCGAGCCAGCCGTCGATTCAATGACCTAGTTAATGCGAGACAAAGCAAATGGATCCTTTCGACATGGTTTGTTCAACCCGGTGCAATCAACGCACATTCTTAATTCTTTGGTTCCCTTTGTGGGAACAAATAGAGAATTGGCCACCCATTGGGTGTGAAGGACTTCTCGGATAAAACTATCCTTAAGTAACCTAGCTATCTCTTTGCCTATGGCGCGTCTCTTTTCGTCTCCGAAGCGTCATAGAGGTTTTTTTCACCAGTTTGCATTTTGGATCAATATTCAAGGTGTGCTCGGCAAGTTCCCTAGCTACACCTTTCATGTCGGCTGGTTGCCAGGCGAAGATGTCCCTATTCTCACGAAGGAACTCGACGAGCGTGCTTTCCTATTTAGGGTCCAGGTTTGTCCCAATGTCGGTGACCTTGGAGGCATCTCCTACCACAAGTTCCACCAACTTGGTTTCAATGGCGGCCTTGAAGGCGGGATCGGAGTCTGATATCTTCTTCTTTGATGCCGGCATCTCCGAGGCGACGACCTTGCTCTGGATCTCCTTGAATTCTTTGTTGTAGAGGACAGCTCCTACAAAGGCTGCTTCTCCAATCTCACAGTCCTTGCCTTTGAAAAGCTTCCGGATACGGTGATGACACCGTTTGGTACAGGTATCTTGAGCTTGTTGTAGAAGAAGCATGGCTTGGACATGAAGGAGTGGATGATGTCACGTCCGAATATGACGTGGTACATGCTCTTGAAGGGGACCAGTTCAAAGGTCATGCATTCTAGGCGGTAATTGTTAATATCACCAAAAGCGACCGGAAGCGTGATGCACCCAAGGGAACGAGCCTCCCGACCAGGAACTACGCCATGTAATATGGTGCTAGTCTGCCTTAGGTTGGTCTTCGTCAAGTTCATCTTGTGCAGTGTATCTAGGTACAAGATTTGATGCTGCTTCCACTGTCCACCATGCAATTATTGAACTCATTGGTGTCAATCAGAGGGTTGATGAACATGTCATATTGGTTTTCCATTAGAACAAGGTCTGGGTGATCCTTCCTGTCCCAAGTGATTGGAAATTCCGACCAGCGCGGGTATTGGGGAACTGGGGGTAGGGTGGCCATCAGTATCCTCACTGAGGTTTTCTGTGCCCAGACTGTTGGGGTGCCAAGGAACGTGTGGTAGACGGGGTCCTTCTTTTCGAAGGGGTTCTTGCCTTTCCTATTGCCCTTTTCAGCGTGCTTGGTGTCAACGTCCTCGTCCATGTCACTCGAATCCTTAGACTCCTCTTCCTTCTTCTTTACTTTTCCCTTGCCTCGCGGTTGGTTCTTCCGGCTTCGCTTATAGCCGGACTTCGAGTCTTCTTTGAGATCGTTGACGAACATGCAATGGCGATTGGTGTGGGTGGCTTTTCCATTGGCATTGAGGTGTACAAGGCATGGCATATCACGGTATTCCTCGTATGTCTGGAGAACGCGGGGCGCTGCCGGGGAAGTTTCACTACCGCATTGCTTCCCACAACCAGCCCCCCGTCCTCGGTCGTGCTGTCCGCCATCACCTCTTCCTGCAAACATCATTGCGACCATGTCGGAGGCTGGCTTCTCTTCTGGCGGACTCTTCCTCTTGGTGTTGTTTTTCCTCTTAGCTTGGGTTGGAATGGCAATTGCTGGCAAAGATCCGCGAGCATCATCGTCGGCTGCCGTGAACTCACTAGCCAATGAGATCATCTGATTGAGATCTGGCTTGTGATTGTCCTGCAGGCGCTTCAACTTATGTCGGAGAAATGTACCATTTTCCAAGCCATCAATGTAGTCGGCCATAGCAGTCTGATCATGCACTCCTGCGTAGGAATATTTCTTATCTGGCCAGCAGGAGAGGTAGGCCCGAGATGTCTCGTCTTTCTCTTGCACGCACCGCTGTAGGTCGCCAAATGTGTAGGGACATTTCTACGTACCCTCAAAGTTCTTGGTGAATGCTTCTTGCATGTCCAACCAATTGCATATGGACTTCTCTGGCAAGTCGTCGATCTATTGGCAGGCCGTGCCATCAAAATAAGTGGGAGGTACTTGACGGCAACTTTGGGGTTTCCCCCGGCGATCTCTACCGCGTTGCCGTAATCTTGTAACCACATAGCTGGCTTGGCAGTGTTGTCATAGGGCTTGATCGTCTTGTCTATCCAGGAAACCCTTGGGGTAAATTGCGTTCCATATCACAGGTCCAAAGAAAAGCAGTCCCAGGTACTGTCCTTCCCGGGCCTCGTGAATCTTGTCCAAGTGTGACCATGCATCGTATCGCTCCGGGCTTGCTTTTTTCTTCTTGCCATATGGGGAGGGGATGCGTGAGTGACGCGGCCCTCCTCCGCCATGGTGGATGCTAGGTGGCGATGGAGGCAGAGGTGGCAGTGGGTTAGCCTTCTTGTTGTTACCCTCCTGCGACTCCTCGCGTCTGTCCCGGTTGCTTGTCGGACGCGGAGGGTCTTGGTGTGACCCGCTCTTATGTTCTTGATTGCCATTGCGCTCCCCGCCATGACAGGGATGCTCCGTGTTGTCGTGAATGACGATGCCGCCCATAGGGCATATAGGTGGAGGCATGCTCATTCGGTGGTGAGCTCTTGGGTCTTAGTGATGTCAGGGGAACCGGGGTGATAGAGGCGGGCGATGAGGATGAGCCTTGCCTCCGTGGTTGGATGACATGGGGTTAGCGTCCTTCCTGTTGTGCGCGTCCCCCCGTCTTCGTTCTGACGAACCCATCTGGGACCCAACATTGTGAGGAGATCTCTCCCTTGGCGGCTTAGGATTGCTAGACTGGCAATATGCTGGATCAGACTCAAGCCTCTGAGAGGTGGCCTTTTCCTGCTGTTTGACAGCCTTGGCTACAAGGTCATAAACCTGTTCCAAAGATGTGGGCGATCTATCCTGCTCTAGAAGGGTCTTGGTGACAGCCAAGTTTAGGATAGGTGTGGTCATGACATGCCTGCCTTCACTGCCAATGTATGGCTTGGCCTGTGGCGTCTTCTAGGGAGCCCATACGCGAGGGTCATTGACAACGTGAGTTGGAGCTTTCCTCGCCTTCTGCTGCTTGAGCAAAGTCTTGTACTCGGCCTCCGTGGCTCTAGCTGCCTCGATTGATTTATGCACCTTGGCCAGATCTCGATCTAGGTTTGCCCCTTGCTCCGCGATGGCATGCGCTTCCTCCAGTAGTTGCTTGCACTTCTCATCAAGCTGGAGTATGTTCCGTATATGGGCCACAGTCATAGGCTCGATGAAAAAATTGATGTACATCACTCTATCAGCTGGAGTGACTTGGGCGGCCGCAGATGTAGATGCTGGTGGCGGCATATTTGCAGTAGCATTGCTCGGGCCAGTGTTGAGTTCCTGCGGCTGTTGCGCAGGGTTAGGCGGAGGAGGCATGGCCTCGGCGCGATCATTGTCAGCAGCATCGGTTGGTCCCTTCCCCTTGTCCAGCGGCTTAGGCGGAGCTTGCCGGGTTGATCTTCTTCCATCACGCTCCCAATGGCGACGAACACCTCTCGGGACATGACAACCTTGTCGTCCTTATCCTCACGCTTGATATCCTCCTCCATCTCTTTCATGGCTAAGTCAAGCTCCTCCAGGTTGATATCCATCTCCTTTGAGTCCACGCTGATGTCGGCGTAGAGTGTGTCCAGAGTGGAGTTGAAGGGTGCAGGGGCTTCCTCTATGATGGAGGATGATGTTGAGGCAGCAGGGATGTTGACTAGAGGCGGTGGTGGCGGTGGCTGAGGCGGCAGGGGCCCGGGTATGACGGCGAGCTCTGCCTGAGCAACTGGGTCGGTGGCCGCGTAACTGTTGACGGTGCCAATCATTCTCTCAAAAGTGAGGAGACCCGTGGACTATTGTCACCTTAGTGTATGCCAGAGAAGTGTAGTGTGGTCCAGCCCTTCCACAAAGTGATAGATAGCATCATCACTGGGGTAGTGTTCTAGGTCGACCCGTATCCGGAGCCATCAAGCAAGGTAATCGCGGGGGGGGGGGGGGGGGGGGGTTCACCCTCTCTCTAAATGCATCGCGCTAGATCGAAGATAGTCACCACGCTGACGAAGTGTGATCTCTACTTTCCAGATGCATGGGCGAAGCCGACGGATTTGCAGTGATCTTCCACCATTATTTCTTGCACAGGGGAGGCTTGGGTGGGCCTTCAATTTTTCTGATCTAAGCCGGGAAACCCCAAAGAGAGATCAACTTTGATCATTCCGCGAACATGTCCTCCCCGTAGGCAGTCCGTGCGGGCCTTGATGATCCTCCGTCTTTCATGGAACTAGTGCCCGAGTCGGTTTCGCCGATGAAGAGGTGGACGTCCCCGATTGGAACAATCGAGCAGGGGGTGGGTTCGTCTTCGCTGGGATCCAGAACTCATCAGGAGGTACGATCGGAACGTTGCCGGAGAAGATAACGCGACCAATGGCTACGGTTTCGATGATTCCAGCGAAGATCTTTGACCTTGCCCGTTGTAGAACCTAAAGCGCCTCTTTCCCCACGCCGGGTGCCAACTATCGTGGTATTGCCGACAAGTACGCAATGGAGGGGTCCTCACAGGGCGTGTTTAGAGATGTGGCGTAAGGCGGAAGGTTGGCGGGTACGAGGTGTCATAGCTTACCCAGGTTCAGATCCCAGGATGGTGGCGGAATCCTACTCCTGCTATAAATCACTATAAAAGCAATACATCGGGTTATAGGGATAGGTTCATTGTGTGCGATATGAGTTGTGTTATTCCCTAAAGGCTCCTCTAGGTCCGGCTTATATAGACGCCAGATCCTTGGGTTACAGGGAAAGTCCTAGCCGGACAGGTTACAGAGTCCTACACGGTATACAACTAGTCTAACGTGTCTTGCACTCCAAGGATCCGGGTATGCCGATGACTCCACCGTAGCCTTCCTTCATCCGGCACGGAACTCCCTTCTGGATCCATATAACTAGGCCGCCGAGTAGGCCATAGGCCTTGCTACCAAATGTGGGCCACCCCGGTTATCTGGATTAGAGACATGCAATGGTGATACCAGTTTAGCATATCCCTGCCACTGCACCAGAGCTACGGTCTCGCTGACCGTGCCAATGGCGTTGTCGACTGCTCAAGCTCTGCTTCCCCGCCGCAGAAAGCTATCCAAACATACTGGAGCCACTTCACCGGTGTCCACCATACGGGATCAAGTTCAATGAGTTCCCTGTCCACCTCTCCAAACCAGTTGCACGGGCGTCGCTGTTTGCTGCACTGCATCTGCCTTAGCGACGCTCTCGTCCACCGCACTCAAGCTGGCATCGACCGCCCAAGATCTCCTTCCGAAACCGCCTAAGATCTACATCCCCGCAACTGCAACACCCTCGATTACCTAGACGTCACCCGCATGGTACCGATGATGCTTAGACGCCTCTCTGACCAAGGTAACCAAATCTCCAACCCCTTCTTGTTTTCTCAGCAGTATAGCAGGTTAAAGCCTATCGCAGTAAATCTCCAACCCCTTTTTGTTTACACTTGTAAATATCTACCCCGTTGATATCATGCTCTTTTGTTTATGGATGTCGACGTGTGAAATATAAGGGGATCTTGTAAGTCCATGGACTTATGTATATGTGTTAGAGAAACGTCTGGGCCGCTAACCTAAGCCATGCCTAATCATGGTGGAAACTTACATCATCACCATAGTGAGCAATCTATGAAGCATTCTTCTTGTAAAAAAAAGAGATAGAAAAAGAAGATAAGAGAACAAGAAAAAAAAGAGGAAAGAAGAGAAAAAAAGCACCATTTTCCCATGGTAAATAAGAAGATTGCTGAGATGCTCACTATCTGTTGCCTTGTCATTTTGATATGGGATAGCTCCTGTATCATGGGGCAAGGGGTACCCCGTTGGCAGTTCTCTATGATACACATATATTTACAATGAAAAGAACTTACCAGTATCAAAAGTTCAGTAGCATGAGGAACGGCCCTCGTACTCAAGGGATATGATTGCCAACTTATATTTTGTCAAGCATATACTCCATATTTGTTCACTTTAACCTTAATCACCTCAAGATGCTTATGATAGGGGCAATGAGAGCTCAAAGCTAGTAAGTACCATAATCATTTGAAAGCTCTTTATGAAACTTGAAATCCCTTTCTTTTACTTCTTAGTTGAGTTAGTAAAACCTTTTCCTTTCTATCTCCAGCAAGGATTTGAGTTGTGTTTCACTCATTCATATGATGATTTATTCATTCATGTTTATTATATTCCTTGTTTTGCACATTGTTCTTATTTGAATGAGTATTACTTTGAAAGCCATCATTGTGAAAAGCCTTTTATGTTTGAGCAAAAAGAACTCCAGTTATAAATTTCTTTACAAAAGCTTTGCTTGAAAAAAAGTATGATTTGTCATCTATTCTCTGACCAAGAACAAAGTTTGCCATTATCAATTATGATTTGTCTTTATGCATCTTTATTGTGACTCCCATACTCTTTGCAAGTTAATTTATATAATGGTGAGTTGCTTAATATTATGAGTTGTGTATTGGTGAATGTGATGCTTCTTGTCCGTATTATTTTTATTGACACCTCACTCCAAAAACCTATGTACATGTTTACTGAGCTCAGTTTTTGCTTGGGGATAAGCGAGGTCTAAGCTTGAGGGAGTTGATACGTCCAATTTGCATCACTATTCTATGTAATAATTTACTGTTATTCATTGATATATTTAATTTTAAGAGGTGATAATTATGTTGTGTCATCTATTTTTGCATGTTGGATGATTCTTGGAGGATGAACTGTCCGAGTCAGGATTCTGATGGAAAAAGCGGTGTTTGGATGCAATTTTCGCGAAGATCAGAAAATACATGGAAAATCATATTTTTCCAGAAGACGAAGGATGCCAGAAGGGGAAGCTGAGATGGGCCATAGGGGGCCAGAACCCCCCCCCCCACATGCGCGGGCCACCATGGGCCGCGCCACCAGGTGGTGTGGCCACCCTGGCCCCACCTCCTGCTCCGCCCTTTCGCCTATATCTTCTCCTCGGAACCCTAATACACAGGGAGCAACCATAGAAAGATTATGCCGCCTCTGCAGGGCGGAAACTACAGAGAGAGAAAGAGCTCTCTGGCAGATAGATTTCTGTCAAGAAAATTATTTCCCGGAGAGGGGGTATCATCGCCAGTCATCAAGCTAGACTTCATCGGGATCATCATCATCATCCACACCACCATCTCCACCATCACCATCATCACCACTCCATACCTCTATCACAATTGTGTTGAATCTTGCATAGTTCTTAGGGGAAACTTTCCCGGTGTTAATTACTTTTGTAGTTGATGCTTGTGAGTGGAACCATTGAATTATTTTTTATGTTCAGATTGTTATTCATCATCATATCATCTCTTATCTTGATCCATATGATGTCTCGTGATTATTTTGTTTAGTTCTTGATGACATGGGAGAAGTCATGTTGTTAGTAGTGGAATTGTGTTGAGGTATTATTCAATGGTTGATATTTAAGTTGTGGGGCTATTCTTCTAGTGGTGTCATGTGAACATCGACTACATGATACTTCACCATTTATGGGCATAGGGGAATGCATTGTGTATTTGGCTACTAATTTGGGGATAGTCGGAGTGACAGAAACCTGAACCCCCGTTAGGAAACCTTTGCACAAGGGAGTGTAGGATCTCAGAGTTTAAGGTTGTGGTTAGGTTTTTATCTTAATTACTTTCTTGTAGTTGCGGATGCTTGCAAGGGGTTTAATCACAAGTATGTATTACTCCAAGTAAGGTCGGTACATTATCATAGGTTCACCCACACAATAATTATCAAACCAAAGAATATTAATCAACTATATGAAACGAAAGCACTTGACAGTATTCCAATATGTCACCGAGAACGTTTTTATCATAAGTATTACAACCAGCTTGTCCTTTGCTAAGAAACGATTGGGACACTTGCTGCAATTATTTATTGTCTTTATTTACTTCCATTTTATTTATTTGCTTTATCAAAAAAACCTAAAAATCTGTTTACTAAGTATTTATAGAGAATTCCTGCTCCAAACCACTAGTCAACACCTTCTACTCCTCGTTGGGATCAACACTCCTATTTATCGAAAGTACTACGCACTCTCACAAAGCGATGAGACAACAATGTGGAGAATGGAGTTTGGCGTAAGCTGGTAGACATGAATGCCATAGACAAAGAGAAGCCCACGAAGAAACTCGTGGGAAGGAAGAGAAAGGCCACAGAAGGGAAAATACAGGAACATTACCCGCCATCCCGCCTGTGGCACAGGGACGCCATCGTCGCCGGGCAGTTTGCAGGAGCCTTCCTCCCGGAGGTAGTAGCCTGTGGGCCTCTCGTAACTCGTGGTAGTTTCATTTTGATGGCATCCACCCAATGGCCCGTGTATTCTTCGCAATGGCGTCAGCAACAGTCGATGATCCCTTGGACCGGCCCATGGCAGCTCGTGGATGATGCGCTGTGAAGGGGAAAAGTGGAAGTATAAGAGGACAAGAACAGGGAGGAGCTCTAAGCAGTGGAGAAGAGGAGGAAGATGATGGCAAACAAAGGGAAGAGTGGTAAATCCCTAAATTCTTTTTAATATAAGCAGACGCGGTGCAACATACACCGTTGATTACAAGTTGTGAAGCACTAAACGGAGCAAGATGCAGCCACGTGGCAGCAAAGAAAAAGGGAAAATATCTGGTGTAGGTAAAACAATCGCGGTAAATCTGCTGGCAATCACACGATGCCTCGATTTTATGTTACAGGTGGGGCCGCACAGTAACAACAACACAACCACGCCGCCCACATGTCACACTAGATAGAGCGGACCATACAATGATACGTCCAATCAACAGAAATTGCAGCATGCCATCTTCGTCATCAGTGACGTCATGAGCGGTCAAAAGCAGCAAGGTCTAGCTCATACGAATAAAAACATGTAGTCTATGATCATATGCATCCACCCAGACTTGGGGGCTACACCCATCGAAAAAATATTTGTCACGAACCCGCCAAAGGTTTTTTAAGTATATTCCTTAGACAAAGGATATACTTTGAGCCTGTGCTCCGATGCAAGCACCGCAACATAGCCTCGGGGACTACCCCCATCGGGAGCGCTATCGCGGTAAATCGGGATCATCATCATCATCCACACCACCATCGCGGTAAATCTGGATCATCATCATCATCCACACCACCATCCTCCCACGAAGTCCATATTTTTAGCATAAAAGAAGTATAAGTTTTGAGCCTATAATCGAATTTAAGAATTCGTCTGTAGCCTTGGGGGCTACTCCCATCGGGAGCGTTGACACACACCGATAGATATTATGAATCAAATCTATGAGTATTACTTTCTTGTATCCTCATACGGCTACTCCCATCGGGTGCACCCGATAAAATACTAAAAATGTCAATAACTTCAGCTATTCTAACAACCAAACAAGGCAGTCGATAAAGTTAATAGGTTAATTGTAGAAAAGATATAAAAACACCTCAAAGTGTAGAAAAAGCAAAGCAAAGTAGATACTAAACAAGCATGGAGCATCAAAACTTATAGATACGTTTCTGACGTATCAGGCATCCCCAAGCTTAACTCCTGCTCGTCCTCGAGTAGGTAAGTGATAAAAAAATAATTTTTAAGGTGACATGCACCTTCACAATAAAGATCAAACAATTTGCAAGCATTGAAAGCTGGGATCAAATAACTCTAAACATGTGCATGAAAGATGGAGTTCTAACAATAGGACATAGTAACTATGCATGCAACATGAAATGCTACAATCAAAGATCATGAATAACATGCATTGAAAAATGTTTTTTTGTTTCACATGCAGAAAACATGGCATAGTGGCAATCAGCTTGTCCCTAATAGAGTAGCAAATAGATGCATAGGACACCTTCAAAGTTCACAAGGGTGACTAGAAACAAATAGCACAAGAACAAGTAATATCACAATATGCATCAATCAATAAGCTTTGGGACACTGCACACAGAATGAAAACTATGCTCTCTTAATGGTGCCTAAAGGTAGAAGGTGGAGACTCAATAATGGTGGAAGAAAGGCCTTTTATAAAGGAAGCAGGGATTTCAAGTTTCAAAAAGAGCTTCCAAAAATTATGGTACTTGTTAGCTTTCATCCCTCATTGCCCCTACCATAAGCATCTTGAAGTGATTAAGGTTAAAGTGAACAAACTATGGAGCATATGCTTGACAAAGTATTAGTTGGCAATCTCAAGTCCCTTGAATACAAGGGTCAGACCTCATGCTACTCAACTTTAGTCACCTGTAAGTTTTTGTCATTGTAAGTATTTGCATATCATAGAGAACCGCCAATAGGGTACCCCTTGCACATGGTATAGGAGTTATCCCATAACCAAAATGACAAGGCAAGGAGACAATGAGCATCTCAGCGATCTTTTTATTTACTATATGCATAGCTTTTTATTGAGTATGCTTCATACACTACTAGGAAATCATTCATCAGTGGCGCATCGATATTGGGCTTCTTTGGCGCATAGCAGGGACACCACTGTTACGTCGCGACTGATGAAAACTTCTGTGGCGCATTTCGGAATGCACCACGGAAGTCATGATACTTCTGTGGCGCATTCTGGCGGATGCGCCACAGGACTCTGTTCAGTGGCGCATTATAGAAAATGCGCCACTGAAGAGCTATGCACCACAGAAGGTAAAAATGATGCGCCACTCGTTTGAATATCAGGTATTAAAAAAACCATACTTGTCCAAATATACAGTATTATACAGGTATTATACAGTATTGTATAGGTATTATACAGAAACAGTATATTTGAATAGTATATGAAAACAAATATAATACAAATGAAGTGTTCACCACCTACACTAGAATCAAACAGAATACAGCTGTGATGGCGGTGAGCAAGATCAAGAGCACTAGCAATATATTCATCTGGTTCTCCTTCCACAGGTGGTTCCTCCACTTGGCTACCGCCTCCTCTCGAGTCGCGTATCCTTTGTAGCTGTTGCCGCGAAACTTGTTCACCTATTTCTGACAGTCCTCCCACTCATCATAGGCTCCAAGAACCCAACCCTTGTACACCACATACCACTTCGTCATCTCTATAGATAAGGCATATTAGTAAATCATGCAATAGAAAGAACTAAATTGGTTCACATGCATATATGTTCACATAAACAAAAGCAAAATATCAGTAAACATAGAAGATAGCACATCGATCACAATCATAGAACTTCGACGACAACGACCATAATAGTGAAGTTTACAACAGACGACCACGGTAGTATATAGTTTGTGACACAACACTACACACAGACATCTATGATAATTCTAGGCGCGCACATCGATCATTGTTGAGAACTGCTAACGCTCGGCTTCAGGAATGGTAAATAGCCATCCTTCATCATCCACGTCCTGTTGTCACCCTACTTACGAAGAATATTTTCAATCCCCCTCTTAGTCAACCCTCTAGGACCCCTCCCCTTGTGTTGACATCTTCCACGATGATTTCCGACAAATTAATCTGGATGCGATGGAAGTCTTCTCTAAAATCATTATTGTCGCTTTGTGCCAAATTTTCGGCCCATGCTCGGAGACTAGATGGCGGAGTTAGGTTCTGGCAATCTCGGACAAACCCTTTAAGGTGATGCATGGAGTATAAGGCCTCCTTGGCGCCACCATTAGCCGGCTCCATGACGCAGGGGAACTCGAGCAAGTTCTTGAACAAGTACTTGTCATCCTTGATACATTCCCCCTTGTTGACGAAGGGGCATCCCATTCTAGCATAGCCCTCGAGAGCCTCATTCAGAACACCCCTTATTCTGGTGTAGTCTTTCTTCTTCTGACTCGCTGAGTCGAAATACGATGCTATCGAGTACTTTGTGGAAATGATGATGAGTGTGCAGAATTTGTCTCTGCACACCATGATTGAAACGAGATGTTGGAAAAGGGCAAAGGAAGAAAGCTATAAGAAAGCCTAAGTTACCAATGCTAGGGTCTGTGTGTACTTACTCGGGAAAGAAAGCCAAAAGAAGCGTGTTCGTCCTCTTGTGGTCCACCATGAACTTCTCGAGGTACGCCGTCGCCTTGGCACGCGTCTCTGATCCTTTCCTCAACTGGCTATCACGCATGTAGTAGGGATCCACTATCGCGATGTAGGGGGTTCGCTCTCTCTTGGTCTTCATCACCAGATTGAGCGCGAATAGGCGGACCATGTTATAGTCCAGCCGTTTTCAGAGAAACAGCTTGAAGACGTCCTCGTATGCTATGAAGAACACGTCCGCGAGGGCTTCATGGACGAAGTCCACGTACAATGGCACCTTGACAGTGAAAACCGGGTAATTTGGATCTTTGTCTTTAATAAGAATGCCCTCTAGTGTCTTGATACTATCACTCAAAGTGAGCATATGTCCACGAGCAAGGCGAAGCAGGTCCGGAGTCAGTATCACTTCACCGGCTATATGTATCCTGGGCAAGACATCCTCGCGGGCTGGTACGACGTCATCCTTAGCCCGGATCCTCGTCGGAGGAGGTTGGCTCTCGGCTTTCTTACCTCTCTTCCTATGCTTCTTCGTCTTCTGAGCAGGCTCCTCCACTGGGGATGCTAAGTGCTCAACGGCCGCCTTTTGGAGTGTGCCAGGGATAAAGATGAATCCAACATGTTTCTCATGTTGATCGTCGGCCAGAGACGTCTCTTGAGATAAACCGTGGAAGACCAGGCATTACGTGCATGTAGTGGGACGCCCACCTTGACCCTCGCAAGCGACGAAGGGTTCTTCATCCACAGCAGGCTTGTACAATCCTATGTCGGCGCCGGTGTTGATGTAGTCGTCGACGTTGACAAATTCTTCATCATCATCGTTGTTGCCGCCATGTGGTGATGGTGGTGGCGGGGGTGACAGCAGTTGTGTTGCGACGGCTTCGCCTTGGGGCGGCCCACACACTCCCAACAGTTGTTGGTGGCGACTGGTGGTGGCGACGACAACAGCTGGCTTCCAAGGTGGTGGCCGGACGATCGAGGGGGCGCCTGTGACAGGTGGCATCCGAGGTGGTGGCCGGACAATCGAGGTGGCTCTACTGTGCCCCGTAAGACGAATCTGAGTCTTCGGCCATGTCAAGGGCCAGCCATGGCATTATGCAAGGGTCATGTGTTCGTCGGCTCCCTGAGGTTGAAAGGGGGGTCCATGTCATCGCACCCTCGCAACACCCGAGCAATCCGGACCCTCATCACAACATCATCAATTGCATTGTTGTGCATCGTGCGGTTTGTTGGTTGTATGATATCTCCCTTGGCAACATCCCTCAAAACACATATGTGTTGTGCATCATGATCGAGGTGGCAGTCACCAAAGGCGCATAAAGAAGACGAAGAGGAATAACTAATTAGTTACCTTGGTGAGGGCGTTGATCTCGGCTAATGTCGACACACGGCCGGTCCTGGCGGGAGGCCTATCATCAGCATTCTCCTGCGGTACTGGTGCCACTGCCGGCTGTGCGATACTGGTATTTTTGGCGGGAGTAGCAAGGGGCAGCTGTGCGACGACCAGGTCTTGTGGCTGCGCCGCGATGATGGTGGCTGGCGGGGTCACCAAGTCCGGTAGCGCGTTAACGTTGATGCTCGAGTTGCTGTCGCTAAAGCTGGGCACGTGTATCGGCCCCTGTCGACCTCCCGCATTCCAAACAGCTAGCCCCTCCATCAACCCAGTGGGATGATCGCATGAAGCTTCTCCTCCAATAACTTGTCCATTGCTTTCTCGTCCACTTTTTCCTGTAATGTCTTCACCTTCAACTTCATCTCTTCCTTGTCTTTATCTTTAGCTGCCGACTGGTTCTTCCTCTTCCTCCTCTTCTTTGCGTCCTCTTTGTAGTACTCGGTAAACTTCATGCTTGTACTGAAGCCGGACACATGGCTAGCTGATTTTGGCGGCAAGTTCTTCTCCCTCTTCTTGTAAGTGTTCGTCGCCCTATTAAAAACAGTGTCCCATGGCTCCGCCGCCGAATCCTGGGACGACAAGTCCTCGGTAGCATTCAATTCCTTCTCCTACAGAGAGACAAGGAGAGGTGAACCCATGCATTTAGATTCTTGGCTTAATTATTTTAATGAGAGATCCGCGGTAAATTCCTTACCAGCTCATTCTCAAAGTCCTTCACATCCGGGTCATCGGTGACGAACTCCCCTGTAACAGGGTCCAGGTAGTAGTGGGACCGGACAAATTGTCGGATCTGTAGGTCTGTGATTTTATGCCATGGGTTCTCTTTACATAGGCGTTCAAGCTCGGCATCCTCCTTGTCCCAAATGGGTTGTTTCCTTCTGTATCCGCAGATTCCAAGCTGGTGGTTACCTATGTTCTTCTCTTGCATAGTCTTTCCCCACTTAGTCCATGCTTTAGAGGCAACACTATCTCAGTCTGCCTTGAATATCTTGAATTCTAATTCGTCGAGCATCGGATTTTTCCTACTTATAATCTCCCAGCTTTCACCTTTGTCAATGTTGTTCTTTACCCGGGTTTGCCAGCTGCTCAAGGCGTTTCTCATCTTTGCCAGTGCTAGTTTGTTCACCGGGTTCTTATTACTCTCCAGGTTTTTGAACTTCTCTGGGAATGTGTATCGCTTGTGAAGCTTCTTAAGGAGGTTCTTGACCAAAGCATGATTACGCCGGATGTACTTCGTGTTGATCGACATGCTTTCCCGGACAATGCACCCGAGTTGCATGTCATACCCGCAGGCAATCGATGCGGGCAAAATGGGTTGGCCACCTTCTGTGACCTCGGTGAACTCATCACAAACGTTGGCGAGCACTTGCGGCTTCCGATCCTTAATAACCTCCTTCTTCTATATAGGGGTCGGGTTGCCTCTACCACCATCTGTGCGCTCGCCGCCATCCGTAGTGGTCTTACCCTCCTCCCCGCCTTCACTAGATCCGTCGTAGTCGTCGTCAACCCCCTCGTAATCTCGATCTTCCTTGTTGCCCCTAACACCTCCGACGACGGTCGCCGGTGGTGGTGTCATTCTCATCTCCTCCGCCTCCTTCTGCTCTTGGGACGACCCCCAGAATGACTTGTTGGCCTCTTGGGCTAGATCCTCAACGATCATTTGTTTAGAAGGACCGGCCTTGTCGTTAGTCGACATGTTTGCGCTTTATTACTAAAAAAAGAAGCAAAAACTTAGCACAAATATCGATAGAAAAATTCGGCATGACCTTTGCTAATTTTTGGACCTACGAGTGCCCATTTCTCAACTGAAAAGGAAGTGAATCAATACTTGAAATCCCTGCAACTCAATTGAAATCCCTGCAAGAAAAAAACTCAATTGAAATCCCTGCAAGAAAAAAACAGCCCATAGCCCCATTGACAACCCCATTGACCCCATCCATCATCAATCAGATACATAAACAGCAGCCCCATCATCCATCATCAATCCATAAATATAAACAACAGCCCCATCATCCATCATCAATCCATACATATAACAGCAGTCCCATCACCCATACATAAACAACAACACCACAGATAACACCATTTCATATAAATAAACAGCAGCATATCATATCATATAAATAAACTAGTGAATTAAGATAAACAACAGCACCATCTCTACAAGAAGGGCTTAGAGGAGCTCTTAGGACAGAAATAATATGCAACATTAAGATGCTATAATTGCAAGATTATAATTGCCAGATTGTTCCATGGACTTGCCAGATTATAAGATGCTATAATTGCCAGATTGTTCCTGAACTTGTAGCATAAACAGCAACATTAAGATGCAATAATTGCCAGAATGCCAGATTGTTCCTAAACTTGTAGCATAAACAGCAACATCAATCTACTAGGGGCTACAAAACACTGCTAGAATGATCTAAGTCTAGAATGCAAAATGATTCAGAATGCAAAATGCAAAATGCAAGCCCTGCTAGAATAATTCAGTAATATGCAAGTGTAACAACCCTAGTTTTATTAAATAGTAAATAGGATTTGTTTGTGCATTCATGAGCATAATCATTCAAAATGTGCATTGAAGAAATAATAGAAAAACGCTAATCCTAACTCTTTTCCCTCTCTATTTGGAATGTATTCAAAATGGTTTTGATATATCTGAAAAGTATAAAAAGTTGGAACCCAAATGGTTATTAAGGGTCTCCATGTTATTTTAAATATTTAAAAAGTATCTTGTATTTTGAAACTATTCAAAATAGATTACAAAATGAAATACAAAAGAGAAAGTAAAAATAGAAAACAGAAAAGATTTCAGGAAAGAAAAATAGTTCCCTAACTCTAACTGGGCCGTGGCCCATCTCTCTAATCTATCTATCTGCCTCCTAGTGCAGCCGCCAGCAGCCGCGTGTCTTTCCTTTTCTGCAGCCCGTTCGCAGCCCAATCTGGCCCAAGTGCAGCCCAAGTCGGCTTGTACCCGTTCGCGTGTCTCGTCTTTCTTCTTCCCCGCAAGCGAGAGGAAGCAGCTGCGCGACCCGCCGCTGCCCCTGGAGCCAAGGATAAGAATGGACGTCTCCTCCTCTCCTCCCCAATACCAATTTCGCTTCCTCTCTCCCTCTCTCACCGAATCCCCCCTCTGGCCAAACCCTAGTTCGGCCAGAGCTACGCGCTGTCACCGTTTGAAGCCTCCCCAAGCCCTGACGAGATGCCCTAGAGAACCGTCGTGCTTCCCTCGTCCACCTCCTGGAAGGAATCATCCTTGGGAGCCCTCAATCGATGCCCATGACCCCTTCTTCCTCGTGGCCGACCAAGCTCCGCCGTGACATAGTCGACGGCTCCGACCTCACCTCGACTCCCTGACCTCACCGTCGTGCTCACGGTGATCCTCTACACCTTCTCGTGCCCTCCGTTTCCTTCCTCTCGCTCTCTATCATCTTCCCCACGAGGACCTGCCGTCGCCTCCGCCGTTCGTCGTCGCTGCAGTCGCTCCGGCAACCATCTAGGAGCGGCGCTGCCACCAAAGTGCTCCCCGCAGTGCCCCGCGTCGAACGCGCCCCCTTCCGCAGCCCTGCGCGCTCCCAATCGCTCGGCCCGTGCTCGATCTGAGGGCAATGGCACAGCTGACGTCAGCATGACGTCATGCTAATGCCATAATGCCATTTCTTTTGTTTTATTTTTTACAGTAATCATTTCTATAATTATTTCAGTAAACAAAAATACCTGACAGGTGGGTCCACCCTGTAAGTGAGATAAACATTTTCAGAAATTTTTTCTGATTACATAAAATGTAAAAGTAATTCTAAAATATAAATTGTTTTATAATATTCCAAAAATGATTTAAAATGAATTAAAAATGGAGAAATTAATAACTAATTCATTTTAAATCAGAAAATACAAATAATATAACAAAATGTTTAGAAAAATGAGCACTATCTATTTAAGCTATAATCATGCATTGCTAAACAACTTACATGCCCAGTTTAGTTATAAGAACTAAATAACCCCTCTCATATGCATCTGGGGTTTCCCCGAATTAGGGTTTGCACCCCTTGGAACCCCGATTAAATTGATAAGCATGCTTTAGGGGTTTATTTCAATGCAACTTAACTTGTCATATGATCATCCTTGATTGAGCATTGCATCGATGCCATGTGTTGATTGTTTCCTTTATTTTCAGTGTTTGGTTCTTTCTCGGTAGAATACGATATCGAATCGAGATCGAGATCGAAGCCCGAGATCAACATCGTCGAAGCTCGAAGACCAATACTTGACTAACTGTAATCCATTAAAGTACCCAATGTCCGAAGTTCTGCTTTTTGGATATCAACTGGAAAAGGCAAGCGAAGCCCCACACATGATTTAATACTATGTTTTCAAGTATTTCAATTCTTTCCATGTGCATACGATTCCAAAGTCTTTTTATCGATAGATAGAGTAATCTTATCTGATGCATGTTTCTGTTATAGCCTATACTCCCTAATCCACTGCTCCTAGCATAACTAGGGTTTGGCTTGTGAAGTGTTGCTAGAGTTGTTACATCTACTATGCTTAGCCATGCTTAGCTATTACCACTGGTCCATCCAGTTGATGAATCAGAGCTGCGAATGAACCTAGCATGACAGGATGACGTGGTAAGATCAGAGATGAAAGTTAAACATGCTAAGGCTTGTATGGGAGGCCATGTGGGTTGTGGTTTTTACAGTCCCATTCTTGCCACCCTTAGGACCCGATGTTCTTGCCTCTTGAACCAAGACGAGCGTACAGCCACACGGGGGCCTGGAAACCCCCTCGACCAACTAACTTGCCTAGTAGATTCCATGAGTCACATAGTTCTGGTTTCCATTCAACTTCGCATCTTGGTTGTTCTTGAATGGAGGTGAAGGATGTGCATTTATAACAGGTAGGTAAGCGTGGCCGGGAACAAGAGATGCCCGTCATCTGTAATCTTGAACCCTGCACACATCATTAGGGATCGGCTTCGGGACTCTACCCATTAAGGCGGCATATCCATAGTGCGTGACTCATGGTCTCGGAGAAAGCAAGGTAAAGGTCGTGGTCAACCACTCTCTGCCGGCCTTCCAAGGAAGAGGGCTAATAAGTCGTACACCCCTGCAAGGTTATTAATCTTTTCGAAAAGCAGCGTCCGCGGTTATGGACGAACTTGGGAATGGACGTGAAGATCATAGAGAACTTGAACCTAATCATAAAACTTGGCAAGTTGAGTAATGTGTTCTTAAGGATGCTTCCTTAGGGATCAAGGGGGTGATCCTAGGTAGGTTCAACTGATGATGATTCGGTGGATATCAAAAGATGATCAAAGTTAGAGATACCGCTCTCTTATCCCCTTTTAAAACATTCTGATTAGTCGAGATTCTTCCCCCTCCTGCTTTACAAAACAAAGATGGCTTTATGCAAAATAACTCCACCAGCCAAAAGTCTTGCGGAGTACACCATGTACTCACCCTTGCTTCGTTCAAACATTTGCAGCCGAGTAAGTGTTACCATTGAAGATGAGTTCTTTACGACATCGACATTGACGAGTAGTTTGGAGTTCCCAGTCGGCACTGGGATCTATAGATTGGATGTCATCGTTATGCTTCAGGCCTCTTAGGCCATTTTCTAAGTTTGCTATACTTAATAGCATAATTTTCCTTCCATTGTTTGATGTTTGTGGTTACTGACCTCCGCTTGTAATATTTTGGTTCTTTGCTCAGTTATGAGCTTTCTGTAATAAGTTTTGTGTCCTAGGGTCACTGTTGTGTTATCAATTCTCTCTTTGTACGCTTTCGAGATTTAGGTTAGGCTTATATCAGACAGAGGTCTGGGATTTGTCTAGCCCTAATCCCGGGGGTGTGACAGGTTTTTGTATCAGAGCAGTACCGACTATAGAAAACCCTTTCTATTGGTCGATGTTGAGTCTAGTGTTTGTGAAAACTATTTTCAAAGATGAAAATAATGTGTGAAAACTATGGTATGTTTCTTTTTCTTCTTATCTAGTTTCGCTCTAACTCTGGGTCATCTTACCTCATGTTGATTTGGAAAAGTTTTGCTATCTCATCCAGTCTTTCGAAACTTAGGTGCCTCTTCAGGCATGCCGGTTCTCAACCATTTGACCTAGTGTTGAGTTCTCTAGAGTCAATTGTGTGTGTTCCTTGTTCTGTTTCATTTGAGAGATTTATTTCCATCATGATCTCTCTGTTCTACGGGTCCACAACATTATGTTGATGGTTCCACAATGTTCTATTCTAGGCTTCGAGGTTCCCTTTCGCCTCGTGTGCCTCCTTTTCATTTATTTGGGTACTTCAGAAGTCATTCCTTCTCCTGGAAGCTACCTCGTGATTACTATATTGTAGTGTACGCTTTGTCACTCAAATAGTAGTTATTCCTTTCTCTGGATTTTAACCCTTGGACTTGAATCTAAGATCCCCGATTGTGATGGATTCTGGTTTTGTGAATCTTGTACATAAAGCTGACCTTTAACTCAAGATCCATTGTTGACCCCAGTTGTTAATGTTTATACATGACCTCAGAATGGCTACTACCTTCTAGTATAGCCTTCAAGCTTGTGGATATTGTCGCTATTAAACAATGACGATAAAGCACTTCCCCTACCACTAGCCATGGCAGATGTTCTTTAATGGAACTAAATAGATCACGACAAGAGTACTCTTTGCGAGACTCACATCTATACTCGTGACTCTGCCACCCCATAACTCTTCCTGCATTGGTCCTCGGAAGATTGTTGACTTATGCATCTACATCCCGGGATTCTATTCTAAGCATGTTCTTCCTTTCTCTTGTTGTTTTCTGACCTTTGTCTACCAGTTGGTAGCTAAGTAGTAAATGTGCATTGGTGTCTTCCAATGCAAGATACACTTGTGGTCCGTCAAGACAAAACATTTCGGGATGTCAGGAGAAACAAACTCCAGTACCTCGTCATATCTCGGACTAGGTCAAAGTGTTGTAATCCGCAGATCAATAAACGTTGATTAGTTTATGTTCTGTTCCACTTTAAAGTGTCACACTCTTTTATACTAAGAGGTCATGCTGAGTTTCATGACCCTCTTAATGAAGTGATGCTCTTACAAATATTACCCACCCTTCCTCTGAGTTGTCCGCGCTAAGGAATTATGTGTGTGCGTAATACTGTGGTCATCCGAGATTCTTAGCGATTATTATTGTTTTGAACTCCTAGGACATTTGTATCATTCGTAGCATGACTAGTTATCTAATCACTAAGCAAAGAATGAATGTGATACCAAGTCCGCTATTCTAGTGCACTCTCTTCGGTCAAAGAGTTAGGCTTGTGCCGAACCTCTGTGACTATGTCTTCTTGCCTTACCAAGCAAGTTTCCCTCTTGAGCTCTATGACATATCGGTGGTCCGTGATATTCTGGATGTCTTCTAGAAGTATCGCCATGTTGCCACATGACCGTGTTGTCAGGTTCTTAAGTAAGCTGTTTCTTTAAACCGCTCCTTTCTTCAAGGATCTATACTAGATACCCCTGAACTAGTTGGTTGAGCTTAAACAACAACTTGGAGAGTTGTAAGACAAAAAGTTCTATCCAACTATGTTCTCCCTTAAAAGGGATGTCTAGTTTTGTTCGTACTAAAGTAAGATAGTATGTCCTTTGTGGATATGTTATCTTCCATGCCTTTGATTTGAATTGGGAAATCGTCAGATCAAAGTTAGTTCCAAGGACTATCCTAATGACGTACCCATTTGTGATGTTTCACTTAAGTACATCTTCATGTCCTCTGGTCTGACCAGTATTTCTGCCTTGTTCATACAAAATTTGAGTCCGTCTTCTTGAAGTTCATAGATAAGTTTGCTATTGATCCCATCAATGACATCCTTACCTTATCCATGCTAGAAGAGATTCATGTGGAACAATTGACATTAATGTTGGAAACTATTGAGAACCATCTTCGTGTTATCTTTAAGTATGTGTTCGGGATGTTAGAAGTAACCTTCTCTGGTTCATGTGCAATTGTTGAAAGATGTAGTCGTGGATTCGAGTAGAGTTGTCTTTGTTTCCTCGGGAAATCATTCCAAATTAGTCAAGCATGTGTGAAGAATTCTTGATATGGAAGGTTGATACCACCATATCTCGAGAAGAACCTCCAAGCACACCAAGCCACTGATTGATTCATTCACGGAATATAAGAAGTCCAATAAAACTTCGATATCCTCCTAAATGTTTCCTAAACAGGATTCAATTGTGTTTCGTTGCAAACAATTCATGTAGATGCAATTATCTTCTGATAACTTGTTAATACATGGAATATGCAATCTACCTCATCTTTTGGAGCTTGACATTGAAGTCCGTGTGTTGCGAATCTAGTAACTTTAACTTTATGGTAAATGTTGCACCCTTTCTATTCGGACATGCTGAGTCTGAAGTATCTCTCCACTTAATCAAAGATGAATCTCAAGCAGAAATAATGATTGGGGTTCCTCAAGGTTATGACGTAGGTCTATTGTAACTCTGGCAACATTGAAGTAATGGTTGTCACAAATAGCCGGAAGACCTATTGTCACATTATCTTGAATCAGCAATAACAATCATTCGTCATGAGGCATCTTCTATGATTTATTGTAGGAGTTGTGCTTATGGTTTCCTCTGTATCTAAAGTCTGACCTTTACTTGATGACTGGTTAAAGGCTGGTCATCATCCTACTATCAGTGTTTCGAACATCAAGGAGAACATTAAAGAAGAGTTGCTAAATGTCTCTCGGTCGATCCTCCAGACCCTTTTACATTGGCAAGCATCATGTTATGCCAAGTACTTGGAGTATGAGAATGAAGTTTCTTTCTTATCGTGTCATCAGGAATCTTCTAAACTATTCATCTTGGTGGTGCAAAGTGATATCATGATATTTGGCAAGGATCTTGATAAACCTGGATGAATAAAGAGTTTCCTTCTCGCTTTCTTAAAACATGTTCGAAGAGCGACCATGATTTTGGTAATCAATAGTTTCTCTTGTTACATGTTCCTTATGACTCTTATGAGTCCTCTCCACCAAAACACCTTTTCGTCTTGGCCTTCTGTTGAACCAAAGAATGACCCTTCTGTGTCAAAAGTAGTTCAACAGCATGGTGTTGATATCTATCTCTTCTCCACCTGTAAATCTATATTAAGATTTTTATTAGAGGTTTATCTCTCGAAGTCTGTGGTCGTGTTCTTTCTGTTGGAAGATTTATTCCCTCAGAAATCAAAACTCTTCTATATTTTCCCTGGTCTCAATCCTAATGAAGACCAGTTATCTGTCACCTTGAAAACTATCTCCTCTTGTTTCCTCTGTTACCTTGACGTGTTTCATGTTTGTTGGCTTTAGAGATGTTCGCGAAACATCTATCCATGAGTTGACCATGAGATAATCAGTTTGTGGTTCCATGTCATTCCCTCTCTTCCTTAGTGTGAGCAGCCACCTTGAAGATTGTGAAGCGCTTCGTCCACTCTTCATGGTGGCATGGATCAACCTCTTCGAGAAGATCGTCGAAGTTTAGTATAACCTTGTTCCTTCTATCTTCCTACCTAGGAATCTCGGGTCGAGATTATTTTAAGGGGGGTAGAATTGTAACAACCCTAGTTTTATTAAATAGTAAATAGGATTTGTTTGTGCATTCATGAGCATCATCATTCAAAATGTGCATTGAAGAAATAATAGCAAAACCCTAATCCTAACTCTTTTCCCTCTCTATTTGGAATGTAAACAAAATGGTTTTGATATATCTGAAAAGTATAAAAAGTTGGAACCCAAATGGTTATTAAGGGTCTCCATGTTATTTTAAATATTTACAAAGTATCTTGTATTTTGAAACTGTTCAAAACAGATTACAAAATGAAATACAAAAGAGAAAGTAAAAATAGAAAATCGAAAACATTTCAGGAAAGAAAAATAGTTCCCTAACTCTAACTGGGCCGTGGCCCATCTCTCTACCCTCTCTATCTGCCTCCTAGTGCAGCCGCCAGCAGCCGCATGTCTTTCCTTTTCTGCAGCCTGTTCGCAGCCCAATCTGGCCCAAGTGCAGCCCATGTCGGCCCGTACCCGTTCGCGTGTCTCGTCTTTCTTCTTCCCCGCAGGCAAAAGGAAGCAGCTGTGTGGCTTTCCACCGGCCGTCGATCGTCGTCGCGCCGTGATGCCCGCCGCCTCCCCTGGAGCCAAGGATAAGAACGGTCATCTCCTCCTCTCCTCCCCCATACCAATTTTGCTTCCTCTCTCCCTCTCTTGCCGAATCCCCCTCTGGACAAACCCTAGTTCGGCCAGAGCTTCGCGCCTCCGCCATTTGAAGCCTCCCCGAGCCCTGATGAGATGCCCTGGAGAACCTTCGTGCTTCCCTCGTCCACCCCCAAGAAGGAATCGTCCTCGGGAGCCCTCAATCGATGCCCGTGACCCCTTCTTCCTTGCGGTCGACCAAGCTCCGCCGTGACATAGTCGATGGCTCCGACCTCACCTCGACTCCCCGACCTCACTACCGTGCTCACGGTGAGCCTCTGCACCTCTTAGTGCCCTCCATCTCCTTCCTCTCACTCTCTGTCATCTTCCCCATGAGGACCTGTCGTCGCCTCCTCCGTTCATTGTTGCTGCAGTCGCTCCGGCAACCATCCAGGAGCAGCGCCGCCACCAAAGTGCTCCCCGCAGTGCCCCGTGTCGAACGTGCCCCCTTCCGAGCCCTGTGCGCTCCCAATCGGTCGGCCCGCGCTCAATCTGAGGTAAATGGCCACAGCTGACGTCAGCATGATGTCACGCTGACGCCATAATGCCATTTCTTTTGTTTTATTTTTTACAGTAATCATTTCTGTAATTATTTCAGTAAAGAAAAATACCTGACAGGTGGGTCCACCCTATAAGTGAGATAAACATTTTTAGAAATGTTTTTTGATTAAATAAAATGTAAAAGTAATTCTAAAATATAAATTGTTTTATAATATTCAAAAAATGATTTAAAATGAATTAAAAATGGAGAAATTCATAACTAATTCATTTTAAATTAGAAAAATACAAATAATATACCAAAATGTTCAGAAAAATGAGCCCTATCTATTTAAGCTATAATCAGGCATTGATAAACAACTTACATGACAAGTTTAGTTAGAAGAACTAAATAACCCCTCTCATATGCATTTGGGGTTTCCCCAAATTAGGGTTTGCACCCCTCGGAACCCCGATTAAATTGATAAGCATGCTTTAGGGGTTTATTTCAATGCAACTTAATGTGTCATATCATCATTCTTGATTGAGCATTGCATCGATTCCATGTGTTGATTGTATCCTTTCTTTCCGGTGTTTGGTTCTTTCTCTTTAGAATACGATATCAGAATCGAGATCGAAGCCCGGGATCAACACCATCGAAGCTCGAAGACCAATACTTGACTAACTGTAATCAAGTCAAGTACCCGATGTCCGAAGCTCTGCTTTCTGGATATCAACTGGCAAAGGCAAGCGAAGCCCCACACATGATATAATCCTATGTTTTCAAGTATTTCAATTCTTGCCATGTCCATACGATTCCAATGTCTTTTATCGATAGATAGAGTAATCATATCTGATGCATGTTTCCTTTATAGCCTATACTCCCTAATCCACTACTCCAAGCATAACTAGGGTTTGGCTTGTGAAGCGTTGCTAGAGCTGTTACATCTGCTGTGCTTAGCCATGCTTAGCTGTTACCACCGGTCCATCCGGTTGATGAATCAGAGCTACGAATGAACCTAGTATGATAGGATGACGTGGTAAGATCAGAGATGAAAGTTAAACATGCTAAGGCTTGTATGGGAGGCCATGTGGGTTGTGGTTTTTGCAGTCCCATACTTGCCACCCTTAGGACCCGATGTTCTTGCCTCTTGAACCAAGACGAGCGTACAGTCACACGGGGGCCTGGAAACCCCTTCGACCAACTAACTTGCCTAGTAGATTCCATGAGTCACATAGTTCGGGCTTTCTATTCGACATACGCATCTTGGTTGTTCTTGAATGGAGGTGAAGGAGGTGCATTCAAAACAAGTAGGTAAGCGTGGCCGGGAACAAGAGATGCCCGGCATCCATAATCTTGAACCCTGCGCACATCATTAGGGACCGACTTCGGGACTTGACCCGTTATGGAGGCATCTCCCTAGTGTGTGATTCATGGTCTCAGCGAAAGCAAGGTAAAGGTCGTGGTCAACCACTCTCTTCCGGCCTTCCAAGGAAGAGGGCTAATGATCTGGCATTAAGAATCAGTTGGTACGTGTGGGTAAGGTTGTACACCCCTACAGGGTTATTAATCTTTTCGAAAAGCTGCGTCCGCGGTTATGGACGAACTTGGGAACGTACGTGAAGATCATAGAGAACTTGAACCTAATCGTAAAACTTGGCAAGTTAATTAACGTGTGCTTAAGGATGCTTCCTCAGGATCGAGGGGGTGATCCTAGGTAGGTTCAGCTGATGATGATTCGGTGGATATCAAAAGATGATCAAAGTTAGAGATACCGCTCTCTTATCCCCTTCTATAACATTCAGATTAGTCGAGATTCTTCTCCCTCCTGCTTTACAAAACAAAGATGGCTTTATGCAAAATAACTCCACCAGCCAAAAGTCTTGCGGAGTACACCCTGTACTCACCCTTGCTTCGTTGATACTTTTTGTAGATGAGTAAGTGTTACAATTGAAGATGAGTTCTTTACGGCATCGACATTGATGAGTAGTTTGGAGTTCCGAGTCGGCAGTCTAGGATCTATGGATTGGACGTCATCGTTATGCTTCAGGCCTCTTAGGCCATTTGCTAAGTTTTCTATACTTAATAGCATAATTTGCCTTCCGTTGTTTGATGTTTGTGGTCAGTGACCTCCGCTTGTAATATTTTGGTTCTTTGCTCTGTTATGAGCTTGCTGTAATAACTTTTGTGTCGTAGGGTCACTGTTGTGTTATCAATTATCTCTCTATACACTTTCGAGATTTAGGTTAGGCTTATATCAGACAGAGGTCTGGGATTTGTCTAGCCCTAATCCCAGGGGTGTGACAGCAAGATTGTCATAGGAATGATTCAGTAAAATACAAGCACTGCTAGAATGATTCAGTAACATTGCCAGATTGTCATAGGATATATCTAAGTCCAGAATGCAAAATGCAAGAACTGCTAGAATGATTTAGTAACATGCAAGATGGTATGCACTAGAAACATGAAGCATCTGAAAAGATCATGAAGCATCCAGACTAGTTTAGAACAAACTAGGAGGCCAGGAGCTAAACTGGGAGGCCAGGAGCTGCCTTGGTGAACTACTATCTAAACCAGTTTTCAATTTTCTATGTGGTTTTCAATTTGAATATTGTCTGTATTTAATTGTCTGCAGAAGATTGTGTGTATCTATCTAAGCAACAAGGTTTGCAGTTGTACACGATTGGTACTATCCAAATTCAAGATGTTCAACTATCGCTAGATTGTTTGGCACTACGGTTGTCCCTGAACAACATCAAGTACAAATGATAATTGGATAAAATAGCATCAAGCTGCTTACATAGTCTCATGCAGGAGAAGGGGTACTATCTTTGCGAGCAAAATACAAGAGCAAGTACTAAAAAACCAAACTGACTTGTAACCACTCATATGTTTAACGATACAAACTCTGAAGGCATACTCACTCACCTAATGAAAGATCTTCTCCAAAATACATTTCAGAAAGATTGCACCGATTCAGATATATCATTGTAGTAGTATTATGAAACGAAAACTGAAACAGATGGGTTATCATCTAGTAGACTACAAGTTTCCAAACAAAATCATCACCTGATTATGCAGCGACTACTACAAGGTTCTTAACCAAATAACAAAAGTGGAACCTTTCATTATAACGAAGCAATCATGTACTAGTAGTGGTAAATCCTAGGAGGATGTGCTTGTGAGTTTGCCAATTAAGCCAAACCGCATTCGTGTACTGTGCGTTGGCCAGCATGGCCTTATCGGCTACATTGCATAGCCTAATCACCACCAATTAATTACAAGTCAAAGATGAACCCTAAGCACACAGAGGCTAGCAATAGAGGCACAAGGGGAATAAGAAGGGGAGCATAAGAACACATACCCGAAGTCCTCGCTAAGTTATAGAAGAGGAAGTAGGGTGGCGAGATGGCGCGGGATGGGGAGGTGGTCGCTTGGGCGTTGTTGGCCTGCTCCTCATCCACAGACAGACTCCTCCTCCACGCACAGACTGCTCCTCCTCCACGCACGGCCTGGCCTGCTCCTATGGCGCACGGGCTCCTCCTCCTCCTGCGGCTCCTCCTCCACGCACGGTGGCTCCTCCTCCTGTGCGGCGGCTTCTCCTCCACGCATGGCGGCTCCTCCTCCTGCGGCTCCTCCTCCACGCACGACGGCTCCTACTCCGGGTTCGCTGGGGAGTCGCTACGGTTCGTCGGGGTCACTAGGGTTTGAATTGGGGGAAAGTGAAACGGATCGAGCGAGGTGCGGAACGTAAAGGCCAAACCGTCCATTTGACTAAGTGCAAAAGTTCTTTGGCGCATTCAGGCGATATGCGCGACAGAACTTTTGCACTTAGTCAAAACAAGCGCGCAACTGTAGTTTGACACGAAACAGACAGTAGCTCAATGGTTGTGAGGCATGTATAGTTGGACATGAGCACCTGGCAGCCAGGTTCGAATCATGGGTGCATCATTGTTTTTCTTTATTTAAAAATTGTATGATACAAATATATTTAAACCAAGCACATACACATATGTATATTTATTCAAAAACCTTCCCGAATTATATGTATATATTGTGCTTCTCACAAACACATGTGAATTTGTATACGCACATGAATATCACGATATATGTTTAATTAGTCTCTAACTAATACACAAAAAAGGTCACACGTCGTCGTGTGATGTTTTGAGCTAGCTAGCCTCTCTTCACAATCTTCTTGCCCTATTTCTTCGCGGTTGAATATTTTAGCCCGGGCACTATGAGATTTATTCTCGTGAACGGACAACCTTTTGTAGGTAGTGTGGTATTTCTTCTTACTGTAGTAGTAGGCATGTTGAAGTACTTGTCGAATTCCTCTTCGATCTTTGGATCTCCGTTCTTCTCGAAGTCTTGCTTGTTGGCAGATCCTTCCATTCTGATGATGCTCCTCTTGCCCCTCCTCACTACAACACGACTGGGCTTCGACAGGTCGGTAATAAAGAAACATTGATCAACTTGGCTAGCGAGTATCCACGACTCATTTTTCGCGGATGGCTTCTTTGCCGACTTGGCATCAGGTATAACGCAGGTGGTGAAATATCGGCCTTCTTTTTCGACGTTCTTGGCCCATCTAACACGGAACATCGGTACCGTATCTCCACAGTAGTCGAGATCCCATATCTCCTCGATCCTTCCGTAGAATCTTTCCATGACAGTAGTCTCGTCATCGGGAAAGGACATCGTAGTTACTCCTGAGTTTTGATATTCGCTATTCATGTCCTTTTCCTCGGTGTAGAATCTGTAACCGTTGATGTCGTACGACTGATAGGTCTTTACATTATGCGTTGGGCCCTGTGATAAGGAGAATATGAGTTGTTGATCTTCCATAGAAGGCGTCTGCGAGGGATTGTCTAGCAGCCTTTTCTTGAACAAACCCGTGAAGATGGAGTTGTGTTCTCTTGTTACGTCTCCTTTCTTCCTCGGGCAGGCCCAGTCCATGTACTCATGCTCGATCAAGATTTTGTGCTCTTCCACCCAAGGGCTGACCAATTCAATGTGTTGTAGTGCGACTCGGTGTGCCATGTAAAAGTTGGCGTGTCGATTAGCAATGCCGACATGCAGTGAGCGGTGGCCCTCGTGGTGACCATACCCAGCGAGCCTGCCGAGGTGTTTCTTGGTGGGTATTCCAACATGCTCGTTCTCGGTGGTTAGATAGTTTTGGAAGAAAGAGATGCACTCGTAGATCAGAAAGCCCTTGGCTATGCTTCCATCTGGACGGACCTGTTGCGAACAAACCCTTTGATGACACCGTTCAGCCTTTCAAATGGCATCATGTTATGCAGGAATGTCGGCCCGAGCTGGATGGTGTCATCCACGACATGGACAAGTAGATGCACCATGATGTCGAAGAATGCGGGCGGAAAGTAAATCTCGAGCTCGCATAGTATCACCACGATCTCTTCCTGTAGCCTGTCGACCTGCGTCATGTCGATCGACTTCCTAGAGATGACGTCGAAAAAGTTGCACAGGCCAAACAGCATCTCACGGACGTGCTCGTCCATTATCCCTCGTATGGCAACTGGAAGTATCTGTGTCATCATCACGTGACAGTCATGGGACTTTATACCGCTAAACCTCTTCTTCGCTACATCGAGATATCTGCTTATATTGCCCGAGTAACCGTGAGGAACTTTGACTCCTAGGAGGCACCTGAAAAACTTCTCGATCTCCTCCTGACATAAAGTGAAGCAGGAAGCGCGAAGCACAACCACCTCATTCTTCTTAACCCTTTTGCGGCGACCCTGAGTCCCTTCCGTTTGATCGTCATCATCATCATCACTACAAGGGTACTGAAGCTCCTTCTTGATGCCAAGCAATTTCAGGTCGTTTCTTGCTTTCGGCCAATCCTTGGTCCTCTCCGGCATGTTGAGGAGAGTGCCAAGCAGACTCTCGGTAACGTTCTTTGTGATGTGCATTACATCGAGGTTATGGGGCGTGTGGAGGACCTTCCAGTACGGCAGGTCCTAGAAAACAGACCTTGCTTTCCATACACCCAGAAGCGGCTTTGTCCTTGGTCGCTTCTTTCGTGACGCTGGGTACTCATCCCAATTATTTAGAAGCTCCTCAATTTCTTCACCGCTCCTCGTACGCGGGGCTCTTTCGAGCTCGTCTTTACCATTGAACAGGTCACCGCATTTTCTCCACGGGTGATCCATGTGAAGCCACTTTCGAGTCCCTTGGAACATGGTTTTCGAAGACCCAGGATCCTTGGGTAGCTGGAGATACGGGGTCTTATCCATGCACTTGACACATGCATTGTGTCCGTGGTTCATATGGATAGTCCTGCACCGTCGTGGGCAATGCGACTCTTAGAGGGAAATATTCTTTAGTGTAGGCGGCCCACGTATGGGCTGGCGCCTCCCACAACGTGGCTAACTCCTCTTTCAACAGCCCGAGATAAAGATGCATATCGACACCTGGCTGTTTCGGCCCCTGAATAAGAATGCTCATGTGTATGTACCTTTGCTTTGTGCAGAGCCACGGGGGGATGTTGTACGGCCATAATACACGGTCCAGGTGCTACTCTAGTTGCCAAAAGGATTGAGTCCATCGGTGCTCATACCCAGCCTGACGTTCCTTGCATCGCCCCCGAACTCTTCGAACTCGATGTCCAATGCATTCCACTTGCTAGTGTCTGAAGGGTGTGTTAGGATCTTGCCCTTCTCTGGATCATCTTCGGGTTTCTCCCTTTTCGCGTGCCATTGCATTAGCTTTGCTTCCTTAGGATCTATGAAATATCTCTGTAGACAGGGAGTGATAGGAAAGTACCATACCACTTTTCGAGGAACTTTCTTGTTCCCGCTCTTGTAGCGTCCATGGCAGCACACCGGACATGTGGTTCTCTACGCGTACTCGTTACGATAAAGTGCGCAATCATTGATGCAGGCATGGTATTTAACGTACGGTAGGTCGAGAGGGCACACAATTTTCTTGCCCTCCTCTATACTTGTTGGCAATATGCTCCCGTTAGGAAGATGATCGTGCCAGAATTCCATGTTAGCATTGAAGCTCACGTCGGTCCATTTGTGTTCCGCCTTCATCTCTAGAGCCTTGAGCGTTACACTCAGGCATGTATCCTCGGGCCGATACCCAGGATATAATGGAGTCATCCCATCTAACTCAGCTTGGCTTTCTCTCTGGCTGCAGCTTTGGTGTTGCTCGTCTCCTTGAGAAGCAGTTCCTGAACATGAGGGTCCCTTAACAGCGAAGTTAGCAGCGTCTGGATGTTCGCTTCTTCTCCTTCTTCATGATGGTCCTGCCCGTCTACATCTCCTTCTTCGTCATGATGATCATGCAAGGCAGTATATTCTTCGGCATCATGACCATGCCCGTCGGGAGACTCTTCGTCTTCTCGCCCGCCCAAGTCTTCATGATGACCACCACCATTTACTGCTAGCTCCTCATCGAAGTCGTCGCGCATGAAACCGCGCCTGAGCAGGTGATCCTCCAATTGTCCAGAATCAGGGTCGACCCAGCGCTAGAGTTTGCATGTTCGACATGGACATCTTATCTGGGTCTTGTTGTTCCGAATCATGTCAGCCTTCGCGTCTTTCTTATACCTAGTAACTCGACCTTCGCTCATGCTGACGACCATGGTAGCCTACGCAGTATGCACGTATAGAGCAAAAGACAGAGAGTAGGTTAATTAGAAACCACACTTTATGCACACACAAACACACATGCATGGTTACCAGAAAAATTCGGCATGACCTTTCCTAAAAGTAGGACATATGGGTGGTGCAAAAATTTGCCAAAATGGAAATGAATCAACATTTTGGCAAGCATCCATGCACCACACTAGGGCAGACAAGCAAAAACAAGAAACTTCTTCCCATGCAAGCATTCATGCACCACACAAGCTTCATGCACAAACATCATCTTCGTGCCATGCATGCATCACATGTACACACCGCCCGCGCGACAAGCTTTACACCTACAAAACATGCATATTCATGGCCAATTACTCACCGGGTAGATTGAATACCGAGTCGAGTGCGCGCTGTGAGAGAGTGTGGACCAATAGATCTATATAGAGATAATGGTACACAAATAGAGATGTGGAGGAGAAAAGTAAGTGTGTTTTAGATCTACTAGTTGGAGAAAGGCTTTCCCTAACCAATCTATCAACTATCGTAGGTTTAAATACAAACAAATGTAGAAAATTATGGACACAATGGGGTGGGAGAGAGGGGAAGATGAGCTGGGAGGAGGGGGAAGAAGGATGGAGAGAGGTGGTAGATAGAGGGGTGCAAAGCTGCTGCCACCTTTTTGTGTAGATCTGGTCGCATGCTTGTGTGGTGCATATGGGTGATAAGCGCCACAGAAGTTAAATCTTCTGTTGCGCATGTTGCCCATATGCGCCACAGAACCTTGGCCATAGGGTCCAGTGCGGCCAGACTGTGGGCCCCGGGACTGCTCTGTGGCGCATATCGCCCATATGCGCCACAGAACCTTGGCCATAGGGTGCAGTGCCAGTCTGTGGGCCCCTGGATTGTTTTGTGGCGCATATGGGCTATATGCGCCATAGAAGATTGAACTTCTGTGGCGCATGAAGCCCATATGCGCCACAGAACACTGAGTGTAGATCTGCACGAAATTAAAGGTGGCAGATAGCTGCTTTAATGACACCCCTCTCTATATATATATACCACACTCCCTGTCCAAAGCAACATACTTGCGCCTGATGTCTTCTTCCCATAACTCGTCGGAAGACTCGCTGGAGAGCACAGACCGCTCGCGTTCCCTGTAGCCTATTCGCAGTGGAGGGGCGAGGTCGAGGGGCAGTGCTCGGAGTCAGCCGTCGCGGGATTCGGAGGTCAACCTAATCGACGAGGAGGCCAGACTGCTGCACGAGGCCCTCTACAACAAGGCCATGAGGTTGTACGCCGTGCTCGCGTCCCCGGAGGAGAGGGCACGCATGGTGAAACCAATCGGGTGGCAGCCGGTGCTCGACCCCACCGTGCCCATGGAGGACCATGTCCGCAGGCTGCAGGCGCGCGTGAACAGGGAGGTTTGGCATCTTCCACCGCCATCTCCTCCACCAGCTCTGTGAAGGGATTTGCAATGTTGTAGTTTGTGTATTTGCAATGATGTATGCCATTGTTGTTTTGCTGTTCAAGGCTATGCTCATGTGCATTTGCAAAGATGTATGCCACATGCCTATCTAGTAGATTGTGTAGTATTCTACCTATGCCATTGGTACTAATTGTTTAGTTGGGAAAATCAAGAGGAAAATGTGTACTAGAAACACTCAATATAATATGAGTAGCACGCACCATTATGTGGCGCATATTGCATACATGCGCCATAGAAGTTTGTTCTTCTGTGGCGCATACGCACATATGCGCCACAGAAGCTTGTTCATAGGTGTCCAGACAGTGGGGCCCACATAACTGTTCTGTGGTGCATATGGCGGCATGCGGCACAGAAGATATAAACTTCTGTGGCGCATATAGACACATGCGCCACAAAAGTTTGGCCAGAGCACGGTCAAAGCCCGCCTGCTGTGGGTCCCACTTGATGATTCTATGGCACATATGTCTATATGCGCCACAAAATTTTCATGGACCAAGGCCTGGTGTGGGTCCCACCAAACTTCTGTGGCGCATCTCACACTGCCATGCGCCACAGAAGTTTCATGGTTCTGTGGCGCATTGTTCCAGATGCGCCACTGGATAACTTTTGTGGCGCATGGTTAGAACCGTGCACCACAGAAGGTATGTCTATCTATAGCTAGTTTCCTAGTAGTGATTGATAACTCACTATGGTGATGTTTCAGGTTTCCACCATGATTAGGCATGGCTTAGGCTAGCGGCCCAGGCGTTTCTCTAACATAGAATACAAACTCCATGGCCTTACAAGCTCCTTCTTTGTTTCACACTGGTGACATCCATAGACAAAAGAGCATGATATCAACTGAGTACAAAGTACAAGTGCAATGTTGAAAACGTTCCCCATGATAGCATGGTTCTACTAATTCCAACATATAAGTGCAAGCATATACAACATAGAGGACACAATGATTCAAGTTTATTAGGGGCAAAGAATATAAAGTGTGCAATCAAGTTCGTGAGGGCTTTAATCACTAAGTTTTCACATAACAAAATAGTTTTTAATTGGAAGATAGCTGAAAACAAGAATATACTTGAAATGGTGTAACACACCATGCATAGGAATTTATAGTGGACACTTTGGGAAAAACTTTGTTTCTTGGGAGTTGGAAGCATGAGTAGAGCTTACTCATACAAGTGGAGACTAGCAAAAGACTGGGAGCAACCAACTAAGAGAGCATAATGTCCATAATCATGCAGAGCAACAAAGCATTACTAATCAAAGCATAGAGTGGTACTATAAGTCAAGGACTAAATGATCATAGAGGCTATGGTGACTTGTCATAGTCATAACATGGTGTGAGCATGTGCCAAGTCAACCCAAACAAAGCATCAAAGGAGAATACCACAATACTATGTTTTTGCATGCTAAAACAACGCATAATTTCTTCAAGGCACACTAAGCAATCCCAATTGTTTGGAACAAGACGTGCTACAAAAATAATCACTAATCATAAGGTCAAAACAACATCTAGCATGTCATGCTAAAGTCTAAGTCACAGTCAATGCAAGATCCTCTTGCACTTACAAGCAAGAAGTTACTACTCCTTTCCAACACCAAGCAACTTATTTGCAACAACACAACGAGAACAGGGGTCCAAACTACTTAAGAAACTAAACAAACTAAGCAAAGCAAATGAAAACTAAGACGCTCCAATAACAACACAACTATGCATGAAACAATAAAAACGAAGTGTCTAGACAGACCTGTGCTTTTGATTGATGAAGAAGGGGATGCCTTGGGCATCCCCAAGCTTTGATGCTTCTACCTCTTGGATATTTATTGGGGTGACACCATGGTGGCATCCCCAAGATTGAGCTTTTGTCCATTCTTCATCTCATTACATCATTCTCTCTCTACACCTGAAAATTTTCCTTCATACAAAACTTCACACAATCTTCATTAGCAACATTAGTGTATTAAAAAGATATTAGACCTCTGGCAAATCTTTGGAACAGCAAAACTTTTCACTAAAAACACAAGCTACTGTAGTAACTCCTTCAAAAAGGTCAATTCCTCAAAAGAGAACTCAAAAAGGAATCAATAAGAAGCAAATGCAAATAATGGCAGAAATCTATCAAAACAGACTAGCAGGTAGAAACCGATTTTTTCGAAAATCGTCTGTTGCTCAAATCAAAAAGTGTTGAGATAACGAAAGTTATCTAACATACTGGGAGATTTATTCATAAATTTTGAGCTCAATCCGAGTTATAGAGACTCCTCACGAATATTTATGGTGGAGGACAGAAATCTGTTTCGAGACAGCAACTCCCCAAATCTTACTTCCCTCTCATTAGAGCTCATTCTTGGCACAAAAAGCAAACAAAAAGGATAAGGAGAGGTTATTACTGGAGTAATAACCTACAAGACTCAAGGAAACTTTTGGTTTATCTCCCAGCAAGTACTTTTCTTTAACGCCTTTAAGTTAGGCACAAGAAGCAAGAAGATGCTCACATAAGAAATATGAATTGAAGTAAAAGAGAGCATCAAGAAGCAAATTCAAAACACATTTAAGTCTAACCCACTTCCTATGCATAGGAATATTGTAAGAAAATAAATCAAAGAAGCACAAAGCAACAAGCATAGGAAAGCAAAACAAGTGCAACTTCAAGATTTTCAACATAAAGAGGGGAAACTTAATATTGTTGAGATACATAAGACCATATTTCCCTCTCTCATAATAACTTTCAGTAGCATCATGAATAAACTCAACAATATAACTATCACATAAATTTCTATCAAGCTCAAAAATAGTGGGATTAAAACCTTCATAGGTTTTACCCAAAGTAGATATTTCAAAAGGATCCACAGGAACATAACATTCATCATCCTTTGGTAAGCATGGGGACAATCAAATAATATAAGGGATAAAGACTTACTCTCATTAGAAGGCAGGCATGGGTAGATAATCCATTCTTCCTCCTTTTGTTCATCACTCTTCTCCTCTTTTTCATCTAATAAGCTTCTAGTTTCAACAATTTCTTCTTCATAGGCTCCTGCAAGGCATTAGTCTCTTCCATTTGTGGAAAGCATCTATTAAAATATTCAAGAATATAGCCATTTTCTTCCTTGTAATTATCAAAGAAAAATTTAAGTATCTCAAAAACCTCACATTCATAAGGTGCATAATCAGTATTTTCAAGCAAACTGGCAAGTTCAAACGCACCCTTGAAAGCAATAAATTCTTCAATTTGTTCCACATCATAAAAGTCATAATTTCCTTTAACATAAGAAGATATGGTAACATTATCATTATACTCACATTAAAAAGGCAGGTGTTTATATGTCCTACAGCAACAAGACTTATCAAAGCAATAAGTAACATTATAAGTAAAGCACACTTCTCTAGAAATAGTATTCAACTTATAAATTTGTTCCCATAAGTGTTTCCCTTTTTATGACAAACGGTGTTCCTTATAGTAATACTTTTGTTCTTCCGTGAACCCACCTTGCCAATAAGAACTAGATTCAAAGAAACCATCCACTGATAGAAAGCATGACCAAGCAACGCAATAATAGACCACCAACTAGAGTAGGAACTAATTTTTTAACTAAACTATTTTTTTGGAGTTTTTGAAAAGAGGCAAACAAAACGAAGCAAAAGAAACTAAGCAAACTAAAAACAAAGTAAAGAGAAAGGAAGTGAAGGACTCCCCTTGTGAAGATGTCCTTAGCCTCCCCGACAACGGCGCCAGAAAAACTTGTGATGGCTAGCACGGTTGACGTGGAGCCTGTTGGGAACCCCAAGAGCAAGGTGTGAAGAAGCACAGTAGCAAGTCTTCCCTCAGTAAGAAACCGAGGTTATCGAACTACTAGGAGGAAGTAAACGTCACACATGTGTTGCTAGCAATGCGGAGACCTGCACAACACAAACTCAAGACTTTGCCCCAACTAACAGTGAGGTTGTCAATCTCACCGGTTGTTGTAATAAAGAATTAAACGTATGGTGTGGAAGGTAATGGTTTGCAGCAAGTAAACAAGTAACAGTGGAAGATATATCAATGGTAAAGATTGGACCGAGGTCCATAGTTCACTAGAGGCGCTCTCCTTAGATAAACAACATGGCATGAAGGGTAAACAAATTACAGTAGGGCAATTGACAAGAACTGAGCAAGGCATAACAATGCAATACTATTCAAAAAGATCCTATGAGATTCGATTGGGCAATACAACAAGATACATAGACCGCCATCCAACTGCATCTATGACTAGAAGTCCACCTTCAGGTTATCATCCGAACCCCCTCCAGTATTAAGTTGCAAGCAACAGACAACTGCTTTAAGCAAAGTGTGTAAGGTAAATAGTCCACATGTTCCATGAATAAGAGACCGTTGTTTTCTCCCTAGTGGCAACAACACATCTACAACCGAAGAGATTTCTGTCACTTCCCTTGGAAACTAGAGGCATGAACCCACTATCGAGCATAAATACCCCTCTTGGAGTCACTAGCAACTACTCGGCCAAGATAGCTACTAACAACGGAGAGCATGCAAGATCACAAACAACACAGACATGATATAATCATAAATACAAAACCATTAACCAATCCAACATAATAATCTCAATATCCATCAGATCCCCGCAAACATAACATGCATGATTACAAATAGATTAGATCTTGATCATGAACGGAGCTCACAAGATCTATACATGAAAGCACAAGGAGGAGATACAACCATCTAGCTACTACATGGACTCATAGTCCAAGGTGGAACTACTCACACATCATACCGGAGAGAAGGCCTCTGGGATGATCTCCCCTCCGGCAGGGTGCCGGGAAGAACTTCAGATCCCCCTGATCTAGAGACGATGGTGGCGGCGGCTACAGAAGGTTTCATGGAATATTGATCGGGTACTTAGGGTTTCTGCATCGGGGACTTCTTATAGGCAAAGAGGCGAGACCGAGAGGCGACCAGGGGGCCCACACCCTACCTAGGCGCGGGTCCACCCCTGGCCACGCCTAGGGGGGGTTTGGCCGCCCTGGCACGCTTCTCTGTCTCCCCTCTGGACTTCTTGTTCACCATGAAAAGATATTTACTTTGACTTTTGTCCCGTCCAATTTCGGGAATATTGATTTTCTGCCTTTGTGGAACCAAAAATAGAAGAAAACGGGCAACTGGCACTGTGGCAACTTGTTAATAGGTTAGTTCCAGAAAAGATATAAAACACCTCAAAGTAAGACAAAGCAAAGCAAAGTAGATACTAAACAAGCATGAAACATCAAAAATTATAGATACATTTCCGACGTATCAACCATTAAGAGAGCATAGTTATCATTTTGTGTGTAGTGTCCCAAATCTTATTGATTGATGCATATTGTGATATTACTTGTTCTTGTGCTACTGGTTTCTAGTCACCCTTGTGAACTTTGAAGGTGTCCTATGCATCTATTTGCTAGTCTATGAGGGACAAGCTGATTGCCACTATGCCATGTTTTCTGTATGTGAAACAAAGAAATGTTTTTCAATTCATTTTATTCATGATCTTTGTTTGTATCCTTTCAGGTTGCATGTATAGTTACTTTGTCCTATTGTTAGAACTCCATCTTTCATGCACATGTTTAGAGTTCTTTGATCCCAGCTTTCAATGCTTGCAAATGGTTTAATATTGGTTTTGATGGTGCATGTCACCTCAAAAATTTATCTTTTTATCACTTACCTACTCGAGGACGACCAGGAGTTAAGCTTGGGGATGCTTGAGACGTCGGAAACATATCTATAATTTTTGATGCTCCATGCTTGTTTAGTATCTACTTTGATTTTCTTTGTCTACACTTTGACGTGTTTTTATATCTTTTCTGGAACTAACCTATTAACAAGTTGCCATAGCGCCAGTTGCATGTTTTCTTCTATTTTTGGTTCCAGAAAGGCAGAAAATCAATATTCTCGGAATTGGATGGGACAAAATCCAAAGTCAATATTTTACCGTCGGGGACACGAATCCAGAAGACGAGACAGAGATGCAAACCAGGGCGGCCAAACCCCCTAGGCGCGGCCAGGGGTGGGCCAGCGCCTGAGCACGGTGTGGCCCCTCTGGTTGCCTACCAGCTTCGCCTCTTCGCCTATAAGAAGCCCCCGATGCAGAAACCCTAAACACCCGATCAAAACTCCACGAAACCGTCTATAGCCGCCGCCACCATCGTCCCTAGATCGAGGGGATCTGAAGTTATTCCCAGCACCCTTCCGGAGGGGAGATCATCCCAGAGGCCTTCTCTCTGGTATGATGCGTGAGTAGTTCCACCTTGGACTATGGGTCCATGTAGTAGCTAGATGGTTGTATCTCCTCCTTTGTGCTTTCATGTATAGATCTTGTGAGCTCCATTCATGATCAATATCTAATCTATTTGTAATCATGCATGTTGTGTTTGCGGGGATCCGATGGATATTGAGATTACTATGCCATATTGATTAATGGTTTTGTCTTTATGATTCTATCATGTCTGTATTATTTGTGATCTTGCATGCTCTCTGTTGTTAGTAGCTATCTTGGCCAAGTAGTTGCTAGTGACTCCAAGAGGGGGTATTTATGCTCGATAGTGGGTTCATGCCTCTAGTTTCCAAGGGAAGTGACAGAAATCGCTTCGATTGTAGATGTGTTGTTGCTACTAGGGAGAAAACAACGGTCTCTTGTTCATGGAACAAGTGGATTGTTTACCTTACACACTTTTCTTAAAGCAGTTGTCTATTGCTTGCAACTTAATGCTGGAGGGGGTTCGGATGATAACCTGAAGGTGGACGTCTAGTCATATATGCAGTTGGATGGCGGTCTATGTATCTTGTTATATTGCCCAATCGAATCTCATAGGATCTTTTTGTCTGGTATTTCATTATTATGCCTTGCTCAGTTCCTGTCAATTGCCCTGCTGTAATCTGTTTACCCTTCATGACATGTTGTTTATCTAAGGAGAGCACCTCCAATGAACTATGGACCCCGGTCCAATCTTTACTATTGATACATCTTCCGATGTTACTTGTTTACTTGCTGCAAACCATTACCTTCCACACAATACGTTTAATCCTTTGTTACAGCAAACCGGTGAGCTTGACAACCTCACTGATTCGTTGGGCAAAGTGTTGAGTTTATGTTGTGCAGGTTTCCATGTTGCTTGCAACACCTTTGAGACGTTTCCTTCCTCCTATTGGTTCGATAACCTCGGTTTTTTACTGAGGAAAAACTTTGTGATGTGCTCATCACACCTTCCTCTTGGGGTTTCCAACGAAGCGTCCCACGACAGTGTTGGGCGTCATCACTTTCTCAGTAATCAGACTACATCGACTTTTTTATTTGTCTGATCAGCCGGTAAAATACTCAACGCTCTCTTTTCCACCAAACCATAAGTCCATAACAATGGTCATTGCCGAGGTCACCCCTCGTCAATGTATTTAGGCTAGATGCAGCGGATCGACCATGAGGTGATTTGATCCTTGTGATCACATATAATATTGTTGATAGTACTCCTTTTAGATTAAATAGAAGAATATTTACCATAACAGATGAATTGTATATGAGAAATAACAAACGTGAAATCATTAAAAAAGCATAGATATAGTAAATATATGTACTGTTTAAACAAGGTAGATATAGATTTTAATGATGTAGATGATTCTAATAATGAGTTCGAATATCCGCTTATAATTAACTCCTATCGACGAAATGAATCCATGTATCTATTCTTGGATTAAATGTTTTGAAAATTTCTATTTAGACTCTCCGCGAGCCTGTAGATAATAGTAGTGAGCATGATATAAAAAAATTAGACTAGGTTAAAGATGTTGGTCCTATTATGTAAACTAGCAATTTACTGCATCATATTACGTATAATGAAATGTGATCATGTGGATGTAGTTTGATCAAAGAAAAGAATTCAAGCTGCTGGTTTTAGACAACATTTGGTCATAGCCTGCCATGGACCGTATGATTTCGTACCACGAGAAGGTTCTCTGATAGAAATATGAATCTGATGGGTAGTTATCTACATTTTGCCATTTAACGAGTCTTTTATATCGGTACCAATTGGTGGTAATGTATACGTTATCACTATTTGAATGGTTATTCAAGATCCTTTCAATTGATCTATTATTATTGGCAATTATTTTGCATGCATATACATTAGACGTTTTGTATTTGGTGATATAGCTGAAATTTTATAGATTTGTTTCCAATCGCTAAAACATATGTGGCAATATATTCCCCACCACTTCATTATCACTATCGATCTATGTGGACCTGCTTCTGAATTTTACCAGTCATCTAGTGTAGCTACATGATGGGCTTCATTAATTTGGTTAAGATCTCGTTCATGCTTTTGGATAAGAAAGGACCATTTATTTTGTTCAATTTAGGCTAGCCCTTGTGCCTTATCAAAATAAAATAGGATTGTGAGAATTGGTATAATTATTCACTAAAGGATCTAGCTAGCTACGGGAGTAGTACACCAAGCTAAGTTTATGATGTGATTTTTGTTTGCTAGTAGTAGACTAAGCAAAGTACACTGAGCGTGTTGAGTAGTATACGAGTAGTACATCAACCCAATTAGCTATATTAGACCAGAAAAGGTTCGAACCCATCATGGATGGGGCACGCCAAGTGCTTATTTTGTGCCCATAATGATGGAAGTCCACTAGAGACAGAGCTTCGATCGTATATAAAATGAATTGTTTGAGAAATAACAAAGTGAAGTCATTAAAAATGCATAGATATACATATTGTTTAAATGAGGTAGATATAGATTTTAATGATGTAGATGATTCTAGTACCGAGTTTGAATATCTTCTTATAACTCCAATCGACAAAATGGATCCATGTATTTATTCTTGGACTAAAAGTTTTGAAAATGTCTATTTAGACTCTCCGCGAGCCCGTAGCAAATATAAGTGAGCAAGGTATAAAAAAAGCAGACTAGGTTAAAGATGTTGGTCCTATGATGGAAACTAGCAATTTACTACATCATATTACATACACCGGAATGTGATCATTGTGGACGATAGTTTGACCAAATAAAACCATTCAAGCAGTCGGTTGTGGAACATGTTTCGTCATAGCCTTCCATGGACCGTGTGATTTGGTTCCACGAGAAGGTTGTGTGATATAGTTAACTATATGTTGCCATTTAATGAGTCTTTTAAATTGGTACCATTTGGTGGTTATGTATATGTTGTCACTATTTGATTGGTTATTAAAGATCCTTTTGATTGATCTGCAATTTTTGATGATTATTTTGCATGCATATATATTTGACGTCTTGTATTTGCTGCTATAGCTGAAATATTCATGGATTTGTCTCTAATCGCTAAAACTTATCTGGGAATACATTCTCCACCACTTCATTATACTATCGATCCGTGCGGGCCTGCTTTTGAATTTTACTGGCCATCTAGTGTAGCTACGTGATGGCTTCTTTAATTTTGATAGAGATCCTATTCAGGGTTTAGGATAAAAGGATCATTGATTTTGTTCAATTTAGGCTAGCCGTTTTGCCTTGTCGAAGTAAAATAGGACTCTGAGATTTGGTACAACTGTTCACTAAATGATCTATCTACGGGAGTAGTACCCCAACCCAAGTTTATGATGTGATTTTTTCGCTAATAGTAGACTGAGCAAAGTACACCGAGCGTGTGGAGTAGTATACGAGTAGTGCATCGAGACAAGTAGCTATATCGGGCCTCAACAAGTTTGACCGCATCATTTGATGGGGCATGCCAAGTGCTTGTTTTGTGACCATAATGATCCAAATACACTAGAGACAGAGCTTTGATGGGTCAATTGTCTCCAAGTGTTTATTCCGGCTAGATGCGGCGGATCGGCCATGAGTTGAGCCGATCCTTTTGATCGCATATAATATATAGTAGATATACATACTGTTTAAATGAGCTAGATATAGATTTTAACGATGTAGATAATTCTAATACCGAGTTTGAATATCCGCTTACAAATTCTATCGACGAAATGAATCCATATATCTATTCTTCGATTAATTTTTTCGAAACTGACTATTTAGATTTTAGACTCTCCGCGAGCCTGTAGATAATAATTGTGAGCATGATATAAAGAAAAGTAGACTAGGACGGGGCTATAGGTCCCGGTTGGTACGGGGCTTTAGTCCCGGTTTCCCAACCGGACAGGACAATCGGGACTAAAGCTCTAACCTTTAGTCCCGGTTGCCCCACCAACCGGGACTAAAGGTTGCACACGTGGCAGCGGCAGAGGGCGAGGGAGGTGGAGCATTAGTCCCGGTTCGTAATACGACTAATAACCTTCTGCCGCGGCAGAGATTTGGTCCATTTCTCTGCCGCGGCAGAGAATTCATTTTGGCACATTTTGTTGCCGCGGCAGCATTTTCGCCACTTTTTGTGCCGCGACATAGAATTCATTTAGGTTGTTTTATTGTTTATTTAATAATTTGCACTTATCAATAAAGGAACCTTATATTACATCATGATGACAATATTATATTCAATACACGGATCGAGTTCATGTACTACATACAAAAGTTGCTATTCGATGCTACCGGCCAATTTCTTCAAAGTTGCAATTTTTATAATTCCTATTGTCTATAAACAGCCGAGTAGTATTCCCCTTTTGGGTCTACGACTTCTGCATCCAAGAATCCCGCCAATTCCTCCTGAATTGCTCGTACGCGATCCTTTGGCAGAAGACCGTTTCGTAGACGTTCGATCTGATTTAAAAAAGGAGTCAGCCTATATGAATGAAACTAAAGACAATTTGATTGTAATTAAAAACTATAGAAATTGTTTATGTACGTGGAGTTGCTCTAAATTTCTGCCCTTCTCATCGCACGTCTACCGGATGAACTCGCATACATAGTATCCACATAGATTGTTACCTGGTCCCTGCGTCAGGCACTTTACGAGAATAGAGTTCAATCAAAATAATAATCAAGCATGATAATAACTGTATCAAAACTAGAATCAAAGAGATGCGCGGATATAGCTAGTGGTGCTTACATCTAGTGGTTGAAATGTAAGCTCCTGTTTTCAAACACCCCTAGCCTTGTCGGTGAACCGTTTCCAAGCGCTGCCCGGCGTAGAAAACGAATAAAATAAGTTATTAAGTACTTGATATCATAAAATTCATGAACGTTGCCGATATAGTGTCGTAATGATTAGAATTACTGCTGGGGAAGTATCTGCATGTCCTTCCACGTCTCAAGGGGTTTATGTTTCGAGTCCATGACTAGTACACGCCCTTTGTCAAGTTGAATGATTAATAGAATATAGTGGAAGCTGCAAATGCATAACTAATCAATTATATATTTAACATCGAGTAAGCGAAATAGAAAGTGTATACAAGACAATAACACTCACTCGAAGTTGTAAGAAAATAGTATTTCCCTTTTGGTTTCTTAAAACCTTAACGCGTGTACTATATTATCCTCCGTATCCTGGGGGCTTATTTTGAGATTAGCTTCATGAACCCAATATGGGTCAATGAAGCCAATGTCATAGATTTGTCCTCTACTGCATTCGAGAATCTTCATTCTGCATATTACAGTATGATTATATACATGCAATAAACAAAATAATATAGATGGAGACTAAATTAATTACAGAATTAGTACTTACAGACAATAGGCACCGATGATCGATTTGTCCAAGGCGTCTTGATTGAATAATTGAAATAGTTCATCAAATTCAATGGATATCATGTCATCCTTTTCTTTCCGATGATGCTTTTTTGTAACCCTCAGCACTATCCAGTTAGCCCCGGCCCTTGTGGCATGCATGTACCAGTTATGCAATCTTCGTATTTTTGTTGGAAGATTGTTTACCTCCTCAGGTTTGACGAGAGGTTTGCCGTACTGGTATCTGTATGCTACTTCACTCACGGGGAAGAACTCTAACTGTGATAAGTACTGGGCAATACTCATACCTTGAGCAGCAGCAGCTTCTCCGTATTGTGCAACTACCTCTGGATCATACTGCTCTTCGGCCCCATATTTGCTCGACCCCACATTGGTTTGAGTAATCACCTTGAGAGGGGCGCAAGTCTGTTTTGCTTGTTCTCCGAGCTGGGCAACAGATTTCTCGCTTGCATCAGTACTGCTCTTCGAGGCTTTTTGTGCCGCATGTGACTTGAGAATAGAACGCTCATAGTCTGATGACAGCTTTGGCTCGGGTTGATGAAGATTCTTTAGCATTTTCAACACTTTGGCTTTTTCTTCTTTGGTGCTGGGGAAATCTGGCTCTTTCGGCCGCCTCATCTTAGCGAAAAACGCTGTCGTTTCCGCATCAACGATCACCGCAGTCTCCTCTTCAGTACAGTCATAAGCTCTCTTGGGAGGAACCTTTGGTACTTTTGGAAGAGGCTCTTGTTTACGTTTCGGCGATCGCTTACCACGAGGCACAGTAGCGGTACGCTTACGCTTTTGACCCTTTGGCGCCGGTGATGGCTCCCGCGGCGATGGCTGCGCCGGAGATTGGTGAGGCGACGGAGCCGGGTGAGGCGACGAAGACGGCTGCCGCGGCGGCGACGACCTCGCTGGAGACGGGTGAGGCGGCGGCGAAGATGGCCTTGGCGTGTGATTTCAAAGCACGATACATTCCTTCCGGCCATAGAATGGTGACGTTTTTTGCGTCTCCCAGCACAGTCACATCCCCTTCACCTGCAGGGTAGTGAAGATCCAAAACTTCAAAGGTGGGCATGATTTTATCCACGCGGACAACAGTGTAGCCCTCTGGAACCGGACGACAGTGGTAAGTTGGTGTGGGTCCAATTGGTAAGGCATAGCTGACCGCCACCTTCATTGATATGTTCACAACTTTGACATGTAGCTCGCAGTGTGTCATCTCTGTGATATCATCCACTGGGTAGCCAACAGGAGCCATCGTCGGTGCATCATCGTCATCGCGATTGTCATCACCCGGGACCTCGGTGGAAGCCACACTGCTTTTTCGATTATTCGATAGGCCGGTAGCATCGAATGCAGTGTGCTGCTGAGATGGGCCGGTAGTACTTTGCTCTTTAAGTGCGTCAATTTCATCTTGTTGTTGCTTTAATCGTTCTTCAATTAAACGCATTCGCTCTTTCTGACTATTTGCTTCAACTTCCACCCTGTCCTTTCTCCTCTGACGGCTTCTATCAGGATATTTCTTCCTCTCTTCGGGAAACCCAGTCCTCCATGGTTGGGAGCCTCTTGTGCCTCGTGTTCGTCCATCATGTTCCTTATTTCCAAGGGCGAGTGTGAGCTCATCATTCTCTCTATCGGGAATGAAGTCCCCATCTTTAACAGCCTTTACTGCTTTTCTGATCCTCTCGATTGGCAAGGGGTCTTCTTTATGTCGTATGTTATATATACACCTCCCTTCCGAGTCCAACGTGCCCCCATGCCCGTAAAACCAATTCCTTGCACGTTCTACCCAATCGTCTGTCTCTGTGGTGATCTTTTTAGCACGCAGTTCATTCTCAAGTTTCTCCCACTTAGGAATGCCAGCCCTGTAGCCACCTTGCCCCATATTATGGTGATACTTCTTGTTAGCAGCATTCAGCTTATTCGTTTCAGACATTTTCTTAGCTTTTTCTGATTTCTTGTATTCCACAAACTCAGCCCAGAATGGTTTTATCTTCTCAAACTGAATATTCTTGAAATCGGGAGTCTTGTTTTTCACGACATAGTCAAGGTGCAATCTTTTCTTCTAGTTGGTGAAACACTGGGCCATCTTCTTCAAAGCCCACTCCCTGACCTTAGCCTCCATGGCTCTCCCATGTTGTAAGGCGTCCTCAACTGGATCCTCCGCATTTGGATCCAGCTCTATCTTCGGTAGTTTGAAATTAACCATGAGCCTCTTCCACAGTAAATCTTTGGCGTGGTTAGGGACAAATAAACATGTTCCCTCTTCATCCGCATTAGCAGGCCTATTCCAATTTCTAATGGTGATCGGGATTAAGTCCCTAACGATTACTCCGCATTGTGCCACAAATTTGGTTGCGACAACTTCGGGAGCTGTCGGTTTGCCGTCATCAGCGACATCTTCGATCCTGAACCTCTCATGGTCTTGCAACTTTTTGGTTGGGCCTCGTCTGCTCTTTTCAGTAGATTCCTTTGATCTGGAGGGCTAAAAGAAGAAAGATCGTCATTACTATTTCTATATAGATAGCAGATGATTAATTAATAAATTGATTTATATTACATGCACCTCGCCGGAGCGGTCGTCTTCTCGATTACACAAGGCATCGCCTTCTCCCTCGCGGAAGGCAACACCTTCAACCTCAAACAAGTTATCTATTACGGTAAAAAGAGGATCACCCTCACCGGAGTTGTTCAGAAACGTTGATACATCTAAATTATATTCCCCACGGATCACACCTTGGATCAACTCTTCCTTTTCTTCGTCTCTGACGTGTGGGTCCATATTTTCTGCATAGGTGGAAAAACGAATAAGTCAAAGCGGCTAAAGGAGAAAGTTAGGTACGGTGTTGAGAGATATAAACCCTAATTCAGAGAAACCCTAATATATACATATACAATACTAAAAATGAAGAGAAACCCTAAACCCTAAACCTAGCGAGGTCGCGGCGGCGGCAGCGACACAGGGCGTCGACCGGAAGGAGACCGGCGGGATGTCGGACGCGACGGTGTACCTGCTGCTCATCCACTTTTGGAATATTTTTAAGCCATTTCGGCATAGATTAATTACAGAAATCAACATTACATAAGCAAACAATAGCATATCTAAACACATACAGCCAAACACGCACATCTAGTAGATCTATAAATCTAGCAATGGCTAGTGCAAACAAAGTGAATAATATCACATAAACTTCATCGCAGGAGCACCATGTTCATTATTGTTGTCGCTCATGGTGTGGTCGACGACGCCAGTTGCCGGATCCCAGACGGTAGTGCATGCGGTCGCCGGAGGCAGTGGCGGGCTCAGGAATTTCACAATGGGTATTCATAGTAAAAAATGAAGGAAAAAATAACAATAAATGGTGCAAGACTAGCACTTGATCTTGCGATCAATTGGGTTGTAAACATTTGTCCTAACCAACTACTTCTAGCATACTGGTGCTAAAATTTCAATTAGTTTTCTATACAAACATACTAAAATATAAGACGATTCTCCAGTCCATGTAAACCAAGATACTTGAGGCGATTGAGAGGACCCGACTCTTCCAAACTACACCAATCACCCTCTACCCGTGGTGAATCTTGCCGCCGGCCAGTGGCGGAGCCAGAGTTCCAAGTTTGTGTTGTCATTTCAACTATGTGATGTCAAATACATGTATTTCTACTGGTTTTTTAAAATTTTTTTGCTGAATTTATACTTGTCAATAAAGGATTTGCCAAAAACATGTGTGGTCAAGTGACCACAGAGCTCTCTATGTGGCTACGCCACTGCCGCCGGCGGTCTCTACCCGTGGTGGCCGGTGCACCGGCGGGCGCCCCCTCATCTCGCGCTCCCCATGGCGCCACCCCTCTCCCCGACGAGCCCCTGCCGCTTCGGTGGAAGGCGTCGTCCTCCTCCGTCTTCGCTGGCTGCCGGCCGGGCTGGACAGCGGCCACCCTCCTCCTCTGACCTGCAGGATCGTCCTCCTCCGTCTTCGCCGGCCATCGCCGCCCACCAGCAGCAGCACAAGGGAGGGGGAGGACAGAGGCAGGGGGCGTACCTGACGCGCGGCGGTGGGGGAAGGGCGCGGGCGGCGCGGTCGTCGGCGGGAAGAGACGCGGGTGGCGGTCGTCGGGGAGCGCGCGGCGGTGGTGGCCGGAGGCAGTGCGCGGGCAGCCTGGCGGCGTCGTGGATGAAACAGAGAAGCAGAGAAGAGAAGCAGCGAAGAAGAAGAGAAGTTATAAAGGGGAGGGAGTATACGTCCAGGTTGGTGGCTCCAACCGGGACTAAAAGGGCATACGTCCCGGTTGGAGCCACCAACCGGGACGTATACTCCAATTTTCAGCAGCCAAAGGGGCGCGCGCGCAGGGGGTCTTTAGTCCCGGTTGGTGGCTCCAACCGGGACGTATTCCCCTGTTTTCAAAGTTTTTCAGTTATTTTCTCTCTGTTCCCGCCTTATTTTTTATTTTGGGGTTTAAATTTGTAATGTTTTTTAAATGATAATTACTTTGGAATTTAGAAAAACTTTAAACATAAAAAGTGTTTGAATTTGATAACTAATTCGAAACCATTTTATTTTTTGAAAAATAATTAATATAACAATTTAAACTATGAACCATTTAAAATTAATAATGAAATAACTTATATTTTTTAAATATTAATTTGGAATTTAGAAAAACTTTAAACATAAAAAGTGTGTGGATTTGAATAAATAATCCAAAACCAATTTCTATTTTTAAAAAATAATTAATGTAACCATTTAAAATTAATAATGAAATAACTTATATTTTTTAAATATTTATTTGGAATTTAGAAAAACTTTAAACATAAAAAGTGTATGGATTTGAATAAATAATCCAAAACCATTTTCTATTTTTAAAAAATAATTAATGTAAACATTTAAAATTAAAAATGAATTAACTTATATTTTTTAAATATTAATTTGGAATTTAGAAAAACTTTAAACATAAAAAGTGTATGGATTTGAATAAATAATCCAAAACCATTTTCTATTTTTTAAAAAATAATTAATGTAGCCATTTAAAATTAAAAATGAATTAACTTATATTTTTTAAATATTAATTTGTAATTTAGGAAAAATTTAAACATAAAAAGTGTTTGGATTTGAATAAATAATTCAAAACCATTTTCTATTTTTAAAAAATAATTAATGTAACCATTTAAAATTAAAATGAATTAACTTATATTTTTTAAATATTAATTTGGAATTTAGAAAAACTTTAAACATAAAAAGTGTATGGATTTGAATAAATAATCCAAAACCATTTTCTATTTTTAAAAAAATAATTAATGTAACCATTTAAAATTAAAAATGAATTAACTTATATTTTTTAAATATTAGTTTGGAATTTAGAAAAATGTAACCACATATTGCGAGTCTAAAAATGATTTTTTCAAAAAATCACGGGCGATAGATCATGTACCTGTAGTACAAACCGGACCCACTTCCTACCGATTCGGCAGATATTTGTCCTTTTTACCCGGGATGGACGGAAAGGTTTGAGATGTACCGGTTAGGAGATAGTCCATGTAAGGTGGTCTAGTATTTTAGGAAAATGGGACGGTAGCATTCTGAAACGGCATTTTGGTGGTTACTTCACAAAACGACCCGTTTTTTGCGCTCGGAAAATGGAAAAGGGCTTTTCCGTGCGACAAAAAGGAAAACTTCCTCCTGCAACATTGTTCTCCATACCAATGTCCACACATATGCATAATATGGGCACAACATCACAAACTATGCCGTGATTCAGCACATAACATCGGTCATTTGGACCGAGAGCCATGAAACCTCGAACATGATAGGTCATTTTGTGAAGGTTTTTTCGAAACATGATCAATATACCAAGTTTGGTATTTTTCCTTTCAACTATGTAACAAAATATGACACCACGCGAAGGATTTTCATTGTTCGGATTTTTTTTGAATTTATTATGCCCGTTTTGAATTATCTGAATTTCTAACTATGGTCGAACCGGTGTGCATGAAGATAGGGGGCGAGCATCGTTAGAACTTGCATTGGATCTCTGAAGAAACCACATATTGCGAGTCTAAAAATGATTTTTTCAAAAAATCACGGGCGATAGATCATGTACCTGTAGTACAAACCGGACCCACTTCCTACCGATTCGGCAGACGTTTGTCCTTTTTACCCGGGATGGACGAAAAGGTTTGAGATGTACCGGTTGGGAGATAGTCCATGTAAGGTGGTCTAGTATTTTAGGAAAATGGGACGGTAGCATTCTGAAACGGCATTTTGGTGGTTACTTCACAAAACGACCCGTTTTTTGCGCTCGGAAAATGGAAAAGGGCTTTTCCGTGCGACAAAAAGGAAAACTTCCTCCTGCAACATTGTTCTCCATACCAATGTCCACACATATGCATAATATGGGCACAACATCACAAACTATGCCGTGATTCAGCACATAACATCGGTCATTTGGACCGAGAGCCATGAAACCTCGAACATGATAGGTCATTTTGTGAAGGTTTTTTCGAAACATGATCAATATACCAAGTTTGGTATTTTTCCTTTCAACTATGTAACAAAATATGACACCACGCGAAGGATTTTCATTGTTCGGATTTTTTTTGAATTTATTATGCCCGTTTTGAATTATCTGAATTTCTAACTATGGTCGAACCGGTGTGCATGAAGATAGGGGGCGAGCATCGTTAGAACTTGCATTGGATCTCTGAAGAAACCACATATTGCGAGTCTAAAAATGATTTTTTCAAAAAATCACGGGCGATAGATCATGTACCTGTAGTACAAACCGGACCCACTTCCTACCGATTCGGCAGACGTTTGTCCTTTTTACCCGGGATGGACGAAAAGGTTTGAGATGTACCGGTTGGGAGATAGTCCATGTAAGGTGGTCTAGTATTTTAGGAAAATGGGACGGTAGCATTCTGAAACGGCATTTTGGTGGTTACTTCACAAAACGACCCGTTTTTTGCGCTCGGAAAATGGAAAAGGGCTTTTCCGTGCGACAAAAAGGAAAACTTCCTCCTACAACATTGTTCTCCATACCAATGTCCACACACGTGCATAATATGGGCACAACATCACAAACTATGCCGTGATTCAACATATAACATCGGTCATTTGGACCGAAAGCCATGAAACCTCGAACATGATAGGTCATTTTGTGAAGGTTTTTTCGAAACATGATCAATATACCAAGTCTGGTATTTCTCCTTTCAACTATGTAACAAAATATGACACCACGCGAAGTATTTTGATTGTTCGGATTTTTTTTGAATTTATTATGCCCGTTTTGAATTATCTGAATTTCTAACTATGGACTACCACGCGAAGGATTTTCATTGTTCGGCAGACATTTAGTCCCGGATGTAGTCACAAACCGGTACTAAAAATATTTTCCGCCATTTCCCACCTCTTCCTGCCAAGTTTTCCCGCCCTTTCCTTTCTACTAGAGCTTTTAGTCCCGGATGTAGTCACTAACCGGGACTAAAGATATTTCCCGCCATTTCCCAAAGCTTCATTTCAAATTTTCCCGCCCTTTCCCTCTATATTTAGGGTGATCGTGTCATGGCTATCCACACATCCACACCTTCCTCTCTTAGAACAATGGACAACGCCTACTGGGCCATTCTAACCCTCGAGGAGACCGAGGCGCTGTGCGCCTCCAACTACCCTTGTCCGCCGGGCTACCGGCCGCCCGCCGGCTGGATGCTGAGCGCTGGAGGGGTTCCTGTCCCTCCTGTCCCTCAAGGTTCCGCACGCCAGGCGGCCATCACAAACCACTTCTACCACGAGCTCACGCCGGAGCAGCGGATGGATCCCCAGTGGGATCCCGACAACTACGACACCTGGAATGCCTTCTTCGCTAATAGGCGGGAAAGGGAGCTCGCCAGGTACAAGGGTGATGGCCTGCCACCGGTGAACCACAACGAAGCCGGCTGTCGTCTGTGGTGGGCGAACCGTACTATCATCAGAGTGATGCGCTACATCGCCGGGGGAGACCATCCTCGCCTACGGTGCCCACGAGTCCACCCGCCACAGGCCCCACACTGTCCCGGCGGTAGCGGCATCGTCTTCCAGGAGACCCCTCTCCCGCCCGCCGTGAATCCGAGGCTGGAATGGCCCCTGGTATATGCCATGGATGGGCTGAGGATCCCCGGAGTGGCAGGTGACGATGACGATGATGATGACGACGACGATGAAGACCCTGAAGCTGCGTACTATAGGACTAGGCATGATTATGACTAAAGGGGGCGGCTTTAGTCCTGAGTGTTAGCTAGTCCCGGTTTGTCCCGGTTTTTAATATTAATAAATGTCTTGAGTGTTACCTAATAAATAGAGGGAAATGCCTATATAAAGAGAGGGTTCATCTTTAGTCCCGGTTGGAGAAACCAACCACGACTGGAGGGATTGCGGCAGAGTGGGCCAGGCAACACTAATAATAGGGGTGAGTGTCGACATTATGTCGTGCGGCTTGTACCTTGTCCCGGATGGTGTCACCAACCGGGACTAAAGATGAACCTTTAGTCCCGGTTGGAGACACCAACCGGGACTAAAGATGAGTCAGCACTAATAATAGGGGTGAGTGTCGACATTATGTCGTGAGTGTCGACATTATGTCGTGAGTGTCGACATTATGCCGAGCTGCTTGTACTATAAATAGGCATCCTTGTGAGTCCAGTCCTCCAGCCAGTTTGAGGCATCTCCAAGATGGTTTTAGAGAGCAGGGACACCACTACGGCCAGTTTCAGGGAGATGCCGACGGAGCCCAGTCCTCCGGCATCTCCGAGAAACTGGTCATAGAGGCACTCCCTAATATGTGAAATTAGTTAGCTCCGAGGCGTATTGATCTAGTTAGAGAAGTTACAAGCTGCAAGATGGTTTTCGAGAGCAGGGACACCACTACGACCAGTTTCAGGGAGATGCCGCCGGATCCCAGTCCTCTGGCATCTCCGAGAAACTGGTCATAGAGGCACTCCCTAATATGTGAAATTAGTTAGCTCCCAGGCGTATTGATCTAGTTAGAGAAGTTACAAGCTGCAAGATGGTTTTCGAGAGCAGAGACACCACTACGACCAGTTTCAGGGAGATGCCGCCGGATCCCAGTCCTCCGGCATCTCCAAGAAACTGGTCATAGAGGCACTCCCGGTCCAGCCACAAAATGGGACTAACACTCAAGAAATTTATTAATATTAAAAACTGAGACTACAAAATCGGGACTAAAGGCCACAAACCGCGAAAGATATTACATAATATGAGCATGAACTTCTTGGCATATGTCATTCCTTATGACCGCTTTAGACGTAACCATGGAGCATCTTCTTTACTTAACGGAATGCTTGGGTTAGTTTTCAATGTGAAGGGCAGAATTTCATCAAACTTATTATAATCTTCTGACATGTCTGTCTTGTCCTTGATTCCCACGATGTTTCTTTTCCCTGAAAGAACTATGTGACGCTTTGGCTCATCATATGATGTATTCGTTTGCATATTTTTTCTTTTTTTCGGTCTGGAGGACATGTCCTTCACATAGAAAACCTGAGACACATCATTGGCTAGGACGAATGGTTCATCTCTATAACCAAGATTGTTGAGATCCACTGTTGTCATTCCGTACAACTGGTCTATCTTTACCCCTTCCCCATTCAGGTTGACCCATTTGCAGCGAAACAAAGGGACCTTAAAAGGGACTCCATAGTCTAGTTCCCATATCTCCTCTATGTAACCATAATATGTGTCCTTTTGTCCATTCTCGTCTATTGCATCAAAGCGGACACCACTATTTTGGTTGGTGCTCTTTTTATCTTGGGCGATCGTGTAGAATGTATTCCCATTTATTTCGTACCCTTGGAAATTCAATACAGTAGAAGATGGTGACGCGGCCAACAAGTATAGCTGATCTCCAACAGTGGTGTCATTCAAGAGATGTGTCTGCATCCAACCACCGAAAGACTTCATGTGTTCATCTGTAATCCATGATTCAGGCTTCCCCGGGTTTTTGGAGCGTACACTATTCTTGTGTTCCTCGATATACGGAGCTGCCAAGGTGGAATTATGTAGAACTGTGTAGTGTGCTTTAGTGAAAGAATCCCCGTCCCTACATATCATTGCTTTCTTTCCCAGCGTGCCTTTTCCACTTAGTCTTCCCTCATGCCGCGAGTCAGAAACACCAATCGGCTTAAGGTCAGGAATAAAGTCAACACAAAACTCAATGACCTCCTCTGTTCCATATCCCTTGGAGATGCTTCCTTCTGGTCTAGCACGGTTATGAACATATTTCTTTAAGACTCCCATGAACCTCTCAAAGGGGAACATATTGTGCAGAAATACCGGACCGAGAATGGCAATCTCTTCCACTAGATGAACCAGGAGATGCGTCATAATATTGAAGAAGGATGGTGGGAACACCAATTCAAAACTAACAAGACATTGTACCACATCCTTCTGTAACCTTGGCAGAATATCTGGATTTATTACCTTCTGAGATATTGCATTGAGGAATGAACACAGCTTCACAATGGGTACTCGAACATTTTCTGGTAGAAGCCCCCTCAATGCAATCGGAAGCAACTGCGTCATAATCACGTGACAGTCATGAGACTTCAGGTTTTGGAACTTTTTCTCTGCCATATTTATTATCCCCTTTATATTAGATGAGAAGCCCGACGGCACCTTGATACTGTAAAGGACTTCAAAAAAGATTTCCTTCTCTGCTTTGGTAAGAGCATAGCTGGCACGACTTAAGTGACGCCCTTTATCCGTCTTGTTATGTGTATGCATGTTCTTTGGGTCTTTCATAATTTGTTGGTCCTCCCGTGCTTCAGGTGTATCTTTTGTCTTCCCATACACGCCTAGGAATCCTAGCAGGTTCACGTAGAGATTCTTTGTCACGTGCATCACGTCGATTGAAGAGCGGACACGCAGGACTTTCCAATATGGCAGCTCCCAAAATATAGATTTCTTCTTCCACATGGGTGCGTGTCCTGTAGCGACGTCGTTCGGAACTGATTGACCGCCGGGACCCTTTCCAAAGATTACTTCTATGTCCTTGACCATACCAAATACATCATCACCAGCAGGGAGTTCAGGCTTCTTCCGGTGATCTGCCTCACCTTTGAAATGCTTGCCTTTCTTTCTTACGGGATGATTGGTCGGAAGAAATCGTCGATTCGCCAGGTACACAACCTTCTTGCATTTATGCAAATATGTACCTTCGGTCTTATCTAAACAGTGGGTGCATGCCTTATATCCCTTGTTTGTCTGTCCTGAAAGGTTACTAAGAGCAGGCCAATCATTGATGGTTACGAATAACAACCCTCGTAGATCAAATGGCTCCTGTTTGTTCTCATCCCATGCACGTACACCTGGTTTGCCCCACAACTATAAGAGTTCTTCAACTAATGGCCTAAGGTACACATCAATGTCGTTGCCCGGTTGCTTCGGGCCTTGGATGAGCACTGGCATCATAATGAACTTACGCTTCATGCATAACCAAGGAGGCAGGTTGTAGATACATAGAGTCACGGGCCAGGTGCTGTGACTGCAGCTCTACTCCCCAAAAGGATTCATGCCATCCGTACTTAGACCAAACCATAAGTTCCTTGCATCACCTGCAAAGTCTGGGAAGTCTCTCTCGATTTTTCTCCACTGTGACCCATCAGCAGGGTGTCTCAACTTCCCGTCTTTCTTACGGTCTTCTTTGTGCCATCGCAACAACCTGGCATGCTCTTTGTTTCTGAACATGCGTTTCAACCTTGGTATCATAGGAGCATACCACATAACCTTAGCAGGAACCCTCTTCCGGAGGGGCTCTCCCTCAACATCACCAGGGTCATCTCGTCTGATCTTATACCGCAACGCATTGCATACCGGGCATTTATCTAAATTCTCATACTCCTTACCGCGGTGGAGGATGCAGTCATTAATGCATGCATGTATCTTTTGCACATCTAATCCGAGAGGACAGAGAGTCTTCTTTGCTTCGTAGATACTCTCGGGAAGTTCGTTATGTTTTGGAAACTTCGATTTCATTATTTTCAGCATCTTTTCAAATGAGGAGTCAGTTAGACCACACTCTGCCTTCCATCGCAACAATTCCAGTGTGGTACCGAGCTTTGTGCTGCCATCTTTACAATTTGGGTACAACAATTTCTTATGATCTTCTAACATGCCCTCTAACTTCAACTTCTCATTTTCTGTTTCACAGTCTCGCTTTGCATCAGAAATGACCCTACCAAGTTCATCAGCCGGCTCATCTGATGCCCGTTCTTCACCTGTTTCCTCTCCATTGTCTTCCATGGCAGTGTATTCAAGAAACATATGATGATAGTTGTTATCATCATCTTCTTCTTCACCATCTTCCATCATAACCCCTCTTTCCCCGTGTTTGGTCCAGCAATTATAATTGGGCATGAAACCTTTTATAATCAGGTGGCCGCGAATGATTTTCGAGGAAGAGTACTCCTTGTTGTTCCGACATTGAACACATGGACAACGTATAAATCCATTCTCTTTGTTTGCCGTAGCCACATCGATAAATTTATCCACGCCTTTGATATACCCGGCTACGCGCCGGTCACCGTACATCCATTCCCGACCGTTCATCTGCATCATATAAGTAAGTTTTTCAAAAAACAGGACATCATAAATAGTGAAATAACCAATTCACACCGACACATGAATTGTATCAATGACCTAGAAAAGATAAGATTGCTAACCTCGATCGAGGGAAATAAAGAGGAGAAAGCTCAAGTGCGTCTCGGACACCTTCTATATTTTTGTTCTATGAGAAATTCAACGGGATTATTCACTCAAACATTTCAACAAACACCTTCAATGCATGCATGAGAAAAAACTAGCACACCCCCTCACCCTTCCACCATTCGAAAAAACAGAGTGGAGGCATAGGGGGCTGGGGCGTTGCATTTATAGAGGGCAGGGGGTCTTTAGTCCCGGTTGGAGCCAGCAACCGGGACTAAAGGTGCGTGCCACGCCACGTGGCTGTGGACAAACCTTTAGTCCCGGTTGATGGCTCCAACCGGGACGTATTCCCCCTTACCAACCGGGACGCATGCCCCCTGGCCCCGTGCCCGCTCCAACTGGGACGCGTGCCAGCATTAGTCCCGGTTGGTGGCGCAACCGGGACAAATGCTCTGAGGGGTCGCGAACGGATAGCCCTTTTTCCACTAGTGGATGTTGGTCTGTTATGAAAACTAGCAATTTATTGCATATATTACCTACACCATAATGTGATCATGTGCACATAGTTCGACCAAAGAATAGAATACAAGCAGCCGGTTGTGGACCACATTTGGCCATAGCCTGCTATGGACCATATAATTTGGTCCCACGAGAAGGTTCTCTTATAGAAATCTGAATCTGATGGGTAGTTATTTATATGATGTCATTTAATGAGTCTTTTAAATCGGTACAACTTGGTGGTTATGTATACGTTGTCCTATTTGATTGGTTATTAAAGATCCTTTTGATTGATCTGCTATTATTTGTGATTATTTTGCATGCATATACATTAGGCATTTTGTATTTGGTGCTACGGCTGAAATATGTATGGATTTGTCTCCAATCGCTAAAACCTATGTGGCAATATATTATCCGCCACTTCATTATCACTGTCGATCCGTGTGGACCTGCTTCTGAATTTTACTTACCATCTAGTGTAGCTACATGATGGGCTTCAATAATTTGATAAAGATCTCATTCAGGCTTTTGGACCAGAAAGGACCGTTGATTTTGTTCAATTTAGGCTAGCCGTTGTGCCTTGTCCAAATAAAATAGAACTGTGAGATCTAGTATTACTTTTCATTAAACGATCTAGCTGTGAGAGTATTACACCAAGCCAAGTTTATGATGTGATTTTTTTTCTCTAGTAGAATGAGAAAAGTACACCAATCATGCTGAGTAGTATACGAGTAGTACATTGAGCCAAGTAGCTAGATCGGGCATGAACAAGTTTGACCCCATGTGCACACCAAGTGCTTGTTTTGTAACAATAATGATCCAAGTACACTGGAGCTAGAACTTTCATGGGTAAATTGTCTCCAAGCGTGTATTTAGGCTAAATGCAGCGGATTGGCCATGAGGTAAGCCAATTCTTTTGATCGCATATAATATTTTTGATAGTACTCCTTTTAAATTAAATAGAAAAATATTTACCATATCAGATGAATAGTATATGAGAAATAACAACGTGAAATCATTAAAATGCATAGATATAGTAGATACATGTATACTGTTTAATCGAGATAGATATAGATTTTAACGATGTAGATGATTTAAATACCGAGATTGAATATCCGCTTACAACTCCTATCGACGAAATGAATCCATGTATCTATTCTTGGATTAAATGTTTTGAAAATATCTATTTAAACTCCCTGCGAGCCTTCAGCAAATAGTAGTCAACATGATATAGAAAAAAAGTAGACTAGGTTAAAGATGTTGGTTCTAATATGGAAACTAGCAATTTAATGTATCATATTACGTACACTAGACTGTGATTATGTGTACGTAGTTCAACCAAAGAAAAGAATCCAAACAGCCGGTTGTGGACAACATTTGGTCATAATCTTCCATGGACCATATGATTTGGTCCCACGAGCAGGTTGTCTGATAGAAATCTGAATCTGATGGGTTGATATCTATTTGCTGCCATTTAATGAATCTCTTAAATCGGTACCAATTGGTGGTTATGTATACGTTGTCACTATTTGATTGGTTATTAAACATCCCGTTGATTGATTTGTTATTATTGGCGATTATTTTGCATGCATATACATTAGATGTCTTGGTGATATAGCTGAAATCTTTATGAATTTGTTTTCAATGCTAAAACTTATGTGACAATATATTCTCGACCACTTTATTATCATTATTGATCTGTGTGGACCTACTTCTGAATATTACCAGCCATCTAGTGTAGCTACATAATGGGCTTCGTTAATTTAGATCAAGATCCCCTTTAGGCTTTTGGATCAGATCGGGCCATTGATTTTGTTCAATTTAGTCTAGTCGTTGTGCCTTGTCGAAATAAAATAGGACTGTGAAATCTGTTATAACCGTTCACTGTAGGATCTTGCTACGAGAGTAGCACACCAAGCTAATTTCATGAGGTTGATTTTTTGTTCGCTAGTACTCCCTCTGTTTAGAAATATAAGATGTTTTAGGTTTGTGAAGGAGATGTTTCAACCTTGTGAAGGAGATGTTTCAACCTATACACTAAAAGGTGTCTAGATACATCCTATTCACAAACCTAAAACATCTTATATTTCCAAACGGAGGGAGTAGTAGATTGATCAAAGTACACCGAGCATGTTGAGTAGTATACGAGTAGTACATCGAGCTAATTAGCTATATGAGGCCTGAACAAGTTCAAACCCATCATTGATAGGGCACACTAACTTCTTGTTTTGAGTCCAGAATGATCCATGTGTACCGGCGCCAGAGTTTTGATTGGGAAATTGTCTCCAAGCATGCATTTAGGATAATTGCATCAGATTGGCCACGAGGTGAGCTGATCCTTTTTATCGCATATAAGATTGTAGATGGTATTCCTTTTATATTAAATATAGAAATATTTACTATCTCAGATGAATTGTATATGAGAAATAACTAAGTGAAATGAGTAAAAAAATACATAGATATAGTAGATATACGTACTGTTTAAACGAGGTAGATGTAGATTTTAACGATGTAGATGATTCTAATACCAAGTTTGGATATCCTCTTACAACTCGTATCGACCAATGAATCCATGTATATTTCTTGGATTTTTTTTTTGAAAATGTATATTTAAACTCTCTGCGAGCTTGTAGCAAATAGTAGTGAGCATGATATACAAAAATAAGTCCACGTTAAAGATGGTGGTTTTATTATGAAAAGTAGCAATTTACTACCACATATTACATAGACCAGAATGTGATCACGTGGACGTAGATTGACCACAGAAAAACAATTTAAGTAGCAGGTTGTGGACCATATTTGGTTATAGTTTGCCATGGACCGTGTGATTTGGTCCCACGAGCAGGTTGTCTGATATCTGATAGGTGGTTATCTATTTCCCACCATTTAATGAGTCTTTAAAATCGGTACCAATTGGTGGTTATGTATACGTTGTCACTATTTTATTGATTATTAAAGATCCCTTTGATTTAGATATCATTCATTATTATTTTTCATGCATATACATCATATGTCTTTTATTTGGTGCTACAGCTAAAATCTGCATGTATTTGTTTCCAATTGTTGAGGCCTATGTGGCAATATATTCTCCAACACTTCATTATTACTATCGATCTGGGTGGTGCTGCTTTTGAATTTTACCAGCCATCTAGTGTAGCTACATGATGGGCTTCGATAATTTGGACCGAGATCCCGTTCAGACTTTTGGATCAGAATGGACAGTTGATTTTGTTCAATTTAGGCTAGCCATTGTGCTTTGTCAAAATAAAATATGATTACGAGATATGGTATAACCATTCATTAAAGGATCTAGCTACGGAAGTAGTGCATCAAGACAATTTTATGATATTGATTTTTTGTTTGCTAGTAGTAGACTGAGCAAAATACATCGAGCGTGCTGAGTAGTATACAAGTAATACACCGAGCCAAGTAGCTATATCAGGCCTGAACAGGCTCAACCCCATAACTGATGGGGGCATGCCAAGTGCTTGTTTTGTGTCCAAAACGATCTAAGTGCACTGGAGCGCACTGGAGCCAGAGCTTTGATGGGCAATTGTCTCCAAGCATGCATTTAGGATAGATGCAGCGGATCAGCCACGAGGTGAGCCGATCCTTTTTATCGCATATAAGATTGTGGATAGTACTCCTTTTAGATTAATAGAAAAATATTTATCATATCAGATGAATTGTATATGAGACATAACTAAATGAAATGAGTAAAAGATGCATAGATATAGTAGATATACGTACTGTTTAAACGAGGTAGATATATATTTTAATGATATAGATGATTCTAGTAGCGAATTTGAATATCCGCTTACAACTCCTATTGACCAAATGAATCCATGTATTTTTTTGGATTAAAAGTTCTAAAAATTTCTATTTAGACTCTATGCGAGCCCATAGCAAATTAGTAAGCATAATATAAAAAATAGAACAGGTTAAAGATGTTAGTCCTATTATAAAAACTAGCAATTTACATCATCATATTACGTACATCAGAATGTGATCATGTGGAGATAGTTCAAGCAAAGAAAAGAATTCTAGAAGCAGCTTGTGGACCATATTTGTTCATAGCCTACCATGGACCGTGCGATTTGGTCCCACGAACAGGTTGTCTAATAAAAATCTGAATCCGATGAGTGGTTATCTATTTGCTGCCATTTAATGACTCTTTAAAATCTGTACCAATTGATGGTTATGTATATGTTGTCATTATTTTATTGATTATTAAAGATCTCTTTGATTGATCTGTTATTATTGAAGATTATTTTTCATGAATATACATCAGATGTCTTTTATTTGGTACTATAGATAAAATCTACATGGATTTGTTTCCAATTGTTGAAACCTATGTAGAAATATATTCTACAACACTTCATTATCACTATCGATCTGTGTGGACCTGCTTTTGAATTTTACCAGCCATCTAGTGTAGCTACATATGGTCTTCTATAATTTGGATCGAGATCCCATTCAGTCTTTTGAATCAGAATGGACCTTTGATTTTATTCAATTTAGGCTAGCCATTGTGCCTTGTCGAAATAAAATAGGACTATGAGATCTGATATAACTGTTCACTAAAGGATCTAGCTACGGGAGTAGTAACCAAGACAAGTTTATGATGTTGATTTTTTGTTTGCTAGTAGTAAACTAAGCAAAGTACACCGAGCGTGCTGAGTAGTATACGAGTAATACATCGAGCCAAGTAACTATATCAGGCTTGAACAGGTTGAACCCCATCACTGATGGGGCACGACAAGTGCTTGTTTTCTGTCCAAAACGATCTAAGTGCACTGGAGCCAGAGCTTTGATGGAGCGGATCAGCCACAAGGTGAGCCGATCCTTTTTTATCGCATACAAGATTGTGGATAGTACTCTTTTAGATTAAATAGAGAAATATTTACCATATCAGATGAATTGGATATGGGAAATAACTAAATGAAATGAGTAAAAGATGCATAGATATAGCAGATATCCGTACTGATTAAATGAGATAGATATTGATTTTAACGATGTAGATGATTCTAATACCAGTTAGAATATCGTCTTAAAACTCCTATCAAGCAAATGAATCCAGGAATCTTTTCTTGGAAAGAAGTTTTGAAAATGTATATTTATACTCTCTACGAGCCTGTAGCAGATAGTAGTGAGCATGATATAAAAAATAGACCCGGTTAAAGATGTTGGTCCTATTATGAAAACGAGAAATTTAATGCATTATATTATATACAACGGAATGTGACCATGTGGACGTATTTCGACCAAAGAAAAGAATTCAAGTAGATGGTTATGGACCACATTTGTTCATAACTTTCCATGTACCGTGCGATTTGGTCCCACGAGTAGATTGTCTGGTAGAAATCTGAATCTAATGAGTTGTTATCTATTTTCTGCTATTCAGTGAGTATTTAGAACCGGTAATGGTTGGTCGTTATGTATACGTTCTCACTATTTGATTGTTTATTAAAGATCTGTTTGATTGATCTGATATTATTGGTGATTATTTTGCATGCATATACCTAAGATGTCTTGTATCTAGTGCTACAGCTGAAATCTTCATGGATTTGACTCCAATTGCTAAAACCTCTGTGGAAATATATTCTCTATCACTTTATTATCACTATCGATCTGTGTGGAGCTGTTTTAAATTTTACCAGCCATCTAGTATAGCAACACGATTGGATTCGTTAATTTGGATCTCGAGATCCTGTTTAGGCTTTTGGATCAGAAAGGACCATTATTTGTTCAATTTAGGATAGCTGTTGTGCCTTGTCAAACTAAAATAGGATTGTGAGATCTGGTATAGTTGTTCATTACATGATCTAGCTACGGGAGTAATACACCAAGCCAATTTTATGATTTTGATTTTTTGTTCGCTAGTAGTAGACTGTGCAAAGTACACCGAGCGTGATGAGTAGTATCAAGACAATTAGCTATATCAGGCCTAAACAAGTATGACCCCATCATTTATGGGGCACGCCAATGCAAGTGATTGTTTTGTGTCCAGAATTATCCAATTATGCTGGCGCTAGAGCTTTGATGGGGCAATTATATCCAACCGTGCATTTAGGTTAGATGTAGTGGATTGGCCACAAGGTGAGCCAATCCTTTTGATTGCATATAAGATTGTGGATAGTACTCCTTTTAGATTAAACAGAAAAAATTTGCATTTCAGATGAATTGTATATGACAAGTAACTAAGTGAAATGAGTAAAAGTATGCACAGATATAGTAGATATACATATTATTTAAATGAGGTAGATATATAATTTAACAATGTAGATGAGTCCAATATCGATTTTGAATATCTGCTGACAACTCCTATCGAGCAAACGAATCCATGAATCCAGATATAGTACATATACATATTATTTAGATATAGTAGATATACATATTATTCAGAAAATCTATTTAGAAAAAAGTTTTCAGAAAATCTATTTAGAAAATCAGCAAACGAATCCATGAATCTCTGCGAGCCTGTAGAAAATAGTAGTAAGCATGAAATAAAAATGTACAGCGGGTTAAAAATGTTGGTCCTATTACAGAAACTAGCAATTTACTTCATTATTATGTATACCGGAATTTGATCATGTGAACGTAGTACGACGAAAGAAAATAATTCAAGTAGCAGGTTGTGGACCACCTTTGGTCATAGTCTGCCATGGGCCATGTGATTTGGTCTCACGAGTAAGGTATCTGTTAGAAATCTAAAACTTATGGTGGTTATCTATTTACTACCATCCAATAAGTCTTTAAAATCGGTAACGATTGGTGGTTATGTATACATTGTCACTATTTGATTAGTTATTATAGATCCATTAATTGGTCTACTATTATAGGAGATTAATTTGCATGCATATATTTAAGAGGTCTTGTATTTGGTGCTACAACTAAAATCTATATCGATTTGTTTCCAATCGCCAAAACCTATGTGGCAATGTATCTCCGCCAATTCATTATTATTGTCGATCTGTGTGGACCTGCTTCTGATTTTACCAGCCATCTAGCATCTGTTGTTTACTTTACAAAAATCATCTAACATCACAACTATTACAATAATTTCGATGACCTACCGAAGGTAATTGCGTGAATTTCTAGATGAGTGCAGTTGATATACCATGACTCATTATTTGGAGTAGCATAGTGATAAAAATGGTGAACAAAGGATAACAAATAAATAGCTAGAGGTATGTACAAATTTTTTTTTCACAATTTTTTTCCCAAGTGATGTAAATGTAGGACAGCGGAGGTGCATCAAGCATGCAAATTATTTTTGTCTCCACATGCTCTGAGAGGCTCTCACTTGCATGGTGTAGAACATGATCCGGTTTTAACTGTTGGTCTTGGTACATATAACTGGTACAGTTGGATGGTCTTGTACTTGAGATATCTTGCATATAACATTTGGGGATGTTATGAGCTGCATTTCATGGAAGTCTGGTAGTCTGCAATGGATGATCTTAGTTCAAACATTTTATCTAGCACAAAATTAGTGGGTTTTCTGAGGCACAAAAATAGGAATTTTAACTAAAATAATTATGTTGAGTTGGGAATATTTGAAAAGTTGATATAGCCATTGAAACTATGTCCCAAATCTTTATCCAGCGGCATTTAGGTGGCCCAAACTCAACGCCGGCATTGAAAATCAGAGACATGCCCATAGTAGGTTAATAAACCCATTATGGGAGTGTTACGTTGTATCTCTTCATTTGTTTTGGACTTTTACTATATTGTTAGTGACATGGTCATGAGCCAGGAATTAGGTCTCATAGTTTATACTTTTTATCAAATATTATGTTAGTCTTGATGCATGCATAGTCACGTGTTGATGCTACATTTATTTTTCTGGTAGTGCGAAACAAAAATTGTTTCAAGAGCTCCCTAGGAAACGTCTCACATGCATAGCATGATGACAACCTTCTCAGGTGTCCTCAACTTTAATTGATTTTAAGGTGGTAGCCTACACGTTTAGTCCGCGTCTTAAATTACTGGATCTATGAATAAATTAAATTGCAAACATGGTAGTATCTGAATAATTAAATAGTTGCATCATTACATTCTTTTCCAAGGTAAAGTACAATACCGCTAATCATTCCAAGTTATAATGTAAAATCGATCTCCATGGATTGATGGTGTGATTATCTATATGCATACATGTAGGTTGGGTGTAGCCCTTCTTTTTGGTCTTTACAAACTTCCAAACAGTAGATATATGCAATTGATCATGCTAAAATGTAGTATGGTCTAACTGTTACAACCACTTAAAGGCATGTTTGGTAGTTTGAAGGAAAAGAAAGGGTAATTAACTGTTGGGACATTGATGATGGATGTTTGGGAAGATGATTGTTGGTCATAATCCCATGTTTTGTGACTAGTGAGAATTTCTTGTGGGAATTTGCTCTACATTAGATTGAGTGATGTCTATAATTAACCAAGGAATAAATTTTCAAATTTCTCTATTCCCCTAGTCTAAAACCCTCTATCACGCACAATGTGCAATGGAAAAAGGCTATTTTTTTAAATTTACTCTTGCCTTGATTCCATTTCGTGTTGACTAATCAAGTACCTTGTCTAGAAATCTTACGAGAGATTAGATGGTCCCTTTCGTGTTAACTCTCATTTCTCAATTTTAGTTACCCTCAACCAACTAGAATGTAATAGAATGTGACTCCGAGTTCCTTCGTTCAGACATATGTAAACTGAAACTAATAGCGCACTAAAGTGGCTAGGATGAAAATACGGGTTGTTCCTTGCCATAGAAGAACAACTTTATGCATGTTCTTGCTACATGAGTAGTGTAGCTACATGATGGCCTTCGTTAATTTGGATCGAGACCCCATTCAGGATTTTGGAATAGAAAGAACCATTAACTTTGTTCAGTTAATGCTAGCTATTATGCCTTGTCGGAATAAAATAGGAGTGTGAGATCTAGCATAAACGTTCACTAAAGGATCTAGCTACGGTATCAACACCTGAATTTTTAATCCTAGATGTCTGTTATGACATACATCGCAATCCCAGGATTACCATTTTTTGTGAGACATAACAGATTGGATATCACAGTACATCATCCATTACAAACCATACATAAGGTCTTACAACGAATAAAGGATCACATGATACGGTCTTAATACAATCATAGCAGCGGAATAACGTAATGATAACGGTAGCATGGGCGAAGCTCCATCTTCATGGTCACAGGCAATGCTGACGATGGGAGATGATCCTAGTTGTCGTAACCTTTCTGCGGTCGATCCTCCTGATAGTCCTCTTCATAGTCTGGCCACGGAATATCCAGGGACAAAGCCATGAGTACTCTTTAAGTACTCACAAACTAAAACTAACAAGTGAAGTGGTTTTGAGTAGGAAGTACAAGGCTCTAGGATGTTTTGCAAAAAGCCAGATTTATCTCTACTGAGTTCAGAAGCAAAGAAAGCTAGTTGAATGTTTTATAACACCTAAGTGGGAACTTGAGTTTCATATCACAACTCTGTTGTGGTCAAGTTAAAGTCATGATTCATTTCATAAGTCATTTTGAAAACATTTGACGACGAAACATTATGGCCACTTCAACTTTCCATAAACACGGACGCGGCTATTTGAATAGTTTGACACTCTGCAGAGGTGGTACACTTTCACCACAACATTCGATACATCCGTCAGGAACAATCCTGAATTCACCATACTAAGTATGCGGATAATCAATCCTAACCTTTCAATTACACGCCCTAGTATAGGCACCTCTCCTATGAGTTTGGGCTCCCAACCATGACCAACTATCATCTTGGGAACTGCACAGGTGGACAATCTTCACAAGGTAGCCTCAGCTCAAACCTTGGCCGCAAGGGAACCCATACTAAGGTATATAAATTTCCAGTCAAGTCCTACCCAAATTTCAGGTATTGTGGTTGTACGGTAAATGGAATAGTATCGCATCCAGACAACCATCAGTTTTATAACTGGCTAAGGCTCATGCCTTAACATTTTCATCATCAAAATCATCCGATGTTTCAATAACACATGTCAAAACATTTTAGTAGAATGACTCATCATTCTAAGGTTTTCATAACCATTTTCACCAAGTATTCCCATCTAAAGTGATCAAGTTTTATGCTTAGCACTAGCATCTATAGGTGGGGGTAAACACTAATGAAGGGTGGTAAACAAGTGTAACTTATCTAAGTTCAATCTCATGCCTCAGGATGACATCAAGATTTATCTAACTTAGGTCAAGTTTTATGCTCTTTATGCTACCTTTAAACATCCTTTTAAAATCTACAAATCAATAAGTAAACCAAACTGAAGAGTTTTGATAAATAAATAAAATAACTAAGCTTGCAAGTAAAACTAGGATTGGGTATCAAGTGGTGTAAGTTTATGAAGGGTTTCGCGGCATAGTAAATCAAAATTTTCTACGGATGCGAACAGAGGGAAAGCCAAGATCTAATCTAGGAGATGCAAACAACGAGAGAGATTGGATTAGATCTTCATACCCTTGAAGATTCGCACAGCGGAACGTTCGTCGGAACGTGGGTGATGTAGTCGTACTCGCTTCTCCTCCTCGCGATCCGATCCGATCTAGCACCACAAGTGGCGGTGCCTCCGTGAGATGCACACGTGCAGCACCTCGACGTCTCCTCCTTCCTTGGTCCAGCAAGTATGGTGGAGAGATGGATTGGATCTACAACACGACGGCGTGGTGTATATGGTGGAGAATTTCTGCAGCAGGGCTTCGCCTACAAACAGTCGGGAGGGAGAGAGGAAGGGCAGCAGGGCGGCTAGAGTTGGAGGGGAAGGTGTGGGGGGTTGGTGCGCCCCCACCCCTATTTATATAGAGGGGGGCGCAGCCCTAGCCCCTCCCCCAAGCCCAAACCGGCGGCCCCAAGGAGGAAGAGTCGGGGGCAAGGAACCCCCCCTTCTAGAAGGTCTATCTAGGGTTTAAACCCTCTTTGGCCGGCTGGGTCCTATGGGGCCTTGTGCCCCTGGCCCAATGCGGCCAGGGCACTCCCTCATAGGCCCATGCCCCCTCCCGGAAGGTGTGGCCATGTTGGCCCCCTTCCGGAAGGTTCTAGAAGCTTTCGGTACAATACCGATTAACCCGGAACAATTCCGAACTCCAAAAACTGCACTGCCTTATATGAATCTTATTCTCCGGACCACTCCGGAACCTCTCGTAATATCCCGGATCCCATCCGAGACTTCGAACAAAAACTCATAAACCAATTATCCAATCTATCCTAGCGTCGAGACACGTTAAGTGTGTGACCCTGAGGGTTCGAGAATATGCAGACATGATCTTCTATCAATAATCAACATCGGGGCCTGGAAACCCATATTGACTCCCACACATTCATCGATGATCATATCGGATGAACCACGATGCCAGGATTCAATCAATCCCATATATATATTCCCTTCGTCTCGCGATATTTTACTTGCCCGAGATTCGATCGTCGGTACCGTCATACCTAGTTCAATCTCGTTCACAGCAAGTACTTTACTCGTTCCGTAATCCGATATCACTTTGTGATTAACTCCTTAACCACATGCTTGCAAGCGGTGTTGATATCGATTACCGAGTGGGCCCGAAGTATACCTCTCCGACTTGGGAGGGACAAATTCCATCTCGATACATACAACCCAACAGATACTTTCCGATCACCTGAGAGACACCTTTATGATCACCCTCTCATAGGATGACGTTTGATGACCTCAAAGCTTTCTTCCGATACCAGGGAGTTGTATTATCTCATGGTCTAAGGAATACAATATTTGACATAGGAAAAGCTTCGCAAAGATGAACACGATGACACGATCTAATTGCTTTGCTTAGTTTGGGTCTGTCCACCATATCATTATCCCAGTGATATGATCTCATTATTAATTGACAACTCATGTCCATGGCTAGGAAACCTTAACCATCATTAATCAATGAGCTAGTCCATAGAGGCATACTAGGGACACGGTGTTGTTCACAAACCACACAAGTATTAAAGTTTCCGCTTAATACAATTCTAGCATGGAATATAAACATTATCATGAACAAGAATTATAATAATAACATCTTTATTATTGCCTCTAGGGCATAATTCCAACAGTCTCCCACTTGCACTAGAGTCAATAATCTAGTTTACATTTGGCAACAATCTCACACCCATGGCACTGAGGTGCTGATCATGTTTTGCACGCGGAAGAGGTTTAGTCAACGGATCTGCGACATTCAGATCTGTATGCACTTTGCTAATCTTCAGATCTCCATCTGCTATATAATCTCGGATTATATGAAACTTGCGGTTGATATGCTTGGTCTTTGGATGATATCTTGGTTCCTTAGCGAGTGCTATGGCGCTAGTGTTGTCACACAATATCTCCAGCGTGTCCAATGCACTTGGAACCACGCCAAGCTCAGTGATGAAGTTTCTGATCCAAACTCCTTCACTTGACGCTTCTGCAGCAGCCATGTATTCCGCTTCTACTGTAGATCCCGCGATCACGCTTTGCTTGCAGCTTCTCCAGCTCACAGCTCCTCCATTCAAAATATACACGTATCCTGTCTGAGATTTAGAATCATCCTTGTCGGTGTCAAAACTAGCGTCGACGTAACCTTTTACGACAAGCTGTTCATCACCCCCATAGACTAAGAACATTTCTTTAGTCCTATTTAGGTACTTTAGGATGTTCTTCACGGTTGTCCAGTGTTCCACTCCTGGATCACTTTGATATCTGCTCGTCAAACTAAGAGCATTGGACACATCCGGTCTAGTACACAGCATGGCATACATGATGGAACCTATGGCCGAGGCATAAGGCACTTTCCTCATAGCTTCCCTATCATTTACCGTAGTTGGACACTGAGCCTTGCTCAATATCTTACCTGACAACATAGGCACTGAACCTTTCTTTGCCTTATCCATTCTGAACCTTTTCAGAACTTTGTCTAGGTATGTACTCTGGCTTAAAGCTATCAGGCGTCTTTGTCTATCTCTATAGATTTTGATGCCCAATATATAAGCAGCTTCACCTAGGTCTTTCATTGAAAACACTTGTTCAAATAACTCTTCACATCATTAAGCATGTTGATGTCATTTCCAATAATCAATATGTCATCCACATATAGTACTAGAAACGTCACCGAGCTCCCACTCACTTTCTTGTAGATGCAAGCTTCGTAGCAATTTGGAACAAATCCAAAGCTCTTGATCACTTGATAAAAACGAAGGTTCCAACTTCGAGATGCTTGCTTCAGTCCATAAATGGAACGCTGAAGTTTGCATACTTTATCAGCATCCTTAGGATCGACAAAACCTTCCGGTTGCATCATATACAACTCTTCATCAATGTTGCCATTGAGGAACGCAGTATTGACATCCATCTGCCATATTTCATAATCATGAAACGCAGCAATTGCTAATAAAATCCGAATGGACTTAAACATCGCTACGGGAGAGAAAGTCTCATCGTAGTCAACACCTTGAACTTGTCGAAAACCTTTTGTGACAAGCCGTGCTTTATAGACGGTAACATTACCATCCGCGTCCGTTTTCTTCTTGAAGATCCATTTGCACTCAACGGCCTTTCGGTCGCTAGGAGGGTCCACCAAAGTCCATACTTGGTTTTCGCTCATGGATACCAATTCGGATTTCATGGCTTCTAGCCATTTCTCAGAGTCTGGGCTCATCATCGCTTCCTCATAGTTCGTAGGTTCATTGTCTTCTACTAACAAGACAGTCAAGACAGGGTTGCCGTACCACTCAGGAGGAGCACGCGACCTTGTTGACCTGCGACGTTCAGTAGCAGCATCGTCCGAAGCTTCATGATCCTTGTCATTAGCTTCCTCTATTGTTGGTGCAGGCGGCACTGGAACAATTTCAGGTGCTGCGCTACTCTCCAATTCAAGAGAAGGTTCAATAACCTCGTCAAGCTCTACTTTCCTCCCACTCACTTCTTTCGAGAGAAACTCCTTATCAAGAAAGGAACCGTTCTTTGCGACAAACACTCTGCCTTCGGTTCTGTGATAGAAGGTATACCCAATAGTTTCCTTAGGGTATCCTATGAAGACGCATTTCTCCGCTTTGGGTTCGAGCTTGTCCGGCATCAACTTCTTGACGTAAGCTTCGCATCCCCAAACTTTAAGAAACGACAACTTAGGTTTAGCACCAAACCACAGTTCATACGGTGTCGTCTCAACGGATTTAGATGGTGCCCTATTTAAAGTGAATACAGCGGTTTCTAATGCATAACCCCAAAATGATAACGGCAAATCAGTAAGAGACATCATTGATCGAACCATATCTAATAGGGTTCGATTCCAGCGTTCAGACACACCATTGCGCTATGGTGTTCCAGGTGGCGTGAGTTGTGAAACGATTCCACTTGCTTTAAGATGCGTGAGAAAATCATAACTCAAATATTCACCTCCACGATCGGATCGTAGAAACTTAATCTTTCTGTTACGATGGTTCTCCACTTCATTCTGAAATTCTTTGAACTTTTCAAACGTTTCAGATTTATGTTTCATTAAATAGATATACCCATATCTACTTAAGTCATCGGTAAAAGTGAGGAAATAGCGATATCCACCGCGCGTCGAAACACTCATCGGTCCGCATACATCGGTATGTATGATTTCCAACAAATCCGTTGCTCGCTCCATCATACCGGAGAACGGTGTTTTGATCATCTTGCCCATGAGGCATGGTTCGCATGTGTCAAATGATTCAAAATCAAGAGACTCCAACAGTCCATCAGAATGGAGTTTCTTCATGCGCTTTACACCAATATGACCTAGACGACAGTGCCACAAATAAGTAGTATTATCACTATCTACTTTGCATCTCTTAGCCTCAATGTTATGGATGTGTGTTTCATCCCTTTCGAGATTTAGAAGAAATAAACCATTCACAAGAGGTGCATGACCATAAAAGAAGTTACTCATATAAATAGAACAACCATTATTCTCCGATTTAAATGAATAACCGTCTTGCAATAAACACGATCCAGAAATAATGTTCATGCTCAACGCAGGCACATAATAACATTTATTAAGGTTTAAAACTAATCCCGAAGGTAAAACTAAGGAGAGCGTGCCGACGGCCATCACATCAACTCTTGATCCGTTGCCAACGCGCATCGTCACCTCATCCCTCGCAAGCCGCCGTCTATTCCGTAGCTCCTGTTTCGAGTTACAAATATTAGCAACTGGACCGATATCAAATACCCAGGCACTACAACGAGGGCTAGTAAGGAAAACATCAGTAACATGTATATCAAATATACCTTTGATGGTGCCAGCCTTCTTGTCCGCTAAGTACTTCGGACAGTTGCGCTTCCAGTGACCCTTGTCCTTGCAATAGAAGCACTCAGTGTCCGGCTTGGGACCAGACCTGAGCTTCTTCTCAGCAGGGGCATTGCGCTTGCCGCCGCCCTTCTTGAAGGGCTTCTTTGCTCCCTTAACTTTCTTAAAGGTGGGCTTGTTGACCATCAACACATGATTATCCTTTTTGATGTCCACTTCCGCGGCCTTCAGCTTTGTGAAGAGCTCGGTGATCGTATCAGTGGAACCAATCTGATTGTGAGTCACTACAAAACTTTTGTAGCTGGGAGGGAGTGATTGCAGAACCCTGTCAATCTTGAGATCCTCTGGAATCGTGCATTCCAGTTGCTCAAGGCGTTGAGTGTAGCCCGTCATCTTAATGGCGTGCTCACTAACGGAACTCCCTTCCTCCATCTTGCAGTTAAAGAACTTCTCAGAGATCTCATATCTCTCAGAACAGGCCTGAGTCTGAAACATGGTTTTCAACTCTTCGAGAATCTCAAAGGGCCCGGGATAGTCTTCAAAACGATTTTGAAGTTCCGGTTCCATAGCAAACAACATGGTTCTCTTAATCACACCATAATCATCTTTACGCGACTGATAGACAGCTTTCTCATCAGCCGACGCAGTTGCAGCAGGGGGGTCACCTAACGCTTTCCCAAGGACATAGTCCTTTTGTCCGCCAGATAGAATGATTCTTAGATTGTGGAACCAATTGGTGAAGTTAGACCCATTGTTTCTAAGCTTTTCCTTCTCAGCAAAAACGTTGAAGTTGAAGTTGGACTTGGCCATGTGATCTACAGTATTTGCAAGTACAATTTAGACTATGTTCATGATAAATAGTTCAACTTAATCGAATTATTAGATGAACTCCCACTAAATTCAACATCCCTCAAGTTGTTTAGTGAACACGATCCAAATTCACCACACCTAATCCGATCATCACGAGAAGAGATGTGGTTTCAATGGTGGACAACGAAGTGTCGATCATATCATTCATATGACTCATGCTTAACCTTTCGGTTCTTGTGTTCCGAGGCCATGTCTGTACATGCTAGGCTCGTCAAGTTAGACCCAAGTATTTCCGCGTGTGCAAAACTGGCTTGCACCCGTTGTATGTGAGCGTAGAGTCTATAGCACCCGATCATCACGTGATGCTTGGACACGACGAACTTTCGCAACGGTGCATACTTGGGGAGAACACAGTTTTTATCTTGATCTTTAAGTGAGGAATCATCTTATAATGCTACTGTCGCGATCTAAGCATAATAAGATACATAAAAGGATAAACATCACATGCATATAACTTTATGTGACATGGTATAGCCAATCTTCGCGCAATGATCTCCATCTTGTGCGTTCCGGCATGATCTCCATCACTCCACCATGATTGCCTCCACCACGAATAGCAACTACAACTATTGCTAACTACTTAGCGATAAAGTAAAGCTATTACATGGCGTATAAGAAGTTGACTCGCAGGTCATACACAATTATAAAGACAACCATATGGCTCCTTCCGGTTGTGTACTCATCGACATGCAAGTCGTGAAACATTACAAAACATGATCATCGCATACAATATACACATCACATCTTGGGCCATACCGTATCACAGAAAACACTCCCTGCAAAAACAAGTTAGACGCCTCTACTTTGTTGTTGCATGTTTTACGTGGCTTATGGGAGTAGATGCTAAGAATGATTCTTACCTACGGAAAGCCACAACGGTGATATTATGGTTGCCAAACTCTGGTGTTAATCCCATGACAACTATAGTGAGAGAAACTGACATCCACCAGCCGCATGTGCGGAACAAGCCACACGTCAAGTGCGGAGCCGGTCTCGCGAACGACGTCGCGTAAGGTTGGCCTGGACCACTTCAATCTCACTATCCCGCGTCATAAGAAGAACACAAACAAGAGGCTTGCAACAGAAAATATCAACGCCCGCAACAACCATGTTGCGTTCTACTCGTGAAACACATCTACGCATAGATCTAGCTCTGATACCACTGAAGGGTTTCGCGGCATAGTAAATCAAAATTTTCTACGGATGCGAACAGAGAAAAAGCCAAGATCTAATCTAGGAGATGCAAACAACGAGAGAGATTGGATTAGATCTTCATACCCTTGAAGATTCGCACAGCGGAACGTTCGTCGGAACGTGGGTGATGTAGTCGTACTCGCTTCTCCTCCTCGCGATCCGATCCGATCTAGCACCACAAGTGGCAGTGCCTCCGTGAGATGCACACGTGCAGCACCTCGACGTATCCTCCTTCCTTGGTCCAGCAAGTATGGTGGAGAGATGGATTGGATCTACAACACGACGGCGTGGTGTATATGGTGGAGAATTTCTGCAGCAGGGCTTCGCCTACAAACAGTCGGGAGGGAGAGAGGAAGGGCAGCAGGGCGGCTAGGGTTGGAGGGGAAGGTGTGGGGGTTTGGTGCGCCCCCCCTATTTATATAGAGGGGGGGCGCAGCCCTAGCCCCTCCCCCAAGCCCAAACCGGCGGCCCCAAGGAGGAAGAGTGGGGGGCAAGGAAACCCCCCCTTCTAGAAGGTCTATCTAGGGTTTAAACCCTCTTTGGCCGGCTGGGCCCTATGGGGCCTTGTGCCCCTGGACCAATGCGGCCAGGGCACTCCCTCATAGGCCCATGCCCCCTCCCGGAAGGTGTGGCCACGTTGGCCCCCTTCCGGAAGGTTCTAGAAGCTTCCGGTACAATACCGATTAACCCGGAACAATTCCGAACTCCAAAAACTGCACTGCCTTATATGAATCTTATTCTCCGGACCACTCCGGAACCTCTCGTAATATCCCGGATCCCATCCGAGACTCCGAACAAAAACTCATAAACCAATTATCCAATCTATCCTAGCGTCGAGACACGTTAAGTGTGTGACCCTGCGGGTTCGAGAATATGCAGACATGATCTTCTATCAATAATCAACATCGGGGCCTGGAAACCCATATTGACTCCCACACATTCATCGATGATCATATCGGATGAACCACGATGCCAGGATTCAATCAATCCCATATATATATTCCATTCGTCTCGCGATATTTTACTTGCCCGAGATTCGATCGTCGGTACCGTCATACCTAGTTCAATCTCGTTCACAGCAAGTACTTTACTCGTTCCGTAATCCGATATCACTTTGTGATTAACTCCTTAACCACATGCTTGCAAGCGGTGTTGATATCGATTACCGAGTGGGCCCGAAGTATACCTCTCCGACTTGGGAGGGACAAATTCCATCTCGATACATACAACCCAACAGATACTTTCCGATCACCTGAGAGACACCTTTATGATCACCCTCTCATAGGATGACGTTTGATGACCTCAAAGCTTTCTTCCGATACCAGGGAGTTGTATTATCTCATGGTCTAAGGAATACAATATTTGACATAGGAAAAGCTTCGCAAAGATGAACACGATGACACGATCTAATTGCTTTGCTTAGTTTGGGTCTGTCCACCATATCATTATCCCAATGATATGATCTCATTATTAATTGACAACTCATGTCCATGGCTAGGAAACCTTAACCATCATTAATCAATGAGCTAGTCCATAGAGGCATACTAGGGACACGGTGTTGTTCACAAACCACACAAGTATTAAAGTTTCCGCTTAATACAATTCTAGCATGGAATATAAACATTATCATGAACAAGAATTATAATAATAACATCTTTATTATTGCCTCTAGGGCATAATTCCAACAGTCTCCCACTTGCACTAGAGGCAATAATCTAGTTTACAGTTGGCAACAATCTCACACCCATGGCACTGAGGTGCTGATCATGTTTTGCACGCGGAAGAGGTTTAGTCAACGGATCTGCGACATTCAGATCTGTATGCACTTTGCTAATCTTCATATCTCCATCTGCTATATAATCTCGGATTATATGAAACTTGCGGTTGATATGCTTGGTCTTTGGATGATATCTTGGTTCCTTAGCGAGTGCTATGGCGCCAGTGTTGTCACACAATATCTCCAGTGGGTCCAATGCACTTGGAACCACGCCAAGCTCAGTGATGAAGTTTCTGATGCAAACTCCTTTACTTGACGCTTCTGCAGCAGCCATGTATTCCGCTTCTACTGTAGTTCCCGCGATCACGCTTTGCTTGCAGCTTCTCCAGCTCACAGCTCCTCCATTCAAAATATACACGTATCCTGTCTGAGATTTAGAATCATCCTTGTCGGTGTCAAAACTAGCGTCGACGTAACCTTTTACGACAAGCTGTTCTTCACCCCCATAGACTAAGAACATTTCTTTAGTCCTATTTAGGTACTTTAGGATGTTCTTCATGGCTGTCCAGTGTTCCACTCCTGGATCACTTGGATATCTGCTCGTCAAACTAAGAGCATTGGACACATCCGGTCTAGTACACAGCATGGCATACATGATGGAACCTATGGCCGAGGCATAAGGCACTTTCCTCATAGCTTCCCTATCATTTACCGTAGCTGGACACTAAGCCTTGCTCAATATCTTACCTGACAACATAGGCACTGAACCTTTCTTTGCCTTATCCATTTTTGATAGTTGGAATCAACTCAAAAGGTTTTATGGTTGAATTTTTAAAAATGTTTGAATGTAGAAAAGCCTCTGCCTTGTTATTTTTACTATAGGTGATCTACAAATCTAATTGATTTTAATCCAATGGGCTTGGATGAAGAATTCCAGTACCTTTCTAACAAAATTGGTTTCATGCAATTTGGTTCAGTGAATCGAGCTAAGTTGATTTTTGAATCTAGGTACAGAACTAAGTTTGAAACTAAATTAATAATCCTAAATTTGAATTACCGGGTCACGCGGGAGTGTAATTGGGGCAGCCTACGGTGCACAGCGCATGCACAGGTGGGTTTAAGTGGATGTCCCCACTAGTCAGCGAGACAGGGGGTGCGAAGCGGTCCGGGGCAATCTAAACCACACGATCAATATCTAATTGAACGGTTGTGACTTGTCATCTCCGTAGGGCAACGCCGGCGAGACTAAACCCTTGCGCGGAGAGTGGGGGTCGTGTGAGGCTCACCGGGGCTCATGCGAGGGTCGGTGATGGGGGCGAACGACGAAGTCGACAACGGCGAACCTCCTGGTACCGGTGGCTTGTCCTTGGGCGGCACCAATCGACGGCGCCTCTTCTCCTCTACAGCGGTGGAATCCGGTGAAATTCCAGCGACCTGCTGCTCTCCTTTCTCCAGGGATGAGGTGGGGTGGTTCTGAGATAGAGGGGGTGTGTTGGTGTGAAGAAATCGAACGGGGTTGACCTCTATTTATAGTGCAGTAAGGGGACCGACGGGCACGGGCTGAGCTCGTTGGGGTCATCGGCACAGAGAGCTAAAGGCATGGGCGACGGTAGGGGGCGGTGTTGTGCTCCCTGGCGAAGCTCAATGACATGGTTGCGAGGCGTGGGGCGGTGCGAATTGGTCGGAACGCTGCGGTGCTCTGGGCGGGTCCGACGGAAGTTTTAATGGCACACGGTTTCTGGGATGGTGGTGATCAGGCACGCAAACGGTGGGGGCGGCGCGCGGTCTGTGCTCGCGTGTCGGGTGCGGCGCTCTGGCGTGCTCTCGGCACGCTCGCAGAGAGGCTAGGCACGCTCGAGCGGAGTGGTACAGGGGCTGGCAGTGCGTTGGCGTTGGACAGGGGGTGGCGGTGGACGGTGGTCAATGTCCCAGACAAGGAGGCTAGTCTTGGTGAGGCTCCTAGCTTGCTGTCGACCATGAAGTGGCCATTTGAGGCTCGGCATGCTCACCATTGATGGCATTTCCCAGCTTACAGTGAGCTAAAGCTTGTTAATTGAACTAGATGATCTACTAGAGTGTGCTGTGAGCTAGAGAAGGGACAAGGTTGGCCAAATCACTGCTCACTATAGTGTTTTGTGTTTGTTTGTTTTCTGTTTGCAAGGTGTTTGATGAAATGGCCGAAAGAGATTTGAATTTGAATTTTTGGTTCAAACTTGGTGGGTGTACTAGTCACATGCTAGGTAGTCTCTGGTTAGTTGTTTTTGTCAAGGTGCATTGGTTTGGTTGGGTTTTTAGAATTGGTGAACTTCACATATGAACTAGATTAAATTTTGAATTGTCATTTGAATCAAGTTGCCAATTGTTTTCGTGAGTTTGAAAGGTGGGCTTGCGTTCACTTTCACTTGGTATAGCAAGGGGTGAAAATAAATGGAATTGTTTCTGTTTAAAATCTTGGACTATAAACACTCAAAGTGGTCTAGTGAGCAAGATTGGCAAAAATGACCATTTGCTTAATTGGTTTGTTTTTGAATTTCTCTTGATTTGTTTATGCTTGGATTTGATTTAGATGATGTTGTTTTCATCTTTAAACCATTCCTTGCTAATCACATCATTCACACAAGTCCATTCAAGCATTCACACATTCATCACATACACACAATGCATTCATATGATTTTAATTAACAAAGTTTTTGTTAACCCTAATTTTGGTGATTGAATTTTGATAACCTTGTTCAATATTTTTGGCATGTTACAAACCTTCCCTCCTTAAAAAAAATCTTGTCCCGAGATTTGAGAAAAAGAAAACTAGGATTTAAAGAGATCGGGAAACTCTGTCTTGATGTACTCTTCCCTCTCCCAGGTAGCTTCTTCTTCAGTGTGGTTGCTCCACTGGATCTTGAGAAACTTGATACTCCAGGTCCTGGTGGTCCTGAAAGCTTCCTCCAAGATATGGATGGGTACTTTGGGATACGTCAGGTCATCGTTGATATCTATGGTCCTGTGATCAATGTTCTTGAAAACTTCAGTCTTCTCCGGGACTTCTAGGCATTTGCGAAGCAACGAAATATGGAACACATTATGCACTACTGACATCTCTTCTGGCAGTTCCAGTTGATATGATACTCTTCCTCGATGATTCAAAATCTTGAAAGGTCCAATATATCTGGGGCTAACTTTCCTTTGAGCTGGAAACGTTGCATTCCTTTCAAAGGCGACAATTTGAGATACACAAAATCTCTGATATTGAAAGTGAGGTCTCGACATCTCTTGTCACCATAACTCTTCTATCTGGATTGGGCAGTCTTGAGGTGCTCACGGATCTTGTGAACTTTCTCTTCTGCTTCTCTTAGGATGTCGGGTCCAAAAATCTGACTCTCTCCTACTTGCGACCAATTCAAAGGGGCACGACACTTCCTTCCATACATGAATTCACATGGGGCCATTTGCAAACTGGCTTGATAATTGTTGTTGTAAGAAAAGTCTGCGAAAGCCAGACAGTCTTCTCATTTATATCCATACTCTAGCACACAAGCTCTCAACATATCTTCGAGTATTTGATTTACTCGCTCTGTTTGTCCATCGGTCTGAGGGTGATACGTTGTGCTGAAATCTAGTCGGGTTCGTAATCCTTCTTGGACTTTCTTCCAAAATCTCAAGGTAAACTGAGTTCTTCGATCCGATACAATGTTCTTGGGGACTCCGTGCAAACTGAGGATTCTAGCAATGTACAACTCTGCTAGTTTCGATCTCTGATAGGTGGTCTCAAGAAATGAGCAACTTTGGACAATCTATCTACGATAACCCACATAGAGCCATTTCCCCTACTACATGTAGGCAATCCGGTGATAAAATCCATTCCTACAGAATCCCATTTCCATTCTGGAATCTGGAGTGGTTGCAACAGTCCTGCGGGTCTTTGATGTCCCTCCTTGACTCTTTGACAAATATTACACTTGGCGATGTAGCTTCCGATTTCTCTCTTCATCTTATGCCACCAAAATTGCTCCTTCAAATCCTGATAAATCTTTGTTCCTCCGGGGTGGATAGAATAAATAGTATCATGGGCTTCTTTCAAAATAGCTTGCTTAAACTCGGAATCTGCTGGCACACATATACGTCCTTTGTACCACAAAACTCCTTCTTCATCTTTGGTGAATCCGGGTACTTTGCCTGTACCGATACAACGTTTGATTCCGTCGATACTAGCATTTCCTTTCTGCGCCTCCTTTATCTGGCTGATCAAAGTGGGTTGAAGTTCTATGCTAGAAAAAAATCCTTCACTTACTAATTCCATTCTAAAATCTTCCATCTCCTTGTGCAAACTGGGTTGCTCCTTCAGAATCATGGAATTTAAGCGACACGACAATCTACTAAGGGCATCTGCCACCACATTGGCTTTACCGGGGTGATAGTGGATGTACATATCATAGTCCTTGATTAGATCTATCCATCTTCTCTGCCTCATATTCAGCTCCTTCTGAGTGAAACTGTACTTCATCCTCTTATGATCCGAATAAATCTCACAACGGTTTCCCATAAGGTAATGCGCCCATGTCTTCAGGGATAAAACTACGGCTGCTAGTTTAAGGTCATGGGTAGGATAATTTTGCTCATGTTGCTTTAGTTGTCGGGATAGATAAGATATAACTTTGCCTTCTTGCATTAGCACACATCCGAGACCGATCTTGGATGTGTCACAATACACATCATAAGGCTTCGTGATATCTGGCATGATCAAGATTGGGGCTAAAATCAATCTCTTCTTGAGTTCTTGAAAACTCGCTTCACATTTGTCCGTCCATTCAAACTTCTTATCCTTCTTCAACAATTGGGTCATGGGTCTAGCGATGCTCGAGAATCCTTCTACGAACTTGCGGTAATATCCCAATAATCCGAGAAATGCACGAACTTGGGTTTGAGTGGCTGGGTCTTGCCAATCTTCAACATCCTTAACCTTTGCAGGGTCAACGACAATTCCTCTGGCTGATACAATATGTCTGAGGAATCCTACTTCTTGCAACCAGAATTCACATTTGCTAAACTTGGCATACAACTGATGCTCCCTAAGGGTTCCAAGGATGGTCCTCAAGTGTAGCTCATGTTCTTCTTCTGATTTGGAATAAATCAGAATGCCATCGATGAAAACAATGACAAACTTATCCAAGAAGTCCATAAAAATCTTATTCATGAGGTTCATGAAATAAGCGGGGGAATTGGTTAATCCAAAGGACATGACAGTGTACTCATACAGTCCATATCTGGTGGTAAAGGCAGTCTCTGGAATATCCTCTACTCAAATCTTGAGTTGATGATAACCAGTTCTAAGATCAATCTTAGAAAACACTTTGGCACCGGTCAAATGGTCAAATATGTCTTCTATCTTCGGTAGTGGGTACTTGTTCTTGATGGTGGCGTCATTCAATTTCCGATAATCCGTACACAAATGGTTACCTCCATCCTTCTTGTCCAAAAACAAGACATGTGATCTCCATGGCGACGCACTTGGTTGGATTAATCCTATCTCCAGCATAGCATCCAGTTGCTTCTTCAGCTCCACTAATTCGGATGGGTTCATACTATATGGTCTCTGAGCTATGGGTCCTGTTCCAGGGATTAGTTTGATGATAAACTCGATATCCTAATCTAGGGGCATACCGGGCAAAACATCTGGAAATACATCAGAGTATTCACAGACTACTCTGACTTGGTCAATGGTTGATTGGGCTAGACTCTTGTTGCACTTGAATTGACGAGGAAAGGTTTCAGATACATGTTATACTGATATTCTGGATGTACTAGTCATGGTTATGGCTTTCTTGGCACAGTCGGTTAATCCTTTATGTTTCGACATCCAATCCTTTCCTAGTACTACCTCCAAACCTTTAGTTCCAAGTACTATTAGATTAGCATAAAATCTATGCCATGGATTCGGATAGGTACGGCCTTGCAAATTTGTTTAGCTTTGGTGGTTGAACTAGGTATTTGAACTGTCATAACATGCTTCAATTTTTTTGGTTGAATCTTACTAGTGCATGCAAATTCTTTGATAACAAACGAGTGTGATGCTCCAGAATCAAACAACACTCTTGCAAGTACCGAGTTAACAGAAAACATACCCAGCACGACATCTGGCGCTTCTTGGGCTTCTTCAGCATTCATGAGAAAGAGACGGTCGTTGTGGTTGAGCGAATTCCCTGGGGCAAATCTTCTTCCAGGCTGAACATGACGTTGCTGCTGAGCTGGGGCATTTCCATTGGGGGATGCGGAAATCTTCTTGGGGCACTCATTGGAATAGTGACCCTTGCTTCCACATTCACAACAAGTCACCTGAGACTTGTCCTTTGCTGCAACAGGCACAACATTGCTTCCAGTCCTCGGGGCAGTATTGGTGTTGGTGGTGACATTGTTGTTGTTGAACTTGGGTGGTGCACGATTGAAATTTCTGGGGTTACCGTGGTTGCTGTTGTGATTTCCTCCGGGCCTTGGGTTTCCACGGTTGGGATAGGTTGGACGGTTCATCGGGGGTCTATTGGTTCTTGGGGAAAATCCTGGAGATGGGTTGGGGCGGTACTTTGGGGCCGGTATGATGGGTTCCTGGTTGATTCATCATTCTACGCTTGCGGTTCTCATTGGCTTGGTTGATCTTGCCTTCCATCTGAATGTCAAAGTCCACTAAGGCTTCAATGTCAACAAAAGGAATGTTGACTAAAACTGTCTGCATCTCATCATGCAGACCATTCAAGAATCTCTCCTTCTTCTTGGCTTCAGTGTCAATTTCATCCAGGGCATACCTAGCCAATGACAAAAAAATCACGGTACTCAACTATTGTCATCCTCCCTTGCTTTAGTTCCCTGAATTCATCTCTCATCCTATTGATCAAACCCGGTGGCACATGGGTTCTGCTAAACTTGATTTTAAACTCCTCCTAAGTCATCATTTGACCTCCATTCATGGCACGAACGCTGTTCCACCATGCTCTTGCATCTCGGGCCAGATAGTGGGTGGCAAACATTACTTTCTCATTCACCTCTACTCCTGCAACTTCTAAGTTGTTCTCCATGGTTTGCAGCCAATCGTCTACATCTAGAGGCTCTTCTGACTTAGTAAAGATGGGTGGATTGGTGTTCTAAAAGTTCTAGAGCTTGGATCCATGGTTGTCCTGGTTTGCATGGCCTTGGTTGTTGTTGGCCATATGAGCTATGTGTTGAAGGGTGGCTAAGTTGGCTTGACGTTCGGCTCTTTCAGCTTCGCGGTCAGAAACCAACATTTGCAAGATCTGCAACATTGGGTCTGGGGATGAACTGCTTCCTCCGCGAGGCATCTGAAGATTGAGATAGATCATGAGACAAGGGGGAAATTTCTAAGGTTCAGGGATTTTGTTGTTTTTGAAAAGTTTTCAAAGTTTGAATCAGATTATTCTAGCAACTTGCTTTTCATTCATTCATTCATAGCAGACAATACAACACACACCACAACAAGGAAAACAGATGGTTTTAAGAACCATTCTGTGAAACTAAGATATAGTGGGACCGGATACAATTTTCCTAATGCTAGTGCTCAAGTGCTACTACTCCTCGGAATTGGTGTCCTCGTCATCCTCATCATCATCATCAATGAAGGCGAAGTCATCCTCATTGGTGAAGAAGTCCATGGCTTCATCCTCTAGAAAGTCATCATCGTCACTAAGGTAAGAGTAGGGGTTTCCACGAATATCCTCTCTGGCATTCTCCCTCTCCTCAAGCTGCATGTCTCTCTCGTGGATGGTCTCCTCCAAGTCTGTGATCCTGTGGCGAAGACGGGCAATGATATGCTCCTTCTTGTCAAGCTGACGGCGACGAGACTGGCGATCCTTCACTAGCATGGCAATGGTCTAATCCTTCTTGACTGCGATGGCGTGCTTGTGGTTGGCGTAGGCGCAAGCATTGTCCAACTCCTTATGACGGTCATACATCATGTAGCTGAGGTGGTCCAATTTATTCTTCAGCTCATGGTGATATGGTGCCTCCAGTGGCTGTCCCATAACATCATGCCTTGGATAGAACGCAAAGCGGGTACCCTTGATCTGATTGATACTCTGCCCACACAGACGGGCAAGAGCTTCCTGCATGGCCCTGGCAAGTCCATCTATCCAGTTGTTATCCCTAATGGTGAACTAAATTCCCTCTGAGGTGGGGGCTTCAATCTTCCCTCGGAGACTTGCAACAATCAGCCATTGCAATTCTTATCCTTCCTGATCGTCGAGCTGAGCTCCGAAGAACTCGGGGTGCGGGCGCTCCAGAAGTTCCGAAAGCTGATCCAAGTAATGCTCAAAGATGAGGTCTCCTCCATTCCCCAACTGATAGAACTTGTTATACATCACGTCCATCTATAATAATATAGGATGAGTAAGTTTAGAGTGATCAAGTGTGTCAAATTTTATGTAAGTTTGCAATAATTTTTGAGGAACATGAATTTTCATGAAAGAATCTAAGTGGTAAGAATGAGAATAAGTTTTCATAAATACTCACTTCCTTGGTTTTGAAACTAAGTTTTTGATTCAAACGTCCAATCTAAACTAGAGTCTCCTATGGTCAGGATGGCTCTGATACCAACTTGTCAACACCCAGATTTTTAACCCTAGATGCCTGTTATGCCATACATCGCAATCTCAGGATTACAATTTTTGCGAGACATAACAGATTGGATATTACAGTACATCATCCATTACAAACCATACATAAGGTCTTACAACAAATAAAGGATCACATGATCCAGTCTTAATACAATCATAGCAGCGGAATAATGTAATGATAACGGTAGCGTGGGGGAAGCTCCATCTTCATGGTCACAAGCAATGTTGATGATGGGAGATGATCCTAGTTGTCGTAACCTTCCTGCGGTCCATCCTCCTAATAGTCCTCTTCATAGTCTGGCCATGGGAATAGCCATGGACAAAGCCATGAGTACTGTTAAAGTACTCGAAAACTAATACTAACAAGTGAAGTGGTTTTGAGTAGGAAGTACTAGGCTCTAGGTTGTTTTGCAAAAAGCCAGATTTATCTCTACTGAGTTCAGAAGCAAAGAAAGATAGTTGAACGTTTTATAACACCTAAGTGGGAACTTGAGTTTCATATCACAACTCTGTTGTGGTCAAGTCAAAGTCATGATTCATTTCATAAGTCATTTTGAAAACATCTGATGACGGAACATTATGGCCAATCCAACTGTCCATAACCGCGGACACGGCTATTCGAATAGTTTCACACTCTGCAGAGGTGGTACACTTTCACCACAACATTCGATACATCCGTCAGGAACAATCCTGAATTCACCATACTAAGTATGCGGATAATCAATCCTAACCTTTCAATTACACGCCCTAGTATAGGCACCTCTCCTGTGAGTTTGGCCTCCCAACCATGAACAACTATCATCTTTGGAACTGCACAGGTGGACAATCTTCACAAGGTAGCCTCAGCTCAAACCTTGGCCGCAAGGGAACCCATACTAAGGTATATAAATTTCCAGTCAAGCGCTACCCAAATTTCGGGAATTGTGGTTGTACGGTAAAATTGGAATGGTATCGCATCCAGACAACCATCAGTTTTATAAAGGGCTAAGGCTCATGCCTTAACATTTTTATCATCAAAATCATCCGGTGTTTCAAGAACACATGTTAAAACATTTCAGTAGAATGACTCATCATTCTAAGGTTTTCATAACCATTTTCACCAAGTATTCCCATCTAAAGTGATCAAGTTTTATGCTTAGCACTAGCATCTATAGGTGGGGGTAAACACTAATGAAGGGTGGTAAACAAGTGTAACTTATCTAAGTTCAATCTCATGCCTCAGGATGACATCAAGATTTATCTAACTTAGGTCAAGTTTTATGCTCTTTATTCTACCTTTAAACATCCTTTTAAAATCTACAAATCACTAAGTAAACCAAACTAAAGAGCTTTGATAAAGAAATAAAATAACTAAGGATGCAAATAAAACTAGGATTGGGTATCAAGTGGTGTAAGCTTGCAAGTAGGACTTGCATGGTTTTAGCTTAGCTTGCTAAGATAATAGCTTGCTAAGTCAACTTGTATAGTGAGGTTTGCATGATTGCAAGTATAAGCTTTCCTTGTGCAGAGCAGTGGTTGAAGTTCTCCTCGACTTCTTCCCCGTAGTATCCTCCTTCCTCCTCGTATCCTTGGTCGGTACTAGCGTCTATAAATAAATATGATATACACAATCACCAAAAAATACTTAACTACTTCTATTTATCACACCAAGGTTTTCACTAGATGATCTAGCATCATCACAAACATTACAATCATTAAGGAAAGGTTTGGATTATTTTATTTTAGAAAAGTAATTTCTACTCATTGAAAAACTACTTAATATTTAATATTCTCCAACTAAAATATGGGATCATGTTGACACATATCATCACCACATATTTCAGTACTTGGGAATGTGATTTAAAGTGGTGTCCAATTTAATAAGGTTTAACCTTTTTATTTTAATTAATTAAAGTGACTAGAAATGCCTATGAGGCATTCTTTTATTTATTGTCCATTATTACTGTAAGTAAACCTAGATATTTTTATATATTCAGAAAGGTCTTGTTAAATGTGATGTTTGAGAGTTGGAATCAACTCAAAAGGTTTTATGGTTGAATTTTGAAAAATGTTTGAATGCAGAAAAGCCTCTTGCCTTGTTATTTTTACTATAGGTGATCTGCAAATCTAATTGATTTTAATCCAACGGGCTTGGATTAATAATTCCAGTACCTTACTAATAAAATTGGTTTCATCCAATTTGGTTTAGTGAATCGACCTAAGTTGATTTTTGAATCTAGGTACAGAACTATGTTTGAAACTAAATTAATAATCCTAAATTTGAATTACCGGGTCGCGCGGGAGTGTAACTGGGCCGGCCCACGGTGCGTAGCGCACGCATTGGTGGGTTTAAGTGGATGTCCCCACTAGTCAGCGAGATAGGGGGTGCAAAGCGGTACATGGCAATCTAAACCACACGATCAATATATAATCGAACGGTTGTGACTTGTCGTCTCCGTCGGGCAACGCCGGCGAGACTAAACCCTAGCGCGACCAGTGGGGGTCGTGTGAGGCTCACCGGGGCTCAGGCGAGGGTCGGAGATGGGGGCGAACGACGAAGTCGATTACGGCGAACCTCCTGGTACTGGTGGCTTCTCCTGGGGCGGCTCCAATCGACGACGCCCTTTCTCCTTTGCAGCGGCGGACTCCGGTGAAATTCCGGCGACCTGCTGCTCACCTTGCTCCGGGGATGAGGTGGGGTGGTTCTGAGATAGAGGGGAGTGTGTTGGTGTGAAGAAATCGAACGAGGGTGGCCTCTATTTATAGTGCAGCGAGGGGACCGAAGGGCGCGGGTTGAGCTCGTCGGGGTCGTCAGCACAGCGAGCTAAATGCATGGGTGACGATAGGGGGCGTTGCTGTGCACCTTGGCGAAGCTCAACGGCATGGTTGCGAGGCGTGGGGCGGTGCGAATTGGTCAGAACATTGCGGTGCTCTAGGCGGGTCATACGGAACTTTTAATGGGGCACGGGCTCTCCTGGTCGCGCGGCGGCGAATGGGCATATCTGCGGGGTTGCTGGGATGGTGGTGACCACGCATGCAAGCGGCAATGGCGGCACGCGGTCTGTGCTTGCGTGTCGGGTGCGGCGCTCTGGCGCGCTCTCAGCACGCTCGCAGAGAGGCTAGGCACGCTCGGGCTGAGTGGTCCAGGGGCTGGCAGTGCGTTGGCGTTGGACAGCGGGTGACGGTGGATGGTGGACAATGTCCCAGACAAGGTGGCTAGGCTTGGTGAGGCTCCTAGCTTGTTGTCGACCATGGGGTGGACATTTGAGGCTCGGCATGCTCACCATTGATGGCATTGCCCAGCTTAAAGTGAGCTAGAGCTTTTTAATTGAACTAGATGATCTACTAAGAGCGTGCTGTGAGCTAGAGAGGGGACAAGGTTGGCCAAATCACTGCTCACTATAGTGTTTTGTGTTTGTTTGTTTTCTGTTTGCAAGGTGTTTGATGAAATGGCCGAAAGAGATTTGAATTTGAATTTTTGGTTCAAACTTGGTGGGTGTGCTAGTCACATTCTAGGTAGTCTCTGGTTAGTTGGTTTTGTCAAGGTGGATTGGTTTGGTTGGTTTTTGAGAATTGGTGATCTTCACATATAAACTAGATTCAATTTTGAATTGTCATTTGAATCTAGTTGTTAGTTGTTTCTGTGAGTTTGAAATGTGGGCTTGGGTTCAATTTCACTTGGTCTAGCAAGGGGTGAAAATAAATGGAATTGTTTCTGTTTGAAATCTTGGACTAGAAACACTTAAAGTGGTCTAGTGAGCAAGATTAGCAAAAATGACCATTTGGTTAATTGGTTTGTTTTTGAATTTCTCTTGATTTGTTTTTTGCTTAGATTTGATTTAGATGATGTTGTTTTCATCTTTAAACCATTCCTTGCTAATCACATCATTCACACAAGTCCATTCAAGCATTCACACATTCATCACATACACACATGCATTCATATGATTTTAATTAACAAAGTTTTTGTTAACCCTAATTTTGGTGATTGAAATTTGATAACCTTATTTAACATTTTTGGGATGTTACATACGGTAGTAGTACACAAAGCCAAGTTTATAATGTTGATTTTTTTGGTCGCTAGTAGCAGACTGAGCAAACTACACCAAACGTGCTGAGTAGTATACGAGTAGTACATCGAGTCAAGTAGCTACATAAGGCCTGAACAGATTTGACCCTATCATTAATGGGGCAAGCCACGTACTTTTTTTGTGTCTACAGTGATCCAAGTGCACCGGAACCAAAGCTTTGATAGAGCAATTGTCTTCAAGCATGCATTTATGATAGATGTAGTGGATCGGCCACGAAGTGAGCTGATCGTTTTGGTCGCATATAAGATTGTGGCTAGTACTTCTTTTAGATTAAATAGTAAAATATTTACCATATCAGATGAATTATATATCACAAATAACTAAGTGAAATGAGTAAAAAAAATCATAGATATAGTTGATACACGTAATATTTAAACGAGGTAGGTATAGATTTTAACGATGTAGGTGATTCTAATACTGAGTGTAAATATCCGCCTACAACTCCTATCGAGCAAATGAATCTATGAATCTTATCTTGGAATATTTTTTTTTTTGAAAATGTCTATTTAGACTCTCTTCGAGCCTGTAGAAAATCGTAGTGAGCATGATATAACAAATAGAGCAAGTTAATGATGTTGATCATATTATGGAGACTAGCTATTTAATGCATCACATTACTTATACCGGAATATTATCACATGGGCGTAGTACAATCAAACAAAAAGAAGATAATTCAAGAGGCAATTTGTGCACCACCTTTGGTCATAGCTGTCATGGACCGTGTGATTTGGACCCATGAACAAGTTGTCTGTTAGAAATCTGAATCTGATGGATGGTTATCTATTTGCTGCCATTTAATGAGTCTTTAAAACCAATACCAATTGGTTGTTGTGTATATGATATCACTATTTGATTTGTTATTAAAGATCCCATTGATTGATCTGCTATTATGAGGGATTTTACATCAGAGGTCTTGTATTTGGTGCTACAGCTGAAGTATGCATGGATTTCTTTCCAATCGCTAACATCTATGTTGCAATGTATCTCCGCCACTTCATTATCATTGTCGATCTGTGTGGACCTGCTTCTTATTTGTACCAACCATCTAGCAGGTTGTTTACTTTACAAAAAATCATCTCACACTCGCAACTATTATATAATTAGATTACCCATCCGAAGGTAATTGCGTGAATTTCTAGATGAGTGTAGTCAATTATACCATAAATCATTATTTGGAGTAGCATAATAAGAAAAATGGTGAACAAAGTATAGAAAAGCAATCATTAGAGGTCTATAGAAAACATTTTTGCACCAATTGTTTTTCCCCAAGTGATGTAAATGTAGGAAAGTGGAGGTGCACTAAGCATAAAAGTTATTTTTGGCTCCACCTGCTCGAGAGGCTCTCATTTGCATGGTGTAGGACACGGCCTAGTTTTAAATGTTTGTATCGGTAAATATAAAAGAGACAATTGGATGCTCTTGTACTTGAGATGTGTTGAATATAACATTTGGGGATGTTATTAGCTGCATTTCATGGAAGCCTGATTGTCTGCAATGGACGATCTTAGTGTTAGAAATTTTCTAGGGCACAAATTTAGGGGGTTTTCTTAGGCAAAAAAATAGGAGGTTTAAGTACAATAATTACCTTGAGTAAGGAAGCTCTAAAAATAGATATAGTCATTGAAAATATGTCCCCAATATTTATTCAGTGGCATTTAGATGGTCCAAACTAGACACCGGGACTGAAAATCAGAGATCTAGCCAGAGTAGGTTAATAAATCCATTGTGGAAAAGGTACGAGGTATCTCTTGATTTGTTTTAGACTTTTGCTATATGGTCAATGACATTCTCATGATCCGGGAATTAGGTCTCATGGTTTAAATTTTCACCAAAATGTTATGTTAGTCGTGATGCATGTATAGTCACGTATTCAGGCTATGTTTATTTATGGTAGTGCCGGGCAAATATTATTTCAAGGGATCCCTAGGAAACAGCTCATGTGCATACATGATGACAACCTTTTCAGGTGGCCTCAACATTAATTAGTTTTAAGGGTACCAGGCTACATTGTTTACCACGCCTTAAATTATTGGATCTGAGAAAAAGTTAACTTGCAAGAATGGATATATATGGATAATTAAATATCTGCATCATGACATCCTTCTCTGAGGTAAAGTACAATACGGCTAATCATTCCAAATTACAAAATAAAATCCTCAACGATGTGGTGGCTCACCCAACAAAGAAACACACAATCCAGGGATGATCAACTTTTTACAAGCCAACCTGGAGCAATTATCTATATGCATAGATGTAGGTTGGGTGTATCCCTTATTTTTGGTACTTGCAAACTTCCATATTGGCTTCTTTTCGCACCATGAGTGCAAGTTACAAATAGTGGATATAAGCAATTGATCATGATAAAATGTAGTATGGTCTAATTGTTACAACCACTTAAAGGTGTGTTTGGTAGTTTGAGGGAAAAGGAAGGGTAACTTATGGTTTGGAGTTTGATGAAGGATTATGTTAGGTAAGATGATTGTTTGCTAATCCCATGTTTAGTGACTAGTGAGAATTGCTTGTGGGGATTTTCTCTACATTAGATTGCGTGACATCTCTACTAGAACTTGCTCCATTGCTTTAGTGCATCTAAACCAAAAATAACATTCTTTCATTACTTCTACTGTCTTAACTTAGCTTTTTTACTGCATGATTTTGATTGATCTCAGATTTGTTAGTGATAGGTCATGCACCGTTATTGTCAGTGTCTTGGTCGTTGTTTCCCTAGCTTCATCTTCGCTGCTTTGCAATGTTGATATCAAGGTCAATCATATTCCTAGCCATACTGGCAGTACCTCTCCGCCAAACCAGTAGCAGCGTCCTCCCTACCTGGTGAGAAACATGTTCCGTCCATTATTTGCAGAAAAGGCTTTGTTTCTCAAATATCAGCTTCGGTACTAACTTTGTTGTTGTATTTGCCATGGTTGGATGTATACCTCCATGATTACTTGCTGATGAGGAACATGCAGAACATTGCAAAGGAATTCCAAGAAGGAAAATTGTCTCCAGATCTAGATGGTGAGTTCTACACCATGATGTGTCGTGATCAAATAAAATATTTGTCAGATTTTATCTATGATAAATATTGCTGTGTTCGTCTGATTTTATCTATGCCAATCTGATCCTTCTATATTCCTTGAATTTTTTTGTAACAAATCATTATTTCCTTGCGTGTATGTATGCAAATAAGAATGAAGTACCAACTGAGACTTTCATGATACCATTCAATATATTTTACAACAGTTTATAATTAGTATACAAACAATCTACAACATCTATTTTTGGTGTAAGGCAATTCAGCTATGAAATGCATGTCTTTTTATCTGAAGTCCACGTTGTGCATGTAATAGCATTTAAAGTTTTATGGCATTTGCCAAGTTTTTATTCATCATGGTTTATGATCCTTCTCAAGAGGAGTTCTACTTGTTTTGTTAATTGATACAAAAGCTACTTACACTACAATTCAGTTCAATGTACATTTATTTTGATCAACCATGTATGAAAATTATCGAAATGATTTAGTTTGCTTATTTATAATTTGTCTACATGGATATTAAATATTATGAGGATTTCGCATCCAAACAAGATGCAAGCATTATGGCCGTCGGTGTTGCGTTCATTTTAGCCTGAGTATTTTTTAAAGACATATGTGCTATTATGTACTTGATTACTAATGTATGGAGTTGCTCTGCAACTTTCTTTATTAATACTTCATCTATTCTAAGAAAACATTGTTTTATTTTGTGGAAATGTTGTTGTAACCACTAACTGTAGTTATTTAGAAATGTGGTGTGGTCAAGTTAATTATAATTTGAAATATATTCTTTGTGATTTTTGTGGCACTATAATATATTCTGTTTTTTTCTAGGTTTTTTAAATGGAAAAGTAGGATTTAAGTGTTGGATAAATCTACGATTTTTTTGAATATATACGCCCATATGCATGCATTACTTGTATTCATAAAGGTAGCAACACAGAGATGGTACACATACAAGAAATAGAAAACAAGGAGAAACCAAGTGGTTGTAAAGCTACAAACCATCCCCGCTGCAATTAACAAGGACCCAAATCCTTCGCCGTCACTCCATGGCTAGAAGAAATAGCAAGTTTATATAGCCTGTTAGATAAATCTATGAGAATTGATACTATATATAACCTAGTCTATTTTCGTTTTTTTCTCGCTCCATGGCTAGAAGCAATAGCAAGTATGTGGAGCATGCAGGGATACTGACGATGGTTCGACTCGTCAATGCCCATTGTTATAGACTTGGGTTTTGAGAAGATGGGGATGCTGGAAGTTGCGAAACGGTTAACAGGCAAGCAACACGGGGATAGGAGGTTATCCAGGTTTAGGCCCCGGAGGGAAAACCCTACTCCTGACTTGTCTGTTCTTGATTACGGTGGAACCGGAGGTTATAGGGTGCGCATATGCAATCTGGCGTGGAGGTGTGTGTATGAGTTGTTGAGGATCCTTCTCGCCATACCCTCATAGCCTTTATATAGATAGGACAGGTCTCGGGATAGGTCGAGTCGGTTATAGATTAGGGTGATACCCTTAGAAATTCTATCTAATCTAGACTTATCCTCCAAGGAGTGGAATTCGCCACGGGCTTGGGCCACCCGAAAACTTCCTGGGCTACAAATCCTCATGTGTGCCTTCCTTGGGCTAAACCGGGTATACCAATGTTGTGCACCCGTAGGGTATTTCCATATTAGTAGCCCCCGAGTGTTTAGTTGAATCGTAGATTCGACTGGAGACTCCACAATCTTTCGGGTGCTCTGCATTTGGTCCTGTCTTTTAGGAACAAACAAGTTAGTTCATAGGGATTGTTGATACGTGTGCCTGACTCACCCGACGGATCGGGGCCAGTTAACTGTCATAGGACAAAACAACACGATCTTCATCAGACTCGGGTCCTTAGACTCGAATCTGGAATAAATGCTGGCGTAATTCGACTCAGACGATTGAGGTTTTATAGGAGTCGAATCCCAGTGATTTTAATTGGTGTACCCCACGCGTCCGTTGGGATTTTCATCGCACTCGTTGACACGCAAATTTGTAGGGGTTCGTAGCATGGAAAACAAAAATTTTCTACCGCATACAAACAAACAAGCCAAGATCTATCTACTAGATTGTAGCAACGAGTCGATGGAATAACTTACCCTTGAAGATTCCAAAGCGTTTAACGAGAGCAGATTCTCGTGGATGATGTAGTCGTACTCTTTCCGATCTCAAGATCGTGTAGACGATCCTTCCAGCGCCACGTTCCAGCAGCGCTCCCGCAATCGGTCACACGTTCGGTACTCGACGAAGACCTTCCTCTCCCTTGTTCCAGCAGGCAGCGGAGGTTGTAGCACTCTCCTCGCGATTCCGGCAGCACAACGGCGTGGTACCGGAAGTAGAGGGGAGATCCCGCAGGGCTTCGCCTTAAGCCGGTGCGAGTATGGTGGAGCTTATGAGAGAAGCTATCAGTGGTCTAGTAATTAGACACACCAATTAGAAGGCTCTAAACCAATTAGAAGGCTCTAAACCGAATAGCTCTAAACCGGGGTCTAGATCTAGGGTTTAGTTTAGAGGATAGGAAACTTGTGTGTGTTGGGAGGGAGCCCTGCCCCTCCTTATATAGGTGGGAGGGGCTGGCCGGCCAAGGGGAGGGAGTGGAGTCCCTCCCCAACTCGGCCTAGGTGGGGCGCCGGCTTGGGGAGGAGGACTCCTCCCTCAAGTCGGTTTCCTCCTCTCCTCCCACTTCCCAAAAACTGCCGTTTGACTTTCAAACTAGCCGTTTGACTTTTTCAATTTAGGATTCAATTTAATCCTTTATTTGGGACAGCAAGAACACTTAGTACATGATGCAATCATTCCAACATGTAATGACACATTCATGTACCCCTTCCCCCCCCGGAGTGCCGGACAATCCGGGACCTTCTAGAATGTTCCCGATGGAAACACCGGAATCATTCCCGAACTCCGAAACGGGACTTTCCTTATATGAATCTTATTCTCCGGACCATTCCGGATCACCTCGTGATATCCCGGATCCCATCCGAGACTCCGAACAACATTCGGTCTCTTTCTCATAATACCATAACTACTCAAACAACGTCGAATCCTTAAGTGTGTCTCCCTACGGTTCGTGAATTATGCGGACATGATCGAGACACTTCTCCGAACAATAACCAATAGAGGAATCTGGAAATTCATATGGCTCCCACATATTTCTACGATTACTTTGCGATCGAATGAACCACTTACATACGATACCAATTTCCCTTTGTCTCACGATATGTTACTTATCCGAGGTTATGATCGTCGGTATCTCTGCATACCTAGTTCAACCTCGTTACTGATAAGTACTCTTTTCTCGTTCCCGTGATATGTGATCCCTTGTGACCAAGTCACATGCTTGCAAGCTAATTGGATGACATTTCACCGAGAGGGCCCAGAGTATATCTATCCGTCATGTGGATGGACAAATCCCACTCTTGATCCATGTGTTTCAACCAATACTTTCCGAACACTCAATGCCACTTTTATAGCCACCCTGTTACGGTGTGGTGTTTGATGACATCAAAGCATCCATCCAGTAAAGGTGATATGCATGATCTCATGGTCGAAGGAATTAGGTTACTATGTATCAGAAAGCATATAGCAATTGAACTATTGAAATGACTTGATCTTTATGCTACGCTTATCTATAGGAGTATGTCCATCACATCATTCTCCTAATGATATGATCCTGTTGTTAATAACATCTCTATGTTCATGATCAGGAAACAATGATCATATATTAACCAACAAGCTAGTTTAACAAGAGGCTTTACTAGGGACTCTTATTTTAGTTTACAAATCACACAAGTATTAATGTTTCCGGTTAATACAATTATAGCATGGTATGTAAACATTTATCATAAGTGTGAAGACATGATAATAACCACTTTATTATTGCCTCTTGGGCATATCTCCAACAGTCTCCCACTTGCACTAGAGTCAATAATCTAGTTTCGAACCTTTGTGTATATAACACCTATGGCTTTCCGGTGTTGTATGTACACGATTGCTAGTGGTCAACTGATCTCCGGATCTGACACTTCCAGGTCCGTGTGTAATTGCATGTCTTTGCGTCTCTACGCATCACTCATTCTCTAATGAGATGGCTTTGTATAAATTTGGTCTTTCGGTGTGACCTTTAGCTCTTTGGGGTTAAAAACATGTTGATAATATTGTCGCACAATATATCTTCATAGTATTATCCCACTGTGAACTACACATAGTTTGATAACAAACTACTTGACTCAAATGCCCTCTTATGCTGCTAAAATAGCAGTCATATACTTAGCCTTTTGTTTGTAGTATCTGTCACAATGTCTTAACTTTGGAAATCATCCAAATCCATTATGGAACTCACTTTCCATTATATTGTGCCACCCTTAGTTTAGATTGAGATAAACTTAATTTGTACTTTGTGACAAAGCTAGTATCAATGTAGTACTTTTACAATGAACTAACCATCTATTTGTCACTTCTACAAATATTATACTCTTAGTTCTTCCAAAAGATCATAAGAATATCCTTACTATTGTCCAATGATCATCTTACAAATCATTCTGGTATATGCTCACAACATTTAGAGCATAGGACATATCTGGATTTGTACATATCACAGTATGATTGATATAAATACTCTTTGTGATTTCATACATCAAGTATCAATCTATACTTGAATCTTTGTTTCACTTACCAAGTGCCAATACACTTGAATATATCATCAACATTGAACTCTTTCAATCCTTTCTGTGCAACAAGAACCTCTCTTGTAGTTTCTATATTGAACTCATTCAATATCTTGTCTATGTACTTCTGGCACAACCATATTAGCGTCTATTGATGCCAAATATTTGGGTTTTGCCTAAGTCTTTCATCAGGATGAAATTTTTAATATGTGTTAATAAAAGATACATCTTTTCTAATCAACAATATGTCCTCCACATAATGTATTAGAAATATGTCTTAGCGCTCCCACTTAATTTCTTGCAAATGCAAGCATCTTCATTGTCTCCGATGAAATTAAACTCTTTTAACAGTTTCATCATAGTGAAGATTCCAACTCCGCTATGCTTACTTTAACCATTGAAGTTTGCATATGTTTTTAGCATCCTTTGAATTAACAAAACCCTTTGGACCGTGTCATGCACACGTCCTAGGTAACCATTCTATTAGAAGAACTTGTTTTGTTTATTCTACTACCACATAACAAATTATATGTATTGGTTGCTACATTAATCCGTCTAGACTAAAAATCGCTATGAAAGATCAAATCTTGTCATATACAACTTGTTGTGAACTCTTTCCCAACATGTCGACTATTTCATAGATGTAAAACATCCATGTCTATTTCTTTATAGATCCAGACACAACTGTAAGGTCTTACACCTTTCTCGAGGGTCCTTCAAGTTCAAAACTTGATTTCTCGTGTATGGAACTATCACGGATTTTATGGCTTCAAGCCATTTTACGGAGTCAGGGCCCATCATCGCTTCTCTGCATGTAGTCGGTTTATTATTCTCAAATAATGATTCAACCCTCAAATCTTGGTATTTGATTGTTCATCCGACCTACTTGTTTCAATAGGAACTTGGATCTCCGTGACCACAACCTTTTGAGGTACGTGAACCATGAGCATTGTTGCTGCCTCCGAAACACTTTTCGGCGCTGCGCAATTCTGCACATATAGCTAAGGTTCTTTTAACCTTATCAAAGTTTCTATTGTCCTCCCACTTAACTTTTCACGAAAAATTTCTTCTCAAAGAAACTTGACGTTCTAAGCAACAAACTCTTTTGTCTCCGGTGTTTTATGGAGGAACAGTTTATACAAAGACAGGTTCATCCGACTTTGGTTGCACACATCTTTCTTATGCATAGCATACCAATGTTTAAGAAAGGACAACTTGGGTTTTATCCCAAACCATAACCTTATATGGTGTCATTTCAACGGATTATGATGGAGCTCTTTTTAGTGGAAAAACGGTAATCTCTAAAGCTTTTAATCTTTAAAATACTATGGCAGTTTTATGAACTATACCTTTGATCTTACCATGTCAAACAAGGTTTAATTACATATCTCGAACGCTCCATACTCTTATGGTGTTTCGGGAAATGCAAATCCACGGAACGATTCCTTAAATCTTAGGTATTATGCTAAACTTGTAATTCAAATATCTTCCTTTATGATCTTTATCATAAACTATTCATATTCTTGTTACAATGATTTTGCACTTCATCTTGAAAGTCTTTTGAACTTTTCAAATATTTCATACTTCATCCTTATTAAGTAAATATTCATATATTCACTCAAATTTTCGGAGAAAGCATATGAAGTTGAAATCCATCGCTCTTGACTACACATAATGGACTTCGTACAACAATATGTACAAGTTCCAATTAGCTAGTCATTCGTTCCCTTTTTGGCCTATGAACGAAGTTTTAATTATCTCTAGGAAAGTTTCACAAGCGTTATTTGATCAAAATCAAATAGACTCCAAAATTCCATCCATATGGATTTTCTTCATGTTTTCTTTCCAATATAATTTAAACGGCGATGTCACTTCCTAAGTGATCTTTCAATCAATTTGTCTTTCGACATTTTAGCACTAGTTTTATGGATGTGATTTCTCCAACGAGATTTGTGAATCATCCATCTTTTATGGATTACGGCAATTATTTGAACAACCCTTTTGTTCTCATAATACCTGATAAAACAAATCTTTGAAGGCAAGCTTTGATGTTTAACAAGCAATGCAATAACCCTTTATTTGTTCTCGATGAACATCATCACATATTCTTTTGCTTGTTACTTAGGCCATTGTAGTTCATGAATTGTGTTGTTTCGTATGACGATTCACACCAACAAATTCAGTATCAAATACTTGAGAACCACATTGTTTAATAAGCAAAGAATATAGCCATAACATGTATATCATCTATATACTTAAACTGAACAATTCTAGTCTTTTCTTTTCTGCCATATATTTATGAGATTCTCTTTCAATATTTCCTTTTCTATTTGAAAGAATCTATCAATATCAATAGTGGAGTCATACATATGACATATAGTCCAAAGCGTGTATAATTAAATACCAATGTCTTTGGACTTGCACTTTGAAGTAGATCACCATCATTAAATATTTGGTGTTCTTTCAAATTCCTTACTTTAGTAATCTCTTGGTGTAGTAAACATTTTACCTACATCAAATATTCACCCTTATCATGGTATCGTCCATGATCAAGCTACTTTTAGCTTATAACGATGAATTATGAGTATAATGTTGCTATCCAAAACCTTTTGGAGGATTAGGACAACAAGTGTCTCCAACCTTTTTGCAAATTCTCATCAAAATATGAGAACATGAACTTTGCCATATTATACTCTATCATGTTGTAACCAAAACTTCGTTTCAGATATCACAATATCTTCCACACATCATGGTTTCTGAAACAACTCTTTCAGATCCTAGATAACCTTGATATTAAGGGAATCCTTTGAATATCAAGAATCATGGATACAAACATGATACTTATATACTAACACTTGGAATTGTTACTCTTGATTTAATACTAATTATTAAACTTCATGGAGTAACCGGAACTTACTGAAAGTTTGCAATAGGACTTTTAAACTTTAGATTAACACTTAAAACAATACGATACCAGTTCGTAAAGTATCTAACCAGAATTCTATAGTTCTATCATCTCAATTATAACTAAGCGCAAGGTGGTAAACGGATGCCAATGACTACAACAACTATGCAAATTCACTTTGATTTAGTTTATGATAAATTGAGTTCTAATTAATAATTAAATTAATCTAAGTGAACTCCCACTCAAAACAATATCCCTCACATTGTTTTAGTGATCACACGAACCAAATCCACCACATCAAAACCGATCATCACGAGAGTTGATATAGCTTCAATGGCGAACAATCAACATGTTCATCATATCTACTATATGACTCATGCTCTACCTTTCGGTAATCCGTGTTCCTGAGGCCATGTCTGTACATGCTAGGCTCGTCAAGATCAAACCTTAGCTACCGCATAAGCAAATCTGGCTTGCTTACGTTGTATTTACCCGTGGAATCAAAGACACCCGATCATCACGTGGTGCTTCGAAGCAACAAGTTTTAGCAACGGTGCTAACTAAGGGCGAACACTTTAGAACTTGAAATTTATGTGCATGAGGGATCATCTTATAATGCTACCGTCGTCTACTAAGCAATACAAGATGCATAAAGGATTAACATCACATGCAATTCATAATATGTGATATGATATGGCCTTTCTTCTTTGTGCTTCCGATCTCCATCTTCAAGCACGAACATGATCTCCATCATCACCGGCGTAGCATCAAGGTCAATGACGCTTCTTCATGGTTGTCGTCCACCAGCTTCAACTATTACAACTATTTTGAATAGACACGCAGGTCTTAACAGAAATTAAAGACAACCATATGGCTCCTGCCGGTTGCCAACTTACAATAAGGAACATTGCATACATCAAATATAATCACAATCATGGCCATATCACATCACTGCACACCCCTGCAAAACAAAGTTAGACGCTTCTACTTTCTTTGCATATTTTACGTGGTTTGGGGCTTTCCATAAGTGTCGTTCTAACCTACGAACAAGAACCACAACATTGATACTAGCATTGTTGATTACCCGTTGTAAATTGGATCTTTACTATGCTAGGAGAAACTGGCACCCGCAAAGCCACTTATGCAATACAAGTTGCATGTTAAGCGTGGAGCAAGTCTCATGAACGATGTCATGTAAGGTTAGCCCGGGCCGCTTCATCCCAACATACCGCAAGATGCAAAGTACACTCAAAGCAATCTACAATAAAAGCATCAACGCCCACAATGACCATTGTGTTCTACTCGTGCAACAGATCTACATATAGACACGGCTCTGATACCACTGTAGGGGTTCGTAGCATGGAAAACAAAAATTTTCTACCGCATACAAACAAACAAGCCAAGATCTATCTACTAGATTGTAGCAACGAGTCGATGGAATAACTTACCCTTGAAGATTCCAAAGCGTTTAACGAGAGCAGATTCTCGTGGATGATGTAGTCGTACTCTTTCCGATCTCAAGATCGTGTAGACGATCCTTCCAGCGCCACGTTCCAGCAGCGCTCCCGCAATCGGTCACACGTTCGGTACTCGACGAAGACCTTCCTCTCCCTTGTTCCAGCAGGCAGCGGAGGTTGTAGCACTCTCCTCGCGATTCCGGCAGCACAACGGCGTGGTACCGGAAGTAGAGGGGAGATCCCGCAGGGCTTCGCCTTAAGCCGGTGCGAGTATGGTGGAGCTTATGAGAGAAGCTATCAGTGGTCTAGTAATTAGACACACCAATTAGAAGGCTCTAAACCAATTAGAAGGCTCTAAACCGAATAGCTCTAAACCGGGGTCTAGATCTAGGGTTTAGTTTAGAGGATAGGAAACTTGTGTGTGTTGGGAGGGAGCCCTGCCCCTCCTTATATAGGTGGGAGGGGCTGGCCGGCCAAGGGGAGGGAGTGGAGTCCCTCCCCAACTCGGCCTAGGTGGGGCGCCGGCTTGGGGAGGAGGACTCCTCCCTCAAGTCGGTTTCCTCCTCTCCTCCCACTTCCCAAAAACTGCCGTTTGACTTTCAAACTAGCCGTTTGACTTTTTCAATTTAGGATTCAATTTAATCCTTTATTTGGGACAGCAAGAACACTTAGTACATGATGCAATCATTCCAACATGTAATGACACATTCATGTACCCCTTCCCCCCCCGGAGTGCCGGACAATCCGGGACCTTCTAGAATGTTCCCGATGGAAACACCGGAATCATTCCCGAACTCCGAAACGGGACTTTCCTTATATGAATCTTATTCTCCGGACCATTCCGGATCACCTCGTGATATCCCGGATCCCATCCGAGACTCCGAACAACATTCGGTCTCTTTCTCATAATACCATAACTACTCAAACAACGTCGAATCCTTAAGTGTGTCTCCCTACGGTTCGTGAATTATGCGGACATGATCGAGACACTTCTCCGAACAATAACCAATAGAGGAATCTGGAAATTCATATGGCTCCCACATATTTCTACGATTACTTTGCGATCGAATGAACCACTTACATACGATACCAATTTCCCTTTGTCTCACGATATGTTACTTATCCGAGGTTATGATCGTCGGTATCTCTGCATACCTAGTTCAACCTCGTTACTGATAAGTACTCTTTTCTCGTTCCCGTGATATGTGATCCCTTGTGACCAAGTCACATGCTTGCAAGCTAATTGGATGACATTTCACCGAGAGGGCCCAGAGTATATCTATCCGTCATGTGGATGGACAAATCCCACTCTTGATCCATGTGTTTCAACCAATACTTTCCGAACACTCAATGCCACTTTTATAGCCACCCTGTTACGGTGTGGTGTTTGATGACATCAAAGCATCCATCCAGTAAAGGTGATATGCATGATCTCATGGTCGAAGGAATTAGGTTACTATGTATCAGAAAGCATATAGCAATTGAACTATTGAAATGACTTGATCTTTATGCTACGCTTATCTATAGGAGTATGTCCATCACATCATTCTCCTAATGATATGATCCTGTTGTTAATAACATCTCTATGTTCATGATCAGGAAACAATGATCATATATTAACCAACAAGCTAGTTTAACAAGAGGCTTTACTAGGGACTCTTATTTTAGTTTACAAATCACACAAGTATTAATGTTTCCGGTTAATACAATTATAGCATGGTATGTAAACATTTATCATAAGTGTGAAGACATGATAATAACCACTTTATTATTGCCTCTTGGGCATATCTCCAACAAAATTTTCTGGCAGAGCATCGTCAGGTGCGTTACCAGGCCATCAGATGATATCTGTAGGACTTATCTTGCGTGGTAGACACAGCATCCGAAATTTTATCACCAGAGAGGTGTTTTGGGTGGCCAAGGAGACTGTTTTTCACTTAGCGTTAATTTGGGCACAGTTGCCAAAAGATTTTTGTCGAATTTGATCCGAATAATCTCAGTCCAATAATTCATAGAGTGCACGACCAGCGCTCCCTATGGGAGTAGCCTCCGAGTGTCTGTTCGAGTCGTATACTCGAGCAGAGACTTTAGTTCAGTCGTTTACTTTATTAGTCCGAAGGACACATTTTTTCGAATGCGCGATCAGCGCTCCCTATGGGAGTAGCCCCCGAGTCCGTAGTGGAGTCGCAAACTCGAGTAGGACTTGAAGATCTTTTCGAGGTGACATTACCTTTTGTAATTTCTCAGGTGCGTGGCCAACGCTCCTGATAGGAGTAGCCCCCGAGTAGTTGGTTGAGTCGTAGACTCGAGTAAGTACTTTTACGATCAGTCGAAATCTGCGAGCCGTTGCTGGCCTTTGCTTTGGTGACGTCATTGTTGACGATTGGTGAGCTAAACCGTCTACGGCAGCAGAGACAATGTGACGGGACAATCGTCGGTCCTACCGCCTGACTTGATGTTGACTAGTCACGCATAGGAAAGTTATGGCGTCTCCTTGGTTTCCATGCGTAGTGGATGGCATGCTGGCGATGGTTCAGTTTGATGCTGACACGTGGATGGTGTGATATGAGGTGTGTTAGGGATTCTCAATCGACGGCTCTATGGCGTCGTCCTCGCCCTTTTATACCGTGGGGAAAACAGTAAGTATCACCCTTCTCCATTTGTTTCTGCATCATCGCCATTGCCGCACTAAGATGGGCAAGCCAAAGAAGTCATCATCCGCCGCAATGGGGTCGAGAGCTGCCGATGCTGGGAAGAAAGCCGCCGCTCCGGCCCGCACCACCGACGGCGGGTGGCGGCGCACGGAGATGCGCGACTAGTATTTGTGAAAATTTCACGATGCCGAGTTGATCTCCAAGGACAAGGAATACACCATCCTCCCGAGCCAAGAGGTAATTCCTCGCCCACCCGAAGGGTTTAGGGTGATGTTTTATGCCTTTGTGATCAGGGGTCTTTCTTTGCCTGCCCACGAATTCCTTTGTGGGCTTCTCTTTTTGTACGGGATTCAGTTGCATCATCTGTCTCCCAATTCTCTCGTTCATATTGCTTGCTTCATCACCCTCTGCGAGTGCTGGCTCGGCATTGAGCCACACTTTAGCCTTTTCCGGAAAATCTACTCTGTGAAGAGGCAGTCTGGCACCGATGGTGTTTATCCACTTGGCGGCTGCATCATATCTTTATGCTCCGCCATTCAATTCTTCTCTTTCTCCATTTGTGAGTCCCTCCAGTACTGGTGGAAGAAGTGGTTCTACATCCGCGATGTCAAACTAGACGGTCAGCATTTTGGTCTTGCTCCTTTCGACTCCAAACAAGAGATCATCCAAAAGAGGTCATGGGGGAACGACATCTTAAAGGGTGAATCTGCGGAGGTGGACAAGCTCGGGTGGAGGCTCTCCAGCTGGTGGTCAGGAAGGAGGTCAATGGCGTCGACATCATCCATAACTTCCTCAAGCGTCGGGTGCAGACGCTCCAACCGAGGGCGCACCCGATGTTTCTATATGCTGGCCTAAGGAGTTGTCTTCGGGTGACCTGGATAAAGTGCTTCGCTTCTGCTGAAGTACAAGGCCGACGAGGACCTCCTGGGGAAATCTTTGACTACCCCTTTCAGCGCGAAGAAAGTAGTCCCCCAGGTGAAAACTTGTAGTTGCGTGTAGCGCTATTTCTTATAGAGCTATTTGCTATTGGTACTCATACTTGTACATCTTTCTTTTCTCAATTTTTTAGGTGACATGGTTATACCCCATAGGTACACGACATTGGCATACCTAGTATAGCCCAAGGAAGGCCCATGACAAGATACGAGGCCTGTGGAGATTTCGGGTGGCCCAAGCCCATGACGCCTTCGGATCCTTGGAGAACAAGACTAGAGTAGATAGAATTTCAACGGGGACAAACCTTTATCTGTAACCGACTTGACCTACCCCTGAGACCTGCCTATCTATATAAAGGCCAGGAGGGAACAACGAGGAGGGTCTCAACTCACCTCATACGCACCTCAGGCCAGATCGCATCGGCGCACCCCTGTAACCTTCGGTTCCACCGTAATCAAGAGCAGACAAGCAGGAGTAGGGTTTCCCCTCCAGGGGCCTGAACCTGGGTAAACCTTGTGTCCCCGTGTTTCTTGTCTATTAACCATTCCGCGATCTCCAGCATCCCCATCTTCTCGAAAACCTAAGTCCATAACAATGGGCATTGACGAGATTGAACCCGGTCAATTGGCGTCGTCTGTGGGAACTGCGGACGCTGATTGTGCGATCATGACGGTCCCATCCAGAGCGATCTACAACTCATCGGAAACGGAGAGTCACCTCCTCTTCAACACCTTCGACTTCACCGCCCACTCGCCAGCCACCCTAAGGGATTTAGAGTTTGTCAGCGACGGGCTCAAGATGCTTTTCGGGAGCTTCTTCTTCTAGGTAGGGCAGACCGGCACTCTCCGCCTCCCAGAGCTGGTGCCACCACCATCCATCAGGCCCGCTTTGTGGGACCCACCCATCGGCGCGCTATGCACGTCGACGCTGACAGATGAGTCATACGACAATAGAAGCTGCATCTCAGATCTGTGTGGCCCTCCCTCGGATGAAGGAACCTATGGTTCCGGATCCAAAAGCTGCGGCAGCAGCGATCCAGTCCGCGAATGCTACCTATGTGTCATGGTCATCTAGAACGAATCGAAGCTGCCACCAGGTTCGAGTACACCAAATCTACCTCCCAACCCACCCCTCAACCTGCAAGCTGGGAACGGCAGAAACGGGAGAGATCCGCCTCTCAGGACCAACGAAGGCGATGCCAACGCCTACCAGAATATCAACCTCAACAAGGATGGATGGTGCCAGGCACGTGAAGCCATGGCGGGCAAAATCATCCTACCTGTGAATGCTTCACGGGATCTGCTGATGGCATACCACCTCCTCCTCATCGGCGAGCATAACCGGCAGGTGAAGCTGATGGAGGAGCTCAACAAACACAAGCAGGCGGCTTCGGAGTCTAGCGCGCGATGAGCTGCGCTCTCCGCCGCTGGCGACTCCAGCTCGCACAGCAACAACTCCAACAAGCATCGCTCCCGCACTGAGCACATGGACCCCGCCGCGCACCGCGACGTCACCCGGGCCCTCAACACGTCCTTCATGTCGATGGACGTGAACGGCAATGTCATGCCGCAGGCTGCGATCATGGCAGCCACCACGTACCTTGCGTCCCATCCACCTCCAGTGGGTAACCCGAAGAGCGCCATGCACAAGTCCGCGCTATCTGGTCCCAGACTCGTCGGAGCTGCGCTCCACGATGAAGCTCCTGTGGAGCCAAAGAAAAAAGCTGCGGTCATTCACCTGCAGCCCTACACCCTCATCCGACGAGGATGAACACGATCTGCCTCAACGCCGCAAGAGCCCATGGCGCCGCAACAGCGACTACGACGCTTGAAACTATCTCGCCCAACGCAAGTTCGACAAGGCACGCGCCAAACACGCGGGTTCAACCGAATCGGACGAGGATGATGACTGATACGTCGGAAACGTATCTATATTTTTTGATGTTCCATGCTTGTTTAGTATCTACTTTGCTTTGCTTTATCTACACTTTGAGGTGTTTTTATATCTTTTCTGGAACTAACCTATTAACAAGTTGCCACGGTGCCAGTTGCCTGTTTTCTTCTGTTTTTGGTTCCAAAAGGCAAAAAATCAATATTCTCGGAATTGGACGGGACAAAAGCCAAAGTCAATATCTTTCAGTGAGGGACATGAATCCAGAAGATGAGACGGAGACGCGAACCAGGGCGGCCAAACCCCCTAGGCACGGCCAGGGGTGGGCCCACGCCTAGGCAGGGTGTGGCCCCCCTGGTCGCCTCCTGGCCTCCCCTCTTCGCCTATAAGAAGCCCCCGATGCATAAACCCTAAGCAGCCAATCAAAACTCCACGAAACCGTCTGTAGCCTCCGCCACCATCGATCCCTAGATCGGGGGGATCTTAAGTTCTTCCCGACACCCTGCCGGAGGGGAGATCATCCCGAAGGCCTTCTCTCCGGTATTGATGCGTGAGTAGTTCCACCTTGGACTATGGGTCCATGTAGTAGCTAGATGGTTATATCTCCTCCTTGTGCTTTCATGTATAGATCTTGTGAGCTCCGTTCATGATCAAGATCTAATCTATTTGTAATCATGCATGTTGTGTTTGCGGGGATCCGATGGATATTGAGATTACTATGTCAGATTGATTAATGGTTTTGTCTTTATGATTCTATCATGTATGTGTTGTGTGTGATCTTGCATGCTCTCCGTTGTTAGTAGCTATCTTGGCTGAGTAGTGGCTAGTGACTCCAAGAGGGAGTATTTATGCTCGATAGTGGGTTCATGCCTCTAGTTTCCAAGGGAAGTGACAAAAATATCTTCGGTTGTAGATGTGCCGTTGCTACTAGGGACAAAACAACGGTCTCTTGTTCATGGAACAAGTGGATTGTTTACCTTACACACTTTGCTTAAAGCAGTTGTCTGATGCTTGCAACTTAATACTAGAGGGGGTTCGGATGATAACCTGAAGGTGGACTTCTAGTCATAGATGCAGTTGGATGGCGGTCTATGTATCTTGTTGTATTGCCCAATCGAATCTCATAGGATCTTTTTGTCTGGTATTGCATTGTTATGCCTTACTCAGTTCCTGTCAATTGTCCTGCTGTAATTTGTTTACCCTTCATGCCATGTTGTTTATCTAAGGAGAGCACCTCTAGTGAACTATGGACCCCGGTCCAATCTTTAGCATTAATACATCTTCCACTGTTACTTGTTTACTTGCTGCAAACCATTACCTTCCACACCATACGTTTAATCCTTTGTTACAGCAAACCGGTGAGCTTGACAACCTCACTGATTCATTGGGGCAAAGACTTGAGTTTGTGTTGTGCAGGTTTCCACGTTGCTTGCAAAACCTTTGAGACGTTTCCTTCCTCCTCCTGGTTCGATAACCTCGGTTTCTTACTAAGAGAAAACTTGCTGTTGTGCTGCCTCACACCTTGCTCTTGGGGTTCCCAGCAGGTTCATGTTAGACATCAATGATGGAGAGCTGTGCGGAGCCAGATGCTTCAGTAGATCCGTTCGACGAATGCGGATGCCGAAAAATTTGAAGCTCCCTTCAGACACTCCGAAGTTCGACGGCAAGTAGGACCCGAAAGCCTGGCTCAGCGACCACCTCTCGTCCGTCAAGCTGCACAGTGGAAATAGGAAGACCGCCCTACAGTACCTTCAGCTGCAGCTGACAGACGCAGCTCGGATCTGGCTCAGCAGCCTGTTCTCATGCTCCATCCTAAGCTAGGAGGAGCTGGCGTACAGCTTCATCCGCAATTTCAAGGGCACCAGCAAGAGGCCAGCCTCGATCGAGGAACTGCGCGCCTGCACCCAACGCATTGGTGAATCCATTCTCTCATACATTCTACGCTGGTCCCACATCAAGAACTCCGCCACGCACATCTCCGAGGAAAGGACAATCGATGCCTTCAAGGACGGTGTCAAGCGCCTGGACTTCAAGGAAGAACTCGGGCGCGTCAAGCCCAAGACGCTCGACCACCTCATGGACATCACCAACCGATGGGCAGATGGCAAGGATTCCCTCCATCGAACACATTCGGATGACGAGGACGATTACAGCCGCAGGAGAGAACGCCGCAGCAAGCGAAGATCGCGCATCTATGACGATCGCAGCGGAGTCGACATGGTTGCGGCTGGCTATGCTGACCGGCGCAATGACGGCAACCGCAGCAGCGGATACCGTGGAGGCAACTTCCGCGACGGAGGGCGACCCACGCAAACATGGCAACATCGCAGCCGTGACGACGAGCCCTCGGCATACAACATGTTGTCTGGTCCTTGCACCATCCACTTCTACATCGACAATATGCTAAAGGACTTCCGCGAGTTCCAGAAACTCAGCGAGGGTTTCACCCAAATGCGATGCCAGATCGTGAACCCTGGATTCAGGCCCGCACCTATACAAGGTGACATCACCCACAGAGCTCCTCCACCACCACCCGTTGGACCGTCGAATCCAGCGATCGCACCTACACCAAACAACAGTACAGGGGGATATCCGCCATCAAAAGAGTCCCTGATGATCCAGAAGGGACGCCCTACCAAAAGGGTGCAAAAGAAGATCATCCGCCAGGTCAGCCTGGCCGTGACCATTCCACCCACCATACCTGAGTACCTCAGTGGCTCGGAGTCCTGCATCACGTTGATCGTTCGGATCACCCTCACCAGATCCCTCGCCCAGGTCATGCTGCCTTGGTGCTCGAGGCGCAGATCGGAGGATTCGAGATGAGCCGCGTCTTCATGGATGGCGGCAGCGGCATCAATCTGATGTTCGCCAGCACCCTAGCAGCGATGCAGATCCCGCTATGTAGCCTGGAACAATATGACACAACGTTCCACGGCATAGTCCTAGGGAAGGGCATATATCCCCTGGGAAAGATATGGCTCGATGTCATCTTCGGCCAACCTAACAACTTCAGGTGCAAGCGGCTGGAATTCGAAGTGGTAGACTGTCCATCACAGTACCATGCCATCCTCAGGTGCGTGGCATTCGCAAGATTCCTGGCAGTACCACACTATGCGTACCTGCTACTCAAGATGCCAGGACCTAGGGGCGTCATTACCGTCCAAGGAAGCTTCACCCGATCCGACCACTTCGATAGATACTTCAACAGAATCTCCTAGTCGTTCTGTATGCAGGAGGAGCTCATGAGGCTCCGAGAGGTGACAGACAACGGGGCACCCCCAGTCTCCAGGCAAAACGCACCCGCATTCGACTCCACGGTCCACACGAAAAAGGTGCAGGTCCATCCGACAGATGCCTCCAAGACGGCGCTGATTGCCAGCGACCTCAGCCCCTAATAGGAAAGCAACTCGTCGAATTCCTCCGTGAACGCCGGAAAATCTTCGCCTGGTGTCCTACGGACATGCCAGGAGTTCCCAGGGAATTCACCGAGCACGCACTCAATGTGTTCCCTAACGCAAAGCCAGTCAAACAGTCGATCTGACGACTGTCCAAACCAAGAGCTGAAGCCATTGGAATCGAAGTCAACAGACTTCTCGATGCCAACTTCATCCGAGAAATCAAGGAAAGCGAGTGGCTGGCCAACACCGTGTTGGTCCCCAAAAAGGACACGGACATCCTGCGGATGTGCGTGGAATTCACATCGCTCAACAAGTACTGTCCCAAGGACCACTTCCCTCTACCGCGGATCGATCATATCATCGATTCGACCACAGGATGCAAGAAACTCTCCTTCCTTGATGCCTACTCAGGCTACAACCAGATTCGGCTAAAGGTCGAAGACCAGGAGAAAAACGGCATTCATCACGCTGTTCGGAGTGTTCTGCTACAACACCATTGCCCTTCGGGCTGAAGAACGCAGGTGCCACATACCAGAGGTGCATGCAGGCGTGCATGTAAAACCATATCGGTCTCAAATCTAAGTCTATGTAGACGACATAGTAATCAAGACCAGGGAGGCCAAGACGTTGATCGACGATCTCCACAAGACGTTTGATAACCTTGATCACTACAAGATTGATGGTGCTCGAGGAAGAGGTTGAAGTAGAGTCCCCAGCAATGGCGCCAGCAATACTTGATGCTAGCTGGTGCCTCATTGATAACTCCAAGCGCAGGGTGTGAAGAGCAAGCAACAAGTTTTCCCTCAGTTGAGACCGAGGTTATCGAACCAGAAGGAGGAAGGAAACGTCACACAGATGTTGGAAGCAATGTGGAGACCTGCACAACACAAACTCAAGACTTTGCCCCAACGAATCAGTGAGGTTGTCAAGCTCACCGGTTTGCTGTAACAAAGGATTAAAGATATGGTGTGGAAGGTAATGGTTTGCAGCAAGTGAACAAGTAACAGTGGAAGATGTATCAATGGTAAACATTGGACCGGGGTCCATAGTTCACTAGAGGTGCTCTCCTCAAATAAACAACATGTCATGAAGGGTAAACAAATTATAGCGGGGCAATTGACAGAAACTGAGCAAGGCATAACAATGCAATTACTAGCCAGAAAGATCCTATGAGGTTGATTGGGCAATACAACAATATACATAGACTGTAATCCAACTGCATCTATGACTAGAAGTCCACCTTCAGGTTATCATCCGAACCCCCTCCAGTATTAAGTTGCAAGCAATAGACAACTGCTTTAAGCAAAGTGTGTAAGGTAAACAGTCCACATGTTCCATGAACAAGATACCGTTATTTTCTCCCTAGTAGCAACAGCACATCTACAACCGAAGAGATTATTGTCACTTCCCTTGGAAACTAGAGGCATGAACCCACTATCGAGCATAAATACTCCCTCTTGGAGTCACTAGCAACTACTTGGCCAAGATAACAACTAGCAACGGAGAGCATGCAAGATCACAAACAACATAGACATGATAGAATCATAAAGATAGAACCATTAATCAAACCAACATAATAATCTCAATATCCATCGGATCCCCACAAACACAACATGCATGATTACAAATAGATTATATCTTGATCATGAACGGAGCTCACAAGATCTATACATGAAAGCACAAAGGAGGAGATACAACCATCTAGCTACTACATGCACCCACAGTCCAAGGTGGAACTACTCACAAATCATACCGGAGAGAAGGCCTCCGGGATGATCTCCCCTCCGTCAGGGTGCCGGGAAGAGCTTCAGATCCCCCCGATCTAGGGAAGATGGTGGCGGCGGCTACACACGGTTTCGTGGAATATTGATCGGGTACTGAGAGTTTCTGCATCAGGGGCTTCTTATAGGAGAAGGGGGAGACCGAGGCGGCCGCCAGGGCGGCCAAACCCTAGCCAGGCGCGGCTAGGGCCCACCCGCTCCTAGGTTGGTCTGGCCCCTCTGGCCAGCCCCTCGGGCTCTCCTCTGGACTTCTTGTTCCCCACAGAAAGTTATTGACTTTGTCCTTCGTCCCGTCCAATTACGAGAATATTTCTTTACTAACTTATCTGAAACCAAAAACAGCATAAAACAAGCATCTGGCACTATTGCAACTTGTTAATAGGTTAGTACCAGAAAACATGTAAAAAGCACCTCAAAGTGTAGACAAGTAAATCAAAGTAGATACAAAACAAGCATGGAGCATCAAAAATTATAGATACGTTTCCAACGTATTAGCATCCCCAAACTTAACTCCTTCTCGTCCTCGAGTATGTAAGTGATAAAAAGAATAATTTTTGAGGTGAACATGCACCCTCACAATAAAGATCCAACCATTTGCAAGCATTGAAAGCTGGGATAAAGGAACTCTAAAAATGTGCATGAAAGAATGGAGTTCTAACAGTAGGACATAGTAACTATGCATGCAACATGGCAAGCTACAAACAAAGATCATGACTAACATGCATTTGAAAAATGTTTGTTTGTTTCACATACAGAAAACATAGCATAGTGGCAATCAGCTTGTCCCTCATAGAGTAGCAATATATATGCATAGGACACCTTCAAAGTTCACAAGGGTGACTAGAAACAAATAGCACAAGAACAAGTAATATCACAATATGCATCAATTAATAAGCTTTGGAACACTGCACACAGAATGACAACTATGCTCTCTTAATGGTGCCTAAAGGTAGAAGGTGGAGACTCAAATAGTGGTGGAAGAGAGGCCTTTTTTATAAAGGAAGTAGGGATTACAAGTTTCAAAAAGAGCTTCCAAAAATTATCGTACTTATTATCTTTCATCCCTCATTGCCCCTATCATAAGCATCTTGAAGTGGTTAAGGTTAAAGTGGCAAAGCTGGAGTATATGCTTGACAAAGTATAAGTCGGCAATCTCAAGTCCCTTGAATATGAGGGCTACACCTCATGGATACTCAACTTAGAGCCCAGGCAAGTTCTTGTCACTTTAAGTATTTTCATATCATTGAAAACCGCCAACAGGGTACCCCTTGCACATGGTACAGGAGCTTTCCCATAACTAAAATGACAAGGCAAGCAGACAATGAGCATATCAGCAATCTTATCATGTACCATGGAAATATGGTGCTTTTTTCTATCTTTCCTCTTTTCTCAATGTGTCTCTCTTTTTTTATAAGAAGAATGCTTCATATATGTCACTATGGTGATGCCGCAAGTTTCCACCATGATTAGGCATGGTTTAGGCTAGCGGCCCAGCCGTTTCTCTAACACAGAATACAAACTCCATGGATTTACAAGTTCTCACTTCATTTCACACCGGTAACATCCATAGACAAAAGAGCATGATATCAACGGAGTACAAAAGTACAAGTGCAATATTGAAAACGTTCCCCGTGACAGCACAGTTCTGCTAATCCCAACTTATATGTGCAAGCATATACAACAAAGTTGCCTCAATGGCTCAAGTTTGTTAGGGGCAAAGAATAAAGTGTGCCATCAAGTTCGTGAGGGCTTTAATCACTAAGTTTTCATATAACAAAATTGCTTTTAATTGGAAGATAGTTGAAAACAAGAATATACTTGGAATGGTGTAACACACCATGCATAGGATTTTATAGTGGACACTTTGGAATAACTTGGTTTCTTGGGAGTTGTAAGCATGAGTAGAACTTACTCATACAAGTGGAGGATAGCAAAAGACTGGGAGCAACCAACTAAGAGAGCATAATGGCCATAATTATGCAATGCAACAAAGCGAACTAATCAAAGCAAAGAGTGGTACTACAAGTCAAGGACTAAATGATCATAGAGGCTAATGGTGACTTATCATAGTCATAACATGGTGTAAGCATGTGCCAAGTCAACCCAAGCAAAACATCAAAGGAGAATACCACAATACTATGCTTTTGCAAGCTAAAACAATGCATAATTTCTTCAAGGCACACTAAGCAATCCAAATTGTTTGGAACAAGACATTCTAAATCAATAATCACTAAGCATAATGCTAAAACAACACCTAGCATGTCATGCTAAAGTCTTAGTTGCAGTCAATGCAACCTCCTCTTGCACTTCAAGCAAGAACTTACTACTCCTTTCCAAACACCAAGCAAACTTATTTGCAAAACAACACAGCGAGAATGGGGGTCCAAACTACTAAAGAAAACTAAACAAACTAAGCAAAGCAAATGAAAATTAAGACGCTCCAAGAACAACACAATTGTGCATGAAACAATAAAAGTGAAGTGTCTAGACAGACCTAAGCTTTTTATTGATGAAGAAGGGGATGCCTTGGGCATCCCCATGCTTTGACGCTTGTACCTCTCGGATATTTCTCGGGGTGACACCATGGTGAAATCCCCAAGCTTGAGATTTTGTCCATTCTTCATCTCATTACATCATTCTCTCTCTACACCTGAAAATTTTCCTTCATACAAAACTTCACACAATCTTCATTATCAATATTAGCTTATTCAAAAGATATTAGACCACTGGAAAAGGTTTAGAACATCAAGGATTTTCACTAAAAACACAAGCTACTGAAGTAAGTCCTTCAAAGAAACTCAATTTACCTGAAGAGAGCTCAAAAAGGAATCAATAAGAAGCAAATGCAAATAATGGCAGAAATCTGTCAAAACAGACCAGCAGGTAGAAACAAAATTTTTAGGACATCTTCTGTTGCTCAAATCAAAAAGTGTTGAACTAAAGAAAGTTAGATAACATACTGGGGGATGTATTCATAAATTTTGAGCTCAATACAAGTTACAGAGCCTTCTCACGATTTTGTTTGGTGGAGGACAGAAATCTGTTTCGGGACAGCAACTCCCCAAATCTTACTTCCCTCTCATTAGAGGTTATTCTTGGCACAAAAAGCAAACAAGACGGATAAGGAGAGGTTATTACAGAAGTAATAACTTCCAAGACTCAAGGAAACTCTTGGGTTATCTCCCAACAAGTACTTTTCTTAACGCATTTAAGTTAGGCACAAGAAGCAAGAAGAATCAAGTATTTTCAAATGAAGAAGCATTAACATCAAATCTTTCTTTCAAAGGAGGAGAAAAAAGAAACTTCTCTATCCTTATAGGGAAGTGTTCAATACCTTTCTTGAATGGAAAATGATATTTGATGTGCCTTCTTTCATATCAATGATGGCACCATCTGTTCTAAGAAAAGGTCTTCCCAAAGTAATAGGACAATAAGCATTGTATTCAACATGCAAAACATAGAAATCACAGGGACATAAGCCTTCTTAACCATATTGAGAACATAATTAATACTCCCCATGAGTTTCTTTTTAGCATTATCATTAAGTGGGACATGCAAATAACAATCTTCTAACTGTGGCAAATCAAACATTTCATAAATCTTCCTAGGCATAATAGAGACACTATAACCAAGATCACATGAAGCTTTGAGATCAAAGTCATTCACATGCATATTAATAATGGGTTCCCAGCTATCTTCTACTTTCCTAGGAATAGAAGCTTTGTGTTTTAGCTTCTCTTACTTAATCTTGACAAGATCATCTGTAATGTGTTTGGTAAAGGCAACATGCATATCACTAGCATCAGGACTTCTAGCAAGCTTTTGTAGGAACATAATCACTTCAGAAATATTGAAACCATCAACATCAAAATCAAACTTAGCATCACTAGTAGTAGGATAAATAGGTTTAGGCATAGTAGGAGGAGGAATCGGGGCTACTTGTGGTTTAGCGGTGATAGTGCACAAACTATTGTTTCTATCAATTTCAGCTTCCCTTTCCCACCTAGCATGAAGTTGAGCTAACAGCCTAACATTTTCATCAATAGTAACTTGTATGGCATGAGCAGTAGCAAAGGTATTTTCCATAGTTTCAGGTTTAGCAGCCATTTTATTAACCAAGGAAGTTTGAGTTTCAGACAAAGAGGATATATTTTTCTCAACAGTTAAAATCTTTTCCTCTATAGTCTTATTGAAAGCAGTTTGTTTACTAATAAAGTCCTTGAGCGTGACTTCAAGTTCAGAGGGGCCACTTTTATCATTATTGTAAGAGCTTCCATAGGAATTGCCATTATTAGGAGGATAAGGCCTATAATTGTTGTTGCTACCAAAATTATTCCTATAGGCATTGTTGTTGAAATTGTTGTTTCTAATGAAGTTCACATCAACTTGCTCTTATTGAGCAACCAAAGAGGCTAAGGGAACATTATTAGGATCTAGAGGAGCTTTCCCATTAACAATCATAGCCATAATAACATCAATCTTTTCACTCAAAGAGGAAGTTTACTCAATAGAATTTACCTTCTTACCTTGTGGAGCTTTATCAACATGCCATTTAGAGTAGTTAACCATCATATTATCAAGGAGCCTTGTTGCAGCACCCAAGGTGAGTCCCATAAAAGTACCTCCAGCAGCAGAATCCAACAGATTTCTTGAGGAGAAGTTCAAACCTACATAATTTTTTTGGATAATCATCCAAGCAGTGAGTCCCTGAGTAGGGCAATTTTTAACCAAAGATTTCATTCTTTCCCAAGCAGGAGAAACATGTTCACTATCAAGCTGTTTAAATTTCATAATGTCACTTCTCATAGCAATAATCTTAGCAGGAGGATAGAACTTTCCAATAAAAGCATCTTTGCACTTAGTCCAAGAATCAATACTATTTTTAGGCAAAAATAGCAACCATTCTTTATCTTTTCCCCTCAAGGAGAAAGGAAAAAGCCTAAGCTTAATAATATCTACATCTACATCCTTATACTTTTGCATCTCACAGAGTTCAACAAAGCTATTAAGACGGGCAGCAGGATCATTAGACCCAACACCAGAAAATTGCTCTCTCATCACAAGATTCAACAAAGCAGGCTTAATTTCATAAAAGGTAGCATCAGGACTAGGTGGAGCAATATGTGTGCTAAGGAAATCATTGTTGTTGGTGCTAGTGAAGTCACACAACTTGGTGTTCTCAACAGAATTCATTTTGGCAAAGGTGGGCAAGCCAAAAATAGCAGCAGCAGCTAGAGCAGGAACTAATTTTTTTTGTGTTTTTTGGAAAAAGGCAAACAAAACCAAGCAAAAGAAACAAAGCAAACTAAAAACAAAGTAAAGAGAAAGGAAGTGAAGGATTCCCCTAGTGAAGACGTCCTTAGCCTCCCTGGCAACGGTGCCAGAAATACTTGATGGTGCTCGAGGAAGAGGTTGAAGTAGAGTCCCCAGCAATGGCGCCAGCAATACTTGACGCTAGGTGGTGCATCATTGGTAACCCTAAGCGCAGGGTGTGAAGAGCAAGCAACATGTTTTCCCATAGTTGAGACCGAGGTTATCGAACCATAAGTAGGAAGGAAACGTCACACAGGTGTTGGAAGCAACGTGGAGACCTACACAACACAAACTCAAGACTTTGCCCCAACGAATCAGTGTGGTTGTCAAGCTCACAGATTTGCTGTAACAAAGGATTAAACATATGGCGTGGAAGGTAATGGTTTGTAGCAAGTAAACAAGTAATAGTGGAAGATGTATCAATGGTAAAGATTGGACTGGGGTCCATAGTTCACTAGAGGTGCTCTCCTTAGATAAACAACATGGCAAGAAGGGTAAACAAATTACAGCGAGGCAATTGATAGGAACTGAGCAAGGAATAACAATGCAATTACTAGCTAGAAAGATCCTATGAGGTTGATTGGGCAATACAACAATATACATAGACTATAATCCAATTTCATCTATGACTAGAAGTCCACCTTCAGGTTATGATCCGAACCTCCTCCAGTATTAAGTTGCAAGCAATAGACAACTGCTTTAAGCAAAGTGTGTAAGGTAAACAGTCCACATGATCCATGAACAAGAGACCGTTGTTTTCTCCCTAGTAGCAACAGCACATCTACAACGGAAGAGATTATTGTCACTTCCCTTGGAAACTAGAGGCATGAACCCACTATCGAGCATAAATACTCCCTCTTGGAGTCACTAGCAACTACTTGGCCAAGATAACCACTAGCAATGGAGAGCATGCAAGATCACAAACAACATAGACATGATAGAATCATAAAGATAACCATTAATCAAACCAACATAATAATCTCAATATCCATCGGATCCCCGCAAACACAACATGCATGATTACAAATAGATTAGATCTTGATCATGAACGGAGCTCACAAGATCTATACATGAAAGCACAAAGGAGGAGATACAACCATCTAGCTACTACATGGACCCATAGTCCAAGGTGGAACTACTCACAAATCCTACCGGAGATAAGGCCTCCAGGATGATCTCCCCTCTGGCAGGGTGTCAGGAAGAGCTTCAGATACCCTCGATCCAGGGACAATGGTGGTGGCGGATACAAACGGTTTCATGGAATATTGATTGGGTACTAAGAGTTTTTGCATCGGGGGCTTCTTATAGGCGAAGGGGGAGACCGAGGCACCCGCCAGGGGGGCAAACCCTAGCCAGGTGCAGGCTAGGGCCCACCCGCGCCTGGGACGGTCTGGTCCCTCTGGCCGGCCCCTCGGGCTCTCCTCTGGACTTCTTGTTCCCCATGGAAAGTTATTGACTTTGTCCTTCGTCCCATACAATTCTGATAATATTTCTTTACTAACTTTTCTGAAACCAAAAACAGCAGAAAACAGGCATCTGGCACTATTGCAACTTGTTAATAGGTTAGTACCATAAAACATGTAAAAATCACCTCAAAGTGTAGACAAGTAAAGCAAAGTAGATACAAAACAAGCATGGAGCATCAAAAATTATAGATACGTTTCCAACGTATCAAAGATCAAGCTGAACCTAGAAAAGTGCGCCTTTGGCGTCCCATCTGGCCAATTACTTGGTTACTTCATCTCCCAACGGGGGATCAAGGCGAATCCGAAGAAAATCCGGGCCATACTGACAATGGAGAAGCCGAAGAATCTCAAAGGCGTCCAGCAGCTAGCTGGACGCATCGCAGCGCTTAGCAGATTCAACAGTCGCATGGGCGAGAAGGCCTTACCTTTTTACCAACTGCTGTGCAAAGCTAACAAGTTCGAATGGACACCCGAAGCATACGACGCATTCGAAGACCTCAAGCGGCTGCTATCCACCTCGCCCGTCCTGGTCACGCAAAAGGAGCACGAGCCTCTGCTTCTATACATCGCAGCTACGCATTAGGTGGTAAACACCATGCTCGTGGTCGAACGACCCGATGATGGCAAGACCCACGGGGTCCAACGCCAATCTACTACCTTAGAGAGGTACTGACTCCAACAAAGAAGAGGTACTCTCACTACCAGAAGCTCGCCTACGGCGTATTCATGACGGCTCTTTGGCTGAGCCATTACTTCCAGGAGCATCAGATCATGGTCGTCAATGAGGCCCCACTATCCAACATCCTGAACAACCCCGAAGCCACGGGACGCGTAGCCCTGTGGGGAATCGAGCTATCCCCTCTAGACGTAGTCTATGAACAGCGAAAGTCCATCAAATCTTAGGTCCTCCCTGACTTCCTCGTCCACTGGATGGAACTCCAGCTGCCGGACACTCCGGACATGACGCAATGCATTTCGACGGCTCCAAGCGCGAGGCTGGAGCAGGAGCTGGTGTCATACAGACGTCCCCTCAGGGCGATAAGATGAAATACGTTCTTCGGATGAAATTTCGCGCCTCCAACAATGAGGCCGAATACGAGGCCCTCATCCATGGCATGCGGATGGCCAAGATCTGCGGCGCAACGCGCCTAGTCATCTACGGCGACTCAAACCTCATCGTCCAGCAGACGATGAATGAGTGCGACGCTCACAGCGCCAACATGATCGCGTACCGCACGCTCTACAATTCACTCAAAGGAGATTTCAACGGCTACGAGCTTCGACACGTTGGAAGGGAAAGCACTGAAGAATCCAATAGGCGCACCAACATTGGCTCCACCTGCGCACGGGTTCCACCAGGTGTGTTCCTCGAACAAATCTATGTACCCTCCATCAAAAGAAAATTCCCCAAAGGATCACCTGAAGAAGCAGAACACTCGGGGGCTGCGCCACCTGAAGGACATGAAGGACCCAAAAATCTCGACACCGAGGCCGAGCTGGTCAGCCTGATGCAGGTCATGGCGGTTGAAGAAACATGGATGCATCCGTACCTTCGGTACCTGATAAACAAAGAACTGCCCGATGACCCGACAGATGCCCAGCGCATATCTCGCCGGTCAAGGCCTTCACCATCCACAATGGTGAGATGTACAAGCGTAGCATTTCGGGTGTGCTCCAAAGATGCGTCACCATCGGTGATGGCAAAACCATCCTCCAAGACATCCACAAGGGCATTTGCGGACATTATGCAGGCAGCCGCGCCCTAGTCGCCAAAGCTCTACGAGCTGGATTATACTGGTCAACAACCATGAACGATGCCAAGGACATCGTCCAAAGGTGCAATGCCTGTCAAAGGTACGCGGACAAACCGCACGCACCAGGATCCGAGCTCAGGCCCATACCACTGGTCTGGCCTTTCACCCAATGGAGCCTCGACATGATTGGCAAACTGCCCAAATCCTAAAAAGGAGGCCACGTCTACCTCCTGGTCGCAGTCGACAAGTTCACCAAGTGGATCGAGGCCATGCCCGTCACCAACCAAAGCGGCAAAACAGTCGTCAATTTCTTTGAGTCCATAGTCTACAGGTTTGGTGTGCCACGCAGCATCATCACAAAAAACATCTCAAACTTCATCTCTGGGGAATTCCAAGACTTCTGCGAGGGCCTTGGCATCAACATATCATACGCCTCCGTGGCACACCCGCAGACCAGCGGATAGGTCGAAAAGGCCAATGGCCTCATAGGCAGCAGCATCAAGAAACGTCTGCTATGCCCACTCGAAGGGCTTGTGGGAGCCTGGGCAGAGGAGCTACCCTCTGTCCTCTAGAGCTTGCGTACAACACCGAACAGCTCGACTGGCTTCACACCCTTCTTCATGGTGCATGGAGCCGAAGCTGTATTACCTGTAGAGGTATGCCACAAGGCCCCATGGGTCATCGCCGATAGTGAAGCCGAATCAAAGGCCGCACTCGAAGATGTTGTCGACACACTCGACGAAGCACGCGACATCGCCGTGGCTCGCTCAGCGGTCTACCAGCAGAGCCTTCGCAACTACCACAGTCGTCGGCTGCGCCCCAGTCCTTCGTCGAAGGAGACCTCATCCTACGACTCAAGCAAGAGCGGACGAAGAAGCTCGAGTCACCCTGGGAAGGACCCTACATCGTCACTGAAGTCATCCCAGGTGGCGCCTATGGCCTCATGGACGTCGCGTCAGGAGTCGAATACTCCAACCCATGGAACGTCGCACAACTGCGACGCTTCTACCCCTAGCTACCTCTTAACTTTCAATAAGGCTACTCAGCCAAGGTGCAGTGACCCAGCATACCACTGCATGATGTAGTACACTATAGTCGTGGACATAACACCAATGAAACACCGTTCACTAGCATTACATCCCTCAGAGTGGTACAACAGAAACACAGCAGGTCCAAGACATGACTATAGGTTACAACTCAACTCTTTACACAAGATCCAGAGAACACTCTAGGTTAAAGAGAGTGAAAGAAACTTCTTACAAAGAAGAATCATAAATAAACAACTCAAATCTACCATACTTATAAGACTAGTATTAGAACTACTGGGCTTGCATTGCTGCTATTGCAATACTCTACAGAATCAGGTTCTATGGCTAGAGATTATATTTCTATCTAATCAGCAACTTCATCTTCACTTTAGTTGGTATATATGTTGACTTTCTTGACTTCATTGAAGAACTTGAGCTTTTGATAATGATTCCCGGAACATAAGTTGATGTAGACGTCGTCTTAATGGCTTCCGAATCTAGCAAGGGTTAAGAAGATACGTTGAGTACGAGCGTACTCAGCAAGTTCACTAGAAAAGGAGTCTTTGATGCACTATATCTACAGCCACAGACCATAGGTCGTAGGCAATGCAGGTTTTCGTAAACATTTCTTCAAAGGTTGCTTTTATTCTGAAAAGCTATGTCCGTCAGCCTTCACGGGTTTACCAGAACTTTCATGGACTTCCTTTCCCGCCGCGTTCGCAGCTCCTTCCCAGAACATGGAGTAAAAAATTACAGTTCTTACACTCTATAGAGGTGCGTTACTTTACCCATGAGAGACCATAGCCTGGTTGCACAACCAAGACATGACCATGTCCATAATTCCTTGGTATGGGGCCCAGTCTAAGATCCAAGCCAATCATTGCCCCCTTCATGACCTCGCATGTCTCCTTGGTGTACACCATGCCCACCCATTGAATTACGGCAATGGTTTTTCCAGACCGTTAGATGCCAGAAATATCGTGGGACATTGAGGGTTCCCACCCATATGCCGCATATCCTCTACGAAATACCAATTAATAAGCACGCTACGAGTGATAACAGCCACGACCTGCACATCCGGCTATATGCGAGAGGAAGAAGATACAACTGACTTCTCTGTTCCATTCCAAATCTCATGGTAAATGTGTGATATACGGCACAAGAATCACTGGCGACATTGGTTGTTAAGTCCTAGATAATATGTTCCTTTACCACCGGAACTTTCATAGTAGGTTATTACCTCATGGTAAATAACCTATAATCACATTATTATGAAAATAGTGTTTTCGGACCTTTTTCAAATGCAGGTGATGACAACACTGGATTTGTAAAATACTTTACAGAAAATAACCAAAGGACATGAGCAAGTGTGAACTTGCCTTTTGTGATTGCAAGATTATGCACTCATGGTCTTCCAGACAATATAAGATCCAACATCTGAAATCAGCATCATTGGTCCGGTAAGGACTAATGTTTCAAGAAGCAAAATGCTATTATGCATAAGTAATGTAATGCAATTTCATAAACTCGAATCCCGGGGATAACGTTGTTCTAGGGTTTGGATATTGGAAATGGTTTCTTTGGAATGTGTTGCTCTTTTAGATTAAGTTTCATATTTGTGCTTCTTATTAAGGCTTGTGAGTGTGTGTGAAACAACATGTCAGTATAATAAAGCACACACAATAATGGAATACTCAAGTGGGAAATTTATCTATAGAGTGGGTATATAAGGTTTGTTCATCATTTAGAGTTTTCATAAAAATTCTTATGTCTTGCTTTATAATGTACCTTAAAAGAATAACTTTTGAAGAATATCTTACTTAGTTAAGGAGAAGTATTTAAATTTTAAGTTACCTTATTAGGTGTTCTTTCAAGTTATAGTCTTTAATTAAGAAAGAATTGCTTTATTTGAATAATGATATTAGTAGTATTTGAGACTTATCTATCTTGGTTTTTAACTTGGTTAGTTTGGTATTAAGATGCTTCATAACTTAATTATAAAAGACCAAAGTTAACTATAAAACACATAATAAAGTCTTTTGCATTATATTTAAAGTCTTTGTAGACAAAGTAAACTTTAAAAAAACATAGATGAACTTAGGTTGTAATGCTTATGACATTTGTATTTTGTTCACTTCATAATCTTTCCTTAAAGTTATTTAAGCATGGCATTACTTCTATTTAAGTAGTGGTTTCCTAACATTATAATGGAATAGAATCATTTTCATGTCTCTAGATGAATGGTTATAGTTTGTAAACAAGGAAGTAATATTACTTAACTACTTATGGATTCAATATAGAGTTTTGGTTTGTGTATAACTTGTAGTTGAAGTATTGGAGTAGGTTTTATTTCACTATAAAATTATTCCTGGAGATTTTATAATGGATAAGGATCCTTTTACAGAATAATCTACACTAATGGTTGAGATATAATTTAATAAAATTATATTTAAAATGTGTTACACCATTTTGACTTCATATTATCAATATTCAAGACTAATTCTATTTATTAAACTTTAATTAGTTAATTTTAAAATATTAGAAAATTTTATTTATCCTTATATGAATTATTAACTAAAGAAATAGGTTTAAATTCAAGTTATTAAAGTGTTTAAATTTTTATTTAACTCAAAAGTGGAATATTATATTTTTAACATGTATATATTATTATTGTGATCATTTTGATATATTACATTTATTTTTGTGATTTATAAATAAATAGATATGATTTTTATAAGATTTATTACTTTACAAATACTTAATAAATAATACATATTTAATTAAGTGAAATAGTAATACATGATTATAGTTTTAAATTATAGTTCTTATTTTTCTAAGATTTTTGGTACTCCCTCCGGCCCAATTTACTTGACGCGGTGGTTTTTATACAAAAAAGTCCTCGGCAAATTTCCGACAAGCTCCACGATCCTCGTCGTCCTTATCCCCTTCCTAGCGCTCCACTGTCTGCTCCGCCGCTCGCTCGTCCGCGTCGCGCCGTCGCTCTCGCCATGCCATCGCCCCCACGCTCGCGCCGTGGAGATCCCCGCCACTCTTCCTGGACCGATTCCCCACGCAGCTCCCCAGGTCAAATCCCCAATCTGATTCTTGCCTGAAAATCGGTTCTTGGTGACAGATTCTTGACTCAAAATCGATTCTTGGAGCTATAGGAGAAATCCAGTGTTGTGGGAATGGTCACGGCAGATGCTGCAATCGGCAGCGAGTAGTAGAACGAGGGGCAAGGGCGGCCAGCCATCTGCGGTGCGAGATGAGGGCGGAGACACAGGGTTTTACCCAGGTTCGGCCCCCCGGAGGGTAAAGACCTACTCCTACTCCTGCTAGATTGTATTATGACGGTGGTACAATGGGCGAGCTCGGCGGCTAGGCGGCGAGTCGCTTGGGTGTATGATGGAACGTGTCTCTACACGCCCTATAGGGAGGTTTATATAGACTTACCTCCCCTAGGGTTTACATATCACAACCAAATCAGTTAAGGCTTCGGTACTCATTTAACCTAATCCGACTGGCCTATCTACTCGTCTGGGCCTTCAGCTTCTAGTCGCTTGGATCCACAACGGGCCTTGATCCAGTCACCGTCTTGCAGGCCCACTCGCCAGTTCACGGGCCAGTGGGAAACGTCCTGCTAGGTATACCCCGGTAGGCATATCCCCATCAGTAGTCCCCGAGGCCGTCGTCGATTGGGCGCAGGTGGTTGCTGGCAGTCGGAGTATTCGGCTTTCAACGCGGGCATCCAGTCGAATCGGCGGCGGGCTCCTGAATAAAGGAGGAAACTAGTCATTCTGGTCGCAGCTTTGGCGACTGGGTCGGCGAAATATTTAGTCACTGTTTGCAGTGATCGGGTCGGCGAGCCGAGTGGCTGAAGTTGGACCGTCCAAACGCAGTCAAACTAGCCATTGGGGTAATCCAACGGTAACTTTTGGCGTAATCACCGCGTAGTAACGGCTCCCTGATTTGGCGGGTCACAACCGCTATATAAAGGGGATGGTAGGCGATCGGAAAACCACCTCCTCGTCATTTACTCTGATTGCGCGCACCTCCGTTTTCCTCCGCATCGCGATCCAGCCGACCCGAAATCCTCCGACCCCCACGAATTCTTCCGCCAATGGCCCCCTCCACCGAGCCTTGGGGTAGATCTAAGTGCACGAGGGCGCAACTGGCATCCTTCAAGGAGGCCGGGATCTTGCGCGCCGGCAGGTGGCGAATCCCTGCGGCCGGAGAGGTGACCCCGGACCCGCGCGAGGGAGAGTTCGTCTGCTTCACCAGCCACCTAGAGCGGGGGCTAGGATTCCCAACATCTCTTTTCTTTCGGCGCTTCTGTGCCTTCTACGGGATCCAACCATCGGACCTGGGCCCGCACAGCATTGAGCAGCTCGCCATTTTCGTGGCGTTCTGCGAGTGCTACCTCGGCTGCAGGCCCTACTTCCCCCTGTGGCAAGATCTATTCCACGGGCGGATCAGTCGCGAGGAAGCGGGCGGCCCAATGCTCGCCGCAGGCGGCCTGACGTTTCAGCTGAAATCAAAGGCTTCCTTCTTTGATCTGATGCTCCCCGCCAAGGCGGCGAGCCAATGGAAGAATTCTTGGTTCTATGTCACCGAGGCGACTCCAGACAGCGAGGTGGCGATCCCAAGATACTCCGCCGACCGGCCTGAACCACGCCGACTCCAAGTCGGCAAGCTTCCCACAGTCCAGCGGATGGTCGTGGATGAAATGCTCCAGACCATTCGCGGCCTGAAGAAAAGGGGTCTCCTGCCCATCAATTTGTACAACTGCTGGCTCGGGCGGCGACTCGTCCCCCTGGCCCGCCGCGACCACTACATGTACGAGTACTCGGGCCGGGAGGACTCGACGAAGTCCTGCCTTGTCGAGTGGCAACTCGAGGATTACCTCCTGGCGCTGAAGAAGATCACCCAGGCGACGTACCTCGACGCGAAGGCCGGGGTCTCCCCTACACCGCGAAGCATCCATCCCCAACGATAAGTCATATTTTCCTCATTCACAGTCGCAGTTAAATGCAGTCGCGGTCATACTGATGTTGTTTATGCTTATTGCAGCTATTTCAAGTGGTGGAAGGGTGGCTTCCGCCCGCGGACAACGAGAATTCGATCTCGTCCGTCCAGGAAGTGGGCGAATCGCCTCCAGCAACGGGAGGCGTCGAGAGTGACGGGAGCGGCGACGACGACGCATCCGAGGAAGAGGTCGCCCCGCTGGTCCAGAAAAAACGCGAACAGGGGCAGCGTGAGCTCAAAGCGAGAAAAAGCCTCGAGCGTCATGACGATGACGATGAAGACCTCCCCGAGCACACCTCGCGTCGCGAGGCCACTCCATTGATGAAGAAGAAGAAGAAGAAGGAGGTGAAGGCCCCTCCAAATAAGAAGGCGAAGCCAGCAAAACAGACATCTCCGCCTCATTCGCCAAGCAGCTCCGACGCCTTGGATGAAGTGCCTCTAGCCTCGATGCCTCCGCCGTTCGCCCCAGTCTCTGGGTCGGGGGCCGCTCCGGTCGCGGTAGCTTCGCCGCCCAAGGATGCTCCCGTCGAAAATGTTTCGGAAGCTCCAGCCGCAGCCTCAACAACGAAGAAACCGTCCGTGTCTTGGGCACGCGATGTCCTGGAGATGGGCCTCAGTCGCCGACTGGGCCCCGAACTGGAGAAGCCGGCCGGCATCCGCATAGGGCTACGCTTCATTCCAGTCGCCAAGTGAGTTTTGCTCACCTACCTTTGTCTTTCATTGTAATCGGATTAGTTTGCTCACGCGATCAATTTGTAGGACCGGAGCTAAGAAGATAGGCCACCCGTCTATAGCCAAGGTGTCGCCGGTCGTCGCGGAGGAGGACTCTTCTCGGAAGAGGAAGGCTGACGAGGTCGCTACCCCCACGGATGATGCCAAGAAGGCCAAGAACGACGAGGTCGTCATGGTGTCTGACGACACGACGGTGGCTCCGAGTGCTGCTGCGGCGGTGACGGCCTCGGCAATCAAGGAGGGTGCTCCTTCGCGAGAGGAGGCCGAGCCAGCCTCTTTTGGTGCCGGCGCATCCATCGCGACCTTCCCGCGCTTCGTGGCTAGAGCGGCCACGGCGAGTGGTACCACACCGTCGAGCCGAGCACCCGGAGTCGCAGAGACGGAGGTCGAGCAGCGGCGCGGGCACACTCCGGCCCTTCTTACATCCATGGATGCACTGCAGCTACATGGCATGCTGGGCGCGGCCATCCAGGTATGTCCAGTCCCCGAGAATCAGGCCGCTGTGTTGTAGTGGTCTGATTCTTTTAATTTATTATTTTTAATTCTCGCGTCCAGTCCCCGAGTGCGCACTCGCTGAATTTCAGCGGGTGGGCACTTAGGATTTGTGATTGCCAGTCCCCGAGTGCGCACTCGCTGAATTTCAGCGGATGGGCACTTAGGATTTTTGATTGCCAGTCCCCGAGTGCGCACTCGCTGAATTTCAGCGGGTGGGCGCTTAGGATTTTTGATTGCCAGTCCCCGAGTGCGCACTCGCTGAATTTCAGCGGGTGGGCACTTAGGATTTTTGATGTTGCTGACTGTTTTGCTTGTGTTCTGGGTTTGCAGCGCGAGTCGGCTGACCGGCTTGCTGCGAAGCGTCGCGCGGAGGAAGAACTTGCCATTGTCCAAGAGGCGAACAAGGGACTCCAAGCGACTGCTGCGAAGGCGGAGAAGGTCCGCCAGGGCCTTGTCGCAGCTAGTGAGTTGACGGCAGCTCAGACTGCGCTGAGCTCGGCCGAGAAGCGGATCGCCGACCTTGAGCGCGAGCTAAAGGAGGCGAAGGAGGAGGCAACTTCGGCGGATGGGCGAGCCAAGGCTGCCATTACAGCCGCCGCTGAGGAGCATAAGGTCTCCGACGCCCTTGTTGCTGGGCTTCAAGATGACTACACTTCTCTTCAAACCTTCATCACGGATCTCTCCCGTCCCCTGATTGGTAAGTGCGCCTGCTTCTGCCTTTAGCGTTTGCATTGTGTAATCTTTGATGTACTCACCGTCGCTTTCTGTCCGCAGGTCGGATCATTGATAGCGCGGAAGAGGCAAATTCGTTCAACGCGCGGCAATGTGTGGCCACGCTCATCGACTCGGCGACGTTGTCGGCGACATGCATATGGGCGTACCTTCAGGAGATGTCGCCCACGGAAGTAATTCCCAGCGACCTCGTCGAGGTGTGGTGATACTTGGAAAAGGCGACGTCGGTCGTCGAGTTCATGACGTGATCGGCATTCCGATGCGGAGCGGCGACGGCGCTTTGCGTTGGGCTCACTCACTTCCCGGAGGACTTCGACCTGGACGACGTGACGAGTGGCTACCCGTCGTCGACCGGCTCGGTGGAGATCTCCGAGGTGTTGAAGTTGACGGACCGTGTCGCGGTGTACTCCGAGCGCGTCTGGGCGATGGGCGACCTCCTTCCTTATCAGGAGACGGTCGTCACACCCAACAACCCCGAGCCGCAGCACAGGGACTTCAAGATCGAGCAACCCTTCCTTGCGGCGATGGCGGGTGAGCTGACGACGTACCCGTCAAACCCGTATACTTCCTTCATTCGCAATCGCAAGGGTGCTGGTGAGTCGTCGTCGAAGCCTGCGGAGTAGAATAGTTTGCCCTAGGGCGTTAGTAGCAGTTCTGCCGTTGGGCATACTTTGTATTTTGTGATGATTGCAACATGCTATTAATGAGATATCGTGTTGTTTTGCGAATTGTCGTGTTTTTTTTATTGAGGGTTGAACGAGTCCCCGAGCGCGTCCGCCCTTTTTATGGGGTTTACCTCGTTTGTTATGTGTTTGCGGCTTTTGAATGTTTTGTTATTATGGTCGACTCGCCCGGACTCGGAGAGCCAGTCGCAAGGCGACTCCCATGAGCGCTTTGTACTTCACCGTTTTCCCTTGCGCGAACGGGGTCGGGTGGCCGAGTCCCCGAGCGTGGTACTTGGTTGTTCTAGGCGCGACTCAAGGGTGGGTGAGGACTTGGCGCGTTAGTTTGAGCGCATCACTCCTGCCTGGCCCGTTGGGTCAGTCGCATGGCGAGTCCTGGGCATGCTCTCATAATTGGCGTTTTCCCTAGCCGCTCGTGCTGAACTGGTCGTCAGTCCCCGAGCGTGGTACTTGGCCGTTCGAGTCGCTATGTCGAGGATGCGGAGGATCATGGTCGCTGTGAGAAGCGAATGCAGTTGTCTTGGCTCGTAGAGCTAGTTGGGCTAGGCGACTCTAATGGGGCTCCGGGTAGGCGTTTTTCGTGGACGTTGCAAGACCTGAGGTGACCCAGTGCCCTTGTAATGCACTACTTGGCCGTGCCGATCGCTGTACCAAAGGTTGACTTCTGGAGTTAGCTTGACGCTGTTATTACGAGTGCGAGTGGCACAAGGCACGGAGAGTAGGCACAATTTGCGGTAACCAATTCTTTTTTATTTCATAGCGACTGGAGGGTACATATGTGGGGTTCTAGGAATAGAACTTCCGTAGGAGTTTTACATTCCACGGTCGCTTGACGTCGAGTTTGCCATCCCCGCGGACGTCGATGAGGTAGTAGGCGTCATTGCCGAGTACTCGCCCGATGGCGAATGGTCCCTCCCACGGAGGGGAAAGCTTGTGCATGCCCTTCTTGTCCTGGATGAGGCGCAGCACCAGGTCTCCTTCTTGGAAGGTGCGAGTTTTCACCCGCCGGCTTTGATAGCGGCGGAGTCCTTGCTGGTAGATGGCGGTGCGTGATCGAGCAAGGTCACGTGCCTCGTCGAGTTGATCGACTCCATCCTGACGGGCGAGTTCGTTCGCAGCCTCCGTGTAGTGGACGACCCGTGGCGAGTCGTGCTTGAGGTCGGTGGGCATGACTTCCTCGGCGTCGTACACCATGAAGAAGGGGGTGAACCCTGTCGACCTGTTGACCGAGGTGCGGATGCCCCAGATGACGGAGGGTAGCTCCTCGACCCAGCACCCGGCGGTGCGCTCGAGTGGTACTTGGAGCCGCGGCTTCAGGCCGTGGAGGTTGCTCTGGTTGGCCCGTTCCGCCTGGCCGTTGGATTCCGGGTGGGCGACTGACGCGAGGTCGAGCCGGATGTGGTGTTCTTCGCAGAACTCGGCCTTGGCTCCTTTGGCGAAGTTGGTGCCGTTGTCCGTGATGATGTTGTTTGGGAACCCGTAGCGATATATGAGCTCGCGTAGGAATTTCGTGGCGGTCTTCCCGTCGCATTTCCAGACTGGTTTGGCCTCCACCCACTTTATGAATTTGTGGACCGCGACCAGGAGGTGGGTGTAGCCAGAGGGAGCCTTTTTGAAGGGGCCTACCATGTCCATACCCCACACGGCGAATGGCCAGGTGATGGGGATTGTCTTGAGCGTTGAGCTCGGCACGTGCGTCTGGTTGGCGTACCTCTGGCACCCGGCGCACCGCTGGACAATGTCGACGGCATCGGCGTGTGCGGTGGGCCAGTAGAAGCCATGCCGCATAGCCTTGGCGACCAGAGAGCGGGCGCCGGCGTGGTGGCCGCAGTCGCCGGAGTGGATGTCGTGGAGGATCTTGCGTCCTTCGGCAGGTTGGACGCAGCGTTGGAACACGCCGGTGACGTTGCGCTTGTGGAGCTCGCCGTCGATGATGGTGAAGGATTTGCATCGGCATGCGATCATCCGGGCGTCTGTCTCGTCTGCCGGCAAGGTGCCAGCCTCTAGGTAGGCGATGTAGGGCTTGGTCCAGTCGTCTGGCTCGGTGACGAGTGCGACCAGGGCTGCCTCTGGCTGCAGCAGGACTCCGATGTCGATCTCCCTTGGGGGAGAGACTGATGGCTTAGTGATCGTGTCGAGGAAGATGCCGGCGGGTGGTGCGAGTCGAGCCGACCCAATGCGAGAGAGTGCATCGGCCTCCTCGTTCTTCCGCCTGTCAATCCACTCGACGGAGTAGCCTGCGAAGTGTCCACCCAGCTTGTCCACTGCTTGGCGGTATGCCGCCATGGTGGGAGAGACGGCGTCGCAGGTGCCAGCGACATGCCCAGCGACGAGGTCGGAGTCTCCGTAGCAGCGTAGGCGGTTGACGTTCATCTCCTTGGTAGCTCGCATGTCGTGGAGTAGTGCCTCGTACTCGGCCATGTTGTTGGTGCAGGGGGTGAAGTCGAGGCAGAGGATGTAGCGGAGCTTGTCGCCCTTCGGTGAAGTCAGCACGATCCCTGCTCCTGCGCCGTCCGCGTTCTTGGAGCCGTCGAAGTGCAGGCTCCAGTAGTGGAGGTATGGCAGCTTTTCTGGCTGCTGGGCCTCTTCCCAGTCGGCGATGAAGTCCGCTAGAGCCTGCGACTTGATCGCTTTTCGTGGCTCGTATTTGATGTTGTGGACGCCGATCTCGACGGACCACTTGGCGACTCGCCCGGTCGCCTCGCGGTTGCGGATGATGTCCTGCAATGGTGCTGAGGAGACGACCGTGATTGGGTGCTCGTGGAAGTAGTGCGGCAGGCTCCGCTGTGCTCTAAAGACCGCGTATACCAGTTTCTGGTACTGCGGGTATCGCTGGCCCGACTCGGTGAGGACCTCGCTGATGTAGTACACCGGTCGCTGTACTGGGCGCTCCTTTCCTTCCTCCGGCCGTTCGACGACCATGACGGCGCTGACGGCGCTGACGACGCGCTCGGAAGCCGCGACGTAGACCAGCATGGGTTCTTTGTCGGCGGGGGCGGCGAGTAGCGGTGCGGCGAGTAGCACCTTCTTGAGGTCGCGGAGCGCGTCGTCCGCCTCCTTGTCCCACTGGAAGGTGGGGTTCTTGCGCATCAGGCGGTATAGGGGCATCGCCTTTTCGCCCAGGCGGGGGATGAAGCGAGAGAGCCGCTACTCGCCGGGCCAGCTTCTGGACGTCGCGCAGGCACTCGGGTTTGCCGAGTCGGGCGATCGTGTCGATCTTGGTGGGGTTTGCCTCGATCCCGCGCTTGGAGACGACGTACCCCAGTAGTTGTCCTACTGGTACGCCGAAGGTGCATTTGCCTGGGTTAAGCTTTATCTTGTATTTCCGCAAGTTGGCGAACGTTTCCGCCAGGTCGGCGAGTAGATCACCCTGGCGGGCGGATTTTACGACCACGTCGTCGATGTAGACGTGGATGTTGCGGCCAATTTGGCTCGCGAGGCACTCTTGCATGCACTGCTGGTAGGTCGCCCCGGCGTTCTTGTGGCCGAAGGTCATGGCGGTGTAGCAGAAGGCTCCGAATGGCGTGATGAACGCCGTCTTCTCCTCGTCCTCGACAGCCATTTTGATCTGGTTGTACCCAGAGTAGGCGTCGAGGAAACATAGCGACTCCGAGCCCGCGGTGGAGTCAATTATTTGGTCGATCCGCGGGAGGACGAACTGCTCCTTCGGGCAGGCGTTGTTCAGGTTTGTGTAGTCGATACACATCCTCCAGGTCCCGTTCTTCTTCTCGACCAAGACTGGGTTTGCCAGCCACTTGGAGTATTTAATTGGCCGGATGAAGCCTGCAGCGAGTAGATGCTGCACTTCCTCGGCAATGGCTCGGCGGCGCTCTTCATTGAAGGGCCGCAGCGACTGCTTGACGGGTCGCACTTTGGGGTCGGCGTTTAGTTTGTGCTCAGCGAGCTCCCTAGGAACACCAGGCATGTCAGAGGGCTTCCATGCGAAGATGTCCCTGTTCTCACGGAGGAACTCGATGAGCGCGCCTTCCTAGGCTGGGCTCATGCCCGTCCCGATCGTCACCGTCTGGATAGAGTCGCCTGGGACCAGCTCGACGGTGCGGGTGTGCGTCGTTGCCTCGAAGGCTGAGGTGTTTGCGCACTCCGAGTTGGGATTCTTGAGTATGGTGGGGTCGTCGTTGTTGACCCCGCTCGCGTACTTGGCGAGCTTGTCGGCGTGGTTTGTCTCTGCCGCGATGACGGCGTCGGCGAGTTCGGCTCCTTTGGCCTCGCACTCGGCGGCCATGTCGGGGTCGCCGTTGATGGTGATGACGCCGCACGGCCCGGGGAGCTTCATCGCGTTGTACGCGTAGTGGGGCGCTGCCATGAACTTGGCGAACGCCTGGCTCCCCAGGACGCAGTGGTAGGGGCTGTCGAAGGGTACCATCTCGAAGACGATCCACTCGGTGCGGAAGTTTGCTGGTGTGCCGAAGGTGACGGGCAGCGTGACCTTGCCGATCGGGTACGCCTTCCGACCGGGGACGATGCCGTGGAACGTGATGTAGGTCGTCTCGACCATCGACTGTGGGAGTCGCAGTCGCCTGAAGGTGTCCAGGTACATCATGTTTATGGAGTTGCCGCCGTCCATCAATTTCTTGGGGAGCCAGTAGTCGCCCACCTTAGGCTTGACCACCAGGGAGACTCGGCCTGGGTACTCGATGCGTGGCGATTCGTCCTGGCGGCTCCAGGTGATGGGCTGCTCCGACCAGTTGAGGAACTGGGCAACGTCCACCTGGGCCACCGCGTTGACGGCGATGGCGCGGGCGATGACCTTCTTCTCGTGCTTCGTGTTGAAGCCTGTGAAGGTATGGAGCGAGCCGGCCACATTGCCGAATTTTTTGCCGTTTGGCGGGTTGTTGTCGGGGTCCTCCCGCGCTCGCCGTGCCTTCTCGATCTCCCTGAGAGTGTGGCAGTCGACGGTCGTGTGTGTAGCGGGCTTCCCTTCCCTACTGTGAAACGCACAAGGTTGGTTAAGGAGGGCCGCGGGGTCGAACCTTGGTTTCGCCTTGTAATTACCGCCGTCGCGGCGTTGCCCTCCGTCTCAGCGGAAGCTCTTGGGCTCGCGATGCGCGTGCCCGGCGTTGGCAACAAAGTCGACTCGCCCGTCACTGCGGCGCTTGCCGGTGAGGCGAGTGTTGTTGTAGCGTAGGTCGGACCGTCGTCCGTTGTCATTGCCGTTCGTGCGGCGTTGGCCTCCCGACTCGTCGTCGGTTTCCTGGTTTGGATCTTCCTCCGCGTACCGTTTGGCGATCTCGAGGAGGTCTGGTATGTTGTCGAGCGTGCGAGAATGTCGCTTGAGCTTGGCGACCAAGGGCTCGTAGCGGCACGAGGTCTTGAAGCAATGGATCGCGGTGTCCGGGTGGATGCCGACCGCGTTGTACCATAGTTCTTGCCACCGCTGGACCCAGTTGCGGGTCGACTCGTGGGGTCCCTGGACGCATCGCTCCAGGTCCTCGATGGTGGTGGCGCGGGTGTAGGAGCCCTCGAAGTGCCTGACGAAGGCGTCGCGCATCTCCTCCCAGGAGTCGATGCTATCCTGGGGGAGGGTGTTGATCCACTGCCTGCACGTCCCCTCCATCATCAAGGGGAGGTAACGGGCGGCTAGCAGGTCGGTGTGGCCAGCGATCCCAATCGCCATGAGGTATGTATCCAGCCACACGGAGGGGTCGTACGAGGGGTCGTACTTCTCTATTTCCTTCGACGCCTTGAAGTTCGTTGGGTATTTTTCGCCTCGGATCATTGGTCCGAAGCACCTGGGCCCGAGTCAACTTAGCGACCCCATCGGCTCGCCGTCGCGGCGATTGGTTAGGGTGTGTCGCAGGTCGTCGGGCTGGCGTGCGCGCCAGCTTTGGTTGTTGATGATGTGGGTGCGGGCGTTGATGGGTTGACCGTTGGCGGCGACAAAGTTGGTCGCTGGCCTGGGATCGTTGGTGGAGAGTGCCGCGTTCGCGGGTCGGTGCTGGAGCTGTAGTGGCTCTGGTGGCGGGCAGTTGAGGGTGTTTGCCGCCATTGGGCGGCCGCTTGAGGCCGCTCTGCTTCTCGAAGAACGCGAGTACACTCGACCCTGCGAGTCGGAGCCTGCGTTTTGCTGCTCGACGTTCTTTGCGAGCAGGGCCCTGAGATACTGGATCTGTAGGGCGCCGTCGCTGGTGGCCGTGATGTTGTCAGCTGCTGCTCGGCCCGCCACGAGGTTGTCCATCGGGGTGGAGAACAGTGGGAGGCCGTTCGCGTCTCGCTCCCGTGAGGAGACTACTATCCGCGGCTGATCCCTGGGGCGTGTGCGGTTGGGTGGAGGTGGGGCGCCCATTGCCGTCGACCCTGGTTGGGGCCGGGCGCTTCCTCCTGGCGGCACGTTCTCGCAGATCGCTCACTCGGCCACGCGGGCCGGGTCGTTCTCGTCGTTGAAGTTCAGGGCGCGACCCTGGACGGTGGGGTTCAGGCGCGACCTGATTCGCTGCTGGTGATAACGCGACAGCTCCTGTGCTGTCACTTGCTCGAGGCGAAATTTTTCGCGCTCGGCTTGCTCCTTGCGGACTGCCTCCGCCAGCTTTAGGCGGAGTTCCTCAACCTCCGTTGCCGTGGCGTTAGGAGGGATCGGGGTGGAGAAGGGATCCTCCGGCGGATCGGTGCCGGTCGCCATGTAGGTCGCGGCGTGGCGACCGGTCCCGTCGCGGAGGTCGGCGGAATTTTCCGACCCGGAGTCGAAGATGAAGATCCCAAGGATGGAAGGATCCTCGAAGTCTCCCAAGTTGGAGACCTGGGTGATGGAGCCCGCGGGTGCAGCCGCGGTGATGGATCCTGCGAGTGATGCCGGGGTCCCCGAGTCGGCGTCGTCGTTGAGGGCCGCGTCTTCCGCGGCCGCGGAGTTCTCGGCCACGTTGCTGTGGGCCGAGTTGTACTCGGAGGCGAGGCGATGGATCGTGCGGACCTGGCTCTCGGAGAGCCGATCGTGTGGCGGCGACTCGCGGATGCGAGCCTAATCCTCCAAGACGATGACGTCGGTGAGGCCGACGAAGAGGCTGATCGTGCCGACCGGCAGGATCACGCTGTGCGTGATGGGTCGTGTCGCCGGGACGTAGCTGCTCGGCAAGATCTGGAGCATCTCACCGATCGCTATCATGCGGCCGGTGGCGACCGTCTCGTTGATGGGCAGATTGGATCTCGTCGCAGAACACCGGCCAGACCGGCCAGGCCCCACGGTGGGCGCCACTGTCGTGGGAATGGTAACGGCAGATGCTGCAATCGGCAGCGAGTAGTAGAACGAGGGGCAAGGGCGGCCAGCCATCTGCGGTGCAAGATGAGGGCGGAGACACAGGGTTTTACCCAGGTTCGGCCCCCCGGAGGGTAAAGACCTACTCCTGCTAGATTGTATTATGACGGTGGTACAATGGGCGAGCTCGGCGGCTAGGCAGCAAGTCGCTTGGGTGTATGATGGAACGTGTCTCTACACGCCCTGTAGGGAGGTTTATATAGACTTACCTCCCCTAGGGTTTACATATCTCAACTGAATCAGTTAAGGCTTCGGTACTCGTTTAACCTAATCCGACTGGGCCTATCTAGTCGTCTGGGCCTTCAGCTTCCAGTCGCTTGGATCCACAACGGGCCTTGATCCAGTCGCCGTCTTGCAGGCCCACTCGTCAGTTCCCGGGCCAGTCGGAAACGTCCTGCTAGGTATACCCCGGTAGGCATATCCCCATCATCCAGGTTCAGGAGGGAGGGGATACATGAGGAGGAGGATCTTGGAGGTGACGAGGGCGGGAGATGTGGTGGCAGAGATCGGGCACCTGGAGATATGGAGGCACAGCTCCTTCCCGCAAGGTACCTGCTGGGTGGTGGCGCAGGCGCAGGCGCAGCTCCTGGAGATACGGAGACCCTCCTAGAGATATGGAGATATTGGCAATGACTGATATAGTGGATCTTAATTCTGCATCTCCTTTTGCTGTTGATATGGTCGGTGTTTCCTGATGTTCAGTCAGAGTTTGTCCCTACCGAAACTAAGTGAACCATAGTGGCATATACTTCCACAAAGATAATTACAAGGAGTAACTTACTTGTCGATATACAAGCTGAATACTCCATTAGCATGTATCAGGTAATATGTACGTGGATAAGTAGAGAAAGCTTCACACCTGATATAGGAAAAAATGCCTCCTCAAGTAGTGAGTTTTTTCTTTATCTTAATGGAAAAATAGAAACACTACAATATTAGCTCTGTAACATTAGAAGTCCATGTATGTTCCAACCAGCAGCAGTATCACCAACATGATCAACTCTTGGAAGATGGCTTATACACATCGAAATATTTACATACCTATAAGATAGAAGACATTCATGCATCCTTTTATGAGTTTGTTTATAAGTAATCATTTAGTGCAAACTAAATAATTACAAGGAGTAACTTACTTGTCGATATACAAGCTGGGAATACTCCATAGAGGACATGTATGTTAGATTATCCAATGACTCAGCAAGTGCCTACTATTTCCTTTTTGTCAGTAGGCTGTGCTGTACTCATACTCCAACTAACTTACTTGGATGCACCTGTTTGTACATGCTTTAAAAGTATTGGCTAGTGCTATATAAGTTTTGGCTACCAGTTGCAGAAGGTTCAGTTCTAGAGTACAAAATCTAGATGTAATTTCAAGCCTACGATTCAATTCTAAAGTCCCGCAAATTAGAGAGGCCCTTAGATGTGTTCATTGACCCTAACACAAGGTTCTAATCACACGACACATAAGTTTTGGCTAGCAGTTGCAGCTTTTGGCTTGTACTTACAGGAGTCATTTCCACTGATATATAAGATCAGAATATCAAGAAATAACATGGTGCAAATGACATGCATATCTTAGTTACCGCCTCTGTCCCAAAATAAGGGACATTGATATCTAAAAAGGATATGTATCTTTATTATGGATTAGAATTAAATTAACAGAAACCACTTGTTTATAGTACAAATAATATTAGATCCACAGAATTTCAACCTCCTGCCGACTCAGTTGCACCTATGGAGTAAAAAATAATATGTAGACTGACTTTACAAATACTCCTGTAGCAGTTTACAGTATCACACGAATATCAGGTTATATCATGTTATATAACCCAAGTTTTTTGATACACTCTATGGAGCTATATATTTTTATCCATCAGATATTACATCATCACACATTTACATCATCACACATCATCCTGTCTACAATACAATGTATACTACATAGGAACAAATACATGATCTCTCTATATAGTACTGAGGTGAGATTTTCCTGTTGAGTCTCACTCATTCTGCTTTTGGTTTGGATATTCCCTTGGTCCAAAAATGGTCGAACCAATCCTGATTAATTTTTTGTAAATAGTGGTGTCGGTATCCACACCTTTGACTCGACGCCTTTTACGGATAAGGCTTGTTGGGTCATTCAACCATGTCTCATATATACTTCCTGGGATAATTATGTGATCATCCAAAATTACTTGGGCTTTTCTCTTTGATGCTTTGGTTGTTTGTTTTTCCTTCATCTTCTCCTCCACTTGTTGAGCCAATGTCGTCACATGATCTTCTATAATCTCCAAGCTTTTCCAATAGCATTCACCATCAAATCTTAGAACCATAGGCAGTTTTCCCTCCTTTAGCGGCTGATCTTTGCCCATGTGTGTTATTGCGTACGTGTTGTCTCCTTCAACTTTCATAATCTGAATCATGACAGACTGGAGGCTAATGAACACTTTGAGCAAAGTGTCCACGTCATACCCATCAAATGATTGCTCAACCGACTCAATTAGTTCCTTCAGTGTGTTTGGTGCATAGCGAACCGTGAGGGATTGAATGGATCTGAAAAATCCATGATCCAGGGCATTCAAGTCCGGTGAATTTGGAGGTTGTTGCAACAACTTAATATCCCGTCCCGATTCCTTCACGGCAGCTAAGAAAACTGGATCATTTGGAAGAACGTGTGTTCTTGCGTTGTCTTGTTGGATATAGATGGTTCCCTCATTGTCTGGCCATAGATATGCAATTGCTGGAATTACCATTTCACAAAGGTATTCCCTCATTACATCTCTCGTAACTATTATTGTCTTTAGTTCCATCGTTCCTTTGACCCTATTCTTGGAGTTGTATTTGGCTGCAGTTTCTTTGACAAAAGCCCAGATTCCGATTTTTCCATCAAACGTGACTTCTCTTTTCTCATTGAATCTTGGTTTGGCAACCGCTGTTAAGAACATCACCTTTCCAATGCTATTCTTGTTGTGAATAGTTCGCACGGGATCGCGTTCTTCAGGCAGTAGATAATATGTTCTGCTCCGCATTGTCATGTCAAACCATTTTTCGTTGATATGAACTATGTTCTCCATACTGAGGAACGATGGCTCTTCTTCGGTTATCGTTGTTTGATCAATCATTGAAGTGCAGAACTTGAGCCTTTCAATCTTGTTTTCAGGCTTCAAAGCTGGTTTGAGTGTACTTGTGTGGCGCTTTATTTTACCCCATTGGAATCTTCTCTGCAAGGTAGAATAAGCGACACCCAATTCTCTTGCTAGGGACCTCAGTGTAGACCTTTGGTTTAGAGGAATGGAAGTCATTCTTGACAGACCAAGATTTGCTCTTTTTCGTCCAACCCTCCCCTTCTTTTGATTTGAAACATCCACCTGTAGCCCTTCCTTCTCTTGACCTATTGCCTTTTTCCATATTCTATCAATTGTGCTGAGACTTGTCTCTAAAAGAGCAGCTACATGTTTTTTATCTGCCTTCTCAACTTTCCCGCCTTTACCGAGAGCTTTCAATGCAATGTATGCCGCGAATCTGTGAGAATCAGGTAGCTCTCTATGGTCAGCCTGCTCATGTTCTTCTTCTTGTATTTGTGCATCTTCTTCTTGTATTTGCATACGTTCTTCTTGTATTTGTGCATGTTGGTCACCATGTATTTCTGCATCTTCTTTTTCTTGTATTTTTACATCTTCTTCCTCTTCCTCTTGTGGACTCAAGTTGAGATCCAAAAGAGCTCGTGGCATTTGAACCTGAATAAACAAGTGAATAAAGTTACTCCACTAAGAAGACAATTGAATTTAAAGTGAAAACAAGAATAGTCTACTGTATCCTTGAGAATTGCTTGTTTGACAGAGAATTGCTTGTTTGACCGAGACTGAAGTATGTATGCTCCAGTAGTTCAGAAAATGATTGTTCATATGTTTGACAGAGACTGAAGGCAGTATATATCTTCTTGTTTAGTATAGTATGGTATATATTGAACTGGTAGCAAATAAAACATAGAGGCGAGACAGTGGGACATGAGTTTCTTATTTAGACAGTGTGACAGTGCATATCCTAGGCTATATTAAGGGAGTGTCACCTAGTGTGACAGTGCATATCCTAGTACTCTGTCAGTTTCTTGTTTATGAGTACTCTGTCAGTTTATGAGGGCATAGGAGAAGAGACAACTGGAATTGATGATGGCCCATTGGCACACCAAGAGGAACACAGTTGTTCATATGTGAACTGGAATCATTTTATGTCAACTGGAAAATGACTGTCAGTTGTTCATATGTCAACTGGAATTAGCCTTGGAATCTATGAAATTTTGAGTGCCTGAGAATCTGTCGTAATTTCTCTGAAAATTTTAGTGTCTGAAAATTTGTGGTCTTTTCAGTTGTTATCTCTAAACACAGTGCTTGGTTGGTCTGAATTTTACTACATGTCCATGACCATGGCGGTGCCAAACGAAATTCTACAATGATCTTGCGGCTTGCAGTTGTAGCTACCTTGAATGTGAACTCTCGCTGTTATTTATGATATATCTGGCTTGCTTCATCTCAATTTTACCCCAAGGTGACAGTGCACACAATGATCTGCAGTAACCTTTATAGACCCACAGTTGTGTACTTTAATGGCTGTGTTTCAAGTTTTGATTGCACACTTCAAATTTAGTACCAACTGTCACTACAACAGGACAGAGCTTTGGTAACACAGTTTTATGTTACCACAGGTCCAAAACAGTGTTACTAGGCCATATAGTAACATGTTCTGTGATGTGTTCCATTAGGCCGTGTTACTAAGTGGTCTCCCAGGTCACACATCATAATTGTTACCATATGTGAAAACGGTGTTACAATTCACATTGTAGTAACATGTATATTATGTGTTACTTTGTGCGTCGGTAACACAATTTTTTAACTATAGTAACACCAGTAGTAACATATTTTTCTATATATAAAACATTGTTGGTAACATATTTTTACAACTACGGTAACATAACTAGTAACAAATTATTTATCTTTAATATACAATTAGTAACATAATATTCCAACCTTGTAACACTAGAGTTTACAGTTGTCAACTACTCTAGTAACACATCTCATACCCATAGTAACACCATAAGTAACACTACCACATTAATATTGTATCAACATTAATGTATATTTATTATTATAATTAGAAAATTAGGTAACAATTTAAGGATATACATTAAATCAAATTGTATGAACCAGTTGTTAATTATTTTTATTACAATGCACCATCAAAAAGATGGCAAACAGACGCACATCATATCCATATATCTAATCTATATCAAGAAACTTATTACCAATATACAAGTGTAGAATACATATGCATTACTATAAATAAATAACAATATTATTGGTCCAATGACACAATATAAATATCAATTTGATTACAAAAAACATAATTGTCAAGAAGACTACACCGTAGCATGTGCATCAATTCGACCATAGAATAATATCATGTGAATAATATTACATTTTTTAACATAGAAGATATTACATTTTCAGCTTAAACTATAATAATTGCTACGGAAAATCTTCAAAATTTATTTGCTTCTTGATCCAACCGGTGTATTCAGTTGGAACTCAATTGGCCTTTATTCTCTGCTACACTTTAGTCATCCTTCTTTCGAATCTGTACAAGAAAATGAGAACTTATAGTTAAGAACATGTACACCCATATAATTCTATATGGAAGAACAAAATAACTTACAAATGCCCACGGCCAAGCAATTAAGAATCCTTCAGAAAAAGCATCACCAATTGTTTTGCAATCGCCTACTTCCCTTACCAACTCCTCATTTTGTATAAGAGGTTCATTTATGCACACGAGTGCAAATTCGGCACCTAACTCTATGTCACCGGCCTTAGTTGCAGGATTAGTACTTCGGATAGTAGCATATGCAATATTCCGCTTGTTTGGATAGGTTGAAGTCTTTAGAACTACTCTGGAACCATCCTGCATTATGATCAACATTAGTATTTATCGACAAAGATGATATCAATTTCCATGAACATTATGCCAAAGTATACACATGGTCATAGTTAAGTAAGGTTCTTATGACCATTAACTCCGTTAGGAATACACATACATGCACTGGGAATTTTTAAGAGAAACAAACAACAATGCATAATCCACTAATTAACATGCAACACTAGTAGCCGATGTTGAACTCCTGCAAGTATATTAGTTTTTTAAGAGAAACTATGTCTCGTTGTTACTACTTGCTGATATCAATGTGTAAGTCAGAAATCCATACTAACAATCAGCTAACTCAATACGAACACTACATGTTATATTCTTATATTTTTATATTTAACTAAAACGCATCCCCTGGCGGCCTGCCTAGATGATCCACAAGAGTACAAATGTTTCCGGATGGTCGAAATCTCTGTCCAGGTTTCATTAGTACATGAATTATTTCATAGTGACGTTGCTAACAGATGAATTGCATTAATATATGTTCTGGAATTCTTAGTATAGAGCAGCTGGATTCATACTTTGTGACAGAACTAAGATTTCAAAGAACATTGCCCTCTTGTCTCACTGCATAATTAACAAGTTGTCAACTTATGGATAATTCATCTTATACATATGTGACTGAAACCTCGATAGTTCATCTTATACAGAAGTGCAGTTTCAGTTGCAAGTTACACTTGTTATTTTCTCATTTCTGATCCTTAGGTCTTTGTGTGAAGAGCGTGTGTGATACACAAATAAATAATCTGCCTCTCCTAGTAAATAGGAGTATTTAAATCTAACTATTTAAGAAATAATTTAATGGTTTCAGTCGAGGATTACATGACTCTGTTCATTTGAGGTTAGACTAGATGAATTGTGCTGTACTCTTGATGACTATGCTGATGGATGATATATTTGCACCAAGAGGCAATTGGCATGACCAAATCTAGCAATGATGTTTGAATCCTCTCTGGTAGGGACATGGATCCTTCAGGAGCAAGGAGAAAACAACATTGGCAGGCGAAAAAAGACAAATCAAGGGATCCTTGTGTGTAGTTTGGAGAAGATGTTTCTAAATATATACTCCCCCCGTATTGATGTCTGAAATATTACTCCCTCAGTCCCAAAATAGATGTCTTAGATTTGTCAAAATTTGGATGAATCTAGACACTATTTAGTATATAGGTTCATCCAAATTTTGACAAATCTATGACATCTATTTTGGGACGGAGGGAGTAGATTTAGTTCATTCTCGGGTGCTTCCTGATCCCCATTACCTCATGCATTAATCCCCATGGAAACCAGGTTAATTAGGTGCTCCATTCATGCCCAGGTTCATTGATTCGTTTTGATTTGATGTCCTGCTGCCCTTGTTTCCTGCTAGAATAAGATTTACTCTTGTTCATGTTGATCTTGAGTCTCCATATCCTAGTTCTATTCCTCTAGTATAAGATTTACTCTTGTTCATGTTGTGAAATTTTTATGCTGGTTGTCAGGATGTGGCCCTGTGTGGGCATCCTCTGGCTCCTTTTTACCATGCCCTGATTCAGCTATTGTTCCTAACTGAGACTACTCTCTCCTCTCTGATTAAGATATTTACAGACATTCTCCAATGATTGAACCCGAGACCCAAAATCCTTCTGAGCTAGGACCAGATCCCGAATCCCAAGCTTACTATGACTTGGTGAGAGATGCAGATGAACCTTTATGGCCAGGGTGTGAACTATCCAGGCTTTCCCTTTTTGTTATACTCTTCCACATAAAATCCACTAACAAATGGAGCAACAAATCTTTAAATGATTTGCTACCAGTTCTGCATAAGGAAATTCCAAATGGTAAGAATCTACCTAGTACATTTTGTGAGGCTAAGAAGATTGTGGGAAAACTTGGGCTTAGTTATGTGAAAATCCATACTTGTGAAAATAACTGCCAGCTTTATCGAAAAGAGAAGGCAAGTGATGACTTCTGTTCAAAGTGTGGAACTTCAAGGTGGAAGAACGTACATGATAAAATTACTCTAACTAATAAGGAAAGAAGGAAGGCCGTCCCACGGAAGGTGGTACGGTACTTTCCAATTAAGCCAAGGCTTAAGAGGCTCTTTATGCACAAAGACACTGCCACCGCTTTGAGATGGCATGATGAGGAACGCATAAAGGATGGAGCACTGCGTCATTCGGCTGATTCAGAGGCCTGGAAGGCCATTGATTCTAAGTATGAACACATCGCGTCAGACTCCTGAAACATCAGGTTTGCAATGGCAACTGATGGGTTCAATCCATATGGGATGATGAGTTGTAAATATAGTTGTTGGCCTGTCGTCTTAGTGCCTTATAACCTTCCCCCATGGTTATGCATGAAAGCCTCTTCTCTTTTGCTTACTCTGATTATTCCAGGTCCATCTTACCCTGGAAAGAACTTTCATGTCTTCATGGAGCCAGTTTATGAAGAACTAGCTGAGTTGTTTGAAGTTGGAACATTAATGTATGATGCATCTCGAAATGAGATGTTCCAACTTTATGCCATTGTATTGTGTACTGTGAGTGACTATCCTGGGCTTGCAATCGCTTCAGGACATAGCACCAGCACTGAACCCGGGTGTTTTCCTTGTAGTGATGAAACCTTTTCTATCCGCTTGAAACATGGACAAAAATACTGTTTCACAGGGAATCGCCGGTTTCTGCACCCAGATCATGAGTTTCGTTATGATGCTGAATCATTTGATGGATCTGAAGAACATGGAGCTGAGCCTAGTGCTTATTCCCAAGTTCAAGTTTTAGAGAAGATAAAATCAATCACAGACTTTGATGGTTCAAAAACATGGAAGTTTGTTAGCGGCCTATTCACCTATCTGCCTTATTGGTACTTTAATTTGCTCCGCCACAATCTTGATATCATGCACATTGAGAAGAATGTATGTGAGAACATATATGGGACACTTTTAGGCATAGAGGGCAAGACTAAGGATAATTTAAAAGCACGTCTAGATCTATAGGACATGAAAATTAGGGCAGAGTTGCATCCTAGAAAAAACCTAACGGTAAGTATTTTTTGCCCGTGGCTTCGTATACCTTGGATAAAAAAGGGGCACAGCAGTTTTGCAGAGTACTTCATCGTATAAGAGTTTCAGATGGGTATTCAGGGAACATCTCAAAATGTGTAAACATTTCTCAGGGGAAAATTTCAGGCCTTAAAAGTCATGATTGTCATATTCTAATGCAACAACTTCTGCCTCTTGCATTGAGAGGTTTACTTCCAGATAATGTCACATCTGTCTTGTTTGATCTGTGTGCATACTTTAGATAAGTTAGTGCAAATGTTCTTTATGTGAGAGAGCTTGAGAAGTTGGAGCAACAGATAAAGATAACATTATGTCGTATGGAGATGATATTTCCTCCGGGTTTTTTTACTATTATGGTGCATTTAGTAATTCATCTAGCAACCGAGGCAAAAAAGGTGGTCCTGTCTCCTACCGGTCCATGTGGTTTACCGAAAGGTACGCTAGCTTCTTTTATAAATATATGGAATTAATTAGCTATCTCTATAATAATATGTTGTTCAACTATTGTCTTATTCAGTTTGCTCTTTTGTTCACGTAGATACCTCGGTAAATTAAAGTCAACTGTCCGCAATAAAGCTCACCCCGAAGGATCTATTGCTGAAGCATATTTGGCAGATGAGTGCATGACATTTTGTTCGAGATATATTGTTGGTTTTGAGACCAAACATAACATTTCTTCACGAGACAAAGATAACAAGGGGTTGGCTGGGCATCCTAGCGTTGAAGAAGCATCAACTTTATTTCCTCATGCTGGGAAACCACTCAGGAAGCCTCGCAATTGTGTTATTAGGGGTTTGGCTAAAGTACAAGCACATAGATACGTGTTGTTTAATTGTTCCGATGTGAATCCATACCTTAGGTAATATCAAGCTTGTAAATTGTTTTAGTATCCCATTTCTATACTTACAATTTATTATCAATTATTTTGCAGAGTTCATGCCGATGCGATCACCAACAGGCGCACTGTCAACCCAAATACTTTTGAGAAAATTCAAAACGAGATGTTCCACGAATGGTTCAGATCTCATGTAAGTGATATTTTACTCATGCTCTACAAAAACCACTAGAATTATTAACTAAGATACTTCTACATATTTAGATAATGAAATTGGAGACGGAAAACAACATTTCCTATATTGAAAATGATATTAGATGGCTCGCTCGGGGCCCAGTTGATGCAGCAAAAAGCTATCGCGGTTTCATCTCTCGAGGCATGCGTTTTAGGCCTAAACGCTTGGATAGAATGACACAAAATAGTGGAGTCATGGTAAGTGCAAAAACATCTACTTATGCTACAGTAGGTGATTCAAATCCAGTTCTAGACAATGTGACGTACTATGGAAGAATAATTGATATTATCGAGCTTAACTATTTGGGACAATTTCCAGTTGTGTTGTTTAAATGTGAGTGGGTTGATGTTTTTTCTGAAAATGGAATTCAAAAGGATAGGTACGGCTACACAATTGTGAACTTCTCACATCTGATACACAATGGAGACAAGATCGAGCATGAGCCCTTTATTTTTCCTAACCAAGCTGAGCAAGTGTTTTATGTGGATGACGAAACAAAGTCGGGTTGGTCTGTTGTGATGAAGCCACCGAAACCTAGAGGTCTCTATGATACTGGCAATGAGGAATATGCAGAGGACACAGAGCCATTCCATGTGTCGCACCTTGCGAAGATGTTCAAAAATAAAAGGCATGACAAACATTTGGTAAGAACTGACATTGAAGGAACAGAAGTGTATGATGATACCCCCAATGCTCTAAGAGATGAAGAATAATGAAAGGTAATTTATTGAATATCATCTCACTCATTGTATGCGTATATTTATATGAACTTTCTTATATATTTTGTATTCCAGGTGTGTCATTTATTTTGTTGAGCATATGAGGGAGAAGTTTAGGCATAGCTAAAATAATTAGCATTCTAATAATTATGTATCAGTTGTTAAGAGTTGCAACTGTACATCTGTGCCTTTTGTGCACTTTACTTCTCTAAAGCTAGATGAGATGGTGTCCTACTGTTCTCTTGTTAATATAAATATGTTTACTGATCCATGCATACTCTCCACCAGCATAGTCTCTCGAGGAGACGAGCGTAGTTATAATTGTAGGCCTACAATTTTTGTAGCATCCATACCTCTTCTGTTCCTATTTTTTGGGCATATGTATACTGCTGGTGCAAGCAATCTGTATGCCATCGTTGATCACATGAGGGAAAATCAAATGCGGGAACCATTGTAAGAATCGGTGTGAGAACGAAGTGTAGACGGATTCACCTAGTTCCATATATGTATCGAATTTAACTTGAACCTTCTACTGAGAAATGCTTCACTGAATCTTAATTTTCAGGAATTTTTGGTGGAGATTAGAAGGATTTTTCTGTACTGACGGATGGAGCTATGTGTTCTAGTAGCAAACTTTTCTATGTTTGCATAGTTTTTGCTCTTCGATCTTGAAGCTTTGATGAAGTAGTCTTGGTGACTATAATACATCTAACATGGCAATCACTTTAGAAGATGTTTCCAGGGTTGTGTTCGGGAGAGGATGGATTTTGTGCAGCATCTAGAGTGGACAAAAGTACTAGAAGAAAGTTTGATGGAATCCGATTGTAGTTGTAGGGATTATCTGGTACTTGTAGGTGGACGAGTGTGCATGAAGTGAGCTTCATGTATGATAGATTATTTGTTAAAGAATTATTTTATCAGATTTAACATCTTGTAGACTGAACATGTTACTTTTTGAAGTGGACGTTATGATTTTGGTGGGATATTGTTTGGTGTAAAAACATGGACGTCTGATTTAATTCTCGTGAACCCTCGTGTGCACGTCTCCTGTGGCTTGCAGCTTGGTGCTGGGCGCTGACATTATTGTTTACTATTGTTGTCACAAAGAGGTCATGGTCTCGTGGGATATGTGGCCTTGTGGGATATACCAATGAAAGAAATGAGGTCATACGTCATTGGAGAAGAAACATTAGGTAAGAACTGACAAGAAAGAGATGTATGATGATGGTGAAAGACAGACTTGCCTTTCCTTTTCTAATTTTAATTTATTTTCTTGTATTTTGATATTATAATATTATTTAATATTTTCTTTTCTATTTTTATTTTATTTTCTTGCACTTTGATATTATAATATTATTTATTTATTTTAGTTTTCTGGAAAGATATTTGGGTTGTAGCTCTTTTTTATAGTGATGGGATCTTATTCAAAAAAATCGATAGGCTGAAACTCTCCTGAAGCCCATATTATGTTTCTCCATATTCTCTCTGTTTTACCGTCCAAACTATTCATTCCGGTTAGCTATTGGGCCACTGGTTTTGTTAGTGAAGGAAAAAAAATCGCATCGCTTACTTCTCTAGGTCTCGCGTGTGGCCCTTCTCTAGGTCTCGTGTGTGGCCCATGTTTTTTTAAATATGATGAAATGTCGTATCCCTTTTGATACCAAAACGTTATTTGTCCTGCAACTAGGCCTAGTTCGGAGGACACTATACTAGCATGTAAGTTAGTCAAAACTAGAAAAAACATAATAATAGTAATTTATTAATACCATTTATTTTAGAGTCTTCTCCTTTTCTCCTCCCAAACCGGTAACACTAAGTCGCAACATATGACTATCTGTTACCACAATTATTTTTAGTAACACGTTTGGAGCAACAAAATATTTTTTGTTACTACGGTACTACCCTTGTAACACATTTTTAGACCTTTCCTACTACGTGTTACTGCTCATCTTTGTAACATGAATGATGTGTTACTTGAATTTTACCTGTAACACGTTTTCCCATGTGTTACATGACTGTGTTACCAAAGCTCTCTCCTGTTATAGTGTGTACTATGATTTTTTCGTGGGAATAATATTGTTTAGGCTTTGTAGCTGTATGCCCAGGGGTTAAATGATTGGTATAGGCACCATTTGTTCCCGTGTTATAATCTTGAGTTAGCAATCTGTAGCCAATCATGCGGTTTGTCAAATTATCAAGCCTGTTTCAGAGAAGGAAGTCAGCTGTCTGGTCCGTCCATCAGAAAATGATTTTGCAAGGCAAAATTTCAGAAAATGATTTTGCAAGGCAAAATTTCAAAAAATGATTTTGCAAGGCAAAATTTCAGAAAATGATTTTGCAAGGTAAAATTTCAGAAAATGGTCTGATGTATAGGGTTACTCCTGATATTGTTCAAATGGTTTCTAATGTATAGTGTCTGATAGTGTTACTCCTGATATTGTTTTTGAATCTTAGAGTAATATAATGGCGTGTTAACAAAGGCATCAAGAAATGGTGATTCCTGATATTGTTGTCTGATGTACTCTGAAATCTCAGGTGGGGGAGGAGTGGAGATCGCGTCACCTTTGGAGCAGTGGTCCTTGGCGACGGGGGAGCAAACGACTAGGAGGATGTGGTCACCTCGGATAGCAGCCGATCCCCTAGACATGGAGGGCGAGGCAGCAGCGGAGGCGACCTTGTCTAGGTGCTTGTCAAGCACGGAGCGGATTCCTGAGGGCTGGCGGCGAGTGCGGAGCGTCCAGGGTCGATGGCGAGCGTTGAGCGGCGAGGGGAGGCGCCGAAGCTTCTCGAGGTGTGGGGCGGCCGGCGGGGGAGCTCGCGACTCCTCGAGGCCCCGCCTCCTCTGCTCCTGGAGGCCCCCCTCCTCTCCTCATCGAGTGGACGCGGTCGGCTAGCGGGGGTGCCTTGCGGGGGTGCGGCGGGCTGGCCGACGTCGACCAACAGCCCAGCTCTGGCGCTGGACGGAGCTCCTCCATCGGGTTGGGTTTCTGATTTGGAATTTGATTTGAGGACTTCGTTCGAGAAGAATTCAATCTGCAAGGGGGTTTTCGCAAAATAACCAATACACAGGGGCCGCGTCATCTAAATCGGGCCGGAGGGAGTATTTTATTTATATTTTTAACATTTACCAATATTATAATATGAATTATCAAAGTTTTATTACTTATAAAATCTTTATTAAATAATAATTATTTAAATTGTTCACATAATAATGTTTGATAATAGTTTTAAGTTGTAGATTTTATTATTCCACAAATTTTCATATATTATACATATTTTTCTGAATTACAAAACAAAAGTTATTAAATTTCTAAGATTTAATCATTTTATGAAAATATTAAAAAGAATTACTGCGTCACTGTGACATCAGCATGACACTACTGTTTGGATAAAACATTTTGCACCCAACCATAATCTACCCGCTCCGACACTGACTGGTGGGTCGTTGCTACATGTGTTGCCACCTCAGCGAAGTGGACCAAGTCAAATGGCTGATGTGGCTGAGGATTGACGCAAGAATGACGTCATCTGGTGATGATCCTCTCAGGTTGAAGATCGATCGGTGAATCCCATATGCGCGCATGGCTGTGGTTGTGTTATTTAGAGAAAGCAGAGCACGGGGAGTCTGGCTGTTGTCGCGCCGCCCCTAAATGGTCACCGGAGAGCTATCCACGGCGGTGACTGACAGCGGTGCACGACAGCGCACGACGAGGTCTCGATACAGGACGCAATCGATCCAACAAAGACTACTGGAAGATAGAGAAGCTCACCCTGATTGTGATGGAGTGTTTGGGGAAGTGAGAGGAGGCGTGCAGACCACGAATCGACGATGATGGCCACGGTGGCCGTTAAAAAGGAACCCTCGATTCCACTTGATTCCCGGCGCGCCAACTCTCGTTCTTGGTCGTAATCGAACGAGTCCACGATGGAGCTTCTAACGGTGGCTTTGGCGAGGCACAGGGTGGTCGGACTTGGCCGGAGCAACTAACACCGACGATCTAGGGTTCAGAACAGAGGAGGAAAACAGGAAAGAGAAAGAGATAAGGCTCTCCGGCGCAACGGCGATCTCTTATAGCAACGATTAGCGGCGGCTCGGATCTTGGCGACAGCGGGCATCGCGGCGACGGCGGACGGATGACGATGTGCCAGGCAGCAGCTTCGCCAGTGCTGCATTCTGGCGTGGGGAAGAAGAAAGGAAAAGATTCAGTGAATCGGTATTGGGCTTAGTTGGGCTGGTGTTGGGCTTCGTTGTGACGCGTGTGAGCGACAGGAAGGGGAAGGAAAGATGGGCCTCGGGCCAGTTTCTGGTATGAGTCCAGTTTTTTTATTCTTTTCTATTTTCTGTTTTATTTTTAGATTTGTAATTACACATTTGTTCGGAAATTTTTTTATAGAAATTATTTGATAAATAATTGTTGTAATACTAAGATGTACTTAGTATCATTTTGTAAGCTTTTATTGTATAATGTTATACATTTATTTATTTTCTATAAATATATACTTCTTTTTTAATATTTTGTGAAGGCTTTTGTTATTAATTTTCTTTATATCATAACCTATGTATTTATGATAGGATATTTCCTTATTTAATGATAAAACTTAATTCTAGTGAAACTATAGTTTGGAGGGAAAAAATTTATATAATGATCCTATATTTTTATTTGATGCATGATATCCTAAGGATTTAATATGGTTGATATCATTCCCATGAATCTAGTAAATACCAAGGTTTATATTTTGTGATAACTAGCATAAGAGTTAATGTGTGAATTATAATTGCTTACCCTAGGGTTTAGGGTTCTTAATATACTTATATTCTTTTGTTGATGTGAATAAAGATTAATGGCTAAACATATTGTCTTTATGTTTGTGATTTTTAATGATATCACCATTTAAAGAAAAATAGTGGGATTGTTTTCTAGGCTAATTTATGAGAAAGAATTGATAAAGATAGTTCCTAAGCACATGTGATCATGATGGTTGGAAATGACAAAGATGTTCTTAAGTGATTTACTATAGGAAAATATTCCTATAAACCATTGTGGAAACAAGATGATAGATCAATCAGATGAAATGGATTTTATGTTTGGTTAAAGATTTAGGGCTTAGTGTTTTATCCAGAATTCCTTTCTTCCATACTTCAATAATTCTAGACTTCTAATTAAGAAATTCATTTCCTAGATATATTACTTCTTCCTATCCTTCATCATGTGTTAACATGATGAGTTTTACTTCACAAGAATATTCTTATCCACCTTTTATTCTTCTAAACCCATTTATAAATCCAATGAACTTGACATTAAAGCTTTCATAATCTTCTCACATCTATACTTGGTTATATCAACTACTCCACTGCTGATAATCTCCAATCTAACAAGTAGTTACTTCTAACTTCAATCATACTCTTCCTTAATCATCCATCACTAACATTAATCCAATGGATGTATATATCAAACTACTCTCCTCAAAATCTTACTATCCTTTAAGAGGAATAATACTACTTCAATAACTCCATGCTACTCTAGCTTTAACTTAGTCATACTATATTATCTCTACTTGACTCCAATAGCTTATACTAGAGTTCAATCATGTTCTACCCACCAATGTCACTTATACAGGATATAAGCATTTAATATTGGTGACTAAACATTGATCATTATATCCTTCTGATCCTTTATGGTTTAGGTTTCCACTTGACTAAACAAGGCTTTACCAATACAACATTATAGTTGTATTGAAATTATCTTTTTAATATGTCTATTATATTAAGGGATGTTATTCATTGACTATACCTACTTGATCCAATAGGATTACTCCTGGTGACTATCTTCACTATTCATCCTTGTAATCTTTATTTCAGATACCCTTCTATTCATTTCAGGAGTGAGTTAACTCCATCAATTAGCACTTTGATTTGATTCCCTTCAATCACTCCCATCCTATAGATGATATCCAAATCTAGCATTACCACTTACCTCTTCTTACTTTTTTCTCTAAAGGACTGAAGTGAATGCTATGATAAGGACAAGAGTTAATAGATCAATAATTGATAGGTTAAGAATTGGTGAATCAATAGTTGATTACTCAACATTGATGAACAACAGATATTAGAATAAGATTCAATAGAAATGGTAAAGATTGATATGGATAAGATACATGATGAATGATCTTGACTTGATTTCTTTCCTACTCAATCTCACTAAAGAGTTAAGGTTAGGGGTTACCATGATACTCATGGTATAAGCAGATGAGATTAAGATAGATCAAGACTTAGTTGTTAAATTCCTATTACTTAAGTTATATTTATAACTTGGTATTCATGAGTTGTGTAATGAATACTAGGATATGATTATTTAAGGATCAAATATAAATCATTAAGTAATGTATTAGGGTTTAACCTTTATTACATTTGATCTACCCTTAGATCAAATCTCCCTTACCCAAAATAAGGTTTTAGCAAAGGTCATATTAAAACTTATCGCAATCAACTTGATGATCTACTTCAATTCCATCAAGTTAATAGAATCTTCAATCACTTTGACATGTTTTGTTCAAAAGCGCGAAAATTATTCAGATTTTCTATGCATGAATGCAATGCACACATCTGGGTTCAGCTTATTTCTAAGCTCTAATGCTGGGATGTTACACAAGGCTACTCAGCCGAACAATATACCTCCTCGTTACGCCATGAATAAAAGCTAAGTCCCTCGGCCGAAATTTCTTTTCACTCGCATTACTTTTTCGCTATAACATGATCGGGGACTACGCCTCACCTCACTACTTAGTCGACTGAGAACAATGCATACAACCTGAGTAGCTGACCACGTCAGGCTAACGAAAATGACATGCAGATGACAAAGCACAACGTTCTAATACAAATAAACTTTACAAAGGGAACAATGAGCGCACTCGAATACATACAAATTTTACATCAATCTATTTCTTTACAGGGTCTACGTATTCTGGAGTATCACACTTCCCCGCTGCTCGAACAAATCAACGATCTCTTTGGCATACTGCCTCACAGCCGTATAATGTGGGCACATATCCCAAAGACTACCATCTGGTCAAAGGGGCGGCCCAGTCGCCACCTCCACGAGATTGACATCGCAGCCATGCAGCCGAACAAGTGAAAGAGCAGCTTTCACCCCAGCAACAAGCTGATCTCGCACCAACTCCCTAACGCAGCCCACGTCTCAAAACTTCGACAAAAGACCCCAAGGGTGGAAGGTGCCTCATCCAAGGGGAACATGACAAACAAAATGGACGCCAGAGAAGTCCTTGCCTGCTTTAGCACCCGAGAAACCTGGTGCACGCGATCTTGTATTATCGCAAGAACGACAGCTCGATCACGGTCCATCCAGAAGAAGCCGCTAGCCTCTATGTCCTCTTGGGTCAGGAAATTCATCTGAACCGCAACGCGCTCCTTCTCTTCCCTCAGAACGAGATTGACACCTGCACCAAGCACAGAATAAGATGAACCACAAACAAGGTGCATCCGAAAAGAACAGCAGTTCACAAAGACTCACATTGAAATTGCTCGCTCATTTGCCATAGCTCCCCCATCAAAAAATCCTCCCTGGCAGTGGCCCGCTCAGCCTTCGACTTCTACACATCTGCATGGCCTTGAATGCCAAGGATATCCTTTTCCAGGCTGCGGACACGGTCGCGAAGAAAAGCCAGATGTGACGCATCATCCAAGGATGGTCGCGGCTCAGGAGCATTCAGAGTGACAATGGGAACCTCACCCGAAGGACCCTAGAGACAAACAATTCAAGACATGAATATCACAAGTACCTCTGGTAACAGCTCGAAATATAATTTATATACATCAAGGCCACCTCGTGGCATAAGTTGAGTTTTGTTCATCAGCAAAAGATTACATTACAAAAGCAAAAGGATAAACTATCCTAGCTACAACATTTGAGCCTAGGCACCCGCATCCGGAGTGGCCTCAGAGCCAGATTGCCTGCTCTTGGCCTCGTCCTGCTGCTTCGCCGCATACTCCGCCAATAGGTCAATAAGTTTCGATCCATAACGCTTACAGCGAGAGGCAAAGAGGGCGAACACTACCTCTGAGCCATCTACAGCCGTCGGCATCTGGGAGGTTATGTGCGGTAGGTCCAGCTCTGATCCGGACTCCATCGCCAACCCCATGGAGGCGCCGATGCCCTTCTGATTGCACTTATATGCCGCATGAGCATCCTCCGACAGAGCATCCACGGGGGCATCGACATCCTCAAGGGCAGCGCCCTTGGGGACGACCTCCTTGTAGAAACTTCGGAGAACTTCCTTGGCCTTCGCCAAGGAGCCAATAGCGGTGCCGCAACGATCTTCGACAGCTATAGTGGCATCGGCCAGAGCATCTCCATGCTCCAGCACACCACGATCAAACGTGATGCCTGAAGTGTCTGAACCAGAGAATAAAAGTAACCAAATAAGAGCAAGAAAAGATGCAATCGAAAAACACGAGACCCAAAACAAGTGAAAGTACACTTACTAGAGAAGGCTTTGGCTGCCGCCATAAAGACTATCTGCCATCTACTTCTCGCGAGCAGCCGCCGCAGCAGCGATCTTCTCCTCGCGATCGGAAGCCTCCTTCTGTAGGCGCTCCCTAGTTTCGGCAGCATTAGCAACCTCCTTCAGCAGGCACTCCTTCGCCTGCGCAGCATCTGTTGCCTCTTGCTCCACTCGACTAAGGCTCTTCTCGAGAGCGTTTAGGCATCGGAGAGCCACATTGTTTTCATCTGCAAACATGAAAGAAACATATGGGCAATACAAGTGTAGTCCATGTGATAGACGAACTAAATGAGAATGAGCAAAGTGTGTACCTCGAAGTTGCTGCATGCTGGCCTCCAGCGCCAGATGCTGCTGGATAAGGAGGTTAGAGCTATGCACAAAGGGATGCAAAAAGAAACAGAAGCAAACAACCAAGAAAACATCAGAAAGGGCTCGGGGGCTACGCCCCGCAACAGCAAAATCGACCAACAGGTCATCCGAAAAGGGCTCGGGGGCTTCCCCAACAAGATAAAAGTACAAACTACTTATGTGTTCAGGCGGGGACTCCGAACTTCCGCGTACGGTATTCTGAGCTATGACTGCTCGAGCTTATCGCTTGGAGAGGTTCGGCTCATCATCCTCAGAGTCGGCCACGACCTGAGGGGGAGGAGCTGTCGGCTTTGACTCCCCTACAGCCTCCTGAGTGTCCTCACTAAGAGGCTCCTCCAAAGAGTGGCTGCAAGGAAAAATCTTGATCAGACAACAACCTACATTACCTAGACAAGTGCAGTAAACAATTTAGGTGAAGACACTTACGAATCAATATCTGACAAGTTGAAGACGGGCGCCGCCTTCTTCTTCTTTTTCTTCTTGGACGGCGGCTGCGGCGCCATCGCTCGCATAGGCACGACCGGGAAAGGTGCGGATGAGGCACCTTCATCCTCGCCATGCTGCTCCAAGAAAGATGGACCCCTTGGAGTTGGCGGAGTTGACGCATCTGAACACTCGCTCCGGGAGCGCTTTCGGGTCTGCCCTTTTCTTCGCTTGGGGGCTTCCAAGGTCAGAGATTGCGCCGAAGGAAGTTCGGACTCAGAATCCACAACTTCGTTGTCTGGCGCAACCGGAAATTTCTCAGGCAGCGCGGGCATCATCCCAGCTACGTTGAGATCCTGCAAATGAAAAAACATGATTAGTGACACTAATCATAAGGAAATAGCACTCGAAAACTAGCGCAGCGTGCATGACATAAGTCTCCACTTGAGGGACTGCATTCGCAACACTGAAGGGGGCAGTCAAGGACTTCCCTGTCATCGGCCTTGCTCTTCAGCAGAGGCCGAAGGGCTCTATCGAGATCGCCCTTAGACAACTCCTCGGATGAGACCCTCGTTGGGTTGTTGTGGCCGGTATAGAGAAACATCGGATGCGCCCTCGCCTAGAGTGGCTGCACCCGATGCTTGAGGAAGGTGTGGATGATGTCCACCCCATTGACCTCTTTCTCAGCCACCATCTAGAGCACCTCCACACGACAGTAGAGCTCTTCCACCTCCGCCACTTCGCCCTCCAAGATATGATTCTTCCAGGATCTCTTCGGGACAATCTTTTGGGAGGATTCGAAGGGAGCAAGGACAAAATCTTGTCCATCCACCTTGGCGTCACGGACATAAAACCACTTCTTACGCCAGTACTGGATGGACTCTCACATCGAAACGGAGAAGAAAAGAATAGAAGATCGAATAGAGATGATACAGCCACCGAGCGGATAGACTCCGCTGGTGCCAGACTACCTCTTCACGGAATAGAGCTTCCGAAAAAGGCCAAAGTGCGGCTCGGTACCAAGCCAACACTCGCAAAAAGTGATAAAGCAGGCGATATGGAGGAGAGTATTGGGAGAGAGATGATGTAGTTGGATCCCATAAAAGAAAAGGAGTCCACGAAGAAAATCGTGAACAGGATGAGAGAGGCCACAGATGACAAAGGCAAGAAACATGAGCCAAAACCCTTCGGGTGGACGCGAAATTACCTCATCACCGGGGAAGATGGCGTCGTCCTTGTTCTCCGGGATTAAACCCGTGTCACGCAGCTTGTGCAAATCGGTATCGCGCATCTCCGTGCACCTCCACCTGCCGTCAGTAATACAGGCAGCAGCAACAACCTTCTTGCCGCCGGCGGTGGCGCTCAAGCCAGCTCCGGTGGAGACCTTCCTCTACTTTCCCATCGTGTGGCGTCGAGTGCGGCGGTGAGCGCAGAGAAAGGAAGAGGGAAATGATCGGAGAACTTCCAGTGCGCAAGGCAGAAAGGCTGTGCTCGTGAAAATGGAGGCAATGGCGAGAAAGCAATTGGCAAAGGGTAAAACGAAATCACTATTTACCCATGGTATTAAAGGACGAAGATGATGAACACGAGCCATTGATCCAGAAGGCCTAGCACGCACGCAAGATCCAACCCTACAAGTGTCAATACAGCAACGAACCATCGCCAGCACGCCGTCCACTATGCACGGAAATCGAAGAGACGCCGTAATTCTTGCCACGTTCGCGCGTGACTAGTCAACTTCAAGTCAGACGATGGGACCCACAGTCGTTCCATCGCATCATCTCTGCCGCCGCAGACGGTTGAGATCACCAATCGTCAGCACAGACATCATCAAAGCTAAATTAGCAATGACTGGAAATTTTCGGCTGACGAATCAAGTATTCACCTGAATCTACGATTCGAGCAACTACTCGGGGGCTACACCTATCAGGAGCGCTGGCTGCGCACCTGAGACATGATTAAGGTACTGCACCTCTCAAATATCCTCGAATCCTACGTCGAGTCTACGACTCCACTAAGGACTAGGGGGCTACTCCCATAGGGAGGATTGGTCGAGCATCCGAAAAAATTGTGTCCTTCGGACCTAAAACTGAAAATAACTGAGCTAAAGTCTCTGCTCGAGTCTACGACTTGAACAGACACTTGGGGGGCTACTCCCATAGGGAGCGCTGGCCGTGCACCCTATGAATTCTTCAAATGCGGTCCTTCGGATCAAATACGACAAAATATTTTTGGCAACTTTGCCCAAACCAACACTAAGTGAGAAGCAATCTCCTTGGCTACCCAAAACACCTCCGCAGTGATAAAATTTCGGATGTTGTCTCTGCGACGCAAAGATAAGCCCTACAGATCTCATCTAATGGCCTGGTAACGCACCTGACTGCGCTCTTCCACTCAAATCCAGTGTCAACAGGCACGATGAAAAATCCCGACGAACGCATTAGGTATACCAATCGAAAGTCACTGGGATTCGACTCCTATAAGACCTAAACATCCTGAGTCGAATTACACTAGCAGTTGTTTCGGGTTCGAGTCCAGGGACTCGAGTCTGAAGAAGATCGTGTTGTTTTGTCCTATGACAGTTAACTGACCCTGATCAGTCAGGAAAGTCAGGCACACGCATCAACAATCCCTATGAACTAAAACCTTTTTCTATTTGAAATAAAACATGCTCAATTGCACCTAAAAGATTGAAGAGTCCTCAGCCGAATCTATGATTCGACTGAACACTCGGGGCCTACTGACATGGTTATACCCCACGGTTACATGACATTGGCATACCTAGTCTAGCCCAAGGAAGGCCCACGACAATATACGAGACCTGTGGAGATTTCGGGTGGCCCAAGCCCATGACGCCTTCGGATCCTTGGAGAGCAAGACTAGAGTAGATAGAATTTCAAGGGGGACAAACCCAAATCTGTAACCAACTCTACCTACGCCCGAGACCTGCATATCTATATAAAGGCCAGGAGGGCACGGTGAGGAGGGTATCAACTCACCTCATACGCACCTCACTCCAGATCGCATCTGCGCAACCCTGTAACCTTCGGTTCCACCGTAATCAAGAGCAGACAAGCAGGAGTAGGGTTTTCCCTCCGGGGGCCTAAACCTGGGTAAACCTCGTGTCCCTGTGTTGCTTGTCTGTTAACTATTCCGTGATCTCCAGCATCCCCATCTTCTCCAAAACCCAAGTCCATAACAATGGGCATTGGCGATATCGAACCTGATCAGTAGGACCTCAAGGTAGCGGGGATGATGCCCCCGCTTCCTGAGAAGTATACAGATGTGCCGAATAATGAAGAGGCGGAGGCTAAGGCTCCCCCAACGCAATAATCTCCTTCCACGGAAACCTCCAAGCCGAGCGAAGGGCATACCCGAAAGCGGTCCCGAAGTGAAAATTCGGGTGGGTCGACGCCACCAACACCGAAGGGTCCATCCTTCCTTGAGCAACACGGTGGGGATGAGGGTGCAACGTCCACACCCTTTCCTGATGTGCCTATCCGGGCGATAGCCTTGGAGCCACCAGCCAAGAAGAAGAAGAAGAAGAAGAAGAAGAAGAAGAAGAAGAAGGAGGAGGAGGAGGAGGAGGAGGAGGAGGCTCATGTCTTCAAACTGTCAGACATACCGTTGTAAGTTGTGCTGACTGAACTTTTGTAGTTGTGTTGATATGCTAAGTAGTAGCCTGATGTTGATTTGATTTCTTGCAAGTGCTAGCAGTGATCACTCAGAGGAGTCCCTTGATGAGGACACCGAAGAGATGATCGTGGAATCGAAGCCGATGTCTTCGTTTCCCAATATGGTGGCCAACTCCGAGGATGAGGGTTCGAGATCCGCGAGGCGGGAGGCTCGTGCACTCGTGAATCGAAAGACGATATCCAAACCATCGGAGTCCATGCCAGACCACGTAAGTGTATTTCGTTCATTGCATATGGGGGATCCCCCGAGGCCTTTTACTCATCAGACCTGCTGGCCTTTTTTGTAGCCTTTTGTCTGCGGCACCAATCTCCTCATCCAGCAGCATCTGTTGCTGGAAGGTGAACTCAAGCAGCTCCAAGGTGCGTAGGTTTCTTCTTGACTATTTTTTGAGTGCATCAAGTTTGTTTTTGTATTCATCCAATGTTTCTCCATGCTGCAGATGAGAACAATGCTTCTCTATGTAGGCTGAGCACTCTCGAAAAGAGCCTCGGCTAGGCGGAGAAGAGGGCAACGGATGCCGCAGAGGCCCTTGAGTGCTAGCAGAAGGAGGATGAAGATCGTGAGCAGCAGCTCATGGCCGTTGCAGCCATTCGGGAGAAGGCCATGGTTGACAAGCTTATGGCTGCTACCAAGGATATCTCTGGTAAACTGTCCTTGTCTCCTCTTTGTGTCTTCCGTATCTTGGGATGCGGTTTCTTGTTCCTCACTCGAATTATTCCTGCCTTTCTTGCCAGATGCTTCTGGCATCACATTTGATCATAGCACGCTGGAGCACGGGGATCTTCTAGTAGATGTTGTTGCAGCAATCGAGGATCGCTGCACTTCTGTTGCGGGCTATCTTGACGAGGCCAAGAAGGTTCTTACGTGCTTCTACAAGGAGGTCAATCCCAAGGGTGTTACCCTCGAGGATGTGATCTCGCTAGCGGATGCTCTGTCAGGCGACGCGCCCGCAGAGTACGAACGCAAGCAGAAGGGAGTCGGTGCTGCCATGGGGTTGTTCATGGCAATGGCGTCCGGAGCAGAGCTGGATCTAGCCCAGGTCACGTCCAGCATGCCGACGACGGCGGATGGCTCTGAGGTATCTTTTGCCACATTTGCCTCCCGCTGCAAGCACTTCAGGCCTAAGCTCATTGATCTCCTGGCCTACTACTCGGCAGAGCAGCAGCAAGCAGCCAAGAGTAGGCAATCTGGCTCCGTAGATGCTCCGGGTGCTGGCGCTTAGGCCCTTCTGCTTTTTAGTTAATCTAGCTTTCTTCCTTTTGCTATAACACTTTTTGGATGAACAAGCTTCACTTTGCCATGGAATGGCCTTATTTATGTATATGTATGAGTTTGTCTTTCAACTGCTTTCGAAAGTGTTTGTGATGTTCGTGTTTGTCTTTTTACCCTTAGGGTCCTTCAGTTGAGTCTCCAGTGGTCACACCTTCTCCTGTGTCTGGCCCTCGCCCGTCGTTAAGCGAGTCATCGCAGTTGCCTTTCCTGCGTGACCGCGTCCGAAGTTGGGAGGAGGATATCCTCAGCATCCGCGGCCATGCGGATGTGTGGAAGTCGGAGGCTGAGCGGTCTATTTCCAGGGAAGAGTTCTTGATTGAAGAGTTTCGGCAGATGGGTGAGCAACTCCAATATGAGTCCTTCGGAAACGCTGCTTCTTAGAGTGCACCTTATTTTTATGTAGGCTCACCCAATGCTTTGTGCATTTGTAAATCTGCTTCTGAAGGAACAGAAGGAGCGTGTCGTAATTAGGATGAATTGCCTGACGCAACAATACTTGGAGGCCTGCGGATTTTTCTGGATGGACCGTGATCGGGCGATCGTCCTTGCGACGATGCAAGATCGCGTACACCAAGTTCTTTGGGTGATGAAGTGGGCGAGATCGTCGCTTGCGGCTATTTGGCCACCATGTTTCCTTTGGACGCTACACCTTCTATCTTTCTAGGCTTGCTCGGGAAGTTTCAAGATGCAGGTCACGTGAAGGAGCTGATGCGCCATCAGCTGATTGCGGGCGTGAAGGCGGCCATATCTCTTGTTCGACTGCAGCTTCGTGATGTTGATCTTGCGAAGATAGCGGCTGGGCCGCCCCTCCTCGAGATGGCATGGCGTGGGATATGCGTCCACATTATGCATCTGTGGTGCAGTATGCCGAAGAGATTGTAGACGTGTTTGAGGAGCGAACAAACGTTCTGCTGCAGCGTGGTTAAGTCCTATAAAAGGAAAGACGAGATAGTGTAAAGTCTGTATTTATTCGAGTGGGCTGTAATGCCCTTTGTAAAGTTTTTATGTGTTGGAACATGGTGCATTGTGTAATTATGTAATGTGCATATCCTTTTCGTTAGCCTGACGTGGTCAGCTACTCAGGTCGTATGCGTTGTTGTCAGTCAACGAAGTCGTAAGGTGAGGCGCAGCCCCCGAGCGTGTTTAGCGATAAATAATGCAAGGAGAAAAAGATATTTGGGCCAAGGAACTTAGCTTTTATTCACTGTAAACGAGGAGGTACATTGTTCGGTTGAGTACACTGGCTGAATAGCCTTATTGAAAGTAAAGAGTAACTAGGGGTAGAAGCGTCGCAGTCGTGCGACGTTCCAAGGGTTGGAGTATTCGACTCCTGATGCAACGTCCATGAGGCGGTAGGCGCCACCTGGATGATTTCGGTGATGATGTCTACGCACTTCTATTCTTGTAGACAGTTGTTGGGCCTCCTAGTGCAGAGGTTTGCAGCAGCAAGTTTCCCTTAAGTGGATCACCCAAGGTTTATCGAACTCAGGTAGGAAGTGGTCAAAGGTATTCCCTCTCAAGCAACCCTGCAATCAAGATACAAGAAGTCTCTTGTGTCCCCAACACACCCAATACACTTGTCAGGTTTATAGGTGCACTAGTTCGGTGAAGAGATAGTGAAATACAAGTGTCAACGGTGCAAGAAAATAGCTGATGGCATGGAGGAAAAGACTGGAAGCAAGCAAACATGCAACATATCTAGATGCAAATGGTGTTTCAATGTTTAGAAACAAGGCCTAGGGATCATACTTTCACTAGTGAACACTCTCTCATATAAATATCCTCTCTTCATGGTACTATTCTTAAATACTCTCTGGTTGGACACTCTAATCCACGGTAGGGTTTTCCCCAATCTAAATAATCGCACACTGTCACCTTGAGCACTAGATGGTTCCAACAAACACCACAATTTCATAGAGACATCCAACTCAAAATATAAATCATAACAAATATTCAATCTAGCTAAAGTGTCACACATGGTATGCCCGCTGTCACTTTCACACACGTGGGGAAAAGCATAGATCTATTAAACCACAAAAAGTATTTATGTAGACTCAAGCCTAAGTGCCACCATGGCGTGCACGCTATCACTTTCACACACATGGGGAGAGCATAGATCTATTGAAGCACTTGAGTAGCAAGGTAGATCTACTAGATTACAAAGCTCATGACCACAACAAGATCATGCATAGAGAGAGAGATGAACACATAGCTACCGGTAGAGCCCTTAGCCTCGAGAGAGAACTACTCCCTCCTCATCATGGGAATCGGCAACGGTGATGGAGATGGTGGCGGAGATCGATGGAGATGGCTCCGGGGGCTCTTATCTGTCCCGGCAGGGTGCCAGAACAAATACTTTACGTCCCCCAAATCTCCCGTTAGGTGGCGGCAGCGCTGCAAAACTTTTTCTGGAAGTATGATGGATTATTTACGGTTTTCTCCCCGAGGGCTTATTATAGGTGAAGGAGGCAAGGTCGGTGGAGGTCCAGGGGCCCACACCCCCTATGGGCGTGGCCTAGGGTGGGCCCGCGCCCACCTAGGGTGTGGCAACCCTGGTTTCCTCCTCCGTCTCGTCTTCTGGATTCTTGTCCCCCATGGTAAAATATTGACTTTGGCTTTTGTCCCGTCTAATTTCGAGAATATTGATTTTTTTCCTTTCTGGAACCAAAAACAGAAGAAAACAGGCAACTGGCACTGTGGCAACTTGTTAATAGGTTAGTTCCAGAAAAGATATAAAAACACCTCAAAGTGTGGACAAAGCAAAGCAAAGTAGATACTAAACAAGCATGGAACATAAAAAATTATAGATACGTTTACGATGTATCAAGCATCCCTAAGATTAACTCCTTCTCGTCCTCGAGTAGGTAAGTGACAAAAAGAATAATTTTTGAGGTCACATGCACCATCAAAATCAAGATCAAACCATTTGCAAGCATTGAAAGCTGGGATCAAAGAACTCTAAACATGTGCATGAAAGATGGAGTTCTAACAATAGGACAAAGTAACTATGCATGCAACATGAAAGGCTACAAACAAGATCATGCATAGCATGCATTGAAAAACATTTGTTTATTTCACATACAGAAAACATGGCACAGTGGCATTCAGCTTGTCCCTCATGGAGTAGCAAATAGATGCATATGACACCTTCAAAGTTCATAAGAGTGACTAGATACAAATAACACAAGAACAAGTAATATCACAATATGCATCAATCAATAAGTTCTGGGACACTGCACATAGAACTAAAAATGGCAACTATGCTCTCTTAACTGGTGCCTAAAGATAGAAGGTGGAGACTCAATATAATAGTGGAAGAAAGGACCTTCATAAGGGAAGAAGGGATTTCAAGTCTCAAAAAGAGCTTCCAAAAATTATGGTACTTGTTAGCTTTCAGCCCACATTGCCCCTATCATAAGCATCTTGAAGTGATTAAGGTTAAAGTGAACAAACTATGGAGTATATGCTTGACAAAGTATAAACTGGCAATCTCATGTCCCTTGAATAAGAGGGCCACACCTCATGCTACTCAACTTCAGTCAACTGTATGTTCTTGTCATTGTAAGTACATGCATATCATTGAGAACCGCCAACGGGGTACCCCTTGCACATGGTATAGGAGCTATCCCATAACCAAAATGACAGGGCAAGCAAACAATGAGCATCTCACGATCTTTTTATTTACTATGTGTATAGCTTTTTATTGAGGATGCTTCATAGATAGCTCACTATGGTGATGCTGCAAGTTTCCACCATGATTAGGCATGGCGTAGGCTAGTGGCCCAGGCATTTCTCTAACACAAAATACAAACTCCATGGACTAACAAGTTCCCTCTTTATTTCACACCGGTGACATCCATAGACAAAAGAGCATGATATCAACTGTGTACAAAGTACAAGTACAATGTTGAAAACGTTCCCCATGACAGCACGGTTCTACTAATTCCAACGTATAAGTGCAAGCATATACAACATAGACGACACAATGGTTCAAGTTTATTAGGGGCAAAGAATATAAAGTGTGCCATCAAGTTTGTGAGGGCTTTAATCACTAAGTTTTCACATAACAAATTAGTTTTTAATTGGAAGATAGATGAAAACAAGAATATACTTGGAATGGTGTAAGACACCATGCATAGGAGTTTATTGTGGACACTTTAGAATAACTAGGTTTCTTGGGAGTTGGAAGCATGAGTAGAGCTTACTCATACAAGTGGAGGATAGCAAAAGACTGGGAGCAACCAACTAAAAGAGCAATAATGGCCATAATCATTCAGAGTGACAAAACATTACTAATCAAAGCATAAAATGGTACTACAAGTCAAGGACTAAATTATCATAGAGGCTATAGTCACTTGTTTATAGTGATAACATGGTATGAGCATGTGCCAAGTCAACCCAAACAAAGCATCAAAGGAGAATACCATAATACAATGCTTTTGTATGCTAAAACAACGCATGATTCTTTCAAGGCACATTAAGCAATCCTAATTGTTTGGAACACGTCATGATACACCAATAATCACTAATCATAAGGTCAAAACAACATCTAGCATGACATGATAAAGTCTAAGCCATAGTCAAAGCAAGCTCACTTTTGTACCACTTAAGCATGAAGCTTCCTACTCTTTTCCAACACTAAGCAACTTAGTTGAAAACAACTCGCAAATATAGTAAACAATAAAAATCAGTGAGCATGTCTCACAAATCCATAAAGAAGAATTAAAAATTTATAAGCTGAAAGCACAAGAAAACTAAGGCTAAACACAGTGCTAGCAAAAGAGAACACTCACAGAACAATAAGAATGAAAACTAGAGTGTTCTAGGCAATGAAAACAGAGTGTGTCTCTCTCCACAAAAAAGTGTGTTGTGATACAATCAACTTACTCAAGCAAAATATTCAAACAAAAACCAAAAACAAAAACTAAGAAGCTCCAAGAACAACACAACTGTGCATGAAACAATAAAAACGAAGTGTCTAGAAAGACCTGAGATTTTTATTGATGAAGAAGGGGATGCCTTGGGAATCCCCAAGATTTTACGCTTGTACCTCTTGAATATTTCTTGGGGTGACATTGGGTGGCATCCCCAATCTTGAGATTTTGTCGATTGTTCATCTCATTACATCATTATTTCTCTACACCTGAAAATTTTCCTTCATACAAAACTTCACACAATCTTCATTAGCAACATTAGTTTATTAAAAACATAATAGACCATTGGGTTTAGCTTTATAACAGAAAAACTTTTCACTAAAAACACAAGCTACTGAAGCAATTCCCTCAAAAATCTCAATTTCCCAAAAAGAACCCAAAAAGGAATCAATAAGAAGCAAATGCAAATAATGGCAGAAATCTGTCAAAACAGACCAAGAGGTAGAAACCGATTTTTTCTAAGACCTTCTATTTCTCAAATAAAAAAGTGTTGAACTAACTAAAGTTATCTAACATATTGGGGGATTTATTCAGAAATTTCAGCTCAATCCGAGTTACAGAGACTCCTCATGAATTTTTATGGTGGAGGACAGAAATCTGTTTCAGGAAAGCAACTCCCCAAATCTTACTTCCCTCTCATTAGAGGTCATTCTTGGCACAAAAAGCAAACAAAAAGGATAAGGAGAGGTCATTACTGAAGTAATGACTTCCAAGACTCAAGGAAACTCTTGGGTTATCTCCCAACAAGTACTTTTCTTTACCGCCTTTAAGTTAGGGTTGATAGTTTGAGAAGATGCTCACATAAGAAATATGAATTGAAGTAAAAGAGAGCATCAAGAAGCAAATTCAAAGAACATTTAAGTCTAACCCACTTCCTATGCATAGGAATCTTTTAAATAAAAAATTATTAAAGCACAAAGCAACAAGCATAAGAAGGCAAAACAAGTGCAACTTCAAGATTTTCAACATAAAGAGGGGAAACTTAATATTTTTGAGATGCATAAGACCATGTTTCCCTCTCTCATAATAACTTCTAGTAGAAACATGAATAAAATTAACAATATAACTATCACATAAAACATTCTTATCATGAGCCACATGCATGTAATAATTATTACTCTCCACATAAGAATAGTCATTCTTATTAATTATAGTGGGAGCAAATTCAACAAAATAGCTATCACTATTATTCTCATCACCATGATCATCAAATATAGGAGGCATATTGTAATCACAATCAATTTTCTCCTCAATAGTAGGTAGACTGGAAATATCATATTCATCATTGTAATCATCATATATTGGAGGTTTGGTATCACCAGTTGAGCTGTTCGGCGTTGTGCGCAGGCTCCAGAGAACAGAGTGTAACTTTTCTGCCCAGGCTCCCGCAAGACTTTTGAGTGGGCATAGTAGGCGCTTCTTGATGCTGTTGCCGATGAGCTGTTGGCCTTTTCGACCTGCCTGCTGGTATGCGGGTGCGCCATGGAGGCGTATGATATGCTGATTCTGAGGTTCCCACAGAAGTCTCAGAATTCCTTCGAGATGAAGTTCGATCCGTTGTCCGTGATGATGCTATGGGGAACACCGAACCTGTAGACAATGGACTCGAAAAACTTGATGGCAGTTTTGCCGCTTTGGTTCGTGACGGGCATGGCCTCGATCCACTTGGAGAATTTGTCGACTGCGACCAGGAGGAAGACGTGGCCTCCTGGCGAGCACTTTGGTAGTTTGCCGATCATGTCGAGGCCCCACTGGGAGAAGGGACAGGCCACTGGTATAGGCCTCGGCTCGGATCCTAGCGCGTGTGGCTTGTCCTCGTACCTCTGACAGGCGTTGCACCTTTGTACTATATCCTTGGTGTCGTTCATTGTGGTTGGCCAGTAGAACCCAGCTCATAGAGCTTTAGCGACTAGCGCGTGGCTGCCTGCGTGATGGCCGCAGATACCCTCATGGATGTCTTGGAGGATGTTTTTGCTGTCACTGGTGGTGACGCATCATTGGAGCACACCCAAAATATTGCGCTTGTACAGCTCGCCATTGATTATGGTGAAGGCCTTTGATCGGCGAGCTATGCGTCGAGCGTTTGTCAGGTCATCAGGAAGCTAATTATTTATTAGGTACCGAAGGTACGGTTGCGTCCACATTTCTTCAACTGCCATGACCTTTATCAGGCTGACCAACTCGACCTCTGTGTCGAGCTTTTCGGGTTCTTCTCGTCCTTCGGGTAGCTCAGCCCCCGAGTGCTCTGCTTCTACGGCTGAGCCTTTTGGGAACTTCCTCTTGATGGAGGGTACACATATTTATTCAAGGAACACTCCTGGTGGCAATCGAGCGCAGGTGGAGCCAATGTTGGCGAGTTTGGTGGCCTTCTCGTTGCTTTTCGTACAGACGTGTCGGAGCTCACAGCCGTCAAAGTCTCCTTCGAGTGAATTGTAGAGCATACGGTATGCGATCTTGTTGGATCTATGGGCACCGCACTCGTTCATCGTCTGTTGCACGACGAGGTTCGAATCACTATAAATGACAAGGAGTGTTGTGCCGCACACCTTAGCCATCCTCACGCCGTGGATGAGGGCCTCGTGTTCGGCCTCATTGTTGGAGGCGCAGAATTTCATCCGAAGGACATACTTCATATTGTTGCCTTGAGGGGACATCAGTATGACGCTGGCCCCTACTCCGGCCTCGCGCTTGGAGTCGTGGAAGTGCATCGTCTAGGATTGCGACATGTCCGGAGCGTCCGGCAGCTAGAGCTCCATCCAGTGGACGAGGAAGTCAGGTAGGACCTAGGATTTGATGGCGGTGCGCCACTCGTAGATGATGTCTCGAGGAGAAAACTTGATGCCCCATAGGTCTACGCACCCCGTGGCTTTGGGGTTGTTAAGGATGTTCGGCAGGGGGTGTCGTTGACGACCACGATCTGGTTCTCCTAGAAGTAGTGGCTCAACCAACGCGCCATCATAAATACACCATAGGTGAGCTTCTGGTAATGAGGGTACCTCTGCTTTATCGGGGTCAGTACCTCGCTGAGGTAGTAAATTGGGCGTTGGACCCCGTGGGTCTTGCCATCTTCGGATCATTCGACCACGAGTGTGGTGCTGACCACCTGATGTGTGGCTGCAATGTATAGCAGCAAAGGCTCCCGTTCCTTAGGCGTGACCTGGACAGGTGATATGGAGAGTAGCCGCTTGAGGTCCTCGAACGTATCGTATGCTTCGGGTGTCCACTCGAATTTGCCCGTCTTGCGCAGTAGTTGATAAAAGGGGAGGGCCTTCTCACCCATTTGGCTGATGAACCTGCTTAGTGTGCTGCGATTCGTCCGGCTAGCTGATGGACCCCCTTGAGGTTCTTCGGCTTCTTCATGGCCAGTATGGCCCTGATTTTCTTCGGGTTCACCTCGATGCCCCGTTGGGAGATGAAGAGCCCGAGTAACTGACCAGACGGGACGCCGAAGGAACACTTGTCTGGGTTCAGCTTGATCTTGTAGCGATCAAGGTTATCGAACATCTCGCAGAGATCGTCGATTAGCGTCCTGACCTCCTTGGTCTTGATTACTATGTCGTCGACATAGACCTTGATGTTGCGACCGATCTGGTTCTTCAAACATGCATGCATACACCTCTAGTAAGTGGCGCCTGTGTTCTTCAGCCCGAAGGGCGTTGAGTTGTACCAGAATACTCCGAACAGCATGATGAATGCCGTTTTTTCCTGATCTTCGACCTTCAGTCGAATTTGGTTGTAGCCTGAGTAGGCATCAAGGAAGGAGAGCTTCTCGCATCCTACAGTGGAGTCGATGATTTAATCGATCCTTGGTAGAGGGAATTGGTCCTTGGGGCAATGCTTGTTAAGCGATGTGAAGGCCACGCACATCCGCAGGATTTCCGTGTCCTTTTGGGGGACCAGCATGGTGTTAGCCAGCCACTCGCTTTCTTTGATTTCCCTAATGAATATGGCATCGAGAAGTTTGTTGACTTCGATTCCAACAGCCTCGGCTCTTGGTTCGGACAGTCGACGCATCAACTGCTTGACTGGCTTCACATCTGGAAACACATTGAGTGCATGCTCGGTGATGGTGCTCGAGGAAGAGGTTGAAGTAGAGTCCCCAGCAATGGCGCCAGCAATACTTGATGCTAGCTGGTGCCTCGTTGGTAACCCCAAGCGCAGGGTATGAATAGCAACCAGCAAGTTTTCCCTCAGTTGAGACCGAGGTTATCTGACCAGAAGGAGGAAGGAAACATCACACATGTGTTGGAAGCAACGTGGACACCTGCACAACACAAACTCAAGACTTTGCCCCAATGAATCAGTGAGGTTGTCAAGCTCACCGGTTTGCTATAACAAAGGATTAAACATATGGTGTGGAAGGTAATGGTTTGCAGCAAGTAAACAAGTAACAGTGGAAGATGTATCAATGCTAAATATTGGACCGGGGTCCATAGTTCATTAGAGGTGCTCTCCTTAGATAAACAACATGGCATGAAGGGTAAACAAATTACAGCGGGGCAATTGACAGGAACTGAGCAAGGCATAACAATGCAATTACTAGCCAGAAAGATCCTATGAGGTTGATTGGGCAATACAACAATATGCATAGACCGTAATCCAACTGCATCTATGACTAGAAGTCCACCTTCAGGTTATCATCCGAACCCCCTCCAGTATTAAGTTGCAAGCAACAGACAACTGCTTTAAGAAAAGTGTGTAAGGTAAACAGTCCACATGTTCCATGAACTATAGACCATTGTTTTCTCCCTAGTAGCAACAGCACATCTACAACCAAAGAGATTATTGTCACTTCCCTTGGAAACTAGAGGCATGAACCCACTATCGAGCATAAATACCCCCTCTTGGAGTCACTAGCAACTACTTGTCCAAGATAACCACTAGCAACGGAGAGCATGCAAGATCACAAACAACACAGACATGATAGAATCATAAAGATAGAACCATTAATCAAACCAACATAATAATCTCAATATCCATCGGATCCCCGCAAACACAACATGCATGATTACAAATAGATTAGATCTTGATCATGAACGGAGCTCACAAGATCTATACATGAAAACACAAAGGAGGAGATACAACCATCTAGCTACTACATGGATCCATAGTCCAAGGTGGAACTACTCACAAATCATACCGGAGAGAAGGCCTCCAGGATGATCTCCCCTCTGGCAGGGTGCCGGGAAGAGCTTCAGATCCCCCCGATCTTGGGACGATGGTGGCGGCGGCTACAGACGGTTTCGTGGAATATTGATCAGGTACTCAGAGTTTCTACATCAGGGGCTTCTTATAGGCGAAGGGGGATACCGAGGCGGCCGCCAGGGCGGCTAAACCCTAGCCAGGCGCGGCCTAAGGTCCACCCCCGCCTGGGGGGTCTGGCCCCTCTGGCCGGCCCCTTGGGCTCTCCTCTAGACTTCTTGTTCCCCACGGAAAGTTATTCACTTTTTCCTTCGTCCCATCCAATTTCGAGAATATTTCTTTACTAACTTTTCTGAAACCAAAAACAGCAGAAAATAGGCATCTGGCACTGTTAGAACTTGTTAATAGGTTAGTACCAGAAAACATGTAAAAAGCACCTCAAAGTGTGGACAAGTAAAGCAAAGTAGATACAAAACAAGCATGGAACATCAAAAATTATAGATACGTTTCCAACATATCAGCATCCCCAAGCTTAACTTCTGCTCGTCCTCGAGTAGGTAAGTGATAAACAGAATAATTTTTGAGGTGAACATGCACCCTCACAATAAAGATCCAACCATTTGCAAGTATTTAAAGCTGGGATCAAAGAACTCTAAACATGTGCAGGAAAGGATGGAGTCTAACAATAGGACATAGTAACTATGCATGCAACATGGCAAGATACAAACAAAGATCATGAATAACATGCATTTGAAAAACGTTTGTTTGTTTCACATACAGAAAACATACCATAGTGGTAATCAGCTTGTCCCTCATAGAGTAGCAATATAGATGCATAGGACACCTTCAAAGTTCACAAGGGTGACTAGAAACAAATAGCACAAGAACAAGTAATAACACAAGATGCATCAATTAATAAGCTTTGGAACAATGCACACAGAATGACAACTATGCTCTCTTAATGGTGCCTAAAGGTAGAAGGTGGAGACTCAAATAGTGGTGGAAGAAATACCTTTTTATAAAGGAAGCATGGATTACAAGTTTCAAAACGAGCTTCCAAAAATTATGGTACTTATTAGCTTTCAGCCCTCATTTCCCCTATCATAAGCATCTTGAAGTGGTTAAGGTTAAAGTGGCAAAGCTGGAGTATATGCTTGACAAAGTATAAGTTGGCAATATCAAGTCCCTTGAATATGAGGGCTACACCTCATGGATAGTCAACTTAGGGCCCAAGCAAGTTCTTGTCACTTTAAGTATTTGCATATCATTGAGAACAGCCAACGGGGTACCCCTTGACATGGTACAGGAGCTTTCCCATAACCAAAATGACATGGCAAGAAGACAATGAGCATCTCAGCAATCTTCTTATGTACCATGGGAATATGGTGTTTTTTTCTCTCTTTCCTCTTTTCTCAATGTGTCTCTCTTTTTTTATAAGAAGAATGATTCATAGATGTCACTATGGTGATGCTGCAAATTTCCACCATGATTAGGCATGGCTTAGGCTAGCGGCCCAGGCGTTTCTCTAACATAGAATACAAACTCCATGGACTTACAAGTTCCCACTTCATTTCACACCGGTAACATCCATAGACAAAAGAGCATGATATCAATGGAGTACAAAAGTACAAGTGCAATGTTGAAAACGTTCCCCGTGACAGCACGGTTCTGCTAATCCCAACTTATAAGTGCAAGCATATAAAACAAAGTTGCCTCAATGGTTCAAGTTTATTAGGGGCAAAGAATAAAATGTGTCATCAAGTTCGTGAGGGCTTTAATCACTAAGTTTTCACATAACAAAATAGTTTTTAATTAGAAGATAGTTGAAAACAAGAATATACTTGGAATGGTGTAACACACCATGCATAGGAGTTTATAGTGGACACTTTGGAATAACTTGGTTTCTTGGGAGTTGGAAGCATGAGTAGAACTTACTCATACAAGTGGAGGCTAGCAAAAGACTGGGAGCAACCAACTAAGAGAGCAATAATGGCCATAATCATGCAGAGCGACAAAGCAAACTAATCAAAGCATAAAGTGGTACTACAAGTCAAGGACTAAATGATCATAGAGGCTAATGGTGACTTGTCATAGTCATAACATGGTGTAAGCATGTGCCAAGTCAACCCAAGCAAGACATTAAAGGAGAATACCACAATACTATGCTTTTGCGTGCTAATACAACACATAATTTCTTCAAGGCACACTAAGAAATCCGAATTGTTTGGAACAAGACATGCTACAACAATAATCACTATGCATAATGCTAAAACAACACCTAGCATGTTATGCTAAAGTCTTAGTCATAGTCAATGCAAGCTCTCTTGCACTTCAAGCAAGAACTTACTACTCCTTTCCAAACACCAAGCAAACTTATTTGCAAAACAACACAGGGAGAACGGGGGTCCAAACTACTAAAGCAAACTAAACAAACTAAGCAAATCAAACTAAAACTAATACTCTCCAAGAACAACACAAATGTGCATGAAACAATAAAAGTGAAGTGTCTAGACAGACCTGAGCTTTTTATTGATGAAGAAGGGGATGCCTTGGGCATCCCCAAGCTTTGACGCTTGTACCTCTTGGATATTTCTTATGGTGACACCATGGTGGCATCCCTAAGCTTGAGCTTTTGTCCATTCTTCATCTCATTGCATCATTCTCTCTTTACACCTAAAATTTTTCCTTCATACAAAACTTCACACAATCTTCATTAGCAACATTAGTATATTCAAAAGATATTAGACCACTGGCAAAGCTTTAGAACAGCAAGTCTTTTCACTAAAAACACAAGCTACTGAAGTAACTCCTTAAAAGAAAATCAATTTACCTGAGGAGATATCAAAAAGGAATCAATAAGAAGCAAATGCAAATAATGGCAGAAATCTGTCAAAATAGACCAGCAGGTAGAAACTATTTTTTTAGAACATCTTATGTTGCTCAAATCAACAAGAGTTGAACTAATGAAAGTTATCTAACATACTGGGGATTTATTAGTAAATTTTGAGCTCAATCCGAGTTACAGAGCCTCGTCACGAATTTTTTTGGTGGAGGACAGAAATCTGTTTCGGGATAGCAACTCCCCAATTCTTACTTCCCTCTCATTAGAGGTTATTCTTTGCACAAAAAGCAAATAAAAAGGATAAGGAGAGGTTATTACAGAAGTAATAACTTCCAAGACTCAAGGAAACTCTTGGGTTATCTCCCAACTGTTGGAGATATGCCCTAGAGGCAATAATAAATGTAGTTATTATTATATCTTTGTGTTTATGATAAATGTTTACATTCATGCTATAACAGTATTAACAAGGAAACATTAATACTTGTGTGATTTGTAAACTAAAATAGAGTCCCTAGTAAAGACTCTTTATAATACTAGCTTGTTGGTTAATAAATGATTGTGGTTTCCCTATCATGAACATTGAGATGTTATTAACAACAAGATCATATCGTTAGGAGAATGGTATGATGGACATACTCCTATAGATAAGCGTAGCATAAATATCAAGTCATTTTAATAGTTCAATTGCTATATGCTTTCTGATACATAGTAACCTAATTCCTTCGACCATGAGATCATGCATATCACCATCACCGGAAGGATGCTTTGATGACATCAAACACCACACCGTAACTGGGTGGTTATAAAGGTGGCATTGAGTGTTCGAAAAGTATGGGTTGAGACACATGGATCAAGAGTGGTATTTGTCCATCCATATGACAGATAGATATACTCTGGTCCCTCTTGGTGGAATGTCATCCAATTGTCTTGCAAGCATGTGACTGGATCACAAGGGATCACATATCATGGGAACGAGAAAAGAGTACTTATCAGTAACGAGGTTGAACTAGGTATGCAGAGATACCGACGATCAAAACCTCAGATAAGTAAACTATCGTGAGACAAAGGGAAATTGGTATCGTATGTAAGTGGTTCATTCGATTGCAAAGTAATCGTAGAAATATGTGGGAACCATATGAATTTCCAGATTCCTCTATTGGTTATTGTTCGGAGAAGTGTCTCGATCATGTCCGCATAATTCACGAACCGTAGGGAGACACACTTAAGGATTCGATGTTGTTGAGTAGTTATGGAATGATGAGTAAGAGACCGATGTTGTTCGGAGTCTCAGATGGGATCCGGGATATCACGAGGAGATCCAGAATGGTCCGGAGAATAAGATTCATATAAGGAAAGTCCTGTTTTGGGGTTGGAGAATGATTCTGGTATTTTCATCGGGAATGTTCTAGAAGGGTCTGGAAGGTCCGGAACTCCGGAGGGGAAGGGTACATAAATGTGTCATAACAAGTTGGAATGGTTGCATCATGTACTAGGTGTCATCGCTGAGAAAAATAAAGGGATAAATCAAATCCTAGTTTGAAAAGTCAAACGCCAATTTGAAAAGTCAAACGGCAAGTTTGCTTGGTGGAGGGAGAGTAGGAAACCTACTTGGGGAGGAGTTCCTCTCCCTCCACCCGCCAGCCTTGGAGGCCGACTTGGGAGAGGACTCCCCTCCCCTGGACGGCGCCCTCCCACCTATAAAAGGAGGGGCAGGGCTGCCCCTCTAGACCTACACCTTGCCCCACTAAAACCCTAGCCCTAGCCGCCGGCCCTCTTGCAGCCGCCGCAGCCCTAGGGAAAACCCTAGCCACCGACTTGGGGCTCTCCCCTTTCCCTAGCCTCCGGCCTATCCCTCTCTCCTTGGTGCCTCTAAATCCTAGATCGCCAAGGCCTCTCTCATAGTGCACCATACTTTCTCCGGCTTAAGGCGAAGCCCTGCGAGATATCCCCTCTACTTCCGGTACCACGCCGTCGTGCTGCCGGAATCGCGAGGAGAGTGCTACAACCTCCGCTGCCTGCTGGAACAAGGGAGAGGAAGGTATTCATCGAGTACTGAACGTGTGACCGACTGCGGAAGCACTGCCGGAGCGTAGCGCCGGAAGGATCGTCTACACAATCTTGAGATCGGCAAGAGTACGACTACATCACCCACGAGAATCCGCTCTCGTTAAAAACTTTGGAATCTTCGAGGGTGAGTTATTCTATCGACTCGTTGCTACAATCTAGTAGATAGATCTTGGCTTGTTTGTTTGTATGCGGTAGAAAATTTTTGTTTTCCATGCTACGAACCCCAACAGTGGTATCAGATCCGTGTCTATATGTAGATCTGTTGCACGAGTAGAACACAATGGTCCTTGTGGGCGGTGGTGCTTTTATTATCAATTGCTTCTTGTGTACTTTGCATCTTGCGGTATGATGGGATGAAGCGGCCTGGGCTAACCTTACATGACATCGTTCATGAGACTTGCTCCACGCTCAACATGCAACTTGTATTGCATAAGTGGCTTTGCGCGTGTCTGTCTCTCCCATTATAGTATAGATCCAGTTTACAACAGGCACTTGATAGTTCAAACATCAACGTTGTGGTTCTTGTTCATAAGTTAGATCGACACTTATTGAAAGCCCCAAACCACGTAAAATATGCAAAGAAATTAGAGGCGTCTAACTTTGTTTTGCAGGGGTGTGCTGTGATGTGATATGGCCATGATTGTGATTATATTTGATGTATGCAATGTTCCTTATTGTAAGTTGGCAACCGACAGGAGCCATATGGTTGTCTTTAATTTCGATTAAGACCCGCGTGTCTATTCAAAGTAGTTTTAATAGTTGAAGCTGGTGGACGACAATCATGGAGCAGCGTCATTGACCTTGATGCAATGCCGGTGATGATGGAGATCATGTTCGTGCTTGAAGATGGAGATCGGAAGCACAAAGAAGAAAGGCCATATCATATCACATATTATGAATTGCATGTGATGTTAATCCTTTATGCATCTTGTATTGCTTAGTTAACGACGGTAGCACTATAAGATGATCCCTCATGCACATAAATTTCAAGTTCTAAAGTGTTCATCCTTAGTAAGCACCGTTGCTAAAGCTTGTTGTTTCGAAGCACCACGTGATGATCGGGTGTGTTAGATTCTGCATGTGTATACAACGTGAGCAAGCCAGATTTGCTCATGCGAAAGCTAAGGTTTGATATTGACGAGCCTAGCATGTACAGACATGGTCTCGGAACACGGATCACCGAAAGGTAAAGCATGAATCATATAGTAGATATGATGAACATGTCGATTGTTCGGCATTGAAGCTACATCAACTCTCGTGATGATCGGTTTTGATGTGGTGGATTTGGTTCGTGTGATCACTAAAACAATGTGAGGGATATTGTTTTGAGTGGGAGTTCACCTAGATTAATTTAACTATTAATTAGAACTCAGTTTGTCATAAACTTAGTCTAAACTATTGCAAATATGTTGTAGACCAATGGCGGCCCCTACCATCAATTTTAATGCGTTCCTAGAGAAATAAAAGTTGAAAAACAATGGAAGCAACTTCGCGGATTGGTTCCGCAATTTGAGGATTGTCCTCAATGCTAGTAATTTGACCTATGTGCTGGATGCACCGCTGGGTGACCCGCCTGCAGCTATAGCTACCGATGAAGTAAAGAATGTTTACCTCACTCAGAAGAATCAGTACTCCACAGTTCAGTGTGCTATCTTGTATGGTTTGGAATCGGAGCTTCAGAAAAGGTTTGAGAATTCAGACCCACATGATATTGTCCGTGAACTCAAACTGATATTTGAGACTCACGCGGCAGTTGAGAGCTATGAGGCTTCTGAAAAGTTCTTTAAATGCAAGATGGAAGAGGGCAGCTCCGTAAGTGAGCATGTTCTTAAGATGTCTAGGCACGCAAACAAACTCCAAAGCTTGGGTATAGTGATTCCTAATGCTTTGGGGATTTACCGTGTCCTCCAATCACTACCACCAAGTTACAAGAACTTTGTGATGAACTACAATATGCAAAGCATGAACAAGCAGTTGCCAGAACTCTTCTCCATGTTAAAATCTGCAGAAGTGGAGATCAAGAAAGAGCACCAAGTGTTGATGGTCAATAAGACCACCAAATTCAAGAAAGGCAAGTCTAAGCAAAAGGGACACTTCAAGAAGGGTGGTAAGAAAGTTACCGCACCGACGAAGAAGACCAAGGCTGGACCTAAGCCTGATACTGAGTTCTTTTACTGCAAGGGAGAAGGTCACTGGAAGCGGAATTGCCCAAAGTACTTGGCGGATTTGAAGAATGGCAACATCAAGAAGAAAGGTATATCCGATATACATGTTATTGATGTGTATCTCACTAGTACTCGTAGTAGTGCCTGGGTATTTGATACTAGTTCGGTTGCTCATATTTGTAACTCGAAACAGGTGCTGCAGAATAAACGGAAGCTAGCGAAGAACAAGGTGACAATGCGCGTAGGAAATGGATCAAAGGTTGATGTGATCGCGGTCGGCACGCTACCTCTTCATCTACCATCGGGATTAGTTTTATACTTAAATAATTGTTATTTCGTGCCTGCGTTGAGCATGAACATTATATCGGGATCTTGTTTATTGCGAGACGATTACTTGTTTAAGTCCGAGAATAATGGTTGTTTGATTTATATGAGTAATATGTTTTACGCACATGCACCTTTCATAGATGGTCTATTCTTATTGAATCTCGATAGTGGAAATACACATATTAATAACATTGAAGCTAAACGTTTGAAATTGAGTGATAACTCGACCTATATGTGGCACTGTCGTCTTGGTCACATTAGAGTGAAGCGTATGAAGAAACTCCATTCCGATGGACTTCTTGAATCACTTGATTTCGAATCCCTTGAAAGATGCGAAGCATGTCTGATGGGTAAAATGACTAAGACTCCATTTTCTGGTATGATGGAGCGAGCTACGGACTTATTGGAAATCATACATACCGATGTGTGTGGTCTAATGAGTGTAGCATCGCGCGGTGGTTATCATTATGTTCTTACCTTCACGGATGACTTGAGTAGATATGGGTATATCTATTTCATGAAACATAAGTCCAAAACTTTCAAGAAGTTTAAGGAATTTCAAAGTGAGCTGGAGAATCAACGTAACAAGAAGATTAAATTTCTACGTTCTGATCGTGGAGGTGAATATCTAAGTTACGAGTTTGGCGAGCATTTGAAGAAATGCGGAATACTTTCACAATTGACACCACCAGGAACACCACAGCGTAATGGTGTGTCCGAACGTCATAATCGAACTCTCTTGGTTATGGTTCGTTCTATGATGTCACTTACAGATTTACCGCTATCATTTTGGGGTTATGCATTAGAAACAGCCGCATTCACTTTAAATAGGGCACCATCTAAATCCGTTGAAATGACACCAGATGAATTATGGTTTGGGAAGAAACCTAAATTGTCGTTCCTTAAGTTTGGGGTTGTGAAGCCTATGTAAAGAAGTTACAACCGGACAAGCTTGAACCCAAAGCGGAAAAATGCGTCTTCATAGGATATCCAAAAGAAACTATTGGGTATACCTTCTATCATAGATCCGAAGGCAAAATCTTCATTGCCAAGAATGGATCCTTTCTAGAGAAGGAATTTCTCTCGAAAGAAGTGACTGGAAGGAAAGTAAAACTCGGCGAGGTTGTCGAACCTTCTCTCGAACTTGCGAGTAGCACAGAACCGGAAGAAGTTCCTGTGGTGCCTGCACCAATAAGAGAGGAAGCTAATGATGATGATCATGAAACTTCGGTTGTAGTTGCTACAGAACCTCGCAGGTCAACGAGAATTCGTACCACTCCTGATTGGTATGGTCCCGTTATGAGTGTCATGTTGGTGGACAACACCGATGACCCTGCGACATACGAGGAAGCGATGATGAGCCCAGATTCCAATAAATGGCAAGAAGCCATGAAATCCGAGATTGGATCCATGTACGAAAACCAAGTATGGACTTTGGTGGACTTACCGGATGGCCGGAAGGCTATCGAGAACAAATGGATTTTCAAGAAGAAAACAGATGTTGATGGTAATGTTACTGTCTATAAAGCTCGACTTGTCGCAAAAGGGTTTCGACAAATTCAAGGAGGTGACTACGATGAGACTTTCTCACCAGTAGCGAAGCTAAAGTCTGTGAGGATTTTGTTAGCAATCGCTGCATATTATGATTATGAGATATGGCAGATGGATGTCAAAACAGCGTTCCTCAATGGAGACATTGATGAAGAGTTGTATATGATGCAACCCAAAGGTTTTGTAGATCCTAAAGATGCTAACAAGGTATGCAAACTTCAACGGTCCATATATGGATTGATGCAAGCATCCCGAAGTTGGAATCAACGTTTTGATGAGGTAATCAAAAGTTTTGGTTTTATACAAACTTATGGAGAAGCTTGTATTTACAAGAAAGTGAGTGGGAGCTCTGTAGCATTCTTAATACTATATGTAGATGACATATTCTTGATTGGGAATGATGTAGACCTTCTTAATAGTGTCAAGGAATATTTGAATAATAGTTTTTTCAATGAAAGATCTTGGCGAAGCAGGTTACATATTAGGCATAAAGATTTATAGAGATAGATTGAGACGCCTAATATCATTGTCACAAAGTACATATTTGGACAAAGTTCTAAAGAGGTTTGGAATGGAAGATAGCAAGAAAGGGTTCTTGCCCATGTTGCCCAATACGACCTTGAGTAAAACTCAAAGTCCAGCAAGGGCAGAAGATAGAGAAAGGATGAGTAAGACTCCCTATGCCTCAGCCATAGGATCTCTAATGTATGCCATGCTATGTACTAGACCCGACATTGCATATGCTGTTAGTTTGACTAGCAGATATCAAAGTGATCCAGGAGTGGATCATTGGACAGCGGTCAAAAACATCCTTAAGTACTTGAGAAGAACTAAGGATATGGTTCTTTCTTATGGAGGTGATGAATAGCTCGTTGTTAATGGTTACACTGATGCTAGTCGGAAAACCGATCCGGATGATTCTAAATCACAATCTGGATATGTATTTACTTTGAATGGTGCAGCAGTTAGCTGGAGGGGTGCAAAGCAAAGTGTTGTGGCGAGATCTTCAACTGAATCGGAATACATAGCTGCTTCGGAGGCTTCACAAGAAGTGATATGGATGAAGGAGTTCATTACAGAGCTCGGTGTGGTTCCAAGTGCGCTGGACCCAATGTCTATCTACTGTGATAACATGGGCGCCATAGCCAATGCGCAAGAACCAAGGTCACATAAGAAGCTGAAGCACATCAAGCTACGTTTTTCACGCTATTCGAGAACATGTCCAAGATGGTGACATAAAGATTTGCAAAGTACACACAGATCTGAATGTGGCGGATCCGTTGACTAAACCTCTCCCGAGGGCAAAACATGACCAACACCAAACTGCCATGTGTGTTCGGTATATTACCATGTAATCTAGATTAGTTGACTCTAGTGCAAGTGGGAGACTGTTGGAGATATGCCCTAGAGGCAATAATAAATGTAGTTATTATTATATCTTTGTGTTTATGATACATGTTTACATTCATGCTATAACAGTATTAACAAGGAAACATTAATACTTGTGTGATTTGTAAACTAAAATAGAGTCCCTAGTAAAGCCTCTTTATAATACTAGCTTGTTGGTTAATAAATGATTATGGTTTCCCTATCATGAACATTGATATGTTATTAACAACAAGATCATATCGTTAGGAGAATGGTATGATGGACATACTCCTATAGATAAGCGTAGCATAAAGATCAAGTCATTTTAATAGTTCAATTGCTATATGCTTTCTGATACATAGTAACCTAATTCCTTCGACCATGAGATCATGCATATCACCATCACCGGAAGGATGCTTTGATGACATCAAACACCACACCGTAACTGGGTGGTTATAAAGGTGGCATTGAGTGTTCAAAAAGTATGGGTTGAGACACATGGATCAAGAGTGGGATTTGTCCATCCATATGACGGATAGATATACTCTGGGCCCTCTTGGTGGAATGTCATCCAATTGGCTTGCAAGCATGTGACTGCCTCACAAGGGATCACATATCACGGGAACGAGAAAAGAGTACATATCAGTAACGAGGTTGAACTAGGTATGCAGAGATACCGACGATCAAAACCTCGGATAAGTAAACTATCATGAGACAAAGGGAAATTGGTATCGTATGTAAGGGGTTCATTCGATCGCAAAGTAATCGTAGAAATATGTGGGAACCATATGAATTTCCAGATTCCTCTATTGGTTATTGTTCGGAGAAGTGTCTCGATCATGTCCGCATAATTCACGAACCGTAGGGAGACACACTTAAGGATTCAATGTTGTTGAGTAGTTATGGAATGATGAGTAAGAGACTGAATGTTGTTCGGAGTCTCGGATGGGATTCGGGATATCACGAGGAGATCCGGAATGGTCCAGAGAATAAGATTCATATAAGGAAAGTCCTGTTTCGGGGTTGGAGAATGATTCCGGTGTTTTCATCGGGAATGTTCTAGAAGGGTCCGGAAGGTCCGGCACTCCGGAGGGGAAGGGTACATGAATGTGTCATAACAAGTTGGAACGGTTGCATCATGTACTAGGTGTCATCGCTGATCAAAATAAAGGGATAAATCAAATCCTAGTTTGAAAAGTCAAACGCCAATTTGAAAAGTCAAACGGCAAGTTTGCTTGGTGGAGGGAGAGTAGGAAACCTACTTGGGGAGGAGTTCCTCTCCCTCCACCCGCCGGCCTTTGAGGCCGACTTGGGGGAGGACTCCCCTCCCCTGGTCGGCGCCCTCCCACCTATAAAAGGAGGGGCAGGGCTGCCCCTCTAGACCTACACCTTGCCCCACTAAAACCCTAGCCCTAGCCGCCGGCCCTCTTGCAGCCGCCGCCTCCCTAGGGCAAACCCTAGCCGCTGACTTGGGGCTCTCCCCTTGCCCTAGCCGCCGGCCTATCCCTCTCTCCTTGGTGCCTCTTAACCCTAGATCGCCAAGGCCTCTCTCATAGTCCACCATACTCGCTCCGGCTTAAGGCGAAGCCCTGCGAGATCTCCCCTCTACTTCCGGTACCACGCCGTCGTGCTGCCAGAATCTCGAGGAGAGTGCTACAACCACCGCTGCCTGCTGGAACAAGGGAGAGGAAGGTCTTCATCGAGTACCGAACGTGTGACCGACTGCGGAAGCCCTGCCGGAATGCAGCGCCGGAAGGATCGTCTACACGATCTTGAGATCGGCAAGAGTACGACTACATCACCCACGAGAATCCGCTCTCGTTAAACACTTTGGAATCTTCGAGGGTGAGTTATTCTATCGACTCGTTGCTACAGTCTAGTAGATAGATCTTGGCTTGTTTGTTTGTATGCGGTAGAAAATTTTTGTTTTCCATGCTACGAACCCCAACACCAACAAGTACTTTTCTTTAACGCCTTTAAGTTAGGCACAAGAAGCAAGAAGAATCAAGTATTTTCAAATGAAGAATTGCCCCTCTTGTTCCTTCATTTCTTACCTTTATTTTTTTAGGGAATATATGATTTCTTACCGGGGGAGTAAAGTGCATGATGCCTTCTCCCACGTCTATTACTGCCCCAAGGTGTTTCAGTAGAGATCTTCCAAGTGTGATATGTCCTTTGCCTACACATTCAATAAGAAGATAATCAGTAGACACAATTTTCCCTGAGATTTTGTAAACACACCTTCAGCTATTCCAATGGGTAATATAGTGGCATTGTTGGTAAGAGAGATTTCTTATCCTCCTTCAGTAAGCCCCCAAAGACTCAATGAATCAAAAATATCTTTGGGCATGAGACAAAATTTAGACATGATATCACTGCGAGCATCAAAGAGTGTAGTGTTTATTGAGACTTTAATTGTGGGAGACCAATTTGAAGGCTCAGAATTTATGGTAACATAATCATGGTAAGACCTAAGAGTGTGATAGCAACTATTCATGGAAGCAATACTGGACTCAAGATCGTTCAACCTAGCAAAAATACTTGTGAAAGAGGAATCAGACTTGCCAGGTGTATCATAGATCATGATTAATTTTCTTATAGAATCATAAGCTTCATCCTTATTACAAAGCAAAAAATCTTTTTCAGCCACAGCATCCAAAGCATATCTATAACAAAGAGCAATACCGTGGTAGAAACTATCAATAACCAAGCTAAGAATCATCTTAGGCTCAGTTTCCCTTTGTAAAGCAGAGATTCTAGACCAAGCTTCTTTGAAACTCTCTTCAATTTTTTGCTTAAAAGTAAAGATCTTTTCCATAGGTGTCACAGAGATTGGATCAAAACCAGACAAGGTAGTAACTAAGTTAGGGACTAATTTTTGTGTGTTTTCGAATAAGGCAAGCAAACTAAGCTAGACTGTTTTTTTTTGGGTTTTTTGGAAACAGGCTAACAAAACCAAGAAAAAGAAACAAAGCAAACTAAAAACAAAGTAAAGAGAAAGTAAGCGAAGGACTCCCCTAGTGAATACGTCCTTAGCCTCCCCGGCAATGGCGCCAGAAATACTTGATGGTGCTCGAGGAAGAGGTTGAAGTAGAGTCCCCAGCAATGGCGCCAACAATACTTGATGCTAGCTGGTGCCTTGTTGGTAACCCCAAGCGCAGGGTGTGAAGAGCAAGCAACAAGTTTTCACTCAGTTGAGACCGAGGTTATCGAACCAGAAGGAGGAAGGAAACGTAACACAGGTGTTGGAAGCAACATGGAAACCTGCACAACACAAACCCAAGACTTTGCCCCAATGAATCAGTGAGGTTGTCAAGCTCACCGGTTTGCTGTAACAAAGGATTAGACGTATGCTGTGGAAGGTAATGGTTTAGAGCAAGTAAACAAGTAACATTGGAAGATGTATCAATGGTAAAGATTGGACCGGGGTCCATAGTTCACTAGAGGTGCTCTCCTTAGATAAACAACATGGCATGAAGGGTAAACAAATTACTGCGGGGCAATTGACAGGAACTGAGCAAGGCATAACAATGCAATTACTAGCCAGAAAGATCCTATGAGGTTGATTGGGCAATACAACAATATACATAGACCGTAATCCAACTTCATCTATGACTAGAAGTCCACCTTCAGGTTATCATCCGAACCCCCTCCAGTATTAAGTTGCAAGCAACAGACAACTGCTTTAAGCAAAGTGTGTAAGGTAAACAGTCCACATGTTCCATGAACTATAGACCATTGTTTTCTCCCTAGTAGCAACAGCACATCTATAACTGATGAGATTATTGGTCACTTCCCTTGGAAACTAGAGGCATGAACCCACTATTGAGCATAAATACTCCCTCTTGGAGTCACTAGCAACTACTTGGCCAAGATAACCACTAGCAACGGAGAGCATGCAAGATCACAAACAACACCGACATGATAGAATCATAAAGATAGAACCATTAATCAAACCAACATAATAATCTCAATATCCATCGGATCCCCGCAAACACAACATGCATGATTACAAATAGATTAGATCTTGATCATGAACGGAGCTCACAAGATCTATACATGAAAACACAAAGGAGGAGATACAACCATCTAGCTACTACATGGATCCATAGTCCAAGGTGGAACTACTCACAAATCATACCGGAGAGAAGGCCTCTAGGATGATCTCCCCTCTGGCAGGGTGCCGGGAAGAGCTTCAGATCCCCCCGATCTTGGGACGATGGTGGCGGCGGCTACAGACGGTTTCGTGGAATATTGATCAGGTACTCAGAGTTTCTACATCAGGGGCTTCTTATAGGCGAAGGGGGATACCGAGGCGGCCGCCAGGGCGGCTAAACCCTAGCCAGGCGCGGCCTAAGGTCCACCCCCGCCTGGGGGGTCTGGCCCCTCTGGCCGGCCCCTTGGGCTCTCCTCTAGACTTCTTGTTCCCCACGGAAAGTTATTCACTTTTTCCTTCGTCCCATCCAATTTCGAGAATATTTCTTTACTAACTTTTCTGAAACCAAAAACAGCAGAAAACAGGCATCTGGCACAGTTGCAACTTGTTAATAGGTTAGTACCAAAAACATGTAAAAAGCACCTCAAAGTGTGGACAAGTAAAGCAAAGTAGATACAAAACAAGCATGGAGCGTCAAAAATTATAGATACGTTTCCAACGTATCACTCAGCGAATTCCCTGGGAACTCCTGGCATGTCCGCAGGACACCAGGCGAAAATTTCCCAGCGCTCGCGAAGGAATTCGACGAGCGCGCTTTCGTATGCGGGACTCAGGTCGTTGGTGATTAATGTCGTCTTGGAGGCGTCCGTTGGATGAACCTGCACCTTCTTTGTGTTGACTGCGGAGTCGAACGACATGTCGGGTGCGTTTTGCCTGGTGACTGGGGGTGCCCCGTTGTCCGTCACCTCCCTAAGTCTTGTGAGCTCCTCCTGCATGCCGAACGATTGAGAGATTTTGTTGAAGTCTCTGTCACAGTTGTCTGACCTGGTGAAGCTTCCTGGGACGGTGATGATGCCCCTAGTTCCTGGCATCTTTAGTATCAGGTACACATAGTGTCGTACTTCCATGAATCTTATGAATTCCATGTGCCTGAGTATGGCGTGGTACTGTGATGGCCAGTCCACCACTTTGAACTCTAGGCGCTCATGCCTGAAGTTTTCAGGCTTGCCGAAGATGACGTCGAGCCTTATCTTGCCCAAGGGGTATGACCTTCCTTGGGACTATGCTATGGAACGTCGTGTCCGACTGCTCCAGGCTGCACCGCAGGATCCACATCGCTCCAAGTGTGCTGGCGAACATCAGGTTGATGCCATTGCCGTCGTCCATGAAGACGTGGCTCATATCGAATCCCCCGATCTGTGCCTCGAGCACCAGGGAAGAGTGACCTGGGCGAGGGATATCGTGTGGGTGATCCGACGGTCAAACATGATGCAGGACTCCGAACCGCTGAGGTACTCAGGTATGGCTGGTGGGGAGGTCACGGCCAGGTTGACTTGGCGGGTGATTTTCTTCTACACCCCGTTGGTTGGACGCCCCTTCTGGATCATCAGGGCCCCTTTCGATGGAGGGTATCCATCTGCACCATTATTCGGTGCTGGTGCGACCGGCGGCTGGTGAAGGAGCTCTGTGGGCGATGGCACCTGGAGCGGGTGCGAATCCAGGATTCACCGTCTGGCGCCGAATTTGGGTGAGGCCCTCACTAAGCTTCTGGAACTCCCGGTAGTCCTTGAGCATGTGGTTGGACTTCTTCTTACCATCTTGTTTGTCGATTTAGAAGTGGATGGTGCAGGGACCAGACATCTTGTCGTATGCCGAAGGCTCGTCGTCGTGGTTGCGACGTTGCCACGTTTGCGTGGGTCGTCCGTCGTCGCGGTAGTTGCTGCTGCGATATCCGCTGTTGCGGTTTCCATCGTCACGGCGATCGGCGTATCCATCCGCAACCATGTCGACTCCATCGCAATCATCGTAGGCGCGCGATCTTCTCTTGATGTGGCGCTCGCGCCTGCGGCCGAAGTCGTCTTTTTCATCCGAATGTGTTCGGTTGACAGAATCCTCGCCATCTGCCCAGCGGTTGGCGATGTCCATGAGGTGATCAAGGGTTTTGGTCTTGACGCGCCCGAGCTCCTCCTTGAAATCTGGGCGCCTGGCACCATCCTTGAAGGCGTCGATTGCTCTTTCTTTGGAGATATTTGCGGCTGAATTCTTGATGTGAGACCAACGTAGTATGTACGAGCGAATGTACTCGTTGGTTCGCTGGGTGCAGGCCCGCAGCTCTTCGATTGAGGCTGGCCTCTTGCTAGTGCCTTTGAAGTTGTGGATGAAGCTGTATGCCAGCTCTTCCCATCTTCGTATGGAGCCAGAGGGTAGTCTGCTGAGCCAAACCCTGGCCGCGCCTGTCAGCTGCAGCTAAAGGCACTATAAGGCAACGCTCTTGTTCCCGCCATGGAGCTTGACGAACAACAGATGATCGTCGAGCCAAGCTGTTGGTTCCTTAGTACCGTCGAACTTCGGGTTGTCCGAAGGTATCTTGAAGTTTCTCGGCATCCGCGATTGCCGAACGGATCTACTGAAGCATCTGGATCCGCACAATTCTCCATTGTCCTCCTCCTCGGACTTAGTCGAGCACGCACTCTTAGCATGTGATTTATCGATCTTGCGCTAGATGAGCTCACTACGAGCATCGTAGTTGCTGTTGTAGCGCCGTGGGCTCTGACGGCGTCGGGGCAGGTCATGCTCCTCCTCGTGAGATGAGGGTGTGCGGCTTTGAGCGAACTTGACCGCGGCATTCTTCTTTGGCTCCACAGGAGTTCCGTCATGGAGCGCGACTCCGACGAGTCTGAGGCCTGCTAGCGCAGACTTGTGTATTGCATTCTTCGGGTCACCTGCTGGAGGCAGATTGGACGCGAGGTAAGTGGTGGCCTCCATGATTGCAGCATGTGGCGTTTTTGGCATGACGTTGTCTTGTGAGTCCATCGTCAAGAAGGACATGTCGAGGGCCCTGGTGACCTCGCGCCGCGTGACAGGGTCCATGCGCTCCAGGCAGGGGCGGTACTTGTTGGCATTATTGCCATGCGAGGAGGAGCCGACAACAATGGAGAGCGCACCTAGCCGTGTGCTTAACTCTGCGGCTGCTTGCTTGCACTTTTTGAGCTCCTCCTGCAGCTTCACCTGCCGATTGTGATCATCGATCAGGAGCCCGTGGTAGGACATCAGCAGGTCACGAGTGGCATCCATAGGTAGGATTTTATTGCCTTGCATGGCTTCGCATGCTTTTTGCCAGCCTTCCTCGTTGAGGTTGATCTGGTCATAGGCGCGATTGCTGCCCTCAGTGGCTCTAGCCGCCCTGTTAGCTGGGTTTCCCTCGTTCTCGATCTGGGGGTTGGGCGGTGCATTGGGAGGGATGGCACCCAAACCTAGCGGTGGATCGGTTCCATTTTTGACGTCACCACTATGGATGTCGGCGCACAGGTAGCGCTCATGGAGTGGGTCGCTGTTGCCATAGCTCTTAGATCTAGAACCGTAGGTTCCTTCATCCAACGGGGGACAGCACAGATCGGAGTTACAACTGTTTCTGTCATCCGAATCGCCCGTCATCGACGTAGGCAGGGCGTCGATGGGTGGGACCCATGAAGTGGGCCTGATGGATGGTAGTGGCACCCGCTCTGGGAGGCGGAGGGTCACGGTCTGCCCCGCCTGAAAGCAGAAGCTCCCGAACAACATCTCGAGCCCTTCGCCTACGGACTCGAAATCTTTCAGGGTGGCCGGTGAGTCGGCGCTGAAGTGGACGGTGCCGAAGAGGAGGTGACTCTCTATCACCGAGGAATCATAGATCGCTCCGGACGGAACCGTCACGACCGCACGATCAGCGTCCCCGCTTCCCATAGACGGCACCAATTGACGAGGGTTCGACTCGTCAATGCCCATTGTTATGAACTTGGGTTTCGAGAAGATGGGGATGCTGGAAGAGTCGGAATGGTTAACAGGCAAGCAACACGGAGACACAAGGTTTACCCAGGTTCAGGCTGCCGGAGAGAAAAACCTACTCCTTGTCTATTCTTGATTATGGTGGAACTGAAGGTTACAGGGTGCGCAGATGCAATCTGGCGTGGAAGTGTGTGTACGAGGTGTTGAGGATCCTTCTTGTCGTACCCTCCTAGCCTTTATATAGATAGGCCAGGTCTCGGGATAGGTCAGTCGGTTACAGATTAGGGTTGATACCCTTTGAAATTCTATCTAATCTAGACTTGTCCTCCAAGGAGTCGAATTCGCCACGGGCTTGGGCCACCCGAAAACTTCCTGAGCTGTAAATCCTCGTGTGGGATTTTATTGGGCTGGACCGGGTATACCAATGTTGTACACCCGTATGGTATATTCATGTCAGATACAATGCAGCCTTAGGCCAATGACGGGAATCCACGGGTTGAACCCGTGGGTTCAGACTGAATTTTGCATGTGGAGCGGTGTGGTTGTGGGTGGAACAATCATTCTCTGTGGGACAGTTTGGATTAACGAAATACAAAATTAGTCTAAACAAGGTTGGCTAATTAGATTAATTGTATGCGGTGGGAGTGGTTTTGGGGTGGATTCGGCCCAATTCTCAGCTCGAGTCCATGCCAAACAACCATATAGACTGTAAAAAATGAAGTAGGATCCATGTACACATTTTAACAATCCAAGGAACCTAGGTTTACCAAGTCATGCTTCTTCACTAGTGGAAACGAGGCTTTTCGTTGATCTTGGAAAAGGGCTTTAACACCGGTTCTTCTACGAACCGGTGTTAAAGGGGGGGCCGTACCAGCGTGGCCCGTGCGGCAATAAAGGAGCCCCCCCTTTAACACCGGTTCGTGCCACGAACCGGTGTTAAAGGACCCTGCAACAGTGGCCCGCGCAGCCCCCCCCCCTTTAACACCGGTTCGTGGCATGAACCGGTGTTAAAGGGGGGCTATATAAGACACCACCGCATCCCACACACCCCACTCTTCCATTTTTTCACTATCTCATTTTGGATCCTAGCAAGAGGGTGTGAAGAGTGCTAGTTTGTGTTTTTTTCATATGCACAAGAGGTGTTCGGTGAAATGCCCGAGAGCTCAAAATAAGTTTTCTCGTTGCTCTTTCCTTCTCGGTCGAGGTCGGCAACTATCCTTTCATGTGTCATTGATGTACTATATATATAAATGGTCATCTCCCTATTAATTTTTGATATATACTACATATTAATGCAGATGAACCGGCAATGGATGTACGGTGACCGCCGCACTTCCGAGTACATTACGGGCCTCCAAAATTTCATCGTTGTGGCTAATGCAAACCGTGGTCACAATGGTTTTATGTGTTGTCCGTGTGTTCACTGTCAGAACAAGAAAGACTACTCAAATACCAGAACCATTCACGCCCACCTGCTTCGATCTGGTTTCATGCCCAGCTATAATTGTTGGACCAAGCACGGAGAAAAAGGGGTTGTGATGGAAGACAACGAAGAAGAAGAGGATGATGACAACTATCATAATATGTATCCTGAATATGATGATACTGCAACGGGGGTAGATAATGAAGATCAAGAGGGAGCAGATGGGCCCGCTGATGACGATCTTGGTCGGGCCATTACTGATGCAAAGGAAGAATGTGAAACTGAAAAGGAGAAGGAGAAGCTGGAGCAGATGTTAAAGGATCACAAAACATTGTTCTATCCAACGTGCGAAGATGGCCACAAAAAGCTAGGTACCACACTGGATTTGCTACAATGGAAGGTAGAGAACGGTGTGACTGACAGCGCATTTTCAAAGTTGTTGGTAAAAATGAAGAATCTTCTTCCAAGAAATAATGAGTTGCTCGACAGTACATACCAAGCAAAGAAGGTTGTCTGCCCTCTAGGATTAGACGTGCAGAAGATACATGCCTGCATTAATGACTGCATCCTCTACCGCGGTGAGAAGTACGAGAATTTGGATGCATGCCCGGTATGCACTCACTGCGGTATAAGATCAGACGAGACGATCCTGGCGATGTTGAGGGCGAGGCCCCTAGGAATAAGGTTCCCGCCAAGGTTATGTGGTATGCTCCTATAATACCATGGTTAAAACGTCTCTTCAGAAATAAAGAGCATGCCAAGTTGTTGCGATGGCACATGGAAGACCGTAAGAAAGACGCGATGTTGAGACACCCCGCTGATGGGTCACAGTGGAGAAAAGTCGAGTGAGAGTACCCGGACTTCGCACGTGACGCAAGGAACTTAAGGTTTGGTCTAAGTACTGATGACATGAATCCTTTTGGTGAGCAGAGCTGCATTCACAGCACCTGGCCTTTGACTCTATGTATCTATAACCTTCCTCCATGGTTGTGTATGAAGAGGAAGTTCATTATGATGCCAGTGCTCATCCAAGGCCCGAGGCAACCCGGCAACGACATTGATGTGTACCTAAGGCCATTAGTTGAAGAACTTTTACAATTGTGGGCCAAACCAGGTGTACGTATGTGGGATGAGCACAAAGGAGAGCCATTTGACCTACGAGCATTGCTTTTCGTAACCATCAATGATTGGCCTGCTCTTAGTAACATTTCAGGGCAGACAAACAAGGGATACAATGCATGCACACACTGTTTAGATGAGACTGAAAGTGTATATTTGGATAAATGTAAGAAGGTTGTGTACCTAGGGTATCGCCGATTTCTTCCGAACCTGCATCTAGTAAGAAAGAAAGGCAAGCATTTCAAATGTCTGGCAGAACCCCGGAGGAAGCCTGTCCTCCGTACCGGTGAGGAGGTATTTGGTATGGTCAAGGACCTAGAAGTAATCTTTGGAAAAGGTCCTGGCAGTCTATCTGTTCCGAATGACGATGCCGGACACGCTCCCATGTGGAAGAAGCAATCTATATTTTGGGACCTACCCTATTGGAAAGTCTTAGAGGTCCGCTCTTCAATCGACGTGATGCACGTGACGAAGAATGTTTGCGTGAACCTGCTAGGCTTTCTAGGAGTGTATGGGAAGACAAAAGATACACCGGAAGCACGGCAGGACCAGCAACGTCTGAAAGCCCCTGAAGAGCCTATGCATCCTGAGAATGAGATGGGTAAACGATGCCACTTAACTCCTGCCAGCTACGCTCTTACCAAAGCAGAGAAGGAAATCTTTTTTGAATGTCTGAGCAGTATCAAGGTCCCGTCTGGCTTCTCGTCGAATATAAAGGGAATAATAAATATGGCAGAGAAAAAATTTCAAAACCTGAAGTCTCATGACTGCCACGTGATTATGACACAATTGCTTCCGATTGCATTGAGGGGGATTCTACCTGAAAATGTTCGAGTACCCATTGTGAAGCTATGTGCATTCCTCAATGCAATATCTCAGAAGGTAATCGATCCAGAAAGCCTACCAGGGTTACAAACAGATGTGGCCCAATGTCTTGTCAGCTTTGAGTTGGTGTTCCCACCATCTTCTTCAATATTATGACGCATCTCCTGGTTCACCCAGTAAAAGAGATTGCCATTCTCGGTCCTGTATTTCTACACAATATGTTCCCCTTTGAGAGGTACATGGGAGTCTTAAAGAAATATGTTCATAATCGTGCTAGGCCAGAAGGAAGCATCTCCAAGGGCTATGTAATAGAGGAGGTCATTGAGTTCTGTGTTGATTTTATTTCTGACCTTAAGGCGATTGGTGTTCCAGAATCACGGCATGAGGGGAGACTGCGTGGAAAAGGCACCCTAGGATGTAAAGCAATGATATGTAGGGACGGGCATTCTCTCAATCAAGCACACTACACGGTTTTACAAAGATCTATCTTGGTTGCCCCGTATATCAATGAACACAAGAATTTAATACGCCTCAAACACCCGGGGCAGTCTGATGAATGGATGAACACATGGCGAGTTTTGGTGGCTGGCTGCAAAGACTTCTCATGAATAACACCACAGTTGGGGATCAGCTGTACTTGTTGGCCAGGACACCATCTTCGACTGTATGTACTTTCCAAGGGTACGAGATAAATGGGAATACATTTTACACGATAGGCCAAGATAAAAAGAGCACCAACCAAAATAGTGGTGTCCGCTTCGATGCAGCAGAAGACAATGGGCAGAAGACCACGTATTATGGGTTCATAGAGGAGATATGGGAACTTGACTATGGACCTAATTTTAAGGTCCCCTTGTTTCGATGCAAATGGGTCAAGCTAACAGGAGGAGGGGTTGAAGTAGACAAGAAGTACGGAATGACAACGGTGGATCTCAACAATCTTATGAAGGTAGACAAGAACTTAGACGAACCATTCGTCCTAGCAAATGATGTGGCTCAGGTTTTCTATGTGAAGGACATGTCCTCCAGACCAAAAAAAAAGAAAAAATATGCAAACGAATACATCATATGATGAGCCAAAGCGTCACATAGTTATTTCAGGGAAAAGAAACATCGTGGGAATCGAGGACAAGACAGACATGTCAGAAGATTATAATAAGTTTGATGAAATTCCGCCCTTCACAGTGAAAACTGACCCAAGCATTCCGTTAAGTAAAGAAGATGCTCCATGGTTACGTCTGAAGCGATCATAAGGAAGGACATATGCCAAGAAGTTCATGCTCATATTATGTAACTCTAGTTCATGTTTTTAATATTAATACATGTCTTGAGTGTTAGTCTTGTTTTGTGGATGGACCGGGACTATGAGAAGAAGTTGTCCCGATTCGTACTTACCATTAAGATCTAACCTCCAAACGCGTGCGGTCACATATTAGGGAGTGCCTCTATGACCAGTTTCTTAGAGATGCCGGAGGACTGGGCTCCATCGGCATCTCCCTGAAACTGGCCGTAGTGGTGTCCCTGCTCTCGAAAACCATCTTGCAGCTTTGTAACTTCTCTAACTAGATCAATACACCTGGGAGCTAACTAATTTCACATATTAGGGAGTGCCTCTATGACCAGTTTCTCGGAGATGCCGGAGGACTGGGCTCCGTCGGCATCTCCCTGAAAGTGGCCGTAGTGGTGTCCCTGCTCTCGAAAACCATCTTGGAGATGCCTCAAACTGGCTGGAGGACTGGACTCACAAGGATGCCTATTTATAGTACAAGCAGCTCGACATAGTGTCGACACTTACGAAATAATGTCGACACTCACCCCTATTATTAGTGCTGACTCGTGTTTTGTCCTGGTTGGTGTCTCCAACCGGGACTAAAGGTTCATATTTACTCCCAGTTGGTGACACCATCCGGGACAAGGTACACGCCGCACGACATAATGTCAACACTCACCCCTATTATTAGTGCTGACTCGTGTTTTATCCCGGTTGGTGTCTCCAACCGGGACTAAAGGTTCATCTTTAGTCCCGGTTGGTGACACCATCCGGGACAAGGTACACGCCGCACGACATAATGTTGACACTCACCCCTATCATTAGTGCTGCCTGGCCCAACCTGAAATCCCTCCAACCGTCCCATTTTTAGAACAATGTCCCGCCATTTTTTCCCGCCATTTTTCTTCCCGCCATTTTTCTTCCCGCCAGTTCTTCCCTCCAGTTCTTCCCGCCAGTTCAGTATTTATATATGTAGGGTTGGCCTCCATTGTCATTGCACATCTCTAGACTCATATCTGCAACCTCATCACTCTTTCCCATGGCTTCCACCGTAGCACTAACCCCCAGGGAGGCGGAGGCGCTTTGCGCCTCGAACTACCCCTGCCCGCCGGGCTACTATGTCCCCGTCGGCTGGATGCTGGGCGTCGGAGGCATGCCGGTTCCTCCTGTCCCTCTAGGTGTGGCGCGCCGGATGGCCATCACGAACCACTACTACTTCGAGCTCACGCCAGAGCAGCGGAGGAATCCCATATGGCATCGCGACTATTTCCCTACTTGGGAAGCCTTCTTCGTGGATCGGCGTGAGAGGGCGCTCGCCAGGCACGAGGAGGACGGCCCACCTCCTCCTAACTTCAACGAGGCCGGCCTTCGGCTATGGTGGCGCGGTCGGACTCTCCAGAGCGTCATGGCCTATGACACTGCCGCCGACTCTAACCCCCGTCTGCGCTACCCTCAAGTCCAGCCCACGCGTGCTCAGCCTTCAAGGTTCAATTACGGCCATATTGTTATGGCTAGAATCAAGGCATAGTTTCTGATAATATGGCCATATTGTGCATACATGTGCATCATGGCATGGCAAACAATGTTGCAAGAGGAAGTTTTCCTTTTTATCGCACCAAAAAGGCATTTTCCATTTTCCGAGCATAAAAAACGGACGGTTTTGTGAAGCAACTACCAAATGGCTAATTCAAAAAACCACCAACACATTTTACAAAAATACTAGACCACCTTATATGGACAATGTACCAACAGGGGGATCTGAAACCTTTCCGTCCACCTCTGGTGAAAAAGACAAATTCCTGCCGAATCGGTAGGAAGTGGGTCAGATATGAACTACAGGTACATGATACGATGCTCATGATTTTTTACAAAAATCATTTTTACGTTCACAATATGCTATTTTATCAAAAAAAACAAGGCAAGTTGAGCGAGGCTTGGCCCCGAGCTAAGAATCATCATGCTCGTTGTTCGACAAAGTTTGTCGATGGTTTAAAACGGGGATAAAAAATAAAAAAAGATCGAAACAGTGTGAAACCTTCGCGTGGTGTTATATTATGTGACATAGTTAGAAGGAAAAATCTCAAACTTAGTATATTGATTATGTCTCAAAAAAAACCTTCACAAAATGACATATCTCATTCGAGGTTTCTTGGCTTTCGGGTCAAATGACCAATGTTATGGCTAGAATCAAGGCATAGTTTCTGATAATATGGCCATATTGTGCATACATGTGCATCATGGCATGGCAAACAATGTTGCAAGAGGAAGTTTTCCTTTTTATCGCACCAAAAAGGCATTTTCCATTTTCCGAGCATAAAAAACGGACGGTTTTGTGAAGCAACCACCAAATGGCTAATTCAAAAAACCACCAACACATTTTACAAAAATACTAGACCACCTTATATGGACAATGTACCAACAGGGGGATCTGAAACCTTTCCGTCCACCTCTGGTGAAAAAGACAAATTCCTGCCGAATCGGTAGGAAGTGGGTCAGATATGAACTACAGGTACATGATACGATGCTCATGATTTTTTACAAAAATCATTTTTAGGTTCACAATATGCTATTTTATCAAAAAAACAATGCAAGTTGAGTGAGGCTTGGTCAGATTCAAGTGTATACAAAAGATGCGGCATTTAAATATCCAATCAATTCAAAAATGTTAATACAAAAGATGCGGAATTAAAATATGATTTGCTCTAATAAAATAGGGTTAGATTCCTTTTTAGATGCTTAATATTTCTTATGTTCAAAGTTTTAGGATTTGACAATTTATTTTTGTTTGAATTGAATAATCAAAATTTATATGTAAGTGTTTTAATCATTTTGAAAATTTTCATGTAAAGTAAATATAAAATGTTTTTACATGAATGGATAGATATTATTTTTCTGAAAATTATGATATATTATTCATATTTTTCTGAGTTGAAATGAAAAATATATGAATTTTCTAAATTCATATCCTATTTTTTGAATTAAAAATGCCCCTTTAATGCATGAAATAAATGCCCCCCCCTTTAACACCGGTTCCATACACGAACCGGTGTTAAAGGGGGGGCGCATTTATTACGTTACGCGCGCGCACCCCCCCCCCCTTTAACACCGGTTCGTGGCTGGAACCGGTGTTAAAGGGGGGGGTGGATGTTAAATGCACGCGCGAAACGAATTCCCCCCCCCTTTAACACCGGTTCCAGCCCCGAACCGGTGTTAAAGGGGGGGTATTAAATGCGCCTTCCCCTTCCTTTCTTCCCCCCAGAGCCAGATCGAACCGCCCGCCGCCGCGCACAGAGAGCAAAACAAAGAGCAGAGAGCAGCCGCGCCGGCGCCGTCCAGCCCTCGCCGTCGGAGCCGCCGCCCTCGCCCTCGCCGTCGGAGCCGCCCTCGCCCTCGCGCGCGCCAAGACCGCCACCGCCACCACGCGCGCGCCACCGAAGCCGACGACGACGCCAGCGCCTACAAGACCCCCACCGACGCCGTCATGCTCGTGGTGAGGAGCTCTGTTTCCTCCTTTGGCGGCGGTGTGGAGCTCGCGCGCGCGGTGGCGCCGCCGGCCGGCACTCAGTGGAGCTCGCGCGGTGGCGCCACTCCGTCCACGCCTCTGCGTCGTTCGAGGAAGCAGGCGGCCGGCAGTCGTCGGCGGCGCCCCGGTGCGGCCTGGCACGGCCGCACGGGCGGGTCTCTATTTTTTTTGACAGGTCTCTGTTACTTATTTGTAGTGAAACTTTGTAGAAAGAAATGACATTAAAACAAGATGAATAGACTTTGAATCAATCCGATTAGAAATAGAGAAATAAACCATGGGCATATATTTATCTCAACTACTACATTTGTACTCCATCCGTCCACAAATATTGACCATCATTTGGTGAACAATGTGGGGAATATGTGTGATGTATAAAAGATATAGTCGTGTATTCATATTTGAGTAAAGTTTCTGATGTTGTAACATCGATAATATTGTTTACTTAGTGTTGGTGAACTTGATGGTCAAAATCAGGAAACTCGAAACTAAGATGGCATGTAATTATGGAGGGAGTAGTAGTATAGATAGGGTGTCAATCGGGGCGGGTTCGCGGGCAACATAGTTTCACCGGCTAATATAAATTGTACTACATGCATAGATTAAAACTTGTATACAAATTGGACTACGGGTAGGTGTAGCTGTCTGAGACTAAATAATTGTCCGCAAACCCGCCCCACTTGTATACAAACTTGCATCCTGCCAACGTTACCCTCTTGGGGGTGTCGTTGTGGAGCTCTGACTCATCCTGATTAGGGTTTGGACCCCTCGAAACTCGTTTAAAATGATCAAGCATCCTTAGGGTTTCAATTTCATTTGTGTATTTATTTGTGTATTTTTGTATGAATAATATGTATATTTGTGTATGAATCCAAGTCCACTTGAATGTTTACACTCTTACTCTAGATAATATTATTGTTTTAGAAACTATGGATCCACTTAGTAGAAACCTTGAAGAAGAAGAAATAATGGAGAACATTATTGATGAGGACACCTCACAATATCTGAACTTGGAGGGACATGATGACAGCTCAAGTAGTCATGAAGAAGATGAAGACTCCGGTGAACGCAATTTAGTGATTACAAAGTCCGGCGAGGTATATGCATTGATTAAGCCTCTGCTGACTTCCACCAACAATCTTCTTCTACATGTATTAACTAACACTTCTTTCTTCTTTTAGCCCTCTGGATCGACCAGCCAGCAACCATCTTCTTCTATGAAAAAGAGCAAGCGAGGCGCCAGCCATCGGTTGAAAGATCGTGCAAAGTTCACGATCGAAGCAGTCCGTGTTGATGGCAGGCCGATGGAGCCCAAGAAGGCCGCAGACAATTTTGTACGTCAGGCTGGAGTTCTTGTTAGGGACCAAATCCCAATCATAATTGAAAATTGGAATAAGCCAAAGAAGGGCGACGGTACCTTTGTCGATGAAAGATCCAAAGAAACTCTTTGGAATTCGTTGTTCGTAAATTTCACCCTTCCGCCAGAGGAGGATGAAAACAACCCGGTTATAAAGGAAAAGGTCAAAGAGTGGACTCTAAAGAAGATGGCTGACGCTTTCCGCAACTGGAAGACAAAATTGAACAAATTTGTCAAAGCTGGCGAGACTCCAAATTTCGAAGACGCATATTTTGCGAAGATAAGACCTCACTGGCCCGAATTTGTGACATATAAAAAGGTGCTATAGCTAAAAAGAGGTCAGAAACCAATACGCTTAATGCCCAGAAGAAGGAATATCACCAGAGGACGGGGTCAGGTGGCTACATATCTCAGAGGCCTAAGTGGGAGGAAGTTGAGAAGGCCCTGCGCGCTAGAGGGATCACACCCCAGACAGATGGGTGGGACCTACGTGCAAAGACTTGGTTCTACGGAATCGGGGCAAGGTTGGACCCAGAAACAGGATTGTGTATCTTCCCAACCCTCCTTGCCAAACCCGTCACTGAACTCATCACGGCATACGAGGAAACATCCGCCAGGACCTTCCATCCCGACAGAGAGAATGACCAGCTCACACGCGTCATCGGTAAAAAAGAACACCCTGGACATGCACGAGGCACAGGGGGTATGACGTGGAAGGATGGGTTTGCCGAGTGGAGCGACTCTTACAGATGGCGCGGCAGAAAAGAAAAAGAGCATACAAAGTGGATGACACAGATAGAACATGCACTTGTGGCGCTGCAGGCGCAAGTGAATGCACAACAGAGCCATCAAGCTACCGGCCCATCTCAGCGGCACGAAGAGCCTGCATTGGAAGCTGCCGGCGGCCTAGACTCTGCGCGGAAAAGCAGCGTGGCTTCCACGGAGAACGTGTAGCCCACTCTTGAAATGGCGGGTCCTCGATACCCCGTGGATGAGATCATGGAGAGCAAACACGCTGAGCTGCATGTGAGATTAATGGGCTTATCCATTAAGGTGGCTGTCGGCTAAGCCTTACCTCCTGTAGCTGGTGGAACTTACCACTGCCGACCGGATTCCAGATGGCTATGCTATTGTCAGGGTGGATGAGGTTGTGAAGGAATATGAGGAAGCACAGCTTGACCATGCTACAGGTGAAGGGGAAACTCAACTCAAATTTGCAGTGAAAACAACCATTCTTTGGAAGAAGGAACACATCGTGCTTCCAAATTGGAGGCCACTGGCACCCCCGCCGTTTCCGCAGCGTCAGCAGTCTGAGCGGCTTCAGCTATCTCCTGCGCGGCAGCCATCTCCGGCGCTTCAGCCATCTCCTGTGCGGCAGCCATCTCCGGCCCGTCAGCCATCTTCGGTGCTTCAGCCATCTCCGGTGCTTCAGCCATCTCTTCAGCGTAAGCGGAAGAGCACTGCCACGAAGAGCATCAGTAGCACTGCCACAAAGAAATCCGCAGGAAACCGTACGCCAAAGAGTTCAAAAAACTACGTCCCACAGCCTTCCGCCAAGCCATTGCCGGTTTTACCGTGGAATCGCAGCGACGAGGAGACCAATAGGATCTCGGAAGAAGAGGTCAAGAAATTCTTTGCACCTAGACGGGTCAAGCCAAAGGAGAAAATAGATCCGGCGGTGGTGGAGAAGTTTTACAAAAATCTTTTGTAACCTGAAACCCCACTTGTGCCGGACTACGAGCGCCAGATTTTGAAGGCGGATGCAAGGCGCCATAGGGAGACTGAAAGTAGCAGTCGTGAGGCACCCCAGAAAATAGTTCCCATCCTCGGAGAGCAGGAAAACCAATCATGCGCCCCGCTCCAAATGTTCGACACACGGGACGCTCCTCCCGTAAATGATTACGAGGCAGAGCTACAAAGAAAAGGCCAATGAGATGGGGATGACTTACATTGCATACTTGAACATCATGGGAGACAACTTGCCCAAATGCGATGCCAACCCCATATAGCCATGGAAGTATGGAAAGAGTGACATGCTACTCGGTAAGAGCATCTCCACTCGCCACCCACGAGGCCGATTCGGACGCCGAATTTCGGTCCGGACGCTAAAAATTGGCCCAGTCGCGTACCCAAGGACCTGTTTTCGGTTGGATTTGGGCCAATTTTGGTCCGGACTACCCAGGCCGAACCCAGGTTTTTGGGTACGCCCTGGGAAGGCCAGACTCAGCGAGTTCGACGAAAAAACGAAGCGGCACGTGGACCCGCCTAGTCAGCAACAGAAACCGAGTCGTCGTCATCCTCGGAACCACGCGGCGACCGCCGGACATTAACTGTTCGTCGCGTCGGCCACGCGTCACCAATTTACGGTGCCACCGTCGCCGCCTCGGCTCCCGCGATGGACCGACGGGCACTAACTTCCCGCCGTTTCTCCTTTTCTCGCCCTCGCCGCTACACACCTCCCGCCCTAGCCGCCAAACCTCGGCCTTTATAAGCCGTACCCCTCGCCGGAGATCTCCACACTCTCTCACAGCTCCCCCACCCACAAGGCCAAACTCCGGCGAACCCTCTCTCATTGTTTTTCCCTTCCTAGCCATGGCCGAACGGTACCCCGGTGATGGAGCTGCGGCGAACGGCTTCGGCCGGCGCACCCTGCAGGCCTGGGAGGCGCGCCTTCTGCACGACGCCGGCTATATGGCTCCGCCGGACACAGGAAGATGAGTGCCGGCGGCATCCCTGTCCCGCAGGCGCCGACACAGGAGGAGCTGCCGTACGATGTGCAAGAGTACATCAACGGCATGGACGAGCCCGCCGAAGCTGAGAGCGCCGAAAACCTCCTATACTAGGAGCAGTTCTTCGCGGACCGGCGCAAACAGGAGCTCGCCCGCCACGAGGAGCCACCGAACGAGTCGCCACCGAAGCGCAACAACTCAGCTGGCCGCCGGCATTGGTGGAGCGCTCCAGGTCGGACGCTCGCGGCGGTGATGGAGCACATCAACCGCGGGAACACGCCGCCGCTCGGCTTTCCGCGCACACCGATGCCGGCGGCCAGGTCGGGCCGGCGCCCTCCGCCGAACTGGATGCCGAGGAGGATGTCGAGCATGAGCTCGTCCTCCTCCGCGTCGGCATCCCACTCCTCCGGCTCGGCGCCACTGCGCACGCCGGCGGCAGTCAAGCGCGAGGCGGAGTCGCCTGTGCGCTCACCGCCGCGGACGCGCTCGTGCAGCATCGTCATCGGCGAGCCGCGTACGACAGCGCCGCCAAACAGCCGCCTGCGTCTCCGCCGCCCCAAAACAGAAGACTCGGCACTGGCCGAAGACGCCTCCTTGAAGATGGTGCTGGAGCAGTCGCTCCGCGACACCGCGCCGCAGACGTCGCAGCCTCCGCCGGTGGAGCCCTCCTCGCCGAACATCCTGTAATGGTCCAGAAAGGACTGGGAGCAGGCGGAGCGGCAGCGCATCCTTGGCCTGCAGCAACAAGCTGAGGAGGAGGCCGCCCAGCGACGGGCCTTGGCCAGGCGTGAGGTCGCCTACCAGGACGCCCCACTCTATGTCTTAGACGACGAGGAGGACGAAGGCCCGTCCTACCAGCCCTGGAGGTTCGGCGACCCAGGCCAGGGGAGCTCCCGCCAGAACCAGCCGCCGAGCGACGAGGACGATGATGGCGGCGAGGATGACGGCCGCGCCGACCATGGCTACACGGTGTTCTATAGAAACTTCGGCCTGTAGAACGGCGAAGTCACCGGTGGAGGCCACGGCGGGCCTTTTATTTTAAGTTTATTATGTAGTAGTTTAGTTTAAATTTGATGTAATCCGCCTATATTCTCCCAACTTAATGAAATTCGCCCATCTTTAATGAATTTTAGCCGAACTTGGGGACTTGGCCTGGGTACGCGAGTGGGAAAATGGGCGTACCCAAGCCGAAAACTAGTTCCGTCTGACCGAAAAATGATCCGATTTTTGGTCTGGGTTCGGCCAATGAGTGGAGATGCTCTAAGGAATTAGCACCATCTGTCCGGAAGCTCCAAATCTAGGAAATGCTCCATGAGTGAGACTTTTGTTTTAAAATTTTCAAAAATCATATTTTACTATTTGAAATAAATCCCAAAGAACCTTTGTATGTAGGCAGTGAATATACAACGATCGTGCAAAATCAAAATGTGATATAGTTTGTAGTCTAGGCTATAGAAAAATGACAAAATCCCTAGTTAGGACCAGATCACCAGTTCAAATTTTCTATTCAGTTTATGTGTAATTATTATATATCTATTATATACTAAAAAGCAATATACATATGTATTTTTCTGACATGTAATATACACATGTCTAATAGAGCCACCAGGTCTAGCCACATCATCTTAATTATTTCGACAGTTAGATCTAAAATTTGTGATTGAGACTTTAAATTACAACCATGAGATTTACGTAACAAGTAGGAGACATGTGTTTCTCTCAGCACAATATAAGTCCACGTAGTCCAACACATTGATTTAATTGATGATCTAAGGGCAGATACAGTGGAGGATGTCTAAACACATGTGTTTAAAGAGAGAAAAAGGCAAAGCACCTGCTTAAGCATCCTGCTCTTCAATGCTAGTAGCTCGTGGGCCTGATCTTGTCCGGTACATAGAAAAGTGGCAGTTCCTCTTTTTAGCATCGATGAAGCATCGAAGCTACTCCTTAACATATACTAGGAAAATAGGCGCGGGCGTGGGAAGAGAATACAACCTATACTACTTCAGACAGAACAACACAAAGCCTCGTTAATTCAAAAATCAGAATCTAAACCTACTTTGTATGCCAATATGCAGCAAAACTGTCACTAGGGAAATGCCATTTCATTTGTTTAGATGTTATATATAGGAACAAACTGCAACATTTGTGAAGCTAGCTTCACTGTTTGTGCGTTCTATTTAGGAGTGGGCAATTAAGCAGCATGTTCCCATAACATAGTGTAATACATGGACAGATAGAACATATTATACAAACTATCTCCTGTGAGATTATGTAGACATCCACAAGGGCCTCCACCATGATTGTTTTGTAATATTTTTTGTTCGATTGATGATCGATAGTCACTTCCCTGTAGGGCCACTCTACTCTGCTAGCTGTTTCTCAAAATGGAACTGGACATTCCTTTCAGAGATGCCTAGCATCCATTTGACTGAACTGAATACTTCACAGGGATAGCAATGAATTGTTTGAACTGAATACTGCTGCAACCATAACTGATCAGACCGAATGAATTTAGTGAAGGAGAATGCCAATCAGGATAGATATGAAGGGTCATGCTTCCACTCTTGTTACAAGATGGATGCTCCCCAGAACGCCCACAAAGATGATAGGAATCACCATAGTACGATTTGCAAGCCAATTAGCTAGGAAAACAAAGGAAACAAGAAATAATAAAAAAGAATCACTTGGTTAAATCGTACGATAAACCAAGTGAACAAACAAAGTTATACTTACATATCAAAACTAAGTGCTGGCTCAGTGGTTGTTGTTCAGGGAGGGATCATTCCCATGTTGGCAATGTTTGTTTACTTACAGATCAAAACACTGAGAAACTCAAGACTTAGGTAGGAGTAATAAAATATCTAGTGATAATTTTATGTGCACTGAAAGTGTTAAAGCCTGGACTTTTCCATTTATGGAGCAAGTGTTATTTGCATGTGTTAGTTAGAGACGTGGTGGACAATTTTGTTGGCAAAAAGACAAAGCATGTAAACTCTATGTGGCAAGAATACAGTATGCATAAGTAAGTTCAGTAAGAAAAATCGTTGACATGTTACTTATATGATCGATTGCATCCGTGATGCATGGTGTTTTCACCAGGCAGAACACCTGATCTGTTCAATGAATAGTAAATACTACATAGAAAGAGAGTATTAAGTGTCACAACTTCTATAGAAAATAATTATGCGAAATAGCTGAATGTAAAATGTATATATCTAAGCCGCAGCCAATAGTGTGAGTATAGTTAAAGCTATGATTTGGATAGTAATAGATGGGCATTGCCAGAACACTTGCTTTGTTCGGTGCATAACAAATATTGCAAAGAGAGAGATTTAAGTGTCACAATTTATATATAGGGCTATTTTTCCAAGTAACTGAATCTAAAATGGACATATAACTGATAACTGGTAGGCACAACAGATCCTCTGTTTGACTGAGAGAGTAATGCAGAAATATAGACGTAAGCGTTAAAATTAAGTAGCTGAATCTAAGATACACATATAGATGATATTACAACCAAAAGTGACATTACAACCAAAAAGTACATAACTACGTAAGCATACGTGAAACCATGGCTTGGATAATACATTAGTATTAGCTGAGGATGATCCCATGGTTTCAGTTGGTATGGTGATCTTTGGGAATAAAGACGTGTTCAAATCCCATAATTGATAATGAAAACAAAGGAAATGATATAGTCATTCCTGATCAATTTCACTAAATTCTGCTTTCTCCGAACTATGGATGGTGGGGATGTTGATAACATGCAATAAGAGGACCTTATAAGTCCCAAATAAAAAGCAGCATACGCTGATGAAAGATTACTTCTTAATTAATGGATGAACAAAATATGGTGAAGTCATTCTGCCAAGGATTTTTTACATGTCATCAAGGCCTTTTCAAAGCAGGAAAAGCAATATGAATCAACCAACCCACTCACCATAAAAACAAAAGAAAGGGGATCATGAGAAACTAATACACAAGTGGTGTGTCTCAGTTTTCATTAGAATGGAACAACAGTGATACAGTAATTTCTAATTATCAGCATGAAAAAAATGATTTGAATGACTAACATGAAATTAATCTGCAACAACGACAAAAATTAATCAACTAAATAAGTTGTCAGTTTGCCTAACTATTTTAGTGTTTATGTTGGGCTAGAGCTCATGTCACTACTAGGAAAAAGCTTATCGGTGGCGCACATTTTTCGACTTCTGTGGCGCATATGGGATGCTCCACTGTTATCACGCCACTAAACTGTAATTTTGTGATGCATTTCAATATGCACCACAAAAGTCTCAAAGTTCTGTGACACATACTACCTATATGCGCCACAATGTTTTTCAAATTTCAAAAAAAGGGTGGGATAGATCTAAAATATTTGTGGCGCATATTATCAATATGCGCCACAGATTTTTTTTTTCAAATTTCAATAAAAATGCTGGCCAGATCTTGCCGGAGGTGGGGGTCGCCGGAGGAGGGCTAGGCTAGGCCAGAGGTGGGTGGAGGAGGGGGTCGCCGAAGGAGGATGTAGCCAGAGGAGGAGGTCACTGGGGTGGTCATCGTCGTCGGAGGAGGAGCTCACCGGGGTAGAGGGGAGGAGCATGAGCTCACCGGGGTGGTGGAGGAGGGATGAGCTCACCGGGTGGAGGAGGAGGAGGAGCTCACCGGGGTGGAGGAGGAGGAGGGAGGAGCTCATCGGGTGAAGGAGGAGGAGGGAGGAGCTCACCGGGTGGAGGAGGAAGAGGGAGGAAGAAGGGGAGGAAGAAGGGGACAAGAAGGAGAGAAGAGGTGGAGGATAGGAAGAGAAGTAAAAAAGAAAAGAGAGGGAGAAGGGGCGTATATGGGAGATATGCGTCACAGAAGTTTCTCTCCCTTTTTTATTTTTTTGCAGGAAAAAAACTTCTTTCTGCCATAACTTTTTACTCTTTTTGAATTTGGGAAATCTGTAAATTCTAGAACAGCCTTTGGCAGTTGAATTCGAGTAGGAAATTTTAAGACGATTGTTTTGATGGGTTAAACATTTTTTCCGAAATCGTATGCAAAAGTTATGGCCGTTTTACCGTGCCATGATCCTTTTTTTTTGCAAAATACATCTAAATTCATGTTTTTCAATTTTTCCTACAACTGTATCCCAAAATATAACTACATCTCAAAGAAATTATTTATTTGAAGTTTTTATCATTTTTGTTTACCTCTAGTCGAGTCATTGAGGGCACCTCCTCTTCGTCGACTTCGAGGCCTAGCTCGGGAACCTGGTGTGGTGCTGCTGGCCTGCTGCGCTGCCTCTCTGCCATACTTGGTGAGTTTCTGAGGGTTTTCTTATCTAATTTGTTTGCAGGAATAAATCGACTTAGCAGAAATTAGCTCGAAACAATGCTTTTAGTGCATGGACTGTTAGTAGTAAGCTGTTTGATGATATGCTTGAGAGAACTATCAGAACAAATACATTCGCTAAATGATGTCTAACTATTCTGTTGGTGTGTTGTTTTTGTTTGCATGTAATGGAGGATAATACACACAACAATTTGCAATCTATTACATGAGTACATGACCCTAGAGGTGATATCTTCAGCTTAGGTAGCAAAATTTATTTTGGCATATTCAGTATCAATATGTTCTTATTTTCAGGTGTGTCTCATTATCTGCACTATTTTTGTATAACGTTGCCCCAAGTTGAAAAATCATCATTAGAAAAAACTAGATGTCTTACGATGCTTACTAACAGCTATAGCTGTTAATTTTATACCTTCTTCACCTCTTCTATTCCTTCAACATTCTGCAAGGGCACAACCTCTAATGCCTCCTCTTCTGCAACTGAAGTCACAATGGCAATGGTAAGTCGGCATCTGAACAGAACCAAGTTTACATGGCCATGCATGATTAAATTCGTCCTCCTAAGCACGATCATATATATTTTCCATACGAGTTTCCTGGTTGTTTCTGCACGGAAGCATCTTTTGTCCATTTGAAAATAATGCTTAATTGTTAAAATAGAATAGATTTTATCCCTTAAAATCAATTAATTCATGAATGGTATCCGTGCTATCAATGCACCCCATATGACCGTGTACACTATTTATTCAAGGTCGTGTGGTAGTCAAACATTAAAACTTCTCACCGTAGCTAGCTGAAAGAGGGTGTGTTCTTGGGACGAAATTAGTAACTACACATGTATCATCACTATATATATAAATATATGTACTTATGTGTTTGGGACAGCTCCACTCCACCAATCCACAGGTGAAGCTGGTGAATCTGTCCCAAACATCCAAACTCTGGTTATCAGGTGGAGTGAAGCTGTGACCACCCGCGGTTCATTTTCGTGGAGCAGAGAGATAGGTGCTTCACCTGCTCCACTTCACATGACTTGGGATCAAATTACCCACCGTGCCACCGTGAGTCAGCCCACCCCGAAACTGTATTCCCCATTGTCCCCTGATTCATATATGCCCATGGCGTGTGGCGACTAGGGCTAATCGCTGCCTCCATCCCGGCGTCGGCGGCCGTCCTCCCCTCCACCACCGACCCCCAGACTCCTCTATGGAACCTTGATCAATTCCCGTCTTTGGATTGCCCCGATGGTTCAAGCACAGCAGACGGGGAGGTCTATTTGCTGGCCGACACCATCTCATTGTCCGATCCTGGTGAATCTCGCCGTGTGCCTGCATCTCCGTCGACCGTCTGCCGCCCTCATCTCTGCCTGCTCCACCAGAGCCTCCTTCTCTGTGACGCTGCTGGATTCTCGTCCTTGGAGCCACCCGGCGCTGCAAGAACATTCTCCAAAACGTCTGTTTGCTGGCTGCCGGGTCGTCTTTTTAATGGCCGTCGCGATCGTCTCGTTGCACAGTGAATCCCGCCATTTGCAGATCATGTCTACAGCAAGAGCATTATCTAGATAATTTGTACTCTACTTTCTTGTTCAATCTGTAGCCAACTACATATATGATTAAAAAATTATCTTCTACGAACAAGTTGGCTTGTCAATTATCTTCTATGATTTGCATAACTGGTTGCATATCTGGTGTGTGTTGCACCTCAAATTCAGAGATGTAGTTTGAGAAATAAAATGCAAAGATTCTGGTGTTGATCGATCGGCAGTGGCGACATCAATGGAAACATACTAGTACTAGTAGCAAATATGGGTAGAATGGACTTTGCATACCAAACCAGTTGAAACAAGGATCTGAAGCCAACCCACTAGCCAAACAGTTTTTTACTGCTCCGGAGTTTTCAAATGGAGTAGAGTTTAGAGTTGAAGTGAAGTTAGGTATAGAGTGGAGCTCTCCCAAACATAGCCTAAGTACCAGTTCATTAAATATCTGCTAGCTCACTAAATGTGGAACGTATATGTTTGACTAGTACTCCAACCAGGACAGTTCACGTTTGTACGAGCCTGAGATATATCTTGCAAAAAAAAAAGCCTGAGATATACAGCGCACATTAGTTAGTTACATGTTTGCGTGATTAAGGAATAATTTACACCTATTGAATCCGGCTCTCAATGCATGATCGAATGTCATCTGAAGGGGGTATAGCTACCCCGGTAGAGGCATAATAGTGAGTATTATATACTCTGTTTATCCAAAAAATATAAGGTGTCTAAGAATTAGTCAAAAGTAAACATTTTTTAAGTTTAACCAAGTTTATACACAAAAGTATAAATATTTATAATACCGAATCAATATCATTAGATTCAGCATAAAGTATATTTTTACTAATTGTTCATTTAATATTATAGACATTTTTATTTTTTCCTAAATATTTAATCAAAATTAGTAAGATTTAAATTTTGATTAATACTAAGACATCTTATATTTCAGGACAGAGAGACTACATCGCAGTGAGTATACATGTTAGTGTTAGTGAACTTAAACCTGTACGGTGGCGGCGACGCGGTTGATAACCTACTATATATGCATCAATCAAGCACTTGTTGTAAGATCCGACTGGGTTTTTTTTGTTTGCAAGATACGACTAGTTATTGACGGCCATATGCACGTGGCCTTGCCGCCTCCTACTAAGCATGGTTGCAAGTCGTCGACCTGAGCTGAGCTAGCTTAGCAATTAACTACAACTACCTGCCCTCGGCGGCCCAGCTCTAAAATACCGTCGGTAGGCTGTGTCGAGGGCAGTCCTCAGTACAGCCCTCGGCGTTAGAGCTTGTCGGCACAGACACTCTTGGCCATCGATACATGAATTATCGTCGGTATAGGCTACGTCTATGGGCTATGCTGACTATGTTGATAATTTTGTCCTCGGCGTAGCCCGTCGGCATAATCTAATGGCCAGTTTTAATTTTATCGGAATTTGACAAATAATCTGTCTAAATCGATAAGAAAAATAAGAGGAATCCAAATATAATATCTATATCATCTTATCATAAACTATGCCTCGATTCTAGATATAATTTTTTTTGTTCGTTTAAACTATGGTCAAAACGACGGACATGAAGATTTTTATCCCGGGGCTGAGCCTCGCAAACTTGTAATGGATCTCTCATAAAATAGCATATTGTGAACCTGAAAAGGATTTTTTCAAAAAATCATGAGCCGCACAACCCGGCGATAGCCGGGAAAGCAAACGAGAACAGAGGCAATGGAAGCCGAGGTAACAGTGGCGAGAGAAATCCCGGCCGTGCTGAGAAAGGCGGTGGAAGCCGAGGCAATGGAGACCTCGGCAGGGCAGAACTCGAAAGAGGAAATCACGAGAACAATATCCCGGTCGAAGGAAGGAGAGAACCCCCGCACAACCCATAGCCGAGACATGAACCTCGGCAAGAAAGGGAAGCGAGACCAGCTCGCCACAACCAAGTAAATGAAAGGTACAATGATGGTTATTTCGAGATGGAATATGCGATCCATGGAGGAAACAATCACTATGGAATACAGGACCGAGTTTTGTACAGAGATTTGCCCTCAAATGATGCAAGAGTAAAGCTAGACCAGTTATACCGATCCGAGTTACTGGAAGAACAGGGTCCGCCGGGTCCGGCATGCTTCGGACCACGGATCATGGGCGAACCACCTGTGCCGAACTTTCAGCTGGCAAGAGGTACAAAAACATATAATGGGAGCACCAAACCACAAGACTGGTTGATTGATTATGCCACTGCTGTGAAAATAGCAGGTGGGAATTTACGATGGGCCGTGCGGTATGTCCCGCAAATGTTGGAAGGACCAGCTAGAGTATGGTTGAATAATCTGCCAGCAGGCAGCATTAACTGTTGGTTGGACTTTGAAGAAATGTTCGTTAGCAACTTTACCAGTACTTACAAGAGGCCAAACAGGCCCCAGCAATTAGCCATGTGCAAGCAAAGACCGAATGAGACGGACAGAGAGTTTTTAACTCGGTGGTGCAACCTAAGAAACTCGTGTGAAGGAGTTATAGAATCACAAGCAATAGCTTGGTTCGCTCAAGGATGCCGCTATGGCAGTGTGTTATGTCAGCGATTGCAAAGAGATATGTCAACCACATTGGCAGAAACCATCAGAATAGCGGATTCTTATGCATTGGGAGACCCGACGCAACCCGAGTTAATGTCGGCAGATCATCGGGAGCATCTAGATCAATATGCGAGAGATATGGCCGGGTCATCCAGGCGCAATGACTTCAGAGGAAGAAGAAGAGAAGAAAGACCGGATTATAGATATAATTCAGCCCAGGTGGCAGCGGTGGCGCAAGATCAGCCGAGTCACGGAACAACTCAACGGCAAAAGAATGGTCCTCAGCAGTGGACACCAAGGAATGAAGGAAAAAGACAGTGGACACCAGAACAAAAGAAGCAATGGCAGGAGAAGTTAAAGTACACGTTCGAGTCTATGTTAGATCAGCCGTGTAAATTTTACACGTCAAACCCAGCCAGGCCGGCCAACCATACGACCCACCAATGTGCGTGGATGAAAAATGCAATGGGAAACCCAGCAGGCATGCAGGCAGCGCCTCTCCAAGCACATCCGCAGCATCAGCCGCAGTTGACTGGAGCCAATGCACAGCAACTGATGTTACGACCTCCTCCCTCGAGGTACGACAACTCGGACCGGAGGGATGCGGTACATCAAGTGATGAACCAAGGTCCGGATGGAAGGACAAATCCAGGAAATAATGGACGCAATGACTACAGAGAACATCATTAGTCGTATTGCGTGTTCACAACAGAATAGCAAGACAAGCAGAGTGTGCAGCGCCGGCATATGGAAGTAAATGCAGTGATGCCAGCAGTACCAAGATATGTGCCTTGGTCGGATCAAGAAGTAACCTGGAGCATAAAGGATCACCCCAAGATAATGCCGAGTCCGGGGTCATATGCACTCGTGTTAGATCCGACATTTGTCGGACCAAGAATTAATGTGAAATTTTCAAAGGTACTCATTGACAACGGGAGCAGTATCAATATCATGTACAAAGACACAATGCACAAACTCGGAATAACACAGAACATGCTGCAATCCACGAGGACCACTATCCATGGGATAGTACCAGGGCTTTCATGCGAACCCATTGGTAAGGTCCGAGTGAACGTATTGTTCGGCACCAGAGATAACTGTAGAGCAGAAAACTTAGAGTTTGAAGTGGTGGATCTAGAAAGTTGTTATCATGCTCTACTCGGGCGGCCAGCATTGGCCAAATTCATGGCCAGCTGCCATGTGAGTTATTTAAAAATGAAGTTATCCGGACCACAAGGGGTGATAACGGTAGCAGGGGATTACAGGAAGTCAATGGAATGTGCTTCAGCCGGGTCAAATTTGGCCGAATCATTGGTAATAGCAAGGGAAAAAAGAAGGATTCAGGAGGTAGCAGCCCTCGCTCAGTCGGCACAGCTGAATATGCCGGCATTAGCCAACCCACATGGAAGTGTATCCTTTCAGCCGACTAAAGAAACAAAAAAGTTCCAGATAGATGAACAATTCCCGGAGCGCACCGTCACTATTGGTGTCGGCCTAGATGCTAAATAGGAAAGCGAGCTCACCAACTTCCTCCGTGAGAATCGGGATATCTTTGCATGGTCAACTCAGGATCTGCAAGGTGTGCCGAGGAAGTTGGCTGAGCACTCTCTAAATGTAAGGCCAGGAGCAAGGCCGGTGAAGCAACCTCTCCGCCGCTTCGCCGAAGACAGGAGAAAAATAATAGGGGATGAAATAGCTCGGCTCCTTGCGGCCGGGTTCATCATGGAGGTGTTGTATCCGGATTGGCTGTCAAACCCGGTGCTAGTAGAAAAGAAGAAGGATGATCCAAATGTAGCCATTGTATGACGAATGTGTATCGATTATACGAACCTGAACAAGGTGTGTCCAAAAGATCCTTTTCCTTTACCTAGAATAGACCAAGTCATTGATTCGACCGCTGGTTGTGAACTATTGTCATTTGTAGACGCGTATTTTGGTTTTCACCAGATACCGTTAAATCCGGCCGATCAAATAAAGACTGCGTTTATTATCCCGTACGGGGATTATTGCTATCGCACAATGCCATTCGGCCTGCGCAACGCAGGAGCGACGTATCAGAGATGCATGCAAAAATGTCTACATGACCAGATAGGAAAAAATGTACAAGTATATGTGGATGATGTGGTTATCAAAACCAAAGAAAGCAAAACACTACTAGATGATATACGGCAGACTTTCACGAACCTGAGAAGATTCCGAATGAAGCTTAACCCGGAAAAATGCATATTTGGCGTGCCAGCGGGAAAATTGCTCGGTTTTCTCGTATCTAGCCGAGGTATAGAGGCCAACCCAACCAAGATAAAGGCAGTAGAAAGGATGGAGTTGCCAAGATGTCTAAATGACGTACAAAAGTTCACAGGTTGTTTAGCCTCGCTCAGCCGATTTGTATGTCGGCTGGGAGAGAAGGCATTACCACTTTATCAATTGATGAAGAAATCGGATAAGTTCATTTGGACTCCACAAGCAGACAGTGCATTTCATGAATTGAAAAGGATGTTGGTCACAGCGCCCGTCTTAGCTTCTCCATTATCAAAAGAGCCTATGTTACTCTACATAGCGGCCACCAATAGAGTAGTGAGCGCTGTGATCGTCGTAGAACGAATTGAAAATGATAGGTCAGTACAAAGGCCGGTGTATTACTTGAGCGAGGTACTATCAGCCTCAAAACAAAATTACCCACATTATCAGAAGATGGCTTATGGAGTGTACATGTCGGCAAAGAAACTTAAACATTACTTCGAAGAGCACCCCATCAAAGTGATTTGTGAAGCACACATAGCCGACATATTGAGTAACAAAGATGCAAGTGGCCGAATAGCAAAATGGGCAATTGAATTGTCACCTTATGCTCCGTAATTCGATAGGAGAGATGCAATAAAATCTCAGGCTGTGGCCGACTTCTTCGTAGATTGGGCCGAGGTGCAGTATGAGCCACCATTGCCAGATCGGAATTATTGGACGATGCACTTTGACGGTTCCAAACTAAGAAATGGTTTGGGGGCAGGAATAGTGTTAACCTCGCCAAAAAAGAGATCAGCTGAGATATGTGCTGCAGATACATTTTGCCGCGTCAAACAATGTAGCCGAATATGAAGCACTTGTCCATGTATTGAAGGTGGCAAAAGAGATTGGCATACGCCGAATCTTATGCTATGGAGATTCAGATCTAGTAGTACAGCAAGTCTCAGGCAATTGAGATGCGTTGGATGATAATATGGCTTTGTATAGATTTCATGTGCAGAAAATCAGTGGATACTTCGAAGGATGTGAATTTCACCATATACCGCGGGCAGAAAACGACACCGCAGACACGTTGTCAAAACTAGGATCAACTAGGCAGTCAATTCCCCCAGGTATCGCCCTAGAGCACCTAAGGAAACCATCAATAACACTGTCACCAGAGTCCGAATCTATCTTTATTCCGGCAAAGTCAGGAGAAGATAATGTGCCGATGGAAATTGACAAGCAATATAACCCGAAATTCCCAAAAATAAAGACAGCTGATGGAAGCATGACTATGGAGAAATCCGAGGTCGTTATGTCGGCAGAAAACATGAAAATAGATAGTGAGACCACACCAGAGAAAATCACACCTATATGGGCGCAACCCATATTCTCTTTCCTTAGAGATGCGATTTTGCCAAATAATGAGGTATTAGCAAGACAGACAGTGAGAAGAGCTAAAGCTTATACAATCATAAATAATGAGCTGTACAAAAGAAGTGTCACAAGTGTATTGCAAAGATGTGTGAGCTCGGCAGAAGGCCAGAAGATCCTCCTAGATATACATCAAGGAGAATGTGGACATCATGCCTCATCCCGAGCCTTAGTGGCCAAAGCATTCAGGCATGGGTTTTATTGGCCAACAGCGTTGAAAGAAGCCAAAGAACTGGTCGAAAAATGTAATGGTTGTCAGAGATATGCAACCAAGATACACATGCCATCATCCGAGTTAAAAACGATACCAATTACTTGGCCATTCTCTGTGTGGTGCTTAGATATGGTGGGACCATTTAAGCCGGCCCGAGGTGGGATGACCCACATATTGGTCATGGTGGACAAGTTCACAAAATGGATTGAAGTGAAACCAATAAAAAATGTGATGGGCCCACAGCAGTGAAATTCCTCAAAGATATTATCTTAAGATATGGATACCCACACAGTGTTATTACAGACAACGGCACAAACTTTGTAGAAGGAGCTTTCGCTAGATTTTGCCAAGAAAAGCACATAAGATTAGATGTCGCCTCTGTGGCTCACCCAGCATCCAATGGGCAGGTGGAAAGGTCTAATGGACTCGTATTGTCAGGAATAAAACCACGACTCGTCGAACCGCTGCAAAGGTCGGCAGGATGTTGGATTGAGGAACTACCAGCAGTACTATGGAGCCTCAGGACTACCCCAAACAGATCAACAGGTTATACACCATTTTTTCTTGTATATGGGGCAGAAGCCGTGCTTCCAGCCGACATAATACATGACTCGCCAAGGGTTACCCAATATACAACCTCAGAAGTAAATGAGGTAGCTTGGCAAGATACTGTTGATCTGCTAGAACAAGCCAGAGAGCTGGCGCTATCAAGATCAGCTATTTATCAGCAGAACTTGCGACGATATCACAGCAAGAAGGTGAATCCAAGAGTGTTCAAAGAAGGAGATTTGGTTCTCCGACTGGTGCAACGCACGGCCGGCATGCACAAGCTGTCGCCTCCATGGGAAGGACCATTCATCGTAAGCAAAGCATTGCACAATGATTCCTATTACCTAATCGATGCTCAATCACCAGGAAAGAACAGGGCAGACAAAGCCGGCGAAGAAACGAAAAGACCATGGAACGTAGCTTTACTTCGTCCATTTTACTCGTAGCGGTCATCGATGACACATTGTAAAGTAATGTCTCAGGATGGAGCACCAACTATGTTTTGAACCTCGGCGTCCAGAGCAGTGACTCGGGGACTGCCATATGTTGTTTAAATTTCATGTTATGTATTAAACCTTGGCACCTCGAGCAGTGGCTCGGGGATTGCACTAGATTGTTTTTAAGATTGGATTATGTATTAAAACCCGACACCTTGAGCAGTGACTCGGGGACTGCCCCATAATTATTTCTAAGCTTAATTCATGTATTAAACCTCGGCATTTGAGCAGTGGCTCGAAGACTGACATATATCGTTTTTGAGTTTGTGTTACATGTTAAAACCAAGCACCTTGAGCAGTGACTCGGGGACTGTCTTATATTCTTCCTAGATTTGAGTGGTATATTAAACCTCGGCACCTTGAGCAGTGACTCGGTGACTTTCTTATATTATCTCTAGATTTGGGTTGTATATCAAACCTCGGCACCTTGAGCAGCGACTCGGTGACTGTCTTACATTATTTCTAAAGTTCGGTTTATATACTAAACTTCGGCACCATAGGCAGTGACTCAGGGACTGTCCTATATTGTTTCGAAGTAGGGATTATCCTTTGTTACAAGGGTGGGTATCAAACTTCGACACCCAGAATAAGAACAGCTCACTCTCGTATGATCTTCGAGGTCCACACCCAGATTAACAGTCTAAACCATAGTGGTCTAAAGGCAAAAATATACACCAAACTCAAGAAGTTGAAGGCCGCTAAAGCAAGGATTCGTACAAACAACATCAGTTAAACAAAGTAATAACGATTACAACCATATATGTCTCAGCGACACACGACAAAAGAAATTCATACCGTACAAAAGACGAACAAATATTTCACGTACATCATACGCCCGGCATACCAGGGGTGGGAAATAACTTAGAGGTTTTCTGTTGGAGAGGCAATAACTTGGTCTGGGGCTGGGCACTCCGAGGTTGCCTCGCCCTCCACAGACCCAGGAACGACTTCGGAGGAAGCCCGAGGCTGCTGAGGAGCATCAGCTTGCGCAGTAGAATGCCCAGTACCTTTGGAGGAGGATCGCGCGTCGCCATTACCATTTGAGCTCGAACTGGAATCACCAGAAGTAGCCGAGTCACCCTCGTCTTCTCCTGGTTCAGCCGAGTTGTTATCCGAGGCATCCTCAACTACGACCTCGTCCTCGGGGTTAGGAAGGAAACTCGGACCTTCGTTCCAAGTATGCACGTCGGCATACTCAACAAGCTGGAAGGCACGAGCTTGCCGAAGAGCGACAAACTCTGGGTCCTCAACCCAACGGGAACCAGTACGCAAATTTCTCAATATTTCAAGAGAAATATCTTCATACCATGACATGATGATAGTAAGAGCCATATCAGCACCAGCTCGTCCGGCCGATTCCCTCCAAAGACTTAGCTGCCTTTCAGATGCCATTAACCTGTCCACCAACAATTGGACCTCGTCAATGTTAGGAGTCCCAGAAGTATTCGGCCAGAGAACATGGTAGGCTCGAATAGCCGCCTGCACCAAATCTCTGCCCATAATCTTCATCGGACCAACCGCAGCGCCAACAGCAACCAGGAAATCTTCCAGTGAATACTCTGAGTCCGTGTCAACAGGAACACCTCGGCGCACTCGAGCACTAATGACCGCTTTAGAGCTCACGGGCTTTGCTTCTAGAAAATGGTCTGCACAAAACACGACTGCATTAGTCAGCAATAAGAAAAGGGAAAAGATAACCCGGCCGCGGTCAGAAGCTTACGATGAATATAACTCAGCATTATCTGAAGGTATTTAGCCCAGTCAATCTTGCTCTTCTCAAAGCGAGTAATCTCCTCGCTCATCCCACGTGTCTTCAGTTCGGCAGCCTCGAGGAGTTCTTTATTTTTCTGCAACTGTAGAGCTAGCCGATTTTTCTCCTCGGAGAACTCCTGGTCGACCTTTTCTAATTCAGACTTCTGAGAGAGCTTAAGAGCCTCCACCTCGGCACGCAAGCGAGCTATCTCGTCATCTTTATCCTTCAGCTGCGTCGAGTGAGTAGCACTTTGTTCTAAAAAATGCAGCATCACATCAGGCATGGACGTGCAATCTTGGTGAGATGCTGCAAAGGTTTGTAACTCGGCTTTACCAAAGCCAAAAGAGATAAAAGAAACTTAGCGCACATTTTAAAGGGGATTATATAAAGTAAAAAAGAAACTAACCTTCCAGGGCCTTGACTTTCTTCTCAAGACGGATGTTAAGATTGTTGATGTTACCTGTTTACCAACAAAGTGAGCCAACATCTAGTGTACAAAACAATAAGAGTGTCGGAGATGATAACAAGGTTTGTCGACTTACCAGCTTTTTTCACCACAGGAATAACTTTCTCATACTTTTCTTCCAATTTTCTATGCGCAAAAAGCAGCCTTTGAAATTCGGTGGTCCGCCGGTCATGCGCAACCTGAGCAATAGAGCAAATAGTGAATAGGTCTTCAAGCTAACACAGATCCGAGTCAAGCAAAACTTAACCCGGATCTAGGTGGCTGGATATTCGAAGCTAAAACCCCGAGTCAAGCAAAACTTAACCCGGATCTAGGTGGCTGGATATTCGAAGCTAAAACAGATCCGAATCAAGCAAAACTTAACCCGTATCTAGGTGGCTGGATATTCGAAGCTAAAACAGATCCGAGTCAAGCAAAACTTAACTCGGACCTAGGTGGCTGGATATTCGGAGTTCAGATAAACACAAATCAAGCAAAATTTAAGGCAGATCTAGTTGGATGGAGGTTCGAACTCTAAGATAAAATTGAACTGAATAGAGCATCATAAAACTTCCAAACGAATAACAAGTTATTCGCTTGCAAGCTTCGGGGACTAGAGTATATATAATAGTATCCGGAGAACTAATCAAAACTCCATAAAAAACAACTACCCCACTCATCTTGTCACTTTCAAGAACGATCTTGGCAGCTTGATGCAGGCGGCTGCTGATGTCGGAGAGCTGAAACGGCTGTCTTCCTGGATTACCCTCGAACTGATTGGCGGCATTCCCATTGTTGGCATATTCAACTAGCGAGCCGAGACTGTTCCCACTCGCCGTGCGAGTTAGGACTTTACCTCGGACATGCTGTGTAGCCACCGTTGCCGCAGGGCTTTTATGAAGAGCGAGCTGGGTACAGGCGACAGAGGTAACGGAGGCTTTGGCAGAAGCAACCCCTTTGCGCAGCGCATCGGCAATACTTGGCTGAGAAGAGCCAGCAAGACCTTTCTGGGAGGAGGAAGCCTGGATGACGACAGCCTTTCTTGTTTTAGAAGAGGCATCAGTAGGAGCTGATACCTCGGCAATGGGAACAACGTCTTTAGGAGCTGGAGGAGTCACGGTCGCAGAGGGCGCCGAGATATTGACGTCCTCAACCGGAGTTGGAGTCACTGTAGAAACCGCGTGGGTAGAAAGAGGCTTAGTAGAGACATTAGGGTTCATAGAGGAGGCAGCAGGTTCGGTAGAAATATCTGTAGGCCGAGTGGAATCAACATCAACGGGAAGAATCTCAGGCGCATCGTGGCGAGGTGGCGTCTGATTCGGAGCTGGAGGAGATGCGGCACGGGCAGGACTGGGAATCCTGGTATCTTCAGTAGGCGGAGGGGACGGCTGCCGAGTCGTACGACTCGTCATGCTGGGACCGCTGGGCTTAACAGAAAGTGGAGCACTGCGAAAACAAAAAAGGTCAAGTTAAAAAGCAGAAAGAGAAAAACAAGAAATACGAGCAAAATAAACTCACCCAGTGACCCCGGGCATGGTCTTGTGCCTGGGAGGATTCGGAGCGGACTTCTTCATTCGCTTCTTGGGAGTCGTTTCTGAGGCACCAGCGGGAGCCCCACGTTTTCCTGAAGTAACAGGAGGCCGGGAGGCAAGAGGCTCAGCGTCGTGAACCTGACCGGCCGGATTAGCTGAGAAAGCAGAAGCCGGAAATGCATAAGAAATTGGCATTGCGGCAACTACCTCTAGAACTTGGACCTCGTCCGAATCACCTTCCTCCTCGTTGGCCGGGGTCTTGCCACGAGCACGAACTGGAGCGAGATCTGACTTGGGGACGAACTCTTCTGAGTCCGACTCCCCACTATCTGGAGTATTCCGATCTGCGGGCCACGGGAGTGACAAAACCTCGGCGTCCTCATTCTTCTGCTCCTCAAACCTCTGCAGGACAAGAAGGAGAAAAATTAGCAAAGAGAGTTACGAACGGAATTAAGGAGCAAAGCACTAATGAGTGAACTTACTTCGGGTGGGGGACGCTCGTGGGTGAACGGCTTTAATCCCCAAGCCCAATCCTCCGGCATCTCCGTCTTAAAGATAGCCCGGACACGCTTGAAAATGAGGTAGTTGTCCAGCTCCACCGTCGAGACTCGGTTGGGGTCAAGGGGACCGCTCATATAGTAGAGTTTATGTGTGCGCTTCTAGAACGGGCAGATTCGGCTGCTGACAAAGGTAGTCATCAGATCCTCACCGCGTAGCCCAGAGCGGATCAGTTCCTTCAGCCGAATCTCAAAGGCTTCGGCCAAAGTGTGACTCTTCCTTGGATTATACGTCCAGTTCTTCTTGAAAGGAGGACCAATAGAGAAGGCATGGAGCCGAATCTTATCTTCATTCCCCCTATTCTTGACATAAAAGAAGGACTTGTGCCACTTCTTGCACGATTCTAGCCCCGCAACACGAGGAAATTCGGACTTCCTCCGAGGTGTGATGGACGCTGCCCCACATTGGGTGAGCAACTTCTCGGAGGGATGCAGAGATTTGTCTGGGACGATGTTGGAACGAATCTGGAAAAACTTTGACCAGACATGCACGGACGGCCACAGGCCGAAGTATCCCTCCGAGGCAGAGATGAAGGCTGAGAGAGAGGCTATGGCGTTGGCGGGGAGATGATGCGGCTGAAGGCCGAAGTAATCGAGAAACTCCCTAGCAAAATCGCTGAGAGGGAGACCAAAGCCGCGCGCGAAATGCGACATGAAAACTACATACTCACCGTCCCGAAGGTCTGGAGAGGACTCGCTGCTGGGCAAGCGACAAGCCACCTCGGCAGGAATCCGGCGAGTCCGGATAAGGCACTCTATCTCACGGCGAGTGACGGAGGAGCCCTGCCATGAACCCCGCTCGGGCCCAGATGCAGTATCATCGTCCTCAACGAGGGCACCGCTGACGGAGCTAGACATGGGGTCGCCGGAGAAATCCGCGGAGGAAGAACTGGCGGCGGAGGAAAATCTAGAACTACAAGGCCCCGTCTTGGTTCTACCAAAAAATGGCGGCGGAGCGGGGAAGAACTGCCGCGCGATAACAGAAGAGAAACTAAGATCTCTAGAGGAAAAGCCAGGCGATAGGGCCGGATGAACTCACCGGCGACGGTGCCAGAGCGAGCGAGCGGCGACGACGACGACGGAGCGGTGCGGCGGGATTCCTGCTGTCAAGAACTCAGACGAGCGCACGGCGACGGAAGCGCGAGCGGGCGCAGAGGCGAGAGGAAGAAGAAGGGCGCGGGCGAGCGAAAGGAGGAAAGTGAATCCCCCAGCGCCGCGCCCCTCTTTATAACCGCGCTACCTGCAAGGTAGTGGGATCGTGGGTGAGGTGGTTGACTGTGTAGATCGTGTATGTAGCGCCAACGCACGATGATGAGTGGAACCGCACCAGCGACCACACGGTGGGAAAGAAAGCCACGATCCCCGATGGAAACGGCACACGAGGCGTCGCAGCGCCGACGCGACAGGCGCAGCAGTAACTGTAGACTGACAATAAATACTGTACAGGAACAAAAAACTAGAGAAACAATGATGAGTAAGACACGTAGGACGAGGCGTACGCGAGAAGATAGGATGATACCTCGAGCAAGATAACTCGGAAACGAGGCAAAAGAAATCTCATGAAACTGATATGGCCCGGCCGAAGTTATTGGCAGGGCCATACCATCTTCGGGGACTAATGTTGGGGAGATGACCTCGGGTAGGGTAAAGACGGGGAAAGACGAAAGGAAGTTGCCCGTCTAGTTTCCGAGTTACTGTGTGAGTCGGCCGAATCCTGTAGAGGTCGGCCAAGACAGGGAAGGGCAGGACCCTTATGATAAAGGCAAGGCATTACCCGGCTGGGATACTACGTAAGTCGGCCGGGTTAGCCCGAGTAGTCTTAATGCAGGTGAAGGACAAACCGAGTTACGGGAGGTAAGGCCGAATGATACGAAGCTTGCAGGAGAAGGGGAAACCTAAAGTCAAACTCTAGCTGCAGGCTAGGAGGAATCTGAGCGGAGCCAAGCACAAGGGACAAAGGCGCAGAGCGTCAGAGGGGCATAAGGAGGTCACGGAGGTGACAGTCCTGAAGCCCGAGGCACGCAGGAGGGGCCCTCTGGAGCCTTGCCGTCGTTAGAAGGGCGACAGGGAAAGGAGGCCGCCGAACTACTATTTTGGGACAAGCATATTCCTCGAATATGCTTGCCCCGTCAGCCCTAAAGGCACCCAAGGCTCTCCTTTATAAGGGGAGGCTTGGACCCTGAGGAAGGCATCGGCTCATTTTTAGTACCATTAGGTTGGTAAAGTTCTTCCTTTCTCCTCTCATACAGCTCGAGGAGCACTTGTAGCCCAAAGAAGGAGAAATAAAGATCTTTGCCTTAGTCTTTTGTGTGTAGAATCAACTGCATCTTCCTTCCTCAGATCTCACTAGCATCCATTAGCCCCTTACTTTAGCCTACCCATGGCATCTGCCGTGTCACCACCACGACAGAGCATCAGATCATGTATATGAGTTCAAATCTGTCCGACTTCCTACCTATTGGACAGGAATTTGTCTTTTTTGTGAGGGATGGAAGGAAAGGTTTAAGATATCCTGGTTGGAAAATTATCCATGTAAGGTAGTCTAGTATTTTTAAAAAATGGGATAGTACCAGTGTGATTGTTTCACAAAACACCCTGTTTTTAGCATTCGAAAAATGAAAAATATCTTTTTGGTGCGATGAACTTTGAAAACCATTACAAGATGCACATGTGTGCATAATAGAGGCATATTATCACAAACTATGCCACGATTCTAACTATAACATTGGCCGTTTGGCTTTAAAGACATGAAACCTCAAATATAATAGCTTATTTTGAGAAGTTTTTTTTTATATTTACAATATTCTAAGTTTAAAATTTTTCTTGCAACTATATCACATATATGACATCACGCAAAGATTTTACATTGTTTAGATCGGTTTTGAATTTCTTTTTCCTTCAAACTATGGTCAACACGGGGAAGAGCACTTTTGCTTCGGTGTCCACACTCTTCTTCAAACTTTGAGAAAAAGAAACTCGTGGATGGCTGGGATGGCATGATACTAATTTGTATCAAAGACCCTACGGAAGACCCAAAGTCCGTATGGTCCGCTTAGACATGCTTGGACGTAAACACACAATACATGTATTCTCACATGTCTACGGGAGGAAGAAAGTCTAGAGGTATACAGTATTAGCAGCAATATTCCAAAACACGACATGCAAGGATGTAGATCACGATAAGGGGAGGTGGGATCGACCGGCGGGGATGTGGAGTATACCCAGCTCAAACGAGTATACGGTTACGAAGGTATACAAGGCCTCAATATGTGTTTTCGATGGGTCAAAAGAGAACTTCATGATATGAACTTAAATTTGAGGGGGACACCGAAGAATACCTCAGGGAAGACGAGGGTTCTAGAAAGTGCTATACTTTTTCCCTTTAGGTTCTCCGAAGCGCTGATAGGGAATTAGCGAGGCCATAGATGTGTGTTACCCTATATATGCGCTATCTTCAATGGACAAACTCTTATTTGGCTCGCTGCCATCCTACCTTCAATATACTTATTGGTAAGAGTAAATAGAACTAGAGTCATACAACTTGCTCTGGGTTTGCATATATATCACACCTATTTCAAAAATAGATAAACTGATCACGCTACTTGTCAAACACATATCCGGAGGTCAAAAACCAGTCAACCTGCAGGTTTTTGACCAAAATCGTCACATGCGTCTCACGTGAGGTCCCAATGGATTGTATTTTCGCCAGATAGCCCCTCCTAAGATTAAGATTAGGAGGAAAGTGTTAAAGTGTTCTCTTAAATCAATCATGTGCTCGATATCCCCAATTGACGAGGAACCCTAGCCATTCATTTCCAATTGACGACGAACCCTAGCCCACTAATCCCCAATGTTCGGCGGCGGCGTGCCCATCGGAGGCGGTGTCGTGGCAGGTAGCGTGTAATTAGTGCAGGAGGCGGACCGGCCGGGAGTGGCGGTGGGAGGAGGGGCATGAGTGGCGACGTCGTGTCGTGGTCTTGCATCCGCGACAGTTGGTACTGGCTGCAGGAAACTTGGAAGCACGACGAGCCGGCTCTGCGACCGGAGTTGGGGCGCATGGCAGAGAGGGAGGAGTTGTACTATGGGCGGTCTCTCTTCATCAACATAGTCGGCGACGTGCACGTGACGCCTGAGCAGTTGGTTGCGTCCCTGGAGCAGCACTGCAGCCTCCGTCGTGGGGCAACGACCCCGGAGGTGACGTCTTTATCCGATACATCTCGGACGAGGACTGCAACCGGGTGGTCAACTTGTTTCCTATAGTGCACTACAGCGGCGCACGAGTCATTATCCGTCGGTGGAGCTGCTCCGCGCGTGGTACGCCGGGGAAGATGAAGTACCACACGAAGCTGAGCATCGAGGGGCTCCTGGAGGAGGTGCAGGAGCTGCAGGCCGTCAACCTTATGATGTCTAGTCTCGATAGCGAGCTCGACAAGATGCTTCCGGCGACTGATTGTTGGACTATGCTGGTCACCGCCTGGCTGAGCGGCCCTTGATCTATGCCAAAGAAGGTGATAGTGATGGTGTCGGCGCCAACTATACTGCCTACAAACACATATCACAGATCTCACAGATCACATATCTCACAGACCATAGACAACTGAAGAACGAAGACAATGTGTTTTGGTGCCGCATATTGAATGCCACTTTTCTGTTTCCCTTTTATTCACCACGACAACAAACCTTCCACAGTCTACGCCGCGCTCACAACTTGTGATAGTGCCATCCCACGATCGAGCAAAGTACATGTTGAAATGCACATACGCGCTGACCCTATCAAACAGACTAAACTCTAAAACCAAACCTACATTTAACTAAAACTACTAACAACAGAGTTTATTCAACATTCCCCCCCTAAATCTTGTTGTTAGAAACTACTTGATGTCGACAACACTGATGCGAGCGCGCAGGTCCTGAAACTTGACACGCCCAAGAGTTTTAGTGAGTATGTTCGCGAGTTGATCTTCAGTGCTAATGTATTCAAATATCCACCTTCCCATGTTCGATGCTCTCGCGGATGAAATGGAATCGCACCTTGATGTACTTGCTATAGTCGTGGAAGACCAGATTTTTGCTCAGCTAGATTGCTAACTTGTTGTCGATGAAGATGCTTGCAGGCTCCTCTTCCTTCTTCTCGACCAGTTATGACAGCAGTCTATCGATCCACATGCCCTGGCGCCTCCATCGTAGCTGCGATGTACTCCTCCTCACATGATGATAGAGAAACCACCTTATTCTTTGACGACTACCAGGTGATTGGGCAGTCTCCAAGCATGTACAGAACCCCAGTGGTGCTTTTGCGATCATCGACATCTCCGACCAGATCTGCGTCACTGGATCCGTCGAGGTGTAGACCGCCAGTGCTAGTGTAGCGACACCCAAAACTGCGAGTTCCTGCGATGTACCTCAGCAAGTGCTTGACTGCTGCAAGGTGTTCTGCTATTGCGGATTCCATGAATCTGATAATGTAGCCTACTGCAAAACCAATGTCAAGTTTGGTGTAACAGAGATAGCGCAGGGCACCCACCAGGCTTCGATAAAGAGTGGCATATGTTGGTTCCTTCTTGCTGGCCTTGCTCAACTTGAAGCGTGGCTCCATTCGAGTTGTTGTAGAATTGAAATCTGCCATGCCTGCTCTGTGCAGCAGTTTCTCTGTGTATGCTGCTTGAAAAATGGTGATGCCATATTCTTGCTGTTTCACTTTGAACCCCAAATTAAAGCTGAGAAATCCAAGATCACTCATGTTGAATTTTTCAGTCATCTCAATCTTGAACTTTGTCAATTCATCATTGTCAGCCCATGTCACCATCAGATAGTTGACATAGACCCCTAGCAGTACTCGCTTGTCGATAGTGCCTCGTGCATACACCGAGTTCTCTGAAGCACTGTTGGTGAAGCCGACAGAGCGCAGCGTGGTGTCAAGCTTTCTGTTCCACGCACATGGGCCTTGTGGAAGCCCATAGAGCGCCTTATGCAGCCTGAATACCTTGTGCTCTTCTCCTACCTTGGCGAATCCAGGAGGTTGTGCCACATAGACTTCATTAGAAAGTTCCCCATTCATGAACGCCGACTTTACGTCGAGGTGGTGGATCTTCCAGCCCAGCTTGGCAGCAATGGCGATTAGAAGACGCACTGGGTCAAGGCGAGCGACAGGTGCAAACACCTCGTCAAAATCATATCCTTCACGCTGCACATATCCCTTTGCCACCAAGCATGCTTTGTGCTTAGCCACACTCCCATATGCATCTCTATTTATTTTTTACACCCACTTGAGACCAATCGTTTTGTGTCCTGCTAGAAAATCCACAAGAGACTAGGTCTTGTTTCCCTTGATGGAGGCCAGTTCTTCCTGCATTGCTCGGCTCTAGTATTCATAAGGCTCCACTAGTAATTTATGGAGTTGTGGGAAGATGAAGATTCCCTCAAGGTGCTACGACGATGCAAGGAAGCGATCCCCACCAGAGGAAAGTTGATAATCTTTGATGTCGTGGTGGGGTAAGCACACTATGACGATGGGCCCGCTAGGGAAATGCAACTTTTGTTTGATAACTTCATGATGTGCATCGGTGGGTGTGAGCGAGACGAGACCAGTGGAGGAAGATTATCTTCGAAGTCGGATTCACTGACTATAAGATCTTTGCGGTCTTGGGATTTCGATGCATCACTGAAGTCTACCCGTGATAGAAATAACATGGATTGGATACTAGAATTGTGCTTCATTTCCAATTGAATAATGCCTTGCTAGAAGGTTGTTCACACAACTACCTACCTACATGTTTAGAATGCATGCATGGCAAGCTTTCCAATGATTATACATTTTTTTGACAATCAATACCACGTTATATGCATAGTAGCAAATACTACGTAGTAGAGATACATAAGCTTACTCCATCAATTACAAAATAAAGTCTAAAGAAAACTAGCAAATCTTCGAGGTCTTCAATCTCCTTCTTATTTCCAACACATAGTAGAAAATAGTACATGGTAGAGATACATAAGTTGACTCCATCGATTACAAAATAAAGTCTAAAAAAACTAGCAAATCTTTGAGGTCTTCAATCTCTTTCTTCTTCCAAGACATAATCTTGCACTTTTCTAAAGGCAACCAAACACTGACAAATATCAAACCATAACTTGTAAATACCAATGAAGGTTCTTCCATAATTTTTTGATGCTCAATGCCAAGGCTATGTGCATGCTCGCAACTATTAGGGTAATCAATCAACATCGGCAAGAGATCCAACACAAGTACTCCAGAGAAAATTAACCGAACCTCCTGATCGACGTCGCTGGCGAACCAAGAGTATGAATCACCACTGTCGAGGACAAGCAGCCAGGACAAATATTGTGAGGATAATCCTCCTCGCGACAACCATGATAAAAAGTCCAAAATCGATCCGATGAAGGAAGATATAAAATAATGTACCTATAGAATCTTAATATTACAACACCACTATTGACGCCGTAAAAGAGATCTCATCGTCGAACGAAAGGACGAAGATCACTAATTGTAGAAAATGAAATCTCCATTACCATAGAGGTCAAGAAGATGACAACCAAAACACTAATGCAATCTTTGAAAACACTACTTTTATTGAAAACTCCACCCATAAATCGGGTTTCCCACCCCTCCCAACGTCGGTGAGACCCTCCCGACGTCGGTGAGACCCTCCCGACGTTGGTGAGACCGGCCAGAGGAGGGGGACCGATCTATGGAGGAGGCAGAGATGTTGTGGCTAGGTCAAGAGAGTATGCACATGATGAGAGGTTCCAACGATTATACTTACTACCTCTACTGTAATGTTTGCGCATGTCTTTGTCATATCACACGGGTAGAAAACAGGCCTCTAGTCCTGGTTCGGAAGGGCATCTAGTCCCGGTTTTGCAACCGGGACTACCATATTGGGACTAGAGGTCCTACCTTTAGCCCCAGTTCTGGTACAAACCGGGACAAAAGGTCTTCCACATGGTTCCGCGGAGTGCGCTAGGATGGAGGACCTTTAGTCTCGGTTGGTAATACAAACTGGGACTAAAGGTGTTCTGGTGCGGCAGCATTTTGAGGCAATTGGCTGCCACGGGAGGAGATGGGTTTTAGGTTTTGTATTTTATTTTTTGTGTTCAATTATTTTTCATTTTGTATTTTTATTTTAAACAAGTTTTCGTATACATATTCTACGCTACTACATACTTTACATGTTGATGCATATAAAATATAATTTCTCTCACGAGCATACAGACATATATATACAACTTGGTATACGAGTCCAAACCGGGACTAGAGCCCGTCTATTTGATTACATGGATATTATTAAATTACATGGATGCTTTATTTTCTATCTAGGTTGTATTCTCCATTTGGGTCTATGACCTCCTAAAACAAATATCCCAACAATTCCTCTTAAATTGCTAGTAGGCGTTCTCATGGTAGGATCTTATCCCGCGTCGCATCCAACTATATATAAAGAAGGATATTATTATGAATGAAACTCAACACAAATTATCATAGTAAAATAAATTATGAATATATTATTTACATACTCAAATAAAGTTCGTGCCCTTCTCAGTACACGAGTGAATGAACTCGCAGATGTAGTATCCACATAAATTAGTCCCCTATGGCTGCCTCTCGCAGGATAGAATTTAATGAAATAATAATCAAGCATGATAATTCTATTGAAACTAGAATTAAAGAGATGCACTGATCTAACTCTCGTACTACTTACCAGAACCGGATTAAAAGTCAGCTCCTTACTCCATTCGCCCTGAACCTCCTTGAACTGTTCCTAAACCCTGTCCGACACAAAAGAAATGAATGAATGAGTTATTAATTACTTGACATCTCAGAGAATGTACTAAAGAGACCGATATAGTGTGATAATCATTAAAATTACTTCTGTGCATATTAAGTATGTCACAGTACTCTTTCATGCTTTTATTTAACGAGTCCGAGATTTTAAATCTTGCACGGTCAACGTCAATGTTTAGCAGAATCCAGTGGAAGCTGCGCATGTTTATACATATATGGATAACTCATCAATTACACTTAACATCGAGTAACCAAAAGTGAATGTGTACAAGATAGTAACACTCTTACCTGAATATGTAAGGAAATAGTATTTTCTTAGTGTAATTTTTCTCCTTTAAAAATATTAGAAAGTTATCCTCCGTTTATGAAGGCTTTGTCTTTAGCGTATGTTCATTAACTCGATTTGGGTCAATGAACCAAATGGAATAGATTCGCTTTCTGCTACATTCCAGAATCTTTATTCTGCATAATAGCATACAAAAGGATAAAATGAGGATAATTACAAGCAATGAATTGAATGAGCTAAGCTAAGACTTAATTACATAAATAAAATAATCACTTATATACAATAGAAAATGACGAGGGACTTGTCGAGCACTTCTTCGTTGAATAACTGAAAGAATTTAGAAAGTTCAATAACGATCTCGTTTTTACGGAAGTAATGCTCCACTCCAACTTTCACTAGGAGAAATTGTCGCCCTTCCTTCGAGGCTTTCAAGTAACAGTTATGCAAATTTCGCATTTGTGTTGGTAGATCCCAGAGTGTCTCACGGGTGACCAGAGGCTCCCCGTGGACATATTTTCGTGCTACATCTGCCTTGGCGAAATCTGCGCCGCCTAGAATTTTTTTAAGACTCATATTACAGTCCCTGGCTAATCGCTTAGCTTCTTCTGTATCTATTTTCTCTTCGGGCCTAGGTAACACCTTGAGCGGGGGGATCGATTGTTTTTCCTTCTTTCCAAGCTGGGGAACGTCTCTTCTCCCACTTGCACCACTGCTGCTTGATGTCTTCTCTTTCACTTTCTTCATAAGACAACGTGTATAGTCATCTTTCCTATATAACTCATGTTGGGGTGGTTGCGCAAGAAATTCCTAAAAGTGTTTCTTGACTTTCGGAGGTATTGGCTCTGTTGGCTCGGGTTATTTCGGTGCAACATGGGCCTTCACTTTGGCTTCCATGATCAGCCTATTTTCCTCATCAGTCTGGTGGTAAGCCAACTTGGGAAGAGCCGGCAGTACTCTTGGGAGGGGCAACTTTCTTTTTCTGCATCTGTTATCCATTGACAAAGCGGTGGAATTCTTCCACTTTTGTCCCTTTGACTTAGTGGGCTGAGGCACCAAAGATCGAGATGGACTCGCGTTGCAGTCCCTCTCGGGGAGGGGTGGACTATTGCTTCTTGGAAGAGATTGTGGCCTTGGAGGTGATGGATTGCTTCTTGAATGAGAGTGTGGCCTTGGAGGTGATGGATTGCTTCTCAGAGGAGATGATGGCCTTGGCACCAAGCCTGGAAACACGATGTGCTCCTTTTTCCATAGAACGAAGCCACATGTGACTTCTCCCAATGTCGTATCCCTTCACTTGCAGGGATGTCAATCTCTAGTGACTAAAATCCTGGTAGAACTTCATCCACACTGACACGAGCATAGCCAGCTGGAATCTAACGCCATGGTAGGTTGCTCCTGGTGGACAAGGTCAAGCAAAGCCGGGTGCCACCTTCATGGATATGTTTTTCAGTGTCACCTGTAGCTCACAACTTGTCCTTTCCTCGATTTCATCCACGGGGTAGCAAACATCGTTGCAACATCTATCACTGGTGCATGCTCGATCATCATGTTGGGAAAATATTCCCTAGAGGCAATCATGCATGATGATATTTCCCATTGTATTCATAAAGTTATTAAGTTGTCCTTGTATAAACATCTGATGTATATCATTGAATATGTGGTTCGGTTGTGGAACTATACATTCATGTTGTTTGTACTAAATGTCCTTGGTCATTGAGGTTGTGCTAGACACACAACTTAGACCAATGTGAAAGTCGGCTTGATGACTCGGTTCCACTTTTCATGGGCATGGTGGTGCTATTCCGACTTACATAGATTCGGATAAAGAGTTTAGCGAGTCGGATTGACCCATATTGAGGTACAACGAACAAGTTGTCATTTCTATATCTCAATCAATGTAATCCTTAGACCTCAGGTTATTGCATAGTACGAGTTGAGGATCACTGACTTAGGTTCTTTCAAACGCTAATCCGTAACTGGGCAGTTATAAAGGCAGAGTTCGGGTCGACTGAGAATCAAGCTACGTGATGTGAATAACCAAGATGGGATTTTGCCCCTCCACTTGGAGAGATATTCTCTAGGCCCTCTCGGATGATATGATTCGGAAAGAATGGCCATGCACGACTCGGATAAGTGTTAACCGAGGCGATCGACTAAGAGTTAGTCGGATGAATCACTTATCTCAGATCGAGAAGAGAGTTGGACTATTTAAGGGATGACAGTTATTCGCCTATAGTCTGACGAGGTATATCGTGAGGAAAAAGGGACTCATACGCAAGTCGCATTGGAAAGGCAAGTCATCATGACTCTTTGGTACTTGGGAGTCGGCACGTTATGCTAGGAGCCGCTACCGACTGATCGATTGAGAGTCAGACTCCAATCGTGTCCAAGTAGCCATGAGCCTGCGGGGTCACACACTTTAGAGCGGGAGCAAGTTTGCATTGGATCTGAATCGGAAATCTGGTTGGGTTGGACCCGAGCCGGATTTGGACTGAGTCATTGAGTCGGACTCACGGTGACTAATATTATATGGGCTTTAGTCAATGGGCCACGAGTGAGTGGAGCTCACGTTCACTCCCTATATATAGTGGGGCGCAGAAACCCAATAGGGTTAATCGTTGATCGGTTAGGTCATTCCATGTGTTGGAAACCCTAGCTCCACAATAGTCCTACCGTCGTATCAAACCTAGCAGTTCGCCACCGGTGCTCCCCCTTGTACGTGTGGATACCAGCAGAGGTGCTATACGATCAGCACCAGGACAATCGTGATTGGATCAGATCGTGAGGACTACACTGCATTAACTGACACGCTACATCAGTAATCCGCAACCGCAAGTCTAGTGGTAAACCTCGTGTCCTTCTACCTCAGCAAGATCTTGGGATCACCATGTTAGAGGAAAACGTTTTGTTTTATCTCTACGTGGCCCAATAGTGGTATCAGAGCAATATCTGCTGGTTTTAGGCTCGAGATCGAGCATATGTGATATGCGGTTGGCTGTAGATTGGATCTATTTGCTGTTATGGTGGTCGATCTATGAGATAGATCGGTTTTATACGAGGTTGATTGGATCAACTGTACTCGGGGAATGGTAGATCTAATTTCCTTGATCATACTGCTAAGGTCGTGGAAGGACATACCCCTACCAGTCGGTTTCCGCCATTGGGGTAGAATATGACACGTAAATCCAGAAGCGGTGACCGAAGATCAAAGAGTTTCATCAAATCGGAACAATGGTCGGAACCCATGTCCGGATCGTAGATGAGATCTACGTTTTCGGAAAAAACCTCGGGCGCTGCCCCTTCTATCCCCTCCCGCTATCCGGCGAGCGGGACCGCCGGCTTCGCTATGTCGTAGCGCCTTAGATGTCATTGCAAGTTTCACAACGCTGGTAGATAGCGTATCTATGCATAACTTATTCTTGCAGGAAGTTGTGAATGGTATGGTTCATGTGCATGTGATGTATGTGTGTAATCCATACTTGATCTGCGAATCATGGTTTTTTCAGCTGGCTGGAGCCTAGGTGCTATCAGTTTATTGTATAAAAACCTGCGTGTCGGATTCTCCATGTAATTTTATTTACTAACCTAGTGTAGCTGTATGGAGAACCCGGATGGCATGCAAGGCAATGTACATGTCGGCGACATGGAGTAAGACGAAAAGTGACAAGAGTTGGCACGAATCGGATTACATGCTTTGTGGAGATGGAGATCGGCATGAAGAGAGCCATACTATTTCACATTATAATTGCTTTATTTTGTGTTATTGATATGTCTTTGTTTTACCTCTATTAGATAGTCGGTAAAATGTAATCCCTCAAAAAGAAGGTCTAGTCGGTTTTCCCGCTAGTGTTTGCACCATCACAAGTCAGACATTTTTGATAGTGGGATCATAAAATTGAGGTGCCGCCAATTCTTTCCGACTAGGTGGGTTCGATTCGGACTCTTACAGCGGAAACACTCGGTAAGCTAGACGGGTCTATCACAATGGTTGTGGGACTCGGGGAAAAGTCGGATGGGAACCGGGGCATGTGATGCCACCCGTTCAACAGGAGTCATATGAGATGCGATTAACAAGGAGTTGTCTACCTAGATCACTTGGCGGCTAGCAGTGATTCTAAAGCTCACTAGCCGACTTGCTTATTTAGGATCCTAAATTACTAAGCGACCATCGGAGGGGTGTTGGTTCTAGTGGGAGCATAAAATATTAAAGTGTTTAATATGCTTGCTCTTTTATGAATACATATCTTAAGTGTTTTGCGTATTTCCGTTGTAGATCATGGCACCAAGTATCAGTCACTCTCAGATATCTGGTTTTTCTTTGAGAACCATTCTTGAGAAAAATAAACTGAACGACACTAATTTTACCAACTGGTATCGAAATCTAAGAATTGTTCTCAAACAAGAAAAGAAGGACCATGTCCTAGACAACCCACTTCCAGATGAGCCGAATGAGAATGCGACTATCACTGGCACCAATGCCTACCATCGGGCTAAGGATGAGTCCACGGATATCAGCTGTCTTATCCTTGCTCACATGGAACCAGACTTGCAAAAGCAGTTCGAGAATGTTGAGGCCTACGATATGAACAAAAGCCTCAAAAGTATGTTCCAGGCTCAAGCGAAGACTAAGAGGTATCAAGTCTCTCAGGCTTTGCTGAGTTGCAAGATTAAGGATGGTGATCTACTGAGTCCGCATGTGATCAAAATGGTTGGTTACGTGTAGTCTCTAGAGAGGCTTGGCTACCCTATTAGCGAAGAGTTCGCTACGGACATAATTCTGAACTCTCTTCCTAGTGCATATGGGTAGTTCATTTCAAACTACCACATGCATGGTATGGATAAGAAGCACATTGAATTACATGGGATGCTCAAGCAGGAAGAGGTGGATCTCAAAAAGGGCGCCAGTCAAGTGTTGATGGTCCAGAATAAGGCTAAGTTCAAGAAGAGTTCTTGGACTAAGAAGAAGGCTAAGTCGGGAGGAAAGCAGGCTCAGGACCCGGTTCCAAGCGCTTCCTCAGGACTAAGGCATCTCCTTCAGTCGGATCCACTTGCTTCTACTGCAAGGCGGATGGCCACTAGAAGAGGAACTGCAGCAAGTATTTGGCCAAAAAATCCAAGAGTGTAGGTATGACTTTCGACTCAAGTACACTTGTTTGCAATGTTATAGACATTTATCTTGTTGATGCACCTAATAGTTCTTGGGTATATGATACAGGATCAATTATTCACATCTGCAACTCGTTGCAGGGACTGGTAAGAACTAGGAGCGTAGGAAGAGGCGAGGTTGATATTCGAGTTGGCAACAAAGCAAGAGTTGCTATGTTGGAAGTTGGCACGATGCAACTTCATTTACCTTCCGGATTCATTATGGAACTGAATAATTATTATTATGTTCCAGTGCTCAGTCGAAACATTATTTCTGCTTCATGTTTGATGAGGCAGGGCTATGAGTCGAATATGAAGAATAATGGTTGTTTTTTGTATTTGAATGATATGTTTCACGGCTTTGCACCCATCCAGGATGGGTTATTTATTTTGAATCTTGATGGTGAGTCGGTTTATAACATAAATGTTAAAAGGTTAAAACCAAATGATCTGAATATGACTTACTTTTGGCACTATCGGCTTGGCCATATAAGTTGGAAACACATGAAGAAACTCCAAGATGATGGACTCCTAACTTCATTCGACTTGGAGTCGTTCGAGACATGCAAATCTTGCCTACTCGGCAAAATGACAAGACACCTTGCAAAGAGTTGCGAAAGGGCGACCGACTTGTTGGGACTAGTACATAGTGATGTATGTGGATCAATGAGCACGACAGCCAGGGGTGGTTATGAGTACTTCATTACCTTCACTAATGATTTAAGTATGTATGGATATATCTACTTGATGGAACATAAGTCGGAAGCCTTTGAAAAGTTCAAAGAATTCCAGAATAAAGCACATAATCAACTTGGCAAGAAAATAAAGTTTCTTCGGTCGGACCGAGGAGGAAAGTACATGAGCCATGAGTTTGATGACCATCTGAAAAGTTGTGGAATAGTTCCTCAACTTACTCCGCCAGGAACGCCGCAAAGGAACGGTGTTTTGGAAAGTCGGAATCGAACCTTGTTGGACATGGTACGATCAATGACGAGTCAGACAGATCTGCCTTTATCATTTTGGGGTTATTATCTAGAAACAGCGGCGTTCAAACTAAACAGAGTACCATCAAAGTTGGTAGAGAAGAGACCGCATGAGATGTGGACAGGCAAAAAGTCGAGTTTGTCTTTTTGTAAGATTTGGGGTTGTGAAGCATTTGTCAAGCGACTTCAGTCGGACAAGCTTACGGCCAAGTCAGATAAGTGTATTTTCGTGGGGTATCTGAGGGAAACCTTGGGTTAATACTTCTACAACCGAGAAGAGGGCAAAGTGTTTGTCGCTCGGAATGGTGTCTTCCTTGAGAAAGATTTTCTTAGTCGGGGAGTCAGTGGGAGCATGGTGCATCTCGAAGAAATTCGAGAGGAACCGTCTAGTAGTGAGTTGGCAAAAACCTTGGAGGTTGAGCCGATCGTGGTAGCTAAGCTAGCAACATCACCTATACTACGAAGATCGGCAAGATTACGAAGTGTTCGTGATGTGTTACTGTTAGACAGTGATGAGCCGGGAAATTATTCAGAAGCGATGGTGGGATCTGATTCCGAGTCATGGCTTGGAGCCATGAGATCCGAGTTAAAATCCATGGATGAAAATCAAGTTTGGAACTTGGTTGATCTGCTAGACGGTCTAACACCCGTCGAGTGCAAATCGGACTTTAAGAAGAAAACTGATATTGATGGAAATGTTTCTGTCTATAAAGCACTTCTTATCGCGAAGGGGTTCCGACAAGTTCAAGGAGTTGATTACGATGAGAATTTCTCGCCCGTAGCGATGCTTAAATCAGTTCGGATCATGTTAGCTACAGCGGCCTATTTCGACTATGATATATGGCAGATGGATGTCAAAACAACTTTCCTTAACAAAAATTTAATCGAGGACGTGTATATGATGCAGCCCGAGGGTTTTGTCGATCCGGCTAATGCTGACAAATTGTGCAAACTTCAGAAATCCATTTATGGGTTGAAGCAAGCATCTCGGAGTTGGAATATTCGCTTTGATGCGGTAGTCAAATCGTTTGGCTTCATCAAGAGTGATCATGATTCTTGTTTATACAAGAAGTTTAGTGGGAGCAAAGTAAACTTTCTAATATTATATGTGGATGACATATTACTGATTGGAAATGATGTCCATATGTTGCAAGAAACCAAGGGATCATTGGAAAAGAGTTTCTCAATGAAATACTTGGGTGAGGCAACATATATTCTCGGAATCCGGATCTATAGAGATAGATCAAGACGGCTCATTGGATTGAGTCAGAGTACTTAATTGGACAAAGTGTTGAATAATTTCAACATGGAATCGTCTAAGAAGGGTTTCTTACCGATGTCCCATGGTGTAAAACTTAGCAAGACTCAGTGTCCTCCGACAACTGATGAGCGAAGTCGGATGAGTGCAATTTTGTATGCTTCTGCAGTCGGATCCATCATGTATGCCATGATTTGTACTAGGCCGTATGTTTCATATGCTCTAAGTGTTGTGAGCAGATACCAGGCTGTTCCTGGAGAAATCCACTGGACAGCGGCTAAAAATATCCTAAAGTACTGATGGCACCCGATGTTGATGTGGGAGCGCTTCGTTGAAAACCCCAACAGCAGGGTGCGAAGAGTACAGCAGCAAGCCTTCCCTTAGTAAGAAACCGAGGTTATCGAACCAGTAGGAGGAAGGAAACGTCGCAAAGGTGTTGCAAGCAATGTGGAGACCTGCACAACACAAACTCAAGACTTTGCCCCAACGAACAGTGAGGTTGTCAAGCTCACCGGTTTGCTGTATCAAAGGATTAACTGTATGGTGTGGAAGGTGATGGTGGGTTGCAGCAAGTAAACAGTAACAGTGGAAGATGTATCAATGGTAAAGATTGGACCGGGGTCCATAGTTCACTAGAGGTGCTCTCCTTAGATAAACAAACATGGCATGCATGGTAAACAAATTACAACAGAGAAATTGACAGGACTGAGCAAGGCATAACAATGCAATACTAGACAAAAAGATCCTATGAGATTCGATTGGGCAATACAACAAGATACATAGACCGCCATCCAACTGCATCTATGACTAGAAGTCCACCTTCAGGTTATCATCCGAACCCCCTCCAGTATTAAGTTGCAAGCAACAGACAACTGTTTTAAGCAAAGTGTGTAAGGTAAACAATCCACTTGTTCCATGAACAAGAGACCGTTGTTTTCTCCCTAGTGGCAACAACACATCTACAACCGAAGAGATTTCTATAACTTCACATGGAAACTAGAGGCGCGAACCCACTATCGAGCATAAATACCCCCTCTTGGAGTCACTAGCAACTACTTGGCCAAGATAGCTACTAACAACGGAGAGCATGCAAGATCACAAACAACACAGACATAATAGAATCAAATAGACAAAACCATTAATCAATCTGACATAGTAATCTCAATATCCATCGGATCCCTGCAAACACAACATGCATGATTACAATTAGATTAGATCTTGATCATAAACGGAGCTCACAAGATCTATACATGAAAGCACAAGGAGGAGATACAACCATCTAGCTACTACATGGACATGTAGTCCAAGGTGGAACTACTCACGCTTCATACCGGAGGCTGGCATGATGAACAAGAAGGCCTCCGGGATGATCTTCCCTTCGTCAGGGTGCCGGGAAGGGCTTCAGATCCCCCCTATCTAGGGACGATGGTGGCAGAGGCTACAGACGGTTTTGTGGAGTTTTGATCGAGTGCCTAGGGTTTTTGCATCGGGGGGCTTCTTATAGGCGAATAGGCGAGGCAAGGGGGCCACCAGGGCGGCTGCACCCCCCAGGCGTGGGGTGGGACGACCCGCGCGGACAGGGGGTGTGGCCCCCTGGTGAGCCTCCTCCATCTCGTATTCTGGCTTCGTGTTGCCCACGGTAAAATATTGACTTTGGCTTTTGTCCCGTCCAATTCCGAGAATATTGATTTTCTGCCTTTCTGGAACCAAAAACAGAAGAAAACAGGCAACTAGTACTGTGGCAACTTGTTAATAGGTTAGTATCAGAAAACATATAAAAACACCTCAAAGTGTGGACAAAGCAAAGCAAAGTAGATAGTAAACAAGCATGGAGCATAAAAAAGTATAGATACTTTTTCGATGTATCAAGTACTTGAGAAGGACTAAGGATATGTTTTTGGTTTATGGTGTTGAAGATGAACTCAGGGTAAGGGGTTACACGGATGCGAGTTATCTCACCGACTCTGATGATTCTCGTTCGCAATCCGGATACGTGTTTATTATAAAAGGAGGTGTTGTGAGCTGGAAGAGTTCCAAGCAAGAGACTGTGTCTGCATCTACAACAGAGGCTGAGTATATTGCCACCTCAGAGGCAGCAAAGGAAGCTATTTGGATGAGGAATTTCCTCATGGATCTTGGTGTGGTTCAAGGCTCGTCCAATCCGTTAGACGTGTATTGTGACAGCAATGGTGCTATTGCACAAGCTAAGGAACCTAGACAACACCAGATGAACAAGCACATACTCATGCGGTATCACCTGATTCACCAATTCGTGGATCATGGTGATATCAAGTTATGCAAGGTACACATGGATGCAAATATTGCAGATCCGTTGACAAAGCCGTTACCAGAGCCAAAGCATGAGGCGCACCTAAGAGCTATGGGCATTAGATGCCTAGACATGTGATGTCGGAAGATTGACTTAGTGCAAGTGGGAGACTGTTGGGAATATGCCCTAGAGGAAATCATCTATAATGATATTTCCCGTTGTATTCATAAAGTTATTAAGTTGTCCTTGTATAAACATCTGATGTATATCATTGAATATGTGATTCGGTTGTGGAACTATACATTCATGTTGTTTGTACTAAATGTCCTTAGTCATTGAGGTTGTGCTGGACACACAACTTAGACCAATATGAAAGTCGGCTTGATGAATCGGTTCCACTTGTCATGGGCATGGTGATGCTATTCCGACTTACACAGATTCGGCTAAAGAGTTTAGCGAGTCGGATTGACCCATATTGAGGTACAATGAACAAGTTGTCATTTGTATATCTCAAGTTCTGTCAAATGCTGATCCGTAACTGGGCAGTTATAATGGCATAGTTTAGGTCAACTGAGAATCAAGATGCATGATGTGAATAACCAAGATGGGATTTTGCCCCTCCACTTGGAGAGATATTCTCTGGGCCCTCTCGGATGATATGATTTGGAAAGCATGGCCATGCATGACTCGATTAAGTGTTAACCGAGGTGATCGACTAAGAGTTCGTCGGATGAATCACTTATCTCGGATCGAGAAGAGAGTCGGACTATTTAACGGATGGCAGATAATCGCCTATAGTCTGACAAGGTATATCGTGAGGCAAAAGGGACTCAGACGCAAGACGCATGTAACGCCCCCGAATCGGGTCTATGCAGATCTTAGCATTTCCCACCAAAACCCGCATAGAAGAGATTCAAAGACGCCCACCAGGCACTTTCGTGTGGGTGGGATTTGATAACAAGTAGTTACATCACAACAGTTTACAACATAGTCCACAAAAACTTATATATACAACAACGACTCGAAGAGTCAAGATTACAGATGATACAAATCACAAAGAAAGCCAAATAGTATCCGAGTACGGATAAGAACCAAATGGGACTAAGAGTCCTGGAGAATAACCAAGCGGTGTCCAACCCTGCCCAGGCCAAGCCGGAAGGGTAACCTTGCTAACGTCGTCAATCACATACCTGTCAAGCCAAAAGGGTGCCAACAAAGGGCAGAGGAAAACAGAAAGAGAGCGGTCAGTACTGAGGCCAATACACAGCGAAACTAGAATTCAGCGGTCCTCGCCTACATAGGTATGGTGAGCTCAGCGGCAGCAAAGCTTGCACTATCTAACTTATAGAGACACGCTACAACTTCGGCTATTAGAGCGAGATAAGAGAGAGCTATGCGGTAACAACAATATAACACCAAACATAACCCATCCGAAGATTTCCCCCTCGAAGACCAGTCGAGGAAGTCCTCTAGCGGAACACACACGGTGGCAATTTTAGTTAAGCAGGTATTTAGTTGATAAGGCTAATTACTAAACATATTATTAAAGAGCGAAACATTAGTGGCGTTGTCTATGATCATGACACTGTACTCCTGAGGCATCCATAACCGTGGACACACGGCTTCTCGAAAAGATTTACCCTGCAGGGGTGCACTACTGTACCCAAACGCATGCTCAACCCATCAGGCAACATATTACGCGTGCCATCCGAATCTCACAACAAGAACTGTCTCATAACTACGCGCATATCCAGAGGCATCACCTACTGTGGGGAATCCAACCAAGAGGTACGATGATTCTCGAGGGAGGCACAGCGTTTGCGCCTACTGGTGGATCGGGTCCTACGGGGTAACTTGTACACACCGTGGGTGCCACCACCGTGTACCACGATTTATGTATGCAAGCCATGGCAATCCACCAAACGTCAAGTCCGAAGACATATCAACTCACCCATGTCCGAGGACATATTATGTGTATGCACCAAATGGAAAACCAATTTTTGTAACCCTCTGGATATACGAATAGCGCCGGTAGTTGAGGGGGGATCCCAGAGGCCCCACGTTTGGTTAGCGCGATTAACTCAGGATTGGTATCGTAGAACGAACGGGTCCTAGGTCGGCTCAAGCAGTTCCCAAAGGTGGTCCCTGTCGGGGCCTTATCATTAGGTGAAACCATAACCATAACCAACATCAGATTAATTATCTTATCACCAACCATATCCGGGTATCATGTTCCACCTGTATGAGAGCGATACTAAGCATGCCTACGACTCGCAAGGACAAATCTAGCTAATCAAACAAGGCAATGGGATAACCAAGGCCATATAGTGGAGCAGGTAAATAAAGGAAGGGTACTATAGCATCGACAATAAGGTTAGCAATAGATCAAAGGAAGGAAGTAAAGACTATAAAGGCAAAATAGGTAGAAGGGGGAGAATGCTCGCCTGTGAGACAAAGTCAGGAAACCGGAGGCTTGTCGCAACTCGCATCCACTCATCGTCCTATCCGGTGAAGAAGCAAAACACTAGAAGAAACACCGGATGCACTATTTAATACTACGGCAGAAGATCGGGCATGATGCATGCATGATGTGTACCATGGCAAAGGTGCGATGCAATTAGGCAATATTAAGCGGAACCGGGGTCCCGACAATTAGTTAGGTGGTTTATGTTGTCTATATACCCCACAATTTAATATTGTATTAGCAAGGCAAGAATATATCATCGGTTCGTACAAATTTAAATGGAGAATATATCATCGGTTCATACAAATTTAAATGGGGCCAATATTAGACTAGATTCGCCCGCATATGGGCTCCATATTTAATTATGAGGTGAATCGACAATATACCCCCAAACAAATAAACATGTATGCGAGTAAGGATGGATTAATATGCAACAAGTTATATTATATGTATTATAATAAAATAGGGGTCTCGAATAGGGGTCGCACATTGGCTTTGGCATCGAGGATCTAGGGGTCGACGAGGTTCGGGTTCGGTCTCGGAGATCTTGGCGTTCCATGAAGAAGAGGTATGGTTCCGTGTCGACGACCTTGGAGGTCCGACTTTGGGTGTCGAAGATAGCCGAGGTAGTTGAAGCCAAACACCATTAGATCATATTCACATCTTCACACCGGTAGTACACTCCCAGGTTACACCACCACTTCACGGGACTCAGATTCAACTTCCACAATAGGAGGTTTCGGTCATATGCCACCACAAGCACCAATAGCCTGAAGCAAACACATCATGCCAGACTCGATGTTCAAAGCAACAGGAACACAAGCGCAAGACGAGGAGGGCAAGGCAGCACCGACAGGAGCAGGCGACATGCGGGCTCGCGACGGCGTCGGGGTGCAGGCGGAACTTCACGGAGGCGGGCGCCCACGCAAGGAAGGAGGGGCCGCGGCAGGGCACGGCGCTCGGGTACATAGGAGGTCATGCGGGACGATGTAGCGACATGGACCATGGGAAGCAGCGACGCGGGGCCGCCGGGGCGGGCGCGCGACTCAGGCGGAGCAGAGGAGGCTCGGGCCGCGGCGGCCAGACGACGGGGTGGAGGCGAGGCTCACCGGCGACGGCAGCGGCGGGTGGGAAGGAGAGGGCCGGGAGGTAGAGCTTGAGGGCGAGGAAGGCCGGACGAGGTCGACGGTGGCCGAAGGAGAACCGGCGGCACGCGGAACAGAAGCTAGGGTTCGGTGCCGGTGGGGTCGAGGTTGAGGCCCAGGCGGCGGCGGATTCAGAGAGGTGCGTCGCTGGGAATCTAGGAGGAGGCGGTAGACCAGGGTCGCGATGGGGAGAGAGGGAATCGCGTGTGTGCGTTGGTATCCAGGGTCGCGTGTGTGGCCATGTTGCGTGCGTGGTTTGGTGGCTGTGCGTGTGTTGTGTGGTGTGTGGTGGTGTACGTGACAGGGTCAGAGTGGGGCGCGTGCGTGTGTTGTGTGTATGCGATGTGTGTGCTCTGCCACCGAGAGAGGGGTGGCGGCGGCAGGGATTGGAGGAAAAAGGTAGGATTTCTAGGGTTTGGTCTAGTCTAGGATTTGGGGTGAAAGAAAAAGGGAAAGGATTATTTATCTAGTCTAAAGTAGATTAGATAGAGCTAGTTTGGGGCTAAAACTTAGACGGACCTTTAGCTAGTTTTATTTTTAGTCAAATAAGGAAAAATCATTTATGGTCACGTATCGGACCGAAAATATTATTTTGTTTTAATTTGAAAATAAGAAAAGAGAAACGGATTTAATAAAACCATAGAAATATTTTAGTAAAACAAAAATAGTTTTTATCAAAATAGTTTGCGGTCAAATTGGCGAACAAAATATGCATGATGATGTCATAATGATCCACAAAATAAATAACAATCAATTTCTAATTTTTAATATTTCGGGGCATTACAACTCGACACCACTAACAAGGGATCTCGTCCCGAGATCCAAGCAAAGACACCGGGGGGAGGGGTGATGATGCCGGATCTTCTTGCGTGAGGTTCATGGTCGCGACACCAGTAACAAGAATTCTTGTTCCTTCTTGAAATCGTCGACACCACCAACAAGGGGTTGCCCATATTCTTCGAGAGAAAACTCCGGAGAGGTAAAGGTTGGAAGTAAAGGTCTCAAAGATAAGGCCACCTCTAACTTCCGTGGAAGGACTGAAATTGCATGGTTCCACCTATCAATGCACAAGAGCGAATGATAAGAGTAGTGGTATGGTAGCTAATCCATCCCGCACTCAATGCATTACTCTATACATGAATAGTAGGATCATGCAACTAAACTCTCAGAATCCAGATTGAAGATCTTGACAATTGGTATTAATAAAAGATTCAGGTAGATAATGCTGTCGCAGGAGTTGCAGGACACCGGAAACATTTGAAAAGAGATCGGATAGAATGGAATCCAGATGTAGCTCCAGTGTTTGCATAAGGAGGAAGGAGGAACCCTAAAGGTACGACGCAAACCTAACCGCGAGAAATCCTAGACTTGAAGAAAGTAAGGGACCAGATTAAAACACGTAAAGATAAGAGGGGAAAGAATGGAGGTAAGGAGTAAAATTAGAGCTAATCAGATCTATCCAACGCATTTGTAGAAAAATAGTTTTGACATTAGACGACGTCCGTTGGCAAGGTTAACCTACAGGCTAGACCAGTGGGGTATCGTAAACCTTTGCTCTGATACCACTTGTAACGCCCCCGAATCGGGTCTATGCAGATCTTAGCATTTCCCGCCAAAACCCGCATAGAAGAGATTCAAAGACGCCCACCAGACACTTTCGTGTGGGTGGGATTTGATAACAAGTAGTTACATCACAACAGAGTCCACAAAAACTTATATATATAACAATGACTCGACGAGTCAAGATTACAGATGATACAAATCACAAAGAAAGCCAAATAGTATCCGAGTACGGATAAGAACCAAATGGGACTAAGAGTCCTGGAGAATAACCAAGCGGTGTCCAATCCTGACCAGGCCAAGCCGGAAGGGTAACCTTGCTAACGTCGGCAATCACATACCTGTCAAGCCAAAAGGGTGCCAACAAAGGGCAGAGGAAAACAGAAAGAGAGCGGTCAGTACTGAGGCCAGTACACGGCGAGACTAGAATTCAGCGGTCCTCGCCTACATAGGTATGGTGGGCTCAGCGGCAGCAAAGCTTGCACTATCTAACTTATAAAGACACGCTACAACTTCGGCTATTAGAGTGAGATAAGAGAGCGATATGCGGTAACAACAATATAACACCAAACATAACCCATCCGAAGATTTCCCCCTCGAAGACCAGTCGAGGAAGTCCTCTAGCGGAACACACACGGTGGCAATTTTAGTTAAGCAGGTATTTAGTTGATAAGGCTAATTACTAAACATATTATTAAAGAGCGAAACATTAGTGGCGTTGTCTATGATCATGACACTGTACTCCTGAGGCGTCCATAACCGTGGACACACGGCTTCTCGAAAAGATTTACCCTGCAGGGGTGCACTACTGTACCCAAACGCATGCTCAACCCATCAGGCAACATATTACGCGTGCCATCCGAATCTCACAACAAGAACTGTCTCATAACTACACGCATATCCAGAGGCATCACCTACTGTGGGGAATCCAACCAAGAGGTACGACAATTCTCGAGGGAGGCATAGCGTTTGCGCCTACTGGTGGATCGGGCCCTGCGGGGTATCTTGTACACACCGTGGGTGCCACCACCGTGTACCGCGATTTATGTATGCAAGCCATGGCAATCCACCAAACATAAAGTCCAAAGACATATCAACTCACCCATGTCCGAGGACATATTATGCGTATGCACCAAATGGAAAACCAATTTTGTAACCCTCTGGATATACGAATAGCGCCGGTAGTTGAGGGGGGATCCCAGAGGCCCCACGTTTGGTTAGTGCAATCAACTCAGAACTGGTGTAGAACGAAAGGGTCCTAGGTCGGCTCAAGCAGTTCCCAAAGGTGGTCCCTGCCGGGGCCTTATCATTAGGTGAAACCATAACCATAACCAACATCAGATTAATTATCTTATCACCAACCATATCCGGGTATCATGTTCCACCTGTATGAGAACAATACTAAGCATGCCTACGACTCGCAAGGACAAATCTAGCTAATCAAACAAGGCAATGGGATAACCAAGGCCATATAGTGGAGCAGGTAAATAAAGGAAGGGTACTATAGCATCGACAATAAGATTAGCAATAGATCAAAGGAAGGAAGTAAAGACTATAAATGCAAAATAGGTAGAAGGGAGAGAATGCTCGCCTGTGAGACAAAGTCAGAAAACCGGAGGCTTGTCGCAACTCGCATCCACTCATCGTCCTATCCGGTGAAGAAGCAAAACACTTGAATAAACACCGGATGCACTATTTAATACTACGGCAGAAGATCGGGCATGATGCATGCATGATGTGTAGCATGGCAAAGGTGCGATGCAATTAGGCAATATTAAGCGGAACCGGGGTCCCGACAATTAGTTAGGTGGTTTATGTTGTCTATATACCCCATAATTTAATATTGTATTAACAAGGCAAGAATATATCATCGGTCCGTACAAATTTAAATGGGACCAATATTAGACTAGATTCGCCCGCATATGGGCTCCATATTTAATTATGAGGTGAATCGACAATATACCCCCAAACAAATAAACATGTATGCGAGTAAGGATGGATTAATATGCAACAAGTTATATTATATGTATTATAATAAAATAGGGGTCTCGGATAGGGGTCGCACATTGGCTTTGGCATCGAGAATCTAGGGGTCGAGGGGGTTCGGGTTCGGGTTCGGTCTCGGAGATCTTGGCGTTCCATGAAGAAGAGGTATGGTTCCGTGTCGACGACCTTGGGGGTCCGACTTTGGGTGTCGAAGATAGCCGAGGTAGTTGAAGCCAAACACCATTAGATCATATTCACATCTTCACACCGGTAGTACACTCCCAGGTTACACCACCACTTCACGGGACTCAGATTCAACTTCCACAATAGGAGGTTTCGGTCATATGCCACCACAAGCACCAATAGCCTGAAGCAAACACATCATGCCAGACTCGATGGTCAAAGCAACAGGAACACAAGCACAAGACGAGGAGGGCAAGGTAGCACCGACAGGAGCAGGCGACATGCGGGCTCGCGACGACGTCGGGGTGCAGGCGAAACTTCACGGAGGCGGGCGCCCACGTAAGGAAGGAGGGGCCGCGGCAGGGCGCGGCGCTCGGGTACATAGGAGGTCATGCGGGACGATGTAGCGACATGGACCATGGGAAGCAGCGACGCGGGGCCGCCGGGGCGGGCGCGCGACTCAGGCGGAGCAGAGGAGGCTCGGGCCGCGGCGGCCAGACGACGGGGTGGAGGCGAGGCTCGCCGGCGACGGCAGCGGCGGCGGGTGGGAAAGAGAGGGCCGGGAGGCAGAGCTTGAGGGCGAGGAAGGCCGGACGAGGTCGACGGCGGCCGGAGGAGAACCGGCGTCACGCGGAACAGAAGCAAGGGTTCGGCGCCGCTAGGGTCGAGGTTGAGGCCCAGGCGGCGGCAGATTCAGAAAGGGGCGTCGCTGGGAATCCAGGAGGAGGCGGTAGACCAGGGTCGCGATGGGAAGAGAGGGAATCGCGTGGGTGCGTTGGTATCCAGGGTCGCGTGTGTGGCCACGTTGCGTGCGTGGTTTGGTGGCTGTGCGTGTGTTGTGTGGTGTGTGGTGGTGTACGTGACAGGGTCAGGGTGGGGCGCGTGCGTGTGTTGTGTGTATGCGATGTGTGTGCTCTGCCACCGAGAGAGGGGTGGGGGCGGCAGGGATTGGAGGAAAAATGGTAGGATTTCTAGGGTTTGGTCTAGTCTAGGATTTGGGGTGAAATAAAAAGGGAAAGGATTATTTATCTAGTCTAAAGTAGACTAGATAGAGTTAGTTTTGGGCTAAAACTTAGACGGACCTTTAGCCTAGTTTTATTTTTAGTCAAATAAGGAAAAATCATCTATGGTCACGTATCGGACCGAAAATATTATTTTGTTTTAATTTGAAAATAAGAAAAGAGAAACGGATTTAATAAAACTGTAAAAATATTTTAGTAAAACAAAAATAGGTTTTTAACAAAATAGTTTGCAGTCAAATTGGCGAACAAAATATGCATGATGATGTCATAATGATGCACAAAATAAAATAATAATCTATTTCTAATTTTTAATATTTCGGGGCATTACAACTCGACACCACTAACAAGGGATCTCGAGATGGGCCGTTCGTACTGTCGAATGCAGGATCTTGCTATCAGGTCAGTGCTCTAAGTTCATTTATCTCCTCCTGCTTCCGCTCGAACATGGCTTGAAATTCCTCGTTCTTTATTTCAACCTACGCCAACCGCTCTGTCTACTCTGCCTGCTTCCGCTTCGTTTTTCTCGATCGGTTTCTATAAGTGTCAATGTCCTGGGTAAACCCAAACTTCCATAGAAAAGAAGCTCCAAGGCCTCGTGTTCGTCCTTCCTTTTTAGGATTCCCGAGGGCCTTTTTCATCTCATCGTTCTCTCTCTCTGGATGGAACTTTCCCTCTTCAACCTCTTTCATCATTTTAACAAGTGCTTCTTTAGGTCCAGCAATTTCTTTCTTTGCAATAATGTCACATGTTTGTGGGTCATACGATGCCCCATTCCCAAGTAACCAATTTCTTGACCCTAAGGGCCAATTATGTGTAACTGGAGTGATCCCTTTAGCACTCATGGCGGCCTCAGTTTCTGCCCACTGAGGCATGGCACTCCTGTAGCGACATGTCCCCATATTATGCTGATATTTCTTTTTCAAAGCACTTAACTTATTATTTTTCGACCTTGTCTTAGCTACTTCCGAATCCTTGTACTCCACAAATGCACCACAATTATCCCGGTTCTTCTCTAGTGCACCTGTAAATTTTGGATCTTTTTTGTCCTTGACATAATCTTGGTATAATCGTTTCTTCTAGTTTTGGAATTATGTGGCCATCTTCTTAAGAGCCCACACCTTGACTTTCAATGCATGTGCCTATCTGAGCTCGTTAGTTTCACAGACTCGTAGGGTGAAATATGTCATGAGTGAATTCCAAAGGCCATATTTGTCTTTGTCGTCGACAAAACTAGCTCCATCTTGATCCTTTTTTCCTGACTTATTCCTATTTCGAGTGGTGATTGGGATGGCGTCCCTAACAATAACTCCGCATTAATGTATAAATGCATTTGCGGCATCTTTGGGATCCAACGGTTGGCCAAGCTTAGAGATTAATTCAATGGTGAGATGCGCACCATCGGTCAACTTTTTGGTCGGGGTCTTGTTTCATTTTAAAAGATTGGCCCGATGCGGAGGTCTAAAAGAAAAAACATTCGTTAATATATATATAAATCAATTAATGGAGGCTTTATATACCTCGCCAGACTTTGTTAAGGCATCTCCACCGTTGTCTCCACCGTCGTCTGCTCCGTCACCAAACAAGTTAAGGTATTGGGAGCCATCATCTTCACCGTCATATCCTCTAGCGTAATAATCTTCATCCTCATGTATCATGTTAAACAAGCGATGTTCACCATCTCTACCGTCCATAGCTTAACTAATACAGAAGAAATATAAAACAAATTTTCATTAACATAAAATAATATTACAATTGGGATGCTCTAAGTATAGCATTCCCCAAAACCCCATATGCATCTAATCCTACTAAAATCATAAACATTAATAATAATAATAATCTAACCTAATCATAAACAATACCTAAAACATTCATATAATATAATCTAACCTAATCATTCCTATAATACCTAAAACAACAATAATAATAACCTAACCTAATCATAATAATAACCTAACAACAATAATTCCTACAATCTAACCTAATTATAATAATACCTAAAACAATGTAACACCCCTAGTTCTATTAATACTAATTAGGGTTTGTTGTGCATTCATGAGCATCATCATTTAAAATGCATGCAAGAAATAAAACCCTAAACCCTATTTTCCCTTTCCTATTTGAAAAATATTCAAAATGGTTTTGAATTTTGAAAACTACAAAAAAATATGGAACCCAAATTGATTATAAGGGTCTCTGAAATATTTTGAATATTCGTAAAAATTCTGGTAATTTGAAATGTATCAAAACAGATTTGAAATTCATTTACAAAGAGAAAAGTGAGTAAACAAAAAAGGAAAAAAATCTTGCTAAAAAAATAGGAAACCCAACTTCTAGCCTGGCCCAGTTCCCTCCTCCCTTTCTTGTCGCTCAGCGCGCTCTACCTCGGCCCAGTCCGGCCCATACCGCTTCGGCCTTCTCCTCCCTATCGTCTTCCTCCCGACGCCAAGCATCTCGGTGGAGCTTCCCCGGCCGCCCGATGCCGCTGCGATGACCGTCGCCGCTCGCCGCCCTCTGTTCGAGGATAAGGTTGCCCCGTGCCGCAGCCCTCTTCCCCTCAACCTCTCACACTTCCCCATGCTCGCTCCCTCTCTCTCCGAGCTTCCTGAACCCTAGCCGACACGGTTGATCACCGGCCCCGCCGTTTCCCGCATCCTCTCATTGTTCTGAGGTCGTCGTTGTTACCACCTCACCTGCCTCTGTCGTTTGCCCCGAAGCGCGCAAGACGGCGAGCCTCCAATCGCCGCAATCGGCTCCTTCTCCGTCACCGGCCGTCGCTCTCACTGTAGATTCTGGTGCCCTCCGACCTCGCCCGACCTCCTCGAGCTCTCCTCTGCACTCTCGGTGAGCTCACGGTCCAGAAGGACCTCTCCTCTTCCTCCCTTCCTCTCTGCATCGTGGTCGCGCCGTTCACCTGTCGCCACCACCGATGTCCGCCGTCGCTGGAGTCATTCCGGCGACCAAAACAGGGCCCTGCCGCCACCAAATGGTTCCCCATGGTCGTCCGCATCATGTTCCCTCACTCGCTCGCCCGCTCGTGAGCTCGTGCACCCTCCCCGGTGACGTCAGCGAGTGCGGTCAGCCCGGTCAAACCGGCTGCAGGCCCCACTTTGCCAACGTGGCAGCAGAGGTGGCCCGGGGCCCCTCCATCAGCCACTATGGGTAGGCACTGGCCCGGTGTAAAACAATCCCACCTCTATGCTGATGTCAGCCTAAGGTAATATCTAGGTTTAAATAATTTCAGAAATTGCTATAAAACTTGTAAATTCAATATCTTATTATTTGTAAGTCAGAAAATTACAAATAATATATCAAAATGTTCATAAAAATGAACTCTATCTATTTATGATATAATCATGTATTGTTAATCAACTTTCATGACAAGTTTAATTAGAAGAACATAATGAACCCTCTCATACACATTCGGGGTTTCTCCGAATTAGGGTTTGGACCCCTCATATCCCGATTAAATTACCAAGCATGTTTAGGGTTTAAATTTCAATAACTTTTAACTTGTCATATCATCATATTTGTTTGAGCATGCATCGATGCCATGTGATGATTGTTTCCTTTCTTTCCGGTGTTTGGTTCTTCTCCGGTAGAATACGATATCGGAATCAATATCGAGTCCAAGACTAAAGACCGAGATCAACACCATCGAAGATTGAAGACCAATACTTGACCAACTGTAATCAAGTCAAGTACCTGACGTCTGAAGCTCTGCTTTCTGGATATCAGCTGGCAAAGAAAAGCGAAGCCCACACATACATATGAATCCTATGCTTTCAAAGTATTTCATTCTTGCCATGTGCATACGATTCTAAAGTCTTTTATCGATAGATGGAGTAATCCTATCTGATGCATGTGTCTTTGAAGCCTATATTCCCTGATCCACTGCTCCTAGCATAACTAGGGTTTGGCTTGTGAAGCATTGCTAAAGCTATTACATCTGTTGTGCTTAGCCATGCTTAGCTGTTACCACTGGTCCATCCGGTTGATGAATCAGAGCTATGAATGAATCTAGTATGACAGGATGACGTGGTATGATCAGAGATGAAAGTTTTTTTAGAAGGAACAACCTCATTCCATTAACTTCCATGCATAGCTACATCGCTAGCCACCAGCACCATTACATTGTTTGGCAGATCATCCAGCCACACAGTACGATCCACATGATCACTTACGCCTCTCGCAGCTAGAGCGTGTGTGACATTATTACAGACTCTTGGACAGTAAGTAAAACTAATAGACGAAAAATGCAATTGAGCAAAAGACCTAATATCTCTGTAGATGACACCTTCGGGAGCTAGATCAAACCGAATCGATTGGGCTACATTGACAAGGTTCTGGGCATCACATTCAATAATCACATTATTCATGCCCCCACATCGCTGCATACTGGATGGCCTCAGCACACGCCTGCACTTCTACACTAGCCGCATTGGCTACCTTCTTCAGTTTGCCTGCCCTAGCTTCGAGCACCTCGCCATGGTGATCCCTAGCTACGAACCCCCAGCCACCCAGATTACCGTCTGCAATGAAGCTTTCATCAATGTTTATTTTGATCACATCCTCCCCCGGCGCCTTCCATCTAATGGAGCTTCTTTTTGCAGAGATCCTGGAATTTTTCGGCCGTACTGTAAGGATTCAGATGTCCAATATCTGATCTATGAGACCAGCTCATTAACCTCCTTTCCCTTTTCCTTTGCATTTACTTTGTTTCAGTTCATCCACCACTGCCAAAGCAGACAGCAAACCAGAACCCTCTTCTCTGACTCCAAGGCCAAGACAATTTCAATCATTTTTTTTGCTGATTTAGAGTTCCACATGAGCTCATGCACATTAGCTAGTCCCAGCTTCTCCCAAATTGGCTTGACCATTTTGCATTTCACGAAGAGGTGGCATCCATCCTCATCCAGTCGTCTGTAGCATACACACAACGTTTCACATTTAATTCCTCTCAGTTCAAGGTTTTTCCTTAACGGTAAGCTGTTATGTGCGAGATGCCAGATGAGTTGCTTCACTTTTGGGGTACATTCCAAATTCCAAATTCCTTTCCATAAGCTCTCAGATAAATCTGGGTTAGAACTCGACTATCTCGGGTCGTCCCTTAATCGAACATACAGTTTATAAGCAGACTTGACCGTGAACATTCCACTATCTTCATATTGCCAAGCATAGAAGTCCTCGAAATCCTCCCGCAACAGGGTAGCTAATATGACTTTTGCATCGATCTCCCAGAAAGTATTGCGTACTAACTGCTCGTCCCATTTATTTGTGGCAGGGTCAATCAGGTCACACACCTTTGTAAGCAGGCACTGGCCTCTCGGGGTGATCGGTCTTGCAGCATCAATTCTGTTTAACCACTGGTCAGACCAGATCTTGACATCAGTGCCATCACCAATTCGCCAGACCAATCCTGCCTTCTGTAGCTCAACTCCTTTCAATATACTCCTCCAAGAATATGACATACCCGTAATGGGTTGTGCCTCCAATATGGAAGTATTCGGGAAATACAAAGCCTTTAGCACCCTTGCACAAAGGGAGTCTGGTATGTTGAGCATGCACCATGCCTGCCTAGCCAACATCGCTAGGTTGAAGCCATAGAGATCTCTGAACCCTAATCCATCCTCCTTTTTTGGTCCAGTCAACACTTCCCAGCCGAGCCAGTGCATTTTATTCTCTTTCTCCTGTTGTGCCCACCAAAAACCTGCAGATCATAGTACTCATTTGCTCGCAGAGGGATCTGGTCAGATCAAAACATGACATCGCATAGGTAGGAATTGCTTGGGCACAAGCTTTGATCAAAATATCTTTCCCTACCTTCGAAAGAAATCTCTCCTTCCACCCCTGAATTCGTTTCCACACCTTGTTCTTAATGTGCTCAAACGTTTTAAAACGGGATCTCCCAACATACACCGGCAAGCCCAAATACTTTTCAGTTTTGGCCTCCTCGCTGATATTCAGCTCCTCTAGCACCTCATTCCTTCTTGCAATACTAGTATTTCTACTAAACATCACCGAAGATTTGTCAAAATTTATAGTTTGACCCGAGCAAACCTCATAAAGATGTAGAATATTCTGCAGAGTTCTGGCACTCGCACTTGATGCTTTCATAAGTACCAGGGAGTCGTCTGCAAACAACAAATGGTTCACACTCGGGGCATTTGTACAAACTTTGATACCTTCTAGGCTACCATCGGCATCAGCTTTATTCAGTAAGGCCGACAACCCCTCAGCACAAAGGAGGAACAGATAGGGGGAGAGAGGGTCACCTTGCCTCAGGCCCCTCTAGGGTAAAAAACATCAGAACATTCCCCATTAACCTTGAACTGGTATTTTACAGTAGTGATGCATAGCATGATCAAATCAATCCATCTCTCATCGAAGCCCAACTTTCTCATCATCTTTTCCAGGAAGCACCACTCCACCCTGTCATACGCTTTACCCATGTCCATCTTGACAGCCGCAAAACCATCTTGTACACTTCTCTTCGTCTTCATAAAATGTGTTCATTCATACGAAAGGAGTATGTTGTCCGTGATGAGTCTCCCTGGAACAAAAGCGCTCTGATTTGGAACGATAATTTCTGGCAGGATCTTCCTCAACCTGTTAGCCAAGACTTTTGAAACCATCTTGTACACAACATTACAGAGACTGATGGGTCATAAGTCTTTCATACTTTATGGATTCTTAACCTTGGGGATGAGTACCACACACGTTTCATTCCAGCCCTCCGGCATCGGGCCACCATTTAAGACCCCCAGCACCTCTTGAGCCACTTTACTACCAATATTCCCCCAGAACCTTTTATAAAAGATTGAAGGCATGCCATCAGGTCCCGGTGCCTTGAGGTCCCCAATGCTATCCAGAGCAGCTCTCACCTCCTCTTCATTGAACTCCTTGCAAAGCAATTCATTCATTTGTGTTGTTACTCGAGGCTCGACATGAACCAATAGTTCCTCCGCCCGAGCACCTGCACTAGAAGTAAAGAGGTGTAGAAAGTAGTTAGTAACCACATCTTTCATGGACTCCCCATCCTCCACCACACTCCCATCATCCTTCCTCAGTTTTGTAATTTGATTTCTTTTTTTCCTCTCTGAAGCCACCGTATGAAAATACTTTATATTATGGTCACCCCCTTTCATCCACTCTACATGCGCACGTTGTCTCTAGTATGTTTCATTTTGGTCCTCCAGCCTTTGCAACTTAAACCGAAGGATCCCCTCCCTCCGCACTTGTTCAGGACCAATGCCCTTCCGCCTCCACACCCCAAGCTCCTTTTTTACCTTGCTGATTCTATGGTCCAGATCACCAAGGACGTTTTTGATCCAATCCCTAAGGTCTCCCAGCACCCCTTCACTGCTCCCGCCACATCCATATGATGAATATCGGTCGCAACGGACCACTCATTTTCCACCACCGCTGCACAATAAGCCTCATCGAGCCACCTTGACTCAAACTGTGGCGACAATCTCCTGCCAGGGCTGCGTCGCGATCGGAAAGCACCATGAGTGTCAACAATAATGGGCCTATGGTCCGAATGGCGAGGGTCACCGTTAACCACTTTGTAACCTGGGAAGCAGTCTCTCCAGGCTTGTGTAGTGACAACCCTATCCATCCTCTCTCGAACGTACCTATCAGCATCATGACTATGGTCTCTCCATGTGAAACTATCTCCAACGAAGCCCAGATCATCTAGTTCATAGAATTCCAAAGCTTCCTTGAACCGAACCATACAGCATTGGGCCCTTGGCACGCCCCCTTCTTTCTACCAAGAATACAAAATCCCGTTAAAGTCACCAGCACATAACCAAGGCCTAGTGCTCTGATGTTTTATTGGTGCGTAGCAGCTGCCAAGTTTTTTCATTCTCATCCTTCTTCGACTCACCATAAATCCCTGTGAACCTCCATACAAATCCATCATCCTCAGTAATCTCAGTATCAATATGATACTTGGACTTGAATCCGATGAGCTTCACGTTAATACCATTCTTCCAAAACAAAACAAAACCACCACTCTGCCCCACACAATCCTTCACAATCATATTAGGCATACATAGTTTCCACCTGAGCCATTCGTGTTTCGCCTCTACCAACTTGGTTTCGGACACGAATAGCACATCGAGGTCCTCCTTCCTCTGGAGATCCAGAAGACCATTAACGGCAGGGCCATTCCCCAAACCCCTACCGTTCCAAATCCCTACCGTTCCCTAGTTAAACATGATAAGGCTTGTATGGGAGGCCACGGCGGGTTATGGTTTTTGCAGTCCCATACTTGCCACTACTAGGACCTGAGTTCTTGCCTATGGTCCAAGATGAGCGTACAGCCACATGGGGGCCTGGAAACCCCCTCGGCCAACTAAATTTCCGAATAGATTCCATGAGTCACATAGTTCGGGCGTTTCATTCGACATACACATTCTGGATCTTCTTGAAGGAGGTGCATTCATACAGGTAGGTAAGTGTGGCAGGGAACAAGAGATGCCCGGCATCCGTAATCTTGAACCCTGTTCACATCATTAGGACCGACTTCAGGACTCGACCCGCGACGGCGGCATCTCCCTAGTGCGTGACTCATGGTCTTGGCGAAAGCAAGATAAAGATCATGTCTAACCACCCTCTGCTGCCCTTCCAAGGAAGAGGGCTAATGTACTGGCATTAAGAGAAGGTTAGTATGTGTGGGTAAAGTTGTACACCCCTGCAGGGTTAAATCTTTTCGAAAAGCCGTGTCCACGGTTATGGATGAACTTGGAGACCAGATTCTAAGATCATAGAGAACTTGAACCTAATCGTAACACTTGGCAAGTTAAGTAATGTGTTCTTAAGGATGCTTCCTCATGGGTACGAGGGGGCGATCCTATATAGGTTCAGCTGATGATGATTCGCTGGATATCAAGAGATGATCAAAGCTAGAGATATCGCTCTCTTATCCCCTTTTAAAATATTCTGATTAGTCGAGATTTTTCTCCCTCTTGTTTTAGAAAACAAAGATGGCTTTATGCAAAATAACTCCACCATCCATAGGTCTTGCTGAGTATACCCTGTACTCACCCTTGCTTCGTTGATACTTTTGCAGCAGATTAAGTGTTACCATAGAATATGAGTTCTTCACGGCATCGACATCGACGAATAGCTTGGAGTTCCCAGTCGACAGTCTGGAATCTATGAATTGGACGTCATTGTTATGCTTCAGGCCTCTTAGGCCATTTGTTAATCTTGCTATACTTAATAGCATAATTTGCCTTCAGTTGTTTGATGTTTGTGGTTAGTGACCTCTGCTTGTAATATTTTGGTTCTTTGCTCAGTTATGAGCTCGCTGTAATAACTTTTGTGTCGTAGGGTCACTGTTGTGTTACCGATTTTCTCTCTATACGCTTTCGAGATTAGGTTAGGCTTATGTTCAGACGATGGTCTGGGATTTTTCTAGCCTTAATCCTGAGGGTGTAACAAACAATAATAATAATCTAACCTAATCATAATAATAACTAACAATAATAATTCCTATAATCTAATTAACCTAATCATAATAATACCTAAAACAACAATAATAATAATCTAATCTAATCATAATAATAAACTAACAACAATAATTCCTATAATCTAATTAACCTAATCATAATAATACCTAAAAGAAAAATATTAATAATAATCTAACCTAATCATAATATTAAACTAACAATAATCCTATAATCTAACATAATCATAATAATACCTAAAATAACATATTTATTAATCTAACCTAATCATAATATTAACCTAATCTAATAACTAAAAAAGAAAAAAAAGATGGCATACCTGAGGCGCCGAGGGGAGGCACAGAGGCGGCAAACAGGCACGGTGTGCCGGCGCGAGGACGGGTGGCACTGCGAGGGCTCCTTCTCTCTCTTGCGGCGTGGGGACGAGTGGCGCGTCTCCTCTCCTCGGCGGCGCGGGGCTCCACGGGCGTGTACATCGTCGTTCTCATTGTCGGAGAAGATGAGAGAGCATAATAGTTCGTTTTTCAAACTGGGAGAGGAGGGCGGTGGGTAGTTATACCCACCAACCTTTAGTCCCGGTTTGAACCACCAACCAGGACTAAAGGCTCAAACCGAGACTAAAGGTGTTTTCGGCCGCGGGCTTTTCGCTTGCGCGCCACACCCCTTTAGTCCCGGTTTGAGTGTCCAACCGAGACTAAAGGTTTTTTTTGTATTTGTTTTATTTAAAAAATCTAGAAAATAATTAAATATGTATTATATATCAAAACTATAAGAAAATTATGTATTATATATCAGAATTTTCAGAAAACTAAGATCTATAATTTAAATCTATTATCATACTCTGTTATACAACTTAAATGAAATAATGTATTGTTTAACAAATATTCTATTAAGTATAAAACTTGGAAAAACATAGTTTATTATTTAAAAATCAGAAAAATACATATAATATACCAAAATGATCACAAAAAATAATCTACCCATTAAAAATATAATATTTCATATACTGTTTTCTAATATTGAAAGTATATTTTATAATTGTTTTATTGACAAAATTCAAAATTAAGTAAATATTATAAAATTAGTATCTATCATACTATAATAAAGAAAATTACGTATTATATATCAAAATTTTCAGAAAAATAAGATATATAATTTAAATCTATTATCATACTCTCTTTTTCAACTTAAATGAAATAATTTATTGTTTAGCAAATATTCTATTAAGTATAAATTTTGGAAAAACATATTTTATTATTTAAAATCAGAAAAATACACATAATATACCATAATGATCAAAAAACTAATTTACCCATTAAAAATATAAAATTTCATATACTGTTTCCTAATATTTAAGGGGTATTTATAATTTTTTATATACAAAATCTAGAAAATAAGTAAATATTATAAAATCAATATCTATCATACTATAATGAAGAAAATTATGCATTATATATCATAATTTTCAAAAAAATAAGATCTATAATTTAAATCTATTATCATACTTTTTTATACAACTTAAATGAAATAATGTATTGTTTTAAAAATATTCTATTGAGTATAATTCTTGGAAAATATATTTTATTATTTAAAAATTAGAAAAACACATATAATGTACCAAAATGATCACAAAAAATAATCTACCCTTTTAAAATATAATATTTCATATACTATTTCCTAATATTGAAAGGGTATTTTATAATTTTTTTATTTACAAAAGCTAGAAAATATGTAAATATGATCAAATCAATATCTATCATACTATAATGAAAATAATTATGTTTTATATATAAAATTTTCAGAAAAAATATCTATAATTTAAATCTATTATCATACTCTATTATACAACATAAATGAAATAATTTATTGTTTAACAAATATTTTATTAAGTATAAATCTTGGAAAACATATTTTATTATTTAAAAATCAAAAAATACATATAATATACCAAAATGATCAAACAAATAAGCTACCCATTAAAAATATAATATTTAGATTTATTTAAAACAGGGGTGATGACATTATTTAGTGAGTGTTGACACTACGTCATGAGTGTGGCGACACTATTTCGGTGGGTGGCGGCACTATAACAGGGGTGAGTGTCGACATTGTGTCGTGAGTGTCGACACTATGTTGTTCTATTTAGTCTATAAATAGGCCACTGTGGTCTATAATGTTGTCGGAAACCACTGTGGTCGTGGCTGTCGATGTGAAATGCCAGTTAGCACCAAAACAGCCCGTTCTAAAGGAGCCAATATATCTAAAAATCAAGCGACACTTTGAAGATTTTCTTGATCAACCACCCCAATATGTGTTAATAGGCCAGATAACTATGACCGCTGTATTTCGAAGACATATGACCAAAAGAAGCAGGCGGGGAAAACAGTTCCCCATCTCAGAGAATAGAAAGTACAATTAATCACACCGCTCAAGGTGCTCGATCAGGACTATGAAGGCTTTGCTAGGGATGCTGGTACGAGTCTTTCTAAATTGCGAGGCGATGCAGAGATCCCCAATGCTGATATAGCATGAAAAGATGGCATGATTGGTACATGAAAAAAGCAAAGGAAGGGCGAGAGATGGTAATGGTGATAGTTAAAAATTCGCATTACTTCCGTGAAGACGCAATATGTATTGAGATAGAAGAACTGTTTCAGTTATACAATTAAGATGTCCTCGACTTTCCTAAAAAAACGTCCTCGACAACAATTAGTTTCTATTGTCTGTAAGTGATTAATTTATTTATGTAATTAAGTCTCTAGATGAGCTCGTTCATTGCCTATAATTATCCTCACTGTATTATTTTGTACACAATTATGTAGAATGAAGATTCTCGAATGTAGAAGACCGTCAATATTTGTTGTTGGTTCGTTGACACATATGTCGTTAATTTTGCAACGATACGAGACTACTCCAGGGACTTAGAGGCTAACTTGCTAATGTTTTAAAAGAGACAATATTACAAAAAGAAAATACTATTTACTTACAACTTTAGGTGAGTGTTAGTATCTTGTACATGTTCATTTTTTCTTACTTGATGTTAAGTGTAATTGATGAATTACTGACATATATAAACATGCACAGCTTCTACTAGATTCTGCTAATTATTCAAGTTGATGCGGGAAGAGCTGATATCATGGACCCTATAAAGAAAACCCTGAGGAGTATAGCCACCTAACTGATATGCTTCAGAAGTAATTTCAATCATTATCGTACTATATCAGCCTCTTTTCTTCATTTTCTAATATCAAGTAATTAATAACTCCTTTATTTATTTTCTTGCCGGGCAGAGTTTGGAAACGGTTCTCCAAGGAGGTTTTCGGTCAATGGAAAGAGATGTTGTGTTTTAATCCGATCCCGGTAAGTAGTACTAGCTAGGTCTGCGCATCTCTTTTATCATAGTCTTAATACCATTATTATGCTTGATTATTATCTGATTGAATTCTATTCTTGTAAAATGCATGAGGCAGCCTTAGGGTACTAATTTATGTGGATATTGTAACATCCCAAAAATATTAAACTTGGATCATCAAACTCTATTATCAAAATTAGGGTTAACAAAAACTTTTCAAATTAAAAACATGAAAGCATGCATGTGTGTATGCATTTGAATTTGAATTCTTTTGAATTACCTTGTTTATGTGTTTCTTTGCTTGTAAAGGGATTCTTAGGTGAAATAAACATCATCTAAACAATCCCCACACTTTTTCCAAAGACAAATAAACCAAAACAAATAAAATAAGGGAATGGTCACTTTGGCCAAATTAACTCCCATGCCTACTTTGGCTGTCTCTAACTTTCAAAACTTAATAGAAACTTGTTTGGATCTTTAGACCCCTTGATAGTACTCATAATAGAGTACCAAGGCCCACCTTGTGATCATCCAAAAACATTTGAATGCATAGTTTAAATGATAGTTCAAAATTGAATCTATATCATATGGGAAGATCCCACTTTTTCAAAACCCACTCAAACAAGCTCAACTTTCAAAACCCAAGCATCCAAAGACTCACCAGCACATGCCTAGAACACCCACCAAAAATCTTTTCAAAATTCAAAACTTGAGTTCTTGCGGCCATTTCATCAAACACTTGGAGGCAACAAATCAATCTGGCCAAACTTCACTGTTTTGAGCAGTAATTTGGCTAAGCAATGTTCACCATTGATCACCCTTGTCTCCCTCAGTGCCAACCAGTGCTTGGACCAACCCTAGCCCCTACCCTTTGGCCCATGCCATGCCAACCCGAGCACCCCCTTGCCAGCCGACCATGGCTAGCTAGCCAGAGCAAGCACTAAGCCTAAACAGCATGTCTAGGACACAGCCCACCGTCCATCGCCACCGCCTGTCCAGCGCTCGAACCCTGCCAGCCACTGGACCACACGCACAGACCATGCCAAGCTTCTCTGAGCGCATGCCGAGAGCGCGCCAGAGCACCACCCTCGACACATGCCCACAGACCGCGCGCCGCCCTCGCCGCGTGCATACACGATCACCACCGTCCCAGGAGACCGCCAGACATCCCCGTTCGCCGCCCCATGCCTCACAGCCACCGCTTGCCGTCTAAGACGCCGCCTTTGCCGCGCAGAGCACCGCATGTTCCAGACAGTTTACCACCGTCCCTACACGCGCATTAAAGCCATAGAGCATCACCAGGAGACCACCAATCGATCGCCACCGCGGGCCATGCCTCTAGCAGCCCGTAGCCATGTCGCCGCCGTCGCCTGCCCATCCCGTTCGGTCTCGTCGTCGAGACTATAAATAGAGGCCTCCCTCGCTCAAACTTTTCACACCATCTCACTCCCCTCTCCTCACTGATCGTTCCACCCTGTTCCCGAAGCAAGGCGAGCAGCGCATCGCCAGAATTTCACCGAAGCCCGCCGCTGCTGGAGAAGAAGGGAGCTAGCGATTGGAGCCACCACAGGAGAAGCTCCCGGTACCAGGAGGTTCGACGTCATCGACTTTGTCGTTCGCCCGCCTCGCCGACCCTCGCCTGAGCCTCGGTGATCCTCCCACGACCCCCACTGAGCCGCTAGGGTTTGAGCTCGCCGGTGACTAGTTCATCGTCGACGACGACCCTCAGCCGTTGATCTTACTTCTAATCCAACGCACCACGTTGCCCCGTACCGCTTCACACCCCCTCTCTCACTGACGCGTGGGGACAACAACTTAACCAGCCCGCGTAAGCGCTGTGCGTAGTAGGCCGGCCCGTTAACTTTCCCGCGCAGCCCATTCGTTTGAATTTGGATTTTTCCATTTTCATTCAAACACAATTCTGAACCTAGTTTCAAAAATAAACCCAGCTCGATTCAGTGAACCAAATTGAATGAAACAAATTTTGTTAGAAAGGTTTGGAAATGCTGAATCCAAACCCATTGGATTCAAATCATTTGGATCTGTAGATCACCCTCGGTAAAAATAACAAGGCAGAAGGTTTTCTGCATTCAAGCATTTTTCAAATTTAAACCATGATAGCTTTTGAGTTGATTCCAACTCTCAAAAATCACATTTAACCATACCTTTCAGAATATATAAAAATATATAGGTTTACTTACAGAAATAATGTTCAAGTAATAAAAGAATGCCACATGGGCATTTCTAGTCACTTTATTTAATTAAAATAAAAGGGTAAAACCTTATTAAATTATGACACCACTTTAAATCACATTCCCATGGACTAAAATATGTGGTGATGACATGTGTCAACATGATCCCATGTTTGGTTTGGATAATATTAAATCTTAAGTAGTTTTTCAATGAGTAGAAATTACTTTTCTAAAACTAAAATCATTAAGCCAAATGCTTTAGTATTGTAATGTTAGTGATGATGCTAGATCATCTATAGAACCCCTTTGTGTGATGATTGCAAGTAGTTAAGTATTGTTTGGTGATTGTGTACCTCGTATTTATTCATAGACGCTATTACCGACCAAGGATACAAGGAGAAAGGAGGATACTACGAGGAAAAAGCCGAGGAGAACTTCAACCACTGCTCTACAAAGGCAAGCTTATACTGATACTGTGCAAGCCAATACTTGCAAGCCTAATACTACTAGTTGAATGTGCAAGCTAACACTTGCAAGATATTATACTTTAGCAAGCCTTACCATGCCAACTATATGCCTTAAGCATATGTGATCATACCCACTTGATACCCAATCCTAGTTTTACCTGCAAGCTTTCTACTTTATTTCTTTATCAAAGCTTTCTTTTAGAGTTTACTTAAGTGACTGGTAGATTCTAGGAAGTTAACTGAAGGTTGCATAAAGAGCATAAAACTTGGCCTAAGCTAGATAATCTGATGTCATCCTAAGGCATGAGATTGAACTTAGTTAGAACCCCACTAGTTTATCACCCCTCATTTAGTACTCACCCCCATTTGTAGATGCTAGTGCTAAGCATAAAACTTGATCAAATTTAGATGGGAATACTTGATGAAAATGGTTATGAAAACCTTAGAATGATGGATCATTCTACTGAGATGTTTTGACATGTGTTTCCAAACACCAGATGATTTTGGTGATAAAAATGTTGAGGCATGAGCCTTAGCCCTTTTTAAAAACTGATGGTTGTCTGGATGCGATACCATTCCAATTTTACCGTACAACCACAATACCCGAAGATTGGGTAGGGCTTGACTGGAAACTTATATATCTTAGTATTGGTTCCCTCAAGGCCAGGGTCTGAGCTGAGGCTACCTTGTGAAGATTGTCCACCTGTGCAGTACCCAAGATGACAGTTGGTCATGGTTGGGAGGCCAAACTCATAGGAGAGGTGCTTATACTAGGGCGTCTAATCGAAAGGTTAGGATTGATTATCCGCATACTAAGTATGGTGAATTCGGGATTTGTTCCTGACGGATGTATCGAATGTTGTGGTGAAAGTGTACAATCTCTGTAGAGTGTCAAACTATTCGAATAGCCGTGTCCGCGGTTATGGACAGTTGGAGTAGCCATACTGTTCCCCCGTCAGATGTTTTCCAAATGACTTCTGAAATGACTTGAGACTTTGACTTGACCACAACGGAGTTCTGGCATGAGATACAAGTTCCCACTTAGGTGTTATAAAATGTGACTAGTTTTCTCTTGCTTTTGAACTTAGTAGAGGTAAATCTGGCTTTTTGCAAAACAACCCTAGAGCTTAGTGTCCTATTACAAAACCCCCTTCACTTGTTAGTATTATTTTGCGAGTACTTAAAGAGTACTCATGGCTTTGTCCCTGGCTATTCCCGTGGCCAGACTATGAAGAGGAGTACCAGGATGATGGACCCCAGGAAGGTTACGACAACTAGGATCATCTCCCATCGTCAGCATTGCATGTGACCCCGAAGATGGAGCTTCGCCTACGCTACCGTTATTATTACGTATTTCCGCTGCTTGAGTTGTATTAAGAACTGGATCATGAGATCCTTATTTGTGTAAGACCTTATGTATGGTTTGTAATGGATGATGTACTGTGGTATCCAATTCTGTTATGTCTCGCAAAAATGGTAATCCTGGGATTGTGATGTATGGCATAACAGGCATCTAGGATTAAAAATCCGGGTGTTGACAAGTTGGTACCAGAGCCATCCTGACCATAGGAGACCCTAGTTAGACTGGACGTCTGAATCAAAAACTTAGTTTCAAAACCAAAAGAAGCAAATATTTACAAAAACTTATTCCCATTCTTATCACCTTGATTCTTTCATGAAAATTCATGTTCCTCAAAAACTCTTGGAAAATACATAAAATTTGACACACTTGATCACTCTACTAACTTACTCATCCTATATTCTTAATAGATGGACGTGAAGTACAGCAAGTTTTATCAGTTGGGGAATGGAGGAGACCTTATCTTTGAGAGGGATTTGGACCAGCTTTCGGAACTTCTGGAGCGTCCGCACCCCGAGTTCTTTAGAGCTCAGCTCAATGATCAAGGAGGAGAAGATCTGCAGTGGCTAATTGTTGCAAGTCTCCGAGGAAAGATTGAACCTCCCACTGCGGAGGGAATCCAGTTTACCTTAAGAGAGAACAACTGGCTCGATGGACTTGCCAGGGCCATGCAGGAAGCTCTTGCCCGTCTGTGTGGGCAGAGTATCAACCAGATCATGGGAACCCGCTTTGAGTTTTTCCCAAGGCGTGATGCAAATGGACAACCACTGGAAGCCCCATACCACCCCGAGCTGAAGACTCAATTGGACCACCTTAGCTTCATGATGTACGATCGTCAGCAGGAATTGGACAATTGCTGTGACTACTCCAACCACAAGTCCGCTATCATCAAGACGAAGGACCAAACCATCGCCATGCTAGCAAAGGATCCCAAGTCTCGCCGCCGTCAGCTCGACAAGAAGGAGTGCATCATTGCTCGTTTTCGCCACCGTATCTCTGCTTTGGAGGAGACCATCCATGAGAGAGACATGCAGTTGGAGGAAAGGGAGAATGCTGGAGAGGATCTTCGTGGAGACCCTTACTCCTATCTCAGCGATGATGATGATTTTCTGGAGGATCAGGCTATGGACTTCTTCACCGATGAGGATGATTTCGCCTTCATCGATGATGATGAGGATGACGACTACACCGACTCCGAGGAGTAGTAGCACTTGAGCACTAGCGTTGTGAGTAGTATTCGGTCCCACTGTATCGTAGTTTTTAGAATGGTTCCTAAAACCATCTATTTACCTTTGTTGTGGTGTGTGTTGTATCGTGTGAATGAATGAATGAAAAGCAAGTTTCTAGAAAATATGAGTCAAACTTTAAAAACTTTTCAAAGTCCCAGAACCTTAGAAATTTCCCTCTTTTCTCATGATCTATCTCAATCTTCAGATGCCACGCGGAGGAAGTGGTTCATCCCCGGACCCGATGTTGCAGATCCTGCAAATGTTGGTTTCTGACCGCGAAGCTGAAAGAGCCGAATGTCAAGCCAACCTAGCCACCCTTCAGCAGATAGCTCAGCTAGCCCACAACAACCAAGGCCAAGGAAATCAGGACAACCATGGATCTAAGCTCAAGAATTTCCAGAATACCAACCCGCCTGTTTTCACTAAGTCAGAAGAGCCAATAGATGTAGACGATTGGCTGCAAACCATGGAAAATAACCTAGAAGTCGCCGAAGTGGAAGCCAACGAGAAAGTTCTGTTCGCCACCCACTATCTAGACGGAGATGCCAGGGCATGGTGGAACAGTGTTCGTGCAATGACCAGAGGACAGATGATGACCTGGGAGGAATTCAAGGTCAAGTTCAGCAAAACCCATGTGCCACCGGGTTTGATCAAGAGAATGAGAGATGAGTTCAGAGAACTGAAGCAAGGAAGGATGACTGTAGTGGAATACCGTGACAAATTTTTGTCATTAGCTAGGTATGCCCCAGATGAGATCGACACGGAAGCCAAGAAGAAAGAGAGATTCCTGAATGGTCTGCATGATGAGATGCAGACTGTGTTAGTCAATATCCCCTTTGCTGATATTGAAGCCCCTGTCGACTCTGCTATCCATATGGAAGGAAAGATCAACCAAGCCAATGAGAACCGCAAGCGTCGCATGATGCATCAGCCAGGAACCCATCAGACCCAAAGTATCGCCCTAACCCATCTCCAGGATTTGCCCCAAGAACCAACAGACCCCCGATGAACCGTCCGACCTATCCCAACCGTGGAAACCCTAGGCCCGGAGGAAATCACAACAACCCCGGTAACTCTAGCAATTGCAACCGTGCCCCACCCAAGTTCAACAATAATGCTACCGCCAACACCAACACTGCCCCGAGGACTAGAAGCAATGTTGTGCCTGTTGCAGCAAAGGACAAGTCACAGGTAACTTGTTATGACTGTGGAAATAAGGGTCACTACTCCAACGAGTGCCCCAACAAGAAGAATGCCGCAGCCCCCAATGCAAATGCCCCCGCTCAGCAGCAGCGTCGTGTTCAGCCCGGAAGAAGGTTTGCCCCAGGGAATTCGCTCAACCGCAACGGCTGTCTTTTTCTCATGCATGTTGAAGAAGCTCAGGAAGCGCCAGACGTCGTGCTGGGTATGTTTTCTGTTAATTCAGTACTTGCTAGAGTGTTGTTTGATTCTGGTGCATTGCACTCATTTGTCACCGAAGAATTTGCACGCACTAGTAAAATTCAACCAACCAAACTGAAGCATGTTATGATCGTTCAAATTCCCGGTTCAACCACCAAAGCTCGGAAAATTTGCAAAGCCGTCCCTATCCGAATCCATGGCATAGATTTTTATGCTAATCTGATAGTACTCGGAACCAAAGGTTTGGAAGTAGTACTAGGAATGGATTGGATGTCCAAACATAAAGGATTGATTGACTGTGCCAAGAAAGCCATAACCATGACCAGTACAGCCGGAATATCAGTCGAGCATATATCTGAAACCTTACCTCGTCAATTCAAGTGAAACAAGAGTATAGCCCAACATACCATTGACCAAGTCCGGATAGTCTGTGAATACCCTGATGTATTTCCAGATGTTTTGCCCGGTATGCCCCCAGATCGGGATATCGATTTTATCATTGAACTAATCCCCGAAACTGGACCCATAGCCCAGAGACCATATAGTATGAACCCATATGAACTAGAAGAACTGAAGAAGCAACTGGATGCCATGTTGGAAATTGGATTGATTCAACCAAGTGCGTCACCATGGATATCACCTGTTTTATTTGTGGATAAGAAAGATGGAGGTAACCGTTTGTGTATGGATTATCGGAAGTTGAATGATGTCACCATCAAGAACAAGTACCCATTGCCCAAGATAGAAGATTTGTTTGATCAGTTGACCGGTGCCAAAGTGTTTTCTAAGATTGATCTTAGAACTGGTTATCATCAACTCAAAATTCGTGCAGAGGATATTCCAAAGACTGCCTTTACCACCCGGTATGGATTATACAAGTATACTGTCATGTCTTTTGGATTAACCAATGCCCCCGCTTATTTCATGAATCTCATGAATAAGATTTTTATGGACTTCCTGGATAAGTTTGTTGTTGTTTTCATCGACGACATTCTGATTTATTCCAAATCAGAAGAAGAACATGAGCTACACCTAAGGACCATTCTTGGAACCCTTAGAGAGCATCAGTTGTATGCCAAGTTTAGCAAATGTGAATTCTGGTTACAGGAAGTAGGATTCCTCGGTCACATTGTATCAGCCGGAGGAATTGCAGTTGACCCTGCAAAGGTGAAAGATGTCAAAGATTGGCAAGCCCTAACCACTCAAACCCAAGTTCGTGCATTTCTCGGATTGGCGGGATACTACCGCAAATTCGTAGAAGGATTCTCGAGTATCGCCAGACCCATGACCCAATTGCTGAAGAAGGACAAGAAGTTTGAATGGACCGACAAATGTGAAGAGAGTTTTCATGAACTCAAAAGGAGATTGATTTCAGGCCCAATCTTAATCATGCCGGATATCACAAAGCCCTTCGACGTGTATTGTGATGCATCCAAGGTCGGTCTCGGATGTGTGCTAATGCAAGAAGGCAAAGTCATATCTTATCTATATCGACAACTGAAACAACATGAGCAAAATTACCCAACCCATGACCTTGAACTCGCAGCCGTAGTTCTAGCCCTGAAGACATGGAGGCATTACCTGATGGGAAACCGTTGTGAGATTTATTTGGATCACAAGAGCCTGAAGTATATATTCACTCAGAAGGAGCTGAATATGAGGCATAGAAGATGGATTGAGCTAATCAAGGATTACGATCTGGACATTCACTATCACCCTGGTAAAGCCAATGTGGTAGCAGATGCCCTTAGCAGATTGTCGTGTCGCTTGAACTCCATGATTTTGAAGGAGCACCCAAGCTTGCACAAAGCGATGGAAGATTTTCGAATAGAATTAGTGAGTGAAGGATTTTTGGCTAGCATAGAACTCAGCCCACTTTGATCAGTCAGATCAAAGAGGCACAGAAGGGAAATGCTAGTATCGACGGAATCAAGCGTCGTATTGGTACAGGCAAAGTACCCGGATTCACCGAAGACGAAGGAGTTCTGTGGTACAAAGGACGCCTTTGTGTACCAGTAGATTCTGAGTTGAAAGAAGTGATTCTGAAGGAAGCTCATGATACTCTTTATTCTATCCACCCCGGAGGAACTAAGATGTATCAAGATTTGAAAGAGCAATTTTGGTGGCATAAGATAAAGAGAGAAATCGGAAGCTATATCGCCAAGTGTGATATATGTCAGCGAGTCAAGGAAGGACATCAAAGACCCGCTGGATTGTTGCAACCATTGCAGATTCCGGAATGGAAATGGGATTCCGTTGGAATGGACTTTATCACCGGATTGCCTACTTCTAGTAGGGGGAATGACTCTATCTGGGTCATAGTGGACAGATTGTCCAAAGTCGCCCATTTCTTACCCGTCAAGACCACATATCAGAGTTCGAAGCTAGCGGAGTTATACATCGCTAGAATCGTTAGTTTGCATGGAGTCCCCAAGAACATCGTATCTGATCGAGGAACTCAGTTTACCTCGAGATTCTGGAAGAAAGTCCAAGAAGGTTTAGGAACCCGCCTAGATTTCAGCACCGCGTATCACCCTCAGACCGACGGACAAACGGAGCGAGTAAATCAAATACTTGAAGATATGCTGAGAGCATGTGTGTTAGAATATGGATCTAAGTGGGAAGACTGTCTGCCGTTTGCAGAATTTTCGTACAACAACAGTTATCAAGCTAGTTTGCAAATGGCCCCATTTGAATTCATGTACGGAAGGAAGTGTCGCACCCCTTTGAACTGGTCGGAAGTAGGAGAGAGTCAGATTTTCGGACCTGACATCCTACGAGAAGCAGAAGAGAAGGTTCACAAGATTCGTGAGCACCTCAAGACAGCCCAGTCCAGACAGAAGATTTACGCCGACAAGAGACGTCGAGACCTCGCCTTCAACATAGGAGATTTTGTATATCTGAAGGTGTCGCCATTGAAGGGAATGGAGCGTTTCCAACTCAAAGGAAAGTTAGCCCCAGATATATCGGACCCTTCTGACATGGTTATACCCTACGGGTACATAACTTCAGCATACCTGGTCCAGCCCAAGGAAGGCCCACGGCAGATATACGCCGGCCCATGAAGATTTTCGGGTGGCCCAGGCCCATGACGCCTTCGGATCCTTGGAGAGCAAGACTAGAGTTTGAATACAACTTGTAACCTAATCGTATTGGCACCCGAGACCTAGCCTCCTCATATATAAAGGCTAGGAGGGTCCAACGAGGGGTACGACGATTACACACAACAGACACACCTCCACGCCAGATCGAATCTGCGCACCTTGTAATCTTCGGTTCCGCCGTAATAAAAGAGCAGACAAGCAGGAGTAGGGTTTTCCCTCCGGGGGCCTGAACCTAGGTAAATCTCGTGTCCCCTGGTTGCTTGTCTGTTAACCGTGCCACGATCTCCAGCATCCCCATCTTCTCCAAAACCCAAGTCCATAACAATGGGCATTGACGAGATTAAACCTCGTCAATTGGCGCCGTCTGTGGGAACTAGGGCTGCTGATTGTGCGGTCGTGACGGTTCCGACCCGATCGATCTACAACTCCGCGGCGACGGAGAATCACCTCCTCTTCGGCGCTTTCGACTTCACCGCCCACTCGCCGGATACCATGAAGGATTTCGAGCCCGTAGGCGACGGACTCGAAATTCTGTTCGGGAGCTTCTGCTTCCAGGTGGGACAAACTGGCACCCTCCGCCTCCCTGAGCGGGTGCCCGTGCCAGGGGCTTCCTCGACATCGGTGACCCAATGCGGTTTTCGGCTACGATGACCCGATACATCCTTCGGATGTGGCGACCCGTCGCTGCTACGATTGTGATCCGCCACGTTGACTACGTCCGCCGCATGACCCACTACCGCGTCGACTCCGTCCACGACAACTACAACCAACAAAGCTAAGTTCTCTACTCAGAGTTGATTTTCTTTCTTACTTTAATCGCACTCGAAACACTCGGGGGCTGCGCCCTCTTCGAGTAACCTAATGTGCCATCGGCTCCACGCACTCGAGCACCTCGAACGCGACAGCCCGAGTAGCTGATTCTGCCTGATCGTTGAATCCTTGAACTCCGAGTGCCTCGGAAAGGTACTGAGACTAAGGGTAATCAGGCTAACAAAAAGGCCTAGCAAACAGTGCAAAAGTGTCGACTCGATCGGCACTAGAATCTTACTATACAAGCCGACAGGAAAATATTCTTTACAAGATACAAGTACTTCACAACTTTTTATGTTTTCTGCAGCTTACAAGGATGTCGACCGCGTCGAGCTATTCTATCGGGTCCTCCAACAGGAGTCAACAAAGCAACTGGCTATGCCATAAACTCAAGGCCCGAGTCGAAACCCTCCTCGGATGGTTGCATCGCTTGATGCTACACAAGCGCGACGCTGACTATGTACCCGACAGAAGCAACGGTGTCGACTTCATCCGCAACGTTGAGTCCTTCTGGCTAGACGCCGCATGACTCCATTACATCGACTCTTTTGCTCCTTATGCGTGAGACGCTGACTCGATGCACTTCCGGGTCAGTGATTTGTCCTCGCATGAGTCTCCACTCGAGTCTGCGACTCGACTAGACACTCGGGGGCTACTCCTATCAGGAGAGCTGGTCGCGCACCCGATGTACTTTCGGGTCAGCGGTACGCCCACGAGATTTCCTACTACAACTGTACGATACCAGACTCGAGTCTCTGCCCGAGTCTACGACTCCACCAGACACTTGGGAGCTACTCCAAACTGGAGCGCCGGTCGCGCACACACAAGATCTTCGAGTCCTACGTCGAGTCTACGACTCCACTATGGACTCGGGGGCTACTCCCATAGGGAGGATGGATTCACGTATCCGAAAATTTTCGAGTCCTTCGGACTTAATGATTGAAACAATGCTTTAACTAAAAGTCTCCGTTTGAGTCTACGACTCGAATAGACACTTGGGGGCTACTCCCATAGGGAGCGCTGGTCGCGCACCCTATGAACTCTTCGACTGCGATCCTTCGGATCAGCATACAAACTTTTTCGGCAACTCTGCCCTAATTAACGCTAAGTGAGCAGCGACCTCCTTGGCCACCCGAAACACCTCCGCAGTGATAAACATTCGGATGTTGCGTCTGTGACGCAAAGATAAGACCTACAGATATCATCTGATGGCCTGGCAACGCACACGACTGTGCTCTGCTAGTATAAATCCATGCCAACAGGCGTGATGAAAAATCCCGACGAACGCGTTGGGTACACCAATTAAAATCACTGGAATTCCACTCCTGTAAGTCCTCCGCGGCCTGAGTTGAATTACGCCAGCATATGTTCCAGTTTTGAGTTGAGGGACTCGAACCTGAAGAAGATCATGTTGTTCTGTCCTAAGACAGTTAACTGACCCGGATCCGTCGGGAGAGTCAGGCACACGCATCAACAATTCCTACACATTCTCTTGAATGACAGAGCTACACCCGAAGGATTGAAGAGTCCTCAGCCGAATCTACGATTCGACTGAACACTCAGGGGCTACTGACATGGTTATACCCTATGGGTACGTAACTTCAGCATACCTGGTCCAGCCCAAGGAAGGCCCACGGCAGATATACGCCGGCCCATGAAGATTTTCGGGTGGCCCAGGCCCATGACGCCTTCGGATCCTTGGAGAGCAAGACTAGAGTTTGAATACAACTTGTAACCTAATCGTATTGGCACCCGAGACCTAGCCTCCTCATATATAAAGGCTAGGAGGGTCCAACGAGGGGTACGACGATTACACACAATGGGCATTGACGAGATTAAACCTCGTTAATTGGCGCCGTCTGTGGGGATCGGGGCCGCTGATTGTGCGATCGTGACGGTTCCAATCTACTCGATCTACTATTCATCGGTTCCGATGGAACGAATCTACTTCGATTCCCGGCTCCAGCGACTTGGGGGCTCCCTCCGCTCTGGTGACCCACTATGGCCTTCGGCTGCGGTGACCTGCTGCATCTTTCGGATGCGGCGACCCGACACGATCTTCGATAGCCGCAACTAGCCGCATCGGCTTCAGCGACCACGACTCGGGGGCTCCCTCGACATCGGTGACCCAATGCGGCTTTCGGCTGTGATGACCCGATACATCCTTCGGATGTGGCGACTCGGTGCGGTCTTCGACCGCGACAAACTTTGGATGCGGAGCTCGACCCCAGAAACCCGTCGCTTCTATGAACTTGGTCCGCCGCGTTGACTACGTCCGCCGCGTGACCCGCTACCGCATCAACTTCGTCCACGACAACTACCAATAAAGCTAAGTTTCCCTCTACTCAGAGCTGATTTCCTTTTTTAACTCGCACTCGAAACATTCGGGGGTTGCACCCTCTTCGAGTAACCTAATGTGCCATCGGCTCCACGCACTCGATCACCTCGAACGCGACAGCCCGAGTAGCTGATTCTGCCTGATCGTCGAATCCTTGAACTCCGAGTGCCTCGGCAAGGTACTGAGACTAAGGGTAATCAGGCTAACGAAAAGGCCTAGCATACAGTGCAGAAGTGTCGAATCGATCGGCACCAGAATCTTACTATACAAGCCGACAGGCAAATATTTCTTACAAGATACAAGTACTTCATAATTCTTTATGTTTTATGCAGCTTACAAAAACACCGACTGCGTCGAGCTATTCTATCGGGTCCTCCAACAGGAGTCGACAAAACAACTGGCTACGCCATAAGCTCAAGACCCGAGTCGGAACCCTCCTCGGATGGTTGCATCACTTGATGCTACTTAGGCGCGACGCTGACTCGATGCATTTCCGGGTCAGTGGTTTCTCCTTGCATGAGTCTCCACTCGAGTCTGCGACTCAACTAGACACTCGGGGGCTACTCCTATCAGAAGCACTGGTCGCGCACCCGATGTACTTCCGGGTCAGCGGTACACCCGCGAGATTGTCCACTGCGTCTACAAGATACAAGACTCGAGTCTCTGCCCGAGTCTACGACTCCGCCAGACACTCGGGGGCTACTCCAAACTGGAGCGCTGGTCGCGCACACACAAGATCTTCGAGTCCTATGCCGAGTCTACGACTCCACTATGGACTCGGTGGCTACTCCCATAGGGAGGAAGGATTTAAGCATCCGAAAATTTTTGAGTCCTACGGACTGAACAACTGAGCAATGCTTGCACTAAAGTCTCCGCTCGAGTCTACGACTCGAACAGACACTCGGGGGCTACTCCCATAGGGAGCGCTGGTCGCGCACCCTATGAAATCTTCGACTGCGATCTTCCGGATCCGCACGCAAAAACTTTTTGGCAACTCTGCCCCAACAAAAACGCTAAGTGAGCAACAAATCTCCTTGGCCACTCGAAGCACCTCCGCGGTGACAAACATTCGGATGCTGTGTCTGCGACACAAAGATAAGACCTACAGATATCATCTGATGGCCTGGCAACGCACCTGACTGCGCTCTGCTAGTATAAATCCATGCCAACAGGCGTGATGAAAAATCCCGACGGACGTGTTGGGTACACCAATTGAAATCACTGGAATTCCACTCCTGTAAGTCCTCCGCGGCCTGAGTCGAATTACGCCAGCATATGTTCCAGGTCCGGGCCGAGGGACCCGAACCTGAAGAAGATCGTGTTGTTTCGTCCTAAGACAGTTAACTGACCCTGATCCGTCGGGTGAGTCAGGCACACGCATCAACAATCCCTACACACATATACTATTAACATATGATTGCTCCCGAAGGATGGAAGAGTCCTCAGCCAAATCTATGATTCGACTGATCACTCGGGGGCTACTGACATGGTTATACCCTACGGGTACGTGACTTCAGCATACCTGGTCCAACCCAAGGAAGGCCCACAGCAGACATACGCTGGCCCATGAAGATTTTCGGGTGGCCAAGGCCCATGACGCCTTCGGATCCTTGGAGAGCAAGACTAGAGTTTGAATACAACTTGTAACCTACTCGTATCGGTACCTGAGACCTAGCCTCCTCATATATAAAGGCTAGGAGGGTCCAACGAGGGGCACGACGATTACACACAACAGACACACCTCCACGCCAGATCGAATCTGCGCACCTTGTAATCTTCGGTTCCGCCGTAATAAAAGAGCAGACAAGCAGGAGTAGGGTTTTCCCTCCGGGGGCCTGAACCTGGGTAAATCTCGTGTCCCCTGGTTGCTTGTCTGTTAACCGTGCCACGATCTCCAGCATCCCCATCTTCTCCAAAACCCAATTCTAAACCGTCGAGGAGAAGTGTCGTATCAATTGGAATTGCCCGAAGAGATGTCAGCCGTGCACAATGTGTTCCATATCTCATTACTTTGCAAGTGTCTCGAAGTGAAGACGGAAGTGTTCAAGAATACCGATCACCGGACCATAGAGATCAACGATGACCTAACCTATCCCGAAGTACCCATCCGTATTTTGGAAGAACCCTTCAGAACTACCCGAACCCAAAGCATCAAGTTTCTCAAGATTCAGTGGAGCAACCACACAGAAGAGGAAGCTACCTAGGAGCGCGAAGATCACATCAGGACGGAGTTCCCCGATCTCTTCAAATCCTAGGTAATCTTTTTCGTCCTTTTTTCAAATCTCGGGACGAGATTTTTTTTAAGGGGGGAAGGTTTGTAACATCCCAAAAATATTAAACTTGGATCATCAAACTATAATTATCAAAATTAGGGTTAACAAAAAGTTTTCAAATTAAAAACATGAAAGCATGCATGTGTTTATGCATTCCAATTTGAATTCTTTTGAATTGCCTTATTTATGTGTTTCTTTGCTTGTAAAGGGATTCTTAGGTGAAATAAACATCATCTAAACAATCCCCACACTTATCCCAAAGACAAATAAACCAAAACAAATAAAATAAGGGAATGGTCACTTTGGCCAAATTAACTCCCATGCCTACTTTGGTTGTCTCTAACTTTCAAAACTTAACAAAAACTTGTTTGGATCTTTACACCCCTTGATAGTACTCATAACAGAGTACCAAGGCCCACCTTGTGATCATCCAAAAACATTTGAATGCATAGTTTAAATGACAGTTCAAAATTGAATCTATATCATATGGGAAGATCCCACTTTTTCAAAAACCACTCAAACAAGCTCAACTTTCAAAACCCAAGCATCCACAGACTCACCAGCACATGCCTAGAACACCCACCAAAAATCTTTTCAAAATTCAAAACTTAAGTTCTTGCGGCCATTTCATCAAACACTTGGAGGAAACAAATCAATCTGGCCAAACTTCACTGTTTTGAGCAGCAATTTAGCTAAGCAATGTTCACCATTGATCACCCTTGTCTCCCTCAGTGCCAACCAGTGCTTGGACCAACCTTAGCCCCTACCCTTTGCCCCATGCCATGCCAACCCGAGCACCCCCTTGCCAGCCGACCATGGCTAGCTAGCCAGAGCAAGCACTAAGCCTAAACAACATGTCTAGGACACAGCCCACCGTCCACCACCACCCCCTGTCCAGCGCTCGAACCCTGCCAGCCACTGGACCACAGGCACAGACCATGCCAAGCTTCTCTAAGCGCATGCCAAGAGCGCGCCAGAGCGCCACCCTTGACACACGCCCACAGACCACGCGCCGCCCTCGCCGCGTGCATACACTATCACCACCATCCCAGGAGACCGCTAGACATCCCTGTTCGCCGCCCCATGCCTCACAGCCACCGCTCGCCGTCAAAGACGCCGCCTCTGCCGCGCAGAGCACTGCACGTTCCAGACAGTTTACCACCGCCCCTACACGCGTATTAAAGCCATAGAGCATCGCCAGGAGACCACCGATCGATCGCCACCGTCGGCCATGCCTCTAGCAGCCCGTAGCCATGTCGCCACCGTCGCCTGCCCATCCCGTTCGGTCTCGTTGTCGAGACTATAAATAGAGGCCTCCCCCGCTCAAACTCTTCACACCATCTCACTCCCCTCTTCTCACTGATCGTTCCACCCCGTTCCCGGAGCAAGGCAAGCAGCGCATCGCGGGAATTTCACCGGACCCCGCCGCTGCTGGAGAAGAAGGAAGCCAGCAATTGGAGCCGCCCCAGGAGAAGCTGCCGGTACCAGGAGGTTCGCCGTCGTCTACTTCGTCGTTCGCCCGCCTCGTCGACCCTCGCCTGAGCCCCGGTGAGCCTCCCGCGACCCCCAATGAGCCACTAGGGTTCGAGCTCGCCGGTGACTAGTTCATCGTCGACGACGATCCTCGGCCGTTGATCTTACTTCTAATCCAAGACACCACGTTGCCCCGTACCACTTCGTACCCCCCTGTCTCACTGACGCGTGGGGACAGCAACTTAACCAGCCCGCGTAAGCGCTGTGCGTAGCAGGCCGGCCGTTAACTTTTCCCGCGCAGCCCATTTGTTTGAATTTAGATTTTTCCATTTTCATTCGAACAGAGTTTTGTACGTAGTTTCAAAAATCAACCCAGCTCGATTCATTGAACCAAATTGAATGAAACAAATTTTGTTAGAAAGGTCTGGAAATGCTGAATCCAAGCCCGTTGGATTCAAATCATTTGGATCTGTAGATCACCCTTGGTAAAAATAACAAGGCAGAAGCTTTTATGCATTCAAACATTTTTCAAATTTAAACTATGATAGCTTTTGAGTTGATTCCAACTCTCAAAAATCACATTTATCCATACCTTTCAGAATATATAAAAATATATAGGTTTACTTACAGAAATAATGTTCAAGTAATAAAAGAATGCCACATGGGCATTTCTAGTCACTTTATTTAATTAAAATAAAAGGATAAAACCTTATTAAATTATGACACCACTTTAAATCACATTCCCATGGACTAAAATATGTGGTGATGACATGTGTCAACATGATCCCATGTTTGGTTTGGAGAATATTAAATTTTAAGTAGTTTTTCAATGAATAGAAATTACTTTTCTAAAACTAAAATCATTAAGCCAAATGCTTTAGTATTGTAATGTTAGTGATGATGCTAGATCATCTATAGAACCCCTTTGTGTGATGATTGCAAGTAGTTAAGTATTGTTTGGTGATTGTGTACCTCGTATTTATTCATAGACGCTAGTACCGACCAAGGATACAAGGAGGAAGGAGGATACTACGAGGAAGAAGCCGAGGAGAACTTCAACCACTGCTCTGCACAAGGCAAGCTTATACTGATACTGTGCAAGCCAATACTTGCAAGCCTAATACTACTATTTGAATGTGCAAGCTAACACTTGCAAGATATTATACTTTAGCAAGCCTTACCATGCCAACTATATGCCTTAAGCATATGTGATCATACCCACTTGATACCCAATCCTAGTTTTATCTGCAAGCTTTCTACTTTATTTCTTTATCATAGCTTTATTTTAGAGTTTACTTAAGTGACTAGTATATTCTAGGAAGTTAACTGAAGGTTGCATAAAGAGCATAAAATTTGGCCTAAGCTAGATAATCTGATGTCATCCTAAGGCATGAGATTGAACTTAGTTAGAACCCCACTAGTTTATCACCCCTCATTTTGTACTCACCCCCATTTGTAGATGTTAGTGCTAAGCATAAAACTTGATCAAATTTAGATGTGAATACTTGATGAAAATGGTTATGAAAACCTTAGAATGATGGATCATTCTACTGAGATGTTCTGACATGTGTTTCCAAACACCAGATGATTTTGGTGATAAAAATGTTGAGGCATGAGCCTTAGCCCTTTTTAAAAACTGATGGTTGTCTGGATGCGATACCATTCCAATTTTACCGTACAACCGCAATACCCGAAGATTGGGTAGGGCTTGACTAGAAACTTATATACCTTAGTATTGGTTCCCTCACGGCAAAGGTCTGAGCTGAGGCTACCTTGTGAAGATTGTCCACCTGTGGAGTACCCAAGATGTCAGTTGGTCATGGTTGGGAGGCCAAACTCACAGGAGAGGTGCTTATACTAGGGCGTGTAATTGAAAGGTTAGGATTGATTATCCGCATACTGAGTATGGTGAATTCAGAATTTGTTCCTGACGGATGTATCGAATGTTGTGGTAAAAGTGTACAATCTCTGTAGAGTGTCAAACTATTCAAATAGCCGCGTTCGCGGTTATGGACAGTTGGAGTGGCCATACTGTTCCCCCGTCAGATGTTTTCAAAATGACTTGTAAAATGACTTGAGACTTTGACTTGACCACAACGGAGTTGTGGCATGAGATACAAGTTCCCACTTAGGTGTTATAAAATGTGACTAGTTTTCTCTTGCTTCTGAACTTAGTAGAGGTAAATCTGGCTTTTTGCAAAACAACCCTAGAGCTTAGTGTCCTATTACAAAAAACCCCTTCACTTGTTAGTATTAGTTTGCGAGTACTTAAAGAGTACTCATGGCTTTGTCCCTGGCTATTCTCGTGGCCAGACTATAAAGAGGAGTACCAGGATGATGGATCCCAGGAAGGTTACGACAACTAGGATCATCTCCCATCATCAGCATTGCCTATGACCCCGAAGATGGAGCTTCGCCTATGCTACCGTTATTATTACGTATTTCCGCTGCTTGAGTTGTATTAAGAACTGGATCATGAGATCCTTATTTGTGTAAGACCTTATGTATGGTTTGTAATGGATGATGTACTGTGGTATCCAATTCTGTTATGTCTCGCAAAAATGGTAATCCTGGCATTGCGATGTATGGCATAACAGGCATCTGGGATTAAAAATCCGGGTGTTGACAGATACTATATTTGTGAGTTCATGCGCATGTCCGTCAATGAGCGGCGCATGATGCAAAACAATTTCAAGTATGTAAATAATATATTCACAGTTATATTTTATGACCATCAATTGTGTTGAGTTTTATTCATATTTTTATGATGATTGATATATATATATATAAATATTAATATTGATCTCATTTATTAAAGGTCGAAGATATGTGAGACAAGCTTCTACCAAAGGACCGCCTACTAGCAATTCAAAAGGAAATGACGGGATTTTTGGTTACAGAGGTCATATCTGAAACCAGAGAACACTATTGAAAATAATGCCTCCATGTAATCTCTATGTAATTTAAGGCCTCCATGTATATACCAAGTTGTATATATATACGCTCGTAAGAGAAATTATATTATATATACATCAATGTGTACAGTATGTAGTAGCCTAGAATATGTATACGAAAACTTGTTTGAAATAAAAACACAAAATGAAAAATAATTGAACACAAAACACAAAAGGAAAAGAAAAACACAAAACCCTAAACCCTAAAACGCATCTGCTGCCGCGACAGTCGATTGCCCCAAAACGCTACCATGACAGAACCCGTGGCCACAACAAGTGCAGACCACATGGAGATCTTTAGTCCCGGTTAGTGTCCTCCAGCCCCAGCACACTACCGCAGACACATGGAGCCACGTGGATGGCCTTTAGTACCGCTTTGTGATATAACCGGGACCAAAAGAAGGGGGCCTTTAGTCCTGATTTCATAGTTCCGGTTGGGCAACCAGGACTAGAGGCCACCCCAAACCGGGACTAGAGGCCTGTTTTCTACTAGTGCGAGTTTATAATTAGTTATAAATATGAAAAGGAAGCTCGGTGGTCTTGGTGGAGTGGTGAAAGACCTCAATGCTCTCTAGATGGTCAGCACTTGATAGTAAAAATAGAGAAATCTCCAAACTAGCAACAAAAATTTAGGAGATTTACATATTTATCACGTTTTATTTTGTAACTTGCATATTTACCATTTTATGTGTCATTGATATGTGGTCATATAGCAAATATGCAAATTTTAGAAAAAAAAAGTATGATAAATATAGAAAAATCTCCAAATATTCCCCTCCTCTCAAAAAGGAAAACATTCTCGAAAGGCCGTGAGCTATTAGAGATCCCAAGCGCAGCCCAGCCCAGCCCAGCACCCAAGATCACGAGCTTTCCGTCCAGAACCGATCTGTCGGGGTTAACGAACGCTCACCCTCCACCGGCGACGATCCCAAGAAGGCGATTCTCGCCGGACTCAACACCTTCTTAGGGTTTGTTGGATTTTAGTTTAGAGGTGTAGATGATCGCCCATGCCGATTTTTATTTACTTCAATAAATTGTCCCGTTCTATGTCTCCTCTTTCACAGACCACCTTCAGTATTGCCAAATCCATCAATGGCACAAGATCTGGCCCTCGGATCGGCGCCGTGGACGGCACCGGCGTTGGAGGAGCTGCTCCCGCAACTCTCCAGCGAGGAGCAACGACGAGTGCACAACTACTTGCGCGACCACCAGCGTGTACCCAAGGAGTTTCGTACTTCTTGGCACTCGGAAGGGTACGTACCCTCTCACCTCTGAAGTTGTCGTTGCACTTCTCATGACACACGTAAAATTGTATAGAAAGATGTTAAGTCTGTGATACGTCCAATAGTCTATGATAATTTTTCTGATATATAAAATCTGTGTACAATTGTAGCTGATTTTATATGGTAATTGCAATCAAATCCTGAGCCCAAATCTACTTATTATGAATGGACATGATTCGTTAGGTCAAACTGATACAGAGAAAAAAAAGGTAGATGTAAACATGGTGATGCTAGGCTTCTCTGTTAACACAATGATGTGAACAACATTCAAGGACGTTTTGTTCAGACTGTCAAACCTACCGGTACAAAATCTTTCAGCTAGCTGTTAACGAAGTGGTCTTACAGTTCTTGCATCTATATAGTATGTTTATCCTCGAAAAACTGTGAACAATAGATGGATTAGCAAAAGTAGCAAATCCATATCCACAAGGCATCCTCCTTATATGATTTTCCTTCATGATCACATAATAAGTTAAGAAATTGGAATAAAACAAACTTTCCTGCAGTAGCTTGCTTTGGAATCATCATCCATGTAAAATCTGGAAGCCTACTAGACCTAGAAGAGCACTTCTAACAGACCCCACATTCGGCCTAGCCCACAAACTTTGCGGTTTCAAGGTGAAAAAACAGCCACGACAGAAACCGCAATTTTTTTTTTGCGGTTCCCCGCAAATCCACCAACGTGATCAATGTATGTGCGGGAACCGATCGACATTTCCCCAATTCCTCCCCCGTAGAAACCCTACCTCGCCGCCTCTGCCGCCGGCACCTCGCCTGATTCCGGCTGCAATTCCCGCACCACTGCCGCCAGCATCCTTCTCCACCTCCCACCACCCTATGGCTGGCCAATCTCCACTCAATTCGGGCCGTAGCGGCGGCGCTACCCCCCACCGTGCTGCCGGCTCGTCGACGCTGTGCCACACCGATGAGTCTTTCCCGGAGCTCCGTGCCCGCATCTATGAAGCCGCACGAAGGCGTAGGACACTCTACCGGCGTCACGAATCGTCGCTGGCGTGGGCCGGGCTGAGCATCTCCGGTGGCATGCACGCCACGGAGGCAGGCAACTGCGCCTCTATCGCCGGCAGCTCCTGTCGAGCAGGAGGAGCCACAGCTGCAACAAGCGACGGCCGCAGCTCCCTACATACTCAAGCTCGCGGACAGCGACGACGAGCTTTCCGGCGCCGACGACCAGCTCTTCCTCGCCGCCGTGTAGAACTCCCCCGAGACCCTCATCACTGATGTTTGGACCAAGGCAAACATGGCCGGCTCTGACCCATGGCTAACATGGGCAGTGCCCTAGGGCCCATGCCCTAGAGGGGCCCACAATTCTACCCTCTTTTTGTACACATGTACATACTCATGTTGGGCTAAAAAGAATCCACTCAAAAAAGAATAAAATTTAAAAATGAACAGTATCCCAGCAATCGAAAGTAAAAAAGGCACGCTGGAAACGCTAGGCTTGGGCATAAGAGATTGAGTTGGTCAATTGTCTGGTACTATTCTGTTACCTAGGGCCGCTCGCTTGCTGAAACAAAATTCAGCAATTATCACGTCGCCCGCTCGTCTCCTAGAACAAACCATATGAAGATATATGCTATGCCTCGTTGACTCTAGTCCTCTTTCATCCCACAGCTTGTAACCCATGCTTTGTCTGTAGATAATCCTCGGCTATTCAGTGTTTTAATTGTATGGGCCATCGTTTCATCCATCACTTTTATTTGTTTTGAGATCGATTCATCTATACTCGTATCTCAATTCGGCCACAATTTTTATTTGATGATTTATATCACATAAAGTTTCTTAAATTTTGTGCTTTGCTATAAGTTAAAATATCTATTTGGTGGTCTATGGTTACATGGTAAATTAGGACTTAAATAGTCTTCGGTCCATCATGACCTTATGTTATTTTAATTTCATCAATATGATCACGTGGTATGTATTTTAGTACTACAAAATATCTTGCTGATTTTGCAGTCTATAAAGTTATTATAATTGCTTCCTAAATTTGAAAAGGAAATCTTATGCAACTACATCTAGTGATCATGATTCTAGTGAAGACCTATTCAACATTATATGTACTCATCCATCTACAGGAGATGTAAATTTATATGAGCTTCCTTATAGCCCTGCCAAACGAACAAAATATCAATATGAGCCACAAATTAGTGCTACTTGTGTTTTGACCCCACGATCTTTTTTCCTAGATCTGATCTTGGGGGCATATATATTAGTCTTATGAGGCCATGTCGTCAACTTCGCCCTAGGGCCCCGCAAAATATAGACCTGAAGGCAAAGCGCCGTCGCGAGGCCAGCGAGCAGGAGGAGGCGGCAATGCGTGAGGCTGTTCGCTGGAGCCACGGGGAGTACTATGGCTTCGTCATCGTCGACTACGAGGATGACTCCGACAACAACTCTGACTAGATCGTGGGCGAATCCGTTGCTGTAGTAGCCCCGGGAGTGCCGCCTAGTACTAGATCTAGTGTATGCGAAAATGCTGAATATATTCAGCATGATTTTGGTTTGTATGTACAAAAACTTGACCCCCCTATGTATATGGGATGAACTGTGTGTGATCTGTGGCGCCAACATTTTTTTAAAAAAATTGCGGTTTCGATTGTTATTTCTGATCTGCCCCGACCATTGTGAAACTGCAAAACACGTTTGCAGTTTCCCACTTACGAGTTTTGCGGGTCGGGGGTATGCAGGGTTTGGTAGAAGTGCTCTTAGAGATCTTATGCTGTATTTTGTTAAAGACTGCAGTTAGTGAATTAATGATGGAGCCTTGTAACTTTTTTCCTTGCACCAATTGAAGAAATAACTAATCAAGATCAGATATCTACAATTGCCTTACAGGGAGCGTGACTTGATCATCATCGGCCATGTCCGCTATGCTCTCCACCATTACAACGCCAAACACCCAGTAAGTCCAGCCCCAACTTCAATCAAGATGGAATTCAGTTAGTCTTTATCAATTTTATCGCAGTTAGTTGCTGCTGCCCCGAGTTGCATATATGATGGATCTCTGCCTGCCTGCAGGGTGAAGAGTTTGATGCTGTGAAGCCTCTGATGCAATCCAGTGCGTTTTTCAGGGACCAGATGTGGTATCACGTAAACTTCTGGGCTCGCTGCCGCAAGACCAAAAAGATCAAGCGCTTCTTCGCTGAGGTGCACTACAGGCCACCCTTCAGCAGCTCCGTCGTCCGCTCACCGCCAGTCCCAGGCTGCAGCTCGGACCTTCCAGTCTTTATTCCCGTCGTCGAAGCATGCACCATCATCGGTATATATATATATATATATATATATATATATATATATATATATATATATATATATATATATATGAACTGGATTCTTTATTTTCCTGCTGTTAACTGCAGTTTGACATGGTATTATTGATGCGTGGTTGCAGAAGAACCTCTTGGCCGGTACTGGAAGAGCTGCGCATTCTGCCGTGGTCACTTGGACATTTTGCACCCAAAGGGTCGCAAGTTTGTCGTGCAGGTCTCCTCTGGAGCTTCTTAAGATGCCATTCACTTGCCACCAAGGCCCGGACTCCAGCAATAATGGGGCCGGGGATGAGGAGGAAAATGACTAGAGGGAGTGGCCCCCCTTCACGCTGGAGAGGAGGAAGAAGAAGAAACTGATTGTTGTGGTGATAGCAGGAAGATACTGAACATTTGTCTTGAACAATTAATATTAATACCATGTGCACAACTTGTTTATATTCCACAACTCCATATCGAGATTCAGTTTTCTTGTATGTGCTACGAGATTCATCCCTCCACTTCTTTGGCCCAATGATGCTTCTTTCTTATGTTTTGCAACAAAAACCCTTTTTGATGTTGCCACACCTTGCACAAGTATGTTTTTGCACCGATTGTTAATTCAGTTTTTTTCTGCTTGTTCCCTGGAGAAGATGAAAACAAGATGAGTGTGAGAACATGATTGTCATGTGTTCCCTGGCTAAGAGCATGTCTCACGTCAGGCAGAAGATAGGCCTACTTAGTTTAGACTGTTAAATCTATCTGCATCCACTAAATTACAAATGCGTACTAAATGAACCTTGCTACTGTAGAGATGCTCTAAGACACTTCTCTTGAAATAGGCTTTCGGCCTGTTTTATAAATAAAGCCACAACGACCGAACCGATATAAGGTGATGGAAACCCCCTTTACAAAGTAGATCAAGGCACTGGCGGAGCTACATGCATGTCAGGGGGGGCCACCGTCCTCCCAAATTTTTAAAAATCATTGAAGGAAAAATTTTTTGAGAACCTAGAAAAGAAAAATTAGTGTTATGTGCCCCCCCCCCCAAACATCCATAATTTCGTTTGGCCCCCCCTATATTCTTGGCTAGCTCCGCCACCGGATCAAGGTAAAACAAGAGAAAAACAGGAACGGCCGAACCGATGCTAGCTCTAACACACCTTATAATTAACTAGCTGAATGCCCGTGCGTTGCCACGACTTGTTTAGTTTTCCTGTGAAAACACATGTCTAACATGTAAAACATAAATAATATGAATATTCATATATGTTAATCTTCTTCTTTTGCTCGGTGGTCAAATAATTTCGAAAACTCTGTCACATTGAATTCTCGCTTGAATACCCGTGCATTGCCACAGTCCATTAATACTTTGATCATTTCTTAATTTTTTTGGTGATAACTGTGTGTCTCACATCTAAGTATAAAATGCAATATAGCCATGCCTTGATGTAGCTGAATATTATTGAACGTTTTTTGTATTCTATAGAAGGGCATTGACACATAATAAAATAATTTCTGAAGACCAAAAATAATGAATTAATATCACCAGGGATACGCTGGCGCTGACTCCTCTACAACACGGAGGTCCTTATAGAGCCTGGCGTGGCATGAAGCATGTACGAACAATACTCAGCGACACAACAAAGAACTGTGTGGGGAGGCAAACAATCAAAACTTGGGAGAATGTTGACACCTGGACTTCTATATGGCTATTTCCCTCTAAAAAAACTTCTATATGGATATTGAGATCAATCAGTATACACATAAAAAATACTTTTCTTGAAGTCTTATTAATCTTTAACATCCAGATTTAATGGCATCGGCTGCTGACCTATAGTTTCCAATACCTAACGAACATCACGAAACAAAAAAAAATTCTACTCCCTCTGACCCATATTAGTTGATATCAATTTGGATGTATCTAGACATGTTTTTGTGATAGATACATCCAAATTGAAGTCAACTAATATGGGTCGGAGGGAGTATCACAATTACGATTGGAAAGTACTTCCTATAGAATCGAATGTTCGTAGCCTAGTCCCTTAATCTCCGCTTGCTTAATAGCCTCCTATAAGCCGTGTCCTTCTTCTAGTTCTGCAAAAAAAATCCAAAAAAGAATTAGGACGCAGAGACCAGAATTATAAAGGTTAGTTAAAACCAAATTCATCAAAGAATCTGCACAATGAAAACTTATATGTTAGGAGCTAAAACCAGATTCTTTAATTGAATAAACATCTCCTTAAGAAAGCACATTAGTGATACCAACATGACCAAATTTACATACTCCCTCCGACCCATATTAGTTGACTCAAATTTGTCTAGATTTATGAATTTAGATACTATTTAGTATATAAGTTTATTTAAATTTTGACAAATCTAAATCAACTCATATGAGTCGAAGAAAGTAGAAAATCAATTTTGCACATATAGAGCTCAATTCAAACTGCGGAAGCACCAAAAGCCTTCGTCTTTTAAAACAGGATAAATGCATCCTGTTAATATGCATTCCCCATTACAGTCTTATGTCCATTAAATCATGCTACTGAAGATAGCTACTAAGCCTCTACTGATAGCCTCTACTGATAACGTTAACACCAGCAAATTTTCATAGGGCCTCCCACGCTTGCAGTATGTGTCTCTCGGATAGATAGCAACTTGTAGATCTGATTGTAGTCTGACTGCTACCACATGATCCCTTTCGCCTGATTAATTGACCCAGATGGGCCCTAGGATGAAAGAAGTGATGAAATTGTTGCCTCATTCAGCTCTACATCTGTGCCCAACATGGTACCAAACATCGTCAGTGCCTAAACTGAATTTTCTGACAGAGAACATCCGCAAAGAACACCGACTTCCGAGGATGATTGTGAGGGCTATGGTTGATGAATCTGGGTTCTGCGAGTTGCTAAAGCGATCTGCAGGTGCCCTCTACGACGGGATGTACTGGGTGTCGCCGGAGGTGCACCGGGTCGGACGGGAGAACGCGAGGAACAGCGGCTGCGTGGGCTCCTGTGGTCGCGCGCGGTCTGCTACTGTCTGGCGTGCGCGCGGCGTGTCGTGCGGCGGGGAGATGCTGCGCCCGGAGAAGAAGGGAGTAGGTGCAGGGGAAGGGTGCTTCCTCACCGTGAGGTTGAGGATGATCGGGCCGAGGCCGGAGTCGACGGAGATGACAGCGGAAAAAGAGAATTCCGACAGCGAGCGGCGGACAGTCGAGGTCGATGGCATCACGTACATGCCTCCTCCTCTTGGCTCTGTGTCACGGTTCGAACAAGGATGATGCGGCTACCCTTCTGTTACCCTTGGGTCGGCGTCAGAGAGCTGGTAGTGCAGATGGGCTAGGCGACTGTGGAGGCGGACAGAGGGATTAAGAATTAAGCATGGAGAAAGAGGATCAAACGAAGATCGTGGACTGGTCAGTGGGAGAGAGGAGCTCCAACATCGACGGTGTTCTCGGCGCTTGTTGGAGGCGGACTCGGTGTCGGATCGGGACTCGGTGCCGGAGGAGGCCGAGATGACCTTGGTGTCCCACGACGAGCGTGTGGTACCGTCGTGGCCAGCTCGCCAAGTCCAGCCGTCGCTGCGCTCCCTTCTCCCCCCGATTGGGGATTTTTTTTGCGGTTGGTCACTTCGCGGTGGCAGGGTGGGTAAATATCTCACAGAGGGAAGGGCAAAACCGTAATTCAAAGGCAGACGGAAAAAATCAGAGACGCCGAACGGTCCCAATCTTTTTAATAGTATAATTAATTAATTACGGGCCATATAACGCCTGCACATAAATAGTTGACAGACACACACTGCTGCTGCTGCCTGCAACTTGCAATAAACTTTTTTACTACTCCATTATATATGATTGGGTGCTGGATCTAGATCACCACTCCTACAAGTCCCCTCATCTCCACAGGAGCTTCGCCATCACTTGGCAGCACCGCAGCAAGGATTTTCTCCAGGTAATTACCATCTCTTTCGTTCCAGGAAATTATCTTCTCAGCTTCCTGATTTAGATGGTATGGATGTTGTCCTTCGTGATTGCTAGTTTTAGTTCCAAGAAAACATAGTGGTTTCGTGTGCCTCTCCTGCATATTGCTGCTAGCCTTAGTTCCACCACCTCCTTGTTGATCCTGTTTAGGATCGATGCGCTTTGGAGCGAGCTGTCATCCATAGCGGCCTCTTTTGTCCGGTTATAACACCCATGCTTTGGAATTCTGAGAGCTCGATCTACTTGTTCTACATGTTTTTCTTCAGAGATCCTTTTGATTCAAAGGAGCTACATATATAGGGACTTTCGAGGATTCAAAGCTTGTTTTATTTGTTAGTTTGAGAACCATATGAATCTCACCAAGAACTTATCAAGTACCGATTGCATAAATAATATGCTCTCAGGTCTAGCTTAACGTTAGCTTCAGGAGAGAGACACGCTTGCCAATTCATGGTATGTGTCCAATTAATTTTGTCTTATGGTTTCACAGGAAACAGTAGAGCGACCTTTTTGGTGTGTAACTCTGCCTTGAGTGTAAGTTACGCTTTTAAGTAACTGCTTGCTCCGCCCTGAAAAATAAGATCTTATTACAACCATTATATGAGTACATTGGTTGTAATGACATTTTGTATTTTGGGATGGAGAAAATTTTAGAAAAGTTACACCTTGGTCTTTGTGTAATTTCTTGATAGGTTTCACTATAGTTCTAAAACTATTACATGCTAGAATGCGTTATTTTATAAAATGTTACACGCACGATTCTGTGTAGTTATATTCCTACGCCTAATGCTTACCAAATTACCATTGTCAAATGTTTTCTTGAAGGTGTTGTATTGAAAATCAAGTGTACTGTCATGATATTTACTCTGCCTTTCATATCTGAAATCTTAAGTTGACGCTACTAAAGCATGTTCTGGTTATAGGGAGAGCTTGACGATGACATGGCTATTGTGAAGAAGCTTGTTGAAACAGTTAATATTGATGAAAAGAGATTCAGTGAAGAGATTCATTGTCTGATGAAGGAAAAGCATTGCTCCGGTGCACAAGGGGAAATGGTAGACTGCGTGGAAGTGCTTGTCCTTGCAGATGTACAACAAAGATTACTCTGCTTTCAATATCTACCAAAGGGAGTGTTGATAAGAAGATCACATGTAAGATGTTGTAGCACGTACTTGATTCAAGCATCCATGTATTCTTAAGTATCACAAATACTAAACCAATTTTCTTCTCCTCCATGTTGTACATGCACCTCATCGACATGAATGGAGAAGGCACCACCAAATCATGAAAGGAATTTGTGTCGGTTTACATTATTTTCATCGAAATAAAAACGGTCACTTGGATCTGCAACCTACAAATATATTGCTAGATTATGATGTGATGTCGAAAATTGCGGAGGGGTTGTAACTGGCAGGTGCATAATGGTGAAGCGATTGCTGTGGAGAGGCTTATAGCATTCAAGGGGCCGAGGACAATGTATTCAATATGACTTCCACATCCTTTTAAAGCTCAAGCAGTAAAACATCATATGGTTAATTGACTACTGCTACGAAACACAACTTCGAGACAAAGAGAGCAATAGTTTTTGTGAAAAAGAACAAAGCACTCTGGTTTGAGTATATGAAGGAAAGAAGCCTTGACAAGCATATTTATGGTATGACGGAATTACTAATCAATTCATCACTAGATTTATACATGAGTAATGTATGTTTCTGACAACATAATCAATGTTTGTGCAGATGAATCATGGGGTTTTGATTGGCACACTCGATACAAAATAACTAAGGCTTTGTTTGGATGTATGTATTGGCAGGCTAGGCATTGCATTCAGCCAGATATCAAAATCCTGAGATATTCGCATTGAGATTCAATGTCAATATTCATGTTTGGATGTATAGATATTGGTACGTAGAATTGATGTCCTAGCTGAATGCCAAATCCTGTTTGGATGTCATAGCAAGCAACTTCGGTCCCATCATACAAATCTTTCAACAAGTATTTTCTTAAACTAAGTTTATACTCATCATCATTGAAGCTCCCCATATCCCTAGGCGCCCTTTGTGAAATAAGATATGCCATTGCAGCAACAACCGATTGAAAATATTGTTCAGTCAATATAATCCTTCTTCTCTTTCTTCTTTTGTTTTCTTCCGTTATGTATGAAACCAATTCTAAATCTTCTGCCATTTTGCAACTACAATTTATAAATTTTATTAGCATGGCAAGCATATCATTTCTAGTGTAGACAATATGCAGCAAAATTAGTTTGTGACAAGTCTATTCATACATGAAGTTATTCACACCAGATCACTCACAAGATTAATTCACACACAAAATTATTCACACAAGATTCATTCTGGCCGAGCAAGACACAACCAGGGAGGGCGGTAGCCGGAGGGGAGGGAAGGGGGTGCATACCTACGCTGGAGACCTGTCGGTCTGGAGCTCGCCTCGAACCTGCTCGGTGCTGGACCTCGTCGGATCTGCAGAGAGAAGGGGAATCAGAGGAGTAGAAGAGGGGCAGCAGGAAGGTGGAGGGGGGCGGGTGGAGAAGGGGTTGGCAGGAGAGTGGAGGGGGCGGCGGGAGTGGAGGGGGCGACGGGAGTGGAGGGGGCGGCGGGATTTACCTGGAGACAGGGGAGAGGAAAGTGGAGGGGGCGGGTGGAGAAGGGGGTTGGCACGAGAGTGGAGGAGGGAGGAGGGAATGGAGGGGGCGGTGGGAGTACAGGGGCGGCGGGAGTACAGGGGGCGACGGGAGTGGAGGGGCGGCGGGATTTACCTGGCGACGGGGGAGAGGAACGCGAGCTCGTGGTGGGAGAGGAACGCGAGCTCGTGGTGGGAGAGGAACGCGAGCGTGAATATCTTGCAAAGTCGAGCCCAGGAGCTCGTCTTTCGGTCGCGGGGTCGGGGCAGCTGTTTTGGCCCGTCTCGATATCTAGCCTGAATGTCTAGCCCCAATACCTGGCACATCCAAACGGTTGAGTTTCAGATATTCGGCTTGTGAAAACCCAAATGTCTAATGTCTAGCCTCAATGCATACATCCAAATGGGGCCTAAGGGATTTTGTGAGGGTTTAAATCATCTTCATAATGGGAGGCTGATGGGCAATACTTTCATGGTAGAAACATGATACCTAGAATTGCAGATGTTGGTATGTACTCTTGGCTTTATCCAAGATCGCATATAACTCAAAACAATGTATGTTACATGTGTAATTCATTTTCCTTAACAATTTCTTCACGGACACAAGTTCTGTTTGCATTGCACGGACTATATATATTAATATATCATGCATAGGTTACATACCACCAGAATATTTTATAGATAAAAACAGGCATCATGCTACATACCTGAGGCTCTTACTCTATCTGGGATTCTCTTTGTAAATCCTGATGATTGTAGTGTGTTTTCTAGTTCATCTAGATTTCCTTGTAATGTGTAAATCCACCGCTTGTAAGTCTTTCAGAACCCTTCGCTTGTTAATTGAAAAAAAAAAGACCGCACTGATTTGCGACCACCTATATACATCAACATTTACACATCAAGTGTTATCATGTGATCCTAAACTAATTCAGGTGAACAAAATAAACAATGCATGATTCATCTTGGCAAGTTATGTTCACCTTTGCATAAGAAAGTCATTAAACGGTAGTGCTCAAGAAGAAGACATTATAGTTGATACATATACAAGACGTAAAGAAATAAGCGAGCATACTTTTATTTAATTATATGTGACATTTTGTTTCTCATAACACATCCAAGGACTGTTGTTACCGCTCCATGTTCCATACTCGGCCACCATGGGTGTAGCCACGAGTAGCACCGAGAACACGGTCTTTAGTGATATTATTTCTCTGATTTTTATCAATTGTGTATATGGATCTTCTTCTCTAGAAGCTTTATATAGATAGAGAAAGCTAAAGAGGTGTAAGGAAACCGATATAATGCATTTTGGCATGCTTTGAAACATTGTGACTAGAACCCATAGTTAGTTAATCTTACTACTAAAAAGTTAGAATGGTTACCATACGGAAAAGATTAGCTACATCCCTTATCCACATATATGGCAAGGGAAATGCAAATAGATCCACGGAACGGACATAAAATCCTAGCTGTCCATCATCCCATCTGCATGAGTGTCTTGTGGGAATCTATATATTATAAGTGCACATATGTCATAAACTTTTTTCTCCAACTTTCAGGTGTAGTCTGCGAGGGCAAGCTTGTCTTGGAAGATGCACCACACAGGTCACTCTGCTTTGAGGTAGTTGGTTCCATAATCAATGTGTTTAGTGTTCAATGACTTAGTACTTCAAGCATCGCAAATACTAAACCAACTTTCTTCTCTCCCGTTTTGTATATGCACCTCAAGGACATTTTTTTTTGAAAAAGGGCGCATTTATTAAAGATAATGTTTACACCCGGCCTCTGCATAATCAAGATGCACACAGCCACACGACCGACAGAGCTAAGGTAAAAAGTATACAAATATTACACAAAGGCACTATGAAAATAAAAATGTTATTAAAAATCTTGTCATTTCTACCTAGCCATAGCGACCATATAATGGCAAGCGCTCCCACCCTAAACAAAGTTCTGTACTTATCAACAATTCCATACAACCAATTACCAAAAACATTGGTTACAGAACGTGGCGGAGATAAACCAGAAGCTATTTGGATGAATGACCATATAGAGCGAGCAAATTTACAATGGAAGAATAAATGGCGAATCGCCTCATCTTGATGACAAAAAACACATTGTGTACTTCCATGCCAATTCCTCTTTGCAAGATTATCTTTTGTTAGAATTACCCCTTTCCGTAAATACCAAGCGAATATCTTCGTCTTAAGGGGTATTTTCATATTCCAAATTTTATTATTATCATTAACATCGACCAGGATATCAGGTTGGATCAAGGCTTTGTATAGTGAGCCAACAAAAAATTTACCACTTTCTAGTAATTTCCATTTGAACACATCAACACCGTCCGATAATTGTATTCTGGATAATCATAATAGTAGATTGTTCCAAGATACCAGTCTAGGACCGATGAGACTTCTTCTGAAAGACACATTAGGAGGATAATCTTCCAACACCGTGGAAATTGTATCCCCTTTATGTCTAACAATCGAATATAGAGCCGGATATTGTTCGCAAAGAGTAGATTGGACAAGCCATCTATCTTCCCAAAACCTAATCTGTGATCCATCTTTAATCTCGAAAGCACCAAAACGAAAGAAATGCTTCTTGGTGGCCATAAGACCCGCCCAAAAATGTGAATCACCGGGTTTCCAAACCACTTGAGACACAGCCTTGGACCCCACATATTTCCTCCATAACATGGTTTGCCAAACACCATCTTCTGTAAGTAGTTTAAAAAGCCATTTGCCCAGGAGTGCAGTGTTTTTGACTTGCATATCATGTATGCCCAGTCCACCAAATTCCTTCGGGCGGCAAACCACAGTCCATCTGGCCAGTCGATATTTCTTTTTCTCACTATCCCCTTGCCAAAAAAATCTTGAACGGAAATAATCCACTTTGGTCAAGACCCCTTTTGGCAATTGGAAGAACGAGATCATATACATTACCATGTTAGTGAGTACTGAATTTATGAGTACTAGTCTTCCACCAAGGGATGACAATTTACCTTTCCAACTATTAAGACGTTTACGTAACCTTTCCTCAACATATTTCCATTCAGCAATTGTGAGACGCCGATAATGAATCGGTATTCCCAAATAATTGATTGGAAACTGGCCCTGACCACAGCCAAAAAGTTCAGCATATAGGTGAGCCTCGTTTTGGGCCTCGCCAAACAATACAAATCACTCTTATGGAAGTTTATTTTAAGCCCGGATAGCTGCTCGAATGCTGATAATATCAATTTCAGATTCTTAGCCTTCTCCAGATCATGTTCCATAAAAAGAATTGTATCATCGGCGTATTGAAGAATAGAAAGTCTACCATCAATAAGATGTGGAACCACTCCTTCAATTTGACCATCAGCCTTAGCTCTCTCAATAAGGATAGCCAACATATCAGCCACTATATTAAATAGTAAAGGCGATAGTGGATCCCCTTGTCTCAGTCCTTTCTTGGTTTGGAAGTATTTGCCAGTATCTTCATTTACTTTAATGGCAACACTACCCCCAGACACAAACGACTGAATAAGTGAGCGCCACTCCTCAGAAAAACCTTTCATGCGGAGAGTTTGCTGGAGGAAAGACCATTTAACTTTGTCGTATGCCTTCTCAAAGTCAATCTTGAACAATACACCATTTAATTTTTTGAGTGTAGTTCATGGATTGTTTCATGCAAAATTACAACACCATCTAGGATATTTCTTCCTTGCATGAACGCGGTTTGAGACGGGCTAACAACATTTTCAGCAACTGAATTTAGTCTAATCGTAACAACCTTCGTAAAAATCTTAAAGCTAACATTAAGTAAGCAGATTGGACGATACTGTTGTATACGTTCTGTATTGTTAATCTTAGGCAGTAAAATAATATTTCCAAAGTTAAGTCTAAAGAGATCCAATTGTCCAATTTGTAAAAACTCAAACAAATTCATCAGATCCTCCTTAATAACATCCCAGATTTTTTGGTAAAATTCCGCTGGGAAGCCATCAGGTCCTGGTGCTTTGTTATGTTCCATTTGAAAAACCGCTTTCTTGACCTCTTCCTCGGTATACGAGGCAGTTAGAAAGCTGTTTTCTTCATCAGAAACCTGAGGGATATCTGACGTTTGGGACTCATCCATAGAGAAAGAATTCTCCTCTGGGCCCCAAACAAGGATTTATAATAAGTAGTGATATATGACTTCAGATACTCCTGTCCCTCAATCATACCTTCATCCTGAATCAGAGAATGAATAAGTTTCTTCTTATGCTTGCCATTGGCAATAACATGGAAGTACCTAGTATTCGCATCTCCTTCCAGGATGAATTTTGCTTTAGAGCGTTGGTACCACTTGAGTTCCTCCTCACGCAGAAGTCGGGCTATCTCCGTATTCGATTGGCTTTTGAGCTCAATTTCCTGTGCAGTTAATGGCCTGACTTCTGCGGTAGCTTCTAAGTCATCAATTATAGATGTAAGGCGTATTTTTTTGGTTTTTAGGTTACCAGCTGTGTGCCTGGCCCAGCCCCGAAGGAATTTGCATAAAGTACGCATTTTATTATTCCATCGAAGAATAGGCGTTTGGCCACCGACCGGTTTTTCCCAAATATCCTTAACCATCTCATAAAAACCATCACGGATCATCCAACCGAGTTCAAATTTAAACTCATTCGCAGACTTTCATGGCGGTAATCCAAAAGATAAAAGTAAAGGAGCATATGATCCGACAAAGCCTCGATACGTTCTAGAGCGCGAACAGTTACCATAGGGAACTTTTGTTCCCAGTCAGTATCCATAAGCACTCTATCTAGTTTTTCGTATGTTGACTTCGGAAGACTATTAGCCCATGTAAATTGCCTTCCTAACATTGTAACCTCTCTCAAGTCCAGACTGTCTATAACAGCATTGTACAGAAAAGGCCAATGTTCATCGAACCGGCCCCGACTCTTTTCGTGAGGAAATCTGAGCAAATTAAAATCCCCTCCTATAAGAATAGGATATGAATTATCCTTTGCCAAATTCACAAGCTCACGCAAAAATTCAGCCTTATAAACATCCTGAGGGCCCCGTATACGGCGACTAAAGACCATGTGAAATTGTCAGCCTTGTTACGGATATGGAGTTTTATAAAAAATTCTCCCACCGAACTAGCTAAAACTTTCATAGTCTCATCTCTGACGTCTAACAAGATCCCCCCAGATCGACCGCGCGGCAGACGTGATATCCACGTAAAGTCCACTCCACCAGAAAGGCGATTGAGTAGGGCTTGTGAAAAATTCCGCCTACCAGTCTCAGAAATACCCAGAAAATCCAAATTATAATCTCTCACACAATCAGCAAAGAATAAATGTTTAGCCAAGTCCCGAAGACCTCTGCTATTTGAAAACATTTCATTCATTGAGAAACTATAGAAGATTTGGATACACGATATCTCTTTCGCGACCGCTGGCTCTTTGATTTTCGACCAGAAGCTTTCAACTCATACATAGAGGCAAGCCCGGTCTCATCAAAGTCCACCTCTGATACTTTACCAACTAAGTGAGAAAGGAGTTGACCATCTACTGTGGCATGCAACTCCTTTTCCTCAATTAGTGAAATATCAAGAAAAACACCGACCTTAGGATTAACCGTTAGACGGTCAACCTCCATGTGTCGCAAAGCATTAGCAGAAAAAGAAACTTCCTGTACAGATCTACCCAAACTAATTCCAACATTGGCTAGCTTAGAAGACATAACAGGAGTAGAAAAGGACAAAAAAAGACTTCGGAGAACTCATTATACCTGGCGAATCTAAGTTCCTCTCCACCTTACGTCGCATGGCCTTGATCATAGAGTCCTCATCAGTCGTAGACGCCCCAGAGGCATCGACTCCATGGCGCGCGCTCCGCCTGAAGGCTGTGCCACTCACCTGCACATCGACTGGCGAAGAAACCCGTGGTGGAGACCGAGAGAACCCAGACCCCTCCTGGATCCGGTCGCCCACATCACCTGCCGGAGTCTCCTGATCCACCAAAGTGGGTGAGACGACCCCAGGCATCCCCAGGTCCTCCCTGACCAGGGGGACACGGTCATCCTCGTCGTCATGGTCGGCCAACCCCGCCTGGGTCGGACCAAGCATAACAGCATCCTGAAGCTGGTCACGAACATCGCGGTCAGCCGACCCCTCCTGGGTCAGCTTCCGCGAACACACCGAAGGAACCACCTCCACAAGAACAGGAGTGAAAACAGGAATAGATCTGCCCAAAATATGTGTTCTGGACCTCGCTGGCGAAGCTGGACAAGACCGCCGAGCAGGAATGTAAACCGAGCGAAGAGCCTCCTGTAACTGAGCCTGAGAAACGCGAGGCGCCGAAGTAGAACCCTTCCCGCGAAGAGGGGAATCCAAAGAAAGAGCATCCAGAAGTTGACGACCTCGTGGAGTAACCGGATTAGCACCTCGTGGACATGAATGGAGAAAAAAAAAGATGTCACCTAGGACAAATTAAGATCTGTGACCTAGGCTGAAGAATGCATTACTAGGTTGCGCCAAATTAAGAGATGTGGCCAAGGCCAAAGAAGCAAAAATAAAGATATATGAGATGCCTACAATTAACCATTTTATTCATGATGTATATATCTTGCATAGGCACATACACCATATTATTTAGCTTGTACGCATGACACAAATTAAGAAGCATATTCATGACACATCATAGTAGCTTTTCATTCGGCCAATTGACTAGGCATACGGGTATGTATGTGGCCTAGGTGCAGACATATGCATGTTGTCCCGATGCATCAATGATGATGGGTAGCCTGCAGACCGCCGGGACGCTTGCCACCGTGACCTCCATCACATTCCTCCGGCAGCCCCGGAACACCTCCCACGCCGCTTGTCCCTCCTGCACGCCGAGCTGCCTATACATGTCAATCTTCATGGTGCTGATGGCCCGACACCTACACCAGTCGTCAAATTCAGCGACCTGCTGGCAGCAGTCCCTTAGGACAGCCTGGGGCACCGGGGCACCCACGCATTGGAGCTTCACCAGTGTCTGGCAGGCTGGGACTGTGCCTGTCGTCGGGACCCCTGAACACGTCCAAGGACCACTATTATCGCTTCCTGCGTCGTATTCGACCGCCATGGGTGTCGCCACGAGCATGCATAGTAGGAGCACCGATAACATGGTGTTCATCGACATTGTTCTTTATAGTATTGTATATCTTAGTTGGATGTGTAATATGAATAGCTACACGCTTCATCTTCGGATGGTTTATATAGCTAGAGAAAGCTAAAGAGGTGTAAGAAACTGACATAAGCTATTCATGATTTACATTGGTGGCCCTAGCTTGCACGTCGCCGTTCTCGATCTAGTGATGCGAGGTATTTTGGCATGCATTGAAACATAGTGGCTACAACCCATAGTTTGTTAATCTCACTACTAAAAGTTTAGGATGGTGACAAAATTAGCTACATCATTGGCCCATATATATAGCAAGGGAAATACAAACAGGACCACGGAATGGACATAAACCCCTAGCTGTTCATCGTCCCATCTGCATGAGTAGCTTGTGTGCTTGTATATATTTGGCATGTGGACACGTCAAAATTAATTTTATTCCAACTTCCAAGTGTGCAATGAGGATCTGTCTGCAGACTTTGCAGCTTAGTAAAACCCACAATTAATTCAAGAGATATGAGTTGTCATCTACCGCAATCCTAAATTTCGACTGAATTAGCTAGTGAATAATGAAACCGAACCCGCAACATGTCAATGTTTTGTTTTGACACAACCAAATGGCAAGCATCCATCATAGATTGATGCAGCAAGCTATCACTGCACGGAATTGTTTTTTTGCCGAGTGGAAAATATACACAGCGTCGCGTGTCGGAACATAGACACCGGAGATGTCACACCCCCCCCCCCCCCCCGTGGTTCAGCGGTGGCCACTAAGGTAACACAGTCTCGGCTCATGCACATATCAACAAAGCGCACACGATGTTTTTTACCCAGGTTCATGCCGCCCTTCGGCTAACAACTCTATGTTCTGCTTTGGTGGATTATCTGGTGGATGATATACAAAAAGATTGATAAACTCATGTCGGGGAGCCGCTTTCAGCTAGCTTCTACACTTCCCAGGCTTCCTCTTTCTTACTCTCTCACACTCTCTTCATGAGAGTTGTTCATCACTTGCTCTCTCTGATTCTGATTGTCTTGCTCAATATGCTTCTCTGAAAAGATCTCCCTCTCTACTACGGCCGAGGCCCTCCTTTTATATCGCAAGGGGTACCACAGTGGTCGGCATGCATGTGCCTTCCTATCGTTCACGGGATCCACAACTGTTGGCCATGTGGCATGGCGACCTAGGGGAGGTAATGCTAGCCAATCCTGGCCTCGGGCGGTGCCTTTGACCACTCCATGGTCGTGGGAGGTGCGTCGTAGTACTTGATGGCGTGGTGACAAAACGGTGTATGTGTTGTCACGTCTGGATTGCAGCACCTACGGCCTCTTCAATGCCCATGCCTAGGCGCAGAGATAGGGTCGTCACCTGTCTCCCATGACATCCTTCGTGCTTATGTTGATTATGGCTTTGTTGAGTGGGGATCCCGAGCCACGCCGAGCCCCGTAGGAGTCCTGTCTCGGATCTCGCGGGATGCTTGGGACTGGGGGAGGTGGTCTCCCGTCAACACCACTGCATCCATATGGTAGGCGCCTGTCGGGCTTGCTCTCCTGTGGTCAGCTACGTTATGTTCTCAAGCTGCTATGGTCTTCTCTTGGGAACTTGGTCGGGAGCGGCCTTGGGTCACACTTCGCCCCCTCCCGACTTGGTCGTAGCTCCTGGGTTGCCGGGTAGTGGCCGTCTGCCCACACGTCATCCAGGCGCGATGGGTGTGACCCCCCAGCCCCATTGCGCCAACAGAAGCCCTTGGGTGAGACCTGGCAACGCCCTCTAGTGGCTTCTTTTCTCGTATGACTCTGGGACGGGCCCAGTATTAGTTGTTGGGCTTCGCCTAGTAATGTCGCGTCAGCCCCTGACCCATCAAGAGTCTTGATGTGACTTCTCGGCCTTTTGAGAGGCGGTAGAGGGGTCTAGGCATGTTTGTGTGCGCATTCATATGTCCGCGTATCCATGGCTTCCAGCGCCTCGAATTCACTGTGGTTACCTTGGTGCCTGAGAAAAGTAATAACTCCTGGAGGAGCAGGGCTCCGCCTTTTGTCATTCCGTATGGAGGCAGGGGAGTCATTTTAACGAATGTTAACTTCCTTCTCGCCTGCCTCTAGTATATTAGCACGGGTGCGCCAGTGGTACACACCATTCCCAACGTTCTTTCCCCCTCAGATCCATGGCTCCTTAGAAGAGAGGCGGTGCCCCAATAGCATCCAGCAAGAAAGGCGGTGCTCCTCCCCGGGTCGGGGGGAAGGTAACCCGACACACCTTACCCGGAGGGAGCAACAGGAGTCCAAGTGGCGAGTATCAATTATGTTCTTCCCCGAGGGGCTGAATGAGGATGGTGTTGGCAAACCGGCCGACGTGGTGGCCTCCCGCTAGGACGATCATGGGGGGACCTTCATTCTCCCTGCCCATGTCCTGAGCGGGGGCCGGCTCCCGTGCGACGTGTGCATCCTCTAGTGCTTCCTAATAGCGGGCCTCAATCCGCCGTTGTTCGCCTTCCTAAAGGCGGTCTTGGCGTCATACCACTTCCTGTTGGCACAACTTCATCCCAACGCAATCATGGCACTGCCCAACTTTCAATTCCTCTACGAACACTTTGTGGGCATCATGCCAGCTGTGTCGTTCTTTTGGCATTACTTAGTTCCCCGTGTCAAATTGGGGGACGTTATATCAGGCGGAGTCACCTTCCGCCTCAGGTATAAGCTCACCGACGCCTATATCTCGGTGGAGAAGAAGAAGTGGGACAAGTGGCATGGAGCATGGTGCTTCACTCGCTTCCCAAAATGGTATGACGTATTGGGTGAACTTCCCGCTCCCCTGATCCACCACAAGGATTGGGATGAGCAGGAGGGACACGACGAGGAATTTGCGTAGGTATACGTGAGGATCTAGGAGCTTCGTGATCTTGGCCCGATTGTCCATCATGTCATTCGGGAGTTCATCTCCCGCTACATCTCACCACTACAAATGCGCTCGGACACCTCTTGGGATTACGTGGGCATGTCCGACAAGACAAGGCTCTTTGTAGGCCCCAATCAGAGATGGAGGCCTCCACGGTGAGGTTGGCGGCTAATTGGCTTCTCGGGGGCAACGACGATTTGGTAGTTCTACCCTTGATAGTTGTTCCCTTTGGAGGGATCGAAACAACTGTCACACCATCTTGGCGTCTATGCCGCTTGGCTCCGAATTGTGGGTCTAGCGCATGTGGAGCTCTCCTTTAGAGTATGCGTCTCACAAAAGATGGGGGAAAGCATCGATCATGGATGCATCTCTGGAAGTGGCTTCCGCTGGGGCGGCCGATGGCGTCAGCTCCCCCCGCCGATGGTGTTTGTCATTCCTTTCGCCAGGTAACATGCATGGTGGGGTTTTGCTCCTCATGGACCAGTCCACCGGTGAAGAAGAGGAGGCCGGGCCCCCAGCCTCGGGGCAGTGGCCTCCCACACGCGATCATTGAAAGCGTCCATCCTCCAAGGGCAGCCCGGGAGGGGGCGCCTCCATAGCCCCGAAATGGCTCTCAGGTCGGCTTCCCTTCCCTTGGTAGGTGGGGCCATCGGAGGTGATATCGTGGATCCTTCCTTGTCCTCGACCCTTAGCCCCAGAAGGTTCCTTCTGGGGGATTGTTGCTCGGGCAAGGGTGGTCCTTTCATTACGATCGCATCAGGTAAGTTTTATTTCCTACTCGTGCCTCTGGCGGGAGGATGTTTTCGCTTATCATCCATCAGGTTCTGACATTTTGATGTTCTTGCAGGGCTACGCCGGTCCTTTCGTTCGAAAAGCGGGGCTCCGAGGAACTAGGGGCGGTTTTGTTCCCCTCTCAAGCAACAAGAAGAACAAGACACTTCCCTTTGAGCCCTGAGGAAGTTTGTCGGGAAGTTAACTGAGAGAGGGGAAGATCTTTGGGAAGGATCATCGGTCCCACAACCCCCATCTCTTAGCAGGCCCCTTCCATTGCCCAGACGAGTCCCTAGGCTGCTCTGGTGCATGCAACGGTGCTAGCCCGTGGCTCAAAACCAGGTATGGCTCATTCGATTCCTAGGATTGGCGGCTCTAGCCCACCAATCCTCTTTTCATAGCTTGTTGTTTTCGTATTGCTTTCAGGTCTCGGAGATCCCTCGTCAGCAACCTCAGGCTATGTTTGTTTAATCCCCTATCCAAGAGGATTAAAGTGGATTGGGGTGGAATAGGGGGATTTTGACTTGCTAGGGATTTAATCTCTCTCAAACCCTTCCAATCCACTTCAATCCCAGTTAAACCGAACATGCCCTCAGGTGGGGAAGTGGTTCTGGTCGCCTCCAACTCGGAGGCTGAAGAGGGAAGCAGTGGCTCGGGATTGACTTATTGGCCTATCTATGCCTCTTTTTCCCACCATCCCCGAGATGGACTGTAACACCCCTATTTTAGATAATCATTATTTAGGGTTGATTGTGCATCATGATCATCATTTAATAAAAATGCATGCAAGAGATACACAAAACCCTAAACCCTAACCCCTCCCTCTCTATTTGAAATGCATTCAAAAGGGTTTTGAAAAAAAAACTACAAAAGTAATAGAGCCCAAATTGACTAAAGGGCTCCCTGCATTACTTTACTTATTTGATAAAAGCTTCTGATATTTTTGAATGATTCAAAACAGAATTTGAATTGAAATATAAAATGAAAAGTGAAAACAGAAAAGAGAAAAATGTTTTGCAAATAAAAATAGCAGCCAGGCCGCAGCCCAGTTCCCTCTCCCCTCTCTTCCTGACGCTCGCATGCAACACTCGCAGCCAGCCCCGGCCCAGCTTGGCCCATGCGCAGCCCACCCGTGGCCCGGTACCCCTTCGTCCATGTTTCGTCGTCTTCCTCGCGGAGACAAGCTCCTCCGTGTCGCCTCCGACGCCGTCCGCCGTCGCCAGGATGCGCGCGTGCGCCGCGATGCCCGCCGCCGCCCCCGTACCCCTACAAGACCCCTTGGCCGCTGCTGGAGAACCCTAGGCCCTCACTTTCCCCTCTCCCTTGCTCTGTCTCTAGTGCGCCTGAAACCCTAGCTTTGACCGCCGACGAGCCCTGCCATTTCCGAGCTCCCCTTGACCAGCTGAGACCGCCACCGGCTCCGTCTCGACGCTCTGAATCCACTCCCCGAAGGAATCGAGCTAGGGTGCTCTGAGTCGAGCTCCACGACGTCATCTTCCTCCTCACCGACGGAGCTCGCCCCTACCGATGCACCGTCGTCCGGTCTCGCCTCGCCTCCCGGACCACCCTAGCGCGTTCCTGGTGAGCTCAGGAGCACGCTCGTGCTCCCCATCGTCCCCCTCGCTTCCTGTTTCGCCCCCACGTCACGCGCCTCTGTCCGCCGCTGCTGCCCATCGTCGAGCCGCCGTCTCCGGTGACCAATCCGGAGCGGCGCCGCCTCTATTTGGCTCAGCGCAGTGCGCTGAGTCGAACGCCCCTAGTCCCGCTCGCTCTCGCGCCCTCGAACACCCGCCCCGTGCATCGCCTGAGAGCACCTCCACTGCTGATGTCAGCATGACATCAGCATGAGGTCATAATCCTTTTTGCTTTATTTAAATGTCTTATAAATTCATTTCTGGAATTAATAAATACCCCGGTGGGCCACCCCTGTCAGGATTTTAATAATTTTGGAAAATGTTTTCTGAAATGATTAAACTTATGACATGTGGGCCCAACTTGGAAAATAATTTAAAGAATCCAAAATATTTTATAATTTCCTAAAATAATTTAAAATGAATTTAAATTGAGAAAAATCATAACTAATTCATTTTAAGTAAAAAAATACAAATAATATATCAAAATGTTTAGAAAAATGAAACCTACCTCTCTAAGCTATAATCATGCATTGTTCAACAACTTAAATTACAAGTTTAATTAGAAGAACATAGTAACCCCTCATAGGTGATTCCGAAGTTTCCCGAATTAGGGTTTCTACCCTTCGGAACCCCGATTAAGTTGACGAGCATGCTTTAGGGTTACATTCCAATGCACTTTAACTTGTCATATCATCATTCTTGTTTGAGCATTGCATCGATGCCATTGTTGATTGTTCCCCCTCTCTTTCCGGTGTTTGGTTCTTTGCGGTAGGATACGATATCGAGATCGAGATCGAAGCTCGAGGACAACATCATCGAAGATCGAAGATCGATGAACAATACTTGACCAACTGTAATGAAGTCAAGTACAAGGCTCCCGAAGATCTGCTTATCTGCTATCAACTGGCAAAGGCAAGCATAGCCCCACCATGATATAATCCTATGTCTTCTAAAGCATTTCAATTCTGCCATGATGCATACGATTCTACTGGGGTCTTTTATCGATAGATAGAGTACCCTATCTAATGCATTACTCCCTTTGAGCTTATATTACCTTATTCACTGCTCCTAGCATAACTAGGTTTGGCTTGGGTGCACTGCTAGAGCGTATATCTGTGTCTGCTTAGCCATGCATAGCTGTCAGTTCTGGTCCATCCAGATGATGTATCAAATACAGAGAATCTAGTATGATAGGAGAACGTGATGATATGAGATCGGTGATGACATGGTTATACCCCGCGGGTACATGACCTCACCATACCTGGTCCAACCCAAGGAAGGCCCATGGCAAATGTACGCCGGCCCATGAAGACTTTCGGGTGGCCAAGGCCCATGACGCCTTCGGATCCTTGGAGAGCAAGACTATAGTAGATAGGAAATTCAAAGGGGTAAAACCCTAGAACCTGTAACCGACTAGGTCTATGTCCGGGACCTGCCTAAGTCTATATAAAGGCCAGGAGGGCACGACCTAGATCTCTCTCTCTCATACTTTCGCATACACACCTCCACGCCAGATTGCATCTGCGCACCCCTATAACCTTCGGTTCCGCCGTAATCAAGAGCAGACAAGCAGGAGTAGGGTTTTCCCTCCGGGGGCCTGAACCTGGGTAAACCTCGTGTCCCGTATTGCTTGTTTGCTAACCGTTCCGCGATCTCCAGCATCCCCATCTTCTCCAAAACCCAAGTCCATAACAATGGGCATTGACGAATCGAAACCTCGTCAATTGGCGCCGTCTGTGGGAACTGGGGACGCTGATTGTGCGATCGTGACGGTCCCAACCCGATTGATCTACAACTCTGCGGCGACGGAGAGTCACCTCCTCTTCGGTGCTTTCGACTTCACCGCCTACTCACCGGCCACCATGAAGGACTTCGAGCCCGTAGGCGACGGACTCGAGATCCTATTTGAGAGTTTCTGCTTCCAGGTGGGGCAGACCGGCACCCTCCGTCTCCCTGAGCGGGTGCCCCCCATCAATCAGGCCCGCTTCATGGGCCCCACACCCTGTGCTACGCACAACATCATCAACAGATGAGTCCTACGACAGCAGCAGCTGCAACTCAGATCTGTGCGACCCGCCATCGGATGAAGGGACCTATGGTTCCGGATCCGAAAGCTGCGGCAGCAGCGGACCAATCTACGAGCGCTACCAATGCGCCGTAGTCATCCAGGGCGACGTGGATCAGCAAACACCCAACCCACCGCCCAACCCGACACCTAACCCGCCAGATCGAAATGGCGGGAACAGAAGAAGCCAGTACCCCCCACCCGAAGGGGACAACAACGGCCATGTCATCCGCCTTAGCAAAGAAGGATGTGCACAGGCACGCGCCGCTGTGGCGAGCAGCATAGTCCTGCCTGCAGACTCCTCATGGGATCTGCTGATGGCCTACCATCTGCTCCTGCTCGAGGAGCACAAGAAGCAGGTCAAGATGCAAGAAGTTCTCGACAAACGCAAGCAAGCAGCCTCGGAGTCCAGCGTGCGACGAGCTACGCTCTCCGCCATGGGCATCGGCTCCAGCTCGAACGGCAACCACGACAACAAGCACCGCTCCCGAACAGAGAACATGGACCCCAAGGAGCGCCGTGAGGTGACCCGAACCCTCAACGCATCCTTCATGGAGATGGATGCCGACGGCAACATCATCCCGAAGACACCGCAAGCTGCGATCATAGCAGCCACTGCGTACCTCGCGGCCCACCCACCTCCGGAGGGGGACCCGAAGAGAGCCATGCACAAATCCGCACTCACCGGACTCGGACTCGTCGGAGCTGCGCTCCATCAAGAAACTCCTATGGAGCCGAAAAAGAAAGCTACGGTCAGGTTCAACCACAGCCCCACTCCTTCATCCGAAGAAGAGGACCATGACCTTCCTCGAAGGCACAAGAGCTCGCATCATCGCAGCCGCGATTACAACGCCAGAGACGCTCTAACATAGCGCAAAATTGACAAAGCGCGAGCTAAGCCCGCATGCTCGTCTGAATCCGAGATGGACGAAGACGAAGGAGAACTCTGTGGAGCTCGGTGCTTCAGCAGATCTGTCCGACGGACAAGGATGCCACGAAATTTCAAGCTTCCTTCGGATACTCCAAAGTTTGACGGTACACAAGACCCAAAAGCATGGCTCAGCGACCACCTGTCATCCATCAAATTGCACGGCGGAAACAAGGAAACCGCCATGCAATGCCTTCAGCTGCAGCTGACAGGTGCATCCCGGATCTGGCTTAGCAGCCTATCTTCAGGGTCCATCTGAAGCTGGGAGGAGCTAGCTTACAGCTTCATCCGAAACTTCAAAGGCACCAGCAAGAGGCCCGCCTCAATCGAGGAGTTGCGGGCCTGCACTCAACGAACGGGCGAATCCATTTGCTCGTACATACTACGCTGGTCCAACACCAAAAACTCCACAGCGCACATCTCCGAAGAGAGAGCCATCGACGCCTTCAAGGACGGCGTCAAGCGCCAAGACTTCAAGGAGGAACTCGGGCGCGTCAAGCCCAAGACACTCGACCACCTCATGGACATCGCCAACAGGTGGGCTGACAGCGAAGATTCCGTCCATCGAGCGCAATCGGAAGAAGAGGACGACTACGGCCGACGACGAGAGCGCCGTAGCAAGAGAAGATCGAGCGTCTACGACGATCGCGATGGACCCGACATGGTCGCGGCCGGCTACGCCGACCGCCGCAACGACGCCAACCGCAACAGCGGAGGATACCGTGGAGGAAACTTCCACGATGGAGGGCGCCCAGCACAGTCATGGCAGCGCCGTGATCGCGACAACGGACCCTCAGCATACGAAAAACTTTTGGGTCCATGCACCATCCACTTCTACATCGACAAGCAGGATGGCAAGAAGAAGGCAAGCCACATGCTCAAGGACTGCCGCGAGTTCCAGAAGCTCAGCGAAAGCATGGTCCAGATGAGGCAGCAAGCTCCACTTCCTGGATTCGGGAACGCACCCGCGCCAGGTGAGATAGCGCATGGAGCTCCTCCACCGCCACCCGTAGGAGGCCCGAACCAACCAGTCGCACCTGCACAGAACAACGCTGGGAACGGGTATCCCCCGCCAAAAGGAGCACTGATGATCCAGAATGGGCGCCCCACGAATAGGGTGCAGAAGAAAATCACCCGTCAGATCAACCTGGCCGTGGCAACTCCACCCGCCATCCCTGAGTACCTCAGCGGATCGGAGTCCTGCATCACGTTTAGTCGTTCGGATCACCCTTGCCAGATCCCTCGCCCAGGTCATGCTGCCCTAGTGCTGGAGGCGCAGATCGTAGGTTTCAAGATGAGCCGCGTCTTCATGGACGGCGACAGCGGCATCAACCTGATGTTCGCAAGTACTCTAGCAGCAATATGGATCCTGCAGTGCAGCCTGGAACAGTCAGACACAACGTTCCACGGCATCGTCCCAGGAAATGGCATATTCCCCCTGGGCAAAATATGGCTTGACGTCATCTTCGGCAAGCCGGATAACTTCCGACTCGAGCGACTCGAATTCGAAGTGGTAGACTGGCCATCACAATACCACGCTATCCTCGGGCGTGTAGCATTCGCAAGGTTCTTGGCTGTCCCACATTATGCATACCTGCTACTCAAGATGCCAAGACCAAAGGGTGTCATCACAGTCCACGGGAGCTTCACCCGATCGGACCAATGCGACAGGGACTTCAACAGAATCTCCCAATCATTCGGCATGCAGGAGGAGCTCGTAAGGCTCCACGAGGTAACAGACAATGGGTCACCCCCAGTCGCACGACAAAACGCACCTGACATGTCCTTCGACTCCACCTTCAACACAAAGAAGGTGCAGGTCCACCCGACGGATGCCTCCAAGACGGCGCTGATCGCCAACGACCTCAGCCCCGCATAGGAAAGTGCGCTCGTCGAATTCCTCCGTGAGCGCTGGGAAATCTTCGCCTGGTGTCCTCCGAACATGCTAGGAGTTCCCAGGGAATTCGCCGAGCACGCACTCAACGTCTTTCCAGACACCAAGCCCGTCAAGCAGTCCATCCGGAGACTGCCCGAGCCACGGGCCGAAGCCATCGGGATGGAAATAAACAGGCTACTCGCTGCAGACTTCATCAGGGAAATCAAAGAAAGCGAGTGGCTCGCAAATACAGTGATGGTTCCCAAGAAGGACACCGATATCCTGCGGATGTGCGTGGACTTCACGTCGCTGAACAAGCACTGCCCAAAGGACCACTTCCCTCTCCCTCGGATCGACCAGATCATCGATTCGACCGCAGGATGCGAGAAACTCTCCTTCCTTGACGCCTACTCAGGCTACAACCAGATTCGACTCAAGGTCGAAGATCAAGAGAAAACGGTGTTTATCACACCATTCGGAGTGTTCTACTACAACACAATGCCCTTCGGGCTAAAGAACATAGGTGCCACGTACCATCGATGCATGCAGGCATGCCTGAAGGACCAGATCGGTCGCAACATCCAAGTCTATGTCGACGACATAGTCATCAAAACCAGGGAGGCGAAAACGCTCATCGACGATCTCCGCGAGACGTTCGATAATCTCGACCGCTATAGGATCAAGCTCAATCCCAAAAAGTGCGCCTTCGGCGTCCCATCAGGACAACTCCTTGGCTACTTCATCTCCCAGCGAGGGATCGGGGCGAACCCGAAGAAAATCAGGGCCATCATGGCGATGGAAAAGCCGAAGAATCTCAAGGGCATCCAGCAGCTCGTAGGACGAATAGCGGCATTGAGCAGATTCATCAGCCGCATGGGCGAGAAGGCCCTGCCATTCTACCAGCTGCTACGCAAGGCAGATAAATTCGAGTGGACGCCCGAAGCCGACGACACATTTGAAAGTCTCAAACGACTACTCTCCACCTCTCCCGTTTTGGTCACGCCAAAGGAGCGTGAGCCTCTGCTGCTGTACATAGCAACCACACACCAGGTGGTCAACACCGTGCTAGTGGTCGAACGACCCGAAGAAGGCAAGACCCATGGGGTCCAATGCCCAATTTACTACCTCAGCGAGGTATTGACGCCAACAACACAAAGGTACCCTCACTACCAAAAACTCGCCTACGGCGTGTTCATGACGGCTCGTCGGTTGAGTCATTACTTCCAGGAGCACCAGGTGATGGTCGTCAATGAGGCACCCCTGAACAGCATCCTGAATAACCCAGAGGCCACAGGACGCGTGGCCCTATGGGGCATCGAGCTGTCACCCCTAGACATTGTCTACGAGAAGCGACTCGCAATCAAGTCTCAAGTCCTCCCGGACTTCCTTGTACACTGGATGGAGCTGCGGCTGCCAGACACCCTAGACATGTCGCAGTCATGGACGATGCACTTTGACGGCTCCAAGCTTGAAGCTGGAGCAGGAGCCGGGGTCATACTGACCTCCCCGCAGGGCGACAAGATGAAGTACGTCCTTCGGATGAAATTCCGAGCTTCTAACAACGAGGCCGAATACGAAGCCCTCATTCACGGCATGAGGATGGTGAAGATCTGCGGTGCAACGCGCCTGGTCATCTACGGTGACTCCAACCTCGTCGTAAAGCAGATGATGACCGAGTGCGACGCACACGCCGAAAACATGATCGCGTACCGCGCACTCTACAACGCACTCGAAGGAGAATTCGACAGCTGCGAGCTTCGGCACGTTGGAAGAGAAATCAACGAGGAGGCCGACAGACTCGCCAACATCGGCTCCACCTGCGCAAAGGTACCACCAGGTGTGTTCCTCGAACAGATCTGCGTGCCATCCATCAAGCGGAAATTCCCCAAGGGATCATCCGAAGAAGCAGAACACTCGGGGGTTACGCTACCGGAAGGTCATGAAGGACCCGAGAAACCGGACACAGAGGTCGCCATGGTCAACCTGATGCAGGTCATGGCAGTTGAAGAAACCTGGACGCGGCCGTACCTCCAGTTCTTGATAGATGGAGAACTGCCTGACAGCCCGAGGGATGCCCGGCGCATATCTCGCCGGTCAAAAGCTTTCACCATCATCAATGGCGAGCTGTACAAGCGCATCATTACAGGTGTACTACAAAGGTGCGTCACCATCAGTGACGGGAAAACCATCCTCCAAGACATCCATGAGGGCATCTGCGGCCATCACGCAGGCAGTCGCTCCCTTGTCGCCAAAGCTCTACGAGCTGGATTCTACTGGCCAACGGCCATGAGCGACGCAAAGGACATCGTCCGAAGATGCAAGGGGTGCCAAAGGTTCGCCGACAAACCACACGCACCCGGGTCAGAGCTCAGGCCCATACCTATAGCCTGGTCCTTCGCTCAATGGGGCCTCGACATGATCGGCAAACTGACAAGGTCCTCGAAAGGGGGGCACGTCTACCTCCTGGTCGCAGTCGAAAAATTCACCAAGTGGATCGAGGCCATGCCGGTCACTAACCAAAAGGGCAAGACTGCCGTCAAGTTCTTTGAATCCATTGTCTACAGGTTTGGCGTACCACATAGCATCATCACTGACAATGGATCGAACTTCATCTCCAAAGAATTCCAAGACTTCTGCGAAGGCCTCGGAATCAACATCACATACACCTCGGTGGCACACCCGCAAACGAACGGGCAGGTGGAAAAGGCCAACGGCCTAATCGGCGCTGGCATCAAGAAGCGCCTCATGAGCCCACTCGAGCGAAAAACTGGAGCCTGGACGAAAGAGCTACCATCCGTCCTATGGAGCTTGCGTACCACGCCAAACAGCTCCACAGGCTACACGCCATTCTTCATGGTGCACGGAGCCGAAGCCGTGCTGCCAGCCGAAGTACGCCACCAGGCCCCCCGGGTCGTCGCTTACAGCGAAGCCGAATCCATGGCTGCACTCGAAGACGCCGTCGACACACTCGACGAGGCACGAGACATAGCAGCAGCTCGATCAGCGGTGTACCAGCAGAGTCTCCGCAACTACCACAGCCGACGGCTGCGTCCAAGGTCCTTCGTCGAAGGAGACCTCGTCTTGCAACTCAAGCAAGAGCGACCGAAGAAATTCGAGTCACCATGGGAAGGACCCTACATCGTCACCGAAGTTATCCCAGGTGGCGCCTATCGCCTCAACCACGTGGAGTCTGGAGTCGCATACTCCAACCCATGGAACGTTGCACTGTAGGGTTTCGTAGCATGGAAAACAAAAAATTTCTACCGCATACAAACAAACAAGCCAAGATCTATCTACTAGATTGTAGCAACGAGTCAATGGAATAACTCACCCTCGAAGATTCCAAAGTGTTTAACGAGAGCGGATTCTCGTGGGTGATGTAGTCGTACTCTTTCCGATCTCAAGATCGCGTAGACGATCCTTCCGGCGCTGCGTTCCGGCAGCGCTCCCGCAGTCGGTCACACGTTCGGTACTCGACGAAGACCTTCCTCTCCCTTGTTCCAGCAGGCAGCGGAGGTTGTAGCACTCTCCTCGCGATTCCGGCAGCACAACGGCGTGGTACCGGAAGTAGAGGGGAGATCTCGCAGGGCTTCGCCTTAAGCCGAAGCGAGTATGGTGGAGTATGAGAGAGTCCCTCGACGATCTAGGGTTTAGACACGCCGAGGAGGGGCTAGTGCCGGCGGCTAGGGTTTCACCTAGGCGGCGGCGGCAAGTGCCCTAGGGCCGGCGGCGGCTATGGAGGCGGCGGCGGCTTGGGGCTAGGGTTTGGAGGAGAAGATCTTGTGTGTCTCTAGGAGGGAGCCCTGCCTCTCCTTATATAGGTGGAGGGGCCGGCCGGCCAAGGGGAGGGAGAGGAGTCCCTCCCCAACTCGGCTTGGAGGTGGGCCGCCGGTTGGAGGAGGGAACTCCTCCCCAACTCGGTTTCCCCCTTCCTCCTCTTTTCCTCTTTCCAAATTTAGCCGTTTGACTTTTCAAACTAGCTATTTGACTTTTCAAACTAGGATTTGAATTAATCCTTTATTTGGTACAGCGATGACACTTAGTACATGATGCAATCATACCAACTTGATACAACACATTCATGTACCCTTCCCCTCCGGAGTGCCGGACATTCCGGAACATTCTAGAACATTCCCGATGAAAACACCGGAACCATTCCCCAACTCCGAAACGGGACTTTCCTTATATGAATCTTATTCTCCGGACCATTCCGGATCTCCTCGTGATATCCCGGATCCCATCCGAGACTCCGAACAACATTCGGTCTCTTTCTCATCATTCCATAACTACTCAAAACAACGTCGAATCCTTAAGTGTGTCTCCCTACGGTTCGTGAATTATGCAGACATGATCGAGACACTTCTCCGAACAATAACCAATAGAGGAATCTGGAAATTCATATGGCTCCCACATATTTCTACGATTACTTTGCGATCGAATGAACCACTTACATACAATATCAATTTCCCTTTGTCTCACGATAGTTTACTTATCCGAGGTTATGATCGTCGGTATCTCTGCATACCTAGTTCAACCTCGTTACCAATAAGTACTCTTTTCTCGTTCCCGTGATATGTGATCCCTTGTGAGCCAGTCACATGCTTGCAAGCTAATTGGATGACATTTCATCGAGAGGGCCCAGAGTATATCTATCCGTCATATGGATGGACAAATCCCACTCTTGATCCATGTGTTTCAACCAATACTTTCCGAACACTCAATGCCACCTTTATAGCCACCCAGTTACGGTGTGGTGTTTGATGTCATCAAAGCATCCATCCGGTAAAGGTGATATGCATGATCTCATGGTCGAAGGAATTAGATTACTATGTATCAGAAAGCATATAGCAATTGAACTATTAAAATGACTTGATCTTTATGCTACGCTTATCTATAGGAGTATGTCCATCATATCATTCTCCTAATAATATGATCTTGTTGTTAATAACATCTCAATGTTCATGATAGGGAAACCACAATCATCTATTAACCAACAAGCTAGTATTATATAGAGGCTTTACTAGGGACTTCTAATTAAGTTTACAAATCACACAAGTATTAATGTTTCCTTGTTAATACTATTATAGCATGAATGTAAACATTTATCATAAACACAAAGATATAATAATAACTACATTTATTATTGCCTCTAGGGCATATCTCCAACAGTCTCCCACTTGCACTAGAGTCATCTAATCTAGATTACATGGTAATATACCGAACACCCATGGCAGTTTGGTGCTGGTCATGTTTTGCCCTCGGGAGAGGTTTAGTCAACGGATCCGCCACATTCAGATCTGTGTGTACTTTGCAAATCTTTATATCCCCATCTTGGATATGTTCTCGAATAGCGTGAAAACGTAGCTTGATGTGCTTCAGCTTCTTGTGTGACCTTGGTTCTTGCGCATTGGCTATGGCGCCCATGTTATCACAGTAGATAGACATTGGGTCCAGCGCACTAGGAACCACACCCAGCTCTGTAATGAACTCTTTTATCCATATCGCTTCTTGTGAAGCCTCCGAAGCAGCCATGTATTCCGATTTAGTTGAAGATCTCGCCACAACGCTTTGCTTTGCACTCCTCCAGCTAACTGCTGCACCATTCAAAATAAATACGTATCCAGATTGTGATTTAGAATCATCCGGATCGGTGTTCCAACTAGCATCGGTGTAACCATTAACAACGAGCTGTTCATCACCTCCATAAGAAAGAACCATATCCTTAGTTCTTCTCAAGTACTTAAGGATGTTTTTGACCGCTGTCCAATGATCCACTCCTGGATCACTTTGATATCTGCTAGTTAAACTAACAGCATATGCAATGTCAGGTCTAGTACATAGCATGGCATACATTAGAGATCCTATGGCTGAGGCATAGGGAGTCTTACTCATCCTTTCTCTATCTTTTGCCGATGTCGGACTTTGAGTTTTACTTAAGGTAGTATTGGGCAACATGGGCAAGAACCCTTTCTTGCTATCCTCCATTCCAAACATCTTTAGAACTTTGTCCAAATATGTACTCCGTGACAATGATATTTGGCGTTTCGATCTATCTCTATAAATCTTTATGCCTAATATGTAAGCTGCTTCGCCAAGATCTTTCATTGAAAAACTATTATTCAAATATTCCTTGACACTATTAAGAAGGTCTACATCATTCCCAATCAACAATATGTCATCCACATATAGTATTAAGAATGCTACAGAGCTCCCACTCACTTTCTTGTAAATACAAGCTTCTCCATAAGTTTGTATAAAACCAAAACTTTTGATCACCTTATCAAAACATTGATTCCAACTTCGGGATGCTTGCTTCAATCCATAGATGGACCGTTGAAGTTTGCATACCTTGTTAGCATCTTTAGGATCAACAAAACCTTTGGGTTGCATCATATACAACTCTTCATCAATGTCTCCATTGAGGAATGCTGTTTTGACATCCATCTGCCATATCTCATAATCGTAATATGCAGCGATTGCTAACATAATCCTCACAGACTTTAGCTTCGCTACTGGTGAGAAAGTCTCATCGTAGTCAACTCCTTGAATTTGTCGAAACCCTTTTGCGACAAGTCGAGCTTTATAGACAGTAACATTACCATCAGCATCTGTTTTCTTCTTGAAGATCCATTTGTTCTCGACAGCCTTCCGGCCATCCGGTAAGTCCACCAAAGTCCATACTTGGTTTTCGTACATGGATCCAATCTCGGATTTCATGGCGCCATTTATTGGAATCTGGGCTCATCATCGCTTCCTCATATGTCTCAGGGTCATCGGTGTTGTCCACCAACATGACACTCATAACGGGATCATACCAATCTAGAGTGGTATGAGTTCTCGTTGACCTGCGAGGCTCTGTAGCAACTTCAACCGAAGTTTCATGATCATCATCATTAGCTTCCTCTCTTATTGGTGCAGGCACCACAGAAACTTCTTCCGGTGCTGCGCTACTCGCAATTTCGAGAGAAGGTTCGATAACCTCGTCGAGTTCTACTTTCCTTCCAGTCACTTCTTTCGAGAGAAATTCCTTCTCTAGAAAGGATCCATTCTTGGCAACGAAGATTTTGCCTTCGGATCTATGATAGAAGGTATACCCAATAGTTTCCTTCGGGTATCCTATGAAGACGCATTTTTCCGCTTTGGGTTCAAGCTTGTCCGGCTGTAACTTCTTTACATAGGCTTCGCACCCCTAAACTTTAAGGAACGACAATCTAGGTTTCTTCCCAAACCATAATTCATACGGTGTCATTTCAACGGATTTAGACGGTGCCCTATTTAAAGTGAATGCGGCTGTTTCTAATGCATAACCCCAAAATGATAGCGGTAAATCTGTAAGTGACATCATAGAATGAACCATATCTAAGAGAGTTCGATTACGATGTTCGGACACACCATTACGCTATGGTGTTCCCGACGGTGTCAACTGCGAAAGTATTCCGCATTTCTTCAAATGCTCGCCAAACTCGTAACTTAGATATTCACCTCCACGATCAGAACGTAGAAATTTAATCTTCTTGTTACGTTGATTCTCTACCTCACTTTGAAATTCCTTAAACTTCTCGAAAGTTTTGGACTTATGTTTCATGAAATAGATATACCCATATCTACTCAAGTCATCCATGAAGGTAAGAACATAACGATAACCACCGCGCGATGCTACACTCATTGGACCACACACATCGGTATGTATGATTTCCAATAAGTCCGTAGCTCGCTCCATCATACCAGAAAATGGAGTCTTAGTCATTTTACCCATCAGACATGCTTTGCATCTATCAAGTGATTCGAAATCAAGTGATTCAAGAAGTCCATCAGAATGGAGTTTCTTCATACGCTTCACTCCAATGTGACCAAGACGACAGTGCCACATATAGGTCGAGTTATCGCTCGATTTCAAACGTTTAGCCTCAATGTTATTAATATGTGTATTTCCACTATCGAGATTCAACAAGAATAGACCATCTATCAAAGGTGCATGTGCATAAAACATATTACTCATATAAATCGAACAACCATTATTCTCGGATTTAAACAAGTAACCGTCTCGCAATAAACAAGATCCCGATATAATGTTCATGCTTAACGCAGGCACCAAATAACAATTATTCAAGTATAAAACTAATCCCGATGGTAGATGAAGGGGTAGCGTGCCGACCGCGATCACATCAACCTTTGATCCGTTTCCAACGCGCATCGTCACCTCGTTCTTCGCTAGCTTCCGTTTATTCTGCAGCACCTGTTTCGAGTTACAAATATGAGCAACCGAACCAGTATCAAATACCCAGGCACTACTACGAGTACTAGTGAGATGCACATCAATAACATGTATATCAGATATACCTTTCTTCTTGATGTTGCCGTTCTTCAAATCCGCCAAGTACTTTGGGCAATTCCGCTTCCAGTGACCTTCTCCCTTGCAGTAAAAGCACTCAGTATCAGGCTTAGGTCCAGCCTTGGTCTTCTTCGTCGGCGTGGTAACTTTCTTACCACCCTTCTTGAAGTGTCCCTTCTGCTTAGACTTGCCTTTCTTGAATTTGGTGGTCTTATTGACCAACAACACTTGGTGCTCTTTCTTGATCTCCACTTCTGCAGATTTCAACATGGCAAAGAGTTCTGGCAACGTCTTGTTCATGTTTTGCATATTGTAGTTCATCACAAAGTTCTTGTAACTTGGTGGTAGTGATTGGAGGACACGGTAAATCCCCAAAGCATTGGGAATCATAATACCCAAGCTTTGAAGTTTGTTTGCGTGCCCAGGCATCTTAAGCACATGCTCGCTAACGGAGCTGCCCTCTTCCATCTTGCAGTTAAAGAACTTTTCAGAAGCCTCATAGCTTTCAATTGCCGCATGAGTCTCAAAGATCAATTTGAGATCCTCGACAATATCATATGGGTCTGAATTCTCAAACCTTTTCTGAAGCTCCGATTCTAAACCATACAAGATAGCACACTGAACTGTGGAGTACTGAGTCTTCCGAGTGAGGTAAACATTCTTTACTTCCTCGGAAGCAGTAGCTGCAGGTGGGTCACCCAGCGGTGCATCCAGCACATAGGTCAAATTACCAGCTGTGAGGAAAATCCTCAAATTGCGGAACCAATCCGCGAAGTTGCTTCCATTGTTTTTCAACTTTTCTTTCTCTAGGAACGCATTAAAATTGATGGTAGGGGCTGCCATTGATCTACAACATATTTGCAATAGTTTTAGACTAAGTTTATGACAAATTGAGTTCAAATTAATAATAAAATTAATCTAGGTGAACTCCCACTCAAAACAATATCCCTCACATTGTTTTAGTGATCACACGAACCAAATCCACCACATCAACACCGATCATCACGAGAGTTGATATAGTTTCAATGGCGAACAATCGACATGTTCATCATATCTACTATATGATTCATGCTTTACCTTTTGGTGATCCGTGTTCCGAGACCATGTCTGTACATGCTAGGCTCGTCAAGATCAAACCTTAGTTTCCGCTTGAGCAAATCTGGCTTGCTCACGTTGTATAAACTTGCGGAATCTAACACACCCGATCATCACGTGGTGCTTCGAAACAACAAGCTTTAGCAACGGTGCTAACTAAGGGTGAACACTTTATGACTTGAAATTCATGTGCATGAGGGATCATCTTATAATGCTACCGTTGTCTACTAAGCAATACAAGATGCATAAAGGATTAACATCACATGCAATTCATAATATGTGATATGATATGGCCTTTCTTCTATGTGCTTCCGATCTCCATCTTCAAGCACGAACATGATCTCCATCATCACCGGCATTGCATCAAGGTCAATGACGCTTCTTCATGGTTGTCGTCCACCGGCTTCAACTATTACAACTACTTTGAATAGACACGCGGGTCTTAACATAAATTAAAGACAACCATATGGCTCCTGCCGGTTGCCAACTTACAATAAGGAACATTGCATACATCAAATATAATCACAATCATGGCCATATCACATCACAGCACACCCCTGCAAAACAAAGTTAGACGCCTCTACTTTCTTTGCATGTTTTACGTGGTTTGGGGCTTTCAATAAGTGTCGTTCTAACTTACAAACATGAACCACAACATTGATACTAGTATTGTTAATCACCCGTTGTAAATTGGATCTTAACTATGCTAGGAGAAACAGGCACCCGCAAAGCCACTTATGCAATACAAGTTGCATGTCAAGCGTGGAGCAAGTCTCATGAACGATGTCATGTAAGGTTAGCCCGGGCCGCTTCATCCCAACATACCGCAAGATGCAAAGTACACAAGAAGCAATCGACAATAAAAGCATCAACGCCCACAATGACCATTGTGTTCTACTCGTGCAACAGATCTACATATAGACACGACTCTGATACCACTATAGGGTTTCGTAGCATGGAAAACAAAAAATTTCTACCGCATACAAACAAACAAGCCAAGATCTATCTACTAGATTGTAGCAACGAGTCGATGGAATAACTCACCCTCGAAGATTCCAAAGTGTTTTACGAGAGCGGATTCTCGTGGGTGATGTAGTCGTACTCTTTCCGATCTCAAGATCGCGTAGACGATCCTTCCGGCGCTGCGTTCCGGCAGCGCTCCCGCAGTCGGTCACACGTTCGGTACTCGACGAAGACCTTCCTCTCCCTTGTTCCAGCAGGCAGCGGAGGTTGTAGCACTCTCCTCGCGATTCCGGTAGCACAACGGCGTGGTACCAGAAGTAGAGGGGAGATCTCGCAGGGCTTCGCCTTAAGCCGGAGCGAGTATGGTGGAGTATGAGAGAGTCCCTCGACGATCTAGGGTTTAGACACGCCGAGGAGGGGCTAGTGCCGGCAGCTAGGGTTTCACCTAGGTGGCGGCGGCAAGTGCCCTAGGGCCGGCGGCGGCTATGGAGGCGGCGGCGGCTTGGGGCTAGGGTTTGGAGGAGAAGATCTTGTGTGTCTCTAGGAGGGAGCCCTGCCCCTCCTTATATAGGTGGAGGGGCCGGCCGGCCAAGGGGAGGGAGAGGAGTCCCTCCCCAACTCGGCTTGGAGGTGGGCCGCCGGTTGGAGGAGGGAACTCCTCCCCAACTCGGTTTCCCCCTTCCTCCTCTTTTCCTCTTTCCAAATTTAGCCGTTTGACTTTTCAAACTAGCTATTTGACTTTTCAAACTAGGATTTGAATTAATCCTTTATTTGGTACAGCGATGACACTTAGTACATGATGCAATCATACCAACTTGATACAACACATTCATGTACCCTTCCCCTCTGGAGTGCCGGACATTCCGGAACATTCTAGAACATTCCCGATGAAAACACCGGAACCATTCCCCAACTCCGAAACGGGACTTTCCTTATATGAATCTTATTCTCCGGACCATTCCGGATCTCCTCGTGATATCCCGGATCCCATCCGAGACTCCGAACAACATTCGGTCTCTTTCTCATCATTCCATAACTACTCAAAACAACGTCGAATCCTTAAGTGTGTCTCCCTACGGTTCGTGAATTATGCAGACATGATCGAGACACTTCTCCGAACAATAACCAATAGAGGAATCTGGAAATTCATATGGCTCCCACATATTTCTACGATTACTTTGCGATCGAATGAACCACTTACATACGATATCAATTTCCCTTTGTCTCACGATAGTTTACTTATCCGAGGTTATGATCGTCGGTATCTCTGCATACCTAGTTCAACCTCGTTACCGATAAGTACTCTTTTCTCGTTCCCGTGATATGTGATCCCTTGTGAGCCAGTCACATGCTTGCAAGCTAATTGGATGACATTTCACCGAGAGGGCCCAGAGTATATCTATCCGTCATATGGATGGACAAATCCCACTCTTGATCCATGTGTTTCAACCAATACTTTCCGAACACTCAATGCCACCTTTATAGCCACCCAGTTACGGTGTGGTGTTTGATGTCATCAAAGCATCCATCCGGTAAAGGTGATATGCATGATCTCATGGTCGAAGGAATTAGATTACTATGTATCAGAAAGCATATAGCAATTGAACTATTAAATGACTTGATCTTTATGCTACGCTTATCTATAGGAGTATGTCCATCATATCATTCTCCTAATAATATGATCTTGTTGTTAATAACATCTCAATGTTCATGATAGGGAAACCACAATCATCTATTAACCAACAAGCTAGTATTATATAGAGGCTTTACTAGGGACTTCTAATTAAGTTTACAAATCACACAAGTATTAATGTTTCCTTGTTAATACTATTATAGCATGAATGTAAAAATTTATCATAAACACAAAGATATAATAATAACTACATTTATTATTGCCTCTAGGGCAATCTCCAACATGCACAACTGCGACAATTCTACCCCTAGCTACCTACCCTTTTAGTTTCAATAAGGCTTTTCAACCAAGGATACTCAGCCGAACAATGTGCTTCCTCCATTACGATATAAATAAAGCTAAGTGTCTCGCCCCAAAATTTCGTTTCGCTATTCGCACCTTTACTTCATGATACAAACGCACTCGGGGGCTCCCCCCACCTCACGATTTCATCGACTGAGGATAACACGTGTACACCTGAGTAGCTGACCACGTCAGGATAACGAAAAGGACACGTATGCAAACAAAGCACTGCGTGCTCAAACAACAACCAAACCTTTATAACAAAGGGCACAACATGCCCAGTCAAAAATATACAAATTTTACATCTATCTCTTTTACAGGTACTACCTATTCTGAAGAATAACCTGAGCACGTTGCTCAAATAGATCTACGATCTCTTCGGCATACTGCCCTACAGCCGCGTAATGCAGACGCATATCTCACACACCACCATCTGGTCGAGGGGGTGGTCCAGCCGCTACAACAGACAGATCTACATCAGGGCGATGCAGCCTCACAAGAGACAATGCAGCCTTCACCCCCGCGATGAGCTGATGCCGCACCAACTCCTTGACATGATTCACGTTCCGAAACTTCGACAGAAGACCAGAAAGGGTCGTCGGCGCAACATCCAACGGAAACATCACATGCAGAACAGACGCGAGCGAAGTCTGCACCTGACGAAGCACCCGCGATACTTGGTGAACGCGATCCTGCACCGTGGCCAGAACCATGGCACGATCACGATCCATCTAGAAGAACCTGCCGGCTTCCATGTCCTGTTGAGTCAAGCAATTGACCCGAACAACAACACGCTCCTTCTCCTCCCTTGGAGCAAGGTTCGTACCTGCGATACGCGCACAAAAGTAAGATGCAAGGCCGGCAGGCGCATCCGAAGAAATGAGCAACAGCTCGAAAAACTTACACTGAAGCTGCTCGGACAATCGAATCAATTCCGCCATCAAGTACTCCTCTTTGGCAGCACCGCGATCCGCCTTGGACTTCCAAACGTCGACATGGACACGGATTCCAAGCAACTCTTTTTCGAGACTACGAACACGGTCTCGAAGAAAATCAAGCTGCGATGAATCATCCAAGGATGGCCGCAGCCGCGCGGCAGGTGAGGTGTCAACGGGATCAGCACCCGAAGGACCCTAGAGCAGCAGAAAGGCAAAATACATGAACACTCAGACGAAGAAGAACACAACTCAACAAATTCATTAAGTGCATAAAAGCCACTACGTGGCACAGAGATTTGTTCATCAACATAATTACAACAAAAGAGACTACAACTACCCTACAGCTACAGCGCCTACGATACGGCACCCTGAGTAGCCTCGGAGCCGGATTGCCTCGCCTTGGCTTCCCCCTGCTGCCGTAGCGCGTACTCGGCCAGCAGATCAATCATCTTTGGACCATATCGCTTACAGCGAGCAGAATAGTTAACGAAGGCTACCTCGGATCCATCCGCAGTCGTCGGCATCCGGGAAGTGATCTGGCGTAGGTCCAGCTCCGCTCCAGCCGCCAAAGCCATCGCCAGCCCGACGGATGCGCCGATGCCCTTCTGCTTGCGCTTGTACGCCGCAGGTGGTTCGGTTGACAGTGCCTCCGCCAGAGCGTCAACATCATCAAGGTCCGCGCCCTTGGGGACAAGTCCTTATAGAAACTCCCAAGGACCTACTTGGCCTTGTCGAGCGAGCTGACGACGATGCTGCAGCAATCTTCGACCGCTGCAGTAGCATCATCTAGAGCACTCCCGTGCTCCAGAGCACCGCGGTAAAACTCGATGCCTGCGGCATCTGAGACAATAAAGAGAAGGAATGAACAAAGCACCATAGTAGAAAGACAAGAAAACCAAAAAAGATGCAAGTGAAGATACTCACCCGAAACAGCCTTGGCAGCCGCCATGAGCTTGCCAGCCACCTCTCTTTCACGCGCAGTCGCAACAATGGCAAGCCGCTCCTCGCGGTCCGTGGCCTCCCGCTGCAGGCGCCCCTTAGCCTCGGCCGCAGTAGCCAGCTCCAGCTCGAGGCGCTCCTTCGCACCAACGGCGACCTCGGCCTTCTTCTCTGCTTGACCGAGGCTCTTTTTGAGAGCATCAATCTCACGAAGGGAGGTGTTATGCTCCTCTGCATTCAAAAAATACAAGCGTCAGATAACAGGACAAGAATACACGAAGAAGCAAACATCAAAGGCAAAACAGCACCTTGGAGGCTGGCCTCTAGCACCAGGTGCTCCTGCACCAATCGCTTGGAATCCTGCACAAAAGGCTGCAGGAAGAAGACCTACTAGTCAGGAAAAGGACTCGGGGGCTGCGCCCAACAGAAAAGAAAAGAAGCAAAATACACACACGAAAATGCTCGGGGGATCCCCCCGAGACTCGAAGGAAGAACAAAACAAGAAAACTCTTTTACAGACGCTTGGGGGCTCCCCCCGTGGCAGGAGACAGACCTACTTACATGATCCAATGGCGACGCCGAAGGTCCGCTAGCAAAATTCTGAGGCACAACCACCTGAACCTCCTGCGGAGGAGGGTTCGGAGCGGCGCCCTCAGAGGTAGCCACCGTCTGAGGAGGAGACGCGACTTTCGACTCCCCCATCATCTCCGGAGCACCATCGCTAGAGGAGTCGTTGGAAGAGTGCCTGCACATGGACAAATTAGTACAAGTACAAAGTAAATAGTAAAGAAAACGCAGTGCAGAGGAAACTTACGAGTCAAGCTCGCTCAGGTTGAAGACAGGAGGGGTCCTCCGGACCTTCTTCTTCTCCTCTTTCTTCTCTTCCTTCTTTTCTTCCTTCTTCCGCTTCGCTGGCGGGTGCGGCGCTACAGCCCGCACGGGAAGGGCAGGAATCGGAGAGGACGAGCCTCCATGCCCACCACTGTGATGTTCAAGACACAGTGGGTTCCTAGGAGTCGGAGGAGTCGAAGCATCCGAAGACTCGCTGCAGCTCCGTGATCGTTTGCGAGTGTGGTCCTCGCTCGACTCGTTGGCCTCTTCAGCCAGAGACCGCGCCGATGGAAGCTCGGACATGGAATCCACCACATCATTATCTGGAGCATCCGGATATACTTCGGGTAGTGGAGGCGACATACCCGGCACTTTGAAGCTCTGCATAAGAGAAGAACAATTTTTTAGTACAAAAACACAAATATAACATAGTCAAAAAATAGCGCTACGCGCACGGATCTACACCTGTGGAACAGGAAGCGAAGAAGAAAACAGAGGAGTCAGCGACTTCCCCGGGATATCCTCTCCAGCCTTGAACTTCAGCAGCGAACGAAGGGCCCTGTCGAGATCTCCCTAGGAGAATTTCTCAGTCGAAACCCTCGTCGGATCACGCCGGCCAGCATAAAGGAATATCGGGTGTGCCCTAGCCTGGAGTGGCTGCACCCGACGCTCGAGAAAAGTGCGGATGATATCCACACCGTTCACTTCCTTGTCCGGAATCAATTGGAGATCCTCCACCCGACGATAGAGGGCCTCTATCTCCACCACCTCGCCATCCAAGATCTCGTTTTTCCAGGACCTTTTTGGCTCGATCTTTTGGGAGGGGTCGAAAGGAACAAGACCAAAATCCTGCCCAGGCACTACGGAGTCGTGGATATAAAACCATCGCCTCCGCCAGTACTGGACAGATTCGGACATGGAAAAAGAAAAGAAAAGCAGATTGGGCTTGAGGGAGATGATGCAACCCCCAATGGGATAAACACCATCCGAACCGGATTGCCTCTTCACGGAATAAAGTTTCCGGAAGAGGCCAAAGTGCGGTTCAATACCGAGCCAACACTCGCAGAACGTGATAAAACAAGCAATGTGAAGAAGAGAATTGGGGGAAAGATGGTGCAATTGGACACTGTACAGAAAAAGCAGTCCACGAAGGAAGTCGTGGACTGGGAAGGAAAATCCGCGAATGACAAAGGCAAGGAACATAACCCGATACCCAGCGGGGGGACAGGGGATTACCTCATTTCCTGGGAGTTTGACAGCCTCCCTATCTTGTGGGATCAGGCCCCGCTCGCGAAGCTTGCGGAGATCACTCTCCCGCGTCTCCGATTGCCGCCAGCCACCGTCGGTGACACGGGTAGCGGCGGCATTCTTCTTCCCTCCAGCAGCGCTGGTACCAACCGCAGATAAAGCCTTCTTCGACTTCCCCATCGCGGTACGGCGGCACCGGCGGCGAGAGCGCAGGATGGAAGATGGAAATGTGAAGGGATATTCCAGCGCGCAGCAAGAACTCTTAGAGAACAAGGAAGCAGTGAAAACGAGAATAGATGCGGTGAAAACAAACTGAAGTTTTCCCCAATGATTATAAAGACAAAGACGATGCATGACAACCGTCCATCGAGAAGACCTAACGCCAACGGCAGAATCTGGCCATACACGTGTCAGCATCGCAACGAACCGTCGCCAACACGCCGTCCACTACGCGCGGAAATCGAGGCGACGCCGTAATTATCTCCACGCCACGCGTGACCGGTCAATTCAAGGTCAGACAGTGGGACCCATGTTCGTCCAGTCAAGTCATCTCTGGTGCAGCAGGCGCTTGAGGTCATCGATCGTCAGCACTGACGTCATCAAAAGCTACACTAGCACCATCTACAATTTTTTCTGTCTTCAAAGCTAAGAGTACTCACTCGAATCTATGATTCGACCAATTACTCGGGGGCTACTCCTATCAGGAGCGCTGGCCGCGCACTCGAAGAATGAACAACATGTTCTAGCATTGAACTATTTCTTCGAGTCCTACGTCGAGACTACGATTCCACTACGGACTCGGGGGCTACTCCCATATGGAGGATGGATTTAAGCATCCGAATTTTTTTTGTGTCCTACGGACCCGATACTGAACAACGACTGAATTAAAAGTCTCCGCTCGAGTCTACGACTCGAACAGACACTCGGGGGCTACTCCCATAGGGAGCGCTGGTCGCGCACCCTATGAATCCTTCGACTACGATCCTTCGGATCAATATGCAAAAAACTTTTCGGCAACTCTGCCCTAATTAACGCTAAGTGAGCAATGTCCTGCTTGGCCTCCCGAAACACCTCCGCGGTGATAAACATTCAGATGCTGTGTCTACGACACAAAGATAAGACCTACAGATATCATCTGATGGCCTGGCAACGCACATGACTGCGCTCTGCTAGTAAAAATCCGTGCCAACAGGCGCGATGAAAAATCTCGACGAACGCGTTGGGTACATCAATTAAATTTACTGGAATTCCACTCCTGTAAATCCTCCGCAGCCTGAGTCGAATTACGCCAGCATATGTTCCAGGTTTGAGTTGAGGGACTCGAGCCTGAAGAAGATCGTGTTGTTTCGCCCTAAGATAGTTAACTGGCCCTGATCCGTCAGGTGAGTCAGGCACACGCATCAACAATCCCTACACATGAACTATTGAAATACATAGTCGTACCCGAAGGATTGAAGAGTCCTCAGCCGAATTTGTGATTCGACTGATCACTCGGGGGCTACTGACATGGTTATACCCCGCGGTTACATGATCTCAGCATACCTGGTCCAACCCAAGGAAGGCCCACGAAAAATGTACGCCGGCCCATGAAGACTTTCGGGTGGCCAAGGCCCATGACGCCTTCGGATCCTTGGAGAGCAAGACTAGAGTAGATAGGAAATTCAAAGGGGTAAAACCCTAGAACCTGTAACCGACTAGGTCTATGTCCGGGACCTGCCTAAGTCTATATAAAGGCCAGGAGGGCACGACCTAGATCTCTCTCTCTCATACTTTCGCATACACACCTCCACGCCAGATTGCATCTGCGCACCCCTGTAACCTTCGGTTCCGCCGTAATCAAGAGCAGACAAGCAGGAGTAGGGTTTTCCCTCCGGGGGCCTGAACCTGGGTAAACCTCGTGTCCCATATTGCTTGTTTGCTAACCGTTCCGCGATCTCTAGCATCCCCATATTCTCCAAAACCCAAGTCCATAACAATGGGCATTGACGAATCAAAACCTCGTCAGGTGATATGAGTTAAACATGCTAAGGCTTGTATGGGAGGCCACGTGGGATGTGGTTTTTCTAGTCCCATGCTCGCCACCACTAGGACCTGAGTTCTTGCCTTTGGAACCAAGACGAGCGTGCAACCACACGGGGCCTGGACAACATCATGACTGACTAACTTGCCTAGTATATTCCATGAGTCACATAGTTCGGGCGTTCCATTCGACATATATATGCATAGAAAATCTGTTGAAAGATTTGCTGGGTGAAGTTGGTGCATTCATAAAAGGTAGGTGAGCGTGGCCGAGGTTGCTTGGGATAGATAGCGCCCCTGGTAAACCAACCTCGCCTCACATCTTTAAGTACCGGCTTCGGTATTTGACCCGTTACGGCGGAACCATACTTATTGCGTGACTCATGGTCTCGGTGAAAGCAAGGTAAAGGTCGTGTCTAACCACCCTCTGCCGGCCTTCCAAGGAAGAGGGCTACTACTAGTGGCATTAAGAGAAGGTTAGTACGTGTGGGTAAAGTTGTACACCCCTACAGGGTAATAATCTTTTCGAAAAGCCGTGTTCACGGTTATGAACGACTTGGCGACCGGACTCAAGATCATAGAGAACTATAACCTAATCTTAAAACTTAGCAGATCAACGTGTGCTTAAGGATGCTTCCTCATGGGTACGAGGGGGTGATCCTAGTTGGTTGATGATGATAACTCGGTGGATATCAAAAGATGATGATCAATATTTTCGGAGATGTCGCTCTCTTATCCCCTTTTAAATACTCTGATTAGATGAGATTCTTCTCCCTCTCTTGTTTTATAAAGAAAGATGGCTTTTCGCAAAAACAACTCTACCAGCCAGAAGTCTTGCGGAGTACACCCTGTACTCACCCTTGCTTTGTTGATACTTTTGGCAGAGTAAGTGTTCCTTGAAGACGAGTTTCGTACTACATCGACATCGACGAGTAGCTTGGGGTTCCCGGCCGGCAGCCTGAAATCTATGGGCTGGGACGTCATCATTATGCTTTAGGCCTCTTAGGCCATTTGTTAAGTTTACTATACTTAATAGCATAAATTGCCTTCCGTTGTTTGGTGTTTGTGGTCAGTGACCTATGCTTGTAATAATTTGGTTCTCTGCTCAGTTATGAGCTTGCTGTAATAATTTTTGTATCATAGGGTCACTGTTGTGTTACCGATTCTTCACTAGATACTCTCGAGCTCAAGGTTAAGCTTATGTCAGACGGAGGTCTGGGATTTATTTAGCCCTGATCCCGGGGGTGTCACGTGAACCTCCTCAGATCGCAGTTGTGGACAGGGTGGCCTCGCCACTCCTGGATGTGATCTCCCGCTGATTTGCTTGCACCCTAGTCGGGATTTTGCTCTGACCCAGCCATCTTCTAGGATGCTCGATGTGCTCTTGCCAACTTGCAGGCCCAGCAATGCCAGTTTTCCTCCGGCGCCCTTTGCACCAAGGAGAGGCAAAAAGGACCGCTGAGATTTAGGCCCCTGTAGCACCGTGAACTCGAGGACATTTGCCAGGATATCTCTCGCGATCTGGCTCGCTGCCAAGTAGAGGGCAGTTTACCGGCCATGAAAAAGAAGCTACTTGAGCGTGTCCTCGTAGTTTTTTGCAGGGTAACAAGGATCTCAAAGCGAGGGCAGCCCCGTCAATTGTGGCGCTGTAGGAGCGCCTGGCCAAATAACAGCTACTGTTCGAGCGCAATCTTGTGTGCTTGCTTGAGGAGAATAACACACGCGAGGGGGCCTACTCTTCCATGATGGACGCCCTTTTGGACCAGATTCGCGAAAAATAGGAGGCCATGTGCACCATATAGGATCAGATGTCAGATGTCAGTCTAGCCTCAGGGGGCGTAACACCATGAGGGAAGCGCAGAGATTGCCGCCTACGAGCGGGAAGACACTCTAATACAGCATCTGGCTGTGTTTCACCAACAATTCTCCCAACACGAGGCGGTCCTCAAGCATTGCCTAGATGAAGCGCTCAATTCGATCAAGATGGCCAACCAGCACGTCACAAGGCGGGACCGCCGGCTCGAGCGGTTGCAGAAGGCCCGCGACGACTCTGAACCGGCGTGGGTCTCTGTTCCGCCCATCTGGGCAAGGTCATGGTGCTCTGCAACGCCGAGGCCACTTCCTTGGCCGTCGTTGCCCGTGTGGCACTGCCCTCAATGCAGATGTTGGGCATGATGTCGGCGCCAGTGGATGACACCGACGTCTCCTCTCATGTGCCCTTCGTTCATCACTTGGTGGAGGATCTTAGCGTCCTCCGTTCCAAACAATCCAGCATTCTGAAGGAAGACGGTTAGTGCGTAGCGGAAGCCATGGTGAAACTCCTCCTCTCCCGTATGCATTTTTTGGCTCTGCAGTTCCCATTTTCGGATCTGCTGGATCCCTTCGACAACAAGCTAGCCCAGCTTGCTGCAGAGAGATCTGTGGGAGTGCTTGCCCTAGTAGGTGTACGATAAAAGTTACTCTGCTTTCAATATCTACCTAAACATAGTCTTGATAAGCAAATCACCAGTAAGATGTTGTGGCATGTACTTGGTTCAAGCATCCATGTATTCTTAAGTATCTCAAATACTAAACCAATTTTATTCTCCTCCATGATGTAGATGCACCGCATGGACATGAATGGATAAGGCGCTATCAAATCATGAATCGAATTTGTGACGATTTATATTATCATCAAAGAAAGAAAAACATACACTTGGATCTAGGACCTACAAATATATTGCTAGATTATGATGTGATGCCAAAACTTGCGGATTTCGGTCTCTCGAGGTGCTTCAATGAAAAGAAAAGTTGGGCAATTACTTCAACATGATTGGTACAATGTAAGTTTTATATGACTCTCGGATGCTCTTATTTTGTTATATAATGAGTTAATGTCGACCTCTTTTCCCATTTACCGACTAGATTCCATAAATATTCATGCAGGGGATATATTTCACCAGAATTATATGTGCGTGGAAAAATATCATTCAAGTCATACACATATAGTCTTGGCGTAATAATCATAAAAATAATAACAGGAAAGAAGGGATATGGAGTTCTCTAATGGTGGGTATAAAGAAGTTTACAAGGTACGGTGTGATTTTCGGATGCTACTATTACTAGCTATGAACATGTGCTCTATTTTAACAAGGCTTGTAACTAGCAGGGAGTGCATAATGGCGAAGCGATTGCTGTGAAGAAGCTTACAACATTCAAAGGTCGAGAACAATTAATTCAAAATGAATTTTGCATCCTTCTAAAGCTCGAGCATCAAAACATCATATGGTTAATTGACTACTGCTACGAAACACAACTTCGAGACAAACGAATCGATAGTTTTTGCAAAATATAACAGAGCACTCTGGTTTGAGTATATGAAGGGAAGAAGCCTTGACAAGCACATTTATGATATGACGGAATTAATGATCAATTCATCATTAGGTTTGTGCAGATGAATCATGGGGTTTTGATTGGCACACACGATATAAAATAACTACTAGGTAACTTGGTGCAGCGACACGTGGAGTTTTTTTTGCGGGTATGACTTAGTTTATCTAGTGACACTAATATAATTTGAAATGAAGTTACATAAGAGGTACAACATAAATTGTAGGTTCTACTTACTCTAAAGGATGGCTTCTTCTAGCTAGCAAGGCTTAACATAGATGGTACCGTCATACTTCATCCTCGAAGATGAGAGAGGATGATGAGCTGCTTTCTTGGCGCACCGTGTTCCTATAGCAATGTGATAAGCAGTCACTGATGAACTGATTTCTTAGCGCACGGTATTCCTATAGCAATGTGATAAGCAGTTGCTGAGCAGCTGCTACACTTCTTAGATGAAGCAGTGTGTCGCCTATTCAAAAGCACACACCTATTGATGCACAAGATTCTCTTCCACCAGGGCCTATAGCTCGTAGTGCCTCTGTATGGTCAAGAAAGAAAATGACAATCTTGTTATCGGTAGATAAATGAATGGGTATACAACGATGCAATATAATGAATTATTGTATTACCCGCTAATCTCTTCTAATCCATGGTCCATTGAACACGATCATCAAGATCCCGAAGAAGATAGCACCCATGTATATCCCTTCATTTGTTAGGAGGCCATTGCTATGATTTTCAACTGAAAAATAAAGAGAAATAATAAGATACAGCATGTACCTTATTACTTTTGGATGACAACAAAATCAATTAGAGTTGAAATTATGTTGATTTTTCTTTTTAGGATCAGTACTCGTACTTCATTAATTTCTTATTACTTTTGGATGACAAGAAAAAAGACACTTTCAGAATAGCTAACCGGTAGCTTGCCAAGCCGAACCTCTCAGCCTGCTAGCATCCACATCAAACAAAACTACAGAGAGAACTAAACATCAGGGAAAGGCCTTATTTTTTTTTAGAGAAAACTGAACATGATGGAAGATCTACTCAATCGCACGTGATATTATTTAACATCAGCTGTAAGTACTATGTGGATAGTTTATAAGAAGTAAAAGAAAGAAGCACAACAAATTAGATGAGAGTAGACTAACAATGCTCACCTGGAATTGGAAGACACGTAGATCTCTGTCTCGACAACCGTATGTCCCAAAACATGCAACAAACAGTAACTTGGATCCTATATCATTGAAGACAACAACATATTTTTAAACACCACATAATGATACATCATATTATTTTTGTCAGAACTATATGAACTTAAGCTCCTCTTCATCTTTCATATTAAGCTCGATCTCAAGGAAGATATTCCCAAAACCGTTCACAACTCAGCTCTAATCATATCCCGCCAATCTCCTCCTAGATGAATAGCAAAGCCGCAATCAATAAACAAAATTTACGTGACCGTCTACAATGGCCATTTATTCTACTCATAGCAACCCTGATCCTTAACACGAACTCCAAACTGAACTAAATTAGGCTGCCCAAATTAGTCCATTAATGTTTCCCAAAGGAACATAATTCCAACCTAAAGCTGAAATTGATATTAAGATCTATTATAGCTAGGTAATATATCATTTAAGCATAACCTACTAATAATGGTTATGTCAGAAATGGTTTGATCTCCATTCCATCTAGGGGAAAATTAGCAGCAAAGTTCATTGGCACAATGTGAAACAAAAAATATAAGATCTGTTGTTCTCAAAAGAAATTTAAGCACAATGTATTTAAAAAAAAGAAATGCAAACTGTTCCTATCACAAGATATACTTTCGCAACACCTTGTTCTTTAAATTACCGTGAAAGATCACAGGTGTCATGCTCTGCACCTGTGCAAGAATGGATGTAGAACATCACCAGTACCTTTGCAACACCTAGTATGAAAATACGGGGGATACACTTTGTTCCGGCTCCTAGCAGTACGTGACTATGGAGGACGTCATGCGGGCTCCTGCGTAACGCTGCAAGCGGGACACCCGCATCGTGCTGCATATGTCCGCGCAACATAAGTTGGCTTATGCGGATATCCCACGTATTTAAGAGGTTATTAGCGGGTACCCGCATATATCCGCATTGCAGAATACTTTTAATCCCAAGAACTAGCTAGCTCACTGGTTTTTGCTTGATTCGGTAATATGAAACTAGTAGAACTGATTGCATTCACATTGAGAGAAATCAGTCTGCTGACAAAAACACTACTAAGCTAGCTAATACAGGAAAAAGCAAACTGAGCTTGCTGGCTCTTCACAGAATAAACAAACTGAGCTACTAGTTCTTCAAGCAGGCTAAGCCATTAAGTTACATCGCTCCATTGAAGTGGCAGACTAAGACATCAAGTTACAGTGCTCCATTTCATATTTCAACTACTCCAGTTGCATGCTACACATATCAGAGTGAATTCATAGGAAGTTGACTTGCTGATTTCTTCAAGATATTTTCAAGATCAGATTTGCATCCTTGCTCAGACAATTGCTTCTTCAAATCCACTGAGAATAAGATAAATAAGCTACTGATAAAAATAAATAATAGATAAAACATACAAATTTCTACATAGAAATGACATAACTTACATGTGCATTAGATCAATGGAACAATAATATATTAGAACATATAGTTGACAACCATATTGGTTAGGAATTTAAACATCAGAATCAACCATCCTAACCATAAACATGTTAATCTACTGTAACAGCCTAGATGTACCCTCCAAAATCAACAATCTGAATTTGTCTCTACTGTAACAGTTTTACATGTACAGTACAAAATCAACAATCTGGATTATTTAACTATCTGAATCTATCTCTACCGGAACAACCCCTACTACATGGACACTCCAAATCACAAATTTGAACTGTAATGTCACAGCTGAAATGTTTGCCCTGCAGTTTAGTGGCCTGCCTGCACACTACTATTTGGAATTGTACTTGTACCTTCCCAAGAATAAGGTCATTTTAAGCTTGCCACTGGGATATGTACTATGAAACCAAGTCCACTGGGATATGTACTATGAAGCTATCTTCACTTGTTAAATTCTCTAGAAACTATAGATTTAGAAACTACAGATTTAGATGCACAAATATGAACTCCATAGCAGTCTATACAACAAAAAGATGCAAGTACAGAACAGAGCAAGTTACCTATAAGATGCAATCCTAGCTACCAGGAAATGCGCTACTCATGGTCCAAATCATCTGAAAATGTTAGAGTTTCTTGTTAGCCAAAAAAAAGAGAGCTAAAAAAATAACCTGAATAAAGAAAAATTCACTTACCGGCTGCCCTAAACCAGTCCTGGAGGCATATCAAAGCCTCGACGGTAGAGCCCGCGAGGCTGCTCCTATAGTCGCTAATGACGCGTCCTCCAGTGCTGAAAGCGGATTCAGAAGGGACAGTTGAGGCTGGGATGGCCAATATGTCACGGGCCATTTTAGAGAGCACAGGATATTTTGAAGAACTTATTTTCCACCATTGGAGAATATCAACCTCCTCCTTTCGAGGTGTCAATTCTTCTGATTTGAGGTCCACATATCTCCCGTTAGAGATATCCGAGAGTCACAATTTTCAAAAAACTCTTTCAGTATATTACCATGCTCATTGAAGGCAGTGATACACTCATTCCTTATGGTTGTTCTGGACACATTTTCAAACCATGGGTTCAAAGCAGCAGTGAATTCTCTAAAAGGCTTGTACTCAACTAAAGAAAAGGGCATTTCGTTGACCACAATCAGTTTGACAAGTTTTCGTCTTGCAACCACGGGATTAAATTTCCAATTTGGATCAATTCCCTTGGGACGACCCAACTTTTCCACCATTTTATTCATTGCTTTTTTTTTGCTTCGCATACCTTTAAATGTCGTTTGAGATTGCTGGTCCCTGTGTCTCTGGCAGCCAGAAATACTTGACGACAATGAATGCATCTGCCTTCCACAAGTTTCCCATCTAGATAGATTGGTACAGCCTCTTCCCATATCAATGATATCAGCTTGCGGCGTTTTCGTTTTGAGCCTACATGCATGGGAAAAGCTTAGTTATCCTATCAAGAGTAAAGTAAAACTAAATGAGTAACATAGGAGCACATGTGCATCAAATCTTACCTTGAGAATTGGTTGTCCTTGTACCCAGAGAGAGATCCTCGAGAGAAGGAGAAATATGTGGCAGATCTTGTACTGGAGATGCCATGGTAGAACTTGGTGACTGATGTGATGTCTCGGGAGAACGTGCCATCTTGGCCTTTTTTACTGAGGCGGGCCTCACCATTAATGATGCCCTTTTCGATGATGCAGCCCTGGCCAGCATATTTACACCCGGTGAACTCGCCACTTGAATAGGAGAACTCACCCTTAAAGGAACCTTGCTATTTCTGCTCTTCTTCGATGTTGGCTTTGGGAGTTCATTTTCTGTGTGATGTTTGCCCTCTCCCACTTGCACCTGAGATACCTATTAAACATAGAGAAAAGATAAGCTAAACAAAAACTAGAATACTAAATGGTTTTGCATTCAGATCCCAGGACATTGACACAAGACAACCAACACTGAGTAAAACCAACTCAGCAGCAACAGTATCCAAGGACAACAAAGACAATCTCTAGTACTGATAAAACAACCACAAACCCAAAGACTGCAGCGGAAATCGTACAAAGATCAGTACAGAACAGAATGATAAAGAACGGAATATTGATGCTTACTAACAGAAAACAAAAGGAGCAGACAAACTAGAAGCTCGATGCAAGCAAACTGCTGCATTTAACTTAATGTGTGTTTCACCTGGAGCATTGATGTCCCCTGTTCCTAGCACCCCTTGCCTTTTCTACTCTTAAGGCACCTATCTTAATACCCACCAGGAATAAACTACATAAAGTATAAACGGATCTTATCCCAAACATAATTCCGAGCAATCAGTCGGCTTACCACAAAAAAATATGCAAGCAACATGATCTCATGCATTACAAAGCTAGACATGAGCAGGCAGGTTGGGCAAGTAGACACCAAACATCATATATTCATATTACATATCCCAATGGTAGTATCTGGTTTGATCTGGTTTCGTTATCGTAGTAGGTTCCTTAGCCGTGTATATATATGCTTTCGGTCCTTACCTGTAAGATGCATCATCTGGTTAACCCCAAGTATCAGCGCTCGACATCATATATTCACCTAGTACTAATATATTCCGTAATGAGACGCTAGCTAATTATTTAGTAATGAGTCGCTAGACATTAGTACCAATTTCCAGTAGTAGCAAGTAAACCAGAGCACTTACAAAACACACATCCACTTGTTCAGAGTGTGAAACCAAGCATCACTGCAGGTTACGAGCTACTACTCAGGGCTACTACTCAGGGAAGGCGAGAGCTACTTAAAAAGGTAATGCCAAGCTTTCTTGCGAATTTGATTTTCTAATTCCCTGTTCAAGTTTCTTGCGAATTTGGAGAACTAATTTATTTATAATCAATCCTCGTCGCATGCATACAAAACCAAATAGACCGAAGTTCTACATCTGAGAGAGTAAGTATGTTGTACCATCCAAAAGCAATGAAAAAGATGATTTGTTACCTTGGTGATGTTGGGGGCGAGGGAGCTTGCTTTGAGTTTCTTGGACCGATTCTCCTCAGCCACTTTCTTGCACTGTTGCCGCTCTCCGCCGCCGTCCCTGCCCATCTGTGGATCACCGCCGTCCCTGCCCATCTGTAGATCGCCGCCATCGATATAGCCTTGGCCGCCCACCATCCTCACGCCCTCCGCGCCCTTCTTGCCTCCATCTGACCCCAAGTCCGCTGCCCTCCCCACACCACCGAGTTCGCCGCCCACCATCCCCATGTCGTCTGTATCCATCTGTGGAATCTGCTCGTCGAGGAGCATGACAGGGCGTGTTATAGGAATAGAGGGAGAGGAGGGGCGGATTGCTAGTTGGCCGTCCGCCGGAGGAGGAGCGGCGGCCGCCATGGCAGAGCCTAGCCCAGCGGCGGCGCCCTAACCCTACTCAGCTTGGCGAGGCTGGAGTCGTATCTGCATCTGCCTGATGGAACAGGGGAGACGCGAGGATATCGGGCCAGATGCGGGCCTTGCAGAATAAACGCATATGCCACATAATTTTAATAGTGTTACGCGGGCACCCGCGTATACGATTATGTGGGTGCGATTTAGCGGAGCCGCGGACGTACCGCTCCAACTTGCAGCGTTACTCCTGCGCGCCGGGGGATTTTTGAATTTGAATCCGCCGCTCGCCGCAGAGGCGGCCCCGGCCGCCATGCTGCTTTCTTCCATGTCCGTGTCGCCGCCTTCGCTCCGCAGGAGGGCGTCGTCCTCCTCGATCTTCGCCGGTTGCCGCCTAGGGTGGACGCGCGCCACCGTCGTCCTCCGCCCTACCGAGGGGAGGCTCGTCCTCCTTAATTCGGCGGGTGTGGTCATCGACGCCCGCGACCGGCGCCACGGTGAGTTCGTGTGCCAGGGTGCCTCCATCTCGTTCCCGACACACGCCATCAAGGTAGGGGCGCGGTTCTCCCTGCGGTGTCTGTGGCGAAGCCGGCGGCGACGCCATCGAGTTCCCCTATGAGACCCCCTCCCCCCTCCTGGCTCGGCCGCTGTCGCCGGCGCAGGTAACGGAGCTTGCAGACCTCCATGGCCTTCGGTGGGGCGACGTGGAGGAGGACGGCCTGGTGGTTGACGCGCCAGAGTCGGAGATGGAGACGGGCCTCGGCGTTCGTGAGGCCGGCGAGCTCTCAGGCGACGAACGCGGCGTCCCCACGGCGAGGTGTCCATCCCACCTGCTCCGGCCATCGCTCGTGGACTACCTCCCGCTAGCGCGGGCTGCCCCTAGGCGGCCTCGCCGGAGGGGAGGTGCCCCAGCGTCCCAGCCGCTGGAGGCGCCCCAATAGGGGTGGGGCGGGGTGGGAAGGGCCGTCTGCCGGGCCGCGGTGGACGGGGTCCTGGTGGATCTGGCCCGCCGTGCAGCGCGTGGGCCTTGGCCCGGTCGGCCCCACTAGGATAGCTGTCCGCCCCCGCTATCTGCCGCTCGGTGGGGGTAGGCAACCATAGGGCCTCGGCCCACTGGCCTGCAGGCCCAGCCGCGCCAGGGGGTAATCCTAATTGTGACCCCAGTGGCCCCGTCGCCTCCCACCCTCCTGCCTGCCGCCGACTCTCCTTCCTCTGATCCCGCGTCCGCTGCCGTCTCACTCCCTCCTGCGGCTGTTCCCTCTGCTGCCCGACCGAGCCCGAGGTCGTACCGTGAGGTCCTGATGGACCCGCCTCGCCCGCGCAGCTCCCCGAGGCGACATGCGCCCCCTCTCCCTGACGCCCCTCGCCTCCCCCGTCGGACGGGCTCTCCTCGCCGCGTCAGGCCTCCCCTCTAGCGCGGGACCGTCGGCCTCCCCCCGCCCGTGGCCAGATGGGCTCGTACCGACATTTGGGACATCGCTCCCCGCCGCCGACGAGGCTCCCGTCTCACCGCCGTCCCTCCTATTCACCACCTCGCGTGCGGCGTAGGCTGAAGGAGCCACGATGCTCCCCGCCGCCCCCTCAGGAGCTGGCCCGAGAGGAGCGGCTCCGGGCCAAGGCGTTGCAGGCACGTGAGGTGGTGATGACGCCTCGCCAGGGTGTGGGTCGGGCTGATGGCCCCTCCTGGCACGAGGATCGGGCTGATGGCCCCTCCTGGCACGAGGATCAGGCTACTGGCCCCTTCTCGCGAAGGTGATCTTGCGTCGGGATGGTGAGCTGGACGGAGCCGCGACGTCCAAGAAGAAGAAGAGGAAGTCCAAGAAGAAGAATAGCTCAGCTTTGACGTCCGTGGGGCCCTCGGCAGTGCCTGACCCGGCCCCCGGTGTGCTGGGCGCCCATCCTGGGGCGCCACTGGCTATGGGGGGCGGCGTCCTGTTGGCTGCGGCCATTCCCCATCGCTGGGAGGTTCTGGAGTACTACGGCCATGGGGTGGACGGCGGCTTATATTTCATCGATATGGGAGGCGTGCAGATGACCGTCCCGGAGACCCTCGCGATGGTGACGATCCTCCCATCCCAGGAGCCCTCGCTCGAGGTGGAGGTGACGGAGGGCTTGATCCAGGAGGAGCTCCGAGCGGTGCTGTCGGGCCATGAGTGGACGGTGCACCGGGTCTCGGCGTATGAGTTCGCCGTGCACTTCCAGTCCATGGCGATCTTGTGCATGTGCGCCTGCGGTATATCCTTCACCCCGCCGATCCACCAGCTGAAGGTCTTCATCCAGCCTTCCTCAGCCGCTCAGGAGTCGGTGGCCTTCCTATCGGAGGTGTGGGTGCGCCTAACCGGAGTTCCCCACGAGGCCCGGAGTTCGGAGGTGGTGGCCCTCTTGTCCTAGAAGGTGGGCAAGCTCACTGAGGTGGACGCGGGCTCGCTGCCGGGGCACGGGCCGATTCGTCTGCGCTTGCTCTGCCCCGACACCTCAGTCTTCCCGGTCTCCCTGCCTCGCATCTTCTTTGACCGGGTGGGCAGGGACCTCCTCATGGATCTTGATGAGGAGATGGCCGCCTCGGGGTCTCCTCCTGTGTCTTCCCCTTTGTCCCTGGCCGCCGCCGATGATGGCGCGTGGATGGGAGGTGGGGGTCCGGGGGAGGGAGGCTCGCGGGGCTCGAACGACAGTGATTCCAGGTCTGACCCGGAGTCCCCGCTGACCACTGATGCTTGGCCCCCCCCACTGCCTCCGAAAGGGGGCGCCGGAGGGCCCTCCGCCCACCTTAGGGCCGACGGTCTCCCGGGAGCCAGACCCTTCTTCCCTGGAAGGCACTCCTTGTCCCTGAGCGCCCCGACCAAGCTGGCCCCGGTGGACGCCCCATGCTGCTTCCGCCCCGACACTCCTATGCCTCTGAACCTCGGCATCTCTCAGTACGGCTCCAACCTTACCTTGGTGCTTGGTCCGCGTCCAGAGTCTTCTCCCGCCGCGCTGCTGGCTTCCGAGGAGGAGACCTCGGGGAGTGTGGGACTGGTGGTGTGCTCTCCCTAGTCCCCACGGTCCCCTGGGGTGGTCTCCTACTCCCTCGCCTCGGACACGCTTGACATGTCGGCGTCAGCAACCGGCGCATCCGACTCCAACTCCCTCGTGGCTGCCATCAAGTTGCATCGGACCAAGACCCCCAGGCCTCCTCCCTCGCCACCTCCCGCCATAGTGTCCGTCTAGCGGGCGCGAGGGTGGGCTTGTCTGGCACGGAGCCGACGGTGGCGAAGCGGGCTTCCCGCCGGGTCGCGGCGAGCTTTCAGGTACCACCCCACCCCTCATGTTTCTCTTTCTGACCCGGGTCCCCCTGGTCTTCCTGGTTCTGCATTCAGTGTGTTGTTAGAGGTGTCGCTCGTCCACCTGGGCGAGGTTGCTGAGGACTGTGGCATTGTGTTCCGTGGCGAGAAGGGCCCCCGAATGGAGCAGATCGCTGCCATTAAGGCGTGTGAGGGGTATGCGGGAGAGATTGTCGCTGCCCAGGAGTGTGATGCCCGGGAGCGGTAACGCGCCGAGCTCCTTACAGGGGCTAGGTCTGCTGGACCTGACCCCAGTGAGGATCCCCCACCTGCACTTGATGAGCGAGAGGTTACCCTCACGCCAGCCCCCCCGGGGTAGGCCACGTGGGAGACCTCCCAAGGCTGCTACATCCCTCCCCCTGCCCTACCTTGCCCGCTCGGTCCCCGCTAAGGGTACCCCCGAGGCATGAGTTCCTTAGATGGATCTCCTTCAGGCCATCCGGGCGTTCATTTGGAACATCCGGGGGTTAGGGCATGAGGGCCGCTGTCGTCAGATCAAGGAGGATATTGTCGGCCTTCAGGAGACCATTCGCCAGGATTTCTCCATCTCTAAGCTGGAAGGCCTCAGTTGCTCCAAATTCTCCTGGACCTGGCTACTGGCTATTGGCCACTCTGGGGGATGCTCCTTGGGACGAAGGAGGATACCTTCGAGGTGGATGATATGGACCACGGGGGGTTTTTTCTGAGCATGTCGCTCACACATAGACAATCTCGTTTCAAATGGGAAGTGATCATTGTCTATGGCCCCGCGGACCATCGGAGGTCCGCTGACTTCTTGCTCGAACTCAAGCTTAAAGTGGAACGGACTGAGATTCTGGTGGTGATAGCCGGTGATTTCAACCTGATCCGCTCGGCTGAGGATAAGAGCTCGACGAATGTGGACCTCCCTAGGATGCGGATGTTTAATGACTGCATCGCTGATCTGGCTCTCTGTGAGATTGCGCGGGTGGGTGCTAGGTTTACGTGGACCAATAAATAGCTGAACCCGGTTCGCAGTATCCTCGACCGTGTCTTTGTCTCCGTTGATTGGGAGGTGGCGTTCCCCCTCTGCTCTTTGAGGGCGGTGACTTGGATTGTCTCTGATCACACTCCCTCCTCCTCTCATTAGGAGGGGGCTGCCCCTCGGCTAAACCGCTTCCACTTTGAGTCCTTCTGGCTACAGAAGCAGGAATTCGTGGAGGCGGTTCGTGCCAGGTGGGTATCGGTGGCCGCCTCAACCCCTCGGGTTTACTCCGCGGTCGATATCTGGCACCACTGTGCCATGATATCCCGTCGATTCATGAGGGGTTGGGGGGCAACCTGGCCATTCTGCGGGAGATCCAGGCCCTAGATAGGGAGGCCGACCTTAGAGGCCTCTCGGCGGAGGCCTGGTCCCATAGGTATTCCCTGGAGACCTCCATTATGGATATCTACATGGGTGAGGAGGCGTTCTGGCATCAGCGGAGTCGCCAGAACTGGACTGTCCAGGGGGAGTCAAACACGGCCTACTTCCATGCCATTGCGAATGGTAAAAGGAGGAAATGTTCGATTCCCTGCCTCTGGGAGGAGGACATCCTTTTGGAGTCTCCGCAGGACCTCTCCTCCCATATTTATACTTTCTACAAGGACCTCTTCGCTGCTGCTCTCCCCTCGGGAATCTCGCTGGCCCAGGACTTCTGGATGGCAGGGGCGCTGGTCACCCCGACAGAGAATGGGGAACTTACCCTCCCCTTTCTCGCGAAGAAGCTGACTGCGGCCCTGAAATCCATGAAGACTGGGTCGGCGCCAGGGCCTAACGGGCTTCTGGTGTGTTTCCTCCAACAGTTTTGGGCCGAGCTGCAGCCGGTGGTCTTGCAGATGATTCAGTAGTTCTACACTGGAACCCTGGACATGTCTCGTCTTAACTTTGGGGTTATCACCCTGATCCCCAAGGTGGTAGGAGCCATGGACATCCGCCAATTCCTGCTGATCACTGTGATTAATGTCATTCAGCGTCTCTTTGCTAAGGTTTGTGCCCTTCGTCTAGCCCCCGTCCTGGAGAGGCTTACTCACCCCCTCTAGTTCGCCTTCCTGAAGGGACGCCTCATTCATGATGATTTCCTTGTCCTCCATGATATTATTCATGAGGTCAAGGCTCGCCGTCAGAAGGGGGTGTTCCTCAAACTGGATTTCCAGAAAGCCTATGATCGCATAGATTGGGCTTTCTTGAGACTAGTGCTGGAACGAAGGGGGTTTGATGATCACATGATCTTCTTGATTATGCGGTTTGTGATGAGTGGGAGGATGGTGATCAATAATGGGGAGATTGGCCCCTACTTTATACCCTCCTGTGGGGTTAGGCAAGGGGACCCGATCTCCCCCTCCTATTTAACTCCGCGGTGGACGCCCTGATACGTCGGAAACATATCTATAATTTTTGATGTTCCATGCTTGTTTAGTATCTACTTTGCTTTGCTTTGTCTTTCTTTGAGGTGTTTTTATATCTTTTCTAGAACTAACCTATTAACAAGTTGCCACAGTGCCAGTTCCTTGTTTTTTCAGTTTTTGGTTCCAGAAAGGCAGAAAATCAATATTCTCGGAATTGGACGGGACTAAAGCCAAAGTTAATAACTTTCCGTGAGGGACACAAATCCAGAAGGAGGGACGGAGAGGCACCAGACCATGGCCAGACCCCCCGGGCGTGGCCAAGCCTGGCCCACGCCTGGGGAGGGTGTCGGCCCTCTGGCCGCCTCCTCGGCCTCCCCCTTCGCCTATAAGAAGCCCCCGAGGAGAAAACCCTAAAACATCCAGAAAAAATCCACGAAAACCTCGGTAGCGCCGTCACCACCGAAGGGGAGATTCGGGGGACAGAAAGTCTCTGTTTTGGCACCCTGCCGGGATGAGGAAGTGCCCCAGAGCCATCGCCATCGATCTCCACCACCATCTCCATCACCGTTGTTGATTCCCATGATGAGGAGGGAGTAGTTCTTCCTCGAGGCTAAGGGCTCTACCGGTAGCTATGTGTTCATCTCTCTCTCTATGCATGATCTTGTGGTCATGAGCTTTGTAACCAAGTAGATCATCTTGCTACTCAAGTGCTTCAATAGATCTCCGCTCTCCCCATGTGTGTGAAAGTGACAGCGTGCACTCCATGGTGGCACTTAGGCTTGACTCTACATAAATACATTTTTGCTTTAATAGATCTATGTTTTCCCCACGTGTGTCAAAGTGACAGCATGCATACTGTGTGCAGCACTTTGTCTAGATTGAATATTTCTTATGAGTTATATTTGTAGTTGTATGTCTCTATGAAATTGTGGTGTTTGTTGGAACCATCTAGCACTCAAGGTGACAGTGTGGGGTTATCTAGATTGGGGAAGGGGGACTTTGAGGTGTGCTGTTATAGCCCTACCATGGATTAGAGTGTCGTGTCCAACCGGAGAGTAGTTAAGAGTAGTATCATGGATAGGATATTTATATGAGAGAGTGTTCACTAGTGAAAGTATGATCCCTAGGCCTTGTTTCTAAACACTGAAACACCGTTTGCTACTAGATCTGTTGCATGTTTGCTTGCTTCCTTCTTGTTTCCTTTAGTCTTTGCCTCACAGTCATGCTATTTTCTAGCACCGTTATCACTTGTATTTCACTATCTCTTCGCCGAACTAGGGCACCTATATTAGGTGTGTTGGGGATACAAGAGACTTCTTGTATCTTGATTGCAGGGTTGCTTGAGAGGAAATACCTTTGACCACTTTCTCCCTGAGTTCGATAAACCTTGGGTAATCTACTTAAGGGAAACTTGCTGCTGTTCTACAAACCTCTGCACTTGGAGGCCCAACAACTGTCTACAAGAATAGAAGTGCGTAGACATCAAGCTCTTTTCTGGCGCCGTTGCCGGGGATGTAAGGTAAAAGATACTCACATACTCTTGGTGTGTGAGTGCTCGAAGTTATTTCCTTTAAATTTTGCAATTTTGTCTTTTTGTTTCGTGTTTTCACTAGTTAGGCTTAATGGAAAACAACAACAAAATTAGAGAGCTTTATATTGTTTATCTTGAGCTAGGACATGAAGTGTTTAAAGAGAAAATTAAAAAACCTATGGAACTTTATTTGCATGCTAATAGAAATGTTATTAGTATGAATTCTTTGGACACCATTATTGCTAATGCTATGGAAACGTCTAAGCTTGGGGAAGCTAGTTTTTATGAAAATGATATTTTTAGTATACCAACTTTGGAAGAAAGCTATTATATTGCTTATGATGATACCAAACCTCCAATATATGATGATTACAATGATGAATATGGTATTTTCAGTCCACCTACTATTGAGGAGAAAATTTATTGTGATTACAATATGCCTCCTATATTTTATGATTATGGTGATGAGAATAATAGTCATAGCTATTTTGTTGAATTTTCTCCCACTACAATTAATGAGAATGACTATGCTTATGTGGAGAGTAATAATAATTTTATGCATGTGGCTCATGATAAGAATGTTTTATGTGATAGTTATATTGTTAATTTTATTCATGTTGCTACTGAAAGTTATTATGAGAGAGAGAAAAATGGTCTTATGTATCTCAACAATATTAAGTTTCCCCTCTTTATGTTGAAAATCTTGAAATTGCACTTGTTTTGCTTTCCTATGCTTGTTGCTTTGTGCTTCTTTGATTTATTCTCTTACAAGATTCCTATGCATAGGAAGTGGGTTAGACTTAAATTTGTTTTGAATTTGCTTCTTCATGCTCTCTTTTACTTCAATTCATATTTCTTATGTGAGCATCTTGTCAAGCTATCAAACCTAACTTAAAGACATTAAAGAAAAGTACTTGTTGGGAGATAACCCAAGAGTTTCCTTTAGTCTTGGAAGTTATTACTTCATTAATGACCTCTCCTTATCTTTTTTATTTGCTTTTTGTGCCAAGAAGGCTAATAAGAGTGAAGTAAGATTTGGGGAGTTGCTGTCCCGAAACAGATTTCTATCCTCCACCATAAAAATGCGTGAGGAGTCTCTGTAAGTCGTATTGAGCTGATATTTTACGAATAAATCCCCTAGTATGTTAGCTAACTTCCGGTAGTTCAACACCAATTGATTTGAGCAACAGAAGGTCATCGAAAAAATTGGTTTCTACCTGCTGGTCTGTTTTGATAGATTTCTGCCATTATTTGCATTTGCTTCTTATTGATTCCTTTTTGAGTTCTCTTTTGGGGAATTGAGCTTTTTGAAGGAGTTGCTATAGTAGCTTGTGTTTTTAGTGAAATTTTTTGTTGTTCCAAAGCTTTGCCTTAGGGTCTAATATCTTTTGAATACACTAATGTTGCTAATGAAGATTGTGTGATGTTTTGTATGAAGGAAAATTTGCAGGTGTAGAGAAATGATGATGCAATGAGATGAAGAATGGACAAAATATCAAGCTTGTGGATGCCACCCCGGTGTCACCCCAAGAAATATTTAAGAGGTACAAGCGTCAAAGCTTGGGGATGGCCAAGGCATCCCCTTCTTCATCAATAAAAAGCTCAGGTCTTTCTAGACACTTCGTTTTTATTGTTTCATGCACAGTTGTGTTATTCTTGGAGCGTCTTAGTTTTAGTTTTGGTTTTTATTTGCTTAGTTTTCTTGAGTAAGTTGGTTGGTTACACCACACTTCTTTTGGAGAGAGACACACTCAGTTTCCATTGCCTAGAACACTCTAGTTTTCACTCTTATTGTTTTGTGAGTGTTCACTTTTGCTAGCACTGCGTTCAGCCTTAGTTTTCTTGTGCTTTCAGCTTAGGACTTTTTAGTTTTTATTTCTGGATTTGTAAGACAAGTTCACTAGTCTTTATTGATTATTATCTTTGTGAGTTGTTTCAAATAAGTTGATTGGTGTTGGAAAAGAGTAGGAAAGTTCTTGCTTGATTAGTACAAAAGGGAGCTTGCTTTGAATGTAACTTAGACTTTATCATGTCATGCTAGCTCTTGTTTTGACCTTATGCTTAGTGATTATTGCTGTAGCATGTCTTGTTTCAAACAATTGGGATTGCTTAGTGTGCCTTGAAGAAATCATGCGTTGTTTTAGCATACAAAAGAATAGTATTGTGGTATTCTCCTTTGATGCTTTGTTTGGGTTGACTTGGCACATGCTCACACCATGTTATGACTATGAACAAGTCAGCATAGCCTCTATGATCATTTAGTCCTTAACTTGTAGTACCACTCTATGCTTTGATTAGTAATGTTTGTCGCTCTGCATGATTATGGCCATTATTGCTCTCTTAGTTGGTTGCTCCCAGTCTTTTGCTAGCCTCCACTTGTATGAGTAAGTTCTACTCATGCTTCCAACTCCCAAGAAACCAAGTTATTCCAAAGTGTCCACTATAAACTCCTATGCATGGTGTGTTACACCATTCCAAGTATATTCTGTTTTCATCTATCTTCCAATTAAAATCTATTTTGTTATGTGAAAACTTAGTGATTGAAGCCCTCATGAACTTGATGGCACACTTTATATTCTCCGGCCCTAATAAACTTGAACCATTGTGACAACTTTGTTGTATATGCTTGCACTTATAAGTTGGAATTAGCAGAACTGTGCTGTCACAGGGAACGTTTTCAACATTGCACTTGTACATTGTACTTATTTGATATCATGCTCTTTTGTCTATGGATGTCACTGGTGTGAAATAATGAGGGAACTTGTAAGTCCATGGAGTTTGTATTCTGTGTTAGAGAAACGCCTAGACCGCTAGCCTAAGCCATGCCTAATCATGGTGGAAACTTGCAGCATCACCATAATGAGCTATATATGAAGCATCCTCAATAAAAAGCTATGCATATGGTAAATAAAAAGATCGCTGAGATGTTCATTGTCTGCTTGCCTTGTCATTTTGGTTATGGGAAAGCTCCTGTACCATGTGCAAGGGATACCCCGTTGACGGTTCTCAATGATATGCAAATACTTACAATGACAAGAACTTACCTGTACCCAAAGTTGAGTATGCATGAGGTGTGGCCCTCATATTCAAGGGACTCGAGATTACCAACTTATACTTCGTCAAGCATATACTCCATCTATGCCACTTTAACCTTAATCACTTCAAGATGCTTATGATAGGGGCAATGAGGGCTGAAAGCTAACAAGTATCATAATTTTTGGAAGATCTTTTTGAAACTTGTAATCCCTGCTTCCTTTACAAAAAGGCCTTTCTTCCACCATTATTGAGTCTCCACCTTCTACCTTTAGGCACCATTAAGAGAGCATAGTTATCATTCTGTGTGCAGTGTTCCAAAGCTTATTGATTGATGCATATTGTGATATTACTTGTTCTTGTGATATTTATTTCTAGTCAGTGAACTTTGAAGGTGTCCTATGCATCTATATTGCTACTCTATAAGGGACAAGATGATTGCCACTATGCTACGTTTTCTGTATGTGAAACAAACAAATGTTTTTCAATGCATGTTATTCATGATCTTTGTTTGTAGCCTTTCATATTGCATGCATAGTTACTATGTCCTATTGTTAGAACTCCATCTTTCATGCACATGTTTAGAGTTATTTGATCCCAACTTTCAATGCTTGCAATTGGTTTAATCTTGATTTTGATGGTGCAAGTCACCTCAAAAATTATTTTTTATCACTTACTTACTCGAGGACGAGCAGGAGTTAAGCTTGGGGATGCTTGATACGTCAGAAACGTATCTATAATTTTTTATGTTCCATGCTTGTTTAGTATCTACTTTGCTTTGCTTTGTCTTTCTTTGAGGTGTTTTTATATCTTTTCTGGAACTAACCTATTAACAAGTTGCCACAGTGCCAGTTGACTGTTTTCTTCTATTTTTGGTTCCAAAAAGGCAGAAAATCAATATTTTCGGAATTGGACGGGACAAAAGCGAAAGTTAATAACTTTCCGTGAGGGACACGAATCCATAAGGAGGGATGGAGAGGCACCAGAGGGTGGCCAGACCCCCTGGGCGCGACCAAGCCTGGGCCGCTCCTGGGGAGGGTGTGGGCCCTCTGGACGCCTCCTCGGCCTCCCCCTTCGCCTATAAGAAGCCCCCGGGGAGAAAACCCTAAAACATCCAGAAGAAATCCTCGAAAACCTCTGTAGCGCCACCGCCACCAAAGGGGAGATTGGGGGGACAGAAAGTCTCTGTTCCGGCACCCTGCCGGGATGGGAAGTGCCCTCGGAGCCATCTCCATCGATCTCCACCACCATCTCCATCACCGTTGCTTATTCCCATGATGGGGAGGGAGTAGTTCTTCCTCGAGGCTAAGGGCTCTACCGGTAGCAATGTGTTCATCTCTCTCTCTCTCTATGCATGATCTTGTGGTCATGAGCTTTGTAATCAAGTATATCTACCTTGCTACTCAAGTGCTTCAATAGATCTCTGCTCTCCCCATGTGTGTGAAAGTTACAGCGTGCACTCCATGGTGGCACTTAGGCTTGAGTCTACATAAATACTCTTTGTGCTTTAATAGATCTATGCTTTTCTCCACGTGTGTGAAAGTGATAGCGTGCATCACTACTAGGAAAACGGTTATAGGTAATCCACACTTCTATGGTGCACTTGCTAATGGTGCCCCACGGGTAAAATAGGCATGGCGCACTGCCCACAGGTGCCCTACGGCTAACTGTCGTAAGCGTGGCGCACATGTGGATGGTGCGCCACGGCTATGTGTGGTCCAGGGCACATGTGGCCACAACACACATACCCTTAGCGCACTAGGTCAAGGTGCGCTACGGATGTGCAACTTAGCCGTAGGGCACTCCGGCCTAGTGCGCTACGGGGTTGTGTGTTGCAGCAACTGGGTCAACTTAGTCGTAGGGCACTCCGGCCTAGTGCCCTACGGCTAAGTGGCTTGCACCAACTCCCCCCCTCCCCGTGGATCGCGTTTTTAGGTTTTGCAAAAATAAAAGAAAATAATAAACACTTCAAAAAATAAAATCCTTTCATATTTAGGTAGGTAATGTGGTCTAGTTTGTAGAAAAAGTAACAAACATGTATTTCGACTTTTTATGCAAAAAAAGTCATGCCACGGTAAAATGGCCGTAACTTTTTCATACGATGTCGAAAAAATCGTATAATATACCAAAATGACGAGAACGAGATTTCGCATCCGCTCGCAACCACCTTCGGTCGTTTAGCGATTATTTAGATTTTTAAAATTCAGAAAAAGTAAAAAGTTACGGTCAAAAGACTGTTTTTTCCTGCAAAAAAAAAGATGGCAACTTACCTGTAGTGCACCACTACCTAGTGCGCTACGAGTAAGTTGGGCGGGATTCAAAATTTGAATCGCCACCCCGCCCACTACCCCTTTTCTTGTCCCTCCCCTTCTCTCCTTTTCCTTTTCCTCCCTTCTCATTTCCTTCTTCTTATCCTCCTTCTCTTTCTCCTTCTCATTTTCCTCCTCCTCCTCCTCCTCCTCCTTCTCTTTCTCCTTCTCCTCCTCTTCCTCCTCCTTGAAGTGAAGATGGTGACGGCGGCCTCCTCCTTGCAATTCCGACGACGAGGCGGCGGGCTCCTTCTTCTCCTCCTCTTCCTCCTCCTCCTTATAGTTCCGACGATGCCGAGGCCTCCTCTTCTTCTTCTCCTCCTCCTCCTCATCCTCTTCCTCCTCTTCTTCTTCTCCTCCTCCTCTTCTTCTCCTCCTCTTCCTCCTCTTCTTCTCCTCCTCCTTCTTGTAGTTCCGACAACGACGACAAGGTGACGACGAGGAGGCGACGAGGAGGCGACGACGACGACCTGCACCGACGCGCGACGGTACTGACGACGAGATCCATATCTGTCGCTTTTTTTTTTGAATTTTGAAATTTATATCCGTGGCGCACATCACATAGTGTGCCACGGTTATCGTTTCATGCGCGTGGCGCACCTGGAGTACTTTCCGTGGCACACTGGCATGTGCGCCACGCCTATCTCGCCACAACCGTGGCGCACCAGGCAGTGCGCCACGGCTATGAGATAGCCGTAGCGCGAGGCCCGTGGCGCACTGCTAGTGCGCCACGGATGGCCTTTTCAGGTGCGCCACGAACAGGCATTTTCCTAGTAGTGCATACCGTGTGTGGCATCTTAGCTAGATTGAATATTTGTTATGAGTTATATTTGGAGTTAGATGTCTCTATGAAATTGTGGTGTTTTTTGGAACCATCTAGCACTCAAGGTGACAGTGTGGGGTTATCTAGATTGGGGAGGAGGACTTTAAGGTGTGCTGTTATAGCCCTACCATGGATTAGAGTGTCCAACCGGAGAGCAGTTAAGAGTAGTATAATGAATAGGATATTTATATGAGAGAGTGTTCACTAGTGAAAGTATGATCCCTAGGCCTTGTTTCTAAATATTGAAACACCGCTTGCTACTAGATATGTTGCATGTTTGCTTGCTTCCTTCTTGTTTCCTTTAGTCTTTGCCTCACAGTCAAGCTATTTTCTGGCACCGTTACCACTTGTATTTCACTGTCTCTTCGCCGAACTAGTGCACCTATATTGGGTGTGTTGGGGACACAAGAAACTTCTTGTATCTTGATTGCAGGGTTGCTTGAGAGGAAATACCTTTGGCCACTTCCTCCTTGAGTTCGATAAACCTTGGGTAATCCACTTAAGGGAACCTTGTTGCTGTTCTACAAACCTCTGCACTTGGAGGCCCAACAACTGTCTATAAGAATAGAAGTGCGTAGACATCAAGCTCTTTTCTAGCGCCGTTGCCGGGGAGGTAAGGTAAAAGGTACTCACATACTCTTGGTGTGTGAGTGCTCGAAGCTATTTCCTTTAGATTCTATAATTTTGTCTTTTTGTTTCTTGTTTTCACTAGTTAGGCTTAATGGAAAACAACAAAAATAATAGAGAGCTTTATAGTGTTTATCTTGAGCTAGGACATAAAGTGTTTGAAGAGAAAATTAAAAAACCTATGGAACTTTATTTGCATGCTAATAGCAATGTTATTAGTATGAATTCTTTGGACACCATTATTGCTAATGCTATGGAGACGTCTAAGCTTGGGGAAGCTAGTTTTTATGGAAATGATCGTTTTAGTTTCCCAACTTTGGAAGATAGCTATTCTATTGCTTATGATGATACCAAACCTCCAATATATGATGATTACAATGATGAATATGATATTTTCAATCCACCTACTATTGAGGAGAAAATTTATTGTGATTACAATATGCCTCCTATATTTGATGATTATGGTGATGAGAATAATAGTGATAGCTATTTTGTTGAATTTTCTCCCACTACAATTAATGAGAATGAATATGCTTATGTGGAGAGTAATAATCATTTTATGCATGTGGCTCATGATAAGAATGTTTTATGTGATAGTTATATTGTTAATTTTATTCATGTTGCTACTGAAAGTTATTATGAGAGAGGGAAACATGGTCTTATGTATCTCATCAATATTAAGTTTCCCCTGTTTATGTTGAAAATCTTGAAGTTACACTTGTTTTGATTTCCTATGCTTGTTGCTTTGTGCTTCTTTGATTTATTCTCTTAGAAGATTCCTATGCATAGGAAGTGGGTTAGATGTAAATATGTTTTGAATTTGCTTCTTTATGCTCTCTTTTACTTTAATTTATATTACTTATGTGATCATCTTCTCAAGCTATCAAGCCTAACTTAAAGGCATTAAAGAAAAGTACTTGCTGGAAGAATAACCCAAGAGTTTCCTTGATTCTTGAAAGTTATTACTTCAGTAATGACCTCTCCTTATCCTTTTTATTTGCTTTTGGACGCTGCTACGTTTAGACCGGTTGCTAGATTGCAAAATTCGGCAGGATTCCGACAATGATGCATGCATGTGTGTTAGAAAACACGTCGGCCCAACTTGTATGCTATCGACCAAAAAGGAGAGTCCCAGGAGGTGTGCATGCGTTGGACTCGGTATTAAACATAAGATAACAAAAAAAGGTGACGTCGTCAAGAATTAAATATGGAAATCTAAATATTCAAAATGTTTTATAGGTCAAACCGTTTATCGGATTTAGGATCCGTTTTCACCGTTAGACTAACCGTGACAAGATCTTCGAAACTAGATCCCATGTCGATATGTTTCGAAAACTTTTTTTGAACCAAAAGGTTATCCACGTGTAACACATAAGTTATCCAGGTTGTACTATATAAGTTATCCATCAGATAACATATAAGTTATCCACCATATGAATGAGTTATATGTTTGAGTTTTTATATGCATAAAAAACATAAATATGAACTCCTCCGATTTAGATTCCATTTTCATGAGTCAACAACTACACAGTACCGCTATCCTAACATCTAGCCTACCATGTTCAAATCAAGTAAATCTATTGCACATGTAATTAACTAAAATGGAGGTAACCAGGACTTAAGAAATATAGTAGCCACAAAGAGAACTAAAATTATCCTGAAAATTTTACAAAGTTACTCATAGAGATAAACAAAAAGTTATTGATGACATTGTATAATAATTATCCACCATTAACATGAGAGTTATCCATGCTCCATCATATAAGTTATCCATCTAATAACATGTAAGTTATCCATCACTATAAAATTTAATCCAGAGATAGAATATAAAAGTTATTCTAGCGATTCGGCTTTAAGAATAAATTGTTAAAAAAAATTAAATCTAAGCCTCTTTTGCATACGATATAATAAAGGAGGTCTTATGCCTACTCATCAACCACCCTAAGTTATAGTGAACAAATTTAACACGCAACCAATAGTCTAGCGGCTCAGCTTTATCGCCGTTGCTGCTATCGCGATGTATGATTGACGAAGCGTCGAGTCGAACGGTGTTAGTGTGCCAAGACTTCGTCGCAACACATCGATGACGACAAAGTCTTGGTATTCTAACACCTAGCTACCATGTCCCAATTTAAATTAGCTCGTACCTCACATTTAATTAACCAAACTAACATAGATGGGGCAACCGAGGTTTTATGAGGCCAAAAAATAAATAAAAAGTTACCCACATGGGAAATATGAGAACGTCTCGACCCAACCCGTTTATATGTTGGATAACTTATATATTTTAGGTGGATAACTTACATACTATGACATGGATAACTCACGTGTTTAGGGTTGATAACTTTTTGGTCCGAATTTTTTTCATCGAAACATATCAACATGGGATCTACTTTCGAAGATCTCATCACGACTAGCCTAATGGTGAAAACGGATCCTAAATCGGACAAATGGTTTGATCTAGAAAACATTTTAAATTTATGATTTGCTTCTTAGCTGGCTTTGATTTGGTTCGTTGTTTAGTGGCATGCGGACACCGGACAGTGCTATATGCGCGTCCGCTGGGTTTGAATTTTTTTAGACCGGTCGCTACCTAGATTTTCCGTTGCTTTTTGTGCCAAAAATGACCTCTAATAAGAGGGAAGTAAGATTTGGGGAGTTGCTGTCCCGAAACAGATTTCTGTCCTCCACCATACAAATTTGTGAGGAGTCTCTGTAAGTCGGATTGAGGTGATATTTTATGAATAAATCCCCCAGTATGTTAGCTAACTTTTGTTAGTTCAACACTTTTTGATTTGATCAACATAAGGTCTTCGCAAAAATTGGTTTCTACCTGCTGGTCTGTTTTGACAGATTTCTGCCATTATTTGCATTTGCTTCTTATAGATTTCTTTTTGAGTTCTCTTTTGGGAAATTGAGCTTTTTGAAGGAGTTGCTACAGTAGCTTGTGTTTTAGTGAAAAGCTTTTCTGTTCCAAAGCTTTGCCTTAGGGTTTAATATCTTTTGAATACAGTAATATTGCTAATGAAGATTGTGTGAAGTTTTGTATGAAGGAAAATTTGCAGGTATAGAGAAAGAATGATGTAATGAGATGAAGAATGGACAAAATATCAAGCTTGTGGATGCCACCCTGGTGTCACCTTAAGAAATATTCAAGAGGTACAAGCGTCAAAGCTTGGGGATGCCTTGGGCATCCCCTTCTTCATCAATAAAAAGCTTAGGTCTTTCTAGACACTTCGTTTTTATTGTTTCATGAACAATTGTGTTGTTCTTGGAGCGTCTTAGTTTTTGTTTTGGTTTTTGTTTGCTTGAGTAAGTTGGTTGGTTACACCACACTTCTTTTGGAGAGAGACACACTCAGTTTCCATTGCCTAGAACACTCTAGTTTTCACTCTTATTGTTTTGTGAGTGTTCACTTTTGCTAGCACCGTGTTCAGCCTTAGTTTTCTTGTGCTTTCAGCTTAGGACTTTTTAGTTTTTATTTGTGGATTTGTGAGACAAGTTCACTGGTGTTTATTTATTATTATCTTTGTGAGTTGTTTCAAATAAGTTGATTGGTGTTGGAAAAGAGTAGGAAAGTTCTTGCTTGATTAGTACAAAACGGATCTTCCTTTGAAGATGACTTAGACTTTATCATGTCATGCTATATCTTGTTTTGACCTTATGCTTAGTGATTATTTCTTTAGCATGTCTTGTTCCAAACAATTGGGATTACTTAGTGTGCCTTGAAGAAATCATGTGTTGTTTTAGCATACAAAAGCATAGTATTGTGGTATTCTCCTTTGATGCTTTGTTTGGGTTGACTTGGCACATGCTCACACCATGTTATGACTATGAACAAGTCACCATAGACTCTATGATCATTTAGTCCTTGACTTGTAGTACCACTCTATGCTTTGATTAGTGTTTTGTTGCTCTGCATGATTATGGCCATTATTGCTCTCTTAGTTGGTTGCTCCCAGTCTTTTGCTAGCCTCCACTTGTATGAGTAAGTTCTACTTATGCTTCCAACTCCCAAGAAACCAAGTTATTCCAAAGTGTCCATTATAAACTCCTATGCATGGTGTGTTACACCATTCCAAGTATATTCTTGTTTTCATCTATCTTCCAATTAAAAACTATTTTGTTATGTGAAAACTTAGTGATTAAAGCCCTCACGAACTTGATGGCACACTTTATATTCTTTGAACCTAATAAACTTGAACCATTGTGACAAATTTATTGTATATGCTTGCACTTATAAGTTGGAATTAGCAGAACTGTGCTGTCACGGGGAACGTTTTCAACATTGCACTTGTACTTTGTACTCAGTTGATATCATGCTCTTTTGTCTATGGATGTGACCAGTGTGAAATAAAGAGGGAACTTGTAAGTCCATGGAGTTTGTATTCTATGTTAGAGAAATGCCTAGGCCGCTAGCCTAAGCCATGCCTAATCATGGTGGAAACTTGCAGCATCACCACAATGAGCTATCTATGAAGCATCCTCAATAAAAAGCTATGCATATGGTAAATAAAAAGATCGTTGAGATGCTTATTGTCTGCTTGCCTTGTCATTTTGGTTATGGGAAAGCTCTTGTACCATGTGCAAGGGGTACCCCGTTGGTGGTTCTCAATGATATGCAAATACTTATAATGACAAGAACTTACCTGTGCCCAAAGATGAGTATGCATGATATGTGGCCCTCATATTCAAGGGACTTGAGATTGCCAACTTATACTTCGTTAAGCATATACTCCATCTTTGCCACTTTAACCTTAATCACTTCAAGATGCTTATGATAGGGGCAATGAGGGCTGAAAGCTAACAAGTACCATAATTTTTGGAAGATCTTTTTGAAACTTGTAATCCCTGCTTCCTTTACAAAAGGCGTTTCTTCCACCATTATTGAGTCTCCACATTTTACCTTTAGGCACCATTAAGAGAGCATAGTTGTCATTGTGTGTGCAGTGTTCCAAAGCTTATTGATTGATGTATATTGTGATATTACTTGTTCTTGTGCTATTTTGTTCTAGTCACCCTTGTGAACTTAGAAGGTGTCCTATGCATCTATATTGCTACTCTATGAGGGACAAGCTGATTGACACTATGCTATGTTTTCTGTATGTGAAACAAACAAATGTTTTTCAATGCATGTTATTTAGGATCTTTGTTTGTAGCCTTTCATATTGCATGCATAGTTACTATGTCCTATTGTTAGAAACTCCATCTTTCATGCACATGTTTAGAGTTCTTTGATCCTAGATTTCAAGGCTTGCAATTGGTTTGATCTTGATTTTGATGGTGCATGTCACCTCAAAAATTATTCTTTTTATCACTTACCTACTCGAAGATGAGCAGGAGTTAAGCTTGGGGATGCTTGATACGTCAGAAATGTATCTATAATTTTTGATGTTCCATGCTTGTTTAGTATCTACTTTGCTTTGCTATGTCTTTCTTTGAGGTGTTTTTCTATGTTTTCTGGAACTAACCTATTAACCAGTTGCCACACTGCCAGTTGCCTGTTTTCTTCTGTTTTTGGTTCCAGAAATGCAGAAAATCAATATTTTCGGAATTGGACGGGACAAAAGCCAAAGTTAATAACTTTCCGTGTGGGACACGAATCCAGAAGGAGGGACAGAGAGGCACCAGAGGCTGGCCAGACCCCCCTGGGCGCGGCCAAGCCTGGCCCGCGCCTAGGGAGGGTGTGGGCCCTCTGGTCGCCTCCTCGGCCTCCCCATTCGCCTATAAGAAGATCCCGGGGATAAAACCCTAAAACATCCAGAAGAAATCCACGAAAACCTCTATAGCGCCGTCGCCACTGAAGGGGAGATTCGGGGGACAGAAAGTCTCTGTTTCGGCACCCTGCCGGGATGGGGAAGTGCCCCCGGAGCCATCTCCATTGATCTCCACCACCATCTCCATCACCGTTGCTAATTCCCATGATGAGGAGGAAGTAGTTCTTTCTCGAGGCTAAGGGCTCTACCGGTAGCTATGTGTTCATCTCTCTCTCTCTGCATGATCTTGTGGTCATGAGCTTTGTAATCAAGTAGATCTACCTTGCTACTCAAGTGCTTCAATAGATCTCTGATCTCCCCATGTGTGTGAAAGTGACAGCGTGCACGCCATGGTGGCACTTAGGCTTGAGTCTACATAAATACTCTTTGTGCTTTAATAGATCTATGCTTTTGCCCACGTGTGTGAAAGTGACAGCGTGCATACCGTGTGTGGCACTTTGGCTAGATTGAATATTTGTTATGAGTTATATTTGGAGTTAGATGTCTCTATGAAATTGTGGTGTTTGTTGGAACCATCTAGCACTCAAGGTGACAATATGGGGTTATCTAGATTGGGACAGGCGGACTTTGAGGTGTGCTGTTATAGCCCTACCATGGATTAGAGTGTCCAACCGGAGAGTAGTTAAGAGTAGTATTATGAATAGGATATTTATATGAGAGAGTGTTCACTAGTGAAAGTATTATTCCTAGGCCTTGTTTCTAAACATTGAAACACCGTTTGCTACTAGATCTGTTGCATGTTTGCTTGCTTCCTTCTTGTTTCCTTTAGTCTTTGCCTCACCGTCAAGCTATTTTCTGGCACCGTTACCACTTGTATTTCACTATCTCTTCGCTGAACTAGTGCACCTATATTGGGTGTGTTGGGGACACAAGATACTTCTTGTATCTTGATTGCAGGGTTGCTTGAGAGGGAATACCTTTGACCACTTCCTCCCTGAGTTCGATAAACCTTGGGTAATACACTTAATTAAAACTTTCTGCTATTCTACAAACCTCTGCACTTGGAGGCCCAACAACTGTCTATAAGAATAGAAGTGTGTAGACATCACGCCCTGGCGGAGATTTTCGATAGAGCCAAACTCGTTGGCCACATCACAGGGGTAGTTGGACATCTTATTCGAGGAGGGGGTGTGTCGCATCTTCAGTATGCGGATGATATCATGATCATGGTGCAGGGCTCGGAGCGTGACATCATTAATCTAAAATTCCTGCTGCTCTACTTTAAACCCATGTCAGGTCTCAAGATCAACTTTGACAAGAGTGAGGTCATGGTTCTCGGTTTTGCTGATGAGGACCGTCAGAGGATTGCTAACAAACTAGCGGAGTTCCCCATTACTTACTGGGGGATGCCCGTTCAGGAGACTAGGGTTTTGATGAAGGACCTTGCACCGCTGGTCACGAGCATGCGCTCAAAGGCTGAACCCTGGCGAGCGTGTCTCACGACTAAGGGGAGCAAGACGGTTCTGATCAACTCCTGCCTCTCGAGCTTTCCTATGTACCAAATGGGGCTGTACTTGCTACCTGATGGAACCTATGCTGACTTTGCTAAGGTGTTGTCTAGGTTCTTTTGGGCGGCTAGGGATGGCCATCAGAGGTACCATATGGTCAAGTGGGCGGATGTGTGCGCCCCCAAGTGCCTTGGGGGCATAGGGATCCTCGACTCACGGCGGTTTAACGTGGCCCTGATGTTGAAATGGGTGTGGTGCATCCTGAGGGACGACGGTGGTCTCTGGCTTCAGCTTATTAAGGCCAAATACCTCCGGGTCGCCCTCTTCTGGCATGCGATCGTTGGGAGGGCTCTCGGTTATGGAGATCCATCCAGGACATTAAGCACTCTGTTGGGTTGGGTATTTATTTCGTGGCCGGGAACGGTTAGGGGATAAGATTCTGGCTGGATCCTTGGCTTCTGCCTACCCCTTTGGGGGTGCGGTTCCCAGCTCTTTTCGCCATTGCAGCCTCCGTGTCCTCCCTTGTTGCCAAGAACTTCTTGAAGGACCATTGGAACCTCCTGTTCCGCCGGACCTTTAATGCGGTGGAGGCTGATAAGTTCCATCACCTGCTAGAGGTCCTCCCTGCCGCATTGTCTGAGGAGTCGGACTCAGCTTCTTGGCACCTGCTGCCGTCAGGGGAGTTCTTGGTGAGCTCGGCATATTGGGCCCTCTTTTAGGGGCCTGATTTTCGGTGGACGTCGGCTCTTTGGAAAGCCCCTAGGCCCCTCAGTATTCGCATCTTCGTTTGGCAATTGCTCCGAGACCGCTTACCCTCGGGAGTAGAGGTGGCCAAGCGCAATGGCCCCGACAATGGCCGTTGTCCCCTATGTGGGACCTCGGAGACTTGTGGTCATATTATGTTCTCTTGCTCGGCGGCGCAGTTTCTGTGGAGTTTTGTTAGGGAGGCTCTGGGACCAGCGTGGCAGGCGCATGAACTTGGGGAGTTCCTGCAGGCCTAGACAAACAGAGTTGGAGGAGGGCGCCGCCTCTTCTGGCTCCTGTTCGCGGCCATTACCTGGAATTTATGGAATGTGCGCAAGAAAATGGCGATCGAGAGGATTTTCCCTACCCGGGTGTCTGAGTCTATTTTTTCTATGCTTGCTTCTCTGCAGCAGTGGTCTCCCTTGGTGCGTCAGCGTGACCGGCCCTCCTTCAACGCCTCCCTTCAGGCACTAATGACGGCGTCGATCCCCTTCACGGCCCGTGCACCTTCGCCTGCGTAGCCTTGAGTTGGCCGGCTTCTCCATCGCTTCCCCCGTTTTTTGTTTTCCCCTTGGGATGTATTTTGCTGTGGTCCCAGGTATGGAGTGACTCTTTTTCTTTCGTTTTGGCTTCGGACGTGGTGACTTTGTTTCAGACCCTGTACTTGGTGGTGGTTGCTCTATTTATAAAATAGGGCGAAAGCCTGATTCGAGATAGTATGAAAATACTTGCAATCATTATGCTCTTTAGAAGTTGAGTAGCAAAGAATATAAATATTATAGAAATTCATAAACTGAAAAAGGGACATAACCTTGAAAGAAAATGCAAATTTAAGAAATAATTCATAGACTGAAAAACTGATGTAAGAATCATGTGCTGACATATAACCTTGAAAGCAAAGGCAGCTTACTGAATCCTTGACGACAGAGAAGATAGGACTTCTTTAGCTTGGACCGTGCCGGAGGACCTGTAGTGACACAGCGATTGAATGGTTATACCCTACGGGTACGTGATCTCAGCATACCTGGTCCAGCCCAAGAAAGGCCCACGACAGATGTACGCCGGCCCATGAAGATTTTCGGGTGGCCAAGGCCCATGACGCCTTCGGATCCTTGGAGAGCAAGACTAGCGTAGATAGGAAATTCAAATGGGTAAACCCTAGAACTTGTAACCGACTAGTTCGATGCCCGGGACCTGCCTGAGTCTATATAAAGGCTAGGAAGGCACGACCTAGATCTCTCTCTCATACTCTCGCATAAACACCTCCACGCCAGATTGCATCTGCGCACCCCTGTAACCTTCGGTTCCGCCGTAATCAAGAGCAGACAAGCAGGAGTAGGGTTTTCCCTCCGGGGGCCTGAACCTGGGTAAACCTTGTGTCCCCGTGTTGCTTGTTTGCTAACCGTTCCACGATCTCCAGCATCCCCATCTTCTCCAAAACCCAAGTCCATAACAATGGGCATTGATGAGATCAAACCTCGTCAATTGGCGTCGTCTGTGGGAACTGGGGACGCTGATTGTGCGGTCGTGACGGTCCCAACCCGATCGATCTACAACTCTGCGGCGACGGAGAGTCACCTCCTCTTCGGAGCTTTCGACTTCACCGCCCACTCGCCGGCTACCATGAAAGATTTCGAGCCCGTAGGCGACGGACTCGAGATCCTATTCAGGAGCTTCTGCTTCCAGGTGGGTCAGACTGGTACCCTCCGCCTCCCTGAGCGGGTACCCCTACCATCGATCATGCCCGCTTCATGGGCTTCACACCCTGTGCTACGCACATCGTCATCAACTGATGAGTTCTACGACAGCAGCAGCTGCAACTCCGATCTGTGCGATCCACCTTCGGATGAAGGGACCTACGGTTCCGGATCCGAAAGCTGCGGCAACAGCGGACCAATCTACGAGCGCTATCAATGCGCCATAGTCATCCAGAGCGACGTGGAGCAGCAACCGCCCAACCCTCCGCCCAACTCAAACCCCAACCCGCAGGACAGAAATGGCGGGAACAGAAGAAGCCAATCCCCCCACCCGACGAGGAAGACAATGGCCATGTCATCCGCCTCAGCAAGGAGGGATGGGCCCAAGCACGCGCCGCCGTGGAGGGCAACACGGTTTTGCCTGCAGACGCCTCACGTGAACTACTGATGGCATACCACTTCCTCCTTATCGAGGAGCACAAGAAGCAAGTCAAGATGCAAGAAACACTTGACAAACGCAAGCAAGCAGCCTCTGAGTCCAGCGCGCGACGAGCTGCACTCTCCGCCATGGCCCCCCGGCTCTAGCACGAATGGTAACCAAGGAAACAAGCACCGCTCTCGGGTGGAGAACATGGATCCCAAGGAGCGCCGTGAGGTGACCCGAACTCTCCGCATATCGTTCATGGAGATGGACGCCGACGACAACGTCATCCCGAAAACACCGCAAGCTGCGATCATGGCAGCCACTGCGTATCTCGCGGCCCACCCACCTCCGGAGGGGGACCCGAAAAGAGCCATGCATAAGTCCGCACTTACCGGACTCGGACTTGTCGGAGCTGCGCTCCACCAAGAAGCTCCTGTGGAGCCGAAGAAGAAAGCTCCGGCCAGGCACGACCGGAGCTCCACCCCTTCATCCGAAGAGGAAGAGGAACACGACCTTCCTCGAAGGAAGAAGAGCTCGTGTCATCATAAACGCGACTACGACGCTAGAGACACGCTCACACAGCGCAAAATAGACAAAGCGCGAGCCAAGCGCGCATGCTCGTCTGAATCCGAGGTGGACGAAGACGAAGGAGAACTCTGCGGAGCCCGATGCTTCAGCAGATCTGTTCGGCGAACAAAGATGCCATGCAATTTCAAGCTCCCTTCGGATACTCCGAAGTTCGACGACACGCAAGATCCAAAGGCATGGCTCAGCAATCATCTGTCATCCGTCAAGCTGCACGACAGTAACAAAGAAACCGCCATGCAATGCCTTCAGCTGCAGCTGACAGGCGCTGCCCGAATTTGGCTCAGCAGCCTATCCTCAGGGTCCATCCGAAGCTGGGAGGATCTAGCTTATAGCTTCATCCAAAACTTCAAAGGCACCAGCAAGAGGCCCGCCTCAATCGAAGAGTTGCGGGCCTACACTCAAAGAACGGGCAAATCTATTCGCTCGTACATACTACGATGGTCCAACACCAAGAACTCCGCAGCACACATCTCCGAAGAGAGGGCCATCGACGCCTTCAAGGACGGCGTCAAGAGTCAGGGACTTCAAGGAGGAACTCGGGCGCGTCAAGCCCAAAACACTAGACCACCTCATGGATATTGCCAACAGGTGGGCTGACGGTGAAGACTCCGTCCACCGAGCACACTCGGAAGAAGAAGACGACTATGGCCAACGACAGGAACACCGTAGCAAGAGGAGATCGCGCGTCTACGATGATCGCGACGGACCCGACATGGTCGCGGCCGGCTACGCCGACCGCCGCAACGACAACAACCGCAACAGCGGAGGATACCATGGAGGAAACTTCCGCGATGGTGGATGCCCAGCACAGTCGTGGCAAAGCCGCGACCGTGACAACGGACCCTCAGCATACGACAAACTTTCGGGTCCATGCACCATCCACTTCTACATCGACAAGCAGGATGACAAAAAGAAGGCGAGCCACATGCTAAAGGACTGCCGCGAGTTCCAGAAGTTCAGCGAAATCATTGTTCAGATGAGGCAGCAAGCCCTAATTCCTGCGTTCGGAAACGCACCCGCACCTGGTGAAATAGCGCACGGAGCTCCTCCACCACCACCTGTGGGAGGCCCGTACTGTAGGGTTTCGTAGCATGGAAAACAAAAATTTTCTACCGCATACAAACAAACAAGCCAAGATCTATCAACTAGATTGTAGCAACGAGTCGATGGAATAACTCACCCTAGAAGATTCCAAAGTGTTTAACGAGAGCGGATTCTCGTGGGTGATGTAGTCGTACTCTTCCCGATCTCAAGATCGCGTAGATGATCCTTCCGGCGCTACGTTCCGGCAGCGCTCCCGCAGTCGGTCACACGTTCGGTACTCGACGAAGACCTTCCTCTCCCTTGTTCCAGCAGGCAGCGGAGGTTGTAGCACTCTCCTCGCAATTCTGGCAGCACAATGGCGTGGTACCGGAAGTAGAGGGGAGATCTCGCAGGGCTTCGCCTTAAGCCGGAGCGAGTATGGTGGACTATGAGAGAGCTCCTCGGTGATCTAGGGTTTAGACACACCAAGGAGGAGGTGCTAGGGCCGGCGGCTAGGGCTTGGGGTTGCCCAAGTCGGCGGCTATGGTGGGCGGCGGCTAGGGTTTAGGTTTAGAGGGGGCAACTTGTGTGCTAGGAGGGGCAGCCCTGCCCCTCCTTTTATAGGTGGGAGGCGCCGGCCAAGGGGAGGGGAGTCCCTTCCCAACTCGGATCCCAAGTGGGCCGGCGGTGGAGGGGAGGAACTCCTCCTCAAGTAGGTTTCCTACTTCCCCTCGACCTTCCAAAATAGTCGTTTGACTTTTCAAATTGGCGTTTGACTTTTTCAAACTAGGATTTAATTAAACCCTTTATTTTGTTCAGCGATGACACCTAGTACATGATGCAATCATTCCAACTTGATATGACACATTCATGTACCCTTCCCCTCCGGAGTGCCGGACATTCCAGAACCTTCTAGAACATTCCTGATGAAAACACCGGAACCATTCTCCAACCCCGAAACAGGACTTTCCTTATATGAATCTTATTCTCCGGACCATTCCGGATCTCCTCGTGATATCCCGGATCCCATCCGAGACTCCGAACAACATTCGGTCTCTTACTCATCATTCCATAACTACTCAAACAACGTCGAATCCTTAAGTGTGTCTCCCTACGGTTCGTGAATTATGTGGACATGATCGAGACACTTCTCCGAACAATAACCAATAGAGGAATTAGGTTACTATGTATCAGATAGCATATAGCAATTGAACTATTAAAATGACTTGATCTTTATGCTACGCTTATCTATAGGAGTATGTCCACCATATCATTCTCCTAACGATATGATCTTTTTGTTAATAACATCTCAATGTTCATGATAGGGAAACCACAATCATTTATTAACCAACAAGCTAGTATTATAAAGAGGCTTTACTAGGGACTCTATTTTAGTTTACAAATCACACAAGTATTAATGTTTCCTTGTTAATACTATTATAGCATGAATGTAAACATTTATCATAAACACAAAGATATAATAATAACTACATTTATTATTGCCTCTAGGGCATATCTCCAACAGTCTCCCACTTGCACTAGAGTCATCTAATCTAGATTACATGGTAATATACCGAACACACATGGCAGTTTGGTGTTGGTCATGTTTTGCCCTCGGGAGAGGTTTAGTCAACGGATCAGCCACATTCAGATCTGTGTGTACTTTGCAAATCTTTTATGTCCCCATCTTGGACATGTTCTCGAATAGCGTGAAAACGTAGCTTGATGTGCTTCAGCTTCTTGTGTGACCTTGGTTCTTGCGGATTGTCTATGGCACCCATGTTATCACAGTAGATTGACATTGGGTCCAGCGCACTAGGAACCACACCCAGATCTGTAATGAACTCTTTCATCCATATCGCTTCTTGTGAAGCCTCCGAAGCAGCCATGTATTCCGATTCAGTTGAAGATCTCGCCACAACGCTTTGCTTTGCACTCCTCCAGCTAACTGCTGCACCATTCAAAGTAAATACGTATCCAGATTGTGATTTAGAATCATCCGGATTGGTGTTCCAACTAGCATCGGTGTAACCATTAACAACAAGCTGTTCATCACCTCCATAAGAAAGAACCATATCCTTAGTTCTTCTCAAGTACTTAAGGATGTTTTTGATCGCTGTCCAATGATCCACTCCTGGATCACTTTGATATCTGCTAGTTCAACTAACAGCATATGCAATGTCGGGTCTAGTACATAGCATGGCATACATTAGAGATCCTATGGCTGAGGCATAGGGAGTCTTACTCATCCTTTCTCTATCTTCTGCCGTTATCGGACTTTGAGTTTTACTCAACGTCGTATTGGGCAACATGGGCAAGAACCCTTTCTTGCTATCTTCCATTCCAAACCTCTTTAGAACTTTGTCCAAATATGTACTTTGTGACAATGATATTAGGCGTCTCGATATATCTCTATAAATCTTTATGCCTAATATGTAAGCTGCTTCGCCAAGATATTTCATTGAAAAACTATTATTCAAATATTCTTTGACACTATTAAGAAGGTCTACATCATTCCCAATCAACAATATGTCATCTACATATAGTATTAAGAATGCTACAGAGCTCCCACTCACTTTCTTATAAATACAAGCTTCTCCATAAGTTTGTATAAATCCAAAACTTTTGATTACCTTATCAAAACGTTGATTCCAACTTCGGGATGCTTGCTTCAATCCATAGATGGACCGTTTGAAGTTTGCATACCTTTTTAGCATCTTTAGGATCGACAAAACCTTTAGGTTGCATCATATACAACTCTTCATCAATGTCTCCATTGAGGAATGCTGTTTTGACATCCATCTGCCATATCTCATAATCATAATATGCAGCGATTGCTAACATAATCCTCACAGACTTTAGCTTTGCTACCGGTGAGAAAGTCTCATTGTAGTCAACTCCTTGAATTTGTCGAAACCCTTTTGCGACAAGTCGAGCTTTATAGACAGTAACATTACCATCAGCATCTGTTTTCTTCTTGAAAATCCATTTGTTCTCGACAACCTTCTGGCCATCCGGTAAGTCCACCAAAGTCCATACTTGGTTTTCGTACATGGATCCAATCTCGGATTTCATGGCCTCTTGCCATTTATTGGAATCTGGGCTCATGATCGCTTCCTCATATGTCGCAGGGTCATCGGTGTTGTCCACCAACATGACACTCATAACGGGATCATACCAATCAGGAGTGGTACGAGTTCTCGTTGACCTGCGAGGCTCTGTAGCAACTACAACCGAAGTTTCATGATCATCATCATTAGCTTCTTCTCTTATTGGTGCAGGCACCACAGGAACTTCTTCTGGTGCTGCGCTACTCGCAAGTTCGAGAGAAGGTTCGACAACCTCGTCGAGTTCTACTTTCCTTCTAGTCACTTCTTTCGAGAGAAATTCCTTCTCTAGAAAGGATCCATTCTTGGCAATGAAGATTTTGCCTTCGGATCTATGATAGAAGGTATACCCAATAGTTTCCTTCGGGTATCCTATGAAGACGCATTTTCCGCTTTGGGTTCAAGCTTGTCCGGATGTAACTTCTTTAGATAGGCTTCGCAACCCCAAACTTTAAGGAACGACAATTTAGGTTTCTTCCCAAACCATAATTCATACGGTGTCGTTTCAACGGATTTAGATGGTGCCCTATTTAAAGTGAATGCGGCTGTTTCTAATGCATAACCCCAAAATGATAGCGGTAAATCTGTAAGTGACATCATAGAACGAACCATATCTAAGAGAGTTCGATTACGACGTTCAGACACACCATTACGCTGTGGTGTTCCTGGCGGTGTCAATTGTGAAAGTATTCCGTATTTCTTCAAATGCTCGCCAAACTCATAACTTAGATATTCACCTCCACGATCAGAACGTAGAAATTTAATCTTCTTGTTACATTGATTCTCTACCTCACTTTGAAATTCCTTAAACTTCTCGAAAGTTTCGGACTGATGTTTCATGAAATAGATATACCCATATCTACTCAAGTCATCCGTGAAGGTAAGAACATAACGATAACCACCGCACGATGCTACACTCATTGGACCACACACATTTGTATGTATGATTTCCAATAAGTCCGTAGCTCGCTCCATCATACCAGAAAATGGAGTCTTAGTCATTTTACCCATCAGACATGCTTCGCATCTTTCAAGTGATTCGAAATCAAGTGATTCAAGAAGTCCATCGGAATGGAGTTTCTTCATACGCTTCACTCCAATGTGACCAAGACGACAGTGCCACATATAGGTCGAGTTATCGCTCGATTTCAAACGTTTAGCCTCAATGTTATTAATATGTGTATTTCCACTATCGAGATTCAATAAGAATAGACCATCTATCAAAGGTGCATGTGCATAAAACATATTACTCATATAAATCGAGCAACCATTATTCTCGGACTTAAACAAGTAACCGTCTCTCAATACACAAGATCCCGATATAATGTTCATGCTTAACGCAGGCACCAAATAACAATTATTTAAGTCTAAAACTAATCCCGATGGTAGATGAAGGGGTAGCGTGCCGACCGCGATCACATCAACCTTTGATCCGTTTCCCACGCGCATTGTCACCTTGTTCTTCGCTAGCTTCCGTTTATTCTGCAGCACCTGTTTCGAGTTACAAATATGAGCAACCGAACCAGTATCAAATACCTAGGCACTGCTATGAGTACTAGTGAGATACACATCAATAACATGTATATCGGATATACCTTTCTTCTTGATGTTGTCGTTCTTCAAATCCGCCAAGTACTATGGGCAATTCCGCTTCCAGTGACCTTCTCCCTTGAAGTAAAAACACTCAGTATCAGGCTTAGGTCCAGCCTTGGTCTTCTTCGTCGGCGCGGTAACTTTCTTACCACCCTTCTTGAAGTGTCCCTTTTGCTTAGACTTGACTTTCTTGAATTTGGTGGTCTTATTGACCATCAACACTTGGTGCTCTTTCTTGATCTCCACTTCTGCAGATTTAAACATGGCAAAGAGTTCTGGCAACTGCTTGTTCATGTTTTGCATATTGTAGTTCATCACAAAGTTCTTGTAACTTGGTGGTAGTGATTGGAGGACACGATAAATCCCCAAAGCATTAGGAATCACTATACCCAAGCTTTGAAGTTTGTTTGTGTGCCCAGACATCTTAAGCACATGCTCACTGACGGAGCTGCCCTCTTCCATCTTGCAGTTAAAGAACTTTCCAGAAGCCTCATATCTCTCAATTGCCGCGTGAGTCTCAAAGATCAATTTGAGATCACGGACAATATCATGTGGGTCTGAATTCTCAAACCTTTTCTGAAGCTCTGATTCTAAACCATACAAGATAGCACACTGAACTGTGGAGTACTGAGTCTTCCGAGCAAGGTAAACATTCTTTACTTCGTCGGTAGCAGTAGCTGCAGGTGGGTCACCCAGCGGTGCATCCAGCACATAGGTCAAATTAACAGCTGTGAGGACAATCCTCAAATTGCGGAACCAATCCGCGAAGTTGCTTCCATTGTTTTTCAACTTTTCTTTCTCTAGGAATGCATTAAAATTGATGGCAGGGCCCGCCATTGATCTACAACATATTTGCAATAGTTTAGACTAAGTTTATGACAAATTGAGTTCTAATTAATATTTAAATTAATCTAGGTGAACTCCCACTCAAAACAATATCCCTCACATTGTTTTAGTGATCACACGAACCAAATCCACCACATCAACACCGATCATCACGAGAGTTGATGTAGCTTCAATGGCGAACAATCGACATGTTCATCATATCTACTATATGATTCATGCTTTACCTTTCGGTGATCCGTGTTCCGAGACTATGTCTGTACATGCTAGGCTCGTCAAGATCAAACCTTAGCTTCCGCATGAGCAAATCTGGCTTGCTCACGTTGTATACACTTGCGGAATCTAACACACCCGATCATCACGTGGTGCTTTGAAACAACAAGCTTTAGCAACGGTGCTTACTAAGGATGAACACTTTAGGACTTGAAATTCATGTGCATGAGGGATCATCTTATAATGCTACCGTCGTTAACTAAGCAATACAAGATGCATAAAGGATTAACATCACATGCAATTCATAATATGTGATATGATATGGCCTTTCCTCTTTGTGCTTCCGATCTCCATCTTCAAGCACGAACATGATCTCCATCATCACCGACATTGCATCAAGGTCCATGACGCTGCTCCATGGTTGTCGTCCACCGGCTTCAACTATTCCAACTACTTTGAATAGACACGCGGGTCTTAACAAAATTAAAGACAACCATATGGCTCCTGCCGGTTGCCAACTTACAATAAGGAACATTGCATACATCAAATATAATCACAATCATGGCCATATCACATCATAGCACACCCCTGCAAAACAAAGTTAGACGCCTCTACTTTCTTTGCATGTTTTACGTGGTTTGGGGCTTTCAATAAGTGTCGTTCTAACTTACGAACAAGAACCACAACATTGATACTAGTATTGTCAATCACCGTTGTAAATTGGATCTTAACTATGTTGGGAGAAACAGGCACCCGCAAAGCCACTTCTGCAATACAAGTTGCATGTCAAGCGTGGAGCAAGTCTCATGAACGATGTCATGTAAGGTTAGCCCGGGCCGCTTCATCCCACCATCCCGCAAGATGCAAAGTACACAAGAAGCAATCGACAACAAAAGCATCAACGCCCACAATGACCATTGTGTTCTACTCGTGCAACAGATCTACATATAGACACGGCTCTGATACCACTGTAGGCTTTCGTAGCATGGAAAACAAAAATTTTCTACCGCATACAAACAAACAAGCCAAGATCTATCTACTAGATTGTAGAAACGAGTCGATGGAATAACTCACCCTAGAAGATTCCAAAGTGTTTAACGAGAGCGGATTCTCGTGGGTGATGTAGTCGTACTCTTCCCGATCTCAAGATCGCGTAGATGATCCTTCCGGCGCTACGTTCCGGCAGCGCTCCCGCAGTCGGTCACACGTTCGGTACTCGACGAAGACCTTCCTCTCCCTTGTTCCAGCAGGCAGCGGAGGTTGTAGCACTCTCCTCGCAATTCTGGCAGCACAATGGCGTGGTACCGGAAGTAGAGGGGAGATCTCGCAGGGCTTCGCCTTAAGCCGGAGCGAGTATGGTGGACTATGAGAGAGCTCCTCGGTGATCTAGGGTTTAGACACACCAAGGAGGAGGTGCTAGGGCCGGCGGCTAGGGCTTGGGGTTGCCCAAGTCAGCGGCTAGGGGAGAAACCCTAGGCGGCGGCGGCTATGGTGGGCGGCGGCTAGGGTTTAGGTTTAGAGGGGGGGCAACTTGTGTGCTAGGAGGGGCAGCCCTGCCCCTCCTTTTATAGGTGGGAGGCGCCGCCCAAGGGGAGGGGAGTCCCTCCCCAAATCGGATCCCAAGTGGGCCGACGGTGGAGGGGAGGAACTCCTCCTCAAGTAGGTTTCCTACTTCCCCTCCACCTTCCAAAATAGTCGTTTGACTTTTCAAATTGGCCTTTGACTTTTTCAAACTAGGATTTAATTAAACCCTTTATTTTGTTCAGCGATGACACCTAGTACATGATGCAATCATTCCAACTTTATATGACACATTCATGTACCCTTTCCCTCCGGAGTGCCGGACATTCCGGAACCTTCTAGAACATTCCTGATGAAAACACCGGAACCATTCTCCAACCCCGAAAAAGGACTTTCCTTATATGAATCTTATTCTCCGGACCATTCCGGATCTCCTCGTGATATCACGGATCCCATCCGAGACTCCGAACAACATTCGGTCTCTTACTCATCATTCCATAACTACTCAAACAACGTCGAATCCTTAAGTGTGTCTCCCTACGGTTCGTGAATTATGCGGACATGATCGAGACACTTCTCCGAACAATAACCAATAGAGGAATCTGGAAATTCATATGGCTCCCACATATTTCTACGATTACTTTGCAATCGAATGAACCACTTACATACGATACCAATTTCCCTTTGTCTCACGATAGTTTACTTATCCGAGGTTATGATCGTCGGTATCTCTGCATACCTAGTTCAACCTCGTTACTAATAAGTACTCTTTTCTCGTTCCCGTGATATGTGATCCCTTGTGAGCCAGTCACATGCTTGCAAGCTAATTGGATGACATTCCACCGAGAGGGCCCAGAGTATATCTATCCGTCATATGGATGGACAAATCCCACTCTTGATCCTTGTGTCTCAACCAATACTTTCCGAACACTCAATGCCACCTTTATAGCCACCCTGTTACGGTGTGGTGTTTGATGTCATCAAAGCATCCTTCCGGTGAAGGTGATATGCATGATCTCATGGTCGAAGGAATTAGGTTACTATGTATCAGATAGCATATAGCAATTGAACTATTAAAATGACTTGATCTTTATGCTATGCTTATCTATAGGAGTATGTCCACCATATCATTCTCCTAACGATATGATCTTGTTGTTAATAACATCTCAATGTTCATGATAGGGAAACCATAATCATTTATTAACCAACAAGCTAGTATTATAAAGAGGCTTTACTAGGGACTCTATTTTAGTTTACAAATCACACAAGTATTAATGTTTCCTTGTTAATACTATTATAGCATGAATGTAAACATTTATCATAACACAAAGATATAATAATAACTACATTTATTATTGCCTCTAGGGCATATCTCCAACACGCACCAGCCAGTTGCACCAGCACAGAACAACGCTAGGAACAGGTATCCCCCGCCGAAAGGAGCACTGATGATCTAGAAGGGGCGCCCAACGAATAGGGTGCAGAAGAAAATCACTCGCCAAATCAGCTTGGCCGTAGCAACTCCACCCGCTATTCCTGAGTACCTCAGCGGATCGGAGTCCTGCATCACGTTCAGCCGTTCGGATCAACCCTGCCAGATCCCTCGTCCAGGTCATGCTGCCCTGGTGCTGGAGGTGCAGATCGAAGGTTTCGAGATGAGCCGCGTCTTCATGGATGGCGGCAGCGGCATCAACCTGATGTTCGCAAGCACTCTAGCAGCAATGCGGATCCCGTAGTGCAGCCTGGATCAATCAGACACAACATTCCACGGCATCGTCCTAGGAAAGGGCATATTCCCTCTGGGCAAAATTTGGCTTGATGTCATCTTCGGCAGGCCGGATAACTTCCGACTAGAGCGGCTCGAATTCGAAGTGGTGGACTGGCCATCACAGTACCACGCCGTGTGTGGCATTTGCAAGGTTCTTGGTCGTCCCACATTACACATACTTACTACTCAAGATGCCAGGACCAAAGGGCGTCATCACAGTCCACGGGAGCTTCACCCGATCAGACCAATGCGACAGGGATTTCAACAGAATCTCCTAGTCCTTCGGCATGCAAGACGAGCTCGTAAGGCTCCGTGAGGTGACGGATAACGGGGCACCCCCAGTCGCAAGGCAAAACGCACCCGACATGTCCTTCGACTCCACTATCAACACCAAAAAGGTGCAAGTCCATTCGACGGATGCCTCCAAGACGGCGCTGATCGCCAACGACCTCAACCCCGCATAGCAAGGCACGCTAGTCGAATTCCTCCGTGAGCGCTGGGAAATCTTCGCCTGGTGTCCCGCGGACATGCCAGGAGTTCCTAGGGAATTCGCCGAGCACGCACTCAACGTTTTTCCAGACACCAAGCCCGTCAAGTAGTCCATCCGGAGACTGTCCGAGCCACGGGCCGAAGCTATCGGCAAGGAATCAACAGACTACTCGCTGCAGACTTCATCAGGGAAATCAAAGAAAGCGAGTGGCTCGCAAATACAGTGATGGTCCCAAAGAAGGACACAGACATCCTACGGATGTGCGTGGATTTCACGTCGCTGAACAAGCACTGCCCAAAGGACCACTTCCCTCTTCCTCGGATCGACCAGATCATCGATTTGACTGCAGGATGCGAGAAACTCTCCTTCCTCGACGCCTACTCAGGCTACAACCAGATTCGACTCAAGGTCGAAGACCAGGAGAAAACGGCGTTTATCACACCGTTCGGAGTATTCTGCTACAACACAATGCCCTTCGGGCTAAAGAACGCAGGTGCCACGTACCAGCGATGCATGCAGGCATGCCTGAAGGACTAGATCGGTCGCAACGTCCAAGTCTATGTCGACGACATAGTCATAAAAACCAGGTAAGCAAAAACACTCATCGACGATCTCCGCGAGACGTTCGATAATCTCGACCGCTACAGGATCAAGCTCAACCCTGAAAAGTGCGCATTCGGCGTCCCATCAGGACAACTCCTTGGCTACTTCATCTCCCAGCGAGGGATCGAGGCGAACCCGAGGAAAATTCGGGCCATCATGGCAATAGAGAAACCAAAGAAGCTCAAGGGCGCCCAACAGCTCGCAGGGCGAATAGCGGCATTGAGCAGATTTATCAGCAGCATGGGCGAGAAGGCCCTGCCATTCTACCAGATGCTACACAAGGCAGATAAATTCGAATGGACGCCCGAAGCCGACGACGCATTCGAAAGTCTTAAACGACTACTCTCCACCTCGCCCGTTTTGGTCACACCAAAGGAGCGCGAGCCTCTGCTGCTATACATCGCAGCCACACACCAGGTGGTCAGCACCATGCTAGTGGTCGAACGACCCGAAGAAGGAAAAACCCACGGGGTACAACGCCCAATTTACTACCTCAGCGAGGTATTGACGACAAAAAAACAGAGGTACACTCACTACCAAAAACTCGCCTACGGCGTGTTCATGACGGCTCGTCGGTTGAGCCATTACTTCCAGGAGCATCAGGTGATGGTGGTCAACGAGGCACCTTTGAACAACATCCTGAACAACCCAGAGGCCACAGGACGCGTGTCCCTGTGGGGAATTGAGCTATCACCTCTAGACATCGTCTACGAGAAACGACTAGCAATCAAGTCGCAGGTCCTACCGGACTTCCTTGTACACTGGATGGAGCTGCGGCTGCCAGACACCCCAGACATGTCGCAGTCATGGACAATGCACTTCGATGGCTCCAAGCGTGAAGCCGGAGCAGGAGCTGGAGTCATACTGACCTCCCCGCAAGGCGACAAGATGAAGTATGTCCTTCGGATGAAATTCCGAGCTTCCAACAATGAGGCCGAATACGAAGCCCTCATCCACGGCATGAGGATGGCAAAAATCTACGGCGCAACGCGCCTGGTCATCTATGGTGACTCCAACCTCGTCATCCAATAGACGATGAATGAGTGCGACGCACACGCCGAAAACATGATAGCGTACCGCGCGCTCTACAACGCACTCGAAGGAGAATTCGACGGCTGCGAGCTTCGGCATGTTGGAAGAGAAAGTAACGAGGAGGCCGATAGACTCGCCAACATCGGCTCCACCTGCGCAAGGGTGCCACCAGGTGTGTTCCTCGAACAGATCTGTGTGCCATCCATCAAGCGAAAATTCCCCAAGGGATCACCTGAAGAAGCAGAACACTCGGGGGCTACGCTACCGGAAGGTCATGAAGGACCCGAGAAACTGGACATAGAGGTCGCTATGGTCAACCTGATGCAGGTGATGGCAGTCGAAGAAACATGGACACGACCATACCTCCAGTTCCTCATCAACGAAGAACTGCCTGACAGTCCGACAGATGCCCGGCGCATATCCCGCCGGTCGAAAGCTTTCACCATCATCAATGGCGAGCTGTACAAGCGCAGTATTACGGGTGTACTACAAAGATGCGTCACCATCGGTGATGGGAAAACCATCCTCTGAGACATCCACGAGGGCATCTGCGGCCATCACGCAAGCAACCGCTCCCTTGTCGCCAAAGCTCTACGAGCTGGATTCTACTGGCCAACGACCATGAGCGATGCAAAGGACATCGTCCGAAGATGCAAGGGGTGCCAAAGGTTCGCCGACAAACCACACGCACCCGGATCAGAGCTCAGGCCCATACCTATAGCCTGGCCCTTCGCCCAATGGGGCCTCGACATGATCGGCAAACTGCCAAAGTCCTCGAAAGGGGGGCACGTTTACCTCTTGGTCATAGTCGATAAATTCACCAAGTGGGTCGAGGCCATGCCGGTTACCAACCAAAAGGGAAAGACCGCCGTCAAGTTCTTCGAGTCCATTGTCTACAGGTTCGGCGTACCGCACAACATCATTACCGACAATGGATCAAACTTCATCTCCAAAGAATTCCAAGACTTCTCCAAAGAATTCCAAGACAGTGGCTCACCCGCAAACGAACGGGCAGGTCGAAAAGGCCAACGGCCTAATCGGCGCTGGTATCAAGAAGTGCCTCATGAGCCCACTCGAACGAAAGGCCGGAGCCTGAACGAAAGACCTGCCATCTGTCCTATGGAGTTTGCGTACTACGCCAAACATCTCCACCGACTACACACCGTTCTTCATGGTGCATGGAGCCGAAGCCGTTCTACCAGCCGAAGTACGCCACCAGGCCCCCCGGGTCGTCGCTTACAGCGAAGCCGAATCCACGGCTGCACTCGAAGACGCCGTCGACACACTCGACGAAGCAAGAGACGTAGCAGCAGCTCGATCAACGGTGTACCAGCAGAGTCTCCGCAACTACCACAACCGCCGGCTTCAGGTTCGTCGAAGGAGACCTCGTCTTGCGACTCAAGCAAGAGCGACCGAAGAAATTCGAGTCACCATGGGAAGGACCCTACATCATCACCGAGGTCATCCCAGGTGGCGCCTATCGCCTCAAGCACGTGGAGTCTGGAGTCGTATACTCCAACCCATGGAACATCAGCCGAACAATGTACTTCCTCCATTACGATATAAATAAAGCTAAGTGTCTCGCCCCAAAATTTCGTTCGCTATTTGCAACTTTTACTTTATGCTACAAACGCACTCGGGGGCTCCCCACATCACGATTTCATCGACTGAGGATCACACGTGTACACCTGAGTAGCTGACAACGTCAGGCAAACGAAAAGGACACGTACTCAAATAAAGCACTGCGTGCTCACAACAAGCAAACCTTTACAACAAAGGGCACAACACGCCCAGTCGAAATATACAAAATTTACATCTATCTCTTTTACAGGTACTACCTATTCTGAAGAATAACTTGAGCACGCTGCTCAAACAAATCTACGACCTGTTCGGCATACTGCCTTACAGCCGCATAATGCGGACGCATATCCCACTCGCCACCATCCGGCCGAAGAGGTGGCCCAACCGCTACAATAGACAGATCTACATCAGGTCGATGCAGCCTAACAAGGGACAATGCAGCCTTCACCCCTGCGATGAGCTGCTGCCTCACCAGTTCCTGGACACGAGTCACGCTCCGAAGTCTAGACAGAAGGCCGGACAGGGATGTTGGCACATCATCCAGGGGAAACATCACATGCAGAACCGACGAGAGCGAAGTCTGCACTTGGCGAAGCACCCGCGATACTTGGTGGACGCGATCCTGCACCGTTGCCAGAGCCATGGCACGGTCACAATCCATCCAGAAGAAGCCGCCAACTTCCATGTCTTGTTGAGTCAAACAATTGACCCGAACAGCGACACGTTCCTTCTCCTCCCTCGGAGCAAGGTTAGCACCTGCGACACTCGAACAAAATAAGACGCAAGGCCAGCAGGCGCATCCGAAAAACTGAGCTGCAGCTCGAAACAAAGAACAACTTACATTGAAGCTGATCAGACAGTCGAAGCAGTTCCGCCATCAAGTACTCCTCTCTGGCTGCACCGCGATCTGCCTTGGACTTCCAAACATCGGCGTGACCACGCACCCCAAGCAACTCCCTCTCAAGACTACGAACACAGTCTCGAAGAAAAGTAAGCTGTGAGGAATCATCCAAAGATGGCCGCAGTCGCGCTGCAGGCGAGGTGTCAACGGGGTCAGCACCCGAAGGAACCTAGAGCAGCAGAAAAGCAAAGGACATAAACATTCAGACAGAAAAGAGCACAACTCAACAAAATTCATTAAGCATATAAAGGCCACTACGTGGCATAATGATTTCGCTCCTCAACATAATTACAGCAAAAGAAGACTACAAACTATCCTACAGCTACAACGCCTAAGATGCGACACCCTGAGTAGCCTCAGAGCCGGACTGCCTCGCCTTGGTTTCCCCCTGTTGCCGCAGCGCATACTCGGACAGCAGATCAATGAGCTTCGGCCCATATTGCTTGCAGCGAGCAGAGTAGGTAGCAAAAGCTACCTCGGATCCATCCACTGTCGTCGGCATCCGGGAGGTGATCTAGGGAAGGTCCAGCTCCGCTCCAGCCGCCAAGGCCATCGCCAGCCCGACGGACACGCCGATGCCCTTCTGCTTGCGCTTGTACGCCGCAAGCGCCTCGGCTGACAAGGCCTCCGCCAGGGCATCAACATCATCAAGGGCCGCGCCCTTGGGGACAAGCTCCTTGTAGAAGCAGCCAAGGACCTCCTTCGCCTTGGCAAGGGAGCTGACGACGGTGCTGCAGCAATCTTCGACCGCTGCAGTACCATCATCCAGAGCACTCCCGTGCTCAAGAGCGCCGCGGTCAAACTCGATGCCTGCGGCATCTGAGAAAAAAAAGAGGACTGAAGAAAGTAACACAGAATAAAGACAAGAAAACAAAAAGAAAAGAGCAAAAATAAGGTACTCACCCGATACAGCCTTGACAGCAGCCATGAGCTTGCCTGCCACCTCTCTTTCACGCGCATTCGCAGAAGTGGCAAGCTGCTCCTCGCGGTCCGTGGCCTCCCGCTGCAGACGCTCCTTAGCTTCGGCTGCCTCGGCCAGCTCCAGCTCAAGGCGCTCTTTCGCACCGATGGCGGCCTCGGCCTTCTTCTCCGATTGACCAAGGCTCTTCTTGAGAGCGTCAATCTCACGGAGAGAAGTATTATGCTCCTCTACATTCAAAACAAGCAAGCGTCAGAAAGAAAGACAGGAATAAAGGAAAGAAGTACCAAAAGCATGCGGGTACCTTGAAGCTGTTGGAGGTTGGCCTCCAGCACCAGGTGCTCCTGCTCCAGTCGCTTGGCATCCTGCACAAAAGGTTGCCGGACAAAGAACTACTAGTAAGGAAAAGGACTTGGGGGCTGCGCCCAACACGAAGGAATAAAAGCAAAATTCACACACGAAAACGCTTGGGGGCTCCCCCAAGATTCGAAGAAAGAACAAGACAAGAAATTTTTTCAGACGCCCGGGGGATCCCCCCGTGGCAGGAAACAGAGGTACTTACATGCTCTGATGGCGACTCCAAAGGCCCGCTCGCAGCCTTCTGAGGCGCAACCACCTGAGCCCCTGGCGGAGAATGGACCGGCGTAGCACCCTCAGAGGTCCAGGGAGCTCAGGTCGAAGACAGGAGGAGTCCTTCGGGCCCTCTTCTCCCCCTTCTTCTCCCCCTTCTTCTCTTCCTTCTTCTCTTCCTTCTTTTCTTCCTTCTTACGCTTCGCTGGCGGATGCGGCGCCACAGCTCGCATGGGAAGAGCAGGAATAAGAGAGGAAGAACCTCCATGCCCGTCACTGTGACGCTCAAGGCACAGAGGGTTCCTGGGAGTCGGAGGAGTCGATGCATCCGAAGATTTGCTGGAGCTCCGCGATCGTTTACGAGTATGGTCCTCGCTCGACTCGTTGGCCTCTTCAGCCGGCTATCATGCCGAAGGCAGTTCGGACACGGAATCCACCACGTCATTATCCGGAGCATCCAGAAATAATTCGGGCAGTGGCGGCACCATGCCCGGCAGCTTGAAGCTCGGCAAAAAAGAAGAGACTTTGTTAGCAAACAAAGGAAAATAAATACGCAGTCGACAAAAAGCGCTACGCGCACGAATCTACACCTGTGGAACATCCAGCGTCGAAGAAAATGGCGGAGTCAGCGACTTCCCTAGGATATCCTTTCCAGCCTTGTACTTCAACAGCGTACGAAGGGACTTGTCGAGATCACCCTGGGAAAGCTTTTCGGCCAAAACTCTCGTCGGATCACGGCGCCCAGCATAAAGAAACATCGGGTGCGCCCTAGCCTGGAGAGGCTGCACTCGACGCTCGAGAAACGTGCGGATAATATCCACGCCGTTCACTTCCTTCTCAGGAGTCAACTGGAGATCCTCCACCCGACGGTAAAGGGCCTCTATCTCCGCTGACTCGCCATCCAAGATCTGGTATTTCCAGGACCTCTTCGGCTCGATTATCTGGGATGAGTCGAAAGGAGCAAGACCAAATTGCTGCCCAGCCACTGTGGAGTCGCGAATGTAAAACCATCGCCTCCGCCAGTACTGGACAGATTCAGACATAGAGAAAGAAAAGAAAAGGATATTGGCCTTGAGGGAGATGATGCAACCCCCAATGGGATACACACCATCCGAGCCGAATTGTCTCTTCATGGAATAGAGTTTCTGGAAGAGGCCAAAGTGCGTCTCAATGCCGAGCCAGCACTCGCAGAAAGTGATGAAATAAGCAATGTGAAGAAGAGAATTGGGCGAAAGATGATGCAGTTGGATGCCATAGAGAAAGAGCAGCCCACGAAGGAAGTCGTGGACTGGGAAGGAAAACCCATGAATAACGAAGGCAAGAAACATAACCCGATACCCAGCGGGGGGACGGGGGATTACCTCGTTGCCAGGGAGTCTGACGGCCTCCCTATCCTGCAGGATCAAGCCCTGCTCGCGAAGCCTGCGGAGATCACTCTCCTGCGTCTCTAATCGCCGCCAACCACTGTCGATGACACAGGTGGTGGTAGCGCCTTTCTTCCCTCCGGCGGCGCTGGTACCAACCGCAGATGACGATTTCTTCATTTTCCCCATCGCGCTCCGGCGGCACTGGCGGTGAGAGTGCAGAAGGGAAGAAGGAAAGGTGGAAGAATATCACAGCGCGCAGCAAGAACCTCTAGAGCACAAGGAGGCAGTGAAAACAAGAGTAGATGCGGTGAAAACAAACTGTAGCTTTCCCCAATGATTATAACGGCGAAGACGACACACGACAACCGTCCATCAAGAAGACCTAACGCCAACGGCAGATCTGGCCATACACGTGTCAGCATCACAACGAACCGTCGTTACCACGCCGTCCACTACGCGCGGAAATCGAGGCGACGCCGTAATTATCTCCACGCCACGCGTGACCGGTCAATTCAAGGTCAGCAAGTGGGACCCACGTTCGTCCAGTCAAGTCATCTCTGGCGTAGCAGACGCTTGAGGTCATTGATCATCAGCACTGACGTCATCAAAATCTATACTAACAACAACTACAATTCTTCGGCTTCAAAGCTAAGAGTACTCACTCGAATCTACGATTCGACTAAATACTCGGGGGCTACTCCTATCAGGAGCGCAGGCCGCGCACCCGAAAGATGAATAACAGCGAACTATTTCTTCGAGTCCTACGTCGAGTCTACGACTCCACTACGGACTCGGAGGCTACTCCCATATGCAGGATGGATTTAAGCATCCGAAATTTTTTGTGTCCTACGGACTTAACACTAAACAAGCGCCTGAATAAAAGTCCTCGCTCGAGTCTACGACTCGAACAGACAATCGGGGGCTACTCCCATAGGGAGCACTGGTCGCGCATCCTATGAATTCTTCGACTGCGATCTTTCGGATCAAGCACGCAAAAACTTTTCGGCAACTCTGCCCCAATAAGACGCTAAGTGAGCAACGTTTCTCCTTGGTCACCCGAAACACCTCCGCGGTGATAAACATTCGGATGCTGTGTCTGCGACACAAAGATAAGACCTACATATATCATCTGATGGCCTGGCAACGCATACGACTGCGCTCTGCTACTATAAACCCGTGCCAGCAGGCGCGATGAAAAATCCCGACGGATGCGTTGGGTACACCAATTAAAATCACTGGAATTCCACTCCTGTAAGTCCTCCGCGGCCTGAGTCGAATTACGCCAGCATATGTTCCAGGTCCGAGTTGAGGGACTCGAACCTGAAGAAGATCGTGTTGTTTCGTCCTAAGACAGTTAAATGACCCCGATCCGTCGGGTGATTCAGGCACACGCATCAACAATCCCTACACACATACTATTAATACATAGTTGCACCCGAAGGATTGAAGAGTCCTCAGCGTGATCACTCGGGGGCTACTGACATGGTTATACCCTATGGGTACGTGATCTCAGCATACCTGGTCCAGCCCAAGAAAGGCCCACGGCAGATGTACGCCGGCCCATGAAGATTTTCGGGTGGCCAAGGCCCATGACGCCTTCGGATCCTTGAAGAGCAAGACTAGCGTAGATAGGAAATTCAAAGGGGTAAACCCTAGAACTTATAACCGACTAGGTCGATGCCCGGGACCTGCCTGAGTCTATATAAAGGCTAGGAGGGCACGACCTAGATCTCTCTCTCATACTCTCGCATAAACACCTCCACGCCAGATTGCATCTGCACACCCCTGTAACCTTCGGTTCCGCCGTAATCAAGAGCAGACAAGCAGGAGTAGGATTTTCCCTCCGGGGGCCTGAACCTGGGTAAACCTTGTGGCCCCGTGTTGCTTGTTTGCTAACCGTTCCACGATCTCCAGCATCTCCATCTTCTCCAAAACCCAAGTCCATAACAATGGGCATTGATGAGATCAAACCTCGTCAGTGATTCCCGTAGGCGAGTTGATGTGGACGTCGGACGGAACCCTCCATGATTGCAACCTTGCCAGTGGCGCTGCGCGGAAAGCTCCGGACGGTGACCAAACCTCTCACTGAAAAGGTCGAGGATACGTGCGTTGGGAGGAGACAGGAACCACCGCGGTGAGGCAAGGGGTCTGCTCCTCCGGTGACCACGCGCACGTACTCTCCACTTCAATCCAACGGAGAAACACGAGGAAGAGGACAGTGTCGAGGTCCTCCACCGCGCCGCCACCCGCCTCGAGAAGGAGAGGACAACTCTGAGCCGCCTCGGGAGAGAGACAATGACCAGAGAGGGAGAAGAGGAGAGGACAGTAGTGCGGCATCCAGCGGCGGGGCGCAGCTGACCAGTGCATAGTGTAGGGCCTCCTTGATGGATTCGATGACCTTCCCCGGGCAGCCTTGGAGAGGGGAAGAGGCGTGATGGGGTTGGATAAGAGAAAACATGACTCTTCCAGCGTGTACCGGTGATAGCTGATCAACGTGGATTGCTGTGTACCGGTGGCAGCGGAAAACGTGGCAACATACGTGTGAGGCAACCGGGAGACGGGCAACAGCCTAACTCGGCATACACGGCTACCGCGCAATGACCGGACAACCCCATAGGAAACGGGCAGTCAGTCGTCACTACAGGAGAAGATGAATACGCCAACGGCCGGGTCCCGTCGGCGTAGGCCCTAAATACCGTAGGCGTTGGCTGGCCCGACGGCTGCCGTCGGGTATGGCCGTCGGCGTACAGCCCCGTAGGCGTAGCCTCTCCTCCCGTCGGCGTAGAAAAGCCGTCGGCGTATATAGCTAAAGTCGTCGGCGTAGACCATATGGGGCCCACCTAGATGACTAACGGCCGTTTGGCTATGCCGACGGCTTTACCGTCGGCCTAGATTTTTTCAACTTTTTTTTCCAATTTTTTTTCAATTTTTTTTTTCATTTTTTTTTCAATTTTTTTTTCAATTTTTTTTAACATTTTTGTATTGTTTAACTTGTTAATCTCACATGGACATTTTTACTTCTAAGTATACTTAGTCTCAAGTCAAATTGCACAATTAGTCAAACTTCCCAACCGGTCACCCATCCTAATACTACTTCAGCCCCAGCACACTTAACTTTTTCGTTCCTTCCACATGAGCTTCCAACAAAGAAACTAGAACTTGTTGTGAATATTATCATATCAAACCTATTAACCATTACACTATAATGTTAGACATATTTGTTTTTTTACATTCCATACAATTTTTTGAGTAAACAACAATAAATAAGTAATAATAATCTTGAATTCAAATAAAAATAAAATAAATTTTATTTATTTTGCTTTTTTATTTAAATTTGAATAATTCATATCTATAAATCCGTAAATCACAATTCGACAAATAATATATCCAAATCGATCAGAAAAATGAGAGGAATCCAAATATGACATCCCTATCATCTATTTAATTATATATCAGAAATTTTAAATATTAGACCAACTGAAACTATGTCAAGATTCATGAAACACCACGTTTTTGGCACTCGAAAAATAAAAAATGGCTTCTGGTGCGACGAAAAGGAAAACTTCCTCCTGCAACATTGTTCGCCATCCCATGATATACACGAGTGCGTAATATGGGCACATTAGCGCAAACTATATCACGATTCTAGCAATAACATTGGTCATTTGATCTGAAATCCAGAAAACCTCGATTGAGATAGGTCATTTTGTGAAGGTTTTTTTGAGACACGATAAATATATCAAGTTTTATATTTTTCCGTGCAACTATGTCACATAATATGACACCACGCGAAGGTTTTGCATTGTTTCGATCGTTTTTGAAATTTTTATGCCCGTTTCAAACTATCGTCAAACTTTCTAAATCGAGGGGCATGAAAATTCTTAGCTCGGGGCTGAGCCTCACTAAACTTACATTAGATATCTGATGAAATAGCATATTGTGAACCTAAAAATGATTTTTGCAAAAAATAATGAGCATCATATCATGTACATGTAGTTTAAATCTAACTCATTTCCTACTGATTCGGCAGGAATTTGTCTTTTTCACGAGGGGTGGACGAAAAGGTTTGAGATACCCCGGTTGGTAAATTGTCCATTCAATATGGTCTAGTATTTTTAAAAAATATGGTATTATCATTTTGAAACTTTCATTTGGTGGTTGCTTCACAAAAACACCCCGTTTTTTGCACTCGGAAAATGAAAAATGGCTTTTTGGTGTGACGAAAAGGAAAACTTCCTCCTGCAACATTGTTCCCCATCCCATGATACACAGCGTGCATAATATGGGCACATTATCGCAAACTATACCGTGATTCTAGCAATAACATTGGTCATTTGACCTGAAATCCAAAAAACCTCGGTTGAGATAGGTCATTTTGTGAAGGTTTTTTTGAGACACAATCAATATACCAAGTTTTATATTTTTCTGTGCAACTATGTCACATAATATGACACCACGCGAAGGTTTTGCATTATTTCGATCGTTTTTGAAATTTTTATGCCCGTTTCAAACTATCGTCAAACTTTCTAAATCGAGGGGCATGCAAATTCTTAGCTCGGGGCTGAGCCTCACTAAACTTACACTAGATATCTGATGAAATAGCATATTGTGAACTTAAAAATGATTTTTGCAAAAAATCATAAGCATCATATCATGTACATGTAGTTTAAATCTAACTCATTTCCTACTGATTCGGCATGAATTTGTCTTTTTTACGAGGGGTGAACGAAAAGGTTTGAGATATCCCGGTTGGGAAATTGTCCATTCAATATGGTCTAGTGTTTTTAAAAAATGTGGTATTATCATTTTGAAACTTTCATTTGGTGGTTGCTTCACAAAAACACCCCGTTTTTTGCACTCGGAAAATGAAAAATGGCTTTTCGGTGCGACGAAAAGGAAAACTTCCTCCTGCAACATTGTTCGCCATCCCATGATACACATGCGTGCATAATATGGGCACATTATTGCAAACTATACCGTGATTCTAGCAATAATATTGGTCATTTGACCTGAAATCCAAAAAACCTCGATTGAGATAGATCATTTTGTGAAGGTTTTTTTGAGACACAATCAATATACCAAGTTTGTTATTTTTCCATGCAACTATGTCAGATAATATGACACCAAGCGAAGGTTTTGTATTGTTTCGATCGTTTTTTATGCCCATTTCAAACTATCGTCAAACTTCCTAAATCGAGGGGCATGGTGATTCTTAGCTCGGGGACGAGTCTCACTAAACTTGCATTAGATCTCTGATGAAATAGAATATTGTGAACCTAAAAATGATTTTTACAAAAAATCATGAACAATATATCATGTACCTGTAGTTCAAATCTAACTCATTTCCTACCGATTTAGCAGAAATTTGTCTTTTTCAGGAGAGGTGAACGGAAAGGTTTGAGATTCCTAGGTTGGGAAATTGTCCATTCAATATGGTCTAGTATTTTGGAAAAATGTGGTATTATCATTTTGAAACTTTCTTTTGGTGGTTGCTTCATAAAAACACCCCGTTTTTTGCACTCGGAAAATAAAAAATGGCTTTTTGGTGCGACGAAAAGGAAAACTGCCTCCTGCAACATTGTTCACCATCCCATGATACACATGCATGGACAATATGAACACATTATCGCAAACTATACCGCGATTCTAGCAATAACATTGGTCATTTGACCTGAAATCTAGAAAACCTCGATTGAGATAGGCCATTTTGTGAAGGTTTTTTTAAGACTCAATGAATATACCAAGTCTGGTATTTTTCCATGGAACTATGTCATATAATATGACACCACACAAAGGTTTTGCATTGTTTCGATCGTTTTTTAATTTTTTATGTCCATTTCAAACTATCATCAAACTTCCTAAATCGAGGGGCATGATGATTCTTAGCTCGGGGACGAGTCTCACTAAACTTGCATTAGATCTCTGATGAAATAGCATATTGTGAACCTAAAAATGATTTTTACAAAAAATTATGAGCAATATATCAGGTACATGTAGTTCAAATCTAACTCATTTCCTGCCGATTCAGCAGGAATTCTCTTTGATATAGGTAGACTTGACGCCGTTGCTCAAATCTAGCTTTGTCGTCGGCATAGACTTGATAAGAGACTTTACAAAAAATCGGTCGCTCTTTGATATAGGTAGTAAGGGATTTTGGGAGGGTTTAAATCATCTTCATAATGGGAGGCCGGTGGGCAATACTTTCATGGTAGAAATATGATACCTAGAATTGCATATTTTTGTATGTCTATACTCTTGGCTTGATCCAAGACGCATATAACTCAAAATAGTGTAATAAGTTACATGTGTAATCCATTTTGCTTGATAATTTGTTCATGGAAACAAGTTCTGATGGCATTGCATGGACTGTATATATTGACATATCATGTAGAGGTTACATACCACCAGAATGTTTTATAGATAAAAGTAGGCATCATGTTACGTACCTGAGGCTCTTAGTCTGCCTGGGATTCTCTTTGTAAAACCGGAGGACTGTAGGGTGCTTTCTAGTTTGTCTAGATTTCCTTGTAATGTGTAAATCCACCGCTTGTAAGTCTTTCAGAACCCTTGGCTTGTTAATTGTAAAAAAATACTGCACTGGTTTGCGACCACGTATCTACATCAATCTTTACAGTTCAAGTGTTATTATGTTATCCTAAACTAATTCACGCAAACAAAATAAATAATGCATGATTAATCTTGGCAAGTTATGTCCACCTTTGCATAACAAAGCCATTAAACGGTAGTGCTCAAGAAGCAAGACATTATAGTCAATACATATACAAGACGAAAAGAAAGAAGCGAATATGATGAGGTCAACAGAATTCGGTGGGAAATACAGTGTGTGTGGTGCTGCTTCACAAATATGCAGCAAGAAGAAGTTCGCATAAAAACATTTCAAAGGGAAGGTTGACCCCCCCCCCCCCCCCTCGGAGCGGGTAATAGAAGGCATATTTTTATTTAATTATATGTGATGTTTCATTTCTCATAACACATCCAAGGACAGCTGTTATGGCTCCATGCGCCATACTCGGCCAGCATGGGTGTAGCCACAAGTATGCATAGTAGGAGCACCAACACGGTCTTCAATGATATTATTGCTCTTATTTTTATCAGTTGTGTATATGGATCTTCTTCTCCATACGCTTTATATATAGCTAGAGGGTTAAAGAGGTGTAAGGAAACCGATATAATGTTTTTTGGCGGGCTATTAAACATTGTGACTACAACCCATAGTTTGTTAATCTCTCTACTAAAAAGTTAGAATGGTTACCATATGGACAAAATTAGCTACATCCCTTGTCCACATATATGGCAAGGGAAATGCAAGAGATCCACGGAACGGACATAAAACCCTAGCTGTCCATCATCCCATCTGCAGGAGTATCTTGTGGGCATGTATATATTATGTGTGCTCATATGTCACAATTAATATTTTTCAACTTCCAGATGTAGACTGCGAGGGCGAGCTTGTCTTGACAGATGCACCACAAAGGTCACTCTGCTTTGAATATCTACCTAAAGGGAGACTTGATAAACAAATCATAGTTAGGATAATGAGGCAGGTAGTTGGTTCCAGAATTAATGTATTTAGTGTTCAATGACTTAGTACTTCAAGCACCGAAACCCGAAACCAAATTTCTTCTCTCCCATTTTGTATATGCACCTCAAGGACATGAATGGACAAAGAAAATAAGAGATGTGGCCTGTCCAAATTGATGTGATCTAGGACGAAGAATGCCATACCAGGTTGCGCCAAATTAAGAGATGTGGCCAAGGCCAAAGAAAGAAAAATAAGGATATATGAGATGCATACAATTAACCATTTTATTCATGATGTATATATCTCGCATAGACACATACATCATTAAGGAGCAGATTCACGACACAACATAGTAGCTCCTCATTCGCCCAATTGACTAGGCATTCGGATATGTATGTGGCCTAGGTGCAAACATATGCTTGTTGTCCCCCTGCATCAATGATGATGGGTAGCCTGCAGACCGCCAGGACACTTTCCGCCGTGACCTCCATCACATTCCTTCGGCAGCCTAGGAACACCTCCCTCGCCGCATGTCCCTTCTGCACGCCAAGTTCCCTATACATGTCAATCATCATGCTACTGATGGCTCGGCATCTACACCAGTCGGTGTACTTGGCGACCTGCTGGCAGCAGTTCCTTAGGACAGCCTCGGGCACCGGAGCACCCATGCACTGGAGCTTCATAAGTGCCTTGCAGGCCGGGACTGGGTCCGTCGGAGCTCATAACACATCCAAGGACGACTGTTATCGCTCTCTGTGTCGTACTCGTCTGCCATGGGTGTCGCCACGAGCATGCATAGTAGGAACATAGAGAAACGGTCTTCATTGACATTGTTCCGTTTTAGCACTATATATCTTATTCGGTTGTGTATATGGATCTTCATCTCTGGACAGTTTATATAGCTATAGAAAGCTAAAGAGATGTAAGAAACCGACATAAGTTGTTCATCATTTTACATCGGTAGTCCTAGCTTGCACTTCATCGTCCTTGATCTACTGTCGTGAGGTATTTTGGCATGCATTGATACATTGTGATACAACCCATAGTTTTTTAGTCTCACCACTATAAAGTTAGGATGGTTACAAAATTTGCTACATCCTTGGTCCATATATATGACAAGGGAAACGCATAAAGGACCGCCGAATGGAATAAAACCCTAGTTGTCCATCGTCCCATCTGCATGAGTGGCTTGTGGGCTTGTATGTATTCAGTATGCCGACACGCCAAAATTAATTTTATTCCAACTTCCAAGTGTGCCATGTGGATCTGTTCGCATAATTGGCAGCTTTCAAAGAGCTTAGTAAACCCAGAATTAATTCATGAGATCCTACCACAATCCTCAATTAGTTGACTACATTTTTTTGGCAAAAATTAGTTGACTATATTGTGTCCAAGCGGTTTTAGTCCATCGGACACATCTCCATGGCCACCATGGCTATTCCCGAGGTTGATCTTCGCCTTTCTGATACAGTGTGTCGACATCTCCGTGATTCATATGCGAATCAAAGAGAGTCGAAGGCTACAGGGGAGAAGCCTTCCGATCTTCCTAATAAAGTATGCGGTCCTAATACTTACCTAGCATCATGACAACGATCTGAATGATCGGTCCTCCTCGATCTGGTCGTCGACGTGTTTTGGAACTACTTCTAGAGGTCTTCACGGATTGGTGCAATGCCTCTAGATCCGTTTTGGATATAACCCGGTCGTGCATGCCATATTATCCTGCACGGCTTCATGAGGGTGTGGCGCGAAGCTCCGCAGTTTATTGACACTGTGATATGTCAATATCTCGATTTCATGATGTAGACAGTGGTGGAGAAGGTTGATGGTGGCGGAGATTTGAGGTCCAGTAATAGAAGAGGGGGACTTGGAGGCGATGGGGACTTTGCTTCATAGGCTAATGTTCTGGTTTGGCTTGTGTGGGATTTTCCCGTACACTCTAGACAAGTTACGTATGAGTCTGGTGATTGATAACTTTCAGGAGCATCAACGGCAAGTGGGAGCGGCGACACCAGAGGATTTCATTTTTGGTGGTTCTCCTCGAGTGGATAGTCATGACTTTATGAGTGAAAACCTAACGTCTGACCTCCATTGGTTGTGCACAATTATCTTGCTAAAGGTATTGTTTTGAGAGCTCTTCTCGCCAAGACCTTCGATCGGGCGACGCCGGCGTTTCTACATTGTTTCCTTCTTGGAGGTGTCGTTTCTGTAAAACTTTTTTTGTATTCTGAGTGTTGTCTTTGGTGATGGTTTTTGTGCTCCTGCTAAGAGGAGTTGACCATTATGTCGGGAACTTTATTTTTTCTTTTTTGTTTTCCTTTTCAGGCTGTGTGCATCCTGAATGTCTTTTGTGACATTTTGTTGGTGAGATACTGGGTGTAATTGTATTTTCATGATATTAATTTATTCTATGTTCTTGGAAAAAGTCATCTTTATCTACCACTAGGTAGGAATGCAATTCCCAGATATTTGAATTGAATTTGGCTACTAGTTTATGAAAACCAAACCGATAGCATGTCAACGTTTTGTTTTTAACACAAGAAAATGTTAAGTAGTAGTATCACACAAGGAAGAAATGTATTATGTTTAAAAGCATCCATCACAGATCTATGCAGCAAGATATCATGGAGCAGAGCACACAACATTCTATTTCTAGGCATCAATGGAACTAGATGGAGAAGTGTGCTTCACCGCGCGTCTATGTTGCGTTCTAACAACATGCGAGGTTGACGTGATACCATGTGTTTTCAAAGGAGTTTGGTCATTGATTTAAAAACTTATAGTGTGGTTTTGACCGATCCGAACACTGCATAATCATGCATTCATTCAGCCCTGTGACCGCATTGATTATCTATACCAAAAAAACTACATGTTTAAATAGAGAACAGAGGAACTTTCATTTACACATCAGGAAAATCATGCAAGCATGTATAATAGCAGCAGAGAAAGTGACGTATGTATGTATGCCCTACGGATACCTAATATTGCCCTATCCCTTCTAGCCCAGCAGGAGCCCACATGATGATCCACTCCTCATGACGAAGCCTAGGAAGAATTTGGATGACCCAGGCCCATGAAGGAGGTGATTCTTTGGAGGATACGGTCATCTTTAGATAGAAAGTTTAAATAGCAAACCCTAATTTGTAACCAACTCGGTCTTATTCAAAGACCTGACCTACCCATATAAAGGACAGGAGGGCACAACGAGGAGGACAATCTGAACCCTAGCGTACACACCCGCTAGATCTCATTTGTGCACCCCTGTAATCATTGTTTTTACCGTCAATCAAGAGCAGACAAGCAGGAGTAGGTTTTCCCTCCGGGGGCTTGAACCTGGGTAAATGTCGTGTCTTGTGTTGCTTATCTGTTAGCCGAACACGATCTCCAATGCATCCCTCTTTCCTCAAACCCAAGTCCATAACAATGGGCATTGATGAGTTTAACCCTCGTCAATTGACGCCGTCTATGGGAACTAGCAGCATTTATGTTGTGATCGTGACAGCCCCATCACCTGCGATCGTCAACTCAACAGCGTCAGAGAACCATCTCCTCTTTGGCACCATCGACTTCACCGTTCACTCGCCGACAACACACCCGGCCTTTGACTCGAAAGGAGACGGAGTCGACATGATGATCGGGAGCCTATGCTTCCAGGTCGGTAAGATCGGCACTCTTCGTCTCACTAAGCGGGCGACTGATGGCTGCAAGTGCACATATCGTTTGTAGATAGTTTTAAAGTTAATATGTCGATCCCACAGTGTCACATCCCAAGATTTTCCAAATCTTGTAATGTGAAAAATAAATAAACAAAATAAATAATTGTTGAATTTTAGGGTGAAAAGAAACTTTTGTTTCTAAATGGAAACTTAAAATCCCATCTTGAACAAACTTTAATTAAAGTTTGAATTCAACAAAATCCAAATCAAGAGAAATGCATTCCTCATGAAATGCATCTGGAAATTTAAACACTTGGAAAAAATAAATCCAAACCCTAAACCCTAATGGAATAAAATCATTTCCAAGTTATCTCCAAGCCTATGGATTTGATCCATATAAAAAGTTGTCAACGAACATTCCCAAATGATCAAGAAAGACAAATAAAAATATTATAAGACCATAGAAATTGGTTTCACTTAATTTGGAGCCATGGATAAAATCTTATGAATTTAATAAGATAAGGAAAAGTAATTTCCAAAGCTATTAAAGCACCTATCTAGAAATCCATACCAAATGATGAGCAAATAATCACCAAGTTTTACAAATATTAAATAAGATTTTACAAATTGGAATCACCAAGTTTGGTTCTATAAAAAAAAGATATGGATTTTATAAGATGAAGAAAGAAATATGAAATAAGGATTAATTAAAGACCAAATTAAATCTTGGCATAATCCATAAGCAAATGGAATGAATTTAATCCAAATCCAAATAAAAATAAAAGGATGAAGAATTTCCAACTAAAATAAAATGGCATTAACCATTCTATCCCTATTTTAATAAAGACAAATCTCTAATAAGAATAATTATAAAATTCATGAGCAAATAGTATTTTGGAAATTAACCAAGTGGAATAAAAGTTGTTTAATTAATTTAAATAAAATAAATCTTCCAAATAAAATTTAGGGAATTAAAACTATATTTAATTCCATTGGAATTAAAATAAATACCCAACTTAAATGATTTATAAATCTTATTAAAAACTTTTCCAAATAATTCAAGATGAATTATTTGACACCCATTTAATCAAATAAAAACCTACTGAAAAGATTTGGAAGGTTTTTAGAAACTTAAATGGTGTTTGAAAATATTATTAAATCTTATTTGATTTAAAACAAGGGCTTTTTGAATAATTAAAAGACCCCAAAAAGAATAAAATCTTATTCCAAAATTGACTTCAGATTTTATTACTAATCAATATTTAAACCTACACAAATTTTTGGTTGAGGTTTGAATTCAAATTGATGTTTGAATTAATTAAGCAAAATCAAAACAGAAAAAGAAATCAAGATAAAGAAAAAGGAAACAGATCAAAAAAAGAGAGAAAGAACCAGCCCAACTGACCCCAGGCCCAGACTAGCCCAGCAAGCCCACCCCCACTCTCTCGCGAAACGTTTTCTCACCGCAGACCGAACCCACAGTGTCACTGACAGATGGACCCCACTCTCCCTCTCCTTTTCTCACTGACGCCAGACCCCACCGCCAGCTCTCTTCTTCCTCACCCGCGCGCAAACCTCGCCGGCGGTTTCTGCCGTTAAACGCTCGCGTCAATACTCGTTACTGCCACTGTTACTCCATCCCGCGACCATGCTATCTTAAACGCCCTCGCCTCCTCTCTGTTTCCCCTCAGTCCCCGTTTCCCCGGAGCCACCAGGCTGCCCTGATTCCTCGCATGAACCCCACTGTCTCCGGCAAGCTCCAGTAGCAATTCCGGCGAGCCCAGCTACTCCTCTGCCCCCTTGAGCACACGAGCACCTTCCCCAGCCTCTGGCGCACCTCACTGTACCTCCCGTTCATCCGCGCGAGCACCCCAGCGTCGGCAACGACGACACCAAACATCACCGCCGCCTGCCATTTCCTCCGGCGAGTCCTCCTGGTAAGAATAGACCGCCCCTTTCCCTCTCTTGGATGCTCTCATGTTCGTCACTCTCATACGAACCTAACGGTGCCTCCCATTCGTCTCAGCGTGCCGTAAATCTTCGTCCCCGTCGACATCTGAGCGAGCCCGAGGCACATCATAACTCCGGTGAGCGATTAAGGTCATCCTCGTGCGCCCCTTCGTCTACAACCAGCACGTCGAGCTTCCCCATGTCACCGCGATCACGGTGAGCCATCCCTCTTCCCTTCTCGCTTCCTGCATCGCCAGCTCCGCCGCCGTCTGACCGCTCCGCCACCACCTGCCGCCGCCAGCGCCGCCCATCTTTGACTAGCTCATGTGTACCGTTCGATCTGGATCCGACGTGTGCGATAGAAACTTAACTGAAAGGGTACACTTGCTTCTGAGCCATGTGATCCCACTTAAATCTAACGGCTGCCATCGCTTGATCCAACCGAAGCGGTACAGACGAATAAAATCACACCACGTGGCCCAGAGTCTGTTTTAAAAACCAGAAATGATCTATGTGTTGTTCCAATTTGAAAAATTCATAACTTTCAAACCACACATCCAAATTTTGCAAATTTTATATCAATGGAATCAGCAAGACAAGTACTTTCTGACCATGCACCTTGTTTAGTAAAAAGCCTCTGTTAAATGGATTGTTTTTGCAGAAACTTGTGTATGCATGTTCAGAATATAAAAATTGTTCTAAAATGTTTTTTGAGATAAAACTTTTGGCAAATGGGTTGTTTTGAACCTACGGACCTTAGGAATCAAATTGTGGTTTCAAAAATGTGTTTGGTGAAGCAAAAGGATGAATCTTTGATTTAAACCATTTCTAGTCAAATAAAAATAATGTTTATTTATCAAAAATGCTTTTGGAGGAAAACCTTTGGGAAATGTTTTGATTTAAACTCTCTGACCCCAAACACCAAGTTTTATGATTTGAAAATGTATTTGGTGAACCCTATAAAAATTATTACTTTGCTAAAGACATTTTCAACCACATAAAATAATGACTTGGTTTAAAAATGGTTTATGAAGTAAAATCTTTTGCAAATGGTTTTGCCCCTTTATGAAGTGACCATTAGGTGTTTTCAAATATTTATAACCTATTTGAAACCACTTTTACAAATAAAACAATCTCTTGCATGCTTGCATGCATTATTTTGTTTTTATTATTTTATGTGATGTTGCTTGAGTGGTAGATTGAATTTAGACCTTGCTTGATTGAATTGTAGTGATTTGAATAGTGTGAATATTGCAAGGACAAGGAGTGAACTCATATTCTCTACCAAAAAGGCAAGTGATGCTTCATACTTTTGTCCCATTATTTTCCCTATGCATTAGTGATATTTCTAAGTAGGACTTGCATGGAATTTTTGCTAAGTATAAACTATGCCATGGGAAATCCTAGTAGATGAAACCTTAGTAGAAATTTCCTAAGTTAAGGTTCCTACTACTATCATGCTTAGCTTAGCTAATAGAAAACAAGGGTGGAATATATATTCATACTATGGAATATTTCCAAGTCAAGGACTTGTGTTTTGTTTAATAAAACAACTAAGTGAATGAATCACCTAGGTGGAATGGAAGGAATGGTTTGTGTTGAGTGGTTCACAAGGCCCATTTCTATGGTTTACCTTGTGTATCTCACTTGTGGATGGCCACCCAGGAACAAAGAGATTTGAGATGTCAAATGTTGAGAAGCTTCAAGTGCAGCCACTTGGCATTATGGGCTCTGCCTGGATCATATAGGTTGCAATAACTTAGCCAAATGGACAGTTGGTGGTAGGGGATGATAGGTTGGAGCGCGTCCATTCTGGTCTAAGGGAAGGCTTCTGAAAGATCTTGTCTTGGTGAAACCAAGTCTTGTGGGGAAAGTGCACAACCTCTGTAGAGTGTAAAATCTAAGTACTTAGCCATGTCCCTGGTAAAGGACAATTTGAGCATCAAGAGATGGAAGCTATCAAGAATATCCTCATCCAAATTTCTAAGTTAAAAACTTGTGGTTGAACAAGGGTTGAAGGATCACCAATTTCTATTGGGAGATGCCTTGGGTGATTTTTGTCAAGCAAAAACTTAGTGTTTTCAAATGATAAGGAAAATCTATTTTGAGCAAAGCAAGCCTAAGCTCCACTTAGCCAAATGCATATAGATGATAGACTCCACTATACTACCATAGTATCACTTGCCAATACAATTCAAATGTATTGACCCTTGTGGCTGTAACTTGTTATGTTGCAGGTTTGTTTGATATTAGTGAAGTTTAATGATTAGGATTACAAGTCTACAACCAACATGTCTGCCTGTGGCACTTTGAAGATGAAGGACCCCATGCTATTGTTATATTCTGCTGCATTGTAATGAGATAGACAAATGATCTATGTAAGATGTAATAAATTATTTTATCCCTGGTTATAAAGTTGTATTATGACCTTTGTTTCTTGATATTACATCTTAACTGTGGATGCTAGCTATTGATCCAGGGACTATCATTGTAAACACATGGATCTCTACCTTATTAAAGGTTGGGAACCTTACACACAGGAAGCCCAAACGTAAGTGTTTACGGGTAAAGTCTCTGTCACACTCAAAGTTGTCACAGGTCTTCGAGTGAATTGACTGCAAGTATTGAAATAAGAATAGAATTTGCATTAAACGAATGTATTAAAATAAAACTAAAATGTAAACTTCTAAAAAAAAGCATAAAAGTAAAGAATGATTGATTGTTTATTGTTTTCTGCAGATGACAAATTAGGCACGAGGAGATTTAGTTCATGGTGATAGTGAATGTGCCATGTGGATGAGTGATAAGTGTAACAATTATAATCCTATAAGTATGTGTGTAGGCGAGCAACCCATAATTACCCGAAACTCCTCTTGGTACATTTCATCCCAACTTCAGTAATCCTACTAGCCTGTTACCAAAACCATGGTCAGTCACTAGACGATTAAGATCCTTCAGGTTGCTTAGAAATTAAGCTCCTTCGATCGGACTAATGCAATAAGCATAATGGTTCCTCGTGATCCTCAAGTCAAACTAGTTTCCCATTGATATCCCTGTGTCACTCAGGGGTCGCCGGTCTGCTAGCGAACAAGATCCTATCTATTAGAACAAGGTATTATGTTGTTTGGGCCCTTAATTGGACAACAAGCATTAGGCATACCACAGATAGTCAAGCACACATAATATAGTAATTAAAATCAACCACAAACTTAATGGAAATTGTATAGGCACATCACATCTCACCAATCCCTTATATCTCCCACGCCCAAGGGAACGTACTCACACATGAGAGAATAAAGCATCATCGATATAATTAAATAAAGGGAGTTCTTCTTGATATTACAGTGGAGATCCACAATAAGAATAGAAATAAATCCAACACAATTTAAGATGGTAAGAACAATCTCAAACCCTAGTCTTGCAAGGTGGAGATCTCTCTCTCTCTCAAGTACAAGTAATGGCTATGGAGGTGTGGCGGCTAGGAAGTCGATGATCGTGGAGCGAGATGAGAATGTCTTCTCCTTCTTCTCCGGATCTCTTATTTCCCCCTTCTAGATGGGATGACAGATGTTGTGTTTTGTTTTCGACCTCGGCCTTTTCACGAAAGTTGTCCCTTTTAACAAGACTAAGCTGGTGGCAACTATACGGCGGGAACTATATGGCCAGAGAAAATATTCCCGCTATATAGTTGCTCGTTAAAGCTACTATATGCCTCCCTTGATTGCTTCCAAAAAGAGACTTGCTTGTTTTCATATGACTATTGTGTTTTTGCTGTTAAAACCCTATGTTGATGTTCAAAACCCGAAACACACATTAAAACTCATGTTTTATTTGCTTCCGAAGTATTAGCGTTAGGTAAAGCTAGAAAACCATCAAATCCAAACGAAAACCATAAAAAATGTGTCGAATCTCACATCTATCAACTCCCCCAAGCTTAGATGTTGCTCGCCCTCGAGTGACAAGGAAATAAAAAAGGATAGTGGATATTTGAGACTGAAATAAAATAACTTACAATCTCGAATTGGTGTCAATTTATTTTCTTCACAATTCCTGCAATCTTAAACATGATCATACAAGTATTCACAAGATTGCACTGAGTTCACTTCCTAACCACGTATATCTTGCTAGCAAATAAATTATATGCTTGAGCAAGTGTCAAAAGTTTAGCTAGGAAAGTGAAACAAATCCTTTTGGTTTCTCTCTTATTGAGAGATGAAAACTTTTTGCTCTTGTTCCTTTAATCAATTAAGAGTACTCAAGTTGGCACCAACAACATTTAATTTAAGAACAACTCATCTACTCCCATGTAAAAATTTAAATACTCTCAAAGCACCTTTTTCCTTCCAATGTTTTTCAAAAACTTCAGCTTTTTCATAGAGAAATCATGCCACTCTTTTTAACATGTTAATTGGGACTGTGTTGCGCACTCGTGACCATGATAATAGATAATTGTTGAGCAATAGTGGGTAATAGGAGTACTACAACTTTACTTGTAACATGAAACCACGAGGAGACTAAAATTTTACCCATCATAGCATTGCAGCTATAGACGCTTACATAACTCAATAGCCGAAATCAAGTGGTTTCCCACATTTAGATCGTTCATGGACATCGGAGTTAATAGTTCCCCATGGAGTACGACAATGTTGTAGTGACACACGTAAAGCAATATCCTACTGTAATTATTATAAAAAGAAGTGGCATAATCTCTACTACTTCGAAGCATCCATTTTATCAGACAATTTCATTCAAGGGTGGTATCGAGTCTATTTACATGAAGATCAATGGGTTGAGTAGTTTCAAAAGTCAAATCCTTTGGGCTAAACATGGACTCAAGTCATCTCTTGGATGCTTTTTGTTGTTGTAAAAATGTCAGAAATATTTTAACCAAGTTCATTGCTCATTATTTCACAGCTAAAAGGGGACACTGGCAAAGGAATAGAATTTATAGGATAACAAGCTAAGTGGGGAGTGACTCAAGTGCAAGCGAGTAAATAATTATAGGGTCAATTTAAAGTTGCAGAAGAGGTGATGAAAGGCATGTGATACCTCCTCTTGCTTGCTTCGTTCTCGTACTTGAGTCGAACCCCCTCTATATTTCCCTATTGCCAAGTCCACTGAAATTGAGCAATCTCCAAGAGAAACAACGAAACAAATTTACAATAAATGTTAAAACTATTTTTTTGTGCTTTTGGTTTAAGAATGCAAAACCGAAAGTAAACATGCATTTTTTTAAGAAGTGAAATAAATCAAAAGAAGAAATAAAAATATGAATGCAAAGTTTGGAGGTTCTCAAACCTCCCCCAAGCTTAGGTTGTTGCCATGCTTAGTTGTTGCCGTCGTTCGACGGCGGGTACGAATTCTGCTGGTAGTAGTTGGAGAAGTAGGTCATGAAATGACTGAAGCTGTTAGTTAGGGAACTAACATCTTAATTCACTCCATGAGGAGTTTGGTCGATCTCCCCAACGCGCTGGTTGAGCTACAGAAAATCTTCATAGGGGACATTGTTGATGCCCTGCTGCTGTTGCTGCTGATTGGGCCATGGGTCCCAAGGTCCCTCATGTGCTTCTACTGCTGTTGTCCTTCCAAAGAAGGGTTGTACTCCTGCTCCTGCTCCTGCTCATCCTGTTGCTCTCCTTCTTCATCTTCCTCGCAGTCAGGATAGAGTGCTGCCATGATCTTCGTCACTTGATCCTTGATGAGGATCCAGTTGTTCCTCTCCTGAATCGAGAAGGCTTGTGGACAAGGCAATGGCACGTGCTCATCCTGTGCAACATCAAGGTAACCAAATTGATAGGCTTAGAGCCTCCTATTAACTCGGTATATACCGTGGAAGCCACAAGCAGTTATATATTTGACATCCATAAGTATGGATCCATCAACAGGTTACACAATAGGTATCAGAATTCCACGGTCTTGGAGTAGGTGGTTTACCAATCCACCTATGCGAATATCACCTTTCTTTTTGTTGCTCTGGTGGCCGAGGTGCTGGAGGAATAGAGCTGCAGGAGTGGGACTCTGCGTGTGTCAGGGAAGAGTGCCTTGGTGATCATGGCCATGTATGCATGGACATATAGCCGGTATCTCCTCTTCCCAACAAAGTGTTAGAAAGAAACAAAGCGAAGTAGAGGATGGTCGGGTTCTGAATGGTGGACATCTTCTTCTGGTAGAAGTCCCTGTCACCATTAACAGAAATAACCTCCCAAGTTTCTCCACTTGTGACGCTATAGAAGTTTGTAGCAGTTGATTCTCCTTCTTGAGGGAATCCAAAAGATTCACAAAATTGTTGAAAAAGTGATTTGATATGGCCACTGGTTAACGGTGAAACTCACCGTGCATGCATTACCTTTCTCCTTATAGTCATCATAGAATAAGGCGAGGAACTCATGGATGAGCTCAATGTAGGTGTAGTGGCTTGCATAGGCGAGGTTGGATAGCCCTTCATTTGCACACATGTGGTTGAATTCTGCCCTCAAACTTACTAAGCTAAGAAATCCATCATCGGCCCATCGTGTGGGCAACACCTTCCTCGCTAAAACCATGGCATACTTGTTGTCGAGCTCAGCTCTGAGCCCCGAGCCTTCACGACGTTAGCGCTTGCTCTTGTGAAAAATACTACCGAGCTTGTTCATCTTGATGCATTGAGAAATTTCAACATAAAACCTTAGGCTTATAGTTTCTACATGATATATGAATGATTCTACATGGATAAATTCAATCCTAACGTGAGAAATCAAAAGGGAAAATCATACAAGCTTGAGTTCATCAACTAATTCAATGAGAGGATTTCAACCATGGAATTCTGAAAATAAAGCATGGATAGGGAGAGAAACATACCGATCTGCTGATTCCCCCACTCAAACAAACGAAATCCATGAAGAATCATGAGTTCTAGGTGGATTTTGAGAGGTTTGGAGAGAGAATATGAGAGAAATAATGGGGATGAAGAGAAGCCCTAGCTGCCCCAGGGCGGTTAAGTGGTCACGACAAACTATACGGCGAGAGATATATAGCCGGGTTAGGTAGCTCCTGCCGTATAGTTGCGGCGGCACCGGGAACTAGGGTTTTCCCATGCCAGATCACAACTATACGAATGCAACTATACAACTGGACCAAAATGGAACCGCCGTATAGTTGGTTGTTAAACCTTCTGCATCCGAGATCCCTTTTTTGAGATTTTTGTCGATAACTATACGTCCGCAACTATACGGCTGGAATAAATATTCCCGCCATATAGTTGGTCGTTATAACTCCTGGAACATGATTTTTCGCCCAAATTTTTAGAGATCCATTTTTTAATGTGGAAAATATGATTAATATAGTTTCTGCATATAAAACTCAAACTTTATTTTCTACACTAAATCTATGCTTATTCAGTCGATATTTCTACTACTTTTTGACAACTTCATCTTCAAGGGCGCGCTTCCGCAAGAATCTCTATGAAAAAGTTGTAGGATTATGATGAGGTTTTATTATTTAATTGTATTTTATCATTATGATGGGTTGACTCCCATTAAGCATTTTTAAGAGCGGTTGAATATTTCAACCTCTTATCTGTTCTTGAATTGTTAATTTGGGTTGCCTTTTATCAAAGGCACTTACGACATGAAATCGTTTTGCCGGTGGAACATACCTTTCTCCTGCTTCAAGCTTTTTTGGAAAATACCAGATGATTTCAGCATCATAAACATTGAAGATTATTTTCCCCTCAGCACAATGAACTGAAGCCCCTGTAGTACTAAGGAAAGGTCTTCCAAGTATTATAGATAATTTTTTATCCTCCGACATTTCAAGAATAATAAAGTCAGTGCGAATAACATGCTCATCTATTCTAGGTAGAACATCCTCGATCATACCAATGGGTTATTTACTGGATTTGTCAGCCATCTGTAGAGTGATAGTAATAGGGGAGTACTCCCCTAAACCTAACCTTTTATAGAGGGATTATGGCATTACACTAACTCCTGCACCTAAGTCACACAAGGCATTGTGAATATCAGTTTTGCTAATTGATCATGAAATATTTGGTATTCCGTGATCTCCTAATTTAGACAATAGCTTTCCATTAGCAAGGTAATTAGTCACCATGGCAACAGTTTTAGTTATCTCTTTATTTCTATTAAGAATATCATGGAGAAATTTAGAATAGGTAGGAACTTTTATTGCATCCGCAAATGAAATTTCTAGACGAAGATCACCTAATGCTTTTGTGAAAGAGTCATAGATTACTTGATTTGGTGCTTTTTTTTGCGATCTGGATATGGAAGTTTCTTACCCTTATGTTTTACCTTTTATGGGGGATCAGGCTCTTTAGTTACTTTCTTTTGTTGCTGCTTATTGCTCATCTTCTTTTGTACTGCAACAACTTCATATTCATTGCTTATCTCCTCTTTTTCTCTTGGATCAACAGTCTCTGCATCAGAGTCATAGCGGTCATACTGTGCATCATTCTACTCCTCCAAGGTTTTATCTTGTGTTTCTTGAGCAGTCTCATCTTGAGGATCCACCAATGTATCATCCTGTTGGCTTGCTTTGAGCAAGGCTTTTTCCCTTCGATCTTTTCCAGCTTCATATTCTGGTGGTCCCAATGGTCCTTTAACAACTGCATCTCTCCTTGTAACAACATTAGTAGAAACAGGAATATTTATATCATATTATAGAAAAAATTGATAACCAGATGCTATTTGTTCACATTGGGTTTCAATCATACTAAGGTACTTGTGAAATAATTTTATTTCTTGGACAATCTCATCATAATTTTCTGTAAATTCAACCAAATTCTTCTTGTGTCTATGAAATTGCTTATGCAGGTTATTATGAGATTTGTCATGCCAATGTTTCAATTATTGAAATACTTTTCTAGTTTCATCCTCTTCGGTAAAAAACATGTAACATATCTACTTTGTTTTCTTTAACAAGTTCTAAAGGTATACCTTTTTCTTTCATGGTTTTGCGTACTTCAGGCATAAGATCAGTAATTAAACAAAGAATTCCCATTTCCGGCTTAAAGCCAAAATTAGGATTATATGAAGAATCATTCTTAGACCTAGTAGACATCAATTCCAAACATGCTTTAATAGTTAAAGTATTTATCGATCCTCCTGCTGATAAATCAAGCAACTATATGCATTGAGTATTAAGACCGTGGTAAAATAAATGGAAAATAGTTGATTCAGAATAGCCATGATTAGGAATACTATTGATCATTCCAAAGAATCTATCCTAGGCTTGTGGGTAGTTTTCTCCCACATTCTGATTGAAGTTTCCTATATTCTTTATAATTTCAGTTACCTTTTTAAAAGGATTAAACCTGTTTATGAATTTAACAATACAGTTTTCCCAAAATTTTATCTAATGACAAGGGAGAGAATATAACCAATCTAGAGCCTTACCTTTGAAATACCAACGAAATAGTTTTAGATGAGAGAAATCTCTAGGCAAACCTTTTGGTCCAAGTGATGTTATCACATCGTCGAACTCTCTAAGATGTCTTCCTAGGTCTTCATATTCCCTTCCGCTGAAATATTTTTCCTACAAAATTTTAATAATCTCACCATCAAATTGATATTCTCCAACTCCAGGATTAGGAAATTCTATTGGTTGTTTAAGAAAAGCAGAATTTGGAGCATTGTATTCTATAAAAGTTTTCTCAGGTTTCTTGGGATTTGTCTTATGAATGGACATGATTTCCATGAAGTCACTTAGGTTTTCAACTTTAACCTTATTTGATCTTAAAAGTTTTTCAATAATTTCCTCACGCGACCAAGATAATCTGGTAGATAAGTCCTACCAGAGAGTGTATATCCTTTGTCTCGTAGGGAGACCATTTTGTAGTGGTAACACCTGAAATGTCAAGCGATAAAACAATTATCACTTAGCTCCCCGGAAACGGTGCCAAAAAATAGCTTGATGGCTACAAGTGCATAGATCGTTTGTAGCTAGTTTCGAAGATAAGATGTCGATCCTACAGGGAGCCCAAAGGTAAGTGTTTATGGGTGAAGTCTCTATCACACTCAAAGTTGTCACAAGTCTTCGAGTGAATTGACTGCAAGTGTTGAAATAAGAATAGAATTTGGATTAGAGGAATGTATTTAAATAAAACTAAAATATAAATTTCTGAAATAAAAAGCATATAAGTAAAGAACGACTGGTTTTTTTGTTTACTGCAGATGACAAAGTAGGCGCAGGGAGATTCAGTTCATGGTGATAGTGAATGTTCCAGGTGGATGAGTGATAAGTGTAACAATTATAATCTTATAAGTATGTGTGTAGGTGATCAACCCATAATTACCTGGAACTCCTCTTGGTAGATTTCATCCCAATTTCAATAATCCTACTATCCTGTTACCAAAACCATGGTCAGTCACTAGACGATTAAGATCCTTTAGGTTGCTTAGAAATTAAGCTCCTTGGATCGAACTAATGCAATAAGCATAGTGGTCCTCGTGATCCTCGAGTCAAAATAATTTCCCACTGATATCCTCGTGTCACTCGGGGGGTCGCCGGTCTGCTAGCGAACAAGATCCTATCTATGTAGAACAAGGTATCATTTGTTTGGGCCCTTAATTTGGACAACAATAATTAGGCATCCCACATATAGTCAAGAACACATAATATAGTAATTAAAATCAACCACAAACTTAATGGAAATTGTATAGGCACATCACATCTCACCAATCCCTTACATCTTCCATGCCGAAGGGAACTTACTCACACATGAGAGAATAAAGCATCATCGATATAATTAAATAAAGGAAGCTCTTCTTGATATTACCATGGAGATCCACAATAAGAATAGAAATAAATCCAACACAATTCAAGATGGGAAGAACAATCTCAAACCCTAGTCTTGCAAGGTGGATATCTCTCTCTCTCAAGTACAAGTAATGGCTATCTAGGTGTGGTGCCTTTGAAGTCGAATATCGTGGAGCGAGATGAAGAACATCTTCTCCTTCTTCTCTGGATCTCTTCTTTCTCCCTTCTGGATGGGATGGCGGTTTCTGTGTTCTATTTTCAACCTTAGCCTCTTCACGAAAGTTGTCCCTTTTAACAACACAAAGCTGATGGAAACTATACGGTCAGAGAAAATATTCCCGCCGTATAGTTGCTCGTTAAAGCTACTGTAAGCCTCCCTTGATTGCTTCCAAAAAGAGACTTGCTTGTTTTCGTCTGAATATTGTGTTTTTGCTGTTAAAACCCTCTATCGATGTTCAGAACCTAAAACACACATTAAAAACCAAATTTTCTTTGCTTCTGAAATATTAGCATTAGGTAAAGCTAGAAAACCATCAAATCTGAACAAAAACCATAAATCAAAACCATAAAAAATGTGTTGAATCTCACAGCTATCAGTGACACGCCGCCGAGCGCACTTGCCTCTTGGATACCACCAATAGGCACGCTGAGTGATCTCGGCGCGCTCACATAAATCTATAGCTTGGAAAACGACAACAGTTGCCACTCTGATCTCTATGATTCGACATCTGGAGAAGAAGCCTACAACTTTGGATCAGAGAGCTGCAGGAGCAATGACCTCCCTGACCGCTACATGTGTGCCATTGTCATCAATCGCGATGACTGGTACATCGTAAATGTATCTATAATTTTTGATGTTCCATGCTTGTTTAGTATCCACTTTGATATGCTTTGTCTACACTTTGAGGTATTTTATACATTTTCTGGGACTAACCTATTAACAAGATGCCACAGTGTAGTTGCATGTTTTTTGCTATTTTTGGTTTCAGAAACGCTAGTAAGGAAATGTTCTCGAAATTGGATGGGACAAAAGCCAAAGTCAATATTTTACCGAGGAGAACACAAATACCGAAGGGCGACCAGAGGGGCGCCACAGGGTGGCCACACCCGCCGCCACGCGCGGACCCACCCTGGGCCGTGCCTGGGCAGGGTGTGGGCCCCCTGGCCGCCCTCTTGCCTCGCCTCTTCGACTATATAATCCCCTCGATGCCAAAACCCTAAACACCCGATCATATCTCCACGAAACAGTCCGTAGACACCGCCACCATCATCCCTAGATCGGGTGGGGGTATCTGAATCTCTTCCCGAAACCCTGCTAGAGGGGAGAGATCATCCTGAAGGCTTTCTTCATCACCATACCAGCCTCCGGTATGATGGGTGAGTAGTTCCACCTTGGACTATGGGTCCATACAGTAGCTAGATGGTTGTTTCTCCTCCTTTGTGCTACCATGTTTAGATCTTGTGAGCTCATTTCATGATCAAGATCATCTATTTGTAATCATGCATGTTGTGTTTGTGGGGATCCGATGGATACTGAGATTACTATGTCAGATTGATTAATGATTCTATCTTGTTGATTCTATCATGTCTATGTTGTTGGAGATCTTGCATGCTCTCCGTTTCTAGTAGCTATCTTGGCCAAGTAGATGCTAGTGACTCCAAGAGGGAGTATTTATGCTCGGTAGTGGGTTCATGCCTCTATTGAATCTGGGGAAGTGACAGAAATCTCTAAGGTTGTAGATGTGCTATTGCTACTAGGGAGAAAACAACAATCTCTTGTTCATGGAACAATTGTATTGTTTACTTTAGACACATTGCTTAAAGCAGTTATCAGTTGCTTGCAACTTAATACTGGAGGGGGTTCGGATGATAACCTAAAGATAGATGTAGTTGGATGGCGGTCAATGTATACTGTTGTAATGCCCAATCAACTATCATAGGATCATTAATGTCTAGTATTGCATTGTTATGCCTTTCTCTGTCCTGTCAATTGCCCCATTGTAATTTGTTTACCCAACATGTTATGTTATTTATCTTAAGGAGAGCACCTCTAGTGAACTATGGACCCCATTCCAATCTTTACCATTGATACATCTTCCACTGTTACTGTTTACTTTCTGCACGCAATCATTACCTTCCACACCATATGTTTAATTCTTTGTTTTCAGAAAACTTGTGAGATTGACAACCTCACTGTTTCTTGGGGCAAAGTCTTGAGTTTGTGTTGTGCAGGTTTCCAGGTTGCTAGCAACACCATTGAGTCGTTTCCTTCCTCCTACTGTGTTGTGGTATTGCCGACGAGTATGCCATGGAGGGGTCCTCAAAGTGCGTGTTTAGAGAAATGGGGTAAGACATACAGTTGACGGGTACGAGGTAATATAGCTTAACCGGGTTTAGATCCCACAATGATGGCAGAATCCTACTCCTGTTATAAATCACTATAATGGCAATACGCCGAGTTACATGGATTGGTTCGCTGTGTGAGGTTTATGTTAATCGATTGCCCTAAAGGCTACCATAGGCCCGACTTATATAGTCGCCAGGTCCTAGGGTTACAGGGAAAAGTCCTAGCCAGATAGGTTACAAAGTTCTACACTGCATACAACTAGTCTAGCGTGTCTTGCACTCCAAGGCTCCAAGTATGTCGGTGACTCCTCCGTAGCGTTCCTTTATCCGGCATGGGCCTCCCTTTTGGATCCATCTAACTGGGCCGCCCAGAAGGCCATGGGCCATGCTACCAACTGTGGGCCACCCGGGTTATCCGGATAAGAGACATGCTATGAGGATACTCATATAGCATATCCCCAATAGTAGCCCCTGGAGAACTCCAAGATCTTGCGCCGTCTTGCCTCTTCAGGTTGAATGCTTCGTCTAGATGGATGTCGGCAAATCGTCAAGAAATATCTTGTAGTCCTCCCAATAACCCTGCAATATTCTCCGTCTTCAACTTGCAAGTCGGAGAAACGCTGAATCTTCCATCGTACTCTTCTCATAGCCGGACGGGATCCGTCCATGCCGGAATATTCTGATGTGATGGTTCACCTTCTAGTGACAGTTAGGACGACATAAACATAGGTCAGCAACGCCTCGTAACTCACACATGCAGAGAACACAATCATGTCCGTTTTCCCCGCGCGAAGGATACGAACTGTTGGCGTCGACAGTTGGGAACGTGGCAAAATTTCCGCCCACGCGCCCGGACACGTCGTCCACGCGCCGACCATTCGATCACTTTGCATGAATCTTGACGCCAGGGGTTATAAATTACAACTGTGGTGAATTTTCACTTTTCACCTCATTCTTTCCCTACGCCTTCGTCTTCCTCCAGCGAGAACCTCCACGAGCCCTCCACGCGTACGCGAGAAAACCCTAGCCTCCCAATCTTTCCAGTCACCACTCTCCCTCTCTAATGGCGAGCAATAGCTATACTCCCTCTATGGCGGCGTTAGGCGATGCCGCGGCAAAGTCGGCGAGCACCGTCCATGTGCCCCTAGAGGGCATGGTGCTGCCAAAATCCATGGTGGTTGAATCCACCGGCGGCGACCACAATCCAACGGTGCTAGAGCTGCTGGAAGAAGAGAATGATTCCCACAAGGGGGACTAGCGCCGCTCGGACATCACGGACAACGACATCAAGGAGTTGCTCATCGAGGGCTACCTCCCTACGATGGAGGGGCTCGTCTAGTGGGCGGCGCCAGCTGGCGAGGTAACCCCTTATCCCCAAGCCGGAGAGAAGGTGTACCTTAAGGCACAATTGGTATGCGGTGTTTCCTTGCCCATCTCCAATTTCTTCTTAGCTATCCTCAACCATTACCAGGTTCAGCCTGAGAACCTTTCCCCCAATAGCATCCTCGCGCTTAGAAACTACGCGGCACTTTGTGAGGGTTACCTAGGGATTAGGCCTAGGTTAGATCTCTTTATTTACTTCTTCACCGTCAAATGGGAAGACTAAGCTGGAAAGGATGAGCTCAGGAACTGTGGGACGATTAGTTTTAAGATCTGGCCTGGCCGGCGGTTCCCCGACATCATCAGCCATGAGTCCCGCAAAAACTGGCAACAAACGTACTTCCATGGCCCAGATATCCCTCTGGATGGCCGAGAAGCAACGTATCCGGACTTTGTCGATGGAGCCGCTGCTAAAGCCCCGACATGGAGATCCCAGGCCACCCTTCCCTCTGACGACGACGCCTCCCGTGCCATAAGGCGGATAGAGTGGTTTATGGAGACGGGTCTAACCAGATTGTACCTAGCCATGTGCTGGTTCATTAGGCGGATCTAGCCTCTGCAGCACCGCTCCAAGATAATGCACGAGTACTCTAAGGAGAGGAAGGACAACCTCTGTATCTCCGAGGACAATTTATCAAGTGACTCCGCCAAGCTCCGCCTCAAGGACATTGTCAAGGTGAAGGACAGGAAGTGTGGCTTCACCATCACCTACGACATGTTCGAGGAGGGCAAGTGCCCAAAGGTACCTGTTTATTTTCCGTGTATGACATATACTCTAGTTCTTCCGTCTAGCCAGTACCATCTCATCTGACATTTTGGGTTTTCACTTAACAGCTTAGCAGTCTAGAGGAGGATAGCATGGCTGTCCAAATCTACGACCCCAAGATGAAGGAAGTCACCATCGTGTCCGACGACGATGTCCCACTGGCGCGTAAGCGGAAGAGCTCCACCTCTGATGCTGCCGACGGAGGCAAGAAGAAGAAGACGGAGGGTGGAGCCTCCGAGAAGTCCACTGCCGCCCTGGAGGCGGAGAAAAGAAAAGTTATCGGGGTTCCTTTTACCAAAGCACCCCCTGTTGTGTAAACCTCTTTCTCTCCAACATTGTCCATTGCTTGTCTTATTCCTGTACTTATACTTTTTGCATGTTTTAGGAAGAAAGCCAGTATTAGTTTGAAGAAGACCTCCAAGACTTTGGGGGCTTCTAGAAACATTAAAGATATGCTGCATCATGATGTGTCCCACCACGTATCTCCCACCATCGCCCCCGCCACTCCCAGCGTCTAGCCTACATTCGCTCCGACAAGCTCTCCTGCAAAGGATGCATCTGGCCCTTCCGCCATGGAAGTGGACTTAGCTTCCTCAGCGGATCTTGTTATTGCCGGCGAATAAGCGACGCAAGAAAGTACCGCAACCAAAATGGCTGAAGCTCCGGCTAAGGCTAGCGGTAAAGCGATGGTGGTGGGTGGAACGTCTGTTGAAGACGGCGCCTCTGCACCCAGGATAACCACAGAGGTCCCAAAGATAGTTTACCTAGCGCTTACACCGAGTAGCTCCACTCTGGCTCCTGGTGCAGTGCCAACATCTCCAACCTGCGGTCTTGAGGAGCTTCTCTGACAAGCAGATATCTTGCGAGGAAACAACCTTTCCTTCAACAAATTATTTGCTGAGAGAGCTACCAACCTCAAGATCATCGCACTTGTAAGTTTTATTTTCCTTTTGCATTTCATATGAGTATCCCACTGTAGCCCCCAAGAATTTAGACGGAAAACGATAGGACTTTGCATCTGAATGCTCTAAGAGTGACTAAGCTATAAAAATTCTCACTGTAGCCCCCAAGTATTTAGTTTGAATGAATTATTCCGACTAGATACTTTCAGAGTAGCATACACAGTGTTTGTAAATTTCGATACTATAGCCCCCAATCCTCTAGTTGTAACTAAAATAGTTTTGACTAGATGCTTAAAGAAAGACTAAGCATATGACTAAGTTAAAAAACTTTATACTGTAGCCCCCAAACTTCTAGTTGAAAATTGAATGAGTTCTGACTAGATGCTTAAAGAAAGACTAAAGCATACTGCCAAGTTTAAAACTCTTACTGTAGCCCCCAAGCCGCTAGGTGGATAGTTACCCGGGTAGATGCTCCAAGTAGACTAAACAGCTTTAAATCTTCTTTCCATGGAATGAGAATGCTCGGAGAGGCGTTGCCAACGAGAATTTCCAGAAGATGTGCGCGGATTTGGAAGCTGAAAAGGGTAAAACTGCCTTCTTGAAGGATCAAATCACCAAGACAAGAGTGTAACACCCTCAAGATCGGCCCTATGCAAGTTTTAGAGAATCCCGGCAAACCCGCATAGAAACGATTCAAAGGTGCCCACCAGGCACTTGCGTGCGGGTGGAAAACGAAGTAATATCATTACACAATAGTCCACGATGGAACCCACAGAACATATATATATACAACAACGACTCAAAGAGTCAAGAATGCAGATATACGGTACAAATATCCAAATCACCTTGAAAATGATACAGCGTCCGACTACGGACAAGATGCAAATGGAGCTAAGAGCCCTGAAGAATAACCAATGGCGTCCATAACCCTGCCCAGGCCAAGCCGGAAGGGTAACCCTGCTAACGATGTCGATCTCAAAACCTGCTAAAAACAAAAGGGGGTGCTGACAAAGGACAAAGGAAAAAGAGAGCGGTCAGTACTGAGGCCAGTACACGGCGAGACTAGAATTCGGCGGTCCTCGCCTACATAGGTATAGTGGGATGAAGCGGCAGCGGTGCATGCACTAAACAACCTATAGAGACTCGATATAACCGTCGGCTATCAGAGAAGGATAAGAAAGACCTATTCGGAACCAACCTGTTACTACCACCAAACATACCCATCCTGCTATTTCCCCCTCGAGACCAAACGAGGAAGTCAACCGAGGAACTCACACAGTTGGCAGTTTTATTTATTCAGTTATCGTTGCAGCAATTACTAGTCAGGTATAGATAGTCATCCTGATATAATAAGCAGTGGGCACTTTTAGTTAACCATTACGTTGTAGTTGCGACACTTACTAGTCAGATACAATTAGCATGAGATATCCCAAACCCAGCAGTTGTTGGTACTTTTATTTAGCCATTCCGTTGTAGTGAAGCTGATTACTAGTCATATCAGATACAAGTCAAATTATAACAGTAAACTTTAGTTATAGTTGTCTATGATCGAGAACTGTGCTCCAAGTCGTCCATAACCACGGACACGGCTTCTCGAAAAGATTTAACCCTGTAGGGGTGCACCAAAGTTTCTACATGCATCTAAACCCTTGTTGTTAGATCGGGTAGGTACAAGATCACAAAACATACACCCAACGGTATGTAGACAGGGTTTCGGACACGACGTTTCCCAGACCCAAAGAAAGCACGGGGGGCCACCCCACTAAACTACCCGCAACGAAGTCGGCCGGTCTCCGAGACGGACCCAGGGTTTGTGACAATGGCTATAAACGACTGGGAACCCAAAAGTGTGACTGGGCTTGTCGATACCGCGAAAACATTCCACATTGCTTCCAAAACAGTACAGGCGCTCCACGCGCAATCGTAAATAAAGCAGTAAAGCATGACATAAGTACAGGATAGTAATAAAGCCCCAAACTACTTTGTGGCCCCAGTATAGTACTTTGAAATCAGGTACTAATCGATGGGGGTGCCCACACACCCCACCTGTGGTTAGCGCGCTCGATCTCGGAACAGGTGTTAGGAACTCGGGGTCCTACGGGACACCAGTATTGTCTATTACCCACCGGTGCCTCTGCATTATTTACCTACTTTTAATTTTAGTTATTAAACAGTAATTAAAGCCATGATCATCTCCAACATAAAGCATATGGCAGCCTTCCAACAACCGTGGTACTAGACAACACGCAACAGCACTTGAGCAAGCGACTACGACGCGCAAGCCCAACTATCTACCAAACAACAGGTAATAGGATGTGTCCAAGGCAATATAAGGCTGCAAGGGATATCACGGGTACGAAAACTAGAGCATCGCAACAAAGATAGCAATAGATCAACATGAGGAATAAATACTATAAAAGTAAGATAGGTAGAAAGGGGGAGATTGCTCGCCTGAAAAACATTGCCGAAGGTTCATCCGAAGATCGGGCCGACACTCGCATCAACTCGTCGGCCTAATCCGTGAAGAAGCAAAACACTAGAAGAAACACCGGATGCACTATTTATTACTACGGCAAAAGAGCGGGCATGATGCATGTATGATGTATGACATGGCAAGAATGTGATGCAATTAGGCAATATTAAGCGGAACCAGAGTCCCAAAAATTTATTTAGATGGTTCATTTGTTTGGACACCCCGCAATTTAAATGTTGTCTTAACATGGCAAAACATAGCATCGGTTCGCTACACAAATTTAAATGGAGCCATTATTAGACTAGATTTGCCCGCATATAGACTCCATATTTATTTTAGGTGAATCGTCGAAACACCCCCAAACACCCACAATATTTATGCAAGCATGACAATTTAATTATGCAACAAGATAGATGTTGTATTACAAAATAGGGGCGGATAAGATAGGGGTCACACATTGGATCGATGATCTTGGGGTTCGCCGAGGGTTTGGGTCTTCGGACCGGAGAGGAGGAACAAAACATCGAGGTTCGGTCTTCATGTTCCAGGAGGGAGAGCTCGACATTCCGCGGTCTTCGGCTCCGTGTGGCAGATCTTGTCGTCGCGGGGTTTAGGGTCTTGGGTTCCAAGACGGAGATCTCGGGGTGCCGTATTTGATTGACGGTGACGATCATGAGAAATGTCGGCACCGGGTGGTCTTGAAGTAGTCTTTTACCAGGGACACAACACAAGTGCACAGTAGCAGACATACATCAAAAGAAACTGAACAAAGAACGGGGCGAGGCGGTCGTGTCCCATCCAGGCATTAACCAGAACACCTTGAACGCGCATGGGCAACGCAACGGGTCACTAGAGAACGGGTCGGTGGCGGCGGGCAAGCTCAAGGCGGACGGCGATGAGGAGAGACGGGGCGTCGCATAGGCGCTGGAAGACGCCAGTGGCGCACAGGGATGGGGCTAGAGAAGCCGCGACGTCAGGTGCTCGCTGGGGGAGCTAGGGTGGTTCGCGCATGGGGTGACATGGGGAGGCCAGAGGAGGCGGGGTCGAAGGGGCGAGCGGGCGAGCCCGAAAGCGGGGCTCAGAAGGCGAGGCCACAGGAAGAAGGCGGGCGGCGCGTCGCTGGGTCCTGCGAAGGCGGCGTGGTTGCAGAGGAAGACGATGTAGGGTCTCCCGCGGCAGGACGGAGGGGCTCCCGCGGCGAGTAGTTCGCAGGGGTACCCATGAGAGGGGAAGCCGACACGAGGCAAACGACCGGCGTCGTCTCTACTGGTGGCGGAGAAGGGGATGACCAGCGCTGGGGTGGCGAGGATGCGCGGGAGACGAGGTGCGCGGGGCGCGGCCGCGGGAAGGCCTTGGCGAGGCGAGGTCGTCGACAGGGACGGAGCGACGGCGCCCGAGGATTGCAGGGACGGTGAGGTCGAGGGGGGCCTGGGATCCGGCGGCGGCAGTGCTAGGGATTTGGGGAGAGGAGCGAAGCGGGGAAAGTGCGGTCGCGAGCGAGGGAGAGCGAGAAGGGCAGGGGCATCGAGGCGGGGATCCCGTGTACACTGGGTGGGTCGCGTGGTGGTGGGGTCGGGCTGTGTCGGGTGTTGACTGGGTGGGTCGTGTCAGAGAGGCAGGGGAGCGTGCTTGCCATTCGTGTTGTGCGTGAGTGGCGCTGTGTGTGCGTGTGTTGCCAAGGGGTGGCGGTGGCTGGGAAGGGAGTGAGGGGTGTAGCCAGGTAAGGATTAGGGTTAGGTTTTAGCTTAGCTAGGGTTTCGATGGTTCCAGATGGTTGGGCCTGTTGGGCCTAGCCGGTTTAGGTCTAGGCTCTATTTTTATTTATATTTAAAATATTTTTTATTTCTTTTATTTTATACAATAAACATTTTGTAAATAACTTTACATGTTTTAAAATAGTAAAAATATATTTTGAATAAAGTAGGAGATGTAATGTAGAAAACAGTATAGGGTTTTATCGAAAATAGTTTTGACGCAGAGTATGCAACAATGATGTCATGATGATGCACATAAATATAAACAACATGCGATTTCCAGTAGTTGATTTACCCGGGGTGCTACAATTCGACACCACTAACAATGGATCTCGCCCTCGAGATCCGCCTCATGGTACCGGAAAGAGGGTCGACGATCTGAATCTTCTCGCTTCGTGCAAATCTTCGCGACACCACCAACAATGGTTCTTTCTCCATCTTGAAATCCGCGACATCAGCAACAAGGTCGTTGCTCACGTTCGTCGAGGGAGCACTCCATACAAACAATAGAGGAGTTAAAGGTAAGGCCACCTCTAACTTCCATGGAAGAAGTAAGAATTGCATTGATCCCCCATTCAATGTACCAAAAACAATGATAAGAGTAGTGGTATGGTCGCGACTCCATCCCGCACTCAAAGCATTACTCTGTTTCATGAATAGAAGACTGATGCAACCAACTCTCGGGATTCAGACTGAAGGTCTTGACAAACGAGGTTCAGAACCAAAAGAATGATTTAGGCTCTTCATCAGATCTGATACAGATGACGTCGTCGTGAAGGAGAACACCGAAGGATACAAAGAAAAATTTTAGTGAATTTTTGGTCCACTGAAAGATACACAGAGGAAGATTCCTCAGATAGCAAGAAGTCCAGATGTTGAAGCACCGTTACAAGAGGAAGGAATCGAAACCCTGAAGGTACGACGGAAACCCAACCACGAGAAATCCGGGACTCAAAGAAAAGATAAGAGAGAAGATTCAAATCACTCAAAGGTACGAGAAGAATAGCAGAGGGTAAGGAGTAAAAGCAGACCTAATCAGATCTATCCAACCGATTTCAAAATAGTTTTGACACTCTACAACGTCCGTTAGCTAGGTTATCCTACAGGCTGAACCAGTGGGGTATCGTAACTGCTGAGCTCTGATACCACTCTGTAACACCCTCAGGATCGGCACTATGCAAGTTTTAGCGAATCCCACCAAACCCGCATAGAAACGATTCAAAGGTGCCCACCAGGCACTTGCGTGTGGGTGGAAAACGAAGTAATATCATTACACAATAGTCCATGATGGAACCCACAGAACATATATATATATACAACAACCACTCAAAGAGTCAAGAATGCAGATATACAGTACAAAGATCCAAATCACCTTGAAAATGATGCAGCGTCCGACTATGGACAAGATGCAAATGGAGCTAAGAGCCCTGAAGAATAACCAATGGCGTCCATAACACTGCCCAGGCCAAGCCGGAAGGGTAACCCTTCTAACGACGTCGATCTCAAAACCTGCTAAAAACAAAAGGGGGTGCCGACAAAGGGCAAAGGAAAAAGAGAGCGGTCAGTACTGAGGCCAGTACACGGCGAGACTAGAATTCGGCGGTCCTCGCCTACATAGGTATAGTGGGCTGAAGCGGCAGCGGAGCATGCACTAAACAACCTATAGAGACTCGATATAACCGTCGGCTATCAGAGAGGGATAAGAAAGACCTATTCGGAACAAACCTGTTACTACCACCAAACATACCCATCCTAGTATTTCCCCCTCGAGACCAAACGAGGAAGTCAACCAAGGAACTCACACAGTTGGTAGTTTTATTTATTCAGTTATCGTTGCAGCAATTACTAGTCAGGTATAGATAGTCATCCTGATATAATAAGCAGTGGGCACTTTTAGTTAACCATTACGTTGTAGTTGCGACACTTACTAGTCAGATACAATTAGCATGAGATATCCCAAACCCAGCAGATGTTGGTACTTTTATTTAGCCATTCCGTTGTAGTGAAGCTGATTACTAGTCATATCAGATACAAGTCAAATTATAACAGTAAACTTTAGTTATAGTTGTCTATGATCGAGAACTGTGCTCCAAGTCGTCCATAACTGCGGACACGGATTCTCGAAAAGATTTAACCCTGCAGGGGTGCACCAAAGTTTCCACACGCACCTACACCCTTGTTGTCAGATCAGGTAGGTACAAGATCACAAAACATACACCCAACAGTATGTCGACGGGGTTTCGGACACGACGTTTCCCAGACCCAAAGCAAGCACGGGGGGCCACCCCTTTAAGCTACCCGCAACGAAGTCGGCCGGTCTCCGAGACGGACCCAGGGTTTGTGACAATGGCTGTAAACGACTGGGAACCCGAAAGTGTGACTGGGCTTGTCGATACCGCGAAAACATTCCGTATTGGTTTCAAAACAGTACAGGCGCTCCACGCGCAATCGTAAATAAAGCAGTAAAGCATGACATAAGTACAGGATAGTAATAAAGCCCCAAACTACTTTGTGGCCCCCGGTATAGTACTTTGAAATCAGGTACTAATCGATGGGGGTGCCCACACACCCCACCTGTGGTTAGCGCGCTCGATCTCGGAACAGGTGTCAGGAACTCGGGGTCCTACGGGACACCAGTGAGCGGTTAAAAACCAAATATTGTCTATTACCCACCGGTGCCTCTGCATTATTTACCTACTTTTAATTTTAGTTAGTAAACAGTAATTAAAGCCATGATCATCTTCAACATAAAGCATATGGCAGCCTTCCAACAACCGTGGTACTGGACGACACGCAACAGCACTTGAGCAAGCGACTACGACGCGCAAGCCCAACTATCTACCAAACAACATGTAATAGGATGTGTCCAAGGCAATATAAGGCTGCAAGGGATATCACGAGTACGAAAACTAGAGCATCGTAACACAGATAGCAATAGATCAACAGGAGGAATAAATACTATAAAAGTAAGATAGGTAGAAAGGGGGAGATTTCTCGCCTGAAAAACATTGCCGAAGGTTCATCCGAAGATCGGGTTGACACTCGCATCAACTCGTCGGCCTAATCCGTGAAGAAGCAAAACACTAGAAGAAACACCGGATGCACTATTTATTACTACGGCAAAAGAGCGGGCATGATGCATGTATGATGTATGACATGGCAAGAATGCGATGCAATTAGGCAATATTAAGCGGAACCGAAGTCCCAACAATTTATTTAGATGGTTCATTTGTTTGGACACCCCGCAATTTAAATGTTGTCTTAACATGGCAAAACATAGCATCGGTTCGCTACACAAATTTAAATGGAGCCATTATTAGACTAGATTTGCCCGCATATAGACTCCATATTTATTTTAGGTGAATCGTCGAAACACCCCCAAACACCCACAATATGTATGCAAGCATGACAATTTAATTATGCAACAAGATAGATGTTATATTACAAAATAGGGGTGGATAAGATAGGGGTCACACATTGGATCGATGATCTTGGGGTTCGCCGAGGGTTTGGGTCTTCGGACCGGAGAGGAGGAACAAAACATCGAGGTTCGGTCTTCATGTTCCGGGAGGGAGAGCTCGACATTCCGCGGTCTTCGGCTCCGTGTGGCAGATCTTATCGTCACGGGGTTCAGGGTCGTGGGTTCCATGACGGAGATCTCGGGGTGCCGTCTTCGATTGACGGTGACGATCATGAGAAATGTCGGCACCGGGTGGTCTTGAAGTAGTCTTTTACCGGGGACACAACACAAGTGCACAGTAGCAGACATACATCAAAAGAAACTGAACAAAGAACGGGGCGAGGCGGTCGTGTCCCATCCAGGCATTAACCAGAACACCTTGAACGCGCACGGGCAACGCAACGGGTCACGAGAGAACGGGTCGGTGGCGGCGGGAAAGCTCAAGGCGGACGGAGATGAGGAGAGACGGGGCGTCATATAGGCGCTGGAAGACGCAGGTGGCGCACAGGGATGGGGCTAGAGAAGCCGCGACGTCAGGTGCTCGCTGGGGGAGCTAGGGTGGTTCGCGCATGGGGTGACATGGAGAGGCCAGAGGAGGCGGGGTCCAAGGGCGAGCGGGTGAGCCCGACAGCGGGGCTCAGAAGGCGAGGCCGCAGGAAGAAGGCGGGCGGCGCATCGCTGGGTCCTGCGGAGGCGGGGTGGTTGCAGAGGAAGACGATGTAGGGGCTCCCGCAGGACGGAGGGGCTCCCGCGGCGAGTAGTTCGCAGGGGTAGCCGTGAGAGGGGAAGCCGACACGAGGCAAACGGCCGGCGTCATCTCTGCTGGTGGCGGAGAAGGGGATCACTAGCGCTGGGGTGGCGAGGATGCGCGGGAGACGAGGTGCACGGGGCGCGGCTGCGGGAAGGCCTTGGCGAGGCGAGGTCGTCGACAGGGACGGAGCGACGGCGCCCGAGGCTTGCGGGGACGGCGAGGTCGAGGGTGCCTGGGATCCGGAGGCGGCGGTGCTAGGGATTTGGGCAGAGGAGCGAAGCGGGGAAAGTGCGGTCGCGAGCGAGGGAGAGCGAGGAGGGTAGGGGCATCGAGGCGGGGATCCCGTGTACACTGGGTGGGTCGCGTGGTGGTGGTGGGGTTGGGCTGTGTCGGGTGTTGACCGGGTGGGTCGTGTCAGAGAGGCAGGGGAGCGTGCGTGCCATTCGTGTCGTGCGTGAGTGGCGCTGTGTGCGCGTGTGTTGCCAAGGGGTGGCGGTGGCTGGGAAGGGAGTGAGGGGTGTAGCCAGGTAAGGATTAGGGTTAGGTTTTAGCTTAGCTAGGGTTTCGATGGTTCCAGATGGTTGGGCCTGTTGGGCCTAGCCGGTTTAGGTCTAGGCTCTATTTTTGTTTATATTTAAAATATTTTCTATTTCTTTTATTTTATACAATAAACATTTTGTAAATAACTTTACATGTTTTAAAATAGTAAAAATATATTTTGAATAAAGTAGGAGATGTAATGTAGAAAACAGTATAGGGTTTTATTGAAAATAGTTTTGACACAAAGTATGCAACAATGATGTCATGATGATGCACATAAATATAAACAACATGCGATTTCCAGTAGTTGATTTACCCGGGGTGCTACAAAGAGTCTGTTTTTCCTTTTGTTTTCGTACTCCGACTTGGTCTTGTGCCAACATTCTCCGAGTACTCACTGCGTATTGTCATTTCTCCTACTTGCAGAATCCATTGCCAAGGCAAAGGACATTGTTGAGCAATCCAAGCACATTGAGTTACTGGATAGCAAAAACAAGATCCTTAAGTAGGAGAGAACTGATACGCTGAAAATGCACGAGGAGTCCATGGCGGCGCTACAGGAGTCTGCCAACACCGAGATGAACCGCTTGAAGGAGGAGATTGCAATGCTGAAGGAGCAGAAGAGAGCTGCCGATGAGCAAAATCAGCGCAATCTTGAAGCATACAAGATCCTCCGACAAGAGCGGGATTCCATGGCGGATACACTCTAGCAAGATGAGGCGAGCATCTTTGGTAAGTAATTTCTCCGTCTTGTACTTCTGTAAGTTAGATACTTTGAACTTTTGTGTTACTGAACTCATGCGCTCCCTTCTCGGAATTGTAGCTCCTATTAGTTTAACCCAATCACCTCCTCCTCCTAAGGAATGCATGGTCCTTGCGGGCAACTTTACCAGCACCGCCATCCGGCAGGCCAAGGAGATAGCCAAGCCCCTCTAGATCAACATAAGCGGTGGTTCCGTGATGAAGTTCTCGGAGATCCTGCACCAAGCCCCCTGAGCGTATTTTAAGATGGAAAGCTTCATGTACACGGGCTGGTGCGAGGATGGCGCTATCAATGGTTAAGGCGCACTATGAAGATGCCTACATCAATGTGGTAACCTCCGGTCTGCCCGACGTAGATGATGACGGCTAGAAGATTGACCATAAGGCTATCTGGTTATCTCTCACGGGTTATGACACGAGGGTTGCCGAGTTGGTCGACCACAATGTCTCCTCCGAGTCCCTCAAGACCACTGACTTCGAAGAGGATGGTTCTCCTGCCCCCGATGACGCTGCTTCCAAGTCTACTGCTCTAGAGGAATAAAAAAACATGATGTAATGTTTGTTTCCTCTGCCGTGATGTATGCGGAAAAACTACTTAAGTTATCTTAAGGCGGGAAAACAGTAGGTGTAATTTCATGCTACTTAAGCACTAGTTCCAGCATGTCTATATATTTTAAGCAAGTGATGGCTTATCCATTACTCTGGTTTTTATGCTTGACCTTTCGTGAGTCGGAAGACTCTTAGTCGGAACTATGTGCTCAGGTGATGATGCCCAATAGCACCGTCAAAAACCTAAGCACAAAATCGCCGACAATAAGTGTCGAAAGTCACTACTCCATAATCCACATAAAAACAACAAGGAACATGTAGACCAGAAAACTTAAGCTAACGCCCGTAGGCGGAATTTTCACAAGTGCGAATGCAAACTTGCGCATAAAGGTTTTATACGATCCAAAAATGAACACTAAAGGAGGTAAAAGACTCAGAAATATGAGTGAACCAGAGAGATTTATTTCATTGATCATATAAGAGGTACATAGTAGTTTTAAAAAATATGAGTGTAAAAAGGACGTAGCTGTGCTATGTTCCATGGCCGATCAAGCTTCGGGTAGTCATCATTCGGGTCATGTCGCTTATGCTTATGATCTTTGCTGGGTCTATCCTCAAGTTCACAATTGTCAAGGAGGTAGTAAGACCCATTGAGCAGCGCCTTGCTTATGATGAACGGTCCTTCCCATGGCGGGGATAATTTGTGTGACTTATTCTTCTTAAGTCGGAGCACCATATCCCCTCTTTAAATGAGCGATGCGTAACGCGGCGACTATGGTAGATACATAGCTTCTGCTGGTAGATGGCGGTTCTTTGGCTTGCCAAAACACGCTCTTCCTCGAGAAGGTCCACATCTAGGCGTCGAGATTCCTCAGCGTCATCTTCATCATAGGCGGCAACTTTTGGTGCATCGTGAAGGATGTCGGAGGGCAGGATGGCTTCTGCTCCATATACCATGAAGTAAGGGGTGTAGCCGGTAGATCTGTTGGGTGTAGTTCGTAAACTCCACAACATAGATGGAAATTCTTCCGCCCGGGCTCCAGCTGCTCTATGTAGCGGTGCTTCTAGACGTGGCTTTATTCCATGCAGAATTAATCCATTGGCTCGCTCAACTTGGCCATTCGACTGTGGGTGTGCCATAGACGCTAGGTCAAGCCGGATGCCCTTATCCCAACAATAAGCTTCCACTTCTCTGAGTGACAAGTTGTTGTCGTTGTCGGTGATAATGCTATGTGGGAGACCAAATCTCACCACTAGATCCCGGACAAACCTAGTTGCCCCATCAAGCTTTCTAATGGGTTTAGCTTCTATCCATTTGGTGAATTTATCAACTGCTACTAGCAGATGTGTAAAACCACATGGTGCCGTCTGTAATGGACCAACCATGTCTAGCCCCCAGATTGCAAACGGCCAATTTATTGGTATTGTTCGCAATTCTTCAGGTGGAACATGGGGTTGTCGGGCATAATACTAGCATCCCATTCATGTCTCAACCAACTTGTCGGTGTCCGCCTTCGCGGTCAGCCAGTAGAATCCTTGCCGGAAGGCTTTGGAGACCAATGTACGAGATATTCCATGAATGGTAGCATCCAAGCCGGAGGGACCTTTGTCACTGTGTGAACAAAAGAGTCAACTCTATCCGGGTTGTCGATGTCTGCTCCCTTCACGGATGGTGTCCGTAGATGCTCCAAGAAAACTCCAGGTGGAATTTTTTTGCGCCCTGATCCAAGCTTAGACAGTAGATCAGCTGCCTCGTTTTGCTCCCTAGGTACATACTTGACTTCGTAGCCCATGAAGCTCTTGGCTATCTTGTCCACTTCGTCTCGATATGCTGCCATCACAGGGTTCCGGGCGTTCCCGGTTACAGCCAACTGCTGGGCAACCAAGTCGGAATCTCCATAGAAAACTATGTGCTTGATGCCAATGTCCTTGGCTACGTGTAGTCTGTGTCGTAGCCTCGAAGTGGATTTGCAGAACATAGTGTAGCTTTTCCCCGGTTGGTGACTATAATAGTACACCAGCCCCTGAGCCCTTGAGTAGCTTTGATCCGTCAAAGTGCATCACCCAGTATTCTGGCTCCGGCATTGGGGTAGCATTTGGCATCTCCTTCCAATCTGCGATAAATTCCGCCAAGGCTTGTGACTTGATAGCATCGCGTCTCTTGTAGGTGATCTCGAAGGCGGCAAGTTCAATGCCCCACTTCGAGACCCTTCCTGTAGCGTCGATGTTGTTGATGATGTCGGACAGTGGAGCTTTGCTCACAACTCTGATAGGGTGCTCCTGGAAGTAGTGCCTTAGCTTCCGAGAAGCAAGGAACACTCCATAAGCTATCTTTTGGTAGTGCGGGTAACGCTGCTTGGACTCGGTCAAGACCTAACTTACATAGTAAACTAGTCGTTGAAATCCGTACTCATGCCCTTGTTCTTTCCGCTCTACCACGACAACGATGCTGATTACCCGGTTGGTGGCCACCATGTAGATTTACATAGGCTCCCCAGTCTCGGGTGCTGCAAGGATAGGCGCCGAGGATAATGTCTCCTTTAGCTGCTTCAGTGTTGCATCTACTTCGTCCGTCCATGTAAATTTGACCGCTTTCTTCAGCAACTTGTATAGCGGCAGAGCCTTCTCTCCAAGTTGGCTGAGGAACCGACTAACCACTGCAACGCAACCTGTTAGCCGTTATATGTCCTTTAGGCATATCGGACGGTTTATGTTTAGGATGGCCTTGATTTTATCCGGGTTCACCTCGATTCCATGCTAGGAAACGATGAAGCCCAACAATTTGCCAGCTGGAACCCCGAAGACGCACTTCTTCGGGTTAAGCATCATTTTGTATTTCCAGAGATTATCAAAGGTTTCTTTTAAGTCAGCGATTAAGTCGTTTGAATTTTTAGACATCACCGCTATATAGTCCACATAGGCATGAACGTTCCGACCAATTTGATCGTGTAGGCAACGCTGCATTGTCCGCTGGTACGTTGCACCTGTGTTTTTTTAGCCCAAAGGGTATCGTGACATAGCAAAACGTGTCGTAAGGTGTGGTGAACGTAGTGGCCAATTGGTCCGACTTCCTCATCTTAATTTGGTGGTATCCTGAGTATGCATCGAGAAAACACAAAAGTTCCAAGCCAGCCATTGAGTCAATGACTTGGTCAATGTGATGTAAAGCAAACGGATCTTTGGGACACGCTTTGTTCAAGCCAATGTAATCAACACACATTCTTAATTATTTGGTTCCCTTTTTGGGGACAAGTACATGATTGGCCACCCACTAGGTGTGAAGGACTTCTCGGATAAAACTAGCCTTAAGTAACCTAGATATCTCCTTGCCTATGGCGCGTCTCTTCTCGTATCCAAAGCATCGTAGAGGTTGTTTCACCGGTTTGCATTTTGGATCAATATTCAAGCTGTGCTTGGCAAGTTCCCTAGGTACACCTTTCATGTCGGCTGGCTGCCAGGCAAAGATGTCCCTATTCTCATGGAGGAACTCGACGAGCGCGCTTTCCTATTTGGGATCCAGGTTCATCCCAATGGCGGTGGTCTTGGAGGCATCGCCTACCACAAGTTCCACCGGCTTGGTTTCGATGGCGGCCATGAAAGCTGGGGTGGAGTCAGAAATCTACTTCTTCGACGCTGGCATCTCCGAGGCATCGGCCTTGCTCTGGATCTCCTTGAATTCTTCGCTGTAGAGGACAGCTTCCGCAAAGGCTGCTTCTCCAATCTCGCAGTCTCTTGCCTTGGTAAAGCTTCTGAATACGGTGATGACACCGTTTGGTCCGGGTATCTTGAGCTTGTTGTAGACGAAGCATGGCTTCGCCATGAAGGCGTGGAAGATGTCGCGGCCGAATATGACATGGTACACGCTCTTGAAGGGGACCACTTCAATGGTCATGCGTTCTTGGCGGTAATTATTTACATCGCCAAAAGTGACCTGAAGCGTGATGCACCCAATGGACCGAGACTCCCGACCATTTACTATGCCGTGGAATGTCGTGGGAATGGCCACGGCGGATGCTGCAATTGGCAGCGAGTAGTAGAACAAGGGGAAAGGGCGTCCAGCCATCTGCGGTGCGAGATGAGGGCGGAGACACAAGAGTTTACCCAGGTTCAGCCCCTCGGAGGGTAAATACCTACTCCTGCTAGATTGTATTATGGAGAGAGTACAAGGGCGAGCTCGACGACTAGGAGGCGAGTCGCTGGGGTGTATGATGGAACGTGTCCTCTATGCGTACCCTAGGGAGGTTTATATAAGCTCACCTTGCTAGGGTTTACAGATCTGCAAACGAATTAGTTAAGGATTCAGAGGGTTCTTGACCTAATCCGACTGGGCCTAGCTATGCTTCTAGGCCTCCAGCTTCCAGTCGCCTGGGTCCTTGCCAAGTCTCGATCCAGTCGCCGTCCCGCAGGCCCACTCGCTGGCAGCTTGGGCGAGTAGGAAACGTCCTGCTGGGTATACCCCATTCGACATATCCCCATTATTAGTCCCGGAGGCCATCGTTGATTCGTCGCAGGTGTTTGTTGGCAGTCGGAGTATGCAGGTCCAATTTGGACGCCTAGTCGAATCGGCGGAGGACTCCGTGAAATAAAGAAGGAACTTGTCATTTTAGTCGCAATAACGGCGGCCAGTCGAATTGCAGCTTGGCGAATGGGTCGGCGAGTAGTCGAGTCACTACTATTGTGATCATGTCGGCAAGTAGTCGAGTCACTTCTATGGTGATCATCAAGTCGCTGAAGACAGCAAGTCGAGTAGATGAAGTTAGACCATCAGCGCCAGTCAAACTAGTCATTGGATAATCCAACGGTAATATCGGCGTAATTACCACGCGGTAACGGCTCCCCGAAGATGGCGGATAACAACCTCTATATAAGGAAAGTGACAGGTGAAGGACGAACATTTCCCACACCTCCTCCGATCTCGCGCACTCCCAATCTCCCATTCTGTGCAGCGACCAGAGCGACCACGAGCGACTCATAGCCCTAGATCCTCCAATCGATGGCGCCTCCGACGGAGCCATGGGGCAGATCCAAGTGCACAAAAGTGCTGCTGAAATCGTTCGAGGAGGCGGGAATCCTCCGCGCCGGGAGATGGCGCATCCCCGCAGCCGGATAAGTGACTCCAGATCCACGCAAGGGGGAATTCATCTGCTTCACCAGCCACCTGGAGCGGGGGCTTGGAATCCCCACCTCCCTCTTCTTCTGTCGCTTCTGCGCCTACTACGGCATCCAGCCGTCGGACCTAGGACCACACAACATCGAGCAACTCGCCATCTTCGTGGCATTTTGTGAGTGCTACCTAGGCTGCCGGCCATACTTCCCCCTATGGCAAGATCTGTTCCACGGGAGAATCGGCCGTGAAGAGGCAGGCAGCCCGATGTTGGCCGCAGGAGGCCTGACCTTTCAGCTGAAGTCAAAGGCGTCCTTTTTTGATACGATGCTGCCAAAGAAGGCGGCGAAAGAATGTAAGAATATTTGGTTCTACGTGACCGAGTCGCCACTAGACGACAAGGTGGCACTTCCGATGTACTCCGTCAACCGGCCCGAGCCGCGTCGGCTCAGGTCACCAAGCTCCCGTTGGACCAGCGGATGGTCGTCGACGAGATGTTGCAGACGATCCATAACTTGAAGAAGAAGGGCCTTCAAACCATCAATTTGTACAATTTCTAGTTTGGGCGGTGGCTAGTACCTTAGGCCAGTCGCTCCCACTACATGTACGAGTATACGGGAAAGAACGACCCGACGAAGTCCTGCCACGCCGAATGGAGGCTCAACGACTACACCTCGACCTTGAAGAAGATCACCGAGGCGGAGTATCTTGACGCGAAGGCCGGTGTCGCCCCTACACCGTGAAACACAAAGCTTCAATGGTGAGTCCTTTATTTCCTGAGCACTCGCAGTCGCTGATTTGCATTCGCGGTCGTGCTAATTTTGTCTTGTTGTTGAAGTTGTTCCAAGTGGTGGAAGGTTGGCTTCCACCCGCAGACGACGAGAACTCGAACGAGTCCGCCGAGAATGATAACGAATCTTTGCCCAACATGGGTGACGTCATAAGTGACGGGGGCGGCGATGACGATGACGATGGTGACGAGCTCCCACGATCCGCAAGACCCGCGGGCAGCATCAACGCGAGCTCGAGGCCAGCAAGAGCCTCGAGGCTCATGACGAAGATGATAACAAGCTCCCTGAGCATATCTCGCAGCGTGACGCTACGCCATCGAAGAAGAAACCACCACCACCAAAGAATAAGAAGAAGCCGGATAAGCCAGTATCACCACCTCAGTCCGCGAGTAGCTCCGATGCTACCAGTGCGGCCGAGGAAGCTAGGGGCAGTGCACCGGCGCGTGTGACCGCGGTGGCTGGCGCGGCTGTTGTGGAAGGCGAGATGTCGTTGGCTTTGCTGCCAGCACCCTTCGTCCCAGTCATCGGGCTCGGGTCCGCTCCGGCAGCAGGAACCTCGCCACCGAGGGGAGCACCCAAGTCATCGCCGCTGATCCTCGCGGCTTCGTCCTCAAAGAAGTCGTCAGTGTCTTGGGCACAGAGTGTGTTCGAGATAGGCCTTAGTCAGAAACTGGGGCCTGAGTTGGAGAAACCGGCCAGCATTCGTATTGGCCTGCGTTTTATCCCAGTCGCTAGGCGAGTATTTATGAGTCTTTCATTTGTCCACTCGATTAATGTCCGACTGGCAAGTTTACTGACAGTATTGTTCTGCAGGACTGGGGTGAAGAAAATAGGTCACCCTTCGTTGGCCAAGGTTCCGTTGGGTGCTACGGAGGCACTAGTCGACCCTTCGAAGAAGAGGAAGGGCGACGGAGTTGAGGCGCCTGGTGAAGGCGCAAAGAAGGCAAAGGGCGACGAGGTCGTCATGATTTTGGACGAGCCGGCGGTTGCCCCGAGTGAAGCTCTGATTGGAGTGGATGCAGCCTCAAAGGCCATGGTGGACACGGAGTCACAACGGGTGGAGCCCGTGGCCTCAGTCGGGGCAACAGGCCCATCCTCGAGTGGCGCGGGAGCCGTGGTGGCGATGTTCCCTCGCTTTGTAGCGAGGGCCTCCGCGACGAGTGTGTCGGTGCCATCGAGCCAGTTGCCTGAGGCCGTCGGCATGGAGGTCGAGCAGCGTCGCGGGCATACTCCGTTCGTGCTCCCATCGGTGGATACAATGGAGCTTCAGGGCATGCTAGGTGCCGCCATCCAGGTATGTCCAGTCCCTGAGGATCGGGCCACTGAATTTCAGTGATAGGATTCTTATCGTTTTTGGAGTCTAGTCCCCGAGTGTCGAGTCGTCGAATTTCAACGGCTAGGCACTTAGGGATTTTTCACTATCCAGTCCCCTAGTGGCTAGTCGCTGAATTTCAGCGGCTAGACACTTTGGATTTTTTTGCTGTCCAGTCCTCGAGTGGCTAGTCGCTGAATTTCAGCGGCTAGGCACTTAAGATTTTTTTGCTGATGATTCTTCCATGGTTGCGCAGGGCCTGCAGCGCGATTCGGCAAAGCGACTTGCCGCGAGCGACCATCTGGAGAGGGAGCTCCTCGTTGTCAGAGAAACAAACGAGCAGCTTCAAGCGGCTGCGGGTGGGTGGTTGTTGTGTTTGTTTTTGATCTTAGACCTTGTTCTTCTCGTAGTCATGGTTTTGTTGATGTAGAGGATAACGCTGCCGCGGTGGAGAAGGCTCGTCAGGGCCTGGTCTCGGCGAGTGAATTGACGGCCGCGCAGTCGTCCTTGAGCGCCGCGGAGAAGCGAATCGCCGGCCTGGAGCGGGATCTTAAGGAGGCGAAGGCGTAGGCGACCTCGGCGAATGGGAGGGCCAAGGCAGTCGTTGCTTTTGCTGCTGAGGAGCGGAAGATGTCAGATTCACTCGTCGCCGGGCTGCAGGATGACCTCTTCGGTCTGCAGGACTTCATCACGGATCGCTGTCGCCCGTTGATTGGTGAGTTTTTCTTTGGCGAGTCCCCGAGCATGCGGGTCGCGTTGTTTTTCTGGATCCTTCCTTACTGTATGTTTGTGTGTTGCAGGCAGGATGACCGATGATGCCGATGAGGCGCAGTCGTATGATGCGCGGCAATGCGTCACCACTCTGGTTGATTCTGCCGCGCTGTCAGCGACCTGCATTCGGGCGTACCTTCAGGAAATCTTGCCCATGGAGGTGATCCCCAGCAACCTTGTCTAGGTCTGGTGCTACTTGGAGAAGGCCCTGGTTGTGGTTGAATTCATGATGCGGTCGGCGTTTCGTCGTGGTGCGACAACTGCACTGAGCCTTGGGCTCGCGCACTTTCCCGACAATTTTGACCTCGACGACGTCACGACCGGGTACCCTTCATCGACGGGCACAGTCGAGATCACCGAAGTGCTGAAGCTGACCGAGCGGGTTGCAGTGTACGCCGACCGGGTATGGGCGATGGGTGACCATCTTCCATAACAGGAGATGGTCGTCGCCTCGAACGACCCCGAACCGGCGCACCGCGACTTCAAGGTGGAGCAGCCATTCCGAGCGGCCATGGCGGGTGAACTCACGATGTACCCTTCGAACCCGTTGAAAGAACATTTCTTAATCCCTAGTGTTTTGTGTGTTAGATAACAATATCAAGGATTATTTAATGTGGGTTAAAGTGCTACAGATCTTTACATTGAAAAAGGAAAAGGAAATCTGCTTTTGGGGGGCGGATAATCCGCCCCTACCAGGGGCGGATAATCCACCCCACCCCATAACCAGAAGGGCGCAACCCCTAGAGAGGGGGCGGAGAATCAGCCGGATTTTTCGGCATGGGCGGATAGTCCGCCCCTCGAGGGGGCGGATAATCTGTCCCTCGAGGAATTTCACCAAGTCTGGACCTGCGTCGCTCTCTGTATGGGGGCGAATTTCCCACCGGACTCTCCGACTTGGGGGCGGAGTTTTCCCCTAGGCTGGATAGTCCGCCCCTTGGGGGCGGATAATCCGCCCCTCGACGAAATTCACCAAGTCTGGACCTGCATTGCTCTCTGTATGGGGGGTGGATTTTCTCCCGGAGTTTTTGTCCTGGGGGCGGAGTTTTCCCCAGGGCGGATAATCCGCCCCTAGTGGGGGGCGGATAATCCGCCCCCAAACTTGTTCAGTGGCCAGATCTGGGCAGGGGGTATTTAAGCCAACCTTCCCCCTCCTGCCAGAACTCTTGGTTCATTCGAAAAAGTCAAGATCTGATCTACAACCTTCATCCAAGAGAGCTCCACCTTGATCCACCCAAAGGCCCCGTCCCTTTGGGAATCGAAGGAGGAGGACTCGATCTTCAACAACTACAATCAAGTGCGTCACCTCCTCTCCATTTGTTTGGAGAATCTCCGATCTAGCATTTCTTGCAAATATCTAGATCCTTGCTTTTTTATTATATTGATAATCCTTGTTCTTGTGACAGCTTGTTGCCATTACGGGAGCCCCCAATTCAGTTGTGAGTGTGTGCCTCGGTAGAGTTGAAAAGGCACCGGTTCCCGCCTCGAAGGGTACCAATAGTGGAGAAGGTGGATCAGGCCTTTCGTGGCAAGATCCATCGGAGAATAGGGTGAGGCCTATTGTGGCGTGGTGGTCTTAGAACCGCCCACCCCTCCAACGCAGATGTAATTCCCTTAACAAGGAAGGAACTGCTGTAAAACAAATCCCTGTGTCTCCGCGTGCTCCACTACGGTTTCCTCACTCCTCTCTTTACGTGCATATAGCTAGGGTTGCATATAAGGAAATTCTCATAGTTGCATATATAGAGAATTTACTTTATGCCAAGCCTAAAATTGAAAAAGAACTAAAAATTGAGTAGCACCTATTCACCTCCCTCTAGGTGCCCATACGATCCATTTCACCTGTGGGTTCCCTTTATCCCCCGTCGCAGGGATGGTCGCACCTCGTCGTTGAAGCCTGTGGAGTAGAATAGTTTGCCGACCGGCATTAGTTAGAATAGATATGTAACTGCCCTTGTAAGCCAGCAAATTTTTCTGCTTGAAGGAATGCAAATATGCTTTTGTCAATGTTTTTCGATTTGATTGTTGGTTGTGCGAGTCCCCGAGCGAGTCCGCCCTTTTATGGGGTTTACCTCGTTTTTTTGCGGATATGTGTGTTGTTTAAATTGTTAATAAGTTAAGGTCGACTCGCCATGGCTCGGAAAGCCAGTCGCATGGCGACTCCTAGGGGTGCTCTGTACTTAGCCATTTTCCCGGGTGCGAACAGGGTCGGGTGGCCGAGTCCCCGAGCGTGGTACTTGGTGGTTCTAGTCGCATGCCCGAGGTAGGTCAGGAAGAGGCGCGTTGTTTTTGGCACGTCACTCCACCTGATCCGTAGGACTAGTCGTGTAGCGAGTCTAGGACGCGCTCTCATACTTGGCATTTTCCCTAGTCGCTCTTTGTTGGACTGGCGTCAGTCCCCGAGCGTGGTACTTAGCCATTCAAGTCGCTGCGCCAAGGATGTGGAGGACTGGGTCGTTGTGGGAAGCGAATGTGGTTGTCGTGGCTCGGAAAGCCAGTCGGGCGAGGCGACTCCGATGGGCTCCGGGTTGGCTTTTTCTTGGACGACGCGAGGCCCAAAATTTTGGGTGCCCTCGTACCGCACTACTTGGCCGTGCCGGTCGCGTAACCAAGGGTTGACTTCCACGAGAAGCATAGCGCTGTTATTATGAGTGAGAGTGGCACAAGGTACGGAGAGTGGGCACAATTTGTGCGAATCGATCTTCTTTATTTCATAACGAGTAGGGGGTACATGTTTGGATTTCTAGGAGTAGATCGTCCATAGGAGGTTTAGATTCCATGGCTGCTTGACGTCGAGTTTTCCGTCGCCTCGAACGTCGGTGAGGTAGTAGGCGTCGTTGCCCAGGACTCGCCCAATGGCGAATGGTCCCTCCCAAGGGGGAGAGAGCTTGTGCATGCCCTTCTTGTCCTGGATCAGATGCAGTACCAGGTCGCCTTCCTGGAAGGTGCGAGTCCGTACTCGTCGGCTGTGGTAGCGGCGAAGCCCTTGCTGGTAGATGGCGGTGCGGGAGCGAGCTAGGTCGCGTGCTTCGTCGAGCTGTTCGAAACCGTCCTAGCGTGCGAGCTTGTTGTCGGCCTCCGCGTAGTTTACCACCCGCGGCGAATCGTGCTCGAGGTCGGTTGGCATGACAGCCTCGGCTCCGTACACCATGAAGAAGGGAGTGATTCCTGTCGACCTGTTGACGGAGGTGCGGATGCCCCAGATGACAGAGGGGAGCTCTTCGACCCAGCATCCAGGAGTTCGCACGAGTGGAACATGTAGTCGTGGGTTCAGGCCATGGAGGATGCTCTGGTTGGCACGTTCCGCCTGTCCATTGGACTCCGGGTGGGCGACTAAGGCGAGATCGAGTCGTATGTTGTGCTCCTCGTAGAATTCCGCCATGGCTCCTTTGGCGAAGTTCGTGCTGTTGTCCGTGATGATGCTGTGCGGGAACCCGTAGCGATAGATGAGCTTGCGTAGGAATTTGCTGGCCGTCTTCCCGTCACACTTGCAGACTGGCCTGGCCTCCACCCATTTTGTGAACTTGTTGACTGCGACTAGGAGGTGGGTGAAGCTAGAGGGGGCCTTATTGAACGGGCCCACCATGTCCATGCCCCAAACGGCGAATGGCCAGGTGATAGGGATGGTCTTGAGCGCCGAGCTCAGCACGTGAGTCTGGTTGGCGTATTTCTGGCACCTGACGCAGCATTGGACGATGTCGACCGCGTCGGCGTGTGCGGTGAGCCAGTAAAAGCCGTGTCGCATGGCCTTCGTGACTAGGGAGCGGGCGCCAGCATGGTGGCCTTAGCCGCCAGCGTGGATGTCCTGGAGGATCTTGCGTCCTTTTGCAGGTTGGACACAGTGTTGGAACACGCCGGTCACGCTGCGCTTGTGGAGCAAGCCATTGATGATGACAAAGGATTTGCAGCGGCGTGCTATCATTCGGGCCTCCGTCTCGTCAGTGGGTAGGGTGCCTCACTCCAGGTAGGCGACGTATGGAGCGGTCCAGTCGCTTGGCTCGGCGATCATTGTAACCAGGGCCGCGTCTGTTGCAGCGAAATTCCGATGTCGATCTCCCTCGGGGGAGAGATGGAAGGCTTGGTGATGGTGTCGAGGAAGACGCCGGCGGGCGGCGCAAGGCAAGCCGAGTTGATGTGGGAGAGTGCGTCGGCGTCCTCATTCTTCCGCCGGTCGATCCACTCGACGGAGTAGCCGGCAAAGTGGCCTCCCAACTGGTCCACTGCTTGGTGGTATGCCACCATGGTGGGAGAGACTACATCGCAAGTGTCGGTGACTTGCCCGGCGACAAGGTCGGAATCACCGTAGCAGCACAGACGATTGATGTTCATTTCCTTGGCTGCTCGCATGCCATGGAGAAGCGCCTCGTACTCGTCCATGTTGTTGGTGCAGGGGGTGAAGTCGAGGTACAAGACGTAGCGTAGCTTGTCGCCCTTTGGAGATGTGAGGACGATCCCTGCCCCTGCACCATCTGCATTCTTGGAGCCGTCGAAGTGTAGGGACCAGTAGTGGAGGTACGGCAGTTTCTCTGGCTGCTGTGCCTCCTCCCAGTCGGCGAGAAAGTCTGATAGAGCTTACGACTTGATCACCTTGCACGGCTTGTACCTGATGTTGTGGACTCCGATCTCCACAGCCCACTTGGCGACTCGCCCGGTCGCCTCATGGTTGAGGATGATGTCTTGCAACACTACTGAGGAGACGACCATGATTGGGTGCTCCTGGAAGTAGTGCGGCAGTCGCGGCTGGGCTCTGAAGATCGCATATACCAATTTCTGGTACTGCAGGTAGCGCTGGCACGACTCGGTGAGGACTTCGGTGATGTAGTATACAGGTCGCTGCACCAGGCGCTCCTTGCCCTCCTCTGGTCGTTCGACGACCATGACGGCGCTAACGACTCGCTCGGAGGCCACGATGTAGACAAGCATGAGCTCCTTGTCGACGGGGACGGTGAGTAGCGGTACCGCGAGTAGCACCTCCTTGACAGCGTGGAGCGCATCATCTGCCTCCTTGTCCCACTGGAACGTGAGGTTCTTGCGCATTAGGAGATAGAGGGGCATCGTTCTGGCCTAGCCGGGGGATGAAGCGACTGAGAGCCGCGACTCGCTCGGCCAACTTCTGGATGTCGCACAGGCACTTGGGTCTGCCGAGCTGGGCGATCGTGTTGATCTTGGTGGGGTTTGCCTCGTTCCCACGCTTGGAGACGACGTACCCCGGCAACTGTCCAGTAGGTACACTGAAGGTGCACTTTCCTAGGTTTAGCTTTATCTTGTACCTCCGCAGGTTTGCGAAGGTTTCCACCAGGTTGGCGAGTAGATCGCCCTGGCGAGTGGACTTCACCACCATGTTGTCGATGTAGACGTGGATGTTGCGGCCAATTTGGCTCGCAAGGTACTCCTGCATGCACCTCTGGTAGGTCGCTCCGGCGTTCTTGAGGCCAAAGGTCATGGCACTGTAGAAGAATGCTCCGAATGGCGTGATGAACGCCGTCTTTTCCTCATCCTTGACTGCCATTTTGATCTGGTTGTAACCAGAGTAGGCGTCAAGGAAGCATAGCGACTCCGAGCCCACGGTCGAGTCGATGATTTGATCGATCCGCGGGAGGAGGAACTGCTCCTTGGGGCAGGCGTTGTTGAGATTTATGTAGTTGATACACATTCTCCAGGTCCCATTTTTCTTCTCGACCAGGACTGGGTTTTCCAGCCACTTGGAGTACTTGATTGGCCATATGAAGCCTGCAGCGAGTAGACGCTGCACCTCCTCGGCGATTGCTCGGCCATACTCTTCATTGAAGGGCCATAGCGACTGCTTGACGGGTCGCGCTTTGGGGTCAGCGTTGAGTTTGTGCTCAGCGAGTTTCCTCGGGACACCAAGCATGTCGGTAGGTTTCCATGCGAAGATGTCGCGATTCTCACGTAGGAACTTGATGAGCACGCCTTTCTATGCTGGGCTCATGCCCGTTCCGATCGTCACCGTCTAGCTGGGGTCGATTGGGACCAGCTCGACGGAACGAGTGTGCATCGTCACCTCGAATGCGGTGGAGCTACCGCCCTCCGAGTTGGGCTTCTTGAGTATGGTGGGGTCGTCGTTGTTGACCCCGCTCGTGTACTTGGCGAGCTCCTCCGCATGGTTCGCCTCTGCGGCTATGACGGCGTCGGCGAGCTCGGCTCCTTTGGCCTCGCACTCTGCGGCCATGTTGGGGTCGCCATGAACAGGGATGATGCCGCACGGCCCGGGGAGCTTCATCGTGTTGTACGCGTAGTGGGGCGCTGCCATGAATTTGGCGAACGCCTTCCGCCCCAGGACGCAGTGGTAGGGGCTGTTGAAAGGCACCAGCTTGAAGACGATCCGCTCGGTGCAGAAGTTCGCTGGTGTGCCGAAGGTGACTGGCAGCGTCACCTTGTTGATCGGGTACACCTTCCGACCGGGACGATGCCGTGGAAGGTGGTGTAGGTCGTCTCGATCATCGACTGCGGGAGCCACAGTCGCCTGAACGTGTCCACGTGCAGAATGTTGATGGAGCTGCCGCCGTCCATCAGCGTCTTGGGGAGCCAATAGTCCCCCACAATGGGATTGACCACCAAGGCGACTCGACCCGGATATTCGATCCGTGGCGAGTGGTCCTCGCGGCTCTAGGTGATTTGTTGCTTAGACCAGTTGAAGAACTGGGGGATGTCGACCTGGGACACCGTGTTGACGACAATGGCACGGGCAGTGACCTTCTTCTCGCACTTCGTGCTAAAGCCGGTGAAGGTGTGGAGCGAGCCGACGTCATTGCCAAATTTCCCGCCGTTTGGCGGGTGGTTGTCGGGGTCTTCCCGTGCGCACCGTGCATTCTCTATCTCCTTTAGGGAGTGGCAGTCGGCGGTCGTGTGCGTGGCGGACTTCCCTTCCCTGCTATGGAACACACAGGGTTGATTGAGGAGAGCCGAGGGGTCGAATATCAGCTTCGCCTTGTAGTTGTCGTCGTCGCGGTGCTGGCCTCCGTCACGGCGGAAGCTCTTGGGCTCGTGTGGCGAGTAGCCGGCATTAGCGATGAAGTCGACTCGCCCGTCACCGCGGCGCTTGCCGGTGAGGTGAGTGTTGCTGTAGCGTAGCTCGGGTCGCCTCCCGTTGGCGTGGCCGTTCTGGCAGCGATTTCCTCCCGACTCGTCGTCGGTCTCTTGGTTTGGATCCTCCTCCGCGTACCGTTTGGCGACCTCGAGGAGGTCTTGGATGTTGTTGAGTGTCTTGTACACCCGCTTGATCTTGGCGACCAGGGGCTCGTAGCGGCACGAGGTCTTGAAGCAGTGAATCGCGGTGTTCGGGTGGATGCCGGCCGCGTTGTACCACAGGTCTTGCCATCGCTGGACCCAGCTGCACGTCGACTCGCGGGGTCCTAGGACACATCACTCCAGGTCCTCGATAGTGGTGGCACGGGTGTAAGAGCCCTCGAACTGCCTGATTTCCTCCCAAGAGTAGATGCTATCTGCGGGGAGGGTGTTGATCCATTGCTGGCATGCTCCCTCCATCATCAGGGGGAGGTAGCGGGTGGCGAGTAGGTCGATATGGCTAGCGATTCCCATCGCCATGAGGTACGTATCCAGCCACACGGAGGGGTCGTACTTCTCAATCTCCTTTGGCGCCTTGAAGTTCGCCGGGTATTTTTCACCTCGGATCATTGGTCCGAAGCACTGGGGACCGACTCGGCTGAGCGACCCTCTCGTCTAGCCGTCACGACGATTGGTGAGAGTGTGCCTCAGTCGTCAGGCTGGCATGCGCGCCAACTCTGGCTATTGATGATGTGGGTTCGCGCGTCGACTGGCTGCCCGTTGGCAGTGACGAAGTTGTTTGTCGGTCGTGGGTCATTGGTGGAGAGTAACGCGTGTGCGGGTCGGTCTTGGAGCTGCAGGGGCTCGGGTGGTGGGCAGTTGAGGGTGTTTGCCACCATTGGGCGACCTCTCGAGGCCACCCTGCTGCCTGACGAATGCGAGCATATGTGACCCTATGAGTCGGCTCCCGCGTTTTGTTGCTTGACGGCCTTGGCGAGTAAAGCCTTGGCATATTGGATCTGCAGGGTGCCTTCCCCGGTCACGTTAATGTTGTCGACCACGGATCGGCTCGCGATGATGTTGTCCATCGGAGTGGAGAATAGCGGGAGGCCGTTTGCGTCTCGCTCCCGCGAGGAGACAAGGATTCTTGGCTGCTCCCAGCGGGCGCGTGGCCAGGTGGTGGTGGTGGAGCACCGTCGGCCGTCGCGCCTGGTGGTGGCCGGGAGCTTCCTCCTGGCAGCGCGTTCTCGCAAATCGCGCGATCAGCCACGCGGGTCAGGTCGTTCTCATCGTCGAAGTTCAGGGCACGACCCTGAACGGTGGGGTTCAGGCGTGACCTGATGCAGAGCTGGTGGTAGCACGAAAGTTCCTGCACCGTCACCTGGTCAAGGCGGAATTTTTCACGCTTGGCTTGTTCCTTGCGGACCGCCTCCTCCAATCGTAGGCGGAGTTCTTCGACCTCCTTCGCTATCGTGGTCGGCGGGATTGGTATGGAGAAGTTGTCTGGCGGGGCGTCCGCGCCGCTCGCCATGTAGGTCACGACGTTGCGACCAGATCCAACGTGGAAGTCTCCGGAGTTCTCCCACCCGGAGTCGAAGATCCCAAGGATGGAGGGGTCCTCGAAGTCTCCCATGTTGGAGACCTAGGTGATGGAGCCCGTGGATGACGCAGTGACGATGGATCCGGCGACTGACGCCGGGGTTGCTGAATCGGCGTCGTCGTTGAGGGCCACATCGTCCGCGACCATGGTGGTTTCGGCCACGTTGCTGTTGGCCGAGTCGTACTCGGAGGCAAGGCGGTGGATGGTGCAGACCTGACTCTCGGAGAGCCAGCCGCATGGCGGCAACTCGCGGATGCGAGCCGAGTCCTCCGAGACGATGACGTCGGTGAAGCCGATGAAGAGGCTGATCGTGCCGACCGCCATGATCACGTTGTGCATGACGGGGCACGCCGTCGGGACGTAGCTGCTCGACAAGATCTGGAGGATCTCGCCGATCGTGATCATGCGTTCGGTGGAAATCGTCTTGTTGATGGGCAGATTGGATGTCGCCACATAACACCGGCCTGACCGGCTAGGCCCCACGGTGGGCGCCACTATTGTGGGAATGGCCACGGAAGATGCTGCAATCGTCAGCGAGTAGTAGAACGGGGGCAAGGGCGGCCAACCATCTGCGGTGCGAGATGAGGGCGGAGACACAAGGGTTTACCCAGGTTCGGCCCCCCGGAGGGTAAAGACCTACTCCTGCTAGATTGTATTATGGAGAGAGTACAAGGGCAAGCTCGACGACTAGGCGGCGAGTCGCTGGGGTGTATGATGGAACATGTCCTCTATGCGTACCCTAGGGAGGTTTATATAGGCTCACCTCGCTAGGGTTTCTAGATCTACAACCAAATTAGTTAAGGATTCGGAGGGTTCTTCACCTAATCCGACTGGGCCTAGCTACGCTTCTGGGCCTCCAGCTTCTCGTCACCTGGCCCCTTGCCAAGTCTCGATCCAGGCGTTGTCCCGCAGGCCCACTCGCTGGCAACTTGGGCCAGTAGGAAACGTCCTGCTGGTATCCCCATTCGGCTTATCCCCATCATGTAAGATGGTGCTTGTCCGCCTTAGGTTAGCTTCCGTCAAGTTCATCTTGTGCAGTGTATCCAGGTACATGATGTTGATGTTGCTTCCACTATCCACCATACATTTGGTGAACTCATTGCCGTTAATCAGGGGGTTGATGACCATGGCGTACTGGTTCTCCGTAGGGATGAGATTTGGGTGATCCTTCATGTCCCAAGTAATTGGAATCTCCGACCAGCGTAGGTATTTGGGAACTGGGGGTAGAGTGGCCATCAGTATCCTCATGGAGGTCTTATGTTGTCGGATAGTAGGGGTGCCAAGGAAAGTGTGGAAAACTTTCGCCTTCTTCTCGAAGGGGTTCTTGCCCTTGCCATCGCTCTTGGCGGCATGCTTGGGGTCAACATCTTCGTCCATGTCACTTGAATCCTTGGACTCCTCTTCCTTCTTCTTCCCCTTGCCCTTGCGTCGTGGTTTGTTCTTCCAACTTCGCTTGTAGCCGGACTCCGGGTCCTCCTTGAGATCGTTGACGAACTTGCAATGGTGATTGGTGTGGGTGGCCTTGCCGTTCGATTCGAGGTGTATGAGGCACATCATATCACGGTACTCTTTGTAAGTTTGGGGAACGTGGAGCGCTTTTGAGGTAGTTTCACTGCCTCGCTGCTGCCCATGACCAGCTCCCCGTCCTCGGCCACGCCGTTCGCCATCACCTCATCCAGCAAATGTCATAGCGACCATGTCAGAGGTTTGCTTTTATTCTGGCGGGTCTTCCACTTGGTGTTGCTGTTCCTCCGAGCTTGAGTTGGAACGACTATTGCCGGCAGGGAGCCACGAGCATCATTGTCGGCAGCTGCCAACTCACTAGCCAACTGAATCATCTGGTTGAGATCTAGTAGGTGGTTGTCCTGCAGGCGCTTCAACTTATGTTGGAGCAACGTGCCCCTTTCCAACCCATCGATGAAGGCGGCCATGGTGGTCTGAGCGTGTACTCCTGCACAAGAATTCTTCATATCCATCCAGTAGGAGAGGTAGGCGCGAGATATCTCGTCTTTCTCCTACATGCACCGTTGTAGATTGCCAATAGTACAGGGACGTTTGTACGTACCCTCGAAGTTCTTGGTGAACGCTTCTTGCATGTCCGTGCCTGCCAACATTAGTGGGTGGTACTTGACGGCGACATTGGGGTTAACCCCGGCGATCTCCACCGCATTACCGTAGTCCTACAACCATGTACCTGGCTTGGCGGTGCCGTCATAGGGCTTGATGGTCTTTTCAATCCGGAAACCTTTGGGGTAAGTTGTGGACCGTATCACATGTCCAAAGCAACGTGGTCCCAGGTATGGTCCTTCTCGGGCCTCGTGGATCTTGTCCAGACGTGAACGTGCATCATATGGCTTCGGGCTTCTTTTCTTCTTCTTGCCATCAGGGGATGGGCTGCGTGAACGACGCGGTCCTCCTCCGCCATGGTGGCTGCTGGGTGGCGAAGGAGGCGGAGGTGGCGGTGGGTTAGCCTTCTTGCACTTACCCTCCTGCGACGTCTCACACTTGTCGCGGTTGCTTGTCGGACGTGGAGGGTCATGGCGCAACCTGCTCCTGTGTCCTTGGTTGCGCTCTCTGTCATGATGGGTCTGCTCCGCGTTGTCGCAGATGATGATGCCACTCTGCCTTGGCAGAGGAATACCATACGACAGTGAGCCTTGGTTTCTTCGCGATGTCGGGGAGAGCGAGGTGGTGGAGATGGGCGACGAGGTTGAGCCTTGCCTCCATGGTCAGAGGATATGGGGATAGCGTCCTTCCTATTGTGCGCATACCTCCGTCTTCCTTCTAACAAGCCCGTCTGTGACCCGACATCATGAGGAGATTTGTCCCTTGGTGGGTTATGCTGGATAGAATGGCAGAACACTGGGTCAGACACAAGCCTCTGAGAGGTGGCCTTTTCCTGCTGTTTCATCGCCTTGGACACTAGGTCATAGACATAATACACAGCTGCAGGTGATCTATCCTGCTCCATAAGGGTTTTGGCGACGGCGAGGTTGAGAAGAGGAGTGGGCATCACCTGCCTGCCTTCACTGTCAATGTATGGCTTGGCCTGTGTCGGCCTCGAGGGAGCCCATCCTAGGTTTCGCCGTACACCAGGATCGTTAATGACGTGAGTTGGAGCTTTTTTAGCCTTTTGCTGCTGTAGCAGAGTCTTGTACTCGGCCTCCATTACTCTAGCTTTCTCTATTGACTTCTGTGCGTTGGCCAGATATCGATCTAGCTTAGCGCCTTGCTCCGCGATGGCATGCGCTTCCTCCAGCAACTGCTGGCGCTTCTCGTCAAGATGGACTACATTGCGAATATGAGCCACGGTCATGGGCTCGACGAGGAGATTGCCGTACATCACTCTATCATATGGAGTGACTTGGGCAGCAACGGACGTAGATGCCGGAGGCAGCGGATTTGCGGTGTTATTGTTGCTCGGACCGGTGCCGAGATCCTGCGGCTGCTGCACTGGGTTAGGTAGAGGGGGCATGACCTTTGCGCGATCATAGTCAGCAGCAACAGCTGGTCCCTTCCCCTTGTCCAGCGCTATAGGCGGAGCTCGTCTGGGTTGATCTTCATCCATCGCCGTCCCAATGGCGACGAATACCTCTCAGGACGTGACGGCATTGTTGGCCCGCTCGTCGCGCTTGTAATCCTCCTCCATCCCCTGCATGGCAAAGTCTAGCTCCTCCGAGCTGAAATCTATATCCTCTGAACCTGTGCTGATGTCGATGTAGAGCGCGTCAAGCATGGATTCGGAGGGTGCCTAGGCTTCCTCGATGACGTGGGGTGGAGGTGCAGCAGCAGCGGCAATGACTGGTGGTGGTGGCGCAGCCGCGGCGACGACGACCGGAGGCGGAGGTGGCGGTGGCTAAGGGGGAGGGGCTCCGCCAATGAGCACAAGTTCTATCTGAGCTTCCTCCTCAGCCTCCACGTAGCTGTTGACGGTGTTTACCATGATTTCGAAAGTGAGGCATCCTGAAGCCTGTTGGCGCCTTAGCGTATGTCGGAGAAGCGTGCCTTGGTCCAGTCTTAGTGATACATAGCATCATCATTGGGATAATGAGCCAGATCGGCCCGTATACGGAGACACCTGACAAGGTAATCACGGGGGTTTTCGCCCTCTCTCTGAACGCAATAGGCCAGATCGAAGATGGTCACCACTCTGACGAACTTGGATCTCTGCTGTTCAGACGCACGAGCGAAGCCGAAGGACTTGCAGCGATCTTCCACCATTATATCCTGCACAGGGGCGGTTTGGGTGGGCCTTGAATTTTTCCGATCTTTGCCGGCAAACTCCAAGGATAGATCCGACATCGATCCTTCCGTGAATGTATCCTTCCTGTAGGCGGTCCGTGCGGGTCTTGATGCTCCTCCGAGTCCCAGGGAACTAGTGCCCGAGTCGGTTTCGCCGATGAAGAGGTGGATATCTCTGATGGGGAAGATTGAGCACCGCGTAGGGTTCGTCTTCACCGGGTTCTAGAACTCGTCAGGAGGGACAATTGGAATGTTGCTGGAGAAGAGAACGCGACCGATGGCTACGGTTTCGCCGACTCCCACGAAGATCTTGGACCTCGCCCACTGTAGAGCCTGAAGCGCCTCTTGCCCCACGGAGGGCGCCAACTATCGTGGTATTGCCGACCAGTACGCCATGGAGGGGTCCTCACAGTGCATGTTTAGAGACGTGGGGTAAGACAGATGGTTGACGGGTATGAGGTAACACAGCTTACCCAGGTTCAGATCCCACAAAGGTGGCGGAATCCTACTCCTGCTATGAATCACTATAATGGAAATACGTCGGGTTACAGGGATTGGTTCGCTGTGCGAGGTGTATGTTAATCGATTGCCCTAAAGCCTCCCATAGGCCCGACTTATATAGTTGCCAGGTCCTAGGGTTATAGGGAAAATTCCTAGTCAGATAGGTTATAGTCCTACACTACATACAACTAGTCTAGCGTGCCTTGCACTCCAAGGCTCCGGGTATGTCGGTGACTCCTACATAGCCTTCCTTTATCCGGCATGGGCCTCCCTTCTGGATACATCTAACTGGGCCGCCTAGCAGTCCATGGGCCATGCTACCAACTGTGGGCCATCCGGGTTATCCGGATAAGAGACATGCTATGAGGATACCCCTATAGCATATCCCCAACATACTGGTTTGATAACCTTGGTTTCATACTGAGGGAAAACTTATTGCTGTACTCATCATACCTTCCTCTTGGGGTTTACCAACAAATCTTTACAGTAATCTGAGCCGCATTAATGACACCCGTGACAACAACGGTAATAGGGCTGACCCGCCCAACCCCGACACTGGAAATAGACGCAATCCTTCAAACCCCAACGGGGGCAATCCTCCAAATCCCAACACCACCAACGGAGGTGACCCGGTTCGTCCTGAGATCCCTCTGAGCGACACCGGATGGGAACGATTTAGGGTGGCCCTGAGGGGAAACCCCTTACCAGAAGACGCATCTCGCGACATGCTAATGGCCTACCATTGGCTACACGTAAAAGAATACCACCAACAATAGGCAGTGAGTGCTCAACTAGAGAAGTGCAAACAAGCGGCCGATGTGTCAAGCGCCAGGAGGGCGGCTCTCTCCTCCATCAGCGAGTCCTCTTCCAAGTACAATGTAGCACCCCGTTCCCTCTTGACCCTAGGGGTGTCACTCCTGTCAGCTTAACAGAATCTCTAGACTGGCCCCAAAGACTAACAATAGTCTTTTCTGTGCACTTTGTCCTCACTTGTGCGCACCCGGTACCCACTTCCCAGTCGGTCATCCATCCTCAAATGTTTCCAAGCCAAGAACGCTTAACCTCAGAGTTCTTTTTGGATGAGCTTTCGGAAAATAAGTTGCAAATTGTTGGTATGAGTATCCTAACGATCCTATTAAGCCATGTGCCTATATCGCACATACATCCACCCTTTAGAAGATCGATTCCCTCATCGATCAAGCACACCCTAGTAATGTCCCCTCTTGGCACACATTTGTGTCTCTAGTGCTGGCACATGTGCCATACCATGTCCACTCTGGGATACATGCGCCATGCTTCACATGTCCCGCCACTTGACCCGTACACCCGTGTAACCGCGAGGATTGGCTCTGATACCACTTTGTAGCACCATGTTCCCTCTTAGCCGTAGGGGTGTCACTCCTGGCAGCTTAATATGATCTCTAACTGGCCTCATAGACCAACACTAGTCTTTTTTGCGCACTTTGTCCTCACTCATGTGCATCTGGTACCCACTTCTCGATCGATCACCCATCCTCAAATTTCTCCAAGCCAAGCACGCTTAACCTTAGAGTTCTTTTTGGATGAGCTTCCAGAAAATAAGTTGCAAATTGTTGGTATGAGTATCCTATTAATCCTATTAAGCCATGTGCCTAGATCTCAAAGACAATGGCGGCGACGCTTAAGAGGCATTTAGGCTGGAACGTATGGGCCCAGACACAAGGCACGAGGTCACCAAGGCCCTCGACTTATCAGTCATGTAAGTGGAGTCGCAGGGCGACATGATGCCCAAGACATCACAGGCCGCGGTTATAGAAGCTACCACATACATGTTATCTAACCAGCCACCAGTTGGGGATCCATGATTCGTCGTCCATCGGTCTACCATTGCGGGCCTCGGGCTCGTAGGATCCGTGCTGACCGGAGATCCAACTCTGGAACCAAAAAAATAGCAGTGACATTCGCGAGGAACCGCTCGCCCTCATCCGACGAGAAAGATCATGATCTGTTGTAGCGACACCATAGCCCGCGATGAAGAAGCCGCAATTAGGACTCTCGTGACGAGCTCACGTAGCGCAAGGTCAACAACATGCACGCCAAATGCGCCTGGTCCACTGAGTGAGAAGACAAAGACACGGAGTTCTGCGACGCCAGATGCTTCAATCGAGCCATACGACAATCGCGGATGCCCAAAGGCTTCAAGCTCCCTTCGGACAACGCGAAGTTAGACAGCCTCCAGGAGCCAAAGATTTGGCTGGATGACCACATTCAGTCAGTAAAATGTCATGGCGGAAGAAAAAACACAACCATGCAATGCCCTGCAGACGAAGGGCGCGGCGCGAGCCTGGCTCAACAATCTCCCCCAGATTAATCCGCAGCTAGGAAGAACTTCTATATAGTTTAGTCTGGAACTTTAAAGGCACGTACAAATGACCAGCTTTATTCGAATAATTACGTGCCTGCTGCCAGAATCCTAACGAGCCACTATGCTCCAATACTCAACGATGGTCCATCATCAAAAACTCCGCGAAGGACATCCTTGAGGAGCGAGCAATTGATGCATTCAACGATGGTGTATGGCACTACGAGATTAGGGAGGAGCTAGGCCACACCAAATCAAAAACCATCGATCACCTGATATATATCACAAATTGTTGGGCAGATGGCAAAGACGCCATCCACAACAACTGAGTATGCTCGGACGATGAGGACAACCTCAGCCACAGACACGGCGGTCGAGGAAAAATGAGGATGCACGGATATTAAGACCGCAAATAAGTTTATATGGTCACGGATAGCTACGCCGACTGTAGGGTTCGTTCAATGGAAAACAAAAAGAATTCTATTGCAAGAACACATAAAACCAAGATCCAATCTATGGCAAAGCCAAGATCTAATATACGAGATCGGTGAAATGAGATAGAATATAACTAACCCTCGTAGATCCGAAGCGTTTAACAAGATCGGATTCTCGTGGTTGATGTAGTCGATCACTTGTCAATCTCAAGATCGCGATGATGATCCTTTCGGTGGTGCTTTTCGGCAGCGCTTCCGCACTCGGTCGCATGTACGGAGTCGATGAAGACCTTCCTCTCCATGTTCCAGTGGGTAGCGAAGGTAGTAGGTCCCCATGGAATCCCAGCAGCACGATGGCATGGTGGTGGAGCATAAATCCCTGCAGGGCTTCGCCTAAGCCATATCAGGAAGATGGAGGAGGGAGGAGGTGGCGGCTAGGGTTGCTGGCTCCTAGGGCAAGGGGGAAAGGGGGTGTGCCCCCACCCCTCTTTATATAGGTAGGGGCCATGGCCAAGGGGTTCCCAGCCCTTACCGTGTTCCCCCAACTCGGCCACAAGGGGGAAGAGGGGGAATCTTCCCCCCAAGTTTCCCTTCTTACCAAACTAGGGTTTGACCCCAATTCCTTTGGCTAGCCATGAAGGGATACGAGTAGGCTACACTAGCGCAAATCAAAAAAATTCTACCACATAAACCAGGATTACTGTTGTCATAGATCACGGGATTACCACTAGACACGCAGTTGCGGAATTGATGAAGCGCGTCGAGGCAGTGCAGACGTTCCACGTCTCTTCCTTGTCCTCGTCCCACGAGAAGCTCCCCTTGCGCGGCTCGTCCAAGTTCCACAGATGCAGCACCTCCTAAGTATGCACACGTGCGGGGTGGAAGCGTCAGACGCCGGACTGCTAGGTCCGCGCGTGCAACACAGGCGTGAGGTGTGGCGGCTGGGTGGAATGGCTCAACCCTGGTCAGCTCGCCCCACCCTCTCTTATATAGACGTCCCTAGTGGGCTTCTACATTAGCAGCCCATTAGTAGAATAAGCCTGGTCTAATTCAGATCCAATCCTCATTAGGCTTCTAGCCCCTTAAGTGTGTGACCCTATAGGTTCATATACGTATAGACATGACACGAATACACTTATTGTATCAATAGTTGGTAGCGGCCTCCAGCAAGACGTGCCAACTCCTAAACGCATACAAAGATCATATCGGACGAACCATCACAAGGTTTAGTATATGTCTTTCCCTTTGCCTCACGATATTTGGTCTAGCTCCAAGCTGACCTCTCTTTCTCGATACCGTAACTCGGAATCCCTTTACTAGGTTAACTCTTAACCTTATGTAGCATGGCCATGCATTTCTGGATCCGATCACTAGAGGGGCCCAGAGATATCTCTCTCAAGTAGAGAGGGGCAAATCTCATCTTGATTGACCATGCCTTGCAGCATGCTTCAGGACAAACCCGAAAGCTACCTTTATAACTACCTAGTTACGGTGCAGCTTTTGATAGCCCAAAGCAGGTCGATCCACATCTCAAGTACATGCGACAATCTCAGGTCTAAGGACAAAACGTACACGATGTGTAGAGAGAGAGCTGCAACTAATTGCCAGTCTCAAGTTGGGTCAGTCCAACCCCATGTTTATAACATGTGTCCACATCATTGGTTTGAAATTTCCATGTCTATGACTTGCAAAACATAGTCATCAACCAATCGATGTGCTAGTCTAATATTCACGTGTGTCCTCACATGAACTCCGACTAGGGACAACTATTTAATAACCATACAAGTAAAGAGTTTCACAAACAATTCACATAATTCCAATCAATACAAGGTGCCTGATATGGATATTCAAGTAACATTACAATAACTCATGGATACATATGTAATATAATCATCTCTATGATTGCCTCTAGGGCATATTTCCTTCAGTCTCCCACTTGCACTAGAGTCAATCTAAAATGTATCTAATACCAATTGCTCTTGTGTGCGCTTCATGCGCGGGCTGCGGGAGAGGCTTAGTCAATGGATCAGCAACATTTGAGTCCATATGTATTTTGCATATCATGACACTACCATCCTCAACAAACTCTCGAATATGATGGTAACGCATGCGAATATGTTTGTTCTTCTGGTGCTGTCTATGTTCCTTGGCTTGTGCAATAGCACCATTGTTGTCACAATAAACGTCCAAGGGATTGGACTCGCCCGGAACCACACCGAGAGCGATCAGGAAATTCCTAATCCAAACAGCTTCCTTTACGGCCTCCGAGGCAGCAATATATTCAGCTTCTATTGAATAGGAGGTCACCGTATCTTGCTTGGAACTTTTCCAGCTCACAACACCACCATTCAAGACAAACACATAACCGGATTGCGATTTCGAATCATCCGAGTCGTTAAGGTAATTCGCATCTATGTAACCCTTTACACTGAGTTCATCCTCACCTCCATAAACTAGGAACATATCCTTAGTCCTTTTCAAGTACTTAAGGATGTTCTTTACCAGCCTGGTATCTGCTCGTAACACTTAGAGCATAGGAAACATCTGGGCGAGTACATATCATTGCATACATGATGGATCCAATAGCCGAAGCATATGGAATCCTACTCATGCGCTCACTCTCATCAGTAGTCAAAGGACACTGAGTCTTGATGAGTTTTATGCCGTGAGATATGGGCAAGAACCCCTTCTTAGCCTCTTCCATGCTGAACCGTTTCAACACTTTGTCAATGTATGTACTCTGGCTTAATCCAATTAGCCTCCTTGATCTATCTCTATAGATCTTGATTCCTAGAATATATGCCACTTCTCCTAAGTCCTTTGTCGAAAAACTATTTTTCAACGAGGTCTTAACAGACTCGAGCATAGGAATGTCATTTCCATTCAGCAATATGTCATCTACATATAAGATTAGAAATACCAGCGCTCTCCCACTTTTCTTCTTGTAAACACAAGGTTCTTGTTCGTTTTTGATGAAGCCAAACTCCTTTACAACTTCATCAAATCGAATGTTCCAACTCCGAGATGCTTGCTTCAGCCCATAAATGGACTTCAAAAGTTTGCATACCTTTCCAGCATTGTTTGGATCGACAAAACCTTCGGGTTGCATCATATACACGTCATCAGTTAGGATTCCATTTAGGAAGGCCGTATTGACATCCATCTGCCATATTTCATAGTCGAAATGTGCAACAATGGCTAGAATGATCCGTATAGATTTAAGCATCGCTACGGGCAAGAAAGTCTCGTCGTAGTCAACTCCTTGAACTTGTCGAAAACCTTTTGCAACAAGTCGAGCTTAATGGTTGTGAACATTTCCATCCATATCAATCTTCTTCTTATAGATCCATTTGCACTCGATGGCTTTAAAACCATTAGGCAGGTCAACCAAGTTCCAAATTTGATTGTCACCCATGGACTCTATCTCGGATCTCATGGCGATCAGCCATTTCTTAGAGTCTGGGTCCACCATCGCTTATGCATAGGTCGCAGTCTCATCATTTTCTAACAATAATAATTCCCGCGCTTCGCGGAGCCTCGCCGACCTTCGTGGTTGTGGTGCTTCTGTTGCCACGGGTTCATCAACTTGTTCTGCTACAATAGCATCACTCGTAGAAGCATCCCCAACTGGCTCATCTTGAACTTCTTCAAGTCGCACCGACCTTCCACTTGTTCCCTTTGTGAGAAACTCTTTCTCTAGGAAAACACCGCTACGAGCGACAAACACTTTGCCCTCTTCTCGGTTGTAGAAGTAATACCCTAAGGTTTCCCTCGGATATCCCACGAAAATGCACTTATCCGATTTGGGTTTTAGCTTGTCCAACTGAAGCCGCTTGACAAATGCATCACAACCCCAAATCTTCAAAAATGACAAACTGGGATTCTTTCCAGTCCACATCTCATATGGTGTCTTAACTACGGATTTAGATGGTACCCTATTAAGTGTGAAAGCTGCCGTTTCTAGAGCGTAACCCCAAAATGACAATGGCAAATCCGACTGGCTCATCATCGACCGAACCATGTCCAACAATGTTCGATTACGCCGTTCGTAGACCCCGTTTCTTTGAGGCGTTCCGGGTGGCGTAAGTTGTGGAACAATTCCGCAACTCTTAAGATGATCGCCAAATTCGTGACTCAAATATTCACCTCCATGATCAGATCGCAAGGCCTTTATTTTCTTGCCACGTTGATTCTCTACTTCACTCTGAAACTCCTTGAACTTTTCAAAAGTTTCAGACTTATGCCTCATCAAGTAGACATAACCATATCTACTGAAATCATCAGTGAAAGTAATGAAGTAGCGATATCCTCCTCTGGCTGTCGTGCTCATTGGTCCACATACATCAGTATGTATGAGTTCCAACAAGTATGTCGCTCTCTCGGGTAAACCCGAAAAAGGCGACTTGGTCATCTTTCCAAGTAAACAAGCTTGACATGTCTCATATGATTCAAAATCAAACGAAGTTAGAAGACCATCACCATGGAGCTTCTTCATGCGCTTTTCACTTATATGCCCCAAACGACAATGCCATAAATAGGTAGGACTCAAATCATTAGGCCGAAGCCTTTTAGCACTAACATTGTAAACAGATGCATCATCAAGATCTAAAATAAATAACCCATTCACAATGGGAGCATCAGCCATAAACATAGCATTCTTAGAGATTACACAACCATTGTTTGCACTCGCGAATGTATAACCATCCATCATCAAACATGAAGGTGATAAAATGTTTCGACCCATACTAGGAATGTAATAACAATTATTTAACTCTATAATAAATCCTGACGGAAGGTGAAGTTGCATGACGCCGACGAAAAATGCAGCAACCCTTGATTTATTTTCGACGCGAAAATCCACTTCGCCTTTCTGCACTTCTCTAGTCCTTATTAGCCCCTGCATCGAATTGCAAATATGAGCAACCGATCCAGTATCAAATACCCAAGAGTTAACAGAGGAATCAGCGAGAAGAATGTCCACAACATTTACAACAAGCGTACCTGAGTGGGAAGTACTCTTACTTCCACTCTTCTTAAAGAAGCCTGGTACTTGCTGCAGTTTCTCTTCCAGTGGCCATGTTCATGAAAAAAGAAGCACTCAGTGTCTTCTACATGTCCAGCCTTTTGCTTGGGTGCAGGCTTAGGGATCGTATCCTTAGCCTTTCCCTTCTTCTTCTTCCAAGAAGTAACCTTTTTCTTGAAGCTAGGCTTGTTCTGCACAGCCATCACATGGCTATGCCCTGCACACTTCTTCATGTCACTTTCTGTTGTTTTTAGCATCCCGCATAACTCATTATGGCCCTTCTCCACCCCATGCATATGGTAGTTCGAAATGAACTGCCCATAGCTGGATGGAAGAGACACCAAAATGAAGTCAGTGGCCAACTCTTGGCCTAGTGGAAAACCAAGCTTTTCCAAAGTCTGACTATAACCAACCATTTTGATCACATGGGGGCCTACAGCTGCTCCCTCTGCTAGCTTGCATTCGACAAAGGACTTGTCAACATTGTACCTCTCAGTCCTTGCTTGATCTTGGAACATGTCCTTAAGCGCAACGATCATATCGTACGCATCCTGATCCTCAAACTTCTTTTGGAGTTCAGGTTCCATGCATGCAAGCATAAGGCAGCTAACCTCAAGAGAATCAGCACATGCTCTCTTGTAGGCATTATTTAGGGCAGAAGATGCATTATCAGCAGGTTGATCGGGTATTGGGGTATCCAGAACAGTTTCCTTTTTATCAGACCTGAGAACAATTCTTAGGTTATAGACCCAGTCCGTATAGTTTGTTCCATTAAGTTTATCTTTGTCAAGAATCGAACGCAAAGAAAAAGGTGATGCAGTGTTCGGTGCCATTGATCTACAACAGAAAACATGCAAAATACTAAGCCATGTAACCATGAAAGAGTAAAACATATTAAACAATTTAATAGCATATACTCCCACTTAAATCAATATCCCTCTATTGATACTAAGTGATTCAAGACCCACAATTAACAAGTCGACTAGTGAGCTTTAGCATCACTGCTAGAAGACAAGGTAAATTGGTAAGCAACACTTGCTTATCATATCACATATGACTCTTGTTGTTGGGTGACATATCTATGTCAAAACTAGGCGCTCAACCTTTATGCCCCAAGGTCCTTAACTGTTAAGATGACCTTGTCAAGCTCACCAACCCTTATGCGTGTAGGTATCCGATACAAACCCATCCAGCCAAGGAAAACCGCGGCACCTAATTTCATAGGCCCACCAACGACTGTACAGGGCATATGATGGTGCAAGATTTGGTTGGGAGGGCATGGTTTAACTTAAACTTTGTGTGGGATCGTTCTAATTCTATCATCTAAGCATGCATAGTAGTAAAACACATAAGAATAGCATTCACATAGATGTGACACAGTATGGCCCATTTTCTCATGGTGATCTCCATCGCCATAGAACCTGTCCACCATGATGATCTCCATCTTCATGTTCCATGTGAGCCATCTTCCAAGTGATGAGTCCTTCAAGAACTAATACAAGCTATTACTCCTAACATCTAGTAATCAAAATTACATAGTATTGGGATCATCACAAGTTGGCACGCAGGCCATTACAATAAATGCCAACACATATGGCTCCAGCCGTGTTGCTCTACTCACGACACGCAGGTCATGCAAAATTTCATACATGCATCACATACATATATGGGCCATATTGATCACATACATCCTGCAAAAACAAGTTATGCATAGAATCGCATTCTACCGGATCATGTGACATCGCAGCACCTAGTTACCTTAACGAGATACAAAAGGGGCTACGATTAAGGGGGGGTCTAGGGGGTCTCCCCCTGCGGGGTTCGAAGGGGCAGCGCCCCTCGCGGTATCTACACAATTTTCTTTAAGGATTTTGATCGGAAAATCAAATTTACCATAAACCGACTCCTGTCCCGATTCAATCAAACTCCTTTGATCACATTACATCGATTTTAGATCTAGGTTCTGATTCGATCAATCATATTGATCTTCGCATGATTCAACAGGATTTATGTGTCACTGTCTACCCCGATGGCGGAAACCGACCGGTAGGGGTAAGTCGTTCGACAACCTAAGAATCACGATCACGGAAAGCAAGATCATAGATCAATCCCGGACCACTGCAATATAAATGATCACATCATTCATATCAATATGCATATCACCATATGCAAACATCCCGAACCTATAACTGAACAGCATCGGCTCTGATACCACTGAAGGGATACGGTTAGGCTACACTAGCGCAAATCAAAAAATTTCTACCATGTATACCAGGATTACTGTTGTCATAGATCACGGGATTACCACTAGACGCGTAGTTGCGGAATTGATGAAGCGCGTCGAGGCAGTGCAGATGTTCCACGTCTCTTCCTTGTCCTCGTCCCACAAGAAGCTCCCCTTGCGCGGCTCGTCCAAGTGCCACAGATGCAGCACCTCTGAGGTATCCACACGTGCGGGATGGAAGCGTCAGACGCGGACTGCTAGGTCCACGTGTGCAACACAGGCATGAGGTGTGGCGGCTGGGTGGAAAGGCTCAACCCTGGTCAGCTCGCCCCACCCTCTCTTATATAGACGTCCCTAGTGGGATTCTACATTAGCAGCCCATTAGTAGCCTAACCCTGGTCTAATTTGGATCCAATCCTCATTAGGCTTCCAGCCCCTTAAGTGTGTGACCCTATAGGTTCATATACATATATACATGACACGAATACACTTATTCTGTCAATAGTTGGTAGCGGCCTCTAGCAAGACGTGCCAACTCCTGAACGCATACAAAGACCATATCGGACGAACCATCACAAGGTTTAGTACATGTCTTTCCCTTTGCCTCACGATATTTGGTCTAGCTCCAAGCTGACCTCTCTTTCTCGATACCGTAACTCGGAATCCCTTTACTAGGTTAACTCTTAACCTTATGTAGCATGGCCATGCATTTCTGGATCCGATCACTCGAGGGGCCCAGAGATATCTCTCTCAAGTAGAGAGGGGCAAATCCCATCTTGATTGACCATGCCTTGCAGCATGCTTCAGGACAAACCTGAAAGCTACCTTTATAACTACCTAGTTACGGTGCAGTGTTTGATAGCCCCAAAGTAGGTCGATCCACATCTCAAGTACATGCGACAATCTCAGGTCTAAGGACAAAACGTACACGATGTGTAGAGAGAGAGCTGCAACTAATTGCCAGTCTCAAGTTGGGTCAGTCCAACCCCATGTTCATAACATGTGTCCACATCATTGGTTTGACATATCCATGTCTATGACTTGCAAAACATAGTCATCAACCAATCGATGTGCTAGTCTAATATTCACGTCTGTCCTCACATGAACTCCGACTAGGGACAACTATTAAATAACCATACAAGTAAAGAGTTTCACAAACAATTTCACATAATTGCCAATCAATACAAGTTGCCTGATATGGATATTTAAGGAACATTACAATAACTCATGGATACATATGAAATATAATCATCTCTATGATTGCCTCTAGGGCATATTTCCTTCAGGCCGGTTTGACCCTTTGGGTCATGGTGCAGCTAGACTAAGGCCCCCCGCCACGAGGTTTACCACTAGACGCGCAGTTGCGGATTACTGATGAAGCGCGTCAGTTGATGCAGTGCAGTCCTCACGATCTGATCCTCCTGGTGCTGATCGCACAGCACCTCCGCTGGTATCCACACGTACAAGGAGGAGCACTGGCGGCAAACTGCTAGGTTCTTATCGACGGTAGGACTGCTGTGGAGCTAGGGTTTCCAACACATGGAATGACCTAACCAAACAACGATTAACCTTTCTGGGTTACGGTGCTCCACTATATATAGGGAGTGAACGTGGGCTCTGTTCGCACGACCCATTCACTAAAGCCCATATAACACTAGTCACCATGAGTCCAACTCACTAACTCAGTCCTAATCCGGTTTAGGTCCAACCCAACCAGATTACAGGTTTAGATCCAATCCGAACATGCTCCCGCTCTTAAGTGTGTGACACCGCAGGCTCATGGCTACTTGGACACGATTGGAGTCCGACTCTCAATCGATCAGTCGGTAGCGGCTCCTAGCAGAACGTGCCGACTCCCAAGTACCAAAGAGTCATGACGACTTGCTTTTCCAATGCGACTTACGTCCGAGTCCCTTTTGCCTCACGATATACCTTGTCAGACTATAGGCGAATAATTGTCATCCCTTAAATAGTCCGACTCTCTTCTCGATCCAAGATAAGTGATTCACCCGACTAACTCTTAGTCGATCGCCTCGGTTAACACTTAATCGAGTCGTGCATGGCCATGCTTTCCGAATCATATATCACGAGAGGTCCCAGAGAATATCTCTCCGAGTGGAGGGGCAAAATCCCATCTTGGTTATTCACATCACGCAGCTTGATTCTCAGTCGACCCGAACCCTGCCTTTATAACTGCCCAGTTATGGATCAGCGTTTGACAGAACCTAAGTAGGTGATCCTCAACTCGGACTGTGCAACAACCTCAGGTCTAAGGATTACATTGATTGAGATATACAAATGACAACTTGTTCGTTGTACCTCAATATCGGTCAATCCGACTCGCTAAACTCTTTAGCCGAACCTGTGTAAGTTGGAATAGCATCTCCATGCTCATGACAAGTGGAACCGAGTCATCAAGCCAACTTTCACATTGGTCTAAGTTGTGTGTCCAGCACAACTTCGATGACCAAGCATATTTAGTACAAACAACATGAATGCATAGTTCCAAAACCGAATCACATATTCAATGATACACATCAGATGTTTATACAAGGACTACTTAATATCTTTATGAATACAATGGGAAATCTCATCATACATGATTGCCTCTAGGGCATATTCCCAACAGTCTCCCACTTGCACTAGAGTCAATCTTCTGACATCACATGTCTAAGCATTGCCCATGGCTCTCAGGTGCGCCTCATGCTTCGTCTGTGGTAACGGCTTTGTCAACGGATCCGCAATATTTGCATCCGTGTGTACCGTGCATAACTTGATATCACCCTGATCCACGAACTGGCGAATCAGGTGGTACCGCATGAGTATGTGCTTGTTCTTCTGGTGCTGTCTAGGTTCCTTGGCTTGTGCAATAGCACCATTGTTGTCACAATACACGTCTAACGGATTGGACGAGCCCTGAACCACACCAAGATCCATGAGGAAATTCCTCATCCAAACAGCTTCCTTTGCTGCCTCCGAGGCGGCAATATACTCAGCCTCTGTTGTAGACGCAGACACAGTCTCTTGCTTGGAACTGTTCCAGCTCACAACACCTCCGTTTATAATAAACACGTATCCGGATTGCGAACGAGAATCATCAGAGTCGGTAAGATAACTCGCATCTGTGTAACCCTTTACACTGAGTTCATCTTCACCACCATAAACCAAGAACATATCCTTAGTCCTTCTCAAGTACTTTAGGATAGTTTTAGACGTCGTCCATTGGATCTCTCCAGGATCAGCCTGGTATCTGCTCACAACACTTAGAGCATAGGAAACATCCGGCCTAGTACAAATCATGGCATACATGATGGATCCGGCTGTAGAAGCATATGGAATCGCACTCATCTGACTTCGCTCATCAGTTGTCGAAGGACACTGAGTCTTGCTAAGTTTTACACCATGGGACATCGGTAAGAACCCCTTCTTAGACGATTCCATGTTGAACTTCTTAAACACTTTGTACAAATAAGTACTCTGACTCAATCCAATGAGCCTCCTTGATTTATCTCTATAGATCCGGATTCCAAGGATGTATGTTGCCTCACCCAAGTCTTTCATTGAGAAACTCCTTTCCAATGATTCCTTGGTTTCTTGCAACATTTGGACATCATTTCCAATCAGTAATATGTCATCCACATATAAGATTAGAAAATTTACTTTGTTCCCACTAAACTTCTTGTACAAACAAGAATCATGATCACTCTTGATGAAGCCAAACGATTTGACTACCTCATCAAAGCGAATATTCCAACTCCGAGATGCTTGCTTCAACCCATAAATGGATTTCTGAAGTTTGCACACCTTGTCAGCATTAGCTGGATTGACAAAACCCTCGGGATGTATCATATACACGTCCTCGGTTAAATTTCCGTTAAGGAAAGCCGTTTTGACATCCATCTGCCATATCTCGTAGTCGAAATAGGTCTCTATAGCTAACATGATCCGAACTGATTTAAGCATCGCTACGGGCAAGAAAGTCTCGTCGTAATCAACTCCTTGAACTTGTCGGAACCCCTTCGCGAAAAGGCGTGCTTTATAGATTGAAACATTTCCATCCATATTAGTTTTCTTCTTAAAGACCCATTTGCACTCGACGGGTCTTGCACCGTCTGGCAGATCAACCAAGTTCCAAACTTGATTTTCATCCATGGACTTTATCTCGGATCTCATGGCTCCAAGCCATGACCCGGAATCAGATCCCACCATCGCTTCGGAATAATTTGCCGGCTCATCACTGTCTAACAGTAACACATCACGAACACTTCGTAATCTTGCCGATCTTCGTAGTACAGGTGCTGCTGCCGGCTCAGCTGCCACGACCGGCTCAACCTCCAAGGATTTTGCCGACTCGCTACTAGCCGGTTCCTCTCGAATTTCTTCGAGTTGCACCGTGCTCCCACTTACTCCCCGACTGAGAAACTCTTTCTCAAGGAAGACACCGTTCCGAGCGACAAACACTTTGCCCTCTTCTCGGTTGTAGAACTAGTAACCCAAGGTTTCCCTCAGATACCCCACGAAAATACATTTATCCGACTTGGCCGTAAGCTTGTCCGACTGAAGTCGCTTGACAAATGCTTCACAACCCAAAATCTTAAGAAAAGACAAATTCGGCTTTTTGCCTGTCCACATCTCATGTGGTGTCTTCTCTACCGATTTTGATGGTACTCTGTTTAGTGTGAACGCCGTTATTTCTAGACAATAACCCCAAAATGATAAAGGCAGATCTGTCCGACTCATCATTAACCGTACCATGTCCAACAAGGTCTGATTTCGCCTTTCCGAAACACCGTTCCTTTGCGGCGTTCCTGGCGGAGTAAGTTGAGGAACTATTCCACAACTTTTCAGATGGTCATTAAACTCATGGCTCATGTACTCACCTCCTCGGTCCGACCGAAGAAACTTTATTTTCTTGCCGAGTTGATTCTGTGCTTCATTCTGGAATTCTTTGAACTTTTCAAAGGCTTCTGACTTGTGTTTCATCAAGTAGATATATCCATACCTACTCAAATCATCAGTGAAGGTAATGAAGTACTCATAACCACCCCTGGTTGTCGTGCTCATTGGTCCACATACATCACTATGTACTAGTCCAAACAAGTCGAACGCCCTTTCGCAACTCTTTGCAAAAGGTGTCTTGGTCATTTTGCCGAGTAGGCAAGATTCCCATGTCTCGAACGACTCCAAGTCAAACAAAGTTAGGAGTCCATCATCATGGAGCTTCTTCATGCATTTCCAACTTATATGACCAAGCCGACAATGCCAAAAGTAAGTCATATTCAGATCATTTGGTTTCAACCTTTTAACATTTATGTTATAAACCGACTCACCATCAAGATTCAAAATAAATAACCCGTCCTGGACGGGTGCAAAGCCGTGAAACATATGATTCAAATACAAAGAACAACCATTATTCTTGATATTCGACTCATAGCCTTGCCTCATCAAACATGAAGCAGAAATAATGTTTCGACTGAGCACTGGAACATACTAACAATTATTCAGTTCCATAATGAATCCGGAAGGTAAATGAAGTTGCATCGTGCCGACTTCCAACGCAGCAACTCTTGCTTTGTTGCTGACTCGAATATCAACCTTGCCTCTTGCTATGCTCCTAGTTCTTACCAGTCCCTGCAATGAGTTGCAGATGTGAATAACTGATCCGGTATCATATACCCAAGAACTATTAGGTGCATCAGCAAGATATATGTCTATAACATTGCAAACAAGTGTACCTGAGTCGGAAGTCATACCTCCACTCTTGGCTTTGTCGGCCAAGTACTTGCTGTAGTTCCTCTTCCAATGGCCATCCGCCTTGCAGTAGAAGCAAGTGGATCCGGCTGAAGGAGATGGTTTAGTCCCTAAGGAAGCGCTTGGGACCGGGTCCTGAGCCTGCTTTCCTCCTGACTTAGCCTTCTTCTTAGTCCAAGAACTCTTCTTGAACTTAGCCTTATTCTGCACCATCAACACTTGACTGGCGCCCTTCTTGAGATCCGCCTCTGCCTGCTTGAGCATCCCATGTAATTCAGTGAGCTTCTTATCCATACCATGCATGTGGTAGTTCGAAATGAACTGCCCATATGCACTAGGAAGAGAGTTCAGAATTATATCCGTATCGAACTCTTCGCTAATGGGGTAGCCAAGCCTCTCTAGAGACTGCACATAACCAACCATTTTGATCACATGCGGACTCAGTCGATCACCATCCTTAAGCTTGCAACTCAGCAAAGCCTGAGAGACTTGATACCTCTCAGTCTTCGCCTGAGCCTGGAACATACTTTTGAGGCTTTCGATCATATTGTAGGCCTCAACATGCTCGAACTGCTTTTGCAAGTCCGGTTCCATGTGAGCAAGCATAAGATAGCTAATATCCGTGGACTCATCCTTAGCCCGACGGTAGGCATTGGTGGCAGCGATAGTCGCATTCTCATTTGGCTCATCTGGAAGTGGGTTGTCTAGGACATGGTCCTTCTTTTCTTGTTTGAGAACAATTCTCAGATTTCAATACCAGTTGGTAAAATTAGTGTCGTTCAGTTTATCTTTCTCAAGAATGGTTCTCAACGCAAAACCGGATATCTGAGAGTGACTGCTACTTGGTGCCATGATCTACAATAGAAAATATGCAAAACACTTAAGACATGTATTCATAAAAGAGCAAGCATATTAAACATTTTAATATTTTATGCTCCCACTAGAACCAACACCCCTCCGATGGTTGCTTAGTGATTCAGGATCCTAAATAAGCAAGTCGGCTAGTGAGCTTTAGCATCACCGCTAGCAGACAAGTGATCTAGGTAGACAACTCCTTGTCAATCGCATCTCATGCGACTCCTGTTGGACGGGTGGCATCACATGCCCCGGCTCCCATCCGACTTTTCCCCGAGCCCCACAACCGTTGTGATAGACCCATCTAGCTTATCGAGTGTTTCCGTAGTAAGAGTCCGACTCGAACCCACCTAGTCGGAAAGAATTGACAGCACCTCAATTTTATGAGCCCACTACCAAAAATGTCCGACTTGTGATGGTGCAAACACTGGCGGGAAAACCGACTAGACCTTCTTTGAGGGATTAAATTTTACCGACTATCTAATAGAGGTAAAACTAAGACATAACAATAACACAAAATAAAGCATTTATAATGTGAAATGGTATGGCTCTCTTCATGGCGATCTCCATCTCCACAAAGCCTGTATCCGACTCGTGCCAACTCTTGTCACTTGCCGTCTTACTCCATGTCGCCGACATGGTCAACGCCTTGCATGCCTTCCGGGTTCTCCAAACAGCTACACTAGCTTAGTAAAGTAAATGACATAGAGAATCCGACACGCAGGTCGTTATACAATAAAATGACAGCACCTAGGCTCCAGCCGGCTGACAAAAAACCGTGATTCGCAGATCACGTATGGATCACACACATACATCACATGCACATGAACCATACAATTCACAACTTCCTGCAAAAACAAGTTATGCATAGATACAATATCTACCGGCGTTGTGAAACTCGCTACCCAGGACGAAGCCGGCGGTCCCGCTTCGATCAAACTCTTTGATCCGAACATGGATTCCGACCATCGTTCTGATTTGATCAAACTCTTTGATCTTCGATCACCGCTTCTGGATTTACGTGTCACAGTCTACCCCGATAGCGGAAGCCGAACGGTAGGGGTATGTCGTTCCATGACCTCAGCAGTATGATCACGGAAATCAGATCTACCATTCCCCGAGCACAGTTGATCCAATCAACTTCGTACAAAACCAATCTATCTCATAGATCGACTAACAAAAAACACATAGATCTCATCTACAACCAACTGCATATCACATATGCGAGATCTCGAGCCTAAAACCAGAAGCTATCGCTCTGATACCACTGTTGGGCCACGCAGAGATAAAACAAAACTTTTCCTCTAACATGGTGATCCCAAGATCTAGCTGAGCTAGAAGGCCACGAGGTTTACCACTAGACGCGCAGTTGCGGATTACTGATGAAGCGCGTCAGTTGATGCAGTGCAGTCCTCACGATCCGATCGTCCTGGTGCTGATCGCACAGCACCTCTGCTGGTATCCACACGTACAAGGAGGAGCACCGGTGGCGAACTGCTAGGTTCGTATCGACGGTAGGACTGCTGTGGAGTTAGGGTTTCCAACACATGGAATGACCTAACCAAACAACGATTAACCTTTCTGGGTTACGGTTCTCCACTATATATAGGGAGTGAACGTGGGCTCTGCTCGCGCGACCCATTCACTAAAGCCCATATAACACTAGTCACCGTGAGCCCAACTCACTAACTCAGTCCTAATCCGGTTTAGGTCCAACCCAACCAGATTACAGTTTCAGATCCAATCCGAACATGCTCTCGCTGTTAAGTGTGTGACCCCGTAGGCTCATGGCTACTTGTACACGATTGGAGACCGACTCTCAATCAATCAGTCGGTAGCAGCTCCTAGAAGAACGTGCCAACTACCAAGTACCAAAGAGTCATGACGACTTGCCTTTCCAATGCGACTTACGTCCGAGTCCCTTTTGCCTCACGATATACCTTGTCAGACTATAGGAGAATAATTGTCATCCCTTAAATAGTCCGACTCTCTTCTCGATCCAAGATAAGTGATTCACCCGACTAACTCTTAGGCGATCGCCTCGGTTAACACTTAACCGAGTCGTGCATGGCCATGCTTTCCGAATCATATCTCACGAGAGGTCCCAGAGAATATCTCTCCGAGCGGAGGGGCAAAATCCCATCTTGGTTATTCACATCACGCAGCTTGATTCTCAGTCGACCCGAACCCTGCCTTTATAACTGCCCAGTTACGGATCAACGTTTGACAGAACCTAAGTCGGTGATCCTCAACTCGGACTATGCAACAACCTCAGGTCTAAGGATTACATTGATTGAGATATACAAATGACAACTTGCGTTGTACCTCAATATGGGTCAATCCGACTCGCTAAACTCTTTAGCCGAATCTATGTAAGTAGGAATAGCATCTCCATGCTCATGACAAGTGGAACCGAGTCATCAAGCAAACTTTCACATTGGTCTAAGTTGTGTGTCCAGCACAACTTCGATGACCAAGGATATTTAGTACAAACAACATGAATGCATAGTTCCACAACCGAATCACATATTCAATGATACACTTCAGATGTTTATACAAGGACTACTTAATATCTTTATGAATACAATGGGAAATCTCATCATACATGATTGCCTCTAGGGCATATTCCAAACACCTAGAGTATATCTATCCGTCATTAGGATGGACAAATCCCACTCTTGATCCATATGCTTCAACACATACTTTCAGAATACCCAATGCCACCTTTATAACCACCTAGTTACAGAAGTGGTGTTTGGTTTCATCAAAGCAAACATCTGGTGATGGTGACTAACATGATCTCATGGTCGAAGGAATTTGGTTACTATGTATCAGAAAGCTTATAGCAAGTGAACTATGGGTGTGTGTCCATCAGATAATTCTCCTATTGACATGATATTGTTATTAATAACATCCAATGTCCATGATCAGGAAACCATGATCATCTACTAATCAATAAGATAGTTTAACAAGAGGCTTACTATAGACTCTTATGTTTACAAAACACACAAGTATTAATGTTTCCTATTAATACAATTATAGCATGGGATGTAAACATTTATCATAAATACAAAGATATAATAATATCCACTTTATTATTGCCTATTGGGAATATCTCCAACACCGACCGCCCCGACGACGGCAATCGCAGCAGCGGATACCGCAACAGCAGCTACCGCGATAGCGGGAAGACAACGCAAGTGTGGCAGGGCCACGCTCGCGAGGACATACCCTCCGCCTTGGAGAGGTTGTCAGGTCCTTGCAACATACACTTATATATCGACAAACAGGATGGAAATAAAAAATCGAATCACCTCCTCAAAGAATGTTGCGAGTTCCAGAAGCTCCAGGATGCCTATGCTTAGCTATAGCATAAGGCAACGAGCCATGGGTACAAAACCGCCTCAGCTCCCATAGCATATGTTTCTCCACCACCACCTATGGGACCCACGCAGCTTGCGGATGCCGGCACAAAATAACGGGGTAGAGCAATACCCGTGCCTACTAGGGAGTATGGGCATGATCCAAAAGGGGCGCCCGTCCAACAGTGTCTAGAAGACGATCACCTCACCCACCAAATAAACTTGGCGTTCACCGTCCTATTAGCCGTACCTGAGTACCTCAGCGGCTCTGAGTCCTGCATCACCTTTGACCGATCGGATCATCCCTGCCAAATCCATCGTCTAGGCCACTCTGCCCTGGTGCTCGAGGCGCAGATAGGCTGCTTTGCAATGATTCGGGTCTTCATGGACGACATTGGAGGCATGCGAATCTCCATCTTAGAGGCATATGACTCAACCTTCCATGACATTGTCCCAAGGAAAGTAGTCTACCCCCTGGAAAAAATCTGGCTCGACGTTAGCATCCCCAAGAACTGCAGTTGCAAACATATCGAGTTCTAGGTGGTCGACTGGCCATCACAGTACCACACTATCCTTGGTCGGGTGGCATTCTCAAGGTTCCTAGAGGTATCGCACTATGCGTACATCCTACTAAAGATGCCAGGACCAAATGGCGTCATCACCATACCAGGAAGATTCACTAGGTCCGACAGTTACGAAAGGGAATTCAACAGAATCTCCCAGTCCTTCGGCATGAAGGGGGAGTTGGCAAGGCTAAAGGAGTCAATAGACACTAGCCTCCCCCTATTACTAACAAGATGCCCCTAATTAGTCATTTGACTTCATGGTCAACACCAAGGAGATCCAGGTCCACCTGACGGACCCAACCAAGATAGCCCTTATCGCCAACAACCTGAATCCCTCATAGGAACTCACGCTCGTAGAATTCCTTCATGAGCACTGGGAAATCTTTGCCTGATTTCCAGCGGACATGTCAGGAGACCCCAGGGAATTCGACGAGCATGCACTCAACGTGTATCCTAATGTGTGGCCATTCAAGCAATCAATGCGGCGATTGTTAGAAGAAAGATCCAAGGCGATCGGCATGGAATTCAACAGACTCCTCGACGCCAATTTCATCCAGGAGATCAAAGAAAGCACCCGGGTAGCTAATACTCATGTTGGTACCAAAGAAGGACACAAACATTTTGCGGATGTGCGTGGACTTCACAGCCATCAACAAGCACTTTCCAAGGGACCACATCTCATTACCACGGATCAATCAAATCATCGATTCAACAGTGGGGTGCGAGCACCTCTCTTTCATCGACGCCTACTCAAGATATTGCTAGATTTGGATGAAGGTGGAGGACCAGGAGAAAATGGCCTTCATCACACCATTCGGGTCTACTACTACAACACAATTCCCTTTGGGCTAAAGAACGCATGCACAACCTATCAATGGTGCATGTAGGCCTTCCTAAAAAGTTAGCTTGGTCGTAACATCCAGGTCTATGTAGACAAAATAGTGGTCAAAACCAAGGAGAGAATGACACTGATCGACGATCTCCATGAGACATTCAACAACCTTGATAGATACCAAATCAAGCTGAACCTGGAAAAGTGAGGCTTTGGCCTCCCCTCCGGTCAACTACTCGGGTACCTTATCTCTGCGAGGGGAATCAAAGCAAACCCAAAGAAGATAAATGCCATACTAGCCATGGAGAAGAGAAAATCGTGGCGCTCAGCCGATTCATCACTCGAATGGGCGAAATGGCTCTCCCCATTTATCAAATCCTTCGCAAGATGGAGAAGTTCGAGTGGACCGCTGAAGATCAACAGGCATTCGAAGACCTCATGCTCCTGCTATCAACTTCACCAGTCCTGGTGACACCTTAGGAGAAGGAGCTTATGGTGTTGTACATATCCACGACACACCAGGTGGTCAACACCATGCTCGTCGTCGAATGAGCCAAAGAGGGCAAGATCCATGGGGTACAACGTCCGGGGTCACTACAAGGAATGTGCTTATTTTTTACCCTCCATATTGGTCACTAGATGGTCATTGTTCTTCATTTGTGACCTTCTTGTGACCAAAAACAGATGGTCGAAAGCTGAGAGTCACTGGCGGACAATAAAGTCCTTTTCTATGCATTGGTCATAGACTACTATGACCAATATAGATGGTCATAGTTTCTATGACCAATTTTTTGGTCACTGGCCATATGGAATGTCTACGTGGGATCCGACGTGGCCAATCCTACGTGGAAGATTTGTGATCAAACCAGATGGTCGTGGATCGAAATCAGCCTAGTCCACTACAGCCGTCTAAATGGGCTGAGCCTAATAATTTGATTCATTTTAGCCTTCTTACTGTCTATTTTTTGTTTGGGGCCTTGGCCTTTTAGGAGCCCATTTTTCTTTTGGGATGTGGCCTTTTAGCAGTCCATTTTGTTTCGGGCTCTGGTTTTTTTACTAGTCCATTTTACTTTTGGGCTTTGGTCTTTTTAAAGTCCATTTTACTTTTGGTCTTTGGCCTCTTTATAGTCCAATTAATATAAATTTTTCGAATTCTGCCAAAATATTTTGTAAATATTTATTTGGGCCGCAGCCTTTTCAAAGCCCAAATTAGCACAATTCTTTGATCAGATAATATTTGGATTGTAGCCTTTTTACAATACAATGAAGTTTGGGCTATTGCCTTTTCAAAGCCCGGTTATTTGATCGATCATGAGCACAACACATATAAAATAAGATCCCAGAATCTCAGCACAACACATCAAATAAGAGCCGAGGTATTCCTCTAAGCACATATCAAATAAGATCCTAGAAAAGTAGTACAAGTTCACTTTTATCCCAGAATAACAAGTCCAAAAAAGAACTAGTTCCCAGAACTAGTCCAACAAAGAACTAGTTCCCAGAATTAGTCCAACAAAGAACTAGTGAACTAGTTCCTAGAACTACTCCAAGACACATCACGGTAGCAAAGTTTCTTCAGCCAAGAGCATTAAAATGACAAACAAGCAGTATAATCTGAGCAACTAGTTCCCAGGTGGTTTAGCTCCAAGCATGGCCATTAAACTAGCAAACCTCGCATCGTTTTCCTCCGACTTCTTGCGTAGCAGCTCGTCCTCTTTGTCACGGGTAGCTTGGGCAGCTTCGACTTCTTCAGTCTTCTTCTTGAGTGCTGCCAACTCCTTCCTCATCGCCTCGCCTTGTTGTTCCGACCTATGCAGCTGCCCCTGTAGGTCAATAACTTGTGCAACTACAACAGCCTCTGATCTCTTGGTCATATTCCTAGCTAAGACTGACTCCAGACCGTGTCACAGCGTTACACGACCGTTCACGTATTAAAGTTACGTTGTCATTGTAGCGTAGCTACTTTCACATCTTTTTTTTGCTGCGAATTCACGCGGGTGTGTCGCTCGGTCGGTCACGCGCGAAACAATTTCACACGGTACGCAGCTTTCCCGTCACGCACCCGCGGAAAAGAGTCAAGAGGCTCCTCGATACCGTGTGCCCGCACCTTCTCAAAATAGTGTGCCTTAAACACGAGGGGAGAACGAAGCGACCACGACGCGCCCATTTATATGCCCCTCGACCTCTCCCTCTCTCACTCGCTCGCACCCATCCATCTAACCGCTAGCCGCCGAGCCCCGCCACCACTCAAGCAACTGCTAGCCTCCGCTCGCCGCCCCCACCCCTTCCCCCGCCATGATGCAGTTCAACGGCCCGACGTACCGACGCCCCGCCACCATGCCGGAGAGAGAGTGGCCGCATGGCCAGGTTGTGGAGAACCGCCTCCTCATTTGGGCCATCTCGAGGTGGAGGGGACCGCTTGAGCTGGCCTGCTTCTTCCTTGTCGCCGGCTACCGCCACCTCCCTGCCGACACTCCACCCATGTTCCAGATCGACCAGCAGTACGAAGGCGCCAACGACAACAACAACAACTTCGTCATAGGCCTCTACGTCACCTTCGTCAACCACTACGACGCCTACCACCTCCTCGGCCAAGTGTTCTGGTGTGGATGCGAGTTCATCGCATTCACGACATACAATATCTTCACCGACTTCCACCATATCTTCTCCATGAACAGTTGGGCCCACTCTCTCCCGTACATCATGGCGGAGGATGATGAGGGGTATGACGCGTAAGGAGCGGCCAGGAGGAGCCAGGGAGCTACCGGGCCGGAGGAAGAAGAAGGTGTCGTGTTCGTGTCGTGTCCATGCCGTGTCGTGTCTTGTCTATTCGTGTCGTGGTCTACTATCATGTATGGTTGTACTTGCTACTATGTTGTCCGTGGACTTTCTTTGTTACTATGTAAGGTTGCTAATCGTGTTTAATTAATATATATACTTATAATTCGTGCAAAAACACACTTGATCATACTACCAAAACGGGTACACACATAGACCATAGCATTGAACTTTCCAACCCCTCCCTTGCACACTGAAGAAATGAAGATGCAAAATAGAGCAGATAAACAAAACCGAGAGAAATTCCATGAAACAACTTCGCATATTTGCCCGAACAAACATCAGAATACTATAAATGTACATCACAAATACATATTTTCACACGAACTGCCTAAAAATTAATTTCCATGTATGATGATTGAAAAATGAGTACTCTTGCTACTTTAGGACATTCATGCACGAGATGACACACAATATTAGATAATAAAGTCTAATAAAAATGCAGGCAATATATCAAGCTAATTTTCAAAACCATACATGGGATGATATATGCATTTTGGGTACTTCCTATTATGTCCCTCCTATTGGCAAGCGATGCACACCCGCTTCTTCCGCTCTTTGTATCCTAGTGGTCGACTATTTTTGGTCACGGGAGATTGTTTCTCGACTGGAACTTTCTTATTTTGCTTAGGCGCACCCTTGGTGGACACTTCTTTAGGATCACCAATATGAAACTAGCTTGCTTGACTTGCATCTGCATTTTCATTAACTGAACCATGTGGACCATATGCTCTGTATTTATCATATCCCTGTCTTCTAAGAATAATTCCATCGACGGTACTCTTCAGAAGAACGTACTCCGCTATGTCATTGCATGCAATATGCATAGCATATGAGACCAATATATTTATATTGCTATATTTTTTTCGCTCCTCTGGCCCAGACCAACCCCAACCAAACATATCGCTCGTGCGTCTAGCAGGCAACCTAAACCTGACATTTTTAGTGAAATGCCGCAGAGCACAGTAGTCTGGTATTGCAGTAAATTTTAAATGATTGAGCACGCGTATTATATGCTTGCAAGGTATCCCTTTTGCGAATCATCCTTCGGCAGCTGCACCTTATAATTTCTAACGAGTTGGGAGTGTATTCCATGTAAAATTTGCTGTCAAGATTATATTTTTCATGCGATGACAAAGGTGTACGAGTTAGATCCTACCTTTCTTTCTAAAATCTGCATGCCGCCAATCTTCGAACAACTTGTAAAATATAGAACACAACTGGAGTGAAGACTATCACAGCAGCTACCTCTAGTTCTCTGAAATCAGTAACTAGCACCGGAAATGTCTGTGAAGCCGTGCAGTCATCTTGGCCTCCTTCTCACAGAGACGTTCAATGGCATTCTCGTAGTGACTAACTATGTCCACCAAGTTCATTTCCCCATCAAGATGAAGGTGAAGAGACGAGTTTAAACTTTCACTCCTCTAGTTGCTTTTCATACCCAGCCAGAACCCTTCTGAAAGATACGCGGCGGCCCATAATCTCTTCTTCGTGTACATTCTCTTAAGCCAATTTGTAGTTTTGGGTGATGTCCACTTCCTAAAAAAAACGTGCCATCGCTGATCGAATACTTGCTCCGAAGTGATGTAATATAGAAGAGTCCTAAACTCGTTCAGTGACTTGTTAGGTAGGTGCATATCCATATTTTTTTCAACGTGAAAGCTGCAAATACGATGGTATACAACAGTAAGTACTTCATCCACAACGGAGATCATCGTGACATCCGCATCCGTGATTACTGCCTTTGGCTTCTGCTGGCACATTGCTTTCAAGAAAGTCCGGAGCAGACAGGCATATGTTTCTTCGGTCTCGTTTGATAGGATGGCACAACCAAATACCGTTGTTTTACGGTGATTGTTCAAGCCAAAAAAGGGAACAAATGACATTCTATACTAATCCATCTTATATGTGTTGTCAAACACAACGACGTCGTCGTAGTCCTGGTAGTCTCGACGTGATTGAGAATCTCACTAGAACAAGTGTTGCAGACGGCCTTCATGTAGCGTGTAATCATAAAAAACTCAGTGTCCCTCTTCTTTCTCTCTGCCATGATGCCCAAGGTTGTGTTAACATCACCCTTATAAAGCAGCTTCCTTTTCTCCCTTGAGCACATGTTGGACAAATCCTTCCTTGTAAATCCCACACCGGCAAATGAACCACCAGAGTTGCTAATCATTGATCGCATAATGATATGCTTCCTAACCCCCATGTTACACTGTGATAATATCTCAGCACTTTGGGAGTCGTTGATCTTCCTATGGAACCAAAGAAAAGGGACTTCATCCGGTCTGGCTAACACATGATTGTGAGTGTCATTAAAACTCTGAACGATCCAAAGACTAGTTTTTCCATCAAACTTCACCACCATACGTGCCTTACAGTTGCACCTAGTCTCACCTCTTAGCCTATATTTGCGGCCTTCCATTGTTAGTAACTTCTTGTTACGTTTCCCTTGCTTGCAACACACAAAGCGCCTTAGACGAACAAGTCCATCATCAAACCGCGTTACTTGGTGCTTCCTAATGCCGAACCCATGATCTTTGGCATATCTGTTGTAGAAAGAATATGATGCTGCTTCACTATCAAATGTCATTTCCGTTATCTTGCAGTACAGTTCTCTCTTATCATCAGGATACCCAGTGTCATTGCTACATTTATTTGAACTCTCAGTCTGATTACATGGTGCCTGCTACAAATTCAAAACCTAGCCATTAGAACTATAGTAGTATGCATGTCGGTTCGTTGATTTCTAAAAAACAGCCTATAAATAACACCTCACTTGTGTCAACGAAACATATCAAAATTTGGTGAATCTTCACAATCATCATAATTACCCATCTCCAAGTCTGATTCACCTAAATATTCATACTCCATACCAGAGTCATTTTATACCTGAACAATTTAGCAATATTTAGTATACAATTGCATTATCCGGTGCATGACATATAAAACTTTACACCACTACACATACCTCACTATCGACAAACATGTCTGCTTCTTCATGGTTGTTAAGGCCATTGTGGAAATCATCGTCATAGACAATCTAAATAAATCAAGCTATGAGATATCAGATATTATTTAATATAACATTTAAATATGAAACAAGAAGCTAATGTGTCCTCACATCAAACTCTTCTTTGCTCCAGCCGTCTTCGGGATGTGTATTGGTGGAAATGGAATCATCACCGACATACCTGGTTTGATCATCTTTCATACTAGATCTAGAGTCCTCCATCTTCTCTATGAGTGATTGTGCCACATTGTTAGAATCACCAATGCTACGTGTGTCTAACAATTATTAGAGACAAAGCATGATCATGGGATGAACTTATAAGATCGTAAGATGAAGCCGACGATTTCGATTAGAAACCCTAGTAACGAAGACACCGAGCCGCTGGCGTGCCTTCTACTTTCGAGGATCTATGGCGGCGGACACGAGGATCTGCAGAGGCGGACGCGAGGATCTGCGGCGGCGCACGCGGGATAGATCGACGGCACCAAGGGGAATCAGATCCGTGGGTACGAGCGACCGAGTTTTACCAGGCGGCGGAGAAGAGAAAGCTTCAGTTACGCCTAACAATGGTGCATGCATGAACATGGGAGCTAATCGCGGTGATTAAATCTAGGTGGGCCCCATGTGGGGCCGTGTCGTACGGTGTCATCTGTCCCTGTATACAGATACGAGACTATATTGGGCTTGGATATGGGTTCCGCCTGGACAAAAAAAACTAAGCCAACAAAACACGCCGGACTAAAATGCCCCTAGCAGTTCGGACTTCCTCTTCAACAAGAGTGCGCACTAAAGAACTCCTCGTCATTACATTATGCCATCTGCTTGCTCAGATAATATATATAAGCATGTAAACGAAGGTCATCCTTACCTTGGGACAGGGTCAGAGGTGTATGTGGTGTATTTTGCTTTTTAGTAAGTGGTGTTGTGGAAGCCTGTTTAGTTTTACAGGCTTAATGACGTCTTTCAAGAATATCATCTTTATTTCGTGCATAATATTCTATGTTCCTCTGTCTTATCAATTCTTTAAGACATAGCCAAGTTAGCACATATGTAACAGTAGTGTCCATTATCCTAAAAAAAATTGATTGCTCATACTTACCCAATAAATGGGTGTTGCTTATATCCTAAAATGGGGTGCCCGCATTACCGTCATTGGGATATGACATACCATCGTCCTACTGTAAAACTCTATGTCAATTAACTAAAAATGTTCGATATGTGGAACATGGCCATCTCCAGAAATTCAGTGCCCCAGTGCCAACCGTAAAGTAGGATCCTATTTCTTTTAAAGCGTATAGCTAATAGAAACAACCGTACTTGCACTTAATTATATGAGTTTAGTATTTCCCACTTCATACAATATACAAAAATATAGTATCATGTATTAAAGCTAAAAAAAAGTAAAACTAGCACTTAAATAATTAATGAACCTCGTGTTTTACAGAAAAGCATCTGTTGTTTCTCGAAATGAAATCTTCACCAAGACATCATTCTCAAGCGCACTTATCCATTGAGTATTTGTTGTGTCATACTAGAACTTAATTGCAATCTCAGCAACTTATGTTTAGAAAATCAAACCTTGATCGGCATTCAGGATCGGACCATCGGAAGCCAATGGCAGGAGGGCGACTGATTTGTCTCAAACAACAATGACGAAACGGTCAGCAGGAATGCAGCCTGTAGATCAAACGGTGCTCGGTCAAATAGGTCATGCTTAGACTGCAGGCGCAAGACAGGAGGAATTCCCATGGCAGGCGCTGGCATCTTCCGACGATCAGATTGATCGATTTTAATGGGTAGTTTTTTCTTGAAAAGATCAATCGGGATTTGAGTGAGACCTAATTCCTTGATTCGATCGAACTCATGTGATGGCGCGTGCATATATGCAGAATAAGCGAGCGGGGACACACTGGCTGTTGCCTAATACAATGGGCCTTCCAGCCTGGGCCATCGGGGTGAGCATAGGGAAATGCTGCCGGGATTTCAGTCTATTAAAACATCTTCGCTAGCATTTCTAAAAAGGCATTTTCAAACCGATTTTTACACTTGGATGGTGAAAATTCGTCCAAGTCGCGTTACATGTCGTGGTATTGCCGACGAGTACGCCATGGAGGGGTCCTCACAGTGCGTGTTTAGAGACGTAAAGAAAGGCGGACGGTTGACTGGTACGAGGTAACACAGCTTACCCAGGTTCAGATCCCACGATGGTGGCGGAATCCTACTCCTGCTATAAATCACTATAAGGGCAGTACGCCGAGTTACAGAGATAGGTTCGCCGTGCGAGGTTGTCTGAAGTTGTCTGAGATTGTGCCCTAAAGGCTCCCATAGGCCCGACTTATATAGTCGCCAGGTCCTAGGGTTACAGGGAAAAGTCCTAGCCGGACGGGTTACAGAGTCCTACACCGTCTATTACTAGTCTTGTGTATCTTGCACTCCAAGGCTCCGGCTACGTCGGTGACTCCAATCGTAGCCTTCCTTTATCCAGCATGGGCCTTCCTTCTGGATCCATCTAACTGGGCCGTCCAGCAGGCCATGGGCCATGCTAACAACTATGGGCCACCCGGATTATCTGGATAGGAGACATGCTATGAGGATACCCATATAGCATATCCCCAACAGTAGCCACCGGAGAACTCCGAGATCTTGCGCCGTCTTGCCTCTTTGTGTGGAATGCTCCGTATAAATGGATGTCGGCAAATTGTCAAGCAATATCTTGTAGTCCTCCCAAAGAACCCTACAACGTTTTCTCCGTCTTCAACACATAAGTCGGAGAAATACTGAATCTTCCATCATACTCTTTCGTAGCCGCACTGGATCTATCCATGCCGGAATCTTCCGATGTGACGGCTCATCTGCCTATGTCAGCTAGGGCGACGTAGACTTAGGTCAGCGACGCCTCGTAACTCACACATGTAGAGAACACAATCATGTCCAATTTTCCCACGCGAGCGGTACGAACCGTTGGCGGCGACGGTTGGAGACGTGGCGAAATTTTCGCGCACGTTCGCGAACACGTCGTCTACGCGACAACCGTCCGATCAAGCTGCACGAATCTTGATGCTGGAGATGATAAATAGTAACCGTGGTGGAATTTCTACCTTTTACCTCATTCTCTCCTCACACCGTCTTCTTCCTCCAGCGCATGCGTCCTCGAGCTCTCCGCGCAAAACTCGCGAAAAACCCTAGCCTCAATCCGCACCAGTCACCTCCAACCTCTCTCCATGGCCAGCAGCAGCACCTCTCCTTCCATGGCGGTGTCGAGCGAAGCCGCGGCGAAGCCAGCGAGCTCTATCGTCATGCCCCCAGAAGGATTGGTCATCCCCGCCTCGGCGGTGATTGAGTCTACCGGCGGCGACCATAATCCAGTGGCGCTAGAGCCGTTGTAAGAGGAACTGGATTCACACAAGGGCGACTGGCGCGGCTCAGACATCACCAACCGTGTTATCCAGGAGCTGGTCACCGAGGCATACCTCCCTGCGATGGAGGGGCTCGCCTGGCGGGCGGCACCGGCCGGCGAGGTGACACCTTCTCCCCAAGCCGGAGAAAAAGTGTACCTCAAAGCCCAACTGGTACGCGGCGTCTCCCTACCCATCTCCAACTTCTTCCTCTCCGTCTTAAATCACTATAGAGTCCAGCCCCAGAACCTTTCTCCCAAAAGTATCTTAGCGCTTAGCAACTACGCGGCGCTCTGCGAGGGTTACTTAGGAATAAAGCCTAGGCTAGACCTCTTCGTGTACTTCTTCACCGTCAAACGTGAAGCTGGAGCTAGTAAGGAAGATCTTAGGAATTGCGGCACCATAAGCTTCAAGATCCGTCTTGGCCGGCGGTTCCCCGACATCGTCGGTCAAGAGTCCTGCAAAAATTGGTAGCGTACTTACTTCTACGGCCCAGATATCCCTCTGGCCGGCCGACAAGTAATGTACCCGCACTTCGTTGACGGAGCCGCCGCTAAAGCCTCGTCATGGAGATCCCAGGCCTTCCTTCCCTCCAACCTTGATGCTTCCCGCGCCATAAGGCGGATAGAATGGTTCGTAGAGACGTGTTTTACCGGCTTGGACCTAGCCATGTGCTGGTTCATCAGGCGAATCCAACCTCTGCAACACCGCGCGAAGCTCATGCACGAGTATACCAGCGATAGAAGGGATAGCCTCCGCATCTCCATGGACAACTTCTCGAGTGACTCCATCAAGCTCCGTCTTAAGGACATCGTCAAGGTGAAGGACAAGAAGCGTGGCTTCACCATCACCTACGACATGTTTGTAGATGGCAAGTGCCCAAAGGTAGTTATTTATTTTCCGTGTATGACATATACTCCAGTTCTTCCGTCTTGCAAATGTCATATCATCTAACACGGTTACTTCTCACTTAACAGCTTAGCGACATAGATGAGGACAGCATGGCTCCTCAAATCTATGATCCAAAGATGAAGGAAGTCACCGTCGTGTCTGAAAACGATGCTCCGTTGGCACGAAAGTGGAAGAGCTCCACGTCTGACGCTACCGACGGAGGCAAGAAGAAGAAGACGGAGGGTGGAGCCTCTAAGAAGACTACCGCCGCCCTGGAGGCGGAAAAGAGAAAAGTTATCGGGATCCCATTTGCCAAAGCACCCCCACTTGTGTAAGCTTCTTTCTTTCCGACATTGTCTATTTATCTGTCTTGCTCCTGTACTTATGCATTTTTGCACGTTTTAGGAAGAAAGCCACGACCAGCCTGAAGAAGACCTCCAAATTGGGGTCTTCTAGAACTAGCAAGGACATGCTGTATCGCGACGCATCTCCCGCCATCGCCCCTGCCACTCCCTCTGTCAAGACCTCGTCCGCCCCGACAAGCTCACAAGCTAAGGAGGCATCTGGCCCTTCCGCCATGGAAGTGTACTTAGGTGCCTCTACCGAGGTTGTTGTCTTCGGAGAGCAAGCGACGCAGGAGAGTTCCACCCACCAAATGGCTGAAGCTCCGGCTAAGGATGCCATCGGTGGCGGTAAGGCGATGGTGGAAGCAGGTACTTCTATCGTTGGCGGCGCCCCCGCACCCAAGAAAACCATAACCTATCCAAAGATAGTCTATCCGGTACTTACATCGGGTCGCACTGCTTTGGTCCCTGGTGCAGCGCCGACAAGCAGAAATCTTGCAAGGAAACAATGAATCCTTTGGCAAGCTGCTGGCCGAGAGTGCTACAAACCTCGAGATCATTGCACTTGTAAGTTTTATTTGCCTTTTGCATTTCATATGAGTATCCCATTGTAACCCCTGAGGATGTAGACGGAAAACCATAGGTCTTTGCATCTACATGCTCTAAGATTGACTAATTTAGAAAACCTCTCACTGTAGCCCCCAAGCATGTAGGTGGAATGAATTATTTCGGCGAGATGCTTTTAAGAGTAGCATATGCAGTGTTCTATAAATTTCAATACTATAGCCCCCAAGCCTCTAGTTGTAACTGAATTAGTTCCGACTAGATGCTTAAAGAAAAGCTAAGCATACATCCGAGTTAAAAAACTTTATACTGTAGCCCCCAAGCTTCTAATCGAAAACTGAATTAGTTCCGACTTGATGCTTAAAGAAAAGCTAAGCATAATGCTAAGTCAAAAATTCCCGCTGTAGCCCCCGAGCGTCTAGGTGGAAAATTTCCGGCTAGATGCTCCAAGTAGACCAAACAACGTTTTAACTTTGACCTTTTTTCCATAGAACGAGAGTGCTCGGAGGGGCATGGCCAACGACAAGTACTAGAAGATGCACGCAGCTTTGGAAGCTGAAATGGTTAAAACTGCCTTCTTGAAGGAACATATCACCAAGAGCAAGCGTATGTTTTCTTTTTCGCATTACGACTTGGTTTTGTGCCCATATTCTCCGAGTACTCACTATGTACTTTGCTTTCTCCGACTTGCAGAAACCATTGCCAAGGCCAAGAATATTGTCGAGCAATCCAAGCACATTCAAGAGCTGGATAGCGAGAACAAAATTCTTAAGCAGGAGAGGAAGGACATGCTGAAAATGCATGAAGAGTCAATGAAGGTCCTACAGGACTCCGCCACCGAGGAAATCAATCGCTTGAAGGAGGAGATCTCTATCTTAAGAGATCAGAAGCAAGCTGCCGATGAGCAGAATCAACGCCATAGTGAGGCGTATAAGCTCCTCCAACAAGAGAAAGAATCCTTAGCGGACACCCTCTGGCAAGCTGAGGCCAGAATCTTCAGTAAGTTTTCTCCGTCTTGGATTTCTGTAGTCTGGGTACTCTGAATTGTTGTACTCATGCGCTCCTTGTCGGAATTGGCAGCTCCTATGGGTTTAACCCGATCGCCTCCTCCAGCCAAGGAATGCATGGTTCTTGCCGGTCACTTCATCAACACCGCCATCACGTAAGCTAAGGAGATTTCCAAGCCCCTCTAGATAAATATCAAGGCATCGGACTCCGTGGCGAAGTACTCGGAGATTCTGCGCCGAGCCCCCGAGCGTATCACAAGATGGAAGGCTTCATGTGAACGGGCTGGCGCAAGGATGGACGTTGTCAATGGTGAAGGCACACTATGAAGATGCCGACATCGACACGGTGACCTCTCGCATTCCCGACGTAGACGACGATGGCAAAGAGATTAACCATGAATCCATCTTGTCGTCGCTCGTGGGTTATGACACCAGAGTTGCCGACTTGGTCGACATCAACGTCTTCGTGCTGATGAATACCATCGATGGCGGCAACCAAAGCTCCTTCGAGTCTCTTCACACCACCGACTTCGAGGGTGACTTTCCTGCTGATGATGACGCTGCTTCTAAGTCTCCTGCGCCAAAGGAATGAAGAACAACTTTGTAATATTTGTTTCATATTTGGTGCATGTGCGGAAAAAACTTATTGATGTAACTTAAGGCGGAAAACAATGTTGTATGTCCTGCTACTCAAGAACTAGTTTCCAGCATGTATATTTTTTAAGCAAGTGCTGGCTTATCCATTACTTTGGTTTTTATGCTTGACTTTTCGTGAGTCGGAAGACTCGTTGTCGGAACCATGCGCTCAGGTGATGATACCCAATGGCACCGTCAATAACCTAAGCAAAAAATCGTCGACAATAAGTGCCGAAAGTCACTACTCCAGAATCCAGATAAAAACGACAAAGAGCGTGTAGACCAGAAAACTTAAGCTATCGCCCATAGGTGTAATTTTCACAAGCGCAATCGCAAACTTTTGCATTAAGGTTTTATATGATCCAAAAATGAACACTAAAGGAGGTAAAAGACTCAGAAATATGAGTGAACCAGAGAGCTTTATTTCATTGATCATATAAGAGGTACACAATTAGATAAAAAATGCTAAGTGTAAAAGGGACGTAGCTGTGCTATGTTCCATGGCCGATCAAGCTCCGGGTAGTCATCATCCGGTTCACGTCGCTTACGCTTATGATCCTCGTTGGGTCTATCCTTCAGTTCACGATTGTCAACGAGGTAGTAAGACCCATTGAGTAGCGCCTTTCTTATGATGAACGGTCCTTCCCATGGCGGGAATAACTTGTGTGACTTCTTCTGCTTAAGTCGGAGCACCAAATCCCCCTCTTTAAACGAGCGATGCCGAATGCAGCGACTATGGTAGCTGCGTAGCTTCTACTGGTAGATGGCGGATCTTTGGCATGCCAAAATGCGCTCCTCCTCGAGAAGGTCCGCATCTAGGCGTCGGGATTCTTCAGCGTCATCTTCGTCGTAGGCGGCAACCCTTGGTGCATCGTGAAGTATGTCGAAAGGCAGGATGGCTTCTTCTCCATATACCATGAAGTAAGGGGTGTAGCCGGTGGATCTGTTGGGTGTAGTTCGTAAACTCCATAGCACAGATGGCAATTCTTCCGCCCAGGCTCCAGCTGCTCTATGTAGCGGTGCCTTAAGACGTGGCTTGATTCCCTGCAAAATTAATCCATTGGCTCGCTCAACCTAACCATTGGATTGTGGGTGTGCCACAGATGCAAGGTCAAGTCGGATGCCTTTCTCTCAACAATAAGCCTCCACTTCTCCGAGTGACAAATTGCTGCCGTTGTCGGTGATAATGCTATGTGGGAGACCAAATCTCACCACTAGATCCCGGACAAACCTGAGGGCAGTTGCCCCATCAAGCTTTCTAATGGGTTTAGCTTCTATCCATTTAGTGATTTTATCAATTGCTACAAGCAGATGCGTAAACCCACATGGTGCCGTCTGTAACGGTCCCACCATGTCTAGCCCCCAGACTGCAAATGGCCAAGTTATTGGTATTGTTCGCAATTCTTCAGCAGAAACATGTGGTTGTCGGGCATAATACTGGCATTCCATGCATGTCTCAACTAGCTTGTCGGCGTCCGCCTTCACGGTCAGCCAGTAGAATCCTTGCCAGAAGGCTTTCGCGACCAACGATCGTGGAGCGGCGTGATGCCCGCAATCTCCGAGATGGATTTTGCATAGGATTTTCATACCTTCTAGCTGGGAAACACATTTTAGGTATACACCAGTAGTGCTTATTTTGTAGAGTTGTCCATTGATGATGGTATAACCCTTTTATCATTGTACTATTTGCCGCCTTTCGACCTCGTCGTTGGGCAAAGTTCCGTGTTCGAGATATTCCATGAACGGTTCTGTCCAAGCCAGAGGGACCTTTGTCACCATGTTGACGAAAGAGTCAGCTCGATCCGGGTTGTCGATGTCTGATCCCTTCACAGATGGTGTGCGCAGATGTTCTAGGAAAACTCCTGGCGGAATTTGCTTGCACCCTGATCCAAGCTTAGACAGCAGATCAGCCGCCTCGTTTTGCTCCCTAGGTACATACTTGACTTCTTAGCCCAAGAAGCTCTTGGCTATCTTGTCCACTTCGTCTCGATATGCCGCCATCATAGGATTTCGCGCATTCCAGGTGCTAGCCACCTGCTAGGCCACCAAGTCGGAATCTCCACAGCAAACTATGCGCTTGATGCCAATATCCTTGTCTACACGTAGTCCGTGAATGAGTGCTTCATACTCCGCCATGTTGTTTGTAGCCTCGAAGTGGATCTGCAGAACATAGTGTAGGTTGTCTCCTGTTGGTGACTGTAGCAATACACCAGCCCCCGAGCCGCTGAGCAGCTTTGATCCGTCAAAGTGCATCACCCAGTACTCTGGTTCTGGCAACAGAGTAGCGTCTGGCATCTCCGTCCAATCTGCAACAAAATCCGCCAAGGCTTGTGACTTGATAGCGTCGCGTCTCTTGTAAGTGATCTCGAAGGCGGCAAGTTCAATGCCCCACTTCGTGATCCTTCATGTAGCATCACTGTTGTTGATTATGTCGGACAGTGGAGTTTTGCTCACCACTGTTATTGGGTGCTCCTGAAAGTAGTGCCTCAGCTTCCGAGAAGCAAGGAATAGTCCATAAGCTATCTTCTGGTAGTGCGGGTAATGTTGCTTGGACTCCGTCAAGACCTCGCTCACATAGTAAACTGGTCGTTGAACTTCGTGCTCGTAGCCTGGTTCCTTCCGCTCTACCACGACGACGATGTTGATTACCCGGTTGGTTGCCGCCATGTATATTAACAGGGGCTCGCCAGGCAGCAGAAGCATAACTCTTTCTTGCCGAATATCCACCGGGAACATGTATCTCGCTAGTCTGAGACCATGGGAATAAATATTAGAGGGGGAGAGAGATCCTTCATGAGGAGGTGTGAGTGAGAGAGAGGGAGGGGGCTCCTTTTATAGGAGGGGGGACCCCAAGGGGGTGGCTAGCGCATGGGGCTGCCCCTTGCCCTTCCTCCATTCATGTGGGTGGACACTCCACGCACAAAATGCCCCTTCAATTTTCTCCACTCAAAAACCCACTCAAATTCCCATTAAATTTCCACCAAATTTAATGCAAACTCTCATTAAATAAAACTCCTTTTATTTATTCAGAATTTTGTCAATTACTTTAATGACAAACATTCATACATAACCCCTTGCTAGTATTTCATCTCACATGCAGAAACACTTTCTGCAATTTCACCCGAAACCAGTTTCGGTATCTAGTGAAATAAATTCTTGCACTTGTTCTTTTCAGCATGAAACTATTTGCTCCAAATGGTGTCGGTGTCTCTTAAGTGTGTCACCCTACGGTTCACGAATAATGCGGACATTATCGAGAACCCTCTCAGATCAATAATCAGAAGTGGGACCTGGAGATCCATACTGACTCCCACACATTCAACGATGACTATCTTGTGATCGTGAGAACCTTTTACGCTAGTATTTTAATCCCTTTGTTTCATGATATATTCCATGTCCGATATTCGATCATCGGTATCTCCATACCTAGTTTGACCTCATTACTGACATGTACTCTTTTCTCGTTCCCGTGATATAACATTCTAGTGATCAAATCACTTGCTTGCAAGCTAATCAATGTGATATCACCGAGAGGGCCCAGAGCATATCTATCCGTCATCGGGATGAACAAATTCCACTCTCGATCCATGGGCCTTAACATAAAACTTAGTAGTACTGAACCCATCTTTATAATCACCCTGTTACGGTGTGACGTTTGATGTTATCAAGATACTCTTCAAGTGTTAGTGGTTGACATGATCTCATGGTCTAAGGATTAGGATCACTTCATATGATGTTATAGCAATATAAACTCAATGACTTTGATCATAATGCTATACTTCGGATGAATGTTCATCACACCATTCCAATAATGTTGTGACCTCGTTATTAACAACATCCAATGTCCATGATCAGGAAACCTTGATCATCTTGTTAATCAACGAGCTAGTTTATGAGAGAGGCATAACTAGGAACTTTCTGTTTGTTTATTAAACACACATGTATTAATGTTTCCATATTAATACAATTATAGCATGCAAAATAAACATCTATCATATACTTGGAATATACATAATAACCACTTTATTATTGCCTCTCAGGGCATATTCCCTTCAGTCTCTCACTTGCACTAGAGACAATAATCTAGTTACATAGTGATAAATCTAACACTCATGGAGTTATGGTGTTGATGTTTTTCTCTAGGGAGAGTTTTAGTCAATGGATCTTCTACATTGAGATTCGTGTGTACTTTACAGATCTTTATATCTCCATCCTTGACATGCTCGCGGATGGAGTGAGACCGGCGCTTAATATTCTTGGAATTCTTGTGAGACCTTGGTTCTTTGGCATTGGCTACGGCACCATTGTTGTCACAATATATGACCATTGGGTCCAACGCGCTCGCAACCACACCTAGTTCGGTTATAAACTCCTTCATCCAAACTTGATATTAAAACAATCAAGAATCATGGAGGCAAACATGATACTTAAGATACTAACATTGGAATTGTTACTCTCGATTTAATACCAATTATTAAATCTCAGGGAGTAAACAGAGTTTGCTGAAAGTTTGCAATAGGACTTTAAACTTTAGATTGACACTCAACACAATACGATACCAGTTCATAAAGTAAATATCCAGAATTATATAGTTCTATTATCTCAATTACAACTATGCATAAAGTGGTGAACGAATGCCAATGACTACAACAAATTATGAAAATTCACTTTGATTTAATTTATGATAAATTGATTTCTACTAATCCAAATTAGAAATGAACTCCCACTCAAAAAGGACATCCCTCGTGTCTTTTTGGTGATTACATGAACCAAATCCACTACACCAAGTCCGATCATCACGTGAGTCGGTGTAGCTTCAAAGGCGAGCATTAAATGGTCATCATATCAAAACATATGACTCATGCTTAACCTTTCCGTCTGTGTTTCGAGGCCATGTCTGTACATGCTAGGCTCGCCAAGTAAGAACCTTAGTATTCGCGTGTGTAACTGTCTTACACCCGAGATATGCTTAAGGATTCAAGTACACCCGATCATCACGTGATGTCTTGAAGCGACGAAACATTGTCGGTGCATACTTATGGAAGAACAAATTTTTATCTTGATATCTAAATGAGGGATCATCTTATTATGCTAATAAAATGCCAAACAAGCAATATAAGATGCAATCAAACATCACATGTTTGTAAGTGAAGTGATATGGTTCCCGCATATGATCTCCATCATGTGCACCGTGGTATGATCTCTATCATACCTCTATGTGTAAGGCCAAGGTCTATGGAACCCACACGTTATGTGTGTTGTAAGAGTATTATCTCATACTTCTACTTACAACATCACCATATCATAACACTATCCCAGCAACAATCTAAACTAGACGCCTCTAATTTATCCATTGCAAGTTTTACGTGGCTTAGGGATTTTGAAGATAGAACCGTTCTTACCTACGAACATGAACCACAACGAGGATAACCAAATTGTTGACAACTCATTGCAAATTAGATATTGACTATAGTAGGAGAGACAGACACTCGCTAGCCATTTATGCAAAACTAGTTTCATGTCAAGCGTGGAACAGGTCTCATGTGCGAGGACATGTAAAGTTTGTCCGGGCCGCTTCATCCCACTATGCCACCAATATCCAAAGTACAACTAAGAAGCAATAAAATGATCATCATCGCCCACATACTCATATGTGTACTACCCGTACAAAGCATCTACGCATAGATCCGGATCTGATACCACTTTTGGGTTCGCAGCATAGAAAACAAAAAATTTCCTACAATGGGAACATCTAAGTACCAAGATCTATCTACTAGATACAAGCAACGGGTGGATATATATCCAAAGAATACATACCCTCGAAGACCGAATAGTGTTAACGAGGTTGTACTCGTGGATGATGTAGACGAACGCTTTCCCATCTCAAGATCGTGATGAAGTCCATCTGGTCCAGCCGGTCCAGCACCATCAAGTCCAGCACCTCAAAGCAATGGTGCATCCGTGATCGCACACACGTACGGGTACCCCGACAACCTCCACGACCTCACTCTAGCGAAGCAGCGGAAGCAACAAATCCTTCCAGAAAAAGCCACCGGGAACATATATCTCGCTGATCCGAGACCATGGGGAAATTCTAAAGGGGGGAGAGAGATCCTTCACGAGGAGGTGTAAGTGACAAGTGAGAGGAGGGGGTCCTTTTATAGGGAAGGGGGGCAGCACAAGGGGGCATGTCCGCTGGCCAAGGAGGGTGCCCCCACCTCTCCCTCATTCATGTGGTGAAAGATCCACTCACATAAAAAAATCTCCACTCACAATTCCACTCACATGCATTAATTTTCCACCAAAATTAATGCAAGCTCTCATTTAAATAAAACTCTTTTATTTATTTATTCAGAATCTTGTTAATTACTTTAATTAACAAACATTCACATAAAACCCCTTGCTAGTATTCCATTTCACATGCAGAACCATTTTCAGCAATTTCAACCGAAACAGTTCCGGTGTCTAGTGAAATAAATTCCTGCGCTTTCCTTTTCTTTTCCTGACATATCATTTGCTCTGAATGGTGTCCGTATCCCTTAAGTGTGTCACCCTATGGTTCACGAATAATGCAGACATGATCGAGACCCCTCTCCGATCAATAATCAGTAGCGAGACCTGGAGATCCGTACTGACTCCCACACATTCAACGATGACTTTTGTGATCATGTGAACCTTTTATGCTAATATCTTAATCCCTTTGTTTCACGATATATTACATGTCCGAGATTCGAACATCGGTATCTCCATACCTAGTTTGATCTTGTTACCGACATGCACTTTTTTCTCGTTCCCGTGATATAACATTCTAGTGATCAAATCACTTGCTTGCAAGCTAATCAATGTGATATCACCGAGAGGGCCCAGAGTATATCTATCCGGCATCGGGATGAACAAATTCCACTCTCGATCCATGAACCTCAACATAACACTTTAGTAGTTCTGAGGCCATCTTTATAATCACCCAGTTACGGTGTGACGTTTGATGTCATCGAGAAACTCTTCCGGTGTTAGTGATTGACATGATCTCATGGTCTAAGGATTAGGATCACTTCGTAAGTTGTTATAGCAATATAAACTCAATGACTTTGATCGTAATGCTATACTTTGGATGAATGTTCATCACATCATTACACTAATGTTGTGACCTCGTTATTAACAACATCCAATGTCCATGATCAGGAAATCTTTGATCATCTTGTTAATCAACGAGCTAGTTTATAAGAGAGGCATAACTAGGAACTTACTTTTTGTTTATTAAACACACATGTATTAACGTTTCCGTATTAATACAATTATAGCATGCAAAATAAACATTTATCATAAATAAGGAATACGATAATAACCCCTTTATTATTGTCTCTTGGGCATATTCCCTTTAGTCTCCCACTTGCACTAGAGACAATAATCTAGTTTAGAAACTTTGCATATTGAACACATATGGATTTCTGGTGTTCCATATACGCAATTGCAAGTGGTTAACATAATCTACGGATCTGACACTTTCAGCTCCGTGTGTATTTGCATGTCTTTGCGTCTTCACGCATCACTCATTCTCCAATGAGATGGCATTGTATAAATTTGGTCTTTTGGTGAGACCTTTAGTTCCTTGGGGTTAAATCATGTCGATAATATTGTCGTACAATATATCTTCAGTGTTAGCCCGTTGCGAACCACACCTTAGTTTGATAACAAACTACTTGACATAAATTCCCTCCTTTGCTACTACTATAGCAGTCATATACTTAGCCTTTTGTTGTAGTATCCGTCACAATGTCTTAACTTTGGAATTCATCCAAATCCATCTTGGAATCTCCTTTCCATTACATTGTGCCACCCATAGTTTAAATTGAGATAAACTTAATTTTTATCTTGTGACAAAACTAGTATCAATGTAACGCTTTACAATGAACTATTTGTAATTGTTTGTCATCTCTACACAAATATATTCTTAGTTCTTCCAAAAGATCATAAGAATATCCTTACAATTGTCCAATGATCATTTTATGATTCATTCTGGTATATGCTCATAACACTTAGAGCATAGTACATATCTGGATGTGTACATATCATGGTATGATTGATCAAAACATTCTTGTGATTTCACTCATCAAGTGTCAAAGCACTTGAATCTTGTTTCACTTATCAAGTGTCTATACACTTGAATCTTGATTCAATTCCTTTCCATGCGACAAGAACCGCTTCTTGTCGTTTCTATATTGAACTCCTTCAATATCTCATATATGTATGTGTGGCACAACCATATTAGCGCCACAGTCTATCCACTATAGACATTAATGCTAAATATTCGAGTTTTGCCTAAGTCTTTCATCGAAATGAAATTATTAACCTTTGTCAATAAAAGATACATGATTTCTAATCAACAAGATGTCCTCCACATAATGTATTAGAAATATGTCTCAGCGCTCTCACTTAATTTCTTGCAAATGCAAGCATCTTCATCGTCTCTTGATGAAAACTCCTTTTCGTCACGGTGAAGATTCCAACTCCGCGACGCTTACTTCAACCATTGAAGTTTGCATGCCCTTTTAGCATCCTTTTAATTAACAAAACCCGTTCGGTCGTGTCATGTACACGTCCTAGGTAACCATTCTATTAGAAGAACTTTGTTTTGTTTATTCATCTACCATATACCAAATTATATGTAGTGATTGCTATTTTAATCTGTCCAGACTAAATATCGCTATGAAAGATCAAATCTTGTCATAGTCAACTCCTTGAACATTGTCGTAAAATACTTTACGACATGTTGACTATTTCATAGATGTGAAACATCCATGTCTGTTTCTTTATAGATCCAAATACGACTTTTTTACACCTTTCCGGAGGGTCTTCCAAGTTTAAAACTTGATTTCTCGTGTATGGAACTATCACGGATTTTATGGCTTCAAGCCATTTGACGGAATCAGGGCCCATCATCGCTTCTTTGTATGTGGTCGGTTCATCATTGTCAAACAATAATGATTTACTCTCAAATCTCAGCATATGATTTGTTTATCCGACCGACTTGGTTCAATAAGAACTTAGATCTCCGTGACCACAACCTTTGAGGCACATAAGCTATGAGCATTATGGCATCCTCCAGAACGATTTCCGGTGGTGCACAACTCAGCACATTTAGCTAAGGTTCGTTAACCTTATCAAAGTTATATTGTCCTCCCACTTAACTTTTGTGAAAAATTCATTTTTCAAGAAACTTCACATTTCAAGCGACAAACCCTTTTGTCCTCGGTGTTATGGAGGAATAACCAATTGTTATTCGAAATAACCTACAAAGACATGCTCATCCGACTTTGATTATAAACATCTTACTTATGTTTAGCATACCAAATTTAAGAAATGACAATTTGGGTTTTACCCCAAACCATAACTTCCATGGTGTCTTTTCAATGGATCAAGATGGAGCTCTTTTCAGTGTAAAAGTGGTAGTCTCTAAAGCTTTTAATCTTTTAAAACATAATGGCAGTTTTATAAATAACACTTTTGATCCAACCATGCCACACAAGGTTTTATTACAAATCCTAAACACTCCATACTCCTATGGTGTTTCGGGAGATGTAAATCTAGGTGTTTTGCTAAACTTCTAACTCAAATAAATACCTTTATGATAAATCATAATTCATTTATTTTTCTTGTTACACTTGCAACTCAAATAAATCCCTTATGATAAAATCATAAACCATTTTATTTTCTTGTTACAATGATTTTTCACTTCATCTTGAAAGTCTTTGAAACATTTTCAAATATTTCATACTTATTTCTCATTAAGTGAACATTCACTCAAATTTCCGGAGAAAGCATATGAAGTTGAAATCCATCGCTTACGACTATACATAATGGACTACATACATCGATATGTATAAATTCCAATATTTTAGTCGTTCGTTCTTCTTTGGCCTTTGAACGAAGTTTCAATTATCCCGAGCAAAGTCTCACAAGCGTCACTTGATCAAATCAGAGACTCCAAAAATCCATGAATATGGAGATTCTTCATGTTTTCTTTCCAATATAATTTAAACGGCGATGTCACTTCGTAAGTGATCTTTCAATCATTTGTCTAGCGACATTTTAGCATTAGGTTTTATGGATGTGGTTTCTCCAACTAGATTTGTAAATCATCCATGTTATATGGAATACGGTAATTATTTGAACAACCTTTGTTCTCATAATACCTGATTTGAAAAACTATTATTAAAACAAATCTTGAAGTGAAGCTTTGATGTCAACGAGAAATACAAACAACGGTTTGTTTGTTTGCGATGAACATCATCACATATTCTCTTGCTAGTTACTTAGGCCATTGTGGTTCATGAATTGCGTCGTTCTGTATGAAATTTCATACCAACCAATTCGGTATCCAATACCCAAGAACCACATTGTTTAACAAGCAAGGAATACAACCATAACATGTATATCATCCATATACCTAAATTGGATATTTCCAATCTTTTCTTTTCTGCCAAATATATTTTATAGATTCTCTTTCAGCATTTCCTTTTACTTTTTAAAAGAATCTATCAACATCAAAAGTGGCGCCATATACATGACACATAGTCCAAAGCGTGTATATTCAAATAATAATACCTTTGGACTTGCACTTTGAAGTAGATCACCATCATCAAATGATCGGCGTTCTTTCAAAATCCATTCTTTAGTAATCTTTTAGTATAGTAAACACTTTACATACTTCTTATATTCATCCTTATCATGACGACTTTCATGATCAAGCTATTGTAGCTTATAAACGCGAATCATGAGTATAACATTACTTTCCTAAACCCTTTTGGACGATTAGGATGTCTAGCATCTCCAACCTTTGCAAAATTCTCATCCAATATGAGAACATATATTATACTCTATCATATTGCCACAAAAACATCGTTTCAGATATCGTTATATCTGCCACACATGATGGTTTCTAAAACAATTATTTCAGCTCCTAGATAAACTTGATATTAAAACAATCAAGAATCATGGAGGCAAACATGATACATAAGATACTAACATTGGAATTGTTACTCTCGATTTAATACCAATTATTAAATCTCACGGAGTAAACAGAGTTTGCTGAAAGTTTGCAATAGAACTTTAAACTTTAGATTGACACTCAACACAACACGATACCAGTTCGTAAAGTAAATATCCAGAATTATATAGTTCTATTATCTCAATTACAACTATGCATAAGGTGGTGAACGAATGCCAATGACTACAACAAATTATGCAAATTCACTTTGATTTAATTTATGATAAATTGAGTTCTACTAATCCAAATTAGAAATGAACTCCCACTCAAAAACGACATCCCTCGTGTCTTTTTGGTGATTGCATGAACCAAATCCACTACACCAAGTCTGATCATCACGTGAGTCGGTGTAGCTTCAAATGCGAGCATCAAATGGTCATCATATCAAAACATATGACTCATGCTTAACCTTTCAGTCCGTGTTTCGAGGCCATGTCTGTACATGCTAGGCTCGCCAAGTAAGAACCTTAGTTTTCGCGTGTGTAACTGTCTTACACCCGAGATATGCTCGAGGATTCAAGTACACCCGATCATCACGTGATGTCTTGAAGCGACGAAACATTGTCGGTGCATACTTAAGGAAGAACACATTTTTATCTTGATATCTAAATGAGGGATCATCTTATTATGCTAATAAAATGCCAAACAAGCAATATAAGATGCAATCAAACATCACATGTTTGTAAGTGAAGTGATATGGTTCCCGCATATGATCTCCATCATGTGCACCATGGTATGATCTCTATCATACCTCTATGTGTAAGGCCAAGGTCTATGGAACCCACACGTTATGTGTGTTGTAACAATATTATCTCATACTTCTACTTACAACATCACAATATCATAACACTAGCCCAGCAACAATCTAAACTAGACGCTCTAATTTATCCATTGCAAGTTTTACGTGGCTTAGGGCTTTCGAAGATAGAACCGTTCTTACCTACAAACATGAACCACAACGAGGATAACCAAATTGTTGACAACTCGTTGCAAATTAGATATTGACTATAGTAGGAGAGATAGACACCCGCTAGCCACTTATGCAAAACTAGTTGCATGTCAAGCGTGGAACAGGTCTCATGTGCGAGGACATGTAAAGTTTGTCCGGACCGCTTCATCCCACTATGCCACCAATATCCAAAGTACAACTAAGAAGCAATAAAATGATCATAATCGCCCACATACTCATATGTGTACTACCCGTGAAAAGCATCTACGCATAGATCCGGCTCTGATACCACTTTTGGGTTCGCAGCATAGAAAACAAAAAAAATTCTACGATGGGAACATCTATGTACCAAGATCTATCTACTAGATACAAGCAACGGGTGGATATACATCCAAGGAATACATAAGATCGAAGACCGAATAGTGTTAACGAGGTTGTACTCGTGGATGATATAGACGAACGCTTGCAAATCTCAAGATCATGATGAAGTCCATCTGGTCCAGCCGGTCCAGCACCATCAAGTCCAGCACCTCAAAGCAGTGGTGCATCCGTGATTGCACACACGTATGGTTACCCCGACAACCTTCGCGCCCTCGCTCCAGCGAAGCAGCGGAAGCAACAAATCCTTCTAGAAAAAGCCACCGGGAACATGTATCTCGCTGATCCAAGACCATGGGAAAATTCTAAAGGGGGGAGAGAGATCCTTCGCGAGGAGGTGTAAGTGACAAGTGAGAGGAGGGGGTCCTTTTATAGGGGAGGGGGGCAGACCAAGGGGGCATGGACGCCGGCCAAGGAGGGTGCCCCCACCTCTCTCTCATTCATGTGGTGGAAGCTCCACTCACATAAAAACATCTCCACTCACAATTCCACTCACATGCATTAATTTTCCATCTAAATTAATGCAAGATCTCATCTAAATAAAACTCTTTTATTTATTTATTCAGAATTTTGTTAATTACTTTAATTAAAAAACATTCACATAAAACCCCTTGCTTGTATTCCATTTCACATGTAGAACCATTTTCAGCAATTTCAACCGAAATAGTTCAGGTGTCTAGTGAAATAAATTCCTGCGCTTTCCTTTTCTTTTTCTGACATATCATTTGCTCCATGTTCATCACATCATTACACTAATATACTTTGGATGAATGTTCATCACATCATTACACTAATGTTGTGACCTCGTTATTAACAACATCCAATGTCCATGATCAGGAAACCTTTGATCATCTTGTTAATCAACGAGCTAGTTTATAAGAGAGGCATAACTAGGAACTTACTTTTTGTTTATTAAACACACATGTATTAACGTTTCCATATTAATACAATTATAGCATGTAAAATAAACATTTATCATAAATAAGGAATACGATAATAACCACTTTATTATTGCCTCTCGGGCATATTCCCTTCAGTGACACCATGGTGGCATCCCCAAGATTGAGCTTTTGTCCATTCTTCATCTCATTACATCATTCTCTCTCTACACCTGAAATTTTTCCTTCATACAAAACTTCACACAATCTTCATTAGCAACATTAGTTTATTCAAAAGATATTAGACCTCTGGCAAAGCTTTGGAACAGCAAGGCTTTTCATTAAAAACACAAGCTACTGTAGCAACTCCTTCAAAAAGCTCAATTTCCCAAAAAGAACTCAAAAAGGAATCAATAAGAAGCAAATGCAAATAATGGCAGAAATCTGTTAAAACAAACCAACAGGTAGAAACCGATTTTTTCGAACATCTTCTGTTGCTCAAATCAAAAAGTGTTGAACTAACGAAAGTTAGCTAACATACTGGGGGATTTATTCATAAATTGTGGCTAAATCCGAGTTACAGAGACTCATGAATTTTTTTGGTGGAGGACAGAAATCTGTTTTGGGACAGCAACTCCCCAAATCTTACTTCCCTCTTATTAGAGGTCATTCTTGGCACAAAAAGCAAACAAAAAGGATAAGGAGAGGTCATTACTGAAGTAATAACTTCCAAGACTCAAGGAAACTCTTGGGTTATCTCCCAAGAAGTACTTTTCTTTAACGCCTTTAAGTTAGGCACAAGAAGCAAGAAGAACCAAGTATTTTCAAATGAAGAAGCATTAACATCAAACCTTGCTTTTAAAGGAGGAGCAAAAAGAAACTTCTCTCTCCTCATAGGGAAGTGTTCAATTCCTTTCTTGAATGGAAAATGATATTTAATGGTGCCTTCTTTCATATCAATGATAGCACCAACTGGTCTAAGAGAAGGTCTTCGCAAAGTAATAGGACAAGAAGCATTCTATTCAACATCCAAAACATAGAAATCAACAGGGACATAAGCATTGTTAACCATAATGAGAACATCATTAATACTCCCCATGAGTTTCTTCTTAGCATTATCATTGAGTGGGACATCTAAATAACAATCTTACAAAGGTGGAAAATCAAGCATTTCATAAATCTTCCTAGGCATAATAGAGACACTAGAACCAAGATCACATGAAGCTTTGAGATCAAAGTCATTCACTTGCATATTAATAATGGGTTCCCAACTATCTTCTACTTTCCTAGGAATAGAAGCTTTGTGTTTTAGCTTCTCTTCCTTAATTTTAACAAGAGCATCTTAATGAATTTGGTGAAAGCAACATGCATATCACTAGCATCAGGACTTCTAGCAAGCTTTTGTAGGAACATAATCACTTCAGAAATATTGCAACCATCAATATCAAAGTCAAACTTAGAATCACTAGTAGTAGGCTCAATAGGCTTAGGCATAGTAGGAGGAGGAATAGGGACTACTTGTGGTTTAGTGGTGATGGTGCACACACTATTGTTTCTATCAATTTCAGCTTCCCTTTCCCACCTAGCATAAAGTTGAGCTAACAGCCTAACATTTTCATCAATAGTAGCTTGTATGGCATGAGCAGTAGCAGAGGTGTTTTCCATGGTTTCAGGTTTAACAGCCATTTTATTAACCAAGGAAGAATGAGCTTCAGACAAAGAGGATATGTTTTTCTCAATAGTTAAAAGCTTTTCCTATATAGTCTTATTGAAAGTGGTTTGTTTACTAATAAAGTCCTTGAGCATGACTTCAAGTTCAGAGGGGGCACTTCTAGCATTGTTGTAAGAGCTTCCATATGAATTGCCATTATTAGGAGGATAAGGCCTATAATTGTTGTTGCTACCAAAATTATTCCTATAGGCATTGTTGTTGAAATTATTGTTTCTAATGAAGTTCACATCAACTTGCTCTTCTTGAGCAACCAAAGAGGCTAAAGGAACACTATTAGGATCTAGAGGAGCTTTCCCATTAACAAGCATAGCCATAATAACATCAATCTTTTCTCTCAAAGAGGAAGTTTCCTCAACAGAATTTACCTTCTTACCATGTGGATCTCTCTCAACATGCCATTCAGAGTAGTTAACCATCATATTATCAAGGAGCCTTGTTGCAACATCCAAAGTGAGGCCCATAAAAGTACCTCCAGGAGCTGAATCCAACAGATTTCTTGAGGAGAAGTTCAAACCTGCATAAAAAGTCTGGATAATCATCCAAGTAGTGAGTCCATGAGTAGGGCAATTCTTAACCAAAGACTTCATTCTTTCCCAAGATGGAGCAACATGTTCACTATCAAGTTGTTTAAATTTCATAATGTCACTTCTCATAGATATAATCTTAGCAGGAGGATAGCATTTTCCAATAAAAGCATCTTTGCACTTAGTCCAAGAATCAATACTATTTTTAGGCAAAGAAAGCAACCATTCTTTAGCTTTTCCTATCAAGGAGAAAGGAAAAAAGCTTGAGCTTAATATGTCCATCTATATCCTTATATTTTTGCATCTCACAAAGTTCAACAAAACTATTGAGATGGGCAGCAGGATCATCAGAACAAGCACCAGAAAATTGTTCTCTCATCACAAGATTCAACAAAGCAGGCTTAATTTCATAAAAAGGTAGCATCAGGCGCAGGTGGAGCAATAGATGTGCTAAGGAAATCATTGTTGTTGGCATAGTGAAGTCACACAACTTGGTGTTCTCAGCAGATTTCATTTTGGCAAAGGTGGGCAAGCCAAAAATAGCAGCAGCAGCTAGAGCACGAACTAATTTTTTGTGTTTTTGAATAAAGAAACCAAACCAAACTAGACTAAATTTTTTGGGTTTTTTAAAAGAGGCAAACAAAACCAAGAAAAATAAACAAAGCAAACTAAAAACAAAGTAAAGATAAAGGAAGTGGAGGACTCCTCTTGTGAAGACGTCCTTAGCCTCCCCGGCAATGGCGCTAGAAATCTTGATGCATGCACCCAGTGTTGACGTGGGACACTTCGTTGGAACCCCAAGAGCAAGGTGTGATGAGCACAGCAGCAAGTTTCCCTCAGTAGAGAACGAGGTTATCGAACCTGAAGGAGGAAGGAAACGTCTCAAAGGTGTTGCAAGCAACATGGAAACCTGCACAACATAAACTCAAGACTTTGTCCCAACGAATCAGTGAGGTTGTCAAGCTCACCGGTTTGCTGTAACAAAGGATTAAACGTATGGTATGGAAGGTAATGGTTTGCAGCAAGTAAACAAGTAACAATGGAAGATATATCAATGGTAAAGATTGGATCCGGGTCCATAGTTCACTAGAGGTGCTCTCCTGGGATAAACAACATGGCATGAAGGGTAAACAAATTACAGCAGGGCAATTGACAGGAACTGAGCAAGGCATAACAATGCAATTATTAGTCAGAACGATCCTATGAGATTCGATTGGGCAATACAAAAATATACATAGACCGCCATCCAACTGCATCTATGACTAGAAGTCGACCTTCAGGTTATCATCTAAACCCCCTCCAGTATTAAGTTGCAAGCAACAGACAACTGCTTTAAGCAAAGTGTGTAAGATAAACAGTCCACATGTTCCATGAACAAGAGACCGTTGTTTTCTCCCTAGTAGCAACATCACATCTACAACCGAAGAGATTTCTGTCACTTCCCTTGGAAACTAGAGGCATGAACCCACTATCGAGCATAAATACTCCCTCTTGGAGTCACTAGCAACTACTTGGCCAATATAACCACTAGCAACGGAGAGCATGCAAGATCACAAACAACACAGACATGATAGAATCATAAAGATAGAACCATTAATCAAACCAACATAATAATATCAATATCCATCGGATCCCCGCAAACACAACATGCATGATTAGAAATAGATTAGATCTTGATCATGAACGGAGCTCACAAGATCTATACATGAAAGCACAAAGGAGGAGATACAACCATCTAGCTACTACATGGACCCATACTCCAAGGTGGAACTAATAACAAATCATATCGGAGAGAAGGCCTCCGGGATGATCTCCCCTCCGGCAGGGTGCCGGGAAGAGCTTCAAATCCCCCCGATCTAGGGACGATGGTGGCGGCGGCTATAGATGGTTTCGTGGATTTCTGATCGGGTACCAAGAGTTTCTGCATCGGGGGCTTCTTATAGGCGAAGGGGCGAGTCCGGAAGGCGACCAGGGTCGCCAAACCCTAGCCAGGCGTGGGCCCACCTGCCCCCGTGCCTGGGGTGGGTCTGGCCCTCCTGGCCAGCCCCTCCGGCTCTCCTCTGGACTTCTTGTTCCCCACGGAAATTTATTGACTTTGTCCATCGTCCCGTCCAATTCAGAGAATATTTCATTACTAACTTTTCTGAAACCAAAAACAGCAGAAAACAGGCATCTGGCACTGTTGCAACTTGTTAATAGGTTAGTACCATAAAACATGTAAAAAGCACCTCAAAGTGTGGAAAAGTAAACAAGTAACAATGGAAGATATATCAATGGTAAAGATTGGATCGGGGTCCATAGTTCACTAGAGGTGCTCTCCTGGGATAAACAACATGGCATGAAGGGTAAACAAATTACAGCAGGGCAATTGACAGGAACTGAGCAAGGCATAACAATGCAATTATTAGTCAAAAAGATCCTATGAGATTCGGTTGGGCAATACAACAATATACATAGATCGCCATCCAACTGCATCTATGACTAGAAGTCGACCTTCAGGTTATCATCTGAACCCCCTCCAGTATTAAGTTGCAAGCAACAGACAACTGCTTTAAGCAAAGTGTGTAAGGTAAACAGTCCACATGTTCCATGAACAAGAGACCGTTGTTTTCTCCCTAGTAGCAACAACACATCTACAGCCGAAGAGATTATTGTCACTTCCCTTGGAAACTAGAGGTATGAACCCACTATCGAGCATAAATACCCCCTCTTGGAGTCACTAGCAACTACTTGGCCAATATAGCTACTAACAACGAAGATCATGCAAGATCACAAACAACACAGACATGATAGAATCAATAAGACAAAACCATTAATCAATACAACATAGTAATCTCAATATCCATTGGATCCCCGCAAACACAACATGCATGCTTACAAATAGATTAGATCTTGATCATGAATGGAGCTCACAAGATCTATACATGAAAGCACAAGGAGGAGATACAACCATCAACTACGACATGGACCCATAGTCCAAGGTGGAACTACTCATGCATCATATCAGAGAGAAGGCCTCCGGGGTGATCTACCCTTCGTCAGGGTGCCAGGAAGAACTCCAAATCCCCCGATCTAGGGACGATGGTGGCGGCGGCTACAGACGGTTTCATGGAGATTTTATCGGGTACTTAGGGTTTCTGCATCGGGGGCTTCTTATAGGCGAAGGGGGAGGCCGAGGCGGCGGCTAGGGGCCCCACACCCCTCCCAGGTGCGGGGCAGGGAACACCCGCGCCTAGGGGGGTCTATCGCCCTAGCCCGCCTCTACGGCTCCCCTCTAGACTTCTTGTTCCCCACGGAAAGTAATTGACTTTGATGTTTGTCCCGTCCAATTCCGAGAATATTTCTTTACTAGATTTTTTGAAACCAATAACAACAGAAAACAGGCATCTGGCACTGTGGCAACTTGTTAATAGGTTAGTACCAGAAAACAAGTAAAAAGTACCTCAAAGTGTAGACAAGCAAAGCAAAGTAGATACTAAAAAAGCATGGAACATCAAAAATTATAGATACGTTTCCGACGTATCAGAACTCCTCCAACTAACCGCTCCACCATTCATGAGAAATATGTATCTGGATTGAGACTTAGAGTCATCCGGATGAGTGCCAAAGCTAGCGTCGACATAACACTTAGCGACGAGCTCTTATTCACCTCCGTACATAAGAAACATGTCCTTAGTTCCTCACAAGTACTTAAGGATATTCTTGACCGCTATCCAGTGTTCCGATCCTGGATTAGATTGGTACCTACTAGTCAAACTAATAGCATGTGCCACATCCGGTCTTGTACATAGCATGGCGTACATTATAGAGTCGATGGCTGAAGCATAGGGGACTTTGTCCATTATCTCTCTTTCTTCCGCCGTAGCCTTAATTTGAGTCTTACTCAATGTCTTGCCTTGCAATATAGGTAAGAACCCCTTCTTACTTCCGTCCATTTTAAACTTCTTTAAAATCTTATCGAGGTATGTACTTTGCAATAGCCCTATTAGGCGCCTAGATCTATCCATATAGATCTTTATGCCTAATATGTATGACGCTTCACCTAGGTCCTTCATTGAAAATTTGCTCTTTAGATAACTTTTAACACTGTTTAAAAGATCTATATCATTTTCGATCAATAATATGTCATTCACATATAATATCAGAAATGCCACATTGCTCCCACTCACTTTCTTGTAAATAAAAGCCTCTCCATAAGTTTGGACAAATCCAAACTCTTTGATCACCTCATCAAAGCAGAGATTCCAACTCCGGGATGCTTGCTTCAGTCCATAGATGGATCGCTGAAGCTTGAGTACCTTGTCAGTATCCTTAGGACCAACAAAACCCTTTGGTTGTATCATATACAACTCTTCTTCAATGTTGCCATTGAGGAATGCAGTTTTGACATCCATCTGCCATATCTCATAGTCGAAATATGCAGCAATTGCTAACATAATCCTAACTGACTTTAGCATCGCTACGAGAGATAATGTTTCATCGTAGTCAACTCCTTGAATTTTTGAAACCCCTTTGCGACAAGTCGAGCTTTATAGATGGTTACATTACCATCAGCATCAGTTTTTCTTTTGAAAATCCATTTATTCTCCACAGCCTTTCGGTCGTGAGGTAAGTCCACCAAGGTCCAAACCTGGTTTTCGTACATTGATTCCATCTCGGATTTCATGGCTTATAACCATTTGTTGGAATCCGCTCATCATCGCTTCTTCATACGTCGCAGGGTCATCAATTTCATCGACCATGAAATTCATAACAGGATTTCCGTACAGCTCGGGAGCTGCACGCGTCCTACTAGACATGTGAGGTTTAATAGTATTCTATTTTGGAGCTTCATGATCGTTATCATTAGTTCCCTCCTCATTTGGTGAAGCCAACTCTGGAACGACTTCCGGCGCTGTGCTACTCGCCATACTATGAAGAGAAGGTTCTACAACCTCTTCGAGTTCTATCTTCCGACTACACGCGCCTTTCGCGATAAACTCTTTCTCTAGAAAGGATCCATTCTTGGCAACAAAAACCTTGCCCTAAGATCTGTGATAGAAGGAATACCCAATAGTTTCCTTAGGATATCCTATGAAGGCGCATTTTTCACTTTGGGTTCGAGTTTATCCGGTTGAAGTTTCTTCACATAAACATCGCATCCCCAAACTTTAAGAAATGACAGCTTAGGTTTGTTTCCAAACCACAATTCATATGGTGTCTTTTCAACGGATTTAGATGGTGCCCGATTTAAAGTGAATCAAGCAATTTCTAGTGCATATCCCCAAAATGACAGTGGCATGTCTGTCAGAGACATCATAGATCGAACCATATCTAATAACGTATGATTATGACGTTCTGACACACCATTTCGATGTGGTGTTCCGGCAGGTGTGAGTTGTGAAACTATTCCACACTGTTTCATATGAGTGCTAAACTCGTAACTTAGATACTCACCTCCACGGTCGGACCTTAGAAATTTGATCTTTCTATTACGATGATTTTCCACTTCACTCTGAAACTCCTTGAATTTCTCAAAGGTTTCAGACTTGTGTTTCATGAAGTAGATATAACTGTATCTACTCAAATCATCCGTGAAAGTTACAAAATAACGATATCCACCTCGTTTCGACACACTCATTGGACCATACACATCAGAATGTATGATTTCCAATAAATCTGTCGCCCGTTTCATTGAACCGGAAAACGGCCGTTCTAGTCATCTTGCCCATAAGGCATGGCTCACATGTATCAAATGATTCAAAATCAAGTGATTCCAAAAGTCCATCCGAATGGATCTTCTTCATGTGTTTAACGCCAATATGACCTAGACGGAAGTGTCACATATATGCGGATATATCATCATTAAGTTTAATCCTTTTAGCATCAACATTATGAATATGTGTAACACTATTATCGAGATCCAACAGAAATAAACCATTCACCATCGGTGCATGACCATAAAAGATTTCATTCATATAAATTGGACAACCATTGTTCTTAGATTTAAATGAATAACCACTGCGCATCAAACATGATCCGATACAATGTTCATGCTCAGTGCTGGCACCAGATAACAAGTATTCAAGTTTATAACTAATCCCGATGGTAAGTGGAGAGGTAGCGTTCCGACAGAGATCACATCAACGCTTGATCTATTGCTGACATGCATCTTGACCACACCCCTTGCTAGCGGTCGCTTGTTCCGGAACCCCTGATTCGAGTTACAAATATTAGCAACTGAACCGGTATCAAATACCCAGGTGCTACTGCGAGTACTAGTCAAGTACACATCAATAACATGTATATCATATATACCTTTATTTGCCTTGCCAGCCTTCTTGTGTGCCAAATACTTGGGGCAGTTGCGCTTCAAGTGGCCAGTCCCCTTGCAATAATAGCACTCGGTATCAGACTTAGGGCCAACTCGGGGTTTCTTTTTAGGCACGACAACCGGCTTGCCGCCCTTCTTTCCCTTCTGTTTACCCTTTTTGTCTTTCTTGAAACCAGTGGTCTTATTGATCATCAACACTTGATGTTCTTTCTTGATCTCCACTTTTGCAGTTTTAAGCATTGGCAGAAGCTCGGGGAGAGACTTATTCATGCCTTGCATATTATAGTTCATCAAGAATCTCTTATAGCTAGGTGGCAGAGACTGGAGAACACGATGGATTCCTAATTCAATGGGAATCGTTATTCCCAAGGACACAAGCTTATCAGCGTAACCTGACATCTTGAGTACATGCTCACTTACGGAGCTGTTCTCTTCCATCATGCACCTAAAGAACTTTTCTGAAGCATTGTAACTCTCTACAGCATCATGGATGTCGAAAATCATTTTCAACTCACACATTGTATCAAAAGCATTGTTGTTTTCGAAACGCTTTCGAAGTTCTAGCTCTAGCCCATACAATATGCCGCAATGAACTAAGTTGTGGTCCTCCTGACAAGTCCGAAAGACATTATTTTCCTCGTCAGGGGCATCATCAAGTGGTGGGGGGCCTAGCGGCGCTTCTAGCACATATTTCTTTTGTGCAGCAGTGAGGAGAATCCTCAAATTCATGGACCATTCGGTAAAGTTGCTACCGTTTGTTGCAAGTTCTCTTTCTCCATGAACACATTGAAATTAAAAGCAGGTGGTGCCATCTACAAAAGAATTTGTAGAGTTTATACTAAGTTTATGATAGATTGAGTTCAACTAATCCAAATTAAGAATGAACTCCCACTCAAAAATGACATCCCTCGTGCCTTTTTGGTGATTACATGAACCAAATCCACTGCACCAAGTCCGATCATCACGTGAGTCGGTGTAGCTTCAAAGGCGAGCATAAAATGGGCATCATATATTCCATATGACTCATGCTTAACCTTTCGGTCCGTGTTCCGAGGCCATGTCTGTACATGCTAGGCTCTCCAAGTAAAAACCCTTAGTATCCACGTGTGTAACTGTCTTACAACCAAAATATGATCGTGGATCCAAGAACACCCGATCATCACGTGATGTCCTGGAGCAACAAAACATAATCGGTGCATACTTAAGGGAGAACAAATTTTTATCTTCATATCTAAATGTGGGATCATCTTATTATGCTAGTAAAACGCCAAACAAGCAATATAAGATGCAACAGACATCACATGTTAATAAGTGGAATGATATGGTTCTTGCACTTGATCTCCATCATGTGCATCGTGGTATGATCACTATCATACCTCTATGTGTAAGGTCAAGGTCTATGGAACTTACACGTTATGTGTGTTGTAAGAGTATCGACTTATACTTCTACTTACAACATCACCATATCATGACACTAGCCCAGAAACAATCTAAACTAGACGCCTCTAATTTATCCACTGCAAGTTTTACGTGGCTTAGGGCTTTCGAAGATAGAACCGTTCTTACCTACGAACATGAACCACAACGAGGATAACTAAATTGTTGACAACTCGTTGCAAATTAGATATTGACTATAGTAGGATAGACAGACACCCGCTAGCCACTTATGCAAAACTAGTTGCATGTCAAGCATCGAACAAGTCTCATGTGCGAGGACATGTAAAGTTTGTCAGGGCCGCTTCATCCCACTATGCCACCAATATTCAAAGTACAACTAAGAAGCAATAACATGATCATCATCGCCCACATACTCATATGTGTACTACCCGTGCAAAGCATCTATGCATAGATCCGGCTCTGATACCACTATAGGGTTCGCAACATAGGAAACAAAAAATTCCTAAGATGGGAACAACTATGTACCAAGATCTATCTACTAGATACAAGCAACGGGAGGACATACATCTGTAGAGAAAATACCCTTGAAGACCGACAAAGCTTAACGAGGTTGAACTCGTGGTTGATGTAGACGATCTCTTGTCGATCTCAAGATCGATAGGAAGTCCTAGTGCCACAAATCAGCGGCGCATCCATGCTCGCACACATGTCCGAGGCACTGAGCAACATCTGCCTCCTCGCTCCAGCGATGCAGCGGAAGCACGACTCTTTCTTACCGAATAGCCACCGGGAACATGTATCTCGCTAGTCCGAGACCATGGGGAATAAATACTAGAGAGGGAGAGAGATCCTTCACGAGGAGGTGTGAGTGAGAGAGAGAGGGGGCTCCTTTTAGAGGAGGAGGGGGAACCCAAGGGGGTTTCCGGTGCATGGGTATGCCCCCTTGCCCTCCCTCCATTCATGTGGGTGGACACTCCACTCACAAAATGCCCCTTCAATTTTCTCCACTAAAAAACCCACTCAAATTCCTATTAAATTCCCACCAAATTTAATGCAAACTCTCATTAAATAAAACTCCTTTTATTTATTCAGAATTTTGTCAATTACTTAAATGACAAAAATTCATGTATAACCCCTTTCTAGTATTTCATTTCACATGCAGACACACTTTCTGCAATTTCACCCGAAACCAGTTTTTGTATCTAGTGAAATAAATTCCTGCGCTTGTTATTCTTTTCAGCATGAAACTATTTGCTCCAAATGGTGTCAGTGTCTCTTAAGTGTGTCACCCGACGGTTCGCGAATAATGCGGACATGATCGAGACCCCTCTCAGATCAATAATCAGAAGCGGGACCTGGAGATCCATACTGACTCCCACACATTCAACGATGACTTCTCTTGTGATCGTGAGAACCTTTTACGCTAGTATCTTAATCCCTTTGTTTCGCGATATATTACATGTCCGAGATTCGATCATCGGTATCTCCATACCTGGTTTGATCTATTTACTGACATGTACTCTTTTCTCGTTCCTGTGATATAACATTCTAGTGATCAAATCACTTGCTTGCAAGCTAATCAATATGATATCACCGAGAGGGCCTAGAACATATCTATCCATCATCGGGATGAACAAATTCCACTATCGATCCATGGGCCTCAACATAACACTTTAGTAGTACTGAACCCATCTTTATAATCACCCTGTTACGGTGTGACGTTTGATGTTATCAAGATACTCTTCAAGTGTTAGTGATTGACATGATCTCATGGTCTAAGGATTAGGATCACTTCGTATGATGTTATAGCAATATAAACTCAATGACTTTGATCGTAATGCTATACTTCGGATGAATGTTCATCACACCCTTTCAATATTGTTGTGACCTCGTTATTAACAACATACAATGTCCATGATCAGGAAACCTTGATCATCTTGTTAATCAACGAGCTAGTTTATGAGAGAGGCATAACTAGGAACTTTCTGTTTGTTTATTAAACACACATGGGCAATCGTGTCGAACGTATTCCCATTTATTTCGTACCCTTGTAAATTCAATATAGTAGAAGATGGTGATGCGGCCAACAAGTATAGCTGATCTCCAACAGTGGTGTCATTCAAGAGATGTGTCCGCATCCAACCGCTGAATGACTTCATGTATTCATCTGTAATCCATGAGTCAGGCTTCCCCAGGTTTTTGGAGCGTAAAATATTCTTGTGTTCCTCGTTATACGGAGCTGCCAAGGTGGAATTATGTAGAACTGTGCAGTGTGCTTTAGTGAAAGATTCCCCGTCCCTACATATCCTTGCTTTCTTTCCCAGCGTGCCTTTTCCACTTAGTCTTCCCTCATGTCGCGAGTCAGGAACACCATTCGTCTTAAGGTCAGGAATAAATTCAACACAAAACTCAATGACCTCCTCTGTTCCATATCCCTTGGAGATGCTTCCTTCTGGCCTAGCACAGTTATGAACATATTTCTTTAAGACTCCCATGAACCTCTCAAAGGGGAACATATTGTGTAGAAATACAGGACCGAGAATGGCAATCTCTTCCACTAGGTGAACCAGGATATGCGTCATAATATTGAAGAAGGATGGTGGGAACACCAACTCAAAACTAACAAGACATTGTACCACATCCTTCTGTAACCTTGGCAGAATATCTGGATTGATTACCTTCTGAGATATTGCATTGAGGAATGCACACAGCTTCACAATGGGTACTCGAACATTTTCCAGTAGAAGCCCCCTCAATGCAATCGGAAGCAACTGTGTCATAATCACGTGACAGTCATGAGACTTCAGGTTTTGGAACTTTTTCTCTGCCATATTTATTATACCCTTTATATTAGATGAGAAGCCAGACGGCACCTTGATACTATAAAGGACTTCAAAAAAGATTTCCTTCTCTACTTTGATACTATGCATGTTCTTTGGGTCTTTTATAACTTGCTGGTCCTCCCGTGCTTCTAGTGTATCTTTTGTCTTTGAATACATGCCCAAGAATCCTAGCAGGTTCACACAAAGATTTTTCATCATGTGCATCACGTCGATTGAAGAGCGGACACATAGAACTTTTCAATATGGCAGCTCCCAAAATATAGATTTCTTCTTCCACATGGGTGCGTGTCCGGTAGCGACGTCGTTTGGAATTAATTGACCACCGGGATCCTTTCCAAAGATTACTTCTATGTCCTTGACCATACCAAATATATCATCACCAGCAGGGAGTTCAGGCTTCTTCCGGTGATCTGCCTCACCTTTGAAATGATTGCCTTTATTTCTTACGGTATGATTATTTGGAAGAAATCGTCGATTCCCTAGGTACACAACCTTATTGCATTTATGCAAATATGTACGTTCACTCTTATCTAAATAGTGCGTGCATGCCTTATATTCCTTGTTTGTCTATCCTGAAAGATTACTAAGAGCAGGCCAATCATTGATGGTTACGAAAAGCAACCCTCGTAGGTCAAATGGCTTATGTTTGTTCTCATCCCACACATGTACACCTGGTTTGCCCCACAACTGTAAGAGATCTTCAACTAATGTCTTTAGGTACACATCAATGTCGTTGCATGGTTGCTTCGAGCCTTGGATGAGCACTGGCATCATAATGAACTTATGCTTCATGCACAACCAAGGAGGAAGGTTGTAGATACATAGAGTCACAGGCCAGGTGCTGTGACTGCAGCTCTGCTCCCCAAAAGGATTCATGCCATCCATACTTAGACCAAAACATAAGTTCCTTGTGTCACCTGCAAAGTCCGGGAAGTCTCTCTCGATTTTTCTCCACTGTGAACCATCAGCGGGGTGTCTCAACTTCCCGTATTTCTTATGGTCTTCTTTGTGCCATCGCAACAACCTGGCATGCTCTTTGTTTCTGAACATGCGTTTCAACCTTGGTATTATAGGAGCATACCACATACCTTAACATGAACCCTCTTCTGGGGGGCTCTCCCTCAACATCACCAGGGTCATCTCGTCTGATCTTACACCGCAATGCATTACATACCGAACATTTAGCTTGTAGGGGTTCGTAGCATGGAAAACAAAAAAAAATTGCCGCATGCACACAAACAAGCCAAGATCTATCTACTAGATTGTAGCAACGAGTCGATAGAGGAAATCACCCTCGAAGCTTCCAAAGCGGTTAACGAGAGCAGATTCTCGTGGGTGATGTAGTCATACTCTTGCCGATCTCAAGATCGCATAGACGATCCTTCCGACGCTGCGTTCCGGCAGCGCTTCCGCAGTCGGTCACACGTTCGGTACTCGATGAAGACCTTCCTATCCCTTGTTCCAGCAGGCAGCGGAGGTTGTAGCACTCTCCTCGCGATTCCGGCAGCACGACGGCGTGGTGTCAGAGGTAGAGGGGAGATCTCGCAGGGCTTCGCCTTAAGCCGTGGCGAGTATGGTGGAGTATGAGAGAGGCCTTGGCAATCTACGGTTTAGAGGGCACCAAGGGGAGGGTGTGGCCGGCGGCTAGGGTTTGGGTAAACCCTAACTCGGCGAGTTGGAGGAGCCCTAGGCGGCGGCAGCACTTGGAGGTGCTGGCGCCGGCGACTTAGGGCTAGGGTTTTGGGTGTGAGGGTAGGGGCAGCCCTACCCCTCCTTATATAGGTGGGAGGGAGGCGGTTTGGAGGAGGGAGTCCTCCTCCAACTCCTCCTCCTTGGCCGGCGGGTGGAGGGAGTGGGACTTCCTCCCCAAGTAGGTTTCCTACTCTCCCTCCACCAAGCAAACTTCGGATTTGACTTTTCAAATTGGGGTTTGACTTTCAAACTTGGATTTGATTTATCTCTCCATATTGCCTAGACAAGTGACCTAGTACATGATGCAACCATTCCACATTGTCATGACACATCCATGTACCCGTCCCCTCTGGAGTGCCGGACCTTCCAGACCCTTCTGGAATATTCCTAGTGAAAACACCAGAATCATTTCTGAACTCCAAAACAGGACTTTCTTTATATGAACCTTATTCTCCGGACCATTCCGGATCTCCTCGTGATATCCCGGATCCCATCCGAGACTCCCAACAACATTTGGTCTCTTACTTATCATTCCATAACTACACAATAACATCGAATCCTTAAGTGTGTCTCCCTACGGTTCGTGAATTATACGGACATGACCGAGACACTTCTCCGATCAATAACCAATAGAGGAATCTAGAAATTCATATGGCTCCCACATATTTCTACGATTACTTTGCGATCAAATGAACCACTTACATACGATACCAATTTCCCTTTGTCTCACGATAGTTTACTTATCCGAGGTTTTGATCGTCGGTATCTCTGCATACCTAGTTCAACCTCGTTACTGATAAGTACTCTTTTCTCGTTCCCGTGATATGTGATACCTTGTGAGCCAGTCACATGCTTGCAAGCTAATTGGATGACATTCTACCAAGAGGGCCCAGAGTATATCTATCCATCATATGGATGGAAAAATCCCACTCTTGATCCATGTGCCTCAACCCATACTTTCCGAACACCAATGACACATTTATAACCACCAGGTACGGTGTGGTGTTTGATGTCATCAAAGCATCCTTCCGGTGATGGTGATTAGCATGATCTCATGGTTGAAGGAATTAGGTTACTATGTATCAGAAAGCTTATAGCAATTGAACTATTAAAATGACTTGACCTTTATGCTACGCTTATCTATAGGAGTATGTCCATCACACCATTCTCCTAATGATATGATCTTGTTGTTAACAACATCTCAATGTTCATGATCGGGAAACCACAATCATCTATTAACCAACAAGCTAGTATTATAAAGAGGCTTTACTAGGGACTCTAATTTAGTTTACAAATCACACAAGTATTAATGTTTCCGATTAATACTATTATAGCATGAATGTAAACATTTATCATAAACACAAAGATATAATAATAACCACTTTTTTTATTGCCTCTAGGGCATATCTCCAAAAGTCTCCCACTTGCACTAGAGTCAACTAATCTAGATTACATAGTAATATACCTAACACCCATGGAAGTTTGGTGTTTGTCATGTGTTGCCCTCGGGAGAGGTTTAGTCAACGGATCCGCCACATTCAGATCTGTGTGTACTTTGCAAATTTTTATGTCACCATCTTGGACATGCTCTCGAATAGCGTAAAAACGTAGCTTGATGTGCTTCAGCTTCTTGTGTGACCTTGGTTCTTGCGCATTGGCTATGGCGCCCATGTTATCACAATAGATAGACATTGGGTCCAGCGCACTTGGAACCACACCAAGCTCTGTAATGAACTCCTTCATCCATATCGCTTCTTGTGTAGCCTCTGAAGCAGCTATGTATTCCGATTCAGTTGAAGATCTTGCCACAACGCTTTGCTTTGCACTCCTCCAGCTAACTGCTGCACCATTCAAAGTAAATACGCATCCAGATTGAGATTTAGAATCATCCGAATTGGTGTTCCAACTAGCATTGGTGTAACCATCACTACTAGGAAACAGGCTATTAGTGGCGCACCCGAAATGCCCATCCGTGGCGCACTAGCAGTGCGCCACGGGCCTTGCGCTACGGCTATCTCTCAGCCGTGGCGCACTGCCTAGTGCGCCACGGTTGTGTAGAGACAGGCGTAGCGCACCTCCTAGTGCGCCACAGAAGTTTGGGCTGGTGCGCTACCCCTGGGATCTTCTGTGGCGCACTACCTAGTGCGCCACTAAACTTCCATAGTGCGCTTTAGGTGTAGTGTGCCACAGAAGGTAGACCATGTGCGCCACAGATGTATTTTTTGTTTTTTTTAATTTCCGAGCCAGATTATATGCAATACAGATTATATACAATATTACATCAGATATACACACACAGATACAAGATATACAATTATATATATAAATACTCAATATGAAAAACAAGATTGAAACAAATACATATAGATAAGTCTCATACATGAATACATAGTCTAAGTTACATTGTTTCGATCATGTTACAAAGTAGTAGTTGGTGACATGTGAATACATGTGTCGATCGAACAAGTTAGAGCTCGGAAGCTCGCCTAGACATCTAAACTAGCTAGCTAGACACAAACGCGGGATAAATAACCAAAGAAGATAAGCATGATCACCGCCGCGACGAAGGTGTAGGTCTTCATCCGGTTCCTTGTCCTAACTCCCGCTAGATAGCGCGTGTATCTAGCTTCCGCCTCCGCCATAGTGTTGTACCCTTTGTAGCTATTGACGCTGAAACGGTGCACTTGTCTCCGGCAGTCTTCCCAATCATCGTAGACTCCGGGAACCCGTCCCTTGTACACGACGTACCACGTCATCTATAAGTTGACAATAATAATTAACCGATTATTGAAAAAAAACATATATAATTAAAGTCGCATATGAAGATACACTTATAGAAAGTACTCCTAAATCAAAAAGACCAAACTCAAAAAGCATGCCTCATATATAACTAGGTTGTTCGACACAGGAATATGCTACGATGGAACTGTCCACCAAGTAGGATGCACAACACCTGGACCTATGCATAGCACGAGGCGGACAATCCCATCACAGCACATTCACATATAGTGTGCCACGACATTTCAATCATCGGCATTATTCTCGAAAAATACCAAAATAACTCAGAAAGCATGCCTCATATATAACTAGGTTGTTCGACACAGGAATATGCTACGATGGAACTGTTCGCCAAGTAGGATGCACAACACCTGGACCTGTGCATAGCACAAGGCGAACAATCCCATCGCAGCACATTCACATATAGTGTGCCACGACATTTCAATCATCGGCATTATTCTCGAAAAAGACCAAAGTAACTCAAAAAGCATGCCTCATATATATACATAGGTTGTTGGACACACGAATATGCTACGATGGAACCGTACGCCAAGTAGGATGCACAACACCTGGACTTGTGCATAGCACAAGGCGTACAATCCCATCGTAGCACATTCACATATATAGTGTGCCACGACATTTCAATCATCGGCATTATTCTCGAAAAAGACCAAAGTAGCTAGAAAAGAATGTCTCATATATAACTAGCTAGGTCGTTGGACACAGGAATATGCTATGACGGAACCGTTAGCCAAGTAGGATGCACAATTCCTGGAATTGTGCATATCACAAGGCTAACTATCCCGTCATAGCACATTCACATATATATTGTGCCACGACATTTCAATCATCGACATATTCTCGAAAAAGACAAAAATAACTCGAAAAGAATGCCTCATATATATACATAGGTCGTTGGACACAGGAATATGCTACGATGGAACAGTGAGCCAAGTAGGATGCACAAGACCTGGACTTGTGCATATCACAAGGCTCACAGTCCCATCGTAGCACATTCACATATATAGTGTGCCACGACATTTCAATCATCGGCATTATTCTCGAAAAAAAGAGTAAGGAAAAAAAGAAGGACCAAATTGAGCAAAGGACCAAAGAGTAAGCAAAAAAACCAAGCATTGATTGATATATAATAATAATAAGCAAAATAAGTTCACTTGTCGTCCACACACACACAAAGGTCATCTATAGTTTGTAACTACAACTAGGCCAACATCAAGCCTTCTGGCTCGGCTTAGGGAACGGGAGGACGCCCTGTCTCGTCATGAAATTCCTATAGTCACCCTGCATCTCTAGGCGATCTTCTATGTCACGGTTATTCGGGATATTTCCTCCGTAGAAGATCCCCCCCCCCCCCGAAGTCATGACATCACGAAAGATGATTGCCCCAAACTGCTGCTGGATGCGATACATCTCTTGTCTAATATCCGAATCATTGATCTTGGCCTTTGCTTCGGCCCACTGTTTGAGATGATCTGGCAGCGTAGAATTTTGCTGGTCAAGTAGGAACGCCCTTATGTGATGGAGTGCGTAGTAGGCTTCCTTCTTACTGTTTTCCGGCTGCTTCACACAGGGGAACTCCGTTACATGGTTGAAGACGTGCCTGCCGAACTTGACCTTCGTACGCACGAAGGTGGTGCCTTCCGTCGAGGCAAAGCCAGTGAGAGCATCATCCAGAACTTCCTTGATCTTGTCGTAGTTTTTCTTCTTTTCTAGACTCCCCGAGTCGAAATACGTGGCGTGGGAATGCTTCGGCGATAAGGAGATGAGTGTGCAGTGTTCATCTCTGCGCAAAAAATTCAAATGAAATGTGTTGGAAAAAGAATGATGATGATCTAATAAAGCCAATCGACGGTGGCGAGTGAATAACGACTTACTCGGGAAAGTAAGGCACGAGAATGTATTCCTTTGTCTTGTTCGCCACGAGGATTCTTTTTAGGTACGAGGCCACGATACGTCGTTCGGCGGGGGAACCCAAGCAGCCGTCACGCATGTAGTAGGGGTCCACTATAGCGATGCCCGGTGTGTTCTCTCTAATGATCTGCATGGCCAGGCTGAGAGAAAACAGACGGACCATGGTATAGTGCAGCGGGTATAGGTGGAACATATTGAAGATGTCGTCGAACCACAGGAAGAACAGATCCGCAGGGGCATTGTCGATGAAGCCCAAGCCTGGTGGCACCTTAACCACGAATACCGGGTGCGAGGGATCTTTCTCCGATAGAAGGCGTCTCTCTATCGTCAGCATGCCGTCATGCACACTCTGCAGTTCCGAACTGGCGAGCTTCCGCAAATTCTTAGGTAGCATGGGCTCACCCGCCACATGAATCCTCCACATAATTCCCTCGGGTCTTGGTGGCCCGTCCCGGAACCTGATCGGATTCGCAGTTGTTGACGCCACCGGCTGGCTCGAGCTGCTAGATTTTCTTTTCCTGCCCTTTTTTCCTTTTGGAGAGCGGGCAGGCACCGCAATCTGAGCACCGGCCGCCCTATGTAGTGTGTCAGGGCTTAGAATAAAGGGCCGGTTGGTTGTATCAGCTGTCTCTATAAAGGCGCAAGCTGGAGGCGTCTCCTGAGAACCAAACAGACGCTTGGTGATAGTGGCTTTCTCTGTAGGGACACCAGCTAGGTCTTCTTCGTTGCCAAACTGAGTGCTGAAGAAGTGATCATTCCAGTCTTCGTCGTCCTCGGCCGGATCCTGCGCCATGTGCATATCATCAACATGATCATCTGACCCACCGCGTGGAGGTGACGGCGAGGGCGGTAAGGGGGCCTTGCCACCGCTTGTCGCTGGCACGACAGGCGGTGTTGTTGTCTATGGCGTGATGGCCCCCGCCGTCCCCAAACGGATCATGCTCTTTGGCCATAGCAAGAATAAGCCGAAGCAACTTCTGAGGACAGACGGGTCTTCTTCATCCGCTCCTGGGGGTTGAATGGGAGGTTCCAGGTCGTCGCAGCCCCTTAGCACCCGACTAATTTTAACCCTGTGCACGCTATCTGGCATCGGCTTTGAGTGGAACGTGCGCTGCAAGGGTTGAACGATGGTACCCTTGGCAACATCCCTCAGCTCGTTGTTCACGTAGCATAAGAGAGTGCAAGGAACATCCGTCTGCGGAAAACATGTACGGCGTCGTCAGAGCGAGATGCCATAAGAGTAATAGATGGCATGAAAGGCGGTAATTAAAGCAATTTGTTTACCGTGATGGCATCGAGATCGGCTAATGTCGACGCACCGCATACGGCGACGGGCGTGCAAGAGACGGAAGGGCTACTTGATGGCGCGGTGCTGGCCGCCGGTGTATTCTCCCTATCGACGGGTGCTTGGAGCTCCGGTGCCGCCGCGACGATGGCAGGGGGCACCAACATGTACTCCGGCGCCGCGGTGATGGCAGGGGGAGTCACCAACACTTGCGGCGCCGCGGTGCTAGCGGGCAGAGTCACGAACACGTAGTTCGCCTGATTCGTCGGTGCCGCATTGTTCGAGTGGCTGCTGACCATGCTTGGAATCGGGCACGGCCCTACTCGACCACCCGCACTCCAGTTCGCTATTGACTCCACCAAGGTAGGCAGGAAGGACGTGAGGGTGATTGCCAGGTTGTCTTGGACGATCTGCGGGATCCGCGCCACTTGTGCCTTAAGTTCTTGAATCTACGACACTATGCAAATGGACACTAATTATGATGTTTCAGGAACAACCGAGTATTGACTGCTAACTGAATCTTGAAGCAGAGAGGGAGAGGGAGAGAGGGAGAGACAGGGGAGGGAGAGAGGGAGAGAGGGAGAGAGGGAGGGGCTACCTCTAATGGGCGGACGACGGGCGGACGACGACGGGCGGCGGCGCGATCCTCCTCCTCCACAAGCGGCGGGCCTCCTCCTCCTCCACGGATCGACAGCAGCCTCCTCCTCCACAAGCGCGGGCCTCCTCCTCCTCGAGAGCGCAGCGCGGTGGCGGGCCTCCTCCTCCTCCTCGAGAGTGCAGCGCAGCGCGGCGGTGGCGGCGGTGGCGGCGGCGGTGGCGGTGCAGCCTCGAGAGCAGATTGTGAGATGCAGCGGCGCGGTGCGTGTGGTGTCTGTGAGATGGAGCGGCGCGGTTGACTAGCGTCCAACACACATAGGCGTAGCGCACCCTGGCCAAGTGCGCTACGGATAACCGTAGCGCACTTGGCCAGGGTGCGCGACGCCTATGTGTGTTGGACTACCAGATAAGAGGGCGGCCACCCCTTCTGTTAGCACTAGTACTGTCATAGCCCACTGGTTCTGCCCCTTAGCTCTATTCTAAACTATGAGCACCCAGGTTCGAATCCTGGTGCTCCACTTTTTTATTTTTATTTTAAAAATACTTTTAAATGTTCCAAAAAATGTCCAAAAGTGGTGATTTATGCCATACAAGTTTTGTTTTGTTTTTAAAATACTTTTAAATATTCCAAAAATTCCCAAAAGTAGTGATATATGTCATAAAAGTGTTACAAATATGATTCAAAGTATAACTAAATTTCATAATACTTTGTCCATGAATATTACAATCTTTTTCGACCACGGGTTTACAATATTTTTTGAGCTAGCGTTTTACAATATTTTTTCCCTTCTTTGTCGCGGTTGAATAATTTAATCTCGGCACTTTAATGTTTCTTCTTTCGAACGGGCTACCTTTTTTGGGTAGGGTTGTCCTTTTTCTTCTTGTGATGTATGTTGCTGCATCGTAGTCGTCGTCATCTTCAATCTTTGGATCGCCGTACTGGTTGAAGTCTTGCTTGTTGGCGACTCCATCCATTCCGATGATGTTTCTTTTTCCTCTCCTCACGACAACACGGCTAGGCTTTGTCGGGTCGGTAATGAAAAAACATTGGTCCACTTTGGTAGCCAGTACCCACGGTTCATTTTTCGCGGCCACGTTTGCACCGGCGGCCTTGGATTTGGCTGCTTCGGGTATAACCATGGTTGTGAAATACCGGTCTTCTCTTTCGACGCTCTTTGCCCATCTGACACGGAACATCGGCACCTTTTCTCCACAGTAGTCGAGCTCCCAGATCTCCTCGATTCTTCCGTAGAATCTTTCCTTCACGTTGTCATCGGTGTAGAATTCCGACGTTACGCCTGAGTTCTGATAATCACACTTGTTGTCCTTTTCCTCCGTGTAGAATGTGTAGCCGTTGATATCATACGCCTGATAGGTCACCAGGTTTTGCATCGGTCCCTGCGACAAGGTGAATATGATCTTTTCTGTGTTAGAAGAATGCGAGTGCGGGGGATTATCAAGGAGCGTCTGCCTAAACCAACGCGTGAAATCTGAGTTGTGCTCTTTGATTATTTCTCCCTGCGTCCTCTGTATGCTCCGGTCACTGTACTTCTTCTCGATTAACCTTTTGTGCTTCTGTACCCAAGGATCGACCAGTTCTAAATGTTGTAGCGCGACGAGGTTTGCTCGATCAAAGTGCGCGTCGAAAATCGAAGTATGCATGCAGTATGCGACGACCCTCTCGGTGACCAGATCCGTCGAGCTTGCCAAGGTGTCTGTTGACGGGAAGACCGACAGGGTTCTCGATGTCTAGATAATTCGTGCAGAAAGAGATGCACTCTTCGGCCAGAAAGCCCTTGGCTATGCTTCCATCTGGACGGGACCTGTTGCGAACATATCCTTTGATGTGTCCGTTCATCCTTTCGAACGCCATCATGCTGCGGAGGAACATCGGCCCGAGTTATACGATGTCCTCCACGACATGGACCAGCAGATGCACCATAATGTCAAAGAATGCGGGTGGGAAGTAGACCTCAAGCTCACATAGTATCACCACGATCTCCTCCTGTAGCCTTCCGAGCTGATTCAAGCCAATCGACTTCCTAGAGATGACGTCGAAAAACTTGCATAGGCCAAATAACGTTTCACGGACGTGCTCGTCCATTATCCCTCTTAGTGCGACCGGAAGTACCTGCGTCATTAGCACGGCACAGTCGTGAGACTTCATGCCGCTGAACCTCTGCTTCGCCTCGTCTAGGTATCTGCTTATCTTGCCCGCGTAGCCGTAAGGAAATTTGACTCCTAGAAGGCACTTGAAAAACGGTTTGATCTCATCCTGGCTTAGAGTGAAGCAAGAAGGAGGGCAGTAATATTCGTTCTTTTTGAACTTTTTACCCTTCCGACGACCTTGTGTCGTCTCCGACTCATGATCATCGTCATCTTCCTGATCATCAGGAGTAGTGCGTCCTCCGTGAAGCTCCTTCCGGATACCCAAGCATATCAGGTCGTGCCTTGCTTTCGGACCATCTTTCGTCCTATCTGGCATGTTGATTATGGTGGCGACCAGACTCTCGCACACGTTTTTCGTGATATGCATGATGTCGAGGCTATGAGGCGTGCGGAGAAACTTCCAGTATGGCAACTCCCAGAAAATAGACCTTGTTTTCCATACCTTCATCAGCGGCTTGTCTTGTTGCTGCCTCTTTCGCTTCTTTCTAGGCTTAGGACAATCTTTCCAGTTTTTCAGCAACTCTTCCACTTCTTCGCTACTCCTACGCTCTGGGATTCCTCGGGTCTCTGATTTGCCATCGAACAGGTCTCCACGTTTTCTCCATGGATCATTCTTGCCGAGCCACCTCCGGTGCGCCATGAACACGGTTTTCGATGACCCTGGATCTTTCTCTAGTTGGAGATAGCTTGTGTTATCCATGCACCTAACGCATGCGCAGAATCCTTGGATAACCTGCCCCGAGATATACCCGCAACCTGGATAGTCTTGCACCGTAGTGACCAACGCGGCTCTCATAGTGAAATAATCTTGTGCGACGGCGTCGTAAGTATTGGCTCCAGATTCCCATAACGTGGCTAGCTCCTCTTTCAACAGCCCGAGATACAGATTGATGTCGGTACCAGGTTGTTTCGGCCCTTGAATTAGCATACTCATTTGTATGTACTTCTTCTTCATGCACAACCATGGAGGGAGGTTGTACATCCATACAAACACGGGCCAAGTGCTGTGCGTGCTGCTCTAGCTACCGAACGGATTGAGTCCATCGGTGCTCGCACCAAGCCTGATGTTCCTCGAATCTCCACCGAATTCTGGGAATTCAAGGTCCAATGCTTTCCACTGGCTAGCATCTGAAGGGTGCGTCAGCAGCTCATCCTTTTCGGGGTCATCATCATCTCCTGGCTTCTTCCTTTCCGCATGCCATCGCATGAGCTTCGCTTCCTTAGGGTCCGCGAAATAGCGCTGCAGACGAGGAGTGATAGGAAAGTACCATACCACTTTTCGAGGTGCTTTCTTCCCTTTCTTGTATCGACTCACGCCGCACACCGGACATGTGGTTTTCTCCGCGTCCTCGCCCCGATAAATGATGCAATCGTTGATGCATACGTGATATCTAACGTGCGGTAGATCGAGGGGACAGACGATTTTCTTGGCATCCTCGATACTAGTTGGACATGTGTTCCCCTCCGGGAGACGATCGTGCCAGAATGCCATCATATCGTCGAAGCTTGCGTCGCTCAATTTGTGCTTTGCCTTCATCTCCATAGCCTTGAGCGTTACATTCAACCGGGTATCATCGGGCCTGCATCCTTCATACAATGGAGTAACCGCGTCTTTCTCAAGTTGCGCAAGCTTGGCTTTCTCTCTAGCGGCAGCCCTGGCGTTACTCGTCTGCTTGAGAAGCAGCTCTTGCACATAAGGGTCCCGCACCCAGCCTGATGTTGTTACATCGTCGTCTGCTCCTCCGGCATCTAGATCATCATCATCCCGGTCTGCTTCCGCACCTTCACCATCTCCAGGAGACTCTTCATCATCTCGCCCGTTCACGCCGTGATGATGATCATCGTCATGTTGGCCACCTTCACCGTCTCCATCATCTACGTCATCGCTTATCCAACGAGTGTATCCATCCATGAAACCATGGCGGAGCAGGTGCGCCTGCAGATTCCCGGAATCTGGGTCGATCACCCAGTTGAGTTTGCATCTTCTGCATGGACATCTTATATCTGTCTTGTTATTTCGTATCATGTCGGCTGTCGCACATTTCAAAAATCTAGCCACAATGCCTTCGCTCATTATGCGGACCATTTTTGCCTGCACGGTGTACACGGTACAATTTTGAAGTCTATTAGAACCACATAATGAATGCATGCATGCAATGGTCGATAGAAAATTTCGGCATGACCTATCCTAAAATTAGGACCTTTGCGAAATGCCAAAGTCTTGCCAAAATGGAAATGAATCAACATTTTGGCAAAACAAATGGCAACTTGTTCACATACAAACACAAGAGAGAGAGATCGAGACCGATCCATACACACATGAACATATCATTATCCTCTCCATACGCACATGCATGAGCATCATCGATACTCTCCATATACACACACACATATGACCATCCTCTCCACATACACACATCATGAGCATCGATCATCTACATACATATGAGCACATCATCCATATACACATGAACACATCCTTACATGGACAACTTACCGAGATGAGAGACCGATCGCGAGAAAAGATGGAAAGGAGATGTGCGCGCGTCGACCGGAGAAGGAGATGAGAGATCGGAGACCTCCTCTATTACTTATGTAACATCCAAAGCAAGTTTTACATGCTAAAAATGGTGAATGGGTGGAGAAATTGAGGTGGGAAGGAGAAGATCCCGACTAGATCTAAGGAGGAAGAAGAAGGGGAAAGTGAAGTGTGGGGTGGTGGATGTGTGGTCACACATGTGCACATAAAGTGTTGTCCTAAAAAAATCGACACATCCGTGGCGCACACGGCCCTAGTGCGCCACAGGGAGTAGAAACAACTGTGGCGCACTAGGCCATGTGCGCCACAGATGTTCCTACTCCCAGTGGCGCACTAGGCCGAGTGCGCCACAGAAGTTTGTGGCCGTTTCACAGGAGAGGGGGGCGTGCGCTTAGGCGTAGCGCACCCCCCCCCCCCCATGTGCGCCACAGATGAGACTAACAACCGTGGCGCACATGACCGTAGTGCGCTACAGATGTTTGGCGTGCGGCCAACAGGCCCCTGGCCCACACACATCTGTGGCGCACTATAGTCATGTGCGCCACGGTTGTTCTATTTACTAGTAGGGCACTGCCCACAGGTGAGCCACGCCTGTTTTAGCCGTGGGGCACTTCAACCATGTGAGCCACGGATGTGCTGATTACCTATAGCCGTTTTCCTAGTAGTGCATTAACAACGAGTTTTTCATCACCTCCATAAGAAAGAACCATATCCTTAGTTCTTCTCAAGTACTTAAGGATGTTTTTGACCGCTGTCCAATGATCCACTCCTAGATCACTTTGATATCTGCTAGTCAAACTAACAGCATATGCAATGTCGGGTCTAGTACATAGCATGGCATACATTAGAGATCCTATGGCTGAGGCATAGGGAGTCTTACTCATCCTTTCTCTATCTTCTGTCGTTGTAGGAATTTGAGTTTTACTCAAGGTCGTATTGGGCAACATGGGCAAGAACCCTTTCTTGCTATCTTCCATTCCAAACCTCTTTAGAACTTTGTCCAAATATGTACTATGTGACAATGATATTAGGCGCCTCGATCTATCTCTATAAATCTTTATGCCTAATATGTAAGCTGCTTCGCCAAGATCTTTCATTGAAAAACTATTATTCAAATAATCCTTGACACTATTAAGAATGTCTACATCATTCCCAATCAACAATATGTCATCTACATATAGTATTCAGAATGCTACAGAGCTCCCACTCACTTTTATGTAAATACAAGCTTCTCCATAAGTTTGTATAAAACCAAAGCTTTTGATTACCTTATCAAAACATTGATTCCAACTTCAGGATGCTTGCTACAATCCATATATGGACCGTTGAAGTTTGCATACCTTCTTAGCATCTTTAGGATCGACAAAACCTTTGGGTTGCATAATATACAACTCTTCATCAATGTCTCCATTGAGGAACGCCGTTTTGACATCCATCTGCCATATCTCATAATCATAATATGCAGCGATTGCTAACATAATCCTCATAGACTTTAGCTTCGCTACAGGTGAGAAAGCCTCATCGTAGTCAACTCCTTGAATTTGTCGAAACCCTTTTGCGACAAGTCGAGCTTTATAGATAGTAACATTGCCATCAACATTTGTTTTCTTCTTGAAAATCCATTTGTTCTCGACAGCCCTCCGGCCTTCCGGTAAGTCTACCAAAGTCCATAATTGGTTTTCGTACATGGATCCAATCTCGGATTTCATGTCTTCTTGCCATTTATTGGAATCTGGGCTCATCATCGCTTCCTCATATGTCGCAGCATCATCGGTGTTATCCACCAACATGACACTCATAACGGGATCATACCAATCAGGAGTGGTACGAGTTCTCATTGACCTGCGAGGTTCCGTAGTAACTTCAATCGAAGTTTCATGATCAACATCATTAGCTTCCTCTCTTATCGGTGTAGACGCCATAGGAACTACTTCCGGTGCTGCACTACTCACAAGTTCGAGAGAAGGTTCAACAACCTTGTCGAGTTCTACTTTCCTTCCAGTCACTTCTTTCGAGAGAAAACTCCTTCTCTAGAAAGGATCCATTCTTGGCAACGAAGATTTTGCCCTCGGATCTATGATAGAAGGTATACCCAATAGTTTCCTTCGGGTATCCTATGAAGAAGCATTTTTCCTCTTTGGGTTCAAGCTTGTCCGGCTGTAACTTCTTTACATAGGCTTCGCAACCCCAAACTTTAAGGAACGACAATTTAGGTTTCTTCCCAAACCATAATTCATACGGTGTCGTTTAGATGGTGCCCTATTTAAAGTGAATGCGGTTGTTTCTAATGCATAACCCCAAAACGATGGCGGTAAATCTGTAAGTGACATCATAGAACGAACCATATCTAAGAGAGTTCGATTACGACGTTCGGACACACCATTACGTTGTGGTGTTCCCGACGGTGTCAATTGTGAAAGTATTCCGCATTTCTTCAAATGCTCGCCAAACTCATAACTTAGATATTCACCTCCACGATCAGATCGTACAAATTTAATCTTCTTGTTACGTTGATTTTCTACCTCACTTTGAAATTCCTTAAACTTTTCGAAAGTTTCGGACTTATGTTTCATGAAATAGATATACCCATATCTACTCAAGTCATCTGTGAAGGTAAGAACATAATGATAACCACCACGCGATGCTACACTCATTGGGCCACACACATCGGTATGTATGATTTCCAATAAGTCCGTAGCTCGCTCCATCATACCAGAAAATGGAGTCTTAGTCATTTTACCCATCAGACATGCTTCGCATCTCTTAAGTGATTCGAAATCAAGTGATTCAAGAAGTCCATCGGAATGGAGTTTCTTCATATGCTTCACTCCAATGTGACCAAGACGACAGTGCCACATATAGGTCGAGTTATCGCTCAATTTCAAACGTTTAGCTTCAATGTTATTAATGTGTGTATTACCACAATCGAGATTCAATAAGAATAGACCATCTATCAAAGGTGCATGTGCATAAAACATATTACTCATATAAATCGAACAACCATTATTCTTGGACTTATACAAGTAACCGTCTCGCAATAAACATGATCCAGATATAATGTTCATGCTCAACGCAGGCACCAAATAACAATTATTTAAGTATAAAACTAATCCCGATGGTAGATAAAGAGGTAGCATGCCGACCGCGATCACATCAACCTTTGATCCATTTCCAACGCGCATCGTCACCTCGTTCTTCGCTAGCTTCCGTTTATTCTGCAGCGCCTGTTTCGAGTTACAAATATGAGCAACCGAACCAGTATCAAATACCCAGGCACTACTACGAGTACTAGTGAGATACACATCAATAACATGTATATCGGATATACCTTTCTTCTTGATGTTTCCGTTCTTCAAATCCTCCAAGTACTTTGGGCAATTCCGCTTCCAGTGACCCTCTCCCTTGCAGTAAAAGCACTCAGTATCAGGCTTAGGCCCAGCCTTGGTCTTTTTCGCCGGTGCGGTAACTTTCTTACCGCCCTTCTTGAAGTTTCCCTTTTGCTTAGACTTGCCTTGCTTCTTGAATTTGGTGGTCTTATTGACCAACAACACTTGGTGCTCTTTCTTGATCTCCACTTCTGCAGATTTCAACATGGAGAAGAGTTCTGGCAACGTCTTGTCCATGTTTTGCATATTGTAGTTCATCACAAAGTTCTTGTAACTTGGTGGTAGTGATTGGAGGACACGGTGAATCCCCAAAGAATTAGGAATCACTATACCCAAACTTTGGAGTTTGTTTGCGTGCCCAGACATCTTAAGCACATGCTCACTAACGGAGCTGCCCTCTTCCATCTTGCAGTTAAAAAACTTTTCAGAAGCCTCATAACTCTCAACTGCCGCGTGAGCCTCAAATATCATTTTGAGTTCACAGACAATATCATGTGGGTCATGGTTCTCAAACCTTTTCTGAAGCTCCGATTCCAAACCATACAAGATAGCACACTGAACTGTGGAGTACTAATTCTTCCGAGTGAGGTAAACATTCTTTACTTCATCGGTAGCAGTAGCTGCAGGCGGGTCACCCAGCGGTGCATCCAGCACATAGGTCAAATTACCAGCATTGAGGACAATCCTCAAATTGTGGAACCAATCCGCGAAGTTGCGTCCATTGTTTTCAACTTTTCTTTCTCTAGGAACACATTAAAATTGATGGTAGGGGCCGCCATTGATCTACAACATATTTGCAATAGTTTAGACTAAGTTTATGACAAATTGAGTTCTAATTAATAATTAAATTAATCTAGGTGAACTCCCACTCAAAACAATATCCCTCACATTGTTTTAGTGATCACACGAACCAAATCCACTACATCAAAACTGATCATCACGAGAGTTGATGTAACTTCAATGGCGAACAATCAACATGTTCATCATATCTACTATATGACTCATGCTTTACCTTTTGGTGATCCGTGTTCCGCGACCATGTCTGTACATGCTAGGCTCGTCAAGATCAAACCTTAGCTTCCGCATGAGCAAATTTGGCTTGCTCACATTGTATACACTCGCAGAATCTAACACAACCGATCATCACGTGGTGCTTCGAAACAACGATCTTTAGCAACGGTGCTTACTAAGGATGAACACTTTAAAACTTAAAATTTGTGTGCTTGAGGGATCATCTTATAATGCTACCGTTGTGAACTAAGCAATATAAGATGCATAAAAGGATTAACATCACATGCAATTCATAATATGTGATATGATATGGTCTTTCTTCTTGTGCTCCCGATCTCCATCTTTAAGCACGAACATGATCTCCATCATCACCGGTATGGCGTCAAGGTCAATGGCGCCGTTTCATGGTTGTCGTCCACCAGCTTCAACTATTACAACTACTTTGAATAGACACGCGGGTCTGAACGGAATTTAAAGACAACCATATGGCTCCTGCCGGTTGCCAACTTACAATAAGGAACATTGCATACATCATATATAATCAAAATCATGGTCATATCACATCACAACACACCCCTGCAAAACAAAGTTAGACGCCTCTAATTTTCTTTGCATATTTTACGTGGTTTGGGGCTTTCAATAAGTGTCGATCTAACTTACGAACAAGAACCACAACGTTGATGTTTGAACTATCAAGTGCCCGTTGTAAATTGAATCTATACTATAATGGGAGAGACAGACACCCGCAAAGCCACTTATGCAATACAAGTTGCATGTTGAGCGTGGAGCAAGTCTCATGAACGATGTCATGTAAGGTTAGCCCGGGCCGCTTCATCCCATCATACCGCAAGATGCAAAGTACACAAAAAGCAATTGATAATAAACGCACCACTGCCCACAATGACCATTGTGTTCTACTCGTGCAATAGATCTACATATAGACACAGCTCTGATACCACTATAGGGGTTCGTAGCATGGAAAACAAAAAAATTCTACCGCATGCACACAAAAAAGCCAAGATCTATCTAGATTGTAGCGACGAGTCGATAGAGGAACTCACCCTCGAAGATTCCAAAGCGGTTAACGAGAGCAGATTCTCATGGGTGATGTAGTCGTACTCTTGCCGATCTCAAGATCGCATAGACGATCCTTCCAGCGCTGCGTTCCGGCAGCGCTTCCGAAGTTGGTCACACGTTCGGTACTCGATGAAGACCTTCCTCTCCCTTATTCCAGCAGGCAGGGGAGGTTGTAGAACTCTCCTCGCGATTTTGGCAGCACGACGGCGTGGTGTCGGAGGTAGAGGGGAGATCTCGCACGGCTTCGCCTTAAGCCGGAGAGAGTATGGTGGAGTATGAGAGAGGCCGTGGCGATCTACGGTTTAGAGGGAACCAAGGGGAGGGTGTGGACGGTGGCTATGGTTTGGGGAAACCCTAACTCGGCGAGTTGGAGGAGCCCTAGGCGGCGGCAGTAGCACTTGGAGGTGGTGGCGCCGGCGACTTGGGGCTAGGGTTTTGGGTGTGAGGGTAGGGGGCAGCCCTACCCCTCCTTATATAGGTGGGAGGGAGGCGGTTGGGAGGAGGGACTCCTCCTCCAACTCCTCCTCCTTGGCCGGCGGGTGGAGGGAGTGGGACTTCCTCCCCAAGTAGGTTTCCTACTCTCCCTCCACCAAGCAAACTTCGGATTTGACTTTTCAAATTGGCGTTTGACTTTCAAACTTGCATTTGATTTATCTCTCCATATTGCCCAGCCAAGTGACCTAGTACATGATGCAACCATTCCACATTGTCATGACACATCCATGTACCCTTCCCCTCCAGAGTGCCGGACCTTCCAGACCCTTCTAGAACATTCCTGGTGAAAACACCGGAATCATTTCCGAACTCCGAAACAGGACTTTCTTTATATGAATCTTATTCTCCAGACCATTCCGGATCTCCTCGTGATATCCTGGATCCCATCCGAGACTCCAAACAAAATTCGATCTCTTACTCATCATTCCATAACTACACAACAACATCGAATCCTTAAGTGTGTCTCCCTACGGTTCGTGAATTATGCGGACATGACCGAGACACTTCTCCGATCAATAACCAATAGAGGAATCTGGAAATTCATATGGCTCCCACATATTTCTACGATTAATTTGCGATCGAATGAACCACTTACATACGATACCAATTTCCCTTTGTCTCATGATAGTTTACTTATCCGAGGTTTTGATCGTCGGTATCTCTGCATACCTAGTTCAACCTCGTTACTGATAAGTACTCTCTTCTCGTTCCTGTGATATGTGATCCCTTGTGAGCCAGTCACATTCTTGCAAGCTAATTGGATGACATTCCGCCGAGAGGGCCCAAAGTATATCTATCCGTCATATGGATGGACAAATCTCACTCTTGATCCATGTGCCTCAACCCATACTTTCCGAACACTCAATGCTACCTTTATAACCACCCAGTTATGGTGTGGTGTTTGATGTCATCAAAGCATCCTTCTGGTGATGGTGATTAGCATGATCTCATGGTTTAAGGAATTAGGTTATTATGTATCAGAAAGCTTATAGCAATTGAACTATTAAAATGACTTGATCTTTATGCTACGCTTATCTATAGGAGTATGTCCATCACACCATTCTCCTAATTATATGATCTTGTTGTTAATAACATCTCAATGTTCATGATCGGGAAACCGCAATCATCTATTAACCAACAAGCTAGTATTATAAAGAGGCTTTACTAGGGACTCTAATTTAGTTTACAAATCATACAAGTATTAATGTTTCCGGTTAATACTATTATAGCATGAATGTAAACATTTATCATAAACACAAAGATATAATAATAACCACTTTTATTATTGCCTCTAGGGCATATCTCCAACATATCTAAAGTATCATACTCCTTACCATGGTAGAGGATACAGTCGTTCATGCATGCATGTATCTTCTGCACATCTAATCCTAGAGGACAGATAATCTTCTTTGCTTCATACGTACTCTCGGGAAATTCGTTATGCTTTGGAAACTTCGGCTTCATTATTTTTCAGCATCTTTTCAAATGCGGAGTCAGTTAGACCACACTCTGCCTTCCATCGCGGCAATCCCAGTGTGGTACCGAGCTTTGTGATGCCATCTTCGCAATTTGGGTACAACAATTTCTTATGATCTTCTAACATGCCCTCCAACTTCAACTTCTCTTTTTCTGTTTCACAGTCTCTCTTTGCATCAGAAATGACCCTACCAAGTTCATCAGCGGGCTCATCTGATGCCAGTTCTTCACCTCCTTCCTCTTCATTGTCTTCCATTGCATTGTCACCGTATTCAGGAAACATATGATGATAGTTGTTATCATCATCCGCTTCTTCTTCATTGTCTTCCATCATAACCCCTCTTTCCCTGTGCTTGGTCCAACAATTATAGCTGGGCATGAAACCTTTCATAACCAGGTGATCGCGAATGATTTTCGAGGAAGAGTACTCTTTGCTATTTCGACATTGAACACATGGACAACACATAAAACTATTCTCTTTGTTTGCTGTAGACACATCGATAAATTTATCCACGCCTTTAATGTATTCGGGTTCACGCCGGTCATCGTACATCCATTCTCGACCGTTCATCTGCATCATATAATTAAGTTTATCAAAAATAATTACAGAACATCATAAATAGTGAAATGACCAATTCACATCGACACATTCATTGTATCAATGACAGATCAAAAGATAAGATTGCTAACCTTGATCGAGAAGGAAAGAAAGAGGAGAAAACTCAAGTGCGTCTCGGGTACCTCCTATATTTTTGTTTTGTGAGAAATTGAACGGGATCATTCACTTAAACATTCCATCAAACACCTCGCATGCATGCATAGGAAAAAATAAACTAGCACACCTCTCACACCTTCCACCAAGAAAAAACAGAGGGAAGGCAGAGGGCTGGGGCGTCGTATTTATAGAGGGTTGGCTCAAACGTCCCGGTTTATAACACAAACCGGAACTAAAGGTGCGTGGCAGGCCACGTGTCTAGCGCCCACACTTTAGTCCCGGTTTGTGTTACAAACCGGGACGCATGCTCCCTCACCAACCGGGAAGGATGCCTCCGGCCCCCGTGTGACACGCTGGCCCGCTCGAACCGGGACACATGCTAGCATTAGTCCCGGTTCATGGCGAAACCGGGACTAATGCCGTTAGCGCGGGTGAACGGATGGCCTTTTTTCTACTAGTGATCGTATTTCTACAAATGGTAGCTATGAGGGAAGGTGCAAAAGGAATGGATTTTTAATCATCTAAAAAATAAGCTCTACAACGACATAAGCAAATTGGATTTGTTAGACAAAATAATAAAGGTGCTTCTAGAATTTTGTCAAGCTGCGTTGTTTATCATCCTTCTGAAATAAGTCAGATGCAGCGGGAGTAGAGTAAGAGAACAATGTAAATAGAAGTGCAGATAGTGAGCATCCTCTATTGGGGATATACCAACAAAGAGCATATATAAGCTAAGTAGTTGTTCATGGTACTTTTCCTTATTTTATTAGCAGAGGGAGAGATGTATTTTAACCACATCGAGATAAAATCTAGCCAAATTTACTATTCAAAACCAATTAGCATAGTGACCCTCACAAATGTGAGGGCATGAGGGCATCTCCACCAGAGAGACGCAAACGGACGTCCAATTCTGTCCATTTGGGTCGTGTCACAGACGATTTGGGTCCATGGTCCGGCCTGTCCCGTCGACCATGCACAGCAGCGCGACCCAAACAGACAAAACGGATAGGCCAGCCCAAGATAAGAAGGCCCATGTGCATGTGCATCTGGCCGGCATGTGTCCGCGTCTGTCCAGGCAGACCCATTCGTCACTTAGATCTGGGTCACGGATGGGTCGGTCCGCCCGAAAATAATTCGGATGGGTCGTACCGCTAGGGCGCCGCGCAGTCCACACGCACCCATACGAACATGTACGGACCGTTTGCGTCTTCCCGGTGGAGATGCCCTTATCTGTAGTGTGTTGAAAGTTACTGGGTAACTAATTTACATTTTATGAATATTCAATTTTTTTAATAGTAAGTACCAATATTCTATAGTTAGTGTAAATATAGTGCTAAAAAAAATGTCACATTTCCATGCATCATTTTTAACCATCTTTAATTACGAGGAATTATGATAATTCCATTTTTTTAAAACACCAAACGTGTAATCCTTTGTGATGTTTGTGAGGCTTATCATTCAGATTGGGATTATTAGTATTTATATGTGAAAACAAATTAGGTTCAACTTATTTTTTGCATCTTGTAATTTTGTTCTACTTGAGAAAAGACCACATGATGACTATACAATCTTTCTAATGGACATAAAAAAAAATTTCTCAACGAATCAAAAAAATTAATTTATCCTCGGAAGCCAACTAAACAATAAGAGTTTTCATTTTACTTGTGAATTTTTTCCCTCGTTTACTTCCTCCAATCTGAAACATGTGATGGTCATCCATTGTTTTAAAACACTAAACATACTGCCTTTGTTCTAATATACCTTGGAATGATATGTGGATTATCCATACTTCACTATCAGGTTTAACTTTTTCTCTACTGATTAGCAATTTACAATTAATATGTTATTTGAGCAGATGTCTTTTGTTCAAGTCTCAGCACTCTCAACTTAGAAAACAAAGTTGGTTTGGCTCTTTCGATCCATGTTCAGGAACTTTGAGCCACACGTGTGGGAGTGGGTGTTAAAGTATATTTGAATTTCCCAACCTTCGTATTCAATTCGTACTTTTGGTTCCACCACTACAAATGAAACTTAATGTACGTAATGCAATTTACACGGATTTTCTATGAGATGCAAGTTTGACCATTACGTTATATACAGATACATATCCAAAGTTCAACAAGTTTCAATAAACTCATCTAGAACATCATTTATTTAAAACTGAGGCACTATTATAGATTATATTATCCATGACTAATTGCCCAACTTTCACCACTAAAAACATAGTTGTGCCAAGCTATTCGTTGGATGTATTTGTTATGCAATATGATATGACTATGCAAAACTGGAAGCATAGTTTCACAATCCTAGCTAGTCCTCAATTTGAGAGACATGTCCTTTTTAAATTGTATAGGATTTGGAAAACAAATGAGTTGAGACAAAATTGTATGTTTTTGGTGAAATCATAGGAAAACGTGAAATCACGTCATCCATTGATATTGATATAGATTTTCCTTAGTAATATCAATGTTTTCCTTAGAAAATCACATGCTAATATAGCTATCCACTGAGTATCTGCCTCCACATCTCTCTATCTCTACTACCCCTATGTGTGTGTGCGCGTGTGTGCGTTGCTTCATCAATGCACTTCTTGGTGTTGCATATTAGAACTCCATAATAGCCGACTTATTCTACTCAATGAAAGGAATAAAATAACTTTAAATAAAATATTTAAATTAGAAGGAAAATATTGAATTCATCTGATCACGTTTGGTGTCAATAATTTGAATAACTTATGGGTGACTATCAAGCTAATGTTCTATTTCAATCATCTAGTCGAGTTCACCTACATACACTAACTCATCAGTTTTTCTATTTTATTTGGGATTTACTATTAAACCAAAATTGAGATTGTCTACAAACAATTAAGGTAGGGTAGGCGAGAGTGAGGGCCTAACACCAGGCCGAAAAGCGTAGTCAATGGAAATATGTCAACATTTCTATAGTACTTGTTGTTGGTACAAAGGGAATGAGGTTCTGCTATTTCAATTTCAATCTAATAGGAACATGTTTATTTAGGGTTTGTTTTCCTTAACACCCAAATTATTATATGATATAAAAAATCCTAAATAAAAGTTATTTTTTACTTTAAAGGGAAATAATATAAGTGGTCCAAATGGATACTGAGGATCATCTATCATTTTGTATTTCTTGGCAAATATAATTTGTTTGGTATTCTAAGTGGTTCTTTTAGAAATTAAAATCAAGTCCAATTTTTTTTTGAACATGACTCGGTTTCAACTTTAACAAAACAGACGGTAGCTAAGCATAAATCTTGTCAAACAGAAATTAACTACCACATGGCTCTTGATGTTTGTCTTACACTAATGATGTTTTTTCCTCTTTGAATTAGTAGTATTCCCTCTATAACACGTGCTAGATATATCCATTTCAATAACAAATGATATGGATCATAGGGAGTAGATGATAAAGACTCAGTGAAATCACATATACTTTTTACACCAAAAAATCACGTATACTTTTTATTGGGAAGCAACTCGGTTTCCCTTTAATAAAACGGGTTGTATCCTTGGTACAGACTCTATTAGCCCAAATCATGGGTTAGGTGAATGAATAATAATCGCTAGTTAAATCGTGGCCTATTTAACTTTTGTTTTACTACGGTCTCGGCCGGAAGTCACGTACAGGATTGTGACCCTTTCAACAATATCTAGAATTTAGTTTACTTTGAAATTATATGGCATATTTCTTACACGTACACATTTTTGACATTTTTGTTTTACGTAACTGATGAGGGGTAACCTCGGCAATGGCCATTTTTATAAACTTAGGGTTTCGTGGAAAATAAAATATTGGGGTTTCGTCGGCTGATCAGACAAATAAGGAAGTCGATGTAGTCTGATTATTGAGAAAGCTCGATTACAAAATCGCTGGTTCGCTACTTAACGTCTAGCTCATGGCGGATTGCCGGAAAACTAACGTGTCCTATCCGTCGGGTCCTTACAGCCTTTATATGAGAGTTTGGGTCCTGGATCCATAGCCAAAGAGTTACAAGTTAATGTTCTTAATACAAACTCTATGTCGGTTTTTGGATATTTCTTGTCGGTCAAGATAAATCTTTATTTCGTCGGGTGCTTCTTGAACTTTGTTGGGCCTTCGTGAGCCATAAGATTTTATGTGCCTAGGGTGACTAAGCATAGGGACCCGATTGGTCACACCTATGTCAGTAGCCACCGAGACTATCAAAATCGTAGATTCGGGTCGAGTCTTAAAATTATGTTTTGGCTATTTCAGCCAAGGATTTTCTGAAGCAGAAGTTTTCTTTTTATGCTTTGTAGGGATTTGGTACAACAAGGCTGATGCATCAGACGAATCAGGAATCGGTTAATTGCTCTTGGCCAAAAACAACATCAACCTACATCAAACTCAAGTCCACAAGCTTGAATTTGGTATCTGCTGGCGTAATTCAGTTCAGGCCACGAAGGTCTTATCGAATGCTGAATTCTAGTGCTTATATTTTTGGGTACACGATGCGTCCATCGGTACTTTTCATCGTATCATAGATATGGATATTGGCGGAGCACCTTCGTATGCGATTACCAAGCCACGTCAGGTTTTACCACGGGATCTTATCTTCATGTCATCGACACGGCATTCAGACATGTTATCGCGGTAGACGCGGTCTGAGAATATTTTATTGACTGCCTTGTTTGGCTGTTACAATAGTTGAAGTTATCGACTTCTTTAATATTTTAATGGGTGCTCCCGATGGGAGTAACCATATGAGGATACATGAAGGTAATAATCATAGGTTTGATTCGTAATATCTATGCGCGACAGTGCTCCCGATAGGATTAGCCCCCAAGGCTACAGACGAATTATTGAATTCAGTTATAGGCTCAAAACTTATACTTCTTTTACGCTAAAAATGTCGACCCTGGGGGAGGATTTTCTATCGGGGTGCGCGACAGCGCTCCCGAGGCTATGTTGCGAAGCTTGCATCGGAGCATAGGCTCAAAGTAGATCCTTTATCTGAGGAATATACTTGTGGAAACGGTCGAACACTTCGACGATTCGACAGGATCCAAGCCGCATAATGTCAAACCTACTCGTGTTTCTCCCCACAAGGGAATTTTCCGGATAGCACAAGATATTAGCTCGTAATATACCTTGCCCCCTCTGTTTTTTATTTGTTACTCTGTAGTTATTATCCAAAAAAATAATCGACCACTCTTTACTTTTCTAGGAGCGATGAGGAGCAGGATGCCTCTCCAAAATCACCAGTTGATACTGCTGCTCCAGCTCCTTCTCCAAAGTTCACGGGCCAACAAACAAGCGCGACTGACCTTGTGGAAAAGCCCGCTACAAAGTTGGACCCGAAGAACACAGCTTCATCTCCCTCTGATCCGTCATTGAAGAAAAAGATAACTTATGGAAAGGGTGTAGCTATAGCTAAAAATCCTTCGGAACCCGACATGCAAGATGTAAGTTTCTACTATATTTATTTCCTTGGGGTTCCCCTCTTTTTCTAGCCCCCGGGTAATTTTGTCCTTGTTTGCGCAGCCGCTGATGCGCGAAATGGTCGCAATGGCCTCTCGTTTTACCAAGATCTATCATGAGGCTAAATAGTTCAAAGGTATGCCTGTTTTTCTTCCATCTGACTTGTTTTGTACCCGATTATTTGCGCATGATGACAATTTGCCTTGTAACACAGCTTCTGTCGATGAGTCTGAGGTCATTCGCAACCAAGCGCTGAAGCGAGTGGATGAGCTAGAAACTGAACTAAAGCAAACAAAATTGCTGGTTGAAAAAGACAAGCAAGATGATGCTTTAGAAGTCAAATCCCTCCAAAATAAAAGAGAAGCCACAGATATGCGAGACAAGGACCTTTGCCTTCGTGTGGAGGCTTTGAGTTCCTCCCTGACTAGTAGGTTTTGCCAATCTCTATGTTACGTTCTTATGTTCTTTCGAGTTTCTAAATTATATTTCCTCGCATCTTTTGTTTGTAGAAATCACTAGTCAATCTCTATCTCTACAAGAGGAGCTTAAATATGATCCTTTGTCGGATGCAATTGGCACTCTGTAGGCGAATAGCGTGCGCAGGCGCAATCTGTTGATTCGCTCCTGCCGTGCGACCCTACATGTGGAGATCTTCCCTGAAAAGGACGTACCTACTGATCTAAATGATTTGACGGCGATATTCCTTGCTGATCCAAGCCCATTAACGGGGTATAGTCTACTGCAGTCAAAGAGTAGGGCAGAGACCTCTATGGCGTTGGCGCTTGCCCATGGTGAAAAGATCGACTTGGAAGAGGTTAGCTTCTCTCTTCCAATTAATGACACTGGCAAAAAAATTAATCTCAAGCCCCATATAAAGAAGGCGAAGAAATTTTATCGTTTGTTGTTGTTTATTGGCATGGGTCAAGAGTTTCCCGAAGCCAAAGCTTCAACTGATATTCCTTCTGCAAGTGTTGTCGCCACCTCCAAACCTACCGCAGATACTCCGTCAGCTAGCGTCACCGCTTTAGCCAAAAAATCTATGTAGTTGTAATTTATGTCCATTTGTCAGTTGTAATAGACTTTGCTCTATACGTTACTTGGTGCATGCTCCTGATGAAGACTCTTTTTGTATATACTGCTCCCACTTTGTGGGCTTCCATATTTGTATCCAAATATCTTAGATTTTCGCCTTGTCATATTTTGTTCCAGATGATGCATGATATCACTGTTCCTTCGACTGATCCTGCTGAGCTAGTTGTATGTGCGACATCCAATATGATCACCCGCGTAATTGACCCTCCTTTGTGCCGAGAAGATCCAACGCATAAAACAGCTGGAAGCTGAACTGCGGCTGTGCAGGCTATTGTCGATGTTGCCCAGTCATACGTGAAAAACCTTAGAATGTGAAGTTTTTATGCTAGATGAAATTTCCCGCGTGAGCGAAAAGATGCCCTATGAGTGTTCCCCACTGATCCCCTGAGTCTTTTTCACCTGAACCGAAAAACTGTAACATGAAGATTTTTACTCTCTCAGGTATACGATTGGATGAAGTTGAAGAGGGTCATCGACTACGTATTCAGATGAAAGCGTTGATTGAAGCTTCCCGAGGAACTGATAATGATTTTTGTACTAATCACAAATGTGCCTTCACGCTTGCGCTTCTCCAGGATCGGGTATCCGAGGTGGAGGAATTCGTTGAATGTTGTCGCCGAGCCTTGGCCATGGTCTACAATGCAATGTTCCCTCGAGATGTGCAACCTCAAGGCCTAGCTAAACTGATGGCGAAGTTCCAACAGAGCGAGAGGATTGGCCACTACATCAAGCTCCAATTAGTTGCTGGTGCAAAATTGACCTTACGTGTGTTCACGCCCATTACCCCACTTTGAACTTGGACTATATATCGTGCCATCTTCCTGGTCCATCAGATGCTTCTTTTACCATGGCTCCTCACTAACAAGCCGCTCGTCTCCCTACTATTCGGATCATCCAAAAAATGCTGGATGAAGACAAAGATTTTTTCCTTAACTTTGAGTTGTAATTAATTCCTGCACATAAAACTCAAAAATTATGTATGTAAATTCTATTTTGTGGAGCATAATGCTTGTGATGTATGTCTGTTTGTTTTGTTTAAAATTTGCGGCTGGTTCTGCCTGCATGCAAGACCCTTTCGTTTGTCTGACGCCCTGAGGCTGAGTCAGCTATTTAGGTCAAGGCTTTTTAGGCTAGACGGTGTAGCCGAATATAATTGCAGTGCTTTTCCGCATAGCCACCAAGTATCGGGTGGCATAAATTTTGTTAAACACTTGTGGTATGAGGAGCCCCCAAGTGTTGGGTGGGTGATGAAGGATAAATTCGAAATATGGATAACGTAGACTGAGTTTTATGAATTTAGCTTTATTAATCTTCGGGTATAGAGGTACATGTGGCATAATCGCCTGGCCATAGGCCTTATTGTAAATAAAACACGAGTCTTTGGCTGAAAAGCCTGGCCATAGGCCTTATTGAATATAAATTGCGGGCATTAAAAATCCTAAGCTTAGAAACGTCACAACTGTGCAACGTTCCATGGGTTGAAGTACTTGACTCTGGTCTTCTTTCTTGAAGCCAATATGCCCTGCTGGGGATAACTTTAGTGACGATGAAAGGCCCTTCCCGTAGGGATTCCAGCTTGCGGTGGCCATATTGCTTGAGGCGAAGGACCAGGTCCCCAACTACGAAGGACCTGGGATGCAGTGAATAGCTGATGAGCTCAGATCACTCTAGAGCTTCGTTGGAAAACCCCAAGAGGAGGGTGTGATGAGCACAGCAGTAAGTTTTCCCTCAATTATGAAACCAAGGTTATCGAACCAGTAGGAGGAAGGAAACAACTCCAAGGTGTTGCTAACAACTTGGAATCCTGCACAACATAAACTCAAGACTTTGCCCAAACTTATAGTGAGGTTGTCAATCTCACAGGTTTGCTCAAAATAAAGGATTAAACGTATGGTGTGGAAGGTAAAGGTTGCTTGCAAAAAGTAAACGGTAACAGTAGATGATGTAACAATGGTAATGATTGGACCAGGGTCCATAGTTCACTAGAGGTGTTCTCCTTAAGATAAATAACATAACATGTTGGGTAAACAAATTACAGCGAGGCAATTGACAGAAACTGAGCAAGGCATAGCAATGCAATACTAGACATTCATGATCCTATTTGATTGGGCATTATAACAATATACATAGATCGCCATCCAACTGTATCTATGACTAGTAATTCACCTTCAGGTTATCATCTGAACCCCCTCCAGTATTAAGTTGCAAGCAACGGATAACTGCATTAAGAAATGTGTGTAAAGTAAATAATACAATTGTTCCATGAGCAAGAGAGTGTTGTTTTCTCCCTAGTGGCAACAACATATCTACAACCTTAGAGATATCTATCACTTCCCCCAGATTCAATAGAGGCATGAACCCACTATCGAGCATAAATACTCCCTCTTGGAGTCACTAGCATCTACTTGGCCAAGATAGCTACTAGAAACGGAGAACATGCAAGATCACAAATAACACAGACATGATAGAATCAATAATCATCTGACATAGTATCTCAATATACATCTGATCCCCGCAAACACAACATGCATGATTACAAATAGATGATCTTGATCATGAACGGAGCTCACAAGATCTAAACATGATAACACAAAGGAGGAGAAACAACCATCTAGCTATAGTCCAAGGGTAAACTACTCATGCATCATACCGGAGGCTGGCATGGTAATGAAGAAGGACTCCGGGATGATCTCTCCCCTCTAGCAGGGTGCCGGGAATAGCATCAGATCCCTCCGATCTAGGGACGATGGTGGCAGCGACTACGACTATTCCGTGGAGATCTGATCGGGTACTTAGGGTTTTGGTATCGGGGGCCTTATATAGGGGAAGAGGCGATACAGGAGGGCGTCCAGGGGGCCCACACCCTGACCAGGCGCGGCCTAGGGTGGTCCCACACCTGGGGGGTGCGGCCACCCTGTGGCTCCCCTCCGTCTCTCCTCTGGACTCCGTGTTCTCCTCGGTGAAATATTAACTTTGGCTTTTGTCCCGTCCAATTCCGAGAATATTTATTTACTAGCTTTTCTAAAACCAAAAACAGTAGAAAACAGGCAACTGGCACTGCGGTATCTTGTTAATAGGTTAGTCCCAGAAAATGTATAAAAATACCTCAAAGTGTAGACAAAGCAGAGCAAAGTTGATACTAAAAAAGCATGGAACATCAAAAATTATAGATACGTTTACAACGTATCAAGCATCCCCAAGCTTAACTCCTGCTCGTCCTCGAGTAGGTAAGTGATAAAATGAATAATTTTTGAGGTGACATGCACCATCACAATCTTGATCAAACTATTTGCAAGCATTGAAATCTGGGATCAAAGTACACTAACCATGAGGATGAAAGATGAAGTTCTAACAATAATACATAGTAATTATGCTGCAGCATGAAAGGATACAAACAAAGATCATCAATAACAATGCGTTGAAATACGTTTGTTTGTTTCACATATAGAAAACATAGCATAGTGGTATTCAACTTGTCCATAAGGGTGACTAGATACAAATAGTTCAAGAACAAGCAAAACATAAATGCATAGGACACCTTCAAAGTTCATAAGGGTGACTAGATACAAATAGTTCAAGAACATTCAATATCAACATTATGAATAAATCAATAAGTTTTGGGACAATGCACATAGAACTAAGAATGACAACTATGCTCTCTTAATTGGTGCCTGATATGTCCAAAACGTATCTACTTTCTCGAACACTTTGCTATTGTTTCTCCTCTAAACTTGTGTGATTTGGATACAACTAACATGGACTGACGTTGTTTTCAGCAGAATTGCCTTGGTGTCTTGTTTTTGTGCAAAAAATGAACTATCAGGAAAAATCCCGGAAACAATATGCCAAAAATTATATTTCACCAGAAGATCCACGGAGCGAGAAGACGAGACGGAGAGGAGGCCTAGGGGGCCCACACCCACCCTAGGCGCAGGCCCACCGCCCACCACTGGTCGCGCCTGGAGGGGGTGCAGCCACCCCAGGCACCCCCTCGACCTTCCTCTGTGCCTATAAGTTGCCTTTCGACCTAAAAACCACGATTCTGCTCCTCCGCCGCCACCAGAAACCACGATTCGGATCCAGAAACTCCATTCTGGCACCCCGTCGGGACGGGGAATTTGGAGAGGATCATCGCCATCGTCATCACCAAAGCATCTCCATCAACCACCGATGTTTCCCTCATCCATGATTGAGTAATCCCACGCTGTAGGATTGGGGATGGTAGGGATTGGATGAGTTCTGTCATGTAATCGAATAAGATCAGTTAGGGCATAGTGCCTGGTATCTCTATTAGTGCTATTTGAATTTGTTGCAACTTTTTGTGCTTAATGCTTGTCACTAGGGCCCGAGTGCCATGATCTCATATCTGAACTTATTATTGAATCATTATGATAGTATTGTTTGTGATCTTATCTACAAGTTGTGTACACATATCATTGTTCAGATCCAAAGGCCCTAAAGTGACAATAATTGGGACAACTGGAGGGGATGGCTGTGGTATGAGGATCACATGTGTTCATGGAGTGTTAATGCTCTGCTCCAGTGCTCTATTAAAAGGAGCACCTTAATTGCCAGTAGTTCCCTAGAGGCCCTGATACGTCCAAAATGTATCTACTTTCTCGAACACTTTGCTATTGTTTCTCCTCTAAACTTGTGTGATTTGGATACAACTAACACGGATTGACGCTATTTTCAGCAGAATTACCTTGGTGTCTTGTTTTTGTGCAGAAAATGAACTATCAGGAAAAATCCAAGAAAATATGCCAAAAATTATATTTCACCAGAATATCCACTGAGCCAGAAGACGAGAAGGAGAGGAGGCCTGGGGGCCCACACCCACCCCAGGCGCGGGCCCACCACTTGCCACGCCTGGAGGGGGTGCAGCCACCCCAGGCACCCCCTCGGCCTCCCTCTGCGCCTATAAGTTGTCTTTCAATCTAAAAACCGAGGGGGGTTTGATAGTTTTCCAAAAAGAGTTCCGCTCCGCTACCGCCACCAGAAACCAAGATTCGGATCCAGAAACACCATTCTGGCACCCTACCAGGACGGGGAAATTGGAGAGGATCATCGCCATCGTCATCACCAACGCATCTCCATCAACCACCGATGTTTCCCTCATCCATGAGTGATTAATCCCCCGCTGTAGGCTTGGGGATGGTAGGGATTGGATGAGTTCTATCATGTAATCGAATAAGATCTATTAGGGCATAGTGCCTAGTATCTCTATTAGTGCTATTTGACTTTGTTGCAACTTGTTGTGCTTAATGCTTGTCACTAGGGCCCGAGTGCCATGATATCAGATCTGAACTTATTATTGAATCATTATGATAGTATTTTTTGTGATCTTATCTGCAACTTGTGTACACATATCATCGTCCGGATCCAAAGGCCCCAAAGTGACAATAATTGGGACAACCGGAGGGGATGGCTATGGTGTGAGGATCACATGTGTTCACGGAGTGTTAATGCTTCGCTTCGGTGCTCTATTAAAAGGAGCACCTTAATTGCCAGTAGTTACCTAGAGGCCCCGCTGCCTTGGGCTGGCTGGACAGAAGATGTTGTGCAAGTTCTCATTGCGAGCTCGTATGACTATATTTGGAGCACATGCCTAGGATTGTTTAGTACTTGGATGCTTGTTATTATTTATCTGCAATGCCCTAGATCTTGAAGTTACATGTTTAGACTCGTCCATGCAACGCCCGTCCATCCATCCCTATGCCTACCGCACTCGAATCCTACTGTTATCGTTATTGTTACTATTGCTCTTGTTTCACTGTTGTTGTTGCTGTTGCTACTGATAAACTTCTGTGAGCAAGAACTATTTCCAGGTGCAGCTGAACTGACAACTCAGTTGTTAAGGCTTGCAAGTATCCTTTGGCTCCCCTTGTGTCGAATCAATAAATTGGGTAATACTACCCTCGAAGACTGTTGCGATCCCCTATACTTGTGGGTCATCAAGACTATTTTCTGGCACCGTTGCCAGGGAGCATAGCTTTATTTATAAGTTCACTTGGATCTATTATTGTTCACTGCTACTTCTTTCATCATGGGTAAGTCTCGTGATGGAAAGTTTCCTATTTTACTATCCACTACAAGAAGAGGTATAGTCCTAAACACCTCTGCTGTTCTTGATTCATCGTCTATTATAAGTAAGCTTGTTACACCACCACCACATACACATGCTACACACACTACTACTACTGCTGAGTGTGAAACTGCTTTTGATACTCATGATGTTACTTCTACTGTGCTTGATGCGAGTGGTTCATTAGGTCCTTTTCTAGATGCTACTATGCCTATTCTAGGAAATACCAAAACTCCTAGTTGTAACATCCCAGCATTTAGGAACTAACGAAGGGTAGATTTAGGAATATAGAATGTTGCATGCATCTATTTGTGAAAATGTGGGTAAAATTTTCGCCAAATAAAAACCTTAAGTGATCAATGTTTCTTTCATACTTTGATATTAAGTTTAGTCTTAAAGGATGATTGTTATAAACTTTGATATGATCTTTAAGGAATTATATGTTTCAAAAATGAATTTGAATTTTAAACTTGAGTGTTTGAATTATAATTCAAGTGAGTTAAGAATAAGTTCTGGATCTTAATTTAATTAAGAGATAAATATTACAACTTAAATTCTATCCAAAGAAAAACAATAATGAATATGAAACTTATTTCTTAGCATCAATATATATAATCAAGTTATAAAAATATAACTTATTGAAATCATCCACACGATTCACAAAAGCAAATATACAAAGAAAAAGAATATTCTTTATTAATAATAATATAATCTTTATTACAATTGAATAAAATAAAGATTACAAAAAAATAATAAAAGAAAATTACAAAAGTATGAAGAAGATTACATTGGACTATTTACTAACTATTCTAGAACTAAACCTAAACTAAATCTTCATCCATATATCTTTTCCTGCAAGACAAAGACTAAATAAAAACAAAAGAAGGTTAGTGTTAGTATTATTTCTCTCAGATATGTCAGTGAAGTGCACTAGACAAATTCATCATTGAGAAGTTTATAGAAAATGGACAAGTTTCACCAATATGAAAGAATCCATCTTTCATAAATTCAAAGCCAGAAGTCAAATGACAGCCAAGAGGGACAAATCCACCAGCCAGGTAAAAGTAACCAGGTAAAAGTAAGTTTCAAAATTTTGAACATATCCACAAGTGCACAGCAAGCACATAGGCAAGACACACACCAACATGCATGTGGTGTGTTGTCGACCTCACAGAACATCCCAGTCTCACAAAACCACAAGCACAGCCATGGAGAGGAACCAGTGCATTACTCCACTGCACAACACACAAGAACAGCCAGCCTAGACATCAGCTTACCAAGCACATCAGCCAAACCAAACCACCAAGGATCAACCAAACATCACCAGGATGGTGACATAAGGAGGGGGATGGATCAGGTGGACAGCAAGATCAAGCCCAGGAGCTAGGAGGAGCAGATTAGCTCAAGATCAAGCACAGGAGTCCAGCAAAACCAGATCAAGATCATCACCAACTTACTCCACAATCATCAGATTTTGTGGTGAGTTTCATAAAACCTTCACATGATCTAATCATCTTATTTAGAGAAAAGCATGTGTTGTTTTATAAAACAGACCCTCAGAAAGCACCCAAGTGGGGTGAATCCATCATAGGGATTTCTAAAACTCTAAAGGCAAACAACAAAGTACCAGGATCCAACTAGAGCTCAGAGCAACATCCTTGCTCTGGTTGTTAAACTATATTTTACAATTCAATCATACATATACCTATGATCTATTCTAGGCACATCCCTAAAGGAAGGGTAGCACCTTAGAAACAAATCTTTGGGATCCATAGATTGATCAAGCTCACTATGATTTTTTTTCCAAGCTTTGATTCAATAAAGAATAGCTGGTACCACTACCAGGACTATCTAGATGAACCAATTAGATAAGATTTGAATCCCTAAGCCTCAGACCAACATCATTGGTCTTAGGGAATTCAGAAAAGAACATGTATGTTTATCCCTCAAAGACAAGTTTGTCATTAAGCATAAAACAACCCAATCCATGGGTTGGAATCACACTTGTGTGCCATACCATGATGGTGTCACAAGAACAATCCATTATGAATCAGGATGGACATTCAATCATCACAAATTCAAACAATCAACTTAACTAATCATTTTCCTGTTAACACAGGAATCATAACTAGGATATTCCTATACACTTCACTGTTTGAGATCATGATCATACACTAGTTCTAAGCCAACAGCACGAGGAAAATGATTTCCTCATGTCATAATCATGATCATAAACCGAGAGATGACAGTGAAAACTTATCAAGTCACTGACTTAATTAAGCATGATTCCCAAGCAACTATATCATCTGAATCTGATGCAATCCAAACATCAAATCATCTAGTAAGCCACCAGAAACATCATAGATCATTTCAAGCAACAAGCCTCAGGCCAATAATCATTTAGCATGTGTACAGACCATCCAAACATGATTCAATTCATCCAGTAGATGATCAATCACATAGCAGGAACCCTAAATGGATAATCATCCTAATCTGAATCAGACAGTAACAAGAGAGGACACTGCCAGCATCTAGCATCGAATCAGCAAGCAAAGAGCACCAGGGGAGAGGAATCAAACTCACCGTAGGTCCTCGCTGAAGAATAGAAGAGGAAGAAGAGGGGCTGACGACCATGGCAGCACGGGGAGCACCCCAGAGGGGGCGCTGCAACCCGCACGGCGCCACGGCAGTGACCCTGATCATGCCTGGAGGTGCAGAGCATCACCTCGATGCACGACGACCACGGCAGCACCTGAATCTGTGCCAATCCTCAAACCCTAGGGTTCGGGACGGTATCGATTCATGGCAGGAGAGCCCTAGGCTCGAATCCAATTGGATAGAACGAATGGGCGTCATCGACAACCCCCTGTTGCACCACGGCGGCGACCAGAACAGCCTATGGCGGCGGGAATCACCGGTGGCGGCATCGCCGGTCACGGGGTTGGGGTCAGAGGAGGAGAGGATGAAGTAGAGAGAGAGAGAGAGAGAGGCAGGTAGTGAGGAGTGGGCCGAGCTGGGCCAAACCCTTCGGAGTGGTCCTTTTATCTAGAACTAATGGGCCACTAGGGCCCAATAAGTATAACTAGCCCAGAAACCTTTTCAGGCCTGTTTTAATAAAAAGGAAAAGACCAAAATACCCCTGGACTTAATAAAATTCTAGAAAATAAAATAAAAGTCCAAAAATTATAAATAAAATATTTTTGGATTTATAATAATCCATACTATTCAAATAAAATAAAATATAAAATTTTAGACATTTAAAATTTTATAAGAATTTTGTAATTTATATATTCCTTATGGAATTTTACAAAATTATTGAAAGATGATAAAAATAAATAAAAATCACTTTCGCTAAATATTAATATTATAGTATTTTTGAAAAATACTAATTAAATATTTAATAACAATTTTAATGTATAATTGATAATTCCTAAAAAGAATTATTAAATCAATGAAAGTCAAATAAAAAAGAAATAAAATAAAATAATTCAATATCTGCTATAAATATTAAAAGGTAATATTTATAAATGCTTTATTAATATTAAAAGGCACCTTATATAGGGAAAATGCATATAGAGTTAAAATAATGCATTACATTACTTGCATATTCATTTTGCTTTTTTAAATATTGTCCTTACCGGGCAATAATGATGTTTTTGTAGACATAAAAGCTCAAGGTCCAGTGTAAGCATCAGACTTCACTACCTTGCCATCACAAGGCAAGTTCATCACTTGCTCATGTCCTTTGAAGAGTCTTTATCAAAGTATTTGCAAATTGTGTGTTATCATATATGCTATAAAAGAAAGAAAATATTATTTTCGCAAATAAAGAAATCATAGATATCATCCTAAGTGATGATAGAATGGAGCAATGGAACTTAGGGTTCTAGTTGCGAACAATGATGATCAAGTAGGGACTTAATAACTCCTGACATCAGTGATTCTAGCACCGCATATTACGCGTTAGCCATGAGATTTGGAATGGGACAGAGAAGTCAGTTGTATCTTCTTCATCTCGCATGAAGCCGGATGTGCAGGTCGTGGCTGTTATCCTTGTAGCGTGCATATTAATTGGTAATTCGTAGAGGATATGCAGCATATGAGTGGGAACCCTCATCGTCCCACGATAGTTCTGGCATCTAACAGTTTGTACAAACCATTGTCGTAATTCATTATGTGGGCATGGTGTACACCAAGGAGGAATGCGGGGTCGCGAAGGGGGCAGTGATTGGCTTGGACCAACTACTGGGCCCCACATCATGGAATTGTGGACGGGAAAGTACGCCCGGTTGTGCAACAAGGAGTTGATCTCTCATGGGTAAAGTAACGCACCTCTGCAGAGTGTAAGAATTGTAACTTGTTACTCCCTGTTCCGGGAAGGAGCTACGAACACGGCAGGAAAGGAACTCCGTGAAAGTTCTGGTCAACCTGTGAAGACTGATGGTCATAGATTTTCAGAATAAAATCAATCTTTGAAGAAAGATTTACAAAAATTCCATAGTACCAAGGATTTATAATCCGAGGTGGTAGTTAAAGCATTAAACTTCCCACCTTGCATAAAAATTCTTTCCTTTGATCCCTTGCTTAGACTCTGAGGATCCCAAAGACGTGCCAATGTATACAGCCGAATGTCAAGAAGATGTGTTCTATGAGGAACATGATCTATCCAGAGGTGTTGAAGGAGTGGATTAGGATATCCTCTACGGTGTCGATGATAACGAGTCCAACTAAGTACTCCTAGTTAGTAGTGACCAATGGAGTCGAGCAGCATGAACTCTATAGAATAAGCTGCTGAGCTCAACTCCTAGACGGAGTTGCTACTTTTAAATTCCGCTGAACACTTTATATTTTGGTTTGTAAGTTGTATCTTATGGAAGTCTTGAACTTCCGGTATTGTAATAATAATAATGTGTGTACTTTTGTAATATGGACCCGCAATGTTTTTGTTGTACCACTCTGAGGGATGTGATATTTACGGAACGGTGTTCTGTGGATGTCATGTCAACGACTATAGTGTACTACACATGCAGTGGTATGCTGGGTCACCGCACTAGTGAAGACACTGTTACAACTGTTATCTCACCTGAGGCTAGTGAGAGTTATGATATTAATGAGGGTTACATTGAGTTCACTGATGATTTTGTTGAAGAGTGTCGAAACACACATGGTACTAGTGCTGTTAAGAGTCTCCTTATTAAACGTACTATCATTCCTAAGTTGTCCTATGATCCTAAGTTTGCCACTTCTCCCATAGATATTAGAGATAAAGATTATGATTTCTCTCTTAATTTATGTTATTTAGATATTGTTGAGAAAGAACCTTTTTGTGGGACTAAAAATGAGAGTGATGTGGCTCATATGAATGAGCTTTCTACTATGAGCGCTTTGTTCTCTGATGATTTTAAGATACGCAAGTACTTTGTTACTAATATCTTACCTTTTTCACTAAAAGGAGAAGCTATGGCTTGGTTTAATAGATTACCTCATGGTTCCATTGATAGCCCTGATTGCTTGATTGCTTCTTTCTTCCAGAAATATTTTCCTCCCAGTGCTAGACATGCTGCTTTGCAGAGACTTTTTGATTTTAAACAGGGAGAAGAAGAGAAATTGCCTGAGTCATGGACAAGGTTCTGTGCCTTGATTCATGCACATCCTGGATGTCCATTACCTAAGAATAAGTTTCTTGATATTTATTATAATGGACTATCCGATGATTCTAGGACCTATCTAGATAGCTTTGCTGATTGTGTTTTCAGGAAAAGAACTCCTACATATGCTGAAGAATTAATGGCTAATATAAGCAAGAATTATGATGATTGGACTTCAAATGAGTTAAATACACCTGAGCCTATTACTTATGAACCAGTTGTTCCTGAACCAATTCCAGCACCAACAACAAAGAAGAGGGGAGTTATTGCATTAAATGATGAAGTGATGAAGGAAGCTAAGAAGTGTCTAAAGGATAAAGGTATTAGAGCTGTAGATGTGAAGAATCTACCTCCTATAGAAGATATATGTATGCCAATTCCCCACTCATCTACTACTGAGGTACACTCTCTCCAACATTTTGATGAAGGTGATATTCCTTATGGTAAGCCTCCTGATCAATGTTTAGAGGAACTTGACACATTTATTGTTAAGCAAGGGTATTTTAATAAACAAGTTCAGAATCATTTATTGGAAAACTCTAGAGATATCCATGAGTTGAAAGATATTGTGGAAAGAACTTCTAATGATATTAAAATGCTTTGTAAACACTTTCAAATGGTTCAAACTCAAATTGATCAACTTGCTAAGGTACAAACTGATATGCTAGTTAATGCTTCAGGAGATAAACATGCTTATGGAATTAGAACTAGGAGTGGTATAGCTACTCAAGATCCTTTATATCCTGAAGGACACCCTAAAAGAATTGAGCAGGATTCCCAACAAGGTTAGAGTAGTGGTAGTCCTCGTAAGAGAAAGAAAAAGAAACATAAAATAGTTGAGGAACCACTTGAACCTCCCGTAGATCCTAATAGTATATCTATCTCTGATGCTGAAACTGAGAGTGGTAATGATAAAAATGAGTCTCTTGATAAGGAGGAAGGTGAGGAAGAACCTGAGAAGCACACTAAGAACACTAGGAACACAAAGGAAGATTTTATTGCTAATAAACATGGTAAGGAGAGAGAACCTTGGGTGCAGAAACCTATGCCTTTTCCAGGTAAGAAACACAAGTCAAAGGAGGAAGAATATTACAACAAGTTTTGTGAATGGATGAAGCCTTTATTCTTGCAAATTCCTTTGACTGATGCTATTAAGTTGACTCCTTATTCAAAGTATATGAAGGATATTGTCTCTAATAAAAGGAAGATTCCTAATGAGGAGATTTCTACTTTTCTTGCTAATTACTCCTTCAATGGTAAGGTTCCAAAGAAACTTGGTGATCCAGGTATACCAACTATTCCTTGCTCCATTAAGAATAATTATGGTAGAACTGCTCTATGTGATTTGGGAGCTGGAGTTAATGTTATGCCTTTTTCTCTCTATAAGAGACTCCAGCTAGAAAAGTTGATAACAACTGATATTTCTTTGAACATGGCTGATAAGTCAACTACAATTCCTGTTGGTATATGTGAGGATGTTCCTGTTCAAGTTGCTCATAATTGCATGGTCTTAACTGATTTTGTTGTGCTTGAAATGCCTGAAGATGATAATATGTTTATTATTCTTGGGAGACCTTTTATTAATACTACAGGTGTTGTCATCAATTGCAATCAAGGCATAGTAACATTCAATATTAATGACAAAGAGCACACTCTCTATTTCCCCAAGAAGGTTGTTAAGAGCTATTGCCTAAATTCCATGGAAAATATTGAGAGCATCAAGGTTGGAGAAATATATTGTCCCATTCCACAAGAAAATTTTGAAACTATTATGATTCGGACCATTGCTATCAAGTATGAGGTAACATAATCACCTTGTGGAATGCAAAGTTTTGCTTCATATAAGATTGTTTTGGTAACAAGACTTGATCAACCTTGTTAACAAAAGGATTTTAATGAACAAAATAATGTTTCCACTATGGTTATACTTGCTTTCTTTTACTTTTATCTTTCCTAGTCTTTGCTTTAGCTTTAGTTTTGCTAGTTGTTTGCTTGTTAGAGTGTCTTAAAGCTCCTGTAGTTTGGCTTTTGGTTTGCTTTTGCTTCTTCTGAAAAAACTATTTCTGCGAGAAAATCAATTTTCATACCCTGAAAATTGGCCAAAAATAAAGTTTCCCAAAAAATTCCAAAAAATTAAAAATAATTTTTCCTCAAAAAAAGGGGCGGAGAGGCACCTGAAGTGACCCAGGGGCCACCCCAGACAACCACACCTCTTGGAGGCGCGGCCTACCAAGTGGCGGCGCCTGGGGGGTCTAGCCCACCTGGGCCCCTCCAGGGTGCCTCCTTAAAGCCACCTTATTTCTCTCTCCCAAAAACACCGGAAAACTTGCTCAAGCCCGATTTCTTGTTGTTCTTGCTCGCAATTTTCAATATCCTTGTTCATCCCATCTCAAGTGCTGATTTTTGGAGGGTTTGCTCCTTGGTATGTGCCTCCTCCACTTATCCAATTAGATTTGTGATTGGTAGATTGTATCTTGAGTATTTTGCTGGTATAGGTGACAGGTTGTTTGATCTTGCATGTTTTTTATATGCTTAGAAAATTTGTTTTGATGCATGTGTAGTCCTCTAGCAAGTTCCTATAGTAGTTGCTCATCATTTATCAACTTAGAAATCACTTGGTTTGATGGTTGTTTAAAATTTCAGAAAAGTGAAGTCATGGACCACCACAAATTTGGTGATATATTTGAAAGTGATGCACCTAGAAGGGCAAGGCTTCCAAGGTCATCTACCAGTACTAGACCCTCATACAATGAGGATCTCATCACTCCGCTATTTGGTGATGAGGGAGATGAAGGGGATGCGCACCCCTCCACCTTTCCTTGCCAAACTTTCTTGCGAGATGCTAGGATTTTTAACGATTTTATGACTTTGATTCAGAGGGCTGCACTAACAAGTTTCATGCAGGATGAGAGCGCACAATATGCTTTGCTTACTAAAACATTTGTGGAGAGTTTCTCCTTTACTAATAGTATGTTCAAGCCTGCTGTAGCTTTCAAAATTTATGGCAAGGCCTATTGTATGACTTTGAAGCAATTTTGCAAGGCCCTGGGACTTGGTACAGCTGGGTCATCAAAGAAGATTCTAGCTCTTCCCGCTGATTTGTTGGAGCTTTAACGAGGAATAACCAATGATGATGATCGCAGAGCTCAACAAGGAAAGATAAAGAATATTCAACTTCCATCCATCAGGTACTTTGCCTACTATCTTGCCACCAGTGTTCTTGGTAGGGAGAACAATAGTAATATTTCAAACTATCAATTGGCCTTCTTAGCTGCTGCGCTCAACAGTGAGGATAAGTATAATCTTGGTTCTCTCATTGCCCGCCGTTTAGCTGCTAAGGGACCCATTTATGGGAGAATTATTACTACTCGTGTTGCTGCTGCCTTGAACATTGCTGTTGATCCACATGATACATTTTTGGCTCCTCAGAGGCTTGATCTTGCTGCCATGAAGGCGCACCACTTTGTCACCATTGGCTCTACCCTTGAGAACTTGGTTTATAGAATGTTGTTTATTGACGCGGAAGAGAGAGAGATCCCTCTACCCCAAACCACTTTGTTCAGTATTTCTCAGGGACCTTGGTCACGCTCGAAGGCGGAGATGGATGACAAGCTGCATTCTCTTAACTTCCATGGGCACTACAGGAGGAAACACCATCATACGACCCCTCTGCATATTACAGAGGGGAGGCCTTGAGGTCATACCAGGACGAGGGAGTTTCCTCGACATACTACAGAGGTGCGTCTACTTGAGCACCATGGGATTGAGCCCCACTTAGGCCAAAAGCCTAAGCCTGGGGGGAGGTACACCGATATCACACTCATCTATATAACATTTTCGGTCGGTTCTTTGTTTATCCATTGTTTTCGCTTTCTTTTTGGTTTTTGTTGCTTCTTTCTAAAAATCCAAAAATACCAAAAATATTTTCGTTGTTTCTCTTGGTTTGTTTCTTTTCTTTGGTTTGCCTTAAAAGAAAAATCCAAAATTATTTTTTCTTTGTTTGGTTTGCTTTGTTTTTGTTTGGTTTTTCTTTGTTTGATTGTTTCTAAAAATTCAAAAACACCAAAAATATTTGTTGGTCTTCTTTGGTTTTGTGAGTTATTTGCGGGGTTCAGCTGTCCACAGTGGATTTTGGTTTCATGTTAATTATTCAAGTCACACAAGTGAAGGGCAATAATGAAGATTAAGACAACTAGAGGTGTGGTAAGAGGCTGGTAACAAACTCTATTTGTTTCATTCTTGTACATATACTAATCATTGTGAGCATGCTTAGCCTGTTTGTGTAAGGTGTATGTCATTATGGAGGCTTAGTAGTTCTTGCTTGTCTATGATTAGCTCCAGCTTGCTAATAGTTTGTAGCATGGCATATGAATGTTCGCTTGCATTGTTTTATTCATATTTTGGTATGATATTGTGGATCCTCCTCTGGAAGTTTCATGTGAATCGACTTGGCACATGATCACGCATGCATATGACTAATCAATAGTCTGTAAGCTTCGATGATTTATTTTGCCTCAGAGTTCTTGTATCACTAGTCCTGTTTTGTTGCAAGCATGATTATGACAGTTATTGCTCTCTCGTTTGTTGCTCCCTCTCTACTGCTAGCCTTCACTTGCACTGAGTATGTGCTCTACCTATTCTTCCAACTCCCCAAAACCAATATTTCCAGCTGTGTCCACCATACCTACCTATTAACGTCATTTGCTACTTCATTGCATATTTTATATATGCCGTGTTTTCTTCCAAAATAAAATGTTTGTTTGTTTTGAGAAAGTTAGTTAGTAAAGCTCTCACAAACTTGATGGCACACTTTATTCTTTCCGCTTAATAATTTTGAACCATCGTGACCTGTCCATGAAAGTTATATGCTTGCTAATTATATACTGGGAGTCAGTAGAACCGTGCTGTCATGGGGAACGCTTTCAACACTTTTTGGATATCTCATCCAGTTGATTCCTTGCTCTTTGTTTATGGATGTCGACAATGTGAAATAAAAGGGGAGGTTGTGAGTTCATGGAGTTTATACATTGTGTTAGAGAAACGCCTGGGCCGCTAGCCTAAGCCATGCCTAATCATGGTGGAAACTTGAAGCATCACCATAATGAGCATCTATGAAGCATCCTCAATAAAAAGCTATGCATATGGTAAATAAAAAGATTGCTGAGATGCTCATTATCTGCTTGCCTTGTCATCTTGGTTATGGGAAAGCTCCTGTACCATGTGCAAGGGGTACCCCGTTGGCGGTTCTCGATGATATGCATGTATTTACAATGACAAGAACTTTCAGGTGACCAAAGTTGAGTACATGCGTAGCGTCCCTCATACTATAGGGACTTGGGGTTTCCAGTTTATGGTCTATCAAGCATATGATTTAGAGTGGACCTCACTTTCACCTTAACCACATGAAGATGCCTATGATAGGGGCAATGAGAGCTCAAAGCTAATGAGCACCTTCCTTTCAGCATTGGGAAGCCTTTCAAACCTTCACAAAACCGTTTTCACAACTTTGTTGAGTCACCACTTATTCTATGAGCACCTTCTTGAGAGCATAGTTGTCATTCTTGTGTTTGTTCCAAAACTTGGTTAATTATGTCATGACTTTGATGCTTGTATCTATGATATCTTTACTTCTAGTCTTCATGTGAACTTTAGAGGTTCCTTGGCATTTATTGTGCTCTTCAAACAAAGGCAAGCAAGATACCACTCAATCATACCTTATTATGAGCATTGCAATGTTGCTTATGTTTATGTCTCATGCTACTTATTATTATTGAGTTGGTTTCTCTTCATAGCTTGCAATGACTATTGAGTAGACTTAGTTGCATATTCCTTATTATTAATTGTCTAAGCATCTACTCCTGTGCTGAGAATATTTACATCATATGAAGCAAAGTGTTCATGATAGTTCTTTTATCGCACTCAGTTTTCAACTGAATTGCTTGAGGACAAGCAATAAGCTAAGCTTGGGGGGAGTTGATACGTCCAAAACATATCTACTTTCTCGAACACTTTGGTATTGTTTCTCCTTTAAACTTGTGTGATTTGGATACAACTAACACGGACTGACGCTGTTTTCAGTAGAATTACCTGATGTCTTGTTTTTGTGCAGAAATTGAACTATCAGGAAAAATCCCAGAAAATATGCCAAAAATTATATTTCACTAGAAGATCCACAGAGCCAGAAGACGAGACGGAGAGGAGGCCTCGGGGACCCACACCTACCCTAGGCGCGGGCCCACCACTGGTCGCGCCTAGAAGGGGTGCAGCCACCCCAGGCACCCCCTCGGCCTCCCTCTGCGCCTATAAGTTTCCTTTCGACCTAAAAACCGAGGGGGTTCGATAGTTTTCCAGAAAGAGTTCCGCTCCGCCGCCACCACCAGAAACCAAGATTCGGATCCAGAAACTCCGTTCTGGCACCCTGCCGGGACGAGGAATTTGGAGAGGATCATCGCCATCATCATCACCAACGCATATCCATCAACCACCGATGTTTCCCTCATCCATGAGTGAGTAATCCCCCGTTGTAGGCTTGGGGATGATAGGGATTGGATGATTACTATCATGTAATCGAATAAGATCTGTTAGGGCATAGTGCCTAATATCTCTATTAGTTCTATTTGACTTTGTTGCAACTTGTTGTGCTTAATTCTTGTCACTAGGGCTCGAGTGCCATGATCTCAGATCTGAACTTATTATTGAATCATTATGATAGTATTGTTTGTGATCTTATCTACAAGTTTTGTACACATATCATTGTCCGGATCCAAAGGCCCCAAAGTGACAATAATTGGGACAACCAAAGGGGATGGCTATGGTGTGAGGATCACATGTGTTCACGGAGTGTTAATGCTTTGCTCCGGTGCTCTATTAAAAGGAGCACCTTAATTGCCAGTAGTTCCCTAGAGGCCTCGCTGCCTCGGGCTGGCTGGACAGAAGATGTTGTGCAAGTTCTCATTGCGAGCATGTATGACTATATTTGGAGCACATGCCTAGGATTGTTTAGTACTTGGATGCTTGTTATTATTTATCTGCAATGCCCTAGATCTTGAAGTTACATGTTTAGACTCGTCCATGCAACGCCCATCCATCCCTATGCCTACCGCACTCGAATCCTACTGTTATCGTTACTATTACTATTGCTCTTGTTTCACTGTTGCTATTGTTGTTGCTACTGACAAACTTTTGTGGGCAAGAACTATTTCCAGGTGCAGCTGAACTGATAACTCAGTTGTTAAGGCTTGCAAGTATCCTTTGGCTCCCCTTGTGTCGAATCAATAAATATGGTAATACTACCCGCGAAGACTGTTGCGATCCCCTATACTTGTGGGTCATCAGTCCCCGCTGCCACGGGCTAGCTGGACAGAAGATGTTGTGCAAGTTCTCATTGCAAGCACGTATGACTATATATGGAGAACATGCCTATGATTGTTTAGTACTTGGATGCTTGTTATTATTTATCTGTAATGCCATAGATCTTGAAGTTACATGTTTAGACTCGTCCATGCAACGCCCGTCTATCCATCCCTATGCCTACCGCACTCGAATCCCACTATTACCGTTACTGTTACTATTGTTCCTGCTTTACTGCTGCTGTTGCTACTACAAACTGTTTCTACTGATAAACTTCCGTGAGAAAGAACTATTTCCAGGTGCAACTGAACTGACAACTCAGTTTTTAAGGCTTGCAAGTATTATTTGGCTCCCCTTATGTCGAATCAATAAATTGGGTAATACTACCCGCGAAGACTGTTGCGATCCCCTATACTTGTGGGTCATCAGTGCCTAAGGATAGAAGGTGGAGACTCAATATAAAAGTGGAAGAAAGGCCTTTCACATGGAAGCAGGGATTTCAAGTTTCATAAAGAGCTTCCAAAAATTATGGTACTTGTTAGCTTTCAGATCTCATTGCCCCTATCATAAGCATCTTGAAGTGATTAAGGTTAAAGTGAACAAAGTATGGAGTATATGCTTGACAAAGTATAGGTTGGCAATCTCATGTCCCTTGAGTACGAGGGCCATTCCTCATGCTACTCAACTTTAGTTACCGGTAAGTTCTTGTCATCGTAAGTATATGTGTATCATAAAGAACCGCCAACGGGGTACCCCTTGCCCCATGACACAGGAGCTATCCCATATCAAAATGACAAGGCAACAGACAATGAGCATCTCAGCAATCTTTTTATTTACCATGGGAAAATGGTGCTTTTTATCTTCTTACCTCTTTTTTTCTTGTTCTCTTTTTTTCTACCTCTCTCTTTTTTATAAGAAGTATGCTTCATAGATTGCTCACTATGGTGATGTTGCAAGTTTCCACCATGATTAAGCATGGCTTGGGCTAGCGGCCCAGGCGTTTCTCTAACAAATATACATAACTCCATGGACTTACAAGCTCCCCTTTTATTTCACACCGCCAAAAACCATAAACAAAAGAGCATGATATCAATTGGGTAGATATTTACAGGTGTTGAAAGCATTCCTCGTGACAGCACGGTTCTGCTAATTCCCAACTTATAAGTGCAAGCATATACAACATAGATGACACAATGGTTCAAGTTTATTAGGGGCAAGAAAAATAAAGTGTGCCATCAAGTTTGTGAGAGCTTTAATCACTAATTTTCACATAACAAGTTTAATTTGGAAGATAGATAAAACAAGAATATACTTGGAATGGTGTAACACACCATGCATAGGAATTTATAGTGGACACTTTGGAATAACTTGGTATCTTGGGAGCTGGATGCATGAGTAGAGCTTACTCAATACAAGTGGAGGCTAGCAAAATACTCGGAGCGACCAACTAAGAGAGCAATAATGGCCATAATCATGTAGAGCGACAAAACATTATCAATCAAAGCATAAAGTGGTACCACAAGTCAAAAACTAAATGATCATAGAGGCTAAGGTGACTGGTTCATAGTCATAACATGGTGTGAGCATGTGCCAAGTCAACCCAAACAAAGCATCAAAGGAGAATACCACAATACTATGCTTTTGTATGCTAAAACAATGCATGATTCTTTCAAGGCACATTAAGAAATCTCAATTGTATGGAACAAGTCATGCTACAGCAATAATCACTAAGCATAAGGTCAAAACAACATCTAGCATGACATGATAAAGCCTAAGTCATAGTCAAAACAAGCTCCCTTTTGTACCACTATAGCATAAAACTTTCTACTCCTTTCCAACACCAATCAACTTATTTGAAACAACACAGCGAAAGAGGGGGTACAACTACTTTATTCAAGTAGACTAAGCAAACAAAAACTAAGACTCTCCAAGAACAACACAACAGTGCATGAAACAATAAAAACAAAGTGTCTAGAAAGAGACCTTAGATTTTTATTGATGAAGAAGGGGGTTCCTTGGGCATCCCCAAGCTTTGACGCTTGTACCCCTTGAATATTTCTTGGGGTGATACAGGGTGACATCCCCAAGCTTGATCTCTTCTCAATTCTTCATCTCATTACATCATTCTTCCCATACACCTGAAAATTTCCTTCATACAAAACATCACACAATCTTCATTAGCAACATTAGTGCATTCAAAAGTAATAAACCTTTGGGTTTAGTTTCAAAATAGCAAAACTTTCATTAAAAACACAAGATATTGTAGCAATTCCCTCAAAAAGCTCAATTTACTCAAGAGAACTAAAAAAATCAATAAAGAGGCAAATGCAAATAATGGCAGAAATCTGTCAAAACAGACCAGCACGTAAAAACCGACTTTTTCGAAGACCTTCTGTTGCTCAAATCAAAATGTGTTGAACTAACGAAAGTTCACAACCTGGGGGATTTAGTCAAAACATTACAGCTCAATCCGACATACAGAGATTTTTCACGAATTTTTACAGTGAAGAACAAAAATCTGTTTTGGGACGACAACTTCCCCAAATCTTAATTCTCTCTCATTAGAGGTTATTCTTGGCACAAAAATCAAATAAAAAGGATAAGGAGAGGTTATTACAAAAGTAATAACTTCCAAGACTCAAGCAAACTATTGGGTTATCTCCCAAGAAGTACTTTTCTTTAACGCCTTTAAGTTAGGCACAAGAAGCAAGAATCAAGTATTTTCAAATGAAGAAGCATTGACATCAAATTTTGCTTTAAAAGGAGGAGCAAAAGGTAACTTCTCTCTCCTCACAGGGAAGTGTTCAATACCTTTTTTTGAATGGGAATTGATATTTAATGGTGCCTTCTTTCATATCAATGATGGCACCAACAGTTCTAAGAAAAGGTCTTCCCAAAGTAATAGGACAAGAAGCATTACATTAAACATCCAAAACATAGAAATCAACAGGGACATAGACATTGTTAACCATAATAAGAACATCATTAACACTCCCCATGAGTTTCTTCTTAGCATTATCATCAAGTGGGACATCTAAATAGCAATCTTCCAAAGGTGGCAAATCAAGCATTTCATAAATCTTTCTAGGCATAATAGAGGCACTAGAACCAAGGTCACATGAAGCTTTGAGATCAAAGTCATTCACTTGCATATTAATGATGGGTTCCCAACTATCTTGTACTTTCCTAGGAATAGAAGCTTTGTGTTTCAATTTTTCTTCCTTAATTTTAATGAGAGCATCTGTAATGTGTTTTGTAAAAGCCATATTCATAGTACTAGCATTAGGACTTCTAGCAAGCTTTTGTAGGAACATAATCACTTCAGAAATATTGCATCCATCAAGATCAAAATCAAACTTAGCATCACAGGTAGTAGATTTATTGGGTTTAGGCATTGTTGTAGGAGGAATGGGGAATTATTGTGGTTTACTAGCATCAGCATTGGTAGTGGTAACAGTACAAATACTATTGTTTCAAGCAATTTCATCCTCTCATTCCCACTTAGCATGCAACTTAGCTAACGGTCTAACATTTTCATCAATAGTAACTTGTATGGCATGAGTACCAGCAAAGGTACTTTCCAAGGTTTCAGGTCTAGCAGCCATCTTATTAATCAAAGAGGATTGAGCTTCAGACGAAGATGAAATATTTTTCTCAGCATTCAAAAATTTGGACTACAAACTAGGAATTTCCCTATTCAAATTCTCAAGTTGATGACTAATATTTTTCAAAATAGCAGATTGTTCTTTGATATCTACTTTCCCGAACACTTTTGCTATTGTTTTTCCTCTAAACTTGTGTGATTTGGGTACAACTAACATGGACCGACGCTGTTTTTAGCAGAATTACCTTGGTGTCTAGTTTTTGTGAAGAAAATCAACTATCAGGAAAAGTCCCGGAAAATATGCCAAAAATTATATTTCACCAGAAGACCCACGGAGCTAGAAGACGAGACGGAGAAGGGGCTGGGGGGCCCACACCCCTGCCAGGCGCGAGCCCACCTCTGGTCGCGCCTAGGGGGTGCAGCCACCCTAGGCACCCCATCGGCCTCCCTCTGTGCCTATAAGTTGCCTCTCGACCTAAAAATCGAGGGAGGTTTGATTGTTTTTCAGAAAGAGTTCCGCTCCATGCCACCACAAGAAACTAAGATTCGGATCCAGAAACTCTGTTCTGGCACCCTGCCGGGATGGGCAATTTGGAGAGGATCATCGCCATCGTCATCACCAACGCATCTTCATCAACCATCGATGTTTCCCTCATCCATGAGTGGGTAATCCCCCGCCATAGGCTTGGGGATGGTAGGGATTGGATGAGTTCTATCATGTAATCGAATAAGATTGTTAGGGCATAGTGCCTAGTATCTCTATTAGTGCTATTTGACTTTGTTGCAACTTGTTGTGCTTAATTCTTGTCACTAGGGCCCGAGTGCCATGATCTCAGATCTGAACTTATTATTGAATCATTATGATAGTATTGTTTGTGATCTTATCTGCAAGTTGTGTACACATATCATTGTTCAGATCCAAAGGCCCCAAAGTGACAATAATTGGGACAACCGGAGGGGATGGCTGTGGTATGAGGATCACATGTGTTCAAGGAGTGTTAATGCTTTGCTCCGGTGCTCTATTAAAAGGAGCATCTTAATTTCCAGTAGTTCCCTAGAGGCCTTGCTACCAGGGGCTGGCTGGACAGAAGATGTTGTGCAAGTTCTCATTGCGAGCACGTATGACTATATATGGAGCACATGCCTAAGATTGTTTAGTACTTGGATGCTTGTTATTATTTATCTACAATGCCCTAGATCTTGAAGTTACATGTTCAGACTTGTCCATGCAAAGCCCTTCCATCCATCCCTATGCCTACCGCACTCGAATCCCACTGTTACCGTTATTGTTAATATTCCTCCTATTTTACTATTGATGTTGCTTTGCTGTTGCTACTGCCAAACTATTGCTATTGATAATCTCCTGTGAGCAAGAACTATTTCCAGGTGCAGCTGAATTGACAACTCAGTTGTTAAGGCTTGCAAGTATTCTTTGGCTCCCCTTGTGTCGAATCAATAAATTGGGTAATACTACCCGTGAAGACTGTTGCGATCCCCTACACTTGTGGGTCATCAAGACTATTTTTTGGCGCCGTTGCCGGGGAGCATAGCTTTATTTGTAAGTTCACTTGGATCTAGTATTGTTCACTGCTACTCCTTTCATCATGGGAAAGTCTCGTGATGGAAAGTTCCCTATTTTACCATCCACTACAAGAAGAGGTACAGTCCTAAACACATATTTTGCTCTTGATTCACCGTCTGTTATAAGTAAGCTTGTCACACCACCACCACATACTCATGCTACACACACTACTACTACTGCTGAGTCTAAAACTGCTTTTGATGCTCATGATGTTACTTCTACTGTGCTTGATGCGAGTGGTTCATTAGATCCTTTCCTAGATGCTACTATGGCTAGTCTAGGAAATACTGAAACTCCTAGTGAAGACACTGTTACACATGTGAGATCACCTGAGTCTAGTGAGAGTTATGATATTAATGATGGTTACATTGAGTTCATTGATGAATTTGTTGAAGAGTGTCGAAACACACATGGTACTAGTGCTATTAAGAGTCTCATTGCTAGACGTACTATTATGCCTAAACTGTCCTCTGATCCTAAGTTTTCCACCTCTCCCATAGATATTAAAGATGAAGATTATGATTTCTCTCTTGATTTGTTCTATTTAGATAATTTTGAGAAAGAACCTTTCTGTGGGACTGAAAATGAGAGTGTTGTGGCTCATATGAATGAGCTTTCTACTATGAGTGCTTTATTCTCTGATGATTTTAAGATGCGCGAGTACTTTGTTACTAAGATCTTCCCTTTTTCACTAAAAGGAGAAGCTAGGGCTTGGTTTAATAGATTACCTCATGGTTACATTGATAGCCCTGATTGCTTGATTGCTTCTTTCTTCTAGAAATATTTTCCTCCCATTGCTAGACATGCTGCTTTGTAGAGAATTTTTGATTTTAAACAGGGAGAAGAAGAGAAATTGCCTGAGTCATGGGAAAGGTTTTGTGCCTTGATTCATGCACATCCTTGATGTCCATTACCTAAGAATGAGCTTCTTGATATTTATTATAATGGACTAACGGATGATTCTAGGACCTACCTAGATAGCTTTGCTAATTGTGTTTTTAGGAAAAGAACTCCTACAGATGCTGAAGAATTAATGGCTAAAATAAGCAAGAATTATGATGATTGGACTTCAACTGAGCTAAATACACATGAACCAGATGTTCCTGAACCAGTTCCAACACCAACACCAACACCAAAGAAGAGGGGAATTATTGCATTAAATGATGAAATGATGAAGGAAGCTAAGAAATGTCTAAGGGAGAAAGGTATTAGAGCTGAAGATGTGAAGAATCTACCTCCTATAGAAGAATTATGCAAGCCAATTCCCCACTCATCTACTATTGAGGTACACTCTCTCCAACACTTTGATGAAGGAGATATTCCCTATGGTAAGCCTCCTGATCAATGCTTAGAGGAACTTGACACATTTATTGTTAAACAAGGTAATTTTAATAAACAAGTTCAGAATCATTTATTAGAAAACTCTAGAGCTATTAAAGAGTTTAAACATATTGTGGAAAGAACTTATAATTATATTAAAATGCTTTGTAAACACTTTCAAATGGTTCAAAGCCAACTTGATCAACTTGCTAAGGTACAAAAGGATATGCTAGTTAATGCTTCAGGAGATAAACATGCTTATGGAATTAGAGCTAGGAGTGGTATAGCTACTCAAGATCCTTTATATCCTGAAGGACACCCTTAAAACAATTGAGCAGGATTCCCAACAAGGTGAGAGTAGTGGTAGTCCTCGTAAGAGAAAGAAAAAGAAACATAAAATATTTGAGGAACCACTCGAACCTGCCGTAGATCCTAATAGTATATCTGTCTCTGATGCTGAAACTGAGAGTGGTAATGATAAAAATAAGTCTCCTGATAAGGAGTAAGGTGAAGAAGAACCTGAGAAGCACACTAAGAACACTAGGAACACAAAGGAATATTTTATTGCTAATAAACATGGTAAGGAGAGAACCTTGGATGCAGAAACCTATGCCTTTTCCAGGTAAGAAACACAAGTAAAAGGAGGAAGAATACTACAACAAGTTTTGTGAGTGGATGAAACCTTTATTTTTGCAAATTCCTTTGATTGATGCTATTAAATTGCCTCCTTATTCAAAGTATATGAAGGATATTGTCTCTAATAAAAGGAAGATTCCTAATGAGGAGATTTCTACTTTGCTTGATAATTACTCCTTCAATGGTAAGGTTCCAAAGAAACTTTGTGATCCATGTATACCAACTATTCCTTGCTCTATTAAGAACAATTATGTTAGAACTGCTTTATGTGATTTGGGAGCTGGAGTTAGTGTTATGCCTTTTTCTCTCTACAAGAGACTCCAGCTATAAAAGTTGATACCAACGGATATATCTTTGCAAACGGCTGATAAGTCAAATACTATTCCTGTTGGTATATGTGAGGATGTTCCTGTTCAAGTGGCTCATAATTGCTTGGTTCTAACTGATTTTGTTGTGCTTGAAATGCCTGAAGATGATAATATGTCTATTATTCTTGGAAGACCTTTTCTTAATACTGCAGGTGCTGTCATTAATTGTAATCAAGGAAAAATAACATTCAATATTAATGACAAAGAGCATACTGTCTATTTCCCTAAGAAGGTTGCTAAGATCTATTGCCTGAATTCCATTGAAAATATTGAGAGTATCAAGGTTGGAGAAATATATTGTCTCATTCCACAAGAAAATTTTGAAACTATTATGATTGGGACCATTGCTATCAAGTATGAGGTAACATAATCACCTTGTGGAATGCAAAGTTTTGTTTCATGTAAGATTGTTTTGGTAACAAGACTTGATCAACCTTGTTAACAAAAGGATTTTAATGAACAAAATAATGTTTTCACTGTGGTTATACTTGCTTTCTTTTACTTTTTCTCCTTCCTAGTCTTTGTTTTATTTTGGTGGCTTTGGTTAGTTGTTTGCTTGTTAGTTTGTCTTAGAAGCTCCAGTAGTTTGGCTTTTGGTTTGTTTTTGCTTTTTCTGAAAAAACTGTTTCTGCGAGAAAATCAATTTTCATACCCTGAAAATTGGCCAAAAATAAAGTTTCCCGAAAAATCCTAGAAAATTCAAATAATTTTTTCCTCGAAAAAAGGGGCAGAGGGACACCTGAAGTGGCCCAGGGGGCCACCCAAGGCCACCACACCCATGGTAGGTGCAGCCTACCTGTGGGTGGCGCCTAGGGGGGGTCTGGCCCACCTGGGCCCCTTCAAGGTGCCCCCTCACAGCCATCGTCTTTCTCTCTCCCGAAAAACACCGGAAAACTTTCTCAAGCTCGAGTTCTTGATGTTCTTTGCTCGCGATTTTCGATCTCCTTGCCCAGCCCATCTTGGCTGCTGATTTTTGGAGGGATTGCTCCTTGGTATGTGCCTCCTCCACTTGTCCAATTAGATTTGTGATTGGCAGATTGTATCTTGAGTATTTTGCTGCTATAGGTGTCAGGTTGTTTGATCTTGCATGCTTGTTCTATGCTTAGAAACTTTATTTTGATGCATGTGTAGTCCTTTAGCATGTTCCTATAGTAGTTGCTCATCATTTATCAACTTGGAAATCACTTGGTTTGATGTTTGTCTAAAAAATTCAGAATAGAGTGGTCATTGTCACATCCCAAATTTTAGATTTGTTACTGCATAGCATACATGTCATTACATCATGAATATTATTGCAAAAATTCGGTTTGAAAAGGTTTTGGCAAAACAACTCACTTGCAATTGCATTTTGACACCTACACTTGAGTGCTCGATTTCTACAATGCTTCTATTAAAACATTATATTTTAGTTGTTTGGAAGGCACAGGTGCGTAGAGGGTTCCGTCACGAACCCGTAGCACTTTGAATCGCCTAAATCGGAGCTTCACAGCACATTCTATGACAATCTGAATTTTCAGCTTGTTTATAGACAGTTCAGACACAGAAAATTCAGTTAGGAAATGTTCAGGAAAAAGAAAAAAAGAAAAATCAAAAAAAGGGAAACAATGCCGGCGCAGCCAGCCCGCCCGTGGCGCAGCCAGCCCGCCCGTGGCCCAGCCGGCCCAGCCGGGGCCTACCAGGGCTGCGAGACCGCTGCAGCAGCAGCAGCGCGCGCGGCAAGTAGTAGGCGCCGATGCCGCCTTGACAGTCGCTGACGAGCGGGCCCTGCCCGTCAGCCTCCGCGCGTCACTACCGCATGGGCCCCACGCGTCAGTTCTTCCCCAGGAACGTACTCTCCTCAAACTCGTTGTCTACTCCGATTCTTCCGGATTCGGGTCGATTTTGAACTGTTTTTCACCTGGGATTTGCCCCATATTAATCCCTACTTTCTCCTCTACGAACCCCCCCCCCCCAAACCACCTCCTAAGCCGCCGCCATCACCGAGCAATTTCTCGCCGGAGTTGCGAGCCGCCGCCGCCATTGAGCTTGGTAAGAGCTCGGCCGACGCCGACCCGCCGCCTCGTCCGCTCATCGACGACCGCCACCGTCCCCTGACCCCTTTCCCCTCCTCGCTGCAGGCCCAGACGCCGCCCGCGAGCACGCCGGAGCGCGCCACCGCTGCCGACCGCTCTAGCCACCCGTCGCCGCCGCATGCAGATGCGCCAGCCGCCACCGCCATCCCCACGAGCTCCGCCGCCTCGCCCCGCACACCGTCGCAACGATAGCCGCCGCCGGAGACCGCCCGAGCGCTGCCGCCGACGTCGCCGAACCACCCCGCCGCCAGTGACCGCTGGTGAGCACGCCACCCCTCCCCTCTGCCCTTTCGATCTGGATCCAACGGACCGTTGACTGGTTGGTCAGGGCGCTGACTAGTCAAAGTTTGACTGAGAATTTTAATTTGATTTATTTTAGCAGAAATTAGATGGATATTGTAAAATCGATAGAAAATAATCTACTGGGCCAAAAATTGCAAATAAAATATGTATGGATTCAGTGTTTCACGTAGAATATTTCTGTACAGTTGTTTTGCATTTTTGCAGCAAGGATCTGTCTTGATTAATTAAATAGTTTAATGTCCTTTTTAGAGTATTAAATTCATAGTAAAAGTTCTACAACTCCAAAAATTGCAAATAAGATGTCCCTGGAATCAGTAGAACAAGAGGAATCGTCTAGTGAATTAAAAAGGTAGACTTACAGTACTGGAATTGCAGAATCTATAAAAAGGCTTACTGGAGTATTATAATTACATAGGAAATTTTATAAATCCTTTCTGAGTGATTCCAGTTGGTAATGGTTCTATTTTAGGTTGCCTACATAGTGAATATTTTTCCAATATTTTACAAACAGTTTAATAGCAGTGGCTAAATAATTGGGTTATAGCTCAATTGTTGGTCATTTAAAATTGCATCCTTTTTTTCTATGCACTTAAAATATTTTCCATGCATGCATACAGTAGGTATACTGAATAAGATTGTATAAACCTACTGTAGCATTGTTCAACTCGTCATGCATGCATCTTGCATTGTCATGTGTGTATATGATTGCGTTTGGTTTGTTTATGTGATTGCAATTGTATCGTGTAGATTGTGACAAGTGCAACGCTTGCTCGTGTGAGGATTGTTCGTTCGACCGCTATAGCCAAGGCAAGTAGATGCTAATTGTTCATGATTATTGTCCTACTATTTTCAATGCATTGTCGTGTATTTTGTAGATGCATGTGTAGGAAAGTACTATCGCTATGCTATGTCCTACTATGTGGTAGGGATTTCCTGTAGATGAGCCACCGTTGGTAGATGTGCTTAGCCATGCTATTATGAACAAGGGCTGGGTTACATCACTGAAGGTTGTTTCTAAATGTGTTGGTTTGCAAAAACTAAAAATAACTTAATTAATGAATCTCCTGGGTGTGATGGGATTGATATTTTTTTGTGGTATCATTGCGGAAAGGCACCCAGGTATCAAGAGAAAATGATTGGCTTCTTTATTTGTAGCTTACATGTACAACCATCTGCCAATAATGGAATGGGTGGTTGGTTGGACTCAGTAGGTTATGGTAACTCGAACCCACGTATCCAGAGATGTAGAATTTTGGTAGGTTGGACCGGTGCGTGTCGGGTTTGGGGAGCTACTTCCTGAACGGTCCCTTCTTGGACTTCTCCCTATCATCACCCAATATGAGAGTGGTGGTACGAGCTGGGCTGGCCAAGTCACATGGGTAAAGTGTACTAACCCCTGCAGGGTGTATAAACTAATCGATTAGCCGTGTCCCCAGTTATGGACATCTGAGTTGCTTGATATTGATTTCATGACATGTTTCTCGCTCATTCCAATTTCCTAATTGCTTTAATGTTGATGGGTTAACTTAATTAGGATCTTTTCAAAGAAAATCGAAAACTGTTAAGAAAGTAGGACAAAGGTATTTGCAAATGCAAGCTAGCCACAGCTCCACTTGCCAAAATATGCATGTAGATGTAAGTTCTATTGTCTCCTTTAATAGCTCTACTTGCCATACATTCCATGTATTGACCCTTCGGGGCTGCTATGTTTCATGTTGCAGGATATTCAGATTCTGAGTGATCGTTTTAGGCCACAGTACTCCACTCGGCACTTGTTCACTTGTGGGCAATTTGAAGAATGGAGGTTTTATTCTATTTATGTTGCTACTTGAATAAGTTGAGCTAAGCCTTTATTGTAATAATGATACTCTGGATCTTCGTTATTTATGATACACGGATATTTTGCTATGTTATTTATCTTTATTCTATTGTGAGCCAATGAAGCGATCCAAGGATTTGCATGTCACATAGGAGCTACGGTCTTTTCAGAACCGTAGTGTTACAAGATGGTATCAGAGCCCGTGTGTCGACTGTAGGATCGTGACCTAGGTTTGGGTTAGGAAGCCATAGAATTATTAAAGCTTATATTAACTCTGTCTTTTAAATTATGCCTTTCACTCTCGTAAATCTTTACCATATGCTATTCTCACACTTTCCTATTTTAATTGATAGATGGGAGAAGTCAGGACTGAGTATGCAACGATGGAGTCACCAAGGCCCTTTGCAAGACAGTTGGCACAACTCTCGCAGCCATTGGGATTGCCACTGCTCATGTTCAAGGGAAGAAGGCTATACACCTATGGATATGGCGAGGACGCCTGGTAGATCACCACTTTCATCTTCAGGGATGCCGCCTTGCCAAACCCTATGCATCTGGTCTACACCAAGACATATTGCAACTGGGGGCTTGGAATAAACTTGGCCCTGCATGAAGCCCTGTCACGCTAGTGCCATCTTGTCCGACACCTACTGCCAGAAGACTCACCCTAACGTGACTATGGAAGGCGTGATGAGAATGGGAACTTTGTGGTTACCCCGGGCGACAGGAACAACATGCCGCCCCGTCGGAGGCACATAGAGGATATGGAGAGGGAGAATGGAGCTCTAGCTGAGAAAGTGATGATGGTAAAGGAGATAGCAGATTTTGCCAGCAACGGTATGGTGGTCCAGGGACAGGAGATTGAGACCTTGCATGAAGTTGTGGATGTTCTTAACCATGCAATGATAGGCAGGGATGCAACCATAGCACAGCTTAATGGGACCGTGCAGGAAAACGATCAAGCAATGCAACATCTGCAAAGGAACCGTCCAGGAAAGGGACCAGACTATTGCTGATATGGCAGCCCAGATTGCCGCTCTCCAAGCACAGTTGAATCCACCCCCTGATGGCAATAATGGAGATGATGGCAACAATGATGATGATGATGGTGGGAACGATGATGATGATGAGGACGATGATGATGATGATGGAGATGATGATGGTGGAGGAGATGAAGCTGTTGCAGCTGCAGGTAGAGGATGAAGAAGAAGAGGCGGATTCAGAAAATGTGGAATTTGAGGTCTCAAGTGATGACTCGGGAGAGGTGTATACTCCGCCGCCATGGTTGGTTCATGGACAGAAGCGCCAACGCATGAGTGCAAGTACCTATTGCAACCTCTTCATGAAGTAGATAGATGCCCACCAATTAGTCTTCGTTAGGATACATCGTTGGATTAAGTCTCGATCAATGTAAAACTTATTTACTGTTAGTTTAAAGTGTTTAGTTGCTCCTATGTGTACTCCAAAGTTCCAGGATTATTTGTGCAAATTTTATAGAAGAGTTATGACAAGTTTTGGTTGATATCCGAGTTTTTCCCGATGCAGTTTTTCTGCTGACCCAGCTGTACTGTATGATTTTTCATATTTTATTGGTAACTGGAAAAAATCTTAAAAAATAGGGTTTAGTTCTAAACTCTCTGTACTGTATACACACAAATCAGAAAAAATTCTTGACTAGTTTAAGTCAGGTAGAAAAATTCTTGAACACTGCTGGACTATTCTGGCAGATTCCTGTTTTAATGCTTTGTTGGCCAATTTATGTTGATAACTGTTGCCAACGCTTCTAAAACTATTTCAGTAGATATATACTTCTAGGATAACCCCTGGAACATTTCTGGATCATTTGTTTGCGGATGTGTTGCTTTCTCATGTTTGTCTGTGATTGCCTTGTTGTTGTTTGATCATAATGCATGGGTAGAATCCTATTTTCGTAATTGATTCTTTCTAAGCTTACATGTGCTGAACCGCAGATGCCTCCCTGCCGTCAACCTACTGAGTTGGAGCAACTTATGGCGGCTCAGGCACAGCTAACCCAGGTGATGACCCAATTCATAGAAGCTCAGAATAACAACAACAACACCAACAACAACACCAACAACAACAACAACAATGGGAACAACAATGGGAACAACCAGCCCCAGGGGGATGCACTTACAAGGTTCCTGAGGCTAAGGCCAGCGAAGTTCTCTACTGCAACGAAGCTGATGGTTGCTCTCGAATGGTTGCGTTCAGTGAATAAGGATCTGGTAACTGTTGGGTGCATGGATGCTGAGAAGGTAAGATTTGCCGCTCACCTACTAGAGGGACCAGCCGCTTCGTGGTGGGACACTTTTTAGATCACCCACCCGTTGGACACTGTGACTTTGGCAATGTTTGAGGAAGGTTTCAGGACCAACCACGTTCCTTCAGGAGTTCTGAGCCTGAAGAGGAAGGAGTTTTGCAACTTGCGCCAAACCAACCGCACCGTGGCTGAATATATTGAGGAGTTCAACAAACTGTCACGATATGCCCCTGAGGATGTTGACACTAATGCCAAAAGGAGAGAGGTTCCTGGATGGCCTCAGCGATGAGCTTTCAGTGCAGCTGCTAGTGGTTTATTGTCCCACTTTCCAGGAGCTTATGGACAAGGCCAGAATCTTGGAAGGGAAGCACAAGCAGGTGGAAAACCGCAAGAGAAAGAGCAATAATCACCACTCTGGCTCTCACCACAAGTCTCGCACTTCTTATGATGGATACTCCAAGCATGGGGGAAGTGACCATGGGCGCCATGGAAGCCATGACCGCCACAGCCATGGAAGCGATGGACATCGCCATGAGAGCCACAAGAGCAACCACCACAGCCACAAGGGAGGACACACTCACCATTTTGGAGGACACAATGGACATGACCGCAACCATGATCATAACTTTGTGAAGAAGGACCTGAGTGAGGTGACCTGCTTCAAGTGCGGCCAGAAGGGACATTATGTAGATAACTGTCCGGAGAAGAAGGGAATGAAGCCAGGCAACAACCAGAAGGCCACGGTGAACCACATGAATGTGGAGGAGATCCCAGATGAGCCTAAGCTTGTGGTTGGTAAGTTTCCAATCAACACTCACCCTGCACTTATACTTTTCGATACTGGTGCATCGCATTCATTTATATCAAGGGCGTTTATGGATAAGTATAAGCTACCCATGGAGTCTCTAAAAGGGTCTATTAGAGTAAGCTCACCTGGAGGGGATATGATAGCTAGCGCGGGATGCCGCGACTTAACTGTGAGGATTGGAGCACACAATTTCATTGCACATCTGGTAATATTGGAGTCACAAGGTTTAGATGTAATATTAGGCATGGATTGGATGTCTATGCATGAGGGACACATAGATTATGCACAGCGAGCGGTTTCGCTCAAAACCCCGGATGGTAAGAGAATTAGGTTCAAGTCGTGGGTGCAACCAGGAAGGTGTAAGCTGAATTCTCTTAAGGGGGTTAGCATGGATACTGTGCCTGTGATAAAGGAGTACCCCGACATGTTTCCGGAGGAGCTGCCAGGGATGCCACCTGACAGGGATGTGGAGTTTCTCATTGATCTGATGTCGAGAACAGGACTATAGCAAATAGACCATATAAGATGGATGTGGATGAGCTGAAGGAATTAAAGAAACAGCTAAAGGAGCAGTTGGACAAGGGATTTATTCAGCCTAGTTCATCGTCATGGGGTGCACCTGTTCTATTTGTGGAGAAGAAGGACATCAGCAAGAGGTTAGTGGTGGACTATCACTCGCTGAATGAAGTGACCATCAAGAACAAATACCCCCTGCCAAACATAAATGATTTGTTTGATCAACTGGAAAGAGCAAAGGTGTTTAGCAAAATTGGTCCTCGATCGGGCTATTTCCAATTGAAGATCCGGGAGGAGGACATACCAAAAACTGCTTTCACCACTAGGTATGGTTTATATGAGTATACGGTTATGTCTTTTGGACTAACGAATGCTCCGGCATATTTCATGACCATGATGAACAAGGTGTTTATGGAGTACTTGGACAAGTTCATGGTTGTGTTCATCGATGACATACTGATATATTCCAAGGACGATGCTGAGCATGAGAGACATCTGTGACTGATTATGGAGAAGCTGAGGGAACATAAGCTATATGCCAAATTCAGCAAGTGTGAATTTTGGCTTAACACTATTGGATTTCTTGGGCACATTGTATCGGGAGAAGGAGTCACTATGGATCCAAGCAAAGTGACGACAGTAACTGAGTGGGAAGCGCCCAAAAATGTGGGCGATATTCGGAGCTTTTTGGGACTTGCTGGATATTACAGGAGGTTCATAGAAAATTTCTCCAAGATTGCTAAGCCGATGACGGAACTTCTGAAGAAGGAGAGGAAGTTTGAGTGGACAGATGTGTGTGAAGCTAGCATTCAGGAACTAAAGCGTAAACTAGTGACCGCACCTGTTCTGTGTTTACCTGATCTTCAGAAGGATTTCCAAGTGTACTGTGATGCTTCTCGCAAGGGACTTGGGAAGTGTGCTGATGCAAGATGGGAGAGTGGTGTCATATGCCTCACGGCAACTTAAACACCATGAGAGGAATTGCCCCACGCATGACTTGGAATTAGCATCAGTTGTGCATGCGCTCAAGGTATGGAGGCACTACCTAATGGGAAAACACTGCGATGTGTACACCGACCACAAGAGCCTGAAGTACATATTTACACAGAAGGAACTGAACATGAGGCAAATGAGATGGTTGGATCTTATTAAGGATTATGATATGAATTTGCAATACCACCTAGGAAAAGCCAATGTAGTAGAAGATGCTCTAAGCCGGAAGGTCTATGCCAATGGATTGACTGTTGGGGAATTGCCCGAGGATTTGTGCAAGCAATTCAAGGAGCTTAGACTATAGGTAGTGTCAGAAGGATATTTGGCAGCAATGGAAGTCCAACCAACGCTCCAGGACATGATCAGGAAGGCTCAAGTAGGAGACAAGGAGATAGAGGAGATAAAGGAAAAGATGAAGGAGAATAGAGAAAACGAAATTCGCGAGGATGAGCAAGGAACCTTGTGGTATGGAGATCGTTTGTGTGTGCCCAACGACCCGGAGATAAGGAAGCTAATTCTGTAGGAAGCTCATGACTCGCCATACTACATACATCCGGGCAATACAAAGATGTATATGGATCTAAAGGACAGATTTTGGTGGAACAACATGAAGGGAGACATCGCCAAGCATATTGCACTATGTGATGTATGCAGCCGAGTGAAGGCGGAACACCAGAAGCCAGCAGGATTGCTATAGCCATTGCCCATGCCGGATTGGAAATGGGATAGAGTGGGAATGGATTTTATCATAGGATTGCCCAGGACCAGGTCGGGATACGACTCTATTTGGGTAGTAGTCGACCATTTGACCAAGGTAGCCCACTTTATACCGGTGAAGACAACCTACACGAGTGCAAGGTTAGCCAAGATTTATATGGACAGGATTGTGTGCCTACATGGAGTTCCTAAGAGCATTGTATCAGATAGAGGCACCCAATTTACATCGCACTTTTGGCGCCAGCTGCACGAGTCATTGGTAACTAGGTTGGAGTTTAGCACAGCGTTCCACCCTAAGACTGATGGACAGACCGAGAGGGTAAATCAGATTTTGGAGGATATGTTGAGAGCTTGCGCTTTGGCTCATGGTTGTAGTTGGTATCAGATTTTGCTGTATGCTGAGTTTTCCTACAACAATAGCTACCAAACCAGCATCAAGACGTCGCCGTTTGATGTGCTATATGGGAAAAGATGCCGGACACCATTGCTATGGGATGGAGTAGGATAGCGTCAGCTATTTGGACCTGATTTGATCAAGGACGCCGAGGAGAAGGTTGCTTTGATTAGGGACAGACTGAAGGTAGCACAGTCAAGGCAGAAGAGCTACGCTGACGCCAAGCGCAAGGAAGTGGTGTATGAGATAGGTGATAGAGCATACCTCAGAGTGTCGCCACTGCGTGGAGTTAAGAGGTTTGGAATCAAGGGTAAGCTGGCACCTCAGTTTATAGGACCATACCGGGTCTTAGCGCGCAAAGGAGAGGTTGCATATCAGTTGGAATTGCCAAAGGCTCTGCCCGCCGTCCACAATGTGTTCCACGTGTCCCATCTGAAGAAGTGCCATCCGGAGATGGTGGATACACCATTGAGAGACACGGTGCCACTAGAGGAGGTTCAGCTTGAGAGTGACTTGACCTACGAGGAGAAGCCGGTCAAGATACTGGAGATAGCGGAGAGGATTACCCGTACCAAGATGATCAGGTTTTGCAAGGTGCAATGGAGCCACCACACCGAAGAGGAAGCCACTTGGGAGCGTGAGGATGACATCCGAGAGGACCACCCACACCTATTTGCTAGCCACGCCAAATCTCGGGGACAAGATTCATATTAAGGGGGTTAGTCTTGTCACATCCCAAATTTTAGATTTGGTACTGCATAGCATACATGTCATTACATCATGAATATCATTGCAAAAATTCGGTTTGAAAAGGTTTTGGCAAAACAACTCACTTGCAATTGCATTTTGACACCTACACTTGAGTGCTCGGTTTCTACCATGCTTTTGTTAAAACATTACATTTTAGTTGTTTGGAAGGCACAGGTGCGTAGAGGGTTCCGTCACGAACCCGTAGCACTTTGAATCGCCTAAATCGGAGCTTCACAGCAAATTCTATGACAATCTGAATTTTCAGCTTGTTTATAGACAGTTCAGACACAGAAAATTCAGTTAGGAAATGTTCAGGAAAAAGAAAAAAAGAAAAATAAAAAAAAAAGAAACAGCACCGGCGCAGCCAGCCCTCCCGTGGCCCAGCCGGCCCAGCCGGGGCCTGCCAGGGCTGCGAGACCGCAGCAGCAGCAGCAGCGCGCGCGCGGCAAGTAGTAGGCTCCGCTGCCGCCTTGCCATCCGCTGACGAGCGGGCCCCGCCCGTCAGCCTCTGCGCGTCACTACCGCATGGGCCCCACGCGTCGGTTCTTCCCCAGGAACGTACTCTCCTCAAACTCGCTGTCTACTCCGATTCTTCCGGATTCGGGTCGATTTCGAACTGTTTTTCACCTGGCATTTGCCCCATATCAATCCCTACTTTCTTCTCTACGAACCCCCCCCCCCCCAAACCGCCTCCTAAGCCACCGCCATCACCGAGCAATTGCTCGCCGGAGTCGCGAGCCACCGCCGCCATTGATCTCGATAAGAGCTCGGTCGATGCCGACCTGCCACCTCGTCCGCTCACCGACGATCGCCACCGTCCCCTGACCCCTTTCCCCTCCTCGCTGCAGGCCCAGACGCCGCCCGCGAGCACGCCGGAGCGCGCCACCGCCGCCGACCGCTCCAGCCACCCGCCGCCGCCCGCGTATGCGCCAGCCGCCGCCGCCATCCCCACGAGCTCCGCCGCCTCGCCCCGCACGCCGTCGCACCGACCGCCGCCGTCGGAGACCACTCGAGCGCCGCCGCCGACATCGCCGAACCACCCCGCCGCCAGTGACCGCCGGTGAGCACGCCACCCCTCCCCTCTGCCCTTCGATCTGGATCCAATGGACCGTTGACTGGCTGGTCAGGGCGCTGACTAGTCAGCGCCACGTCAGCATAGTCAAGCCAGTCAAAGTTTGACTGAGAATTTTAATTCGATTTATTTTAGTAGAAATTAGATGGATATTGTAAAATCGATAGAAAATAATCTACTGGTCCAAAAATTGCAAATAAAATAATGTATAGATTCAGTGTTTCACGTAGAATATTGCTGTACAGTTGTTTTACATTTTTGTAGCAAGGATCTGTCTTGATTAATTAAATAGTTTAATGTCCTTTTTAGAGTATTAAATTCATAGTAAAAGTTCTACAACTCCAAAAATTGCAAATAAGATGTTCCTGGAATCGGTAGAACAAGTGGAATATTTTAGTTAATTAAAAAGGTAGACTTACAGTACTGGAATTGCAGAATCTATAAAAAGGCTTACTGGAGTATTATAATTACCTAGGAAATTCTATAAATCCTTTTTGAGTGATTCCAGTTGGTACTGGTTCTATTTTAGGTTGCCTACACATTGGATATTTTTCCAAGATTTTACAAATAGTTTAATAGCAATGGCTAAATAATTGGGTTATAGCTCAATTGTTGGTCATTTAAAATTGCATGCTTTGTTTTCTATGCACTTAAAATATTTTCCATGCATGCATACAGTACCTACTGAATAAGATTGTATAAAGCTATTATAGCATTGTTCAACTCGTCATGCATGCATCTTGCATTGTCATGTGTGTATATGATTGTGTTTGGTTTGTTTATGTGATTGCAATTGTATCGTGTAGATTGTGACGAGTGCAACTCTTGCTCGTGTGAGGATTGTTCATTCGACCGCTACAGCCAAGGCAAGTAGATGCTAATTGTTTATGATTATTGTCCTACTAATTTCAATGCATTGTCGTGTATTTTTTAGATGCATGTGTAGGAAAGTACTATCGCTATGCTATGTCTTACTATGTGGTAGGGATTTCCTGTTGATGAGCCACCGTTGGTAGATGTGCTTAGCCATGCTATTCTGAACAAGGGCTGGGTTACATCACTGAAGGTTGTTGCTAAATGTGTTGGTTTGCGAAAACTAAAAACAACTTAATCAATGAATCTCCTGGGTGTGATGGGATTGATATTTTTTGGTGGTATCATTGCGGAAAGGCACCCAGGTATCAAGAGAAAATGATTGGCTTCTTTATTTTGTAGCTTACGTGTATGACCATGTGCCAATAATGGAATGGGAGGTTGGTTGGACTCAGTAGGTTGTGGTAACTCGAACCCACGTATCCCTTGAGATGTAGAATTTTGGTAGGTTGGACCGGTGCGTGTCGGGTTTGGGGAGCTACTTCCCGAACGGTCCCTTCTTGGACTTCTCCCTATCATCACCCAATATGAGAGTGGTGGTATGAGCTGGGCTGGCCAAATCATGTGGGTAAAGTGTACGAACCCCTGCAGGGTGTATAAACTAATTGATTAGCCGTGTCCCCAGTTATGGACATCTGAGTTGCTTGATATTGATTTCATGACATGTTTCTCGCTCATTCCAATTTCCTAATTGCTTTAATGTTGATGGGTTAACTTAATTGGGATCTTTTCAAAGAAAAACAAAAACTGTTTAAGAAAGTAGGACAAAGGTATTTGCAAATGCAAGCTAGCCACAGCTCCACTTGCCAAAATATGCATGTAGATGTTAGTTCTATTGTCTCCTTTAATAGCTCTAATTGCCATACATTCCATGTATTGACCCTTCGGGGATGCTACGTTTCATGTTGCAGGATATTCAAATTCTGAGTGATCGTTTTAGGCCACGGTACTCCACTCGGCACTTGTTCACTTGTGGGCAATTTGAAGAATGGAGGTTTTATTCTATTTATGTTGCTACTTGAATAAGTTGAGCTAGCCTTGAGCTAAGCCTTTATTGTAATAATGATACTCTGGATCTTTGTTATTTATGATACACGGATATTTTGCTATGTTATTCATCTTTATTCTATTGTGAGCCAATGAACCGATCCAGGGATTGGCATGTCACATAGAAGCTACGGTCTTTTCAAAACCGTAGTGTTACAGCCATGGACAACCACACATTTGGAGAGATATTTGAGAGTGATGCACCTAGAAAGACAAGGCCTTCAAGATCATCCTACCGTGATAGGCCCTCATATAATGAGGATCTCATCACTCCGCGATTCGGCGACGAGGGAGATGAGCGGGATGTGCACCCCTCCGCTTTTTCTTGCCAAACCTTCTTGCGGGCTACTGGGATTTTTGATGATTTTATGACCTTGGTTTGGAGGGCTGGTCTAACAAGTCTTATGCAGGATGAGAGCGTGCAATATGCTACGCTCACTAAAACATTTGTGGAGATCTTCTCCTTCACTAACAGCATGTTCAATCTCGATGTTTCTTTCAAAGTTTATGGCAGGTCTTACCATATGTCATTGAAGAAATTTTGTGAAGCTCTAGGACTTGGTATAGGCGGCTCAGAAAAGAAGATTCCAGCTCAACCCGCAAATTTTTTGGAGCTCTATCGCAGAATAACCAATGATGATAACCGTAGAGCTCAATGGGGAAAGATAAGAAACATTCAGCTTCCAGCCATCAGGTACTTCACTTACTATCTTGCCACTAATATCCTTGGTAGGGAGAACACTAGTAATATTTCCAGCTATCATTTGGCTTTCTTAGCTGATGCGCTCAAAAATGAAACTAAGTATAATCTTGGTTCTCTCATTGCTCGTCGCTTAACTGCTAAGGGACCCATTTATGGAGTAATTATTGCTATGCGTGTTGCTACTTCCTTGGACATTGATGTTGATCCAAATGATATAGTTTTGGCTCCTCATAGGCTTGATCTTGCTGCCATGAAGGTGCACCACTTTGTCACCACTAGCTCTACCCTTGAGAACTTGGTCTATAAAATGTTGTTTATTGACGGGGATGAGAGAGAGATCCCTCTACCCCAAACCACTTTGTTCAGTATTTCGCAGGGACCTTTGTCACGCTCCAAGGAGGAGATGGATGAGAAGCTGCTCTCTATTACCTTCCACGGGCACTATCAGGAGGAAGCTCCCTCATATTACCCCGTTGTACACTACACAGGGGAGTCCTCGAGCTCGTACCAGGACGTGGGAGCCTCCTCGTCATACTACGGAGGTGCACCTACTTGGGCACCATGTGATTGAGCCCCACTTAGGCAAAAAGCCTAAGCTTGGGGGGAGGTATACCGACATCACACTCATCTATATATCATGTTCGGTCGATTCTTTGTATATCCATCGTTTGGCTTTCTTGTTGGTTTTTGGTGCTGCTTTCTTAAAACTCAAAAATACCAAAAATATTTTTGTTGTTTCTCTTGGTTTGTTTCTTTGCTTTGGTTTGCCTTAAAAGAAAAATCCAAAAAGATTTTGCTTTGTTTGGTTTGTTTTTGCTTTGCTTGTTTGTGCTTTGTTGGCTTGTTTCAAAAATCGAAAACACCAAAAATATGTGTTGTTCTTCTTTGGTTTTGTGAGTTCTTTGCAGGCTTCAGCCGTCCTCAGTGGATTTTGGTTTCATGTTACTATTCAAGTCACACAAGTGAAGGGCAATAATGAAGATTAAGACAACTCGAGGTGTTATAAGAGGCTGGTAACGAACTCTATTTTATTTTCATTTTTGTACATATACGCATCATTGTGAGCATGCTTAGTCTGTTCATTGTAAGGTGTATGTTACTAATGTATGCTTAGTAGTTCTTGCTTGTCTATGATTAGCTCCATCCTGCTAATAGTTTGTAGCATGTCATATGAATGTTCGCTTGCATTGTTTTATTCATATTTTGGTATGATATTGTGGTATCCTCCTCTGGAAGTTTCATGTGAATCGACTTGCAACATGCTCACGCATGCATATGACTAAAAAATAGTCAGTAAGCCTCGATGATTTATTTTGCCTCGGAGTTCTAGTATCACTTTCATGCCATAATTAGTCCTGTTTGTTGCAAGCATGATTATGACAATTATTGCTCTCTCGGTTGTCGCTCCCTCTCTTTTGCTAGCCTTCACTTGCACTGAGTATGCGATATCCTGTGCTTCCAACTCCCCAAAACCAATATTGCCAACTGTGTCCACCATACCTACCTATTAGCATTGTTTGCTATTTAGTGCATATTCAATATGCCTTGTTTTCTTCCAAATAAAATGTTTGTCTATTTTGAGAAAGTTAGTTAGTAAAGCTCTCACGAACTTGATGAGACACTTTATTCCTTGCACTTAATAATCCTGAACCATTGTGACTTATCCATGAAATTTATATGCTTGCAAATTATATGCTGGGAGTCAGCAGAACCGTGCTGTTGTGGGGAACGCTTTCAACACTTTTTGGATATCCTATCCAGTTGATACTTTGCTCTTTTGTTAACGGATGTCAACAATGTGAAATAAAAGGGGAGCTTGTGAGTTCATGGAGTCTATACATTGTGTTAGAGAAACATCTGGCCGCTATCCTAAGCCATGCCTAATCATGGTGGAAACTTGCAGCATCACCATAATGAGCATTCTGTGAAGCATCCTCAATAAAAAGCTATGCATATAGTAAATAAAAAGATTGCTGAGATGCTCATTGTCTCCTTGCCTTGTCATTTTAATCACGGGATAACTCCTGTATCATGTGCAAGGGGTAACCCGTTGGCGGTTCTCTATGATATTCATGTATTTATAATGACAAGAACTTACAGGTAACCAAAGTTGAGTAGCATGCGGAGCGACCCTTGTACTCAAGGGACTTGGGATTTCTAGTTTATGGTCTGTCAAGCATATAACTCAGATTGGACCTCACTTTCACCTTAACCACATTAAGATGCCTATGATAGGGGCAATGAGAGCTCAAAGCTAATGAGTACCTTCCTTTCAACATTGGGAAGCCTTTCAAACTTTTCAAAACCATTTTCACTCCCTTGTTGAGTCACCACTTATTCTATGAGCACCTTCTTGAGAGCATAGTTGTCATTCATGTGTTTGTCTCAAAACTTGGTTAATTATGTCATGAATTTGATGCTTGTATCTCTAATATCTTTACTTCTAGTCTTCACTTGAACTTCAGAGGTGCCTTGGCATTTATATTATGCTCTACAAACAAAGGCAAGCGAGATACCACTCTATCATACCTTACTATGAGCATTGCAATGTTGCTTATGTTTATGTTTCATGCTACTTATTATTATTGAGTTGTTTTCTCTTCATAGCTTGCAATGACTATCGAGTAGACTTAGTGCATACTTCTTGTTATGAATGTTTTAAGCATCTACTCATGTGCTGAGAATATATACATCATATGAAGCAGATGTGTTCGTGAAAGTTCTTTTATCAAACTCAGTTTTTCAACTGAATTGATTGAGGACAAGCAATAAGCTAATCTTGTTGTTATTTGATACGTCCAAAACGTATCTACTTTCCCGAACACTTCTCCTCTAAACTTGGGTGATTTGGATACAACTAACATGGACTGACGCTATTTTTAGCAGAATTACCTTGGTGTCTAGTTTTGTGCATAAAATCAACTATCAGTAAAAATCCCGGAAAATATGCCAAAAATTATATTTCACCAGAAGACCCACGGAGCCAGAAGACGAGACGGAGAAGGGGCCTGTGGGCCCACACCCCTACCAGGCGCAGGCCCACCTCTGGTTGCGCCTAGGGGGTGCAACCACCCCAGGCACCCCCTCGGCCTCCCTTTGTGCCTATAAGTTGCCTCTTGACCTAAAAACCGAGGGGGGTTCGATAGTTTTATAGAAAGAGTTTCGTTCCACCGCCGCCACCAGAAACCAAGATTCGGATCCAGAAAATCAATTTTGGCACCCTGCCGGGACGGGCAAATTGGAGAGGATCACCGCCGTCGTCATCACCAACGCATCTCCATCAACCATCGATGTTTCCGTCATCCATGAGTGAGTAATCCCCCGCTTTAGGCTTGGGGATGGTAGGGATTGGATGAGCTCTATCATATAATCGAATAAGACTGTTAGGGCATAGTGCCTAGTATCTCTATTAGTGCTATTTGACTTTGTTGCAACTTGTTGTGCTTAATGCTTGTCACTAGGGCCCGAGTGCCATGATCTAAGATCTGAACTTATTATTGAATCATTATGATAGTATTGTTTGTGATCTTATCTGCAAGTTGTGTACACATATCATTGTCCAGATCCAAAGGCCCCAAAGTGACAATAATTGGGACAACCGGAGGGGATGACTGTGGTATGAGGATCACATGTGTTCATGGAGTGTTACTGCTTTGCTCCGGTGCTCTATTAAAAGGAGCACCTTAATTGCCAGTAGTTCCCTAGAGGCCCCGCTGCCACGGGCTAGCTGGACAAAAGATGTTGTGCAAGTTCTCATTGCGAGCACGTATGACTATATATGGAGCACATGCCTATGATTGTTTAGTACTTGGATGCTTGTTATTATTTATCTGCAATGCCCTAGATATTTAAGTTATATGTTTAGACTCGTCCATGCAACGCATGTCCATCCATCCCTATGCCTACCGCACTTGAATCCCATTGTTACCGTTATTGTTACTATTGCTCATGTTTTACTGTTGCTGTTGCTTTGTTGTTGCTACTACCAAACTGTTGCTACTGATAATCTTCTGTGAGCAAGAACTATTTCTAGGTGCAGCTGAATTGACAACTCAGTTGTTAAGGGTTGCAAGTATTCTTTGGCTCCCCTTGTGTCGAATCAATAAATTGGGTAATACTATCCGCGAAGACTGTTGCGATCCCCTACACTTGTGGGTCATCATTCTTTCATAGTTTTAGTGAATATTTTGTTTTGCTCATATTGCATTTGCATGAAGTTTTTAGTGGATCTTTCAACTTCTTGAATCCTATCTTCACTAGGCATTCCGGATCTACCATGATAAGTATTGCCATTATTAGAAGGATAAGGCCTATAGTTATTATTACCATAAGCATTGTTGCCAAAATTATTATTCCTAATGAAGTTCACATCAACTTGCTCTTGTTGAGCAACCAAAGAGGCTAAAGGAACATTATTTGGATCAATATGATCTTTTCCATTAACAAGCATAGCCATGATAACATCAATTTTATCACTCAAGGAGGAGGTTTCTTCCACATAGTTTAACTTCTTACCATGTGGAGCTCTCTCAGTGTGCCATTCAGAATAGTTGACCATCATTTTTTTTGAAATTTTCTACTACAGGGGAGTCCCCCACAGTCCTTTATTCATCAAAAACAATCCAGAGTTTTACTTACATCATATGTACATAAAAAAGGAAAAACAGAACTAGGATAGACTGTCAAGCCATAATGACAAAAAATCCTTATGTTTATCTTTTAGCCTATGAATAAGCATAGTAATATCATAGACAAAGCCGGCCTTCCAGCCTTTGAATGTCGGTTTTGTATTCTTGAAAACCCAATCATTACTTTGCTTAGATATTCCAGCATGCCAGGATTGTAACCTCTAAGAAATAGGGCCCTCTGAAAGATTTAGAGGCACGACAAAAACTTTCTCTATGATCCATATCTGTCCATTGGATCTGAACATAATTCCACACTCTAGAGCTGAAGTTGCACTAGAAAAAGAGATGTTTCTAGTCCTCAATGACTCCAGTAGGACAAAGCACACAACCATGATTGTCAGTTACCTTCCAGTTCCTCCTAAGCAGCATGTCCTTTGTATTTAATCTGTCATGGAACAAAAGCCAGGCAAAGAACCTATGTTTGGACATGCATTTGCATCCCCAGATACTCTTTGAGATTAAAACAATGGGCATCATTGAGAAACAATGTATATATTATAACTGAGACATGTAGCCTTCATTACTCAATTTACATATCCACTTGTCTTCCTCCTGAGATAGGCATACTGAGCTAAAGATATCATGCAGTTTATCATATTCCTAAAATGCCTCAATTGAAAAAGGCAGATGAAATGCATCATGCAGATTGCTCAGTGTACCCATATCTCTGATAGAAACCATCTTGTGTCTTGCAAAAGAGTATAACCTTAGGAATTTGGTTGCAAGTAATTCCGTGTGGTCATAAAGGTACCTCCAGCAGCAGAATCCAACAGATTTCTTGAAGAGAAGTTTAACCCTGCATAAAAAGTTTGGATAATCATCCAAGCAGTCAGTCCATGAGTGGGACAATTCTTTACCAAAGATTTCACTCTTTCCCAAGCTTGAGCAACATGTTATTATCAAGTTGTTTAAATTTCATTGTTTCACTTCTCATAGATATAATCTTAGCAGGAGGATAGTATTTTCCAATAAAAGCATCTTTGCACTTAATCCAAGAATCAATACTATTTGTAGGCAAGGATAGCAACCATTCTTTAGCTTTTCCTCTCAAGGAGAAAGGAAATAATTTGAGCTTAATAATATCTCCATCTACATCCTTATACTTTTGCATCTCATAGAGTTCAACAAAGTTATTAAGGTGGGAAGCATCATCATCAGAACTAGCACCAGAAAATTGCTCTTTCATAACAAGATTCAACAAAGAAGGCTTAATTTCATAAAAGGTAGCATCAGGAGTAGGTGGAGCAATAGGTGTACTCAGGAAATCATTTTTGTTTATGCTAGTGCAGTCACACAACTTGGTGTTTTCAGCAGAATTCATTTTTGCAAAGGTGGAGCAAGCCAACAACAGCAACTAGAGTAGGAAGTAATTTTTTGTGTTTTTGAAACGAAAAATCAAAACATGCGAAACTATTTTTTTGTATTTTTGATAAAAAGAAGCAAGCAAAACAAAGCAAAATAATCTAAGTAAAACAAAAACAAAGTAAAGAGAATGGTTGTGAAGGACTCCCCTTGTGAAGCCGTCCTTAACTCCCCACCAACGGCGCTAGAAAAGGTTTTGATAAGCTCATATCACTATAGAGATTCGTTGGGAAACCCCAAGAGGAAGGTGTGATGAGCATAGCAGTAAGTTTCCCTCAGTTATGAAACCAATCGAACCAGTAGGAGGAAGGAAACAACGCCAAGGTGTTGCTATCAACTTGGAATCCTACACAACACAAACTCAAGACTTTGCCCCAACTTACAGTGAGGTTGTCAATCTCACTGGTTTTCTGAAAACAAAGGATTAAACGTATGGTGTGGAAGGTAAAGGTTGCTTGCAGAAAGTAAATGGTAATAGTAGGTGATGTAACAATGGTAAAGATTGGACCGGGGTCCACAATTCACTAGAGGTGTTCTCCTTAAGATAAATAACATAACATGTTGGGTAAACAAATTACAGCGAGACAATTGACAGGAACTGAGGAAGGCATAACAATGCAATACTAGATTCATACCCAATGAGATTTGATTGGGAATTACAACAATATACATAGACCGCCATCCAACTGCATCTATGACTAGTAATCCACCTTCAGGTTATCATCCGAACCCCCTCCAGTATTAAGTTGCAAGCAACGGATAACTGCATTAAGCAATGTGTGTAAATTAAACAATACAATTGTTCCATGAACAAGAGATTGTTGTTTTCTCCCTAGTGGCAACATCACATCTACAACCTTAGAGATTTCTGTCACTTCCCTAGATTCAATAGGGGCATGAACCCACTATCGAGTATAAATACTCCCTCTTGGAGTCACTAGCATCTACTTGGCCAAGATAGCTACTAGAAACAGAGAGCATGCAAGATCACAAACAACATAGACATGATAGAATCAATAATCATAAGACATGATAGAATCAATAATCAATCTAACACAGTATCTCAATATCCATCGGATCCCCACAAACACAACATGCATTATTACAAATAGATGATCTTGATCATGAACAGAGCTCACAAGATCTAAACATGATAGCACAAAGGAGGAGAAACAACCATCTAGCTACTATATGGACCCATAGTCCAAGGGTGAACTACTCACGCTGGATGGTGATGAAGAAGGACTCCGGGATGATATCTCCCCTCCGGTAGGGTGCCGGGAAGAGCTTTAGATCCCCCTGATCTAGGGACGATGGTGGCGGCGGCTACAGACAGTTTCGTGGAGATCTGATCGGGTACTTAGTGTTTTGGCATAGGGGGCTTATATAGGCGAAGAGGCGAGGCAGGAGGGCGGCCAGGGGGCCTACACCCTGCCTAGGCGCGACCTAGGGTGGGCTGGCACCTAGGGGGTGCAACCACCCTGTGGCTCCCCTCCGTGTCTCCTCTGGACTCTGTGTTCTCCTCGGTGAAATATTAACTTTGGCTTTTGTCCCTTCCAATTCCGAGAATATTTCTTTACTAGATTTTCTGAAACCAAAAACATCAGAAAATAGGCAACTGGCACTACGGCATCTTGTTAATATGTTAGTCCCAGAAAATTTATAAAAATAACTCAAAGTGTAGACAAAGCATAGCAAAGTTGATACTAAACAAGCATGGAACATAAAAAATTATAGATACATTTACGACGTATCAATGGCTATGATAGTTGCGCAGATTTTGCTGGTACTGCGTTGCTCATTGTAGGGCAAAGTCTCGTGCTTCGTCGAGTACATCAACATCATCTTCGAGTGCTTCTTGTGAGGCCTCTTCATCATAAGAGGTGACCCGAGGAGAATCATTAGTTAATTCGACTGGAAGCATGGCATCTGCACCGTGGACCAGAAAGAAAGGGGTCTCTTGTGTAGTGGTATTTGGATTTGTTCGCAGGCTCCATAGGACGGAGGGTAGTTTGTCTACCCAAGCGCCTTTTTCTCTTTAGAGTGGGGCTAGTAGCCTTTTCTTGAGGCCGCTGGTGATGAGACCATTGCCTTTTTTGACTTTCTTGTTTGTTTGTTTGTTTGTGGGTAGGCCACTGAAGCGTAGCTGGTGCTTATGCCCATCTCTTTGCATAAGTCCTTGAACTCATTGGATGTGAAATTTATACCGTTGTCTGTGATGATGCTATGGGGACCCCGAAGCGAAAGATTATCGACTTGATGAAGTTGACAACCTAGGTTGCGTCTTGGCTGGTGAAAGGTACTGCCTCGATCCACTTTGTGAATTTGTCGACTACTACTAGTAGAAAGATGTGGCCACCAGGCGAAGATTTGTGGAGTTTTCTGATCATATACAGACCCAACTGAGCGAACGACCAAGCCAATGGTATGTGGGACAGTTCCGATGCTATTGCGATGGGTTTGTTTGACAAGCGTTGGCAGGCTTCGCATGTTCTTACGATGTCCTTGGCGTCTTGGACCGCCATGATCCAGTAAAATCCTTCCCTGAAGGCCTTTGCTGCAATTGTGCGGCTGCTGGCATGGTGTCCGCAGATTCCCTCGGGTATATCTTTGAGGATGAGCTGCCCTTGTTTGGGTGTAACACAACGCCGAAGTACTCCCGAGATGCTCCTTTTATAGATTTCACCATTGATAATTCTGAAGCCCTTAGAACGCCGGGTGATGCGTCTTTCCTCGATTGTATCCCCGGGGGGTTCTCCGTGCATCATGAATGCTATGTACGGCTACATCCATGTGGTTTCCACTACCATTACTTCTGCGGGTTCCTCCCTTTCTTTGGGGACTTCTTCCTTTTACTCTTCCGCCGGTGCAGCCCTCGAGCCCTTGGCTGGTTTGGACTTCTTTGGCCTTCTTGGGTTTGATGGAACGCTCAGTTATCTCCTCCCAGAAAACCCCGGGTGGCACAGGGATACATAAGGAACCGATGTTTCCCATATTGTCGGCCTCCTCGTTACTTCCTCGCCAACGTGAGACACCTCGCATCCATTAAAGAGGGTTTCCATGACCTTGTATAGTTATAGATATGCAATCATGTTACCTCTAACAGCGTTGCACATGTTCATCACTTGTTGCGCCACAATGTTTGAGTCGCCGAAGATTTTGAGGCGAGTTGCACCGCAGGCCCCAGCCATGCGCATGCCGTGCAACAGGGCCTCATATTCGGCTTCGTTGTTTGAAGCATTAGGGAAACTCATCCATAGAATGTATCGCATCTTGTCGCCTTGCGGAGAGATTAAAATGACACCTGCCCTTGATGACCTACAGGTATAGGGGGTGTATCGTAGTACTTTCGATAAATAGGAGTGTCGATCCCAACGAGGAGCAGAAGGTGCTGAACAGTGGTATGGAGGATGAAATCCCTGTGAAACTTAGCAAACAGATTTTAGTGGTTTTATGACAAGGCAACAAAACAAAGAGCAAGTAACAAAGGTAACAAACAAACGGAGCAAGTGGCCCAATCCTTTCTTAGCAAAGGACAAGCCGGTGGAAATACTTATAAGGACCAAACGTTCTCGAGGACACATGGGAATTCTGTCAAGTGCTTTCGCTTCAAATAGCTGAGTACTCTTCTCTGGTGTTGTAAGTGTTGTGTGGGTTAACCTGTGCTAACATACCGACCTTACTTGGACTAATACATACTTGTGATTAAACCTCCTGCAAACATCCGTAACTACAGTAAAGTAATTAAGATATAAATCTAACCATAGCCTTAAACTCTGAGATCCTACGCTCCCTTGTGCAAAGGTGTCCTAATGGGGGTTCAGGTTTCTGTCACTCCGGCAACCCCAAAATTAGTAGCCAAATACACAATGCATCCCCCTAGGCCCATAAATGGTGAAGTATCATGTAGTCGACGTTCACATGACACCACTAGAAGAATAGCACCACAACTTAAATACTAAACCATTGAATAATAACTCATCACAGATTCACTACTAACAACATGACTTATCCCATGTCGTCAAGAACTAAATGAACTACTCACGAGACATCATATGGATCAAGATCAAAGATGATATGATAATGGATAACAATCTGAACATAAACAATAATCCAATGGTTCCACTCACAAGCATCAACTACAATAGTAATTAACACCGGGAAAGTTTCCCCTAAGAACTAAAGTAATATCCAACACAGTTGTTACAGCGGGACGAAGTGGTGATGATGGTGCTGGTGGAGATGATGGTGTGAATGATGATGATAATGATCCCGATGAAGCCTAGCTTGATGATGGTGTTGATGGCGATGGTCTCCCCTCTCCGGGAAGGAATTCCCTCGGTAGAAATCTGTCTACCGGAGAGATCTTTCTCTCAGTGTTTTCCGCCCCCAGAGGCAGCGGAAATCTATCTGTGGTCACTCCTCGAGGCTTAGGGTTCCGTAGGGAAGATATAGGCGAAGGGGCGGAGTCGGAGGCCGGGCAGGTGGGCCACACCTACCCTAGGCGCGGGGTCAGGTGGGCCCGCGCCTAGGCGGGTGTGGGCCCCCTGCGGGCCCTCTTTGCTCCTCCTTCTGGCTTACTTCGTCTTCTGGTAAAATAATATGTGTCCATATTTTTCTAGTATTTTTTTGAACTTCGTGAAATTGCACCGAAACGCCTTCTTTTCCATCAGAATCTAGACTCCGGCAGTCCATCCACCAAGAATCATCCAACATGCATAAACAGATGAAAAGCCATAAGTAATACCTCATAATAAGACAAATATCAATGAACAGAGGTAAATTATGATATAGAATGGTGATGCAAATTGGGCGTATCAACTCCGCCAAGCTTAGACTTCGCTTGTCCCCAAGAAAAAACTGAGCTCGGTAAGCATGTCCACAGGTTTATGGAGTGAAGTTTCAAAACAGGAGCACTCTTTGCTCAAAAGATTTTTCACAAGTGAAGGCTTTCAAAGTAATACTCAATAGATAAGAGTTTTGTGCAAACAAGTAAGATAAAGAACATGATTGAATAAATCACCATATGAATGCTTGAAACACAACAACTCAAATGCTTGCTGGATATGGAGAGGAAGTAGGTTTACTGACTCAACTTGGAAGTGGGAGAAAGGTCCCTTTATAGAGGGAAGCAGGGATTACAAGTCATAAAGAGCTTCCAAAAGATTATGGTACTTACTAGCTTTGAGCCCTCATTGCCCCTATCATAGGCATCTTGAGATGATTAAGGTTAAAGTGCGCAAAGATGGAGTATATGCTTGATGAAATATAAGTTGGCAATATCATGTCCCTTGAATATGAGGGCCACTCCTCATGCTACTCAACTTTGGTGATAGGTAAGTTCTTGTCATTGTAAGTATTTGCATATCATTGAGAACCGCCAACGGGGTACCCCTTGCACATGGTAAAGGAGCTTTCCCATAACCAAAATGACAAGGCAAGCAGACAATGAGCATCTCAGCGATCTTTTTATTTACTATGTGCATAGCTTTTTATTGAGGATGCTTCATAGATGGCTCACTATGGTGACGCTGCAAGTTTCCACCATGATTAGGCATGGCTTAGGCTAGCGTCCTAGGCATTTCTCTAACACAGGATAAAAACTACATGGACTTACAAGTTTCCTCTTTATTTCACACCGTTGACATCCATAGACAAAAGAGCATGATATCAATTGTGTACAGAGTACAAGTGCAATGTTGAAAACGTTCCCCGTGACAGCATAGTTCTGCTAATTCCAACGTATAGATGCAAGCATATACAACTTCGATGGCACAATGGTTCAAGTCTATTAGGGGCAAAGAAATAAAGTGTGCCATCAAGTTCATGAGAGCTTTACTAACTAGTTTTCAGATAACAAAATACTTTTTAATTCGAAAGGTAGATGAAGCTTGAGAATTTGCTTGGAATAGCAATAATGCTACAAGGTAGATATGGTGGACACAAATGGCAAAAGTTTGGTTCAAAGGATTTTGGAAACATGAGAAGTGTGCCTTCTCAAAACAGGTTTTTGGCTAGCAAGGCTGGGTAGCAAGCAAGAGAGTTGAAAGAAAGAAGAAAACATAAACTAATAAATCCAAACATGCAATCTTCCTTGAAGACACAAAAGATCTTAAATAAAGAATACTAAGCTTATGAGCCAACAAGAAAGAAAACAAATGATACAAAATTTCTTTCAAACTTCAAAAAGTATTGCTACTGACCAGAACTCGGTTTGCCAAAACCAATTTAGATCCACTTGATGCTCCCAAAGTGGTGCCAATACTGATCAACAAGATCCATCATATAATAGATATTGCAAACTAAAATAAGAAGTGCAAAAAGTAAAAGATGAGACTTCTCATTAATATTCAATAAAGGCACTCACACCAAGGGATACATAGATAATCAACTAAAGGAGAGATACTTCCACATGCAAACCAAACTATAAGATAACCTCTCTATCACATATATGAATCCACTAAAAGGGTAAAAGATAATGTGGTGATACCGCGGCACTCCCCCAAGCTTGGAACAAGCCAAGAGGATGCCAAACCTGATGACGAATTACTCCCTCGGTGGTGGTGTTCTCCCCCTTGTTTAAGATAAGAAAACCCTCCAGCATCTTATGAAGCTTGTTGTTCTCCTCTTGAAGTTCATCCACCTTTATCCTTAAAGCACAGTATCTTTCACAAAACTCATCAGTGGTTCGAAGGGCTTCCGCTGCCTCGGGGCAGTATCTGAAGTCTAGACCAAAGGCTATGATTCCCTGCATGTGACGAGAAAAAGCATCCGCAGTGTTAATTGCTTATACAAAAGTAGGTTTCCTTCCTCTTGTTTCTGCGGCGGTTTGTTCTTCCAACTTTATCTCCATGGGCTTCTTGCCTTTGTCGTTGGCGGAGGCCATGGTGCTCTAAACTGGAGAAGATTTCCTGACAGAAACAAATTGAAATGAAAACACGACGAGAACATGATGCACAAACCTCGGGGGATCCGGGGGGTTATATATCACGAAGTTTCAAGGCATAAGGAAGGTACTGACATGGAAACGAGGCGGATACGGAGTTCGAGGGTGGCACACCCAACTCAGGCACGACCAGGCTGGGCCAGTGCCTAGGGTGGGTCTGTCCACCCCGAACTTCGTTTCCTCTTTAGTTTTGTCTCGTAGTATTCCTTATGTATTAAAAACATAAAAAATATAAAAATATTCGGGTTTCACGAACCTTCTGTTTTCACCACTTTTACCTATTCAAAGACGAACTCTACAGATTCCTTTTCTCTTTCTCCTGAGAATTTCCTTCATACAAAACCCTTACACAAACCCAATGACAACATTAGTGTAAGATAAAAACAATAACCCTTTGGGTACACACTTCAACTGAAAACCCATCAAAACAAAAGCTTCTGTAAGAGGCAAATGCAAATGATGGCAGAAATCTGTCAAAACAGACCAGAAGGCAAAGATTGATTTTTCCGAAGACCTTTTGTTGCTCAAATCAAAAAGTACAGAACTGATGAAAGTTGGGTAACAACTTGGAGAACAAACTCAGAAAAATTCAGCTCCATCTGAAGTGCTGAGCTTTCTCACAAATTTTTACAATACAGCACAAAAATCTGTCCCAAGACAGCCACTTTTCACAACTCCTCTACTTCACAAAAGTAGTTGAACTTGACACAAAAACCAAAAACAAAAAGGATACGGAGCGGTTATTACTGAAGTATTAACTTCCAAGACTCGACAAAACTCTTGGGTTATCTCCCAACAAGTACTTTTCTTTAATGCCTTTAAGTTAGGCTTGAAACTTTCAAAGATGCTCACATAAGATATATATATTTGAAGTGAAAGAGAGCATCAAGAAGCAAATAACCAACACACTTGAGTCTAACCCACTTCCTGTGCATGGGGGTATCATGGGAAAACGAATTGTTGAAACAAAAAGCCACTAGCATAGGAAGACAAAACAGATGCAACTTCAAAGCTTTCAACATAAAACGGGGAAACTTAACATCATTGAGATGCATAAAACCATGTTTCCCTCTCTCATAATAACTTTCAGTAGCACTTTGAATAAAGTTGACAATATAACTATCACTAGCAACAACTTTATCATCAGAATAAGCATACTTACAGTCATCAAAAAGAGGCCCAAGGTCATAGACTGGATCAATAGAAGCAAGTTGTTCCATCCTGAAATCTTTATTAGGCAAGCTATTTTCACAAGGTGCTTTAGCAAATTTGGAAAAGTTGAACTCATAAGAATCTTCATCAAACTTAGTTAAAACTTTTTCCTTCTTACAATCAATAATGGCTCCACAAGTGTTCAAGAAAGGTCTACCAAAAATGATAGGACAAATTTTGCTAGCTGCTGAATTAAGCACTAGAAAATCAGCAGGATATTTGATCTTACCACAGAGAACCTCCACATCTCTTACAATGCCAATGGGGCAAATGGTTTCCTTATTAGCAAGGTGGATAACCACATCAATGTCCTCTAGCTCACAAGGACCAATCTCATGCATAATTTCCCTGTAAATCTCATAAGGAATAGCACTAGAACTAGCACCAATATCACATAAACCATAGTAGCAATGATCACCAATTTTAACAGAAAGCGCAGGAACACTAGCTTTTCTAGCCTTACTAGGATGAGATATAATATTAGAAGCATCTTCACAGAAGACAATGTGCTCATCCTCTATATTTCTAGTGACAGTGTCTTTCACAATAACTACCACAGGTTCAATATTCAATTTCTTACCAGGCTCCACAGTTTTCATTGTACCTTTGTTATTTGCGCTAATAATCATAGAATACTCCTTTACCTTAGCTGGGAAAGGCATTTTCTCAACATGAGGTTCAGACACAATATGATTAGTAGTACAAACTTGAGTATTTCTAACTGGAACATGACTAACAACATATTTATAAGGAGCATGGTACTTATTCCACTTCTTCTTGGGAATTTCTATGTAAGAGGCAAAGGCCTTAAAACAGTTGGCAATACTTTGGGAATCAAGGCCAAACTCATTACTAATATCATGGAAGTCATCAGTCCCCATAAAATATTTAATGCATTCATAATCATAGTTTATACCTGACTTTCTTCCTTTGTCATTCTCCCAAGCTTCGGTGTTATCTTGAATACGGTCTAAGAGATCCAATTTAGCTTCTTCCTTCATATGTGTGAATGATCCAGCACAAGAAGCATCTAGTAAATCTTTATCATGAAGAGAAAGCCTAGCATAAAAGTTATTGAGAATAATATTGTTAGGGAGTTCGTGAATATGACATTTAGGCATTAGTAACTTCAATCTCCCCCAAGCTTGAGCTGTACTCTCTCCATCAAGAGGCCAAAAGTTATATATAAGATTTCTATCCTTGTGAATTTCACTGGGAGGATAAAATTTAGAGTAAAAGAGAGATGCCATCTCCTCCCATTCCATGGATTGTCCATTCTTCAGCAGCTTATACCATTCTTCAGCTCTCCCTTTCAAGGATACAGAGAGTAACTTCTTCTTCACCTGTTCAGTTGTGATACCTGCACACTTAAACAACCCGCATAATTCATGGATAAAAAGCAAGTGATCACCAGGATGGACAGTTCCATCCCCAAAATAATAATTATCCATAACAGGATTAACAATACTTGTAGGTATCTTAAAAGGGTCTATATCAACAGGTGATGGTTCATCTACTACCCTAGCAGTGGTAGTAGTTTTCCTAAACAGAAAACCAAGTGGGTTATCCATACTAGAAACAAAGTAACAAGCAGTAACAAAAGCAATACTCACAGTAAAAGCTTCCCTTACCAGTTTCACTCTTCAATAGCGCTTCACTCCCCGGCAACGGTGCCAGAAAATAGTCTTGATGACCCACAAGTATAGGGGGTGTATCGTAGTACTTCCGATAAATAGGAGTGTCGATCCCAACGAGGAGCAGAAGGTGTTAAACAGTGGTATGGAGCAGGAATTCCCTGTGAATACTTTGCAAACAGATTTTAGTGGTTTTCTGACAAGGCAACAAAACAAAGAGGAAGTAACAAAGGTAATAAACAAACGGAGCAAGTGGCCCAATCCTTTCTTAGCAAAGTACAAGCCGGTGGAAATACTTATAAGGACCAAACGTTCTCGAGGACACATGGGAATTCTGTCAAGTGCTTTCTCTTCAAATAGTTGAGTACTCTTCTCTGGTGTTGTAAGTGTTGTGTGGGTGAACCTGTGCTAACATACCGACCTTAATTGGACTAATACATACTTGTGATTAAACCTCCTGCAAACATCCGTAACTAAAGGAAAGTAATTAAGATATAAATCTAACCATAGCCTTAAACTCTGAGATCCTACGCTCCCTTGTGCAAAGGTGTCCTAACGGGGGTTCAGGTTTCTGTCACTCCGGCAACCCCACAATTAGTAGACAAATACACAATGCATCCCCCTAGGCCCATAAATGATGAAGTATCATGTAGTCGACGTTCACATGACACCACTAGAATAATAGCACCACAACTTAAATACTAAACCATTGAATAATAACTCATCACAGATTCACTACTAACAACATGACTTATCCCATATCCTCAAGAACTAAACGAACTACTCACGAGACATCATATGGATCAAGATCAAAGATGATATGATAATGGATAACAATCTGAACATAAACAATAATCCCATGGTTCCATTCACAAGCATCAACTACAATAGTAATTAACACCGGGAAAGTTTCCCCTAAGAACTAAAGCAATATCCAACGCAATTGTTATATCAGGACGGAGTGGTGATGATGGTGCTGGTGGAGACGATGGTATGGATGATGATGATGATAATGATCCCGATGAAGCCTAGCTTGATGATGGTGTCGATGGCGACGGTCTCCCCTCTCCGGGAAGGAATTCCCTCGGCAGAAATCTGTCTACCGGAGAGATCTTTCTCTCGGTGTTTTCCGCCCCCAGAGGCGGCGGAAATCTATCTGTGGTTACTCCCTGAGGCTTAGGGTTCCGTAGGGAAGATATAGGCGAAGGGGAGGAGTCGGAGGCCGGGCAGGTGGGCCACACCTGCCCTAGGCGCGGGGTCAGGTGGGCCCGCGCCTAGGGGGTGTGGGCCCCCTGCGGGCCCTCTTCGCTCCTCCTTCTGGATTCCTTCGTCTTTTGGTAAAATAATATGTGTCCATATTTTTCTAGTATTTTTCTTAACTTCGCAAAATTGCACCGAAACGCCTTATTTTCCATCAGAATCCAGACTCCGGCAGTCCATCCTCCAAGAATCATCCAACATGCATAAACAGATGAAAAGCCATAAGTACCTCATAATAAGACAAATATCAATGAATAGAGGTAAATTATGATATAGAATAGTGATGCAAATTGGGCGTATCAGCCCCTGCCCCTTCTATCTGCTTGGATCCATCAAAGTAAATCGTCCACGCGCTCGACAAATCTGGGGGACCCGCGCATTGCAGCTCTGTCCACTCCGTGATAAAATCAGGCAAGACTTGGGATTTTATCGCCTTTCGCTTCTCATATGTGATATCTCGAGGGGATAGTTCGATGCCCCAAAGAGAGACAAGTCATGTAGCTTCTGGATTGTTCAATATGTTGGACAAGGGGACCTCATTGACGACCACTATCGGGTGCTCCGAGAAATAATGGCGCAGTTTGCAGCTGTCATGAAGACACCATATGCGAGTTTCTGATAGTGCGGATACCTTTGCTTTGAAGCTGATAGAACTTCACTAAGATAATATACTGGCCTTTGGACGCCATGAGTTTTTCATTCTTCGATTCTCTCAATGACCAAGACCGTGCTGACCACCTAGTTTGTGGCAGCGATGTAGAGAAGGAGTGGTTCTTTCTCTTTAGGTGACACGACGATAGGTGATGTAGAAAGTGTTTTATTTAGTGCTTCGAACGCTTGCTGGGCCTCCTTGGTCCACTCGAACTTTTCTGACTTTTTCATGACGTTATAGAAAGGGAGCGCATTTTCTCCTAGTCGAGCGGTAAACCTGCTGAGTGCTACCACACGCCCTGCTAGTTGCTGAACACCGCGAATATTCGTTGGCTTCTTCATTATCAGTATTGCTTGAATTTTCTCTAGGTTCGCTTCTATATATCCCCCTTGATGATTTCCTGCTGGTACTCCAAAGGAACATTTTAGCGATTTTAGCTTGATGCGGTAGTTATCGAGATTATCAAATGTTTCCAGAAGGTCACTGATAAAGTTCGAGTCCTCTTTGGTGGTGATGATGGTGTCATCGATGAAGACTTGGACGTTATTGCCGATTTGGCTTTCGAGGCAATTTTGCATCATATGCTGGTAAGTGGCACCCGCGTTTTTGAGGCCGAACGACATCTTTGTGTAGCAGAATACATCATAAGTTTTTATAATTATTGTTTTATCTTGGTCTTCCACCTTCATCCAAATCTGGTGGTACCCGGAGTAAGCGTCTAGAAAAGAAAGACGTTCGCACCTAGATGTTCTGTCAATAATTTGATCGATTCGTGGGTGTGGAAAGTGATCTTTTGTACAATATTTGGCGAGGGAGGTGAAGTCAATACACATGCGTAGTTCCTTTGTGTTTTTCTTCAGCACGCACACATGATTAGCAACCCAGAGTGATTTCTAGATTTTCTTGATAAATTTGGCATCCATGAGGCGATGGATTTCTCGTCCAATGGCCTTTCTCTTGGGTTATGCAAAACGGCGGAGTGACTGCTTCACAGGCTTGGCGTCAGGATATAAATTGAGTGCATGCTCAGCGAGTTTCCTGAGGATTCCCGGCATGTCCAATGGTACCTATGCAAAAATGTCCCAGCGCTAACGGAGGAATTCAATGAGCGCGCTTTCCTATGCGGGGCTGAGATTGGTGGACACCAGGACTGTTTTCTTTGGGTCCGTTGGGTGGACCTGCACTTCCCTTGTATCTTTTGCTTGATCAAATGCTAGGTCAGGCATAGATCGGACTTCAGGCAAAATCTCTGTGTGTGCTAAAATCTTCAGCTGCTCGAATTCTATCACCATCCCGAAGGATTCGGAGATTTTGTTGAACTCCTGATCGCAATTGTCGGAATGGTAAAGCTTTGTCTGACCATAATGATCCTGTTGGGCACTGGCATCTTCATCATCAAGTACGTGTAGTGTGGTACTGCCATGAATCTTGCAAAAGCTGGTCGCCCTAGGATCGCGTGGTACTGTGATGGACAGTCCATAACTTCGAATTTGAGCTTTTCTCGCCAAAAATTACTTCTGTATCTGAAGACAACATCAAGATAGATTTTGCCTAAAGGAAATTCGGGTTTACCTCGACCTATCCCGTGAAAGATGTTTCGGTTGACGCCAAGTTCATCAGGGAGATATTCATTGCTCGTAGGGTTTTAGCGTAGATGAGGTTGATGCTGCTCCTCGCGTCCATGAAGACCTTGCTCATGTCAAAGCCGTTGATTTGTGCGTCAACGATGAGGGCTAAATGACACGGTTGAGGTACTCAAAACGGGTGATCTACCCTGCTGAAGGTGATTTCCTGCTCCAACCAGTGAAGGAACTCAAGTGTTGGGGGTGGTGTTTTTACCGCCATATTAACTTGTCGGTGATCAACTTTTCAATCATGTTGGACGGGCACCCTTTTTGAATCATCGACATTGCTCCCCTGGATCTCGGGTACTCATCGTCCTGATTACTTTTCTCAGCAGGTTGTGGCAGCCCCGAAGGTGCTGGTACTGCAGGTGGTGGTGGAGCCGCAAGAGCTAGAGTTCCTGGAGTCGCGGTGTGGTTACGGTTTGCAGTGTTGTTTATTACTGCCTGCATTCTGAGGAAGGTACGACAGTCCTTCATGAGGTGGGTTGATCATCGTCTTCCTTCAACATCAATGTAAAAATGCATGTCGCACGACCCCTCTAGTAGTTGAAGTAGGGACATCGGAGGTTCCCTCGGTCGATACGGCTGACTTGGCCTGCTTTTTCCTGCCTCTTCTCGGCTGTCGCGATATCCAATGCCACGATTGTCGTTCCTTCTATTGTCCTCCCCGACAAAACCATTTGATATGTAGTTGTGATTCCTCTAGCCATCAAAATTGGGCCTCCTTCTATTATAATAATTTCGCGTGTCGTGGTCCTCTTCTGGTGAGCGCTCGCGCTTGTTGTGGACAGCGTATTTGCCATCATACCAACGGTTCGCCATATCCATTAAATTAGAGATTGTTTTGACTTCACCTGTCCTGGCTATTTGATGAAATCTTTCCTCTACAAATCGTCGTTGAAGGCGTCTATCGCCCTTTCATCGGATATGTGCTCCGTGGAATTTTGATGATATTTCACCACTGTATGTACGCCCTTATAGATTCTCCGGGTTTCTGCTTGCATGCCCTTAATTCCTCAATAGATGCGGGTCGCTTGAATGTGGAATTAAATTTGCGGATAAACTTGTCCTCCAAATTGCTCCAACTACTAATTGATTCCGCGGGTAATTGCCTAAGGCACAAGTGTGTTGCGCCGCTTAAATGTAACTGAAGGCTTTGCATTGTCGTAGCCTTGGAACCACCTAGGAGCTTGACGGTTTGCAGATAATCGGCCATCCATGCTGCTGGTTCCTAGAGTCCATCATACTTTTGGCGGTCGTGAGGGAGTTTGAAATCCTTGGGTACCGGGGTCTTGCGAACCCGATAGGTAAAGCAACTGGCCCCACAAGGTTTGTGCTCGTCATCGCTTTCTCCATTAGAAAACCTTCGGCCGCTGCGCTCTTCTCTAGATCTATCCATCCTCTTTTGCGTAATGTTGTTCCTGGCATCGTCCTCCCGCAAGAAGCATACGTGATGGGGGAACTGGATCATCGGGTGGTCCATGTATGCCGCAGGCTGCTGCGACGACGTGGTGATTTTTCAGCTTGCTGTATGGTTCCTTGCTCTCCTCGCGCGAGAGTGTTGCCTACCATCCCTAATCCCATGAGGGCGGAGCAATGGATATGTGCCAGTGGATCATCGGCTGCTGGCTGAGTAGTTAGGAGGTAGGTTTGTGCGGCAACGAGAGCGGGTTGTGCTGTTTTTGCTATGATGTTACCCGCATAATCAACTGACATGAATGATAAGTCCATGTCTCGTGCCATCTCGCGCCTTTCGGCTTCTAGGATACGCTGCAGCCGCGAAGCGCTCCGCCTGGGTTGTGGTCCTCCGGTGAAGCTGCCGGAATTTCGAGTGGAGCTGAGCTGCACCCGACGCAAGCTGGATTCATTGGCCAACCTTTTCATTTCATCCAAGGACCTCTGCAGTCGTAGCAGATCTTTTCTTTTGTGGTGCAGCAAGTACTCGTAAGCCATTAGTTCCTCTCTCGTGGCATCTGCCGTCATGGGTACTGCACCCGATATTGTGTCTCGAGCCTTCTGCTAGATCACAGGCGCGAATTGGAACATTAGGCGTTCGGTGCACTCTCCACCTCTGTTCATGACTTGACGTTCTCCTTCTGGCGGAGTCTCCCTATTCTCGCGGCGTCCTGGCGTATCATCCGACAAAATATCATTAGGGTTAATTATCGGGTTACCATTGGAATCGCAGGGCGATGAGGTTCCTTCATCCTGGATCATGCACACCTAGCAATGCCTTATGTGTGAGTAGTTGTCGTTGCCAAACTCATAGGAGACGTTGTTTTGTGATACAGCGAAGTCCGAGGGATCCTGTTCTAGGTATGATTCCCCTTCTTGATTTCAGAGTCAGTGCTTTCCTCGTCATCATCAGGAATTGAGCTAGATAAACTTAGGTTGCGTTGCAGCGTGGACTCAGAGATCGAGACGAAAGAGAGGTTGTCATATGCGTCAGCCAGATCTTCCAGATCTGCGAAGTCTTCGCAAATTTCTTCGATGTTCGTCGGATGAGAGACGGCCTTTCCTGTTGAGCCGATAGATGATGTTGGGGTCGTCGTATGCCATGCTGGTAGGGCTGGAATTATAACTCGAAACTCGCGAGCTAAATGAGTAACTCGGTGTCTAACGAGTTGAGCCAAGTTTTAAATTTGAGCTCGTGTGTCCATCCAAGTTAAATGAGCTACTCATTTAGCTCATTAAACTCATTCAAATATAGAGTTTGAAAATTTTCATAGATGAATGCCATACTATGAATGTTTCTTGAACTTGTAATGGTGTAGAGATACTATATTTTTCATTGACCTTCCTTCGTGTTATTATGGAAGTACCATAGGTGTTCTAGTTCCAAATTAGTAGGATAATTACTAGTTTTCTTATATGTGCTCCTGTTTGTAACTTATAGCAAGCTAAACGAGCTACTCGCAAGCTACTCGTGAGTTTACCGAGTTGAGCCAAGATTCAAATATGAGCTCGTTCTGTAAACGAGCTGAGTCGAGCTAACTCGTTAGTTGAATGAGCTTTAGCGAGTCGAGCCGAGTTGGCTCGACTCGGCTCGAGTTCCAGCCCTAGATGCTGGTGTAGCCGATGAATCCGGGCTGAGCGGAGCCAAAAGCAATAGGTTCTCAGGTGCTCCCACGCGGAAGTGGAAACTTCCAAGCATGATATCGGTATCCTGGTCGAACTCGGCGAGAGACGACGTAGGGGTGGACGGGTGTGGATCAGCGAGATCGATGTGGACCTCACCAACCTTGGTCGACGGGTTGTTGCTTGATGAAGGGGAAGCCGCCGAATCCATAGCTCCAACGCTTAGATTTCCCACAGACGGCGCCAACTAATGAGGGGTAACCTCGGCAATGCCCATTGTTATGGACTTAGGGTTTCGTGGAAAAGAGAGTGTTGTGGATTTCATCGGCTTATCAGACAAACAAGAAAGTCGATATAGTCTGATTATTGAGAAAGCTCGGTTACAAAGTCACCGGTTCGCTAGTTGCGTCTAGCTCATAACGGATTGTAGGAAAACTAAGTGTCCTCTCTGCCAGGTCCTCCCAGCCTTTATATGAGAGACTGGGTCCTAAATCTGTAGCCGGAGAGGTTACAAGTTAATATTCTTAATACAAACTCTATGTCGATTTCTGAATATTTCTTGTCGGTCAAGATAAAACTTTATTCCGTCATGTGCTTTTTAGACTTCGTTGGGCTTTCGTGGGCCATAAGCTTTTATGCACCTAGGGTGACTAAGCATAAGGACCCAATTGGTCATACCCTTGTCAGTAACACTTTATATTATATCTTGTAATTTTAATTGTTAATATGCAGATCAACATAGTATATTCTATATGCCTATGTGGCTCAATCTGGTGCCTTGAAAAAACACTCTTATATTGTTTTTACTATATAATAGATCCACCCCACAATCTAGCCAAATTCATAAAGATTATAACATATCCTAAATTTGTATCAAAATCAATTCGTCCCAGCGATCTCACAAAATTCTTAAGATGCGCACAAACGACAACTTAACCACACGTACATCCCACACACTTGCACATGCCTCTCTCGCTCTACCCTTGCAACCTTGATGTTGAGAAGGATTCAAGTACGTCATGTCCAATTATCACAAAACTTGACATGAACCAAGCAAGAGAATAAACCCTACAAAAGCAATTATTATGATTATATATAAATTTATCAAGTAAATGGCAACACTACAAGTCATAGTGAATCACAATTTAAAGGGTGAAGGGCCGGTCAGAGATATATTACTGCACCAGGTAGCAAGAAAGCATGGACCAGTGAGCCGCACAATGATCAACACCATCAACTTGGGAGCCTTGGAGGGGTGTCGACCATCCGCCGGAGCGTCCTCGCTGGTGTCCCTTGGATATTTCTACGGTTCATCTGTTTGTACAGCAGGAGGAGGCCAGCGCCGATGAAGCCCTGGAATACATGATGGCTACGGTTGTGAATTCGATGGAGAAGAGGTATGTGTCTTCGCCTTCGTCGGTGCCTAGCGCTGGTTCGCCCGTGAGGCGACTATAATCGACAAGGGTGGGTGGGGTCCTAGCGCCGGTGGTGGAGAGGCACGGGAAACTTGACTAGACCGAGAGAGGGAAGTAGGGAATAGGCGAGTGGGGAGCGGGCGTGGTGAAAGTCCAGGGGATGCAAGACCATGCCGAAGCGGTGGGAACGCTAGGAAGGCCAGCGATGGACCTCGCCAAGGCGATTTCGAGGAACGTGAGGGGACGTAGAATCCCGTTGTCGCCGGAGTGGTGGGGAGATAGTGGAGGGGACCAGGAACTCTCTAGGGGCGGTGAAGAGAAAGATGAGGGGCGATGGACCTCGCCGTCGGCGGAGCAGCTGGGATTCATGGAGGTAGACCAGGACATCATTGGGCGGTGGATATGTAGAGTGGAGTGTAGGGGGTTTATCTATTTTGTGTGTGAGAGAGAGTTTGGGGTGGGTTTGTAAAGTCTTTGTCGAGGACCTTTGTGTATGGTTCTAGCCAGGTGTTCATGCACCTGTATACTTCAAAAAACAAGATGATGTTTAAAATATTTGATGAATTTAAATCAGTTTTAAATTATATAAATATTTCTTTGATTATTAATTATATTGAATTATATTGTGCATCGTGGATTTTAACTGATGAGATGCATTTAGATCATGGACACACGTTTGTAGTTGGGTATTCGACTCCATAGAGAAAAGAGTAGGATTTAAAAGACATATCATATTATAAATTTATAAGACATGCATTGCGTGCAAGCTTACTAATATCACCAGATTCGTTTTAAAATATAATTTTATATTATATTGAGTTGATGTTATGTATGCTGCTTTTTATAACAAAATTAATCAAAGTTTAACATCCGCAAAAAAAAAAAATCAAAGTTTAAAATCTTTGACTTGAAACCAGATCTAGAAGTACACTTATTTTAGCACCGAGGGAGTAATCGGCAGTTGGGCAGCAGATAAGAGCAGAGCGGGGCTAGGGTCGGTCGCAACTTGCAGGAAACTTGTGGTGCTGCTGGATCTAGATCTCATATCACCACCCCTTGAGATACGGAGTACTGCAAGTCCTCTTCTCCACAGCGCTGGGCAGCATATGATCTCAGCTTGGACATCTCTACGCATCGCCGCAGCAGGGTTTCTCCAGGTAATTACTATCTCATCTCTTCTCAGCATGATTTCTTCTTGATCCTGTTTAGTAAACTATCCATCCGTAGTAAATCCCATGGGAATTCCGAGAACTCGATCTACTCCTTCACATGTTTTTCTACACGAATCTCTTTGATTCGAAAGAGCTACATGTATAGGGATCTTGGAGGATGCAATTATATAGGAATCGTCCTTCCCTCCCCTGTAAAGGTTGTTTCGTTTGTTGCATTCAGAACCTGAGAACCATATGATGAAAAATCTCACCAACAGCTTACCAAGCACCGGCTGCATACAGATCATATAATTTCTCAAACCTTGCGTATTCATGTTAGTTGGGAATTATAGGTATCCAACATTTGTCTACATGGTAGCAGCTTTCGTTGTGCAATTCTGCCTTGAGTCATGCAAGTACCGCAAGTCAAAGCTATCACACAGTTACCCTGTTAAGTAACCTTCTCACACTTCAGTCTTGGTGTAGTTTCTTCATAGGTTTCAGTCTACTTCTGAAAACCATTACATGCTACAGAGTGCTGTTTTATGAGATGTGACCGCTGTGACATATTTTCTTAAAGGTGTCGTATCCAAAAACAAGTGTGGTGTCGTGATATTTACTCTGCACTACTTCATGATATTTACTCTGCCTTTCATCGTCGCTGAGTCATCGAGGAGCCTGGTCTAATGATACACCCTTTTCTTGTTCCAAGGGTATTTTATTTGTAACTACTAATGGATCAGCAACCTATTACCCAAAGAAGTGAACTGGTGGAAATGCAATTTGATGGAAGTGCAGAACCGAAGGTACTACCAGAAATTAGCCATGGTGGCTTTGCAAGGGTTTACAAGGTATGCATTTTGTAACTCCCAGCTGCCCTTGTCTTGATCAAGTCATATCTGAAATCTTAAGTTGACACTGCCGAATCATGTTCTGGTTATAGGGAATGCTGGACAATTCCAAACCAAGTCTTGATACGCAGATTAACAGTCAGATGACGTGGCACACATTTGGTTTGTTCAAGCATCCACGTATTTAGCGTCCAGTGACTTAAGTACTTCAAGTCTGTCAAATACTGAACTAATTTTCTTATCTCCCTTTTTGTAGATGCATCTCATGGACATGAATGGAGAAGGTGCTATCAAATGATGAATGGAATTTGTGACGGTATATATTATCTTCATCGAAAGAAAATCGTTCACTTGGATTTGAAACCTACAAATGTACTGCTAGATTATAACATGATGCCGAAAATTGCGGATTTGGTATCTTGATATGCTTCGACAAAACCAAAGTTGGGTGATTACTTCAAACCTAACTAGAATGATGTAAGTTGACTTTGGGAAGTTCTTCCTATGTTTATCTATGAATGAGTGTTTTGACCCCTCTTTCAATTGGCCGATTATTTATACATACTCTTACGGGGGATATTAATGTATAGTGTTTAAAAGAATTTAAATATGAATAATAAAAACTTTATTTTTAACAATGATTATTCTAACTAGTCAAACTATTAGTTTTTTTGGTATTTTTCTATTTAACTTACAATATTTAATATCTTTTAAACCATAAGTTGGAATTTGACAAATAATATGTCTAAATTGATTAGAAAAACGAGACAAATCCAAGTATGACATCCATAACATCAATTCATCTTGTATCGACTAGCAAGGTTTTCCACTTAATAAATGCCAAATAAAAATGTTGTATTCTTTGATGCATGCAACGCTTCACCAATGTTGTACCAATGTTATGCCTTGCATCTAGCATCATATCATCATAGCATCCCTTGATTGCTTACTTGTATCTATTCCATATGTGTGCACACTTTATTTATATGGCCCCATATTTTTTTGGTTTTTATTGGATAGACGCTGAGCAAGGAGAATATTAAGGAGAAGTTGAGTTTTACCCATACCCGGAACAATTCTACTTCACACCGAGTTCTCATGCAAGCATTCCCCTATTTTCATTTACATTGATAGCACATAGGTCTATATCTTATTCATGCACTATGTGTCTTGTTTTGTTTATCGAGTTTCGATCCCAAGTACTATAGAGTCTTTACTTTTAAGCCGTAATATAAAGTATGTTGCCTCTATCCCATCAGACATTATTACAGGAGTTGTGTGCATTCATGCGAGTCGTAGAATTGCATAAGTATTGTTTGTGGTGTCCGTAGTATAGCTTTAGTTGGGAAGATGTGGACAATGTGGTACCTTAAACAACTTAATCTGGATTAGTAATGAAATCACTAATAGATGAGGCATCGGTAAGCAATAGCTGAAATTTGATTTTTATCCGATTACTTGTGTTCCATAGGAACCCGAGTACTTGATTCATGTTTCTTGACTATCGCGCTAACCACATCCAGGAGACTTTCTGGGATCCCCCTTGACATGACCTTGATTTGAAGTTTGTATGGGGGGCCACAATTAGCTCGGGCTTTACTACTATTCAGCCATCATCGCAAACCTCTGGGTCCGTTTCGGATCTCGGCCAACTTCTCGCGGGTAGCTTAGTGGGGTGGCCCCCTAAAACACTCTTTGGGTTTTATAATTGCATTGTCGTGAAATCTCGTTGCTTTTTGCCTTCCTTTTGTTTTTTCAAGGTGATCATGCATGTGTTGCTTTTGGTGCACAACTGTGGGATAATTCTTTTTAGAAAGCCGTGTCTACGGTTATGGAATACTTGGAGCACAGTTTCTCGATCATCGACAACTTACACTAAATTAGTACTATAAATTGACTTTGACATGACTAGTAATTAGGGAAACTACTATAATGAATTAATAAAAATGCCAAGTGTGTGAGTGCCTCATGTATTGCTTCCTAGTGGTTATGCAGCAGGGGTAGTTCTCATGGTTGGGTTATGTTTGGTGCTAGTATCAAGTTGGTTCTGAATAGATTTATCTTATCCCTCTCTAATAGACCAAAGTTGTATCGTGTCTCTATTGGGTTTAGTGCTGCCGCTAAGTCTACCATATTCATGTAAACGAGAGCAGCCGAATTCTAAGTCTCACTAAGTACTTGCCTCATTACTTACCCTCATCTGCTATTCCTCTTTTGTGTTGGCTACCGTTGTCCTGATTTTGATAGGTATGAGATGATGACGAGGGTTATGGACGCCATTGGTTATTCTTCAGGACTCTTTAGTCCCATTTCAACCTGGTGAGAAGACCAGATACACAATACACAACATATAAGGGATATGCTTCATGCAACAAACTGCAGACGAGATAACCAATAATTTCCGTGATGATCAAAGAATTGGTAGTGGTGGGTATGGAGAAGTTTACAAGGTACGGCATGGGTTTTTAGATGGTAGTACCACTAGCTATGAATTTGTGCTCCATTCTAACAAGGGGTTTAACTAACAGGGAGTGTATAACGGGGAAGAGATTGCTGTGAAAAAGCTTTATATCATGCAAAGGGTTGATGAAAAGGAATTCACGAATAAATTCCGCAACAAAGAACGAGTACGAAAACATCGCATGGTTAGTTGGCTACTGCTATGAAACATGATATAAACATGTCGATTTCGTAAAGAATAATTAAGGAAATTTACGAGGGTTTAGAACATTGTCATAATGTGAGGACAAATGATTATATTTATCATTTGGACATGAAACTGGACGATGTTGTTGGATGGAAATATGATGGCTTGAGTTGCATATTTTGGTATGTCTAGACTCTTGGCTCCATCCAAGACACAATGAACACTGGAAGTTATGTGTAATCCTTTTTCTTTCTTTTTGATAAATCTTCAGTAGATAAAAGTCGTGCTTGCGTTGAATTAAATGTATTGTGAATTTTGTCTCTGTTGTTTGGTTGTAGGTTGGGTTGTGACTATCTTAGAAACTGGAGGTCGAGTGGGAGGCAAAGTTAGCTAGGCACCCATGTCGCTCGTTTCCCCTCTCTAGAAAGAAAGTCTCTCATGTGTGCATGGAGTACTTACAACTCATGTTGATTAGAAGGTACTCCCTCCGTTTAGAAATATAAGATGTTTTAGGTTTGTAAAAGAGATGTATCTAGACATGTTTTAGTGTGTAGGTTCAAATAAATCTAGACACTAAAATATGTCTAGATACATCTTATTCACAAACCTAAAATATCTTATATTTTCAAACGGAGGGAGTAGATACTAGTACTAGCACGAGACATGCAAAAAGCACTCAACAATTGAGAGAGAGTGGCTTGATTTTTTTTTTTTGATGAATAAATATGTGTGCTTGGACAAAGGAACGGAGTGACCGCATCCCATGGTGCTGGTCGGGTCAACGGCCGCTGCCCCCTCGGACAGGCCTCCCGAAGAGAATGGGTGTGTACTCTCAAACCAAGAAGGAAGTAGGGAATAGACCAGGGACATCAAGTTTATGCGCAATTCACAACTAACAAACGAAGTATTAAGGGAACAAGCGCCTCCGACACTCTGTGTAAGTACATCTCTACCGCCACCCTCCCAATCTTCCTCAATGGCCCTGACTCCTTGGCACTCCATTTCAACGCGAAGAAAGTAGCCAGCTGCTGGATCGATTTTTCCCAGATCGTGTGAAGAACAGAGTCGGATGCTCGACCGGTTTTTCCCAGGTTATGCGTCCACAAGAACCATCGGATGCGGCAGCAGAGAACCGGGGGTGGCCATGACCATGTGAAGTGGAGCTGTGGCATTTCCCATTCTAAATTCCACGGTGAAACATGGACATCCAAACAGGCACTTACATACCGGAGTATTTCTGTACTCGCTAAATTCAAATTAGCCAAGACAGTGAAGACTGCTGAGCAGTGTTGGGACTATATCTGTCATCAACGGTCCAGGAATCTCTCAATTCTGGAATTTTTCTCTGACATGAAGCATAAGCTGCATTGGCCTTTTTCCATGGACATCATCATTATTCTTGTTGCTTGGAGTATCTAGATAATAAGAAATAATAAGATTTTTAATAATCAGCATCCAAGCTTTCAAAGTTGGAAGGCAATTTACCAGCAAGAATTAAAAATGATCAGCTACAGAATGAAAAAGAAGCAAGTGCAAACATTCAAGGAATGGCTTCAATCTCCAGTGTAGATCTAGTTTAGTTTAATTTTTTCAGTTGTAACTCTATAAATAAACCTTTATTTAATAATAAAAGCTGCAGTGGGATTCTCTCATGCAGGTTTTATTATTTAATAATAAAACCTTTATTTTTCATGCAGAGGATATATTGCACCATAATTTATATGTTTCGTGGACAAATATCGTTCAAGTCAGACTGACGAGGTTTAATCTCGTCAATGTCCATTGTTATGAGCTTGGGTTTTGGAGAAGATGGGGATGCTGGAGATCGGAACGGTTAGGAAACAAGCAACACGGGGACACGAGGTTTACCCAGGTTCAGGCTTCCGGAGGGAAAACCCTACTCCTGCTTGTCTGCTCTTGATTACGGCGGAACCGAAAGTTACAGAGGTGCGCAGATGCAATCTGGCGTGGAGGTGTGTATGCGGTGGTATGAGAGAGAGACCTCGTCGTCGTGCCCTCCTAGCCTTTATATAGAGATAGGCAGGTTCCAGACACAGATCGAGTCGGTTACAAGTTCTAGGGTTTGCCTCTTTGAATATTCTATCTACTCTAGTTTTGTTCTCCAAGAATCCGAAGGCGTCATGGGCCCTGGCCACCCGAAAGCCTTCATGGGCTAGCGCATGTTTCTCGTGGGCCTTCCTTGGGCTGGACTAGGTATGCTAAGATGTCGTATTTGTAGGGTATAACCATGTCAGTAGCCTCCGAGTGTTCAGTCGAATCGTAGATTCGGCTAAGGACTCTTCAATCTTTCGGGTGCAGCTATTTCTGTTTGTTTAGAGAACGATTTGAGTGTGTAGGGATTGTTGATGCGTGTGCCTGACTCTCCCGACGGATCAGGGTCAGTTAACTGTCTTAGGACAAAACAACACGATCTTCTTCAGGTTCGAGTCCCTCGACTCGAGCCCGGAACATATGCTGGCGTAATTCGACTCAGGCAGCGGAGGACTTATAGGAGTGGAATTCCAGTGATTTTTAAACGATGTACCCAACGCGTCCGTCATGAATTTTTCATCGCGCCTGCTGGTGAAATGGATCGTATGGGCACCTAGAGGGGGGGGGTGAATAGGTGCTAACCAATTTTTAATACTTTTTCAATTTTAGGCTTGACACAAAGTAAATTCTCTAGATATGCAACTACGAGAATTTTCCTATATGTAACCCTAACTACTAAGCAAGTAAAAGAGGAGCGAGGAAACCGTAGTGGAGCACGCGGAGACACAGGGATTTGTTTTATCGCAGTTCCTTCCTTGTTAAGGGAAGTACATCTGCGTTGGAGGGGTGGGCGGTTCTAAGACCACCACGCCACAATAGGCCTCACCCTATTCTCCGATGGATCTCGCCACGAGAGGCCTGATCCACCTTCTCCACTATTGGATCCCTTCGAGGCGGGAACCGGTGCCTTGTACAACACAATCGGGACACACACCCACAACCGAATTGGGGGCTCCCGAGATGACAACAAGCTGCCACAAGAACACGGTTTATCAATATAAACAAAGACAAGGATCTAGATATTTGCAAGAAATACTAGATCGGAGGTTCTCCAAATGAATGGAGAGGAGATGAAGCACTTGATTGCTGATGATGAAGATCGAGTTCTCCTCCTTCGATTCCCCAAGGGATGGGGCCTTTGGGTGGATCTAGGTGGAGCACTCTTGGATGAAGCTTTCAGATCGGATCTGGTCTTTTTCGTGATGAATCAAGAGTTCTGGCAGGAGGGGGAAGGCTTGCTTAAATACCCCCTCCCCAGATCTGGCCGTTGCACAACTTCGGGGGCGGATTATCCGCCCCCCACTTGGGGCGTATTATCCGCCCCTGGGAAAACTCCACCCCAAGGGCGGATTCTCCGGGGGAAAGTCCGCCTCCCCTCTGGGGCTTGTGCTTGAGGAACTTAGTGGAGATCTTGGGGGGGCGGATAATCCGGCCCCCTCCTGGGGCGGATTATCCGGCCACGCCGGAAAGTCCGGCAGAAACTCCGCCCCCTCTCTAGGGCTTGCGCCTTGGCGATGAGCAGGGGGGGCGGATTATCCGGCCCCCTGAGGGGCGGATTATCCGGCGGGGCCGGAACATCCGGCCAAAACTCCGCCCCCTTCTGGGGCTTGCGCCTGCTTGGACAAAGGGAGGGGTGGATTATCCGCCCCTGGTGGGGCCGGATTATCCGCCCCCAAAGGCAGAGTTCTTTTCCCTTTATTCTCAAATAGAGCTGCAACACTTCAACACACACTAAATAATCCTTGGTATTGTTATCTAACACACAAAACACTAGGGATTAAGAAATGTTCTTTCAATCTCCCCATTTTTGGTGTTAGATGACAATACTAGGATTTGCAATGAAACCGGCTATCGCCACCTTAAGATGAAAGGCGCTCCCCCTAGATGTGTGCATATTTAAAATTTGCATTTGAATACAAATACACACACTAGAGAGAGCACAACTTCCATGGCAAAGATAATTGGAACAAAAGTGGATTGAGGAACAAGGTCATACCACCGGGATGAGAATATAGCCAAAGCATACATAGATAATCCCATGAATCCATATGCCATCAAATATGTTCCAGAATTCCAGAATTCCATGGGGTCCATAATAGATAAATCTAGAATTCCATGAATACCAAACATAGTACCAAACAGAGTGGAGTACGACATAGTCTTACATAAACAAACACAAATAGCAAATGAGTTCACGTTAGAAAAGGCACAAGCAAGCAAATAAAAACGACTAAAATCGAAAAGCTTGTGCTCGACCCTTGCAAATCCACGAGCCCTAATAGAACTACTTCTCCCTCTTTAGCATCGAAACGCCAAAAAGGAAGAAGAGCGAAGCTAACGCCCCTGAAGATCACTCCTCCTCATCCTCGTCGTAGTCATCCTAAACTTGCAAAAATCAAATCAATCAAACTGAGAAAGGCTTGGGTTGGGAGCATCAAACTGAGATGGTACTACACACCCAAATTTGCAAAAATCAAATCAATCAAACGCCAAATTTGAGTGTGTTTTCCATAAGAACATGAGATATGCAAGAAAATCCAACTAGACCCATGAAAAACCAACTCTTCTCAAGGAAGAGGGCGGTGGCCGAAGCCACCATGTTGGAGCGCATGGCATGACACCGCGAAGATGTATCTTGAGTTCAAAACCAATGCTCATCGATGACCCACATATCACAAAATGATATTAAGGAAAATGATTTTACTTGCTTTCGGCATTATGGGGGGAGGGTTGGCCCAATCAATTAGGACCACACTCCCCATATGTCTATGCCCGCATCTAAACCAAATACATGAATAAGAGCAAGTGAGTGTGCAAGGGTAGTCAAGCCAAGCTCCTTGAATCTATGATATTTAGCTCATTCCTCAAATAACAGAATCTTGCTTCATCAAGAGGCTTCGTGAAAATATCAGCAAGTTGGTTCTTCGTGCTCACAAAGGATAGAGCAATATGTCCATGAGCAACATGATCCCGAATAAAGTGGTTGCGAATCTCTATATGTTTTGTTCTTGTATGCTGCACGGGATTGTAAGCAATTTTGATAGCACTTTCATTGTCTCATAATAGAGGTACTTTGTCACAATTGACACCATATTCCTTTAAAGTTTGCCTCATCCATAACAATTGTGTACAAGCACTTGCAACAGCAACATATTCAGCTTTGGCGGTTAAGAGTGAAATACAATTCTGTTTCTTTGATGACCAACACACTAGAGACCTGCCCAAGAATTGACATGCACCAGAGGTTGATTTCCTATCATATTTGTCACCAGCCCAATCTGAATCAGTGTAGCCACATAGAGAGAAACTTGAACCCTTGGGATACCATAACCCAAAATTTGGGGAATGAACCAAATATCGGAAGATTCGCTTGACCGCCACTAAGTGGATTTCTTTAGGAGCGGCTTGGTACCTTGCACACACTCCTACACTTAACACGATATCGGGCCTAGATGCTCAAAGGTAAAGGAGAGACCCGATCATGGATCGGTATACCTTTTGATCCACGTCTTTACCCTTGGGATTGAGCTCAAGATGACACTTTGTTTGCATTGGGGTAGCAACGCCATTGAGATCCGTCATCTTGAACCTTTTGAGCATGTCTTGGATGTACTTAGCTTGATTAATAAAGGTTCCCTCTCTAAGTTGTTTGATCTCAAATCCAAGAAAGAACCTGAGCTCACCCATCATGGACATCTCAAACCTGTCAGTCATAAGCTTTGAAAATTCATCGTTAAAAGCTTGGTTAGTAGAGCCAAAAATAATGTCATCTACATAAAGTTGGCATACAAAAAGATCCCCATTAACCTTCTTAGTAAAAAGAGTGGGATCGATTTGCCCAACTTCGAATCCACGGTCTAGCAAAAGCTCTTTAAGGTGCTCATACCACACACGTGGGGCTTGTTTAAGGCCATAGAGCACCTTATCGAGTTTGTAGACATGGTTCGGAAATTTGGGGTCCTCAAACCCCGGGGGCTGCTTGACGTATACTAACTCATGTAGAGGACCATTAAGGAAAGCGCTCTTAACATCCATTTGTTGTAATTTAAAATTATGATGGGCTGCATATGCAAGAAGGATACGGATGGACTCAAGACGAGCCACAGGAGCGTAGGTATCGCCAAAATCAATTCCTTCCACTTGAGAGAATCCTTGAGCCACAAGTCGTGCTTTATTCCTCACAACAATGCCATTTTCATCCTGTTTGTTCTTGAAGATCCACTTGGTGCTGATAACATTGCAGCAATCCTTTGGCTTTTCTACGAGCTTCCAAACTTTGTTGCGTTCGAAGTTATTTAATTCTTCATGCATTGCAACAACCCAATCGGGGTCTTCAAGAGCATCAAACACCTTCTTCGGTTCAACCATGGAAATGTGAGCTTGATGATCACAGAAGCTTGCAAGTTCACTTCTAGTGGATACCCTGCGTCGTAGATCACCAACAACCTTGTCAAGAGTGTGACCTCTTAGTTCAAGGTTCCGATCAGCACGAGCCTTGCGACGAGCCTCAATGTCCTTATTTTTTCTAGAAGGAGTTGATTCAATATTTATATCCTTATCTTGATTACTGCCCTGCCCTTGATCTTGGTCACCGTTAATGCCAGAAGATTGTTGTTGAACATTTTCTTCAGGCCCGGATAATCCGCCCCTTGGAGGGGCCGGACTATCCGGCCTGGGAGGAGAAGAACCCGATCCATCTTCTTGAGAAAGCCTGATGTGAGTTGGAGACCCAGGGCCGGATAATCCGCCCTCGGGGGCCGGAGAATCTGCCCTGGGAGCTTCAGAGTTGCTGACTTCTCCTTCGGATCCTCTGGAGTGAGTTGGAGTGCCAGGGGCGGATTGTCCGCCCCTTGGAGGGGGCGGATAGTCCGGCCTGGGACTACCAACTTGTTCAGGGGACAGTTGATCTTCAGCAGATTGCGGTGTTGATGCAGGATTTTCTCCAACAGTAGGAGCTTGTTGATCTTGTGTAGATGAGGGCTCCACATGTGTGGAGCGTTGTCCTTCCTGATCCGCCACAAGGGGTTCCTCAATGGGGCGGAAAAATCCCACGCCCATTCTTCTTATGGCATCTTGGGGTATTTCAACATCTGCATCATAAACATCAACTTGCCCTACAAAGGAGCCGTTATTTTCATCGAACTCCATACTACAAGATTCTACAACAATCCCAGTGAGCTTGTTGTAGACTCTATAAGTGTGGGATTCGGCACCGTAACCAACAAAAATACCTTCTAAAGCCTTGGACTCAAATTTTGACAAACATACATCTTTAATAAGAAAGAAACACTTACACCCGAATACCCTGAAGTATGAGATGTTGGGCTTGTTACCGGTAAGTATTTCATATGGAGTCTTGTCCAAAATCTTCCGAAGGTAGAGCCGGTTTGATGAGTGACAAGCAGTGGATATGGCTTCAGCCCAAAAATTATAAGGAGACTTGAATTCAGCTAGCATAGATCTTGCCATATCCATCAAAGTCCGGTTCTTTCTCTTAGCTACACCATTTTGTTGAGGGGTGTACGCAGCGGAATATTGGTGTCTAATCCCCTCTTCGCTAAGAAACTCGTTTAAAGTGTAGTTCTTGAATTCTGAGCCATTGTCACTTCTAATTGCCAAGATAGGAACACTGAGTTGACGTTGAACTTCATTGGCAAAGTCGATGACAGTTTGTTGAGTCTCACTTTTCAGCTTGAAGAAATATACCCATGTATATCTTGAGTAGTCATCGACAATGACCAAGCAATATTTCTTCCCACCAAGACTTGCATGAGAAGGAGGACCAAATAAATCCACATGAAGTAATTCCAAGATCCTCTTTGATGACACAATAGTCTTCCTCTTGTGGGGAGAGTCATGCATTTTTCCTTCTACATAAGCCCTGCAAACACGATCTTTGGCAAAAGAGACATTGTATTTTAGTCCAAGGATGTGGCCACCCTTCTGGAGACTTTGCAAAGTTCCCATGTTGACATGGGCTAAACGGCGATGCCATAGCCAGCCCACGTAGGCCTTTCCGAATAGACACATCGGACCCGAAGTGGTTTTCCCCGAGAAGTCCACCACATACAGGTCATTTTCGACGTATCCAATGAAAGCGACCTTTAGAGACTTGCTCCACAAGAGTACCACCAAATCATCATCGATAAAAACAGCAAAACCCATCTTGCCAAGGGCACGAACAGAAAGAAGGTTGTAACCGAGGGTCTCAACAAGCATGACGTCCACGAGAGAGATATCGTGGGCAACCACAACCTTGCCAAGACCCAATACCTGAGATTTAGACTTATCACCATAGGAGAGACTGTGATATTATCATGATTTGGACGCATCTCCGTGATGATCTCCTTGCTTTTGGTCATATGACTAGTGCAGCCACTATCCAGCACCCATTTTGACCCACCGAAAGCATAGTCCTGCAAGAAAATTACTTCTTGGTTTTAGGTACCCATTTTTCAATGGGTCCTTTCATGTTAGTAACAAGGGTCTTTGGGACCCAAATAGACCAAGCAATATATTCATCAAAAGGACCAACATAATAAGCATAAACATCGCCATAGTCATCACAAAAGAGTTCATAATTCGGATTGTGAGGCCCTGCAAAACCAATATTATTAGTCTTGTCTTTTGTGACAATCTTCTCAGCGGTGCTTGTCTTTAATTGCACATTCTTGGCCTTGTTCTTCTTGGTTTTCTTCTTCTTGGACTTGGTGACATACCCAAGTCCCTCTTTACCATGATTTGACCTTTGCTTGCCAAGGACTTCATCAAGCACACCTTTGTCCTTGGTAGTGATGTCCTTGATCACTTCTTTTTCCACACTAGCATTTTTCTTGTTACTATATGTTGAGTTGGACGAGCTAGGAGTGTCATATTTGGACAATCGACTTTGAAGCTGATCATGTGACTCATTGAGAATAGAGAACTCGTTTTTCAATGCCTTGTGAGCATTGTCAAGTTTCTCCAATTCCTCGGAGAGTCTATCATGAGCAGCCCCAAAGTCAATCCTTTCCTTCTTTAACTTCTTTGCTTTGGTGACAGCATTGTCACGTTCCTTAACAAGTTTAGTCACAATTTCTTCATGTGACTCTTCCATAGACTAGAGCCTCTCTTCAAGAGAGACCCGAGCTTCTTCTTCTTCAAGAGCATTTTTTAGGGATGCAATTTCCATTGCATCCTCCCTTTCAATTCTGCCCTTTTCTTCGAGGAGTGCTTCGTTTTGGGCCAGCTGATCCATAAGAGCTTCAAAACGAACTTTGTGCTCACCTTGCAAGTTAGTGTAGAAATAATCCAAAGCAATAATCTCTTCTTTAACCTTAAGACTAGTAGGATCATCCATGTCTATCATAGTCTTGGGAAAAGAAGAGTTAGAAGAAGTTACCTCGGAGCTTCTTGCCATGAGGCAAGTAGCATTCTTGTTGATGATGTTTTTGTTCGGAGAGTCGAAGAGAGATGTTGATGTAGATGTGGTGGCTATAGCAACAACCTCTTGAGAGCTATCGTCCTCGTCCTCATCTTCACTCCCCGATGAATATTCTTCTTGAGCCACTAGAACAATCTTTGGTTGCTTCTTGAAAGGAGCATTCTTCTTTACAAACTGTTTCTTACGTGGAGATTTTGATTTGTCCTTGAAAATGAGTCTTCCTCCATTATCCTCTCTACTTTGATATGGACACTCAGCTACGAAGTGCAGCCGGTCACCACAATTGAAGCATGTTCTCAGCTTGGGACCATTTTCTTTTCTTCCATAGGCTCCACTCTTGCGATCTAGTTCAGCTTTAGCCTTGGCTGGATCTTTCCAAAAGTTTCTTGCGTAAAGAGCCAAGTATTGTCCGTGGATCCTTTTTATATCCTCGGGACAGTCCAGACCTTCTACCGCATATTCATCATGATCAATCACACTAGTCTTCAAGGCCATGTTGACCCCCTTTTGCATCCCCATAGCTCGAGCACGAGCATCTTCGGCATTCTTGGCAGCTACTTTGAAAGCGGCCATTTCTTGCATTACCTCATTGGATGACATGAGGTGATAGTTATGCCTACCTTAGAGACTTTTCAAATCTGTAGGCTCAAATGGCATAAGAGCACTAACATACTTGCGCTTGATCCAAGCATCATCAACATGAGCTGCACCGTGGTTTCTGAAGGTTGTGGATATTGCCTTGAGCCTCCTATACATGTCCTCGTGGTCTTCTCCATCCAACATATAAAATCCTTCAGCTTAATTGCTCAAGGCATCATATGTATTCCTTCTCATACTTTTATTTCCGATGAAGAGCTCGATGAGGGCATCCCAAGCTTCTTTAGTTGTGCTAAGATGCTGAATGTGTGGCATGTCTTTGTCACCCACACCAAGCTGTATCATGTGTAGAGCTGTAGCGTTGAGTTGGCTATCGACCACTTCTCTTCTTGTGAGATTGTTGGGGTTTCCAACATGAAGACCATTTTTGGTGATCTTCCACAACTCTATGGAGGAACTGCACACATGAGATTTCATCAAAAATTGCCACTGAGAGAAAGTAGATGCAGAAAGTTTGGGTGGATCACCCCTATTATGTATATGTGGGTGAGGGATAGGCGGATCAGGGGAATACACATGAGAAACCTCATTGTATCCATCCTTACCGCTATCCTTTTTCGAGGAGGAGCTCTTGCTAGTATCATCACCAACCACTTCGTTATCTTTGGAAACAGTTTTACCCGTTTCCTTGGATTGCGGAGTGGTATCCTCCGAGTTAGATGGAGGTGATGCTGCGGATGTGGAGAGACGCATTATCAGTTGACGCATCTCTTCCATCTTAGCCTCCATTGAACTCACCAAGGTTGTTTCCAACGTCTTGAGATCGTTCATGGTGACTACCTCCGGAACATCACTCCCATCTACCTTGGAACCCATACTTCTCTTAGGCGGTTAAGCCCGAAATAAGAGCCGAGGCTCTGATACCAATTGAAATGGATCGTATGGGCACCTAGAGGAGGGGGGGGTGAATAGGTGCTAACCAATTTTTAGTACTTTTTCAATTTTAGGCTTGACACAAAGTAAATTCTCTAGATATGCAACTACGAGAATTTCCCTATATGTAAGCCTAACTACTAAGCAAGTAAAAGATGAGCGAGGAAACCGTAGTGGAGCACGCGGAGACACAGGGATTTGTTTTACCGCAGTTCCTTCCTTGTTAAGGGAAGTACATCTGTGTTGGAGGGGTGGGCGGTTCTAATACCACCACGCCACAATAGGCCTCACCCTATTCTCCGATGGATCTCGCCACGAGAGGCCTGATCCACCTTCTCCACTATTGGATCCCTTCGAGGCGGGAACCGGTGCCTTCTACAACACAATCGGGGCACACACCCACAACCGAATTGGGGGCTCCCGAGATGACAACAAGCTGCCACAAGAACATGGTTTATCAATATAAACAAAGACAAGGATCTAGATATTTGCAAGAAATACTAGATCGGAGGTTCTCCAAATGAATGGAGAGGAGATGAAGCGCTTGATTGCTGATGATGAAGATCGAGTTCTCCTCCTTCGATTCCCCAAGGGATGGGGCCTTTGGGTGGATGTAGGTGGAGCACTCTTGGATGAAGCTTTCAGATCTGATCTGGTCTTTTCCGTGATGAATCAAGAGTTCTGGCAGGAGGGGGAAGGCTTGCTTAAATACCCCCTCCCCAGATCTGGCCGTTGCACAACTTCGGGGGCGGATTATCCGCCCCAGGAACTTAGTGGAGATCTTGGGGGGCGGATAATCCGGCCCCCTCCTGGGACGGATTATCCGGCCACGCTGGAAAGTCCGGTAGAAACTCCGCCCCTCTCTGGGGCTTGCGCCTTGGCGATGAGCAGGGGGGGCGGATTATCCGGCCCCCTAAGGGGCGGATTATCCGGCGGGGCCGGAACATCCGGCCAAAACTCCGCCCCCCTTCTAGGGCTTGCGCCTGCTTGGACAAAGGGAGGGGCGGATTATCCGCCCCTGGTGGGGCCGGATTATCCGCCCCCAAAGGCAGAGTTCTTTTCCATTTATTCTCAAATAGAGCTGCAACACTTCAACACACATTAAATGATCCTTGGTATTGTTATCTAACACACAAAACACTAGGGATTAAGAAATGTTCTTTCAGCTGGCACGGATTCTTACTAGCAGAGCGCAGTCATGTGTGTTGTCAGGCTATCAGATGATATCTGTAGGTCTTATCTTTGTGTCGTAGACACAACATCCGAATGTTTATCACCGCGGAGGTGTTTCGGGTGGCCAGGGAGGACGTTGCTCACTTAGCGTTAATTGGGGCAGAGTTGTCGAAAAAGTTTTTGCATACTGATCAGTAGGATCGCAGTCAAAGATATGGGAGTAGCTCCCGAGTGTCTGTTCGAGTCGTAGACTCGAGCAGAGACTTTAATTCAGCCATTGTTTGGCTTCAGGTCCGTAGGACACAAAATTTTCGGATGCTTGAATCCATCCTCCCTATGGGAGTAACCCTCGAGTCCGTAGTGGAGTCACAGACTCGACGTAGGACTCGAAGAATAGTTTTGCGGTGTGGTACCTTACTTATACTTCGGGTGCGCGGCCAGCGCTCCTGATAGGAGTAGCCCCCGAGTAGTTAATCGAATCGTAGATTCGAGTGAGTACTCTTAGCTGTATAGCCGAAAAATTGTAACCGTTGCTAGTATAGCTTTGATGACGTCAGTGCTGACGATCGATGACCTCAAGCGTCTGCGGCGCCAGAGGTGACATAACCGGACGAACATGGGTCCCACCTTCTGACTTTGAGTTGACTGGTCACGCGCGGCGTGGAGATAATTACGGCGTCGCCTCGATTTCTGTGCATAGTGGACGGCATGTGAGCGACGGTTCGCTGCTGTGCTGACACGTGGACGGTCAGATATTGATGTTGGCTCTAGGTCTTCCCAATGGACGTTCGTCGTGCATCGTCCCCGTCCTTATAATCATCGGGGAAAAGTGAGTTTGTTTTCACCGCAGCCATTCCTGTTTCACTACTTTCATCTTCCTGAGTTTTCCTTGCTGCGCACCGGAATTTTTTTGAACTTTTCCATCTTTGATTCTGCGTGCTCATTGTCATCGTCGCCGCACTGCGATGGGGAAGCCCAAGAAGTCCTCCGCTCCAGTTGGTACCAGTGCTGCCGCCAGCGGCAAAAAGGGTTCCGCCGCCACTCGCGTCACTGATGGTGGCTGGCGGCGATCGGAGACACGTGAGGGTGACCTCCGCAAGCTCCGTGAGCGGGGTCTTATCCCGCAGGATAGGGAGGCTGTCAGAGTTCCTGGCGACGAGGTAATTCCCCGCCCTCCCGACGGGTTTCGGGTTATGTTCATCGCCTTTGTCCTTCGGGGCCTTTCTCTCCCAATCCACGATTTTCTCCGTGGATTGCTTTTTCTTTATGGCATCCAGCTTCATCATCTTTCACCAAACTCTCTTCTTCATGTCGCCTGTTTCATCACATTCTGCGAGTGCTGGCTCGGTATCGAGCCGCACTTTGGCCTCTTCCGGAAGCTCTATTCCGTGAAGAGGCAATCTGGCTCCGATGGCATTTATCCCATCGGCAGCTGCATTATTTCCCTGAGATCCAACTTTCTGTTCTTCTCCTTTTCTATGTCTGAATCTGTCCAGTACTGGCGGAGGCGATGGTTTTACATCCGCGACTCCACAGTGGCCGGACAGAACTTTGGCCTTGCTCCTTTTGACCCCTCCCAGAAAATCGAGCCGAAAAGGTCATGGAAGAACCACATCTTGGATGGCGAGGTGGCGGAGATAGAGGGGCTCTATCGTCGGATGGAGGATCTTCAGTTGATTCCGGATAAAGAGGTGAACGGTGTGGATATCATCCGCACCTTCCTCAAACGTTGGGTGCAGCCGCTCCAGGCTAGGGCGCACCCGATGTTCCTTTATTCTGGTCGCCACGATCCGACTAGGGTTTCGGCTGAGGAGTTCTCCAAGGGGGATCTTGACAGGATTCTTCGGCCGCTATTGAAGTACAAGGCTGGAGAGGATCTCCAGAGGAAGTCACTGACTCCTCCCTTCGCCGTCTCTTGTCCCGTTCCACAGGTGCAGATCTGGGGTGTGCGCGTGGCGCTTTTTTCGATTGCGTTTTCTTGCACTTGCTTGCATCTTGAAAGTTCTGTTTCTTTTTCGCAGGAGTTCAAGGTACCGGGCATGTCGCCTCCACTACCAGAACTATTTCTGGATGCGCCGGACAATGAGGTAGTGGACTCCATGTCTGAGCTTCCTTCGGCGCGGTCGCCGGCTAAGGAAACTTTTGAGTCTAGCGAGGAGCACCCGATGTTCCTTTATTCTACAGTACTGTGGTCGGCTCACTCGCCAAGGCCAAGGAGGCTCTTGGGCGCTTCTATAAGGAGCTCGTCCCCAAGGGTGTCGCCCTCGAGGATGTCGACTCGTTGGCGGATGCGCTGTCAGCCGAAGCGCCTGCGGCGTACAAGCGCAAGCAAAAAGGCATCGGTGCATCTGTGGGGCTGGCGATGGCCCTAGCGTCTGGTGCGGAGCTGGATCTTCATCAGGTCACCTCCCAGATGCCGACAACTGCTGATGGATCCGAGGTAGCCTTTGCCCTCTACGCTGCCCATTGTAAACGTTATGGGCCGAAGTTGATTGACTTGCTGGCGGAGTACGCGGCAAGGCAGCAGGGGGAGGCCAAGAGCAGGCAGTCTGGCTCCGAGGCTACTCAGGATGCAGCTTCTTAGGCCTTGTAGTTGTAGGATATCTTTTGTTTCCTTTGGTCTAATGTATCTATGAACACTCCTTGTGCCACGTAGTGGCTTTTGCTGTATATAATGAGTCTCCAAGTTGTTTGTTCATTCGTGCAGTTATTTATGGTATTGCCTTCCTTTCCTCTAGGGACCTTCGGGTGATGATCCCGTTAGCACTTCTCCTATGCCGCAGCTGCCGCCGTCCTTGGATGGTGTGTCGCAGCTTGCGTTTCTTCATGACCGCATCCGTAGTCTTGAAAAAGAATTGCTTGGAGTGCGCGGTCACGCCGATGTTTGGAAGTCAAAGGCGGAGCGGAGTGCTGCCAGAGAGGAGTATTTGATAGGAGAGTTGCGTTGTCTGGCCGAACAACTTCAATGTGAGTTTTCGAGTTGCTGCTCAATTTTCGGATGCGCCTGCTAGCTTATCGTCTTACTTTGTAGTTGTTGCAGGTGCTAACCTTGTTCCTAAGGAGAAAAAGGAGCGTGTTGCTGTTCGTATCAACTGTTTGACCCAGCAGGACATGGAGGCTGGCGGTTTTTTCTGGATGGACCGCGATCGTGCCATGGTCCTTGCGACGGTGCAAGATCGTGTTTACCAGGTGTCGCGGGTGCTGCGTCAAGCGAAGGCTTCGTTAGCGTCGGTTCTTCACGTGATGTTTCCCCTGGACGAGGCACCGTCGACTCTATGGGGCCTGCTGGCGAAGTTTTGGGATGTGCATCATGTCAGGGAGCTGGTGCGGCATCAGCTGGTTGCAGGGGTAAAGGCTGCTCTTTCCGTTGTGCGGCTGCATCACCCTGATGTAGATATTGCAGCTGTGGCAGCTAGGCCGCCTCTTCGGCCGGATGGCGGTGTGTGGGATATGCGTCCATATTATGCAGCTGTAAGGCAGTATGCCGAACAAATTGTAGATCTCTTTGAGCAGCGTGCGCGGGTGATTCTTCAGAATAGGTAGGACCTGTAAAAAGGTAGATGTAAAATTTGTATTTATTTGATTGGGCGTGTTATGTCCTTTGCTGTAAAGGTTTGTTGTTGTTAGCACGTGGTGCTTTGTTTGTGTATGTGTCCTTTTCGTTAGCCTGACGTGGTCAGCTACTCAGGTGTACACGCGTTTTTCTCAGTCGACGAAGTCGTGAGGTGAGGGGAGCCCCCGAGTGTGTTGTAGTCATGAATAAAAATGCGAATAATAGACGAATAATATTTTGGGGCGAGACACTTAGCTTTATTCATATCGTAAGGAGGAGGCATTGTTCGGCTGAGTAGCCTTGGCTGAATGGCCTTATTGAAAGTAAAAAAGGGGGAGGTAGCTAGGGGTAGAAGTGTTGCAATTGTGCGATGTTCCATGGATTGGAGTATGCGACTCTAGACTCCACGTGCTTGAGGCGATAGGCGCCACCTGGGATGACTTCAGTGACGATGTAGGGTCCTTCCTAGGGCGACTCGAGCTTCTTCGGTCGTTCTTGCTTGAGTCGGAAGACTAGGTCTTCTTTGACGAAGGACCTTGGGCGCAGCCGACGGCTGTGATAGTTGTGGAGGCTCTGTTGATAGACCGCTAATCGGGCCGTGGCGATGTTGCGTGCCTCGTCGAGTGTGTCGACGGCGTCTTCGAGTGCGGCCGTCGATTCGGCTTCGCTGTAGGCGACGATTTGTGGGGCCTTGTGGCGTACCTCTGCGGGCAACACTGCAACACTGCTTCGGCTCCGTGCACCATGAAGAAGGGCGTGTAGCCGGTTGAGCTGTTTGGCGTCGTGCGCAAGCTCCAGAGTACGGAGGGCGGCTTTTGCGTCCAGGCTCCTGCGAGTCGCTGGAGTGGGCTCATTAGGCGCTTCTTGATGCCACTGCTGACGAGGCCATTGGCCTTTTCGACCTGCCCGTTTGTTTGCGGGTGCGCCACAGAGGCGTATGTGATGTTGATTCCGAGGTCTTCGCAGAAGTCCTAGAATTCTTTAGAGATGAAGTTCGACCCATTGTCGGTGATGATGCTGTGCGGCACACCAAACCTGTAAACAATGGATTCAAAGAACTTGATGGCCGTTTTGCCCTTTTGGTTAGTAACAGGCATGGCCTCGATCCACTTGGTGAATTTGTTGACTGCGACCAGGAGGTAGACGTGGCCTCCTTTCGAGGACTTGGGCAATTTGCCGATCATGTCGAGGCCCCATTGGGCGAAGGGCCAGGCCAGGGGTATGGGCCTGAGCTCCGATTCTGGTGCGTGTGGTTTATCTGCGAACCTCTGGCACCCGTTGCACCTTCAGACGATGTCCTTGGCATCGTTCATGGTAGTTGGCCAGTAGAACCCAGCTCGTAGAGCTTTGGCGACAAGGGCGCGGCTGCCCGCGTGATGGCCGCAGATGCCCTCGTGGATGTCTTGGAGGATGGTTTTGCCGTCACCGATGGCGACGCACCTTTGGAGTACACCCGAAATGCTGCGCTTGTACAACTCGCCATTGATGATGGTGAAGGCCTTGGACCGGCGAGATATGCGCCGGGCATCTGTCGGGCTGTTAGGCATCTCTCCATCTATCAGGTACCTGAGGTACGGCCGTGTCCATGTTTCTTCGACTGCCATGACCTGCATCAGGTTTACCACTGCGACTTCTGTGTCGAGTTTTTTGGGTCCTTCCTGACCGTCGGGTAGTGCAGCCCCCGAGTCCTATGCTTCTTCAGGTGATCCCTTTGGGAATTTCCTTTTGATGGATGGCACGCAGATCTGTTCGAGGAACACACCTGGTGACACCCGTGCGTAGGTGGAGCCGATGTTGGCGAGTCTGTCGGCCTCTTCGTTGCTTTCTCTCCCAATGTGACGAAGCTCGTAGCCGTCGAAGTCTCCTTCGAGTGCGTTGTAGAGTGCGCGGTACGCAATCATGTTGGTGGCGTGTGCGTCTCACTCGTTCATCGTCTGCTGGACGATGAGGTTCGAGTCTCTGTAGATGACCAGGCGCGTCGCACCGCAGATCTTCGCCATCCTCATGCCGTGGATGAGGGCTTCATATTCTGCCTCGTTGTTGGAAGCTTGAAATTTCATCTGGAGGACGTACTTCATCTTGTCGCCCTGCAGGGAGGTCAGTATGACCCCGGCTCCTGCTCCGGCCTCGCGCTTGGAGCCGTCGAAGTGCATCTTCCATGATTGTGTCATGTCCGGCGTGTCTGGCAGCTGCATTTCCATCCAGTGGACGAGGAAGTCCGGAAGGACCTGAGACTTGATCACATGGCGCTTATCGTAGACGATGTCTAGAGGTGACAGCTCGATGCCCCACAGGGCCACACGTCCTGTGGCCTCCGGGTTGTTCAGGATGCTGTTCAGAGGTGCTTCGTTGACGACCATCACTTGATGCTCCTGGAAGTAGTGGCTCAGCCGTCGAGCCATCATGAACATGCCGTAGGCGAGTTTCTAGTAATGAGGGTACCTTTGCTTTGTTCGCGTCAATACCTCGCTGAGGTAGTAGATCAGGCGTTGGACCCCGTGGGTCTTGCCATCTTCGGGTCTTTCGACCACAAGCACGGTGCTTACCACCTGGTGCGTAGCTGCTATGTACAGTAGTAAGGGCTCGCGCTATTTTGGCGTGACCAAGACTGGTGAGGTAGAGAGCAGCCGCTTTAGATCTTCGAATGCGTCGTCCGCCTCGGGCGTCCACTCGAATTTGTCTGCCTTGCGTAGCAGATGATAGAACGACAGAGCTTTTTCGCCCATGCGACTGATGAACCTGCTCAATGCCGCGATTCGCCCGGCAAGATGCTGGACGCCCTTGAGGTTCTTCGGCTTCTCCATGGCCATTCTGGCCCGGATTTTCTTCGGGTTCGCCTCGATCCCTCGTTGGGAGATGAAGTAGCCTAGCAGCTGACCAGATGGGACACCGAAGACGCACTTTTCTGGGTTTAGCTTGATCTTGTATCGATCAAGGTTATCGAACGTCTCGCGGAGATCGTCGATGAGCATTTTGGCCTCCCTTGTTTTGATGACTATGTCGTCGACATAGACTTGGATGTTGCGGCCGATCTGGTCCTTCAGGCATGTCTGCATGCACCGTTGGTACGTGGCGCCTATGTTCTTCAGCCCGAAGGGCATTGTGTTGTAGCAGAACACTCCGAACGGTGTGATGAACGCCGTTTTATCCTAATCTTCGACTTTCAGTCGAATCTAGTTGTAGCCTGAGTAGGCATCGAGGAAAGAGAGCTTCTCACATCCTGCAGTCGAATCAATGATCTGATCAATCTGAGGGAGAGGGAAGTGATCTTTCGGGCAGTGCTTGTTCAGCGATGTGAAGTCCACGCACATCCGCAGGATGTCCGTGTCCTTTTTAGGGACCATCACGGTGTTGGCGAGCCATTCGCTCTCCTTGATTTCCCTGATGAAGTTGGCGTCGAGTAGTCTGTTGACTTCGACTCCGATAGCTTCGGCCCGCGGCTCGGACAGTCGTCGGATGGACTGCTTAACGGGCTTGGCGTCTGGAAAGACGTTAAGGGCGTGCTCGGCGAATTCCCTGGGAACTCCTAGCATGTCCGTAGGACACCAGGCGAAGATTTCCCAGCGCTCGCGGAGGAATTTCCACGAGCGCGCTTTCCTATGCGGAGCTGAGGTCGTTGGCGATCAGTGTTGTCTTGGAGGCGTCCGTCGGGTGAACCTGCACCTTCTTTGTGTTGACGGTGGAGTCGAAAGACATGTCTGGTGTGTTCTGTCTTGCGATCGGGGGTGCCCCGTTGTCTGTCACCTCTCGGAGCCTTATGAGCTCCTCCTGCATGCCGAATGACTGGGAGATTCTATTGAAGTCCCTGTCGCAGTGGTCCGATCGGGTGAAGCTCCCGTGGACCGTGATGACGCCCCTTGGTCCTGGCATCTTGAGTAGCAGGTACGCATAGTGCAGTACTGCCAGGAATCATGCGAATGCTACACGCCTGTAGCATCCCAATTGTCTAACAATTGTAATGCTACTTGGTCTAGTAATATAATGGCTACTTCATATATATAATTGTTGCATCATAATTATATCATGCTCATGTCATCATGCCACCTTGCATTTTAGCATCATATAAAACCCTTTTTGTTTTGGTTCTTCTCTCATATGCATTATTAATTGTATTTGCCTCTTGATATTGTATTTGGTTATTGATATATTGTTTAAATGCCCAAGTTGAGTTGGGGGCATATCTTTTATTCACTCCACCACCCTTTCTTTCACCACCTTATAATTCCACCATCCAACTAAATATGAGCTTTGCACTTTATTGGGTTTTACCTCTATCTCATGTGGGTTGGGATGGATCCAATTCTATTTCCACATGCTCTCATATTAGCATCATGTTGTTTTCACATTATTGATATGTGGAGCCACCTTTGCATGCATTATGAGTAGTGCTCCTTTTTCTAGCTTCCATATGGAATTGTTTTGGAATAGCAGCTCATGTCGGAATATTGTTGTGGATAATAAACACCTAGTGGAATACACACACTAGAATGTCCAATTATATTCAAATAGGAGCATATTTCATCCACTCCACATGGGACCCCAACACCATTCTTTTGGCTTGGCCTTATTTCCCTGTTTGGAAATGCATGTGTTAATAAATGCCCATGGTCATTTACAATTGTTTTCACCATTATAAACATGGCATTTAATACCCATGCATGGGCCATGCAAATCTCACCATCTTTCCCTCCTTTGGGTTTTTCATGTATTTTTGCAAGTGAAACATGGATCTTTGAGAGTTTGTTCATGTTGGCCCTAATCTTTTGCTTGTGACCTTAAAACCTCACCTTCCTCTCTTTTCCACCTCCTTCCAAGCTTAATCATTGGTGATCTTAGCTAAGCCCTACCCTAAACCCCCTTTCTCTATTTCTATCTCTAACCCTACCACCACCATGATCTACCCCAAACCTAAACCAAACCCTAAACCAAACCCTAGCCCGAGCCCTCTCCTCTCACCATGCCGAGCCTCCCCTTGCAGGTCCCACCTGGCCACCCTGGCCCCACCTAGCTACCATCCACCCCAAGCCCTAACCCGAGCCACCACTCCTACTCCAACCCTAGCTCCATGCCACCCCCCTCTCTCTCTCCCTGCCACAACAGCCCCACCCGAGCCTACCCTCCTTGGCCTTGCCCTGACCCCTCCTGGCAGCCTCCATCTACCCCTCCCTCTGCCCCTGCCATCCAGCCCGAGCACGTGCTCGAGGAGGGAAAAGGTGGCACCGAGCCACCCTATCTACCCCTTCCCTGCCACAGCTGCTCCTCCTCTCTCTCCCTCCTTTTCCTCCTTCCCCACGGCTCCTATGGCCTCTCCAGATCTCCCCGAGGCGCCCTGTCCCTCCTCCCTTCTTCTGCACCGACGCCACCCTCTCTCGCCAGCCACCGCCAGCACCGTGTCGCCCCCGTCGATCCAGCCGTTGAGCACGTCGTGGTGGTGATCGAGGAGACCGAGGACCTGTCCCTGCGTCGCCCCGTACCCGCCAGCGAGGAGGAGGAGGCCTGTACACCGCTGCACGCCGAGACGCCCGCCGAAACCCTAGCTCCGCCCGGCCTCTGCTTCCTCGCCGATCCGTCGTCTCCCAGCCCGATCCTCCTGCGTCGTCCGAACCGCGGTGAGCTCCTCTACCTCCTGGACATACTCCGCCTCACCGGACCGTCCTGGCCACGTCAGTAGTTTTGTCGAGCGCCCTCAGCGCGCCGCCGCTCGCTGCTGTCTGCGCGCTCTCGCGCCGCGTAGCGCCTCACCTAGTCGCGTTAACCTCTTCTGTCAACTACCCCTCCCTAGCCCAGCGGTGGCCGCCTCCGCGCGCGAGCCCCAGGTCCGCGGATCGAATCCCCCGCGCGCCGCGCCCTGCGTTGGTCGCGCACCGACCCGTTCGCGCGATCGCAGAGAAGATCCACAGTGACGTGGTTCCTTTTTGCGCTTAACCCCCTCGTTTGTTTTCTACTCAACCCGCGGTCCAGCCAGTCCCACCTGTCAGCCTCCCAGCCGTTTTGCAAAAAGGTACCCCAGGTTCCACCGCCTCAACCCGCACTCCCCTGGATCCCCCACGTGTCACGTTCCGGCTGGCTACGCGCGCCGTGGACCCGCGAGGCTGCCGGGCCCATCTGTCACTCTCTGTGGCTAGGAAGCGCCGCGGTGAGAAAGATAATTCCTGGACGCGTGTGTCCCAGTCAGCCCTGGCCCCACTTGTCTGTGACTGTGGCTAGGACTGGGCTGAGTGACAAAAGTATCTCTGTTTCTCTGTTTTAATTTAAACTTTTCAAATTGTTTTAAATTCAAAATTCAAATCTGTTTTTAAATAACTTTTAAAATACAATTCCAAATTAAACATGTAATATATGTTTGGAGATCAGAAAAATGAGAGGATTTCAAATATGGCCTTCAAAATATATTTTGGACACTTTAATTTTTCAAGTTGATTAAAATTACAATAAAATGCCCTCTTTCTTAATTAATTAATAACTTTTATTTTATAACTCCAAATTTAACAAATAATATGTCCAAATCGATCAGCTCGATGAGACCTTTCTGTTTATGCATTCCATGTTCTGAATTGCAGCATGCATCATATAAATATAAAGTATACAGCAACTTAATTGAGTATAAAATATGATTAAAACTCCATAAAATGCTTATTTCTTGTATTCCACACCTCACCCATGCCATGCTACTTTATTGCCATGCAAATTTGTGCATCATTCATCATGGCATGATTGTTTGCTTGTCGCATTTTAATCATATGCTTGTGCACTTTATTTATGTTGGCCCTTGTTTGTTTGGTTCTTCTTCGAATAGACGCTGAGCAGGGGATATATCAAGAAACCCAGGAGCACTACCCAGATCCTTCTCTCGCTTCAACTGAGCTGCCAGGCAAGCACTACCACATGCTTGCATACATATAGTACCTATTGCCTCTATCTTATTCTTGCATCATTGAGTCGCGATTGCATTAATTTGAATCCCAAGTACTGCATAGCCTTTACTTTTAAACCCCACCGAAGCTTGTTCCTCCATCCCATGAGCCATTACTACAGAGTTGTTTGAGCCATGCGAGTCGTAGAACAGCATGTGTAGGGTATGTGAGTGTCTGATGTACAAACGGGGTACCTAAACAACTTAACCTGAGTAGTAATGGGATAACTAATGAAAGTGGCATCGGTGAGCAATATCTGCTATTTGGTTTTTCATGCTCACTTGTGTCCCGTAGGACCCCGAGTACTTGATTCCTGTTCCTTGAATATTCGCGCTATCCACATCCGGGAGGCTTATGAACCCCCCTGAGCCAGAGCTTGATTCATTCTTATTTCTTGGGGCCACAAAGTAGTTTGGAGCTTTATTACTATTCTGTACTTATGCCATGCTTTACTGCTTTATTTAAGATTGTGCGAGGAGCACCTGTACTGTTTTGGAAGCGGAGTGTTTTCGCGGTATCGACAAGCCCAGTCACACTTTCGGGTTCCCAGTCGTTTACAGCCACTGACGCAAACCTTGAGTCCGTCTCGGAGCCGGCTAACTTCGTTGCGGGTAGCTTAATGGGGTGGCCCCCTGAAATATTTCTGAATCCTGTGATCGCTTTGTCGTGAATGCCTCGTTGGGTTTTGATTTGGTTTTTCCGAGGTTGATCGAGTGTGTGTTGCTATTTGTGCACCCCTGCAGGGTAAAACTTTCTGAAAGCCGTGTCCGCGGTTATGGACGACTTGGAGCACAGTTTCTCGATCATAGACAAGTATAACTAAAGTACCGCTTTTAACTTGACTAAGTACCTGACTAGTAAATAGTGCAATACTCATGGAATGGATAGTACAACTTCCAACGGTTGGGGGGGGGGTTGTTCGTCCGCTTCCTCGTTGGTAAGCGAGGAGGAGGATGGATCTGTTAAAATTACCGTTAGAACTGTTGTCATTAATTCACGGACATCCGTCTATCTATGGTTAGGCGGATGGTTAGCGAGTATCTATAGAATTGTTAGGTATTATATTTTGCTGCAATTGCGTCACCCCAGGTTGAGTCCCCTTTAGAGGCATAAAGACTTGCTGAGTACCCCTAGGGTCTCACACGATAAATTGTTTGATTCAGATGAACAGGTAAACTCGCAAGATGGATACTGGGTGGAGGAGACGGACGATGTTGGCAACGATCACTCGGTGTAGAGATTCCGGGAACGGGGATCCGTGAGATCTGTGGGCGGGATGTGTTTATTTATGGGGCATCTTATGCCGATTTGCTTCTTATCCGTACTCGGATCTTGTTTTCCGCTTCCGGCTGATACTCTGATGTTTGATGTATGAGGAGATATCCTAAACTATTATATCTATCTAGGATATTTGGATCTTGCCGTATGGCGTTGCAATATTTCTATTTCTTTTAGATGGAATGGCTCTAAGGACTGTTGTATGGTGGCTTGCATACATACTCATTTGTGTATGTAGTTGATCCCTTCGCCTGCCGATTACGCCGCCCGTTCTTGTCCCGATGTTTGGAAATGGTTAGGACGGCCGAAAGGTCTACCTGTGAGTGGCATTTGGGCCCCACCGTACTATTTTAACCATTTCCGCTCATCCAGGCTTGTAACTAGGAGCGTAATTCACCGAGGTAGTTACAATTGGTATCAGAGCCATCCCGCCCTTCAGGGTCTCAGCCAAATGGTCGTTGTCAGTCTAGCAAATATTTTTGGTAGCTATGTATACTAGGGAAAAACAAAACGCGAGAGTAGGACTGCTTCCACTTTTCTTTTTACCCAACCACCCACCCTTTTCTGGTAAGGAAGTGTAACGTTTTCAATCCTCTTCTTAAAATTCAAACTAGGATTCACGTGTTCTGGGTTCCGTAGTACCATAGGTTGTGTGTGTGTGTGTATTTTCTTGTCTATCTGTTGCATCCAACTTGTTATCACAATCTGCCTTTGGTTATCAACTGTTGGTACATTCCATACCGACAGTCTTTTGCAAACTGACACGATCTATCTGATTCCTTGTATACCGCCGCGATCTGTCTTACTCTTTGTTACCCGACGTTATCTTGTTTGGGGTGTTCGTTTCCGTAGTTACTAATCTTTAGGTTCATCGTGAGAAGAAGGTGTTGGGATATGTGTTCTACTTATTCATGTGCGGAGTAATGATTTGAGTGCGGGATGGAGTCGCGACCATACCACTACTTGTATCATTCGCTCTTGTATATTGAATTGGTAGAGTCACTAATCTTGATTCGTTAAGTGATTTTGCGCATCTATTGGTATTTTAATGCCGAAATTTGCGGAATTTTTTTTCTTTGATAGTTGTGTACCACACTCCTTTTCAGTCGTGTGCGATATGCTTAATATCTTCTAGGTGCTTTGAACTTTGTTGATATTTTAATATCATCTTAGTAAATTGTATCCTTTAATCTTGGTTAATTCCACCTTGGTACTATTTTGGATTATTATTATTCTCCATTATAGTACTGACTGGTGTTTTATATCAATCACAGGATGGCACCACCACGCCGTTCTGAGGAGGACATACAACCTGAACTGGGGGACGCGTTGTCAAGCATCGCCAATGCCTTGGCAGCAATGCAGCAGAACCAGCAGCGTTTTGAAAAAAGTGTCAGGAGGAATGAGTTTGTTCCGCTACCTCCACCTCCCAAGCGAGGAGACATCAAAAGCTTCCTGAAGTTCAACCCACGCCAATTTGATGTGTCCGATCAACCACTTGATGCTGATGATTGGTTGCGTGAGATGTCAAGGTTACTGGTGACTACTGATGTTCCTGAGCAAGAATGGGTAAAATGTGCCACTCACCTTCTGAAGGGAGATGCAGCTCTCTGGTGGGAGAATTACCTTAAGGCAAACTGCACTGGTTTTTAGCCTACTTGGGGACAGTTCACTGGAGCTTTCAAAGAGCAGTATCTGTCAGATATTGTCATGGAGAGGATGAAGGAAGTGTTTCTCAACCTCAAGCAGGGCAATGACAATGTCAATACCTACATCAGAAACTTCATGAACCTTTCTCGTTATGGTGGCGATGAGATCTCTGATGACAAGAAGAAGCAGAAGAGGTTCAGACAAGGGCTCAATGCATCGATTAAATATGCAATCACACATGCAAGGCCGGCGTCTTTTCTGGAACTTCAGCATACAGCTCTGCAGGAAGAAGCAAGTAGGCAAGTGTTTGAGGAGTCAAAGAAACACCACCGCGATGCAGCAAGCTCTTCAGCTATGTCAACTCCTTCTAAGCGTCGTGTCTGGGTTCCTAACATCCCACCGTCGCTCCCGGCTCCACCAATACCTTCAAGCTACGCAGCAAGGCCACCAAACTTCCTCACTGCTGCTCCTAGGGGCTACAACCACCACTACCCTGGAGCGCCTGGCGGAGTCCCTGGCTACGTTGCTCCACGTCCACCTGGTGCTTGTTACACTTGTGGAAACTCTGGGCATCAACACTGGAACTGTCCGATGAAAAACAAAGCTCTTCCTCCACCACCTCCAAGACCTGCGGCAAGCTCTCCTATGGTTCGTGCACCACCACCTCGGGCTCTCAACATCAACACCAAGCCCGGGTCTGCTGTTGCTCGTGCCAACTGTGTCAACGCCGCTCAAGCTGAGCATGCACCTGGAGTTGTGATGGGTATGCTTCCAGTTAACTCAGTCCCTGCACGAGTTTTGTTTGATTCTGGTGCATCGCATTCTTTTGTTTCTCACAAATTTGCACATGAGAATGAGTTAGCTTTGGATCCTCTCCTTAAGCGGTTAATGGTCCTTTCTCCTGGAGAAAAGATGGAAGCTTCTAAAATCAGCCATGGCAATCAAATTGAGATTGGTGGCTCTTCGTTCTCGGCGTCCTTAATTGTTCTGGGCAATTCTGACATTGATGTCATCTTGGGCATGGATTGGTTGACAGCAAATGCAGCTATGATTGATTGTGCTGAACGCTCGGTTTCTCTGAAAATTCCTGAAGGCCATATAGTCTATTCTCCAAGTCTGACTCCTGCTATTCAGCTTTTCTCTTTGGCGGCTCTGAATGATGATGCTATGGAAGCTATTCAGAGTGTTCCGGTGGTCTGTGAGTTCCCAGATGTCTTTCCTGAAGAGTTGCCAGGTATGCCTCCGGATCGTGAGGTTGAGTTTGTAATTGAGCTTGAACCTGGAACGGCTCCTATCTCCAAGCGGCCTTATAAAATGGGTCCTGCTGAGTTGGCTGAACTCAAATGTCAGCTTGATGAACAAGAGAAGTTGGGTTTCATTCAACACAGTACTTCTTCTTGGGGTAGCCCAACAATCTTTGTGAAGAAGCGAGACAAGACTGATAGACTTTGTGTTGACTATCGGGCTCTCAATGCTAAAACCATCAAGAATAAATATCCCCTTCCGCGGATTAATGATCTCTTCGATCAGCTAGCTGGAGCTGTGGTATTCTCTAAGCTTGACTTGAGAAGTGGTTATCACCAAATCAAGATTCGCAAGGAAGATGTTCCTAAAACAGCTTTCACCACCCGCTATGGCCTGTATGAGTACACGGTCATGTCTTTCGGTCTCACCAACGCACCTGCCACCTTCTCGAGGCTTATGAACTCGGTTTTCATGGAATATCTTGATAAGTTCGTTGTGGTCTATCTGGATGACATCCTAGTCTATTCTAAGTCAAAGGAAGAACATGAAGAACACCTTCGGTGTGTCCTAAACAAGCTTCGTGAGAACCGCCTGTATGCAAAGTTCTCCAAGTGTGAGTTTTGGCTGCCTCAAGTAACCTATCTTGGTCACGTCATCTCTGCCAAGGGCATTGCCGTCAACCCAGAAACTGTAAAGACAATTGTTGATTGGCTTCCTCCTGTAAATGTCAAAGAAGTCCGGAGCTTCCTTGGTTTGGCTAGTTATTGCCGCCGCTTCGTTCAGAACTTTTCGAAGATAGCGAAGCCTCTGACCGATCTCCTCAAGAAAGGCAAGAAATACCTTTGGACTCCTGCATGTCAAGCAAGCTTTGAGTCACTCAAAGAGAAGCTCACTTCCACACCAGTCTTGGTTCCTCCGGACACATCCAAGCCTTTCCAGATATTCTGTGACGCATCTTTGCAAGGATTGGGTGCGGTCCTTATGCAAGAAAAGCAAGTTGTTGCTTATGCCTCTCGACAGTTGAAGACGCATGAGATCAACTATCCTACTCATGACCTCGAACTCGCAGCAGTTGTCTTTGCTTTGAAAGTATGGAGGCATTACTTGCTGGGCAACCGTTGTGAAATCTTTTCTGATCACAAGAGTTTGAAGTATATCTTCACTCAGCCTGATCTCAACCTTCGTCAGAGGAGATGGATTGAAGCAATCAATGATTTTGATTTGACCATCAACTACACTCCGGGCAAAGCTAATGTCATGGCCGATGCTCTCAGCCGCAAAGCTTATGTCAACAACCTCATGATGGAAGAACAACATCCTCTCTTGTGCGAGGAATTCCGTCAGCTCAACCTTGAAATTGTGGATCAAGGGTATCTTCTGAACCTTCTGGCAACCCCTCTCTTGGAAGAAAAGGTTCGATCCTTTCAGCTTGGCGATCCGTACACCAGAAAGATCATCTCCAAACTTCAGCTTCCGAAGTATGAGTCCTTCCACGTTGATGACCAAGGCACGCTTTTCTTTGAACACCGGATGTTTGTTCCGAACTACCCGGGTTTGAGAGAGCAAGTTCTCAAGGAGGCACATGATTCTGTTCTTTCTATCCACCCTGGCAGCACAAAGATGTACATGGACTTGAAAACACAATATTGGTGGCCCGGATTGAAACGATATTGTGCCAAGTATGTCTCGGAGTGTGATGTCTGCCGCAGAGTGAAAGCTGTCCATCAGAAACCTTCCGGTCTTCTACAGCCATTGAAACCCCCGTAATGGAAATGGGAGAAAGTAGAGATGGACTTCATCACTGGATTTCCAAGGTCGCAGAAGGGCAACAATGCAATCTTTGTTGTCATTGACAAGCTTTCTAAAGTGGCTCATTTCTTTCCCGTCAAGGAAACAATTTCTGCAATTCAGTTGGCTGAGCTCTATATCAACAGAATTGTCTCTCTGTATGGGGTTCCTCTGGAGATCTGTTCAGACCGTGGAAGCATCTTCACTTCCAAGTTCTGGGAAAGTTTCCAAAATGCTTTGGGAACAAAGTTGAACTTCAGCACAGCTTACCACCCTCAGTCGCAAGGACAAGTTGAAAGGATCAATCAGATTCTGGAGGATATGCTCCATGCTTGCGTCATCTCTTTTGGCATGAAGTGGGAAGAATGTCTTCCTTATGCTGAATTCTCTTACAACAATAGCTTCCAGAAAAGTCTAAAGATGGCACCATTTGAGGCTCTCTATGGTCGCAAATGCAGAACTCCGATTGGTTGGTCGGGTGCAGGAGAAAGAATATTGTTTGGCCCTGACATTGTAACTCAAGCGGAGGAGAAAGTTCATATCATTCTTGAAAATCTGAAGATTGCTCAAAGTCGCCAGAAGAGCAATTATGACAGAAAGCACACGGATATGGAGTATGTTCCTGGTGATCTCGTTTACCTTCGTGTCACTCCCATGAGAGGCACGCACCGCTTTGGTATCAAAGGAAAGCTGGCTCCTAGATACATCGGTCCATTCAAAATTCGTGGAAGAAGAGGAGAAGTTGCTTATGCTCTTGAGCTCCCGGAAAAACTCAAGGTCCATGATGTTTTCCACATCTCTCAACTCAAGAAGTGCTTCAAGGATCCCGGCAGGACCGTGGACCATGAGCTTATCAATCTCCAAGAAGACCTGTCTTATCAAGAACACCCCACAAAAATCCTTGAAATCGCAGAAAGAAGGACTCGCAACAAGTCCATCAAGTTCTGCAAGGTGCAGTGGTCGCACCATTCTGTTGATGAAGCCACTTGGGAACGTGAAGATGAGCTCCGTGCCAAGTATCCTACCCTCTTTGAGTCTTCTTCTTCCTAGAATCTCGGGGCGAGATTCTTGTTTAGTGGGGGAGAGTTGTAGCATCCCAATTGTCTAACAATTGTAATGCTACTTGGTCTAGTAATATAATGGCTACTTCATATATATAATTGTTGCATCATAATTATATCATGCTCATGTCATCATGCCACCTTGCATTTTAGCATCATATAAAACCCTTTTTGTTTTGGTTCTTCTCTCATATGCATTATTAATTGTATTTGCCTCTTGATATTGTATTTGGTTATTGATATATTGTTTAAATGCCCAAGTTGAGTTGGGGGCATATCTTTTATTCACTCCACCACCCTTTCTTTCACCACCTTATAATTCCACCATCCAACTAAATATGAGCTTTGCACTTTATTGGGTTTTACCTCTAGCTCATGTGGGTTGGGATGGATCCAATTCTATTTCCACATGCTCTCATATTAGCATCATGTTGTTTTCACATTATTGATATGTGGAGCCACCTTTGCATGCATTATGAGTAGTGCTCCTTTTTCTAGCTTCCATATGGAATTGTTTTGGAATAGCAGCTCATGTCGGAATATTGTTGTGGATAATAAACACCTAGTGGAATACACACACTAGAATGTCCAATTATATTCAAATAGGAGCATATTTCATCCACTCCACATGGGACCCCAACACCACTCTTTTGGCTTGGCCTTATTTCCCTGTTTGGAAATGCATGTGTTAATAAATGCCCATGGTCATTTACAATTGTTTTCACCATTATAAACATGGCATTTAATACCCATGCATGGGCCATGCAAATCTCACCATCTTTCCCTCCTTTGGGTTTTTCATGTATTTTTGCAAGTGAAACATGGATCTTTGAGAGTTTGTTCATGTTGGCCCTAATCTTTTGCTTGTGACCTTAAAACCTCACCTTCCTCTCTTTTCCACCTCCTTCCAAGCTTAATCATTGGTGATCTTAGCTAAGCCCTACCCTAAACCCCCTTTCTCTATTTCTATCTCTAACCCTACCACCACCATGATCTACCACAAACCTAAACCAAACCCTAAACCAAACCCTAGCCCGAGCCCTCTCCTCTCACCATGCCGAGCCTCCCCTTGCAGGTCCCACCTGGCCACCCTGGCCCCACCTAGCTACCATCCACCCCAAGCCCTAACCCGAGCCACCACTCCTACTCCAACCCTAGCTCCATGCCACCCCCCCTCTCTCTCTCCCTGCCACAACAGCCCCACCCGAGCCTACCCTCCTTGGCCTCGCCCTGACCCCTCCTGGCAGCCTCCATCTACCCTCCCTCTGCCCCTGCCGTCCAGCCCGAGCACGTGCTCGAGGAGGGAAAAGGTGGCACCGAGCCACCCTATCTACCCCTTCCCTGCCACAACTGCTCCTCCTCTCTCTCCCTCCTTTTCCTCCTTCCCAACGGATCCTCTGGCCTCTCCAGATCTCCCCGAGGCGCCCTGTCCCTCCTCCCTTCTTCTGCACCGACGCCACCCTCTCTCGCCGGCCACCGCCAGCACCGTGTCGCCCCCGTCGATCCAGCCGTTGAGCACGTCGTGGTGGTGATCGAGGAGACCGAGGACCTGTCCCTGCGTCGCCCCGTACCCGCCAACGAGGAGGAGGAGGCCTGTACACCGCTGCACGCCGAGACGCCCGCCGAAACCCTAGCTCCACCCGGCCTCTGCTTCCTCGCCGATCCGTCGTCTCCCAGCCCGATCCTCCTGCGTCGTCCGAACCGCGGTGAGCTCCTCTACCTCCTGGACATACTCCGCCTCACCGGACCGTCCTGGCCACGTCAGTAGTTTTGTCGAGCGCCCTCAGCACGCCGCCGCTCGCTGCTGTCTGCGTGCTCTCGCACCGCGTAGCGCCTCACCTAGTCGCGTTAACCTCTTCTGTCAACTACCCCTCCCTAGCCCAGCGGTGGCCGCCTCCGCGCGCGAGCCCCAGGTCCCCGGATCGAATCCCCCGTGCGCCGCGCCCTGCGTCGGTCGCGCACCGACCCGTCCGCGCGATCGCAGAGAAGATCCACAGTGACGTGGTTCCTTTTTGCGCTTAACCCCCTTGTTTGTTTTCTGCTCAACCCGCGGTCCAGCCAGTCCCACCTGTCAGCCTCCCAACCATTTTGCAAAAAGGTACCCCAGGTTCCACCGCCTCAACCCGCACTCCCCTGGATCCCCCACGTGTCACGTTCCGACTGGCTGCGTGCGCCGTGGACCCGCGAGGCTGCCGGGCCCATCTGTCACTCTCTGTGGCTAGGAAGCGCCGCGGTGAGAAAGATAATTCCTGGACGTGTGTGTCCCAGTCAGCCCTGGCCCCACTTGTCTGTGACTGTGGCTAGGACTGGGCTGAGTGACAAAAGTATCTCTGTTTCTCTGTTTTAATTTAAACTTTTCAAATTGTTTTAAATTCAAAATTCAAATCTGTTTTTAAATAACTTTTAAAATACAATTCCAAATTAAACATGTAATATATGTTTGGAGATCAGAAAAATGAGAGGATTTCAAATATGGCCTTCAAAATATATTTTGGACACTTTAATTTTTCAAGTTGATTAAAATTACAATAAAATGCCCTCTTTCTTAATTAATTAATAACTTTTATTTTATAACTCCAAATTTAACAAATAATATGTCCAAATCGATCAGCTCGATGAGACCTTTCTGTTTATGCATTCCATGTTCTGAATTGCAGCATGCATCATATAAATATAAAGTATACAGCAACTTAATTGAGTATAAAATATGATTAAAACTCCATAAAATGCTTATTTCTTGTATTCCACACCTCACCCATGCCATGCTACTTTATTGCCATGCAAATTTGTGCATCATTCATCATGGCATGATTGTTTGCTTGTCGCATTTTAATCATATGCTTGTGCACTTTATTTATGTTGGCCCTTGTTTGTTTGGTTCTTCTTCGAATAGACGCTGAGCAGGGGATATATCAAGAAACCCAGGAGCACTACCCAGATCCTTGTCTCGCTTCAACTGAGCTGCCAGGCAAGCACTACCACATGCTTGCATACATATAGTACCTATTGCCTCTATCTTATTCTTGCATCATTGAGTCGCGATTGCATTAATTTGAATCCCAAGTACTGCATAGCCTTTACTTTTAAACCCCACCGAAGCTTGTTCCTCCATCCCATGAGCCATTACTACAGGAGTTGTTTGAGCCATGCGAGTCGTAGAACAGCATGTGTAGGGTATGTGAGTGTCTGATGTACAAACGGGGTACCTAAACAACTTAACCTGAGTAGTAATGGGATAACTAATGAAAGTGGCATCAGTGAGCAATATCTGCTATTTGGTTTTTCATGCTCACTTGTGTCCCGTAGGACCTCGAGTACTTGATTCATGTTCCTTGAATATTCGCGCTATCCACATCCGGGAGGCTTATGAACCCCCCTGAGCCAGAGCTTGATTCATTCTTATTTCTTGGGGCCACAAAGTAGTTTGGAGCTTTATTACTATTCTGTACTTATGCCATGCTTTACTGCTTTATTTAAGATTGTGCGAGGAGCACCTGTACTGTTTTGGAAGCGGAGTGTTTTCGCGGTATCGACAAGCCCAGTCACACTTTCGGGTTCCCAGTCGTTTACAGCCACTGACGCAAACCTTGAGTCCATCTCGGAGCCGGCTAACTTTGTTGCGGGTAGCTTAATGGGGTGGCCCCCTGAAATATTTCTGAAGCCTGTGATCGCTTTGTCGTGAATGCCTCATTGGGTTTTGATTTGGTTTTTCCAAGGTTGATCGAGTGTGTGTTGCTATTTGTGCACCCCTACAGGGTAAAACTTTCTGAAAGCCGTGTCCGCGGTTATGGACGACTTGGAGCACAGTTTCTCGATCATAGACAAGTATAACTAAAGTACCTCTTTTAACTTGACTATGTACCTGACTAGTAAATAGTGCAATACTCATGGAATGGATAGTACAACTGCCAACGGTTGGGGGGGTTGTTCGTCCGCTTCCTCGTTGGTAAGCGAGGAGGAGGATGGATCTGTTAAAATTACCGTTAGAACTGTTGTCATTAATTCATGGACATCCGTCTATCTATGGTTAGGCAGATGGTTAGCGAGTATCTATAGAATTGTTAGGTATTATCTTTTGCTGCAATTGCGTCACCCCAGGTTGAGTCCCCTTTAGAGGCATAAAGACTTGCTGAGTACCCCTAGGGTCTCACACGATAAATTGTTTGATTCAGATGAACAGGTAAACTCGCAAGATGGATACTGGGTGGAGGAGACGGACAATGTTGGCAACGATCACTCGGTGTAGAGATTCCAGGAACGGGGATCCGTGAGATCTATGGGCGGGATGTGTTTATTTATGGGGCATCTTATGCCGATTTGCTTCTTATCCGTACTCGGATCTTGTTTTCTGCTTCCGCCTGATACTCTGATGTTTGATGTATGAGGAGATATCCTAAACTATTATATCTATCTAGGATATTTGGATCTTGCCGTATGGCGTTGCAATATTTCTATTTCTTTTAGATGGAATGGCTCTGAGGACTGTTGTATGGTGGCTTGCATACATACTCATTTGTGTATGTAGTTGATCCCTTCGCCTGCCGATTACGCCGCCCGTTCTTGTCCCGATGTTTGGAAATGGTTAGGACGGCCGAAAGGTCTACCTGTGAGTGGCATTTGGGCCCCACCGTACTATTTTAACCATTTCCGCTTATCCAGGCTTGTAACTAGGAGCGTAATTCACCGAGGTAGTTACAACGCCCGTGGATGGCGTGGTATTATGATAGCCAGTCCACCACTTCGAACTCGAGTCGCTCGCATCAAAAGTTATCGGGCTTGCCAAAGATGACGTCAAGCCATATCTTTCCCAGGGGGAATATGCCCTTCCCTGGGACGATGCCGTGTAACATTGTGTCGGATTGTTCTAGGCTGCACAGCGGGATCCGCATTGCTGCTAAGGTACTGGCAAACATCAGATTAATGCCGCTGCCTCCATCCATGAAGACGCGGCTCATGTCGAACCCTCTGATCTGCGCCTCAAGCACCAGGGCAGCATGCCCTGGGCGAGGGACCTGGTAAGGGTGATCCGAACGGCTGAACGTGATGCAGGACTCCGATCCGCTGAGGTACTCACGGATGGCGGGTGGAGCGGTCACAGCCATATTGATCTGACGGGTGATTTTCTTCTGCACCCTGTCGTTGGGCGTCCTTTTTGGATCATTAGTGATCCTTTCAACGCGGGGTACCCGTGTCCACCGTTATCTGTGCGGGTGCGATTAGGTGGTTCGAAGGTCCTGTAGGTGGTGGTGGAGGATCTTCGTGTGCGATCTCTCCTGGTGCGGGTGCGTTCCTGTATCCAGGGTTCGGGGCTTGTTTCCTCATCTGAGCCATGCTCTCGCTGAGTTTCTGGAACTCGCGGTAGTGCTTGAGCATGTGGCTTTCCTTATTTTTACCATCCTGCTTCTCGATGTAGAAGTGGATGGTGCATGGACCCGACAGTTTGTCGTATGCCGAGGGTCTGCCGTCACGACCGCGATGTTGCCATGTGTGTGCTGGGCGTCCTCCGTCGCGGAAGTTGCTTCCGCGGTATCCGCCACTGCTGCGGTTGTCGTTGCTGCGGCGATCGGCGTAGCCAGCCGCGACCATATCGGGTCCATCGCGATCGTCGTAGACGCGCGATCTTCTCTTGCTACGGCATTCAGTCGCCGGCCGTAGTCATCTTCCTCCTCCGAGTGCGCTCGGTGGACGGAGTCCTCGCCATATGCCCACCTGTTGGTGATGTCCATGAGGTGGTCGAGTGTCTTGGGCTTAACGCGCCCAAGTTCTTCCTTGAAGTCCTGGCATTTGACGCCGTCCTTGAAGGCGTCAATAGCTCTCTCCTCAGAGATGTGTGCCGCGGAGTTCTTGGTGTTGGACCAACGTAATATATACGAGCGAATGGATTCGCCCGTTCGTTGGGTGCAGGCCCGTAGCTCCTCGATCGAGGCTGGCCTCTTGCTGGTTCCCTTGAAGTTTCGGACGAAACTGTATGCCAGTTCCTCCCAGCTTCGGATGGATCCCGAGGATAGGCTGCTGAGCCAGATCCGGGCTGCGCCTGTCAGCTGCAGCTGAAGGCATTGCATGGCGGTTTCCTTGTTTCCGCTGTGTAGCTTGACGGACGACAGGTGGTCGCTGAGCCACGCCTTGGGGTCCTGTGTGCCGTCGAACTTCGGAGTGTCCGAAGGAAACTTGAAGTTCCATGGCATCCATGCCCGCCGAACGGATCTGCTGAAGCATCGGGCTCCGCAGAGTTCTCCCTCGTCGTCGTCCTCCTCAGATTCGGACGAGCATACGCGCTTGGCGCGCGCTTTGTCGATCTTGCGCTGGGTGAGCTCGCTTCGAGCGTCGTAATCGCGGCTGCGATGGCGCTAGCTCTTGTGCCTTTGAGGAAGGTCGTGCTCTTCATCTTCGGATGAGGGCATGGGGCTGCGATTGAACCTGACTGCAACTTTCTTCTTTGGCTCCGCAGGAGATTCTCCGTGGAGCGCAGCTCCAACAAGTCCGAGTCCGGTAAGCGCGGACTTGTGCATGGCCCTTTTCGGGTCCCCCTCCGGAGGTGGATGGGACACGAGGTACGCGGTGGCTGCCATGATCGCTGCTTGCGGCGTCTTCGGGATGACGTTGCCGTCGGCATCCATCTCCATGAAAGACGCGTTGAGGGCCCGAGTCACCTCGCCACGTGCCTTGGGATCCATGTTCTCCGTGCGAGAACGGTACTTGTTGCCATGGTTGCCGTGAGAGCTGGAGCCGATGCCCATGGCGGAGAGCGCAGCTCGCCGCGCACTGGACTCCGAGGCTGCTTGCTTGCGTTTGTCAAGCACCTCTTGCATCTCTACCTGCTTCTTGTGCTCCTCGATTAGGAGCATGTGGTACGCCATCAACAGGTCCCATGAGGCATTCGCGGGAAGGATCTTGTTGCCTGCTACGGCTTCGCGTGCTTGAGCCCATCCTTCCTTGCTGAGGTGGATGACCCGATCGGTATCATCCCCATTGGGCGGGGGGACTGGCTTCTTCTGTTCCCGCCGTTTCTACCCTGCGGGTTGGGTGGCGGGTTGTGCTCCTGACCCACGTCACTCTGGATGACTGCAGCGCACTGTTAACACTCGTAGATAGGATTGCTGCTACCGCAGCTTTCGGATCCGTAACCGTAGGTCCCTTTATCCGATGGTGGATCACACAGATCTGAGTTGCAGCAGCTGCTGTCATAGAACTCATCTGTCGATGGTGATGTGCGTAGCACGGGGTGTGGAGCCCATGAAGCGGGCCTGATTGACGGCAGGGGCACCCGCTCTGGGAGGCGGAGAGTGCCGGTCTGCCCCACCTGGAAGCAGAAGCTCCCGAACAGGATCTCGAGTCCGTCGCCAACGGGCTCGAAGTCCTTCAGAGTGGTTGGTGAGTGGGCGGTGAAGTCAAAAGTGCCGAAGAGGAGATGACTCTCTGTCGCCGCAGAGTTGTAGATCGCTTTGGTTGGGACCGTCACGATCGCACAATCAGCGTCCCCAGTTCCCACAGACGGCGTCAATTGACGAGGTTTAATCTCGTTAATGCCCATTGTTATGAGCTTGGGTTTTGGAGAAGATGGGGATGCTGGAGATCGCGGAACGGTTAGCAAACAATCAACACAGGGACACGAGGTTTACCCAGGTTCAGGCCCCCGGAGGGAAAACCCTACTCCTGCTTGTTTGCTCTTGATTACGGTGGAACCAAAAGTTACAGGGGTGCACAGATGCAATCTGGCGTGGAGGTGTGTATGCGGTGGTATGAGAGAGAGACCTCCTCGTCGTGCCCTCCTAGCCTTTATATAGAGATAGGCAGGTCCCAGGCACAGATCGAGTCAGTTACAAGTTCTAGGGTTTCCCCCTTTGAATATTCTATCTACTCTAGTCTTGTTCTCCAAGGATCCGAAGGCGTCATGGGCCCTGGCCACCCGAAAGTCTTCATGGGCCGGCACATGTTTCTCATGGGCATTCCTTGGGCTGGACTAGGTATGCTAAGATGTCGTACCCGTAGGGTATAACCATGTCACAGATACATATAGTTTTGGTGTAATAATCATAGAAATAATAACGAAAAAGAAGGGATATGGACTTCTCTAATGGTGGGTATAGAGAAGTTTACAAGGTACCTTGCGATTTTCCTATGGTAGTATTAGTAGCTATAAACATGTGCCCCATTTTAACAAGGGGTTGTAAATAGCAGGAATGGTGAAGCGATTGCTGTGAAGAAGTTTATATCATGCAAGGGGTCGAGGACAATGAATTCAAAATGACTTCCGCATAGTTTTAAAGCTTGAGCACAAAGCAATCTTTTGCGCCTCCAGTTGGATTCATGTCTGGTCCGTCTCCACAGGTACGCTTTATGGCGCATCGACTGGTAGAAAACATGCCTCTTGTCCCGGTTTGGGACGGTCTCTAGTCCTGGTTTCCCAACCAAAACTGCTAAATTGGGACTAGAGGCTCTCACCTTTAGTCCCGGTTCTGTTACAAACTGGGACAAAAGAGTCTCCACGTGGTTCCGTGGAGTGCGCTGGGCTAGAGAACCTTTAGGCCCGGTTGGTATCACCAACTAGGACTAAAAGTTTACTATCGCGGCAGCGTTTTGGGGCAATCGGCTGCCGCAGCAGGAGATGGGTTTTAGGGTTTTGTATTTTCCTTTTCATTTTGTGTTCAATTATTTTTCATTTTGTGTTTTTATTTCATACAAATTTTCGTATATATATTCTAAGCTACTACATACTGTATACTTTGATGCATATATAATATAATTTCTCTTACTAGCATAAATATATATATACAACTTGGTATATACATGGAGATCGTTAAATTACATGGAAGCATTATTGCCAATAGTGTTCTCCGGTTTTAGGTATGACTTTCATAAGCAAAAATTTCGCCAATTTCTCTTGAATTGCTAGTAAGTGGTCCTGTGGTAGGATCTTGTCCGGCATATCTTCGACCTTTACTGAAGGAGATAAATATGAATATATATGTCAATCATAAAAAAATAGGAACGAAACTCAACACAATTTATGGTCATAAAATATAATTATGAATATATTCTTTATTACTTGAATTTTTTGTGCATCCATGCACCGCTCACAACGGACATGCGCATGAACTTACAAACGTAGTATCCACATAAATTAGTCCCCTATGGCTACCTTGCGTACTTTATGAGAATAGAATTGAATCAAATAATAATCAAGCATGATAATGGTATCGAAACTACGATTAAAAAGATGCGCGGACCTTGCTAGTACTACTTACCGAGATCGTATTAAAAACACAGCGTCTGTTTTCATTGACCGACAACTTCCTTTGTGAACTATTTCCAAACCCTGCCCGGTAAATAAAATAAATAACGGAGTTATAATTACTTGATATTAGGAAATGAATGAAAGATAACGATATAGTGCGATAATGGTTGAAATTACTTTTAGAGCATATCGGTCATGTGGTTGTACTTCTTTGGGTTTTTGTTTAACGATTTCCATGATATTAGCTCTTTCAGCTTCAACTTGAATGATTATCAGAATTCAGTGAAAGTTGTGCACGTTTATACATGTCAATAACTCATCAATTACACTTACCAGAGTAAACAAAAGTGAATGTGTACAAATCAGTTACACTCACCTAAAGTTGTAAGGAAATAATTTTTCTTTTTTTTGTAATGTTGGATCTTTAAAAACATTAGCAAGTTAGCCTTTGACTCTCTCGCGTAGTTTTATATCGTAGCAAAATACGACATTTGGGTCAACCAACCCAACGTCAAAGATTGACCGTATTTTGTATTCGAGAATCTTCATTCTGCATAATTGCGTAGAAAATAATATAGTAAGGATAATTACAGGCAATGAACGAGCTCAACTAGAGACTTAATTACAGAAATAAATTAATAACTTACAGACAATAATAACTGACGAGAGATTTGTCGAAGACGTCTTGATCGTATAACTGAAACAGTTCTTGCATCCCAATACATATTGCATCGTCACGGAAGTAATGTGAATCTCTAAGTGTCACCATTAGCATCTGTTGCCCTTCCTTTGCGACTCCCATGTACCATTTATGCAATCTTCGCATTTGTGTTGGTAGATATCGGAGCTGCCCAGGACTGATCAGAGGTTTCCCGTGGACATATGTCCATGCTACCTCAGCCTTAGGGATATCTGCGTCGCCTAGCATTCGATCAGCAGTCATATTACATAGCCTAGCTAAGTTCTCGGCTTATTTCATATTTTTGTTGTTGTTCGGGTAACACCTTGAGCTGAGGGATCGATTGTACTTTCTGTTATTTCAGTTGGGGAACTTTTTTCCATGTCCGCTTCTTTTGGTCATATGTCTTTGCAATACAACGATCATAGTCATTTGGCCTATGTAACACATATTGCGGTGGTTGCGCAAGAAAGTCCTTAAAGTGTCGCTTGATTTTTGGATCTATTGGATCCTTTGGCTCGGGTCGATTCGGTGCTAACTAGCGTTTCACATCGGCAGACATGACCGCATCGGTTTTCGCATCAGTCATGTCGTAAGGTAACTTTGGAGGATCCGTCTTGGCTTTCTTCGTTGTTGTAGCTTTCTTTCGAGACGGCATAGTACTAGTCAATGAAGCGGTGGTACTCTTCTGCTTTTGCCCTTGGACTTAGTGAGCGGGTCGGCTGAGGCGGCGGAGATCGAGGTGGTGGATTGCTACTGGGAGGAGACGGTGGCCTTGGAGGTGATTGATTGCTTCTCACATGAGACAGTGTCCTTGGCAGTGATGGATTTCTTATCGGAGAAGACGGTGTCCTTGGTGGTGATGGATTACTTCTCAGAGGAGTAGGTGGCCTTGGCGCCGAGCCTGGAAACACGATGTTTTCCTTTTTCCATAGAATGAAGCCACTCATGACTTCTCCTATTGTCGTATCCCCTTCACCTCTAGGGATGTCAAGCTCCAGTGACTGAAATCCCGGTTGAACTTCATCCACACCGACACGAGCATAGCCAGCTGAAATCTGATGGCCATGGTAGGTCTCTCCCGGTGCACAAGGTAAAAAGCAAAGCCGACCGCCACCTTCATGGATATGTTCTTCAGTGATAGACGTAGCTCACAATTTGTCTTCTCCTTGACTTCATCCAAGGGGTAGACATCCATCGTTGCACCATGCATCACCGGTGCATCCTCCATCATCAGTGCATCATCAGCCCGGACCTCCATGAAACCCATGCCGCTTTTCTGCTGAGATGGGACAACCGTACTATCGAATGCAGGATCGTGCTGTCGACCTACTCTTCTAAGTTCATTAATGTGCTCCTACTGCCGCTCCAACCGCTCTGCCTTTCAACCTTTGCCAACGTCTCAGCCTCCTCCTCCTACCACTTCGTTTTTCTCAATCGGATTCTATAAGTGCCATTGTATTCGGGAAACCCAGTCCTCCACAGAAAAGAAGGTCCAAGGCCTCATGTTCGTCCTTCGTGTTTAGGATTCCCGAGGCCCTTTGTTGGCTCGTCGTTCTCTCTCTCGATATGGAAGTTTCCCTCTTAAACCTCTTTCACCACTTTAACAAGTTCATTATTGGATTCAGCAATTTCTTTCTTTGCAATAATGTCCCCTGTTTGTGGGTCATATGATGCTCCATGCCCAAGTATCCAATTTGTTGACCTCAAGGGACAATCATGTGTAGCTGGAGTGGTCCCTTTAGCAAGAAGGGCCTTTTTAGTTTGATTCCACTTAGGCATGGCACTCTTGTAGCCACATGTTCCCTTATTATGGTGATATTTATTTTTCACAAAATTTTTCTTATTCTTTTTCGACCTTTTCTTAGCTTCTTCCTATTCCTTGTACTCCAAAAATGTGTCCCAGTTATCCCGCTACCTCTCTAGTGTGCCGGTGAATTCTAGAGCTTTTTTTCCTTGACATATTTTTGGTATAATCTTTTCTTCCAGCTCTAGAATTGTGTGGCCATCTTCTTAAGAGTCCACTCCTGGACTTTCAACGTCGTTGCCTATGTGAGCTCATCAGTGTCCAAGACTAGTAGGCTAAAATGTGAGATGATCTCTTCCCAAAGACAATCTTTGGCTCTGTCGTCAGCAAAACTAGCTCCAACTACCTTTGCTGGCTTATTCCAATCTCGAGTGATGATCAGGATGGTGTCCCTAACAATCATTCCGCATTGATGTACAAATGCACTTGCATTTGCTTTGTGCTTCAATGGTTCGCCATCTTTATAGATTAATTCAATTGTGAGATGCGCACCATTGGCCATCTTTCTGGCTGGGCCTTGTTTCCTTTTAGAAGATTGGCCCGATGCGGAGGTCTATGAGAACAAATATTCGTTAATATATATGTACAAATAAATTAATGCATCTACTAGTGATCACCAAAGGCTTAATATACCTCGCCAGACTTTGTTAAGGGTCCAATATTTTTTGAGTTGTCATCGCAATCAGCGCTTGTTTGCACTTAGTTTCTTTGGTCTACTAGATCCATTCCATCACCAGACTCATTCATATATTGTGAGTCGTCATCTGGTCCACTCTCATATGCTCCTCCCTCATTTATAATGTCGAGCACTCGGTGTCCACCATCTCTACCATCCATAGATTAACTAATAAAGAAGAAAGATATATTTTTTGCATTAACATAACATTTTCTAAGCAATAATCCTAAATAATACTAAAATAGGGAAACCTCGGAATCACCCGTGGGGGTTCATTTTGTTCCTCTAATTAAAGTTGTTAAACAATGCATGATTTTTATGCTAAAGTGTAGATCTTGTTTTTCTGAATATTCTAATATATTATTCATATTTTTCTGACTTAAAATGAAGTAGTTATGATTTTTATCATTATATATCATTTTTCAAAAAAATTGGAATAATTAAATTATTTTCCCATACTAACAATACCTAAATGTTCTAATAATAATTTAAATACCCTAACTAACAATACCTACTAAATATTCTAATAATAATCTAAATAACGTAACTAATAATACCCTAACTAACAATGCCTAAATATTCTAATAATAATCTAAATACCTAAATAGCCTAACTATAAAACACATAAAAATGGATTCGAGCTCACCTTACAGAGGATGTGGCGGCGACAGACCTGTGAGCGGCTGCGGCGGGAGGCGGCGGATACAGAGGATGTGGCGGGGGGGGAGGGGGAGGGGCGATAGAGGAGGCGACGTGGGGCTCTTCCACGAAGGGCAACGCGGGACGGGCGACGCGGGGGCGGGGCATGACAGCGGCGTGGGGATCCTCCTTCTCCTCCACGAACGACAGCGGCTCGTGGCTCGAACCGGGACGCGGGCAAGACCCCTATAGACCCACATACCTTTAGTCTCGGTTGCTAAAGATAGGTCTGGCCTTTAGTCCTGATTGGTGGCTGCAACCGAAGCTAAACGGAATTTCGGCCGCCGCGAAAATGCGTGCGCGAGGCCGAATTTTAGTCCCGGTTGGTGGGTTCAACCGGGACCAAAGGTTCTTTTTGCGCCAAAACCATTTTATTTTTTCCAATCTTCCATCTTTTGGATATTTGAAAAGTGTTTGAATATGAATTTGAATAACTTTGAATATTTTCGAATCTGATAAAACTTTCAACATGAAAAGTGTTTGAGTTTGAATAACTAATCCAAAACCATTTTCTGTTTTCTAAAATAATTAATCTAACTATTCAAACTATTAACCATTTTGCCATTTTCAATTAAAAATGCATTAACTCATATCTTTTGAATATTTTCGAATATGACAAAACTTTCAACATGAAAAGTTTGAATTTGAATAACTAATGAAAAACCATTTTATGTTTTCTAAAATAATTATTCTAACTATTCAAACTATTAACCATTTTGCCATTTTCAACAAAAAATGCATTAACTCATATCTTTTGAATATTTTCGAATCTGATAAAATTTCAAGATGAAAATTACTTGAATTTGAATATCTAATCCAAAACCATTTTCTGTTTTCTAAAATAATTATTCTAACTATTCAAACTATTAGCCATTTTGCCATTTTCAACTATAAATGCATTAACTCATATATTTTGCATATTTTCAAATATGAAAAAACTTTCAACATGAAAAGTGCTTGAATTTGAATAACTAATCCAAAACCATTTTATGTTTCTAAAATAATTATTATAATGATTCAAACTATTAACCATTTTGTCATTTTCAATTCTAACATGAAAAGTACATTGGGATCAAAGTGAGGAAGCCACTGCAAAGGTATCACTTGATGAATAAGATTTGTTATGAGAAAGTAATGGTTGTTGTATTCAGAATTCTCCTAACGTAAAGTTCTAATATATACGTTACATACAAATACATAAAAGATTTAATACATTATTACATATCACCAACATCCCAATCTAGTGTTGCGGTTTTCTTTTACGCCGTATCCATGAAGCATCTTCATTATTTAACAGGATACTCGGGTCAATGTTCACTCTAAAGGGCAGAATTTCTTCAAACTTACTATAATCTTATGACATATATGTCTTGTCCTCCACTCTCACGATGTTTCTTTCCCCTGAAAGAACTATGTGGTGCTTTGGCTCATCGTTTGATGTATTCATTTGCTCATATTATCTTTTTCTCGGTTTGGTAGACATGTCCTTCACAACGAAAACCTGAGCCACATCATTGGCTAGGAAGAATGGTTCGTCTCTGAACCCAAGATTGTTGAGATCCACTGTTGTCATTCCGTACTGCTGGTCTACCTTTACCCTGCCTCCTGTTAGCTTGACCCATTTTTAACGAAACAAAGGGACCTTAAAAGAAGGTTCATAGTCAATTTACACTATCTCCTCTATGTAACCATAATATGTGTCCTTTTTTCCATTGTCATCTGTTTCATCAAAGCAGACACCACTATTTGGTTGATGCTCTTTTTATGTTGGGAGATCGTGTAAAATGTATTATCATTTATCTCTTACCCTTGAAAAGTCAATATAGTAGAAGATGGTGACCTTACCAAAAAGTATAATTGATCTTCAATAGTGGTGTTATTCATGAGACGTGTCTGCAACCAACCGCCGAAATTCGCCATGTGTTCAAATTTAATCCAGGAGTCAGACTGCCCCGGGTTTTTTTGGAGCATACAATATTCTTGTGTTCCTCATTATATGGAGACACTGTGAGATCCATGCACATGGCTTAATAGGATTGATAGGATACTCATACCAACAAGTTGCAACTTCTTTTTGGAAGATTATCTAAAAAGAACTCTAAGGTTAAGCGTGCTTGGCCTAGAGCAATTTGAGTATGGGTGACCGACCGGAAAGTGGGTACTGGATGCGCATGAGTGAGGACAAAGTGCGAAGAGAAGACTAGTGTTTGTCTATGGGGCCAGTCTAGAGATCCTATTGAGCTGCCAGGAGTGACACCCCCAGGGCCAAGAGGGAACAGGGTGCTACAAGTGGTATTAGATCCGATCCTCGCGGTTATACGGGTGTGCTGGTCACTGGAGGAACATATGGAGCATGACGTATGTGGCCTAGAGTGGACAAGGCATGGCACATATGACGGCACTGGACGCACATATGTGTGCCAAGAGAGGACGTTCCTGGAGTGTGCTTGATCGATGAGGGCATCGATCTTCTAAAGGGTGGGTGTATGTGAGATCCAGGCACATGGCTTAATATGATTGATATGATACTCATACCAACAAGTTGCAACTTCTTTTCCAAAAGCTTATCTAAAAAGAACTTTGAGGTTAAGCATGCTTGTCCTAGAGCAATTTGAGGATGGATGACCGACCAGGAAGTGGGTATCGCGTGCGCATGAGTGAGGACAAAGTGCGCGGAAAAGACTAGTGTTGGTCTATGGGGCTAGTCTAGAGATCCTATTGAGATTCCAGGAGTGACATCCCTGGGGCCAAGAGGGAACGAGGTGCTACAGCCACCAAGGTGGAATTTTGTAGAACCATGTAGTGTGCTTGAGTGAAAGAATGTCTGTCCATACTTATCATTGCTTTCTTTCCTAGCGTGCCTTCTCCACTCAGTATTCCCTCATGCCGCGATTCGGGAACACTAATCATCTTAAGGTTAGGAATAAAATCAACACAAATCCCAATGACCTCCTCTGTTCCATAGCCCTTGGATATGCTTCCTTCTGGCCTAACATGGTTATGAACATATTTCTTTAAGACTCCCATGAACCTCTCAAAGGGGAACATATTGTGTAGAAATACAGGACCGAGAATGGCAATATCTTCGACTAGGTGAACTAGGAGGTGCGTCATAACATTGAAGAAGGATGGTCGGAACAACAACTCGAAGGTGAGACCTTGGTAGACTTTCTGGAGTGATTACCTTATGTGAAATTGCATTTGGGAATGTACATACCTTCACAATGGATAGTCGAATATTTTCTGGTAGAATCCCCCTCAATGCAACTAGAAGCAATTGCGTCATAAGGACGTGGCGGTTATGAGAATTTAGGTTTTGGAATTTTTTCTCTGTCATATTGTTGAATCCCTTTATATTTGACGAGAAGCCAGGCAGGATTTTGATACTTCATAGGCATTCAAAAAATATTTCCTTCTCTTCTTTGGTAAGAGCATAGATGGCAGGACCTTGAAACTTCTCTGGATGAATGCCATCTTGTTCTTTTATACAGTGTTGGTCCTGACGTGCTTTCGGTGTATCTTTTGAATTCCCACACAAGCCCAAGAATCCTAGAAGGTTTACGCAAATATTCTTCGTCAGGTGCATCATGTCGATTGCAGAGCGGACCTCTAGGACTTTCCAATATGGTAGCTCCTAAAATATAGATTCTTCTTTCACATGGGTGTGTGTCCGCTAGAGTCATTCGGAACAGATTGTCTGTCAGGACCTTTTCTAAAGATTAATATTAAATACTTGACCATATCAAATATATCATCACCAGTACGGCGGATAGGCTTCCTATAGTGATCTGCCTCACCATTGAAATGCTTCCCTTGTTTTCTAAAGGCTTGCTTGGTCGGAAGAAAACGACAATTCTCTGGGTACACATTCTTCTTACATTAATCCAAATATATACTTTAAGTCTCATCTAAAAAGTGTTTGCATGCATTGTATCCCTTGTTTGTTTGTCCAGAAAGGTTACTAAGAGCAGGCCAATCATTGATGGTTATGAACAGCAACGCTCGTTTATCAAATTCTTCCTGTTAGTGCTCATCCCCACACACACGTACACCTTATCCGTGCCACAACTATAAAATTTCTTCAACTAATGGCCTTAGGTACAAATCTATGTTGTTGTCGGGTTTCTTCAGGCCTTGGATAAGCACTAGCATCATAATGAACTTTCGCTTCATGCATAACCAAGGAGAAAGGTCATAGATACATAGAGTCACCGGCCAGTTGCTATGACTGCAACTCTGCTTCCTAAAAGGATTCATGCCATCTGTACTTGGACCAAACCATAAGTTCCTCGCGTCACCTACAAAGGCCGGGATTATCTCTTTATTTTACTCCACTGCGACCCATCATCGAGGTGTCTCAACGTCGTGTTTTTCCTACGCTCTTCCATGTGACATCGCAACAACTTGGAATGCTCTTTGTTTCTAAACAAACATTTCGAGCATGGTATTATAGGAGCATACCACATCACCTTGGCAGAACCCTCTTCCTGGGGCACTCGCTCTCAACATCATCAGGGTCATCTCGTCTGATCTTATAGCTCAATATAGTGCATACCGGGCATGCATCTAAATTCTCGTACTCCTCACGACAGGCAGGAAAGGATGCAGTCATTAGGGCATGCATATACTTTTGCACGTCTAATCTTAGAGGGCAGATAACCTTTTTTTCTTCATACATACTAGCTGCAATTCGTTATCTTTAGAAGTAGCTTCTTTATTATTTTCAACAACTTTTCAAATCCTTTGTCAGTCATACCATTCTATTTCTTCCATTGCAGCAATTCCAATGTGCTACATAGCTTTTTCTGGCCATCTTCGTAATTTGGGTAGAATTTTTTTTGTCATCCTCTAACATCTGCTCGAACTTCAACCTCTACTTTTCACTTTCACAGTCTCTCTTTGCATTATAAATGGCTCGACTAAGATCATCAGTGGGCTCATCTGATGCCCGTTCTTCAGCTTCTTCTTCTTCTTCTTCATTATCTTCCATTGCCGTACCACCGTATTCAGGGAACATGGGATAGTTGTCATCATTCTTTTATTCTTTGTTGTCTTCCATAATAACCCTTTTTTCTCCATGCCTGGTCCAACAATTCTATCCGGACATAAAACTGGACCGAAACAGATGATTGTGAAGGATTTTTTTAAGAATAGTAATCCTTCTGATTCCGACAGACACCACATGGACAACACATAATACCATTCCGCTTGTTTGTCTCAGCCACATCAAGAAAAGAACGCACGCCTTTAATGAACTCGCTAGAGCGTCGGTTAGGGTATATCCATGGCCAGCTAATCTACATTATATAAGTATATCAAACGCAATCACAATGCTAAAATTAGTCCTGATCTAAAATTATATGCACACAATGATACTTCGGCTCCGGATGCGATGACATACTACGTACTAAAACTATACACTGATTTAAAACTTTGTACTCCATCTAGTCCTAGTTGGAGACACCAACCAGGACTAAAAGGACTACGGCAGGCTGGGGCTGGCGCGAGCCCGTTTAGTTCCGGATGGTGTCCCCCACCGACACTAAAGATGTACCTTTAGTCTAGGTTGGAGACACCAATCGGGACTAAACATTTAGATTTATTTAATCGTGGGTCACGACAGTATTCTGTGGATGGCGACACTATGTCATGGGTGAGTGTCGACACTATGATATGAGTGGCGGCACTATGTCGTGAGTGGCGACACTATTTTGGTGGGTGGCGACACTATGTCAGGGGTGAGTGTCGACACTATGCTGTTGCGCTTAATCTATAAATACATAAGATGCATCCTTGTAAAGTTATAAACTGCAAGATGGTGCGAGAGGGACACCACTATGGCGGAGCTTATGTAAGATGTCTTAGGATCCTGTCCTCAGACATCTTTAAGGAGCTCGTCGTAGAGGCACTCCCATATATGTGAAATTTGTTAGCTCCCGGGCGTATTGATCTAGCTAAAGAAGTTATAAATTGCAAGATAGTGCGAGAGGGACACCACTATGGTGGATCTCCTCAAAGATGCCTTAGGATCCCATCCTCACATATCTTCGAGGAGCTCACCATAGTGACACTCCCATATATTGATCTCAAGGAGCTTCTCGACGATGTATTGAGCTAGTGTGTCTTCTAATGAAGCTTTTTTGAATTAACCCTATTTTTGTTGCAATTTTGTGATTATTATTGTTTACTATGGTACATATATATGTCTATGAATAATGATAATGTTATTTTTTATATCCATCCGGAATTTGAAGATGCAGTGGTCACAAATCTCTCTACTACAAGAGAATGCAATGAGCTAAAATAGAAATTACAGATGAAAGGATGGAGTTGCTAACCTTTTAGAACCCTTGGATAGATGGGGCACCGCCAAATCTTGATAAATCATGTGAAAAAATGGGGATGAACTCGAGCTCAGGAAGGAGTGACAAAATCTTCATTATATAAGTATATCAAAAACCATTACCCAACATCATAAATAGAAAAGTGACCAAATTAATACAAGTTCATCACATTAAAACCAAAGTAAAGTAGTGACTAAATGTTATTATTGCAAAAATTACTCCCAAACTAAACCCACAACTCCCTCTAATTCTAGAGCATGAAATGAGCTAAACTAGCAATGAAAGATTAAAGGATGAAGTTGCTAACCTTTTAGAACCCTTGGATAGATGGGCGCTGCCAAATCTTGACAATCTTGTGAAAAAATAGGGATGAACTCGAGTTGGGGGAGGAAATAGAGAGGAGAAGCATCTTGAACATAGAGTATGTCTCGGGACAGGGAGGAAGAAGATATATGAAGGACATTTGTCATGGTTGGTATCTCCAACCAGGACTAAAGGATATGATGTCATCCCAAGCCCGCTAGTAACCCTTTAGTCCGGCTTGGTGTGTCCAACTGGTACTAAATGTCCTATTTGAACCAGGACTAGAGGTCGCGCATCCTGTGACGGTTTCTAGCCATTGGAATCGGAGCATTAGTCCCAGGCCCAAATAAGACCGGGACTAATGCTCCAGACAAATGGCCTATTTTCTACTAGTGAGCTAAGGCAGTGGAGAGGGTGGTGTCGTGGAAAGCTAAGGCAGCGGAGAGGGTGGTGTCATGGAAGGAGCTTCTGTGCGGTAGGTACGAATTGGTTTTTTTACTAGATGGATTGGGGGAGAAGTGGACGCTCCTAAAAGAGATGATAAGAACAAGGGGGTTTATATACATACGAACAGTTGGTTTTCCTCAAGGAGACACGTGTGGACGTGGACTCGTGCATGATCTCTACTTTCTAGTTGCATTAACACCAGATCCACCTCGAAAACGTGCACGAAGCCTATTAAAGTTGGACCACACTTTAAAAGTGGGACATATACACCAATCCTAGTCACGTTGGACCCACATGTGTCATCGAGGCCACATGTTACCAGTTTTAATTATGTATACACTGGACTTGGTCATAAATAGAAACCGCCTCCAAGAAATTCGAAGCGGTGAAACTTTATCCCCGGCTGCGTTGGACATAATATTAGAGGCCTACATAATATGACATCGTCTCAGATATATTTTAGAGACGGTTTTAATTCATCACTGGTTGTTGTTATAATAATGTTAGAGACAACCATAATATGTCAGCGCCTCCAAGAAGGAGAGAGACGGTTATTCCAGTTTGTCCATCTAAAGTAATCAATCAGAGCCGGTTTGTTTTGTTATCGCGGTTAACACCGTCTTCAAGTAACGAGTTTGTACTAGTGCAAGCTCAGTCACGCCACTAGTAAAAACTAGTGGCGTGTGCTTTCTAGGACATGCCACTAGTAAGATGTCACCTATAAGAAAGTCTCTACCCGTGCCTCCTCCTCTTGCTCTGTACCTGACTATATTAATTATGTTGATCCAAGATTGATCTATTCCTAATAATCACCATACATATTAATTCAGTTCCAATCCAATGCATAAAAATTCTTTAATTCACTCATACAACTCTGAACTGAATCGATTATTCAGTTTTTTCAGAGTAAACTACTTTTGGCCTTGCTTTGACTCAAAGCAAACTGATACATACGTCCTACTGGGGTTACCAGCTATTACAGGCAAAAACATGGATGTAGGAAGAAAGAAAACGCCAGATCCAACGCACTCGGAGAACAGCGAAACACACTCAGACACACACGCTACAACCCGAACAGACAGATCATACCCAATTTTACTCAAAATTCTAAGCCTTCCACGGACAAGTTAACGGACAGATAGCTGGGCCTACTTTAGCACAGGTTTGTTTGGATGGTTGTTGATTTGCTCGTGCAAGTCCTGCTTGAGATGGTCGGCATAGGTACCTGTCACGGTGACTTCCTTGAGACGAGGCAATTTATGTAGCCCAGCGATCTGTAAATTACACGATGACGATGACCCGACACTAGTTACAGCTGACGAGCTGCAACAGCAGTGAATGGTGATTTCCTTGATATAGAAGGTAATCAAATCCCCAAATGTTACCTTGGCGTGTGACAATGTGCTTGAGCATTCAATCCTTAGGGAGTCGAGGCGTGCATCACAAGACGCAGAGGTGTCTTGGGCCATCTTTTCAAAACTGAGATGATCCTCAATTGGCTTGATACATAAACTACATCCTCCTATCAATGACACTCCCTCTTTCATGATGAGTATATCCTCTTGACTTGATATGGTCAAATCACGAAGAAACCTTTGAAGATTCGGAAGCTTCTTCAGCCAGCCTTGCGGTATGCGTGCAGCATATGCAGCACGGAGACCAGTAGTTGGGTATAATACCTTAAGGCGCTTTAGAGTCTTGGGTGGCTCAGGCATGTTATCAAAGCAAGCAAAATGAAAGCGGCCGACGTCCTCCCCTAGCAGCATCAGTTGCAGCGACAAGGACTCCAGGTGATGTAGGTTTCCTGAGATGGCATCACACAAGTGGCTCCAGTTGTTACGGTTGATGCCAGACAGCCCGAGCTTGCGCAGTTGGGTGAGCTTCTTCAGCTCCTCCAGGAATAGTAGAGCACCTTTTCCACCAGCAACATTCACAACACCAAGCGTGTGTAAGTGTGTCAGCCTCCCGACCCCCTCTGCAGCAGCATGGCCGAGCTCAACACCTCCCCCATTTGCAGCAACACGATGACGTATGCGAAGATCCGGCTGATTCTTCAACTTCCACCATTTGTTGCGGTTTGTCATCCTAGTTGAGGCAAGCTGTAACAAACGCGCTGATGTTGTGGCTTGTCGAAAAGGGCCGTCTTCCTGTGGTCGTGGCGGTGACATTGATGTTTCTGCTTGTGATTCTAGTAAGAGGAGGCTTGTGTCAGTGCCTGTGCCAGCACGAATATACCGCAGATTCTCTAGCTTGGTGATGGTTGATGGCAGCTCGACGATCGAGGTGTATCTGACATCCAGAGTCTGCAGCTGCCTCATGTCAACCATTGAATTCGGGAGGCAGGTAATGGTCATGCATCCTCGTAGGGACAGGAATTTGAGGCGAGGCAATACCTTCCCAATCTCCACCAAATCATTATCTGTTACACTCATAGTACGAGGTGATGTACTAGTACCCTCTAGATCAAGCACTCGAAGACGCTTCATCTTGTCCGAGATGAGGAATGACTCCCACGTCCCAAACACTGTCAAAGACCGTAGCCTTGACAAGTCGATCATGCTCAACACATACTTGTCTCTTTCCCAGCTGCTGCTTACGGTGAGGTGTTGTCCGGTGAGTTGTTGCGAGCTACGGCTGTAACTCCCCTCTAGTGCAAACACAAGGTTATCTTCCATTGGGCGTGACTTGATGTATTCATGGAAGAAACCATTGAGCTTGTAGCTTCTCATCGCTGATCCCTCCTGCTTCTCGTATAATATGCTCAACCCCGTGAGCTCGGAAAAGAGTTTTTTTCCCCTTTTCCTCCGCGGTACCACCACCACCACCAGATGAGTAACCCTCCGCGATGCATCGCCTGAGCAAACGGCTCCACCTAATTCTTTTTGGTCTGCAGGGAAGACTGACATATAGAAGATGCATGGCTTCAGTTCATCCGAGCAAGCATCAAAGTAGGATTGCATCCAACAGAATAGGCCCCTTAAAGTAGGAAATGCTGAGAAATCCTCCAACATCCCCATGAAGTCATAATTTAAATGATCCAACCACCAGATTCCCATATTTTCAGCATGGAGACATTTACCAATAGCAACTATTATTTCCGGAAGCCCGCCACACTTGGACACGAGAAGCTTTTAAACCGTCTCTGTCCTGGGGTGTAACTCAGAAAGTTGTTTGCCTTCCATAGCTATCTACACAATTCGGAAATCAAATAATTTAGTTCTAATTTTCGATTACCTCATAGTGTGTATATACTACAGTAATTGTTGGAATTTGGTGTATATTGGGATGTTGCCCATTAGACAAATTCTAAAATTCTCTTTGGCTCACTTCTATATGGCAGCATATGGTTGTGCTAGTAGTGCTAAAGTTTACCCACATTGCTGGACCACCTTATATAGTAGAGTGTTGCATCACTCACTAAGGTGTGACAAGGAGAGAAGCCCTTGCGTACTCCTCCGACGCCGCCTCACCTCGCCACGCCATGCCACGCCACGGGTTGCGGGTTGCGGGAATCTCGCCGAACCGAGCTCTATTTTGCTGGTTGGGAAAATTAATTATGAGTCATTAACGGACGTGTTAATTACAGCCGTTTCCAGTTTTTATGAACGTGGGCTGTTACCGAATCGGACGTGGGTTGTGTTCCACGATCTCCCTGACATGCACTATATAAGCGTCTGCGCTAAACCTAATTGGTGAATTAATTCTCTTTGGCTCACTTCTATATGGCAGCATATGGTTGTGCTAGTAGTGCTAAAGTTTACCCATATTGCTAGTGGAAGGGGAGTTGGACCACCTTATATAGTAGAGTGTTGCATCACTCACTAAGATGTGACAAGGAGAGAAGCCCTTGCGTACTCCTCCGACGCTGCCTCGCCTCGCCACGCCATGCCACGCCACGGGTTGCGTGTTGCGGGAATCTCGCCGAACCGAGCTCTATTTTGCTGGTTGGGAAAATTAATTATGAGTCATTAACAGACGCGTTAATTACAGCCGTTTCTAGTTTTTATGAACGTGGGCTGTTACCAAATCGGACGTGGGTTGTGTTCCACGATCTCCCTGGCATGCACTATATAAGCGTCTGCGTTAAACCTAAATTGGTGAATCAATCCAGACACGCTCCTATCTCCAGAACCTTGCGTCGCCGTTTTCGTCTTTCCCATCCCGGCTTGCGGCGTGACCCGCAGATCGGGACAGTAGGCCTCCGGAACCCCGCTTCTCGTGAACCTGTATGGGTGAGGGGCGATCAGGTTTTTGGGGAGCGCTCAAGCGCGACTACTGGCAACTACGACATTGTCCGACGACAAGTTCCTGAATGACGACTTCTTTCCGGACATCAGCGACCTCTTCGGCAACCTCAACATGGGCGACAGCTCTGCTACTGCTACAGCCGCGGCTACTGCCGCAACTGCATCGTATGTGTTTCCAATCTCTCTCTTTTGGATTTTGCTAGAGTTTCTAGGTCTAGCGTTTGGCGTAGATGTGATAGGTTTATCTTGTATAGATATAATCTGTTCATCTACTTTGTTGATTTGCATGGTTGGTTTTAGTACCGTCTGTATGATCATGTTTTATCAGTTTATTATTCGGATTAAATCATATGGATTATTGCTTATATTTTCAACAATCAAAAACCTGATTATAGGCAACTGAATTCCACTGGTGTAGCCGTGGCTACTAGGCCGCCTCCTTTTGATGGCATGCACAATAAGAGATGGCGCAAGTAAGCAGTTCTCTAGTTTGAAAACCTAAACTACTATAGCGCCACTCTTGGCAAGCCTGAAGGAGATCTTTCTGCTAAGCAGGAAGCGACCTTTAAGAAAGCCGATAACATGTTTATGGCGGCTTTGTTTAGTGTTCGTGGGGACAACATTGTTGACCCGTATATGTCATTTTATAATGGCAAGGACGCGTGGGAAGCGCTCGAGGCCAAGTTTGGGGTCTCAAACGCTGGCACTGAGTTGTATGTCATGGAGCAATTCTATGACTACAAGATGGTTGATGAGCGCTCCATCGTTGAGCAAGCTCATGAGATACAATCACTTGCTAAAGAACTTGAGCAGTTCAAGTTCTTCTTACCGGACAAATTTATGGACAGTGGCATTATTGCCAAGCTTCCTCCCTCGTGGAGGAACTTTGCTACTTCTCTGAAACATAAGAGACAAGAGTTTTTCATTACGGATCTCATTGGGTCTCTTCATATGGAAGAGAAGGCGAGAGCAAAGGACAAAATTGCTCGAGGATTTGAGGGAGGTTCTACTGCCAATTTGGTGCAGAGGAAAAACTTCCAATCCCACAAGTTCAAGAATAAGAACAAAATTGAAGGAAAGGGGAAGTTTCATGGTAAGAACAAGGCCACACACTCAACCAACTTCAAGAAGAAAAATAATAAGAGAAAAGGCTCTTGCCACGTTTGTGGTGATCCTGATCATTGGGCTCCTAGTTGTCCTAATCGCTTTGACAAGCGTCAATATGGAAACAGCAGCAAGGCCGCTAATATTATTTTAGCGATACTAAGATGAAGGATGCTGGGTATGGTATTTTACCTACTATCCTTTCAGTATGTCATTCTCCTTATTGGTGGATAGACATGGGTGCTAATACACATGTATGTTCTGATATTTCCATGTTTTCCACTTATCAGGTCTCAAGGACTTTTTCCGTGCTGATGGGAAATGGCTCACGTGCTTCTATTCATGGTGTTGGTACGGTAAATCTGAAGTTTACTTCGGGGAACACCATACAGCTGAAGAATGTGCAGCACGTTCCCTTCATCAATAAGAATCTCGGCAGCGGATCGCTTTTATGTCGAGATGGTTTTAAGTTGGTTTTTGAGTCCAATAAAGTTATAATTTCTAAGTATGTACAATTTGTTGGAAAGGGTTATGAGTGCGGATGTCTGTTTCGCTTGTATTTGTCAGACTCATGTACTAAAGTTATTAATCATGTTTGCAATGATAATGAGTCCAATATTTGGCATTCACGACTCTGTCATATTAACTTTGGTTGCATGACGCGGCTAGCCAATATGAGTTTAATTCCGAAATTTACCACTGTCAAAGGTTCTAAGTGCCAAGTTTGTGTGCAAGCAAAGCAACCGCACAAGTCTCATACGGCTGCGGAACCGAGAAACTTAGCACCACTAGAACTTATATATTCAGATCTTTGTGAGATGAATGGTGTGTTGATAAAAGGTAGAAAAAGATACTTTATGACATTGATTGATGACTCCACTAGATACTGCTATGTTTATCTTTTAAAATCTAAAGATAAAGCTTTGAACTACTTCAAAATCTATAAAGCTGAGACAGAAAACCAACTTGATCTTAAAATCAAGCGGCTAAGGTCGGATCGTGGTGGAGAGTACTTTTCAAACGAATTTGATTTATTTTATATGGAACATGGTATTATACATGAGAGGACTCCTCCCTACTCGCCCCAGTCAAATGGGGTGGCCGAAAGGAAGAACCGCACTCTAACTAATTTGGTTAACGTCATCTTAGATACATCGGGTATTTCCAAGGAATGGTGGGGGGAGGCACTAATGACTACGTGTCATGTCCTAAACCGTGTTCCTATAAAGGATAAAACCATGACTCCATTTGAGGAATGAGAAAAGGAAAGTCTTAAACTCTCTTACTTACAAACTTGGGGTTGTTTGGCGAAAGTCAATATTCCAATACCCAAGAAGCGAAAGTTTGGACCAAAAACCGTTGATTGTGTTTTTCTGGGATATGCTTTTCGCATTGGCTATAGAGTTTTGATAGTAAAATCTGAGGTATCTGACATGCATGTTGGTACAATTATAGAGTCGAATGATGCGACTTTCTTTGAGGACATCTTTCCTATGAAAGGTATGTCTACCTCATCAAATCAGGAGATGACTAGTTCATATAGTCAGGATTTTTCTATAATTACTGAACCCACTATACCAATAGAACACTCTGATGATCCTGTGGAGGATGACAATGAAGCTCCCAAAAGGAGCAAGAGACAAAGGAATGCAAAGTCATTTGGTGATGATTTTATTGTGTACCTTGTGGATGATACTCCCACTTCTATTTCAGAAGCCTATGCATCTCAAGATGCTGACTACTAGAAGAAAGCTGTCCGAAGCGAGATGGACTCCATCTTAGCTAATGGTACTTGGGAAGTCACTGATCGTTCTTATGGGTGCAAACCTGTAGGATGTAAGTGGGTGTTCAAGAAAAAGCTTAGACCTGATGGTACTATTGAAAAGTATAAGGCACGTCTTGTGACCAAGGGTTATACCCAAAAAGAACGTGAAGACTTCTTCGATACCTACTCACTTGTAGCCAGATTGACCACTATTCGAGTACTAGTATCCTTGGCTGCCTCACATGGTCTTCTCGTTCATCAAATGGACGTTAAGACAGCTTTTCTAAATGGAGAGCTAGATGAGGAAATTTACATGGAGCAGCCTGACAGATTTGTAGTAGATGGTCAAGAAGGAAAGGTGTGTAAGTTAGTGAAGTCTTTGTATGGTCTTAAGCAAGCTCCTAAGCAGTGGCACGAGAAGTTTGAAAGAACTTTAACTGCTTAAGGCTTTGTTGTAAACGAAGATGACAAATGTGTATACTATCGCCATGGTGGGGGCGAGGGAATTATTATGTGTCTCTATGTTGATGACATATTGATATTTGGGACCAACCTCGCTGTTTTTGAGGAGGTCAAAGAGTTCCTATCTCGCTGCTTTGAGATGAAGGGCTTGGGAGTGGCTGATGTAATATTAAACATCAAGCTTCTAAAGGATGACAATGGTGGGATTACACTGCTTCAGTCTCACTATGTGGAAAAGATATTGAGTCGCTTTGGGTATAGTGGCTGCAAGTCTTCTCCAACGCCTTATGATCTGAGTGTGCTACTTCGCAAGAATCGAAGGATTGTTAAAGATAAATTGAGATATTCTCAAATTATTAGCTCGCTCATGTATTTAGCCAGCGCTACTAGACCTGAAATATCCTTTGTTGTAAGCAAAATGAGTCGATTTGTGTCAAATCCTAGAGATGATCATTGGCATGCTTTTGAAAGAGTTTTTCTCTATTTGAAAGGCACTGCGAGTTATGGTATTTACTATACTAGGTATCCACGGGTACTTGAGGGTTATAGTGATTCAAACTGGATATCTGATGCTGATGAGATTAAGTCCACAAGTGGTTATTTGTTTACACTTGGTGGTGGTGCTGTTTTCTGGAAGTCTTGCAAGCAGACCATCTTAACAAGGTCAACAATGGAAGCAGAAGTCACAACATTAGACACAGTCACTGTTGAAGCAGAGTGGCTTCGTGAGCTCTTGATGGACTCACATGTGGTTGAAAAACTAATACCCGCCATCCCGATGAACTGGATAATCAAACTGTGATCGTCAAAGTAAACAGTTCTAAGGATAATATGAAGTCATCAAGGCATGTGAAGAGGAGATTGAAATCTGTCAGGAAACTGAGAAACTCCGGAGTTATTGCGTTGGATTATATCCAAACAACTAAAAACCTGGCATATCCTTTCACAAAGGGTTTATCACGCAATGTGATAGATAATGCATCGAGGGAGATGGGTTTGAGACCCACGCTATGAGTTGATCCCAGTGGTAACCCACTCTATGTGATCGGAGATCCCATGAATTAGAGCTAAAAGACAAGTTGTTGGTAAGCTGAGAGGAGAGTATCCCCATATTATATTTACATCTTTATAAAGATGCAATACTCTCTTAATCTGCATGGCAGGTTAATATTTATCTTAATGTGTTCCAAGTGGCTTTTCTAAGCGGAGATGTTGTCCTGCAGAACATCTCTTGAGGAACACACCTATATGAGTCTGACTGTCAAACGTTGTAGTCTGTGAGAGTTGGGTTCTCTCTAATAAACTCATGAAAGGCCCTGGAGTATGACGCATAAGCTCCAAACCGCGGGGAAGCCAATGACAGCCCTGTACCGGTCTAGATTTTATGTGAAACTAGCGCGCAGAAAACTTGTAGTTCAAGGCATAGTCCACTATTTAAGTTGCTAGCTAGTGTAGTGTAACATCCCAAAAATATCAAACTTAGATCATCAAAACACTAATCAACAAGTTTAGGGTTAACAAAAACTTTTCTAAATGAATTCATGAATGCATGTATATGTGTATGCATGAATTTTGAATTTCTTAAAAAACCACCTTGTTTGTGTGAACCATTGCTTGTAAAATGTTTCTTAGGTGAAAATAACATTATCTAAAACATTCCCCACACTTTTCCTAAAGACAAGTAAAATCAAAACAAATATATTAAGTGAATGGTCATTTTGGCCAATTTAACTCCCATGCCTACTTTGGCTGTCTCAAACTTTCAAAACCTAACAGAAACTTTTCTGGATCTTTTCACCCCTTGAATATACTCATAACAGAGTATCAAGGCCCACTTTGTGATCATCCAGAAACTTTCAAATGCATAGTTTAAATGACAATTCAAAATTGAATCTTCTTCATATGGGAAGATCCCACTTTTTCAAAACCCACTCAAACAAGCTCAACTTTCAAAACCCAAGCATCTGCAGACTCACCAGAACCAATCTAGCAAACTCACCAAAATTCATTTCAAAATTCAAAACTTGATTTCATGCGGCCATTTCATCAAACAGGTTGCAGACACAAATCAAACAAAACCACAAACACTATAGTGTGCAGTGTTTTGAGCCTAACTTGTTCCCTAGTTAGCTCACACACAACCCAGTAGATCATCTAGAAAGATTAGCCCAACACTAGCACCCCTGTGAGCTTGCCATTGCCATTAATGGTGAACAGCCGAGCAACCCCATGTCACCCTATTGTGGACAGCAAGCTAGGAGCAGCAGCAAGCCTAGCCAGCATGTCTGGGAGGCAGCCCACCGTCCACCGCCACCGCCTGTCCCAGCCGCGAGCGTTGCCAAGCCCTGGACTATGCGCACGAGACACACCCAGACCATGCCGAGCGTGCGACAGAGCGCCACCCGCGACCAGCGTCCACAGACCGCGCGCCGCCCTCACCGCGCGCACACACGATCACCACCGACCTAGGACACCGCCAGACACCCCCGTTTGCCGCCCCGTGCCATACAGCCACCGCCCGCCGTCGAAGACGCCGCCTCTGCCGCGCAGAGCACCGCCCGTTCCAGACCAAACCACACCGCCCCATGCCTCGCGATCATGTCGTTGAGCATCGCCAGGAGACACAGCACCGTCCCCTACCCTTGCCCATGCCATTAGCTGCCTGTAACGTCGCCCCCAACGAGCTCACCTTGCGCCCCGACGGTCCCCTCGCTCGACTATAAATAGAGGCCACCCCCGCACGATTTATTCACACTATCTCACTCCCCTCTCCCCACTAACCGTGCCACACCATCCTCAGAGCAAGCCGAGCACCACCTCGCCGGAATTTCACCGGAGCCCGCCGCCTCTGGAGAAGAAGGGAGCCAGCGATTGGAGCCGCCCCAGGAGAAGCCACCGGTACCAGGAGGATCGCCGTCGTCGACTTCCTCGTTCGCCCGCCTCACCGACCCTCGCCCGTACCCCGGTGAGCCCCCAGCACCCCCCACTGGCCGCGCTAGGTTTCATTCTCGCCGGAGCTGTCTCGCGTCGACGATGACCATCAGCCGTTGGATTAGAACTAGATCGGACGACCCACGTTGCCCCATACCGCTTCGCCCAGCCCCGTGTCACTGACGAGTGGGGACACCCACTTATGCAGCCCGCGGGAGCACTGCGCTTAGCAGGCCGGCCCGTTAGAATTTCCCGCCCAGCCCAGCAATTCAAATTAAACCTTTTTATTTTTAAATTCAAACACACTTCTGTACCCAACTTCAAAAATCAACCCAGATCGATTCAGTGCACCAAATTGGATGAAACCAATTTTGTTGGAAAGGTCTGTGAATACTTAATCCAAGACCGTTGGATTCAAGTCATTTGGATCTGTAGATCACCCTTAGTAAAAATAACAAGGCAGAAGCTTTTCTGCATTCAAACATTTTTCAAATTTAAACCATAAAAGCTTTTGAGTTGATTCCAACTCTCAAAAATCACATTTAACCATACCTTTCAGAATATATAAAAATATATAGGTTTACTTGCAGAAATAATGTTCAAGGAATAAAAGAATGCTACATAAGCATTTCTAGCCACTTTAATCAATTAAAATAAAAAGGTAAAACCTTATTAAATTGTGACACCACTTTAAATCACATTCCCATGGACTATAATATGTGGTGATGACATGTGTCAACATGATCCCATGTTTAGTTTGGAGAATATTAAATCTTAAGTAGTTTCTCAATGAGTAGAAATTACTTTTCTAAAATAAAAAGATTTAAACCAATCCTTAACCTTGTAATGTTAGAGATGATGCTAGATCATCTATAGGACCCTTGTGTGTGATGATTGCAAGTAGTTAAGTATTGTTTGGTGATTGTGTACCTCGTATTTATTCATAGACGCTAGTACCGACCAAGGATGCTACGAGGAGGAAGGAGGATACTACGAAGAGGAAGCCGAGGAGAACTTCAACCACTGCTCTGCACAAGGCAAGCTGATACTATACCAATGCAAGCTAACACTTGCAAGATACCCTATTGTTGCCACAAACCCATACTTGTGATATGAATACTATATGCCTTAAGCATATGTGATCATACCTACTTGCTAAACCAATCCTAGTTTTATGGCAAGCTTCTTACTTTATTTCTTTATCAAAGCTTACTTAGAGTCCACCTAAGAGTTTGGTAGATGTTAGACAGTTGTGCTCAAGTTGCCTAAAGAGCATAAAATTTGGCCTAAACCTGGATCTCAGCCTAAGATATAATGTTGGACTTAGTGAAACTCCACTAGTTACCACCCTCATTAGTACCACCTCCAACTATAGATGCTAGTGCTAAGCATAAAACTTGATTAACTTTAGATGGGAATACTTGGTGGAAAAATGGTTATGAAAACCTTGGAATGATGGATCATTCTATTGAAATGCTTTGGACATGTGTTTCCAAACACTTAATGATTTTGGTGATGAAAATGTTGAGGCATGAGCCTTAGCCCTTTATAAAACTGATGGTTGTCTGGATGCGATACCATTCCAATTTTATCGTACAACCACAATACCGAATATTGGGTAGGGCTTGACTGGAAACTTATATACCTTAGTATTAGTTCCCTCACGGCCAAGGTCTGAGCTGAGGCTACCTTGTGAAGATTGTCCACCTGTGCAGTACCCAAGATGACAGTGGTCATGGTTGGGAGGCCAAACTCACAGGAGAGGTGCTGATACTAGGGAGTGTAATTGAAAGGTTAGGATTGATTATCCGCATACTGAGTATGGTGAATTCAGGATTTGTTCCTGACGGATGTATCGAATGTTGTGGTGAAAGTGTACAATCTCTGCAGAGTGTCAAACTATTCGAATAGCCGCGTCCGCGGTTATGGATAGTTGGAGTGGCCATACTGTTCCCCCGTCAGACTTTTCAAAACGACTTGTGAACTGAAGTGAGACTTTGACTTGACCACAACAGAGTAGTGACTTGAATTACAAGATCCCACCTAGGAGTTATAAAATTGTGACTAGCTTTGGAACTTAGTAGAGATAAACCTGACTTTTTGCAAAACAACCCTAGAGCCTAGTGTCCTATTATCCAAAAACCCCTTACTTGTTAGTATTAGTTTGCGAGTACTTAAAGAATACTCATGGCTTTGTCCCTGGCTATTCCCATGGCCAGACTATGAAGAGGAGTACCCGGAAGATGGACCCCAGGAAGGTTACGACAACTAGGATCATCTCCCATCGTCAGCATTGCCTGTGACCCCGAAGATGGAGCTTCGCCTACGCTAACGTTATTATTACGTATTCCGCTGCTTGATGTTGTATTAAGAACTGGATCATGAGATCCCTATTTGTGTAAGAACTTATGTATCGTTGTAATGGATGAAGTACTATGGTATCCAATTCTGTTATGTCTCGCAAAAATGGTAATCCTGGGATTGCGATATATGGCATAACAGGCATCTAGGATTGAAAAATCCGGGTGTTGACATGTAGCATGAAGTTTAACTTAACGGTCTCCACTACACACCGGTATATAAAACAATATTCTGGAAGAAAAGTGATGTGATGTGCCAATGAGACTTTGTGGGGGATTGTTGGAATTTGGTGTATATTAGGTTGTTGGCCCATTAGACAAATTCTGAAATTCTCTTTGGCCCACTTGTATATGGCAGCATATGGTTGTTCTAGTGGTGATAAAGTTTAGTCCCACATTGCTAGTGGAAGGGGAGTTGGACCACCTTATATAGTAGAATGTTGCACCATTCACTAAGGTGTGGCAAGGAGAGAAGCCCTCGTGCACTCCTCCTCCGACGCCGTCCGCCTCGCCTCGTCACGACGCGCGCGCCGCGGTTTACGGGAATCTCGTTGAGCCGAGCTCTATTTTGCTGGTTGGGAAAATTAATTATGATTCATTAACGGACACGTTAATTACAGCCGTTTCCAGTTTTTATGGACGTGGGCTGTTACCGACTCGGACGTGGGCTGTGTCCCACGATCTCCCCGACCTGCACTATATAAGCGTCTGCGCTAAACCTAATCGGTGAATCAATCCACACACGCGCCTACCTCCAGAACCTTGCGCCGCCGCTTTCGTCTTCCCTATCCCGGCTTGCGGCGTGCACCGCAGATTAGGACAGTAGGCCTCCGGAACCCCGCTTCTCGTGAACCTGTACGGGTGAGGGGCGATCAGGTTTTTGGAGAGCGCTCAAGCGCGACTACTGGCAACCACGACGTCGTCCGACGACGAGTTTCCGAACGACGACTTCTTCCCGAACGTAAGCGACCTCTTCAGCAACCTCAACATGGGCGACAGCTCTGCTGCTGCTACCGCCGCGGCTACTGCCGCAATTGCATCGTATGTGTTTCCAATTTCTCTCTTTCGGATTTTGTTAGAGTTTCTAGGTCTAGCGTTAGGCGTAGATGTGATATGTTTATCTTGTATAAATGTAATATATTCATCTACTTTGTTGATCTGCATTGTTGGTTTTAGTATCGTCTGTATGATCATGTTTTATCAGTTTATTATTCGAATTAAATTATATGAATTATTGCTTATATTTTTAACAGTAATAGGAGAAAGATACATGCATGCATGGACACGAGTTGTGTACCTTATTGAAGAGATAAAGGGCCACGTCATCTTCTAGACCTTTGAGGTTTTCAATATTATATTTTGAATCTGTACAGTGTGTGGCGATGCTTTCTTCACGCGTAATCACCACGGTTGTTCCACTAATAGTCATCCGAGATAACAAGGTTGCTTTTACCATGTCCCATTCCTCCATGGACCGAAGATCATCAATAACAAGTAAAATATTGTCTTCACGTAGAATTTCACAACACCATTGAATAGGGTCCTGGCCTTCCATCATACCGATAGCTGCAGATTCCCTGGCGTTAACATCGCCAGAATAAAAATCCAGGAGCAATCGCCGACACAACTCTGTCAAATTGAATGGATAGGGCACATCCACCCAACCATGCATTCTATACAACTTGCTGTTCATGTTGTAAATTTTTCTCACCAAGGCTGTTTTGCCAACTCCAGCAATCCCCCAAATGGAGAACGTCCCGTTAGGAAGTAACTGAGTTGTCCAATCTTCATCTTTATACCCAACAAGTTCATATTCACCATATTCCTTTGTGTTGCCTCTTCTTTCATGGTATTGTTCATCAAAACCCTGCATGTATATATTCAAACATTACTCTTGTTGTTCAATTAGTTGGGAGTATATCTTTCATGGTACTCCCTCCGTTTAGAAATATAAGATGTTTTAGGTTTGTGAAGGAGATGTATCTAGACATGTTTTAGTGTGTAGGTTCAAATGAATCTAGACACTAGAATGTATCTAGACACGTTTCAATTATATGGCCCTCACTCATCTTCTCGAGCTTTGCACTTATAGTACTGCTCTCTTCATCTTTTGCGTAACATCTAGAGACTAAGGACCTGGCCATGTGAGCTAGCTTGAACTTCTTATCATCTGTTTCAGTAGTATTATACCAGTAGCAGTGTTCAAATTTCACTGGGTCGAGTACTCTCGACTTGTCGAGTTCTGTCAACCTCTTGATCATCATGTCATCCTTTTCACCCAACACATGCGTGAATTTTGATATGTCGTCGGAACTCCTCCAAAACAAGGAGATAACACCACAGTGTCTTGACTGCCAAATGAATTCACCCGTGCCACTGCGATGCCCACAACCCTGCAATTAAGTACATTTTACACATTAAAAGGATCCTCAAATTAATCCCCTAACAACAAATTGGCACTACTGCCTACAAGTGTCGATCAATGATTACTTAATTCGGGAAAGGTGGTGGAAAATATTACATACTATGCCATGGAGTCGAACCAAAAAAGAGTGCTCTAACTAAAGCTAGGGGTACATACTATGTTCATGCTTTCATTCTTTGAAATGCCCAAAGAGGTAAGGAAACGACTAGATTGTTTCCGATCACGTTTCTTCTGGCAAAGCGATGGGCATAAAAAATATGGGCTCACTAAATGGATCATCGTTTGCAGGCCAAAAGATCAGGGGGTCTAGACATTGAGGTGTTGGAACTAAAAAGCAAATGTTTATTAAGCAAGTGGATTTTTAAGCTTCTAACAGGGAAGGGTGTTTGGCATGAATTAGTGCAAAATAAGCATCTGCACTCAAAGTCGTTACCTCAAGTCAAACCAAAACCATTCGACTCTATTTTCTGGAGAGGGATTATGAAAGTAAAAGATGACTTTTTTCGAGCGTGGTTCTTTTAAGGTTGCTAGTGGAACAAGCACTCTTTTTTGGAAGGACACTTGGCTAAGGGACGAGCCCTTATCACATCAATATCCTTCCCTTTAACGCGTTGTCCGAAGAAAACAAGTTTTTGTGGCCAATGTATTATCCCATATGCTTATGAATATTCAGTTGAGGTGTGCTTCGGTCCCTCCCCCTAAACATAAACCGCATGGGCTGTTTTATTTTTTTTACCCGTCGTAACCCATATCGAGGCCACGTATATCTTTGTATATGTGTACTCGGTCGAACTAGGTATAATCCACGTTCCAGCTGACTGATCCCACCTCCCATTATCGCAATCTACGTCTTTGCATATCATGTTTAAATTTTTTGTTATTGCTGTTATATAACTTCCAGTTTTCGCCTTCCACGGGCATATGAGTATAGTGTACAATGAGTATACATCTAAGAGGACCATACGTGGGTTCGTACGGTCCTCTAAACAATCGGTATCAAGTTTTTGATTGTTAAAGTTTGAAAAGAAGTGGGGGAGGGGGGGGGGACCGAAGCAAAAGTGTATTCAGTTTCGAAGAGCCCTCGTAGGTAATAGATGGAATAGATGGCTTCATCAGGTCAGACGCGGAATGGATGCTCATCTAAATGAACAACCTGATAGTTTTGTTTGGAGATTAACGACATCAGGTGTTTACATAGTCAAATCCTTCTATTGGGATCTTTTAAATGATCACACAAGATTCCTTCGTAAGTATATATGAAAAATGAAAGTACCACATAAATTCATGTGGTTTTTACATCGAAGGGTTCTTTTTACAAAATATAACTTGGCTAAAAGAAATTGGTAGGGTAGTAAAAAATGTTATTTTTGTGATAAAGAAGAAACAATTCAACATCTTTTCATTGAGTGCCCTCTTGCGAAAATAATATGGATAGTTGTGTATATGGCTTTCAACATAGTACCCCCAACAAATATAACGAATTTGTTCGGAAGTTGGTGAAAGGACATGTCAAAAAAAGATAAAGTGCAAATTTGAGTAGGAGTTTGCGCTTTATTTTGGGCCATATGAAATGTGCGTGATGATTTTATCTTCAACAATATAAAATCTTCTTCGTTCATGCAGATTATCCCATTGGCAACTCACTGGATGCGTACGTGGTCCTACCTACAACCAAGGGAGATGCACGATGCTCTGGATATATACAGCCAATTCAACTGACGTTTTGATCAACGTTTAACATGTTGATGATAAGTCGCTCCATGTTATCTTGCATTTTTCTTTAGCTGATTCATGTTACCACTTTGTATGATACATGATGTAATAATTTGTAAGAACTTTTGATAAAAAAGCAATCAAAAAGGCCGTATATATCATCAATTGATTTATAGGCCGGGGTATGTAGCATCCCAATTGTCTAACAATTGCAATGCTACTAGCCTAGTCTATATTTATGCTTCTTTCTATATATAAGTGTTGCATCATAATTATATCATGCTCATGTCATCATGCCACCTTGCATTTGAGCATCATATAAAACTCTCTTTCTTTGGTTCTTCTCTCATATGCATTATTAATTGTATTTGCCTCTTGATATTGTATTTGGTTATTGATATATTGTTTAATGCCCAAGTTGAGTTGGGGGCATCTCTTTTATTAACTCCACCATCCTTCTTGTCATCACCCCATCATTCCACCATTCCATCATATATGAGCATTGCAACTTATCTGGTTTTACCTCTAGCTCATGTGGGTTGGGATGGATCCAATTCAATCTCCACATGCTCTCATATATGCACCATATTGTTTCCACATTATTGGTTTATGAGAGCCACATGGCCACCTTTGCATGCCTTGTGAGTGGAACCCTTTTCTAGCTTCCATATGGGCTGTTTTGGGGTTATTATCCTGTTGGGATATTTTTGGGCTTACTAAATACCTAGTGGCACATACACACTAGCATGTCCCATTTTTATTCAAATATGGTCATTCCCTTCTACTCCACATGGAGCATTCCTTTAATTCTTTTAGCTTGGCTTTATTCCATATTTTGGAATGCATATGTATAAATGCCATGGATATTTATTTTGTTTTCACAAGATAAAACCTAGCATTAATGATTATGCATGGGCCATGCAATCATAACCCTTGGCCTTCTTCTCTTTGTTTTGTTTTATCTTGGTTTGAGCTTTGCTTTTAAATTCAAACTAGATGTTTCTTTTTGGATCTCTTAAACCATAATATAAACCTACCCTTTGGTTTGGCTAAACCAAACCATCCCTAACCCAAAACCCCCTCTCTCCTTTCTATCTCTAAACCCTCACCACCTTTTATCTCGTCCTCTCTTTTGACTAAATCTTGTTTGATCTTGGCTTGTTCTTGCTTGATTTTGTCAAAAGAAAACACTCCACCCAACCCCTCTCTCCAAACCCTAACCCGAGCCTCTCCATCCTAACCTAGCTATCTACCCCTCTCTCTAAACCTAGCTCACCCGAGCCTCTCCCTCCTCTCTCTTTTTCTCCTTGCCAGCTGCCCCACCCGAGCCTCCTCTCCGCCCTAGCCTCGCCCTGGCCCAGCTGCAGCCACACCCAGACCAGCCCTGCCCGAGCACGTGAGGAGAGGGAGAAGCAAAGGTGGCCGAGACCACCTTTTCCTCCACCTTTCCCCCACGGCACCCTCCCCTCTCCCTCTGCTATCTACCACCACCTCCCATCTCCTCGACCTCTCCCAGATCTCCCCAGGCCGCCCCCTTCCTCTCCGTCTTCCCCTACCACCATCTACCCCATCGACAGCCACCGTCGGCCTCCACCTCCCTTCTCTTACCAGCCGGTGGCGTGGCGATCACGGGTGTCGAGGAAGACCACGCGGCACCCCTGCATCACCCTGTACACGCCGTCGCGGAGGAGAAGCACCAGAGCCGAAGATCACCGCCGCCACCGACGCCAAACCCTAGAGCTCCGGCCGTCTGCATCGTCGCCGATCCCCTGCGTCCCAAGTTGTTCCGTCACCACCGACCCACTCTCGGTGAGCGCCCGAACCTCCCAGACACCTCTGCTAGCCGATCGGTTGCCTGTTCGCGTCGTGCGTTTCGTCGAGCGCTCTCGGCGCGGCGAGCTCACGTCGTCGAAGACCGTTCTCTCGTCGCGAGAACCTACCTAGCCGCGCCACTGCAACCTCCCAACAACCCCCAAGCCACCGCAGCGGTAGCCGCCGCCGCGCGCGCGCGCGAGGTCGCCAGATCGAGCCCTGGGCGCCCCTGTTTTCCTCTGCGCGTGCGAACACCGATCTCTCGTCAGATCGCGAGGAAGAACAACAGTACGGGCGTCCTTTTTGCAGATAGCCCCTTTTTGTTTTCTCGCCTCAACCCGCGCTCCTAGAGGTCCCACTAGTCAGCCGCCTTGGCCTTCTTCCAGAAAACCCCCTGGCCTCTTTTAATCTTAACCCGCGCTCCAGCCCTAGCCCCACCTGTCAGTCGCTGCAGTCCCCACCCTTGTCATGTGGGTTGTAGCCGCTGGGCCCGCTTGTCAAGCGCGTGGGCTAGCCAGAGCCGTGGTAGGAAAAGGTTTTCTGCGCGCGTGGCCCCTTTTCCGTTTGACCCCACCCGTCAGTGTCTAGGGCTAGGACAAGCTGAGTAAGAAAAGGATTTCTGTTTTCTGTTTTGATTTAAACCTTTTTCAAATTAATTTAAATTCAAATTCAAATCTGTTTTACAATAACTTTTGAAATATAACTCCAAAGTAAACATGTAATATATGTTTTGAGATCAGAAAAATGTGAGGAACTCAAATCTTCCATTCAAAATATTAATTGAGCACTTTAAATTTTCGAGTTGATTAAAATTACAATAAAATGCCCTTTTCCTTATTTAATTAATAACTTTTGTTTTATAACTCCGAATTTGACAAATAATATGTCTAAAATGATCAGCTCGACGAGACCTTTCTGTTTATGCATTCCATGTACTGAATTGCAGCATGCATCATATAAATATAAAGTTTACAGCGACTTATTTGAGGATAAAAGGTGACTAAAACACCATAAAATGCTTTATTCTTGTATTTCACACCTCACCCATGCCATGCTACATTCTTGCCATGCAAATTATGCATCATTCATCATGGCATGATTGTTTGCTTGTCGCATTTTAATTCATATGCTTGTGCGCTTTATTTATGTTGGCCCTTGTTTGTTTGGTTCTTCTTCGAATAGACGCTGAGCAGGGGATATATCAAGGAACCCAGGAGCACTACCCAGATCCGTTCCTCGCTTCAACTGAGCTGCCAGGCAAGCACTACCACATGCTTTCATACATATAATACCTATTGCCTCTATCTTATTCTTGAATCATTGAGTCGCGTTTGCATTAAACTGAATCCCAAGTATTGCATATCCTCTACTTTTAAACCCCACCGAAGCTTGTTCCTCCATCCCATGAGCCATTACTACAGGAGTTGTTTGAGCCATGCGGGTCGTAGAACAGCATGTGTAGGGTATGTGAGTGTCTGATGGATAACGAGGTACCTAAACCACTTAACCTGAGTAGTAATGGGATAACTAATGAAAGTGGCATCGGTGAGCAATATCTGCTATTTGGTTTTTTATGCTCACTTGTGTCCCGTAGGACCCCGAGTACTTGATTCCTGTTCCTCGAATATTCGCGCTATCCACATCCGGGAGGCTTATGGACCCCCCTGAGCCAGAGCTTGATTCATTCTTATTTCTTGGGGCCACAATTAGTTTGGGGCTTTATTACTATCATGTACTTATGCCATGCTTTACTGCTTTATTTAAGATTGTGCGTGGAGCACCTATACTGTTTAAGTTCGTGACACGTTTTCGCTGTATCGACAAGCCCAGTCACACTTTCGGGTTCCCAATCGTTTACAGCCGTCCACACAAACCTTGAGTCCGTCTCGGAGCCGGCCAGCTTCGTTGCGGGTAGCTTAATGGGGTGGCCCCCTAAAATATTTCTGAATCCTGTGATCGCTTTGTCGTGACTGCCTCGTTGGGTTTTGATTTGGTTTTTCCGAGGTTGATCGAGTGTGTGTTGCTATTTGTGCACCCCTGCAGGGAAAACTTTCTGAAAGCCGTGTCCGCGGTTATGGACGACTTGGAGCACAGTTTCTCGATCATAGACAAGTATAACTAAAGTACCGCTTTTAATTTGACTAAGTATCTGACTAGTAAATAGTACAACACTCATGGAATGGATAATAAAATATGCCAACGGATGGGGGGGTTGTTCGTCCGCTTCCTCGTTGGTAAGCGAGGAGGAGGATGGATCTGTTAATATTACTGTTATAACTGTTGATATTAATTCACGGATATCCGTCTATCTTTGGTTAGGCGGATGGATAGCGAGTATCTATAGAATTGTTAGGTATTATCTTTTGCTGCAATTGCGTCACCCCAGGTTGTGTCCCCTTTAGAGGCATAAAGACTTGCTGAGTACCCCTAGGGTCTCACACGATAAATTGTTTGATTCAGATAAACAGGTACACTCGCAAGATGGATACTGGATGGAGGAGACGGACGATGTTGGTAACGATCACTTGGTGTAGAGATTCCGGGAACGGGGATCCGTGAGATCTGTGGGCGGGATGTGTTTATTTATGGGGCATCTTATGCCGATTTGCTTCTTATCCGTACTCGGATCTTGTTTGCCGCTTCCGCCTGATACTCTGATGTTTGATGTATGAGGAGATATCCTAAACTATTATATTTATCTAGGATATTTGGATCTTGCCGTATGGCGTTGCAATATTTCTATTTCTTTTAGATGGAATGGCTCTGAGGACTGTTGTATGGTGGCTTGCATACATACTCATTTGTGTATGTAGTTGATCCCTTCGCCTGCCGATTACGCCGCTCGTTCTTGTCCCGATGTTTGGAAATGGTTAGGACGGCCGAAAGGTCTACCTGTGAGTGGCATTTGGGCCCCACCGTACTATTTTAACCATTTCCGGACATCCAGGCTCGTAACTAAGAGCGTAATTCACCGAGGTAGTTACAGGGTACGACCCCATTTTGAAAAAAATAAACCATGTGTGGGGGAGGGTAATAAGGGCATATACAATCGGGAGACCTCAGTCTTCCCTAGGAGATGTGATGTGGAATTTTTGTTTAGATAGAAGAGGAAGAATTAAGAAGAGAAGGTTGCCTTCTCTTAGTTAAGAGATTTTTTTGATAAAGGACACTTATAATTATTTAAAGAGTTTTAAGCATTACACTCGGCCTCTAAATCATTTCTTTATTTTTGTACACCGCATATAACTACCAAGTTGAATAGTGTTGGTGCCAAGTTGGAAAGCAATGGAAAAAATCTCACTTTTGTCTAATCATTTAAGACACTGGAGTTTGACCGTTTGAAGGTTACTCCAAACTCATCAAATAAGTTGAATGTCATGCATATACATCATGAGGAAGCGCATGCCAGATTAGATGTTTAGCTTTTTTCTCATCTAGTCGGTTGGAATTCAGGGGTAGGCTGGCATGAGTCAGACCTTTTTATATATGAACTTATTTCCTGAATCGGTATCCACCGGCTTAGTATCCACAATAAAAACATATGGTCAGAAGTCTAAAGCCTCAAAATACCATCAAAACACACTAAAAACGCAAAAGTGTCTAATTTCCCAAATAATTCCCCATGAATGGCATGGTTTTAATAGTAGAGGTCTTGGTGAGTTTAATAAAAAGTAGCATATTGTTTATTGTGCTTAGGATGATGATTTGATTTTTGTGCCAATTATACAGGCAGGTAGATGAGAGTTCTCAGTGAGTCTTCTTAACCAACCGCTAGTGGTGTTGATTTCACTTGATACTCTTGTCCACCCCATGGTAGATCTTGAGGCACCATAGTTGCACTAGTTCTGATTTGTTCATACACTAGTAGAAAAATGCTTATAGCGGTTATTTTGCCAGTGGCGTTCCCTAGAAATAACACGTCGTTCCTAATAACCAACATAGTAGTGGCGTCTCGAATATCACTACTAGAGCTTAAATGTGGCATTTAGTGTACTTCGGACGTCACTAGTAAAGCGGACCCACGGGACGAACCTAGCCAAATTTAGGGGTGGCGTTCGGAATTTACAAACGCCACCAACCCTGACGCCACTTTCCCGGCCCGTGCCACCGCGGCCCGCATCTCCCCATCACTTCTCTAACCTCCCCTCCTTCTTACCAACCACGCCGGTCGCCGCCGCACCCCGTGTGCACCGCATCGGCCACCTCCGCTAGCCTCCACCACAGCGACCGTCGCCGCCCCAGCCTCCACCGCATCTGCTCCTCCACCCGCCGCCTCTCTTCCCCATCATCGCCTCGTCCATGTCCCCCCATCGCCGCCTCGTACCTATCTTCCTCCTCGCCGCCTCGTCCCAGTACCCACGACCTCCCGCCTCCACCGCCTCGAGACACCGCCGGTGAGCCCCTCTCTCCCCCTTCTTTATTTGTTTTAGAGTAGATGATTTTAGATGGTTTAGTGTAGATTTCAAAAAATGTGCTATATATATTCATGTAGATTTAGTGTATATTTAGTATATAGTAACAAATGTAGATTTAGTATATAGTGTACATGATTGTAGATTCTTTAGATATACTAAATTTGGGATGAATTTCTAGATATAGGAATGTTAGATTTAGTATATAGTGTAGATTTGGTATATAGTATCAAATGTAAATGATTTTAGCGGTAGAAAATGTAGATAACTTCAGAGATAGCTGCAAAAAATGTACATATATAATCATTTCTTATATATTGACTAACAGTTGTATGATATGTTGCTATTTAACTACTTAATTATTATCATGTCGGAGCCGGAGCCGAAGTTTCGTGGTGTTCACAGGAAACTCACGAGGACCCCGACTTGGGCAGCTCATATCATAGTGGATAACATGAAGATCCATCTAGATACTTTCATCTGCCAGTGGCAGGCGGACCGTGCCTACAACTGCGTCGCGATCCAGCACCTTGGGGCGAGAGGGGTCCTCAACTTCAAGAATGAGCGTCGCGTGGCGCATCTGTTAGCGCCAGATGGCATAAGGATCGCCATGAGGGCTGAGAAGAGGGAGCACCGATAGGCAGATAGGCAGTTGGCGCGCCACTATCGCGAGGAGGATGACCCCTTGGTCAGTGACCTCCTACTTGATCTCTAGGTGATGGCGGTCCAGTATGAGGTCCTTAGCGAGAGCCGACAGCAGCGTGGGCAGGGCGAGGCTCGCCCCTCCGGCACGCAGCATCAGGGTTAGCCTGGCCCCTCCGACACACAACAAGACGACTCTTGCAGCATGTCGTCCTCTTTCTAGGACCGCTCAGATGATGACGACGTCACTGACACTAGGTCTACTCGAGTTCAGGATGTTCTTATGTGACTGTCATATGCTACCTATCGTACTACTTATATAGACTTATCATGCTACTATTGTACTACTTATATATGATGCTAGGTAATCTTACTTATGTGTTATGTTGATATATTATGCTACTTATGATGCTAATTAAGTTAAAATGGTATATATAACTAAGTTTGCATGATCATATATAGGTATAATGAATGATGATCGGTGTGAGAATTGTGTTTACCAAGGGTGCAAGAATAAAAAGGTTTTCATAATGCTCCCTTATGATTGCGAAGTTAGTATGGTATGTCCATTCACAAGCAATCAAACTATATATACCATGCAACTGAATTACATGCTAATTATTGATTTCTTATAATTCTGTATGTAGAACTTATCCTGCAAGTTTATACATGATTTCCTGGACCATTTAGATTGAACGTTGTGGCAGTAGGAACAGTTTCATGTCGATCTTATGTCTCTGAAGCAACCTGGATCGACCTACACGGTCCAAGTCATGAACGAGGTGAACCGCACCTTTTTCGGTGGTTCGAGGTGGACCGAGATGGTCGATGCCTATGATACGCCCATGAGAAGTTGGTCTTCTATCTCTATGAATATTGCATGACCTACTTCGACTACCAAGGCCCTGGAGCATCGATGGACTCTAACGCTTCTTCAGATGACAAGATTCATGCTGCTGCCATTAGATATGGCACAAACATTGTGGATAATCTTGTTGAGGACTAGTAGTTAGTGCTATGTAGCTAGCAAGCTTAACTATATGTAGTTGACTATAATGATGTTCTACCATTTTTATGAATATATCTTGTTGTGATTAGAATGTTTAATTGGACGCACCAGATTTTTTTATTTTTAAAAACTTACTTGTAGCGTTTAAAATAAAAAGAATGCCACAAATAGATATGTAATGATGGCTCTTATAGGAAAAAGTCACTATTAGGATATGTAATGGTGGCGCTTATAATAAACGCCACCACTAAAAATCCTACTGGTGACGTTAGAAATCCTACTGATGGCGTTTGGTGGAGACGTCACCAGTATGACCTACCAGTGGCATAATGTTAGTGACGTGCAGCTTAAAACGTCACGAACCGTTTTTCTGAACATCGTCGCTAGACCTTTTTCTACTAGTAATCAGTGTCATGTAAAGTCACCCTTAGTGGCATGTGAATGGTACGTCATCACTATGATGTCAGGAGTATCCGACACATCACTAATTATTGGCGTGCCGATTATTCACCGAAGCCACTAGTACTGGTGGTGTTTTTTTCCATTCTCGCACAACCACTAGCAATAATTCTAAAATTAATAAGGATATTATAACTGGACCACCTCCGAGCACTCTCAGACCATCAACATTTTTGCCCATTGATTGCATTTGGTAGGTGTTTCTGGCCGTCTGATATTTCTTCGCGTGGATGGGATATCCTTAGGGAATGTTATCCTGGTGATAAAATCGGTATGTTGCGGCTGATTGGGCCTAGGAGATAAAGCCCAACTGATACTACCAAATAATCCCAAGCCCAACTGATACTACGGGCACATTGTTCTACACACGGCCTTGCTAATATCGACATACCTAGCTACAAAACCATGCTATCACCAACAACTTATCTTGCTACCGTCAGCACACCGCCTTGCTACCACCAGCATATGGCCTAGCTACCAAGATTTGCTACCACCGGCATGTGACCTTGCTACCACCGACAATCCTCCTTGCTACCATCGGCTTACGGCCTCGCTACCAGTGACGGACCTTGACCATCATTATAGGAGGGGCCAAAAGACATTAGCTGATAGTTGAGGGGGCTAACTCAAAGTATTTTGTGTTTTCTATGGTAAAAAATGATAAATATTAAATAGTATAGTGCAAATTGCAATTGAGTAGGGGGAGGGCATGGCCCTTTTCGCTTCCAAGAAGTTCCGCCGGTGCTCGCTACCAGTTCTTGCTACTACCAGCAGGCAAACCTGCCACATGCATATGGCCTTTCTACCGCCAACCAGACGGCCTTGCTACCATAGGCATGTGACCTTTATACCACACGCATATGGCCTTTCTACTGCTAGAAGACGGCCTTGCTACCAAAGTCAAGGCCATGTGCTTTAAGGGGCTATCATCAGAGTTGCAATAGACCATGGTGGCTGTTAGCACAGCCCCTGTCGCCGAGTACTTTCCGACGACACCGACGAGGAAATTCCGACGAGATGACACGCACGTATCCGATAACTTCCGCCGAGATGCACGTGCTGCTAGCCGATCGATTCTTTTGATCTAACTAGTACACTCACGCACGCACACGCAAAACAACTTTGATTGTCAAAGGCTCTTGTCGAGCCTTGCTCTCTCTCTTGTATTGCTCAACTCCACGGTGTTGTCCGGTACAAGATTACAAGGCCAGGTGTGTGCATATATATATGCACTACTAGGACCTAATCAACTAGGAGTCGGTGTACTACTCCAAAACCTAGTCTAACACATATACGTATACTACCTGGATACTACACCTATTCGGACTGCAATTCCAATACGTGTAGGACACGTGATTATCTAACAATCACCCCCTAATCACGATGTGCTTCTTTACATCGACCTGGATCCCAAATGCGCCAGCTGCTTTTCGCGGGCGTTATCCACGGCATTGCTTTCGCCGCATCCTTACTCAGTACCCATGTCACCGACTTTGCTTTTGTCGACTTCTCCATGGCTTCACGCCGACAACCCTTTTTGTCCGCGCCCTTCTCCATGCCTTCACGCCGACTGTCCTTTTTGTCCGCGCCTTGAGACATTATACTTGGTTCAGTGAAGTACTTTCTCATCGATGCCTCGCATATTTGATCTACTACTTGCCGGTGCTCTTGGATGCAATAGAACAAATAAGTAGGAGGTAACTCAAATTGATTTTCTTCTAGCTTCTCTATACCACGTGAAAAGCCTTTTGATGGATCTGCACCCCCTATTGTTGGGTCTCCTCCATCTATCTGGCCACCAGTCCACACTCTTGGACCATCGCCTTCTGGCCTTGCTGGCCTGTTTGCTAGGCTCACTTCAGCTCCCCCTCCTCCTCTAATTTTTGGGCAAACAAGTGCAGGTATCGCTGCACATGCATCTGTACACCCTTCCAGTTCCGTATCTTCTGGCCACAGACTAGCCTTTTCTTCAAACTCTTTGTCTTCTGGGAGAATCCCTAGTGCTTCTGGCCTGGTGTCCACGCTTGGAGCTGCCCCTAGGCCTTCAATGTCTTCTGGGCCCGAACTTGCTGACAAGGATAAGCTCGATTGATCCATATTTTCTTCATACTCAAGATCCCACGTGACGTGAAAAGTTGAATATTCCGGTTCGTTGTAGCCCCAATTCCATGACTTGCCTTCCTCAAAGATTACGTCTCCCTTGAAAACCACCTTATTGGTATAAGGATTGCACAAGCGGTATGTCTTTGAGCCTTCATAGCCTGTCATGATCATTGGAATACGTTGCTCCGCCAATTCCGCCTTTACATGCGCCACACATCCAAAAGTACGAAGATGATCAACCGAGGGCTTCCATCCGTACCATGCTTCGTACGGTGTTATACCAACTCCACTCTCAGTAGATTCCATGTTCAGCAAATACACAGCCGTATTGACTGCCTCACCCCAGAATTTTCCTGGCAAGCCTTTACTCTTCATCATGCTCCGTGCCATGGTCAACACAGTTTGATGCAGCTCACCCCCCTCATCAATGCGTAGGGATCTTATCTTTGCCTCCACCTTGAACTCTTCGGCTTCCTTGATCTTCTCGAATGCTTGTTGAGCTTGATCCTTACTTTTCAGCAACACAATCCACATGTATTTACTATGATCATCCACCACAAGCATGAAGAACTTATTGCCGGACGGAGTTGCGGGTGAGATTCCAACGCATAGATCGCCATGAACAAGTTCCGAGGCTTTACTTGCCTCAAACGCGGCTTCACATGGGAACGGGGCACTTTGTTCCTCATGATGCACACACGGTAGATCGTGATCCACTTGTGCCACAATCTCCGCAGCCGGTGATGGAGGATCCTCCTCATCCTTCAACTCAGTTACTTCGAGCATCAGCATCATCGGTCCATCATCTCCTTCCTGGGCGATGAGAGCCCTCTCCTTTTCCTTTGGTGCTTTCCGGCAATCAGCCTTGAAGTGACCGAGCTCGCCGCAGTTATGACACCTTACTTTCTTTATGTCAAACTTCCTCCGCGGCGGGGCGTCATCTTCATCCTCCTGCCCCGCGATGTACTTTTTTGCTGGGCATTGCTTCTCCTTGCTGCTCGTGGAGCCTCCTTGCTTTTCTTTTGAAAGAGTCATCACTGCTGCTTCGTGAGCATCAGGTGCTCAACCTGTTCTGGATCACCGAAGCTGATCCGGATTCTCTCATCGTGTGCCTTGAATCTTCCGACGAGATCCTCAACCGTCAATGTATTAAGGTCGAGACATTGTTCGATCGATGTAACGATCTGCATGTAGCGCGTCGGCGCCGCATGTAGGAACCTTCTGACGTTCTTGATCTCATCCAATTTCTCGCCATATCCCCTGATTGCGTTGACAAGGGTAACGAAACGGGCGGCAAACTGATCAACCGTCTCGCTCTCCTCCATCTTCAGATCTTCATAGCTTTTTGTCAAAGTTTGAAGATGCGCTTCCTTCACGCGGGCATGACCTTGGTGCAAGATCTTGATCGTCTCCCATGCATCCTTCGCCGATTTCTTTCCGACGAGGTGCTGCATCACGTCCTTTGGCACGACGGAGTAGAGCGCCGTTAACGCTTGGCGATCCTTCCGGTACTTCGCGCCTCCCTTGACGTACTCGTTGCCTCCTGGATCGACGGCCTCCCAAACTTCCTGAGCCTCCATGGCCACCTCCATGTTGAGTGCCCATAGCCCGTAGTCCTTGCGATCGAGGCGCGGATACAAAGCCGCCCCCACCGTCTCTGTCACCGGTGCCGATGCCGAGCTCTCGCCAAACTTCACCATCGCCATGACCTCCTAGTACTTTCAGAAGATCACAGGCGACGACCTTGGCTCTGATACCAATTGTTAGCACAGCCCCTGTCGCCGAGTACTTTCCGACGACACCGACGAGGAAATTCCGACGAGATGACATGCACGTATCCGATAACTTCCGCCGAGATGCACGTGCTGCTAGCCGATCGATTCTTTTGATCTAACTAGTACACTCACGCACGCACACGCAAAACAACTTTGATTGCCAAAGACTCTTGTCGAGCCTTGCTCTCTCTCTTGTATTGCTCAACTCCACGGTGTTGTCCGGTACAAGATTACAAGGCCAGGTGTGTGCATATATATATGCACTACTAGGACCTAATCAACTAGGAGTCGGTGTACTACTCCAAAACCTAGTCTAACACATATACGTATACTACCTGGACACTACACCTATTCGGACTGCAATTCCAATACGTGTAGGACACGTGATTATCTAACCGTGGCTTCTCCTCTGTTGATGGTGGCGATGCTGCCATGAGTTGTCGGCAGTGCTCCTAGCGAGGTGCTTCCAAACCAAGGGAGATTATGCTGCCATGGGGGTTTCAGTATAGGCGGGTTAGGTGTGATGCGACCGCTCATGGAGTTGCTTCAATGGGATCGCACCAGATGATCACACCGACGGATTTTGCAGCAGCGACATGGTGGTTTGCAAGGGAGGTGCGACGGGGCCGGGAAGGAGTGGGCCGGAGACGGCTGGAAATCAGGCTAGCTTCTCTCGTGACAGAGAGAAGGAAAAAAAAGGAGATGACGTTGCAGGGCCATGCACATTGGTCTCTCCTTTACCGCTGGTACATGACAAGGCATCGAGCACTCCATCCAGAGGTTTAGAGATCTGATCCTCCGGAGGACGCTCTGTCCTCTCCATAAAAAAAATCAATAGTGTGTGAATAGATGCCTCGGCACGTGGCACTAGATGAGTACCAAAATATCTAGACAACAACCATTTTGTCCACCTATAATTTTTCATGTTAGTAGCGTGTGTGTATATTCGCCTGCCACAACTAAATTGTAAAACTTTTAAATATTCTTTAATAGATCGGATGTGTAAAAATAATGACACTTCACTTATGGCTAAGTTATTAGTGGCGTGGCCATAAAGTACGCGTAACTAGTAACTTATGTTCAATTTAAATCTGAGTCCCACATACGGGCGGCGTACAATTTATATTTCCACGGGTGACACGCCACCAGTAAAACTAGGAGCATGCGAAACGTGGGCACGCCACTAGTAAAGGTTCTGCACTAGTGTTGGCGTTAAAAAGATCTTTAGATTTTTTCTTTGGATGGAGAGTATCATATTAAACTTTATATCCGAAACAAACTGATAATTTCATATTGAATCTACTTGTCCTGTATGGAGTGGCCCACGATGAATATAAAATAGATTTTCTTTATGAATTGGTTAATCTGACAAAGAATAATGCATAGCCCATTCTCATAGGTGGTGATCTCAATATGCTGAGATTCCTGAATAAAAAAAGTAGAGATAGGTTCCATAATCATTGGTCTTTCTTATTTAATGTTGACAATATATATTTACAAGAGGTTTGAAAGGGAGTAATTCTCACAAATGATAATCTTGTAAAGAGGAATTGGCGTGAAAGTAAACAATGTATTTTTATCATTATGATGAGACAATTCGATATTTATTCTTTTATTCTAAATTTGCTCGCTCTATATGGTCAATCACCCAAATAACTTCTGGTTTATCTCCCCATGTTCGGTGGCCAATATATTTGGTAACTGGTTGTATGGGATAGAGGATAAATGCATGACTTTGTTTAGGGTGGGAGCTTTGCAATTATTTAGTCGCTATGACTATGTAGAAATAACAAGATTTTTAATAGCATTATGTCTTCTTCCCTGCAGGTTATCTATCGGGTCACGGCTATTCTCTGGTCTTGGACTACTTTCCAACGTATAAAGTTTCGCGACTTGTTTGCGGAAGGGTGTACGTGATTGGAGAACACGAGACAAGATATTTTCTGCAGACATGGATGGGCGTGAACTGCGGATTGAACCTCCATAGATCGAGGATGTTTATTTTGATAGTGTTATTTGTAATGTTTGTCTACTTACTTTGTTCTCTAGTCGTGTAGATTAATCGTCTGTGTGCATCTTAATTATGCAGAGATCAGGTGTAAACATCTATTATATACTAAAAGTAATATACGGATGTCTAACGGAGCCACCAGATTAAGCCACATCATCCCAATTTAAAATAATAGTTAGATCTATGTTTAGTGGTTAGGATTTATCGAAAGATTAACGTACATGGTACAGTTAGATATGAGTTTGACACGCTCTATGGTTGTACCAAATAAAACGTGCCCACAAAAAAAAGTGCAAAGTAAATCCCACAAAGTCTAGACCTGACACGGTCTATTTGTAAAGCGTAGGACTCTACCTGTTTCAGCCATGGAAATTAAGATGCTTCTTTCCTGCGTGCTGTATTAGGAAAGCCAAGTTCTTTTTGACACAAATCAGGAAACGCAAGTGACCAGGTGTTATCTAGAAAGCAGGTACGTGACATGTAAAAGCACTGCACAAAAACAATTGTACGACACAAACTTTGGAAATCAAGCTAATCCACAAACTTGGTCACTATTCGTTTGCCTAGTAGCACTAATATGTCTATTTAATTTATTTTATGGGATGCATCGGTATTGCGTCAACAATTATCATCAGCCTTTAAAAAACCGCGGATTCGAGTATTAGTAGAGACATGAAAAAATTAGCCGATAATTTTGTGATCTAAGCAGATTACAAAAAATATTGATTTTTACAATCTATGATGATCAATTTGTTTTACACCTATACATGGTCTAGAGATTAGATTGTTAATTTGTATGTTATTTAAAGAATCGAACAGATCCAGACGACACGTAGCACCTACTTTTAGCCAAAAGCTACCACGTGCATATTACCGATCTAATGGCGTAGATACATACGCATACAGATATTTGGTCAATTTATGTGAAAACAATATATTTTGTTTCACACATTTAATGATTTTTTTAGTTGTATAAGATCTGTAAAGTAATAGTTCGAGGCATACATGTTACTTTACACTAATTATACCAATAAGATAATAATTCTAAATGAAAGAACAACACAATTAATATCGATAGTATTAATACTCAAGAGTATCATTTTTTATGTATAAGCTTTATTGGATTCACTTGCATATGTATGCTTTTCTTTGCAATGAAAAACACTATTGTATAATAACAGCTTAGTAATTCAATCCGTCCATTTAAAATACAGGATATTTTGATATGACCACAGTCATCAAGATGTAACATACATATTCTATAGGAATATTATATGAAATCATAATATACTCTAAAGCCATTTTTCATGTTGATTATAATGCTTAATATTTCATGGAAAATTTAAATACCTCAGTTTATATAAATGACTATATTTAATAAAAACAATCTATGCACATGGTGTTACTGGAAGTTGCACAGTTATCTTGGGCCCTAATCCTTATCAAACTATTTTTTTGGGAATAACATTTGGATATAAAGTATTATTTATAATCTCAAAATGTGAGTTTTTTTAATAACCGAAGTTCGATCTTTTGATACTTCTAATGCACTAAGGATAGTACCCCTCGCATTTGCGAGGGCCACTGTGCTAGTTAGTTTAAATAATAAAAGCGTCCATTTCCAAAATAAAAATAAAGTAAGTTAATCCTAATTGTCGTATTGGGTCTAGGCCTTTGTACTAATTATACGAATGGGCTAAAATTGTTTTATAACCAAAAATAATTAGTGATAAGAATATTGAATAAGTGCTTACGTACCTTTGGACAAAAGGCATAAAGTCCTCGTTCCTGAGAGAAGCGTTTAAGCTCGGATACTTGGTAGGCGTCCCCCGTGCAGACAAGTGCAATACCCAAGCTGTTGGTGGAGACGACGACCCGGCTGCCATTTTTGCCATCGGGAAGGTACATCCTGATGGCATCCCAGTCTGCAATAGTGGTTAATTCTTGCTCGATGCGATGAGATACCTAAGCTGGCTTAGCTGCAGCAGGAGCTCAGAAATAGTACTAGTAGTACTATTTGATGAATTGGCATGGTTGTGGTGGTCGTCGTCGGCGGCCTTGCCGTGGCGATAGGTGAACTGAGTGAGCAAGTTGTTGAGGAACTCCACAGGGTCGAAAGGATGAAGAGCGCTGAGCTTTACCCAAGCTCGATTCTTGAAGTGTGCGCAGATTTGTGGGTCGTCGTATGCCTGCTTCAGCAAAAGGGCGTACTTGTTAGGAGGGGCATGGTCGCCAACATCAGCATCTCCTCCTCCTCCTGCACGCCATAGCGAGATCACTTGGAGCTCGCTGACATGAGAATCGACCAACTTCTTTAGACCGATGGCTGTAAGCTTTCCCGCTTCCTTCCACACATCAACTAGGACCTGCAATGCCCCAGTCAACCCATTGGAACTGTGGGTGGACGACGTAATGCTATGATGATGAAGATGATGATGATGAGACGGGTGGTCTTCGCCCATGAGGTTGTAGCGGCTGTTCCTCTGGCTTACGTCCTCCACCCTCGTCTTGAGCCGCTTTATCTCCGCGACAGCCAGGTCAAGGGGGAGCGGCGGCCTCGTTGTGCAGACCATGACTGAGGAGGCCAGGCGACGCACCCAGTCCCAACGTGTCGCCTTGTCGAGGTGGATGATGAACTCCACGCAGTCTTCAACGTCGAAGGCCAGGTCGCGGAGCTGCCTCACCCAGGTTCGCACCACCTGGTGCCTGGACGCGCGCTCCCCAACACCGGAGGCGCTGAGAAATGATTGCATCATTTCAAATTCCCCCGTTATGAACACCAGGTCCTCCTGCACGCGCACCCTCAGATTCGCCTCCTCCTCGATCGCGGACTTCACCCTGCTCACCGTCTCCTTCACCGCTGTCTTGGTCAGACCAAGTGCGAACTCCGCCATTTTTTTCTCACCTCTCTCAGCTCTCTTGTTTCGTGTACCTCCACCTGCTAGCTGCTGCTTGGTTATGTCTTTGTTGTGCATGCGGTACAAGATATATAAGTATATATATAAAGTTTGCGGCCAGCGATCTAGCTAGCAGCCGATACTAATACTATTAGAACAAGGCACTGGACAGTTGGTTTCCAGAGGCCAAGCATCGCGGCCTTGCTTTCGTTTTATCCAAGGAAAGGTAGTAGGACAGCTAGAAAAATCATACTATATAGGATGTGTGTTCTATCTCACGTAGCTAGTTGCCGAATATATTTACAACACTACATGGTGGGTACAAGTTAAAAACCATTTAGATCATTGACTATATAGAACGAGCGAACTTACTACGCTGAAAGAATAACTGCTTAATTGTCTAATCTTATTGACGAAAACTGCACTTTACACTCCCTTGCTAGTTGCGCTTTGCTAGGTTATTTTTAACAACCAGAGGTTATCACAACCATGTCTTGCTTTGCAAAAAAAATGTACAAGGGAAATAAATTCTGCTAATCTACACTCTTGATCGACACTAACGTGTCTTGACAAAGCAAAGACCGCCTGGATGATTCTCACGTGCATGGGCCCTCTCGCTAGGTTGTTTTTCTTTCAAAAAAGGTTGAAGGTCTGATTTTTTTTCTTAAAAGTGTGGACTTCCTGATTATAAGCATAGTAGAGTAAAACTTCTGGCATCTACATGTAAGATGCACAATTTTAGAATAAACATGCCATGCAAGATCATAGATGACACTAAGTCACGATGTTGCGAATGCGTCAAAAACAAACCAGGGGATTCTTAGTATTTGTTACAATCTTCATTTCTGGGCTAGGGTGCACCTTTGTTTTATTCTTCACGTGTTGCCTTTGCACAATTAAGGGATGAGATGCCTTCTTCTATTGCATTTCCTTGATGACTTTTGCATCGGTGTCCCCCCTCTCCTTCAAACTTACCAAACTGAAAACATGAGAACGGCCAGGATTGGCTGATACCCCTTCGGTTTAAAGGAAATGAAGATGTCTCGGGCAATCCTAGTCATCCTTGTGTTTTCAGTTTTATAAGTTTGAAGGATATATAGGGGGGCTCCCTTGATAACCTTCTTGCCTCAACATCTTGCTCTCCTCTTTTTTTGATTCTTCCTTATTTTGTTGTTTTCATGGAGCTTCTTTGGATCGCGGATGCCTTCATGTTTTCCTCTCTCTCCAATCTTCTTTGGCAAGAACCCAACAAGGAAAAACATGCTTCCCTTAGAGCGTCTCTAGCAGATCCAGCAAAAACTGAACCGGATATTTGAAAAATTCATTGCTACTATGAGAACAAGTTCATCAAAAACCTCTCTCAAGAAAAAAGTTCATCAAAACCGATTTCATTTATAGTTCATCATACAAACGCCATGGGTGATCTAGATACTTAGCAAAATCAAACCATACTTGTGTCAAGGGTAGAGCATCCAGCCATTGTGCTTCTTGGTTAAGGAGGGGGACTGCTTCACCAGGCAGCCACAGTCGGCGATATACTAATATGAAGAAAGCGGATGAACTCCGGAAAAGCAGCCGAACTCCGGTGACAGCAACCAAACAAAGGCGGCAGGGGGAAGGGTTATGTCTTGCTAGAGTTCGAGAAGGGAATTGGGTAGTTTCCCGCAAGGAGGCAGGGACGTAATACTTGCGCTGATTTGCAAAATAAAAAAACCACCAACCGCTTTGCCAGCTTACACTTAGCCTCCAAATTTCTGATAGGCAGGGTCCACAAAGCGCCACATCATCTAATATGTCGCTACACTGCTCCTAGTTACCGCCAATGGGACATGTGAATGTATTTAGTGAATGTAATGTTTGTATTCGAAACGTGAGTAGTGGCTGTATTTAGATTCTATGCCAAGTTCAGTGACCAACAACGAATTCTACTTCTCTTCATGCGATGCTTCTGATATAAGAGGACTCATCGTATTCCTGGATTATACCGAGGCTTGAGCATGTCACCGTGGTTACCTGAAAGAGCATTTCCTATCCTTGTGATTTTGATGTTTGATAACAACACACATATCGTTTTAATCGTGCTCTAAGTGTATCCCAGGTTTTCTAGATTGTGGCTTAAATATTGCCTTGCCCACAGTTTCCCTTGCCAAAGTCATCTATGCTGACCGGTAGTACCGCAAGTACAACCGGTACTACCGCACCAGTACTACCGCCCCTAGTACCGGTTGCATCCGAGCAAGGTGGGCAGGCCTCGTTTTTTCTCAGTACCACCCGGTACCATGGAGCGGCACTACCGCTCCAATCAGTAGTACCGCTTGTGGCAAGCGGTACTACCGCTTGGACACGGTAGTACCGCTCGGCAGTACCGCACAACGCTTAGGAAGGACTATCCCTTCCCCTTTTGCTCAGTACCAACCGGTACTTGGGACCGGTACTACCGCCTAGACCGGTAGTACCGCTTCTACTGACCGGTACTACCGCTTGGGGGTTGTACCGCAAGGCAGTACCGGGCATGACCGTGGCTGGCTCGACCAAGTGATGCTCCCTCCGGTACTTGGTTCGGTACCTTACCGGTAGTACCGGTTGTGACCGGTACTACCGCTTGAGTACCGGTAGTACCGCTGCATTTATTGCTCCAACGGACAGATTTCACCAAGTGGTATAAATACCCCTCCACCTACCTTGGGACAAGGTGCTCAATGCATTGAATACTACCACCTCCATTTGAGCAACCAAATCGCCAAGATCTCTTTACTCCACCATCCAAAGTCTTTGATCTTTGGAGAATCGAAGGAGGAGGCCTTGATCTACTACTTCACCAAAAGAGATCTTCATTTCCCCCTCATTCATTTGAGGGCCCCCATTGCTCTAGTGTTTTCTTTGGAAACCCTAGTTCTAAATTTGGTTCTTAAAAGCTCGTCTTTGATTGTCTTAACAGCTTGCTTGTATTTGGGAGCCTCCAATTAAGTTGTGGATGTGTGCCCCGAACTTGTTGTAAAGGTGCCGGCTTCCACCTCGAATATTGCCGATATAGTGGAAGGTGGATCGATCCCGTTGGGGTGAGATTCATCGGATAACAAGGGAGGCCTCTCGTGGCGTTGGTGGTTTGAAACCACCCCCTCTCCAAACATAGACATACTTCCCCTCAAAAGGAAGGAACTAAGGTAAACAAATCCTTGTGTCTCCGTGTCCACCACTTTGGTTACTTCTATCCTTTACCGCACTTTACTTACTTGTTCTTGCTTAGTGTTGTATTAGCTAGTGCTTGTTTGTCATATAGGTAAATTCACCTTAGTTGCATTATCTAGAGAGTTTACCTTTCTTGTCAAACCTTAATTTTAAAAAGAAGAAAAATTGAAGTAGCACCTATTCACCCCCCTCTAGGTGCCCATACGATCCTTTCAATTGGTATTAGAGCCTCGGCTCTTTATTCGGGCTTTACCGCCTAAGAGTATATGAGTAGCAAAGTAGGGGAAGGTGATGGTGAGTCTATCCACTCGGTGACCATGGATGATCTCAATAACTTGGAAACAAGATTGAGCTCCACCTTGGGCAACGAGATCAAACAATTGCACAAGTTACTTGAGCAACTTGTTAAAGATAAAGATGGCTCATCATCCCCTTCTCCTCAAGAGGATCCTCCATATGTGATACCTAAGGGTAATGCTCCGGTATCACCCGAGGGTATGGCAGTGGGGGGGGGTAAACAAGACAACACTAATTCCTCCACACAAAATGATGGTGGGAAGGGTGAGCACCGTGATTCATGGTACTCTCCTGACCCTCCAATCCCTTGCCCTCATGTATACAGTAGAGGTGACCCACCTAAGCTTGAAGCACTACTACTTTTGCTCAATGGCAATCTCTAATGAAAACTCATGTGCGCAGCTCTTGCATTGAACTATGGAACATCATCGAGCATGGACTTTTTATTGGGGATCCAAACAACTTGATAAGAAGAGAAGTTGTCAATAGTCAACTCAATGCCACTGCCTTGCACATGATTCAACAAGGATTTGGTACAAAGGATTACCCACACATTGAGCACCTCAGCATCGCCAAGGAAGCTTGGGATGCTCTCACAGTGTTGTTTGTTGGGAATGAGAGCACGAGGAGGAACCGGTATGATGCACTTAGCAATGAAGCTGAAGGCTTCTACATGATGGAAGGTGAAAATCATGAAGACAAGTACCGTAGGCTCAAGACCACTGCCACCGCTTTTAGAAATGTGGGTGCCTCACATGTGGATGATGCTTGGATAAAAAGGAAATATGTGAATGCACACATGCCCTTTGATCCCACCGACTTGAAGATCCTACAAGGAAGACACAACTACCATCTCATGAACTCCAATGAAGTTATGCAAGAGATGGCCGCTTTCAAGGTTGCCGCCAAGAATGCCAAAGATGCCAGTGCTCGAGCCCTTGGTATGATCAATGTTGTCAATGTTGCCTTGAAGGCCAAAGTTGTGGAACATGGGGATGAAGATGATAGTGATGAAGGCCTCTCCATGGAACACCCCGATGAGGTCAAGATTGGTCATAGTCAATATATGGCCTTCTATGCCAAGAACTTTTGGAAGAACCCCGCCAAGGCCAAGATGGAAATGCAACGCAAAAGCAATCCAAATGGGAAAAGAGAAAATACCACTAGATTGAGAACTTGTTTCAATTGTGGTGACTGCTATCACTTTGTGGCGAGTTGCCCCTATGAGAAGAGACAAGATCATGGGGGTAAGCTTGTGTTGAAGAAAACTCCCAAAGCTCCTTACAAGAAACCCTTCATCAAGAAGAATCCCACAAACAAGAAGTCAGGAGAAATAGTTTTGATCACTCATGAAGAATTCTCCTCCGACAATGAAGATGATGAAGATGAGGAAGAAGAAACATCTCATGGTGTGGCTGCTCTAGCCACTACTTCTACTCCGACATTCTCACTCTTCGATTCTCCAAATGAGAACACTCCCATCAAGAATGTCACTTGACTTATGGCAAGAGGAACGGAGGTATCCTCATCATCTCACTCCACTCCGTTAGCTAATGATGAAATTGATGATGAGATGTCTCTTGATGTAAAAAGGGAATTAATTGCTTTCGATGAGTTTATGACTAACCTACAAGGGGATGCTAAGATACATTTTGGAAACATCTTAGATCAACTTTCCCACACACAAGAGCTTTTAGATGTAAGGTGTAAACTTGGGCATGAACACATGATTGAGCTAGAGGCCTTAAACAATGCTCTAGAAGAAGAACAAGAGACTAGGATGTCACTTGAACTAAAACTCGAAGGGCTTGATGAGGCAAATGACATTATTGTTAATAGACTCATCAAAGAATGTGATCATACTATTGCTAAATGCAAAAGGGCTAAAAAGGACAAGATTGAGTTTGGTGTGGTTCATGAAAAACTTGTCGAGGACTTTAATTTGCTTGACAAGGCTCGCAAGGCATTGGAAAGTGAACTCTTGTCACTCACAAAGTCCCATGAAACGCTTCAAACTCAATTGGCCAATATTCCCTCACCTAGTAACTTCATTCCATCTAGTAGTACAACTATTCTTGAAGAAAATGCTAGGTTGAAGGGGGAGCTAGACAAGGCCACATTTCCACAAGGCAACAAGTCCATTGATGATATTTTGAGTAAGCAAAGGCCTAGTGGTGAAAAAGGGTGCATTGGTTTTGTCTCCAAAACTAAGAACAACAACAACAACAAGAAGGCCAAGCCCGCACAAGAGACCAACAAGGCCATTGTGGATAGTAAGACCACAAGTGGTAAAACTATGTCTCATGATGAATTTGCGGGAAGTGCTAACCCTCACTATGTTCTAATGCATGATTATTATGGTGATGTGTATGCACAATATGTTGTCCCATATGATGGTTATATTGCTTGATCTATTTGGGTTCCCAAGACCCTTGTTGCTAACAAAAGAGGACCCATTGAAAAATGGGTACCTAAAAATTAGCTTGATCTTTTGTAGACATATGCTTCCGGAGGGTCAAAGTGGGTGCTTGATAGTGGTTGCACAAGTCATATAACCGGAAGCTCGTCTATTGTCAAGGACTTAAAGCCAAATGATGATCAAATAACTGTGACATATGCCGACAAGTCAAAGTCTAAGGTAATGGGTTTCGGCAAGGTAGTGGTTGCTCACGATATTACACTCGTGAATGTCATGCTTGTTGAGACCCTTGGATACAATTTACTTTCGGTATGTGCTCTTGGAAATATGGGCTTTTCCGTCTTTATTGATGATGATATTGTGGTCCTCATGTAGAGCAAGTCTCTCAAGGTCTCTTTTGTTGGGTACGTCGAACATGACTTGTATGTGGTGGAACTTTCGGGGAAAACCACTACAAGTGCGATGTGCTTATTCGGAAAGGCTGATGTGGGTTGGTTATGGCATCGCCGACTAGCCCATGTTAATACGAGAACTTTGCAAAGTCTCCACAAGGAGGGCCATATTGTTGGACTAAAAGAAAATGTTTCCTTTGCCAAATATCGTGTTTGTAGGGCTTGTCCTCTAGGAAAAATGGATGATGCTCCCTACAAGCCAAAGAATCGCATCAAGTCAACCAAGGTCTTGGAGCTCCTTCATGTGGATCTCTTTGGTCCTCCATCTCATGCAAGTCTTGGTGGAAGAAATATTGTTTGGTGATTGTTGATGACTTCTCAAGATACTCGTGGGTATATATTCCTTCAAGTTAAAGAGTGAGACCCAAAAGACCTTCATCGACTTCATCAACATGGTTCAACGTCAATACAATCTTCCTGTGTTGATTATAAGAAGTGACAATGGCACCGAGTTCAAGAACTACACCTTGAATGATTTCCTTAGTGATGAGGGGATAAAACACCAATATTCCGCTGCATATACCCCTCAACAAAATGGTGTGGCCGAGAGGAATAACCGGACTCTTATTGAGATGGCTAGGACCATGTTGGCGGAGTTTAAATCTCCATACAACTTTTGGTCCGAAGCCATATCTACCGCTTGCCATGCATCAAACTGGCTCTACCTCCGCAAAGAAATCAACAAGACTCCATATGAAATACTTACCGGTAACAAGCCCAACATATATTACTTCCGGGTGTTCGGTTGTAAGTGTTTCTATCTCATAAAAGGTGTTCGTTTGTCCAAATTCGAGTCTAAAGCATTAGAGGGTATTTTTGTTGGCTATGGTCTCGAATCTCACACTTATAGAATCTATGATAAGCTCTCCGGAGCCGTCATAGAATCTTGTAGTGTGACCTTCAAAGAATATGATGGTCCCCAAGGGGGGCATGTTGATGCTTGTGATGCAGATGATGAAATGCCTCAGGATGCCATAGGAAGAATGGGTGTGGGATATATCCGCCCTGTTGAGGAACCCCTTATGGCGGATCGAGAAGAACTATGCTCTACTCAAGTGGAGCCCTCATCTTCACAACATCAACAAGCTCCATCGACCGAGGAGGTAAATGACTCTAGCCAAAGACAAGATGTAGACCCTCAACATGTTGATCAAAGCGACAACTCTAGTCAAGAGGAGCTTGATTCATTCTCCAAGATGTCAAGTGGTGCCAAGTCAATTGTTCAAGGGAGATCCGTACAAAGTGCCTTGAGACAAGCTCAAATCGATGCTAGAAGAGTGCTTGATCAAGACCAAGGTCAATCTTTGCATCTTAATGAAGAGAATGATTCCGGTGATGATCAAGGTCAAGTTCATGGTCAAGACGAGGACCAAAATGATGAAGAGGTCCCCCCAAGAAACAACGAGGAGATCCACGCTCGTCGTGAAGCTAGAAAGGAGAGAATGTTGGAATTAGGAGACCACTCTCTACAAAATGTGGTTGGTGACCTAAGGAAAGGCATTTCCACAAGAGCACAATTGAAGAGGTTCAGTGAAAACCAGACACACATCTCCATGATTGAACCAAAGAAAGTGTGGGAAGCTCTTGAAGATTCGGATTGGTTGGAAGCTATGCACAAAGAGCTCAACAACTTTGAGAGAAACAAAGTATGGAAGTTAGTTGAGAAGCCAAAGGATTGCCGCAATGTTATAGGCACAAAGTGGATATTCAAGAACAAGCAAGATGAACATGGAATTATAGTAAGGAACAAGGGAAGATTGGTTGCACAAGGGTTGTCTCAAATTGAAGGCATTGATTATGGAGAGACATATGCACCCGTGGCTCGCCTTGAGTCCATTCGTATCCTTCTTTCTTATGCGGCACATCATAACTTTAAGTTGCAACAAATGGATGTAGAAAGTGCATTTCTTTATGGTCCATTAAATGAGTTGGTATATGTAAAGAAACCCCCGGGATTTGAGGATCCCAACTTCCCAAACCATGTCTACACACTTGATAAGGCGCTCTATGGGGAGCTTAGAGAGTTGTTGTTTGACCGTGGATTTGAGGTTGGGAAAATCGATCCCACTCTTTTTACTAAGAAGGTCAATGGGGAGCTTTTTGTATGCCAAATGTATGTTGATGATATTATCTTTGGCTCATCTAACAAAGCTTTTAATGATGAATTCTCAAAGTTTATGACTAGTAGGTTCCGGATGTCTTTGATGGGGGAGTTGAGAGTATTTCTTGGTTTTGAGATCAAGCAAGTTAGAGGAGGGACATTCTTCAACCAAGCGAAGTATACTCAAGATATGCTCATGATATTCAAAATGCAAGATTTAAATGGAGCTCCTACTCCCATGGCTACAAAGACTCATCTAGAACAAAATCCAAATGGTAAAGATGTGGATCAAAAGGTATACCGGTCTATGATTGGTTCTTTGCTTTACCTTTGTGCATCTAGACCCGATATTGTGTTAAGTGTAGGTGTGTGTGCAAGATATCAAGCGGCTCCTAAATAAAGCCATTTAATGGCAGTCAAGAGAATCTTTCGATATTTTGTTCATACCCCATTTTATGGTCTTTGGTATCCTCGAGGGTCAACATTTGCTCTTTGTGGATACACGGATTCGGATTGGGCGGGTGATAAGGATGATAGAAAATCAACATCCGGGGCTTGCTAATTCCTTGGTAGGTCCTTGGTATGTTGTTCTTCTAAGAAGCAAAATTGTATATCTCTCTCCACCGCCAAAGCCGAGTATGTGGCAGCTGCTAGTGCTTGCACCCAATTGCTATGGATGAGGCAAACTTTAAAGGAATACGGTGTCCATTGTGACAAAGTGCCTCTTCTATGTGACAATGAAAGTGCTATCAAGATTGCCTACAACCCGGTGGATCACACAAGGACAAAGCACATTGAGATTCGCCATCACTTCATTAGAGATCATGTTGCTCGAGGTGATATTGATCTATCATATGTGTCAACCAAAGACCAACTTGCCGACATCTTCACGAAGCCACTTGATGAAGCAATGTTTTGCTATTTGAGGAATGAACTAAATATCGTAGATTCAAGGATCTTGACTTGATTATCTTGCATTCTCACCTATGATTTCACCCGTATTTGGTTTAGGTGTAGGAATGGATATAGGGGGAGTGCGGTCCTAATTGATTGGACTATCCCTCCCCCCATTATGCCCAAAGCAATCAAAATCATTCCTCTTAATATCATTTTGTGATATGTGAGCTTAAATGATGAGTTCGGTAATGGACCCAAGATATATCTTTGTGGTGCCAAGACGAGTATACTCAAATATGGTGGCCTAGGCCACCGCCCTCTCTCACTCAAAAGGTTGGTGCTTACTCATGTTTGTCATTTTCGAGTTGTTGTTGGTTTATAAAGTCATGCACTCTCGGTTGGCTCTTCATATTTTATTTATTTATTTTAGAGTGCATGTGCTTCACATAGTTTGACTATCTCAACCCAAGCCCTTCTACTCCCTCGAAAAACCCTCATCCATTCTGCACAAGAATACCTCCTTTTACCATGGCTACGAAATCAGGTGGGGCCGGTACTACCGGATTAGGGGCGGTACTACCGGACCTGGGTGGCTCCCAGGTTGTTTCCTGGAAACTACTCTAGGTGCGGTACTACCGCCCGTATCCCCAGTACTAAGGGTAACCGGTACTACCGGTTCATCAACCGGTACTATCGGTCGACGTTTGCTGGTATATATTGGTCGCCCGGGGGGAGGCACCCTTCATTGCCTTATTTTTCCCCGCCCTCCACACATACCACCGCCGCTGCGGGAGCCCTTGTCGCCACCGAAGCTTCGCCGCGTCCTCCTCTCCCCGGATCCTCCTTGGATTCGGACTCCTTGTGGGCTCCCACTCCTTCTCCACCGCCATGGATCCCGGTACAACCGCCCCCTTCTCTCTCACTTTTAATTTCCTCATTTGATCTAGGCCTTGCTTAGATTTGTGAAGAAATTGACGTGTCGCGAGGTTGTTGAAAGAACATTTCATAAACCCTAGTGTTTTTTGTGTTAGATAACAATATCAAGAATTATTTAATGTGTGTTGAAGTGTTGCAGTTCTCTCTAAGGATAAAAGGAAAAGGAATCTGCCTTTGGGGGGCGGATAATCCGCCCCCACCAGTGGCGGATAATCCGCCCCACCCTTTTCCCTGATAGGCGCAAGCCCTAGAAGGAGGGCGGAGTTTCGGCCGGATTTTCCGGTCACGCCGGATAATCCGCCCCTCAAGGGGGCCGGATAATCCGCCCCTCATGCTCGTTGCCAAGGCGCAAGCCCCAGAGGGGGGCGGAGTTTCGGCCTGAATTTTCGGCCATGCTGGATAATCTGCCCCTGGAGGGGGGCGAATAATCCCCCCCCCCCCAAGGTCTTCATCAAGTTCTTCAGGCGCCATCCCCAGAGAGGGGGCGGATCTTCTCCCCGCAGTATCCGCCCTGGGGGCGGAGTTTCCCCCCGGGGCGAATAGTCCGCCCCTAGTGGCGGGCAGATAATCCGCCCCAAAACGTGTTCAACGGCCAGATCTGAGCAGTGGGTATTTAAGCCAGCCTTCCCCCTCCTGCCAGACCTCTTGGTTCATTCGAAAAAGTCAAGATCTGATCTGCAACCTTCATCCAAGAACACCTAGGTCCACCCAAAAGGCCCCGTCCCTTGGGAATCGAAGGAGGAGGACTCGATCTTCAAAAACTGCAATCAAGCGCTTCATCTCCTCTCCATTCATTTGGAGAATCACTGATCTAGTATTTCTTGCATATACCTAGATCCTTGTTCTGTTTATATTGATAAACCTTGTTCTTGTGATAGCTTGTTGTCATCTCGGGAGCCTCCAATTCAGTTGTGGGTGTGTGCCCCGATAGCGTTGTAAAGGCACTGTTTCCCGCCTCGAAGGGTACCAATAGTGGAGAAGGTGGATCAGGCCTTTCATGGCGAGATCCATCGGAGAATAGGGTGAGGCCTATTGTTGCGTGGTGGTCTTAGAACCGCCCACCCCTCCAACGCAGATGTACTTCCCTTAACAAGGAAGGAACTGCGATAAAACAAATCCCTGTGTCTCCGTGTGCTCCACTACGGTTCCCTCGCTCCTCTCTTTACTTGCTTAGTAGCTAGGGTTGCATATAGGGAAATTTTCGTAGCTACATATCTAGAGAATTTACTTTGTGTCAAGCCTAAAACTGAAAAAGAACTAAAAATTGGGTAGCACCTTTTCACCCCCCTCTAGGTGCCCATACGATCCATTTCAATTGGTATTAGAGCCCCGACTCTTATTTCGGGTTTAACCGCCTAAGAGAAGTATGGGTTCCAAGGTAGATGGGAGTGATGCTCCGGAGGTAGTCACCATGAACGATCTCAAGACGTTGGAAAAAACCTTGGTGAGTTCAATGGAGGCTAAGATGGAAGAGATCCGCCAATTGATAATGCGTCTCTCCACATCTACAGCATCACCTCCATCTAACTCTGAGGCTACCACTCCGCAATCCAAGGAAACGGGTAAAACCGATTCCAAAGATAACGAAGTGGTTGGTGATGACACTAGCAAGAGCTCCACCTCGAAAAATGATAGTGGTAAGGAAGGATACAATGAGGTTTCCCATGTGTATTCTCCTGATCCACCTATCCCTCACCCACATATACATAATAGGGGTGATCCACCCAAACTTTAAGCATCTACTTGTACTCAATGGCAATTTTTTATGAAGTCTCATGTGTGCAGTTCCTCCAATATTGAGTTGTGGAAAATCATCGAAAATGGTCTTCATGTTGGAAACCCCAACAATCTCACAAGAAGAAAAGTTGTCAATAGACAAGTCAACGCTATAGCTCTACACATGATACAACTTGGTGTGGGTGACAAATATATGCCACACATTCAACATCTTAGTATAGCTAAGGAAGCTTGGGATGCTCTCACCGAGCTCTTCATCGGAAATGAAAGTATGAGAAGGAATAGATATGATGTTTTGAGCAATGAAGCTGAAGGATTTTATATGTTGGATGGAGAAAACCACGAGGACATGTATAGGAGGCTTAATGCAATAGCCACAACTTTCAGGAATCATGGTCCCGCTCACGTTGATGATGCATGGATCAAGCGCAAGTATGTCAGTGCTCTGATGCCATTTGATCCCACAGATCTGAAAAGTCTCCAAGGTAGGCATAACATGGCCTTATGACATCCAATGAGGTAATGCAAGAAATGGCCGCTTTCAAAGTGGCCGCCAAGAATGCCGAAGATGCTCGTGCACGAGCTATGGGGATGCAAAAGGGGGTCAACATGGCCTTGAAGACTAGTGTCACATCCCAAAATTCTCCTAATTTTGGAATGTGAAATAAATAAATAAGTTTGATTGATTGTTTAACTATGTTGAAAATTCTCAAAGAGAAGAAACTTTTTGAATAGAAAATCCTCTCAACCTCGATTTCAAAATCCTATATTCTGTTGTTATGACCTAAGTAGCCATATAGGAAAAAGGGCAAGGATTGATTCTAGATTGTAGAATTGGTGTGCAAGATTTCAAAAATTCAAAATCATGTTACATGCATGAGCATCATTACATATAAACCCTAAGAAGAAAATAGTGATGCCAAGAATAAATTCAAAACCCTAAATGGGATTTCCCAATTCTAAGTACAAACCTTGAGTTATGGCTTTGTCCATAGTAATAATTAAGAAATGGAATTCATGAAGGGTGTATATTTACAGATATCACTTTTATAAAATCATAGAAATTGGTTTGGTGGATTTTGGAGCTCAAAATCAAAAGATATGAATTATATAAAAAAGAATAAGAGAAATAAAGTAAAAGCCCTATAAACCAAACTCAACTTTTAATAGTTGAAGTATTTGAAATATATTAAAAATAGGTTAATTATTGTCCTAAAATAAACCTTGTCAAATTACAAATTTTTAGAAATTTGTTTGACCTAAATTGGATGCCTAAAACAAAGCCTGAAAAATAAAACAGAAAAAGAATAAAAAAAGGACTATAGAAAAAAAGGAGAAACAAACTAACCTAAACGGACCAGCCCCAGCCAGCCCATCCCTACCCTACCGCGCGCAGCACAGTCCAGCTAGCAGCCCAACCCAGCAAGCCACCCGGGACGTGAGCTAGCAGCAGCACCGTAGAGGCCCCTGGCCAGCCCAACAGCCAGCCCGCATTCCCCTCTCCATCTCACTGCCATGCGGGGCCCGTCCGTCATCCCCTTCCACCCGTCAGAGCACGAACTCGATACGAGTTCTCGTATCCGACGATTCCCCGCAGAAATCTCCCAATTTGGGTGAGAATTCGGAGCCCATATCCATGAAATTTTGTCCATAAATACTCCCTCCATCCCTCTCGTCCATTTTTTCGCGAGTTATCTAACCCTAGTCGCACTTAGATTGAATCCCGATCTCGCCGCCGGAGTTGTCCTCGGGAGAGCTTTGAACCGAAGGAACACAACTAGTAGCTCCCTCCTTCTCCTCTAAACATGTTCCCCCTACTTTACCGTGTTCCCCTGACCTCCTCCCCATCTCTGCAGATTACCAGGGCTTCCTGGATCGCACGCCGGAGACCAAGGACGGCCGAGCTCCTCCAGCCGCATACTGCCGTTGTTCCAGGGAAGGGAAAACGACGAAAAGGCCATCACTCAGCTTGCCTCCGTCTCCTGCTTTGCGTAGACCACCTCGCCGACACCGGGGACCGCCGGAACCGCCGCCATCTTCGCCGTCTGAAGCCGCCGTCGCCGCACGACCGTCCTCACCGGGGATCCTCGCCACGGTTAATCCCTACCATCCAATCCACATAAGATCCAACAGCTCGCGTTCTATCTGGCGCCGAAGAGGTACCGTCCAGTCAGAAGCGGCCACGTCGCCGGGAATATTCCCTGTTAATTTGGAAATAGAAGAAATAGACAGAAAAACATATAAAGTTGTAAAATTCATGGAAAAAGATTTGTAAGTCCAAAATTTGCAAATGATATATCAATGGATTCAGAAAAGTATGAAGATTATTAATATCTTGTTATATATAACTTTTACAGTATATATTTACTATAGTTATTTAAATGAATTAATGGACAAATTGGAGTAAATAAATCATAGTAAATTATCTATAGATCATAAAAATGCTAATAATATGTCCCTGAAATCACAATTCCGTGCAGATTACAGATATAATTTTAGTTTGATTTTTAGGCAATAGAAACTATATGAATCATTTAAAACCCATTAAACACTATTTAAATCATAAAAAAGATCTATAACTCCGATTAGGGTGAATCCAACGTCTACTGGTTCGTATTAACGTACTTTATCCAGTAAACCCAAAAAACAAATTTAATTCGTCAGTTAGAACAGGCGTTACAACAGAACTATTAAAAACCCTATATTGGCAAGTAATTATTAATAACAAGTACTCCATTGCATTAATTGGCCTCTTGCATGCATCATATACTTCAATATTGTTTAGAGAACTAAAGTAACAACCATTGTGACTTATTAAATTGTCATGCATGCATTTGTTGTATTTGTTTGATCTCTATGTGCTATTGTTTATGATTGTATGCAAGTTTGCTCGATAGATTGCGAGGAGTGCAACGTGTGTGATTGCAACTACTATGATTACAAGTATTGTGGTTATTACGAAAGAGGCCAATATAATTGTGAGGATTATCTAATCGACTACATCTACATCAAAGGAAAGTGGTGCTATCTTGGTCATAAATGTCCTATTGTTTTCCTATGCATTGTAGATGCTTTTGTAGAATTGCATCTGTAGGAATTGATGTGTATATGCTATGTTATATCCCATATTATTCCCTAGTATTCCTTGTTTATGAGCCATCGTATTGGTAGATTGCTTAGCTATGCTATTTAGACGAGGAAGGGAATCACATCATGAAAAGTTATATGTTTTGAAAGGCTTATGTTTTGCTAAATGATAAACCAATATGTTTTAATGAACCACCTGGGCGGAATGGCATTGATTGGGTCATCGAGTGTGGATTTATGGTGGGGAATGCCGCCTAGGACACTGAGAAAGGATTGTCTTCTTTGTTTGGTAGCTTTTATGTGCAACCATGTGCCAATAATGAAATGAGCGGTTGGTTGAACTCAGTAGGTTGTGGTAACTCGAACCCACGTATCCAGAGATGTAGATAGTGTAGGTTGGACCGCTGCGTGTCAGGTTTGGGAAGCTACTTCCCGAACGGTTCCTTCTTGGACTTCTCCCTATCAACACCCAATATGAGAGTGGTGGTCCGAGATGGGTTGACCAAGTCACATGGGTAAAGTGTACTAACCCCTGCAGGGTGTATAAAGTAAGTGCTTAGCCGTGTCCCCGGTTATGGACAATTTGAGCGACCTGATACTGATGCTATGATATTTCTCACTCATCCTTATTTCTTAATTACTTAAAACTTGTTGGGTGAACATAATTGGGTAGGAGCACCTGGGAGTGAACCAGAGTGTCCTATTTATCATATTGGAAAACTACTTTGTTACAAATGTTAGGATAAAACTGTTGCTTTATGCAAATGAGCCTGAACTCCACTTGGCCAAATAAGCATGTAGTTGATAGATCTGTTGTTAACCACTTTAGCCTACTTGCCATACATTCAATGTACTGACCATTCGTGGCTGCAACGTTTCATGTTGCAGGTTATATCGTATCTGAGTGATCGTTCATAGGTCGCGAGACTCCACTCAACAATTGTTCGCCTGTGGCACATTTGGAGGATGGAGATCTACCTTGTATTCGTTTTCCGCTGTGTACTTGAATAAATAATGTAAATTCTGGATCATATTCGTTGTATTTATGATGCACGGTTATATTTGGTATCATTTTGTACTGTGTGTGCCAGTGAACCGATCCAGGGATTGGTACTATACACATGAACTCAGCCCTTATCAGGCGAGAGTGTTACACGACCAGATTACACACCTGTCTTTGCTGAACTACCGAAGATGCCATCTCTGGATAGTGCCAACACTGAACCTGAAGCTATTCTTGATCGTAGACTGATGAAGAAAGGTAATTCCTCAGGGTTGCAGGTGCTGATCAAGTGGACTAACATTCCTGAAGATGCTGCTACCTGAGAAGATTGGGATGTACTGAAGGCCAGCTTTCCCTCGGTTCTCGCTTGGGGACAAGCGATTTCTTCTCCGGGGGGGGCAGTGTCACACACGACGCTGATGCACCGTAGCGTTATGTGACGGGTGTGTGTGTAACGCGTGCGTGTGGGCAGTGTTCCAGTTGCGTGTGTGTAGGCCTGAGGCCGTGCTGTACGTGAGCTGTGAACTGCTATATACACAGGTTGTAACAGACGAGAAAAACTAAGTCTGAAGAAAGGAATAGAAACCCAAACTCTATCTGCTACTCTCGCTCTCCTTTGCTTCTTCTATTCCAGAATCATGCCAGATCTAGAGAGCCTCACGCCGGAGATCATACCGGCAAGGGGGTGGTTACAAGGCCCGCCACGGCGGGAGGTGGCGGTCGACGGGCTCGAGGCGGCCGGGCGGTCAAGCAACGCGGGGTGCTACAGGATCGTCGGTTCCTGGCGGCGGGGAAGTAGGAAGACTACACGGGCTGCATCAGGGAGAGATAGGATGCGGCGTAGGCGGGGTGGGATCAAGGAAAAGGGCGCTTTCATGTTGGGAGTGGGGCCAATACGCGGGGTGGGGGAGGGATCGTGCGGTAGGTGGCCAGGGCAGTTGACCGAAGCGGGTAGGAGTCGCGTTGGGATCGGGAGAGCGGGGGAGGGCGTGTTGCGATGCGAGGCGTGCATGTGTGCTGCGTCATGTACCGCTGCGCCGCTGCAGCGGGGTGGCAGCTGTGCGGGTGGTTGGTGCGACGCGCTGGGGAGTTGAGTGTTGGTGGGGTAGGGACTAGGTGGGCGGGGGCGTGTGTGTTGGGGTTAGGGTTTGGGGTGGTCTAGGTTTTCTAGGGTTTGGGGTAGTAGGCTGGTTGGCTGGGCCTTTGGGTTTGGACGGCTGTCTCCCCTAATAAACAGGTTTTTATTTTTAAAAGCGTTTTATAATGGTTTTTAGATAAAACAAAATATTGGAAAGGACCAGTTTTTATAATTTGAAAAGAAGGAGACTGTTTAAAAAACAAGATAGGGTTTTTGGTGAAAGTAGTTTAGTGCAGAAATGCATGATATCATGATGATGCTCAAATGCAATATGACATGATGACATGATGACATGAGCATGCAGTCATGATGATGCACAAACATGAGTAATTTTCTGGTAGTGGTTTTATCCAGGGTGCTACAGTTCATGTATCAACCTTATGATACCTATGATTTGTAATACTTTTGGATGTTGAACTATTAATAAAAGGCTGTGTATCAACCGATGCAGATGCGGGGGTTTTATTCCCCTTTTTGAAAAAAATTGGATGAGTCCCATTCCCGCCTTGGACCAAAGCCATACATAGCAGAAAAACATCACCGATTCCTAACTCTGATATATTTTTTCCTTGAATCTAACCTACATATTACATGGTCTAAGTTCTTAGTCAACTGAGCACCAGACGGTCCCGTAACTAATATACTATCCACTAGCCATGTTCTAAATAGTGAGTACGATGGCATTTTTCTTAACAACATGCATACTTTCTTTTTGAAATACAATGTAGTTTTTATAATGGGCACATTAAACACTACACCTACATTCACAATTTCACATAACTAAAATGCACACCACGATAAAGTCCAAACACCAAAAAAGATATAAAGAAGGTGAAATATATGAAATCATGTGAAATTGTAGAACGCCTATAGTGATGGAAGATCACGCTGTCATTCATGTTGGAGAAAACTATCCCTTGTTGTATCCTCCAATCTTATGTAGATCTCCGTAAATAGGTCGTGATACTCCCACATGTGCTATAGATGTCCATAAATAAAACATACTGGTACCCTGCATAAGAGAAGAATCTATTATATACTAAAGGCAATATAAGAGTGTTTTTCGAGGCACCCGATTGATCCACATTACCCTAATTATATTAACCGTCAGATCTTTCATTTAAGGCTAAAATTTAATTACAACACATGTATCATCTATGTTCACGTATAGACATACTAGTATATACTAAAGGTAATATAAGAGTGTTTTTCGAGTCACCTGGTTGATCCACATCACCCTAATTATATTGACCGTTAGGTCTTTTATAATGGGTGTTTCTTAGCAGTCTATCCTATGCACTTTGCCTATGTGGCACTATTGTTAATGAGGAAAAAGAGTAGGGTTATATCTTAGCTAAGAAATACTTCTTGTATAAAACCATAGGCAAAAACATGGTTAGACCAATCAAATACATGCATATCATCTAAATCATTAAATGTAGAGACACCGGTACTTCCTCCGTTTGGGATTATAAGTCCCGCACGGATAACTAGATTGATAATTTGAACAATAAAATATAAATAGTATAGCATAAAAATTATATCATTAGAAACTTTAGAGGTTATATTTTTTAACGGTATAACTTTTGTGATATATAAGTTATATTTTGTTAGTTAAATTAACAATCTAGGTATGCGCGTAGGACCTATAATCCCGAACGGAGGTAGTACCACTTAAGAAACAATGCATTGAATAAGTTGTCTCTTAATTACTTTTTTCTCTTAAGATAACATGTTAAGAAACATCCCATTATGAAAGGCCTTAGATATTTCATTTAAGGCTAAAATTTAATTAGAACGCACATACCATATATGTTCACGTATAGACATAGTCACGTACAGATCTTATATTTAACGCTGAGGTTTATTTCTCACTCAGTTTCCTATTTTTTGTTTGACATGCTAACGCTTTCTATTCACATACAAGACATGCCAATAGGTTATTATTAACAGGAGCGTCTAAATCTCAGTCGCTGACGTCATTCTACTAATTTATGTTAATTCTCAATTACAACCTAATTGCAACTTATAAAATTTGTATTAATTTTTAGTTACAACCTACTTGCAACTCATTAAATTTTCGGTTACAACCTAGTTGTAACTCATGTGTAACCCCCCACACTGCATGAGTATATCCAATGGCAAGAGAGACGACCGAGATTTAACTAAAAATCAGACGTTTAATTTCTAGCAAAACCAAATCGATCTAAGTCAACAGAGTCCACGTAGAACACGTATCTTTAAGAAATTTCGAAAGTTGAACAGTATAGCTAACGGCATACTTTTTTTCTTTTGAAAAGATCATCCATTGCTAACCGTGCAATGCATGTGCATGCAAAATCACAAAAAACAAGTAGAGTACAGAAAAATATATCCATGTGGAGATGTTAAAGGTTGACACTACTATGAGAGTTGCTCCCGGTTTTGCTAATTTTTAGGTGTCTAAGAATGTATTATTTAAGGACTGATGCAGAGAACCATTTGTATGACGCCGGGAACATGTAGGATTCATTTTTTCAATCTAGAAATAAATATTGCATGTTTTCAGTTAGGTTGGCAAATCAGTACAATACAATGATTTTCCTTATATTTGTATATTTTTTGTAAATGGAATAATCATAAGTTCATTATGAGCTGGGAGAAATATTTTTCATCTAGATGAACACTTTTTTTTACTATATCTAGAGGAACAAATTAAAACATAATGTGCTATAACTCTTAGGACATGTTAAAATAATTGTTTCCTAAATTTCTTCCGAGCCATTCTTCTATTTGAACAACGATTTTTTTCTTATTGTTCATTAAGTAAAGTACAATAGATCGAAACAAGTGCAGTGAACACAAAATACTAAGATGTTTAATAAAATCCAACACAATCAAAGTTCCTTGAAGTCAATTTCCAAGATTTGTCTTTTGCGTTTAGACTTTGCCCATTCCAGGAGCAACGAGACGTGGTAAAACATGCAAAAGTTAGACTAAGATGGGGATGAAACTATGAGTCATTCATGGTGTACTATTGATATCCATCACCCACACGATGTTTCAAGAAATACTGAATCCAAATATTGTATCTAACTACGCACAGAAGGTTGAAAAAATGTTTCCCTTTTCCCCCATCACCTAGTCATTGTTGAAGGTGAGGGGGCATATTTAGATTGTAGCAATGGACACTTCACTGGAGTGATAAAAGAACTCGAGTATTCCTCGGTAGCGTAAGAAAAAAGGTTTAAAATATGAATATAAATAAAAAATAACAAGCCTCCGATCATCCATTTAACTAGACACAATTTAGGGTGCTTACAAAAATGAAATTATTAGAATAAAAATAATACAAAATTCTTGCAAAGGTGATCCTCTTGATAGCAAAACTTCTATGATGGCTATATAGCCGTAATATTTTCTACTGCAATATGTGGACATCAAACTATAGATGATGCCCCTCGCATTTGTGAGGGGCACCATGCTAGTTTTTATTATTAAAGACAACATGGCATTATCAAAAGAGAAGCTAGCAGCACGTGAAAAGCAAACGAACATTCTTTAGTTGGTTTTTGCCGAGAGAAGGCTAGAACTAGAAGCTTCAGCACGTGAAGGAACAAAAGAATAGATGTTTGCTTTGTTTGGGCTTCGGTTCATGCCTTGGAGGTTGGACAGAGTCAGCTATATACATGGGTGTGCAAATATGTACGCTCATTATTTTGGAGGGAATTTTTTTCATGTGTAGAATACGGATAGACCTGACAATATGTCTATGATAAATCGAAATTCTTGACTAACTCTTGGACCTCTTAAATGTGGCTCCCCTTATGTGCCTGGGAGGTTGGACAGAGAAAAGCATTAGAATAATTCAAGGCTCCAAGGTGGAGCCGCATCTGGAATTATGCCAAAGAAGCTGCAGCATATGGAAGCACACGAGAATAAATCGTTGCTTGGCTTGTGCTTCGGTTCTAGACGAGATGGAAAGCAAAGAGGCACACAATGACACAAGAGAAGAATCACTTAGTTGGTTTTTCTTTGGTTCAAGACGGAAAAGCGTCTGAGAGAATAGCACTAGATGGTCTCTCAAGTGTGACAAGGAACGCACCTGGACGCGACACAACATATAAGAATTTATTTAAAAATCTTTAACTTGGTTGCTAATATCTACACAGGATAAGAAAACTTGGGTTTCTCGAGTTGTAAGTTTTTCTTTTGATAAAAAAATATATTAATATGAAGAAGATATGAAATACAACAAGCCACTACAACAACATAATGTCAGGAAATCGAGACATTACGACAACGAGGTGTGCTTCGGTCCCCCCTCTTCCACCAATCTTAAGTTTTCATGGACCAGTTTTGTTTTGACACCTTTTAATAGGTGTAATCGGTCGAGCTGGGTGTACTTTTAATTCTCACCACCTGATCCCACTTCTACGTCTTTCCTTGCCATGTTTAAAAAAAAATTATTGTTGCTATATACCTTTCGATTTCTGCCTCCCGCGGGCACGTGAGTATACATGTATGATGAATATACGTTGAACAGAACCATATGTGTTTCGGTTAGGTTTGTACGGTCTTTGAAACGAATTGATATCAAGTTTTTGTTGCCAAAATTTGAAAGAAGAGAGAGACACTGAAGCAAAAGTGTAGGACAAGTGCCTGACAAAGTGATCAGCGGATCACATCAGTAGAAAATTGCCGACTGCTGCAATGCACCGACCGGCAGGCTAACTATGGTCTAGCGATCGGTTTGGATATGAACATTGCCAAGTAAAGGAAACCGTATCAACACAACATACAACAAAGCATCTTCTTCTGGCCCTCCATTGTGAACTTTCCAGTTGTAATTAGGGGAAAATATAGGATTAATTAGTATTCCCTCTGTTCGGGATTATAGGTTCTATGGGTATACCTAGGTTGCTAATTTAATTAATAAAATATAAGTTATATAGCACAAAAGTTATACGGTTAGAAAATATAACATCTAAAGTTTTAATGATATAATTTTTGTGTTATTATAACTATATTTTGTTGATCGAATTAACAACTTAGTTATCCGTGCAAGATCTATAATCCCAAATGGAGGGAGTATTGAATGAAGCGTGGGGTCCTTACTATATATTATAACCATGATGACATAATAATGGTAACAAGCAGGCTGATAGTAGTTTATATTGATGTCCGCATTGGTAGAGCTGGAATATTGTGGATACGTGGAGCCGGTGTCAATGTCCAACATTGTGCACCTTGGATGGAAACCATAAGTTATATATTTCTACTATAGAACTAATTAACAAAGAGTACTATCGATCCTCCTTTATAAAACAAGATCAATCAGGTGACCTATGCTTTAATAAGCTGCTTTATTAAGGAGCACAAAGCTGATTCGATCGTGGATTGCAATCAGTGGCATGCAATCAGCTGCTTTATGAAGGAGTATATCTTTTGCTTTCCTGATTTCTGTTTGTAAAGAAAGACCAGCAGCAGCATGATCGTGGTTGTCATATGCCTTTGGTTTTCGTATTTTATTTATAATAAAAGGTGTAGATCCGACACCTTCAAATAAATAGCAAAATATCTTTTTTTAAGGAGCATATATTAATATCGCAAGATACCAATTACATCCAGCCTTTGCAACAACGCATTACCCTATTGGCATTACAGATGCACACAGCCAAAAAAAAGAATTACAAAAAAAGTCCCGCTAAAGTGACCAGATTCTTAGCAGCAGCGACACTAGCACCACCAAAACAACACCAGAGTCCAACCCCCCCAAAAACGACGCCTCCAAAAAGGAAACCGTGCTCAAGCGCTGTTGTCGCCCGATCAAAGATCCTAAGTTTTCATCCCGGAGGAAGTCTTCGTTCGCAAAACAATGCCTTCTGCAAGGCTATTGCCAGGCACAACCAATAAAGGTCAGACTTTGGGTTTTCACCCTGGAAGGAAAGACTGTGAACATCTCCTGTGTTGTCACCCCCTCTAACAGACGTTGCTGTGAATCACAAATCACCAAGCCAGATCCTCAACGCGCCCAAAGACTCAATCCACCATAGCTAGCCCTTATGTTCATGTCATCATGAAATTCTCCACATCTGACTTCACCATGGATCGTCAAAGACATGACACATGATAGTAACATGTAGCAGAGCTTCGCCACACTCCATCTAAAACCAAACGGCCAGCAAAAAACACAGGTGCGCATGACCGAATTCCTTTTGATCCAACAATCTCCAGGCATGATGCGTCCATGGGAGTTCGCCGGCAGAGCTTTCCGAAATTAGACACTCCAGACATACCCATGAAGGCACGCATCAAGTAGATCTCCGTCTTGATGTGCGAGAGTTCCGAGGACCACCACCTTTATTCATGCCTAGCCGGCAGTTCCCACGCCACCACCCGGCGACCTGCAAGATCCGCCGCTAAGAACATGTTTCAACTGTGGTGACCGGATGCACTTTGTAGCGGAGTGTCCATATCAAAGTAGGGAAGATAATGGAGGAAGACTTATTTTCAAAGACAAGTAAAACGATCCATGCAAGAAACAGTTTGTAAAGAAGAATGCTCCATTCAAGAAGCAACCAAAGATTGTTCTAGTGGCTCAAGAAGAATATTCTTCGGGAAGTGAAGATTAGGACGAGGATGATAGCTCTCAAGAGCCGGCTGCTATAGCCACCACATCTAAATCAACATCTCTCTTCGACTCTCTGAACGAAAACATCATCAACAAGAATGCTACGTGACTCATGGCAAGAAGTTCCGAGGTAACTACTTCTAACTCTTCTTTTTCTAAGGCTATGATTGACATGGATGATCCTACTAGTCTTAAGGTTAAAGAAGAGATTATTGCTTTGGACTATTTCTTCACTAACTTGCAAGGTGAGCACAAAATACATTTTGAAGCTCTTATGGACCAACTGGCCCAAAATGAAGCTCTCCTCGAAGAAAAGGGCAGAATTGAAAGGGAGGATGCAATGGAAATTGCATCCTTAAAAAATGCTCTTGAAGAAGAAGAAGAGGCTCAGGTTTCTCTTGAAGAGAGGCTTGAGTCCATTGAGGAGTCACATAAAGAAATAGTGGCTAAACTTGTTAAGGAACGTGACAATGCAGTCACCAAAGCAAAGAAGTTAAAGAAGGAAAAGATTGACTTTGGGGCTGCTCATGATAGACTCTCCGAGGAATTGGAGAAACTTGACATCGCTCACAAGGCGTTGAAAAGTGATTTCTCCATTCTCAACGAGTCACATGATCAGCTCCAAATTCGATTGGCCAAGTATGATGTTCCTAGCACATCCAATTCAACATATAGTCACAAGGAAAATGCTAGTGTGGAAGAAGAATCTGTCAAGGACATCACTCCCAAGGATAAGGGTGTTCTTGATGAAGTTCTTGGCAAGCAAAGGTCAAATCATGGTAAAGAGGGACTTGGGTATGTCACCAAGTCCAAGAAAAATAAAAACAAGAAGAACAAGACCAAGAATGTACAATCAAAGACAACCACTGCTGAGAAGAATGTCACAAAAGACAAAACTAACAATATTGGTTTTGCAGGGTCTCACAATCCAAATTATGAACTCTTTTGTGATGATTATGGCGATGTTTATGATTATTATGTCGGTCCCTTTGATGAATATATTGCTTGGTCTATTTGGGTTCCAAATACCCTTGTTACTAACATGAAAGGACCCTTTGAAAAATGGGTACCTAAAACCAAGAAGTAATTCTCTTGCAGGGCTATGCTTCCGGTGGGTCAAAATGGGTGCTAGATAGTGGATGCACTAGTCATATTACCGGAAGCAAGGAGATCATCACGGAGATGCATACAAATCATGATAATATTACAGTCTCCTACGGTGATAAGTCTAAACCTCAGGTATTGGGTCTTGGCAAGGTTGTGGTTTCCCATGATATCTCTCTCGTGGACGTCATGCTTGTTGAGACCCTCGGTTACAACCTTATTTCTGTTCGTGCCCTTGGCAAGATGGGTTTTGCTGTTTTTATCGATGATGATTTGGTGGTACTCTTGTGGAGCAAGTCTCTCAAGGTCGCTTTCGTTGGGTACGTCGAAAATGACCTGTATGTGGTGGACTTTTCGGGAAAAACCACTTCGGGTCCGATGTGCCTATTCGGAAAGGCCGACGTGGGCTGGTTATGGCATCGCCGTTTAGCCCATGTCAACATAAGAACTTTGCAAAGTCTCCACAAGGGTGGCCACATCCTTGGACTAAAAGACAATGTCTCCTTTGCCAAAGATCGTGTTTGCAGGGCTTATGTTGAAGGCAAAATGCATGACTCTCCCCACAAGGGGAAGACTATTGTGTCCTCAAAGAGGATCTTAGAATTACTTCATGTGGATTTATTTGGTCCTCCATCTCATGCTAGTCTTGGTGGGAAGAAATATTGCTTGGTCATTGTCGATGATTACTCAAGATATACATGGGTCTATTTCTTCAAGCTAAAGAGTGAGACTCAACAAATGGTCATTGACTTTGCCAATGAAGTTCAACGTCAACACAATGTTCCTATCTTGGCAATAAGAAGTGACAACAGCTCCTAATTCAAGAACTACAATTTTAATGAGTTTTTAAGCGAAGAGGGGATAAGGCATCAATATTCCGCTGTGTACACCCCCCAAACAAAATGGTGTAGCCGGGAGGAAGAACCGGACTTTTATGGACATGGCAAGATCAATGTTGGCTGAATTCAAGTCTCCTTACAACTTTTGGGATGAAGCCATATCCACTGCTTGTCACTCATCCAACCGGCTCTACCTCCGAAAGATTTTGGACAAGACTCCATATTAAATACTTACCGGTAACAAGCCCAACATCTCATACTTCAGGGTATTCGGTTGTAAGTGTTTCTTTCTTATTAAAGGTGTCCGCTTGTCTAAATTGGAGTCCAAGGCTTTAGAAGGTATTTTTGTTGGTTATGGTGCAGAATCCCACACTTATAGAGTCTACAACAAGCTCACCGGGACTGTTGTAGAATCTTGCAGTGTGGAGTTCGATGAAAATAACGTCTCCTATGTAGGGCAAGTTGATGTTTGTGATGCAGATGTTGAAATACCCCAAGATGCCATAAGAAGAATGGGCGTGGGATTTTTCCGCCCCATTGAGGAACCCCTTGTGGCGGATCGGGAAGGACAATGCTCCACTCAAGTGGAGCCCTCATCTTCACAAGATCAACAAGCTCCTACTGCTGGAGAAAACTCTGCACCAACACCACAACTTTCTGAAGCTCATCAGTCTCCTGGACAAATTGGCAGTCCCAGGCCGGATTATCCGCCCCCTCCAAGGGGCGGACAGTCTGCCCCTGGCACTCCAACTCGTCCCAGGGGATCCGAAGAAGAGAACAGCCAAGAAGACTCCAGGCCGGATTCTCCGTCCCCCAAGGGTGGATTATCCGGCTTTAGATCTCCCAGCTCTGTCAGGCATTCTCGAGAAGAGGAAGTTGTTGCCACATCTCCCAGGCCGGATAGTCTGGTCCCACCAAGGGGTGGATTATCCGGCCCTGAAGAACATGTTCAGCAGCAAGCTTCTGTTGTCAACTCAGATCAAGATCAAAAGGCAAGGTAGTGGACAAGAAAAGGATACAAATATTGAATCAACTCCTTCTAGAAACAATAAGGACATTGAGGCTCGTCGCAAGGCTCGTTCAGATCGGAACCTTGAGCTAAGGGGTCACACTCTTGACAAGGTTGTCGGTGATCTACAAAGAAGGGTGTCTACTAGAAGAGAACTTGCAAGGTTCTGTGATCATCAAGCTCACATTTCCATGGTTGAACCGAAGAAGGTATTTGATGCTCTTGAAGATCCCGATTGGGTTGTTGCAATGCATGAAGAATTAAATAACTTTGAGCGCAACAAAGTTTGGAAGCTCATAGAGAAACCCAAGGATTTCCGCAATGTTATCGGCACCATGTCCACAAACTCGATAAGGCGCTCTATGGCCTTAAACAAGCCCCACGTGTGTGGTATGAGCACCTTAAAGAGCTTTTGTTAGACCGTGGATTCGAAGTTGGGCAAATCGATCTCACTCTTTTTACTAAGAAGGTCAATGGGGAGCTTTTTGTATGCCAACTTTATGTAGATGACATTATTTTTGGCTCTACTAACCAAGCTTTTAACGATGAATTTTCAAAGCTTATGACTGACAGGTTTGAGATGTCGATGATGGGTGAGTTGAGGTTCTTTCTTGGATTCGAGATCAAACAACTTAGAGAAGGAACTTTTATTAATCAAGCTAAGTACATCCAAGACATGCTCAAGAGGTTCAAGATGAAGGATCTCAATGGCGTTGCTACTCCCATGCAAACAAAGTGTCATCTTGAGCTCAATCCCAAGGGTGAAGACGTGGACCAAAAGGTATACCAATCCATGATCTGCTCTCTCCTTTACCTTTGCGCATCTAGGCCCGATATCGTGTTAAGTGTAGGAGTGTGTGCAAGGTACCAAGCCGCTCCTAAAGAAAGACACTTAGTGGCGGTCAAACGAATCTTCAGATATTTGGTTCATTCCCCAAATTTTGGGTTATGGTATCCCAAAGGTTCAAGTTTCTCTCTATGTGGCTACACTGATTCCGATTGGGCTGATGACAAAGATGATCGAAAATCAACTTCTAGTGCGTGTCAATTCTTGGGCAGGTCTCTAGTGTGTTGGTCTTCAAAGAAACAGAATTGCATATCACTCTCAACCGCTGAAGCTGAATATGTTGCTGCTGTAAGTGCTTGTACACAGTTATTATGGATGAGGCAAACTTTAAAGGAATATGGTGTCAATTGTGACAAAGTGCCTCTTTTATGTGAAAATGAAAGTGTTATCAAAATTGCTTACAATCCCGTGCAGCATACAAGAACGAAACATATTGAGATTCGTAACCATTTCATTCGGGATCATGTTGCTCGTGGCGATATTTCCCTATCCTTTGTGAGAACGAAGAACCAACTTGCTGATATTTTCACGAAGCCTCTCGATGAAGCAAGATTTTGTTATTTGAGGAATGAGCTAAATATCATAGATTCAAGGAGCTTGGCTTGACTACCCTTGCACACTCACTTACTCTTTTCATGTATTTGGTTTAGATGCGGGCATAGACATAGGGGGAGTGTGGTCCTAATTGATTGGGCTAGCCCTCCCCCATAATGCCGAAAGCAAGAAAAATCATTTCCCTTAATATCATTTAGTGATATGTGGGTTATTGATGAGCATTGGTTTTGAACTCAAGATACATCTTCGCGGTGTCATGCCATGCGCTCCAACATGGTGGCTTCGGCCACCACCCTCTTTCTTGAGAAGAGTTGGTTTCTAATGGCTCTCTTTGGTTTTTCTTGCATATTTCTTGTTCTTATGGAAAACACACTCAACTTTGGTTTTTGTTTGATTTGATTCTTGCAAATTTGTGTGTGTAGTACCATCTCAGTTTGTTGATCTAAACCCAAGCCTTCTTTCCCTCCTTGAACCATATTTTCTTGCACACAAATCCACTATACACCATCGAGGGGTTTTGCAAGCTTGCTCCGGCCTGAATCTGTTCTAATCAGAAAATTCAGAGGGGGGCGGACTATCCGCCCCAAGTGGGGGGCGGATTATCCGCCCCGGGCGAATTCTGCCTCTTAAGGGCTGGGTCGGGGAGGACAGGCTCAAACAGAGCCGCCAACCCTCCCCCAACCCTAGGTCTGCCTCCAGCCGCCGTCGGAGCTTCCGCCCCTCCCCGGAGTTGATTTCACCATTGGATTCTTCGGGCCCTCCCCGGATCTTCTTCACCTCGCCTCCGGGTATCTTCTCCTCTGCGATTTTCCTCCAATGAGTGAGGGTAACTCCCTCACCTCTCTCCTTTTGTATGGGATTCATTTTTTTGTGGAAATCTCGTTGTAGAAGATCCTTGGTGTTTTCCTTGCTTGCTAGAATCAGTAGTATTGCAACCCTAGTGCCCGATCTGTTTTGCCATGGTCAATCTGGGCCGTTCCAGAATTTTTCTACGGGGGGCGGCGGATTATCCGCCCCTGCCAGGGCCAGATAATCCAGCCTGGAGATTAACATCTGGTCTGGTTTGGTCCTGATTTCTGCAATGCACATCATTGGCTTATGGATTGCTTTTCAACTATTTCTACCATTTCTCCTGTACTTGTGTGTGTGCTTATCTCCATGCTATCCCTCTCATGCTTTTCACAGGTGGTTCCAAGGCTACTAAGACGTTCTATCGTTGTCCCCGTGCCCGTTATCTCAAGCCCACTACAGAAGGGACGTTCATTGACGAAACAGAAGTCAGCTGAGCAGCAAGAGAGGCTGAACGGATGGCAGAAGCAGGAAAGAAAACAAAGAGGACTGCATCTCGCAAGGGCAAACAGTCTCAACCCAACTACAAGGCTATGGACAGTATTCAGTATGCCTCCATTCGCCAGACTGACTACTATGATGAGGCTGACAGTGATGGTCCCCCAGAGGACTCTATGTTTTGGAATGCCCATTTTCGGGCTATTCATGATGATGTGTATGCCACTCTCAAGCTTCGTCCCATGCACCCCATCAATATGACTGAGGCCCAATCCAAGGCAAGGCTCCTTGAGGCATTGGATGTGACCAATAATATGGGGCTTCACCACCTTATGACTCTCCAATGCAACTATGATTCCTCCGTGGTGAGGCATTTTTTCTCGACACTTGTGATTTCCGGTGATGAGTGTCGTACCATGAAGTGGATGACCGGGACAACAATGATTCAGTTGGACTTCCGCATTTTTGGGCAGGTCCTTGGGTATGCTTTCCATGGCCGTGACACTCCTTCTGGCCACCGCATCATTTCCCCACTGAAGCCATCCAAGGACACCGTGCTCGTTCCTTGCCTTTCTCATGATGGTATTGCTGGTACTTTCGCTGGACTCTCTCCCTTGTATGCCTCCCTTGTTGGCATATTTAGGGACAACATTTCTCCGAGTGGAGGCAACAATGATAAGATCCGTGGCCACCTGGTTCCTCTCCTTGCTTTTGCTCACGAGTGTGCCACCAATTCTGGTTCAGCTACATGTTACAAACTGGATGTCATGGACTACATATATAATGAGATGACGGATGCTATGATCAACAGGCTCTCTATCCCATATGCTCCTTTCATTATGATGCTCATCAAGCATATGTTGCCTCTTGAGGACTTTGGCACTGATTTGGATGGTGTTCACAAGCCCAAGAAAATCTACAACAAGGCTCAGAAGACCCATCACCCTTCCACTGCCCCTGAGTCTTTAATGCGTGATGCACGGGATAGTGGTCATCATTCTGTGGTGTCCGCAATGGCACGCGAGGTTAAACAACTCACTTGGTTCTAGCGGCACATCCTTTGCATGGGCATTGACACTCACAAGGGCCAGTATGAGGCGTACCGAAGGATCCATGAGAGGGATCACACTCAGCAGCTTATTCTTCACCATGTCTTAGGTGCCACTGGCAATCCACCTCCTCCCACTGCTACGGAACCATATGCTAAGTGGAAAACTTCAGGGATCAACTATGGTGAGCTTGAGAGTTGCCTGTTTCCTCTACCTCCGAGGGCACCCATGCCTCCAGCTGATGACGATGATGATGAGTATGATGAAGAGGAAGGGGACGGGGATAACTACGATGAGGATGAGGAGGCGTGATCTTCTGGGTCATTAGCATCACTCTTCTTCCTTTTTGGCATTTCGATGCCAAAGGGGGATAAGTTGTTCTATTAGGTCTCGTGGATTTGCAAGGGTCGGGTGCAAGCACTTGCCTTTCAGTCGTTTTATTTGCTTGCTTGTGCCCTTTTAGCGTGAACTTATTTGTTATTTGTGCTTGGTTTATGTAAGACTATGTCGTGCTTTACTCTGTTCGGTCTTTTGGAATTCCGAATTTATATTGTGGGTCTACTCTCATGGAATTCTGGATTTATCTATAGAGTCTATTTGATGGCATATGGAATCATGCGATTATCTAATGTATGCATCAATGTTGTGGGATGTGCTTGGAGTCTAACAATCTAATTATTTTCTTTGGCTATAATCACATCCTGGTGGTATGACCTTGTTTCCCAACCCACCTTGTTTCAATTATCTTTGCTATGAAAGTTGCGTTCTCTCTAGTGTGTGTATTTGTATTCAAATGCAAATTGTAAATATGCACACATCTAGGGGGAGCCTCTTTCATTTTTGTTAAGGTGGCGTTAGCCGGTTTCATTGCAAATCCTATTATTGTCATCTAACACCAAAAAGGGGGAGATTGAAAGAACATTTCATAAACCCTAGTGTTTTGTGTGTTAGATAACAATATCAAGGATTATTTAATGTGTGTTGAAGTGTTGTAGTTCTCTCTAAGGATAAAAGGAAAAGGAATCTGCCTTTGGGGGCGGATAATCCGCCCCACCCTTTTCCCTGATAGGCGCAAGCCCCAGAAGGGGGCGGAGTTTCGGCCGGATTTTCCGGCCACGCTGGATAATCCGCCCCTCAAGGGGGATGGATAATCCGCCCCTCATGCTCGTTGCCAAGGCGCAAGACCCAGAGGGGGGCGGAGTTTTGGTCGGAATTTCCGGCCATGCCGGATAATCCGCCCCTGGAGGGGGACGGATAATCCCCCCCCCCAAGGTCTTCATCAAGTTCTTCACGCGCCATCCCTAGAGAGGGGCGGATCTTCTCCCCGGAGTATCCGCCCTGGGGGCAGAGTTTCCCCCCGGGGCGGATAATCCGCCCCCAAACTTGCTCAACGGCAGATCTGAGCAGGAGGTATTTAAGCCAGCCTTCCCCCTCATGCCAGATCTCTTGGTTCATTCGAATAAGTCAAGATCTGATCTGCAACCTTCATCCAAGAGAGCTCCACCTAGATCCACCCAAAAGGCCCCGTCCCTTGGGGAGTCGAAGGAGGAGGACTCGATCTTCAACAACTGCAATCAAGCGCTTCATCTCCTCTCCATTCATTTGGAGAATCACCGATCTAGTATTTCTTGCAAATACCTAGATCCTTGTTCTGTTTATATTGATAAACCTTGTTCTTGTGACAGCTTGTTGTCATCTCGGGAGCCCCCAATTCAGTTGTGGGTGTGTGCCCCGGTAGCGTTGTAAAGGCACCGGTTCCCGCCTCGAAGGGTACCAATAGTGGTGAAGGTGGATCAGGCCTTTCGTGGCGAGATCCATCGGAGAATAGGGTGAGGCATGTTGTGGCGTGGTGGTCTTAGAACCGCCCACCCCTCCAATGCAGATGTACTTCCCTTAACAAGGAAGGAACTGCGGTAAAACAAATCTCTGTGTCTCCGCGTGCTCCACTACGGTTCCCTCGCTCCTCTCTTTACTTGCTTAGTAGATAGGGTTGAATATAGGGAAATTCTCGTAGCTACATATCTAGAGAATTTACTTTGTGTCAAGCCTAAAATTGAAAAAGAACTAAAAATTGGGTAGCACCTATTCACCCCCCTCTAGGTGCCCATACGATCCATTTCAGTTGTACCGCCATACATTCCTTGTTACTTAGTAGAATCAATATTTTGTAGATTGTTGAGGCCACTTTGGACCATGCTCTACCATTGATGTGCTCGTACCGCTCGACCGGTAGTACCGGAAAATTTTCCGGTACTACCGCTCGCAAGCGGTACTACCGGTTGCCAGCTCCGGTAGTACCGGTCCCAACTGCCCTCAACATACTTACTAAACCATGGATTCTTCTTTGTTCATTGTTGGTTCTTGTGCCCTTACCCCCTTGTTATTCTCCCTCTTGCTGTCACAGATGCAGGTGGTTCTAGGGGTGTGCGTAAGCGCTCCAAAGCAAGCCGTGAGATTGTTGAGGAAGAGACGAAGTCCGAGGAAGAAGTCATGCCTCAACCGAGCCATCGTACAAAGATTCCTGCTTCTTGAGGTGGCCGTGGGGGTCGTGAGGGGGTCATCAAGCGGTCTGCTGGATGTGGCAGCGCTCCCCCTCCTCACCCCCCTTCCTCGGGGCGCACCAAGAGTTGCAGCTCAGGGCCATTAGGGCCAAGGAAACTATCTGACATATCTGATTCTGAGTTCCGCTCTCTGAGGATTCACAATCTGTATGCCCATAACCGTGATGAGGGCAGGGAAGACAGTTTGTTCTACAATGACTTCCAAGAGCGTGTCTACCATGAATTCCTTATGACAAATATCCAAATGGTTGTGCCTCAGCTATGGATTGATAAGGAACACATCAACAAGAATCTTGATTATTTTCCTGAGGCCAAAGAAATCTGCTCTCACCTTGGTTTTTTCCCCATCATGGAGTTCCAGCATGACTACGAGCCTCTTCTCAATGCTCAATTTTATGCCACTGCTCATTTCTCCACTGGCCGCACTCAGAAAATCACTTGGATGACTCAGGGTGCAATCAAGGAGGCCACTCTTGCTGAATTTGCCAAAATTCTGGGGTATGAAGATCATGGTCATGACACTCCTTGTGGTTTCCGCTGTCACTTGCGCGAGAACCCCCTCCAAGATGGATGTTCTTGCACCTCTTTATATCTGGGGCCGCGGTATTCCTTGCAAGATCAAGGATCTTCTCCCCACATATGACATTCTCCACCGCATCTTCCGTGAGACCGTTGCTCCTCATGCGGGTAACAAAGATGAGATTCATGGCTTTTCTGTTGATTTGTTGTTCAACACCTTCCTCAACCGCAAGTCCGGCACCGCCCTTGATGTGATGGATTATATATGGAATGAGATGGTTGCTACTGCTCACTCTCAGAGGGTTCCGCCGTTTGCTCCTTACATCATGGATCTCATTGTTTCCAAGTGCCCTCCCATTGCTAGGACCCTATCCACTCATCATCTCATTGTGCACCGGCCCAAGGCACTCAAGATCAAGAAGCATTCCAAGCCCCGCAATGTGGAGGAGGTGGATGAAGATGGCAATGTGCTTGAGGCTGATTCTGAGGATGCTGACAGTGGCCGTGATATAGATTTTGTTGTCTCCTGTTGCAAGAATGTACAGCCATCTTGGGCCAAGAGGATGGAGGCCAAGCTCAAGAAGATCTTTTGCTTCCAAGTGGACAATCAGAAGCGCATGTATGAGGCTCATGTGTATGCCAAGAAAGCTTGTGCTCGGCAGAAGGACTTGATGGAAGCTCAAGGATTGACCATCTCCGCGGGTTCTGAGACCAACATCACCCCTGAAGACCAATGGATCTCTAAGCACAGCCACTGGGATGATGATGTCTCTTCCTCGCGCCACGCTCCACCCACCTATGAGGAGGAATTTGAGGATGAGGAGGAGGATTGAGAGTTGGGGCATTAGTCTAGCACTTGTCCCTTGTTGGCATCTTGATGCCAAAGGGGGAGAAGTTGCACCTTAGGCATGCGGGTGTTGCATGGGAAGTCACAAGCTCGTTCTTACTTTGATCTTTTAATTTCTTGTGAACTTTGATTTCCTCCTATTTATGTGTGAAGTCCTATTTATGTGTGAACTCTATGTACTAACTATTTGGGAACTACTAGTGCTAAGTTTGTTGAGACTATGTGGGTTATTTCATGGATCCATCTTGTGATGATATGCGTTATCCATTGCCATTATATTTCTCATCTCAAGTTATTGTGCAAAGGTATGAGTTCAAATGCTAGTATCTATATTTGTGCACTCGTGTTGGGTTTGTAAAATAGAGGGGGAGGTTTGATCCTATTCATCCAGGGGGAGCCTCGTCTCTATTTTACAAATGCCATGAGTATCTTCATAAAATTATCTTGCAAAGGTGTATTTTCATCAAACACCAAAAAGGGGGAGATTGAAAGAGCATTTCCTATCCTTGTGATTTTGATGTTTGATAACAACACACATATAGTTTTAATCGTGCGCTAAGTGTATTCCAGGTTTTCTAGATTGTGGCACAAATATTGCCTTGCCCATAGTTGCCCTTGCCAAAGTCATCTGTGCCGACTGGTAGTACCGCAAGTACAACCGGTACTACTGCTTGGCACCGGTACTACCGCCCCTAGTACCGGTTGCATCCGAGCAAGGTGGGCAGGCCTCGTTTTTTCTTAGTACCACCCGGTACCACAGAGCGGCACTACCACTCCAACTAGTAGTACCACTTGTGGAAAGCGGTACTACCGCTTGGACACGGTAGTACCGCGCAGCAGTACCGGGCAACGCTAAGGAAGGACTAGCCCTTCCCCTTTTGCTCAGTACTAACCGGTACTTGGGACCGGTACTACCGCCCAGACCGGTAGTACCGCGTCTACTGACCGGTACTACCGCTTGGGGGTTGTACTGCAAGGCAGTACCGGACATGACCGTGGCTGGCTCGACCAAGTGATGCTCCCTCCGGTACTTGGTCCGGTACCTGACCGGTAGTACCGGTTGTGACCGGTACTACCGCTTGAGTACCGATAGTACCGGTGCATTTATTGCTCCAACGGACAGATTTCACCAAGTGGTATAAATACCCCTCCACGTACCTTGGGACAAGGTGCTCGTTGCATTGAAGACTACCACCTCCATTTGAGCCACCAAATCGCCAAGATCTCTTCACTCCACCATCCAAAGTCTTTGATCTTTGGAGAATCGAAGGAGGAGGCATTGATCTACTACTTCACCAAAAGAGATCTTCATTTCCCCCTTATTCATTTGAGGCCCCCCATTTCTCTAGTGTTTTCTTTGGAAACCCTAGTTCTAGATTTGGTTCTTACAAGCTTGTCTTTGATTGTCTTGACAGCTTGCTTGTATTTGGGAGCCTCCAATTAAGTTGTGGATGTGTGCCCCGAACTTGTTGTAAAGGTGTCGGCTTCCACCTCTATGGTTGCCAATATAGTGGAAGGTGGATCGATCCCGTTGGGGTGAGATTCATTAGAGAACAAGGGAGGCCTATCGTGGCGTTGGTGGTTTAAAACCACCCCCTCTCCAAACGTAGACGTACTTCCCCTCAAAAGGAAGGAACTACGGGAAACAAATCCTTGTGTCTCCGCGTCCACCACTTTGGTTACTTCTATCCTTTACTGCAGTTTACTTACTTGTTCTTGCTTAGTGTTGTATTAGCTAGTGCTTGTTTGTCATATAGGTAAATTCACCTTAGTTGCATTATCTAGAGAATTTACCTTTCTTGTCAAACCTTAATTTTAAAAAGAAGAAAAATTGAAGTAGCACCTTTTCACCCCCTCCCTCTAGGTGCCCATACAATCCTTTCATTACCGTTTCTATTTTGGTATGTACGACAACATGGAGCCTATTGTCCAAGTCGGGCCACCGGAGTTAACACCATTTATACTAAAAGAAGACTAGCTTGACTGCGATTTACAGATATTTTGCTATTGGGAATGGGAGGATCTCGTACGTACCCCTCGTGTCGCTCCCCAGGGCGACACCAGGGCCCCGCGTGCCGCCACCAGAGCCCCCCACGCCTGCCTCTCTCGCCGTCGTTGCCGCCAGCCCTGATGACCCACAAGTATAGGGGATCGCAACAGTCTTCGCGGGTAGTATTACCCAATTTATTGATTCGGCACAAGGGGAGACTAAGAATACTTGCAAGACTTAACAACTGAGTTGTAAATTCAGCTGCATCTAGAAATATTTCTTGCTCACAGAAGTTTATCAGTAGCAACAGTTTCTAGTAGCAACAGCAGCAGTAAAACAGGAGTAAATAGTAACAGTAGCAGCAAACAGAAGGATATGAGCGCAGTAGGCATAGGGATGGATGGACGGGCGTTGCATGGACAAGTCTAAACATGTAACTTCAAGATCTAGGGCATTGCAGATAAATAAGAACAAGCATCCAAGTACTGAAATTTCAAAAAAAAAGCATCCAAGTACTAAACAATCCTAGGCATGTGCTCCATATATAGTCATGCGTGCTTGCAATGAGAACTTGCACAACATCTTTTGTCTAGCCAGCCCGTGGCAGCAGGTCCTCTAGGGAACTACTGGAAATTAAGGTGCTCCTTTTAATAGAGCACCAGAGCAAAGCATTAATACTTCGTGAACAGATGTGATCCTCACACCACAGCCATCCCCTCCGGTTGTCCCAATTTCTGTCACTTCGGAGCCTTTGGATCCGGATAATGATATGTGTACACAAATTGCAGATAAGATCACAAACAATACGATCATAATGATTCAATAATAAGTTCAGATCTGAGATCATGGCACTCGGGCCCTAGTGACAAGCATTAAGCATAACAAGTTGCAACAAAGTCAAATAGCACTAGTAGAGATACTAGGCACTATGCCCTAACAATCTTATTCGATTACATGATAGAACTCATCCAATCCCTACCATCCCCATAGCCTACAGCGGGGGATTACTCACTCATGGATGAGGGAAACATTGATGGTGGATGGAGAGGCGTTGGTGATGACGATGGTGATGATCCTCCCCAAATTCCCCGTCCCGGCCGGGTGCCAGAACGGAGTTTCTGGATCCGAATCTTGGTTTCTGATGGTAGCAGCGGAGTGGAACTCTTTCTGGAAAAACGTTGAATCCCCCTTGGTTTTTAAGTCAAGGGGTAACTTATAGGCAAAGAGGGAGCCCGAGGGGGTGCCTAGGGTGGCCGCACCCCCTAGGCGCGGGCTGGGCCCACCCGCGCCTGGCAGGGGTGTGGCCCCCCCAGGCCTCCACTCTGTTTCGTCTTCTGGCTCCGTGGATCTTCTGGCGAAATAGGATTTTTGGCGAAATAGGATTTTTGGCATATTTTCCGGGATTTTTCCTGATAGTTGATTTTCTACACAAAAGCTAGACACCAAGGTAATTCTACTGAAAATAGCTGCTATCTGTGTTAGTTGTATCCAAATCACACAAGTTTAGAGGAGAAACAATAGGAAAAATGTTCGGGAAAGTAGATACGTTTTGGACGTATCAACTCCCCCAAGCTTAGCTTATTTCTTGTCCTCAAGCAATTCAGTTGAAAACTAAGTGCGATAAAAGAACTTTCACGAACACATTTGCTTCATATGATGTATATATTCTCAGCACAGGAGTAGATACTTAAATCATTTATAATAAGAAGTAAGCAACCAAGTCTACTCAATAGTCATTGCAAGCTATGAAGAGAAACCAACTCAATAATAATAAGTAGCATGGAACATAAACATAAGCAACATTGCAATGCTCATAGTAAGGTATGATAGAGTGGTATCTCACTTGCCTTTGTTTGTAGAGCACAATATAAATGCCAAGGCACCTCTGAAGTTCACATGAAGACTAGAAGTAAAGATATCAGAGATACAAGCATCAAAGCCATGACATAATTAATCAAGTTTTGAGACAAACACAAGAATGACAATTATGCTCTCAAGAAGGTGCTCATAGAATAAGTGGTGACTCAACATGGAAGTGAAAAGGTTTTGAGAAGTTTGAAAGGCTTCCAAATGCTGAAAGTAAGGTACTCATTAGCTTTGAGCTCTCATTGCCCCTATCATAGGCATCTTCATATGGTTATGGTGAAAGTGAGGTCCAGTATGAGTTATATGCTTGACATACCATAAACTGGAATCCCAAGACCCTTGAGTACGAGGGCCGCTCCGCATGCTACTCAACTTTGGTTACCTGTAAGTTCTTGTCATTGTACATACTTGCATATCATAGAGAACCACCAACGGGGTACCCCTTGCATATGATACAGGAGCTATCCCATGATCAAAATGACAAGGCAAGCAGACAATGAACATCTCAGCGATCTTTTTATTTACTATGTGCATAGCTTTTTATTGAGGATGCTTCATAGATGCTCATTATGGTGATGCTGCAAGTTTCCACCATGATTAGGCATGGCTTAGGCTAGCGGCCTAGGCGTTTCTCTAACACATATATATATACTCCATGAACTCACAACCTCCCCTTTTATTTCACACCGTCGACATCCGTAAACAAAAGAGCAAGGTACCAACTGGATATGTATCCATAAGTGTTGAAAACGTTCCCCGTGACAGCACGGTTCTGCTAACTCCTAGCCTATAATTTGCAAGCATATAACTTTCATGGACAAGTCACAATGGTTCAGGATTATTAAGTGCAAGGAATAAAGTGTACCATCAAGTTCGTGAGAGCTTTACTAACTAACTTTCTCAAAGCATACAAATATTTTATTTGGAAGAAAACAAGGCATATAGAATATGCACTAAAATATCAAGTGATGCTAATAGGTAGGTATGGTGGACACTATTGGCAATATTGGTTTTGGGGAGTTGGAAGCACAAGTAGAGCTCATACTCGATGCAAGTGAAAGCTAGCAAAAGAGAGGGAGCAACAAACGAGAGAGCAATAACTATCATAATCATGCCTGCAACAAAATAGGACTAATTATGGCATGAAAGTGATACAAGAACTCTGAGGCAAAATAAATCATGAAGGCTTACTGACTATTGTTTAGTGATATGCATGCGCGAGCATGTGCCAAGTCGATTCACATGAACCATTCAGAGGAGGATACCACAATATCATACCAAAAATATGAATAAAACAATGCAAGCAAACATTCATATGACATGCTACAAACTATTAGCAAGCTAGAGTTAATCACAGACAAGCAAGAACTACTAAGCGTCCATCAGTAGCATACTCCTTACAATGAACAGACTAAGCATGCTCACCATGATGAGTATATGTACAAAAATGAAAAACAAATAGAGTTCGTTACCAGCCTCTTACCACACCACAAGTTGTCTTAATCTTCATTATTTCCCTTCACTTGTGTGACTTGAATAATAACATGAAACCAAAATCCAAAGAAGAAGAACAAATATTTTCGTGTTTTCGATTTTTCAAAGCAAGCAAACAAAGCAAAAACAAAGCAAAATCTTTTTGGATATTTCTTTAAGGCAAACCAAAGATAAAAAAGCAAAGAAACAAACCAAGAGAAACAACGAAAATATTTTTGGTATTTTGGTGTTTTGGGAAAGCAGAAACAAAAACCAAAAAGAAAGCGAAACAATGGATATACAAAGAACCGACCAAACATGATATATAGATGAGTGTGATGTCGGTATACCTCCCCCCAAGCTTAGGATTTTGGCCTAAGTGGGGCTCAATAGCACAGGTAGTAACGCCAAGCTGGTGGGTCATCATAGGAATGATCATAGTCAGACGCTTGCGATGAAGAAGAAGACGTGCCCTAATCAAATGAGGACTGCTGGTATGAAGAGTCTCCCAAGTTGAGGGTTGAACCGAATCATCTTTAGCATCCTCTCCAACATTCTCCTCTTGCTAGGAGAGCTCTGCCACATATGTGTCAAACTCCTCCTCCGTGAGCGACCATCCTTGCCTATTATCAAAATTAAACAAAGCAGGTGCAGGCAAATAAACTATTTTCTCAATCCTATCCCCTCTCCAACCTTGCTTGGCAAAAGATAATTCATATGGTAAACTTCTCACATTATCCCCCAAGAAAACAAAACCATGATGAATCATGGATTCAAGATCAAGCCTCTCTATGGGGAACCGATAATCCGAATGGTGAGGCTCCAAACCATGGAAAGCTAGCAACCTAGAGGCAATAAGACCTCCACAAATCCCACCCTTCTCGTAGTTAGTGGTAAGATGGTAAGCTATCAAAGCACCCAGGTTATAAGATCTATTCATATTCAAAGCAGCTGAGATAAAAGCTAGATCAAAAGAAGATAACTTTCTAGGAAGAACACACATGGTAATGAAATAGGCAAACTATCTAATGGATGGGGACTGAATGTTCCAAATTTTACCACTTTCCTTTGATAAGTCGAAACCTTGGCAAATTTCAGCATATAAATCCATAAGTGACTTAGGCCTCTCCTTGATCTTCTCACAAGATCCCCATTGAGGTACTCTAATTGCTGCATAGAAATCAGCAAAAGGCAGGTCGACAGCTAGATTGTATATTTTATAATGGACCATGGGATTAGATGAAGACCAGGTAAACTGAAAGTCCTGCACCATAGCCATGGTTAGCTTAACATATTGAAAAGGTTCACCTTCAACAAAGTGTTCCAACCCTGCATTGGTAATCATAGTTTGTAAATCCTGGAGGATCCCCGCGGTTCTCATAAATTCCTGGCATGGATATATGGAAGGGAAGAATCCTTCCTCGTGATGAAATTTCATTGTCTCAGGTACCATCAAATCATATTGATTCAGTGGATATGCACTCATCTTCCTTTCTGAAAATTTTAGACAAACATCAAACCAAGTGATTTCCAAGTTGATAAATGATGAGAAACTACTATAGGAACTTGCTAGAGGGCTACACATGCATCAAAATGTAATATCTAAGCATAGAATAAGCATGCAAGATCACACAACTTGTCACCTATAGTAGCAAAATACTCAAGATACAATCTACCAATCACAATTCTAATTGGACAAGTGCAGGAGCCACATACCAAGGAGCAATCCCTCCAAAAATTAGCAACAAAGATGGGCTGAGCAAGGAGATCGAAATTCGTGAGAAAGAATAGTAGGAACTCGAGCTTGAGAAAGTTTTCTGGTGTTTTTCGGGAGAGATAAAGAAGATGGCTGGGAGGAGGCACCTTGGAAGGGCCCAGGTGGGCCACACCCTAGCCAGGCGTCACCTGGGGGCTGGCCGCGCCCACCAGGGGTGTGCTGGCTTGGGGTGCCCCCCTGGGTCACTCTAGGTGTCCCTCTGCCCCTTTTTTCGAGGAAAAAATTATTTTGAATTTTCTGGGATTTTTCGGGAAACTTTATTTTTGACCAATTTTCAGGGTATGAAAATTGATTTTCTCGCAGAAAGAGTTTTTTTAGAAGAAGAAAAAGCAAACCAAAAAACCAAACTACAGAAGTTCTAAGACACTCTAACAAGCAAACAACTAACAAAAGCAAAGCTAACAAGAGAAAAGGCAAAGACTAGGAAGGAGGAAAGTAAAAGTGAGCAAGTATAACCACAGTGAAAGCATTGTTTTGTTCATTAAAATCCTTTTGTTAATAAGGTTTATCAAGTCTTTTTACCAAAACAATATTATATGAAATAAAACTTTGCATTCCACAAGGTGATTATGTTACCTCAAACTTGATAGCAATGGTCTCAATCATAATAGTTTCAAAATTTTCTTGTGGAATGGGACAATATATTTCTCCAACCTTGATGCTCTCAATATTTTCAATGGAATTCAGGCAATAGCTCTTAGCAACCTTCTTGGGGAAATAAATAGTATGCTCTTTGTCATTAATATTGAATGTTACTTTTCCTTGATTGCAATTGATGACAGCACCTACAGTATTAATAAAAGGTCTCCCAAGAATAATAGACATATTATCATCTTCAGGCATTTCAAGCACAACAAAATCAGTTAAAACCATGCAATTATGAGCTACTTGAACAGGAACATCCTCACATATACCAACCGGAATAGTAGTTAACTTATCAGCCATTTGCAAAGATATATCAGTTGGTATCAACTTTTCTAGCTGGAGCCTCTTGTAGAGAGAAAGAGGCATAACACTAACTCCAGATCCCAAATCACATAAAGCAGTTCTAACATAATTATTCTTAATGGAGCAAGGAATAGTTGGTATACCTGGATCACCAAGTTTCTTTGGAACCTTACCATTGAAGGAGTAATTAGCAAGCAAAGTAGAAATTTCCTCATTAGGAATATTCCTTTTATTAGAGACAATATCCTTCATATAATTTGAATAAGGAGGCAACTTAATAGCATCAGTCAAAGGAATTTGCAAAAATAAAGGTTTCATCTACTCACAAAACTTGTTGTAGTGTTCTTCCTCCTTTGACTTGTGTTTCTTACCTGGAAAAGGAATAGGTTTCTGCACCCAAGGTTCTCTCTCACTACCATGTTTCTTAGCAATAAAATTTTCCTTAGTGTACCTGGTGTTCTTAGTGTGCTTCTCAGGCTCTTCCTCAACTTCCTCCTTATCAGGAGCATCATTATTACCATTACCACTCTCAGTTTCAGCATCAGAGACAGATATACTATTAGGATCTACAGCAGGTTCAAGTGGTTCCTCAACTATCTTGTGTTTCTTTTTATTTCTCTTACGAGGACTACCACTACTTTCACCTTGTTGAGAATCCTGATCAATTCTTTTAGGGTGTCCTTCAGGATATAAAGGATCTTGAGTAGCTATACCACTCCTAGTTCTGATTCCATAAGCATGTTTATCTCCTGAGGCATTAACTAGCATATCTTTTTGTACCTTAGCAAGTTGATCAAGTTGAGTTTGAACCATTTGAAAATGTTTACAAAGTATTTTAATATCATTAGAAGTTCTTTACACAATATCTTTCAACTCATTAATAGCTCTAGAGTTTTCCAATAAATGATTCTGAACTTGTTTATTAAAATTACCTTGTTTAACAATAAAAATGTCAAGTTCCTCTAAATATTGATCAGGAGGCTTACCATAGGGAATATCACCTTCATCAAAGTGTTGAAGAGAGTGTACCTCAATAGTGGATGAGTGGGGAATTGGCTTACATAATTCTTCTATAGGAGGTAGATTCTTCACATCTTTAGCTCTAATACCTTTCTCCTTTAGACACTTCTTAGCTTCCTTCATCACTTCATCATTTAATGCAATAACTCCCCTCTTCTTTTGTGTTGGTGTTGGATCTGGTTCAGGCACAACTGGTACAAGAGTGATAGGCTCAGGTGTATTTAGCTCAATTGAAGTCCAATCATCATAACTCTTGCTTATCTTAGCCATTAATTTTTCAGCATCTGTAGGAGTCCTTTTCCTGAAAACACAATCACCAAAGCTATCTAGGTATGTCCTAGAATCATCAATTAGTCCATTATAATAAATATCAAGAAGCTCATTCTTAGGCAATGGACATCCAGGATGTGCATGAATCAAGGCACAGAACCTTGTCCATGACTCAGGCAATTTCTCTTCTTCTCCCTATTTAAAATCAAAAAGTCTCTGCAAAGCAGCATGTCTAGCACTGGGAGGAAAATATTTATGGAAGAAAGAAGCAATCAAGCAATCAGGGCTATCAATGGAACCAGGAGGTAATATATTAAACCAAGCCCAAGTTTCTCCTTTTAGTGAAAAAGGTAAGATCTTAGTAACAAAGTACTTACACATCTTAAAATCATCAGAGAATAAAGCACTCATAGTGGAAATCTCATTCATATGAGCCACAACACTCTCATTTTCAGTCCCACAAAAAGGTTCTTTCTCAACAATGTCTAAATAGTATAAATCAAGAGAGAAATCATAATCTTTATCTTTGATATCTCTAGGAGAAGTGGCAAACTTAGGATCAGAGGACAGCTTAGGAATAATAGTACGTCTAACAAGGAGACTCTTAATAGCACTAGTACCATGTGTGTTTCAGCACTCTTCAACAAATTCATCAGTAAACTCAATGTAACCATCATTAATATCATAACTCTCTCTAGACTCAGGTGAGCTAACAGGTGTAACAGTGTCTTCACTAGGAGTTTCAGTATTTCGTAGACTAGCCATAGTAGCATCTAGGAAAGGACCTAATGAACCGCTCGCATCAAGCATAGTAGAAGTAACATCATGAGCATCAAAAGAAGTTTCAGATTCAGCAGTAGTAGTAGTGTGTGTAGCATGAGTATGTGCTGGTGGTGTAACAAGCTTACTTATAACAGACGGTGAATCAAGAGCAACAGAGGTGTTTAGGAATGTACCTCTTCTTGTAGTGGATGGTAAAATAGGAAACTTTCCATCACGATACTTCCCCAAGATGAAAGGAGTAGCAGTGAACAATAGTAGATCCAAGTGAACTTACAAATAAAGATATGCTCCCAGGCAACGGCGCCAGAAAATAGTCTTGATGACCCACAAGTATAGGGGATCGCAACAGTCTTCGCGGGTAGTATTACCCAATTTATTGATTCGACACAAGGGGAGACAAAGAATACTTGCAAGCCTTAACAACTGAGTTGTCAATTCAGCTGCACCTGGAAATAGTTCTTGCTCACAGAAGTTTATTAGTAGCAACAGTTTTTAGTAGCAACAGCATTAGTAAAACAGGAGCAAATAGTAACAGTAGCAGCAAACAATAGGATATGAGCCCGGTAGGCATAGGGATGGATGGAGGGGTGTTGCATGGACAAGTCTAAACATGTAACTTCAAGATCTAGGGCATTGCAGATAAATAAGAACAAGCATCCAAGTACTAAACAATCCTAAGCATGTGCTCCATATATAGTCATGTGTTCTCACAATGAGAACTTGCACAACATCTTTTTCCAGCCAGCCCGTGGCAGCGGGGCCTCTAGGGAACTACTGGCAATTAAGGTGCTCCTTTTAATAGAGCACCAACGCAAAAGCATTAACACTCCGTGAATACATGTGATCCTCACACCACAGCCATCCCCTCCGGTTGTCCCAGTTTCTGTCACTTCGGGGCCTTTGGATCCGGACAATGATATGTGTACACAACTTGCAGATAAGATCACAAACAATACTATCATAATGATTCAATAATAAGTTCAGATCCGAGATCATGGCACTCGGGCCCTAGTGACAAGCATTAAGCACAACAAGTTGCAACAAAGTCAAATAACACTAATAGAGATACTAGGCACTATGTCCTAACAATCTTATTCGATTACATGATAGAACTCATCCAATCCCTACCATCCCCATAGCCTACAGTGGGGGATTACTCACTCATGGATGAGGGAAACATTGATGGTGGATGGAGAGGCGTTGGTGATGATGATGGCGATGATCCTCCCCAAATTCCCCGTCCTGGCAGGGTGCCAGAACGGAGTTTTTGGATCCGAATCTTGGTTTCTAATGGTGGCGGCGGGGCGGAATTCTTTCTAAAAAAACGTCGAACCCCCCTCGGTTTTTAGGTCAAGGGTTAACTTATAGGCGAAGAGGGAGCCCGAGGGGGTGCCTGGGGTGGCCGCACCCCTAGGCACGGGCTGGGCCTACCCGCGCCTGGCAGGGGTGTGGGCCCCCAGGCCTCCACTCCGTTTCGTCTTCTGGCTCCGTGGGTCTTCTGGCGAAATAGAATTTTTGGCATATTTTCCGGGATTTTTCCTGATAGTTTATTTTCTGCACAAAAACTAGACACCAAGGTAATTTTGCTGAAAACAGCGTCAGTCCGTGTTAGTTGTATCCAAATCACACAAGTTTAGAGGAGAAACAATAGCAAAAGTGTTCGGGAAAGTAGATACGTTTTGGACGTATCAGTCCCTCGTCGCGGTGGTGGCGGCCCCAGCCTTCGATGGAGGATTGGGGTGGTGGTTGCCGGAGGTTCCAGCTCGATCTACTAGGGCAAGGTTCGTAGGCGTGCTGACATGCAGCGGCTAGGGAGGCGTCCCTGGTCAGGGTGGTGGCGGAGATCCTCTCCCGGCGGCACCATGGCCAGCAGCGGAGGTGGGGTTGGACATGGTGGCCATGGATAAAACCCTAGATTAAAATTTGGGTGTCTCATGTGTCGTCCCCTAATTCCTCTTTGAATCATGGTTGGTTCGGATCTGGTGGAGGTCGATCCTGCTCTGTCGTTGCCTTTCTCGATGCTAGTCTAGCCCACGGGTTGCTGCTAGGGGTTGGAGCGGCGGATCTTGCAGGTCGCCGGGTGGTGGCGTGGGAACTGCCGGCTAGGCATGAATAAAGGTGGTGGTCCTCGGAACTCTCGCACATCAAGACGGAGATCTACTTGATGCGTGCCTTCATGGGTATGTCTGGAGTGTCTAATTTCGGAAAGCTCTGCCGGCGAACTCCCATGGACGCATCATGCCTGGAGATTGTTGGATCAAAAGGAATTCGGTCATGCGCACCTGTGTTTTTTGCTGGCCGTTTGGTTTTAGATGGAGTGTGGCGAAGCTCTGCTACATGTTACTATCATGTGTCATGTCTTTGACGATCCATGGTGAAGTCAGATGTGGAGAATTTCATGATGACATGAACATAAGGGCTAGCTATGGTGGATTGAGTCTTTGGGCGCGTTGAGGATCTGGCTTGGTGATTTGTGATTCACAGCAACGTCTGTTAGAGGGGGTGACAACACAGGAGATGTTCACAGTCTTTCCTTCCAGGGTGAAAACCCAAAGTCTGACCTTTATTGGTTGTGCCTGGCAATAGCCTTGCAGAAGGCATTGTTTTGCGAACGAAGACTTCCTCCGGGATGAAAACTTAGGATCTTTGATCGGGCGACAACAGCGCTTGAGCACGGTTTCCTTTTTGGAGGCGTCGTTTTTGGGGGGGTTGGACTCTGGTGTTGTTTTGGTGGTGCTAGTGTCGCTGCTGCTAAGAATCTGGTCACTTTAGCGGGACTTTTTTTGTAATTCTTTTTTTTGGCTGTGTGCATCTGTAATGCCAATAGGGTAATGCGTTGTTGCAAAGGCTGGATGTAATTGGTATCTTGCGATATTAATATATGCTCCTTAAAAAAAGATATTTTGCTATTTATTTGAAGGTGTCGGATCTACACCTTTTATTATAAATAAAATACGAAAACCAAAGGCATATGACAACCACGATCATGCTGCTGCTGGTCTTTCTTTACAAACAGAAATCAGGAAAGCAAAAGATATACTCCTTCATAAAGCAGCTGATTGCATGCCACTGATTGCAATCCACGATCGAATCAGCTTTGTGCTCCTTAATAAAGCAGCTTATTAAAGCATAGGTCACCTGATTGATCTTGTTTTATAAAGGAGGATCGATAGTACTCTTTGTTAATTAGTTCTATAGTAGAAATATATAACTTATGGTTTCCATCCAAGGTGCACAATGTTGGACATTGACACCGGCTCCACGTATCCACAATATTCCAGCTCTACCAATGCGGACATCAATATAAACTACTATCAGCCTGCTTGTTACCATTATTATGTCATCATGGTTATAATATATAGTAAGGACCCCACGCTTCATTCAATACTCCCTCCATTTGGGATTATAGATCTTGCACGGATAACTAAGTTGTTAATTCGATCAACAAAATATAGTTATAATAACACAAAAATTATATCATTAAAACTTTAGATGTTATATTTTCTAACCGTATAACTTTTGTGCTATATAACTTATATTTTATTAATTAAATTAGCAACCTAGGTATACCCATAGAACCTATAATCCCGAACAGAGGGAATACTAATTAATCCTATATTTTCCCCTAATTACAACTGGAAAGTTCACAATGGAGGGCCAGAAGAAGATGCTTTGTTGTATGTTGTGTTGATACGGTTTCCTTTACTTGGCAATGTTCATATCCAAACCGATCGCTAGACCATAGTTAGCCTGCCGGTCGGTGCATTGCAGCAGTCGGCAATTTTCTACTGATGTGATCCGCTGATCACTTTGTCAGGCACTTGTCCTACACTTTTGCTTCAGTGTCTCTCTCTTCTTTCAAATTTTGGCAACAAAAACTTGATATCAATTCGTTTCAAAGACCGTACAAACCTAACCGAAACACATATGGTTCTGTTCAACGTATATTCATCATACATGTATACTCACGTGCCCGCGGGAGGCAGAAATCGAAAGGTATATAGCAACAATAATTTTTTTTTAAACATGGCAAGGAAAGACGTAGAAGTGGGATCAGGTGGTGAGAATTAAAAGTACACCCAGCTCGACCGATTACACCTATTAAAAGGTGTCAAAACAAAACTGGTCCATGAAAACTTAAGATTGGTGGAAGAGGGGGGACCGAAGCACACCTCGTTGTCGTAATGTCTCGATTTCCTGACATTATGTTGTTGTAGTGGCTTGTTGTATTTCATATCTTCTTCATATTAATATATTTTTTTATCAAAAGAAAAACTTACAACTCGAGAAACCCAAGTTTTCTTATCCTGTGTAGATATTAGCAACCAAGTTAAAGATTTTTAAATAAATTCTTATATGTTGTGTCGCGTCCAGGTGCGTTCCTTGTCACACTTGAGAGACCATCTAGTGCTATTCTCTCAGACGCTTTTCCGTCTTGAACCAAAGAAAAACCAACTAAGTGATTCTTCTCTTGTGTCATTGTGTGCCTCTTTGCTTTCCATCTCGTCTAGAACCGAAGCACAAGCCAAGCAACGATTTATTCTCGTGTGCTTCCATATGCTGCAGCTTCTTTGGCATAATTCCAGATGCGGCTCCACCTTGGAGCCTTGAATTATTCTAATGCTTTTCTCTGTCCAACCTCCCAGGCACATAAGGGGAGCCACATTTAAGAGGTCCAAGAGTTAGTCAAGAATTTCGATTTATCATAGACATATTGTCAGGTCTATCCGTATTCTACACATGAAAAAAATTCCCTCCAAAATAATGAGCGTACATATTTGCACACCCATGTATATAGCTGACTCTGTCCAACCTCCAAGGCATGAACCGAAGCCCAAACAAAGCAAACATCTATTCTTTTGTTCCTTCACGTGCTGAAGCTTCTAGTTCTAGCCTTCTCTCGGCAAAAACCAACTAAAGAATGTTCGTTTGCTTTTCACGTGCTGCTAGCTTCTCTTTTGATAATGCCATGTTGTCTTTAATAATAAAAACTAGCATGGTGCCCCTCACAAATGCGAGGGGCATCATCTATAGTTTGATGTCCACATATTGCAGTAGAAAATATTACGGCTATATAGCCATCATAGAAGTTTTGCTATCAAGAGGATCACCTTTGCAAGAATTTTGTATTATTTTTATTCTAATAATTTCATTTTTGTAAGCACCCTAAATTGTGTCTAGTTAAATGGATGATCGGAGGCTTGTTATTTTTTATTTATATTCATATTTTAAACCTTTTTTCTTACGCTACCGAGGAATACTCGAGTTCTTTTATCACTCCAGTGAAGTGTCCATTGCTACAATCTAAATATGCCCCCTCACCTTCAACAATGACTAGGTGATGGGGGAAAAGGGAAACATTTTTTCAACCTTCTGTGCGTAGTTAGATACAATATTTGGATTCAGTATTTCTTGAAACATCGTGTGGGTGATGGATATCAATAGTACACCATGAATGACTCATAGTTTCATCCCCATCTTAGTCTAACTTTTGCATGTTTTACCACGTCTCGTTGCTCCTGGAATGGGCAAAGTCTAAACGCAAAAGACAAATCTTGGAAATTGACTTCAAGGAACTTTGATTGTGTTGGATTTTATTAAACATCTTAGTATTTTGTGTTCACTGCACTTGTTTCGATCTATTGTACTTTACTTAATGAACAATAAGAAAAAAATCGTTGTTCAAATAGAAGAATGGCTCGGAAGAAATTTAGGAAACAATTATTTTAACATGTCCTAAGAGTTATAGCACATTATGTTTTAATTTGTTCCTCTAGATATAGTAAAAAAAAGTGTTCATCTAGATGAAAAATATTTCTCCCAGCTCATAATGAACTTATGATTATTCCATTTACAAAAAATATACAAATATAAGGAAAATCATTGTATTGTACTGATTTGCCAACCTAACTGAAAACATGCAATATTTATTTCTAGATTGAAAAAATGAATCCTACATGTTCCCGGCGTCATACAAATGGTTCTCTGCATCAGTCCTTAAATAATACATTCTTAGACACCTAAAAATTAGCAAAACCGGGAGCAACTCTCATAGTAGTGTCAACCTTTAACATCTCCACATGGATATATTTTTCTGTACTCTACTTGTTTTTTGTGATTTTGCATGCACATGCATTGCACGGTTAGCAATGGATGATCTTTTCAAAAGAAAAAAAGTATGCCGTTAGCTATACTGTTCAACTTTCGAAATTTCTTAAAGATACGTGTTCTACGTGGACTCTGTTGACTTAGATCGATTTGGTTTTGCTAGAAATTAAACGTCTGATTTTTAGTTAAATCTCGGTCGTCTCTCTTGCCATTGGATATACTCATGCAGTGTGGGGGGTTACACATGAGTTACAACTAGGTTGTAACCGAAAATTTAATGAGTTGCAAGTAGGTTGTAACTAAAAATTAATACAAATTTTATAAGTTGCAATTAGGTTGTAATTGAGAATTAACATAAATTAGTAGAATGACGTCAGCGACTGAGATTTAGACGCTCCTGTTAATAATAACCTATTGGCATGTCTTGTATGTGAATAGAAAGCGTTAGCATGTCAAACAAAAAATAGGAAACTGAGTGAGAAATAAACCTCAGCGTTAAATATAAGATCTGTACGTGACTATGTCTATACGTGAACATATATGGTATGTGCGTTCTAATTAAATTTTAGCCTTAAATGAAATATCTAAGGCCTTTCATAATGGGATGTTTCTTAACATGTTATCTTAAGAGAAAAAAGTAATTAAGAGACAACTTATTCAATGCATTGTTTCTTAAGTGGTACTACCTCCGTTCGGGATTATAGGTCCTACGCGCATACCTAGGTTGTTAATTTAACTAACAAAATATAACTTATATATCACAAAAGTTATACCGTTAAAAAATATAACCTCTAAAGTTTCTAATGATATAATTTTTATGCTATACTATTTATATTTTATTGTTCAAATTATCAATCTAGTTATCCGTGCGGGACTTATAATCCCAAACGGAGGAAGTACCGGTGTCTCTACATTTAATGATTTAGATGATATGCATGTATTTGATTGGTCTAACCATGTTTTTGCCTATGGTTTTATACAAGAAGTATTTCTTAGCTAAGATATAACCCTACTCTTTTTCCTCATTAACAATAGTGCCACATAGGCAAAGTGCATAGGATAGACTGCTAAGAAACACCCATTATAAAAGACCTAACGGTCAATATAATTAGGGTGATGTGGATCAACCAGGTGACTCGAAAAACACTCTTATATTACCTTTAGTATATACTAGTATGTCTATACGTGAACATAGATGATACATGTGTTGTAATTAAATTTTAGCCTTAAATGAAAGATCTGACGGTTAATATAATTAGGGTAATGTGGATCAATCGGGTGCCTCGAAAAACACTCTTATATTGCCTTTAGTATATAATAGATTCTTCTCTTATGCAGGGTACCAGTATGTTTTATTTATGGACATCTATAGCACATGTGGGAGTATCACGACCTATTTACGGAGATCTACATAAGATTGGAGGATACAACAAGGGATAGTTTTCTCCAACATGAATGACAGCGTGATCTTCCATCACTATAGGCGTTCTACAATTTCACATGATTTCATATATTTCACCTTCTTTATATCTTTTTTGGTGTTTGGACTTTATCGTGGTGTGCATTTTAGTTATGTGAAATTGTGAATGTAGGTGTAGTGTTTAATGTGCCCATTATAAAAACTACATTGTATTTCAAAAAGAAAGTATGCATGTTGTTAAGAAAAATGCCATCGTACTCACTATTTAGAACATGGCTAGTGGATAGTATATTAGTTACGGGACCGTCTGGTGCTCAGTTGACTAAGAACTTAGACCATGTAATATGTAGGTTAGATTCAAGGAAAAAATATATCAGAGTTAGGAATCGGTGATGTTTTTCTGCTATGTATGGCTTTGGTCCAAGGCGGGAATGGGACTCATCCAATTTTTTTCAAAAAGGGGAATAAAACCCCCGCATCTGCATCGGTTGATACACAGCCTTTTATTAATAGTTCAACATCCAAAAGTATTACAAATCATAGGTATCATAAGGTTGATACATGAACTGTAGCACCCTGGATAAAACCACTACCAGAAAATTACTCATGTTTGTGCATCATCATGACTGCATGCTCATGTCATCATGTCATCATGTCATATTGCATTTGAGCATCATCATGATATCATGCATTTCTGCACTAAACTACTTTCACCAAAAACCCTATCTTGTTTTTTAAACAGTCTCCTTCTTTTCAAATTATAAAAACTGGTCCTTTCCAATATTTTGTTTTATCTAAAAACCATTATAAAACGCTTTTAAAAATAAAAACCTGTTTAGTAGGGGAGACAGCCGTCCAAACCCAAAGGCCCAGCCAACCAGCCTACTACCCCAAACCCTAGAAAACCTAGACCACCCCAAACCCTAACCCCAACACACACGCCCCCGCCCACCTAGTCCCTACCCCACCAACACTCAACTCCCCAGCGCGTCGCACCAACCACCCGCACAGCTGCCACCCCGCTGCAGCGGCGCAGCGGTACATGACGCAGCACACATGCACGCCTCGCATCGCAACACGCCCTCCCCCGCTCTCCCGATCCCAACGCGACTCCTACCCGCTTCGGTCAACTGCCCTGGCCACCTACCGCACGATCCCTCCCCCACCCCGCGTATTGGCCCCACTCCCAACATGAAAGCGCCCTTTTCCTTGATCCCACCCCGCCTACGCCGCATCCTATCTCTCCCTGATGCAGCCCGTGTAGTCTTCCTACTTCCCCGCCGCCAGGAACCGACGATCCTGTAGCACCCCGCGTTGCTTGACCGCCCGGCCGCCTCGAGCCCGTCGACCGCCACCTCCCGCCGTGGCGGGCCTTGTAACCACCCCCTTGCCGGTATGATCTCCGGCGTGAGGCTCTCTAGATCTGGCATGATTCTGGAATAGAAGAAGCAAAGGAGAGCGAGAGTAGCAGATAGAGTTTGGGTTTCTATTCCTTTCTTCAGACTTAGTTTTTCTCGTCTGTTACAACCTGTGTATATAGCAGTTCACAGCTCACGTACAGCACGGCCTCAGGCCTACACACACGCAACTGGAACACTGCCCACACGCACGCGTTACACACACACCCGTCACATAACGCTACGGTGCATCAGCGTCGTGTGTGACACTGCCCCCCCGGAGAAGAAATCGCTTGTCCCCAAGCGAGAACCGAGGGAAAGCTGGCCTTCAGTACATCCCAATCTTCTCAGGTAGCAGCATCTTCAGGAATGTTAGTCCACTTGATCAGCACCTGCAACCCTGAGGAATTACCTTTCTTCATCAGTCTACGATCAAGAATAGCTTCAGGTTCAGTGTTGGCACTATCCAGAGATGGCATCTTCGGTAGTTCAGCAAAGACAGGTGTGTAATCTGGTCGTGTAACACTCTCGCCTGATAAGGGCTGAGTTCATGTGTATAGTACCAATCCCTGGATCGGTTCACTGGCACACACAGTACAAAATGATACCAAATATAACCGTGCATCATAAATACAACGAATATGATCCAGAATTTACATTATTTATTCAAGTACACAGCGGAAAACGAATACAAGGTAGATCTCCATCCTCCAAATGTGCCACAGGCGAACAATTGTTGAGTGGAGTCTCGCGACCTATGAACGATCACTCAGATACGATATAACCTGCAACATGAAACGTTGCAGCCACGAATGGTCAGTACATTGAATGTATGGCAAGTATGCTAAAGTGGTTAACAACAGATCTATCAACTACATGCTTATTTGGCCAAGTGGAGTTCAGGCTCATTTGCATAAAGCAATAGTTTTATCCTAACATTTGTAACAAAGTAGTTTTCCAATACGATAAATAGGACACTCTTGTTCACTCCCAGGTGCTCCTACCCAATTATGTTCACCCAACAAGTTTTAAGTAATTAAGAAATAATGATGAGTGAGAAATATCATAGCATCGGTATCAGGTCGCTCAAATTGTCCATAACCGGGGACATGGCTAAGTACTTAGTTTATACACCCTGCAGGGGTTAGTACACTTTACCCATGTGACTTGGCCAGCCCAGCTCGTACCACCACTCTCATATTGGGTGATGATAGGGAGAAGTCCAAGAAGGAACCGTTCGGGAAGTAGCTTCCCAAACCCGACACGCACCGGTCCAACCTACACTATCTACATCTCTGGATACGTGGGTTCGAGTTACCACAACCTACTGAGTCCAACCAACCGCCCATTTCATTATTGGCACATGGTTGCACACGAAAGCTTCCAAACAAAGAAACCAATCCTTTCTCAGTGTCCTAGGCGGCATTTCCCACCATAAATCCACACTCAATGACCCAATCAATGCCATTCCGCCCAGGTGGTTCATTAAAACATATTGGTCTGTCATTTAGCAAAACATAAGCCTTTCAAAACATATAACTTTTCATGATGTGATTCCCTTCCTCGTCTAAATAGCATAGCTAAGCAATCTACCAATACGATGGCTCATAAACAAGGAATACTAGGGAATAATATGGGATATAGCATAGCATATACACAACAATTCCTACAGATGCAATTCTACAAAAGCATCTACAATGCATAAGAAAACAATAGGACATTTATGACCAAGATAGCACCACTTGCCTTTGTTGTAGATGTAGTCGATTAGATAATCCTCATAATTCTCATAGATATAATGGTTTCACTCGTCATAACCATAATACTTGCAATCATAGTAGTTGCAATCACACACGTTGCACTCCTCGCAATCTATCGAGCAAACAATTGCATACAATCATAAACAATAGCACATAGAGATCAAACAAATGCAACAAATGCATGCATGACAATTTAATAAGTCACAATGGTTGTTACTTTAGTTCTCTAAACAATATTGAACTATATGATGCATGCAAGAGGCCAATTAATGCAATGGAGTACTTGTTATTAATAATTACTTGCCAATATAGGGTTTTTAGTAGTTCTGTTGTAACGCATGTTCTAACTGTCGAATTAAATTTGTTTCTCGGGTTTACTGGATAGAGGACGTTAATACGAACCAGTGGGCGTTGGATTCACCCTAATCGGAGTTATAGATCTTTTTGTATGATTTAAATAGTGTTTAATGGGTGTTAACTGATTCATATAGTTTCTATTGTCTAAAAATCAAACTAAAATTATATCTGTAATCTCCACGGAGTTGTGATTTAAGGGACATATTATTTGTAATTTTCTGAGCATTATTTATTTTTTTATGAATTTATTACTCTAAATAAGCCATTAAACCATTTAAATCTTCACGACAAAACCTTATAGTCAAAGGCTGAACTAATTGCATATTGATGATCTACATGGAACCAGCTTTCCATCGGTATATCATTTATATTTTTGTGACAAGCAATTAATTTACTATGAATTTAATGATTTATAAAGCCATTAAAACTAATTAAATTGCTACGCGGTAAATAGTCCGCAAAATCTGGATACAACCAGATATTATTAATCTACATTACAGTAGCTTCAATTTCATATATTGTTCATATTTTTCGGAGTTACAGATAATTTTCTATGAATTTATTAACCTAAAAGATTATTAAAACTAATTAAATTACTGCAGTAACCAAGTATAGTAAAAGTTAGATCTATTTTGATAAGATGATTCTACGTAAAATTATCTTCAATTTGATATATTATACGCAATTTTTGGACGTGGTATGAATTTCTAATGAATTTTACAAGTTAGATCTATAATGTGCAATTTTAAATTCGAACGAAATATTTCAGAGAATATTCCGCTGACTGGACAGGTTGACTTTGCATGCTGACTGGGACTAGATGTTGACCTGACGTTGACGTGGTGTTGATGAGGAAGCTGACCGGGATAACGACATGGCACGCACCGGTTTAATTGGATCTCGACCGTCTGGATAGGATCCGGTGGCTAGAAGAAGAGATTGGCCCGATTTTGGCTCAGAATAGACAAGAAACAGATCTGTGTTAGAGAGACAAATCCGTAGGTCAAATTAAAAAACTTAGAACACGAAAGTTGTGGGGAATCATTATTCCTACCTTCTCACCAAAGGAATTTGGATTTGAAGAAACGAGCGCGCACCGTAAGATCTGAAATATTGCGATACGAAATTCTCCGGCTGTGGTGGATGAAAAGAGGTGAGGTTTGAAAGATTTCGACGAGTTCTACAACTTTCGTTTTTTGACCGAAGGCAAACGACGAAGTCTAGATGGGTTAAAAGCGAAATAAGATTCGGGCATGTACAGATTCAGGATTTCGAGGAGAGAAACTCGTACAGCTGTGGCTCCACGAGTTTATATGGAGATGTAGGATGTTGTAGAGATAGGTATTGGAGTAGGAAACAAGTAGAAACAAACGGAAGTCGATTTGTAGTTGTAGATAAAAAGTTATAGCAGTTTGAGTAGAGATAGGTTTGTTAAAAACTGATTCGCACGCAGTTTAAAGCAACTTGATCGATCCTTGTACGTGGCTGGCTCGGTCGGTCCGGGTGGGCCGGCCCGTTAGAAAAAAAATTCTTTTTATTTTTCTATTTACTTGTTTCCCTCATATCTTTTGCATACGAACTCCAAATGACATGATTCTTGTTTCTAAATTTTTCTAAAATCGAATAGATCAGTATAGGATCAAATTTGTAATCTTTTTACTAGTTTGGAAGTAGTGGATTTATAAATCCTTGTATATTCCATTTTATTTATATCTTTATTTGTTTGTATTTATTCCATAACTTTTTCATACTAGCTCCAAATGAGCTCAATTTTGTTTCTAAAATTTTGTAGTATTAATTGGATCTCTTTAGGCTATAATTATCAATAATTTATGCCTTAGCAACAATGCGTTTTAATAAGTCCATTTAATTACCCTTAGGAACATTTGGGCGAATCAACTATAGGATTTAGAAATTAGGATTTGGATTTAGCTTGTGAGAACTTTGCATGGATGTAATGAAATGCTTATGAATGCTTCATGATTTTTATTTTGAAATCTTGCACACCAATTCTACAATCCATAATCAATCCATGTCCTTTTGCCTATATGGCTACTTAGGTCATAACAAAAGAACATAAGATTTTGAATTCAAGGTTGAGAGGATTTTCTATTCAAAAAGTTTCTTCTCTTTGAGAATTTTCAACATAGTCAAACAATCAATCAAACTTATTTATTTATTTCACATTCCAAAATTAGGAGAATTTTGGGATGTGACAGGTCGATACTCCTTCAACTGTAATTCCCTCTCAGTCCATAGTTTGTCAGCATTAGTTTTCATGCGCGCTTGAGCAGCTTCTAGATTACGCCTCAGGTTAGCCAACTGGGTTGCTCGTTCTTCCAGGACACCAGAGACAGGAGAAGAGCTGTCTGGCTCCAACTCTGGGATAGCACCAAAATTTGGCTCGTGACCATATAAAGCCTGGAATGGGGAGCAACCAATGGATGTGTGGAAACAGGAGTTATACCAGAACTCGGCAAGAGGTAAGGCACGCCTCCATTGACGCGGAGCATCCTGGACAGTGCAGCGGAGAAACATTTCCACATACTGGTTGACGCGCTCGCTCTGCCCATCCGTCTGCGGGTGATATGCAGTGGTGAACTTCAATTTAGTACCCAACTTTTGAAACAAAAGCTTCCAAAATGAACTTGTGAAGATGCGGTCACGGTCAGAGATGATGGTCCGCGGCATGCCATGTAACTTAACCACTGAATCCACAAACACGCGGGCAACAGACGGAGCCGTGAATGGATGGCGAATCGGAACAAAGTGCGCAAATTTGGTGAATCGATCCACAACCACCAAAATTGTGTTGTAACCTTCGAAAAGAGGTAGTCCATCAATGAAATCCATTGTGATTTCGCGCCATGGGCCTGTAGGGGCAGGTAGTGGTTGGAGAAGACCAGCTGGATGTGTGTTGTTGTGTTTCGCATGTTGGCATATGTCACACTGCTTGACGAAATCAGCCACTTGAGATTTGAGGCCATTCCAAGCAAAGAGACGCTTGAGTCGCTGATAAGTTGCATCCATACCGGAGTGTCCCCCGACTGCGCTAGAGTGAAATGCAGTAATCAGTTTTGTCTGCAAGGCAGAATTTGATCCAATCCATACTCTTCCACGAAGACGAATGATTCCATTCCGCAGTTCGTAGCCATGCTGATCAGGACTAGCTAGAGCCAACTCCGTGAGACGGCGTTGAGCATCAACATCTGTGACATATGAATTAAGAACCTCTTGGAGCCAGGCTGGTTGCACTTTAGAGCACAGTTGAATCGTCATGAGGTGCCCCACGCGGGAAAGAGCATCCGTGGCTAGATTTTCTGCCCCTTTCTTGTATGCAATCTTGAATTGCAACCCCATTAGCCAAGCCATTGCTTTGCGCTGTAATGGAGATTGTAAATTTTGATCATCCAAATAGCATAAACTATGGTGATCTGTTCTGATCAGAAATTTAGCCCGCTGCAAGTACGGGCGCCAACGCTCTATTGCCATGAGCAGCGCAAGGAATTCCTTGTCGTAAATGGAGAGGAAGAGATGAGAATGGCTTAGTGGTTTGCTCAGATATGCAATTGGGTGTTGATCTTGCATCAACACCGCTCCAATACCGAAGTCACATGCGTCAGTTTCTACGACAAATTGTTTCATGAAATCTGGCAGGCACAGGGCAGGCGTGGAGATCATTGCTTGCTTGAGTGCTTGAAAGGCTTCGGTTGCTTGGTCTGACCACTCGAACCCTTTCTTCTTCAGTAGGTTGGTCAAGGGTTTTGCAATTATTTCATAATTTCTCACAAATTTGCGATAGTACCTTGTTAAGCCGAGGAATCCACGCAGTTCAGTTAGTGTACTGGGCTGAGGCCAATCCACCATGGCTTGTGTATTTTTGGGATCAGTTGCCACTCCTTCTGCTAATATTATATGGCCCAGGTACTCCAAGCTATCACAGGCGAACGAACACTTGCTCCCTTTGACAAACAGTTTAGCTTCACGGAGCAATTTCAGTACTTCAGAAAGGTGCTTGACATGCTCTGTAAGAGATGGACTGTAGACGAGTATGTCGTCCATAAAGACTAGCACTGAGCGACGCAAACACGGTGCTAATACTGTGTTCATCACGCATTGGAAGGTTGCTGGTGCATTGCATAAGCCGAAAGGCATAACCTTGAATTGATAGTGCCCTTGGTGAGTTTTAAAAGCTGTTTTGGCTTCATCATCAGGGCGCATACGGATTTGGTGATAGCCGGCCCTCAAATCAAGCTTCGAGAAAACTTTGGCACCTGCAAGCTCGTCGAGGAGATCGTCGATCACTGTCATTGGGAACACATTCTTCACAGTGAGTTCATTCAGACGTCGGTAATCAATGCAAAAACGCCAGGAGCCGTCCTTTTTGAGAACCAGAAGCACGGGAGAGGCAAAAGGCGACATGCTCCGTGTGATGATCCCAGCTTCCAGCATTTGACGTACTTGATTTTCAATTTCAGTTTTTGCTCAGGCGAATAACGATATGGCCTAGCATTGAAGGGAACCGCATCAGGTTTCAGAGTAATTGCATGGTCATATGGGCGAGAGGGCGGCAATGAGTTCGGCTCCGCAAAGACATCTGCAAAATTTGAGAGTGCTTGCACCTCTAGTGGAGCTGATTCTGTGACAACTTTGTCATCTGGGTGCACCACGGCTAAGGCCCATATCTCATTTCCCTTTGACCACTTCACCAATTGCTCTACAGGTAATTCACGAATTGTGGCGGTGCCAGCTGACTGAACACCCTGCAACGTGACACGCTTGCCCATATTGGTAATACGGATGGTTTTCTGAACCCAATCTCCCTTCACGGGCCCATGTTTCTTGAGCCAATCGACACCAAGAATTGCATCATAGGCGCCCAGTGGCAGCACACGCATGGGTGTGTGAAAGGTTTCTCCTTGAATCCACCAACTTAAATTGGGTATCCACCGATCGCAATGGATTTCTTCATTATTTGCCAATTTGACAGATACTGGCTTGGTTTGCTGAACTGAGCACTGTAGACGATCTAGCATACTTGCATTCAAAAAACTCCCAGTACTGCCCGAGTCAATGAGAATGAGGAGGATTTGATTTCCCACCATCGCGCGCAAACGGATTGTGTCTCCTGCATCAGTGCCTGCAAGCGCATGAATCGACAAGCTCAGCTGCTGCGCTTTCGCGAGATCTTGCATCTCAATCATGTTCAAAACTTCCTCAGATAACTTCTCAGGAGTTTCTTCAGTCATCAGGGCGTGTAGCTCTGCTATCTGTTTCTTGGCGCACTGATGTGCAGGGTCATATTTATCCCCGCATTTGAAGCACAGGCCGTTGGCTTGCCTATAATCACGCAGCTGCCGGTCCTTCCAGAAATCCCCAGTTCCAATTTTCAGAGCAGGATGAGCAGCTTCAACTCGTGGTACAGGAAAATCAAAACGCTGTTGTCGTTGTGCCGTAGTGAGTACTTCCTGTTGAACAAGGGCAAGAAGAATTGCACATTCTACTGTTTGAGGCACTTGTGATTCAACCACAACACGAATTTCACTTTTTAGACCTCGAATGAATTGTGACACATAGAATTGCTCATCATAGTTCGGATTTTGAATGGCTATTTGGTATGATAGTTCCTCAAACTGAGCTTGGTATTCCTCCACTGTACCCCATTGCTTCAGTGCAAGCAATTGTTTCATGAATTTCCTATGGTCATCTGCCCCAAATTTCTCTTCGACCGCAGACATGAGCACTGGCCAGGAATTTACCTCGTGCCGTAGACGATAGGCCTTGAGCCAGAGAGCGGCATTGCCATCCATGTGAAGTGTTGCAAAAACAAGCTAGAGAGAGGGATGAAAATTGAACAACCTGAAGTAATCGAGGCACTTGTCCTTCCAGATGCGAGGTTGATCGCCGTCAAACCTTGGAAATGACATTTTCAGTTGATGTTTGCTTGTAGGATCGCCGCCTTGATATTGTCTACCGCCTCCAACGCCTCCATGTCCACCGCCACCAGCGCCTCCCTGTCCACTGCCGCCAGCGCCTCCCTGTCCACCACCACCAGCGCCACCATGTCCACCACCGCCAGCGCCTCCCTGTCCACCGCCACCAGCGCCACCATGTCCACCGCCTCCTAATCCACCCAGAATCCCCCCTCCTTGCACCGACAACCCATCTCCTACACCGCGTGGACAGCCACCAGCATAAGTTGCTGAGGATGCACCAGCCGTGTTGCCGGTCCAAGTCACATGGGCAGGACACAGCGTACCCTTGCCGGTGACGACGCAGTCCTCCGGATCAGCATCATCTTCTTCTGGAGATGGCGAGCGGCCGCGGAGACTCTCCATGGCTTGCATGGCCGCGCTGAGACGGTGCTCGAGCGCCACGAACTAGCGTGCTGCATTGTCGTGTATCTTGGCACCGTCCTGCACTGCCGAGGCGATGAGGCCGAGCTGCATGACGAGCTGCTGTTGCGTCGTGTCGATGCAAGCGACTCGGCCGTGCAGCAGGTCAAGGCTGGCCCGGAGTTCCGCGAGGGATGCCTCTATGGTCGTCGTCTCTTCCCCCATCGCGTCGAGGATGAGCTGTGTCTGCGGAGATGGTTTTGGTGGCACCGTGATGACTCCTCGCAGGATCAAGCAAACCGATGGCTGGAATTACAGAGATCGGGGCGGATCGCGGAGTTGATCCCCAATCTCAACCGATTCTCGGGAGTTTACTGCTCAGATCTCACGAATTGGGAATCAAACGGCAAGCCCCAGCCCGTGGATCGACTAGGAATCTGATACCATGTGTAACTACCCCCTTGCGGGTATGATCTCCGGCGTGAGGCTCTCACGATCTGGCTTGATTCTGGAATAGAAGAAGCAAAGGAGAGCGAGAGTAGCAGACAGAGTTTGGGTTTCTATTCCTTTCTTCGGACTTAGTTTTTCTTGTCTGTTACAACCTGTGTATATAGCAGTTCACAGCTCACGTATAGCACGGCCTCAGGCCTACACACACGCAACTGGAACACTGCCCACACGCACGCGTTACACACACACCCGTCACATAACGCTACGGTGCATCAGCGTCGTGTGTGAAAGGCCTCCTCTGCTTCGCCCCTGAGCGCCGACCGCCGCCTGCACCTCTCTCGCCTCCCCATCGAGCTCCTCCGTCGCACTCGCCTCCCCGCCTCTCCGCTCACTCGCAGGACCCGCTGCCGGAGCTCGTCGGCCGCCCCTCCGGCGTCGCCCAGAGTTTCGGCTCTGCCGCGAGCCACCATCATCGTCGTCAATCACCACCAGCGAGCCTCGTGAGCCGCCTCCCCGACCGCCGTCCTCGCGACCACCACTCTCGCTGTCCTCGGCTTCGCCCGCTTCCCCTGCGAGCCCCGCTTCGCTGTCGCCCTCTCCCCATCGTCTTTCTCGCCAGCGAGCCCACCCACGGCATTTGCCAGCAAGCCTCGCCAGGCCGGCGCCCCGTACGTTCGTCTGTGCCGCCATCCTGCCCGATGGGATCCCGCATCTTTGCGACCCGCACGACGCCTGGACCTGCAAACTCGCCACCACCCCATTCGTCGTTGCTCTATTTCTCCTCGCGTTGTGGCCGTCTCTAGGTTTCCCCGAAGAATAGCCATCGGCAAGCCTCTATTGCGCCCTCCCTCCGTGTGGCCTCAGGATGTGTACCTGTTGTGTATCTGCAAACCTCCATGTCGCCATGTTGCTATCCAAGGGGCCAAGACCCACAATATATTCGTTGTCGGTGTCGTGCCCGTGTACACGTGTAGCATCCCAATTGTCTAACAATTGTAATGCTACTTGGTCTAGTAATATAATGGCTACTTCAAATATATAATTGTTGCATCATCATTATATCATGCTCATGTCATCATGCCACCTTGCATTTGAGTATCATATAAAACCCTTTTCCATTTGGTTCTTATCTCACATGCATTATTAATTGTATTTGCCTCTTGATATTGTATTTGGTTCTTGATATATTGTTTAATGCCCAAGTTGAGTTGGGGGCATATCTCTTATTAACTCCACCACCTTTTCCTTCACCACCTTACGATCCCACCATCCAACTAAATATGAGCTTTGCACTTTTGGAGTTTACTTCTAGCTCATGTGGGTTGGGATGGATCCAATTCTTTTCCACATGCTCTCATCTTGGCATCATGTTGTTTTTACCTCATTGATATATGAGAGCCACATGGCCACCTTTGCATGCTTTGTGAGTGGAACCTTTTTCATGGCTTCCATAGGGATTGTTTTGGGGTTATTATCATGTTGGAATATTGTTGGGCTTACTAAATGACTAGTGGCACATACACACTAGCAAGTCCCAAGCTTACTCAAACATGGTCATCTCCATCTATTTTCCACTTGGAACTTTCCTTAAAATTCTTTTGCTGGGGCCTTACTCCACACTTTGGAGTGCATAAGAAAATGCCATGTAAATAATCTTGTTTTCCACAAAGATAAAACATGGTATTAATTAATTATGCATGGCCCATGCAAGTACTCCTTTAGCTTAACATTTGATTTTATTTGTTTTTAAAATGGATCATCTCTCTCTACCCCTTATGCTTGGTCTTGTTTGATCATGCCTAAACCTCATCACCATACCATCCTTACCATCACCACCTTTTCCTTTTTTTCTTGCCTTGTTCTTGTTGGGTTTGGTTTGTGCTTGGCTTGATCTTGACAAAAGGACACCCTAGCATCTAACCTTCCCCCTCTCTAAACCTAAACCCTAAGCCACCCCCCTCTCTCCTTAAATCCCGCCATGACCAAACCCTAGCTAACATGTCCCCCTCTCTCTCGGCCCTACCTCCCTCTCTCATCTAGCTGGCCCCACCGGCCACCCTCTCTCCCTGGCCACCTCTCCCTGCCTAGCTACCAACCCCCAAACCCTAACCTAGATCCAAACCTAGCTCTACCCGAGCCTAGCTCTAATCTACCCGAGGCTACCCCCCCTCTCTCTATAGCTCCCTCCCTCACTGCCTTGTGGCCCTAGCCCGAGCCTGCCCCTACCTCCCAGACCACCCTACCCCACCTGCCAGCTCCCCATGCGCCTGCCTGCCCCTGCCGACCCCAGCACGTGAGCGAGGAGGAAAAGAAAGGTGGCACCCGAGCCACCTTTTACATCCACCTGCTCCCCACGCTCCTCTCCTCTACCCCTCTGCTTTACCCCCGCCACACGCCTCCTCTGGTTCCCCAGATCTACCCCGAAGGCGCCCTGCCTCTCCCCCTCTCTTCTCCATCGCCACTGGCTACGCCATCGCCGGCAACCCTCGGCCCCCTCGCGGCTACACCGTTCCAGACGACGAGCACGACGGGGAGGTGATCGAGGAGAACGAGGAGACTCCGGGGAGGCCGCCTGTACACGCAGTCGCGGAGGAGAAGCGCCGGAGCCGCCAGAACCAGCGCCGCGCCCACCGGAAACCCTAGATCGCCGGCCTCTGCATCATCGGCGATCGCCAGCGCCTCGGCCCGAACAGACACCGTCAGCATCCTCGCGGTGAGCAACCCCACCCCCCTGACACGGTCCGCCTCTCTGTACCCCCTAGTCTCGCCGGGCCTTGCGTCGAACGGCCTCCGCTCGTCGGAGTGCACTGTCTTCTGCTCGCCCCCGCAAGGCGCAGAACCATATCTAGTCCTCGCCCGCCTCCCAGACAGCAACCCCCGCCTAGCCCAGTGGCTGCCGCCTCCGCGCGCGCTGCCAGGTCCCCAGTTCGATTCCCCCGCGTGCCGCGCGTCCGTGTCGAGCACCGTTTTGTCGACACAGAGAGAAGAAGTACAGTACCGCGGCCGCTCTTTTGCGGAAAACCCCCTGCCTCTCTTTATGCTTAACCCGCGCTCCCTCGTGGCCCACTCGTCAGCCTCGTGGCGCTTTTGTAAAAAGGCTCCTCCAAAAGCCTAGGCTCAACCCGCAGTCCCCCCATGCGCCGCGTGGCACCCCCCTTGGTCGTCCGCTGTCATGTGGCCCCGCGAGCACCCTGGCCCCGCCTGTCATTCGCTTGAGCTAGCGCAGCTCGCGGTGTAAAATGTTTCTGCGCGCAGTGGAATCCCAGTCAGTAGAGAGGCCCACCCGTCAGCGTCTGTGTCTGGCTAAACCTGAGTAACAAAAGTATTTCTGGAATCTGTTTTAAGTCAAATCTTTTTCAAATTAATTCAAATTCAAATTAAATTCTGGTTTTAAATAACTATTCAAGTATTAATCCAAATAATACAAATAATATATGTTTTCATATCAGAAAAATGTGAGGAATTCAAATATGACCTTCAAAATATATTTTGGACACTTTATTTTCCAAGTTTATTTAAATTACAATAAAATGCCCTTTTGGCTTAATAAATTAATAACTTTTGTTTTATAACTCCAAATTTAACAAATAATATGTCTAAAATGATTAGCTTGACGAGACCTTTCTGTTTATGCATTCCATGGTTTGTTTTGCAGCATGCATCATACAAATATAAAGTAGACAGCAACTTAATTGTGAATAAAATGGGGCCAAAACTCAATAAAATGATTTAATCTTGTACTTCACACCTCACCCATGCCATGCTACCTTATTGCCATGCTATTTGTGCACCATTCATCATGGCATGATTGTTTGCTTGATGCACTTATTCCATATGCTTGTGCACTTTATTTATGTTGGCCCTTGTTTGTTTGGTTCTTCTTCGAATAGACGCTGAGCAGGGGATATATCAAGAGAACCAGGAGCACTACCCAGATCCATCCTTTGCTTCAACTGAGCTGCCAGGCAAGCACTACCACATGCTTGCATACATATAGTACCTATTGCCTCTATCTTATTCTTGCATCATTGAGTCGCGATTGCATTAAATTGAATCCCAAGTATTGCATAGCCTTTACTTTTAAACCCCACCAAAGCTTGTTCCTCCATCCCATGAGCCATTACTACAGGAGTTGTTGAGCCATGCGAGTCGTAGAACAGCATGTGTAGGGTATGTGAGTGTCTGATGGATAACGAGGTACCTAAACAACTTAACCTGAGTAGTAATGGGATAACTAATGAAAGTAGCATCGGTGAGCCATATTCGCTATTTGGTTTTTCAGGCTCACTTGTGTCCCGTAGGACCCCGAGTACTTGATTCCTGTTCCTTGAATATTCGCGCTATCCACATCCGGGAGGCTTATGAACCCCCCTGAGCCAGAGCTTGATTCATTCTTATTTTCTTGGGGCCACAAACTAGTTTGAGGTTTTATTACTATCCTGTACTTATGCCATGCTTTACTGCTTTATTTAAATTGTGCGAGGTACTGCACACTGTACTGTTTAGGGCAGGGACACGATTTCGCGGTATCGACAAGCCCAGTCACACTTTCGGGTTCCCAGTCGTTTACAGCCGTCCACCCAAACCTTGAGTCCGTCTCGTAGCCGGCCAGCTTCGTCGCGGGTAGCTTAATGGGGTGGCCCCCTGAAATATTTCTGAATCCTGTGATCGCTTTGTCGTGACTGCCTCGTTGGGTTTTGATTTGGTTTTTCCGAGGCATATCGAGTGTGTGTTGCTATTTGTGCACCCCTGCAGGGTAAAACTTTCTGAAACACGTGTCCGCGGTTATGGACGACTTGGAGCACAGTTTCTCGATCATAGACAAGAATAACTAAAGTACCGCTTTTAATTTGACTAGACCAGGTACCTGACTAGTAAATAGCGCAACACTCATGGAATGGATAATAAAACTGCCAACGGAAGGGGGGTGTTCGTCCGCTTCCTCGTCGGTAAGCGAGGAGGAGGATGGATTTGTGGAGATTACCGTTATAACTGTTATAACTCTTGTTATTAATTCACGGACATCCGTCTATCTCTGGTTAGGCGGATGGTTAGCGAGTATCTATAGAACTGTTAGGGTTTATCTTTTGCTGCAATTGCGTCACCCCAGGTTGTGTCCCCTTTAGAGGCATTAAGACTTGTTGAGTACCCCTAGGGTCTCACACGATAAATTATTGGTTCAGATGAACAGGTATACTCGCAAGATGGATACTGGGTGGAAGAGACGGACGATGTGGGCAACGATCATTCGGTGTAGAGATTCCGGGAACGGGGATCCGTGAGATCTGTGGGCGGGATGTGCTTATTTATGGGGCATCTTATGCCGATTTGCTTCTTATCCGTACTCGGATTTTGTCTTCCGCTTCCGCTTGATACTCTGTTGATTGATGTATGAGGAGGTATCCTAAACTATTATATCTATCTAGGATATTTGGATCTTGCCGTATGGCGCTGCTATATTTCCTTTCTTTTTAGATGGAATGGCTCTGATGTACTATTGTATGGTGGCTTGCATACATACTCATTTGTGTATGTAGTTGATCCCTTCGCCTGCCGATTACGCCGCCCGTTCTTGTCCCGATGTTTGGAAATGGTTGGGACGGCCGAAAGGTCTACCTGTGAGTGGCATTTGGGCCCCACCGTACTATTTCAACCATTTCTGATCATCCAGGCTTGTAACTAGGAGCGTAATTCACCGAGGTAGTTACAATTGGTATCAGAGCCATCCCGCCCTTCAGGGTCTCAGCCAAATGGTCGTTGTCTGTCTAGCAAATATTTTGGTAGTTATGTATACTAGGGAAAAACAAACGTGAGAGTAGGACTGCTTCCATTTTTCTTCTTACCCACCACCGCCCTTTTCTGGTAAGGAAGTGTAACGTTTTCAATCCTCTTCTTAAATTCAAACTAGGATTCACGTGTTCTGGGTTTCTGTAGTACCATAGGTTGTGTATCTGTGTGTGTGAGTGTGTGTGTGTGTGTAATCCCTTGTCTATCTGTTGCATCCAAGTTGTATCTTATCGGCCTTTTGGTTATCAACTGTTGGTACATTCCATACCGACAGGCTTTTGTAAACCGACGCGATCTATCTGATTCGTTGTATACCGACGCGATCTGTCTTACTCTTTGTTATCCGACGTTTTCTTCTTTAGGGTGTTCGTTTCCGTAGTTGCTAATCTTTAGGTTATCGTGAGAAGAAGGTGTTGAGATATGTGTTTTACTTATTCATGTGCAGAGTAATGATTTGAGTGCGGGATGGAGTCGCGACCATACCACTACTCTTATCATTCGCTCTGGTATATTGAGTTGGTAGAGTCACTAATCTTGATTCATTAAGTGATTTTGCGCATCTATTGGTATTTTAATGCCGAAATTTGTGGAAAATTTTTCTTTGATATATTTGTGTACCACACTCCTTTTCAGTCGTGTGCGATATGCTTAGTATCTTCTAGGTGCTTTGAACTTCGTTGATATTTTAATATCATCTTAGTAAATTGTATCCTTTAATCTTGATTAATTCCATTTTGGTACTATTTTGGATTATTATTATTCTCCATCATAGTACTGACTTGTGTGTTATATCAATCACAGGATGGCACCACCACGCCGTTCTGAGGAGGACATACAACCTGAACTGGGGGCAGCATTGTCAAGCATCGCCAATGCCTTGGCAGCAATGCAGCAGAACCAGCAGCGGTTTGAGGAAAGTGTCAGGAGGAATGAGTTTGTTCCGCTACCTCCACCTCCCAAGCGAGGAGACATCAAAAGCTTCCTGAAGTTCAACCCTCGCCAGTTTGATGTTTCTGATCAACCACTTGATGCTGATGATTGGTTGCGTGAGATGTCAAGGTTACTGGCAACTGCTGATGTTCCTGAGCAAGAATGGGTAAAGTGTGCTACTCACCTTCTGAAGGGAGATGCAGCTCTCTGGTGGGAGAGTTACCTGAAGGCAAACCACACTGGTTTTCAGCCTACTTGGGGACAGTTCACTGGAGCTTTCAAAGAGCAGTATCTGTCAGAAATTGTCATGGAGAGGATGAAGGAAGTGTTTCTCAACCTCAAGCAGGGCAATGATAATGTCAATACCTACATCAGGAACTTCATGAACCTTTCTCGTTATGGTGGCGATGAGATCTCTGATGACAAGAAGAAGCAAAAGAGGTTCAGGCAAGGGCTCAATGCATCGATTAAATATGCAATCACACATGCAAGGCCGGCGTCTTTTCTGGAACTTCAGCATACAGCTCTGCAGGAAGAGGCAAGTAGGCAAGTGTTTGAGGAGTCAAAGAAACACAGCCGTGATGCAGCAAGCTCTTCAGCTATGTCAGCTCCTTCTAAGCGACGGGTCTGGGTTCCTAACACCCCACCGTCGCTCCCGGCTCCGCCAAGACCTTCAAGCTACGCGGCAAGGCCACCAAACTTCCTCACTGCTGCTCCCAGGGGCTACAACCACCACTACCCTGGAGCGCCTGGCGGAGTCCCTGGCTACGTTGCTCCACGCCCACCTGGTGCTTGTTACACTTGTGGAGACTCTGGGCATCAACAATGGAACTGTCCGATGAAGAACAAGGCTCTTCCTCCACCACCTCCAAGATCTGCGGCAAGCTCTCCTTTGGTTCGTGCACCACCACCTCGGGCTCTCAACATCAACACCAAGCCCGGGTCTACTGTTGCTCGGGCCAACTGCATCAACGCTGCTCAAGCTGAGCATGCACCTGGAGTTGTGATGGGTATGCTTCCCGTTAACTCAGTCCCTGCACGAGTTTTGTTCGATTCTGGTGCATCGCATTCTTTTGTTTCTCACAAGTTTGCAAATGAGAATGAGTTAGCGTTGGATCCTCTCCTCAAGCGGTTAATGGTTCTATCTCCTGGTTCAAACATGAGGGCTGCTCATATCAGCCATGGCAATCAAATTGAGATTGGTGGCTCTTCGTTCTCGGCGTCCTTATTTGTTCTGGGCAATTCTGACATTGATGTCATCTTGGGCATGGATTGGTTGACAGCAAATGCAGCTGTGATTGATTGTGCTGAACGCTCGGTTTCTCTGAAGATTCCTGAAGGCCATATAGTATATTCTCCAAGTCTGACTCCTGCTATCCAGCTTTTCTCTTTGGCGGCTCTGAATGTTGATGCTATGGAAGCTATTCAGAGTGTTCCGGTGGTCTGTGAGTTCCCAGATGTCTTTCCTGAAGAGTTGCCAGGTATGCCTCCGAATCGTGAGGTTGAGTTTGTTATTGAGCTTAAACCTGGTACTGCTCCTATCTCCAAGCGGCCTTATAAGATGGGTCCTGCTGAGTTGGCTGAACTCAAACGTCAGCTTGATGAACAAGAGAAGCTGGGTTTTATTCAGCATAGTACTTCTTCTTGGGGTAGCCCTACTCTCTTTGTGAAGAAGCGAGACCAGACTGATAGACTTTGTGTTGACTATCGGGCTCTCAATGCTAAAACCATCAAGAATAAATATCCCCTTCCGCGGATAAATGATCTCTTTGATCAGCTAGCTAGAGTTGTGGTGTTCTCTAAGCTCGACTTGAGAAGTGGTTATCACCAAATCAAGATTCGCAAGGAAGATGTTCCTAAGACAGCTTTCACCACCCGCTATGGCCTGTATGAGTACACGGTCATGTCTTTCGGTCTCACCAACGCACCTGCCACCTTCTCGAGGCTCATGAACTCGGTTTTCATGGAGTATCTTGATAAGTTCGTTGTGGTCTATCTGGATGACATCTTAGTCTATTCTAAGTCACAAGAAGAGCATGAAGAACACCTTCGGTGTGTTCTAAGCAAGCTTCGTGAGAACCGCTTGTATGCAAAGTTCTCCAAGTGTGAGTTTTGGCTGCCTCAAGTTACCTATATTGGTCATGTCATCTCTGCCAAGGGCATTGCAGTCAATCCGGAAACTGTGAAGACAATTGTTGAATGGCTTCCTCCTGTCAATGTCAAAGAAGTGCGGAGTTTCCTTGGTTTGGCTAGTTATTGCCGTCGCTTCGTTCAGAACTTTTCGAAGATAGCGAAGCCTCTTACCGACCTCCTCAAGAAAGGCAAGAAATACCTTTGGACTCCTGCATGTCATGCAAGCTTTGAGACACTCAAAGAGAAGCTCACTTCCACACCAGTCTTGGTTCCTCCGGATACATCCAAGCCGTTCCAGATTTTCTGTGGCGCCTCTTTGCATGGATTGGGTGCGGTCCTTATGCAAGAAAAACAAGTTGTTGCTTATGCCTCTCGCCAGTTGAAGACGCATGAGATCAACTATCCTACACATGACCTCGAGCTCGCAGCAGTTGTCTTTGCTTTGAAAGTATGGAGGCACTACTTGCTTGGCAACCGTTGTGAGATCTTTTCTGATCACAAGAGTCTGAAGTATATCTTCACACAGCCTGATCTCAACCTTCGGCAGAGGAGATGGATTGAAGCAATCAATGACTTCGATTTGACCATCAATTACACTCTGGGCAAAGCTAATGTTATGGCAGATGCTCTCAGCCGCAAAGCTTATGTCAACAACCTCATGATGGAAGAACAACGGCCTCTCTTGTGCGAGGAATTCCGTCAGCTCAACCTGGAAATTGTGGAACAAGGGTATCTCCTGAACCTTCTAGCAACACCTCTCTTGGAAGAAAAGGTTCGCTCTTCTCAGCTTGGTGAGCCGCACACAAGAAAGATCATCTCCAGGATTCAGCTTCCGAAGTATGAGTCCTTCCACGTCGATGATCAAGGCACGCTTTTCTTTGAACACCGGATGTTTGTTCCGAACTACCCGGGTTTGAGGGAGCAAGTTCTCAAGGAGGCGCATGATTCTGTTCTTTCTATCCACCCTGGCAGCACAAAGATGTACATGGACTTGAGAATACAATATTGGTGGCCTGGTTTGAAAAGATATTGTGCCAAGTATGTCTCGGAGTGTGATGTCTGCCGCAGAGTGAAAGCTGTTCATCAGAAACCTTCCGGTCTTCTACAGCCATTGAAACCCCCGGAATGGAAATGGGAGAAAGTAGAGATGGACTTCATCACTGGTTTTCCGAGGTCGCAGAAGGGCAACAATGCAATCTTTGTTGTCATTGACAGGCTTTCGAAAGTGGCTCACTTCTTCCCCGTCAAGGAAACCATTTCTGCAATTCAGTTGGCTGAGCTCTATATCAACAGAATTGTCTCTCTGTATGGGGTTCCTCTCGAGATCAGTTCAGACCGTGGAAGCATCTTCACTTCCAAGTTCTGGGAGAGTTTCCAAAATGCTTTGGGAACAAAGTTGAACTTCAGCACAGCTTACCACCCTCAGTCGCAAGGGCAAGTTGAAAGGATCAATCAGATTCTAGAGGATATGCTTCGTGCTTGCGTCATCTCTTTTGGCATGAAGTGGGAAGAATGTCTTCCTTATGCTGAGTTCTCTTACAACAACAGCTTCCAGAAAAGTCTAAAGATGGCACCATTTGAGGCTCTCTATGGTCGCAAATGCAGAACTCCGATTGGTTGGTCGGGTGCAGGTGAAAGGATCTTGTTTGGCCCTGACATTGTGACTCAAGCGGAGGAGAAGGTTTACATCATTCTTGAAAATCTGAGGATTGCTCAAAGTCGCCAGAAGAGCAATTATGACAGGAAGCACACGGATATGGAGTATGTCCCTGGTGATCTCGTTTACCTTCGTGTCACTCCCATGAGAGGCACGCACCGTTTTGGTATCAAAGGAAAGCTGGCTCCTAGATACATCGGTCCTTTCAAAGTTCGTGGAAGAAGAGGAGAAGTTGCTTATGCTCTTGAGCTCCCGGAAAAACTCAAAGTCCATGATGTTTTCCACATCTCTCAGCTCAAGAAGTGCTTCAAGGATCCCGGCAGGACCGTGGATCATGAGCTTATCAATCTCCAAGAAGACCTGTCTTATCAAGAACACCCCACAAAAATCCTTGAAGTCGCAGAAAGAAGGACTCGCAACAAGTCCATCAAGTTCTGCAAGGTGCAGTGGTCGCACCATTCCGTCGATGAAGCCACTTGGGAACGCGAAGGTGAACTACGTGCCAAGTATCCTACCCTGTTTGAGTCTTCTTCTTCATCCTAGAATCTCGGGGCGAGATTCCTGTTTAGTGGGGGAGAGTTGTAGCATCCCAATTGTCTAACAATTGTAATGCTACTTGGTCTAGTAATATAATGGCTACTTCAAATATATAATTGTTGCATCATCATTATATCATGCTCATGTCATCATGCCACCTTGCATTTGAGTATCATATAAAACCCTTTTCCATTTGGTTCTTATCTCACATGCATTATTAATTGTATTTGCCTCTTGATATTGTATTTGGTTCTTGATATATTGTTTAATGCCCAAGTTGAGTTGGGGGCATATCTCTTATTAACTCCACCACCTTTTCCTTCACCACCTTATGATCCCACCATCCAACTAAATATGAGCTTTGCACTTTTGGAGTTTACTTCTAGCTCATGTGGGTTGGGATGGATCCAATTCTTTTCCACATGCATCATGTTGTTTTTACCTCATTGATATATGAGAGCCACATGGCCACCTTTGCATGCTTTGTGAGTGGAACCTTTTTCATGGCTTCCATAGGGATTGTTTTGGGGTTATTATCATGTTGGAATATTGTTGGGCTTACTAAATGACTAGTGGCACATACACACTAGCAAGTCCCAAGCTTACTCAAACATGGTCATCTCCATCTATTTTCCACTTGGAACTTTCCTTAAAATTCTTTTGCTGGGGCCTTACTCCACACTTTGGAGTGCATAAGAAAATGCCATGTAAATAATCTTGTTTTCCACAAAGATAAAACATGGTATTAATTAATTATGCATGGCCCATGCAAGTACTCCTTTAGCTTAACATTTGATTTTATTTGTTTTTAAAATGGATCATCTCTCTCTACCCCTTATGCTTGGTCTTGTTTGATCATGCCTAAACCTCATCACCATACCATCCTTACCATCACCACCTTTTCCTTTTTTTCTTGCCTTGTTCTTGTTGGGTTTGGTTTGTGCTTGGCTTGATCTTGACAAAAGGACACCCTAGCATCTAACCTTCCCCCTCTCTAAACCTAAACCCTAAGCCACCCCCTCTCTCCTTAAATCCCGCCATGACCAAACCCTAGCTAACATGTCCCCCTCTCTCTCGGCCCTACCTCCCTCTCTCATCTAGCTGGCCCCACCGGCCACCCTCTCTCCCTGGCCACCTCTCCCTGCCTAGCTACCAACCCCCAAACCCTAACCTAGATCCAAACCTAGCTCTACCCGAGCCTAGCTCTAATCTACCCGAGGCTACCCCCCCTCTCTCTATAGCTCCCTCCCTCACTGCCTTGTGGCCCTAGCCCGAGCCTGCCCCTACCTCCCAGACCACCCTACCCCACCTGCCAGCTCCCCATGCGCCTGCCTGCCCCTGCCGACCCCAGCACGTGAGCGAGGAGGAAAAGAAAGGTGGCACCCGAGCCACCTTTTACATCCACCTGCTCCCCACGCTCCTCTCCTCTACCCCTCTGCTTTACCCCCGCCACACGCCTCCTCTGGTTCCCCAGATCTACCCCGAAGGCGCCCTGCCTCTCCCCCTCTCTTCTCCATCGCCACTGGCTACGCCATCGCCGGCAACCCTCGGCCCCCTCGCGGCTACACCGTTCCAGACGACGAGCACGACGGGGAGGTGATCGAGGAGAACGAGGAGACTCCGGGGAGGCCGCCTGTACACGCAGTCGCGGAGGAGAAGCGCCGGAGCCGCCAGAACCAGCGCCGCGCCCACCGGAAACCCTAGATCGCCGGCCTCTGCATCATCGGCGATCGCCAGCGCCTCGGCCCGAACAGACACCGTCAGCATCCTCGCGGTGAGCAACCCCACCCCCCTGACACGGTCCGCCTCTCTGTACCCCCTAGTCTCGCCGGGCCTTGCGTCGAACGGCCTCCGCTCGTCGGAGTGCACTGTCTTCTGCTCGCCCCCGCAAGGCGCAGAACCATATCTAGTCCTCGCCCGCCTCCCAGACAGCAACCCCCGCCTAGCCCAGTGGCTGCCGCCTCCGCGCGCGCTGCCAGGTCCCCAGTTCGATTCCCCCGCGTGCCGCGCGTCCGTGTCGAGCACCGTTTTGTCGACACAGAGAGAAGAAGTACAGTACCGCGGCCGCTCTTTTGCGGAAAACCCCCTGCCTCTCTTTATGCTTAACCCGCGCTCCCTCGTGGCCCACTCGTCAGCCTCGTGGCGCTTTTGTAAAAAGGCTCCTCCAAAAGCCTAGGCTCAACCCGCAGTCCCCCCATGCGCCGCGTGGCACCCCCCTTGGTCGTCCGCTGTCATGTGGCCCCGCGAGCACCCTGGCCCCGCCTGTCATTCGCTTGAGCTAGCGCAGCTCGCGGTGTAAAATGTTTCTGCGCGCAGTGGAATCCCAGTCAGTAGAGAGGCCCACCCGTCAGCGTCTGTGTCTGGCTAAACCTGAGTAACAAAAGTATTTCTGGAATCTGTTTTAAGTCAAATCTTTTTCAAATTAATTCAAATTCAAATTAAATTCTGGTTTTAAATAACTATTCAAGTATTAATCCAAATAATACAAATAATATATGTTTTCATATCAGAAAAATGTGAGGAATTCAAATATGACCTTCAAAATATATTTTGGACACTTTATTTTCCAAGTTTATTTAAATTACAATAAAATGCCCTTTTGGCTTAATAAATTAATAACTTTTGTTTTATAACTCCAAATTTAACAAATAATATGTCTAAAATGATTAGCTTGACGAGACCTTTCTGTTTATGCATTCCATGGTTTGTTTTGCAGCATGCATCATACAAATATAAAGTAGACAGCAACTTAATTGTGAATAAAATGGGGCCAAAACTCAATAAAATGATTTAATCTTGTACTTCACACCTCACCCATGCCATGCTACCTTATTGCCATGCTATTTGTGCACCATTCATCATGGCATGATTGTTTGCTTGATGCACTTATTCCATATGCTTGTGCACTTTATTTATGTTGGCCCTTGTTTGTTTGGTTCTTCTTCGAATAGACGCTGAGCAGGGGATATATCAAGAGAACCAGGAGCACTACCCAGATCCATCCTTTGCTTCAACTGAGCTGCCAGGCAAGCACTACCACATGCTTGCATACATATAGTACCTATTGCCTCTATCTTATTCTTGCATCATTGAGTCGCGATTGCATTAAATTGAATCCCAAGTATTGCATAGCCTTTACTTTTAAACCCCACCAAAGCTTGTTCCTCCATCCCATGAGCCATTACTACAGGAGTTGTTGAGCCATGCGAGTCGTAGAACAGCATGTGTAGGGTATGTGAGTGTCTGATGGATAACGAGGTACCTAAACAACTTAACCTGAGTAGTAATGGGATAACTAATGAAAGTAGCATCGGTGAGCCATATTCGCTATTTGGTTTTTCAGGCTCACTTGTGTCCCGTAGGACCCCGAGTACTTGATTCCTGTTCCTTGAATATTCGCGCTATCCACATCCGGGAGGCTTCTGAACCCCCCTGAGCCAGAGCTTGATTCATTCTTATTTTCTTGGGGCCACAAACTAGTTTGAGGTTTTATTACTATCCTGTACTTATGCCATGCTTTACTGCTTTATTTAAATTGTGCGAGGTACTGCACACTGTACTGTTTAGGGCAGGGACACGATTTCGCGGTATCGACAAGCCCAGTCACACTTTCGGGTTCCCAGTCGTTTACAGCCGTCCACCCAAACCTTGAGTCCGTCTCGTAGCCGGCCAGCTTCGTCGCGGGTAGCTTAATGGGGTGGCCCCCTGAAATATTTCTGAATCCTGTGATCGCTTTGTCGTGACTGCCTCGTTGGGTTTTGATTTGGTTTTTCCGAGGCATATCGAGTGTGTGTTGCTATTTGTGCACCCCTGCAGGGTAAAACTTTCTGAAAGCCGTGTCCGCGGTTATGGACGACTTGGAGCACAGTTTCTCGATCATAGACAAGAATAACTAAAGTACCGCTTTTAATTTGACTAGACCAGGTACCTGACTAGTAAATAGCGCAAAACTCATGGAATGGATAATAAAACTGCCAACGGAAGGGGGGTGTTCGTCCGCTTCCTCGTCGGTAAGCGAGGAGGAGGATGGATCTGTGGAGATTACCGTTATAACTGTTATAACTCTTGTTATTAATTCACGGACATCCGTCTATCTCTGGTTAGGCGGATGGTTAGCGAGTATCTATAGAACTGTTAGGGTTTATCTTTTGCTGCAATTGTGTCACCCCAGGTTGTGTCCCCTTTAGAGGCATTAAGACTTGCTGAGTACCCCTAGGGTCTCACACGATAAATTATTGGTTCAGATGAACAGGTACACTCGCAAGATGGATACTGGGTGGAAGAGACGGACGATGTGGGCAACGATCATTCGGTGTAGAGATTCCGGGAACGGGGATCCGTGAGATCTGTGGGCGGGATGTGCTTATTTATGGGGCATCTTATGCCGATTTGCTTCTTATCCGTACTCGGATTTTGTCTTCCGCTTCCGCTTGATACTCTGTTGATTGATGTATGAGGAGGTATCCTAAACTATTATATCTATCTAGGATATTTGGATCTTGCCGTATGGCGCTGCTATATTTCCTTTCTTTTTAGATGGAATGGCTCTGATGTACTATTGTATGGTGGCTTGCATACATACTCATTTGTGTATGTAGTTGATCCCTTCGCCTGCCGATTACGCCGCCCGTTCTTGTCCCGATGTTTGGAAATGGTTGGGACGGCCGAAAGGTCTACCTGTGAGTGGCATTTGGGCCCCACCGTACTATTTCAACCATTTCTGATCATCCAGGCTTGTAACTAGGAGCGTAATTCACCGAGGTAGTTACAACACGTGACCCTGCTTGTTGCCAAGATTTACATCTATGCATGGCGCTCGCTATACCGATATCGCTTCTACACTGACACGCCATAGTGCATTGGCATCAACATCCAAGTTCTACTACGACACTAGTCCGAACCTGAAGATGATGGTGTTGAAGCCGAAGCACTTTGTTGTGCCACCCAAGTTCTCCTACACAGATTCGAAGATCCCTGACCCAGAAGACCGATCTCGGATCTGAAGACCAAACCCCAGCATCGGCCTCGAGTTCTCCTTCTCAGACGCCAAGACCCCATCACCGAAGGAGAAGACTGAACCATGTCGAACCCCCAACCAAGATCGCCGAGTCCACCATGTATGACCCTTTTTCCACTACCCTATTTTATATAAGTGACATATATATTATTGCATTAAATCACTCATGTTGTATACTACCTCCATATCGGTTTATTGGGCTAACACGGAGTTCAAGAAAAAAGTTTGACCATAAAATTTATCAAGGAAATATGAGTTATATGTCATAAAAATTATACCATTGGATTGATATTTAAAAGCTCTTTCCAATGATATAATTTTTGTGACATATTATTCATATTTTGTTGGTCAAATTTATAGTCAAACATATTTTTTGGGCTTCGTGTTAGCCCTATAAACCGGTATGGAGGGAGTACATATTTTGTGGTTTGACGGCATTATGCCGATTCACCTCATAATTAAATATGGAAACCATATTTTGGGCTTTTCTAGTCTTACATTGGCTCCATTTAAATTTGTGTAGCGAACCGGTGACATATTTTTCCTTATTAAGAAAACATTTAAATCGTGGGATATCTAAACAACATGAACCATCTAATAAATTGTCGGGATCCTGGTTCCGCTTACCTAATTGCATCGCACCTTTCCATGTCATACATCATACATGCATCATGCCCGATTTTCTGTCGTAGTATTAAATAGTGCATATGGTGTTTCTTTTAGTGTTTGCTTCTTCACAAATTAGGACAATGAGTTGATACGAGTGTTGACCCGATCTTGGGATGTATCTTCGACGGTGTTTCCCAGACAAGAATTCTCCCCTTTCTACCTATTTTATATTTCTAGTCTTTACTTTCTCATGTTGATATTTTGCTATCCGTGTTGTGATGCTCTAGATTCCGTACCGCTTTATATCCCTTGGAGCCTATATTGCCATGGACATCTCCTATTACCTGTTTTTGGTAAATAGTCGGTCTTGCAAGTCGTAGTGCTTGCTCATGTGTTGTTTTGACGTCGTTAAGTACCACAGTTGTTGGAAGGTTGCCACATGCTTAATAGTGGAGATGATCGTGACTTTAATTATGACTTGATATTAAAATGCTGGGAATAGTTATAACTAATGCAGAGGCACCGGTGGGCAATAGATGTTATTTGGTTTTTAACCGCTCATTGGTATCCCGTAGGACCCCAAGTACTTGATACCTGTTTCTTGACTATCGCACTATCCACATGTGGGACCATGAATCCCATTAGCCAGAGCTTGATTCATTTATTATTTCTTGGGGCCACAAACTAGTTTGGGGTTTTATTACTATCATGTACTTATGTCATGTTTACTGATTTATTTACTATTGTTGCTCGTGGAGAGCGTTTACTATTGTACAGTTTAGGAATGTGGAATATTTATGCGGTATTGACAAGCTCAGTCACTTTCGGATTCCCAGTCATTTACAGCCATTGGCACAAACCCTTGGTTCGTCTTGGAGCCGGCCAACTTTGTTGCAAGTAGCTTAGTGGGGTGGCCCCCTGAAATATTTTATGAATCCTGTGATTGCTTTGTCGTGATGCCTCGTTGTGTTGTCATTTGGTTTTTCTGAGGTTGATCATGTGTGTGTTTCTATTTGTGCACCCCTGCAGGGTAAATCTTTCTGAAAGTCGTGTCCAGGGTTATGGACGACTTGGAGCACAGTATCTCGATCATAGACAACTATAACTAAAGTAGTGTTATAAATTTGACTTTGGAATGACTAGTAATCAGCTTCACTACAACAGAATGGTTAACTAAAAGTACTGACAACTGCTGGAAGTGGGATGCCTCATGCTATCCGTATCTGACTAGTAAGTATTGCAACTGCAATGGAATGGTTAACTAAAATTGCCCTGCAAGTGCACAGATCGTTTGTAGCTAGTTTCGAAATAAAGATATCGATCCCACAAGGAGCAGGAGTCTGAAGTCCAATAACTCTTGAACTAAATACTGAAATAGTAATGCTAAATAACGTTCTAAGTAACAAGATAAAATGCGAGTTTTGTGTAAAAGATATTTTTGGGTTTTCAAATAAAAGAACAATAAGTAAACTAAAGTTGTAAGTAAACAAGAGCATGCAATTATGATTACGGAAGTCTGCAAGATGATGGAAAGAGTTATCATGGAATAGTGGATCCACCGCTAGTAATTAGAAAGAGTGATCAAAATTATTATAATGAATAAGACCTTTTATGATATGTGTGGGAGGAGCTCCATATATGGACGAATAGGCAGAAACCACTGCTCACATCATCATCATAACCACAGTAGATAAGCAATCGACATCAATCGAATTACTGCACTATTAAGAGACTTTATCCCGTAGGATGTATCCCATGGCATGGACAATGTTTAGTGATTTCTCCTCGGTTCCCAAGTTGATACGTAAGGGAGTGTTAACAGATTTATAGTCACTGTAAGTGCTATCACCCCTCCGTCTACCAACAAGTAGTTCCCTCCATCTACTCCTCGGTGAGGCAAATATTGAGTGGCGCACTTCACCCAAAATCAAGATGAAGGAAATCTAACATAGACACATAATGAACAATATCACATAATAATCTTTATGTCAGTTCAATCACATACTACGGTTTCTTCATCTCCCCAAGAACAAAGGAAACTACTCACAAATGAAGGCAATCAACATCATGGATAGAATATGGATGAAGTATGTGATGATGCCCGACGTGGCACTTCGTTGGTAACACCAAGTGTAGGATGCGAAGAGCAAGCAGCAAGTTTTCCCTCAGTTGAGACCGAGGTTATCGAACCAGAAGGAGGAAGGAAACGTCACACGGTGTTGCAAGCAACGCAGAAACCTGCACAACACAAACTCAAGACTTTGCCCCAACGAATCAGTGAGGTTGTCAAGCTCACCGGTTTGTTGTAACAAAGGATTAAACGTATGGTGTGGAAGGTAATGGTTTGTAGCAAGTAAACAAGTAATAGTGGAAGATGTATCAATGGTAAAGATTGGACCGGGGTCCATAGTTCACTCGAGGTGCTCTCCTTAGATAAACAACATGGCATGAAGGGTAAACAAATTAAAGAAGAGCAATTGACAGGAACTGAGCAAGGCATAATAATGCAATTACTAGTCAGAAAGATCCTATGAGATTCGATTGGGCAATACAACAAGATACATAGACCGCCATCCAATTGCATCTATGACTAGAAGTCCACCTTCAGGTTATCATCCGAACCCCCTCCAGTATTAAGTTGCAAGCAACAAACAACTGCTTTAAGCAAAGTGTGTAAGGTAAACAGTCCACATGTTCCATGAACAAGAGACCGTTGTTTTCTCCCTAGTAGCAACAACACATCTACAACCGAAGAGATTTTTGTCACTTCCCTTGGAAACTAGAGGCATGAACCCACTATCGAGCATAAATACCCCCTCTTAGAGTCACTAGCAACTACTTGTCCAAGATATCTACTAACAACGGAGAGCATGCAAGATCACAAACAACATAGACATGATAGAATCATAAAGACAAAACCATTAATCAAACCAACATAATAATCTCAATATCCATCGGATCCCCGCAAACACAACATGCATGATTACAAATAGATTAGATCTTGATCATGAAAGGAGCTCACAAGATCTGTACATGAAAGCACAAAGGAGGAGATACAACCATCTAGCTACTACATGGACCCATAGTCCATGGTGGAACTACTCAAGCATCATACTCTCCGGCAGGGTGCCGGGAAGAACTTCAGATCCCTCTGATCTAGGGACGATGGTGGCGGCGTCTATAGACGGTTTCGTGGAGATTTAATTGGGTGTTTAGGTTTTCTGCATCGGGGGCTTATTATAGGCAAAGGGGGAGGCCTAGGCGGCGGCCAAGGGCCCCACACCCCTCCCAGGCGTGGGGCAGGTTCCACCCACGCCTAGGGTGGGTCTGGCCGGCCTCTCTGGCTACCCTCTGGACTTCTTGTTCCCCACGGAAAGTAAGTGACTTTGACGTTTGTCCCGTCCAATTCTGAGAATATTTCTTTACTAACTTTTCTGAAACCAAAAACAGCAGAAAACATGCATCTGACACTGTTGCACCTTGTTAGTAGGTTAGTACCAGAAAACATGTAAAAAGCATCTCAACGTGTAGACAAGCAAAGCAAAGTAGATACTAAACAAGCATGGAGCATCAAAAATTATATATACGTTTCCGACGTATCAGTATGATGATATAATTAAGGACAAGTGCAAATCCAAGATGCAATCTAGAATTACAACAAGTAACCAAAAGGGATCGGTGATGGAGACGTTGTTGATGAAGATGATGATTTAGATTGATCTGGAGACCTTCAAGATCCTAGTCCCTTCTCCTCTTGTATGATGGTGATGGTGTAGATCTGATTGGAGGCGGCTATGGCGGTGGCACGGCGACAGGGCTCTGGCGTGGGTGAGAATATGGATTGGTGGCTCTCTCTTGGCTCCTTCCTGCTTTATATAGGCCTTGGGGGTTCCCTAGGGTTCCCCCAATACCGTCATATGACTTAGGGGAGGTTCTAGAGCTTCCGGGGGCAAAATCCCGTTGTTTGCGACCTTTTTACCAACTATACGGCCAAACTATACAGCGGGAATTTTTTGCTCCGGCTGTATAGTTGGTCAGTGAACCTTTGGGTTCCACAGTGTTTTGGCCGCCATTTCTTCATAAAAACTCCGTTTTGTATGTTCTTGGGATTGTTGGATTTGTACCGACGAGGTCTACAAACCATTCGTCTTGGATCTTTATTCACTTTTTCCAACACCTAAAATGGCTAAGTCTGGTCGCGCAGCTCCTCCACACTATGCTCTCTTTGTTCCTTTTGCCTTTGTTTTATCCATAATCATCATCAACACCTACACACATGTCAAAGACAAGGAAGAGGGATAAAATTCTACCTAAACTACCAAATGTGCAAAGCTCGTATAAAAATGAATGAATAACAGAAACTATGCATATTTGGCATAACTGCAGCTAGATAAAGCATGAGATGGGTCGTTGGTATGCATAAAATACTTCTATAAAAGTGTACATAAATTCCACTCATCAACCTCCCCAAGCTTAGACTCTGCTCGTTTCGAGCAGTAACTGTCGATAAATAATGTGAGGGGAATTTTGCTTGTCATTGAAACTTTTAGTATGCCTTGCATCCTTATTTTTCTTGCAAGCTCAAAGAGAGTAAACATGTACTCATACAAGGCAATTCAAGCTCAGTTATAAGGACCACCAAAGATTCATCAAAACTTATATGCTCCATGCCAACAGTGAATCTAACTTGCAAACAAACTTGTGATCCTCTTATTGCTCCTTTTGCATAACTTTCAATATCATTATTTTTATGAGACAAAACTTAGTCACAAATAGATTTCAAGCATATATAGGAATAAAGTTTATCGATTCTACCCAATCATGTCATATAGTTAAGGCTCTCAAGTGCAAACATCGGTTATTGAACTTTTAGAAAGTTTATCTCTTAGTAACGAGATTTATGCCAAAAGGAAAGGCGAGAACATGTCAAAAGAAGCATAGTATTAGAGTGTCTAATTTGGTCATCCACATCAATGAATCATGGCTATCAAATACTCATTTTCTATTCTTTGTCTTTCTAAAACTTCAGTTCATCAGTAATGAGATCATGCCAAAACTTAGTGTGTTTAATCAGACTATACAAGCTAAGAATGGATACCCGTGACCATTACCAAGGTTTCTCTTTTTTGTATAATGATTTCTCATAATGGTCAGAGGAGTATTCCATCTTTTGCTTTGAATGCGGGCCCATGAGAATACCAATGCATACCCAAAGATAGCATTTCTGCTACACATGTTGGGCAACTCATAGACAAACTCCAAGAGTTTCCTATTTTTAGATTATTCAAAGGCTAGTGATACGTCGAAAACGTATCTATAATTTTTATGCTCCATGCTTGTTTAGTATCTACTTTGCTTTGCTTGTATACACTTTGAGGTGATTTTTATATGTTTTCTCGTACTAACCTATTAACAAGTTGCCACAGTGCCAGATGCATGTTTTCTGCTGTTTTTGGTTTCAGAAAAGTTAGTAAAGAAATATTCTCGGAATTGGACGGGACAAATGTCAAAGTCAATTACTTTCCGTGGGGAACAAGAAGTCCAGAGAGGCGGTCTAGGGCGCCCAGACCCCCCTAGGCGCGGGTGGGCCCTTCCCCGCACCTGGGAGGGGTGTGGGGCCCCTGGCCGCCGCCTCGGCCTCCCCCTTCGCCTATAAGAAGCCCCCGATGTAGAAACCCTAAGCACCCGATCAAATCTCCACGAAACCGTCTGTAGCCGTTGCCACCATCGTCCCTAGATTGGGGGCATCTGAAGTTCTTCCCGGCACCCTGCCGGAGGGGAGATCATCCCGGAGGCCTTCTCTCTGGTATGATGCGTGAGTAGTTCCACCTTGGACTATGGGTCCATGTAGTAGCTAGATGGTTGTATCTCCTCCTTTGTGCTTTCATGTATAGATCTTGTGAGCTCCGTTCATGATCAAGATCTAATCTATTTGTATTCATGCATGTTGTGTTTGGGGGGATCTGATGGATATTGAGATTATTATGTTGGTTTGATTAATGGTTTTGTCTTTATGATTCTATCATGTCTGTGTTGTTTGTGATCTTTCATGCTCTTTGTTGTTAGTAGCTATCTTGGACAAGTAGTTGCTAGTGACTCCAAGAGGGGGTATTTATGCTCGATAGTGGGTTCATGACTCAAGTTTCCAAGGGAAGTGACAGAAATCTCTTCGGTTGTAGATGTGTTGTTGCCACTAGGGAGAAAACAACGGTCTCTTGTTCATGGAACATGTGGACTGTTTACCTTACACACTTTGCTTAAAGCAGTTGTCTGTTGCTTGCAACTTAATACTGGAGGGGGTTCGGATGATAACCTGAAGGTGGACTTCTAGTCATAGATGCAGTTGGATGGCGGTCTATGTATCTTGTTGTATTTCCCAATCGAATCTCATAGGATCTTTCTAACTAGTAATTGCATTGTTATGCCTTGATCAGTTCCTATCAATTGCCCTGCTGTAATTTGTTTACCCTTTATGCCATGTTGTTTATCTAAGGAGAGCACCTCTAGTGAACTATGGACCCCGGTCCAATCTTTACCATTGATACATCTTCCACTGTTACTTGTTTACTTGCTGCAAACCATTACCTTCCACACCATATGTTTAATCATTTGTTACAGCAAACCGGTGAGCTAGACAACCTTACTGATTCATTGGGGCAAAGTCTTGAGTTTGTGTTGTGCAGGTATCCATGTTGCTTGCAACACCTTTGAGACGTTTCCTTCCTCCTTCAGGTTTGATAACCTCGGTCTCTACTGAGGGAAACTTGCTGTTGTGCTCATCACACCTTGCTCTTGGGGTTCCAATGAAGTATCCCATGTCAACACTAGGTGCACGCATCAAGATTTCTAGCGCCGTTGCCGGGGAGGCTAAGGATGTCTTCACTAGGGGATTCCTTCCTTTCTCTTTACTTTGTTTTTAGTTTGCTTAGTTTCTTTTGCTTGGTTTGTTTGCCTCTTTTCAAAAAATAGAAAAAAATTAGTTCCTGCTCTAGCTGCTGCTGCTATTTTTGGCTTGCCCACCTTTGCCAAAATGAACTCTGCTGAGAACACCAAGTTGTGTGACTTCACTAGCACCAACAACAATGATTTCCTAAGCACTCCTATTGATCCACCTACTCCTGATACTACCTTTTATGAAATTAAGCCTGCTTTGTTGAATCTTGTGATGAGAGAGCAATTTTCTGGTGTTGGTTCTGATGATCCTGCTGCCCATCTCAATAGCTTTGTTGAACTTTGTGAGATGCAAAAGTACAAGGATGTAGATGGAGAAATTATTAAGCTCATTATTTTTCCTTTCTCCTTGAGAGGAAAAGCTAAAGAATGGTTGCTTTCTTTGCCTAAAAATAGTATTGATTCTTGGACTAAGTGCACAGATGCTTTTATTGGAAAGTACTATCCTCATGCTAAGATTATATCTATGAGAAGTGACATTATGAAATTTAAACAACTTGATAGTGAACATGTTGCTCCAGCTTGGGAGAGAATGAAATCTTTGGTTAAGAATTGCCCTACTCATGGACTCACTGCTTGGATGATTATACAGACTTTTTATGCAGGTTTGAACTTCTCCTCGGGAAATCTGTTGAATTCAGCTGTTGTAGGTACCTTCATGGGCCTCACTTTGGGTGCTGCAACAAGGATCCTTGATAATATGATGGTTAACTACTCTGAATGGCATGTTGAGAGAACTCCACATGGTAAGAAGGTAAATTTTGTTGAGGAAACTTCCTCTTTGAGTGAAAATATTGATGTTATTATGGCTATGCTTGTTAATGGGAAAGCTCCTCTAGATCCTAATAGTGTTCCCTTAGCCTCTTTGGTTGCTCAAGAAGATCAAGTTGATGTGAACTTCATTAGAAACAACAATTTCAACAACAATGCCTATAGGAATAATTTTGGTAGCAACAACAATTATAGGCCTTATCCTCTGAAAGAACATGTGGGCCCCCATGTGTGGTTTTCGTAATTAATGACAATCTATATGTAATAATGCTTGTGTCAAGTTTTACTTGTAGGAATTGTCCATAGGCAATGCTTGAACATTATGTTGGCTTCAAGGTTTAGAGAAGAATAAAGTGAAGAGGATCAAGTGGTGACCAAGGTGTTCAAAGAGTGATCCACAGATTAGTCATGAGAGAGTTGAGCCTTTTGCAAGGGTGTCTGGAAGAAGAAGATAGAGTTCATCATATGTATCTTCAAGACATAAACCAAATGGTGTTAGAAGTAATGTTGTGCAAGCTAAAGATGTGCCATATCTAGAAGATATCATGCTTGAAGCTTGCCATCCTCGGTGATCATGGATCGATGAAGACAAGGTCAAAGTAAAGGTTTCCCCATGTCGTACGGGGGATAAACTTGCAAGTCTTCATCAAGAGAGTGCGTGCAAGAGCAAACAAGAAAGGTGTTCCATCTTGAGAAGGACAAGATCGTATACATCAAGATCAAGTGGAAAATGCGCAAGGCAAAGGTATGATCTTGATAGGGTTTCTTTCTTACCGGTCCCGTGGTGTTAGTTGATGAACATGTCAGAGTGGTAGACAACAGGTTTCTCTCCCGGTATGATCTTGATAGGGTTTATTTTCGCGCATAATGAACATCTCTACACTAATGATACAGTACATCTGAAATTAAAATACATCTCTACACCAAAACGAAAATTAAGATACATCTCTACCCTACTGCTGAAAGTAAGATACATCGTAGCTGAGGGATAAATCTACTTGTCATGAGTCTAGTGTGGGTACTTTCCAGTCTTGTCTCCATGTTCTTCTACTTCCTATGCCTCATCATCCCTTTCTCTTAGTCTATTCCTTTCCGCCTCACATGCCACTTTGCGCCTCTCTTCTTTTGCTTTAAGGGCCTTCATCCTCCTTCGGTTGATCTCATGGTTTTGAGCTTTCCCCGCCCTTAATTTCTTCAATGAACTCTCTTGCTCATCTTTCTCTCGAGTAGCAGCCCTTTCGGCACGCTCCATAGAGTAGAAGTGCCCCCATGCACGGGCACTCCTATCTTTGATCTCCTGCGGCGCCCAAGTTGGCTGCTCAGTGTTGATCCAATGGTACCACTTGCAGAGGGGGACGAGGAGACTGCAAAGAAAATAAGAACATTAGTAAAAGAACAATGATGATATGGAAACTCCATTCAGGATGCTTTTATAACATACCGGATGTCTCTCGAACGACGAGCTTGCTTGTCGGGGAAGATCATGGTCATAGATGGCACACATGAAAAACTTCATGCCCAACTTATTAGAAAAATACTTGCCCTTATTCACCTTGGCAAGATAGCCGCACCAACACCGCTCCGCTCTCACCCCCGGTGGCTGATGACTCCTTGGTGGCGCCAGAGAACTTGGTGCTTGATGTGGAGTCTTGTTGGTAACCCCAAGAGCAAGGTGTGAAGCAGCACAGCAGCAAGTTTTCCCTCAGTAGAGACCGAGGTTATCGAACCAGAAGGAGGAAGGAAATGTCACACAGGTGTTGCAAGCAATGTGGAGACCTGCACAACACAAACTCAAGACTTTGCCCCCAACGAATCAGTGAGGTTGTCAAGCTGTCAACACCCGGTTTTTTAATCCCAGATGCCTGTTATGCCATACATCGCAATCCCAGGATTACCATTTTTGCGAGACATAACAGAATTGGATACCAAAGTACATCATCCATTACAAACCATACATAAGGTCTTACACAAATAAGGATCTCATGATCCAGTTCTTAATACAACTTTAAGCAGCGGAATACGTAATAATAATGGTAGCGTAGGCAAAGCTCCATCTTCTGGGTCACAGGCAATGCTGACGATGGGAGATGATCCTAGTTGTCGTAACCTTCCTGGGGTCCATTCTCCAGGTACTCCTCTTCATATTCTGGCCACGGGAATAGCCAGGGACAAAGCCATGAGTATTCTTTAAGTAATCGCAAACTAATACTAACAAGTGAAAGGGGTTTTTGATAATAGGACACTAGGCTCTAGGGTTGTTTTGCATGAAGCCAGATTTATCTCTACTAAGTTCAGAAGCAAGAGAGCTAGTTGAAGTTATAACACCTAAGTGGGAACTTGTATTTCATATCACAACCCTGTTGTGGTCAAGTCAAAAGTCTCAATTCCTTTCACAAGTCTTTTTGAAAACATCTGACGGGGGAACAGTATGGCCACTCCAACTGTCCATAACCGCAGACGTGGCTATTCGCATAGTTTGACACTCTACAGAGATTGTACACTTTCACCACAACATTCGATACATCCGTCAGGAACAAATCCTGAATTCACCATACTCAGTATGCGGATAATCAATCCTAACCTTTCAATTACACGCCCTAGTATAAGCACCTCTCCTGTGAGTTTGGCCTCCCAACCATGACCAACTGTCATCTTGGGTACTGCACAGGTGGACAATCTTCACAAGGTTGCCTCAGCTTAGACCTTAGCCGTGAGGGAACCAATACTTAGGTATATAAGTTTCCAGTCAAGCCCTACCTAATCTTCGGGTATTATGGTTGTATGGTAAAAATTGGAATGGTATCGCATCCAGACAACCTTCAATTTTATAAAGGACTAAGGCTCATGCCTCAACATTTTCATCACCAAAATCATCTGGTGTTTGGAAACACATGTCAAAACATCTCAGTAGAATGATCCATCATTCTAAGGTTTTCATAACCATTTTCACCAAGTATTCCCATCTAAAGTTGATCAAGTTTTATGCTTAGCACTAGCATCTATAGGTGGGGGTGAGTACTAAAGAGGGGTGGTAAACAAGGGGTGTTCTACCTAAATTCAACCTCATGCCTTAGGGTGACATCAAGATTATCTAGCTTAGGCCAAATTTTATGCTCTTTATGCAACCTTCCAAATATTTTCCTAGAATCTACAAGTTACTTTAGTAAACTCTAAGTTAAAGCTTTGATAAAGAAATAAAGTAGAAAGCTTGCAAATAAAACTAGGATTGGGTTTCAGGTGGGTATAAACACATATGCTTAAGGCATATAGTTGGCATGGTAACAAGTAATTGTTTGTTTGCATCAGTAGAGTATCTTGCAAGTGTTAGCTTGCACATTCAACTAGTAGTATTAGGCTTGCCTTGTGCAGAGCAGTGGTTGAAGTTCTCCTCGGCTTCTTCTTCGTAGTATCCTCCTTCCTCCTCGTATCCTTGGTCGGTACTAGCGTCTATAAATAAATACGATGTACACAATCACCAAACAATACTTAACTACTTGCAATCATCACACAAAAGGGTCCTATAGATGATCTAACATCATCACTAACATTACAATATTAAAGCTTGGTTCAATTCCTTTTATTTTTAGAAAAGTAATTTCTACTCATTGAAAAACTACTTAAGATTTAATATTCTCCAAACCAAACATGGGATCATGTTGACACATGTCATCACCACATATTTTAGTCCATGGGAATGTGATTTAAAGTGGTGTCTGACGAGGTTTCGACTCGTCAATGCCCATTGTTATGGACTTGGGTTTTGGAGAAGATGGGGATGCTGGAGATCGTGGAACGGTTAACAGACAAGCAACCAGGGGACATAAGATTTACCCAGGTTCAGGCCCCCGGAGGGAAAACCCTACTCCTGCTTGTCTGCTCTTGATTACGGTGGAACCGAAAGTTACAGGGTGCGCAAATTCGATCTGGCGTGAAGGTGCGTGTGCGGAAGTACGAGTCGAGAGATCTAGGACGTTCCCTCCTGGCCTTTATATAGACTTAGGCAGGTCCCGGGCATAGTCCTAGTCGGTTACAAGTTCTAGGGTTTTACCCCTTTGAATTTCCTATCTATGCTAGTCTTGCTCTCCAAGGATCCGAAGGCGTCATGGGCCTTGGCCACCCGAAAATCTTCATGGGCCAGCGTATGTCTGTTGTGGGCCTTTCTTGGGCTGGACCAGGTATGCTGAAGTTACTTACCCGCAGGGTATAACCATGTCAGTAGCCCCCGAGTGATCAGTCGAATCGTAGATTCGACTGAGGACTCTTCAATCCTTCGGGTGCAACTATGTATAAACATTATATGTGTGTAGGGATTGTTGATACGTGTGCCTGAATCACCCGACGGATCAGGGTCAGTTAACTGTCTTAGGACGAAACAACACGATCTTCATCAGGTTCGAGTCCCTTAACTTGAACCCGGAACATATGCTGGCGTAATTCGACTCAGGCCGCGGAGGTCTTACAGGAGTGGAATTCTAGTTATTTTAATTGATGTACCCAACGCGTCCGTCGGGATTTTTCATCATTCATGTTGGCATGGATTTATACTAGCAGAGCGTAGTCGTGTACGTTGCCAGGCCATCAGATGATATCTGCAGGTCTTATCTTTGCGTCGCAGACGCAACATCCGAACATTTGTCACCACGGAGGTGCTTCGGGTGGCCAAGGAGATTGTCGCTTACTCAGCGTTTTGTTGGGACAAAGTTGCCAGAAAGTTTTTGCGTGCTGATCCGAAAGATCGCAGTCGAAGATTTCATAGGGTGCGCGACCAGCGCTCCCTATGGGAGTAGCCCCCGAGTGTCTGTTCGAGTCGTAGACTCGAGCAGAGACTTTAGTTCAAGCATTGCTCAGTTGTTAAGTCCGTAGGACACGAAAATTTTCGGATGCTTAAATTTATCCTCCCTATGGGAGTAGCCCCCGAGTCCGTAGTGGAATCGTAAACTCGACGTAGGACTCGAAAAAATACTTTGTCTTTATTCATCTTCCGGGTGCGCGGCCAGCGCTCCTGATAGGAGTAGCCCCCGAGTATTTAGTCGAATCGAAGATTCGAGTGAGTACTCTTAGCTATGGAGCCAGGGAATTGTAGTTGGTGCTAGTATAGCTTTTGATGACATCAGTGCTGACGATCGATGACCTCAAGCGTCTGCTACGCCAGAGATGACTTGACTGGACGAAACGTGGGTCCCACTTGCTGACTTTGAATTGACTGGTCACGCGCAGCGTGGATATAATTACGGCGTCTCCTCGATTTCCGCGCGTAGTGGACGGCGTGGTAACGACGGTTCGTTGTGATGTTGACACGTGTACGGTCAAATCTACCGTTGGCGTTAGGTCTTCTGGATGGACGGCTGTCGTGCGTCGTCTTTGCTGTTATAATCATTGGGGGAAGCCGCGGTTTGTTTTCACCGCATCAGTTCTTGTTTTCACTTCCTCCTTGTGCTCTAGCGATTCTTGCTGTGCGCTGGGATTTCCTTCCACATTTCCGTCGTCGTTTCTGCGTTTTCACCGTCGGCGCCACCGTAGCGCCATGGGGAAACCAAAGAAATCGTCATCTGCGGTTGGGACCAGCGCCGCCGGAGGAAAGAAGGGCACCACCGCTACTCGTGTCACCGATGGTGGCTGGCGGCGATCAGAGACGCGGGAGAGCGATCTCCGCAAGCTTCGCGAGCGGGGCCTGATCCCGCAAGATAGGGAGGCCGTCAAACTCCCCGGCAATGAGGTAATCCCCCGTCCCCCATCTGGGTATCGGGTTATGTTTCTTGCCTTCGTTATGCGTGGGTTTTCCTTCCCAGTCCACGACTTCCTTCGTGGGCTGCTCTTTTTCTATGGCATCCAGCTGCATCATCTTTCGCCCAACTCTCTTCTTCACATTGCGTGTTTTATCACTTTTTGCGAGTGCTGGCTTGGCATTGAGCCGCACTTTGGCCTCTTCCGGAAGCTCTATTCCGTGAAGAGGCAATCTGGTTCGGATGGTGTGTATCCCATTGGGGGTTGCATCATCTCCCTTAGTCCCAATCTTCTCTTCTTTTCTTTTTCCATGTCCGAATCTGTCCAGTACTGGCGGAGGCGATGGTTTTATATCCGCGACTCCGTAGTGCCCGGGCAAGATTTTGGTCTTGTTCCCCTTGACCCCTCCCAAATGATTGAGCCGAAAAGGTCTTGGAAGAACCAAATCTTGGACGGTGAGGTGGCGGAGGTAGAGGCCCTTTACCGTCGGGTGGAGGATCTCCAGCTGATTCCGGAGAAGGAGGTGAACAGCGTGGACATCATCCGGACATTTCTTGAGCGTCGGGTGCAGCCTCTCCAAGCGAGGGCGCACCCGATGTTTCTTTATTCTGGGCGCCATGATCCGACGAGGGTTTCGGCTGAGAAAATCTCCGAGGGGGATCTTGATAGGGCCCTTCGCGCGCTGCTGAAGTTCAAGGCCGGAGAAGAAATCCCAGGGAAATCGCTAACTCCTCCATTTTCTTCGACATTGGCCGTACCGCAGGTGTAGATTTGTGCACGTAGTGCTTTTTGTTGGCTGTGTATTTGTTTCCTTTGTTTGCTAACAAGGTTCCTTCTGATTTTGCAGAGCTTCAAAGTGCCGGGCATGGTACCGCCATTGCCCGAAAAGTATCTGAATGCCCCGGATAATGAAGTGGTTGAGTCCGTGTCCGAGCTGCCATCGGCGCGATCTCCGGCGGAGGATGCTGACGAGTCAAGTGAGGACCATACGCGCAAACGATCACGGAGCTCCAGTGAGTCTTCGGATGCCTCGACTCCTCCGATTCCCAGAAACCCTCTGGGCCTTGAGCGTCATAGTGACGGTCATGGAGGTTCTTCTTCTCCCATTCCTGCCATTCCTGTGCGGGCTGTAGCGCCGCACCCGCTAGCGAAGAGGAAGAAGGAAGAAAAGAAGGAGGAGAAGAAGGAAGAGAAGAAGGAGGAGAAGAGAGCCCGAAGGACTCCTCCTGTCTTCGACCTGAGCTCACTAGGCTCGTAAGTTTCTTGTTGTACTATTGTCCTTTTTCCTTCATGATTTTTGCACTTGTGCTGATTTGTTCGTATGCAGGCATTCCTCCCACGATTCTTCCAGTAATGGTGCGCGGGATATGATGGGGGAGTCGAAAATTGCGTCTCCTCCGCCGCAGACGGTGGCGACTTCGGGTGGCGCGGCTCCGGATCCTCCATTGCAGGAGGTGCAGGTGGTTGCGCCTCAGAATTTCGCAGGCGGTCCTTCGGATTCGCCATCAGAGCATGTAAGTTTTTCTGCTTCATGTCACGGGGGGAGCCCCCGAGCGTCTTCGTGTGCGGATTTTGTTTTACTCCTTTGTGTTGGGCGTAGCCCCCAAGTCCTTTTCTTACTGCTATTTCTTTTCCTTTAGCCTTTTGTGCAGGAAGCCAAGCGGCTGGTGCAGGAGCACTTAGTGCTGGAGTCGAACCTTCGGCAGCTTCAAGGTACCTATCTGCCTGTTAGTGCCTCTCTTATTTATCCTGGTCCTTTTCTTTGACACTTGCTTGTCTTGAATGCAGAGGAGCATAACACTTCTCTCCGTGAGGTCGACGCTCTCAAGAAGATCCTTGGTCAATCGGAGCAAAAGGCCGAGGCCGCCGTTGGTGCGAAGGAACGCCTTGAGCTAGAGTTGACTAAGGCAGCCGAAGCGAAAGAGCGTCTGCAGCAGGAGGCCGCGGATCGTGAGGAGCAGCTGGCCACTGTTGCGGCTGCTCGTGAAAGAGAGGTAGCAGCGAAGCTCATGGCTGCTGCCAAGGCTCTTTCGGGTGAGTGCTAGATTTGTGCTTGTTTCTTCATGCCTCGTGTCTTCTTCTGTGCCGCTTTTCTTCATGTCTTCCTTCTTATTTTTTGTCTCAGATGCCGCAGGCATCGAGTTCGACCGCGGTGCTCTAGAGCACGGGAGTGCTCTAGATGATGCTACTGTGGCGGTCGAAGACCGCTGCAGCACCATTGTCAGCTCCCTTGCCAAGGCGAAGGAGGTCCTTGGCCGCTTCTACAAGGATCTTGTTCCTAAGGGCGTGGCCCTCGATGATGTGGATGCTCTGGCGGAGGCTCTGTCAGCCGAAGCGCCTGTGGCGTACAAGCGCAAGCAGAAGGGCATCGGCGCGTCCGTCGGGCTGGCGATGGCCTTGGCGGCTGGCGCGGAGTTGGATCTGCCCCAGATCACCTCCTGGATGCCGACGACTGCGGATGGATCCGAGGTAGCCTTTGTTGCCTACTCTGCTCGCTGCAAGCGATATGGGCCCAAGCTCATTGATTTGCTGTCTGAGTATGCCCTGCGGCAGCAGAGCGGGGCCAAAGCTAGGCAGTCCGGCTCCGAGGCGACTCAGGGGTGCCGCATCTTAGGTGTTGTACACGTAGGGTAGTTTTGTAGTCTGCTTATATTGTAAATATCTTGGAGAACACCATCTTTGTGCCACGTAGTGGCCTTATATGTTTAATGAATTCTTCTGAGTTGTGCTCTATCATTGTCTGAATGTCTGTATTCCTTGCTTTTTCTGCTGCTATAGGTTCCTTCGGGTGCTGACCCTGTTGCCATCCCGTCCGCAATGCCGCTGCGACCATCTTTGGATGATTCCTTGCAACTCACTTTTCTTCGGGATCGTGTGCGTAGTCTGGAGAGGGAGTTGCTCGGTTTACGCGGTCATGCCGACGTTTGGAAGTCCAAGGCGGATCGTGGTGCAGCCAAAGAGGATTACTTGATGGCGGAGCTGGTTCGGCTGTCCGAGCAGCTGCAATGTAAGTTGTTCTTTGGTTCGAGCTGTAGCTCAGTTCTTCGGATGGGCTTGCTGGCCTTACTCTTATTTTGTGCGATTATCGCAGGTGCGAACCTTGCTCCAAGGGAGGAAAAGGAGCGTGTCGCTGTTCGGGTCAATTGCTTGACTCAACAGGACATGGAGGCTGGCGGCATCTTCTGGATGGATCGTGACCGTGTCGTAGCTCTGGCGACGGTGCAGGGTCGTGTGCACCAGGTTTCTCGCGTGCTTCGCCAAGTGCAGACATCTCTTGCCTCGGTGCTGCACGTCATGTTCCCTTTGGATGCCGTACCGACAAGCCTTGCGGGTCTTCTGTCGAAGTTTCAGAGCACGAGCAATGTCAAGGAGTTGGTGCGGCAACAACTCGTCGCGGGAGTGAAGGCTTCTTTGTCTCTTGTGAGGGTGCACCGTCCTGACGTAGATTTGGCTGATGTGGCAGCTGGGCCACCTCCTCGGCTGGACGGTGTTGAGTGGGACATGCGCCCATATTACGCAGCTGTAAGGCAGTATGCCGAACAGGTCGTAGATTTGTTTGAGCAGCGTGCTCGGGTTATTCTTCAGAATAGGTAGTACCTGAAAATAAACAGATAGATGTAAAATTTGTATATTTCGGCTGGGCGTGTTGTGCCCTTTGTTGTAAAGATTTGTTTGTTGTGAGCACACAGTGCTTTGATTGAGTACGTGTCCTTTTCGTTTGCCTGATGTTGTCAGCTATTCAGGTGTACACGTTTGATCCTCAGTCGATGAAATCGTGAGGTGGGGGGAGCCCCCGAGTGCGTTTGTAGCATGTAGTAAAGTTGCAAAAAATAGCAAACTGAAGTTTTGGGGCGAGACACTTAGCTTTATTTATATCGTAATGGAGGAGGTACATTGTTCGGCTGAATAGCCTTGGCTGAAAGCCTTATTGAAAGTAAAAGGGGGTAGGTTGCTACGGATAGAATCATCGCGGGTGCACGATGTTCCATGGGTTGGAGTATGCGACTCCAGACTCCACGTGCTTGAGGCAATAGGCGCCACCTGGGATGACTTCGGTGATGACGTAGGGTCCTTCCCATGGTGACTCGAGTTTATTCGGTCGCTTTTGCTTGAGTCGCAAGACGAGGTCTCCTTCGACGAAGGACCTTGGGCGCAGCCGGCGGCTGTGGTAGTTGCGGAGACTCTGCTGGTACACCGTTGATCGAGCTGCTGCTATATCCCGTGCTTCGTCGAGTGTGTCGACAGCATCTTTGAGTGCAATCGTGGATTCGGCCTCGCTGTAAGCGATGACCCGTGGGGCCTGGTGGCGTACTTCGGCTGGTAGCACGGCCTCGGCTCCGTGTACCATGAAGAACGGTGTGTAGCCGGTGGAGCTGTTTGGCGTAGTCCGTAAGCTCCACAGGATGGATGGTAGCTCTTTCGTCTAGGCTCCAGCTTTTTGTTCGAGTGAACTCATGAGGCGCTTCTTGATGCCGGCGCCGATTAGGCCGTTGGCCTTTTCCACTTGCCCGTTCGTTTGCGGGTGTGCCACTGAGGCGTACGTGATGTTGATCCCAGGGCCTTCGCAGAAGTCCTGGAATTCCTCGGAGATGAAGTTCGATCCGTTGTCGGTGATGATGCTGTGCGGTACGCTGAACCTGTAGACAATGGACTCGAAGAACTTGACGACAGTTTTTCCTTTCTGGTTGGTGACCGGCATGGCCTCGATCCACTTGGTGAATTTGTCAACTGCAACCAGGAGGAAGACGTGTCCCCCTTTCGAGGATTTTGGCAGTTTGCCGATCATGTCGAGGCCCCATTGAGCAAAAGGCCAGGCTATGGGTATGGGTCTGAGCTCGGACCCAGGTGCGTGCGGTTTGTCGGCGAACCGTTGGCATCCATTGCATCTTCGGATGATGTCCTTTGCGTCGCTCATGGCCGTTGGCCAGTAGAATCCTGCTCGTAGAGCTTTGGCGACAAGGGAGCGGCTGCCTGCGTGATGGCCGCAGATGCCCTCGTGGATGTCTTGGAGGATTGCTTTCCCGTCGCCGATGGTGACGCACCTTTGTAGTACACCGGTAATACTGCGCTTGTACAGCTCGCCATTGATGATGGTGAAGGCTTTTGACCGACGAGATATGCGTCGGGCATCTGTCGGGCTGTTAGGCAGTTCTCCATTTAACAAGAACTGGAGGTATCGGCGCGTCCATGTTTCTTCGACTGCCATGACCTGCATTAGGTTGACCATGGCTACCTTTGTGTCCAGTTTTTCGGGTCCTTCGTGTCCTTCGGGTAGCGTAGCTCCCGAGTGTTCTGCTTCTTCGGGTGATCCCTTGGGGAATTTCCGCTTGATGGATGGCACGCAGATCTGTTCGAGGAACACACCTGGTGGCACCTTTGCGCAAGTGGAGCCGATGTTGGCGAGTCTATCGGCTTCCTCGTTGCTTTCTCTTCCAACGTGCTGAAGCTCACAGCCGTCGAATTCTCCTTCGAGTGTGTTGTAGAGCGCGCGATACGCGATCATGTTTTCGGCGTGTGCGTCGCACTCATTCATCGTCTGCTGGACGACGAGGTTGGAGTCACCGTAGATGACCAGGCGCATTGCGCCGCATATCTTTGCCATCCTCATGCCATGGATGAGGGCTTCGTATTCGGCCTCGTTGTTGGAGGCTCTGAATTTCATCCGGAGGACGTGCTTCATCTTGTCTCCTTGCGGGGAGGTCAGTATGACCCCTGCTCCTGCTCCAGCTTCTCTCTTGGAGCCATCGAAGTGCATTGTCCATGACTGCGACATGTCTGGGGTGTCTGGCAGCTGCAGCTCCATCCAATGTACTAGGAAGTCCGGAAGGACTTGAGATTTGATTGCGAGTCGCTTCTCATAGACGATGTCCAGAGGTGACAGTTCGATGCCCCACAGGGCCACGCGTCCGGTGGCCTCCGGGTTATTCAGGATGCTATTCAGGGGTGCCTCATTGACGACCATCACCTGATTCTCCTGGAAGTAGTGGCTCAATCGTCGAGCCGTCATGAACATGCCGTAGGCGAGTTTCTGGTAGTGAGGGTACCTCTGTTTTGTTGGAGTGAGTACCTCGCTGAGGTAGTAGATTGGGCGCTGGACCCCGTGGGTCTTGCCTTCTTCGGGTCGTTTGACCACGAGTACGGTGCTAACCACCTGGTGTGTGGTTGCTATGTACAGCAGCAGGGGCTCGCGCTCCTTTGGCGTGACCAAAACGGGCGAGGTGGAGAGGAGCCGCTTGAGGCTTTCGAATGCGTCATTGGCTTCTGGTGTCCACTCGAACTTGTCTGCCTTGCGCAGCAGCTGGTAGAATGGTAGGGCCTTCTCGCCCATGCGGCTGATGAACCTGCTTAGCGCCGCTACTCGTCCTGTGAGCTGCTAGACGCCCTTGAGGTTTTTCGGCTTCTCCATCGTCATGATGGCTCTGATTTTCTTCGGGTTCACCTCGATCCCTCGCTGAGAGATGAAGTACCCGAGCAGCTGACCCGATGGGACGCCGAAGGCGCACTTTTCGGGATTGAGCTTGATCCTGTAGCGATCAAGGTTGTCGAACGTCTCGCGGAGATCGTCGATAAGTGTCCTTGCCTCCTTGGTTTTTATTACTATGTCATCGACATAGACTTGGACATTGTGACCGATCTGGTCCTTGAGGCAGGCCTGCATGCATCGCTGGTACGTGGCACCCGCGTTCTTTAGCCCGAAGGGCATTGTGTTGTAACAGAATACTCTGAACGGTGTGATAAACGCCGTTTTCTCCTGATCTTTGACCTTGAGTTGAATCTGGTTATAGCCTGAGTAGGCGTCGAGGAAGGAGAGTTTTTCGCAACCTGCAGTCGAATAGATGATCTGGTCGATCCGAGGAAGAGGGAAGTGGTCCTTTGGGCAGTGCTTGTTTAGTGACGTGAAATCCATGCACATCCGCAGAATGTCTGTGTCTTTCTTTGGAACCATCACTGTGTTTGCAAGCCACTCGCTTTCCTTGATTTCCCTGATGAAATCTGCAGCGAGCAGTCTATTGATTTCCTTGCCGATAGCTTCGGCTCGTGGCTTCGACAGTCTCCGGATGGACTGCTTGACTGGCTTGGTGTCTGGAAAGACATTGAGTGCATGCTCGGCGAATTCCCTGGAAACTCCTGGCATGTCCGCAGGACACCAGGCGAAGATTTCCCAGCGCTCACGGAGGAATTCGATGAGCGTGCCTTCCTATGCGGAGCTGAGGTCGTTGGTGATCAAGGCCGTCTTGGAGGCATCCGTCGGATGGACCTGTACTTTCTTGGTGTTGACGGTGGAGTCGAAGGACATGTCAGGTGCGTTCTGCCTTGTGACTAGGGGTGCCCCATTGTCCGTCACCTCGCGGAGCCTTACAAGCTCGTCTTGCATGCCGAAAGACTGGGAGATTTTGTTGAAATCCCTGTCGCATTGGTCCGATCGGGTGAAGCTCCCGTGGACTGTGATGACGCCCCTTGGTCCTGGCATCTTGAGTAGTAGGTATGCATAGTGTGGGACGGCCAGGAACCTTGCGAATGCTACACGTCCCAGGATGGCGTGGTATTGCGACGGCCAATCCACCACTTCAAATTCGAGTCGCTCCTGCCGAAAGTTGTCCGGCTTCCCGAAGATGACGTCGAGCCCTATTTTGCCCAGGGGGAATATGCCCTTCCCTGGGACGATGCCGTGGAACGTTGTGTCTGACTGTTCCAAGCTGCATTGTGGGATCCGCATTGCTGCTAGAGTGCTTGCGAACATTAGGTTGATGCCGCTGCCACCGTCCATGAAGACGCGACTCATCTCGAAGCCTCCGATCTGCGCCTCCAGCACCAGGGCAGCATGACCTGGGCGAGGGATCTGGCAAGGGTGATCCGCGCGAGTGAATGTGATGCAGGACTCCGATCCGCTGAGGTACTCAGGGATTGCTGGCGGAGTTGCCACAGCCAAGTTGATTTGTCGGGTGATTTTCTTCTGCACCCTATTTGTGGGGCGTCCCTTCTGGATCATATTTAGTGCTCCTTTTGGTGGGGGATACCCGACCCCGGCGTTGTTTTGCGCTGGTGCGACTGGTTGGTTTGGGCCTCCAATAGGCGGCGGTGGAGGAGCTCCGTGTGCTATTTCACCTGGCGCAGGTGCGTTTCCGAATGCAGGGATTGGGGCTTGTTGCCTCATCTGCACCATGCTTTCGCTGAGTTTCTGGAACTCGCGGCAGTCCTTGAGCATGTGGCTGGCTTTGTTTTTGCCATCCTGTTTGTCGATGTAGAAGTGGATGGTGCATGGACCCGAAAGTTTGTCGAATGCTGAGGGTCCGTTGTCACGGTCGCGGCATTGCCACGACTGTGTTGGGCGTCCGTTGTCGCGGTAGTTTCCTCTACGGTATCCTCCGCTGTTGCGGCTGTTGTCGTTGCGGCGGTCAGCGTAGCCGGCCGCGACCATGTCGGGTCCGTCGCGGTCCTCGTAGACGCGCGATCTCCTCTTGCTGCGGCGTTCACGTCTTCGGCCGTAGTCGTCCTCTTCATCTGATTGTGCTCGGTGAATGCAATCTTCGCCGTCCGCCCACCTGTTGGCGATGTCCATGAGGTGGTCGAGTGTCTTGGGCTTGACGCGCCCAAGTTCCTCCTTGAAATCTTGGCATTTGACGCCGTCTCTGAAGGCGTTGATGGCCCTCTCTTCGGAGATATGTGTTGCGGAGTTCTTGGTGGTAGACCAGCGTAATATGTACGAGCGAATAGATTCACCCGTTCTCTGAGTGCAGGCTCGCAACTCTTCGATTGAGGCGGGCCTCTTGCTGGTGCCCTTGAAATTTCGGATGAAGCTGTAAGCTAGCTCCTCCCAACTTCGGATGGACCCTGGGGATAAGCTGCTGAGCCAAACCCGCGTTGCGCCTGTCAGCTGCAACTGAAGGCATTGCATGGCGGTTTCTTTGTTACCGCCGTGAAGCTTGACGGATGACAGATGGTCGCTGAGCCAAGATTTTGGATCTTGCGTGCCGTTGAACTTTGGAGTATCCGAAGGAAGCTTGAAATTGCGTGGCATCTGTGTTCGCCGAACAGATCTGCTGAAGCATCGAGCTCCGCAGAGTTCTCCTTCATCTTCATCCATCTCGAACTCGGACGAGCATGCGCATTTGGCTCGTGCTTTGTCGATTTTGCGCTGTGTAAGCGCGTCTTTGGCGTCGTAGTCGCGTTTATGGCGATGCGAGCTCTTCTTCCTTCGAGGAAGTTCGTGCTCCTCTTCCTCTTCGGATGAAGGTGTGGGGCTCCGGTCGCGCCTGGCCGGAGCTTTCTTCTTTGGCTCCACAGGAGCGTCTTCGTGGAGCGCAGCTCCGACGAGTTCGAGTCTGGTGAGTGCGGACTTATGCATGGCTCTTTTCGGGTCCCCTTCCGGAGGTTGGTGGGCCGCGAGATACGCAGTGGCTGCCATGATCGCAGCTTGCGGTGTCTTTGGGATGATGTTGTCGTCGGCATCCATATCCATGAACGATGTGTGGAGAGTTCGGGTCACATCACGGCGCTCCTTGGGATCCATGTTCTCCACCCGCGAGCGGTGCTTGTTTCCCTGGTTTCCGTTCGTGCTAGAGCCGGGTGCCATGGCGGAGAGCGCAGCTCGTCGCGTGCTGGACTCAGAGGCTGCTTGCTTGCGTTTGTCGAGCGTCTCCTGCATCTTGACTTGCTTCTTGTGTTCCTCGATGAGGAGGTAGTGGTATGCCATCAGTAGGTCACGTGGGGAGTCCACAGGCAGGACTATGTCGCCTGCGACGGCACGGCGTGCCTGGACCCATCCTTCTTTGCTAAGTTGGATGACGTGGTCGTTGTTTTCCCCTTCGGGTGGGGGGGACTGGCTTCTTCTGTTCCCGCCGTTTCCGCCGTTTCTGTCCTGCGGGTTGGGGTTCGTGTTGGGCGGTGGGTTAGGCGTTTGCTGCTCCTGGATGACTGCGGCGCATTGGTAGCGCTCGTAGATCGGTTCGCTGCTGCCGCAGCTTTCGGATCCGGAACCGTAGGTCCCTTCATCCGAAGGTGGATCGCACAGATCGGAGTTGCAGCTGCTGCTGTCGTAGAACTCATCTGTCGATGGTGATGTGCGCAGCACGGGGTGTGGAGCCCATGAGGCGGGCCTGATTGATGGCACGGGCACCCGCTCAGGAAGGCGGAGGGTGCCAGTTTATCCCACCTGGAAGCAGAAGCTCCCGAACAAAATTTCGAGTCCGTCGCCTACGGGATCGAAATCCTTCATGGTGGCCGGCGAGTGGGCGGTGAAGTCGAAAGCGCCGAAGAGGAGGTGATTCTCCGTCGCTGCGGAGTTGTAGATCGATCGGGTCGGGACCGTCACGATCGCACAAACAGCAGCCCCGATTCCCACAGACGGCGCCAATTGACGAGGTTTCGACTCGTCAATACCCATTGTTATGGACTTGGGTTTTGGAGAAGATGGGGATGCTGGAGATCGTGGAACGGTTAACAGACAAGCAACCAGGGGACACGAGATTTACCCAGGTTCACGCCCCCGGAGGGAAAACCCTACTCCTGCTTGTCTGCTCTTGATTACGGCGGAACCGAAAGTTACAGGGTGCGCAGATTCGATCTGGCGTGAAGGTGCGTGTGCGGAAGTACGAGTCGAGAGATCTAGGACGTGCCCTCCTGGCCTTTATATAGACTTAGGCAGGTCCCGGGCATATTCCTAGTCGGTTACAAGTTCTAGGGTTTTACCCCTTTGAATTTCCTATCTATGCTAGTCTTGCTCTCCAAGGATCCGAAGGCGTCATGGGCCTTGGCCACCCGAAAATCTTCATGGGCCAGCGTATGTCTGCTGTGGGCCTTCCTTGGGCTGGACCAGGTATGCTGAAGTTACGTACCCGCAGGGTATAACCATGTCAGTGTCACAATTTAATAAGGTTTTACCCTTTTATTTTAATTAAATAAGTGACTAGAAATGCCTATGTGGCAATCTTTTATTACTTGGTCATTATGTCTGTAAGTAAACCTATATATTTTTATATATTCTGAAAGGTATGGTTAAATGTGATTTTTGAGAGTTGGAATCAACTCAAAAGCTATTATGGTTTAAATTTGAAAAATGTTTAAAGACAGAAAAGCTTCTGCCTTGTTATTTTTACTAAGGGTGATCTACAGATCCAAATGGTTTGAATCCAACGAGCTTGGATTCAGCATTTCAAGACCTTTCTAACAAAATTGGTTTCATTCAATTTGGTTCACTGGATCAACCTGGGTTGATTTTTGAAACTAGGTGCAAAAGTGTGTTTGAATGAAAATGGAAAAATCCAAATTCAAACAAATGGGCTACGCGGGAAACGATACTGGGCCAGCATGCTAAGCACATCGCTTAGCGGGCTGGTTAAGTGGCTGTCCCCACGCGTCAGTGAGACGAGGGGGTGCGAAGCGGTACGGGGCAATATGAGCCATGGGATCTGGTTCTAATCTAACGGCTGAGGGTCATCGTCGACGTTGGGCAACGCCGGCGAGATAGAAACCTAACGCGGCATATGGGGGTCGTTGGGGGCTCACCGAGGCTCACGCGAGGGTCGGCGAGGTGGGCGAACGACGAATTCGACGACGGTGAACCTCCTGGTACCAGCAGCTTCTCCTGGGGCGGCTCCAATCGCTGCCCCCTTCTTCTCCAGCAGCGGCAGGCTCCGGTGAAATTCAGGCAAAGTGCTGCTCGCCTTGCTACGGGAACGGGGTGGCACGATCAGTGAAGAGAGGGGAGTGAGATGGTGTGCTGAATTCGGCTGGGGGTGGCCTCTATTTATAGTCACGACGATGAGACCGAACGGGATGAGCAGGCGACGGTGGCGACATGGCTACGGGCTGTTAGAGGCATGGTCGGCGATCGCGATCGCTTGGTTGTCTCCTGGTGATGCTCTACGGCTTTAATGCGCTTGTAGGGGCGGTGGCAATTGTTCTGGAACACGCGATGCTCTGCGCGGAAGAGGCGGCGTCTTCGACAGCGAGCGGTGGCTGTGAGGCATGGGGCGGCGAACGAGGATGTCTGGCGGTCTCCTGGGTCGGTGGTGATCATGTATGCACGCGGCGAGGGCGGCGCGCGGTCTATGGGCGTCGATCGAGGGCGGCGCTCTGGCGCATGCTCGGCATGGTTGACAGAGGCACGGGCACGGTGTTCCTGGGTGCTCTGGTCGGTGTCTTCAAGGCAGGGTTGGTCGAGAGGGGGCGGTGAGGCATGGGTGATCTCCCAGACAAGGTTGGCATGGCTAGTTTCTCTCCTAGCTTGCTGTCTCCATTGGGGTGGCATGGTGAGCTTCGGCTGTTCACCACGGATGTCATTGCCCAGCTTACAGTGAGGCTAGTGCTTGGTTTAGCTTGCTAGATGATCTACTGAGGTTGTTGTGAGCTAGAGAGGGAACAAGTTAGGCTTCAATCACTGCTCACAATAGTGTTTAGGATTTTTATGATTTGTGTCTGCAAGGTGTTTGATGAAATGGCCACAAGAATTCAAGTTTTGAATTTTGAAAAGATTTTTGGTGGGTGTGCTAGGTTGGTGTTGGTGAGTCTGCAGATGCTTGGGTTTTGAAAGTTGAGCTTGTTTGAGTGGTTTTTGAAAAAGGGGTATCTTCCCATATGATAAAGATTCAATTTTGAACTGTCCTTTAAACCTTGCATTTGAAAGTTTCTGGATGATCACAAGGTGGGCCTTGATACTTTGTTATGAGTACAATCAAGGGGTGTAAAGATCCAAACAAGTTTCTGTTAAATTCTGAAAGTTTGAGACAGCCAAAGTAGGCATGGGAGTTAAATTGGTCAAAATGACCATTCACTCATTTAGCTTTGTTTTGATTTATTTGTATTTGGGAAAAGTTTGGGAATTGTTTAGATGATGTTTATTTCACCTAAGCATCCATTTACAAGCAAAGAAACACACAAACAAGGTGGTTCAAAAGAATTCAAATTGGAATGCATACACACATGCATGCTTTCTCATTTTTATTTAGAAAAGTTTTTGTTAACCCTAATTTTGATGATTAGAGTTTGATGATCCATGTTTAGTATTTTTGAGATGTTACAAACCTTCCCCCCTTAAACAAAATCGCGTCCTGAGATTTGAAAAAGGACAAAAAAGATTACCTAGGATTTGAAGAGATCGGGAAACTCCGTCCTGATGTGATCTTCGCGCTCCTAGGTAGCTTCCTCTTCTGTGTGGTTGCTCCACTGAATCTTGATAAACTTGATGCTTCGGGTTGGGGTAGTTCTGAAAGATTCTTCCAAAACACGGATGGGTACTTCGGGATATGTTAGGTCATCGTTGATCTCTATGGTCCGGTGATCGATATTCTTGAACACTTCAGTCTTCTCTGGGACTTCGAGACACTTGCGAAGTAACGAGATATGGAACACATTGTGCACGGCTGACATCTCTTCGGGTAGTTCCAATTGATACGACACTTCTCCTCGACGGTTCAGAATCTTGAAGGGTCTGATATATCTGGGGGCTAACTTTCCTTTGAGTTGGAAACGCTGCATTCCCTTCAATGGAGACACCTTCAGATAAACAAAATCTCCTATGTTGAAGGCGAGGTCTCGACGTCTCTTGTCGGTGTAACTCTTCTGTCTGGACTGGGCTGTCTTGAGATGCTCACGAATCTTGTGAACCTTCTCTTCTGCTTCTCGTAGGATGTCAGGTCCGAAAATCTGATTCTCTCCTACTTCTGACCAGTTCAAAGGGGTGCGACACTTTCTTCCGTACATGAATTCAAATGGGGCCCTTTTCAAACTGGCTTGGTAACTGTTGTTGTATGAAAATTCTGCAAACGGCAGACAGTCTTCCCACTTAGATCCATATTCTAACACACATGCTCTCAGCATATCTTCGAGTATTTGGTTTACTCGCTCCGTTTGTCCATCGGTCTGAGGGTGATACGCGGTACTGAAATATAGGCGAGTTCCTAAACCTTCTTGGACTTTCTTCCAGAATCTCGAGGTAAACTGAGTTCCTCGATCCGATACGATGTTCTTTGGGACTCCATGCAAACTAACTATCCTAGCGATGTATAACTCCGCTAGCTTCGAACTCTGATATGTGGTCTTGACGGGTAAGAAATGGGCAACTTTGGACAATCGGTCCACTATGACCCAGATAGAGTCATTTCCCTTACTAGAAGTAGGCAATCCGGTGATAAAGTCCATTCCAACGGAATCCCATTTCCATTCCGGAATCTGCAATGGTTGCAACAATCCACCGGGTCTTTGATGTCCTACCTTGACTCGCTGACATATATCACACTTGGCGATATAGCTTCCAATTTCTCTCTTCATCTTATGCCACCAAAATTGCTCTTTCAAATCTTGATACATCTTAGTTCCTCCGAGGTGGATAGAATAAAGAGTATCATGAGCCTCCTTCAAAATAACTTCTTTCAACTCAGAATTTGCTGGTACACAAAGGCGTCCTTTGTACCACAGAACTCCTTCTTCGTCTTCTGTGAATCCAGGTACTTTGCCTGTACCGATACGACGCTTAATTCCGTCGATACTAGCATTTCCCTTCTGTGCCTATTTGATCTGACTGATCAAAATGGGCTGGAGTTCTATGCTAGCCAAAAATCTTCACTCACTAATTCCATTCAAAAAATCTTCCATCTCTTTATGCAAGCTTGGTTGCTCCTTCAAGATCATGGAGTTCAAGCGGCACGGCAATCTGCTAAGGGCATCTGCTACCACATTGGCTTTACCAGGGTGATAGTGAATGTCCAGATCGTAATCCTTGATTAGCTCAATCCATCTTCTCTGTCTCATATTCAGCTCCTTCTGAGTGAATATATACTTCAGACTCTTGTGATCCGAATAAATCTCACAACGGTTTCCCATGAGGTAATGTCTCCACGTCTTCAGGGCTAGAACTACGGCTGCAAGTTCGAGGTCATCGGTTGGGTAATTTTGCTCATGTTGCTCCAGTTGTCGAGATAGATAAGATATAATTTTGCCTTCCTGCATTAGCACACATCTGAGGCCGATCTTGGATGCATCACAATACACATCGAAGGGCTTCATGATATCCGTCATGATCAAGATTGGGGCTGAAATCAATCTCCTCTTGAGTTCTTGAAAACTCACTTCACATTTGTCTGTCCATTCAAACTTCTTGTCCTTCTTCAGCAATTGGGTCATGGGTCTGGCAATACTCGAGAATCCTTCTACGAACTTGCGGTAGTATCCCGCCAATCCGAGAAATGCACGAACTTGGGTTTGAGTGGTTGGGGCTTGCCAATCTTCAACATCTTTCACTTTTGTAGGGTCAACGGCAATTCCTCCGGCTGATACAATGTGACCAAGGAATCCTACCTCCTGTAACCAGAATTCACATTTGCTAAATTTTGCATACAGCCGATGCTCTCTAAGGGTTCCAAGAATGGTCCTTAGGTGTAGCTCATGTTCTTCTTCTGATTTGGAATAAATCAGAATGTCATCGATGAAAACAACGGCAAACTTATCCAGGAAGTCCATAAAAATCTTATCAATGAGATTCATGAAATAAGTGGGGGCATTGGTTAATCCAAAAGACATGACTGTATACTCGTATAATCCATAACGGGTGGTAAAGGCAGTCTTGGGAATATCCTCTGCACGAATTTTGAGTTGATGATAGCCAGTTCTAAGATCAATCTTAGAAAACACTTTGGCACCGGTCAACTAATCAAACAAATATTCTATCTTGGGCAAAGGGTATTTGTTCTTGATGGTGACATCATTCAACTTTCGATAATCCGTACACAAACGGTTACCTCCATCTTTCTTGTCCACAAACAAGACAGGTGACCTCCATGGTGATGCACTTGGTTGAATCAATCCAATTTCCAACATGGCATCCAGTTGCTTCTTCAGTTCCTCTAGTTCCGACGGGTTCATACTATATGGTCTCTGGGCTATGGGTCCAGTTCCGGGGATTAGTTCGATGATAAACTCGTGAAGGGAATATGCCCTGAGAGGCAATAATAAAGTGTTTATTATGTGTATTCCAAGTATATGATAGATGTTTATTTTGCATGCTATAATTGTATTAATACGGAAACGTTAATACATGTGTGTTTAATAAACAAACAGAAAGTTCCTAGTTATGCCTCTCTCATAAACTAGCTCGTTGATTAACAAGATGATCAAGGTTTCCTGATCATGGACATTGGATGTTGTTAATAACGGGATCACAACATTAGTGTAATGATGTGATGAACATTCATCCGAAGTATAGCATTACGATCAAAGTCATTGAGTTTATATTGCTATAACAACTTACGAAGTGATCCTAATCCTTAGACCATGAGATCATGTCAATCACTAACACCGGAAGAGTTTCTTGATAACATCAAACGTCACACCGTAACATGGTGATTATAAAGATGGATTCAGAACTAATAAAGTGTTATGTTGAGGCTCATGGACCGAGAGTGGAATTTGTTCATCCCGATGACGGATAGATATACTCTGGGCCCTCTCGGTGATATCACATTGATTAGCTTGCAAGCAAGTGATTGGATCACTAGAATGTTATATCACGGGAACGAGAAAAGAGTGCATGTCGGTAACGAGATCAAACTAGGTATGGAGATACCGATGATCGAATCTCGGACATGTAATATATCGTGAAACAAAGGGATTAAGATACTAGCGTAAAAGGTTCCGACGATCACAAGAAAGTCATCGTTGAATGTGTGGGAGTCAGTATGGGTCTCCAGATCCCGCTTCTGATTATTGATCCGAGAGGGGTCTCGATCATGTCCGCATTATTCACGAACCGTAGGGTGAAGCACTTAAGAGACACCGACATCCAATTGGAGCAAAAGTTTCATGCCGAAAGAATGAACAAGCGCAGGAATTTATTTCACTAGATACCGAAACAGGTTTTCGGGTGAAATTACATAAAGTGGTTATGCATGTGAAATGGAATTCTAGCAAGGGGTTATTTGTGAATGTTTGTCATTAAAGTAATTGACAAAATTCTGAATAAAATAAAAGAGTTTTATTTAATGAGAGTTTGCATTAAATTTGGTGGAAATTTAATGGGAATTTGAGTGGACTTTTGAGTGGAAGGAATTTAAAGGAGATTTGTGAGTGGAGTGTCCACCCACATGAAGAGGGGAGGGCAAGGGGGCAGCCCCATGCACCGGCAACCCCCTTGGGGTTCCCCCCTCCTCCTATAAAAGGAGCACCCCTCCTCACTTGTCTCTCACACCTCCTCGTGAAGGATCTCTCTCCCCCTCTAGAATTTATCCCCCATGGTCTCGGACTAGCGAGATACATGTTCCCGGTGGCTATTAGGCAAGAAAGAGTTGTGCTTCCGCTGCATCGCTGGAGCAAAGAGGCGGAGGTTGCTCGGTGCCTCGAACGTGTGTGCGAGCACGGATGCGCTGCTGATTTGCGGCGCTAGGACTTCCTCTCGATCTTGAGATCGGCAAGAGATCGTCTACATCAACCACGAGTTGAACTCGTTAAGCTTTGTCGGTCTTCAAGGGTATGTTCTCTACGGTTATACATCCGCCCGTTGTTTGTATCTAGTAGATAGATCTTGGTACGTAGTTCCCATCATAGGAAAAATTTTGTTTTCTATGCTGCGAACCCTTCAGTGGTATCAGAGCCGGATCTATGCGTAGATACTTTACACGGGTAGTACACATATGAGTATGTGGGCGATGATGATCATGTTGTTGCTCCTTTGTTGTAATTTTGGATATTGGTGGCATAGTGGGATGAAGCGGCCCGGACAAACTTTACATGTCCTCGCACATGAGACCTGTTCCACGCTTGACATGCAACTAGTTTGCATAAGTGGCTAGCGGGTGTCTATCTCTCCTACTATAGTCAATATCTATTTTTCAAGCGAGTTGTCAACAATTTGATTATCCTTGTTGTGGTTCATGTTCGTAGGTAAGAACGGTTCTATCTCGAAAGCCCTAAGCCACGTAAAACTTGCAATGGATAAATTAGAGGCGTCTAGTTTAGATTGTTGCTGGGCTAGTGTTATGATATGGTAGTGTTGTAAGTAGAAGTATGAGATGATACTCTTACAACACACATAGCGTGTAAACTCCATAGACCTTGGATTTACACATATAGGTATGATCGTGATCATACCACGGTGCACATGATAGAGATCATCTGCGGGAACCATATCATTTCACTAATAAACATATGATGTTTGCTAGCATCTTATATTGCTTGTTTAGCGCTTTGTTAGCATAATAAGATGATCCCTCATTTAAATATCAAGATAAGAATGTGTTCTTCCTTTAGTATGCACCGATTATGTTTCGTTGCTCCAAGACATCACGTGATGATCGGGTGTTCTTGGATCCACGACCATATTTCGGGTGTAAAACAGTTACACACGCGAATACTAAGGTTCTAACTTGGCGATCCTAGCATGTATAGACATGGCCTCGGAACACGGACCGAAAGGTTAAGCATGAGTCATATAGTTGATATGATGCCCATTTGATGCTCGCCTTTGAAGCTATACCGACTCACATGATGATCGGACTTGGTATAGTGGATTTGGTTCATGTAATCACCAAAAAGGCACGAGGGATGTCGTTTTTGAGTGGGAGTTCATTCATAATATGGATTAGTTGAACTCAATCTATCATACACTTAGTCTAAACTTTACAAATTCTGTTGTAGATGGCACCACCTGCTTTTAATTTCAATGTGTTCATGGAGAAAGAGAAACTAGCAACGAACGGTAGCAACTTTACCGAATGGGCCATGAATTTGAGGATTCTCCTCTCTGCTGCACAAAAGCAATATGTGCTAGAAGCGCCGTTAGGCCCCCCACCTTTAGATGATGCCCCTGACGAGGAGAAGAATGTCTATCAGACTCGTCAGGAGGACCACAACTTAGTTCATTGCGGCATATTGTATGGGCTAGAGCCAGAAATTCGAAAGCGTTTCGAAAATGGCAATGCTTTTGATACAATGGGTGAGTTGAAAATGATTTTCGACACACATGCTGCTGTAGAGAGCTACAATGCTTTAGAAAAGTTCTTTAGCTGCATGATGGAAGAGCACAGCTCCGTTAGTGAGCATGTACTCAAGATGTCGGGTTACGCCGATAAGCTTGTGTCCTTGGGAATATCGATTCCCATTGACTTAGGCATCCATCGTGTTCTGCAGTCTCTGCCACCTAGCTATAAGAGCTTCGTGATGAACTATAACATGCAAGGCATGAAGAAGTCTCTCCTCAAGCTTCTGTCAATGCTTAAAACTGCAGAAGTGGAGATCAAAAAGGAACATCAAGTGTTGATGATCAATAGGAACACTGGTTTCAAGAAAGACAAGAAAGGAAAACGGAAGGGAAATAAGGGCGGCAAGCCTCTTGCCGTGCTTGAAAAGAAACCTCGAGTTGGACCTAAAAGTCTGATTCCGAGTGCTACTATTGTAAGGGGACTGGCCACTGGAAGCGCAACTGCCCCAAGTATCTGGCAGACAAGAAGGCCGGCAAGGAGAACAAAGGTATATATGATATACATGTTATTGATGTGTACTTGACTAGTGCTCGCAGTAGCACCTGGGTATTTGATACCGGTTCAGTTGCTAATATTTGTAACTCGAATCAGGGGCTGCGGAACAAGCGACCGCTAGCAAGGGGTGAGGTCAAGATGTGTGTCGGCAATGGATCAAGCGTTGATGTGATCGTCGTCGGAACGCTGCCTCTCCACTTGCCGTCGGGATTAGTTATAAACTTGAATAAATGTTATATGGTGCCTGCACTGAGCATGAACATTGTATCTGGATCGTGTTTGATGCGAAGTGGTTATTCATTTAAATCCGAGAACAATGGTTGTTCCATTTATATGAATGAAATCTTTTATGGTCATGCACCGATGATGAATGGTTTATTTCTATTAGATCTCGATGATAATGTTACACATATTCATAATGTTGATGCTAAAAGGATTAAACTAAATGATGATATATCCGCATATATGTGGCACTGCCGTCTAGGTCATATTGGCGTTAAACGCATGAAGAAGCTCCATTCGGATGGACTTTTGGAATCACTTGATTTTGAATCATTTGATACATGTGAGCCATGCCTTATGGGCAAGATGACTAGAACGCCGTTTTCCGGTTCAATGGAACGGGCGACAGATTTATTGGAAATCATACATTCTGATGTATGTGGTCCAATGAGTGTGTCGGCGCGAGGTGGATATCGTTATTTTGTTACTTTCACGGATGATTTGAGTAGATACGGTTATATCTACTTGATGAAACACAAGTCTAAAACCTTTGAAAAGTTCAAGGAATTTCAGAATGAAGTGGAAAATCATCGTAATAGAAAGATCAAATTTCTACGGTCCGACCGTGGAGGTGAGTATCTAAGTTACGAGTTTAGCACTCACATGAAAGAGTGTGGAATTGTTTCACAACTCACACCTGCCGGAACACCACAGTGAAATGGTGTGTCGGAACGTCGTAATCGTACTTTATTAGATATGGTTCGATCTATGATGTCTCTGACAGACTTGCCGTTGTCATTTTGGGGTTATGCACTAGAAACTGCTGCATTCACTTTAAATCAGGCACCATCTAAATCCGTTGAAAAGACACCGTATGAATTGTGGTTTGGAAACAAACCTAAGCTGTCATTTCTTAAAGTTTGGGGATGCGATGTTTATGTGAAGAAACTTCAACTGGATAAACTCGAACCCAAAGCGGAAAAATGTGTCTTCATAGGATACCCTAAGGAAACTATTGGGTATTCCTTCTATCACAGATCCGAGGGCAAGGTTTTTGTTGCCAAGAATGGATCCTTTCTAGAGAAAGAGTTTCTCGCGAAAGGTGTGAGTAGTCGGAAGGTAGAACTCGAAGAGGTTATTGAACCTTCTCTTCAAAGTATGGCGAGTAGCGCAGCGCCGGAAGTTGTTCCGGAGTTGGCCCCACCTGTTGAAGAGGGAACTAATGATAATGATCATGAAACTCTGAAAGAGAGTACTACCGAACCTCGCAGGTCAAACAGGACGCGTGCAGCTCCCGAGCTGTACGGAAATCCTGTCATGAATTTCATGGTTGATGAAAATGATGACCCTGCGACGTATGAAGAAGCGATGATGAGCCCGGATTCCAACAAATGGTTAGAATCCATGAAATCCGAGATGGAATCCATGTATGAAAATCAAGTTTGGAACTTGGTGGAATTACCTCACGACCGAAAGGCCGTGGAGAACAAATGGATTTTCAAAAGGAAAACTGATGCTGATGGTAATGTGACCATCTATAAAGCTCGACTTGTCGCAAAGGGGTTTCGACAAATTCAAGGAGTTGACTACGATGAGACATTCTCTCCCGTAGCGATGCTAAAGTCAGTTAGGATTATGTTAGAAATTGCTGCATATTTCGATTATGAGATATGGCAGATGGATGTAAAAACCGCGTTTCTCAATGGTAATATTGAGGAAGAGTTGTATATGATACAACCAAAGGGTTTTGTCGATCCTAAGGATGCTAACAAGGTGTGCAAGCTTCAGCGATCCATCTATGGATTGAAGCAAGCATCACGAAGTTGGAATCTCCGCTTTGATGAGGTGATCAAAGAGTTTGGATTTGTCCAAACTTATGGAGAAGCTTGTATTTACAAGAAAGTGAGTGGGAGCAATGTGGCATTTCTGATATTATATGTGGATGACATATTATTGATCGGAAATGATATAGATCTTTTAAACAGTGTTAAAAGTTATCTAAACAGCAAATTTTCAATGAAGGACCTAGGTGAAGCGTCATACATATTAGGCATAAAGATCTATAGAGATAGATCTAGGCGCCTAATAGGGCTATCGCAAAGTACATACCTTGATAAGATTTTAAAGAAGTTTAAAATGGATGGAAGTAAGAAGGGGTTCTTACCTATGTTGCAAGGCAAGACATTGAGTAAGACTCAAAGTCCGGCTTTGGCAGAAGAAAGAGAGATAATGGACAAAGTCCCCTATGCTTCAGCCATAGGCTCTATAATGTACGACATGCTATGTACAAGACCGGACGTGGCACATGCTATTAGTTTGACTAGTAGGTACCAATCGGATCCAGGTTCGGAACACTGGATAGCGGTCAAGAATATCCTTAAGTACTTACGAAGAACTAAGGATATGTTTCTTGTATACGGAGGTGAAGAAGAGCTCGTCGCTAAGTGTTATGTTGACGCTAGCTTTGACACCGATCCGGATGACTCTAAGTCTCAATCCGGATACGTTTTTCTCATGAATGGCGGAGCGGTTAGTTGGAGGAGCTCCAAACAACCTGTGGTAGCGGGATCAACAACAGAGGCCGAATATGTTGCTGCTTCAGAAGCGGCTCAGGAAGCAGTTTGGATGAAGGAGTTCATATCCGAACTAGGAGTGGTGGCAAACGCGTTGGACCCAATGGTGATCTATTGTGACAACAATGGTGCCATTGCCAATGCCAAAGAGCCAAGGTCTCACAAGCATTCCAAGCATATTAAGCGCCGGTTTCACTCCATCCGCGAGCATGTCAAGGATGGAGATATAAAGATTTGTAAAGTACATACGGATCTCAATGTAGCAGATCCGTTGACTAAAACTCTCCCTAGAGCAAAACATGATCAACACCAGAACTCAATGGGTGTTAGATTTATCACTATGTAACTAGATTATTGTCTCTAGTGCAAGTGGGAGACTGAAGGGAATATGCCCTGAGAGGCAATAATGAAGTGTTTATTATGTGTATTCCAAGTATATGATAGATGTTTATTTTGCATGCTATAATTGTATTAATACGGAAACGTTAATACATGTGTGTTTAATAAACAAACAGAAAGTTCCTAGTTATGCCTCTCTCATAAACTAGCTCGTTGATTAACAAGATGATCAAGGTTTCCTGATCATGGACATTGGATGTTGTTAATAACGGGATCACAACATTAGTGTAATGATGTGATGAACATTCATCCGAAGTATAGCATTACGATCAAAGTCATTGAGTTTATATTGCTATAACAACTTACGAAGTGATCCTAATCCTTAGACCATGAGATCATGTCAATCACTAACACCGGAAGAGTTTCTTGATAACATCAAACGTCACACCATAATAGGGTGATTATAAATATGGATTCAGAACTAATAAAGTGCTATGTTGAGGCTCATGGATCGAGAGTGGAATTTGTTCATCCCGATGACGGATAGATATACTCTGGGCCCTCTCGGTGATATCACATTGATTAGCTTGCAAGCAAGTGATTTGATCACTAGAATGTTATATCACGGGAACGAGAAAAGAGTGCATGTCGGTAACGAGATCAAACTAGGTATGGAGATACCGATGATCGAATCTCGGACATGTAATATATCGTGAAACAAAGGGATTAAGATACTAGCGTAAAAGGTTCCGACGATCACAAGAAAGTCATCGTTGAATGTGTGGGAGTCAGTATGGGTCTCCAAATCCCGCTTCTGATTATTGATCCGAGAGGGGTCTCGATCATGTCCGCATTATTCACGAACTGTAGGGTGAAGCACTTAAGAGACACCGACATCCAATTGGAGCAAAAGTTTCATGCCGAAAGAATGAACAAGCGCAGGAATTTATTTCACTAGATACCGAAACAGGTTTTCGGGTGAAATTGCATAAAGTGGTTATGCATGTGAAATGGAATTCTAGAAAGGGGTTATTTGTGAATGTTTGTCATTAAAGTAATTGACAAAATTCTGAATAAAATAAAAGAGTTTTATTTAATGAGAGTTTGCATTAAATTTGGTGGAAATTTAATGGGAATTTGAGTGGACTTTTGAGTGGAGGGAATTTAAAGGAGATTTGTGAGTGGAGTGTCGACCCACATGAAGAGGGGAGGGCAAGGGGGCAGCCCCATGCGCCGGCCACCCCCTTGGGGTTCCCCCCTCCTCCTATAAAAGGAGCCCCCCTCCTCACTTGTCTCTCACACCTCCTCGTGAAGGATCTCTCTCCCCCTCTAGAATTTATCCCCCATGGTCTCGGACTAGCGAGATACATGTTCCCGGTGGCTATTCGGCAAGAAAGAGTTGTGCTTCCGCTGCATCGCTGGAGTGAGGAGGCGGAGGTTGCTCGGTGCCTCGAATGTGTGTGCGAGCACGGATGCGCTGCTGATTTGCGGTGCTAGGACTTCCTCTCGATCTTGAGATCGGCAAGAGATCGTCTACATCAACCACGAGTTGAACTCGTTAAGCTTTGTCGGTCTTCAAGAGTATGTTCTCTACGGATATACATCCGCCCGTTGTTTGTATCTAGTAGATAGATCTTGGTACGTAGTTCCCATCGTAGGAAAATTTTTGTTTTCTATGCTGCGAACCCTATAACTCGATATCCCGATTTGGGGGCATACCGGGCAAAATATCTGGAAATACATCGGGGTATTCACAGACTATCTGGACTTGGTCAATGGTAGGTTGGGCTATACTCTTGTTGCACTTGAATTGGCGAGGTAAGGTTTCAGATATATGCTCGACTGATATTCCGGCTGTACTGGTCATGGTTATGGCTTTCTTGGCACAGTCAATCAATCTTTTATGTTTGGACATCCAATCCATTCCTAGTACTACTTCCAAACCTTTAGTTCCGAGTACTATCAGATTAGCATAAAAATCTATGCCATGGATTCGGATAGGGACGGCTTTGCAAATTTGCCTAGCCTTGGTGGTTGATCCGGGAATTTGAACAATCATAACATGCTTCAGTTTGGTTGGTTGAATTTTACTAGTGCATGCAAATTCTTCGGTGACAAATGAGTGCGATGCACCAGAATCAAACAACACTCTTGCAAGTACTGAATTAACATAAAACATACGCAGCACGACGGCTGGCGCTTCCTGAGCTTCTTCAGCATGCATGAGAAAAAGACGGCCATTGCGGTTGAGCGAATTCCCTGGGGCAAACCTTCTTCCGGGCTGAACACGACGCTGCTGCTGAGCTGGGGCATTGGCATTGGGTGCTGCGGCATTCTTCTTGTTGGGGCACTCTTTGGAGTAGTGACCCTTATTTCCACAGTCATAACAAGTCACTTGCGACTTGTCCTTTGCTGCTATAGGCACCGCATTGCTTCCAGTCCTCGGGGCAGTGTTGGTTTTGGCGGTAGCATTGTGGTTATTGAACTTGGGTGGGGCACGGTTGAAATTGCTGGAGTTGCCGGGGTTGTTGTGATTGCCTCCGGTCCTAGGGTTTCCACGGTTGGGATAGGTGGGATGGTTCATCGGGGGTCTGTTTGTTCTTGGGGCGAATCCTGGAGATGGGTTAGGGCGATACTTTGGGGTCTGATGGGTTCCTGGCTGATGCATCATGCGACGCTTGCGGTTCTCATTGGCTTGGTTGATCTTGCCTTCCATCTGGATAGCAGAGTCCACAAGGGATTCAATATCAGCAAAGGGGATATTGACTAACACAGTCTACATCTCATCGTGTAGACCATTCAGGAATCTTTCTTTCTTCTTGGCTTCGATGTCAATCTCACCGGGGCATACCTAGCTAATGACAAGAATTTGTCACGGTATTCCACTACAGTCATCCTTCCTTGCTTCAGTTCTCTAAACTCGTCTCTCATCCTCTTGATCAAACCCGGTGGCACATGGGTTCTGCTGAACTTGACCTTGAATTCTTCCCAGGTCATCATCTGGCCTCCGGTCATTGCACGAACACTGTTCCACCATGCTCTGGCATCTCCGGCTAGATAGTGGGTGGCGAACAGAACTTTCTCGTTCGCTTCCACTCTGGCGAATTCTAGGTTATTTTCCATGGTTTGCAGCCAATCGTCGACATCTAGGGGCTCTTCTGACTTAGTGAAAACAGGTGGGTTGGTATTCTGGAAATTCTTGAGCTTAGATCCATGGTTGTCCTGATTTCTGTGGCCTTGATTGTTGTGGGCAAGCTAAGTTATCTGTTGTAGGGTGGCTAGATTGGCTTGACGTTCCGCTCCTTCAGCTTCGCGGTCTGAAACCAGCATTTGCAGGATCTGCAACATTGGGTCCGGGGATGAACCACTTCCTCTGCGTGGCATCTGAAGATTGAGATAGATCATGAGAAAAGAGGGAAATTTCTAAGGTTTTGGGACTTTGAAAAGTTTTTAAAGTTTGACTCAGATTTGCTAGCACTTGATTTTCATTCATTCAGTCATAGCACACAATAAAACACACACCACAAAACAAGAAAAACAGATGGTTTTAAGAACCATTCTGAAATCTATGATACATTGGGACCGAATACTACTCACTACGCTAGTGCTCAAGTGCTATTACTCCTCGGAATCTGTGGCTTCATCATCTTCATCATCATCGATGAAGGCAAAATCATCCTCATCGGTGAAGAAATCCATAGCCTGATCCTCCAGAAAATCATCATCATCACTGAGATAGGAGTAGGGGTCTCCACGAAGATCCTCTCCTGCATTCTCCCTTTCCTCCAACTGCATGTCTCTCTCGTGGATGGTCTCCTCCAAAGATGAGATACGGTGGCGAAGACAGGCAATGATGCGCTCCTTCTTGTCGAGCTGACGGCGGCAAGACTTGCGATCCTTTTCCAGCATGGCGATGGTTTGGTCCTTCGTCTTGATGATGGCAGACTTGTGGTTGGAGTAGTCATGGTTGTTATCCAACTCCTGCTGACGATCGTACATCATGAAGCTAAGGTGGTCCAATTGAGTCTTCAGCTCAGGGTGGTATGGTGCTTCCAGTGGTTGTCCATTTGCATCACGCCTTGGGCAAAACTCAAAGCGGGTTCCCTTGATCTGATTGATAATTTGCCCACACAGGCGGAAAAGAGCTTCCTTCATTGCCCTGGCAAGTCCATCGAGACAGTTGTTTTCTCATAAGGTAAACTGAATTATCTCAGTAGTGGGAGGTTCAATCTTTCCTCGGAGACTTGCAACAATTAGCCACTTCAGATCTTCTCCTCCTTGATCATTAAGCTGAGCTCCGAAGAACTCGGGGTGCGGACGCTCCAGAAGTTCCGAAAGTTGGTCCAAATCCCTCTCAAAGATAAGGTCTCCTCCATTCCCCAACTAATAAAACTTTTTGTACTTCATGTCCATCTATAAGAATATAGGATGAGTAAGTTAGTAGAGTGATCAAGTGTGTCAAAATTTTATGTATTTTGCAAGAGTTTTTGAGGAACGTGAATTTTCATGAAAGAATCAAAGTGATAAGAATGGGAATAATTTTTTGTAAATATTTGTTTTCTCTGGTTTTGAAACTAAGTTTTTGGATTCAAACGTCCAGTCTAACTAGGGTCTCCTATGGTCAGGATGGCTCTGATACCAACTTGTCAACACCTGGTTTTTTAATCCCAGATGCCTGTTATGCCATACATCGCAATCCTAGGATTACCATTTTTGCGAGACATAACAGAATTGGATACCACAGTACATCATCCATTATAAACCATACATAAGGTCTTACACAAATAAGGATCTCATGATCCAGTTCTTAATACAACTTCAAGCAGCGGAATACGTAATAATAACGGTAGCGTAGGCGAAGCTCCATCTTCTGGGTCACAGGCAATGCTGACGATGGGAGATGATCCTAGTTGTCGTAACCTTCCTGTGGTCCATCCTCCAGGTACTCCTCTTTATAGTCTGGCCACGGGAATAGCCAGGGACAAAGCCATGAGTACTCTTTAAGTACTCGCAAACTAATACTAACAAGTGAAAGGGGTTTTTGATAATAGGACACTAGGCTCTAGGGTTGTTTTACAAGAAGCCAGATTTATCTCTACTAAGTTCAGAAGAAAGAGAGCTAGTTGAAGTTATAACACCTAAGTGGGAACTTGTATTTCATATCACAACCCTATTGTGGTCAAGTCAAAAGTCTCAATTCCTTTCACAAGTCTTTTTGAAAACATCTGACGGAGGAACAGTATGGCCACTCCAATTGTCCATAACCACGGACGCGGCTATTCGAATAGTTTGACACTCTGCAGAGATTGTACACTTTCACCACAACAATTCGATACATCCGTCAGGAACAAATCCTGAATTCACCATACTCAGTATGCGGGTAATCAATCCTAACCTTTCAATTACACTCCCTAGTATAAGCACCTCTCCTGTGAGTTTGGCCTCCCAACCATGACCAACTGTCATCTTGGGTACTGCACAGGTGGACAATCTTCACAAGGTAGCCTCAGCTCAGACCTTGGCCGTGAGGGAACCAATACTAAGGTATATAAGTTTCCAGTCAAGCCCTACCCAATCTTCGGGTATTGTGGTTGTACGGTAAAAATTGGAATGGTATCGCATCCAGACAACCATCAATTTATAAAGGGCTAAGGCTCATGCCTCAACATTTTCATCACCAAAATCATCTGGTGTTTGGAAACACATGTGAAAATATCTCAGTAGAATGATCCATCATTCTAAGGTTTTCATAACCATTTTCACCAAGTATTCCCATCTAAAGTTGATCAAGTTTTATGCTTAGCACTAGCATCTATAGGTGGGGGTGAGTACTAAAGAGGGGTGGTAAACAAGGGGTGTTCTACCTAAATTCAACCTCATGCCTTAGGGTGACATCAAGATTATCTAGCTTAGGCAAAATTTTATGCTCTTTATGCAACCTTCCAAATATTTTCCTAGAATCTACAAGTTACTTTAGTAAACTCTAAGTTAAAGCTTTGATAAAGAAATAAAGTAGAAAGCTTGCAAATAAAACTAGGATTGGGTTTCAGGTGGGTATAAACACATATGCTTAAGGCATATAGTTGGCATGGTAACAAGTAAGTGTTTGTTTGCATCAGTAGAGTATCTTGCAAGTGTTAGCTTGCACATTCAACTAGTAGTATTAGGCTTGCCTTGTGCAGAGCAGTGGTTGAAGTTCTCCTCGGCTTCTTCTTCGTAGTATCCTCCTTCCTCCTCGTATCCTTGGTCGGTACTAGCGTCTATAAATAAATATGATGTACACAATCACCAAACAATACTTAATTACTTGCAATCATCACACAAAAGGGTCCTATAGATGATCTAACATCATCACTAACATTACAAGATTAAAGCTTGGTTCAATTCCTTTTATTTTTAGAAAAGTAATTTCTACTCATTGAAAAACTACTTAAGATTTAATATTCTCCAAACCAAACATGGGATCATGTTGACACATGTAATCACCACATATTTTAGTCCATGGGAATGTGATTTAAAGTGGTGTCACAATTTAGTAAGGTTTTACCCTTTTATTTTAATTAAATAAGTGACTAGAAATGCCTATGTGGCAATATTTTATTACTTGGTCATTATGTCTGTAAGTAAACCTATATATTTTTATATATTCTGAAAGGTATGGTTAAATGTGATTTTTGAGAGTTGGAATCAACTCAAAATCTATTATGGTTTAAATTTGAAAAAAGTTTGAAGACAGAAAAGCTTCTGCCTTGTTATTTTTACTAAGGGTGATCTACAGATCCAAATGGTTTGAATCCAACGAGCTTGGATTCAGCATTTCAAGAACTTTCTAACAAACTTGGTTTCATTCAATTTGGTTCATTCGATTAACCTGGGTTGATTTTTGAAACTAGGTGCAGAAGTGTGTTTGAATGAAAATGGAAAATTCCAAATTCAAACAAATGGGCTGCGCGGGAAACGATACTGGGCCGGCATGCTAAGCATAGCGCTTACGCGGGCTGGTTAAGTGGTTGTCCCCATGCGTCAGTGAGACGAGGGGGTGTGAAGCGGTACGGGGCAATATGAGCTGTGGGATCTGGTTCTAATCTAACGGCTGAGGGTCATCGTCGATGTTGGGCAACGCCAACGAGACAGAAACCTAACGCGGCAGATGGGGGTCGTTGGGGGCTCACCGGGGCTCACACGAGGGTCGGCAAGGCGGGCGAACGATGAAGTCGACGACGGCGAACCTCCTGGTACCGGCAGCTTCTCCTAGGGCGGCTCAAATCGCTGGCCCCCTTCTTCTCCAGCAGCGGCAGGCTTCGGTGAAATTCCAGCGAAGTGCTGCTCGCCTTGCTCCGGGAACGGGGTGGCACGATCAGTGAAGAGAGAGGAGTGAGATGGTGTGCTCAATTCGGCTGGGGGTGGCCTCTATTTATAGTCGCGACGACGAGACCAAACGGGATGGGCAGGCGACGGTGGCGACATGGCTACGGGTTGTTAGAGGCATGGCCGGCGATGGCGATCGCTTGGTGGTCTCCTGGCGATGCTCTACGGCTTTAATGCGCTTGTAGGGGCGGTGGCAATTGGTCTGGAACACGCGATGCTCTGCGCGGAAGAGGCGGCGTCTTCGACGGCGAGCGGTGGCTGTGAGGCATGGGGCGGCGAACGAGGATGTCTGGCGGTCTCCTGGGTCGATGGTGATCATGTATGCACGCGGCAAGGGCGGCGCGCGGTCTGTGGGCGTCGATCGAGGGCGACGCTCTGGCGCATCCTCGGCATGGTTGACAGAGGCACGGGCGCGGCATTCCTGGGTGCTCTGGTCGGTGTCTTCGAGGCAGGGCTGGTCGAGAGGGGGCGGTGAGGCGTGGGTGATCTCCCAGACAAGGTTGGCATGGCTAGTTTCTCTCCTAGCTTGCTGTCTCCACTGGGGTGGCATGGTGAGCTTCGGCTGTTCACCATTGTTGTCATTGCCCAGCTTACAGTGAGGCTAGTGCTTGGTTTAGCTTGCTAGACAATCTACTGAGGTTGTTGTGAGCTAGAGAGGGAACAAGTTAGGCTTCAATCACTGCTCACAATAGTGTTTAGGATTTTGATGTTTTGTGTCTGCAAGGTGTTTGATGAAATGGCCGCAAGAATTCAAGTTTTGAATTTTGAAAAGATTTTTGGTGGGTGTGCTAGGTTGGTGATGGTGAGTCTGCAGATGCTTGGGTTTTGAAAGTTGAGCTTGTTTGAGTGGTTTTTGAAAAAGAGGGATCTTCCCATATGATAAAGATTCAATTTTGAACTGTCCTTTAAACCTTGCATTTGAAAGTTTCTGGATGATCACAAGGTGGGCCTTGATACTTTGTTATGAGTACAATCAAGGGGTGTAAAGATCCAAACAAGTTCCTGTTAAATTCTGAAAGTTTGAGACAGCCAAAGTAGGCATGGGAGTTAAATTGGTCAAAATGACCATTCACTCATTTAGCTTTGTTTTGATTTATTTGTCTTTGGGAAAAGTTTGGGAATTGTTTAGATGATGTTTATTTCACCTAAGCATCCATTTACAAGCAAAGAAACACACAAACAAGGTGGTTCAAAAGAATTCAAATTGGAATGCATACACACATGCATGCTTTCTCATTTTTATTTAGAGAAGTTTTTGTTAACCCTAATTTTGATGATTAGAGTTTGATGATCCATGTTTAGTATTTTTGGGATGTTACACAAGCTCACCGGTTTGCTGTAACAACGGATTAAACGTATAGTGTGGAAGGTAATGGTTTGCAGCAAGTAAACAAGTAACAGTGGAAGATGTATCAATGGTAAAGATTGGACCGGGGTCCATAGTTCACTAGAGGTGCTCTCCTTAGATAAACAACATGGCATGAAGGGTAGACAAATTACAGCAGGGCAATTGACAGGAACTGAGCAAGGCATAACAATGCAATTACTAGTCAGAAAGATCATATGAGATTCGATTGGACAATACAACAAGATACATAGACCACCATCCAACTGCATCTATGACTAGAAGTCCACCTTCAGGTTATCATCCGAACCCCCTCCAGTATTAAGTTGCAAGCAACAGACAACTGCTTTAAGCAAAGTGTATAAGGTAAACAGTCCACATGTTCCATGAATCAGAGACGGTTGTTTTCTCCCTAGTGGCAACAGCACATCTACAACCGAAGAGATTTTTGTCACTTCCCTTGGAAACTAGAGGCATGAACCCACTATCGAGCATAAATACTCCCTCTTGGAGTCACTAGAAACTACTTGGCCAAGATTGCTACTAACAACGGAGAGCATACAAGATCACAAACAACACGGACATGGTAGAATCATAAAGACAAAACCATTAATCAAACCAACATAATAATTTCAATATCCATCGGATCCCCGCAAACACAACATGCATGATTACAAATAGATTAGATCTTGATCATGAACGAAGCTCACAAGATCTATACATGAAAGCACAAAGGAGGAGATACAACCATCTAGCTACTACATGGACCCATAGTCCAAGGTGGAACTACTAACGCATCATACCAGAGAGAAGTCCTCCGGGATGATCTCCCCTCCGGTAGGGTGCCGGGAAGAACTTCAGATCCCCCCGATCTCGGGACGATGGTGGCGGCGGCTACAGACAGTTTCCTAGACACTTGATTGGGTGCTTAGGGTTTCTGCGTTGGAGGCTTCTTATATGCGAAGGGGGAGGCCGAGGAGGCGGCCAGGGTAGCCAAACCCTAGCCAGGCGCAGGGCTAGGCCCACCCATGCCTAGGGTGGGTCTGGCCCCCCTGGCTAGCCCCTCTGGCTCCCCTCTGGACTTCTTGTTCCCCACAGAAATTAATTGACTTTGACGTTTGTCCCGTCCAATTCTAAGAATATTTCTTTACTAACTTTTCTGAAACCAAAAACAGCAGAAAACAGGCATCTGGCACTGTTGCAACTTGTTAATAGGTTAGTACCAGAAAACATGTAAAAAGCACCTCAAAGTGTAGACAAGTAAAGGAAAGTAGATACTAAACAAGCATGAAGCATCAAAAATTATAGATACGTTTCCAACGTATTAGCATCTCCAAGCTTAACTCCTGCTCGTCCTCGAGTAGGTAAGTGATAAAAGAATAATTTTTGAGGTGACATGCACCCTCACAATAAATATCCAACCATTTGCAATAATTGAAAGATGGGATCAAAGAACTCTAAACATGTGCATGAAAGATGGAGTTCTAACAATAGGACATAGTAACTATGCATGCAACATGACAAGCTACAAACAAAGATCATGAATAACATGCATTGAAAAACGTTTGTTTGTTTCATATGCAGAAAATATAGCATAGTGGTAATCAGCTTGTCCCTCATAGAGTAGCAAATAGATGCATAGGACACCTGCAAAGTTCACAAGGGTGACTAGAAACAAGTAGCACAATAACAAGTAATAACACAATATGCATCAATTAATAATCTTTGGAACACTACACACAGAATGACAACTATGCTCTCTTAATGGTGCCTAAAGGTAGAAGGTGGAGACTCAATAATGGTGGAAGAAAGGCCTTTTTGTAAAGGAAGCAGAGATTACAAGTTTCAAAAATAGCTTCCAAAAATTATGGTATTTGTTAGCTTTTAGCCCTCATTGCCCCTATCATAAGCATCTTGAAGTGGTTAAGGTTAAAGTGGCAAAGCTGGAGTATATGCTTGACGAAGTATAAGTTGTCAATCTCAAGTCCCTTGAATACGAGGGCCACACCTCATGCATACTCAACTTTGGGTCCAGGTAAGTTCTTGTCACTGTAAGTATTTGCATATCATTGAGAACCGCCAACGGGGTACCCCTTGCACATGGTACAGGAGCTTTCCCATAACCAAAACGACAAGGCAAGCAGACAATGAACATCTCAACAATCTTTTTATTTACCATGTGCATAGCTTTTTATTGAGGATGCTTCATAGATAGATCATTATGGTGATGCTGCAAGTTTCCACCATGATTAGGCATGGCTTAGGCTAGCGGCCTAGGCATTTCTCTAACACAGGATACAAACTCCATGGATTTACAAGTTCCCTCTTTATTTCACACCGGTGACATCCATAGAAAAAAGAGCATGATATCAACTGAGTACAAAGTACAAGTGCAATGTTAAAAATGTTCCCCGTGACAGCACGATTCTGCTAATTCCAACTTATAAGTGCAAGCATATACAACAAAGTTGTCACAATGGTTGAAGTTTATTAGGGGCAAAGAATAAAGTGTGCCATCAAGTTCGTGAGGGCTTTAATCACTAAGTTTTCACATAACAAAATATTTTTTAATTGGAAGATAAATGAAAACAAGAATATACTTGAAATGGTGTAACACACCATGCATAGGAGTTTATAGTGGACACTTTGGAAAAACTTGGTTTCTTGGGAGTTGGAAGCATGAGTAGAGATTACTCATACAAGTGGAGGCTAGCAAAAGACTGGGAGCAACCAACTAAAAGAGCAATAATGGCCAAAATCATGCAGTGCAACAAACCATACTAATCAAAGCAAAGAGTGGTACTTCAAGTCAAGGACTAAATGATCATAGAGGCTATGGTGACTTGTGAGAGTCATAACATGGTGTGAGCATGTGCCAAGTCAACCCAAGCAAAGCATCAAAGGAGAATACCACAATACTGTGCTTTTGCATGCTAAAACAACGCATAATTTCTTCAAGGCACACTAAGCAATCCCAATTGTTTGGAACAAGACATGCTACAGCAATAATCACTAATCATAAGGTCAAAAAAACACCTAGCATGCCATGCTAAAGTCTAAGTCACAGTCAATGCAAGCTCCTCTTGCACTTCAAGCAAGAACTTACTACTCCTTTCCAAACACCAAGCTAACTCAACACAGCGAGAACGGGGGTCCAAACTACTTTATTCAAGCAAACTAAACAACCTAAGCAAAGAAAACGAAAACTAAGATGCTCCAAGAACAACACAACTGTGCATGAAACAATAAAAATGAAGTGTCTAGACAGACCTGAGCTTTTTATTGATGAAGAAGGGGATGCCTTGGGCATCCCCAAGCTTTGACGCTTTACCCCTTGGATATTTCTTGGGGTGAAACCATGGTGGCATCCCCAAACTTGAGCTTTTGTCCATTCTTCATCTCATTGCATCATTCTCTCTTTACACCTGAAATTTTTCTTTCATACAAAACTTCACACAATCTTCATTAGCAACATTAGTGTATTCAAAAGATATTAGACCTCTGGCAAAGCTTTGAAACAGCAAGGATTTTCACTAAAAACACAAGCTACTGTAGTAACTCATTCAATAAGCTCAATTCACCTAAAGAGAACTCAAAAAAGAATCAATAAGAAGCAAATGCAAATAATGGCAGAAATCTGTCAAAACAGACCAGTAGGTAGAAACCGATTTTTCGAACATCTTCTGTTGCTCAAATCAAAAAGTGTTGAACTAACGAAAGTTAGCTAACATACTGGGGGATTTATTTGTAAATGTTGAGCTCAATCCGAGTTACAGAGCCTCCTCACGAATTTATTTGGTGGAGGACAGAAATCTATTTCGGGACAGCAACTATCCAAATCTTACTTCCCTCTCATTAGAGGTCATTCTTGGCACAAAAAGCAAACAAAAAGGATAAGGAGAGGTCATTACTGAAGTAATAACTTCCAAGACTCAAGGAAACTCTTGGGTTATCTCCCAACAAGTACTTTTCTTTAACGCCTTTAAGTTAGGCACAAGAAGCAAGAAGAATCAAGTATTTTCAAATGAAGAATTGCCCCTCTTGTTCCTTCCTTTCTTACCTTTCTTTTTCTCTTTAGGGAAGATATGATTGCTTACCGGAGGAGCAAAGTGCATAATGTCTTTTCCCACATCTATTACTACTCCAAGGTGCTTCAGTAGGGATCTTCCAAGTGTGATATGTCCTTTGCCTACACATTCAATAACAAGATAGTCAGTAGACACCATTTCCCCTGAGATTTTTGTAAACACACCTTCAGCTACTCCAATGGGCAATATAGTGGCATTGTTGGTAAGAGAGATTTCCTCTCCTTCTTCAGTAAGCCCCCAAAGACTCAAGGAATCATAAATATCTTTAGGCATGAGGAAAAATTCAGACATGATATCACAGCGAGCATCAAAAAGTGTAGTATTTATAGAGACTTTGATTGTGGGAAACCACTTTGAAGGCTCAGAATTTATGGGAACATAATCATGGTAAGCCCTAAGCGTGTAATAGCAACTATTCATAGCAGCAATACTAGTCTCAAGAGTGTTCAACCTAGCAAAAATATTTATGAAAGAGGAACCCGACTTGCCAGGTGTACCATAGATCATGATTAATTTCCTTATGGCATCAAAAGCTTCATCCTCAGTACATAGCAAAAAATATTTCTCAGCCACAGCATCCAAAGCATATCTATAACGAAGAGCAATACCGCGGTAGAAACTATCAATAACCAAGCTCAGGCTTACCCCAGGCTCAGTTTCCTTCTAGAAAGCAGAGATTCTAGACCAAGCGTCTTTAAAACTTTCTTCACTTTTTTGCTTAAAAGTGGAGATTTCTACCATAGGGGAAATAAAGGTTGGTCCAAAACCCGACATGGCAGCAACTAGAGCAAGAACTATTTTTTTTGTATTTTTGAATAAAGCAAGCAAACCAAACTAGACTAATTTTTTGGGTTTTTTTAAAAGAGGCAAACAAAACCAGGCAAAAGAAACAAAGCAAACTAAAAACAAAGTAAATAGAAAGGAAGTGAAGGACTCCCCTAATGAATACATCCTTAGCCTCCCCGGCAACGGCGCCAGAAAACTTGTTGATGACTCCTTGGTGGCGCCAGAGAACTTGGTGCTTGATGTGGAGTCTTGTTGGGAACCCCAAGAGCAAGGTGTAAAACAACACAGCAGCAAGTTTTCCCTCAGTAGAGACCGAGGTTATCGAACCAGAAGGAGGAAGGAAACGTCACATAGGTGTTGCAAGCAACACGGAGACCTGCACAACACAAACTCAAGACTTTTCCCCAACGAATCAGTGAGGTTGTCAAGCTTACCGGTTTGCTGTAACAAAGGATTAAACGTATGGTGTGGAAGGTAATGGTTTGCAGCAAGTAAACAAGTAACAGTGGAAGATGTATAAATGGTAAAGATTGGACCGGGGTCCATAGTTCACTAGAGGTGCTCTCCTTAGATAAACAACATGGCATGAAGGGTAAACAAACTACAGTAGGGCAATTGACAGGAACTGAGCAAGGCATAACAATGCAATTACTAGTCAGAAAGATCCTATGAGATTCGATTGGGCAATACAACAAGATACATAGACCGCCATCCAACTGCATCTATGACTAGAAATCCACCTTCAGGTTATCATCTGAACCCCCTCCAGTATTAAGTTGCAAGCAACATACAACTGCTTTAAGCAAAGTATGTAAGGTAAACAGTCTACATGTTCCATGAACAAGAGACCGTTGTTTTCTCCCTAGTGGCAATAGCACATCTACAACCGAAGAGATTTCTGTCACTTCCCTTGGAAACTAGAGGCATGAAGCCACTATCGAGCATAAATACCCCCTCTTGGAGTCACTAGCAACTACTTGTCCAAGATAGATACTAACAACGGAGAGCATGCAAGATCACAAACAACACAGAAATGGTAGAATCATAAAGACAAAACCATTAATGAAACCAACATAATAACTTCAATATCCATCGGATCCTCGCAAACACAACATGCATGAGTACAAATAGATTAGATCTTGATCATGAATGGAGCTCACAAGATCTATACATGAAAGCACAAAGAAGGAGATACAACCATCTAGCTACTACATGGACCCATAGTCCAAGGTGGAACTAATCATGCATCATACCGGAGAGAAGGCCTCCAGGATGAATTCCCCTCCGACAGGGTGCCAGGAAGAACTTCAGATCCCCCCCCCCCCCGATCTAGGGACGATGTTGGGGGCGGATACAGACGGTTTCGTGGAGATTTGATCGGGTGCTTCGGATTTCTGCATCGGGGGCATCTTATAGGCGAAGGGGGAGGCCGAGGAGGCGGCCAGGGTAGCCAAACCCTATCCAGGCGCGGGGCTAGGCCCACCGGCGCCTGGGGTGGGTCTGGCCCCCCTGGCTGGCCCCTCCGGCTCCCCTCTGGACTTCTTGTTCCCCACGGAAAGTAATTGACTTTGACGTTTGTCCCGTCCAATTCCGAGAATATTTCTTTACTAACTTTTCTGAAACCAAAAATAGCAGAAAACAGGCATATGGCACTGTTGCAACTTGTTAATAGGTTAGTACCAAAAAACATGTAAAAAACACCTCAAAGTGTAGACAAGTAAAGCAAAGTAGATACTAAACAAGCATGGAGCATCAAAAATTATAGATACGTTTCCAACGTATCAGTGGCGACCTTGCATCTTTCATCTTCCTTGGCCTATAGTCAATGTCCAAGCAAGGCGCACTCATGGTGAAATCTCGTTGTTGAGAGAAAGAGGGGGAAGAGGTGAACTGGTACATCGGAATATATCGATGCCCGTATTTATAGAAGCATAGGGGAGAAATTAGCAGGAAATGATGGTGGGAGAAATTGGCGAGAAAAAATGGAGGGAAAAACTATCGGGAGAATTAGCTGTAGTGATCAGGCATGTAATGGTGAGCATGCAGCCCTTGGCGTGGCTAAAGACGACCATAATGTGGCCGACCTCGGCAAAGTTGACATGGGCAATCGGCCTAGGCGAATCCAACTAGTGTCTGTCGTTGCTACCGACGCAGGCCGACGGTCCAATTGGCTTCGGCCTGACCGAAAGGAACCCGTCGGCCTGGCCCAAGACGACAGGTTCCAGTCGGTTTCGCCCAGGCCGAGGTAGGCCTATGTTCCGAAATTCCTCATTTCGTGTATTATTTCCTGAATTTGTATAAAAAGTGTATTATTTTCAAAAAATAGCTATATATACCTTGCGGGGGATATTTCGCACCAGAATTCTATGTATGTGGACGGATCTCATTGAAGTCAGACATATATAGTCTTATTGTAATAATTGAGAGAAGGTATATGTTGATATTGATAGTATGACGAGCTAGTTCCAATTTAAAGGATTGATTTCAAAATTATTTTCTTATAGTGTTTTTTATAGTATCATTATTCCATTTGGAGTAGCTTATATCATTTGGTTTTCACATACTAGCACATAGCACAAAACAACAGTTCTAAAAGAATCAAACATCTTTCCCATGGTAACCTTATTACGATAAAAGTTTCTAAATATGTAGGAACTAGTAGTGATGTGTTAGCATGAATCATCTATGGTGTTACTATCTTCTATAATCTACCATCTACTATAATCTGGATGACCAATAGTAGAATTGTACTAAGACGTTACCATATCAACGAATGTTAAATTGTCCTTATATTTTTAAAACAATTAGAAAAATGAGAGGAATTCAAATATGTCATCCATATGTTCATTTGCATCATGCATCATATCTACTTTAAAATGTTATGCAAGCAAAACCCTAAATCAATGTGGCCATTTAATTTATTATTGCCATGTATTTGTTTGTTGGACACTTAAATTGATCCACTAGTCATTTTGCTCCATGGTAGCATGTCATGCATTATTCTCGATTGCATTGCACTTTTATATGTGTTTATTGTGTTTTTTCTTGCTATATGTATGTTTGGTTCTTCCGATAGAGAACGAGGCTGAGCTTCACCGAGGGAGTCCATCTTCGATTCTTCGGACGTTATGATTCTATCCTGCTTCATTTGAGTGTTGAGGCAAGCATTTGTCCTTGCTACCTACTTTTATTTTATAGTTTTCTTCTATCTACTGTTATCATTGTATCAATGCTTTAGTTTCCGTACCATTACTTTCCATGCATCTTATATTGCCTTGGTTATCCTATTGCCTTGTTTGAGTAGACGGGTGATCCTACCAGAATTCATGAGCGGGGAGGTCATCTTCGATTGTCCAGTTGTTACGATCCTATCCCTCCATTTAAGTGTCTAGCCGAGCATTTCTCTCGCTGCTACCTATTTTTATATTATAGTTTTCTTCTATCTATTGATATCCTTAAATTGATGCTTTAGTTTCTGCACCATTATTTTTCCTTCATTTTATGTTACCTTGGTTATCCTATTGTCTTGTTTGAGTAGACGGGTGATTCTACCAGAATTTCTGAGTCGTGTGGACTTGGAGTTCACTTGATTATGTTCTTGACATCCTCTACTATGTTAAGTACAAAGTGAGACGTTACTATTTCCTTGTAGTGATATAGTGGATTACACATAACATTTCCTATCTGAAATGTTCCTCCTTTGTTCGAGTAGTATATTTTAGCTAGTCTCATTGTGTTAGTGTTGTGAGAGTTTGTAAAGGCTGCAAGCCGGTTCCTTTTGGTTCTCATATGGTTTTGCTATGATTCCGCCTCATCTTGTAAACATAGTTATATAATGTATGCCTTCTTTGAATATTTCCACTATGCTTACCTCATGCACATGGATCTTCGGTGAGTTCTAAGAAAATATAGGTTGCTCCTTTTCATAACTCATAATGCATGCTTGCAATTTCACAGGTACTTCAGCCTGGCAAGAAGACCAGATACACAACATATAATGGATAGGTTTCATGCAACAAAATGCTGGCGAGATTGCCAATAATTTCCGTGATCGAAGAGTTGTTACTACTAGGTATGGAGAAGTTTACAAGGTTTGACATTGTTTTTAGATGGTGGTATCACTAGCTATGAACTTGTGCTCCATTCTAACAAGCGGGTTTAACTAACGGGGAGTGCATAACTGTGAAGAGATTGATGTGAAGAAGCTTTATATCATGCAAAGGGTCGATGAAAAGGAATTCACGAATGAGTTTCACAACGAAGATCGAGTATCAAACATCGCATGGTTAGTTGGCTACTGCTATGAAACTTGACATAATATGTCAATTTCGCAAAAAAAATTAAGTGAATTTGCGAGGGTTTAGAATATTGTCATAATGTGAGGACGAATGATTATATTTACCATTTGGACTTGAAACTGGACGATGTTGTTGGATGGAAATATGATGGCTCGAGTTGCATATTTTGGTATGTCAAGACTCTTTGCTCCATCCAAGACACAATGAACGCTGTAAGTTATGTGTGTAATCCAATTTTTTCTTGATAAATCTATAGCTATGTGTGTAATCCAATTTTTTCTTGATAAATCTTCGGTAGATAAAAGTTGTACTTGCGTTGAATTAAGTGTACATTATGGAAATTTCATTTTTTTTTTGTATGCCTTAGGGGACATGTGTATATCTCCATCCACAACTCTTTTACGATCCCTTTGGCACTCCATTTCAGTGGATGCTGCAGCAGAAAACCGACATGTGTATATCTCCATCCACAACTCTTTCACGACCCCTTTGGCGCTCCATTTCATTGGATGCTGTAGCAGAAAACCGATGGTGGCGCTAGTTGGGAATACCGTGTCGTCTCGTCTAAATTCCATGGTCAGACATCGACATCCCAACAGGCATTTAGGCCATCCCAACGACCCTTATAAACCATCCAAACATGCATTTAGGCCATCCCAATGGCCCCTGTAAACCATCCCAACAGGCATTTAGGCCATCCCAACATTAAACCCCCCTTAAACGGACGCATGTGTCCTATCTCGTCCTCTCGGACCGAGCCCAAGCCCCAACTGTCCTTCGCAAACGGACCGAACAGCGTGACGGTGTCCGATTTGGCGCATATCAGTCAAAACTTGCGGCTGGTTTGTGGGGGCTCGGGCGCCGGCCTCGTCAGACGCAGTCCAGCTGAGTCTTCCTCGGTCCCCACCTGGCGGTGTCTAGAGAGATGGGTCGCGTCCTTTTTAATGGGACCGCACCATCCACATCCACCCCCACTTCCAGTCCCCACTTCCAAACCCCAAAATCCTAGCCGCTTCCTCCCCACCGACTTTGTCCTCTCGTCGGCCCTCGCCGCCATCGAGGCCCACCTCGAGAGCCTCGACGATGCCGACGAGGACTACTAGGAGGGTTCCCAGGAGGACTCCGGCGTGGAGGACGACAACGACGACGGCCTCCACTTCCCACCGCTGTAGCACGGCGTCCCGGACTAGTTGCACTACCATGGCATGGACACTGTCGCGTCCGAGGTGTGGACGTGGCCGAAGTCAAGAGGAGACCCCGGAGCCGCCCCGGCTAGTGGCGGTCAAGATTGAGGAGGGGCCGAAGCGACAACACGGACCGATGATGGAGGAGCTCCAGGCCGCCATCCTCGCCCCCAGGCGCTGCATCCTGGGAGGCCGTGCAGGCCCAGATGCCACCCACGCTCCCGGCACCACTTCCGCGCATGGCCCCTACCACACAGGTCTTCATAGACCTCGCCGACAACGACAAGGAGTAGGCAGCACACCAACAGAACCAAGGCACCGTCCAGCCAGGAACAACGCCCGACGAGGGATCCAGGACAAGGACCTTTTTATGTCCCAAATGCAGAGGCCTGTTGGGGATGGCCTTACATACCTCTCAATTCTCGCCAAATTAAAATTAGAATCAAGACAGTTAAGACTAGACATAAATCTAACGAGGTTAAATGAGATTTGCACCTGCTGCCAACATCTAAGGAATAAGCGCAGAGGAATACAACGACCACATAGCATCACAGGAAATTAACAACATTCATCGTCACATCAAGCAAGAAATATGGAGACACACAATATTCTAACTTTCTTGCCTCGACATCTGTCCATTCTTAAAACGAAAACCACAGCTAAAAGTCGAGTCCAGACATCAGGTAAGAAACAGATCCAAAAATCTCCTGCCAACAGCACAAAACCCTCAGATGCACATCCATCTTAACGGTTCGCCTTGGCAACACGCTCGATCTCATCCTTCTTCTTGATGGCATAGCTGCAACAACCAAGTTATTGGCATCCATCAGTATACACATCTTAGTTTCAACTAACGACAGACACGGAAGAAAACACAAGCTGATTAGGTGGTGTATTACCTGTTGGATGAGCCCTTGGCAGCATTGATCAACTCATCGGCGAGGCACTCGGCGATGGTCTTGATGTTCCTGAAAGCACTCTCCCTGGCACCAGTGGTCAACAGGTAGATGGCCTGGTTCACCCTCCTCAGGGGGGAGATATCCACCGCCTGCCTCCTCACAGCACCAGCGGAACCAATACGTGTGGCATCCTCACGTGGCCCGCTGCATCAGGATTAGAAGCACACGTCATGCAAAGTTCGAACAAAACAAACATGCCATGGCTAAATATTACAGAGAAACAGATCTTCTGGAATTCAGAGTGGAACAACAGGAAGCAACTATCACTTCACAGCTTCAAACAGAATATAAGTCATGCATTCAGTGACTGAAAACTAGTTGAGAAAAAAACTAGGAAGACTGAACTGGTCATTCCATCTAATTTTTCTTATCTAATGGGAAGGAATAAGGAAAAGAACTAATACCAACAGGCAAGTACACCCATCCAGTCCATATTAATGTTCTCAACTTTGTCTAGATACAAATGCATCTAGTCTAAATACTTAACTAGGTAAGTATGAATCTAGACAGAGATGAGAATACTAATATGGACCGGAGGGAGTAGTAAAATTTGTAGCCCCTAACTCGGATCATCATTGCAGGCATCCATTGTAAACAAACCTAGAAATAAAGAAACAGACTGATACCAATCTAGATTTCATAACACGAATCAGGATTTAACTGCAAGAGATTAACCAGATGATATTCATCTCTCCTAGCTATCCATGGTATACCACAGACCGCAGTGATGATAATACTCCACTAGCAAACATCCGGTGTAAACAAACCTAGAAATACACTAAACTGGCAGCCGCTAATACATATGAGGGTTTCATAATGTAGACCTGGACTTCATAAAAAGATTTACCCAATGCTATCCCACTCCTACCATCATTCAGCTGGTTCGAATAATATTCCACTACTAACATCATACATTCGCATGTCGGTCTCTAATACATAAGTCGGTGCACGCAAACTAGGATCACTAGAAGAGAGGCTGCACCAGTACAAGCACCAGCACGACGGGTATGATAGTACCTGTTGACGATGGCGTCTACGATGATCTGGATTGGGTTCGCGTCGGTGAGGAGGTGGATGATCTCCATGGTGTGCTTGACGATGCGCACGGCCATGATCTTCTTGCCGTTGTTGCGTCCGTGCATCATGAGCGAGTTGGTGAGCCGCTCGATGATGGGGCACTGGGCCTTGCGGAAGCGCTTGGCCGAGTAGCGCCCCGCCGAGTGAGGCAGGAAGGTGAAGTGCTTCGTCTGCGTCACCGCCAGGTAGTCGTTCAGCGAGATGTCCGTCACCTGCACAAACCCAAAACACGACGGACGGCCATGGTTCGTTAGTCAGGCACCGGCCAGATCTGCAAGCTACTGACAGCGCCGCCGGAGCCGCTGCGGCAGGATGTGGAGGAGGAGCAGGTTCACCTGGACATCCTCGAAGGTCCAGCGGTTGAAGAGCTTGATGTCGCCCCCGGGGGCAGGCTCCACGACAGCCATCGTCGCCGGCGGATGTGCGAAGGAGGTGGCGGCGGCTGACGCAGGAGAGTGTGGGAAACCCTGGTGGACTCAGCGGGTCGCGCTGGGTGCAAGGAGGTCCCTTTTTATACTGATGCTGCTGATCATTTAATGGGCCTATTTGTTTCTTTGTTGGGCGGCTGCTGGGCTGTGAACGAAGGGGACGATATGTGTTTGCTAAAAAAAAGGCCACGATACTCTATGCATTGATTAGCAAAAAAATAAAATGAACTCTTTCTTTTTTTGACGTGAAACAAAACGTACTCTTGGTGTGCAAAGTTCCTTCAAAGTTGAGGATATTTTTATGGTGACGCTGCTACACGGTGCGCGGGCACTAATCGAGTCTTCCGTAGTGCCCCACGCGGAAATAGAAAATAATCAAGCAATCGTCTCCGTGTGTGTCAAAAACAAAAAGTCCTAGTCCCTCACGTTACATTCTTTCCCCAGCACGCGGAGCATAGTTTTACCCGTCATTCTCCAAATGTTTTAGTCCTCTCATGCCTTCTGTTTCCCCTGTTTCGCCTATTGCTAGTTCATGGTAGAAAAAACAGAGTCATTGATAAGTGGAACGAACCCAAAAAGGACACAACCGACAAAAATAAATCTACATCCGCGACCAGCAAAACCCAAGAATGCATTTGCCACCTCTTTCATTCCCTTTTTGTTTACATTTCCGCGAGAACATCTAAATCTGCAAAGTATGTTCTTTCCAATTGCAACCCAGTACATACGAGATGTATAAATTTGATGCATGAAGCATCATGATAAGAAACCCTCCCCTACACCCCCAAAGATCAAACACATGGTTCTTAATCTGTTACAAAATCCGCATGAAATGCATATCCAATGTAGCTTTTCAGTAATTTAAAACTAGTTTCTGTTTCAAAAATAGGGATTTTCTACATGCTGTCACATAACCATGTAGGCATGCATGTAAGAAACATATAAAAATAGTCATGATCATGTAAAATTCTCACCAATTCATATCAGGATGTAACAAAGACTCACTTGAACTTGTACATAGCATAAACATGTAGAATTAGATGTGTAGCATAAGCAATCATAGCATAAACTATGAATGTAAAAGTCCCAGGAACAATATCCATGACCATGAAGTATCTCACTATTTTGTGCATAGCAGAAACACGAAAAAAGGAAAACTACTACACACGGATAGGGTGCAAACATATTTTAACTAGTTCCAGGAACCTTCTTTGCCACGATTATGCTCAACCTAAGAGTAGGCCATCATTGTGTTGATGTTCTGACCAAGAAGTAATCGTTTAATTACATGACGATTGTTACATGTAATAAAAACAACAGTTAGGTGCTTTTTAGGGCCATGCTTGTTGTAAGTTTGAAGACAAAAAATTGAACAATTCCTATGGAAATATTCCTATTTGAAAAGAATTTACTCTTTTATGCATCATGTAATTATCATAGTGTATCAACTGAAACTTGTATGAGGAAATGAGCAAGGAATGTTGTATGTGTGTGCAGAAATGGACACAAACATTTCTCCTAGTTGTTGAGACCTAGGGGTAAACATGGCCGCTAACTCAGGAGTTAAAATAGGAGAGGCATAAGCAGTATAGAGCATGTAATTTCTATGATTAAAAAAGTTATAGCGGTTAAATAACCATGCATCCATGATAGTAATAAAAAGATAGTTAACTACATGATAACCATGTGAGAACTCTATTTTTGTTCATGAAAGTAACATGTATGAACCAATAGCTTGTCATACAACTATAGGGAAAGTATACAGGGTGAGAACAACAGCATGGCATAACCAATCATAACATGATCAAGAATGTAAGAAAAAAATCAAAGTAGAGGCATAGGTCACATGACCAATGTCACATGACCAATGTCACATAAGCATGATCATTTAGTATCATTGAGCTTGCATGTAATTAATGTTATGAACAATTTAGCCAATGAAGTACTTCATGACTTGTGCATGTCAGAAACACAAAAGAGCAACCTGATGCATACATTGTGCATACATTGTTCCATCATGTATACTAGCAGCTACATCGAAACGGAACCTGTCGTATAGATACAAAAGCTATACAAAAGCATCTGACTATTTTCATGTTCTCCCCTTCAGTTTTAGGATTCCTACTGAATTATAGACCGCCAAGCTGTTCTTTTTTCTTGGTGTTGTGTTACCTGTAACAAAAAAAACAAAGTAACAGTTAGATGTTGCCTATCCTATGAAAACAAAAGTGAGGGTCACACTTGCTCTAAGTTTATGCAAAAAGTTATAGTCTAAAAATTATCCATATGCAAAATGTTATTTGCTAGTTACAAAACCAAATGTAAAGAAGTTACAGTCTAGATAGTATAGTATCAGATGCATTCATATTGATGTTAGTTACATAGCTATATATTGTTTAACAAAAAGTTACGTGCATATGTAAAAAAAGTTGACAAAAAAATATGGAGTGTAAAAAATCCTAACACATATACTATGAATTTAAAAAGTTACAGGCTAGATATAAAAATGCCACAGTCATACATAGAAAAATTACATGCTGAGGTATTAAAAGCCTAATTGCAGTTCATACTAAAATGTAAAATGCTAAGATGAATTAGTGCCCTCCTTCATCTTAGCAAAAGTTACATGCTAGATATGAAATGTTACCATCCATACACTGAAAATTACATGCTAAGATATAAAAGCCTAATCACAGTCCATACTTAAATGTTACATGTTAAGATGACTTAGTGCCACTATTCATCTAACATATAAAAGACTAATTACAGTCCATACTAAATCTTATCGAAAGTTATATGCTATATATACAAAGTTACAGTCCATACACAGGATATTACATGCTAAGATGAATGGGTGCCACCCTTCATCTAAAAATGCCCCCAAAATAGTGCCATCATAGTATGAATTAGTGCTAATTTTAAACATGGTAGATCATAATATGATGGTTTACTACATAATAAACCTACTGTATGTTCTAGACGATCTCATCTGGGATCAGCACCACCGTGACTACTGGACAAGCACCACCATGACAAAAAATTGAAGGTAAACACAACCCCGCGTCAAGCAGAAATCGTCACCCGTAAGCTATAGCGGGTGAGAGACGAGCGAGATTGAAGCACTCACAAGCGACACGCCGCCAAATCGTCAATCACCAATACCTCTAGCGCGGACAACGGCCTTAAACAAGTCGATTCGTGGGGCCGCACTGCCAATTCTCCTTCATCGACTACTCTCACCAACGTCCGCACCCCGGACGCATCGATGCGTGGGGTCGCACCGTCGAAGGACCCCTCTCACCACAACAATCCGGCTCGGACACATAAAGTTTCATGCCGCATATAAAAAAAGAGTTATATGCTAAACTTTAAAAAAGTTATAGGCTGAGATGTTTGAATACAGTCAAAACTACAAAAAGTTATAGGCTAGGAAATTTGAATACATGCATATAACTATCATCCTAGATGTGGGAAAAAACGGTGCCCTGCATGCCTACTGTCCTACTGCTGCAAGCTAGGTCCACGACCGAAACCAGAATCAAAATCACTCACGCTCACCGTTCAGTCCGTCTTCCCTCTGTTCAGTCCGTCTTCCCTCTGACAGGGAGATTTTAATACAGTAATATAGTGTCACGAGAAATGAACATCTAATGGAGATACCAGAATTTTTTTGTTTCGACTAGCACGTTAGAGCGGGGCACTTGGGGCTTAACTGGCCGCTATTTTCAGCATGATTCAGGATACCACTAGGGACGAGCAGCGAGTGATCTAAAAAAAATGCTGCCAGTAGGCTTGCATACGCATATGTATGACGAGACATTGCTTTGTTATTTTTAGAAAATAAATAGGGTTAGGCCAAGTAGGCTTGCATACGTATATGTGAACAAACACACGATAGAGTTTGCAATTCTAAGACAGGATGTTTGATATACAGTCAAAATTGAAAAAAGTTACAGGCTACATATTTGAATATAGTCAAAATATTTCTGTGATGTATAGTCAAAATATTTCTATGACCCTAAAAAAAGAGAGAGTTACATGTACAGTTTGACAAATCTACATCTAAGATGTCCATGAAAACCAAAGCGTGTAATTACTTCCTGAGATGAATTAGCACTAATTTGAACATTATAGCTACATTTAGTGACACAAGACCATGCATAGAATTATATCCTGAAATGAATTAGCACTAATTGTCACCATGCTTGTAGTTTGGCTTAACAGAGCCTATGTGCATGTGGCTTACGAGAATCTTAATAACAAGTTTAATTTCAGAGGGGCCTACAATCCATGACCCCCGTACTGTGCAGCAGAAGAACTAGGGCGAAGAAAATGAACAGTACATCGCCCCTAGAAACTCCCCCGCTTATGATAATGCAACTACACGCAATGAAAAAAAGAGGAGATGGAGATTAAGGTACTCACCTCATGAAATCTAAACACGTACACCACTAGCTAGGCTAGACGACGCTCTCCCACGTACTCTGCTCTCAACCCGGCCGAATCGACAGCATCGCCCCCTTGGGGTACGATAGAGACGAGGCCTGATCCGCGAGCGCCATGCAGCGCCGCCACTCTGAAAGACAGAGGTGAACCACTGCCCCTGCTCGATGCGTTTTTTCCGGCCGCCCGGTCACCGGCGACGAGAGAGCAAAATCGCCCCAGATGGAGGAGGTGCGGGAGGGGATGAACTAGGTTGGGGAATTTTGGGCACGGGTACCAAAATCTGAGCGGCCGCAATTTTTTGTCGAGTAGCGCTGCTTCGCTAGGGAGGTGATGCACCGCGCGATGAACATCGGACAAACGCGAGTAGTGAGCACTTTTTGGACCAAAAGGAGTGCGTGCAGGAATTAGATTTTATGTTTTTTTTAACGGTCAATAGGGTCTGGACGACCCTAGAAGCTGCGATTAAGAAACATGGCAGGTACAGGATTAGAGAGGCCCCTATCGAAAAACACCCTAGCCAGGCTAGCAAACAAGAAAAGGGGCCTCCACTTTACACATAGCACCTCAACCCAAAAAGAAAGATTGCAATCTAAGCCCTGGATGCCTCCGCCACCGAACTCCGGCGACCTCGAGCCAAAGGCGAGGTCAAAGAATCTTGCTCGTGACGCTTTCTGAGCCGGAGAAGCAAAGCCGCCGGCCAAATCGAACACTCCGGGGACGAACCACTTGTCGTGAACGATCTTTCGAGCACCGGTGTAGAGCTTGAGAGGGCCTCCGATGGAGGTTGAAACCCAAAGCCGCCATTCGGCCAGAAAGGGCAGCAGTCCCGCGGCAACACCACCAATGGACCACTACGAGGAAGAACCAGAGGGCGCAGCTTCACTAGGCTTCGGCTTCCTCTTCCACATCGACGCACCCTCCCTTCTGTCCCTCGCCACCATGGCAGGTCGAAAGAAGGAGAGGAAGCTCGACATCTTATACGCCGCCGAGGAACCAACGAGCTTTATGACCGAACCTCCGCAACTCCCACAAGCCTTTGCCGCTCCTACCATAGGAGCAAAGATGGGGAGGGAACCGGGCGACCTTCTATTGCCGCTCGACAGCCACCAGAAGTAGCTCGGAGATGCTCCACAGCTTTGCCGCCAGCAAGAAATCTTCGCACTCCCCCCGCCACCACGGCCGACCAGAGTAGGAAACAAATCAAGCGGGGGCTTACCAGACAGAGCATCACAGACAGCTTTATTTGAAGAAGAGGTTCTCCACGCCGCCGTCTTCCGACCGCCATGAATCCAAAGACCGCCGACGAGGAACCCTAAGCCCCAGATCTGGCTGCTCAGATCTCGAGCTCCTCTCCTAACTACGGGCAGAACGCCCAAACCCGGCAAACTGCCGAAACTACATCCTAACCTATCTACTCCAGCGCCTCCCCTTCGCCATCTCCGACCGACAACGCCGGCGGAGAAAGCTCGGGGGTGGCCCGGCTGCTGAGGGGCGCCGCTCAAGGAGAAAGGAGGTTGGGGGAGAGACGTGTGGAGAGGGAATGGTCATGTGCGATTTCATGTTTTTATGGAGGACAGCATTGATCTCCCTTCCAACTGGCGCTCTCTAGTGTGTGTTCAGTCTGCGGCGCTTACTGAACCGATCGTCATCGAACACATTAGCATGACCATGGGACCTGTTGGCGTGGTAGTGGCTTTTCTCTATGATAAACTCTTAGGCGGTGGGTGGTTCTCTTCTTCGACTACGTCAGATGAAGATGATGGCATCGGGATCTGGTGACCATGGGGAAGATCCCCAACCAACGTGCCACAAAGTTTCGGACTCGTCGCAAGCGACACGTTTCATCGGTTCGAAAAGCTTCCCCGTATGTGATGGTGCTCTTTCAAATCTAGGTACGACGGTTATTCGCCTTTTTTCCGACGCTACTACGCCGGCGTCGGAGGATGATGTATGATGGTGTTCAACGAGGCACAAGTTTTTCCAAGGGTGAAATTGTAATTTTACTTGCAGCGTTCTATGTGCAAATTTCTTGACAAGCATATTTGTCTTATGTGTGGACCATATATATAATCTCTGTAAACAAATTGTCTAATGAAACATACGGTCACTTCGGATAAAAACTCTATCGAGGAGTTCACCCAGCAGCATTAACCCTTTGGATAATATGGCAGGCTAGACGGAAGTTCATTCACGAAGAGATTCATCATACCCCTCTCGCAACACATCAGTTTATTGAGAGATTTTTATTCGAGTTGGGAATGAGCCAACCAAAGACGACGAGAAGTAGCATCGATTCAGGTCAGGAGCCAAGGGGACCTCGGTGGATTCCTTCAACGCTGGAAGCAGGGGTGAAGCTCCCAGTAGGGCAAGGTAGGGCAGCCACCCTACCTAGATTTTTGGCGAAACATTTCATATGCTCATGTTTATTCTGAACATTTTAATGGTCATATGTCAAAAACAGACTCCGTATGAGAAAGTTATGGATGTTTTAGTAAAAATTGCACAAAACCAACATAAAAGGGCTTGATCTAGTCTTATTCGAAACCAATTCTTTCTATTTGCAATAGTTAATTCTCAATTTAACAAAGCTAACTCTAAACATTGCCATGGGGGTATTCAAATAGGACTTAAGTGTCTTTTTGCTGAGATATGGTGTGTGGCTGATGGTTGTGAAATATAGCCATCCACGTCCACATTTAAACTAGATATTATTCATATATTTGATAAAATATCTCTCTAAACCCTGCCACTAATGCCTAATGATCAAACGAGTATGCAATCTTTTCTTGCTATTTGTTCCTACGTAGATAATGACATATGATGATGGGAATCACTACATAAAAGTCAAAGATACGAGATTTACAATACGTCAAAGAAACCAGGAGCCGTGAAGTGGATCCAGAAGACTTAACGACCAACTATACAGCGGGAAATTTATTCCAGCTGTATAATTCCGGCTGTATAGTTGCCATCAACTCCATTAGGTCAAACAGAACAACTTTCATGAAGGGAACCATATATAAAGAGGCTTCAGGCAACAAGAAAACAACGCTTCTTTTCGACCACAACTCTCCCTGCCACCAGAAGCCGCTACGCCGGAGGAATAGATCTAGATCTAATCTCCAAAACCCTTCTCTACCACCATAGCCATACTCTACCCTTGTAATAGTAGATCTCTTCTCCAATTGGCGACATTGTAAGACTATTTGCTCTCAATCTTATGATCTCTATTACAATGTTTATGATTGTTGATTTTATCTTTATGTGTGAGTAATTCTCCTTGGGCTAAGGGCTTCGGCCTAGCCATGTAGATTTTTGTGCATGTTATTTATCATAGATGGGATCATGTATTAGTTTGTATGACATAATGATTATTGTACCCTCTCTTGCCCCAATCTAAGAACTTGTCAGGTACCCAAGACCCCGAGGATTGATCCAGGTATAGGGAGTGTGAGTGATGACTGATATGCAGGTTGGGAACCCTAGTGACAGAAGGGGTAGTATGACTGTATGTGAGGGATTTGCTTGGGATTAACGGTGACATCACTATGCATATCATTAGTTCTCTTTCTTCTATAGATGAGACTAGTAGGTTATTGCTATAAGTGGTTGCGGAGGAAATAACAATTATGAATGCACTGGACACATATAATTATCTTGCTCTAACAATTATATGCATATATTATTATTATCTTTTATTCCCATCAGATGTTTTGCACAACTACTGGTGAAACCGAAAGTCCTAGGCCCTCTCTCTCCATCGTCAACAACAATAAAAAGACCGCAAACTCTTGGTCCGGTGAAAACACAAAAGGAATTCTAAAACTCCCGAAGGTCCGTTTAAGTAATATCACTTTGCTTTCTGCTTCCCGAGGATTCGATAAACCTAGGTCTACTAGGGAAAAAGAGCCATACTACATCTGTAATCCGGATCAAAGGTATCAACCCTTTTTCTGGTGCCGCTGCCGGGGAAGCAATAGCTACCCTGGTGAGGTTAGTAGGAACCTTGCTAGTTTTAATTCTTGTTTTTAATTTTGTTAGTTTGTTTTCAGTCTTTATTTGAAAATCAAAAAAATAGTTAATCTTTTAATTCTTGTATTTATCATCATTAGTATTTGTTTAAGAAAATCCAAAAATATAGGAAGTATGGCTGAAAAGAAGCTAGGGGAGTTCGTAACTCCCAACAATGATTATTTGCGTACTCCTATTATTCAGCCAGTGATTTCTACAGAAGATTATGAAATTAAGCCCCACTATTTAAGTTTGGTTCAACAGAATCAATTTGGAGGTTCTGCTATTGAAGATGCAGGTATGCATTTAAATACTTTTACTGAAATTTGTGATATGATGCGCATTAAAGATGTTGACCCTGACACGGTCAAGTTGCGCTTATTTCCTTTCTCTCTTAGAGGAAGAGCAAAATAATGGTTGCTATCTTTGCCTAGAAATACTATTGCATCATGGGTGGAATGTACTTCTTTATTGATGACTAAATTCTTTCCACCTGCAAAGACTATGCAACTAAGATCTAATATTACTGGTTTTAGACAAGAAGAGGGGAGCCACTAGCTCTTGCATGGGCGAGAGTGAAAGAATGCATGAGAAACTGTCCCAGCCATGAGATGGAAGATTGGTTAATTCTCCATTTATTTTATAATGCTCTTAACCTTGTGTATAAGTCTATGCTTGATACTGCAGCTGGAGGAACATTTATGGGTAAACAAATTACCGAAGCAAAGAAGCCGCTAGACAATATGCGAGACAACCATGCCCAATGGCATGTGGAAAGATCAAACAAGAAGAAGGTGAACTCTGTCACACCTCAAGAAAATGAAGAACTCAATGCTAAGTTGGATGAGCTCATATTAGCCTTCAAAGGTAAGAAAACCTAGGTAAGAGTTACTCCCGAACCAACTATTGAAGAATAGACTTCATAGCTCGTAATGATTATAACCCTGCTTGGAAGAAGAATTATAATCCAAATTTTCAGAAACACTATTCTAGACCAGCAGGTAACTCTAATAATAATATGGCATCAAGTAATTGTAGTCTTCAAGAAACTCTTAAATATTTTATGAACTCACAAAATGAGCAAAACAATATCCTAGTTAAAATAACGAAGAACCATGATGCTATGCTTGGTAAATTATCTAACCAAGTTGTTAGTTTGAGGAATGATTTGCAGTCCCTCCAAGAAAGAACAAGGATTATTGAGGCACAGCTAGGTAAGATAGCCGAGAGTCAAACTCTCATTCTAGCTAAATTTACAGGTAAAACTGAGCCCAATTCAGTAGAAGACCTCAAGATGATAAGAATCCAAAGAGAGGAGCCTGAAGAACTTGACTATAGCAATGCTCCTTCACCAAATTACACAGTTGAAGATCTTGTAAAAAGGATCAATATCAAGATTACGGTAAGTGAAGGAAATGAGAAATCCATGTATCAACACTTCATTAATCAGGTAGCAATAAACGTACGTGAGCTTGAGGAATAATATAAGAAAATTGCTAAAAAATTACCCGTTAAGCTTGATGATATATTTGAGCCTACCATTAATATTAAAATTGGGACTAATGAAATAGCTGCACTTTGTGATCTAGGTGCAAGTGTTTCAACAATTCCAAAGAGTCTTTTTAATAAGTTAAATCCTGGCTCTTTTGAAATCATCGAATTAAAATTGCATCTAGCAGATTCTACCTATAAACAAGCAGTAGGAATTAAAGAGAATACCTTAGTATACATTAAAGGCTGTCTTGCTCTTATTGATTTTGTTATTATTGACATGCATGAAGATGCTATTGCTCCTATCGTATTAGGCCGTCCTTTTTAAGAACTATTAAGGCTTTGATAATCTGCATGAAGGAAACGTGAAGCTCCAATTGACTTTGCGGGATCCTTTTGTTATTCATTTCCCTAGGAAAAAGAAAGTCAAGCAAGATGAGAAGGAGGCCATCACTTTGAAGGCCAACTATTTTGGAGTGGGTGTTCCACTCATCTGGCCTAAGTGAGCAACATCAAGGTCAATTTATTGACCATAAAAGAGCGCTGCATGGGAGGCAAATCATGTGAAATAAAGGTTTGAGTAAAGTTTTTAAGTTATAGTTTAATTTTTATGTTGAATAAAGAGTGCTAGAAAACTGTAGTGAGAAGAAGAGATTCCGTGGTACTAAAAATTCCTATTTTATACATGCTAAAGTTGGTCGACAATTTAGTCTATCAATTTTCTGTCAAAACATGGTGTTTTACTAAGTTTTAGTCTAAAAATTAATTCTTGAAGAAATAGATTTTTTGATGTATACAGTACCTTTAACGACCAACTATACGAAGGGAATAAAAATTCTAGCCGTATAGTTCCGGCCGTGTAGTTATTTGAGCCATCGACATTTTTTCTTCTCCAGATACAGAAGGTTTAACGACCAACTATACGGAGGGAACAAAAGTTTCGGACGTATAGTTACAGCCGCCAGGAAAGAAACCCTAGAAACCCTAATTTTTTGCCGTCAGACCAACTATACAGCGGGAACAAGTGTTGCGGCCGTATAGTTGTGGCCGACCATTTAAACACACGGGAAGGTACCCAAAACACCAAAACTTCAATCCTTTTTCTCTCTTCTACCTCCAAACTCTATCAAAACCTCAAGGTATCTTCACCTCTACTCAATTTCGTTTGATTTCTTCGGACACATGTGATTTACGATATGTTTCTCCTCCGATCCTCCAATTACTTTTCACGAATTCATCTCTGATCTATTGTCATTATCAATCTAGGGTAAGACTTATTTTGAACTAGTTGCCATGATTCTCTTGCCTAGATTAATATATTGAGGAGATTCTTTAGTGTGCTATGATGAGGAATATGCTATGAATATTACTGTTGGATCAAAAAGTTTTATTTTTGTCTGTCTTATTTATTTTTAGAAGATGAAGACAAGGAGCCAAACGCATGCTCTTACTGCCGCTAGTTCTTCTCGGGATGCAGCTCAAGAATGCATGGGGATCCGATTCAAGAACGAGTCCCACCGTGATCGTTTAGATAGGATCAAAAACAGAGAAGTGAAGGCAACCAAGTGGGCTTGCCCCGTCATATTGAATCAACTCGGTATTTCTAATGACATTAATTTACTTTGCAATAGGGTTGGCCTACAAAACATTGTATTTCATGATGCACCTACCTATCGTCGGTTAAACATTAAATTTTTAAGTTCTTTGAAAAGCACTGTTAAAGCATGGCTTGGGGATGATAGGATTTCTTTTCGACTAATGAACAACAATTATTCATTATCACTTGATGAATGGTGCAATTGTTTTGGTTTACCCAACAATGATCTTAATGCTCTACGTGCATCTTTTACTGGCATAGAACCTTCCCCTGAACTCTGTTATAATAGAATGAACTTTACTTCTAGAGTCAGCAAAGGGAAAAATATTCAACATCCTGCTATTCGCTATTTGTTCTATGTTATTGCTAACACCTTGCAGGCGTGTAATGAGTTTACAAGACTCAATGAGGAGGACATCTTAGTCCTCGCAAAATCTTCTTTCAACTACGACAACTTGTCACTCCAATTGGGAGCAATTCTTGTGCACTACTTGGAGTACGAATCCTCCCAAAGCCAAGGACCAATCACATGTGGAGGCGTCATCACCGTGCTTGCCAATGCCCTAGGCATCGACCTAGGTGAGTTGCAACCGGTGCTAGGTGAGCGACGTGTTGGTTTCTCTACTTTAAGGTCTTGTGGAATGCTCACTAGGAGATGTGGTGTTTATTATCTGCATATTGCCGTAGTTGGGCGTCTCTACCCCACTCCTCTGCCTAATGGTCTTTTATCTATTGAGGAAGGACCCGTGCTTTATGACTTGTAGGTTGAGCAACACCAATCCGAGGAGGAGATTCCGGAATAGGATGAGGACCAAGAGGAGGAGCAAGAAGTTCCTCATCAGGAGGAGCAGCCACCGAACTGGTTCGCTACATATCAAGATTTCCAAGAACTTGGAGGGACTGTGGAGAGGATGCATAATCTCACCCTAAACCTCCGAGAAACAACAAGTAACTTATCAACTCAATTTGCGGACTGGAGTTACAACTCCCCCCAGACACACATCAATGATTTCAAGGGCTTGCAAAAGCCTAATCTTGTGGAGGTTTTCTATCTATTTTTATTTGACGTTCATTTGCTTTATTTTATTTTCGAGGTTATGCTTTTATTTGAGTTTATAAGCACTCGTGTTGGTTTTCCCAACACTTTATCTTTAGTTACTTTGTTTTTTTTTTGATATTTTCAAGATGAGCTTTGCCGCCAATTTTCTATTCTTTAAATTCCCTTTATCAAAAACCACAAAAAGATTTCTCTATTTATCCTTATTTCCCTCTTTCTTTTCTTTTCGCCTCGAGGTTCTCATGTATTTGCAGGAGAGTGATTGACTTCATGTTTCCAACAAAGAAATAAAAAGGGAAGAGAGAAGTGGAACCAAACATGAGAGGAATGCCTTATGACTCCCCACTTTTAAAGTTTGAGAAACCCATGCTATTTAGTAGTAATGTTAAGATGTTATATTGGCGGAGTGAGTCTCTATATTGCAATAAAATTTTGTTTGCATGGGTATTTAGTTGAATATGTTTTGTTCCAGCTCTTGTAGTTAACCAAGTCTTGCCTAAAAATTTGCTAAACAATTGAAATAACAAAAAGTCTCACAATTGAAGGCTTGGGTGTTGTAGTGTTTAGTCTTGAAAGCTTATTCCTAGAGACACTCAACATCACGGAAAATAATGATTGACTTGATAGCTCTCTTTGAAAAGATTTGTTCAATTGAATTAATGTTTAGCGGTTTTTGTGAGCATGCCAAAGTTTGACTTATGAATCATAAGAATGATATAGCTTTATGCATGTCAAACTTCATGGGATGCCAACAACTCCGCTAGCCTACGAACGATCTTCATGGAAGAAACTCCTAGATTTCGGCTATGAGTTGATTAAACATATGTAGCAGCAATGCTATAATGGGTAAGCTTCTTGGCACTCCCGGGTAGCTATGTTCATGATGTAATCACTCCTCTGCCTGATATGAGTAATCATTATGCAAAAGTAAAAAACCCTTAGTGATGCCACGAGTGTCCATCACAGCCCGATAAACTAATAATTTTTTGGCATGCTCTCAATTACTTAAGGACTGAAATTCTTAAAGGACAATGAATAGAAAAGTAGTGCTTGAAAAAGTCTTGATTTATTGATGTGGGAGAATTGACATACTTTAGGATATATGCTTTTCATGACGAACTCTCACACTGTCACTTTTACATGATTATATTTTATTGTTCAAAGGCAAGCTTATGAGTTAATTACATGACATAGAATAAATTTTACTCTTTTGAACCATCCATGCTTACAACAATTTTGCTACGCTGTAAGGATTCATGAAACCCGTATGATATGCTTGCCATTACTCTATCTATGCTGAAGTTTTTTAGATTAATAAAGTGGAGGAAACATGAGACTACCAATTATGAGTAAGATCATCATCTTGTTATTTCAGTTTAAATGCCGAGTTCTCTTTTGATTTTGGTTTTCTTGCTCAAGGACGATCAGTGGCCAAACCAAATCTAGGTATTTGATGGATTGTTTTTTAAGGTCCTATTTTGGATTTATATATTTTAGTGATAGGGAATTCTAATTCTATTTTTATCAGTCACTCCCCTTAAGAATGTGAGTACATGCTTGTTCAATTGAAGAATTGATGGTTGAGATCCCCTCTTGAAAAATGTCAATTTGCACACAAAATATCATCACAATTCTAAGTACGGATAAAATAATAACATAACATGGAATTCAAGAGAATGGGTACGATAACATATCACCGTTGATTATTTTTATGACGTGGACACTTCCTATGTTGCCATACACTCTATTACCATTGATTTTGATTATTGATTTAATGAGCTATCTTTAGAACTATTCCAAAAATTTCTTGTCTTGACCCATGACTCATTTTTTAGGTTCCATGTGAATAAGATTACTCGTCTTATGTAATCATATCATGGAGATTTCTCTTATTATGAGCATGATGAAGCTATTCATTATTCATATGCTGAAAAATTAAGACTTTAGAGTTTTTCTTGATATTTGAAAGACCTTGTCTTTCCTGCCATTTATCGCCTCATTGAGTTGGCATTGGTTCTATGGTGGTGACGAGAACATTTGAAAAGGTTTTTCAACGACAAAAAAATCATGCATCAAGGCTGAGTTGCGCAATGGCTTCTTGAGGACTTGATGATGTGCTACATCGAGCGAGCGATATTCAGAAGTCCTGGTTGATAAAATTATGGAGGATTTTCAAAAAAAAGTAGAGCTTTGCCATTCCTATGATCTCTATACACCATTAAAATTTCATTATGAGTATATTTTTAGGTTATACTACTATTACTATGTGATTATTATGTTAGAATCATATAAAGTATTAATATTCTAGGATATTTTCATCTTTAAGTCATTTTTGTAGATTTCGCCCTACCTCTAATTTTGTTCGTCCTTCGCCACTGGTTGGGAGATTGCAAGATGAATGCCGACGGAGGCGTGGCCAATATGGAAAAGCACGACGCGGTTGGAGTTGTGTGTTGATCACATGATGGCGAATACCTAGGTGCATTGGTTGTGGTCTTCGACAACGTTACACACTCGGGATGTATCTAGGCTCTGGAATGCAGGGAAGAGATGGCGTTGGCAGAAGACCTCCATGTTGGAAATGTTCTAATCACAACTGATTGTCTAGAGGTGGTTCAAGGGAGATTCTTAAGGAGGTTGAGAAAAGACTAGACTTTTTTTAATCCCATTTTTCTGGCAAAATTACGAACATAAAAGAAAGTACCGCATAACAAAATTTAACATCATTTGTCGACCAAAAGATCAAAGTGGACTAGAAACTGAGGTTTTAGAATTAAAAACATTTTTTACTCAACAAGTGGTTGTTTAAACTTTTAAATAAAGAAGGGGTATGACAAGAGTTGCTAAAATATAAATACCTACATTCTAAAACCTTATCTCAAGTGCAAGCACAACCTTCAAATTCAGCTTTCTAGAAAGGCTTGATGCGTTTAAAACAAGAGTTTTTGCTAGGGGGTCATTTTAGGTAAATAATGGTCAGAATACTAGATTTTGGGAAGATACGTGGGTAGGAGACTCTTCAGTTAGCTTCTTAGTATCCATCTGTTTATAATATTGTGCAACGAAGAGAAGTTTCAGTCGCACAAGTCTTTTCTAATAATCCTCTAAATATTACTTTTAATTTCATTGAAACTTTAAAGGAACTACATGGTCAAGATGGACACTTAGTAAACAGGTTAATTGATATCCATTACGATAAGGGGAAGATTGTTTTAATTGGGATCGGACACAATGAGAAACCTTCATGGTTAAATCAATGTATTTAGACTTAGTGAATGGACACACAAGGTTTCTACATAAGTACTTTTGAAAAATCAAGATACCACCAAAAATTAGAATTTTTATGTGACTCTTAAATCAACACTTATTTTTTGATTGCGTGTTTGCAAAAATTATATGTCGTATTGTTGATATTGCTTTTAATCTAACCCCAAAAATGTTTCCTTCCGCAACCATTTGCACTATAAGAAATATTTCCTTCCGCAACGACTAGGCCCATCGGTCATCGTAGAAGGCGTCTCTTCCGCGACGAAAAATCTCGGCGTGATGATACGTCGGAAACGTATCTATAATTTTTGTTGCTCCATGATTGTTTAGTATCTGCTTTGCTTTTCTTTGTCTACACTTTGAGGTGTTTTTATATGTTTTCTGGTACTAACCTATTAACAAGATGTCACAGTGCCACTTACATGTTTTCTTCTGTTTTTGGTTCCAGAAAAGGCAGAAAATTAATATTCTTGGAATTGGACGGGACAAAAGCCAAAGTCAATATTTTACCGTGGGGAACACAAAGCCAGAGTACGAGATGGAGAAGATCCACCATGGGGCCACACCCCCTGGCCACGCGGCCAGGCTGGGCCCGCGCCTGGGGAGGGGGGTGCGGCCGCCCTGGTACCCCCTGCCTCACCTCTTTGCCTATAAAGAGCCCCCGATACCAAAACCCTAAGTACCCGATTAATCTTGCACAAAACAGTCCGTAGCCACCGCCACCATCGTCCCTAGATTGGGGGGATCTGAAGCTCTTCTCGGCACCCTGCCGGAGGGGAGATCATCCCGGAGGCCTTCTTCTTCATCATGCCAGCCTCCGGTATGAAGTGTGAGTAGTTCCACCTTCGACTATGGGTCCATGTAGTAGCTAGATGGTTGTATCTCCTCCTTTGTGCTACCATGTTTAGATCTTGTGAGCTCTGTTCATGATCAAGATCATCTATTTGTAATCATGCATGTTTTTTTTACGGGGATCTGATGGATATTGAGATTACTATGTCATATTGATTAATGATTTTGTCTTATTGATTCTATCATGTCTGTGTTGTTTGTGATCTTGCATGCTCTCTGTTTCTAGTAGCTATCTTGGCCAAGTAGATGCTAGTGACTCCAAGAGGGGGTATTTATGCTCGATAGTGGGTTCATGCCTCTATTTAATCTAAGGGAAGTGACAAAAACCTCTAAGGTTGTAGATGTGTTGTTGCTACTAGGGAGAAAACAACGGTCTCTTGTTCATGGAACAAGTGGATTGTTTACCTTACACACTTTGCTTACAGAAGTTATCAGTTGCTTGCAACTTAATACTGTAGGGGGTTCAGATGATAAGCTGAAGGTGGATTACTAGTCATAGATGAAGTTGGATGGCGGTCTATGTATCTTGTTGTATTGCCCAATCGAATCTCATAGGATCTTGAATGTCTAGTATTGCATTGTTATGCCTTTCTCTGTCCTATCCTTTGCCCTACTGTAATTTGTTTACCCAGCATGCCATGTTTGTTTATCTTAAGGAGAACACCTCTAGTAAACTATGGACCCCGGTCCAATCTTTACCATTGATACATCTTCTATTGTTATTGTTTACCATTCTGCAAACCACCATTACCTTCCACACCATACAGTTAATCCTTTGTTTTCAACAAACCGGTGAGATTGACAACCTCACTGTTTGTTGGGGCAAAGTCTTGAGTTTGTGTTGTGCAGGTTTCCAAGTTGCTAGCAACACCTTTGAGTCGTTTCCTTCCTCCTACTGGTTCGATAACCTTAGTTTCTTACTGAGGGAAGACTTGTTGTTGTGCTCATCACACCTTCCTCTTGGGGACTCCCAACGAAGCTCTACATTGATCTGAGCCACCATCAAAGATTTTCTGGCACCGTTGCCGGGGAGGCTAAGGACGGCTTCACAAGGGGAGTCCTTCACAACCTTTGTCTTTACTTTGTTTTTGTTTTTGTTTTGCTTAGTTGATTTTGCTTGGTTTTTTTTGCCTCTTTTTATCAAACAATCCAAAAAAATAGTTTTTTTTTGGTTTGCTTTCTCTTATCAAAAACACATAAAAAATATTCCATGCTCTAGTTGCTGCTGCTATTGGCTTGCTCCACTTTTGCCAAAATGAAATCTGCTAAGAACACCAAGTTGTGTGACTTCACTAGCACAAACAACAATGATTTCCTGAGTACACCTATTGATCCACCTGCTCCTGATGCTACCTTTTATGAAATTAAGCCTGCTTTGTTGAATCTTGTGATGAGAGAGCAATTTTCTGGTGCTAGTTCTGATGATGTTGCTGCCCACCTCAATAACTTTGTTGAACTTTGTGAGATGCAGAAATATAAGGATGTAGATGGAGATATTATTAAGATCAAGTTGTTTCCTTTCTCCTTGAGAGGAAAAGCTAAAGAATGGTTGCTTTCCTTGCCTAGAAATAGTATTGATTCTTGGATTAAGTGCAAAGATGCTTTTATTGGAAATTACTATCCTCCTGCTAAGACTATATCTATGAGAAGTGAAATAATGAAATTTAAACAACTTGATAATGAACATGTTGCTCAAGCTTGGGAGAGAATGAAATCTTTGGTTAAGAATTGTCCCACTCATGGACTTACTGCTTGGATGATTATCCAGACTTTTTATGCAGGTTTAAACTTCTCCTCAAGAAACATGTTGGATTCAGCTGTTGGAGGTACCTTTATGACCATTACATTGGGTGCTACAACAAAGCTCCTTGATAATATGATGGTCAACTATTCTGAAAGGCACACTGAGAGAGCTTAATATGGTAAGAAGGTAAATTCTATTGAAGAAACCTCCTCTTTGAGTGATAAGATTGATGTTATCATGACTATGCTTGTTAATGGAAAATCTCCTATAGATCCTAATAATGTTCCCTTAGCCTCTTTGGTTGCTCAAGAAGAGAAAGTTGATGTGAACTTCATTAGAAACAATAATTTCAACAATAATGCCTATAGGAATAATCTTGGTAGTAACAACAATTATAGGCCTTATCCTCCTAATAATGGCAATACCTATGGAAACTCCTACAATAATACTAGGAGTGCTCCCTCTGAACTTGAAGTCATGCTCAAGGACTTTATTAGTAAACAAACCATTTTCAATAAAACTGTGGAGGAAAAGCTTTTTGAATGTTGAGAAAAATATTTTCTCTTTGTCTAAAGCATAGTCCTCTTTGATTAATAAAATGGCTGCTAAACCTAAAACTTTGGAAAGTACTGATGACCCACAAGTATAGGGGATCGCAACAGTCTTCGAGGGTAGTATTACATAATTTATTGATTCGACACAAGGGGAGCCAAAGAATACTTGCAAGCCTTAACAACTAAGTTGTCAATTGAGTTGCACCTGGAAATAGTCTTGCTCACAGTAGTTTATCAGTAGCAATAGTTTTGTAGTAGCAATAGCAAAGCAACAACAGCAGTAAAACAAGAGCAATAGTAACCGTAGTAGCAAACAGTAGGATATGAGTGCGGTAGGCATAGGGATGGATGGACGGGCATTGAATGGACAAGTCTAAACATGTAACCTCAAGATCTATGGCAGTTGCAGATAAATAAGAATAAGCATACAAGTACTAAAAAATCATAGGCATGTGCTCCATATATAGTCATGCGTGCTCGCAGTGAGAACTTGCACAACATATTTTATCCTGCCAGCCCATTGCAGCGGGTCCTCAAGGGAACTACTGGCAATTAAGGTGCTCCTTTTAATAGAGCACCGGAGCAAAGCATTAACACTCCGTGAACACATGTGATCCTCACATCATAACCATCCCCTCCAGCTGTCCCAATTTCTGTCACTTCGGGGCTTTTGGATCCAGACAATGATATGTGTACACAACTTGCAGATAATATCACAAACAATACTATCATAAACTCAATAATAAGTTCAGATCTGAGATCATGGCACTCGGGCCCTAGTGACAAGCATTAAGCACAACAAGTTGCAACAAAGTCAAATAACACTAATAGAGATACTAGGCACCATGCCCTAACAATCTTATACGATTACATGATAGAACTCATCCAATACCTACCATCCCCATAGCCTACAGTGGGGGATTACTCACTCATGGATGAGGGAAACATGGATGGTTGATGGAGAGGCGTTGTTGATGATGATGGCGATGATCCTCTCCAAATTCCCCGTCTCGGCAGGGTGCTAGAACGGAGTTTCTGGTTTCGAATCGCGGTTTCTGGTGGTGTCGGGGCAGCGGAACTCTTTCTAGAAAAATGACGAACCCCCTGGTTTTTAGGTCAGAAGGCAACTTATAGGCGAAGAGAGAGGCCGAGGGGGTGCCTGAGGCGGCCACACCACCTCCAGGCGCGGCCAGGCCTGGCCTGCGCGGCCAGGCCTGGCCTGCGCGGCTGGGGTGTATGGGCCCCTCAGGCCTCCACTTCGTCTCGTATTCTGGCTCCGTGAGTCTTCTGGTGAAATAGGATTTTTGGCATATTTTCCGTGATTTTTCCCGATACTTGATTTTTTGGACAAAAACTAGACACCAAGGTAATTCTGTTGAAAACATCGTCAGTCCGTGTTAGTTGTATCCAAATCACACAAGTTTAGAGGAGAAACAATAGCAAACGTGTTCAAAAAAGTAGATACGTTTTGGACGTATCAAGTACCTTTGCTGATACTCATGCTATACAAGTTACTATTGATGAAAATGTTAGACTTTTAGCCCAACTACATGCTAAGTGGGAAAGAAAAGCTAAAATTGCTAGAGACAATAGTGTGTGCACTATTACCACCACCAATATGGATGCCACTAAACCACAAGAAGTCCCTATTCCTCCTACCACAATGCCTAAACCCAATGAGTCTACTACTAGTGATGCTAAGTTTGATTTTGATATTGATGGTTGCAATATTTCTGAAGTGATTATGTTCCTACAAAATCTTGCTAGAAGTCCTGATGCTAGTGATATGAATGTAGCTTTCACCAAACACATTACAGATGCTCTCATTAAAATTAAGGAAGAAAAGTTGAAACACAAAGCCTCTATTCCTAGGAAAGTAGAAGATAGTTGAGAACCCATCATTAATATGCAAGTGAATGACTTTGATCTCAAAGCTTCATGTGACCTTGCTTCTAGTGTCTCTATTATGCCTAGAAAGATTTATAAAATGCTTGAATTGCCACCCTTGGAAGATTGCTATTTGGATGTCCCAATTAAAGATAATGCTAAAAAGAAACTCATGGGGAGTGTTAATGATGTTCTTATTATGGTTAACAATGCTTATGTCCCTGTTTATTTCTATGTTTTGGATGTTGAATACAATGCTTCTTGTCCTATGACTTTGGGAAGACCTTTTCTTAGAACTGTTGGTGCCATCATTGATATGAAAGAAGGCACCATTAAATATCAATTTCCATTCAAGAAAGGTATTGAACACTTCCCTATGAGGAGAGAGAAGTTGATTTTTGCTCCTCCTTTGAAAGCAAGGTTTCATGTTAATGCTTCTTCATTTGAAAATACTTGATTCTTGCTTCTTGTGCCTAACTTAAAGGAATTAAAGAAAAGTACTTATTGGGAGATAACCCAAAAGTTATTAGCTCTGTATTGACCTCTCCTTATCCTTTTTATTTGCTTTTTGTGCCAACAATAACCTCTAATGAGAGGGAAGTAAGATTTGGGGAGTTGCTGTCCTGAAACAGATTTTTGTGCTCAACCGTAAAAATTCGTGTAAAATCTCCGTAAGTAGGATTGTGCTGATAATGTCTGATTAAATCCGCAAGTATGTTAGCTAACTTTCTTTAGTTCAACACTTTTTGATTTGAGTAACATAAGGTCTTCGAAAAAATCGGTTTCTACCTGCTGGTCTGTTTTGATAGATTTCTGTCATTATTTGTATTTGCTTCTTATTGATTCCTTTTTGGGTTATTTTTGGGAAACTGAGATTTTTGAGGGAATTGCTATGGTAGCTTGTGTTGTTAGTGAAAGTTTTGATGTTCTAAATCTAAAACCCAAGGGTCTATTATCTTTTGAATACACTAACGCTTTGTTTGGATGCATATAATTGAATTCAGGAAATGAGTTACGTGGTAATTCCAAATCCTACCCATAAAGGAATTGACTGCAAATTCAAATTCTATTGTTTGGGATTCTTAGAATTTTCTGTTGGAATCAGACGGTGGTACTGAATTCCAAATCCTGTTTGGATGTACAAATCATGAAATTGGATTTTTTTGCTTTGAAAAATATATACTTATATACCTATAAAGACAACAATGAAACTATATGTTACACGTACAACTATTCAAAAGTACACATATGCCTCTCCTGATATGTCATTTTATTTACCATTATCTTGTTGGAGATATCCCCAAGAGGCAATAATAAAGTGGTTATTATCATATCTTTATACTTATGATGAATGTTTACATACCATGCTATAATTGTATTAACCGAAAACACTAATACTTGTGTGGTTTGTAAACATAAAAGAGTTCCTAGTAAAGCCTCTTGTTAAACTAGCTTGTTGGTTAGTATATGATCATGGTTTCCTGATCATGAAAATTGAGATGTTATTAACAATAAGGTCATATCATTAGGAGAATGATGTGATGGACATACTCCTATAGTTAAACGTAGCATAATATCAAGTCATTCAAATAGTTCACTTGCTATAAGCTTTCTGATACATAGTAACCTAATTCCTTCGACCATGAGATCATGCTAATCACCATCACCGGAAGGATGCTTTGATGACATCAAACACCACACCGTAACTGGGTGGCTATAAAGGTGGCATTGAGTGTTCGGAAAGTATGTGTTGAGGCACATGGATCAAGAGTGGGATTTGTCCATCCATATGACGGATAGATACATTTTGGGCCCTCTCGGTGGAATGTCATCCAATTAGCTTGCAAGCATGTGACTAGCTCACAAGGGATCACATATCACGGGAACGAGAAAAGAATACTTATCGGTAACGAGGTTGAACTATCAATGCAGAGATACCGACGATCAGACCTCGGATAAGTAAAATATCGCGAGACAAAGGGAAATTGGTTTCGTATGTAAGTGGTTCATTCGATCGCAAAGTAATCATAGAAATATGTGGGAGCCATATGAATTTCTAGATTCCTCTATTGGTTATTGATCGGAGAAGAGTCTCGATCATGTCTGCATAATTCACGAACCGTAGGGAGACACACTTAAGGATTTGATGTTGTTTAGTCAATATGGATTGTGAGTAACGAGACCGAATGTTGTTCGGAGTCTCGGATCTGATCCGGAATATCACGAGGAGATCCGGAATGGTTCAGAGAATAAGATTCATATAAGGAAAGTCCAATTTCGGAGTTCGGGAATGATTCCGGTGTTTTCACCGGAATGTTCTAGAAGGGTCTAGAAGGTTCACCAATCTGGAAGGGGAAGGGTACATGGATGTGTCATGACAAAGTGTAATGGTTGCATCATGTCCTAGGTCACTTGGCTGGACACTTGGAAAAGAGAAATCGAACTCTAATTTGAAAGTCAAAAGGGCAGTTTGAAAATGTCAAACTGTGACAATATTTCCAAGTGGAGGGAGAGAAGGATTCTTACCTAGGGAAGGAATCCTCCCTCTCCCTTGGGACGGCCACATGAAGTGGAGTTTGGGGAGGACTCCCTCCCCCTTAGCGCCTCCCCACCTATAAAAGGAGGGGTAGGGCGCTCCCACTTGCACACACAAGAAACACTAGGTTGGCCGCCGCCCCCCTCTCTAGTTGCGGCCAATCTAGATCTCCTCTAAACTGCTACCGACTAGCTAAACCCTAGTTGCTAGCTACCTCTAAACATCAGCCTCTAAACCCTAGATCGTTGGGGATCCCTCTACTCCACCATACCCGCTTCGGCTTAGGCGAAGCCCTGCGGGATCTCCCCTCTACTTCCGACACCACGCCGTTATGCTGCCAGAATCGTGAGAAGAGAGCTACAACTTCCGCTGCCTGCTGGAACAAGGGAGAGGAAGGTCTTTATCGAGTACCATATATGTGACCGACGGCGGGAGCGCTACCGGAACGTGGCGCCGGAAGGATCGTCTACGCGATCTTGAGATCGGCAAGTGAATGACTACATCACCCACGAGAATCTGCTCTCGTTAACCACTTTGGATCTTCGAGGGTTAGTACTCTATAGACTCGTTGCTACAATCTAGTAGATAGATCTTGGCATCGTTCATGAGACTTGCTCTTGCTTGATATGCAACTTGTATTGCATAAGTGGCTTTGCGGGTGCCTGTTTCTCCCAACATAGTGAAGATTCAATTTACAACAGGTGATTGACAATACTAGTATCAACATTGTGGTTCTTGTTCGTAAGTTAGAATGACACTTATTGAAAGCCCCAAACCATGTAAAACATGCAAAGAAAATTAGTGGCGTCTAACTTTGTTCTGCAGGGGTGTGCTGTGATGTGATAAGGCCATGATTGTGATTATATATGATGTATTCAATGATCCTTATTGTAAGTCGGCAACCGGCAGGAGCCATATGGTTGTCTTTTAATTTCGTATAGACCTTCATGTCTATTATTCAAAGTAGTTGTAATATTTGATGCTGGTGGACGACAACCATGGAGCGACGCCATTGACCTTGGCGCCACGCCGGTGATGATGGAGATCATGTTCGTGCTTGAAGATGGAGTTCAGAAGCACAAGAAGAAAGGCCATATCATATCACATATTTTGAATTGCATGTGATGTTAATCCTTTTATGCATCTTGTATTGCTTAGTTCGCGATGGTAAGCTTTGATCTCAAATATGCAAGTGAATGACTTTGATCTCAAAGCTTCATGTGGCATTGGTTCTAGTGTCTCTATTATGCCTAGAAAGATTTATGAAATGCTTGATTTGCCACCCTTGGAAGATTGCTATTTGGATGTCCCACTTAATGATAATGCTAAAAAGAAACTCATGGGGAGTGTTAATGATGTTCTTATTATGGTTAACAATGCTTATGTCCCTGTTTATTTCTATGTTTTGGATGTTGAATACAATGCTTCTTGTCCTATGAATTTGGGAAGACCTTTTCTTAGAACTGTTGATTCCATCATTGATATGAAAGAAGGCACCATTAAATATCAAATTCCATTCAAGAAAGGTATTGAACACTTCCCTATGAGGAGAGAGAAGTTTCTTTTTGCTCCTCCTTTGAAAGCAAGGTTTCATGTTAATGCTTATTCATTTGAAAATACTTGATTCTTGCTTCTTATGCCTAACTTAAAGGCATTAAAGAAAAGTACTTATTGGGAGATAAACCAAAATTTATTAGCTCTGTAATAACCTCTCATTATCCTTTTTATTTTCTTTTTGTGCCAATAATAACCTCTAATGAGAGGGAAGTAAGATTTGGGGAGTTGCTGTCCTGAAACAGATTTTTGTGCTCAACCGTAAAAATTCGTGTAAAATCTCCATAAGTCGGATTGTGCTGATAATTTCTGATTAAATCCCCAAGTATGTTAGCTAACTTTCTTTAGTTCAACACTTTTTTATTTGAGCAACATAAGGTCTTAAAAAAATCGGTTTCTACCAGCTGGTCTGTTTTGACAGATTTCTTCCATTATTTGCATTTGCTTCTTATTGATTCCTTTTTGGGTTATTTTTGTGAAACTGAGATTTTTGAGGGAATTGCTACGGTAGCTTGTGTTTTTAGTGAAAGTTTTGATGTTCTAAATCTAAAACCCAAGGGTCTATTATCTTTTGAATACACTAACACTTTGTTTGGATGCATAGAATTGAATTCAGGAAATGAATTAAGTGGTAATTCCAAATCCTACCTGGAAAGGAATTGACTCCAAATTCAAATTCTATCGTTTGGGTGGCTTATAATTTGCTGTTGGAATCAGATGGTGGTACCGAATTCCAAATCCTGTTTGGATGTACAAATCATGAAATTGGATTTTTTTTGCTTTGAACAATATATACTTATATACCGATAAAGAAAACAATGAAACTATATGTTAGAGGTACAACTATTCAAAAGTACACATATGCCTCTCCTGATATGTCTTTTTCTTTACCATTATCTTGTTGGAGATATGACCAAGAGGCAATAATAAAGTGGTTATTATCATATCTTTGTACTTATGATAAATGTTTACATACCATGCTATAATTGTATTAACCGGAAACCTTAATACTTGTGTGGTTTGTAAACATAAAAGAGTCCCTAGTAAAGCCTCTTGTTAAACTAGCTTGTTGGTTAATATATGATCATGGTTTCCTGATCATGAAATTGAGATGTTATTAACAATAAGGTCATATCATTAGGAGAATGATGTGATGGACATACTCCTATAGTTAAGCGTAGCATAAGATCAAGTCATTCAAATAGTTCACTTGCTATAAGCTTTCTGATACATAGTAACCTAATTCCTTCGACCATGAGATCATGCTAATCACCATCACTAGAAGGATGCTTTGATGACATCAAACACCACACCATAACTGGGTGGCTATAAAGGTGGCATTGAGTGTTCAGAAAGTATGTGTTGAGGCACATGGATCAAGAGTGGGATTTGTCCATCCATATGACGAATAGATATATTTTGGGACCTCTCGGTGGAATGTCATCCATTTAGCTTGCAAGCATGTGACTAGCTCACAAGGGATCACATATCACGGGAACAAGAAAAGAATACTTATCGGTAACGAGGTTGAACTATCTATGCCGAGATACCGACGATCAGACCTCGGATAAGTAAAATATCGCGAGACAAAGGGAAATTGGTTTCATATGTAAGTGGTTCATTAGATCGCAAAGTAATCATAGAAATATGTGGGAGCCATATGAATTTCCAGATTCCTCTATTGGTTATTGATCGGAGAAGAGTCTCGATCATGTCTGCATAATTCACGAACCGTAGGGAGACACACTTAAGGATTTGATGTTGTTTAGTCGATATGGATTGTGAGTAAAGAGACTGAATGTTGTTCAGAGTCTCGGATGTGATCCGTAATATCACGAGGAGATCCGGAATGGTTCAGAGAATAAGATTGATATAAGGAAAGTCCAATTTCGGAGTTCGGGAATGATTCCAGTGTTTTCACCAGAATGTTCTAGAAGGGTCTAGAAGGTTCACCAATCTGGAAGGGGAAGGGTACATGGATGTGTCATGACAAAGTGTAATGGTTGCATCATGTCCTAGGTCACTTGTCTGGACACTTGGAAAAGAGAAATCAAACTCTAATTTGAAAGTCAAAAGGGCAGTTTGAAAATGTCAAACTGTGACAATATTTCCAAGTGGAGGGAGAGAAGGATTCTTACCTAGGGAAGGAATCCTCCCTCGCCGTAGGGCCGGCCACATGAAGTGGAGTTTGGGGAGGAGTCCCTCCCCCTTGGTGCCTCCCCACCTATAAAAGGAGGGGTAGGGTTCCCCCACTTGCACACACAAGAAACCCTAGGTTGGCCGCCACCCCCCTCTCTAGTTGCGGCCAATCTAGATCTCCTCTAAACCGCTACCGACTAGCTAAACCCTAGTTGCTAGCTACCTGTAAACCCTAGATCGCCGGGGATCCCTCTACTCCACCATACCCACTCCGGCTTAGGCGAAGCCCTGCAGGATCTCCCCTCTACTTCCGACACCACGCCGTTGTGCTGCCAGAATCATGAGGAGAGAGCTACAACTTCCGCTACCTGCTGGAACAAGGGATAGGAAGGTCTTTATCAAGTATCGTACATGTGACCGACTGCGGGAGAGCTACCGGAACACGGCGCCGGAAGGATTGTCTATGCGGTCTTGAGATCGGCAAGTGAATGACTACATCACCCACGAGAATCTGCTCTCGTTGACCGCTTTGGATCTTCGAGGGTTAGTACTCTATCGACTCGTTGCTACAATCTAGTAGATAGATTTTGGCTTGTGTGTGTTCATGCGATAGAAATTTTTGTTTTCCATGCTACGAACCCCTACAGTGGTATCAGAGCCGTGTCTATATGTAGATCTGTTGCACGAGTAGAACCCAATGGTCATTATGGGCGTTGATGCTTTTGTTGTCGATTGCTTGTTGTGTACTTTGCATCCTGCGGGATGGTGGGATGAAGCAGCCCGGGCTAACCTTACATGGCATCGTTCATGAGACTTGCTCTCGCTTGATATGCAACTTGTATTGCATAAGTGTCTTTGTGGGTGCCTGTTTCTCCCAACATAGTGAAGATTCAATTTACAACAGGTGATTGACAATACTAGTATCAACGTTGTGGTTCTTGTTCGTAAGTTAGAACGACAGTTATTGAAAGCCCCAAACCATGTAAAACATGCAAAGAAAATTAGAGGCGTCTAACTTTGTTCTGCAGGGGTGTGCTGTGATGTGATAAGGCCATGATTGTGATTATATATGATGTATGCAATGATCCTTACTGTAAGTCAGCAACCGGCAGGAGCCATATGGTTGTCTTTTAATTTCGTCTAGACCTTCGTTTCTATTATTCAAAGTAGTTGTAATAGTTGATGCTGGTGGAAGACAACCATGGAGCGGTGCCATTAACCTTGACGCCACGCCGGTGATGATGGAGATCATGTTCGTGCTTGAGGATGGAGATCAGAAGCACAAGAAGAAAGGCCATATCATATCACATATTTTGAATTGCATGTGATGTTAATCCTTTTATGCATCTTGTATTGCTTAGTTCGCGATGGTAAGCTTTGATCTCAAATATGCAAGTGAATGACTTTGATCTCAAAGCTTCATGTGACATTGGTTCTAGTGTCTCTATTATGCCTAGAAAGATTTATGAAATGCTTGATTTGCCACCCTTGGAAGATTGCTATTTGGATGTCCCACTTAATGATAATGCTAAAAAGAAACTCATGGGGAGTGTTAATGATGTTCTTATTATGGTTAACAATGCTTATGTCCCTGTTTATTTCTATGTTTTGGATGTTGAATACAATGCTTCTTGTCCTATGACTTTGGGAAGACCTTTTCTTAGAACTGTTGGTTCCATCATTGATATGAAAGAAGGCACCATTAAATATCAATTTCCATTCAAGAAAGGTATTGAAAACTTCCCTATGAGGAGAGAGAAGTTGCTTTTTGCTCCTCCTTTGAAAGCAAGGTTTCATGTTAATGCTTATTCATTTGAAAATACTTGATTCTTGCTTCTTGTGCCTAACTTAAAGGCATTAAAGAAAAGTACTTATTGGGAGATAAACCAAAATTTATTAGCTCTGTAATAACCTCTCATTATCCTTTTTATTTTCTTTTTGTGCCAATAATAACCTCTAATGAGAGGGAAGTAAGATTTGGGGAGTTGCTGTCCTGAAACAGATTTTTGTGCTCAACCGTAAAAATTCGTGTAAAATCTCCATAAGTCGGATTGTGCTGATAATTTCTGATTAAATCCCCAAGTATATTAGCTAACTTTCTTTAGTTCAACACGTTTTTATTTGAGCAACATAAGGTCTTAAAAAAATCGGTTTCTACCATCTAGTCTGTTTTGACAGATTTCTTCCATTATTTGTATTTGCTTCTTATTGATTCCTTTTTGGGTTATTTTTGTGAAACTGAGATTTTTGAGGGAATTGCTACGGTAGCTTGTGTTTTTAGTGAAAGTTTTGATGTTCTAAATCTAAAACCCAAGGGTCTATTATCTTTTGAATACACTAACACTTTGTTTGGATGCATAGAATTGAATTCAGGAAATGAATTAAGTGGTAATTCCAAATCCTACTCGGAAAGGAATTGACTCCAAATTCAAATTCTATTGTTTGGGTGGCTTATAATTTGCTGTTGGAATCAGATGGTGGTACCGAATTCCAAATCCTGTTTGGATGTACAAATCATGAAATTGGATTTTTTTGCTTTGAACAATATATACTTATATACCGATACAGAAAACAATGAAACTATATGTTAGAGGTACAACTATTCAAAAGTACACATATGCCTCTCCTGATATGTCTTTTTCTTTACCATTATCTTGTTGGAGATATGCCCAAGAGGCAATAATAAAGTGGTTATTATCATATCTTTGTACTTATGATAAATGTTTACATACCATGCTATAATTGTATTAACCGGAAACCTTAATACTTGTGTGGTTTGTAAACATAAAAGAGTCCCTAGTAAAGCCTCTTGTTAAACTAGCTTGTTGGTTAATATATGATCATGGTTTCCTGATCATGAAATTGAGATGTTATTAACAATAAGGTCATATCATTAGGAGAATGATGTGATGGACATACTCCTATAGTTAAGCGTAGCATAAGATCAAGTCATTCAAATAGTTCACTTGCTATAAGCTTTCTGATACATAGTAACCTAATTCCTTCAACCATGAGATCATGCTAATCACAATCACTAGAAGGATGCTTTGATGACATCAAACACCACACCGTAACTGGGTGGCTATAAAGGTGGCATTGAGTGTTCAGAAAGTATGTGTTGAGGCACATGGATCAAGAGTGGGATTTGTCCATCCATATGACGAATAGATATATTTTGGGACCTCTCGGTGGAATGTCATCCAATTAGCTTGCAAGCATGTGACTAGCTCACAAGGGATCACTTTAGAGGTCCCAACCTTTAATAAGGTAGAGATCCCTGTGTTTACAATGCTAGTCCCTGGATCAATAGCTAGCATCCACAGTTAAGATGTAATATCAAGAAACAAAGGTCATAATACAACTTTATAACCAGGAAAAATAATTCATTACATCTTACATAGATCATTTGGCTATCCCATTACAATGCAGCAGAAATAACTATAGCATGGAGTCCTTCATCTTCAAAGTGCCACAGGCAATCATGTTGGTTGTAGACTTGTAATCCTAATCATCACACTTCACTAACATCAAACAAACCTGCAACATAATAAGTTACAGCCACAAGGGTCAATACATTTGAATTGTATTGGCAAGTGATACTATGGTAGTATAGTGGTACCTATCATCTATATGCATTTGGCTAAGTGGAATTTAGGCTTGCTTTGCTCAAAATAGATTTTCCTTATCATTTGAAAACACTAAGTTTTTGTTTGGCAAAAACTTTCCCAAGGAACCACCAATAGAAATTGGTGAACCTTCACCCTTGTTCAACCACAAGTTTTAACTTAGAAAATTGGGATGAGGAGATTCTTGATAGCTTCCATGTCTTGATGCTCGAATTTCCTTTGCCAGGGACATGGCTAAGTACTTAGATTATTTTAAACTCTGCAGAGGTGGTGCACTTTCCCCATAAGACTTGATTTTCACCAAGACAAGATCTTTCAGAAGCCTTCCCTTAGACCAGAATGGACGCGTTCCAACCTATCATCCCCTACCACCAACTGTCCATTTGGCTAAGTTATTGCAACCTATATGATCCAGGCAGAGCCCATAATGCCATGTGGCTGCACTAGAAGCTTCTTAACATTTGGCATCTCAAATCCCTTTGTTCCTGGGTGGCAATCCACAAGAGAGATACCAAGTCTTCCTCAGTATACTGGACTTGGTGATGCCCAAGTTTTCCCCAGTATACTGGACTTGTGTAACCACTCAACACAAACCTTTCTTTCCATTCCACCCAGGTGATTCATTCACTTAGTTGTTTTATTAAACAAAACATAAGTCCTTGACTTAGAAATATTCCATAGCATGAATATAATCCACCCTTGTTTTCTACTAGCTAAGCTAAGCATGATAGTAGTAGGGATCTTATCTTAGGAAAATTCTACTAAGGCATCATCTACTAGGATTTCTCATGGCATAGCTTATACTTAGAAAATTCCATGCAAATCCTACTTAGAAATATCACTAATGCATAGTGAAAATAATGGGACAAAAGTATGAAGCGCCACTTTCCTTTTTAGTAGATAATATAGATTCACTCCTTGATCTTGCAAATGTCACACTCTTCAAAGTTCACTACAATTCAACCAAGCAAGCACATATTCAAACTAACATTCAAACAATTCACCACATAGAATAATAAAAACAAAGCAATGCATGCAAGCATGCCAAAGATTGTTTTATTTGGGAAAGTGGTTTCTAATAGGTTATAAACATTTTAAAACCCATATTTTTCATTTATAAAAGTGGAAAGATTATTTATAAATGTGGCAAAACCATTTGATAAGTTAGTGAAAAGGGCCATTTAAATCATTTTTGTTTTGTTAGAAATGATTTAAATCAAAGTAATATTCTCTAGTGTTTGCCAAATATAATTTTTAACACAGATGTTAGTGTTTTAAGGTCAAGTGTTTAATATTGAAACCATTTGCAAAAGGTTTTACCTATAAACCATTTTTATACCAAAACAATATTTTATGTGGTTGAAAATGCTTTTTAGCAAAGTAATAATTTATAGGGTTCATCAACTATATTTTTAAATCCTTAAACTTGGTGTTTAGGGTCAGAGAGTTTAAATCAAATCGTTTTTCAAAGGTTTTACTCAAAAAGCATTTTTAACACATAAGCAATATTTTTGTTTAACTACAAATGTTTTAATTCTAATATTTATTCTTTTGCTTCACAAAATATGTTTTTGAATCCACAAGTTGGTTTCTATGGTCATTAGGTTCAAAAAAATCCAATTGCCACAGATTTTACCTTAAAAATATTTCTAGAATAATTTTTTTAACCAAATTATGCCTACACAAGTTTCTGCAAAACAACCAATTTAACAGAAGCAATTTAATAAAAAAAAGTACATGGTTGTAAAGTGTTTGTTTTGCTGATTCCATTGATATAAAATTTGCAAAATTTGGACATGTAGATTTAAAGTTATGCAATTTTCAAAATCAAACATCTAATAGATTCTATTCTGTTTTTAAAACAAATCACAGGCCACGCGTCACGTTCTGATTCGTCCATACCGCTTCGCACGGATCAACCTATGCGATGCGTTGGATCTAAAGCGGATCGCACAGATCAGATCAAAGGATACCCGTTCGGGTTATGTTCTGTCGTAGCCACACGATCAACATCCTATGGTCTAAATCGACTAACCCTAAACGGGCGGCGCTAGCGGTGGCGACTGGCGGCGGCACGGTCAGATGGCGAGGTTGCCGACGATGCAGGAAGCAAAAGAGATAGGGAAGGGGCTCACCGAGATCGCCTCGTCGATCTGAAGCTCAATATACTCGCCGTTTGTCGAGGGGCGCACGAGGTAGTGCTGAATCGCTCGCTGGAGCTGTGCTTCACCTCGGGTGCGGTCAGACATCGTCGAAGGCGAGGCTATGGTGCATGCTAGAGGAAAAGAGAAGGGCCGTTAGATGCACGGGAGAGTGGTGAGTACACGCGTGTGAAGGAAAAGGAGAGGGGCGGTTAGACGCTACCTGGGGAACTCGCCGGAGTGGAAACAGGCGACAGTGGTGCTCAGTGATGATGTTGTCGATGATGCAGAGCACACGCGGTTGAATGGGCAGAATTGGGAGATGCGCTAGAGGCTATGGAGTATGCTCGTATGCACCAGGAGCAAGGGGGGGGGGGGGGCGTGGGCTGGTCGGAATCGCCGCGGATGCTCGTCGGAGGCAGCGGTGGTCTGAGCGGAAATCGGGGCAGCTTGGGGGCTCTCGAGGGGTGGTGTCTAGGGGAAAAGGGAGGGGAGAGGGAGGTGGTTATACGAGCGTGGTCGAGGGAGTAATCGTCGCGGCAATAACTCAGATTGATTTGAGTTTTAAGACGGCAGAAATAGCCGACGAGGGGGGCGTGGTCACCGTGGCGGGTGAGGAAGATGACTGGGGGTGGGGTCTGGGCGTCAGTGAGAGAGAGATAAACAAGGTGGGGTCCAGTGGTCAGCGACTCTGCGGGTTCGATTGAGAGTAAAATAAAACGGTTCGGGAAGAGAGGTGGGTTGCTGCTGGGATGGACTAGGCCTGCTGGGCCTGGTCTGGCTGGTTCCACTTTTTTGTTCTGTTTATTTTTTTCTTTTTCCTGTTTCTTTTATTCAGTTTTGAATTTGTTCAAACAAATCAAACAACTATTTGAATTTTAATCTTTGCCAAACCTTGAGCATATTTCAATACTATTTATTAACATATTATAATGTCAAATTTAGAATATTTCATTTATTCTTTTAGGGCCTATTATATATTTATAAATAGACATTTGTCTTTATTTCAAAATAAGATTTATATATGTTTCCAACTCTGTTTGAATTCTAAATTTTTACCAAACCTTTTTCAGTAGGTTTTATTTATTTAATGGGGTGTTAAATAATTCACTTTGAATCATTTAAAGTATTTTAATATGATTATTAATCATATAATTTGGGCAATTGTTTTTATTCCAATGAAATTCACACATGGTTTTAATTCCATAAATTTTATTTAGGTGATTTCTTTGACTCCATTTAAGCTAATTAAATAACTTTTATTCCACTTGGGCAATATCCATTCATTGTTTTCTCATGATTTAATTAATCATTTCTATTAGGGAGTTTGTCTTTATTCAAATAGAAAGAGAAATTGGTTAATGCCACATTATTTTATTTGAATATTCTTTATCCATTATTTTATTTGGATTTGGATTATATTCATTCCATTTATGGATTTGGCTAAGATTTAATTTGGCTTTTAAATGCTCCTCATTTAATAATTCTTTCGTTATCTTATAAAATCCATATCTTTTTTTATTTATAGATCCAAAGTTGGTGATTCCAATTTGTAAAATCTTATTTAATATTTGTTTATCCTTTTAAATATATTTAGGATTATTTGCTCACCATTTGGTATGGATTTTTAGATAGGTGCTTTATTAGCTTTGGAAATTCAATTTCCTTATCTTACTAAATTCATAAGATTCTATCTATGGATCCAAATTGAATGAAACCAATTTCTATGGTTTTATAGTATTTCCATTTGTCATTCTTGATCATTTATAAATGTTTGTTGACAAATTTCATATGGATCAAATCCATGGTCTTAGAGATATCTTGGAAATCTCCCATTAGGGTTTTTATGATTTTGGTTTATTTTCCAAGTGTTTAAATTTCAGGATATATTTATGAAGAATGCATTTCACTTGATTTGAATTTTTGTTGGATTAAAATCTTTATTCAAAGTTTGTTCAAAATGGGTTTTAAGTTTCCACTTTAAAAAGTTTCTTTTCACCCTAAATTTCAACAATTATTTATTTTGTTTATTTTTTTTCACATTACAAAATTTGGAAAATTTTGGGATGTGACAGGCTACCACCCTTAAAAGAAATCTCGTTCCGAGATTTGGGGAGGCTAGAGGTTACAAGTTGGCTCAAAGCAACTAGGGTACTACCACCCTTAAAATTTTCCAACTAGATTACATCTTTGCTTGCTTGGGGTCTTGATGAGACTTCTCTAGGCAAACATCTGCATAGTGTCCTTTGTTTCCACACTTGAAACATGTGACAAGGTTGAGATCCTTCATAGGCTTGTTTGTCTTGTACTTCATCTTTTCTAGACAATTGCTTGCATAATGTCCTTGATTACCACAATTGTAACATGTGACAAGATTGAGTTCTTCACGTATCTTCTGTGGACAAGTTGATACATAATGGCCCAGCTCTTTGTAGTTGTTGCACCACACTTGGCTTATTTCCTTATACTTTTTGTTCTTCTCTGGACATTCATTGGCATAGTGTCCCATCTCTTTGCAATGGCAACATTGCACTTGGCTTTTGTCCTTCTTCTTCTTGGGTTTCTCCAAAGCTAGGAGTTCTTCTAGTTCATGCTCTTCATATCTCACCTCATAGGTGGGAAAGTCTCCTGGTTTCCTTAATCTTTTTTTGGATAATACATATGTTTCCTCTTTTGTCCATCAAATTGAGTCATATTGCATGGAGGTGCAAGCTGTGATTTTTCCTTTGTCTTCATCCTTCTTGATAGAAGTTGTTCCCTCATGGGGGTTTCCAAACTGTTGATGCACTCCACCTTGTTTCCTTTGTTGAACTATAGAATAAATGGGGCATTGGATAGGGACGTGGTTATTTCCTTCACATAGGAAACAAGTAGCTTGAGATGTGGGGCATTGATTAGTTGGATGTTTCTCTTCACAATTGGGGCATTGATCTTTATGCTCTTTGGAAGTGTGATCCATGTCTCCACAAATATTGCAAGCTTGAGTTCCTTCTATAATATCATCCTTGACATCATTGTTGTCACAAGCTCCTTGAGAAGGGTTGTCTCCCATGTTGATCATTTGATTTGTCACCTTTTGCATCAATTGGGTTTGGGTTTCCATAAACCTTTGCATGGTTGGGTCTAACTCTTTGTAGTTGGCTAAAATCTGAGTTGTCACTTGGTTCAACTGGGTTTGGGTTACTATGAGTTCTCTCATGTTGATCTCTTGGTTGTTGTTGTTGTTGTCACCATCCTTGATGTTGGAGTCTCTTGGGGAAGTCATCTGTTTGGGTTGGATTGGGATTAGAATAGACAAAGATTTCTAAGGAAATAATTCTAATCACACACATCACAATTCACACAAGCAATCAAAAACAAACATTCCACTCAAACAACAAGTTTCAAGCACATTTTTAGGCAACAAAATATTTTTGCTACACCACATAAGTTGGTGGGTTTGATTTAATCTAAAAATGGTGGTCCATCTATATGGTTGACTTGATATCCTTCCATTCTTCTTGGTTGCTTCTTCATGAATGAGATCATTGTTTCCTTGGAAAAAATCCTTGTGTCTTGGTCACAAAGTTTCAAAAGTGATGATAGTTACTTCTAGTTTATGTTTCCTTAGTCTTCAAGTCTTGAGTATCATTTCTTGTCTCACTTGTAGTCCTTAGTGATGTCCAAGTTGAAGTCCTTGGTGAAAATAATGTTGAAGTCTTTGATGATGTTGAAGTTAAAGTCATTTGAGTTGGTGAAGTCCTTTGCTCATGGTGAGGTCTTTGCTCAGGGTTGAAGTCTTGTCCATCAAGTTTGAGAAGGAAGAGATGTAGAATCAAAACCAAAAGGTTGAGGAAAGAGTTCACAAGATTGTTTGTAAATAAGTTTTGGAACAAATACAACTCCTATTTTTCTAAGGGGTTTTGTCCAATCCTAGGGTTACAATCCTACAGGCAACACAGTGCTCTGATACCATCTGTAGAGGTCCCAACCTTTAATAAGGTAGAGATCCCTGTGTTTACAATGCTAGTCCCTGGATCAATAGCTAGCATCCACAGTTAAGATGTAATATCAAGAAACAAAGGTCATAATACAACTTTATAACCAGGAAAAATAATTCATTACATCTTACATAGCTCATTTGGCTATCCCATTACAATGCTGCAGAAATAACTATAGCATGGAGTCCTTCATCTTCAAAGTGCCACAGGCAATCGTGTTGGTTGTAGACTTGTAATCCTAATCATCACACTTCACTAACATCAAACAAACCTGCAACATAATAAGTTACAGCCACAAGGTTCAATACATTTGAATTGTATTGGCAAGTGATACTATGGTAGTATAGTGGTATCTATCATCTATATGCATTTGGCTAAGTGGAGCTTAGGCTTGCTTTGCTCAAAATAGATTTTCCTTATCATTTGAAAACACTAAGTTTTTGTTTGGCAAAAACTTTCCCAAGGAACCACCAATAGAAATTGGTGAACCTTCACCCTTGTTCAACCACAAGTTTTAACTTAGAAAATTGGGATGAGGAGATTCTTGATAGCTTCCATGTCTTGATGCTCGAATTTCCTTTGCCAGGGACATGGCTAAGTACTTAGATTATTTTAAACTCTGCAGAGGTGGTGCACTTTCCCCACAAGACTTGATTTTCACCAAGACAAGATCTTTCAGAAGCCTTCCCTTAGACCAGAATGGACGCGTTCCAACCTATCATCCCCTACCACCAACTGTCCATTTGGCTAAGTTATTGCAACCTATATGATCCAGGCAGAGCCCATAATGCCATGTGGCAGCACTAGAACCTTCTTAACATTTGGCATCTCAAATCCCTTTGTTCCTGGGTGGCAATCCACAAGTGAGATACCAAGTCTTCCTCAGTATACTGGACTTGGTGATGCCCAAGTTTTCCCCAGTATACTGGACTTGTGTAACCACTCAACACAAACCTTTCTTTCCATTCAACCTAGGTGATTCATTCACTTAGTTGTTTTATTAAACAAAACATAAGTCCTTGACTTAGAAATATTCCATAGCATGAATATAATCCACCCTTGTTTTCTACTAGCTAAGCTAAGCATGATAGTAGTAGGGATCTTATCTTAGGAAAATTCTACTAAGGCATCATCTACTAGGATTTCCCATGGCATAGCTTATACTTAGAAAATTCCATGCAAGTCCTACTTAGAAATATCACTAATGCATAGTGAAAATAATGGGACAAAAGTATGAAGCGCCACTTGCCTTTTTAGTAGAGAATATAGATTCACTCCTTGATCTTGCAAATGTCACACTCTTCAAAGTTCACTACAATTCAACCAAGCAAGCACATATTCAAACTAGCATTCAAACAATTCACCACATAGAATAATAAAAACAAAGCAATGCATGCAAGCATGACAAAGATTGTTTTATTTGGGAAAGTGGTTTCTAATAGGTTATAAACATTTTAAAACACATATTTGTCATTTATAAAAGTGGCAAGATTATTTATAAACGTGGCAAAACCATTTGATATTAAGTTAGTGAAAAAGGCCATTTAAATCATTTTTGTTTTGTTAGAAATGATTTAAATCAAAGTAATATTCTGTAGTGTTTTCCAAATATAATTTTTAACACAAATGTTAGTGTTTTAAGGTCAAGTGTTTAATATTGAAACCATTTGCAAAAGGTTTTACGTATAAACCATTTTTATACCAAAACAATATTTTATGTGGTTGAAAATGCTTTTTAGCAAAGTAATAATTTATAGGGTTCATCAAATATATTTTTAAATCCTTAAACTTGGTGTTTAGGGTCAGAGAGTTTAAATCAAATTGTTTTTCAAAGGTTTTACTCAAAAAGCATTTTTAACACATAAGCAATATTTTTGTTTAACTACAAATGTTTTAATTCTAATATTTATTCTTTTGCTTCACAAAATATGTTTTTGAATCCACAAGTTGGTTTCTATGGTCAGTAGGTTCAAAACAATCCAATTGCCAAAGATTTTACCTTAAAAATATTTCTAGAATAATTTTTATAACCAAATTATGCCTACACAAGTTTCTGCAAAAACAACCAATTTAACAGAAGCAATTTACTAAACAAAGTACATGGTTGTATAGTGTTTGTTTTGCTGATTCCATTGATATAAAAGTTTCAAAATTTGGACGTGTAGATTTAAAGTTATGCAATTTTTAAAATCATACATCTAATAGATTCTATTCTGTTTTTAAAACAAATCACAGGCCACACCTCACGTTCTGATTCGTCCATACCGCTTCACACGGATCAGCCTATGCGATGCGTTGGATCTAAAGCGGATCGCACAGATCAGATCAAAGGATACCCGTTCGGGTTATGTTCTGTCGTAGCCACGCGATCAATATCCTACGGTCTAAATCGACTAACCCTAAACGGGCGGCGCTAGCGGCAGCGACTGGCGGCAGCGCGGTCAGATGGCGAGGTTGCCGACGATGCAGGAAGCAAAAGAGATAGGGAAGGGGCTCACCGAGATCGCCTCGTAGTTCTGAAGCTCAATGTACTCGCCATTTGTCGAGGGGCGCACGAGGTAGTCCTGAATCGCTCGCCGGAGTTGTGCTTCACGTCGGGTGCGGTCAGACATCGTCGAAGGCGAGGCTACGGTGCATTCTAGAGGAAAAGATAGGGGCCGTTAGATGCACGGGAGGAGTGGTGAGTACACGCGTGTGAAGGAAAAGGAGAGGGGCGGTCAGACGCTACCTGGGGAACTCGCCGGAGTGGAAACAGGCGACGGCGATGCTCAGTGATGATGTTGTCGATGATGCAGAGCACGCGCGGTTGAATGGGCGGTACTGGGAGATGCGCCAGAGGCTAGGGAGTATGCTCGTATGCGCCAGGGAGCAAGGGGGGACGTGGGCTGGTCGGAATCGCCGCGGATGCTTGTCGGAGGCAGCGGTGGTCTGAGCGGAAATCGAGGCAGCCTGGGGGCTCTCGAGGGGTGGCATCTGGGGGAAAAGGGAGGGGAGGGGGAGGTGGTTATACGAGCGTGGTCGAGGGAGTAATCGTCGCGGCAATAACTCGGATTGATTCGAGTTTTAAGACGGCAGAAACGGCCGGTAAGGGGTAGTGGTCACCGCGACGGGTGAGGAAGATGACTGGGGGTGGGGTCTGGGCGTCAGCGAGAGAGAGAGAAACGAGGTGGGGTCCAATGGTCAGCAATGGACTAGGCCTGCTGGGCCTGGTCTGGCTGGTTCCACTTTTTTGTTCTGTTTATTTTTTTTTCTTTTTCCTGTTTCTTTTATTCAGTTTTGAATTTGTTCAAACAAATCAAACAACTATTTGAATTTCAATCTTTGCCAAACCTTGAGCATATTTCAATACTATTTATTAACATATTATAATGTCAAATTTAGAATATTTCATTTATTCTTTTAGGGCCTATTATATATTTATAAATAGACATTTGTCTTTATTTCAAAATAAGATTTAAATATGTTTTCAAACTCTATTTGATTTCTAATTTTTTACCAAACCTTTTTCAGTAGGTTTTATTTATTTAATGGGGTGTTAAATAATTCACTTTGAATCATTTAAAGTATTTTAATATGATTATTAATCATATAATTTGGGCAATTGTTTTTATTCCAATGAAATTCACATATGGTTTTAATTCCATAAATGTTATTTAGGTGATTTCTTTGACTCCATTTAAGTTAATTAAATAACTTTTATTCCACTTGGGCAATATCCATTCATTGTTTTCTCATGATTTAATTAATCATTTCTATTAGGGAGTTTGTCTTTGTTCAAATAGAAAGATAAATTGGTTAATGCCACATTATTTTATTTGAATATTATTTATCCATTATTTTATTTGGATTTGGATTATATTCATTCCATTTATGGATTTGGCTAAGATTTAATTTGGCTTTTAAATGCTCCTCATTTAATAATTCTTTCTTTATCTTATAAAGTCCATATCTTTTTTTATTTATAGATCCAAAGTTGGTGATTCCAATTTGTAAAATCTTATTTAATATTTGTTTATCCTTTTAAATATCTTTAGGATTATTTGCTCACCATTTGGTATGGATTTTTAGATAGGTGCATTATTAGCTTTAGAAATACAATTTCCTTATCTTACTAAATTCATAATATTCTATCTATGGCTCCAAATTGAATGAAATCAATTTCTATGGTTTTATGGTATTTTCATTTGTCATTCTTGATCATTTATAAATGTTTGTTGACAAATTTTATATGGATCAAATCCATGGTCTTAGAGATATCTTGGAAATCTCCCATTAGGGTTTTTAGGATTTTGGTTTATTTTCCAAGTGTTTAAATTTCAAGATATATTTATGTAGAATGCATTTCACTTGATTTGAATTTTTGTTGGATTAAAATCTTTATTCAAAGTTTGTTCAAGATGGGTTTTAAGTTTCCACTTTAAAAAGTTTCTTTTCACCCTAAATTTCAACAATTATTTATTTTGTTTATTTATTTTTCACATTACAAAATTTGGAAAATTTTGGGATGTGATAATCACATATCACAGGAATGAGAAAAGAATACTTATCGGTAACAAGGTTGAACTAGGTATGCAGAGATACCGACGATCAGACCTCAGATAAGTAAAATATCACGAGACAAAGGGAAATTGGTTTCGTATGTAAGTGGTTCATTTGATCGCAAAGTAATCGTTGAAATATGTGGGAGCCATATGAATTTACAGATTCCTCTATTGGTTATTGATCGGAGAAGAGTCTCGATCATGTCTGCATAATTCACGAACTGCAGGGAGACACACTTAAGTATTCGATGTTGTTTAGTAGATATGGAATGTGAGTAAAGAGACTGAATGTTGTTCTGAGTCCCGGATGGGATCCTATCACGAGGAGATCCGGAATGGTCCGGATAATAAGATTCATATAAGTAAAGTCCAATTTCGGAGTTCGGGAATGATTCCGGTGTTTTCACCGGAATGTTCTAGAAGGTTCACCTATCCGGAAGGGGAAGGGTACATGGATGTGTCATGACAAAGTGTAATGGTTGCATCATGTCCTAGGTCACTTGGCTGGACACTTGGAAGAGAGAAATCAAACTCTAATTTGAAAGTCAACAGGGCAGTTTGAAAAAGTCAAACTGGGACAATATTTCCAAGTGGAGGGGAGAAGGATTTTTACCTAGGGAAGGAATCCTCCCTCTCCCTTGGGCCGTCCACATGAAGTGGAGTTTGGGGAGGACTCCCTCCCCCTTGGCACCTCCCCACCTATAAAAGGAGGGGTAGGGCGCCCCCACTTACACACACAAGAAACCCTAGGTTGGCCGCCGCCCCCCTCTCTAGTTGCGGCCAATCTAGATCTCTTCTAAACCGCTATCGACTAGCTAAACCCTAGTTTCTAGCTACCTCTAAACCTTGGCCTCTAAACCCTAGATCGTCGGGTCTCCCTCTACTCCACCATACCCGCTCCGGCTTAGGCGAAGACCTGCGGGATTGTCACATCCCAAAATTTTCCAAATTTTGAAATGTGAAAAATAAATAAATAAAATAAATAATTGTTGAAATTTAGGGTGAAAAGAAACTTTTTGATTCGAAATGGAAACATCAAAACCCATCTTGAACAAACTTTGAATAAAAGGGAATCCAACAAATTTGAATCAAGTGTAATGCATTCATCAATGAATGTATCTTGAAATTTAAACACTTGAAAAAAGAAACCAAAACCCTAAAACCCTAATGGAATAAATCATTTCCAAGACCTCCCTAAGACTATGGATTTGATCCATATAAAAATCTACCAGCAAACATTTTTAAATGATCAAAATGATAAACAAAAAAATATTATAAGATCATAGAAATTGGTTTGACTTAATTTGGAGCCATGGATAAAAACTTATGAATTTAATATGGCAAAAGGAAATAATTTCCAAAGCTAATAAAGATCCTAATTAAAAATCCATACCAAAATCTTGAGCAAAATAAGTCCTAAAGAGATTTAAAAAAAATAAACAAATATTAAATAAAATTATACAAATTGGAATCACCAATTTTGAATCTATAAATAAAAAGATATGGATTTTATAAGATAAAGAAAGAAAGAAATAAATGAGGAATATTTAAAAGCAAAATTAAATCTTGGCCAAATCCATAAAAAATGGAAGTTATTAAACAATAAAAAGAAATAAAGGATTATTTAAACAAAACTATATGGACTTTGAACCATATTCAATCTTATTTAAATAAAGATAAATTGCCTAATCTAAATAATAAATCCCATAAAATTATTTAGAAGACAATTTAAATATTGAAATAATCCATAAGCAAGTGGAATAAAGATAATCCAAATCCAAATGAAATAAAGGGATAAAGAATATTCAAATAAAATTCTATGGCATTAACCAAACTCAATCCTATTAAAATGAAGACAGAATCCCTAATGGAAATGATTAATTAAGTCATGAGAAAATAATAAAATTGGAATTTTCCCAAGTGGATTAAAAAGTTAATAAAGGAATCAAATAATTATTTGAATAAAATTTAAATGGGATTAAAACCATATTTGAATTGAATAAAGACAATTTCCCAATTTAAATGATTAATAAATCATATTAAAATATTTTAGATAATTCAAAATGAATTATTTAAAAAACTATTGAATAAATAAAACCTACCGAAAAAGGTTTGGTGAAAATTAGAATTCAAATAAGAGTTTGAAAATATAATTAAAATCTTATTTGAATAACGACAAATGCCTATTGTAAATAAATAATAAACCATAAATGAATAAAAGAATTATTCCAAAATAGTCTTTAAAATACAATAATAAACAATATTAAAAGCTTGCTAAAAGTTTGGTAAAGATCTGAATTCAAATGGTGTTTGAATTATTTGAACAAAATCAAAACAGAAAAATAGAAAAGGAAAAAGAAAAGAAAGCAGAAAGAACAAAAATGAAATAGAGCCAGCCCAGCCCAGCAAAGCCCAAGCCCAAACTCGCAGCCCATCCCCTCTCTCTCCGCATAATGTTTCGCACCAGAACACTTACCCCCCTCAGACGCCGATGCTTGGACCCCACTGCGTAACTCTCTCTCTTGTTGACAATGGACCCCACTACCCCGTCACCGTCTTCCCTGTTGGGCCACACAGAGATAAAACAAAACCTTTCCTCTAACGAGGTGATCCCAAGATCTAACTGAGGTAGAAGGCCACGAGATTTACCACTAGATGCGTAGTTGCGGATTACTGATGAAGCACGTCAGTTGATGCGGTGCAGTCCTCTGCGATCCAATTGTCCTGGTGCTGATCATACAACACCTCTGCTGGTATCCACACATGCATGGAGGAGCGCCGACGACAAACTGCTAGATTCGTTAGGGCGGCAGGACTGCTGTGGAGCTAGGGTTTCCAACACATGGAATAACCTAACCGAACAACGATTAACCCTTCCGGGTTATGGTGCTCTACTATATATAGGGAGTGAACGTGGGCTCCACTCTCATGGCCCATTCACTAAAGCCCATATAACACTAGTCACGGTGAGTCCAACTCACCGACTCAGTCCTAATCCGGCTCGGGTCCAACCCAACCATATATCCGGTTCAGATCCAATCCGAACTTGCTCCCGCTCTTAAGTGTGTGACCCCGCAGGCTCATGGCTAATTGGACACGATTGGAGTCCGACTCTCAATCGATCAGTCGATAGCGGCTCCTAGTAGAACGTGCCGACTCCCAAGTACCAAAGAGTCATGATGACTTGCCTTTCCAATGTGACTTGCGTCCGAGTCCCTTTTGCCTCACGATATACCTTGTTAGATTATAGGCGAATATTTGTCATCCCTTAAATAGTCCGAATCTCTTCTCGATCCGAGATAAGTGATCAACCCGACTAAGTCTTAGTCAATCGCCTCGGTTAACACTTAACCGAGTCGTGCATGGCCATGCTTTCTGAATCATATCTCACGATAGGGCCCAGAGAATATCTCTCCAAGTGGAGGGGCAAAATCCCATCTTGGTTATTCACATCACGCAGCTTGATTATCAGTCGACCTGAACCCTACCTTTATAACTGCCCAGTTACGGATCAGTGTTTGATAGAACCTAAGTCGGTGATCCTCAACTCGGACTATGCAATAAACTAAGGTCTAAGGATTACGTTGATTGAGATATACAAATGACAACTTGTTCATTGTACCTCAATATGGGTCAATCCGACTCGCTAAACTCTTTAGCCAAATCTGTGTAAGTCAGAATAGCATCACCATGCTCATGACAAGTGGAACTGAGTCATCAAGCCGACTTTCACATTGGTCTAAGTTGTGTGTCCAGCACAACCTCAATGACCAAGGATATTTAGTACAAACAACATGAATGTATAGTTCCACGACCGAATCACATATTCAATGATACACATCAGATGTTTATACAAGGACAACTTAATAACTTTATGAATACAAAGGGAAATCTCATCATACATGATTGCCTCTAGGGCATATTCCCAACAGTCTCCCACTTGCACTAGAGTCAATCTTCCGACATCATATGTCTAAGCATCTAATGCCCATGGCTCTTAGGTGCGCCTCATGCTTTGGCTTATTAATGGCTTTGTCAACGGATCCACAATATTTGCATCCGTGTGTACCTTGCATAACTTGATATCGCCCTGATCCACGAACTGGCGAATCAGGTGGTACCGCATGAGTATGTGCTTGTTCTTCTGGTGTTGTCTAGGTTCCTTGGCTTGTGCAATAGCACCATTGTTGTCACAATACACGTCCAATGGATTGGACGAGCCCTGAACCACACCAAGATCCATGACGAAATTCCTCATCCAAACAGCTTCCTTTACTGCCTCTGAGGCGGCAATATACTCAGCCTCTGTTGTAGATGCAGACACAGTCTCTTGCTTGGAACTCTTCCAGCTCACAGCACCTCCGTTTATGATAAACACGTATCCATATTGCGAACGAGAATCATCAGAGTCGGTAAGATAACTCGCATCCGTGTAACCCTTTACACTGAGTTCATCTTCATCACCATAAACCAAAAACATATCCTTAGTCCTTCTCAAGTACTTTAGCATATTTTTAGCCGCTGTCCAGTGGATTTCTCCAGGATCAGCCTGGTATCCGCTCACAACACTTAGAGCATAGGAAACATCCGACCTAGTACAAATCATGGCATACATGATGGATCCGACTGTAGAAGCATACGAAATCACACTCATCCGACTTTGCTCATCAGTTGTCGAAGGACACTGAGTCTTACTAAGTTTTACACCATGGGACATCGGTAAGAACCCCTTCTTAGACGATTCCATGTTGAACTTCTTCAACACTTTGTCCAAATAAGTACTGTGACTCAATCCAATGAGCCTCCTTGATCTATCTCTATAGATCCGGATTCCGAGGATGTATGTTGCCTCACCCAAGTCTTTCATTGAGAAACTCCTTTCCAATGATTCCTTGGTTTCTTGCAACATCTGGACATCATTTCCAATCAGTAATATGTCATCCACATATAAGATTAGAAAGTTTACTTTGTTCCCACTAAACTTCTTGTACAAACAAGAATCATGATCACTCTTGATGAAGCCAAACGATTTGACTACCTCATCAAAGCTAATATTCCAACTTCGAGATGCTTGCTTCAACCCATAAATGGATTTCTAAGGTTTGCATACTTTGTCAGCATTAGCCGGATCGACAAAACCCTCGGGCTGTATCATATACACGTCCTCGGTTAAATTTCCGTTAAGGAAAGCCGTTTTGACATCCATCTGCCATATCTCATAGTCGAAATAGGCTGCTATCGCTAACATGATCCGAACTGATTTAAGCATCGCTACGGGCGAGAAAGTCTCGTCGTAATCAACTCCTTGAACTTGTTGAAACCCCTTCGCGACAAGGCGTGCTTTATAGACAGAAACATTTCCATCCATATCAGTTTTCTTCTTAAAGACCCATTTGCACTCGACGGGTCTTGCACCATCTAGCAGATCAACCAAGTTCCAAACTTGATTATCATCCATGGACTTTAACTCGGATCTCATGGCTCCAAGCCATGACTCGGAATCAGATCCCACCATTGCTTCCGAATAATTTCCCGGCTCATCACTGTCTAACAGTAATACATCACGAACACTTCGTAATCTCGCCGATCTTACAGGTGCTGCTGCCGTCTCAGCTACCACGACCGGCTCAACCTCCAAGGTTTTTGCCGTCTCGCTACTAGCCGGGCCCTCTCGAATTTCTTAGAGCTGCACCATGCTCCCACTTACTCCCCGACCGAGAAACTCTTTCTCAAGGAAGACACCATTCCGAGCGACAAACACTTTGCCCTCTTCTCGGTTGTAGAAGTAGTAACCCAAGGTTTCCCTCGGATACCCCACAAATATACACTTATCCAACTTGGCCGTAAGCTTGTCCAACTGAAGTCGCTTGACAAAAGCTTCACAACCCCAAATCTTGAGAAAAGACAAACTCGGCTTTTTGCCTGTCCACATCTCATGCGGTGTCTTCTCTACCGATTTTGATGGTACTCTGTTTGGTGTGAACGCCGCTGTTTCTAGATAATAACCCAAAATGATAAAGGCAGATCTGTCCGACTCATCATTGATCGTACCATGTCCAACAAGGTCCGATTCCGCCTTTCCGAAACACCGTTCCTTTGCGGCGTTCCTGGCGGAGTAAGTTGAGGAACTATTCCACAACTTTTCAGATGGTCATCAAACTCATGGATCATGTACTCGCCTCCTCGGTCCGACCAAAGAAACTTTATTTTCTTGCCGAGTTGATTCTGTGCTTCATTCTTGTTTCATCAAGTAGATATATCCATACCTACTCAAATCATCAGTGAAGGTAATGAAGTACTCATAACCACCTCTGGCTGTCGTGCTCATTGGTCCACATACATCACTATGTACTAGTCCCAACAAGTCGGACGCCCTTTCACAACTCTTTGCAAAAGGTGTCTTGGTCATTTTGCCGAGTAGGCAAGATTCACATGTCTCGAACGACTCCAAGTCGAACGAAGTTAGGAGTCCATCATCATGGAGCTTCTTCATGCGTTTCCAACTTATATGACCAAGCCGACAGTGCCAAAAGTAAGTCATATTCAGATCATTTGGTTTCAACCTTTTCACATTTATGTTATAAACTGACTCACCATCAAGATTCAAAATAAATAACCCATCCTGAACGGGTGCAAAGCCGTGAAACATATCATTCAAATACAAAGAACAACCATTATTCTTGATATTCGACTCATAGCCTTGCCTCATCAAACATGAAGTAGAAATAATGTTTCGACTGAGCACTGGAACATAATAACAATTATTCAGTTCCATAATGAATCCGGAAGGTAAATGAAGTTGCATCGTGCCGACTTCCAACGCAGCAACTCTTGCTTTGTTGCCGACTCGAATATCAACCTCGCCTCTTGCCACGCTCCTAGTTCTTACCAGTCCCTGCAACGAGTTGCAAATGTGAATAACTGATCCGGTATCATATACCCAAGAACTATTAGGTGCATCAACAAGATATATGTCTATAACATTGCAAAGAAGTGTACCTGAGTCAAAAGTCATACCTCCACTCTTGGCTTTGTCGGCCAAATACTTGCTGCAGTTCCTCTTCCAGTGGCCATCCGCCTTGCAGTAGAAGCAAGTGGATCCGGCTGAAGGAGATGGCTTAGTCCCTGAGGAAGCGCTTGGGACTAGGTCCTGAGCCTGCTTTACTCCTGACTTAGCCTTCTTCTTAGTCCAAGAACTCTTCTTGAACTTAGCCTTATTCTGCACCATCAACACTTGACTGGCACCCTTCTTGAGATCCGCCTCTGCCTGCTTGAGCATCCCATGCAATTCAGTGAGCTTCTTATCCATACCATGCATGTGGTAGTTCGAAATGAATTGCCCATATGCACTAGGAAGAGAGTTCATAATTATATCCGTAGCAAACTCTTCGCTAATGGGGTAGCCAAGCCTCTCAAGAGACTGCACATAACCAACCATTTTGATCGCATGCGGACTCAGTGGATCACCATCCTTAAGCTTGCAACTCAGCAAAGCCTGAGAGACTTGATACCTCTTAGTCTTCACCTAAGCCTGGAACATACTTTTGAGGCTTTCGATCATATCGTAGGCCTCAACATGCTCGAACTGCTTTTGCAAGTCCGGTTCCATGTGAGCAAGCATAAGTCAGCTAATATCCGTGGACTCATCCTTAGCCCGACGATAGGCATTGGTGGCAGCGACAATCACATTCTCATTCGGCTCATCTGGAAGTGGGTTGTCTAGGTCATGGTCCTTCTTTTCTTGTTTGATAACAATTCTCAGATTTCGATACCAGTTGGTAAAATTAGTGTCGTCCAGTTTATCTTTCTCAAGAATGGTTCTCAACGCAAAACCGGATATCTGAGAATGACTGTTACTTGGTGCCATGATCTACAACAGAAAATATGCAAAACACTTAAGACATGTATTCATAACAGAGCAAGCATATTAAACATTTTAATATTTTATGCTCCCACTAGAACCAACACCCCTCTGATGGTTGCTTAGTGATTCAGGATCCTAAATAAGCAAGTCGGCTAGTGAGATTTAGCATCACCGCTAGCTGCCAAGTGATCTAGGTAGACAACTCCTTGTCAATCGCATCTCATACGACTCCCGTTGGACGGGTGGCATCACATGCCCCGGCTCCCATCCGACTTTTCCCCGAGCCCCACAACCGTTTTGATAGACCCATCTAGCTTACCGAGTGTTTCAGCGGTAAGAGTCTGACTCGAACCCACCTAGTTGGAAAGAATTGGCAGCACCTCAATTTTATGAGCCCACTACCAAAAATGTCCGACTTGTGATGGTGCAAACACTGGCGGGAAAACCGACTAGACCTTCTTTGAGGGATTAAATTATACCGACTATCTAATAGAGGTAAAACAGAGACATAACAATAACACAAAATAAAGCATTTATAATGTGAAATGGTATGACTCCCTTCATGGCGATCTCCATCTCCACAAAGCCTATAATCCGACTCGTGCCAACTCTTGTCACTTGCCGTCTTACTCCATGTCGCCGACATGTACGTCGCCTTGCATGTCATCCGGATTCTCCAAACATCTACACTAGCTTAGTAAAGTAAATTACATAGAGAATCCGACACGCAGGTCGTTATACAATAAAATGACAGCACCTAGGCTCCAGCCGGCTGACAAAACTGTGATTCGCAGATCACGTATGGATTACACACATACATCACTGTAGGGTTTCGTAGCATGGAAAACAAAAATTTTCTACCGCATACAAACAAACAAGCCAAGATCTATCTACTAGATTGTAGCAACGAGTCGATGGAATAACTCACCCTCGAAGATTCCAAAGTGTTTAACGAGAGCGGATTCTCGTGGGTGATGTAGTCGTACTCTTCCCGATCTCAAGATCGCGTAGACGATCCTTCCGGCGCTGCGTTCCGGCAGCGCTCCCGCAGTCGGTCACACGTTCGGTACTCGACGAAGACCTTCCTCTCCCTTGTTCCAGCAGGCAGCGGAGGTTGTAGCACTCTCCTCGCGATTCCGGCAGCACAACGGCGTGGTACCGGAAGTAGAGGGGAGATCTCGCAGGGCTTCGCCTTAAGCCGGAGCGAGTATGGTGGAGTGTGAGAGAGTCCCTCGACGATCTAGGGGTTAGACACGCCGAGGAGGAAGCTTGGACGGTGGCTAGGGTTGCTAGGCGGCGGCAGCTTGACCTAGGTCGGCGGCGGCAGTGGAGGTGGCGGCGCCGGTGGCTAGGGTTTGGAGGAGAGGATCTTGTGTGTCCTAGGAGGGAGCCCTGCCCCTCCTTATATAGGTGGAGGGGCCGGCCGGCCAAGGGGAGGGAGAGGAGTCCCTCCCCAACTCAGCTTGGGCCGGCCGGTTGGAGGAGGGAACTCCTCCCCAACTCGGTTTCCCACTCCTCCTCTTTTCCTCTTTCCAAATTTAGCCGTTTGACTTTTCAAACCAGCTGTTTGACTTTTCAAACTAGGATTTGAATTAATCCTTTATTTGGTTCAGCGATGACACTTAGTACATGATGCAATCATACCAACTTGATACAACACATTCATGTACCCTTCCCCTCCGGAGTGCCGGACATTCCGGAACATTCTAGAACATTCCCGATGAAAACACCGGAACCATTCTCCAACTCCGAAACGGGACTTTCCTTATATGAATCTTATTCTCCGGACCATTCCGGATCTCCTCGTGATATCCCGAATCCCATTTGAGACTCCGAACAACATTCGGTCTCTTTCTCATCATTCCATAACTACTCAAACAACGTCGAATCCTTAAGTGTGTCTCCCTACGGTTCGTGAATTATGCGGACATGATCGAGACACTTCTCCGAACAATAACCAATAGAGGAATCTGGAAATTCATATGGCTCCCACATATTTCAACGATTACTTCGCGATCGAATGAACCACTTACATACGATATCAATTTCCCTTTGTCTCACGATAGTTTACTTATCCGAGGTTATGATCGTCGGTATCTCTGCATACCTAGTTCAACCTCGTTACCGATAAGTACTCTTTTCTCGTTCCCGTGATATGTGATCCCTTGTGAGCCAGTCACATGCTTGCAAGCTAATTGGATGACATTTCACCGAGAGGGCCCAGAGTATATCTATCCGTCATATGGATGGACAAATCCCACTCTTGATCCATGTGTTTCAACCAATACTTTCCGAACACTCAATGCCACCTTTTGTAGGGGTTCGTAGCATGGAAAACAAAATTTTCTATCGCATACAAACAAACAAGCCAAGATCTATCTACTAGATTGTAGCAACGAGTCGATGGAATAACTCACCCTCGAAGATTCCAAAGTGGTTAACGAGAGCAGATTCTCGTGGGTGATGTAGTCGTACTCTTTCCGATCTCAAGATCGCGTAGACGATCCTTCCGACGCCACGTTCCAGCAGCGCTCCCGCAGTCGGTCACACGTTCGGTACTCGACGAAGACCTTCCTCTCCCTTGTTCCAGCAGGCAGCGGAGGTTGTAGCACTCTCCTCGCGATTCCGGCAGCACAACGGCGTGGTACCGGAGGTAGAGGGGAAATCCCGCAGGGCTTCGCCTTAAGCCGGTGCGAGTATGGTGGAGCTTATGAGAGAGGCTATTAGTGGTCTAGTAATTAGACACACCAATTAGAGGGCTCTAAACCAATTAGAAGGCTCTAAACCGAATAGCTCTAAACCGGGGTCTAGATCTAGGGTTTAGTTTAGAGGATAGGAAACTTGTGTGTGTTGGGAGGGAGCCCTGCCCCTCCTTATATAGGTGGGAGGGGCTGGCCGGCCAAGGGGAGGGAGTGGAGTCCCTCCCCAACTCGGCCTAGGTGGGGCGCCGGCTTGGGGAGGAGGACTCCTCCCTCAAGTCGGTTTCCTCCTCTCCTCCCACTTCCCAAAAACTGCCGTTTGACTTTCAAACTAGCCGTTTGACTTTTTCAATTTAGGATTCAATTTAATCCTTTATTTGGGACAGCAAGAACACTTAGTACATGATGCAATCATTCCAACATGTAATGACACATTCAAGTACCCTTCCCCCTCCGGAGTGCCGGACATTCCGGGACCTTCTAGAATGTTCCCGATGAAAACACCGGAACCATTCCCCAACTCCAAAACGGGACTTTCCTTATATGAATCTTATTCTCCGGACCATTCCGGATCACCTCGTGATATCCCGGATCCCATCCGAGACTCCGAACAACATTCGGTCTCTTTCTCATAATACCATAACTACTCAAACAACGTCGAATCCTTAAGTGTGTCTCCCTACGGTTCGTGAATTATGCGGACATGATCGAGACACTTCTCCGAACAATAACCAATAGAGGAATCTGGAAATTCATATGGCTCCCACATATTTCTACGATTACTTTGCGATCGAATGAACCACTTACATACGATACCAATTTCCCTTTGTCTCACGATATGTTACTTATCCGAGGTTATGATCGTCGGTATCTCTGCATACCTAGTTCAGCCTCGTTACTGATAAGTACTCTTTTCTCGTTCCCGTGATATGTGATCCCTTGTGACCCAGTCACATGCTTGCAAGCTAATTGGATGACATTTCACCGAGAGGGCCCAGAGAATATCTATCCGTCATGTGGATGGACAAATCCCACTCTTGATCCATGTGTTTCAACCAATACTTTCCGAACACTCAATGCCACCTTTATAGCCACCCTGTTACGGTGTGGTGTTTGATGACATCAAAGCATCCATCCAGTAAAGGTGATATGCATGATCTCATGGTCGAAGGAATTAGGTTACTATGTATCAGAAAGCATATAGCAATTGAACTATTGAAATGACTTGATCTTTATGCTACGCTTGTCTATAGGAGTATGTCCACCATATCATTCTCCTAACGATATGATCTTGTTGTTGATAACATCTCAATGTTCATGACAAAGAAACCACATCATCAATCAACCAACAAGCTAGTGAAGTATAGAGGCTATACTAGGGACTTCAAATTAAGTTTACAAATCACACAAGTATTAATGGTTTCCTTGTTAATACTATTATAGCATGAATGTAAACATTTATCATAAACACAGAGATATATAATAATAACTACATTTATTATTACCTCTAGGGCATATCTCCAACAGTCTCCCACTTGCACTAGAGTCATCTAATCTAGATTACATGGTAATATACCGAACACCCATGGCAGTTTGGTGTTGGTCATGTTTTGCCCTCGGGAGAGGTTTAGTCAACGGATCCGCCACATTCAGATCTGTGTGTACTTTGCAAATCTTTATATCCCCATCCTGGATATGTTCTCGAATAGCGTGAAAACGCAGCTTGATATGCTTCAGCTTCTTGTGTGACCTTGGTTCTTGCGCATTGGCTATGGCGCCCATGTTATCACAGTAGATAGACATTGGGTCCAGCGCACTAGGAACCACACCCAGCTCTGTAATGAACTCTTTCATCCATATCGCTTCTTGTGAAGCCTCCGAAGCAGCCATGTATTCCGATTCAGTTGAAGATCTCGCCACAACGCTTTGCTTTGCACTCCTCCAGCTAACTGCTGCACCATTCAAAATAAATACGTATCCAGATTGTGATTTAGAATCATCCGGATCGGTGTTCCAACTAGCATCGGTGTAACCATTAACAACGAGCTGTTCATCACCTCCATAAGAAAGAACCATATCCTTAGTTCTTCTCAAGTACTTAAGGATGTTTTTGACCGCTGTCCAATGATCCACTCCTGGATCACTTTGATATCTGCTAGTTAAACTAACAGCATATGCAATGTCGGGTCTAGTACATAGCATGGCATACATTAGAGATCCTATGGCTGAGGCATAGGGAGTCTTACTCATTCTTTCTCTATCTTCTGCCGATGTCGGACCTTGAGTTTTACTCAAGGTCGTATTGGGCAACATGGGCAAGAACCCTTTCTTGCTATCTTCCATTCCAAACCTCTTTAGAACTTTGTCCAAATATGTACTTTGTGACAATGATATTTGGCGTTTCGATCTATCTCTATAAATCTTTATGCCTAATATGTAAGCTGCTTCGCCAAGATCCTTCATTGAAAAACTATTATTCAAATACTCTTTGACACTATTAAGAAGGTCTACATCATTCCCAATCAACAATATGTCATCCACATACAGTATTAAGAATGCTACAGAGCTCCCACTCACTTTCTTGTAAATACAAGCTTCTCCATAAGTTTGTATAAAACCAAAACTTTTGATTACCTTATCAAAACGTTGATTCCAACTTCGGGATGCTTGCTTCAATCCATAGATGGACCGTTGAAGTTTGCATACCTTGTTAGCATCTTTAGGATCGACAAAACCTTTGGGTTGTATCATATACAACTCTTCATCAATGTCTCCATTGAGGAATGCTGTTTTGACATCCATCTGCCATATCTCATAATCATAATATGCAGCGATTGCTAACATAATCCTCACAGACTTTAGCTTCGCTACCGGTGAGAAAGTCTCATCGTAGTCAACTCCTTGAATTTGTCGAAACCCTTTTGCGACAAGTCGAGCTTTATAGACAGTAACATTACCATCAGCATCTGTTTTCTTCTTGAAAATCCATTTGTTCTCGACAGCCTTCCGGCCATCCGGTAAGTCCACCAAAGTCCATACTTGGTTTTCGTACATGGATCCAATCTCGGATTTCATGGCTTCTTGCCATTTATTGGAATCTGGGCTCATCATCGCTTCCTCATATGTCTCGGGGTCATCGGTGTTGTCCACCAACATGACATTCATAACGGAATCATACCAATCTGGAGTGGTACGAGTTCTCGTTGACCTCCGAGGCTCTGTAGCAACTTCAACCGAAGTTTCATGATCACCATCATTAGCTTCCTCTCTTATTGGTGCAGGCACCACAGGAACTTCTTCCGGTGCTGCGCTACTCGCAATTTCGAGAGAAGGTTCGACAACCTCGTCGAGTTCTACTTTCCTTCTAGTCACTTCTTTCGAGAGAAATTCCTTCTCTAGAAAGGATCCATTCTTGGCAACGAAGATTTTGCCTTCGGATCTATGATAGAAGGTATACCCAATAGTTTCCTTCGGGTATCCTATGAAGACGCACTTTTCCGCTTTGGGTTCAAGCTTGTCCGGCTGTAACTTCTTTACATAGGCTTCGCATCCCCAAACTTTAAGGAACGACAATTTAGGTTTCTTCCCAAACCATAATTCATACGGTGTCGTTTCAACGGATTTAGATGGTGCCCTATTTAAAGTGAATGCGGCTGTTTCTAATGCATAACCCCAAAATGATAGCGGTAAATCTGTAAGTGACATCATAGAACGAACCATATCTAAGAGAGTTCGATTACGACGTTCAGACACACCATTACGCTGTGGTGTTCCCGGCGATGTCAATTGTGAAAGTATTCCGCATTTCTTTAAATGCTCGCCAAACTCGTAACTTAGATATTCACCTCCACGATCAGAACGTAGAAATTTAATCTTCTTGTTACGTTGATTCTCTACCTCACTTTGAAACTCCTTAAACTTCTCGAAAGTTTCGGACTTATGTTTCATGAAATAGATATACCCATATCTACTCAAGTCATCCGTGAAGGTAAGAACATAACGATAACCACCGCGCGATGCTACACTCATTGGACCACACACATCGGTATGTATGATTTCCAATAAGTCCGTAGCTCGCTCCATCATACCAGAAAATGGAGTCTTAGTCATTTTACCCATCAGACATGCTTCGCATATTTCAAGTGATTCAAAATCAAGTGATTCAAGAAGTCCATCGGAATGGAGTTTCTTCATACGCTTCACTCCAATGTGACCAAGACGACAGTGCCACATATAGGTCAAGTTATCGCTTGATTTCAAACGTTTAGCTTCAATGTTATTAATATGTGTATTTCCACTATCGAGATTCAATATTAATAGACCATCTATCAAAGGTGCATGTGCATAAAACATATTACTCATATAAATCGAACAACCATTATTCTCGGATTTAAACAAGTAACCGTCTCGCAATAAACAAGATCCCGATATAATGTTCATGCTCAACGCAGGCACCAAATAACAATTATTTAAGTATAAAACTAATCCCGATGGTAGATGAAGAGGTAGCGTGCCGACCGCGATCACATCAACCTTTGATCCGTTTCCCACGCGCATCGTCACCTCGTTCTTCGCTAGCTTTCGTTTATTCTGCAGCTCCTGTTTCGAGTTACAAATATGAGCAACCGAACCAGTATCAAATACCCAGGCACTACTACGAATACTAGTGAAATACACATCAATAACATGTATATCAGATATACCTTTCTTCTTGATGTTGCCGTTCTTCAAATCCGCCAAGTACTTTGGGCAATTCCGCTTCCAGTGACCTTCTCCCTTGCAGTAAAAGCACTCAACATCAGGCTTGGGTCCAGCCTTGGTCCTCTTCGTCGGCATGGTAGCTTTCTTACCACCCTTCTTGAAGTGTCCCTTTTGCTTAGACTTGCCTTTCTTGAATTTGGTGGTCTTATTGACCATCAACACTTGGTGCTCTTTCTTGATCTCCACTTCTGCAGATTTCAACATAGCAAATAGTTCTGGTAACTCTTTGTTCATGTTCTGCATGTTGTAGTTCATCACAAAGTTCTTGTAACTTGGTGGTAGTGATTGGAGGATGCGGTAAACCCCCAAAGTGTTAGGAATCACTATACCCAAACTTTGAAGTTTATTCGCGTGCCCAGACATCTTAAGCACGTGCTCACTAACGGAGCTACCCTCTTCCATCTTGCAGTTAAAGAACTTTTCAGAAGCTTCATAACTTTCAATTGCCGCATGAGTCTCAAAAATTAATTTGAGATCCTCGACAATATCATATGGGTCTGACTCTTCAAACCTTTTCTGAAGCTCCGATTCTAAACCATACAAGATAGCACACTGAACTATGGAGTACTGATTCTTCCGAGCGAGGTAAACATTCTTTACTTCATCGGTAGCATCAGCTGCAGGTGGGTCACCTAGCGGTGCATCCAGCACATAGGTCAAATTACCAGCTGTGAGGACAATCCTCAAATTTCGGAACCAATCCGCGAAGTTGCTTCCATTGTTTTTCAACTTTTCTTTCTCTAGGAACGCATTAAAATTGATGGTAGGGGCTGCCATTGATCTACAACATATTTGCAATAGTTTAGACTAAGTTTATGACAAATTGAGTTCAAATTAATTAATGAAATTAAACTAGGTGAACTCCCACTCAAAACAACATCCCTCACATTGTTTTAGTGATCACATGAACCAAATCCACTACATCAACACCGATCATCACGAGAGTTGATATAGTTTCAATGGCGAACAATCATCATGTTCATCATATCTACTATATGATTCATGCTTTACCTTTCGGCGATCCGTGTTCCTGAGGCCATGTCTGTACATGCTAGGCTCGTCAAGATCAAACCTTAGCTACCGCATAAGCAAATCTGGCTTGCTTACGTTGTATTTACCCGTGGAATCAAAGACACCCGATCATCACGTGGTGCTTCGAAGCAACAAGTTTTAGCAACGGTGCTAACTAAGGGCGAACACTTTAGAACTTGAAATTTATGTGCATGAGGGATCATCTTATAATGCTACCGTCGTCTACTAAGCAATACAAGATGCATAAAGGATTAACATCACATGCAATTTATAATATGTGATATGATATGGCCTTTCTTCTTTGTGCTTCCGATCTCCATCTTCAAGCACGAACATGATCTCCATCATCACCGGCGTAGCATCAAGGTCAATGACGCTTCTTCATGGTTGTCGTCCACCAGCTTCAACTATTACAACTATTTTGAATAGACACGCAGGTCTTAACTGAAATTAAAGACAACCATATGGCTCCTGCCGGTTGCCAACTTACAATAAGGAACATTGCATACATCAAATATAATCACAATCATGGCCATATCACATCACTGCACACCCCTGCAAAACAAAGTTAGACGCCTCTACTTTCTTTGCATATTTTACGTGGCTTGGGGCTTTCAATAAGTGTCGTTCTAACTTACGAACAAGAACCACAACATTGATACTAGCATTGTTGATTACCCGTTGTAAATTGGATCTTAACTATGCTAGGAGAAACAGGCACCCGCAAAGCCACTTATGCAATACAAGTTGCATGTCGAGCGTGGAGCAAGTCTCATGAACGATGTCATGTAAGGTTAGCCCGGGCCGCTTCATCCCAACATACCGCAAGATGCAAAGTACACAAAAAGCAATCTACAATAAAAGCATCAACGCCCACAATGACCATTGTGTTCTACTCGTGCAACAGATCTACATATAGACACGGCTCTGATACCACTGTAGGGGTTCGTAGCATGGAAAACAAAATTTTCTATCGCATACAAACAAACAAGCCAAGATCTATCTACTAGATTGTAGCAACGAGTCGATGGAATAACTCACCCTCGAAGATTCCAAAGTGGTTAACGAGAGCAGATTCTCGTGGGTGATGTAGTCGTACTCTTTCCGATCTCAAGATCGCGTAGACGATCCTTCCGACGCCACGTTCCAGCAGCGCTCCCGCAGTCGGTCACACGTTCGGTACTCGACGAAGACCTTCCTCTCCCTTGTTCCAGCAGGCAGCGGAGGTTGTAGCACTCTCCTCGCGATTCCGGCAGCACAACGGCGTGGTACCGGAGGTAGAGGGGAAATCCCGCAGGGCTTCGCCTTAAGCCGGTGCGAGTATGGTGGAGCTTATGAGAGAGGCTATTAGTGGTCTAGTAATTAGACACACCAATTAGAGGGCTCTAAACCAATTAGAAGGCTCTAAACCGAATAGCTCTAAACCGGGGTCTAGATCTAGGGTTTAGTTTAGAGGATAGGAAACTTGTGTGTGTTGGGAGGGAGCCCTGCCCCTCCTTATATAGGTGGGAGGGGCTGGCCGGCCAAGGGGAGGGAGTGGAGTCCCTCCCCAACTCGGCCTAGGTGGGGCGCCGGCTTGGGGAGGAGGACTCCTCCCTCAAGTCGGTTTCCTCCTCTCCTCCCACTTCCCAAAAACTGCCGTTTGACTTTCAAACTAGCCGTTTGACTTTTTCAATTTAGGATTCAATTTAATCCTTTATTTGGGACAGCAAGAACACTTAGTACATGATGCAATCATTCCAACATGTAATGACACATTCAAGTACCCTTCCCCCTCCGGAGTGCCGGACATTCCGGGACCTTCTAGAATGTTCCCGATGAAAACACCGGAACCATTCCCCAACTCCAAAACGGGACTTTCCTTATATGAATCTTATTCTCCGGACCATTCCGGATCACCTCGTGATATCCCGGATCCCATCCGAGACTCCGAACAACATTCGGTCTCTTTCTCATAATACCATAACTACTCAAACAACGTCGAATCCTTAAGTGTGTCTCCCTACGGTTCGTGAATTATGCGGACATGATCGAGACACTTCTCCGAACAATAACCAATAGAGGAATCTGGAAATTCATATGGCTCCCACATATTTCTACGATTACTTTGCGATCGAATGAACCACTTACATACGATACCAATTTCCCTTTGTCTCACGATATGTTACTTATCCGAGGTTATGATCGTCGGTATCTCTGCATACCTAGTTCAGCCTCGTTACTGATAAGTACTCTTTTCTCGTTCCCGTGATATGTGATCCCTTGTGACCCAGTCACATGCTTGCAAGCTAATTGGATGACATTTCACCGAGAGGGCCCAGAGAATATCTATCCGTCATGTGGATGGACAAATCCCACTCTTGATCCATGTGTTTCAACCAATACTTTCCGAACACTCAATGCCACCTTTATAGCCACCCTGTTACGGTGTGGTGTTTGATGACATCAAAGCATCCATCCAGTAAAGGTGATATGCATGATCTCATGGTCGAAGGAATTAGGTTACTATGTATCAGAAAGCATATAGCAATTGAACTATTGAAATGACTTGATCTTTATGCTACGCTTGTCTATAGGAGTATGTCCACCATATCATTCTCCTAACGATATGATCTTGTTGTTGATAACATCTCAATGTTCATGACAAAGAAACCACATCATCAATCAACCAACAAGCTAGTGAAGTATAGAGGCTATACTAGGGACTTCAAATTAAGTTTACAAATCACACAAGTATTAATGGTTTCCTTGTTAATACTATTATAGCATGAATGTAAACATTTATCATAAACACAGAGATATATAATAATAACTACATTTATTATTACCTCTAGGGCATATCTCCAACACCTTTATAGCCACCCAGTTACGGTGTGGTGTTTGATGTCATCAAAGCATCCATCCAGTAAAGGTGATATGCATGATCTCATGGTCGAAGGAATTAGATTACTATGTATCAGAAAGCATATAGCAATTGAACTATTAAAATGACTTGATCTTTATGCTACGCTTATCTATAGGAGTATGTCCATCATATCATTCTCCTAATGATATGATCTTGTTGTTAATAACATCTCAATGTTCATGATAGGGAAACCACAATCATCTATTAACCAACAAGCTAGTATTATATAGAGGCTTTACTAGGGACTTCAAATTAAGTTTACAAATCACACAAGTATCAATGTTTCCTTGTTAATACTATTACAGCATGAATGTAAACATTTATCATAAACACAAAGATATAATAATAACTATATTTATTATTGCCTCTAGGGCATATCTCCAACAGTCTCCCACTTGCACTAGAGTCATCTAATCTAGATTACATGGTAATATACCGAACACCCATGGCAGTTTGGTGCTGGTCATGTTTTGCCCTTGGGAGAGGTTTAGTCAACGGATCCGCCACATTCAGATCTGTGTGTACTTTGCAAATCTTTATATCCCCATCTTGGATATGTTCTCGAATAGCGTGAAAACGTAGCTTGATGTGCTTCAGCTTCTTGTGTGACCTTGGTTCTTGCGCATTGGCTATGGCGCCCATGTTATCACAGTAGATAGACATTGGGTCCAGCGCACTAGGAACCACACCTAGCTCTGTAATGAACTCTTTCATCCATATCGCTTCTTGTGAAGCCTCCGAAGCAGCCATGTATTATGATTCAGTTGAAGATCTCGCCACAACGCTTTGCTTTGCACTCCTCCAGCTAACTGCTGCACCATTCAAAATAAATACGTATCCAGATTGTGATTTAGAATCATCCGGATCGGTGTTCCAACTAGCATCGGTGTAACCATTAACAACGAGCTGTTCATCACCTCCATAAGAAAGAACCATATCCTTAGTTCTTCTCAAGTACTTAAGGATGTTTTTGACCGCTGTCCAATGATCCACTCTTGGATCACTTTGATATCTGCTAGTTAAACTAACAGCATATGCAATGTCGGGTCTAGTACATAGCATGACATACATTAGAGATCCTATGGCTGAGGCATAGGGAGTCTTACTCATCCTTTCTCTATCTTCTGCCGATGTCGGACTTTGAGTTTTACTCAAGGTCGTATTGGGCAACATGGGCAAGAACCCTTTCTTGCTATCTTCCATTCCAAACTTCTTTAGAACTTTGTCCAAATATGTACTCTGTGACAATGATATTTGGCGTTTCGATCTATCTCTATAAATCATTATGCCTAATATGTAAGCTGCTTCGCCAAGATCCTTCATTGAAAAACTATTATTCAAATATTCCTTGACACTATTAAGAAGGTCTACATCATTCCCAATCAACAATATGTCATCTACATACAGTATTAAGAATGCTACAGAGCTCCCACTCACTTTCTTGTAAATACAAGCTTCTCCATAAGTTTGTATAAAACCAAAACTTTTGATTACCTTATCAAAATGTTGATTCCAACTTCGGGATGCTTGCTTCAATCCATAGATGGACCGTTGAAGTTTTCATACCTTGTTAGCATCTTTAGGATCAACAAAACCTTTGGGTTGCATCATATACAACTCTTCATCAATGTCTCCATTGAGGAATGCTGTTTTGACATCCATCTGGCATATCTCATAATCATAATATGCAGCGATTGCTAACATAATCCTCACAGATTTTAGCTTCGCTACTGGTGAGAAAGTCTCATCGTAGTCAACTCCTTGAATTTGTCGAAACCCTTTTGCGACAAGTCGAGCTTTATAGACAGTAACATTACCATCAGCATCTGTTTTCTTCTTGAAGATCCATTTGTTCTCGACAGCCTTCCGACCATCTGGTAAGTCCACCAAAGTCCACACTTGGTTTTCGTACATGGATCCAATCTCGGATTTCATGGCTTCTTGCCATTTATTGGAATCTGGGCTCATCATCGCTTCCTCATATGTCTCAGGGTCATCGGTGTTGTCCACCAACATGACACTCATAACAGGATCATACCAATCTGGAGTGGTACGAGTTCTCGTTGACCTGCGAGGCTCTGTAGCAACTTCAACCGAAGTTTCATGATCATCATCATTAGCTTCCTCTCTTATTGGTGCAGGCATCACAGGAACTTCTTCCGGCGCTGCGCTACTCGCAATTTCGAGAGAAGGTTCGACAACCTCGTCAAGTTCTACTTTCCTTCCAGTCACTTCTTTCGAGAGAAATTCCTTCTCTAGAAAGGATCCATTCTTGGCAACAAAGATTTTGCCTTCGGATCTATGATAGAAGGTATACCCAATAGTTTCCTTCGGGTATCCTATGAAGACGCATTTTTTCGCTTTGGGTTCAAGCTTGTCCGGCTGTAACTTCTTTACATAGGCTTCGCACCCCCAAACTCTAAGGAACGACAATCTAGGTTTCTTCCCAAACCATAATTCATACGGTGTCATTTCAACGGATTTAGACGGTGCCCTATTTAAAGTGAATGCGGCTGTTTCTAATGCATAACCCCAAAATGATAGCGCTAAATCTGTAAGTGACATCATAGAACGAACCATATCTAAGAGAGTTCGATTACGACGTTCGGACACACCATTACGCTGTGGTGTTCCCGGCGGTGTCAACTGCGAAAGTATTCCGCATTTCTTCAAATGCTCGCCAAACTCGTAACTTAGATATTCACCTCCACGATCAGAACATAGAAATTTAATCTTCTTGTTACGTTGATTCTCTACCTCACTTTGAAATTCCTTAAACTTCTCGAAAGTTTCGGACTTATGTTTCATGAAATAGATATACCCATATCTACTCAAGTCATCCGTGAAGGTAAGAACATAACGATAACCACCGCGCGATGCTACACTCATTGGACCACATACATCGGTATGTATGATTTCCAATAAGTCCGTAGCTCGCTCCATCATACCAGAAAATGGAGTCTTAGTCATTTTACCCATCAGACATGCTTCACATCTTTCAAGTGATTCGAAATCAAGTGATTCAAGAAGTCCATCGGAATGGAGTTTCTTCATACGCTTCACTCCAATGTGACCAAGACGACAGTGCCACATATAGGTCGAGTTATCGCTCGATTTCAAACGTTTAGCCTCAATGTTATTAATATGTGTATTTCCACTATCGAGATTTAATAAGAATAGACCATCTATCAAAGGTGCATGTGCATAAAACATATTACTCATATAAATCGAACAACCATTATTCTCGGACTTAAACAAGTAACCGTCTTGCAATAAACAAGATCCCGATATAATGTTCATGCTTAACGCAGGCACCAAATAACAATTATTTAAGTATAAAACTAATCCCGATGGTAGATGAAGGGGTAGCGTGCCGACCGCGATCACATCAACCTTTGATCCGTTTCCAACGCGCATCGTCACCTCGTTCTTCACTAGCTTCCGTTTATTCTGCAGCACCTGTTTCGAGTTACAAAAATATGAGCAACCGAACCAGTATCAAATACCCAGGCACTACTACAAGTACTAGTGAGATACACATCAATAACATGTATATCAGATATACCTTTCTTCTTGATGTTGCCGTTCTTCAAATCCGCCAAGTACTTTGGGCAATTCCGCTTCTAGTGACCTTCTCCCTTGTAGTAAAAGCACTCAGTATCAGGCTTAGGTCCAGCCTTGGTTTTCTTCGTCGGTGTGGTAACTTTCTTACCACCCTTCTTGAAGTGTCCCTTCTGCTTAGACTTGGCTTTCTTGAATTTGGTGGTCTTATTGACCAACAACACTTGGTGCTCTTTCTTGATCTCCACTTCTGCAGACTTCAACATGGCAAAGAGTTCTGGCAACATCTTGTTCATGTTTTGCATGTTGTAGTTCATCACAAAGTTCTTGTAACTTGGTGGTAGTGATTGGAGGACACGGTAAATCCCCAAAGCATTAGGAATCACAATACCCAAGCTTTGAAGTTTGTTTGCGTGCCCAGACATCTTAAGCACATGCTCACTGACGGAGCTGCCCTCTTCCATCTTGCAGTTAAAGAACTTTTCAGAAGCCTCATAGCTTTCAATTGCAGCATGAGTCTCAAAAATCAATTTGAGATCCTCGACAATATCATATGGGTCTGAATTCTCAAACCTTTTCTGAAGCTCCGATTCTAAACCATACAAGATAGCACACTGAACTGTGGAGTACTGAGTCTTCCGAGTGAGGTAAACATTCTTTACTTCATCGGCAGCATCAGCTGCAGGTGGGTCACCCAGCGGTGCATCCAGCACATAGGTCAAATTACCAGCTGTGAGGACAATCCTCAAATTGCGGAACCAATCCGCGAAGTTGCTTCCATTGTTTTTCAACTTTTCTTTCTCTAGGAACGCATTAAAATTGATGGTAGGGGCTGCCATTGATCTACAACATATTTGCAATAGTTTAGACTAAGTTTATGACAAATTGGGTTCAAATTAATAATAAAATTAATCTAGGTGAACTCCCACTCAAAACAATATCCCTCACATTGTTTTAGTGATCACACGAACCAAATCCACCACATCAACACCGATCATCACGAGAGTTGATATAGTTTCAATGGCGAACAATCGACATGTTCATCATATCTACTATATGATTCATGCTTTACCTTTCGGTGATCCGTGTTCCGAGACCATGTCTGTACATGCTAGGCTCGTCAAGATCAAACCTTAGTTTCCGCATGAGCAAATCTGGCTTGGTCACGTTGTATGCACTTGCAGAATCTAACACACCCGATCATCACGTGGTGCTTCGAAACAACAAACTTTAGCAACGGTGCTAACTAAGGGTGAACACTTTATGACTTGAAATTCATGTGCATGAGGGATCATCTTATAATGCTACCGTCGTCTACTAAGCAATACAAGATGCATAAAGGATTAACATCACATGCAATTCAAAATATGTGATATGATATGGCCTTTCTTCTTTGTGCTTCCGATCTCCATCTTCTAGCACGAACATGATCTCCATCATCATCGGAATTGCATCAAGGTCAATGATGCTTCTCCATGGTTGTCGTCCACCGGCTTCAACTATTACAACTACTTTGAATAGACACGCGGGTCTTAACATAAATTAAAGATAACTATATGGCTCCTGCCGGTTGCCAACTTACAATAAGGAACATTGTATACATCAAATATAATCACAATCATGTCCATATCACATCACAGCACACCCCTGCAAAACAAAGTTAGACGCCTCTACTTTCTTTGCATGTTTTACGTGGTTTGGGGCTTTCAATAAGTGTCGTTCTAACTTACGAACATGAACCACAACATTGATACTAGTATTGTTAATCACCCGTTGTAAATTGGATCTTAACTATGCTAGGAGAAACAGGCACCCGCAAAGCCACTTATGCAATACAAGTTGCATGTCAAGCGTGGAGCAAGTCTCATGAACAATGTCATGTAAGGTTAGCCCGGGCCGCTTCATCCCAACATCCCGCAAGATGCAAAGTACACAAGAAGCAATCGACAATAAAAGCATCAACGCCCACAATGACCATCGTGTTCTACTCGTGCAACAGATCTACATATAGACACGGCTCTGATACCACTGTAGGGTTTCGTAGCATGGAAAACAAAATTTTTCTACCGCATACAAACAAACAAGCCAAGATCTATCTACTAGATTGTAGCAACGAGTCGATGGAATAACTCACGCTCGAAGATTCCAAAGTGTTTAACGAGAGCGGATTCTCGTGGGTGATGTAGTCGTACTCTTTCCGATCTCAAGATCGCGTAGACGATCCTTCCGGCGCTGCGTTCCGGCAGCGCTCCCGCAGCCGGTCACACGTTCGGTACTCGACGAAGACCTTCCTCTCCCTTGTTACAGTAGGCAGCGGAGGTTGTAGCACTCTCCTCGCGATTCCGGCAGCACAACGGCGTGGTACCGGAAGTAGAGGGGGGATCTCGCAGGGCTTCGCCTTAAGCCGGAGCGAGTATGGTGGAGTGTGAGAGAGTCCCTCGATGATCTAGGGTTTAGACACGCCGAGGAGGAAGCTTGGCCGGCGGCTAGGGTTGCTAGGCGGCGGCGGCAGTGGAGGTGGCGGCGCCGGCGGCTAGGGTTTGGAGGAGAGGATCTTGTGTGTCCTAGGAGGGAGCCCTGCCCCTCCTTATATAGGTGGAGGGGACGGCCGGCCAATGGGAGGGAGAGGAGTCTCTTCCCAACTCGGCTTGGGTGGTGTGCCGCCGGTTGGAGGAGGGAACTTCTCCCCAACTCGGTTTCCCACTCCTCCTCTTTTCCTCTTTCCAAATTTAGCCGTTTGACTTTTCAAACCAGCTGTTTGACTTTTCAAACTAGGATTTGAATTAATCCTTTATTTGGTTCAGCGATGACACTTAGTACATGATGCAATCATACCAACTTGACACAACACATTCATGTACCCTTCCCCTCCGGAGTGCCGGACATTCCGGAACATTCTAGAACATTCCCGATGAAAACACCAGAACCATTCTCCAACTCCGAAACGGGACTTTCCTTATATGAATCTTATTCTCCGGACCATTCCGGATCTCCTCGTGATATCCCGAATCCCATTCGAGACTCCGAACAACATTCGGTCTCTTTATCATCATTCCATAACTACTCAAACAACGTCGAATCCTTAAGTGTGTCTCCCTACGGTTCGTGAATTATGCGGACATGATCGAGACACTTCTCCGAACAATAACCAATAGAGGAATCTGGAAATTCATATGGCTCCCACATATTTCAACGATTACTTTGCGATCGAATGAACCACTTACATACGATATCAATTTCCCTTTGTCTCACGATAGTTTACTTATCCGAGGTTATGATCGTCGGTATCTCTGCATACCTAGTTCAACCTCGTTACCGATAAGTACTCTTTTCTCGTTCCCGTGATATGTGATCCCTTGTGAGCCAGTCACATGCTTGCAAGCTAATTGGATGACATTTCACCGAGAGGGCCCAGAGTATATCTATCCGTCATATGGATGGACAAATCCCACTCTTGATCCATGTGTTTCAACCAATACTTTCCGAACACTCAATGCCACCTTTATAGCCACCCAGTTACGGTGTGGTGTTTGATGTCATCAAAGCATCCATCCAGTAAAGGTGATATGCATGATCTCATGGTCGAAGGAATTAGATTACTATGTATCAGAAAGCATATAGCAATTGAACTATTAAAATGACTTGATCTTTATGCTACGCTTATCTATAGGAGTATGTCCATCATATCATTCTCCTAACGATATGATCTTGTTGTTAATAACATCTCAATGTTCATGATAGGGAAACCACAATCATCTATTAACCAACAAGCTAGTATTATATAGAGGCTTTACTAGGGACTTCAAATTAAGTTTACAAATCACACAAGTATCAATGTTTCCTTGTTAATACTATTACAGCATGAATGTAAACATTTATCATAAACACAAAGATATAATAATAACTATATTTATTATTGCCTCTAGGGCATATCTCCAACAATCACATGCACATGAACCATACCATTCACAACTTCCTGCAAAAAAGAAGTTATGCATAGATACGATATCTACCGGCGTTGTGAAACTCGCAATGACATCTAAGGCGCTACGACAGGGCGAAGCCGGCAGCACCCGACGATTTTTCCGAAAACATAGATCTCATCTACGATCCGAACATGGATTCCGACCATCGTTCCGACTCGATCAAACTCTTTGATCTTCGATCACCACATCTAGATTTACATGTCACAGTCTACCCCGATAGAGGAAGCCAACCGGTAGGGGTATGTCGTTCCACGACCTTAGCAGTATGATCATGGAAATCAGATCTACCATTCCCCGAGTACAGTTGATCCAATCAACCTTGTACAAAACCGATCTATCTCATAGATCGACCACCAAAACAGCATATATATATCTCATCTACAGCCAACCGCATATCGCATATGCACGATCTCGAGCCTAAAACCAGAAGCTATCGCTCTGATACCACTGTTGGGCCACGCAGAGATAAAACAAAACCTTTTCCTCTAACGAGGTGATTCCAAGATCTAGCTGAGGTAGAAGGCCACGAGGTTTACCACTAGACGCGCAATTATGGGTTACTGATGAAGCGCGTCGGTTGATGCAGTGCAGTCCTCTGCGATCCAATCGTCCTGGTGATGATCGTACAACACCTCTGCTGGTATCCACACATGCAAGGAGGAGCGCCGGCGATGAACTGCTAGATTCGTTATGGCGGCAGGACTACTGTGGAGCTAGGGTTTCCAATACATGGAATGACCTAACCGAACAACGATTAACCCTTCCGGGTTATGGTGCTCCACTATATATAGGGAGTGAATGTGGGCTCCACTCTTGTGGCCCATTCACTAAAGCCCATATAACACTAGTCACCGTGAGTTCGACTCACTGGCTCAGTCCTAATCCGGCTCGGGTCCAACCCAACCAGATATCCGGTTCAGATCCAATCTGAACTTGCTCCCTCTCTTAAGTGTGTGACCCCGCAGGCTCATGGCTACTTGGACACGATTGGAGTCCGACTCTCAATCGATCAGTCGGTAGCGGCTCCTAGCAGAACGTGCCGACTCCCAAGTACCAAAGAGTCATGACGACTTGCCTTTCCAATGTGACTTGCGTCCGAGTCCCTTTTGCCTCACAATATACCTTGTCAGATTATAGGCGAATATTTTTCATCCCTTAAATAGTCCGACTCTCTTCTCGATCTGAGATTAGTGATCAACCCGACCAACTCTTAGTCGATTGCCTCGGTTAACACTTAGCCGAGTCGTGCATGGCCATACTTTCCGAATCATATCTCATGAGAGGGCCCAGAGAATATCTCTCTGAGTAGAGGGGAAAAATCCCATCTTGGTTATTCACATCACGCAGCTTGATTCTCAGTCGACCCGAACCCTGCCTTTATAACTGCCCAGTTACGGATCAGTGTTTGACAGAACCTAATTCGGTGATCCTCAACTCGGTATGCAATAAACTCAGGTCTAAGGATTACATTGATTGAGATATACAAATGAAAACTTGTTCGTTGTACCTCAATATGGGTCAATCCGACTCGCTAAACTCTTTAGCCGAATCTATGTAAGTCGGAATAGCATCACCACACTACTAGAAAAACGCCTATTTGTGGCGCACCTGAAAAGGCCTTCCGTGGCGCACTAGCAGTGCGCCACGGGCCTCGCGCTACGGCTATCTCGTAGCCGTGGCGCACTGCATGGTGCGCCACAGTTATATCGAGATAGGCGTGGCGCAGGTGCGCCACGGGTAGGGGTACATGTGCGCCACGGATGTTTTTTTTCAAAAATAAAAAAAAATGCAAAAAACACCCTTGTTTTGAATTGCAAAAGCAATCGGGTCCACATCGCCGCCGTCGTGTCGCCTCGCTGGAGCATGGTGGCCGTGGCCACGACCTACCACCGCAGGGAGGTGCGGGAGGCCGTGGCCGTGCTACTCCTCGCCGGCATCGAGGAAGAGAGGGAGAAGGAGGTGTGGCTAGAGAAGGGAGGAGGTCGCCGCAAGGAGAAGGAGGTCGTCGGCGGTCGTCGGAGCTTGTCGTCGCTCTTAGTGACTGCAAGGAGGAGGAGGCCGCAAGGAAGGAGGTCGTCGCCGTCGTGACTGCAAGGAGGAGGATAAGGTCGCCGCCGCCATCGCCATCGTCACTGCAAGGAGAGGAGGATGCCGGAGCAAGGAGGAGGAGAAGGCCACCATCGCCATCGTCAGTGCAAGGGAAGGAGCAGAAGGAAAGGAGGAGGAGGAGGAGAAGAGAGAAGGAAAAGGAGGAGGGAGGAGAATGAAAAGGAGAAGAAGGAGGGAATATGGGTAGGTGAGCTCGGTGGGGATTCAAAATTTGAATCCCGCCCAAGCTTATACGTGGCGCACTAGGTGGTGGTGCGCTACGGGTAAGTCGCCCTCTATTTTTTTTTCTGCAGGAAAAAACGGTCTTTTGACCGTAACTTTTTACTCTTTTCGAATTTTGAAAATCTAAAAAATTGCTAAACGACCAAAGGTGGTTGCGAGCGGATGCGAAATCTCGTTCTCGTCATTTTGGTATATTATACGATTTTTTTCGATATCGTATGCAAAAGTTACGGCCTTTTTACCGTGGCATGACCTTTTTTTGCAGATAAAGTCGAAACTCATGTTTGTTAATTTTACTAGAAGCTATACCACATTTCCTACCTAAATATGAAAGGATTTAATTTTACTAGAAGCTATACCACATTACCTACCCTATGTGCGCTATGGATGTTTGGCGTGCGGCCAACAGGGCCCTGGCCCACACATATCTGTGGCGCACTATGGTCATGTGCACCACGGTTGTTCTAGTTACTAGTAGGGCACTGCCCATAGGTGAGCCACGCCTATTTTAGCCGTGGGACACTTCAACCATGTGAGCCACGGATGTGCTGATTACCTATAGCCATTTTCCTAGTAGTGCCATGCTCATGACAAGTGGAACCGAGTCATCAAGCCAACTTTCACATTGGTCTAAGTTGTGTGTCCAACACAACCTCAATGACCAAGGATATTTAGTACAAAAAACATGAATGTATAGTTCCACAACCGAATCACATATTCAATGATACACATCAGATGTTTATACAAGGACAACTTAATAACTTTATAAATACAATGGGAAATATCATCATACATGATTGCCTCTATGGCATATTCCCAACATTCTCCCTCTCCCGCGCTTTCTAATTCATTGGCAATGCCACCACCAGAGCGCTCTGCCGCTCGCCACCGTCGCAGCGCCGCCTATCCTTGGTCGAACTGCTAGGAGCTGTTAGTTCCTAATCACATGGCTAGGAATAAATGACTTAAGCAAACCGTTATGTTTGATCTGTACAGCACAATCTACTTTTAATCCAACGCACCATGTTGATCGATCCTGCCGAATCGGTATGGACCAATAGGAACACACCACGTGGCCTGTGTTTTGATTTAAAAACAGAAACATTACTATTAGATGTTAGATTTTGCAAAAATCATAATTTTTAATCCACACGTCCAAAAATTACAAATTTTATATCACTAGAATCAGAAAAAAGAATAATTTGCAACCATGCCCTTTGTTTAGTGATCTGCTTCTGTAAAATTGATTGTTTTTGCAGAAACATGTGTAGGCCTATTTTGATTATAAAAGTTATTCTAAAAATGTTTTTAGGGTAAAATCTTTTGTAAATGGATTGTTTTGAACCTACTGACCATAAAAACCAACTTTTAGATTTAAAAACATATTTCGTGACACTAAGGAATTATTCCTTTGAATAAAAGCATTTCTAGTTAAATAAAAATGTTGAATATGTTTTAAAAATGCTTTTTGAGTAAAACCTTTGGAAAATGATTTGATTTAAACTCTCTGACCCTAAACACCAAGTTTTGGGATTTAAAGGCATTTCCAACAAAATAAAATATTGCTTTGATTTAAAAATGGTTTTTAGGTAAAACCTTTTGCAAATGATGTAATATTAAACACTTGACCTTAAAACACTAACATTTGTGTTTAAAAATATATTTGTCAAACACTAGAAATTATTACTTGGATTTAAATCATTTCTAGCAAAACAAAAATGATTTAAATGGCCCATTTTCACTAACTTGATTTAAAATGGTTTTGCCACTTTTATAAATGAACAATAGGTGTTTTAAAATGTTTATAACTTAGTAGAAACCACTTTTCCCAATAAAACAATCTTTTGCATGCTTGCATGCATTGTTTTGTTTTCTTTATTTTATGTGGTGAATTTTTTGAATGCTAGATTGAATTTGTGCCTTGATTGAATTGTAGTGAAATTTGAAGAGTGTGACCATTTAAAGATCAAGGAGTGAACATATATTCTCTACTAAAAAGGAAAGTGGTGCTTCATACTTTTGTCCTATTATTTTCACTATGCATTAGTGATATTTTTTGAGTAGGACTTGCATGGAATTTTTACTAAGTATGCTATGCCATGGGAAATCCTAGTAGATGATGCATTAGTAGAATTTTCCCTAAGTTAAGATCCCTAATACTATCATGCTTAGATTAGCTTGTAGAAAACAAGGGTGGATTATATTCATGCTATGAAATATTTCTAAGTCAATGACTTGTATTTTATTTAATAAACAACTATGTGAATGAATCACCTGGGTGGAATGGTGAGAATGGTTTGTGTTGGGTGGTTACTTAGGGACCATTTCAATGGACTACCCTGGTGTAACACACTTGTGGAAAGCCACCCAGGAACAAAGAGATTTGAGATGTCAAATGTTGAGAAGCTTCAAATGCAGCCACATGGCAATATGGGCTCTGCCTGGATCATATAGGTTGCAATAACTTAGCCAGATGGACAGTTGGTGGTAGGGGATGATAGGTTTGGAGCGCGTCCATTTTGGTCTAAGGGAAGGCTTCTGAAAGATCTTGTCTCGATGCATGTCGAGTCTTGTGGGGAAAGTGCACCACCTCTCGAGGGAGTAAAATATAAGTACTTAGCCGTGTCCCCGGCAATGGACAATTTGAGCATCAAGACATGGAAGCTATCAAGAATATCCTCATCCTGATTTCTAAGTTAAAAGCTTGTGGTTGAACAAGGGTTAAAGGATCTTCAATCATTGATTGGTAGATGCCTTGGGTGATTTTTGACAAACAAAAACTTAGTGTTTTAAAATGATAAGGAAAATCTCTTTTGAGCAAAGCAAGCCTAAACTCCACTTAGCCAAATGCATATAGATGATAGATACCACTACTCTACCATAGTATCACTTGCCAATACAATTCAAATGTATTGACTCTTGTGGCGGTAACTTATTATGTTGCAGGTTTGTTTGATGTTAGTGAAGTGTGTTGAATAGGATTAAAAGTCTACAACCAACATGATTGCCTGTGGCACTTTAAAGATGAAGGACTCCATGCTACATAGTTATTTCTGCTGCATTGTAATAAGATATCCAAATGAGCTATGTAAAATGTAATGAAATATTTTATTCTTGGTTATAAAGTTGTATTATGACCTTTGTTTCTTGATATTACATCTTAAACTATGGATGCTAGCTATTGATACAGGGACTAGCATTGTAAACACAAGGATCTCTACCTTATCAGGTTGGGGCCTCTATAGGGATCTCCCCTCTACTTCCGACACCATGCCGTTGTGCTGCCGGAATCGTGAGGAGAGAGCTACAACCTCTGCTGCCTGCTGGAACAAGGGAGAGGAAGGTCTTCATCGAGTACCGTACATGTGACCGACTGTGGGAGCGCTGCCGGAACGCAGCGCCGGAAGGATCATCTACGCGATCTTGAGATCGGCAAGTGAAAGACTACATCACCCACGAGAATATGCTCTTATTAACCGCTTTGGATCTTCAAGGGTTAGTACTCTATCGACTCGTTGCTACAATCTAGTAGATAGATCTTGGCTTGTGTGTGTTCATGCGATAGAATTTTTTTGTTTTCCATGCTACTAACCCCAGAGTGGTATCAGAGCCGTGTCTATATGTAGATCTGTTGCACGAGTAGAACACAATGGTCATTGTGGGTGTTGATGCTTTTGTTGTCGATTGCTTCTTGTGTACTTTGCATCTTGTGGGATGGTGGGATGAAGCGGCCCGGGCTAACCTTACATGACATTGTTCATGAGACTTGCTCCACGCTTGACATGCAACTTGTATTGCATAAGTGGCTTTGCGGGTGCCTGTTTCTCCTAACATAGTGAAGATTCAATTTACAACGGGTGATTGACAATACTAGTATCAACGTTGTGGTTCTTGTTCGTAAGTTAGAACAACACTTATTTAAAGCCCCAAACCACGTAAAACATGCAAAGAAAATTAGAGGCGTTTAACTTTGTTTTGCAGGGTGTGTTGTGATGTGATATGGCCATGATTGTGATTATATATGATGTATGCAATGATCCTTATTATAAGTCGGCAACCGGCAGGAGCCATATGGTTGTCTTTTAATTTCGTCTAGACCTTCGTGTATATTATTCAAATTAGTTGCAATAGTTGATGTTGGTGGACAACAACCATGGAGCGGCGCCATTGACCTTGACGCCACGCCGGCGATGATGGAGATCATGTTCGTGCTTGAAGATGGAGATCAGAAGCACAAGAAGAAAGGCCATATCATATCACATATTTTGAATTGCATTTGATGTTAATCCTTTTATGCATCTTGTATTTCTTAGTTCGCGACGGTAGCATTATAAGATGATCCCTCTCACAAAATATCAAGTTATAGAGTGTTCATCCTTAGTAGGCACCGTTGCCAAAGCTCGTTGTTTCGAAGCACCATGTGATGATCAGGTGTGTTAGATTCTGCGAGTGTATACAATGGGAGCAAGCCAGATTTTCTCATGCGGAAGCTAAGGTTTGATCTTGACGAGCCTAGCATGTAAAGACATGGTCTCAGAACACGGAATACCGAAAGGTAAAGCACGAGTCATATAGATGATATGATGAACATGATGATTGTTCGCCTTTGAAACTATATCATGTCACGTGATGATCGGACTTGGTGTAGTGAATTTGGTTTGTGCGATCACTAAAACAATGTGAGGGATATTGTTTTGAGTGGGAGTTCAACAGCAATATGATTAAAAGTTGAACACTATTTATCATAAATTAAATCAAAGTGAATTTGCATAGTTGTTGTAGTCATTGGCATCCGTTTACCACCTTGCGCTTAGTTATAATTGAGATAATAGAACTATAGAATTCTGGTTAGTTACTTTACGAACTGGTATCGTATTGTTTTAAAGTGTTAATCTAAAGTTTAAAAAGTCCTATTGCAAACTTTCAGTAAATTCCGATTACTCCATAAAGTTTAATAGTTGGTATTAAATCAAGAGTAACAATTCTAGTATTAGTATATAAGTATCATGTTAGTCTCCATGATTCTTGATATTCAAAAGATTGTTTTAATATCAAGGTTATAGGGGAGCTGAAAGAATTGTTTCAAAAACCATCATGTGTGAAAGATATTGTGATATCTAAAACAAAGTTTTGGTTATAACATGATAGAGTATAATATGCCAAAAGTCATGTTCTCACACTTTATGAGAATTTGCAAAAGGTTGGAGACGATGGTCGTCCTAATCCCCCAAAAGGTTTTGGAGAGCAACATTATACTCGTAATTCACCGTTACAAGCTAAAGTAGCTTGATCATGAATAGTTCCATGATAAGGATGAATATTTGATGTAGCTAAAATGTTTACTACACTAAAATATTACCAAAAAATGGAATTTGAAAGAACACCAAACATTTGATGATGGTGATCTACTTCAAAGTGCAAGTCCAAAGACATTGGTATTTAACTATACATGTTTTGGACTATGTGTCATAAGTATGGCGCCACTGTTGATGTTGATAGATTCTTTTGAAAGGATAAAGAAATACAGAAAGAGAAATCTAAGAAATATTTGGCAGAAGAGAAAAGACTAGAATTGTTCAGCTTAGGTATATAGAGGCTATACATGTTATGGCTGTGTTATTTGCTTGTTAAACAATGTAGTTCTTGAGTATTGGATACTAAATTTGTTGGTGTAAATCATCATACGAAACAACACAATTCATGAACTACAATGGCCTAGAGTAACTAGCAAAAGAATATGTGATGATGCTCATCGAGAACAAATAAAGGGTTGTTGTGTTGCTCGTTGAAATCAAAACTTACCTTCAAGATTTGTTTCCAATAATTGTTATTTCGATCAGGTATTATGAGAACAAAAGGGTTTTTCAAATGATTGCCGTAATCCATAAAAGATGGATGATTTACAAATCTCGTTGGAGAAATCACATCCATAAAACTAGTGCTAAAAATGTCGAAAGACAAATTGATTGAAAGATCACTTAGGAAGTGACATCGCCGTTTAAATTATATTGGAAAGAAAGCATGAAGAAACTCCATGTGGATGGAATTTTGGAGTCTTTTGCTTTTTGATCAAATGACGCTTGCGAAACTTTCCTAGAGATAATTAAAACTCCGTTCATAGGCCAAAAGTGAACGAATGACTAGCTTATTGGAACTTGTACATATAGATGTATAAAGCCCATTATGGGTAGTCAAGAGCGATGGATTTCAACTTCATATGTTTTCTCTGAAAATTTGAGTGAATATATGAATATTTACTTAATGAGGATGAAGTGTGAAACATTTGAAAAGTTCGAAGACTTTCAAGATGAAGTGCAAAATCAATGTAACAAGAAAATAAAGAATTTATGATAGGATCATAAAGGGAGATATTTGAGTTACAAGTTTAGCATAACACCTAAGATTTGAGGAATCGTTCCATGGAGTTGCATTTCCCGAAACACCATATGAGTATGGAATAAGCGAGATATGCAATGAAACCTTGTTTGACATGGTAAGATCAAAGGTATAATTCATAAAACTTCCATTATATTTTAAATATTAAAGGTTTTAGAGACTACCGCTTTTTCACTGAAAAGAGCTCCATCATGATCCATTGAAATGACACCATATAAAGTTATGGTTTGTGATAAAACCCAAGTTGTCCTTTCTTAAACATTGGTATGCATAAGTAATATGTTTACAACCAAAGTAGGATGAGCATGTCTTTGTAGGTTATTTTGGATAATCGTTGGGTACTCCTTCATAACACCAAAGACAAAAATATTTGTCGCTTAGAACATCAAGTTTCTTGAGAAGAAATTTTTCGTGAAAAGTTAAGTGGGAGGACAATAGAACTTTGATAAGGTTAAAAGAACCTTAGCTATATGTGCAAAGTTGCGCAGCGCGGAAAATTATTCCGGAGGCAGTAACAATGCTCATGGCTCACGTGCCTCAAAGGTTGTGGTCACGGAGGTCTAAGTTCCTATTGAACCTAGTAGGTCAGGTAAATAATCAAATACTAGGATTTTAAAGTAGATCATTGTTATTTGATAATGATGAACCGACTGTATGCAAAGAAGCGATAATGGGCCCTGACCCCGTCAAATGGCTTGAAGCCATATAATCCGTGATAGTTCCATACACGAGAAATCAAGCTTTGAACTTGAAAGACCCTCTGGAAAGGTGTAAGACCTTACAGTCATGTTTGGATCTATAAAGAAATAGACATGGATGTTTCACATCTATGAAATAGTCGACATGTTGGGAAAGAGTTCACAACAATGTTCAAAGGTTGACTATGACAAATTTTGATCTTTCATAGCGATATTTAGTCTAGACGGATTAATGTAGCAACCACTACATATAATTTTGTGATGTGGTAGTTGAATAAACAAAACAAGTTCTTCTAATAGAATTGTTATCTAGGACGTGTGCATAACACGGTCCATAGGGTTTTATTAATTCAAAGGATGCTAAAATGCATATGCAAACTACAATGGTTGAAGTGAGCATCGCGGAGTTGGAATCTTCACCATGATGAAACTGCTAAAAAAAGGTTTAAATTCATCAGAGACGATGAAGATGCTTGCATTTGCAAGAAATTAAGTGGGAGCGCTAAGACATATTTCTAATACATGATGTATCTTTTATTGACACATGTTAAGAATTTCATCTCAATGAAAGGCTTAGGCAAAACCCAAATATTTGGCATCAATATCTATATAGATAGATTGAGACACTAATATGGTTGTGCCAAATGTACATAAATGATATATTGAATGAGTTCAATAAGGAAATTACAAGAAAAGTTCTTGCCACACAGAAAGGATTAAATCTAAATTCAAGTGTATTGACACTTGGTAAGTGAAATAAAGATTCAACTATTGATTGATACTTGATGAATAAAATCACAAAGAGTATTTTTCAATCATAATGTGATATGTACAAATCCAGATATGTCTTATGCTCTAAATATTATGAGCATATACCAGAATGATTCATAAGATGATCATTGGACGATAATAAGGATATTCTTATTCTCTCTTGGAAGAACTAAGAATATATTATTTTGTAGAAGTGACAAATAGATGGTTAGTTCATTGTAAAAGTACTACATTGATACTAGTTTTGTCACAAAGTACAAATTAAGTTTATCTCAATCTAAACTAAGGGTGGAACAATATGATGGAAAGTAAGTTCCATAATGGATTTGGATGAGTTCCAAAGTTAAGACATTGTGACAGATACTACAACAAAAGGCTAAGTATATGACTGCTATTATAGCAGCAAAAGAGGGCATTTGTGTCAAGTAGTTTGTTATCAAACTAGGTGTGGTTCACAGTGGGATATTACCATGAAGATATATTGTACGACAATATTATCAACATGTTTTAACCCTAAGGAACTAAAGGTCTCACCAAAGGACCAAATTTATACAAAGCCATCTCATTAGAGAATGAGTAATGCGTAGAGATGCAAAGACATGCAATTACACACGGACCTGTAAGTGTCGGATCCAAAGATTGGTTGACCACTAGAAATCGTGTAAATACAACACCGGAAATCCATAGATGTTGAATACACAAAGTTTTGAAACTAGATTATTGTCTCTAGTGAAAGTGGGAGATTGTTAGAGATATGCCCGAGAGGCAATAATAAAGTGGTCATTATCATATATTCATACTTATGATAAATGTTTACATACCATGCTATAATTATATTAACCGTAAACATTAATACTTGTGTGGTTTGTAAACATAAAAGAGTCCCTAGTAAAGCCTCTTGTTAAACTAGCTTGTTGGTTAATATATGATCATGGTTTCCTGATCATGAACATTGATATGTTATTAACAATAAGGTCATAACATTAGGAGAATGATGTGATGGACATACTCCTATAGTTAAACGTAGCATAAGATCAAGTCATTCAAATAGTTCACTTGCTATAAGCTTTCTGATACATAGTAACCTAATTCCTTCGACCATGAGATCATTCTAATCACCATCACCGTAAGGATGCTTTGATGACATCAAACACCACACCGTAACTGGGTGGCTATAAAGGTGGCATTGAGTGTTCGGAAAGTATGTGTTGAGGCACCTGGATCAAGAGTGGGATTTGTCCATCCATATGACGGATATATATATTTTGGGCCCTCTCGGTGGAATGTCATCCAATTATCTTGCAAGCATGTGACTAGCTCATAAGGGATCACATATCACGGGAACGAGAAAAGAATACTTATCAGTAACGAGCTTGAACTAGGTATGTAGAGATACCGATGATCAGACCTCGAATAAGTAAAATAGCGCGAGACAAAGGGAAATTGGTTTCGTATGTAAGTGGTTCATTCAATCACAAAGTAATCGTAGAAATATGTGGGAGCCATATGAATTTCCAGATTCCTCTATTGGTTATTGATCGGAGAAGAGTCTCGATCACGTCTGCATAATTCACGAACCATAGGGAGACACACTTAAGGATTCGATGTTGTTTAGTAGATATGGAATGTGAGTAAAGAGACCGAATGTTGTTCGGAGTCACGGATGGGATCGGATATCAAGAGGAGATCCATAATGGTCCGTAGAATAAGATTCATATAAGGAAAGTCCAATTTCGGAGTTCGGGAATGATTCCGGTGTTTTCACCAGAATGTTCTAGAAGGGTCTAGAAGGTTCACCGATCCGGAAGGGGAAGGGTACATGGATGTGTCATGACAAAGTGTAATGGTTGCATCATGTCCTAGGTCACTTGTCTGGACACTTGGAAGAGAGAAATCAAACTCTAATTTGAAAGTCAAAAGGGCAGTTTGAAAAAGTCAAACTGGGACAATATTTCCAAGTGGAGGGAGAGAAGGATTCTTACCTAGGGAAGGAATCCTCCCTCTCCCTTGGGCCGGCCACATGAAGTGGAGTTTGGGGAGGACTCCCTCCCGCTTGGCGCCTCCCCACCTATAAAAGGAGGGGTAGGGCTCCCCCCTTGCACACACAAGAAACCCTAGGTTGGCCGTCGCCCTCGCTGTCTAGTTGCGGCCAATCTAGATCTCCTCTAAACCGCTACCGACTAGCTAAACCCTAGTTGCTAGCTACCTCTAAACCTCGCCCTCTAAACCCTAGATATCCGGGGCTCCCTCTACTCCACCATACCCGCTCCAGCTTAGGCGAAGCCCTGTGGGATCTCCCCTCTACTTCCGACACCACGCCGTCGTGCTGCCGGAATCGCGAGGAGAGAGTTACAACCTCCGCTGCTTGCTAGAACAAGGGAGAGGAAGGTCTTCATCGAGTACCATACATGTGACCGACTACAGGAGCGCTTCCGGAATGCGGTGCTGGAAGGATCGTCTACGTGATCTTGAGATCGGCAAGTGAACGACTACATCACCCACAAGAATCTGCTCTCGTTAACCACTTTGGATCTTCGAGGGTTAGTACTCTATCGACTCGTTGCTACAATCTAGTAGATAGATCTTGGCTTGTGTGTGTTCATGCGATAGAATTTTTTTTGTTTTCCATGCTACGAACCCCTACATATCTATCTCGATCTTCTACAAGTATCGAATTGGTGAGGAAGTCTACTTTGTCACTAGATTTTGTTCATATCAATTGAGTTGTAGCTTTGTTGGTTCCTTAGTATACTTCCATGACAACGATATAATCATGCAATAGGAAAAACTTGGCAAGAAATACTAACACGGCGGAACCTCGCAACCTGCAGAGACGCTGCTTGCAGAGGCGAACGACCCATTGCCGTTAAACTCAGTTTACCAAACAACAAAACTGTATATTGCATGCTATTGACAAAACACTGTCGCTTATATAAATATACAATAAATTGGCAATGATAAGTTTGCTCCTTAGTGGGCGCGCTTGTTGCTCATGAGTTCAACAAAACCCAATAATTCTTCTTCAGAGATTAGAGAGCATCAACTAAATAAGAAGCAGGAGATGACTACCCAACCGAGTGATGGTGGATATGTTGGCGCTATGCAAATCAGCCTTCCCAACTGCTGCTTCTGCCTAAATATCAGCAAGATAAAAATCTTCAAAGCAGTTGACAAAGTATTTGTCCTAGAGCTGCACTGTAGTTCACACGTCTGCCGCCGTAGTTGTTTCTCCCGCCGCCGGTCTGCCCATCCCCACGAATTACGATTTGGAGGGCGGCCAGGGGAGGCCATGGATAGGGCTCGCGACCAGGGGGTGGAAGGGAGGGGCGGCCATAGAGGAGATGGAAGGGAGGGCTGGCCATGGACGGGGCTCGATGCCAGGGGTGGAACGGACAGGCATCCATGGGGGAGTGTCACATCCCAAAATTTTCCAAATTTTGTAATGTTAAAAATAAGTAAACAAAAGAAATAATTATTGAAATTTAGGGTGAAAAGAAACTTTTTAATTCTAAATCGAAACTTAAAAACCCATCTTGAACAAACTTTGAATAAAAGGGGAATCCACCTAAATTCAAACCAAGTGAAATGCATTCCTCATAAATGCATCTTGAAATTTAAAAACTTGGAAAACAAACCAAAACTCTAAAACCCTAAACGGAATAAATTATTTCCAAGTTATCTCTAAGACTATGGAGGTGATCCATATAAAAATCTATCAACCAACATTTATAAATGATCAAAATGATAAATAAAAATATTATAAACGCATAGAAATTGATTTCATTCAATTAGGACCATGGATAAAAATTTATGTATTTAATAAGATGAAAGGAAATAATTTCCAAAGCTAATCAAGCTCCTATCTAAAATCCATACCAAATTATGAGTAAATAATCCTAAAGAGATATAAAAGGATAAACAAATATTAAATAAGATTTTACAAATTGGAATCACCAAGTTTGGATCTTTAAATAAAAAGATATGGATTTTATAAGACAAAGGAAGGAATAAATAAATAAGGAATATTTAAAAGCCAAATTAAATCATGGCCAAATCCATAAGCAAATAAAATTTATGGAATTAAAACCATATTTGATTTCATTGGAATAAAGACATTTGCCCAAATTAAATGATTAATAATCATATTAAAATACTTTAAATAATAATTCAAAGTGAATTATTAAACACCCCATGGAATAAATAAAACCTACTGAAAAGGTTTGGTGAAATTTTGATTTCAAATAAGGGTTTGAAAATTTAATTAAATATTATTTAGTAAAGGAAAGTGCCCTTTTTAAATAAAATATAAACCATAAAGTAATAAAAGAAATATCCAAAATTATCTTTAAAATACATGTTTAAACAGTATAGAAACTACTGAAAAGTTTTGAAAAGATTTGATAAATAAATCTGATTCAAATAAGAGTTTAAATTTGAAAACAGAAAATCTAAATAGAAAAATAAAAATGAAACAGAACAAAAAAAAGGGAAACAACCAGCCCAGCTAACCTAGCCCATCAGTCCCAGTCCAGCCCATCTCCCCTCACTCCCGAACCGTTTTTTTTCACCCACGAAACAACCCGCACAGTCACTGATCGCCTGGCCCCATCGTTTCTCTCTCTCTCTCTCTCTCTTGCTGTCAAGCAACCCCACTCGTCAATCGTCTTCCTCACCCCCCGCCCCCGCGGTGACCACGCCCTCACCTCGCCGTTTCTGGCCAATTAAACTTGATTAAATTCTTGTTAATGCCGTGGAACTTCAGCCCAGTGATCACGCACGTTAAAGCGCCCGTTCCCCCTCTATTATTTCCCCAGACCCCATTTCTCCTCCGCCACCAGGCTGCGCTGATTTCACCCAAGACCATCCTCTGCTCCGACGAGCTTCGAAAGCGATTCCGGCCGCTCCTCGCCGCCCCTTGCCTCCCAGTACCCACGAGCGCATTCCCCATCACCCCCTGCAACTCCTAGTACCGCTCGTTTAGCCGCGCATGCTCTGTAGCCTCGACAACTTCTTCACTAGAGCAGCGCCACCGTCTGCCTCAACTCTGGCGAGTTCCCCAGGTAGCATCTGACCGCCCCTCTCCTCCTCCTTCACACACGCGTACTCACCACAACTCGGCGCATATAACCGTGCTCTCCTTTTTCTCTGGCGTGCCCGGTAACCTCGTCACCGTCTTCAACAGAGCGTGCCCGAACCAGTGAGAATCTCCGGCGAGCAATCCACGACGTCCCCGAACGCCCCTTAACCAACGAAGACCACCTTGAGTTTTAGCACTTTGCGGCGACCTCGGTGAGCCTTCCCCTGTCTCTCTTGCTTTTTGAATCACCAGCAACTCCACCATCTGACCATGCCGCCAACCACCGCCGCCAGCGCCGCCTGTTCCTAGTCATTCGATTTAGGCCGTAGGATTTTGATTGCGTGGCTACGATAGAACATAACCCTAAGGGGTACGATTGATCCTGTGTCGCTCGATCTGTTTTAAATCCAACTCCCCACGTTGCACGATCCACACGAACCGGTATGAGCCAATGAAAACATTCCACGTGGCCTGGAGTTTGTTTTAAAACCAGAAACTTTTCTATTAGATGTGTGAATTTGTAAATTGCATAACTTTTGATCCACACGTCCAAAGTTTGCAAATTTTATATCAATGGAATCAGCAAAAAAAGTACTTTCCAACCATGCACTTTGTTTAATGAATTTCTTCTGGAAAATTGGTTGTATTTGCAGAAACTTGTGTAGGCATATTTTGAATATAAAAATTATTCTAGAAATGTTTTTAGGATAAAATCTTTTGTAAATGGTTTGATTTGAACCTAATAACCATAGAAACCAACTTATGGATTTAAAAGTGTATTTTGTGAAGCTAAAGAATAAATATTTGAATTAAAACATTTCTTGTTAAATAAAAATATTGATTATGTTTTAAAAATTCTTTTTGAGTAAAACCTTTGGAAAATGATTTTATTTAAACTCTCTGACCCTAAACACCAAGTTTTATGATTTAACAATATATTTGATGAACCCTATAAAATTATTGCTTTGCTAAAGGCATTTCCAACAACATAAAATATTGCTTTGGTATAAAAATGGTTTATAGGTGAAACCTTTTGCAAATGGTTTTAATATTAAACACTTGACCATAAAAAACTAACATTTGTGTTTAAAAATGTATTTGTCAAACACTAGAAAATCTTCCTTTGATTTGAATCATTTCTAGCAAAACAAAATGATTTAAAATGGCCATTTTTACTAACTTGTTATCAAATGGTTTTGCCACTTTTATAAATGACCAATATGTGTTTTAAAATGTTTATAACATATTAGAAACCACTTTTCCAAATAAAACAATCTTTGGCATGCTTGCATGCATTGCTTTGTTTTTTTATTATTCTGTGTGATGATTGCTTGAATGGTAGATTGAATATTTTCTTGCTTGATTGAATTGTAGTGAATTTTAAGAGTGTGACTATTGCAAGATCAAGGAGTGAACTTATATTCTCTACCAAAAAGGCAAGTGGTGCTTCATACTTTTGTCCCATTATTTGCACTATGCATTAGTGTTATTTCTAAGTAGGACTTGCATGGAATTTTCGCTAAGTATAAACTATGCCATGGGAAATCCTAGTAGATGAAACATTAGTAGAATTTTCCTATGTTAAGATTCCTTCCACTATCATGCTTAGCTTAGCTAGTAGAACACAAGGATGGATTATATTCATGCTATGAAATATTTCTAAGTCAAGGACATGTGTTTTGTTTAATAAAACAACTATGTGAATGAATCACCTGGCTGGAATGGAAAGATTGGTTTGTGTTGAGTGGTTACACAAGGCCCATTTCTATGGTTTACCTCGTGTATCACACTTGTGGAATGCCACCCATGAACAAAGAGATTTGAGATGTCAAATGTTGAGAAGCTTCAAGTGCAGCCACTTGGCATTATGGGCTCTGCCTGGATCATATCGGTTGCAATAACTTAGCCAAATGGACATTTGGTGGTAGGGGATGATAGGTTGGAGCGCGTCCATTCTGGTCTAAGGGAAGGCTTCTGAAAGATCTTTTCTCGATGCATGTCGAGTCTTGTGGGGAAAGTGCACCACCTCTGTAGTGTAAAATCTAAGTACTTAGCCATGTCCCTAGCAATGGACAATTTGAGCATCAAGACATGGAAGCTATCAAGAATCTCCTCATCCCAATTTCTAAGTTAAAAACTTGTGGTTGAACAAGGGTTGAAGGATCACCAATTTCTATTGGGAGATGCCTTGGGTGATTTTGACAATCAAAAACTTAGTGTTTTCAAATGATAAGGAAAAATCTATTTTGATAAAAGCAAGCCTAAGCTCCACTTAGCCAAATGCATATAGATGATAGATACCACTATACTAACATAGTATGACTTGCCAATACAATTCAAATGTATTGACCCTTGTGGCTGTAACTTATTATGTTGCAGGTTTGTTTGATGTTAGTGAAGTGTGTTGATTAGGATTACAAGTCTACAACCAACATGATTGGTTGTGGCACTTTGAAGATGAAGGACTCCATGCTATAGTTATTCCTGCTGCATTATAATGAGATAGCCAAATGAGCTATGTAAGATGTAATGAATTATTTTATTCCTGGTTATAAAGTTGTATTATGACCTTTGTTTCTTGATATTACATCTTAACTCTGGATGCTAGGTATTGATCCAGGGACTAACATTGTAAACACAAGGACCTCTACCTTATTAAAGGTTGGGACCTCTACAGATGGTATCAGAGCACTGTGTTGCCTGTAGGATTGTAACCCTAGGATTTTACAAAACCCCTTAGGAAAATAGGAGTTGTATTTGTTACAAAACTTATTTACAAACAATCTTGTAAACTCTTTTCTCAACCTTTTTGGTTTTTGATTCTACATCTATTCTATTTCAACTTGATGGACAAATCCTCCACCATAAACAAAGACTTCAACATGAGCAAAGGACTTCACCAACTCAAATGACTTCAACTTCAACATCATCAAAGACTAACTTTATTTTCACCAAGGACTTCAACTTGGATATCACTAAGGACTACAAGTGAGACAAGAAATATTACTCAAGACTTGAAGATTAAGGAAACACAACTTAGAAGGAATCATCATCACCTTTGAAGTATTGTGACCAAGATACAAGAACTTCTCCAAGGATACAATGATCTGGTTCAAGAAGGAACAACTAAGAAGAATGGAATGACCTCAAGTGAACCATATAGTTGGACCACCATACTAAAGTTTAAATCAAACACACCAGCTTATGTGGTGTAGAAAAAATATTTTGTTGCCTAAAAATATGTTTGAATCTTGTTGTTTGAGTGGAATGTTTGTTTGTGATTGTTTGCACATTGTTGTGTGAATTATGATGTGTGTGATTAAACTTCTTCCTTAGAAATCTTTTGCCTATTCTAATCCCCAAATAACCCAAACAAATGACTTCCCCAAGGAAATCCAACATCAAGAATGGTGACAACAACAACCAAGAGATGCACATGAGAGAACTCATAGTAACCCAAACCCAGTTGAACCAAGTGACAACTCAGTTTTTAGCCAACAACAATGAGTTAGACCCAACCATGCAAAGGTTTTTGGAAACCCAAACCCAATTGATGCAAAGGGTGACAAATCAAATGATCAACATGGGAGACAACCTTTCCCAAGGAGCTGGTGACAACACTGATGTCAAGGATGATATTATAGAAGGAACTCAAGCTTGCAATATTTGTGGAGACATGGATCACACTTCCAAAGAGCATGAAGATCAATGCCCTAACTATGAAGAGAAACATCCAACCAAACAATGCCCCACATCTCAAGCTACTTGTTTCCTATGTGAAGGAAATAATCATGTCCCTATCCAATGCCCCATCTATTCTATAGTTCAACAAAGGAAACAAGGTGGAGTGCAACAAAAGTTTGGAAACCCCCATGAGGAAACAACTTCTACCAAGAAGGATGAAGACAAAGGAAAATCTCAGCTTGCACCTCCATGCACTATGACTCACATTGATGGAGAAAAGAGGGAACATAGGTATTATCCAAGGAAACGATTAAGGAAACCAGGAGACTTTCCCACCTTTGAGGTGAGATATGAAGAACATGAACTAGAAGAACTCCTAGCTTTGGAGAAACCCAAGAAGAAAAAGGACAAAAGCCAAGTGCAATGTTACAATTGCAAAGAGATGGGACACTATACCAATGAATGTCCAGAAGAAGAAGAATAAGGAGATTAGCCAAGTGTGGTGCAACAACTGCAAAGAGCTAGGCCATTATGTATCAACTTGTCCACAGAAGATACATGAGGAACTCAACCTTGTCACATGTTACAATTGTGGTGACCAAGGACATTATGCAAGCAATTGTCCAGAAAAGGTAAAGTACAAGACAAGCAAGCCTATGAGGGATCTCAGCCTTGTCACATGTTTCAAGTGTGGAAACAAAGGACACTATGCAGATGTCTGCCCAGAGAAGTTTCTTCAAGATCCCAAGCAAGCCAAGATGTAATCTAGTTGAAAACTTTTTAAGGGTGGTAGTACCCTAGTTGCCTTGAGCCAACTTGTAACCTCTAGCCTTCCCAAATCTTGGGACGAGATTTCTTTTAAGGGTGGTAGCCTGTCACATCCCAAATTTTTCCAAATTTTGTAATGTGAAAAATAAGTAAACAAAATAAATAATTATTGAAATTTAGGGTGAAAAGAAACTTTTTAATTCTAAATGGAAACTTAAAAACCCATCTTGAACAAACTTTGAATAAAAGGGGAATCCACCTAAATTCAAACCAAGTGAAATGCATTCCTCATAAATGCATCTTGAAATTTAAACACTTGTAAAACAAACCAAAACTCTAAAACCCTAAATGGAATAAATTATTTCCAAGTTATCTCTAAAACTATGGAGGTGATCCATATAAAAATCTATCAACCAACATTTATAAATGATCAAAATGATAAATAAAAATATTATAAACCCATAGAAATTGATTTCATTCAATTAGGACCATGGATAAAAACTTATGTATTTAGTAAGATGAAAGGAAATAATTTCCATAGCTAATCAAGCTCCTATCTAAAATCCATACCAAATTGTGAGTAAATAATCCTAAAAAGATATAAAAGGATAAACAAATATTAAATAAGATTTTACAAATTGGAATCACCAAGTTTGGATCTTTAAATAAAAAGATATGGATTTTATAAGACAAAGGAAGGAATAAATAAATAAGGAATATTTAAAAGCCAAATTAAATATTGGCCAAATCCATAAGAAAATGAAAATAAAGATAATCCAAATAAAATAAATGGATAAAGATTATTCCAATAAAATTTTATGGCATTAAACCTTATTCTAATTATATGTGGATAAAGATAAAAATTCCTAATAAAAATGATTAATTAAATCATGGAATAATAATTGGAATTTGCCCAAGTAGAATAAAATTTATTTAATTAACTTAAATGGAATCAAAGAAATCATTTAAATAAAATTTATGGAATTAAAACCATATTTGATTTCATTGGAATAAAGACATTTGCCCAAATTAAATGATTAATAATCATATTAAAATACTTTAAATAATAATTCAAAGTGAATTATTAAACACCCCATGGAAGAAATAAAACCTACTGAAAAGGTTTGGTGAAATTTTGATTTCAAATAAGGGTTTAAAAATTTAATAAAATATTATTTAATAAAGGAAAGTGCCCTTTTTAAATAAAATATAAACCATAAAATAATAAAAGAATTATCCCAAATTATCTTTAAAATCCATGTTTAAACAGTATAGAAACTAATGAAAAGTTTTGAAAAGATTTGATAAATAAATCTGATTCAAATAAGAGTTTGAATTTGAAAACAGAAAATCTAAATAGAAAAAGAAAAATGGAACATAACAAAAAAAGGGAAACAACCAGCCAGCTAACCTAACCCATTAGGCCCAGTCCAGCCCATCTCCCCTCACTCTCGAACCATTTTCTTTCACCCGCGAAACAACCCGCACAGTCACTGATCGCCTGGCCCCACCTTTTCTCTCTCTCTATCGCTGTCAAGCAACCCCTCTAGTCAGTCGTCTTCCTCACCCCCCCGCGTTGACCACGCCCTCACCTCGCCGTTTCTGGCCGATTAAACTCGATTAAATTCTCATTAATGCCGCGGTAATTTAGCCAGTGATCACACACGTTAAAGCGCCCATTCCCCCTCTATCTTTTCCCCTAGACCCCATCTCTCCTCCGCCACCAGGCTGCGCTGATTTCGCCCGAGACCATCTCTGCTCCGACGAGCTTCGCAAGCGATTCCGGCCGCTCCTCGCCGCCCCTTGCCTCCCAGTCCCTACGAGCGCATTCCCCATCACCCCCTGCAACTCCCAGTACCGCTCGTTTAGACGCGCATGCTCTGTAGCCTCGACAACTTCTTCACCAGACCAACGCCACCGTCTGCCTCGACTCCGTCGAGTTCCCCAGGTAGCATCTGACCGCCCCTCTCCTCCTCCTTCACACGCGCGTACTCACCACAACTCGACGCATCTAACCGTGCTCTCCTTTTTCTCTGGCGTGCCCGATAACCTCGTCACCGTCTTCAACAGAGCGTGCCTGAACCGGTGAGAATCTCCGGCGAGCAATCCACGACGTCCCCGAACGCCCCTTCGCCAACGAAGACCACCTTGAGCTTCAGCACTTCGCAGCAACCTCGGTAAGCCTCCTCCCTGTCGCTCTTGCTTCCTGAATCACCAGCAACTCCACCGTCTGACCGCGCCGCCGCCAACCACCGCCACCAGCGCCGCCCATTCCTGGTCATTCGATTTAGGCCGTAGGATTTTGATCGCGTGTCTACGATAGAACATAACCCGAAGGGGTACGATTGATCCTGTGCCGCTCGATCAGTTTTAAATCCAACGCCCCATGTTGCACGATCCACATGAACCGGTATGAGCTAATGAAAACATTCCACATGGCCTGGAGTTTGTTTTAAAACCAGAAACTTTTCTATTAGATGTGTGAATTTGTAAATTGCATAACTTTTGATCCACACGTTCAAATTTTTCAAATTTTATATCAATGGAATCATAAAAACAAGTACTTACCAACCATGCACTTTGTTTAATGAATTTCTTCTGGAGAATTGGTTGTATTTTCAGAAACTTGTGTAGGCATATTTTGAATATAAAAATTATTCAAGAAATGTTTTTAGGGTAAAATCTTTTGTAAATGGTTTGATTTGAACCTACTGACCATAGAAACCAACTTATGGATTTAAAAGTGTATTTTGTGAAGCTAAAGAATAATATTTGAATTAAAGCATTTCTAGTTAAATAAAAATATTGATTATGTTTTAAAAATGCTTTTTGAGTAAAACCTTTGGAAAATAATTTGATTTAAACTCTCTGACTCTAAACACCAAGTTTTATGATTTAACAATATATTTGATGAACCCTATAAAATTATTGCTTTGCTAAAGGCATTTCCAACAACATAAAATATTGCTTTGGTATAAAAATGGTTTATATGTGAAGCCTTTTGCAAATGGTTTTAATATTAAACACCTGACCATAAAACACTAACATTTGTGTTTAAAAATGTATTTTTCAAACACTAGAAAATCTTCCTTTGATTTAAATCATTTCTAGCAAAACAAAATGATTTAAAATGGCCATTTTTACTAACTTCTTATCAAATGGTTTTTCCACTTTTATAAATGACCAATATGTGTTTTAAAATGGTTATAACCTATTAGAAACCACTTTTCCAAATAAAACAATCTTTGGCATGCTTGCATGCATTGCTTTGTTTTTTATTATTCTATGTGATGATTGCTTAAATGGTAGATTGAATATTTGCTTGCTTGATTGAATTGTAGTGGAATTTGAAGAGTGTGACTATTGAAAGATCAAGGAGTGAACTTATATTATCTACCAAAAAGGCAAGTGGTGCTTCATACTTTTGTCCCATTATTTTCACTATGCATTAGTGTTATTTCTAAGTAGGATTGCATGGAATTTTTGCTAAGTATAAACTATGCCATGGGAAATCCTAGTAGATGAAACCTTAGTAGAATTCTCCTAAGTTAAGATTCCTACCACTATCATGCTTAGCTTATCTAGTAGAAAACAAGGGTGGATTATATTCATGCTATGAAATATTTCTAAGTCAAGGACTTGTGTTTTGTTTAATAAAAAAACTATGTGAATGAATCACCTGGGTGGAATGGAAAGATTGGTTTATGTTGAGTGGTTACACAAGGCCCATTTATATGGTTTACCTCGTGTATCACACTTGTGGAATGCCACCCAGGAACAAAGAGATTTGAGATGTCAAATGTTGAGAAGCTTCAAGTGCAGCCACTTGGCATTATGGGCTCTGCCTAGATCATATAGGTTGCAATAACTTAGCCAAATGGACAGTTGGTGGTAGGGGATGATAGGTTGGAGCGCGTCCATTCTGGTCTAAGGGAAGGCTTCTGAAAGATCTTGTCTTGATGCATGTCGAGTCTTGTGGGGAAAGTGCACCACCTCTGCAAACTGTAAAATCTAAGTACTTAGGCATGTCCCTGGCAATGGACAATTTGAGCATCATGACATGGAAGCTATCAAGAATCTCCTCATCCCAATTTCTAAGTTAAAAACTCGTGGTTGAACAAGGGTTGAAGGATCACCAATTTCTATTGGGAGATGCCTTGGGTGATTTTGACAATCAAAAACTTAGTGTTTTCAAATGACAAGGAAAAATCTATTTTGAGCAAAGCAAGCCTAAGCTCCACTTAGCCAAATGCATATAGATGATAGATACCACTATACTACCATAGTATGACTTGCCAATACAATTGAAATGTATTGACCCTTGTGGCTGTAACTTATTATGTTGCAGTTTTGTTTGATGTTAGTGACGTGTGTTGATTAGGATTACAAGTCTACAACCAACATGATTGCTTGTGGCACTTTGAAGATGAAGGACTCCATGCTATAGTTATTCCTGCTGCATTGTAATGAGATAGCCAAATGAGCTATGTAAGATGTAATGAATTATTTTATTCCAGGTTATAAAGTTGTATTATAACCTTTGTTTCTTGATATTACATCTTAACTGTGGATGCTAGCTATTGATCCAGGGACTAGCATTGTAAACACAGGGACCTCTACCTTATTAAAGGTTGGTACCTCTACAGGGAGGGGCGGCTATGGACAGGTCTCGCTGGGAAGGAGGACAGGGAGATGGAAGGCCTGCGCGGCCACCGCGGGTGTCCATGTCGCGCGCGTGGGAGGGAGGACTGTAGCGAGGGTACCGCTTCGGGATTCTTGTGCGATTCCGAGGTCCGGACCTCCGAATTGAACCACAGATATTTCGCGAGCGACTCAGCCCCGCACGGAATTAGTACCCATTTCTACGTGTTAATTCCTAACCCACCCAAATGTCGAAATTAGTGGTACGAATTCCAATTCCCTAATTCCTATCCCAATTCAGTGTAACCAAACAGGGTGTAATGTTGCTAATGAAGATTGTGTGAAGTTTTGTATGAAGGGAAGTTTTTAGGTGTAAGGAAAGAATGATGTAATGAGATGAAGAATGGACAAAAGCTCAAGCTTTGGGATGCCACCCCGTGTCACCCCAAGAAATATTCAAGATGTACAAGCGTCAAAGCTTAGGGATGCCCAAGCCATCCCCTTCTTCATCAATAAAAATCTCAGGTGTTTGTAGACACTTCGTTTTTATTGTTTCATGCACTGTTGTGTTGTTCTTGGAGCGTCTTAGTTTTGTTTTTTAGTTTGCTTAGTTTGCTTGAATAAAGTAGTTTGGACCCCCGTTTTCGCTGTGTTGTTTCTAATAAGTTGATTGGTGTTGGAGAGGAGTAGAAAGTTCTTGCTTGACTAGTGCAAGAAGGATCTTCCTTTGACTGTGACTTAGACTTTAGCATGTCATGCTAGATGTTGTTTTTACCTTATGCTTAGTGACTATTTCTGCAGCATGACTTGTTCCAAACAATTAGGATTACTTAATGTGCCTTGAAGGAATCATGTGTTGTTTTAGCATACAAAAGCATAGTATTGTGGTATTCTCCTTTGATGCTTTGTTTGGATTGACTTGGCACATGCTCACACCATGTTATGACTATGAACAAGTCACCATAGCCTCTATGATCATGTAGTCCTTGACTTGTAGTACCACTTTATGCTTTGATTTGTCGCTCTGCATGATTGTGGCCATTATTGCTCTCTTAGTTGGTCGCTCCCAGTCTTTTGTTAGCCTCCACTTGTATGAGTAAGCTCTACTCATGCATCCAACTCCCAAGAAACCAAGTTATTCCGAAGTGTACACTATAAATTCCTATGCATGGTGTGTTACATCATTCCAAGTATATTCTTGTTTTCATCTACCTTCCAATTAAAAAGTCTTTTTGTTATGTGAAAACTTAGTGATTAAAGCTCTCACAAACTTGATGGCACACTTTTTTTTCTTTCCCTAATAAACTTGAACCATTGTGTCATCTATGTTGTATATTCTTGCACTTATACGTTGGAATTAGCAGAACTATACTGTCATGGGGAACACTTTCAACATTGCACTTGTACATTGTACACAGTTGATATCATGCTCTTTTGTTTATGGATGTCGTCGGTGTGAAATAAAAGGGGAGCTTGCAAGTCCATTGAGTTATGTATGTGTGTTAGAGAAATGCCTGGGCCGCTAGCCTAAGCCATGCCTAATCATGGTGGAAACTTGTAGCATCACCATAGTGAGCAATCTATGAAGCTTTCTTCTTATAAAAAAGAGACATATCAAAAAGAGCAAAGAGAGAAAAAGCACCATTTTCCCATGGTAAATAAGAAGATTGCTGAGATGCTCATTGTCTGCTTGCCTTGTCATTTTGATTATGGGATAGATCCTATATCATGTGCAAGGGGTACCCCGTTGGCGGTTCTCTATGATACACATGTACTTACTATGATAAGAACTTACATGTCACATCCAAAATTTTCCAAATTTTGAAATGTGAAAAATAAACAAACAAAAGAATTAAATGATAAATTTTAGGGGGAAAAGAAACTTTTTGTTTCTAAATGGAAACATCAAAACCTTACTTGAACAAAAATTAGAATAAGAAAGCATCAAACAAATATTCAAATAGATCAAATGCATTCATGCATGGAATGTATCTTGATATTGAGCAGTGGAAAAATTAAACCAAAAACCCTAAACCCTAATAAGATAAATCATCATCAAGATCACTCCAAGACTATGGCTTTGTTCCATATAAAAATTTAGCAACAAACATTTCTAAATGATCAAAAATGGTAAACAAAAATATTATAAAACCATGGGAATTGATTTCACTCCATTTGGAGCCATGGATAAAAACTTATGATTTTAATAAGATAAAAGAAAGTATTTCCTCGGTTAATAAAGCTCATAGCTAAAATCCATACCAATTTGTGGACAATGTAATCCTAAAAGGATTTAAAATGATAAATAATTATTAAATAGAATTATACAAATTGGAATAACTAATTTTGGAGCTAAAGAAAAAAAGATATGAATTTTATAAGATAATACAATGAAATAAATAAATAAGAATTGTTGCAAAAACAATTTAAACTATGGCTAAATCTGTCATGGGAATGGCCACGGCAGATGCCGCGATTGGCAGCGAGTAGTAGAACGAGGGGAAAGGGCGACCAACCATCTATGGTGCGAGATGAGGGAAAAGACACAGGGTTTTACCCAGGTTCGGCCCCCGGAGGGTAAATACCTACTCAAGCTAGATTGTATTGATGAGAGAGTACAATGGGCAAGCTCGGCGGTGAGTCGAAGGGGTGTATGATGGAACATAAGTTCTATGCGTGCCCTAGGGAGGTTTATATAGAGTCACCTCGCTAGGGTTTATAGATCTACAACCGAGTTGGATAAGGACTCAGAGGATTTTGACCTAATCCAACTGGGCCTAGCTACGCTTCTACGCCTTCAGCATCTAGTCGCCTGGCCTCCTCTTGGGTCGCGGTCCAGGCGCCGTCCTGCAGGCCCACTCGCTTGGAGTATGATCCAGTAGGGAACGTCCTGCTAGGTATACCCCACTTGGCATATCCCCATCAGTAGTCCCCGAGGCTGTCGTTGATTCGTCGCAGGTGTTCTTTGGCAGTCAGAGTATTCGGGTCCAATTTGGACGCCCAGTCGAATCGGTGATGGACTCCTTCAATGAAAGAAGAATCTTCCATAGGTATCGTCAGTCGCGATAACGGCGACCAGTCGAGTCGGTGATTTGGCGAGTAGTCGAGTCGCAGCTATGGAGAATGGGTCGGCGAATCGAGTAGACGAAGTTGGACCATCAGTCTGGTCAAACTAGCCGTTGGGTAATCCAACGGAAATATCGAGTAATTACCGTGCGGTAACGGTTCCCCGAAAATGGCGGGCATCAACCGCTATATAAGGAGTGTGACGGGTGAAAAGCGAGCATTCCCCACATTTCCTCTGACTCCGCGCGTCTCCCAATCTTCCATTCCTTCTAGAGCGACCCAGAGCGATCTAGCGATCCCAAAGCGATCTTGCGATCCCAGAACCTCAAATCGATGGCGCCCCCGAAGGATTTGTGTGGGAGATCCAAGTGTACCAAGGTGCTGCTAAAGTCCTTCGAAGATGCGGGAATTCTCTGCGCCAGGAGATGGCGAATCCCCGCGGCCGGAGAGGTGGAGCCGAATCCACGCGCCCGGGAGTTCATCTGCTTCACCAGCCATCTCGAGAGGGGGCTCGGCTTCCCCACCTCGATCTTCTTCTGCCGCTTCTGTGCATATTACGACATCCAGCCATCGGATCTGGGGCCGCATAGCATCGAGCAACTTGCCATTTTTGTGGCATTTTGCGAGTGTTATCTGGGCTGTCGCCCATATTCCCCCCTATGGCAGGAGCTATTCCACGGGCGGGTCGGTCGCGAAGAGGCAGACGGCCCGATGCTGGCAGCGGGCGGCCTCACCTTCCAATTGAAGTCCAAGGCCTTCTTCCTCGACCTCATGATGCCGAAGAAGGCGATAAACGAGTGGAAGAAGCACTGGTTTTACGTCAGCGAGTTGACTCCAAATGGCGAGGTGGTGCTCCCGATGTACTCTGCCGAGCGGCCCGAGCCGCGCCGGCTCCAAGTCGCCAAACTACCACACGACCAGCGGATGGTGGTGGAAGAAATGTTGAGGACGATTCGTCAGCTGAGGAAATACGGGCTCGAGACCATCAATCTGTACAATTGTTGGCTCGGGCGGCGACTGGTGCCCCTGGCCAGCCGCGCTCACTGGATATATGAGTACACCATCAAGGACGGCGTGACCAAGGCCTGCACCGCCAAGTGGAAAGCCGATTATTACGCCCTCACACTGAGGAAAATTACTGATGCGGAATACCTCGACCCAAGGGCCGGGATTCCCCCATACACCATGAAGCGCAAGGCGCCACCGGTAAGTCTATCTTTCCTTGTCTATTTCGCAATCACAGGAATGTAGTCGCGGCTCATTTAACCATGTATTGTTTGCGCAGCTGTTCCAAGTGGTGGAAGGTTGGCTTCCTCCCACCAACGACGATAGCTCGGATGAGTCCGCCAAGGATGAGAGCGAGTCCTACTCCGACAAGGAGAATGTCGGGGGCGATGATGATGACGATGATGATGATAACGATGAAGCCGTGGAGGTTGCTGCACCCGTAGTTCGTAACACTCGCGGGCAACGGCAGCGCAATCTCGAGGCCAGCAAGAGCCTCGAGGCTCACTATGGGGGCAAAGACGAAGCCCTTGAACATACTTCATGGCGTGTGGCTACGCCGTCGAAGAAGAAGTCGCATAAGAAGAAGGGGGCACCCAAGGCAATATCGCCGCCTCGGTCAGGCGGCTAGCGCAACTGAAGAGGCCGGGGCATCGGCAAAGGCGACTGAGGTGGCTAGTGCGGCCGTGGTGGAAGACGAGGTACCATTGGCGTCGCTTCTGCCGCCGTTCTCAGCAGTCACCGAGCTCGGGCTGCTCCACCTGCAGGGTCATCGCCATCGAGGGAGGCACCCGCGTCGACTGGAGGAGATATTCTTGCCATGGCCTCGTCCTCGAAGAAGGTTTCCATGTCGTGGGCTCCAACCCTTCTCGAGACGGGCATCACCGGCCTGTGCTTCGTCAATGCCGGAAGCTGGGACCAGAATTGGAGAAGCCGACGCACATCCGCACCGGCCTGTGCTTCATCTAGTCGCTAGGTAAATGTCTTGGTGTAACCTCTTGAACCGCTGGTTCGTATTTGTCGGGCGAGCTTGCTGATGATTTCTTTTTGCAGGACTAGCGTGAAAAATATTGGTCACCCCTCGGTGGCCAAAGTTATAGTAGACGCCACGGGGGTGGAAGCTGATCCCTCAAAGAAGAGGAAGGGTAATGACTCACAGGAGCGCACTGAGGGCACGAAGAAGATGAAAGGCGACGAGGTCATCACGATCTCAACGAGCCAGTCAACGCCCCAAGTGGAGCTCCTGCTGGAGGGGATGCGCCCATGAAGGTCGTCGTGGACGTGGGGTCACATCAGATAGACCCTGCGGCGCTTGTTGGGGGCGTCGGGCCCTTCGACGAGTGTTGTGGGGGCAGCGGTGGCGACCTTCCCTCGCTTTATGGCGAGGGCCTCCACCGCGAGTGTGTTGGCGCAGTTGGCTCAAGCGCCCGAGGTTGTGGGCTCGGAAGTCGAGCAGCATCACGGGCGCACACCTCTTGTGCTACCATTGGTGGATGCGGTCGAGCTACACAGCATGCTGGGCGCAGCTATTCAGGTATGTCCAGTCCCCGAGGATCTGGTTGCTGAATTTCAGCGGGCAGATTCTTATTGTTTTTGCTATCCAGTCCCCGAGTGGCTAGTTGTTGAATTTCAGCGTCTAGGCACCTAGGAATTTATTCTTTATTTGCTTATGTTTGGATGTGTCTATGCAGGGCCTCCAACGTGAATCAGCGGAGTGACTGGCCGCTAGAGAGCGTCTGGAGAAAGACCTCCGCTCCGTGCAGGAGGTGAACAAACAGCGGCAAGCGATTGCGGGTAGGTTTTCAAGGTACCATTCTCCATCGTTGTCTTGTTTATGATTTTGATCTCATGCTTGCGTTGCTACAGAAGGTCATTCGGCCGCGGTGGCGAAGGCTCGTGAGGGTTTGGTCCCTGCTAGCGAGTTGACGACTGCCCAGTCGTCGTTGTCCATCGCGGAGAAGTGAGTGGCCGAGCTGGAGCGAGAGCTCAAGGCCGCGAAGGCGGATGCAAGCTCAGTGGAGGAGAGCTAAGGCGGCTATCGCTGCCGCAGCTAAAGAGCGGAAGGTGTCGGATGCTCTCGTTGTGGGGCTGCAAACTGATTTGACGGGTCTTCGGGATTTTATTACGGGGCGCTGTCGTCCCCTGATTGGTGAGTTCCTTAGTCTTGTTGTTTGATTGTATTAGCGAGTCCCCGAGCGTGCGGGTCGCTGTTGTCATTGCGTCCCGAGGGTGTAGATTTGAGTCATGCATCCTTCTGACGCTGAGATACTTGTGCTTCCATAGGGAAAATTCTTGATGACGAGCCCAAGGCGCAGTTGTACGACGCGCGGCAATGTGTAACCATGCTGGTGGATTCTGCCGCCCTTTCGGCGACCTGTATTCGCGCTTACCTTCAGGATATCTCGCTGAAGGAGGTGATCCCCAGCGAACTCACTGAGGTCTAGCACTACCTGGAGAGGGCTCCAGCGGTTGTGGAGTTCATGTCACGGTCGGCCTTCCGCCGTGGGGCTGCGACTGCGCTGAGCCTTGGGCTCGTGCACTTTCCTGATGACTTCGACCTCGACGATGTCACTTGCGGGTATCCCTTGTCGACTGGCTCGGTCGAGATCTCTGACGTGCTGAAGTTGACCGACCGGGCCGCGGTCTACTCCGATCGGGTGTTGGTGATGGGCGACCTTCTGCCGTATCAAGAGACGATCCTCGCCCCAAATGACCCCGATCATATGCATCACGACTTCAAGGTGGAACAACTATTCCAATCGATTATGGCGGGTGCCTTGACGACGTACCCGTCGAACCCGTGGGTTCCCTTTATCCGTGTTCGCAGTAGCGACGGCGCGTCGTCTTCAAAACCTACAGAGTAGGTCAGTTTGCCGATTGGCGGCAATTGTAATAAGTGTATGCCTGCCCTTGTAAGCAAACAAATTTTTTTGCCATAAGGAATGCATGTATGCTTTTGTCAGCTTTGTTTTGAGTTTGGATTGTTTGGTTATGCGAGTCCCCGAGCGCGTCCGCCCTTTTATGGGGTTTACCTCGTGTCTTTGTGTGTGTGTGTTTGTTTTTGTACTGTTAGTTAGTTGAGGTCGACTCGCCATGGCTTGGGAAGCTAGTCGCTTGGCGACCCCAAGGGGTTCTCTGTACTTTGCCGTTTTACCGAATGCGAATGAGGTTGATTTGGACGAGTCCCCGAGCGTGGTACTTAGCCATTCTAGTCGCATGCTGATACGTCCAAAACGTATTTACTTTTCCGAACACTTTTGCTATTGTTTCTCCTCTAAACTTGTGTGATTTGGATACAACTAACACAGACTGACGCTGTTTTTAGCAGAATTACCTTGGTGTCTAGTTTTTGTGCAAAAAATAAACTATCAGGAAAAATCCCGAAAAATATGCCAAAAATTATATTTCGCAAGAAGATCCACGGAGCCAGAAGATGAAATGGAGTGGAGGCCTGGGGGGGTCCACACCCTTTCCAGGCGCGTGTGGGCCCTGCTCGAGCCTAGGGGGTGCGGCCACCCCAGGCACCCCCTCGGGCTCCCTCTGCGCCTATAAGTTACCCCTTGACCAAAAAACCAAGGGGGGTTCGATGTTTTTCCAGACAGAGTTCCGCTTCATCGCCACCACCAGAAGCCGCGATTCGGATCCAGAAACTTTGTTCTGGCACCCTATCGGGACGGGGAATTTGGAGAGGATCATCGCCATCATCATCACCAACGCCTCTCCATCAACCATCAATGTTTCCCTCATCCATGAGTGAGTAATCCACCGATGTAGGCTATGGGGATGGTAGGGATTGGATGAGTTTTATCATGCAATCGAATAAGATTGTTAGGGCATAATGCCTAGTATCTCTATTAGTGCTATTTGACTTTGTTGCAACTTGTTGTGCTTAATGCTTGTCACTAGAGCCCGAGTGCCATGATCTTAGATCTGAACTTATTATTGAATCATTATGATAGTATTGTTTGTGATCTTATCTGCAAGTTGTGTACACATATCATTGTCCGGATCCAAAGGGCCCGAAGTGACAGAAATTGGGACAACCGGAGGGGATGGGTGTGGTGTGAGGATCACATGTGTTCACTGAGTGTTAATGCTTCACTTCGGTGATCTATTAAAAGGAGCACCTTAATTGCCAGTAGTTCCCTAGAGGCCCCGCTGCCACGGGCTGGCTGTACAGAAGATGTTGTGCAAGTTCTCATTGCGAGCACTGATGACCCACAAGTATAGGGGGTGTATCATAGTACTTTCGATAAATAGGAGTGTCGATCCCAATGAGGAGCAGAAGGTGCTGAACAGTGGTATGGAGCAGGAAATCCCTGTGAATACTTAGCAAACGGATTTTTAGTGGTTTTCTGACAAGTCAACAAAACAAGGAGCAAGTGATAGAAGTAACGAACAAACGGAGCGAGTGGCCCAATCCTTTCTTAGCAAAGGACAATCCGGTGGAAATACTTATAAGGACCAAACATTCTCAAGGACACATGGGAATTCTGTCAAGTGCTTTCGCTTCAAATAGCTGAGTACTCTTCTCTGCTGTTGTAAGTGTTGTGTGGGTGAACCTGTGCTAACATACCGCCCTTCCTAGGACTAATACATACTTGTGATGAAACCCCCTGCAAACATCCGTAACTACAGGAAAGTAATTAAGATATAAATCTAACCACAGCCTTAAACTCAGAGATCCTACGCTCCCTTGTGCAAAGGTGTCCTAACGGGGGTTTAGGTTTCTGTCACTCCGGTAACCCCACAATTAGTAGCCAAATACACAATGCATTCCCCTAGGCCCATAAATGGTGAAGTATCATGTAGTCGACGGTCACATGACACCACTAGAACAATAGCACCACAACTTAAATACTAAACCATTGAATAATAACTCATCACAAATCCACTAATAAAAACATGACTTCTCCCATGTCCTCAAGAACTAAACAAACTACTCACAAGACATCATATAGATCAAGATCAAAGATGATATGATAATGGATAATAATCTGAACATAAACAATAATCCAATGGTTCAACTCACAAGCATCAACTACAATAGTAATTAACATCGGAAATGTTTCCCCTAAGAACTAAAGCGATATCCAACACAATTGTTACAATGGGACGGAGTGGTGGTGCTGGTGCTGGTGGAGATGATGGTATGGATGATGATGATCCCGATGAAGCCTAGCTTGATGACGGTGTTGATGGCGACGGTCTCCCCTCCCTGGGAAGGAATTCCCTAGGCAGAAATCTGTCTGCCGGAGATATCTTTCTCTCTCGGTGTTTTCCGCCCCCTAGAGGCGGCGGAAATCTATCTATGGTCGCCCCCTATCCTTAGGGTTTCATAGGGAAGATATAGGCGAAGGGGCGGAGTCGGAGGCTAGGCAGGTGGGCCACACCTACCCTAGGCGTGGGGTTAGGTGGGCCCGCGCCTAGGGGGTGTGGCCCCCCTGAGGCCCCACTTCGTCCCTCCTTATGGCTTCCTTCGTCTTCTGGTAAAATAATATGTTTCCATATTTTTCTGGTATTTTTCTGATCTTCGCGAAATTGCACGGAAACGCCTTCTTTTCCATCAGAATCCAGACTCCGGCAGTCCATCTTCCAAGAATCATCCAACATGCATAAACAGATAAAAAGCCATAAGTAATACCTCAAAATAAGAAAAATATCAATAAATAGAGGTAAATTATGATATAGAAAGGTGATGCAAATTGGGTGTATCAACTGCCCCAAGCTTAGACTTCACTTGTCCCCAAGCGAATACTGAGCTCAGTAAACATGTCCACAGGTTTATGGAGTGAAGTGTCGATAAAATAATACGAACAAGAAGCATCACACTTACCATTGCACAACTCATAGAAGAAAGCAACTCACCAATATATAACTTAGCTTGCAACCAAGTACAGCAGTCACAATAGAGATGCATAAAGATAAATCATAATTGGAATTGGCAAACTTGTTCTTGGTCAGAGAACACCTGGCAAACAGTTTCACAAAGGCTTTTTGTAGAAGTTTCAAAACAGGAGCACTCTTTGCTCAACAAGGTTTTTCACAAGTGAAGGATTTCAAAGTAATACTCAATAAATAAGAGTTCTGAAAGATAAAGAACATGATTGAATAAATCACCATATGAATGCTTGAAACACAACAACTCAACTGCTTGCTAGAGATAGAGAGGAAGTAAGTTTACTAACTCAACTTTGGAAGTGGGAGAAAGGTCCCTTTATAGAAGTTAGCAGGGATTACAAGTTATAAAGAGCTTCCAAAAGATTATGGTACTTACTAGATTTGAGCCCTCATTGCCCCTATCATAAGCATCTTGAGATGATTAAGGTTAAAGTGAACAAAGATGGAGTATATGCTTTACGAAATATAAGTTGGCAATCTCATGTCCCTTGAATATGAGGGTCACTCCTCATGCATACTCAACTTTGGGCCTAGGTAAGTTCTTGTCATTGTAAGTATTTGCATATCATTGAGAACCGCCAACGGGGTACCCCTTGCACATGGTACATGAGCTTTCCCATAACCAAAATGATAAGGCAAGCAGACAATGAGCATCTCAGCAATCTTTTTATTTGCTATGTGTATAGATTTTTATTGAGGATGCTTCATAGATGACTCACTATGGTAATGCTGCAAGTTTCCACCATGATTAGGCATGGCTTAGGCTAGCGGCCCAGACGTTTCTCTAACACAAAATACATAACTCCATGGACTTACAAGTTCCCTCTTTATTTCACACCGGCGACATCCATAGAGAAAAGAGCATGACATCAACTGTGTACAAAGTACAAGTGCAATGTTGAAAACGTTCCCCGTGACAACACGATTCTGCTAATTCCAACGTATAAATGCAAGCATATACAACTTCGATGTTCACAATGGTTCAAGTCTATTAGGGGCAAGGAAATAAAGTGTGCCATCAAGTTCGTGAGAGCCTTACTAACTAGTTTTCACATAACAAAATACTTTTTAATTCGAAAGATAGATGAAGCTTGAGAATTTGCTTGGAATAGCAAAAGCTACTAGGTAGATATGGTGGACACAAGTGACAAAATTTTTGGTTCAAAGGATTTTGGAAACATGAGAAGTATGCCTTCTCAAAACAGGTTTTTGGCTAGCAAGGCTGGGTAGCAAGCAAGAGAGTTGAAAGAAACAAACAAACATACAAGCAATAAAGCCAAACATGAAGACACAAAATAATCTTAAATAAAGAATACTAAGCTTATGAGCCAACAAGAAAGAAAACAAATGATACAAAATACCTGTAAGATTTTCTTTCTTTCTTTTTCTCTTTCATAATAATGCTACTGACCAGAACTCGGTTTGCCAAAACAAACTTAGATCCACTTGATGATCCCAAAGTGGTGCCAATACTGATCAACAAGATCCATCAAATAATAGAGATTGCAAACTAAAATAAGAAGTGCAAAAAGTAAAAGATGAGACTTCTCATTAATATTCCAATAAAGGCACTCACACCAAGGGATACATAGATAATAAACTAAAGGAAAGATACTTCCATATGCAAACCAAACTATAAAATAACCTCTCTACCACATATATGAATCTACTAAAAAAGTTAAAAGATAAAATATAATGGTGGTGATACCGCGGCACTCCCCCAAGCTTGGAACAAGCCAAGGGGATGCCAAACTTGATGAAGAATTACTCCTTTGGTAGTGGTGGTGTTATTTTGTCATCATAAAACTTCCAAGGCAATGGTTCCCCATCCAAAAAGGATGTCCTTGTCTCTGCAATCCTGAAACTAGCAGCAGAGCTTATGCGATAAAATTTAGCCTCATACTCATAGTTTTGATTCTGTATGTCATAGAGTTGTGCTTGCAATTGATTGGTGGTCTGATGGAGTGAGAAGATCTATTATCAGAGCTCAGCAACTTCTCCCTCGTGCTTGGTGATGAGTTTTGAACTTATCTTGTGAATAACATCCACTTCGCGTTCTGCCATATTCTTGTACTTGAAAACTTCTTGTTCCAACGCTTCCATCCCGTCTTCCAGACTGCCTTCTCCTTTAGGGCCTTGAACTTCTTTCATCTGTACCTTCCCCTCTTTGAGGATCAACTCTCTGGGATGAATCCTCAACTCATACATGTACGGTTTGAGGATGTACGCAGAGGAATCCTCCATGGGTGATCCAGAGGAAGAAAATGAGGATCCAAATATGAGAATTTTTCTGACAGAAACAGATCGAAACGAAAACACGACGAGAACACGATGCAAGAACCTCGGGGGATTCGGGGGGGGGGGGTTATTGATGTCAACGCACTTCTATTCTTGTAGACAGTTGTTGGGCCTCCAAGTGCAGAGGTTTGTAGAACAGCAGCAAGTTTCCCTTAAGTGGATTACCCAAGGTTTATCGAACTCAGGGAGGAAGTGGTCAAAGGTATTCCCTATCAAGCAACCCTCCAATCAAGATACAAGAAGTCTCTTGTGTCCCCAACACACCCAATATAGGTGCACTAGTTCAGCGAACAGATAGTGAAATACAAGTGGTAACGGTGCCGAAAAGAGCTTGACGGTGAGGTAAAGACTAAAGGCAACAAGAAGGAAGCAAGCAAAAATGCAATAGATCTAGATGCAAATGGTGTTTCAATGTTTAGAAACAAGCCTTAGGGATCATACTTTCACTAGTGAACACTCTCACATATAAATATCCTCTCTTCATGATACTAATCTTAACTACTCTTCGGTTGGACACTCTAATCATCGGTAGGGCTATAACAGCACTCCTCAAAGTTCGCCTCCCCCAATCTAGATAACCCCACACTGTCACCTTGAGCGCTAGATGGTTCCAACAAACACCACAATTTCATAGAGACATCTAACTCCAAATATAACTCATAAAAAATATTCAATATAGCCAAAGTGCCACACGCGGTATGCACGCTGTCACTTTCACACACGTGGGTAAAAGCATAGATTTATTAAAGCACAAAGAGTATTTATGTAGACTCAAACCTAAGTGCCACCATGGCGTGCACGCTGTCACTTTCACACACATGGGGAGAGCTGAGATCTAATGAAGAACTTGAGTAGCAAGGTAGATCTACTTGATTACAAAGCTCATGACCACAAGGTCATGCATAGAGAGATAGATGAACACATAGCTACCGGTAGATCCCTTAGCCCTGAGGAAGAACTACTTCCTCCTCATCATGGGAATCAGCAACGGTGATGGAGATGGTGGTGGAGATAGATGGAGATGGCTCCGGGGGACTTCCCCGTCCGAAACACAGACTTTCTGTCCCCTGAATCTCCCCTTTGGTGACGGCGGTGCTACCGAGGTTTTCATGGATTTCGTCTGTATTCTTTAGGGTTTTCCCATCGGAGGCTTCTTATAGGCGCAGGGATCAAGGTCGGTGGGGGTCCAGGGGGCCCACGCCCCCTCCAGGCGCCTCCAGGGATTGCCCGCGCCTAGGGGGTTTGGCCACCCTGTGGCCCCCTTCCGGCTCTGCTTCGTGGTTCCATGTTGCTCTGGGTAAATAATAACTTTGTCTTTTGTCCCGTCCAATTCCAAGAATATTGATTTTCCGCTTTTCTGGAACCAAAAACAGAAGAAAACATGCAACTGGCACCGTGGCAACTTGTTAATAGGTTAGTTCTCGAAAAGATATAAAACACCTCAAAGTGTAGACAAAATAAAGCAAAGTAGATACAAAACAAGCATGGAGCATCAAAAATTATAGATACGTTTCCGACGTATCAAGCATCCCCAAGCTTAACTCCTGCTCGTCCTCGAGTAGGTAAGTGATAAAAGAATAATTTTTGAGGTGACATGCACCATCAAAACCAAGATCAAACCATTTGCAAACATTGAAAGTTGGGATCAAAGAACTCTAAACATATGCATGAAAGATGGAGTTCTAACAATAGGACATAGTAACTATGCATGCAACATGAAAGGCTACAAACAAAGATCATGAATAACATGCATTAAAAAATGTTTGTTTGTTTCACATACAGAAAACATGGCATAGTGGCATTCAGCTTGTCCCTCATAGAGTAGCAAATAGATGCATATGACACCTTCAAAGTTTCACAAGGGTGACTAGAAACAAGTAGCACAAGAACAAGTAATATCACAATATGAATCAATCAATAAGTTTTGGGACACTTCACACAGAATGACAACTATGCTCTCTTAATGGTGCCTAAATTAGAAGGTGGAGACTCAAATAATAGTGAAAGAAAGGCCCTTCACAAAGGGAAGCAGGGATTTCAAGTTTCAAAAAGAGCTTCCAAAAATTATGGTACTTGTTAGCTTTTAGCCCTCATTGCCCCTATCATAAGCATCTTGAAGTGGTTAAGGTTAAAGTGGCAAAGATACGGTATATGCTTGACGAAGTATAAGTTGGCAATCTCAAGTCCCTTGAATACGAGGGCCACACCTCATGCATACTCAACTTTGGGCCCAGGTAAGTTCTTGTCATTGTAAGTATTTGCATATCATTGAGAACCGCCAACGGGGTACCCCTTGCACATGGTACATGAGCTTTCCCATACCAAAATGAAAAGGCAAGCAAACAATGAGCATCTCAGCATTCTTCTTATGTACCATGGGAATATGGTGCTTTTTTCTCTCTTTCCTCTTTTCTCAATGTGTCTCTTTTTTATAAGAAGAATGCTTCATAGATGTCACTATGGTGATGTTGCAAGTTTCCACCATGATTAGGCATGGCTTAGGCTAGCGGCCCAGGCGTTTCTCTAACACAGGATACCAACTCCATGGACTTACAAGTTCTCTCTTTATTTCACACTGGTGGCATCCATAGACAAAAGAGCATGATACCGACTGAGTACAAAGTACAAGTGCAATGTTGAAAACGTTCCCCGTGACAGCACGGTTCTGCTAATTCCAACTTATAAGTGCAAGCATATACAACAAAGTTGTCACCATGGTTCAAGTTTATTAGGGGCAAAGAATATAAAGTGTGCCATCAAGTTTGTGAGGGCTTTAATCACTAAGTTTTCACATAACAAAGAGACTTTTTAACTGGAAGATAGCTGAAAATAAGAATATACTTGGAATGGTGTAACACACCATGCATAGGAATTTATAGTGGACACTTTGGAATAACTTGGTTTCTTGGAAGTTGGAAGCATGAGTAGACCTTACTCATACAAGTGGAGGCTAGCAAAAGACTGAGAGCAACCAATTAAGAGAGCAATAATAGCCATAATCATGCAGAGCAACAAAACATTACTAATCAAAGCATAGAGTGGTACTACAAGTCAAGGACTAAATGATCATAGAGGCTATGGTGAATTGTTCGTAGTCATAACATGGTGCGAGGATGTGCCAAATCAACCCAAACAAAGCATCAAAGGAGAATACCGCAATACTATGCTTTTGTATGCAAAAACAACACATGATTCCTTCAAGGCACATTAAGCAATCCTAATTGTTTAGAACAAGACATGCTACAACAATAATCACTAAGCATAAGGTCAAAACAATGCCTAGCATGTCATGCTAAAGTATAAGCCACAGTCAAAACAAGCTCCCTTTTGTACCACTATAAGCTTGAAACTTTCTACTCTTTTCCAACACCAAACAACTTATTTGAAACAACTCACAAAGATAATAATCAATAAATATCAGTGAGCTTGTCTCACAAATCCACAAATAAGAACTAAAAAGTTCTAAGCTTAAAGCACAAGAAAACTAAGGCTGAACACAGTGCTAGCAAAAGTGAACACTCACAAAACAATAAGAGTGAAAACTAGAGTGTTCTAGGCAATGGAAACAGAGTGTGTCTCTCTCCAAAAGAAGTGTGGTGTAACCAACCACCTACTCAAGAAAACTAAGCAAACGAAAACCAAAAAAGAAAACTAAGACGCTCCAAGAACAACACAACTGTGCATGAAACAATAAAAACGAAGTGTCTAGAAAGACCTAAGATTTTTATTGATGAAGAAGGGGATGCCTTGGGCATCCCCAAGCTTTGACGCTTGCACCTCTTGGATATTTCTTTGGGTGACACGGGGTGGCATCCCAAAGCTTGAGCTTTTGTCCATTATCCATCTCATTACATCATTCTTTCTCTACACCTGCAAATTTTCCTTCATACAAAACTTCACACAATCTTCATTAGCAACATTAGTGTATTCAAAAGATAATAGACCTTTGGGTAAAGCTTTGGAACAACAAGACTTTTCACTAAAAACACATGATATTGTAGCAACTCCTTCAAAAATCTCAATTCCCCTAAAGAGAACTCAAAAAGGAATCAGTAAGAAGCAAATGCAAATAATGGCAGAAATCTGTCAAAACAGACCAGCAGGTAGAAACCGATTTTTTCAAAGACCTTATGTTGCTCAAATCAAAAAGTGTTGAACTAATGCAAGTTAGCTAAAATACTGGGGGATTTATTCGTAAATTGTTAGGTCAATCCGAGTTACAGAGACACCTCACGAATGTTTTTGGTGGAGGACAGAAATGTGTTTCAGGACAGCAACTCCCCAAATTTTACTTCCCTTTCATTAGAGGTCATTCTTGGCACAAAAAGCAAACAAAAAAGGACAAGGAGAGGTCATTACAGAAGTAATAACTTCCAAGGCTCAAGGAAACTCTTGGGTTATCTCCCAACAAGTACTTTTCTTTAACGCCTTTAAGTTAGGCTTGACATCTTGAGAAGATGCTCACATAAGAATTATGAATTAAAGTCAAAGAGAGCATCACGAAGTAAATTCAAAACATATTTAAGTCTAACCCACTTCCTATGCATAGGAATCTTGTAAAGAAACAAGTCATGAAAGCACAAAGCAACAAGCATAGGAAAGCAAAACAAGTGGAACTTCAAGATTTTCAACATAAAGAGGAGAAACTTAATACTGTTGAGATGCATAAGACCATGTTTCCCTCTCTCATAATAACTTTTAGTAGCAACATGAACAAAATTAACAATATAACTATCACATAAAACATTCTTATCATGATCCACATGCATAAAATGATTATTACTCTCCACATAAGAATAGTCATCCTTATTAATTATAGTGGGAGCAATTTCAACAAAATAGCTATCATTGTTATTAACATCACCATAATTATCAAATATAGGAGGCATATTGTAATCACAATAAATTTTCTCCTCAATAGTAGGTGGACTGAAAATATCATATTCATCATTGTAATCATCATATATTGGAGGTTTGGTATCATCATAAGCAATAGAATAGCTATCTTCCAAAGCTGGGGGACTAAAAAGATCATTTTCATCAAAACTAGCTTCCCCAAGCTTAGACTTTTCCATAGAATTAGCAATAATGGTGTCCAAAAAATTCATACTAACAACATTGCTATTAGCATGCAAATAAAGCTCCATAGGTTTTTTAATTTTCTCTTCAAACACTTCATGTCCTAACTCAAGATAGATACTATAAAGCTCACTAATCTTTTTGTTGTTTTCCATTAAGCCTAACTAGTGAAAACAAGAAACAAAAAGACAAAATTGTAGAATCTAAAGGAAATAACTTCGAGTACTCACACCGGAGGATGTGAGTACCTTTTACCTTACCTCCCCGGCAACGGAGCCAGAAAAGAGCTTGATGTCTACGCACTTCTATTCTTGTAGACAATTGTTGGGCCTGCAAGTGCAGAGGTTTGTAGAACAGTAGCAAGTTTCCCTTAAGTGGATTACCCAAGGTTTATCGAACTTAGGGAGGAAGTGGTCAAAGGTATTCCCTCTCAAGCAACCCTGCAATCAAGATACAAGAAGTCTCTTGTGTCCCCAACACACCCAATATAGGTGCACTAGTTCGGCGAAGAGATAGTTAAATACAAGTGGTAACGGTGCCAGAAAAGAGCTTGACGGCAAGGTAAAGACTAAAGGCAACAAGAAGGAAGCAAGCAAACATGCAACAGATCTAGATGCAAACGGTGTTTCAATGTTTAGAAACAAGGCCTAGGGATCATACTTTCACTAGTGAACACTCTCTCATATAAATATCCTCTCTTCATGATACTAATCTTAACTACCCTCCGGTTGGACACTCTAATTATCGGTAGGGCTATAACATCACTCCTCAAAGTCTGCCTTCCCCAATCTAGATAACCCCACCTATCACCTTGAGCGCTAGATGGTTCCAACAAACAGCACAATTTCATAGAGACATCCAACTCCAAATATAACTCATAACAAATATTCAATCTAGCCAAAGTGCCACACACGGTATGCACGCTGTCACTTTCACACACGCAGGGAAAAGCATAGATCTATTAAAGCACAAAGAGTATTTATGTAGACTCAAACCTAAGTGCCACCATGGCGTGCACGCTATCACTTTCACACACATGGGGAGAGCAGAGATCTAATGAAGCAATTGAGTAGCAAGGTAGATCTACTTGATTACAAAGCTCATGATCACACGATCATGCATAGAGAGAGAGATGAACACATAGCTACCGGTAGATCCCTTTTAGCCCTAAGGAAGAACTACTCCCTCCTCATCATGGGAATCAGCAACGGTGATGGAGATGGTGGTGGAGATCGATGGATATGGCTCCGGGGGCACTTCCCCGTCCCGGCAGTGTGCCGGAATAGAGACTTTCCGTCCACCGAATCTCCCCTCCGGTGGTGGCGGTGCTATCGAGGTTTTCATGGATTTCTTCTGGATTCTTTAGGGTTTTCCTATCAGAGGCTTCTTATAGGCACATGAATCAAGGTCGGTGGGGGTCCAGGGGGCCCACACCACCTCCAAGCGCCTCCAGGGCTTGCCTGCGCCTAGGGGGTTTGGCCACCCTGTGGTTCCCCTCTGGCTCTGATTCGTGGTTCCGTGTTGCTTTGGAAAAAATAATAACTTTAGCTTTTGTCCCGTCCAATTCCGAGAATATTGATTTTCTGCCTTTCTGGAACCAAAAACAGAAGAAAACAGGCAACTGGCACTGTGGCAACTTGTTAATAGGTTAGTTCCAGAAAAGATATAAAAACACCTCAAAGTATAGACAAAACAAAGCAAAGTAGATACAAAACAAGCATGGAGCATCAAAAATTATAGATACGTTTCCGACGTATCAGTTATATATTACGAAGTTTCAAGGCATAAGGAAGGTTTTGACACAGAAACGAAGCGGATATGGAGTTCGAGGGGGGAACACCCCCCTCAGGCGTGGCCAGGCTGGGCCAGCGCCTGGGGTGGGTTTGCCCACCCCGGGCTCCGTTTCCTCTTCAGTTTCGTCTCGTAACTTCCCTTATGTATTAGAAACATCAAAAATATAAAAAGATTGGGGTTTCACGAACCTTCTGTTTTCACCACTTTTACCTATTCAAGGACGAACTCTGCAGTTTCTAGTGTTTGGCTCCTAATAAATTCTTCTAGAGTTATCATTTGAATAACATCCACATCTTCGTTATAAGAATCTCCAGAAATATATTGTTTTAGTCTTTGACCATTCACCACCTGTGTTGTGTCATCCTTCAGAGAAGAAATTTTGATGGCACCTGAACGGTACACTTCCTTGATAACAAAAGGTCCTTCCCATTTTGAGAGTAGTTTCCCTGCAAAAAATCTGAGACGAGACCTATACAAAAGAACTTTCTCACCAACATGGAACTCCCTTTTGAGAATTCTCCTATCATGAGATATTTTTACTTTTTTCCTTAAAGAGCCTAGCATTTTCATAAGCTTCACCTCTCCACTCATCTAGATTACTTAAGTCGAGTAGTCTTTTCTCACCAGCAAGTCTAAAGTCTCTATTCAACTCTTTCACTGCCCAATAAGCTTTGTGTTCTAATTCTAAAGGAAGTGACAAGCCTTCCCATAGACCATTTTGTAAGGATACATCCCCATAGGATTTTTATAAGCAGTTCTATAAGCCCACAAAGCGTCATTCAACTTTTTAGCCCAATTTTTCCTAGATGTATTGACAGTCTTCTGTAAGATATATTTGATTTCCCTATTGGAAAGTTCTACTTGCCCACTAGTTTGGGGGTGATAAGCTGAAGCTATTCTATGGTTTACATCATACTTAGCGAGAGTTTTTATAAAACCCCCATGAATAAAATGAGAGCCTCCATCAGTCATGAGATATCTAGGCACACCGAACCTAGGAAAAATGACATCTTTGAGAATTTTCAAAGAGGTCTTACCATCAGCACTGTTTGTAGGTATGGCTTCTACCCACTTTGTAACATAGTCAACAACAACAAGAATATGTGTATACCCTTTTGAAGGACGAAAATGCCCCATGAAGTCAAATCCCCAACAATCAAAAGGTTCAATAACAAGAGAATAATTCATAGGCATTTCATTGCGTCTAGAGATGTTACCTACTCGTTGGCATTCATCACATGATAAGAAAAACTTCCTTACATCTTTAAAAAGGGTAGGCCAATAAAATCCAGATTGTAAAACCTTTTGTGCAGTCCTATCCCCAGCATGATGTCCTCCATAATAACTGCCATGACATTTTCTCAATATCTCTTGTTGTTCAAATTCTGGAACACATCTTCGCATAATATCATCTACTCCTTCTTTATATAAGTGTGGTTCATCCCAAAAGTAATGCCTTAGATCATAAAAGAATTTCCTTCTTTGCTGAGCTATAAAGGTTGGAGGCCAATACTTGGAAACAATAAAGTTAGAATAATCAGCATACCAAGGACTCTCATGCGGACTTACCCTTATTGCAGCTAACTGCTCATTTGGAAAACTATCATTAACAAGCAAAGGGTCAAAAGAAATGTTTTCCAAATGAGATAAATTATTAGAAACAGGATTATCAGCACCATTCCTATCCACAATATGCAGATCAAACTCTTGCAAAAGCAACACCCACCTTATAAGCCTAGGCTTAGCGTCCTTCTTTGTCATAAGGTACTTAATAGCTGCATGATAAGTATGAATAGTAACCTTAGAATCAACAATATAAGGTCTAAACTTATCACAAGCAAAGATTACAGCTAAGAACTCTTTTTCAGTAGTAGCATAATTATTTTGAGCAGCATCCAGAGTCTTGCTAGGATAATGAATAACATTCAACTCCTTGTCAACACGTTGTCCAAGGACAACACCCACAGCAAAGTCGCTAGCATCACACATGATTTCAAAAGGTAAACTCCAATCAGGTGGTTGGGCTATAGGAGCAGTTGTCAAAGCTTTCTTCAAAGTTTTAAAAGCTTCCTTACAATCATCATCAAAAACAAAAGGTACATCTTTTTGAAGAAGATTAGTAAGGGGCTTTGAAATTTTGGAGAAATCTTTAATAAACCTCCTATAGAAACCAGCATGACCAAGGATACTACAAATACCTTTGATATCTCTAGGACAAGGCATCTTCTCAATTGCTTCAATTTTGGCTATGTCAACTTCAATGCCTCTTTTAGAGATCTTGTGTCCAAGAACAATCCCTTCATTAACCATGAAATGGCATTTCTCCCAATTAAGACCAAGGTTGGTTTCTTCACATCTCTGTAAAACTTTATCAAGGTTGTGCAAATAGTTATCAAAATAAGTTCCATAGACGGAAAAATCATGCATGAAAACCTCCACAATTTCTTCACAAAAACCATGAAAGATAGCAAACATACATCTCTGAAAGGTAGCAGGAGCATTACATAAACCAAAAGGCATACACCTATAAGCATAAGTACCATAAGGACAAGTGAAAGTAGTTTTCTCTTGGTCCTGTGCTTTCATAGCAATTTGAGAAAACCCAGAATAACCATCAAGAAAGCAAAAGCGAGTCTTTTTGGACAACCTCTCAAGCATTTGATCAATAAGTGGCAAAGGATAATGATCTTTCTTAGTAACTTTATTAATCTTTCTAAAATCAATGCACATTCTATACCCTACCACTACTCTTTGGGGTATAAGCTCATTATCCTCATTAGGCACAACAATTATTCCCCCTTTCTTGGGAACGCAATGAACATGACTAACCCATTGACTCTCAGCAATAGGATAAATAATACCAGCATCAAGGAGTTTTTAATACCTCATTTCTTACCACATCCTTCATCTTAGGATTTAGACAGCGTTGGTGCTCAACAACTGGTTTTGCATCAGGCTCAATGTTAATAGCATGCTGGCATATAGTAGGAGAAATTCCTTTTAAATCATCAAGAGTATAACCCATAGCTCCTCGGTGTTTCTTCAATACTTCCAATAACCTCCCTTCCTTTCCTGAAAGTTTAGAACTAATAATAATAGGATATACTTTCTTATCATCAAGATAAGCATATTTAAGATCATCAGGTAAAGGTTTTAATTCAAAAACAAGGTCCCCTTTAGGTGGTAGTGTGGTACCCAAATCTTCCACAGGTAGATTATGCTTAAGCTGTTCCGGCTGACGAAGGAAAACCTCGTCAATCTCATTTCTTTCCTTCATGAAGACATCACTTTCATGATCTTCCATAAACTGCTGCAAAGCATTGTTAGGAGCAATAGAAATAGCAGAAAGTTGTTCAACCCTAAAATCCTCATCAGGCAGTTCATTTTCATAAGGAGTTTTGGCAAATTTGGAAAAATTAAACTCATAAGAATCTCCAGCGAACTTAGTGAAAACTTTTTTACTTCCTACAATCTATGATAGCCCCACAAGTATTAAGGAAGGGTCTACCAAAGATAATAGGATAGGTTTTACTAGCTTCTTTACCAAGTACTAGAAAATTAGAGGGATATTTAATCTTACCACAAAGGATCTCCTCATCTCTTACAATACCAATGGGGCAAACTTGCTCTCTATTAGCAAGGTGAATAACCACATCAATGTCCTCAAGCTCACAAGGGACAATCTCATGCATAATTTCCCTGTAAAGCTCATAAGGAATAGCACTAGAACTAGCACCCATATCACATAAACCATAGTAGCTGTGACTACCAATTTTAACAGAAAGCACAGGGACACTAGATTTTCTAACTTTCTTTGGATGAGAAACAATATTAATAGCGTCCTCACAGAAGACAATATGCTCATCCTCTATATTTCTAGTGACAAGATCTTTTACAATAGCTACCACAAGCTCAATATCAATAAGCTCATCGGACCCTACAATTTTCTTTGCACTTTTGCTAACCACATTAGCCATAATAGAATTCTCCCTTACCTTGGAGGGAAAAGGGATTTTCTCAACATAAGGTTCAGGCAAAATAGGATCAACAGTACAAACCTCTGTGCTAGCAGGAACATGGGTGACAATGTCTTTATAAGGAGCCTGTTACTTGTCCCACTCTTTCTTGGGAATTTCAATATAAGAGGAAAAGGCATTAAAACATTTTACAAGAACTTGAGGATCAAGACCAAACTCATTACTAATATCACGGAAGTCATTAGTTCCCATAAAAGATTTTATGCATTCATAATCATAGTTTATACCTGACTTTCTTCCTTTGTCATTCTCACAAGCTTCAGTGTTATCTTGAATACGGTCTAAGAGGTCCCATTTAGCTTCTTCCTTCATACGTGTGAATGATCCAGCAAAAGAAGCATCTAGTAAATCTTTATCATGAAGAGAAAGCCTAACATAAAAGTTATTGAGAATAATATTGTTAGGGAGTTCATGAATAGGACATTTAAGCATTAGTAACTTCAATCTCCCCCAAGCTTGAGCTGTACTCTCTCCATCAAGAGGCCAAAACTTATATATAAGATTTCTATCCTTATGAATTTCACTGGGAGGATAAAATTTAGAGTAAAAGAGAGATGCCATCTCCTCCCATTCCATGGATTGTCCATTCTTCAATAGCTTATACCATTCTTCATCTCTCCCTTTCAAGGATATGGAGAGTAGATTCTTCTTCACCTGTTCAGTTGTGATACCTACACACTTCAAACAACCTGCATATTTCATGGATAAAAAGCAAGTGATCACCAGGATGGACAGTTCCATCCCCAAAATAATAATTATCCATAACACGATTAACAATACTTGTAGGTATCTTAAAAGGATCTATCTCAACAGGAGGTGGTTCATCTACCACCCTAGCAGTGGTAGTAGTTTTCCCAAATAGAAAACCAAGTGGGTTATCCATATTGGAAACAAAGTAACAAGCAGTAACAAAAGCAATACTCTTAGTGAAAGTTTCCCTTACCAGTTCCACTCTTCAATAGCGCTTCACTCCCTAGCAACGGTGCCAGAAAATAGTCTTGATGACCCACAAGTATAGGGGGTGTATCGTAGTACTTTCGATAAATAGGAGTGTCGATCCCAATGAGGAGCAGAAGGTGCTGAACAGTGGTATGGAGCAGGAAATCCCTGTGAATACTTAGCAAACAGATATTTAGTGGTTTTCTGACAAGGCAATAAAACAAGGAGCAAGTAAAAGAAGTAACGAACAAACGGAGCAAGTGGCCCAATCCTTTCTTAGCAAAGGACAAGCCAGTGGAAATACTTATAAGGACCAAACGTTCTCGAGGACCAATGGGAATTCTATCAAGTGCTTTCGCTTCAAATAGCTGAGTACTCTTCTTTGGGTGTTGTAAGTGTTGTGTGGGTGAACCTGTGCTAACATACCACCCTTCCTAGGAATAATACATACTTGTGGTTAAACCCCCTGCAAACATCCGTAACTACAGGATAGTAATTAAGATATAAATCTAACCACAACCTTAAACTCTGAGATCCTACGCTCCCTTGTGCAAATGTGTCCTAATGGGGGTTCAGGTTTCTGTCACTCCGGCAACCCCACAGTTAGTATCCAAATACACAATGCATTCCCCTAGGCCCATAAATGTTGAAGTATCATGTAGTCAACGTTCACATGACATCACTAGAAGAATAGCACCACAACTTAAATACTAAACCATTGAATAATAACTCATCACAGATCCACTAATAACAACATGACTTCTCCCATGTCCTCAAGAACTAAACAAACTACTCACAAGACATCATATGGATCAAGATCAAAGATGATATGATAATGGATAACAATCTGAACATAAACAATAATCCAATGTTCCACTCACAAGCATCAACTACAATAGTAATTAACACCGAGAATGTTTCCCCTAAGAACTAAAGCGATATCCAACACAATTGTTATAGCATGACAGAGTGGTGGTGCTGGTGCTGGTGCTAGTGGAGATGATGGTATGGATGATGATGATGATCCGGATGAAGCCTAGCTTGATGACGGTGTTGATGGCGACAATCTCCCCTCTCCGGGAAGGAATTCCCCCGGCAGAAATCTGTCTGCCAGAGAGATCTTTCTCTCTTGGTGTTTTCCGCCCCCAGAGGCGGCGGAAATCTATCTGTGTTCTCCCCTAGCCTTAGGGTTTCGTAGGGAAGATATAGGCGAAGGGGAGGAGTCGGAGGCCGGGCAGGTGGGCCACACCTGCCCTAGGCGCCGGGTCAGGTGGGCCCGCGCCTAGGGGGTGTGGGCCCCCTGAGGCCCCACTTCGTCCCTCCTTCTAGCTTCCTTCGTATTCTGGTAAAATAATATGTTTCCATATTTTTATTGTATTTTTATGATCTTCAAGAAATTGCACCGAAACGCCTTCTTTTCCATCAGAATCCAGACTCCGGCAGTCCATCTTCCAAGAATCATCCAACATGCATAAACAGATAAAAATCCATAAGTAATACCTCAAAATAAGAAAAATATCAATAAATAGAGGTAAATTATGATATAGAAAGGTGATGCAAATTCGGTGTATCAACTGCCCCAAGTTTAGACTTCGCTTGTCCCCAAGCGAATACTGAGCTCAGTAAACATGTCCACAGGTTTATGGAGTGATGTGTCAATAAAAGAATATGAACAAGAAGCATCACACTTACCATTGCACAAATCATAGAAGAAAGCAACTCACCAATATATAACTTAGCTTGCAACCAAGTACATTAGTCACAATAGATATGCATAAAGATAAATCATAATTGAAATTGGCAAACTTGTTCTTGGTCACAGAACACCTGGCAAACAGTTTCACAAAGGCTTTTTGTAGCAGTTTCGAAACAGAAGCACTCTTTGCTCAACAAAGTTTCCCGTAAGAACTAAAGCGATATCCAACACAATTGTTATAGGGGGACGAAGTGGTGGTGATGATGTTGGTGGAGATGATGGTATGGATGATGATGATCCCGATGAAGCCTAGATTGATGACGGTGTTGATGGTGACTGATACGTCCAAAATGTATCTACTTTGTCGAACACTTTGCTATTGTTTTCCCTCTAAACTTGTGTGATTTGGATACAACTAACACAGACTGACGCTGTTTTCAGAAGAATTACCTTGGTGTCTTGTTTTTGTGCAGAAAATGGACTATCAGGAAAAATCACGGAAAATATGGCAAAAACTATTTCTCACCAGAAGATCCATAGAGCCAGAAGGGGAGACAAAGGGGAGGCCTGGGGGCCTAGACCCACCCCAGGCACGGGCCCACTGACCCCACGCCTGGGGAGGTCTGGCCACCCCAGGCAGCTCCTCGGCCTCCCTCCACGCCTATAAGTTGCCTTTTGACCTAAAAACAGAGGGGGGTTCGATAGTTTTCTAGAAAGAGTTCTGCTCCACCGCCGCCACCAGAAACCAAGATTCAGATCCAGAAACTCCATTCTGGCACCCTGCTGGGACGGGGAATTTGGAGAGGATCATCTCCATCATTATCACCAACGCATCTCCATCAACCACCGATGTTTCCCTCATCCATGAGTGAGTAATCCCCTGCTATAGGCTTGGGGATGGTAGGGATTGGATGAGTTCTATCATGTAATCGAATAAGATCTGTTAGGGGCATAGTGCCTAGTATCTATATTAGTGCTATTTGACTTTGTTGCAACTTGTTGTGCTTAATGCTTGTCACTAGGGCCCGAGTGCCATGATCTCAGATCTGCACTTATTATTGAATCATTATGATAGTATTGTTTGTGATATTATCTGCAAGTTGTGTACACATATCATTGTCCGGATCCAAAGGCCCCAAAGTGACAATAATTGGGACAACCGGAGGGGATGGCTATGCTGTGAGGATCACATGTGTTCACGGAGTGTTAATGCTTTGCTCCGGTGCTCTATTAAAAGGAGCACCTTAATTGCCAGTAGTTCCGTAGAGGCCCCGCTGCCACGGGTTGGCTGGACAGAAGATGTTGTGCAAGTTCTCATTGCGAGCACGTTTGACTATATTTGGAGCACATGCCTAGGATTGTTTAGTACTTGGATGCTTGTTATTATTTATCTGCAATGCGCTAGTTCTTTGAAGTTACATGTTTAGACTCGTCCATGCAACGTTCGTCCATCCATCCCTATGCCTACCGCACTTGAATCTTACTACTACCATTACTGTTACTATTGCTACTGTATCACTTTGCTGTTACTACTGCTGTTGCTTTGCTGTTGCTACTACAAACTGTTGCTACTCATAAACTTCTGTGAGCAAGAACTACTTCCAGGTGCACCTGAACTGACAACTCAGTTGTTAAGGCTTGCAAGTATTCTTTGGCTCCCCTTGTGTCGAATCAATAAATTGGGTAATACTACCCGCGAAGACTGTTGCGATCCCCTACACTTGTGGGTCATCAAGACTATTTTCTGGCGCCGTTGCTGGGGAGCATAGCTTTATTTGTAAGTTCACTTGGATCTATTATTGTTCACTACTACTCCTTTCATCATGGGTAAGTATCGTGATGGAAAGTTCCCTATTTTACCATCCACTACAAGAAGAGGTACAATCCTAAACACCTCTGCTGCTCTTGATTCACCGTCTGTTATAAGTAAGCTTGTCACACCACCACCACATGCTCATGCTACACACACTGCTACTACTGCGAAATCTGAAACTGCTTTTGATACTCATGATGTTACTTCTTCTGTGCTTGATGCGAGTGGTTCACTAGGTCCTTTTCTAGATGCAACTATGGCTAGTCTAGGGAATACCAAAACTCCTAGTGAAGACACTGTTACACCTGTTAGCTCACCTAAGTCTAGTGAGAGTTTTGATATTAATGATGGTTACATTGAGCTCAGTGATGGATTTGTTGAAGAGTGCCGAAATACACATGGTGCTAGTGCTATTAAGAGTCTCCTTGCTAGACACACTATTATACCTAAGAAGTCCTATGATCCTAAGTTTGCCACCTCTCCCATAGATATTAAAGATAAAGATTATGATTTCTCTCTTGATTTAGATATTGTTGAGAAAGAACCTTTTTGTGTTACTGAAAACGAGAGTGCTGTGGCTCATATGAATGAGCTTTCTACTATGAGTGCTTTGTTCTCTGATGATTTTAAGATGCGCAAGTACTTTGTTGCTAAGATCTTCGCTTTTTCACTAAAAGGAGAAGCTAGGGCTTGGTTTAATAGATTACCTCCTGGTTCCATTGATAGCCCTGATTGCTTGATTGCTTCTTTATTCATAAATATTTTCCTCCCAGTGCTAGACATGCTGCTTTGCAGAGACTTTTTGATTTTAAACAGGAAGAAGAAGAGAAATTGCCTGAGTCATGGAAAAGATTTTGTTCCTTGATTCATGCAAATCCTGGATGTCCATTACCTAAGAATGAGTTCCTTGATATTTATTATAATGGACTAACTGATGATTCTAGGACCTACCTAGATAGCTTTGCTGATTGTGTTTTCAGGAAAAGGACTCCTACAGATGCTGGAGAATTAATGAACAAGATAAGCAAGAATTATGATGATTGGACTTCAACTGAGCTAAATACACCCGAGCCTATTACTCCTGAACCAGTTGTTCCTGAACTAGTTCCAACACCAACAACAAAGAAGAGGGGAGTTATTACATTAAATGATGAAGTGATGAAGGAAGCTAAAAAGTGTCTAAAGGAGAAAGGTATTAGAGCTGAAGATGTGAAGAACTACCTCCTATAGAAGAATTATGTAAGACAATTCCCCACTCATCTACTATTGAGGTACACTCTCTCCAACACTTTGAAGAAGGTGATATTCCTTATGGTAAGCCTCCTGATCAATGCTTAGAGGAACTTGACATTTTTATTGTTAAACAAGGTCATTTTAATAAACAAGTTCAGGATCATTTATTGGAAAACTCTAGAGCTATTCATGAGTTGAAAGATATTGTAGAAAGAACTTCCAATGATATTAAAATGCTTTGTAAACACTTTTAAATGGTTCAAACTCAACTTGATCAACTTGCTAAAGTATAAAAGGATATGCTAGTTAATGCTTTAGGAAATAAACATGCTTATGGAATTAGAAGTAGGAGTGGTGCAGCTACTCAAGATCCTTTATATCTTGAAGGACATCCTAAAAGAATAGAGCAGGATTCCCAACAAGGTGAGGATAGTGGTAGTCCTCATAAGAGGAAGAAAAAGAAACATAAGAAAGTTGAGGAGCCACTTGAACCTGCTATTGATCCTAATAGTATATCTGTCTCTGATGCTGAAACTGAGAGTGGTAATATTGACGAGTCTCCTGATAAGGAGGAAGTTGAGGAAGAACCTGAGAAACACACTAAGAACACTAGATACACAAAGGAAGATTTTATTGCTAATAAACATGGTAAAGAGAGAGAACCTTGGGTGCAGAAACCTATGCCTTTTCCTGGTAAGAAACACAAGTCAACGGAGGAAGAACACTACAACAAGTTTTGTGAGTGGATGAAACCTTTATTCTTGCAAATTCCTTTGACTGATGCTATTAAGTTGCCTCCTTATTCAAAGTACATGGAGGATATTATATCTAATAAAAGGAAGATTCCTAATGAGGAGATTTCTACTTTGCTTGCTAATTACTCCTTCAATGGTAAGGTTCCAAATAAACTTGGTGATCCAGGTATACCAACTATTCCTTGCTCCATTAAGAATAATTATGTTAGAACTGCTTTATGTGATTTGGGAGCTGGAGTTATTGTTATGCCTTTTCCTCTCTACAAGAGACTCCAGCTAGAAAAGTTGATACCAACTGATATATCTTTGCAAATGGCTGATAAGTCAACTACTATTCCTGTTGGTATATGTGAGGATGTTCCTGTTCAAGTTGCTCATAATTGCATGGTTTAAACTGATTTTGTTGTGCTTGAAATGCCTGAAGATGATAATATGTCTATTATTCTTGGGAGACCTTTTCTTAATACTGCAGGTGCTGTCATCAATTGCAATCAAGGAATAGTAACATTCAATATTAATGACAAAGAGCACACTGTCTATTTCCCCAAGAAGGTTGTTAGAAGCTATTGCCAAAATTCTATTGAAAATATTGAAGGCATCAAGGTTGGAGAAATATATTGTCCCATTCCACAAGAAAATATTGAAACTATTATGATTGGGATCATTGCTATCAAGTATGAGGTAACATAATCACCTTGTGGAATACAAAGTTTTGTTTCATATAAGATTTTTTTGGTAACAAGACTTGATCAACCTTGTTAACAAAAGGATTTTTATGAACAAAATAATGTTTCCACTATGGTTATACTTGCTTTCTTTTTTCCTTTATCCCTCCTAGTCTTTTCTTTAGCTTTAGTTTTGCTAGTTGTTTGCTTGTTTGAGTTTCTTAGAGCTGCTATAGTTTGGCTTTTGGTTTGCTTTTGCTTCTTCTGAAAAACTATTTTTGCGAGAAAATCAATTTTCATACCCTGAAATTGGCCAAAAATAAAGTTTCCCGTAAAATCCCAGAAAATTCAAAATATTTTTTCCTCGAAAAAAGGGGCAGAGAAGTACTAGAGGTGACCCAGGGGGCCACCCCTAGGCCCCACACCTGTGGTAGGCGCGGACCCACCACTAGTGGGGCATAGGGGGGTCTGGCCGACCTGGGCCCCTTCAGGCTGCCTCCTCAAAGCCACCTTCTTTATGTCTCCCGAAAAACACCGGAAAACTTGCTCAAGCTCGAGTTCTTGCTGTTCTTGCTCGCGATTTTCGATCTCCTTGTTCAGCCCATCTCAAGTGCTGATTTTTGGAGGGATTGTTCCTTGGTATGTGCCTCCTCCACTTGTCTAATTAGATTTGTGATTGGTAGATAGTATCTTGAGTATTTTGCTACTATAGGTGATGTGGACATCCCATCTATTGATACAACCGTGGTACCTACAGCTACACACATACAAGGACCTATCACTCGATCTCGTGCCAAACAACTTAAGTATCAGGTACTTTCGTTTCTTGGAACTATTCCTCACATACATGAGAATATGATGCTGCCTAAATCAGATGTATTTATTACTCTTAGGAATGATGGACCAAGCATGGATGAGAGGGACAAGCATTGGAGCATGGCCATGCATGGAGATGGCAGCAAGCATGTGATGATTCAAGAGAAGGCCACGGATGAAGATTTCAGATTGTTGAGGCCTCCATAATGAAGAAAGAAGGCTTGGATGAAATATTCAAGATTAATACTTCACAAATTCGTCCATAGCTTAATATGGTGCTGCGACACCTTTATTTTGGGCCAGGCCCATGTAATTTTCGCAAGATTTTAAATAGCCACTTTGTAGAGTCCGTATTTGAGGGGAAAAAGACTTCTAGGGTTGGATTCGTCCACCACTTCCATGGCTGGCCGAAACCCCACCTTTTCTTCCTTAAATACTCCCCATAGCCATCACCATAGACTTGGATTTTGTTTAGACATTAAGTTAGCCATCATAGCAACTTCGCCAAGGCTCGAGCGTCATAGAGTCCTTTTGTACTTCGCGCCTATATAGGATCCCACCTTTTCAATAAATTTTTCCTCTTAATCCGCAATATCTTGATTGCAATATTAGTTCTCACTTGTTCTCGATTTCAGGTAGGAATTAAGACCCTCGCTGGTCAGGCTGATCGTGTCCCCGCAGGATCGGTAACCTCCAGGAGATTGGCCTAGCGATTGCATTGGCGCTCGTGCTCGCACGTGTAGTCGGATCGTCAAGCCCGAACTCCACCAAATCGATTATCTCCATCTCATCGAAAGATCGGACACCTTTGCCCCATCAAGTGGTATCAGATTTCAGGTTGCTCGGTGAGATTTTACTGCTTTCATAGATTAGATCTGTTTTACCTATAACCCACGAAAAAGCCAAAAACACAGTTAGAGTTTAGATCCATCCCATTACCAATCTACACCTCGCATTATCTTTTCAGTTTTTGCATTGTTGAATTTGTGTCTGCATCGTCGCGTCGAGTTGCTGGTCTTAGTGTCTCGTCCCTTAGAGTTTCGAGTTCTGATCACAGTAGTCACCGTCACACTCGCAGATAACCTCCACCATATTCCGCCACCTTACACCCAGCCACCATAAACCCTAATACTCCGCCACCGCCTTCCTACCGCGACACGGATCCGTTCACCTTTCCTGCCGCGGCACGAGTCTGAGTAGAGTTATTGTTTCGTAGTTTTTCTTTTTTACTTTCATTTCTTGTTGTTTCCGTTTTGAGCTAAATTCCATGTCGAGTTAGAAGTTCAGGCGTAAGTCCAGAAGGAGAGCAAAAAAAAATTCCGGCTATACTGATTTTCGGCCCCGGGGATCACTTTTCTCCATCGGCCGTTATAGCGATTTTTTTGGCGCCTGCGCGCTTTCCGGAGCATAATACAAAAATTTCGAATTTTTTTTGGGGCTAACCTATTTTTAGACCCCGTCGATCAGTTTTAGACACTCGCCATCATAGTGATTTTCAGCCTCTCGGTTCGCTTTTCAGGGTGCCATATCATCATACATTGCTTGTTGTGTCGCGTCGTGACATCGTTGGTGATCTAGGCTCGCGTCTCTAGTACGGTCTAGCCTAGAACCAGCACAGTACCGTCGTTGAGCATTCTTTCAACATTTGCATTGCTGTTTTGATAATTGCTAACCCTTTTGCTAAGCCTTCACAGAGCTCCACAGATTTCTCCCCGTGCAGTGTCTCGACTCTTGGTAATCGCTCTGTTCAATCTCTGGACTCACCGATCCTCGCGGTTGCACATCGCCTTTTCCTGCTGTTTGGTAAGAACTTGTAAGAGCTTCGTATATTGCTTAACGGATTACGCGTGCCTTCCACCATATTTCCATCGTATATACCTGTGCTTTTAAAGGACTAACCATGACAGATACTTCACGGAACCCTGCCACTATGACGAACCAAGAACTACATGCCCATTTCTCCGAGCTCTTGGTCGGTCGCACTGAAGATGTGGATGCACGCCTAGAGGAGTTTGACACCAAGCTCACCAACGCCATGGACAAGATCGATGGCCTCGAGAAATCCTTCAACGACAAGCTTGACGCTCGGTTCAAGGAGGTTTTGGACAGATTGCCGGCACCCGTACCCGCACCCGCCCCATTGGCGCCTCGTCATGGCGCATGGCGCATTCCGATCACGGGTCGTACTTCTGGTTTGGCGGCCGCCACACCTCAGGCGGCTACCGCTGCAGCTGACGCACCTCAGACTTCCACCGCGGCTGCTGCTGTGACATTGGGGACAGACGACGGGTACTACTACGACCCGACAACGACAATCTGTTTGACGAGGAGGTTGAACAACCTCCACACCCTCCTGGCCGCCCCCGACATTACCACCGCAACGCTCGACCACCGGTACGTGATGATGAGCATGTTGCTAAGCTTAAATTAAATATTCCATCTTTTGAGGGTAAATATAATCCTGATGCATATCTTACATGGGAGATGGAAGTAGAACAACGTTTTGCATGTTTAAAATATCCCGAGAATATGCATGTTAGTGCTGCTACATGTGAATTTACTAAATTTGCTTCCCTTTGGTGGTCTGAGTATTGTCGTTTAAATCCTACTACTATTCCTCATACTTGGACTGCTTTAAAAACTGCTATGCGTGTTCGTTTTGTGCCTCCCACTTATCAACGTGATTTACTAAAGAATCTGACACGTTTGGAACAAGGGAAAAATTCTGTAGAAGAGTATTATCAGGAATTGCAAACGGGGATGGTTCGGTGTGGTCTTGTTGAATCTACTGAACAAATGCTTGCACATTTCTTTGGTGGATTAAACAAGGACATTCAACACATATTAGATTATAAGGAATATAATTCTATCACCCGTTTGTTTCATCTTGCTTGCAAAGCTGAACGTGAAGTGCAGGATCGCCAAACACCATGGAGGAGGACTAATAATTCTGCAGGTCGCACATCCACTTGGACATCCCGACAGTCAGCGCCTCCTTCTCGTGATTCGTCACCAGTTACTACCACTTCCAAGGCCACCACAAGATTTCCAGCTGCTCCTCCACCATCATCCAATGCTCCTGCTCGTAGTGCATCTTCTATGGCTTCCACGGGTAAAACCAAGGATATACAATGCCGCAAGTGCTGGGGTTTTGGTCATATTGAGAGACAGTGCACAACACAACGTGTTATGATGGTGCGTGATGATGGTCAATACGATTCAGCGAGTGACTTTGATGAAGATACATTAGCCCTTATTTCTGCTCGAGATGGAGACAATTGTGATTCTGATGAAGAGACAGAGATAATGGGAGCTGAAGCTGCTGATCAATACAAGAGCTTAATTACACAACGTGTGTTGAGTGTGCAATTAAGCAAATCTGAGCAAGATCAACGCCACAACCTATTCCAAACACGTGGTGTTGTCAAGGAAAGAGCTATAAGGATCATCATTGATGGATGAAGTTGTAATAATCTGGCTAGTGTTGACATGGCAGAGAAGCTTGCACTTCCAACAAGACAACGCACACATTCATATTACATCCAATGGTTTGAAAGTTCTCGCAATATCAAGGTAACAAGAACGGTACGCGTGCATTTTACTATTGGTACATATTCTGATTTTGTTGATTGTGATGTTGTACCTATGCAAGCTTGTTCTTTGTTACTTGGTAGACCATGGCAATTTGATAGAGAATCTGTGCATAATGGCAAAACTAATCACCATTCTCTTATGCATGATGGAAAGAAAATTGGTCTAAAACCTATGACTCCCGAACAGATTTTAAAAGATGATCTTGCTAGAGCTAGTAGAGCTAAAACTAAGGAGAAAAATAAAAGTGAGAATCAGATTGTTGTTGCAGATTTTGTACCACCAAAGAACTCTAAATCTGATTCTACACATGCTACTGAAATTCGTTTGAAGAGTCCATGTATGCTTGCAAATAAAATTGATATTGCTGAACTAGATGTAAACAATACTCAATGTTATGCAATTATCTGCAAAGAGGTTTTGTTTTCATTTGAGGATATGCCTCCTTCTTTGCCACCCGCTATTTCTAACCTTTTGCAGGAATATGAGGACGTTTTTCCCGCTGAGCTGCCACCAGGACTACCTCCTATTAGAGGAATTGAGCACCAAATTGATCTAATTCGTGGTGCTACGTTGCCTAACCGCGCGCCATATAGAACCAATCCAGAGGAGACAAAGGAGATACAATGCCAAATTCAGGAACTACTCGACAGAGATCATATTCGCGAGTCCCTTAGCCCCTGTGTTGTTCCTATTATTTTGGTACCTAAGAAAGATGGTTCTTCGCGCATGTGTACTGATTGTAGGGCTATCAATAATATTACTATTCCACGTTTGGATGAGATGCTTGATGAATTGAGTGGCTCTACCATGTTTTGTAAAGTTGATTTGCGTAGTGGTTACCACCAGATTCGTATGAAATTGGGAGATGAATGGAAAACAACATTTAAAACTAAGTTCGGTTTATATGAGTGGTTAGTGATGCCGTTTGGTTTAACTAATGCACCCAGTACTTTCATGAGATTAATGAACGAAGTTTTACGTGCTTTCATTGGACGTTTTGTGGTAGTCTACTTTGATGATATTCTGATCTATAGCAAATCTTTAGAGGATCATTTGGACCATTTACGTGTTGTTTTCAATGCTTTACGTGATGCACGATTGTTTGGTAATCTTGAGAAGTGCACCTTTTGCACCAATCGAGTTGCGTTTCTTGGCTATGTTGTTACATCACAGGGTATTGAAGTGGATCCAGCCAAGATTGAAGCTATTGAGAATTGGCCGCAGCCCAAGACGGTCACACAAGTGAGGAGTTTTCTTGGCCTCGCTGGTTTTTATAGTCGCTTTGTCAAAGACTTTGGATCAATTGCCGCGCCGCTGAATGAACTTACCAAGAAGGATGTGCCCTTTGTTTCGGGCGATGCACAACAACAGGCCTTCGTCATATTGAAAGATAAGCTAACACATGCTCCCTTACTCCAACTTCCTGATTTTAGTAAGACTTTTGAGCTTGAATGTGATGCTAGTGGAATTGGTTTGGGAGGTGTGTTATTACAAGAGGGAAAACATGTTGCATATTTTAGTGAGAAATTAAGTGGGGCTAGTCTGAACTATTCTACTTATGATAAAGAATTATATGCGTTAGTTCGGACATTAGAAACTTGGCAACATTATCTTTGGCCTAAAGAATTTGTTATACATTCTGATCATGAATCTTTGAAGCATATTCGTAGTCAAGGTAAGTTGAATCGTCGTCATGCAAAGTGGGTTGAATTTATTTAGTCTTTTCCTTATGTTATCAAACACAAAAAGGGTAAAGATAATATTATTGCTGATGCTTTGTCGCGCCGTTATGCTTTGTTATCTCAACTTGACTTCAAAATATTTGGATTGGAAACTATTAAGGAACAATATGTGCATGATGCTTAATTTAAAGATATGTTGCAGAACTGTAGAGATGGTAGAACATGGAACAAGTTCGTCTTCAATGATGGATTTGTGTTCCGTGCTAACAAACTATGCATTCCAGATAGTTCTGTTCGTCTTTTGTTGTTACAGGAGGCGCATGGAGGAGGATTGATGGGACACTTTGGTGTCAAGAAGACGGAGGATGTTCTTGCTGCACACTTCTTTTGGCCACGTATGCATCGAGATGTTGAGAGATTTGTGGCGTGCTGCACTACTTGTCAAAAAGCTAAGTCTCGCCTTAATCCACATGGTTTATATATGCCTCTTCCTGTTCCTAGTGTTCCTTGGGAGGATATTTCTATGGACTTTGTTTTGGGTTTGCCACGAACACAGAAGGGGAGGGATAGTATTTTTGTTGTTGTGGATCGGTTTTCTAAGATGGCACACTTTATTCCTTGTCATAAAATGGATGATGCTACGCATATTGCTGATTTGTTCTTTCGTGAAATTGTTCGTTTGCATGGTGTGCCAAATACTATTGTTTCTGATCGTGATACTAAATTTCTTAGCCACTTTTGGAGATGTTTATGGGCTAAGTTGGGGACTAAATTGCTGTTTAGTACTACATGTCATCCCCAAACTGATGGAAAAACTGAAGTAGTAAATAGAACTTTGTCTACTATGTTGCGGGCTGTTTTAAAGAAGAACTTAAAATTGTGGGAAGAGTGTTTACCTCATATAGAATTTGCTTATAATCGTTCGCTACATTCTACCACAAAGATGTGCCCGTTTGAGATCGTGTATGGTTTTGTTCCTCGTGCACCTATTGATTTATTGCCTTTACCTTCTTCGGTGCAACATAATTTGGATGCTACACAACGCGCTGAAATGATATTAAATTTGCATAAGACTACTAAAGATAACATTGAACACATGAATGCTAAGTATAAACTTGCTGGGATAAAGGGAGAAAGCATGTTGTGTTTGATGTTGGAGATCTTGTTTGGTTACATTTGCGTAAAGATCGTTTTCATGATTTACGCAAGTCTAAGTTAATGCCGCGTGCTTCTGGTCCCTTTAAGGTGTTAGAGAAAATAAATGATAATGCATATAAACTTGAGTTGCCTGCAGACTTTGGTACGGTTAGTCCTATGTTTAGCATTGCAGATTTGAAGCCTTACTTTGGTGAGGAAGATGAGATTGCCTCGAGGATGACTTCAATTCAAGAAGGGGAGCATGATGTGCACATCCCATCTATTGATACAACCGTGGTACCTACAACTACACACATACAAGGACCTATCACTCGATCTCGTGCCAAACAACTTAACTATCAGGTACTTTCGTTTCTTGGAACTATTCCTCACATACATGAGAATATGATGCTGCCTAAATCAGATGTATTTATTACTCTTAGGAATGATGGACCAAGCATGGATGAGAGGGACAATCATTGGAGCATGGCCATGCATGGAGATGGCAGCAAGCATGTGATGATTCAAGAGAAGGCCACGGATGAAGATTTCAGAACGTTGAGGCCTCCATAATGAAGAAAGAAGGCTTGGACGAAATATTCAAGATTAATACTTCACAAATTCGTCCATAGCTTAATATGGTGCCGTGACACCTTTATTTTGGGCCAGGCCCATGTAATTTTCGCAGGATTTTAAATAGCCACTTTCTAGAGTCCGTATTTGAGGGGGAAAGGACTTCTAGGGTTAGATTCGTCCACCACTTCCATGGCTGGCCGAAACCCCACCTTTTCCCTCTTAAATACTCCCCATAGCCGTCACCATAGACTCGGATTTTGTTTAGACATTAAGTTAGCCATCATAGCAACTTCGCCAAGGCTCGAGCGTCGCAGAGGCCTCTTGTACTTTGCGCCTATACAGGATCCCACCTTTTCAATAAAGTTTTCCTCTTAATCCGCAATATCTTGATTGCAATATTAGTTCTTACTTGTTCTCGATTTCAGGTAGGAATTAAGACCCTTGCTGGTCAGGCTGATCGTGTCCCCGCAGGATCGATAACCTCCAGGAGATTGGCCTAGCGATTGCATTGGCGCTCGTGCTCGCACGTGTAGTCGGATCGTCAAGCCCGAACTCCACCAAATCGATTATCTCCATCTTATCGAAAGATCGGACACCTTTGCCCCATCAATAGGTGACAGGTTGTTTGAGCTTGAATGCTTGTTCTATGCTTAGAAACTCTGTTTTGATGCATGTGTGGTCGTCTAGCAAGTTCCTATAGTAGTTGCTCACATATATCAACTTAGACATCACTTGGTTTGATGGTTGTTTAAAATTTCAGCAAATGGAAGTCATGGACCACCACACCTTTGGTGACATTTTTGAGAGTGATGTACCTAGAAGGGCAAGGCTCCCAAGGTCATCTACAAGCTCCAGACCCTCATACAATGAGGATCTCATCAATCCGCGGTTTGGTGACGAGGTGGACGAATGGGATGCGCACCCCTCCATCTTTCGTTGTCAAACTTTCTTGCGATATGTTGGGATTCTTAATGATTTCATGGCTTTGATTGAGAGGGCTAGTTTAACAAGTTTCATGCAGGATGAGAGTGCACAATATGCTTCACTTACTAAAACATTTGTGGAGAGTTTCTCCTTCACCAATAGTTTGTTCAATTCTTCTGTGTCTTTCAGACTTTATGGCAGGGCTCATTCTATGAAATTGAAGAATTTTTGCAAGGCCTTGGGACTTGGTACAAAGGGGTCATCAAAGAAGATTACAGCTCTTCCCGCTGATTTCCTGGAACTATACCGAGGAATAACCAATGATGATGACCACAGAGCTCAACGAGGGAAGATAAAGAACATTCAACTTCCAGCCATCAGGTACTTCACCTACTATCTTACCACCAGTGTTCTTGGTAGGGATAACACTAGTAGTATATCCAACTATCAATTGGCCTTCTTTGCCGCTATGCTCTATGGTGAGGATAAGTATAATCTTGGTTCCCTCATTGCTCGACGTTTAGCTACTAGGTGACCCATTTATGGGGGAATTATTGCTACTCGTATCGCTGCTGCTTGAACATTGTTGTTGATCCCCATGATACAGTTTTGGCTCCCCAGAGACTTGATCTTGCTGCCATGAAGGTGGACCACATTCTCACCTCTAGCTCTACTCTTGAGAACTTGGTTTATAGAATGATGTTTACTAACGGGGAAGAGAGAGAGATCCCTCTACCCCAAACCACTTTGTTCAGTATTTCTCAGGGACCTTGGTCACGCTCGAAGGCGGAGATGGATGAGTTGCTGCGTTCTCTTAACTTCCACGGGCACTATCAGGGGGGAGCGCCCGCTTATGACCCCGCTGTACACTACACAGGGGAGGCTTTGAGCTCGTACCAGGACGAGGGAGCTTCCTCGACATACTATGGAGGTGCATCTACTTGGGCACCATGGGACTGAGCCCCGCTTAGGCTAAAAGCCTAAGCTTGGGGGGAGGTACACCGACATCACACTCATATATATACCATGTTCGGTCGGTTCTTTGTATATCTATTGTTTTTGCTTTCTTTTTGGTTCTTGTTGCTTCTTTCTCAAAAACACAAAAATGCCAAAAATATTTTTGTTGTTTCTCTTGGTTTGCTTCTTTGTTTCTTTGCTTTGGTTTTCCTTAAAAGAAAAACCCAAAAAGTTTTTTCTTTGTTTGGTTTGTTTTGTTTTTGTTTGTTTTTGCTTTGTTGGCTTGTTTCTAAAAAAATCGAAAACACCAAAAATATTTTTTGTTCTTCTTTGGTTTTGTGAGTTCTTTACAGGGTTCAGCCGTCCTCAGTGGATATTGGTTTTCATGCTAATTATTCAAGTCACACAAGTGAAGGGCAATAATGAAGATTAAGACAAATCGAGGTGTGGTAAGAGGCTGGTAACAAACTCTATTTGTTTTCGTTTTTGTACATATACTCATCATTGTGAGCATGCTTAGTCTGTTCATGTAAGGAGTATGTTACTGATGGATGCTTAGTAGTTCTTGCTTGTCTGTGATTAGTTCCAGCTTGCTAATAGTTTGTAGCATGTCATATGAATGTTTGCTTGCATTGTTTTATTCATATTTTGGTATGAAATTGTGGTATCCTCCTCTGAAAGTTTCATGTGAATCGACTTAGCACATACCCGCGCATGCATATGACTAAACAATAGTCAGTAAGCCTCGATGATTTATTTTGCCTCAGAGTTCTTATATCACTTTCATGCCATAGTTAGTCCTGTTTTGTTGCAAGCATGATTATGACAATTATTGCTCTCTCGTTTGTCGCTCCCTCTCTTTTGCTAGCCTTCACTTGCACTGAGTATGAGCTCTACTTGTGCATCCAACTCCCCAAAAACCAATATTGCCAACTATGTCCACCATACCTACCTATTAGCATCATTTTCTGTTTCAGTGCATATCTTATATGCCTTGTTTTCTTCCAAATAAAATGTTTGACTACTTTGAGAAAGTTAGTTAGTAAAGCTCTCACGAACTTGATGGCACACTTTATTCCTTGCACTTAATAATCTTGAACCATTGTGACCTGTCCATGAAAGTTATATGCTTGCAAATTATATCCTGGGAGTGAGCAGAACCGTGCTATCACGGGGAACGTTTTCAACACTTTTTGGATATTTTATCCAGTTGATACCTTTATCTTTTGTTTGCGGATGTCGACGGTGTGAAATAAAAGGGGATCTTATGAGTTCATGGAGTATATATATGTGTTAGAGAAACGCCTGGGCCGCTAGCCTAAGCCATGCCTAATAATGGTGGAAACTTGCAGCATCACCATAATGAGCATTCTATGAAGCATCCTTAATAAAAAGCTATGCACATAGTAAATTAAAAGATCACTGAGATGCTCATTGTCTGCTTGCCTTGTCATTTTTATCACAGGATAGCTCCTGTGTCATGTGCAAGGGGTACCCCGTTGGCGGTTCTCTATGATATGCATGTATGTACAATGACAAGAACTTGCAGGTAACCAAAGCTGAGTAGCATGCGGAGCGTCCCTCGTACTCAAGGGACATGGGATTTCTAATTTATGGTCTGTCAAGCATATAACTCATATTGGACCTCACTTTCACTTCAACCACATGAAGATGCCTATGATAGGGGCAATGAGAGCTCAAAGCTAATGAGTACCTCACTTTCAGCATTTGGAAGCCTTTTAAACTTTTCAAAACCTTTTCACTTCCTTGTTGAGTCACCACTTATTCTATGAGCACCTTCTTGAGAGCATAGTTGTCATTCTTGTGTTTGTATCAAAACTTGGTTAATTATGTCATGACTTGAACTTCAGAGGTGCCTTGGCATTTATATTGTGCTCTAAAAACAAAGGCAAGAGAGATACCACTCTATCATACCTTACTATGAGCATTGCAATGTTTCTTATGTTTATGTTCCATGCTACTTATTATTATTGAGTGGTTTCTCTTTGTAGCTTGCAATGACAATTGAGTAGACTTGGTTGCATGCTTCTTATTATGAATGGTTTAAGTATCTACTCCTGTGCAATGACAATTGAGTAGACTTGATCGCTGTGGCGAGTGGATTTCACAACCACGTCGTCGATGTAGATGTGGATGTTGCAGCTAATTTGGATCGCAAGGCACTCCTGCATGCGCCTCTAGTAGGTCGCTCCGGCGTACTTGAGGCCGAACGTCATGGCGATGTAGCAAAAGGCACTGAACGGCATGATGAACGCCGTATTCTCCTCGTCCTCGACTGCCATTTTGATCTGGTTGTACCCAGAGTAGGCGTGAAGGAAACACAGCGACTCGGAGCCCGCGGTTGAGTCGATGATTTGATCGATTCACGGGAGGACGAACTGCTCCTTTGGGCAGGCACTATTTAGGTTTGTGTAGTCGATACACATTCTCCAGGTCCCATTCTTCTTTTCGACCAGGACTGGGTTTGCCAGCCACCTGGAGTATTTGATGGGTCGTATGAAGCCTGCAGCGAGTAGATGCTGCACCTCCTCGGCGATTGCTCGGCGGCTCTCTTCATTCAAGGGCCGCAACGACTGCTTGACAGGTCGCACTTTTGGGTCGGTGTTGAGTTTGTGCTTAGTGAGTTCCCTCAGGACACCTAGCATGTCGGAGGGCTTCCATGCGAAGATGTCACGATTCGCACGGAGGAACTCGATGAGTGCGCTTTCCTATCATCACCGTCTGGCTAGAGTCGCCCGGGACCAGCTCGACGGAGCCTGTGTGCGTGGTGGCCTCGAACGTGGTCGAGCCACCGTTCTCCGAGTTGGGCTTCTTTAGTATTGTGGGGTCGTCATTGTCGACCCCGCTCACGTACCTAGCGAGCTCCTCGGCGTGGTTAGCCTCCACGGAGATGATGGTGTTGGTGAGCTCGACGCCCTTTGCCTCGCACTGCGCGGCCATGTTGGGGTCGCCATGGACGGCGATGATGCCGCATGGCCTAGGGAGCTTCATCGCGTTGTACGCGTAGTGTGGCATCGCCATGAACTTGGAGAACACTTGTCACCCCAAGACGCAATGGTAGGGGCTGTTGAAGGGCACCAGGTCGAAGACAATCTGCTTGGTGCGGAAATTTGCTATGTGCCGAAGGTGACTGGCAGCGTAACCTTCCTGACCGGGTATGCCTTCTGACCGGGGACGATGCCATGGAAGGTGGTGTAGGTCGTCTCGATCATCGACTATGGGAGCCACAGCCACCTGAACATGTCCAGGTGGAGTATGTTGATGGAACTCCTGCCGTCCATCAACGTCTTGGGGAGCCAGTAGTCGCCCACTTTGGGATTGACCACAAGGGTGACTCGCCCCAGATATTCGATCTGTGGCCAGTGGTCCTCGCGGCTCTAGGTGATGCGCTGTTCGGACTAGTTGAGGAAGCGGGGAACGCCGACTTGGGACACTGTGTTGACGGCGACGACGCGGGCGATGACCTTCTTCTCGCGCTTGGTGCTGAACCCAGTGAAGATGTGGAGCGACCCGACATCGTTGCCGAATGCCCTGCCGTTTGGCGGGTGGTTGTTGGGGTCCTCCCGTGCACGCCGTGCCTTCTCGATCTCCTTCAGGGAGTGGCAGTGGCAGTCGTGTGTGTAGCAGGCTTCCCCTCCCTGCCGTGGAACACACAAGGCTGGTTAAGGAGAGCCGCGGGTCGAATTTTGGCCTCGCCTTGTAGTTTCCGCTTTCGCGGTGTTGGCCTCCGTCACGGCGTAAGCTCTTGGGGACGCGTGGCGCGTAGCCAGCGTTGGCGACGAAATCGACTCGCCCGTCACCGTGGCGCTTGCCGGTGAGGCGAGTGTAGCTGTAGCGTAGCTCGGGCCGTCTCCCGTTGTCGTGGCCGCTTGGGCAGTAATTTCCACCCGACCCGTCGTCGGTTTCTTGGTTCGGGTCCTCCTCCGCGTACCGCTTGGTGATCTCAAGGAGGTCTGGGATGTTGTCAAGTGTTTTGTACACCCACTTGAGTTTGGCGACCAGTGGTTCGTAGGGGCACGATGTCTTGAAGCAGTGGATCACCGTCTCCAGGTGGATACCTGCCGCGTTGAACCACAGATCTTGCCACCTTTGGAGCCAGTTGCGGGTGGACTCGCGTGGCCCCTGGATGCATCGCTCCAGGTCCTCGATGCTGGTGGCGCGGGTGTAGGAACCCTCGAAGTGCCTGACGAAGGCGTCACGCATATCCTCTATGAGGGTGTTGATCCATTGTCGAGTCACTCCATCCATCATCAGGGAGAGGTAGCGAGTGGCTAGTAGGTAGGTGTGGCTGGCGATTCCCATCGCCATGAGGTACGTGTCCAGCCACATGGACGCATCGTTCGAGGGATCGTACTTTTCGATCTCCTTTTGTTCTTTGAAGTTTTCCAGATATTTTTGCCTCGGATCATTGGTCCGAAGCACTGAGGGCCGACTCGACTAAGTGAACCCCTTGGCTCGCCGTCACGGCGGTTGGTGAGGGTGTACCTCAGGTCGTCGGGCTGGCGTGCACGCCAACTTTGGTTGTTGATGATGTGACTCTGCGCGTCGACTGGCTGACCTTTGGCAGTGACCATGTTGTTCGTCGGTCGCGGGTCGTTGGTGGAGTGTGCCGCGTGTGCGGTTCGTGGTTGGAGCTGCAGGGGCTCAGGTGGTGGGGAATTGAGAGTGTTTGATATCGTTGGACGGCCGCTCGAGGCCGCCCTGATTCCTGAGGAGCGGGAGTACATGCGCCCCCGCGAGTCGGCTCCTGCGGTTTGCTGCTCGACGACCTTAGCATACTGGATCTGAATCGCGCCTTCCCCCATCATGTTGAGGTTGGCGACCGCGGCTCGACTCGCGATGACGTTGTCCATTGGAGTGGAGAACAGCGGGAGGCCGTTTGTGTCCCGCTCTTGCGGGGAGATTATGATCCTTAGCTGGCCTGGAGGGGGCATGCGACCGGGCGGTGGGGGGAGCGCCGTTCGGCGTTGCGCCTGGTGGTGGCTGGGCACTTCCTCCTGGTGGCGTGTTCTCGCAGACTGCAGGATCGGCCATGCGGTCCAGGTCATTCTCGTCGTCGAAGTTCAGGGCGCGTCCCTAAATGGTGGGGTTCAGGCGCGACCTGATGCGCGCTGGTGATAGAGCGAGAGCTCCTGCACCATCGCCTGCTCGAGGCGAAACTTTTCGCGCTCGGCTTGTTCCTTGCGAACCGCCTCCTCCAGGCACAGGCGGAGTTCCTCGACTTCCCCGCCATCACGGTCGGCGGGATCGGCATGGAGAAGGGGTCTAGCGGGGCGCTCACGCTGCCCGACATGTAGGCCGCGACGAAGCGACCAGATCCAGCGTGGAGGTCGCCGGAGTTCTCCGATCCAGAATCAGAGTCGAAGATCCCAAGGATAGATGGATCCTCGAAATCTCTAATGTTGGAGACTTGGGTGATGGAGCCGGCTGGCGATGCGGCAGGGATGGATCCGGCAATTGAGGCCGGGGTCGCCGAGTCGGCATCGTCGTTGAGGGCCGCGTCGTCCGTGGCCAGGTTGGTCTCGGCCACATTGCTGTTGGCCGAGGCGTACTCAGAAGCAAGGCGATGGATGGTGCGGACCTGACTCTCAGAGAGCCGATCGTGCGGTGGCGACTCGCGGATGCGAGCCGAGTCCTCAGAGACGATGACGTCGGTGAAGCCGACGAAGAGGCTGATCATGCCAACCGGCATGATCACGCTGTGCGTGACCGGGCACGCCACCGGGACGTAGCTGCTCGGCAAGATCTGGAGGATCTCGCCGATGGCGATCATGCGGCCGATGGCGATCGTCTGGTTGATTGGCAAGTAGGGTCTCGCCGCAGAACACAAGCCTGAATGGCCAGGCCCCACGGTGGGTGCCACTGTGGTAGGAATGGCCACGGCAGATACCGCGATTGGCAGCGAGTAGTAGAACGAGGGGAAAGGGTGGCCAGCCATCTGCGGTGTGAGATGAGGGCAAATATACAGGGTTTTATCCAGGTTCGTCCCCCGGAGGGTAAAGACCTACTCCTGTTAGATTGTATTGATAAGAGAGTACAATGGGCGAGCTCGGCGGCGAGTCGAAGGGGTACGATGGAACACAAGTTCTATACGTGCCCTAGGGAGGTTTATATTGAGTCACCTCGCTAGGGTTTACATATCTACAACCGAGTTGGATAAGGACTCGGAGGGTTTTGAACTAATCCGACTAGGCCTAGCTACGCTTCTGGGCCTTCAGCATCCAGTCGCCTAGCCTCCTCTTGGGTCACAGTCTATTCGCCGTCCTGCAGGCCCACTCGCTTGGAGTATGATCCAGTAGGGAACGTCCTGCTGGGTGTACCCCACTTGGCATATCCCCATCAAAATCCATAGGTAATTAGAATAAAAAAAATTAAATAACATAAAAGAATAAAAAAATATTTAAATAAAATTATATGGTCTTATAAACCATATTCAAATTTATTTAAATAAAACCCAAAATGCCTCACTTAATTTAAATGAATATTAAATCATAAGAAAAATATTTGGATTACTCCAGGTTGGACTAAATAACACACTAATATTTTTGAATAAAAGCTACTGAAAAGTTTGGTAAAGTTTTAAAATCAAATTGAAGTTTAAATCAATTGATTTGAATAAAAACAGAAAAAGAAAAGGAAAAAGGTTTTGAAGAAAAAAAAGGAGAACCCAGTCCTGCCCAAACCCCTGGCCCAACACGGCCCAACCAGCCCACCCGAGCAACCTCTCTCCCCCTCTGTTTTCTTCTCTCACCCGCACACACACCCACTCACTCGCTGACCCTATGGCCCCACTGCCACCTCAACATCGTTGTCTCCAACGGGCTGAACTCGCCCCTTTCCTCCTGCCATTTCTGGTCAAATTAAACTGCGTAAATTCGCATAACTGCCGACGTATTCGCTTCCCCAACCATGCCCTCTTATTCCCCTCCATCTCCTCTCCATTTCCACTCAAACGCTGCACCCCGAGCGCCCCCCAAGCTGCTCGGAATCGAGCTCGCACCACCGCAGCACCCGACGCACTCCGGCGTCGATTCGGGCAAACCTCGACCTCCCCTTGCCCCTAGATCATGCTAGCTTGCTCTCCATCCTCATACGCACCTGCTGGCATTCCCCATGTGCTTGTGCATGCCCTAGAGACTCGGCTCCGTCATCACCTACAAGCCACCGACGGTGAGCGCAACACCGGCGATGAAATACGGTGAGCACACTGTGCCCCTTGCCCTCTCGTTCATACGACCTTTCTCGCCATCCTCTTGCGCACGCACTGACACACCCAACATGCCTTCTCGTGCTTTGTTGGCTCGCCCACGACGACGACTGCACGCACCTGACGATGAGCTCATCTTCGACGAGGAATCGCCACTGCACCCGCGCGCCCTAATGACTCCTTGATGGCGCCAAGAACTTGGTGCTTGATGTGGAGCCTTGTTAGGAACCCAAGAGCAAGGTGTGAAGAGTACAGCAGCAAGTTTTCCCTCAGTTGAGACCGAGGTTATCGAACCATTAGGAGGAAGGAAACGTCACACAGGTGTTGCAAGCAACGCGGAGACCTGCACAACATAAACTCAAGACTTTGCCCCAACGAATCAGTGAGGTTGTCAAGCTCACCGGTTTGCTGTAACATAGGACTAAACGTACGGTGTGGAAGGTAATGGTTTGTAGCAAGTAAACAAGTAACAGTGGAGGATGTATCAATGGTAAAGATTGGACCGGGGTCCAGAGTTCACTAGAGGTACTCTCCTTAGATAAACAACATGGCATGAAGGGTAAACAAATTACAGCGGGAAATTGACAGGAACTGAGCAAGGCATAATAGTGCAATTACTAGCCAGAAAGATCCTATGAACTTGATTGGGCAATACAACAATATACATAGACCGTAATCCAACTGCATCTATGACTAGAATTCCACCTTCAGGTTATCATCCGAACACCCTCCAGTATTAAGTTGCAAGCAACAGACAACTGCTTTAAGCAAAGTGTGTAAGATAAACAGTCCACATGTTCCATGAACAAGAGACCGCTGTTTTCTCCCTAGTAGCAACATCACATCTACAACCGAAGAGATTTCTGTCACTTCCCTTGGAAACTAGAGGCATGAACCCACTATCGAGCATAAATACTCCCTCTTGGAGTCACTAGCAACTACTTGGCCAATATAACCACTAGCAACAGAGAGATAGAACCATTAATCAAACCAACATAATAATATCAATATCCATCGGATCCCCGCAAACACAACATGCATGATTACAAATAGATTAGATCTTGATGATGAACGGAGCTCACAAGATCTATACATGAAAGCACAAAGGAGGAGATACAACCATCTAGCTACTACATGGACCCATAGTCCAAGGTGGAACTACTAAAAATCATACCGGAGAGAAGGCCTCCGGGATGATCTCCCCTCCGGCAGGGTGCCGGGAAGAGCTTTAGATCCCCCCGATCTAGGGACGATGGTGGCGGCAGCTACAGATGGTTTCGTGGATTTCTGATCGGGTACCAAGAGTTTCTGCATCGGGGGCTTCTTATAGGCGAAGGGGCGAGTCCGGAAGGCGACCAGGGTCGCCAAACCCTAGCCAGGCGCGGGCCCACCTGCCCCCGCGCCTGGGGTGGGTCTGGCCCTCCTAGCCAGCCCCTCCGGCTCTCCTCTGGACTTCTTGTTCCCCACGGAAAGTTATTGACTTTGTCCATCGTCCCGTCCAATTCAGAGAATATTTCTTTAATAACTTTTCTGAAACCAAAAACAGCAGAAAACAGGCATCTGGCACTGTTGCAACTTGTTAATAGGTTAGTACCAGAAAACATGTAAAAAGCAACTCAAAGTGTGGAAAAATAAAGCAAAGTAGATACAAAACAAGCATGGAGCTTCAAAAATTATAGATACGTTTCCAATGTATCAGCATCCCCAAGTTTAACTCCTGCTCTTCCTCGAGTATTTAAGTGATAAAAGAATAATTTTTGAGGTGACATGCACCCTCACAATAAATATCCAACCATTTGCAAACATTGAAAGCTGCGATCAAAGAACTCTAAACATGTGCATGAAAGATGGAGTTCTAACAATAGGACATAGTAGTTATGCATGCAACATTGCAAGCTACAAACAAAGATCATGAATAATATGCATTGAAAAATGTTTGTTTGTTTCACATGCAGAAAACATAGCATAGTGGCAATCAGCTTGTCCCTCATAGAGTAGAAATATAGATGCATAGGACACCTTCAAAGTTCACAAGGGTGACTAGAAACAAATAGCACAAGAGCAAGTAATAACACAATATGCATTAACTAATAAGCTTTGGAACATTGCACATAGAATGACAACTATTCTCTCTTAATGTGCCTAAAGGTAGAAGGTGGAGACTCAAATAATGGTGGAAGAAAGGCCTTTTTGTAAAGGAAGCAGGGATTACAAGTTTCAAAAAGAGCTTCCAAAAATTATGGTACTTATTAGCTTTCAGCCCTCATTGCCACTATCATAAGCATCTTGAAGTGGTTAAGGTTAAAGTGGCAAAGCTGGATTATATGCTTGACAAAGTATAAGTTGGCAATCTCAAGTCCCTTGACTATGAGGGCTACACCTCATGGATACTCAACTTAGGGACCAAGCAAGTTCTTGTCACTATAATTATTTGCATATCATTGAGAACCGCCAACGGGGTACCCCTTGCACATGGCATAGGAGCTTTCCCATAACCAAAATGACAAGGCAAGCAGACAATGAGCATCTCAGCAATTCTTCTTATGTACCATGGGAATATGGTGCTTTTTTCTCTCTTTCCTCTTTTCTCAATGTGTCTTTTTTTAATAAGAAGAATGCTTCATAGATGTCACTATGGTGATGCTGCAAGTTTCCACCATGATTAGGCATGGCTTAGGCTAGTGACCTAGGCGTTTCTCTAACACAGAATACAAACTCCATGAACTTACAAGTTCCCACTTCATTTCACACCGGTAACATCCATAGACAAAAGAGCATGATATCAACGGAGTACAAAAAGTACAAGTGCAATGTTGAAAACGTTTCCCGTGACAGCACGATTCTGCTAATCCCAACTTATAAGTGCAAGCATATACAACGAAGTTGCCTCAATGATTCAAGTTTATTAGGGGCAAAGAATAAAAAATGTGCCATCAAGTTCGTGAGGGCTTTAATCACTAAGTTTTCACATAACAAAATAGTTTTTAATTGGAAGATAGCTGAAAACAAGAATGTACTTGGAATGGTGTAGCACACCATGCATAGGAATTTATAGTGGACACTTTGGAATAACTTGGTTTCTTGGGAGTTGGAAGCATGAGTAGAACTTACTCATACAAGTGGAGGCTAGCAAAAGACTGGGAGCAACCAACTAAGAGAGCAATAATGGCCATAATTATGCAATGCAACAAAGCAAACAAATGAAAGCAAAAAGTGGTACTACAAGTTAAGGACTAAATGATCATAGAGGCTAATGGTGACTTGTCATAGTCATAACATGGTGTAAGCATGTGCCAAGTCAACCCAAGCAAAACATCAAAGGAGAATACCATAATACTATGTTTTTGCGTGCTAAAACAACGCATAATTTCTTCAAGGCACACTAAGCAATCCCAATTGTTTGGAACAAGACATTCTACAGCAATAATCACTAAACATAATGCAAAAAAACATCACCTAGCATGTCATGCTAAAGTCTTAGTCACAGTCAATGCAAGCTCCTCTCGCACTTCAAGCAAAAACTTACTACTCCTTTCCAAACACGAAGCAAACTTATTTGCAAAACAACACAGCGAGAGCGGGGGTCCAAACTACTAAATCAAACTAAACAAACTAAGCAAAGCAAATGAAAACTAATATGCTCCAAGAACAAGACAACTGTGCATGAAACAATAAAAACGAAGTGTCTAGACAGACCTGAGCTTTTTATTGATGAAGAAGGGGATGCCTTGGGCATCCCCAAGCTTTGACGCTTGTACCTCTTGGATATTTATTGGGGTGACACCATGGTGTCATCCCCAAGCTTGAGCTTTTGTCCATCCTTCATCTCATTTCATCATTCTCTCTCTACACTTGAAATTTTTCCTTCATAGAAAACTTCACACAATCTTCATTAGCAACATTAGCTTATTCAAAAGATATTAGACCACTGACAAAGCTTTGGAACATCAAGGCTTTTCACTAAAAACACAAGCTACTGTAGTAACTCCTTTAAAGAAACTCAATTTACCTGAAGAGAGCTCAAAAAGGAATCAATAAGAAGCAAATGCAAATAATGGCAGAAATTTGTCAAAACAGACCAGCAGGTAGAAACAATTTTTTTCGAACATCTTCTGTTGCTCAAATAAAAATGTGTTGAACTAACAAAAGTTAGCCAATATACTGGGGGATTTATTCGTAAATTGTGAGCTCAATCCGAGTTACATATCCTCCTCACAATGTTTTTTGGTGGAGGACAGAAATCTGTTTCGGGACAGCAACTCCCCAAATCTTAGTTCCCTCTCATTACAGGTCATTCTTGGCACAAAAAGCAAACAAAAATGATAAGGCAAGGTTATTACAGTAGTAATAACTTCCAAGACTCAAGGAAACTCTTGGGTTATCTCCCAACAAGTATTTTTCTTTAACTCATTTAAGTTAGGCACAAGAAGCAAGAAGAATCAAGTATTTTCAAATGAAGAAGCATTAACATCAAATCTTGCTTTCAAAGGAGGAGCAAAAAGCAACTTCTCTCTCCTCATAGGGAAATTTCAATACCTTTCTTGAATGGAAATTGATATTTTATGGTGCCTTCTTTCATATCAATGATGGCACCAACTTTTCTAAGAAAAGGTCTTCCCAAAATAATAGGACAAGAAGCATTGTATTCAACATCCAAAACATAGAAATCAACAGGGACATAAGCATTGTTAACCATAATGATAACATCATTAATACTCCCCATGAGTTTCTTATTAGCATTATCATTGAGTGGGACATTCAAATAACAATCTTCTAATGGTGGTAAATCAAGCATTTCATAAATCTACCTAGGCATAATAGAGACACCAGAACCAAGATCACATGAAGCTTTGAGATCAAAGTCATTCACTTACATATTAATAATGGGTTCCCAGCTATCTTCTACTTTACTAGGAATAGAAGCTTTGTGTTTTAGCTTCTCTTCCTTAATCTTAACAAGAGCATCTGTAATGTGTTTGGTAAAGGCAACATGCATATCACTAGCATCAGGACTTATAGCAAGCTTTTGTAGGAACATAATCACTTCAGAAATATTGCAACCATCAATATCAAAATCAAACTTAGCATCACTAGTAGTAGGATCAATAGGTTTAGGCATAGTAGGAGGAGGAATAGGGGATACTTGTGGTTTAGTGATGATAGTTCACACACTATTGTTTCTATAAATTCCAGCTTCCCTTTCCCACCTAGCATGAAGTTGATCTAACAGCCTAACATTTTCATCAATAGTAACTTGTATGGCATGAGCAGTAGCAAAGGTGTTTTCCATAGTTTCAGGTTTAGTAGACATTTTATTAACCAAGGAAGTTTGAGCTTCAAACAGAGAGGATATATTTTTCTCAGCACTCAAATTTTTTGACTGTAAACTAGGAATTTCTCTATTCAGATTCTCAAGCTGAAGACTAATATTTTTCAAGATAATAGATTGTTCCTCCATAGTTTTAGTGAAAATCTTTTTTGGCTCATATTGCATTTGCATAAAAATTTAGTGGATCTCTCAACTTGTAGAATCCTCTCTTCAATAGGCATTCCAGATCTATCCTGATAAGCATTTCCACTAGGAGGATAAGGCATATAATTGTTGTTGCTACCAAAATTATTCCTATAGGGATTATTGTTGAAATTTTTGTTTCTAATGAAGTTCACATCAACTTGCTCTTCTTGAGAAACCAAAGAGGCTAAGGGAACACTATTAGGATCTAGAGGAGCTTTCCCATTAACAAGCATAACCATAATAACATCAATCTTTTCACTCAAAGAGGAAGTTTCCTCAACAGAATTTACCTTCTTACCATGTGGAGCTCTCTCAACATGCCATTCAGAGTAGATAGCCATCATATTATCAAGGAGCCTTGTTGCAGCACCCAAGGTGAGTCCCATAAAAGTACCTCCAGCAGTAGAATCCAACAGGTTTCTTGAGGAGAAGTTCAAACCTGCATAAAAAGTTTAGATAATCATCCAAGCAGTGAGTCCATGAGTAGGGCAATTTTTAACCAAAGATTTCATTCTTTCCCAAGAAGGAGCAACATATTCACTATCAAGCTGTTTAAATTTCATAATATCACTTCTCGTAGCAATAATCTTAGCGGGAGGATAGTACTTTCCAATAAAAGCATCTTTGCACTTAGTCCAAGAATCAATATTATTTTAGGCAAAGATAGCAACCATTATTTATCTTTTCCCCTCAAGGAGAAAGGAAAAAGGCTGAGCTTAATAATATCTCCATCTACATCCTTATACTTTTGCATCTCACAAAGTTCAACAAAGTTATTAAGATGGGCAGCGGGATCATCAGAACCATCACCAGAAAATTGCTCTCTCATCACAAGATTCAACAAAGCAGGCTTAATTTCATAAAAAGTAGCATCAGGAGAAGGTGGAGCAATAGGTGTTCTTAGGAAATCATTGTTGTTGGTGCTAGTGAAGTCACACAACTTGGTTCTCAGCAGAGTTCATTTTGGCAAAGGTGGGCAAGCCAAAAATAGCAGCAGCAGCTAGAGCAGGAACTAATTGTTTTGTGTTTTTGAATAAAGCAAGCAAACCAAGACTAATATTTTTGGGTTTTTTGAAAAGAGGCAAACAAAACCAAGCAAAAGAAACAAAGCAAACTAAAAACAAAGTAAAGAAAGGAAGTGAAGGACTCACCTAGTGAAGACGTCCTTAGCTTCCTCGGCAACGGCGCCAGAAAACTTATTGATGACTCCTTGATGGCGCCAGAGAACTTGGTGCTTGATGTGGAGTCTTGTTGGGAACCCCAAGAGCAAGGACCGAGGTTATCGAACCATTAGGAGGAAGGAAACGTCACACAGGTGTTGCAATCAACGCGGAGACCTGCACAACACAAACTCAAGACTTTGCCCCAACGAATCAGTGAGGTTGTCAAGCTCACCGGTTTGCTGTAACAAAGGGTTAAACGTATGGTGTGGAAGGTAGTGGTTTGCAGAAAGTAAATAAGTAACAGTGGATGATGTATCAATGGTAAAGATTGAACTGGGGTCCATAGTTCACTAGAGGTTCTCTCCTTAGATAAACAACATGGCATGAAGGGTAAAAAATTACAGCGGGGCAATTGACAGGAACTAAGCAAGGCATAACAATGCAATTACGAGCCAGAAAGATCCTATGAAGTTGATTGGGCAATACAACAATGTACATAGACCATAATCCAACTGCATCTATGACTAGAAGTCCACCTTCAGGTTATCATCCGAACCCCCTCCAGTATTAAGTTGCAAGCAACAAACAACTGCTTTAAGCAAAGTGTGTAAGGTAAACAGTCCACATGTTCCATGAACAAGAGACCGTTGTTTGCTCCCTAGTAGCAACAACACATATACAACCGAAGAGGTTTCTATCACTTCCCTTGGAAACTAGAGGCATGAACCCACTATCGATCATAAACACTCCCTCTTGGAGTCACTAGCAACTACTTGGCCAAGATAACCACTAGTAACGGAGAGCATGCAAGATAACAAACAACACAGACATGATAGAATCATAAAGATAGAACCATTAATCAAACCAACATAATAATCTCAATATCCATCGGATCCCTGCAAACACAACATGCATGATTACAAATATAGTAGATCTTGATAATGAACGGAGCTCATAAGATCTATACATGAAAGCACAAAGGAGGAGATACAACCATCTAGCTACTACATGTACCCATAGTACAAGGTGGAACTACTCACAAATCATACCATAGAGAAGGCCTCCAGAATGATCTCCCCTCTGCCAGGGTGCCGGGAAGAGCTTCAGATCCCCCGATCTAGGGACGATGGTGGCGGCGGCTACAGACGGTTTCATGGATTTCTGATCGGGTACCGAGAGTTTCTGCATCGGGGGCTTCTTATAGGCGAAGGGGCGAGTCCGGAAGGCGACCAGGGTCGCCAAACACTAGCCAGGCACGGTCCCACCTGCCCCCGCGCCTGGGGTGGGTCTGGCCCCACTGGCTAGCCCCTCCAGCTCTCCTCTAGACTTCTTGTTCCCCACGGAAAGTTATTGACATTGTCCTTCATCCCGTCCAATTCCAAGAATATTTCTTTACTAACTTTTTTGAAACCAAAAACAGCAGAAAACAGGCATCTGGCACTATTGCAACCTGTTAATAGGTTAGTACCAGAAAACATGTAAAAAGCACCTCAAAGTGTGGACAAGTAAAGCAAAGTAGATACAAACTAAGCATGGAGCATAAAAAATTATAGATATGTTTTCAACTATCACGCCCGGCTCACCCACGACCACCTTGAGAACTGCCTCACCACTGCGACCCTGGTGAGCCTCTGTACCCCCTCCCTTGCCCCCTGGCATCGCTGGACCACCGTCGCACTTGCCACTCGCGCCGCCAGTTCCTAGCCGATGAGCTCAGGTCCGCTGGATCTGGATCGTAGGGTTAGGATTAGATCACTAATCGAAGAGGTACGCACAGATCTGGTCCATGCGATGTTACTTAGATCTAATTGCCTGCGTAGCGTGATCCGCGTGAAGCGGTATCGACCAATCAGAACATGCCGCATGTCTGTGAATTAGAATTAAAATCCAGATTTTGTTCTATTAGATGTTTAAACTTGTAAAATCAATAACTTTTGATTTGTAATTCCAAAAATTACAAATTAGGTGTCTATGGATTCAGAAAAATGTGTACTTTGTACATATAGCCTTGCTTTGGTATTTTGCTTCTGAAAAATTAGAATTTTATGCAGAGAAATGTTTAGGGCTATTTTGAGTATAAAAATTGTTCTAAAAATTATTTTTGAGTGAAACCTTTTGCAAATGGTTTTGTTTTGAACCCTCTGACCATAAACACTAACACTTGAAATTAAGAATATATTTTGTTGAAACTAGAAATTATTCCTTTGAACAAAAGCTTTTCTAACAAAAGGAAAATGATTTAAATGACTTATTTTCACTAACTTGGTTTCAAATGAAATTCCACTTTTATAAAAGACCAGTAGGTGCTTTGAAATGTTTAGAACCTTGTTAGAAACAACTTTTCAATAAAATAACCCTTTGCATGCTTGCATGCATTTCTTTGTTTTTCTTGTTTTGTTTTGTTATTTGTTTGTGTGCTAGTGTTGAATGTGTGCTTTGCTTGATTGTGATGTAGTGAACCTTGAGGAGTGTGACAATTGCAAGATCAAGGAGAGTACCTAGATTCTCTACTAAAAAGGCAAGTGATACTTTGGTCATCAAAAGTCCTATCTTTTCAATATTGCATTAGTGATATTTTGTAGTGTGCATGATAGGACTGTTTTTGTATAAAGCTATGCTATGGTAGATCCTATAGAATACATCTTGGTAGAATTTTTCATAAGTTAAGAGACATGTTATTCTAGTATGCTTAGCCTAGCTATTAGAATTCAAGGGTGGAAATTCATGTTATGATATTATGGAAAGATTATGCCTATGTGTTTTTGACTAAGAAAACAACTTGTTAATGAAACACCTGGGTGGAATGGGAAGTATGGTTTGTGTTGAGTGGTTACTCAGGGCCCATTTCTATGGTTTACCCTGTCTATCACACTTGTGGATGGACACCTAGGAATAAACAGATTTGAGATGTTTAGTGTTGAGAAGCTTCCAGTGCAACCACATGGCATATGGGCTCTGCCTTGACCAACTAAGTTGCAACAACTTAGCCAGATGCACAGAAGGTGGTAGTGATGATACGATGGAATGCGTCCAAGGTGGTCCGAGGGATTTCTTTTGAAAAGTCTTGTCTCGATGCATGTCGAGTCTTGTGGGGAAAGTGCACCACCTCTCGAGAGGGTAAAACCTAAGTACTTAGTTGTGTCCCCGGTAATGGACATTTTGAGCATCAAAGACATTGAAATGATCAAGAATCTCCTCATCCCAATTTCTCTAAGTTAAAACTTGTTGGGTGAACAAGGGAAGCACCTGGTGTGTATCTGGTGTGCCATTGTTTGATAAAGTGATTTGAAAAAGAGAAAAACTATTTTTCAAAGGATAGGAAAAACTTATTTTATGCAAAGGCCAGCCAAAACTCCACTTAGCCATATATTCATGTAGATGTTAGATTCTCCATATCAATATGATATCACTTGCCAATACAATTCAAATGTATTGATCCTTGTGTCTGGAACTTATTATGTTGCAGGTTTGTTTGATGTTAGTGAAGTTTGTTGAGTAGGGATTACAAGTCTACAACCAACATGATTGCATGTGGCATATGAAGATGAAGGACTCCATGCTTTATAGTTATATCTGTTGCATTGTAATAAGATAGCCATATGAGCTATGTAAGTTCAAATGAACTATTTTATTCCTAGTTATGAGTTGTAATATGACCTTTGTTTCTTGATATTACATCTTAAACTGTGGGTGCTAGCTAATCGATCCAAGGACTAGCATTGTAAACATAGGGACTTGTACCTTATTGGGTTCAAGCCTCTACATTACAGGTGACTAAAGTTGAGTAGCATGAGGAGCGGCCCTCGTATTCAAGGGACATGAGATTGCCAACTTATACTTTGTCAAGCATATACTCCATAGTTTGTTCACTTTAACCTTAATCACTTCAAGATGCTTATGATAGGGGCAATGAGAGCTGAAAGCTAACAAGTACCATAATTTTTGGAAGCTCTTTTTTAGACTTGAAATCCCTGCTTCCCTATTTTATGAAGGTCCTTTCTTCCACTATTATATTGAGTCTCCACCTCCTATCCTTAGGCACTAGCTAAGAGAGCATAGTTGCCATGCTTAGTTCTATGTGCATTGTCCCAAAACTTATTGATTGATGCATATTGTTGATATTGCTTGTTCATGAACTATTTGTATCTAGTCACTCTTATAAACTTTGAAGGTGTCCTATGCATCTATTTTCTACTCCATGAGGGACAAGATGAATGCCACTATGCTATGTTTTCTATATGTGAAACAAATAAATGTCTTTCAATGCATTGTTATTCATGATCTTTGTTTGTAACCTTTCATGTTGCATGCATAGTTACTTTGTCTTATTTTTAGAACTCCATCTTTCATGCTCATGGTTAGAGTTCTTTAATCCCAGCTTTGAATGCTTGCAAATGGTTTGATGTTGATTTTGCTGGTGCATGTCACCTCAAAATTTATTCTTTTTATCACTTACCTACTCGAGGACGAGGAGGAGTTAAGCTTGGGGATGCTTGATACGTCGGAAATGTATCTATAATTTTTGATGCTCCATGCTTGTTTAGTATCTACTTTGCTTTGCTTTGTCTACACTCTGAGGTGTTTTTATATGTTTTCTAGTACTAACCTATTAACAAGATGTCACAGTGCAAGTTGCCTGTTTCCTTCTGTTTTTGGTTCCAGAAAAGGCAGAAAATCAATATTCTTGGAATTGGACGGGACAAAAGCCAAAGTCAATATTTTACTGTGGGGAACACGAAGCCAAAGTACAAGACGGAGAAGAGACACCAGGAGGACACACCCCCTGGTCATGCAGCCAGGCTGGGCCCGTGCCTGGGGGAGGGTGCGGCCACCCTGGGTGCCCCCTGCCTCGCCTCTTCGCCTATAAAGAGCCCCCGATACCAAAACCCTAAGTAGCCGATCAATCTTCCACGAAACAGTCCGTAGCCGCCGCCTCCATCGTCCCTATATCGGGGGGATCTAAAGCTCTTCCTGGCACCGTGCCAGAGGGGAGATCATCCCGGAGGCCTTCTTCTTTATCATGCCATCCTCCGGTATGAAGTGTGAGTAGTTCCACCTTGGACTACGGGTCCATGTAGTAGCTAGATAGTTGTATCTCCTCTGTGCTACCATGTTTAGATCTTGTGAGCTCTGTTCATGATCAAGATCATCTATTTGTAATCATGCATGTTGTGTTTGTGGGGATCAGATGGATACTGAGATTACTATGTTAGATTTATTAATGGTTTTGTCTTATTAATTCTATCATGTTTGTGTTGTTTATGATCTTGCATGCTCTCCGTTTCTAGTAGCTATCTTGGACAAGTAGATGCTAGTGACTCCAAGAGGGGTATTTATGCTCGATAGTGGGTTCATGCCTCTATGTAATCTAAGGGAAGTGATAGAAATCTCTAAGGTTGTAGATGTGCTGTTGCTACTAGGGAGAAAACAACGGTCTCTTGTTCATGGAACAAGTGGATTGTTTACCTTACACACTTTGCTTAAAGCAGTTATCCGTTGCTTGCAACTTAATACTGTAGGGGGTTCGGATGATAACCTAAAGGTGGATTACTAGACATAGATGCAGTTGGATGGCGGTCTATGTATCTTGTTGTATTGCCCAATAGAATCTCATAGGATCATGAATGTCTAGTATTGCATTGTTATGCCTTGCTCTGTCCTGTCAATTGCCCTGCTGTAATTTTTTTATCCAGCATGTCATGTTTGTTTATCTTAAGGAGAACACCTCTAGTGAACTATGGACCCTGGTCCAATCTTTACCATTGATACATCTTCCACTGTTACTGTTTACCTTTCTGCAAACCACCATTACCTTCCACACCATACAATTAATCCTTTGTTTTCAGCAAACCGGTGAGATTGACAACCTCACTGTTCTTTGGGGCAAAGTCTTGAGTTTGTGTTATGCAATTTCCAAGTTGCTAGCAACACCTTTGAGTCGTTTCCTTCCTCCTACTGGTTCGATAACCTTGGTTTCTTACTGAGGGAAGACTTGCTGGTGTGCTCATCACACCTTCCTATTGGGGACTCCCAACAAAGCTCTATATTGATCTGAGCCACCATCACTCGACCGTGGCAGATGCAAAACTTTTTTTCTGGTTTTGCGCCCCTCTACTACGACGAAACCGCTAAAAACATGGAGGAAGCTCGACGGGCATGTGGCAGAAGTAGATTTCCGCTTCCTCGCGAGATGTTGACTCGCCGAAGTTTTTTTTTTGCGTGTGGGTCCCAGACGTCAGTGACTCTAGCGGAACAAACTTTTCGGTCGAGCCTCCCTGATTTGAACTCGATAACATTGTTCGATGCCTCTTCCGTTTAGTCAGGCTTCTGGGTCCTGCATGTCTTCCTCATATTAGAGGAATCGTGTGTATGATGGAATTTTTTCCTTCCATGTTCTGAACTTGATAGCGTCGCTCGATGCATCTGCCGTTTAATCAGGCTGCTGGGTCCCACATGTCATCCTCACACTATAACAAACGTGTGCATGATGGATTTTTTCCTTATCTTGTGCTTCCCTGATATGAACTTGATAACGTTGCTCGATCTATCTGCCGTTAATTATGATGTTGGGTCCCACATGCCAGCCTCTCATTACAAGAATCGTGTGTATGATGGAAATTTTCCTTTGCTCCCGCTACCATGTTCCGAACTTGATAGCGCTGCTAGATGCATCTACAGTTTAATCATGCAGTTGGGCCCCACATGTCATCCTCTCATCAGAAGAAACGAGTGCATGATAAAAAATTTCCTTGGCTCGTGCCTCCCTGATTTGAACTCGATAATGTTGCTCGAACTATCTGCCGTTAATCACGATGCTGGGTCCCACATGCCAGCCTCTCATTAGAAGAATCGTGTGTATGATGGAATTTTTTCCTTTGCTCCCGCTACCCTGTTTCGAACTTGATTGAGCTATTGTTTAATCACGCATATAGACCCATATGTCATCCTCTAATTAGAAGAAACGTGTGTATGATGGATTTTTTGCCCTCGGTCGTACTATCCTATTCCAAACTTGATAGCACTGCCGGATGCATAATCACGCAGCTAGGCCCTACGTGTCATACTCTCATTAGAAGAAACGTGTGTACGATGGAATTTTTGCCTTCGGTCGCTCCTCCATGTTAACTTGATAGCGTTGCTCGCTCCATCAACCGTTTATATAGGCTGGTGGGTCCCATATGTCAGCCTCATTAGAAGAATAGAGTGTATATGATGGAAATTTTTTCTTCTGTAGCGTTACCCTATTCCGAACTAGATAGCATTGCTCGACTAATCTGCCGTTTGGTCACGCTGCTAGATCCCACATGCCAGCATCTCATTAGAAGAACGTGTGCATGTTAGACTTTTTTCTCGCTCGCTCCTACCTTATTCGAACTTAGCAACGTTGCTCGATGCAGCACCTATATAAGGTATATATGTTGGGTCCCACATGTCAGCCTCTTCATAAATGAAACGTGCTATGATGGACTTTTTTCGGCCGCCTCCGTTGTTCTGACTTTGGTCCAAAGCTGGGTCCCAGATGTTAGAAACCCTATGTAGGAAATGCCGTGGGAATGGTCACGATAGATGCTGCAATCGGCAGCGAGTAGTATAACGAAGGGCAAGGGCGGCCAGCCATCTGCGGTGCGAGATGAGGGCGGAGACACAGGGTTTTACCCAGGTTCGGCCCCCCGGAGGGTAAAGACCTACTCCTGCTAGATTGTATTATGATGGGGGTACAATGGGGAGAGCTCGGCGGCTAGGCGGCGAGTCGCTTGGGTGTATGATGGAACGTGTCTCTACACGCCCTGTAGGGAGGTTTATATAGACTCACCTCCCCCTAGGGTTTACATATCTCAACCGAATCAGTTAAGGTTTCGGTACTCGTTTAACCTAATCCGACTGGGCCTATCTACTCTCCTGGGCCTTCAGCTTACAGTCGCTTGGATCCATGCCAGGTCTTGATCCAGTCGCCGTCTTGCAGGCCCACTCGCCAGTTCCTGGGCCAGTCGGAAAACGTCCTGCTGGGTATACCCCGGTAGGCATATCCCCATCAGTAGTCCCCGAGGCCGTCGTCGATTGGGTGCAGATGGTCGCTGGCAGTCGGAGCATACGGGTCCAATGCGGGCATCCAGTTGAATCGGTGGCGGGCTCCTGAATAAAGGAAAAAACTAGTCATTCTGGTCGCAGCTTTGGCGATCGGGTCGGCGAAATATTTAGTCACTGTTGTAGTGATCGGGTCGGCGAGTCGAGTGGCTTAAGTTGGACCAGCAAACGCAGTCAAACTAGCCGTTGGGGTAATCCAACGGTAACTTTTGGCGTAATCACCGCGTAGTAACGGCTTCCTGATTTGGCGGGTAACAACCGCTATATAAAGGGAATGGTAGGCGATCGGAAAACCATCCCCTCGTCATTTCCTCCGATTGCACGCACCTCCGTTCTCCTCCGCATCGTGATCCAGCCGATCCAAAAATCCTCCGACCTCCACGAACCTTGTCGCCAATGGCCCCCTCCACCGAACCATGGGGCAGATCCAAGTGTACGAGAGCGCTACTGGCGTCCTTCGAGGAGGCTGGGATCCTGCGCGCCGGCAGGTGGCGCATCCCCGTGGCCAGAGAGGTGACTCCGGACCCGCGCGAGGGAGAGTTCGTCTGCTTCACCAGCCACCTAGAACGGGGGCTGGGATTCCCCACATCTCTTTTCTTCCGGCGCTTCTGCGCCTTCTACGGGATCCAGCCGTCGGACCTAGGCCCGCACAACATCGAGTGGCGTTCTGCGAGTGGTACCTGGGCTGCAGGCCCTACTTCCCCCTGTGGCAAGATCTGTTCCACGGGAGGATCAGTCGTGAAGAAGCGGGCGGCCCAACTCACTGCGGGCGGCTTGACGTTTCAATTGAAGTTGAAGGCCTCCTTTTTTGATCTGATGCTACCCGCCAAGGCGGCGAGAGAGTGGAAGAAGTCTTGGTTTTATGTCACCGAGGCGACTCCAGAGGGCGAGGTGGCGATCCCAAGATACTCCGCCGACCGGCCCGAACCGCGCCGAATCCAAGTCGGCAAGCTCCCAACAGACCAGCGGATGGTCGTGGATGAGATGCTTCAAACCATCCGTGGCCTGAAGAAGAAGGGTCTTCAGACCATCAACTTGTACAACTGCTGGCTCGGGCGGCGACTCGTTCCCCTGGCCCGCCGTGACCATTATATGTACGAGTACACGGGCCGGGAGGACTCGATGAAATCCTGCCTTGCCGAGTGGAAACTCGAGGATTACATTCCGGCGTTGAAGAAAATCACCCAGGCGGTGTACCTAGACGCGAAGGCCGGGGTCGCCCCCTACACCGCGAAACATCCAACCCCAACGGTAAGTCTTTTTTTTTGAACAAGGGGAAGGACCCCGAAGGGTCCAGAACTGCCATTAATCGGTGGGATTACAGATTACAAACAGGGCTACAAAATAAAACTGAAATACTAACAAGCCCTGGACTTTTACAGAAAGGACCTTAGAAAAAACATGACAAATGCAATCAGATCCTTCTCCACCGAAGCCGAAGAAGCTCTTGAGGTCGCGACCGTCAACACCGATGCCAGGGACGAAACCACTTGGCAAGGATGTGACGAAGGTTGCTGCAACAGAGATGCATGGGGGCCTCCTTCTAGGCACGCCGGCCAGGAGGTTGGAGAAGCCACGATTCGAGAAGAACCGTAGCGCGGAGTGGCCGCCTTAACCAAGAGTAACAACGGCACCAGCTTGCCGCCGTTTGGGATCTCCACAGAGCATGGCAGTGATTCCCCATCGATGAGAACCAAACCAAACAACAACCATCCAATCCCCCAGATCACCACCTTGGTGACCTTGGAAGGCAGAAGAGGGAGCAGATCGGGCTTCTTCCTCATCGGAGCGACAGATCTTATTGAGCGGGCGAGTGGTGGTCTTCCCCAGCTCCTGCTCTCGCCATGACAGCACCACCGGAAGAAAAGGGACCACATCAAGCAGAGCAAGATCCGGAGTACCCTGCCTGAAGCACCCAAGGCATGCCTTATTTAGAGGGATGCTCGCCCACCACCTTCTCACCAGCACCACCACTTGCCACCAGCAGGGCACGGCAAAGCAGGGGAACAACGAGGCGCAGAGGACCTGGCCGCCGGAGGCCTCCGACCTACCCTCAAACGCCATGGAGGCAAACACCATTAGAGGCAAATCAGCTGCTACTATGTTACAAGGGGGAGGTACCCTCACCCGTCTCAATGCCGGCCATTGTCGGAGAGGAGCAGGGAGGGGCCTAGCGGCCCAAGATCTAGAGGGGAACGGGGGTAGCAGGAGGGGGTTCAGAAGAGAGGGAGGGGGTTCAGAGGAGAGACCGAGTGATGAGAATGAATGAGTCGCCCCAATGGTAAGTCACTTTCTACCATTCGCAGTCGCAGTTAATGCTGTCGCGGTTATACTTGATACTGTCTTATGCATATTGCAGTTATTTCAAGTGGTAGAAGGGTGGCTTCCGCCCGCAGACGACGAGAATTCAAGCTCGTCCGTCCAGGAGGGGGTGAATCGCCTCCTGCAAGGGGCGGCATCAAGAGTGACAGGAGCAGCGACGACGACGAGTCCGAGGAAGAGGTCGCCCCGCTGGTTCGCAAAACTCGCAGACAGCGTCAGCGTGAACTCGAAGCGAGCAGGAGCCTCGAACGTCATGATGATGACGACGACGAGCTTCCCGAGCTCACCTCGCGTCGCGAGGCCACTTCGTCGAAGAAGAAGAAGAAGAAGAAGGAGATGAAGGCCCCTCCAAAGAGGAAGACGAAGCCAGCGAGATAGGCATCTCCGCCTCATTCGTCGAGCAGCTCCAACACCACTAGCCAGGCCAGGGATGAAGCGCCACAGACGATGGCGGTGCCGGATGTCACCGCTGTCCTGAGTGAGGTGCCTCTGGCCTCGATGCCTCCCCCGTTCGCCCCAGTCTCTGGGTTGGGGGCTGCTCCGGTCGCGGCAGCTTCGCCTCCCAGGGAAGCTCCCGCCGAAAATGTTTTGGAGGCTCCTGTCGCGGCCTCGACAACGAAGAAGCCGTCCGTGTCTTGGGCGCATGATGTCCTGGAGATGGGTCTTAGTCGTAAACTGGGCCCCGAACTGGAGAAGCCGGCTGGCATCCGCACGGGACTACAGTTCATACCAGTCGCCAAGTGAGTTTTATTCACCTGTCTTGTTTTTCGTTGTACTCGGACCACTTTGCTCATGTAACCAATTTGCAGGACTGGAGTTAAAAAGATAGGCCATCCGTCCGTGGCCAAGGTGCCGCAAGTCGTCGCCGAGGAGGACCCCTCTCGGAAGAGGAAGGCTGATGAGGTCGCTACCCCCACAGACAGTGCCAAGAAGGCCAAGATCGACGAGGTCGTCACGGTGTCTGACGACACGACGGTGGCTCCGAGTGATCCTGCGGCGGGGCGGCCTCGACGATCAAGGAGGGTGCTCCCTCGCCTGGGGTGGCCGAGCCGGCCTCTTTTGGTGCCGGCGCATCCATCGCGACCTTCCCGCGCTTCATGGCCAGAGCGTCTACGGCGAGTGGTACCACGCCATCGAGCCGCGCACCTGGGGTCGTCGAGACGGAGGTCGAGCAGCGTCGCCGAGGATCGGGCCACTGAATTGCAGTGGTCAGATTCTTTTGGTATTTTGCTTTTATTTCTTGCGCCCAGTCCCTGAGTGCGCATTCGCTGAATTTCAGCGGGTGGGCACTTAGAGTTTTTGATCTCCAGTCCCCGAGTGTCCATTCGCTGAATTTCAGCGGGTGGGCACTTAGAATTTTTGATCTCCAGTCCCCGAGTGTCCAGTCGCTGAATTGTAGCGGGTGGGCACTTAGGATTTTGTGATCTCCAGTCCCCGAGTGTCCAGTCGCTGAACTGCAGCGGGTGGGCACTTAGGATTCCAGTGTTGTTAACTGTTTAACTTTTGTACAGGGTTTGCAGCGTGAGTCAGCCAATCGGCTTGCTGTGAAGTGTCGTGCGGAGAAGGAACTTTTCGCCATTCAAGAGGCGAACAAAGGACTCTAGGCGATTGCTGCGAAGGCAGAGGAGGTTCGCTAGGGCCTTGTCCCGGCGAGTGAGCTGACGGCGGCTCAGTCTGCATTGAGTTTGGCCGAGAAGCGGATCGCCGACCTTGAGCGTGAGCTTAAGGGCGCGAAGGAGGAGGCGAGCTCGGCGGATGAGCGAGCCAAGGCTGCTGTTACGGCCGCCGCTGAGGAGCGTAAGGTCTCAGATGCCCTTGTTGCTGGGCTTCAAGACGACTACTCCTCTCTTCAGAGCTTCATCACGGATCTCTCCCGTCCGTTGATTGGTAAGTGTGCCTGCCTCTGCCTGTAATGCTTTCATTGTGTGATCTTTGGTGTACTCACTACTCCCCTCTGTCCACTGGTTAAATCATCGACAGCACGGAAGAAGCGCAATCATTCGACGCGCGGCAGTGTGTGGCCACTCTGGTCGACTTGGCCACGCTGTCCGCGACTTGTATTTGGGCGTATCTTCAAGAGATGTCGCCCACGGAAGTGATTCCCAGCGACCTCGTCGAGGTGTGGCGATACTTGGAGAAGGCTCCGTCGGTCGTTGAGTTCATGACGCGATCGGCGTTCCGACGTGGGGCGGCGACGGCGCTTAGCCTTGGGCTCGCCCACTTCCCGGAGGACTTCGACCTGGACGACGTGACGAGTGGCTACCCGTCGTTGACTGGCTCGGTGGAGATCGCCGAGGTGCTGAAGCTGACGGACCGCGCCGCGGTATACTCCGAGCGTGTCTGGGCGATGGGCGACCTCCTTCCTTATCAGTAGACGATCGTCGCACCCAACGACTCCGAGCCGCAACACTGGGACTTCAAGATCGAGCAGCCCTTTCGTGTGGCGATGGCGGGTGAGTTGACGACATACCCGTCGAACCCGTACACTCCCTTAATTCGCAATCGCAAGGGTGGTGGCGAGTCGTCATCGAAGCCTGCAGAATAAGACATTGTGCCCTGGGGCGTTAGTAGCAGTTCGGCCATTGGGCGCACATTGTACTTTGTAACGATTGTGATCTGCTATAACGAAACATTGTGTTGTTTTGTGAATTGCCGTGTGTTTTTGATTGAGGATTGAACGAGTCCCCGAGCGCGTCCGCCCTTTTTATGGGGTTTACCTCGTTTGTTTATGTGTTTGTGGTTTGGAACGTGTTGTTATTGATGTCGACTTGCCCGAGCTCGGAAAGCCAGTCGCAAGGCGACTCCCATGAGTGCTCTGTACTTCACCGTTTTCCCTTGCGCGAACGAGGTCGGGTAGCCGAGTCCCCGAGCGTGGTACTTGGTTGTTCTAGGCGCAACTCTAGGGTGGGTGAGGACTGGGCGCGTTGGAGTAAGCGCATCACTCCTGCCTGGCCCGTTGGGTCAGTCGCATGGCGAGTCCTGGGCATGCTCTCATACTTGGCGTTTTCCCTAGCCGCTCGCGCTGAACTGGTCGTCAGTCCCCGAGCGTGGTACTTGGCTGTTCGAGTCGCGATGTCGAGGATGCGGAGGATCATGGTCGCTGTAAGAAGCGAAGGCAGTTGTCTTGGCTCGTTAAGCCAGTCGAGCTAGGCGACTCCAGTGGGGCTCCGGGTAGGCGTTTTTCGTGGACGTTACAAGACCTGGGGTAACCTAGTGCCCTTGTAGCGCACTACTTGGCCGTGCCGATCACTGTACCAGAGGTTGACTTCTGCGGTTAGCTTGATGCTGTTACTACGAGTGCGAATGGCACAAGACATAACCAATATTTTTTATTTCATAGCAACTGGAGGATACATATGTGGATTTCTAGGAGTAGAACTTCCGTAGGAGGTTTACATTCCATGGTCGCTTGACGTCGAGTTTGCCGTCCCCGTGGACGTCGATGAGGTAGTAGGCATCGTTGCCGAGTACTCGCCCCATGGCAAATGATCCCTACCATGGGGGGGAAAGCTTGTGCATGTCCTTCTTGTCCTGGATGAGGCGCAGCACCAGGTCGCCTTCCTGGAAGGTGCGAGTCTTCATCCGCCGGCTATGGTAGCGGCGGAGTCCTTGCTGGTAGATGGCAGTGCGAGAGCGAGCTAGGTCGCGTGCCTCGTCGAGTTGATCGACTCCATCCTGACGTGTGAGGTCATTTGCCGCCTCCGTGTAATGGACGACCCTTGGCAAGTCGTGCTCGAGGTCGGTGGGCATGACTGCCTCGGCGCCGTACACCATGAAGAAGGGGGTGAACCCTATCGACCTGTTGATTGAGGTGCGGATGCCCCAGATGATGGAGGGTAGCTCCTCGACCGATGGCGAATGGTCCCTCCCATGGGGGAGAAAGCTTGTGCATGCCCTTCTTGTCCTGGATGAGGCGCAGCACCAGGTCGCCTTCCTGGAAGGTGCGAGTCTTCACCCACCGGCTATGGTAGCGGCGGAGTCCTTGCTGGTAGATGGCAGTGCGAGAGCAAGCTAGGTTGCGTGCCTCGTCGAGTTGATCGACTCCATCCTGACGTGTGAGTTCATTTGCCGCCTCCGTGTAATGGATGACCCTTGGCGAGTCGTGCTCGAGGTCGGTGGGCATGACTGCCTTGGTGCCGTACACCATGAAGAAGGGGGTGAACGTTGTCGACCTGTTGATTGAGGTGCGGATGCCCCAGATGACGGAGGGTAGCTCCTCGACCCAGCACCCGGCAGTGCGCTCGAGCTGTACTTGGAGCCGCGGCTTCAGGCCGTGGAGGATGCTCTGGTTGGCCCGTTCCGCCTGGCCGTTGGACTCCGGGTGGGCGACTGACGCGAGGTCGAGCCAGATGTGGTGTTCCTCGCAGAACTCGGCCATGGCTCCTTTGGCAAAGGTGGTGCCGTTGTCCGTGATGATGCTGTTTGGGAACCCGTAGCGATATATGAGCTCTCGTAGGAATTTGGTGGCGGTCTTCCCGTCGCATTTCTGGACTGGCTTGGCCTCCACCCATTTTGCGAATTTGTCGACCGCGACCAGGAGGTGGGTGAAGCCGGAGGGGGCCTTTTTGAAGGGGCCTACCATGTCCATACCCCACACGGCGAATGGCCAGGTGATGGGGATTGTCTTGAGCGCTGAGCTAGGCACGTGTGTCTGGTTGGCGTACTTCTGGCACCCGGCGCACCGCTGGACGATGTCGACGGCGTCGGCGTGTGCGGTGGGCCAGTAGAAGCCGTGCCGCATGGCCTTTGCGACCAGAGAGCGGGCCCCGGCATGGTGGACGCAGTCGCCGGAGTGGATGTCGTGGAGGATCTTGCTTCCTTCGGCGGGTTGGACGCAGCGTTGGAACACGCCAGTCATGCTGCGCTTGTGGAGCTCGCCGTCGATGATGGTGAAGGATTTGCATCGACGTGCAACCATCCGGGCGTCTGTCTCGTCCGCCGGCAAGGTGCCAGCCTCCAGGTAGGCGATGTACGGCTTGGTCCAGTCGTCTAGCTCGGCGATGAGTGCGACCAGGGCTGCCTCTGGTTGTAGCGGGACTCCGATGTCGATCTCCCTTGGGGGAGAGACTGATGGCTTGGTGATCGTGTCGAGGAAGACGCCAGCTGGTGGTGCGAGTCGAGCCGATCCGATGCGAGAGAGTGCGTCGGCCTCCTCGTTCTTACGCCTGTCGATCCACTCGACGGAGTAGCCTGCGAAGTGTCCTCCCAGCTTGTCTACTGCTTGGCGGTAAGCTGCCATGGTGGGAGAGATGGCGTCGCAAGTACCAGTGAATTGTCCAGCGACGAGGTCGGAGTCTCCGTAGCAACGTAGGCGGTTGACGTTCATCTCCTTGGCAGCTCGCATGCCGTGGAGTAGTGCCTCGTACTCGGCCATGTTATTGGTGCAGGGGGTGAAGTCGAGGCAGAGGACGTAGCGGAGCTTGTCGCCCTTTGGTGAAGTCAACACGATCCCTGCTCCTGCGTCGTCCGCGTTCTTGCAGCCGTCGAAGTGTAGGCTCCAGTAGTGGAGGTATGGCAGTTTTTCCGGCTGCTGGGCCTCTTCCCAGTCGGCGATGAAGTCCACGAGAGCCTGCGACTTGATCGCTTTTCGTGGCTCGTACTTGATGTTGTGGACGTCGATTTTGATGGCCCACTTGGCGACTCGCCCGGTCGCCTCGCGGTTGAGGATGATGTCCTGCAGCGGTGCCGAGGAGACGACCATGATCGGGTGCTCCTGGAAGTAGTGCGGCAGTCGCCGCTGTGCTCTGAAGACCGCGTATACCAGTTTCTGGTATTGTGGGTATCGCTGGCGCGACTCGGTGAGGACCTCGCTGATGTAGTACACCGGTCGCTGTACCGGGCGCTCCTTTCCCTCTTCCGGCCGCTCGACGACCATGACGACGCTGACGACGCGCTCGGAAGCCGCGACATAGACCAGCATGGGTTCTTTGTCGACGGGGGCGGCGAGTAGTGGTGCTGCGAGTAGCACCTTCTTGAGGTAGCGGAATGCGTCGTCCGCCTCCTTGTCCCACTGGAAGGTGGGGTTCTTTCGCATCAGGCGGTATAGGGGCATCGCCTTTTCGCCCAATCGGGGGATAAAGCGGCTGAGAGCCGCGACTCGCCCGGCCAGCTTCTGGACGTCGTGCAGGCACTCGGGTTTGCCGAGTCGGGCGATCGTGTCGATTTTGGTGGGGTTCGCCTCGATCCCGCGCTTGGAGACGACGTACCCCAGTAGTTGCCCTGCTGGTACAACGAAGGTGCATTTGCCTGGGTTGAGCTTTATCTTGTATTTCCGCAGGTTGGCGAATGTTTCCGCCAGGTCGGCGAGTAGATCGCCCTAGCGAGCGGACTTCACTACCACGTCGTCGATGTAGACGTGGATATTGCGGCCAATTTGGCTCGCAAGGCACTCCTGCATGCACCGCTGGTAGGTAGCCCCGGCGTTCTTGAGGCCGAAGGTCATGGCGGTGTAGCAGAAGGCTCCGCATGGCGTGATGAACGCCGTCTTTTCCTCGTCCTCGACAGCCATCTTGATCTGGTTGTACCCAGAGTAGGCGTCGAGGAAACACAGTGACTTCGAGCCCGCGGTGGAGTCGATTATTTGGTCGATCCGCGGGAGGACGAACTGCTCCTTCGGGCAGGCGCTGTTTAAGTTTGTGTAGTCGATACACATCCTCCAGGTCCCATTTTTCTTCTCGACCAGGATTGGGTTTTCCAGCCACTTGGAGTATTTGATTGGCCGGATGAAGCCTGCAGCGAGTAGACGCTGCACCTCCTCGACCATGGCTCGGCGGCGCTCTTCATTGAAGGACCGCAGCGACTGCTTGACGGGTCGCACTTTGGGGTCGGCGTTTAGTTTGTGCTCAACGAGTTCCCTAGGGACACCAGGCATGTCAGAGGGCTTCCATGCGAAGATGTCCCTGTCTCACGGAGGAACTCGATGAGCGCGCCTTCCTAGGCTGGGCTCATGCCCGTCCCGATCGTCACCGTCTGGCTGGAGTCGCTTGGGACCAGCTCGACGGTGCTGGTGTGTGTCGTTGCCTCGAAGGCTGAGGTGTTGGCACCCTCCGAATTGGGCTTCTTGAGTATGGTGGGGTCGTCGTTGTTGACCCCGCTCGCGTACTTAGCGAGCTCGTCGGCGTGGTTGGCCTCTCCCGCAATGACGGCGTCGGCGAGCTCGGATCCTTTGGCCTCGCACTCGGCGGCCATGTCGGGGTCGCCATTGATGGTGATGACGCCGCGCGGCCCATGGAGCTTCATCGCGTTGTACGCATAGTGGGGCGCTGCCATGAACTTGGCGAACGCCTGGCGCCCCAGGACGCGGTGGTAGGGGCTGTCGAAGGGTACCAGCTCGAAGATGATCCGCTCGGTGCGGAAGTTTGCTGGTGTGCCGAAGGTGACTGGCAGCGTGACCTTGCCGATCGGGTACGCCTTCCGACCGGGGACGATGCCGTGGAACGTGGTGTAGGTCGTCTCGACCATAGACCGCGGGAGCCGTAGTCGACTGAAGGTGTCCAGGTACAGGATGTTGATGGAGATGCCGCCGTCCATCAATGTCTTGGGGAGCCAGTAGTCTCCCACCTTAGGCTTGACCACCAGGGCGACTCGGAATGGGTACTCAATGCGTGGCGAGTGGTCCTGGCGGCTCCATGTGATGGGCTGCTCTGACCAGTTGAGGAACTGGGGAACGTCCACCTGAGCCACCGTGTTGACGGCGACAGCACGGACGATGACCTTCTTCTCGCGCTTCGTGTTGAAACCTGTGAAGGTGTGGAGAGAGCTGGCCACATTGCCGAATTTTCCGCCGTTTGGCGGGTTGATGTCGGGGTCCTCCCGCGCTCACCGTGCCTTCTCAATTTCCTTGAGAGTGTGGCAGTCGGCGGTCGTGTGCGTGGCGGGCTTCCCTTCCCTGCTGTGAAACACACAAGGCTGGTTAAGGAGGACCGCGGGGTCGAACCTTGGTTTCGCCTTGTAGTTGCCGCTGTCGCGGCGGAAGCTCTTCGGCTCGCGTTGCGCATGCCCAGCGTTGGCGACGAAGTCGACTCGCCCGTCACTGCGGCGCTTGCCGATGAGGCGAGTGTTGCTGTAGCGTAGGTCGGACCGCCGTCCATTGTTGTTGCCGCTCGTGCGGCGTTGGCCTCCCGACTCATTGTCGGTTTCCTAGTTTGGGTCTTCCTCCGCGTATCTTTTGGCGATCTCGAGGAGGTCCGGTATGTTGTCGAGTGTGCGGGAATGTCGCTTGAGCTTGGCGACCAAGGGCTCGTAGCGGCACGAGGTCTTGAAGTAATGGATCGCGGTGTCCGGGTGGATGCCGACCGCGTTGTACCATAGTTCTTGCCACCGCTGGACCCAGTTGCGGGTCGACTCGCGGGGTCCCTGGACGCATCGTTCCAGGTCCTCGATGGTGGTGGCGCGGGTGTAGGAGCACTCGAAGTGCCTGACGAAGGCATCTCGCATCTCTTCCCAGGAGTCGATGCTATCCTGCGGAAGGGTGTTGATCCACTGCCTACACGTTCCCTCCATCATCAAGGGGAGGTAGCGGGCGGCTAGCAGGTCGGTGTGGTCAGCGATCCCCATCGCCATGAGGTATATGTCCAGCCACACGGAGGGGTCGTACGAAGGGTCGTACTTCTCTATTTCCTTCGGCGCTTTGAAGTTTGCCGGGTATTTTTCGCCTCGGATCATCGGTTCGAAGCACCTGGGCCCGAGTCGGCTTAGCAACCCCATCGGCTCGCCGTCGCGGCGATTGGTTAGGGTGTGTCGCAGGTCGTCAGGCTGGCGTGCGCGCCAGCTTTGGTTGTTGATGATGTGGGTGCGGGCGTCGACGGGCTGACCGTTGGCGGCGACGAAGTTGGTCGCTGGCCTAGGGTCGTTGGTGGAGAGTGCCGCGTTCGCGGGTCAGTGTTGGAGCTGCAGTGGTTCGGGTGGCGGGCAATTGAGGGTGTTTGCCGCCAATGGGCGGCCGCTTGAGGCCGCTCTGCTGCCAGACGAACGCGAGTACACCCGACCTTGCGAGTCAGCGCCTGCGTTTTGCTGTTCGACTGCCTTTGTGAGCAGGGTCCTGACGTACTGGATCTGTAGGGCACCGTCGCCGGTGGCCGTGATGTTGTCGGCCGCGGCTCGACCTGCCACGAGGTTATCCATCGGGGTGGAGAACAGTGGTAGTCCATTCGCGTCTCGCTCTCATGAGGAGACCACTATCCGCGGCTGATCCCTGGGGGGTGTGCGGTTGGGCGGAGGTTGGGCGCCCATCGCCGTCGACCCTGGTGGGGGCCGGGCGCTTCCTCCTGGTGGCGCGTTTTCGCAGATCGCACGCTCGGCCACGCGGGCCGGGTCGTTCTTGTCGTCGAATTTCAGGGCGCGCCCCTGAACGGTGGGGTTCAAGAGCGACCTGATTCGCTGGTGGTGGTAGCGCGACAGCTCCTGCGCCGTCACCTGCTCGAGGCGAAATTTTTTGCGCTCGGCTTGCTCCTTGCGGACTTCCTCCGCCAGCTTCAGGAGGAGTTCCTCGACCTCCGTTGTCGTGGCGTTAGGAGGGATCGGGGTGGAGAAGGGATCCTCCGGCGGATCGGTGCCAGTGGCCATGTAGGTCGCAGCGCGGCGACCGGTCCCGTCGCGGAGATCTGCGGAATTTTCCGTCCCGGAGTCGAAGTCGAAGATCCCAAGGATGGAGGGATCCTCGAAGTCTCCCATGTTGGAGACCTGGGTGATGGAGCCTGCGGGCAAAGCCACGGTGTTGGATCCGGCGAGTGACACCGAGGTCACCGAGTCGGCGTCGGCGTTGAGGGCCTCGTCTTCCGCGGCCGCGGAGTTTTCGGCCACGTTGTTGTGGGCCGAGTTGTACTCGGAGGCGAGGCGATGGATCGTGCAGACCTGGCTCTCGGAGAGCCGGTCGCGTGGCGGCGACTCGCGGGTGCGAGCCGAGTCCTCCGAGACGATGACGTCGGTGAGGCTGACAAAGAGGCTGATCGTGCCGACCGGCAAGATCATGCTATGCCTGACGGGTCGCGCCGCCGGGACGTAGCTGCTCGGCAAGATCTGGAGCATCTCGCCGATCGCTATCATGTGGCCGGTGGCGACCGACTCGTTGATGGGCAGATTGGATCTCGCCGCAGAACACCGGCTAGGTCCCACGGTGGGCGCCACTGTCGTGGGAATGGTCACGGCAGATGCTGCAATCGGCAGCGAGTAGTAGAACGAAGGGCAAGGGCGGCCAGCCATCTGCGGTGCGAGATGAGGGCGGAGACACAGGGTTTTACCCAGGTTCGGCCCCCCGGAGGGTAAAGACCTACTCCTGCTAGATTGTATTATGATGGGGCTACAATGGGGCGAGCTCGGCGGCTAGGCGGCGAGTCGCTTGAGTGTATGATGGAACGTTTCTCTACACGCCCTGTAGGGAGGTTTATATCGACTCACCTCCCCCTAGGGTTTACATATCTCAACCGAATCAGTTAAGGTTTCGGTACTCGTTTAACCTAATCCGACTGGGCCTATCTACTCTCCTGGGCCTTCAGCTTCCAGTCGCTTGGATTCATGCCAGGTCTTGATCCAGTCGCCGTCTTGCAGGCCCACTCGTCAGTTCCTGGGCCAGTCGTAAAACGTCCTGTTGGGTATACCCCGGTAGGCATATCCCCATCAGGAAACGTGTCTACGCTGGATCCCAGATGTTAGCCTCTATTTGAAAGAAACATGTGTACGTTGGACTATCTTTTCAGGTTCAGTCCGCCGTTATGACCTTCGCAACATTGGTGCATTTTTTTGAGGAAAGACGTGTCTACGATGCAGCAGCAGTTTACCTGGATCCTAGATGTCAGCCCTATGGAGTACACAAAATGTTAATCTACACTCCGATGTTGGGTCCCACATGTCATCCTTCTATGTACATGAAACGTATCTATGGTGGGTCCCATATTACAGCCTTCACTGTGCAGGAAACATGTTCATGCTGGGTCCCACATGTTAACCTCTATTTAAATTAAACGTGTGTATATATGTTGGACTATTTTTCGGGCCAGGTTCGCGTCCTGACCTTGCCAACATTGCTAGATACAGAAGCAGTTTATCTGGGTCCTACATGTCAACCACTATTTGAATTAAACGTGTCCATGTTGGGTCCCACATGTCAACCCCTATTTAAATTAAACGCGTGTATATATCTTGGACTATTTGTTTGGGTCGAGTCCGCCGTCCTGACCTTGGCAACATTGCTAGATGCAACAGCAGTTTATCTGGGTCCCAGTTATCAGCCTGAGAGTACAAAAAGTAACTCAATATTAGCACAAATTGCCTAGGATTCGAACTCGAAACCTCACCACCGGTTGACTGGGTATCTTGCCAGTATGGTAGAAACAACTAATTGAATAGAATTGTTGAGCCTTGCTATTATAACTTATTGATTTGTCTCCTTAAAAAGAAATTTTGAACATTTTTATCTTCTATCAAATAATAAGGCGGCTCTCATAGCAGCTAAACTAAAACTACAGGCGCTATAAAAAAATCTGCAGGCAGAATTTTTTAAAAATATTGAGAGGTGGGGGGCAATGCCCAAAAGGCCGAGTTAAAAAGAGTTTGCTATTCTACATGGGCTATACTCCATAGGTTATTCCTCATGGGCTTGTTTCTCAAATTTCCCTAGGCTGCGGTCAGCAGTCCCCTTATACCCTTAAAAGGCCGAATTAAAATGTTCTAGGTTAAAGAGGGGCGGAATGAGTTAGATTTCTTCTCCTGGTATATAAAAATTGCATTTTGTTGTGGCTCGTCCGAATTCGAAACAAAGATCTCAGAGAGGGAGGGAAAGAAATCGATAATTCTTTTTGTCAGATATTTATATAAACTCTGCAGTACAGAATAAGATAGAAAAATTATTGTCAGATTCGCAGTTCACATTCAGCAGCACTTGACCAATTTAGCAGAATTTCAAAATGAATGATTCATAAGACACTAAAATGCAATAGCAGTATAAAGAGAACCAGTTCTTGTTTCAGCTCTTAAAACCTTGTCACCCGATCAGTTTACCCTTTTCTCCAAACACACTCGACCATTGGAGTATGCAAAACTGATGATCAAGTCTAATTCGAGTACCTTCTTCTCATATCAAATACCTGTACGACCCTCCTATGCTACCCAAAATTCCCGTCTCATCTAGAATGTGCCAAGGTCATGAATCAAAACAAAAGCAAGACTATCTACTGCCCTTGATTTAATCAAGTACCAATACATCAGTATTAGTTCCACAAAATGCTTTAGTAATAGAAAGGACAGAACAATTGAGAGGCTCATCACCTTTCCTGCTTGAAATTCAATAGCAGTACAGAGAGAATCGGTTCTTGTTCCAGCTAAAAAATCTTGGCGTACGATCAGTTTGCCCTGTTCTCCGAACAGACTTGATCATTGGAGCAAGCAAAACTGACGATCAAGTCTGCTTCTGTGTGAATACCTCCTCCTTACGTCAATGCCTGTGTGACCCCTATATGCAACCCAAAATGCCCAAGACGCGTCTAGATAATTGCAACAATGCTAAGTTTTAAAAGAAAAGCAAGACAATCTGTTGCACTTGCTCTAAACAAGTACTCCAATTACATCACAGTTAGTTGTCAAAATATTATACTAGTAGTAACGACAAAACATTTCACAGATTCAGGAGTACGGAATAAGACCAAAAAAATATTGACAGATTGCCAGTTCATATTCACCAGCACTTGACAGATTTAGCAGCATGACAAACTGACTGATTAGCAGTAGATAGACAATAACCATGAGAATTGATAGATTCAGCAAGGCTTGATTCAAAAGAAAGGCGAGGCCATATTCTACACTCGATAGGTCGATCTGAACAAGTACCAGTACATGGTTTTTACTGTAAAATAGATTACCAGAGGAAGAACTCCATACAAAATACTCAAAACTACCTTAATTCATGAACTACTGTTCTTACTAGCAATTGAAAGATTCAAAAGTACAAAATAAGAAATAAAAATATTGGCAGATATCCAGTTCGTAATCAACCGCACTTAACATGTTCAGCAGTATTTCAAAGTGACCGATTGAGCAATACAGACACTAAAATTTAATAGCAGTACAGATATAATCAGTTCTTGATTCAGTTTGCCCTTTTCTCCGAACACACTCCATCATTGAAGCATGCAAAACTGACGATCAAGACTGCTTTTCTGTGCATACCTTATTCTTACATTAATGCCAGTGTGAACAACATATATGCAACCCAAAATGCCCAAGCCTCATCTAGATTGTGACAAGATCATATTTCAAAAGAAAAGCAAGACCGTCCATCTACTTCTGTTGATCTAAACATGTACCAGTACATTAGTACTAGTTCTACAAAATACTTTAATAATAAAAATGACAGAACATTTGACATATTTATTAGCATTCGAAATATTCGGCGGTAGGAATAAAACAGAAAAATATCAAAAGATTCCCATTACATAATCAGTGACACTTGACAGATTCAACAACATTTCAAAGTGACCGATTTAGCAGTACAGATAATGACCAAAAGAATTTATAGATTTAACAATGCAGACATTAAAATTCAATAGATATAGCAAGGCCATAATTCAAATGGAAAAAGAGACCATATTGTGGCCATGCTGTTCCAAAAGAAGAGTAAGACCATCTACTACGCTTAATCTAAACAAGTACTAGTACATCACTATTAGTTCTAAAAATACTTTAGTAATACAAACAGAAAATTTCATAGATTCACTAGCATTTGAAAGATACAACAGTACAGAATAAGAAAGAAAAATATCAACAGATTCCCAGTTCATATCCAGTGGCACTTGACAGACTGATCAGCATTTCAAAGTGACCGATTCAGTTTTTATTTTTCTCAAAACACTCACTTATTGGAGCAAGAAAAACTGATGATCAAGTCTGTTTTTGTGTGCATACCTCCTTATCACATCAATGCATGTATGTGTGACCTCCATAGGCAACTAAAAATTCCCAAGCCTCGTCTACAAAAGAAAAGCAAGACAAATCTGCACTTGATCTAAACAAGTACCAGTATATCAGTATTAGTTCTATAAAATACTTTAGTAATAGCAACGACAGAACAAAGGCAAAGCAGTACCATCTTCTGCCCTTGATCTAAACAAGTATCAGTATATAGTACAAAATACTCCGAAATACAAGACCTAGTACTATACTAGTATTACTTTGCAGCCAAAATAGTTCAACATGGCCGATACCAACTGAACTATCATATTAGATAGTATGATGAGTACTTACGATAGCTAGATTCCAATCCCGGGCAATGGAGAAGCTCGGGATGAACCATAATGGAGTGTTCGGAGATTTCCATACAACGTTGGTTGAGAAACCAATAGCTGCTTCTTCAGTATTTAGACTGAAGCAGCATATTTTAGGAAATGGCGTATATCCAAGTCCTATTGCATGGTGGGAGGTGTAGACACAGTTTCTTCTCATCAGATATCCTGGTGAAACATCTGCACCGCCTACTGCAATGTTAATCGGATAGTTCAATCTAAGGAAAAGGGAATATGCTCTCAGGTCAGGGATCGGTATCCATGGCTTAGGTGGAAACAAGTAAGCAGTGTCCTTTGAGTACATCTTGCAGCCAAACCCAGTAGCATAGGTGCCAAAGGTGCGACCATAGCGATCAACACTATGATCAGCAACAGGATTGCCATGGCCATAATAAGTACCGCCATAAAACTCCTCGTCAGTTACGCCCTTAGTATGGATAAGAAGATGGCAAGATTTGTCTGAAGATATTGCTAAGAACCATAAACAAAGTTCGTACTCCTTATCATATATGTCATCCAGGTTGCCCTCCCCAAGATGCGCGCTAGGTGGTGCCAGGATCAGAATAGGACCTTGAAAAAGAAATGACGGCCAAATCATCCAAAACTAGTTTACATCCATAAAAACTGAAAATAGTGATTACAACAGGTGTTGATCAAACTTACCAAAATATAGATGATTCCAGACATAAACACGGCCACTATCAGTAGCTGCAAACACCAGACCCTTGTGGATAACTGCATCGATGTATCTAAAAAATTAATAGAACTGGTTCTCAAGAACTGTCCATGTATACTCATCGCCATCAAGGGTAGCAATTGAGTAGTCGAAGATAGCGACAAGAGAGAAATCTAAATAATCCGTAGCAGCTGTGGGATCTCGGCAAATAGCAATCTTCCCGAGGATAATGGTGCGATCATTATGCATGAATGTAAACAGATCGTTGGTGGGTACAAACTCCTGGACTTGTGGGAGAGGAACACGTTAATGAGTATACACATTGACAAGCTCCCACTTAAACTCACACCCAATAGTGGCGATCCAATCTCTATTGGCACCTACCCACTATTTACCCATACAATTCAGGAACCCAGCATCGGAGGAGAACCTGTCTAGCAGCATCAGCTTCCATATCGTGTCGTTGCCCTCGAAGTACTCATTGCATTCCCATGGTTTCTTAGTCGGATGAGAATGAAGAACACAGGGGAGGCCAAACGGCTGAGAAGCATGTAAAGTTTCACTATATTTTGCCTAGTCAAGAAGATGTTTGGACGAACCGACGAGGCTCGTGTCGGTGATGACGTTGCATCTTGTTATGAGTTCTTCAAGCAGGCCTTCGGTAAAAACCTCCTGGAATATATCAAAATCATCACTTTCCTTTCTCAGTCCTACCATCGCAAGGGAGCTTCTAGAAGTTGGGACGATGGCTTGATTTGGTTTTCTGGAAAAGAGGGAAGATCGATGGTAGCAGGCGAGACAGGAAGAAGAACAAACACTCTCATACTGTGTGTTGGATAGGATAGGAAAGTGGCATGGTGGAGGAGCGGAACGGCGGCACTTGGCGTAGCGGTAGGGGAATGGGGAACTGGGGACAGAGAGTAGTATAGGGGAGGTTGAATAAAATTATTAGAACGGACGCATGCTCCTCTTCTCTAGTTCTCTTCAGATTAGTACGAATGCTGGGGTAGCTGCAGGACTAACTCTTGTGTAATTTCTGGTTAAATTTTTATGTCCTTGATGTAAAATGTACTCCCACCACCTGTGTGAATTTTAATCTAAAAGTGTTAAAATTTAAACGTATTTAAGCTTAGTTGTCAATGAGTATGAACATTATTGGATTTCAAGCCGAAAGACCAAGGTCATGGTCATATCTACATCATACTTTATGTGGATGATCCATAGGGCTCGACTATCGAGCAGCTCGACTCGTTAAGGCTCTCACTCTTTAAGGCTTGGATAATTCAACTTGTTAAGGATATGAGCAAAAAGTAAAGCCTGGCTCGTTTCATACTCATTGACAACTAGTAAAATTCTAACCTGAAAATACGTGGTAAAATCAAAAGGAAATTAAGCTTAGTTGTCAATGAGTATGAACGTTCTTGGATTTCAAGCCAAACGACCACGGCCATGGCCATATCTACAGCATACTTTATGTTGATGATCCCATATCCAAGGATTTGCATGCCGACATATCTATCCATATTTTGGAAACACTCGAAGAGGAAGTAGTATGAAGAGTATGGCTCGATCATCTGCTCTCTCTAGAAGGCGAACCCGATTATTTTCCTTGCTTGATTATTTTAGGGTCCTTTGTGCTGAATGTATGGACCTCGATGTAATTTTCCTATTTTTAGGTCCTTGGTGTAAAATGTACTCCCGTCAAGCCAAATGACGAATGTAATGGCAATATCTACATCATACTTTATATCGATGATCCCATGTCCAAGAATTTTCATGCCGACAAATTTGGCCATATTTTGGAAACAATCGAAGAGGTAGTATTTAGAAGAGTATGGCTTGATCGGCTGGTCTCACGAGAAGGAGCCAAACCCAATTGTTTTCCTTGCTTAACTAATTTAGGTTCCTTTATGCTAAAATGTATGGACCTTGATGTAATTTTCCCTATTTTAGCTCATTTATATAGGATGTACTCCCACCGCCCGTGTAAATTCTAACCTGAAAGTATGTGGTAAAGTCAAAAAGAATTTATGTTTAGTTGTCAATGAGTATGGATATTCTTGTATTTCAAGCCGAACGACTAGGGTCATGGACATATCTAATGTTGATGATCCCATCTCCAAGAATATGCATGCTCACAAATTTGGCCATATTTTGAAAACAATCTAAGAGGTAGTAATACCAAGAGTATGGCTCGATCAGATGCTCTCTTGAGATGGATCCGAACCCAATTGTTTTCCTTGCTTAATTATTTTAGGGCTTTGTGCTAAATATATGAACCTCGATGTAATTTTCCTATTTTTTAGGTCCTTGATGTAAAATATACATCTGTCTCCCGTGCAAAATTTTAACCTAAAAGTAAGGGGTAAAACTTAATGATTTTATGTATAAACATTCTTGGATTTCAAGCTGAATGACCAAGGTCATGGCCATATCTACATCATACTTTATATTAATGATCCCATGTCCAAGAATTTTCATGTCGACAAATTTGTCCATATTTTGAAAATAATCAAAGAGGAAGTAGTATTTATAAGAGTATGACTCGATCAGCTGGTCTCTCAAGGAGTAGCCGAAACCGACTGTTTTCCTCCCTTAATTATTTTAGGGTCCTTTGTGCTACATGTATGGAACTCAATGTAATTTTCCATCTTTTGGGTCCTTGGCGTAAAACATACTCCCACCGCCCATGTAAAATTCTAACCTAAAGGTACGTGGTAAGATCTAATCGAATTTACGCTTAGTTGTCAATGGGAATGATCATTATTGGATTTCAAGCCGGACGACCAAGGTCATGGCCATATCATACATCATACTTTATGTTGATGATCCCATGTCCAAGAATTTGCATGCCGACAAATGTGGCCATATTTTGAAAACAAACAAAAAAGAAGTAATACGAAGAGTATGGATCGATCAGCTAGTCTCTTGAGGAGGAGCCGAAATCGACTGTTTTCCTCTCTTAATTATTTTAGGGTCCTTTGTGCTACATGTATGTATCTAAATATAAGTTTCCCTATTTTTGGGTCATTTTCAAGATCATAGCCATATACATCATGGCATTTTAAGTCACTTCACATGTGTTTGCATTTCATGCTCTATAAGTTCACGAGGTATATCATTGTAATGTCTATCTTGTTTGTCCTAATATTAATACAGTATCTGCCTTCTCCGTAGATAATGGCAAATTTTATGGAACTTCACATATTTGTTTGCAATCCCATTTCACAAGTTAAAACCATTTTCTATTATAATTTGTCTCCTGTTCGTGCTAAGGACTGACTATATCTGCATTCTATTTTGTCGCCATGGAAAACTTTATGTCATTAAATTTTTTGATTATATTCCACTATTCCCTGCTCTACTTGTTCACAAGTGGAGAACCAGGCGCTGTCCCGGTAGCTGATACTCCGTGTGTGGAGGCCAGCCCGCCTGGATTCGAGTCCCAGCATGGGTAGACTTTCGAGTCGCCACTGAGACATGAATAAACCGGGTGTCTCACCTACCTAACAACGTATAACCAACAAAAGTATCATTCCCCCATTGGCAACATTTTTACTTGTTCACAAGTGATTATACTATAATGTCTATCTAGATCTTTGTAAATATCAACACCCACTATCTGATATTATTTTTTCTCACAGGGAACACGGAGAATCGTAGAGTGAATCGCCCCTAAAATCTTGTTAGTACCTGTTGCTTTCTATTGATGGATGCAAACCTTTTTTATATTAATGAGTGGCCAAAACCTATATGCAGAGGAGCAACAATAAAGCAGATGAATCGGCTATCCAAGTGCTGGATGCGGTAGATGTCTTCAACGAACGAACTGACAACAGGATATCCTCCAACGGGACTACACAAAGAGAAATAGTAAGTCACTTGTTTCTATCGAGATGTGCTTAGTGTCAGATGCTTGTTTGTATGAGGCACCACATGAGTCGGCTAATGATTAGAACAAGATTGGCCTTAAACAAGACTGGGCAAAAACTAAATGTGAATCCCTTGATTATAATTCAATGTGCTCACTCAATCATGGCACTGATCTATTCTTTCTATATTTTACTTATGTTCATCTATATATATATACGTTAACTAGACCATGATTTGGTGTTGGTGATTTATGTATATCCACTTTTATGCTATATATTTTTTCTATGTAACAAAGACCAAATGTAAATATCTCGATTTGTAATTCAATTATCTCACTCAATCATGGTGATGCTCTATTATTTGCTATATTTGACTCACCATCAATCTATCTATCTATTTATGCGTTAACTAGACTATTATTAGGTGGTGGTAATTTAAGTATATCCACTTTTATGATAATTTATAGTCTATTGTAGTATTTTTCTTCTATTAAGAGTTTGTATAAACCCTAGAGGTAGTCATATTGTCTAGTGTTGGCACCACATGAGTTGGCCAATGATTAGAACAAGAGGACCATTAATGCAATATACTCCCTGGATATAAAAAGCATAATTAAGCCTCGTATGATACTTAGTTACTATATATATATGTACTATAATCATCTTACTATGATCTAGAAGTCTATCGTACACCTGGTGTTTTATTGCTTAATTCATTACCTCACTAGCTACTCTACATAGGCACATATAGATTCTATTGCAAATTTTATTATTTAGTTTGCTCATCGTTAAAGCCGTGTCATGATTTTTGTAACTTAAATGATGGCAATTTCTTTGAGAATACAATTGTTGATTACTAAGAAACATGAGATATTATGCATATGTTCCGACTCATGTCTCCTCGATTTAATGTATAGATGATCAGATGATCTTGCTAGTTTAATATTAGCAACCAGATGGTTCAATTGGTTATGAGTCCTTTGCATGTTTACTTGACTTATGATTGCAACAATGTGATATTATGTTGTGGTTTCTATGGATATAATATGGATAACAAAGCTCGTACACGTTTACTTGACATTATATATGTTGGATTTTTTTTTCAAACAGCAGTTTATTTGATGCATACGGCGTTGCTACATTTCCTACCTACCAACTCTATATGGTGAACAAACTGCTTCTATCGAAAGAATGTCATATTCTGCTTAATTTGATCTTCCACTTCATACCAGCCATACATTTTTCAAATACTTCATTGATCTTGCAAGGTGCACAATGTATCGGTTGCTTGTTTGTCTACTCGATTTTATTAGTTGCCTGGTTATATGCACAATGATACTGTCAGCAGTTGGAAATACAATAGTTGTAGGCATTACAAAGAAGATTTATGCTACTTTTTGGCTACATTAAACTATTGTTTTGGCAGCAAGTGACTCGTCTCTTTGTTTCTCTTCTTTTTTATATACTGGCCCGACGATTAAAATATTTGAATGATCTGGCTACTGAAAAGCAGTGGTTGATATCTTGTTTCTCTGAAAATAGTTGGTAGTCTATTTAAGACACATACTTGATCTATTGCTTGTTTTTCCAAGGCACTATCATAGTTCGCCGATAATTAAAACAATGCCACTTTTTGTGGTTGGAGGTCTAACTATAATTTATCAAACTGCACACTTATATGGCTAGTTTATACAATAGAACATTTCTAAATGCTATTTTTATATTATAGGTTAATGCTTGTTGTCTTGACCAATTCTAAGCAGCTCAAGGGATCCTAGGCAGCTCTTTTTGTTATATTTTATATATTTCTATTAGGCAGTGATATGATTTGTTTATGAGGGAAAGTGTAGTTGCTTGGTTCACTACATTCACTTCCAAACAAGTTTAGTTAGACTACATGAGACACATATTGATTGCTTGATATGTTATATTAGGACAATACTGATTTTGAAAATCTTTGACAACAAACACAGTGTTTCTTCCCCTGCTTTGCTGCACTAACTTAATATGTATTAGTTTCAGCCTGCAAATAATCTGTATTGTTTGTTCCAGAAAGCGGTTGTGATATAGGCACATGCTCGCATCAGTCCAGGACGTCGACTGTTCCTGTTATTCTGAAAAGAGATGTATGCGACACATCATTGATTCTTCCTGGCCAATGATGCATTACAACTATTTTAAATATAAGTTGCCTGCTAGTTTGCTGGTGTGCTGTGCTAACTTGTTTTCTTAGTTTCAGGCTGCACATGAAGCTATGGAGGCAGAAGCGAACACTCCTACCTTAAGTATTGATGTTATTTCACAAAGCAGCAGTGACAATAGTTATTGCTTGTATCGGCCCACTATTCCAGTTATTCCAGCACAAAGAGGTGTTACATCTACATTCCAACCAATTAATTTAATTGAACAAAAAACAGAGAAAACAGATGCAATAATCATGATTACAGGTGAACAGATACTGGAACTGAAAGATTGACAAGATTGGACCGATCGTCTACTTGATAATCTCTTCTGCAGCCGTCATGGTAAGTCTGTTGTTACTTGTATGTCGATGTAAGCTCTAGCAAAAACCATGTTCCAACTCATGACTGGCGATGTCTGTGTAATGTATCTTTTTGTTTCTATGGAATTCTGGTCTGTAATATATTTCATTATTTTCCTATTGATGTAATATGTTGATTCTTGCACCGCATTAATGAGACGAAATATTAATGGACTGTTTTAAAGAAGAATTGCTCCATATATGATATGCCAACCAGCAGATAGACTCAATATACAGTAAAAGGCCTCAATCACGGCAGACCGCATAAGCTGCCATAGGCCATAAATTGTACCGCCAAAAAAATAATGGGCCAATAGCAAAAGAGAAACATAACAAAACAGTAACATGCCAAAATAGTAACATGCCAGAATAGTAACAGACCAAAACAGTAATAGTCCTTAATAGTAACTGGCATGAACAGTACGGAGCAGAACAGGAGCAGGCCAGAACAGTAGCAGGTCGGAACAGTAACAAGCCGGAAATCCTTCCTGTTTTTGAACAGTAATAGGCCAGAAAATGAGCAGGCCGCTTTATGGGCCATAACAGTAACGAGCCTTTCTACAAATGGGCCATCAGTTGGTAGCCTATTACGGTCTATAAGAACAGTGTTAGGCCGATCGCAGGCCTTAACAGTACATGGCCGACTTTGCGCAGGCCGGTAATGGGCCACATAGTAGCGAGTCCAGCGGGCCTTCACTAGGCCGAAATAGTGAATGGCCCAAAAGTATATGGGCCGCGACTGGCAGCACAAATGTGCTCAATTCAAGTAGTGCATAACATAATAGTAACGGGCCAGAAAGTTCACGGGCCGCCTACGGCTGCACCAGTGGGTCCATTTCTAACGGTGCATAGTGAAACAGTAACGGGTCGTGATCCTGTTGGGTTTTCTTAATGGGACGGCCCACTTAATAATTACCAGGCCTTGGCTAGGCCTGGTTTCTACCATGGCTTCATTGACAGTTAACGGCGGTCGCCACGTGGTAGTTTGCATGATGTCAGCAGTCAACGCGGCTGGCGAACAGATCTACGACATAACAAATTTTAGTGGCTAAAGGGTGCGATCCGCCATGGTCGAAAAAAACCGTGATAAAATCATTTGTGATGGGGCTTCTACCACAATGGTCATCCGTCGTAGAAGGCTTTTCAACCACGAAAAACAGATCTTCAACGACGAAAATCGTCCGTTGTAAAAGGACATTTTTCTTGTAGTGTTAAAAATGATTACACATGATTTATTCAGCCGGTGCGACATGCATTTTGACAACAAAATTTCATATTGATGCGCCGGAGATCTTTGCTAGTTGCTTTATTCATATGGCAACTATTTGTGATCCATGAGTGTTTTTTTAGTGTTTTACAACTTTTGCAATAAACTTTTGAATAAATCATAAAGTCTATATACATCAATTCGATGCAGAGAGCGAGGCATATCCTTACTTCAAAAAAATGTGGTAAAATTAATTTTATGGATGTACAAAAAATTAGACATGAACATATTCGTGCTAGTTGGTTGATGAAGAAAACACAAGTATTGCAACATGTACTAACAACACAAGTTGAGTACCAAATTTGATGCTTGTTTACATCACAGAAGTTTGTCTTTTTTTGGAGGGAAACACATGTGTTTACTTTTGCATGGGAATTTACACAAAGACAAAATTCTAGAAACTTTGAATTTTGAATTTTGATCTTTTAAATTTATTGTCTATCCGGAAGCATGACCCAGTTTCTTAGGTCAGTTGTTGGCCACCTATCATTAAAATTTGAAGCCGTCCCTGAAAACTTTAAAAGTCATAACTACTAACTTACCATCTATATGCACTTTGGAAAAGGCATGTTTTCTTACTAACAAAAGTTTAGCAGCCATAATCAGTGATTCCAACGGACACTGCCATATATAAATCAAGTTTAGGTATCGGTAATTTCTGAGCGTCCCTATGTTTTAAATTTGAGAAAGGAGGACACTGAAGCAAAACTCTTAATTTAATTCTTAGTTAAATGTCTTTTAACTTGAGTAACTACCTCACCTCATTTGCAACCGTACTTGCAACTGAAATATCTATTTAGTTAATTTAAAAATCTAAGCTATAACCCTATTTACAACTGGAAAATCTCAGTTTCAATCGAATTATGATGCAAATACATTGGCTTCGGACCTCACTGAGATCTAACTTAGTTCTCAATCAATCGAGAATTAGCAAGACGCTTTTTTGTTCTTGATATATGCACCATATATCGGGTAAACTAAAAGAAATGAAAAAGACATGTACGATGACAATTTTCTATTAGTGTGAACAAACATGATCTCAATTTTTAGTTCATGATTATATCCAAGAAACTAAGCTTTATTCATTATTGCATTTTAATACTCCCTCTTATCCAAATTAATATACTCAGACTTGTCTAGATTCGAACAAATCCGAGTCTATTAATTTGGATCGGATGGAGTAGAAAAGTTCATTTAAAATCATGGACTCATGTTTGTAGTTCGAGATATGTCCTTGAGTTTCAGTCCTCCATTTTAAACATGAATGTCCTGATCTCAACATGGTGGTTGTTGGCGACCAAGTTTTTCTTACTTTATCAAGCTCTTCTTTTGTTGATTCGATTCGTTTCCAACAGCCATGAGCAGCAACACCTTCCACTGGTAGGATAGTAACCCTTTCCCTCGTGTCGCCCCTGACTTGGGAGGCGACCCAAAACTTAAACCGCCACGACGCCCACGGCCTCCTCCGGCCTCATCGCCTCTGGAAGCTGCTGGCAGAAAATCCCACGGTGCTATCAAGGAAGGTGGCGATGAGGATCTTCGTCTCTGCACGCATTCTTGGGTAAGGGAAGACCCCATTCTATGGCTTCAGTGGGAAGTGTGGGTGGCTGAAGATCTGATGGCTACGCAGCGTGAGCAGCACGAGACGACCTCCTAGGCGCACATGGGCGTGAAGGCAGGCTGGATTTGGGCCCAAGCGGGCCAAGCCTTGTGCACATACGGTCGAAGCGGGTGTAGGGAGGAGTTGTTACAGGACACCAGAGCCACGGATCCGGGCAAGAGGTTGCGACCGTGGTTCTTTGACCGTGCAGGCAGTGGGGCAACACACTGCTAGAGGTGGCTGTAATATCCCAACATTTAGGAACCAATGAATGGTAGAAATAGAAATCTGAGCATCTGCATGCATTCAGCTATACAAATTAGGATAAATTTTTCGCCAAACTAAAACTTAAGGAGATCTGAATTTCTTTAACTATCTAGAGGTAGGTTTAGCTCTTTATAGTGATTGCTATAAATTTTGACATGATCTTTAGGAATTTAATGAATTTTGGGGAAACAATTTGAATTTAAAATTGAAATTTAAACTATTTGGAAAATATTTGAAAATTAGAAGTATTAACATTAAATTGTTTTCCAAAATGATTTGTATTGTTGTTTGAATATATTAAACAATTAGGAGAATCGAATATAATACAACAAAGTAATATATATAAGAAAGGATTTCTTATTTCTTTCCTTATTCTATTACAACAATACAAATAAATAAATATATATATATTGAACAAAAGTATTACAGAAACAAGTTACAATAAATGGAAACTTTATTAAAAAATAATATTGTTACAAAGATTCTTTACAAAAGAATAAATGAAAGATGACAAAGTATGATCAAACCTGGACTATCTATCTATTCCTAAACTAAATTTTGAACTTTAAAGTTTCTATACCTACAAAATAAAAAGTAAATAAAAAAGAAACTAGATGTTAAATTGTTAGTATTACTCTCAGTAGAGAGAACAGTGAAATGCACTGTTCATATTTACATCATTGAGTAAATCAAAGGGGCAAATTTCACCAATATGCAATAATTATTCTTCTATGTCAACATAAGCTTCAGTACAACATCATCAGCCAAGGAAAAGGGGAAAGTTTCACCGTATTAGTACATAGTAAAAGGTTAAGAAGTGAAAATAGATTCACTTGATATGATCCAAAGGGAATGGAACAGTGAAGCATCACAATCACCTAACTACATGTTGTGTGCTATCAACACAGCAGCAACAGTTCAAACAATCAAAAGGGAGCACACTGCCGCATCACAGCTATCGTACATTCCATATCACCACCACATTCTCAAGAACACAGTCAAAAACACCACTTATCTTGCGAAATATCCAACAAATCCACCAGCCAATCCATACAACAAATCAAATAGATCATCCACGGGATGGTAACCTAAGGAGGGGGTGGTGTACGTGGACAGCAAGGTCAAGCACCAGTTCAAAGGAGCAAAAAGGAGCAGGACAAGTACCAGGAGGTGTAGAACAAGGTCCATGGAGAGATCACAACTCCAGGATCAAGCCAGCAAGATCAACCAGTATAGAAACATCACCAACAACAGCTGTGTGGTGAGTTTATACAAAAACATCACAACATTGATCTTATCCATTTCATCAGACCATGTGTTGTCTATATATAATATTCTCAGAAAAACACCCAAGTGAGGTGTATCCATCATGGAAGAAAGTAAACAAAGCCAACAGTAAATCCTTACAAATCACAACCAAGATCTCAGCCTTTGCATCACATATCTTGGATAGAAAGCTCTAGCTTTATAACTAGATACACAAAAATCCTTAAATAAACATTTCTGGTCACATCCTATGGATGGTAGCACCTCAGAAATGATTACATCATAAAACTTCATCTTAAACAGTAAGGATCCACCATACTGTCCTTACAAAAGTCTATCAAGTCATTTTCCTAAACACTAAAGGAATCATATCTAGGAACTATCCATCATAGGATATTGAAGTGAGAAGGCAGCAGGTAAAAACTTTGTTTCTACCTAGCAAAGTCTCAAACCAGCATCATAGACTAAGCTATTTATCCAATATAGCTCTATAGATAACAGAAATCTTTACAAGCTTACAAGCTAAGCCAATCCAGAGTAGAGCTCATGAAAAGCCTATCCAAAAATTAGGAAATGTGTACCAATCAAATTATGGTCTCACAATAACCTGCTGAATAAGCAATCCAAGTAAACATGCTACATAATTTAACTCTCTCATACTTAATCATTTTCCTGAAATAAACAATCAGGAATCATTATGCCAATTATACATTCTATCATCTAGATTTATCATAGAGCCATTAGGATACATAATCAACTCCAATTCCCTCACATCGTAACATATCAATACAGACCAGTACATAAAAGTACATTTAACAGTTACTGGCAGAACCACTTTCAACACCAAGCTCACAACATAACAGTGTGTTCTACACAACTAAATTCAATAGGTAATCACCTCAAACAAACCTAGCATAGAGGGATGAACCTAGCATAGAGGGATGAAACCTAGCGTAGTGGGCAACACTACTTAGGGTTCTGGTGTTGCAAGCATACCAAGGCCAGCATGATAGGATAGATAACAAGAGGGAAAAAGGGATAAACTCACCCGAGGTCCTCGCTATAGTTAGAAGAGGAAGCAGAATGGCTAGGAATGCACCTACGGCGACACAGGGAGCACCCGGAGGTGCTGCAACCCGTGCCAAGCCGCGAGCACGGCGGCCAAATCCACATGAGCAGCAATAGCGACACCACATGGCCACCAGAGCCACGGAGCAGCACCACAGAGTCGACCGAGTACCAAATCGCCGATGTGTAAGGTTCGCAGCATGGAAAACAAAAAAATTCTATCATGGGAACAACTCTTGAAGATCTAATCTACGATATCGGTGCAACGAGATTGTAGAGAACTAACCCTCGAAGATCCAAAGCGTTTAACGAGATTCAGATCTCGTGGTTGATGTAGTCAATCACTTGCCGATCTCAAGATCGTGTAGAAGATCCTTCTGGCATCATGTTCCGGTAGTGCTTCCGCAGTTGGTCACACATACGGTAGTCGATGAAGACCTTCCTCCCCTTGTTCTAGCACGGCAGCGAAGGTTGTAGATCTCCTTGGAATCCCAACAGCATGATGGTGTGGTGGTGGTGATGGAGGAGGAGGAGATTTTTCTACAGGGCTTCGCCTAAGCCAGAGTAGGGTATGGAGGAGAGAGGGGTGGCGCCGACGGATAGGGTTGAGGTCAGGGCCTAGGGGCGCCCTCACATCTCCTTATATGGGTGGAGGGGCGGCGGACAGGGTTCCCACCCCTGGCTAAGTCCTTACCCAACTCCTCTAGCCAGCGGCCAAGGAAGGGAGAGGGAAAAACTTGTCCCTCAAGTTTTCCTTCTCCTTCCCAAACTAGGATTTGACTTTTTCCAACTAGGATTTGATTTTTTCAAACAAGGGTTTGACCCCTCCTAGTCCTTAGCTGAGTTTTCTTAGGGCATGATGCGGCCAGCCCCATTAGGGCATGATGCATCCCATGTGCCCCTTCCGGGGTGGTGGACCTTCCAGAACATTCTAGAAGATTCCGGTTAAAACATCGAAAATATTTCCGAACCCCAGAAATTGACTTTCCTTATATGAATCTTATTCTCCGGACCATTTCGGATCTCCTCGTGATGTCCTGGATCCAATCCGAGACTCCGAACACCATTCGGTATCCAACTCACATTCCATATCTACTCAAACAACATCGAATCCTTAAGTGTGTCTCCCTATGGTTCGTGAACTATGCAGACATGATTGAGACACCTCTCCGATCAATAACCAATGAAGGGATCTGGAAATCCATACGGATCCCACATATTTCTACAATGACTTTGTGATCGAATAAACCATTTACATACGATACTGATTCCCTTTGTCGCGCGATACTTTACTTATCCCAGGTTTGATCATCGGTATCTCTATACCTAGTTCAACCTTGTTACCGATAAGTACTATTTACTTGTTCTGTGATATGATATCCCTTGTGACCTAGTCACATGCTTGCAAGCAATTTGATGACATTCCACCGAGAGGCCCAGAGTATATGTATCCGTCATATGGATGGGCAAATCCCACTCTTGATCCATGTGCTTCAACACATACTTTTAGAATACCTAATGCCACCTTTATAACCACCCAGTTATAGAAGTGGTGTTCGATATCATCAAAATATCCATCCGGTGATGGTGATTAACATGATCTCATGGTCGAAGGATTAGGTTACTATGTATTTGAAAGATTATAGCAAACAAACTCTAAATGACTTGATCTTATGCTATGCTTACTATAGGAGTGTGTCCATCCCATCATTCTCGTAATGACATGATCTTGTTATTAATAACATCTAATGTCCATGATCAGGAAACCTTGATCATCTATTAATCAACAAGCTAGTTTAACAAGAGGCTTACTAGGGACTCTTTTATGTTTACAAAAGACACAAGTATTAATGTTTCTGGTTAATACAATTATAGCATGGAATGTAAACATTTATTATAAACACAAACATATAATAATAACCATTTTATTATTGCCTCTTGGGCATATCTCCAACATGGTGACCACCATACCCTAGGGTTCGGGGTGGAGGCGGCATGGTCAGGAGAGAGGCCTAGCAATGAATCGAACAGGACCAGTCGACGGAGCGATCACCAATTGCCTCTTCTTGCACCACGGTCATGGCCGGAGAAGCCCAAGGAGGCCGGAATCGCACGACGACGGCGGTGGCAACACATCGCCACTACGAGGGTGAGAGGGAAGAAGACGATAATGCGTGCAAGAGGGAGAGAGAGTACGGGGCCGGTATGGGCTAATACCACTCAAGCATAGTGGGTTTGACCAGCCCAAGTGGGCTGGGTCAGGGCTGGGCTAGCCCAATGGGCTAGGTCCAGGTTCTTAAATAAGCAATTTCAACAATTGTTTAAATACAAAATAAACCTAAAACTAAATAATCTCTAAGAAATGGAATAAAAATCCTAAAAATATATATAATATATCTATGAGTTCATAAAAATATAAGTTACCCAATAAAATTAAGGATTCTATTTTTAATAGAATAAACTTTGGTTAAATATTTTTATAATATAAATTCTTTAAGGAATTTTATAAAAATATATAAAAACCTAAAAATAAATAAAATCTAGTTTAACAATTCTAAATGAGTATAGTATTTTAGAAAAATACTAAATTGGCATTTAGATTATTAATAATAAAATCTTATAAATGGAAATAATTATTCTTAAATAGAATTTTAATAAAATAATGATAAGAGTTTAAATTTAATAAAAGAAATTTTAAGTTCTTAAATTAATATATTATTCCACAAGAATATTAAATATAATATTTAAAAAAATTAGGAATTACCCATTAATAAATTTCTTTTATTAATAAAAGAAATTAAGGATTTAATAAAGTGGGTAAAACACACAAAGAAGAAAACTAATTAATAATGCATTGCATTATTATGCATGTCATTATTGCTTCTTTAAATATTGACCTTACCGGGCAATAATGGTGTTTTGTAGAAATAGAAGCTCAAGGTCGAGTGCAAGCATCCTACTTCACTACCTTGCAGTCAGAAGGCAAGTTCATCACTTGCTCATGTCCTTTGATGAGTTTTATAAAAGTATTTGAAAATTGAGTGTTATCATCTATGTTATAAAGGGAAGAAAGAAAATACTATTTTCTTAAATAAATGAAATGCTATTATCATCCTAAGTGATGGTAAATATAAGTTCGGCAATGGAACTTAGTCTTCCAAATTGCAGTGAGTTTCATAACATAGGAATTAATAACTCATGACCTCAGTGATTCTAGCGCCGTATACTACGCGTTAACCATGAGTTTTGGAATGGGACGGAGAAGTCAGCTGGATCTTCTTCCTTCCATATGTAGGCAAGACGAACTTAACGTGATACTGTGATTCCTTGTGTGGATCCAGTATATTGGTGGGCACCCTTAGGCCCCACGATTTTGGTGTCTAGATTATCTATGAGCAGCTACCCCGGAGGTATAGTTAGACCTTTATGGAGTTTGCGAGGGGCATAACCGGCTTATAGAGTCTTCGGGAACTCATCAGGGTTGTAGCTTGCCCAAAGGGGGCTTAACGAAGATGTAGCTTGGCCCAAAGGATCGTGCAGACATATGGGGTCGCGGAGAAGGATAGTGGTTGGTTTGGATCATCTACTAGGCCCCACATCATGGAATTGTGGACGAGAAAGTATGCCCGGTTATGCAACAAGGATTTGATCTCTCATGGGTAAAGCAACACAACTCTGCAGAGTGTAATAACTGTAACTTGTTACTCCGTGTTCTGGGAAGGAACCACGAACGCGGCAGGAAAGGAACTCCATGAAGTTCTGGTCAACCTGTGAAGGCTGATGGGCATAGTTTTTAATATTAAAATCAACCATTAAAGAATTTTTTATGAAAACTAGATAGTGCCAAGGGCTGATAGTCCGAGGTGGTAGATAGAGAATCAACCTTCCCACCTTGCATATAATAAACTTTCTGGGTAATGCTTTTACTCATCCTTTCCTTTGATCCCCTACTTAGACTCTGAGGAGCCAGAAGACACTCCGATGTACGCTACTGAAGGACAATGGGATGTCTACTACGAGGAACCAGACCTATCCGGAGGAATGGAAGACATGGATTACGTGATACGTTATGGAGTGAAGGGAAACGAGTCCGAGTAGTTGCGTTGTTTAGCTAGTAAACCAAATAAGTCGAGCAGCATAAACTCTATATAATAAGTTGTTGAGCTCAATTTTGGTTATAAGTTTGAAACTTTGATCTTTCACTGCAACTACTTAAATTTGGTTTATATGTTTGAATCACTTGAAATACCAAACTTTTGGTATTGTAATAATAATAATGTGTGTATGTTTGTATTATGGACATGTAATGTTTCTATTGTACCACTCTGAGGGATGTGATATTTGCAGAATGGTGTTCTGTAAATGTTATGTCCACAACTATAGTATACTACACATGAAGTGGTATGCTGGGTCACCACAGTGACCACCATTGCCGCGGTGGCGGTTGGGAAGCCGGGGCGGCGACCACGGAGGGCGGTAGCCTCAGGTTGTCAAATCACACTACAAAAATACCCACCATACCCGATGAATTTTTGGGGCGGCATAAGCAAAAATAACCAGCAATAGTCGAGGTGGATGAGGTTTGGCGGCACCATTTTGGCTCGGGGACACTTATACGCCATGGCACATACGGTAGCGCCAGTTTTGGTGTCGTGGTACATGGACTGGGAAGGCGGCGGTTTTTAACACCTTGCTGTTGGAGATATGCCCTAGAGGCAATAATAAAAGCAGTTATTATTATATCTTTGTGTTTATGATAAATGTTTACATTCATGCTATAATAGTATTAACCGGAAACATTAATACTTGTGTGATTTGTAAACTAAATTAGAGTCCCTGGTAAAGCCTCTTTATAATACTAGCTTGTTGATTAATAGATGATCGTGGTTTCTCGATCATGAACATTGAGATGTTATTAATAACAAGATCATATCATTAGGAGAATGGTATGATGGACATACTCCTATAGATAAGCGTAGCATAAAGATCAAGTCATTTTAATAGTTCGTTTGCTATAAGCTTTCTGATACATAGTAACCTAATTCCTTCGACCATGAGATCATGCTAATCACCATCACCGGAAGGATGCTTTGATGACATCAAACACCACACCGTAACTAGGTCGCTATAAAGGTGGCATTGAGTGTTCGGAAAGTATGGGTTGAGGAACATGGATCAAGAGTGGGATTTGTGCATCCATATGACAGATAGATATACTCTGGGCCCTCTCGGTGGAGTGTCATCCAATTAGCTTGCAAGCATGTGACTGGCTCACAAGGGATCACATATCACGGGAACGAGAAAAGAGTACTTGTCGGTAACGAGGTTGAACTAGGTATGCAGAGATACCGACGATCAAAACCTCGGATAAGTAAACTATCATGAGAAAAAGGGAAATTGGTATCGTATGTAAATGGTTCATTCGATCGCAAAGTAATCGTAGAAATATGTGCGAGCCATATGAATTTCCAGATTCTTCTATTGGTTATTGATTGGAGAAGTGTCTCGGTCATGTCCGCATAATTCACGAACCGTAGGGAGACACACTTAAGGATTCGATGTTGTTGTGTAGTTATGGAATGATGAGTAAGAGACCGAATGTTTTTCGGAGTCTCGGATGGGATCCGGGATATAACGAGGAGATCCGGCATGGTCCGGAGAATAAGATTCATATAAGGAAAGTCCTGTTTCGGAGTTCGGAAATGATTTTGGTGTTTTCACCGGGAATGTTCTAGAAGGGTCTGGAAGGTCTAGCACTCCAGAAGGGGAAGGGTACATTTATGTGTCATGACAATGTGGAATGGTTGCATCATGTACTAGGTCACTTGGCTGGGCAATATGAAGAGAGAAATCAAATTCAAGTTTGAAAGTCAAACGCCAATTTGAAAAGTCAAATCTGAACATTGTTTGGTGGAGGGAGAGTAGGAAACCTACCTAGGGTAGGAATCCCACTCCCTCCACCCTCCGGCCAAGGAGGAGGAGTTGGAGGAGGACTCCCTCCTCCCAAACCGCCTCTCCCCACCTATATAAGGAGGGGTAGGGCGCACCCCTACCCTTCACACCAAAACACTAGATCCTAGGCGCCACCACCTCCAAGTGCTGCCGCCGCCAGGGCCTCCTCCAAGTCGCCGACTTGGGATTCTCCAAGCCCTAGTCGCTGGCCACACCACCTCCCCTTGGTGCCTCTAATCCGTAGATCGCCAAGGCCCTCTCTTACTCCACCATACTCGCTCCAGCTTAGGCGAAGCCCTGCGGGATCTTCCCTCTACTTCCGACACCACACCGTCGTGCTGCCGGAATCACGAGGAGAGAACTACAACCTCCGCTGCCTGCTGGAACAAGGGAGATGAAGGTCTTCATCGAGTACCGAATGTGTGACCGACTGCAGAAGCGCTGCCGGAACGCAGCGCCGGAAGGATCGTCTACGCGATCTTGAGATCAGCAAGTGTACGACTACATCACCCACAAGAATCTGCTCTCGTTAACCGCTTTGGAATCTTCGAGAGTGAGTGCTTCTATCGACTCGTTGCTACAATCTAGTAGATAGATCTTGGCTTGTTTGTGTGCGTGCAGTAGAATTTTTTTGTTTTCCATGCTATGAACCCCTACAGTGGTATCAGAGCCGTGTCTATATGTAGATCTGTTGCACGAGTAGAACACAATGGTCATTATGGGCGGTGGTGCTTTTATTATCAATTGCTTTTTGTGTACTTTGCATCTGCGGTATGATGGGATGAAGCGGCCCGGGCTAACCTTACATGACATCGTTCATGAGACTTGCTCCATGCTCAACATGCAACTTGTATTGCATAAGTGGCTTTTCGGGTGTCTGTCTCTCCCATCATAGTATATATTCAATTTACAACGGACACTTGATAGTTCAAGCATCAACGTTGTGGTTCTTGTTCGTAAGTTAGAACAACACTTATTGAAAGCCCCAAACCACGTAAAATATGCAAAGAAAATTAGAGGCGTCTAACTTTGTTTTGCAGGGGTGTGCTGTGATGTGATATGGCCATGATTGTGATTATATATGATGTATGCAATGTTCCTTATTGTAAGTTGGCAACCGGCAGGATCCATATGGTTGTCCTTTAAATTCCGTAAAGACATGTGTGTCTATTCAAAGTAGTTGTAATAGTTGAAGCTGGTGGACGACAACCATGAAACGGCGCCATTGACCTTGACGCCATACCGGTGATGATGGAGATCATGTTCATGCTTGAAGATGGAGATCGGAAGCACAAGAACAAAGGCCATATCATATCACATATTATGAATTGCATGTGATGTTAATCCTTTATGCATCTTGAATTGCTTAGTTTGCGACGGTAGCATTGTAAGATGATCCCTCAAGCACAAAATTTCAAGTTTTAAAGTGTTCATCCTTAGTAAGCACCGTTGCTAAAGCTCGTTGTTTCAAAGCACCATGTGATGATCGGGTGTGTTAGATGCTGCGAGTGTATACAACGTGAGCAAGCCAGATTTTCTCATGCGGAAGCCAAGGTTTGACCTTGACGAGCCTAGCATGTACAGACATGGTCTCGGAACACGGATCACCGAAAGTTAAAGCATGAGTCATATAGTAGATATGATGAACATGTTGATTGTTCGCCATTGAAGTTACATCATCTCTCGTGATGATCGGTTTTGATGTGGTGGATTTGGTTCGTGTGATCACTAAAACAATTTGAGGGATATTGTTTTGAGTGGTAGTTCACCTAGATTAATTTAACTATTAATTAGAACTCAATTTTTCATAAACTTAGTCTAAACTATTGCAAATATGTTGTAGATCAATGGCGGCCCCTACCATCAATTTTAATGTGTTCCTAGAGAAATAAAAGCTGAAAAACAATGGAAGCAACTTCGCGTATTGGTTCCGCAATTTGAGGATTGTCCTCAATGCTGGTAATTTGACCTATGTGTTGGATGCACCGCTGGGTGACCCGCTTGCAGCTACTACTACCGATGAAGTAAAGAATGTTTACCTCGCTCGGAAGAATCAGTACTCCACAGTTCAGTGTGCTATCTTGTATGGTTTGGAATCGGAGCTTCAGAAAAGGTTTGAGAACCATGACCCACATGATATTGTCCATGAACTCAAAATGATATTTGAGGCTCACGCTGCAGTTGAGAGTTATGAGGCTTCTGAAAAGTTCTTTAACTGCAAGATGGAAGAGGGCAGCTCCGTCAGTGAGCACGTGCTTAAGATGTCTAGGCACGCAAGCAAACTCCAAAGCTTGGGTATAGTGATTCCCAATTCTTTGGGGATTCACCGTGTCCTCCACTCACTGCCACCAAGTTACAAGAACTTTGTGATGAACTACAATATGCAAAACATGGACAAGTCGTTGCCAGAACTCTTCTCCATGTTAAAATCTGCAGAAGTAGTGATCAAGAAAGAGCATCAAGTGTTGTTGGTCAATAAGACCACCAAATGCAAGAAGCAAGGCAAGTCTAAGAAAAAGGGAAACTTCAATAAGGGCAGAAAGAAAGTTACCGCACTAGCGAAGAAGACCAAGGCTAGGCCTAAGCCTGATACTGAGTGCTTTTACTGCAAGGGAAAAGGTCACTGGAAGCGGAATTGCCCAAAGTACTTGGCGGATTTGAAGAACGACAACATCAAGAAGAAAGGTATATCCGATATACATGTTATTGATGTGTATCTCACTAGTACTCGTAGTAGTGCCTGGGTATTTGATACTAGTTCGGTTGCTCATATTTGTAACTCGAAACAGGTACTACAGAATAAACGAAAGCTAGTGAAGAACGAGGTGATGATGTGCGTAGGAAATGGATCAAAGGTTGATGTGATCGCGGTCGGCACGCTACCTCTTCATCTACCATCGGGATTAGTTTTATACTTAAATAATTGTTATTTGGTGCCTGCGTTGAGCATAAACATTATATCTAGATCATGTTTATTGCGAGACGGTTACTTGTTTAAGTCCGAGAATAATGGTTGTTCGATTTATATGAGTAATATGTTTTATGCACATGCACCTTTGATAGATGGTCTATTCTTATTGAATCTCGATTGTGGAAATACACACATTAATAACATTGAAGCTAAATGTTTGAAATTGAGTGATAACTCGACCTATATGTGGCACTGTCGTCTTGGTCATATTGGAGTGAAGCGTATGAAGAAACTCCATTCCGATGGACTTCTTGAATCACTTGATTTCGAATCACTTGAAAGATGCGAAGCATGTCTAATGGGTAAAATGACTAAGACTCCATTTTCTAGTATGATGGAGCGAGCTACGGACTTATTGGAAATCATACATACCGATGTGTGTGGCCCAATGAGTGTAGCATCGCGCGGTGGTTATCGTTATGTTCTTACCTTCACGGATGACTTGAGTAGATATGGGTATATCTATTTCATGAAACATAAGTCTGAAACTTTCGAGAAGTTTAAGGAATTTCAAAGTGAGGTAGAGAATCAACGCAACAAGAAGATTAAATTACTACGATCTGATCGTGGAGGTGAATATCTAAGTTACGAGTTTGGCGAGCATTTGAAGAAATGCAGAATACTTTCACAATTGACACCGCCAGGAACACCACGGCGTAATGGTGTGTCCGAACATCGTAATCGAACTCTCTTAGATATGGTTCGTTCTATGATGTCACTTATATATTTACCGCTATCATTTTGGGGTTATGCATTACAAACAGCCGCATTCACTTTAAATAGGGCACCATCTAAATCTGTTGAAACGACACCGTATGAATTATGGTTTGGAAAGAAACCTAAATTATCGTTTCTTAAAGTTTGGGGTTGCGAAGCTTGTGTAAATAAGTTACAGCCGGACAAGCTTGAACCCAAAGCGAAAAAATGTGTCTTCATAGGATACCCGAAGGAAACTATTGTGTATACCTTCTATCATAGATCCGAGAGCAAAATCTTCGTTGCCAAGAATGGATCCTTTCTAGAGAAGGAGTTTCTCACGAAAGAAGTGACTGGAAGGAAAGTAGAACTCGATGAGTTTTGTAACATCCCAAAAATACTAAACTTGGATCATCAAAATTAGGGTTAACAAAAACTTTTCTAAATAAAAATATGGAAGCATGCATGTGAGTATGTATTTCATTTTGAATTCTTTTGAACCACCTTGTTTGTGTGTTTCTTTGCTTGTAAATGGATTCTTAGGTGAAATAAACATCATCTAAAAAATCCCCACTCTTTTCCCAAAGACAAATAAATCAAAACAAACAAAATAAGGGAATGGTCATTTTGACCAATTTAACTCCCATGCCTACTTTGGCTGTCCCAAACTTTCAGAACTTAACAGAAACTTGTTTGGATCTTTGCACCCCTTGAAAGTACTCCTAACAAAGTATCAAGGCCCACTTTGTGATCATCTAGAAACTTTCAAATGCATGTTTTAAAGGACAGTTTAAAATTGAATCTTTATCATATGGGAAGATCCCACTTTTCCAAAAACCACTCAAACAAGCTCAACTTTCAAAACCCAAGCATCCGCAGACTCACCAACACCTACCTATCACACCCACCAAAAATCTTTTCAAAATTCAAAACTTGAACTCATGCGGCCATTTCATCAAACACCTTGCAGATTCAAATCATCCAAAATAAAAACACTATTGTGAGCAGTGATTGGAGCCTAACTTGTTCCCTCTCTAGCTCACAACAACCTCAGTAGATCATCTAGCAAACTAAACCAAGCACTAGCTTCACTGTAAGCTGGGCAATGCCATTAATGGTGAACAGCCGAAGCTCACCATGCCACCCCAGTGGAGATAGCAAGCTAGGAGGAGATTTAGCCGTGCCAACCTTGTCTGGGAGGGAGCCCACCGTCCACCGCCACTCCATGTCCCAGCCGCGAGCGTTGCCAACCCCTGGACCACACGCACAGACCGTGCCTAGCTCGCCAGCAACCATGCCGAGCATGCGCCAGAGCGCCACGCTCAACCGACGCCCACAGACCGCGCGTCACCCTCGCCGCATGCATACATGATCAAAATCGACCCAGGAGACCGCCGAATTGAGCACACCATCTCACTCCCCTCTCTTCACTGATCATTCCACCCCGTTCCCGGAGCAAGGCGAGCAGCACTTTGCCGGAATTTCACCGGAGCCTGCCGCTGCTGGAGAAGAAGGGGCCAGCGATTGGAGCCGCCCCAAGAGAAGCTGTCGGTACCAGGAGGTTCGTCGTCGTCGACTTCGTCGTTCGCCCGCCTCGCCGACCCTCGCCTGAGCCCCGGTGAGCCCCCAATGACCCCCACCTGCCGCGCTAGGTTTCTGTCTCGCCGGCGTTGCCCAACGTCGATGATGACCCTCAGCCATTAGATTCGAACCAGATCCCACGGCTCACATCGTCCCATACCGCTTTGCACCCCCTCGTCTCACTCACGCGTGGGGCAGCGACTTAACCAGCCCGCGTAAGCGCTGTGCTTAGCAGGCCGGCCCAGTATCGCTTCCCGCGCAGCCCAGTTGTTTGAATTTGGATTCTTCCATTTTCATTCAAACACACTTCTGCACGTAGTTTCAAAAATCAATCCAGCTCGATTCAGTGAACCAAATTGAATCAAACCAATTTTGTTAGAAAGGTCTGGAAATTCTAAATCCAAGACCGTTGGATTCAAGTCATTTGGATCTGTAGATCATCCTTGGTAAAAATAACAAGGCAGAAGCTTTTCTACATTCAAACATTTTTCAAATTTAAACCATGACAGATTTTGAGTTGATTCCAACTCTCAAAAATCACATTTAACCATACCTTTCAGAATATATAAAAATATATAGGTTTACTTACAGAAATAATGACCAAGTAATAAAAGAATGCCACATAGGCATTTCTAGTCACTTATTTAATTAAAATAAAAGGGTAAAACCTTATTAAATTTTGACACCACTTTAAATCACATTCCCATGGACTAAAATATGTGGTGATGACATGTGTCAACATGATCCCATGTTTGGTTTGGAGAATATTAAATCTTAAGTAGTCTTTCAATGAGTAGAAATTACTTTTCTAAAACAAAAATCATTAAGTCAAGTGTCTTAGTCTTGTAATGTTAGTCATGATGCTAGATCATCTATAGAACCCCTTTGTGTGATGATTGAAAGTAGTTAAGTATTGGTTGGTGATTGTGTACCTCGTATTTATTTATAGACGCTAGTACCGACGAAGGATACGAGGAGGAAGGAGGATACTACGAAGAAGAAGCCGAGGAGAACTTCAACCATTGCTCTGCACAAGGCAAGCTTATACTGATATTGTGCAAGCCAATACTTGCAAGCCTAATGCTACGAGTTGATTGTGCAAGCTAACACTTGCAAGATACTTTACTGATGCCAGCAAACCCTTACTTGTTACCATGCCCACTATATGCCCTAAGCATAAGTGATCATATTCAGTTGACAACCCAATCCTAGTTTTACTTGCAAGCTTTCTACTTTATTTCTTTATCAAAGCTTTAACTTAGAATTTACTAAAGTAATTTGTAGATTCTAGGAAGATACTTGAAGGTTGCATAAAGAGCATAAAATTTAGCCTAAGCTAGATAATCTTGATGTCATCCTAAGGCCTAAGATTGAACTTAGTTGAAACTCCACTAGTTTACCACCCCTCATTAGTGCTTACCCCCACTTGTAGATGCTAGTGCTAAGCATAAAACTTGATAAACTTTAGATGGGAATAATTGGTGAAAATGGTTATGAAAACCTTAGAATGATGGATCATTCTACTGAGATGCTTTGACATGTGTTTCTGAACACCAGATGATTCTGGTGATGAAAATGTTGAGGCATGAGCCTTAGCCCTTTATAAAACTGATGGTTGTCTGGATGCGATACCATTCCAATTTTACCGTACAACCACAATACCCGAAGATTGGGTAGGGCTGGACTGGAATCTTATATACCTTAGTATTAGTTCCCTCTCGGCCAAGGTCTGAGCTAAGGCTACCTTGTGAAGATTGTTCACCTGTGCAGTACCCAAGATGACAGTTGGTCATGGTTGGGAGGCCAAACTCACAGGAGAGGTGCTTATACTAGGGCGTGTAATTGAAAATTTAGGATTGATTATCCGCATACTGAGTATGGTGAATTCAGGATTTGTTCCTAACGGATGTATCGAATGTTGTGGTGAAAGTGTACAGTCTCTGCAGAGTGTCAAACTATTCAAATAGCCGCGTCCGCGGTTATGGACAGTTGGAGTGGCCATACTGTTTCCCCCGTCAGATGTTTTCAAAATCACTTGTGAAATGAATTGAGACTTTGACTTGACCACAACAGAGTTGTGATATGAGATACAAGTTCCCACTTAGGTGTTATAAAACTTTAACTAGCTTTCTTCGTTTCTAAACTTAGTAGAGGTAAATCTGGCTTTTTGCAAAACAACCCTAGAGCCTAGTGTCCTATTATCAAAAAACCCCTTCACCTGTTAGTATTAGTTTGTGAGTACTTAAAGAGTACTCATGGCTTTGTCCCTGGCTATTCCTGTGGCCAGACTATGAAGAGGAGTACCTGGAGGATGGACCCCAGGAAGGTTACGACAACTAGGATCATCTCCCATCGTTAGCATTGCCTGTGACCCCGAAGATGGAGCTTCGCCTATGCTACCATTATTATTACGTATTCCGCTGCTTGAAGTTGTATTAAGAACCGGATCATGAGATCCTTATTTGTGTAAGACCTTATGTATGGTTTGTAATGGATGATGTACTGTGGTATCCAATTCTGGTATGTCTAGCAAAAATGGTAATCCTGGGATTGCGATGTATGGCATAACAGGCATCTGGGATTAAAAATCCGGGTGTTGACAAGTTGGTATGAGAGCCATCCTGACCATAGGAGACCCTAGTTAGACTGGACGTTTGAATCAAAAACTTAGTTTCAAAACCAAAAGAAACAAATATTTACAAAAACTTATTCCCATTCTTATCACTTTGATTGTTTCAGAAAAATTCATGTTCCTCAAAAACTTTTGCAAAATACATAAAACTTTGACACACTTGATCACTCTACTAACTTACGCATCCTATATTCTTATAGATGGATGTGAAGTACAGCAAGTTTTATCAGTTGGGGAATGGAGGAGACCTTATCTTTGAGAGGGATTTGGACCAGCTTTCGGAACTTCTGGAGCGTCCGCACCCCGAGTTCTTCGGAGCTCAGCTTAATGATCAACGAGGAGAAGATCTGCAGTGGATAATTGTTGCAAGTCTCCGAGGAAAGATTGAACCTCCCACTGCTGAGGGAATTCAGTTTACCTTAAGAGAGAACAACTGGCTCGATGGACTTGCCAGGGCCATGCAGGAAGCTCTTTCCCGTCTGTGTGGGCAGAGTATCAATCAGATCAAGGGAACCCGCTTTGAGTTTTGCCCAAGGCGTGATGCTAATGGACAACCACTGGAAGCCCCATACCACCCTGAACTGAAGACTCAATTGGACCACCTTAGCTTCATGATGTACGATCGTCAGCAAGAGTTGGATAACTACCATGACTACTCCAACCACAAGTCTGCCATCATCAAGACGAAGGACCAAACCATCGCCATGCTAGCGAAGGATCGCAAGTCTCGCCGCCGTCAGCTCGACAAAAAGGAGCGCATCATTGCCCGTCTTTGCCATCGTATCTCATCTTTGGAGGAGACCATCCACGAGAGAGACATGCAGTTGGAAGAAAGGGAGAATGCCGGAGAGGATCTTCGTGGAGACCCCTACTCCTATCTCAGCGATGATGATGATTTTCTGGAGGATCATGCTATGGATTTCTTCACCGATGAGGATGATTTCGCCTTCATCAATGATGATGAAGATGATGAAGCCACCGATTCCGAGGAGTATTAGCACTTGAGCACTAGCGTAGTGAGTAGTATTCGGTCCCACTGTATCGTAGTTTTCAGAATGGTTCTTAAAACCATCTGTTTTTCTTTGTTGTGGAGTGTGTTTGTATCGTGTGCCTTGAGTGAATGAATGAAAAGCAAGTTCTTAGAAAATCTGAGTCAAACTTTAAAAACTTTTCAATGTCCCAGAACCTTAGAAATTTCCCTCTTTTCTCATGATCTATCTCAATCTTCAGATGCCACGCGGAGGAAGTGGTTCATCCCCGGACCCGATGTTGCAGAACCTGCAAATGTTGGTTTCGGACCGCGAAGCGGAAAGAGCGGAATGTCAAGCCAACCTAGCCACCCTACAACAGATAGCTCAGCTTGCCCACAACAACCAAGGCCACGGAAATCAAGACAACCATGGATCTAAGCTCAAGAACTTCAAGAATACCAACCCACCTGTTTTCACTAAGTCAGAAGATCCCCTAGATGTCGATGATTGGCTGCAGACCATGGAAAATAACCTAGAAGTCGCCGGAGTGGAAGCAAATGAGAAAGTTCTGTTCACCACCCACTATCTAGCCGGACATGCCAGAGCATGGTGGAACAGTGTCCGCGCAATGACCGGAGGCCAGATGATGACCTGGGAGGAATTCAAGGTCAAGTTTAGCAGAACCCATGTGCCGCCGGGTTTAATCAAGAGGATGAGAGACGAGTTTAGAGAATTGAAGCAAGGAAGGATGACTGTAGTAGAATACCGTGACAAATTCTTGTCATTAGCTAGGTATGCCCCGGATGAGATCGACACCGAAGCCAAGAAGAAAGAATGATTCCTGAATGGTCTGCATGATGAGATGCATACTGTGTTAGTCAATATCCCCTTTGCTGATATTGAAGCCCTTGTCGACTCAGCCATCTAGATGGAAGGAAAGATCAACCAAGCCAATGAGAACCGCAAGCGCCACATGATGCATCAGCCAGGAACCCATCAGACCCCAAAGTATCGCCCTAACCCATCTCTAGGATTTGCCCCAAGAACAAACAGACCCCCGATGAACCGTCCGACCTATCCCAACCGTGGAAACCCTAGACCCGGAGGAAATCACAACAACCCCGGCAACCCTAGCAATTTCAACCGTGCCCCACCCAAGTTCAACACCAACAATGCTGCCACCAACACCAACGATGCCCCTAGGACTGGAAGCAATGTTGTGCCTGTAGCAGCAAAGGACAAGTCGCAAGTGACTTGTTATGACTGTGGAAATAAGGGTCACTAATCCAATGAGTGCCCCAACAAGAAGAATGCCACAGCCCCCAATGCCAATTCCCCAGCTCAGAAGCAGCGTCGTGTTTAGCCCGGAAGAAGGTTTGCCCTAGGGAATTCTCTCAACCACAATGGCCGTCTTTTTCTCGTGCATGCTGAAGAAGCTCAGGAAGCGCCAGACGTCGTGCTGGGTATGTTTTCTGTTAATTTAGTACTTGTAAGAGTGTTGTTTGATTCTGGTGCATCGCATTCATTTGTCACCGAAGAATTTGCATGCACTAGTAAGATTCAACCAACCAAACTGAAGCATGTAATGATTGTTCAAATTCCCGGATCAACCACCAAGGCTAGGCAAATTTGCAAAGCCATCCCTATCCGAATCCATGCCATAGATTTTTATGCTAATCTGATAGTACTTGGAACTAAAGGTTTGGAAGTAGTACTAGGAATGGATTGGATGTCCAAACATAAAGGATTGATTGACTGTGCCAAGAAAGCCATAACCATGACCAGTACAGCCGGAATATCAGTCGAGCATATATCTGAAACCTTACCTCGCCAGTTCAAGTGCAACAAGAGTATAGCCCAACCTAACATTGACCAAGTCCGGATAGTCTGTGAATACCCTGATGTATTTCCAGATGTTTTGCCCGGTATGCCCCCAGATCGGGATATCGAGTTTATCATCGAACTAATCACCGGAACAGGACCCATAGCCCAGAGACCATATAGTATGAACCCGTCGAAACTAGATGAAGAAGCAACTGGATGCCATGCTGGAAATTGGATTGATTCAACCAAGTGCGTCACCATGGAGGTCACCTGTCTTATTTGTGGACAAGAAGGATGGAGGTAACCGTTTGTGTACGGATTATCGAAAGTTGAATGATGTCACCATCAAGAACAAATACCCCTTGCCCAAGATAGAAGATTTGTTTGATCAGTTGACCGGTGCCAAAGTGTTTTCTAAGATTGATCTTAGAACTGGCTATCATCAACTCAAAATTCATGCAGAGGATATTCCAAAGACTGCCTTTACCACCAGATATGGATTATACGAGTATACTGTCATGTCTTTTGGATTAACCAATGCCCCCGCTTATTTCATGAATCTCATGAATAAGATTTTTATGGACTTTCTGGATAAGTTTGTCGTTGTTTTCATCGATGACATTCTGATTTATTCCAAATCAGAAGAAGAACATGAGCTACACCTAAGGACCATTCTTGGAACCCTTAGAGAGCATCAGTTGTATGCCAAGTTTAGCAAATGTGAATTCTGGTTACAGGAGGTAGGATTCCTCGGTCACATTGTATCATCCGGAAGAATTTCCGTTGACCCCGCAAAAGTGAAAGATGTAGAAGATTGGCAAGCCCCAACCACTCAAACCCAAGTTCGTGCATTTCTCGGATTGGCGGGATACTACCGCAAGTTCGTAGAAGGATTCTCGAGTATCGCCAGACCCATGACCCAATTGCTGAAGAAGGACAAGAAGTTTGAATGGACGGACAAATGTGAAGCGAGTTTTCAAGAACTCAAGAGAAGATTGATTTCTGCCCCAATCTTGATCATGCCAGATATCACGAAGCCCTTCGATGTGTATTGTGACGCATCCAAGATCGGTCTCGGATGTGTGCTAATGTAAGAAGGCAAAGTTATATCTTATCTATCCCGACAACTGAAGCAACATGAGCAAAATTACCCAACCCATGACCTCGAACTCGCAGTCGTAGTTCTATCCCTGAAGACATGGAGGCATTACCTCATGGGAAACCGTTGTGAGATTTATTCGGATCACAAGAGTCTGAAGTATATATTCACTCAGAAGGAGCTGAATATGAGACAGAGAAGATGGATTGAGCTAATCAAGGATTACGATTTGGACATTCACTATCACCCTGGTAAAGCCAATGTGGTAGCATATGCCCTTAGCAGATTGCCGTGCCGCTTGAACTCCATGATTTTGAAGGAGCAACCAAGTATGCACAAGGAGATGGAAGATTTTCGAATAGAATTAGTAAGTGAAGGATTTTTAGCTAGCATAGAACTCCGGCCCACTTTGATCAGTCAGATCAAAGAGGCGCAGAAGGGAAATGCTAGTATCGACGGAATCAAGCATCGTATTGGTACAGGCAAAGTACCCGGATTCACCGAAGATGAAGAAGGAGTTCTGTGGTACAAAGGACGCCTTTGTGTACCAGCAGATTCTGAGTTGAAAAAAGTTATTTTGAAGGAGGCTCATGATACCCTTTATTCTATCCATCCCGGAGGAACTAAGATGTATCAAGATTTGAAAGAGCAATTTTGGTGGCATAAGATGAAGAGAGAAATCGGAAGCTATATCGCCAAGTGTGATATATGTCAGCGAGTCAAAGCAGGACATCGAAGACCCGCTGGATTGTTGGAACCATTGCGGATTTCGGAATGGAAATGGGATTCCGTTGGAATGGACTTTATCACCGGATTGCCTACTTCTAGTAGGGGAAATGACTCTATCTGGGTCATAGTGGACCGATTGTCCAAAGTCGCCCATTTCTTACCCGTCAAGACCACATATCAGAGCTCGAAGCTAGCGGAGTTATACATTGCTAGGATAGTTAGTTTGCATGGAGTCCCCAAGAACATCGTGTCGGATCGAGGAACTCAGTTTACCTCGAGATTTTGGAAGAAAGTCCAAGAAGGTTTAGGAACCCGCCTAGATTTCAGCACCGCATATCACCCTCAGACCGATGGACAAACGGAGCGAGTAAATCAAATACTCGAAGATATGTTGAGAGCATGTGTGTTAGAATATGGATCCAAGTGGGAAGACTGTCTGCCGTTTGCAGAATTTTCATACAACAACAGTTATCAAGCCAGTTTGCAAATGGCCCCATTTGAATTCATGTACGGAAGGAAGTGTCGCACCCCTTTGAACTGGTCGGAAGTAGGAGAGATTCAGATTTTCGGACCCAACATCCTACGAGAAGCAGAAGAGAAGGTTCACAAGATTCGTGAGCACCTCAAGACAACCCAGTCCAGACAGAAGAGTTACGCCGACAAGAGACGTCGATACCTCGCCTTCAACATAGGAGGTTTTGTTTATCTGAAGGTGTCGCCATTGAAGGGAATGCAGCGTTTCCAACTCAAAGGAAAGTTAGCCCCCAGATATATCTGACCTTTCAAGATTTTGAACCGTCAAGGAGAAGTGTCATATCAATTGGAACTACCCAAAGAGATGTCAGCCGTGCACAATGTGTTCCATATTTCATTACTTCGCAAGTGCCTCGAAGTTCTAGAGAAGACCGAAGTGTTCAAGAACATCGATCATCGGACCATAGAGATCAACGATGACCTAACCTATCCTGAAGTACCCATTCGTATTTTGGAAGAAGATTTCAGAACTACCCGAACCCGAAGCATCAAGTTACTCAAGATTCAGTGGAGCAACCACACAGAAGAGGAAGCTACCTGGGAGCGCGAAGATCACATCAGGACGGAGTTTCCCGATCTCTTCAAATCCTAGGTAATCTTTTTCATCCTTTTTCAAATCCCGGGACGAGATTTTGTTTAAGGGGGGAAGCTTTGTAACATCCCAAAAATACTGAACTTGGATCATCAAACTCTAATCATCAAAATTAGGGTTAACAAAAACTTTTCTAAATAAAATGGAAGCATGCATGTGAGTATGCATTTCATTTTGAATTCTTTTGAACCACCTTGTTTGTGTGTTTCTTTGCTTGTAAATGGATTCTTAGGTGAAATAAACATCATCTAAACAATCCCCACACTTTTCCCAAAGACAAATAAATCAAAACAAACAAAATAAGGGAATGGTCATTTTGACCAATTTAACTCCCATGCCTACTTTGGCTGTCCCAAACTTCTAGAACTTAACAGAAACTTGTTTGCATCTTTTCACCCCTTGATAGTACTCCTAACAAAGTATCAAGGCCCACTTTGTGATCATCCAGAAACTTTCAAATGCATGGTTTAAAGGACAGTTCAAAATTGAATCTTTATCATATGGGAAGATCCCACTTTTCCAAAAACCACTCAAACAAGCTCAACTTTCAAAACCCAAGCATCTGCAGACTCACCAACACCTACCTATCACACCCACCAAAAATCTTTTCAAAATTCAAAACTTGAACTCATGCGGCCATTTCATCAAACACCTTGCAGATTCAAATCATCCAAAATCAAAACACTATTGTGAGCAGTGATTGGAGCCTAACTTGTTCCCTCTCTAGCTCACAACAACCTCAGTAGATCATCTAGAAAACTAAACCAAGCACTAGCTTCACTGTAAGATGGGCAATGCCATTAATGGGAACAGCCGAAGCTTACCATGCCACCCCAGTGGAGACAGCAAGCTAGGAGGAGATTTAGCCGTGCCAACCTTGTATAGGAGGCAGTCCACCGTCCACCGCCACTCCCTGTCCCAGCCGCGAGCGTTGCCAACCCCTGGACCACACGCACAGACCGTGCCCAGTTCGCCAGCAACCATGCCGAGCATGCGCTAGAGCGCCACGCTCGACCGACGCCCACAGACCGCGCTTCGCCCTTGCCGCGTGCATACATGATCGCCACCGACCCAGGAGACCGCCAGACATCGTCGTTCGCCGCCCCATGCCTCACAGCCACCGCTCGCCGTCGAAGACGCCGCCTCTTCCTCGCAGAGAATCGCGTGTTCTAGACCGTTTGCCACCGCCCCTACACGCGCATTAAAGCCATAGAGCATCGCCAGGAGACCACCAAGCGATCACCATCGCCGGCCATGCCTCTAGCCGCCCGTAGCCATGTCGCCACCGTCGCCTGCCCATCCCGTTCGGTCTCGTCGTCGCGACTATAAATAGAGACCACCCCCAGCCGAATTGAGCACACCATCTCACTCCCCTCTCTTCACTGATCATTCCACCCCGTTCCCGGAGCAAGGCGAGCAGCACTTTGCCGGAATTTCACCGGAGCCTGCCGCTGCTGGAGAAGAAGGGGCCAGCGATTGGAGCCGCCCCAAGAGAAGCTGTCGGTACCAGGAGGTTCGTCGTCGTCGACTTCGTCGTTCGCCCGCCTCGCCGACCCTCGCCTGAGCCCCGGTGAGCCCCCAATGACCCCCACCTGCCGCGCTAGGTTTCTGTCTCGCCGGCGTTGCCCAACGTCGATGATGACCCTCAGCCATTAGATTCGAACCAGATCCCACGGCTCACATCGTCCCATACCGCTTTGCACCCCCTCGTCTCACTCACGCGTGGGGCAGCGACTTAACCAGCCCGCGTAAGCGCTGTGCTTAGCAGGCCGGCCCAGTATCGCTTCCCGCGCAGCCCAGTTGTTTGAATTTGGATTCTTCCATTTTCATTCAAACACACTTCTGCACGTAGTTTCAAAAATCAATCCAGCTCGATTCAGTGAACCAAATTGAATCAAACCAATTTTGTTAGAAAGGTCTGGAAATTCTAAATCCAAGACCGTTGGATTCAAGTCATTTGGATCTGTAGATCATCCTTGGTAAAAATAACAAGGCAGAAGCTTTTCTACATTCAAACATTTTTCAAATTTAAACCATGACAGATTTTGAGTTGATTCCAACTCTCAAAAATCACATTTAACCATACCTTTCAGAATATATAAAAATATATAGGTTTACTTACAGAAATAATGACCAAGTAATAAAAGAATGCCACATAGGCATTTCTAGTCACTTATTTAATTAAAATAAAAGGGTAAAACCTTATTAAATTTTGACACCACTTTAAATCACATTCCCATGGACTAAAATATGTGGTGATGACATGTGTCAACATGATCCCATGTTTGGTTTGGAGAATATTAAATCTTAAGTAGTCTTTCAATGAGTAGAAATTACTTTTCTAAAACAAAAATCATTAAGTCAAGTGTCTTAGTCTTGTAATGTTAGTCATGATGCTAGATCATCTATAGAACCCCTTTGTGTGATGATTGAAAGTAGTTAAGTATTGGTTGGTGATTGTGTACCTCGTATTTATTTATAGACGCTAGTACCGACGAAGGATACGAGGAGGAAGGAGGATACTACGAAGAAGAAGCCGAGGAGAACTTCAACCATTGCTCTGCACAAGGCAAGCTTATACTGATATTGTGCAAGCCAATACTTGCAAGCCTAATGCTACGAGTTGATTGTGCAAGCTAACACTTGCAAGATACTTTACTGATGCCAGCAAACCCTTACTTGTTACCATGCCCACTATATGCCCTAAGCATAAGTGATCATATTCAGTTGACAACCCAATCCTAGTTTTACTTGCAAGCTTTCTACTTTATTTCTTTATCAAAGCTTTAACTTAGAATTTACTAAAGTAACTTGTAGATTCTAGGAAGATACTTGAAGGTTGCATAAAGAGCATAAAATTTAGCCTAAGCTAGATAATCTTGATGTCATCCTAAGGCCTAAGATTGAACTTAGTTGAAACTCCACTAGTTTACCACCCCTCATTAGTGCTTACCCCCACTTGTAGATGCTAGTGCTAAGCATAAAACTTGATAAACTTTAGATGGGAATAATTGGTGAAAATGGTTATGAAAACCTTAGAATGATGGATCATTCTACTGAGATGCTTTGACATGTGTTTCTGAACACCAGATGATTCTGGTGATGAAAATGTTGAGGCATGAGCCTTAGCCCTTTATAAAACTGATGGTTGTCTGGATGCGATACCATTCCAATTTTACCGTACAACCACAATACCCGAAGATTGGGTAGGGCTGGACTGGAATCTTATATACCTTAGTATTAGTTCCCTCTCGGCCAAGGTCTGAGCTAAGGCTACCTTGTGAAGATTGTTCACCTGTGCAGTACCCAAGATGACAGTTGGTCATGGTTGGGAGGCCAAACTCACAGGAGAGGTGCTTATACTAGGGCGTGTAATTGAAAATTTAGGATTGATTATCCGCATACTGAGTATGGTGAATTCAGGATTTGTTCCTAACGGATGTATCGAATGTTGTGGTGAAAGTGTACAGTCTCTGCAGAGTGTCAAACTATTCAAATAGCCGTGTCCGCGGTTATAGACAGTTGGAGTGGCCATACTGTTTCCCCCGTCAGATGTTTTCAAAATCACTTGTGAAATGAATTGAGACTTTGACTTGACCACAACAGAGTTGTGATATGAGATACAAGTTCCCACTTAGGTGTTATAAAACTTTAACTAGCTTTCTTCGTTTCTAAACTTAGTAGAGGTAAATCTGGCTTTTTGCAAAACAACCCTAGAGCCTAGTGTCCTATTATCAAAAACCCCTTCACCTGTTAGTATTAGTTTGCGAGTACTTAAAGAGTACTCATGGCTTTGTCCCTGGCTATTCCCGTGGCCAGACTATGAAGAGGAGTACCTGAAGGATGGACCCCAGGAAGGTTACGATAACTAGGATCATCTCCCATCGTCAGCATTACCTGTGACCCCGAAGATGGAGCTTCGCCTACGCTACCGTTATTATTACGTATTACGCTGCTTGAAGTTGTATTAAGAACCGGATCATGAGATCCTTATTTGTGTAAGACCTTACGTATGTTTTGTAATGGATGATGTACTGTGGTATCCAATTCTGTTATGTCTCGCAAAAATGGTAATCCTGGGATTGCGATGTATGGCATAACAGGCATCTGGGATTAAAAATACGGGTTTTGACAAGGTTGATGAACCTTCTCTCGAACTTGCGAGTAGCGCAGCAACGGAAGTAGTTCCTGTGGCGCCTGCACCATTAAGAGAGGAAGCTAATGATGTTTATCATGAAACTTCGGTTGAAGTTACTACAGAACCTCGCAGGTCAACGAGAACTCGTACCACTCCTGATTGGTATGATCCCGTTATGAGTGTCATGTTGATGGACAACACCGATGACCCTGCGACGTATGAGGAAGCGATGATGAGCCTAGATTCCAATAAATGGCAAGAGTCCATGAAATCCGAGATTGGATCCATGTACGAAAACCAAGTATGGACTCTGGTGGACTTACCGGATGGCCGGAAGGCTGTCGAGAACAAATGGATTTTCAAGAAGAAAACAGATGATGATGGTAATGTTACTGTCTATAAAGCTCGACTTGTCGCAAAAGGGTTTCGACAAATTCAAGGAGTTGACTACGATGAGACTTTCTCACCAGTAGCGAAGCTAAAGTCTGTGAGGATTATGTTATCAATCGCTGCATATTATGATTATGAGATATGGCAGATGGATGTCAAAACGGCGTTCCTCAATGGAGACATTGATGAAGAGTTGTATATGATGCAACCCAAAGTTTTTGTCGATCCTAAAGATGCTAACAAGGTATGCAAACTTCAACGGTCCATATATGGATTGAAGCAAGCATCCCGAAGTTGGAATCAACGTTTTGATAAGGTAATCAAAAGCTTTGGTTTTATACAAACTTATGGAGAAGCTTGTATTTACAAGAAAGTGAGTGGGAGCTCTGTAGCATTCTTAATACTATATGTAGATGACATGTTGTTGATTGGGAATTATGTAGACCTTCTTAATAGTGTCAAGGATTATTTGAATAATAGTTTTTCAATGAAAGATCTTGGCAAAGTAGCTTACATATTAGGCATAAAGATTTATAGAGATAGATCGAGACGCCTAATATCATTGTCACAAAGTACATATTTGGACAAAGTTCTAAAGAGGTTTGGAATGGAAGATAGCAAGAAAGGGTTCTTGCCCATGTTGCCCAATACGACCTTGAGTAAAACTCAAAGTCCTGCAACGACAGAAGATAGAGAAAGGATGAGTAAGACTCCCTATGCCTCAGCCATAGGATCTCTAATGTATGCCATGCTATGTACTAGACCCGACATTGCATATGCTGTTAGTTTGACTAGAAGATATCAAAGTGATCCAGGAGTGGATCATTGGACAGCGGTCAAAAACATCCTTAAGTACTTGAGAAGAACTAAGGATATGGTTATTTCTTATGGAGGTGATGAACAGCTCGTTGTTAATGGTTACACCGATGCTAGTTGGAACACCGATCCGGATGATTCTAAATCTCAATCTGGATACGTATTTACTTTGAATGGTGCAGCAGTTAGCTGGAGGAGTGCAAAGCAAAGCATTGTGGCGAGATCTTCAACTGAATTCGAATACATAGCTGCTTCGGAGGCTTCACAAGAGGCGATATGGATGAAGGAGTTCATTACAGATCTCGGTGTGGTTCCAAGTGCGCTGGACCCAATGTGTATCTACTGTGATAACATGGGCGCCATAGCCACTGCGCAAGAACCAAGGTCACACAAGAAGCTGAAGCACATCAAGCTACGTTTTCACGCTATTCGAGAACATGTCCAAGATGGTGACATAAAGATTTGCAAAGTACACACAGATCTAATGTGGCGGATCCGTTGACTAAACCTCTCCCGAGGGCAAAACATGACCAGCACCAAACCGCCATGGGTGTTCGGTATATTACCATGTAATCTAGATTAGTTGACTCTAGTGCAAGTGGGAGACTGTTGGAGATATGCCCTAGAGGCAATAATAAAAGTAGTTATGATTATATCTTTGTGTCTATGATAAATGTTTACATTCATACTATAATATTATTAACCGGAAACATTAATACTTGTGTGATTTGTAAACTAAATTAGAGTCCCTGGTAAAGCCTATTTATAATACTAGCTTGTTGATTAATAGATGATCGTGGTTTCTCGATCATGAACATTGAGATGTTATTAATAACAAGATCATATCATTAGGAGAATGGTATGATAGACATACTCCTATAGATAAGCGTAGCATAAAGATCAAGTCATTTTAATAGTTCGTTCGACCATGAGATCATGCTAATCACCATCACCGGAAGGATGCTTTGATGACATCAAACACCACACCGTAACTGGGTGGCTATAAAGGTGGCATTGAGTGTTCGGAAAGTAAGGTTTGAGGCACATGGATCAAGAGTGGGATTTGTCCATCCATATGACGGATAGATATACTCTGTACCCTCTCGGTGGAGTGTCATCCAATTATCTTGCAATGATGTGACTGGCTCACAAGGGATCACATATCACGGGAACGAGAAAAGAGTACTTATCGGTAACGAGGTTGAACTAGGTATCCAGAGATACCGACGATCAAAACCTCAGATAAGTAAACTATCGTGAGGCAAAGGGAAATTGGTATCGTATGTAAATGGTTCATTCGATCGCAAAGTAATCGTAGAAATATGTGGGAGCCATATGAATTTCCAGATTCCTCTATTGGTTATTGATTGGAGAAGTGTCTCGGTCATGTCCGCATATTTCACGAACCGTAGGGAGACACACTTAAGGATTCGATGTTGTTGTGTAGTTATAGAATGATGAGTAAGAGACCGAATGTTGTTCGGAGTCTCGGATGGGATCCGGGATATAACTAGGAGATCCGGAATGGTCTGGAGAATAAGATTCATATAAGGAAAGTCCTGTTTCGGAGTTCAGAAATGATTTCGGTGTTTTCACCGGGAATGTTCTAGAAGGGTCTGGAAGGTCCGGTACTCCGGAAGGGGATGGGTACATTTATGTGTCATGAAAATGTGGAATGGTTGCATCATGTACTAGGTCACTTGGCTGGGCAATATGAAGAGAGAAATCAAATTCAAGTTTGAAATTCAAACGCCAATTTGAAAAGTCAAATCCGAACATTGCTTGGTGGAGGGAGAGTAGGAAACCTACCTAGGGTAGGAATCCCACTCCCTCCACCCGCCGGCCAAGGAGGAGGAGTTGGAGGAGGACTCCCTCCTCCCAAACCGCCTCTCCCCACCTATATAAGGAGGGGTAGGGCGCACCCTACCCCTCACACCAAAACCCTAGCTCCTAGGCGCCACCACCTCCAAGTGCTGCTGTCGCCGCCAGGGCCTCCTCCAAGTCGCTGACTTGGGCTTCTCCAAGCCCTAGTCGCCGGCCACACTACCTACCCTTGGTGCCTCTAATCCGTAGATCGCCAAGGCCCTCTCTTACTCCACCATACTCGCTTCGGCTTAGGCAAAGCCCTGCGGGATCTTCCCTCTACTTCCGACACCACGCCGTCGTGCTGCCGGAATCACGAGGAGAGAACTACAACCTCCGCTGCCTGCTGGAACAAGGGAGATGAAGGTCTTCATCGAGTATCGAACGTGTGATCGACTGCGGAAGTGCTGCCGGAACGCAGCGTCAGAAGGATCGTCTACGCGATCTTGAGATCAGCAAGTGTACGACTACATCACCCACGAGAATCTGCTCTCGTTAACCGCTTTGTAATCTTCGAGGGTGAGTGCTTCTATCGACCCATTGCTACAATCTAGTAGATAGATCTTGCCTTGTTGTGTGCATGCGGTAGAATTTTTTATTTTCCATGCTACGAACCCCTACACTTGCTTGGCCAACCGAGGAATTTCTAATATCCGCTGCCTATTTCAAGTGCCATTAACTGTTGATATCCGCTGGAGAATGGTCAATCACTATGCGCTAACTGGTTAGGCTTGTCTGGCTGACAGGTGCAGACCACCACTGCTTACCCGAGCTGCCGGAGACCGACGTATGGGTTCTATAAACCAATTCGGCCCACGTTACTGAGCGCACGTGTTATACATCCCATAAAGAAAACACTACATCTCACCAACGTCCCGCTCCGTTTCCTATATAATACAGGGAGTCCTTAGTACCCACTCTCTTAACTCCTCTCTCCGTCCGCACCCACTCTCTCGTCAAGGCAAACCCTAGATCTAAACATACTTTCCAAAAATATCCTAAGATCTCACAAACTCCCATCGCTACTACTGTCGGTCCTCCCAAAAATGGTGATGCCTCGCAAGCTCTGCCAATCCGACCTAGCCTTCGCGTTGGAGTCCTCTGAGCCTAAGGTTCTTTCTTAATGGATCTGTCGTTGAATCTTGTTCTTTCTCTAATCGATTTACTATTGGATCTTGTTTTTTCTCTAATCGATCTGTTGTTGTATCATGTTCTTTATGTAATCGATCTGCTGTTGCATCATGTTCTTTCTCTAATTGATATGCTATCTCTTTCGGATCCACGACAACACGGTCAGCGTAGCTCGTGCGAAGGATTACAGACAAGGCTCTATCGCCGTCGCCGCCATGAAAGCATCATCGTTGGAGGATGGTGGCCCTGTTGTTGCGTCTGTTACGATAGGGTGTTAGCAGAATAGAGAGGCACTCAAGATTAGATTAGGTAAGTTTTCTCCACTTTTCCTTAAGATAAGTGGAAGAATTAGGTTAGTTTTAGCTAGTTTTTATTTCTTTATTTTCATAATTTGCTTGTTAGAAGAAGTGGTTGAAGTGTAATGTGATGTAATAAATATCCTCTCAATAAAATTGATTTTTTGATTTGAATGCAATTAGATCCCTAAATTAATGACCGTAAACTGCTTACTTTGATTAATGGTATTATAATTAATTAACTAGATTGGTGATGTTGTACAAAACACGACATTCGCAATACGAGACACGGTACTAAAGTTTCGCCGTCTTAAGTAATGTAACGAGGCACATCCACTGACGTGCCGCGAAAGCGCTAGTTCGGCCGATCACGTTGTGCCGAGCCAAAAAACCACCATCGTTGCACAATCCCCAACGCAGTTTATCTCTGGCAGCTTTTTGTTGTGGAGCCAACACGAGCGCGATGACTAAGGTTGTGCCTCGGCGTCTATAAGCGCCAGGGCCTGAGCTCCATGTTGTAGTGTTAGTCGTCCATGGGGCTGGGTGCGATGCGTTCGTCGTGGAGTGAGGTGTTGAGGCTTATGCAGTGTGTGTTCGAAGGTGGGTGGTCGGCAGTGAAGCACTTATGTGTGTCTAGCTATGCTCTGGAGGTTTGGGCCCATGGGGGCTTGGAAGAGGAGGCGGTGCGGCCGGAAAAAGCATGCACTGGCTCCGGTTCAGCACCAACTATGATGACGCATTTTCGTGTCGTTCTCCTTCTTGACGGCTTCATCGAGGATCTCTGCTCCTCCCCGACGCAAGGGTCATGAGATCTCTAGGTGAGAACCCAATCTCCTTTGTAGTGGGCAGTGGCATAGTAGCTACATTGTTGAAGGCATCGTCTTGGAGCATATGACCCTTTGCTTTGCATTTCTGGCTATTGCGCAGAGTTGCTTCGTCGGCGTGAGAAGAGGTTGCTGGGGCGGCGGCTCCGAACGATGGATGTACGCCGAGGCAGTGGCCTCGGGATGCGATGCAGTGATGGCCGAATGGGGATTTGGTCGTGACTTTTATCGCAAAGGTGGCGACTTAGTGCTTCGAGGGTGGCAAGGTCGTCGGCTCGGCCGATGCGGTTTCAGGAGTCGTTCGGCTGGCAAGCCGGGGCGGTGGCCCTGAAAGTTGGTACAATAGTTGCGGTGTGCGGGCGGCTGTGTTGGGTGGCTAGGGTTATCGCCGGTTGAGTCGTATGGCGTTGTGGCTCGCGTGCGAGTAGGGGATGTCAGGACGGCGGCCTCGTAGACAGGCCGTGCGTTTGAGGCGCGATAGTGGCCTAGTGTCGCAAGGGTGGCGGATGTCTGTTATTTCTGCTCCCTGTTTCCCTCATAAACAAGGCTGTGTTAAGGATTTCGATCCGCCTTTTTCTTACAAGAGTGACCATTTTTTTCTTTGCCAGAGCTCCTAGCCCTCTGACCAAGTTTCGTCAAAAGAAAAAAAAGCCATGAGCACACTTGTTTGACCGATTAAGATCTGCTGATCTGTTTAATAATCCCAGATCTGTATAGATTAGTGCCATACATAGATTCACCACAACCTATATATATACGGCTATATATGCAAGTATGCATGGATCGCTCACTCGACCACGACGCGGCACGCCTAAACTGAACTACTAAACCGGCGACGCACTCGTAGCTTTCTTTGGGCTCTCATCGAGGCAGACCTCGCCGGCGCCGGCGTGGTCGTCGTCTGACTTCTTGAACCTGTACCACCGCGCACACGCTACGAAGTAGACGAGGTTGACGGCGGCGATGGCGGCGGTGACGAGGTAGAACAGGTCCACCCTGCCCTCGTCCAGGTCCTGCGCCAGCCAGCCCGTGGTCCGGTGCACCACCGTCACCATGAACCCGCTGGCGTAGGCTGCCAGCGCCCACCCCAGGAAGTAGAGAGCTCCGGCGACGCTCCGCATGTGCTCTGGGAATTGCCGGTAGTAGAACTCCGTCTGCGCAATGGCGCCGAACGCCTCTGACAGCCCCGCCAGCGCCTGCTGCGGTACCAGCCAGAAGCACGACATCATCGGCGATCCCGGACCGATCCGGCGGCGACGGCGCTCCACCGCCGCCGCCACGAGCATCGTGACGACCGAGAGCGCCAGCCCGATGCCAATCCGCTGGAGAAGGGTGATGCCGCCCTCGCGCTTAGTGATCCGGCGGAGCAACGGCACTAGGAGGCGGTCGTACACCGGGATCCAGAGAGTTAGAGCCAGCATCTGGAAGACGACGAAGGAGCCCTGTGGGATCTCGAAGCTGCTCTTGGCGGAGATACGGCGGTCGGTCTGCGCCGCCTGGAGGACGACGTAGGTGCCAAGCTGGGTCACCACCACGAAGTACACCATCCCTGCCGACCATACTGGGATGATTCGCGCTAGGCACTTCACTTCCTCCACTTGCTGCACTGTGCACAACCTCCACGGGTCTGTCGACGTCTCCCCGTCGGCGCATAGAGTGTCCTCGGAGGTACGCATGGCGGCCTTATCGAGGCATGGAAACTGGTCGGTGTAGGCCAGCTTGGAGACGAGCTTGCTCTTGTGTGGCGGGTCGAACAATAGTGTGTTTGCTCCGGTGCCACCATCTCGTCGCCGGAGTTGGCGCTTGCGGGCCGCGGCGACGAAGACCTGGGCGAAGCTGGTGAAGGGGCTGCCCTCAGGTCGGACACGGACGTAGAGGCGCGTACCCATGAAGAAGACGGCGCATGAGAGTCCCATGAGCACGGCCGGGATGGCGAGGCCGAGAGCCCAGTTGACGTTGCTCTGGAGGTAGATGATGACGGTGCCCGACACCATCATGGACACGGTGAAGGTGAAGTAGTACCAGTTGAAGAAGCTGGCGATGCCGCGACGGCCATCAGCAGTGCCCGGGTTGAACTGGTCGGCCCCGAACGCCAGGTTGCACGGCCGGATGCCGCCTGCTCCGATGACGAGGAAGAAGAAGGAGGCGAGCACCACCGCCATCTGGCCGCCCGAGGGGCCCTGGCATTGCTCGCCTGCTTTGGGGTTGCAGGTTGGAGGGTGGAGGGTGGGGAACGCGGCTGTGAGGGTGAGGATGACCATGCCGATGAAGGAGCAGATGGTGGCGGCGGCGATGGTAGGGTAGCGGCCGAGGTAGGTGTCGCTGACGAAGGCGCCGGCGACGGTGGCCAGGTTGCTGGTGCCGTTGAATACGTTGAGGAGGGTGGCGGCGCTCACGCTCTCCATGTGGTACACTGTCGTCAGGTACACCAGCATGTTCGACAACGTCCCGATCGTTCCAAGCTTCTCGAATGTCTCGTTCCCTACAACAACAAATTTAAGTTCATTTCACTTCAATGTTTTCGCCAATTCAACTAATTGTTTCTTGGGAAAAAAATTGGAAATGTTATTGTCTTTGTCACATGCTAGTTTCTAAAGATCAAACAATTTACCGATAAATAACATGCTTTGCTTCTAATGAGAAATAGCAAGCAGGTAAAATTCCTATTCGTGTATGCAATACTAGCACCTCCTTTCCGGATTTCATGACTTCCAACAGAAGGTGCAATCAAACTTCCACATATTTGGCCACTAATTTATTCATGTTAGGGAAAAACTACACCATTAGTTTTCATGAAAAATATTTACGACTTATATTTTTATTAGTACGTTTTTTTACAAAGTTTAAAAGTCAAATTAAAAGTCGCTCGGTTGGAAACATGCAGAGTCTAAGATGTCTATTTTGGAACCCAAAGAGTAACCCAAAACCAGACCCCATCGTTGCCAAAGAAGATAGTTGCAACTATATAAAGTATCATTTCCTTTTCTAAAGGAGGTTAGACCACCACGTATAAAGATAAAAAGAGAAGAAAAATCTTGCTCAAGGAAAAAACGGAGAAGGAAACAAAAAATTGTTGGCAGTAGCTAGTGATGAGTTGTCTAGGAAGTTCCCTTAGCTTTTAGGCCTTGTTTGGCAGCCCGGTTTTTGATTGGATTCACGTGTATTTTACCAGCCCAATACATTACACGAAAATACACTCCACATCCCAATTGGCAGCCCGGTTTGCACTCGTGTAAGCCCGAGTATAACCCTAGATACCCGTCGGGTTGACGAGTATTTGAGACGCGAGGTGGGGGTCGCGTTTTATCCGCTCGCGGCGGCAGAAGAGTGAGCTCCCACGGCGGAGCAGCCTACCGCCGCTCGATCCTGGCTATGTATCTTCTTCACCGCCGTCGTATCCTCTTCGTCTTCACCTCCGACGTTGTCTCCGCTTCTCCGGCAGCTCCGTTGGACCTACCGCCGTCTCCGCTTCCCCGTCGCCCCCACCGCCGTCTCCGCTTCGCCGTCGCCTCGCCGCCATCACCGCTTCCCCGGCAGTTCCGTTTGACGTAGGAACGTTGCCGTTCTCAAAGGTACGTGGTGTTCCGACCCCATTAGTTGGACTAAGGTTCTTGATTGTTTATGTGTTGTTGGCTGCGCCATGGATGCACAAATTATTTGATTAGGTTCGGTTCTTGATTAGTTATGATTGTTGGCTGCGATGTGACATCTAATCATGATTTGGTCAACTAGTTCTGAGTTTTGGACCACGATGTGACATCTAACCAGCTACCCAATGTACCAGCTTCAGGAGTTGATTGGTTCTAATTCTGAACCACGATTAGCTAGTAATTTTTTAATTTGGATGTGTGTTGATTGTTGGCAATTAGCAGCAGCTTATTTTCTGTTTACAAAATACCTTCGATGGATGATATGCAAAAGAACCTGGGTCAAGATTCGTGCATTGCTGTGATGTTTCCTCCTGATGTAGTCCTAAATTCAGTCTGCCTCGCTGAATCATTGAGCTAATCGGTAGGTGTGGGTGCGTAATGAACCTAGACTAGAGTCCTGAGAAACTAGTCATGCGAGTTTCCACTAGCAATTTGGTTGTGAGATAAGATCAGCTTTACTCCAGAGTTTAGATGGTTGGTCAGCTCTGTTTTAGACGGACTCACATGTGTGAAGAAGAGGTGTGTAATGTGGCCAGAACGCCAGTAACTCTTTTGCCTGATTCCTGCATAACTCGTAGCTAGTTTACCATGGTCCGCCTGATGTTTTCGCCCTGGGTGAGCAGCAGACTTCTTTCAAACCTAACCCAACATAACTCTAGGACATTCTCGACTGAACCGGTGGTTGGCCGATCAGCTCATAAGAAACATAGCCATCCAGTCTAGTTTTTGTTAGGAGATAGAAGTATGTCCAAGATATGTGCTAAGCCATGAATTTAATTAGTACCATGCATGTGAAGATGTTCCTGTCTGCTAAAGAACTGAAGATGTTCCTGTCTGCTAAAGAACTGAAGTTCTTAATGGAAGATGAGAATGTGTAGTAATTAGGGGTGTTAACGGTTTGGCTTGACACCGTGAAACCGTCCTATACAACCTTTTGTACTTTCAAAAATGATATGGTTATTTGAAATTATTAATCTGAAATTACTAGTGACTTAATCTGAAATTAACAGCGACTTGTTAATCTAAAAGCTGGAAGATGCTCAATCTTTCTTTGCTCAGCATGGCAAGGTATGTTATTTGTATAGCCTTGAATAAAAAACCTGACAGGATAAGCTAAAACACATAATGCTTGTTACTTCAAGGTTCAGTAATAGATAGCATCTAGCCAGATGGGGAACATCACTATAACTGCATGAATCCTGTAATGTAAATTCATTACTTTAATCCTTAAAAAGCATGCTTCATTACTACAAAAGTATCTCAAATCCTGTAATGTTCTGGAGTCTCATTTAACTGTCTTTGATTGTTATACATTTGGCTTTCCATTTCTATATGCAGAATAAGGTGAGCTATATGCGATGTTGCAGGTGGAGCCTAGTTGACACGGCTGATGATCCCGGCGCCGAGGAGGCGGACAGGGGCGCTGGTCAAACTCATCGTTGCAGCAGCGATGGTGAGGACCGCCACCTCCTCCTCGTCCTTAGTCTTGCTGGAGCGGAGCGGCAGACGGCGGCAGCGCGACGAGGCTTTTCTGCGCGGGCCCGAGCACCTCGAGGCTGGCGCACTCGAGGACATACACGGAGGTGCTGGAGCGGGCAGACGGAAAGGAAAGGCGGCGGAGGTAGCAACCTAGCTCATCGCGGGGGACAGCACGAGCGGATCCTCGTCGACCTCCTCCTCGCCCCCGCAGCCCCCGCGGAGTTCCGGGTCGAGGGGGTGGTGATGGTGGAGGTGCGACAAGCTATGACTCCAGCAAGGACGAGGATGGAGAGCTCCATCAAGAATTTGGAGTTTTTAATGGAGGGCCACGTTGGAGAAGAACTGAACCAGTGAGTACGTTTTTGCAAAATTAGGGATGTAGTAGAGCCGCGCCCGTTAATTCGGATCGGAGGGAGTATGATTTCAGTTGCCACTTGCTCGATTTCTTGTGAGCATAAATCTATGATGAATGGGCAGTATGCTGCAACATATTTTTGCTTTTACCAAGCAGTTGATAAACAGAATGGCAAAAAGTTTTAATTTTTTTACTTCACTCTGCAGCATGTCATTTGCTCTCAGCTGGTGTCTAAATGCAATTTCCTGTGTGCCAAGTGATGGGATTGGGTGGAGAGTATTGTCGTGTAAGAGTATTGGGCGGGAGAGGGGAATTGGGTGATGGAAGTGTATTCACCTAAAACCCGGTGGTTTATACACTACAAAACACGATAATCCACTGCTGCCAAACAAGGCCTTAGGTGTAGATTTTTCCTAGATAATGCATGGAAGAGCTAGCTAGCGTGCAGCTCTCCCGGCCACTACCCCTTTTCTCTTGTAGATAAAACCTCAGTGTCAATCGATGCTGTTAAATGTTGTAAAACCTCTATTTTGTAAACATGCGTAGTTTTGGTAGGCATGCATAACCCATTGCAAAAATAGGAAAAATTCTTTTCGAAAAAAAGGAGAAGAGATAACAACTGTAAGACTGGTCAAGAAAAGTGGGAGGTATACATGGCAATATGCACGTAACAGCTTTTTTGTGGACACATGGCCTGCTGTTTTGCTTTTTTGTACTTCTTCAGGTCTATATTAACCTTAACTTTGTCTAGATTACGCGTTAAGTATTTAGGCTAGATACACTTATTGTGAAGGTCTAAGGCGGAGAAAGTACAATTATTGGTATGACCGGAGGAAGTACAATTATTGTGACTAAGCTACATGTCACTACTACGCATCATCGTCATAGTGAAGAGCAAGGTGCCGGGGGCACATGCATGACTACATGTCCTGGCATGCATATGCAGGCAGCTAGCAAACTGAATTATTGTCCGTTACTTTTTGCTTTTTTTTTGTTTAGGCCACATGTAGAGTTTGTTGAGAATTGATATCCAGTGCAAGAAATCAATAGCAGTTCTCAGCAGAACTAGACATGATGGGTGTTTCTATGCGGACATACTAATGCTAATGAGTTGCAGTGTGCATTACAGCTCGTTGCGAGGTAAAGCTGAACACAACTATACAAGTCGTCCATCCTATTAAAAAAAATTAAATAACTTTGGCCAGCCTATGACGTTGCTCTTTTTGTATATATATTAATACGTGCTCTGCATGGTTCGAAAAATAAACTGTTTATAAGAAAAATAAACTGCATGGTTGGAAGAGAGAGCAAAAGAGTTGGTCGCTCACCTATGACGTATGGCATGGCCTTCCATCCACGGTAGTTTTGGACGGGCTGGCCACCGCCGGATTCGTCATCCTCCTCGGGGGAGAAGGCGGTCTTCACCGTCGTCTTCTCCTCCATGCCGGCCTTGCGCTCCTGCTCCTCTTCCCGCTGCTGCTGCTGCCCAGGCTTCACGGTGTCCATGTCTCGCTTCCTGCTAGCAACCACTGCACTAACTAAGCAGCTGGCCACTCACATAAGACTGAGACGACAGATACTAGTCAGCTAGGTAGGTAGTGTGGGTGGTGCTGCAGCGCTTCAGAGTAGGAACCAGATGGGAAGAGTGCAGGCGTATAAATAGGCCAGTACTATAGGATCTTGCTTCCAAGATACTCAGCTAGCGAACAGCTCGAGTGAGAGAGACGGCAGGCACACAGAAGAAGAAGAAGCAAGCCAAATTGAACGGTTTCTCTCTCTCTCTCTCTCTCAATGAAACCTGCAGCTAGCCTACTGTATGTGTAAAGACGACAGATATTGCGGAAAGCAACATCTGCCGATCAAACGCTGGTTTTGCGAAGCAAATAATTGAGGAGAGCTTTCCGTTTTGGCTTTTGAGATATCAACGCCGGTCAGACCCAGTACACGTATGTATGTATGTAAGTGTGTGAAAGGAAGAGGAGCAGCAGAACCACACGTACAGTCGATGGATCCACGAACGAAACCAATCATGCACATGGCTAAAGGAGTAGTAGGCTTGGGGCAGTTGCCTGTCTATATTTTGTGAAGCTTCCATCCACTATGATGTGCATGACTCACCAGTCACCACACTGGTTTGCACTGCTCATTATTGTCCTGCCTAAGAGCGTTTCCACATCGAAATCCGGACCTAAATAGCGTCGGACGAAAGTAGTTTTCGGCCTGGGAATGCCCATTTCTCCACTGGCGTTCCTAGGACGAGTTCCCATGTCGGCATTTTTTCGTCCAAATTTGGCTCAAACTCGACCAGTTTTTGGCATAGTTCGGCATAATATGAATACAAAGCAATGTTCGGCATGAAATTGACCATAGTTCGGCATGAAATTAAACATAGTTCGGCATACAATGAAAATATAACACATTTCGGTCTAGTTCGGCCAGTTCGTGCTCAACATCTACATGTTACCCCTGCGTGTCCATAGATGCTCAACCAGATCATCCTGCAGCTGTTGATGCACTATAGGGTCTCGGATCTCCTAACGCATGGCGATGAAGGCAGTCCAGGTTGAAGGCACCCGGTGATCAGGCTCTGCAAGAGGTCCCTGTCTGTAGTATGGCTCATTCTGCTCGACCAAACCCATTGGGTCCTTCCTCCAATCCTCATGATCATGTTATGCAAGGTCACACAACAATTCATCACTTATCACATCTGATCATTCGACCAGGTCATAACAGGGAACCGAACAACTGCAAACCTTTGTTGGAGCAGACCAAATGCCCGCTCCACGTTCTTCCTGCAAGCTTCTTGTTCCTTGGCATAATGAGCATGCTTGGAGAGTATTCGGTTTGAGATAGTCTTCACAAATATTGGCCATCTTGGATAGATGCCATCTGCAAGATAGTATCCCTTGTTGTAGTGGTGCCCGTTGGTATCAAAGTCCACAGGGGGAGCATGACCCTCAACAAACTTGGCAAAGACATTTGAGGAGTTGAGGACGTTGATGTCGTTATTCGATCCTGCCATGCCAAAGAAGGAGTGCCAGATCCAAAGATCATGTGTAGAAACTGCCTCGAGTATCACAGTGCAACATTTTTGTGGCCTTTGTACATTTCCTACCATGCAAATGGACAGTTCTTCCACTGCCAATGCATGCAGCCTATGCTTCCAAGCACCCCAAGAAATCATCTACTTTCATTGACTGTGAGGATCCGAGCAGTGTCTTCAGCAGTGGGTGTTCTCAAGTACTGTTTCCCAAACACTACAATCACTGCCCTGCAGAACCTATACAAGAAATCGATGGCGGTGGACTCGGTCATACGAAGATAGTCATCGACACTGTCACCCGGCACTCCGTATTCAAGCAACCTCATAGCCACTGTGTACTTCTGCAGTGAGAAAAACCCAACCAGGCCGGTGCAGTCCTTCTTGCACAAGAAATAGGGGTCGAACTCCCGAATGGCATGCACAATCTCGAGGAAGAGCTTCCGTATCATCCTGAAACGGCGCCAAAACATGGCCTCTTCGTGCAGTGGCTCATCGGTGAAGTAATCGACGTACATCAAGTAGTAGCCCTCCATCCTCTGCCTTGCTTTGCACTTCCGGCGACCCTTCGCCGAGCCTTCATGCTTCAGCGTTGCATTCTGCATGTACAGCCGGGCGAGAGGGGCGAGGATCTGCATATGCGCCACATCTTTGGCGGCAGCAGCATTCTCGTCCTCCAGAAACATGGCGAACATCTCCTCGTCATCGGAGTCCATGGCAGATGGGTAAAACGCCAAACACTTGGCGGGCAAGGTGGCGGGAGCTTGGAGCGAAGCCGAGCTACGTTGAAGTTTGGGCGGCGAGAGGTGGTCTAGGCCGAGGGAAAAGGGTGTAGACCTATCTATAGGCGTGGATTCGGCTCGGCGTGCTGGAGCTTCGCCGGCGAAGGCATGACGACAGGGGCACTTGGGGAAAGCTCTTCGCCATGGGAGAGGCAACTGGTGGTGGGAAATGGGGTTGTCTCGCCGACAGGGTTGGCCCACCCGCGTGTTCACTTTGTCTGGCGCTCCCAAGACGTTCCTGGCTCCCCGGGATCGGCCTGGGAACTCCGGACCAAAGTTGGGCCAAATCCAGACGAAACGGCGTCCTGGGAAATACGACTAGGCCAATTTTTGGTGTCCGAAACAAAAAATCGCCCTGGTAACGACATCCTGGGAATCCGAGTGGAGGTGCTCTAAGATAGATGACTAGGAAATTTGTTGATTGATTAACTGTAACATGTACATAATAAATTACTCCTTCTATCCCATAATGTAAGATGTTATTCAACTGATATATTGCGGTTATATATATGGAGCTCGGTCTTCATGGATCCTGTTTTTTGAATCGTTCAAAAATGTTAGTTTGAAGTTTCAGAAGAAATTGTAGAAAATTCTGAACATAGATATTAATGTACTCTATCCAATACACAAAGTCTTACCCTGAAATATTTTGTATTATGGGCTGTAAAAAATATCTAAATCTGACATATGATGTAGTGAACAGTGCCAGATTTCAAACCAAAACTGAAAACAGTGATGTATGTGTACATAACGACAGCCAGCAGGCAGTGGGAAAGCGGGAATGCGCACAGTGCATTGATTGACAGCTAGCTAGCACGTGTTCGTGCGGTGGCAAACCAAGCAACAGGTATACCAAATTGGATCGTTGCGACGACCTCATACTGCCGGTCATGTGATGTGAATCGTGCATGCATATATGGATCCAATCCTATGTAGAATTGTCGATACACATAGGCACATAGCACGATGTACGTCCCCATCGTCAAATTTAGCCTCTAGATCCCACACGCCATTATATATGGGAGATGTTGGTACTCGTATTCTAATAAAATTAGCAACATATATGGCATAAAAAAGGTGGAGTACAATTTAGTGTAATAGATGTACTTTTTCTAATAAAATTAGGAAATCTATTTTAAAAGGGGGAATAGAGCCCCGACCTCTCCATCGAGCATCGAGCGATACCCACAACCTCTATTTATTATTAAAATATAAAATTTGATAAAAGCCATTACAAAGGTCGTACAATCCAAAACCGCCGAAACAACATCACCGAGTATGACGATAGCAGTCCATCGAGTTAGCTTCCGACGAAATATGAAAAAAAATCAATCAACCATGCAAGCCAGGAACCTAGATCCACCCAGCATATCAGCAAAACAGCGCGAGAGCATTCGCTCTGGATGTCGCTGACTCATCTATCATCTGCCAACCCATCTTCAGCGTGTAGATCTATGTGCAGTCTCTCGCCATACCAGTGACCGACACCACCACAGTGCTAAGTAGCACCGCCTCCCCGCACACTAACTATGAAATATGTTGCGATCGCCGCCGGTACATCGCCAGACCATGCCGCTAAGTACCACCAGCGAACAAAGCTTAAAGTCGTTGGAGAATCTGTCGTGCATAGCACCTGCCGAACATGCATGACTGAGCATAGCACCCATGTCGGCCAGTCAAGGCTTCACATCGCCACCTAAGCTCCCTGCAAGACAAATCTGCTCCACCTCCTGCCTATGCCATCCAGCGTTGCTTCACAAACGATGCACCCAAGAGAGAACACAACACCATAGCGCTGACATTGCCCAATGCGCAAGCAGGACCCTAGGGTTTCCTCCAGAGCATCAGCGAGTGGATCAACAATAGTTGCATGATAATGCCTTCATCAAGGTAACGGCGTAGAACGCCGCTATCATTCGCCAAAACAAAAGTCAACTCCGTGTCTCCCCGACTCGTAGCGGGGACTAGATGACACAACGAGATCAACCAATCCAACCGCGAACCCAGCTGGCCACTTCCGACGAAGGAAGAAGACCACCACCGCCAAGCCCTGGGTTGCCGCCCCAAATGTCCTCGTGATGCGGAGCCAAAACCAGGACCTCCTCTTTGAAGTGCCACTGCTGGCCGGGACTAGCAGTTGATGCCCCCCTCCGGGTCAGGGGTCTCACAGCTCTGCCGCCTCATGCCACCCACCACCGGACGGCCATGACTAGGCGGTGAAGACCGCCGCCATCTGACCGCCCCACAGCCGGCAAGGTCCATATTAGGCTGCCGCCTCATACCTCCTCGTCGATTGAGGATAAATATCCACCGTCGAGCTGCCCGATCTTTGCCCTGATGTTGTCTCCTGCGGCAATAGGGGGTGTGGGCTGAGCGGGGGAGGCTGGCCGAGCTGTCCCGATGCGGGCACGACGACACTGTACGGGGACAAGACATGGTTTAACTTAGGATAAAAAAATTAGAATTACGGTTATTTGTGGTCCCATGAAGTACACAAGGACCAAAAGGTCTTGAGAGACGTTATTAGTAAGTGTGGTAACTGACACCCGCAACCTTTGTCTAGTATGCGTGGCATTATCTGCTTTTATCATACGTGTAATATCTAGCTAGCAAAATGAGTTTGCTCCATACATGGAGCATGATGCCTCTCACGTGTTTGTCGAGGTCTAAGATTATTCATTGAATTAATTTAACGAGCGAAATGAGAATTATATATATCAAAACTATCAGAGTTTGTAACGTGTTTCTATACGTGTATGGTACGATGTAGTACACCGACCCACCGTATTGTATATGCCACGTGAAGGCTGTTCTCACCTCTATATAACACGTAACGCGAGGTTCCAATGAGCCATCGTTTTTGCAAATATCGATGATATGGTATCAGAGCGAGGCTTCTCTTTCATGACCTAGCCGCCGCCATGATCTACACCTAGCCGCCGCCGCAGGTTTTTCTGTTGCCGCCCCCAAACCCCAAAACCACGTCACAAACCTACACCGCTGCAATCCTCTCTACCGCAGCCGCAGCCCAACAACCAAAAGCCTACATCTACAAACTCTTGCCGCCGCTGCTGCAGTCTCCTCGATCTGTAGCCGTCGCCGGCTATCAAAACCAAAACCTACACCTACAAACCATCTGCCGCCGCTGCAGTTCTTACTTCCGCCGCCGCTCAACAAAATACGACATCCCTCACATCGCTCTCATGCTCTCATGGCGACCTCCTCCTCGTTGTCGTCTACCCTGATGAGTGCACTGGGGAATCCTCCATCTGTCAAGCCGAGTCGGATCAACTTCCTTTTTTGGAAGACTCTGGTTCTCCCTCCCCTGCGCAGTTCCTAGGCCCTCAGGTTGCTCAACGGCTCCGAAGCCTCACCGGAGAAGATCATGGAGGCATAAGATGAGAACAAGAAGAAGATCTGTGTTCCCAATCCTGACTATGCTACGTGGGTGGACAAAGATCAGGCGGTGCTAGGGTTCCTTGTCAACTCTCTATCGCCGAAGATCGTGCCTCACGTTCTTGGGCTTGAGACCAGCGCTGCTGTGTGGGGAGTAATCACCAAGATGTTCTCCACCCCCTCTCGCACAAATATCAATCATCTTCGAGGAGCCCTCAACAACATAAAGAAGAACGAGCTGACCGCTGCTCAATACTTCACGAAGATGAAGGGCTTCTCCTCCGAGCTTGCATCCCCTGACAAAGTCGTTGAAGAATATGAGGTGATTGGATACATCCTCAACGGGCTTGATGGATCCTACAACGACCTCGTGTCTTCCATCAATGCAAATCCTGGTACAACCCTTGATGATCTTTACTCACAAATGTGTGCTCATGATCTGTGACGTGAGATGTTATCTGAGACAAGTGTCGTCAAGGCCTTCACTTCATCGTCTAACGCCGCTACCCGTGGCCATGCTAATGGCCACCACGGGCCTCCCCTGACGTATGATGTGGGAGCTACCCTGATGGCCGTCGTGGGTGCTCACATGATGGACGTGGAGATCGTGGCTATGACCATGGTGATCGCGACTATGACGAACGCGATCAAGGCAGATGTCATGATGGGGGGCACCGTGATGGATGCCCTCGTGATGATGGTGATGGTGGGCAACGTGATTGTCGCCCTCGTGATGACGGACGACGCCGCTGATACGTCCAATTTGTATCACCATTCTATATCATAATTTGCCTCTATACATTGATATATTTCATATTAAGAGGTGTTACTTATGTCTTTTCATTTATTTTTGCATGTTGGATGATTATTGGAGGATGAACTGCCGGAGTCAGGATTCTGATGGAAAAAGCGGTATTTTGATGCAATTTCGCGAAGATCAAGAAAATACCAGATAAACTATAGAAAATTCTATTTTCCCAGAAGACGAAGGATGCCAGAAGGGGAGGCGGAGTTGGGACACAGGGGGCCACACACCCTAGGCGCGGGCTACCCTAGGCCGCGCCTACAGGAGGCGTGGCCACCCTGGCCCACCTCTGGCTCCGCCCTCTCTCCTATATCTTCTCGAAACCCTAATACACGGGGGAGCGACCACAGAAAGATTCCGCCGCCTCTGCGGGGCGGAAAACACCGAGAGAGAAAGAGCTCTCCGGTAGACAGATTTCTGCTGGGGAAATTCCTTCCCGGAGAGGGGAGATCGTCGTCATCAACACCATCATCAATCTAGACTTCATCGGGATCATCATCATCATCCAAACCATCATCTCCACCAGCACCATCATCACCACTTCATCCCGCTGTAACAATTGTGTTGAATCTTGCATAGTTCTTAGGGGAAACTTTCCCGGTGTTGATTACTATTGTAGTTGATGCTTGTGAGTAGAACCATTGAATTATTGTTTATGTTCAGATTGTTATCCATCATTATATCATCTCTGATCTTGATCCATATGATGTCTCGTGAGTAGTTTGTTTAGTTCTTGAGGACATGGGAGAAGTCATGTTGTTAGTAGTGGATTTGTGTTGAGGTATTATTCAATGGTTTAATATTTAAGTTGTGGTGCTATTCTTCTAGTGGTGTCATCTGAACATCGACTACATGATACTTCACCATTTATGGGCTACTAATTATGGGGTTGTCAGAGTGACAGAAACCTGAACCCCCGTTAGGAAACCATTGCACAAGGGAGTGTAGGATCTCAGAGTTTAAGTCCATGGTTAGGTTTGTATCTTAATTTCTTTCTTGTAGTTGTGGATGCTTGGAAGGGGTTTAATCACAAGTATATATTAGTCCAAGTAAGGTCAGTACATTAGCACAGGTTCACCCACACAACACTTATAAAACCAAAGAAGATTAATCAGCTATATGAAACGAAAGCACTTGACAGTATTCCCATGTGTGCTCGAGAACGTTTGGTCCTCATTAATATTTTCACCGGCTTGTCCTTTGATAAGAAAGGATTAAGAAAGGATTGAAGTTCTTGAAAAATGGTTTAAGGCCTTTGCCTCTTATATTGAAATTCCCAAAAAGGAGTGGGACAAGTACCATGCACCTTATAAAGATATTGTTACCCATGTTCCGGCTAGCATTGAAGTTTGTACCGTTGATCCTATTTTGCCTGAACCTTATGTTGAGATTGAGAAAATCCCTTTTCGTGCTAAGGTAAAGGAACATTCTATCATAGCTAATGTGGTTTGCAAAAGTGCAAAGAAAACTATGGAACCCGATGAGCAAATAAACATTGAACATGTAGTAGCCCTTGTGAAAGATCTTGTCACTAAAAATATAGAGGATGAGCACATTGTCTTCTGTGAAGACGCTTCTAATATTGTCTCTCATCCTAGAAAATCTAGAAAAACTAGTGTCCCTATGCTTTCTGTTAGAATTGGTGATCATTGCTACTATGGTTTATGTGACATTGGTGCTAGCTCTAGTGCTATTCCTTATGAGCTTTACAGGGAAATTATGCATGAAATTGGTTCTTGTGAACTGGAGAACATAGATGTGGTTGTTAACCTTGCTAATAGAGAGACAGTCTGTCCAATTGGTATTGTAAGATATGTGGAAGTCCTTTATGGTAAGATTAAATATCCTGCTGATTTTCTAGTACTTGGTTCAGAAGCTAGTAAAACCTGTCCTATTATATTTGGTAGACCTTTCTTGAATACTTGTGGGGCTATAATAGATTGTAAGAAGGAGAAAGTTTTGACTAAGTTTGATGGAGAATCGTATGAGTTTAATTTTTCCAAATTTGCTAAAACTCCTTATGAGAACGAATTGCCTAATGAGGATTTCAGGGTTCAACAACTTTCTGCTATTTCTCTTGCTCCTAATTATGCCTTACAACAGTTTATGGAACATCATGAAAGCGATGTCTTCCTGAAGGAAAGAAATGAGATTGACGAGGTTTTTCTTCGTCAACCTGAGTTACTTAAGCATAACCTACCTATGGAAGATTTGGGTACCACGCTACACCTAAAGGGGACCCTGTTTTCGAATTAAAACCTCTACCCGATGATCTTAAATATGCTTATCTAGATGATAAGAAAATATATCTTGTTATTACTAGTTCTAAACTTTCAGGAAAGGAAGAGGAAAGGTTATTGGAAATATTGAAGAAACACCGAGGAGCTATGGGGTATACTCTTGATGATTTAAAAGGGATTTCTCCTACTATATGTCAGCATGCTATTAATATAGAACCTGATGCAAAATCAGTTGTTGAACACCAACATCGTTTAAATCCTCAGATGAAGGATGTGGTAAGAAATGAGGTATTAAAACTCCTTGATGCTGGTATTATCTACCCTATTGCTGATAGTCAATGGGTTAGCCCTGTTTATTGTGTCCCAAAGAAAGGGGGAATCACTATTGTGCCTAATGAAAATAATGATATTATACCCGAAATAGTAGTGGTTGGTTATAGGATGTTCATTGATTTTTGAAAGGTCATAAAGTTACTAAGAAAGATAATTATCCTCTGCCTTTTATTAATCAAATGCTAGAAATATTGTCTAAAAATACCCACTTTTGTTTTCTTGATGGTTATTCTGGGTTCTCTCAAATTGCTGCGAGAGCACAAGACCAAGAGAAAACCACCTTTACTTGTCCTTATGGAACTTATGCTTATAGGCGTATGCCTTTTGGTTTATGTAATGCTCCTGCTACCTTTCAGTTCATGGTTTTTGTGAAGAAATCATGGAAGTGTTCGTGGATGATTTCTCCGTCTATGGAACTTCTTTTGATAAATGTTTGCACAACCTTGATAAAGTTTTGCAGAGATGTGAAGAAACTAACCTTATTCTTAATTGGGAGAAATGCCATTTCATGGTTAATGAAGGGATTGTTCTTGGACACAAAATTTCTGAAAGAGGTATTGAAGTAGACAGAGTCAAAATTGAAGAAATTGAGAAGATGCCTTGCCCTAGGGATATAAAAGGTATTCATAGTATCCTTGGTCATGTTGGTTTCTATAGGAGGTTTATTAAAGATTTCTCAAAAATTTCAAAGCCCCTTACTAACCTTCTTCAAAAAGATGTACCTTTTGTTTTTTATGATGATTGTAAGGAAGCTTTTGAAACTTTGAAGAAAGCTTTGACTACTGCTCCTATTGTTCAACCACCTGACTGGAATTTACCTTTTGAAATTATGTGTGATGCTAGTGATTTTGTTGTGGGTGTTGTTCTTGGGCAACATGTTGATAAAAAGTTGAATGTTATTCACTATGCTAGCAAGACTCTAGATGTTGCTCAAAAGAATTATGCTACTACTGAAAAGGAGTTCTTAGCTGTAATCTTTGCATGTGATAAGTTTAGACCCTATATTGTTGATTCAAAGGCTACTATTCATACTGATCGTGCTGCTAATAAGTACTTTAGGACAAAGAAGGACGCTAAGCCTAGGCTTATTAGATGGGTGTTGCTTTTACAAGAGTTTGATCTGCATATTGTAGATAGGAAAGGTGTTGAAAATCCTGTTGCTGATAATTTATCTCGTTTGGAAAACATTTTTTTGACCCTATGCCTGTTAATGATAGTTTTCCAAATGAACAGTTAGCTACAATAAGGGTAAGACCGCATGAGAGTCCTTGGTATGATGATTATGCTAACTTTATTTTTTCCAAGTATTTGCCTCCAACCTTTACAGCTCAACAAAGAAGTAAATTCTTTTATGATCTAAGGCATTACTTTTGGGATGACCCACATTTATATAAAGAAGGAGTAGATGGTATTATGCGAAGATGTGTCCCAGAATATGAACAACAAGAGATATTGAGAAAATTGTAGGGGTTCGTAGCATGAAAAACAAAAAAATTCTACCGCATGCACACAAACAAGCCAAGATCTATCTACTAGATTGTAGCAACGAGTCGATAGAAGAACTCACCCTCGAAGATTCCAAAGCGGTTAACAAGAGCAGATTCTCGTGGGTGATGTAGTCGTACACTTACCGATCTCAAGATCGCGTAGACGATCCTTTCAGCTCTGCGTTTCGGCAGCGCTTCCGCAGTCGGTCACACTTTTGGTACTCGATGAAGACCTTCCTCTCCCTTGTTCCAGCAGGAAGCGGAGGTTGTAGTTCTCCCGTCGCGATTCTGGCAGCACGACGGCGTGGTGTCAGAAGTAGAGGGAAGATCCCGTAGGGCTTCGACTAAGCCGGTGAGAGTTATGGTGGATCTAGGGTTTCCTGGTGATCTAGGGTTTATAAGACCAGGAGGAGGAGGTGTCGGCGGCGGCTAGAGCGGCGGCGACGGACCGGCAACGGCGGCTTGGGTGTGGGAGGGCTAGGGCTTGTGTGTTTGGGGCAACCCTCCCCCTCTATTTATGAGAGGGGGCAGCCTTGAGAGAGGGGAGTTTGAATCCACTTCCAAACCCAAGTTGGAAGGACTCTTTCCAACTTTCACTAGGAAACCATTGTTCCAGTTTGACTTTTCAAACCTCCCGTTTGACTTTCAATTTCGAGCTTTAATTCTCTCTCACAAATGTCCACACCAAGTGACCTAGGATATGATCCAATCATTCCACTTACCCATGAAATATTCATGGACCATTACCCTTCCGGACCGGTGAACCTTCTAGAACCTTCTAGAACCTCTCCGATGAAAACATCGGAATCTTTCCCGAACTCCGGAATCGGACTTTCCTTATATGAATCTTATTCTCCGGACCATTCCGGATCTCCTCGTGATATCCCGGATCCCATCCGAGACTCCGAACAACATTCGGTATCCCTACTAACATTCCATATCTACTAAACAACATCGAATCCTTAACTGTGTCTCCCTACGGTTCGTGAATTATGCGGACATGATCGAGACACTTCTACGATCAATAACAAATAGAGGAATCTGGAAATTCATATGGTTCCCACATATTTCTACGATTACTTTGCGATCGAATGAACCACTTACATACGATACCAATTTCCCTTTGTCTCACGATAGTTTACTTATCCGAGGTTTTGATCGTCGGTATCTCTACATACCTAGTTCAACCTCATTACCGATAAGTACTCTTTTCTCGTTCCCGTGATATGTGATCCCTTGTGAGCTAGGCACATGATTGCAAGCTAATTAGATGACATTCCACCGAGAGGGCCCAGAGTATATCTATCCGTCATATGGATGGACAAATCTCACTCTTGATCCATGTGCCTCAACACATACTTTCCGAACACTCAATGCCACCTTTATAGCCACCCAGTTACGGTGTGGTGTTTGATGTCATCAAAGCATCCTTCCAGTGATGGTGATTAGCATGATCTCATGGTCGAAGGAATTAGGTTACTATGTATCAGAAAGCTTATAGCAAACAAACTATTGAAATGACTTGACCTTTATGCTATGCTTATCTATAGGAGTATGTCCATCATACCATTCTCCTAATGATATGATCTTGTTGTTAATAACATCTCAATGTTCATGATCGAGAAACCACGATCATCTATTAACCAACAAGCTAGTATTATAAATAGGCTTTACCAGGGACTCTAATTTAGTTTACAAATCGCACAAGTATTAATGTTTCTAGTTAATACTGTTATAACATGAATGTAAACATTTATCATAAACACAAAGATATCATAATAACCACTTTTATTATTGCCTCTAGGGCATATCTCTAACAGTATCCCACTTGAACTAGAGTCAACTAATCTACATTACATGGTAATATACCGAACACCCATGGCGGTTTGGTGCTGGTCATGTTTTGCCCTCGGGAGAGGTTTAGTCAACGGATCCGCCACATTCAGATCTGTGTGTACTTTGCAAATATTTATGTCACCATCTTGGACATGCTCTTGAATAGCGTGAAAACGTAGCTTGATATGCTTCATCTTCTTGTGTGGCCTTGGTTCTTGCGCATTGGCTATGGTGCCCATGTTATCACAGTAGATAGACATTGGGTCCAGCGCACTTGGAACCACACCGAGATCTGTAATGAACTCCTTCATCCATTTCGCCTCTTGTGAAGCCTCCGAAGCAGCTATGTATTCCGATTCAGTTGAAGATCTCGCCACAACGCTTTGCTTTGCACTCCTCCAGCTAACTACTGCACCATTCAAAGTAAATACGTATCCATATTGAGATTTAGAATCATCCGGATCGGTGTTCCAACTAGCATCGGTGTAACCATTAACAACGAGCTGTTCATCACCTCCATAAGAAAGAACCATATCCTTAGTTCTTCTCAAGTACTTAAGGATGTTTTTGACCGCTGTCCAATGATCTACTCCTGGATCACTTTGATATCTGCTAGTCAAACTAACAGCATATGCAATGTCGGGTCTAGTACATAGCATGGCATACATAAGAGATCCTATGGCTGAGGCATAGGGAGTCTTACTCATCCTTTCTCTATCTTCTGTCGTTGCAGTACTTTGAGTTTTACTCAAGGTCGTATTGGGCAACATGGGCAAGGACCCTTTCTTGCTATCTTCCATTCCAAACCTCTTTAGAACTTTATCCAAATATGTACTCTGTGACAATGATATTAGGCGTCTCGATCTATCTCTATAAATCTTTATGCCTAATATGTAAGCTGCTTCGCCAAGATCTTTCGTTGAAAAACTATTATTCAAATAATCCTTGACACTATTAAGAAGGTCTACATCATTCCCAATCAATAATATGTCATCTAAATATAGTATTAAGAATGCTACAGAGCTCCCACTCACTTTCTTGTAAATATAAGCTTCTCCATAAGTTTGTATAAACCAAAGCTTTTGATCACCTTATCAAAACGTTGATTCCAACTCTGGGATGCTTGCTTCAATCCATAAATGGACCATTGAAGTTTGCATACCTTGTTAGCATCTTTAGGATCGACAAAACCTTTGGGTTGTACCATATACAACTCTTCATCAATGTCTCCATTGAGGAACGCCGTTTTGACATCCATCTGCCATATCTCATAATCATAATATGCAGCGATTGCTAACATAATCCTCACAGACTTTAGTTTCGCTACTAGTGAGAAAGTCTCATCGTATTCAACTCCTTGAATTTGTCGAAACCCTTTTGCGACAAGTCGAGCTTTATAGACAATAACATTACCATCGTCATCTGTTTTCTTCTTGAAAATCCATTTGTTCTCGACAGCCTTCCGGCCATCTGGTAAGTCCACCAAAGTCCATACTTGGTTTTCGTACATGGATCCAATCTCGGATTTCATGGCTTCTTGCCATTTATTGGAATCTGGGCTCATCATCGCTTCCTCATATGTCGCAGGGTCATCGGTTTTGTCCACCAACATGACACTCATAATGGGATCATACCAATCAGGAGTGGTACAAGTTCTCGTCGACCTGCGAGGTTCTATAGTTACTTCAACCGAAGTTTCATGATCAACATCATTACCTTCCTCTCTTATTGGTGTAGGCGCCACAGGAACTACTTCCGGTGCTGCGCTACTCGCAAGTTCGAGAGAAGGTTCAACAACCTCGTCGAGTTCTACTTTCCTTCCAATCACTTCTTTCGAGAGAAACTCCTTTTCTAGAAAGGATCCATTCTTGGCAATGAAGATTTTGCCCTCGGATCTATGATAGATGGTATACCCAATAGTTTCCTTCGGGTATCCTATGAAGACGCATTTTTCCGCTTTGGGTTCAAGCTTGTTAGGCTGTAACTTCTTTACATAAGCTTCACAACCCCAAACTTTAAGGAACGACAATTTAGGTTCTTCCTAAACCATAATTCATACGGTGTCGTTTCAACGGATTTAGATGGTGCCCTATTTAAAGTGAATGCGGCTGTTTCTAATGCATAACCCCAAAATGATAGCGGTAAATCAGTAAGTGACATCATAGAACGAACCATATCTAAGAGAGTTCGATTACGACGTTCGGACACACCATTACGTTGTGGTGTTCCCGGCGGTGTCAATTGTGAAAGTATTCTACATTTCTTCAAATGCTCGCCAAACTCGTAACTTAGATATTCACCTCCATGATCAGATCGCAGAAATTTAATCTTCTTGTTACGTTGATTCTCTACCTCACTTTGAAATTCCTTAAACTTCTCGAAAGTTTTGGACTTATGTTTCATGAAATAGATATACCCATATCTACTCAAGTCATCCGTGAAGGTAAGAACATAGCGATAACCACCGCGCGATGCTACACTCATTGGACCACACACATCAGTATGTCTGATTTCCAATAAGTCCATAGCTCGCTCCATCATACCAGAAAATGGAGTCTTAGTCATTTTACCCATCAGACATGCTTCGCATCTTTCAAGTGATTCAAGAAGTCCATAGGAATGGAGTTTCTTCATACGCTTCACTCCAATATGACCAAGATGACAGTGCCACATATAGGTCGAGTTATCACTCAATTTCAAACGTTTAGCTTCAATGTTATTAATGTGAGTATTACCACAATCGAGATTCAATAAGAATAGACCATCTATCAAAGGTGCATGTGCATAGAACATATTACTCATATAAATCAAACAACCATTATTCTCGTACTTAAACAAGTAACCGTCTCGCAATAAACATGATCCGGATATAATGTTCATGCTCAACGCAGGCACCAAATAACAATTATTTAAGTATAAAACTAATCCCGATGGTAGATGAAGAGGTAGCGTGCCGACCGCGATCACATCAACCTTTGATCCATTTCCAACGTGCATCGTCACCTTGTTCTTTGCTAGTTTCCTTCTATTCTGCAGCACCTGTTTCGAGTTACAAATATGAGCATCCGAACCAGTATCAAATACCTAGGTACTACTACGAGTACTAGTGAGATACACATCAATAACATGTGTATCAGATATACCTTTCTTCTTGATGTTGCCATTCTTCAAATCCTCCAAGTACTTAGGGCAATTCCGCTTCGAGTGACCCTCTCCCTTGTAGTAAAAGCACTCAGTATCAGCCTTAGGCCTAGCCTTGGTCTTCTTCGCCGGCACGGTAACTTTCTTACCGCCCTTCTTGAAGTTTCCCTTTTTCTTAGACTTGCCTTGCTTCTTGAATTTGGTGGTCTTATTGACCAACAACACTTGGTGCTCTTTCTTGATCTCCACTTATGCAGACTTTAACATGGAGAAGAGTTAGGGCAATGACTTGTCCATGTTTTGCATATTGTAGTTCATCACAAAGTTCTTGTAACTTGGTGGTAGTGATTGGAGGACACGGTGAATCCCCGAATCATTAAGAATCACTATACCTAAGCTTTGAAGCTTGCTTGCGTGCCCAGACATCTTAAGCACGTGCTCACTGACGGAGCTGCCCTCTTCCATCTTGCAGTTAAAGAACTTTTCAGAAGCCTCATAACTCTCAACTGCCGCGTGAGCCTCAAATATCATTTTGAGTTCACGGACAATATCATGTGGGTCATGGTTCTCAAACCTTTTATGAAGCTCCGATTCCAAACCATACAAGATAGCACACTAAAATGTGGAGTACTGATTCTTCCGAGCGAGGAAAACATTCTTTACCTCATCGGTAGCATCAGCTGCAGGCAGGTCACCCAGCGGTGCATCGAGCACATAGGTCAAATTACCAGCATTGAGGACAATCCTCAAATTGCGGAACCAATCCGCAAAGTTGCTTCCATTGTTTTTCAACTTTTCTTTCTCTAGGAACGCATTAAAATTGATGGTAGGGTCCGCCATTGATCTACAACATATTTGCAATAGTTTAGAATAAGTTTATGACAAATTGAGTTCTAATTAATGGTTAAATTAATCTAGGTGAACTCCCACTCAAAACAATATCCCTCCCGTTGTTTTAGTGATCACACGAACCAAATCCACCACATCAAAACCGATCATCACGAGAGTTGATGTAGCTTCAATGGCGAACAATCAACATGTTCATCATATCTACTATATGACTCATGCTTTACCTTTCGGTGATCCGTGTTCTGAGACCATGTCTATACATGCTAGGTTCGTCAAGATCAAACCTTAGTTTCTGCATGAGCAAATCTGGCTTGCTCACGTTGTATACACTCGCAGAATCTAACACACCCGATCATCGCGTGGTGCTTCGAAACAACGAGCTTTAGCAACGGTGCTTACTAAGGATGAACACTTTAAAACTTGAAATTTTGTGCTTGAGGGATCATGTTATAATGCTACCATCGCGAACTAAGCAATACAAGATGCATAAAAAGGATTAACATCACATGCAATTCATAATATGTGATATGATATGGCCTTTCTTCTTGTGCTTCTAATCTCCATCTTCAAGCACGAACATGATCTCCATCATCACCGGTATGGAGTCAAGGTCAATGGCGCCGCTTCATGGTTGTCGTCCACCAGCATCAACTATTACAACTACTTTGAATAGACACGCAGGTCTTAACGGAATTTAAAACACAACCATATGGCTCCTGTCGGTTGCCAACTTACAATAAGGAACATTGCATACATCATATATAATCACAATCATGGCCATATCACATCACAGCACACCCCTGCAAAACAAAGTTAGACGCCTCTAATTTTCTTTGCATGTTTTACGTGGTTTGGGGCTTTCAATAAGTGTCGTTCTAACTTACGAGCAAGAACCACAACATTGATGTTTGAACTATCAAGTGCCCGTTGTAAATTGAATCTATACTATGATGGGGAGACAGACACCCGCAAAGACACTTATGCAATACAAGTTGCATGTTAAGCGTGGAGCAAGTCTCATGAACGATGTCATGTAAGGTTAGCCCGGGCCTCTTCATCCCATCATACCGCAAGATGCAAAGTACACAAAAAGCAATTGATAATAAAAGCACCACCGCCCACAATGACCGTTGTGTTCTACTCGTGCAACAGATCTACATATAGACATGACTCTGATACCACTGTAGGGGTTCGTAGCATGGAAAACAAAAAAATTCTACCGCATGCACACAAACAAGCCAAGATTTATCTACTAGATTGTAGCAATGAGTCGATAGAAGAACTCACCCTCGAAGATTCCAAAGCGGTTAACGAGAGCAGATTCTCGTGGGTGATGTAGTCGTACACTTACCGATCTCAAGACCGCGTAGACGATCCTTACAGCGCTGCGTTCCGGCAGCGCTTCCGCAGTCGGTCACATGTTCAGTACTCGATGAAGACCTTCCTCTCCCTTGTTCCAGCAGGCAGCGGAGGTTGTAGTTCTCCCCTCGCGATTCTGGCAGCATGACGGCGTGGTGTCGGAAGTAGAGGGAAGATTCCGCAGGGCTTCGCCTAAGTCGGTGCGAGTTATGGTGGATCTAGGGTTTCCCGATGATCTAGGGTTTAGAAGACCGGGAGGAGGAGGTGTCGGCGGCGGCTAGAGCGGCGGCGACGGACCGGCGGTGGCGCGGCGGCGGCGGCGGCTTGGGTGTGGGAGGGCTAGGGCTTGTGTGTTTGGGGCAACCCTCCCCCTCTATTTATCAGAGGGGGGCCAGCCTTGAGAGAGGGGAGTTTGAATCCACTTCCAAACCCAAGTTGGAAGGACTCTTTCAACTTCCACTAGGAAACCATTGTTCCAGTTTGACTTTTCAAACCTCCCGTTTGACTTTCAATTTAGAGCTTTAATTCTCTCTCACAAATGTCCACACCAAGTGACCTAGGATATGATCCAATCATTCCACTTACCCATGACACATTCATGGACCATTCCCCTTTCAGACTGGTGAACCTTCTAGAACCTCTCCGATGAAAACATCGGAATCTTTCCTAAACTCCGGAATCGGACTTTCCTTATATGAATCTTATTCTCTGGACCATTTCGGATCTCCTCGTGATATCCCGGATCCCATCCGAGACTCCGAACAACATTCGGTATCCCTACTAACATTCCATATCTACTAAAAACATCGAATCCTTAAGTGTGTCTCCCTACGGTTCGTGAATTATGCGGACATGACCGAGACACTTCTCCGATCAATAACCAATAGAGGAATCTAGAAATTCATATGGTTCCCACATATTTCTACGATTACTTTGCGATCGAATGAACCACTTACATATGACTTGATCTTTATGCTACGCTTATCTATAGGAGTATGTCCATCATACCATTCTCCTAATGATATGATCTTGTTGTTAATAACATCTCAATGTTCATGATCGAGAAACCACAATCATCTATTAACCAACAAGCTAGTATTATAAAGAGGCTTTACTAGGGACTCTAATTTAGTTTACAAATCACACAAGTATTAATATTTCTGGTTAATACTGTTATAGCATGAATGTAAACATTTATCATAAACACAAAGATATAATAATAACCACTTTTATTATTTCCTCTAGGGCATATCTCCAACAAAAATTTCATGGTAGTGCTTATGGAGGACATCATGCTAGGGATAGGACTGCACAAAAAGTTTTACAGTCTGGTTTTTATTGGCCTACTCTTTTCAAGGACGCAAGGAAGTTTATTTTATCATGTGACGAATGTCAAAGAGTTGGTAACATTTCTAGACACAATGAAATGCCTATGAATTATTCTCTTGTTATTGAACCTTTTGATTGTTGGGGATTTGACTTTATGGGTCCTTTTCCTCTTTAAAAAGGGTATACTCATATTCTTGTTGTTGTTGATTATGCTACAAAGTGGGTAGAAGCCAGCGCCGATGGTAAGACCTCTTTAAAAATGCTTAAAGATGTTATTTTTCCTAGGTTTGGTGTGCCTAGATATCTCATGACTGATGGGGTTTCTCATTTTATCCATGGTAGTTTTAGGAAGACTCTTGCTAAATATGATGTTAACCATAGAAAATCTCCAGCTTATCACCTCCAAACCAGTGGGCAAGTAGAACTTTCTAATAGAGAAATTAAATCTATCTTGTAGAAGACTGTTAATAGATCTAGGAAAAATTGGGCTAGAAAGTTGAATGACGCTTTATGGGCTTATAGAACTGCTTATAAAAATCCTATGGGAATGTCTCCTTAAAAAATGGTTTATGGTAAAGCTTGCCACTTTCCTCTAGAGTTAGAACACAAAGCTTATTGGGAAGTGAAAGAACTGAATAGAGATTTTATACTTGCTGGTGAGAAAATATTGCTTGACTTGAGTACCTTAGATGAGTGGAGAAGTGAGGCTTATGAAAATGCTAGACTCTTTAAGGAAAAAGTAAAAATATGGCATGATAGGAGAATTCTAAAAAGGAAGTTCCATGTTGGTGAGAAATTTCATTTGTATAGGTCTCGTCTCAGATTTTTTGTAGGGAAACTACTCTCAAAATGGGAAGGACCTTTTGTTATTGAGGAGGTGTATCGTTCAGGGGCTATCAAAATGGGAAGTAAAAATATGGCATGATAGGGGAAACAGAGGCCAGGTGGGCCACACCCACCAGTGGCGCGGGCCCTAGCTGGCCGCGCCACCAGTGGGTGTGAGCCCCCTGGAGTCCGTATCCGCCTCGTTTTTGCACAATACCTTTCCTTATGTTGTGAAACTTTGTAATATATAACCCCCGGGATCCCCCTGAGGTTCGTATATCGTGTTCTCGTCATGTTTTTGTTTCGATCTATTTCTGTCAGGCAGATTCTCAGTTTTGGAGCCACAGTGTCTTCCTCTGGATCACCCATGGAGGATTCCTCCGCGAATGCCATCAACCCGTACATGTATGATTTTAAGATTCATCCCAAGGAGTTGATTCTCAAGGATGGGAAGGTGCAGATGAAAGAATTTCAAGGCCCTAAAGGAGAAGGCAGTCTGGAAGACAGGATGGAAGCATTAGAGCAGGAAGTTTTTAGGTACAAGAAGATGGCGGAACGCGAAGTGGATGTCATCCATAAGATAAGTTCAGAACTCATCGTCGAGCACAAGAGGGATACTACCGAGCTTTAGGATGAAATCCTCTCACTCCATCAGACCGCCAACCAATTACAAGCACATCTCTACGACATACAAATTTAAAACTGTGAGTATGAGGCTAGATTTACACACATAAGCTTTGCTGCTAGTTTCAGGATATTTGAGACCAAGACATCCTTTGTGGATGGAGAGCCTTTACCTTGGAAGTCTGAAAATGACAAGGGAACACCACCACCGAAGGAGTAATTCGTCATCAGGTTTGGCATCCCCTTGGCTTGTTCCAAGCTTGGGGGAGTGCCGCGGTATCACATCATTATCTTTTATCTTTTTACCTTTTTAGTAGAGTTATATCTTGGGTAGAGAAGTTATCTTATAGGTTGGTTTGCATTATGGAAGTATCTCTCCTTTAGTTGGTTATCTATGTATCCCTTGGTGTGAGTGCCTTTATGGAATATTAATGAGAAGTTTCATCTCTTACTTTTTGCACTTCTTATTTTAGTTTGTAGTCTATATTATATGATTGATCTTGTTGATCAGTATTGGTATCACTTTGGGAGCATCAAGTAGATCTAAATTGGTTTTGGCAAACCGAGTTCTGGTCAGTAGCAACACTTTTTGAGGTTTAAAAGGAAAAGAGGGAAAGCTTACAGGTATTTTGTATCATTTATTTTCTTTCTTGATTGTCTCATAAGCTTAGTATTATTTATTTAAGATCTTTTGTGTCTTCAAGGAAGATTGCGTGTTTGGCTTTATCACTTGTATGTTTTCTTGTTTCCTTCAACTCTTTTGCTTGCTAGCCAGCCTTGCTAGCCAAAAAAACTATTTTGAGAGGGCACACTTCTCATGCATCCAACCCTTTAAACCAAAACATGTGCCATTTGTGTCCACCATATCTACCTATTAGCATTATTGCTATTCCAAGTAAATTCTCAAGCTTCATCTATCTTTCAAATTAAAAACTATTTTGTTATGTGAAAACTAGTTAGTAAAGCTCTCACGAACTTGATGGCACACATTATTTTCTTGCCCCTAATAAACTTAAACCATTGTGTCATCGAAGTTGTATATGGTTGCACCTATACGTTGGAATTAGCAGAACCGTGCTGTCACGGGGAACGCTTTCAACATTTCACCTGTACATTGTACACAGTTGATATCATGCTCTTTTGTTTGCGGATGTCATCGGTGTGAAATAAAAGGGGAGCTTGTGAGTCCATGGAGTTATGTATGTGCGTTAGAGAAACGCCTAAGCCGATAGCCTAAGCCATGCCTAATCATAGTGGAAACTTGCATCATAACCATAGTGAGCTATCTGTGAAGCATCCTTAATAAAAACCTATGCAAATATCAAATAAAAAGATCGCTGAGATGCTCACTGTCTGCTTGCCTTGTCATTTTGATATGGGATAGCTCATGTATCATGTGAAAGGGGTACCCCATTGGCGGTTCTCTATGATACGCATATACTTACTATGGCAAGAACTTACCCATAACTAAAGTTGATTAGCATGAGGAGCGGCCCTTGTATTCAAGGGACATGAGATTGCCAACTTATATTTCGTCAAGCATTTACTCCTTCCTTGTTCACTTTAACCTTAATCACCTCAAGATGCTTATGATAGGGGCAATGAGATCTCAAAGCTATTAAGTACCATAATCTTTTGAAAGCTCTTTATGAACTCAAAATCCCTAATTCCCTCTATGAAGGGCCTTTCTTCTACTTTTTAGTTGAGTCAGTAAACCTATTCCTCTCTATCTCCAGCAAGCATTTGAGTTTTTGTATTCCAAGCATTCATATGATGATTTATTAAATCATGTTCTCTATCTTCCTTGTTTGCACAAGACTCTTATCTAAGTGAGTATTACTTTGAAAGCCATCATTGTGAAAAACCTTTTATGTTTGAGCGAAGAGTACTCTTGTTATAAACTTCTTTACAAAAGCTTTACTTGAAAACGGTTTGCCAACTATTCTCCGACCAAGAACAAAGTTTGACAATCCCAATTATGATTTGTCTTTATGCATATTTATTGTGACTCCCATACTTGTTGCATGCTAAGTTATATTATGGTGAGTTGCTTTCTTCTATGAGTTGTGCATTGGTAAGTGTGATGCTTCTTGTCCATATTCTTTTTAACGACACTTCACTCCATAAAACTGTGGAAATGTTTACTGACCTCAGTTTTCGTTTGGGGACAAGCGAGGTCTAACCTTGGGGGGAGTTGATACGTCCAATTTGCATCACCATTCTATATCATAATTTGCCTCTATTCATTGATATATTTCGTATTACGAGGTGTTACTTATATCTTTTCATTTATTTTTGCATGTTGGATGATTCTTGGAGGATGAACTGTCGGAGTCAGGATTCTGATGGAAAAAGAGATATTTGATGCAATTTCGTGAAGATCAAAAAAATACCAGATAAACTACAAAAAATTCTATTTTCCCAAAAGACGAAGGATGCCAGAAGGGGAGGCGAACTTGGGCCACAGGGGTCCCACATCCCCCAGGCGCGGGCCACCCTAGGCCATGCATACAGGGGGTGTGGCAACCCTAGCCCACCTCTGGATCCTTCCTCTTGCCTATATCTTCTCCTTGAAACCCTAATACACGGGGGAGCGACCACAGAAAGATTCTGCTGCCTCTGCGGGGCAAAAAACACCGAGAGAGAAAGAGCTCTCCGGCAGACAAATTTCTGCCGGGGAAATTCCTTCCCGGAGAGGGGAGATCGTCGCCATCAACACCATCATCAATCTAGACTTCATCAGGATTATCATCATCATCCACACCATCATCTCCACCAGCACCATCATCTCCACTCCATCCCGCTGTAACTATTGTGTTGAATCTTGCATAGTTCTTAGGGGAAACTTTCCCGGTGTTGATTACTATTGTAGTTGATGCTTGTGAGTGGAACCATTGAATTATTGTTTATGTTCAGATTGTTATCCATCATTATATCATCTCAGATCTTGATCCATATGATGTCTCGTGAGTAGTTAGTTTAGTTCTTGAGGACATGGGAAAAGTCATGTTGTTATTAGTGGATTTGTGTTGAGGTATTATTCAATGGTTTAATATTTAAGTTGTGGTGCTATTCTTCTAGTGGTGTCATGTGAACGTCGACTACATGATACTTCACCATTTAGGGGCCTAGGGGAATGCATTGTGTATTTGGCTACTAATTGTGGGGTTGCCGGAGTGACAGAAACCTGAACCCCCGTTAGGAAACCATTGCACAAGGGAGTGTAGGATCTCAGAGTTTAAGGCTGTGGTTAGGTTATATCTTAATTGCTTTCTTGTAGTTGCGGATGCTTGTAAGGGGTTTAAATACAAGTATGTATTAGTCCAATTAAGGTCGGTACATTAGCACAGGTTCACCCACACAACACTTATAAAACCAAAGAAGATTAATCAGTTATATGAAACGAAAGCACTTGACAGTATTCCGATGTGTCCTCGAGAACGTTTGGTCCTCATTAGTATTTTCACCGGCTTGTCCTTTGATAAGAAAGGATTGGGCCACTTGCTGCATTTATTTGCTGTCTTTATTTACTTCACTTTATTTCCTTGCTTTATCAGAAAACCCCTAAAAATCCGTTTGCTAAGTATTTACAGAGATTTCCTCCTCCATACCACTAGTCAACACCTTATGCTCCGCGTTGGGATCGACACTCCTATTTATCAAAAGTACTACGATACACCCCCTATACTTGTGGGTCCTCAGCCGCCATGATGATGGATGGCGGCATCGTGATGATGGTGCCATCATGTTCGCCTCGTCAAATGCTTTCTCCTGGCAAAGACGAGAGGGAGATCCGACATTCACAGCCACCATAAACCATGAAAAATCACATCTGAAAGGGATCTGAAGGAGGAACTTGGCTGGGGTAAAATCCCAGTTTCTTCACGAATCATTGGATTACCACGCATCATCCCCTTCGTCATCAACCGCTGCATCTATATCACCACCATTACCCCCATCTCTCATCTATTAGATCTTGTTGTAATTTCATATTTAATTTTGGTTTGCATTAGATCTATCTTCATAATTTTATTCATCCATTTGATTATGATTATTTTGTTGATTGCTTCCATGTGTGAGTAGTTCCTTTGTTCTTGGGGAGGTGGATAAACCCTAGCACTATTATGAATTTGCAATATAGATGATCCATTCTTGTGTCCATATGACTTGCCGGTCTATGATAGATTTTTTATTTGTGTTTGATCTCTCTCTTTAGATGGTATGTGTAGTCGGCCGCATATCATTTTCCCTTGGGACTAAAGGGAGGGATAAATCCATTGGACGTGTTTTGGGAGCGTACCCGGAATTGCCCCGTGACAGATTGGCGTCGGCTCGTTACCTACACTGTTAAAGGAGGATTAAAGAGGGACTCCCTAAGCTAATTAAAATATCCATGGGGAAACCCTTAATTGCGGTGGTCTGTATGGGTGACTGCTCTTAGACATCGCAGTGGTTATTTAGAGGTGACCTCACTCTTGGCTCAACAAAGTTGCCTCCTATGAGCCCTGTAGTGAACATCCTATTATGGAGCTCTCTCCACACATCTCTTGACACATGATAATAATAACAATACTATGCTAGAGGTGTATCCTACATACCCGAGAATGTTTTAGCCCTATTGAGTTCAACCATGCTTTCACACAACCTTGTTACTTGCTTTGTTTTACTCCTTTTTAATTACTTTTCTGCAAACAACCAAAAACCTTTCAAACACCCTTTACTTGAGATCAAAGGCGGCTTATAAGTATCCTTTGGTAGATAGTGAAAAGGGGCATAAAGACCTTTACCAATAGCTCTTTGTGGGTTTGATATATTTACTTAGAAACTATCTACAATTGATCTACGCACTTGCAGTCATCAAGCTATTTTCTAGTGTCGTTCCTAGGGAGCTAAGCGCTTTTTCTCTTTATTCTTAGTTTCTTATTTTACTAATTGTTTTACTGAAGTTGCTTACTAGTTTCAGGTAAGCACCATGATTGGACTCGGACTGATGAATCAGCTCGATGCTACTAAATACCTCGGGAAGTTCAATAGAGGACTCATCAAGGAATTCCTGAGTAGGAGTGAAACATAATACGAGGTCAATCCTCGTTTTATCGCTATTATTAAAGAAAATACTTTTGTAGGAGATGATCCCGATGAGGATCCTTACACTCATTTAATGCATTTTACTAAGCTATGTTGGACTCTTAAACTGAGAGGCTATTCTGATGATGAATTAAAACTTAAATTTTTTAGCCAATACCTAACCAACACTGCTTTGGCTTGGTATAGAATTTGCCCTGCAGAGAAAATTGATACCTGGGAAAAACTTAAAGGAGAATTTGTATTTCGATTCTTTCCCAAGGTAAAAACTGCTGAAGTAAGAAAGGAAATCACAAACTTCAAGAACCGCCCAGGTGAAGGATTGGTAAGGGCTTTTAAAAGGTATAAGTATCTACTTAATAAATTTCCTCATCATGATTTACCTGAATGGTATGTTTTACACATTTCCTATGGAGGACTTAATCAGGAAATTAAACATGAGCTTGACATAAATTCTGGAGGCTCCTTCATAGAGTTAACTATAGTTAAATATTGGGAACTTTTAGAATGAATTCACCATAATAGAGAAACATGGGGATTTGATTTAGGCGGCGAAGGAGGAATAGAAATTGAATATGATTGCATCAATGCTTATAAAGAGTCCGGTAAAGTGAAACAAACTGCTGATGAACTTCAACTTGATAATGATATTATTTTGCAAATCCTTCAGTCTTTTACAAAACATATCGAGGCTTGCAAGAATAACTGGCTTCATTACACTCCGCCACATGAGCCAACTGTCGAAGATGATACAATAATCATAGCTCCTATTGAACCATTGAGGGAGGTATCCCCATATGTTGAACCCCTTCCTTTGCTAAGGACAACGAGGAAACATATGATGATTCGACAGATAGAGGATCATCATGACAAAGAAAATCTATTCCTCAAGAAGCTAGAGGAAGAGGTGCAAATGAGGAAAACTAAAGAAGTAAGTGTACAAGAGACAGGGGAATCAATGAACACTGCCAGAGCTATGCTGAAGCCGACCTGGGCCACGACCCGCCCAGGATTTCGTCAATCCTTTTCTATTCTTGCTGGGCTGGCCCAAGATGGTTCCTGTTTCTAGAAAAATTGGTGCTTTTGTGCAGTCTGGACCGCCCAGAAATTTCACTATAGCTCTGCCACTGTTAATGAAGGAAGACATTTTAACCATGTTTGCACAGTGCAACATTATTGAGCTAGATACTGAAGCTTCGCCATTCATTGAAGGAAAGGTAAAAGCTAAAGAAGTTGGTAAGCCTAATGTCCCTTGTAATTTTAGAGAAACTTCCTATTATGGCCTCTATGATATCGGGACAGCCGTTAACATGATCCCTTTTAATTTATATTTAAAGATTCAAAATGAACTGACACTAGCCGAACTAGAGGATACATACATGACTATAATGCTTGTAGATAAGACGCTCAGATTCCCCATGGGAATAATTAGAGATGTTCCAATTTGCATTGGACCATACAAATGCCCCATTGATTTTGTGCTTATTTATATGCCTATTGATGTTTATTGTCCAATCATTTTTGGAAGAACTTTTCTAAATACCGCAGGAGAAAACATAGGTTGCAAGAGACAAACTGTGTCTCTCATGTTTGGTGAAAGGAAAATAGATTTTCATTTCTCCAAATTTGACCATAAGCCGGCTATTGAAGAACTATACGATGATGAGTACAAACGTGAGGAATAAGGTAAGATCGTTAATTTAGCCTCGGTAGTCATTGAGACTCCTGATGATGATCTAGCAAGAAGCTTAGTCAATAATAATAATATCCTTCAGGACATAGAAAAAATTGAAATGGATGATTATCTTAACTCCACACCCGAGGTGGATGCCGAGATCAATCAAAAGAATGAAGCACCCGTAAGAAAGGGAGATGAGGCGCCTCCCCTCCTATCCTTAAAACTTTGCCAAAGGAATTAAAATATAGGTTTCTTGATGAGACGAATAAATTTCCTGTTATTATAAGTTCTAACCTTGCAAAAAAGAGGAGGAGAATTTGATGAAGGTTCTTCAGATGCATCAAAATTCTCTTGGGTATTCGATGAGTGACTTGAAGGGGATCAGCCCTTCGATAGCCATCCATAGTATATTCATGGAAGGAGCTCAGCTCACAGACTTTCAGTGGTGACTCAAACCTCATATGAAAGAGGAGGTAAGAAAATAAATAATACGTTTGTTAGATGCATAAATCATCTTTCATGAAGAAGAGAGTTAATGGGTAAGCCCTGATCATTGTGTTCCTAAGAAAGTTGGATTTACTGTTGTTAAAAATGAACATAATGAGTTGATACCTACAAGGACTGTTGTTGGACATATGATGTGCATTGACTATAGAAAACTTAATAAAGAAACTAGGAAAGATCATTATCCTTTACCGTTTATAGATCAAACTTTATAAAGGCTTCCTATGCATTCTCATTTTTGTTACTTAGACGGCTATTTTGGATTTTCTCAAATTGTTGTTCATCCTGATGATCAACTTAAAACTACTATTATGTGTCTCTGTGGTCTTTATGCTTATCGCCGTATGTATTTCAGTCTCTACAATGCACCTTCCACTTTCTAGAGATGTATGACTACTATATTTGCCGATTACGTTGAAAGTATTATGGAAGGTTTTATGGATGACTTTTCTATTTATGGAACTTCCTTTAATCCTTGTCTCTATAATCTTCATAAAGTTCTGCAGAGATGTGAAGACACTAACCTAGTATTGAACTGGGAGAAATGTCATTTCATGGTTCAAGAAGGTATAGTGCTTGGTCACAGAATCTCAGGTAAGGGCATATAAGTTGATAAAGCAAAGATTGAAGCTATAGAATGGCTTCGCCCTCCTTGGGATGTGAAAGGTATAAGGAGTTTCCTAGGCCATGCGGGATTTTATAGAAGGTTCATTAAAAACTCTTCGAAGACTTCTAGGCCTTTAACTAATCTTCTTCAAAACAGGGTTGTCTTCAATTTTGATGAAAAATGTCTAACCGATTTTAACATATTAAAACAAGCTCTCCTTGAAGCTCCCATTACAAAACCACCTAATTGGAGGAAACCTTTTGAGCTATTCTGTGAGGCTAGTTATAAAGCTGTGGGAGAAATTCTTTGCCAGTATGATGATGATGATCTGAATATCATTCATCATGCTAGCCGCACCTTAAACAGGGCCCAAAAGAATTACCCTATGGTAGAAAAAGAATTGTTTGCTATGGTTTTCTCCTGTGATAAGTTTAGATCTTATATCATTAACTCAAAATTAAGTGTGCATACCGATCATATTGGCTTAAAGGAAATTCTAGAAAGGACTGCCATTAAGCCAAGGATGATCCGTTGGACTCTACTTTTGCAAAAAATTGATTTATAGATTCTACAAAGAAAAGAGTAGATAGAGGAAACGTCCATGGACATTCAAGAAGCTGCTCCACCTAAAGAAGTGGCGTCCATTTACATACCTGTGGGAACCATACTGCCAAAAAGAAAATTCTCGATTTCTCCTTGTAATGGTTTTGGTGATTTTCTGCAACCAACTTTGTTTGAAGGTAAAAAGAAAAAGATGATCCAAAAAGGAGAAGGTACCCAAATGAACTTGTTCTCCCTAAAATGATATAGGTATATAAAGTCTGAACATACCTTTGTTCTAGACAATTTTCTTTTGTTTCTTTTTACATTTCTGTATTTCCTTTGTTTTTCTAAGTCTATTGCCGGTCTTGCGATGTTGGTTCGGGCGGGCGGTACGGCCGGATCCACCCATACCACTAATAGTTAAGCGGGTTGTGACCTACATTTCATTTCTGTGATTCGGTACGACCGTGTAGTATGGGCGTGTCCTCCCGTATGGCTGGTCGTCACTGATACGGTATCATATCACTTATTCTCTATTTATTGCTTAAAAAACTGAAGTCGGTAAAGTCAGTACGGACGAACAGTACGGGCAGGAACCGCCCGTACTATTTAGTCAGTTGACTAGTTACCGACAGTGAAGCCGAGTTTTTGTTGAAAACGACCCGGTACGGGCGCGTCGTACGGGCGTCCTCCCATACGAGGTGGTTGTTATGATCGTGATTTCTTTCTTTTTTATTTATTTCTTTCCATATTTATTGGGATTCTTTTCTTGGTCGATCCTTTTCCTTTCAGCATGAATTTTCCCCTTACTTCTAACTTCTTATAAGCCTCCTAGGGGGCCTCTAGACTTCTATTGACAAAACAGATGCTCTCCGCACCGCCTTTTTCCTTCCGAGAACCTTGAAACCATGTCCTATTAATGGGGTATCGTCCAAGAGAAGGATGATCTCTATGGATCATCCTCGAGGTTGACGGAGGAAGTCAAGGTTTCTGCACCAAAGGAAAAGTAGTTGGAAGTCGAGGATGGATTCAAGCTAATAGAAGCAATAAAAGAAGGGCGTAAAGTGTTCAGCCTTGGTGTTGGTAAAGAAGGTGACTTCAACGAAGTTCAACTTGATCCAGAAGAAGATGGGGAGGTCCACTTGAAAAGGGAAAGGGAACAAGGAGAAAAGATTCAAGCCTCCTTGGATGCACTTGACCGCCGCATCAAGAAGATCGAGGTAAAATCTCCGGAATCCTCTAAAGATATTGAACTATTGCATCGCTATCTGGACCAGATGGACTTGAAGATAATGAAGGGAATTGAAGCAAACCTCAACATCAGCCTTCGGTCCATCAACACGCCGAAGCAAACAATAGAGATGTACAAAACACTTGTGGAGTAGTTGGAGAAAGTTAGCGAAGAGCGCCGAATATGAATCTTGATATTGGAAGCATCAAACCAGACACTTCGAGCAAGCCTTCATGATTCATGGGTTTACCCCTCTGCAGACTAAAGGGCGCGCCACTGTATTAAATAAATGAAAGGAATTATTGGATCCACCCGGCTTGATTCCAAGCTTGGGGGGATCTGTGAGATCCTTGTAATCTATCTTACAATTTTTAGCATGTTTAATTTCCTGCACACATGTTAGACTTTAATTCTAGAATTTGTATTAGTTGCATCAACTTCGAGCTCCCTTTGTTCAAGAGAAGATTTATATCCGTTGAGTTTCAAGACTTTATGATCTTTGAAGTTGTGTTCAGATTCATGATTATTTTATTAGATGATTGAACTAGGTTGAGTTTTATGATACTTGTACAACTATCATGATTTTAGGGACTTCCACACCAATAAAAGTATTGATTAGGCTATGAGAAGAATTCTGGTAGCATATCATAATTAAGAGTTTTTGAAGCCATTAAAGTAGTGAGCATGATCAAATAGTTGTGCTAAAAAAATAAGAGATAAAGGAGTAAAAAATTATATGCATACATATGTAGAGAGAGAAAAGATAAGAAAAGAAGAAACAATAAAAAATAACTATGAAAAGAATCAAGTGTAGAAGAAAAATAATGATCATGAATCTTCATTACTAAACTAAGTGCTCGATACCTATAAACTTTATGATTATATGATATGTTGAATAACTAGGAGCTTCTTATAATTTCATTAATACTAGAAAAGGTGTGAAAACCTCTAAGTCATGTAATATGTAAGGGTATGGTAATACCCCCGAAGTATCTTTACATATGATGTTTTAATCCACCTTCAATTTCTATCTCATTTATTGTAACGACTCGTGCCTCATGAACATGATGATCTTGTCAATAAGCCACCATCTTGCTCGAGAACAAGAAAGAGCCTAGATTGGGGGAGTTGATGAGTCCAAAATTGAAGCATATCTACCTTTTATATTTGCATAAATAGAGTAGGGATCTTTGTATTTTACTGTGTTTGTACGCACCTTTTTGTCCTTGTTTCAATAGGATCCCGAATCACTAAGTCCATATGAACATATCAATTGAGATATCATATTATGCTATAATATTATATTTTTAAGTGATAAAAGTCATTTTATGGATTTATGTTTGCACCCCGTGAGAATACCGAGCGAGGAGAAGAAACCAGTACCCATAACGACCGGTGGTATGATGGAGCCCACCCATACCGTCTGCCTGTACTATGTGTCATCACGTTCGCCTTGTTAAATGCTTTCTCCGGGCAAAGATGAGAGGGAGATCCGACATTCACAACCACCAGAAAACACGAAAAACCACATCTGAAAGGGATCTGAAAGAGGAACTTGGTTGGGGTAAAATCCCAGGTTCTTCACAGATCATTGGAGGACAACGCATCACCCCCTTCATCATCAACCGTTGCATCTACATCACCACCATTACCCCCATCTCTCATCTATTAGATCTTTTTGTAATTCCATATTCAATTATGGTTTGCATTAGATCTATCTTCGTACTTTTATTCATCCATTTGATTATATGATGTTGTTGATTGCTTCCATGTGTGATTAGTTCCTTTATTCTTGGAGAGATGGAGAAACCCTAGCACTACTATGAATTTGCAATAAATATGATCTATTCTTGTGTCCATATGACTTGACGGTCTATGATAGATTTGTGATTTTTGTTTGATCTCTCTCTCTCTCTCTCTCTTTATATGGTATGTATAGTCGGCCACATATCATTTGCCCTTGGGACTAAAGGGAGGGATAAATCCTTTGGACGTGTTTTGGGAGCGTACCCGGAATCGCCCCATGGGAGATTGGCGCCGACTCGTAACCTACACGGTCGAAGGAGGATTAAAGAGGGACTCTCTAATCTAATTATGATATCCATGGGGAAACCCTTAATTGCGGTGGTTTGCATGGGTGACTGCTCTTAGAAATCGCAGTGGTTATTTAAAGATGAGCTCACTCTTGGCTCAACAAAGTTGCCTCCTACGAGCCTTGTAGTGAATATATTATTATGGAGCTCTCTCCACACATCTCATGACATAAGAAGTACGTTATCCTAATTGCTAATAATAACAATACCATGCTAGAGGTGTATCCTACATCTCCGAGAATGTTTTAGCCCTATTGAGTTCAACCACGCTTTCACACAACCTTATTACTTGCTTTCTTTTACTTGTTTTAATTACTTTTCCGCAAACAACCAAAAACCTTTCAAACACCCTTTACTTGAGATCAAAGGCATCTTATAAGTATCCTTTGGTAGATAGTGATGAGGGGCATAAAGACCTTTACCAATAGCTCTCTGTGGGTTCGATATCTTTACTTTGAAACTAGCTACAATTGATCTGTGCACTTGTAGTCATTAGAGGTGGACAGGGTCGGCACCGTGGACGCGCCCCCACCCCTTATGTTGATGTAACCTGACAAATATGCAAGATACACGGTCACCTTGGAAGTGACTATTGGTGGCGCTATCAGATGATGACAGTGATAACAAGGCCGCCAACTATGCTTCCTATGGTGTTGATACCAACTGGTATTCTGACACCAGTGCTACAAATCACATTGTTGGGAGTTGAACAAGATCTTTGTTCATGAGAAGTACCAGGGCCATGACCGTTTTCATACAGCTAACGACAACGATATGCAAATTACACATATTGGTCACTCAACTTTGCACACCCCCACTAGTAAATTATATCTCAAAAATATTCTCTACCTTCCTAGTGCATCCAAAAATCTTTTGTCTGTTCATAAACTTGCGCTTGATAACAACGTGTTTCTAGAATTTCACCCATTTTGATCAATGATCAGGTCACAAGAAGGATTCTGCTTAAAGGTCCATGCTATGGTGGTTTCTACATGCTAGTGCCTTTTTCTACCGGGGTCTCCAAGCAAGCCTTCCTCAGAGTAAATTCGTCGTCCTTGACATGGCATCGTCGTTTAGGCCATCCTTCATCCTTTGTGGTTTAGCATATTCTTAGGAAACATAAACTTTTGTATTCTCCAGAAATAAATCCTTATGTTTGTGACTCCTGTCAACTTGCTAAGAGCCATCAGCTGCCATACCATGTTTCTACTAGAGTTTTCAATGTTCCCTTAGAACAAGTGTTCTGTGATGTTTGGGGTCCCGCACCTTCCTCTGTTGGAAAGCATTCATACTATGTAAGCTTTATAGATGATTTCAGCAATTTTACTTGGATTTATTTACTCAAGAAGCGTTTTGATGTCTATCAAGTTTTTCTTAACTTCCAACAATTTGTTAAGTGCAAGTTTAAAAGAAAAATTAAAACTATACAAACAGACTGGGGGCGAATATGAAAATCTCCATGGTTTCTTTCAAAAGGTAGGCATTTCCCATCACGTGTCTTGTCCACATGCTCACCAACAAAACGGTTCTGCTGAACACAAACATCGCCACATTATTGAAGTTGGTATCTCTTTACTTTCCAATGCATCCATGTCACTTAAATTCCGGTATGACGCTTTTCTTACCGCCATATTTCCCATATACTTGCTTCCTAGCAAAGTCATCAACTTTGAAACTCCCGTTGAACGTCTCTTGGGAACTACACCTAATTATGAGTCTCTTCGAGTGTTTGGTTATGCCTGTTGGCCAAATCTTTTTCCATACAACAAAAGAAAATTAGTGTTTCGCTCTACACGTTGTGTGTTCTTAGGCTACAGTTCCCTTCATAAAGGTGTCAAATGTCTTGACATAACCACAGGCCAGGTATACATATCACGTGATGTTGTCTGTCTTTGATGAATCTATGTTTTCCTTTGCTACCTTACATCTTAATGCTAGATGACGTCTTAGCTAGGACATTCTTCTTTTACCCACTAATGCAACTTCTACTATATCTACTAATGGGGATGCACAATATGATGATCCTGTTGTTACTAATCCTGGCCAAAATATTCCAGAAAATATTTCGTCAGATGATAGTGCTTCGGAAGATGCACACACAGAAGAAAATTTGAGTGCGAATGGTGAAGAAATGAGCTCAAACGGAGAAGAAACAGAAGCAGAATCGGAGGTGCAACATTCCTCTCCAGGCGCCAGACCCGAGATAGATTATCTTGCCTCCTCTAGTGCTCTAGATCACGCGCTGGCTGATCCCGATGAGGATCCTGCTGTGGACTCCTCTGCGCCAACAACCTAAGACGTGGGGCCTGATGCTCCCCCGTCCTCTATACGCCATGTTGACCCAGCCGCAGTGGTCCAGGCGCGTGCACGCCCCCGCTCGCCTTCTCCCAAGGCATGGGTGTGCTCGCTCCACCCGCCGCCTTCCCAGTCCCGCATGCCACATGCGTGTGCTGCTCCTTCGCGTGCTGCCCCTGCACGTGGAGTCGCTCTCCAGCGTCAGCACGCTACGACCCGACAGGAAAAAGGCTCCTGCTGCACCTTCAGATGGTACAATGGGTCCAGGATCATCTGCGCTAGCTGATGCTTTAGCTCCCTCTATTTCTGGAGTTTCTACACGCCTACAAAAAGGTATTCGAAATCCAAAAATTTATAAAGATGGTACAATTCGAGCCTCACACCCTGTCTAAGGCCCTTGATACTGTGCACTGGCGCAAAGCAATGGAAGAAGAATATCATGCATTGCTTCTGAACAAAACATGGCATGTTGTTCCCTCCAACTCTTAGAAAAACATTATAGATTGCAAATGGGTTTACCACATCAAGAAAAATACAGATGGTACCATTGACAGGTATAAAGCTAGGATTGTTGCAAAGGGATTTAAGCAAAGGTTGGTCTAGATTATGAAGATACCTTTAGTCCCGTTGTTAAAGCAGCCACCATCAGAACTGTTTTAGCTATTTCAGTTTCTAGAGGGTGGAGTCTGCGACAGCTAGATGTCAAGAACGTGTTTTTACATGGTGTTCTAAAAGAGGAAGTTTATATAAGACAACCCATAGGGTTTGAAGATCATGATGCTCCCAATCACATATGCACGCTTGATAAAGGTCTATATGGTATAAAATAGGCTCCTCGTGCATGGTTTGCTCGTCTTAGTTCAAAATTGCATGATCTTGGTTTTACATCCTCTAAGGCAGATACATATTTGTTCTTATATCAAAAGTTATAAATAACCATGTTTGTTCTAGTTTATGTTGATGATATCATAGTAACAAAGCTCTTCAGTTCAGCAATTTCAGCTCTACTTCAGGATCTTAATACTGATTTTGCGATCAAGGATCTTGGTGATCTACACTTCTTCTTGGGGATTGAAGTGAAGAAAACTGATGATTGGTTAATTTTGACACAAGCCAAATATGCTTCAGATCTACTAAAAAAGTTGGTATGCAACAGTATAAGCCTGCTCCTACACCTCTATCTTCTAGTGAACCTCTTTCTCTTATTGAAGGGGAACCTCTTGGCTCAGAAGATAGTACAAGATATTGTAGTATTGTGGGTGCTTTGTAGTATCTTTCTTTGACATGACCAGACTTATCATTCTCAGTTAATAAGGTTTGTCAATTCTTACATGCTCCAACAACTACTCACTGGACTGCAGTAAGAAGAATATTGAGATATGTTAAAGATACTCTCAATATTGGGATCACTTTTCACGATCCAGGTCTACTTTGTTGAGTGCATTCTCAGATGTAGATTGGACATGATGTCTTGATGATAGGCGCTCCACAGGAGGTTTTGCTATATTTTTTTTGAATATTTATTGTAGGGGCGCCCCCCACAACCCTTTATTAAAATAAAAACCAAGAAGTATTATGTACAAGCTACCAAACTAAGACAAAAAGTATATACAAAAAGAGAAAAAAATACAAAATTTACAATAAGTCAGCAATCCAGGAATTAAGATCTGTGATGGTCTTCTTTCTGACTCTGTATTTTAGTAGTGAAACATCACAGATAAATCCTGATTTCCAAGAGCTGAAAGATGGTCTGATTCCTTTGAAAATCCTGTCATTTCTTTGCTTCCATATATTCCAACAGGCTAGAATAGCAATCTCAATAAAACATGGACCTTTGAATTTCTGTTTTGCATGTTTCAAAATCTCTTGTACAAATCCTGTACCCCAGTCAATCTGAAGGTAGGTCTATATTCTCATACTAAAATTGCATTCAAAAAATAAATGTGACCAGTCTTCCAGGGTGTGACAAGGGCAAAGAACACAATTATGATTGTTAGAAACATTCCAATGTCTTCTAAGCAGCATATCTTTAATATTGATGTGATCATGGATTATCAGCCAGGCAAAAAACTTATGTTTGGAGGTGCATTTACTACTCCAGACCCACTGTGATGGAAAATGATTTGGTATATGATTGAAGTATCACTTGTACATATCACTGACAGAATAATCCCCTGTTTTTGAATTCAAACTGTTCCATTCATCATGTTTTGTTTGCTGAAGAGTGACTTGAGCTAGTTGCAACTATAAATGTTGTAATTCAGTACTAGCTTCAGCAGATAATGGCAGGTAAAAATCTTCAGCCATTTGACTAATTGATATTGCTTGCTTAACAGAGCAATCTTTATCAAGTACATGTGAGAATAAATGTGGATAAGTTGAGTTGAGAGGATTGCTGTTCCAGTTATCGACCCAGAATAGTGCTGTGTCCCCAGAACCCACTGAACATTTAGAATTTAAGAGAAACTCCTCATGCAGTCTCATAATACTACGCCACCAGAAAGATCCACAGACAGTAACAGTGTGAGGAACCCTGTCATGATAATATGTGTTCCAGACTAGTTTCACCCAAGGCAGATCAGGTTTATTGTAGAAATTATGTAGATGTTTCATAAGCAGGCATTTATTTTGGATTTGCAGATTTATGATTCCTAAACCACCCTTGTCCTTTGGTTTACTGATCATTTCCCAAGATGCCAAAGAGTGAACATTAGCATCATCCTTACTCTTTCTCCATAGACAATGTCTTCTTGATCTGTTTATGACTTCAATTATTCCTTTTGGGACACTTAGAGAGCTAATGTAGTGCAAAGGCAGTGAGGATAACACAAAATTCACCAAAACAAGTATGTCTCCATAAGACAAAAAGGATGCAGAGGCTGTCAACCTTCTTTCAACTCTGTCAGTCAGGGGTGAGAGATTCTTGATTGTTGGTTTTGTAATCCCCATGGGTAACCCAAGATAAGTGAAAGGCATTTTTGCTATGACACATCCAATTTCCAGAGCAAGAGAGGTAGCCTCATCCTGAGATAGATTTATGGGTATCAATGAAGATTTATGATAATTGACCTTAAGGCCAGTGAAAGTAGTGTATTCTTCAAGAATGTGTCTGAGAGTGTGTAATTGTTGTGGATCTGCCTGCATTATAATGATAGTGTCATCATCATATTGCACAACAGGAAAAACATTAGTGCCTCTATTGGGGATTGGTGCAATTAACCTCCCTTCATTGAAAGCTTTGTTAATGAAACTCTGCAGCAAGTCTCCCCCAAGAACATATAGAAGTGGGGAAAGAGGATCACCTTGCCTAACACCACGCTTACAGATGAAATTTCTGCCAGGTACACCGTTCAATAGAATAGCTGAAGAGCCAGATGGTAAAATTTCTTTAACCCAGCCAATATATATATATTATCAAAACTCTTGCACTTCAAGATTCTAATTATTGCATCATGTTCAATTGTGTCAAAGGCCTTTTCAAAATCCAATTTTATAACCACAGTCTGTTTGTTTGAAGCATGGCATTGATGCAAGTATTCAAAAGTCCAACCCAAACAATCTTGTATTGTTCTGCATTTAATAAAACCATACTGGTTCTCATGAATGCACCTTTTAATTTGCTTCTGTAACCTGTTTGCAGCCAACTTTTTTAAAAACTTGAGACATGTGTTTGTAAGAGAAATGGGCCTGAAATCATTGACAGAATCAGGAGAGTTCTTCTTAGGGACCAAGGTAATGAAAGAACCATTAATGCTTGCAAGAGGAGTTAGGCCTTTGTGGAAATCATGACATAACTTAATGAAGTCATCTTTAATTATGTGCCGGCACTTCTTCACAAACATCCCATTAAAACCATCAGGCCCTGGAGCTTTATCAGTTTTCATATACTTAACAACATCTTCAATTCCTCTGTACCGAACTGCTCAGAAAGGCAATCTAGGCCATCCACCTTTGAGACAAAATCAGATATATCAGCCCTGCATTCAGTAGGGAAAGAAACCCCCATTTTGTTTTTATAGCAACTCCATAGAGCCTCTGCCTTCTCTTTATGTTGGACCAAAATATTTCCATCTTCATCCTTAATTTGGTTGATGACATTGTTCCCATATCTTTCAGTTGCATTAGCATGGAAGTATTTAGTATTTTCCCCTCCAAACTTGACCCATCTAATTGTGCATTTGTTTCTCCAGTAAATAGACTGAGTGTTGAGCAGGTTTTTGAGATGTAATTTAACAATATTCATGAAATTGAACTCAGGTTTTCTTAGGGGCCTCTTATCCTCAATAACATCCAATTCAAGTATACATTTGTTGCATTTATCAATCAGGACCTTAATGTGTGACAATCTTTTCCCCCATCTCTTCAAAGCATATCTGAGATTTTTAAACTTTGCAGTAATGATACTAGCAATAGGTCCCTGCCTAACAGGTTGCTTCCAGGCTTGTTCCACTACTTGAAAAAAACTAGGCTGTTCAATCCATCTATTCTCAAACCTGAATTTTTTTGCTCTTGGGATTGTGGTGGAAATACTGACTACACAAGGAACATGTTCAGAAGTTGATTTTGATAAAGGATTGACCAAAGTGTTTGGGAATTTCAAGGTCCAGCCAGGAGTTGTAAAAAACCAATCCAATTGTTCTAACAAAGGATTCTCTTGCATATTCGACCAAGTGAAATTTCTTCCCTTTAAAGGCAGTTCTAACAAACCAAGATGACTAATGATGCTATTGAAAAGGAATATATCATTTAGATTAGTCCCATCCTTATTTCTATTGTCCAGTGATCTGATGAAGTTAAAATCCCCCAATAATAACCAGTCTTCATCGTGTGGGATATTGAGGTCATATAGCCATTGCACAAACAGATCCCTCTTCAAACCTCTACAAAGCCCATAAACATTTACAAGTGTCCAGTTATCTGAATTATGGTTTGAAGAAAACTTGATTTTTATTGCAGAGTCTGTGGTTTCTATTAAAGAACCCACAAATAAAGAGCTATTCCATAACACTATTAGTCCACCAGAGGCACCAACAGATGGAACAAAAGCAAACTGGTCAAACCGCCTTGGACAGAATGTTTTGATAAAGGAATGATCAAAATCTTCACATTTTGTCTCTTGAAGACAAACAACTGAGCAATGACTTTCATTAATTTTGTTATACATAGCCAATCGTTTATCTTTATCATTTAAACCTCTGACATTCCAACATAGCACCAACCAATCAAGATTTATAGTAGAGAAATTATCCATTGGGAATACTGTGTAAAAAACATCCATCTGGTATGCCCAACAAACCAGAGACAAAGATAAGGCACCCACTTTAAGCAATAGTTGCAGACTGACACAGATAAAGATACATCATGAAAACCAGATAGCTCATGTTGCCAAAACACACCAAAAGACCACATAACCACCAGAAGTTCATTACAAGGAGACATAATAATATGAAACACTAGAAACTTAGACCCTGGACCACGCTGGTAAACGAAAGTATCACTCTTCATTGGGAACATTCTTGGTCTTGTTGGAGGAAGGATCAGCCATAAAATTTTCCAGTGAGAGCTCTTCTGGTGGGATTTCTAACTCCTTACCTGTCCTTTGGAGAACATGAATTGGTATGAACAATTCTGCTGGCTCTTGGATTGGTTTGGCAGACCTTGCCTTCTTTTTTGGCCTTGGAGTTTCAGTTGAAAAGCAAACTTTAAAACCAGCATCTCTATTAGCAGTTCTTGCACTCCTCCTCACTGGGTAACTCTGTATTTGAGCATCATCCCTTCCCACAAAAAGAGGCTTAAGAGGCACAAGTTTTTTAGACTTTGCAGCACTTCTTGTTACTCTAGTTGAAGGTTCAGTGTAAGCCTTTCTACTCCTCTTGGAAACACTGAGAGGGGAGGCTTTAAAGGCCACAGGGACAACTTGCTGTTCAATGGTGTTCGCTGAGGTACAACTGCTATTGACTGATCTAACCTTTATATTCACCCTGTGATTGGTTTTCTCATGATCCCAGGAGACAGAGAACTCACATTGGCTATTGAAAGCAGTTGGCCAATTTCTTTTTTCCAAAACTGATTTGGAAAACTGATTAACCGAAAAGCAAGAAGGAGCAACTTGCTTACAGTAGTGGGGGATCATAAATTGTAGTAACCTATTCATCTGCATGCTGGGTGGGATCACATGACCATATGAAGCAGGCAAAAGCATGCTTTCCACAGGGACAATCCTAACATGATTAATTATCAGTTGATTGTGTGCCATCACATTGTCATTGTTAAAAGAACCCCCTGAATCATCAGATCCATCAGTGATAATGGAATCATCAACTTGCTCCATCTCTTGTTCCTGTTGTGCTTCATTATCCTGATTCTGATGTTGCACCTCATCCTGCATGTTATCTGGCAAATCTTGATTTTCAGGCTGAGCATTTCCACCTTGGTCATGTGGCCCTTGATCTTGATTATGATCCCACCCAATTTTAGGGTACTGTGGTCTACAAAGTTGTTAAAATTCATATGCATCTGACCAGGCATGGGATGTGGATTACCATCAAAAGGCATTGGGTCTTCATCATTGTGCAGGGCATCAGCAAATTGGGTTGACAGGATATTACAGACTGCAGTCCATCCTTCCCTCACTCCACCAACTGAAGCATAGTTACCAGACACAACATCTCTAGGAACCTTTGTAATAGCTGGGTAAGAGGCATACACCAGAGTTCTTTCAAGGACATTGGGGTCTTGGTACCAATGCAGAAATTTACCAAAAGTGCCAATTACATTAGCAATGTCATAATTGTTCCTGTAATCTAATGGCAAGCCAAGAAACATTAACCACCCAGTACTGAACCCCACTTCAGCCCTGTGATTTTGCCTATCATCATGCGCTAGAAAACGAACAAAAGTGCCATTATGAAGCTGAAACGGAGGATGATCAATCAGAGCTGATCTTGCAGCCTGACTGCGAAGCACAAACAGACCAACTCCAAACAGACACGGCTGAACTTCCTCAACAGGCTTATGCAACTGATGAACAATGAAATCCCTGACCTGCTGCCTCCAGAATCTTGTTTCATGGAGTGCAAGAAAACAACCTACAATGTCTTGCTCTAGTACTGAGGCTGAATATAAATCTTTGACTAATGGTACAACAGAGTTAATATGGGTTGAAGGATTATTACATGAGCTTGGTTTCAAGTTGAAAGAAAGACCATGTTTGTGGTGTGACAACCTAGGAGCAACATATCTGTCTGCAAATCTTATTTTCCATGCACGTGCCAAATATATAGAAATTGATTTTTATTTTGTTTAAGAACGTGACAAATAAGAGGTTAGATATCAAGTTTATGTCTAGCAAGGATCAAATAGTTGATGGTTTCACCAAGGCTCTTCCTGTTAGGAGTCTTCGATCAGGAGTTTAGACGTAATCTAAATATTCAGAGAATTTTAGATTAAGAGGGGCTTTCAGAGTTTATAACGTGTTTAGTTTCTATATGTGTATGATACGGTGTATTACACCGATCCACCGTTATATGCCACAGTAAGGGATGTTCTCACCTCTATATAACACGTAACGCGAGGCTCCAACGAGCCATCGGTTCCGCAAATATCGATGATAAAAACAACTTATACTACCACTGTTCATATTTACATAGAGTTTCTAGCTATTTTTTATAGCACAACTATCAAAAACTGTGGTTGGCACATTGACAACAGTGGACGGTGCACTGTGAATTTGTTGAAGTGTATAAGTGGATTGCACTAGTCCTTTCCATCAGTTCGGACTGTTGGTTGCGTTGGCTAGTGCATGAAGCTTGACATGGTATCAGAGCCTAAGGTCTCGAGTTCGAGTCCTGGCTTTGGCAATTTATCCTAAAATTGTTGTTGACCCCTCTATATACACGTATAGGCCTCTTAAGTCATACGTGAATTTCGCGCGTCGTCGCTCTCTTCCGGTTGCACGTGTTGACTTCTCCCCGTCACACGTGAGAGGGGATGTTGAAGTGTATAAGTGGATTGCACTAGTCATTTCCATCAGTTCGGACTTTTGGTTGCGTTGGTTAGTGCATGAAGCTTGACATCATTAACTTTTTTTGAAACTTTTACTTTTAGGTCTCCAAAAGTTTTTAAAAATAATATAAAACTAGATACATACATATAAATATATATGGCATAAATTTTGTTTAGAAATATGATGTATTTTGGGCTCTAGAAAAAAGAAAAATTTCTGATAAGCCGTATTTCTAGTCTTATTTACTATCAGAAATTTTTCCTGTAGCCTAAAATAAAATATATTTTTCATGAAAATAACGACAAAAGTAGTAGTGGTTAATGAGAGAAAACATGTATACATGACACCTGCATCATCGATCACCACCTGGCGGAAGCCTTTTTATCTTATCATTTTCGTAGTAACATGCGCGGTGGTGCATATCTATTCTTTCCTACAAGCACAGGATGGATGCACATATATAGTGCGCCATGGCATTTCAGCTTTCAGACATCATATATGGGCAGGTGGAGCGTGCAGAATATGTATGCTCGCCATCACTCATCTGTCCGTGTCGCGCGTAATCAAACGCTCCATCGTTGAATTCCTAGTTCAAAGATTAAACAATCGCTTAAACGTGAGATGTAGGGAGGCTTCTCAGCGTTCCTGCAATGCGCCGTGCATTTTATTGTCTCTGTCCGTGGGCCTATTTTTGTGTTCTCGATGTTGGCGAACGTGTCGTCGCGCTTTTGTGTTGCCTCTCGCTGGCGTCCAACGGTGGGCTTCGACATGCCTTTATCTAGGAATAAGTGTGCGGAGGCGTTTGTTTTACCTCTGACGGGTGGCCTGCTATTTCTGGGCCCATTCTGTCATTCACCTTGTGGTTTCGGTGGGTTCGTTTTCTTTCTGTTGCTTCGTGAGGGTGGGGAAGTGTTTCATCTGGTTATCTCCGGTGGTTTGACTGGGTCGGTTGTTTCTTTTCCTAGCGGTGGTTTGGTGCGGCGGAGGGTTTCTTGGCGACAGCGGCGGTGTTCTTGGTTGGTGTATTGGATTTGTGCTGCTGCTGGATTTCTCGTTGGTGGTTGATTTATGGATGGCGGTGTGGTTTTTCCTGGTTATTTGGTCAATTGGGCGGGATTTCTGGGCGGCGGGGTTGTGTCGGCGTTGGCCGCCGGCAAGGTCTCTGTAGTTGTCTGCGCGGTCGTTCTATGAAAGTACCTAAGAAACTACCGGGATAAACTCAGTCGCCGCTGCCTCCATATCTAAAAGCTACCCGTGTTCCCGTCGACAACCAGCGAGCCCACCTGTTCGTGGCGCCATCTCTGGCACTAGCACCATCCTCCACTTTGGTAGCTTTCCACTCCAGATTTTTCATCTTCCTTTCAATTTTTGTTTTTATTATCCCCTCTCTCGTGTCAATCTGTCAGGTTGCGCTCCACCCCCAAATCTGCTCGATATTTTGCCTCCCTGTGATGTGGTTGGATTTCCATTGGATTATGCATCCTGCTCACACAAACCAACCTCAAATTAATTGGGTTTCAGTTGGATATTGCGGACTGGTCGCTCAGGCAAGCATGAAGATACTATTATCACGTCTAACTGGTTCAATTGGTATGCAAACTCGCATCTCTTACTCTTTAACTTTTTGTTTACATTGAATTAGCACATGCATCTTATGTTTTCTTACTTTTTGGTTTGCATGTATTTTTTCCCCTTCGAATCTCCACTGGAATTTGTTTGTTACATGTTCCATTGGAATCTCACCTGAAATTTATCTACTCCATGAGATTTGGCCCGTTGAATCTTTCATCAAATGCATTTGTTAGAAAGGCTGACTAGATACCAAAATAAAACTTCCTGTTTCCTTTGTGTATGTGCGGTTTGCAAAGATGGATAAGCCTGAAAGTTCTAAAAATCTTGCTGTTGCCGTGAGAGAAGAATGGTGCTCTCCAAACAGAACAGAAGAATGGTGCTCACAGGTACAGGTCTCAAAATCACCGTCAGGTTGCTCGAGACAACCAATGAGAACTTTCACCCAGGTGCATTTCTGATCTTATCCACACAAGAACCTTTTAGTTTCACTTTCACGCAATTGTGTATCAACATGACTTTTCTTCATGACATACTTCTTCTCAGTACATGGATGACAACGTGTGAAATTCTCTTAGTATGTTCAGTACACCTAATTGCAGGTAGTACCAACGGAGATAGCAGGGAACTGGTATCTATTTTGCTAGAGGAATGCTCATCCAATTTCGCATTTGTGAGTTAGGAATTCACCACTCTCACTTCTACAAGATCTGTCGTTGTCAATTTTTTTCTTAATCAATTCCCAGGATCAAGGCTATTCTAATTCATTTAATTATGTGTTCAATTTGCATGTCTACATGGCTGCAGGCTAGAGGGTCAGGGTTGCACCGGTGAATGGACTCGGATCGATAGACAACCTTATCCCTCTTACATAAATCTGTTTGTGACAATGTAAGTTCCTGACTCATATGTTCTTCTAACCGTTATGCATGGCTTGGTTGATGTTGCTTTGCCATGATTGAATTACATGCAAGTGAGTTTGGACAACGTAAGATTTATTCTGCAGATACTATAATCCAAGAATTGATATCTGGTGCTACTCATGTGAGCTTCGGTTTTTCTAAATTTTTAGATATGGAGATTACTCAATCCTTTCTTCAGGTACAAAACTGTACATCTATTCGACCTTTTTTTATCCGGGATAATGGTTTCTTATCAAGGGATGAGAGTCATTATTATACACATGGAATTGAAGGTTTTGTCGTTTTGATGGTTAGTTCAACAACAAATTTCGTCAACATAAAAGTATTAGAAGGACGATACACATAATTTCGCCTATCATAACCTGCATGTGCTCCAAGCTTTGAGCAAAAAATCAAGTTTAGCATTGCCTTAACACTTTTTAACTAATTTAATCAATATACTCTCTCTGCATATTGCTTTTGCTTAGTCGTCTATAGAACATATAGACAAGGAACGTAGGTGAGAAACTAAATTTAATGTATTTTGTTTAGCATTCAAATCAGACTGAGCAAATTGTTTTATTGGTAATTATACTATCATTTGTTCTGCCTTTTTCATAGATTTTGGATTGCTATCTTTTTTAGTGCCGAAGAAGTAGAAATGTACTAATAAGAACATTAGCATGGCAAAATAACCATGTATCTGACAGGAGAGCGAATAGAGTTTGTGCTCATATTGTCATTCCCACATTTTGTTGATAATGTCTGACATGGATATGCCCTACGAGTGCCTAATATTAGCCTACCCGGTACCAGCCTGACATAGGACCATACAGTCACCCGCTACGAATGGCAAAGTCCAGGAAAGATTTGGGTGACCTAGGCCCATACGGGTGTGAGCTATAGATAGAATTTCAAAGGGTCCAATCCTAATCTATAACTGACTTGACCTACCTTGAGACCTGGCCTTCCTATTTAAAGGCCAGGAGGGCACGGCGATGAGAACCTCACCTCATACCCTAGCATACACCATGCCAGATCCAATCTGCGCATCTCTGTAACCTTCGGTTCCGTCATCAATCAAGAACAGTCAAGCAGGAGTAGGATTTTCCCTCTGGGGGCCTGAGCCTGGATAAACCTCGAGTCCCCGTGTTGCGAATCTGTTAGCCGTTCCGCGATTTCCATCATCCCCTCCTTCTCCAATACCCAAGTCCATAACAATGGATTAATCGGATCAGACATTTCGCCCCCTGCACATGATGTACTTTATTTATTAAATTAGATGAGCGTATGGAAGAGATAAAGACGCCGTCCGAGTCAGGACTAAACCACGGAGAAATAGACAATTATATGTGAATTAATTCTAGAGAAACAAATATTTTAGTTCGTGAGAAATATAATAAATTGCACTAGCTAGGTTGTTCACATATATATTCTGGACATGAGTATACTCCTTGCACAAGTTTATTATCTATCCGAGGGATTTTTCTTTACTAATTCTGGTATAAGTTAACTATCGATCTTGAGGTATTTCCTTCGATATTATACTATGTCATAAGCATAGTTACATGCAAGAGCAATGAGGACACTTGCATATCTGGTGTCTCTGGCAGTCTGGCGTGCGGGTCCAGGGATCCTTGGCTTCGCTTGTGTCCCCACGGGTCCGCCCCATCGGTTGGGTTAACTATTGACCGAGAGGAGGGAGGAAGGGCCGAGCATTGCCAGGGATCGAGGAAGGGAGGCGACGGTGTTTTGCAACTGCCCTGCCAGCAGCTGGCTCCTCGACCGCCGCCTCCTACCACGCCTCCTAGCCAGCGCACGCCACCCATCCTTGCCAAACGCCGGCCGTCCAAGACTCTGAACACCCTGTCTCCCGCCTCCCCTCCCAGAGAAAGCAATTGTGTCATGTCGATGGTATACCTCTCCTCTCTCTCCATTGACCCTTTTCCTCCCCTCCTGATCTAGATCATGGCCTTTCTCCTTCCCATCGCTGGCGGCCAAGGTGGCCGGTGGTGGGAGGGAGGGAGACTGGAGATGTACATGTTGTTTTTTGCTTAGGTTTTATAAGTAGATTTCTTACCCCAAATAATCCTGATTTGTGTTGTTGGGTTTCCTTGCTCCCATGTTCTTTTCCATTGTCCATGGAGGCCGAGGTGGAGCCTGTGGGGGGGGGGGGAGTCATGGTCGTCGGATCTTCAGTGTGGTTCTCAACCTTGTATACGTGGTGCTTGATCTGGAGTTCACTCCCTATAACCCTCTTCTTCCTTGATGCCATGGGGGTGGCCAGAACCATGGGAGTGGTTGGCGGGGAGGGCCAGATTGAGGCCATGCCTCTCATGTTAGTGGAGATCGGTGCTTGGACTCAGCCTGAGGTGAGCGTCATCCTTCGCTGCGCTGTGCTGTCCCTAAGCGAGTTGGCCGCAGTTGTGGTACGTCGAGGTGTCTTGTGTCTAATTGTTGAGCCGACCGAGAAGAGCATTACCAAGCAGAGCAGTAGCGCCGGTGCTACTGAGCTGTAGATCGAGGAGACTAGAGGGTCTACTGTGCCAATGTCCTCCCCCTATGCACCTTGCTTGCACCCCATGGCGGACTCCCCTATTCCTCTCACCCACAATAGCTACTCCACCGAATCCTGTACAGAATCTCAATTCAAACCTCCCTTGCTTTCATAGAAGCTAATCATGTATATGTATGCAAGTTTACTTGTCCTGCAGTGCAGGTATACGACAACATACCAGATGTACAAGCATTCTTGCTAACAAGAACTATGAAGTTCATATGTACAAGCATACCGGATACACTGGACTACTGGAGGGAAGTGCTCAAGTGTTCTTACAGATCACAAGTACTTTCATACACCATTCTTACTAGCTCCAATTGTTGAATTATCGTTGTATCTACTATAATTTTATTCTTTTGTGTTCTTATTAATGTGCATCTCAATGGAAATTACAGTCAAAGAGTAGTATGTAGAGAAAAGAAAGCAATACACCTAGATTATAAGAAACCAGAAATAGTGGTTGTTTATAGCTTGGCCTAGCTGCCGTAACTGATCCCTAGGTGTCTATTTTCAGCATAAAAATGATCAAGTATATTGCTTTTGAAAATTTTGTTTCTAAACGGACTTCGAAAGGACTATGTATTCTATATTTTTATTTTTGACAATGTTATATAGTAAAAAAAGCCACTTATATTCTTCAAATTATATCCCTACAATAGTAGTCACTACTGCCATGGATTAAGACAAACCAATGATTTCAGACCAATCTAGATAGAGTTTGGATTTGATATCTCCTACAACATTATCTAATAGTTACCCCACAAAATTGGACCGTGCTAAGATACTATACAAAATTGTGCTGTGTTGTTTCAACAATGGTGTTGCTAATTTGGTATCATGGTCATGCAGAAACCTTTTGATCAAAGTTGTATTTCGTGATTCAAGAACTATGTCAGAACTTCCACATGTTTTTATAATGTATTTGTTATAGTTTAGATTTTCTTGGGCAAAGTACTTATTGTTCATCCTACATAATCTACCCTCCTCGACATGTGCTTATGCACTTGAAACAATACATCCATGTTCTTTTTTCTAGAGGTATACATCAATGTTCTGGGAACTCTCTTCTTTTTGTCCCCTTACTTCCAAAATAGTGAGATACAAGAGAACAAACTGGACAGAGATATCAAGCAATCTGCAGAGGCCATGGAGACCGGACTACTAACTGGAGAAAGACCTCAATTCAGCACTCAGGGCATGTGAGGAGATACCTGCCGTTTGATATGAACAGGAAGGTTATGAGGCCATGTTGAGGCGACCTGAAGTCATGGGTGCTGCTGATGTTCGAGAAGCGATAGCCGTAGCCATGTGTTGATTCGCAAGATCACGGTAGTTTATGTTTGGAAATTTGAATAGTGGTTTTTGTAAACATGACCAGAAGCTGCATGTAGCATCAGTGTGAAAATTTATTCCTTTAGCTTAGAAAAAATTGTGAAAAATTCTTCCTTTATCTGCATCACTTAGTTTCACAAGTGTCTCAAGGTTGTTCATATTTTCATAAATATTTATACTGCCCATATTTTTTGAGATATTTGTACTGTCCAGTTTTCTTAAATATTATATTCTTTCTTCATTCAAGATAAATGGCCATGTTCACAATTTGCTTTCCTTGGTAATGGTATTGGTAATTCACTCAGCGGCTCACAATTAATATTTCTAACCCTTTTTCATAAGTATGGACATTAGATTTCCTCGGTGCAAAGAAAGCTAATCTTCTATTTTGTTTATGGAAGCATTAAAATAAAATAGGAAAAAACTAAATGCTTTACAAAGAACACCAACAAGATAAATACTTAAAACTCCTGCAGTACCATCACACCTATCATGGTATGCCAAAACGCAATATAGACGACGAGGCGAAGCTCGCATGTTTGTCTAGTATAGTTGAATGCCGTAGTGTCAAGCCCCCATCCACTGTACGTGCGTGCATGACTCACTCACCACACCTCTCTGTAAGACTAGAAATTTGGGGAAGATGCTCAACGTAACTAGGCGTGCCATCGTTGGCTTTATATATGATCACATGTTACTACACGTTACAAGTCAGGTTCGGCTCGGTTCGGTAGAACACGTATACGAACACAAACAAGTCCGATACATAATTCTATCATCCGCCTAAATCGTAATCATGGAAGACATGTTGAGATTGTGCTTGCACAAAAAATATATAATAGAAGTGGCAGTGTCTTTGTGAAGCAAGTTGTTGGAGGATACAAACCGAACCTGAAACAGTTTTGGACAACTCTTTCTTGAACAAAATAAAAATCAATTTCAATATGCTTTCTGTGAACATGAAAAACCGGGGTTCGAAAAAGATATGTAGCCCAATGCTATCACACCATAAAACAGGTGGAGAATCCTGATGAATCATGATGCATACACATTCTGAGTCTCGGTTGATCATTCGATCTACTAGCCGATGACGCTCGAAAGCTGAAAATGCCATTGCATTAGTATATGCCTCCATCAACTCACCTCACTGATGGAGGGATACGTCCTAAAATAGCAATTCACATATTTATGAGTGTACATTTCAATGTATTTTGATAAATCAGCAAAAAAAACAGTCTCTCTGGTCCTTGGGGAGTTTATAGACATTTCCAACCAAATCCACAGTTCATAGTTATTACAACCAAACAACTTTTAGAAAATCTATAGTTCGCAGCTTATAGCAGCTTTTTTATAGTTCACAACTATTCTTTATAGAATCCACAGCTCCACCAAACATACCCTGACTCATGGTCTAGGTGACTCGAATACTCCTTCAATACCAAAAGAACATTATACACAACAGACATAGATATATCAATAAGCTTTCATTGGATCAGTAACGTAATTTGGTATCTCCTAATTTAATACTTTGTGGTTCCTATGGTAAATTTTATGGCTCCAATATTGTCTTGCTTCGGCCATTTGCGGCAGTGGTGCAATAGGTATGTAGCTATGTTACTGTTTGTTTCTGGTACAAAGATCGAAAGCCATCATGCTTAGAGTGTACGATTATGGTCAATGGGTCTCAATGTGGAAAACAACATAGACAAAATTTGTGGCTACAATACTGTCAGTGGGGCAACGAGTCATCTAGTATTCTAACGGATGCCGAGACCAGGAGCTATCGTCCTCTCCGCCAAGAGTAATATAGAGATCGCTACGTGTGTAACTAGTACTAGTGATTAATAGGCAAGCTATATGCTGGACTATGACAAGATGGAAGTTGATTCCGAGAAGGAATGTCCAATGTAGGATGATCTCCAGATGGAGTATATACACTCGCTATATATATGTTCCATATCACTCCGCAGGCAAGGGCCGGTCAAAGTCAAACGTCACAAGCATAGCTATCGTGCACGCTCGGTTCATGCCTCCATGAAGTATGGCTGGATCGATCTGCTCGCCCATGAAGTTTGAAAGCTCTACTCAATCGCCTTTCTGGTGGAGTGGACTTCACGTGGATATCACGTCCGCTGCGTGGTCGATCTGGGGGATCCTATTAGGCGTCAGAGATGAGACTATGAAAGTTTTAGCTAGTTTCGTGGGAGATTTTTTTATAAAACTCCATATCCGTAACAAGGCTGACAATTTCACATGGTCTTTAGTCGCCGTATATGGAGCCGCCCAGGAGATTTATAAGGCTGACTTTTTACGTGAGCTTGTGAATTTGGCAAAGGACAATCCATATCCTATCCTTATAGGAGGTGATTTTAATTTGCTCAGATTTCCTCATGAGAAAAGTCGGGGCCGGTTCGATGAACATTGGTCTTTTCTGTTCAATGCTGTTATAGACAGTCTGGACTTGAGGGAGGTTACAATGTTAGGAAGGCAATTTACATAGGCTAATAGTCTTCCGGAGCCAACATACGAAAAACTTGATAGAGTGCTTATGGATACTGACTAGGAACAAAAGTTCCCTATGGTAACTGTTCGCGCTCTAGAGCGTATTGAGGCTTTGTCGAATCATGCTCCTTTATTTTTATCTTTTGGATCACCACCACGGAAGTCTAGAATGAGTTTAAATTTGAACTTGGTTGAATGATCTGTGATGGTTTTTATGAGATGGTTAAGGCTATTTGGGAGAAACCGGTAGGTGGCCAAACACCTATACTACGATGGAATAACAAAATGTGCACTTTACGCACTTCGGGGTTGGGCCAGACACACAACTGGTATCCTCAAAAAAGAAAAATTACGCCTAACATCTATTATTGATGACTTGGAGGCTTCCGCGGAAGTTGGGCCGTTAACTGCACAACAAATTGAGCTCAAAAGCCAATCGAATGCGGAGATAGCCCGACTTCTGCGCGAGGAGGAACTCAAATAGTACCAACGCTCTAAAGCAAAATTCATTCTGGAAGGAGATGCGAATACTAGGTACTTCCATGCTGTTGCCAATGGCAAGCATAAGAAGAAACTTATTCATTCTCTGATTCAGGATGAAGGTATGATTGAGGGACAGGAGCATCTGAAGTCATATATCACTTCCTATTATAAATCCTTGTTTGGGACCCCAGAGGAAAACTCCTTCTCTATGGATGAGTCCCAAACGTCCGATATTCCCCAGGTATCTGATGAAGAAAATTGCTTTCTAACTGCCTCATATACCGAGGAAGAGGTCAAGAAAGCAGTTTTTCAAATGGAACATAACAAAGCACCAGGTCCTGATGGTTTCCCAGCAGAATTTTACCAAAAATTCTGGGACGTTATCAGGGAGGACCTGATGAATTTGTTTGGGTTTTTGCAAGTCGGACAATTGGATCTCTTTCGGCTTAACTTTGGCAATACAATTTTACTGCCTAAGGTTAACAATGCAGAACGTATACAACAGTATCGTCCAATCTGCTTGCTTAATGTTAGCTTTAAGATTTTTACTAAAGTTGCCACGATTAGACTAAATTCAGTTGCTGACAATGTTGTTAGCCCATCTCAATCTGCATTCATGCAAGGAAGAAATATCCTAGATGGTGTTATAATTTTGTATGAAACAATCCATGAACTACACTCAAAAAAATTAAATGGTGTATTGTTTAAGATTGACTTTGAGAAGGCATATGACAAAGTCAATTGGTCTTTCCTTCAGCAAACACTCCGCATGAAAGGTTTTTCTGAGGAGTGGCGCTCTCTTATTCAGTCGTTTGTGTCTGGGGGTAGTGTTGCCATTAAAGTAAATGAAGATACTGGCAAATACTTCCAAACCAAGAAAGGACTAAGACAAGGGGATCCATTATCGCCTTTACTATTTAATATAGTGGCTGATATGTTGGCTATCCTTATTGAGAGAGCTAAGGCTGATGGTCAAATTGAAGGTCTGGTTCCACATCTTATTGATGGTGGACTTTCCATTCTTCAATACGCCGATGATACAATTCTTTTTATGGAACATGATCTGGAGAAGGCGAAGAATCTGAAATTAATATTATCAGCATTTGAGAAGCTATCTGGACTTAAAATAAACTTCCATAAGAGTGATTTGTATTGCTTTGGCGAGGCGCAAAATGAGTCCCACCTATATGCTGAGCTTTTCGGCTATGGTCAGGGGCAGTTTCCAATCAATTATTTGGGAATACCGATCCATTATCGGCGTCTCACAATTGCTGAATGGAAACTTGTTGAGGAAAGGCTACAAAAACGTCTTAATAGTTGGAAAGGAAAATTGCTATCCCTTGGTGGAAGTCTAGTACTCATAAATTCAGTACTCACTAATATGGTACTGTATATGATTTCGTTCTTCCAATTACCAAAAGGGGTCTTGAACAAAGTGGATTATTTCCGTTCAAGATTCTTTTGGCAAGGGGATAGAGAGAATAAGAAATATCGACTGGCCAGATGGAATGTGGTTTGCCGCCCGAAGGAGTTTGGTGGACCGGGTATACACGATTTGCAAGTCAAAAACACCGCACTCTTGGGCAAATGGCTTTTTAAACTACTTACAGAAGACGGTGTTTGGCAGACCATGTTATGTAGGAAATATGTGGGGTCCAAAGCTGTGTCTCAAGTAGTTTGGAAACCCGGAGATTCACATTTTTGGGCGGGTCTTATGGCCACCAAGAAACATTTCTTTCGTTTTGGTGCTTTCGAGATTAAGGATGGATCACAGATTAGGTTTTGGGAAGATAAGTGGCTGGGCCAAACTACTCTTCGTAAACAATATCCAGCTTTATATTCGATTGCTAGACACAAAGGGGATACAATTTCCACAGTGATGGAAGATTATCCTCCTAATGTGTCTTTCAGAAGAAGCCTAATCGGTCCTAGACTGGTATCTTGGAACAATCTATTATTACGATTATCCATAATACAATTGTCGGACGATGTCGATGTGTTCAATGGAAATTACTAGAAAGTGATAATTTTTCTGTTGGCTCACTATATAAAGCCTTGATCCAACCGGATATCCCGGTCGATGATGATAATAGTAAAATTTGGAAAATGAAAATACCCCTTAAGACGAAGATATTTGCTTGGTATCTACGGAAAGGGGTAATTCTAACAAAAGATAATCTTGCAAAGAGGAATTGGCATGGAAGTAAACAATGTGTTTTTTGTCATCAAGATGAGACAATTCGCCATTTATTTTTTCATTGCAAATTTGCTCGCTCTATCTGGTCATTCATCCAAATAGGTTCTGGTTTATCTCCTCCACGCTCTGTAACCAATGTATTTTGTAATTGGTTGCATGAAATTGTTGATAAATACAGAACTTTGTTTAGGGTGGGAGCGCTTGCCATTATATGGTCGCTATGGCTTTGTAGAAATGACAAGATTTTTAATAACATTGTGTCTTCTCCTTTGCAGGTTGTCTATCGAGCCACGGCTATCCTCCGATCTTGGAATATTCTCCAACGTTTGGAGTTTTGCGACTTATTTTTGGAGGGATGTACGCGATTGGAGGACACGGCGAGGGATATTTTCTCCCGACATGGATGGCCACGTGATCTGAGGATTGATCTACCTTAGATTCTAGACATTTATTTAGATATTTACATTGTGTAATGCTTGTCTACTTTTTAAATTAGTACTGTCGTTTGTGTGGCTATGTGCATCTTGGTTATGCAGAGGCCGGGTGTAAGCTTTTAACCGTTTCAATAAAAACACCCATTTAAAAAAAATGAAGTTTGAAAGCTGAAAATGCCATTGCACTACTTCATGCCTCCATCAACTCACTGATGGAGGATCCACCGAGGAATACATATGATACATGCACCAATGCGTATGATAAGACAAAAGGTTTATGGATGCATCATCCATGCTGCTTTCTCTATTCCAGAAACTGCCTCGTTCAACTACGTACGTGTCGATCTGCACCATGCGCAGCCCATGCATGCACTTACTTGTCTAGGTACTAAATCAATTAGAGGTGCATACATGTAGGTATAGGAGTAGGCGTTCTTCTTCTTTTTGCGAAAATAGGAGTAGGAGATTGACTCGTCAAGTGCACAATAGTGCTATAGACATGCATATTCTTCAAAATAGTCTTTCGTCCAGCTTCATAAATAAAGCAATATCTATACATGATCTGGTACAGACAAACAAAAAAAACCAAATGCTGGAGCAACAACACAAACACATCCACGTCCAGAGAAATCGGAAGAAAATGACATGTAATGGGATACAACTCCCTCCGGAAGAAACACTCAGTGGCCAGACTGTGTAGATAAGTGGCGGGATGCCACTCTAAGGTGCTACCACAACTACAGAAAAACCAAAACTTGAAGATCGAGTCAAAGGCACGACGCAGAAAGACACGCTATATGACCATTTAATTGTGAATATTCCACAAGGTCCATATCATCGCCACAAACATTAACAAGAGGAGGCTCCTCCTCGTACCAATACGGTTCGCGTTGGCTTCTTGGAATTCACCGAGGTCTGTGGCCTGCTAGTTAGACCCTCGATCCTCATAGGTAAAGTTCCATAATATGCGAGCCACGGGACATGTAAATAAAATGTGGGTGCCCGATTTTGGGACTGCACATAAGGGGCACATGCCATTTCCAGGGCCATGCCGCTTGGCCACCTCCACACCTGAGGGAAGCCGGTCACGTTCAACAGCTGCCACACGAAGATTTTAGTTTTCATGGGAAAGGGGGCCTTCCAAAGAGGAGAGATCCAAGGAAGAGAGGGCCCGGTAAACAGGGTCATGTACGCTGAACTCATCATAAAGGTCCCCGAGGGGGCTAGGTGCCAAGACACACTACCCGGGGATTGGAAAAGGGTCATCGAGAGGTTGTCCCCAAACCCATCCCAAGGAACCATCTCACTCGCACCAAGGTTCCGCCAAAATTTGACAGTCCATGACCAATCTTGGAAAGCCTCCGCAACCCAGATCATAGGGTCCGAGAAAATCGCGAATAGCGCACGAACCTCATGGCGTAGGGGGCTGACCCCAAGCCAGGGGTCTAGCTAGAATAGGGTGTCCCCTCCATCGTCTATGAAAATGAATAGCCCCTTCCGGTACAGCCGGCTTGATGATCTGGATGGATCTTCAACACTGAGATCCCTCTCGACGCTCGCATGCCATTAGCGGCCGCCCCCGGACATGCATATTCATGTTCGTACCAAACTCGTCTGCTCTAAGTATGATTTGTCCCGTCCATGAAACAGTGTACTTTCACTTTTCTTAAAAGTTAAACTATCTCGAAGTTGATTAAATTTATAAAACTATATATAGCTATATGGCAAAAAATATTTCAACATGAATCTAGTGATACTGATTTGATGACATAAATATTGGTAACTTCTTGTACAAAGACGCTCAAAATTAAAAAGGTTCTAAGAATATCATAAGTATGGCCAGCATATACTCATCCGTTGTTGGGAGTTGCTACTGTACCTCTCTGCTAGCTGATGTGTGATGCTGTGGTAAACCATCTCTCGCCGCCCTCCCCTCCCTGCCCCGCCCCTCTCCTGCGAACCCCCCCCATCCGCCGCCGCCCGGATCATTGCCGGCCCCCCCATCCGCCGCCGCCGCCCGGATCATTGCCGGGCAAAGCCCTGGCGGCATGGCGGCGGCGGTAAGCTCGGCTGTGTTCCAGTGGGGATTGGCGGCGGCGGCCGCTCCTGGCCGGTTGGCAGCGGTGTCGCGGCTGGCGGCGACCGGAGGACCGATGGTAGATGGTTGCAAGCGGCGGCGGGGGAGTCGGGTTTCGATCTCGGCCCAGATCTGCTATCCACTCGTCGACCTACGCCGACTCCTAGGTTCCCCGGGCCATGTTCGTGACATGAGGTATCTTGGGGCATCTGTTCCCAGCATGGTGGTGGTGACCTCCTTCTCCGTCGGAGTGGTCGGCCGGGCAGTCTCGCCGTCGTGCGGCGGATCCTGATAGTTGCCGGTGGGTGGCGTGGGGGCTGCTGACTCGGTTTCAATAAAGGTGGCAGTCCTTGATCCCTCTCAAGCCAAGACGAAGATCTGCCTGATGTTTTCTACATTGATCTGGTTCCTGTGTCGTGTTCCGGAAGGCTCCGTCGGCGAACTCCATAAGTGCGATCGTGCCGAGAGATTGCTGGATTGGATGGGATTCGGTCCTGCACATCCATGTTTTACTCTGACCGTTTGGTTTCAAAGGGTACGCTTCGAAGCTTTGTTGGATGTTAATATCATGGGGGCATGTTCTCGTTCCATGGTGCTGACGAAGAATATCATGGAGACCAGGATCTGTAGACTGATAATGGTGGTTCGAATGTGGGTGGTGATGAGGAATTGACTTGGTAATTCGTGACTTGGAGCACTGGCATGCAAGTGGGGGCGACTGCAAAGGAGAGGTTCACGGTCCTACCTTTTAGGGTGAAACCCAGGGTCTGGGCTTAATTGGTTGTGCCTGGCCATGGTCTTATTGAAGGCATTGTTTTGAGAGTGTGGACTTTCTTCAGGGTGAAAATCTAATATCTTTGATCGGGCGATGACCGTGTTTGTACACCGTTCCCTTCTTGGAGGCGTCGTTTTTGGAGAAGCTGGACTTCTTGTGATGTCTTAGTGGTAGTAGTACTGCTGTCTCAATGAATGGGTCGTTGTAGCGGGACTTTTATTTTTTGTAATTCTTCTTTCTTTTTTGGCTATGTGCATTCGTATGGCCGCTAAGGCAATGCGTTGTTGCAGAGGCTGGGTGTAATTGGTATCTTCTGATATTAATATATGCTTCTTTCCAAAAAAGAATATCATAAGTATACTTCCTCGTGAAGGGACGAGAAAATGACAAGGAACTACCACATTTGAGGTCGCCTTGACAGATAACTATCGACTTTGCCTGTTTTGATAGGAAGCACCGCGAACTGGGGCAGACAGTTGACAAATAGCACTGATTGTGCGATTGAGGCGGTATAACCACATTTCTGACTGGGCGGACCCACTGGCAGGTACACGTGGCGACGGGCGCCGTCTCCCCTAGCTCACGGCCGTTAGGGCGTCCCTCAGTGCGCTGCGGTCCACTCCAGTACCGCTCCACGTGCTCGAGCAGAGACATGGCGACTCCCGGGGCAGCGATGGTGGCCGTAACCGCATCGCGCCCGGCGACGGATACCCTAGCGGAGGACTCCGATAGAGGCGCGTGTACGACGGGGACGACCAGCAGCAGTCCATCCATTGCAGCATCACCGTCGATCCAGAGCCGATCCCATTGATGCATCCGGCGATGCCCCAAGCTTAAAATTCGGAGACAACTTGATCGTCGGCGGGGCAAACCTCCAACAATGATCCACTCAGCCACTACGTCTCAGGCGCTGGGTTAGCCATTCCTTCCCCTTCAATAGATGTTGGGCCTTGTACTAAATAAATAGGGGATTAGGTCTAAATCTTGATATTAGATTTGGAATTCCTTCGAATTGGCAATGCAAAACTACAATCTAGGCTTGAATAGTTATTTTATTTCCATGTAGGACTCACTCTGATATATGGGAGCTTTTTATTCAATTTGATGGTGTCAAATTTGTGCAAAAGACAATGGAACAACAAGATCTTAGATATCTTAATTTGCTCTCAGTAATGGAGAAGGAAGGTTATGTCATTTGTGATTCAATGTACTATGTTAAAGAGGAAGGGGAGGGACTAGAAGGACTAGATTTGATAGATATCCAAGTGAAGGTGGATGAAACGATTAGAAAATATGAGAGCAGCAAGAAATTGGTGCTCACAGTGATGAGGGACAAGAGGAAGCATGCTGTAGTACTGTCCCCAGTGAAGAGCAAGAATTCTGTGAAGTTTTCTACAAAAGAGCATCCAAGTTATATTGATGTAGATGCAGGGGAGGACCAGCCCATTCCTTATCAGGTGCAGACACAAGATAGTGTGTGCTACCAGCCTTTGCACACCAATGATTAGGCTATGGATGACCAGTTTGGTACACAGTACAATTTTATACCTAGCAATGTGCATACCCAAGTTGAAGAAAACCAGATAGAAGAAGTAGAAGAAGAGGAAGAGGATGGACATGCATTTGATGACAGCTTTAGTTGGTTTGATGATGGACAGTATGAACCAGAGTATGCAGCTGACATGATAAACAAAGAAGAGGAGGAACTAAGGGCAAGATTTGCAGAGAGGAAAAGACAGAGAGAAGACCCATTGTTGCACTATGAGGGTGAGACAGATGTTGAGGACATTTTTGTCAGTGATCATGATGATGTACTTGAATAAATACCAGTAGAGTAGCCTATGAAGAAGGTCAAGAGGCCGGGGCCTACACTCAGAGCACACTCTCAGGTAGTTATTCCTGACATACCTGATTGGGCTCCTTCAGATGATGAAGTGGAAGATGGCTTCCTTAATGAGGAAGATGATGATTTATTTGAACCTCTTTCTTTTGTTTTGCCTAAAGGAAGAAAATCAAGAGGAAAGAAACAAAAACCAAGGGTATGGTATGATGAGAACAGAGAAAACCCTGAGCAACAATTTATGTTGAAACTTTGCTTCAGAGATGTTTACCAGTTCGGAGAGGCATTGGCTAGACTGGACATTACCCAAGTCAGGAATTTCCATTTCCAAGGAATACTCCTGATAGGATAATTGTGTGGTGTAAGCAGAAAGAGTAGAAGAAATTTGATTGTGAATTCTTCATGACAGCCTCCAAGATAGCTCATGAGAAAACATTATGTGCTAAGAAGATGCACCTCAAGCACACTTGTCCAACTGATCCATCTAGCACTAGAGTCAATTCAAGGTGGCTGAGCAAAGTTTTTGTGGACACCTTTAGGTCAGATCCAAACACTGTCATCAGTACTATACAAGACAAAGCCAAAAAAGATTTTGGAGTGGAAGTACCAAAGATGATGGCTTATAGGGTGAAGACCAAAGCTAGAAACATTGTACTAGGTGATCACAAGAAGCAGTACCACAGGATCAGGGATTTGCAAACTGTGATAGATAAAAATCCTGGGTCAAGATGTATTGTGACCACAGTCGATCAGTTGGAAGCAATGAAAAGAGGAGAAGAAGTAGACATAAGCTACAAGCTAAGATTCCATGGTCTATTCTTCTCTGCCAGTGCTGCAAAACAAGGATTTCTTGATGGATGTAGGCCTTTCATTGGTTTGGATGGCTGTTTTGTTAAATTGACCATAGGAGCACAGATCCTTGTAGCCACATGGAGGGATGGAAATAATAATATATACCCTATTGCTTGGGCTGTTGTTGCCAAGGAAGATACATCTAACTGGGTTTGGTTTTTAGAACAACCGAAGTAAGCTTTGGGTGGAGAACAAGGAAAATTTGGCTACTACACAATAATGTCTGATAGGCAAAAGGGTCTGTTGAAAGCAGTGACCACAATTTTCCCTAACTGTCCACAGAGATTCTGCATTAGACATATATATGCCAATTTTCAAACTGCAGGCTTTAGAGGTGAAGATCTAAAGAAGTGTATGGATAATGCTGCATACTCTTGGACTAGAGATGGCTATGACAGTGCAATTGGAAGAGCTAAAGAAGCAATGTGAGCCAGCTTGGGTCTGGTTGTCCAAGATTCCTATGCATACATGGGCAAGGTGGGCCATGGACACCAATTGCAAGTCAGATTTAATCTGTAACAATCTGAGTGAAACATTCAATTGGTACATCTTTGAAGTTAGGAGCAAACCAATAGGGACAATGTTAGTAGGAATATATGACAAGTAGTTGGTGAGATTTGATGCAAAGAGGGAAGGAGCATCCAAGGCAAGATGGGAAATTACACCACACTTTGCAGAACAGCTGGAACTTATGAAAACATATTCTAGGCGTTGTGTTCCTAAGAGGGCTGATCTTGGACTGTGGCAGGTGAAGAGTGGTGATGTCACACACTCAGTAAATCTGGATTCTAGAAGTTGTTCTTGTAGGAAATGGGACATGTCTGGGCTGCCTTGTAACCATGTTGTCAGTGCAATATACAAAGCTGAGTTACATCGAGAGGATTTTGTCGGTGATTTCTTCAAGAAACCTATGTACTTGAACAGTTACATGCATGTGTTTGCTCCTATGCCACAGCAACATGGGTGGACAAAGACCAACACTGAGGAAATCATGCCACCTGGTTTCAAAGAGCACTAGAAGGGAAAAAGGCAGGAGAAAAGAAGAAAAGGAAAAATTTGAGGTGCCAAAACCAAAGGAAACTTCTAGAATGGCCACAGTCACTTGTAGCAATTGCAAGCTGCAAGGCCACAAGTACACTAGCTGCTTGCTGCCTCTAAGGGCAGACCTTGCCATGAGAAAGAATAACCACAAGGTACAATACTTACTATAGACATGCAACAATGTGCAGTACATGCATTTAATATGTTTTTCTCTATTCATATGTTCCAGGCAAGTAGATCAATGCCTCCTCCTGCTGCATCAAGGTCATGTACTACAAGTGTGCCTCCTCCTGCTGCATCAAGGTCATCTACTGTACTTGTGCCTCCACCAACAAGGCCACATGCACCAAGACCTCCATCAGCTGGAGCTAGGACTCCATTTGCTGCCCCTGGAGCTGCTCCTAAAGGTGTGATGACATATTTCACAGCTGGTGCTAATGCAGGTGTTGGAAGGGATGCCAAACAGCCACCTCTGGCTGGAAGATCTTCATAAGTCCCCTAGTTGTTATTTCTGTAATGCAACTGCTGCTAGCAGCCACCTCTGTCATGTCAAACTAGTGAAACAATATGTGCTATTTTGTGACATGTGAGATGCAAAACAGCCCCTTCTGGTTGGTAGAACTTGCTGTGATGTCCTGGAACCACTAAGAACAATATGTGCTATTTTGTGAACATGTGACATGTGTGTTTGAATGTGATGATTAGGTTTCAGCTGTTGTTTCACAATCTTTTGAACTATTAATATGCAGTACCACTGAGAACAATATGTGTTATTTTGCGAACATGTAATTTGCACTGTAAACAAGGGACATGCTGTCCATTTTTCTATTTAACTATATGTGCTATTTTGTGAACATGTAATACCAAAGACATAACTGATCTCATCTACCCTATCAACAACACAATTATACCAAAGCCATTAATACACAATATTCAACATACCATTGACGGTATTCAACAACTAATAGTACCACACAGATCTCAGGGAATAATTCAGTACATAGATAGTTCAACAAACTCAAAGTTCAATATACCACTACTAGTACATTACACTGATATATGCATGCCTCACAAATCACAGATCATCTAATAAATCCTTGATCTTCCTAATCTTTGCCCTGCTGCCATCATTCTTCTTCACAAATTCTGCAATCATGGACTCCAGTTTTCTCTTATCTTCCTTCAATTTGGCCCTTTCTTTCTCTGCCTTGATCCTCAACACCATGTGCATGTTACTAGCCTGGGTATCCAACTTCTTCTTCTCCTCCAGTTCTGCTCTGGCATCAACGAGTGCTTGTTCAGCCTGTGCCTTAAGTGCAAGTGTGACCTGCTTCTCATTATCAGTCTTCTCTACTTCATCTTGGACAATGTTGAGATCATGGTGCAGCTTGGTAATTTCATCCCTGAAATTGAACTTATCCTCCACATGGCGCAGAGCAGCACTAACTCTATCTTCCTTCAGTTCTCCATACATCTGCCATAATTTCAGAAGAGCTTTCTGGAGAGAAGCTGGCCATTCTCCATCTACCCATTTAACATAATCACATGATAGCCCAAACTACAGAAAACATGTTCCAGATTATCTCTAAATTGAGTTGCTACAATAATTTTGATAGATGACAAATGACAAAGCATTGACTAAATAATACACACAATGATAGCACACACCTGGACAGCACATGTCATATATCTCCTCCTTGTTGCTGCTCCTTCCCAAGCAATAAACTTTTCTAACATGTTTCCACATTTACAGCGAGGAGCTTTTCGCCGCTCAGCTAAGCCTCCCCACTCAGAATCATACATGTTTTCTAATCCCTAAAAAGATCAATGTGCAGCAAGTTCAGATAGAAACCCTAAAACTAACCCTACAAATCCATAAATCAGAGGAACCCTAACCCTAGAAATCAAGAACAAGCAAAGACTAACCTCACTGCTGCCATTGTTGTTGTCCTCAGACGATTCCTCAACATATCCCCACGATACCACGGGCCGCGAGGTAGAACTCCGGTGGCCGGCGGCGACGACGACGGGAGTGGGGTGGCGGCTGTGAGGGTGGCGACAGGGGCAAGCTGAACTGAGACACACCCTCCTGAAATGGGTGATTTATTCCCTCCTCACCGTACCCTAACGGCCATGGGCTGGGGTAGACGGCGCCCATCACCACGTGTACCTGCCAGTGGGTCCGCTCCATCAGAAACGTGGTTATACTGCCCCTATCGCACAATCAGTGCTATCTGTCAACTGTTTGCCCCAGTTCACGGTGCTTCCTGTCAAAACAGGCAAAGTCGGAAGTTACCTGTCAATGCGACCTCAAATGTGGTAGTTCCTTGTCATTTTCTCTGAAGGGACGAAATCGTGGAATCGCGTGAGACATACACTGGGTAGTTGAGCCGGCCGGCCGGCATTCATGTCCCACAAGAAAAAACTGAAAGCTCTCCTCAATCGAGTGAAGGAGACGGCAAGGATTCGCTTTGTTCAAATTATAAAATATTTTGGTAGACTAAACTAATCTACAGAATAAAACATATTTATAATTTATTATTATAAAACTAGCTATAGATAGAAAGACTTTCTACGACGCATATTGTGGTGCAAGCGTCACCGAATATTCCAGTGGCACATCCAAACCCGCCACAGAAATATAGTGGGACAAGTCACCATATATGGGTGGTTGCGATTCTGTAATGCATATAGCAATAATTTATGTTTTTTAGCGCATAGAGGAATATGCGCCACATAAATTTGTGTGGGACCCAAGACAGAAAATGGGTGGCCAATTTTCTGTAATATGCGTCTTCTATGACGAATATACTACCTCAACAAAATAATTGCTTTGAGATGTAGTTATATTTTGGAATATAGTTGTAGGAGAAATTGAACATGAATGTCGATTTATTTTGCAAAAAGGGTCCCATCCGAATTCATTAATCAAAGGTCGTTCTGAATTTTACAGAATGCCTAAATTCAAAAGGAGTAAAAAGTTATTTAAAAAATATTTTTTCCTGCAAAGAAATAAAAAAGAAGAGAGCCAATATGCACCATAGAATTGTTGGGCGGGATTCGAATTTTGAATCCCACCGGCACCCCTTCTCCCTCTCTTTTCTCATTTACTCCGCCTCCTCTCATCGACACTTCTCCTCCCCACTTCTCCTTCCTCCTACTTCTGCACTCTCCGGTGACCTCCTCCTTCTCCATCACCCCGCGACCACTCCTCCCCCTCCGGCGACCTCCTCCTCCACCACCTCCGGCAACCTCCTCCTCATCCACCACCTCCGGGGACCACCTTCTCCGGCGGCCTCCTCCTCCACCACCTCCGATGACCTCCTCCTCCTCCACCATCTCTGGCGACCCCCTCCTCCACCATCTCCGGCGACCCCCTCCTCCACCCACCTTTGGTGGCCCCCTCCTCCATCGACCTGTGGCCTAGCCCTCCTCCGGTGACCACCACTTTCAGCCACATATACGACCTCCGACAAAATTCTGGCGGCTGTGGCGGGGCTAGATCCAGAACTAGATCTAACCCCTTTTTTTAATTCGAAAAAAAATATGTGACGCATATTGCAGTATACTAGGATTTCTTTGGCGCATATCAATATGTATTAGTGACAAGGTAACAGCGACGCATCCAATATACCTCACATAATTCAAAAGATATGCACCACCGAAAGTTTTTTTTGTTTTTTTGGGGAAATATACGCCACTAATAGCTTGATTCCTAATAGTGATTTATAACTCTCGGAGATAGTACTAGTCAAAATCACGGAAACTGTAATCAGTTACTACCTCTGTTTGGAATTACTAGTGCTAAGGGCTAAGTTGCTAATACCAAGACACTTCATAATTCTTTCTTATTAATATATGTATGCATGTACTACATACATGAGAGAAATGAGAGAAAAATAAGAACATGCATTGAAGAAGAGACACTAATAAATAAGATAGTCCTTATAATCTCAAATAATATAAAAAGCTCTTAGCACTAATAATCTCAAACTGAGATAAGATTTGCCAGCAGTATTTACGTACACTTGTTGTATCTCACAAATTTGTCGGTTTGCGCCACATCAATGTGTACACATTTAAGAACCTTGTTTTTCCACGCACGTGGATACAAGTCAATTATTTGTCTCCTGTGATCATGTACCGGTAGCATGAGCAGCAGCCTCGACGTGCACGCTCCATCTGCTTCTGGGATCAACTGCTGAAAAACCTTTTTATCTTATCTATCTAGCTTTTTTTTAATATATATATATAGAATATATATTAATATTGTGAAGATTGTAATAACGTATTGCCCTAGCGAACTTAAGAATGCACATAGAAAAAATTACAATTGAAAATAAAATAAAATCTTGTTACAATGATCTATTTCTTATGACAGTAATACTAACACTATCAAAACAACATCAGAAGTTTAGCCCGAAAAATCTTATCTGTCTAGCTACATTCCAATCCTTTCACTGTGTCCACCAGCTAGATAGAGGTACGTGCATGCACAACAAACTCTGTTTATTAGCTTGCTAGCACCCTTGCATGATGCTTGACCAACAAACATTACATATACTCACGTCTCTTTACTTCCCATACTGTTGTAATGATTTTGTTATTATATTGAAGAACTTATTAACATTTTGAAAGGATGGCATAATCAACATTAAACCCACCTCATAATTTTTTATCAACATCTTAACCACTAGTTCAATCACTAGTAGAAAAAAGCCTGGTGGCGGCGTTTGAAAAAGGGGTTCGTGGCGTTGAACCTACACGTCACTAACTTCACGTCGCTGGTAGCATCTAGTGGTGGCGTGTGGACAGAATGCCAGTACTAAGTTAGGTACTAGTGGCGTGTTACGAAACGCCACCAGTAAGTTAACATGTAGTGGCGTTCGAGTTCTCCTGAACGCCATTAATTGTAATTTAGAAATTAAAAAATACTAAAAATCTTGATTATAGCATTGATATCAAATAACAAGATACACAATAGTAGTAGACATCATTCAGAATACAACAACATGATATAACAATTAATGTTGGATATCATTCAGAATACAACGATACAATAACTAACTTAGAAGGCTATCTAGCTTGTTCTACCTAAGGGCATGGTCTTCAAAGTTAGAAGACTAGTTCTACCTAAGAGAATGATCTTAAAATTCAAAAGACTCTAAGTCAGGGGTCTCGTACGAGAAAAATATGACCCCACAAGTTTTGTCGAGGTATATTTCCAACCTCATCTCGGCATCCATCCTATACCTTTCTACCAATTTTATCCAAAATGGTCCTGTAAAGTAATTTTGGTTCGTCTAATTGACGACTAGAATCTTGTAGGTCTTGTCGGATATTATCTCTTCCACCAAGATGATCTCAAATTGTCTGTGGTGATTGACACATCTGTTCATGTGGTTAAGAAAGTCCTTTCTTGCGTGGCAAGGGATGGTCTAAGAAAAAGTTATATGAAAATAATTGTTAACTATAGCAGCAATATCAATATGCATGCAAGGCTGAAAATCTAATTAATCTAAACACACCGCCATAGTCTCAAAGTCTTTGGGAAGCACTATGATAAACTTCTTATCATGACAACTTTCATGGCCACAGTTGATGTAGAGATGCATTTTGTTGCATGTTCATCTAATGTATTAAATATGTTCAATTATCCATAGCTATATTTAAATATATTAGGAAACTCAAACATAAAGACAGGACCTTATACTCGCAGTGAACACAAAATAATTTCAGGGACGGAGTAAGCAATCCAAGTAGGATACATAAATTATTTATTTGTGCATCTCACAAGGCTCGCTCACACCACCCTCGAGATCGCATCCAACCATTTTTAATCATCGGGCATATGGAAGTAGAAAACCAAAATCATCAAGATTTTGTACCCCTACAATTATCTAAATTTGTTATACATCTAAAACCATCTAGATTTCCCCCTACAATTATCTAAATTTGTTATACATTAAACAAAAATCCCTAATTAAAATCAACTATTTTCAACAATACATAAAGATCACCTAAAATCACTAAATAAAATACACTAAATAAGAGAGGGGGCGGGAGTCTACATGTGGTGGCGCAAGGTCGGGGTAGGCGCGGGTCGGTGGAGGCGCGACAATGGGAGCGGAGAGGACAGGGTCGGAGAAACTTGGGCGGAGAGGACGGGCTCGCCGCGGGGCCGGTGGATCTGTCACGGCGTGGACCGGCGCGGGACAAGGTCGGCGGCGGCGAAGGTGGACCAGGGCGGGCGGCTGTGGCCGGGGATGGGAAGACAACGGCGATTTCGAGGGAGGCGTAGGTCGGCGGAGGCGGGGCTGAGCTAGACCGATGCAGGGTTGGGACAGCGGCGGTGGGGTTGGACGGGACGGGACGGCGCAGGCGATGATTTTAGGGGGATGAGCGGGAAGGTGTGTGGTGCGGAATGAAAAGGCAGGAACTAGTGCAGGGAGGGGCGGTGATTTTTAAGAAAATTTTGGACGATATAGTGGTGGCGTCTAGCATTTACGAGAAGCCACCACTACACCGTAGTTGTGGGAGGTCGAAAGTGCCGAACGCCTGGGCTATTGGTCCTGGCTCAACTCGTGGTCCCCACTTAGTGTCGGTGTTCATTGTTTCTCGAAAGCCATGACTAAGATGTAGTGGCGGCGTTCGCCTTTACCCGAACGCCATGACTATTTCTTCTTGTAATGGTGGCACCCATTTTATTTTATACGCCCCTAGGAAAATGACTACTATAAGCCTTTTCCTACTAATAAATATTTTAGGATGTTGCCGCCACCTCACCATCACAAAGAAAACATTGAGAAAACCTAAAAACAAGAAACGAAAACCCTACCAGCAGCGAGAGACCGGAGTTCTCCACACCTCTAAGGCCTGAAATGCCATCAGATGCAAGGCAGATCGCAGTGGCACCGATAGAGGAGATGGAAACCCTAGCTGCTTGGGGATCGCTATCTTTTTTCTCATATCTCTCCTCTCATACCGTTTTGGGAGTTCAGTGCAAAATCTTTCTAACCTTGAAAGTTCCGTGAAATAATATGACCTTTTGTTAAGGTTTGAAGAATGAAAATAATGAGAAGCGCTACAGTTTAAGTCATAATGAATTATTTTCCTATGTTTTTTGTTTGGTTGAGTTTTTGAACTAGGCCAAGGTGTGGTTTTCCCTAATTGCTAATGTGTTGACCATTCTATTTGGATCGCTGCAAGAATCACATGGATAGATCTAAAATATCTTCAACCCGAGCCGATGTCGTGAAATTGTTCGGAAGAAAACAAGTAGCGGCAACTGCCATTAGCGCATGAGATCTTAAGGCTGAAATTTGCTGACGGGGATACATGTCTTCCTATATGCGTCGACAATTCTAAAGCTAGCTGCCATGCAAAGAACTGTGTTTTTTTAAGTGTGCATCTTTTTACTTAAAAGTAATATTTACACCCGGCCTCTACATAACTAGTATACATATAGTTGATCAATACACACGACCAGACAACAAAGTATGTAGACCAAAATTACATAAAACACTATCAAAATAAAGGGCCACAAGATATAGAGGATCGATCTGCAAATCACATAGTCATCCATGTCGGGATAAAATATCTCTCGTCGTGCCTAATGTCTACGCATGCTTATATTATTGTAGACAGTGTTGGGCCTCCAAGTGCAGAGGTTTGTAGAACAGCAGCAAGTTTTTCTTAAGTGGATTACCTCAAGGTTTATCGAACTCAGAGAGGAAGAGGTCAAAGGTATCCCTCTCAAGCAACCCTATAATTACGATACAAGAAGTCTCTTGTGTCCCCAACACACCCAGTACACTTGCCAGGTATATAGGTGCACTAGTTCGGAGAATAGATAGTGAAATACAAGTAATATAGATAATTATAAGTGGTAATTGCAATCTTAAACAAAAATGGCAGCAAGCAAACATGTAGCAGGACTGATTGTAAACGGTGTTTCAATGCTTAGAAAGAAGACCTAGGAATCATACTTTCACTAGTGGACACTCTCAATACACATATAATATATTCTCTTCACTATGCTACCCTGAACTACTCTCCGGTTGGACGGTGTAGGCTATAACAACACTCCTTAATGTCCGCATTCCCCATCTAGGTAACACCACACTGTCACCTTGAGCGCTAGATGTTTCCAAACAAACACCACAATTTCATAAAAACATCCAACTCAAATTATACTCATGATAAGTATTTTTGCAACCTTTAGCCTAAGTGCCACACGGTGTGCACACTGTCAACTTCACACACGTGGGGATAAGCGGAGATTACATTAATTAAAGCACTTGAGTAGCAGAGTAGCATCTACTTATTCAACTAGATTACAAAGTTCATGATCACAATAAAATCACGCATAGAGAGAGAGATGAACACATAGCTACCGGTAGAGCCCTTAGCTTCGAGGGGGAACTACTCCCTCCTCATCATGGGAATCAGCAACGGCGGTGGAGATGGTGGTAGAGATCGATGGAGATGGATCCGGGGGCAAATCCCTGTCCCGGAAGGGTGCCGGAACAGAGACTTCTGTCCCCCAAATCTCGTCTTCAATGGCGGCGGCGCTGCGAAACTTTTCGTGGATGGAGGCTGATTGTTTTAGGGTTTTTGCATCGAAGTCTTTTTATAGGCGAAAGGGCAAGGTCGGTGGGCACCCGAGGGGCTCACACCACCTGGTGGCGTGCCCTAGGGTGGGCCCGCGCCACCCTATGGTGTTCCCACCTCGTGGCCCCACTTCGGCTCCCCTTTGATCTCCGTGTTTATTCCGGTAAAATATTGACTTTGGCTTTTTTCCCATCCAATTCCGAGAATTTTTCCTTACTAGCTTTTCTGAAACCAAAAACAGCAGAAGATAGGCAACTGGCACTACAACATTTTTTCAATAGTTTAGTTCCAGAAAATGTATGAAAATATCTCAAAGTGTAGACAAAACATAAGAAAGTTGATAAAAAACAAGCATGGAGCATAAAAAATTATAGATACATTTACGACGTATCAAGGATCCCCAAGCTTAACTCCTGCTTGTCCTCGAGTAGGTAAGTGATAAAAAGAATAATTTTTGAGGTGATATGCTATCACAATCTTGATCAAAATATTGTAAAGCATTGATAGCTGGGATCATAGTACTCTAAACATGAGCATGAAAGATGTAGTTCTAACAATAAGACATAGCAACTATGTTGTAACATGAAAAGTTACAAACAAAGATCATGAATAACAATGCATTGAAAGACGTTTGTTTGTTTCACATATAGAAAACATAGCATGTGTGGTATTCAGCTTGTCACTCATGGTGTAGCAAAACATAAATGCATAGAACACCTTCAAAGTTCATAAGGGTGACTAGATACAAATAGTTTAAGAACAAGCAATATCAACATTATGAATCAATCAATAAGTTTTGGGACAATGCACATAAAACTAAGAATGACAACTATGCTCATCAAGATAGAAGGTGGAGACTCAACATAAAATAAGAAGAAAGGCCCTTCACAGAGGGAAGCAGAGATTTCAAGTTTCATAAAGAGCTTCCAAAAATTATGATACTTATTAGCTTTCAGCTCTCATTGCCCCTATCACAAGCATCTTGAAGTTATTAAGGTTAAAGTGAAACAAATATGGATTATATTCTTGACAAATCATAAGTTGGCAATCTCATGTCCCTTGAGTACGAGGGTCGTTCCTCTTGCTACTCAACTTTATTCACAAGCAAGTTCTTGTCATTGTAAGTATATGTGTATCATAGAGAACCGCCAACGAGGTACCCCTTGCCCCATGACACAGGAGCTATACCATATCAAAATGACAAGGCAATAGACAATGAGCCTCTCCGTGATCTTTTTATTTACTATTTGCATAGGTTTTTATTGAGGATGCTTCATAGAATGCTTATTATGGTTATGCTGCAAGTTTCCACCATGATTAGGCATGTCTTAGGCTAGACGCCCAGGCGTTTCTCTAACACATATACAAACTCCATGAGCTTACAATCTCCCCTTTTATTTCACACCACTGACATCCATAAACAAAAGATCATGATATCAACTGGGTAATATGTACAGGTGTTGAAAGCGTTCCCCATGACAGCATGATTCTGCTAATTCCTAACTTATAAGTGCAAGCATATAACAACATAGATGACACAATGGTTCAGTTTTATTAGGTGCAAGAAGTAAAGTGTGTCATCAAGTTTGTGAGAGCTTTAATCACTAACTTTCTCATAACAAGTTTAATTTGAAAGATAGATAAAAACATGAATATACTTGGAATGGTGTAACACACCATACATAGGAATTTATATTGGACTCTTTGGAATAACTTGGTTTCTTGGGAGTCAGATGCACGAGTAAAGCTTACTCAGTACAATTGGAGGCTAGCAAAATACTGGGAGCGGCCAACTAAGAGAGCAATAATGTCCGTAATCATGCAGAGCGACAAAACATTATCAATTAAAGCATAAAGTGGTATCACAAGTCAAAAACTAAATGATCATAGAGGCTTATGTGATTGGTTCATAGTCAAAACATGGTGTGAGCATGCGCCAAGTCAACCCAAACAAAGCATCAAAGGAGAATACCACAATATTATGCTTTTGTATGCTAAAACAACGCATGATTCTTGCAAGGCACATTAAGCAATCTCAATTTTTTGAAACTAGTCATGATACAACAATAATTACTAAGCATATGGTCAAAGCAACATCTAACATGACATGATAAAGTTTAAGCCACAGTCAAAACAAGCTTCCTTTTGTACCACTATAAGCATGAAACTTTCTACTCTTTTCCAACACCAATCAACTTATTTGGAACAACTCACAAAGATAATAATCAATAAAGATCAGTGAGCTTGTCACACAAATCTACAAAGAAGAACTAAAAAGTTCTAAGAAAAAAGCATAAGAAAACTAAGGCTAAACACAGTGATAGCAAAAGAGAACACTCACAAAACAATAAGAATGAAAACTAGAGTGTTCTAAACAATGAAAACAGATCTTGTCTCTCTCCAAAAGAAGTGTGTGGGGGTCCAACCAACTTATTGCAGATAACAAAACAAAAATAAACTAAAAACAAAAACAAAGACGCTCCAAGAACAACACAATAGTGCATGAAGCAATAAAAATAAAGTGTTCTAAAAGAAAACCTGAGATTTTTATTGATGAAGAAGGGGATGCCTTGGGCATCCCCAAGCTTTGACGCTTGTACCTCTTGAATATTTCTTGGGGTGACACGGGTGGCATCCCCAAGCTTGAGCTTTTGTCCATTCTTCATCTCATCACATTGTTCTTCCCCTACACTTGAAAATTTCCTTCATACAAAACTTCACACAATTCTTCAGTAGCAACATTAGTGTATTCAAGATAATAAGCCCTTGGGTTTAGTTTCAACACAAATAAAACTTCCATTAAAACACAAGCTACTGTATCAATTCCTTTTAAAATATCAACTGATCAAAGAGAACTCAAAAGAAACCGATTAAGAGGCAAACACAAATAATGGCAGAAATCTGTCAAAACGGACCATCAGGTAAAAATCGATTTTTTGAAGACCTTATGTTGCTCAAATAGAAAAGTGTTGAAAAGTTAGATAACAACCTGGGTCATAAGCTCAGGAATTTACAGCTCAATTCGACGTATTGGGATTTTTCACGAATTTTTACAGTGAAGCACAGAAATCTGTTTCAGGACAGCAACTTCCCCAAATCTTACTTCTCTCTCATTAGAGATTATTCTTGGCACAAAAACCACATAAGAAGGATAAGGAGAGGTTATTACAGAGGCAATAACTTTCAAGACTCGAAGAAACAAAAACCTACTGAAATTTGAGTTATCTCCCAATTAGTACTTTTCTTTAACGCCTTTAAGTTAGGCATTATAGTTTCGATGATGCTCACATAAGAAATATGAATTGAAGTAAAAGAGAGCATCAAGAAGCAAATTCAAAACACATTTAAGTATAACCCACTTCCTATGCATAGGAGTCTTGTACGCAAATAAATTCACAAAGAACAAAGTGACAAGCATAGAAAAGTAAAACAAGAGTCACTTCAAAATTTTCAATATAAAGAGGGGAAACTTAATATTGTTCAGATGCATAAAACCATGTTTCCCTCTCTCATAATAACTTTCAGTAGCATCATGAATAAAATTAATAATATAACTATCACGTAAAACATTCTTATCGTGAGCCACATGCATAAAATGATTATTACTCTCTACATAAGCATATTCATTCTTATTAATCATAGTGGGAGCAATTTCAACAAAATAGCCATCATTATTATTCTCATCACCATAATCATCAAATATAGGAGGCATATTGTATTCACAATTAATTTTCTCCTCAATAGTAGGTGGACTGAAAATATCGTATTCATCATTATAATCATCATAAGCATAGAATAGCTATCTTCCAAAGTGTGTTCATTTGTAAACATATCATGATTGGAAAGAACATGGATAGTACTAATAGTACAACAATTATTAGTATCATCATTTTCAGAATTGGTACCAAAGAAATTTTCAATATTAAAAGTAGTGTGCTTTCCCCAATCATGATCACTACTATAGGTAACATGCATAGGAACGTCATCGAGTTCAGACTCATCAGCAAAAACTATAATAGGAGCAACATGCTTAGGGGAAAATACTGTTTCCTATCTCCTTTTACTCCTCATCCTCCTCCTCTTCTTCTCCTCTTTAGGAGGGAGAAGCTTGAAAGGAAGCTTCTCCACATACCCTGGTTTATTGTTATAGACAATAGAAGAATCTTTGGAGGATTCTTCCTTTTCATTAATAAGAACAAAACTCATATCAGTCCTGTCATATTTTGGTAAAATATTGTATTTTATAATATTTTGTATGTAATTTTTTGCGTGGAAATTATCAACACAATAAAGATGACAACCATGCAGGACGCTATTCATATCAAAAGCACTCATATCTACAAAGAAGTTTTTCTTGATAACTCTTCACAACCCAAAAATAATGTAAGTTCATCATATTGATTAAAAGTGATCGTGTCATCACAATACAAACTTGTAGTACTCATGGGATTACAAGGGTTATTATTATGGCCTGAGCATTGAAAATTGAAATCACCCAATTTATAGCAAAGTTCACAAATAAAAGGATAGAGGGCACAAACTTTTTTATCGAGATCATTGAGAGCCTTATACCACGTTCTAGTTTTTTCATTCCTGTGGGTGATACAATATTATTCTTCGATTTGATTATTTTCACAAGGTCTATGTATTCCACAAAAAATAACATGCGTATAAGAAATATTACTTTCAGAAGTTTGAGCATGTTTATTGCAACCATTAATAACAGTTTCATTTTTCATGCAAGTGTCTTTAAAAGGTTCATGATACTTGTCCCATTTTTATTTAGGAGCATTAATATGAGAAGCAAAGGATCTACAACAATCAACAAGAATTTGAGGATCAAGACCATATTTAGCACTAAGCTCTTGAAAATCAGCAGTTTCAGCGAAAGCTTAATGTAATCATACTCATAGTTTATACCTGGTTCTTTACTTTGTCGTTATCCCAATCTTTGGTATTGCTTTGAATTGTTTCAAGAAGATCCCACTTATATTTGACCTCCTTACTTGTGAAGGATCCGTCTAAAAGGTATCTAGATAGTCCTTGTAATGTCCTGAAAGCCTTACATAAAAATTATTAATAATAATATTATTGGGGAGCTCATGAATGGGACATTTGAGAATTAGTGACTTCAGTCTCCCCCATGCTTGGGCAATACTTTCTCCATCATTAGGGTGGAAATTATAAATATAATTCCTATCTTTATGGATTTCATGAGGAGGATAAAATTTAGAGTAAAAGAGAGATTCAAGTTCCTTCCATTCAAAATGATTAGGATCATCTAGTGACTTATACCACTCCCTTGCTTTCTCCCTAAGTGATAAAGAGAATAGCTTACTCTTAACTTGGTCCATTGAAATACCTACACACTTGAACAACTCGCATAATTCATGTATAAAGTGTAAATGATCACCAGGATGGACAGTTCCATCTCCAAAATAGCAGTTATTCATAACACGTTCAACAATTTAGGTATTTTAAAAGGGACACTTTCAGTATGTGGTTTTAAAATATCACAAGTATCATTAGAATTACCACATATGGGAGATAAAGTATCATCAGAGCAAACTTTCTTCCCTAAAGCTGGGGAACTAAAAAGATCTTTTTCATAAAAACTAGCTTCCCCAAGCTTAGACGTTTCCATAGCATTAGTAACAATGGTGTTCAAAAAATTCATACTAATAAGATTGCTATTAGCACGCAAAGAAAGTTCCATAGGTTTTTTAGTTTTCTCTCCAGACCATTTATGTTCTAAATCTATAAAAATACTAAAAAGCTCTCTAATTTTGTTGTTGTTTTCCATTAAGCCTAACTAGTGAAAATAAAAACAAGAAACAAAAAGATATAATTGCAGAATCTAAAGGAAATAACTTCGAGCACTCACACACCAGCAACAATACTAGAGGATAGCTTAGTAGCCAGAGGATGTGAATACCTTTTACCTTACCTCCCCGGCAACAGCGCCAGAAAAGAGCTTGATGTATATGCATGCTTCTATTCTTGTAGACAGTTTTGGGCCTCCAAGTGCAAAGGTTTGTAGAACATCAGCAAGTTTCCCTTAAGTGGATTACCTAAGGTTTATCGAACTCAGGGAGGAAGTGGTCAAAGGTATCCCTCTCAAGCAACTCTGGAATCAAGATACAAGAAGTCTCTTGTGTCCCCAACACACCCAATACACTTGTTAGGTGTATAAGTGCACTAGTTCGGCGAAGAGATAGTGAAATACAAGTGATATGGATGATTATAAGTGGTAATTGCAATCTGAAATAAAGATGTCAGCAAACAAACATGTAGCAGGACTGATTGCAAACAGTGTTTCAATGCTTAGAAACAAGACCTAGGGATCATAGTTTCACTAGTGGACACTAGCAATACATATATACTATCTTCTCTTCACTATCCTACCTTGAACTACTCTCCGGTTGGACGGTGTAGGGCTATAATAGTACTCCTTAAATTACGCATTCCCCATCTAGGTAACCCTACACTATCACCTTGAGCGCTAGATGGTTCTAAACAAACACCACAATTTTATAGAAAATCCAACTCAAATTATACTCATGATAAGTATTTATGCAACCTTTAGCCTAAGTTCCACACGGTGTGCACACTGACAACTTCATACACATAGGGATAAGCGGATATTATATTAATTAAAGCACTTCAGTAGAAGAGTAGCATCTACTTATTCAACTATATTAGAAATCTCATGGTCACAATAAGATCACGCATAGAGAGAGATGAACACATAGCTACCGTAGAGCCCTTAGCCTCGAGGGGGGACTACTCCCACTCATCATGGGAATCAACAACGGTGGTGGAGATGGTGGTGGAGATCGATGGAGATGGCTCTAGGGGCAAATCCCTGTCCCGGCAGGGTGCCGGAATAGATACTTCTGTCCCCCGAATCTCGTCTTCGATGGTGGTGGCACTGCGGAACTTTTCGTGGATGGAGGACGATTGTTTTAGGGTTTTTGCATCAGAGGCTTTTTATAGGCGAAAGGGAAAGGTCGGTGGGCGCCCGAGGGGCCCACACCACCTGGTGGCGCACCCTAGGATTGGCGCGCCACCCTATGGTGTGCCCACCTCGTGGCCCCACGTCGACTGCCCTTTGGTCTCCGTGTTCACTCCGGTAAAATATTGACTTTGGATTTTGTCCCGTCCAATTCCGAGAATGTTTCGTTACTAGCTTTTCTGAAACCAAAAACAGCAGAAAACAGGCAACTGGTACTGCGGCATCTTGTCAATTGGTTAGTTCCAGAAAATGTATGAAAATACCTCAAAGTGTAGACAAAACATAAGAAAGTTGATATAAAACAAGCATGGAGCATAAAAAATTATAGATACGTTTACGACGTATCAAAGTTCATCATGTTGATTAAGAGTGATCATGTATCACAATACAAACATGCAGTACTCATTGGATTAGAAGGGCTATTATTATGGCCTGAGCATTGAAAATTGAAATGACCCACTTTATAGCAAAGTTCATAAATAAAAGGATGGAGGGCACAAACTTTTTTACCAAGACCATTTAGATCCCTATACCACGTTCTAGTTTTTTCATTCCTATGGTGGATACAATATTCTTGTTCGATTTGATTCTTTTCACAAGGTCTAAGTACTCCACAAAAATTAACATTCTCATAAGAAATAGTACTTTCAGAGGTTTGAGCATGTTTATTGCAATCATTAATAATAGCTTCATTTTTCATGCAAGTGTCTTTAAAAGGTTCATGATACCTGTCCCATTTTTATTTAGGTGCATTAATATGAGAAGCAAAGGCTCTACAACAATCAACAGGAATTTGAGGATCAAGACCATATTTAGCACTAAGCTCTTGAAAATCAGCAGTTTCAGCGAAAGACTTAATGCAATCATACTCATAGTTTATACCTGGTTCTTTACCTTTGTCGTTATCCCAATCTTTGGTATTTCTTTGAATTGTTTCAAGAAGATCCAACTTAGCTTTAACCTCCTTACTTGTGAAGGATCCCTCTAAACAGGTATCTAGATAGTCCTTGTAATGTGATGAAAGCCTTGCATAAAAATTATCAATAACAATATCGGGACATTTGAGCATTAGTGACTTCAATCTCCCCCATGCTTGGGCAATACTTTCTTCATCATGAGGATGAAAATTATAAATATAATTCCTATATTTATGAATTTCATGAGGAGGATAAAATTTAAAGTAAAAGAGAGATTCAAGTTCCTTCCACTCCAAATGATGAGGATCATCTAGTAGCTCATACCACTATCTTGATTTGTCCTTAAGTGATAAAGAGAATAGCTTCCTCTTAACTTGGTACATTGAAATACATGCACACTTGAACAACTCGCATAATTCATGTATAAAGAGTAAATGATCACTAGGATGGGTAGTTCCATCTCCAAAATAGCCGTTATTGATAGCACGTTCAACAATTTCCATAGGTATTTTAAAAGGGACACTTTCAGTATGTGGATTTAAAATATCACAAGCATCATCAGAATTACCACATATGGGAGATAAAGTATTATCAGAGAAAATTTTCTCCTCTAAAGTAGGGGAACTAAGAAAAGCATTTTCATTAAGACTAGCTTCCCCAAGCTTAGACGTTTCCATAGAATTAGTAACAAAGGTGTTCAAAAAATTCATACGAATAACATTTCTATTAGCATGCAAAGAAAGTTCCATAGGTTTTTCAATTTTCTTTTCAAACCATTCATGTTCTAACTTAGGAAAAATACCAAAAATCTCTCTAATTTTGTTGTTGATTTCCATTAAACAAGAAACAAAAAGATATAATTCAGAATCTAAAGGAAATAACTTTCGAGCACTCACACACCAGCAACAGTACTAGAAGATAGCTAAGTAGACAGAGGATGTGAGTACCTTTTACCTTACCTTCCTAGCAATGGCACCAGAAAAGAGCTTGATGTCTACGCATGCTTCTATTCTTGTAGACAGTGTTGGGCCTCCAAGTGCAGAGGTTTGTAGAACTGCAGCAAGTTTTCCTTAAGTGGATCACCCAAGGTTTATCGAACTCACAGAGGAAGAGGTCAAAGGTATCCCTCTCAAGCAACCTTGCAACTAAGATACAATAAGTCTCTTGTGTCCCCAACACACACAATACATTTTTCAGGTGTATAGGTATACTAGTTCGGAGAAGAGATAGTGAAATACAAGTAATATGGATGATTATAAGTGGTAATTGCAATTTGAAATAAAAATGACAGCAAGCAAACATGTAGCAGGACTGATTGTAAATAGTGTTTCAATGCTTAGAAACAAGGCCTATGGATCATACTTTCACTAGTGGACACTCTCAATACACATATAATATCTTCTCTTCACTATGCTACCCTGAACTACTCTCCGGTTGGACGGTGTAGGACTATAACAACACTCCTTAAAGTCCGCATTCCCCATCTAGGTAATCCCACACTGTCACCTTGAGCACTAGATGGTTCCAAACAAACACCACAATTTCATAGAAACATCCAACTCAATTTATACTCATGATAAGTATTTTTGCAACCTTTAGCCTAAGTGCCACATGGTATGCACACTGTCAACTTCACACACGTGGGGATAAGCGGAGATTACATTAATTAAAGCACTTGAGTAGCAGAGTAGCATCTACTTATTCAACTAGATTAGAAAGCTCATGATCACAATAAGATCACGCATAGAGAGAGAGATGAACACATAGCTACCGGTAGAGCTCTTAGCCTCGAGGGAGAACTACTCCCTCCTCATCATGGGAGTCAGCAACGGCGATGAAGATGGCGGTGGAGTCGATGGAGATGGCTCCAGGGGCAATTCCCCATCCCGGCAGGGTGCCGGAACAGAGACTTCTGTCCTCCGAATCTCGTCTTCGGTGGCGGCAGCGCTGCAGAACTTTTCATGGATTTCTAATCTTGTGCTTAGGGTTTTTGCCTTGGGGGGTTTATATAGGCGAAGGGGCAAGGTCGGTAGACGCCCGAGGGGCCCACACCATGGCCAAGCGCGGCCCAGGGGGGCCCACGCATAGGGGTGGTTTGGCCACCTCAGTGCCTTCCTCCATATCAGCTTTGGACTTCGTCTTGTGTCGTGAAAATAGAAACTTCGTCTTTGGTTTCGTTCAATTCCGAGAATATTTCTTTACTAGCTTTTCTAAAACCAAAAACAGCAGAAAACAGGAACTGGCACTATGGCTTCTTGTTAATATGTTAGTTCTAGAAAATATATAAAAATGCCTCAAAGTGTAAACAAAACATAAGATAGTTGGTACAAAACAAGCATGGAGCATAAAAAAATATAGATACGTTTACGACGTATCAGTGCCCACCAATCGCCTACACCCCTCTACAAACAAGACGCTAAACTCCATACGTTATAGAGTAGTTCATGAGAGGAGAGTAGCCGTCGTCCGATAGATAACATACAGGTTAGAAGACACAATATTATTAAAAATCTTGTCATTTATACATAGCCATAGTAACCAAATAATGGTAAACATTCTCACTCTAAAGAAAGTCATGTATATATATCATCTATCACATTCATCCAGTTACCAACTACATTGGCAACTGAACATGGAGGAGATAAACCATAGGCTACTTGGATGATTGACCATATAGAGAAAGCAAATTTACAGTGGAAGAATTGTCTCATCATGATGACAAAAACCGCATTGTGTACTTGCATGCCAATTCCTTTTTACAAGATTATCTTTTGTAAGAATTACCCCCTTTGAAGATACCATGTGAATATCTTTGTCTTTAGGGGTATTTTCATCTTCCAAATTTTACTATTATCATCGACCGGAACATTAGATTGTATCAAAGATCTATACATTGAGTCAATTACCACTCTCTAATAATTTCCATTTGAACTCATCCACACCATACGATAGCTGTATCATGGATAATCGTAATAAAAAATTATTCCAAGATAATAATCGAGGACCGATGAGGTTTCTTCTGAAAGACACATTCAGAGTATTAGATTCTATTATAGTGGAAAGTGTATCTCCTTTATATCTAACAATCGAATATAAAGCTGGATATTATTTGTGAAGAGAAGTCTGCCACTTATCTTCCCAGAATCTAATCTGTAATCCATCATTGATATTGAAAACACCAAAACAGAAGAAATGCTTTTTGGATGCCATTAGTCCAGCCCAAAAGTGTGAATCAACAGGTTTCCAAACCACTTGAGACACAAAGTTGGAGCCAACATATTTCCTTCATAAAATGGTTTGCCAGACACCATCTTCTGTAAGTAGTTTGAAAAGCCATTTATCCAGAAGCGCGATATTTTTGACTTGCAAATCATGTATGCCAAGCCCATCGTATTTTTCCGTCGTCGGCAAACCACATTCCATCTGGAAAGTCGATATTTCTTCTTTTCACTATCCCCCTGCCAAAAGAATCTTAATCGAAAATAAACCACTTTATTCAAGACACCTTTTGGCAATTGGAAAAACGAGGTCACATACAGTACCGTATTGGTAAGTACTAAATTTATGAGTACAAGTCTTCCTCCAAGGGATAATAACTTACCTTTATAACTATTAAGACGTTTTTGGAGTCTTTCCTCTACGGGTTTTCATTCAGCAATTGTGAGACTCCGATAGTGAATCAGTATTTCTAGATAATTGATTGGAAATTGCCCCTATATAGAGCAAAATAGTTCAGCATATAGGCGGGCCTCGTTTTGAGCCTCGCCAAAACAATACGGATCACTCTTATGGAAGTTAATTTTCAATCCACAAAGTTGTTCGAATGGTGATAATATTAATCAGATTCTTTGCTTTCTCCAGATCATGTTCCATAAATAAATTGTATCGTCAGTATATTGAAAAATAGAAAGTACACATCAACAATATGTGAAACCAATCCTTAAATTTTGCCATCATCCTTGGCTCTTTCGATAAGGATAGACAACATATCAGCCACTATATTAAATAGTATAGGTGATCGTGGATCTCTCTGTCTCAATCCTTTCTTGTTCTGGAAGTAATTGTCAGTGTCATCATTTACTTTTATGGCAACACTACCACCAGACACAAAACACTGTATGAGAGCAAGCCACTTCTCATAAAAACCTTTCATGCGGAGTGTTTGCTGAAAGAAATACCAATTAACTTTGTCATATGCTTTCGCAAAGTCAATCTTGAACAATACACCATTTAGTGTTTTTAGTGTAGTTCGTGAATTGTTTCATGCAGGCTTAATACACCATCTAGGATATTTCTCCCTTGCATGAAAGTCGTTTGAGAAGGGCGGATAACATGGCCAACCACTAAATTTAGTCTAATTGTGTCAACTTTTGTGAAATTTTTAAAACTAAGATTAAGAAGATAGATTGAACGATAAGGTTGTATACATTCTGCATTATTAACCTTAGGTAGTAAAATTATGTTGCCAAACTATAGTCTAAAAAGATCAAGTTAACCGATCTGGAAAAACCAAAACAAATTCAACAAGTCCTCCTTGATGACTTCCCATAATTTTTTATAGAATTCCGCTAGGAAACTACCAGGCCCTAGTGCTTTGTTATGTTCCATTTGGAAAATATCTTTCTTGACCTCCTCCTTTGTATACGGAGCGGTTAAGAAGTTGTTTTCCTCAACAAAAACTTATGGGTTATCCGCCGTTTGGGGATCATCCATAAAAATGAATTTTCCAGTGGTTCCCCAAACAAGGATTTGTAGTAGCTTGTAATATAAGACTTTAGTTGCTCCTATCCCTCAACCGTACCCTCATGCTGATTTAGAGAGTGAATAAATTTATTTGTATGCTTGCTATTTGCAGCAACATGGAAGTATCATGTATTCGCATGTCCTTCCAGAATGAATTTCGCTTTAAAGCGTTGGTACCACTTGAGTTCCTCCTCACGCAGTAGTCGGGCGATCTTCGCATTCAATTGACTTTAAGCTCAATCTCTTGTGCAAATAACAGCATACTTCCGCAAAAGTCTCTAAGTCATTAATGATAGATAAAAGATGTATTTTTTATTTTTTAGGATTCCAGCAGTATGTCTAGCCCAACCTCGAAGAAACTTACGTAGAGCATGCATTTTATTATTCCATCACTATATAGGTGGATGACCACTAACATATTTCTCCAAAATGGCCTTCACCATGTCATGAAAACCATCATGAATCATCTATCCAAGTTCAAATTTGAACTCATGCTTAGATTTTCTTGGTGGCAGTCCAACTGATAAAAGTAAAGGGGCATGATCCGGCGAAACCTCAATACGCTCTAGAGAACGAACAATTACCATAGGAAACTTCTCTTCCCACTCAGTATCCATAAGCATTCTATCTAATTTTCCGTATGTTGGCTCTGAAGCCTATTTTCCCAAGTAAATTGTCTTCCTAAGATGGTAACCTCTCTTAGGTCCAAGATGTCTATGACAGTATTAAACAAGAAATTCCAATGTTCGTCAAAATGGCTCGACTTTTCTCATGAGCAAATCTTAGAAAATTGAAATCACCACCTATAAGTATAGGATACAAATTGTCTTTTGTCGAATTCACCAACTCACGTACAAAGTCAGATTTATAGACATCATAGGAGGCCCCATAAACGATAACTACAAACCATGTGAAATCATCAGCCTCGTTGCGTATATGGATTTTGATAAAAAAATCTCCAACAGAACTAGATAATACTTCTATGGTCTCATCTCTGACGCCTAACATGATCCCCTCGGATCTACCACGCAACAGTCATGAGATCCACGTAAAGTCCACTCTACCAGAAAGACGATTAAGTAGGGATTGTGAAAAATCATGTCGACTGGTCTCAGAAATACCCAGAAAATCCAACTTATAATCTCTCACACAATCGGTAAAGAACAAATGTTTAGCCAAATCACTAAGATCTCTGCTATTTGAAAACATGCAATTCATTGAGAAACTATAGGATATTTGGATGCATGGGGTCTCTTGCGAGACTTCTGGATCTTTCATCTACGACCAGATGCTTTAAGCTCATATAAAAATCCCAACCCAGCCAAATCGAAGTCCACTTCTGACACTTCACCAACTAAGTGAGAGAGGAGTTAACCATCTACTGTGGCATTGCAACTCCTCCTCCATTGGTGAAGAGTTAGGAACAGCAAAGACCTTAGGAGTAACCATTATACGGTTAACCTCCATGTGTCTCAAAACATTAGAAGAAAAAAATAACTTCTTTTATAGAACTACCCAAGCTAATGCCAATATTGGCCAACTTAGAAGTAATAACCGGGGTAGAAAAATAAACAAAAGGACTTGAATGAATTCATTATACCAGGAGCGTCTAAATTCTTTTCCTCCTTGCGACGCATCGCCTTGACCAAAGAGTATTTATCCATAGCTGGCTGATGGCTAACGTGAAGCCTGTTGGGAACCCCAAGAGCAGGGTGTGAAGCAGCACAACAGAAAGTTTTCCCTCAGTAAGAAACCGAGGTTATCGAACCAGTAGGAGGAAGGAAACGTCACACAAGTGTTGCAAGCAATGAAGAGACCTGCACAACACAAACTCAAGACTTTGCCCCAACGAATCAGTGAGGTTGTCAAGCTCACCGGTTTGCCGAACATAGGATTAAACATATGGTGTGGAAGGTAATGGTTTGCAGCAAGTAAACAAGTAATAGTGGAAGATGTATCAATGGTAAAGATTGGACCAGGGTCTAGAGGTGCTCTCCTTAGATAAACAACATGGAATGAAGGGTAAACAAATTGCAGCAGGGCAATTGACAGGAACTGAGCAAGGCATAACAATGCAATACCAGACAAAAAGATCCTATGAGATTCGATTGGGCAATACAACAATATACATAGACCGTCATCCAACTGCATCTATGACTAGAAGTCCACCTTCAGGTTATCATCCGAACCCCCTCTAGTATTAAGTTGCAAGCAATAGACAACTTCTTTAAGAAAAGTGTGTAAGGTAAACAATCCACTTGTTCCATGAACAAGAGATCATTGTTTTCTCCCTAGTAGCAACAACACATCTACAATCGAAGAGATTTCTATCACTTCTCTTGGAAACTAGAGGCATGAACCCACTATCGAGCATAAATACCCCCTCTTGGAGTCACTATCAACTACTCGGCCAAGATAGCTACTAACAACAAAGAGCATGCAATATCACAAACAACACAGACATGATAGTATCAAATAGAAAAAACCATTAATCAATCTGACATAGTAATCTCAATATCCATCGGATCCCCGCAAACACAACATGCATGATTACAAATAGATTAGATCTTGATCATGAACGGAGCTCAGAAGATCTATACAAGAAAGCACAAGGAGGAGATACAACCATCTAGCTACTACATAGACCCATAGTCCAAGGTGGAACTACTCATGCTTCATACCGGAGAGAAGTCCTCCGGGATGATTTCCCCTCCGGCAGGGTGCCAAGAAGAACTTCAGATCCCCCGATCTAGGGACGACGGTGGCGGCGGCTACAGAAGGTTTCGTGGAGTTTTTGATCGGGTCCTTAGGGTTTCTGCATCGGGGGCTTCTTATAGGCGAAGAGGCGAGGCCGGAAGGCGACCAGGGGTGGCCACACCCTGCCCAAGCGTGGGTCCACCCTAGCTCGCGCCTGGGGGGTGGCCCTCTGGCACCTCTCTGTCTCGTCTTCTGGATCCGTGTTCCCCACGGTAAAAAAATTGACTTCGTCTTTTGTCCCGTCCAATTCCGAGAATATTGATTTTCTGCCTTTCTGGAACCAAAAATAGAAGAAAACAGGCAACTGGCACTGTGGCAACTTGTTAATAGGTTAGTTATAGAAAAGATATAAAAACACCTCAAAGTGTAGACAAAGAAGAAAAGTAGATACTAAACAAGCATGAAGCATCAAAAATTATAGATACGTTTCCAACGTATCAAGCATCCCCAAGCTTAACTCCTTCTCGTCCTCGAGTAGGTAAGTGAGAAAAATAATAATTTTTGAGGTGACATGCACCGTCAAAACCAAGATCAAACCATTTGCAAGCATTGAAAGCTGGGATCAAAGAACTCTAAACATGTGCATGAAAGATGGAGTTCTAACAATAAGACATAGTAACTATGCATGCAACATTAAAGGCTACAAACAAAGATCATGAATAACATGTATTGAAAAACGTTTGTTTGTTTCACATACAGAAAACATGGCATAGTGGCAATCAGCTTGTCCCTCATAGAGTAGCAAATAGATGCAAAGGACACTTTCAAAGTTCACAAGGGTGACTAGAAACAAGTAGCACAAGAACAAGTCATATCACAACATGCATCAATCAATAAGTTTTGGGACACTGCACACAGAATGGAAACTATGCTCTCTTAATGGTGCCTAAAAGTAGAAGGTGGAGACTCAAATAATGGTGGAAGAAAGGCCCTTCACAAAGGGAAGCAGGGATTTCAAGTTTCAAAAAGATCTTCCAAAAATTATGGTACTTGTTAGCTTTCAGCCCTCATTGCCCCTATCATAAGCATCTTGAAGTGGTTAAGGTTAAAGTGAACAAAGATGGAGTATATGCTTGACAAAGTATAAGTTGGCAATCTCAAGTCCCTTGAATACGAGGGCCACACCTCATGCTACTCAACTTTAGTCACCTACAAGTTCTTATCATTGTAAGTGCATGCGTATAATAGAAAACCGCCAACGTGGTACCCCTTGCACATGGTACAGGAGCTATCCCATAACCAAAATGACAAGGCAAGCAGACAATGAGCATCTCAGCGATCTTTTTATTTACTATATGCATAGCTTTTTATTGAGGATGCTTCATAGATAGCTCACTATGGTGATGCTGCAAGTTTCCACCATGAATAGGCATGGCTTAGGCTAGCAGCCTAGGCGTTTCTCCAACACAAAACATACTCCATGGACTTACAAGTTTCCTCTTTATTTCACACCGGTGACATCCATAGACAAAATAGCATGATATCAATTGAGTACAAAGTACAAGAGCAATGTTGAAAACGTTCCCCATGACAACATGTTCTGCTAATTCCAACGTATAAGTGCAAGCATATACAACATAGAAGACACAATGGTTCAGGTTTATTAGGGGCAAAGAATATAAAGTATGCCGTCAAGTTTGTGAGGGCTTTAATCACTAAGTTTTCACATAACAAAATAGTTTCTAATTAGAAGATAGCTGAAAACAAGAATATACTTGGAATGGTGTAACACACCATGCATAGGAATTTATAGTGGACACTTTGTAATAACTTGGTTTTTTTTGGAGTTGGAAGCATGTGTAGAGATTACTCATACAAGTGGAGGCTAGCAAAAGACTGGAAGCAACCAAATAAGAGAGCAATAATGGCCATAGTCATGTAGAGCAACAAAACATTACTAATCAAAGCATAGAGTGGTACTACAAGTCAAGGACTAAATTATCATATAGGCTATGGTGACTTGTTCATAGTCATAACATGGTGTGAGCATGTGCCAAGTCAACCCAAGCAAAGCATCAAAGGAGAATACCACAATACTATGCTTTTGCATGCTAAAACAACGCATAATTTTTTCAATGCACACTAAGCAATACCAATTGTTTGGAACAAGACATGCTACAACAATACTCACTAAGCATAAGGTCAAAACAACACCTAGCATGTCATGCTAAGGTCTAAGTCACAGTCAATGCAAGCTCCTCTTGCGCTTAGCAAGCAAGAACTTTCTACTCCTTTCGAACACCAAGCAACTTATTTGCAAACAACACAGCGAGAAGGAGGGTCCAAACTACTTTATTCAAGCAAACTAAACGAACTAATAAAACCAAATGAAAACTAAGACGCTCTAAGAACAACACAACTTGTGCATGAAACAATAAAACCGAAGTATCTAGACAGACCTGAGTTTTTTATTGATGAAGAAGGGGATGCCTTGGGCATCCCCAAGCTTTGATGCTTGTACCTCTTGGATATTTCTTAGGGTGACACCGGGGTAGCATCCCCAAGCTTGAACTTTTGTCCATTCCTCATCTCATTACATCATTCTCTCTCTACACCTGAAATTTTTCCTTCATACAGAACTTCACACAATCTTCATTACCAACATTAGTGTATTCAAAAGATAATAGACCTTTAGGCAAAGATTTGGAACAGCAAAACTTTTCACTAAAAACACAATCTACTGTAGCAACTCCTTAAAAAATCTTAATTCACCTAAAGAGAACTCAAAAAGGAATCAATAAGAAGCAAATGCAAATAATGACAGAAATCTGTCAAAACAGACCAGCAGGTATAAACCGATTTTTTCGAACATCTTCTCTTGCACAAATCAAAAGGTCTTGAACTAACAAAAGTTAGCTAACATACTGGTGGATTTATTCGTAAATTTTCAGCTCAATCCGAGTTACGGAGACTCCTCACGAATTTTTTTGGTGGAGTACAAAAATCTGTTTCGGGACAGCAACTCCCCAAATCTTACTTCCCTCTCATTAGAGGTCATTTTTGGCACAAAAAACAAATAAAAAGGATAAGGACAGGTCATTACTGAAGTAATAACTTTCAAGACTCAAGGAAACTCTTGGGTTATCTCCCAACAAATACTTTTCTTTAACAGCTTTAAGTTAGGCACAAGAAGTAAGAAGAATCAAGTATTTGCAAATGAGGAAGCATTAACATCAAACCTTGCTTTCAAAGGAGGAGTAAAAAGTAACTTCTCTCTCCTCATAGGGAAGTGTTCAATAACTTTCTTGAATGGAAATTGATATTTAATGGTGCCTTCTTCCATATCAATGATTGCACCAACAGTTCTAAGAAAAGGTCTTCCCAAAGTAATAGGACAAGAAGTATTATATTCAACATCCAAAATATACAAATCAACAGGGACATAAGCATTGTAAACCATGATGAGAACATCATTAATACTCCCCATTAGTTTCTTCTTAGCATTATCATTGAGTGGGACATCCAAATAACAATCTTCCAATGGTGGCAAATCAATCATTTCATAAATCTTCCTAGGCATAATAGAGACACTAGAACCAAGATCACATGAAGCTTTGAGATCAAAGTCATTCACTTGCATATTAATAATGGGTTCCCAACTATCTTCTACTTTCCTAGGAATAGAAGCTTTGTGTTTTAGCTTCTCTTCCTTAATTTTCACAAGAGCATCTGTAATATGTTTAGTGAAAGCAACATGCATATCACTAGCATCAGGACTTCTAGCAAGCTTTTCCAAGAAAAGAATCACTTCAGAAATATTGCAACCATCTACATCAAATTCAAACTTAGCATCACTAGTAGTAGACTCAATAGGCTTAGGCATAGTAGGAGGAGGAACATGTACTTCTTGTGGTTTAGTGGTATCCATTCTATTGATGGTGCACACAGCTTCCCTTCCCCACTTAGCATGAAGTTGAGGTAACAGTCTAACATTTTCATCAATAGTAACTTGTATGGCATGAGCAGTAGCAAAGGTATTATCCATGGTTTCAGGTTTAACAGCCATTTTATTTATCAAGGAGGACTGTGCTTTAGACAAAGGGGAAATATTCTTCTCAACAGTTAAAAGTTTCTCCTCCATAGTTTTGTTGAAAGCATTTTGTTTACTAATAAAGTCTTTGAGCATGACTTCAAGTTCAGAAGGGGCACTTCTAGCATTGTTGTAGGAGTTTCCATAGGAATTGCCATTATTAGGAGGATAAGGCCTATAATTGTTGTTACCACCAAAATTATTCCTATAGGCATTATTGTTGAAATTGTTGTTGCTAATGAAGTTCACATCAACTTCCTCTTCTTGAGCAACCAAAGAGGCTAAAGGAACACTATTAGGATCTAGAGGAGCTTTCCCATTAACAAGCATAGCCATAATAACATCAATCTGATCACTCAAAGAGGAGGTTTCTGCAATAGAATTTACCTTCTTACCATGTGAAGCTCTCTCAGTGTGCCATTCAGAGTAATTAACCATCATATTGTCAAGTAGCTTTGTTGTAGCACCCAAAGTGAGGCCCATGAAGTTACCTCCGCAGCAGAATCCAACAGATTTCTTGAGGAGAAGTTCAAACATGCATAAAAAGTCTGGATAATCATCCAAACAGTGAGTCCATGAGTGGGACAATTATTAACCAAAGACTTCATTCTTTCCCAAGATTGAGCAACATGTTCATTATCAATTTGTTTAAATTTCATAATATCACTTCTCATAGATATAATCTTAGCAGGAGGATAGTAATTTCCAATAAAAGCATCTTTGCACTTAGTCCAAGAATCAATACTATTTCTAGGCAAGGATAGCAACCATTCTTTAGCTTTCCCTCTCAAGGAGAAAGGAAACAGCTTGAGCTTAATAATATCTCCATCTACATCCTTATACTTTTGCATCTCACAAAGTTCAACAAAGTTATTGAGATGGGCAGCAACATCATCATAATTAACACTAGAAAATTGCCCTCTCACCACAAGATTCAACAAAGCAGGCTTAATTTCATAAAAGGTAGCATCATGTGCATGTGGAGCAATATGAGTTCTTAGGAAATCATTGTTGTTGGTGCTAGTGAAGTCACACAACTCGATCTCCTGCTTGAGTTCCCTAATTCTCTTGTTTTTATTTATCACCCTCTTCTCTTGCTTAGCAAACTTCTTCTCTTGGTCCTGGAACTTTATCTCTTGGAGCTTCATTGCCTCTTCCTGCTGCTTGATCATTTCCTCCTTCTCCTTGACGAGAGCGCATAGCACATCGTTCTTTAACATCTCGAGGAAGCTACCTTTTTCAAGGTCATGGATGTGGCACTCCAAGTCTTGATATTGGGTCCTTCGGCGCTTGGTAGAAGTCCTTTCCTCAAAAGTTAGCTCCATGGGAATTCCTTCCTCATCTCGTCTTCCAAAGATGCTGCCGCAGTGTCCTTGGAGAGCCTCATGATGGCGTCCACATAGGCGACCAATGAGATGCTGCAAGCTGATGCTGAGGGCCTTCTCCTTGGAATCGCTAACAATGTGGATTGCTATGTCTTCCTCCAGGTTCGTGCCTCGCTCTTTTCCTGGCTGGATGACTTTGACTCCCCAACAGCCGTCCTTGTGGAGTTTCTTCATTGTGCTCCCCTGGATTGTTGGGAGGGGAAGATCCAAACGTGTGAGAAGGTCCATGAGGCATCCACCAAAGCGAAGGGGCTCGATGTCCGCGACAGTGTCGTATAGGAAGCTTGTCATCTTTAAGTTAGAAGAATGATAATTAGATACTTAAGTAGAGGAAAGCAGATACTGGAAGTGCGGAAAGTAACATAGTAGAAAAGCAAGTAAGGCACATAAGTTAGAGGTGGTTCCAATCCTAGGGTCACGTCCTACAGGCAACGATGTGCTCTAATACCATCTGTAGTGACCTTGGATTAATAAGGATCCTAAGTCCCTGTGATTTACATGCTAGTCCCTGGATCAATAGCTAGCACTCACAGTCGATGAATATCATGTAAAACACAAAGTCATTATTACACGGAGAATCCAAAGTATGAATTTTATTACAAATTTGCTTAGCTTTAAGCTAGCTCAAATAACAGCGGAAACATAAATAGCATCTTGAGTCCATCAACGCCCCAGGCTTGTCGAGTGTAGACTCGCGATCCCTACGGACCTTTCAATCTTCGGATTCTGCACATAAGACGTGCAGCCAACAAGTTGGGTCAATACTTTGAATGTATTGGCAAACTACACCAAGGAAAGAAAAGACTATCTCTACATGCAAGGCTAGTTTAGGCTTTGGAGTTCATTTGCATAAAGCTAATTTTCACTAAGTATGGAGACAAAAGGGAGAGAGAGTTTTACCCTACTTTGTAAAAATTATCTTAGATAAAATAGGGTCGAATGGCACACGAGAATATTACTCACCAAGTGTCCAAACAACCAAACACTTGGATATTACTCACCAAGTGACACTTGGATATTACGCACCAAGTTCCCAAAATCCCACCCATTGGCGATATTACTCACGCCATGGGGTTTTAAAACTTTGTTTAGAAAAGAGAGAGGAAGATCCTTCAGAGGCTCCATCCTTCAGATGCTCAATGTTGTTCTGTTTCCGTGAACACGGCTGATCGATCAGATTGCAATACTCTCGAGAGTTTGTGCAGTTTACCCACAATTCACGATCAAGTCCTTTTACAGACAAGACCATGGCGAGGCTCTCCCTTAGTAACCCCTCTAACCGTGCCAAGGACCTCCAAATGTTGGTACCCAGGTGAGGTTTCCCACTAAGTACTAGGCCAAGACAGAGCCCATATTTATTGTGGTTGCACTGGAAGCTTCTGAATTCTGAAACATGGCAGACTTCTTTGATTCCTGGGCGGCCGTCCTCCACCAAAATCTCACTCGTTGTCCCGACAACCATTTCGCCCAGAAGAAAATTTAGTTTTATTTTGAAGTGGATTTGAGAAGAAAAGTTTGCTCAAGAGAGCCTTTATAATTAGAAAAATTCATTGTCTTTCGAACCTCCCAACGGTACTTTACATATATATAGCATAGCAAGCAATACATAGGAAAAACAGGGGTAACCTATTAGGAAGGGAAAATCCTAAGTATAGAGCTACTCATGGCATACTACAAAATCATCGCACTTGCAAAACAATACCAAGGAAAAACTCTACTAGAACATCCTACACATGCATACTACAGAATTTTGAAGATCACATGCATAGAATCAAAACTGGGACGATAATATGAACAAGTGGTGTAACTTGCCTTGATCCAAGCAGCACTCTACACAATAGCACTCCTCAGCGCACTCCGAACAATCTACCGAAACACAAACATAGATCTAATCACAAATTGCACAAAATATGCCACAGAGATAACATGCATGCATGCAACAGGGTACTTATGCGAGATTTCTTTTTTTCTAAATTGACCAAGGTAGTCTAATTGGATTGCAATTGTTTTAGGGTTGTTATTAGTATTGATTTCCCACGGGTTTACCAAAATTTGGGTCTTACTTCTAAAATCTTGGCTCACTAGTAGATCCAACCATCTAATTAGCCCCAAATCAAATCTAATGTTCTTAAGCAATGTTCCATAATTTTGTTCAGTAGGTGTTGTGAAAACAAAGTCATCACAACAAGAATCAACTAAATCAGAGTTTTAATTATTTTTCTATAGATTAAACACTCTAATCTAGATATTAAATTCTACACCGAAAACCCTTCTGTAAACTTGGAATTTTATTGCAGATCTGGGTTCTATATAATTTTGTGAATCCAACGGTATATTATATGCTAAATTTGGCCAAGTAATTTTTTTCTATGAATTTCGCAAGTTTTAACACAAATCTGCCAATAGATCTAGCCCTAATTCGAGAACGCGCCAAGTGGCAGAAGCGGATTGGGCCAGCTGGAAAACGCGGTGCTGACGCGGCGTGTTAGTGGGCTGGCAGACGTGGCGGCCACGCGGCGCAACACTATTGGCGCATACCCCTTCGTTCTCCCCTTCTAATCTGGGTTGTAGCCAGCAGATCCAACGGACGGGAGGAGGGTGGACTTACCGTGGCGACGTCGATGGCGAGACGGCGGCGGCGCTGTCGGGCGTGGTCATCGGTGGAGGTATGGTGGCTCTTCGAAGCAGCGGAGAGGACGACGGCGCGCGGCTACTCCTTGCGGTCCTGCGTGCAAGATCAGCTTCGGCCTTCTCTTCCTCGTTTGGCCGCACGGATCCGCCGGTCCCCGCGAGCTCCGGCAATACGTCGGCGAGAAATTCCCGACGATGTGCTGCACAAGGGGAGGAAAGAAGAGGTCGGGGTGAGGCGGTGTCGCACGGGGAAGAAGACTAACAGCGAAAGAGGGTTCGGGGTGGCGTGAAACATCGGGTCCTCAACCTTCCCGAGCGCGACGACGGCGAGGGAGAACGGCAGCGGTTCGGCAAGGCTTGAGCTAGGGTTTCTTGAGGGGGAAACAATGAGAGGGGGTCAGGATTTTAAGGGTCAGAGACTTGGGGGAGGGGGTGGCCGAATCCGTTAGGATTTGGGGTCTATCTGATCCTCGTTCACTGAAGAGAAGGGGGCGTGTTCGTCACGGTCTCTGTGAGGACGACGACGGGTGGGGCCCCCGTGTCAGCGGCTGCGTCCTACGGGCTGGCGCCCTCGAGCGCTGCTGGGCTGGCGGCGGTAGATAGCTCACGGGCTGGCTTAACTGGCCCGTTTAGGCTAGTTAGGGTTTTTTTCTTTGCTTTTATCATTTTCTGTTTTTACTAATTCCCTAATAACTTTTGCATATCAATTCCAAACTTGGTGAAACTTGTTTCCAAATTTTTGTAAAAATAAGGTGGTCAACATAGGACCATGGTTTAATGTTTTTACATAGTTTTTAGAAGGGTCAAGCATGAATACATCAGTATTGCTCACATAGGGAGAAATCTTTATTAGGGTTTTGGTAGGTTTTGTTGTTAGGGTTTTGTTGCAACTTTATTTGTAGGATCCAACGATGAAAGGATGATGCATGCATCTAGTAACATCATGTAATAAAACCTGGGATCTTACAAAACTACCCCCCCCCCCTTAGGAAGAATTTCGTCCCCGAGATTCGGGCTGGCTAGCAAATAGGTGTGGGTGTTCTGACTTCAATTCTTCTTCACGCTCCCACGTGGCTTATTCCTCGGAGTGGTGGTTCCATTGTACTTTGCAGAATCTTATAGTCTTGGTGCGGGTAATCCTTTCGGCTGTTTCCAATATTTTGATGGGTTTTTCCTCATAGGTAAGGTCTTTCTCCAATTGAACCTCATCTAGGGGAACTGTATCTCTTAGCGGTGTTTCGGCCATTTATGGGTGGCACTTCTTTAGTTGTGATACGTGAAACACATCATGAACAGTCAGTCCTTCTGGTAACTCCAACTGATAAGCAACTTCTCCTCTACGGGCCAGAACCTTATATGGACCTATGAATCGTGGGGCTAACTTACCCTTGATTCCGAACCTCTTAACTCCTCGCAGGGGTGAAACTCGGAGATACGCATGGTCCCCTATTTTATAAGCCACATCTTTGCGTTTGGAATCAGCATAACTCTTTTGCCGGGATTGGGCTACCTTTAGCCTATCCTGAATCTGTCGTACCTTTTCTTCGGCATCCTTTATCAATTCAGGTCCAAAAAGACTACGTTCACCAACTCCACTCCATAACAGCGGAGTCCTACACTTCCTGCCATACAGAACCTCAAACGGAGCCATCTTGATACTTGTTTGGTAGCTGTTGTTGTATGAGAACTCAGCGTATGGCAGGTTATCGTCCCAACCAGACCCATAGTCTAGTGCGCAAGCTCTCAACATATCTTCCAGAATCTGGTTCACCCTTTCTGTTTCGCCATCTGTCTGAGGGTGAAAGGCAATACTGAATTCTAGTCGGGTTCCAAGAGACTCATGTAGCTGTCGCCAAAACTTTGAAGTAAATTGGGTGCCTCTATCTGACACAATTCCCTTGGGAACACCATGCAGACTTACAATCCTTGACATATATATCTTGGAAAGCTTAGCACTTGTATAAGTGGTCTTTACGGGAATGAAGTGAGCCACCTTGGTGAAGTGGTCCACCACTACCCAGATAGAATCAAATCCTGAACGAGTCCGGGGCAATTCCATGATAAAATCCATGCCTACCTTATCCCACTTCCAGTCGGGTATAGGTAGCGGTTGAAGTAATCCGGCTGGTTTCTGATGCTCGGCCTTAACTCTATTGCATACGTCACACAGAGAAATATATTCGGCAATTTCTCTTTTTAGGTTATTCCACCAAAATCTATCCTTCACATCCATGTACATCTTCGTGTTACCTGGGTGAATTGAGTAAGGTGAATCGTGAGCTTCTTGTAAAATCAACTTCCTGATGTCGGGGTCATTGGGAACGCACAAACGCTTCCCATACCAAAGGGTCCCTTGTTCGTCCAAACGAAATCCTTTCATCTTGCCTTCACTTATTTTGACTCTTATTTCCTCCAACTCTTTATCTCCCTTTTGTGCTTCCTTGATTCTCTCTTGGAAAGTAGACACTATTTCCATAGTCGCTACGTGTCCTTTCGGAACTATCTCTAGCCTGAGATCCTTGAATTGCTTGCATACATCCTCTGGAAGTTCCCCTGCGGTAAGTCCATTCACATACACCTTACGACTTAAGGCATCGGCCACCACGTTTGCCTTTCCGGGATGGTACTGTAAATCCAAGTCATAATCCTTAATTAGTTCAAGCCATCTTCTTTGTCTCATATTAAACTCCTTTTGGGTGAAGATGTACTTCAAACTCTTATGATCAGTGAACACATCACAATGTTTGCCCATGAGGTAATGTCTCCATACCTTGAGTGCATGAACCACAGACTCAAGTTCCAAATCATGTGTGGGGTAGTTGTGTTCGTGGTTCTTAAGTTGTCGGGGGGCATAGGATACCACTTTCCCATCTTGCATCAATACACTTCCAAGTCCTTGTCGAGATGCGTCACAATAGACTTGAAAATCCTTTTGGATATCGGACAGACACAGAACTGGTGCCGTTACGAGACGTTTCTTCAATTCTTGAAAGCTTGCTTCACATGCCTCGGTCCATAGGAATTTCTTTTCCTTCTTCAGTAGTTCCGTCATGGGTTTTGCTATTTTGGAAAAGTTTTTAATGAACCTCTGGTAATATCCTGCGAGGCCCAAGAAACTCCTAATATCTCCCACATTCTTGGGTGACTCCCATTCCGTTACGGAAGCTACTTTACTGGGATCTACGACAACTCCTTTTGCCGACACAACATGACCAAGGAATCCCACTTCCTTTAACCAGAATTCGCATTTGTTGAATTTGGCATATAACTTGCGTTCTCTTAGTTTCTCCATAATTAGGCGCAGATGTTTCTCATGTTCCTTCTCATCCTTAGAGTATATGAGTATATCATCTATGAATACCACGATAAACTTTCCAAATATTCCATGAACACCTTGTTCATCATGGTCATGAAGTATGCTGGGGCATTGGTTAGACCAAAAGACATCACGGTGTACTCATACAATCTGTATCTTGTGGTGAAGGTTGTTTTGGCACATCCTGTTCTCGAATCTTTAACTGAAAGTAGCCCGATCGCAGATCGATCTTTGAGAACACACTGGCTCCCTTTAACTGGTCAAACAAGTCATTGATGTTGGGCAGAGGGTACTTGTTCTTGATTGTCACTTCGTTCAACGAGCGGTAGTCCACAACCAGCCTCTTGGTTTTATCCTTCTTTTCCACGAACAGGATGGGTGCTCCCCAAGATGACGCGCTGAGTTGAATGAATCCCTTGTCCAATTGTTCCCTAAGCTGTTTCTTGAGTTCCTTCAACTCGTCCACATCCATCTTGTACGGTCTCTTAGCTATCGGCCCTGTGCCCGGCATCAAGTCAATGAGGAACTCAATATCACGGTCGGGAGGCATCCCGGGTAACTCTTCCAGAAAGACATCTGGTATTCCTTCACAATGGGTACATCTTCCAAGCTAACCCCCTTAAGAGAGTTCACCATGGCTTCCTTAAGTGCGAAATTTGACTTGATACAAATTCTCTTCCCTTCCGGCGTTGTGAGCGTGACAGTCCTTTTGGAACAATCTATGACTCCTTCATATTCGGTCATCCAATTCATGCCCAAGATTATGTCTAATCCTTGTGATTCTAGTACTACTAGACTTGTGGGAAAGATGTGTGTCCTAATCCTTAGTTCTAATCCCTGGCAACCAGAGTTTGCCACTATTTCTCCCCCAGGAGAACTTACCCTTATGAAAACACACCAAGCACACAAGATTCACAAGACACATTAACTCAACTTAACACAGAATCATTCAAGTTTAACTAAACCAAAAATGTCTTGGTATTTATTACAATCGCAAATAACGTTCTACTATAGAATTAAAGGTGGTCCAACTATTACACATCTTCCACGCCTTCCTCTTCCTCGTCCTCGAATGAGTAGCCTTCCTGCTCTAGGGTTGTCTTATACAACTCCATCTCCTTCGTGGTGGCTTGAAGCTTCTCTTGGAGGTTCTTTATCTCATCATGCAACTTCTTGATAGTGACTTCTAGCTGCTCCTGAAGTCCCTCCTTCTCGCTTTGTAGCTTCTCCACTAGACTTGACTTCTTCGCGGCTTCAAGTTGCTTTGCCAAGTCCCTCTTGGAAGCACGCACATCATTGATTATCTTGCAAAGGCCTTCGCTTTGCACTTCAGTTCCATCGGTCTCCTGCTTGAGTTCCCTAATTCTCTTGTTTTTATTTATCACCCTCTTCTCTTGGTTAGCGAACTTCTTCTCTTGGTCCTAGAACTTTATCTCTTGGAGCTTCATTGCCTCTTCCTGCTGCCTGATCATTTCCTCCTTCTCCTTGACGAGAGCGCATAGCTCATCGTTCTTTAACATCTCGAGGAAGCTACCTTTTTCAAGGTCATGGATGTGGCACTCCAAGTCTTGATATTGGGTCCTTCGGTGCTTGGTAGAAGTCCTTTCCTCAAAAGTTAGCTCCATGGGAATTCCTTCCTCATATCATCTTCCAAAGAGGCCGCCGCAGTGTCCTTGGAGAGCCTCATGATGGCGTCCACATAGGCGACCAATGAGCTGCTGCAAGCTGATGCTGAGGGCCTTCTCCTTGGAATCGCTAACAATGTGGATTGCTATGTCTTCCTCCGGGTTCTTGTCTCGCTCTTTTCCTGGCTGGATGACTTTGACTCCCCAACAGTCGTCCTTGTGGAGTTTCTTCATTGTGCTCCCCTGGATTGTTGGGAGGGGAAGATCCAAGCGTGTGAGAAGGTCCATGAGGCATCCACCAAAGCGAAGGGGCTCGATGTCCGCGACGGTGTCGTAGAGGAAGCTTGTCATCTTTAAGTTAGAAGAATGATAATTAGATACTTAAGTAGAGGAAAGTAGATACTGGAAGTGTGGAAAGTAACATAGTAGAAAAGCAAGTAAGGCACATAAGTTAGAGGTGGTTCCAATCCTAGGGTCACGTCCTACAGGCAACGATGTGCTCTGATACCATCTGTAGTGACCTTGGATCAATAAGGATCCTAAGTCCCTGTGATTTACATGCTAGTCCCTGGATTAATAGCTAGCACTCACAGTCGATGAATATCATGTAAAACACAAAGTCATTATTACACGGAGAATCCAGAGTATGAATTTTATTACAAATTTGCTTAGCTTTAAGCTAGCTCAAATAACAGCGGAAACATAAATAGCAGCTTGAGTCCATCAACGCCCCAGGTTTGTCGAGTGTAGACTCGCGATCCCTACGCACCTTTCAATCTTCGGATTCTGCACATAAGACGTGTAGCCAACAAGTTGGGTCAATACTTTGAATGTATTGGCAAATTACACCAAGGAAAGAAAATACTATCTCTACATGCAAGGCTAGTTTAGGCTTTGGAGTTCATTTGCATAAAGCTAATTTTCACTAAGTATGGAGAGAAAAGGGAGAGAGAGTTTTACCCTACTTTGTAAAAATTAGCTTAGATAAAATAGGGTCGAATGGCACACGAGGATTATACTCACCAAGTGTCCAAACAACCAAACACTTGGATATTACTCACCAAGTGACACTTGGATATTACGCGCCAAGTTCCCCAAATCCCACCCATTGGCGATATTACTCACGCCATGGGGTTTTAAAACTTTGTTTAGAAAAGAGAGAGGAAGATCCTTCAGAGGCTCCATCCTTCAGATGCTCAATGTTGTTCTGTTTCCGTGAACACGGCTGATCGATCGGATTGCAATACTCTCGAGAGTTTGTGCACTTTACCCACAATTCACGATCAAGTCCTTTTACAGAGAAGACCATGGCGAGGCTCTCCCTGAGTAGACCCTCTACCTTCTGGATCCAACCGTGCCAAGAACCTCCAAATGTTGGTACCCAAGTGAGGTTTCCCACTAAGTACTAGGCCAAGACAGAGCCCATATGTATTGTAGTTGCACTGGAAGCTTCTGAATTCTGAAACATGGCAGACTTCTTTGATTCCTGGGCGGCCGTCCTCCACCAAAATCTCACTCGTTGTCCCAACAACCATTCCGCCCAGAAGAAAACTTATTTTTATTTTGAAGTGGATTTGAGAAGAAAAGTTTGCTCAAGAGAGCCTTTATACTTAGAAAAATTCATTGTCTTTCGAACCCCCCAACGGTACTTTACATATATATAGCATAGCAAGCAATACATAGGAAAAACAGGGGTAACCTATTAGGAAGGGAAAATCCTAAGTATAGAGCTACTCATGGCATACTACAAAATCATCGCACTTGCAAAACAATACCAAGGAAAAACTCTACTAGAACATCCTACACATGCATACTACAGAATTTTGAAGATCACATGCATAGAATTAAAACTGGGACGATAATATGAACAAGTGGTGTAACTTGCCTTGATCCGAGCAGCACTCTACACAATAGCACTCCTCAGCTCACTCCGAACAATCTAACGAAACACAAACATAGATCTAATCACAACTTGCACAAAATATGCCATAGAGATAACATGCATTCATGCAACAGGGTACTTATGCAAGATTTGTTTTTTTCTAAATTGACCAAGGTAGTATAATTGGATTGCAATTGTTTTAGGGTTGTTATTAGTATTGATTTCCCACGGGTTTACCAAAATTTGGGTCTTACTTCTAAAATCTTGGCTCACTAGTAGATCCAACCATCTAATTAGCCCCAAATCAAATCTAATGTTCTTAAGCAATGTTCCATAATTTTGTTCAGTAGGTGTTGTGAAAACAAAGTCAACACAACAAGAATCAACTAAATCAGAGTTTTAATTATTTTTCTATAGATTAAACACTCTAATCTAGAGATTAAATTCTACACCAAAAACCCTCTGTAAACTTGGAATTTTATTGCAGATCTGGGTTCTACATAATTTTGTGAATCCAATACTATATTATATGCTAAATTTGGCCAAGTAATTATTTTTCTATGAATTTCGCAAGTTTTAACACAAATCTGCCAATAGATCTAGCCCTAATTCGAGAACGCGCCAAGTGGCAAAAGCGGATTGGGCCAGCTGGAAAACACGGTGCTGACGCGGCGCGTTAGTGGGCTGGCAGACGTGGCGGCCACGCGGCGCAACACTATTGGCGCATACCCCTTCGTTCTCTAATCTGGGCCGTAGCCAGCAGATCCAACGGACGGGAGGAGGGTGGACTTACCGTGGCGGCATCGATGGCGAGACGGCGGCGGCGCTGTCAAGCGTGGTCGTCGGCGGCGGTACGGTGGCTCTTCGGAGCAGCGGAGAGGAGGACGACGGCGCGCGGCTACTCCTTGCGGTCCTGCGTGCAAGATCGGCTTCGGCCTTCTCTTCCTCGTCTGGCCGCATGGCTCCGCCGGTCCCTGCGAGCTCCGGCGATACGTCGGCGAGAAATTCCCGACGCTGTGCTGCACAAGGGGAGGAAAGAAGAGGTCAGGGTGAGGCGGTGTCGCACGGGGAAGACGACTAATAGCGAAAGAGGGTTCGGGGTGGCGTGAAACATCGGGTCCTCAACCTTCCCGAGTGCGACGACGGCGAGGGAGAACGGCAGCGGTTCGGCAAGGCTTGTGCTAGGGTTTCTTGAGGGGGAAACAACGAGAGGGGGTCGGGCTTTTAAGGGTCGGAGACTTGGGGGAGGGGGTGGCCGAATCCGTTAGGATTTGGGGTCTATCTGATCCTCGTTCGCGGCAGAGAAGGGGGCGTGTTCGTCGTGGTCTCTGCGAGGACGACGACGGGTGGGGCCCCCGCGTCAGCGGCTGCGGCCTGCGGGCTGGCGCCCTCGAGCGCTGCTGGGCTGGCGGCGGTAGATAGCTCACGGGGCGGCTTAACTGGCCCGTTTAGGCTAGTTAGTTTTTTTTATTCTTTGCTTTTATCAATTTCTGTTTTTAATAATTCCCTAATAACTTTTGCATATCAATTCCAAACTTGGTGAAACTCGTTTCCAATTTTTTGTTAAAGTAAGGTGGTCAACATAGGACCATGGTTTAATGTTTTTACATAGTTTTTAGAAGGGTCAAGCATGAATACATCAGTATTGCTCACATAGGGAGAAATCTTTATTAGGGTTTTGGTAGGTTTTGTTGTTAGGGTTTTGTTGCAACTTTATTTGTAGGATCGATGCAAGGATGATGCATGCTTCTAGTAACATCATTTAATAAAACCTGGGATGTTACACAACTGCTTTAAGCAAAGTGTGTAAGGTAAACAATCCACTTGTTCCATGAACAAGAGACCGTTGTTTTCTCCCTAGTAGCAATAGCACATCTATAACCGAAGAGATTTCTGTCACTTCCCTTGGAAACTAGAGGCATGAACCCACTATCGAGCATAAATACCTCCTCTTGGAGTCACTAGCAACTACTCGGCCAAGATAGCTACTAACAACGGAGAGCATGCAAGATCACAAACAACACAAACATGATAGTATCAAATAGACAAAACCATTAATCAATCAGACATAGTAATTTCTATATCCATTGGATCCCTGCAAACACAACATGCATGATTACAAATAGATTAGATCTTGATCATGAACGGAGCTCACAAGATCTATACATGAAAGCACAAGGAGGAGATTCAACCATCTAGCTACTACATGGACCCATAGTCCAAGGTGGAACTACTCACGCTTCATACTAGAGAGAAAGCCTCTGGGATGATTTCCCCTCTGGCAGGGTGTCGGGAAGAACTTCAGATCCCCCCGATCTAGGGACGACGGTGGCGGCGGATATAGAAGGTTTCGTGGATTTTTTGATCAGGTCCTTAGGGTTTCTGCATCGGGGGCTTCTTATAGGCAAAGAGGCGAGGCCGGGAGGCGACCAGGGGCCGCACCCTGCCCAGGCGCGGGTCCACCCTAATACCACGCCTGGGGTTGTGCTGGCCGTCTGGCACCTCTCCGTCTCGTATTCTGGATTCGTTTCCCCCATGGTAAAATATTGACTTCGGCTTTTGTCCTGTCCCATTCCGAGAATATTGATTTTCTGCCTTTCTGGAACCAAAAACAGAAGAAAACAGGCAACTGGCACTGTGGCAACTTGCTAATAGGTTAGTTCCAGAAAAGATATAAAAACCCCTCAAAGTGTAGACAAAGCAAATCAAAGTAGATACTAAACCAGCATGTAGCATCAAAAATTATAGATAAGTTTCCGACGTATCACTGGCGCACCAGAGGCATCGGCCCCATGGTGTCCGCATGTACGGTGTACTACCCCCTACATGGTGGTCGGAGTATCAACGCGAGGAGCAGAAGAGTGCGCTGGGGAGTCCTGCCCCGCCTGGTCCAATGCTGCTCCTTCCTGGGGTAACCCCAGGCTGCATGTAGTGTCACCATGGGACAACACCTGGTCCGGCAGTGTCTCCTTTCCAAGACAGGAGCCACCACTTTGACAGATGGCCCTCCTTAGCCGCAGCAGCAGCAAACGGCGCCCGCACAGAGGCCGGCCCACTAGAAGGTGGCCTAGTAGCGATGCCACCAACATGCATCCCGTCCTAGTCCACCACATCGCGGTCGGTAGCCACACGGGCCAGCACCATCTGGGCCAGTCCAAGCAGCCCCTTCCGCGTCCCCTAGCCCACGTCACGGTTAACCGACCCCTCGCGAGCTAGCTTTCACGAACCTTCCATAGTAATCTCCTACAACACCGGTTGACGCAAAATCAAGCGACTCAAGACACAAGGCCTAGACCATGCAAGGGAATCCATCCTAGATGTAGCAACAAATATAGAAGTAGCCTCCTATAGTTGAGTCGACAAGACACGAGGTGAAGGCAGAGTGACCCATCCACGCAAGGGTGAATCCATGGGAAGCGTTGCAAGAACCTCCTTTCTTTGAGGTGTGATGGGATTGGCATTAAAAGGAGTGACCACAATAAACACCTATGACCTCTGACCAGTAGGCAGCAGATTTGAATTAACCTGCCCTATGAACCCGAAGAAGAACTAGCACCAGTATCGTGAGCACCAGCTAGTTCAGAAGTATCCACGATATCATCAGAGGGTTTCCCATTGGCACCATCTTCAGGGTCATCATCACTCTTCTTCCACAAAAAGGAACAAACTCTGGCTAAGGAAATTAGCCTTCGGGTTCCAATCTAAAGCAGAATTCATACCCATTCAACTTAAACACAACATCAGACAAAACATAGTAACCCAAAGCATCCTAATTCTTCAATAAGATCTTGGTATCAAACATAGCAACAAGGATATGTACCATGCCTCGTTTCCTCGAACTAAACAAATCAACATCCAAATTAGTACCCATGAGGCCACCAACAACCCACAAACCTAGAAAGGTGCACAAAGTATGTGGTACCCCCTCGACATGTAACCAAACCTGGTGGAGCACACACTTTTGGGGAACCTCCTGCGTCTTATAAGCAGTAAAAGTGAGCTGAGCATTACACAAAGGAACCGAAACCTGCATCCCATCAACCCTGTCCAGATCCTCAAAAGAAGGGAATCTTACTGATGGGCTCAGATCACTATAGAGCTTCATTGGGAAACCCCAAGAGGAAGGTATGATGAGCACATCAATAAGTTTTCCCTGAGTTATGAAACCATGGTTATCGAACTAGTAGGAGCAAGGAAACAACTCCAAGGTGTTACTAACAACTTGGAATCCTACATAACACAAACTCAAGACTTTGCCCCAACTTCTAGTGAGGTTGTCAATCTTGCTGGTTTGCTAAAAACAAAGGATTAAACGTATAGTGGGGAAGGTAATGGTTGCTTGTAGAAGGTAAATGGTAACAGCATATGATGTATCAATGGTAAAGATTGGACCGGGGTCCACAGTTCATTAGAGGTGTTCTCCTTAAGATAAATAACATGCTGGCGAACAAATTACAATGGGGCAATTGACAGGATTGAGAAGGCATAGAAATGCAAATACTAGACATCATGATTCATATGAGATTTGATTGGGCATTACAACAATACACATAGACCGTAATCCAACTGCATCTATGACTAATAATCCACCTTCAGGTTATCTTTTGAACCCCTTCTAGTATTAAGTTGCAAGCAACGGATAATTGCATTAAGCAATGTGTGTAAAGTAAACAATACAATTGTTCCATGAACAAAAGATTATTGTTTTCTCCCTAGTAGCAACATCACATCTACAACCTTAGAGATTTCTGTCACTTCCCCAGATTACTAGAGGCATGAACCCACTATCGAGCATAAATACTCCCTCTTGGAGTCACAAGCATCTACTTGGCCAAGATAGCTACTAGCAACAGAGAGCACGCAAGATCACGAACAACACAGACATGTTAGAATAAATAATCAATATGACATGATATAATCAATAATCAATCTAACATAGTATCTCAATATCCATCGGATCCCTGTAAACACAACATGTATGATTACAAATAGATGATCTTGACCATGAAAGGAGCTCACAAGATCTAAACATGATAGCACAAAGGAGGAGACACAATCATCTAGCTACTGTATGAACCCATAGTCCAAGGGTGAACTACTCATGCATCATACCGGAGACTGGCATGGTGATGAAGAAGGCCTCCGGGATGATCTCTCCCCTCCAGCAGGGTGCCGGTAAGAGCTTCAGATCCCCCCGATCTAGGGACGATGGTTGCGGCGTCTATGGACTGTTTCATGGAGATCTGGTCGGGTACTTAGGGTTTCTGCATCGGGGGCTTTTATAGGCAAAGAGGCGAGGCAGGAGGGTAGCCAGGGGCCCACACCCTGCCCTGGTGTGGCCTAGGGGGTGTGGCCCCCCTTCGGCCGCCCTTCAGTCTCTGTGTTCGTTCGGGTAAAATATTGACTATGGCTTTTGTCCCGTCCAATTCCGAGAATATTTCCTTACTAGCTTTTCTGAAACCAAAAACAGCAGAAAACAGGCAATGGCACTACAACATCTTGTTAATAGGTTAGTCCTAGAAAATGTATAAAAATACCTCAAAGTGTAGACAAAGCATAGCAAAGTTGACACTAAACAAGCATGGAACATCAAAAATTATAGATACGTTTACGGCGTATCAAGCATCCCCAAGCTTAACTCCTGCTTGTCCTCAAGTAGGTAAGTGATAAAAAAGAATAATTTTTGAGGTGACATGCACTTTCACGATCTAGATCAAACCATTTGTAAAGCATTGAATGTTGGGATCAAAGTACTCTAAACATGAGCATGATAGATGTAGTTCTAACAATAAGACATAGTAACTAAGTTGCAACATGAAAAGATACAAACAAAGGGTCATGAATAACAATGCATTGAAAGACATTTGTTTATTTCACATATAGAAAACATAGCATAGTGGTATTCAGCTTGTCCCTCATGGAGTAGCAAAACATAAATGCATAGGACACCTTCAAAGTTCATAAGGGTGACTAGATACAACTAGTTCAAGAACAAGCAATATCAACATTATGAATCAATCAATAAGTTTTGGGACAATGCACATAGAACTAAGAATGACAACTATGCTCTCTTAATTGGTGCATAGAGATAGAAGGTGGAGACTCAATATAAAAGTAGGAAGAAAGGCCCTTCATCAAATCTCCTCGAAACCTTCTGTAGCCGCCGCCACCGTCGTCCCTAGATCGAGGGGATCTGAAGTTCTTCTCGGCACACTGTCAGAGGGGAGATCATCCCGGAGGCCTTCTCTCCGGTATGATGTGTGAGTAGTTCCACCTTGGACTATGTAGCATCCCAATTGTCTAATAATTGCAATGCTACTAGCCTAGTCTATATATATGCTACTTCCTACATATAATTGTTGCATCATAATTATATCATGCTCATGTCATCATGCCACCTTGCATTTGAGCATCATATAAAACCCTTTTTGTTTTGGTTCTTCTCTCATATGCTTCATCAATTGTATTTGCCTCTTGATATTGTATTTGGTTATCGATATATTGTTTAATGCCCAAGTTGAGTTGGGGGCATGTCTTTTATTCCACTGCACTACCCTTTCTTTTCACCACCTTACAATTCCACCATCCCACTATCCATGAGCTTGTATTTTATTTTCTTTTGGTATTTAATCTAGCTCATGGGAGATAGGATGGATCTTCTTCCACAAATTCTTTTGCTTGGCCTTATTCCACATTTTGGAATGCATATGTATACATGCCATGGATATTTATTTTGTTTTCACAAGATAAAACCTAGCATTAATGTTTATGCATGGGCCATGCAATCATAACCCTTGGCCTTCTTCGCTTTGTTTTGTTTTATTTTTGGTTTGAACTTTGCTTTTAAATTCAAACTAGATGTTCCCTTGTTTTTGAATCTCTTAAACCATAGTTTAAACCTACCTCTTTGTTTTGGCTTAACCAAACCATCTCTAACCCTAAACCCCCTCTCTCTTTTCTATCCCTAAACCCTCACCACCTTTTATCTCATCTTCTCTTTTGACTAGATCTTGTTTGAGCTTGGCTTGATCTTGCTTGCTCTTGTCAAAAGAAAGCACTCCACCTAGCCCCCTCTCTCTCTCTCTCTCTCTCTCTCTTTCTCCATCCCTTGAGCACCATTTAACCTAACCCGAGCCCCCTCTCTAGCTAACCCTAGTTCTAATCCACCTTCACACCAAACCTCATCTCACCCCCCTCTATCCTAAACCCTAACCCTAATCACCTACCCTCTATCACCATCCACCCTACCTAGCTAAACCGAGACCACCTCTCTCTAACCCCAAGCAAAACCTAACCCGATCCCCATCTACCCTAGCCCGAGCTACCCTTCCCCTCTCCCTCTCTTGGCTTCCCCCTCCCTCCCTACCAGGCAGGCCCCACCACGTCTCACCCTCATCTGCCCTCCCCACTCCTTTCTTTGGCTTCAAGACAAAGAGAGAAAGGAGGGAGAAGAAGCCACCCGAGCCCTCTTTTGCATCTCACCAAACCATGTGATCCTCTCCCTCTCTTCTTATCTGCAGCACCAGCTTCCCCCACGTGCCTTCTCCACAACCAGATCGGGATCTAGGAAAAACCAAACCCCTCTCCTTCCTCCCCACCACATCCTGGCCATGGCCATGGTTTCTCTAAACCCTAGCTCCGGCCTGCCTTGCTAGCCGACGATCCTGAGCGCGCCAAGCTGTACAAGGAGCACGAGGAGCTTCGTCTGCTTCATCTACCTCGCTCTACACCGGCCAAGCCTCGCCGGAGACCTCTGGAGCTCCCTGGGCACGCCGCGGCCACCGGATCAGAAGCTCGCGGGATCCCTGCCTCTGCTCCGTCCCGTTCCACCCCTCGTGCCAGCAGCAGTCCGGACGACCCCTAGTGAGCCTCTCAATCTCCTAGACATGTTTGTCATCCTCCTAGCGGCCCAGACTCGCCGGACGTTCTGTCGAGCGAGCTCCGTGCGTCGCCGCCGCGATGTCCGTCGTGTCTGCAGCTGCAGCAGCTTTTTCCCGCCTCTGTTCTTCGTCGTGCCCCGCGCGCTGTAGGCCGCCTCCGTGCGAGCTTGCTAAACGAAACTGGTAGCCCGCACAACCCTCTGCGTTTTTCCTTTTTGCGGCGTGGCGAGATGCGCTGCCGTTTGGTCGCCATCGTCGTCCAAACTCCGACCGATCCCCTGGCCTCTGCAGATCGACGCGCAGCAGACAGTCCGGCGTCGGCGACGCTTTTCCAGAAAACACCCTGCCGTTTTTCCCGCCTGAACCCGCAGTCCCTCCGAGCCCCACCGTCAGCCTCTCCGGCCGTTTTGCGGATAAGCCCCCCAAGATCCACAGCCTCCACCGCGTAGTCCTCGGACCGCCCACGTGTCGCTTCCCGCTGGGTGACGCGCGCGCGTGGCCCCGCTGCCCCGACCCCAGCTGTCAACGAGTGCGGCTAGGCCAGCCCGCGGTGTAAAAAGGTTTTCCGCGCGCTGTGCTGCTGAGTCAGCGCTGGATCCACTGGTCAATGTCTGTGGCTAGGGCGAGCTGAGTAAGAAAAGGTTTTTCTGTTTTCTGTTTTAAATTAAACCTTTTCAAATTTGTTTTAAATTCAAATTTAAATCTGTTTTATAATATCTTTTAAAATATAATTCCAAATAAAACAAATAATATATGTTTTTGAATCAGAAAAATGTGAGGATTTCAAATATGCTATTCAAAATAATGTTTGAACCCTTTAATTTTCGAGTTGATTAAAATTACAAATAAAATGCCCTTTTCCTTAATTAATTAATAACTTTTGTTTTATAACTCCGAATTTGACAAATGATATGTCTAAAATGATTAGCTCGACGAGACCTTTCTGTTTATGCATTCCATGTTCTGAATTGCAGCATGCATCATATAAATATAAAGTATACAGCAACTTATTTGAGTATAAAATATGATTAAAACCCCATAAAATGTTTATTTCTAGTATTCCACACCTCACCCATGCCATGCTACTTAATTGCCATGCAAATTGTGCATCATTCATCATGGCATGATTGTTTGCTTGTCGCATTTTATTCATATGCTTGTGCACTTTATTTATGTTGGCCCTTATTTGTTTGGTTCTTCTTCGAATAGACGCTGAGCAGGGGATATATCAAGAAACCCAGGAGCACTACCCAGATCCTTCTCTCGCTTCAACTGAGCTGCCAGGCAAGCACTACCACATGCTTGCATACATACAGTACCTATTGCCTCTATCTTATTCTTGCATCATTGAGTCGCGTTTGCATTAAACTGAATCCCAAGTATTGCATAGCCTTTACTTTTAAACCCCACCGAAGCTTTTTCCCCCATCCCATGAGCCATTACTACAGGAGTTGATTGAGCCATGCGGGTCGTAGAACAGCATGTGTAGGGTAAGTGAGTGTCTGATGGATAACGAGGTACCTAAACAACTTAACCTGAGTAGTAATGGGATAACTAATGAAAGTGGCACCGGTGAGCAATATCTGCTATTTGGTTTTTCATGCTCACTTGTGTCCCGTAGGACCCCGAGTACTTGATTCCTGTTCCTTCAATATTCGCGCTATCCACATCCGGGAGGCTTATGAACCCCCCTGAGCCAGAGCTTGATTCATTCTTATTTCTTGGGGCCACAAAGTAGTTTGGGGCTTTATTACTATTCTGTACTTATGCCATGTTTTACTGCTTAATTTAAGATTGTGCGAGGATGCACCTGTACTGTTTAGGTCCGTGACACGTTTTCGCTGTATCGACAAGCCCAGTCACATTTTCGGGTTCCTAGTCGTTTACAGCCATCCACACAAACCTTGAGTCCGTCTCGGAGTCGGCCAACTTCGTCGCGGGTAGCTTAATGGGGTGGCCCCCTGAAATATTTCTGAATCCTGTGATCGCTTTGTCGTGACTGCCTCGTTGGGTTTTGATTTGGTTTTTCCGAGGTTGGTCGAGTGTGTGTTGCTATTTGTGCACCCCTGCAGGGTAAAACTTTCTGAAAGCCGTGTCCGCGGTTATGGACGACTTGGAGCACAGTTTCTCGATCATAGACAAGTATAACTAAAGTACCGCTCTTAATTTGACTAAGTACCTGACTAGTAAATAGTGCAATTCTCATGGAATGGATAATAAAACTACCAACGGATGGGGGTGGTTCGTCCGCTTCCTCATCGGTAAGCGAGGAGGAGGATGGATCTGTTAATATTACTGTTACAACTGTTGTTATTAATTCACGGACATCCGTCTATCTCTGGTTAGGCGGATGGTTAGGGAGTATCTATAGAATTGTTAGGGTTTACCTTTTGCTGCAATTGCGTCACCCCAGGTTGTGTCCCCTTTAGAGGCATAAAGACTTGCTGAGTACCCCTAGGGTCTCACACGATAAATTGTTTGATTCAGATGAACAGGTAAGCCCGCAAGATGGATACTGGGTGGAGGAGACGGACGATGTTGGCAACGATCATTCGGTGTAGAGATTCCGGGAACGGGGATCCGTGAGATCTGTGGGCGGGATGTGTTTATTTATGGGCATCTTATGCCGATTTGCTTCTTATCCGTACTCGGATCTTGTTTTCCGCTTCTGCCTGATACTCTGATGTTTGATGTATGAGTATATCTATCTAGGAAATTTGGATCTTGCCGTATGGCGTTGCAATATTTCTATTTCTTTTAGATGGAATGGCTCTGAGGACTGTTGTATGGTGGCTTGCATACATACTCATTTGTGTATGTAGTTGATCCCTTCGCCTGCCGATTACGCCGCCCGTTCTTGTCCCGATGTTTGGAAATGGTTAGGACGGCCGAAAGGTCTACCTGTGAGTGGCATTTGGGCCCCACCGTACTATTTTAACCATTTTCGTTCATCCAGGCTTGTAACTAGGAGCGTAATTCACCGAGGTAGTTACAGACTATGGGTCCATGTAGTAGCTAGATGATTGTATCTCCTCCTTGTGCTTTCATGTATAGATCTTGTGAGCTCCGTTCATGATCATGATCTAATCTAATTGTAATCATGCATGTTTTGTTTGCAGGGATCTGATGGATATTGAGATTATTATGTTGGTTTGATTAATGGTTTTGTCTTTATGATTCTATCATGTCTGTGTTGTTTGTGATCTTGCATGCTCTTCGTTGTTAGTAGTTATCTTGGCCAAGTAGTTGCTAGTGACTCCAAGAGGGGGTATTTATGCTCGATAGTGGGTTCATGTCTCTAGTTTGCAAGGGAAGTGACAATAATCTCTTCGGTTGTAGATGTGTTGTTGCTAATAGGGAGAAAACAACGGTCTCTTGTTCATGGAACATGTGGACTGTTTATCTTACACACTTTGCTTAAAGCAGTTGTCTGTTGCTTGCAAATTAATACTAGAGGGGGTTCGGATGATAACCTGAAGGTGGACTTATAGTCATAGATACAGTTGGATGGCAGTCTATGTATCTTGTTGTATTGCCCAATCGAATCTCATATGATCTTTCTGACTAGTAATTGTATTGTTATGCCTTGCTCAGTTCCTGTCAATTGTCCTGCTGTAATTTCTTTACCCTTCATGTCATGTTGTTTATCTAAGGAGAGCACCTCTAGTGAACTATGGACCCCGGTCCAATCTTTACCATTGATACATCTTCCACTGTTACTTGTTTACTTGTTGCAAACCACCATTACCTTCCACCCCATACGTTTATCCTTTGTTACAGCAACCGATGAGATTGACAACCTCACTGTTAGTTGGGGCAAAGTCTTCAGTTTTTGTTGTGCTGGTCTCCGTGTTGCTTGTAACACCTGTGTGATGTTTCCTTCCTCCTACTGGTACGATAACCTCGATTTCTTACTGAGGGAAGACTTGCTGTTGTGCTGCTTCACACCTTGCTCTTGGGGTTCCCAACAGTCTCCACATCAACTGAGCCATCAGGTACCCCTTGCCCCATGCTACAGGAGATATCCCGTATCAAAATGACATGGCAACAGACAATGAGCATCTTAGTGATCTTTTTATTTGTTATTTGCATAGGTTTTTATTGAGGATGCTTCACAGATTGCTCACTATGGTTATGCTGCAAGTTTCCACCATGATTAGGCATGGCTTAGGCTAGCATCCCATGCGTTTCTCTAGAACATATACATAACTCTTGGACTTACAAGATTCCCTTTTATTTCACAACTCCAACATCCGCAAACAAAAGATCATGATATCCACTGGGTAATATGTACAGGTGTTGAAAGCGTTCCCCATGACAACACGATTCTGCTAATTCCCAACTTATAAGTGCAAACATATAATAGCATAGATGACACAATGGTTCAAGTTTATTAGGGACAAGAAAATAAAGTGTGCCATCAAGTTTGTGAGAGCTTTAATCACTAATTTTCTCATAACAAGTTTAATTTGGAAGATAGATAAAAACATGAATATACTTGTAATGGTGTAACACACCATGCATAGGAATTTATAGTGGACTCTTTGGAATAACTTGGTTTCTTGGGAGTTGGATGCACGAGTAGATCTTACTCAGTACAAGTGGAGGCTAGCAAAAGACTGGGAGCGACCAACTAAGAGAGCAATAATGGCCATAATCATGCAGAGCGACAAAACATTATCAATTAAAGCATAAAGTGGTATCACTAGTAAAAAACTAAATGATCATAGAGGCTAAGGTTATTGGTTCATAGTCATAACATGGTGTAAGCAAGTGCCAAGTCAACCCAAACAAAGCATTAAAGGAGAATACCACAATATTATGATTTTATATGCTAAAAACGCATGATTCTTGCAAGGCACATTAAGCAATCTCAATTGTTTGGAACAAGTCATGATACAACAATAATCACTAAGCATAAGGTCAAAGCAACATCTAGCATGACTTGATAAACTCTAAGTCACAGTCAAAACAAGCGCCCTTTTGTACCACTATAAGCATGAAACTTTCTACTCTTTTCCAACACCAATCAACTTATTTGAAACAACATAGTGAAAGCGGGGGTCCAAAAACTTTATTCAAGCGAACTAAACAAACAAAAACCAAAAACGAAAACTAAGACGCTCCAAGAACAACACAACAGTGCAAGAAACAATAAAAAACGAAGTGTCTAGAAAGAGACCTAAGATTTTTATTGATGAAGAAGGGGATGCCTTGGGCATCCCCAAGCTTTGATGCATGTTGATACGTCGGAAACGTATCTATTATTTTTGATGCTCCATGCTTGTTTAGTACCTACTTTTCTTTGCTTTGTCTACACTTTGAGGTGCTTTTTACACGTTTTCTGGTACTAACCTATTAACAAGTTGCCACAGTGTCAGTTGCCTGTTTTCTGATGTTTTTGGTTCCAGAAAAGTTAGTAAAGAAATATTCTCGGAATTGGACGGGACAAACGTCAAAGTCAATTACTTTCCGTGGGGAACAAGAAGTCCAGAGGGGAGACGGAGAAGCGGGCCAGGGCAGCCAGACCCTCCTAGGCGCGGGTGGGCCCTGCCCCGCGCATGGAAGGGGTGTGGCTGTAAGATCCCCAACCTTTAATAAGATTGAGCCCCCTGTGTTTACAATGCTAGTCCCTGGATCAATAGCTAGCATCCACAGTTTAGATGTGATATCAAGAAACAAAGGTCATAATATAACTTTATAACCAGGAATAACATAGTTTTGTTACATCATACTTAGCTCATATGGCTAATACATTACATTGCAGCGGAATAACTATAGCCATGGGTCCTTCATCTTCAAAGTGCCACAGGCAGATGTTGGTTGTAGACTTTGTAATCCTAATCAATCAATCTTCACTAAAATCAATCAAACCTGCAACATTCAAGTTACAGCCACAAGGGTCAATACATTGGAATTGTATTGGCAAGTGATACTTTGGTAGTATAGTGGAGTCTATCATCTATATGCATTTGGCTAAGTGGAGTTGAGGCTTGCGTTGCTCAAAATAGATTTTTCCCTATCATTTTGAAAATACCAAGTTTTGTTTTTGACAAAAGCTTTCCAAGGCATCTACCAATCAGAGACTGAAGATCCACTCAGGGCATCTACCAATCAAGGACTGAAGATTTGCTTGGCAAAAACATTTTTCTCAACCAAAGATTGAAGATCCTCTCAAGGCATCTACCAATCAGAGGTTTAAGATTTCACACAACCCTTGTTCACCCACAAATTTTAATTTAGAAATTGGAGTGATGAGATTCTTGATTTCTTCCATGTCTTGATGCTCAAATTGTCCTTTACCAGGGACATGTCTAAGTACTTAGGTTTTACACTCTGCAGAGGTGGTGCACTTTCCCCACAAGACTTGGTTTCCCAAGACAAGATCTTTCAGAAGCTTTCCCTTAGACCAACATGGACGCGTTCCAACCTATCAAACACTACCACCCACTGTCCATTTGGCTAAGTTCTTGCAACCTATATGATCATGGCAGAGCCCATATTGCCAAGTGGTTGCACTTGAAGCTTCTCAACATTTGACATCTCAAATCTCTTTGTTTCCTGGGTGGCCATCCACAAGTGAGATACACTAAGGTAAACCATAAACATGGGCCTTGTGAACCACTCAACCAAAAACCACCAAGCAAGTCCCATTCCACCCAGGAGATTCATTAACTTAGTTGTTTTATTAAACAAAACATAAGTCCATAGACTTAGAATATTTTTCCATAGTGTGAATATATACTCCACCCAAGTTTTCTATTAGCTAGGCTAAGTTTGATAGTAATAGGATTCTTAACTTAGGAAAATTCTACTAAGGATTCATTCTACTAGTTGTCCTATAGCAAGGTCTATACTTAGCAAAATAAAAACCATGCAAGTTTTACTTAGCAAAAACACTAATGCATAGTGAAAATAATGGGATAGATAGTATGAAGTATCACTTGCCTTTTTGGTAGAGGGTATAGGTTCACTCCTTGTCCTTGCAACAATCACACTCTTCAAGTCACTACAAATCAATCAAGCAAGGCATAAACTTAATCTACCAATCAAGCAAAACAACACACAAGACAACAAAGTCAAAGAAATGCATGCAAGCATGCCAAGCTTTGCTTTGTTTGGAAAAGTGGTTCCTAGTGGGTCATAGACATTTGGGTACATCTAAGTCATGCATAAGCATGCAAGGGTTGGTTCTATTGTAAGGATGGTCTCCACTAGGCTTCTAAGCTTTGTAAGTTCCAAATTTGGTCATTTACCAAAATGGCAAAGTCATTTGCAAAAGGTTTCACTAAGGCATTAACCTATAGGGTTCACCAAGTATGTTTTCAAAACACAAACTTGGGTTTTGGGGTTAGTGAGTTTAAAACAAAACATTTTTCCAAAGGTTTTCCTTCAAAATCAATTTTTATGAAAACCACATTTCTATTTGACTAGAAATGGTTTTAAATCAAGGATTTCTTATTTTGTTTCACCAAATGAGTTGCTATTGCAAAACTTGGTGTTTTGGGTCAGTAGGTTTGGTCCAAACCATTTTCTCAAAGTTTTCTTTACAAAAACATTTTCATAACCAAACTCTTTATTTCCATTTGGCTAGAAAAGGGTTAAATCAAGTTTTCCATCCTAAACTTTACCAATTCTATTTTCCAAACTATGGGTTGGTTCCTAGGGTCAGTAAGGTCACCACAAACTAATTTGCAAAGGTTTTAACCTTAAAACATTTTTCAAACAATTTTTCTACTCTAAACTAGCAATCAAACGTTTCTGCATAATCAACCAATCTAACAAATACTATTTGCTAAACTAAGGGCAGGGTTGGTTAGAGCTTGTCTTGCTGATTCCAACGACATCAAATTTGTAATTTTTGGACGTGTGGATCCAAAGATACAAGGGTTTGATGTTTGCAAATAAATCTGTTTTCAAATTTCTTTTAAACAGATCTAGTGCCACGCGTCACTATCTTATTCGCCCGTACCGGTTCGGCCGGATCGTGGCTGTGGGGCGTTGGATCTAAGTTAAATCGTGCGGTCCAGAGGACATACCTCTTCGCGACTAAGTGATCTATCGTAGGCGTTCGATCCAGATCTAACGGCTGCTACTGCCTGGTCACAGACGGGCGGCGCTGCGCGGTGGCTACCGGCAGCGGAGCGGTCGGTCGACGACGGAGGCGACGCTACAGGAGGTGAGGGAGAAGGAGGGGTTGCTCACCGGGCTCAGGGGGTCACGGCGATGCTCGAGGAGGTGTTGGTCGGGCGAGGGGCGCTCGGGGGCAGGCGTAATTGCTCGCCGGAGTAGAGAACGACGTCGGCCGGCTCTGTCCACAGTCGGAGACGGTGCTGTGGATCACCTCGACAAAATGATGACGCGGTTAGATTCACAAGGTCGAGGCGAAGTCGTGTGCATCACAGGGAGGTGAAGGGGAAGTCTGGTCTCACCGGTGGGGCTCGTCGGAGCGGAGGCAGACGGTGGCGCTCAGGTTGACGACGAGGCGACGCTGCAGTTCAGGAGAGGGCAAACCGAGGGTAGGGTTAGACGCAGGAGATCATGGCGGAGCTGTGAGCGTGAACGAGAGGGCTCGGGGTGGTCAGCTCTTACCAGGAAAAACTCGTCGGAGACAGACAGACGGCGGCGCTATTCAGAGCTCGTTGCAGACGTTGCTCGGGGGCGCCCGCGGTCGAACTAAAAGTGCTGGGAGGTGCGTCTGGGAGTGGTGAAGTTGCTAGGTTGCTCAGGGCGGCAAGGGGTGGAGAAGTTTCGTCGGAATCGTCACCGGAACATGTCGGAGCAGAGGACGTCCGGGGAGGAATTGGGGGCGGTCTAAGGCGTGCCAGCGCGGGGTGTCAGAGGGGAATTATAGAGGAGACACGGGCATTTCCATCTGCGTGATCAAGGCGAGGTAAAGGCGCGGAATTAAGGCGAATTGATCTCGGCATTCAAAGACAGCAACGGCAGCGAGGTCTGGGGGAGACAGGGTCGCGCGGGTGAGGACGAAGCACGGTGATGTGGGACCCGTCTGTCAGCGAAAGAGAGAGAGTGCGTGTGGGTCCGGGCTGTCATCGACTGTGTGGGTTCGTTATTTGGTTCGAATCGTTTTCTTCAGGGAGACAACTGGCTGGGTGGGGTCATCTCGTCAGCGAGTGAGTGAGAGGGAGAAGAGGGGGCACCGGTCATTGGCTCTGTGGGTCAGTTTCTGAGTGAGAAAAGGAACGCTTCGGGGGAGAACAGGTGGGCTAGGTGGGCTGTTGGGCTGGGCTGACTTCTTTCTATTTTTTTCTGTCTGCTTTATTTTTCCTTTTCTAATTCTTTTCTATTTTAAATTTCAATCATCAAATATTCAAGCAATCAAACCAATCAATCAATTCAAACAAACACCAAACTTTTCATTTGAATTTGGTTCTGTTTGTCAACATAATCCAAATCTCAATATGAAATATTATTTTTATTCATTTTAGGATCCATTTAATAATTAAATAAAATGGGTCTTTAGTTTATTAATAGTGTTTGATTTATTTAATAAAATTTCCATTTGAAATCCAATTATTTCCAAAACCAAACCAGAAGGTTTTATTTGAAAAAATAAAAGAATACTTGGAAACTTATTTAAATAAATAAATAAGTTTTGGTGTTTAATTAAAATGGGAAAGCCTTTACTTAAATAAAATTGGATATTTAAATCCTTATTATTTTATTTAAATAATCCTTTACTCATTTTAATCAAAGCAAAACCTTTTAATAAAAGATTTCAAAGTAGTAATAAAATACTTTGTGTTCATTTAAAATGGGAAAAGCCTTTTACTTCAATAAAATTGGATATTTAAATCCTTATTATTTTATTTAAATAAACCTTTACTCATTTTATCAAAACAAAATATTTTATTACAAAAGCTTGGCCAAAATTAATTTGGCTTACCTTTTCATTTGAAAACAAAGTCTTTTATTAAAAGATCTAAATTAGTATTTCCAAAACAATTTATTTTTCCTTTATTAAATGTTTATCTTTATAAATCCCTTTAGGATTTTATTTGATCCAACTGGTAAGGGCTTTATTGGCTTTGGAAATTCAATTTCCTTATCTTATTATATTCATAAAGTTTTGTCTATGGTTCCAAACTAAGTGAAACCAATCTCTAAGGTCTTTCTTGATCCTTTGTGATTATCTGTTGGTCAAATTTGGTATGGATCAAATCCATAGATTTGGAGATACTTTGGAAATGATTTCCTTCCATTAGGGTTTAGGGATTTGGATTTATTTTCCAAGTGTTCAAATTTCCAGATACATTCATTGAGGAATGCATTTCCCTTGATTTGGATTTTTGTTGAATTCAACTTCTACTAAAGTTTGTTCAAGATGGGATTTCAGTTTTCCTTTTAGAAACAAAAGTTTCTTTCCACCCTGATTTTCAACAAAATTTATTTTGTTTAATTATTTTTCACATTACAAGATTTGGAAAATCTTGGGATGTGACAGTGGCCCCTCTGGCCGCCTCCTCGGCCTCCCCCTTCGCCTATAAGAAGCCCCCGATGCAGAAACCCTAAGCACCCGATCAAATCTCCATGAAACCTTCTGTAGCCGCCGCCACCGTCGTCCCTAGATCAGGGGGATCTGAAGTTCTTCTCGGCACCCTGTCGGAGGGGAGATCATCCCGGAGGCCTTCTCTCTGGTATGATGCGTGATTAGTTCCACCTTGGACTATGGGTGCATACAGTAGCTAGATGGTTGTATCTCCTCCTTTGTTCTTTCATGTATAGATCTTGTGAGCTCCGTTCATGATCAAGATCTAATCTATTTGTAATCTTGTATGTTGTGTTTGCGGGGATCTGATGGATATTGATATTATTATGTTGGTTTGATTAATAGTTTTGTCTTTATGATTCTATCATGTCTGTGTTGTTTGTGATCTTGCATGCTCTCCATTGTAAGTAGCTATCTTGGCCAAGTAGTTGCTAGTGACTCTAAGAGGGGTATTTATTCTCGATAGTGGGTTCATGCCTCTAGTTTCCAAGGGAAGTGACAATTATCTCTTCGGTTGTAGATGTGTTGTTGCTACTAGGGAGAAAACAACGGTCTCTTATACATGGAACATGTGGACTGTTTACCTTACACACTTTTCTTAAAGCAGTTGTCTATTGCTTGCAACTTAATACTGGAGGGGGTTCAGATGATAACCTGAAGGTGGACTTCTAGTCATAGATGCAGTTGGATGGCGGTCTATGTATCTCGTTGTATTGCCCAATCGAATCTCATAGGATCTTTCTAACTAGTAATTTCATTGTTATGCCTTGCTCGGTTCTTGTCAATTGCCCTGCTATAATTTTTTTACCCTTCATGCCATGTTATTTATCTAAGGAGAGCACCTCTAGTGAACTATGGACCCCAGTCCAATCTTTACCATTGATATATCTTCCACTGTTACTTGTTTATTTGCTGCAAACCATTACCTTCCACACCATACGTTTAATCCTTTGTTACAGCAAACCGGTGAGCTTGACAACCTCACTGATTCATTGGGGCAAAGTCTTGAGTTTGTGTTGTGCAGGTATCCTTGTTGCTTGAAACACCTGTGTGACGTATCCTTCCTCCTACTGGTTCGATAACCTCGGATTCTTTCTGAGGGAAACTTGCTGCTGTGCTGCTTCACACCTTGCTCTTGGGGTTTCCAACGAAGCATTCCACGACAAGTGATGGGCGCCATCAAGCTATTTTCTGGCGTCGTTGCCGGGGAGGCTAAGGACGTCTTCACTAGGGGAGTCCTTCATTTCCTTTCTCTTTACTTTTTTTTTAGTTTGCTTTGTTTCTTTTTTTGGTTTTGTTTGCCTCTTTTCAAAAAACCCAAAAAAATAGTCTAGTTTGGTTTGCTTGCTTTATTCAAAAACACAAAAAAATTAGTTCCTGCTCTAGCTGCTGCTGCTGTTTTTGGCTTGCCCACCGTTGCCAAAATGAACTCTGTTAAGAACACAAGGTTGTGTGACTTCACTAGCACAAACAACAATGATTTCTTTAGCACACCTATTGCTCCACCTTCTCCTGATGCTACCTTTTATGAAATTAAGCCTGCTTTGTTGAATCTTGTCATGAGAGAACAATTTTCTGGTGCTAGTTCTGATTATCCTGCTGCCCATCTCAATAGCTTTGTTGAACTTTGTGAGATGCAAAAGTATAAGGATGTAGATGGAGATATTATTAATCTCAAGATTTTCCCTTTCTCCTTGAGAGGGAAAGCTAAAGAATGGTTGCTATCTTTGCCTAAAAATAGTATTGATTCCAGGACTAAGTGCAAAGATGCTTTTATTGGAAAGTACTATCCTCCTGCTAAGATTATATCTATGAGAAGTGACATTATGAAATTTAAACAACTTGATAGTGAACATGTTGCTCCTGCTTGGGAAAGAATGAAATCTTTGGTTAAGAATTTCCCCACTCATGGACTCACTGCTTGGATGATTATCCAGACTTTTTATGCAGGTTTGAACTTCTGCTCAAGAAATCTTTTGGATTCCGCTGCTGGAGGTACCTTTATGGGCCTCACTTTGGGTGTTGCAACAAAGCTCCTTGACAATATTATGGTTAACTACTTTGAATGGCATGTTGAGAGAGCTCCACAAGGTAAGAAGGTAAATTTTGTTGAGGAAACTTCCTCTTTGACTGAAAAGATTGATGTTATTATGGCTATGCTTGTTAATGGGAAAGCTCCTCTAGATCCTAATAGTGTTCCCTTAGCCTCTTTGGTTGCTCAAGAAGAGCAAGTTGATGTGAACTTCATTAGAAACAACAATTTCAATAACAATGCTTATAGGAGTAATTTTGGTAGTAACAACAATTATAGGCCTTATCCTCCTAATAATGGCAATTCCTATGGAAACTCCTACAACAATGCTAGAAGTGCCCCCTATGAACTTGAATTCATGCTCAAAGACTTTATTAGTAAACAAACCACTTTCAATAAGGCTATAGAGGAAAAGCTTTTAAATGTTGAGAAAAATATATCCTCTTTGTCTGAAGCTCAAACTTCCTTGGTTAATAAAATGGCTGCTAAACCTGAAACTATGGAAAATACCTTTGCTACTAGTCATGCCATACAAGTTACTATTGATGAAAATGTTAGGCTGTTAGCTCAACTTCATGCTAGGTGGGAAAGGGAAGCTAGAATTGATAGAAACAATAGTGTGTGTGCACCATCACCACTAAACCACAACTAGTCCCTAAACCTGCTCCTACTATGCCTAAGCCTATTGATCCTACTACTAGTGATGCTAAGTTTGACTTTGATATTGATGGTTGCAATATTTCTGAAGTGATTATGTTCCTACAAAAGCTTGCTAGAAGTCCTGATGCTAGTGATATGCATGTTGCTTTCACTAAACACATTACAGATGCTCTTGTTAAGATTAAGGAAGAGAAGCTAAAACACAAAGCTTATATTCCTAGGAAAGTAGAAGATAGTTGGGAACACATTATTAATATGCAAGTGATTGACTTTGATCTCAAAGCTTCATGTGATCTTGGTTCTAGTGTCTCTATTATGCCTAGGAAGATTTATGGAATGCTTGATTTGCCATCGTTGGAAGATTGTTATTTAGATGTCTCACTCAATGATAATGCCAAGAAGAAACTCATGGGGTGTATTAATGATGTTCTGATTATGGTTAACAATGCTTATGTCCCTATTGATTTATATGTTTTGGATGTTGAATACAATGCTTCTTGTCCTATTACTTTGGGAAGACCTTTTCTTAGAACAGTTGGTGAAATCATTGATATGAAAGAAGACACCATAAAATATCATTTTCCATTCAAGAAAGGTATTGAAAACTTCCCTATAATTAGAGAGAAGTTGCTTTTTGCTCCTCCTTTGAAAGCAAGGTTTGATGTTAATGCTTCTTCATTTGAAAATACTGGATTCTTCTTGCTTCTTGTGCCTAACTTAAAGGCGTTAAAGAAAAATACTTGTTGGGAGATAACCCAAGAGTTTCCTTGAGACTTGGAAGTTATTACTTCATTAATAACCTCTCCTTATCATTTTTGTTTGATTTTTGTGCCAAGAATGACCTCTAATAAGAGGGAAGTAAGATTTGGGGAGTTGCTGTCCCGAAACAGATTTTTGTCCTCCACCAAAACAATTCTTGATGAGTCTCTGTATCTCGGATTGAGCTGAAAATTTACGAATAAATCCCCCAGTCTGTTAGCTAACTTTCATTAGTTCAACACCTTTTGATTTCAGCAACATAAGATGTTCGAAAAAATAGGTTTCTACCTGCTGGTCTGTTTTGACAGATTTCTGCCATTATTTGCATTTGCTTCTTATTGATTCCTTTTTGAATTCTCTTTAGGTGAATTGAGATTTTTGAAGGAGTTGCTACAGTAGCTTGTGTTTTTAGTAAAAAGCCTTGCGGTTCAAAAGCTTTGCTAGAGGTCTAATATCTTTTGAATAAGCTAATGTTGCTAATGAAGATTGTGTGAAGTTTTGTATGAAGGAAAATTTTCAGGTGTAGAGAAAGAATGATGCAATGAGATGAAGAATGGACAAAAGATCAAGCTTGGGGATGCCACCAGGGAGTCTACCTAAGAAATATCCAAGAGGTACAAGCGTAAAATCGGGGATGCCCAAGGCATCCCCTTCTTCATCAATAAAAAGCTCACGTCTGTCTAGACACTTTGTTTTTATTTTTTCATGCATAGTTTTGTTGTTCTTGGAGCGTCTTAGTTTTTGTTTGCTTTGCTTAGTTTGTTTAGTTTTCTTGAGTAGTTTGGACGCCCATTCTCGCTGTGTTGTTTGCAAATAAGTTGCTTGGTGTTGGAAAGGAGTAGTAAGTTCTTGCTTGTAAGTGCAAGAGGAGCTTGTATTGAGTGTGACTTAGACTTTAGCATAACATGCTAGGTGTTGTTTTGGCCTTATGGTTAGTGATTATTGATGTAGCATGTCTTGTTCCAAACAATTGGGATTGCTTAGTGTGCCTTGAAGAAATTATGTGTTGTTTTAGCATGCAAAAGTATAGTATTGTGGTATTCTCCTTTGATGCTTTGCTTGGGTTGACTTGGCACATGCTCACACCATGTTATGACTATGACAAGTCTTGTAGTACCACTCTTTGCTTTGATTAGTAATGCTTTGTTGCACTGCATGATTATGGCCATTATTGCTCTCTTATTTGGTTGCTCCCAGTCTTTTGCTAGCCTCCACTTGTATGAGTAAGCTCTACTCATGCTTCCAACTCCAAAGAAACCAAGTTTTTCCAAAGTGTCCACTATAAATTCCTATGCATGGTGTGTTACACCATTCCAAGTATATTCTTGTTTTCAGCTCTCTTCCAATTAAAAACTATTTTGTTATATGAAAACTTAGTGATTAAAGCCCTCACAAACTTGATGGCACACTTTATATTCTTTGCCCCTAATAAACTTGAACCATTGTGTCTTCTATGTTGTATATGCTTGCACTTATACATTGGGATTAGTAGAACTGTGCTGTCACGGGGAACGTTTTCAACATTGCACTTGTACTTTGTACTCAGTTCATATCATGCTCTTTTGTCTACGGATGTCACCAGTGTGAAATAAAGAGGTAACTTGTAAGTACATGGAGTTTGTATCCTGTGTTAGAGAAACTCCTGGGTGTAACATCCCAACATTTAGGACCTAACGAAGGGTAGATTTAGGAATATGGAATGTTGCATGCATCTATTTGTGAAAATGTGGGTAAAATTTTCGCTAAATAAAAACCTAAGTGATCAATGTTTCTTTCATACTTTGGGATTAGGTTTAGTCTTAAAGGATGATTGTTATAAACTTTGAGATGATCTTAAGGAGTTATGTGTTTTCAAATGGATTTGAAATATTAGACTTGAGTGTTTGAATTATAATTTAAATGAATTAGATATAAGTTTTGAATCTTAATTCAATTAAGAAATAAATATTACAACTTGAATTCTATCCAAAGAAAAAAACAATAATGAATATAAAGTTTATTTCTTATGATCAATATATATAATCAAGTTATAAAATTATAACTTATTTATAACTTACAAAAGTAAATTTACAAAGAATAGGAATATTCTTTATTAATATAATCTTTATTACAATTGAATAAAACAAAGATTAGAAGAATAATAAAAGAAAATTACAAAAGAATAAGAAAATTACATTGGAATATTTACTAAATATCCTAAATCTAAACTAAATCTTCATCTTTATCTTTGTACCTGCAAAACAAAGACTAAATAAAAACAAAAGAAGATTAGTTTTAGTATTATTTCTCTCAGACATGTCAGTGAAATGCACTTGACAAATTCATCATTGAGACATTTAAAAAGGGGCAAGTTTCACCAATATAAAAGAATTCATCTTTCATAAATTCAAAGCTAGAAGTGAAATAACAGCCAAGAGGGGGAAATCACCAGCCAGGTGAAAGTAACCTGGTAAGAGTAAGTTCAAATATTCTGAACATATCCACAAGTGCATAGCAATTACACAGGCAGGACACACACCATCATGCATTTGGTGTGTTGTCAAGCTCACAGAGCAACCCAATCTCACAAAACCACAAGCACGGCCGTGGGAGGCACTAGTGCATCACTCCACTGCACAACACACAAGAACAGCCAATGTAGACAGCAGCTAAACCAAGCACCACAGCCAGCAACCAAACCAACTAAGGATCAATCAAACATCACCAGGATGGTGACATAAGGAGGGGGATGGATCAAGTGGATAGGAAGATCAAGCCAGGAGCTAGGAGGAGCAGGGTAAGCTCAAGATCAAGCACAGGAGTCCAGCAAAACCAGATCAAGATCATCATCACCAACTTACTACACCATCATCAGATTTTGTGGTGAGTTTCATAAAACCTTCACATGATCTAATCATCTTATTCAGAGAGAAACATGTGTTGTTTTATAAAAAAACCTCAGAAAACACCCAAGTGGGTTGAATCCATCATAGGGATTTTTAAAACTCTAAAGGCAAACAGCACAATACCAGGATCCAACCAGAGCTTAGAGCAACATCCTTGCTCTGGTTGTCAAACTATATTTTACCATTCAATCATGAATATACCTATGATCTATTTCTAGGCACATCCCTAAAGGAAGGGTAGTACCCTAGGAACAAATCCTTAGGGTCCATAACATGATCAAGCTCACTATCATTTTTCCAAGCTTTGATTCAATCAAGAATAACTGGTACCACTACCAGGACTATCTAGATGAACCAATTAGATAAGATCTAAATCCCTAAGCCTCAGACCAACATCATTGGTCTTAGAGAATTCAGAAAAGAAACATCTATGTTTGTCTCTCAAAGCCAACTTTGTCATTAAGTATCAAACAACCCAATCAATGGATTAGAGTTATTCTTGTGTGCCAATACCATGATGGTGTCACAAGAACAGTCCAATATGAATCAGGAAAGACAGTAAATCATCATAGATTCAGACAATCAACTAACTAATCATCTTCCTGTTAACACAGGAATCATAACTAGGAGATTCCTATGTTACACTTCACTGTTTGAGATCATGATGATCTCAAACCACATGTTAATTCCCAAGCTAACAGCACTAAGACAGTAGTTGTATCTTATCATAATCATGACCATGAATCAAATAAATAGTGGAAAGGTATCAAGTCATTGGCTTTACCAAGAATGTTTCCCAAACAACAATATCATCTAAATCAGATGCAATCTAAGCATCAAATCATCTAGTAAGCCACCAGGAACATCATCTATCATTTTAAGCAACAAGCCTTAGGCCAATAATCATTTAGCATGAATACAGATCAACCAAACATGAATAAAATTATCCAATACATGATCAATCACATAACAGGAACCCTCAATGGATAATCATCCTAAACTGAATCAGACAATAGACAGAGAGGACACTGCCAGCCTCTAGCATCGAATCAACAAGCACAGAAAGCACCAGGGGAAGGAATCAAACTCACTGTAGGTCCTCGCTGAAGAAATTGAAGAGGAAGCAGATTGGCCAACGAACCCGCGGTGGCACAGGGAGCACCCAAGGGGCGCTGCAACCTGCACCAGCCACGGCGGCGGCCACAGCAGCACACAAATCCACCACATCACCACAGGCGGGACGACGGCGGCGGCAGCACTTGAACACATGCCAAACCCCAAACCCTATGGTTCAGAGAGGCATCGATCCATTCCAGGAGAGCCCCAAGCTCGAATCCAATTGGATAGAACGAATGAGCGTCATCGACAACCCCAAATTGCACCACGGCGGCGACCAGAACGACCGACAGCGGCGGGAATCGACGGTGGCGGCATCGCCGACCACGGGGTCGGGGTTAGAGGAGGAGAGGATAAGCTCGAGAGAGAGAGAGGCAGTAAGGAGTGGGACAAGCTAGGACAAACCCTTCGGGGTGGTCCTTTTGTCTAAAACTAAATGGGCCACTAGGGCCCAATAAGAATAATCATCCCAGAAACAATTTCATGCCTGTTTTAATAAACAGGAAAAGACCAAAATACCCCTAGACTTAAATAAATTCTATAAATAAAATATAAGTCCAAATATTATAAATTAAATACTTTTGGATTCACAAAATCCACTCTATCCAAATAAAATAAGATATAAAATTTTGGATATTTAAATTTTTATAAGAATTTTGTAATATATATATTCCTTATGGAATTTTACAAAATTATTGAAAGATGATAAAAATGAATAAAAATCACTTTCATTATATATTAATATTGTAGTATTTTTGAAAAATACTAAATACATATTTAATAACAATTTTTAATGTATAATTGATAATTCTTAAAAAGAATTATTAAATCAATAAAAGTCAAATAAAAAGGAAATAAAATAAACTAATTCAATATATGTTATAAATATTATAAAGTAATATTTATAAATGCTTTATTAAAAGGCACCTTATATAGGGAAAATGCATATAGCATTAAATAATGCATTACATTACTTGCATAATCATTTTGCTTCTTTAAATATTGTCCTTACCGGGCAATAATGATGTTTTTGTAGACATAGAAGCTCAAGGTCCAGTGCAAGCATCAGACTTCACTAGCTTGCCATCACAAGGCAAGTTCATCACTTGCTCATGTCCTTTGAAGAGTCTTTATCAAAGTATTTGCAAATTGTGTGTTATCATATATGCTATAAGAGAAATAAAATATTATTTTCACAAATAAAGAAATCATAGATATCATCCTAAGTGGTGATATAATGGAGCAATAGAACTTAGTGCTCTAATTGCAACAATGATGATCAAATAGGGACTTAATAACCCTGACATCAGTGATTCTAGCGCCGTATATTACGCGTTAGCCATGAGATTTGGAATGGGACAGAGAAGTCAGATGTATCTTCTTCCTCTCGCATGAAGCCGGATGTGCAGGTCGTGGCTGTTATCCTCGTAGCGTGCATATTAATTGGTAATTCGTAGAGGATATGCAGCATATGGGTGGGAACCCTCATCATCCCACGATAGTTCTGGCATCTAACGGTTTGTACAAACCATTGCCGTAATTCATTATGTGGGCATGTTGTACACCAAGGAGGCATGCGGGGTCGCGAAGGGGGCAGTGATTGGCTTGGACCAACTACTGGGCCCCACATCATGGAATTGTGGATGGGAAAGTACGCCCGGTTGTGCAACAAGGAGTTGATCTCTCATGGGTAAAGTAACGCACCTCTGCAGAGTGTAAGAACTGTAACTTGTTACTCCCTGTTCCAGGAAGGAGCTACGAACACGGCAGGAAAGGAACTCCATGAAAGTTTTGGTCAACTTGTGAAGGCTGATGGTCATAGATTTTCATATTAAAATCAATCTTTGAAGAAAGATTTACAAAAACTGCATAGTGCCAAGGATTTATAATCCGAGGTGGTAGTTAGAGCATCAAACTTCCCACCTTGCATATAATGAACTTGTTGGGTAACACTGTTACTCATTCTTTCCTTTGATCCCTTGCTTAGACTCTGAGGATCCCGAAGACGTGCCAATGTATGCAGGCGAATGCCAAGAAGATGTGTTCTACGAGGAACCTGATCTGTCCGGAGGAGTTGAAGGAGTGGATTACGAAATACGCTATGGAGTCCATGATCACGATTCCAACTAAGTATCCCTAGTTAATAGTAACCAACGGAGCCAACCAACATGAACTCTATAGAATAAGCTGCTGAGCTCAACTCCTTATATTTTGGTTTGTAAGTTGGATCTTTTGGCAGTCTTGAACTTCCGGTATTGTAATAATAATAATGTGTGTACTTTTGTAATATGGACCCGCAATGTTTCTGTTGTACCACTCTGAGGGATGTGATATTTACGGAACGGTGTTCTGTGGATGTCATGTCAACGACTATAGTGTACTACACATGCAGTGGTATGATGGGTCGCCGCACTGGGCCGATAGCCTAAGCCATGCCTAATCATGGTGGAAACTTGCAGCATCACCATAGTGACATCTATGAAGCACTCTTCTTATAAAAAAAGAGAGACACGTTGAGAAAAGAGGAAAGAGAGAAAAGGCACCATATTCCCATGGTAAATAAGAAGATTGCTGAGATGCTCATTGTCTGCTTGCCTTGGCATTTTGGTTATGGGAAAGCTCATGTACCATGTGCAAGGGGTACCCCGTTGGTGGTTCTCAATGATATGCAAATACTTACAATGACAAGAACTTACAGGTGACCAAAGTTGAGTAGCATGAGGTGTGGCCCTCGTATTCAAGGGACTTGAGATTGCCAACTTATACTTCGTCAAGCATATACTCCATCTTTGTTCACATTAACCTTAATCACTTCAAGATGCTTATGATAGGGGCAATGAGGGCTGAAAGCTAACGAGTACCATAATTTTTGGAAGCTCTTTTTGAAACTTGAAATCCCTGCTTCCTTTATAAAAGGCTTTTCTTCCACCATTATATTGAGTCTCCACCTTCTACCTCTAGGCACCATTAAGAGAGCATAGTTGTCATTCTGTGTGCAGTGTTCCAAAGCTTATTGATTGATGCATATTGTGATATTATTTGTTCTGGTGCTATTTGTTTCTAGTCACCCTTGTGAACTTTGATGGTGTCCTATGCATCTATTTGCTACTCTCTGAGGGACAAGCTGATTGCCACTATGCTATGTTTTTTGTATGTGAAACAAACAAATGTTTTTCAATGCATGTTATTCATGATAATTGTTTATAGCCTTTCATGTTGCATGCATAGTTACTATGTCCTGTTGTTAGAACTCCATCTTTCATGCACATGTTTAGAGTTCTTTGATCCCAGCTTTCAATGCTTGCAAATGGTTGGATCTTTATTGTGAGGGTGCATGTCACCTCAAAAATTATTCTTTTATCACTTACCTACTCGAGGACAAGCAGGAGTTAAGCTTGGGGATGCTTGATATGTCGGAAACATATCTATAATTTTTTATGCTCCATGCTTGTTTAGTATCTACTTTGCTTTGCTTTGTCTATACTTTGAGGTGCTTTTTACACGTTTTCTAGTACTAACCTATTAACAAGTTGCCCCAGTGCCAGTTGCCTATTTTCTGCTGTTTTTGGTTCCAGAAAAGTTAGTAAAGAAATATTCTCGGAATTGGACGGACAAACGTCAAAGTCAATTACTTTCCGTGGGGAACAAGAAGTCCAGAGGGGAGACGGAGAAGCGGGCCAGGGCAGCCAGACCCCCCTAGGCGCGGGTGGGCCCTGCCCCGTGCCTGGGAGGGGTGTGGCCCCTCTGGCCGCCTCCTCGGCCTCTCCCTTCGCCTAGAAGAAGCCCCTGATACAGAAACCCTAAGCACCCGATCAAATCTACACGAAACCTTCTGTAGCCGCCACCGTCGTCCCTAGATCGGGGGGTCTAAAGTTCTTCCCGGCACCCTGCCGGAGGGGAGATCATCCCGGAGGCCTTCTCTCCGGTATGATGCGTGAGTAGTTCTACCTTGGACTATGGGTCCATGTAGTAGCTAGATGGTTGTATCTCCTCCTTTGTGCTTTCATGTATAGATCTTGTGAACTCCGTTCATGATCAAGATCTAATCTATTTGTAATCATGTATGTTGTGTTTGCAGGGATCCGATGGATATTGAGATTATTATGTTGGTTTGATTAATGGTTTTGTCTTTATGATTCTATCATGTTTGTGTTGTTTGTGATCTTGCATGCTCTCCATTGTTAGTAGCTATCTTGGACAAATAGTTGCTAGTGACTCCAAGAGGGGGTATTTATGCTTGATAGTGGGTTCATGCCTCTAGTTTCCAAGGGAAGTGATAATAATCTCTTCGGTTGTAGATGTGTTGTTGCTACTAGGGAGAAAACAACGGTCTCTTGTTCATGGAACATGTGGACTGTTTACCTTACACACTTTGCTTAAAGCAGTTGTCTGTTGTTTGCAACTTAATACTGGAGGGGGTTCGGATGATAACCTAAAGGTTGACTTCTAGTCATAGATGCAGTTGGATGGCGGTCTATGTATCTTGTTGTATTGCCCAATCGAATCTCATAGGATCTTTCTGACTAATAATTGCATTGTTATGCCTTGCTCAGTTCCTGACAATTGCCCTGCTGTAATTTGTTTACCCTTCATGCCATGTTATTTATCTAAGGAGAGCACCTCTAGTGAACTATGGACCCCCAGTCCAATCTTTACCATTGATACATCTTCCACTATTACTAGTTTACTTGCTGCAAACCATTACCTTCCACACCATACGTTTAATCCTTTTTTACAGCAAACCGGTGAGCTTGACAACCTCATTGATCGTTGGGGAAAAGTCTTGAATTTTTGCTGTGTAGGTCTCCGCGTTGCTTGCAACACCTGTGTGACGTTTCCTTCCTCCTACTGGTTCGATAACCTCGGTTTCTTACTGAGGTAAACTTGCTGCTGTGGTGCTTCACACCTTGCTCTTGGGGTTTCCAATGAAGCGTTCCACTACAAGTGTTGGGCGCCATCACTTGTACCTCTTGAATATTTCTTGGGGTGACACGGGGTGGCATCCCAAGCTTGAGCTTTAGTCCATTCTTCATCTTATCACATCATTCTTCCCCTACACTTGAAAATTTTCCTTCATACAAAACTTCACACAATCTTCATTAGCAACATTAGTGCATTTAAGATAATAAACCTTAGGGTTTAGTTTCAACACAAGTAAAACTTCCATTAAAACAAAATCTACTGTATCAATTCGTTTCAAAAACTCAAGTGATCAAGGAGAACTCAAAAAGAAACCGATAAGAGGCAAATGCAAATAATGGCAGAAATCTGTCAAAACAGACCAGCAGGTAAAAACCATTTTTTCGATGATCTTCTGTTGCTTAAATAGAAAAGTATTGAACTAACAAAAGTTAGATAATAACCTGGGTCATTTACTCAAAAATATACAGCTCAATCCGACATACAAATATTTTTCACGAATTTTTACAGTGAAGCACAAAAAATCTGTTTCGGGACAGCAACTTCCCCAAATCTTACTTCTCTCTCATTAGAGGTTATTATTGGCACAAAAACACACAAAAAGGATAAGGAGAGGTTATTACAGTAGTAATAACTTCCAAGACTCAATAAAACTATTGGGTTATCTCCCAAGAAGTACTTTTCTTTAACGCCTTTAAGTTAGGCACAGGAAGCAAGAATCAAGTATTTACAAATGAAGACGCATTAACATCAATCTTTGCTTTAAAAGGAGGAGAAAAAGGTAACTTCTCTCTCCTTATAGGGAAGTGTTCTATATCTTTCTTGAATGGAAATTGATATTTAATGGTGCCTTCTTTCATATCAAATATGGCACCAACAATTCTAAGAAAAGGTCTTCCCAAAGTAATAGGACAAGAAGCATTGCATTCAACATCCAAAACATAGAAATCAACAGGGACATAAGCATTGTTAACCATAATAAGAACATCATTAATACTCCCCATAAGTTTCTTCTTAGCATTATCATCAAGTGGTACATCTAAATAGCAATCTTCCAAAGGTGGCAAATGAAGCATTTCATAAATCTTTCTAGGCATAATAGAGACACTAGAACCAATGTCACATAAAGCTTTGATATCAAAATCATTCACTTGCATATTAATGATGGGTTCTCAACTATCTTCTACTTTCCTATGAATAGAAGCTTTGTGTTTCAATTTTTCCTCTTTAATTTTAATGAGAGCATCTGTAATGTGTTTTGTGAAATCAATATTCATAGCACTAGCATTAGGACTTCTAGCAAGCTTTTGTAGGAACATAATCACTTCAGAAATATTGCAGCCATCAAGATCAAAATCAAACTTAGCATCACAGGTAGTATACTTATTGTTTCCCATATTTCGAAAAATTTCAGCATCCTTATTGGGTTTAGGCATTGTTGTAGAAGGAATGGGGACTTCTTGTGGTTTGCTAGCATCAACTTTGGTGGTGGTAATAGTACAAATACTATTGTTTGTAGCAATTTCATCTTCTCTTCCCACTTAGCATGCAATTTAGCTAATAGTCTAACATTTTCAGCAATAGTAACTTGTATAGCATGAGTATCAGCAGAGGTATTTTCTAAGGTTTTAGGTTTAGTAGCCATTTTATTAATCAAAGAGGATTGTGCTTCAGACAAGGATCAAATATTTTTCTCAACATTCAAAAGCTTTTCCTCCACAGTCTTGTTAAAAGCAGTTTGTTTACTAATGAAGTCTGTAAGCATGACTTCGAGTTCAAAGGGAGCACTTCTATTGTTGTTGTAGGAATTTCCATAAGCATTACCATTATTGGGAGGATATGGCCTATAATTATTACTACCAAAATTATTCCTATAGGCATTGTTGTTAAAATTATTATTTCTAATGAAGTTCACATCAACTTGCTCTTCTTAAGCAACCAATGGGGCTAAAGGAACATTATTTGGATCAATATGAGCTTTCCCATTAACAAGCATAGACATAATGACATCTATTTTATCACTCAAGGAGGAGGTTTCCTCAACAGAATTTACCTTCTTACCTTGTGGAGCTCTCTTAGTGTGCCATTCAGAATAATTGACCATCATATTATCAAGGAGCTTTGTTGCAGCACCCAAAGTAATGGTCATAAAGGTACCTCTAGCAGCAGAATCCAACAGATTTCTTGAAGAAAAATTTAGTCCTGCATAAAAAAGTCTGGATAATCATCCCAGCAGTCAGTCCATGAGTGGGACAATTCTTTACCAAAGATTTCATTCTTTCCCAAGCTTGAGCAACATGTTCATTATAGAGTTGTTTAAATTTCATGATTTCACTTCTCATAGATATAATATTAGCAGGAGGATAGTATTTTCCAATAAAAGCATCTTTGCATTTAATCCAAGAATCAGTACTATTTCTAGGAAAGGATAGCAACCATTCTTTAGCTTTTCCTTTCAAGGAGAAAGGAAACTATTTGAGCTTAATAATATCTCCATCTACATCCTTATATTTTTGCATCTCACAAAGTTTAACAAAGTTATTAAGGTGGGCAGCAGCATCATCAGAACTAGCACCAGAAAATTGCTCTTTCATAACAAGATTCAACAAAGCAGGTTTAATTTCATAAAAGGTAGCATCAGGAGCAGGTGGAGCAATAGGTGTGCAAAGTAAATCATTGTTGTTTGTGCTAGTGAAGTCACACAACTTGGTGTTCTCAGCAGTGTTCATTTTTGCAAAAGTGGAGCAAGCCAACAGCAGTAGCAACTAGAGTAGGAACTAATTTTTTTGTGTGTTTTTATAAGAAAAAGCAAACCAAACGGAACTATTTTTTGTATTTTTGAAATAAAGAACCAATCAAAACAAAGCAAAAGAAACTAAGAAAACAAAAACAAAGTAAAGAGAGTGGTTGTGAGAGACTCCCCTTGTAAAGCTATCCTTAACTCCCCGACAATGGTGCTAGAAAAAGTCTTGATGGGCTCAGATCACTGTAGAGCTTCGTTGGGAAACCCCAAGAGGAAGGTATGATGAGCACATAAATAAGTTTTCCCTCAGTTATGAAACCAAGATTATCGAACCAGTAGGAGCAAGGAAACAACTCCAAGGTGTTGATAACAACTTGGAATCCTGCACAACACAAACTCAAGACTTTGCTCCAACTTACAATGAGGTTCACAATCTCGCTGGTTTGCTGAAAACAAAGGATTAAAGGTATAGTGTGGAAGTTAATGGTTGCTTGTAGAAGGTAAATGGTAACAGTAGATGATGTATCAATGGTAAAGATTGGACCCACAGTTCACTAGAGGTGTTCTCCTTAAGATAAATAACATGTTAGGTGAACAAATTACAGCAGGGCGATTGACAAGATTGAGCAAGAATAACAATGCAAATACTAGAAATCATGATTCCTATGAGATTTTATTGGGCATTACAACAATATACATAGACCTTAATTCAACTACATCTATGACTAATAATCCACCTTTAGGTTATCGTACGAACCCCTTCCAGTATTAAGTTGCAAGCAACGGATAATTGCATTAAGAAATGTGTGTAGAGTAAACAATACAATTGTTCCATGAATAAAAGATTGTTGTTTTCTCCCTAGTAGCAACAGCACATCTACAACCTTAGAGATTTCTATCACTTTGCCAGATTACTAGAGGCATGAACCCACTATCGAGCATAAATACTCCCTCCAAGCATCTACTTGGCCAAGATAGCTACTACCAACGGAGAGCATGCAAGATCACAAACAACACAGACATGATAGAATCAATAATCAATATGACATGATAGAATCAATAATCAATCTAACATAGTATCTCAATATCCATTGGATCCCCGTAGATGATCTTGATCATGAACGGAGCTCACAAGATCTAAACATGATAGCATAAAGGAGGAGACACAACCATCTAGCTACTGTTGGATCCATAGTCCAATGGTGAACTACTCACACATCATAATGGAGGCTGGCATGGTGATGAAGAAGGCCTCCAGGATGATATCTCCCCTCCGGCAGGGTGCCGGGAAGAGCTTCAGACCCCCCCGATCTAGGGACGATGGTGGCGGTGGCTACAGACTGTTTCATGGAGATCTGATCGGGTACTTTGGGTTTCTGCATCGGGGTCCTTTTATAGGCGAAGAGGCGAGGCAGGAGGGCAGCCAGGGGGCCCACACTCTGCCCTGGCGTGACCTAGGGTGGGCCCGCACATGGGGTGTGTGGCCACCCTGTGCCCCCCTTCGGCTGCCCTTCGGTCTCTGTGTTTGTTCCGATAAAATATTGACTTTGGTTTTTGTCCCGTCCAATTCTGAGAATATTTCCTTACTAGCTTTTCTGAAACCAAAAACAACAGAAAACAGGCAATGGCACTGCGGCATCTTGTTAATAGGTTAGTCCCAGAAAATGTATAAAAATACCTCAAAGTGTAGACAAAGCATAGCAAAGTTGATACTAAACAAGCATGGAACATAAAAATTATAGATACGTTTACGACGTATCACTTACTAAGAAGGCATTCTATCCATAAGGCAAGGCCCCCCACTTCCACTGATCACGAAGAGAAACCCATCTTGCAATTTGCCTCTGAACCACATCTGTGGTTACATTCTGTCCAATAACTTGCACAAGAGAGACATGAATCTGACTTGTCGCAAAATGCTCACGAACCACACCATCTGGGAACTGAGTATATAATGTTACTTCTGAATCAACACCAGCCATATAGGGAGTAATACGCGGTTGTTTAAGAACAGGGCATCTAAAGGTAGGATGAGAAGAATTATAATAGATGTAATAGTAATGCACCACTTTACAATCTTTGGAAGCATGTGTATCCACTACACACTTCCAGCACTGAAAGGATACAGATGCTGCCTAAAGGGGGAGGGTGAATGGGTGGTTTAACACTTTTCTGAGAGAGGCTCAACAAAGGCAGAATTAAACTAGTGTTTACTTTGTCAAGCACAAAACCTAAAACAACTAGGGTTCACCTGTGTGCACCAACAACTTATGCTAAGCAAGACAATCAACTATGTGATAGCAATATATATACTTCAAGCACGAAGGCTATCACAAAGTAAGGTGCATAAGTAAGAGCTCGGATATAGAGAGGCATGCGGAGACGATGATGTTTTACTGAGTTCCTCCCAACATGGAGTATGTATTGTTTGGAGAGGGGGTGGTTTCAAACCAGCAACGCCACAAAAGGCCTCCCTTTTTCTCCTGTGAATCTCACCCCAATGGGATTGATCCACACTTCCACTATCGGTGCACTTTCATGTCGGTGGCAATCCGGAACCTCTCACAAGGTTGGGGCACTTCTTCACAACTCAATTGGAGGCTCCCAACAAACAAGCTTGGGAGAAGCTCCACAACTTAATTGGTGGCCCCAAGTAATCCACAAACATGCAAAACAACTAAACCGTCTAGGTTTCCAAGAACCTAAGAGTAAAAAGCTTCTCAACTTTCACCCAATCGAATCCTCACCAAGAACTCAAACTGATGCACCAAATGCAATGGCAATAACAAAAAAGTGCTCAAGTCCTTCTCTCCCAAATTCCACCAAATCAAAAGCTTATGGGGAATAAGTGATGAAGAACAATGGAGGAAATCCACAAAAGACTCCAAGATCTAGATCCCAAGATGTTCCCCTCACTTAGAGGAGAGATTGATTGGTGGGGTTGTAGATCCAGATCTCCTCTTCCAAATCCCTCAAGTATATGCAAGAATCATAGGAGGGATTAAGAGGAAGCAAGCTCAAGAAGGTCAACAATGGAGGGGAAAACTTGCAAGAATGGGTAGGTATCCATTCGGGAAGAAGGGCCCCTTATATAGGTCCTCCAAAATCCAACCGTTAGAGATCAGGAGCGAACGGGCCGGACAGTCTGGCTAGTTTCCGGGTGGTTTCCGATATGGGACACAAAATGGTAACCACGGACTGAAATCGGAGATTTCTGCACGACACCGGAGTGTCAGGTGTTTTCACTCTGGACATTCCGCCCAAGGCAAAACTAACAGAAACAAAAAAAACTGATATGAACATAACTTTTGCATCCGGACTCCGATTTTGATGATCTTGGGCTTGTTTCGAAGATATTAAGGATATATACAAGATAATTAATAGAACCATCATATTAAATCAAGGGATTATAGAACCAAATGATGAAATATTTAACCTATCTACAAAAGACAAACCGGTCAAACCTCCAATATCGAAAACACAATAGAGAATGCATATGAATTCCGTTTTTTATGAACTTGAGCTCCATGGAGATTGACACAAGATCTAAATCCTTTCATGTATAAGAGTCAAATAAGAACCAAGAAAGATGATGCCAAGTATGCAAAAGTTTGAGCTCTCACCGAGGGATATGATTAAGTTACTCACTCGAGAGCCCCTCTTGATAGTACAGTTATCTATCCTATAAACCGGTCTTCCCAACTAACACCACAAGACCGGTAAGAAAGAAAACCCTATCAAGATCATACATTTGCCTTGTGCATATTCCACTTGATCTTTATGATGAAGATCTTGTACACCTCAAGATGGAGCACCTTTCTTGATTGCGCTATCTTAGTGAAGACTTGGAATTTGCTCCCCCATACTCCACTATGGAAGAGCCTATATTTTAGGAATATCCTCACATATCCATGATCACCATAAGGATGGAAAGCTTCAAGCATACGATATCTTTGATATGGCACATCTTGAACTTAAACTTGCACTTCATTTCTTCTTCCTTTATTATGTTGGTGTCTTGAATGTAAACATGAGACATCAAACCATCTTGTTTATTCAATACACACTTGCCATAGGATCAACTTCTAGCTAATTGACCAATCTCCGGATCATTCATAGAAACCTTGATCAACACTTGATATTCTTCACTTTATTTTTCTTCGAACCTTGAAGCCAACATATGGTTCAAGCATTGGCTATGGACAAATCCTACAAGTAAAACTCAATGCCAACATAAGTCCATAAACATTGTCATTAATTATCAAAACCACACATGGGGACACACATGTTCTTTAAAGCACTGTACCATCTTCTTCGGTTTTTACCAGTTGTCATAGTCGTAGCTATAACATTAGTCACATGCGGAGCGACAACAGGAGCGGGAGCCGTGCCTTGGTTGTGCTGCTGTCCTTGCGGATTATACTGGTACTACATCTGCTGAGCTGGACTAGTATATGGTGCACATAGGCGGCATGACCATGCCCCGACCAGTGGATACCCAAAAGTATGTGCATTCTATTGTTGGGAAATAAACTGAGGATCCGCCGGAAACTGATTGTTACCTTGCCTCTGATTCACCACCGCTTGTGGCTATTTTTTCTTCTTCTTCTTCCTTTTCGGAACAGCAACCGACGACAGACCCACCCAGACCGCAAATGGCTGGGTCGGCGGCGCGCCCCCCATAACCGGCAGTGGCAGTGCAACCCCCTGCTGCCCTTGGGTTCCTTGCACCAGCTCATACCCAGCTGAAGATGAACCACGGTAAGGAGGTTGCAGCGGGCGGAGTTGGACCTTGGGCATTAGAGCGTTATAGAAGTTGGTCGAAGCCCGCATGGGCATCAATGGATGCATCCCCTGATGCTATAGTCCGGGCGGTGGCATCCCTGGCGCCCCCTAGAAGAGAGGTGTCTCGCGCGGGATAGGCCTGGCAGCGGCAGGCGGCACAGCGGTAGGCGGCCCCCTAGGGTTCTGGGCAGCCATGATCGGGGACGCGGACCAAGCGGCAACAACCGCCGCGCATGTGGTGTAAAATATGATTAAATTTATGAAACCATGTATACTTCTTCGTGAAGGGGACGAAATAAATATTGCTAACATGAATCTAAATTTATTTTGGTCGCATAAATATTGGTGACTTATTCTACAAACACGCTCAGACTTGAAAGGTACTAAGATTATCACAAGTATACTTCTTCGTGAAGGGACGGAATCATGTGGGACGCTGCTTCTCTTCCATGCATACATTACACTGGGTAGCTGAGCCGAAAAACTGAAAGCTCTCCTGAAATATTTTGGTAGACTAATACAAGTAGAAAACAGACCTTTGGTCCAAAGCATTAGTCCCGGTTCTGGTACAAACCGGGTAATTCCCTAGTCCCAACGGCTAGAAACAGCCGCAGGGCTCAGAGGACATTAGTCCCTGTTCGTAGGGGACATTTAGTCCCGGTTCGTTTAACAAATCGGGACTAAAGGGTTTGGCGCTAAAAAGGGGAGGATGTGTGGAACTTTAGTCCCGGTTTGTTAAACGAACCGGGACTAAAGGTCCCGACTATATATTCTTCCTCTCCCTACCCGAGCCATTTCAAGCTCACACGAGCATCTCCCTCAAATTTCTTCCCTCAAGCTCGAGTTCTTGTCGATTTTTCTCAAGATTTGTGAAGATTTTTTGGCTCCACATCTATCTAAGGGTCCTAAGAGGTTAGCAACTTCATCCTTTCATATTTCATTGCTAGTTTTAGCTCATTTCATGCTCTAAAAATGGAGGGATTTGTGTGGATTCTATCTCTATATATCTGGTTAATTTAGCACATATAGTCCTCAAAATTCATTTGATTCATCGAAGCACAGAGATACATGAGTTCATCCTATCTATATATCATGGTTTGGCACATAGTCTCAAAATTCAGACGATTCACAGATGCATCATGCCACCGTCGAGCAACAAAATATCCTTCTTCTTCTACCTACCATCACAAAATCCATTGCAACAAAAATAAGAACTAAAACAATGAAGGCATATATATATAGTGGCGCCCTAGAATTTTAATCATCGACCGTTTAATCAAGTAAGAACCAAAAACATGAACACGCCAGGGAGCTACCAAATTAAATTAGGGAGTGCCTCTATGGCGAGCTTCTCGAAGATGTGTGAGGACGTGATCCTAAGACATATTCGAGAGGCTCTGCCGTAGTGGTGTCCCTACTCTCGCACACCATCTTTCAGTTTATATCTTCTCTAGCTAGATCAGTATGCTGGTGGAGCTAACTAATTTCACATATTAGGGAGTTCCTCTATGGCGAGCTCCTCGAATATGTCTGAGGACGAGGTCCTAAGACATCTTCGAGAAGCTCCGCCATAGTGGTGTCCTGGTCTCGTGCACGATCTTCCTTGGAGTTGATATTTCAAAGAAGCCTATTTATAGATTAAGTAGAACAACATAGTGTCGACACTCACGACATAATATCGACACTCACCTCTGTCATAGAGTCTCCACCCACTAAAATAGTGTCGCCACTCACTGGCATAGTGTATCCACTCACGACATATAGTGTCGTCACCCACTTTTAGTCCTGGTTGGACTCTCCTTTAGTCCCGGTTGGAGACACCATCCGGGACTAAACGGGCTCACGTTGGCCCCAGCCTGCCGCAACCCCTTTAGTCCTGGCTGGTGTGTCCAACCGGGACTAAAGATGGAGTAGACAGTTTTTAAATCAGTGCATAGTTGTTTGATGTATATGTTGTGTGCTTTTATTTTTATACTAGTACTAATCTTAGCATCGTGATTTTGTTTGATGTACTTATATAATGCATATGAGACGACAATGGATGTACGCTGACCGAATCTCTAGCGAGTTCATTAAAAGCGTGCGTTCTTTTCTCGTTGTGGCAGAGGCAAACAAGCGGAATGGTTTTATGTGTTGTCCATGTGGTGAGTGTCGGAATCAGAAGGAATACTCTTCCTCAAGAGTCCTTCACGTCTATCTGTTTCGGTCCGGTTTCATGTATGGCTATAATTGTTGTACCAAGCATGGAGAAATAGGGGTTATGATGGAAGACAACGAAGATGAAGAAAATGATGGCAACTATCCTATGTCCCCTGAATACGGTGGTACTACAATGGAAGACAATGATGAAGAAGAAGCAGAAGAACATGCATCATATGAGCCAGATGATGATCTTGGTCGGGCCATTGTTGATGCCAAGGGAGAATTTCATAGCGAAATGGAGAGGTTGAAATTTGAGCAGATGTTAGAGGATCACAACAAATTGTTGTACCCGAATTGCGAAGATGGCCACAAAAATCTAGGTAGAACACTAGAATTGCTGCAATGGAAGGCAGAGGTCGGTCTTCCTGACAAGGGATTTGAGAAGTTGTTGAATATAAGAAGAAGCTGCTTCCAAAGGATAACGAACTGCCTGCCAGTACTTACGAAGCAAAGAAGGTTGTCTCCCCTCTAGGATTAGAGGTACAGAAGATACAAGCATGCATTAATGACTGCATCCTCTACCGCGGTGAGCAGTACGAGAATTTGGATGCATGCCAGGTATGCACTGCATTGCGGTATAAGATCCGACGAGATAACCCTGGTGATGTTGAGGGGGACCGCCTCAGGAAGAGGGTTACCGCCAAGGTGATGTGGTATGCTCCTATAATACCACGGTTCAAATGTTTGTTTAGAAACGAAGAGCATGCCAAGTTGTTGTGATGGCACAAAGAAGACCGTAAGAAAGACGAGATGTTGAGACACCCCGTTGATGGGTCGCAGTGGAGAAAAATTGAGAGAAACTACCTGGACTTTGCAGGTGACGCGAGGAACTTATGGTTTGGTCTAAGTACAGATGGCATGGATCCTTTTGGGTAGCAGAGATGTAGTCATAGCACATGGCCTGTGAATCTGTGTATCTATAACCTTCCTCCTTGGTTGTGCATGAAGCGGAAGTTCATTATGATGCCAGTGCTCATCCAAGGCCCAAAGCAACCCAACAACGACATTGATGTGTACCTAAGACCATTAGTTGAAGAACTTTTATAGCTGTGGCACGGACAAGGTGTACATGTGTGCGATGAGCACAAACATGAGGAATTTAACCTACGAGCATTGTTGTTCGTAACCATCAGTGATTGGCCTGCTCTTAGTAACATTTTAGGACAGACAAACAAGGGATACAATGCATGTACACACTATTTAGATGACACTGAGAGTAATTATTTGGATAAGTGTAAGAAGAATGCGTACCTAGAGAATCGTCATTTTTTTCGCCCACTCATTCCCTAAGAAATAAAGGCAAGCATTTCAATGATGAAGCAGATCACCAGAGTAAGACTATCCATCGTACTGGTGATCATGTATTTGATATGGTGAAGGATTTAAAAGTAATCTTTGGAAAGGGCCTAGCGGACAGTCCGTTCCGAAGGACGCTGGCGGACACGCACCCATGTGGAAGAAGAAATCTATATTTTGGGAGCTACCCTATTGGAAAGTCCTAGAGGTCCTCTCTGCAATCGACGTGATACACATGGCGAAGAATCTTTGCGTGATACTGCTAGGATTCTTGGGCGTGTATGGAAAGAATAAAGATACACCAGAAGCACAGCAGGACCAAACAATGTATGAAAGACCGAGACGGCAGGCATCCAGAGCTGTTTCAAGGTACTGCCAGCTACGCTATTACCAAAGAAGAGAAGGAAATCTTTTTTGAATGCCTAAGTAGTATCAAGGTCCCCTCTGGCTTCTCGTCCAATATAAAGGGAATAATAAATATGGCAGATAAAAAATTCCAGAACCTGAAGTATCATGACTGCCATGTGCTTATGACATAGTTGCTTTCGGTTGCTTTGAGGGAGGTTCTGCCGGAAAATGTTAGAGTACCCATTGTGAAGTTGTGTGCGTTCCTCAATGCAATTTCTCAGAAGGTAATGAATCCAGAAAGTCTACCAGGTTACAGAAAGATGTGGTCCAGTGTCTTGTCAGCTTTGAGTTGGTATTCCCACCATCCTCCTTCAACATAATGACGCACCTCCTAGTTCACCTAGTCGAAGACATTACCATTCTTGGTCCTGTATTTCTACACAATATGTTCCCCTTTGAGAGATTCATGGGAGTCATAAAGAAATATTTTCATAACCGTGCTAGGCCAGAAGGAAGCATCTCCAAGGGCTATAGAACAGAGGAGGTCATTGCATTTTGTGTTGACTTTATTCCTGACCTTAAGCCGATCGGTGTACCTGAATCATGGCATGATGCAAGACTTAGTGGAAAAGGCACGCTAGGAAAGAAAGCAAAGATATGTATGGACGGGCATTCTTTCACTAAAGCACACTATACAGTTCTGCAAAGTTCCACCTTGGTGGCTCCATATATCGAGGTACACAAAAATATCGTATGCTCCAACTACCCGGTGCAGTCTGACTCTTGGATTAGAGATGAAGACATAAAGACTTTTGGCGGTTGGTTGCAGACGCATCTCATGAATGACACCACTGTTGGAGATCAGTTGTACTTGTTGGACAGGTCTCCATCCTCAACTATATTGACTTTCCAAAGGGTACGAGATAAATTGGAATATATTTTACATGCACGCCCAAGATAAAAGGAGCACAAACCAAAATAGTGGTGTACGATTTGATGCATCAGATGACAATGGGCATAAGGACACATATTATGGTTACACAGAGGACATATGGGAACTTGACTATGGTCCTAATTTCAAGGTCCCATTGTTTCGATGCAAATGGGTCAAGATGATAGGAGGCGGGGTAACAGTAAACCAACAGACGGAATGACAACAGTGGATCACAATAATCTTGCATACGGAGATGAACCATTCGTACTTGCCAATGATGTGGCTCAAGTTTTCTATGTGAAGGACATATCTACTAGAGCGAGAAAAAGGAAAGATAAGCAAAAGAATACAATATTATACGATGAGCCAAGCGCCACATAGTTCTTTCAGGGAAAAGAAACATGGTGGGAGTTGAGGACAGGACAGACATGTTAGAAGATTATAACAAATTTTATGAAATTCCTCCATTCAAAGTGAAAACTGACCCAAGCATACCGCTAAATAAGAAGGATGCTCCATGGCTACGGACTAGAAGAGAACCAAAACATTAGATGTGGATGTTGGTGATGTAATAAGTATTAAACCTTTTGTGAATTAACCCTATTTTTTTACAATTTCTGAGATTACTGAAGGCAGGTAGAAAAAAAGAGCATTTGATCACTTGAGAGAACTCACAAGAATACAACAACATCTTCATATTTAGTCCTGGTCCAGCCATAAACCGGGACTAGCTAACACTCAAGACATTTATTAATATTAAAAAACCAGAACTACGGAATCAGGACTAAAGCCGCCCCCTTTAGTCATAATCATTCCTAGTCCTATAGTACGCAGCTTCAGGGTCTTCTTCGTCATCGTTGTCGTGGCTATGCGCACACGACTGGATCATTAGCCCAGCCATGGCATATACCGGGGTCACCTGCCACTCCGGCCCTCGGATTCACGGCGGGCGAGGGAGGGGTCTCCTAGATTACTATGCCGCTACTGCCTTCCTTCTTGTGGCTCTGCGGAGGGATAGGTGGGCACCGCAGGCGAGGATGGTCTCCCCTGGTGATGTAGCGCATCACGCTGATGATAGTACGGTTCGCCCACCATAGACGGCGGCCGGCTTTGTTGTGGTTCACCGGGGGCGGGCCGTCACCCTCGTACCCGGCAAGCTCCCTTTCTTGCCGGTTAGTGAAGAAGGCATTCCAGGTGTCGTAGTTGTCGGGATCCCACTAGGGATCCATCCGCTACTCCAGCGCGAGCTCGAGGTAGAAGTGGTTCGTGATGTCCGCCTGCCGGGCGGAACCTTCAGGCACAGGAGGGACAGGAACCCCTCCAGCGCTTAGCATCCAGCCGGCGGGCGGCCATTAGCCCGACGGGCATGGGTACCTGGAAGTGCACAATGCCTCGGCCTCCTCGAGGGTCAAAATGGCCCAGTAGGCGTTGTCCATTGTTCTGAGAGCAGAAGGTGTGGATGTGTGGATTGCCATGGCGCGGTCGGCCTATATATAGATGGAAAGACTGGGAAAAAAAGGCGGGAAGCAGTGGGAAATGGCGGGAAATATCTTTAGTCCCGGTTAGTGGCTACAACCGAGACTAAAAGCTTCGTTCAGAGGAAAACAGCAAGAAAACTTGGCAGGAAGCGGTGGGAAATGGCGGGAAATATATTTAGTCTCGGTTAGTGGCTACAACCGGGACTAAAAGCTCCGGTCACAGGGAAAGTGCGGGAAAACTCTAAACTCTAAATTATTTCCAAAAGTGTATATACCTCCTCTTTCTAACCTTGAAATTTCCGTAAAATAATATGACCTTTTGTTAAGGTTTTGAGAATGAAAATAATGAGAACCCTACAGTCTAAGTCAATAAAGGAAATTATCCTCCTACTACCTCCTTTACGGTTTATAAGACAAATACGTATTTCAAAAAAAAAAAAATTGGCCATAAATTTGATCAACAAAATATAATCTATATTTAACAAAAAAATATATTATTATATTCTTATTTAAAATACGCTTCCAGTGGTACAATTTTTATAATATATGATTTATATATTATTGATCAAATTTATGATTAAACTATTTTTTTAAAATACGTATTTACCTTATAAACCGGAATGGAGGGACTTTTTGTCTGGTTGAGTTGTTGAAGTAGGCCAAGGTGTAGTATTCCCTGCAAGAGTCCGCTTTGCCCTAATTATTGCTGATATCTTGACCATTCTATTCGGATAGCCGCAAGAATTGCATGGACGGATTAAAAAAAATCCTCGTGAAATCTATCGAATGGAATCGTATTAGTGCACCAGTAAAAGGTATTGTAAAACTTGCTTTGCTGATATGGTTGCCATTCTATTTGGATAGCCGCAAGAATTACGTACCTGGATGGATCTAAAAAATCCTCAACACGAGCCGACGTCGTGAAATTATCCGTAAGAAAAGATAACAGGTAGCCTACCATTGGCGCGTGAGATCCCAAGGCTGAAATTTGCTGACGGAGACTCGTAGATCGTCCTATATGCATCTAGTCTAGCACAATTCTACATACGATTGGATCCATATGCATGCACGATTCACATCACATGACCGGCCGTGTCCTATCATCACTGAAACGGCCGCAATTAATGCTTGGTTTGCCACCACGTACACTTGCTAGCTAGCTGCCATGCAGAGCACTCTGCCCTTTCCTGTTTTCCCACTGACTGGCTTGTCGTTTTGTACGCCACGTGTGTACACACATTATATCACTGCTTTCTTGTTCTCACTAAAATCTAAAATTTACTCCCACCCATAATAGTTGATCTATATTCTATGTATCTACGCATATTTTAATACAAGATACATTTAAATTTAGATAAATTTGAGTCAACTAATATGGGACGAAACGAGTACCTCCATTACAAGGCATAAGCATACGGATATTTCAAGATTTTTCTCTGGTCAAGAATTGGCCTAGGTATATGAGAATTATTTGATAAAATCTTGAAATCATTGTTTTAAATGAAGGTGATAGTATCCGGCCTCTTAATTATGCACACAGTTCTTTACTTATTGTTTAACATAGCCTTAGAAAGAAAATACGAAGGTCAACCCAAAACCACCATGAATGACAACTACCGTAACACCTGCAAACTTGATGAAAGGGTGGCCATGTCGGGGCCATTGCCCTTACGTGTCACACATACACGCTTCATCATAAAACCGAGGCCTCGACCAACCGCTCAACGATAAGCCAGGATCACAATCCGGTCCGGTACTTCCTCATCGTGCACCAGCGCAAACACTAAAATTTGTCGCCCTATCTTCCACCGAACCATCTTTTAGACATGGATCAGAGCATTGACTTTGCAAGGCCTTCCATCGGCCAGTGGCGGCGCTAGGAAATAGAGGCTGGGTATTCATTGTAATTTCTTTTTGTCTCAATGTAATATATCTTTATTATATATTACTAAAAAGGATAAATTGTTTTGTTTCCAAAGTGTTTCGCTCGTTTGTTTCGCCCGTCTCAATGCTTCAACCCAGTAAGGAGAAAAATCTGGGAGCCGCATGGTGACCGCCGATCCATCTGCTTCCTCTTCATCTCCCAAAACCCCGCATTCATGTTCTGTATTCAGTCGTGCCGCTGTTATGTATGCGGTGCTAGCAATAGCACCAATTGTAGATTGCTCTCGGGGTGAATAGAGAAAGTAGTAGAATGTGCAACAATCTAATTCGGCGTTGATGTTTTATCTGTCTTTTTTTTGTTTTTATGCTTTCTCCAAAAACGTACAATGCTACTACTTCTTGCACCACTCTTCTTTTTCATCTATATTACTTGTCGATCCTAAAATAAGTGACTCGGACCTTTTTAAATTTTTATATGTATCTACACACCAAAACATGTCTATATACGTGTGTATCTAGATAAAATTGAATCAATTATTTTAGGTTGGGTAAAAGAAAATAATACTCCTTCAGACCCATATTAGTTTACTTGGACTTGTCTAGATTTAGATGTATCTAGACATGCTCAAATCTAGATAAATTTGAGTCAACTAATATGAGCAGAAGGAAATAATAAATTAAAATTTTGCATCACATCCAATCTACAGACTAGGGACCAAATTAATTAGATCTACGCACACCTCTTGGTTGGCCTAACTAATGTATGTACAAAAGAAATTGCACTAAATCTTGGGTATTCACATATATACATGTGCATACCCCTGGCGCCGTCCATGCCATCGGCGTCGCCATACACCATACAACGCCACCCCCCGTGCTTGTTCATCACTATGCGCCCGTCGCCGAGACCCCGTGATGGGGCTTAGTAGTAGAGCTTCGTTGGGAGACCCCAAGAGAAAGGTATAATGAGCACAACAACAAGTTTTCTCTCAGTTATGAAATCAAGGTTAACGAATCAGTAGGAGCAAGAAAACAACTCCAAGGTGTTGCTAGCAACTTGGAATCCTGCACAACACAAACTCAAGACTTTGCCCAACTTACAGTGAGATTGTCAATCTCACTGGTTTGCTGAAAACAAAGGATTAAACATATGGTGTGGAAGGTAATGGTTGCTTGCAGAAAATAAACAGTAACAACATATGATGTAACAATGGTAAAGATTGAACCGGGGTCCACAGTTCACTAGAGGTGTTCTTCTTAAGATAAATAATATAACATGCTGGGTAAATAAATTACAGCGGGGCAATTGATAGGACTGAGCAAGGCATAACAATGCAATACTAGACATTCATGATCCTATGATATTTGATTGGGCATTACAACAATATACATAGACCGCCATCCAACTATATCTATGACTAGTAATCTACCTTCAGGTTATCATCCGAACCCCTCCAGTATTAAGTTGCAAGAAACGGATATCTTCATTAAGAAATGTGTGTGAAGTAAACAATACAATTGTTCCATGAACAAAGAGATTGTTGGCAACAACACATCTACAACCTTAGAGATTTTTGTCACTTCCCCAGATTCAATAGAGGCATGAACCCACTATCAAGCATAAATATTCCCTCTTGGAGTCACTAGCATCTAGTTGGCCAAGATAGCTACTAGAAACGGAGAGCATGCAAGATCTCAAACAACACAGACATGATACAATCAATAATCAATAAGACATGATAGAATCAATAATCAATTTGACATAATAATCTTAATATCCATCGGATCCCCACAAACACAACATGTATGATTACAAATAGATGATCTTGATCATGAACGGAGCTCACAAGGTCTAAACATGATAGCACAAAGGGGGAGAAACAACCATCTAGCTACTGTATGGATCCATAGTCTAAGGGTGAACTACTCACGCATCATACCAGAGGCTGGCATGGTGATGAAGAAGGCCTTCGGAATGATCTCTCCCCTCCGGCAGGATGCCGGGAAGAGCTTCAGACCCCTCCCCCCCCCCAATCTATGGACGATGGTGGTGGCGGCTACGGACTATTTCGTGGAGATTTGATCGGGTACTTAGAGTTTTGGCATCCGATGGTTTATATAGGCGAAGAGGCGAGGCAGGAGGGCGGCCAGGGGGCCCACACCCTTCACAGGCGCGGCGCAGGGTGGGCCCGCACGTGGGAGGGTGCGGCCACACTGTTGCTCCCCTCCGGTCGCCCTTTGGTCTCTGTGTTATCCTCGATGAAATATTGACTTTGGCTTTTGTCCCATCAAATTCCGAGAATATTTCCTTACTAGCTTTTCTGAAACCAAAAACAGCAGAAAACAGGCAACTGGCACCGCGACATCTTATTAATAGGTTAGTCCCAGAAAATGTATAAAAATACCTAAAAGTGTAGACAAATCATAGCAAAGTGGATACTAAACAAGCATGGAATATAAAAAATTATAGATACGTTTACAACGTATCAAGCATCCCCAAGCTTAACTCCTGCTCGTCGTCGAGTAGGTAAATGATAAAAAAGAGTAATTTTTGAGGTGACATGCATCATCACAATCTAGATCAAACCATTTATAAGCATTGAAAGCTGGGATCAAAATACTCTAAACATGAGCATGAAATATGAAGTTCTAACAATAATACATAGTAACTATGTTGCAACATGAGAGGATACAAACAAAGATTCATGAATAACAATGCATTAAAAGACGTTTGTTTGTTTCACATATAGAAAACATAGCATAGTGACATTCAGCTTGTCCCTCATGGAGTAGCAAAACATAAATGCATAGGACACCTTCAAAGTTTATAAGGGTGACTAGATACAAATAGTTCAAGAACAAGCAATATCAACATTATGAATCAGTCAATAAGTTTTGGGACAATGCATATAGAACTAAGAATGACAACCATGCTCTCTTAATTGGTGCATAAGGATAGAAGGTGGAGACTCAATATAAAAGTGGAAGAAAGATCTTTCATAAAGGAAAGCAGGGATTTCAAGTTTCATAAAGAGCTTCCAAAAATTATGATACTTGTTAGCTTTCAGCTCTCATTTCCCCTATCATAAGCATCTTGAAGTGATTAAGGTTAAGGTGAACAAAGTATGGAGTATATGCTTGACAAAGTATAAGTTGGCAATCTTATGTCCCTTGAGTATGAGAGCCGTTCCACATGCTACTCAACTTTAGTCACGGTAAGTGTAACATCCCAAAAATAATAAGCTTGGATCATCAAACACTAATCATCAAAATTTAGAGTTAACAAAAACTTTGCTAAATAAAATTATGAAGGCATGCATATGTGTATGCATGGATTTTGAAATTCTTTTGAACCACCTTGTTTGTTTGTTTCATTGCTTGTAAAATGTTTCTTAGGTGAAATAAACATCATCTAAAACATTTCCCACACTTTTCATAAAGACAAGTAAATCAAAACAAATATATTAAGGGAATGGTCATTTTGACCAATTTAACTCCCATGCCTACTTTGTCTGTCTCAAACTTTCAAAACCTAACAGAAACTTTTCTGGATCTTTGCACCCCTTGAATGTACTCATAACAAAGTATCAAGGCCCACTTTGTGATCATCCAGAAACTTTCAAATGCATAGTTTAAATGGCAATTCAAAATTGAATCTATATCATATGGGAAGATCCCACTTTTTCAAAAACCACTCAAACAAGCTCAACTTTCAAAACCCAAGCATCTATAGACTCACCAGCACCAACCTAGCACACCCACTAAAAATCTTTTCAAAATTCAAAACTTGAGTTATTGCGGCCATTTCATCAAACAGGTTGTAGACACAAATCAAACAAAATCTAAACACTATAGTGAGCAGTTTTTTGAGCCTAACTTGTTCCCTCTTTAGCTCACAACCATCTCAGTAGATCATCTAGCAAGCTAAACTAAGCACTAGCACCACTGTAAGCTTGGCATTGTCATCAATGGTGAACAGCCGAAGCTAACCATGCCACCCCAGTGGAGACAGCAAGCTAGGAAGATAAACAAGCCTAGCCAGCATGTCTGGGAACAAGCCAACACCCCACCGCCACTCCCTGTCCACCGCTCGAATGCTGCCAGCCACTGGACCACACGCACGAACCATGCCAACCTCGCCAGCAACCATGCCGAGAGCACGCCCCGTGCGCCACGCTCGACCGACGCCCACAGACCGTGCGCCGCCCTTGCCGCGTGCATACTTGATCACCACCGTCCCAGCAGACACGCTCGTTCGCCGCCGCACGGACCATGGGCGTTGTGCGCCATTAAAATCTCCGTCGGGCACGCGCAGAGCACCGCCGCGTTCCGACCAAGCCGCACCGCCCCACGCCTTGAAACCATATCGTTGAGCATCGCCAGGGAGCACCTCACCGTCCCCTACCTTCGCCCATGCCGATAGCCGTCTGTACCACCGCCCCCGACGAGCTCACCATGCGCCCCGTCGGTCCCCTCGCTCGACTATAAATAGAGGCCACCCCCAGTCGAATTCTTCACACCATTCTACTCCCCTCTCCTCACTGATCGTGCCACACCGTTCCCGGAGCAAGGCGAGCACCACCTCGTCGGAATTTCACAGGAGCCCGTCGCTTCTGGATAAGAAGGGGGCCAGCAATTGGAGCCGCCCCAGGAGAAGCCACCGGTACCAGGAGATTCGTCGTCGTCGACTTCGTCGTTCGCCCGCCTCGTCGACCCTCGCCAGCACCCCGGTGAGCCCCCAGCGACCCCCACCTGCCGCGCTAGGTTTCTGTCTCGCCGGCTTTGCTCAACGTCGACGATGACTCCCAGCCGTTGGATTAGAATCAGATCGAACGACCCACCGCGCCCCATACCGCTTCGCACCCCCCTGTGTCACTGACGAGTGGGGACACCCACTTAAACAGCCCGCGGGAGCGCTGCGATTAGCAGGCCGGCCCAGTAACTTTTCCCGCACAGCCCAGTTATTCAAATTAGACCTTTTTCTTTTTAATTCAAACACACTTCTGTACCCATTTTCAAAAATCAACCCAGGTCAATTCAGTGCACCAATTTGAATGAAACCAATTTTGTTGGAAAGGTCTGTGAATGCTGAATCCAAGCCCATTGGATTCAAGTCATTTGGATTTGTAGATCATCCTTGGTAAAAATAACAAGGCAGAAGCTTTTCTGCATTCAAACATTTTTCAAAGTTAAACCATAATAGCTTTTGAGTTGATTCCAACTCTCAAAAATCACATTTAACTATACCTTTCAAAATATATAAAAATAGATAGGGTTACTTACAGAAATATTGTTCAAGTAATAAAAGAATACTACATAGGCATTTCTAGCCATTCTAATTAATTAAAATAAAAGGGTAAAACCTTATTAAATTGTGACACCATTTTAAATCACAATCCCATGAACTAAAATATGTGGTGATGACATGTGTCAACATGATCCCATTTTTGGTTTGGAGAATATTAAATCTTAAGTAGTTTTTTAATGAGTAGAAATTACTTTTCTAAAAATAAAAAGAATTAAACCAAACCCAAATCTTGTAATGTTAGTGATGATGCTAGATCATCTATAGGACCCTTGTGTGTGATGATTGCCAGTAGTTAAGTATTGCTTGGTGATTGTGTACATCATATTTATTTATAGACGCTAGTACCGACCAAGGATACGAGGAGGAAGGAGGATTCTACAAAGAAGAAGCCGAGGAGAACTTCAACCACAGCTCTGCACAAGGAAATATAACACTTGCAAGATACTCTACTTTAGCAAGCCAGTAACCTTGCAAGCTGATACTATACCTAATCAAGCTTATACTTGCATTTATGCAAGCAAATACTTGCTTGTTATCATGCCAACTATATGCCTTAAGCATATGTTATCATACCCACTTGATAAACCAATCCTAGTTTTGCTTACAAGGTTCTTACTTTATTTCTTTATCAAAGCTCTTACATAGATTTTACCTAAGTGAATGGTAGATACTAGAAAGATATGTGAAGGTTGCATAAAGAGCATAAAATTTGGCCTAAACTAGATAATCTTGATGTCATCCCAAGGCATGAGATTGAGCTTAGTTGAAACTCCACTAGTTTACCACCCCTCATTAGTACTCACCCCCCCCCCCCCACTTGTAGATGCTAGTGCTAAGCATAAAACTTGATCAACTTTAGATGGGAATACTTGGTGGAAAAATGGTTATGAAAACCTTGGAATGATGGATTATTCTATTGAAATGTTTTGGACATGTGTTTCCGAACACCGGATGATTTTGGTGATGACAATGTTGAGGCATGAGCCTTAGCCCTTTATAAAACTGATGGTTGTCTGGATGCGATACCATTCCAATTTTATCGTACAACCACAATACCCGAAGATTGAGTAGGGCTTGACTGGAAACTTATATACCTTAGTATTAGTTCCCTCACGGCCAAGGTCTGAGCTGAGGCTACCTTGTGAATATTGTCCACCTGTGCGACCCAAGATGACAGTTGGTCATGGTTGGGAGGCCAAACTCACAGGAGAGGTGCTTATACTAGGGCGTGTAATTGAAAGGTTAGGATTGATTATCCGCATACTGAGTATGGTGAATTCAGGATTTGTTCCTGACGGATGTATCGAATGTTGTGGTGAAAGTGTACAATCTCTGCAGAGTGTCAAACTATTCGAATAGCCGCGTCCGCGGTTATGGACAGTTGGAGTGGCCATACTATTCCCCCGTCAGACTTTTCAAAATGACTTGTGAAATGAAGTGAGACTTTGACTTGACCACAACAGGGTTGTGATATGAAATACAAGTTACCCTTTAGGTGTTATAAAACTTCAACTAGTATTAGTGCTTTCATAAAAAGTAGTAGAGATAAATCTGGCCTTTGCAAAACAACCCTAGAGCCTAGTGTCCTATTATCCAAAAACCCCTTTACCTGCTAGTACTAGTTTGCGAGTACTTAAAGAGTACTCATGGCTTTGTCCCTGGCTATTCCCATGGCCAGACTATGAAGAGGAGTACCTGGAAGATGGACCCCAGGAAGGTTACGACAACTAGGATCATCTCCCATCGTCAGCATTGCCTGTGACCCCAAAGATGGAGCTTCGCCGATGCTACCGTTATTATTACGTATTCCACTGCTTGATGTTGTATTAAGAACTGGATCATGAGATCCTTATTTGTGTAAGACCTTATGTACGGTTGTAATGGATGATGTAGTGTGGTATCCAATTCTGTTATGTCTCGCAAAAATGGTAATCCTGGGATTGCGATGTATGGCATAACAGGCATCTGGGATTAAAAACCCAGGTGTTGACAGTAAGTTTCTTGTCATACTAAGTATATGTGTATCATAAAGAACCACCAACGAGGTACCCCTTTCCCCATGATACATGAGCTATCCCATATCAAAATGACAAGGCAACATACAATGAGCATCTCAGTGATCTTTTTATTTGCTATTTGCATAGGATTTTATTGAGGATGCTTCACAGATTGCTCACTATGGTTATGCTGCAAGTTTCCATTATGATTAGTCATGGCTTAGGCTAGCAGCCTATACGTTTCTCTAACACATAAACATAAATCCACGGTCTTACAAGCTCCCCTTTTATTTCACACTGCCGACATCCATAAACAAAAGAGCATGATATTAACTGGGTAGATATTTACAGGTGTTGAAAGTGTTCCCCGTGACAGCATGGTTCTGCTAATTCCCGACTTATAAGTGCAAGCATATACAACATAGATGACACAATGGCTCAAGTTTATTAGGGTCAAGAAAAATAAAGTGTGCCATCAAGTTTGTGAGAGCTTTAATCACTAATTTTCACATAACAAGTTTAATTTAGAAGATAGATAAAACAAGAATATACTTGGAATGGTGTAACACACCATGCATAGGAATTTATAGTGGAAACTTTGGAATAACTTGGTTTCTTGGGAGTTGGATGCATGAGTAGATCTTACTCAATACAAGTGGAGGCTAGCAAAAGACTGGGAGCGACCAACTAAGAGAGCAATAATGGCCATAATCATGCAAAGCGACAAAACATTATCAATCAAAGCATAAAGTGATATCACAAGTCAAAACTAAATTATCATAGAGGCTAAGGTGAATGGTTCATAGTCATAACATGGTGTGAGCATGTGCCAAGTCAACCCAAACAAAGCATCAAAGGAGAATACCACAATAATATGCTTATGTATGCTAAAACAACGCATGATTCTTGCAAGGGACATTAAGCAATCTCAATTGTTTGGAACAAGTCATGCTACAGCAATAATCACTAAGAATAAGGTCAAAACAACATCTAGCATGACATGATAAAGTTTAAGCCATAGTCAAAACAAGATCCCTTTGTACCACTAAAAGCAAGAAACTTTCTACTCCTTTCCAACAACATTCAACTTATTTGAAACAACACAGCGAAAGCGGGAGTCCAACTACTTTATTCAAGAAAACTAAGCAAACGAAAACCAAAAACAAAAACTAAAACGCTTCAAGAACAACACAACGGTGCATGAAACAATAAAAACGAAGTGTCTAGAAAGACCTGAGATTTTTATTGATGAAGAAGGGGATGCCTTGGGCATCCCCAAGCTTTGACGCTTGTACCTCTAGAATATTTCTTGGGGTGACACGGGGTGGCATCCCTAAGCTTGAGCTTTTGTCCATTCTTCATCTCATTACATCATTCTTTCCTTACACCTGAAAATTTTCCTTCATACAAAACTTCACACAATCTTCATTAGCAACATTAGTGCATTCAAAAGTAATAAACCCTTGGGTTTAGTTTCAAAACAGCAAAAATTTCATTAAAAACACAAGCTACTATAGAAATTCCTTCAAAAAGCTCAATTTACCTAAGAGAACCCAAAAATAAATCGATAAAGAGGCAAAATGCAAATAATGACAGAAATCTGTCAAAACAGACCAGCAGGTAAAAACCGATTTGTTCGAAGACCTTCTGTTGCTCAAATCAAAAAGTGTTGAACTAACGAAAGTTAGATAACAAACTGGGGGATTTATTCAATAAATTACAGCTCAATCAGACATACAGAGAGTTTTCACCAATTTTTATAGTGAAGCACAAAAATCTGTTTCGGGACAACAACTTCCCCAAATCTAACTTCTCTCTCATTAGAGGTTATTCTTGGAAAAAAATCAAATAAAAAGGATAAGGAGAGGTTATTACAGAAGTAATAACTTCCAAGACTCAATAAAACTATTGGATTATTTCCTAAGAAGTACTTTTCTTTAACGCCTTTAAGTTAGGCTTGATAGTTTAAGAAGATGCTCTTATAAGAAATATGAATTGAAGTAAAAGAGAGCATCAAGAAGCAAATTCAAAACACATTTAATTTTAACCCAATTTCTATGCATAGGAATCTTGTAAGAAAATAAATCAAAGAAGCACATAGTAACAAGAATGGATAGATAAAATAAGAGCAACTTCAAAACTTTTAGCACATAGAGAGGTGTTTCAGTACCATGAAAACTTCTACAACCATATTTTCCTCTATCATAATAATTTTCAGTAGCTTCATGAATAAACTCAACAATATAACTATCACATATAGCATGCTTTTCATGACCTACAAACACATAATTTTTATCAAGCTCAAAAATAGCGCGTTTAAAACCTTCAAACCCACTTTTAACAATTTTATAACCAAATGAATGATCATTCAATATAGGACCATCATCTAGAGTTTTATCATAAACATTTTCTAAGAAAAATTATTTAGTACCATGTATTTCTAAGTTAGGCACAAATATAGGATTATCATAGATAACAGGAGTATAACTATTATCACAAGTTTTACCCATAACAGATATTTCAAAAGAATCCATAGGAACATAACATTCATTCTCCTTTGGTAAGCATGGGGGACAATCAAATAATGTATGGGATAAAGACTTACTCTCATTAGAGGGTATGCATGGGTAGATAATCCATTCTTCCTCCTTTTGTTCATCATCCTCTTTCTCTTTTTCATCTAATGAGCTTCCCGTTTCAGCAATTTCTTCTTCCATAAGCTCCCGCAAGGCATTAGTCTCTTCCATTTGTGGAAAGCATATATTAATATATTCAAGAATATAGCCATTTTATTCCTTGTAATTATCACGGCAAAATTTAATTATATCATAAACCTCATATTCATAAGGTGAATCATCAATATTTTCAAGCAAACTAGCAAGTTCAAATGCACGCTTCCAAGCAATAAATTTTTCAATTTGTTCCACATCATAAAATTCATAATTTCCTTTAACATAATAAGATATGGTAACATTATTATTATACTCATATTGAAAAGGGAGGTGTTTATACCTCCTACAGTAACAAAATTTATCACAGCAATAAGTAACATTATAAGTAGAGCACGTGTTTCTAGCAATGGTATTCAATTTATCAATTTGTTCCCATAAGTGTTTCCCGTTTTGTGACAACTGGTGTTCCTTATAATAATATTTTTATTCTTCTATGAACCCACCTTTCCAATAAGAACTAGTTTCAAAAAAACAACCATTGATAGAAAGCATGACAAAGCAAGGCAATAACAGACAAATAACTATAGTAGGAACTAATTATTTTTGTATTTTTTATAAGAAAAAGCAAACAAAATGAAACTAATATTTTTGTAATTTTTGATAAAAAGAAGCAAGAAAAACAAAAACAAAGTAAAGAGAAAGGTTGTGAAGGATTCCCCTTGTGAAGCCGTCCTTAACTCTCCGATAACGGCGCCAGAAATATCTTGATACGGCTCAATAGTAGAGCTTCATTGGGAGACCCCAAGAGGAAGGTATGATGAGCACAGCAGCAAGTTTTCCCTTAGTTATGAAACCAAGGTTATCGAAACAGTAGGAGCAAGGAAACAACTCCAAGGTGTTGCTAGCAACTTGGAATCCTGTACAACACAAACTCAAGACTTTGCCCCAACTTACAGTGAGGTTGTCAACCTCACTGGTTTGCTGAAAACAAAGGATTAAAAGTATGGTGTGGAAGGTAATGGTTGCTTGCAGAAAGTAAACAATAACAGTAGATGATGTAACAATGGTAAAGATTGGACCGGGGTCCACAGTTCACTAGAGGTGTTCTCCTTAAGATAAATAACATAACATGCTGGATAAACAAATTATAGCGGGGAAATTGGCAAGACTAAGCAAGGCATAACAATGAAATACTAGACATTCATGATCCTATGAGATTTAATTGGGCATTACAACAATATACATAGACCGCCATCCAACTGCATTTATGACTAGTAATCCACCTTCAAGTTATCATCCGAACCCCCTCCAGTATTAAGTTGCAAGAAACGAATAACTTCATTAAGAAATGTGTGTAAAGTAAACAATATAATTGTTCCATGAACAAAAGATTGTTGTTTTCTGCCTAGTGTCAACAACACATCTACAACCTTAGAGATTTCTGTCACTTCCCAAGATTAAATAGAGGCATGAACCCACTATCGAGCATAAATACTCCCTCTTGGAGTCACTAGCATCTACTTGGCCAAGATTGTTGGGGATATGCCCTAGAGGCAATAATAAATGTAGTTATTATTATATCTTTATGTTTATGATAAATGTTTACATTCATGCTATATTAGTATTAACAAGGAAACATTAATACTTGTGTGATTTGTAAAACTTAAATTGAAGTCCCTAGTAAAGCCTCTTTATAATACTAGCTTGTTGGTTAATAAATGATTGTGGTTTCCCTATCATGAACATTGAGATGTTATTAACAACAAGATCATATCGTTAGGAGAATGATATGGTGGACATACTCCTATAGATAAGCGTAACATAAAGATCAAGTCATTTTAATAGTTCAATTGCTATATGCTTTCTGATACATAGTAACCTAATTCCTTCGACCATGAGATCATGCATATCACCTTCACCGGAAGGATGCTTTGATGACATCAAACACCACAACATAACTAGGTGGCTATAAAGGTGGCATTGAGTGTTCGGAAAGTATTGGTTGAGACACATGGATCAAGAGTGGGATTTGTCCATCCATATGACGGATAGATATACTCTGGGCCCTCTCGGTGAAATGTCATCCAATTAGCTTGCAAGCATGTGACTGGCTCACAAGGGATCACATATCACGGGAACGAGAAAAAGAGTACTTATCAGTAACGAGGTTGAACTAGGTATGCAGAGATACCGACGATCATAACCTCGGATAAGTAAACTATCGTGAGACAAAGGGAAATTGGTATCGTATGTAAGTGGTTCATTCGATCGCAAAGTAATCGTAGAAATATGTGGGAGCCATATGAATTTCCAGATTCCTCTATTGGTTATTGTTCGGAGAAGTGTCTCGATCATGTCCGCATAATTCACGAACCGTAGGGAGACACACTTAAGGATTCGACGTTGTTTGAGTAGTTATGCAATGATGAGTAAGAGACCGAATGTTGTTCGGAGTCTCGGATGATATCCGGGATATCACGAGGAGATCCGGAATGGTCTGGAGAATAAGATTCATATAAGGGAAGTCCTGTTTCGGGGTTGGAGAATGGTTCCATGTTTTCATCGGGAATGTTCTAGAAGGTTCCGGAATGTCCGGCACTCCGAAGGGGAAGGGTACATGAATGTGTCATACCAAGTTGGAATGATTGCATCATGTACTAGGTGTCATCGCTGAACAAAATAAAGGGTTTAATCAAATCCTAGTTTGAAAAGTCAAACGCCAATTTGAAAAGTCAAATGGCTATTTTGGGAAGTGGAGGGGAAGGTGGAAACCGAGTTGGGGAGGAGTTCCTCCCCTCCACCGCCGACCCCCTTGGGAAACCGAGTTGGGGAGGGACTCCCCTCCCCTGGAGCGGCCCCTCCACCTATATAAGGAGGGGCAGGGCTACCCCTCCTAGCACCCAACACCTCCACCCTCAAACCCTAGCCCTAAGCCGCCGACCCTCCTGCAGCCGCCGCCGCCCTAGGGCAAGCCGCCGCCGCCTAGCTAACCCTAGCCGCCGGCCAAGCCTCCTCCTTGGTGTGTCTAAACCCTAGATCGCCGCGGAGCTCTCTCATAGTCCACCATACTCGCTTCGGCTTAAGGCGAAGCCCTGCGAGATCTGCCCTCTACTTCTGGTACCACGCCGTTGTGCTGCCAGAATCGCGAGGAGAGTGCTACAACCTCCACTGCTTGCTGGAACAAGGGAGAGGAAGGTCTTCATCGAGTACCGAACGTGTGACCGACTGCGGGAGCACTGCCGGAACGCAGCGCCGGAAGGATCGTCTACGCGATCTTGAGATCGGCAAGAGTACGACTACATCACCCACGAGAATCCGCTCTCGTTAAACACTTTGGAATCTTTGAGGGTGAGTTATTCCATCGACTCGTTGCTACAATCTAGTAGATAGATCTTGGCTTGTTTGTTTGTATGCGGTAGAATTTTTTTGTTTTCCATGCTACGAAACCCTACAGTGGTATCAGAGCCGTGTCTATATGTAGATCTGTTGCACGAGTAGAACACAATGGTCATTGTGGGCGTTGATGCTTTTATTATCGATTTCTTCTTGTGTACTTTGCATCTTGCGGGATGTTGGGATGAAGCGGCCCGGCCTAACCTTACATGACATCCTTCATGAGACTTGCTCCACGCTTGACATGCAACTTGTATTGCATAAGTGGCTTTGCGGGTGCCTGTTTCTCCCAGCATAGTTAAGATTCAATTTACAACGGGTGATTGTCAATACTAGTATCAATGTTGTGGTTCTTGTTCGTAAGTTAGAACGACACTTATTGAAAGCCCCAAACCACATAAAACATGCAAAGAAAGTAGAGGCGTCTAACTTTGTTTTGCAGGGGTGTGCTGTGATGTGATATGGCCATGATTGTGATTATATTTGATGTATGCAATGTTCCTTATTGTAAGTTGGCAACCGGCAGGAGCCATATGGTTGTCTTTAATTTTGTTAAGACCCGCGTGTCTATTCAAAGTAGTTGTAATAGTTGAAGCCGGTGGACGACAACCATGGAGAAGCGTCATTGACCTTGATGCAATGCCGGTGATGATGGAGATCATGTTCGTGCTTGAAGATGGAGATCGGAAGCACAAAGAAGAAAGGCCATATCATATCACATATTATGAATTGCATGTGATGTTAATCCTTTATGCATCTTGTATTTCTTATTTAACAACGGTAGCATTATAAGATGATCCCTCATGCACATGAATTTCAAGTCATAAAGTGTTCACCCTTAGTTAGCACCGTTGCTAAAGCTTGTTGTTTCGAAGCATCACGTGATGATCGGGTGTGTTAGATTCCGCAAGTGTATACAACGTGAGCAAGCCAGATTTGCTCATGCGGAAATTAAGGTTTGATCTTGACGATACTAGCATGTACAAACATGGTCTTGGAACACGGATCACCGAAAGGTAAAGCATGAATCATATAGTAGATATGATGAACATGTCGATTGTTCGCCATTGAAACTATATCAACTCTCGTGATGATCGGTGTTGATGTGGTGGATTTGGTTCGTGTGATCACTAAAACAATGTGAGGGATATTGTTTTGAGTGGGAGTTCACCTAGATTAATTTAGCTATTAATTAGAACTCAATTTATCATAAACTTAGTCTAAACTATTGCAAATATGTTGTAGATCAATGGCGGCCCCTACCATCAATTTTAATGCGTTCCTAGAGAAAGAAAAGTTGAAAAACAATGGAAGCAACTTCGCGGATTGGTTCTGCAATTTGAGGATTGTCCTCACAGCTGGTAATTTGACCTATGTGCTGGATGCACCGCTGGGTGACTCAGGGTGCAGGTGGGAGTGGGCTGCCCGCGGAGCCCACTACCCAAGCCCACATAAAATGCTATGCGGGACACCCGTGGGTAAACAAGAAAAATAGTGGGTTTCCGTGGGAAGCCCACGATCGAGCGTGAACATTAAAAAAGCTACTTCGATCCAAATTAATATTTTTACATTTGTCTAGATTCGAATATATCTAGTAATATTTAGTGCTAGATACATCCGAATCTAGCCAATATGAGTACATTAATTTGGATCGGAAGGAGTACGAATTTCTCAATCAAGCAAATATTATGTCTAGTAAAAAGAATAGCGAGTCACTCAAAAAGTGGAAAAAATAATTAATACATTGAAGTGCTAAATGTTGATTGCATTATATACTAAAATATTTTTATAAACATTATACAAGCAACAATTACAGTAACGTATTTGCGGGCATATGTGGGTATACGCGGGATAGTGGACACCCACATAAGTTTCGCGGGCTCTCGTGGGACACCCACTTAAATTGTGTGGGACTGTGCGGGCGTATGCGGGCTTCCCACGGACAGTCCCACCTGCACCCTTATGGGTGACCCACCTGCAGCTACTGCTACCGATGAAGTAAAGAATGTTTACCTCGCTCGGAAGACTCAGTACTCTACAGTTCAGTGTGCTATCTTGTATGGTTTAGAATCGGAGCTTCAGAAAAGGTTTGAGAATTCAGACCCACATGATATTGTCCGTGATCTCAAATTGATCTTTGAGACTCACACGGCGATTAAGAGCTATGAGGCTTCTGAAAAGTTCTTTAACTGCAAGATGGAAGAGGGCAGCTCCGTTAGTGAGCATGTGCTTAAGATGTCTGGGCACGCAAACAAACTTCAAAGCTTGGGTATAGTGATTCCTAATGCTTTGGGGATTTACCGTGTCCTCCAATCACTACCACCAAGTTACAAGAACTTTGTGATGAACTACAATATGCAAAACATGAACAAGTAGTTGCCAGAACTCTTTGCTATGTTGAAATCTGCAGAAGTGGAGATCAAGAAAGAGCACCAAGTGTTGATGGTCAATAAGACCACCAAATTCAAGAAAGGCAAGTCTAAGCAAAAGGGACACTTCAAGAAGGGTGGTAAGAAAGTTACCGCGCCGACGAAGAAGACCAAGGATGGACCTAAGCCTGATACTGAGTGCTTTTACTGCAAGGGAGAAGGTCATTGGAAGCGAAATTGCCCAAAGTACTTGGCGGATTTGAAGAACGGCAACATCAAGAAGAAAGGTATATCCGATATACATGTTATTGATGTGTATCTCACTAGTACTCGTAGTAGTGCCTAGGTATTTGATACTGGTTCGGTTGCTCATATTTGTAACTCGAAACAGGTGCTGCAGAATAAACGGAAGCTAGCGAAGAACGAGGTGACGATGCGCGTGGGAAACGGATCAAAGGTTGATGTGATCGCGGTCGGCACGCTACCCCTTCATCTACCATCGGGATTAGTTTTATACTTAAATAATTGTTATTTGGTGCCTGCGTTAAGCATGAACATTATATCGGGATCTTGTTTATTGCGAGACGGTTACTTGTTTAAGTCCGAGAATAATGGTTGTTCGATTTATATGAGTAATATATTTTATGCACATGCACCTTTGATAGATGGTCTATTCTTGTTGAATCTCGATAGTGAAAATACACATATTAATAACATTGAGACTAAACGTTTGAAATCGAGCGATAACTCGACCTATATGTCGCACTGTCGTCTTGGTCACATTGGAGTGAAGCGTATGAAGAAACTCCATTCCGATGGACTTCTTGAATCACTTGATTTCGAATCACTTGAAAGATGCGAAGCATGTCTGATGGGTAAAATGACTAAGACTCCATTTTCTGGTATGATGGAGCGAGCTACGGACTTATTGGAAATCATACATACCGATGTGCGTGGTCCAATGAGTGTAGCATCGCGCGGTGTTTATCGTTATGTTCTTACCTTCACGGATGACTTGAGTAGATACGGGTATATCTATTTCATGAAACATAAGTCCGAAACTTTCGAGAAGTTTAAGGAATTTCAAAGTGAGGTAGAGAATCAACGTAACAAGAAGATTAAATTTCTACGTTCTGATCGTGGAGGTGAATATCTAAGTTACGAGTTTGGCGAGCATTTGAAGAAATGCGGAATACTTTCACAATTGACACCGCCGGGAACACCACAGCGTAATGGTGTGTCCGAACGTCGTAATCGAACTCTCTTAGATATGGTTCGTTCTATGATGTCACTTACAGATTTACCGCTATCATTTTGGGGTTATGCATTAGAAACAACTGCATTCACTTTAAATAGGGCACCATCTAAATCCGTTGAAACGACACCGTATGAATTATGGTTTGGGAAGAAACCTAAATTGTCGTTCCTTAAAGTTTGGGGTTGCGAAGCCTATGTAAATAAGTTACAGCCGGACAAGCTTGAACCCAAAGCGGAAAAATGCGTCTTCATAGGATACCCGAAGGAAACTATTGGGTATACCTTCTATCATAGATCCGAAGACAAAATCTTCGTTGCCAAGAATGGATCCTTTCTAGAGAAGGAATTTCTCTCGAAAGAAGTGACTGGAAGGAAAGTAGAACTCGACGAGGTTGTCGAACCTTCTCTCGAACTTACGAGTAGCGCAGCACCAGAAGTAGTTCCTGTGACGCCTGCACCAATAAGAGAGGAAGCTAATGATGATGATCATGAAACTTCGGTTGTAGTTGCTACAGAGCCTCGCAGGTCAACGAGAACTCGTACCACTCCTGATTGGTATGATCCCGTTATGAGTGTCATGTTGGTGGACAACACCGACGACCCTGCGACATATGAGGAAGCGATGATGAGCCCAGATTCCAATAAATGGCAAGAAGCCATGAAATCCGAGATTGGATCCATGTACGAAAACCAAGTATGGACTTTGGTAGACTTACCAGATGGTCGAAAGGCTGTCGAGAACAAATGGATTTTCAAGAAGAAAACAGATGCTGATGGTAATGTTACTGTCTATAAAGCTCGACTTGTCGCAAAAGGGTTTCGACAAATTCAAGGAGTTGACTACGATGAGACTTTCTCACCTGTAGCGAAGCTAAAGTCTGTGAGGATTATGTTAGCAATCGCTGCATATTATGATTATGAGATATGGCAGATGGATGTCAAAACAGCATTCCTCAATGGAGACATTGATGAAGAGTTGTATATGATGCAACCCAAAGGTTTTGTCGATCCTAAAGATGCTAACAAGGTATGCAAACTTCAACGGTCCATCTATGGATTAAAGCAAGCATCCCGAAGTTGGAATCAACGTTTTGATAAGGTGATCAAAAGTTTTGGTTTTATACAAACTTATGGAGAAGCTTGTATTTACAAGAAAGTGAGTGGGAGCTCTGTAGCATTCTTAATACTATATGTAGATGACATATTGTTGATTGGGAATGATGTAGACCTTCTTAATAGTGTCAAGGAATAATTGAATAATAGTTTTTCAATGAAGGATCTTGGTGAAGCAGGTTACATATTAGGCATAAAGATTTATAGAGATAGATCAAGACGCCTAATATCATTGTCACAAAGTACATATTTGTACAAAGTTCTAAAGAGGTTTGGAATGGAAGATAGCAAGAAAGGGTTCTTGCCCATGTTACCCAATACGACCTTGAGTAAAACTCAAAGTCCGACAACGGCAGAAGATAGAGAAAGGATGAGTAAGACTCCCTATGCCTCCGCCATAGGATCTCTAATGTATGCCATGCTATGTACTAGACCCGACATTGCATATGCTGTTAGTTTAACTAGCAGATATCAAAGTGATCCAGGAGTGGATCATTGGACAGCGGTCAAAAACATCCTTAAGTACTTGAGAAGAACTAAGGATATGGTTCTTTCTTATGGAGGTGATGAACAGCTCGTTGTTAATGGTTACACCGATGCTAGTTGGAACACCGATCTGGATGATTCTAAATCACAATCTGGATACGTATTTACTTTGAATGGTGCAGCAGTTAGCTGGAGGAGTGCAAAGCCAAGTGTTGTGGCGAGATCTTCAACTGAATCGGAATACATGGCTGCTTCGGAGGCTTCACAAGAAGCGATATGGATGAAAGAGTTCATTACAGAGCTGGGTGTGGTTCCTAGTGCGCTGGACTCAATGTCTATCTACTGTGATAACATGGGCGCCATAGCCAATGCGCAAGAACCAAGGTCACACAAGAAGCTGAAGCATATCAAGCTACGTTTTCACGCTATTCGAGAACATGTCCAAGATGGGGACATAAAGATTTGCAAAGTACACACAGATCTGAATGTGGCGGATCCGTTGACTAAACCTCTCCCGAGGGCAAAACATGACCAACACCAAACTGCCATGGGTGTTCGGTATATTACCATGTAATCTAGATTAGATGACTCTAGTGCACGTGGGAGACTGTTGGAGATATGCCCTAGAGGCAATAATAAATGTAGTTATTATTATATCTTTGTGTTTATGATAAATGTTTGCATTCATGCTATAATAGTATTAACAAGGAAACATTAATACTTGTGTGATTTGTAAAACTTAAATTGAAGTCCCTAGTAAAGCCTCTTTATAATACTAGCTTGTTGGTTAATAAATGATTGTGGTTCCCCTATCATGAACATTGAGATGTTATTAACAACAAGATCATATCGTTAGGAGAATGATATGGTGAACATACTCCTATAGATAAGCGTAGCATAAAGATCAAGTCATTTTAATAGTTCAATTGCTATATGCTTTCTGATACATAGTAACATAATAACTTCGACCATGAGATCATGCATATCACCTTCACCGGAAGGATGCTTTGATGACATCAAACACCACACCGTAACTGGGTGGCTATAAAGGTGGCATTGAGTGTTCGGAAAGTATTGGTTGAGACACATGGATCAAGAGTGGGATTTATCCATCCATATGACGGATAGATATACTCTGGGCCCTCTCGGTGAAATGTCATCCAATTAGCTTGCAAGCATGTGACTGGCTCACAAGGGATCACATATCACGGGAACGAGAAAAGAGTACTTATCAGTAACGAGGTTGAACTAGGTATGCAGAGATACCGACGATCATAACCTCGGATAAGTAAACTATCGTGAGACAAAGGGAAATTGGTATCGTATGTAAGTGGTTCATTCGATCGCAAAGTAATCGTAGAAATATGTGGGAGCCATATGAATTTCCAGATTCCTCTATTGATTATTGTTCGGAGAAGTATCTCGATCATGTCCGCATAATTCACGAACCGTAGGAAGACACACTTAAGGATTCGACGTTGTTTGAGTAGTTATGCAATGATGAGTAAGAGACCGAATGTTGTTTGGAGTCTCGGATGGGATCCGGGATATCACGAGGAGATCCGGAATGGTCCGGAGAATAAGATTCATATAAGGAAAGTCCTGTTTCAGGGTTGGAGAATGGTTCCGGTGTTTTCATCGGGAATGTTCTAGAAGGTTCCGGAATGTCCGGCACTCCGAAGGGGAAGGGTACATGAATGTGTCATACCAAGTTGGAATGATTGCATCATGTACTAGGTGTCATCGCTGAACAAAATAAAGGGTTTAATCAAATCCTAGTTTGAAAAGTCAAACGCCAATTTGAAAAGTCAAACGGCTATTTTGGGAAGTGGAGGGGAAGGTGGAAACCGAGTTGGGGAGGAGTTCCTCCCCTCCACCACCGGCCCCCTTGGGAAACCGATTTGGGGAGGGACTCCCCTCCCCTGGAGCGGCCCCTCCACCTATATAAGGAGGGGCAGGGCTGCCCCTCCTAGCACCCAACACCTCCACCCGCAAACCCTAGCCCTAAGCCGCCGGCCCTCCTGCAGCCGCCACCGCCCTAGGGCAAGCCGCCGCCTAGCTAACCCTAGCCGTCGGCCAAGCCTTCTCCTTGGTGTGTCTAAACCCTAGATCGCCGAGGAGCTCTCTCATAGTCCACCATACTCGCTCCGGCTTAAGGCGAAGCCCTGCGAGATCTCCCCTCTACTTCCGGTACCACGCCGTTGTGCTGCCGGAATCGCGAGGAGAGTGCTATAACCTCCGCTGCCTGCTGGAACAAGGGAGAGGAAGGTCTTCGTCGAGTACCGAACGTGTGACCGACTGCGGGAGCGCTGCCGGAACGCAGCGCCGGAAGGATCGTCTACGCGATCTTGAGATCGGCAAAAGTACGACTACATCACCCACGAGAATCCGCTCTCGTTAAACACTTTGGAATCTTCGAGGGTGAGTTATTCCATCGACTCGTTGCTACAATCTAGTAGATAGATCTTGGCTTGTTTGTTTGTATGCGGTAGAATTTTTTTGTTTTCCATGCTACGAAACCCTACAAAGATAGCTAATAGAAACAGAGAGCATGCAAGATCTCAAACAACACACACATGATAGAATCAATAATCAATAAGACATGATAGAATCAATAATCAATCTGACATAGTAATCTTAATATCCATCGGATTCTCGCAAACACAATGTGTATGATTATAAATAGATGATCTTGATCATGAACGAAGCTCACAAGATCTAAACATGATAGCACAAAGGAGGATAAACAACCATCTAGCTACTGTATGGACCCATAGTCCAAGGATGAACTACTCACGCATCATACCGGAGGATGGAATGGTGATGAAGAAGGCCTCCGGGATGATCTCTCCCCTCCGGTAGGGTGCCGGGAAGAGCTTCAGATCCCCCGATCTAAGGACGATGGTGGCGGTGGCTATGGACTATTTCGTGGAGATCTGATCGAGTACTTAGGATTTTGGCATTGGGGGGTTTATATAGGCGAATAGGTGAGACAGCAGGGCGGCTAGGGGCCCACACCCTGCCCAAGTGCGGCCCAGGGTGGGCCCATGCGTGGGGGGGTGCGGCCATCATGTGGCTCCCCTCCTATCGCCCGTCGGTCTCTGTGTACTCCTCGGTGAAATATTGACTTTGGCTTTTCTTCCGTCTAATTCCGAGAATATTTCCTTACTAGCTTTTTGGAAACAAAAAAAAGCAGAAAACAGACAACTGGAACTGCGGCATCTTGTTAATAGGTTAGTTCCAGAAAATGTATAAAAATACCTCAAAGTGTAGACAAAGTATAGCAAAGTGGATACTAAACAAGCATGGAACATCAAAAATTATAGATACGTTTACGACGTATCACCCCGCAGCGTCGCGCCACCAGTACCCGCCACCATCAAAGTAGTAGATGAAAATGCCGCTCCACCATCTGACCCCCTCCAGGCATCTCGAGCTCCAGAACGATGCCCTCAAGTGGGTGAACGACACCAAAAGTGTCGCAATCATCCGATCCAGGAATAAACCAGATCCAGGGTTTCCCATGAAACCTTATGCATGAGGCGGGACTCACGACAATGACGCCTCCATAAGGCAATGACGTCCAAGGATGCCGTGATCGTTGCTGATCGCATCGGAGCCCAGCTCACGCCGCCAACTGCCTCGCCTCACCATCAACCTACACACCACAGGTAGGGGTAAATCCGCAAGAGGGGAAAGTCGCCATCAAACCAACCGTCGTCGATCTGTCTGGAGAAGATCACATCGTCCTCTGCTCCATCGTTGGAGTGGTTGCACCATGACACCCGGTAATGACCATGGCCATGCCTAGCTCGTCATGGCCGGACAATGTCGATGTGAGGGTGGCCCAGTCGGCGGCTACGTTGTAGTAGCAAAGCTAGGGCAAGGTCGACGAGAGGGAGTGGGCGAGGTTAGGAAAATGATTGGGGAGGAGGGATTGGGAGTAGAAAGTCCCGCGTGAGTGGACTGGTGTGGGTAGAGTCGTGCATGGACAGTTTCATCTCATACGGTCTTCTACTCTGCCTAAGCCCTTTGTGTGTTTAGGACGATGCGGGATGGTGCGGGGCAATGCGCTCTAACATCACAAACATATAGGCATTTTAAATGGTATGCGATCTAATCGATCCACACCATTTTTACCTTCTGTCACCGATGAGGGGTCTTACTAGCGCGCTGCAGTGTGGTTAGTGCTATTTTTAGGGGATGTTAGTGCTTTTCTGTTGTTAGATTTTAGTTTCTGCAAATGTGAAAGTGGACTAAGAAGGCCTCATGGTCCTTTCAGCCCCTGCGGTCCATATATTGGATACTACATATTGGGCCGTACATGGTAGAACCGGCTCTGTAAATGTCCCTCTCACTCCCAATAACCTCGCTACCTGTTGATGTTGTGATTCTTTCTAAAAAACACATCATAGTTCATAGTCTTATCTGATACATATAGAAGGCATTACATTCCATGTAAAAAAGTATCATAGCTCATAGTTTTGTCTGATTACATATAGAAGAGATTAAGCTAGCTCTGCAGATACAATAATTCCAATTTAACAGATACATATATGTGTAGCTACATTGGCGGTGATAATTAAGTAGAGATACTCATGCATCTCAATGCTGGAAATTTTAGTCTCGGTCATTTTGTGGCACGCTTACGGAAGACCATGGTTGCACCGTCCACTGGCTTCGGGTGTGGAAGGTAATCGATCTCTGCCTCAGGATTCAGCAACTCCCATCTAAAAAATAAATAGATAATTTAATTGCTCATCCACAACATAATTCAGCAAATAAATACCGTACTGTTTTAGTCACAATGCAAAGTGGTGATTATGTCTCTTAAATTAGGTATCGTAATTCTTACTAGCTAAATAGGTAGTGCTTAATTAATTTTTCATTTGCAAAGAAATAATCTACTACATATGTATTGAAATCATATTGGCTATTAGGCCGATACTTATAATAGGTCTATGGATTAGTAATGTCTTGTTGTACTCACTCGTAACCAATGGTGAGATGATGAAGCATGATGGCGACCTGCAGCCTGGCAAGCATGTTGCCGGGGCAGATCCTGTTCCCTCCTCCGAATACCTGGTAAGTCCCTGGCTTGGCTGGTTCCTGCACCGTTCATTAAGAGTTCTCCATTAATCCTTGTTAGGTGATTCATGCGAACTTTAATGATTAGGTAGAAAATAGTATTAATAAACCATATATATTATACTTACATCCCATCTGTCGGGGTTGAAGGTGAGAGGATCCACGTAGTAGTTCGGGTCGGTGTGGAGTGATCTCACCAACACCAACACCTGCCAACCCTTCGGTATGGTATAACCGCCATACTCCACGTCCCTCTTTGCCACCCGGTGTGTCATCGGTGCGATGTTGGCCATCCGGATCGTCTCCTCTACTACCTTCGTCGTGTACTTCATCTTTGGGATGTCATCGTGCATTATAAAAGACGAGCCACCTTTGCTTTCACTCATTGCCACATTCTCCATCTGGCGATCACAAAAGATTAGTTAGCTGGGATGACTCGATTGCGTTATAGTATCTTAACAACATCAGTGGAGATAAAGGACTAAGAGGGGAAGATGAATGGTCTATGGGGCAATAAAGTTAAAACGACAATATAGAGAGAGGATAAGATGAAGGGTCAGGATTGAGAGGAGTGTGGAAGAGGAGCAGCTAGCGGGGAGTGGACCTAGGAAAACTGTCCCATTAGGGGCAGACTCTGGGCACATCAGCCTCGAACATCACAACATATAGTATGAACCAGCTAAGTCATGGTATCATATTAAAAAACCAGCATAATGGATATGCTCCCCATGCAAGCATGGTGAGCAGAGTGGTTGTATCCATTGTCCAACAAATCAAACTCTTGATTTGATGTGTGTATCTCACCAAACCAGAATATCCTTTTGGTGCGAAAATATATTCTCATCAACTACAAGATATTTGTGCGTGACTTTCTGTGTGTGTGTGCATGATCATATGTGTATATGCACGCTCGTGTGTCTGCACGCGTTTCACGTGTGTGTTGTTTCTACGACCTGATTTCGTGAATGTTATTAACTAAGTAGATGCCAAAGAGTTTGTTTGGCCTACATTAGTCAGATCACTATATGGATTTAATCAATATATAGATGTGGCTTACTCTGAGCTTTGCAAGGACGTCGGGGCATTTGGCGAGGTGGTATGTGGCCCACATGATGGCGCTGGCGGTAGACTCATAGCCAGCAACAACGACAGACACAATGTTGTCCACCACCTCGTCGTCGCTTAGCTTCTTCCCTTGCTCGTCCTCCAATTCCATAAACCCACTCATGGCATCGTCGTACTTTTTGGTCGTCATCTTCCTCGCCTCCAGCTCCTCCCGGAAGACCGCGTTCAGCTTCCGACGACACTTGCGAGCACCATGGCAAGCTGTTCCTGGAAAATCCAACGGGAATGCCCTGAGGCCCGCGACCAAGCTGGTAAACCACTGGTCCATCTTCACCGTAAGAGGGGATGGCTCCATGCTTATGAACATCCTGCAGATGTTCGCAAATGTCACCTGCCCACACATGAAAATTTTCATTGTCATTAATGTACGCCCAAATAACTATTTCTTCTATGAAACTAGTATCTTATTGATCTTTAAGTTCATTTGTTGATACGCTGTGTGCCTAGTACTTATGTGGGTACTCTTTGCTTGTATCATACTGATGCAAACTTTTCAAATTTAATGAGAAGTATATTAGGAAACAAGGAAACCATATTATCTATACAGTTAAATATGTCTAAAATATAACTCTTTTGCTTACTTTCTTGGCCTCATCAGAGACGACGATGGTGCCCATGTCGGCCCAAGAGTTGAGTGCCGCCACGATGCCTGGCTGCACGGCAGCGGCAATGGTTCGAAGCGCGCTCGGCCGGTTGATGGCGCCGAGGATGACCCCTCTAACCCTAGTGTGGTTTCCACCCTCAACGTTGACGACAGAGTTTAGCCCCACCAGCTCCGGCACAGGCCAGTGGATGCCGAAGGTGTCGCTGTCAGCCTGGAAGATGAACTTGTTGGTCGCCGGCATGCATGCCACGACGGTGGGAGACCCGAACAGGTGTGTCCGGTACATCCCCACTTTCTCGCTGCCATATGCGTGCCTCTTGGCCCCGATGAAGTCATCGGGACGGCGTGCGTGCTTGAAGTACCAGAGCAGGGAGAGCGTCTCGCCGAGGAACGGAAGGCCCATGTGGCCTGGCGGGAGGCGGCGTCTGGCCCCCTTTTCGCTGGCATGCTTGAGGTAGAATATGATGCGGTACCACACATCGGCGGCGTGCCAGAAGGCGAGGCAGATGAGAGGGGCGGCCCCCAGAAGCCACGTCCACGAGACCGCCATTGCAACCATATCAACGGATCACTGCTACTTACTCAGGAGTCACTGCTAGCTGGTGATGTTGCCTTGGAATTGGAGACAAGAGGATGTGGGAATATATATACACGTAGAGTGGATCCTGGGTGGGTTGATTCGTTCGTGTGTCCACGCGAGTGGGAACAAACCCACTCGCAAGTGGTGAAATTAAATTGGCTTCCTTTTATTTGGCGCATTTGTGATTACGTGCCAATTGATGCTTATACACAACCAGTAGTCTTTATATGATATGTGCCTATTTGTGTATACATGTGCCCATTGATGCCTCTTATGACTCTAAGGGCTGGCATCTCTAATTTTTATGCGGATAGAATCAAAGTTGCTAAAAAGATGTTGTACTACCTTTATACCGGTTTATTGGGCTAATACGGAGTTCAAGAAAAAAGTTTGACCATAAAATTGGTCAATAAAATATAAATTATATGTCGCAGAAATTATACCATTGGATTGGTATTTAAAATACCTTTCCGATGATATAGTTTTTTGTGACATATGATTCATATTTTGTTGATCAAATTTGTAATTAAACATTTTTTGTTTGGAAATGAGTATATATTAATATCGCGGAGATACCAATTACACCCGACCTCTGCAACAACGCATGCCCTAGCGGTCTTACATATGCACACAACCCAGAAAAAAGAAGAACTACAAAAAAAAAGTCGATCAATTTCTTGTAGCAGCGACATTAACACCACTAGCACAACACCAGAAGTCCATCTTCTCCAATAGCGACACCTTCAAGAAGGAAACAGTGCACAAGCGTCATCGTCGCCAGATCAAAAATCATAGGTTTTCATCCTGAAAAAATCATCACTCACAAAACAATATCTTTAACAAGGTCATTCCCAGACACAACCATTTAATGTCAGACCTTGGGTTTCACCCTCCAAGATAAGACTATAAACTTCTCCTGTGCTGCTGCCCCTACTTTCCGATGCCGCTTCCACAAGTCATGAATCACCAAGCCAATTCTACATCGCCACTAGAACTCGAACCACCATTGGTATTCCTCTGATCTCGGCTTCCATGACATTCACCGCAAACATAATTATTGAACTTCGTGTAAGCCTAATAAACTGGTATGGAGGGATTACTCCAAACTCGCAAATCAATTGCATGCTTTAACAAAATTTGATGCATGTATGTTAGGTATTTCTTGTGTCCACGCAAGTGGGAACAAACCTTAATTAGGCATACATGTGTGGTTAAATTAAATTCCCCTCTTATATGTATTATATATGTGCATTGATGCATACACAAGTGACCTTATATAATATTTGTGACTCGATTTAGTAGTGTCTGGCAACACTAGCTATTATTCCCGTTAGATGATGCCTCTTATGGCTCGCTGCTAAGTTCCAAAACCAATAATTAGTGATGCTTACTTAACTATGGGCATCTCTATTTTTTATGCTGATTGAATCAAACTTGCTAAAACGATTATGTACTCCAAACTTACAAGTCAAGTGCATGCATAATGATCGATGCTTTGACAAAACTCGATGTGCGTAAGATAATGGAAGTCCATTTCATGGGCAGCTATTTGGACTGATCATGGATAGTGGTGAAATTAAATTGGCTTCCTTTTATTTGGCGCATTTGTGATTACGTGCGTATTGATGCTTACACAACAAGTGGTCTTATATGAAATGATGATGCCTCTTATGACTCGCAGCTGAACTTCCAAAACCGGATGAGTGGCCAATGAAATGAATGATGCTTACTTAACTAAGTTCTAAGGGCATCTCTAATTTTTATGCTGATAGAATCAAACTTGCTAAACAGATGTGTGTAAATTGGCACATGCACAAGCATGTGCGTTCAGTATTTCTTGTGTCCATGCAAGTGGGAACAAAATTAAATTCGCTTCTTGTGATTGGCGTATATATGTGATTACACAAGTGATATGTGTATGTATATCTGTGACTCCATTTAGTAGTGTCTGGCTACGCTAGCTTGGTTATTCCCATCAGATGATGCCTCGTATGGCTCGCAGCTAAGTTCCAAAAGCAATTAGTGATGCTTACTTAACTATGGGACATCTCTAATTCTTATTGTGATTGAATCAAACTTTCTAAAACGACGTATGTACTCCAAACTGACAAGTCAAGCGCATGCATGATGATCGATGTGTGTAAGATAATGGAAGTCCATTTCACGGGCGGCTATTTTGGATTGATCATCGATTGTATTTGTAGGTTCAAGGTGTTCCAATCAAGACGAAGATGCCATGCAGCTGATTCTTGCTTCAATTGCTCCGAGTTGTCCGCCCAACGAGGGACCAATCATTTGGATCTCCACATTAAACATCTGCCGGCCGTCCTATTCATTTGGATCTCCATTATTCCTCCAACACGATCTTTCTCTTCCCATCGTAAAAGTCATAGTATGCTCAGCAATGTCATTGGACGACTGGCCGTTAGCGTTATTACTTTTGGTGTCAAAAAATAAAAGTTGGGTTATCACTGTGGCGCCCAGAGCACGCTCACACAATTAGGTGCAACAGAATCACACAATACATTGCACATATTATGCATGCCTCGCACTACTGATCAAAGACACACGAAATCCACATAATTAGCATTCTAAATTTGAATTTTGTATGGCTCTTTTCTTTTAGCATTCCAAACTTGTATTTTTTTGTTAGGAAACATGACCGTGTGCAGCACCTGGAGAAATTTTGGAGAGGTAATAGCACTACAAGTACAAGAAGTTGTCATCGGGGTGCACTTTCATACAAGTTGCAACTTGGGATGGACTAGTACAAGTTGTCATGCGGGTGGTAAGTACCCAAAGTAGCCCGAATCCTGCCATGGTTTGGATGACATTTCGCCGATTTTCCCTCGAAGTATAGCAATTGAACCCAACGTTTTTCGTACAGACAACTAAAATTAAATGACTAAATGGTCCTGCCAGAGGTGTGATTTCTGGAACCTGTGATTCACACCTGATCACTTCCCAAAGGTCCTGCCAGAGGTGTGATTTAGGAACAGGTGATCAAATGTCATATCACTCAACAGTTGCAGATCATACCGGTAAAAGAACTAGCTACCAACTTCAATGCTAGATCCAATGATGCAGTTGTACGAGCGCATTCAAGAAAGAACCATTGTGCACATCGAGCCTTGCAGGTGCCATGCAAGCACAAATCATATCCATTGACGAATTATCAATAATTTCGTACTTAGAACGATAACATGATATGCAATATTTTCCTTACCTTAAAAAGTAAAATTATTTAGCTAAAATAGAGCAAAAAGGAGTGTTTATAAATAGTACAATGGTTCAAATAACTAGCTTTTCCTTGTTTCATGCTATCAGATCGGAATCCTTGAACAACCAATAGCACTAATATTGCCCCCCTCCATGGTTCTAGTAAAACAATGATATTTGTCTACGAGTATGACATACCTCCTCTTCCTTGCCGCTGACCTCAAACTACCCCACCTCGTCGTCCATGTCATAGACCTCCTCGTTGTTGTCCTTGTCTTCTTGCCCCCTCTGCTTTGTCCTCCACAATCTTGTCGTAGACGGCCCCCGTCCTTGCTCTCTTTTCTTGTGTCCTCATCATACACCACTGCCTCATCGAACTCCCACAATAGCCGCCCCGCCCAATCAAACCAGATTTGGATGACGTCCTTCACAATGTTGTTGTTTCCCATGCTCATGGGCGCAGTGAACGTGGGTGGTGGGGCAACAAATCCCGGAGCATCAACGCACGGCTAAAGAAAAAGTGGTAATCAGTGGCCAAGATTGTCGACGCGTTGTGCAGGAGAAGGAGGCACCACCACCCATTACGAAAATAATTTAAACCCTTACAAATTCTCTTAATTTTCTGAAATGCCATCGTACCATAGATATGCTTGTCAAGGCTTCCGCCATGCACATACTCGAAAAAGAGTGCTCTGTTAATTTTTGCGGAAACTAGTTCACTGTTTGTGTCTACGTGCTTGTTTTGTAGCAGTAGCCAATTAACTGCATGATGTTTGGATACTGGACCTTCGTAAGGTTGTGGAACTCATTCTTGAGTTCCTTATCATCAATCCTTTGTATGTTATAAAGCTTCTTCACAATAATCTCTTCACCGTTATGCACTCCCTGCTAGTTAAAAAAACCCTTTTAGGATGGATCACGGGTTCATAGCTAGTGATACTACCATCCGAAAGTCATGCCATACCTCTTGTTAGGATGGAAGCACATGTTCATAACAATTAGGTGCAACGGAATCACACTATCTGTATTGCACATACTATGCATGCCTCGCACTACAGATCAAAGACACGAATCCACGGAATTAGCATTCTAAACTTGCAATTTTAGGGCTCCTTTTTTAGCATTCTAAACTTGCATTTTTACTATTTAGCATACATAAAAGACCCTACAAAGTAAATATAAAGGAAGTAATCCTTGCTCACTTGGTTTAGGGAGTGGATTTACAAGTCCAACACCTGCCTTCAAATCACGGGGTGAATTTTGATTCCTATATATTTTCAGTTACCAGGCTTGGTGCATAATCAAGATTAAAACATTGGCACTCATACTATTAATACGCTTGAGTCATAATCTAGATTAATCTGATACTCATACTATTAATTCTTCAGGACCAATCTTGGTGCATAGTCAAGATTAAAATCATGATACACGTACTATTAATTCTTGAGGACTAGATTTGGTGTGTAACCAAATTTTAGTACTCATGCTTAATACACCATCTGCATTCCTAGTAGGTGTGGAGGCTTGGGAAGTAAGATTATCCTGCATTTTTATGAGCCCAACGACACCTGAATTGTCCGGATCAGACAACACGGAAGGAAACCGAGAACTCTACCTAGAGCGCCCTTTTGTCGATCTCTCCTCTCATCGCCACCCGTCAAAGACCATGCTGCCAATAGCGGTAGCTGGTCTGTGTGTGGATCTGGGCGGTGATGATGGACCCCTCATTGAAAACCATCCCAGATGGTGGCGGCGGTAATGTGCATCTAGGAAGATGGCTTCTAGTTTCAGCACCCCTATGCTAGCTTCCTGGAGTGGGATCCATGCACAACTTTATTAGAATAAGTTCGTGAGCATCTCACATCGACCTCAATGAATTCTTGGTGATGAATATGTTTGCTAATTTCTTCCCGTCATGGTTGTTAGATTATATTGTTAGCCTTCTCTGATAAAACTTGTAATCCAAGTTAAAGTCCACAAATATGTCAAGTTCACCCTCTACATATGATCAGGACGGGCCGGTTCCCACAGAGTTGCGGCATGGACTCGGACTAGAATCATCAGTCTAAACAACATTCCTCCCATTAAAGATCATCCGAAAAGTTTATTTCTGCTTGGATCTATGGAGGCAATGCTACTATTTTCGTGTATACAGAAGTTGGGGTGTACAAGGTAAATTAATACACTACGGCGGAAGAAGATATGGAAGGGAGAACATTTCAATGCTTTGATTCCATACACGAGTTTCTACAATCCACTGAGGTATATGTCTATATCTTCTTTGTTTTGTGATTCAAGGCCAGCTCTTAAGTACTAGTACTAATTATATACCAGTTAGCTAGCTGAACAAACAAAGTACTCGCGATGTCTAACCAGATGGCATGTGTTTTTATTTGACGCTTATGTTTATGTGCTCGAGCAAACTTCCAGTCATATGTAACACTTACACCCAATTATTATGTTTTTTTTAAATGGGGAAACCCAATTATTGTGTATATGCCTACGTTTTCAATCAACTCATAGTATCATATCCTTTTTTTTGGATCACACTAACATAAAAATCTATGTTTGCGGAAAGGGTGAGAGCTTGTGATGAGGCTCACTGACAACATATGGTTGAATATGCTTAAAGGCAGTACACTACGGGAAACAGAAGATGACCAACATGGAGGCGAGAGAAGTTTTTTAATAATGAATTATGTTAGTATTTTGTAGCGTACCTGGTTTCGCTATAACAATGTTGCTTGTTTATGTTGCCTCGGAAAATCATGGTATAATCGTCAGGCTCATACAAGTCTCATGTGGAAAACTATTATGACTCTTTTAAAAAAGATTATCATGTATAGAGGGATGGCTGCGATAGCTATGTGTAATTTGGGAAATTATTGTAGGTGCCCAGAGCAGGCAACTATATGTAGTTTAGGGAATTAATCACAGAAAGCATGCACAAACACATGACACGTGAAAATTGTCTAAAACTTTTTTATCTTATTTCCTAGCATCAATGATGCACAAACACAGTTCAGTGGGATCGTGAAAATCCCTCTAGCTACATGAAAATCTCTCTAGACGTGAAAATCTCTCTAGCTACTACATGTTCAGTGGGATCGACGCATACAGTGTAGTTGCATTTCCAGGTGTGAGACATCATGGCCTTCTCGTCCAAGAAGCAAAGAACTTTGACCGGCATCTATAGCTTGCAAACAAAACAAAAAACTTTTACCGGGCAAACATGGTATTTTTTTTGCCAAATCTGCTCAAATCTAAAAAGTTCAACCGAATGTGACCCCTCTTAAAACTAATTCGGAATCTGACCTTTGGGGTCGGCGCCGTTTAAAATGGCGCCGAAGTTGTACATGTCGGCGCGCACACATCAGGAAACCGAACCGAAGGAGGTCGGCTCCATTTAAAACGGCGCCGACCTCCCTAGTTTGCCTTCCAGCTGCTTCATCTTGGCGTCGATATGTACAACTTCGGCGTCATTTTAAATGGTCAAATTTCGAATTAGTTTTAAGGAAGGGTTAGATTTGGTTGAACTTTTCATATTTGAACAGATTTGGCAAAAAATACGCAAACATGCATCTATCCATGTGTGGATCACATCTAGTTGGCCTGCCTCGCGGGCCATATGTAATACGCACAGTTAATACCATGCAAGCATAAATTATGTCCATCCACGAATTATCAAGAAAAATGGATTACACGTGTAACTTGCAGTGTACCTTCTAGGGTACGCATTTTGGATGAAGCCAGCTAGACATAGCAAAATCTGTAATTCTAGGCCTCTTATTTCAAGTCCAGGTGATAAATATGATCACACATTCCGTTACAAAAGCCGATTTAAACCCTCACAAATTCTCTTAATTTTTTAAAAATGCCTTCATATTATAAATATGCTTGTCAAGACTTTGACCCTGCACATACTCGAAGCAGAGTGCTCTATTTGTTTTTGCGGAAACTAGTTCTTTATTTATCTAGAGATGCATGTTTCATTGCAGTAGCCAATTAACCGCATGATGTTTGGATGCTCGACCTTCATAAGGTTACGGAACTCATTTGACAATTGCTTATCATTTTGCATGCTATGAAGCTTCTTCACAGCAATCTCTCCACCATCATGCACTCCCTGCTAGTTAACACCACTTGTTAGATTGGAACAAATAAGTTCATAGCCAATGATGCTACATCCGAAAATCATGTCATACCTTGTAAACTTCTCCGTACCTACCAATACCAATTATTTGTTCTTCAGAGAAATTATTGGTAATGAAGCACAGTTTTTGTTGCATGAAGCATATTCATTATATGTTGTGTATCCGGTCTTCTCGTTGGGCGACCTGCGAAGTTGCTAGCTTATGTTATGATTTATAAAAGGAATAATACGTAGAACGCGCACCGAAGATTTCTGCACCTTTAGTAAACAAAGTTGCAAAATGCAAATAGGAGCAATATGTAATCGAAGCAAAATTGAATATACAATATATCATTATACTTGAGAGATAAGACATAAAACCGTAGCACAGCCCTATGCCACCTGGAAGCAACATCTTCCAGCGATTTGCAAACTAACGAAACGCCTACACACTAACACAGTGAACCTAGCTAGAACATACTACTCAAACAAAAGGAGAAGTATTTTAGATAGGAAATGGAATGTATAACTACTATCTAACTATAAGATACGATGGCTCATCACACTTTGTAGCTTGTCTCACTTTGTACCTAAGGCCCTAACAAGCGATGACAATTTAACACATATTGGTATGGCGATATGTTACAAGAAAGAATGATATTATACAAAGCACTATAAAAAATAATTTTTGAAATCAAGCAAAATATTAGAACGAAATCTTCTTACATATTCTTCTTTCCAGTTAGTATTTCCATGATTATTACACCAAGACTATATATGTCTGACTTGAATGTGATCTGTCCAGACACATATAATTCTGGTGCCAAATATCCTCTGCATGAATATTTATAGAATATAATCGGTTAGTGGGAGAAAGGATCGACATTCAATCATAAATAGCAGAAGAAGAGCTTTACATCGTCACATGAAACTTACATTGTTCCAATCAAATTTGAAGTAATCACCCAACTTTGTTTTTCATCAAAGCATCTCGAGATACCAAAATCCGCAATTTTCGACATCTCATTAAAATCTAGCAATATATTTGTAGGTTTCATATCCAACTGAACGATGTGAAGATAATATAGACCGTCACAAATCCCCTTCATGATTTGATATTGCCTTGTCCATTCATGTCCATGATATGCATCTAAAAAACGGGAGAGAAGAAAGTTGGTTTAGTACTCGATATACTTGAAGTACTTAGCCATTGAACGCAAAATAGATGGATGCTTGAACCAAATACGTGTCATATCATCTTACCAGTGATTTTCTTATCAAGACTTCCTTTTGGTAGATATTCAAAGAAGAGGAACCTTTGACATAAATTTGCCCAGACGAGCTCTACCTCATAGTCTACCATTTCCCCTTTTATGCCGGGGCAGAACCGTACTGTACGTTTATGCTTTGCCTTCATCAGAGAACAAATCACTTCACCGAGTTACAGTAGATGTGCCATTGCCAAGCATTCCCTATAACCAGAACATGCTTTAGACCAGGCTACCAGATTACTCAAAGATCATGAAAGGCAGAGTAAATATCATGACACTGCACCTCTTTTCTTTTTCAGCACAACACAGTTAAGAAAACATTTCACAGCGTTGCACTTAGCGGCATTACACAGAACCATACGTTTCACATCGAATGAAGTAACACTTTATAGCATGTAGTAATTTTCAAAACGAAAGCTGAAACTATGAAGAAACTACAGCAAGAACAAAGTGTAGCTTGTGTGAAATATTCACTTAAAAAGCATATCCGAGTGGTAGTTTTGACTCAATAAACGTAGCCTTCCGAGTGGTAGTTTCACTCAAGGCAGAAATACACCGAGAAGATCCTTCGAGTGTTTGCAAATGGAGAAAGGTTGAATAACTATGCGTTCACTAATTCCCTCAGCGGGAAAAACTGTGAAACCATGATTCCTCGAAAATCCCTACACATGTAACTTCTTTGAATCAAAGAGATTCCTGTAGAAAAACATGTGCAGGACGTACAGTTTTCTCAGAATTCCTATGGGACCAAATTCGGATGACTGATCCAAATTAACTCCAAAGCATCCTAAACAGTAAACACGATGAAGAAGGAGGTCCTAGAACTGAAGCTAGCAAACATGGCTGGAGAGGCGCTCTAAATCAGTTTGATGAGAAGATGTTTTCCTGGAACAAAAGAGATGGTAATTACCTGGAGAAGACCTCACCGGTGTTACGAGATCTAGATCCAGACCCCAATTTGCTCAGTCGTGTGGAGAAAGAGAAGGGGACTTGTATTTCAGGAGCTCCCGAGATCTAGATCCAGCCCCCACATATATAGACTACAAAAATTTCCTGCAAGTTGCCACCGCAGTGTCAGCAGGCTTATAAACAATGCCAACTAGGTGCAGGATGTGCCAAGACATTAGTAGCCTTGAGAAGGTCAAAGTTACCTTCTTAACCCCTGTAAGGCAATAGATTAGTGTTAATGAACGGTTCAGAATCATTTGGGAGCATCTTACAATTTCTCTACTTTTAAAGTGAAAAAAAGGCATCTCGAAAAAAAGTGAGAACAAAAGGTTTCAAACTACTCCCTCGGCTTCGTATTAATAGTCTTAACTTTATCAAGATTTATACGTATCTAGTTAATTATTTAGACTAGATGCATACGAATCTAAACAGTTGAGGCCATTAATTGAAAGAAGTTCAAATAACCCCCTAAGTATCAGGTTTGGGACGAAGAACCTCTTTAACTTTAAACTGAGGCACTTAACCCCTAACTATGAAATACCGGGCAAATTACCCCCGGTGTAGTTGTTAGCACTATTTGAGAGTTGTTTCGCTGATGTGGACAATGATTTTGTCCAACTCAGTCCAAATAGCCTCCTTTTGATTTCTCTCGCTCGCAACCTTTGTACGAAAAGCTTCAGCAGCTAGACCGCGGTTTCTCGTCGGTGGGAGGTTTTTGTTCTTCGATTAGGCTGTTTTTTCATGTCTTTTTCTGGATGTTGAGGCGACGGCTATATCCCGAAGTCAGAATAAAGTCATCCCCGCTCTATCCTCGCTCCGGTAGTGCTCCTAGCGCTAACAAAGGGCGTGTGGAGTCGTGTGTCCGGCTGATCTCCTGGGACCTAGTCATTTTTTATGTTAATTTCGGGTCAGTCTCTTCCAATCTACTGATGTCATTATTGGCGATGGTTGCTGCTTTAGTGTGTTGGTTCTTTGGGGCCTTAGCACAATGTCTACTACAACAAGTTCTACTATGACAAGCTTTGTCCGGCTCCAGTGGTAGAGGGGCGAGGACGGCGGCGCGCCTTCGGCTCGTGCTATTGTCTGTAGTCTTCGCTAGGTGGTCCATCGACTTATTTGTAATTTTTATTACTTTTAGGCTTGTTTGTACTACCGTTGATGATTATTAATAGATCCGTGAAATTTTCGCAAAAAAAAAAACCTTCACGTATGGTGTAGGCAACAGACCTTGGAATATGTAGATTCTTCACTGTAACGCAGAAGTGTGACTTCCTCAAGAATAAGGTGCGGTTGGACGTCGTCCGCGAGCGGAGGAAGGAGATGCCGAGGTACGACGAGTTCAAGGTGTGTGTGAACTCCCTGCCGGAGGTGATCCATCGCGCTCAGACGCGTACAACGCCAGTGAGGAGTTGTGTACCAGGCGAAGCAAGAGGAGGCCGTGGCGGCCGGTGGCTACGCTTGGAACGGTCCCATTGGCAGAGGCAGTGACCGTGAAGGCGACATGCATGGATGTCTGACGGATCCCAATTGCACAACACTTGGCTCACCGGCACGACAGATCACGCCCGTCGCAAACGTGCCAGCATCATTCAGGTGTTTGATCGAATCCCTCCGTATCTTACAGTTTCAATTGATGGACAAGCGGGCAATGCTTGCGCCTCCGACATCTGAGTCTGTGCTTGGCACTGAGACCGCAGATTCCGGTGCGTGCGCTGATTGACACCACCGGCGTGGACATCGTGCTACCTATGTTGTTGTATGTTCCGCGTGAGCACGAGTCGACGCTGCTGCCCATCAAGGACGATGACCACAACCAGCTCAGCAACATAGAGTCTCCAACGAGCGAGAGAAATCAGAAGGGGGCTATTTGGACTGAGCTGGACAAAACCATTGTCCACGTCAGTAAAACAACTCTCAAATAGTGCTAACAACTGCGCCAAGGGATAATTTGCCCGGTATTTCATAGTTAGGGGGAGTGCCCTAGTTTAAAGTTAAGGGGTTCTTCGTCTCAAACCCGATACTCAGGGGTTTATTTGGACTTCTTTCCCATTAATTTGGATCGGAGAGAGTATCATTTTTCTCCTTGTTTTCCACACAATGCATGAACTGGTGGGTGCATCTCGAACTGCAAAGATCGTAGGGAAAATACCATGACAGGCAGTAAATACTGTCTTTCTTGAGATGAGAAAAATGCTTCCTTGATTTGTCCTTCATCCGCTACTCAACAGTATCTAGTCCACAATATCTGCTAGTGATTCAAGGACTCTTTGGCTCATAAACTGCTAGCCTGCTAGTCTACAGTATTATAGCTCAAAAACAAGCAATGATAGCCAAGATTCAGGGAATTACATCGACTAATTTTAACACCTTATCAAGTAAGTTCTGTAGCATGCACTTCTCCACCCGAACAACTTGTGAATAACATCAATTCTGGTTTGCACTTCTCCAGCTGAACAGCTTCTGAACTGTAAAGCTTCGCGGTAGATAAAAAATCACAAGATGCATTGCTTTCCAATGTTTAAACTACAACATATACAGCTATACTACCTGATCATAAAATATGATACACATTGCAAATTCAGAATGAGATAATGCAACCTCTCAATAGTCCTCACAGATAAATAAGGTACAAAACATAAGAATTCAACCATCGCTGTACTGTAATTCAGAAACAAGCAAAGATAAGCCAAAGATTCAGGGGGTTAAATTCATAAATTGTCATTCTTCGTGGTAACAATTTTGCTCTGATGATCGTGAAGCAGTTTTCTGGTTCAACACCTTTCTGAATTTTGTTTTTTTCAGTAAGAATCAGAAGATCAGTACCAAGTAAGCTTTGCAGGAGGAATCACAAGATCAATACAAAGCATTGATTTCCACAAGGTTAGGCCAGAACCTACCAAGCTAAAGCACCAGATCACAAAATAAATACTCACCGACTGATTCAGAATGTGACAATCTCTAACTAATTATCAAAGATAAATAAGTTTCAAAACATAAGAATTCGACCATCGCTACCCTTAACACATAAACGCTACGGGAGAAACTACGACAGGTGCTCCAACCAGACTGATAACCGTTCCACAAAACTGCACCTCCTTTCGCTTATTCCTGATTTGATAGCCTAGCAACCAGCCTCTACAGCAAATGCATGCGCTCGACATACGGATTGTGCAGCCACTGACTAAGCGGCTCGCCGCACCCGACGAAGCAGCCAGTGTTCCCCTGGGCGGTGAAGAGCGGGAACTGGAGGAGGTGCAGGAGCTTCTCGACCGACTGTCTAACCAAGGATGACCTGGTGACCCTGCTGCTCCTCCTTCCCCAGCCGGTGACAATGCGATCCTTTCGGGGCAGGAGCCCATGACGGTGACCTGCCTGTGGAACCAAGCAAGCGTCCAGGACAGCGCGCTCGCCGTGGTGCCCTCGAACATCAGGTGGAGGTTGATGAGCCAGTACGACGAGCTCTTCTCCCTCACCGAGTCTTGGTACACATTCCTCTGGCGGCAACCTCCCATATAAGGCCAGCCTCCTCCTTTAGGTCGGACTTGTGTAGGAAGTCTATCACAGCGTCCATCAAGCCCCCTTTACTCTCTCGGTCCTCGCTTTGCATCATGTCCAGGAAATACCTTGTTTGTTCCCTCACATTCTGGCCACCGGGTTCCGCATCAGGCAGATACAGCAGGAACATGTGGGCTCGATGTCCAGTGGTCGCCATGAGCTGACAGCATAACCCCATTTGTGCATGAGTATCGGTACAGCAGCTGAGCAGCAAAAGGATCAGCGCCGTCGAAGTTCATGGACCAGTTCCCCGGGGCCATCTTCCCTGGTAGTTGTGATTCTTCTTCAAGGAGGTCCTCTGCAAAAGGATCTGTCCATTCCGTGGCAAAATCTGCCAGGGCCATGCTCTTTTTGATTGTTGTAGTGTGAAATATCAGCTTCAAACGGCTGCAGTTCGATGGCCCATTCCGCCACACGGCTAGTGGCATTAGTGTTACGCAGAACCGACTCTAGGGGGACTTCGTGACGACCTTAATGGGATGTCTTTGGAAGTAGTGTCATAGTTTCCTAGAAGCCAGTGACGAATCCAGGATGAAAATAGAGGGTTGGCTGAAATAACTAGCCACTGAGCTATATTAAGGCCAGCACACAAAAATCCTAGCGCAAGTAGTGAAAGGTATATTTCTCCCAAGCATAAATCTCTACAACAAGTTGAAACTACGTCAAGTTAATATTCAAGTGCACAGCTTGTGTTCGATGCAAAAAAAAATTGTATACAACTTGTCCCCATTCAGCGACTCAAGTCAGGAGACATCCATATCTCATCATCATTCATTCATTTGTGGAAAGTTACTAGTTAGATTGGTGAGCCAAAACAACCGAAGAAAGATTCCCAAAATGAGTAGGATGCATGTCCCTTCTTTTGCTCATGCTCGTGAAGTGTTGCCAATCTTTCCCTGCTGTACCTGATAGGCCATGGCTGATATGCTCCAAATCAACCGTTGACACAGCTCTGAATCAATGTATTATGGGGAAAATGGAGGGTAGGATGGAGCCTAACGAAGCATGGCCAAAAACAGATTCTCCCCTGCTAGAAGCTATATTAGGAGTGTGTAGAGAAACTTCTGCTACATGGTTGTATCGCTTGCCTGCATCGCGCAGCATCGTACCGTACCGACGAAGTAGACGGGGTGTTTCCAGAGGCTTGGCTCCTTAGGCATTGAAGCTTGCTCCTCATCACGCTTGTTTTGTGTCTCGCCAAGATTTTCCTTCTCGGGTGGCTCAGCAAGGCTCTCCTCCTCGGCTTGTGACCTTGGCGAGTACAGCCTGTGCAGCTCCTTCGTTGGGAGATTCACGGCTTGCCGATGGGGGATTTTTCTTGAACTCAACTTTCGCCTCCCTTTCCGTGACGAGGAGCGTGCTTGCCGTTTGTGGAGTGGCTGTCAAATACAGCAATAGAGGCTCATGGGTCTGATGGTGACCATGATTGGCGGGCTGGTGAGGTACCACTTTAGCTGCTCGAAGACGGCGTCAGCTTCTAGAGTCAATTTGAAGGTTCCTGAATGCTTCATGATCTTGAAGAAAGGTAAGGCCTTCTCGGTGAGCCTGGAGATGAAATGGTCGAGAGCGGCCATGTATCCCGCCAAACGCTGCGTATCCTAGAGCAGCCGCGGAGGCCGCATTTCCTTGATGGTGCAGACCTTGTCGGTTTTGCTTCAATGCCGCGATGCGAGGCAAGGAACCAGAGGAGCTTGCCTGACGGCACCCCGAAGACGCACTTGGCGGGGTTGATCTTGATGTTCACCTTGCGTAGGTTGGTGAAGGTCTCATCGAGGTCCGTGACGAGTGTGTGCTCCTCGTGGAGTTTGTACGACGATATTGTCGATGTACGCCTCAGCATTTTTTTCCCATCTGGCCACCGAGGGCAATGCTCATGAGGCTCTAGAAGGTTGCTCTTGCATTTTTCAGGTCAAAAGGCATGCACTTGTAGTAGAACACACCACAAGGGATGATGAACGTTGTTTTATCCTCATCCTCCTTTGCCATCTTGATTTAATGGTAGCCTGAGAAAGCATCCAAGAAGCAAAGGAGATCGCAGTCCGCCGTAGAGTACACGATCTAGTCAATGCACGGCAGCGGGTACGGGTCCTTGGGGCAGGCCTTATTGAGGTCAGTGAAGTCAATGCACATGCTCCCACCGCCTGTAACTTTAGGAACCACCACTGTGTTGGCGAGCCAATCGGTGTAGTCAACCTCATGGATGATATCGACCTTCATGAGTTTTTCTACCTCCATGAAAATGAATTCTTGCTTCTATGGTGCCATACGACACACCTTCTGCTTCACTGCACATGCAGTGGGGCCTGCCAAGTGGTGCTCGATCACCTCCCTAGGTACACATGGCATGTCTGACGGTGTCCACGCAAACATGTCAACATTTTCACATAGGAAGGCAATGAGCACACTTCCCTATTTTTTCAAGCAAGTTGGCACCGATGGTGACAGTAGCCCTCGAGCCACTGGCATCCAGTGTCACCTTCTTGGTCGCGTCCCGCTCTTGAGAGAACAATTGCTTGTTATTCGCGGGAAGCTCGATGGCGTCCTCGTCAGCGGGATGGGTGGTAGTTGCAACCTTGTAGACGTGCTCAATGGAGTGCACCGCATCCTTCTCATCGCCACGGATGGGATAGTGTTGTTGCAACCTGGAAGCTTGACGAGGTTGTAGGCGTGGTAAGTTACCGCCATAAACTTTGCCAATGCGGGGTAGCTGAGGATGGCATTGTAGGGCAAGCCTACGTGTGTGATATCAAAGTCGATATGTGATGTCTACGCACTTCTATTCTTATAGACAGTTGTTGGGCCTCCAAATGCAGAGGTTTGTAGAATAGCAGCAAGTTTCCCTTAAATGGATCACCCAAGGTTTATCGAACTCAGAGAGGAAGTGGTCAAAGATATTCCCTCTCAAGCAACCATGCAATCAAGATACAAGAAGTCTCTTGTGTCTCCAACATACCCAATACACTTGTCATGTGTATAGGTGCACTAGTTCGGCAAAGAGGTAGTGAAATACAAGTGATAACAGTGTCAGAAAATAGCTTAACGGTGAGGTAAAGACTAAAGCAAGCAAACATGCAACAGATCTAGATGCAAACGGTGTTTCAATGTTTAGAAACAAGTCATAGGGATCATACTTTCACTAGTGAACACTCTCTCATATAAATGTCCTCTCTTCATGATACTACTCTTAACTACTCTCTGGTTGGACACTCTAATCCATGGTAGGGCTATAACAACACACCTCAAAGTCCGCCTCCCCCAATCTAGATAACCCCACACTGTCACCTTGAGCGCTAGATGGTTCCAACAAACACCACAATTTCATAGAGACATCCAACTCCAAATATAACTCATAACAAATATTCAATCTCGCCAAAGTGCCACACACGGTATGCACGCTGTCACTTTCACACACGTGGGGAAAAGCATAGATCTATTAAAGTATAAAGAGTATTTATGTAGACTCAAACCTAAGTGCCACCATGTGAAATAGATCGTATAGGAACCTAGAGGGGGGTGAATAGGTGCTACTCAATTTTTAGTTCTTTTTCAATTTTAGGCTTGGCATAAAGTAAATTCTTTAGATATGCAACTACGAGAATTTCCCTATATGCAACCCTAACTACTAAGCACGTAAAGAGAGGATCAAGGGAACCGTAGTGGAGCACGCGGAGACACAGGGATTTGTTTTACCGCAGTTCCTTCCTTGTTAAGGGAAGTACATCTGTGTTGGAGGGGTGGGCGATTCTAAGACCACCACGCCACAATAGGCCTCACCCTATTCTCCGATGGATCTCGCCACGAAAGGCCTGATCCACCTTTTCCACTATTGGTACCCTTCGAGGCGGGAACCGGTGCCTTTACAACTCTACCGGGGCACACACCCACAACTGAATTGGGGGCTCCCGTAATGAAAACAAGTTGTCACAAGAACAAGGATTATCAATATAATCAAAAGCAAGTATCTTGATATTCATAAGAAATACTAGATCGGAGATTCTCCAAACGAATGGAGAGGAGATGAAGTGCTTGATTGCAGTTGTTGAAGATCGAGTCCTCCTCCTTCAATTCCCAAAGGGACGGGGCCTTTGGGTGGATCTAGGTGGAGCTCTCTTGGATAAAGGTTGCAGTTCAGATTTTGACTTTTTCGAATGAACCAAGAGATCTGGCAGGAGGGGGAAGGAAGGCTTAAATACCCCCTGCCCAGATCTAGCCATTGAAGAAGTTTGGGGGCGAATTATCTGCCCCCTACTAGGGGCGGATTATCCGCCCTGGGGAAAAACTCCGCCCCCAGGACGGAAACTCAGGGGGAAAATCCACCCCCCATACAGAGAGCGACGCAGGTCCAGACTTGGTGAAATTCCTTGAGGGGCAGATTATCCGCCCCCCCTCTAGGGGTGGACTATCCGGCCTAGGGTAAAACTCGGCCCCCGAGCTGGAAAGTGCGGGGGGAAATCCGCCCCCCCTATAGAGAGCGATGCAGATCCAGACTTGGCGAAAATCCTTGAGGGGCGGATTATCCACCCCCCTCCAGGGGCGGACTATCCGCCCATGTAGGAAAATCCGGCCGATTCTCCGCCCCCTCTCTGGGGGTTGCGCCCTTCTGGGTATGGGGAAGGGCGGATTATCCGCCCCTGGTAGGGGCGGATTATCCGGCCCCCAAAAGCAGATTTCCTTTTCCTTTTTCAATGTGAAGATCTACAACACTTCAACACACATTAAATAATACTTGATATTGTTATCTAACACACAAAACACTAGGGATTATGAAATGTTCTTTCAATCTCCCCCTTTTTGGTGTTAGATGACAATACCAGGATTTGCAAAAAAAAACTACTAATGACACCTTAAACTAAATGAAAGAGGCTCCCCCTAGATGTGTGCATATTTAAAATTTGCATTTGAATACAAATGCACACACTAGAGAGAACGCAACTTTCATAGCAAAGACAATTAAAACAAGGTGAGTTAGGAAACAAGGTCATACCACCGGGATGTGAATATAGCCAAATAAAATAATGAGATTGTCAGGCTCCAAGCACATCCCACAATATTGATGCATACCCTAGATAATCCCATGATTCCATATGCTATCAAATAGAATACCAGACTCCATAGATAAATCCAGAATTCCATGAGAGTAGATCCACAATATAAATCCAGAATTCCAGAGGACCATACATAGTAAAGCACGACATAGTCTTACATAAACCAAGCCTAAATAAAAAATAAGTTCACGCTAAAAGGGCACAAGCAAGAAAATAAAGAACTGAAAAAGAGACAAGTGACAAGTGCTTGCGTCCGACCCATGCAAATCCACGAGACCTAATAGAACTACTTCTCCCCCTTTGGCATCAAAACGCCAAAAAGGAAGAAGAGCGATGCTAACGTCCCAGAAGATCACTTCTCCTGTGAAAAGCATGAGAGGGATAGCATGGAGATAAGCACACACAAGTCCAGGAGAAATGTTAGAAATAGTAGAAAAACAATCCATGAGCCAAGGGTGTGCATTTCGATAATTAGAGCCAAACCAGACCAGTTTTTAATCTCCAGGCCGGATTATCCGGCCCTGGCAGGGGCGGATAATCCCCCCCCCCCCCCCCGCAGAAAAATTCTGGAATGGCCCAGATTTACCGAGGCAAAATAGATCGGGCACTAGGATTGCAATACTACTGATTCTAACAAGCACGGGAAACACATAGTATCTTCTACAATGAGATTTCCACCAAGAATAATGAATCCCATACAAAAGGAGAGAGATTGCCATTAGAGACCAACTCTTCTCAATGAGATTGCCATTAGAGACCAACTCTTCTCAAGGAAGAGAGCGGTGGCCGAAGCCACCATGTTGGAGCGCATGGCATGACACCGCGAATATGTATCTTGAGTTCAAAACCAATGCTCATCAATAACCCACATATCACAAAATGATATTAAGGGAAATGATTTTGTCTTGCTTTCGGCATTATGGGGGGAGGGTTAGCCCAATAAATTAGGACCACACTCCCCCTATGTCTATGCCCGCATCTAAACCAAATACATGAATAAGAGAAAGTGAGTCTGCAAGGGTAGTCAAGCCAAGATCCTTGAATCTATGATATTTAGCTCATTCCTCAAATAACAAAATCTTGCTTCATCAAGAGGCTTCGTGAAAATATCAGCAAGTTGGTTCTTCGTGCTCACAAAGGATAGTGCAATATCGCCACGAGCAACATGATCCCGAATGAAATGATTGCGAATCTCAATATGTTTTGTTCTTGTATGCTGCACTGGATTGTAAGCAATTTTGATAGCACTTTGATTGTCACATAAAAGAGACACTTTGTCACAATTGACACCATATTCCTTTAAAGTTTGCCTCATCCATAATAATTGTGTACAAGCACTTGCAGCAGCAACATATTCAGCTTCGGCGGTTGTGAGTGATATGCAATTCTGTTTCTTTGAAGACCAACACACTAGAGACCTGCCCAAGAATTGACATGCAACAGAAGTTGATTTTCGATCATCTTTGTCACCAGCCCAGTCTGAATCAGTGTAACCACATAGAGAGAAACTTGAACCTTTGGGATACCATAACCCAAAATTTGGGGAATGAACCAAATATCTGAAGATTCGTTTGACCGCCACTAAGTGGCTTTCTTTAGGAGCGGCTTGGTACCTTGCACACACTCCTACACTTAACAGGATATCGGGCCTAGATGCGCAAAGGTAAAGGAGAGAGCCGATCATGGATCGGTATACCTTTTGGTCCACGTCTTTACCCTTAGGATTAAGCTTAAGATGACACTTTGTTTGCATTGGAGTAGCAACGCCATTGAGATCCGTCATCTTGAACCTCTTGAGTATGTCTTGGATGTACTTAGCTTGATTAATAAAAGTTCCCTCTCTAAGTTGTTTGATCTCGAATCCAAGAAAGAACCTCAATTCACCCATCATAGACATCTCAAACCTGTCAGTCATAAGCTTTGAAAATTCATCGTTAAAAGCTTGGTTAGTAGAGCGAAAAATAATGTCGTCTACATATAGTTGGCATACAAAAAACTCCCCATTAACCTTCTTAGTAAAAAGAGTGGGATCGATTTGCCCAACTTCGAATCCACGGTCTAACAAGAGCTCTTTAAGGTGCTCATACCACGCACGTGGGGCTTGTTTAAGGCCATAGAGCGCCTTATCGAGTTTGTAGACATGGTTCGGGAATTTGGGATCCTCAAAACCCGGGGGTTGCTTGACATATACCAACTCATGTAGTGGACCATTAAGAAACGCACTCTTAACATCCATTTGCGTAATTTAAAATTATGATGAGCTGCATATGCAAGAAGGATACAGATGGACTCAAGATGTGCCACAGGAGCATAAGTCTCGCCAAAATCAATTCCTTCCACTTGAGAGAATCCTTGAGCCACGAGTCTTTCTTTGTTCCTCACAACAATGCCATTTTCATCTTGTTTGTTCTTGAAAATCCACTTGGTGCCGATAACATTGCGGCATTCTTTGGGTTTCTCTACGAGCTTCCAAACTTTGTTGCGCTCGAAGTTATTTAATTCTTCATGCATTGCAACTACCCAATCGGGACCTTCAAGAGCATCAAAGACCTTCTTTGGTTCAACCATAGAAATGTGAGCTTGATGATCACAGAAGCTTGCAAGTTCTCTTCTAGTAGACACCCTTCTTCGTAGATCACCGACAACCTTGTCAAGAGTGTGACCCCTTAGCTCAAGGTTCCGATCAGCACGAGCCTTGCGATGAGCCTCAATGTCCTTATTGTTTCTAGAAGGAGTTGATTCAACATTTGTATCCTTGTCTTGTCCACTACCTTGCCCTTGATCTTGATCTAAGTTGACAACAGGAGCTTGCTGCTGAACATTTTCTTCAGGGCCAGATAATTCGCCCCTTGGTGGGGCCGGACTACCCGGCCTGGGGGATGTGGCTACAACTTCCTCTTCCTGAGAATGCCTGACAAAGCTGGGAGATCCAGGGCCGGATAATCCTCCCTCGGGAACCGGAGAATCCGGCCTGGAGTCTTCTTGGTTGTTCTATTCTTCTTCTGATCCCCTGGGACGAGTTGGAGTGCCAGGGGCAGACTATCCGCCCCTTGGAGGGGGCGGATAGTCCGGCCTGGGACTACCATTTTGTCCAGGGGACTGATGAACTTCATAAGGTTGCGGTGTTGGTGCGGAGTTTTCTCCAGCAGTAGGAGCTTGTTGATCTTGTGTAGATGAGGGATCCACTTGAGTGGATCATTGTCCTTCCCGATCCGCCACAAGGGGTTCCACAATGGGGCGGAAAAATCCCACGTCCATTCTTCTTATGGCATCTTGGGGTATTTCAACATCTGCATCACAAACATCAACTTGCCCCACATAGGAGCTGTTATTTTCATCGAACTCCACACTACAAGATTTTACAACAGTCCCGGTGAGCTTGTTGTAGACTCTATAAGTGTGGGATTTGGCACCGTAACCAACAAAAATACCTTCTAAAGCCTTGGACTCAAATTTATACAAGCGGACACCTTTGATAAGAAAGAAACACTTACAACCGAATACCCTGAAGTATGAGATGTGGGGCTTGTTACCGGTAAGTATTTCATACGGAGTCTTGTCCAAAATCTTTTGGAGGTAGAGCCGGTTAGATGAGTGACAAGCGGTGGATATGGCTTCATCCCAAAAGTTGTAAGGAGACTTGAATTCAGCCAACATTGATCTTGCCATATCCATCAAAGTCCGGTTCTTCCTCTCGGCTAGACCATTTTGTTGAGGGGTGTACGCAACGGAATATTGATGTCTTATCCCCTCTTCACTTAGAAACTCATTCAAAGTGTAGTTCTTGAACTCGGAGCCGTTGTCACTTCTTATTGCCAAGATAGGGACGTTGTGTTGATGTTGAACTTCATTGGCAAAGTCAATGACCGTTTGTTGAGTCTCACTTTTTAGCTTGAAGAAGTAGACCCATGTATATCTTGAGTAATCATCGACAATGACCAAGCAATATTTCTTCCCACCGAGACTGGCATGAGATGGAGGACCAAATAAGTCCACATGAAGTAATTCCAAGATTCTCTTAGAAGAAACAATAGTCTTCCTCTTGTGGGGAGAGTCATGCATTTTTCCTTCAACACAAGCCCTACAAACACGATCTTTGACAAAGGAAACATTGTCTTTTAGTCCAAGGATGTGGCCACCCTTGTGATGCTTTGCAAAGTTCTCATGTTGACATGGGCTAAACGGCGATGCCATAGCCAGCCCACGTCGGCCTTTCCAAATAGGCACATCGGACCCGAAGTGGTTTTCCCGGAAAAGTCCACCACATACAGGTCGTTTTCGACGTACCCAACGAAAGCGACTTTTAGAGACTTGCTCCACAAGAGTACCACCAAATCATCATCAATGAAAACAGCAAAACCCATCTTGCTAAGGGCACGAACAGAAATAAGATTGTAACCGAGGGTCTCAACAAGCATGACGTCCACGAGAGAGATATCATGGGCAACCACAACCTTGCCAAGACCCAATACCTAAGATTTAGACTTATCACCATAGGAGACTGTAATATTATCAAGATTGGGACGCATCTCCATGATGATCTCCTTGCTTCCGGTCATATGACTAGTGCATCCACTATCCAGCACCCATTTAGACCCACCGGAAGCATAGACCTGCAAGAGAATTACTTCTTGGTTTTAGGTACCCATTTTTCAATTGGTCCTCTCATGTTAGTAACAAGGGCCTTTGGGACCCAAATAGACCAAGCAACATATTCATCAAAAGGACCAACATAATAAGCATAAACATCGCCATAATAATCACAAAAGAGTTCATAATTTGGATTGTGAGACCCTGCAAAACCAATATTGTTAGTTTTGTCTTTTGTGACAATCTTATCAGCGGTGCTTATCTTTGATTGAACCTTCTTGGTTTTTTTATTCTTGTTCTTCTTCTTCTTGAACTTGGTGACATACCCAAGTCCTTCTTTACCCAGATTTGATTTTTGCTTGCCAAGCACTTCATCAAGAACTCCCTTGTCTTTGGGAGTAGTGTCATTGACAAGCCCTTCTTCCATACAAGCATTTTCTTTGTGACCATATGTTGATTTACATGTGCTAGGAACATCATACTTGGTCAATCGAGTTTGGAGCAGATCATGTGACTCATTGAGAGTGGAGAATTCACTTTTCAACGCCCGATGTCAAGTTTCTCCAATTCCTCGGAGAGTCTAGCATGAGCAGCCCCAAAGTCAATCTTTTCCTTCTTTAACTTCTTAGCTTGGCAACTGCATTGTCACGTTCCTTAACAAGCTTTGTGACCATTTCTTCATATGAATCTTCAATGTACTCAAGCCTCTCTTCAAGAGAAGTCCGAGCCTCTTCTTCCTCTTCTAGAGCATTCTTTAAGGATACAATTTCCATTGCATCCTCCCTTTCAATTCTGCCCTTTTCTTAGAGGAGAACTTCATTTTGGGCCAGTTGGTCCATAAGAGCCTCAAAACGTATTTTGTGCTCACCTTGCAAGTTAGTGAAGAAATAGTCCAAAGCAATAATCTCTTCTTTAACCTTAAGACTAGTAGGATCATCCATGTTAATCATAGCCTTAGGAAAAGAAGAGTTAGAAGTAGTTACCTCGGAACCTCTTGCCATGAGACAAGTAGCATTCTTATTGATGACGTTTTCGTTCGGGGAGTCGAAGAGTGATGTTGGTGTAGATGTGGTGACTATAGCAGCCACCTCTCGAGAGTTATCATCCTCGTCCTCATCTTCACTTCCCAAAGAATATTCTTCTTGAGCCACTAGAACAATCTTTGGTTGCTTCTTGAAGGGAGCATTCTTCTTTACAAACTGTTTCTTGCGTGGAGCCTTTGACTTTTCTTTGAAAATAAGTCTTCCTCCATTATCTTCCCTACTTTGATATGGACACTCTGCTACAAAGTGCAGCCAGTCTCCACAGTTGAAACATGTTTTCAGCTTGGGACCATTTTCCTTTCTTCCATAAGCTCCACTCTAGCGTTCTAGTTCAGCTTTAGCCTTGGCTGGGTCTTTCCAAAAGTTTCTAGCATAAAAGGCTAGGTATTGTCCATGGATTCTTTTAACATCCTCGGGACAGTCCATACCTTCTAAGTCATCTTCATCATGATCAATCACACTAGTCTTCAAGGCCAAGTTGACTCCCTTTTGCATCCCCATAGCTCGAGCATGAGCATCTTCGACATTCTTGGCAGCCACTTTGAAAGCTGCCATTTCTTGCATTACCTCGTTGGATGTCATAAGGTGGTAGTTATCCCTTCCTTGGAGACTCTACAAATCTGTGGGCTCAAATGGCATAAGAGCACTTACATACTTGCGCTTGATCCATGCATCATCAACATGAGAGGCACCATGGTTCCTGAAAGTGGTGGCTATTAACTTGAGCCTCATATACATGTCCTCATGGTTTTCTCCATCCAACATATAAAATACTTCAGCTTCATTGCTCAAAGCATCATATCTATTCCTTCTCATACTTTCATTTCCGATGAAGAGCTCGGTGAGAGCATCCCAAGCTTCCTTAGTTATACTAAGATGATGAATGTGTAGCATGTCTTTGTCACCCACACCAAGATGGATCATGTGTAGAGCTGTAGCGTTGAGTTGACTATCAACAACCTCTCTTCTTGTTAGGTTGTTGGGATCTCCAACATGAAGACCATTCTCGATGATTTTCCAAAACTCAATGGAGGAACTGCACACATGAGACTTCATCAAAAATTTCCATTGAATGGAAGTAGATGCAGAAAGTTTGGGTGGATCACCCCTATTATGTATATGTGGGTGTGGGATAGGTGGATCAGGAGAATACACATGGGAAACCTCATTGTATCCTTCCTTACCACTATCCTTTTTCGAGGATGAGCTCTTGCTAGTGCCATCACCAACCACTTTGTTATCTTTGGAATCGGCTTTACCCCTTTCCTTGGATTGCGGAGTGGTAGCCTCAGAGTTAGATGGAGGTGATGCTGCGGATGTGGAGAGACACATTATCAATTGACGAATCTCTTCCATCTTAGACTCCATAGAACTAACCAAGGTTGTTTCCAATGTCTTGAGATCGTTCATGGTGACTACCTCCGGAGCATCACTCCCATATCCCTTGGAACCCATACTTCTTTTAGGCGGTTAAGCCCGAATTAAGAGTCGGGCTATGATACCAATTTAAATGGATCATATGGGCACCTAGAGGGGGTGAATAGGTGCTACTCAATTTTTAGTTATTTTTCAATTTTAGGCTTGGAATAAAGTAAATTCTCTAGATATGCAACTACGAGAATTTCCCTATATGCGATCCTAGCTACTAAGCACGTAAAGAGAGGATCGAGGGAACCGTAGTGGAGCACGTGGAGACATAGGGATTTGTTTTATCGCAGTTCATTCCTTATCAAGGGAAGTACATCTACGTTGGAGGGGTGGGAGGTTCTAAGACCACCACGCCACAATAGGCCTCACCCTATTCTCCGATGGATCTCGCCACGAAAGGCCTGATCCACCTTCTCCACTATTGGTACCCTTCGAGGCGGGAACCGGTGCCTTTACAACTCTACCGAGGCACACACCCACAACTGAATTGGGGGCTCCCGTAATGACAACAAGCTGTCATAAGAACAAGGATTATCAATATAATCAAAAGCATGGATCTAGATATTCATAAGAAATACTAGATCGGAGATTCTCCAAACAAATGGAGAGGAGATGAAGTGCTTGATTGCATTTGTTGAAGATCGAGTCCTTCTCCTTCGATTCCCAAAGGGACGGGGCCTTTGGTGGATCTAGGTGGAACTCTCTTGGATAAAGGATGCATATCAGATCTTGACTTTTTTGAATGAACCAAGAGATCTGGCAGGAGGGGGAAGGCTGGCTTAAATAACCCCTGCCCAGATCTGGCCGTTGAAGAATTTTGGGGGCGGATTATCCGCCCCCCACTAGGGACGGATTATCCGCCCTGGGGAAAAACTCCACCCCCAGGACGGAAACTCCGGGGGAAAATCCGTCCCCCATACAGAGAGCGACGCAGGTCTAGACTTGGCAAAATTCCTTGAGGGGTGGATTATCCGCCCCCTCTAGGGGCGAACTATCCGGCCTTGGGGAAAACTCCGTCCCCGAGCCAGAAAGTCTGAGGGAAAATTTGCCCCCCATACAGAGAGCGACGCAGATCCAGACTTGCAAAAAATCCTCGAGGGACGGATTATCCGCCCCCTCCAGCGGCGGACTATCCGCCCTTGCCGAAAAATCCAGCCGATTATCCGCCCCCTCTCTGGGGGTTGCACCCTTCTAGGTATGGGGAGGGGCGGATTATCCGCCCCCCAAAAGCAGATTTCCTTTTCCTTTTTCAATGTGAAGATCTGCAGCACTTCAACACACATTAAATAATCCTTGATATTATTATCTAACACACAAAACACTAGGGATTATGAAATGTTCTTTCACCATGGCATGCACGCTGTCACTTTCACACACATGGGGAGAGTAGAGATCTAATGAAGCACTTGAGTAGCAAGGTAGATCTACTTGATTACAAAGCTCATGACCACAAGATCATGCATAGAGAGAGAGATGAACACATAGCTACCGGTAGAGCCCTTAGCCTCGAGGAAGAAGTACTCCCTCCTCATCATGGGAATCAGCAACGGTGATGGAGATGGTGGTGGAGATCGATGGAGATGGCTCCGGGGGGCACTTTCGCGTCACGGCAGGGTGCCAAAACAGAGACTTTCTGGCCCCCGAATCTCCCCTTCGGTGGCGGCGGCGCTAAAGAGGTATTCGTGGATTTCTTCCGGATGATTTAGGGTTTTCTCATCGGGGGGCTCTGATAGGCGCATGAGTCAAGGTCGGTGGGTGTCTAGGGGGCCCACACCCCGTGTGGGCGCCCCCAGGGCTTGCCCGTGCCTAGGGGGTGCGGCCACCCTGTGGCCCCCCTCCGGCTCTACTTCGTGGTTCCATGTTGCTCCGGGAAAATAATAACTTTGGCTTTTGTCCCGTCCAATTCCGAGAATGTTGATATTCTGCCTTTCTAGAACCAAAAACAGAAGAAAACAGGCAACTGGCACTGTGGCAACTTTTTAATAGGTTAGTTCCAGAAAATATATAAAACACCTCAAAGTATAGACAAAGAAAAGCAAAGTAGATACAAAACAAGCATGGAGCATCAAAAATTATAGATACTTTTCCGACGTATCAAGCAACCCCAAGCTTAACTCCTGCTCGTCCTCGAGCAGGTAAGTGATAAAAAGAATAATTTTTGAGGTGACATGCACCATCAAAACCAAGATCAAACCAATTGCAAGCATTGAAAGCTGGGATTAAAGAACTCCAAACATGTGCATGAAAGATGGAGTTCTAACAATAGGACATAGTAACTATGCACGCAACATGAAAGGCTACAAACAAAGATCATAAATAACATGCATTGAAAAACGTTTGTTTGTTTCACATACAGAAAACATAGCATAGAGGCAATCATCTTGTCCCTCATAGAGTAGCAATATAGATGCATAGGACACCTTCAAAGTTCGCAAGGGTGACTAGAAACAAATAGCACAAGAACAAGTAATATCACAATATGCATCAATCAATAAGCTTTGGAACACTGCACATAGGATGACAACTATGCTCTCTTAATGGTGCCTAAAGGTAGAAGGTGGAGACTCAAGTAATGGTGGAAGAAAGGCATTTTTTAAAGGAAGCAGGGATTACAAGTTTCAAAAAGAGCTTCCAAAAATTATGGTACTTGTTAGGTTTCAGCCCTCATTGCCCCTATCATAAGCATCTTGAAGTGGTTAAGGTTAAAGTGGCAAAGATGGAGTATATGCTTGACGAAGTATAAGTTGGCAATCTCAAGTCCCTTGAATATGAGGGCCATACCTCATGCATACTCAACTTCAGTCACAAGTAAGTTCTTGTCATTATAAGTATTTGCATATCATTGAGAACCACCAACGGGGTACCCCTTGCACATGGTACAGGAGCTTTCCCATAACCAAAATGACAAGGCAAGGAGACAATGAGCATCTCAGCAATCTTTGTATTTACCATATGCATAGCTTTTTATTGAGGATGCTTCATAGATAGCTCACTATGGTGATGCTGCAAGTTTCCACCATGATTAGGCATGGCTTAGGGTAGCGGCCCAGGCGTTTCTCTAACACAGAATACAAACTCTATGGACTTACAAGTTCCCTATTTATTTCACACCGGTGACATCCATAGACAAAAGAGCATGATATCAATTGAGTACAAAGTACAAGTGCAATGTTGAAAACGTTCCCCGTGACAGCACGGTTCTGCTAATTCCAACTTATAAGTGCAAGCATATACAACAAAGTTGTCACAATGGTTCAAGTTTATTAGGGGCAAATAATATAAAGTGTGCCATCAATTCGTGAGGGCTTTAATCACTAAGATTTCACATAACAAAATATTTTTAATTGGAAGATAGCTGAAAACAAGAATATATTTGGAATGGTGTAACACACCATGCATAGAAATTTATAGTGGACACTGTGGAATAATTGGTTTCTTGGGAGTTGGAAGCATGAGTAGAGCTTACTCATACAAGTGGAGGTTAGCAAAGACTGGGAGCAACCAACTAAGAGAGCAATAATGGTCATAATCATGCAGAGCGACAAAACATTACTAATCAAAGCATAGAGTGGTACTACAAGTCAAGGACTAAATGATCATAGAGGCTATGGTGACTGGTTCATAGTCATAACATGGTGTGAGCATGTGCCAAGTCAACCCAAATAAAGCATCAAAGGAGAATACCACAATACTATGTTTTTCTATGCTAAAACAACGCATGATTCCTTCAAGGTACACTAAACACTCTCAATGATTCGGAGAGAGTCATGCTACAGCAATAATCACTAAGAATAAGGTCAAAACAACATCTAGCATGACAAGATAAAGTCTAAGCCACAGTCAAAGCAAGCTCACGTTTGTACCACTTAAGCATGAAGCTTCCTACTCTTTTACAACACCAAGCAACTTATTTGAAACAACTCACAAATATAATAATCAATAAAGATCAGTGAGCTTGTCTTACAAATCCACAAAAAATAACTAAAAAGTTCTAAGCTGAAAGCACAAGAAAACTAAGCCTAAACACAATGCTAGCAAAAGAGAACACTCACAGAACAATAAGAATGAAAACTAGAGTGTTATAGGCAATGAAAACAAAGTGTGTCTCTCTCCAAAAGAAGTGTGTTGTGATCCAACCAACTTACTCAAGCAAACTAAGCAAACAAAAACCAAAAACTAAAACTAAGACACTCCAAGAACAACACAATAGTGCATGAAACAATAAAAAACGAAGTGTCTAGAAAGACCTGAGCTTTTTATTGATGAAGAAGGGGATGCCTTGGGCATCCCCAAGCTTTGACGCTTGTACCTCTTGGATATTTCTTGGGGTGACACCATGGTGGCATCCCCAAGCTTCAGCTTTTGTCCATTCTTCATCTTATTACATCATTCTTTCTCTACACCTGAAAATTTTCCTTCATACAAAACTTCACACAATCTTCATTAGCAACATTAGCTTATTCAAAAGATATTAGACCTTTAGGCTCAGCTTTAGAACAACAAAACTTTCCACTAAAAACATATTCTACTGTAGCAACTCCTTCAAAAAGCTCAATTTTCCAAAAAGAACCCAAAAAGGAATCAATAAGAAGCAAATGCAAATAATGGCAGAAATCTGTCAAAACAGACCAGCAGGTAGAAACCGATTTTTTCGTACATCTTTTATTGCTCAAATCAAAAAGTGTTGAACTAACGAAAGTTATCTAACATACTGGGGAATTTATTTGTGAATGTTGAGCTCAATCTGAGTTACAGAGACTCCTCACGAATTTTTATGGTGGAGGACAGAAATCTGTTTCGGAACAGCAACTCCCCAAATCTTACTTCCCTCTCATTAGAGGTCATTCTTCGCACAAAAAGCAAACAAAAAGAATAAGGAGAGGTCATTACTGAAGTAATAACTTCCAAGACTCAAGAAAACTCTTAGGTTATCTCCCAACAAGTACTTCTCTTTACCGTCTTTAAGTTAGGCTTGATAGTTTGAGAAGATGCTCACATAAGAAATATAAATTTGAAGTAAAAGAGAGCATCAAGAAGCCAATTCAAAACACATTTATGTCTAACCCACTTCGTATGCATAGGAATCTTGTAAAGAAACAAGTCTTGAAAGCACAAAGCAACAAGCATAGGAAAGTAAAATAAGTGCAACTTCAAAATTTTCAACATAAAAAGGGGAAACTTAAATTTTTTGATATGCATAAAACCATGTTTCCCTCTCTCATAATAACTTTCAGTAGCATCATGAATAAAATTAACAATATAACTATCACATAAAACATTCTTATCATGAGCTACATGCATAAAATGATTATTACTCTCCACGTAAGCATAGTCATTCTTATTAATTATAGTGGGAGCAAATTCAACAAATAGCTATCATTATCATACTCATCATTGTAATCATCATATATGGGAGGTTTGGTATCATCATAAGCAATAGAATAGCTATCTTCCAAAGTTGGGGAACTAAAAATGTCATTTTCATCAAAACTAGCTTCCTCAAGCTTAGATGTTTCCATAGCAGTAGCAATAATGGTGTTCAAAGAATTCATACTAATAACATTGCTATTAGCATGCAAATAAAGCTCCATAGGTTTTTTAATTTTCTCTTCAAACACTTCATGTCCTAACTCAAGATAAATACTATAAAGCTCTCTAATTTTGTTGTTGTTTTCCATTAAGCCTAACTAGTGAAAACAAAAAACAAAAAGACCAAATTGCAGAAGCTAAAGGAAATAACTTCGAGCACTCACACCGGAGGATGTGAGTACCTTTTACCTTACCCCCCCCCCCCCCCGGCAACGGCGCCAGAAAAGAGCTTGATATCTACGCACTTCTATTCTTGTAGACAGTTGTTGGGCCTCCAAGTGCAGAGGTTTGTAGAACAGCAGCAAGTTTTCCTTAAGTGGATCACCCAAGGTTTATCGAACTCAGGGAGGAAGTGGTCAAAGGTATTCCCTCTCAAGCAACCCCGTAATCAAGATATAAGAAGTCTCTTGTGTCCCCAACACACACAATACACTTGTCAGGTGTATAAGTGCACTAGTTCGGCAAAGAGATAGTGAAATACAAGTGATAACGGTGCCAGAAAATAGCTTGACGGTGAGGTAAAGACTAAAGCAAGCAAACATGCAACAGATCTAGATGCAAATAGTGTTTCAATGTTTAGAAACAAGGCCTAGGGATCATACTTTCACTAGTGAACACTCTCTCATATAAATATCCTTTCTTCATGATACTACTCTTAACTACTCTCATGTTGGACACTCTACTTCATGGTAGGGCTATAACAGCACACCTCATAGTCCGCCTTCCCTAATCTAGATAACCCCACACTGTCACCTTGAGCGCTAGATGGTTCCAACAAACACCACAATTTCATAGAGACATCCAACTCCAAATATAACTCATAAAAAATATTCAATCTAGCCAAAGTGCCACACACGGTATGCATGCTATCACTTTCACACACGTGAGGAAAAGCATAGATCTATTAAAGCACAAAGAGTATTTATGTAGACTCAAACCTAAGTGCCACCATGGCATGCACGCTGTCACTTTCACACACATGGGGAGAGCAGAGATCTAATGAAGCACTTGAGTAGCAAGGTAGATCTACTTGATTACAAAGCTCATGACCACAAGGTCATGCATAGAGAGACAGATGAACACATAGCTACCAGTAGAGCCCTTACCCTCGAGGAAGAACTACTCCCTCCTCATCATGAGAATCAGCAACGGTGATGGAGATGGTGGTGGAGATCGATGGAGATGGCTCCGGGGGCACTTCCCCGTCCCGGCAGGGTGCCGGAACAAAGACTTTTTGTCCCCCGAATATCCTCTTTGGTGGCGGTGGCGCTATAGAGGTTTTCGTGGATTTCTTCCGGATGATTTAGGGTTTTCTCATCGGGGGGCTCTTATAGGCGCAGGAGTCAAGGTTGGTGGGGGTCCAGGGGGCCCACACCCCTGTGGGCGCCTCCATGGCTTGCCCGCGCCTAGTGGGGGTGCGGCCACCCTGTGGCCCCCCTCCGGCTCTGCTTCGTTGTTCCATGTTTCTGCCTTTGTCCCGTCCAATTTCGAGAATATTGATTTTCTGCCTTTCTGGAACCAGAAACAGAAGAAAACAGGCAACTGACACTGTGGCAACTTGTTAATAGGTTAGTTCCAGAAAAGGTATAAAAACACTTCAAAGTATAGACAAAGCAAAGCAAAGTAGATACAAAACAAGCATGGAGCATCAAAAATTATAGATACGTTTCCGACGTATTTATGCTTGATGCGGTAGTTCTTATGGGACCCGATTGTGATAGGGGAGTCTCACCTTCCCTAGGGGCATGGTTGTTCCGTCAGTCACTCCCTAGAAGGGCCTTGTAGGCATCAGGCGCTCATAAGGCACTTGCATTTTCTCAGATGCCTCCACAGATATGACGTTGAGGCCTGTACCTCCGTCAATTGGGGTCTTGGTGAATGCAATGTTTTTTATGGTGGGCGTGCACACTAGAGGAATGTTGCCCACAATTTTCGTCGACTTGGGGTGGTCGCTGGTGTCGAGCATCACTGTGACCACTTGAGCTTCGGATCATCAACCGCGGGAAGGGCAGCGGCTATCTCACGGGTAAGCCGGTTGAGTTGGCGGTTGGAGAGTGGAGGTTGAGCCCTACCGAGGATACACTCCATCCTTCTCGGCTCCTGGTAGCCCCCACCCTCTTCCTCGGGAGTTGTTTCCCTCACTGATGCGTAGCTAGGTGTGTAGCAAGTAAGCACGGTGTGGAGATATATGACGTCCAGGCTGTTGTGAAATTAATCGTGGCTAGTTCTGAAATATTTTTATCCAAACATTTCCTAGCATCACGTATCATGCACATATCTATCTCTCTAGCTAAAAAATCAGTGGGATCGACGCATATAGTGAAAATATAGTGCAATTACACTTTAAGCTGTCTGTGTTAGACATCGTGGGGGAACAGATCCATCAATTTAGGAACACGTGATCAAACACCATATAGCTTAGCAATTGCAGATCGTACCATAAAACAACTAAGCTACCAAGTTGAATGCTACTCCATTGATCCCACCGTTTAAGTTCATTTAGGTTTCAAATGAATCTAAAAAAAGTCTAGATACAATTACTTCACAAAGCTAAAACATATTATATTTTAAAACAGAGTAAGTAGATCCATTGATGTTGTTGTACCGGCTGCACCGAAAGCAATGCAACATTGTTCACATCGATCATTGCAGATGCCATGCAAGCACAAACCATATCCATTGACGAATTATGAAGGAAATTTGTTCTTAGAACAATAAGACGATGTGGAATAAGAAAACAATTTGTTATTGTTTTCCTTGCCTTACAACAAAAAATTGCACTAGCTAAAGTAGAATAAAAATGAGTGTTTGTAAATAGTAAAATGGTTCAAATAACAAACTTTACCTTGTGTTATGCTATTAGATCTTGATTGAAATCCTTCAACGATCGACAAAACTGATAATGTATCCTATACAGATATAGGGGAGGGGCATTTGCCCTCCTCCATGGTTCTAGTTAAACAATGATATTTACAGTCACTATCTCAGAGCCCTCCTCCGCCTCGTCATCCGCATCATAGACGATCTCCTATTCCTCGCTACTGTCCTCGGAAGACTCCTCGTCATCGTCGTTCGCATCATAGACTTCTTCGCTTTTGTCCATGTTTTCTTCCCCTCTTCCTTGCCTACCACGTCCTACGCGGCCTTGTCATAGACCACCGCCACTTCGCTCTCTTCGCTCGTGTCCTCATCGTACACCACAGCCTCGTCGAACTCCCACACTAGACACCCCTCCCAATCGAACCGGAGTTTCATGAAGTCCTTCACCGTGCTGATGCTTCCCATGGTCGTGAGCAGCGCCCGTGAGCGCGGGCGCTGGGGGTGCTGGGGCAACAAAGCCCGGAGCGTTAGAGCATCTCTAGCAGTGTCCGTAAAATGCGGCATGTAAAATCGCAGATCCAATGAGAGCCCCTATTGGGTGGTCTTCTTCTCCTTACAAGAGGTTGTAGGTGCTGCCAGCTTTGCTGCACAAGCTTGTGTATTGTCCTCGCCCTACTCGGCAGAGACAGGTGACTGAATCAAGACGCCATCTCATCTTCATTGTGGTGATCGAGTGGAGTAATTCATGCCCTAGTCTTCCTATTGCGATCGTTGGATTCATTGAGCCAAACCACCCTCTCCTGGTCAAAGACACAATTCACGTCATGCTCGTGTATCAATATGGATTTAATGAGTTTCATGTTGGAGTTGGTCCTTTAAAAATTCTAAAATACAACTTGAGATCTGATTGCTTATCACTTATTGATGCACCATCGGCAGCGGTTGGCTAACTCTATCCTCATGGCGATGGCGGATGGTAATCTGGGATTTGCGCAATATGAGAAGTTAACCCTCTACATATGGTTAAGACAGGCAGGTTCCGACAGAGTAGCCGCATGGACTCGGACTAGAGTGATCGGTCTAAACAACATTCCTCGAATTAAAGATCCACTTAAAATTTTAATGATGCTTGAAGGACAATGATATTATTTTCGTGTACACGGAACTTGGGTTTACAAGATAAATCTTAAGACACTACGGCGGAAGAAGATATGCGAGGGAGAATATTACAATGCTTTGATTCCATACAAGAGTTTCTCGACCGCAAGTGGGTCTTCAAGTTGGTCTTCCACCACAAGCTTAAGCCCGACGGCTCCCTCAACCGCTAAAAAGCACGTTGGGTGCTTCGCGGCTTCTCCCAGGAGCAAGGTGTCGACTTCGACGAGACGTTCAGCCCGGTTGTCAAACCGGCCACGGTCCGCGTCATCCTCTCCCTCGTGCTCTCCCTTAAGTGGGAGACTAGCCATCTCGACGTCAAGAACGCCTTCCTCCACGGCAAACTCGCCAAGGTCGTCTACTGTCGACAACCCACGGGCTTCATCGACTCCACCCGCCCCGAGCATGTCTATCGGCTAAACCGTTCTCTATATGGTCTCAAGCAGGCTCCTCGTGCTTGGTACCAGCGCTTCGCGAACTTCATCACCTCGACCGGCTTCACGTGTTCGCGCTCAGACACCTCGGTGTTCGTTCTTCAGTGTAAGGAGGGCATGGCCTTCCTCCTCCTCTACATGGACGACATCGTCCTTACTGATTCCTCGCCTACTCGACAGGATCACGGCCTCTCTCCGCTCTGAGTTCGCGATGACGGACATGGGCAGCCTTCACTACTTCCTCGGCATTGTGGTCACCCGCGACCCCTCCGACATGCATCTCTCGCAAGCCAAGTACGCCACGGAGATTCTGGACAAAGCCGGCATGAATGCCTGCAAGTCCGCGACGACACCGGTCGACACGTCACCGAAGCTCGCCGCCACCGTTGGTGCTCCAGTCACCGACCCGACTGAGTACCGGAGTCTCGTCGGGGCTCTCCAGTACCTCGCCTTCACGCGCCCTGACATCGCGTACGCCATTCAGCAGGTGTGTCTTCACATGCACGACCCTCGTGGGCAGCACCTAGCGACCATCAAGCGCATCTTGCGCTGCGTCAAGGGCACAATCTCTCATGGACTCCAGCTTCACTCCTCATCGTCGGACTCCATGGTCACCTACACCGACACCAACCTCGTCTCCTGGTCTTCGAAGCGGCAACACACGGTATATTGTTCGAGCGCTGAGGCTGAGTACCGCGCTGTGGCTAACGTCGTCGCCGAGGCTAGTTGGATTCGCCAACTCCTCCACGAGCTTCATCGACCATCTCCTCCCGCCACGATTGTGTTATGCGACAATGTTAGCACCGTCTACATGTCCACGAACCCCATTCAGCATCAGCGTACCAAACACATCGAGATCGACCTCCACTCCGTTCGCGATCGTGTTGCCCGGGGCTAGGTCCGCGTCCTCACGTCCCCTTGTCCCGCCAGTTCGCCAACATCCTGACGAAGGGTTTTCCATCACCACTGTTTATGGACTTTCGGTCCAGTCTCAACATATGTCCTCCTGCCGTTGTGACTGCGGGGGAGTGTTAGACTGATATGTCACGTAACGTGACATATCTTCCTATTGTGGAGTTTTCCTATTTGTTGTGATCTCCACAATAACCTGTAGTTATGGCATTGATTGTATAGTTATGATATTGATTGTAATAGTAATGCCTAGGATTGTAATCTTGTCTATTTATAGAGTGGAATGGAATGGTCCAAGTGTTGTAAATCTTCTCACAGTTTCTACAATCCACTTATGTATGTGTCTATTTCTTAATTTCATTAGTGATTCGAGACCGGTTGTGAAGTACTTATGCACCGGTTAGCTAGCTAGCGAAACAAACAAAATACTCGATGTTTAGCAAGATTGAATGTGTTATACTTGGCGCTAGTGTTGTGATATATTTTATATGTGTTCAAGCAAAATTCCATCCCTATATAAAACTCAAATGTTACATCTAATTAACTATGCTTTAATTTTGACTGTTTAATCGCCGAAATTCATAGTATCATATCATCTCTTTTGTTTGAACCACACTAATGTAAATCTATGTTTGCAGAAAGAGTGAGATCTTGTGATATGTGGCTCGTTGACAAAATATGGTTGAGTATGCTTGAAGGTAGTAGTACAATCTGACCAACCAGATCAACTTAAAGATGACCAACCTGGAGGCTAGGGGATGTCTTCTAGTGAATTATGTCAATATATTTTGTTTTGTAGCATAGCTCGTTTTGCTGCAAAATATTTGATTGTTTCTGTTACCACATACAAGCATGGTATAATCGTTAGTTCATACAAGTCTCATGTGGAAAACTATAATGCCTCTTTCAAAAAAAAAAAGATTATCATGTATAGAGGAATTATTGTAGCTATGTGTAGTTTGGGGAATTATTGTAGGTGCGGAGATATATATTGCCTCTTTCAAGCTATGTGTAGGTTGGGGAATTATTGTAGGTGCGGAGATATATATTGCCTCTTTCAAGCTATGTATAGTTTGGGGAATTATTGTAGGTGCGGAGATATATATTGCGTGCAGGCAGCTACATGTAGTTTCGGGAATTAATCACAGAAAGCATGCATAAACACATAACACATGAAACCTGTCTGAAACCTTTCTATCTTATCATCTCTCTAGCTTTTTTTTTCTACTGCACATCTTTATTAATGAAAGCACAACTACATCATCCACTAACAATGGAATAATAAAAAATGGGTGGCTCCTCAAACCAGACATTCGGTTGATCGGCACACTCCTTAGCTAAAACATGGGCTACTTTATTAGCATCTCTAGGACAAAAATAATACTCTACTTTATCAAACGTAGATGCCTAGATGCTGATATCTTCAAAGATTGGCGCCGCAGCTGTAGCCAAAAAGTGTTACGATCCCACTCGATATTGCCACTACTAGATAAAGGATAACAGTATTTGGGGTAATTTTGGGTACAATGATTTAGTAGGGGAGGAAGAGGATACACCAGAGAAAAGAGGGCAGGGAGGAAGAAGGAGACAATCCGTCCTTGCCAGGGTTCTCCGGTTCAGGTTCTTCCCCCCTTTCTGGTCGCCCTCTATCTCCTTTAAGTCGAGCTGCTCGTCTTGTCCTGCTATCACATTGGGCATGTAGCCCACTTCTTGCCATGGCGTCCACCTGGCGGCCCACACTAGTGGAAACTGGGCCTCTTGTCCCGGGCCGTAAGAACCTTTAATCCTTGTTTTTGAACCGGGACTAATCAAGCAGGACTAGAGGCCCAATACTAGTCCCGGCCCAGTTACCGGCCGGGACTAGTGGGTGTCCACGTGGCTGCCCCTGCGCGTTCAGGGTGCACCCCCACTAGTCCCGATTGATGTTATGGACCGGGACTAGTGGATCTCTGCCGCGACAGCATTTTGCGTCTTTTCTCTGCCGCGGCAGAGCATTACCTTGGACTATTGATTTCTCTGCCGCGGCAGCATTTTGTGCCCTTTCTCTGCCGCAGCAGAGAATTCATTTTGTATTGTTTTATTTATTTATTTTTCATTACAAAATGGTTTTTGAATATTTATATGCCACCACATATCGTACACGTTCGTGCATATATATAAGATAACTTGTATTACGAAATCGAGCATACAAATATATACAATTTACATAGTTATATGGAGATCACAATTATCGGGACTAGAGCCCGTCTAGTCAATTACATGGAGATCATTAGCGCCTATTCACACTAAATTCTCCACTATCGTGTACCATCTCTTTGAAAATAAAACCCGCTAGCTCCTCCGCAATTGCTAGTACACGTTGATGTGGTAGGAGTTGATCCCGCATTCTCTCAAACTATATAAGAAAAGGAGATCAATATGAATATCAATCATGATAACAAAAATTGACGGTAATAAAATGATGGTGTGGATGTATTGCTTACATCGACTCTATAATCTTTGTACTCGTTGGTAAACGTGAGAATAAACTCGCAAACATAGAATCCACATAAATTCGACCCCTGTGGCTGCCTCGCGCACTTTACGAGAATAGAATTCAATCAAAAATAATAATCAATCATCATTATTGTATTAAAACTAGAAGTAAAGAGATATGCGGATATATCACGTGCTACTTACCGAGACCACCTTAAACGTCAGCTGCTGACTAAAGGAACCCTTAACCTCGCGCTTGAATCGGATTCAAACTCTGCCCGGCAAAGAAAATGAATGAATGAGTTAATCTTTACCTGATATATCAGGAAATCAACGAAAGAGACCGATATAGAGAGAAAATTACTTCTGGAGCATGTCCTGCATGCTGCGGAACGCTTCCAGGTTTCTCTTTGATGACTTCATGACTTCAACTCTTTCCTTATCAAGTTGAATGTCTAGCAGAATCCAGTGAAAGCTGCAAACGTTTATATATGTACATCAGTAACTCATCAGTTACACTTAGCGTCGAGTAATCAAAAGTGAATGTGTGTAAAACAGAGTAAGATGCTTACTCAAAAATGTAAGGAAATAGTATGTGGTGACAAAAAAAATTCTCCTTTAAAAACCTCAAAATGTTTTCCTCCGTCTACTCGGGGTTTGTTGTTAGCGTCTTTATATGTACTTTATCTGGGTCATTGAACCTAACACTATAGACTCTTTTTATTTTACATTCCTGGATCTTCATTTTGCATAATAATAATAGAGTACAAAAGGATATAATGAGGATAATTACATGCAATGAACTGAGCATGTAGACAATGAATTTAACAACTTACAGACAATAGCAGCCGAGGATAGATTTGTCGAGGGCGTCGAGATTGTATAACTGGAACAGTTCTGGAAACTCAACATGGACCTCTTCGCCTTTTCTGAAGTAGTACTCACGTGGGACTTTCGCTGTGATAAATATTCTTCCTTCCTTTGCAATTGTCAAGTACCACTCATAGAGATTCCGCATTTGTGTTGGCAGTTCTTTCACCTTTTCTTTGCTAACCAAATCCTCACCTGCAACATATCTACGGGCTATTGGCATCTTGGGTAGATGATCGAGTTGGGGGCCTAACAGTTCATCAAGAGTAATTTCCATGTTGGCCGCCAACTCCGCAGCTACTGACATATCTAGTGGCTATTGTGCGAGAAGAGGAACGTTATCTGAAAACACCTTGAGGGGTGCGATCGTTTGTTTGGCCTGTTGTCCGAGAAGGGGAACGTCTGATTTTTTACTGATTGCAGTTTTGGTCCCGCTTGCACCTGTGCTTGCTGATTTTTTACTGCTTGCACTTGGTTTGCTTGATTTGCTCTTCGCCACTTCTTTCTGAAGTGTGTGTAGATATTCATTTGGCTTATGGTGCAACTCATATTGCGATTTTGTGTTCAGAAAATCAATTGCATATGCCTTTTGCTTCTCGGTGTATACCAGAGCGGGCTCGGGTTTCTTCTATTCAAAATGCGCCGCCACTTCGGCCTTTGCTATCGCTGCAGATTCCGCATCAGTACGATCGTAAGGTCTGATGGGAAGATTCTGATGAGGCACTGTTGGGAGGGGAGACATTTTCCGTTTTGGGCTGCCGCGTCCTTTAGTACCCACTGACGGAGCACGCTTCCGCTTATTGTCCTTAGCGGACGGCGAAGACTGTTGAGCCTGCGACGGAGATCGAGAAGGACTCGGGATGTGGTGGTCGTAGTCATCATGGGGTGGGCTTCTTGGAGGTGATGGAGGTGGAGGTGGAGGTGAAGGAGACCTGCGACGACTCGGAGGCGGTAGTGTTATCCTAGGGACCGAGCCTAGAAACCGTATGTTGTTCTTTTCCCAGAGAATGATGCCACCAAGTACTTCTCCGAGTGTGATCTCACCTTCAGGTCCAGGAATGTCAAGCTCCATTGAATCCCGGTCCTTCACAATTTGATCCACCCCGACTTTAGCATAGCCAGGTGGAATCTCACGGCCATGCCAACATGCGTCAGGCAGACAAGGCAAAGCCGATCCGACCGCCACCTTCATAGATATGTTCTTCAATTTAATATGGAGCTCACAAGGTATCTGGTTCTTAGTTCCATCCACGGGGTAGCCGAGACCGCCATCTGTATAGGATGCATCGTTAGACGGGACCTCCGATTCAGCGATGATGCTTCTCCGCTGAGATGGGTTGGCGATAATATCGAGTGGAGGATCTTGCTGCAAGCGTGCTATTTCTCTAAGTTCGTCGATCTGCTGAGTCTTCCTAGTGGCTGGTTGAACTTGTCTGCCTCCTCCTTCTCTCGTCGTTGATTTTCTCTTGCTCGGCTTCTAGAGGTACCTTGGTCCTTAGGAAACCCATTCTCCCACATGAAACTCACGTCAAGGCCTTGGACTCGTCCTGTATGTTCGTGATTTCCGAGGACCAAGGTCAGCAAGTCTTTCTCTCTATCGGGATGAAACTGTTTTATTCCATCTTTAATATCTTTGACCACTTTTAGCCATGCAGTCCTGGGTACCTTTATCCCGTCACTTCAAACAAGGTATCCTGTAAGTTCGTCATATGTACTCCCATGCCCAAGGAACCAATTTCTTGCCCTCAAATCCCATTCTTTGCGAATTGGTTCTGGAATGATCACTTTATCATGAAGATCTTTCTCTTTTGCATCCCACTTAGGCATGGCATCCGTGTAGCCCCTGGCCCCATGTTATGGTGATATTTCTTATTCACATCATTTATGTTGTTTTTTCTGACTTTTCTGTAGCAACTCCTGTTTTCCTATACTCGACAAATGCATACCAGTAAGGTTGCTGCTTCGCTAGATAGCCTTCGAATAATGGGGTTTTCTTGTCCTTCTGGTACTGTTGCCATAATGACTTCTTCTAGTTCTTGAATAGTTCGGCCATCTTCTTCAGTGCAAACTGCTTGACTTTCTTTCTCATTTCAGCAGTCTTGTCCTCAGTGTCACATTATGGCAGCTTGAAATGTGCCATTAGGTCAGTAAATAGTTGCTCTTTGAATCTATCATCGATATAGACATCACTCCATTCCGCCTCTTTGGGCTTATGCCACTCCCGAACAGTGATCGGGGTGCGATCTCTAGCAATAACTCCGCATTGTTGTACAAATAGTTGTTTTGTTTTCTTTGGTTCCAATAGTTCGTCGTCTCCTGAAACCTCCATAATTTCATAAACAATACCCTCAGGCAACTTTTTGGTTGGGCCACGCTTGGTTTTCTTGCTCGATGTAGAGGCCTAAGAGAAGAAACATTCGTCAACATAATATATATACAACTAGGTACATCTAGTGACTATCATCGGGCATCATATATATATACCTCATCGGTCTGCATTACGTGTCCATGGGATTCTTCCTCTTATCTGTTGGTCTCCTCTCCCTCACCGGATGAGTTCAGATACCTCGAGGGAGATCCCTCATCGGCATCGTGAATCATATCCTCGAGCAAGTGTTCCGAATCTAGGTCTCCGCGGACTGGACTAGGTGGATCCATAGTTCCTGCAAAATGCACACAATATTTATTTGAACTTAACAAATAAAACCTAAACCCTAAACCCGGAGGTGCGGTGGCGGTGGCCGGTGATGGTGGCCATGGGAGAGGTGGGCGACTAAGCGGCTTCCCGCGAGAACCACCACCCTAACCCTAACTCCGGTCACCACTCCTAAACCCTAAACCTGGAGGTGCGGTGGCGGTGGCCGGTGATGGTGGCCGCGGGAGAGGTGGGCGACTAAGTGGCTTCCCCGAGAACCACCACCCTAACCCTAACTCCGGTCACCATCCTAAACCCTAAACCCGGAGGTGCAGTGGCGGTGGCCGGTGATGGTGGCCGCGGGAGAGGCGGGCGACTAAGTGTCTTCCCCCGAGAACCACCACCCTAACCCTAACTCCGGTCACCACCCTAAACCCTAAACCCGGAGGTGTGGTGGCGGCGGCCGGCGGTGCCGCTATATACATAAATACACTATATACATATTATCCTAATGGTTAAATTAAAACTAATCCTAATTATAATTAAAAATAAACTAAATACACTAAATGCACTATATACAAAATTATAATACACTATATACATAAATACACTATATACATATAAATACACTAAATAAAATAATCCTAACTATAATCCTAATCCTAACCTAACCCTAACTCACCGGCGGTGGTGGCGGCCGGCGGTGGCAATAACGGCGGCCGGCGATGGCGTTGACGGTAGGCGCGGGCGCGGGAGGTGGCGGCGGGTAGCCTCGCTCGGCGCTGCTTCGTCGGAGTGGCGGCGGTGGCGCACGGCCGGCCGGCGGTGGAGGCGCGCGGGATGCGGCGGCAAGGTCGCGGGCGCGGGAGCGGGGCACGGCGGGCTCGACGGTGGGCGGCAGGCCGGCGGAGAGAGGAAGTCTACGGCGACGTCGTTGGCGTCTACGGGGGTAGCCTGGTGTCGTCGGCGGCGTATGCTGGCTCCACTTCTCCTGGTGCGTGGAACGCGCCTGGGGAGAAGGCCTCATTTTATACCCCCCCCTCTAGTCCCGGTCTGTGGCACCAGCCGGGACTAAAGGGGGGTCTCTAGTCCCGGCTGGTGCCACGCACCGGGACTAGAGGGGAGGCGTTTCGTTTTCGCGCGCTGGGGCCAGACCTTTAGTCCTGGCTGGTAAACTGGGCCAGGACTAAAGGCCCAAATTTATGCGCGCTGGGCCAAAACCCCAGCACGCGCTGTGGCTTTTTTTTCAAATTTTCCAAGATATCATTTAAAACATTTAAATTATACTTTTTTGCATACTTTTGAATTTGACAAAATTTCAATATGAAAAGTTCTTGAATTTGAATAATTAATCCAAATCCATTTTCTATTTTATCAAATAATTATTTAAATAGTCAAATTATTAACCATTTTTCCATTGTCAATTTAAAAATGCATTACCTATTATTTTTTGCATATTTTTGAATTTGACAAAACTTTCAACATGAAAAGTTCTTAAATTTGAATAATTAATCCAAATCCATTTTCTATTTTATCAAATAATTATTTTAAATGGTCAAATTATTAACCATTTTGCCATTATCAATTTAAAAATTAACTATTATTTTTTGCATATTTTTGAATCTCACTAAACTTTCAACATGAAAAGTTCTTGAATTTGAATAATTAATCCAAACCATTTTCTGTTTTATCAAATAATTATTTTAAATAGTCAAATTATTAACCATTTTTCCATTATCAATTTAAAAATGCATTAACTATTATTTTTTTTGCATATTTTTGAATCTCACTAAACTTTCAACATGAAAAGTTCTTGAATTTGAATAATTAATCCAAATCCATTTTCTGAATAAGCTTTAGTCCCGGTTGTATCCACTAACAAGGACTAAAGATATTTCTCGCCATTTCTCGCCGCTTCCCGCCAAGTTTTTCCGCCCTTTCCTCTGAACCGAGCTTTTTGTCCCGGTTGTAGCCACTGACAGGGACTAAAAATATTTCCCGCCATTTCCCACCGATTCCCGCCATGTTTTCCCACCCTTTCCATCTATATATAGGCCGACCGCGCCATGGTTATGCACACATCCACACCTTCCTCTCTCACAGAAATGGACAGCGCCTACTGGTCCATTTTGACCCTCGAGGAGACGGAGGCGCTGTGTGCCTCAAGATACCCTTGCGCACCAGGCTACCAGCCGCCTGCCGGCTGGATGCTGAGCACTGGAGGTGTTCATGTCCCTCCTGTGCCTAAAGGCTCCGCCCGACAGGCGGCCATGACGAACCACTTCTACCACGAGCTCACGCCGGAGCAGCGGATGGATCCTCAGTGGGATCCCGACAACTACAACACCTAGAATGCCTTCTTAGCTAACCGACAGGAAAGGGAGCTCGCCAGGTAAGATGGTGATGGCCCGTCCCCGATGAACCACAACGAAGTCGGCCGCCGTCTGTGGTGGGCGAACCGTATTATCATCGGTGTGATGCGCTACATCGCCGGGGGAGACCATCCTCGTCTGCGGTGCCCACAAGTCCACCCGCCCACCGTGAATCCGAGGCCGGAGTAGCAGGTGCCCCCGGTATATGCCATGGCTGGGCTCAGGATCCCCGGAGTGGCAGGTGACCATGACGATGATGATCACGATGACGAAGAAGACCCTGAAGCTGTGTACTATAGGACTAGGCATGATTATGACTAAATGGGGCAGCTTTAGTCCTAATTGTTAGCTAGTCCCGGTTTGTCCCGGTTTTTAATATTAATAAATATATTGAGTGTTAGTCCCAGTTTGTGGCTAGACCGGGACTAAAGGGTGCCTTTAGTCCCGATTCCATAGTCTCAGTTTTTAAATATTAATAAATGTCTTGAGTGTTAGTCCCGTTTTATGGTTGGACCGGGACTAAAGGGGGGCCTTTAGTTCCGATTCGTACTACGACTTTCCCAAACTATGAAGATTTTGTCCCGATTCGTACTTACCATGAAGATCTGATCTCCAAACAAGTGTGGTCACATATTAGGGAGTGCCTCTATGACCAATTTCTTTGAGATGCCGGGACTAGGCTCCGGCGACATCTCCCTGAAACTGGCCGTAGTGGTGTCCCTGCTCTCGAAGACCATCTTGTAGCTTGTAACTTCTCTAACTAGATCAATATTCCTATGAGCTAACCTAATTTCACATATTAGGGAGTGCCTCTATGACCAGTTTCTTGGAGATGCCGGAGGACTGGGCTCCGGCGGCATCTCCCTAAAACTGGCCGTAGTGGTGTCCCTGCTCTCGAAGACCATCTTGCAGCTTGTAACTTCTCTAACTAGATCAATATGCCTGGGAGCTAACCTAATTTCACATATTAGGGAGTGCCTCTATGACCAGTTTCTTGGAGATGCCGGAGGACTGGGCTCTGGCGGCATCTCCCTGAAACTGGCCGTAGTGGTGTACTTGCTTTTGCAAACCATCGATCTTGGAGATGCCTCAAACTGGATGGAGGACTGGCCTATTTATAGTACAAGCAGCTCGGCATAGTGTCGACACTCACGACATAATGTCGACACTCACCCCTATTATTAGTGCTCACTCGTGTTTCTCCTCCGGCATCTTCAAGAAACTGGCCGTAGTGGTGTACTTGCTTTTGCAAACCATCGATCTTGGAGATGCCTCAAACTGGATGGAGGACTGGCCTATTTATAGTACAAGCAGCTCGGCATAGTGTCGACACTCACGACATAATGTCGACACTCACCCCTATTATTAGTGCTCACTCGTGTTTTGTCCCGGTTGGTGTCTCCAACCGGGACTAAAGGTTCATCCAACCGGGAATAAAGGTTCAACCCCTATTATTAGTGCTGCCTGGCCCAGCCTGCCGCAATCCCTTCAGTCGCGGTTGGTTTCTCCAACCAGGACTAAAGGTTCAACCCCTATTATTAGTGCTGCCTGGCCCAGCCTGGCCCGCCCTTTCCCTATATTTATAGTGCGGCCGTCATGGCCACCCACACATACACACATTCCTCGCCGCCTACTTTAGGATGCCCATCCCGCATCCTCGTATTCGACTCAGTGACAATATGATTCACAATATGATTACATAAAAGGTTTAATATATTACACCAACATCCCTATCTAGTGTTGTTGTTTTCTTCTGCACCGTAGCCATGGAGAATCTTCATCATTTAACAGGAGGCTTGGGTCAGTTTATACTTTGAAGGATGGTATTTCATAAAACTTATTATAATCTTCTGACATATCTGTCTTGTCATCCACTCCCATGATGTTTCTTTTTCCTGAAAGAACTATGTGGCGCTTTGGATCATCAGACGATGTATTCTTTTGCTGATTTCTTTTTCTCGGTTTTGTAGACATGTCCTTCACATAGAAAATCTGAGCCACATCGTTGGCTAGGACGAATGGTTCGTCCATGTACGCAAGATTGTTGAGATCCACTGTTGTCATGCCATACTTTTCGTCTACATGTACCCCTCCTCCTGCCATCTTGACCCATTTGCACCGAAACAAAGGGACCTTAAAAGTAGGTCCATACTCAAGTTCCCATATCTCCTCAATGTACCCATAATATGTGTCCTTCTGCCCATTGTCATATGTTGCATCAAAGCGGACATCATTGTTTTGGTTGGTGCTCTTTTTATCTTGGGCGATCGTGTAAAATGTATTACCATTTATCTCATACCTTGGAAAGTACATATAGTCCAAGATGGTAACCGTGCCAACAAGTACATCTGATCTTCAACAATGTTGTTATTCATGAGATGTTTCTGCAACCAACTGCCGAAAGTGTCCTCGTGTTCCACTTTAATCGAGGAGTCAGGCATCCCCGGGTTTTCCAAGCGTACAATAATCTTGTGTTTCTCGATATACGGAGCCACCAAGGTGGAATTGTGTAGAACTGTGTAGTGTGCTTTATTGAAAGAATCCCTATCCATACATACCATTGTTTTCCTTCCTAGTGTGCCTTTTCCAGTCACCCTCCCCTCATACCGAGATTCAGGAACACCAATCGGCTTAAGGTCAGGAAGAAAGTCAACACAAAACTCAATGACCTCCTCTGTTCCATAGCCCTTGGAGATGCTTCCTTATGGCCTAGCATGGTTATGAACATATTTATTTAAGACTCCCATGAACCTTTCGAAGGGGAACATATTGTGTAGAAACACAAGACCGAGAATTCTAATCTCTTCGACTAGGTGAACTAGGAGGTGCGTCATAATATTGAAGAAAGATGGAGGGTACAACTCGAAGCTGACCAGACATTGGACCACATCAATCTATAACCCTGATAGACTTTCTGGATCGATTACCTTTTGAGAAATTGCATTGAGGAATGCACATACCTTCACAATGGCGAGCCGAACATTTTCCCGTAGAATCCCTCTCAATGCAACCGGAAGCAATTGCGTCATAAGCACGTGGCAGTCATGGGACTTTAGGTTTTGGAATTTTTTTCTCTTTCATATTTACTATTCCCTTTATGTTAGACGAGAAGCCAGATGGGACCTTGATACTGAAAAGGACTTCAAAAAAGATTTCCTTCTCTTCCTTGGTAAGAGCGTAGCTGGCAGGCCCTTGAAACTGCCCTGGATGCTTGTCGTCTTGTCCTTTATGATGTTGCTGGTCCTCCCGTGCTTCCGGTGTATCTTTTGACTTCCCATACAAGCCCAAGAAGCCTAGAATATTGACGCAAAGATTCTTCGTCAGGTGCATCACGTCGATTGCAGAGCGGATCTCATGGACTTCCCAATAGGGTAGCTCCCAAAATATAGATTTCTTCTTCCACATGGGTGCGCGTCCGTCGGCGTCTTTCGGAACAGGTTGTCCTCCGGGACCCTTTCCAAATATTACATTTAAATCCTTGACCATACCAAATACATCAGCACCAGTACGGGGGGTAGACTTCTTCCGGTGATCTGCCTCGCCATCGAAATGCTTGCCTTTTTTCCTTAAGGGGTGTCTGGGCGGAAGAAAACGACGATTGTACGGGTACACATTCTTCCTAGATTTATCCAGATATATACTTTCAGTCTCATCTAAACAGTGTGTGCATGCATTATATCCCTTGTTCGTCTGTCCTGAGATGTTACTAAGAGCATGCCAATCATTGATGGTTACGAACAGCAACGCTCGTAGGTCGAATGGCTCCTGTTTGTGCTCATCCCATACACGTAAACCTGGTTCGTCCCACAGATATAAAACTTCATCAACTAATGGCCTTAGGTACACATCAATGTCGTTGCCGGGTTGCTTCGGGCCTTAGATGAGCATTGACATCATAATGAACTTCCGCTTCATGCACAACCAAGGAGGAAGGTTGTAGATACATAGAGGGACGGGTCAGGTGCTGTGACTGCAGCTCTGCTCCCCGAAAGGATTCATGCCATCTGTACTTAGACCAAACCATAAGTTTCTTGTGTCACCAGCAAAGTCCGGGAAGTCTCTCTCGATTTTTCTCCACTATCGACCATCAGCGGGGTGCCTCAACATCTCGTCTTTCTTACGTTCTTCCATGTGCCATCGCAACAACTTGGCATGCTCTTTGTTTCTGAACAAACGTTTCAATCATGGTATTATAGGAGCATACCACATCACCTTGGCAGGAACCCTCTTCCTGGGTGGCTCGCCATCAACATCACCAGGGTCATCTTTTCTAATCTTATACCACAATGCAGTGCATATCGGGCATTTATCCAAATTCTCGTACTTCTCACCGCGGTAGAGGATGCATTCATTAGGGCATGCATGTATCTTCTGCACATCTAATCCTAGAGGGCAGACAAGCTTCTTTGCTTCGTATGTATTGGCGGGCAATTCGTTATTTCTTGGAAGCAATCTCTTCATAAGTACCAGCAACTTCTCAAATCCCGAGTCAGTCACACCGGTCTCTGTCTTCCACTTCAACAATTCCAGTGTGCTACCCAGCTTCTTATGGCCATCTTCACAAGTTGGGTACAACAATTTGTTGTGGTCCTGTAACATCTGCTCAAACTGCAACCTCTCCTTTTCTGTGCCGCGGTCTCGCTTTGCATCAGAAATGACCCGACCAAGATCATCAGCGGGCCGGTCTGGTTCCCGTTCTTCACCTTCTTCTTCTTCATTTCTTCCATTGCGGTATCAGCGTATTCAGGGAACATAGATCGGTAGTTTTCATCATCTTCTCTTCTTCATCGTCGTCTTCCATCACAACCCCTCTTTTTCTATGTTTGGTCCAAACATTATAGCCGGACATAAAACCAGACCGAAGCAGGTGGCTCTGAATGACTCTTGCAGAAGTGTGAGCCTTCTCATTCCTATAGTCAACACATGGACAACACATAAAATCATCCCGCCGCTTGTTCTCCTCGGCCACAACTCGAAAAGAACGCACGCCTTCTCTGAAAACGGCAGAGCGTCGGTCACCGTACATCCATGGATGGCTCACCTGTATCATACAAATATATGTCAAACGCAATCACTATGCTCAAATTAGTACCGCACGACGGTTTAAACGAGAAAATAGTTGCTAACATTTTATTACACTTGGAAACAAAGATGAGAAAACTTAAGTGTGGCTCGGACACCTCATATCATGTCTGTCTTGCGTGACCTAAACTCGCATCGCTCTAATGGACATTTCACCGAACACCTCTAGTGCATATGTATGAACAAGAAAAAAAATAGCACAACAACACTCTCTCCCACCAGGAAAAAAATAGTTGAGAGGAGGAAGGGGATAAGCGTATATATAGGGCCAGACCACTAGTTCTGGTTAGAGATACAAACCGGGACTAAAGGGGGTGCCCCCAGCAAGCGGCAGGGCCAGGGCCCTTTAATCCCGGTTTGCGTCTCACACCAGGACTAATGGGGTCTAACGGGCCGGGACCTATGGTTCTGGGTGGCTCGGGCCGTCCGGCGATATCCATTAGTCCCGGCCCCAGCCACAGCCGGGACTAATGGCCCGGACGAAAGGCCTATTTTCTACTAGTGCCATGTGACGATGGTGACATGACATTCTCCCCTCCTTAACATCTGGCTTTCCCTCAAGCCGCCATCAGCAAAAACTTGGAGAATGTAACCACCCGGATCCCACGGAGCACATAACCAAGTAACAAGTGTCGCACCTTCAGTTGTCAGTTTATGGCCAAAAATATTCATCAAGTCCCAGTATTGTTTTGGTGTCTTGCTCATGTTGAGTGCACTTGAGTAATGATCCAGGTTACTTCCATATCGACGTCCAGTAGAAGCTCTACCAATTAGCTTTGAAGTCTTCGCAGAACAATCGACAGATATCCATGAAGATAGGTGGTGTAGACAACCTTGCCAGAGCTGATAAAGACCATGTTCAGAAGTACAAACCAGCTTGATCCCAAGCGTTACCTTCAAGAATATTTTCCCGATGTGCCGAGCAAACAACCCAGTCTGAAGTATTGGTGTTACAACCAACGTCCCATACCCACCCACCAGGAAGCCTTGTATATCAACATCACCAGCTCATTCTCTACTAAACGTGTTCCGCATCTTTTGACAGTAATGATGGCATGAAGGAGTTTCTCCCATGACTCACCGCATGGCACTCATTTTTGAAGAAATTTTCCCATGGAGCGATGCAAAATTGTATTGGTGCCCACAACAAGACACAGAATTACTGAGGGGTTGCAATAGATCTTCACTACTCATTTCAAACATTATGAGCCTGAACCAAGGAATGCAACCAAGTTTAAGAGCTCGTGCTTCAGAAAAGCTTTCAGCACAATCGATTTTGCACAAGGATAAGTAAGCGGCTCTTCTTGATCGATTGTTCTCAGAACAGATGTAACTCCACTATTCAGACTCAACACAGTCAATTTTCCACAAGCATAAGTGAACTACTCTTCATGGATCCCCAGAATAGATATAATTCTACTATTTAGACTCATTGCAGCAGCAACCAGTAGAGTTGATCGCAAATACATCAGCAGATGTGGAGGCCATGGTTGCCACTGTACTACCTTGTCATGTTGCAACTCAGACATTGCATACGCAGGAATTAGCGGAGGTGGTGGCCACGATGGTCGCTGGTCTTCTCCCTTGTCAGCATAGTTGTGGTTGGCCGTACACTCAATGACGCCCCTGTCGAAGCATTTGGTCGAGCAGATGGTGTGCGCCAGTGCTTCAAACTTGGGGACAGCACACATGCGCAACCCAACAAACCGTGGGACCTCCAAGGATACTGGAGCACTCGAGCTCTTGTCGTCGAAGACATCGGTTCCCAAGCCCTTGTGGTCGAAGGTTGTAGCATCCCAATTGTCTAACAATTGTAATGCTACTTGGTCTAGTAATATAATGGCTACTTCAACTATATAATTGTTGCATCATCATTATATCATGCTCATGTCATCATGCCACCTTGCATTTGAGCATCATATAAAACCCCTTTGTGTTTTGGATCTTGTCTCATATGCATCATTAATTGTATTTTCCTCTTGATATTGTATTTGGTTCTTGATATATTGTTTAAATGCCCAAGTTGAGTTGGGGGCATATCTTTTATTAACTCCACCACCTTTTCTTTCACCACCTTATAATTCCACCATCCAACTAAATATGAGCTTGGCATTTACTGGTTTTACTTCTAGCTCATGTGGGTTGGGATGGATCCAATTCTTTGCCACATGCTCTCATCTTGGCATCATATTGTTTTCACAATATTGATATATGAGAGCCACATGGCCACCTTTGCATGCCTTGTGAGTGGACTCCTTTTCCCTAGCTTCCATATGGATTAATAAGGAATGAAACTCATGTTGGGATATTGTTTGGACTATTAATCATCTAGTGGCATATACACACTAGCCAGTCCTAAATATAATCCAATGTGATCATCTCCATATACTCCACTTGGAATTCTTTCTAAATTCCTTTGCTTGGGCCTTACTCCACACTTTGGGATGCATAAGAAAATGCCATGTAATTAATATTGTTTTCACAAAGATAAACATGGTATTAATTAATTATGCATGGCCCATGCAAGTACCCCTTTAGCTTGCCATTTGGATTTTATTTGATTTTGGATGGGTCATCTCTATCCATCTCTCTCTTTTGGAGTGATCTATGTCGATCATGCTTAAACCACATCACCTTTTCCTCTCTTTTCTAGTCTTGATCTTGTTGGGGTTTGGTTTGTGCTTGGCTTGGTCTTGACAAAAGAACACCCTAGCATCTAACCTCCCCCTCTCTCTTCTAAACCCTAAACCTAACCTCCATCTCCTCTAATCTATACCATACCCCCCCTAGAACCAAAACCCTAAGCTACCCCCACATCTCCCCCTCTCGGCCTCTCTTCTCTCCACCTCCCTGGACCCACCTAGCACCTGACCACCCCAACCCCAGCTACCCCAACCCTAAGACCAAGCCTAACCCGAGCCATACCCTCCTACCCTAGCTCCAAACCTAATCTACCCGAGGCTACCCCCTCTCCCCTCTAGCTCTCTCTCAGCCAAGGCGGCCCCCGCCCGAGCCTGCCCCTGCCTCCTTGGCCTCGCCCTGGTCCACCTGCCAGCCCCCCTACCTGCCCCCGCCCTGCCCTGGCCGAACCGAGCACGTGAAGGAGGGAGAGGAAAGGTGGCCGAGCCACCTTTTCCATCTACCCCACCCCCACGGCATCTCCCCCTCCTCTCCGTCCCTATCCACCCACTCTGCCTCGCCCAGCTACCCCAGATCCACCCCGAAGGCGCCCTGCCCTCTCCCCCTCTCTTCTCCATCACCACCGGCTACGCCATCGCCGGCAACCCTCGGCCCCCTCGCGGCTACACCGTTCCAGACGACAAGCACGTCGGGGAGGTGATCGAGAAGACCAAGACGAGCCCCTACACCACGCCTGTACACGCAGTCGCGGAGGAGAAGCGCAGGAGCTGCCAGTACCAGCGCCGCACCGACGCAAACCCTAGCCGCCAGTACGTCTGCCTCGACGCCGATCCACTGCTCCTATGCTCGATCCGTCCACGTCGACACACTCCCGGTGAGCTCCCCAACCCCCCAGACATCCTCGCCGTCACCGTCTCGCCCTGGCCCCGCCGGACGTTGCGTCGAACGCCCTCCGCGCGCCGCCGGACCTTTCTGTCTGCTCGCGCTAGCATCGCTTAGGCCTCATCTCGCCGCGTAGCCCCCACCTGACACAAGCCCTAGCCTACTGCAGCGGCTCTGCCCACCGCGCGCGTGGCCTGCGTCGCGGGTTCGAACCCTGCACCGAGGCCGCCCTGTCGAGCACCATCGCGTCGTCAGAGGTTCAGAGAGAAGATCCACAGTAGCGGCCGCACTTTTGCTGATACCCCCCTGCTCTTTTGTTGCATCAACCCGCGGTACCTTTTGGGACCACCGTCAGCCGCAGTGTCCGTTTTGCAGAAACCCCCCTCGCTGCTTCAAACACTCAACCCGCGCTCCCTGGCTTCCCCACGTGGCACGCCCCCGCTGGCGCGCCCGCGTGTGGACCCTGAGGTCGCCCTGGCCCACCTGTCATTCGCTTAGGCTGGGTCAGCTCGCGGTGAGAAAACCTCCTCTGTGCGCGTCTGGTCCAGTCAGCAGGGAGGCCCCATTCGTCTGTGTCTGCGGCTAGACATGGACTGGGTGACAAAAGTATTTCGGCAAATCTGTTTCAAATTCAAATCTTTTCAATTTAATTCAAATCCAATTTAAATTCTGTTTTCAAATAACTTTTCAAATATTAATCCAAATAATACAAATAATATATGTTTTCAAATCAGAAAAATGTGAGGATTTCAAATATGCAATCCAAAATATATTTTGAACACTTAAATTTCCAAGTTTATTTAAAATACAATAAATGCCCCTTTTTCTTAAATAATTAATAACTTTTGATTTATAAATCCAAATTTAACAAATGATATGTCTAAAATGATTAGCTCGACGAGACCTTTCTGTTTATGCATCCCATGGTTTGTTTTGAAGCATGCACCATAAAAATATAATGAGTACAGCAACTAATATGAGTATAAAATGGGGCCAAAACTAAATAAAATGCTTTATTATTGTATTCCACACCCCACCCATGCCATGCTACTTCAATGCCATGCAAATTGTGCATCATTCATCATGGCATGATTGTTTGCTTGTCGCATTTATTCATATGCTTGTGCACTTTATTTATGTCGGCCTTGTTTGTTTGGTTCTTCTTCGAATAGACGCTGAGCAGGGGATATATCAAGAGAACCAGGAGCACTACCCAGATCCATCACTTGCTTCAACTGAGCTGCCAGGCAAGCACTACCACATGCTTGCATACATATAGCACCTATTGCCTCTATCTTATCCTTGCATCATTGAGTCGCGAATGCATTAAATTGAATCCCAAGTATCGCATAGCCTTTACTTTTAAACCCCACCGAAGCTTGTTCCTCCATCCCATGAGCCCTTACTACAGGAGTTGTTTGAGCCATGCGAGTCGTAGAACAGCATGTGTAGGGTATGTGAGTGTCTGATGGATAACGAGGTACCTATACAACTTAACCTGAGTAGTAATGGGATAACTAATGAAAGTGGCATCGGTGAGCCATATTCGCTATTTGGTTTTTTCAGGCTCACTTGTGTCCCGTAAGACCCCGAGTACTTGATTCCTGTTCCAAGATTATTCGCGCTATCCACATCCGGGAGGCTTTATGGACCCCCCTGAGCCAGAGCTTGATTCATTCTTATTTCTTGGGGCCACAAACTAGTTTGAGGTTTTATTTACTATCATGTACTTATGCCATGCTTTACTGCTTTATTTAAATTGTGCGAGGTACTGCACACTGTACTGTTTAGGAAAGCGGAGTGTTTTCGCGGTGTCGACAAGCCCAGTCACATTTTCGGGTTCCCAGTCGTTCACAGCCATTGACGCAAACCTTGAGTCCGTCTCGGAGTCAGCTAACTTCGTTGCGGGTAGCTCAATGGGGTGGCCCCCTGAAATATTTCTGAATCCTGTGATCGCTTTGTCGTGACTGCCTCGTTGGGTTTTGATTTGGTTTTTCCGAGGCATATCGAGTGTGTGTTGCTATTTGTGCACCCCTGCAGGGTAAAACTTTCTGAAAGCCGTGTCCGCGGTTATGGACGACTTGGAGCACAGTTTCTCGATCATAGACAAGCATAACTAAAGTACCGCTTTTAATTTGACTAGCCTAGGTACCTGACTAGTAAATAGTGCAACACTCATGGAATGGATAATAAAACTGCCAACGGATGGGGGGGCTGTTCGTCCGCTTCCTCGTCGGTAAGCGAGGAGGAGGATGGATCTGTTAAGATTACCATGATAACTGTTATAACTGTTGTTTATAATTCACGGACATCCGTCTATCTCTGGTTAGGCGGATGGTTAGCGAGTATCTATAGAATTGCTAGGGTTTATCTTTTGCTGCAATTGCGTCACCCCCAGGTTGTGTCCCCTTTAGAGGCATAAAGACTTGTTGAGTACCCCTAGGGTCTCACACGATAAATTATTGGTTCAGATGAACAGGTACACTCGCAAGATGGATACTGGGTGGAAGAGACGGACGATGTGGGCAACGATCATTCGGTGTAGAGATTCCGGGAACGGGGATCCGTGAGATCTGTGGGCGGGATGTGCTTATTTATGGGGCATCTTATGCCGATTTGCTTCTTATCCGTACTCGGATTTTGTCTTCCGCTTTCGCTTGATACTCTGTTGATTGATGTATGAGGAGATATCCTACACTATTATATCTATCTAGGATATTTGGATCTTGCCGTATGGCGTTGCTATATTTCCTTTCTTTTTAGATGGAATGGCTCTGATGTACTATTGTATGGTGGCTTGCATACATACTCATTTGTGTATGTAGTTGATCCCTTTGCCTGCCGATTACGCCGCCCGTTCTTGTCCCGATGTTTGGAAATGGTTGGGACGGCCGAAAGGTCTACCTGTGAGTGGCATTTGGGCCCCACCGTACTATTTCAACCATTTCTGATCATCCAGGCTTGTACTAGGAGCGTAATTCACCGAGGTAGTTACAATTGGTATCAGAGCCATCCCGACCTTCAGGGTCTCAGCCAAATGGTCGTTGTCTGTCTAGCAAATATTTTTGGTAGTTATGTACACTAGGGAAAAATAAAACGTGAGAGTAGGACTGCTTCCACTTTTCTTCTTACCCAACCACCACTCTTTTCTGGTAAGGAAGTGTAACGTTTTCAATCCTCTTCTTAAATTCAAACTAGGATTCACGTGTTCTGGGTTTCCGTAGTACCATAGGTTGTGTATCTGTGTGTGTGAGTGTGTGTGTGTAATTCCTTGTCTATCTGTTGCATCCAAGTTGTTATCTTATCGGCCTTTTGGTTATCAACTGTTGGTACATTCCATACCGACAGGCTTTTGCAAACCGACGCGATCTATCTGATTCGTTGTATACCGACGCGATCTGTCTTACTCTTTGTTATCCGACGTTATCTTGTTTGTGGTGTTCGTTTCCGTAGCTACCAATCTTTAGGTTATCGTGAGAAGAAGGTGTTGACATATGTGTTTTACTTATTCATGTGCGGAGTAATGATTTGAGTGCGGGATGGAGTCGCGACCATACCACTACTTTTATTATTGCTCTTGTATATTGAGTTGGTAGAGTCACTAATCTTGATTCGTTAAGTGATTTTGCGCATCTATTGGTATTTTAATGCCGAAATTTGTGGAAAATTTTTCTTTTAATATATTTGTGTACCACACTCCTTTTCAGTCGTGTGCGATATGCTTAATATCTTCTAGGTGCTTTGAACTTCGTTGATGTTTTAATATCATCTTAGTAAATTGTATCCTTTAATCTTGATTAATTCCATTTTGGTACTATTTTGGATTATCTTTATTCTCCATCATAGTACTGACTTGTGTGTTATATCAATCACAGGATGGCACCACCACGCCGTTCTGAGGAGGACATACAACCTGAACTGGGGGCAGCGTTGTCAAGCATCGCCAATGCCTTGGCAGCAATGCAGCAGAACCAGCAGCGGTTTGAGGAAAGTGTCAGGAGGAACGAGTTTGTGCCGCTACCTCCACCTCCCAAGCGGGGAGACATCAAGAGCTTCCTGAAGTTCAACCCTCGTCAGTTTGATGTTTCTGATCAACCACTTGATGCTGATGATTGGTTGCGTGAGATGTCAAGGTTGCTGATGACTGCTGATGTTCCTGAGCAAGAATGGGTAAAGTGTGCTACTCACCTTCTGAAGGGAGATGCAACTCTCTGGTGGGAGAATTACCTGAAGGCAAACTGCACTGGTTTTCAGCCTACTTGGGGACAGTTCACTGGAGCTTTCAAAGAACAGTATCTGTCAGAAATTGTCATGGAGAGGATGAAGGAAGTGTTTCTCAACCTCAAGCAGGGTAATGATAATGTCAACACCTACATCAGGAACTTCATGAACCTGTCTCGTTATGGTGGCGATGAGATCTCTGATGACAAGAAGAAGCAAAAGAGGTTCAGGCAAGGGCTCAATGCATCGATTAAGTATGCAATCACACATGCAAGGCCGGCGTCTTTTCTGGAACTTCAGCATACAGCTCTGCAGGAAGAAGCAAGTAGGCAAGTGTTTGAGGAGTCAAAGAAACACAGCCGTGATGCAGCAAGCTCTTCAGCTATGTCAGCTCCTTCTAAGCGTCGTGTCTGGGTTCCTAACACCCCACCTTCGCTCCCGGCTCCACCAAGACCTTCAAGCTACGCGGCAAGGCCACCAAACTTCCTCACTGCTGCTCCCAGGGGCTACAACCACCACTACCCTGGAGCGCCTGGCGGAGTCCCTGGCTACGTTGCTCCACGTCCACCTGGTGCTTGTTACACTTGTGGAGACTCTGGGCATCAACAATGGAACTGTCCGATGAAGAACAAGGCTCTCCCTCCACCACCTCCAAGATCTGCGGCAAGCTCTCCTTTGGTTCGTGCACCACCACCTCGGGCTCTCAACATCAACACCAAGCCCGGGTCTGCTATTGCTCGTGCCAACTGTGTCAACGCCGCTCAAGCTGAGCATGCACCTGGAGTTGTGATGGGTATGCTATCCGTTAACTCAGTCCCTGCACGAGTTTTGTTTGATTCTGGTGCATCGCATTCTTTTGTGTCTCACAAGTTTGCAAATGAGAATGAGTTAGCTATGGATCCTCTCCTCAAGCGGTTAATGGTCCTTTCTCCTGGAGCAACAATGGCAGCTTCTAAAGTCAGCCATGGCAATCAAATTGAGATTGGTGGCTCTTCGTTCTCGGCTTCCTTGATTGTTCTGGGCAATTCTGACATTGATGTCATCTTGGGCATGGATTGGTTGACAGCAAATGCAGCTGTGATTGATTGTGCTGAACGCTCGGTTTCTCTGAAGATTCCTGAAGGCCATATAGTCTATTCTCCAAGTCTGACTCCTGCTATCCAGCTTTTCTCTTTGGCGGCTCTGAATGTTGATGCTATGGAAGCTATTCAGAGTGTTCCGGTGGTCTGTGAGTTCCCAGATGTCTTTCCTGAAGAGTTGCCAGGTATGCTTCCGGATCGTGAGGTTGAGTTTGTAATTGAGCTTGAACCTGGTACCGCTCCTATCTCCAAGCGGCCTTATAAGATGGGTCCTGCTGAGTTGGCTGAACTCAAACGTCAGCTTGATGAACAAGAGAAGTTGGGTTTCATTCAGCATAGTACTTCTTCTTGGGGTAGCCCAACTCTCTTTGTGAAGAAGCGAGATCAGACTGATAGACTTTGTGTTGACTATCGGGCTCTCAATGCTAAAACCATCAAGAATAAGTATCCCCTTCCGCGGATTAATGATCTCTTTGATCAGCTAGCTGGAGCTGTGGTATTCTCTAAGCTTGACTTGAGAAGTGGTTATCACCAAATCAAGATTCGCAAGGAAGATGTTCCTAAAACAGCTTTCACCACCCGCTATGGCCTGTATGAGTACACGGTCATGTCTTTCGGTCTCACCAACGCACCTGCCACCTTCTCGAGGCTCATGAACTCGGTTTTCATGGAGTATCTTGATAAGTTCGTTGTGGTCTATCTGGATGACATCCTAGTCTATTCTAAGTCACAAGAAGAGCATGAAGAACACCTTCGGTGTGTCCTAAACAAGCTTCGTGAGAACCGCTTGTATGCAAAGTTCTCCAAGTGTGAGTTCTGGCTGCCTCAAGTAACCTATCTTGGTCATGTTATCTCTGCCAAGGGCATTGCAGTCAATCCGGAAACTGTGAAGACAATTGTTGAATGGCTTCCTCCTGTTAATGTTAAAGAAGTGCGGAGTTTCCTTGGTTTGGCTAGTTATTGCCGTCGCTTCGTTCAGAACTTCTCGAAGATAGCGAAGCCTCTTACCGATCTCCTCAAGAAAGGCAAGAAATACCTTTGGACTCCTGCCTGTCAAGCAAGCTTTGAGTCACTCAAAGAGAAGCTCACTTCCACACCAGTCTTGGTTCCTCCGGATACATCCAAGCCGTTCCAGATCTTCTGTGACGCCTCTTTGCAAGGATTGGGTGCGGTCCTTATGCAAGAAAAACAAGTTGTTGCTTATGCCTCTCGACAGTTGAAGACGCATGAGATCAACTATCCTACACATGACCTCGAGCTCGCAGCAGTTGTCTTTGCTTTGAAAGTATGGAGGCACTACTTGCTTGGTAACCGTTGTGAGATCTTTTCTGATCACAAGAGTCTGAAGTATATCTTTACACAACCTGATCTCAACCCTCGGCAGAGGAGATGGATTGAGGCAATCAATGATTTTGATCTGACCATCAACTACACTCCGGGCAAAGCTAATGTCATGGCAGATGCTCTCAGCCGTAAAGCTTATGTCAACAACCTCATGATGGAAGAACAACAGCCTCTCTTGTGCGAGGAATTCCGTCAGCTCAACCTTGAAATTGTGGAACAAGGGTATCTCCTGAACCTTCTAGCAACTCCTCTCTTGGAAGAAAAGGTTCGCTCTTCTCAGCTTGGTGATCCGTACACAAGAAAGATCATCTCTAGGCTTCAGCTTCCGAAGTATGAGTCCTTCCACGTCGATGATCAAGGCACGCTTTTCTTTGAACACCGGATGTTTGTTCCGAACTACCCGGGTTTGAGAGAGCAAGTTCTCAAGGAGGCGCATGATTCTGTTCTTTCTATCCACCCTGGCAGCACAAAGATGTACATGGACTTGAAAACACAATATTGGTGGCCTGGTTTGAAACGGTATTGTGCCAAGTATGTCTCGGAGTGTGATGTCTGCCGCAGAGTGAAAGCTGTCCATCAGAAACCTTCCGGTCTTCTACAGCCATTGAAACCCCCGGAATGGAAATGGGAGAAAGTAGAGATGGACTTCGTCACTGGTTTTCCAAGGTCGCAGAAGGGCAACAATGCAATCTTTGTTGTCATTGACAGGCTTTCTAAAGTGGCTCACTTCTTCCCCGTCAAGGAAACCATTTCTGCAATTCAGTTGGCTGAGCTCTATATCAATAGAATTGTCTCTCTGTATGGGGTTCCTCTCGAGATCAGTTCAGACCGTGGAAGCATCTTCACTTCAAAGTTCTGGGAGAGTTTCCAAAATGCTTTGGGAACAAAGTTGAACTTCAGCACAGCCTACCACCCTCAGTCGCAAGGACAAGTGGAAAAGATCAATCAGATTCTGGAGGATATGCTTCGTGCTTGCGTCATCTCGTTCGGCATGAAGTGGGAAGAATGTCTTCCTTATGCTGAATTCTCGTACAACAACAGCTTCCAGAAAAGTCTAAAGATGGCACCATTTGAGGCTCTCTATGGTCGCAAATGCAGAACTCCGATTGGTTGGTCGGGTGCAGGTGAAAGGATCTTGTTCGGCCCTGACATTGTGACTCAAGCGGAGGAGAAGGTTCACATCATTCTGGAAAATCTGAGGATTGCTCAAAGTCGCCAGAAGAGCAATTATGACAGGAAGCACATGGACATGGAGTATGTCCCTGGTGATCTCGTTTACCTTCGTGTCACTCCCATGAGAGGCACGCACCGCTTTGGTATCAAAGGGAAGCTGGCTCCTAGATACATCGGTCCCTTCAAAGTTCGTGGAAGAAGAGGAGAAGTTGCTTATGCTCTTGAGCTCCCGGAAAAACTCAAGGTCCATGATGTTTTCCACATCTCTCAGCTCAAGAAGTGCTTCAAGGATCCCGGCAGGACCGTGGACCATGAGCTTATCAATCTCCAAGAAGACCTGTCTTATCAAGAACACCCCACAAAAATCCTTGAAGTCGCAAAAAGAAGGACTCGCAACAAGTCCATCAAGTTCTGCAAGGTGCAGTGGTCGCACCATTCCGTTGATGAAGCCACTTGGGAACGTGAAGATGATCTCCGTGCCAAGTATCCTACCCTCTTTGTGTCTTCTTCTTCATCCTAGAATCTCGGGGCGAGATTCCTGTTTAGTGGGGGAGAGTTGTAGCATCCCAATTGTCTAACAATTGTAATGCTACTTGGTCTAGTAATATAATGGCTACTTCAACTATATAATTGTTGCATCATCATTATATCATGCTCATGTCATCATGCCACCTTGCATTTGAGCATCATATAAAACCCCTTTGTGTTTTGGATCTTGTCTCATATGCATCATTAATTGTATTTGCCTCTTGATATTGTATTTGGTTCTTGATATATTGTTTAAATGACCAAGTTGAGTTGGAGGCATATCTTTTATTAACTCCACCACCTTTTCTTTCACCACCTTATAATTCCACAATCCAACTAAATATGAGCTTGGCATTTACTGGTTTTACTTCTAGCTCATGTGGGTTGGGATGGATCCAATTCTTTGCCACATGCTCTCATCTTGGCATCATGTTGTTTTCACAATATTGATATATGAGAGCCACATGGCCACCTTTGCATGCCTTGTGAGTGGACCCCTTTTCCCTAGCTTCCATATGGATTAATAAGGAATGAAACTCATGTTGGGATATTGTTTGGACTATTAATCATCTAGTGGCATATACACACTAGCCAGTCCTAAATATAATCCAATGTGATCATCTCCATATACTCCACTTGGAATTCTTTCTAAATTCCTTTGCTTGGGCCTTACTCCACACTTTGGGATGCATAAGAAAATGCCATGTAATTAATCTTGTTTTCACAAAGATAAACATGGTATTAATTAATTATGCATGGCCCATGCAAGTACCCCTTTAGCTTGCCATTTGGATTTTATTTGATTTTGGATGGGTCATCTCTATCCATCTCTCTCTTTTGGAGTGATCTATGTCGATCATGCTTAAACCACATCACCTTTTCCTCTCTTTTCTACTCTTGATCTTGTTGGGGTTTGGTTTGTGCTTGGCTTGGTCTTGACAAAAGAACACCCTAGCATCTAACCTCCCCCTCTCTCTTCTAAACCCTAAACCTAACCTCCATCTCCTCTAATCTATACCATACCCCCCCCCCCTAGAACCAAAACCCTAAGCTACCCCCACATCTCCCCCTCTCGGCCTCTCTTCTCTCCACCTCCCTGGACCCACCTAGCACCTGACCACCCCAACCCCAGCTACCCCAACCCTAAGACCAAGCCTAACCCGAGCCATACCCTCCTACCCTAGCTCCAAACCTAATCTACCCGAGGCTACCCCCTCTCCCCTCTAGCTCTCTCTCAGCCAAGGCGGCCCCCGCCCGAGCCTGCCCCTGCCTCCTTGGCCTCGCCCTGGTCCACCTGCCAGCCCCCCTACCTGCCCCCGCCCTGCCCTGGCCGAACCGAGCACGTGAAGGAGGGAGAGGAAAGGTGGCCGAGCCACCTTTTCCATCTACCCCACCCCCACGGCATCTCCCCCTCCTCTCCGTCCCTATCCACCCACTCTGCCTCGCCCAGCTACCCCAGATCCACCCCGAAGGCGCCCTGCCCTCTCCCCCTCTCTTCTCCATCGCCACCGGCTACGCCATCGCCGGCAACCCTCGGCCCCCTCGCGGCTACACCGTTCCAGACGACAAGCACGTCGGGGAGGTGATCGAGAAGACCAAGACGAGCCCCTACACCACGCCTGTACACGCAGTCGCGGAGGAGAAGCGCAGGAGCTGCCAGTACCAGCGCCGCACCGACGCAAACCCTAGCCGCCAGTACGTCTGCCTCGACACCGATCCACTGCTCCTATGCTCGATCCGTCCACGTCGACACACTCCCGGTGAGCTCCCCAACCCCCCAGACATCCTCGCCGTCACCGTCTCGCCCTGGCCCCGCCGGACGTTGCGTCGAACGCCCTCCGCGCGCCGCCGGACCTTTCTGTCTGCTCGCGCTAGCATCGCTTAGGCCTCATCACGCCGCGTAGCCCCCACCTGACACAAGCCCTAGCCTACCGCAGCGGCTCTGCCCACCGCGCGCGTGGCCTGCGTCGCGGGTTCGAACCCTGCACCGAGGCCGCCCTGTCGAGCACCATCGCGTCGTCAGAGGTTCAGAGAGAAGATCCACAGTAGCGGCCGCACTTTTGCTGATACCCCCCTGCTCTTTTGTTGCATCAACCCGCGGTACCTTTTGGGCCCACCGTCAGCCGCAGTGTCCGTTTTGCAGAAACCCCCCTCGCTGCTTCAAACACTCAACCCGCGCTCCCTGGCTTCCCCACGTGGCACGCCCCCGCTGGCGCGCCCGCGTGTGGACCCTGAGGTCGCCCTGGCCCACCTGTCATTCGCTTAGGCTGGGTCAGCTCGCGGTGAGAAAACCTCCTCTGTGCGCGTCTGGTCCAGTCAGCAGGGAGGCCCCATTCGTCTGTGTCTGCGGCTAGACATGGACTGGGTGACAAAAGTATTTCGGCAAATCTGTTTCAAATTCAAATCTTTTCAATTTAATTCAAATCCAATTTAAATTCTGTTTTCAAATAACTTTTCAAATATTAATCCAAATAATACAAATAATATATGTTTTCAAATCAGAAAAATGTGAGGATTTCAAATATGCAATCCAAAATATATTTTGAACACTTAAATTTCCAAGTTTATTTAAAATACAATAAATGCCCCTTTTTCTTAAATAATTAATAACTTTTGATTTATAAATCCAAATTTAACAAATGATATGTCTAAAATGATTAGCTCGACGAGACCTTTCTGTTTATGCATCCCATGGTTTGTTTTGAAGCATGCACCATAAAAATATAATGAGTACAGCAACTAATATGAGTATAAAATGGGGCCAAAACTAAATAAAATGCTTTATTATTGTATTCCACACCCCACCCATGCCATGCTACTTCAATGCCATGCAAATTGTGCATCATTCATCATGGCATGATTGTTTGCTTGTCGCATTTATTCATATGCTTGTGCACTTTATTTATGTCGGCCTTGTTTGTTTGGTTCTTCTTCGAATAGACGCTGAGCAGGGGATATATCAAGAGAACCAGGAGCACTACCCAGATCCATCACTTGCTTCAACTGAGCTGCCAGGCAAGCACTACCACATGCTTGCATACATATAGCACCTATTGCCTCTATCTTATCCTTGCATCATTGAGTCGCGAATGCATTAAATTGAATCCCAAGTATCGCATAGCCTTTACTTTTAAACCCCACCGAAGCTTGTTCCTCCATCCCATGAGCCCTTACTACAGGAGTTGTTTGAGCCATGCGAGTCGTAGAACAGCATGTGTAGGGTATGTGAGTGTCTGATGGATAACGAGGTACTTATACAACTTAACCTGAGTAGTAATGGGATAACTAATGAAAGTGGCATCGGTGAGCCATATTCGCTATTTGGTTTTTCAGGCTCACTTGTGTCCCGTAAGACCCCGAGTACTTGATTCCTGTTCCAAGATTATTCGCGCTATCCACATCCGGGAGGCCTTATGGACCCCCCCTGAGCCAGAGCTTGATTCATTCTTATTTCTTGGGGCCACAAACTAGTTTGAGGTTTTATTTACTATCATGTACTTATGCCATGCTTTACTGCTTTATTTAAATTGTGCGAGGTACTGCACACTGTACTGTTTAGGAAAGCGGAGTGTTTTCGCGGTGTCGACAAGCCCAGTCACATTTTCGGGTTCCCAGTCGTTCACAGCCATTGACGCAAACCTTGAGTCCGTCTCGGAGTCAGCTAACTTCGTTGCGGGTAGCTCAATGGGGTGGCCCCCTGAAATATTTCTGAATCCTGTGATCGCTTTGTCGTGACTGCCTCGTTGGGTTTTGATTTGGTTTTTCCGAGGCATATCGAGTGTGTGTTGCTATTTGTGCACCCCTGCAGGGTAAAACTTTCTGAAAGCCGTGTCCGCGGTTATGGACGACTTGGAGCACAGTTTCTCGATCATAGACAAGCATAACTAAAGTACCGCTTTTAATTTGACTAGCCTAGGTACCTGACTAGTAAATAGTGCAACACTCATGGAATGAATAATAAAACTGCCAACGGATGGGGGGGCTGTTCGTCCGCTTCCTCGTCGGTAAGCGAGGAGGAGGATGGATCTGTTAAGATTACCATGATAACTGTTATAACTGTTGTTTATAATTCACGGACATCCGTCTATCTCTGGTTAGGCGGATGGTTAGCGAGTATCTATAGAATTGCTAGGGTTTATCTTTTGCTGCAATTGCGTCACCCCCAGGTTGTGTCCCCTTTAGAGGCATAAAGACTTGTTGAGTACCCCTAGGGTCTCACACGATAAATTATTGGTTCAGATGAACAGGTACACTCGCAAGATGGATACTGGGTGGAAGAGACGGACGATGTGGGCAACGATCATTCGGTGTAGAGATTCCGGGAACGGGGATCCGTGAGATCTGTGGGCGGGATGTGCTTATTTATGGGGCATCTTATGCCGATTTGCTTCTTATCCGTACTCGGATTTTGTCTTCCGCTTCCGCTTGATACTCTGTTGATTGATGTATGAGGAGATATCCTACACTATTATATCTATCTAGGATATTTGGATCTTGCCGTATGGCGTTGCTATATTTCCTTTCTTTTTAGATGGAATGGCTCTGATGTACTATTGTATGGTGGCTTGCATACATACTCATTTGTGTATGTAGTTGATCCCTTCGCCTGCCGATTACGCCGCCCGTTCTTGTCCCGATGTTTGGAAATGGTTGGGACGGCTGAAAGGTCTACCTGTGAGTGGCATTTGGGCCCCACCGTACTATTTCAACCATTTCTGATCATCCAGGCTTGTACTAGGAGCGTAATTCACCGAGGTAGTTACAAAGGTGTCGGCTCCAAAGCCCAACATCGACCCCTTGGTGGGTGCCCCCTTGTCCAACTCCAGCACAACAGCCAGTTGACGAGCAGGGGGCAGTGGAGTACAAATCGATGGTGATGGCTCTCTTCCTGGGCAGAGAGACGTCGCTGCGGCTGGGATGCGGCCGATGTCGTGGACGAGGACCGGTGTCGACCACCTTGCAGGCAGCTCAGGGACAAGAGACTGGGTAGTGTCGATGGTGACCGACGAACAACCGCTCGAGGACGTCACCACAACCTGGATGTCTACGCGATTCACTATCAGCGTGGGTGAACTCGCATCCAGGGCGGTGACGGGCTTGGTGTTGACGGCCTTGCCGGTGATGGGCTTGGCGGTGACCCTGTCCAAATAGGCCGATATGGCCTCCACCTTCGTTGTCTGAGCCCTGATCTCCTTGAAAAGAGCGGCTAGCTGATCCCTGATATCGATTCCGGCCATGATTTCCGACGCTTGAGGGTGCGTGGGGGGAAAATTGCTCGCTTTGTTACCAGATTGTTACGATCCCACTCGATATTGCCACTACTAGATAAAGGATAACAGGATTTGGGGTAACTCTTGGTACAATGATTTAGTAGTGGAGGAAGAGGATACACCAGAGAAAAGAGAGCAGGGAGGAAGGAGACAGTCCGCCCTTGCCAGGGTTCTCCGGTTCAGGTTCTTCCCCTCCTCTCCATCTCTTTTAAGTCTAGCCGCTCGTCTCGTCCTGCTATCACATTGGGCCTGTAGCCCACTTCTTGCCACGGCGTCCACCTGGCGGCCCATGTGACGATGGGCACATGACAAAAAGCCACCTTTCTTCAGAGTTTCCACCCCTTCTAAACAATCTGATTGGATTATTACCTTATTAACACCCAGTTGGTTAGCTAGATATAGCCCATATCTGATTGCCAACACTTCAGTGGTAGCAGCATCAAAAGCATAATCAACATTTTTGTTACTTGCCGCCAAGAAATTTCCTTTGTTATCTCATATCAAAGCTCCTGCTGAACCCCCTTCGTGTTTTGGATATTGAACGCAGCATCCACATTTACTGAAACAAATCCTTCTCTTGCTCTAGCCCAAAAACTTTCCTTCTCTTTCTTCTTTGTTGTAGCAGCGCGAACAAAGTTTGTAGCCAGAACCTGGATCGACATCACCATTCTCGAGACAGGTTGAACCACTTCACCATGGACCTTTTATCGTCGGATCCACCAAATGTACCTGGCCATCGTAATAATAACTTCCTTGAGATCCCCATCTTCTCTGTCCTCAGAAGTTATGAAATTTCCCATTATGAAATATTCTAGAACTGCACTGCCCAGTCGGTCTGTTGCACAAGCTTCTTCAATTATACTCCATAATCTCATCTTCCTCCAAATTTCTCTGGCACACTCGCATCTGAACAGAGTGTGCTTGATATCTTCGCGGTCTTTTGAATAGAGAGGGCATGAAACATTTGTGACAATATGCCGATTGGCCAATGCTCCAAGACATGGGAGGATACCATGTAAGCATTTCCATGAAAATATTTTGATTTTTGCTGTCAATTTACTCTTCCACATTACTCCCCAAACTGGATTAATTTCTGCACGACCTTGGCCATCTAATCTCTAAAAATTCTTGCCAAATTGACTCTCCCGCTCTATGTGATAAGCAGAACATACAGAAAAGATGTCATTCTTATTAAATCTCCAGGAGACAAAGTCCTCCATCCCATGTTGACTTAGAGGTATTGAGAGTATCTTGCTTACATCAACACGCCAGAAATTCTCCCTCAATAATTCCTCGTTCCAATTTCTAGATGCATCAATAAGCTCATCCACATTCTTTACCAAACTATGTCCTTTTGGGGTAAAACGAAACTATGCCCTTTTGGGGTAAATACTTTCCCATTCGGACTCAAAGGAACCCATGCATATCTCTCTAGCTACAAGATAGTGGGATCGACTCATATAGTGTAGTTGTATTTCCAGCTGCCAGACATCATGGACTTCTATGTCCAAGAAGCAAAACTTTGACTAGAAATCGAATTCGGTTCACGGGTGCAGATGGATCCATTGTGTGAAAACATATTTAGCAATGTCAAAATATTTTAGAAAAAAGTTACACCTAGATACGCACAAGTTTTCGGAAAAAATGAACAACTTTTTGCATCCCGCCTAAAAAGAAAATTTCGGATGCTACAACATGATCATTCTTGGACATTCTTTTTCTGTTTTTACAGGTCATATAAAATTTTATTTTCCCCGTGTGTGCAAACACAAAATAGCTAGATATACATAAAATATCTAGATGTACATGTGAAATTTGTTTCAGATTTTTTTGACATTTTGAAATTAATTGTTTATGTATTTTTTATAATAGTTTCATTTGTACCCACGAGGCAAAACAGTGAAACACACCAAAACAGTGAAACACCACCTCAAAACTTTGACCAGCATATATAGCTTCTAAACAAAACAAAAATCTTTGACCTCCATGTATGTATCACATCTAATTGGCCTGCCTCTTAGCTATCTGCGCCATGCATGCAGGTAAATGTCATGTATGCACAAATTATGTGGATCCATGAATTATCAAGAAAAATGGATTACACATGTAATTTGCATTGTACCATTCAGAGTTGGAGTTGTATGCGTAGACATGCCAAAATCTGCAATTCTAGGTATCTTGCTTCAAGTCCAGATGATAAATATGATCATTACACATCCCATTACAAAGATGATTTAAACCCTCACAAATTCTCTTAACTTTTTAAAAATATAGTCATGCTATAAATATGCTTGTCAAGGCTTCCGTCCTCCATATACTCAAAGCAGAGTGCTCTACTAATTTTGTGGAAACAAGGTCTCCATTTGTCTCGACGTGCTTGTTTCATAGCAGTAGCCTATTAACCGCCTGATGTTTGAATGCTCGACCTTCATAAGGTTGCGTACCTCATTTGTCAATTCTTATCATTTGCATGCTATAAAACTTCTTCACGGCAATATCTCCACTATTATGCACTCCCTGCTAGTTAAAACCCTTGTTAGGATAGTGGAATGAAAAGTAAAGGTTGTGTAGTACTTGGGAATGCAATTTAATTCGGTATCACGACACAACGATGCAAGAATAAAGATAGAGGAATATGTGCTATCAATGTAAATACACGCAAAGAATGCTTACCTGAAATCTCAAGGGTAAAATAATCAAGTTCCGGGTAATACTCAGATGCCTTTTGGTAACCCTTTTGCTCAGGGTCTATCCGAAATAAGGTAGAATAAGATGGATCCGGGTAGTAACCTCCTTGCTCAGCGTCTATCCAGAATAAAAGCCAAACAAATAAGAGCCATAATAAATAAAGTGCGCAAACATATGAAGCATATGCAACAAACAACACATGATATGCCATGATGAAATGATGCACAATTACATGGCATAACATAGCATGGCATAAACAAGAATAAAGCATTTTCACATTTTATTAATCATGTTTTGCTTGCATAAACAGTTTTGGTTATTTAGTTTTTATATGATACATGCTTCAATTGATATCATGGAATGCATAGTTGGAAAGAACTCATCACGCTAATCGATTTAGACATATTATTTGTCAAATTCTGAGTTACGGACTTAAAGTTATGATTTATTGAAAAAAGGCATTTTTGTTGCATTAAAAGTATTTCGAAAATTTTATTGTCCAAAAATAATTTTAGATGGCATATTCAGGTTCCTCAAAAAAATTGAGTCAAAAACAAATATTATATATGGCAATTGGATTTTGCATTTAAAAGATATTGAATATAGCAATTTAAAGTCATTTTATTCAGATTAAGATTTTCTAGAAAAAGAAAAATCAAGAAATACTTTTATACATGAACCCAGCCACATAGACTGCCATGTGGCGACACTGCTGACTGGGCTGTTGTGAGGTTGACAGGCTGGCCACAACTGGTGGTTAAAAGATAAACAATTAGAAACAAACATTGTGCTATTGTCATCCTGGCCACACGTCGCTGGCCTTCTTCCTACCTTAGCTTTGAAGTGAACCAATCACCCAAAACCGTTCATAGCCTGTGATACTAGTATCTGAAAATCATGGCGTACATAACAGAAGAAGAGTTTCACAGCGTCACACTAAAACTTACATTGTTCCAATCAAATTTTGAAGTAATCACCCAGCTTTGTTTTTTCTCAAAGCACCTTGAGATACCACAATCCACAATCTTCGGCATCCCGTTAAAATCTAGCAATATATTTGTAGGTTTTAGATCCAATTGAACGATGTTAAGATAACATGGACCGTCACAAATCCCCTTCATGATTTGATATTGACGTGTCCATTCATGTCCATGAGATGCATCTACAAAACGGTAGAGAAGAAAGTTGGTTTAGTATTTGAGTCACTTGAAGTACTTAGCCATTGAACGCTAAATACATGGATGCTTGAACCAAATGCGTGCCATATCATCTTACCAGTGATTTGCTTATAAAGACTCCCTTCTGATAGATATTCAAAGCAGAAGAACCTTTGACATAAATTTGCCAAGACAAGCTCTACCTCACAGTCCACCATTTCCCCTTCTGTGTCGGGGCAGAACTGTGATGTACGTTTATGCTTTGCCTTCATCGGAGAGCGAATCACTTCACTGAGTTTCTCTTCATCAATGTCAACCCCTTTGACAAGCCTCTTCACAACAGATGTGCCATCCCCAAGCATTCCCTGTGACCAGAACATGCTTTAGACCAGGCTACTAGATTACTCAAAGATCATGAAAGGCAGTGTAAATATCATGACACTGCACCTCTTTTCTTTTTCAGCACAACACGGTTAGCTTTCAAAAGCTACGCTGAAACCCATGAAGAAACGACACCAAGACCAAATTATAGCTTGTGTGAAATATTCACTTAAAAAGTGTATCTGATTGATAGTTTTGACTCGATAAACGTAGCCTTCCTTCCACTCAAGGCAAAAATACACAGAGAAGATCCCTCAACCAGCAAAAACTGTGAAACCATGATTCTCTGAATCAAAGAGATTCCCATGGGAAGAAGTAGAGTTTTCTCAGAACTCCCATGGGAACAACTTCGGGTGGCAGGTCCAAATTAACTCCAAAGCATCCTAAACACTGTCAAGAAGAAGGTCCTAGAACTGAAGCTAGCAATCATGCAGGAGAGGCACTCTAAATCACTTTGTTGAGAGGATGCTTTCCTGGAACAAAAGGAGATGGTAGTAATTACCTGGAGAAGCCCTCTCAGCGGTGATACGAATTCTAGATCCAGCCCCCAATTGCCCTCTCAGTCGTGTGGAGAAGGAGAAGGGGACTTGTATTTCAGATCTAGATCCAGCCCCCAGCCATATATAAACCACGCAGTGTCTGTCAGCAGGCTGGATTTCGTTTCGTGTAAACAATGCCCATGTGTAAAGACATTAGTAGCCATGAGAAGGTCAAAGTTACCTCTTAACCCCTGCAAGATAATAATAGATCAATGTTAATGGACGGTATAGAATCATTTGGGAGCATCTTACGATCCTAGCTTCTCTTGATTGATCAATGTTAAAGTGACAACAAAAGGTTTTGAACCTGCATTTTCTCCTTGTTTTCCACAGAATGCATGGACTGGTGGGTTAAGTAGCTGGGACAATCTCGAACGGCAATGATCACAAGGAAATACCATGACAGGCAGTAAAATACTCCCCTTTTTTTAGATGAGTAAAATACTTCCTTGATTTGTCCTTCGTCTGCTAGTCAACAGTATCGTAGTCCACAGTAGCTGCTAGTGATTCAAGGACTCTTATTGCCTCACAAATAGCTCAAAAACAAGCAGAGAGAGGCAAGATCCAAGGAATTACATCGACTAATTGTAACAACTTCTCAAGTACAATCCTGTGGCGTGCACTTCTCCAGCTGAACAACTCTTGAATAACAGCAATTCTGTTATGAAGTAAGATCCCGTAGCATGATGCACTTCTCCAGCTGAACAGATTCTGAACTGTAAGCTAATCATAAAGATGCATTGCTTTCCAAAGATTAGAATACAACATATACAGCTACAATTCCCGTTGCTAATTCAGAACGAGACAGTGCAATCTCTCAATAATCATCACAGATAGCCCAAGATTCAGGGAGTTACATTCACAAACTGTATTGCATCATGGTAACAATTTGGTTTTCTGATGATCCTGAAGGAGTTTTCTGGCAGTAAAAATCAAAAGATCAATACCCAAGTAAGCTTTGCAGGAGGAATCACAAGATCAATACAATGCACTGGCTTCCACAAGGTTAGGCCAGAACCTACCAAGCTAAAGCACCAGATCATAAAATAATTCTCACTGGCTGATTCAGAATGTGACAATCTCTAACTAATTATCACAGATAAATAAGTTTCGAAACATAAGAATTCGACCATCGCTACCCTTAACACACAAACGCTACATGCAAATCTAGGACAGGTGCTCCACCCAAACTGATGATCGTTCCACAAAACTGCACCTGCTTCGCTTATTGCTGACTTCATAACCTAGCAACCAGCCACTACAGCAAATGCATGCGCTCGACATAGGGATTGTGCAGCCACTGACTAAGCGGCTTGCCACACCCAACGAAGCAGCCAGTGTTCCCCCGGGCGGTGAAGAGCGGGAACTGGAAGAGGTGCAGGAGCTTCTCGACCGACTGTCTGACCAAGGATGACCCAGTGACCCTGCTCCGCCTTCCCCAGCCAGTCACAATGTCGATCCTTTCGGGGCAGGACCCCATGACGGTGATCTGCCTGTGGAACCAAGCGAGCGTCCGGGACAGAGCAGTCACGGCGGTGCCCTCGGACATGAGGTGGAGGTTGATGAGCCAGTACGACGAGCTCTTCTCCCTGACCGAATCCGGGTACACATTCCTCTGGGCGGCCACCTCCCATATAAGGCCAGCCTCCTCCTTGAGACCAGACTTGTGTAGGAAGTCGATCACGGCGTCCATCAAGCCCCTTTTGCTCTCTCGATCCTCGCTGTGCATCATGTCCAGGAAATACCTGGTATGCTCCCTCACATTCTGGCCACCGGGTTCCGCGTCAGGCAGATACAGCAGGAACATGTGGGCTGGATGTCCCGTGGTCGCCATGAGCTGGCAGCATAACCCCATTTGTGCGTGAGCATCCGTACAGCAGCTGAGCAGCAAGGTGTATGTCTGCAGAGAGGGAACAAGTCCCTGAGCAAGCATATTCTGGAGCACACTGTAGGCATCTTGAAATCTGTTTATCTTGAGGAAAGCACTCAGGAGGGAGTTGCAGGTGGGCACATTAGGCTGCAGACCGTCCTGAAGCATCGCATGGTACCACCCTAGCGCCCTGTCGACATTGCCAGCTTTGCCCCAGAGGTCCACCAGAAGACCATATACAGGTTCATCAGGAGCCCAGTCACGCCTCATCTCAAGGAAAACAGCCTCGGCCTCATCCAGATGGCCGCAGTGACCAAGAACTTCCATGACAATGCTGTATGTTATCTTGTCAGGACGAAACCCGGCGACCTGCATGTCTCTGTACAGCTTCACAACATTGTCGTAATTCCTTGCTTTCGCCTGTAGCGCAATTATTATATTGTAAGTAACAAGGTTAGGTGTACAGCCATTTTCAATCATCTCGCAGAAAAGCTTATAAGCAGCTGCCAACTGACCACCTTTTCCAAGGCAATTAACCATGGCACTGTAGGTGAAAGTATCCGGTGACAATCCAACTTCTTGCATCCTGCCATATAAGTTCATTGCTACTTCCAGATAGCCTGCTTTGGCATGGATATCAATCAATGTACAATATGTTACCCGGTCAGGCTCATAGCCAGATTCCTCCATTTCCTCAAACACTTTAACGGCCTCACCTAGATAATTTGCACGACCATATGCATGTATTATTCTGTTGTATGTCACCACGGTTGGCTTGCAGTGAACTATGTTCATCTCATCGAGAAGCTCCCTCATTGTACCAAACTGCCTTGCTTGTCCAAGGATACCTATCATGGTCGTATAGGTATGACCATCATGCTTGAACCCTGATTGCCGCTTCAACCAATGGAAGAAACCAAGAGCAATGTTGTGGTCACGAAGCAGCTTGAGTACTTGATTAGCCTGGAATGCATCTATCTTGCAATGGAGACTATCCAAAACATGTTCCATCATGGGACCCCATTTCATTTGCTGCAGAGTATGGTAATACTGTTCAACTGCCCGCAATGACTTCAGTGTTCTTATGTTAGACTGCGCTCCTCCACCATGAGCTTTTATTGTTCCTATAGGGCCCTGACCTACAGGGCCCTGAGGTTTGTCACCGGGACCACTATAAGCAGTTGGAGCTGAGAAGTTTCGAGTTTGAACTCCAGCCCACCTGCCATCTGAACTGGGATTATTTGAATGATGATTTGCTTGGCCCTGACCAGGATGCCTTTGATTTCTTACTTGTGATGGTGAACTAGAAGAAAGCACAGCAGATGGCCCTGAGTAATTCTGCTTTGACTTCGCATATCCAGATCTTGAGGCCCCCTTCCCAAAATCATTTTGCATGGAAGGGGCACAAGGCATATTTGCCTCGGCATAGCTATGCTGATTTTGTGCCTTGTTATTAGACTGCTGGCCACCAGACAAGGGCTTGCTAGAATAGTTGGCGCCAGCCTGTGGACCTTGCTTAACGCTTCCATTATTCGAGGAGGATCTCAAATTTACCAACTCGGTATATACACCAGCTCCTGCAATTCCAGACTGAGAAATGGTCCGTGCAGTCTGCTTGGATGGCTGTACATAATCATTTCCTATAACCTGATGATTACTAGGAGGGTTACTTCTATTGCTAGATGCTGGCTCCTTCACAGAAGACGAGGTGGAAGGACTAACATGAACAGCTTTAGGTGGGTATCCAGTAGCACTACCAATAGATCCAACTACATTCTGTGCAGAAGGAGGCTGAGCCTTCACAGCAGATCTGTGGGTTGACTGAAACTTCTGATCGATACCACTCACAGACTGCCTCTTTGAACCACCAGTATCATCCTCAGGGCATGTGCATGAAGCTCCATCAGCGCTACCACACCTTGATCCACTAAGGTAGAAGGATCGTGCACACTGGCTTAGAGTGCCAAGTTGCTTTGCCCTCAACATGAACTGCAGATATTAAATTCGTGTTAATGAAAACTAGAAAAACCTTGTATATTATACAATAAAGAGGTTCTGCTTTCAAAATTTTGAATATCCTATGCAAGGTCATGATGACAATACTTGGATGAACTATTATCATCCAAGGCACACAAATTATAAAAATGGTATCAAGTCACAAGGGATTAAGCTATGGGGGACCAGAAAAAAATATTATGAAGTGAATGAGGAAAACTTGCTATTTCTTTTCTGCAATCAGATCGCAAACGTTAACAGACTAAACCAAAGTACAAAGAATATATACAAGTTCCACAACAGGGTTTATTCAAGACTGTACGACAAATGGTAGCAATATGCAGTACTGTAGTAGCACGTGATTACTTGATCACCGATGTACTAGCTCTATCTAGTATTGTGAATGGGTAACATAGTGATTAAGCTTGAGAATTACAATAAGCATTACTCGCTAAGATCGTTTTAGCAATGGAATTTGCAAGCAGTTTTTCCTGCGGTATGCAAAACACCACATTATGGTGCTCCCATCTTGGAGATTAAGAACTCACTAATGTTGAGCAATATATATTCATGACAATCTAACCGCATGAACTAGCAAATGTTTTCCCTAGTATATGATATATTTCATTATTAGTTACATCCGAGAAGACCCTTCTCATTCAAACAATAAGCAAAATAGCATATAATTAGATAGACAAGGTAGTGTTTAACTAAAAACATTATACAAGCTGGATAAGGTGTATAAACAGACTACAAGCCTACAGTGCCACTTGTCGACCCATTTGCTGTGCTCATATCTTTCCACGTTTAAGATTAAGAGTTACTAAAATCATGTATGTGAAAGAAAGAAATTATATTTTGAGCAACTGAATGATATAAATTACTAGCATGAAAAAAGTAGAATTTAATGCCGGCGGCAACTCATGCAAGGGAAAGGTCAGCTACAACTAAGTAAAGTAATACCATTGTTAATGGTGGAAAACATGGAGAGGAAAGGGGAGACGTACTGGTTAATAAATAAATCAATCAGCAATTGTAAGAATGCCTATATATGTGGGACTTCTACCCACTGCGGATCTCCATATGGCTCTTCAATGGCAGACCTGCTAAAGAAGAGGTCAAAATTAATGTATTGTTATCTGATGCTTAGGATGTATTATTAGCTTTCTGTAAATTAAATCAGTACCACAGACACATAAAATTAGCCTAGACTATGTACAACGAAAAGGAGTGCCTTATTATACAGTTAAGTCTAACTTCCGAGGATCTGTTTTACCTAGCTATTTTTTCATCATCAGACTTAGGAAGCTCCAAATCTAAAACTAAATAATGAACACATAATAATTTTGAATAATAAGATCTAAATTCACTTAGTGGATCCATCTTATTACGACTTGAAAGTGAAAGAACTGCAAGGAGACGTTCCCAAGCGAAACAAAATTGATTTTTTGAGAATCATCTGAAACAAGTATATTATGCACTATAGCCTGACCATATAGCGCACTTCTACAAAACAATTTATTTCCTTCCCAACTCTTAATGTTCATTCTAAGACAAGTTGTTTATCCGAGTATTGGCAAATCAGACATGTGGAATACATATTTCTTTAGAATCTTTATGTCAAACATTTGCCAAATCATCATAAATTAGACGGGGCTAAATGAGGTCAAGCTGCAACCGCTGTGTGGGTGTGTGTGGGTGTGTGTGTGTGTGGGGGGGGAGAGATTTTCTGGCTTAGGAGGAGCTTGCCCACGGGTTTTCTGTCTGTTCTGCCAAATGGCTGTCATGGCCTATCACAAGTCAGCTTAATGGTTCAAGTGCAAAAAGGTGGCAGATTTACAGGCTAATTCGGAAAGTCTCCCAATGTTTGCCCTAGTTTAGGTTATTAGAAGGTTGAAAGTCTCCCAATGTTTGTCCTAGTTTAGGTTATTAGAAGGTTTATATTTAAGAATAAGTCTAGAGTTAGGACGCCTTATTCACCTTTGCAACTTATATAGAGCCATAATCCAAAAAAGTAAGAGGTTAATAGTAATGTGCAATAGTAAAACAAAACCCTATTTGAAAGGCAGATTTAGCACCGGGAGATCCACTGAATCTGTTATTATCTGAACCCAAGATTGTTCTCCAAAATAACGGGAGTTGTCCTGTTACCCCTAATTGGCCTGAGTTAACATAAGCTGTGCACTAGTAGTACTCGTACAGCTTGCGGTACATGAATTGGTGAAATAATGCACCATTTTGGAATTACTGGTGGTACACGAGAGCAAAGTGGAAAAGGTTTTTCTTTTCTTTGGCTGAAGACAGAGATTGGCCCCTCTACTTGTGGCTTGTGAGGAGGATTCCTTGCAAAGGAGGGCCGGCGGCGGCGGGGCCACGCCAGGGCTCACGCGGTGGCGTGGGTTATGAAGGCGTTCAACCGCAACCCCAGGCCGTAGAGGGAGGCCGGCGGCGAAGGGGGAGTGGGAAAGAGGGACGGCACCGTGGTAGGTGGCGGCCACCGCGACGCGTCATCGGCCAACACTGGAAAATTTTCGCCAACAATGTACGCGTAGAGACACGCGGCAAGAAGAGATCTTTTTCCCCTCACCTTGGAGCATCCGAGTCCGAGAGAGGACGGCGCCCCGCCGCCGCGCGCTGGGCCGTGGCCGGCGGCGTCGCTCTTCTCCCTCCCTCCTGCCCGCCCGGCCGCCAATCGACCGATCAATCACTCCTGTGCGGCAGCGGCGGTGGTAGGAGAGGCTTGGAGAGGAAGGGAAGAGGGGCGGCGCGCGATTGAATTGGGAGGATGCGGCCTCCCGAATTTGTTGTTTATGTGCGTGCGGAAGCGGAATCCGGGATCCGGCCGGAAAGATCTCTCGCACGGGTTGCCTGCGCGCGCGGTGGGGGAACGGTGGCCGTTCTGTGAGGAGCATGGGAGCAGGAGGGGCTTTGTGCGAAAGAGCAGGGGGACAGGCAACTTCCTTCGCAAGTCAAGATTGTCAGCTGACTGCCGGCTCCTCGTTTCTCGGACACTTCCTCCTCTATCCAAAACTTTATGTTGATTATGTCATCACCACATATAATAAATAAAATAAAAGATGTTTTTTTCTCGTGTAGACATTTCAAATGTTAGCACGGAGAATGTGAGTAGATGTGACCTGCCTAAAAACTTGTTTAAATTTAGATGTATCTAACCAATATAATTTTCGATATGTAATTTGAGACAGAGAGAGTACTTATAAAATGATCCGTCCTAACGTTGTATCCGTCTCCCTTAACCTCTGCAAACCTAACAGACATGGATTTGCAGTGTATTTTTTTTTTGCGAAATCCCACTGATATATTAATAATCATCATACAAAGAGTCATAAACGTAATACTCCTTTTGTTCCACAATATAAGCCTTTTTAGCAAGTTGTTTTAGTTTGCTAGAAAGGTTTATATTGTGGAACGGAGGTAGTAGAAATTACAAATAGGTCACTAGACCACCTAGCGACAACTACAGACACAAGCATGAGTCAAAGGCGCGTAATCCTCGCCCCTCCATCACCGGAGCCGGGCAAAGCTTGTTGTAGTAGACAGACAGGAAGTCGTCATGCTAAGGCCCCATAGGACCTGCGCGCACCAGAGCAGCAACCATCGACGAAGATGACAATCGTAGATTGGAAGAGATTGACCTCAAACCACACCGACGAATACGGAAAACGGTCGAATCCCAAGAGATCCGCTGGACACACGACTTCACGTGCCCTCCGCCAGCGCTAGACGCACCATCGGAGCGAGGATAGGACGGGGAGGGCATTATTATGACTTCGGGACGCAGCCTCCGCCTTGACATCCCGAAGAAGACATTGAAAAAAGACTAAACAAAAAACCCTATCGCCGGTGAGAGGCTGTGGTCGCCGGTGAGGGGAAGAAACCCTAGATGGGTTTAGCTGGTCGCCGCCGTCTTCCGGGTGCACACATATGTACCGGTTCGGTAAAGGGAGTAGGGAAACAATATGGATTTGCGATGTTAGGGAGTGGCGCTCCACTATCATCTCTGTCGGGGCGTGCTCATAGAAACACCCCTATCTAGTGCGGTCCTTCTAGAGCACACACGCGGACGTCAGGTCGCCATCATCGTCACCTCTTTAAATTGTTTCGTGCATCGCTTACATGTGTCTATTTGGTGTTAAGCATGCAAAATTACGCCGCGAAACTAGGGCACCCATGATCCCAATGAACGGTGTGTTCTCCTGAGTTTGTGTACTGAAGTGCTCATTTTCCCACCAGTTTATGAAATTTATGGCATGCCTATTCCACACATAAGAAAATACACGAGTTTTCTCAAAAGATTATGTGCTTATCACCTGGTACCATGGTCCGTGGCCACATAAATAATCTCGCAAGTGAATTTTAGTCGCCATGGGAAGTACACATTATTAAATGTGTTGTTTTATTCGAAAAATAAGTTCACTTTGGTTGGAGTTGTTCCGATAGGTTTAGTTAAACCTTCCAATCGAATTTGCAAAAATAAAAGTTAAAACTTCTAATGTAATCTCACAGCATTTTGAGACGGAGAGAGTGGGAACGTGAGATGCATAAAATCGCCTGCGTGCTGGACGGGAACGTACGTGTGTGCGGTTTTTAGGACGTGTGTTTCGATCTAGGCCGTGAGAATTCGGTGGCTGTGGCTGGCGACGAATGAAGATCCAAAAATATATGGAACACAAGCTCGTGACGTGAAGCAAAAAAAAAAAGAATGAATAGGAAAAAATGAACAAATGATGGCGTGTCGGCCACTCGATGGTGTATATTCCTCCACGAGCCATTTTGCTGGCGCACACAACACGTGTGAGACGTGACACGAACACGAGGACGGATACTTTTGCATCCAGATCCTCTGCAAAACATGTTATCTCCGGTCTATCTTTTCCCAAAAAAAGCATTGATCGACCTGTCTTTATTTTCTTATAATTTTTTGAAAGAATATGCCTGCATGAGCAGACGAATCTGCTGGGAGAATCGGTGACATGCAGAGAGGTGAATTTTGTATTTCTTCATACTTGGACTTATATAGATTTAAATGTATCTATCTATATACTAAAATATCACATGATTTTGAACTGTATACAGGCAGCCAACGGATCTACCCTCGCTTCTGGCTAGAAAAATACTCTTTGTTTCACGGTACAAGCAGCTACAAGGTTTGGCCTGGCGGAGAGGACCGGCCAGGGTTCCTGCGGTACACGAACAGAAGATGGTGACGGAGCGTGCTGAGCGCCGGTAAGCCCCCCCCCCCCTCGCCGCCGGGCACGCCGCCGGAGGTCCCCACCTCTGCCTCGGTTCCGTCCCGCTGTGTTCGGTCAAGATGGCGGACGCCTCCGCGCCCAAAGGCCCGGCCTTGGTCTCCTGCGAGTCTCCGACATCTCCCATTGGGGGCACGGGAGGGACCAGGAGCCTCCACGCCGGAGCCGCCTGCTTGCCGTCGACAGCCTATGCCACCAGCACCCACCTCATCGTCGGCCGGGTCGGTCAGGAGCCTCGGTGACCTTCGGGGCCGGCTCTGGGCTGACATCACCGATGAAGAGGAGGAAGCGGAGGCGGAGGCGGCCGGATTGTCGTGCAGGTGCTCGCCGCCCCTCCGGTCGACGCTGACCGACTACCTGCAGGTGGCTCGCTCCGTGAGCTCCCCAAGATCATCCCCTCGCCGCGCCAGCCTCCACCGGGCCCGTCTGCGCGCTTGGCGCCGCCATGACTAGGCGGCCAGCGGATGCCGCACCCGCGACGTCTTCTTGCCGGCCCCGGTGTAGATGGTCAGGGTGAGGTTGGGCTCGACCGGAACCCTAGGTGTGATCTCCCGCCGAAAGGTCCCGCGGGGGCGACGCCATCCACGGGTCGCGCGGCCTCTGCTTCGAACAGGGAGTCCGGTCTACGTGCCCTTGTTGGGCCGTCCGTAGGGGTTGGGCCGATCTTGAGCCCATGCACGGTCTGCCCCTGGCGCAGCCAGGACTTTCGGGTCCTTGCTGGACCGGAGGTGGGACGCACGTCCCAGGCCCCCCTAGGGCGACGCCAGGGCAAACCCTAACTGCCCAAGCGCCACACGGCTCGGTCCAGGCCTGGACCTAGGTCCACTCGATATCCCGGTGTAACACCCCAGTTTTAGTTAATCTATATTAGGGTTTGTTTTGTGCATCATGAGCATCATGTCTTAAAATTTGCATTGAAGAAATAAAGCCAAAACCCTAAAACCCTAGTTTACTTCCCTCTCTTTGATACACATTCAAATTTTTTGAATTTCAAAAACTATCAAAATATGTGGAGCCAAACTGTTAAAGGGGCCCCACAGTATTTTAAATACTTTACCAACCCCTCTAGTATTCTCAGATTACTCAAAACAATTTTGAATGAAAATACAAAAGAGAAAAACCAAGAACAGGAAAAAGAAAAAGGGTTTTAGTAAAAAAAAGGAGCAGCAGAGCAGCCAGGCCACAGCCAAGCAACCTCCCTCTCCTCTCTCCTTTTCCCTCGGCCCACCTTGGCCCAACCGAAGCCCAAAACCGGCCCGTACCCCTTCGTTTCTTTTCTTTCTTCTTCCTCCTCTCGCCAGAAGGAAGCCAGCGACCGAAGCTGCTGCGTGGCGATGTCGGCGCCATCCCCACCTCGCCGAGATGCCCGCCCTGCCAAGATGCTCGCTACCGACGTTGTCGACGCCTATAAGACCCCCTACCGCCGCTAGACGAGCCTTATCCTCTCCCTATCCCCAATTTCTTGCTCGGACACACCCTAGCTCCGTCAGGCATCTCGCCGCCCGCCGTCTCCGGCCTCCCCTCGACCAACCGTGGGTTCCTCGTGATCCCCTTTATCCTCTAGTTCGATTGCCCCTCTCAGAGAAAGCCAGCGTGGTCCGAATCGCTTCAATCGAGACCTCGGTCTCCGACGACCTTCGCCGCCATCCTCGTCGATTCCGGCCATCCCATGCCTCGCCGACCACACCAACCGCATCCTGGTGAGCCCGTGAGCAGCCCAATACTCCCCAATTCCTCCCTCTTCCTCTATGTTGCCTCCGCCACGAGCACCTGCCGCTACCGCTGCCGTTTGTCGTTGCTGGCCATGATCTGGTGGCCAAATTCGAGCGGCGCCGCCACTTTCTGGTCCGCCTCACCACGCTGAATCAAACGCACACGCTCGTGCGCCCTAGTTCTCTCCCTAGCGCCATCGCCGTCCATCGTCTCTGCGTGCTCCCCGGTGAACCAATGTGGCGCTGATGTGTCGTCGACGTGGTGCCCATGTGGCCCTGGCCCAGCAGTCAGTGTCGTTGGCTGGCTCAGGCTTGGGTGCGAAAAGTTTAGGGTTAGGGTGTGCTGATGTCATATTGATGCAATAAACCCTTTTAAATAATTTCAGAAAATGAGTAAAACTTGTAAATTCAATAAGTAATTATTTATAAGTCAGAAAAATATGTATAATATATCAAAATGTTCAAAAAATGATAACTAGCTATTATAGCTATAATCATGCATTGTTGAGCAACTTACATTACAAGTTCAATTAGAGAACTAATCAACCCCTCTCATATGCATCCGAGGTTTCCCAGAGTTAGGGTTTATACCATCGGAACCCCGATTAAACTGCCGAGCATGCCTTAGGGTTAATTTTAAATACAATTCAACTTGTCACATCATCATCCTTGCTTGAGCATTGCATCGATGCCATGTGTTGATTGTTTCCTTTTCTTTCCGGTGGTTTGGTTCTTCCCGGTAGAATACGAGATCGAGATCGAAGACCAAGATCAACACCGTCGAAGATCGACGAACAATACCTGACCAACTATAACCAAGTCAAGTACAATGATTCTGAAGACCTGCTTATTGGTTATCAACTGGCAAAGGCAAGCATAGCCCCACCATGATATAATCCTATGATTTCGAAAGCATTTCAATTCTTGCCATGATGCATACGATTCTACTATGGTCTTTTATCGACAGATAGAGTATCCTATCTATTGTATTACTCCCTTTGAGCTTATATTACCTGATCCACTGCTCCTAGCATAACTAGGTTTGACTTGTGTGCACTGCTAGAGCTTATATCTGAGTCCTGATTATCCATGCATAGCTGTCAGTGCTGATTCATCCGGATGATGTATCAGATGCTAAGAATCTAGTATGGTAGGAGAACGTGATGAGATGAGATCAGATGTGATATGAGATTAAACATGCTAAGGCTTGTATGGGAGGCTACGGTGGGATGTGTTTTTTCTAGTCCCATGCTCGCCACCACTAGGACCTGAGTTCTTGCCTTTGGAACCGAGATGAGCGTATAGCCACATGGGGCTTGGGAACCCCTCGCTTGATTAACTTGCCTAGTAGATTCCATGAGTCACATAGTTCGGGCGTTCCATTCGACATACGCATTAAAAACCTTTTGAAAGATTTGGCGGGTGAAAGGTGCATCATAACAGGTAGGTAAGCGTGGCCGGGGTTTCTTGGGGTGGATGGAGCCCCCGGTAAACCAACCTCGCCTCACATCTCTAGGGACCGGCTTCAGGATTTGACCCGTTACGGCGGAACAATCCTTAGGGCGTGACTCATGGTCTCGGCGAAAGCAAGGTAAAGGTCGTGGCCAATCACCCTCTGCCGGCCTTCCAAGGAAGAGGGCTAATAGCTTGGCATTAAGAGTCGGTTGGTATGTGTGGGTAAAGTTGTACACCCCTGCAGGGTTAAATCTTTTTGAAAAGCCGTGTTCATGGTTATAAACGCTTAGTGACCAGATTCTAAGATCATAGAGAACTTGAACCTAATCGTAAAACTTGGCAGATCAACGTGTGCTTAAGGATGCTTCCTCATGGGTAGGAGGGGGTGATCTTAGTTGGTAGATGATGATGAGTTGGTGGATATCAAAAGATGATAATCAATACTTTGGAGATGTCGCTCTCTTATCTCCTTTTAAAATACTCTGATTAGACGAGCTTATTCTCCCTCTTGTTTTATAAATAAAGATGGCTTTATGCAAAACAACTCCACCAGCCATAAGTCTTGCGGAGTACACCTTGTACTCACCCTTGCTTTGTTGATACTTTTGGCAGAGTAAGTGTTCCCTGGAGATCAGTTTGGTACTATATCGACATCGACGAGTAGCTTGGGGTTCCCGGCCGGCAGCCTGGAATCTATGGGTTGGGACGTCATCATTATGCTTCAGGCCTCTTAGGCCATTTGTTAAGTTTGCTATACTTAATAGCATAATTTGCCTTCCGTTGTTTGATGCTTGTGGTTAGTGACGTCTGCTTGTAATAATTTGGTTCTTCGCTCAGTTATGAGCTTGCTGTAATAAATTTTTGTGTCGTAGGGTCACTGTTGTGTTACCGATTCTTCATTGGATATTCTTGAGCTCAAGTTTAAGCTTATGTCAGATGGAGGTCTGGGATTTATTTAGCCCTGATCCTGGGGTGTCACAGGTTTTGGTATCAGAGAAGTACCGGCCGTAGGAAAACCTTGCTATTGGTCGATGTTGAGTGTAGTGTTTGCGAAAAACTATTTTAAATATGAAAAGTATTTGGGAAAACTCTAGTATGCTTCTTTTACTCCTTATCCAGTTTCGCTCTAACTCTGGGTTATCTTATCTGGTGTTGATTTTGGAAAAGTTTTGATATCTCCTCTGGTCTTTTAAAGCTTAGCTGCCTTTTGGCAAGTCGTTTCTAAGCCAGTTGACCTAGTGTTGAGTTCTCTAGAGTTGTGTGTGTTGTGAATTCTTTGTTACCTTTGTTTCGTTTCACCCCAGAGATTCCTTTCCATCATGATCTCTCTGTCTTATGGATCCTACAATATAATGATCCACAGTGTTCTGATCTAGGCTTCGAGGTTTCCTTTCACCTCGTGTGCCTCCTTTTTGTTTGTTTGGGTACTTCAGAAGTCGTGTCTTCTCTTGGAAGCTACCTTGTGATTACTACCTTGTAGTGTACTCCATGTCACTCAAGTAGTAGTTACTTCCTTTATTTGGGTTTTAACCCTTGGACTTGAACCGAAGATCTCGAATTGTGCTGGATTCTATTGTTGTGAATCTTGTACATGAAGATGAACTTTAATCTAAGATCCAATCCTTTGACCCCTGTTGCTAATGTTCACACATTACCTCAGGATGGTTGGTATTATAATTCTGGACTTCAAGCTTGTGGTCTTTGTCGCGATTGAATTGTGACAACTAAGGACTTCCCCTACCACATGCTATGGCAAATGTTCTTTAATGGAACCAAATAGATCACGACAAGAGTACTCCTCGAGAGTCTCGCATCTATACTCGTGACTCTGCCACACCTTACCCCTTCCCTGCATTGCTTTTCGGAAGATTGTTGACTATGCATCCACCTCTCGGGATTCTATCATGAGCATGTTCCTTTTTCCCTTGTTGTTTTCTGACCTTTGTCTACCAGTTGGTAGCCAAGTAGTAATGTGCATTGGTGTCTTCCGATGCAAGATACTCTTGTGGTCCGTCTAGACAAATCATTTCGGGATGTCTAGGAGAAACAAATTCCAGTATCTCGTCATATTTAGGACCTGGTCAAAGTGTTGTAATCCACAGATTAAGATACATTGAGTGTCTTTCATCTGTTCTACCTTAACGTATCACACTCTTTTATACTAAGAGGTCGTGCCGAGTTCCATGACCCCTTAATGAAGTGATGCTCTTACACATAATTAACCACCCTTCCTCCGAGCTTTCTTGTTCGTGAATGTTGCGTGTGCGTAATAATGTGGCCATCTGATATTCTTAGCAATTATTATAGTTTTGACCTCCAAGGACATTGAGTCATTCTTAGCATGATTGGTTAACCCTTTCACTAAGCAAAGGATGATTGTATTACCAAGTCCATTGTTCTGGTACACTCTCTTTGGTCAAAGAGTTAGGTTTGTGCCAAAACTCTGAGACTATGTCTTCTTTCCTTACCAAGCAAGTTTCCTCTCGAACTAAGTGACATATCGGTGGTTCGTGATATTCTATATGTCTACTAGAAGTATCCCCATGTTGCCACATGACCGTGTTGTCAAGTTCTTGAGCAAGAAATTTCTCTGGACTGCTCTTTTCTCCAAGGATCCGTACTGGATACCCCTGAACTAGTTGGTTGAGCTTAAACAACAACTTGGAGAGTTGTAAGACAAAAGTTCTATCTGACTCTATTCCTTATTAAAGGGATGTCTAGTTTTTCTCGTGTTGAAGAAAGATGGAATATTCTTTGTGGATATGTTATCTTCCCCCACCTTTGATTTGATTTGGGTTATCGTCAAATAAAACTCTCAGTTCCAAGGACTATCTTGGTGATGTTTTCTAGTGATGTTTCACCTAAGTACATCTTCATGTCTTTGGTCTGACCAATACTTTTGCATTGTTCAAGCAACATATGAGACCATCTTTTTGGAGTGTTCTGAATAAGTTTGTTGTTGAGCCCATCGATGACATCCTCATTTCCTCCATGTTAGATTGTATTCATATGGAACAATTGGCATTAGTATTGGAAAAATTCGAGAGCTGTATTTGAGTCATCTCGAAGTATGTGTTCTGGCTGTTAGAAGTAATCTTCTCTGATTCGTGTACAAATGTTGAAAGATGTCGTCGTGAACTCAAGCAGAGTTATCTCTGTTCCTTAAGGACACATGTGTGTTTTATTGCTGGTACTTTATATATGCAGTTGTCTTTCGACAAGATGTTAATACATGGGTATAGCAATCCAGCTCGGTCTTTTGGAGCTTAGCACTGTAGTCCATATCTTGAGAATCTAGTAACTTTACCTTTGCGGTAAATGTTCAAACTTTTTGTTTGGGCATGTTGAGTCTGAAGTATCATCTCGCCTAACCAAATCTAAATATTGTCAACACCCGGATTTTTAATCCCAGATGCCTGTTATGCCATACATCGCAATCCCAGGATTACCATTTTTACGAGACATAACAGAATTGGATACCACAGTACATCATCCATTACAAACCATATATAAGGTCTTACACAAATAGGGATCTCATGATCCAGTTCTTAATACAACTTCAAGCAGCGGAATTCGTAATAATAACGGTAGTGTAGGCGAAGCTCCATCTTCGGGGTCACATGCAATGCTGACGATGGGAGATGATCCTAGTTGTCGTAACCTTCCTGGGGTCCATCCTCCAGGTACTACTCTTCATAGTCTGGCCACGGGAATAGCCAGGGACAAATCCATGAGTACTCTTTAAGTACTCGCAAACTAATACTAACAAGTGAAGGTGGTTTTTGATAATAGGACACTAGGCTCTAGGGTTGTTTTGCAAAAAGCCAGATTTATCTCTACTCGTTCAGAAACCAGAGAAGCTAGTCACAATTTTATAACTCCTAAGTGGGATCTTGTAACTCATGTCACAACTCTGTTGTGGTCAAGTCAAAGTCTCAATTCATTTCACAAGTCATTTTGAAAACATCTGACGGGGGAACAGTATGGCCACTCCAACTGTCCATAACCGCGGACGCGGCTATTCGAATAGTTTGACACTCTGCAGAGATTGTACACTTTCACCACAACATTCGATACATCCGTTAGGAACAGATCCTGAATTCACCATACTCAGTATGCGGATAATCAATCCTAACCTTTCAATTACACGCCCTAGTATAAGCACCTCTCCTGTGAGTTTGGCCTCCCAACCATGACCAACTGTCATCTTGGGTACTGCACAGGTGGACAATCTTCACGAGGTAGCCTCAGCTCATACCTTGGCCGTGAGGGAACTAATACTAAGGTATATAACTTTCCAGTCAAGCCCTACCCAATCTTCGGGTATTGTTGTTGTACGATAAAATTGGAATGGTATCGCATCCAGACAACCATCAGTTTTATAAATGGGCTAAGGCTCATGCCTCAACATTTTCATCACCAAAATCATCTGGTGTTCGGAAACACATGTCAAAACATCTCAGTAGAATGATCCATTATTCTAAGGTTTTCATAACCATTTTCACCAAGTATTCTCATCTAAAGTTGATCAAGTTTTATGCTTAGCACTAGCATCTACAAGTGGGGGTGAGTACTAATGAGGGGTGGTAAACTAGTGGAGTTTCAACTAAGTACAACCTTATATCTTAGGATGATATCAAGGTTTCTAACTTAGGCCAAACTTTATGCTCTTTATGCAACCCTCAAATATATATTTCTAGGATCTATAAGTCACTTAAGTCAACTCTAAGTTAAAGTTTTGATAAAGAAATAAAGTAGAAGCTTGCAAATAAAACTAGGATTGGGTTATCAAGTGGGTATGATCACATATGCTTAAGGCATATAGTTGGCATGGTAGCAAGCACGTATTAGCTTGCATAGGTCAACTAGTAGTGATAGGATTGCAAGTATGGGCTTGCACAATATAAGTATAAGCTTGCCTTGTGCAGAGCAGTGGTTGAAGTTCTCCTCGGCTTCTTCTTCGTAGTATCCTCCTTCCTCCTCGTATCCTTGGTCTGTACTAGCGTCTATAAATAAATACGATGTACACAATCACCAAGCAATACTTAACTATTTGCAATCATCACACAAAAGGGTCCTACAGATGATCTAGCATCATCACTAACATTACAACATTAAGGTTTGGTTTAAATCCCTTTTATTTTTAGAAAAGTAATTTCTACTCATTGAAAAACTACTTAAGATTTACTATTCTCCAAACCAAACATGGGATCATGTTGACACATGTCATTACCACACATTTTAGTACATGGGAATGTAATTTAAAGTGGTGTCACAATTTAATAAGGTTTTACCCTTTTATTTTAATTATATAATGTGTCTAGAAATGCCTATGTGGCATTCTTTTATTACCTGAACATTATTTCTGTCAGTAAACCTATATATCTTTATATATTCTGAAAGGTATAGTTAAATGTGATTTTTGAGAGTTGGAATCAACTCAAAAGCTATTGTGGTTTAACTTTGAAAAATGTTTGAATGCAGAAAAGCTTCTGCCTTGTTATTTTTACCAAGGATGATCTACAGATCCAAATGACTTGAATCCAACGGACTTGGATTCAGCATTCCCAGACCTTTCTAACAAAATTGGTTTCATTCAATTTGGTGCACTGAGTCGACCTGGGTTGATTTTTGAAACTAGGTATAGAAGTGTGTTTGAAATAAAATGGAAAAGGTTTAATTCAAATAACTGGGCTGCGCGGGAAGCGATACTGGGCCGGCCTGCTAAGCGCAGTGCTTCCGCGGGCTGTTTAAGTGGCTGTCCCCACGCGTCAGTGAGACGAGGGGGTGCGAAGCGGTATGGGGCGATGTGGTGCGTTCGATCTGGTTCTAATCCAACGGATGAGGGTCATCGTCGACATTGGGCAACGCCGGCGAGACAGAAACCTAGCGCGGCCAGTGGGGGTCGTTGGGGGCTCACCAGGGTGCAAGCAAGGGTCGGCGAGGCGGGCGAACGACGAAGTTGACGACAGCGAACTCAGGGGTGGTCGCGACAGCTCCTGGGGTGGACGAAATCGACGGCGCCCTTCTTCTCCAGAGGCGGCCTGCTCCGGCGCAATTCCGGCGATGCATTGCTCGCCTTGCTCCGGGACTGAGGTGGGTTGGTTCTGGGTGAGAGAGGAGTGGAATGGTGTGAAGAATTTGAGCGGGGGAGTCCTCCTTTTATAGGCTCGACGGCGAGATCGAACGGGATGGGCAGGCAACGGTGGCGACATGGCTACGGGCTGCTAGAGGCATGGCCGGCGGTGGCGATCGCTTGGTGGTCTCCTGGTGATGCTCTACGGCTTTAATGCGCACGTAGGGGCGGTGCGGTTTGGTCTGGAACGCGCGATGCTCTGCGCGGCAGAGGCGGCGTCTTCGACGGCGGGCGGTGGCTGTGCGGCATGGGGCGGCTAACGGGGATGTCTGTCGGTTTCCTGGGTCGGTGGTGATCGAGTATGCACGCGGCGAGGGCGGCGCGCGGTCTGTGGGCGTCGGTCGAACGTGGCGCTCTGGCGCATGCTCGGCACGGTTGCTGGCGAGCTGGGCGCGGTCCGTGCGTCTGGTCTAGGGTTTGGCAACGCTCGCGACTAGGACAGGGAGTGGCGGTGGACGGTGGGCTGCCTCCTAGACAAGGTTGGCATGGCTAAATCTTCTCCTAGCTTGCTGTCTCCACTAGGGTGGCATGGTTAGCTTCGGCTGTTCACCATTGATGTCATTGCCCAGCTTACAGTGAGGCTAGTGCTTGGTTTAACTTGCTAGATGATCTACTGAGATGGTTGTGAGCTAAAGAGGGAACAAGTTAGGCTTCAATCACTGCTCACTATAGTGTTTAGGATTTTGATGATTTGTGTCTGCAAGGTGTTTGATGAAATGGCCGCAAGAATTCAAGTTTTGAATTTTGAAAAGATTTTTAGTGGGTGTGCTAGGTTGATGCTGGTGAGTCTGCAGATGCTTGGGTTTTGAAAGTTGAGCTTGTTTGAGTGGTTTTTGAAAAAGTGGGATCTTCCCATATGATATAGATTCAATTTTGAATTGTCATTTAAACTATGCATTTGAAAGTTTCTGGATGATCACAAGGTGGGCCTTGATACTTTGTTATGAGTACAATCAAGGGGTGCAAAGATCCAGAAAAGTTTCTGTTAGGTTCTGAAAGTTTGAGACAACCAAAGTAGGCATGGGAGTTAAATTGGTTAAAATGACCATTCCCTTATTTTATTTGTTTTGATTTACTTGTCTTTAGGAAAAGTGTGGGAAATGTTTAGATGATGTTTATTTCACCTAAGCATCCATTTACAAGCAATGGAACACACAAACAAGGTGGTTCAAAAGAATTCAAAATGAAATGCATACTGTTGGAATTATACCCTAGAGGCAATAATAAAGATGTTATTATTATAATTCTTGTTCATGATAATGTTTATATTCCATGCTAGAATTTTATTAAGCGGAAACTTTAATACTTGTGTGGTTTGTGAACAACACCGTGTCCCTAGTATGCCTCTATGGACTAGCTCATTGATCAATGATGGTTAAGGTTTCCTAACCATAGACATGAGTTGTCAATTGATAATGAGATCATATCATTGGGAGAATGATATGATGGACAGACCCAAACTAAGCGAAGCAATTAGATCGTGTCATCGTGTTCGTCTTTGCGAAGCTTTTCTTATGTCAAATATTGTATTCCTTAGACCATGAGATAATACAACTCCCTGGTATCGGAAGAAAGCTTTGAGGTCATCAAACGTCATCCTATGAGAGGGTGATCATAAAGGTGTCTCTCAGGTGATCGGAAAGTATCTGTTGGGTTGTATGTATCGAGATGGGATTTGTCCCTCCCAAGTCAGAGAGATATACTTCGGGCCCACTCGGTAATCGATATCAACACCGCTTGCAAGCATGTGGTTAAGGAGTTAATCACAAAGTGATATCGGATTACGGAACGAGTAAAGTACTTGCTGTGAATGAGATTGAACTAGGTATGACGGTACCGACGATCAAATCTCGAGCAAGTAAAAATATCGCGAGACGAAGGGAATATATATATGGGATTGATTGAATCCTGGCATCGTGGTTCATCCGATATGATCATCGATGAATGTGTGGGAGTCAATATGGGTTTCCAGACCCCGCTGTTGATTATTGATAGAAGATCATGTCTGCATATTCTCGAACCCGCAGGGTCACACACTTAACGTGTCTCGACGCTAGGATAGATTGGATAATTGATAGAAGATCATGCGACGCTTACGGTTCTCATTGGCTTGGTTGATCTTTCCTTCCATCTGGATAGCAGAGTCTACAAGGGCTTCAATATCAACAAAGGGGATATTGACTAACACCGTCTGCATCTCTTCATGCAGACCATTCAGGAATCTTTCTTTCTTCTTGGCTTCGGTGTCTATCTTGTCTGGGGCATACCTAGCTAATGACAAAAATTTGTCACGGTATTCCACTACAGTCATCCTTCCTTGCTTCAACTCTCTAAACTCGTCTCTCATTCTCTTGATCAAACCTGGTGGCACATGGGTTCTGCTAAACTTGACCTTGAATTCCTCCCAGGTCATCATCTGGCCTCCGGTCATTGCACGAACACTGTTCCGCCATGCCCTGGCATCTCCGGCTAGATAATGGGTGGCGAACAAGACTTTCTCGTTGGCTTCCACTCCAGCTACTTCTAAGTTATTTTCCATGGTTTGCAGCCAATCATCGGCGTCTAGGGGTTCTTCTGACTTGGTGAAAATGGGTGGGTTGGTATTCTGGAAATTCTTGAGTTTAGATCCGTGGTTGTCCTGGTTTCCATGGCCTTGGTTGTTGTGGGCTAGTTGGGCTATCTGTTGCAGAGTGGCTAGGTTGGCTTGACGTTCCGCTCTTTCAGCTTCGCGGTCAGAGGTCAACATTTGCAGGATCTGCAACATCGGGTCCGGGGCTGAACCACTTCCTCCACGTGGCATCTGAAGATTGATATCGATCATGAGAAAAGAGGGAAATTGCTAAGGTTTTGGGTTTTTGAAAAGTTTTTGGAGTTTGACTCAAGTTTTCTAGCAACTGGCTTTTTCATTCATTCACTCATAGCACACAGTACAACACACACCACAACAAAGGAAAACAGATGGTTTTAAGAACCATTCTGGAATCTACGATACAGTGGGACCGACTAATACTCACTACGCTAGTGCTCAGTGCTACTACTCCTCGGAGTTTGTGGCTTCATCATCTTCAGGATCATCGATGAAGGCGAAATCATCCTCATCGGTGAAGAAGTCCATGGCCTGATCCTCCAGAAAATCATCGTCATCGCTGAGATAGGAGTAAGGGTCTCCACGAAGATCTTCTCCGGTATTCTCCCTTTCCTCCAACTGCATGTCCCTCTCGTGGATGGTCTCTTCCAGAGATGAGATGCGATGGCGAAGACGGGAAATAATGTGCTCCTTCTTGTCAAGCTGACGGCGGCGAGACTTGCGATCCTTGGCTAGCATGGCAATGGTCTGATCCTTCGTCTTGATGATGGCAGACTTGTGGTTGCAATAGTCACGGCACTTGTCCAACTCCTGCTGATGGTCGTACATCATGAAGCTAAGGTGGTCCAATTGAGTCTTCAGCTCGGGGTGGTATGGGGCTTCCAGTGGTTGTCCATTGGCATCACGTCTTGGGAAAAACTCAAAGCGAGTACCCTTGATCTGATTGATGCTCTGCCCACACAGACGGGAAAGAGCTTCCTGCATTGCTCTGACATGTCCATCGAGCCAGTTGTTTTCCCTCAAGGTAAACTGAATTCCCTCCGTAGTGGGAGGTTCAATCTTTTCTCGGAGACTTGCAACAATTATCCACTGTAGATCTTCTCCTCCTTGATCATTGAGCTGAGCTCCGAAGAACTCGGGGTGCGGACGCTCCAGAAGTTCCAAAAGCTGATCCAGATCCCTCTCAAAGATAAGGTCTCCCCCATTTCCGAGTTGATAAAACTTGCTGTACTTCACGTCCATCTATAAAAATAGAGGATGAGTAGATTAGCAGAGTGATCAAGTGTGTCAGAATTTTATCTATTTTGCAAGAGTTTTTGAGGAACATGAAGTTTTATGAAAGAATTAAAGAGATAAGAATGAGAATAGGTTTTTGTAAATATTTGTTTTCTTTGGTTTTTTGAAACTAAGTTTTTGGTTCAACGTCCAACCTAACTAGGGTCTCCTATGGTCAGGATGACTCTGATACCAACTTGTCAACACCCGGATTTTTCAATCCTAGATGCCTGTTATGCCATACATCGCAATCCCAGGATTACCATTTTTGCGAGACATAACAGAATTGGATACCATAGTACACCATCCATTACAACGATACAAGTTCGTACACAAAAAGGGATCTCATGATCCAGTTCTTCATACAACATCAAGCAGCGGAATACGTAGTAATAACGGTAGTGTAGGCGAAGCTCCATCTTCGGGGTCACAGGTAATGCTGACGATGGGAGATGATCCTAGTTGTCGTAACCTTCCTGAGGTCCATCCTCCAGGTACTCCTCTTCATAGTCTGGCCATGGGAATAGCCAGGGACAAAGCCATGAGTACTCTTTAAGTACTCGCAAACTAATACTAACAAGTAAAGGGGTTTTTGGATAATGGGACACTAGGCTCTAGGGTTGTTTTGCAAAAAGCCAGGTTTATCTCTACTAAGTTCCCAAAACTAGTTATAGTTTTATAACTCCTAAGTGGGATCTTGCAACTCGGGTCACAACTCTGTTGTGGTCAAGTCAAAGTCTCAACTCATTTGACAAGTCATTTTAAAAGGTCTGAAGGGGGAACAGTATGGCCACTCCAACTGTCCATAACCGCGGACGCGGCTATTCGAATAGTTTGACACTCTGCAGAGATTGTACACTTTCACCACAACATTCGATACATCCGTCAGGAACAAATCCTGAATTCACCATACTCAGTATGCGGATAATCAATCTTAACCTTTCAATTACACTCCCTAGTATAAGCACCTCTCCTGTGAGTTTGGCCTCCCAACCATGACCACTGTCATCTTGGGTACTGCACAGGTGGACAATCTTCACAAGGTAGCCTCAGCTCAGACCTTGGCCGTGAGGGAACTAATACTAAGGTATACAAGTTTCCAGTCAAGCCCTACCCAATATTCGGGTATTGTGGTTGTACGCTAAAATTGGAATGGTATCGCATCCAGACAACCATCAGTTTTATAAAGGGGTAAGGCTCATGCCTTAATGTTTTTATCACCAAAATCATCAAGTGTTTGGAAACACATGTCCAAAACATTTCAATAGAATGATCCATCATTCCAAGGTTTTCATAACCATTTTTCCACCAAGTATTCCCATCTAAAGTTGATCATGTTTTATGCTTAGCACTAGCATCTACAGGTGGGGGTGGTAATAATGAGGGGTGGTAACTAGTGGAGTTTCACTAAGTCCAACATTATATCTTAGGCTGAGATCAAGGTTTCTAGCTTAGGGCAAATTTTATGCTCTTTATGCAACCTTCAGCACAACTTTCTGGTATCTACCAAACTCTTAGGTAGACTCTAAGTAAGCTTTGATAAAGAAATAAAGTAAGAAGCTTGCCATAAAACTAGGATTGGTTTAGCAAGTTGGTATGATCACATACGCTTAAGGCATATAGTAATCATATCACAAGCATGGGTTTGTGGCCACAATAGGGTATCTTGCAAGTGTTAGCTTGCACTGGTATAGTATCTTGCAAGTGTTAGCTTGCATTGGTCATCTTGGTTAGTAAAGCTTGCCTTGTGCAGAGCAGTGGTTGAAGTTCTCTTCGGCTTCCTCTTCGTAGTATCCTCCTTCCTCCTCGTAGTATCCTTGGTCGGTACTAGCGTCTATGAATAAATACGAGGTACACAATCACCAAACAATACTTAACTACTTTCAATCATCACACACAAGGGTCCTATAGATGATCTAGCATCATCTCTAACATTACAAGGTTAAGGATTGGTTTAAGTCTTTTTATTTTAAAAAAGTAATTTCTACTCAATGAAGAACTACTTAAGATTTAATATTCTCCAAACTAAACATGGGATCATGTTGACACATGTCATCACCACATATTGTAGTCCATGGGAATGTGATTTAAAGTGGTGTCACAATTTAAGAAGGTTTTACCCTTTTATTTTAATTAATTAAAGTGGCTAGAAATTCTTATGTAGCATTCTTTTATTCCTTGAACATTATTTCTGCAAGTAAACCTATATATTTTTTTATATTCTTAAAGGTATGGTTAAATGTGATTTTTGAGAGTTGGAATCAACTCAAAAGCTTTTATGGTTTAAATTTGAAAAATGTTTGAATGCAGAAAAGCTTCTGTCTTGTTATTTTTGCTATGGGTGATCCACAGATCCAAATGACTTGAATCCAACGGGCTTGGATTAAGCATTCACAGATCCTTCCAACAAAATTGGGTTCATCCAATTTGGTGCAATGAATCGATCTAGGTTGATTTTTGAAGTTGGGTGCAGAAGTGTGTTTGAATTTAAAAAGAAAAGGTTTGATTTGAATTGCTGGGCTGCGCGGGAAATTCTAACGGGCCGGCCTGCTAAGCGCAGTGCTCCCGCGGGCTGCTTAAGTGGGTGTCCCCACTCGTCAGTGACACGGGGCTGGGCGAAGCGGTATGGGGCAACGTGGGTCGTCCGATCTAGTTCTAATCTAACGACTGAGGGTCATCGTCGACGCGAGACAGCTCCGGCGAGAATGAAACCTAGCGCGGCCAGTGAGGGGTGCTGGGGGCTCACCGGGGTACGGGCGAGGGTTGGCGAGGCGGGCGAACGACAAAGTCGACGACGGCGATCCTCCTGGTATCGGTGGCTTCTCCTAGGGCGGCTCCAATCGCTGGCTCCCTTCTTCTCCAGAGGCGGCGGGCTCCGGTGAAATTCCGGCGAAGTGGTGCTCGCCTTGCTCTGAGGATGGTGTGGCACGGTCAGTGGGGAGAGGGGAGTGAGATGGTGTGAAGAAATCGTGCGGGGGTGGCCTCTATTTATAGTCGAGCGAGGGGACCGTCGGGGCGCAAGGTGAGCTCGTCGGGGGCGACGTTACAGGCAGCTAATGGCATGGGCAAGGGTAGGGGACGGTACTGTGTCTCCTGGCGATGCTCAACGACATGATCGCGAGGCATGGGGCGGTGTGGTTTGGTCTGGAACGGGCGGTGCTCTGCGCGGCAGAGGCGGCACCTTCGACGGCGGGCGGTGGCTGTATGGCACGGGGCTGCTAATGGGGATGTCTGGCGGTGTCCTGGGTCGGTGGTGATCGTGTGTGCGCGCGGTGAGGGCGGCGCGCGGTCTGGGGACACTGGTCGCGGGTGGCGCTCTGGCGCACACTCGGCATGGTCTGGGCGCGTCTTGTGCGCGTGGTCCAGGGCTTGGCAATGCTCGCGGCTGGGACAGGCAGTGGCGATGGACGGTGGGCTGCCTCCCAGACATGTTGGCTAGGCATGCTGCTGCTCCTAGCTTGCTGTCCACATTGGGGTGACATGGGGGTGCTCGGCTGTTCACCATTAATGGCAATGGCAAGCTCACAGGGGTGCTAGTGTTGGGCTAATATTTCTAGATGATCTACTGGTTTATGTGTGAGCTAACTAGGGAACAAGTTAGGCTCAAAACACTGCACACTATAGTGTTTGTGGTTTTGTTTGATTTGTGTCTGCCACCTGTTTGATGAAATGGCCGCATGAAATCAAGTTTTGAATTTTGAAATGAATTTTGGTGAGTTTGCTAGATTGGTTCTGGTGAGTCTGCAGATGCTTGGGTTTTGAAAGTTGAGCTTGTTTGAGTGGGTTTTGAAAAGGTGGGATCTTCCCATATGAAGAAGATTCAATTTTGAATTATCATTTAAACTATGCATTTGAAAGTTTCTGGATGATCACAAAGTGGGCCTTGATACTCTGTTGGGAGTACATTCAAGGGGTGCAAAGATCCAGAAAAGTTTCTGTTAGGTTTTGAAAGTTTGAGACAGCCAAAGTAGGCATGTGAGTTAAATTGGCCAAAATGACCATTCACTTAATATATTTGTTTTGATTTACTTGTCTTTAGGAGAAGTGTGGGAAATGTTTTAGATGATGTTATTTTCACCTAATAAACATTTTACAAGCAATGGATCACACAAACAAGGTGGTTTTTAAAGAAATTGAAAACTCATGCATACACATATACATGCATTCATGAGTTCATTTAGAAAAGATTTTGTTAACCCTAAACTTGAGGATTAGTGTTTTGATGATCTAAGTTTGATATTTTTGGGATGTTACAGGGGCTAGGGCTGCGCCCCCCTCTATATAAAGAGGGGTGGGGGCGCACCAACCCCCTACACCTTCCCCTCCAACCCTAGCCGCCCTGCTGCCCTCCTCTCTCCCTCCCGACTACTTGTAGGCGAAGCCCTGCTGCATAAATTCTCCACCAATTGCACCACGCCGTCGCGTTGTAGATCCAACCCATCTCTCCACCATACTTGCTGGACCAAGGAAGGAGGATACGTCGAGGTGCCGCACGTGTGCATCTCACAGAGGCATCGCCACTTGTGGTGCTAGATCGGATCAGATCGCGAGGAGGAGAAGCGAGTACGACTACATCACCCACGTTCCGACGAACGTTCCGCCGTGCGAATCTTCAAGGGTATGAAGATCTAATCCAATCTCTCTCGTTGTTTGCATCTCCTAGATTATATCTTGGCTTCCCTCTGTTCGCATCCGTAGAAAATTTTGATTTAGTATGCCGCGACACCCTACAGTGGTATCAGAGCTAGATCTATGCGTAGATGTGTTTCACGAGTAGAACGCAACATGGTTGTTGCGGGCGTTGATGTTTTTTGTTGCAAGCGTCTTGTTTGTGTTCTTCTTATGACGCGGGATAGTGAGATTGAAGCGGTCCAGGCCAACCTTACGCGACGTCGTTCGCGAGACCGGCTCCGCACTTGACGTGTGGCTTGTTCCACACATGCGGCTGGTGGATGTCAGTTTCTCTCACTATAGTTGTCATGGGATTAACACCGGAGTTTGGCAACCATAATATCACCGTTGTGGCTTTCCGTAGGTAAGAATCGTTCTTAGCATCTACTCCCATAAGCCACGTAAAACATGCAACATCAAAGTAGAGGCGTCTAACTTGTTTTTGCAGGGAGTGTTTTCTGTGATATGGTATGGCCCAAGATGTGATGTGTATAATGTATGCGATGATCATGTTTTGTAATGTTTCACGACTTGCATGTCGATGAGTACACAACCGGCAGGAGCCATATGGTTGTCTTTATAATTGTGTATGACCTATGTGTCAACTTCTTATGCGCCATGTAATAGTTTCACTTTATCGCTAAGTAGTTAGCAATAGTTGTAGTTGTTATTCATGGTGGAGGCAATCATGGTGGAGTGATGGAGATCATGCCGGAACGCACAAGATGGAGATCATTGCGCGAAGATTGGCTATACTATGTCACATTAAAGTTATATGCATGTGATGTTTATCCTTTTATGTATCTTATTATGCTTAGATCGCGACGGTAGCATTATAAGATGATTCCTCAATTAAAGATCAAGATAAAAACTGTGTTCTCCCCAAGTATGCACCGTTGCGAAAGTTCGTCGTGTCCAAGCATCACGTGATGATCGGGTGCTATAGACTCTACGCTCACATACAACGGGTGCAAGCCAGTTTTGCACACGCGGAAATATTTGGGTCTAACTTGACGAGCCTAGCATGTACAGACATGGCCTCGGAACACAAGAACCGAAAGGTTAAGCATGAGTCATATGAATGATATGATTGACACTTCGTTGTCCACCATTGAAGCCACATCTCTTCTCGTGATGATCGGATTAGGTGTGGTGAATTTGGATCATGTTCACTAAACAACTTGAGGGATGTTGAATTTAGTGGGAGTTCATCTAGTAATTTGATTAAGTTGAACTATTTATCATGAACATAGTCTAAAGTTGTACTTGCAAATACTGTAGATCACATGGCCAAGTCCAACTTCAACTTCAACGTTTTTGCTGAGAAGGAAAAGCTTAAAAACAATGGGTCTAACTTCACCAATTGGTTCCGCAATCTAAGAATCTTTCTCTCTGGCGGTCAAAAGGACTATGTCCTTGGGAAAGCGTTAGGTGACCCCCCTGCTGCAACTACGCCGGCTGATGAGAAAGCTGTCTATCAGTCGCGCAAGGATGATTATGGTGTGATTAAGAGCACCATGTTGTTTGCTATGGAACCGGAACTTCAAAATCGTTTTGAAGACTATCCCGGGCCCTTTGAGATTCTCGAAGAGCTGAAAACCATGTTTCAGACTCAGGCCCGTTCTGAGAGATATGAGATCTCTGAGAAGTTCTTTAACTGCAAGATGGAGGAAGGGAGTTCCGTTAGTGAGCACGCCATTAAGATGACGGGCTACACTCAATGCCTTGAGCAGCTGGAATGCACGATTCCAGAGGAGCTCAAGATTGACAGGGTTCTGCAATCACTCCCTCCCAGCTACAAAAGTTTTGTAGTGACTCATAATCAGATTGGTTCCACTGATACGATCACCGAGCTCTTCGCAAAGCTGAAGGCCGCGGAAGTGGACTTCAAAAAGGATAATCATGTGTTGATGGTCAACAAGCCCACCTTCAAGAAAGGTAAGGGTGCAAAGAAGCCCTTCAAGAAGGGCGGCGGCAAGCGCACTGCCCCTGCTGAGAAGAAGCTCAAGTCTGGTCCTAAGCCGGACACTGAGTGCTTCTATTGCAAGGACAAGGGTCACTGGAAGCGCAACTGTCCGAAGTACTTAGCGGACAAGAAGGCTGGCACCATCAAAGGTATATTTGATATACATGTTATTGATGTTTTCCTTACTAGCCCTCATTGTAGTGCCTGGGTATTTGATACCGGTTCAGTTGCTAATATTTGTAACTCGAAACAGGAGCTACGGAATAGACGGCGGCTTGCGAGGGATGAGGTGACGATGCGCGTTGGCAACGGATCAAGAGTTGATGTGATGGCCGTCGGCATGCTCTCCTTAGTTTTACCTTCGGGATTAGTTTTAAACCTTAATAAATGTTATTATGTGCCTGCGTTGAGCATGAACATTATTTCTGGATCGTGTTTATTGCAAGACGGTTATTCATTTAAATCGGAGAATAATGGTTGTTCTATTTATATGAGTAACATCTTTTATGGTCATGCACCTGTTGTGAATGGTTTATTTCTTCTAAATCTCGAAAGGGATGAAACACACATCCATAACATTGAGGCTAAGAGATGCAAAGTAGATAGTGATAATACTACTTATTTGTGGCACTGTCGTCTAGGTCATATTGGTGTAAAGCGCATGAAGAAACTCCATTCTGATGGACTTTTGGAGTCTCTTGATTTTGAATCATTTGACACATGCGAACCATGCCTCATGGGCAAGATGATCAAAACCCCGTTCTCCGGTATGATGGAGCGAGCAACGGACTTGTTGGAAATCATACATACCGATGTATGCGGACCGATGAGTGTTTCGACGCGCGGTGGATATCGCTATTTTCTCACTTTTACCGATGACTTAAGTAGATATGGGTATATCTATTTAATGAAACATAAATCTGAAACGTTTGAAAAGTTCAAAGAATTTTAGAATGAAGTGGAGAACCATCGTAACAGAAAGATTAAGTTTCTACGATCTGATCGTGGAGGTGAACATTTGAGTTATGATTTTCTCATGCATCTTAAAGCAAGCGGAATTGTTTCGCAACTCACGCCACCCGGAACACCACAGCGCAATGGTGTGTCTGAACGCCGGAATCGAACCTTATTAGATATGGTCCGATCGATGATGTCTCTTACTGATTTGCCGTTATCATTTTGGGGTTATGCATTAGAAACCGCTGCATTCACTTTAAATAGGGCACCATCTAAATCCGTTGAGACGACACCGTATGAACTGTGGTTTGGTGCTAAACCTAAGTTGTCATTTCTTAAAGTTTGGGGATTCGAAGCTTACGTCAAGAAGTTGATGCCGGACAAGCTCGAACCCAAAGCGGAGAAATGCGTCTTCATAGGATACCCTAAGGAAACTATTGGGTATACCTTCTATCACAGAACCGAAGGCAAAGTGTTTGTCGCAAAGAACGGTTCCTTTCTTGAGAAGGAGTTTCTCTCGAAAGAAGTGAGTGGGAGGAAAGTAGAGCTAGACGAGGTTGTTGAACCTTCTCTTGAGTTGGAGAGTAGCGCAGCACCTGAAATTGTTCCAGTGCCGCCTGCACCAACAATAGAGGAAGCTAATGATAAGGATCATGAAGCTTCGGACTATGCTGCTACTGAACATCGCAGGTCGATAAGGTCGCGTGCCCCTCCTGAGTGGTACGGCAACCCTGTCTTAACTGTCTTGTTAGTAGATGACAGTGAGCCTTCGAACTATGAGGAAGCGATGATGAGCCCAGACTCTGAGAAATGGCTAGAGGCCATGAAATACGAATTGGGATCCATGAGCGAAAACCAAGTATGGACTTTGGTGGACCCTCCTAGCGACCGAAAGGCCGTTGAGTGCAAATGGATCTTCAAGAAGAAAACGGACGCGGATGGTAATGTTACCGTCTATAAAGCACGGCTTGTCGCGAAAGGTTTTTGACAAGTTCAAGGTGTTGACTACGATGAGACTTTCTCTCCCGTAGCGATGTTTAAGTCCATTCGGATTTTATTAGCAATTGCTGCGTTTCATGATTATGAAATATGGCAGATGGATGTCAAGACTGCGTTCCTCAATGGCAACATTGATGAAGAGTTGTATATGATGCAACCCGAAGGTTTTGTCGATCCTAAGGATGCTGATAAAGTATGCAAGCTTGAGCGTTCCATTTATGGACTAAAGCAAGCATCTCGGAGTTGGAACCTTTGTTTTGATCAAGTGATCAAGAGCTTTCGATTTGTTCCAAATTGCTACGAAGCTTGTATCTACAAGAAAGTGAGTGGGAGCTCGGTGACATTTCTGGTACTATATGTGGATGACATATTCATTATTGGAAATGACATTAACATGCTTAACAATGTGAAGAGTTATTTGAACAAGTGTTTTTCAATGAAAGACCTAGGTGAAGCTGCTTATATATTGGGCATCACTATAGAGATAGACAAAGACGCCTGATAGCTTTAAGCCAGAGTACATACCTAGACAAAGTTCTGAAAAGGTTTAGAATGGATAAGGCAAAGAAAGGTTCAGTGCCTATGTTGTCAGGTAAGATATTGAGCAAGGCTCAGTGTCCAGCTACGGTAAATGATAGGGAAGCTATGAGCAAAGTGCCTTATGCCTCGGCCATAGGTTCTATCATGTATGCCATGCTATGTACTAGACCGGATGTGTCCAATGCTCTTAGTTTGACGAGCAGGTATCAAAGTGATCCAGGAGTGGAACACTGGACAGCCGTGAAGAACATCCTAAAGTACCTAAATAGGACTAAAGAAATGTTCTTAGTCTATGGGGGTGATGAACAACTCGTCGTAAAAGGTTACGTCGACGCTAGTTTCGACACCGATAAGGATGATTTCAAATCTCAGACAGGATACGTTTATATTTTGAATGGAGGAGCTGTGAGATGGAGAAGCTGCAAGCAAAGCGTGATCGCGGGATCTACAGTAGAAGCGGAATACATGGCTGCTGCAGAAGCGTCAAGTGAAGGAGTTTGGATCAGAAACTTCATCACTGAGCTTGGCGTGGTTCCAAGTGCATTGGACCCACTGGAGATATTGTGTGACAACACTGGCGCCATAGCACTCGCTAAGGAACCAAGATATCATCCAAAGACCAAGCATATCAACCGCAAGTTTCATATAATCCGAGATTATATAGCAGATGGAGATCTGAAGATTAGCAAAGTACATACAGATCTGAATGTCGCAGATCCGTTGACTAAACCTCTTCCGCGTGCAAAACATGATCAGCACCTCAGTGCCATGGGTGTGAGATTGTTGCCAAATGTAAACTAGATTATTGAATCTAGTGCAAGTGGGAGACTGTTGGAATTATACCCTAGAGACAATAATAAAGATGTTATTATTATAATTCTTGTTCATGATAATGTTTATATTCCATGCTAGAATTGTATTATGCGGAAACTTTAATACTTGTGTGGTTTGTGAACAACACCGTGTCCCTAGTATGCCTCTATGGACTAGCTCATTGATCAATGATGGTTAAGGTTTCCTAACCATAGACATGAGTTGTCAATTGATAATGAGATCATATCATTGGGAGAATGATATGATGGACAGACCCAAACTAAGCGAAGCAATTAGATCGTGTCATCGTGTTCGTCTTTGCGAAGCTTTTCTTATGTCAAATATTGTATTCCTTAGACCATGAGATAATACAACTCTCTGGTATCGGAAGAAAGCTTTGAGGTCATCAAACGTCATCCTATGAGAGGGTGATCATAAAGGTGTCTCTCAGGTGATCGGAAAGTATCTGTTGGGTTGTATGTATCGAGATGGGATTTGTCCCTCCCAAGTCGGAGAGATATACTTCGGGCCCACTCGGTAATCGATATCAACACCGCTTGCAAGCATGTGGTTAAGGAGTTAATCACAAAGTGATATCGGATTACGGAACGAGTAAAGTACTTGCTGTGAACGAGATTGAACTAGGTATGACGGTACCAACGATCAAATCTCGGGCAAGTAAAAATATCGCGAGACGAAGGGAATATATATATGGGATTGATTGAATCCTGGCATTGTGGTTCATCCGATATGATCATCGATGAATGTGTGGGAGTCAATATGGGTTTCCAGACCCCGCTGTTGATTATTGATAGAAGATCATGTCTGCATATTCTCGAACCCGTAGGGTCACACACTTAACGTGTCTCGACGCTAGGATAGATTGGATAATTGGTTTATGAGTTTTTGTTCGGAGTCTCGGATGGGATCCGGGACATCACGAGAGATTCCGGAGTGGTCCGGAGAATAAGATTCATATAAGGCAGTGCAGTTTTTGGAGTTCGGAATTGTTCCGGGTTAATCGGTATTGTACCGGAAGCTTCTAGAACCTTCCGGAAGGGGACCAACGTGGCCCCACCTTCCGGGAGGGGGCATGGGCCTATGAGGGAGTGCCCTGGCCGCATTGGGCCAGGGGCACAAGGCCCCATAGGGCCCAGCCGACCAAGAGAGGTTTAAACTCGAGATAGACCTTCTAGAAGGGGGGGTTTCCTTGCCCCCACTCCTTATCCTTTGGGGCCGCCGGTTTGGGCTTGGGGGAGGGGCTAGGGCTGCGCCCCCCTCTATATAAAGAGGGGTGGGGGCGCACCAACCCCCTACACCTTCCCCTCCAACCCTAGCCGCCCTGCTGCCCTCCTCTCTCCCTCCCGACTGCTTGTAGGCGAAGCCCTGCTGCAGAAATTCTCCACCAATTGCACCGCGCCGTCGCGTTGTAGATCCAACCCATATCTCCACCATACTTGCTGGACCAAGGAAGGAGGATACGTCGAGGTGCCGCACGTGTGCATCTCACGGAGGCATCTCCACTTGTGGTGCTAGATCAGATCGGATCGCGAGGAGGAGAAGCGAGTACGACTACATCACCCACGTTCCAACGAACGTTCCGCTGTGCGAATCTTCAAGGGTATGAAGATCTAATCCAATCTCTCTTGTTGTTTGCATCTTCTAGATTAGATCTTGGCTTCCCTCTGTTCGCATCCGTAGAAAATTTTGATTTACTATGCCGCGAGACCCTACACATACTCACATGCATGCTTCCATAATTTTATTTCGAAAAGTTTTTGTTAACCCTAATTTTAATGATTAGAGTTTGATGATCCAAGTGTTGTATTTTTGGGATGTTACAAACCTTCCCCCCTTAAACAAAATCTCGTCCCGATATTTGAAGGACAAAAAAGATTACCTAGGATTTGAAGAGATCGAGAAACTCCGTCCTGATGTGATCTTCGTGCTCCCAGGTAGCTTCCTCTTCTGTGTGGTTGCTCCACTGAATCTTGAGAAACTTGATGCTTCGGGTTTGGGTAGTTCTGAAGGCTTCTTCCAAAATACGGATGGGTACTTTGGGATAGGTCAGGTCATCGTTGATCTCTATGGTCCGGTGATCGATATTCTTGAACACTTCCGTCTTCTCTGGAACTTTGAGACACTTGCGAAGTAACGACATATGGAACACATTGTGCACTGCTGACATCTCGTTGGGTAGTTCCAATTGATATGATACTTCTCCTCGACGGTTCAGAATCTTGAAAGGTCCGATATATCTGGGGGCTAACTTTCCTTTGAGTTGGAAACGCTGCATTCCCTTCAATGGCGACACTTTCAGATAAACAAAATCTCCTATGTTGAAGGCGAGGTCTCGACGTCTCTTGTCGGCGTAACTCTTATGTATGGATTGGGCGGTCTTGAGGTGTTCACGAATCTTGTGAACCTTCTCTTCTGCTTCTCGTAGGATGTCAGGTCCGAAAATCTGACTCTCTCCTACTTCCGACCAGTTCAAAGGGGTGCGACACTTTCTTCCGTACATGAATTCAAATGGGGCCATTTGCAAACTGGCTTGATAACTGTTATTGTATGAAAATTCTGCAAACGGCAGACAGTCTTCCCACTTGGATCCATATTCTAACACACAGGCTCTCAGCATATCTTCGACTATTTGATTTACTCGCTCCGTTTGTCCATCGGTCTGAGGGTGATACGCGGTACTGAAATCTAGGTGGGTTCCTAAACCTTCTTGAACTTTCTTGCAGAATCTCAAGGTAAACTGCGTTCCTCAATCCGATACAATGTTCTTAGGGACTCCATGCAAACTAACTATTCTAGCGATGTATAACTCCGCTAGTTTCGAACTCTGATATGTGGTCTTGACGGGCAAGAAATGGGCGACTTTGGACAATCGGTCCACTATGACCCAGATAGAGTCATTTCCCCTACTAGAAGTAGGCAGTCCAATGATAAAGTCCATTCCAACGGAATCCCATTTCCATTCCGGAATCTGCAAGGGTTGCAACAATCCAGCGGGTCTTTGATGTCATGCCTTGACTCGCTGACATATATCACACTTGGCGATATAGCTTCCGATTTCTCTCTTCATCTTATGCCACCAAAATTGCTCCTTCAAATCTTGATACATCTTCGTTCCTTCGGGGTGGATAGAATAAAGAGTATCATGAGCTTCCTTCAGAATAACTTCTTTCAACTCAAAATCTCCTGGTACACAAAGGCGTCCTTTGTACCACAGAACTCCTTCTTCGTCTTCGGTGAATCCGGGTATTTTTCGTGTACCGATACGACGCTTGATTCTGTCGATACTAGCATTTCCTTTCTGCGCCTCTTTGATCTGGCTGATCAAAGTGGGCTAAAGTTCTATACTAGCCAAAAATCCTTCGCTCACTAATTCCATTCGAAAATCTTCCATCTCTTTGTGCAAGCTTGGTTGCTCCTTCAAAATCATGGAGTTCGAGCAGCACGACAATCTGCTAAGGGCATCGGCTACCACGTTGGCTTTACCAGGGTGATAGTGAATGGCCAGATCGTAATCCTTGATTAGCTCAATCCATCTCCTCTGTCTCATATTCAGCTCCTTCTGAGTGAATATATACTTTAGACTCTTGTGATCCGTATAAATCTCACAACGATTTCCCATCAGGTAATGTCTCCATGTCTTCAGGGCTAGAACTACGGCTGCAAGTTCGAGGTCATGGGTTGGGTAATTTTGCTCATGTTGTTTCAACTGTCGTGATAGATAAGATATAACTTTGCCTTGTTGCATTAGCACACATCCGAGACCGATCTTGGATGTGTCACAATACACATCGAAGGGCTTCGTGATATCCGGCATGATCAAGATTGGGGCTGAAATCAATCTCCTCTTGAGTTCTTGAAAACTCGCTTCACATTTGTCGGTCCATCCAAACTTCTTGTCCTTCTTCAGCAATTGGGTCATGGGTAGGGCGATACTCGAGAATCCTTCTACGAACTTGCGGTAATATCCCGCCAATCCGAGAAATGCACGAACTTGGGTTTGAGTGGTTGGGGCTTGCCAATCTTCTAAATCTTTTACTTTGGCAGGGTCAACGGCAATCCCTCCGGCGGATACAATGTGACCGAGGAATCCTACCTCCTGTAACCAGAATTCACATTTGCTAAACTTGGCATACAACTGATGCTCTCTAAGGGTTCCAAGAATGGTCCTTAGGTGTAGCTCATGTTCGTCTTCTGATTTGGAGTAAATCATAATGTCATCGATGAAAACAATGACAAACTTATCCAGGAAGTCCATAAAAATCTTATTCATGAGGTTCATGAAATAAGAGGGGGCATTGGTTAATGACAGTATACTCATATAATCCATATCTGGTGGTAAAGGCAGTCTTTGGAATATCCTCTGCACAAATCTTGAGTTGATGATAACCAGTTCTAAGATCAATCTTAGAAAACACTTTGGCACCGGTCAACTGATCAAAGAAATCTTCTATCTTGGGCAAGGGGTACTTGTTCTTGATGGTGACATCATTCAACTTCCGATAATCCGTACACAAACGGTTACCTCCATCCTTCTTGTCCACAAACAAGACAGGTGATCTCCATGGTGACGCACTTGGTTGAATCAATCCGATTTCTAGCATGGCATCCAGTTGCTTCTTCAGTTCTTCTAACTCCGATGGGTTCATACTATAGGGTCTCTAGGCTATGGGTCCTGTTCCGGGGATTAGTTCGATGATAAACTCGATATCCCGATCTGGGGGCATACCGGGCAAAACATATGGAAATACATCGGGGTATTCACAGACTATCCGGACTTGGTCAATGGTAGGTTGGGCTATACTCTTGTTGCACTTGAATTGACGAGGTAAGGTTTCAGATATATGATCGACTGATATTCCGGCTGTACTGGTCATGGTGATGGCTTTCTTGGCACAGTCAATCAATCCTTTATGTTTGGACATCCAATCCATTCCTAGTACTACTTCCAAACCTTTAGTTCCGAGTACTATCAGATTAGCATAAAAATCTATGCCATGGATTCAGATAGGGACGGCTTTGCAAATTTGCCTAGCCTTGGTGGTTGATCCGGGAATTTGAACAATCATTACATGCTTCAGTTTGGTTGGTTGAATTTTACTAGTGCATGCAAATTCTTCGGTGACAAATGAATGCGATGCACCAGAATCAAACAACACTCTTGCAAGTACTAAATTAACAGAAAACATACCCAGCACGACGTCTAGCGCTTCCTGAGCTTCTTCAGCATGCATGAGAAAAAGACGGCCATTGCGGTTGAGCGAATTCCCTAGGGCAAACCTTCTTCCGGGCTGAACACGACGCTGCTGATGAGCTGGGGCATTGGTATTGGGAGCTGCGACATTCTTCTTGTTGGGGCACTCGTTGGAGTAGTGACCCTTATTTCCATAGTCATAACAAGTCACTTGCGACTTGTCCTTTGCTGCTACAGGCACAGGATTGCTTCCAGTCCTCGGGGCAGTGTTGGTGTTGGTGGCAGCATTGTTGTTGTTGAACTTGGGTGGGGCACGATTGAAATTGCTAGAGTTGCCGGGGTTGTTGTGGTTTCCTCCGGGTCTAGGGTTTCCACGGTTGGGGTAGGTGGGACGGTTCATCGGGGGTCTGTTGGTTCTTGGGGCAAATCCTGGAGATGGGTTAGGCCGATACTTTGGGGTCTGATGGGTTCCTGGCTAATGCATCATACGACGCTTGCGGTTCTCATTGGCTTGGTTGATCTTTCCTTCCATCTGGATATCAGAGTCGACAAGGGCTTCAATATCCGCAAAGGGGATATTGACTAACACTGTCTGCATCTCATCATGCAGACCATTCAGGAATCTCTCTTTCTTCTTGGCTTCCGTGTTGATCTCATCCGGGGCATACCTAGCTAATGACAAAAATTTGTCACGGTATTCCACTACAGTCATCCTTCCTTGCTTCAGTTCTCTGAACTCGTCTCTCATCCTCTTGATCAAACCCGGTGGCACATGGGTTCTGCTAAACTAGACCTTGAATTCCTCCCAGGTCATCATCTGGCCTCCGGTCATTGCACGAACACTGTTCCACCATTCCCTGGCATCTCCGGCTAGATAGTGGGTGGCAAACAAAACTTTCTTGTTGGCTTCCACTCCAGCGACTTCTAGGTTATTTTCCATGGTTTGCAGCCAATCATCAGCGTCTAGGGGCTCTTCTGACTTAGTGCAAACAGGTGGGTTGGTATTCTGAAAATTCTTGAGCTTAGATCCATGGTTATCTTGATTTCCGTGGCCTTGGTTATTGTGGGCTAGCTGAGCTATCTGTTGCAGAGTGGCTAGGTTGGCTTGACGTTCCGCTCTTTCAGCTTCGCGGTCAGAAGTCAACATTTGCAGGATCTGCAACATCGGTTCTGGGGATGAACCACTTCCTCCACGTGGCATCTGAAGATTTAGATAGATCATGAGAAAAGAGGGAAATTTCTAAGGTTTTGGGGACTTTGAAAAGTTTTTAAAGTTTGACACAGATTTTCTAGCAACTTGCTTTTCATTCATTCATTCACACGATACAACACACACCACAACAAGGAAAAACAGATGGTTTTAAGAACCATTCTGAAAACTACGATACAGTGGGACCGAATACTACTCACTATGCTAGTGCTCAAGTGCTACTACTCCTCGGAATCTGTGGCTTCATCATCTTCATCATCATCGATGAAGGCGAAATCATCCTCATCGGTGAAGAAGTCCATAGCCTGATCCTCCAGAAAATCATCATCATCGCAGAGATAGGAGTAGGGGTCTCCACGAAGATCCTCTCCAGCATTCTCCCTTTCCTCCAACTGCATGTCTCTCTCGTGGATGGTCTCCTCCAAAGATGAGATGCGGTGGCGGAGACGGGCAATGATGTGCTCCTTCTTGTCAAGCTGACGGCAGCGAGACTTGCGATCCTTCGCTAGCATGGCGATGGTATGATCCTTCGTCTTGATGATGGCAGACTTGTGGTTGGAGTAGTCACGGCAGTTATCCAACTCCTGCTGACGATCGTACATCATGAAGCTAAGGTGGTCCAATTGAGTCTTCAGCTCGGGGTGGTATGGGGCTTCCAGTGGTTGTCCATTTGCATCACGCCTTGGGCAAAACTCAAAGCGGGTTCCCTTGATCTGATTGATGCTTTGCCCACACAGACGGGCAAGACTTTCCTGCATGGCCCTAACAAGTCCATTCAGACAGTTGTTCTCTCTCAAGGTAAACTGAATTCCCTCAGCAGTGGGAGGTTCAATCTTTCCTCGGAGACTTGCAACAATTAGCCACTGCAGATCTTCTCCTCCTTGATCATTGAGCTGAGCTCTAAAGAACTCGGGTGTGGACGCTCCAGAAGTTCCGAAAGCTGGTCCAAATCCCTCTCAAAGATAAGGTCTCCTCCATTCCCCAACTGATAAAACTTGTTGTACTTCACGTCCATCTATAATAATATAGGATGAGTAAGTTAGTAGAGTGATCAAGTGTGTCAAAATTTTATGTATTTTGCAAGAGTTTTTGAGGAACATGATTTTTCATGAAAGAATCAGAGAGATAAGAAGGAGAATAAGTTTTTGTAAATATTTGCTTCCTTTGGTTTTGAAACTAAGTTTTTGATTCAAACGTCCAGTCTAACTAGGGTCTCCTATGGTCAGGATGGCTCTAGTACCAACTTGTCAACACCCGGATTTTTAATCCCAGATGCCTGTTATGCCATACATCGCAATCCCAGGATTACCATTTTTGCGAGACATAACAGAATTGGATACCACATTACATCATCCATTACAAACCATATATAAGGTCTTACACAAATAGGGATATCATGATCCAGTTCTTAATACAACTTCAAGCAGCGGAATTCGTAATAATAATGGTAGCGTAGGCGAAGCTCCATCTTCGGGGTCACAGGCAATGCTGACGATGGGAGATGATCCAAGTTGTCGTAACCTTCCTGGGGTCCATCCTCCAGGTACTCCTCTTCATAGTCTGGCCACGGGAATAGCCAGGGACAAATCCATGAGTACTCTTTAAGTACTCGCAAACTAATACTAACAAGTGAAGGTGGTTTTTGATAATAGGACACTCGGCTCTAGGGTTGTTTTGCAAAAAGCCAGATTTATCTCTACTCGTTCAGAAACCAGAGAAGCTAGTCACAATTTTATAACTCCTAAGTGGGATCTTGTAACTCATGTCACAACTCTGTTGTGGTCAAGTCAAAGTCTCAATTCATTTCACAAGTCATTTTGAAAACATCTGACGGGGGAACAGTATGGCCACTCCAACTGTCCATAACCGCGGACGCGGCTATTCGAATAGTTTGACACTCTACAGAGATTGCACACTTTCACCACAACATTCGATACATCCGTCAGGAACAAATCCTGAATTCACCATACTCAGTATGCGCATAATCAATCCTAACCTTTCAATTACACGCCCTAGTATAAGCACCTCTCCTGTGAGTTTGGCCTCCCAACCATGACCAACTGTCATCTTGGGTACTGCACAGGTGGACAATCTTCACAAGGTAGCCTCAGCTCATACCTTGGCCGTGAGGGAACTAATACTAAGATATATAAGTTTCCAGTCAAGCCCTACCCAATCTTCGGGTATTGTGGTTGTACGATAAAATTGGAATGGTATCGCATCCAGACAACCATCAGTTTTATAAAAGGGCTAAGGCTCATGCCTCAACATTTTCATCACCAAAATCATCTGGTGTTCGGAAACACATGTCCAAATCATTCTATTAGAATGATCCATCATTCTAAGGTTTTCATAACCATTTTCACCAAGTATTCCCATCTAAAGTTGATCAAGTTTTATGCTTAGCACTAGCATCTACAAGTGGGGGTGAGTACTAATGAGGGGTGGTAAACTAGTGGAGTTTCAACTAAGTACAACCTTATATCTTAGGATAATATCAAGGTTTCTAACTTAGGCCAAATTTTATGCTCTTTATGCAACCTTCAAATATATCTTTCTAGGATCTATAAGTCACTTAAGTCAACTCTAAGTTAAAGCTTTGATAAAGAAATAAAGTAGAAGCTTGCAAATAAAACTAGGATTCGGTTATCAAGTGGGTATGATCACATATGCTTAAGGCATATAGTTGGCATGGTAGCAAGCACGTATTAGCTTGCATAGGTCAACTAGTAATGATAGGATTGCAAGTATGGGCTTGCACAATATCAGTATAAGCTTGCCTTATGCAGAGCAGTGGTTGAAGTTCTCCTCGGCTTCTTCTTCGTAGTATCCTCCTTCCTCCTCGTATCCTTGGTCTGTACTAGCGTCTATAAATAAATACGATGTACACAATCACCAAGCAATACTTAAATATTTACAATCATCACACAAAAGGGTCCTATAGATGATCTAGCATCATCACTAACATTACAAGATTAAGGTTTGGTTTAAATCCCTTTTATTTTTAGAAAAGTAATTTCTACTCATTGAAAAACTACTTAAGATTTACTATTCTCCAAACCAAACATGGGATCATGTTGACACATGTCATCACCACACATTTTAGTACATGGGAATGTGATTTAAAGTGGTGTCACAATTTAATAAGGTTTTACCCTTTTATTTTAATTAAATAATGTGTCTAGAAATGCCTATGTGGCATTCTTTTATTACTTGAACATTATTTCTGTAAGTAAACCTATATATTTTTATATATTCTGAAAGATATAGTTAAATGTGGTTTTTGAGAGTTGGAATCAACTCAAAAGCTATTGTGGTTTAACTTTGAAAAATGTTTGAATGCAGAAAAGTTTCTGCCTTGTTATTTTTACCAAGGATGATCTACAGATCCAAATGACTTGAATCCAACGGGATTGGATTCAGCATTCCCAGACCTTTCTAACAAAATTGGGTTCATTCAATTTGGTGCACTGAGTCTACCTGGGTTGATTTTTGAAACTAGGTACAGAAGTGTGTTTGAAATAAAATGGAAAAGGTTTAATTCAAATAACTGGGCTGTGCGGGAAGCGATACTGGGCCGGCCTGCTAAGCGCAGCACTTCCGCGGGCTGTTTAAGTGGCTGTCCCCACGCGTCAGTGAGACGAGGGGGTGCGAAGCGGTATGGGGCGATGTGGTGCGTTCGATCTGGTTCTAATCCAACGGCTGAGGGTCATCGTCGACGTTGGGCAACGCCGGCGAGACAGAAACCTAGCGCGACCAGTGGGGGTCGTTGGGGGCTCATCGGGGTGCAGGCGAGGGTCGGCGCGGCGGGCGAATGACAAAGTCGACGACGGCGAACTCAGGGGTGGTCGCGGCAGCTCCTGGGGTGGACGAAATCGATGGCCTGCTCCGGCGCAATTCCGGCGATGCGCTGCTCGCCTTGCTCCGCGACTGAGGTGGGGTGGTTCTGGGTGAGAGAGGAGTAGAATGGTGTGAAGAATTCGAGCGGGGGAGTCCTCCTTTTATAGGCTCGACGGCGAGACCGAACGGGATGGGCAGACGATGGTGGCGACATGGCTACGGGCTGCTAAAGGCATGGCCGGCGGTGGCGATCGGTTGGTGGTCTCCTGGCGATGCTCTATGGCTTTAATGCGCACGTAGGGGCGGTGCGGTTTGGTCTGGAACGCACGATGCTCTGCGCGGCAGAGGCGGCGTCTTCGACGGCGAGCGGTGGCTGTGCGGCATGGGGCGGCTAACGGGGATGTCTGGCGGTCTCCTGGGTCGGTGGTGATCGAGTATGCGCGCGGCGAGGGTGGCGCGCGTTCTGTGGGCGTCGGTCGAACGTGGCGCTCTAGCGCATGCTCGGCACGGTTGTTGGCGAGCTGGGCGCGGTTCGTGCGTGTGGTCCAGGGTTTGGCAACGCTCGCGGCTGGGACAGGGAGTGGCGGTGGACGGTGGGCTGCCTCCTAGACAAGGTTGGCACGGCTAAATCTTCTCCTAGCTTGCTGTCTCCACTAGGGTGGCATGGTTAGCTTCGGCTGTTCACCATTGATGTCATTGCCCAGCTTACAGTGAGGCTAGTGCTTGGTTTAACTTGCTAGATGATCTACTGAGATGGTTGTGAGCTAAAGAGGGAACAAGTTAGGCTTCAATCACTGCTCACTATAGTGTTAAGGATTTTGATGATTTGTGTCTGCAAGGTGTTTGATGAAATGGCCGCAAGAATTCAAGTTTTGAATTTTGAAAATATTTTTGGTGGGTGTGCTAGGTTGATGCTGGTGAGTCTGCAGATGCTTGGGTTTTGAAAGTTGAGCTTGTTTGAGTGGTTTTTGAAAAAGTGGGATCTTCCCATATGATATAGATTCAATTTTGAATTGTCATTTAAACTATACATTTGAAAGTTTCTGGATGATCACAAGGTGGGCCTTGATACTTTGTTATGAGTACAATCAAGGGGTGCAAAGATACAGAAAAGTTTCTGTTAGGTTCTAAAAGTTTGAGACACCCAAAGTAGGCATGGGAGTTAAATTGGTCAAAATGACCATTCCCTTATTTTATTTGTTTTGATTTACTTGTCTTTAGGAAAAGTGTGGGAAATGTTTAGATGATGTTTATTTCATCTAAGCATCCATTTACAAGCAATGGAACACACAAACAAGGTGGTTCAAAAGAATTCAAAATGAAATGCATACTCACATGCATGCTTCCATAATTTTATTTAGAAAAGTTTTTGTTAACCCTAATTTTAATGATTAGAGTTTGATGATCCAAGTGTTGTATTTTTGGGATGGTACAAATATCAAGCAGATACGATGGTTGGTGTTCCTCAAGGTTTTGACATAGGTCTCTCTGTAATCTGGCAAGATTGTTGTAATGGTTGACACACTTAGCCGGAAAGATCCTTTGTCATATTCTATTGATTCAGCAATAACAACCACTCTTCAAGAGGCTTCTTCTATAATTTATTATAGGAGTTGTGCTTACGGTTTCCTTTGTATCCGAAGTCCGACCTTTACATGATGTTTGGTTTCTCAAACATCAAGGAGAACATTTAAAGTAGTGTTGTCAAATGTCTCTCGGTCGTTCCTCCAGACCATTTTATGTTGGCAAGCATTTTGTTGTGTCAAGTAAATGAAGTCTGAGAATGAAGTTTCTTTCTTCTCGTGTCATCAAGAATCTTTTTACCTATTCAACTAGTGGTGTAAAGTGATATCATGATTTTTGGCAAAGATTTTGATACTTCTGGATGAATAAAGAGTTTCCTTCGTTTTCTTAACCATGTTCTAAGAGTGACTATGATTTTGGTAATCAGAAGTTTCTCTTGCTACATGTTCCTTGTGACTCTTATGATTCCTCTCCACAAAATACCTTTCTGTCTTGGCCTTCTGTTGAATGAAAGAGTGAACCTTCTGTGTCAAAAGTAGCTCAACAACTTGGTTTTGTCGATCCATATCTCTGCAACCTGAAATATCTACTTAAGTCATTTAGTAGAGGTTCTTCATCGAAGTCTGTGTTGTGATCTTTCTATTGAAACCTTCCTTCTTAGAAGCTTAAGCTCTTCTGTAAGCTCCATGGTCTCAATCCCTATGAAGACCATCTATCTAACAACTTGAGACCATCTCTTCTTGTTTCCTCTGTTACCTTGATGTGTTTCATGTCGTCATCTCAGAGTTGTTTCTAAACACTCCATCCATGAGTTGGCCATGAGATACTTTGTGTACTGTCTTGTGTTTTTCCCTCTTATCCTTAGAGTGGCCATGTTTCTTTCTCTCTCTGTCTCTCTTCCTACCTTTGGAATCTCCGGTCAAGATTCCCATAAGGGGGATAGAGTTGTAACACCCTAGTTTTAGTTAATCTATATTAGGGTTTGTTTTGTGCATCATGTCTTAAAATTTGCATTAAAGAAATAAAGCCAAAACCATAAAACCCTAGTTTACATCCCTCTCTTTGAAACACATTCAAATGGTTTGAATTTCGAAAACTATCAAAATATGTGGAGCCAAAATGTTAAAGGGGCCCCATAGTATTTTAAATACTTTACCAACCCCTCTGGTATTCTTAGATTACTCAAAACAATTTTGAATGAAAATACAAAAGAGAAAAACCAAAAATAGGAAAAAGAAAAAGGGTTTCAGTAAAAAAAAGGAGCAGCAGAGTAGCCAGGCCGCAGCCCAGCAACCTCCCTCTCCTCTCTCCTTTTCCCTCGGCCCACCTTGGCCCAACTGAAGCCCACAGCCGGCCCGTACCCCTTTGTTTCTTTTCTTTCTTCTTCCTCCTCTAGCCAGAAGGAAGCCAGCGACCGAAGCTGCTGCATGGCAATGCCGGCGCCGTCCCCGCCTGGCCGAGATGCCCGCCCAGCCAAGATGCTCGCTATCGACATTGTTGACGCCTATAAGACCCCCTGCCGCCGCTAGACGAGCCTTATCCTCTCCATATCCCCAATTTCTTGCTCGGACAAACCCTAGCTCCGTCAGGCATCTCGCCGCCCGCCGTCTCTGGCCTCCCCTTGACCAACCGTGGGTTCTGTCGTGATCCCCTTTCTCCTCTAGTTCGATTGCCCCTCTCGGATAAATCCGGTGTGCTCTGAATCGCTTCAATCGAGACCTCGGTCTCCGACGACCTTCACCGCCATCCTCCTTGATTCCGGCCATCCCATGCCTCGCCGACCACACCAACCGCATCCTGGTGAGCCCGTGAGCAGCCCAGTACTCTCCAATTCCTCCCTCTTCCTCTATGTTGCCTCTGCCACGAGCACCTGCCGTTGCCGTTGCCGTTCGTCGTTGCTGGCCATGAGCTGGTGGTCAAATTCGAGTGGCGCCGCCACTTTATGGTCCGCCTCACCATGCCGAATCGAACGCACATGCTCGTGCGCCCTAGTTCTCTCCCTAGCGCCGTCACCGTCCATCGTCTCTGCATGCTCCCCGGTGAACCAAGGTGGCGCTGATGTGTCGTCGACGCGGTGCCCACGTGTCCCTGGCCCAGCAGTCAGTGTTGTTGGCTGGCTCAGGATCGGGTGCGAAAAGTTTAGGGTTAGGGTGTGCTGATGTCATATTGATGCAATAAACCCTTTTAAATAATTTCAGAAAATGAGTAAAACTTGTAAATTCAATAAGTAATTATTTATAAGTCAGAAAAATATGTATAATATATCAAAATGTTCAGAAAAATGATAACTAGCTATTATAGATATAATCATGCATTGTTAAGCAACTTACATGACAAGTTAAATTATAGAACTAATCAACCCCTCTCATATGCATCCGAGGTTTCCCCGAGTTAGGGTTTATACCCTCGGAACCCCGATTAAACTGCCGAGCATGCCTTAGGGTTACTTTTAAATACAATTCAACTTGTCATATCATCACCCTTGCTTGAGCATTGCATCGATTCCATTTGTTGATTGTTTCCCTTTCTTTCTGGTGGTTTGGTTCTTCCCGGTAGAATACGAGATCGAGATCAAAGATCGACGAACAATACCTGACCAACTATAACCAAGTCAAGTACAATGATTCTGAAGACCTGCTTATTGGTTATCAACTGGCAAAGGCAAGCATATCCCCACCATGATATAATCCTATGATTTCGAAAGCATTTCAATTCTTGCCATGATGCATATGATTCTACTGTGGTCTTTTATCGATAGATAGAGTATCCTATCTATTGCATTACTCCCTTTGAGCTTATATTACCTGATCCACTGCTCCTAGCATAACTAGGTTTGACTTGTGTGCACTGCTAGAGATTATATCCAAGTCCTGCTTAGCCATGCATAGCTGTCAGTGCTGATTCATTTGGATGATGTATCAGATGCTAAGAATCTAGTATGGTAGGAGAACGTGATGAGATGAGAACCGAGGTGATATGAGATTAAACATGCTAAGGATTGTATGGGAGGCCACAGTGTGATGCGTTTTTTCTAGTCCCATGCTCGCCACCACTAGTACCTGAGTCCTTGCCTTTAGAACCGAGATGAGCGTACAGCCACACGGGGCTTGGGAACCCCTCGCCTGATTAGATTGCCTAGTAGATTCCATGAGTCACATAGTTCGGGCGTTCCATTCGACATACACATTGAAAACCTTCTGAAAGATTTGGCGGGTGAAAGGTGCATCATAACAGGTAGGTAAGCGTGTCCGGGGTTGCTTGGGGTGGATGGAGCCCCTGGTAAAACAACCCCGCCTCACATCTCTAGGGACCAGCTTCGGGATTTGACCTGTTACAGCGGAACCATCCTTAGGGCGTAACTCATGTTCTCGGCAAAAGCAAGGTAAAGGTCGTGGCCAACCAGCCTCTGCCGGCCTTCCAAGGAAGAGGGCTAATAGCTTGGCATTAAGAGTCGGTTGGTACGTGTGGGTAAAGTTGTACACCCCTACAGGGTTAAATCTTTTCGAAAAGCCGTGTTCACGGTTATGAACGCTTGGTGACCAGATTCTAAGATCATAGAGAACTTGAACCTAATCGTAAAACTTGTCAGATCAACGTGTTCTTAAGGATGCTTCCTCATATGTACGAGGGGGTGATCCTAGTTGGTAGATGATGATGACTTGGTGGATATCAAAAGATGATGATCAATACTTTGGAGATGTCGCTCTCTTATCTCCTTTTAAGATACTCTGATTAGACGAGCTTCTTCTCCCTCTTGTTTTATAAATAAAGATGGCTTTATGCAAAACAACTCCACCAGCCATAAGTCTTGCGAAGTACACCCTGTACTCACCCTTGCTTTGTTGATACTTTTGGCAGAGTAAGTGTTCCCTGGAGATCAGTTTGGTACTACATCGACAGTGACGAGTAACTTGGGGTTCCCGGCCGGCAGCCTGGAATCTATGGGCTGGGACGTCATCATTATGCTTCAGGCCTCTTAGGCCATTTGTTAAGTTTTCTATACTTAATAGCATAATTTTCCTTTCGTTGTTTGATGTTTGTGGTCAGTGACGTCTGCTTGTAATAATTTGGTTCTTCGCTCAGTTATGAGCTTACTGTAATAAATTTTTGTGTCGTAGGGTCATTGTTGTGTTACCGATTCTTCACTGGATATTCTCAAGCTCAAGGTTAAGCTTATGTCAGGAGGAAGTCTGGGATTTTTTTAGCCCTAATCCCGAGGTTGTCACACCCGGCTACCAAACACAGTCGCCGTCACCCCTCTTCTCCCATCACACTCCTGTCCCACGTGTCCTTAGCCCCAGCCTCCTCCCTGCCACCGGCCCCATCGCGCCGCCACCCGCACGGATGACGTACGCCGAGGCGCTCTCGCACAAACGCCCGTGCAGCCCCGTCCCCCCTCGCCACGGTCAATAGTCCCCACCGCCTCGCTCCGCCGGCCAGATCCGACAGGGCCCTGGCCTACCGCCCGCCAGGCCGCCGCTCTCCACCCCTCCCGCGCTCCCCCGCCGTGCTGGCTCCTCCTCTCGCGACAGACAAGCTCGGTCGCCGCCGCGTGATCATCGTCGGCCGCCTGGAGGATCTTCCCAGTAGGGTCGGGCAGGGACAGACACCGTCCCTTCCTAGCAGGGTCAGGCAGGGACAGACACCCACATGGAGTCCTTCCCAGCGGGCCAACACAAGGAGGAGGAGCTCTGCCGCGCGCTGGTGCAGCGCCCTTAAGGGCGTGAGCCAGCGGGAAGAGGGATGTCGGGGGACTGGCGCCATGACAGGGAGGTCATGCTCCCTCGCTCTCCCCACGCGAGGCCGCGCCGACCATTCCGTACTCGTCCAAGAAGAAAAAGAAGAAGAGCAAGAAGAAGAAGAAGAAGAAGAAGAAGAAGAAGGCCGCCACTGTCTCGGGTCTGTCAACATCGACCTCCCTCCCTCGTCATGGCCAGCAGTAGTTGGAGTACCTCACGCACTCCATTGTTGGGGGGTTCTACTACATTGACATTGGGGGTGGCGATGATGGTCCCCACGAACCTGGCCATCGCCACCATGGTCGAGGGGCAGCAGCTCCCAGACCTTGTGGTCGTCTCTGCGGCTCTGATCTAGGAGGAGCTGACGCAGATGATGCCAGGCCACACCTGGGCCATCAGGGAGATCTCTCCCTCCCAGTTTGCGGTGACCTTCCCATCTGCTGAGGTCCTCTGGATCACAGCCTGCAGCTCCACACTCACTCTCCCGATCAGCCAGGTCCAGATCTCCATCGAGCCCTCGACTTCACACCCCACGACAACCTCGACCCTAACCTTGGTTTGGGTTTGGGTCATCGGCTTCCCTGAGGACGCGTCTGTTCGGACCCGACCCATCGTCGAGCTCGTCTCACAGTCCTTTGTTAAGCTGGAGGATGTTGATGAGTCGTTATTCGTGGGGATGGGACCGATCCGCCTGCGGGTCCTGTGCCCCGACCCTGCCCTCCTTCCCAGCCCCTGCCATACTTCTACTTCGTCCGTGAGGGGATCATCCTGGTCCTGGAGCTCGAGGAGGCGCAGGACGACACCACGTCCCCGCCCCGCCCCTCCGCCCTTGGTTGATGGTGGAGCCTCGTTGGAGTCGGAGTCCTCTGAGGAGGAGGATGCTGGAGGCGAGGCCATATCACCGTAAGCACCCGCTCTGCCCCGTGGGGGGTCCCCTCCCCGCGGCTTGGCCACCCACCAGGTGCCTTCGACGGCTGGCTCTCTGATGATGCCCGACCTCCATATCTCTCAGTATGGATCCAACTTTCATCAGTCTGTCGACTTCACTGGTCACCTGGGGATGGACCTCCCCTCCTGCGAGCCTAGTGAGCCCCACCTAGAGGAGGCTTATAGGGAGGTCGATAGGGACTCTAGGAGTATGGGGATAGAGGTCTTAGCACCTTCCTCCCCATGATCCCCGAGGGTGGTGTGCTACTCGCTATCCCCGGGCTCTATGATGACCTCGCCCAGGGCCTCCCCTTCCATGTCCCCCCTTCCCCCGACTCTGGCACTTCGGTCTAAGGAGCCGACAGCGGTCATCCCCACCACTCCTGCAGCTGGCCCTAAAGCGAGGCAGCCTCGTCCCCTCGTCCTGTGCCCCCTCCGTCACGGCATAGCGCGCACCTAGCCAAGGCTAGGGAGAGATGCGCAGGAGTGGAGCCTACTGTGCCGTAGCTGGCTACGTAGTGTACATCAGCCCGCAACTTGGACCCAGGTACATCTCATTGCGCTCCCCCCCGTGCATCCTCTCCCCCTTGCCCTCCTCCTTCTGGTTCTCGGTTCTCTGTGCTTGACGACTCCTCGATCGACCATCTCGCGAAAGTGGTTGTGGATAGTGGCGTGGTCTTCCGCGGCGAGCGGGGCCCGAGACTCGAACAGATCGCGGCGATTAGACCTAAGGATATTTATGAGGGCTCCCTCGCCGCTGACCGGGCCCGTATGGCCCAAGAGCGGGGGGGGGGGGGGGGGGCTTGACATCTCCTGGTTCTGGGACACCCGCTCCCAGGACTAGGACGGATGGTTCTCCTCAACCTCGCCCCTCAGCCGTCACCTAGGTATCCCCCATAGTACGGGGATCACAGGGGAGACCGCCTAGGCCGAGCGCCATGCCCCAGTCGGCGGGCAAGACCCGACACGTTCCCCGTAAGGGGACCGAACCCCCAAATATAATCCAATGATGTGGCCAGCTATAATCTCACTCATCTAGAATATTAGGGGGTTTGAGAACAACGATCGGCGGCGCCATATCAAGGATTACATGCGCCAGAAAAATATGGACATTGTGGGCCTTGAGGAGACAATTAAGCAAGACTTCCACTTCTTTGAGCTCTAGGGCCTGGCCAAGCACAAGTTTGCATGGAACTGGCTCCCTGCCTCTAGGCACTCGGGGGTATACTCCTGGGCATCAAGGAGGATACCTTCGAGGTCGATGAAATGGACCGAGGGGAATTTTTTGTGAGCATGGATCTCACCCATAGACGATCTAACCTCCGGTGGGAGGTTATTATTGTCTATGGCCCCATGGACCATAGTCGGTCCCCGGCCTTCCTGGAAGAATTAAAGGCCAAGGTAGAGAGATGCCCCATCCCGGTTGTCGTGACAGGTGACTTTAACCTGATTCGCTCCCCAGATGACAAGAGCTCCCACAACATGGACTTCCCACGCATGAGGATGTTCAATGATTGCATCGCTGATCTCGCTCTTAGAGAGATCACACGTGTGGGAGCCCGCTTCACTTGGAAAAACAACAGAGCTGATCATGTCCGGAGTGTCCTCGACCGCGTGTTAGTCTCAGTGGATTGGGAGGTGGCCTTTCCTCTCTGCTCCCTTCGCGCCATCACCAGGGTAGGCTCGGATCACGTTCCAATGCTTCTATCGACAGGGGGAGCGCCCCTCCATTGTTGAACCGCTTCCACTTTGAAAACTTCTGGCTTCACCATCCAGGTTTTGTGGAAGTGGTCTAGGCCAAATGGCTAGCAGCGGCAACGACTCCCCCTAGACGATTCAATGCGATAGACGTCTGGCACCACTGCGTTAAAATTGCCCGCCAATTTATGAGAGGTTAGGGGGAAATTTGGGCGCAGCGACGAGACTCCGGAAAGGAGCTCTGCTAGAGGAGATCCAGACCCTTGACCTGGCGGCCGACTCGATTGTCCTCTCAGCGGATGAGTGGTCCCACCGTTATGCCTTAGATACATCCCTAGTTGATATATACAAGGGGGAGGAGCTATTCTGGCGGCAACGCAGTCGCCAAAACTAGCTCCTCCAGGGAGATGCGAATACGGACTATTTCCATGCGGTGGCCAATGGGCGGCATAGGAAATGCTCTATCCCCTGCCTCTGGGACAATGAGCACCTCATCGAGGAGGTAGGGGCGCTATCTTCCCATATTTACTCATTTTATAAGGAGCTCTTCTCGGCAGGACCCCACACTGTGTCGCGTTGGCGGTGGACTTCTGGCCGCTTAGGGACAGGGTCACAGGCGACGAGAATGCGGAGCTCACCCTCCTATTCCTGTTGGAGGAGGTAGAGCGGGTGGTGAAGGCCATGAAGGCCAACTCCGCTCCAGGCCCTAATGGCATCCCGGTAGCCTTCTTCTAGACTTTCTAGAGGGAACTCCAACCGGTCATCATGCCGATGTCCTAAGAATTCTACACTGGGACCCTTGTGATGGGACGGCTGAATCTTGGCGTTATCACCTTGATCCCTAAAGTGATAGGGGCCTCAGACATTCACCAATTCAGGCCCATTACAGTCCTCAATGTCATCCAACGGATCTTCATAAAAGTCTGTGCGTCTCGCCTTTACCCGGTCATGGAGCGCCTCACCCACCGGTATCAATTTGCCTTTCTTAAAGGCATATTCATACATGATGGGATCCTCGCCCTCCATGATATTATCCACGAGATCAAGTCTAGAAAGTCGAAGGGCATCTTCTTGAAGTTAGACTTCCAGAAGGCCTACGACCGTCTAGACTGGCGGTTTCTTCGGCAAGTCCTCATTAGATGGGGATTTGACGAACGCCTGATCACCTGGTTAATGCAGTTCTTCATTACCGGGAGCAACGTGATTAACATCAACAGTGAGATTGGACCCTACTTCCACCCCTCCTGCGGTGTTAGGTGGGGGGGTCCCTTATCCCCCCTCCTCTTCAACGCGGAGGTGGACGCCCTCCCAGAAATGCTTGAAAAAGCTAAGGGAGCTAGCCACATCTCCGGAACGGTCAGCCACCTCATTCCAGGGGGGCTCACCCAGCTCCAGTACGCGGACGACACAATGATCATGATTGAAGGATCAACTGTAGATATTGCAAACCTCAAGTTCCTCCTCCTTTGCTTTCAGGAAATGTCAGGGCTTCAGATTAACTTTGACAAGAGCGAGATTATCGCGCTGGGGTTCTCTCAGGACGAGCAGCAAAGGATAACCAACAACTTTAATTGTCGGTTGTCCTCCTTGCCCATCACTTATCTAGGGATGCCGGTCCATGACACCAGGATCCTTATCAGGGACCTGGAACCGCTCGTGGACAGGGTGCGCTCTAGGTCCGAACCTTGGTGTAGGAGATTCACATCCAAAGGTAGCAAGACTGTCCTGATTGATTCCTGCCTGTCCATCTTGCCCATGTATATGATGGGTATGTACCTTCTCCCAGAGGGGGTGCATGGGGCATTCGACAAGGAGCTCTCTCGGTTCTTCTGGCAAGACCCCATGGGACACCAGAAGTACCACATGGTCAAGTGGGCAGACATTTGCGCCCCCAAGGATTTTGGGGGCATAGGTATCCTTGCATCTCGCCAGTTTAATAAGGCCCTAATGCTGAGATGGGTCTGGCGGATTCTACGTGATGATGGGGGCCTCTAGCTCAAGCTCATTAAGACCAAGTACCTGCGGGGTCGGCCTCTTTTGCACTGTGACCAACGGGACATCTCCCAGTTCTGGCACTCCATCCAGGAGACCAAGAACGAGATCCGGCTTGGGGTCACGATATTTATTGGGAACAGGGAGGGAACCATGTTCTGGCTAGACTCCTGGCTCAGGGAGCGACCCCTACGGGAGGTGTTCCCGATCCTCTTCTCCATTTGTTCCGACCCATCACTTCGGGTATCCGCCGCGGTTCTAGAGGGAACATGGAACATCTCGTTCCGTCTTACCTTTGGCCCGAAGGAAACTAAAGCTTGGAGGGAACTTAGGGCCGAGCTCCAGGATACCCTGACTAACGACCTGACAGTGTGACGTGTAGCCTTACCCCGTCGGGGTCCTTCTCGGTTAGCTTGGTCTATGGGGCCCTTTTGGTCGCACAGCCCTTCCATGGACCAAGCCTCTCTAGAAGGCTCCTCTCCCGCTTAAGACTAAATTTTTTTGTTTGGCAATTGCTTCGTGATAGACTCCCCTCGGGGGTGAAGGTGACCAAGAGACATGGGCCGGGGGATGGGCTGTGTCCATTGTGTGGGATCCCCGAAACGGGCACCCACATAATGTTCGCATGTCCCGCTACTCGGTTTCTTTGGAACTTCACTAGAGATGTGTTGGGCCCGGACTGGCAGGCCCATGCTCTCGCTGAGTTCCTAGAAACCCAAGCGAACCGGGCAGGAAAGGGCCGCCGCCTTTTTTGGCTTGTGTTTGCCGCGATGTCTTGGTCACTCTGGAACATCCGGAATAAGATGGTGATTGAGTAGATTCTTCCATGACATGCCTCTGACTCGGTTTTCTTCTTTCTGGCCTCTCTGCAGCTCTGGTACCCGTTGTGTAGACAGCAGGACAAGGCGAGGCTGGACGCGACTCTTAGACGACTCCTGGAGGCGACTTAGTGGCTCCCTTTAGTCCGGCTTAGCTCTCTTTTTTGGTGTGTCCTCGCTTGGCGAGGTGGTCTTTATTCTCTTGTTGGGCTGTTTTGTGCTGTGTCCCCAGCATGTGTTGTGTGGATGTTTTTGAACCTTGTTACTTGTTGTGGACGGTTGCTTTATTTATAAAGCGGGGCGAAAGCCTATTTCGAGAGAGGTTTGGCCAGGCGCACCGTGTAGCTAGGGTGAAATGTTGTGCCTACACAAACGACAAGCATTTTAGCGCACTGGTTGCAATTTGCCTAGGCTTCGGAAAGCCTCTAGGTCCTTATTGTGGGCAGCTATTTGAGGTTGAGATGGTTCGAAACCCCTTCTCGTGCATAGTGGCAAGGACGAAGGAGGTGGTTGGCGAGTCAGGTCGGAAAAATGCCCATTGTAAGGGGGACTTGTGGTGTTTTTCAATATATCACACGCTTCTTTAGCAATCTGCATGTTTCTTCATCCATATTCTCCTCGAACGGCTCAAGGCCTTTCCAACGATGGTCACCTCGGTGCCGCCTCTCGGCTTGGCGAAAAGACATGTGTGACAATCAACTAACGTCCATGGTTGGAGATGTTATTGCTCTCTCTAACATTTGATATTTATAGGTTGTTTGGTTGGACTTAAATCTAGCTTTTGTATTTTGTCTTATAAGCCACAAAATCATCTACCTTTGGCTTTTAAATAGATATATAGTTGTATGATGTTATAAGCCAAAAACTAATATTAAAAACACTTATTCAGGTGATTTTTTGGCTTATAAGTAAAAAGCTATAAGCCACAAATTAGCTCAACCAAACATCCCTAAAATTTTCTCTATGTTTATTTTTTATTCTTAAGCTTAGGGCTAGAGGGTGGCTATTCCCCCCTCCCCACCAAAGTGTAGCGTGTGGGATGATATATATGGCAAGTGATAATGTTGTGATGATCCATTGCAGCCGGCAACCTGTTGCTGACCGGTTTATGCTCGTTAGCTGGTCATCAAAGCACATCTTCAACCAACGATGGCGGCGTATCTCAGCATCACCGCTACGAATAGCGGGTCCATTTCCGAAAAGACCTTCTAAACCTTGGTGGCCTTGATCATCCTGAGATAATAATAGGTGAGATCTCCGAATATTTTGGCACCTGCTGGAGCCGTGTTTTGACTCGCTGAAAAGATCGTTTATTGGGCACCGATGTCATTTTTGGGCAGGCATTGGAGTTGCTCTAGGGGAATACCACATCTTATCGGATCCATCGGTTTCACGGCCAAGTGCTCTTGTAAAAAAAATAGATTTACACCTTCACAATACAAATAAAGATTAGTGAACCGTGGCAACGCACGGATATTCAGCCAGTCAATTTATGTTGCACTTTCTTCTAAAGGTGTGATAACCTAAACCCTGACCTACAGTGACCGGCATATCTGGCTCGTCCCTTTGTATAATGGTGGTGCTCTCCTTGTCATAGTTGTCCTGCCAAACATCGTCCACCTACACAATTAATTTTCAAGTTCTCTTAAGTAAACTTGTACATTTAAATGTCCTCACATCAAGGATGCGGCAGCCACCATGTTGATGTAGAGTGACTTGTGTGCCGATGGGGAGACATCGCCTTTACAATGGTGATCACCTGGCTATAGGGGGATATGGTTATCGTTTTTGCTCGGTGTTTTGTTTTAGTGGTTCCGGTTTGTATGATCTTTGTAATGGCCTTTGTCAAACAATGTGGTTCTAATAATGAATAAAGACTGTGTGCATCGCTTGATGCAGAGGCCGGGACTCGGTTCCCTATTTCGAAAAAATGGAGAAGTAAGCACTACACTAAACAACCCATATACTCGGATCCTTATATAAAAAGTAATTGAGGAAATGCCTGCACAGTTTATGTTAAACAAAGCTACGGAATAGACTTGCTACTCACATGGGTACCTACCATCATAGGTGTACGGTGATTTAAGCAACATGGATCAATTTTAGCTTGTTTTCCTAGTGGAACATGGATTTCTTGTGTATAAAAGTGGTTTCAGAAATTTGGATTGAATTTGTTTTGGTCAAAGCCAATGGCGGGGTTGGATTTTGGCCACCTGAGTTGACTTTGACCAAAACAAGTTTAAACCAAATTTCTGAACCCACTTTTATGCACTAGAAATCCACGTTCTACTAGGAAAACAAGCTAAAATTTATTCATGTTGCTTAAATCGCCGTATACCCTTGGCTGGAGATGTGGGTAGTGAATCCACACTCAACAAAGCTAATAGGTTGTATTTTTAGTTATGAAAACAAACAAGAAAATTATGGCTTAATTTTGAAACAGCAAAATTCAGATCACGTAAATATAGAAAAATGAATTATTTAAAATTAAAATGAGAAAATAAGGCGTGTCTACAGTTAGCATGTTTTGTTAACAGTCATGACTGGTTTAATATGTTAATCAAAGAACATTGTTATGCACCACCGGGTAATCCTTAATTACACACTATCAAACTTCAGGACCTATAACAACGGACTAGCACTATTAAACTGTCATCAAACACAATAATAAAAACTACCGTTGATACTTAAGCCTTCTCCCTCCAATATTTGATGCTTAGGATTATGGCCTCGAGTAGGGGTGGGTGGATCAGGGGAAATGGCCCCCTACCTAAGTCTGCTCGTCTGCTGTTGGGGGAGGGTATGGACATATCCGTGCATGTGCAGCTATGTGTGGCTCGCTGGCGACTAGTAAATGGACTTTGGCCGTTCGGCGCGCAGCGACGGCTTGCACCACATCTTTGAAACGTGTTCTCTGTGTCAAGAATGCAACCAACTAGATTCGCAGGATTGCACATCAGACAAACTGTTCCTAAAGCAAATATATGCCGCTAAAGAGTTTTCGTTTGATAGAATCTGGTATCCAAAGCTGTTATAGATCCTTATGAGAAGTTTTTAACTGAACATGGTTCATATTCTGATATATTGGTTGGGATTTGATGTAGATTTTCTTTGGATGGATCAGGGACCTTCACTATTAAAATTGAGGTAGTACATATATGATCATGTTTGTTGAGCCTATGATTTATTTTCCTTCCAGCACTTGTTTTTGTTTTTCTCGAAGACACACCAAAGTTTGTCTATGTATTAGCCGAAGAAAGTATCAAGAAAACGTGCAAGTACAACTAAAACATCTTTAAAAAGAGACGAAAAAATGTCTTTGTAGCATGCATGCTAGATAGCGGTGCATGCTTGTGTAACACCCTTGAATCGATCTTATGCAGATTTCAGCGATACCCGCCAAACCCGCATAGAAACGATTCGATGATGTTCACCAATCACTTGCGTACGGGTAGAAAACGAAGTAATATCATTACACAATAGTTTACAATGAAACTCACACACACACACACACATATATATATATATATATATATATAGGAAGCCCGTATGAGACACCATGGTGCACGGGCACCGCACCATACCTGTATTTCATTCAAATTCTTATATATTTGATGGTGTATGTACGCAAATTTCACATACCTAAAGCATAAATACCTAAGTTATATGTATCCTAGTTACATATACCCAAGATATCATATACATAAAGCATATGTACCCAAGTTACATATATATTCACGTATGCAGGGTACGTATATATTAGATATGTGATACCTAGGTATATGTAACTTATGTATCTATATCTTAGGTATGTACCTAGGTATGTGTAACTTAGATATGTATACTTCAGGTATGTCTAGTTCAAAGAGAATTTATGCGTATCATGCTGGGTGCTAGACATGTCTTAGGTATGTGTAACTTAGGTATATATACCTTCAGGTATATCTAGTTCAAAGAGAATTTATGCGCATGTCTAGCACCAAGCATAATACGCATAAATTCTCTTTGAACTAGACATACCTAAAGGTATACATACCTAAGTTATATATATCTAGGTATTACATACCTAATGTATACATATCCTGCATACGTGAATATATATGTAACTTGGGTACATATGCTTTAGGTATGTAATACCTTGGGTATATATAACTAGGATACATATAACTTAGGTATGTGAAATTTGTCGTACGTATACTATCAGGTATGTAAGAATTTGAAAGAAATACAGGTATGGTGCCCGAGCACCATGGTGTCCCATATGGGCTTCCTATATATATATCAATGACTCAAAAATACAGATATACAGTACAAAAATCCAAATCACATTAAAAACAATATAATATTCGAGTATGGATAAGATGCAAATTGGACTAAGAGCCCTAAAGAATAACCAATGGCCTATATAACCCTGCCCAGGCCAAGCCGGAAGGATAACCTTGCGAACATCGTCAAACTCAAATCTGTTAAAACAAAAGGGGTATCGACAAGGGCAAAGGAAAAAGGAAGCGGTCGGTACTAAGACAAGTACATGGCGAGTCTTAGAATTCATCGGCTCTCGCCTACATAGGTACAGTGGACTGAAGCGGCAGTGAGGCATGCACTAAACAACCTATAGAGACTCGATACAACTGTCGTCTATCAGAGAGGGATAAGAAAGATCTATTCGGGATCAACCTGATACTAACACCAAACATACCCATCCCGATATTTCCCCCTCGAGACCAAACGAGGAAGTCCTTCCAAGGAAACTCACACAGTTGGCAATTTTATTCATTTATTCCATGGTGGTTATCTAACTTATTAGTCATATGAGTTCCAAGTCAAATTATAATGGTACTTGTTTAGTGTAAGTTGTCTATGATCGAAAAACTATGCTCCAAGTCATGCATAACCGTGAACACGGCTTTTCAAAAAGATTTAACCTTGCAGGGATGCACCAAAGTATCCACACGAACTTCCACCCTGTTTGCCAGATCAATTAATATACACCCATCGGTATGTCGACGGGTGATGTCTCAAATGATGTAGAGCTCATTGGGAACACTAAGTGGAAGATATGATGAGCACAACAGCAAGTTTCTCTCAGTTATGAAACCAAGGTTATCGAACCAGTAGGAGAAAGAACTGGCTCCCAAGGTGTTGCTAGCAACATGGAACCTTCAACACAACCAAAATAATTTGCCCCAACTTACAATGAGGTCGTCAAGTTCACTAGTTTTGCTGAAAACAAAAGATTAAACGTATAGTGTGGAAGAAAGTAGTTGCTTATAGAAATTGCAGAAAGTAATTGCAGAAAGTAAACAGTAGATAGTAGATTGAATATTAGTGGGAAGGAATGGACCGGGATCCACAATTCACTAGAGGTGTTTATCCATAAGATAAGTAACATGTTGGGTGAACAAATTACAGTTGGGCAATTGACAGATTGAGAATGCATAACAATGCATGTATATGTCATGATGATCGCTATGAGATACGTTCGGGCATTAGAACATAATACATAGACCATAATCCAATGGCATCTACGACTAATAATCCACCTTCAGGTTATCGTCCGAACCCCTTCCAGTATTAAGTTGCAAGCAACAGATAATTGCATTCAGCAAAGTATGTAAAGTAAATAATACAATTGCCCTTGGACAAAGGATTATTGTTTTCTCCCTAATAGCAACAGCACATCTACAACCTTAGAGGTTTTTGTCACTCCCCCAGATTACTAGAGACATGAACCTACTATCGAGCATAAATACTCACTCTTGGAGTCATAAGCAAATACTTGGCCAGAGTAGCTACTAGCAACGGAGAGCATGCAAGATCACAAATAACATAGACATGATAGAATTAATAATCAATCTTGACATAGTACTCAATATCCATCGGATCCCAACAAACACAACATATAGGATTAAAAATAGATGATTTTGATCATGATAGGCAGCTCATAAGATCTAAACATGATAGCACAAAAGAGGAGAAACCATCTAGCAACTGCTATGGACTCATAGTCCAAGTATGAACTACTCACACATCACTCCGGAGGCTGGCATGGTGATGAAGAAGGCCTCCGGGATGATCTCCCCTTTCTGGCAAGGTGCCGGGAAGAGCTTCGGATCCCTATCGATCTAGGTACGATGGAGGCGGCGGCTATGGACTTTTTCGTGGATTCCTAGGGTTTCCCCCTCGGGGGGTTTATATAGGCGAAGGGGCAAGGTCGGTTGAGGACCAGGGGGCCCACACCATGCCATGGCGTGGCCCAGGGTGGACCCACGCCATGGGTGTTCTAGCCGCCCTGTGGCGCCTCTTCGTCCCCCCTCTATACTTCGTCTTTGTTACAGTAAAATATTGACTTTAGATTTTGTTTCGTCCTATTCCGAGAATATTTGTTTACTAGCTTTTCTGAAACCAAAACCAGTAGAAAACAGGAACTGACACTGTGGCATCTTGTTAATAGGTTAGTTCCAAAAAATGTATAAAAATTCCTCAAAGAGTAGATAAAACATAAGATAGTTGGTACAAAACAAGCATGGAGCATCAAAAATTATAGATACGTTTACGACTTATCAAGCATCCCCAAGCTTAACTCCTACTCGTCCTCGAGTAGGTAAGTGATAAAAAAAGAATAATTTTTGAGGTGACATGCTGATGACCCACAAGTATAGGGGGTGTGTCGTAGTATTTTCGATAAATAGGAGTGTCGATCCCAACGAGGAGCAGAAGGTGTTGACTAGTGGTTTGGATCAGGAATTCGCTGTAAATACTTAGCAAACAGATTTTTAGGGTTTTTTGATAATGCAAAGAAATAAAGTGCAAGTAAATAAAGACAACAATAATAATTGCAGCGAGTGGCCCAATCCTTTCTTCAGCAAAGGACAAGCCGGTTGTATTACTTATGAGGACCAAACGTTCTCGAGGACACGTGGGAATACTGTCAAGTGCTTTCGCTTCATATAGTTGATTAATCTTCTTTGGTTGGATACGTGTTGTGTGGGTGAACCTATGCTAATGTACTGACCTTACTTGGAATAATAATACTTGTGATTAAACCCCTGCAAGCATCAGCAACTACAAGAAAGTAATTAAGATAAAAACCTAATCACAACATTAACTGAGATCCTACACTCCCTTGTGCAATGGTTTTCTAATGGGGGTTCAGGTTTCTGTCACTCCAGCAACCCCACAATTAGTAGCCAAATACACAATGCATTCCCCTAGGCCCATAAATGGTGAAGTATCATGTAGTCGACGTTCACATGACACCACTAGAAGAATAACACCATAACTTAAATATCAAACCATTGAAGATTACTTCAACACAATTCCACTACTGACAACATGACTTCTCCCAAGTCCTCAAGAACTAAACAAACTACTCACGAGACATCATATGGATCAAAATCAGAGATGATATAATGATGAATAACAATCTGATCATAAACAATAATTCAATGGTTCCACTCAAAAGCATCAACTACAAAAGTAATCAACACCAGGAAAGTTTCCCCTAAGAACTATGCAAGATTCAACCCAATTGTTACAGCGGTATGGAGTGGTGGTGATGGTGCTGGTGGAGATGATGGTGAGGATGATGATGATCCCGATGAAGTCTAGCTTGATGACGGTGTTGATGGCGACGATCTCTATAGGGGTTCATAGCATGGAAAACAAAAAAATTCTACCGCATGAACACACAATCAAGATCTAATCTATGATCAAGCCAAGATCTATCTACTAGATCGGTGCAACAAGTTGATAGAGTACTAACCCTCGAAGATCCAAAGCGGATAACGAGAGCAGATTCTTGTGGGTGATGTAGTCGTTCACTTGCCGATCTCAAGATCGCGTAGACAGTCCTTCTGGCGCCGCGTTTCGGCAGCGCTCCCGCAGTAGGTCACACGTACGGTACTCGATGAAAACCTTCCTCTCCCTTGTTCCAGCAGGCAGCGGAGGTTGTAGCTCTCTCCTCGCGATTCCGGCAGCACGACGGCGTGGTGTCGGAAGTAGAGGGGAGATCCCATAGGGCTTCGCCTAAGCCGGAGTGAGTATGGTGGAGTAGAGGAGCCTCGACGATCTAGGGTTTATAGGGCCGAGGTTTAGAGGTAGCTAGCAACTAGAGTTTAGCTAGTCGGTAGCGGTTTAGAGGAGATCTAGATTGGTCACAACTAGAGAGGGGGCGGCGGCCAACCTAGGGTTTCTTGGGAGCCTAGGGAAAGGGGGATACCTTGGGGTGCGCCCTACCCCTCCTTATATAGGTGGGGGGCGTCCAAGGGTGTTCCTAACCCAGGTGGAAACCCTCCCTAACTCAGAAATCCTCCCTAACTCGGAAACCATGTTGGGATTTGACTTTTTCAAACTGCCTTTTTGACTTTCAAATTAGAGTTTGATTTCTCTCATCCAAGTGTCCAGCCAAGTGACCTAGGACATGATGCAACCATTACACTTTGTCATGACACATCCATGTACCCTTCCCCTTCCGGATCGGTGAACCTTCTAGACCCTTCTAGAACATTCCGGTGAAAACACCGGAATCATTCCCGAACTCCGAAATTGGACTTTCCTTATATGAATCTTATTCTCCGGACCATTTCGGATCTCCTCATGATATCCCGGATCCCATCCGAGACTCCGAACAACATTCGATCTCTTTACTCACATTCCATATCTACTAAACAACATAGAATCCTTAAGTGTGTCTCCCTATGGTTCGTGAATTATGCAGACATGATCGAGACTCTTCTCCGATCAATAACCAATAGAGGAATCTAGAAATTCATATGGCTCCCACATATTTCTATGATTACTTTGTGATCAAATGAACCATTTACATACGATACCAATTTCCCTTTGTCTCATGATACTTTACTTATCCGAGGTTTGATCGTCGGTATTTCTGCATACCTAGTTCAACCTCGTTACCAATAAGTACTCTTTTCTCGTTCCCGTGATATGTGATCCCTTGTGAGCCAGTCACATGCTTGCAAGCTAATTGGATGACATTCCACCGAGAGGGCCCAGAGTATATCTATCCGTCGTATGGATAGACAAATCCCAATCTTGATCCATGTGCCTCAACACATACTTTCTGAACAATCAATGCCACCTTTATAGACACCTAGTTACTGTGTGGTGTTTGATGTCATCAAATCATCCTTCCGATGATGGTGATTAGCATGATCTCATGGTCAAAGGAATTAGGTTACTATGTATCAGAAAGCTTATAGCAAGTGAACTATATTAAATGACTTGATATTTATGCTATGCTTAACTATAGGAGTATGTCCATCACATAATTCTCCTAATGATATGACCCTGTTTTTAATAACATCTCTATGTTCATGATCAGGAAACCATGATCATATATTAACCAACAAGCTAGTTTAACAAGAGGCTTTACTAGGGACTCTTTTATGTTTACAAATCACACAAGTATTAATGTTTCCGGTTAATACAGTTATAGCATGGTATGTAAACATTTATCATAAGCATGAATATATGATAATAACCACTTTATTATTGCCTCTTGGGCATATCTCCAACAGTCTCCCACTTGCACTAGAGTCAATAATCTAGTTTCAAACCTTTGTGCATTCAACACCTATGGCTTTCCGGTGTTGTATTTACACGATTGCTAGTGGTCAACTGATCTCCGGATCCGACACTTTCAGGTCCGTGTGTAATTGCATGTCTTTGCGTCTCTACGCATCACTCATTCTCTAATGAGATGGCTTTGTATAAATTTGGTCCTTTGGTGAGACCTTTAGTTCCTTGGGGTTAAAACATGTTGATAATATTGTCGTACAATATATCTTCATAGTACTATCCTGCTGTGAACCACACCTAGTTTGATAACAAACTACTTGACATAAATGCCCTCTTTTTGCTGCTATTATAGTAGTCATATACTTAGCCTTTTGTTGTAGTATCTGTCACAATGTCTTAACTTTTGAACTCATCCAAATCCATTATGGAACTTACTTTCCATCATATTGTGCCACCCTTAGTTTAGATAGATATAAACTTAATTTGTACTTTGTGACAAAACTAGTATCAATGTAATACTTTTACAATGAACTAACCATCTATTTGTCACTTCTACAAAATAATATATTCTTAGTTCTTCTAAAAGATCATAAGAATATCTTTACTATCGTCCAATAATCATCTTATGAATCATTCTGGTAGACGCTCATAACATTTAGAGCATAGGACATATCTGGATTTGTACACATCACATCATGATTGATAAAGTACTCTTTGTGATTTTATATATCAACTATCAAAAATACTTGAATCTTTATTCAATCCTTCTTGTGCAACAAGAACCTTTCTTGTAGTTTCTATATTGAACTCATTCAATATCTCATCTATGTACTTCTGGCACAACCATATTAGCGTCTCAATTTATCCATATAGACATTGATGCCAAATATTCGGGTTCTGCCTAAGCCTTTCATCGAGATGAAATTCTTAACATGTGTCAATAAAAAGATACATCATTTCCAATCAACAATATGTCTTCCACATAATATATTAGAAACATGTCTTAGCGCTCCCACTTAATTTCTTGAAAATGCAAGCATCTTCATCGTCTCCGATGAAATTGAACTCTTTTAATAGTTTCATCATAGTGAAGATTCCAACTCCACGATGCTTACTTCAACCATTGAAGTTTGCATATGCTTTTAGCATCCTTTGAATTAACAAAACCCTTTGGACCGTGTCATGCACACATCCTAGGTAACCATTCTATTAGAAGAACTTGTTTTGTTTATTCAACTACCACATAACAAAATTATATGTAGTGGTTGCTACATTAATCCGTCTAGACTAGATATCACTTAGTGAAAGATCAGATCTTGTCATAGTCAACTCTTTGAACATTGTCGTGAACTCTTTCCCGACATGTCGATAATTTCATAGATGTGAAACATCCATGTCTATTTCTTTATAGATCCAAATACGACTGTAAGGTCTTGCACCTTTTCAGAGGGTCTTTCAAGTTCAAATCTTGATCTCTCGTATATGGAACTATCACGGATTTTATGGCTTCAAACCATTTGACGGAGTCAGGGCCCATCATCGCTTCTTTCCATGTAGTCGGATCATTATTGTTAAATAATGATTTAACTCTCAAATCTTGGTATTTGATTGGTTACCCAACCTACTTGTTTCAATAGGAACTTAGACCTCCGTGACCACAACCTTTGAGGCACGTGAGCCATGAGCATTGTTGCTGCCTCCGGAACACTTTTTAGCGCTGCATAACTTTGCACATATAGCTAAGGTTCTATTAACCTTATCAAAGTTCTATTGTCCTCCCACTTAACTTTTCATGGAAAATTCCTTTCTCAAAAAACTTGACGTTCTAAGCATCAAACATTTTTGTCTTTGGTGTTATGGAGGAATACTCAACGATTATTCAAAATAACATACAAAGATATGTTCATCCGATTTTGGTTGCAAACATCTTTCTTATGCATAGCATACCAATGTTTAAGAAAGGACAACTTGGGTTTTATCCCAAACCATAACTTTATATGGTGTAATTTCAACGGATTATGATGGAGCTCTTTTCAGTGGAAAAATGGTAGTCTCTAAATCTTTAATCTTTAAAATATAATGGTAGTTTTATCAATTACACCTTTGATCTTACCATGTCAAATAAGGTTTCATTGCATATCTCGATTATTCCATACTCATATGGTGTTTTAGGAAACGCAAATCCATGGAACGATTCCTCAAATCTTAGGTGTTATGCTAAACTTTATAACTCAAATATCTTCCTTTATGATCCTATCATAAATTCTTTATTTTCTTGTTACATTCATTTTGCACTTCATCTTGAAAGTCTTTAAACTTTTCAAATGTTTCACACTTCATCCTTATTAAGTAAATATTCATATATTCACTCAAATTTTCGGAGAAAGCATATGAAGTTGAAATCTATCGCTCTTGACTACACATAATGGACTTCATACAACAATATGTACAAGTTCCAATAAGCTAGTCATCCGTTCCCTTTGGCCTATGAGAGGAATTTTAATTATCTCTAGGAAAATTTCACAAGCGTCATTTGATCAAAAATCAAAAGACTCCAAAATTCCATCCACATGGAGTTTCTTCATGTTTTATTTCCAATATAATTTAAACGGCGATGTCACTTCCTAAGTGATCTTTCTTATCAATTGTCTTTCGACATTTTTAGCAATATTTTTATGGATGTGATTTATCCAACGAGATTTGTAAATCATCCATCTTTTATGGATTACGGAAATTATTTGAACAACCCTTTTGTTCTCATAATACCTGATAAAACAAATCTTGAAGGCAAGCTTTGATGTTAACGAGCAACACAACAACCCTTTATTTGTTCTCGATGAACATCATCACATATTCTTTTGCTAGTTACTTAGGCCATTGTAGTTCATGAATTGTGTTGTTTCGTATGACGATTTACACCAACAAATTCAGTATCGAATACTTAAGAACCACATTGTTTAATAAGCAAAGAATATAGCCATAACATGTATATCCTCTATATACCTAAGCTGAACAATTCTAGTCTTTTCTTTTCTGCCATATATTTCTGAGATTCTCTTTCAGTATTTTATTTTCTGTTCAAAAGAATCTATCAACATCAATAGTGGAGCCATACACATGACACATTGTCCAAAGCATGTAGAGTTAAATACCAATGTCTTTGGCCTTGCACTTTTAAGTAGATCACCATCATCAAATGCTTGGTGTTCTTTCAAATTCCATTCTTTAGTAATCTTTTATTGTAGTAAACATTTTATCAAATATTCACCCTTATCATGGAACTATTCATGATCAAGCTACTTTTAGCTTATAACGGTGAATCGCGAGTATAATGTTGCTCTCCAAAACCTTTTGGAGGATTAGGATAACAAGCGTCTCCAACCTTTTTCAAATTCTCATCAAATATGAGAACATAAACTTTGCCATATTATACTCTCTCATGTTGCAACCAAAACATCATTTCAGATATCGCAATATCTTCCACACATCATGGTTTCCGAAACAACTCTTTCAGATCCTAGATAACCTTGATATTAAAACAATCTTTTGAATATCAAGAATCATGGAGACAAACATGGTACTTATATACTAACACTGGAATTGTCACTCTTGATTTAATACCAATTATTAAACTTCACGGAGTACCCGGAACTTACTAAAAGTTTGCAATAGGACTTTTAAACTTTAGATTAACACTTCAAAACAATACAATACCAGTTCGTAAAGTAACTAACCGGAATTTTATAGTTCTATTATATCAATTATAACTAAGCGCAAGGTGGTAAACGGATGCCAATGACTACAACAACTATGCAAATTTACTTTGATTTAATTTATGATAAATAGTGTTCAACTTTTAATCATATTGCTATTGAACTCCCACTCAAAACAATATCCCTCACATTGTTTTAGTGATCACACGAACCAAATTCACTACACCAAGTACGATCATCACGTGACATGATATAGTTTCAAAGGCGAACAATCATCATGTTCATCATATCATCTATATGACTCATGCTTTACCTTTCGGTATTCCGTGTTCCGAGACCATGTATGTACATGCTAGGCTCGTCAAGATCAAAACTTAGCTTCCGCATGAGAAAATCTGGCTTTCTGCCATTGTATACACTCGCAGAATCTAACACACCCGATCATCACATGGTGCTTCAAAACAACGAGCTTTGGCAACGGTGCCTACCAAGGACGAACACTCTATAACTTGATATTTTTTGAGAGGGATCATCTTATAATGCTACCATCGCGAACTAAGCAATACAAGATGCATAAAAGGATTAATATCACATGCAATTCAAAATATGTGATATGATATGGCCTTTCTTCTTGTGCTTCCGATCTCCATCTTCAAGCACGAACATGATCTCCATAATTACCGGCGTGGCGTCAAGGTCAATGGCACCGCTCCATGGTTGTCGTCGAGCAGCATCAACTATTACAACTACTTTGAATAATAGACACGGAGGTCTAGACAAAATTAAAAGACAACCATATGGCTCCTGCCGATTGTCAACTTACAATAAGGAACATTGCATACATCATATATAATCACAATCACGGCCATATCACATCACAGCACACCCCTGCAAAACAAAGTTAGACGCCTCTAATTTTCTTTGCATGTTTTACGTGGTTTGGGGCTTTCAATAAGTGTCGTTCTAACTTACGAACAAGAACCACAACGTTGATGCTTGAATTATCAAGTGCCCGTTGTAAATTGAATCTTTACTATGATGGGAGAGACAGACACCCGCAAAGCCACTTATGCAATACAAGTTGCATGTCGAGCGTGGAGCAAGTCTCATGAACAATGTAATCTAAGGTTAGCCCGGGCCGCTTCATCCCACCATACCGCAAGATGCAAAGTACACAAGAAGCAATTGATAATAAAAGCACCACCGCCCACAATGACCATTGTGTTCTACTCGTGCAACAGATCTACATATAGACACGGCTCTGATACCACTGTAGGGGTTCATAGCATGGAAAACAAAAAAATTCTACCACATGAACACACAATCAAGATCTAATCTATGATCAAGCCAAGATCTATCTACTAGATCGGTGCAACAAGTTGATAGAGTACTAACCCTCGAAGATCCAAAGCGGATAACGAGAGCAGATTCTTGTGGGTGATGTAGTCGTTCACTTGCCGATCTCAAGATCGCGTAGACAGTCCTTCTGGCGCCGCGTTTCGGCAGCGCTCCCGCAGTAGGTCACACGTACGGTACTCGATGAAAACCTTCCTCTCCCTTGTTCCAGCAGGCAGCGGAGGTTGTAGCTCTCTCCTCGCGATTCCGGCAGCACGACGGCGTGGTGTCGGAAGTAGAGGGGAGATCCCATAGGGCTTCGCCTAAGCCGGAGTGAGTATGGTGGAGTAGAGGAGCCTCGACGATCTAGGGTTTATAGGGCCGAGGTTTAGAGGTAGCTAGCAACTAGAGTTTAGCTAGTCGGTAGCGGTTTAGAGGAGATCTAGATTGGTCACAACTAGAGAGGGGGCGGCGGCCAACCTAGGGTTTCTTGGGAGCCTAGGGAAAGGGGGATACCTTGGGGTGCGCCCTACCCCTCCTTATATAGGTGGGGGGCGTCCAAGGGTGTTCCTAACCCAGGTGGAAACCCTCCCTAACTCAGAAATCCTCCCTAACTCGGAAACCATGTTGGGATTTGACTTTTTCAAACTGCCTTTTTGACTTTCAAATTAGAGTTTGATTTCTCTCATACAAGTGTCTAGACAAGTGACCTAGGACATGATGAAACCATTGCACTTTGTCATGACACATCCATGTACCCTTCCCCTTCCGGATCGGTGAACCTTCTAGACCCTTCTAGAACATTCCGGTGAAAACACCGGAATCATTCCCGAACTCCGAAATTGGACTTTCCTTATATGAATCTTATTCTCCGGACCATTCTGGATCTCCTCGTGATATCCCGGATCCCATCCGAGACTCCAAACAACATTCGGTCTCTTTACTCACATTCCATATCTACTAAACAATAAGTATGTCTCCCTACGGTTCGTGAATTATGCAGACATGATCGAGACTCTTCTCCGATCAATAACCAATAGAGGAATCTGGAAATTCATATGGCTCCCACATATTACTACGATTACTTCGTGATCAAATAAACCATTTACATATGATACCAATTTCCCTTGGTCTCACGATACTTTACTTATCTGAGGTTTGATCGTCGGTATCTCTGCATACCTAGTTCAACCTCGTTACCAATAAGTACTATTTTCTCGTTCCCGTGATATGTGATCCCTTGTGAGCCAGTCACATGCTTGCAAGCTAAGTGGATGACATTCCACCGAGAGGGCCCAGAGTATATCTATCCGTCATATGGATGGACAAATCCCAATCTTGATCCATGTGCCTCAACACATACTTTCCGAACACTCAATGCCACCTTTATAGCCACCCAGTTACGGTGTGGTGTTTGATGTCATCAAAGCATCCTTCCGGTGATGGTGATTAGCATGATCTCATGGTCGAAGGAATTAGGTTACTATGTATCAGAAAGCTTATAGCAAGTGAACTATATTAAATGACTTGATCTTTATTCTATGCTTAACTATAGGAGTATGTCCATCACATAATTCTCCTAATGATATGACCCTGTTGTTAATAACATCTCTATGTTCATGATCAGGAAACCATGATCATATATTAACCAACAAGCTAGTTTAACAAGAGGCTTTACTAGGGACTCTTTTATGTTTACAAATCACACAAGTATTAATATTTCTGGTTAATACAATTATAGCATGGTATGTAAACATTTATCATAAGCATGAAGATATGATAATAACCACTTTATTATTGCCTCTTGGGCATATCTCCAATAATCTCCCCTCTCCGGGAAGGAATTTCCTCGACAGAAATCTGCCTGCCGGAGAGCTCTTTCTCTCTCTATAGTTTCCGCCCCGCAGAGGCGGCAGAATCTTTCTGTGGTCGCCCTCTCCAAGTATTAGGGTTTCGGGGGAAGTTATAGGCGAAGGGGTGACACTAGAGGTAGGCCAGGGTGGCCACAGCACCTGGTGGTGCAGCCCAGGGGGTCCCGCGCTAGGGGGTGGCGTGGGCCCCCTGTGGCCCATCTCCGCCTCTCCTTCTGGCCTCCTTCGTTTTCTGAAAAAATAAGAACTTCTGTATATTTTCTGGAATTTTTCGATCTTCGCGAATATTGCATCTGGACACCGCTTTTTCCATCAGAATCCTGACTCCGGTAGTTCATCCTCCAAAAGTCATCCAACATGCAAAATAGATGAAATAACATAAGTATCACCTCTTAATATGAAATATATCAATGAATAACAGCAAATTATGATATAAAATAGTGATGCAAAATGGACGTATCAACTCCCCCAAGCTTACACCTCGCTTATCCCCACGCGAAAACTGAGCTCAGTAAACATGACCACAGGTTTATGAAGTGAAGTATCGATAAAAATAATACGTTGAAGAAGCATCACATTCACCAATACACAAATCATAATATAAAACAACTCACCATTATATTACTTAACTTGCAACGAGTATGGGAGTCATAATAGAGATGCATAAAGACAATCATAATTGGTAATGGAAAACTTTGTTCTAGGTCAGAGAACAGTTGACAAATCATACTTGGCTTTCAAGCAAAGCTTTTGTAAAGAAGTTTATAACAGGAATCATTTTGCTCAAACATAAAGGGCTTTTTCACAACGATAGCTTTCAAAGTAATATTCATTCAGATAAGAGCAATGTGCAAAACAAGGAAGATAAGAAACATGATTGAATAAATCATCATATGAATGATTGAATCACAACAACTCAAATGCTTGCTGGAGAAAGAAAGGAATAGGTTTACTGACTCAACTAAGAAGTAAAATATAGGCCCTTCGCAGAGGGAAGCATGGATTTCAAGTTTCATAAAGAGCTTCCAAAAGATTACGGTACTTACTAGCTTTAGGCTCTCATTGCCCCTATCATAAGCATCTTAAGGTGATTAAGGTTAAAGTGAACAAATATGGAGTATATGCTTGACAAATCATAAGTTGGCAATCTCATGTCCCTTGAGTACGAGGGTCATTCCTCACGCTACTCAACTTTAGTTACAAGCAAGTTGTTGTCATTGTAAATATATGTGTATCATAGAGAACCGCCAACGGGGTACGCCCTGCCCCATGACACATGAGCTATCCCATATCAAAATGACAAGGCAACAAACAGTGAGCATCTCAGCGATCCTTTTATTTATCATAAGAATGGTGCATATATTTTTTCTCTCTTTTTTCCCTATATTTTTTCTGAGGATGTTTCATAGATTGCTCACTATGGTGATGCTGCAAGTTTCTACCATGATTATGCATGGCCTAGGCTAGCCGCCCAGGCGTTTCTCTAACACATATACATAACTCCATGGACTTACAAGCTCCCCTTTTATTTCATACCGTCGACATCCGTAAACAAAAGATCATGATATCAACTAGGTAGATATTTACAGGTGTTGAAAGCGTTCCCCATGACAGCATGGTTCTGATAATTCCCAACTTATAAGTGCAAGCATATACAACATAGATGACACAATGGTTCAGGTTTATTAAGGGCAGGAAAATATGGTGTGCCATCAAGCTCGTGAGAGCTTTACTAACTAGTTTTCACTTAACAAAATAATTTTTAATTTGAAAGATAGATGAAACTCGAGAATTTACTTGGAATAGCAATAATGCTAATAGGTAGATATGGTGGACACAAATGGCATAGGTTTAAGTTCAAGGATTAGATGCACGAGAAGCATTCCCTCTTAGTATAGGTTTTTGGCTAGCAAGGCTGGGTAGCAAGCATAAGAGTTTTAGGAAATAAGCAAACATACAAGTGATAGAAACAATCATGCAATATTCCTTGAAAACACAAAATATCTTAACTAAAGAATACTAAGCTTATGAGCCAATCAAGAAAGAAAGAAAATAATATAAAATACATGTAAGTGCTTTTCTCTTTTCCTTTCAAACATCAAAAAGTGTTGCTACTGACCAGATCTAGGTTTGCCAAAACCAATTTAAATTTATTTGATGCTCCCAAAGTGATACCAATACTAATCAACAAGATCAATCATAAAATAGAGATTGCAAACTAAGATAAGATGTGCAAAAATTAAATGATGAAACTTCTCATTAATATTCCATAACGACACTCCAAGGGATACATAGATAATCAACTAGAGGAGAGATACTTCCATAATGCAAACCATCCTATGTGATAACTTCTCTATTCATGATATGACTCTACTAAAAAGGTAAAAATATGAAAGATAATGATGTGATACTGTGGCACTCCCCCAAGCTTGGAACAAACCAAGGGGATGCCAAAACCTGATGACGAATTACTCCTTCGGTGGTGCTGGTGTTCTCATGATCGGAGTGAGAAAATCCTCCAGCATCTTGCGAAGCCTGTTATTATCCTCTTGAAGTATATCCACCTTTCTCCTTAGGAATCTATACTTATCACAAAACTCATCAGTGACTCGAAGGTCTTACACTGCCGCAGGGCAGGGACCGAGGTCCAGAACTGAGGTCAAATACCCTGCATACTATGAGAAAAATCACGTCCAGTGTTAATTTCCCCTACGAGAGTAGGGTTTCTTGCCCTTGATCCTGCAGCAATCTGTCCTTCCATGCCTGCTGACATGTTCTTTACTTCCTCCTTAACGCTCCGATCTATGTCTTCGTGCCTAGCTTTGATCCTTTCTTCCTCCGCCCATCCAATAAAAGTTCCTTGCTCAAGATCACAAATGAGCTTGCGCCAGCATCGCTGCTCATAGTCCTCCGATAACGAACCCTGGAACAACATCTGAACAGAATAGATCAAAGCAAAAACACGACGAGAACATAATATACAGACCTCGGGGGATCTGGGTGATTATATATTATGAAGTTTTACGACATAAGGAAGGTACTGGGCGAAAACGAGACGGAGACGGGTTCCGGGGTGGTCACACCCCTGGTGGCGTGGCTAGGTGGGCCCGCGCCACGGGGTGGTGTGGGCCACCCGGGCTCCGTTTCCTTCACTGTTTCGACTCATTATCTTTCTTATGGAATAAAAACTGCAAAAATATAAATTGATAAGTTATTCGCGAACCTTTTCTTACAAGAACTGTTACTGCCGAGGATATGACCCCAGGTACCCCAGAGTTAGGGTATAAAGAGATAAGTATGGACAAAAGATATATATGAAGGAAGATATGGGCCATAGAGAAAATAAGACAAATAAATAGAGACAAGAAAACTCATCTGGGCCGAGTTAAGCATAACTCGGCCTAGACAAAACAGTCAAGGGCCGGATTAATATTAACCAAGCTGAATGAAGCCAACTGGGCCGAGTGACTTCAGTCTGCCCAACCCACCACAGAGTCACAAGCTCCCTTCCCCGGGTGGGCCGACCTGAGCCAAAGTCGGCCCACTGTGGGCCTACACCGCCTCACTCCCGCCGATCCTCCTCCTGCCAGGAACTCCCGCCAGCATCGCCGGGTCAGCACGCCAAGCGACCAGCAGCGTAGCACTGCTCCTGCTTCCTACCCCCGGGTGGGCCTTATTCGGCCCACCGCGGGGAACATCCCACAATTCCTCCTCGACGGGACACCGCATCGCCACCATCCTCCCCGTGTGGGCCGATATTGGTTGATCAGGCCCATCTCGGCCGACCTTCACTGCCCCCAAACAAAGACCCGGGTGGGATGATAGGGGTCTAACTCGGCCCACCGCGGGAACCAGTTTCACCGGATCAGCAACCCGTCTTGGCCACACTCGGCCCCAAGCCGGATCTCCCTCCAGGCCGAATAACCACTAACCAGGCTAGGCCACCTAACAATCCGGCCGGGCCTTTATCTTTTGCAATTAGGACCAGGCCGAATCAACTAGGAAGTAGGCCGAATTACCACTTCGTCTGGGGCATCCGGGCCGAGGTATTTCACCCCATACGCCTCCTTATTCATCTCCGGATGCATCCCCAACCTCCACAAGAACACGCCATCGAGCCAAGACAAGCTCCACACGTATCGTGCCAGTCTTGGGACGTCACCAGCTCAGACTGGCACATGGCATATGGAATATGCCCATGGCATCTAAGAAGATGCTAGGAAATATGCCTGGCATCTCCGGAAATGCCAAGGCATATGCTGAGCATCTCTAGAAGATGCCAGGAATATGCTATCTACATGTCAATCGTAAGGAACAAGACTTGTCCCCTGGGCTCCCCTTTATACAGAGCACCAGGGGGATCGCTCTCAAGGAGGCCCCGAAGGGCTCCTCTCCTCTATGCTCACTATGATCTCTCCTTCCTTCTTCCTCCATTCTCACAGAGAGTTCTTAGATAGAAGGATAGGAGAAACAGCTCAAGGAGCACCATTGTAGCCACAAGTTTGGCAAGATATATGAGATTAGATGCAGGGAAAAGAGGTGTTATCTTAGCATGAGAGCCTCCAACCTAGATACATCGGTCTTCACTGCATCATCCCTCCCAGGATTCCTCCACGTCCATCGTCCCCAACTTTAGCCTACCCATGATGCGTAGCATATGCCGTGATACCATCACGACATTTGGCGCCCACCGTGGGGAAATTTAGTGGCGCTGGTTGGGTTACCATCCGGACGGGAATGTCTTCATCAACCTCTGCTTCATAAGAGCCTCTTCAACTTCTCCAAGCATATAGAGAGCAGAGAGGTGAGCACAAGAGTCTCCAAGTCTGACTCTGCAAGGCAAGTGAGACTCAGCGAGCATGATTCAGACTCTTCTCCAAGCAGACTATGAGTATCAGATAACTCAGTCATCGACACTTGATTGTTTACCCGGGAAGGAAATAAATCAACCCGGGGACTAGCCAACGTATCCATAGAGTCACCCTTAGATGGAGAAAGCATCATGGTGATTCAGATTAGAATTTGACTCAGCTTACCAGCTTATTTATGATTCAGATTAGAATTTGACTCAGTTTATTTATGATTCGGATTAGCCCTTGACTCAGCTTACCAGCTTATTTATGATTTAGATTAGAATTTGACTCAGTTTATTTATGATTCAGATTAGTATTTGACTTAGCTTACCAGCTTATTTATGATTCAAATTAGAATTTGACTCAGTTTATTTATGATTTGGATTAGCCCTTGACTCACCTTACCAGCTTATTTATGATTCGGATTAGAATTTGACTCAGTTTATTTATGATTCGGATTAGCCCTTGACTCAGCTTACCAGCTTATTTATGATTCGGATTAGAATTTGACTCAGTTTATTTATGATTCGGATTAGCCCTTGACTCAGCTTACCATGTTATTTATGATTCGGATTATAATTTGACTCAGTTTATTTATGATTCGGATTAGACCTTGACTCAGCTTACCAGCTTATTTATGATTCAGATTAGAATTTGACTTAGTTTATTTATGATTCGGATTAGCCCTTGACTCAGCTTACCAGGTTATTTATGATTCAGATTAGAATTTGACTCAGTTTATTTATGATTCAGATTAGTATTTGGCTCAACTTACCAGCTTATTTATGATTCGGATTAGAATTTGACTCAGTTTATTTATGATTAGGATTAGCCCCTGACTCAGCTTACCAGCTTATTTATGATTTGAATTAGAATATGACTCAGTTTATTTATGATTCAGATTAGCCCTTAACTCATCTTACCAGCTTATTTATGATTCAGATTAGTATTTAATTCAGCTTACCAACTTACCTCTAATTCGGATTAGAACTTGTCTCAGCTTGCCAGCTTATCTTTGATTCGGACTAACATTTGATTCAGCTTGCCAGGGTATATTTTAACTCGGATTTGTATTTTGACTCAGCTTACTAGCTTATCTTTAATTCGGATTAGAGTTTGATTCAGCTTGCCAGGTTATGTAATAACTTGGATTGATCTTTAACTCATCTTGCGAGGTTATCCTATATCTCGGATGGCTATATGCCAGCATATCATATCTCAAATTTATTTCTCGGATCTACATCTCAGATCATATCTCTTGGCGATTAGCCCTATTGTCATATCCCAAAACTTTATCTCGGATCTATATCTCAGATCCATATCAAAGGCAATTTACCATCATCTCATCAGATCAAGTTATATCTCAGCAATCAGATGACTCGGATTTGAGTCATATAACTCGGATTTTGAGTCAGATAACTCGGATTTGAGACATAAGTCGGATTTGAGTATTATAACCCGGATTTAGAATCATATGGTTCGGATTTGGAATCAGATGACTCGGATTTTGAGTCAGATGACTTAGATTTGAGACATAAGTCAGATTTGAGTATTATAACTTGGATTTAGAATCAGATTTGGAATCAGATGACTCGAATTTGAGTCATATAAGTCGGATTTTGAGTCAGATGACTCGGATTTGAGACATAAGTCAGATTTGAGTATTATAACTCGGATTTAGAATCATATGATTAGGATTTGGAATCAGATGACTCGAATTTGAGTCATATAACTCGGATTTTGAGTCAGATGATTTAGATTTGAGACATAATCAGATTTGAGTATTATAACTCGGATTTAGAATCAGATGATTCGGATTTGAAATCAGATGACTCGGATTGAGTCATATAACTCGGATTTTGAGTCAGATGACTCAGATTTGAGACATAAGTCAGATTTGAGTATTATAACTTGGATTTAGAATCAGACGATTTGGATTTGGAATCAGATGACTCGGATTTGAGTCATATAACTTGGATTTTGAGTCAGATGACTCAGATTTGAGACATAAGTCAGACTTGAGTAATATACCTCGGATTTAAAGTCACATAACTCAGATTTGGAATCAGATGACTCGGATTTGAGTCATATAGCTCGTACTTTGAGTCAGATGACTCGGATTTGAGACATAAGTAATATAATTCAGATTTGGGTCATATAAACTCGAATTTAGACTCAGATAACTCGGATTTGAGACATAAGTCATGACTGGGTCATACAACTCAGATGAGATGACTCGGATACATAATTTACCCAAAAGGGATAAAAGAACAGTGCCCAACAAGGCCAGAACTCGTAACTTTCCCAAAGGGGTTATAAGACTAGTGTCCAAGAAGGCCAGAAGTCAAAAATTTCCCAAAGGGGTTATAAGACCAGTGCCTAAGAAGGCCAGAAGTCATAACTTTCCCAAAGAGGTTATAAGATCAGTGCCCAAGAAGGCCAGAAGTCAAAACTTTCCCAAAGGGGTTATAAGACCAGTGCCCAAAAAGGCCAGAAGTCATAACTTACCCAAAAGGGTTAAAAGAGTAGTGCCCAAGAAGGCCAGAACTCATAACTTATCCAAAAAGGGTTAAAAGACCAGTGCCATAAATGGCCAGAAGTCATGTACTTACCAAAGAGGGTTAAAAGACGAGTGCCATAAATGTCCATAAGTCATAAATTACCAAAAAGGTTAAAAGACCAGTGCCATAAATGGCCAGAAGTCATAACTTACCAAAAGGGTTAAAATACTAGTGCCAAAAATGACCAGAAGTCATAACTTACCAAAAGAGGTTAAAAGACCAGTGCCAAAAATGTCCATAAGTCATAACTTACCCAAAATGATTAAAAGACGAGCACCAAAAATGCCAAGAAGTCACAAACTAATCCAAAAGGGTTATATGACCAAAAAATATATGGTGAAGAGATTATATGTAGGAAAAACAACTCGGTGAATATTTTAATATATAGAGCCTACGCGCGACTCTACGAGTCCCCCATAGCCTCGGGGACTAATGTCGGGGATATGACCCCGGGTACCCCAGAGTTAGGCTATAAAGACATAAGTATGGACAGAAGATATATATATATATATACGAAGGAAGATATGGGCCACAGAGAAAATAAGACAAATAAATAGAGACAAGAAAACTCATCTGGGCCGAGTTAAGCGTAACTCGGCCTGGACAAAACAGTCAAGGGCCGGATTAATATTAACCAAGCCGAATGAAGCCAACTGGGCCGAGTGACTTCAGTCGGCCCAACCCACCGCAGAGTCACCAGGTCCCTTCCCCGGGTGGGCCGACCTGAGGCAAATTTGGCCCACCGCGGGCCTACACCGCCTCACTCCCGCCAATCCTCCTCCTGCCAGGAACTCCCACCAGCATCGCCGGGTCAGCGCGCCAGGTGACAAACAACGTAGCACTGCTCCCGCTTCCTGCCCCTGGGTGGGCCTTATTCGGCCCACTACAGGGAACATCCCGCAGCGCCTCCTCGACGGGACACCACGTCGCCACCATCCTCCTCGGGTGGGCTGGTATTGTGCGGTGACCCAGCATACCACTACATGTGTAGTATACTATAGTCGTTGACATGACATCCATAGAACACCGTTCTGTAAATATCACATCTCTTAGAGTGGTACAACAGAAACATTGCGGGTCCATATTACAAATATACACACCTTATTATTATTACAATACCGGAAGTTCAAGACTTCCAAAAGATTCAACTTACAAACCAAAATATAAAGTGTTTCAGCGGAATATAAAAGTAACAACTCCGACTAGGAGTTGAGCTCAACAACTTATTCTATAGAGTTCATGTTGGTCGGCTCCGTTGGTTACTACTAACTAGGTATACTTAGTTTGACTCGTTATCATCGACGCCGTAGCGGATTTCGTAATCCACTCCTTCAACACCTCCGGACATATCAGGTTCCTCATAGAACACATCTTCTTGGCATTCGGCTGCATACATTGGCACGTCTTCGGGATCCTCAGAGTCTAAACAAGGGATCAAAGGAAAGAATGAGTAACAGCGTTACCCAACAAGTTCATTATATGCAAGGTGGGAAGTTTGATGCTCTAACTACCACCTTGGACTATAAGTCCTTGGCACTATGCAATTTTTGTAAATATTTCTTCAAAGATTAATTTTATTATGAAAATCTATGACCATCAGCCTTCACAGGTTGACCAGAAATTCCATGGAGTTCCTTTCTTGCCGCGTTCGTAGCTCCTTCCCGGAACAGGGAGTAACAAGTTACAATTCTTACACTCTGCAGAGGTGCGTTACTTTACCCATGAGAGATCAACTCCTTGTTGCACAACCGAGCGTACTTTCCCGTCCACAATTCCATGATGTGGGGCCCAGTAGTTGGTCCAAGACAATCACTGCCCCCTTCGCGACCTTGCATGCCTCCTTGGTGTACACCATTCCCACATAATAAATTACAGCAATGGTTTGTACAAACCGTTAGATGCCAGAACTATCGTGGGACGATGAGGGTTCCCACCCATATGCTGCATATCCTCTACGAATTACCAATTAATATGCACGCTACGAGGATAATAGCCACGACCTGCACATCCGGCTTCATGCGAGAGGAAGAAGATACAGCTGACTTCTCTGTCCCATTCCAAATCTCATGGATAATGCGTAATATACGGCGCTAGAATCACTGATGTCAGGGGTTATTAAGTCCCTAATTGGTTATCATCATTGCAAATAGAACCCTAAGTTCTATTGCTCCAATTTTATCATCACTTAGGATGATATCTATGATTTCTTTATTTGTGAAAATAATATTTTCTTTCTTTTATAGCATAAATGATAACACATAATTTGCAAAAACTTTGATAAAGACTCTTCAAAGGACATGAGCAAGTGATGAACTTGCCTTGTGATGGCAAGGTAGTGAAGTCTGATGCTTGCACTGGACCTTGAGCTTCTATGTCTACAGAAACATCATTATTGCCCGGTAAGGACAATATTTATAGAAGCAAAATGATTATGCAAGTAATGCAATGCATCATCTAACTTGATATGCTATCTCCCCATTATTATAACAATTTTTTTAATAATAAAGGATTTATAAATATTACTAATATTTATAATATATATTGAATTATTTTATTTTATTTTCCTTTTATTGTTTTAATAATTCTTTTAGGAACTATCACTTAATTATCAAAAATGGTTATTAAATATTTATTTAGTATTCTTCAAAAATACTACAATATTAATATATAAAGAAAGTGATTTTTATTTATTTATATAATCTTTCAATAATTTTGTAAAATTCCATAAGGAATATATAAATTACAAAATTCCTAATAAGATTTAAATGTCTAAAATTTTATATTTTAATTTATTCTAATAGTATGCATTATTGTGAATCCAAAAATATTTTATTTATAATTTTTGGACTTTTATTTTATTTTCTAGAATTTAATTAATTTGAGGGGTATTTTGGTCTTTTCCTATTTATTAAAACAGGCCTTAAAGGTTTTTGGGCTGGTTTAATCTTATTGGGCCCTGGTGGCCCATTAGTCATAATCAAAATAGCCACCCCGAAGGGTCTGGCCCAACTCAGCCCACTCCCCTGTTGCCTCTCTCCCTCGAGCTCACTCCCCTCCTCCTCTGCCCCGACCCCGTAGTTGGTGATATCGCCGCCGACGATTCCCGCCGTCTTGGGCCGTTCTGGTCGCCGCCGTGGTGCAGTAGGAGGTTGTCGACTATGCCCATCCTTTCTATCCAACTGGATTTGAGCATGGGGCTCTCCTACGACGGATTGGTGCCGTCCCGAACCCTAGGGTTTGGGGGTTGGCATCGATCTTGGTGCTGCCGTTGCCGTTGTGCATCATGGTGATTCGCCTCGCCTCTGGGCGTGGTCATGGTCGCTGCCATGGCGCCATATGGGTTGCAGCGCCCCCTCTGGGGTTGCTCCCCGTGCCTCCATGGTCGTCGGCCACCTCTGCTTCCTCTTCTAGTCTCTAGCGAGGACCTTTGGTGAGTTCTTTTCCTCTCCCCTTGTGCTCTCTGTGCTCGCTCAACCTATGCTGGATGTTGGCAGTGACCTCTCTGGTTACTATCTTGTCCTGATTAAGGTGATTTATTTCATTTAGGGTTCTTATCCTGTGGTTGATCAATTACTGGATGAATTAGATCATGTGTGAATGGTCTGTAAGCATGCTAAATGGTTATTAGCCTGGGGCTTGTTGCTTGAGTTGAACTATAATGGTTCTGGTGGCTTATTAGATAATTTTATTCTTGGATTGCATATGATTCAGATGGTATAGTTGCTTTGGAACCAATGCTTGGTAAAGTTAGTGACTTGATACTTTCCACTGTCATTTCTTAGTTTAGGATCATGGTTATGGTGTGATGAAATCACTGTCTTAGTGCTGTTGGCTTAGAAATTAATATGTGGTTTGAGATCACAATGATCTCAAACAGTAAAGATAAATATTGGAATGTTTTAATTATGATTCCTGACAGGTAAATGATTAGTAGATTGATTTGTTGAATCTGTGATGATTGGATGTTTATCCTGATTCATGTAAAATTGTTCTTGTGACACCATCTTGGTATGGCACACAAGATTGATTCTTATTCATTGATTGGGTTGGTTTAAGCTTAAGACAAGCTTGGCTGTATCAGATAAATAGAAATGTTCTTCTCTAAAATCCCTAAGACCAATGATGTTGGCCTGAGGCTTAGGGGTTTAGGCCTTATCTAGTTGATTCATATAGATAGTCCTGGTAGCGGTACCAGCTATTGTTCTTGAATCAAAGCTTGGAAAAAATTATAGTAGGCTTGATCATTATCTAGATCCAAAGGATTAGCTTCTAAGGTGTTACCCTTATCTTAGGGATGTGCCTAGAAATTAGATCTTAGCTATATTTGTGCTTGAATTGAAATATATAGCTTGACAACCAAAGCAATGATATTGTTCTGAGCTCTGGTTGGATCCTTGTACTTTGCTGTTTTCTTTTAGAGTTTAAAATCTCTATGATGGATTCACCCCACTTGGGTGCTTTCTGAGAGTTTGTTTCATAAAACAACACATGCTTCTGTCTAGATAATATGATTAGATCATGTGAGGGTTTTATGATGCTCACCACAAATCTGATGATTGTGGAGTAAGGTGGTGATGTTGATCTTGTTTTGCTGAGCTCCTGAGCTTGACCTTGGGCTAGCCTGCTCCTCCTAGCTCCTGGACTTGATCTCGCTGTCCACCTGATCCTTCCCCCTCCTTATGTTACCATCCTGGTGATGAGATATGGGGCTTTGGTTACTGGCTGTTGTGCTTGGTTTAGCTGATGTCTAAGCTGGATGTTCTTGTGTGTGTGCAGTGAAGAGATGCACTAGTGCCTCTCCATGGCTGTGCTGCTGGTTTTGTGTGTTGGAGCTATGCTGTGAAGATGACAGCACACCACATGCATTTTGGTGTGTGTCCTGCCTGTTTGCTTGCTGTGCACTTGTGGATATGTTCAGAATTTTTAAATTGACTGTTATCTGGTTACTTTTACCTGGCTGGTGAAACTTGCCCCTCTTTGCTGTCATTTGACTTCTGGCGAAAAATATGAAAGATACATTCTTTCAATTTGGTGAAACTTGCCCCTTTTTAATAGAATTACTCAATGATGAAATTTGTTCAGTGCACCTCACTGACATGTCTGAGAGTAAAACATTACTAACCCTAACTTTCTTTATTTTTTATTAGTGTTTGTTTTGCAGGTACAGATTTGAAGATGAAGATTTTAGTTTAGGTTTTCTTTATAGAATAGTGAATGTAATCTTCTTTATTCTTTTGTAATTTTCATTTTATTATTTTGTAATCTTCATTTTTTTATTTTTTTAATAAAGATTATATTATTATCAATAAATAATATTTTTATTCCTTATTTATTTGCTATTGTGAGGTTTGTGGATAATTTCAATAAGTTACATTTTTGTAACTTATTTATTAAATGAAAATATGAAATAAGTTTTCATATTCTTAATTGTTTTCTTTAGATAAAATTTGAGTTATAATAATTAACTCCTAATTAAATCAAGATTCAAACCTTATTCCTAATTCATTTGAATTATAATTCAAACACTCAAATTTAAAATTCAAATTCATTTTCCAAATCACATAATTCCTCAAAGATCACATCAAAGTCTATAGCAATCATCCTTTAAGACTAAACCTAATCTCAAAGTATGAAAGAAACCTTGATCACTTTAGGTTTTTTATTTGGCGAAAATTTTACCCACATTTTCACAGATGAATGCATGCAACATTCCAAATTCCTAAATCTACCCTTCGTTAGTTCCTAAATGTTGGGATGTTACATATTGGTTGATCCGGCCCATCTCGGCCGACGTTCACTGCCCCCAAACAAATACCCGGGTGGGCCGGCATGGGTGCAACTCGGCCCACCGCGGGAACCAGCTTCACCGTATCAGCAACCCGTCTGGGCCACACTCGGCCCCAGGCCAGATCTCCCTCCAGGCCGAACAACCACTAGCCCGGCTGGGCACCTAACAATCCGACCGGGCCTTTATCTTTTGCAATCAGGACCAGGACGAATCAACTAGGAAGCAGGCCGAATTACCACTTCGTCTGGGGCGTCTGGGCCGAGGTATTTCACCCCATACGCCTCCTTATTCATCTCCGGATGCATTCCCAACCTCCACAAGAACACGCCATCGAGCCAAGACAAGCTCCACAAGTATCGTGCCAGTCTTGGGATGCCACCAGCTCAAACTGGCACATGACATATGGAATATGCCCATGGCATCTAAGAAGATGCTAGGTAATATGCCTGGCATCTCCAGAGATGCCAAGGCATATGATGAGCATCTATAGAAGATGCTAGGAATATGCTATCTAGATACCAATCGTAAGGAACAAGACTTGTCCCTTGGGCTCCCCTTTATAAGGAGCACCAGGGGGATCGTTCTCAAGGAGGCCCCGAAGGGCTCCTCTCCTCTCTGCTCACTAGGAGCTCTCCTTCCTTCTTCCTCCATTCTCACAGAGAGTTCTTAGATAGAAGGATAGGAGAAACAACTCAAGGAGAACCATTTTAGCCACAAGTTTGGCAAGATATCTGTGATTAGATGCAGGGAAAAGAGGTGTTATCTCAACATGAGAGCCTCCAACCTAGATACATCGTATTTCTCTTTGTTCATACGAGTGCGGTCTTCACTACATCTTCCCTCCCCAGATTCCTCCATGTCCATCGGCCCCAACTTTAGCCTACCCATGGCATATGCCATGATACCACCACGACAATTACCTATTCGAAAATGGACTGTGCAGATTCCTTCACTCCAACACTTGAAAGTTCCTTTCATACAAAGCTTCACACAATCTTCATTAGCAACATTAATATATGCAAAGACAATAAACCTTTGGGTTCAATTTCAACTGAAATCCATCAAAACATAAGCTACTGTAGAAAATCCTCTCAAAAGCCCAAAAATAATTTAAAAGGAAATTGATTTAAGAGGCAAATGCAAATAATGGCAGAAATCTATCAAAACAGACCAGCAGATAAAGATTAATTTTTTCAAAAATCTTCTGTTGCTCAAATCAAAAAGTGCAAAACTAACGAAAGTTGGATAATAACTTGGGGGCACATTTGCAGAAAATTACAGCTTGATCCAACATACTGGGATTTTTCACGATTTTTTACAGTGTAGCATAAAATTCTGTTACGGGACAACAACTTCCCACAACTCACCTACTTCTCAAAAGAGGCAAATGTTGACACAAAAACCAAACAAAAGGAATAAGGAGAGGTTATTACAGAGGTAATAATTTCCAAGACTCAAAAAACAAAAAACAAAAGAAAACTAAAATGGGTTGTCTCCCAAAAGCTCTTTCTTTATAGCCATTAAGATAGGGTTGATAATTTCAATGATGCTCACGTAGGAAATATGGATTTGAAGTGAAAGAGAGCATCAAGAAGCAAATATCCAACACATTTAAGTCTAACCCACTTCCTATGCAATGGAATTTTGTAAGAAAACAAATTATTGAAACAAGAGGCTACTAGCATAGGAACACAAAACAAGTGCAACTTCAAAACTTTCAACATAAAGCGGGGAAACTTAATATTATTGAGATACATAGAACCATGTTTTCCTCTCTCATAATAACTTTTAGTGGCACTATGAATAGAGTTAACAATATAACTATCACAAGAAAAATTCTTATCATCACAATGACCATACTTAAAACCATCAAACAGAGGTTTAAGGTCAAAAATTGAATCAACAGAAGAAAGTTGTTCAACTCTAAAATCCTCATTAGGCAATTCATTTTCATACTTCTCCCATGTCCTCAGGAACTAAAAGAACTACTCACGAGACATCATATGGATCAAGATCAGAGATGGTGTAATGATGAATAACAATCTAAACATAAACAATAATTCAATGGTTCCCCTCAAAAGCATCAACTACAAAAGTAATCAACACCGGGAAAGTTTCCCCTAAGAATTATGCAAGATTCAACCCAATTTTTACAGCGGGATGGAGTGGTGGTGATGGTGCTGGTGGAGATGATGGTGAGGATGATGATGATGATGATGATCCCAATGAAGTCTAGCTTGATGATGGTGTTGATGGCGATGATCTCCCCTCTCTGGGAAGGAATTTACCCGGCAGAAATCTGCCTACCGGAGAGCTCTTTCTCTCTCTGTAGTTTCCTCCCTGCAGAGGCGGCAGAATCTTTCTATGATCACCCTCCCCAAGTATTAGGGTTTCAGGGGGAAATTATAGGCGAAGGGGCGGGCCAGAGGCGGGCCAGGGTGGCCACACCACCTGATGGCGCAGCCCAGGGGCCCGCGCCAGGGGGTGGTGTGGGCCCCCTATGGCCCATCTCCGCTTCTCCTTTTGGCCTCCTTTGTCTTCTGGAAAAATAAGAACTTCTGTTTATTTTTTGGAATTTTCCGATCTTCGCGAATATTGCATCTGGATACCGCTTTTTCCATCAGAATCCTGACTCCGGCAGTTCATCCTCCAAAAGTCATCCAACATGCAAAATAGATGAAATAACATAAGTATCACCTATTAATATGAAATATTTCTATTGATAATAGCAAATTATGATATAAAATAGTGATGCAAAATGGACGTATCACATGCACCATCACAATCTTGATTAAGGTATTATAAATCATTGATAGTTGGGATCAAAGTACTCTAACATAAGCATGAAAGATATAGTTCTAACAATAAGACAAAGCAACTATGTTGCAACATGAAAGGTTACACAAACAAAAGATCATGAATAACAATGCAATGAAATACATTTGTTTGTTTCACATATAGAAAACATAGCAAGAGTGGTATTCATCTTGTCCTTCATGGAATAGCAAAACATAAATGTATAGGACACCTTAAAAGTTCATAAGGGTGACTAGATACAAATAATTTAAGAACAAGCAATACCATAATTATGAATCAATCAACATGTTTTGGGACAATGCACACTGAACTAAGAATGACAACTATGCTCTCTTAATTGGTGCATAAATATAGAAGATGGAGACTCAACAAAAATAAAAAAGAAAGGCCCTTCATAGAGGGAAGTAGGGATTTCAAGTTTCATAAAGAGCTTCCAAACTTATGGTACTTACTAGATTTGAGCTCTCATTGCCCCTATCATAAGCATCTTGAAGTGGTTAAGGTTAAAGTGACACAAATATGAGTATATTCTTGACAAGTTATAAGTTGAAAATCTCATGCCCCTTGCGTACGAGTACCGAACCTCATGCTACTCAACTTTGGTCACAAGCAAGTTCTTGTCAATGTAAGTATATGTGTATCATAGAGAACCGCCAACGGGGTACCCCTTTCCCCATGACATAGGATATATCCCATATCAAAATGACAAGGCAATAGATAATGAGCATCTCAATGATCTTTTTATTTGCTATTTGCATAGGTTTTGAGGATGCTTCACATAATGCTCATTATGGTTATGCTGCAAGTTTCCACCATGATTAGGCATGGCTTAGGCTAGTCGCCTAGGCGTTTCTCTAACACATATACAAACTCCATGAGCTTACAAGCTCCCATTTTATTTCACACCGCCAGCATCCATAAACAAAAGAACATGATATCAACTAAATAGAATAAGTGCAACGTCAAAAGCGTTCCCCATGACAACATGGTTATGCTAACTCCCAACTTATAATTTGCAAGCATATAAGAAACATAGATGGGAACAATGGTTCAAGTTTATTAAGTGTAAGAAAATAAAGTGTGCCATCAAGTTCGTGAGAGCTTTAATCACTAATTTTCACATAACAAAAATTTAATTTGGAAGATAAACAAACACATGAATATACTTGGAATGGTGTAACATGCCATACATAGGAATTTATAGTGGACTCTTTGGAATAACTTGGTTTCTTGGGAGTTGGATGCACGAGTAGAGCTCATACTCAATACAGGTGGAGGCTAGCAAAAGACTGGGAGCAACCAACTAAGAGAGCAATAATGGCCATAATCATGCAAAGTGATAAAACATTATTAATTAAAGAATAAAGTGATACTAAAAGTCAAAAACTAAATGATCATAGAGGCTAAGGTGACTGGTTCATAGTCATAACATGGTATAAGCATGTGCCAAGTCAACCGAAATAAAGCATCAAAGGACAATACCACAATATTATGCTTTTGTATGCTAAAACAATGCATGATTCTTTCATGGCACATTAAGCAATCCCAATTGTTTGAAAAAATTCATGTTACAACAATAATTACTAAGCATAAGGTCAAAGCAACATCTAACATGACATGATAAAGTCTACGTCACAGTCAAAACAAGCTTCTTTTTGTACCACTATAAGCATGAAACATTCTACTCTTTTCCAACACCAATCGACTTATTTGAAACAACTCACAAAGATAATAATCAATAAAGATCAGAGAGCTTTTTTCGCCTAACTACAAAGAAGAACTAAAAAGTTCAAAGCAAAAAGTATAAGAAAACTAAAGCTAAATGCAGTGCTACCAAAAGTGAACACTCACAGAACAATAAGAGTGAAAACTAGAATGTTCTAGGCAATGAATAACTAGGTGTGACTTCTCCAAAATAGGTATGTTGGGGTCCGACCAACTTATTGCAGCAAACAAATCAAAATAAAACTAAAAATAAAAACAAAGACTCTCCAAGAACAACACAATAGTGCATGAAGTAAAAATAAAGTGTCTTGAAAGAAGACCTGAGATTTTTATTGATGAAGAAGGAGATGCCTTGGGCATCCCCAAGCTTTGACGCTTGTACCTCTTGAATATTTCTTGGGATGACATGGGTGGCATCCCCAAGCTTGAGCTTTTTTCCATACTTCATCTCATCATATCATTCTCTCCCTACACTTGAAAAATTTCCTTCATACAAAACTTCACACAATCTTCATTAGCAACATTAGTGTATTCAATATAATAAGCCTTTGAGTTCAGTTACAACTCAAGTACAAAAAATCCATTAAAACATAGGATACTGTAGCAAATCCTTTTAAAATCTCAAGTGATCAAAGAGAACTCAAAAAGAAACCGATTAAGAAGCAAATGCACATAATGGCAGAAATCTGTCAAAACCGACCAGTAGGTAAAGACCGATTTTTTAGAAAATATTATGTTGCTTAAATCAAAAAGTGCAAAACTAATGAAAGTTGGGTAAATACAAGGGGCATGCACATAAAACTTTACAGCTCAATCCGCCGTACTGGTATTTTTCACGATGTTTTACAGTGAAGCACAAAATTCTGTTTCGGGACAGCAACTTCCCCATATCTTACTTCCCTCTCATTAGAGGCTATTCTTGGCACAAAAACCACACAAAAATGATATGGAGAGGTTATTACAGAGGCAATAACTTCCAAGACTGAAAAAAATAAAAACTTACTGAAATAAAAATTGGGTTATTTCCCAAGAGTGCTTTTCTTTAACGCCTTTCAGCTAGGCATAGAAAGTAGGAATCACGTATTTTTGAATGAAGAAGCATTAACATCAATTACTTTATTTATAACAGGGCTTTTATCAATAGGTACCTTAGGTGAAGATGATTCAACATGTAAATCACTCTTAGTTGCACTAAAAAAATTATCAATTTTAAGCTCATTAAGGGGTTTTGGTGTAGACACCTTTGGAATATACGCAATTTTTTTCTCTTTTCCTACAAAAGATTTCTCTCTTATAAACTTAAGGGAAGAAAATTTTGAACTTAGAGTTTCCATAGCCTCTTCTAGTTTACCAATTCTTAGATTTTGATCATGAATAATGCTAGCCTCTATGACAGTGATTCTTTTATTGATACTTTCTATTGATTCATTAACTTGGCTAGTGTTATCAAGGAGCTTTGGCAAACTTTTCTCTATGGAGCTCAATTTTTTTATAACTTATTCCAAGGTGATTTCAGTCTTAATGAAATTAATAGGTGGTGCTCCCACTAAACTTTCAATTAAATTGCATGCTTCGAAGCAGGAGTGCCCAGAAAATTTCCCCTTGTGAGAGTATCCAGAACATACCTATTCCAACTAGATATGCCAACATAAAAATTTCTAAGAAGGATTGTGGTAGAATATTTTTTAGTACATCTATGATGAGCATTACTTATTCTATACCAAGCATCTTTCACAGTTTCTCCTCCTTGTTGCTTAAAAGAATGAACCTCTACTTCAGTAATACTCATTTTTTTAGGATTAAAGTGAACCAACTAGAATAAAAACTAAAGTAGAAACTATTTTTTTGTGTTTTTGATAAAGATAAGTAAACCAAACAAAGAAAAATAAACTAAGCAAAACAAAAACAAAGTAAAGAGATTGGTTGTGAGAGACTCCCCTTGCAGAAGCTGTCCTGTATCTCCCCGGCAACGACGCCAGAAAATTGCTTGATGGCTCAAATGTGTAGAGCTCGTTGGGAACCCCAAGTGGAAGGTATGATGAGCACAACAGCAAGTTTCTCTCAGTTATGAAACCAAGGTTATCGAACCAGTAGGAGAAAGAACCAGCTCCCAAGGTGTTGCTAGCAACGTGGAACCTGCACAAGACAACCAAAATACTTTGCCCAACTTACAATGAGGTTGTCAAGCTTACTGGTTTGGTTGAAAACAAAGTATTAAACGTATAGTGTGGAAGAAATTAGTTGCTTGTAGAAATTGCAGAAAGTAATTGCAAAAAGTAAACAATAGACAATAGATTGAATATCAGTGGGAACGAATGGACCAGGGTCCATAGTTCACTAGAGGTGTTTCTCCATAAGATAAGTAACATGTTGGGTGAACAAATTACAGTTGGGCAATTGACAAATTAAGAATGCATAACAATGCATGTATATGTCATGATGATCGCTATGAGATTCTTTTGAGCATTACAACATAATACATAGACCGTAATCCAACTGCATCTATGACTAATAATCCACCATCAGGTTATCGTCTGAACCCCTTCCAGTATTAAGTTGCAAGCGACAGATAATTGCATTAAGCAAAGTGTGTAAAGTAAAGAATACAATTGCCCTTGGACAAAGGATTGTTGTTTTCTCCCTAGTAGCAACAACAAGTATACAACCTTAGAGGTTTTTTCACTCCCCCAGATTACTAGAGATATGAACCTACTATCGAGCATAAATACTCCCTCTTGGAGTCACAAGCAAATACTTGGCCAGACTAGCTACTAGCAACGGAGAGCATGCAAGATCACAAATAACATTGACATGATATAATCAATAATCAATCTTGACGTAGTACTCAATATCCATCGGATCCCAACAAACACAGCATATATGATTACAAATAGATGATCTTGATCATGATATGCAGCTCACAAGATCTAAACATGATAGCACAAAAGAGGAGAAACGACCATCTAGCTACTGCTATGGACCCATAGTCCAAGGATGAACTACTCACACATCACTCCGGAGGCAGGCATGGTGATGAATAAGGCCTCTGGGATGATCTCCCCTTTCCGGCAGGGTGCCTGGAAGAGTTTCAGATCCCTCCCGATCTAGGGACGATGGTGGCGGCGGCTGATACGTCGGAAACGTATCTATAATTTTTTTATGTTCCATGCTTGTTTAGTATCTACTTTACTTTGCTTTGTCTACACTTTGAGGTATTTTTATACACTTTCTAGAACTAACCTATTGACAAGATGCCACAGTGCGAGTCTCCTGCTTTCTGCTGTTTTTGGTTTCAGAAAGCTAAAAAAATGAATATTCTCGGAATTGGACGGGACAAATGCCAAAGTTCATATTTTTCCCTGAACGATACGGAAAATTGAAGACAAGACGGAGGAGGACACCAGGGTGGACACACCCTAGGTTGGCATGGGGCCCACCCTGGCCGCGCACACAGGAGGTGTGGGCCCCCTGGCCCTCCATCAACCTTGCCACCTTCGCCTATAAGAAGCTCCCGACTCAGAAACCCTAAATCATCCAGCAAAAATCCATGAAAAGTTCCGTAGCGCCGCCACCGAGGGGGAGTTTCGGGGGATAGAAAGTCTCTGTTCCGGCAACCTACCAGGATGGGGAAGTGCCCCCGGAGCCATCTCCATCGATCTCCACCACCATCTTCATCATCGTTGCTGATTCCCATGATGAGGAGGGACTAGTTCTTCCTCGAGGCTAAGGGCTCTACGGGTAGCTATGTGTTCATCTCTCTCTCTATGCATGATCTTGTTGTGGTCATGAGCTTTATAATCAAATAGATCTACCTTGCTATTCAAGTGCTTCAATAGATCTCTACTCTCCCCATGTGTGTGAAACTGACAGCGTGCACTCCATGGTGGCACTTAGGCTAGAGTCTACATAAATACTCATCGTGCTTTAATAGATCTATGCTTTTCCCCACGTGTGGGAAAGTGACAGCATGCACACCATGTGTGGCACTTAAGCTAGGTTACATATATACTTATCATGAGTATATTTTGAGTTGGTTGTGTTTATGAAATTGTGGTGTTTGTTGGAACCATCTAGCGCTCAAGGTGACAGTGTGGGGTTATCTAGATGGGGAAGGCGAACTTTGAGGAGTGTTGTTATAGCCCTACCATGGATTAGAGTGTCCAACCGGAGAGTAGTTAAGAGTATAATCATTAAGAGAAGATATTTATATGAGAGAGTGTCCACTAGTGAAAGTATGATCCCTAGGCCTTGTTTCTAAACATTGAAACACCGTTCACATTTAGATTTGTTGCATGTTTGCTTGCTTCCATATTTATTCCAGTTTGCTTTTAGTCTCTCCCACGTCAACAACAAGTCAGAAGATCTTTCTGGCACCGTTACAACTTGTATTTCACTATCTCTTCGCTAAACTAGTGCACCTATACACCTAACAAGTGTATTGTGTGTGTTGGGGACACGAGACTTCTTGTATCTTGCTTGCAGGGTTGCTTGAGAGGGATACCTTTGACCACTTCCTCCATGAGTTTGATAAACCTTGGCTAATCCACTTAAGGGAAACTTGCTTCTGTTCTACAAACCTCTACACTTGGAGGCCCAACAACTATCTACCAGAATAAAAGTGCGTATACATCAAGCTAGTTTCTAGCGCCATTGCCGGGGAGGTTTTGGGTCTTTTACCTTACCTCACCATCAAGCTATTTTCTAGCGCCGTTGCCGAGGAGGTAAGGTAAAAGGTACTCACATCCTCTGGTGTGAGTGCTCGAAGTTATTTCCTTTAGATTATGCAATTTTGTCTTTTTGTTTCTTGTTTTCACTAGTTATGCTTAATGGAAAACAACAACAAAATAGAGAGCTTTATATTATTTATCTTGAGTTAGGACATGAAGTGTTTGAAGAGAAAATTAAACAACCTATGGAGCTTTATTTGCATGCTAATAGAAATATTTATTAGTATGAATTCTTTGAACACCATTATTGTTAATGCTATGGAAAAGTCTAAGCTTGGGGAAGCTAGTTTTTATGAAAATGATCTTTTTAGTTTCCCAGCTTTGGAAGATAGTTATTCTATTGTTTATGATGATACCAAACCTCCAATATATGATGATTACAATGATAAATATGATATTTTCAGTCCACCTACTATTGAGGAGGAAATTAATTGTGATTACAACATGCCTCCTATATTTGATTATTATGGTGATGAGAATAATAGTGATGGCTATGTAGTTGAATTTTCTCCCATTACAATTAATAAGAATGCCTTTGCTTATGTGGAGAGTAATAATCATTTTATGCATGTGGCTCATGATAAGAATGTTTTATGTGATAGTTATATTGTTAATTTTATCCATGATGCTACTGAAAGTTATTATGAGAGAGGGAAACATGATTTTATATATCTTAAAAATATTAAGTTTCCCCTCTTTATGTTGAAAATTTTGAAGTTGCATTTGTTTTTCTTTCCTATGCTTGTTTCTTTGTGCTTTCATAACTTGTTTATTTACAAGATTCCTATGCATAAGAAGTGGGTTCGACTTAAATTTGTTTTATATTTGCTTCTTGATGCTCTCTTTTATTTCAATTCATATTTCTTATGTGAGCATCTTCTCAAACTATCAAGCCTAACTTAAAGGCGTTAAAAAAGTACTTCTTGGGAGATAACCCAATAGTTTTATTGAGTCTTGAAAGTTATTACTTCTGTAATAACCTCTCCTTATCCTTTTTGTTTGCTTTTTGTGCCAAGAATAACCTCTAATGAGAGAGAAGTAAGATTTGGGGAAGTTGTTGTCCCGAAACAGATTTTTGTGCTCCACCATAAATATTCGTGAGGAATTTATGTAACTCTGATTGAGCTGATATTTTCTGAATAAATTACTCAGTATGTTAGCTAACGTTCGCTAGTTCAACACTTTTTTATTTGATCCACATAAGGTCTTCGAAAAAATCGGTTTCTACCTTCTGGTCTGTTTTGACAGATTTCTGCCATTATTTGCATTTGCTTCTTATTGATTCCTTTTTTGGGTTCTTTTTGGGAAATTGAGATTTTTGAGGGAATTGCTACAGTAGATTGTATTTTTAGTGAAAGTTTTGCAGTTCTAAAGCTAAACTTAAAGGTTTATTATCTTTTGAATATACTAATGTTGCTAATGAAGATTGTGTGAAGTTTTGTATGAAGGAAAATTCGCAGGTGTAGAGAAAGAATGATGTAATGATATGAAGAATGGACAAAAGCTCAAGTTTGGGGATGCCACCCCGTGTCACCCCAAGAAATATTCAAGAGGTACAAGCATCAAAGCTTGGGGATGCGCAAGGCATCCCCTTCTTCATCAATAAAAAGCTCAGGTCTTTCTAGACACTTCGTTTTTATTGCTTCATGCACTATTATGTTGTTCTTGGAGAGTCTTCTTTTTTGTTTTTAGTTTTCTTTTGTTTGGTTTGCTTGATTAAGTTGTGGTGTTTGTTTGAACCATCTAGCGCACAAGGTGATAGTGTGGGGTTATCTAGATGGGGAAGGCGGACTTTGAGGAGTGTTGTTATAGCCCTACCATGGATTAGAGTGTCCAACCGGAGAGTAGTTAAGAGTAGTATCATTAAGAGAAGGTATTTATATGAGAGAGTGTTCACTAGTGAAAGTATGATTCCTAGGCCTTGTTTCTAAACATTGAAACACCGTTCACATTTAGATCTGTCGCATGTTTGCTTGCTTCCATCTTTATTTCAGTTTGCTTTTAGTCTCTCCCACGTCAACAACAAGTCAGAAGCTCTTTTTTGGCACTGTTACCACTTGTATTTCACTATCTCTTCGCCGAACTAGTGCACCTATACACCTGACAAGTGTATTGGGTGTATTGGGGACACAAGAGACTTCTTGTATCTTGATTGCAGGGTTGCTTGAGAGGGATACCTTTGACCACTTCCTCCGTGAGTTCGATAAACCTTGGGTAATCCACTTAAGGGAAACTTGCTTATGTTCTACAAACCTCTACACTTGGAGGCCCAACAACTATCTACAAGAATAGAAGTGCGTAGACATCAGCGGCTATGGACTTTTTCATGGATTTCTGATCGGGTTCCTAGGGTTTTCCCCTCGGGGGTTTATATAGGCGAAGGGGCAAGGCCGGTTGAGGACCAGTGGGGCCACACCATGCCCTAGCGGGGCCCAGGGTGTACCCGCGCCATGGGATGGTCTAGCCGCCCTATGGCGCCTCTTTGTCCCCCCTTTGGACTCCGTCTTTGTTACGGTAAAATATTGACGTCGACTTTTGTTTCATCCAATTCCGAGAATATTTGTTTACTAGCTTATATGAAACCAAAAACAGCAGAAAACAGGAAATTGGCACTATGTCATCTTGTTAATAGGTTAGTTCCATAAAATGTATAAAAATACCTCAAAGTGTAGAAAAAACATAAGATAGTTGGTACAAAACAAGCATGGCGCATCAAAAATTATAGATATGTTTACGACATATCAGCGGGGCTTCAGACACGATGCTTTTCCAAACCCAAAGCAAGTACACGGGTGATACTTGCATTTTGCATTATAATTTTTAGGACCTTTATGTACTGTTTAGAATCATATTTGCTTTGATCCACTATTATTTATGCATATTTAGATGATTTACGGGACTTTCCTACAAAGTCCCTTTCATTGGTATTTAATTTCTGGGAGGCAGAAAACCTCCTTTTTCATATTTTTGCTGTTTCAGGACCTTCTGGACGTCAATAAATCAAAGGAAAAATACCTGATGAGTTTTTCATCCAGAGAATCAACTTGGGCCAAAGAATGAAGCGAGGGGATCCACAAGGACCAAAAGAGGCATGCCACATAGGCACTTTTTCCCCTCGAGCATCGTCCTGGCTCCTCCTTTTACAGATGCCTCTGTATCGCTAGAAAACCTACACCAGATTTTTCTCATGATTTATAGAGGTCGCGGCAGAGGCGAAAGTCCTCTCCTACTTCGGGAGGGGGCAGATCCTACTGCACCAGAGCCTACGGTGAGGGGGAAATCGACACCATCATCATTACCACTCCTCCTAGGCGTAGGGGGAGGCCTCTCCATCAACATCTCCACCAGCACCATCATCATCACCATCAACATCTCTAAGATCCATCTTGTTCCCCTCATAGTATGTGATTGATTGAACCCCGTATATTGTTTTAAGGGCTATTTACATGTTTGTGATTAGCATCTTGTCTTTATTTGGTGGAGAGATTATATTTTTAGATTGTGGTGTATCCCATATGGTACTGATCCATATCATGTTTGTCACTTGTGAGTAGATCCCCATGTTCCTGAGGTCATATGATGAATTGGCTATGATTTCCATATAATATGCAATGAGTATGTGGTCTAGTTTTTATCTTTTATATTGTTCTATTATGGTTTTATGCGAACATCGACTGCATATTACTTCACCTATATGAGCTCACAGGAGAATACTTTGATGCAATGATAGGGGTTGGAAGGGACGGAACTGACAGAAACCGTTTTCCAATACTTTGAGTTGCATTGGAGGGATTATATGTTGGGGACCAATGGACCTATTTCTATGGTGGGACATTTATGTCTTAATGATTCCTAGATGTTCATGTGAATGGCTCTAGGACCCATCATAAGTGGTGTATTTAGATCATACTTATGGCTGCACCTAATTAGGATCCGCCCTAATGGAATTAAACTTGACAACATATTCACCATATTGTGTAGAAATATTTATGCTAAGTAAATCCATGCCTCCCTCGGGAACTCTTGTCACATATAAGTTCACACACACTTGAGCTTGTCCTCTTGCTGCATAAAGGATTGCGCTTTCTCTCATTGAGATCATTTACTTATTGTTATTTACTTTTAGAATTTTATATTTTTGCAAACTATAAACTCAAAACACCAAATCTACTTCATTTACTATTATTTTCTTTGTCAAATTTGCTAACCACTACCCTCAGCTCCTTGTGGGTTTGACAACCTTTCTTTATTGAAAATTACTACAATTGTTTTCCTGCACTTGGGAGCCATCAAGACACTTTTTTGGCACCGTTGTCGGGGAGCGTTGTGCTATTGGAAAGTTGTTTGGTAAGGAAACTTGAAATCTGTTTTTATCATTTTATTGATGTTTTATCATGGCTTTCTCAAATTACAAAGGATTGGAACTCACCCTATTTGAGTTCCTTCATGACAAAGATAAAGAGAAGGTTGAGAATCCTACTAAACCAGAAGTTGATTATCAAATTCCTATTGGTATTGTCGATATAGCTAGGGAGGTAACTTTTGCAGGTGATGGAAGCCAAAAATCTACGGGGCATTTAAATGAAATTGAATAACTATGTTCCCTATTTATACTTGCAGGTATTCATGAGAATGAAGTGAGAAGGAAGATATTATTATTATCTTTATCTGGTAAAGCTCGCGAATGGTATAGATCTTTGGATGATAAATATCGTCTTGATTGGGAAAATCTGAGAAAGGCTTTCTATCTTAAATATTATACTCGTCATGGTATTCTTGAAAGCATTATCTTAATAAATTTTATGTAAGATTGCCTCAGCATCGTAGGGATTTCCTAGATAATTCTTCTAGAGGAAGTTTCACTAATAAAACTCAAAAGGAGGCAGCAGATTTATTGGAAACTATTTCAAAAAATACTAAAGCTTGGGATCTCGACAAAGATAATAAACCAGGTTTGGAATATGAATATTCATGTGTAGATAATTTCTCTAATTCTATATTATTTGAGGAACTTAAGAACAAGTTTGGTGTTGACCCTCATATTTTAGTAGAAATTGCTAAATCTTTTGCTAACCATCTTAATATTCCAAAGAAAGGATTTAATGTATTTGTTGAACATTTTAAAAGTTCTACATATGTTTCTAAAGTTGTAAAACAGGTTCATCAAGTCTCATCTCCTACGATAGAAGAAATCTTTGAAGCTCCTCCTTATCCTAGCAAGGTGAAGGAAAATTTACTCACAACTGTTACTAATAAGAGTGCTAGAAGATGTCATGAACCATATGAACAAATTTAAGTTCAACATCAAAAAATTTCCATTAAAGAATTGAATGAAGAAACACCTTGTGATGTTTATTTATGTGAAGATTCTACCAAGGTAATAAAAGGTAACACCACGAGTTTGGAAACCTATCATATCATGTACTATTGGGACTTCATGTTATCATGGACTTTGTGATATTGGAGCAAGTATAAGTGTGATTCCATATTCTCTATATCTTGAAATCAAGCCTAATATCGATCCCATCAACATGGAAAAGACAGCTATAACTATCCAACTTGCTAATAAAGAGTATAAATGTCCTCTTGGCATTGTTAAAGATGTTGAAGTATTAATTGGAAAGATTAAGTATCCTACTCATTTTATTGTGCTTAGTTACTCCCAAGATGCATTTTATCCTGTTATATTTGGTAGACCGTTCTTACATACTGTTGGTGATGAAATTAATTTTCTAAACGAGAAAGTATTCATTAAATTTGCTGGTGAAAGACATAAGTTTAATTTTTCAAAGTTTACTAATAAACATATAGGAAAGGAAAAGCTCTCTAAAGATATAGGGGGAGACTCTTGCTTCAGTGGCAGTCGCTTCATCAGATGTGCTGGAACGATATGTGTTGAATTAAGAGGAACCATTTGATGATGAAGAGAACGAAGCTATAGAACAAATAATATCTCAACAAGCACAACAGTTGTAATTACATATTCCACCTGATAATCTAGGAGAACTACCACCACCTAAAGGAGATCCAAGTTTTGAACTTAAACCATTGCCTGAAGATATGAAATATGCATTCCTTGATGATAATAAAATATATCCTGTTATTATTAGTGCTAACCTTTCAGATGAGGAAGAATCACAATTACTTGAAGTACTGAGAGCTCATAGGCTAGCCATTGGATATTCACTTGATGATTTGAAAGGTATAAGCCCTGCTTTATGCATGCATAAGTTTAACTTGGAAGAGGATGCAAAGCCTGTTGTTGATTATCAACACCGTCTTCATCCAAGAATGAAAGAATTGGTAAGAAAAGAGGTAATCAAACTTATTGAGGCAGGTATTATCTATCCCATAGCTGATAGTAAATGGGTAAGTCCTGTCCATTCTATACCAAAAAAGGTGGAATCACCATGGTTCCAAATGATGAAAATGAACTTGTTACTCAATGTATCGTTACTAAGTATATAATGTGCATTGATTATAGGAAACTTATTAAGGCAAATCATAAAGGTCACTATCATTTACCATTCATTGATCAAATGCTTGAAAGATTATCCAGATGCTCTCACTTTTGTTATTTAGATGGTTATTCAGGTTTCTCACAGATTCCGGTGCATAAGGATGATCAAGAGAAGACTACTTTCACATGTCCCTTTGGTACTTATTCTTATAGGAGAATGCCATTCGGTTTGTGCAACGCTCCTACTACTTTTCAAAGATGCATGGATGTTATATTTGCTGATTATATTGAGAAAAATATGGAATTATTTATGAATGACTTTTTTGTGTATTGTACCTCTTTTGAAAACTGCTTGTTCAATCTTAACAAAGTTTTGCAGCGCTATGAGGACCAACACTTAGTCCTAAATTGGGAGAAGTTCCATTTCATGGTGATAGAAGGTGATGTTCTTGGACACCGAGTTTCAGTAAGAGGCATTGAAGTGGACCGCGCCAAGATAGAAGCCACACTAAATTAACTTGAGCATGTTGTACAAGCATTTAATTACTCAACAAGCTAAAACATGAAAATAAGGAAAGATCCATGAAAGGGAAGCAACACTTATTAAAAGAGGAACATTGTGAATTTGTGGTGAGACGGGGATTCTTATAAAATAAATAGTTGGAAAGAGGAGGATGATAAGAGAACATGAGATACTCTTATTCTGCTTACTAATCAATGAGTAAACTAAATGGTTGTCATGGGTATTTCAATACATATGCTCTATAGGAAAGTGTTTGAAAGGTAGGCACCCGAGAACTCGGCTCGCCATGGAAAGTGAAAGACAAAGGTTGTGTAGAGCATATGACATGATTGAAATACCCATGAATAAGGTTTATACTAGTTACTATGAGGGCAAGACCGTTAACCTATGCCATACAAAAGTGGTGAAAGTTCTTAACCAAAGTAAAAATAGTCATGTTTATCTTGCTGTTTAAATAATTCTATTTTCCACTAATTGCTTTATGAGAAACTTATATTTATTACAAGGGCATATCTAAAGGTTAAATTAAAAGCTGGTAAAAATCCATGCAAAGCTATTGAAAATAGCAAAGTGTATGATAAATTTGAGACTTGTTCAATTGTTCAACATGTAATGGATAGTTTTTGTTCAAAAGTAAGGGGTAAATGATAATATCTATCTATGTAGCCCATATGTGCATGGCGGTTAGTTCATATTTCTTTTGGACAAGTGAATATGCATAAGTTGATGATGCCATGCTCGTATTTTCTTGTCAACCATAAGCTCATTGATACATGATGATGATCCATTCGCTTATTTGCTCGAGGACAAGCAAAGGTTTAAGCTTGAGGGAGTTGATACTTGCATTTTGCATCATCATTTTTATGACCTTTTTACACTGTTTAGAATCATATTTACCTTGATACATCATTATTTATGCATATTTAGATGATTTATGGGACTTTCCTACAAAGTCCCTTTCTTTGGTATTTAATTTCTAGGAGGCAGAAAACCTCCCTTTTCATGTTTTTGTTGTTTCAGGACCTTCTGGACGTCAATAAATTGAAGGAAAAATACCTGATAAGTTTTTCACCAGAAGAACCAACTTGGGCCAAATAATGAAGCGAGGGGAGCCACGAGGCCTGAAATAGGCCAGGTGGCGTGCCCACCCCTAGGCGCGCCACACAGGCTCTTTCGGCCCTCGAGAGTCATCTCGGCTCCTATTTTTATAGAAGCCTTCATATCGCCATAAAATCTACCCAATATTTTTCCCATTATTTACAGAGGTGGGAGCAGAGGCAAAAGTCCTCTCCTACTCCGGGAGGGGGCAGATCCTACCGCACCGAAGCCTCCGATGAGGGGAAATCGATTCCATCATCATCACCACTCCTCCTAGGAGTAGGGGGAGGCCTATCCATCAACATCTTCACCAGCACCATCACCATCTCCAAGATCCATCTTGTTCCCCTCATAGTTTGTGATTGATTGAATCCCGGATATTGTTTTAATGGCTATTTACATGTTTGTGATTGGCATATTGTCTTTATTTGGTGGAGAGATTATATTTTCAGATTGTGTTGTATTCCATATGCTACCGATACATATCATGTTTGGAACTTGTGAGTAGATCCCCATGTTCTTGAGGGCATAGGACGAATTGGCTATGATTTCCATATAATATGCAATGAGTATGTGATCCAGTTTTTATCTTTTATATTGTTCTATGATGGTTTTATGCAAAGATCGACTGCATATTACTTCACCTATATGGGCTCATAGGAGAATACTTTGATGCAATGATAGGGGTTGGAAGAGATGGAATTGACAGAAACTGTGTTCCAATACTTTGAGTTGTATTAGAGGGATTATACGTCGGGACCCATGAACCTATTGCTATGGTGGGACATTTATGTCTTAATGATTCCTAGATGTTCATGTGAATGGATTTAGGACCCATCATAAGTGGTGTATTTAGCTCATACTTATGGCTACACCTAGTTAGGCTCCTCCCTAAGGGAATGAAACTTGACAACATATTCACCATATTATGTAGAAATCTTTATGCTAAGTAAATCCATGTCGCCCTCGGGAATGCTTGTCACATATAAGTTCACATACATACTTGAACTTGGCCTCTTGCTGCATAGATCATTGAGCTTTCTCTCATTGATAGAATTTACTTATTTCTATTTACTTTCAGCATTTTAATTTCAGGCGAACTACAACCCCAAAACACCAAATCTACTACATTTACTATTATTTCCTTTTTAAATTTTCTAACCAATACCCTCAGCTCCTCATGGGTTCGACAACCTTTCTTTATAGACAAGTACTATAATTGATCTGCTGCACTTGAGAGCCATCAGGGTGCCCATATACCCCACATGTGGTTAGCGCGCTCAGTCTCAGAACAATTTTCAAGAACTCGGGTCCTAGATGGACACAAGGGGCAGGATAATAACCAGATCTCAACTATTACCCACCCGTGCCTCTTCATTAATTATACCTACTCCCAACATTTAATTAACATACTATAATTAAAGCCATGATAATCTCCACCATTAAGCATGTGACAACCCCAACAACGGTGGAACATCGACGGCGCGAAGCGACACCTCAGCAAAAAACTACGACTCGCAAGGCCGACTGACTACCAAAAAATAGGTAATAGGAGGTGTCCAAGGCAATATAGAGGCTGCAAGGAATATAAATAGTGTATGGAAACTAAATCAGCGCGACATGGATAGCAATAGATCAGCAGGAGGAAGTAAAGACTATAAATGCAAAATAGGTAGAAAGGGGAGAATGGTCGCCTGAGAAACACTGCCGAAGGTTCATCCTAAGAACGGGGTGAAGCTCGCATCAACTCAAAGACCTACTCCTTGAAGAAGCAAAGCACTAAAAGAAATACCAGATGCACTATTTAATACTATGGTAGAAGATCGGGCATAATGCATGTATGATGCATGTCATGGCAAAGGTGCGATGAGACTAGGCAATATTAATCGGAATCGGGGTCTCGAAAATTAATTAGATGGTTCATGTTGTTTAGATACCCCGAAATTTAAATGTTGGCTTAATAATGCAAAACATGACATCGATTTACTACACAAATTTAAATGGAGGCGGTAATAGACAAAAAATAGCCCACATATAGTCTCCATATTTGATTATGAGGTGAATCGACTAGAAGCTCCCAAAACACATGATATGTGTGCAAGCATGTATAATTATATGCAATAGATAGATATCATATATTATAAAAATAGGGGTCGCAGAAATGGGGATCACACATAGGTGATACGTCGTAAACGTATCTATAATTTTTGATGTTCCATGTTTGTTTAGTATCTACTTTGCTATGCTTTGTCTACACTTTGATGTATTTTTATACATTTTCTGGGACTAACCTATTAACAAGATGCCGTAGTGCCGATTGCCTGTTTTCTGCTATTTTTGGTTTTAGAAAAGCTAGTAAGGAAATATTCTCAGAATTGGACGTGACAAAAGCCAAAGTCAATATTTTACCGGAGAGAACACAGAGACTGAAGGGCGCCTCCCTGCCTCGCCTCTTTGTCTATAAAATCCCCCAATGCAGAAACCCTAAGCACCCGATCAGATCTCCATGAAACAGTCCATAGCCGCCGCCATCGTCCCTAGATCGTGGGGGGGATCTGAAGCTCTTCTTGGCACCCTGCCGGAGGGGAGAGATCATCACGGAGGCCTTCTTCATCACCATTCCAGCCTCCGGTATGATGCGTGAGTAGTTCACCCTTGGACTATGGGTCCATATAGTAGCTAGATGGTTGTTTCTCCTCCTTTGTGCTATCATGTTTAGATCTTGTGAGCTCCGTTCATGATCAAGATCATCTATTTGTAATCGTACATGTTGTGTTTGCGGGGATCCGGTAGATATTGAGGTACTATGTCAGATTGATTATTGATTCTATCATGTCATATTGATTCTTGATTCTATCATGTCTGTGTTGTTTGTGATCTTGCATGCTCTCTGTTACTAGTATCTATCTTGGCCAAGTAGATACTAGTGACTCCAAGAGAGAGTATTTATGCTCGATAGTAGGCTCATGCCTCTAGTAATCTAGGGAAGTGACAGGAATATCTAAGGTTGTAGATGTGTTGTTGCTACTAGGGAGAAACAACAATCTTTTGTTCATGGAACAATTGTATTGTTTACTTTACACACATTGCTTAATGCAATAATCTGTTGCTTGCAACTTAATACTGGAGGGGGTTCAGATGATAACCTAAAGGTGGATTATTAGTCATAGATGCAGTTGGATGACGGTCTATGTATATTGTTGTAATGCTCAATCAAATCTCATAGGAATCATGATGTCTAGTATTTGCATTGTTATGCTTGCTCAATCTTGAAAATTGCCCCGCTATAATTTGTTCACCCAGCATGTTATCTATCTTAAGGAGAACACCTCTACTGAGCCGTGGACCCCATTCCAATCTTTACCATTGTTACATCATCCACTGTTACTGTTTAATTTCTACAAGAAACTATTACCTTCCACACTATACGTTTAATCCTTTGTTTTCAGCAAACCAGTGAGATTGACAACCTCACTGTAAGTTGGGGCAAAGTCTTGAGTTTGTGTTGTGCAGGATTCCAAGTTGTTAGCAACACCTTGAAGTTGTTTCCTTGCTCCTACTGGTTCGATAACCTTGTTTTCATAATCGAGGGAAGACTTTCTGCTGTGCTCATCACACCTTGCTCTTGGGGTCTCCCAATGAAGCTCTGCAATTGACTGAGCCACGCCAAGATTTTCTGGCGCCGTTACCGGGGAGTTAAGGACAACTTCACAAGGGGAGTCTTTCACAACCACTCTCTTTACTTTGTTTTTGTTTTTCTTAGTTTATTTTGCTTTGTTTTGCTAGCTTCTTTTTAGCAAAAATTACAAAAAAAAATTAGTTTTGCTTGGTCTGCCTTTTCTTATCAAAAACACAAAAAATAGTTCCTACTATAGTTGTTGGTCTGTTATTGCCTTGCTTTGTCATGCTTTCTATCAATGGTTGGTTTCTTTGAAACTAGTTCTTATTGGCAAGGTGGGTTCATGGAAGAACAAAAGTATTATTATAAGGAACACCGCTTGGCACAAAAAGGGAAACACTTATGAGAACAAATTGATAAATTGAATACCATTGCTAGGAACGTGTGCTCTTATAATATTACTTATTGCTTTGATAAATCTTGTTGCTGTAGGAGGTATAAACACCTCCCTTTTCAATATGAGTATAATGATAATATTACCATATCTTCTTATGTTAAAGGAAATTATGACTTTTATGATGTGGAACAAATTTAAGAATTTATTGCTTGGAAGGGTGCATTTGAACTTGCTAGTTTGCTTGAAAATACTAATGATTCACCTTATAAATATGAGGTTTATGATATACTTAAATTTTGCTTTGATAATTACAAGGAAGAAAATGGCTATATTCTTGAATATATTAATAGATGCTTTCCACAAACGGAAGAGACTAATGCCTTGCAGGAGCCTATGGAAGAAGAAATTGCTGAAACGGGAAGCTCATTAGATGAAAAAGAGGAGGATAGTGATGAACAAAAGGAGGAAGAATGGGTCCTCCCATGCCTACCTTCTAATGAGAGTAATTCTCTATCCCTTACATTATTTGATTGTTCCCCATGCTTACCAAAGGAGGATGAATGTTATGTTCCTGTGGATCCTTTTGAAATATCTACTTTGGGTAAAACCTGTAATAATAATTGTGCTCCTGTTATCTATGATAATCCTTTATTTGCGCCTAATTTTGAAATTCATGGTACTAAAGAGTTTTGCTTAGAAATTTTTTATGATAAATCTCTAGATGATGGTCCTATATTGGTTGATAATGTTAATAGTACTACTATTGAAAATGAGATTGGAGAGGTCTTGACTTTATCTTGTAACCCCATACCTCTTGAGAATGATCGGTCATCTTGTTATAAAATTGTTAAAAGTGGGTTTGAAGGTTTTAATCCCACTATTTTTGAGCTTGATAAAAAATATGTGTTTGTAGATCATGAAAACCATACTTTATGTGCTAGTTATATTGTTGAGTTTATTCACGAGGCTACTAAAAATTATCATGAGAGAAGAAAATATGGTTGTAGAAGTTTTTATGGTACTGAAACACCTCTCTATGTTCTCAAAGTTTTTAAGGTGCTCATGTTTTATCTACCCAGTCTTGTTACTATGTGCTTCTTTGATTTATTTTCTTACAAGATTCTATGCATAGGAAGTGGTTTAGACTTAAATGTGTTTTGAATTTGCTTCTTGGTGCTCTCTTTTACTTCAATTCATATTTCTTACGTGAGCATCTTGTCAAACTATCATGCCTAACTTAAAGGCGTTAAAGAAAAGTACTTATTGGAAGATAACCCAAAAGTTTTCTTGAGTCTTGGAATTTATTACTTCAGTAATGATCTCTCCTTATCCTTTTTATTTGCTTTTTGTGCCAAGAATAACCTCTAATGAGAGGGAAGTAAGATTTGGGGAGTTGCTGTCCCAAAACAGATTTTGGTGCTCCACCGTAAAAAATCGTGTAAAATATATCTAAGTCGGATTGAGCTGTAATTTTCTGAGTAAATGACCCAGGTTGTTATCAAACTTTCGTTAGTTCAACACTTTTTGATTTGAGCAACAGAAGGTCTTCAAAAAATCGGTTTTTACATGTTGGTCTGTTTTGACAGATTTTTGCCATTATTTGCATTTGTCTCTTTATCAGTTTCTTTTTGAGTTCTTCTTGATCACTTGAGATTTTAAAGGAATTGCTACAGTATCTTGTGTTTTTAATGAAAGTTTTGCTGTGTTGAAGCTAAACCCGAAGGTTTATTCTTTTGAATGCACTAATGTTGCTAATGAAGATTGTGTGAAGTTTTGTATGAAGGAAATTTTCAAGTGTAGGGGAAGAATGATGTGATGATATGAAGAATGGACAAAAGCTCAAGCTTGGGGATGCCACCCCAAGAAATATTCAAGAGGTTCTTCATCAATAAAAATCTCAGGTCTCTTTCTAGACACTTCGTTTTTATTATTTCATGCACTGTTGTGTTGTTCTTGGAGCGTTTAGTTTTTGTTTTTGGTTTTCGTTTGTTTAGTTTTCTTGAATAAAGTAGTTGGACCCCCGCTTTCGCTTTGATGTTTTCAAATAAGTTGATTGGTATTGGAAAAGAGTAGAAAGTTTCATGCTTAAGTGGTACAAAAGGGAGCTTGTTTTGATCCTGGCTTAGACTTTATCATGTCATGCTAGATGTTGTTTTGACCTTATACTTAGTGATTATTGCTGTAGCATGACTTGTTCCAAACAATTGAGGTTGCTTAATGTGCCTTGAAAGAATCATGCGTTGTTTTAGCATACAAAAGCATAATATTATGGTATTCTCCTTTGATGCTTTGATTGGGTTGACTTGGCACATGCTCACACCATGTTATGACTATGAACCAGTCACCTTAGACTCTATGATCATTTAGTTTTTGACTTGTGTTACCACTTTATGCTTCGATTGATAATGTTTTGTCGCTCTGCATGATTATGGCCATTATTGGTCTCTTAGTTGGTCGCTCCCAATCTTTTGCTAGCCTCCACTTGTATGAGTAAGCTCTACTCATGCATCCCACTCCCAAGAAACCAAGTTATTCCAAAGAGTCCACTATAAATTCCTATGCATGGTGTGTTACGCCATTCCAAGTATATTGTTGTTTTATCTATCTTCCAAATTAAACTTGTTATGTGAAAATTAGTGATTAAAGCTCTCATAAACTTGATGCCACACTTTATTTTTCTTGCCCCTAATAAACTTGAACCATTGTGTCATCTATGTTGTATATGCTTGCACGTATAAGTTGGGAATTAGCAGAACTGTGCTGTCATGGGGAACGCTTTCAACACCTGTAAATATTTACCCAGTTGATATCATGATCTTTTGTTTATGGATGTCAGCAGTGTGAAATAAAAGGGGAGCCTATATGTTCATGGAGTTATGTTTGTGTGTTAGAGAAACGCCTGGGGTGCTAGCCTAAGCCATGCCTAATCATGGTGGAAAATTGCAGCATCACCATAGTGAGCAATTCATGAAGCATTCTCAGAAAAAATATAGAAAAAAAAGTGATAGAGAAAAAGAAAAAAATATGCACCATGATCATGGTAAATAAAAGGATTGCTGAGATGCTCAATGTCCGTCGCCTTGGAATTTTGATATGGGATAGCTCCTGTGTCATGGGGCAAGGGGTACCCCGTTGGCGGTTCTCTATGATACACATATACTTACAATGACAAGAACTTGCTTGTGACTAAAGTTGAGTAGCATGAGGAACGACCCTCGTACTCAAGGGACATGAGATTGCCAACTTATGATTTGTCAAGCATATACTCCATATTTTGTTCACTTTAACCTTAATCACTTCAAGATGCTTATGATAGGGGCAATGGGAGCTGAAAGCTAATAAGTATCATAATTTTTTGAAGCTCTTTATGAAACTTGAAATCACTGCTTCCCTTCATGAAGGGTCTTTCTTCCTACTTTTATATTGAGTCACCACCTTCTATCTTTATGCACCAATTAAGAGAGCATAGTTGTCATTCTTACTTCTATGTGCATTGTCCCAAAACTTATTGATTGATTCATAATGTTGATATTTCTTGTTCTTGAACTATTTCTATCTAGTCATCCTTATGAACTTTGAAGGTGTCCTATGCTCTTATGTTTTGCTACTCCATGAGGGACAAACTGAATACCACTATGCTATGTTTTCTATATGTAAAACAAACAAACATCTTTTAATGCATTGTTATTCATGATCCTTTGTTTGTATCTTTTCATGTTGGAACATTGTTGCTATGTCTTATTGTTAGAACTTCATCTTTCATGCTCATGTTTAGAGTGCTTTGATCCCAGCTTTCAATGATTTGAAAATGGTTTGATCAAGATTGTGATGGTGTATGTCACCTCTTCTTTTTATCACTTCCTACATGAGGACAATCAGGAGTTAAGCTTGGGGATGCTTGATACGTCATAAACGTATCTATAATTTTTGATGTTCCATGCTTGTTTAGTATCTACTTTGCTATGCTTTGTCTACACTTTGAGGTATTTTTATACATTTTCTGGGACTAACCTATTAACAAGATGCCGCAGTGCAAGTTGCCTTTTTCTGCTGTTTTTGGTTTCAGAAAAGCTAGTAAGGAAATATTCTTGGAATTGGACGGGACAAAAGCCAAAGTCAATATTTTACCGGAGAGAACACAGATACCGAAGGGCGCCTCCCTGCCTCGCCTCTTCTCCTATAAAAGCCCCCCAATGCAGAAACCCTAAGCACCCGATCAGATCTCCTTGAAACAGTTCGTAGCCACCGCCACCATCGTCCCTAGATCGGGGGGATCTGAAGCTCTTCCCGGCACCCTGCCGGAGGGGAGAGATCATCCCGGAGGCCTTCTTCATCACCATGCCAGCCTCCCGGTATGATGCGTGAGTAGTTCACCCTTGGACTATGGGTTCATACAGTAGCTAGATGGTTGTTTATCCTCCTTTGTGCTATCATGTTTAGATCTTGTGAGCTCCGTTTATGATCAAGATCATCTATTTGTAATCATACATGTTGTGTTTGCGGGGATCCGATGGATATTGAGGTACTATGTCAGATTGATTATTGATTCTATCATGTCATATTGATTCTTGATTCTATCATGTCTGTGTTGTTTGTGATCTTGCATGCTCTCCGTTGCTAGTAGCTATCTTGGCCAAGTAGATGCTAGTGACTCCAAGAGGGAGTATTTATGCTCGATAGTAGGTTCATGCCTCTAGTAATCTAGGGAAGTGACATGAATCTCTAAGTTTGTAGATGTGTTGTTGCTACTAGGGAGAAAACAACAATCTTTATTCATGGAACAATTGTATTGTTTACTTTACACACATTGCTTAATGCAATTATCTGTTGCTTGCAACTTAATACTGGAGGGGGTTCGTATGATAACCTGAAGGTGGATTTTTAGTCATAGATACAGTTGGATGACAGTCTATGTATATTGTTGTAATGCCCAATCAAATCTCATAGGAATCATGATGTCTAGTATTTGCATTGTTATGCTTGCTCAATCCTGTCAATTGCCCCATTGTAATTTGTTCACCCAACATGTTATCTATCTTAAGGACAACACCTCTAGTGAACTGTGGACCCCAGTCCAATCTTTACCATTGTTACATCATCTACTGTTACCGTTTACTTTCTACAAGCAACTATTACCTTCCACACTATACGTTTAATCCTTTGTTTTCAGCAAACCAGTGAGATTGACAACCTCACTGTAAGTTGGGGCAAAGTCTTGAGTTTGTGTTGTGCAGGAATCCAAGTTTTTAGCAACACCTTGAAGTTGTTTCCTTGCTCCTATTGGTTCGATAACCTTGGTTTCATAACTGAGGGAAGACTTGCCGCTGTTCTCATCACACCTTCCTCTTGGGGTCTCCCAACAAAGCTCTGCAATTGACTGAGCCACGTCAATAGGGGACTCAACAATCTTGGTTTGGGGTTTGACGGGGTTCGATCTTCGGATTCCGGAAGGGGATCTTGATGTTCCATGATGTAGGCCTCTCCGGTGTTCGGCGTTATCACCCTCGGGTTCCGTGTCGCTTAACTTTTTTTTGAGGTAAAACAATGGGAAAGGCTCCCACTGCATTTTTTATATTAATAGTAAGAGTTATCAATATGTACAACTAACAAATTTACAAGATCTTTTAAGAGGAGAGCCAAAGAGAAACAAATATAAAGATCATGTGGATAAGTTTGTGACTATAACCATTCCTTGATTTTTTCTGCATGTTTCTTCTTCATTCTGTGGCTTAACATTTTAAGCTGGTAGGATACTTAGGCTTTGACGGTGTGCAGCTCCATGTGGCGACCTTGGGGATCCAACTTCGGGGGTCTATGATGAACTTGAATTGGCATTAGTGTTTCATTTGAGGTTCCTCTTCCCTTGTCATACTTCGCAGAGGCGAGACTTCGCCGCGGACGATCTCCGAAAAAGCAGCTTCCCTTGGCCTTGATATAGAACCAAAATAGCAGCAGGCACCCACACTTGAGGTATGCATAGCAGCACAACGAAGCGAGACCTATTGTCGGTCTCATGCAGGTTATGTCCAACACGTGCGAAAAACAGAGACGATCGAAGAGGTGCAGGCAACTGGCTTAAGATGGCACTATGCGAGTGGACACGGGCACCGTCAGCATCGAAGAGGGGCAAGGCAGTGGTGTGCATGGTGCTGGGCGGCATCGTGCGATGGAAGAGGAGGCGAGACGAGTCTGGCTCAGGGATTCGATGTCATGTCACCCTTTTGGGTTCGACATTCCACCTGCTTATGGCTCGAGCTCGCCTTCGGCTCCTCTCCCCAATTCGATCAATGGGGAGGCTCGAGGAGGATGGGCTCCGACGAGCTTGCTAGTGGCCGGAGGAGAACACGGCGGCGGACGGCGATGGGAGCAGAGGCGGTGCGGCTCTTCCAACCGAGAGAGGAGCGGACGGTGCAGGGTGGCTCGGGCTCGCGGGGTCATGTAGGAGAGGCGACACCACGGAGTCCGATGCGCAGGTGACGGAGAGGGTCGAGCTCGAGGAAGATGGCCATGGGAGGATTGGTGGAGGCAGGCACGGGGTTCCGCGAGAGAGGCATAGGCAGCGGCGTGAGCGATCATAGGTGGTGGAGACGCAGCCAACGGAGGAGCTCAAGGGGCGATGGGGCAGGCGACGAGGGCGACACGGATGGCGGTATATTGCGGGTGGGGAGGCGTAGAGGATGGGGCGCCCTGGCAGCAGGGGCCCGATCACTGTAGGAAGAAGGAAGCATTGTCGAGGGTTGGGGCTTGTCTCGAGGAGGAGGAAAAGCGGGGTAGGGGTCATGGTGGGTCCGCGATGGGTCAACGAAGGGTGCGGGTCGTGTCCGTGGAGTGCAGGGATGGGGAGAAAGGACGTGCGGGCGGGTGGCCCAGGGGTGAGCGACGTGCGGAGGACGTGGGACCGCAGTGTGGGGTGGTTGTCGGCTGGAGGTTAGGTGGGGGCTAGGTTGGTGTGCGGCGGCTGAGAAGAAGGTAAGGGTTTGGGTGGTGGACTAGGGTTAGTTTTAGCTGGGTTACAGTTTGGGCCTACCGGGGTGGTAGGTGGCCTGGCCTACGGGCTGGGCTGCGTCCCCTGTTCAAAATAGTTTTATGCGTATTTTATTTTAAACTCTTTTGTAAATAGTTTTAGTCAAATAGAAGATCCGAAAGACACCAGGTTTTAATTTGAAATAAAGACAGGGAATATTGAGAAAAAATAGGCTTTTGGAAAAATAGTTTTTGGCAAACATATGCATGATAACATGATATGCTCAAATGCAATATGGCATGATGACATGATCATGCAATCATGATGATTCACAACATAAAACAACACACAATTTTCTAGTAGTGATTTTATCCGGGGTGCTACAATTCAACACTACTAACAATGGATCTCGCCCTCGAGATCCGCCTCCTAGTACAGGGAAGAAGGATGCCGATCTGAATCTTCTCACTTCGTGTTGATCCTCGCGATACCACTAACAAAGATTCTTACTCCGTCTTGAAATCGACGACACCACCAACAAGGGGTCGTTTCTCACATTCATCGAGAGAACACTCTGGATAAACAAAGTATGAAGGTAAAGGTCCTAAAAGATAAGGCCACCTCTAACTTCGACACAAGGAGAGAAAAGATGCATTCTAATCCACTTCAATGTACAAGGGAAAATAGAATGAGTAGTCGGCATAGGGGCCAATCCATCATGCACCCAAACTATTACTCCGCACATGCAGTAGAAAATCATGGTGCACCCATTCTCGGAATTTAGACTAAAGTTCTTGACAAGCGATGTTCTGAAACAAAGGAATGATGCAGTCTCTTCATCAGATTTGATGCAGATGATGTCATCATGTCGGACAAACACCGAAAGATGCAAATATTTTTTTTAGTGAATTTTAGGTCCACCAAAAGATACAATAGAGAAAAATTACTCAGATACCGGATGCAGAACACCGTTACAAGAGGAAGAAAGCAAAACCCTGAAGATACAATGGAAACCCAATCACGAGAATTCCTGGACTCGAAGAAAAGATACAAGGAAAGATTCAAAACACGCAGAGGTAAGAAGAGATTAGCATAGGGTAAGGAGTAAAAGCAGACCTAATCAGATCTATCCAACCGATTTTCAAAAATAGTTTTAACACTCTACATTGTCCGTTAGCTAGGTTATCCTACAGAATGGACCAGTGGGTATCGCAACTGCTGAGCTCTGATACCACTTTGTAACATCATCAAATCATTTTTATACGGGTTTAGCAGGAATCGCTGAAATCTACATAGGGCCGATTCGAGGATGTTACACTTACACCTTCAATTTTCTCGATTTTATTTGAGATTCGAGCATGCATGAATCTTTTGCATGCACATAGTACCCCACACTCTCGCTCATATGACACCACATACACTCACTACCATCCATTAGTCCATCTTTTTTATTTCTAAGCCTAAATTTAATAGTGTCATGTATATATGTCAAAATAATTATCAGAATAATAATATGTTTGAACCTATCTGTTTATTTCGGTGAGTCATTTTTAACAAGACCATTTTTTTTAAAAAAAAATCCCAAAACAGAATGAAACGTCATGATTAAATGAAATCCAATTATTTTCAAATATGAATAAGGAACTATTTCCAAAATAAAATTTGCTAATGATTTTATGTTTTAAACTCTATGAAAATTTCCATTTTTTTCTAACTATGAACATTGAAGTTTGAAACACAATGGAACAAATTGTTTCAACAAAGAAAATTCATCAGGTGGCATAATGTTTTTCTAAGTATCACCAAGTTTCAAAAGTAAATTTTCCAATATTGTCAAAATATACCAATATTAGACTTGTCTTAAAATTCTCTTCACTAAAACCCAAATATTAAAACGGTTCAGAAGGTTAGATTTCTAATTCAAAAGCTACATTAGCTTAAAAAGTGAAAGAAGGGCTCACAATAGTACATAAAATGGGGAGGAGAGAGAAGATAGGGCCATAAAGCATGCACAATAGATTTGCTAGACTCGAAAAAAAGAACTTGAAAAGAAATATACAGGAGTTGGCACTTTCCAGCTTGTTAGGCCGAGCCATCCAGAGGTTTGGCGTCGTGAGGCAGACGCCCGAGTATATTTCACCAAGTTTTTCTAAGTTTCACCAAGTGTCAAAAGTCGATTTTCCAATATTATCAAAATATATTTATATTTCAAATTCTCTACACTACAAACCCAAATATTTAAGAAGTTGGACATCTAATTCAAAAGCTACATAAGCTTAAACTTTTAGAGATAAAGTGAAAGGTGAGAAAAGTGGGTTGACAATAGTATATAAAGTAAGGAGGAAAGAGAAGGTATGGCCATATAGCGTACACAGTAGATTTGCCAGACTCGGAAAAACAAAGAGAAGAACTTGAAAAGAACTATATACATGAGTCGCCGAGCCATCTAGAGGTGGACATAGTGAGACAAGCGCCTGAGTACCTTAGCATCTGCCAACATCCAAAGTTTAGCTTTGTCCAGGATTGGGTGTGCCAAGCCGCCACGATTGGGAGATGCCCAATATTGAAGACACAATTATTTTGTAGTTTCCAGATATGGCAATTTTTTCAGATGACAAGAGACCTTGCTCCCTTCAGCATCTTCGCTCGTACCCTTCCGCCTAGGAGCCGTGGATTCAAACTTGACTGCTTTGTCTGGAACTCCGGATACGGAATCACGTCGGACAACATGGAGAAGCAAGAGAGCACATCAGACTTGTTGGCGAAGGGACATTCAATGGGCAGGTGAGAAATCGTCTTGCCTACTTGATCGTAGAGGGGACAAGTGTTGTGGTGAGGGATCCGCCGTCACCAGATTGAGCGCGATAGTGGGGGGAAAGAACAAAGCCTTTGAAGAGCAGATTGCGAGAAATTTTTGCCAAGCACGTTCATGAGGCGGTGAAAATCTAGGCAAATCAATTATTGTTTCTACGAAATATGGCATAAGTGTTGACGAAGTGCGTAAATTTCATGGTTCCTTGGATGTCCAATGTTAGCGTCCACTTGGCCAGCCCAGCACTTAGCCTACGTTCTGGACGTTCATGCGCTCACAGCCCAACAATAAGAAAAGAGCTCACTCCATCCCAAAAGCCTGAACTGAAAGGAGGAAGTAATCTCTCCCTTATAAGCTAGGTGTGGCCTCCTCCCGTAGGCGATGTGGGACTAAATCAAGCAGCCTCCACCGATCAACAGGCCCCTAACATCCCATCTCCCTGAGAAGCCCCTCAGGAAAGCATGGCGATGCTGGCTCTGATACCAGATGTTAGCGTCCACTTGGCCAGCCCAACACTCAGCCTACTTTTTGGACGTTCATGCGTTCACAGCCCAACAATAAGAAAAGAGCCCACTCCATTCCAAAAGCCCGAACTGAAAGGAGGAAGAAATCTCTCCCTTATAAGCTAGGTGTGGCCTCCTCCCGTAGGCGAAGTGGGACTAAACCAAGCAGCCTCCACCGATCAACAGGCCTCTAACATCCAAAGCCCCAACAATGTCTCCAATCCATCGATTGCCACCCACAGCCAACACGCTCCTCTAGGTAGTGGGGCTAAGTTAAGACTAATGGGTAAATGCAAATTCGTATTCCTATATGATTTAGGTTCACCATATGTGCAATTTTATACGTTTATGTGCATCAACACACGAGAGTAAAGTCGACCAAACATCCGCAAGCAATCATTCCTAAAGCGAGTGCACACAGAGTCGTTCTTATTTGGTTACATCAACCGCACTAACTCGATAACATTGTCATATTTCTTATTTGGATTCACCGATAGGTCCTTCTGGATTACATGCGTCATTTGCCATCTTTCTTATTTGGACACATAGATAAGTAACATGGTTGTTAAGGGGTATAAATCGAGTGCATTCCTCGTCATTCTTATTTGGAGTCTTTCTCGATCACAGGATGTAGTAGTACAACTATCATTGTTTCCGTTCCCTATCCTGCCGATCGTGCTTACCTAACCTTTATCGAAAAAACTGATGAATTATCAATCCAAGAAGAAGAGCATCGTGTGTGGGGGATCAACGTAAAATATAAATACCTGGTCAACTAGTATAAAAAATATTATTTCGATCGACGAGCAGAACAGAGCACACATGCATCTGCTCGTAAATCGAGAGTCGATCATTGACATGTCATCATTGACATGTCGAGTTTATCTAATCTTATTACTCTGGCCGAGATCAAAAGAAGATGAGGAGTAGTACTATATGATCAGTTACAGCTTGCTGGTCGGAGCCGGGGCAGGAGCTGAAGCAACGGCGTACTTCTTGAGCGCGTCGCCGGCGTGGTGGAGGTTGTCCGGCACGGGCAGGTTGCAGAGCAGCGTCACCCTCGACTCGGCGATCTGTGTCTTCTTCCTCTCCGGCTCCGGCTCCGACGGATCCGCCTTCCACAGCTTCACCTCCCACACCTAACACATCATCGTGCAAGAAACCAGTTTCATACCCTGAGCTTCCTCTCCAATCACTGCGCAACTCGGTCGTACGTACCTGCGTGGACCGTCCGATGTGGACGGGGACTGCCCGCGCCGTGACGAGGTCCCCGACGGCGGCGCTGCGGAAGTGGTTGATGCTGAGCTGCACGCCGGCGACGCGGCGGTACCCGGACGCCATGTGCGCTCCCATGCTGGCCAGGCCCTCGGACACCAGGGCGGACACGCCGCCGTGGAGCACCCGGAAGGGCTGGCAGCAGCGCGCCGTGACGGGGAGCCTGCCGGCGACCAGCGAGGGTGACACGGTGTCGAGCTCGAACCCCATCGCGTGCAGCACCGGGTCCAGCTCCGCCGTGTCCGGCTTGGGATTCGCCATGCTGCCCGGCTGCTCAAGCTTGTACTGGTGCAGGTGCAGGGACGGTCGATGGGGGGTTGTTGGCATGGCAATCAGGGGTAGCTCGCGAACAGAGAGACAGCCAGAGCAGAGCGATACTACAAACAGCTAGTGTGTGGTTGGATCATCATATCCTAATTATACAAAAAATCTAAATCATGGAATCTGTCAGAGTAATAATTGTTATCTTTTGTTCTGAATCCGTGGGGCTAGCTAGCTCCATCAGCCAACCATGCACCACTGTCCTAGGTACTGCAAGGCCATAAGATTATTACCCCTTTAAATATTTTCTTAGTTATAAACCAGCAAGAGGACAACATCTTTATCATATTGGATATGCCTATGGCATAAGTATATGTTTCCTCATATACTAAATGTTTGGAATTCTAAACTACATGGTTCTATGACTACAAAAAAATCTTATATTAAGTAAACAATACATATTGAAAAAATATTTAGAACAAAATTAATTTGCTGTATAATATTAATTGCGATGTTTTAAAAAATGTCATGTCACCATTTTGTAACATAAAGCCGGTGCTAATTTTATTTATTTTTACTTCCTACCTACTATTCCCTACTCTTCAGTTTAGTGGATCTGCAACCTTGCTCAATGTATATGTTGGATGCAGTCACATGAATATGCCAACATATATTTCTCATAGTTTATAACTAATTTGTCACAAATTTGATATAGTGACATATATGCTGTGATTTTCTCCATTAAACCATTGATTCTCATTGGTCATGTTCTCTTATATTTCCTTTGTTTCCGTGTTTGTTTAGGGATGGACAACAATATGGTGCCATACCTTTCCGGAGATGGACTAAGACTAAGTTGGGAGCGGTATTTGTGGCCTACGTAGGATATTAGAGAAATGTAGTCCATACACTAATTCTATGCGAGAGGGACATATACTAACTTTCAGGCTAATTGTAAGGTAAAAAATATCCATCCTAAGTGCATGTGCACCTTTCTAGCTACATGTAGCTTCTCCCAAATGACTTTGTGAGAAATGTGGCTATGGAAATTTTGCTCTCAAAGATCTTATGGTCCCATTTCTAAGTGGATACCTCTGATGGCTTCGAAGATTCACAAGGTTACTCTAAACTTTAGAAATCTAATAATATGTGTATTCGTGAATGGTGAAAAGAAAGAACATAGGATGCAAAGAAAGAATAGTTTAACTCGGGAGTGATGACCCACAAGTATAGGGGGTGTATCGTAGTACTTTTGATAAATATGAGCGTCGATCCCAACGAGGAGCAGAAGGTGCTGAACAGTGGTATGGAGCAGGAAATCCCTGTGAATACTTAGCAAACGGATTTTTAGTTGTTTTCTGACAAGGCAACAAAACAAAGAGCAAGTAACAGAAGTAACGAACAAACGGAGCAAGTGGCCCAATCCTTCCTTAGCAAAGGACAAGCCGGTGGAAATACTTATAAGGACCAAACGTTCTCGAGGACACATGGAAATTCTGTCAAGTGCTTTCGCTTCAAATAGCTGAGTACTCTTCTTTGGTGTTTGTAATTGTTGTGTGGGTGAACCTGTGCTAACATACCGCCCTTCCTAGGACTAATACATACTTGTGATTAAACCCCCTGCAAACATTTGTAACTACAGGAAAGTAATTAAGATATAAATCTAACAACAGCCTTAAACTCTGAGATCCTATGCTCCCTTGTGCAAAGGTGTCCTAACGGGGGTTTAGGTTTCTGTCACTCCGGCAACCCCACGATTAGTAGCCAAATACACAGTGCATTCCCCTAGGCTCATAAATGGTGAAGTATCATGTAGTCGACGTTCACATGACACCACTAGAATAATAGCACCACAACTTAAATACTAAACCATTGAATAATAACTCATCACAGATTTACTACTAACAACATGACTTGTCCCATGTCCTCAAGAACACAACGAACTAATCACAAGACATCATATGGATCAAGATCAAAGATGGTATGATAATGGATAACAATCTAAACATAAACAATAATCCAATGGTTCCACTCACAAGCATCAACTACAATAGTAATCAACACCGGGAAAGTTTCCCCTGAGAACTAAAGCAATATCCAACACAATTGTTACATCGGGACGGAGTGGTGATGATGGTGTGGATGATGATAATCCCGATGAAGCCTAGCTTGATGATGGTGTTGATGGCGACGGTCTCCCCTCTCCGGGAAGGAATTCCCTCGGCATAAATCTGTCTACCGGAGAGATCTTTCTCTCTCGGTGTTTTCCGCCCCCAGAGGCGGCGGAAATCTATCTGTGGTCGCTCCCCGAGCCTTAGGGTTCCGAAGGGAAGATATATGCGAAGGGGCGGAGTCAGAGGCCGGGCAGGTGGGACACACCTGCCCTAGGTGCGGCCTCAGGTGGGCCCGCACCTAGGGGTGTGGGCCCCCTGCGGCTCCCCTTCGCTCCACCTTCTGGCTTCCTTCGTCCTCTAGTAAAATAATATGTTTCCATATTTTTCTGGTATTTTTCCGATCTTCGCGAAATTGCACCGAAACGCCTTCTTTTCCATCAGAATCTAGACTTCGGCAGTCCATCTTCCAAGAATCATCCAACATGCATAAACAGGTGAAAAGCCATAAGTAATACCTCATAGTAAGACAAATATCGATGAATAGAGGTAAATTATGATATAGAATGGTGATGCAAATTAGGCGTATCAACTCCCCCAAGCGTAGACTTCGCTTGTCCCCAAGCGAATACTGAGCCCAGTAAACATGTCCACAGGTTTATGGAGTGAAGTGTCGATAAAAGAATACGAACAAGAAGCATCACACTTACCATTGCACACTCATAGAAGAAAGCAACTCGCCATTATATAACTTAGCTTGCAACCAAGTACAACAGTCACAATAGAGATGCATAAAGATAAATCATAATTGGAATTGGCAAACTTGTTCTTGGTCAGAGAACACCTGGTAAACAGTTTCACAAAAGCTTTTTGTAGAAGTTTCAAAACAGGAGCACTCTTTGCTCAAAAAGTTTTTTCACAAGTGAAGGCTTTCAAAGTAATACTCAATACATAAGAGTTTTGTGCAAACAAGGAAAATAGAGAACATGATTGAATAAATCACTATATGAATGCTTGAAACACAACAACTCAAAAGCTTGCTGGAGATAGAGAGGAAGTAGGTTTACTGACTCAAACAGGTAACTGGGAGAAAGGTCCCTTCTTAGAGGGTAGCAGGGATTACAAGTCATAAAGAGCTTCCAAAAGATTATGGTACTTACTAGCTTTGAGCCCTCATTGCCCCTATCATAAGCATCTTGAGATGATTAAGGTTAGAGTGAACAAAGATGGAGTATATGCTTGACGAAATATAAGTTGGCAATCTCATATCCCTTGAATATGAGGGCCACTCCTCGTGCATACTCAAATTTGGGTCCAGGTAAGTTCTTGTCATTGTAAGTATTTGCATATGAGAACCGCCAACGGGGTACCCCTTGAACATGGTACAGGAGCTTTCCCATAACCAAAATGACAAGGCAAGCAGACAATGAGCATCTCAGCAATCTTTTATTTACTATGTGTATAGCTTTTTATTGAGGATGCTTCACAGATAACTCACTATGGTGATGATGCAAGTTTCCACCATGATTAAGCATGGCTTGGGCTAGCGGCCTAGGCATTTCTCTAACACAGAATACAGACTCCATGGACTTACAAGTTCCCTCTTTATTTCACACTGTTGACATCCATAGACAAAACAGCACGATATCAACTGTGTACAGAGTACAAGTGCAATGTTGAAAACGTTCCCCGTGGCAGCACGGTTCTGCTAATTCCAATGTATAGATGCAAGCATATACAACTTCGATGTTCACAATGGTTCAAGTCTATTAGGGCAAGGAAATAAAGTGTGCCATCAAGTTCGTGAGAGCTTTACTAACTAGTTTTCACATAACAAAATACTTTTTAATTTGAAAGGTAGATGAATCTTGAGAATTTGCTTGGAATAGCAAAAGCTACTAGGTAGATATGGTGGACACAAGTGGCAAAAGTTTTGGGTTTAAAGGATTTTGGAAACATGAGAAGTATGCCTTCTCAAAACAGGTTTTTGGCTAGTAAGGCTGGATAGCAAGCAAGAGAGTTGAAAGAAACAAGCAAACATACAAGTAATAAAGCCAAACATGCAATCTTCCTTGAAGACACAAAAGAATCTTAAATAAAGAATACTAATCTTATGAGCCAACAAGAAAGAAAACAAATGATATCAAATACCTGTAAGCTCTTTCTTTCTTTTTCTTTCAAACTAAAGCCACTGACCAGAACTCGGTTTGCCAAAACCAATTTAGATCCACTTGATGATCCCCAAAGTGGTGCCAATACTGAACAAAAAGATCCATCATATAATAGAGATTGCAAACTAAAATAAGAAGTGCAAAAAGTAAAAGATGAGACTTCTCATTAATATTCAGTAAAGGCACTCACGCCAAGGGATACATAGATAATCAACTAAAGGATAGGTACTTCCACATTCAAACCAAACTATAAGATAAGCTCTCTACCACATATATGAATCCACTAAAAAGTTAAAAGATAAAGATAATGGTGGTGATACCGCGACACTCCCCCAAGCTTGGGACAAGCCAAGGGGATGCCAAACCTGATGAAGAATTACTCCTTCGGTGGTGGTGGTGGTGTTCTCTTGATAAGCTCTTCAATAAGTTTCTTCAACTCCTCCATATCGAAGGGTAGAGTACGAATTAACTCCGAATTATGCTCAATGCAGCCCATGATCAACTTGGACCGAGGATCCCAGTCCTTGTTATTCTTTCTCCATTCTTCCAAATTAGAGAGTTTCTTCCCTGCACGGTTAGAACAAGGGGTACTAGGAGGAAGTGTGCACGGAGCGAGGATATGACGCGGAGTTCTCCCTCCTGTAGACATCCGTGCTGTCCTCCTAAGCTGGGTAGGTTGTTCCACCAAACCAATGCTTGCAACGGTAGCGCGGGTGTCCGGTTGCTTGTCCTCCTCCTTTGAAACTAGAGGTTCTTCTTCTCCGGACTTCTTTCCTTTATCGTCGGCGGAGGCCATGGCGCTCTAAACTTGAGAATATTTCCTGACAGAAACAGATCGAAATGAAAACACGATGAGAACACGATGCACGAACCTCGGGGAACCCGGAAGGTTATATATTATGAAGTTTCAATGCATAAGGAAGGTTTTGACACGGAAACAAAGCGGAGACGGAGTTCGAGGGGAGGAACACCCCCCTCAGGCGCGGCCAGGCTGGGCCCGCGCCTGGGGTGGGTTTGTCCACCCCGGGATCCGTTTCCTCTTCAGTTTCGTCTTGTAACTTCCCTTATGTATTAAAAGCATCAAAAATATAAAAAGATTGGGGTTTCACGAACCTTCTATTTTCACCTCTTTTACCTATTCAAACACGAACTTTGCAGATTCCTTTTCTCCTTCTCCTGAAAATTTCCTTCATACAAAACCCTTGCACAAACTCAATTACAACATTAGTATAAGCAAAAACAATAAACCTTTGATACACACTTCAACTGAAAACCCATCAAAACAAAAGCTTCTATAAGAGGCAAATGCAAATGAAGGCAGAAATCTGTCAAAACAGACCAGCAGGTAAAGATTGATTTTTTCGAAGACTTTATGTTGCTCAAATCAAAAAGTGCAGAACTGATGAAAGTTGGGTAACAACCTGGAGAACAAGCTCAGAAAAATGCATCTCCATACGAATTACTGATCTTCCTCACGGATTTTTACAAGGCAGCACAAAAATCTATCCCAGGACAGCCACTTTTCACAACTCCTCTACTTCACAAAAGTAGTTGAACTTGACACAAAAACCAAAACAAAAGGATAAGGAGAGGTTATTAAAGAGGTAATAACTTCCAAGACTCAACAAAACTCTTGGGTTATCTCCCAACAAGTACTTTTCTTTAATGCCTTTAAGTTAGGCTTGAAACTTCCAAAGATGCTCACATAGGATATATATATATATATATATATATATATATATATGGAGTGAAAAGAGCATCAAGAAGCAAATAACCAACACACTTGAGTCTAACCCACTTCCTATGCATGGGGGTATCATGAGAAAACGAATTGTTGAAACAAAAGGCCACAAACATAGGAAGACAAAACAGATGCAACTTCAAAGCTTTCAACATAAAACGGGGAAACTTAACATCATTGAGATGCATAAAACCATGTTTCCCTCTCTCATAATAACTTTCAGTAGCACTTTGAATAAAGTTGACAATATAACTGTCACTAGAAACAACTTTATCATCAGAATAAGCATACTTACAGTCATCAAAAAGAGGTCCAATGTCATAGACTGGATCAATAGAAGCAAGTTGTTCCATCCTGAAATCTTTATTAGGCAAGCTATTTTCACAAGGAGCTTTAGCAAATTTGGAAAAGTTAAACTCATAAGAATCTCCATCAAACTTAGTTAAAACTTTCTCCTTCTTATAATCAATAATAGCTCCACAAGTGTTTAAGAAAGGTCTACCAAAAATGATAGGACAATTTTTGCTAGCTGCTGAATTAAGAACTAGAAAATCAGCGGGATACTTAATCTTACCACAGAGAACCTCCACATCTCTTACAATGCCAATGGGGAAAATGGTCTCCTTGTTAGCAAGGTGAATAACCACATCAATGTCCTCAAGCTCACAAGGACCAATCTCATGCATAATTTCCCTGTAAAGCTCATAAGGAATAGCACTAGAACTAGCACCAATATCACATAAACCATAGTAGCAATGATCACCAATTTTAACAGAAATAATAGGAAAACTAGCTTTTCTAACCTTACCAGGATGAGAAATAATATTAGAAGCGTCTTCACAGAAGACAATGTGCTCATCCTCTATATTTCTAGTGATAGTGTCTTTCACAATAGCTACCACAGGTTCATCACTCAAATGCTTACCAGGCTCCACAATTTTCATTGTACCTTTGCTATTTGCACTAATAATCATAGAATACTCCTTTACCTTAGCTGGGAAAGGCATTTTCTCAACATGGGGTTCAGGCACAATATGATTAGTAGTACAAACTTGAGTACTTCTAACAGGAGCATGACTAACAACATTTTTAAAAGGAGCATGATACTTATTCCACTTCTTCTTGCGAATTTCAATGTAAGAGGCAAAGGCCTTAAAATAGCTAGCAATACTTTGGGAATCAAGACCAAACTCATTGCTAATATCATGGAAGCTATCAGTTCCCATAAAAGATTTAATGCATTCATAATCATAGTTTATACCCGACTTTCTTCCTTTGTCATTCTCCCAAGCTTCAGTGTTCTCTTGAATACGGTCTAGTAAATCTCATTTAGCTTCTTACTTCATACGTGTGAATGATCCAGCACAAGAAGCATCTAGTAAATCTTTATCATGAAGAGAAAGCCTAGCATAAAAGTTATTGAGAATAATATTGTTAGGGAGTTCATGAATAGGACATTTAAGCATTAGTAACTTCAATCTCCCCCAAGCTTGAGCTGTACTCTCTCCATCAAGAGGCCAAAAGTTATATATAAGATTTCTATCCTTATGAATCTCGCTGGGAGGATAAAATTTAGAGTAAAAGAGAGATGACATCTCCTCCCATTCCATGGATTGTCCATTCTTTAGCAGCTTATACCATTCTTCATCTCTCCCTTTGAAGGATATGGAGAGTAAATTTTTCTTCACCTGTTCAATTGTGATACCTGCACACTTAAACAACCCGCATAATTCATGGATAAAAAGCAAGTGATCACCAGGATGGACAGTTCCATCCCCAAAATAATAATTATCCATAACACGATTAACAATACTTGTAGGTATCTTAAAAGGATATATCTCTACAGGAGGTGGTTCATCTACTACCCTAGCAGTGGTAGTAGTTTTCCCAAATAGAAAACCAAGTGGGTTATCCATATTGGAAACAAAGTAACAAGCAGTAACAAAATCAATACTCATAGTGAAAGTTTCCCTTACCAGTTCTACTCTTCAATAGCGCTTCACTCTCTGGCAACGGCGCCAGAAAATAGCCTTGATGACCCACAAGTATAGGGGGTGTATCGTAGTACTTTCGATAAATAGGAGTGTCGATCCCAACAAGGAGAATAAGGTGCTGAACAGTGGTATGGAGCAGGAAATCCCTGTGAATACTTAGCAAACAGATTTTTAGTTGTTTTCTGACAAGGCAACAAAACAAAGAGCTAGTAACATATGTAACGAACAAATGGAGCAAGTGGCCCAATCCTTTCTTAGCAAAGGACAAGCAGGTGGAAATACTTATAATGACCAAACGTTCTCGAGGACACATGGGAATTCTGTCAAGTGCTTTCGCTTCAAATAGCTGAGTACTCTTCTTTGGTGTTTGTAAGTGTTGTGTGGGTGAACCTGTACTAACATACCGCCCTTCCTAGGACTAATACATACTTGTGATTAAACCCCCTGCAAACATTTGTAACTACATGAAAGTAATTAAGATATAAATCTAACAACAGCCTTAACTCTGAGATCCTATGCTCCCTTGTGCAAAGGTGTCCTAACAGGGGTTTAGGTTTCTGTCACTCCGGCAACCCCACGATTAGTAGCCAAATACACAGTGCATTCCCCTAGGCCCATAAATGGTGAAGTATCATGTAGTCGACGTTCACATGACACCACTAGAATAATAGCACCACAACTTAAATACTAAACCATTGAATAATAACTCATCACAGATTCACTACTAACAACATGACTTCTCCCATGTCCTCAAGAACACAACGAACTACTCACAAGACATCATATGGATCAAGATCAAAGATGGTATGATAATGGATAATAGTCTGAACATAAACAATAATCCAATAGTTCCACTCACAAGCATCAACTACAATAGTAATCAACACCGAAAAAGTTTACCCTAAAAACTAAAGCAATATCCAACACAATTGTTACAGCGGGACGGAGTGGTGATGATGTTGCTGGTGGAGATGATGGTGTGGATGATGATGATGATCCCGATGAAGCCTAGCTTCATGATGGTGTTGATGGCGATAGTCTCCCCTCTCCAGGAAGGAATTCCCCCGGTAGAATTCTGTCTGCCGGAGATCTTTCTCTCTCGGTGTTTTCTGCCCCCAGAGGCGGCGGAAATCTATCTGTGGTCGCTCCCCGAGCCTTAGGGTTTCAAAGGGAAGATATAGGCGAAGGGGCGGAGTCAGAGGCCGGGCAGGTGGGCCACACCTGCACCTTCCCTAGGCGCGGCCTCAGGTGGGTCCGCGCCTAGGGGGTGTGGGCCCCCTGCGGCCCCCCTTCGCTCCTCCTTCTGGCTTCCTTCGTGCTTTGGTAAAATAATATGTTTCTATATTTTTCTGGTATTTTTCTGATCTTCGCGAAATTGCACCGAAACGCCTTCTTTTCCGGCAGAATCCAGACTCCGGCAGTCCATCCTCCAAGAATCATCCAACATGCATAAACAGATGAAAAGCCATAATTAATACCTCATAATAAGACAAATATCGATAAATAGAGGTAAATTATGATATATAATGGTGATGCAAATTGGACGTATCAGGGAGTCAAGATGGAGCTCTAATTTTTCTTCAGAATATTTTTTCATCTTTTTTATCTATCAAATATGCTTTGCCCTGATGCTTTTCTAAGAGATGTGGCTATGGACATTGTGCACTCAGAGATCTCACTGTCCCATTTCTAGGTGGGTGTCTCTGATTGCTTCGAAAACTCTCAATGCTAGTCTAATAATTGGAGATTTTATTCCATGTGTATTCGTCACGCTGAAATGGAGGAAAATAGGATGTGATGAAAGAATTCTTGATTTCGAGGGACCATGACCGAGCTTTAATATTGGGAATTTTTTTACGCCTTCATTTCAGTTTTTTATCTATAAGATATTTTTAATAGATTAATAAGTTAGATTATTGTTAATAAAATAATATGTGCATTCGCACTTGAATAGAGATTTTTATAAAAATAATACAATTATGAAAATGCTTTATCTAATTAACTACTTTACTTTTGCGAAAATATATAATTCACTACTCGTAGTCTAGAAAATAATACTCCAATCTGAAGTATAGTCCATCCTCCAATTTTTTCCTACTCCATGTTCATTCATTTTCGCTATAATCCAATTTAGGTTTGTAGTTTAGCATCTGCTTGCCATGGTACGTGTGTGTAATTGTGTTAGAGAAATCTGTGTAATTCTTTTGAAAACGTCCATGTGTAACAGGTTGTCAAAATCACCAATGCGTGCTCCCATATACCGATCATAACTTGAAGAGGCTTTCCATATCCATGTCCCAGAAATACCGTATATGACCAGGAATCCTTTATTAACAGTGTTTGGGGATACGTCTGAGCATGCCAACAAAAATCATTTCTTTTTTGTTAGAGTCCGATAAAGTTATGTCCAAGCATGCTCCAAAAAAAAGACAATTGTTTGTTTGGAGGCTGCCAGGATACATCGGCATGCCCCTTGCCAAAAAAAAAACTTGAAAGGATCATTTTTTGTGTATGTCCTCTTTAACGTGTCATGGTTGAATTTGTGGATTAAACAGTTACGTTACTACTAATATCTTGTTAATCTAAACCACAAATTTTAGATCCAACGTTCATAATAATTTAGATGAGTGGCTCTATTCCACGTCCATATATTGCTTTTAGTATATAATAGATAATAGATTAGCTTTTATCACAAAAAATAATACACTGCAAACTCTAAGAATGAAGAGTTATTGTGCTATGCTAGGTGTAATATATTTTATTTCCATGCTGCAATACATTGTAAGCATGCACTCCGCTTTGTCACCACGCGTGTTCACCAATCCTTATGGTGTCCCCTTATTTTTATAACTAGATAATACCCCGTTGCTGCTGGAGTTAGAAATAAGTTTGTTGTGAACAAAATCAGAACACACGAAAAATCACACTTAAAGGTACAATAATAAGTGTGCAAATTTTGTTTTCAAGAAATGAGCATAACACAACTCTAAGAATCTGTTTATACAATGGAAAATAATAAAAAAGTATAAGTCCAACGCAACACCCCTGTGAAAAATTTGATCATCTCGTTTTCTTTGATCATAGCCTAGTGGCTAGAACGTAGTGGTGTCTCTTTGCTGTTGGTTCATGGACATAATAAGTCAACTGTTTTTATTCCGCGGATTCGGTTTGGTCCTCACACCTTTTATCTTAATTAAAAAGCTCTTTATCGGTGTGTTTTTCTTCTGTCGTTGTGCATTTAGAAGTTAAGTTGATTCACTACATGCACTATATGCTATAACCTGTGGAACATCTAGTCTGCTTCCATGCAGGTGAACAACGATGATCTAACAATGATGACTAAAACTTATTTATAAATTAACCGTGCTAAAAATAAATAATAAATATGTTTTCTTATTTGAACACAAAATACACAAATGAGCAAAGTTACAAAAAGTTACTGAAATGGTACTAATCATGGGACTGCTATGTTCTGTTAATAAAACATTGGAAGAGGGAAGCACCAGGTTGAATCATTCTATCAAAAAATAACCGCTGTTCCTGTACCAGGTTCAGAGCAAGCCATATGATCTCAGAGTTCGGAAGGTGCATTTGAGCTCCCTTAGATTTCAGGGATCTTCAGAAGAAAATTTGAAAGCATGTTCCTAAAAATATCAGGAACTTCTTTTATTTTTTGAAACTCTCCTGTATTCTTCCCCATGGACAATCGCGCCCTTCCTTTCTTACTACAAAGAAGCATGCATGAGAAAAGTAAGAAAATGAAACTACAGGTTGTGGGCTTTCTTCACGGGTACCTGATTATGTGAAAGCTAAGAAAAGTAAGAAAATGAAAGATGACTTAAATTATTTTGACTATCGTATCTATAAAACTGGTCTTTTGCTGAAGAAAAACATGCTTACATTAGACAGGCTTGTCAAATAACTTCAGCAAATGACAGTATACAGAAGTTTCAGCAGGTGAAGGATTCGAAGAAGGGTCTCATCTGGCGTGTAGAAAGCTTGACTTGCCACGAACAACAGAATATGAAGAGCATGTACTTCCTGGTGACGGACTCCTTGTGCCAACGAAACCAAAGTCAAAGGTACGACAGCCTCCGCGAGCATGAAAAATCGAAAGAGGATTAAGACCGTAAACCAGCCCGCTCGGCAAGCTCGTCTTGTGGACTGCTCAAGACCTCAACTGGTAAAGTAGGCATCTCATGTAGTCTGGCAGCATGGTGTTTGCTTCGTTGGTCGCAGATCGACTCTTCTAAGCATAAACAATTTCCTGGAATATTGCCTACCGATGCTGGTGTGGATCTCCACGTTGGAGATGGCAAAGTTCTGTTACTATATGGAGAAGACATATAGGAATAGATGACGGTGGCGCAAAGCAAGCTGATGAGAGAGCCAACTGAGGAGAGAAGATCTATGGATGGAGGAGGACAGATGAGCACAGATGATAAGATGCGTGGTGCCGTAGTGGTATATAGGACAACAATTAAGAGACGACGGCTGCTCGCCTGCCCTAATCATGCTCGGACCTTTCCTATCCTTGTCAGTTTATATCGAATAATAAAAGGCACTAATAAAGGTAGGTAGACTCAGGTCGTTTCATTTCGATAGAACTGTGGCGACCAAAGGCCCGGATGCACACATGGTGTAAGCAGAACGTGGGGTCAAGTAACAGCCAATAGAAAATTTGAAGTGACGTGGCTTGCTGTGAAGGCTAGAAAATATAGTCGTGGGGTTCCTATTTAGATATAGAAGATAGGAGGCCTAGGTCGATAGAGAGGGGCAAGAGATTTCTTGGATAGATCCTTCCCATAGAAGAAACATTTGTAATTATGATCATCATCTAGATAGTTGAGAGTTGCAGGACGTAGCCATCCACACATCGCGGACCTGAACCTGGATAAATCTCTCTGTGTGTGTGTGTGTGTGTGTGTGTTCGTCTAGCTCATCAAACGTTGCGCCCCTGATCGAACTAACAAAGGGGATCTCCATCCCCGATGTCGAAAATCAAGACACGACAGCTAGAAAAATGCCCTGCCATGGAGTTGTCGTGCTCGCAGCAGCAGGGGACCCTCGCCACCGTCAGAGTAGAGGGAGGCGCCGCCACCGTATCACTCGCCGGTGGTAGCCGCGGCCAGGGAGAGTCGCCAGAGGCAGGTTGGTTGCCAGCTCAGTTTTTGTTGCCGCCCGAGACGGCCGGAGGGAGCGACTCTCATGCCCTTTCCCCAAACACCAGTGGCGAAGATAGATGGTTGCTAAAGCCCGGGCAAAGCATCAACACATCTACATCGGTGAATTTATGTGCAAACTTTTTTCTATATAATTAGTCCAACTTTGCGACCCTTGACTTTGATAAAACTTTACGTCAGTAATATATACTAGCACAATACACATGCGTTGCTACGGGTTATCTACATTACTAGATCATAAAAGCGCGTGTTGCCGCGCCCGTTAATTTTTAGAGGAAAGAAATAGAAAATTCAAATGCCCTAAATTTTGTTCGCCGAAATACCATCTTCCTCGATACTCTCCTCTCGCCCTCACCTTCTCACTAACCAACATGTTAGGTGGTGTTGTTCCCAGCACACTGTTCCAACGCTCAGAGGACCTGATACTGACATGACTCTTCGGGATGAGCTCCCTGTTGCAGGGTAGAGCCACATCACATCTGTATCATGTGCCCCAAAGGAGTGGACTGATGGCTAGCCCCTCTGAAAGAACATGTGGGCCCCCATGTGTGGTTTTGGTAATTAATGACAATCTTTATGGACTAATGTGTGTATTAAGCTATACTTGTAGGATTTGTCCATTGGCATCACTTGGAGCATGTGGTGGCTTCAAGGTCGATGAAATGAGAAGAAGATGCATTGCGCAAGATCAAAATGAACCATCTATAGAAGATCTCATGTTTGATGCTTGCCATTCTCGGTGATCATGGATCGATGATGAGGAATTAAGAAAGGCGGTCCATCTTGAGAAGGGCAAGATCGTCTACATCGAGCTCAAGTGGAATGCTCAAGGCAAAGGTATAATCTTGATAGGTTTTCCCTTTTTCCGGTCTCATATTGTTAGTAGGAGACCAGGTTTAGGATAGATAACCGTACTATCAAGAGGGGCTCTCGAATGAGTAACTCGGTCACATCATTCGGAGAGAGCTCAAACCTTTGCATATGTGCATCATCATATTTGGTTGTTATTTGGTCTTATCCATGTGAGGATATAGAGCTTGTGGTAATCTCCATAACAAACTCTTGTTCATCAAAATCGGATCTTCCGTTTGTATCTTGTTGTGATTTTGATCTTGGCGGCTTTTCGGTTTCTCACCAAGTGAGGTATCTCACATTATTATACATGATACATTCTCACTTGGTGATAACCAATATTTTCACCTTTCATAGGGTAGCTCATGTCTTCCTTTTTCCAACCAATTAGAATCGGGTCGATCGGAGTTACCAATCAAAAGTTATAGAGGTTTGAATTTTCTTAGGTACTAAAATGCGGTAGCGCAGTAGGTTTTGGCAAGTTGCCAAATGCCACTGCCCTCCTAGGTACCAAAATGCGATAGTACCGCATTTTAGTACCTCGCACGGCAGAAGGTTTTTGACAAGTTTCCAAAAGCCACTGCCGGGCTAGGTACCAAAAAGCGGTAGTACTGCATTTTAGTACCTAGCGCGGAAGAAGGTTTTTTACTTCATCATTTGGATCTATCCTCCCTTGCTGGACTATAATGTTTCTTTGCATTATCTTGTAGAGGTTGTTGTCCTCTTTGAAACGATCCCAAGATCATCGAAATCGGAGTCCGGATGCAAAAAATTATGGTTGTTTTTGTTCTGTGATGACCGGTAGTACCGGACCAGGATCCGGTAGTACCGGACCAGGATCCGGTAGTACCGGTGTCCGGTAGTACCGCATTTTGGTACCGGGGAGCGCAGATAAAAATGCGTTTGGAGCCCCAGGAACCCCAGGAAATGTCCGGTAGTGCCGGGAAAGTCCGGTAGTACCAGGAAAAAGTCCGGTAGTACCGGGAATCGCGTTTTTGGGCTGCAACGGTTGGATTTTGGAGGGACCTATATAAGGCGCCTTCTTCCCCAATGGTTCCTCAACTATTCTTGCAAGTTTTCCCCTCCATTGTTGACCTTCTTGAGCTTGCTTCCTCTCAATCCCTCATATTATTGTTGCATATTCTTGAGGGATTTGAAAGAGGAGATCTAGATCTACAATCCCACCAATCAATCTCTCCTCTAAGTGAGGGGAACATGTTGGGATCTAGATCTTGGAGTCTTTTGTGGATTTCCTCCATTGTTCTTCCTCTCTTATTCCCCCATAAGCTTTTGTAGCTTTGGTGGAATTTGAGGGAGAAGGATTTGAGCACTTCTTGTGTCCTTGCCATTGCATTTGGTGCATCGGTTTGTGTTCTCCTCGGAGGATTTGGTTTGAGTTGCTCATTGGAGCTTGTCCCTCTTGGGTTCTTGGAACCCTAGACGGTTTTGTGGCCTTGGTGGCATTGTGGCCTTGGTGGCATTTGTTGAGGCCTTTTGTGGCGTTTGTTGGGAGCCTCCAACTAAGTTGTGGAGAAGTGCCCCAAACTTGTGAAAGGTTCTGGTTGCCACCGACAAGTGCACCGATAGTGGAAGCGTGGATCGATCCCGTTGGGGTGAGATTCACCGGAGAATAAGGGAGGCCTTTTGTGGTGTTGGTGGTTTGATACCACCCCCTCTCCAAACGAGACGTACTCCATGTTGGGAGGAACTCGGTAAAATATCGGTGTCCCCGCGTGCCTCGGTTATATCTATACCCGGGCTCTTTACTTATGCACTTTACATTGTGATAGCCTTCATGCTTGAAGTAATATATATCTAGCTATCACTTTGTTGCTTGTATTGCTTAGCATAAGTTGTTGGTGCACATAGGTGAACCTTAGTTGTTCTAGGTTGTGCTTAACAAAGTAAACACTAGTTTTATTCCACCTTTGTTGAGCCACTCTAGGAAAAAATTTAATCGCCTATTCACCCCCCCTTTAGGCGACATCCGTATCCTTTCAATTGGAATCAGAGCCCAGTCTCTCATTTTAGGCTTCACCGCCTTGAGAGTAAAGATGTCGGCTAGAGGATTAGTGCATAATGACATGTTCATATTCGATGGCACAAATTATGATATATGGAAAACTCGTATGCTTATTCATTTTTGGGACATGGACCCAAATTTGGAGCATATTGTAGATATAGGTTTTTCTCCTCCTATGGATTTTAAAAATCTATCTAGTGAGGACGAGAAAAACTTATATCTCGATGCTCAAGCTTATAATGTGCTTGTTAATGCTTTGAGCTATGTAGTTACCTCCTCAATCATTCCTTTTTGGAGCGCTCATGAGTTATGGACAAAACTTCAAGATAAATATGTTGTGTCCAATATTATTGAGGATGATTGTGTTGCTTCCACTTCCGGTCGAGATGAGTTCTCATCCTCTACCACTTCACCAACATGTGACTTTTCACAAGGTAATGATATGGTGAGTGGTAATAGAAATTGCAATTTGGATAGTGTGCTTACTATTTGTAATCCCTCAAATCTATCTAGTTGCAATGATCTATCTTTGGACTTTAACACTTCTAGCACTACCAACTTCTTACATGCTTGTGTTAATAGTCCTTGCATATCATGTAGAAATCACTTGAATAAGTCTCATGATGATATGCTTGTGTTGTCTTGTTGCCATGATAGAAATGCTTCCATTTCCTCTAGTGATTGTGTTGCTAACCATGTAGAGGAAACCGAAGATTCTATGGGCCAAGACATGGTTTTGAATGAAGCCACAAATGCAATCTCATCTTCACCTTCTTCCGGTACCCACCTATGCCTTATGGCTAGGAATTCTACGGTAACTCCTACTTTGGAACCCATTACCTCTTGTGATGAGGAGGATGTGGATAATGTGGAAGAAGAGCTTGATATTGATGATTTATATGAAAAGGGTGAGATTGTGCATTGTGCCCTTGTTAAAAAGGATATTGCTTGCTCTAACTTTGTTGAAGTCTTTGACTTTGCTACTAAGAGCAAAGAACATATTGATAAGTTAGAAACACAGATTGAGGTGGCAAATGATCTCAAATGTAAAAATGATGAGACTCAAGTTGCTTATGCTAAACTCCTTGAGGATTTTGAGCACCTCAAAAATGGATCTAGGGTCATAAAGGGTGAGCTCATCAAACTCACCGAGTCACATGAGCAACTTAAAGCCTCATATTAAAAAGATCTTGCCAAGTTTCCCTCACCTCTTGCTAACAATGATGATGCTTGTGCTACTAACTCTATTTCTTTTGAAGCATCTATTGTAAAGGAGAATGTTGAGCTAAAGGCTCAACTTGCTTTGCTAACTAGCAACTACGGGAAATTAGAAGAAAGCCATGTTAAGCTCTCAAGCTCGCATGAGGATCTCCTAGTCTCCCATGGTAGGCTAAAGTTGTCTCATGAGGCCATCATGTCAAAGGTAACATCTAGTGGGCCTCATGTGGACATTAGCACTATATCTACTTCAAATGTTATATTGCCATGTGCTAGTCCTTGTAATTCACCCTCTCACAACCATGCTATATCTCGTGATGAATTGCATTCCGTGCCTTGTTGCTCTAACAATGTAGCATCTACTTCCTCTAGTACTTTTATTGAAACTAACCATGTAGAGGAAATCAAATAGCTCAAGGATCAAGTAACTTCTTTGAAGAATGACTTGAAAAAGGGTCATCGAGGGAAGTCCGCACTCAACAAAATCTCGAGTGTGCAAAAATCCCCCAATGACAAGAGTGGGCTTGGATTCAACTCCAATGTCAAGAACAAGTCCACTATCAAGTTGAAGCACAAGGATAACAAGAAAAATGGCCAAGATCAAGTCAAGAATCCGGCCAACATTGTTTGCTTCAAGTGCAAGGAAGAAGGGCATCATGTCAAACATTGCCCATTAAAGAAGAAGTCCCTTGGCAAGAAGCAACAAGGGAAGCGGCCTTAAGCTCTACATATTGTTAGAGATGGGCCTCCTCCCAAGAAGACTCAAGCTCTTCCTTGTAACATCCCAAAAATACCAAACTTAGATCATCAACCACTAATCATCAAGATTAGGGTTAACAAAAACTTTTCTAAATAAATTCATGAATGCATGTATATGTGTATGCATGGATTTTGAATTTCTTTAAAAACCACCTTGTTTGTGTGATCCATTGCTTGTAAAATGTTTCTTAGGTGAAATAAACATCATCTAAAACATTTCCCACACTTTTCCTAAAGACAACTAAATCAAAACAAATATATTAAGTGAACGGTCATTTTGACCAATTTAACTCCCATGCCTACTTTGACTGTCTCAAACTTTCAGAACCTAACAGAAACTTTTCTGGATCTTTGCACCCCTTGAATGTACTCATAACAAAGTATCAAGGCCCACTTTGTGATCATCCAGAAACTTTCAAATGCATAGTTTAAATGACAATTCAAAATTGAATCTTCTTCATATGGGAAGATCCCACCTTTTCAAAAACCACTCAAACAAGCTCAACTTTCAAAACCCAAGCATCTGTAGACTCACCAGCACCAATCTAGCAAACCCACCAAAATTCATTTCAAAATTCAAAACTTGATTTCATGCGGCCATTTCATCAAACAGGTTGCAGACACAAATCAAACAAAACATCAAACACTATAGTGTGCAGTGTTTTGAGCCTAACTTGTTCCCTAGTTAGCTCACACATAACTCAGTAGATCATCTAGGAAGATTAGCCCAACACTAGCACCCCTGTGAGCTTGCCATTGCCATTAATGGTGAACAGCCGAGCACCCCAATGTCACCCCATTGTGGACAGCAGGCTAGAGGAAGAACTAGCCGTGCCAACCTTGTCTGGGAGGCAGCCCACCGTCCATCGCCACTCCCTGTCCCAGCCTCAAGCGTTGCCAAGCCCTGGACCACGCGCACAAGCCGCGCCCAGACCATGCCGAGCGTGCGCCAGAGCGCCACCCTCGACCAGCGTCCACAGACCGCGCGCCGCCCTCACCGCGCGCACACATGATCACCACCGACCTAGGAGACCGCCAGCCATCCCCGTTTGCCGCCCCGTGCCATACAGCCACCGCCCACCGTCGAAGACGCCGCCTCTGCCGCGCAGAGCACCGCCCGTTCCAGACCAAACCACACCGCCCCATGCCTCGCGACCATGTCGTTGAGCATCGCCAGGAGACACCGCACCGTCCCCTACCCTTGCCCATGCCTTTAGCCGCCTGTAATGTCGCCCCCGACGAGCTCACCGTGTGCCCCGACGGTCCCCTCGCTCGACTATAAATAGAGGCCACCCCCGCATGATTTCTTCACACCATCTCACTCCCCTCTCCTCACTGACCGTGCCACACCATTCTTAGAGCAAGGAGAGCACCACCTCGCCGGAATTTCATTGGAGCCTGCCGCTGCCGGAGAAGAAAGGAGCCAGCGATTGGAGCCGCCCCTGGAGCTGCGCGACCACCCCTGAGTTCGCCATCGTCGACTTCGTCGTTCGCCCGCCTCGCCGACCCTCGCCAGTACCCCGGTGAGCCCCCAGCACCCCTCACTGGCCGCGCTAGGTTTCGTTCTCGCCGGAGTTGTCTCGCGTCGATGATGACCCTCAGCCGTTGGATTAGAACTAGATCGAACGATCCACGTTGCCCCATACCGCTTCGCCCAGCCCCGTGTCACTGACTAGTGGGGACACCCACTTAAGCAGCCCGCAGGAGCACTGCGCTTAGCAGGCCGGCCCGTTAGAATTTCCCGCGCAGCCCAGCAATTCAAATTAAAACTTTTCTATTTCATTTCAAACACACTTCAGCACCCAACTTCAAAAATCAAACCAGGTCGATTCAGTGCACCAAATTAGATGAAACCAATTTTGTTGGAAAGGTCTGTGAATGCTTAATCCAAGCCCGTTGGATTCAAGTCATTTGGATCTGTAGATCACCCATAGCAAAAATAACAAGGCAGAAGCTTTTCTGCATTCAAACCTTTTTCAAATTTAAACCATAAAAGCTTTTGAGTTGATTCCAGCTCTCAAAAATCACATTTAACCATACCTTTCAGAATATATAAAAATATATAGGTTTACTTGCAGAAATAAAGTTCAAGTAATAAAAGAATGCTTCATAGGCATTTGTAGCCACTTTAATTAATTAAAATAAAAGGGTAAAACCTTATTAAATTGTGACACCACTTTAAGTCACATTCCCATGGACTACAATATGTGGTGATGACATGTGTCAACATGATCCCATGTTTAGTTTGGAGAATATTAAATCTTAAGTAATTTTCCAATGAGTAGAAATTACTTTTCTAAAAATAAAAAGATTTAAACCAAGCCTTAACCTTGTAATGTTAGAGATGATGCTAGATCATCTATAGGACCCTTGTGTGTGATGATTGCAAGTAGTTAAGTATTGTTTGGTGATTGTGTACCTCGTATTTATTCATAGACGCTAGTACCGACCAAGGATACGAGGAGGAAGAAGGATACTACGAAGAGGAAGCCGAGGAGAACTTCAATCACTGCTCTGCACAAGGCAAGCCCTACTAATCAATTTGACCTATGCAAGCTAAAACTTGAAAGACACTCTACTTTAGCAAGCTGATAATATACCTATGCAAGCTTATACTCATATTGATGCAAGCTAACCCTTGCAAGATACCCCACTGATGCCACAAACCCATACTTGTGATATGACTACTATATGCCTTAAGCATATGTGATCATACCCATTTGATAAACTAATCCTAGTTTTACTTGCAAGCTCTTACTTTAGTTCTTTATCAAAGCTTACTTAGAGTCTACCTAAGAGTTTGGTAGATACTAGACAGTTGTGCTGAAGGTTGCATAAAGAGTATTAAATTGGCCTAAGTTAGAAACCTTGATATCAGCCTCAGATATAAGGTTGGACTTAGTGAAACCCCACTAGTTACCACCCCTCATTAGTACTACCCCCACCTATAGATGCTAGTGCTAAGCATAAAACTTGATCAACTTTTAGATGGGAATACTTGGTGGAAAAATGGTTATGAAAACCTTAGAATGATGGATCATTCTATTGAAATGTTTTGGACATGTGTTTCCAAACACTTGATGATTCTGGTGATAAAAATGTTGAGGCATGAGCCTTAGCCCTTGATAAAACTGATGGTTGTCTGGATGCGATACCATTCCAATTTTAGCGTACAACCACAATACCCGAATATTGGGTAGGGCTTGACTGGAAACTTATATACCTTAGTATTAGTTCCCTCCCGGCCAAGGTCTGAGCTGAGGCTACCTTGTGAAGATTGTCCACCTGTGCAGTACCCAAGATGACAGTGGTCATGGTTGGGAGGCCAAACTCACAGGAGAGGTGCTTATACTAGGGCGTGTAATTGAAAGGTTAGGATTGATTATGCGCATACTGAGTATGGTGAATTCAGGATTTGTTCCTGACGGATGTATCGAATGTTGTGGTGAAAGTGTGCAATCTCTGCAGAGTGTCAAACTATTCGAATAGCCGCGTCCGCGGTTATGGACAGTTGGAGTGGCCATACTGTTCCCCCGTCAGACTTTTCAAAATGACTTGTGAAATGAATTGAGACTTTGACTTGACCACAACAGAGTTGTGACCTGAATTACAAGATCCCACTTAGGAGTTATAAAATTGTGACTAGCTTTGGAACTTAGTAGAGATAAACCTGGCTTTTTGCAAAACAACCTAGAGCCTAGTATCCTATTATCCAAAAACCCCTTTACTTGTTAGTATTAGTTTGCGAGTACTTAAAGAGTACTCATGGCTTTGTCCCTGGCTATTCCCATGGCCAGACTATGAAGAGGAGTACCTGGAAGATGGACCCCAGGAAGGTTACGACAACTAGGATCATCTCCCATCGTCAGCATTGCCTGTGACCTCGAAGATGGAGCTTCGCCTATGCTACCGTTATTATTACGTATTCCGCTGCTTGATGTTGTATTAAGAACCGGATCATGAGATCCCTATTTGTGTAAGAACTTATGTATCGTTTGTAATGGATGAAGTACTATGGTATCCAATTCTGTTATGTCTCGCAAAAATGGTAATCCTGGGATTGCGATGTATGGCATAATAGGCATCTAGGATTGAAAAATCCGGGTGTTGACAAGTTGGTATCAGAGCCATCCTGACCATAGGAGACCCTAGTTAGATTGGACGTTGACCCAAAAACTTAGTTTCAAAACCAAAGAATAAAAAAAATATTTACGAAAACTTATTCTCATTCTTACCTCTTTAATTCTTGAATAAAAATTCATGTTCCTCAAAAACTCTTGCAAAATACATAAAATTTTGACACACTTGATCACTCTGCTAATCTACTTATCCTCTATTTTTATAGATGGACGTGAAGTACAGGAAGTTTTACCAACTCGGGAATGGAGGAGACCTTATCTTTGAGAGGGATCTGGATCAGCTTTCGGAACTTCTGGAGCGTCCGCACCCCGAGTTCTTCGGAGCTCAGCTCAATGATCAAGGAGGAGAAGATCTGCAGTGGCTAATTGTTGCAAGTCTCCGAGGAAAGATTGAACCTCCCACTGCGGAGGGAATTCAGTTTACCTTAAGGGAAAACAACTGGCTCGATGGACTTGCCAGAGCAATGCAGGAAGCTCTTTCCCGTCTGTGTGGGAAGAGCATCAATCAGATCAAGGGTACTCGCTTTGAGTTTTCCCAAGGCGTGATGCAAATGGCCAACCACTGGAAGCCCCATACCACCCCGAGCTGAAGACTCAATTGGACCACCTTATCTTCATGATGTATGATCGTCAGCAGGAGTTGGACAACTGCCGTGACTATTGCAACCACAAGTCTGCCATCATCAAGACGAAGGACCAGACCATCACCATGCTAGCAAAGGATCGCAAGTCTCGCCGCCGTCAGCTCGACAAGAAGGAGCGCATTATTGCCCGTCTTCGCCACCGCATCTCATCTCTGGAAGAGACCATCCATGAGAGAGACATGTAGTTAGAGGAAAGGGAGAATGCCGGAGAGGATCTTCGTGGAGACCCTTACTCCTACCTCAGCGATGATGATGATTTTCTGGAGGATCAGGCCATGGACTTCTTCACCGATGAGGATGATTTCGCCTTCATCGATGATGCTGAAGATGATGAAGCCACAGACTCCAAGGAGTAGTAGCACTGAGCACTAGCGTAGTGAGTAGTAGTCGGTCCCACTATATCGTAGACTCCAGAATGGTTCTTAAAACCATCTGTTTTTCTTTGTTGTGGTGTGTGTTGTACTGTGTGCTATGACTGAATGAATGAAAAAGCAAGTTGCTAAAAAAACTGAGTCAAACCTTTAAAACTTTTCAAAAACCCAAAACCTTAGAAATTTCCCTCTTTTCTCATGATCTATATCACTCTTCAGATGCCACGTGGAGGAAGTGGTTCAGCCCCGTACCCGATGTTGCAGATCCTGCAAATGCTGACTTCAGACCGCGAAGCTGAAAGAGCGGAACGTCAAGCCAACCTATCCACTCTGCAACAGATAGCCCAGCTAGCCCACAACAACCAAGGCCACGGAAATCAGGACAACCATGGATCTAAGCTCAAGAATTTCCAGATTACCAACCCACCCGTTTTCACCAAGTCAGAAGAACCCCTAGACGCCGATGATTGGCTGCAAACCATGGAAAATAACTTAGAAGTAGCAGGAGTGGAAGCCAACGAGAAAGTCCTGTTCGCCACCCATTATCTAGCCGGAGATGCCAGGGCATGGTGGAACAGTGTTCGTGCCATGACCGGAGGCCAGATGATGACCTGGGAGGAATTCAAGGTCAAGTTTAGCAGAACCCATGTACCACCAGGTTTGATCAAGACAATGAGAGACGAGTTCAGAGAGCTGAAGCAAGGGAGGATGACTGTAGTGGAATACCATGACAAATTTTTGTCATTAGCTAGGTATGCCCCGGACGAGATAGACACTGAAGCCAAGAAGAAAGAAAGATTCCTGAATGGTCTGCATGATGAGATGCAGACAGTGTTAGTCAATATCCCCTTTGTTGATATTGAAGCCCTTGTCGACTCTGCTATCCAGATGGAAGGAAAGATCAACCAGGCCAATGAGAACCGCAAGCGTCGCATGATGCATCAACCAGGAACCCATCAGACCCCAAAGTATCGCCCCAACCCATCTCTAGGATTTGCCCCAAGAACCAACAGACCCCCTATGACCCGTCCAACCTATCCCAACCGTGGAAACCCTAGACCCGGAGGAAATCACAACAACCCCGGCAACTCTAGCAATTTCACCCGTGCCCCACCCAAGTTCAACACCAACAATGCTACCGCCAACCCCAACACTGCCCCGAGGACTGGAAGCAATGTTGTGCCTGTCGCAGCTAAGGACAAGTCACAAGTGACCTGTTATGACTGTGGAAATAAAGGCCACTATTCCAACGAGTGCCTCAACAAGAATAATGCTACAGCCCCCAACGCCAATGTCCCAGCTCAGCAGCAGCGTTGTGTCCAGCCAGGGAGAAGATTTACCCCAGGAAATTCACTCAACCGCAATGGCCGTCTTTTTCTCATGCATGTTGAAGAAGCTCAGGAAGCGCCAGACGTCGTGCTGGGTATGTTTTCTGTTAATTCAGTACTTGCAAGAGTGTTGTTTGATTCTGGTGCATCGCATTCATTTGTTACCGAAGAATTTGCCTGCACTAGTAAAATTCAACCAACCAAACTGAAGCATGTGATGATTGTACAAATTCCCGGATCAACCACCAAGGCTAGGCAAATTTGCAAGGCCGTCCCTATCCGAATCCATGGCATAGATTTTTATGCTAACCTAATAGTACTCGGAACTAAAGGTTTGGAAGTAGTACTAGGAATGGATTGGATGTCCAAACATAAAGGATTGATTGACTGTGCCAAGAAAGCAATCACCATGACCAGTACCGCCGGAATATCAGTCGAGCATATATCTGAAACCTTACCTCGCCAATTCAAGTGTAACAAGAGTCTAGCCCAACCTACCATTGACCAAGTTCGGATAGTCTGCGAATACCCCGATGTATTTCCAGATGTTTTGCCCGGTATGCCCCCAGATCGGGATATCGAGTTTATCATCGAACTAATCCCCGGAACAGGACCCATAGCCCAGAGACCCTATAGTATGAACCCGTCAGAACTAGAAGAACTGAAGAAGCAACTGGATTCCATGTTAGAAATCGGATTGATTCAACCAAGTGCGTCCCCATGGAGATCACCTGTCTTGTTTTTGGACAAGAAGGATGGAGGTAACCGTTTGTGTACGGATTATCGGAAGTTGAATGATGTCACCATCAAGAACAAGTACCCCTTGCCTAAGATAGAAGATTTGTTTGATCAGTTGACCGGTGCCCAGGTGTTTTCTAAGATTGATCTTAGGACTGGCTATCATCAACTCAAAATTCGTGCAGAGGATATTCCAAAGACTGCCTTTACCACCAGATATGGATTGTATGAGTATACAGTCATGTCTTTTGGATTAACCAATGCCCCCGCTTATTTCATGAATCTCATGAATAAGATTTTTATGGACTTCTTGGATAAGTTTGTTGTTGTTTTCATTGATGACATTCTGATTTATTCCAAATCAGAAGAAGAATATGAGCTACACCTAAGGACCATTCTTGGAACCCTTAGAGCGCATCAGCTGTATGCAAAGTTTAGCAAATGTGAATTCTGGTTACAAGAAGTAGGATTCCTCGGTCACATTGTATCAGCCGGAGGAATTGCCGTTGACCCTGCCAAAGTAAAATATGTAGAAGATTGGCAAGCCCCAACCACCCAAACCCAAGTTCGTGCTTTTCTCGGATTGGCGGGATATTACCGCAAATTCTTAGAAGGATTCTCGAGTATCGGCCGACCCATGACCCAATTGCTGAAGAAGGACAAGAAGTTTGAATGGACAGACAAGTGTGAAGAGAGTTTTCAAGAACTCAAGAGGAGATTGATTTCAGCCCCAATTTTGATCATGCCAGATATCATGAAGCCCTTCGATGTGTATTGTGACGCATCCAAGGTTGGTCTCAGATGTGTGCTAATGCAAGAAGGCAAAATTATATCTTATCTATCGCGACAATTGAAGCAACATGAACAAAATTACCCAACCCATGACCTCGAACTCGCAGCCGTAGTTCTAGCTGACGAGGTTTAATCTCGTCAATGCCCATTGTTATGGACTTGAGTTTTGGAGAAGATGGGGATGCTGGAGATCGTGGAACGGTTAACAGACAAGAAACCATGGGTCACGAGATTTACCCAGGTTCAGGCCCCCGGAGGGAAAACCCTACTCCTGCTTGTCTGCTCTTGATTACGACGGAACCGAAGGTTACAGGGTGCGCAGATTCGATCTGGCGTGGAGGTGTGTGCGAAAGTATGAGTCGAGAGATCTAGGACGTGCCCTCCTGGCCTTTATATAGACTTAGGCAGGTCCCGGGCATAGTCCTAGTCGGTTACAGGTTCTAGGGTTTTACCCCTTTGAATTTCCTATCTATGCTAGTCTTGCTCTCCAAGGATCCGAAGGCGTCATGGGCCTTGGCCACCCGAAAATCTTCATGGGCCAGCGTATATCTGCTGTGGGCCTTCCTTGGGCTGGACCAGGTATGCTGAAGTCACGTACCCGTAGGGTATAACCATGTTAGTAGCCCCCGAGTGATCAGTCGAATCGTAGATTCGGCTGAAGACTCTTCCATCTTTCGGGTGTAACTATGTATTAATAGTACATGTGTGTAGGGATTGTTGACGCGTGTGCCTGACTCACCCGACGGATCAGGGTCAGTTAACTGTCTTAGGACGAAACAACACGGTCTTCTTCAAGTTTGAGTCCCTCAACTCAGACCTGGAACATATGCTGGCGTAATTCGACTCAGGCCGCGGAGGACTTACAGGAGTGGAATTCCAGTGATTTTAATTAATGTACCCAACGCGTCCGTCGGGATTTTTCATCACGCCTGTTGACATGGATTTGTACTAGCAGAGCGCAGTCATGTACGTTGCCAGGCCGCCAGATGATATCTACAGGTCTTATCTTTGCGTCGCGGACGCAGCATCCGAACATTTGTCACCACGGAGGTGTTTCGGGTGGCCAAGGAGATTGTCGCTCACTCAGCGCTTGTTGGGGCAGAGATGCCAAAAAGTTTTTTGCGTGCTGATCCGAAAGATCGCAGTCGAAGAATTCATAGGGTGCGCGACCAGCGCTCCCTATGGGAGTAGCCCCCGAGTGTCTGTTCGAGTCGTAGACTCGAGCAGAGACTTTAGTTCAATCATTGTTCAGTTGTTAAGTCCGTAAGACTCAAAAAAATTCGGATGCTTAAAACCACCCTCCCTATGGGAGTAGCCCCCGAGTCCGTAGTGGAGTCGTAGACTCGACGTAGGACTCGAAGAAAATACTTTGTCGTTATTCATCCTCCGGGTGGCCAGCGCTCCTGATAGGAGTAGCCCCCGAGTATTTAGTCGAATCGAAGATTCGAGTGAGTACTCTTAGCTGTGGAGCCGAAGAATTGTAGCTGGTGCTAGTATAGCTTTTGATGACATCAGTGCTGACGATCGATGACCTCAAGCGTCTGCTACGCCAGAGATGACTTGACTGGACGAACGTGGGTCCCACTTGCTGACTTTGAATTGACCGGTCACGCACGGCGTGGAGATAATTACGGCGTCTCCTCGATTTCCGCGCGTAGTGGACGGCGTGGTAACGACGGTTCATTGTGATGTTGACACGTGTACGGTCAGATCTGCTGTTGGCGTTAGGTCTTCTGGATGGACGGCTGCCGTTCGTCGTCTTCGTTGTTATAATCATTGGGGGAAACCGTGGTTTGTTTTCACCGCACCAGTTCTTGTGTTCACTGCCTCCTTGTGCTCGAGCGATTCTTGCTTCACGCTGGGATTTCCTTCCACATTTCCGTCGTTCTTTCTACGTTTTCACCGCCGGCGCCGCCGTAGCGCAATGGGGAAACCAAAGAAATCTTCATCTACGGTTGGGACCAGCGCCGCCGGAGGAAAGAAGGGCACCGCCGCTACTCGCGTCACCGATGGTGGCTGGCGGCGATCAGAGACGCGGGAGAGCGGTCTCCGCAAGCTTCGCGAGCGGGGCCTGATCCCGCAAGATAGGGAGGCCGTCAAACTCCCCGGCAATGAGGTAATCCCCCGTCCCCCATCTGGGTATCGGGTTATGTTTCTCGCCTTCGTTTTGCGTGGGTTTTCTTTTCCGGTCCACGACTTCCTCCGTGGACTGCTCTTCTTCTATGGGATTCAGCTTCATCATCTGTCTCCCAATTCTCTTCTCCACATTGCGTGTTTTATCACTTTTTGCGAGTGCTGGCTTGCCATTGAGCCGCACTTTGTCCTCTTCCGGAAGCTCTATTCCGTGAAGAGGCAATCTGGTTCGGATGGTGTGTATCCCATTGGGGGTTTCATCATCTCCCTTAGTCCCAATCTGCTCTTCTTTTCCTTTTCCATGTCCGAATCTGTCCAGTACTGGCGGAGGCGATGGTTTTATATCCGCGACTCCGTAGTGCCGGGCAAGATTTTGGTCTTGTTCCCTTTGACCCCTCCCAAATGATTGAGCGAAAAAGGTCTTGGAAAAACCAAATCTTGGACGGTGAGGTGGCGGAGATAGAGGCCCTTTACAGTCGGGTGGAGGATCTCCAGCTGATTCCGGAGAAGGAGGTGAATGGCGTGGACATCATCCGGTCTTTTCTTGAGCGTCGGGTGCAACCTCTCCAAGCGAGGGCGCACCCGATGTTTCTATATTCTGGGCGCCGTGATCCAACGAGGGTTTCGGCTGAGAAAATGTCCGAGGGGGATCTTGACAGGGCCCTTCGCGCGCTGCTGAAGTTCAAAGCCGGAGAAGAAATCCCGGGGAAGTCACTAACTCCTCCATTTTCTTTGACGTTGGCCGTACCGCGGGTGTAGATTTTCGCACGTAGTGCTTTTTGTCGGCTGTGTTTTTATTTCCTTTGTTTGCTAACAAAGTTCCTTCTGATTTTGCAGAGCTTCAAAGTGCCGGGCATGGTACCGCCATTGCCTGAAAGGTATCCGAATGCCCCGGATAATGAAGTGGTTGATTCCGTGTCCGAGCTACCGTCGGCGCGATCTCCGGCGGAGGATGCCGACGAGTCGAGTGAGGACCATACGCGAAAACGGTCACGGAGCTCCAGCGAGTCTTCGGATGCCTCGACTCCTCCGACTCCCAGAAACCCTCTGGTCCTTGAGCGTCATAGTGACGGTCATGGAGGTTCTACTTCTCCCATTCCTGCCATTCCTGTGCGGGCTGTAGCGCCGCACCCGCCAGCAAAGCGGAAGAAGGAAGAGAAAAAGGAGGAGAAGAAAAGAAGGAAGAGAAGAGAGCCCGAAGGACTCCTCCTGTCTTTGACCTGAGCTCACTGGGCTCGTAAGTTTCTTGCTGTACTATTGTCCTTTTTCCTTCATGATTGTTGTGCTTGTGCTGATTGGTTCGTATGCAGACATTCCTCCCATGATTCCTCCAGTGGTGGTGCGCGGGAGATGATGGGGGAGTCGAAAATTGCGTCTCCTCCTCCTCAGACGGTGGAGACTTTGGGTGGCGCGCCTCCGGATCCTCCGTTGCAGGAGGTGCAGGTGGTTGCGCCTCAGAATTTCGCAGGTGGTCCTTCGGAGTCACCATCAGAGCATGTAAGTTTTTCTGCTTCATATCACGGGGGGAGCCCCCGAGTGTCTTCGTGTGCGAATTTTGTTTTAACTCCTTTGTGTTGGGCGTAGCCTCCAAGCCCTTTTCTTACTGCTATTTCTTTTTCTTCATCCTTTTGTGCAGGAGGCCAAGCGGCTGGTGCAGGAGCGCCTGGCGCTGGAGGCGAACCTTCGGCAGCTTCAAGGTATTTATCTGCCTTTTAATGCCTCTCTTATTTATCCTGGTCCTATTCTTTGACACTTGCTTGTCTTGAATGCAGAGGAGCATAACAATTCCCTCCGTGAGGTCGACGCTCTCAAAAAGAGCCTTGGTCAATCGGAGCAGAAGGCCGAAGCCACCGTTGGCGCGAAAGAACGCCTCGAGCTAGAGCTGACTAAGGCAGCCGAAGCGAAGGAGCGTCTGCAGCAGGAGGCCGCAGATCGTGAGGAGCAGCTGGCCACCGTTGCGGCTGCTCGTGAAAGAGAGGTGGCAGCGAAGCTCATGGATGCTGCCAAGGCTATTTCGGGTGAGTGCTAGTTTTGTACTTGTTTCTTTTTCTTCGGATCTTCTTCTGTGCTGCTTTTCTTCATGCTTTCCTTCTTATTTTTTGTCTTAGATGCCGCAGGCATCGAGTTCGACCGCGGTGCTCTAGAGCACGGGAGTGCTCTAGATGATGCCACTGTGGCGGTCGAAGACCGCTGCAGCACCGTCGTCAGCTCCCTTGCCAAGGCGAAAGAGGTCCTTGGTCGCTTCTACAAGGAGCTTGTACCAAAGGGCGTAGCCCTTGATGATGTGGATGCTCTGGCGAAGGCTCTGTCAGCCGAAGCGCCTGCGGTGTACAAGCGCAAGCAGAAGGGCATCGGCGCGTCCGTCGGGCTGGCGATGGCCTTGGCAGCTGGAGCGGAGCTGGATCTGCCCCAGATCACCTCTCGGATGTCGACGGCTGTGGATGGATCCGAGGTAGCCTTTGCTTCCTACTCTGCTCGCTGCAAGCGATATGGGCCCAAGCTCATTGATTTGCTGTCTGAGTATGCACTGCGGCAGCAGGGCGGGGCCAAAGCTAGGCAGTCTGGCTCCGAGGCGACTCAGGGTGCCGCATCTTAGGCGTTTGTAGACGTAGAGTAGTTTGTAGTCTATTTTTGTTATAAATATCCTGAAGAACACCATCCTTGTGCCACGTAGTGGCCTTATATGTTTAATGAATTCTTCTGAGTTGTGCTCTATCATTGTCTGAAATGTGTTTGTCCCTTTCTTTTTCTGCTGCTCTAGGTTCCTTCGGGTGCTGACCCTGTTGACGCCCCATCCGCAATGCCGTTGCGACCATCCTTGGATGATTCCTCGCAGCTCACTTTCCTTCGGGATCGTGTGCGTAGTCTGGAGAGGGAGTTGCTCGGGTTACGGGGTCATGCCGACGTTTGGAAGTCCAAAGCGGATCGTGGTGCAGCCAGAGAGGAGTATTTGATGGCGGAGCTGGTTCGGCTGTCCGAGCAGCTGCAATGTAAGTTGTTCTTTGGTTCGAGCTGTAGCTCGGTTCTTCGGATGAGCCTGCTGGCTTTACTCTTATTTTGTGTGCTTGTTGCAGGACATGGAGGCCGACGGCTTCTTCTGGATGGATCGCGATCGCGCCATGGCTCTGGCGACGGTGCAGGATCGTGTTCATCAAGTTTCGCGGGTGCTCCGCCAAGTGCAGACATCGCTTTCCACGGTGCTGCACGTCATGTTTCCTTTGGATGCCGTACCGACGACCCTTGCGGGTCTTCTGTCGAAGTTTCGGAACGTGAGCAATGTCAAGGAGTTGGTGCGGCAACAGCTCGTCGCAGGAGTGAAGGCTGCATTGTCTCTTGTGAGGCTGCACCGGCCTGACGTGGATTTGGCTGCTGTGGCCGCTGGGCCACCTCTTCGCCCTGATGGTGGTGAGTGGGACATGCGTCCGCATTACGCAGCTGTAAGGCAGTATGCCGAACAGGTCGTAAATTTGTTTGAGCAGCGTGCCCAGGTTATTCTTCAACATAGGTAGTACCTGTAAAAAGAGATAGATGTAAAATTTGTATATTTTGGCTGGGCGTGTTGTGCCCTTTGTTGTAAAGGTTTGTTTGTTGTGAGCACGCAGTGCTTTTGATTGAGTACGTGTCCTTTTCGTTTGCCTGACGTTGTCAGCTACTCAGGTGTACACGTTTGATCCTCAGTCGATGAAATCGTGAGGTGGGGGGAGCCCCCGAGTGCGTTTGTAGCATGTAGTAAAGTTGCAAAAGTAGTGAACTGAAGATTTGGGGCGAGACACTTAGCTTTATTTATATCGTAATGGAGGAGGTACATTGTTCGGCTGAATAGCCTTGGCTGAAAGCCTTATTGAAAGTAAAAGGGGGTAGGTTGCTACGGATAGAATCGTCGCAGGTGCGAGATATTCCATGGGTTGGAGTATGCGACTCCAGACTCCACGTGCTTGAGGCGATAGGCGCCACCTGGGATGACTTCGGTGATGACGTAGGGTCCTTCCCATGGTGACTCGAATTTATTCGGTCGCTTTTGCTTGAGTCGCAAGACGAGGTCTCCTTCGACGAAGGATCTTGGGCGCAGCCGGCGGCTGTGGTAGTTGCGGAGACTCTGCTGGTACACCGCTGATCGAGCTGCTGCTATATCTCGTGCTTCGTCGAGTGCATCGACAGCGTCTTCAAGTGCAATCGTGGATTGGGCTTCGCTGTAAGCGACGACCCGCGGGGCCTGGTGGCGTACTTCGGCTGGTAGCACGGCCTCGGCTCCGTGTACCATGAAAAACGGTGTGTAGCCGGTGGAGCTGTTTGGCGTAGTCCGTAAGCTCCACAGGACGGATGGTAGCTCTTTCGTCCAGTTTCCAGCTTTTTGTTCGAGTGAGCTCATGAGGCGCTTCTTGATGCCGGCGCCGATTAGGCCGTTGGCCTTTTCCACTTGCCCGTTCGTTTGCGGGTGTGCCACTAAGGCATACGTGATGTTAATCCCAAGGCCTTCGCAGAAGTCCTTGAATTCTTCGGAGATGAAGTTCTATCCGTTGTCGGTGATGATGCTGTGTGGTACGCCGAACCTGTAGACAATGGACTCGAAGAACTTGACGGCAGTTTTGCCTTTCTGGTTGGTGACCGGCATGGCCTCGATCCACTTGGTGAATTTGTCGACTGCAACCAGGAGGAAGACGTGTCCCCCTTTCGAGGATTTTGGCAGTTTGCCGATCATGTCGAGGCCCCATTGAGCGAAAGGCCAAGCTATAGGTATGGGCCTGAGCTCGGACCCAGGTGCGTGCGGTTTGTCGGCGAACCGTTGGCATCCGTTGCATCTTCGGACGATGTCCTTTGCGTCGCTCATGGCCGTTGGCCAGTAGAATCCTGCTCGTAGAGCTTTAGCGACAAGGGAGCGGCTGCCTGCGTGGTGGCCGCAGATGCCTTCATGGATGTCTTGGAGTATGGCCTTGCCGTCGTCGGTGGTGACGCACCGTTGAAGTACACCCGTGATGTTGCGCTTGTACAGCTCGCCGTTGATGATGGTGAAGGCTTTTGACCGGCGAGATATGCGTCGGGCGTCTGTTGGGCTGTCAGGCAATTCTCCGGTTATCAAGAACTGGAGGTATGGTCGCGTCCAAGCTTCGTCGATTGCCATGACCTGCATTAGGTTGACCATGGCTACCTCTGTGTCCAGCTTTTCGGGTCCTTCGTGTCCTTCGGGTAGCGTAGCTCCCGAGTGTTCTGCTTCTTCGGGTGATCCCTTGGGGAACTTTCGCTTGATGGATGGTACGCAGGTCTGTTCGAGGAACACTCCTGGTGGCACTTTTGCGCAAGTGGAGCCGATGTTGGCGAGTCTATCGGCTTCCTCGTTGCTCTCCCTTCCAACGTGCCGAAGTTCGCAGCCGTCGAATTTGCCTTCGAGTGCGTTGTAGAGCGCGCGGTATGCGATCATGTTTTCGGCGTGTGCGTCGCACTCATTCATCGTCTGCTGGACGACGAGGTTGGAGTCACCGTAGATGACCAGGCGCGTTGCGCCGCATATCTTTGCCATCCTCATGGCATGGATGAGGGCTTCATATTCGGCCTCGTTGTTGGAGGCTCTGAATTTCATCCGAAGAACGTACTTCATCTTGTCGCCTTGCGGGGAGGTCAGTATGACCCCTGCCCCTGCTCCGGCTTCGCGCTTGGAGCCGTCGAAGTGCATTGTCCATGACTGCGACATGTCTGGGGTGTCTGGCAGCTGCCGCTCCATCCAATGTACCAGGAAGTCCGGAAGGACTTGAGATTTAATTGCGTGTCGCTTCTCGTAGACGATGTCCAAGGGTGACAGTTCGATGCCCCACAGGGCCACCCGTCCTGTGGCCTCTAGATTATTCAGGATGCTGTTCAAGGGTGCCTCGTTGACGACCATCACTTGGTGCTCCTGGAAGTAATGGCTCAGTCGTCGAGCCGTCATGAACACGCCGTAGGCTAGCTTCTGGTAGTGAGGGTACCTCTGCTTTGTTGGTGTCAGTACCTCGCTGAGGGAGTAAATTGGGCGCTGGACCCCGTGGGTCTTGCCTTCTTCGGGTCGTTCGACCACGAGTACGGTGCTGACCACCTGGTGTGTGGCTGCTATGTACAGCAGCAGGGGCTCGCGCTCCTTTGGCGTGACCAAAACGGGCGAGGTGGAGAGGAGCCGCTTGAGGCTTTCGAATGCGTCGTTGGCTTCTGGTGTCCATTCGAACTTGTCTGCCTTGCGCAGCAGCTGGTAGAATGGTAGGGCCTTCTCGCCCATGCGGCTGATGAACCTGCTTAGTGCCGCTACTCGTCCTGCGAGCTGCTGGACGCCCTTGAGGTTTTTCGGCTTCTCCACCGTCATGATGGCTCTGATTTTCTTCGGGTTCGCCTCGATCCCTCGTTGAGAGATGAAGTACCCGAGCAGCTGACCTGATGGGACACCGAAGGCGCACTTTTCGGGATTGAACTTGATCCTGTAGCGATCAAGGTTTTCGAACATCTCGCGGAGATCGTCGATAAGTGTCCTTGCCTCCTTAGTTTTTATTACTATGTCGTCGACATAGACTTGGACATTGCGACCGATCTGGTCCTTGAGGCAGGCCTGCATGCATCGCTGGTACGTGGCACCCGCGTTCTTTAGCCCGAAGGGCATTGTGTTGTAACAGAATACTCCGAACGGTGTGATAAACGTTGTTTTCTCTTGATCTTCGACCTTGAGCCGAATCTGGTTATAGCCTGAGTAGGCGTCGAGGAAGTAGAGTTTCTCGCAACCTGCAGTCGAATCGATGATCTGGTCGATCCGTGGAAGAGGGAAGTGGTCCTTTGGGCAATGCTTATTTAGTGACGTGAAGTCCACGCACATCCGCAGGATGTCCGTGTCCTTCTTCGGGACCATCACCGTGTTTGCAAGCCACTCGCTTTTTTTATTTCCCTGATGAAGTCTGCAGCGAGTAGTCTATTGATTTCCTTGCCGATAGCTTCGGCTCGTGGCTCCGACAGTCTTCGGATGGACTGCTTGACTGGCTTGGTGTCTGGAAAGACATTGAGTGCATGCTCGGCGAATTCTCTGGGAACTCCTGGCATGTCCGCAGGACACCAGGCGAAGATTTCCCAGCGCTCACGGAGGAATTCGACGAGCGCGCCTTCCTATGCGGTACTGAGGTCATTGGCGATCAAGGCCGTCTTGGAGGCATCTGTCGGATGGAGCTATACTTTCTTGGTGTTGACGGTGGAGTTGAAGGACATGTCAGGTGCGTTCTGCCTTGTGACTAGGGGTACCCCATTGTCCGTTACTTCACGGAGCCTTACAAGCTCGTCTTGCATGCCGAAAGACTGGGAGATTTTGTTGAAATCCCTGTCACATTGGTCCGATCGGGTGAAGCTCCCGTGGACTGTGATGACGCCCCTTGGTCCTGGCATCTTGAGTAGTAGGTATGCGTAGTGCGGGACGGCCAGGAACCTTGCGAATGCTACACGCCCCAGGATGGCGTGGTATTGCGACGGCCAGTCCACCACTTCGAATTCTAGGCGCTCCTGCCGGAAGTTGTCCGGCTTCCCGAAGATAACGTCGAGCCCTATTTTGCCCAGGGGGAATATGCCCTTTCCTGGGACAATGCCGTGGAACGTTGTGTCTGATTGTTCCAGGCTGCATTGCGGGATCCGCATAGCTTCTAGAGTGCTTGCGAACATTAGATTTATGCCGCTGCCGCCGTCCATGAAGACGCGGCTCATCTCGAAGCCTCCGATCTGCGCCTCCAGCACCAGGGCAGCATGGCCTGGGCGAGGGATCTGGCAAGGGTGATCTGCGCGAGTGAATGTGATGCAGGATTCTGATCCGCTGAGGTACTCAGGGATTGCAGGCGGAGTTGCCACGGACAAGTTGATTTGTCGGGTGATTTTCTTCTGCACCCTGTTTGTGGGGCGTCCCTTCTGGATCATATTTAGTGCTCCCTTTGGTGGGGGGTATCCGACCCCGGCGTTGTTTTGCGCTGGTGCGACTGGTTGGTTTGGGCCTCCAATAGGTGGCGGTGGAGGAGCTCCGTGTGCTATTTCTCCTGGCGCGGGTGCGTTTCCGAACGCAGGGGTTGGGGCTTGTTACCTCATCTGCACCATGCTTTCGCTGAGTTTCTGGAACTCGCAGCAATCCTTGAGCATGTGACTGGCTTTCTTTTTGCCATCTTGTTTGTCGATGTAGAAGTGGATGGTGCATGGACCGAAAGTTTGTCGAATGCTGAGGGTCCGTTGTCGCGGTCGCGGCGTTGCCACGACTGTGCTGGTCGTCCGATGTCGCGGAAATTTCCTCCACGGTATCCTCCGCTGTTGCGGCTGTTGTCGTTGCGGCGGTCGGCGTAGCCAGCCGCGACCATGTCGGGTCCGTCGCGGTCTTCGTAGACACGCGATCTCCTCTTGCTGCGGCGTTCTCGCCTTCGGCCGTAGTCGTCCTCTTCATCTGATTGCGCTCGCTGGATGCAATCTTCGCCGTCTGCCCAACTGTTGGCAATTTCCATGAGGTGGTCGAGTGTCTTGGGCTTGACACGCCCAAGTTCCTCCTTGAAATCTTGGCGTTTGACGCCGTCTCTGAAGGTGTCGATGGCCCTCTCCTCGGAGATATGTGCTGCGGAGTTCTTGGTGGTAGACCAGCGTAATATGTACGAGCGAATAGATTCCCCCGTTCTCTGAGTGCAGGCTCGCAACTCTTCAATTGAGGCGGGCCTCTTGCTGGTGCCCTTGAAATTTCGGATGAAGTTGTAAGCTAGCTCCTCCCAACTTCGGATGGATCCTGATGATAGGCTGCTGAGCCAGACCCGCGCCGCGCCTGTCAGCTGCAGCTGGAGGCATTGCATGGCGGTTTCTTTGTTACCGCCATGCAGCTTGACGGATGACAGATGATCGCTGAGCCAGGATTTTGGATCTTGCGTGCCGTTGAACTTTGGAGTATCCGAAGGAAGCTTGAAATTGCGTGGCATCTGTGTTCGCCGAACAGATCTGCTGAAGCATCGAGCTCCACAGAGTTCTCCTTCATCTTCGTCCATCTCGGACTCGGACGAGCATGCGCGTTTGGCTCGTGCTTTGTCGATTTTGCGCTGTGTAAGCGCGTCTCTGGCGTTGTAGTCGCTTTTATGGCGATGCGAGCTCTTCTTCCTTCGAGGAAGGTCGTGCTCCTCCTCCTCTTCGGATGAAGGGGTGGGGCTCCGGTCGCGCCTGACCGGAGCTTTCTTCTTTGGCTCCGCAGGAGCGTCTTCGTGGAGCGCAGCTCCGACGAGTCCGAGTCCGGTGAGTGCGGACTTATGCATGGCTCTTTTCGGGTCCCCTTCCGGAGGTTGGTGGGCCGCGAGATACGCAGTGGCTGCCATGATCGCAGCTTGCGGTGTCTTCGGGATGATGTTGCCGTCGGCATCCATATCCATGAACGATGTGTGGAGATTTCGGGTCACATCACGGCGTTCCTTGGGATCCATGTTCTCCACCCGCGAGCGGTGCTTGTTTCCCTGGTTTCCGTTCGTGCTAGATCCGGGTGCCATGGCGGAGAGCACAGCTCGTCGCGCGCTGGACTCGGAGGCTGCTTGCTTGTGTTTGTCGAGCGTCTCCTGCATCTTGACTTGCTTCTTGTGCTCCTCGATGAGGAGGTAGTGGTACGCCATCAGTAGGTCACGTGGGGAGTCCACATGTAGGACTATGTCGCCTGCAACGGCACGGCGTGCCTGGACCCATCCTTCTTTGCTAAGTTGGATGGCGTGGCCGTTGTTTTCCCCTTCGGGTGGGAGGGACTGGCTTCTTCTGTTCCTGCCGTTTCCGCCGTTTCTATCCTGCGGGTTCGGGTTCGTGTTGGGCGGCGGGTTAGGCGTTTGTTGCTCCTGGATGACTGCGGCGCATTGGTAGCGCTCGTAGATCGGTTTGCTGCTGCCGCAGCTTTCAGATCCGGAACCGTAGGTCCCTTCATCCGAAGGCGGATCGCATAGATCGGAGTTGCAGCTGCTGCTGTTGTAGAACTCATCTGTCGATGGTGATGTGCGTAGCACGGGGTGTGGAGCCCACGAGGCGGGCCTGATTGATGGCACGAGCACCCGCTCAGGAAGGCGGAGTGTGCCAGTTTGTCCCACCTAGAAGCAGAAGCTCCCGAACAAAATTTCGAGTCCGTCGCCTACGGGCTCGAAATCCTTCATGGTGGCCGGCGAGTGGGCGGTGCAGTCGAAAGTGCCGAAGAGGAGGTGATTCTCCGTCGCCGCGGAGTTGTAGATCGATCGGGTTGGGACCGTCACGATCGCACAATCAGCAGCCCCGATTCCCACAGACGGCGCCAATTGACGAGGTTTAATCTCGTCAATGCCCATTGTTATGGACTTGGGTTTTGGAGAAGATGGGGATGCTGGAGATCGTGGCACGGTTAACAGAAAAGCAACCAGGGGACACGAGATTTACCCAGGTTCAGGCCCCCGGAGGGAAAACCCTACTCCTGCTTGTCTGCTCTTGATTACGGCGGAACCGAAGGTTACAGGGTGCGCAGATTCGATCTGGCGTGGAGGTGTGTGCGAAAGTATGAGTCGAGAGATCTAGGACGTGCCCTCCTGGCCTTTATATAGACTTAGGCAGGTCCCGGGCATAGTCCTAGTCGGTTACAGGTTCTAGGGTTTTACCCCTTTGAATTTCCTATCTATGCTAGTCTTGCTCTCCAAGGATCCAAAGGCGTCATGGGCCTTGGCCACCCGAAAATCTTCATGGGCCAGCGTATATCTGCCGTGGGCCTTCCTTGGGCTGGACCAGGTATGCTGAAGTCACGTACCCGTAGGGTATAACCATGTCACTAGCCCTGAAGACATGGAGACAATACCTGATGGGAAACCGTTGTGAGATTTATTCGGATCACAAGAGCCTAAAGTATATATTCACTCAGAAGGAGCTAAATATGAGGCAGAGAAGATGGATTGAGCTAATCAAGGATTACGACCTGGACATTCACTATCACCCTGGTAAAGCCAATGTGGTAGCCGATGCCCTTACCAGATTGCCGTGCCGCTTGAACTCCATGATTTTGAAGGAGCAACCAAGTTTGCACAAAGAGATGGAAGATTTTCGAATGGAATTAGTAAGTGAAGGATTTTTGGCTAGCATAGAACTTCAGCCGACTTTGATCAGTCAGATTAAAGAGGCGCAGAAAGGAAATGCTAGTGTCGACGGAATCAAACGTCGTATCGGTACACGCAAAGTACCCAGATTCACCAAGGATGAAGAAGGAGTTTTGTGGTACAAAGGACGCCTTTGTGTACCATCAGATTCTGAGTTAAAAGAAGTTATCTTGAAATAGGCTCATGATACTCTTTATTCTATCCATCCTGGAGGAACTAAGATGTATCAAGATTTGAAAGAGCAATTATGGTGGCATAAGATGAAGAGAGAAATCGGAAGCTATATCGCCAAGTGTGATATATGTCAGCGAGTCAAGGCCGGACATCAAAGACCTGCTGGATTGTTGCAACCTTTGCAAATTCCGGAATGGAAATGGGATTCTGTAGGAATGGACTTTATCACTGGACTACCTACTTCTAGTAGGGGAAATGACTCTATTTGGGTCATAGTGGACAGATTGTCCAAAGTCGCCCATTTCTTGCCCGTCAAAACCACCTATCAGAGTTCGAAGCTAGCAGAGTTGTACATCGCTAGAATCGTTAGTTTGCACGGAGTCCCCAAGAACATAGTATCGGATCGAGGAACTCAGTTTACCTCAAGATTCTGGAAGAAAGTCCAAGAAGGTTTAGGAACCCGCCTAGATTTCAGTACCGCTTATCACCCTCAGACCGATGGACAAACAGAGCGAGTAAATCAAATACTCGAAGATATGCTTAGAGCATGTGTGCTAGAATATGGATCCAAGTGGGAAGACTGTCTGCCGTTTGCAGAATTTTCATACAACAACAGTTACCAAGCCAGTTTGCAAATGGCCCCATTTGAATTCATGTACGAAAGAAAGTGTCGCACCCCTTTGAACTGGTCGGAAGTAGGAGAGAGTCAGATTTTCGGACCCGACATCCTACGAGAAGCTGAAGAGAAGGTTCACAAGATTCGTGAGCACCTCAAGACAGCCCAATCTCGACAAAAGAGTTACGCCGACAAGAGACGTCGAGACCTCGCCTTCAACATCGGAGATTTTGTTTATCTGAAAGTGTCGCCATTGAAGGGAATGCAGCGTTTCCAACTCAAAGGAAAGTTAGCCCCCAGATATATCGGACCTTTCAAAATTTTGAACCGTCGAGGAGAAGTATCGTATCAACTGGAACTACTTGAAGAGATGTCAGCTGTGCACAATGTGTTCCATATCTCGATACTTCGCAAGTGTCTCGAAGTCCCCGAGAAGACCGAAGTGTTCAAGAATATCGATCACCGGACCATAGAGATCAACGATGACCTAACCTATCCTGAAGTACCCATCCGCATTTTGGAAGAAGCTTTTCGAACTACCCGAACCCGAAGCATCACGTTGTTCAAGATTCAGTGGAGCAACCACACAGAAGAGGAAGCTACCTAGGAACGCGAAGATCACATCAGGACGGAGTTTCCAGATCTCTTCAAATCCTAGGTAATCTTTTCGTCCTTTTTCAAATCACGGGACGAGATTTTGTTTAAGGAGGAAAGGTTTGTAACATCCCAAAAATACCAAACTTAGATCATCAACCACTAATCATCAAGATTAGGGTTAACAAAAACTTTTCTAAATAAATTCATGAATGCATGTATATGTGTATGCATGGATTTTGAATTTCTTTAAACACCACCTTGTTTGTGTGATCCATTGCTTGTAAAATGTTTCTTAGGTGAAATAAACATCATCTAAAACATTTCCCACACTTTTCCTAAAGACAAGTAAATCAAAACAAATATATTAAGTGAATGGTCATTTTGACCAATTTAACTCCCATGCCTACTTTGGCTGTCTCAAACTTTCAGAACCTAACAGAAACTTTTCTGGATCTTTGCACCCCTTGAATGTACTCATAACAAAGTATCAAGGCCCACTTTGTGATCATCCAGAAACTTTCAAATGCATAGTTTAAATGACAATTCAAAATTGAATCTTCTTCATATGGGAAGATCCCACCTTTTCAAAAACCACTCAAACAAGCTCAACTTTCAAAACCCAAGCATCTGCAGACTCACCAGCACCAATCTAGCAAACCCACCAAAATTCATTTCAAAATTCAAAACTTGATTTCATGCGGCCATTTCATCAAACAGGTTGCAGACACAAATCAAACAAAACATCAAACACTATAGTGTGCAGTGTTTTGAGCCTAACTTGTTCCCTAGTTAGCTCACACACAACTCAGTAGATCATCTAGGAAGATTAGCCCAACACTAGCACTCCTGTGAGCTTGCCATTGCCATTAATGGTGAACAGCCGAGCACCCCAATGTCACCCCATTGTGGACAGCAGGCTAGAGGAAGAACTAGCCATGCCAACCTTGTCTGGGAGGCAGCCCACCGTCCACTGCCACTCCCTGTCCCAGCCTCAAGCGTTGCCAAGCCCTGGACCACGCGCACAAGCCGCGCCCAGACCATGCCGAGCGTGCGCCAGAGCGCCACCCTCGACCAGCGTCCACAGACCGCGCGCCGCCCTCACTGCGAGCACACATGATCACCACCGACCCCGGAGACCGCCAGACATCCCCGTTTGCCGCCCCGTGCCATACAGCCACCGCCCGTCGTCGAAGACGCCGCCTCTGCCGCGTAGAGCACCGCCCGTTCCAGACCAAACCACACCGCCCCATGCCTCGCGACCATGTCGTTGAGCATCTCCAGGAGACACCGCACCGTCCCCTACCCTTGCCCATGTCTTTAGCCGCCTGTAACGTCGCCCCCGACGAGCTCACCGTGCGCCCCGACGGTCCCCTCGCTCGAATATAAATAGAGGCCACCCCCGCACGATTTCTTCACACCATCTCACTCCCCTCTCCTCACTGACCGTGCCACACCATTCTCAGAGCAAGGCGAGCACCACCTCGCCAGAATCTCACTGGAGCCTGCCACTGCCGGAGAAGAAAGGAGCCAGCGATTGGAGCCGCCCCAGGAGCTGCCGCGACCACCCCTGAGTTCGCCGTCGTCGACTTCGTCGTTCGCCGCCTCGCCGACGCTCGCCAGTACCCCGGTGAGCCCCCAACACCCCTCACTGGCCGGGCTAGGTTTCGTTCTCGCCGGAGTTGTCTCGCGTCGACGATGACCCTTAGCCGTTGGATTAGAACTAGATCGAACGATCCACGTTGCCCCATACCGCTTCGCCCAGCCCCGTGTCACTGACTAGTGGGGACACCCACTTAAGCAGCCCGCGGGAGCACTGCGCTTAGCAGGCCGGCCCGTTAGAATTTCCCGCGCAGCCCAGCAATTCAAATTAAAACTTTTCTATTTCATTTCAAACACACTTCAGCACCCAACTTCAAAAATCAAACAAGATCGATTCAGTGCACCAAATTGGATGAAACCAATTTTGTTGTAAAGGTCTGTGAATGCTTAATCCAAGCCCGTTGGATTCAAGTCATTTGGATCTGTAGATCACCCATAGCAAAAATAACAAGGCAGAAGCTTTTCTGCATTCAAACCTTTTTCAAATTTAAACCATAAAAGCTTTTGAGTTGATTCCAACTCTCAAAAATCACATTTAACCATACCTTTCAGAATATATAAAAATATATAGGTTTACTTGCAGAAATAAAGTTCAAGTAATAAAAGAATGCTTCATAGGCATTTCTAGCCACTTTAATTAATTAAAATAAAAGGGTAAAACCTTATTAAATTGTGACACCACTTTAAATCACATTCCCATGGACTACAATATGTGGTGATGACATGTGTCAACATGATCCCATGTTTAGTTTGGAGAATATTAAATCTTAAGTAATTTTTCAATGAGTAAAAATTACTTTTCTAAAAATAAAAAGATTTAAACCAAGCCTTAACCTTGTAATGTTAGAGATGATGCTAGATCATCTATAGGACCCTTGTGTGTGATGATTGCAAGTAGTTAAGACTTTGACTTGACCACAACAGAGTTGTGACCTGAATTACAAGATCCCACTTAGGAGTTATAAAATTGTGACTAGCTTTGGAACTTAGTAGAGATAAACCTGGCTTTTTGCAAAAAAAAACCTAGAGCCTAGTATCCTATTATCCAAAAACCCCTTTACTTGTTAGTATTAGTTTGCGAGTACTTAAAGAGTACTCATGGCTTTGTCCCTGGCTATTCCCATGGCCAGACTATGAAGAGGAGTACCTGGAAGATGGACCCCAGGAAGGTTACGACAACTAGGATCATCTCCCATCGTCAGCATTGCCTGTGACCCCGAAGATGGAGCTTCGCCTACGCTACCGTTATTATTACGTATTCCGCTGCTTGATGTTGTATTAAGAACCGGATCATGAGATCCCTATTTGTGTAAGAACTTATGTATCGTTTGTAATGGATGAAGTACTATGGTATCCAATTCTGTTATGTCTCACAAAAATGGTAATCCTGGGATTGCGATGTATGGCATAACAGGCATCTAGGATTGAAAAATCCGGGTGTTGACATTCCTCAAGATGTTTCTTCATCCAAAAAGAAAGAGGACAAGAGTAGAACTTGCTACATATGCCGCGAGAAGGGGCACATTTCTTCCTCATGCACTATTGGTATCTCCTCATCCCATCCTATCTTGATTGATGATGCTTATTCACTTTGTAAGGATGAGGTTGGCAATGTGTTTGCCAAATTTTTTGGTGCTCAATGTGGTGTCAAGAAAAGAACCATTTGGGTTGCAAAGCCTATTGTGACTAACCTCTTAGTACCCAACTTGGTTGGGGACCAACAAGCCAAAACTTGATCAATCGGTGTGTTTTGGAGGGCATTGGAGACTTGGCTACATTATGAAGAATTTAGGGATATTCATCAATTATTATTGTCAAGCCAAGCCATTTGTATTATCATGATTATATTATATTTCCAATATTCCTCCTTGCGGTAACATATGCTTAACTCATTACATTGAAAGTTACTCGCCCCTTGTGCATGTGTTGGTTTTGTATCTTCCATGCTTTTGTACATGTTGTGCTTTCCACTTAATTATCTTGAGGTATCAAGTATATTTGTATATGATTAGGTGGCACACCATGTATGTGTGTTTCTTGTATTGGAGCCTTAATTGATTGTATTTGATATCTTATTTGGTTCTTGCGAGAGGTTAATGGATTATCCCATTTTGGGAGAGTGTTATGCTTGGGCATTCCACAATCCCAAAATTGTGTGTACATGAGGAATACCACCTAGTATTTATATTGGATTATTGTCTAGTCTCTATGTGGTATAAGTCTCATGAGAAATTTAAGTTTATAATGTCCATTAATTATCTCTATTTGTTTCATTTTGCCTCGTGTTGGTTTTATGGTAGTATCACATTATGGGGGAGTCATATGCTTAGTGCTTATTATAATCCTAGAAAATGTGAACATTCTAGGTTGTGTCACTTAAAATTGATATTGATGATTATCTAGCTCCTATGTGACACATGTGCTCATACAAGTTCCAATTTGCTTGAATGCCTTTATTGCTCATATTTTGGATCTTGTTTATGAGAGTGCTTCTTGGTATGTGTTTCCTCATATTTAGATATATATATCCGTATGGAAACCATTTGCTTCAAGTTACTCTAATCACTAGTGATTGTGTGACAATTGGAAGCTACCAAGAATCTTGTTCAAAGTATCATGCCTAATTCTTATATTTTGTTATATGCTTCTTGTTGTGACTATGATCTTGGATATCCATGCAAGCTACCTTGGGAAAATTATTCCCAATATTTCTTGTCCTTGGACAATGAGTACTATATTTATGGTAGAATTTATTGATCATATTCACTTTGGCCTTTGCTCAATCTTGTCCTATCTTTGGCCAAGTAAATATTTTGTGTGCTCCCATGTATTTCTTGCTACATTTGGATCCTTTTACTTTTCTTGGTATCCTCTTGTGTTTTATTTATTGTAAGTACTAGTGATGATGCCATGTGTGCATTTTTCATTCAAAAGGAAAATCCTATATAATGAACTATCCATGGGGGAGCTCTCCTATATTATTTAGAACACTCGTATTTATGCTTCTTTGTTTGATCCATATCGGGTTTTATGTGCTTGGAACCTCAATCTTTTAGTTTTGGTATTTGTGCCATTATGAGAAGTTTGGTTTCTTGTTGGAACCTTGCTATTTTTTGGAGTTGGTTTTGTCTCACTCCTTGTTTCATGATTTGACCATTTTAGAATGAGATAAATCCTTGTGCATTTTTATTTCTATCTATCTTTTTCTCTTTTGGCTTTAGCTTAGTTCATTTGTTGAACTTGTGACCTTTCATGTGTTGGATTGGTTCTTTGATACAATTTGGAAATCGTTTGTCATGTCACACTCTTATGTGTGCAATCTCGATTTACTTGGTGTTTTTTTGTTCAAATTGTATCTCTGTTTTGGTTCTTGAAAGCTTTATGCATGCATATTTACTATATGTTTACATTATGGCATGCTTGATTTCTTTGATCCAATATATAGGGGAAACTCCACCAAATCACATCAGCTAAGTTGTGCATGAAATTCAATTTCATATCAATATGCACATATTTATGTGGAGTCTCTCCTATGTATTGTAGTTGCACGAACTACATTGGACCCAATAAGTTTGGGGACCATTTTGTACTTAAATGTGTTTTAGGTACATTGGAGATAGATTGGATGGTAGTCTCTCAATTTTGAAGAAATGATGCATACATGAAAATTGGAGGCAAGCTATAGGATGTTCAACGAATTCATATCCTCTACATCCTACCAATTATATCTCGGTAACAAGTATCTCTTTCTCATGCTCATATATCTTGATTCCAACCGTTTGTCGGTTGCCTTCTAGCATGAATTTTTGTTATTGTATTTATTGTTGTATCTATATCCATGGTATTAAGAGAACTCTCTATTGTATATGTGTATAAGTTGAGATGAGTGCATATAATTGGGACTTACAAAATCATGCATGTGATCCATCAATTCAAAATATGTCAATCTAGCAATTTTATTGCCTATCTTTTCCTCAACTTCTCTCATGTGCAATAGTGAGATTTTGCTAGTTGTTTATTGCTTGTGTTATTTGTTGCCTTTCTCCATATATTCCAACTTTCTCCTTTTCCCTTGGTGATAGTTGTAATATATGTAGTGTGTTTGTGTTTGAAGTTCATTAATGTACAATAAGATATATTTGAGCCTTTGGCCATGCTTTGAAGCAAAAATCTTATTGATATATGTTATGACTTCATTTTTTGCCTTTTATGTGATTTCTTGTATGTATTCTTTATGTGTGCATATTTCTTTGTTGGCATATGTCTTTGTGATGTTTTTCACTTAGAGACATATACACATATGAGAAGATAATTTTAGTTAATTTTTAATCCTTGGATACCACCTTTCTATTCCTTTTGATTTTTTGGTGGCTTCCAAATTTAATTTCCTATGAGTGCTTGTTCCTCTTATTTGCATCTTTGGGCACTCATATTTATTCTCTCATGCCTTGTATTGTTAAATGAACTTGTATGAGTGAGGATTCCATGATTATGCACCTTGTTCCCAAATACAATTATAATAATTGGTGCATTATCTATGGGGAGCTCATCTAATTCATTTAATAATGCTCATTTGTATTCCCTCTCATTTATTGTGCCTTAAATGTTTATGTTGGAGTGAGGATTCCATATTTGTGCATTTTTGTATTTAATTACAATGATTCTAAAGTGAGCACAAATCTTGGGGAGCTTCTCTATTTTATTTAAGCATTTATTTGATCTTTCATTTGTTGTGTTTTAAATGCTTATGGGGGAGCGAGGATTCCATATTTGTGCATTATGTATTCCAATGCATTTATTATTGGGGAGCTTCTCTATTTGTTATTTAAAACACTCTTTTGCTCATATCATAATATCTTGTTGTTTCCTTTTGGACTCATTTGTTGTTTTCAATTGGTTTGTCGGACCTTGTAATTGCTTGCATCATTTGTTGATGCCTCTTCTTTTTTTATTTCTTTTGGCAATCTTTGGGTCCTCGATATAGTCCTACTTCCTCCCAAGTATTCATTATTGGATATGTGCGAATGCACACCTTTGGAGGATTTATCACTATATTGGCCTTCTAGAACTTGTCACCCATTTCGGCAATCGATGCCAATGGGGGAGAAATTTTAGAGGGTTTAAGGGAAATGGTTTATGCTTTGAGTTTGTTCTTAAGCATTTTCCTTTCATGCTCTTGCATCTTTGTTGTTGCTTAGCATGTGGTATATATAGAGGAAACTCCACCAATGATAATGATTGGCAATATATGCAATGAAAATTCAAGTTCATCACACATGCATATTATTGTGGGGGAGTTTGCTCTATATATGGTGGTGGTACCAATATCACATACTTATGTAGTACTTGATACTGGTGTTACCATTTTACTCATTAATATTCCTTATATAAACCCTCTTAAAGGTATTGTCATCAATTACCAAAATGGGGGAGATTGAAAGAACATGTGGGCCCCCATGTGTGGTTTTGGTAATTAATGACAATCTTTATGGACTAATGTGTGTATTAAGTTATACTTGTAGGATTTGTCCATTGGAATCACTTGGAGCATATGGTGGCTTCAAGGTCGATGAAATGAGAAGAAGATGCATTGCGCAAGCTCAAAATGCACCATCTATAGAAGATCTCATGTTTGATGCTTGCCATTCTCGGTGATCATGGATCGATGATGAGGAATTAAGAAAGGTGTTCCATCTTGAGAAGGGCAAGATCGTCTACATCGAGCTCAAGGGGAATGCTCAAGGCAAAGGTATAATCTTGATAAGTTTTCCCTTTTGCCGGTCTCATATTGTTAGTAGGAGACCGGGTTTAGGATAGATAACCGTACTATCAAGAGGGGCTGTCGAATGAGTAACTTGGTCACATCGTTCGGAGAGAGCTCAAACCTTTGCATATTTGCATCATCATATTTGGTTGTTATTTGGTCTTATCCATGTGAGGATATAGAGCTTGTGGTAATCTCCATAACAAGCTCTTATTCATCAAAATCGGATCTTCCGTTTGTATCTTGTTGCGATTTTGATCTTGGCGGCTTTTCGGTTTCTCACCAAGTGAGGTATTTCAGATTATTATACATGATACATTCTCACTTGGTGATAACCAATATTTTCACCTTTCATAGGGTAGCTCATGTCGTCCTTTTTCCAACGCAATTGGAATCGGGTCGATCGGAGTTACCAATCAAAAGTTATAGAGGTTTGAATTTTCCTAGGTACGTACCTAGCGCGGCAGTAGGTTTTGGCAAGTTGCCAAATTCCACTACCCTCCTAGGTACCAAAATGCGGCAGTACCGCATTTTAGTACCTAGCATGGCAGAAGGTTTTTGACAAGTTTCCAAAAGCCACTGCCGGGCTAGGTACCAAAAAGCGGTAGTACCGCATTTTAGTACCTAGCACGGTAGAAGGTTTTTACTTCGTCATTTGGATCTATCCTCCCTTTCTGTACTATGATGTTTCTTTGCATGATCTTGTAGAGGTTGTTGTCCTCTTCGAAACAAGCCCAAGATCATCGAAATCGGAGTCCGGATGCAAAAGTTATGGTTGTTTTCGTTCTGTGATGACCGGTAGTACCGGACCAGGATCCGGTAGTACCGGTGTCCGATAGTACCGCATTTTGGTACCGGGGAGCGCAGAGAAAAATGCGTTTGGAGCCCCAGGAACCCCAGGAAATGTCCGGTAGTGCCGGGAAAGTCCGGTAGTACTGGGAAAAAGTCCGGTAGTACCGGGAATCGCGTTTTTTGGCTGGAACGGTTGGATTTTGGAGGGACCTATATAAGGGGCCTTCTTCCCCAATGGTTCCTCAACTATTCTTGCAAGTTTTCCCCTCCATTGTTGACCTTCTTGAGCTTGCTTCCTCTCAATCCCTCCTATGATTCTTGCATATTCTTGATGGATTTGAAAGAGGAGATCTAGATCTACAATCCCACCAATCAATCTCTCCTCTAAGTGAGGGAAACATATTGGGATCTAGATCTTGGAGTCTTTTGTGGATTTCCTCTATTGTTCTTCCTCTCTTATTTCCTCATAAGCTTTTGTAGCTTTGGTGGAATTTGGGAGAGAAGGATTTGAGCACTTCTTGTGTCCTTGCCATTGCATTTGGTGCATCGGTTTGTGTTCTCCTCGGAGGATTTGGTTTGAGTTGCTCATTGGAGATTGTCCCTCTTGGGTTCTTGGAACCCTAAACGGTTTTGTGGCCTTGGTGGCATTTGTTGAGGCCTTTTGTGGCGTTTGTTGGGAGCCTCCAATTAAGTTGTGGAGAAGTGCCCCAAACTTGTGAGAGATTCCGGTTGCCACCGACAAGTGCACCGATAGTGGAAGCGTGGATCGATCCCATTGGGGTGAGATTCACCGGAGAATAAGGGAGGCCTTTTGTGACGTTGGTGGTTTGATACCACCCCCTCTCCAAACGAGATGTACTCCATGTTGGGAGAAACTCGGTAAAATATCGGTGTCCCCGCGTGCCTCGGTTATCTCTATACCCGAGCTCTTTACTTATACACTTTACATTGTGATAGCCTTCGTGCTTGAAGTAATATATATCTAGCTATCACTTTGTTGCTTGTATTGCTTAGCATAAGTTGTTGGTGCACATAGGTGAACCTTAGTTGTTCTAGGTTGTGCTTAACAAAATAAACACTAGTTTTATTCCACCTTTGTTGAGCCACTCTAGGAAAAGTTTTAATCGCCTATTCACCCCCCCCCTCTAGGCGACATCCGTATCCTTTCACCCTCACCAAGCGGAAGAATCCGCCTTAGTTGTATCAAAACACAAACTTTTTCTCTCTCCTTTTGTTTGAGCATTTAGAATAATTTGAAGTTTGTTTTCCGAGTTGTAGGGTATAACCACTAAAAGAATCAATATATTAAGAACTCCATTCCTTATCCTCATCATTGGTTCTAGAGGCCAACGGTCCAGAGTTTCTCACAATTTTGTTGAGACAGCATCAGTTTGCAGCGATATGGATTAAGAAGAGATAGTGTTGTGATAACGGATGCCAAAACCAAATAATGCTATTCAAAAGTTGTTTTGTTCATCGTTTTTGTGTTCTAGTCCTGAAATTTGCTTTCACTATTCCTCGTATACAAATTAAAAAAGAGAAACTATATCCAAGTTATATAGAATAGTATTAGTATTGGTTGAGGTCAATCTCTTCTATGACCATAACATGGATTGTTGAATATTTTCTCAAATTACCATATTTAGATATTACTTTCATCAAGGCAAGGACTTCCTCAAGGGTAATTCATTCTCTAGACTAAGATGCCAGAATAGAAGCACTGAGCCAAGAATGAGATTATAAAGAGGTCAGAGATTGGCTTCAAAATTACTACTTCACGTCAATCGAGAAACTTTCATCTCATTCTAACAAATTTACTTCAGCTTTAGATTGCGTATATCTACTTGCATCAATACAAAATTGTCCGGCTGATTTTCCGTTCAATACAGATCAGCAGTTAGAGCTCCAACTCCAGATAGGTTAGTTGTATAAGAAGAGGCAGGGACGATATTCAGTTTTTCAGCACTAAGAGTGGCAAGAATATGGACACGAGCTTCAGTACTGTTACATATCTGCAACTAACTCATTGGAATTTAAGAAAAAATATACTCCCTTAATATTCAAATAAGATGCCAAAATACAATAGGGAAATAGTTTCAGCGGAACCAAAAGGAAAGTGTCAGGTTGCTCCAAAATCAGCTTGGCGTCTATTTCTAGTCCTTTACATTAGAGAACAAAAAAAGACGCATGGATGGGGAGATCAATATCAACTGGATAGATTTTTTTTGAGAGAATCAATTGGATAAATTTGGACAAGATGAACCTGGTTTTTAACCAAGACAAACTTCTCTTGTCCAGTTTAATTGACTTATTCATATTAGCAAAAACCTTATAGATTAATCCATAGAAGGGAGATGCATTACAAGACCATATTATAAGGACATACTATGGAGGATCAACTCTAGAAACACAAGGCACCAAAAAAATGACTCCACCTTGATAGGCTGCTAAGGAGTTGCAAAGAGCATGTATGTTTATTTCCCATAGCATCTAGTTTCTTCAGCTTGCCATTCTTCTGAAAATAAGTATCCCATAATAGAATTATGTCGCTCATTCTCTTATTTCCTAAAAAAGAGTTTAGTGGGGGCACATATTGTTGCCTTCGTTGTAGCCTCTCCGTTATGGATGCTCCAGGAAGCAAGAAATGGAAGATGCAAGAGAGAAGAGCAAAAGTCCATGTGTAGTGTAGAAACACTTGTTAGCATAGAGAAAAAATGATCTATAACTATGTAGCATCGCTGTAAGAATAAAACTCCAATGAAAATTGCAGTTGATAGATGCTAACATGATTAGCAAAAAATAGACAGAGTCTCTTCTCTCTAATGCATGAATCAAGCGCTCGCCCAATCTGTCTATGCTGGACGGCTCGCTGTGGTTGTGCTGCTTTGTCCCACATGGACTTGCCTCTGCTTGTTCAACCGCATGTTCTACTACCTTAAAACTTTGCCTGCAGAGCAGCATTATAACAAAACAAGAAAAACTAATTAATCAGCTACAACCCAGTGTGCAAGAGCCTCCAATGGCAGATCAATTCTTCTTTTGCGGAAAATAGCGGATTAATTTGATACTTCATACACGTACCTGGCTTGTTGGAGTCGAGGAGATCGATCTTGGCGAAGGCGCCCTCGTGCTTCTTCCTCAATCTGGTCGAGGATCTCGATGGGCCATGGTGGCGTGCTCCTTGAGCAGTGAGCACCGGTCACTCGGTCAGAGCATCTGATCCATCTGCCCCTATTCTCCCGCAGCTTATCTACTATTCTATCGTAGGCCAAGCTCCATACCCAACACATCTCCCATGAACTGATGCAGCCTCCCCCTAAATAAGTAAGGAAGAGAAGAGGGGCTAGCCAGAAACTGCCGTCCATTACTGTCGGTGGGTGAGGAAACGGAAGGCCTTCTGCGGCATTAAGCACGAAGAAGAAGCGGCGGCGCCACCGTGTCCTTCCGTAGGCCGTCTGTCCGCCTTCCCAGATAGGCCAAACCCATCGCTGCTCCGCCTTTCCTTACGGACCAGGCTCCTCTATCCATCCGTGGCCCACAGGAGCCCAGTGCACGAGAAGGAACAGAAAACAACCTGCGGAGCAGAAGCCCTTTTGACGTTTGCCGGCCAGCTCGTGCAAGATGACGTAGCAAACGAGGCCCATTTGACGGTGCAGAACAAAGGATCTGGTGCGTCCATGCTCCTAATCTGGATGACTCAGGACGCAAATCGCTGTGGTGCCTCCTAGCTAATCAAGTTTTACTGTTTCTTAATAATAAATATGTAACTCTCGTCTATGCAGAAACCATTTCTATAGGTTGTCTACCTAGCAAATATGTTACTCTCATCCATATGGTGACCCACGAAACCCAGCGGTGACTGGTAATGTCGTAGCGCTCGTGACTATCTACACGTGGCACCCTTGTATCTCGGCAAATATTGAATGTTAGTGGTTCCTTCATGGTTGTCGTGATCTCGATCGATCTAGCAGTGGTGGATACTGTTGTTTGACATGGTGAGACCACACCAGAGAGGTCTATTATATATAGGGTGTGTTTGGATCATTGATGAAAATAATCGCTAATCTGGTAAAGCTAGCCTTGCCCTTGCTCGGGTGAGCATCCACAGCTATAGTTCAGCTAGGGCTTTGCTGGCACGATATGAAATAGCGTCAGAGGAGACTGTTCTAGCAATGCCTAGGGTATTCGCCTCTTAATGTAAGAGGCAATGTATACACTTTTTTTTGGCGAAGACAATATAGAGGAGTAGATCGGATGAGTTCATGTTGGACATAGTTTTCTACTCTACTATATCTAGCATGTCCTGTACGTGGCTTTCTTTGCTTCTCAATTTGTGCAGCCTATTCCAACCCAGCCGATGTAGGTTTCGCCAAAACTCCGTCCGTCTGTGCTATACCAAAGGTACATATACACTAACCAGCTGTAAAGTATCCCCTCTGTTTACTAATGTATACCATCACGACATCAAATTAAATTGAAGCACTCCCCATTCCTCGACAGCAACTGCATTGCCATAGATTTACTGCATCAACTGAACTTTCAGGCATAAAACTATTAATATGATTGACACGGATAATAAATTTGTTTGTTAATAAGTTCTACTCCAAGAACTTTGTCAGTTGTTAGAAAGCTCACGTCACGTTAAGTGTAAGCAGTCAACAAGCACGTACACAGACAGAGTGACAGCTTCTCAACTTCATCCTTGTGACGACTAGGATCTGAAATCTGTACACATCGTACTCAAAGTATCTAATTGTTGGCATCTTATGCATGCGGGGGATTGCACCGCGGTCATAAACTCTGGCAATTTCACATTGTGTCATTCTAAAAATTTCTGATTTGACAAGTTCACGTCAGTTTAAAATGAAGCAATCGGCGTGAGCGGCTCTAGCATGCAGAAGCCCTCATGATGTTGCTGCTGCTGACCAGCTTTATGCATTGCAAAGTGTGATTGGGTGGACTGAAAAACAAGTAAAAAAAGATTGACCAACGGACGTGATGTATTTTTTACATTATTTTATTTCTCCGTTTATATGTATGAGTAATATGTCCATTTTGTATCACTATTTTATATCATAATTTACTGCTATTCATTGATATATTTCATATTAAGAGGTGATACTTATGTTATTTCATCTATTTTTTTCTATTAGATGACTTTTGGAGTATGAACTGTCGGAGTCAGGATTTTGATAGAAAAAGCGGTGTTCAGATGCAATATTCGCGAAGATCATAAAATTTCAGAAAATACACGGAAAATCCTATTTTTCCAGAAGACGAAGGAAGCCAGAAGGGGAGGCGGAGATGGGCCACAGAAGGCCCACACCACCCCAGGCGCAGGCCCCTTGGGCCGCGCCGCCGGGTCGTGTGGCCACCCTAGCCCACCTCTTGCATCGCCCTTTCGCCTATAACTTCCTCCCGAAACCATAATACTCGGGGAGCGACCACAGAAAGATTCAGCCACCTCTGCGGGGCAAAAACTACAGAGAGACAAAGAGCTCTCCGGCAGGCAGATTTCTGCCGGGAAAATTCCTTCCCAGAGAGGGGAGATCGTCGCCATCAACACCGTCATCAAGCTAGACTTCATCGGAATCATCATCATCATTATCATCATCACCACCATCTCCACCAGCACCATCATCACCACTCCATCCCGCTGTAATAATTGGGTTAAATCTTGCATAGTTCTTAGGGGAAACTTTCCTGATGTTGATTACTTTTGTAGTTGATGCTATTGAGTGGAACCATTGAATTATTGTCAATGTTCAGATTGGTATTCATCATTATATTATCTCTGATCTTGATCCATATGATGTCTCATGAGTAGTTCGTTTAGTTCTTGAGGACATGGGAGAAGTCATGTTGTTAGTAGTGGAATTATGTTGAAGTAATATTCATTGGTTTGGTATTTAAGTTGTGGTCCTATTCTTCTAGTGGTGTCATGTGGACGTCGACTACATGATACTTCACCATTTATTGGCCTAGGGGAATGCATTGTGTATTTGGCTACTAATTATGGGGTTGCCGGAGAGACAGAAACCTGAACCCCCGTTAGAAAACCTTTGCACAAGGGAGTGTAGGATCTCAGAGTTTAATGTCGTGGTTGGATTTTTATCTTAATTACTTTCTTGTAGTTGCGGATTCTTGCAAGGGGTTTAATCACAAGTATGTATTAGTCCAAGTAAGGTCGGTACATTAGCATAGGTTTACCCACACAACACTTACCCAACCAAAGAAGATCACTCAACTATATGAAGTAAAAGCTGAAGGAAATATGCCCTAGAGGTAATCATAGAGATGATGATATTTCATATGTATCCATGAGTTATTGTAATGTTCCTTGAATATCCATATCAGGCAACTTGTATTGATTGACAATTACGTGAATTGTTTGTAAAACTCTATACTTGTATGATTATTTAAGAGTTGTCCCTAGTCGGAGTTCATGTGAGGACATACGTGAATATTGGACTAGCACATTGATTGGTTGATGACTATGTTTCGCAAGTCATAGACATGGAGATGTCAAACCAATGACGTGGACACATGTTATGAACATGGAGTTGGACTGACTCAACCTGAGACTAGCAATTAGTTGCAGCTCTCTCTCTACACATCGTGTACGTTTTGTCCTTAGACCTGAGATTGTCGCATGTACTTGAGATGTGGATCGACCTACTTTGGGGCTATCAAACGCTGCACCGTAACTGGGTAGTTATAAAGGTAGCTTTCGGGTTTGTCATGAAGCATGCTGCAAGGCATGGTCAATCAAGATGGGATTTGCCCCTCTCTACTTGAGAGAGATATCTCTGGCCCCCTCGAGTGATCGGATCCAGAAATACATGGCCGTGCTACATATGGTTAAGAGTTAACCTAGTAAAGGGATTTCGAATCACGGTATCGAGAAAGGGAGGTCAGCTTGGAGCTAGACCAAATATCGTGAGGCAAAGGGAAATACATGTACTAAACCTTGTGATGGTTCGTCCGATATGATCTTTGTATGTGTTTAGGAGTTGGCACGTCTTGCTAGAGGCCGCTACCAACTATTGATAGAATAAGTGTATTCGTGTCATGTCTATACGCATATGAACTTATAGGGTCACACACTTAAGGGGCTGGAAGCCTAATGAGGATTGGATCCGAATTAGACCAGGCTTAGGGTACTAATGGGTTGCTAATGTAGAAGCCCACTAGGGACGTCTATATAAGAGAGGGTGGGGCGAGCTGACCAGGGTTAGATCTTAGATCTCAAATCATTCCTAGCCGCCACTCCTCACGCCTGTGTTGCACGCACGGACCTAGCAGTCCGGCGTCTGACGCTTCCACCCTGTACGTGTGGATACCTCGGAGGCGCTGCATCTTAGCGCTTGGACGAGCCGTGCAAGGGAAACTTCTCGTAGGACGAGGACAAGGAGGAGACGTGGAACGTCTGCACTGCCTCGACGCGCTTCATCGATTCCGCAGCTGCGCGTCTAGTGGTAATCCCGTGATCTATGACAACAGTTATCCTGGTATACGCGGTAGAATTTTTTTGATTTGCGCTAGTGTAGCCTATCCGTATCCTTTCAAAAGCACTTGACAGTATTCCCATGTGTCATCGAGAACGTTTGGTCCTCATAAGTAATACAACTGGCTTGTCCTTTGCTGAAGAAATGATTGGGTCACTTGCTGCAATTATTGTTGTCTTTATTTACTTGCACTTTATTTCTTTGCGTTATAAAAAAACCTCCATTTGCTAAGTATTTACAGAGAATTCCTGATCCAAACCACTAGTCAATACCTTCTGCTCCTCGTTGGGATTGACACTCCTATTTATCAAAAGTACTATGATACACCCCCTATACTTGTGGGTCATCAAGACTATTTTCTGGTGCCGTTGTCGCGAAGTGAAGCGCTATTGAAGCGTGGAACTGGTAAAGGAAACTTCTACTGTGAGTATTGTTTTTATTTCTGTTTGCTACTTTGTTTCCAATATGGATAATCCACTTGGTTTCCTATTTAGGAAAGCTACTACCACTGCTAGGGTATTAGATGTGAACCACCACCTGCTGAAATAGATCCTTTTAAGATACCTACAAAAATTGTCGATCGTGTTATGGATAACTATTATTTTGGGGATGGAACTGTCCATCCTGGTGATCACTTGCTTTTTATCCATAAATTATGCAGGTTGTTTAAGTGTGCAGGTATCACAACGAAACAAGTCAAGAAAATTTTACTCTCTATATCATTGAAAGGAAGAGCTGAAAAATGGTATAAGCTGCTAAAGAATGGACAATCTATGGAATGGAAGGAAATTGTACCTCTCTTTTATTTTAAATTCTATCCTCCCAGTGAGATTCATAAGGATAGAAATTAAATATATAACTTTTGGCCTCGTGATGGAGAGAGTACAACCCAAGCTTGGGGGAGATTGAAGTTACTAATGCTCAAATGTCCTATTCATGAGCTTCTTCTTAATAATAATATTATTAATAACTTGTATTCAAAGCATTTTTTTCATGATAAAGATTTATTAGATGCTTCTTGTGCTGGATCATTCACACGTATGAAAGAAGAAGCTAAATGGGATCTTCTAGACCGTATTCAAGAAAATACTGAAGCATGGGAGAATGACAAAGGGAGAAAGTCATGTATAAATTATGATTATGAATGCATTAAATATTTTATGGGAACAGATGACTTTCATAATATTAGTACTGAGTATGGTTTTGATTCTCAAATTCTTGCCAATTGTTTTAAGGCCTTTGCCTTTTATATTGAAATTCCCAATAAGGAGTGGAACAAGTACCATGCACCATATAAATATATTGTTAATCATGTTCCTGCTAGAAATACTAAAGTTTATACTATTGATCATATTTTGCCTGAACCTTATATCGAGAAAATACCTTTCCCTGCTAAGGTAAAGGAACATTCTATTATGGCTAATGTGGTTAGCAAAAGTACAAAGAAAGCGGTAGAACCTGATGAACAAATAAATATTGAACCTGTAGTATCCATTGTGAAAGACCTTGTCACTAAAAATGTAGAAGATGGGCACATTATCTTTTGTGAAGATGCTTCGAATATTGTTTCACATCCTAGTAAAACTAGGAGAGCTAGTGTTCCTATGCTTTCTGTTATAATTGGTGATCATTGCTATTATGGTTTATGTGATATTGGTGCAAGTTTTAGTGCTATTCCTTATGAGCTTTACAAAGAAATTATGCATGAAATTGGTCCTTGTGAACTTGAAGACATTGATGTGGTTATTCACCTTGCTAATAAAGAGACCGTCTGTCAATTGGTATTGTAAGAGATGTGGAAGTTCTTTGTGGTAAGATTAAATATCCTGCTGATTTTCTAGTACTTGATTCAGCATCTAGTAAAACTTGTCCTATCATTTTTGGTAGACCTTTCTTGAACACTTTTGGAGCTATTATAAATTGTAAGAAGGAGAAAATTTTAACTAAGTTTCATAGAGAATCTTATGAGTTTAACTTTTCCAAATTTGCGAAAGCTCCTTATGAAAATGATTTGCCTAATGAGAATTTTAGAGTTGAACAACTTGCTTCTATTGATCCAGTTTTTGACCTCAAACCTCTAGCTGAGGATTTTAAGTATGCTCATTCTGATGATAAGAATGTTTCTTGTGGCAGTTATATTGTTAACTTTGTTCATAGTTCTACTGAAAGTTATTATGAAAGAGGGAAACATGGTTTTATGCATCTCAATAATATTAAGTTTCTCCGCTTTATGTTGAAAGCTTTGAAGTTGCACTTGTTTTGTCTTCCTATGCTAGTAGCCTCTTGTTTCAATAATTTGTATTTTTACAAAACTCCCTTGCATAGGAAGTGGGTTAGACTCAAATGTGTTGGATATTTGCTTTTTGATGCTCGCTTTTATTTCAAACTCATATCTCCTATGAGAACATCATTGAAATTATCATGCCCATCTTAATGGCTATAAAGAAAGAGCTTTTGGGAGACAACCCATTTTAGTTTGCTTTCGGTTTTTATTTCTTTGAGTCTTGGAAGTTATTACCTCTATAATAACCTCTCCTTATCCTTTTTGGTTGGTTTTTGTGTCAAGATCAGCCTCTTTTGAGAAGTAGGTGAGTTGTGGGGAAGTTACTATCCCGGAACAGATTTTTGTGCTTCACTGTAAAAATTCGTGAAAAATCCCAGTACGACGGATGGAGCTATAATTTTCTGTGCTTGTGCCCCAAGTTGATATCCAACTTTCGTTAGTTTTGCACTTTTTGATTTGAGCAATAGAAGATTTTTGATAAAAATCAATCTTTACCTGCTAGTCTGTTTTGACAGATTTCTGCCATTATTTGCATTTGCCTCTTAAATCGATTTCCATTTAAGTTCTTTTTGGGATTTTGAAAGGAGTTGCTATAGTAGCTTATGGTTTGATGGATTTCAGTTAAAATTTGAACCCAAGGGTTTATTATTTTGCATACACTAATGTTGCTAATGAAGATTGTGTGATACAAAAAATGTGATTATATATGACGGTCATTTTGTGACGATTCAGCAAAAAAACGTCAGAGATTCATCCAAATTGTGACGTTTTTTCATAAAACATGACGTTTTTTTACTAAATCGTCACTGAATGGGCGTCACAGGTAATCACATTTGTTGTAGCTTTATATGAAAGAAATTTTTAAGTGTTGGGAGAGAATGATGTAAAGAGATGAAGAATGGTCAAAGGCTCAAACATTATATTTATGGAGATTCTTATAATAAAGATGTTGATATTATTCAAATGGTGACTCCGGAAGAATTTATTAGAGACCAAACTCAGGAACCTGCAGACTCCGTCTTCGAATAGGTAAAAGTGCTGAAATAAAAGGTTCATGAAAAAAATTTGTTTTTATATTTTTGTAGTTTTTATTCCATATGGAAGATAACAAGTCGAAACAGGGAAGGAAACGGAGCCCGGGTGGCCCACACCACCTAGTGGCGCGGGCCCCACCTGGTTGCGCCACCAGGGGTGTGACCACCCCGGAGCCCGTCTCCGTCCCGTTTTCGCCCAGTACCGTCCTTATGTCATAAAAATCCGTAATATATAATCACTCGGAACCTCCGAGGTCCGTATATCGTGTTCTCCTCGTGTTTTCGTTTCGATCTATTTCTATCAGGAACTATTCTTAAGTTTAGAGACACAATGGTCTCCGCCAACGACAAGGGCAAGAATCTCGTGGAAGATGATCTTCAAGACCCCAAGCAGGAGGAGGAGATCTTGGTTGGGGATGAAAAAGAAGTGGAGAAAGACAGGCATCCGTGCACCCGCGCCACCGTTGCGAGCATTGGAGTGGTGGCAAACCCTATCAAGCTCAAGAGGATGGCAAATGTCTACCGGAGGAAAATTTCCGCGTCTTTGCTTGTCTCCACGGTCACTTCCTTCACGCACCAAGAACCTCTTCCATACTCTTATACATGAGCAGTAGTTCCAAAAGTTTTCCAAAGGGAAGTTGCCCTCTAGTTGGGATATGCCTCATTCTAACCATGCAGGGAAAGAAAACTCTAAGGAGGAAGAGTAGGGAAAGAATCACAAGGACTGGGATTCTCGGTCTGACATGATCATGAACCGCATTAAGCATAATTCGGAGTTGATTCGTACTCTAGCCTTCGAGATTGAGGATTTGAGGAAGCTGATTGAAAAGATTATCAAGGGAACACCACCACCACCGAAGGAGTAATTCGTCATCAGGTTTTGGCATCCCCTTGGTTTGTTCCAAGCTTGGGGGAGTGACGCGGTATGACATCATTATCTTTCATCCTTTTACCTTTTTAGTAGAGTCATATCATGAATAGAGAAGTTATCATATAGGATGGTTTGCATTGTGGAAGTATCTCTCCTCTTGTAACACCCTCGTCTGATAAGTCTGGTTCATATGTATAGTGCCAATCCCAGGATCGGTTCACTGGCACACACAGTATAGATGAATACCAAAGAATTTAACAATGCATCATAAATAATGAATTGATCCAGAATTTGCAATTATTACATAATTCTTAGCACACAGGCTAGCTCAAATAGTTCAGCAAACGGAAGCTTAAATATATATTAGACTCCATCTTCAATTGCCCATAAGCGAACAAATGTTGAGTGGAGTATCGCAACCTAGTCAATCACTCAGAATCAGAATAACAACCTGCAACATGAAACGTAGCAGCCCCGAAGGATCAATACTTGGAAGGTATGGCAAGTAGAGCTATGAAAGGAGACAATAAACCTAGCATCTACATGCTTATTTGGCAAGTGGAGCTATGGCTAGCTTGCATTTGCAAATATCTTTGTCCTACTTTCATAAACATTTTTTGATTTTCTTTGAAAAGATACCAATTAAGTTAACCCATCAACATTAGAGGAATTAGGAAATTAGAATGAGCGAGAAACATGTCATAAACTCAATATCAAGCAACTCAGATGTCCATAACCGGGGACACGGCTAATCGATTAGTTTATACACCCTGTAGCGGTTAGTACACTTTACCCATATGACTTGGCCAGCCTAGCTCGTACCACCACTCTCATATTGGGTGATGATAGAGATAAGTCCAAGAAGGGACCGTTTGGGAAGTAGCTCCCCAAACCCGACACACACCGTACCAACCTACCAAAATTCTACATCTCTGGCTACATGGGTTCGAATTGCCACTACCTACTGAATCCAACCAACCGCTCATTTCATTATTGGTACATGGTTGTACACGTAAGCTACAAAATAAAGAAGCCAATCATTTTATCTTGATACCTGGGTGCCTTTCCGCAATGATACCACCAAAATTTATCAATCCCATCACACTCAGGAGGTTCATTGATTAACTTGATTTTAGCTTTGCAAACCAACACTTTTAGAAATAACTTTTAGTGATGTAACCCAGCCTTAGTTCATAATAGCATGGCTACGCACATCTACCAACGGTGTCTCAACTATAAGAGATCCTACCACATAATAGGATATAGCATAGCGATAGTAATTCCTCTCACGCGACTACAAAATATACCACAATGCATTGAAAATAGTAGGAAAATAATCATGATCAAATTAGCATCTACTTGCCCTGGTTGCAGCTGAAGTCGTTCAAGCACTCGTTGTAATCACAGACGTTGCACTCCTCGCAATCTATCGATCAAACAATTGCATACTCCCTCCATCTGCAAATAAGTGGACGTTTCGAAATTTTAATACAAATTATGGAATGGAGTAGAAAGTGCATTGGGAATGTGTTAGCTATGTTCTCTCTCATCTTTAATTCTCCCACCTCCAATGAGATAAGTGCATGTATAAAATGAAGAGACTATTTGCTTAATGTTATTGGGCTTGATTTCTGTGAAGCAACTTTTTCTTCTTTAAAGTGCATTGGGAGGGTAGAAGTACACTCTTTTGTGCAACTTTTTTGAACCAAAACGTACACTTATTTGTGGACAGAGGGAGTACAACATAAACAATAGCACATAGAGATCAAATAAATACAACAAATGCATGTATGACAATTTAATAAGTCACAATGGTTGTTGTTTTAGTTCTCTAAACAATATTGAAGTACATGATGCATGCAAGAGACCAATTAATGCAATGGAGTACTTGTTATTAATAATTACTTGCCAATATAGGGGTTTTAATAGTTCTATTGTAACGCCTATCCTACTTGTCGAATTAAATTTGGATCTAAAGTGTACTGGATAGAGGGAATTAATACGAACCAGTAGGCGTTGGATTCACCCTAATCAGAGTTATAGATCTTTTCTTATGATTTAAATAGTCTTTAATGGGTTTTAAATCATTTAAATAGTTTCTTTTACCTAAAAATCAAACAAAAATTAGATCTGTAATCTCCATGGGATTGTGATTCCAGGGACATATTATTTGTAATTTTCTGAGCAGTACTCGAATTACTATGATTTTAGTACTCTAAATAAGACATTAATCTATTTATTTAATTTCTGCGAAACCTTACCGTAATTGCCTGAACCATTTGCATATTGATGATCTACTTAGAACTAGCTTTCCATCGGTATATTATTTGCGATTTTTTGACCAGTAGATCTTTTTCTATGAATTTATTGACCTAAAGGACCATTAAAACTAATTAAATTATTACAGTAAACAGGTACTGTAAAAGTTAGATCCAACTTGATATTAATATTCTACCCAATTTTTTGAATCCATTGATATATAATTTGCTATTTTTGGACCTACGAATCTTTTTATATGATGTTTGCAAGCTTAAACATTTTCCTGCTATTTAAAATTCAATTTCAAATTTACAGGGAATATTCCTGGGAATATTCTTTGTTGACTGGGCTGTGGGGCTGACCTGACATTGACGTGGTGTTGGCGCGGCAGGCTGACGAGGACGACACTTGGCGGGCTCGGGTTGGGCGGTACCGCTTCGGGCACGACCTAATCTGGCGCGTCCAGATGAGATCGGACGGCGGGCAACGCGAGCTTCCTCTCCAGCGGCTTGTCGACAGCGAGTGGCGGCGGTGTCGCTCAGGTGGCAACGGTGGCGGCGACTCCTGCGAGTTCTCGACGTCGGGAGGTAGTGGACAAGGACCGGGCGAGGACGACGAGTTCAGTGGTGAGAACGGTGTCGTGGTTTGCTTCCCGAGGTGGCGTCGCCGTGCGGCGACGGTGGAGCTCCAGCTATGAATCGTGGCCGCGTTAGGGGTCTGTAGAGAGATGATATGGGTTAGGTCAAAGAGGAGCGGTAAGGAGAACCACATAGCAGGGAAGGAGAGGGTGCGGGGTGGTGGCACCGTCAGTGGCGAGGTCGATCTGAGCAGCGGCGGCGGCGAGATCGCAAGCTCGCGATTGAGGTGGCTAGGGTTGATGATTTTTGGAAAATAAAAACCGGACGGGAGGAGGAGGGGTATTTATCGGGTACGGGTGGGGTTTGTACGCCGGGGTGACTCGGACTCGAGCCGAATTCGTCGAATAACGCGGCGGCCATCGCAGTTCGGGTTGGGGACGGGAGCTGCGGGAGGAAGAGGATGACGAGGTGGGGCCCTGGCGTCAGCGGGTGGAGGGGAAAAAAGAGAGCGGGAGAGGGGTGCTCCGGGTGGGCCGGCTCGGGCTGTTGCTGGCTGCGCGCATGGGTGTAAGTAGAGGGGCTACGCTGCTGGGCTGGGCCGGGGTGGTCCGCCGGGTAGGGTAGGTTTAGTTTCATTTTTTGGTATTCTTTTTATTCTTTTCTGTTTTAGTAATTCTATTGTATCTTTTTATTTATAACTCCAAATGAAGTCAAACCAGTTTCTAATTTTTTATAAAATTCTGGGGATCAACCTAGTGTCCTTTTTGGCAATAAATTGCCTATTTGAAAATAGTTTTTTCCTTTGTGCATGTATATTCCTTCGTAGAAGCATTTTTGTGGTTCAAAATATGATTTGAATATATTTTTTTGCAATTCATCTTTTCATGAATGCAATGCAATGCTTATGAATGACATGCAAATGCAAAAAAAAATCTAGTCCCAATTTCCAAAATCTTGGGATGTGATACCTCTAGTTGGTTATCTATGTATCCCTTGGTGTGAGTGCCTTTATCGAATATATGAGAAGTTTCATCATTCACTTTTTGCACATCTTATTTTAGTTTGCAACTTCTGTTATATGATTCACCTTGTTGTTAGTATTGGTATCACTTTGTGAGCATCAAGTAAATCTAAATTGGTTTTGCCAAACCGAGCTCTGGTTAGTAGCGACACTTTTTGAGGTTTGAAAGGAAAAGATAAAAGCACTTATAGGTATTTTATATCATTTTCCTTCTTTCTTGATTGTCTCATAAGCTTAGTATTCTTTAGTTAAGATCTTTTGTGTTTTTAAGAAAGATTGCATGTTTGTTTTTATCACTTGTATGTTTGCTTGTTTCCATCAACTCTTTTGCTTGATACCCAGCTTTGCTAGCCAAAAACCTGTACTGAGAGGGAATGCTTCTCGTGCATCCAATCCTTGAACTTAAACCTATGTCATTTGTGTCCACCATATCTACCTATTAGCATTATTGCTATTCCAAGTAAATTCTTGAGTTTCATCTACCTTTCAAATTAAAAATTCTTTTGTTATGTGAAAACTAGTTAGTATAGCTCTCACGAACTTGATGGCACATCTTATTTTCCTGCCCTTAATAAACTTGAACCATTGTGTCATCTATGTTGTATATTCTTGCACTTATAAGTTGGGAATTAGCAGAACTGTGTTGTCACGGGGAACACTTTCAACACTTGTAAATATCTACCCAGTTGATATCATGATCTTTTGTTTATGGATGTCGACGGTATGAAACAAAAGGGGAGCTTGTAAGTCCATGGAGTTATGTATATGTGTTAGAGAAACGCCTGGGCCGCTAGCCTAAGACATGCCTAATCATGGTGGAAACTTGTAGCATCACCATAATGAGAAATCTATGAAGCATCCTCAGAAAAATATATAGAAAAAAAGAGAAAAACAAAAAAAAAATATGCACCATTCTTATGGTAAATAAAAGGATCGCTGAGATGCTCATTGTCTGTTACCTTGTCATTTTGATATGGGATAGCTCCTGTGTCATGGGGAAAGGGGTACCCCATTGGCGGTTCTCTATGATACACATATACTTACAATGACAAGAACATACCGGTAACTAAAGTTGAGTAGCATGAGGAACAACCCTCGTACTCAAGGGACATGAGATTGCCAACTTATGTCAAGCAATACTCTACATTTGTTCACTTTAACCTTAATCACCTTAAGATGTGTAACTACCTCGGTGAATTACGCTCTTAGTTACAAGCCTGGATGAGCGGAAATGGTTAAAATAGTACGGTGGGGCCAAATGCCACTCACAGGTAGACCTTTCGGCCGTCCAAACCATTTCCAAACATCGGGACAAGAACGAGCGGCGTAATCGGCAGGCGAAGGGATCAACTACATACACAAATGAGTATGTATGCAAGCCACCATACAACAGTCCTCAGAGCCATTCCATCTAAAAGAAATAGAAATATTACAACGCCATACGGCAAGATCCAAATATCCTAGATAGATATAATAGTTTAGGATATCTCCTCATACATCAAACATCAGAGTATCAGGCGGAAGCGGAAAACAAGATCCGAGTACGGATAAGAAGCAAATCGGCATAAGATGCCCCATAAATAAACACATCCCGCCCACAGATCTCACGGATCCCCGTTCCTGGAATCTCTACACCGAGTGATCGTTGCCAACATCGTCTGTCTCCTCCACCCAGTATCCATCTTGCGAGTTTACCTGTTCATCTGAATCAAACAATTTATCGTGTGAGACCCTAGGGGTACTCAGCAAGTCTTTATGCCTCTAAAGGGGACACAACCTGGGGTGACGCAATTGCAGCTAAAGGTAATACCTAACAATTCTATAGATACTCGCTAACCATCCGCCTAACCAAAGATAGACGGATGTCCGTGAATTAATAACAACAGTTATAACGGTAATATTAACAGATCCATCCTCCTCCTCGCTTACCAACGAGGAAGCGGACGAACAACCCCTATCCGTTGGCAGTTTTGTTATCCATTCCATGAGTGTTGCACTATTTACTAGTCAGGTACTCAGTCAAATTAAAAGCGGTACTTTAGTTATACTTGTCTATGATCGAGAAACTGTGCTCCAAGTCGTCCATAACCGCGGACACGGCTTTCAGAAAGTTTTACCCTGCAGGGGTGCACAAATAGCAACACACACTCGATCAACCTCGGGAAAACCAAATCAAAACCCAACGAGGCATTCACGACAAAGCGATCAAAGGATTCAGAAATATTTCAGGGTGCCACCCCATTAAGCTACCCGCAACGAAGTTGGCCGGCTCCGAGACGGACTCAAGGTTTGCGTCAATGGCTGTAAACGACTGGGAACCCGAAAGTGTGACTGGGCTTGTCGATACCGCGAAAACACTCCGCTTACCTAAACAGTACAGGTGCTCCTCGCACAATCTTAAATAAAGCAGTAAAGCATGGCATAAGTACACGATAGTAATAAAGCCCCAAACTACTTTGTGGCCCCAAGAAATAAGAATGAATCAAGCTCTGGCTCAGGGGGGTTCATAAGCCTCCCGGATGTGGATAACGCGAATATTCAAGGAACAGGAATCAAGTACTCGGGGTCCTACGGGACACAAGTGAGCATGAAAAACCAAATAGCAGATATTGCTCACCGGTGCCACTTTCATTAGTTATCCCATTACTACTCAGGTTAAGTTGTTTAAGTACCTCGTTATCCATCAGACACTCACATACCCTACACATGCTGTTCTACGACTCGCATGGCTCAAACATCTCCTGTAGTAATGGCTCATGGGATGGAGGAACAAGCTTCGGTGGGGTTTAAAAGTAAAGGCTATGCAGTACTTGGGATTCAGTTTAATGCAATCGCGACTCAATGATGCAAGAATAAGATAGAGGCAATAGGTACTATATGTATGCAAGCATGTGGTAGTGCTTGCCTGGCAGCTCAGTTGAAACGAGAGAAGGATCTGGGTAGTGCTCCTGGGTTTCTTGATATATCCCCTGCTTAGCGTCTATTCGAAGAAGAACCAAACAAACAAGGGCCAACATAAATAAAGTGCACAAGCATATGAATAAAATGCGACAAGCAAACAATCATGCCATGATGAATGATGCACAATTTGCATGGCAATAATGTAGCATGGCATGGGTGAGGTGTGGAATACAAGAAATAGCATTTTATGGAGTTTTAGTCACATTTTATACTCAAATAAGTTGCTGTATACTTCATATTTATATGATGCATGCTGCAATTCAGAACATGGAATGCATAGATAGAACGGGCTAGTCGCGCTGATCGATTTGGACATATTATTTGTCAAATTTGGAGTTATAAAACAAAAGTTATTAATTATTTAAGGAAAAGGGTATTTTATTGTAATTTTGATCAACTCGAAATTTAAAGTGTTCAAAAATTATTTTGAATGGCATATTTGAATTCCTCACATTTTTCTGATTCAAAAACATATATTATTTGTCAAATTTGGGATTACCAATTAAAAGTTATTAATTTCTGGATTTAAAAACATATAAACAATTTCTAGAAATATTTTTATTTTAGAAAACGATGGCGGGGACTTTTGTTACCCTGGGGCTTTCTACCCATAGTCACAGAGACGTGGGACCAGTGTGCTGACTGGGTCGAGCTGGTGTGGCCGGAATTGAACTGGTTTTTCTCACTCGGCCGAAGTTAGCCTCGGTCTATGACTAGTGGGACCGCAGCGCTGGCGGCCCACGGCGCATGAGGGTGACTAGTGGCAACCCCGGGGTCGAGTCGGTGGCAGTACAAAATTACCAGGGGTGCTTTTAGAGAAGTGCTGGGAGGAACCGGATCTGACGAAGAAAAACTGCTAGCTGCATCGATTTTTCGAAAGACGATGGCGAGCAAACCGTTGGAAATTTTGCGACGCTGCAGAAACAAAAGATGTAGAGCCAACGTCGGACTACAACTTTGGTGTTTGGAGCTTCGCCAACGGAGGTCTGCAGAGGACGGGGCAAGGAGATGAACAGAGGAGATCTCGCGGTTTAAAAACTGACGGAATTTTTTTGCAGAAACGGGCTGAGATCGGGCTGGTTTGCAACGACGATTGCGACCGAACGGAGACGAATTTCGCCCTGCCGTAAAGAGGAGAGTTGAAGAGGATTGCTCGGTCTACAACTTTATTTCAGCAAGTTCGCACGGATACGGCCCACATCGATCGGAATATGCGGAAGAACAGAGGTGCGCTAGGTTTCCGCTGCTGTCGGTTGCGCGCGCGGCGAGTGCGGTCTGCGTGCGTGCGGCATGCGGCGTGCGAGCGGGAGATGGCGGCGCTGGTGTGTTACAAGGGCGGAGGGGAGCTAGAGCAGGGAGAAGAAGCTCACCGAGAGGGGGTTGGTGATGGTTGGTCGACGGCGAGAACGACGAGGAAAGAGAGCAGTGCGGCGACGTCGAAAGCGGGCGGCGAGGTGTTGGTGCTCCCTGGTGCTGAGCCTTCACGTTCTGGAGATCGAGCAGGTTCTAGGACTCCTGGAGGATGGCCCGAACACGGCGATGGCGGCGGTGAGGTTGGCTTGCGGAGGAAGAAGGGGATGGGAGAGAGAGATGTCGATCCAGATGGGGTGGGTGGTGCTGCGCTCAGCTTTATCAGAAGGGAGAGAGAAAGAGCACGCGAGGCGCGTGAGTCTGGCGATCACATGCTCGCGAGGGAAGAAGAGAAACAGGACGTGGCCGTGGCCGTGGGCTTTCCGGCTCGCTGTCCTCTGCCTGGGTCGGTGCAGTTTAGCTAGCTACTAGCTTGGGTTTGGATCGGTTGTGTACGATGGATTGGTAAAAAGAAACACCAGGTGGTGCACTCGGGTTGGGTGTTAGCTAGGGAGAGCAGACATTCTAGTGTGTGTAAGTGGGCGTATGTGTGTATATGTACGGATGATTAGGCTTTTGGAAAAGAAGAAGGGGATTGGAATTTTTATATAGTCTAAACTAGACTAGATGGGACTAGTTTAGACAAAATTTTAGACGGATTTAGTGTCAAAGATTTAGGCAGAGATCAAGAGACAAAATAAATAAATATTAGAGATGGGGGCTTTATTTAGATAGCTAGATTAGCTAGGAAAACTTGGTAGATGGAGTGTAGATATAGGATTTGATCAAAATTTGAACAAGCAAACAAGTGCAAAATAATAAAATAAAAGAAAGGTCACTAGTGGCATTGATATCACATGTGATTAGAGACTAATATTGCATGCAGTATGACATGATGTGGAGATAGGGTATGTGTATTCCTCTTTTATTTATTTTATTAGTTTGAAAACAAACTACTCAGAACTCTTCCAAAACCAAAGAAAAAATAAATAGGTAGAAAAAAGAGAGAGAGGAAGCTTGCATGGCCCATGCAAAAACATTAAATGCCATGTTTTAATCTTGTGAAAACAGAATAAATAATCATGGCATTTGTGCCTATGCATTCCAAAATATGGAATAAATCCAAGCTAAAAGAATTAAAAGGATGCCCCATGTGGAGTAGATGGAGATGACCATATTTGAATAAAAATGGGACATGCTAGTGTGTATGTGCCACTAGGTATTTAGTAAGCCCAAAAATATCCCAACATGAGAATAACCCCAAAACAACCCATATGGGAGCTAGAAAGAGGTTCCACTCACAAGGCATGCAAAGGTGGCTCCACATATCACTAATGTGAAAACAACATGATGCTAATATGAGAGCATGTGGAATTAGAATTGGATCCATCCCAACCCACATGAGCTAGAGGTAAAACCAAATAAGTTGCAATGCTCATATATGGTGGAATGGTGGAATGATGGGGTGACAAGGAAAGGTGATGGAGTGGAATAAAAGATATGCCCCCAACTCAACTTGGGCATTTACACAATATATCAATAACCAAATACAATATCAAGAGGAAAATACAGTTTACAATGCATATGAGAGAAGAACCAAAACAAAAAGGGTTTTATATGATGCTCAAATGCAAGGTGGCATGATGACATGAGCATGATATAATTATGATGCAACAATTATATATAGGAAGTAGCATTTATATAGACTAGGCTAGTAGCATTGCAATTGTTAGACAATTGGGATGCTACAACTCTCCCCCACTAAACAAGAATCTCGCCCCGAGATTCCTAGGAAAAAGAAAACAACACAAGGAGAGGCGGGTGTTCGAACGAAGGTGACCCTCATGTTCCCAAGTTGATGAACAACGGAATAACTTGCTAGACTTGCTGCGAGTCTTGCGTTTTGCTTGAGAAACAACGGTTAGAAGAGTTGAAGGATTGTCGTGAGACAAGAAGGATAGGATGGACATAGCTCCGGTTTTCTCAAGAAACATGATAAAAGAATAGAACCACTTGTGAAAGAAAAAGACAAGATGATGTATCATGAATAAAGAAAGACACACCGTTAAGATTAAAGATTTACCGATGCTAGAGAGGATGAATCTTTTTCTCGCCGGAAGAAAAAGAGCTAGATTGGAGAGGTTTGAACCACTATGACAATAGCATCGTAACTTCTCTCGGATTTGAGAAATGAAGTACGGAAACAATATTGCCTTCAAACAATAGAGTCCCTTGATATCAACAGAAAGATTTAGTTAGACATCGTCGGATTAGATTCTTCTTGCGCCGGTAAGACCCAAAGGATCACGCAATTGAGGTGCGCGGATATAACTTCTAGAGACGGCTGTGAAGCCAGATCATGGTGGAATCCCGAGAAGCAAGGAATATGGAGGATCTGGAGTTTATTGTAGGGATACTTATTGCTTTCTTTAACCTTGAGGCTAATGCAATAGATTTGCGACTGATGGCATCAACCATAATTGGCTTTACCACGAGAAAGGATTGATGAAACAAAGAGAGAGATAGTTTCCTTTCATCTTGTTTGGGGATGTCGAGCATCGGTAGAATGACGAGGACAGAAAAGAGTTTGCGTTTGTTTCCACCAGATAATTGTAGATTTCTGCTCCATCTAGAATAGACAGACCACCAACAAGAGATTATTGATTACTTTCTTCGAGAGAGCACTCCGGAAAAACAAGGACGGAAGTAAAAGTATCGAGGGATAAAGGCCACTTCTAACTTCCGTGGAATGAGTGAAATCACATTAATTCACCAATTCAATGTACAAGAGCGAATGATAAGAGTAGTGGTATGGTATCTACTCCATCCCGCACTCAAAGCATTACTCCGCACATGAATAAGAAAACCATGCAACCCAACTACCGAAACAGACTGAAGGTATTGATAAGAAGAGCTCATGGAACTCCGTTAGAAAACAAGGATAGATGCAAACGATTCACCGGATTCATAGATAGATAAAGATGATGATGTTGTCGTCATGTCTGAAGTACCAAGCCACCAGAAAGATATGAAGGAAGATTACGGAGAAGAACTGCAAGATTCCACAGGTAAAGAAAAAGATAACACCAACTTGAACAGAAGGATTACGAAAGATCTGAAAAGTCTTCATGGCCTCCGGTGGATTGAGCATAGATGATAGAACGAGAGGGTTTCAAAGGTTACTTGACGAGACTGAGGTGAAAAGAACTCCATGTTCTTCTTGAAATGACTGAGAGAGATTTAGCAGTTTTGAGGAAAATCTTTAGCGAAACGACGATGATAACTTGCCAACAAGGAAAACTCCGGGTTTGATTGAAGATGGAAGATGGAATTAACAATGAACTTGCTGATTCCAGAATTGAAGCGATCTATTTAGCAGAAGGACGTGGCCGAGATAGGTGACTTCAAAAAGTCAGAATTCTCACTTTGAGACTTTGCACACAGGCAGTGCTCACGAAGCTTGAGAGAAAGAGACACAGATGATCTTCCATGTCCTTCCATTGATATCGAATAGGCAAGCATATTATCAACATATACCCCCATGGATTAATAGGATATTCCCAGAATATCAAGTTCAAGAGGCGGGAGAAACAAACAAATGCTCGAAACACTTTCTGAGCTCAACGCTCTTTGAAAGATCAACGTTACGAGTAAGGATTCATGTTGGAAAGATGCACTGGTAGAATAGATTATCTGGTCCTTCGGAAGAACAAGAGATGTCACCTGGTTCACATTGTCGATCGGATCACCGGTTACAAAGATAAAGAGATCTTGGATAAAGAAAAGATGATAGATCATACCTTAAGCAAAGCTATCAAAGACGAAAAGATGCAATTCCCTCGTCTCAAAGAGAATTTTGCAGATATGGAGTTCAAAAAGATGTGCAGCAAGATGGACAGATGATAGACCGCCGTAGTGCTTTGAGAAACTCCGGATGGCCAAAGATGCTTGAATATGCATAGATATGATCACGGTGTACTCAAAATCACAGGAGATAACCGTCACCATTTGGAGGATAGTGTTGATAGCATTTTCCATATTCCACTCATGATAAGTGTCATATAGCTATGCCGAGAACCAAATTACAATCACCAGCATCGGATCGACACATGTTATGTAATTAGCCCAAGAGAATTGGAGATGAAATAAAACTCCAGGATTAAGCGCCGGTGACAAAAGAATGAGTTAGCATGGACATGCTGATAAAAGGAAGATAGATAATGTTTCACACACGACTGAAAAGGAGTGTGGAAGCACAGATGTATGAAAGAAAATTTTTTCCGCATTTTTCGGCATTAAACTACCAATAGATGCGCAAAACCACTTATCAGGTAGAGATTAGCAACTCCACATCCTGTGAAAGCATGCTTGAAGGAAGAACACCCTTAAGAAGATGGCACCGGTTAACAAGGAGTCAAATAGATCACGCCGATTTTCAAAAGCCTGTCAGTATGGAATGTACCAACAGTTGATAACCAAAGGCAGATTGTGATAACAAATTGGATGCAACAGATAGACAAGGAATTACACACACATGCACACACACTTTCTATGGTACTACGGAAACCCCGAACACGTGAATCCTAGTTTGAATTTTAAGAAGAGGATTGAAAACGTTACACTTCCTTACCAGAAAAGTTTGGGTGGGTGAGTAAGAAGAAAAATGGAAGCAGTCCTACTCTCACGTTTTGTTTTTCCCTAGTATACATAGCTACCAAAAATATTTGCTAGACCGACAACGACCATTTGGCTGAGACCCTGAAGGGCGGGATGGCTCTGATACCAATTGTAACTACCTCGGTGAATTACGCTCTTAGTTACAAGCCTGGATGAGCGGAAATGGTTAAAATAGTACGGTGGGGCCAAATGCCACTCACAGGTAGAGCTTTCGGCCGTCCTAACCATTTCCAAACATCGGGACAAGAACGAGCGGCGTAATCGGCAGGCGAAGGGATCAACTACATACACAAATAAGTATGTATGCAAGCCACCATACAACAGTCCTCAGAGCCATTCCATCTAAAAGAAATAGAAATATTGCAACGCCATACGGCAAGATCCAAATATCCTAGATAGATATAATAGTTTAGGATATCTCCTTATACATCAAACATCAGAGTATCAGGCGGAAGCGGAAAACAAGATCCGAGTACGGATAAGAAGCAAATTGGCATAAGATGCCCCATAAATAAACACATCCCGCCCACAGATCTCACGGATCCCCGTTCCCGGAATCTCTACACCGAGTGATCGTTGCCAACATCGTCCGTCTCCTCCACCCAGTATCCATCTTGCGAGTTTACCTGTTTATCTGAATCAAACAATTTATCGTGTGAGACCCTAGGGGTACTCAGCAAGTCTTTATGCCTCTAAAGGGGACACATCCTGGGGTGACGCAATTGCAGCTAAAGGTAATACCTAACAATTCTATAGATACTCGCTAACCATCCGCCTAACCAAAGATAGACGAATGTCCGTGAATTAATAACAACAGTTATAACGGTAATATTAACAGCTCCATCCTCCTCCTCGCTTACCAACGAGGAAGCGGACGAACAACCCCCATCCGTTGGCAGTTTTATTATCCATTCCATGAGTGTTGCACTATTTACTAGTCAGGTACTCAGTCAAATTAAAAGCGGTACTTTAGTTATACTTGTCTATGATCGAGAAACTGTGCTCCAAGTCGTCGATAACCGTGGACACGGCTTTCAGAAAGTTTTAACCTGCAGGGGTGCACAAATAGCAACGCACACTCGATCAACCTCGGAAAAACCAAATCAAAACCCAACGAGGCATTCTCGACAAAGCGATCACAGGATTCAGAAATATTTCAGGGGGCCACCCCATTAAGCTACCTGCAACGAAGTTGGCCGGCTCCGAGACGGACTCAAGGTTTGCGTCAATGGCTGTAAACGACTAGGAACCCGAAAGTGTGACTGGGCTTGTCGATACCGCGAAAACACTCCGCTTACCTAAACAGTACAGGTGCTCCTCGCACAATCTTAAATAAAGCAGTAAAGCATGGCATAAGTACAGGATAGTAATAAGGCCCCAAACTACTTTGTGGCCCCAAGAAATAAGAATGAATCAAGCTCTGGCTCAGGGGGGTTCATAAGCCTCCCGGATGTGGATAGCGCGAATATTCAAGGAACAGGAATCAAGTACTCGGGGTCCTACGGGACACAAGTGAGCATGAAAAACCAAATAGCAGATATTGCTCACCGGTGCCACTTTCATTAGTTATCCCATTACTACTCAGGTTAAGTTGTTTAAGTACCTCGTTATCCATCAGACACTCACATACCCTACACATGCTGTTCTACGACTCGCATGGCTCAAACAGCTTCTGTAGTAATGGCTCATGGGATGGAGGAACAAGCTTCGGTGGGGTTTAAAAGTAAAGGCTATGCAGTACTTGGGATTCAGTTTAATGCAATCGCGACTCAATGATGCAAGAATAAGATAGAGGCAATAGGTACTATATGTATGCAAGCATGTGGTAGTGCTTGCCTGGCAGCTCAGTTGAAACGAGAGAAGGATCTGGGTAGTGCTCCTGGGTTTCTTAATATATCCCCTGCTTAGCGTCTATTCGAAGAAGAACCAAACAAACAAGGGCCAATATAAATAAAGTGCACAAGCATATGAATAAAATGCGACAAGCAAACAATCATGCCATGATGAATGATGCACAATTTTGCATGGCAATAATGTAGCATGGCATGGGTGAGGTGTGGAATACAAGAAATAGCATTTTATGGAGTTTTAGTCACATTTTATACTCAAATAAGTTGCTGTATACTTCATATTTATATGATGCATGCTGCAATTCAGAACATGGAATGCATAGATAGAACGGGCTTGTCGCGCTGATCGATTTGGACATATTATTTGTCAAATTTGGAGTTATAAAACAAAAGTTATTAATTATTTAAGGAAAAGGGTATTTTATTGTAATTTTGATCAACTCGAAATTTAAAGTGTTCAAAAATTATTTTGAATGGCATATTTGAATTCCTCACATTTTTCTGATTCAAAAACATATATTATTTGTCAAATTTGGGATTACCAATTAAAAGTTATTAATTTCTGGATTTAAAAACATATAAACAATTTCTAGAAATATTTTTATTTTAGAAAACGATGGCGGGGACTTTTGTTACCCTGGGGCTTTCTACCCATAGTCACAGAGACGTGGGACCAGTGTGCTGACTGGGTCGAGCTGGTGTGGCCGGAATTGAACTGGTTTTTCTCACTCGGCCGAAGTTAGCCTCGGTCTATGACTAGTGGGACCGCAGCGCTGGCGGCCCACGGCGCATGAGGGTGACTAGTGGCAACCCCGGGGTCGAGTCGGTGGCAGTACAAAATTACCAGGGGTGCTTTTAGAGAAGTGCTGGGAGGAACCGGATCTGACGAAGAAAAACTGCTAGCTGCATCGATTTTTCGAAAGACGATGGCGAGCAAACCGTTGGAAATTTTGCGACGCTGCAGAAACAAAAGATGTAGAGCCAACGTCGGACTACAACTTTGGTGTTTGGAGCTTCGCCAACGGAGGTCTGCAGAGGACGGGGCAAGGAGATGAACAGAGGAGATCTCGCGGTTTAAAAACTGACGGAATTTTTTTGCAGAAACGGGCTGAGATCGGGCTGGTTTGCAACGACGATTGCGACCGAACGGAGACGAATTTCGCCCTGCCGTAAAGAGGAGAGTTGAAGAGGATTGCTCGGGCTACAACTTTAGTTCAGCAAGTTCGCACGGATACGGCCCACATCGATCGGAATATGCGGAAGAACAGAGGTGCGCTAGGTTTCCGCTGCTGTCGGTTGCGCGCGCGGCGAGTGCGGTCTGCGTGCGTGCGGCATGCGACGTGCGAGCGGGAGATGGCGGCGCTGGTGTGTTACAAGGGCGGAGGGGAGCTAGAGCAGGGAGAAGAAGCTCACCGAGAGGGGGTTGGTGATGGTTGGTCGACGGCGAGAACGACGAGGAAAGAGAGCAGTGCGGCGACGTCGAAAGCGGGCGGCGAGGTGTTGGTGCTCCCTGGTGCTGAGCCTTCACGTTCTGGAGATCGAGCAGGTTCTGGGACTCCTGGAGGATGGCCCGAACACGGCGATGGCGGCGGTGAGGTTGGCTTGCGGAGGAAGAAGGGGATGGGAGAGAGAGATGTCGATCCAGATGGGGGTGGGTGGTGCTGCGCTCAGCTTTATCAGAAGGGAGAGAGAAAGAGCACGCGAGGCGCGTGAGTCTGGAGATCACGTGCTCGCGAGGGAAGAAGAGAAACAGGACGTGGCCGTGGGCGTGGGCTTTCCGGCTCGCTGTCCTCTGCCTGGGTCGAGTCAAACCAAAGGAGAAGATGGGTCGGTGCAGTTTAGCTAGCTACTAGCTTGGGTTTGGATCGGTTGTGTACGATGGATTGGTAAAAAGAAACACCAGGTGGTGCACTCGGGTTGGGTGTTAGCTAGGGAGAGAAGACATTCTAGTGTGTGTAAGTGGGCGTATGTGTGTATATGTATGGATGATTAGGCTTTTGAAAAAGAAGAAGGGGATTGGAATTTTTATATAGTCTAAACTAGACTAGATGGGACTAGTTTAGACAAAACTTTAGACGGATTTAGTGTCAAAGATTTAGGCAGAGATCAAGAGACAAAATAAATAAATATTAGAGATGGGGGCTTTATTTAGATAGCTAGATTAGCTAGGAAAACTTGGTAGATGGAGTGTAGATATAGGATTTGATCAAAATTTGAACAAGCAAACAAGTGCAAAAGAATAAAATAAAAGAAAGGTCACTAGTGGCATTGATATCACATGTGATTAGAGACTAATATTGCATGAAGTATGACATGATGTGGAGATAGGGTATGTGTATTCCTCTTCTATTTATTTTATTAGTTTGAAAACAAACTACTCAGAACTCTTCCAAAACCAAAGCAAAAATAAATAGGTAGAAAAAGGAGAGAGAGGAAGCTTGCATGGCCCATGCAAAAACATTAAATGCCATGTTTTAATCTTGTGAAAACAGAATAAATAATCATGGCATTTGTGCCTATGCATTCCAAAATATGGAATAAAGCCAAGCTAAAAGAATTAAAAGGATGCCCCATGTGGAGTAGATGGAGATGACCATATTTGCATAAAAATGGGACATGCTAGTGTGTATGTGCCACTAGGTATTTAGTAAGCCCAAAAATATCCCAACATGAGAATAACCCCAAAACAACCCATATGGGAGCTAGAAAGAGGTTCCACTCACAAGGCATGCAAAGGTGGCTCCACATATCACTAATGTGAAAACAACATGATGCTAATATGAGAGCATGTGGAATTAGAATTGGATCCATCCCAACCCACATGAGCTAGAGGTAAAACCAAATAAGTTGCAATGCTCATATATGGTGGAATGGTGGAATGATGGGGTGACAAGGAAAGGTGATGGAGTGGAATAAAAGATATGCCCCCAACTCAACTTGGGCATTTACACAATATATCAATAACCAAATACAATATCAAGAGGCAAATACAGTTTACAATGCATATGAGAGAAGAACCAAAACAAAAATGGTTTTATATGATGCTCAAATGCAAGGTGGCATGATGACATGAGCATGATATAATTATGATGCAACAATTATATATAGGAAGTAGCATTTATATAGACTAGGCTAGTAGCATTGCAATTATTAGACAATTGGGATGCTACAAGATGCTTATGATAGGGGCAATGAGAGCTCAAAGCTAGTAAGTACCATAATTTTTTGGAAGCTCTTTATGAAAATTGAAATCCCTGCTTCCCTCTGCGAGGGGCCTACCTTTTACTTCTTAAGCTGAGTCAGCAAACCTATTCCTTTCTATCTCCAGCAACCATTTGAGTTGTTGTGATTGAATCATTCATATGATGATTTATTCAATCATGTTTCTTATCTTGTTTGTTTTGCACAAGACACTTATCTGAATGAATATTACTTTGAAAGCCATCGTTGTGAAAAGCCTTTTATGTTTGAGAAAAGGTACTCCTATTATAAACTTCATTACAAAAGCTTTACTTGAAATCTAAGTATGATTTGTCAACTGTTCTCTGACCAAGAACAAAGTTTGCCATTACCAATTATGATTTGTATTTATGCATCTTTATTGTGACTCCCATACTCATTGCAAGTTAAGTTATATAATGGTGAGTTGCTTTCTATTATGATCTGTGTATTGGTAAGTGTGATGCTTCTTTTTCCGTATTCTTTTTATCGACACTTCGCTCCATAAACCTGTGGTCATGTTTACTGAGCTCAGTTTTTGCTTGGGGACAAGCGAGGTCTAAGCTTGGGGGAGTTGATACGTCCATTTTGCATCACTATTTTATATCATAATTTACTGCTATTCATTGATATATTTCATATTTAGAGGTGATACTTATGTTATTTCATCTATTTTTGCACGTTGGATGACTTTTAGAGGATGAACTGCCGGATCAGGATTCTGATGTAAAAAGCGGTGTCTAGATGCAATATTCGCGAAGATCATAAAATTCCAGAAAATACACGGAAAATCCTATTTTTTGAGAAGACGAAGGAAGTCAGAAGGGGAGATGGAGATGGGCCACAGGGGGCCCACACCACCCCCAGGCACGGGCCCCCCTGGGCCGCGCCGCCAGGTGGTGTGGCCACCCTGGCCCACCTCCTGTGTCGCCCTTTCGCCTATAACTTCCTCCGGAAACCCTAATACTCGGGGAGCGACCATAGAAAGATTTCGCCGCCTCTGCGGGGCGAGAACTATAGAGAGAGAGAGAGAGAAAGAGCTCTCCGACAGGCAGATTTCTGCCAGGAAAATTCCTTCCTAGAGAGGGGAGATCGTCGCCATCAACACCGTCATCAAGCTAGACTTCATCGGGATCATCATCATCCTCACCACCATCTCCACCAGCACCATCATCACCACTCCATCCCGCTATAATAATTGGGTTGAATCTTGCATAGTTCTTAGGGGAAACTGTCCCGGGGTTGAATGGAACCATTGAATTATTGTCTATGTTCAGATTGTTATTCATCATTATATCATCTCTGATCTTGATCCATATGATGTCTCGTGAGTAGTTCGTTTAGTTCTTGAGGACATGGGAGAAGTCATGTTGTTAGTAGTGGAATTGTGTTGAAGTAATATTCAATGGTTTGATATTTAAGTTGTGGTGCTATTCTTGTAGTGGTGTCATGTGAATGTCGACTACATGATACTTCACCATTTATGGGCCTAGGGGAATGTATTTTGTATTTGGCTACTAATTATGGGGTTGCCGAAGTGATAGAAACATGAACCCCCGTTAGAAAACCTTTGCACAAGGGAGTGTAGGATCTCAGAGTTTAATGTTGTGGTTAGATTTTTATCTTAATTAAGTTCTTATACTTGCGGATGCTTGCAAGGGGTTTAATCACAAGTATGTATTAGTTCAAGTAAGATCGGTACATTAGCATATGTTCACCCACACAATACTTATACAACCAAAGAAGATCACTCAACTATATAAAGCGAAAGCACTTAACAGTATTCACATGTGTCCTCGAGAATGTTTGGTCCTCATAAGTAATACAACCGGCTTGTCCTTTGCTGAAGAAAAGATTGGGCCACTTGCTGCAATTATTGTTGTCTTTATTTACTTGCACTTTATTTCTTTGTATTATCAAAAACCTCTCCGTTTGCTACGTATTTACAGAGAATTCCTGATCCTAACCACTAGTCAACACCTTCTGCTCCTCGTTGAGATCGACACTCCTATTTATCGAAAGTACTACGATACACCTCCTATACTTGTGGGTCATCAATGAGCAACAAAAGTGTAGATTTTCTTCCTTAAAGCCATGTAGGAAAATCAAATCTTCAAAGCTAACAAGTTGATACTGTCCTTACTCCTTCCTAAATTGGATTGAGGAAAAAATAAACCTGTGTTTTTCTTTAGGACTATGATTAAACTGAAAATTCACCGTTGTGGCAGTGGTGACAGGACAGCTACTCGTGGCAAGATTAACTGGATCACTCTTGGGACGAGACGAGGATTTAGTCTCTGTCCAAGATTGAAGTTAAGTCAATCTTGCCGTGACATAGCTTGAAAAAGGTGAATAATAGAATTGATCACCTGAATGAGATGGAATCTAACCCTCTGTTACTCTATACCTGGCGTGGCGCTTGTCTTTATCGCCAACGACGGAGGAGTGCAGGGCAACGGTCGCCGGCTTAGGATGCAGGTACGGGAAGGGCGCCATCGGCTCCGGTTGCTGGGCCGGGTCAGAGCGCCGCCATCTGAGCTGCAGGAGAGGGCAGGGCAGCGCCCGAGCTGTAGGGCAGGGACGATGCGCGAACTGCAGGAGAGAGGGACGATGCACGAACTGCAGGGAATGGGCGGCGTGCGCGGATATGCAACAAAGATCTAGGGATTGGAGGGAAGGGCAGGTCTGAAGGTGCCCAGCTCTAGGCTCAGCCTCGTGATCGTCAGCGCTCCACATCTTTGAGGATATGATCGATGGGGGTTAGAGCCAGACTTAGCTGCCGGCTGGCCTCCGAACGGATAAAGTAAAGGACTTGGCGTCGTGCTCTGCTCGAGCCGGAAATATGATCGACCGATCCATCGGGTAAGGAGACAACGGACGGCGGACGAAGACGCATACGGCAAAAAAAACCTTAACACTTCTATATCTATATTTCTATACCTAACTAGCTGAATGCCCGTGCGTTGCCACGACATTTCCAGTTTCTTCACTCAAACTCATATCTTTCCTCCCTTTGTTCCTCATCCCAAGGGTGGATGCAGGCGGGCGGCGGTGGAAGGAGCATGGGGGTGTCCGACATCGTTAGTAATTGCCTCACACACCCTAATCAGCGGAGCAACTTAGGATGAGGATTCGGTCTTGGGAAGACCTAGAGCTCGGGGCGGGGCCATTTTAGGACACCGATGTTTCTTTCCACCGGTCGGAGGAGTTGGAGGTCCCCTATGGCGGGAGATCGATGTTGTGACCACTGGATGTGGGTGGCGGCCAAAGACTGCTCTGTTCGCTGTCTCCACTCATGGTATAAAGACTAAGGAGATGGATCAGAACGCGGCGCGACGGGAGCCGTTGTTGCTTCTATTGGCGGTGGTAGGGGTGTTATTTCATCAAAGTACCAAGGGCAAAACCGACCATAGGAAGGCAACCGGAAATTGACGAACCTACGCTAGCCAAATTAGTAGTACAGAAAACATGTCCATGGGTTGCTACGGGTGATTTTTGTTTGGATGAACAGCTTAGAGCTCCGAGACCAACACCACCCTCTTATAAGGCTCCGGTGGACGAGATGGACATTTGTTGTGATAGTGGCATGGCTTTTCAGTTGTCGGCGTCAGCCATAGTCACATCCATAGGAGGTTGGCGACGACATAACATAATTAACTTCACCTCATATTCGCTATCCTCATTTAGCTCTCAAATCTTCCACAGAATTATCAAACTAACAACTAAATAATAACATATTAGAATTGAAATCATATAAAGCAGGTCATGTATGTCATTACACATGCACATGATCAATTATCAGAAATTCGTCCTAATTGATTTTAGAGTGAATTCCACTTCTTACCCTCTATTTATGCATTCGAGACACTAATTACCCATTTAGTAGAAGTTGTACCCGAATGTCCCATTTAAGAAAATTCCGAGCATGATTTTGCCCCGTTTTAGCATTTAACACGTGTTCTTGGATAAGGCCGACATGTTAGGACGATGTGCCGCAACAAACTATGTCAAGATCGGAGGACGTCGTTGCCGATCATATCTACCCTTCTCCACACCAAATGTTCTATTCTTTATTGCCATCTCGATAATTTCGAGGTTCAATCGTCATCTCACACATTGCCCAATAGATATACATCAGAAAATGAGGGTTTAAAATTTCCAAACATGGTAATTTAGATGAATTTTCACTATATATGGTAATTAGTGTCATAAATGCACAAGTAGAGGGTAAAAAGTGGAATTCACTCTTGATTTTAACCCTATCTTTCACCCATGACCGGTTCGTCTTTAATCTCACATGTGTAAAGATTGTGCGATCTCACGTGTGTGAATATGGTGGCTCCGGACAACGTGAGATTGCTAATCCATATCCTCCCATGCCTCTACGTTCAGATAGTGTGTCGCCGCTGGCCCGATTGATTGACGCATTTGTCGCTCCATGAACAATTGCTTGTTTCCGCGTAATACAAGAATTCCATGTGTTGCATAATTTTAAAATGAGGGGTTTCCTATATATTGCTTGGATTGATATTACATGTATATGTGCATGTTATAGGTCAAAGAGCTACCCAGCTGTATTTTTTTTGTCAATCAGAAACAAGCAATGGTTTATTTAGCCTGAATCGTGTAGGTAGCCTGAATCGTGCTTTCGATAGATCGAGTTTTTGATAGACTGAATCATGCTATCCATCCGTGGAGAAGTCCAGATTACAGTCAGAATCGTTTTTTTTATAGATGGAGTCTTTAGCTGAGGAAAAGAGATCAGCTCAGTAGATTGTTGCAACAGATTTACACAACCGAGTCAAAATAAACAGAGTAAAAGAATCCCTTGACTCTTTAGCGATAGCATTCACAACATCCTGCATCCACGTATTTACATCAACCTGAAAACTTTTACATCAAAGATCTATAGCTGGAATGTCCCGTGGAGATGAAGAGAGCAGCCTCGCTCGCATCACCCCTCCATTTGCGGCAGCAGCGGTCATCGGGGCACCATGTCCGCTCAAAGGTCCGCCCTTCTTCCCGACTACTGGCGCACCTACGGTCGCCGCCTGCCACGCCTGGCGGCGCGTCCTCGACGCCATGAGGCCACCTGAAAAACAGAGCATTCACATCAACTCAAATCCCCTCAGATTCCCTACTCTCAAATATCTCTCAGCTCTCTAAAAATAAGCACGTTGGCCGTCCAACCTCAGCCGACCTCGCCTAGGACACCCATGTGAGCAGGAAAGGGACAGATAGGAAGCTTGGTGGGAATTTGGAGCAAGTCCAGAGCCGCTGCCCACTTTACTCCGTCTCCCCATGGTCCTGTATAGCTGCTAATACCCATCGCCCCACCCCCTCGAGCTCCCCTCGCCGGGTTTCGACCTGCCGCCGTCGGCCTCTGTCACTCTTCTTGACCGTCGTACTTGAGGAAAGCTCCAGAGCTCACTCGAATGGCGTCGCCGCACGACTCCTTCGCCATTGAAGACTTAGGACTTGGGGGCCCGGGGCGGCCGCCCCTCCCGACCCCCCCTCCTCAGGGCCGGCCCTGACAGCGGCAGTTCTCGCCTTCTCTGTGGCGGCGTGCCTCCATGACCTGCGGCAGTCCTTCCCCAAAATTCAAGTAGATGATAAGAAGATAAGGGACTGCGGGTTGATATTGTTGTTATTAAGGGGCCAAAACACAAAACAGCCACGACGGACGAAAATTTCAAATGACAAAAACCACCGTAGCTAAAATTATATAGTAAAGATAATAAAGATAATAAAGCACGAAGTGTTTCTCCCGGTCCAATACTTTTTTAGACGAATTTGCCCTCCCACTAAATCACATAATACGGTGTATACCACCCCAACTTGAAAAAGAAAATTCAACAGCCAGGATCGATCGATCCGTGGGCTTTAATACGTACATCGTGTCAGCCTTAGCCCACGATGGCATACATATGCTAAGTTAGCGTTCGATCGAATCTGTCCAGAAAAATAGCTTTATAGCTTCCATATTCTTGGTTAAATAGTCCCACATTGTTACATTACAACAATTCACACCGGTTTATATGCGTTCGAAGTTGGCTGTGTATCAGCAAGCAATGAGTTCCTCAGAAACCATTGATTAATTTGAAAAGTTGTTGCCTGCCTGAATTAAAGAGAGGGGCGTTGCCTGTTGCTGCTGCCAACATTGAATTAAAAGGAGGTCCTATGGATGAGCCTGATGGGGGCGGTGTCGGGGGGGGGGGTGGAGGCGAGGAGACACAGGCGGTCGGGAGATGCTCGGGGCCTGGATGAGGTGAGGACCACGGGTGGGAGGCGGAGCCCGGGCCTCGTCGGCAGCGAGGGAAACCGGAGGTCGCGTGGCGGTGTGCAGGTGCTGTGCTGCAGGAGGCGCTTTGTGGACGGAGCTCTAGGGCGGAGCCGAGGGGAAGAGGGGCACGAGGTAGCTGGCGCTCCGGAGACCAGAGGGCCGGAGGGGAGCGAGGCGCCTGGCGGCGACGGAATCGAGTAGACTTGGCTCAGCGAGCAAGGCGAGAGAGGAGAGATGGGGTCGTGATGGGATAGGTGTCGAGGCGCGTGGTGTGTGCGTGGGTCGCGTCGCGTGCGTGTCCTGTGTAGGTAGGTATGGGTGCATGTGTGTTGGATCGGTGTGAGTCCAGCTTACGTGGACCCAACATGTATGCCTGCCTTTTTTTCTTTTTAAAAATTTATTTTATATTTCTTTTTCCATATGCTTTTACAAATAATAAAAATAGAATATAGAAATAAAAAGAGAGGCTTGATGGACATAATATCATCAATGGAAAGATGTAATCCATAAGCTTGTTCTTGAAATATAATTCATAAAATCAACACGTTTGTTGTTCTGCCACAACGCGCGGGTTATATTTCAATTTTCCATATGCTTTTACAAATAATAAGAATAGAAATACAGAAATAGAAATAGAAAGAGAGGCTTAATGGACATGATACCACCAATGGGAAGATGTAATCCACAAGCTTGTTCTTGAAATATAATCCATAAGATCAACACGTTTGTTGTTCCGCCACAACGCGCGGGCATTGTGCTAGTCTAATAATAAAGCACGAAGTGTTTCTCCCGGTCCAACACTTTTTTGAACTAATTTGTCCCTAACAGTTTAAATATATTACATCCTTTGCCACCTCCAAGTGGTTCGGTTCACCCATGATCATGTCAGGTCTCTAGGTCTAGCATACGTAGGTCTTTAGGTCTAGCTCCAAAAAGAGTCCAGGTCAACATGCACGCAGGGTTTCTCTAAACTCTGATATATACACCGCCAGATCCAGATATCTGCACGCCGATCGTGGAATCTACATGTACGCCGCTACCTGCCCGTGGGCTAGACGAGAGCTGGTCTATTCGCCGCCGCTCACGTACTCATAGGTCCCACCTATCTGCGGCTGCATGCCTGAGCGCTGAACGGTAGCCGTTATGTCCGTCGTCGTCGCTCGATTGCACGCTGGACAGGATCGGCCGATAACTAGGGTTTGTTTCAGGTTCTTGATCAGCGGAACTCAGCGATGACTTATATCAGCTTCTTTGGGGATTAGCCGCTGCCTACGATTTTAGTCAGATCCTTCATCAATCGAGTACAGCTCAGAGATTATCCATTCTTTAGCGACGGACGGAATCTACTGCATGTCAATTTATTCATGTGGGATTAGCCGCTGCCTACGATTTTACTCAGATCCTTCATCAATCGAGTACAGCTCAAAGATTATCCATTCTTTAGCGACGTCGGACTGGATCTACTGCATGTCAATTTATTCATGTGAGCTCCTGGACGGCCGGGCGGCATGGGTGCGGTCAGGAAGGACATAGTCGTGCAGGAAGAAGAGCAGGGGACGATGGCATTGTGCGCGAGGTCGAGCTCTAGAGAGGCGGCGGGGAGCTTGAGGATTCCACGACAAGGTTTGATGGTCCTTATGCCCTTGCAATGAGCATGTGCGTGTGACCGGTTAGCTCTGGTGCAGACAACTGAGTCCCGACTAGCGCACCTATTTATTTCAATCTGTCTTGCTCAATTGTTGCCAGCATCTTTGATCGAACGAATAGGTGGGACAATTTTATGCGGGCTTGGCGCCCTGGTATTTTGATTAAGAAGGATTTGCCGACTGCCACTGTGTGTTGATTATTTTATTTTCTCTTCAAAGGGTGATCCAATTTTCTAACTATGTCTATGGGTCCTGGATACGGTCAAATTGGAGCTTGTAGTGGTGACGGTCCATGGTTTTCCTGGTCTTGGCGCACGTGTACCGGGTGGCTTGGCTAAGGCGGCGAGCAAAGGAGGCAGTAGAGACGCATCCGCTACACATATTTTTGTTTCTCATTGCATCACGCGGGAACATGTGCTATAAATACATAATGATGGAATTTAGAAAGTTTATCGAAATGTTAGTACAAATAGACGACTATTCTTTTTAGGTATGCTCATATGTTCATCATGAAAAGGAAGAAAAACGTGACCGCCATCAACAATGGTAACAAAAGGAGAGAAGCGTCTACATGGATGGTTTCCTAGAGTATATTTGAGTATTTGTGTCTTCCGATACAACGTACGGACACATTTGCTAGTTTTATATAAAGTAGAGATAGAGATAGAGATAGAGATAGAGAAGAGAGAATAGACATAGAAATAAAGATAGAGATAGAGATATGGAATCGAGGGGAGTACTACTAGTCAGTTATAATGATGGTTTCCTAGTTCTTTTCCAAGTGTTATTAAAGAATCCAGGTTGGTTTGTGCCCCTGGTCGAGCGAACACGTCTCTCCCACCACGGCAGAATGGACAAAAATAACCTATTTTTAAAAGAATTTTATAAACTGAACTTTTGGTGAAAGAATTTCACAAAACTAACCCTTTGATAGCGTCTAACACAAAGGCGCTATGCTTAACGGTGTAGCGCCTTTCCGAAAGACGCTACACTCTTTGCCAGCGTGGCACGCGGGTCCCATGGGACGTCCTAGTAGCGCATTTGACCGAGACGTCACTGTTCATACCATAGCGTCTATGTGTAAGGCGCTACACTAGTCTACATATACAATGTATGTACTTAGTTAACAAAGAAGTATGGTGGCTGGGTTGGTTGAAGTCTTTGTTGTCAACTAGTAGGTCGTGAGTTCAACTCCCCCAACCCTCAATTTTTATTTTTATTTTTCAAAGGCCATGACATTGATTTATATTGTCGTACATATGGAAATATATTAATTCTAGCATCTTATTTATTTTAAAAAATAGAAACCGAGTATAAAATTTTATAATCTCTAAGCATGAAACCGATTATCTTTTAGAACTATACTAGCTTTATTAAAAAGACTATGAATACACATTTAACAAAAGGCTATAAAAGTCTATAAAATATATTAAATAGAAGAAAATTCAAAAAATAACACACAAAAGACTATAAAAATAAAAGTCTACGTGACAAAGAAAAAAAGAGCTAAAAAAGAACCAGTCAAGCCACGACATCACGCACGAACACTAGCAAGAGAAAAAACAAACCGTATAGTCTGCTAGCCTGAATGTTTATACGTATATGTGCCTCCGGCCAAGTCATACACGCGTAATAGAAATCTTGGAAGGGTTATATCGTTTTAGAAGGTTGACTATGACGTGAGCTACGTCTCAACTAGTTAAAAATAAATACTAATTTCCTTTATTTTGTGTTTTAGACAACACGGTAGAGTAGAAATAAACTAGAAAAGTGAAACCTATTTTGTTTAAATTAATAAAATTTATAATTAGTTAGTGAAGCATTAAGGAGTAATGAACAAACAATCGATTAGGTGGTATACATGTTCACCAAAACATGAAAAGAAAATATACGACGGAACACTTTGTGACATGTACAAACGATAATTCATTGAATCCATAATTTACGATTGAGTTTGTTAAAGCAAGTAAAATTTTAAAAGATACTCAATTTTATAGTAGGTTTCCATTTTTTAAAATAAATAAGAATGCTAGAATTAATATATTTCCATATATACAACAATATAAACCAATGTCACGACCTTTGAAAAATAAAAATAAAAAGTGGGTTTTGGGGAGTTGAACTCACAACCTACACGTTGGCAACAAAGACTTCAACCAACCCGACCACCATACTTCTTTGTCAACTAAGTACAGACATTGTATATGTAGACTAGTGTAGCGTCTTACACATAGGCGCTATGCTATGAACAGTGACGTCTCAGTCAAATGCGCTACTAGAACGTCTCATGGGACCCGCGTACCATGCTGGCAAAGAGTGTAGCGCCTTTCCGAAAGGCACTACACCGTTGAGCATAGCGCCTTTACGTTAGGCGCTACCTTTCACCGAGAGTTCAGTTTGTAAAATTCTTTCAAAAATGGGTTATTCTTGTCCATTCTTGGTCGAGCGATCCAAAGGAGATCTCCAGCCCTAGCACGTATATGTAGCTCCACCTCCTCCGCGCCCCGATCGATGGCCGCCGGCCGCCGCCGCTGGGACGACCAAACACAGCGCCCCTCCCCTCCTCCGACGCCCGGACAAATCCATCATCTCCCGACGAGGCCCCTTGATCCGTATGCCACCTCTGCTATCGTGTCCTGTCTTGTTTTATTGAGAATCGATCATGAGGAAAAAACTTGCTTGGCTAATTAGGTAGGGTTGTTGATTCATGACTCTGACTTGACTTCACAGGAAGATCAATGACTTATGACTATATAGATTCCTGACCAGATAAAAAAATCGAGTAAAACCAACTTATAGGTTACCCTAGTCCCTGACTATATATAAAAACTGGGCATAGCTATCGTATCCATCAACGGTCAATTACATTTATATGGATTTCTATGCGTACCTAGCTACCATCTATTCTTATATATTCATCATCGATCTCCCATGCATCATATCAACTCTTGCTCTTGTGTTCCACTTGTTCAGACCACAGCAGCAGCTCCAAGCCCTCGATGAAGCACGGGCTTCCTCCTCCACGAAGGCAGAAGCGTCGACTCGCTCGCTAGCACCACCCATTTCAGCCCGGAAACCGGCCGGTTGGAATCATCAGTTTTTCATTAGGGTAGATCTTGGGGGAGTTTTCCACACGTATCCTCAGCTGGGTGGGCCGTTCCCGAGCTTGGAGGAAGCCGAGAGGGCTATCCTTCGCCGCCTCGATGAACTGCGTGATCCAAAAATGTAAATAAATTAAGTTCCTGCTTAACTCCAGCCCCCCTCCCCCTAGAATTATCGAAAATAATTAAGAAGCTCACTCTTACAAGTTTATTTAAAGTGGATCATCCACTAATTTGCTTTTCAATCATCGTTTCTCACCAGGTTCACAAACGATGGGCTTTCCCGCTTGGAGATTTGTATACGAGATGCTCTTCACTGGCCCGACGGCACGAGGAAGTACGCTTCTAGTTCCAATCCGGACCACGACCATCAGGGGCGGATCCATGATTTAACCATAGGGGGACGAGACGATAGTGACAATAAATAGGTATACAACAACACTATATCGATTCTTAAACATATGTAGTTTGTTATCGGACAACGTGTTCTATAATTAAAGCTTCATTTTATTTGATCTAATACATGAGTATGTCATTTGATCTAATATATGAGCATGTGGGGTAAAGAAAAAATTCACCATGAAAAAGAGATAAACATGAAAATATATCAAATCTTCTAGTGTATACTATGGATATCAAACTATAACACTATATGTTTTGCAATGAAAAGGCAAGATACATTATACTAGTTTGAGTGTAGGTCTATGCCCACACCTATCAAATAAATCAGTAACTCGATAGTTAGTTAATAATTAAGTAGTTCATAAAAATGCTGGTGTATATGATCCGCAATTGATTACACAAAAAAGTTTCTATTAGATAGGGTAATCAACTAGCATTTCTATTAGACAACATGCAATATATCTGAGATTACACGTTAGCATGATCAATTAACGAATTGGGCATGACGTGTGGCGGTGGCATACCGTAGTTAATAGTTTCTAGACGCATGGGAATTATGATTTGTGCCTTCGCGAACTGGTAATCACGGACATGACGACGCGTGAATACAAAATCCCAATCCTGGCGGCGACACTCAACCAACGAGATCCTTACCCTAGGTAGGCGCCACCACGGTGGAGGCAGAGAATAGATAAATAATTTGACTAGATCGTCGTGGGAAACCAAGTAGAGCACAAATTCAGATGCATCTCATGGATCAGATAATTGATCTGTGGTCTTCCAGTGCTTCAGTAGATATGTATTATCCCTTGATGGCTATAATATTTTAGGCTTGTCCCATAGAGCTTCACCAATTACCATGTTGCAGACATCGGTCTAAACTAATAGACAGAGTATTACGGTTAGTAGTTTAGCATCAAAACTAGTGTTAGCCCTCGCTGCATATCCTTGAGGGAAGCCAAACCATAGGGGGGATGTAACATCCCAAAAATACTAAGCTTGGATCATCAAATTCTAATCATCAACATTTAGGGTTAACAAAAACTTTTCTAAATAAATTTATGAATGCATGCATATGTGTATGCATTGATTTTGAATTCTTTTAAAACCACCTTGTTTGTTTGTTTCATTGCTTGTAAAATGTTTCTTAGGTGAAATAAACATTATTTAAAACATTTCCCACACTTTTCCTAAAGACAAGTAAATCAAAACACATATATGAAATGAATGGTCACTTTGACCAATTTAACTCTCATGCCTACTTTGGCTGTCTCAAACTTTCAGAACCTAACAGAAACTTTACTGGATCTTTGCACCCCCTGAATGTACTCATAACAAGGTATCAAGGCCCACTTTGTGATCATTCAGAAACTTTCAAATGCATAGTTTAAATGACAATTCAAAATTGAATCTTTATCATATGGGAAGATCCCACTTTTTCAAAAACCCCTCAAACAAGCTCAACTTTCAAAACCCAAGAATCTGCAGACTCACCAGCACCAATCTAGCAAACCCACCAAAAATCTTTTCAAAATTCAAAACTTAAGTTCATGCGGCCATTTCATCAAACAGGTTGCAGACACAAATCAAACAAACATCAAACACTATAGTGTGCAGTAAAATTGGCCTAACTTGTTTCCTAGTTAGCTCACACATAGCTCAGTAGATCATCTAGGAAGTTTAACTAAGGACTAGCACCCCTGTGAGCTTGCCATTGCCATCAATGGTGAACAGCCGAGCACCCCCTTGTCACCCCATTGTGGACAGCAGGCTAGAGGAAGAACTAGCCGTGCCAACCTTGTCTGGGAGGCAGCCCACCGTCCACCGCCACTGCCTGTCCCAGCCGCGAGCGTTGCCAAGCCCTGGACCACGCGCACAAGCCGCACCCAGACCGCCAGAGACAATGCCGAGCATGCGCCAGAGCACGACCCTCGACCAGTGCCCACAGACCGCGCACCGCCCTCACCGCGTGCACACACGATCGCCATCAACCCAGGAGACCGCCAAACATCCCCGTTTGCCGCCCCGTGCCGCACAGCCACCGCCCGCCGTCGAAGACGCCGCCTCTGCCGCGCAGAGCACCGCCCGTTCCAGACCAAACCCCACCGCCCCATGCCTCGAGACCATGTCGCTGAGCATCGCCAGGAGACACCGCACCGTCCCCTACCCTTGCCCATGCCATTAGCCGCCTGTAACCTCGCCCCCGACGAGCTCACCGTGCGCCCCGACGGTCCCCTCGCTCGACTATAAATAGAGGCCACCCCCGCACGATTTCTTCACACCATCTCACTCCCCTCTCCTCACTGATCATGCCACACCATTCTCAGAGCAAGGCGAGCACCACCCCGCCGGAATTTCACCGGAGCCCGCCGCCTCTGGAGAAGAAGGGAGCCAGCGATTGGAGCCGCCCCAGGAGAAGCCACCGGTACCAGGAGATTCGCCGTCGTCGACTTCGTCGTTCGCCCGCCTCGCCGACCCTCGCCAGTACCCCGGTGAGCCCCCAGCAACCCTCACTGGCCGCGCTAGTTTTCGTTCTCGCCGACGTTGTCTCGCGTCGACGATGACTCCCAGCCGTTAGATTAGAACTAGATCGAACGATCCACGTCGTCCCATACCGCTTCGCCCAACCCCGTGTCACTGATGAGTGGGGACACCCATTTAAGCATCCCGCGGGAGCATTGCGCTTAGCAGGCCGGCCCAGTAACTTTTCCCGCGCAGCCCAGTTATTCAAATTAAACCTTTTTCTATTTTAATTCAAACACACTTCTGTACCCAACTTCAAAAATCAACCCAGATCGATTCAGTGAACCAAATGGAATGAAACTAATTTTGTTGGAAAGGTCTGTGAATGCTTAATCCAAGCCCGTTGGATTCAAGTCATTTGGATCTATAGATCACCCATGGTAAAAATAACAAGGCAGACGCTTTTCTGCATTCAAACATTTTTCAAATTTAAACCATAATAGCTTTTGAGTTGATTCCAACTCTCAAAAATCACATTTAACCATACCTTTCAGAATATATAAAAATATATAGGTTTACTTGCAGAAATATTGTCCAAGTAATAAAAGAATGCTACATAAGCATTTCTAGCTACTTTAATTAATTAAAATAAAAGGATAAAACCTTATTAAATTGTGACACCACTTTAAATCATATTCCCATGGACTAAAATATGTGGTGATGAAATGTGTCAACATGATACCATGTTTGGTTTGGAGAATATTAAATCTTAAGTAGTTTTTCAATGAGTAGAAATTACTTTTCTAAAAATAAAAGAAATTAAATCAAGCCTTAACCTTGTAATGTTAGGGATGATGCTAGTTCATCCATAGGACCCTTGTGTGTGATGATTGCAAGTAGTTAAGTATTGTTTGGTGATTGTGTACCTCATATTTATTCATAGACGCTAGTACCGACCAAGGATACGAGGAGGAAGGAGGATACTACGAAGAAGAAGCCGAGGAGAACTTCAACCACTGCTCTGCACAAGGCAAGCTTATATTGACATTGATGCAAGCTAACACTTGCAGGATACCCTACTGATGCAACAAACCCCCTACTTGTTACTATGCCTTAAGCATATGTGATCATACCCATTTGATAAACCAATCCTAGTTTTATGTGCAAGCTTCTTACTTTATTTCTTTATCGAAGCTTCCTTAGAGTTTACTTAAGTGACTGGTAGATATTGGAAAGATGCTGAAGGTTGCATAAAGAGCATAAAATTTGGCCTAAGTTAGAAACCTTGACATCAGCCTGAGACAAAAGTTGTACTTAGTTGAAACTCCACTAGTTACCACCCCTCATTAGTACTACCCCCACCTATAGATGCTAGTGCTAAGCATAAAACTTGATCAACTTTTAGATGGGAATACTTGGTGGAAAAATGGTTATGAAAACCTTGGAATGATGGATCATTCTATTGAAATGTTTTGGACATGTGTTTCCAAACACTTGAGGATTTTGGTGATAAAAATGTTGAGGCATGAGCCTTAGCCCTTTATAAAACTGATGGTTGTCTGGATGCGATACCATTCCAATTTTATCGTATAACCACAATACCCGAATATTGGGTAGGGCTTGACTGGAAACTTATATTCCTTAGTATTAGTTCCCTCACGGCCAAGGTCTGAGATGAGGCTACCTTGTGAAGATTGTCCACCTGTGCAGTACCCAAGATGACAGTTGGTCATGGTTGGGTGGCCAAACTCATAGGAGAGGTGCTTATACTAGGGCGTGTAATCGAAAGGTTAGGATTGATTATCCGCATACTGAGTATGGTGAATTCAGGATTTGTTCCTGACGGATGTATCGAATGTTGTGGTGAAAGTGTACAATCTCTGCAGAGTGTCAAACTATTCGAATAGCCGCGTTCGCGGTTATGGACAGTTGGAGTGGCCATACTGTTCCCCCGTCAGACTTTTCAAAATGACCTGTGAAATGAATTAAGACTTTGACTTGAACACAATAGAGTTGTGATATGAAGTACAAGTTTTCACTTAGGAATTATAAAATTGTGACTAGCTTTGGAACCTAGTAGAGATAAATCTGGCTTTTGCAAAACAACCCTAGAGCCTAGTGTCCTATTATCCAAAAACCCCCTTTACCTGTTAGTATTAGTTTGCGAGTACTTAAAGAGTACTCATGGCTTTGTCCCTGGCTATTCCCATGGCCAGACTATGAAGAGGAGTACCTGGAAGATGGACCCCAGGAAGGTTACGACAACTAGGATCATCTCCCATCGTCAGCATTGCCTGTGACCCCGAAGATGGAGCTTCGCCTACGCTACCGTTATTATTACGTATTCCGCTGCTTGATGTGTATTAAGAACTGGATCATGAGATCCCTATTTGTGAAAGAACTTATGTATCGTTTGTAATGGATGATGTACTATGGTATCCAATTCTGTTATGTCTCGCAAAAATGGTAATCCTGAGATTGCGATGTATGGCATAACAAGCATCTAGGATTGAAAAATCCGGGTGTTGACAAGTTGGTATCAGAGCCATCCTGACCATAGGAGACCCTAGTTAGACTGGACATTTGAACCAAAAACTTAGTTTCAAAACCAAAGAAAACAAATATTTACAAAAACTTATTCTCATTCTTATCTCTTTAATTCTTTCCTAAAAATTCATGTTCCTCAAAAACTCTTGTAAAATACATAAAATTTTGACACACTTGGTCACTCTGCTAATCTACTCATCCTCTATTTTATAGATGGACGTGAAGTACAGCAAGTTTTACCAACTTGGGAATGGAGGAGACCTTATCTTTGAGAGGGATCTGGATCAGCTTTCGGAACTTCTGGAGCGTCCGCACCCCGAGTTCTTCGGAGCTCAGCTCAATGATCAAGGAGGAGAAGATCTGCAGTGGCTAATTGTTGCAAGTCTTCGAGGAAAGATTGAACCTCCCATTGCGGAGGGAATTCAGTTTACCTTGAGGGAAAACAACTGGCTCGATGGACTTGCCAGAGCAATGCAGGAAGCTCTTTCCCGTCTGTGTGGGCAGAGCATCAATCAGATCAAGGGTACTCGCTTTGAGTTTTGCCCAAGGCGTGATGCAAATGGACAACCACTGGAAGCCCCATACCACCCCGAGCTGAAGACTCAATTGGACCACCTTAGATTCATGATGTATGATCGTCAACAGGAGTTGGACAACTGCCATGACTATTGCAACCACAAGTCTGCCATCATCAAGACGAAGGATCAAACCATAGCCATGCCAGCAAAGGATCGCAAGTCTCGCCGTCGTAAGCTTGACAAGAAGGAGCGCATTATTGCCCATCTTCGCCACCGTATCTCATCTTTGGAGGAGACCATCCACGATAGAGACATGCAGTTGGAGGAAAGGGAGAATGCCGGAGAGGATCTTCGTGGAGACCCTTATTCCTATCTCAGCGATGACGATGATTTTCTGGAGGATCAGGCCATGGACTTCTTCACCGATGAGGATGATTTCGGCTTCATCGATGATGACGAAGATGATGAAGCCACAGACTCCGAGGAGTAGTAGCACTGAGCACTAGCGTAGTGAGTAGTATTCGGTCCCACTGTATCGTAGATTACAGAATGGTTCTTAAAACCATCTGTTTTTCCTTGCTATGGTGTGTGTTGTATCGAGTGAATGAATGAATGAAAAAGCAAGTTGCTAGAAAAATCTGAGTCAAACATTTAAAACTTTTCAAAGACCCAAAACCTTAGAAATTTCCCTCTTTTCTCATGATCTATATCAATCTTCAGATGCCACGTGGAGGAAGTGGTTCAGCCCCGGACCCGATGTTGCAGATTCTGCAAATGTTGACTTCTGACCGCGAAGCTGAAAGAGCGGAACGTCAAGCCAACCTAGCCACTCTACAACAGATAGCCCAGCTAGCCCACAACAACCAAGGCCACGGAAATCAGGACAACCATGGATCTAAGCTCAAGAATTTCCAGAATACCAACCCACCCGTTTTCACCAAGTCAGAAGAACCCCTAGACACCGATGATTGGCTGCAAACCATGGAAAATAACTTAGAAGTCGCCGGAGTGGAAGCCAACGAGAAAGTCTTGTTCGCCACCCATTATCTAGCCGGAGATGCCAGGGCATGGTGGAACAGTGTTCGTGCAATGACCGGAGGCCAGATGATGACCTGGGAGGAATTCAAGGTCAAGTTTAGCAGAACCCATATGCCACCAGGTTTGATCAAGAGAATGAGAGACGAGTTCAGAGAGCTGAAGCAAGGAAGGATGACTGTAGTGGAATACCGTGACAAATTTTTGTCATTAGCTAGGTATGCCCCGGACGAGATAGACACCGAATCCAAGAAGAAAGAAAGATTCCTAAATGGTCTGCATGACGAGATGCAGATGGTGTTAGTCAATATCCCCTTTGCTGATATTGAAGCCCTTGTCGACTCTGCTATCCAGATGGAAGGAAAGATCAACCAAGCCAATGAGAACCGCAAGCGTCGCATGATGCATCAACCAGGAACCCATCAGACCCCAAAGTATCGCCCCAACCCATCTCCAGGATTTGCCCCAAGGACCAACAGACCCCCTATGACCCGTCCAACCTACCCCAACCGTGGAAACCCTAGACCCGGAGGAAATCACAACAACCCCGGCAACTCTAGCAATTTCACCCGTACCCCACCGAAGTTCAACACCAACAATGCTACCGCCAACACCAACACTGCCCCAAGGACTGGAAGCAATGCTGTGCCTGTCGCAGCCAAGGACAAGTCACAAGTGACCTGTTATGACTGTGGAAATAAAGGCCACTATTCCAACGAGTGCCCCAACAAGAAGAATGCTACAACCCCTAATGCCAATGCCCCAGATCAGCAGCAGCGTCGTGTCCAGCCAGGGAGAAGATTTGCCCCAGGGAATTCACTCAACCGCAATGGCCGTCTTTTTCTCATGCATGCTGAAGAAGCTCAGGAAGCGCCAGACGTCGTGCTGGGTATGTTTTCTGTTAATTCAGTAATTGAATGAGTGTTGTTTGACTCTGGTGCCTCGCATTCATTTGTCACCGAAGAATTTGCCTGCACTAGTAAAATTCAATCAACCAAACTGAAGCATGTTATGATTGTGCAAATTCCCGGATCAACCACCAAGGCTAGGCAAATTTGCAAAGCCGTCCCTATCCGAATCCATGGCATAGATTTTTATGCTAATCTAATAGTACTCGGAACTAAAGGTTTGGAAGTAGTACTAGGAATGGATTGGATGTCCAAACATAAGGGATTGATTGACTGTGCCAAGAAAGCCATCACCATGACCAGTACCGCCGGAATATCAGTCGAGCATATATCTGAAACCTTACCTCGCCAATTCAAGTGTAACAAGAGTCTAGCCCAACCTACCATTGACCAAGTCCGGATAGTCTGTGAATACCCCGATGTATTTCCAGATGTTTTGCCCGGTATGCCCCCAGATCGGGATATCGAGTTTATCATAGAACTAATCCCCGGAACCGGACCCATAGCCCAGAGACCCTATAGTATGAACCCGTCAGAGCTCGCAGAACTGAAGAAGCAACTGGATTCCATGTTGGAAATTGGATTGATTCAACCAAGTGCGTCCCCATGGAGATCACCTGTCCTATTTGTGGACAAGAAAGATGGAGGTAACCGTTTGTGTACGGATTATCGGAAGTTAAACGATGTCACCATCAAGAACAAGTACCCCTTGCCCAAGATAGAAGATTTGTTTGATCAGTTGACCGGTGCCCAGGTGTTTTCTAAGATTGATCTTAGAACTAGCTATCATCAACTCAAAATTCGTGCAGAGGATATTCCAAAGACTGCCTTTACCACCAGATATAGATTATACGAGTATACAGTCATGTCTTTTGGATTAACCAATGCCCCCGCTTATTTCATGAACCTCATGAATAAGATTTGATGGGGATATGCCCACCGGGGTAAACCCAGCAGGACGTTTCCGACTGGCCCAGGAACTGGCGAGTGGGCCTGCAAGACGGCGACTGGATCAAGGCCTGGTGTGGATCCAAGCGACTGGAAGCTGAAGGCCCAGGCGAGTAGATAGGCCCAGTCGGGTTAGGTTAAATGATTACCGAAGCCTTAAACTGATTCGGTTGAGATATGTAAACCCTAGGGGAGGTAAGTCTATATAAACCTCCCTACAGGGCGTGTAGAGATACGTTCCATCATACACCCAAGCGACTCGCCGCCTAGCCGCCGAGCTCGCCCATTGTACCACCATCATAATACAATCTAGTAGGAGTAGGTCTTTACCCTTCGGGGGCCGAACCGGGGTAAAACCTTGTGTCTCCGCCCTCATCTCGCACCGCAGATGGCTGGCCGCCCTTGCCCCTCGTTCTACTACTCGCTGCCGATTGCAGCATCTGCCGTGACCATTCCCACGACAGTGGCGCCCACCGTGGGGCCTAGCCGGTCTGGCCGGTGTTCTGCGGCGAGATCCAATCTGCCCATCAACGAGACGGTCGCCACCGGCCGCATGATAGCGATCGGCGAGATGCTCCAAATCTTGCCGAGCAGCTACATCCCGGCGGCGCGACCCGTCACGCACAGCGTGATCTTGCCGGTCGGCACGATCAGCCTCTTCGTCGGCCTCACCGACGTCATCATCTCGGAGGATTTGGCTCGCATCCGCGAGTCGCCACCACGCGATCGGCTCTCTGAGAGCCAGGTCCGCACGATTCATCGCCTCGCCTCCGAGTACGACTCGGCTCACAGCAACGTGGCCGAAAACTCCGCGGCCGCGAAAGACGCGGCCCTCAACAACGATGCCGACTCGGCGACCCCGGCGTCACTCGCCGGATCCATCACCGCGGCTTCACCCGCGGGCTCCATCACACAGGTTTCCAACGTGGGAGAGTTCTAGGATCCCTCCATCCTTGGGATCTTCGACTTCGACTCCGGGTCGGAAAATTCCGCCGACCTCCGCGACGGGACCGGTCGCCACGCCGCGACCTACATGGCGCCGGCACCGATCCGCCGGAGGATCCCTTCTCCACCCCGATCCCCCCTAACGCCACGGCAACGGAGGTCGAGGAACTCCGCCTGAAGCTGGCGGAGGCAGTCCGCAAGGAACAAGCCGAGCGCGATTTTTTTTGCCTCGAGCAGGTGACGGCACAGGAGCTGTCGCGCTACCACCAGCAGCGAATCAGGTCGCGCCTGAACCCCACCGTCCAGGGGCGCGCCCTGAACTTCGATGACGAAAACGACACAGCCCGCGCGGCCGAGCGCGCGATCTGCGAGAACGCGCCACCAGGAGGAAGCGCCCGGCCCTCGCCAGGATCGACGGCGATGGGCGCCCCACCTCCACCCAACCGCACACCCCCCAGGGATCAGCTGCGGATAGTAGCCTCCTCACGGGAGCGAGACGCGAATGGACTCCCACTGTTCTCCACCCCGATGGACAACCTCGTGGCGGGCCGAGCAGCAGCCGACAACATAAAGGCCACCGGCGACGGCGCCCTACAGATCCAGTATGTTAGGGCCCTGCTCGAAAAGGCCGTCGAGCAGCAAAACACAGGCGCCGACTCGCAGGGTCGAGTGTACTCGCGTTCTTCGGGAAGCAGAGAGGCCTCAAGCGGCCGCCCCATGGCGGCAAACACCCTCAACTGCCCGCCACCAGAGCCATTGCAGCTCCAACATCGACCCGCGAACGCCGCACTCTCCACCAACGACCCCAGGACAGCGACCAACTTCGTTGCCGCCAACGGTCAACCCATCGACGCCCGCACCCACATCATCAACAACCAAAGCTGGCGCGCACGCCATCCCGATGACCTGCGACACACCCTAACCAATCGCCGCGACGACGAGCCGATGGGATCGCTAAGTCGACTCGGCCCCAAGTGCTTCGGACCAATGATCTGAGGCGAGAAGTACCCGCCGAACTTCAAGGCGTCGAAGGAGATAGAAAAGTACGACCCTTCGTACGACCCCTCCGTGTGGCTCGATACATACCTCATGGCAATGGGGATCGCAGGCCACACCGACCTGCTGGCCGCCCGCTACCTCCCCTTGATGATGGAGGGGACGTGCAGGCAGTGGATCAACACCCTCCCCCAGGACAGTATCGACTCCTGGGAGGAAATGCGCGAAGCCTTCGTCAGGCACTTCGAGTGCTCCTACACCCGTGCCATCACCATCGAGGACCTGGAGCGATGCGTCTAGGGACCCCGCGAGTCGACCTGCAACTGGGTCCAACGGTGGCAAGAACTCTGGTACAACGCGGTCGGCATCCACCCGGACACTGCGATCTATTGCTTCAAGACCTCGTGCCGCTACGAGCCCTTGGTCGCCAAGCTCAAGCGACACTCTCGCACACTCGACAACATACCGGACCTCCTCAAGATCGCCAAACGGTACGCGGAGGAATATCCAAACCAGGAAACCGACGACGAGTCGGGAGGCCAACGCCGCACGAGCAGCAGCGACAACGGACGACGGTCCGACCTACGCTACAACAACACTCGCCTCACCGGAAAGCGCCGCAGTGATGGGCGAGTCGACTTCGTCGCCAACATCGGGCACGCACAACGCGAGCCCAAAAGCTTCCGCCGCGACGGCGGCAACTACAAGGCCAAGCCAAGGTTCGACCCCGCGGCCCTCCTTAACCAACCTTGTGCGTTCCATAGCAGGGAAGGGAAACCCGCAACGCACACAACCGCCGACTGCCACACCCTCAGAGAGATTGAGAAGGCACGGCGAGCACGGTAGGACCCCGACAACGACCCGCCAAACGGCGGAAAATTCGGCAAAGTGGCTGGCTCGCTCCATACCTTCACAGGCTTCAACACGAAGCACGAGAAGAAGGTCATCACCCGCGCCGTCGCCGTCAACGCGGTGGCCCAGGTGGACGTTCCCCAGTTCCTCAACTGGTCGGAGCAGCCCATCACCTGGAGCCGCCAGGACCACTAGCCACGCATCGAGTACCCAGGCCGAGTCGCCCTGGTGGTCAAACCTAAGGTGGGCGACTACTGGCTCCCCAAGACATTGATGGACGGTGGCAGCTCCATAAACATCCTGTACCTGGACACCTTCAGGCGGTTGCGGCTCCCGCAGTCGATGATCGAGACAACCCACACCACGTTCCACGGCATCGTCCGCGGTCGGAAGGCGTACCCGATCGGCAAGGTCACGCTGCCAATCACCTTCAGCACACCAGCAAACTTCCGCACTGAGCGGATCGTCTTCGAGCTGGTACCCTTCGACAACCCCTACCACTGCGTCCTAGGGCGCCAGGCGTTCGCCAAGTTCATGGCAGCTCCACACTACGCGTACAACACGATGAAGCTCCCCGGGCCGTGCGGCGTCATCACCATCAACGGCGACCCCGACATGGCCTCCGAGTGCGAGGCCAAAGGAGCCGAACTCGCCGATGTCGTCATCGCGGCAGAGGCCAACTACGCCGACGAGCTCGCCAAGTACGCGAGCGGGGTGAACAATGACGACCCCACCATACTCAAGAAGCCCAATTCGGAGGGCGCAAACACCTCAGCCTTCGAGGCAACGACGCACACCCGCACCGTCGAGCTGGTCCTAGGCGACTCCAGCCAGACGGTGACGATCGGGACGGGCATGAGCCCAGCCTAGGAAGGCGCGCTCATCGAGTTCCTCCGTGAGAACAGGGGCATCTTCGCATGGAAGCCCTCTGACATGCCCGGTGTCCCTAGGGAGCTTGCTGAGCACAAACTAAACGCCGACCCCAAAGTGCGACCCGTCAAGCAGTCGCTGCGGCCCTTCAATGAAGAGCGCCGCCGAGCTATCGCCGAGGAAGTACAGTGTCTACTCGCTGCAGGCTTCATCCGGCCAATTAAATACTCCAAGTGGCTGGCAAACCCAGTCTTGGTCGAGAAAAAGAACGGGACCTGGAGGATGTGTATCGATTACACAAACTTGAACAGCGCCTGCCCGAAGGAGCAGTTCGTCCTCCCACGGATCGACCAAATAATCGACTCCACCGCGGGCTTGGAGTCGCTATGTTTCCTCAACGCCTACTCTGGATACAACCAGATCAAAATGGTTGTCGAGGACGAGGAGAAGACGGCGTTCATCACGCCATTCGGAGCCTTCTGCTACACCGCCATGACCTTCGGCCTCAAGAACGCCGGGGCGACCTACCAGCGGTGCATGCAGGAGTGCCTCGCGAGCCAAATTGGCCGCAACAACCACGTCTACATCGACGACGTGGTCGTAAAATCCGCTCGCCAGGGTGATCTTCTCGCCGACCTGGCGGAAACATTCGCCAACTTGCGAAAATACAAGATAAAGCTTAATCCAGGCAAATGCACCTTCGGCGTACCAGCAGGACAACTACTGGGGTACGTCGTCTCCAAGCGAGGGATTGAGGCAAACCCCACCAAGATCGACACGATCGCCCGACTCGGCAAACCCGAGTGCCTGCGCGACGTCCAGAAGCTAGCCGGACGAGTAGCGGCTCTCAGTCGCTTCATCCCTCGCCTGGGCGAAAAGGCGATGCCCCTATACCGCCTGATGCGCAAGAACCCCACCTTCCAGTGGGACAAGGAGGCGGACGACGCGCTCCGCGACCTCAAGAAGGTGCTACTCGCCGCACCACTACTCGCCGCCCCCACCAACAAAGAACCCATGCTGGTCTACGTCGCGGCTTCCGAGCGCGTCGTCAGCACCGTCATGGTTGTCGAACGGCCAGAGGAAGGAAAGGAGCGCCCAGTACAGCGACCGGTGTACTACATCAGCGAGGTCCTCACCGAGTCGCGCCAGCGATACCCGCAGTACCAGAAACTAGTATACGCGGTCTTCAGAGCACAGCGGCGCCTGCCGCACTACTTCCAGGAACACACAATCACGGTCGTCTCCTCCGCACCGTTGCAGGACATCATCCGCAACCGCGAGGCGACTGGGCGAGTCGCCAAGTGGGCCGTCGAAATCGGCGTCCACAACATCAAATACGAGCCACGAAAAGCGATCAAGTCACAGGCTCTAGCGGACTTCATCGCCGACTGGGAAGAGGCCCAGCAGCCAGAGAAGCTGCCATACCTCCATTACTGGAGCCTGCACTTCGACGGCTCCAAGAACACGGACGGCGCAGGAGCAGGGATCGTGCTGACTTCACCGAAGGGCGACAAGCTCCGCTACGTCCTCTGCCTCGACTTCACCCCCTGCACCAACAACATGGCCGAGTACGAGGCACTACTCCACGGCATGCGGGCTGCCAAGGAGATGAACGTCAACCGCCTACGCTGCTACGGAGACTCCGACCTCGTCGCTGGTCAAGTCGCTGGCACCTGCGACGCCGTCTCCCCCACCATGGCGGCATACCGCCAAGCAGTAGACAAGTTGGGTGGACACTTCGCAGGCTACTCCGTTGAGTGGATCGACAGGCGGAAGAACGAGGAGGCCGACACACTCTCTCGCATTGGATCGGCCCGACTCGCACCACCCGCCGGGGTCTTCCTGGACACGATCACCAAGCCATCAGTCTCTCCCCCAATTGAGATCGACATCGGAGTCCCGCTGCAGCCAGAGGCAGCCCTGGTCGCACTCGTCACCGAGCCAGACGACTGGACCAAGCCCTACGTCGCCTACCTGGAGGCCGGCACCTTGCCGACAGACGAGACGGACGCTCGGATGATCGCACGCCGATGCAAGTCCTTCACCATCATCGACGGCGAGCTCCACAAGCGCAGCGTCACCGGCGTGTTCCAACGCTGCGTCCAACCCGCCGAAGGACGCAAGATCCTCCACGACATCCACTCCGACGACTGCGGCCACCACGCCGGCGCCCGTTCTCTTGTCGCCAAGGCTATGCGACATGGCTTCTACTGGCCCACCGCACACGCCGATGTCGTCGACATTGTCCAGCGGTGCGCCGGGTGCCAGAAGTACGCCAACTAGACGCACGTGCCGAGCTCAGCGCTCAAGACAATCCCCATCACCTGGCCATTCGCTGTGTGGGGCATGGACATGGTAGGCCCCTTCAAAAAGGCTCCCTCTGGCTACACCCACCTCCTGGTCGCGGTCGACAAATTCACAAAGTGGGTGGAGGCCAAACCAGTCTGGAAGTGCGACGGGAAGACCGCCACTAAATTCCTACGCGAGCTCATATATCGCTACGGGTTCCCAAACAACATCATCACGGACAACGGCACCAACTTCGCCAAAGGAGCCATGGCCGAGTTCTGCGAAGAACACCACATCGGCTCGATCTCGCGTCAGTCGCCCACCCGGAATCCAACGGCCAGGCGGAACGGGCCAATCAAAGCATCCTCCATGGCCTGAAGCTGCGACTCCAAGTACCACTCGAGCGCACCGCCGGGTGCGGGGTCGAGGAGCTACCCTCCGTCATTTGGGGCATCCGCACCTCGGTCAACAGGTCGACAGGATTCACCCCCTTCTTCATGGTGTACGGCGCCGAGGCAGTCATGCCCACCGACCTCGAGCACGACTCGCCACGGGTCGTCCACTACACAGAGGCTGCAAACGAACTCGCCCGCCAGGATGGAGTCGATCAACTCGACGAGGCACGTGACCTCGCTCGATCACGCACCGCCATCTACCAGCAGGGACTCCGCCGCTACCACAGCCGGCGGGTGAAAACTCGCACCTTCCAAGAAGGCGACCTGGTGCTGCGCCTCATCCAGGACAAGAAGGGCATGCACAAGCTTTCCCCTCCGTGGGAGGGACCATTCGCCTTCGGGCGCGTACTCGGCAACGACGCCTACTACCTCATCGACGTCCGCGGGGACGGCAAACTCGACGTCAAGCGACCGTGGAATGTAAACCTCCTACGGAAGTTCTACTCCTAGAACCCCACATATGTACCCTCCGGTCGCTTTGAAATAAAAAGAATTGGTTACCGCAAATTGCGCCTACTCTCCGTGTCTTGTGCCACTCGCACTCGTAATAACAGCGTCAAGCTAACTGCAGAAGTCAACCGTTGGTACAGCGATCGGCACGGCCAAGTAGTGCGCTACAAGGGCACTAGGTAACCTCAGGCCTTGCAACGTCCACGAAAAACGCCTACCCGGAGCCCTATCGGAGGCGCCTAGACCGACTGGCTCTACGAGCCAAGACAACTGCCTTCGCTTCTCATAGCAACCACGATCCTCCGCATCCTCGACATAGCGACTCGAATGGCTAAGTACCACGCTCGGGGACTGACGACCAGTCCAGCGCGAGCGGCTAGGAAAAACGCCAAGTATGAGAGCATGCCCAGGACTCGCCATGCGACTGACCCAACGGGCCATGCAGGAGTGACGCGCTCAAACTAACGCGCCAAGCCCTCACCCACCCTCGAGTCGCGCCTAGAACAACCAAGTACCACGCTCGGGGACTCGGCCACCCGACCTCGTTCGCGCAAGGGAAAATGGTGAAGTACAGAGCACTCAAGGGAGTCGCCTTGCGACTGGCTCTGCGAGTCCGGGCGAGTCGACCACAATAACAAAACATTCAAAAACCATAAACACATTACAAACGAGGTCAACCCCATAAAAAGGGCGGACGCGCTCGGGGACTCGTTCAACCCTCAATCGAAAAACACATGTCAAATCACAAAATAAACACGATATCTCGTTAATAGCATGTTGCAATCGTCTCAAAATACAAAATATGCCCAAACGGCAGATCTGCTACTAACGCCCCAGGGCAAACTATTCTACTCCACAGGCTTCAAAGACGACTCGCCAGCACCCTTGCGACTGCGAATGAAGGGCGTGTACGGGTTTGACGGGTACGTCGTCAGCTCACCCGCCATCACCGCATGGAAGGGTTGCTCGACCTTGAAGTCCTGGTGCTGCGGCTCGGGGTCGTTAGGTGCGACGACCGTCTCCTGGTAAGGAAGGAGGTCGCCCATCGCCCAGACGCGCTCGGAGTACACCGCGACACGATCCGTCAACTTGAGCACCTCAGAGATCTCCACCGAGTCAGTCGACGACGGGTAGCCACTCGTCACGTCGTCTAGGTCGAAGTCCTCCGGGAAGTGGGCGAGCCCAAGGCTAAGCGCCGTCGCCGCTCCATGTCGGAATGCCGATCGCGTCATAAACTCGACGACCGACGGTGCCTTCTCCAAGTACCGCCACACCTCGACGAGGTCGCTGGGAATTACTTACGTGGGCGACATCTCCTGGAGGTAGGCTCGGATGCATGTCGCCGACAACGTCGCCGAGTCAACGAGCGTGGCCACACATTGCCGCGCGTCGAACGAGCTCGCCTCTTCCGCGCTATCAAGGATGCGACCTGCGGATAGAAGATAATAGCGAGTACATCGGATATTACAAAAAGGCACATGCAATAGGCAGGGGCAGACACACTCACCAATCAAGGGATGAGAGAGATCCGTGATGAAGCTCTAAAGAGAAGTATAATCATCCTGAAGCCCAGCAACAAGGGCATCAGAAACTTTACGCTCTTCCGCGGCGGCCGTAACGGCAGCCTTGGCTCGACCATCCGCCGAACTCGCTTCCTCTTTTGCCTCCCTCAGCTCGCGCTCGAGGTCGGCGATCCGCTTCTCAGCCGAGCTCAACGCCGATTGAGCCGCTGCCAATTCACTCGCTGGGACAAGTCCCTGGCGGGCCTCCTCTGCCTTCACGGCAACTGCCTGAAGCCCCTTTATTCGCCTCTTGGACGGTGGCCAGTTCCTTCTCCGCGCGGTGTTTCGCAGCAAGTTGGTCAGCTGACTCACGTTGCAGACCCTGTACACAATTCAAACAGTTAACCAAAGCGAAATCCTAAGTGCCCACCCGCTGAAATTCAGCGAGTGTGCACTCGGGGACTGGCAATCAAAAAATACTAAGTGCCCACCCGCTGAAATTCAGCGAGTGCGCACTCGGGGACTGGCAATCAAAAAATCCTAAGTGCCCACCCGCTGAAATTCAGCGAGTGCGCACTCGGGGACTGGCAATCAAAAAAAAATCCTAAGTGCCCACCCGCTGAAATTCAGCGAGCACGCACTCGGGGACTAGACGCGAAAAGTAAAAACACGACATTAAAAGAATTAGACCGCTGCAACACACCGGCCTGATCCTCGGGGACTGGACATACCTGGATGGCTGCGCCAAGCATGCCATGAAGTTGTATCGCATCCACGGACGCGAGAAGAGCCGGCGTGTGCCCACGACCCTGCTCGACCTCCGTATCAGTGACCCCAGGTGCATGGCTCGAGGGCGAAATACCACTTGCTGTAGCCGCTCTGGCCATGAAGTGCGGGAACGTTGCGATGGAGGCACCGGCACCAAAGGAGGCCGGCTCGGCCGCCACAGGTGAGGGAGCACCCTAATTTGCAGGTAAGGCCGCCTCCGTTACGGGTTCACTCGGCGCGATCGCCGTGTCGTCGGAGACCGTGACGACTTCGTCGCCCTTGGCCTTCTTGGCACTATCTGCGGGGACGACGACTTCGTCCGCCTTCCTCTTCCGAGAGGGATCTTCCTCGCTGATGACGGGTGGCACCTTAGCCACGGTCGGATGGCCTATTTTCTTCGCTCCGATCCTACAAGTTGATTACGTGAGCAAGATAAACCAAGTACAATGAAATACAAAAGTAGGTGAGCAAACTCACTTGGCGACTGGAATGAAGCGTAGCCCCGTGCGGATGCCGGCCGGCTTCTCTAGTTCGGGGCCCAGTCGGCGACTGAGGCCCATCTCCAGGACGTCGCGTGCCCAAGACACAGACGGTTTCTTTGTTGTCGAGGCTGTGGCTGGAGCCTCTGAAACATCTTCGGCAGGAGCGCCCGTGGGCGGCGAAGCTAACGCGACTGGAGCAGTCCCCGACCCAGAGATTGGGGCGAACGGTGGAGGCATCGAGGCCAGGGGCACCTCGGTCTGGATGGCGGCGATATCCGGTGCCGTCGCCTCGTGTGGGGCTTCGCCCCCGTCCAGGCTGGTGGCGTCGGAGCTGCTTGGCAAGTGAGGCGGAGACGCCTGCTTCGCTGGGTTCGTCTTCTTCTTCGGAGGGGCCTTAACCTCCTCCTTCTTCTTCTTCTTCTTCTTCTTCTTCTTCTTCTTCTTCTTCTTCTTCTTCTTCGAGGGAGTAGCCTCGCGACGCGAGGTGTGCTCGGGGAGCTCGTCGTCATCGTCATCGTGACGCTCGAGGCTTCTGCTCGCCTCAAGCTCACGCTGCCGCTGCCCGCGCATTTTCCGGACCAGCGGGGCGATCTCTTCTTCGGACTCGTCGTCGTCGCCACTCCCGTCGCTCGCGACGCCTCCCCTCGCTGGAGGCGATTCGCCCACCTCCCGGACAGACGAACTCAAATTCTCGTCGTCCGCGGGCGGAAGCCACCCTTCAACTACTTGAAATAGCTGCAATAGGCATGAACAACATCAGTATGACCGCGATTGTATTTAACTGCGATTGCGAATGACGAAAGGATGACTTACCGTTGGGGCTGGATGCTTCGCGGTGTAGGGGGCGACCCCGGCCTTCGCGTCGAGGTACGTCGCCTGGGTGATCTTCTTCAACGCCAGGAGGTAATCCTCGAGTTGCCACTCATCGAGGCAGGACTTCGTCGAGTCCTCCCGGCCCGCGTACTCGTACATATAGTGGTCGCGGCGGGCCAGGGGGACAAGTCGCCGCCCGAGCCAGCAGTTGTACAGATTGATGGGCAGGAGGCCCCTCTTCTTCAGGACGCGAATGGTCTGAAGCATTTCGTCCACGACCATTCGCTGGTCTGTTGGAAGCTTGCCGACTTGAAGTCGGCGTGGTTCAGGCCGGTCGCCGGAGTACCTTGGGATCGCCACTTCGCCGTCTGGGGTCGTCTCGGTGACGTAGAACCAAGAGTTCTTCCATTGGCTCGCCGCCTTGGTGGGTAGCATCAGATCGAAGAAAGAAGCCTTCGATTTCAGTTGGAACGTCAGGCCGCCCGCGGCGAGCATTGGGCCACCCGCTTCCTCGCGACTGATCCGCCTGTGGAATAGATCTTGCCACAGGGGGAAGTAGGGCCTGCAGCCCAGGTAGCACTCGCAGAACGCCACGAAAATGGCGAGCTGCTCGATGCTGTGCGGGCCCAGGTCCGAGGTTGGATCCCGTAGAAGGCGCAGAAGCGCCGGAAGAAGAGAGATGTTGGGAATCCCAGCCCCGTTCTAGGTGGCTGGTGAAGCAGATGAACTCTCCCTCGCGCGGGTTCGGGGTCACCTCTCCGGCCGCAGGGATGGGCCACCTGCCGGCGCGCAGGATCCCGGCCTCCTCGAAGGACGCCAATTGCGCCCTCGTGCACTTAGATCTACCCCAAGGCTCGGTGGAGGGGGCCATTGGCGGAAGGATTCGTGGGGGTCGGAGGATTTCAGGTCGGCTGGATCGCGATGCGGAGGAAGGCGAAAGTGCGCGCAATCGGATGAAATGACGAGAAGGTGGTTCTCCGATTGCCTGCCATTCCCCTTATATAGCGGTTGTTACCCGCCAAATCAGGGAGCCGTTACTACACGGTGATTACGCCAAAAGTTACCGTTGGATTACCCCAACGGCTAGTTTGACCGCGTTTAACGGTCCAACTTCAGCCACTCGGCTCGCCGATCCGATCACTACGACAGTGACTAAGTATTTCGCCGACTCGACTCGCCAAAGCTGTGATCAGAATGACTAGTTTTTTCCTTTATTCAGGAGCCCACCGACGATTCGACAGGATGTCTGCTTTGAAGCCGTATACTCCGACTGCCAGCAAACCACCTGCGCCCAATCAACGATGGCCTCGGGGACTATTGATGGAGATATGCCCACCGGGGTATACCCAGCAGGACGTTTCCGACTGGCCCAGGAACTGGCGAGTGGGCCTGCAAGACGGCGACTAGATCAAGGCCTGGTGTGGATCCAAGCGACTGGAAGCGAAAGGCCCAGGCGAGTAGATAGGCCCAGTCGGGTTAGGTTAAATGATTACCGAAGCCTTAAAATGATTCAGTTGAGATATGTAAACCCTAGGGGAGGTAAGTCTATATAAACCTCCCTACAGGGCGTGTAGAGATACGTTCCATCATACACCCAAGCGACTCGCCGCCGAGCTCGCCCATTGTACCACCATCATAATACAATCTAGCAGGAGTAGGTCTTTACCCTCCAGGAGGGGGCAAACCTGGGTAAAACCTTGTGTCTCCGCCCTCATCTCGCACCGCAGATGGCTGGCCACCCTTGCCCCTCATTCTACTACTCGCTGCCGATTGCAGCATCTGCCGTGACCATTCCCACGACATGATTTTTATGGACTTCCTGGATAAGTTTGTCGTTGTTTTCATCGATGACATTCTGATTTATTCCAAATCAGAAGAAGAACATGAGCTACACCTAAGGACCATTCTTGGAACCCTTAGAGAGCATCATCTGTATGCAAAGATTAGCAAATGTGAATTCTGGTTACAGGAGGTAGGATTCCTCGGTCACATTGTATCAGCCGGAGGAATTGCCGTTGACCCTGCCAAAGTGAAAGATGTAGAAGATTGGCAAGCCCCAACCACTCAAACCCAAGTTCGTGCTTTTCTCGGATTGGCGGGATATTACCGCAAATTTGTAGAAGGATTCTCGAGTATCGCCAGACCCATGACCCAATTGCTGAAGAAGGACAAGAAGTTTGAATGGACAGACAAATGTGAAGCGAGTTTTCAAGAACTCAAGAGGAGATTGATTTCAGCCCCAATCTTGATCATGCCGGATATCAAGAAGCCCTTCGATGTTTATTGTGACGCATCCAAGATTGGTCTCGGATGTGTGCTAATGCAAGAAGGCAAAGTTATATCTTATCTATCTTGACAATTGAAGCAACATGAGCAAAACTACCCAACCCATGACCTCGAACTCGCAGCCGTAGTTCTAGCCCTGAAGACATGGATACATTACCTAATGGGAAACCGTTGTGAGATTTATTCGGATCACAAGAGCCTAAAGTGTATATTCACTCAGAAGGAGTTGAATATGAGGCAGAGAAGATGTATTGAGCTAATCAGGGATTACGACCTGGACATTCACTATCACCCTGGTAAAGCCAACGTGGTAGACGATGCCCTTAGCAGATTGCCGTGCCGCTTGAACTCCATGATTTTGAAGGAGCAACCAAGTTTGCACAAGGAGATGGAAGATTTTCGAATGGAATTAGTAAGTGAAGGATTTTTGGCTAGCATAGAACTTCAGCCCACTTTGATCAGTCAGATTAAAGAAGCGCAGAAGGGAAATGCCAGTATCGACGGAATCAAGCGTCGTATCGGTACAGGCAAAGTACCCGGATTCACCGAGGACGAAGAAGGAGTTCTGCGGTACAAAGGACGCATTTGTGTACCAGCAGATTCGGAGTTGAAAGAAGTTATCTTGAAGGAGGCTCATGATACTCTTTATTCTATCCATCCCGGAGGAACTAAGATGTATCAAGATTTGAAAGAGCAATTTTGGTGGCATAAGATGAAGAGAGAAATCGGAAGATATATCGCCAAGTGTGATATATGTCAGCGAGTCAAGGCAGGACATCAAAGACCCGCTGGATTGTTGCAACCTTTGCAAATTCCGGAATGGAAATGGGATTCTGTAGGAATGGACTTTATCACTGGACTACCTACTTCTAGTAGGGGAAATGACTCTATTTGAGTCATAGTGGACAGATTGTCCAAAGTCGCCCATTTCTTGCCCGTAAAAACCACGTATCAGAGTTCTATGCTAGTGGAGTTGTACATCGCTAGAATCGTCAGTTTGCACGGAGTCCCCAAGAACATAGTATCGGATCGAGAAACTCAGTTTACCTCGAGATCATGGAAGAGAGTCCAAGAAGGTTTAGGAACCCGCCTAGATTTCAGTACCGCGTATCACCCTCAGACCGATGGACAAACGGAGCGAGTAAATCAAATACTCGAAGATATGCTTAGAGCATGTGTGCTAGAATATGGATCCAAGTGGGAAGACTGTCTGCCGTTTGCAGAGTTTTCCTACAACAATAGTTATCAAGCCAGTTTGCAAATGGCCCCTTTGAATTCATGTACAGAATAAAGTGTCGCACCCCTTTGAACTGGTCGGAAGTAGGAGAGAGTCAGATTTTCGGACCCGACATCCTACGAGAAGCAGAAGAGAAGGTTCACAAGATTCGTGAGCACCTCAAGACCGCCCAATCCCGACAGAAGAGTTATGCCGACAAGAGACGTCGAGACCTCGCCTTCAATATAGGAGATTTTGTTTATCTGAAAGTGTCGCCATTGAAGGGAATGCAGCGTTTCCAACTCAAAGGAAAGTTAGCCCCCCGATATATCAGACCTTTCAAAATTCTGAACCGTCGAGGAGAAGTATCGTATATATTGGAACTACCTGAAGAGATGTCAGCTGTGCACAATATGTTCCATATCTCGTTACTTCGCAAGTGTCTCGAAGTCCCCGAGAAGACCGAAGTGTTCAAGAATATCGATCATCGGACCATAGAGATCAACGATGACCTGACCTATCCCGAAGTACCCATTCGCATTTTGGAAGAAGCTTTCCGAACTACCCGAACCCGAAGCATAAAGTTTCTCAAGATTCAGTGGAGCAACCACACAGAAGAGGAAGCTATCTGGGAACGTGAAGATCACATCAGGACGGAGTTTCCCGATCTCTTCAAATCCTAGGTAATCTTTTCGTCCTTTTTCAAATCTCGGGACGAGATTTTGTTTAAGGGGGGAAGGTTTGTAACATCCCAAAAATACTAAGCTTGGATCATCAAATTCTAATCATCGACATTTAGGGTTAACAAAAACTTTTCTAAATAAATTTATGAATGCATGCATATGTGTATGCATTGATTTTGATTTTTTTTAAAACCACCTTGTTTGTTTGTTTCATTGCTTGTAAAATGTTTCTTAGGTGAAATAAACATCATCTAAAACATTTCCCACACTTTTCCTAAAGACAAGTAAATCAAAACACATATATGAAATGAATGGTCACTTTGACCAATTTAACTCTCATGCCTACTTTGGCTGTGTCAAACTTTCAGAACCTAACAAAAACTTTACTGGATCTTTGCACCCCTTGAATGTACTCATAACAAGGTATCAAGGCCCACTTTGTGATCATCCAGAAACTTTCAAATGCATAGTTTAAATGCCAATTCAAAATTGAATCTTTATCATATGGGAAGATCCCACTTTTTCAAAAACCCCTCAAACAAGCTCAACTTTCAAAACCCAAGCATCTGCAGACTCACCAGCACCAATCTAGCAAACCCACCAAAAATCTTTTCAAAATTCAAAACTTGAGTTCATGCGGCCATTTCATCAAACAGGTTGCAGACACAAATCAAACAAACATCAAACACTATAGTGTGCAGTAAAATTGGCCTAACTTGTTCCCTAGTTAGCTCACACACAACTCAGTAGATCATCTAGGAAGTTTAACTAAGGACTAGCACCCCTGTGAGCTTGCCATTGCCATCAATGGTGAACAACCGAGCACCCCCTTGTCACCCCATTGTGGACAGCAGGCTAGAGGAAGAACTAGCCGTGCCAACCTTGTCTGGGAGGCAGCCCACCATCCACCGCCACTGCCTGTCCCAGCCGCGAGCGTTGCAAAGCCCTGGACCACGCGCACAAGCCGCGCCAGACCGCCAGAGACCATGCCGAGCACGCGCCAGAGCACGACCCTCGACCAACGCCCACAGACCGCGCGCCGCCCTCACCGCGTGCACACACGATCGCCATCAACCTAGGAGACCGACAGACATCCCCGTTTGCCGCCCCGTGCCGCACATCCACCGCCCGCCGTCGAAGACGCCGCCTCTGCCGCGCAGAGCACCGCCCGTTCCAGACGAAACCCCACTGCCCCATGCCTCGAGACCATGTCGTTGAGCATCGCCAGGAGACACCGCACCGTCCCCTACCCTTGCCCATGCCATTAGCCGCCTGTAACCTCGCCCCCGACGAGCTCACCGTGCGCCCCGACGGTCCCCTCACTCGACTATAAATAGAGGCCACCCCCGCACGATTTCTTCACACCATCTCACTCCCCTCTCCTCACTGATCGTGCCACACCGTTCTCAGAGCAAGGCGAGCACCACCCCGCCAGAATTTCACCGGAGCCCGCCGCCTCTGGAGAAGAAGGGAGCCAGCGATTGGAGCCGCCCCAGGAGAAGCCACCGGTACCAGGAGATTCGCCGTCGTCGACTTTGTTGTTCGCCCGCCTCGCCGACCCTCGCCAGTACCACGGTGAGCCCCCAGCAACCCTCACTGGCCGCGCTAGGTTTCGTTCTTGCCGGCGTTGTCTCGCGTCGACGATGACTCCCAGCCGTTAGATTAGAACTAGATCGAACGATCCACGTCGCCCCATACCGCTTCTCCCAGCCCCGTGTCACTGACGAGTGGGGACACCCATTTAAGCAGCCCGCAGGAGCACTGCGCTTAGCAGGCCGGCCCAGTAACTTTTCCCGCGCAGCCCAGTTATTCAAATTAAACCTTTTTCTATTTTAATTCAAACACACTTCTGTACCCAACTTCAAAAATCAACCCAGATCAATTCAGTGCACCAAATTGAATGAAACCAATTTTGTTGGAAAGGTCTGTGAATGCTGAATCCAAGCCCGTTGGATTCAAGTCATTTGGATCTATAGATCGCCCATGGTAAAAATAACAAGGCAGAAGCTTTTCTGCATTCAAATTTTTTTCAAATATAAACCATAATAGCTTTTGAGTTGATTCCAACTCTCAAAAATCACATTTAACCATACCTTTCAGAATATATAAAAATATATAGGTTTACTTGCAGAAATATTGTCCAAGTAATAAAAGAATGCTACATAAGCATTTCTAGCCACTTTAATTAATTAAAATAAAAGGGTGAAACCTTATTAAATTGTGACACCACTTTAAATCATATTCCCATGGACTAAAATATGTGGTGATGACATGTGTCAACATGATCCCATGTTTGGTTTGGAGAATATTAAATCTTAAGTAGTTTTTCAATGAGTAGAAATTACTTTTCTAAAAATAAAAGAAATTAAATCAAGCCTTAACCTTGTAATGTTAGGGATGATGCTAGATCATCCATAGGACCCTTGTGTGTGATGATTGCAAGTAGTTAAGTATTGTTTGGTGATTGTGTACCTCGTATTTATTCATAGACGCTAGTACCGACCAAGGATACGAGGAGGAAGGAGGATACTACGAAGAAGAAGCCGAGGAGAACTTCAACCACTGCTCTGCACAAGGTAAGCTTATATTGACATTGATGCAAGCTAACACTTGCAGGATACCCTACTGATGCAACAAACCCCTACTTGTTACTATGCCTTAAGCATATGTGATCATACCCATTTGATAAACCAATCCTAGTTTTATGTGCAAGCTTCTTACTTTATTTTTTTATCGAAGCTTCCTTAGAGTTTACTTAAGTGACTGGTAGATATTGGAAAGATGCTGAAGGTTGCATAAAGAGCATAAAATTTGGCCTAAGTTAGAAACCTTGACATCAGCCTGAGACATAAGATTGTACTTAGTTGAAACTCCACTAGTTACCACCCCTCATTAGTACTACCCCCACCTGTAGATGCTAGTGCTAAGCATAAAACTTGATCAACTTTTAGATGGGAATACTTGGTGGAAAAATAGTTATGAAAACCTTGGAATGATGGATCATTCTATTGAAATGTTTTGGACATGTGTTTCCAAACACTTGAGGATTTTGGTGATAAAAATGTTGAGGCATGAGCCTTAGCCCTTTATAAAACTGATGGTTGTCTGGATGCGATACCATTCCAATTTTATCGTACAACCACAATACCCAAATATTGGGTAGGGCTTGACTGGAAACTTATATTCCTTAGTATTAGTTCCCTCACGGCCAAGGTCTGAGCTGAGGCTACCTTGTGAAGATTGTCCACCTGTGCAGTACCCAAGATGACAGTTGGTCATGGTTGGGAGGCCAAACTCACAGGAGAGGTGCTTATACTAGGGCGTGTAATCGAAAGGTTATGATTGATTATCCGCATACTGAGTATGGTGAATTCAGGATTTGTTCCTGACGGATGTATCGAATGTTGTGGTGAAAGTGTACAATATCTACAGAGTGTCAAACTATTCGAATAGCCGCGTCCGCGGTTATGGACAGTTGGAGTGGCCATATTGTTCCCCCATCAGACTTTTCAAAATGACCTGTGAAATGAATTAAGACTTTGACTTGACCACAACAGAGTTGTAATATGAAGTACAAGTTCCTACTTAGGAATTATAAAATTGTGACTAGCTTTGGAACCTAGTAGAGATAAATCTGGCTTTTGCAAAATAACCCTAGAGCCTAGTGTCCTATTATCCAAAAACCTCCTTTACCTGTTAGTATTAGTTTGCGAGTACTTAAAGAGTACTCATGGCTTTGTCCCTGGCTATTCCCATGGCCAGACTATGAAGAGGAGTACCTGGAAGATGGACCCCAGGAAGGTTACGATAACTAGGATCATCTCCCATCGTCAGCATTGCCTGTGACCCCGAAGATGGAGCTTCGCCTACGCTACCGTTATTATTACGTATTCCGCTTCTTGATGTGTATTAAGAACTGGATCATGAGATCCCTATTTGTGTAAGAACTTATGTATCGTTTGTAATGGATGATGTACTATGGTATCCAATTCTGTTATGTCTCGCAAAAATGGTAATCCTGGGATTGCGATGTATGGCATAACAGGCATCTAGGATTGAAAAATCCGGGTGTTGACAGGGGACCTGGCTATGGGTTGAAGCTTTGTTGGACAAGCTCAACGAGGAGAATAACCTTTTGGGGATTTGCTCACTATCCCTCCCGGGTTTCGCTTGTATTAGTTGCTAATTTACCTTTCAAGAAACTCAATTTCGAATTCATGCATGTAACCATTAATTGTTGTTGATGCCACTAATTAATTAATTTCAGGATCTTGCATATGAAATTGAAGATGTCGTGAACTCTCGAGAAGTTTATGAGGGCTAGGGTGGCTGGTACTATCATCTCAATTTTACTAGAAAGGCTACTAATGGTGGTGGCATCGACAATCTCTTCTTCAATTCGAGCTCACCTGTCTCCATATGCTTAAATCAGTTGATAATGGTGCTAGTCTTGACCTTACAATTTTTTTAAAGTTTTAATTTGTCCACATATATACATTTTGGCCTGCTTGAGTTTTACTACATCAGTACATTTTAGTATCTGTAAATGAGAGATAGTATGATAACATATGCAGGTCCATGCAATGGCTGTACAGACGACCATGTCGGCATGAAGCACCCCGCTAACGTTGGTATATACAGAGGTGGCCATGATCCCTCGTGGCCACAGAATTGCGGGGTTTTTCCGCTGGGTTTGCCAGAGAGTGTTGATGCTAGGATGAAAGCTATGGAGGAGAAGAGAATCATGACATATTTGCATGGAAACCATCTGACATGCCAGGTGTCCCAAGAGAACTCGCTGATCACAAACTAAACGTCGACCCCAAGGTACAGTCGGTCAAGCAGTCGCTGCGACCCTTCAACGAAGAGCGCCGCCGTACAATCGCTGCGGAGGTGCAGCGGCTACTCGCCACAGGTTTCATACGACCAATCAAGTAATCGAAATGGCTGGCAAACCCAGACCTCATAGTGAAAAACAACAACACCCGGAGAATGTGCATTGACTACACCAACCTCAATAGCACGTGCCCCAAAGAGAAGTTTGTACTGCCTCGTATCAACCAAATCATCAACTCAACTGTAGGCTCTGAGTCGCTCTGCTTCCTCGACGCCTACTCCGGATACAATCAGATCAAGATGGCGCTCGAGGACGAGGACAAAACGGCGTTCATCACGCCATTCGGCGCATTCTGCTACACCGCCATGACCTTTGGACTTAAGAACGCTGGAGCAACCTATTAAAGATGCATGCAGGAATGCCTCGCGAGCCAAATTGTCCACAACATACACGTCTATATTGACGACATTGTCGTCAATTCTACTCGGTAGGACAACTTCCTTGCCGACCTCACAGAGACCTTTGCAAACCAGCGAAGTTATAAGATAAAGCTCAACCCAGAGAAGTGTACATTCGGCGTCCCCACAGGACAACTACTAGGGTATGTCATCTTCAAGCGGGGCATCGAGCCAAACCCAACTAAAATCAACAACATCGCGCGACTCGACAAACCTGAGTGCCTGCGCGACGTACAACAACTAGCAAGGCGAGTGGCGGCACTTAGCCGCTTCATCCTCAGACTATAAGAAGAAGCAATGCCCCTTTACTGCCTCATGCGCAAGAACCCCACATTCGAGTGGGACAGCAAGGCGGACAAAGCACTTGCAGCACTCAAAGAAGTGCCACTCGCCGCCCCGGCACAGAAGGAGCACATGCTCTGTACTTGGCGGCTTCCAACCGAGTCGTTTGTGCCGTAATAGTTGTCGAGCGACCCGGGGAAGGAAAAGAACGCCTCGCCCAGCGACCGGTCTATTACCTCAGTGAGGTCCTCATCGATTCAAAGCAGCGGTACCCACAATACTAAAAATTGTTATACACCGTCTTTCGAGCCCAGCGACGGCTCCCACACTACTTTCAGGAGCACCCCATTATGGTTGTCTCCTCGGCTCCGCTCCAAGATATCATTTACAATCGCGATGTGATGGGGCGAGTGGCCAAGTGGGCCGTCAAAATAGGCGTCCACAGCATCAAATACGAGCCACAAAGGGCGATCAAGTCACAAGCGCTCGCCGACTTTCTCGCCGATTGGGAAGAGGCCTAGCAGCCCAAGTTACTCCACTACCTCCATTACTGGTCTCTCCACTTCGATGGATCCAAAAACTCCGACAGGGCGGGGGCATCTAAAGGCGGCAAGTTATGCTAATACTCCAGCTACATTTCCCATGCGCTAACAACATGGCTGAGTACGAAGCACTCCTCCACGGCATGCGAGCCGCCAAGGAGATGAACATCAACTTCCTCAAATGCTACGATGACTCTGATCTCGTCGCCAACCAAGTCACCGGCGCGTGCAACGCTACCTCCCTACAATGCTCGCATACCTCCACACAAAGCTCGGTGGATACTTCGCTAGTTACTCTGTCAAATGGATCGACCGAAGGAAGAACAAGGAAGCCAATGCCCTTTCGCGCGTTGGATCGTCACACCAAACACCACTACCCAGAGTCTTCCTCGACATCATCAAGAAACCCTCGGTCTTCCTGCCAAAGGAGATCGACATTGGCGTCCTGCCAGAGCCAGACTCGGTACTAGTCGCCACGGCCGCGACACTACAGGACTGGACCGAACCATACATTGCCAACCTCGAACACAAAATCCTGCCAAAGGATGAGGCCGAGGCACGGATGATAGTCCATCGCTACAAGTCCTTCGTCATCATAAATGGCGAGCTCCATAAACGGAGTGTCACAGGAGTGTTACAGCGCTGCGTCCAGCCAGAGGAAGGTCGCCAGATCTTGCAAGACATCCACGCCGGCGACTGCGGCCACCACGCCAGTGCCAGATCACTAGTCGCCAAAGCCATGCGACATGGCTTCTATTGGCTTACCGCCCACACTAAGGTAGTCTAAATCATGCAACATTGCGTCGGATGCCAAAAATATGCCAACTAGACGCACATCCCGGGGTCGGAGCTTAAGACAATCCCCATGACTTGGCCATTCACCATGTAGGGAATCAACATGGTGGGGTTGCTTGAAAACCGCGACCTCTGGATTCACACACCTCCTGGTCGTAGTCGACAAGTTCACGAAATGGGTCGAGGCGAAACCCATCAAAAAATGTGACGGAAAAACCGCCACCAAATTCCTCCGCAAGCTCATATACTGGTATGGCTACCCGCACAACATCATCACCGACAATGTCAGTAACTTCGCCAAAGGAGTCATGGCGGAATTATGCCAGGAACACGGGATCTGACTTGACCTTGCTTCAGTCGCACACCCCGAATCAAACGGAAGCAGATCGCGCAAATCAAAGTGTCCTCCACGGCCTAAAACCGCGCCTACAAGTTCCACTCGAGCGCACACCAGGATGCTAGGTCGAGGAACTCTCGTCCGTCCTATGGGGCATTCGCACCTCCGTCAATCGTTTGATGGGGTTCATACCCTTGTTCATGGTGTACGGGGATGAGGCGGTCATGCCAACCGACGTCGAGCACAATTCGCCACGAGTCATCCACTATGGGAAGAGGACAACGAAGTCTCCCGACAAAACGGGATCGATCTGCTCGACAAGGCCCACGACCTCGCTCGGTCCTGCACCGACATCTACCAGCAAGTCCTCCGCTACTACCACAGCAGACAAATCAAGTCGCGCACCTTCCAAGAAGGCGACCTCGTCCCGTGACTCGTCCAGGACAAGAAAGGCATGCACAAGTTATCTCCCCCATGGGAAGGACCATACGCCATAGGGCGAGTTCTAGGCAACGATGCCTACTACTTGATTGACATACACGGTGATGGCAAGTGCACGTCGAGCGGCCGTGGAATGTCAACCTCCTGCGCAAGTTCTACAGTTAGCGCCACCACCCTGTACCCAACCCTGCTATCAATGAATAAAATGGTGTACACCGCTCGTGTCTTCTCGCCCATCCTTGTGCCAATCGCACTTGTATCGCAATCGCAATCCTCTACCGGTCTTCTACCTTTGAAAGAGCGACTTGGCAGAGCCAAGTAGTGTAGTCCGAGGGAACCACCATGATTCGGGCCTCGGACTGTCCACGAAAAACGCTAAGCCGAGAGCCACCATTGGGGTCATCCTGCCCGACTGACTTTCCGAGCCACGACGACCGGACGTGCTTCTCATAGCACCATGTCCCCCTCATCCTCGACCATGGCACCTCGAACAGTTAAGTACCACACTCGGGGACTCGTAGAACACGAGCCCTGCGTGTCCCAGAAAAACACCAAGTAAGAGGAACCAGCTTGGACTCGCCACACGAATGGCTCCCCGAGCCAGGAGAGGGGACGCGCTACATACAAACAACACAACATGTCCTTCCCTACTGTCGGAGCTATGTCCTGCACGGTTAAGTACCACGCTCAGGGATTCGTCAAACATGAGCTTCATTCATCCCGGGAAAACACTAAGTACATGACGTCCGTTGGGCCTGCCTCGTGACCGGCTCCACAAGCCACAAGAAGTAGACCTAGGCCAAACAATAACAGCCAAAAGACATTAACAATTCAACTATTACTCTTAAGGGCTCGGGGACTAACTACCCCCGACGCACGCAAACACACCAATTGCAATAAAAACATGTAACAAACATTCAGACGCGACTATTAAACGACCTAGCCAGTTCTCTTTACATTTATTTTAGGACAGTACTAGGCATCCCTGAGGATTTGTGCTTTTTATCCCCTGGGTCCTCAGCCAACCATGTGTCCTTTTTTTTGGGCCAAAATCCTGCTTTTGCTACCGAAAGTCCCACTTTTGATGCATATTGTTCCGCTTTTGCTGCATGTAGCAAAAATCGGTGAAGTATAGAAAATAAAAAAACATACTGGACCTCGTCGGCGACCGTGTAGCAAAAAAAATTCCTAATGTAGCAAAACTGACTTCACCGGAGACTCTTGCCAGAGACCTCGCCGGAAACCTCGTAGCAAGAAGTTTGTGCTATTGTAGCAAATTTAGAAAACTGATATAGCAAAATAATTATGCTAATATAGCAAAAAACGACTTTGCTGGAAACATCGTCGGAGCAAAAACTTGTAGCAAAAAATATGCCATTGTAGTAGCGCCGCCGTCGCAGGTAGCAAAACCAGAAGCCATATGTAGCAGGTTCGATCGCCGTGTATAGCAGAGCCTGTTGCCGCAAGTAGCAACTCTGGAAAACAGATGTCGCCAGGTTCTTCATACCAAAAAACATATGCTATTGTAGCAAACTTTGAAAACAAATTTAGCAATTTTTTTGTACCACTATAGCAAAAATATGACTTCACCGAAAAATTCACCGAAAGCACAGTAGCAAATTTTTATATTAAACTAGCTGAAAAGTAGAACTTTTGTAGCAAATTAATCATCCTAAAAATAACATCTTAACAAAATCCTACTCCCTCCGATCCATATTAATTGACTTTGATTTGTCAAAACTTGGATAAACCTATGGTGTCTAGGTTCATTCAAATCTAGACAAATTTGAGTCAATTAATATAGGCTGAAGGGAGTAAAATCATCGACGAAACCGTGGCTATAGGCGCAAGTTGCGGCGGCGCGAGACCTCAGGACCTGACGGCGACGCAACCTGCTAGCGGCAAACGGCGCGGCGGCGGGCGGCGCGGAGACGCGATCTGCTAGCGGCAGGCGGCCCGGCCTAGCGACAGCGCTGCGTCGCGCAAGCATCGGAGCAGACTGGGCGGACAGTTGCAGCGATGTAGCTAGCGGTTCTGTGGCTGAAAGAAGATAAGAACTAACGAGAATAGTTTTCGTGGCTAGCGGACCGCGCACGCGAACAAAGCGACCCAGGGGATCGGAACGCGCGGTCCCCCGGGGGGTATGGTATTATTTTTCTTTATTTTACAAGTCGCCTCTGGGCTATGCTAATTTATTACAAAAACTAAGCTCATTCAACAGGTTTTGACGACGATGCTTTACCCGATCCATTTACCTGAATAAAAGGTTTACATGGGTTCGCCGGGTAAGTCGTCAACGACTTTGCAACCGCCAATTGAAACGGACGATCCGACATAAGAAGCATCAATTTGAAGAACTTGGCTCCGGACTTCACCTGGAAGGTGAGGCCGCCCGCCGCAAGTAGAGGACCACCCTTTCCCTCGCGACTGGTTCGGTCATGGAAAAGCTCGAGCCATAGCGGGAAGTATGGGCGGCATCCGAGGTAGCACTAGCAGGAGGCGATGAAGACTGACAGATGTTCGATGCTGTGTGGCCCCAGATCGGAGAGTTTGATCCGATAGAACTGAAGAAATCGCCTAAAGAAGATAGAAGTGGGGAACCCTAAGCCGCGTTTTTGGTGGCTGATGAAGGTGATGAATTCTCCGGGTTGGGATCGCGGCTCAATCTCGCTAGCAGATGGAGCGCGCCAGCATCCTTTAGTTAGGATGTCTGCGTCTTCAAAGGATTGCAGCAGCGCGGTATTGCATGCTGCAAATCGTGGATGACATGGGGTTCTCCCCCATACAACGACTACAGACGACTGGCAGAGTTTCTACTTAAGGCAACCCAACTTGCTATTGACAGTGCCCGGAGGTGCTACCGACAACGAGAGTTGTGTTTTGAGATTTGTTTTTGCCATCGTGGGGATTTGCTACATACATGTATTTGTTTTGCTAGAACCGTTCTATGTGTTCGCTACAATATTGTAAAAAAATTTAGATGTCCGGGAAGTAGAATTTGCTATGGTAGAATATTTTTGCTACAAAGTCCCGGCAATGTCTCCGACGAAATGGATTTTTGCTACATTTGCAAAAAAAAAGAATTGCTACAATATTTTTGTGATCATGTCTCGTCTCCTTCTATTGCTTCCATATAATTATATACTACTAATATATGTTCATATTTTCTCATCATCAGGTCTCCCAAGGAAGAATTGCACATTGCCAAGGCAACAATGGGGAAGTCGTCAGCCGCCGCTGCTTCCTCTCCCTCCACACATCCAGACTCGCTGACGCCACCGATTTTGGCCCTGAAACCTGCCGGTTGGAACCATCAGTTTTTCATCAGGGTCGATCTCGGGGGAGTCTACCACACGTATCCTCAGCTCGGTGGTCTGTTCCAGAGCTTGGATGACGCCGAGGACGCGATATGCGACCGCCTTGATGAACTTTCTGACCCAAAAATGTAAAATTATGCTTCAACTTTACTCTTCCCCAAAGCTAGCTAGGTTGCACCCTTACCGGTTTAAAGTCACTCATTGATTAATCTGATTTCATCGCTTCTCGATCAGGTTCACAAACGACGGGCTTTCCAGATCGCAGATCGCTATTCGAAATGCTCTTCACTGGCCAGACGGCACGAGGAAGTACTCTTCGTGGTCCAATCCGGACGAAGACCATATGGGTCTAATGGTTCAAGCTCTGCTGGACCAGTACAACGAGGAGAAGAATCTTTTGGGGGATCTTTCATATCAAGTTGAAGATGTTGTGAGCTTCGAAGAATTGTACCAGCGCCACGACCGTGGCTGGTACTACCATCTCAACTGTACTAGAAAGACTACCAAAGGCGGTGGCGGTAGTAGCATTGGCAATCTCTTCTTTGCCAAAGTCTCGAAAACGGTGAGTGAAGGAGATGAAGAGTTCGAGCTCACCTGTCTCCACATGCTTAAACCTGCTGATAATGGTACGAGAGCCTTGGCCTTAGATTTTTGAGCTTTATACTGCATTGATATATCTAATAACTAAGAGCTGGTACGTACAATGACATGTGAAGGTCCATGCCACGGTTGTACACATGGTACGAAGCACCCCACTGAGGCTGGTAAATACATAGGTGGCCACAATCCCTCACCACGGTATGGTGGGGGTTGTTCGCTGGGGGAGCTCCCTAACCATAAGGGTCTGGATGCTAGGATGAAATTTGAGGATGAAAGGATTAGATACATCTACGAGGTATGTATTTAATGTCGTGCGCTTGGTGCGGTGTTTTGTTAGTAATGTCACTACTCAAGTACTTATAAAAGTGGTTTATTTGTTTAGGACCATGATGATGTGGCGAAATCGGATGCTAGAACGAGCACTGATGCTGCTGATGAGTCGGGAAAGAGCCAGCTAGTAATAAGGACGCCGGGCAAGTATATTGTACCGGCGAGGCG